>CM060913.1:411239396-421239396 GCA_030737875.1 Allium sativum | reverse complement strand
GTGAGCTAAATGTTAAGGAATTGAATTAAGCGAACTCTGGAATTGAAATAAGGAATTTAACGAGAAGGAAAATGCATAAGTATTGTTTTGTATTGAAAAAGGAATTTTGGAATTAAAATCCAAGTAAAAAGGGTCATAAACTAAAGCGATAACTTTGGAAAGTTAAAGGATTATTTAAACGAAACATTTTGATTGAAATAAGGATTTCAAAGGTTAGTGAAGATACATATAGTAATTTTGGGTAAAAGTTTGTAAATGGATTTTGATAATAAAATCCAAGGTAAAAGGATTTATCATAGAGAAGGCGGTAAACAGATTCTATTTATAACCCAAGATAAGTTTTATTATCAGGATTCCCGAATAAATGAAAGTAGATTATTGGATGTGGGATTTTATAAGTGGAACTGTGGTTTAAAAAAAAGTGGTATTACTAGTAAAGACTTACTTAGTTAAACAAATTAAGTAAAAAGGTTATATCGAAAAGTGGATTTCAAATATAAGAAATGGTTTGTGAAACCAGATCGGAATCAAGATAGTAAACAAGATATTTATGAAGGTTTAAGTGACGAAGTGATATTATTCTGAGATAAGGACGTTGTCGATCAAGGTCTGAGAGGTAAATAGAATACCCCAACTTGAACGACTTCATTATTATCAAGGAATGGTATTAGTTTGGAACGAGTGAAAGGTATGGTGATTAGCGTGATGTCCCATACGTGGATTATTGAAAATAAATGTGAGGTTTTGGGAATATGAATGTAAATAAATAATATTACAATATTAGTTTCAAAGGAAATAAGAATAGTGTTTTCAAATTATATCGAATATTTGTTTACTCAATTAGGGTTGATCGAATACAGTAATTGAGGTGGAATTAATCAAACATAGTTATTCAGGAAAAGTCGCCATTGTGTACGACTACTAGCGTAATTCGCAGGGCTGTAGATAGCCTTGGGCGGTCGGATGTTTCCTGAGGGAATAAGGCGTAACCATTTTGATCGCTGCAACCTAGAGTCAAGCGAATGGAGTTAAGTCGAGTATTAGTTAATCGATAAGAGTAATCAAGTCGAGTTAGTCATATTAGAGTTGGTTAACGATTTTGTTAAATATATTGTAGAAGGCCAGGTATTGCCAAGTATCGAATCACCAAGATCATTTTATGAACACATTTGATATTTGATAGTTAAAACACCGATTATCAAACCATACCAATATGGTTGTTGGTATAAAAAGACCGGGATCGAATTTATATTCGAAAACCATTCCGACCAACAAATACATGAAGACATTAAAAGACGGTCGAGATGGAGCATTGAAGACCGAAGATCTTCGTAAACGGAAGAACCACTAAGATTCTCTGTCTTGAATGCAGAGATAAACTGTGATTCTGTCGTGGTTGGGATCCACGGGTTGCAAGGACTTCTCGCTACTGGTCCATGGGGTGATTCCTATATGAGATGCAGTAGGAGAGCACCTTCGGTTCATCCTGTTCCTGGATGACTTGTATGGACGAGTGTCTAACAGAGTATTTACAAAGGGGTCGCGTATATTGATTTTCTACAAACATATCTCTGTTTGTGGCGGAGAAGGCCGTACACCTTCTTTGGCTTAACGCTCAGCGTACTTTTGTGGGAATCAACATTTGGTGATATCTGGCGGATCTGACGATGTGGCATTCAAAGTGAATAGTGGCCAGATGTTCGTGAAAGAATTCTAGCCTCGAGCCTCATCAACCGGGAAATGACAAAAATCGGGCAGGCAGCATGGCTATGTGGGTCACTCCCATTAGGGTGTATGATCACCTATCTAGAGAAATTCCATTTGCTTCTTAAATCTATATTCGATGCTGTCCCTTTTCGGGCAGGCGGTTGCTGATCCCAACCGTCGGTGATATACATTCGATACACTCAAGCGAAATGAGTGGTCGATCATGTGAGGGCCGGGTTGCAAGGCGTTCTTGTCGAACCCTGTGTATTCGCCTCTAGAGATACACGTGCGGAAGGTGGTCCCATACCTTATCAAGTTGGAAATCCAATATCCAATAAGCGCCCGGGGTTTTGGTTTGTATACTATATATGGGGAGCGTGAGATGCAAGCATTCCTCTAGATTGTTATTTACTTGTACTTAGACATTATGATAATATCAGATCAAAGTATGATTTCGAAAATGATTTGGGTTATAGTACGTTTTATGTGTGGACTGGGCTTACTATTATCTTTTGATTTCAGAAAGTATTTTCCAAATTAAACAAGTTTGGTTTATGTGAATTTATCACTTATAGTATTCCAGACTGATCCGGTGTATTTTGTTTCAAATCAAATGTGCTCGGGTCAGACCGAGTATATTCCAGGTTAGGTTCCGCTTGGAGTTTCAGGAGCTAGAAGCAGGAGGCTTCACCACTAGTTATATAAAGTTATTATTCCGCTATGATTGATGTTGTACTCTGATGATTGGTATGTATATACAGTTTCTTCTGTATAAAGGTATTTGATATTATATTTTATTTGTTCCACTGTGAGATTCTGATGTGTTCTTCCTCTTTCTTCTATTCTAATATTCTTTCTTTCTATTTCTCACCCTCTAACTTCTTTCTGATGACAATCTGGGGGTTCGATACTTGGGTTTTTGGCAAGTGATACGGGTTTATGTATTACTGTCGAAGACTCGAGCGTCGAGCTTTTTCCCCAGGTCGTTACAGTGGTATCAGAGCTATTGGTTTAGAGATAACCTTGGCTCTGTGGTGTGACTCAATAGAGATGGGGTTAGCAATGCCCTAGATTCAGTTTGTGTACATATATATGAGAGAGCGTATTTGTATTTTGATATAAAATTATTTTTGAAAATTTATTTTGCCCAATTTATTTTATAATAAAATAAAGGTAGAGGTTATTATAGTATGGGAAAATAGATTGAATTGTTAATGTTGATTCGAATGATGTGTTTGAATTGTGTTGTTGATTGTCTGGATATAAACCTGAACCTGAATAAACTTGGTTGTAACCAGTGTGAAATAAATAAGTTGAATAAATCAATCCAGATAAAATAAATTTGAATGGATAATTAAAGAAATAAAGGAAGTTATTATGAATAATTAGAACCTTGTATGGATTGAATTGTGTGTCAATTGGATGATATGGATGGTATGGATATTTGAACATGATTAACATTTGTTTAATGACTGATGGAATTCATTTGAGTTGAGTACAGCTGCAGAAGTGTCAATTCAGCTTTAAAAACCCAGCCGGGAGGATTCTGAAGTTAACCGAATCCAGTTGGCATGCTAATTAAGCCAGTTGAATATAAATTATCGTATAATAACGCTCGCCAAAAGGTACGCTTACGCGAAATATGAATTTTTGGTTTTGATTTAGGGTTTTTGGATTGGATTTTTTTTCTTTTTCTGACCGTGTTGGTCGAGTTATACATATTTGTGGTACCTGCAATGTTGCAGATGTCCTCCATACAGGGGAGACTCCGCCAAAAATTTTCCAAAATTTAAGATGTTAGAAAAAATTTCAAAATTTTTGGAAATTTTTGTTATAAGAAATGAGATTGTTTTTGATTGAAATTATTTAAATTGGTTTAATTAAAATTTAGAAAGTGAGGATTTAATTAAAATAAATTTTTGAAATAAAATGGGTTTGTAGCATTCTTCTTACCTTAGCAATTTCGAGGACGAAATTATTTTAAGGGGGAAGGAATGCAACGACCCAGGTTTTTCTAACCATTTGATTTGATATTTAAATTTGGTTTAAATATTGATTTTTTAATTTAAATGATTTGAATTTAATAAAATTGAATATTATATTACACTACAAGAAAACATGATATATATAGCATTATCTTATAGCCTAATAGTTAAAATGCTATATAAAAATCATTAAAGTAAAAATATAACAATAAATTGTGCTATATGAAACATGTCAAATACATAATTCACTATGTTACCCAACCCGTCTAAAAGTGCGGGAGTTGAAATATAAGCGGGATCCATTTCAATGAAGTAAAAAAAAAAAAGGTCATGGAAAATAAAAATCCTTCACTTTCTTTCTCTCTTAACCTAGAATTCCACCGAATGTTAATTCTTCGATTCACACCTAAAATTGATCCATCAATTTTCAATTCAATCTAGCAACGATCTCCACTATAATTGGTTGCTGTCTCCGATTCACACCAGATAACTGGTTGCCGTCTCCGATTCACGCCAAGTACCTCCAAATCCACAGCGAATTTGTCTGCTACTAACTAATTTTTAACTTAGATCCCTAGTTAATTAGTTTACCCAACCTTTCTATTTTTATTTTTGTAATATGACTGGCGATTTTTTCCTCGATTAATTTTTGATGATTTGTAAGCTAAGTATACGTCGGTAGTAATTAATCGTGGTAATGTTGATGTCCAACAATATATGCATTTTAATTTGCAATTTCTCGTATTACTGATGCAATTTTGTTTGTACAGTTGATTCATTCGCTCCAGTTTGGTTAGAATAAGAAAATTTTGTGATTTAGAGTTTTATTTTCCCTTTTTTTTATCTAAAGTAGATTCCAGTATAATTATTGGTTGATTGATGCAAGAAAATGGATGTTTTGGACTTTTAAAGAGAAATATATTTAGAGTTTAGAAGTCTTATCATCAACAATGGATAATACCTCACTTGTATCTTTTTTTTTACCAGATCCAATACTACATTCTTTATAGGGGAGTAGACAGTTCTCATGACAATGGATGCAATTGAAGCTGCTAAAAAAATTAGCTTTGATCAGCGATGTAGTGTCCGGAACTATTGATTATGTTGCAAATGGGCATCGTGTTTTAGGATTTCATGGTGGTGCTCTCATGATGTAGATAACAACAGCTATAGGGCATGCTGTCACTGCATTAATTGCTGCTTTTGTTTCAGTGGATCCGTCCAATGCTTTTGAAGTAACTGCATGTGCGTTATCTATCTTTAGTTAGCTGAGGAAGTTGACCTGCATCATTTAGAATAAACATGGTTGATTCATTGTGTGGACAAGATGAGGGGACTTTAATTCTGGAGTTAGAATTGCTAACATGTGCTAATGTGACTTTTCTCAAAGGTGTGTATGAATTATATATTTACTGTTAATATGTGAAGTGGATACTTTTTTCACAAAGCAATATTTTGATTGTGTTTTGGTCATTTAACTTTTTTACTTTTCAAACGTCCAATTTTTTACCAAAATAAATCACTTTTACAGAATAGAGCTTACTTTTGTAGATTAATTATTTAAAAAGAAAAACTAAGTCATTTGACCACTATACCAAGGAGATCTAACTATAAATCTAAAATAAGCCATTTGACTGCTATTGTTTCTAAGGATTATTCTTTAAATTTGTTTTTTTCTATATACTACACATGCACTTTACCTTGCATTTGTTGTTTTCTTTTGCAGTTTATCCTAAGCATAATGTCAATTTAAACAGGATAAAAATAGATTCTAGGTTGAATTTGACATTAGTTTGACTCCATCATTACTTACTGACTGTTACCTCTTATTGAAGGCCTATCTTCTGAGTTTTCATTTGACGACCATTTTCATGAATCAGAAGGTGTAAAATATGAAGAAAACTACTTAAATAATCTTCCACTCTTTGAAAGTTACCAATACACAATGGTTACATTTTTCTCCATAATATTGTCTTTATTACATGTGAAACAGGTGAACACCTCTTACTCTATCGTGGTAGAAGGTTAAGAGTTCAATGTTTGATTATATGGTTGAGGTACACTAACAATAATATAATCTAACTTTATAAATTAGAACTGTAACAAACTAATTCATTCAACTAAACCGATGGCTCCTTCTCATTAAACGTTACCTCTATGTTATATATTATCTCATCTTAACTATGACCAATTTTTGTGTAACCAATATTTGAAATTATAGAGGTTTCATCTAACCTCAGACTATGTTATGCCCAGATGTTGTTTGAGGTCATGGTAAATAGAAAGGGTCAGTCTTTATAAAGAAATGGTGCTATATACAAAAGTAGAAAAAAGATGTAACATGAATATTTGTAAAAGGTATTTGATGTAAATGCATCTGTTAGACATGATTAAAACTAACATTGTTGCTGTAATTTTTTTCCCTTCACGGCTGCAATCATCAACTTGATTTTTTTTGGACTAAGTAATATTTAATTTTTTATGTTCGGTTCTTGGTTAGCATTAAAGGTTGATCCATCATTCATATGATGGAAATTAATACCATCTGATGTACTTTTGTTTTTTATATAGTGGTAGGCAAGATAATGCTTAGGTTTGGGTTTTCACCATGCATGAAACTGATATGGTTATGTGTTGACTATTCTCGTGATCATGTGTAGGAGCAAGAAGCCATAGGACGATCTTTATGGGAGAAAATCTCACTTGCAATTGTTAACGTAGCATGCGGATTATAAAATAGAAATGCAATATTTATAATTAAGGTATATGTGTTGGAACATATTTACCTTAGATACAATTTTTTTTAGTTGAGTTTCACATGATTGCTTTCCTTTGATGGTAGAGGCAAAAATATATTTCATACTTTATTGTCTAAAGAGCAAAAGGTGGGGGTAGTAAGAAATATATTTCCTGTCTGACATTTGTTTCATGCCTTAGGATATCAATTGTGTAACATGCCATGTTTGTTAATCACCAAAAATATGTATGCATCGTAACTGTCCTTTCCAGAATGGTGGAATATTTGGAAGTAATATGATACTCTGTATTTGTTAGATATATCATTTTATATGTTTCATATGTATGAATTATGTAATTTTTCTTGCTGTACAAATGTTTTGTTCTACCTATAAGTATTATATGTAAACAAATATAATTAATTATAGCATCTAATAGAGCCACGTGGAGTAAGTATGAAATCCATCATAGCATTGATTACCCTTTCTTACCCTAACTAATACAATTAAATGTATGTTATGACATTGTTAGTCTCTGACTCTTTGCACTAAGTATAAATGTCAACCATGATATTTATTTACTAAAAAGACAAGAAATTATTTTAGGCACATATTTTGTTCCACAGTATAGATAAATGAAAGTCAAAGGACTATTTGGATTCTAACATGTTATGTTTTCCTTTTTTTTTTTTTTTTTTTTTTTTTGAATTTTTAGGGAGAACATTGCTAATTTTCTACCATAACCACATGGAGTAGATTCATGTTAATGAATTCAGGTATTAAATGACAACCTTCTCAATTTATATCTTTGTTATTTTAACCCTTTGAGAATAATGTTATTGTAGTCAGCAATATAGAGGATGAGTGATAATACAAAAGTTATATAAAAAAATTTGAGGTTGTCCATATTAAAAAAGCATGTGTCAATAATGTTCTTAGTTGTAATACAGGGATGTCTGATAGATCAATAGTTGATAGTTACCATCTGATACTTCGCTGTTCTTTTTTTAAGGAAAGATTATATTATATTTTTTACTGTTCTATAATTAAGGAAAGATTTTAAGAAGACTCATCAACCTGAACATCCAAATGTGAAAGAAATACGTGATGTATACACCTAGATTTTGATTTGCTGACTCTAGATTTCAATAGTTATCATATTGAAACTTGTGCATATTCTGTATTTCTACTTTATTAGCTGACTCTAGATTTTGATTTTGTTTCTAGATTGGGAAGGCATGTGGTGACCAGTAGGGGACCATGACTTTTGATGTATGTATCTATGGTCCAAAGAACATATTTGTAGCCATTTATATTAATAAACAGCCTGTGCTAGAAAAACTAAATTCCAAAGCAAGCCAAGAAAAGGTTCTTTTAAATTAGTCAGCTCGTTATGAAATACATGAAAGGTAGAAATATAACTTTCTATAATTTAGTCCATGGTGAGTGCAATTTGTTTTCTTATATGACAGATCAGACTACAACGTTCAAACTTCAAACATCCTTATTAATGAAGGTTGCTCCTATTTTGATACCTCTTCTTAAATATTTTTTCCATGAAGAATTCAGAATGGCTGCAGTCTCAGGCAAGAACTTTCTTCAAATGTTTTTTTTTCATGTATAAATTATAGTACTTTAAAAGAATAATTATCTTTTCTGCAGCAGCGCCTGAGCTTTTGTGTTCTGCTAAACTAGCTGTATAAAAGGGACTCGCTCCAGGCTATGATGTATCATATGTAAAATATAAAAGGGACAAGCTCCAGTCTATGATGTATCATATGTAAAACAGTTATCTGACTATATTGCTCCAGCTTTGGTTGAAGCTATGCATAAGGTTAGCCTGATCTGTCGTTAACACCACTGCTTTGAATCTTTTTAATCTGTAACCGAACTTTTTTGCCAATGTATTAATACAGGAACCTGAGACAAAACTCTGTGAAAGCATGATGGGTTCACTGAATCGATGCATCCAGGTTCAGTTGTTTCTTTGTTTACAACTGATTAAATTAACCGAATAAATCCTTTATTCATAAATCGGGCATGATGTTATATTGTGCTAAATGATCTAGAGATAGCCTAATATTACCCCCCCTTTTAAATGTTGATAACAAGCTATTATTTTTAGCTAATACTAAGTTTAATAAAAAATAAGAAGTTTAATTTATAAAAATTAACTACTATATAGAAATATAAAATATAACTAAAATTTTATAAAATAATGATAACAGGCCACTGACTTAGAGAATGGGTCTCCCCCTTTTCGAGTGAAGAAAGGAGTCGGTGCACTTCGGCATAAGCCTTACTATTCATCTAACTCTGTAAGCAGTCCTAAGTTTTGTAATAATAATAAATTAACCAACTTTTGTAAATATTAAATAAGTTTATAAAAATTAATTAAATATTACAAGAACCTAACTAAGTTAACTAAGTCTTATAGAATGTAAGAAGTTCAATTTATAAAAATTAACTAAGCAAATAGAAAAGAAAGATATAACTAAATATTCAATCATAATAATAGTAATTATTATTATTAACTATGATTTATAATAATAAAAAGTTAGCTAAGATTTATAAATATTAAATAAGTCTATTAAAATTAATTAAGTATTATGACATTTTAACTAAGTTATTTTTTTATAAAATTAAGTAAGTATATAAAAATATAAAGTAAAACTGAAGCACAAAACTCCCGTCGCCCCCATAGCATTTGGCCATGCGAATGGGACAAGAATACATGCACCTTGCTATCCCATCCATGCTGCCAACCCTGCACATCATTCAGTGCGTTTTATGACTATTTATAATGTTGAACTTCCGTTTTTTTTTTCCTTCTTACATTTCCATAGAACTGGATTCATTATGTTTTATCATCTTGCAACATTCATTGCATTTTATCATTTTAGAACATATACAGTTTTATTGGTAAATTTGTTTCTATAGGTGAAATATCAGCAATTTTTTCATTGAAATACACTTTACAGGAGGAATCATATACTGTGATATTCGCCCAATATACAAATTCATTAGGTATGCCACCATACATCAATGATATTTGTGTGTATTTAGCTAGAAAAAGTTCCAGATATTGAAATATGCTTTTGTCGATTAGAACGAATTTAAGGATATGATCGGGAAAAAATAATCAAAATTTGAATACTCCACTACTCTATACAGTGAGCAGATGAGGGGGAACATTCTAAATTGATGTGCTGGATGAGAAAATTACAAATGTAACATTCTTAATTGATGACAATAACTTTCTAAGTTCAAATAGATTTGGTTCAAGTTTTTTAATATATTATAATATACTTTTTCAAATTTAGTGGGGATGAAAAAAACCTGTAGGGTGCTGAAGAGTTAGAGATATTCCTCTTTAATGAAAACTGCAGTAACACCGAGAGTTCATCATGATTTGTTCTCTATTTATAGTGTGTAAATCCATGCGTTGCACACGTGAATGATTTAGTAATGGACCATATAGAAGTATGTATATGAATGTAACATATTGTAAAAGAAATAAGAATTGATTTGAAAATCCTTGGAGCTAGAAAATTCTTATTGTTTACCATTGTTACGTATAGTTATGCACTTCAGGAATACATCGTATGCAATGATCTTGACTAGGCCCAGAGTAGCATGTTAACCTTGCAAGGTGGACATAAGTATGTGCAGATGGTAATAAAAGCTGAAACTTTAATACATTGAAATTTATGCCTTTTTCAATTATTTACTTGCAGTCAGATCAGTTGATGATATATTATATAAGTTCAGCCTTCTATTTATGAATCGTCTCATATGACTACCCAAATGCATGTTTTATAATGGTAATTGTTGCATTCAAAACTTAAAGACTGCAAAATCAAATGAGCCTTAAAGACTGTAAAACCTAGTAAGGGAATGATAAAAGAGTGTTACATGTTTCAGGCTGAAACTGTCAAATCTAGATTACTTGGTACAATCCATTTTCTTGTATGTTAATTAGTGCCTTCTTAGATGAATCTTTAATACTACAGCGTAGCAGAATCTATCAAATCTAGTTTCTTGGTGTTTATTGCGGTTACATATGTAGAATGTAATTCATAAGTGCTCCAAGTGTAGCTTTTTGAGGATAATTTGCAAGGTCTTAGTGTTTTCAACACATATCTAGTTCACTTTGTATTTTAACACAAAATTCGGTTATACATGTAAAAGGGAAACGTCTCTGAATTGTGGAGTACCAGCTCTGTCTACTTTTGCAATATTTAATTGATTGCTTTCTTCGTTGGATTTGTGTTTGCCATTGCCTACAGCACCATACTTAGTGATTGATAGAGTTGGACCAGCCTAAACTGCACTGACATCACATGCCAATGCAACTACAATGTTATTTGTATATAGATTAAAATTCATGTAGGAAATTGACTCTGATATTTTTCAGTATTTTTAACATTTGGAGTATACATAAACTTATACTGTGGGATTCTTCCTTATTTGAAAAATAAATAAATTATTTTAGGATGGTTCATCTGTATTTAACATACATATGCTTACTACGTTAGTTATGTTAGTTGTTTGAGGTTGTGAAATGTTCAAGTAAAATTCTTATGATTGCTAAGAATTTTATTTACTGTTTTGGACTAAATATGTGTCGAGGTAAAGAAAGAAATGGAAGCTGGTTTATGTTGTGGACATCAAATAACCTTTTGGCTTAATGTTTTGTTAACTTGTATAATGAAATTTTCAGGGTTTTGGAAATGTGGGATCATGGACAGCATAGCTGCTGCATGAAAAAAGAGGGAATGTGATTGCTTTAAGTGATGTATGCATTGATTGAGCATAAGAAGAAAGGTAGATTATTGAAGGAATTTGAAGGAGCACTGGAGATGGATGCATATAAGTTGCTTGTGCGAGAATGTAATGTTCTCATATTGTCTTATGCGATGTCCTTGATAGGTATTTTCCTATATTTTTTGCATTTCCACTTCTCCTTTGCATACGATGATAATAGACATGATAGGATCATCTACTCTGGCTTAAATTAGAAAACATCCAAAAACCTAGATTACTATATCAAGGATCTAATGGTGCACTTTATTAGTGATCAAAATTATGGTTGATTGTGTTGATTGCTAAAGATAAATAATGTTGCTTCACCTGAGTTTCTTTTTATTGAGTAGTTTTAGTATTGTTCATCTTCAGCGGACATTTATGGTGAGCAAATATGTGCTTGAATGTTCAAATCATGCTTAGCTGCAAAAAGTGAAATCTCGGTTGAAACTG
The DNA here is from genome assembly GCA_030737875.1 of Allium sativum. Classification (NCBI taxonomy): domain Eukaryota; kingdom Viridiplantae; phylum Streptophyta; class Magnoliopsida; order Asparagales; family Amaryllidaceae; genus Allium; species Allium sativum. Next base: position 421,227,710 of record CM060913.1, on the reverse strand, counting down.
TGCCTTACTTTCACTTATTACAATGTAGATGTCCAAATTTTGTTTCTTTTTTATTGAGTAGTTATAGTATTGTGCATCTTCCGCGAGACATTTATGGTGAGCAAATATTTCCTTAAATGTTCAAATCATGCTCAGTCTGGCATTGTGTATGGCCACGTTGACTTCTCATTTGGTTCCCAAGCATTTTGGATGACTATTTTAGGTATAATAAACTGTAAAGGATTATTTTTGTATTTAATATTTTTTTGGTTCAAATTTTTCCCGTGAACATTTCTATTATGAACTATTTGATATGACATTTAGCACTTCCATTTTGGCATTTTAGTTGTGTTTCTTGCATTTTTCTTTGTTATAAGACTATAAATTGTGCTTGTGAATTGCAGGTTCTAGAAGTTGGACGAGCTTACAAGCTGAAGACTAAGTGATTTTTCATGTAACTTTGTTTTGAACGATGTTTGAACAACATGTATGTTGACTTATTTCTATATTTATTAGTAGATTTATTAACTATGACTTTGTAATTGAAATCAAATATGCTTTTGGTATTAGTTTTTTGCTATTGACGGTTTTGTGTTCTGAATTTATTTTGCTTAATTGTTTGGAACTGTACATAAATTGAATATGAGATTTGCCATATAAAGATCATAGCTGAAATATGTGCTATATATTAAAAATATTAATAGCGAAAAATTGCACTTATGGAAATGTAAGATAAAATGCTATGTAAAAAATGAAATAGTGTGGAAAACCTTTTCATATCATTGAATGCGTGCAATGAAAATACTGAAAACGCTATATATACTATAACTATCCATAGCGGAAAACTCCTCTTATGTATTCAAAATGTGGAATGCTATATAAAATGTAAACCGTGTGGAAAACTTATCATATCACTGAATATGAGCTATGAAAACAGTGATAACGCTATAAAAAAAAGCGAGTATTTAACATAGTAAGGTCTGAATGCTATATATCAATGAGGAATTCAATAATATCGGATTTTTTTTTTAAAAACAATGAAAAACATTTTTTATAGCAATGAATATGTACTATGAAATTATTGATAATGCTATAAGAAAATAAGCTGAGATTTTAGTAAGTAAATATAATTGCAAGGTCTGAATGCTATGTAAAAAAATTCATTTTGGCGAACGTACGCTATAAAATGTATAATACTATAACGTTTAGATTTGAGCTATAAGATATAACAGGTCTATTATTGCATGTTGTTATATAGCGTCGTCACTAATGCTATGGTAGCCTATTATAGTGTTTTTCACGTGCCATTAAAAGGTAAATCTGTTGCAGTGTTAGTTAATTAATATAAATAATAATTTAATTTCGAAATAGTCGAAATTGGCCGAATTTGCAATATTATGTGAATTGGTAATATGAAGAGATTTACTTAAGTTATATTTGATTTTATTTACGATTTCGTTTATAAGCGTTATTTGAACGTTTAAATTATAATTTTAATTATATAACGAGCTGTAGCAGCGCGACAGTTCGCAATACGGCGTTTTGAATTTTAATTGGTCGTACAAGATCCGATATAAGTCGGATTTTTGTGAAATGAGAAACGTTAGGACCATATTGGTGATAATTTTCATATGAAAGAGAAAACTTCAGATTTCGTGTTATAGTTTGTTATTTATGGCCAAATCAAATTTTCAAATAGTCGCTGTGGAAATCGTTATTTAAAATATACGCGTTAAAATGGCCGTTTTGCAAATGAACTCAGATTTCAATGAAATCAATTTCATTAGGACCGTATCGTTAAATTATTTTATGGTATTGAATGGCATGGCAAACCGATGTCGTATGTGGCCACGGTAGCCATAAATGCTCGTCCATTTTCTATAACGCGAATTAAATTAATAAAGGGAGATTTGAGGGTAATTTGAACAGACGATCAAATTAAGCAACGAAACCAGTTCCGTTGAGTTCGTGTCGTCGATTAGAGTCAGGATAGGTATATAGTTTGTTATTTTTGGAGATCGGCTAAATTGGTGTCCAAAATGGCAATTGCGGTGCGCGTAAAAATAGCCTACCGGGGAAACAGTCTCAGAATGCGACGAGACTGGTGCCGTTGAGTTCGTATTAAAGAATCATTGTAGGATTTCAAAGTTTCAATTTTTTTTTGATTTATCTAGTGACCGTGAAAAAAAATTAAAATGCGTGTTTATTTCTGGTTTTATAAAGGAAATTTTTCCAAACGAAGTCGGAATTCAACAAAACTTGTCCCATTAAGACCGGAATACCTTTTTACATTGAGATTGGGTTTTTTATCAGTAGACGGAAGTCGTTTGAGGTGGTTTCTGCGTGTTACTTCGTGGTGAAGTTTCATTTAATAATAAAATAATAAAAATATTAAACTAATAAAATAAAATATTATATTTCCCTTCTATATAATAACCCACCGTAACCCTTCTGATTTCCGCAAACTAAGTTCACCTTTTCCGTTGTTCTTCAAAATCATTTCTTTCAGCAGAAATGCTCCATCCTTATAATTTAAAAACAATTCTGCCAATTTCCTATAAATCCAATAAGTTGGATGGATGAAATACTGCTAGTCTAAGCTCCAATCTCGTGTATAAATTGTGTGATGCGATCAAATACTGGAGGATCAAATATTTTAAGTCAGCAGTGACGGTTTGGAGCAAATTTCATTGAACTCGGGTCAAGCTGAGTGGATCTGGGTCAGGCAAAGGAAGAAGGAGGACTGACGAGTATTTTGGTAGTAGCTCGACGTTTTCTGGTGGCTTGGATGACCGGCGAGGAGGGTTTGAACAATGTAGAGATGATGTGGTTTTTGTTTAATGTTGCATTCGGTTTTAGGGGTCGTGGAGGAAGCACGGGTCACCGGAATGGACGGGGTTTGGTCGAGGTGGAAGAGGAAGAAGTGGCGGAGGTATTGGTGGTGGTATGGAGGGGTCCGATGTTGGGGTTGGCCGTCAGTGAGGGGTTGAACGGGGGCATTTTGATGGGGTAATTTTCGGATCTGGGTTGATTTTTGAACGATGAACGAACGGTGGGAACATCGGAGTTGGAAACGGTGATCTCAGGTGGAACGACAGGGGTTGGCGCGGCGTTTGATGATGGAAGTGGGGCCCCGGTTGGATCTGTTGTCATTAAGGATGGAAGGAAAAAGGTTGAGGACGGTGAAGAAGAAGAAGTCGGGTTTGAGAAGAAGGACAGATAGAAAACGCGTGGTCTCATTCTTCATGCTGACGTGGCCCACGAGATTAAAGTGGATAACGGTGAGTAATTAAGGTAATTTGATTTTTTAATTATTTAATTAAAAACATAATTAGTTAATTATTAAGTCGTATATATTTTCAAATCTTTAAATCGCGATAACTTGTTCATACGATATCAAAATTTGGCGAAATTGGATCCGTTGGGATCGCAGGGATGAGGCCTAGACGATGGCACCGACTAGGTGCTGATCTGAGATAGTTGAAAATTAAGCTAATTTTGAACGTCCGTTCAAAGTTAAAAGCGACAAACGCGTCAACCGTCCACATAATAAAACTATTGAGTTAATTCTCACACCTTCTGAAATTCTGTGATGTGGCAAATTCATATTAAAATATAATTTACCTTTAAAAAGAGATAAATTGGTTGATTGGCTGCTGTTGACTGTTATGGTTGATTGGATGTTGTTAATTAGATTTAATCGATCATATGAAATTTATTTCATATAATATTATAAAATATATAACGAGCTGTGATGCAGGGAAGGACAGGTTGGAGGGATCCGACCGGATTCCTCAAATATTACACATGTTGATTGTTTGTTTCATATTGTTGATATATGAACTGATTGAACCCCATATAGTCGTGAAACCTGTTTGAGTGTGATGGTTGAATAGATATCCCCCGTGTTGTGTTTAAAATCAACCGACAGTGTTGATTGGGTAAATTGGCAGTGAATGACCTGAAATGTATAGTTTTAGACGTCGTTCGACCGTTGGGTGAAACGACGCAGTTTTAGCGTTGTAATTTTTTTATATAACTGGATTAAAGTTTTCAGGTATTTTATTTGAGTAATTGAATTAGAAATTTATAGATAAATATTTTAGGCAAGTTTATAAAAGGATTATTTAAATGGTTTGAGTAGCAGAATCGTGTGATGTATAATCCAAGTTTTCAAAAGAGTTTTGAAAATGAGATTTTTAAGTAAATGGGAAGATTTAAATAAGATTTCTCTTAATTATTAAACTGAGTGAAGTAAATTCGATAATGAGATTGTAAGGTAATAGTAAATAGGTTAGTAAGAAATTGAATGTGTTAATGGTTTTGAAGCGAAATCTAAGTTAAGAGAAAGGATAGTAAATAGTTGGTTATAAAGGAATCAAAGTGAGTTTTTTAAGGGGTTTAAATCAAATTGGTGACTTAAATGTTAAGGAATTGAATTAAGCGAACTCTGGAATTGAAATAAGGTATTTAACGAGAAGGAAAATGCATAAGTATTATTTTGTATTGAAAAGGGAATTTTGGAATTAAAATCCAAGTAAAAAGGGTCATAAACTAAAGCGATAACTTGGGAAAGTTAAAGGATTATGTAAACGAAACATTTTGATTGAAATAAGGATTTCAAAGGTTAGTGAAGATATATATAGTAATTTTGGGTAAAAGTTTGTAAATGGATTTTGATAATAAAATCCAAGGTAAAAGGATTTATCGTAGAGAAGGCGGTAAACAAATTCTAGTTATAACCCAAGATAAGTTTTATTATTAGGATTCCAGAATAAATGAAAGTAGATTATTGGATGTGGGATTTTATAAGTGGAACTGTGGTTTAAAAAAAAGGTGGTATTACTAGTAAAGACTTACTTAGTTAAACAAATTAAGTAAAAAGGTTATATCGAAAAGTGGATTTCAAATATAAGAAATGGTTTGTGAAACCAGATCGGAATCAAGATAGTAAACAAGATATTTATGAAGGTTTAAGTGATGAACTGATATTATTCTGAGATAAGGACGTTATCGATTAAGGTCTGAGAGGTAAATAGAATACCCCAACTTGAACGGCTTCGTTATTATCAAGGAATGGTATTAGTTTGGAACGAGTGAAAGGTATGGTGATTGGCGTGATGTCCCATACGTGGAGTATTGAAAATAAATGCGAGGTTTTGGGAATATGAATGTAAATAAATAATATTACAATATTAGTTTCAATGGAAATAAGAATAGTGTTTTCAAATTATTTCGAATATTTGTTTACTCAATTAGAGTTGATCGAATACAGTAATTGAGGTGGAATTAATCAAACATAGTTATTCAGGAAAAGTCACCATTGTGTACGACTGCTAGCGTAATTCGCAGGGCTGTAGATAGCCTAGGGCGGTCGGATGTTTCCTGAGGGAATCAGGCGTAACCATTTTGATCGCTGCAACCTAGAGTCAAGCGAATGGAGTTAAGTGGAGTACTGGTTAATCGATAAGAGTAATCAAGTCGAGTTAGTCATATTAGAGTTGGTTAACGATTTTGTTAAATATATTGTAGAAGGCTAGGTATTGCCAAGTACTGAATCAGCAAGATCATTTTATGAACACATTTGATATTTGATAGTTAAAACACCGACTATCAAACCAGACCAATACGGTTGTTGGTATGGAAAGACTGGGATCGAATTTATATTCGAAAACCATTCCGACCAACAAATACGTGAAGACATTAGAAGACGGTCGAGATGGAGCATTGAAGACCGTAGATCTTCATAAACGGAAAAACCACTAAGATTCTCTGTCTTGCAAGCAGAGATAAACTGTGATTCTATCGTGGTTGGGATCCACGGGTTGCAAGGACTTCTCGGTACTGATCCATGGGGTGATTCCTATATGAGATGCAGTAGGAGAGCGCCTTCGGTTCATCCTGTTCCTGGATGACTTGTATGGACGAGTGTCTGACAGAGTATTTCCAAAGGGGTCACGTATATTTATTTTATACAAACGTATTTCTGTTGGTGGCGGAGAAGGCCGTACACCTTCTTTGGCTTAACGCTCAGAGTACTTTTGTGGGAATCAATATTTGGTGATATCTGGCGGATCTGATGATGTGGCATTCAAAGTGAATAGTGGCCAGATGTTCGTGAAAGAATTCTAGCCTCGAGCCTCATCAACCGGGAAATGACAAAAATCGGGCAGGCAGCATGGCTATGTGGGTCGCTCCCATTAGGGTGTATGATCACATATCTAGAGAAATTCCATTTGCTTCTTAAATCTATATTCGATGCTGTCCCTTTTCGAGCGGGCGGTTGCTGATCCCAACCATCGGTGATATACATTCGATACACTCAAGCGAAATGAGTGGTCGGTCATGTGACGGCCGGGTTGCAAGACGTTCTTGTTGAACCCTGTGTATTCGCCTCTAGAGATACACATGCGGAAGGTGGTCCCATACCTTGTCAAGTTGGAAATCCAATATCCAATAAGCGCCCGGGGTTTTTGTTTGTATACTATATATAGGGAGAGTGAGATGCAAGCATTCCTCTAGATTGTTATTTACTTGTATTTAGACATTATGATAATATCAGATCAAAGTATGATTTCAAAAATGGTTTGGGTTATAGTAAGGTAAAAACCGTCCGTGTTTATGTGTGGACTGGTCTTACTATTATCTTTTGTTTTGAGAAAGGATTTTCCATGTTAAACAAGTGTGTGTTATGTGAATTTATCACTAATAGTATTCCAGACCGACCCGGTGTATTTTGTTTTAAATCAAATGAGCTCGGGTCAGACCGAGTATATTCCAAGTTAGGTTCCGCTTGGAGTTTCAAGAGCTAGAAGCAGGAGGCTTCACCGCTAGTTATATAAAGTTATTATTCCGCTGTGATTGATGTTGTACTCTGATGATTGGTATGTATATACAGTTTCTTCTGTATAAAGGTATTTGATATTATACTTTATTCGTTCCACTGTGAGATTCTGATGTGTTCTTCCTCTTTCTTCTATTCCAATATTCTTTCTTTCTATTTCTCACCCTCTAACTTCTTTCTCATGACAATCTGGGGGTTCGATACTTGGGATTTTGGCAAGTGATACGGGTTTATGTATTACTGTCGAAGACTCGAGCGTCGAGCTTTTTCCCCAGGTCGTTACAAGTGGGTGCCTTGGGTGGCATGTGGAATCTAGTGGGTGCCTTGGGTGGCATGAGGAAATACGATTTGTAACACTTAACAAAGGTAAAACATGTAAGTGGGACATAGGGGTTAAGTGGTTGCCTTGAGTGGCATGTGGAATTACTAATGGAAACCCTTAACCAAATTTAAAACATGTAATTGAAACATGAATAAGAAGTGGGTTAAGTGGGAAATACTACAGGGGACCAAGCTTAGGTGGATAGCTTGTGTCAAGTAATGGGGGCCCGTTTCAACCAGTAACCCATTCGTATCTTTGTGGGCTCGGCCCAAGTCGAGGACGGGACACGCATACTGGGATTGACTGTAAGAGGCCAAACCGGGTTAGCGGTGGCAACGCAAGTCCAACGGGTTCATATGTGTGTGTAGGCCCGGGCTTGTAGGTAAGACGTTGTTGCATCGTGTAGGTATAAGCCGTGCATTATTGGTGGTATCGGGTTGCCACTTTGGGGAGTGATACACCCCACTGTGAGGCCAGCACGGGTATCTACGAGTTAGGGAGCCGATTGAATGGGGCAGGGTAGTGGGTACACCTAGTGGAGATTGGAGCAGATGGCACCTATGTGGTCAGCTAGGGGTACACGATGCTACCATTATTATTAATAATTATTAAGGGGGTACACCTAGTGGAGATAGAAGCAGGAGGCACCTATGACGTCAGCTAGGAGTACATAGAATCACCATTATTACTTATTGAAGGGGGTACATCTAGTGGGAATAGGTACACGCTGGGTACCTATGATAGCAACTAGAGATATACAGTCAAACTTGGAGGATAGTGGGTACACCTAGTAGTACACGAAGCTATCATCGTTCTATCTATCCAAGAGGGATCAAAATTCTAGAGTGACTAGTAGGGGTGCAGTTAGTGTTAGTACAATACAGTATGGTACAGTACGGTAGAGTATTGTAATTATCGTATATTGATTAGGAAGCACCATTTATGTTATCTCTGTTTCTCTTGATTGCCTTGCCATACCCATGTGGTTCACACAGTCATTACCTTATTCTCCAGCTTATATCTTATCATATTACTTTAATAATTATGTTGTTAGAGTTATCGCACTCGCCAGACTTTATGTCTGACCCCCTTTGTTTCCACCTCTTTTCTTCCTTCCCCCTCCCCCCCCAAGTTCTAAGGGTAGGACTAGTACTAGTGGAGCTTGATTGGGATCTCTTTGGGAGCACTTGGATTTTGATTGCCGAAGTAAAGTTCAGTCTATCATTTTCTTTATGGCTATTTGTAGTGGTGGGATTATGTACTTTGTTTTATCAAGATGGATATTATGTACTTGGCTTTGGTTTATGGTTTTTGATGATGTAACAAAACATATTTACCTTCTGCTGCAATAAATAAAGTTTTAAATTTTCAAGTACTGCTTTATATCTGTCTTGTTGTGATTTTCTGTTCTATATTCACTTAAAACACTCCACTGAAGTTAAGGCATTCCCTTTGCGAGTGACCTTAATGGAGGTGGGGTGTTACACCCGAGTTTAGTGAATATTATTGTAAAGAGTTATTAAGAATGGGTTTTTGAAATGGAAATAAAAAGATACCCCAAGTCTGAATTAGAGTGGTTAAACGAGTGGAGTTAAAAGGTAAAGTATAGATCCATGATTTTAAATAAAAGATGATGTTTCATCAAGATAGAATTAAATGGGATTTGTTTGACATTGGGAATAAATATCGGTTTTGGGTATTGCAACTGACATCTATCTTAAGATAAGAATGTTGTTGATCAAGGTCTGAGAGGTAATTACAATACCCCAACTTGAACAACTGCAGGATTGTCGGAGGATGATATTAGTTGCCGTGGTAAAGGTGTTAAAAGTGATTTATTATGAGGAATGATAGGTAATGTTATTGGAAAAATATAGAAATATATACGTAATGGGATTATGAAATAAAAGGGAATAAAGAAGGCTTGAGAATATGAAGTGATATTTCCCTAGTAAGAAAAATAAAAGGAGATTTGTGAAAATATAATGATATTTCCAAAAAGTAAGAAGATGGGATTTGGGATGAGTTATTCTAAATAGTGAAGTGACGATGATGGCGTTCAAATAACAAAACAAAGAAAGATATCGTAATAATTGTTACGATGATAAGTTGAATCGATTTTCCAAATGATAGATAATACATAACAAATGTTTTGAAGGATATTAAATGATAGAACCTTAAGATATTTTCCCAAGTCTAAAACGACTTGAGGATATTAAAATATTAAACTGATATACTATTTTAAAAGGTCAAGTGATGCTATATAATAAATCAATGGATTTATTTTGTTTTTGTGATTGTTATCTTGATAGTTAAATAACCGGCTATCAAAATCTTACCCAACGTGTTGGTACGGAAAGACCGGGATCGAATTTATATTCGAAAACCATTCTGAACCAACGAATATGTAAACGAAGAAGATATTTGATGCCGGTCGAGATGGAGCTATTGAAGACCATATTTCTTCATGAATGGAAGGACTATTGTTGGGTTTCTCTAGCTGATCCCTAGAGATATTTTGACAATGATTCTGTCAGGATTGAAATCTACGGATTGCTAGGACCACTCGCTACTGATCTATAGGGTGATTCTTAGGATGCGGTAGTGTAACACCTCACGTCCGTTAATGTCACTCACAAAGGGAATGCATTAACTTCTATGGAGCGTTTTAAGTGAGTATAGAACAGAAACTTAATAACAAGACAGATATAAACAGTACTAAAACTTTAAAACTTTATTTCATTGCAGCGGAAAATACATAAGTTTGATTACATCATCAAAACCAGAGTCAAAGTACATAATATCAATCTTGACCAAATCAAAGTACATAAATTGAAAGACATAATCCCCAATACTAATTAGCCATAAATAAGAGAGGATGAACTTTACTTCAGCGATCCAAGCAATCTTCTAAAAGCAAGAAATACAGCTGTCCAAAATCAAGCTCCATTGGTGCTAGTTCCAACCTGTGCACCTGGGGGGGGGGGGGGGGGGAGGAAGAAAAGAGGAGGAAACAAAGGGGGTCAGACATAAAGTCTGGCGAGTGCGATAACTTTAACAATTTAATTACCAAAACAACTAGGCTAAGGCATAAGTTGGAAAATAAGGAAATGACTGTGAACAATTGAGTATGACAGAGTAAACAAGGAAACAAGATGAACTAAGATAACGTTAAAGCGCACCTAACCCACTATAAGTTAATTACTATACTACACCACCACTACTATACTGTACTGCACCACCACTAGTCACCGTAAGGTTGATCCCGCCTACAAAACTTAATAATGATAATGGTAGTTTCGTGCACCCCTAGCGGCCTTCATAGGTGTCGCCTGCCCCTATCTCCAAGGTGTACCCACTACCCCCAAGCGATCGGCTCCCTAACTCGTAGATACTCGTGCTGGCCCCACAGTGGGGTGTATCACTCCCCAAAGTGGCAACCAGATACCACAAATAATGGACGACTTATACCTACACGATGCAACAACGTCTTACCTACCAGCCCGGGCCCACACATGCATATGAACCCGTTGGACTTGCGTTGCCACCGCAAACCCGTTTTGGCCTCTTACAGTCAAACCCAGTACGCGTGTCCCGTCCTCGACTTGGGTCGAGCCCACAAATATACGTATGGGTTACTAGTTGAAATGGGCCCCCATTACTTGACACAAGCTATCCACCTAAGCTTGGTCCCCTCTAGTACATCCCACTTAACCCACTTCTTATTCATGTTCACTTACATGTTTCAATTTTGGTTAAGTGTTTCTAATCATATTTCCAATGCCACCCAAGGCACCTACTAGATTCCACATGCCACCCAAGGCACCCACTTAACCCCCTCATGTCCCACTACATGTTTATCTGGTTAAGTGTTTCTTAATTCATTAAGACCGTAACCTCATAAAGACCTCTCACATTAGACTGACATTTGTGGCAGCTGGATTTGCCGGGCGGGTCCGGGCAGTCTTACATCACAAAAGAGCCTAACCTCGTGTCGTTACAATTGTTACGTTTTTAATTTATGCCTAAGACCTCACACATTAGACTGGCATTTGTGGCAGCTAGATTTGCCAGGCGGGTCCGGCCAGTCTTACACCACAAAAGAGCCTAACCTCGTGTCTTAGACGATTAATTACACCTAATTAATCATCGCCCAATTTGAATTTCTTTCCCTATTCAAATTATTAATTAATCCCAATTTTCACTATGGCCATAGTTGACTCAATTATGTCCATCTATTTATGGTATGTAAAATCATACCAATTTTCATCACAAATTAATTTTATGCGAATTAAGGCATTTATGCCAATTAAATCTTTTAATATTATCCCCTTTACCCCACGTTGTACGTTCGTTCATTTAACGTAAAATATACGTTACACTCGAATAGTCTAACTCATGGAATAAAGAGAAAACATCACAACATACATAGAAATAAAACTAGATCTAAACATAAGGGGTGAACTTGCATGTGTGAATGATGTTCTACATCTAAAACTTGCATAGGCCAAAGTTACAACTTGCATAAAACTACATATGTCATAGATCCAAATCAAAAGGTGTAAACTTGTTGAGATAGTGGTCATAAACTTGCATAAACCATGTATGTCATAGATCTACATCCAAAGGTGTAAACTTGCATAGGCAATAACCCTAAACTTGCATAACATGATTCATATTCCAAACTCATATATTTATATAAACTTGCATATGTGATTTATGCAACATAACAATGGTCTAAACTTACATCTAAACATGTAAACTAGCATGTAGAATTTAACATATAACTCACACATGTCATAGCCTAACTTTAGATCTAAAATAGATGTTATGAAACATGTAAGGTTATACATAGTTTTTACTAACTTGCATATGGTTCATGTCTAAATCAATATCTAAACTTGCATACATACATATGATTTATCATATGAATCAACCTAACCAAACTAGCATATGAACAACATGATGATTTGATTATACATAGGTCAATCATAGAATTACAACATAGATGATAGCATCATAATTTTGCAACATAGATGATAACATCACAACATAACATCATATAATTTACAACGTATATGATAACATCACAATTTTACAACATAATTATAACATGCGGTCAATAATTCACATCATATCCATATAATCCACATCATAACTTAATCCAATTAAATTACTAATTATTTTATTAAAGAAATCTAACTCACAACTCAAAGAAGGTCTTGAGTTCTGAATTCTGAGTTCTGAAGTTGAATTAGCTTTCCTTTGAAGAAGATTCGTTGTTAAAGTTGAATAGAACTGATTTGATTAGCTGTTCTTCCTCTATAATTGGTGGCGGCTACTCTAGGTTACAAGATGACAGCATGACGGCCATAGTTTTAGTTTTTATTTTGATTTAGGGTTTGAGTCTACCCATGTTTATATAGAATTTTAATTTAATTATAGCCGTTGGATGATCTTAGGGTTAATCAAAACCATTCAGTCGGGATAGGGTGACACCTCAGCCCTAATGACTCAGCAAGGAGTCAGAAAGGAATCAGCAATGAGTCACAACATAGATCAGACTGAACCAGAAATCTGTGCAGGCCTGCTGCTCGGCCTGGGCGCACTTGGCAGGTGCGCCAGTGCAAATTTGTAATGGCGCACTTCCTAAGTGCGTTAGTGCAATCTTTTTTTTTTCTCTTTTCCCTTCTGACTTTGTTCGTCCATATCTTCTTCATCTGATATCCGTTTTATGCAAACTCGGATTCTATCTCAAAGAGAATTCCGAGACGAACACAATGGCGCAACCCATTTCCCTTAATTCTCACGTCTGAGATTAATTATTCTTTAATTTAATTAATTCGATTATTCAAAAAAAATCTGGGTGTTATAGGTAGGAGGGTGCCTTCGGTTCATCCTGTTCCTAGATGACATGTATGGACGATGTGGACAATAGTCAGATGTGTCAAAAGTTGATTTTAACCTCAAGCCTCATCAACCGGGAAATGACAAAAATCGGACAGGCAACATGGCTATGTGGGTCGCACCCATTAGGGTGTATAATCACCTATCTAGAGAAATTTCTTTTTGCTTCTTTAATCTATCGATGTTGTCCCTTTTCGGGAAACGGTGGTTTGAGCCCAACCGTTGGTGATATACAATCGATACACTTAAGCGAAATGAGTGGTCGGTCATGTATGGGCCGGGTTGCAAGATGTTCTTGTTTAACCCAGTGTATTTGCCTCTAGAGATACACTATCGGCAGGTGGTCCCATAACTTGTCATAGTCCGAATCCAATTTCCAATAAGCGCCCGCAGTTTTGATTGTATACTATATATGTGGAGCGTGAGATGCAAGCGTTCCACTAGATTGAGATTTACTTGTATTTAGACATTATTATAATATCAGAAAAGATATTGATTTCTAAAATGTTTTGGGTTATCGTAAGGTAAAAACCGTCCATATTTATGTGTGGATTTGGTCTTAATATTATCCTTTTCTTTGAAAGATTTAACTTTAAAATCAGGTTGTGTAATACCCTTAATACTGTGCGAGTTTTTCTCACTCTGGTTCACCAGACTGACCCGGTGTTTTGTAAATGCTCGGGTTAGCTCGGGGTGTATAGGTTCAAGTTAATGAATGCTGTGAAGTCCAGAGACGAGCTGGAGATGTTCAGACGTATGATATTATCTTGTATTATTCCGCTGTGTGATGTATATGAGGACAAATTATTATAATTGTCCCAGTGTATTGATGTACTCTGATGATTGTAAGTTTTATTTCTAAGTTCTCTATAAAGTTTATTTATATATTACATTTTGTTCCGCTGCGATGTGAGACTCTGTGATGTGTTGTGTTCTTCTTATTCTTCTATTCTAATACTCTTTCTTTCTTATCTCACCCTCTAACTTCTTTCTCCTAGCTTTCTAGGGTTTCGGTACTTGAGTTCTGGACGAGAGATGTGTAAGTGTCGAGACTCGAGTGTTGAAATTCCTGGGTCGCTACAGAATATTAGTTATTCGAAGAGATATAATCGAATATTAGTTATTCGAAAGGTGTTAAACGAATACAAGTTATTCGAAGAGTGTTAATCGAATATAAGTTATTCGAGGAGAGTTAGTCGAGCTAGAGAGATAATCGAATATTAGTTATTCGAAAGGTGTTAATCGAATATAAGTTATTCGAAGTGTGTTAATCGAATATAAGTTATTCGAGGAGAGTTAATCGAGCTAGAGTAAATCGAATATTAGTTATTCGAAAGTTGTTAATCGAATATAAGTTATTCAAAGAGTGCTAATCGAATATAAGATATTCAAGCAGATTTAATCGATTGGAGTTAATCGAGCTAGAGTAAATCGAATTAGAGTTAATCGGAAAAGGAGTTAATCGAATATAAGTTATTTGAAGAGTGTTAATCGAATATAAGTTATTCAAGGAGAGTTAATCGATTAGAGTTAATCGAGCTATAGTTAATCGAATTAGAGTTAATCGAAAAAGGAGTTATCGAATATATTTTATTCGAAAGAAGTTATCAAATATAGTGTATTCGAAAGAAGGAGTTTATCGAATTTAGTTAATCGAGCTAGAGTATATCAAATAAGTTATTCGAAGTGGGTTAATTGAATATTAGTTATTCAAAGAGAGTTAATCGTCGAATTCGATTATATCGAATTCGTGAAAGTACTTATACTTTCCAGCTTTTAAATCAAGATTTATTTATAAATTAGGTGTTTATTTATTTATTCACATTAAAGAATAAACGTTATAATTGAAGTTAGATATTTCGAAAGTAGGGATTATAACGTTATCGTTATAACCAATGTTTCTGTAAAAGAAGTGCATTCGTAAATAGAATCCGAGAGTTTCGTAAGGAAGTTTGTTAAAGATTTAAAGGATAAATTTTTTTCTTTTCCGTAGTTAAAACGTGGTTCTGTTAAGGTCAGAGAGGTAATTATACCCCAACATGATTGACTTCCTTCTTAACTAAGGAATGGCTAAGGTTTGATAGTAAAGGAATGGCTAAGGTTTGATAGTAAAGGATGGTTAAGTGAATTTAGTTAATGAGTGAAATGGGTTGAGTTGGCATGGTGATGTTTGATTTAAACATCGGTTTAAACCAAGTGAAGGAGTTTTGGAAATGTTTTCCAAATAAGAATCAGAAATGTTTTCTGATAATAGAAAATAAAAATTTAGAATATATGGAAACAGGAGATAAATAAATTAATGAACTAAAGAGAATAAATGTTAAATGTTAAATGTTAAATGATGATTGATCGATACAATTTCCATCTCGAAATAAAATCGTTGTTTGCACACGTGTTTTTCTTTGATAGTTAACTCACCGACTATCGAAGTTTTTGACCATTTTAACATTGTTAATATGGAGAGACCGGATGGATTATTATCCCAAGAACCACTCTGTATTGGCATAAGCGTTGCGAATCATATATGCCAAAGAAAATTGAAGATGGAGTAAAGTGCAAGGTCTGTTGTATAAATCTTAGGTAAAGATTGCCTAAGATGGTTGTACTGAATAGTGCCTTCGGTTTGTCCAGTCCCAGGACAACCTGTATGGAAGAATGTCTGACAGAGTATATTTAATAGATCGCGTAAGTTGATCTCTTCAAACATATTTACGTTTGGTGGCGGAGGAATTCGTTTCTCTTAGCTGTATACCCATGGTATTTTTTGGGAAATCAATTTGTGGTTTGGCAGGTATGACGTTGTGACATTCAAAGTGAATAAACGTAATATGTCAGATATAAACGTGGCCTCTAGCCTCACATCCGGGAATGACAAAAATCGGGCAGGCAACATGGCTATGTAGGTCGCACCTATTAGGGTGTATAATCACCTGATCTAAAGTTTCATTTACTTCTAAAAATCTATTGTCGATGATGTCCCATTCGGGAAACGGTTGCTGATCCCAACCGTTGGTAATATACATTCGACACACTCAAGCGAAATGAGTGGTCGGTCATGTGTGGCCAGGTTGCAAGATGTTCTTGTTGAACCCAGTGTATTCCTCTCTAGAGGTACACTAGCGAATGGTGGTTCCATACCTTGTCATAGTTGGAAATCCATTACCCAATACGTGCTTGCGGTTTTGATTGTATACTATATATGTAGAACGTGAGATGAAAGCGTTTATGCTAGATTATTATTATATTGTGGTTGATAGACACTATTATAATATCAATGAGTTTTGATATAAAGTTTATTTTGGATTCTCATAAGGGAAAAACCCGTTCCGTTATACTGCGTGGGCTTATGAGATATCGTTTAATGGCTCAAACTGTTTGAAACTGTTTTACTCATACTAGTCCCATGACTGATCCAGAGTTTATTTTGTTTTGTTTTCCCTAAACTCTTGGGTTCCCAATTTTATACGGGCAGTCAAGTAGTCGGGATTTACACATACTTGAAGAGCTAGAGCAGGAGGCTTCAGGATCATATAGCTATTGTTTATTTCTGCTATGTTGTAAGTGTTGTACTTTGGAAATGATATGTATATTCAAGTACAGATTTATATTTCAAAGTTATGATATATATTATATGTTATTCGTTCCGCTGTGAGGTTCGTGTTACTCTGATGTTATGTTCTTCTTCTTCTTCTATTCTAAGTTTCTATCTTATCTATTCTCACCCTCTATTTTCTTTCTATTAGTTTTCCAGTATTTCCGATGCTTGATAGTCGACATTGTGTTTATGTCGAGTACTCTGGATCGCGAAAACCCCATAACGCTACAGTTGGTATCAGAGCTTAAGGTTAAGTGAATTACCTTGGCTCTGTGGCGTAACTCATTAAAGATGGGGTTAGTAACTCCCTAGATTGAGTTGAGTGTTTACATACGAGTGAACGTATTTGTTATTTGATATAAAAGTGATTTTATATTGTGGGGATTTATTGGTTGAGTTGTTTATGGGTTCTGGTCGATCAGTTTGATCCACTGTATCGGTAGGGGTCTATAAACACTTCAATACGATGAACCGACACGATATGTTTTGAAAAGAGGATAAATGAAATAATTTTATACAAATTATATTTGATATAAACAAAGTATGGATATGTGATATATTATCATATGTAGGATGTGTTGATTTTGATTATATTCAGATAAGATTATAAAATGTGAAATGGTTATATTTAACCAATTAGAATTCATACTAGTGAAATATATGGAATCGAAATGAATTGAATCTGAAATTAAGACCATAATTGGAAATAAAAGTTGAAGAAGTGTTGTAAACGAATTCGGATTAAATATATGAGAATTTTAAAATCTTGGGCGATTTTAAATTGTTTTACAGCATTGTGAATGACATTTTGAACTGATTTCAAAATAAAAGTGTTTAAAGAATGGTTTTGATAAGTGATATAGTATTGAACTCACTTCGATAGCTGGGAAATAACTCTGATGATGCTGGCCACATTATCAATGTTCATTTTCGAGTTTGTAAGTGACGAATTACTACCAGAGATACTGCTTGGAATTTTTTTTGGGAAAAACAAGTTGTGTTGAATTTTAAAAAGGAAAATTTGATATTTGAAGGAGGTAACTGTTTAAAAACTCCAAGGGAGAAAATTGTTTGAATTAAAAACAAATTTAAATAAAAAATTGTGAGAACAAATTGAGATTAAAATAAAGGCAGATAAGTGGTAACTGAATTGGATTAGAATGATATCAAGTAAGTTGCATAGTTAAGAATTTGAAAATCAAGGATGGTACTTGAGATTGAGAATGGGATTTGGTTTGGTTATAAGCAAATGGTTGAGTTAGAGATAAAACTGATTGGAGTTTGATTTGGATGACATTGGTATATGCTGAATTAGCAGCAGACGTAAAGGATATAATGATATGCCCGACAAAAAGGTACCAGTTTATATTATATATGGGTTTGAGGATTTATGAGTCTTTTTGGCAAGCCGTTTGGCTATTTGATTTTCTTTTGGGTTGAAGAAGGCTTAGATGGGCGAGTTGGAGTTTGAGCTATTAACCAGTACAAAGGAGGTGCTGGCGAAATTTTTCGAAAAGTTAAGGTGTTAGAAAATTTTCAGGATTTTTGAAATTTTTCGTTAGTAGGAATAAATTAATAATTTAATTAAAATTAAATTGGTTCAGTTGAAACTGAAGATAAGAAGTGAACAAATAAGTTCTAACCAGTCGATAGGGTTTGTTTTCTACCTTAGCAATTTCGAGGACGAAATTATTTTAAGGAGGGAAGAATGTAACGTCCTGTATTTTAAGGGTTGAATAATTAATTTATTTTAATTATTAAATATTGATTTGGCGATATCGATAACTTGAATTAATTAATATTTATATTTAATTAATATAAATAATAGAATAATATATTTAATTCTGAAATAATCAGAAATAGTGAATTGACAATATAATGTGAACTGGGCAATTCAAAGTATTTAATTCAGCTTAGAATTGAATTAGAATGATGAATATATTTAATTAACGACAGTTTGAACGTATAATTATATTATAATTATAATTGAGTTCGAAATGGCGCGGCTATTCGCTATTTGGCGATTTGAACTTCAACTGAATATATAGGGTCCGATTTAAATCGGATTTCTGTAAAACAAGAAACGTTAGGAGCTGGTGAATTATATTTTTCTAGTGGAAGAGAAAAATTGGGAATTCATTGTGTAGATTTTGATTTATGTTCAAATCAAATTTTATAAAAGTCGTTATGGAATTCCTTTATAGTTTATAACGATATATATAAGGAATTTAATTATAAATTTGAATATCGATTCAACCGGGATTTGAATATCAAGTTGTAAATCCCAGTGGAGCTGTATGATATTCTATTGTGAATATACGATAATATTTATTTTTAAATATTAAATTTAATTGTTTTTAAATATATTTATATATTTAAAAGGGTTATTTAGAGCTTTAAATATAGCCAGTTTTGCAAACGAACTCTGAATTCGACGAAACTAATTTCGTTAGATTCGTAATATTAAATTATTGCTAGATTTCAATTTCCGTGATTTTTGAAGTCTGTATGTGGCTGTACGGAATTTTAATGTGAAAAACAGTCGATATTCTGATAGTTAAAAATACGCTGTGTGAGAAACGAGGTCCGAATTCGACAAAACTAGTTTCGTTGGGACCGTAATGTCGAACTCTAGCTGCGTGTCAATTTTCATGATTTTTAGGTATCGTATGTGCTCGTAGGGATTTTTAGAGTGCAGAAAACAAATATAAATGAATATAAAAATAAAATATATAAACCAAAATATCTCAATATATCTTCAAACAAATATCTAAACCCCTTTTCCCTATAAATATGCCTACCTTCGCTCATAACCTAATTACTAAATGTTCTGTACATTGAAATAAAGAAGCCGCCACCACTAATTATTGTTCATCAAACAAAATTGGTTGAAATTCTCAATGGAATAAAGTAATTTGGAATTCATTGAAATGGTATAAATAGGAGCTTCAATCTAGTGGTCTTGGTTTAGGGTGCGATCCAATTTTGGGGATCGACAATTTGAAGTAGCGTTGCTAGGGCTGCGGATATTGGTGAACACGGAAGCTATTTGGCAAAGTGAGGGGGTGCGTGGCGTTCAGACCGAGGAGACGCATCGCTTGGTGGCGCTCGAGTGAACTCTGATGGATTGGGGTGAAAAGCGACAGTAGAAAGTCGCTGGTTGAGGGGTGGTTCGGTTTTACGGGAGTAGACCGAGTTTGAGATGATGACAGCGTTGGAATGGAGAATGGGGAGGCGAGGCCATTGGTGGTGGTTGCGGTCGGGATAGATGACCGAGGTGGAAGCAGGGGTGGTCAACGGTGGGTCAACGGGGAAGTGGAGTAGCGGTTCAAAAGGTCTGAACGTGGAAGAAGGATTGGTTAGCGGGTTTAAATGGTTACGGGCCGGATCTATTTGGGTAAAGCCCAAATGAAATGAATTTAAGTTTTATTTAATTCTAAATAAATGTATTAACTTGTATTTACTATATCTTTCTCATACGATATCAAAATTTCGAACCGTCAGATCCGTTGGGATCGTATGGACGAGGGCTACACCCGGGAACTGACTGGGTGTTAAATGGAGCTCGATACAATTTATTACAAAATAAATTGTCTATCTGAATCAACAGACGCAATTTGTTATTTAACGGTTAACGCGAAATGTGAGTAAAGCTCACCAACTCTGAACAGTTATAATTTTATAACGTATTCTCAGAACTGATAATTATCTGTTGATTGTTTTGTGTTAACTGTTTGGTTGAATTACTTGTGTATTGGTTGAAATTATAGATAACGATATATATATATATATAATTCGTTAATCAAATGTTGTTTCTATTTACCAGAATATTTCATATTGAAATGAAATCGATGTTAATTATATTGTTTAACATCTGTGATGCAGGGAAACAGGTTGGAGGAATCCAACTGGATTCCTCAACATTTATCTTACTGTTTTCATATATTGTAATATATGATGTGATATAAAATCTGTTGATGATGATGTGTGTTTAAATGATATCGATCATTGTGATTTGGTAATTTAAATACCGTAAGAAATACTGGCATGTAAAAAGGGGATTTTCAAAGTATATTTTGAAAATAAATTATTTATATAAAATCAATGGATTTTATATAGAAAAGGAGAAAGGGATTTTATAAAAGAAAACAATTATAAAATCAAAAGGGTTTTGAAAAGGAAATATTTATTTAAAATAAATATGATAAAGATAAAAGGAAATTTATTTATAAAATCAAAGGATTTATAAAAAGGACATTTTCTTATAAAATGAATTAGAAAAGATAAAAGGGAATTATTTATAAAATCAAAGGATTTTATAAAGAGGAATATTTATTGAGATAATAAATAGAAGTATAAAGGGATTATTTATTTGGGAAATAAATAAGAGTTATAAAGGAAAATATTTGTGAAACAAATAGAAAAGGAAAATATTTATTTGTTAAATATATAGAAAGATGAAAAGAGAATATTTGTAAAAACATTTACAAATAAAATAGAAAGGGAAATATTTGTAAAACATTTACAAATAAAATTGGAAAGGAATATTTATTTGGAAAATAAATAGGATTATAAAAGAAAATATTTGGAAAATGAATAGAATATGGAAATCTGTTTTTAACAGATAAATGGAAAAGATTTATTTAAAGTGGAATTAAATAGGAATCTGTTTTAACAGGTAAATTGGAAAGAATAATTTATAAATAATATGTTTGCTGACCCGCTTTTTAGTCAAAGCAATCACGCATAGAATTTTTGGTAAACAATACGCTCAAGTATTGGGAATATCATCAAAAGACATAGAGCGATTTGGTTGAAGTCGCGTCACAAACAAAGATTGACCCGAAACTCCCATTAAACGACCTATTTTGGGCCCGAAAACAGCAATTACGGAGCTGAGCTCAATTAATCTTGTAGCTCTCTGAATTATCTTCGAATCGAGCTTTCGTTTGGCTAAAACGGACTTACGGTTTGGAAGTTACACCCGTTTCCGTGAACGTGTGCAGAACCGGAACGGCTTGGATTTTGGCATGGGCAAAGCCCCGGATCGGATCGGTCCAGCTCCGACCCCATACTTCGAAGACACACAAACTTGGACTCCATCTCTCTCCCCGGATCGGATCGGAGCACCGAAGACCCTACCCGCCTGAAGTATTCTGCACAGAAGTGCGCGCAGGCATTCTGCTCGAACAACCGGTTCGGTTCAGATCCGATCCGACTGGACCTGCTTCTGCACACGAAGTTTGACCACTTCTCTTGGCATAACCGACTCCTACAAATCTGGATCAACTCACACCTATCTCCACACGATTTGATGACCACTTCCCCACTACTTCTGAGATGTCCTCACCACCCTCCACGTGGCGCCTCCGAACCGGACCACTCCAGGGCTATGCAAGGCTCCTCTACGCCTATAAATACACCACAACATGGCCATTTGAGGGGACCTTTTTTTGGATTCTTCTCTCTCGGCCATTCCATCCACCAATGCAAGGACATTAAGTAACAAGAAGGCCGACTCAAGTCATTTTAACACGAGGTTATAGTGTATAATTTCAATTTCTAATCTCCTCTTTTCCATTGTAAACACGAGGATTTCGTGTATAAACCGCAAGCAAACAGCATTGTAATAGCTTCTTAGGATTTAAGAAATTATAAAGTGGACGTAGGCTTGGATTAAGTCGAACCACTATAAAATTCTTGTGTGTTCCCTATTTTTACTGCTTTCTCCGTATTTATTTTGTGATTGTGAGGATTTTGGGTGTAAGTACCAAAATTTGGTCTAATATTTTGGCGTGCCAGGAAGGGGGGCACATGATACAATTTCTTCTATTAGCTTGAAAGGAAGCGGATTTATTGGCTATTGGATTAATGGCCAAGCGAAAACTTCCGCGTCTTGAGGATGAAGGCACGAGAAACGAGGCAAGCCACGAGGCTTCCTCTCATGAAAACCCATCGGCGTACTTGACCCGAGGAGAGATGGACGGTGTTCTCACTGAAATGAGAGCTCAGATGGTAAAGAAAAAGGAGATGATGGATGCATTCTTCGCTCATATAGAAGGCAGGTCGAGCGGTGATACACAACTCACTTGAAATAAAATGGAATCAGCCCCAGAAGGAGCAGCAGATTGGATCGGATCGGATCCGGATCACAGAGCGAATTCCGATCCGAACCGGGGGCACGGAGGGAACAAGGGGCAATCCCCCTCAACAATCTGCAGTGGCAACGCTCAGTGTTTTGGATGGAAACACAGGCTCAGGTTGAGCACAACCTTCCTCCGCTTCGGTCCGAATGGACATTCAGCCACCCCCTCCAACTCAATGGCAACAGGAAACTGCTCGGAACTGAGGCCCAGAACCGGGTCAGATCGGAACACCTGACCCGAACCGTGGCCATTACCACGAGCCTCCTCACTTCTCCGAGCCACAGCGTGGGGCACCTCCAAACCGAACCGGATGGTCCTCCATGCACCCCATACATTTCCAAACCCTTCTGGACACAACGCTGGGGGCACCACTTCTGATCTTAGCAGGTTGCAAAAACTCTTTGAGGGCGACCGGCTCGCCAACCTCATTGAACGCCTCTCGAGAGGCCGCACTTATCAGAATGACATGGATGATGTCAATCACAATCCATTCACACAGGAAATCAGGAATTCCTGCAATCCTCCATATTTCAAACTTCCACAACTGGAGCCCTACAACAGCAGGACGGATCATACCGTGCACCTGATGCGCTACAAACGTCATATGGAAGTTCAATCGGCGTCGGAAAATGTCATGGCAAAATGCTTCCCTCTCTTCTTGATTGATATTGCTGCAATGTGGATTCAGCAGCAAGAGTCTGAATCGATCAACAGCTGGAACATGTTGGTCGCTCGCTTTATTGAACAATTTCGGGTCCACATCACTCGACCCAAGAATGTAATGTCACTAACTACAATCAAGCAGAGGCCTAAAGAAACTCTACGATCATTTCTGGAAAGGTTCAATGTTACAGCAGCATTAGTTGATCGACCTGAGCCATCTATGGTATTGATGGCGGCAGTATCCGGCGTTCTAGACAACTCGGAGTTCAAAAAATCCTTGTACCGAGACCCACCAAGGAATCTCAGCGAATTCTACCTTGAATCGAATAGGTTTCTGCGTGAAGAAGACGCGATGTCCGAAAAAAAAATTATCGATGTTAACATGCTCAAAGACGGAGAACCGTCTGATTTTGGTAAAGGCAAAGGGAAAGCTGTTGTCAAGAATGGCCGCAACGCTCAGCCCCGGAGAAGGCCAAGATATGAAAAGTACACCGAACTCAATTCAAACTTGACTGACATCTATGTGAACACAAACGGTGACGTCTCCTATCCAAAGCCTCCTAAGAGGGAGCCATCACAAAGAGAACGCGATTCTGGAAAATACTGCATGTTTCATGATATGGACGGTCATGACACAAATGACTGTAGACACTTGCGAGACTTGATTGAGGAATGGGATAGACGTGTAGAGCTACCCGAGTATGTGAAACAACCAACAGCGCCAACACCTGTGCTACCACGACCTACTCCCTAGAGAGGGAATGACCCTGGATCGAGCTCTCGCGGGCTCATCATCAACTGATCTGGATGAGATCAGCCCAGATTTCCTGCATTTCTTAGGATTTAAGATATGTTTCTTTGCTTTCTTTAGGTTTTCCGATTGGCTAAATCGGAGTACACACGTTCGGGGTTAGGATTTAGCTCCAAAGCGTGCTCTGCACTCAATAACAAACCAATCTGGATTTGCTTTGGTTTTGTACTTTGAATTGAATAAGGAAGGACTTTCCGAGAATGGATTATGTTTGGCAATTTAAGTGTCTTGTCAAGTTGTGGCAGGATTCTCAATCTCAATAAAAGTATGGCTTACACATATATCGGACCCCTAGGCATGGATTATGCCTAGGGACAGACTATCTTGTCAGGTTTTGGCAAGCATAGCTCTATCCCGACATGAGTATGGATTGTACTCACTAGGATGCTTAAGTACGGATTATACTCCGGAACGACGAACGATCTTGTCAGGATTGGGAAAAGGAACTCAATAAAAGTCGAGTATGGCTTATGCTCAGTTTGAACTTCCTGGTATGGCTTATAACAGGAAGGTTAGGTCCCTTTCCAGGTTTTGGCAGGATGATTCGAACGTCCCTTGAGTATGGTTTATGCTCAAATAAATGCCCAAACATGGTTTATGCTCGAAAGTGTAATCAATTTTGTCAAGATTTGACATACCTTTCTGCTCTCTTTTCTTCGCAGGTGTGGATTATACTTGCAGCTGGCAGGCCCGGCGAGGCCTTGGATCATCAAGAGCACATCTTCCTTCAACCAGCAAGATATGTTCTGTGGGGAAAAATATTGACCCGCTTTTTAGTCAAAGCAGTCACGCATAGAATTTCTGGTAAACAATACGCTCAAGTATTGGGAATATCGTCAGAAGACATAGTGCAATTTGGTTGAAGTCGCGTCACAAAAGATTGACCCAAAACTCCCATCAGACGACCTCTTTTGGGCCCGAAAACAGCAATTACAGAGCTAAGCTTCATAACTCTTATAGCTTTCTGAATTAGCTTCGAATCGAGCTTTCGTTTGGCTAAAACGGACTTACGGTTTGGAAGTTACACCCATTTCCGTGAACGTGTGCAGAACCGGAACGGCTTGGATTTTGGCATGGGCAAAGCCCGGATCGGATCGGACCAGCTCCGACCCCATACTTCGAAGACACTCAGACTTGGACTCCAGCTCTCTACCCGGATCGGATCGGAGAACCGAAGACCCGACCCGCCTGAAGTATTCTACACAGAAGTGCGCGCAGGCATTCTTCTCGAACAACCGGTTCGGATCCGATCCGAACCGACTGGACCTGCTTCTGCACACGAAGTTTGACCTCTTCTCTTGGCATAACCTACTCCTACAAATCCAGAT
The DNA here is from genome assembly GCA_030737875.1 of Allium sativum. Taxonomy (NCBI): domain Eukaryota; kingdom Viridiplantae; phylum Streptophyta; class Magnoliopsida; order Asparagales; family Amaryllidaceae; genus Allium; species Allium sativum. The sequence goes on along the minus strand of CM060913.1, from coordinate 421,202,115 downwards.
CGACTTACACCTGTCTCCACACGATCTGATGACCACTTCCCCACTACTTCCGAGATGGCCTCACCACCCTCGACGTGGCGCCTACGAACCGGACTGCTCCAGGGCTATGCAAGGCTCCTCTATGCCTATAAATACACCACAACATGGCCATTTGAGGGGACTTTTTTTTGGATTCTTCTCTCTTGGCCATTCCTTCCACCATTGCAAGGACATTGCAGTAACAAGAAGGCTGACTCAAGTCATTTTAACACGAGGCTGCCGTGTATAATTTCAATATCTAATCTCCTCTTTTCCATTGTAAACACGAGGATTTCGTGCATAAACCGCAAGCAAACAGCATTGTAATAGCTTCTCAGGATTTAAGAAACTATAAAGTGGACGTAGGCTTGGATTAAGTCGAACCACTATAAAAATCTTGTGTGTTCCCTGTTTTTACTGCTTTTTCCGTATTTATTCTGTGATTGTGAGGATTTTGGGTGTTTGTACCAAAATTTGGTCTAACAATATTATAAATTAAGTAAAATATTTATCATTGGATAAATATAATATATAAATCAGGACTTATATAGAGAAGTAAGAATCGATTTCAACATCGATATTTGAAACTGAATATAAACGAAGAGTTAACCAGTTAGAGTTAATCGATTAGAATTAGAATTAATTGATTAGAATTAGATTTAATGGAACATAGTTAGTCGAGTTAGTCGGGTCGAGTTAGTCGAGTCGAGTTAATCGAATCAAGTTAGTCGAATATGGCTAGTTGAGTCGAGTTAGTCAAGTCGAGTTAGTCCTGTTGAGTTAAATAAGTCGAGTTAATTAAGTTAAGTTAGTCAAACTGAGTTAATCAAACCGAGTTAATCCAGATGAGTTTATCCAAAGGAGTTAGTCGAATATTAGTTAATCAATTAGAGTTAATCGAGCTAGAGTTAATTCGAATAGAGTTAAAGGAGTTATCGATTTTAGTTAATGGAAAGGAGTTATTATTTATAGTTTATTCGAAACGAGTTTATCAATTTTAGTTAATTGAAAGTGATAATCGAATATTAGTTATTCGAAGAGAGGTAATCGAATATTAGTTATTCGAAAGGTGTTAATCCAATATAAGTTATTCTAAGAGTGTTAATCGAATATAAGTTATTCGAGGAGAGTTAATCGAGCTAGAGAGAAAATCGAATATTAGTTATTCGAAAGGTGTTAATCGAATATAAGTTATTCGAAGAGTGTTAATCGAATATAAGTTATTCGAGGAGAGTTAATCGATTAGAGTTAATCGAGCTAGTGTAAATCGAATATTAGTTATTCGAAAGGTGTTAATCGAATATAAGTTATTCGAAGAGTGTTAATCGAATATAAGTTATTCGAGGAGAGTAATCGATTAGAGTTAATCGAGCTAGTGTAAATCGAATTAGAGTTAATCGGAAAAGGAGTTAATCGAATATAAGTTATTCGAAGAGTGTTAATCGAATATAAGTTATTCGAGGAGAGTTAATCGATTAGAGTTAATCGAGCTAGAGTTAATCGAATTAGAGTTAATCGAAAAAGGAGTTATCAAACATATTTTATTCGAAAGAAGTTATCGAATATAGTGTATTCGAAAGAAGGAGTTTATCGAATTTAGTTAATCGAGCTAGAGTAAATCGAACAAGTTATTCGAAGTGAGTTAATCGAATATTAGTTATTCGAAGAGAGTTAATCGTCGAATTCGATTATATCGAATTCGGGAAAGTACTTATACTTTCTGGCTTTTAAATCAAGATTTATTTATAAATTAGGCGTTTATTTATTTATTCACATTAAAGAATAAAAGTTATAATTGAAGTTAGATATTTTGAAAGGAAGGATTATAACGTTATCTTTATAACCAATGTTTCTATAAAAGAAGTGCATTCGTAAATAGAATCCGAGAGTTTCATAAGGAAGTTTGTTAAAGATTTAAAGGATAAACTTTTTTCTATTCCGAAGTGAAAACGGGGCCAATTAAGGTCTGAGAGGTAATTATACCCCAACTTGATTGACTTCCTTCTTAACTAAGGAATGGCTAAGGTTTGATAGTAAAGGAATGGCTAAGGTTTGATAGTAAAGGATGGTTAAGTGAATTTAGTTAATGAGTGAAATGGTTTGAGTTGGAATGGCGATGTTTGATTTAAACATCGGTTTAAACCAAGTGAAGGAGTTTTTGAAATGTTTTCCAAATAAGAATCAGAAATGTTTTCTGGTAATAGAAAATAAGAATTTAGAATATATGGAAACAGGAGATAAATAAATTAATGAACTAAAGAGAATAAATGTTAAATGATGATTGATCGATATAATTTCCATCTGGAAATAATATCATTGTTTGCACACATGTTTTTCTTTGATAGTTAACTCACCGACTATCGACGTTTTTGACCATTTTAACGTTGTTAATATGGAGAGACCAGTTGGATTATTATCCGAAGAACCACTCTGTATTGGCATAAGCGTTGCAAATCGTATATGCCAAGGAAAATTGAAGACGGAGTAAAGTGCAAGGTCTGTTGTACAAAACTTAGGTAAAGATTGCCTAAAATGGTTGTACTGAATAGTGCCTTCGGTTTGTCCAGTCCCAGGACGACCTGTATGGAAGAATGTCTGACAGAGTATATTTAATAGATTGCGTAAGTTGATCTCTTCAAACGTATTTATGTTTGGTGGCGGAGGAATTTGTTTCTCTTAGTTGTATACCCGTGGTATTTTTGTGGGAAATCAATTTGTGATTTGGCGGGTATGATGATGTGACATTCAAAGTGAATAAACGTGTGATCTGTCAGAGATAAGCGTGGGCTCTAGCCTCACATTCGGGAATGACAAAAATCGGGCAGGAAGCATGGCTATGTAGGTCGCACCTATTAGGGTGTATAATCACCTAATCTAAAGTTTCATTTACTTCTAAAAATCTATTGTCGATGTTGTCCCATTCGGGAAACGGTTGCTGATCCCAACCGTTGGTGATATACATTCGACACACTCAAGCGAAATGAGTGGTCCGTCATGTGTGGCCGGGTTGCAAGATGTTCTTGTTGAACCCAGTGTATTCCTCTCTAGAGGTACATTAGCGAAAGGTGGTTCCATACCTATTCATAGCTGGAAATCCATCACCCAATACGTGCTTGCGGTTCTGATTGTATACTATATATGTAGAACGTGAGATGAAAGCGTTTCTGCTAGATGATTATTATATTGTCATTGATAGACACTATTATAATATCAATGAGTTTTGATATAAATTTTATTTTGGATTGTCATAAGGGAAAAACCCATTCCGTTGTACGGCGTGGTCTTATGAGAGATCGTTTAATGGCTCAAACTGTTTTAAACTATTTTACTCATACCAGTCCCATGACTGACCTGGAGTTTATTTTGTTTTGTTTTCCCTAAACTCATGGGTGCCCAATTTTATACGGGCAGTCAAGTAGTCGGGATTTAGACATACTTGAAGAGCTGGGGCAGGAGGCTTCAGGATCATATAGCTATTGTTTATTTCTGCTGTGTTGTAAGTGCTGTACTTTCGAAATGCTATGTATATTCAAGTACAGATTTATATTTCAAAGTTATGATATAAATTATATGTTATTCGTTCCGCTGTGAGGTTCGTGTTACTCTGATGTGGTGTTCTTTTTCTTCTTCTATTCTAAGTTTCTATCTTATCTATTCTCACCCTCTATTTTCTTTCTATTAGTTTTTCGGTATTTCCGATGCATGGATAGTCGACATTGTGTTTATGTCGAGTACTCAAGATCACGAAAACCCCGGGATGCTACTATAATGCGATGCGTCCATTATGCATGCAAAGGAGTCCTAGCGATACATATTACCTCTACATGTGTGCACAACCATTCATCAAAATGCAGCATCCATATGATAACACAACCATTATACATCCATTAAATATGCATACACATTTATGTGCAATATGAAAGTGACTGAGCCGATGTAGTGCCTAATGTGTGTGTACATGCATCCACGAGCAACCACTAGCAACCACTTGCAACCACTCGCAACCATCAATCATAATATGTTTCTAATACATGTTTACATCCATTGGTTTCTACCTAAGGATAAAGAATAGGACCGAGGAAATATACTTAAAAGATATAAGCATGAATAAACGTATGGAAAAAGAGATCAAGGAGGTACCCTCAAAAAGAAAAGGGTAGGCTGCGCGTATTTTTCTCTCAGTTTCCCAAGTTGCATCTTCCTCAGCGTCACTCCATTGAACTTTAACAAGCTTGACTTCGCGGTTGCGTATCTTTTTGACTTCCGTACCCAAGATACGAGTTGGAACTCTTCTCACAATCGCTTCTCGTTCCACTTCTACTTCCTCTAGTATACTTGGCTCCACCACTTCCGCAGACTCATGTAAGCACGTACGCAAATGCGAAACGTGAAACACGTCGTGAACACCACTAAGCTCGTTGCCTCTTCTTATGTTCTCTCCAAAATCTCGGATACATAACCTCAAAAGATCTTCAAGGATTCTATTCACCCCTTTCTGTCTGTCCATCTGTCTGTGGATGATAAGCGATGCTCGTACTTGCCGCCTTTTGCATATCACCTTTTTTCTCTTGCATCGAAAGCTGCTCCAAGCCCTGTCCCGCAAGCACCGGTATACACTGTGAATGACTTATTTCCATCTGGAAAAACTAAAACTGGAGCTGTCGTCAAATCCCTCTTCAAATATTGGAAAGCATCATCACGGTCAACATCCCAAGCAAAAGTCAAGTTCTTCTTCTTTAACCGAGTAAGTGGGGCTGATATCTTTGTGAAGTCCTTAATGAACTTCCTATAATAGCCCGCCGGCCCCTAAAAAGGCTTCATACTTTTGTTGCGTTCTTAGGAATCTTCCAATCTGGGATTGCCACCACCTTTGTGGGATCCACAGCTATCCCTTCCTTAGAGACCACGTGTCCTAAGAACCTCACTTCTTTTCTCCAAAAATGGCATTTGGAGAACTTAGCTTTGAGTTGATGTGCTCATAGGGTCTCTAAGACTTCTCTAACATGTAGGGCACGCTCTTCCTTGCTTCTAGAGAAAATCAAGATATCGTCTACAAAGACTACCACAAACTTGTTTAGAAACTCCCTAAACACCCTACTCATTTAGTCAACGAGGTATGCGAGTGCATTTGTCAAACCAAAAGGCACGACGAATCACTCTAAGAAACCGTCAGGAGTTCTAAATGTCGTCTTATCTATGCTGTCTTCAGCCACCCTTAGCTGATGAAATCCTGTAGCCAAATCCAGCTGCGAGAAAACCGAAGCGCCAACAAACTGATCGAATAAATCGTCTATCCTCGACAATGGGTGTATGTTCTTCTTGGTGAGCTTATTCAGATCTCTATTGTCCATGCACAGTCTAAGTGAACCATCAGCCTTTGTAGCAAAAACAACTGGAGCACCCCATTCCGAAATGCTTCTTCTTATGAACCCCTTCTCAAGAAACTCTTTCCCTTGCTTATTGAGTTCCCTACTCTCTCTCAGAGCCATGTGGTGTACTGGTAACGCAACTGGCTTTGCATTATCTACTAGGTACATACGAAAGCCTATCTCATGCCTCGGGGTAAACCCCGAACTTCATCGAAGACGTCACCATCTTTTCGGACCACACGAACAGATTCCAAATCATCGTTGGATGCGTTAAGAGATTCTAGGTAGCTAAGCATCACCAGACCTCTAGGGTCACAAGAAATATCAAGGGTCTTTCCACAACGAGTCAACAATTTAACTACCCTTCTTTCACATTCTAGGATGGCACCGTATCTGGCTAGCCAATCCATGCCTAGAATCAAGCCGTAGCCCATGAAGCCAAGAACGAAGGCATTGCATCCAAACCCAACGCCCAAGATAGACACTCTCTAATCCCCGACAAATCATCGAAAGATGAGTCGAACCACCAATAGGATTTGAGAATACTATGGGATCCGTAACTAGACTAGTATTTAGGTGCAGTGTTTCAACTAACGAAGAAGATATAAACGAGTGTGAAGCGCCAGAATTCAAACAAGGTTCAAACAGGATGATCCAGAAAGAAAAACCAAACTTCCAACCAAGATATTTCTACATCTATCAGGTATGCCAGCCGTGAGGGAACGCGTCTGCCCTCCAGAAGATCCTATACTTTGTCCTTACCTTTGCCTTTTGCTTCTTGGACGATCCTAATAAGATGTCCTATTTCTCCGTAACGATAACAACTAGTCTTCTTCTTCTTTCTAACGTCTTTATTTAAGTAGTCAGGTATTTCACAAGTGTGGCCCTTCCTTTTCTCTTGGCCCCTTGTTATCCTTACCACCTTTTTTGGATCTATTTTCTTATCGTATGTCCTATCCATGTCTCTCCTACACATTCTCCATTCGTGACCTCCCACCAAAATGAGGCTTCGTCCTTTTATTAACCAAGCAGCTAATTGAACCTTCCTCCCATCGTCTATCTTAAAGGTACCAACAAGTCCTCCACTTCCTTCTAGCTTTGACAAACTTCCCATTCCTATGAAGCGGTTTTCCCGTCCATCGTATGGAAGTTCTTACATATCTTAGAAAAAGCATCTATAGGCGGCGGAAGAAATTTAAAAGGGAAAGAGGAAGAGATTTAAAATGGAGAATCGAAGGAAAGATATATGGCTCCTGGGGGTTAAACTTTTCTTTCTCCTTAAAACATATTTTTGAAAGTACTTCTTTATAAAAATGCTTATGAAAGCGATTTTTTTTAAAAAATATCTTATATGTTCTGTTAACCTTCAGCTCTGATACCACACGTAACACCCCATGTCCATTAATGTCACTCTCAAAGGGAATACATTAACATTCATGGAGTATTATTGGTGTATAGAACAGAATATAACAAGACAGATACATATATTGATACTTGAAAATTTTAAAACAACTTTTATTGCAGTGGAGAAATAGTTTGGTTACATCAAAAACCAACAATAATACCAAGTACACTTAATATCCATCTTGACAAATTTGTTTTCTGAGTACATAAAGGCAAATGCATAACCCCAACATAAGTAGCCATAAAAGAGATAAGCTGAACTTTACTTTCAGCAATCCAAGTACTTCCAAAAGAGAGAAAGATCCAAATCAAGCTCCATTAACACTAGTCCCACCCTGAGAACCTGGGGAGGGGGGGGGAGAGGAAGAAAAGAGGCGAAACAAAGGGGGTCAGACATAAAGTCTAGCGAGTCCAATAACTTTAACAATATAATTATTAAAGTAATTAGGATAAGGCATAAACTGGTAAAACAAGGAATGACTGTGAAACAAATGGGCAAGACAAAACAAATAAGAGGGATATTCTGGCGTTAATCTCGCTCCTAATCAATATAGGATAGTTAATATACTGCATCATTACTAGTCACCCTAAAATTGATCCTACCTACTGAACATAATAATCGTAATGGTAGTTTTGTGTACCCCTAGCTATCTTCATAGGTGTCGCCTGCCCCTATCTCCACTAGTTGTACCCACTACCCTCCCCATTCTAATTACAATATTTATTCTTAATATGGTAGTTGGACTCCTAGCTGCCATCATAGGTGCCGCCTGCTCCTATCTTCGCTAGTCGTACCCACTACCTTCCCCATTCGATCAACTACCTAACTCGTAGATACCCGTGCTGGTCCCACAGTGAGGTGTATCACTCCCCAATGTGGCAAACCGATACCACTAAAGATGCATGTATTATACCTAAACGATGCAACAACGTCTTACCTACCAGCCCGGGCCCACGCACGCACATGACCCCGTTGGACTTGCATTGCCACCGCTAACCCGTTTTGACCTCTTACAATCAAACCCAGTAAGCATGTCCCGTCCTCGATCTAGATCGAGCTCACTTAGATACTAAATGGGTTACTGGTTGAAAAGAGTTCCCACACTTGACACAAGCTTTCCACCTATGCTTGGTCCCCACTTGGATTTCCCACTTAATTCCCTCTTATTCATGTCTTCTTACATGTTTCAACTTGGTTAAGTGTTTATAATTATATCCCACATGTCACCCATGTTACCCTCTTGTCAAATCAACATGTGTTATTGGTTAAGCTTATCTTAACCCTATCAGCTTATCATATCAATAAATATACTTTTGGTTAAGTTGGTCTTAACCCTATCCACTTATATATATTATTGGTTAAGTTGGTCTTAACCCTATCCACTTATCAGATCAATGTATATTATTGGTTAAGCTGGTCTTAACCTTACTCACTTATCAAATTAATATACATTATTGGTTAAGTTGGTCTTAACCCTATCCACATATCATGTTTTACTTAATTTATGATTAAGTACATATTAGTTCACAGATACATTGGTTAAGAGAATAACTCCATAAGTATCAATCCTGAAGACCGAAATCAACATCAGATTGGTACTCAGAGAATTACTCAACTCAACCAAACTTCTGTTTGTCATTTTTATTAGTCTTTGATCTGCATTAATTAATTATTAATGCATAGACCTCCTACATTAAGTTGATTGCTTGTGGCCGCTAGATATGTCGGGAGGTTCCGGGCAGACTTCTACCACAAGCCAGACTTAACCTCGTGTCTAAGCATCTTTTAATTATGCCTACAACCTCTCACATTAGACTGTCGTTTGCAGTTGCTAGATGTGCCAGGCAGTTCCGGGCTATCTTATACCACAAACGAGTCTAACCTCGTGTCTTAGGCATTTATTACTCATTTAACTTATGCCTTTGACCTCTCACATTAGACTAACGTTTGTGGTTGCTGGATGTGCCGGGCGGTTCCGGGCAGTATTATACCACAAACGAGTCTAACATCGTGTCTTAGGCATTTATTACTACACATTATTATTCTACCCCAATTTGAATTAATATCCCTATTTCAAATTGTCAATAACTTCCAAATTAATCTATGTCCATAATTGTCACCTAAATTATGTCCATAATTTCTACGCATATAAATTAGGCCAATTAATGTCTCAAATTTATTATATGTTTTTGAGCCATTTTATTCCAATTTTCACAATATTAATATTTAATATTTTCCCATTGTCCCCACGTTGATCGTACGTGTAATACATATAATACGTAGACTAGCAAATAGCCTAACTCACAAAAACATCACAACTTTCATAACATGAAAAAAAATAGATCTAACTCGCAAATAAAAATAGGCTGGCAATGATCAAAACTCTCATGATTATAATTTATATAATCATAAATTTGCATAATCAATAACTTGCATAGGCAATAGGCATAATTTGCATAAACTACAAACTGGCATGGATCAAATTATACAAGATATGATTTGCATAGATCTATACACATAAAGGTGAACTTGCATATATGAACATGGTTTTCGCATAAACGTTCTTATGATCTACATACAAACTTGTATTAAACTTTCATATTCAATTTATACATGTAAATTAAGATTTACATATGATTTGCATACAATCTTACATATAAACTAGCATATGATTCACATCCAAGCTTATATATAAACTTGCATATATAATTTAGACATGTAAATTAAGATTTACATTTTCACTTGCATGTGATTTAGACATGTAAATGTCACAAAATGAATCAAATCTAGCATATGTGTTTAGACATATCAACCAACATCATGAATTTAAACATGTAAACTAATATCACATGTTTTTCATATAAACTCGCTTGTATATATATACTTGATTCACATATAAACTTTTGTATAATTCGCATACAAACTTGCATAAGATTCACATACAAATTAACATATGATTTACATCCCAAACTTGCATATAAACCGAGTCAAGTTAAACATATGTGATAAGACATATGAAATAGATCTACTAACATAACTTAACAAAACTGTCATATGTTCACCAACAAACAATAACAAAGTTAAACAACATCACATGATTCAACAGATATGTTCTCATAATTCAATTATAACTCATCATAATTAATTTATTAATTATTTTGTGAAAGAAATTGTACTCACAAAGACAGGTTAGAGAAGAGGATAATTCGTTCGTCTTTTGATTTAGAATTCAGATTTGCCAACCCCTAAGCTTTAGGAAGAACTACTCTAGCAGCAGCATGGTAGCCAAGAGACTAATTTAGTTTAGGTTTAGGGTTTGAGTCTAAGCGTGCATTTATAGAAGTTTAAATCAACCTAAGCCGTTAAATTATCATAGGAGCAATCCCCACCATCCAGACTAGATAGAGTTATCTAGAACTGCCACCTCTGCCCTAGTGACTCAGCAACAGGCCAGGTAAGACTCAGCAACAAGTCTGGATCATCAAATTTCAGATCTGCCCAGGGGGTAGGTCGACCCCCTGGTCGACCTGTATAGGGGAGGTCGACCTCCTGGTCGACCCCCTGGTCAACCTGGCCTTAGGCGGGTGAAATCCCGCCCAGCCCGCTTCCCAATTTGAATTTTGAATTTCGAATTTTTATTCTGAATTGTTTTAATTTATATAAAATTCCTGAAACTTCCGAGGGCCATAACTTCCTCATACGAAGTCCGATTTACGAAAACTTGGACTCTATTCCAAGAAGAATTTCAAGACGAATGCAATGGCTTAACCCGTTTCCCTTAATTCTCACTTTAACAATTAAGTGTTTTAAATTCGTTAATTTTAATATTTAAAATTACGGGGTGTTACAAGACTCAAGAAGGAAAAGGGGAGATTTGAAACAAAGAATCGAAAGAAAGATATATGACTTTTGGGGATTATGTTTTTCATAATAAACCCTTCTCTTGAAAACTCCTTCTTTAAAACATGTTTTTGGAAATACTTCCTTATAAAAAATGCTTTTGAAAATGGTTTTTCAAAATCTTTTATCTGTTCTGGTAACCTTCAGCTCTGATACCACGTGTAACACCCCACGTCCGTTAATGTCACTCACAAAGGGAATGCATTAAGTTTCGCGGAGTATTATAAGAGTATTGAACAGAATATCACAAGATAGATACTTAAAGTAGTACTTGAAAATTTTATAACTTTATTACAGCGGAAACAAAAAATAAGTTTGGTTACATCTTCAAACACCAAAACCAAGTATATCATATCAGTCTTGTACAAAAGCTATCAAAGTACATTTTCTTAAAACCATAATCCCATATCTTAAAGACATAACGAAAAGGAGATAAAAATGAACTTTATTTCAGCAATCCAGGCACTTCCAAAAGAGAGAGAAAGATATCCAAATCAAGCTCCAATGGGCCCACCCTGAGAACCTGGGGAAACGGAAAGAAAAGAGGCGAAAAAAACGAGGCCAGACATAAAGTCTGGCGAGTCCAGTACCTTTAACAATATAATTATTAAATTAATAGGATAAGATCATAATCTGGAAAGTAAGAAATGATTGTAACATAAGCATGCATGATAAGGTAGGCAAGATGGATAAGATAACCGTTGGTTGCGTTTCTAATCACTATAAGATAATTCCTAAACTACACCAATGCTAGTTACACCGTACCATTACTAGTTCCATACTGAGAGTTGATCCCAACCCCGCACTTGGTAGCCCTCAGGCGTAACATCTAGTAAAAGGTATCCACCCCCATACAATCCTCGACAGCCTACTTGCCCATAATAGATAATAGATGTCCCTACACTACCCCTAATCGATCGGCTCCCTAACTCGCATGTATTTATTACTTGTGTCATTCGGCCCCGCTTGTTTGTAGATACCTGGCTGGTCCCTCCATGGGGTGTATCATTCCTTATGATGGCAACCCGACACAATTCAAGATGCACAGTGTATAACTACTGATGCCCAGTGCCTGATTTTTCCACTCCGGAGCACGTGCACGCCCGTACTCCGTCGGAACCTACACTGACGCACCACCCGCTGCTATTTTGACCGCTTATAATCAGCCCAGTAATCATGCCAGACCCTGCCTAGTTCATGGTATCATGATACATCCATGTGGGTTACTGCTGAAATGGGTCCTCGTTACTAGGGTTTCCTAATCAACATGTTATAACGGTTAAGTGTTCTCAATTTAACCTAACCCCGCTCATTTTTTAATTAACAAGTTGTATTTGGTTAAGTGTCGTCTATTCATATGTTACTTAACCTTGTCATTCTTAGCATCTGTTCATTGGCATTAATTGATTTATTAATGCACCAACCTCTCACATTAGAACTGTTGTTTGCGGTTGTTGGATGTGCCGTGCGGTTCCGGGCAGACTTCTACCGCAAACTCATTCTAACCTCGGGTTTTGGGCTTGATGCGCTAAACTCTCACATTAGACCTGTTGTTGCAGTTGCTGGATGTGCCATGCAGTTCCGGGCAGTCTTACACCGCAACTCAATCTAACCTCGGGTTAGGCATGTTCATCTTTTAGCAAATTTACATATTTACCATACATGTCCAAGTGATAGATTTTTGTATGCCAATTATCCATAAGTGTAGTCAATTCAAGTTATGTCCCATATACTTGTTGTGTCCATAATTAATTATATGATTACAACCCAATTTTTGCCAATTACATAATATTCAACTTTTACCCAAACTTTCCCCCAACGTTCCCATGTCGTTCGTACGTATAATTCATGTAATACGTTAGGCTCGCAATTAGCCCAACTCATAAAAAGGAAAAAGGGAAGAAACACATGACATCATAACTGGCATAAAACAATATAGATCTAATTAAGTATGGGTAACATAAACTTTGCATAGAACAACATAAATCTAGTTAAGCGTATAAACGTGAACTAGCGTATAAGATAGATCCAATCAACATATGGGATGCGAACTAGCGTAGATATAAACTTATAAACATAAACTTACACAGATCTAAACATATGAACTGGTATGGATCTAAACATATGAATATAAACTTGCATGACTTGCATAGATGAACATAACGTCATATAAACTTGCATAACATGCATAGATGAACATAACGTGCATATAAACTTTCATAACTTGCATAGATGAACATAACGTGCATATAAACTTGCATAACTTGCATATAAACTTGCATAGGTCATAAATTGCGTGGAACATAACTTGCATATAAACTTGCATAAAACATAACTTGCATATAAACTTGCATAACTTGCATGACTTGCATATAAACTTGCATAGATCATAACTTGCATATAAACTTGCATAAAACATAACTTGTATATAAACTTGCATAACTTGCATATAAACTTGCATAGATCATAACTTGCGTAGATCATAACTTGCATATAAACTTGCATAAAACATAACTTGCATATAAACTTGCATAACTTGCATATAAACTTGGATAGATCATAACTTGCATAGATCATAACTTGCATATAAACTTGCATAAAACATAACTTGCATATAAACTCGCATAACTTGCATATAAAAAATTTCATAGATCATAATGTGCATAGATCACAACTTGCATATAAACTTGCATAAAACATAACTTGCATATAAACTTGCATAGATCATAACTTGCATATAAACTTGCATAACTTGCATAGAATAAATCTAACCAAACATATGTAATTAGACATAGGAATTAAAATCATAAAATGAATCTAATTACATATGATAACAAACTAGCATATATTAGCAAAACAGATGATAAAAGAACTGGCTAATAGCATATGATTCAACATGCATATTCACACAGTCTAGATCACAACTTATCATAATTATTTTAATTAATTATCTTTTTAAAGCAACTGTACTCACAGAGAAGAGAATTGGGCATTTGTAGAATCATTCTCCTTTTTACAATTCTTAGGCTTTGATCTTTATCTTTCATCTTGAATTTGATTAGTTATGGTGGAGGCTAGGTTAGTTTAGCATGCAACAGCATGGCAGTTTATGAATGAATTTAGTTTATATTAGGGTTGAGTTTATGTGTGCTTATATAGATGTGTAGGATTAATTAAAACCCTTAGATCAGACTAGGATTCATCTAAGCCATCCAGAATGAAAAGACATGTCACCAGACCAATCAGATAAAGCCATATAAGCCCTAAAACTCCAAAAATCGTCATCAACAAATAAAAATGTGTCGTGTGTGCAACATGATGCGCAGCAACAGGGGTGTTGACACCCGCATGTCATATATATATATATATATATATATATATATATATATATATATATTTCTTTTCAACCGTTTTCAAACTAAACCGCTTTTTTTTATTGAACTGCGTTCACACTAAGCCACTTTTTAGCCATTCCCCTAAAAGAAAAAAAATGGCGCTGACGGGTATCGAACTCAAAGCCTCTTGTATATAAGTCACGTGCTCTAACAAAATGAGCCACTAAGTCTTTTGTTTACAAACCTTAGAACAATGCTAAACATTATTCTTTTCTCATCCCTCTTTTTCATGTTTTGTTGCAATATTTAATTTTTCTCTTAAATATATCTATGTATATATACATATTTCCACATTTTTAATTTCATTAAAAATGCGCGGTGTTACAAAAACCCTTATTATTTAATTTAATTAAGGTAAGTTAAAATGAACTTAAAATTTATTAGACATACATATATGTATACATATATATGTTGAGCAGGTTAATGGCTTCGCGTTGAGTAAAGAAATAAATTGCGTGCCCGACAAACAGGTGCACCTTAATGAGTTGGTTGCACAATTTTATTATTATATTAACTCCTTGAATGCAATTGGATGCGTTGTGATGGTTGTTCTGTGCGAGATTATAAACCACGCCATAGGATATCAACAAATAAATTATGAACTACACATCATGGCATACTATGTGAATACAGCATATCATATCATATTCCATATAAGCATTTGATGCTTATATGACGAGGTTTGGATTACCATATGAGCTAGATGCTTGTATGGCAAGGACTGAATTACAAGTTGAACAGAAGGCTGGTTATGGACTTAATTAAGGAATACATGTAACGGTGCTTAGGGCAGGGTTTAATAAAAACCTTACGTATGTATGGAAATGACAAAAATTCATGTCTCTCTTGTTGTTAATTAAGGCAGATGGATTATTTTATTTCCAATTGTGACGACCCCAAAACCCCGTACGACGGTGTCAAGGGTAATCTTTGGAATATAACACATAAACAGATAACAGCAAAACAGAAATAAATAAATACACCAGATAATGTACAAATAATACACTGGGTAAACATAATCATCAGAGTTACACAGTATACAGGATCATACTTAGTTCAAAATACAGTTCAGCTATACATAAATGTCTCCAGCGGAAAACAAACATAATATGTACAATAGGAGTTGAACAGCATGAAAAGAGATAAATGATAGAATCCATCTTCAGCTCCAGCTATTCAGAAAGAGCCTGCTAAAACCTGAATACAAGGCTGCCCGTGTAGAAAAAGGGGCACCTGAGTTTGCAAGTGAAACAAACTACGAGTCAGTCATGGGACTGGTATGAGAAATCTACTTAACACATTTTATAATATGGCTAATCACAGGACCACGCCACTTTCGCGGAACGGGTTTACTCCATTGGATTGCCAGTGCTTTAAAACAAGTAAATCTTTTAAACATCGCCATGCTTTTTATAAAAATGAAGCCATTATAAGACTCAGTTCCCATCACACAATGCAACGCAAACTGGAGGATAGAGTTTTACCTTATAATGGCCAAAATATGCTTGATACGAATAAAAAAAACATTTGATATTATTACTAGTGTTTATATGTTTCAAAAACAATTTCAATCATAACTATCAGTCATAAACGGCATGGGTACCATATATCATGTCGCCATATATAGGTATACAATCAAAACCGCACAGTCACGTATTTGGAAATTGGATTTCCGTCATGAACCAAGGCAAAAGATAGTCCTTACCGAATTCGAGATTCTTTAGCCCGAGCCTCCAGAACAGCCGCAACTGCACCTTGGAGCAACAGGGCCGGTCCACTTGATGTGGATTATAGTGCCTGAACAATGCGTTTCCTCGCCCTTTGGGGCATAAATGAGCCAACGAATGACTCCATCGGTCCCGGATCGACCGATATAACCGAGGCGCCTCACAATAGCAACAACCACATAGGTGAAAATATTATGAATGTCAGCCAGTTTAAGCACGGACACCACCTCTAGCTAGAAAGAAACACATGTCCTCCCTGAGGTCCTCTCCCGTTTCGGGCTCATACCGAGGTGTAAGGCTTGCGAATTCATGTTATACACAAAGCTATGCCACACCGGCCGTGCTTTGATCATCAACCACAAGACTTTGCTTTTCAACAGAAGCCTTGATCACTACATCTTAGCATGCCACACAGGCAATTCACGCCATGTAACTGACGTCTATCAATCGCACAGAATGAAATCCAATGTAAGACACACTGTCCATTTATAAGTCCGTTCCGGGTCTGAACGAAACCGGAGGATACCATATACCTCGCATATCCATCGATCTCCACGTACGCATGGACGATCACCACTTATTATCTATATTGCGGGATGCCTCCCAATCAAGACGTCAGTAATCATCCAAATGACGTGAAGCTCTCCGGTCTTTGACCACCGTCTTCATCATCGACTTCTTATCGTCGATTTAGTTATTCAGAATGGGATAAACCTGGTCTTTCTGAGCAACTCGCGTATATAATTAACAAGAGTTACACAAACCCAACATAAGCCTCATTCCAATTCATCAGTCACTAACCGAAAATTAGTAAGAGAACGATTTCCTAAATATTAACCCTAAAGGTCGAAACCAACATCAGATCAAAACCCAGGAAACCATTCGACATAGCTAACCTTCAGTTAGTTTCTAAATTTCACATTCTTATGGAAAGGTTCCCATTATTTTTATCAAAGATAAATTCTTTCTTATAATTTTCATGTGAAACACATTCAACCATCAAATTTCAAGCAAACCAGGTAAAATTGGTTTATTTCCATACCAAATCATTTATAATATTTTATAACGATTTATCGCTATTTTTATTCATTTAAAAATAGCCAATTCATTCAAACGACACTTCAGGCCATAACGCGACCGTGGCGCTGTTTTTCTTCAGATTGGATTTACACATATTTGAAAATCTAACCGTTGGATCTTCACAAATTTTATATCATTAGAAACATCTTTTCAAAACGAATCCAACGGTTTCAGTTTTGGGAAAATCCGACGGTCGGATCTCCCGGTACACTCGTTTGAAATTTCGATTTCAAAATACGAACTGCAGCGTCGTTATTCAATTTAATTTAATTATATTTATATATATATACATATATAATCGATTCTAGCGCTATTTTTCTTCAGATTTGAATTAAACATTCCAGACAATCCAACAGTTGGATTTTCACAAAGTGGGTATCGTTGGAAAGATATTTCCAAGACGAACCCAACGGTTACGGTTTCGGGAAAATCCGACGGTCGGATCTCCCGCACTAATCGTTTGAAATCACGGTTTCAAAACACGAACTGTAGCTTCGTTATTCGATATATTTTAATTATATATATATATATATATATATATATAATCGATTTTTCGACTTCAAAACCATTTTCACTTCATATATTTGATAAAAACGATATTTTTATCCAACAGATATTTATTTCAACACATGAATTTTTTTTATTTTTTTTCCATATAGGAATTCCTATTCAACACGTGAATTTCATTTCAACATTCAATACATGAATTTTGTTTCAACATTCAACACATGAATATTTTCTATAGTTTATATATATAGTCGAAATGTGATTTTTATTGCAAAATAATTTATTTCAAAACACGATTATTTTGCATAGTTTATATATAAGGTAAAAATGTTATTTTTATTGCAAAACAATTTATTTCAAAACACGATTATTTTATATAGTTTACATATAAGTTAAAAATGTTATTTTTATTGCAAAACAAATTTTTCAATATACGAACTCCATTCAACACATGATTTTTTTTCACGTTCAACACAGGAATTTAAATTAAACACAGAAATATTTTAGAAAATTTCGGCAGCATAACGGCAGGGTAGTTAAAACCGGGACCGTCCCTAGTATAGCTCCTCGCTCTACCTTAAAGCCTCGCAGCTTTATACAATGGGGATTTCATGCATCTAGTTCGCACGCAGGCGGCATGTTTATTATTTTCCTTTTCCACAAACTAATCCTATGTGGTTTCAACCAAATAATTCTCAAGCACAAACGGGTATTTTTCAACCATAATCAATCAATTTCAACCACAAACAATTCTAATCAACCATTCGCTATCAACCAATTTTCACACCAATCACAACCAATAAATATCGTCCATGGTTTGTGGACGAGGGGCGTGTATATATATATATATATATATATATATATATAAGTATATTTCACTTCTATTTCAGCACATATATTGTAACACCCCGTAATTCTGTTAATATTAATATTCACAAATTAAAGAATAACTAATCTCAGACGTGGGAATTGTTGGAAACGGGTTGCGCCATTGTGTTCGTCTCGGAATTCTGGTTGAAATAGAGTCTGAGTTTGCGTGAATTGGACTTCGTATGAAGAAGTTATGGCCATCGGAAGTTTCAAAAAATTCAAAACAGATTTTAGAAAATTTATATTTCAAATTCAGAGCCAAACAGGCTAGGCGGGAAATTTCCCGCCCAGCACCCCAGGTCAACTGGGTTGTCGACCCCCCCCTCCCAGGTCGACTGCGGAATCGACTGGGCAGTCGACCTGGGTGTCAACATGTCCAGGCGGCTAGGGTTTGGCTGATGTGTCTTTAGGGCGGAGTTGGCAAATTAAACGGTTCAGTTTAGTTCTGAGTTGATCTGACGGTCTAAGTAAACCCTAAACTCTATAAATACCTAGGTAGTCTCTCACTCTAATTCACATGAAAAATAGAATAGCCACCGTCATACCGCCGCCATGGAACTCAGTGTGGCCGCCGCCAACTAAGAAGGAAGAAAAGCTAATCAAAACCCTAATTCTACTCAACTCTAAACCAAATCAAGACTCTCTTTCTTCTCTAAATTGTGAGTATGATGATCTTAACAATATTATTGCGAACTAATTAGATTAAGTTATGAATGGATCATAAGAAAATGATGTGAATTGTCATATATGTTGTTGTAAACCTTATGCTATTATGTATGTTGTAAATCCTATGTTATGTGATGATGATATCCTATATGTTGTAAATCATGCTATGATGATATTGTATAGGTTGTAATTTTCTATGCTAAGTTGTGATAAATCATACATGTTATAAAGTCATGATGTTATTATCTATGCTAATTAGTTCATGTTAATCAAATCATAATGTTTGGGCTATGTTGATCTATATGACAAATCACATATGCAAGTTTAGATTGATTAGTAAAGATTATGAACATATGCCATGACATCTATTTAGATCTAGAATTATGACATCTAAAATTATGCTATGACACATGTGAATTCTATGTATTAGATGCTAGTTCTCACCATCATTATGTTGCATAAAACCCCATATGCAAGTTCATACATAAATTTGGGTTATGATCATATCATGTAAATTGAGACATTTAACAAGTTGACATCTTTAGATCCTTAACATGTGTAATTTATGCAAGTTTCACCCCTATTATGATTGGATTATTTTATTTGTCTATATGTTGTGATAATTTATCTTTGTGCTATGAGTTAGACTATTCGAGTCTAACGTATGTTCTGCGTTGAATAAGCGAACGTATAACGTGGGGTAGGGGTAATATTAAGGATTTAATATAAAGAAGTTGGGGTGCAATTGATATGATTTTGCATGCCATGAATGGATGGCCATAATTGAGTCAATTATGGACATCATTAAAAGTGGACTTAATTAATAATTTGAATAGGGAATTATTAAAACTGGGGTAAAAGATTATAAGTGTTAATCAATGCTTAGGACACGAGGTTGGACTCGTTTGTGACGTAAACCTGCCCGGACCCGCCCGACAAATCCAGTGGTCACAAATGTCAGCCCAATGTGAGAGGTCCTAGTCCCAAACTAAAGCATAACAGTTGTAAAGACACGAGGTTAGACTCTTTTATGGTGTAAGACTGCCCGGACCCGCCCGGCAAATCCAGCTTCCATAAATGCCAGTCTAATGTGAGAGGTCTTTATGAGGTTATGGCCTGAATGAATTAAGAAATACTTAACCAGATAAACATGTAAGGTGGGACATGGGGGTTAAGTAGGTGCCTTGGGTGGCATGAGGAATCTAGTGGGTGCCCTTAGTGGCATGTGAAACACGATTAGTAAGACTTAACCAAACACACATGTAAATGAACATGACTAAGAGGGTTAAGTGGGATGTACTAGTGGTGACAAGCTTAGGTGGGTAGCTTATGGGGGCCCTTTTCAACCAGTATCCCAAATGTATCTTTGTGGGCTCGACCCAAGTCGAGGACGGGACACGCATGCTAGGTTTGACTATAAGAGGCCAAAACGGGGAGCGGTGGCAACGCAAGTCCAACGGGTTTCATATGCGTGTGTGGACCCGGGCTGGTAGGTAAGACGTTGTTGCATCGTGTAGGTATAAGCCGTGCATTCTCAAGTTGTATCGGGTTGCCACTTTAGGGGAGTGATACACCCCACTGTGGGGCCAGCACGGGTATCTACGAGTAGGGAGCCGATCGAAAGTGGGTAGTGGGGTACACCTAGTGGAGATAGAGGCAGACGGCACCTATGTAGTCTGCTATGGGTACGCAAGGCTATTTATATAGTTTCTATGTGAAGCAAGTGGGATCAACCTTTAGGGTGACTGGTGCGGTGCAGTGTAGTAATTATTCTTTAGTAGTTAGGTGTGCCTTTAACGTTACCTTTAACGTTATCTTTAATGTTATCTTTATCTGCTCATTCCATACCCAATAGTTCATAGACATTTCCTTGTTTTCCAGCTTATGCCTTAGTCTAGTTATTTTGATAGTAGTATTGTTAGTATTATCATACTCGCCAGACTTTATGTATGAATCCCTCCATTTCTATCCTTTTTCTCCCTCCAGGTCCTCAGGTTCGGCCCAGCTCTAGTGGAGTTTGATTGGATTGCTTCATCTCTCTTTGGAAAGCTTGGACCATTGAAGTAAAGTCCAGATTGTTATCTTCTTTAATGGCTATTTATGTAATGGGATTATGTATTTTGTTTTATCAAGATGGATATTGTACTTGACTCTGATTTATGGTTTTATGATGTAACAAACATGTTTAAATTCCCTTTGTGAGTGACATTAATGGACGTGGGGTGTTACACGTGGTATCAGAGCTTAAGGTTACCAGAACAGAATTTTTTTTTAGAAAAAACTATTTTTCTAAAGTATTTTTGGAAGAAGTGTTTTCAAAAACATGTCTTAATGAGTAATTTAAAGAGGAAAGTTTTTATGAAAAACATAATCTCCAATAGCCATATATCCTTATCTTTCGAATTCTCCATTTTCAATCTTTCCTTTTTCGTTTCAGCATGGCTGAAGATCTTAACCTTCCAGATGGTGTAACGATACCAGGATGGTATAGGAGGTTATTAGAGGCTAGGGCCACTACAAGTCCAGCCAATATTCCTCCACCACTAGTTGCACCCGTTCCTCCTCCTCCTCCTCGCGTTGATAATTTTGCAAAGACGTGCAAGGAATTTAAGGCTATGGTTGGAAAACTCTTTCAAGGGTCAGAAACGTTTGTGGAAGCTAGAGATTGGCTTAGGGAGGTGGAAGAATTGCTAGAAATCTTTGAAGTAGAAGAAGGGAGGAAAGTCAAATTTGCAGCTTGGTTAATGAAGGGAGAGGCCTCGTTTTGGTGGGAGGTCACTAATGGAGAGCGTCCTATTGATTCTTGGGCAGATTTCAGGCATAGGTTTGAAGCAAAGTTTCTCTCAAAGGCAGAAGAGAATCTATATATGGAAAGGTTCTTGGCATTAAAGCAAGGAAGCTCATCAGTGAAAGAATATGTCAACAAATTTAATCAGTTAGCAAGGTTTGGCTTGGACTTAGTGAACACGCCGGAGAAGAAGGCTCTGAGGTTCGTTAATGGATTGAATGAACTGTTGCAAGGGTTGGCTATGACCCACATCCCTATGGGGGCCACCTTTGAGAAGCTAGTAGACATGGCACTCATGCACGAGGAGAAAGGCACTAAAGCTGATAAGGCACCCGAGAAGAAAGGGGACCAGAAGAAACCACAACAGCAAAACAAGAAGGGTGGTAAAGACAATAATGGCAAGGGAAAGAAGAAATGCTTTAACTGTGGGACACCAGGCCATCTCAGCAAGGATTGCCGAAAGAAAAAGAAGACTGTTTGTTTCCACTGTGGCGAAGCGGGACATTTAGTGAAGGACTGCCCAAAGAAGGGGCAGAGGACAGGGTCTACCTCGGGAGGACAGGTGCAGGTTCTTATGGCACCAGCGCAGGCAAGGGGACAAGTTCAGGCTCTCGCGGGCCCACCGCTGCAAGAATGAGGTAGAACCATTTCTGTTGAAAGCGTAGTTTTTCTGTTTGATCATCCTGTCCGTACCTTATTCGATTCGGGCGCATCACATTCGTTGATCTCTACATCATTAGTTGAATCACTGCACTTGAACACCAGTTTAGTAGAGGATCCCTTAGTTGTTTCGAATCCAATTGGGGGCTCAGCTTATTTGTCCATGATGTGTTTGGATTTGAAAATTTCTATACTTAGCGTTGAGTTTAGATGTGAAGCTTATGTGTTGGGCTTCACGGGCTATGGGCTAATTTTAGGAATGGATTGGTTATCCAGAAATGTGGCCGTTCTTGATTGTGAAGGGAGAGTAGTTAGGCTCATGACTCGCCTTGGCAACACTCTTGAAATGTTTTGTAATCCCATAAATTCCGTTATGCTAAGTTATTTAGAATCGCTTGACGCGTCTGAGGAAAATCTACGATCTGTTAGAGTGGTCCAAGAATACTCGGATGTGTTTGAGGAGGTGAAGGGTTTGCATCCGAAGCGGGAGATAGATTTTCGAATATATCTTGTGGATAATGCAAAACCAGTATCTTTGCCAGTACGCCACATGGCTCCACGCGAAAGGAGGGAACTCGATAAGCAAGTGAAGGAGTTGCTTGAGAAGGGGTTCATAAGACGAAGTATATCGGAGTGGGGTGCTCCAGGAGTATTTGCCACGAAGGCGGATGGGTCCCTTAGACTTTGTGTGGACTATAGAGAACTTAATAAGCTTACTAAGAAAAACAGACACCCACTGTCGAGGATTGACGATCTCTTCGATCAGTTAGTTGGCGCCTCAGTGTTTTCGCAGTTGGACTTAGCCACTGGTTTCCATCAGTTGAGAGTGCCTGAGGATAGCATAGACAAGACTGCCTTTAGGACTCCAGACGGTTTCTATGAATGGCTACTGATGCCCTTCGGTTTGACAAACGCCCCCCATACTTTGTTGATTTGATGAGTAGGGTGTTTAGGGAGTACCTTAATAAATTCGTGGTAGTCTTTGTAGACGACATCCTGATCTTTTCTAAGGATGAAGAAGAGCATGCCCTACATCTTAGGGAAGTGTTGGAGACCCTATGAGAGCATAATCTAAAAGCTAAATTTTCTAAGTGTCACTTCTGGAGGAAGGAAGTACGGTTCTTAGGGCACGTGGTTTCCAAAGAATGGATAGCTGTGGATCCCGCGAAGGTGGTGGCCATCCAAGATTGGAAAGTCCCTAAAAATGCTACCGAAGTAAGGAGTTTCTTGGGGTTGGCTGGCTACTATAAGAAGTTTATCAAAGACTTCGCAAAGATATCAGCTCCATTAACACGCTTGACGAAGAAGAACCTAGTCTTCGCGTGGGACGTAGATTGTGATGATGCGTTCCAACGTTTAAAGAGAGCTTTGACCTCAGCCCCAGTCTTAGTGCTGCCAAACGGGAGTAAGCCGTTTAATGTTTATACCGATGCTTGTGGGACAGGACTAGGCGTAGTCTTAATGCAAGAGGGAAGGGTAATAGCCTATGGTGGAAGGCAGTTGAGAGTGCATGAAAGAAATTACCGTACGCATGACCTAGAGTTGGCCGCTATTGTTTCCGCGCTTAAGTCTTGGCGTCATTATCTTCTTGGCGAGAAATTCGAATTATTCACTGATCACAAATCGTTAAAATACTTATTCTCTCAGAAGTACTTGAACTTAAGGCAGCAAAGGTGGATGGAGTTCTTAGCATCCTACGACTTCGAGATAGCATATACCCTGGCAAGGGTAACGTAGTGGCCGATGCCTTAAGTAGAAAAAGATTGTCCTTAAGTCCTTTGTTTGTTGAGTGGCGAAGCTTAGAATTCATTTCGATGTTTGACTTTAGACCTTCCGTTAACTTTGTACCCGGTTTGCTAGCATCCTTGGAGGTCAGACCTACGCTTTTGGGATGGATTGGCGAGGCACAGCGAGACGACCCACAGTTGGTTGAGTTAGTAGAAAAGCGCAAAGGAGGGGAGTCATCAAGCCATCTCCGTAGGTATACCCTTGATGATAAGGGTTGGTTACGTAGGGACGGTAGACTTTGTGTACCAAAAGACGATGACCTAAGGAAGACCATTCTTGATGATGCACATCGTTCGAAGATGACCATTCATCCCGGCGGGGATGAGATGTACATGGACATGAGACGAGTTTACTTTTGGGCCGGTATGAAGAGGAATGTGGCCGAGTATGTCGCTAGATGCTTGGTGTGCCAACAAGTAAAAGCGGAGCAAAAGAAACCCGGTGGGTTGCTTCACCCATTGGAGGTTCCACTATGGAAGTGGAAGAGTGTCTCGATGGACTTTGTGGATGGATTACCGCGATCGAGGAAGGGTAATACGGGGATTTGGGTTATAGTAGATAGACTTACTAAGAGCGCCCATTTCATTCCCGTGAAGAGTAAGAGGACTGCTCCATGGTTAGCTTCTGTGTATGTTCGAGAAATAGTTCGTTTGCACGGTGTTAATTCTAGCAAAGTGAGCGACCGTGATAGCGAATTTTGGAAGGCTTGCAAGAGGCGGTAGGGACTCAGTTATGTTTGAGCACCGCATATCATCCTCAAACGGACAGCCAGACCGAGAGGGTGAATCGCATTCTAGAGGATCTTTTGAGGCTATGTATCCTAGACTTTGGGGGTACATGGGAAGAGCATCTTCCATTGGTAGAGTTTGCATATAATAATAGCTTTCAGTCCAGCATTGGCATGGCACCTTCCGAAGCTCTTTATAGACGACCTTGTCATTTACCTACATGTTGGTGGGAATCTACGGATAAGATCTTACTTGGGCCCGATATGATTAGGGAGACTTCGGAGAAGATCGACTCTATTCGAAGGAGGTTGAAAGCAGCACAAGATAGGCAAAAATCTTATGCGGATAAGAGGAGGACAGATCTTGAGTTTGAAGTTGGGGACATGGTCTTTATCAAAGTGTCCCCATTACGGAACATTGTTCGCTTTGGGTCCGTTTGGAAATTAGCACCAAGGTTTGTAGGGCCGTTTCCTATTAAGGAGAAGATTGGACAGATGGCGTATATAGTGGAGTTTCCTGAGAGACTTAGTTGTGTACACGACGTATTCCATGTATCACATTTGAGGATGTGCCTACACGAGACCGCGGAGGTGGTAGAGCTGAGCTTGCTTAGAGAGGTGGCGATAGAGCGTGATGCGACGATTCGACGAGCTCCTACATGCATTCTTGGGTCGGAGATCAAGAAGCTGAGAAATCGAGAGGTCAAACTAGTCAAAGTACAATAGGGAGATGATGAGAGCAACGCTACTTGGGAGACGGAAGAGAAGATGCGTTCGTTGTACCCTTTTATTTTTTAGGGTATGTCCTTTAATTTCTCCTTTATCGTTTATCTTGTACTTATCTTACCTTTAGAGTATCCTCTCGCTAGTATTCTTGACCTTTAGTTAGGATAATCCTATGGTTGAAACATGTGTTTGAGACATGTTATGTATGATGGATGCAAAGTGGATGCAAGTGTATGCTAGTGGTTGCTCGTGGACGCATATACACACACTATTAGGCACTAGATCGGCTCTATCACTTCATACTGCATATTGCATATAAATGGATGTATTTAGTAAAATGGATGTATGATGATTGTTTTATCATATGGATGCTGCATTCAGATGATGATTGTGCACGCATATAGGGATAATATGTAGCATTAAGGAACTTTTGCATACATAATGGACGCATGGCACTATCATGATTTGCATTAAGGAGGTCAACTGAATCAGTGGACCGCCTGATTTTGCATTAGATATGGACATATACACACACTGTGCATTTAAACATGAAAGCATTAGAAGTCTATAAGGACAATGGATGCCTGTGTTTGATGGTTGAGTAGATGGACAATTGGATGTTAGGATATACATTCTTCTTGACTTGAAGATTTCGGGGTCGAAATCCTATAAGGCGGAGAGAATGTAACACCCCGTAATTCGGTTAATATTAATATTCACAAATTAAAGAATAACTAATCTCAGACGTGAGAATTGTGGGAAACGGGTTGCGCCATTGCGTTCGACTCGGAATTCTGGTTGAATTAAAGACCAAGTTTGCGTGAGTTGGACTTCGTATGAAGAAGTTATGGCCATCGGAAGTTTCAGAAAATTCAAAACAGATTTCAAAAAATTTAAATTTCAAATTCGGAGCCAAACAGGCTAGGCGGGAAATTTCCCGCCCAGCACCCCAGGTCGACTAGGGAGTCGACTCCCCCGCCCCCAGGTCGACTGGGGAGTCGACTGGGCAGTCGACCTGGGTGTCGGCCTGTCCAGGCGACTAGGGTTTGGCTGATGTGTCTTTAGGGCTGCGTTGGAAAATTAAATGGTTCAGTTTAGTTCTGAGTTGATCTGACGGTCTAAGTAAACCCTAAACTCTATAAATACCTAGGTAGTCTCTCACTCTAATTCACATGAAAAATAGAATAGCCACCGTCATACCGCCGCCATGGAACTCAGTGTAGCCGCCGCCAACTAAGAAGGAAGAAAAGCTAATCAAAACCCTAATTCTACTCAACTCTAAACCAAATCAAGACTCTCTTTCTTCTCTAAATTGTGAGTATGATGATCTTAACAAGATTATTGCAAACTAATTAGATCAAGTTATGAATGGATCATAAGAAAATGATGTGAATTGTCATATACGTTGTTGTAAACCTTATGCTATCATGTATGTTGTAAATCCTATGTTATGTGATGATGATATCCTATATGTTGTAAATCATGCTATGATGATATTGTATAGGTTGTAATTTTCTATGCTAAGTTGTGATAAATCATACATGTTATAAAGTCATGATTTTATTATTTATGCTAATTAGTTCATGTTAATCAAATCATAATGTTTGGGCTATGTTGATCTATATGAAAAATCACATATGGAAGTTTAGATTGATTAGTAAAGATTATGAACATATGCCATGACATCTATTTAGATCTAGAATTATGACATCTAGAATTATGCTATGACATATGTGAAGTCTATGTATTAGATGCTAGTTCTCACCATCATTATGTTGCATAAAACCCCATATGCAAGTTCATACATAAATTTGGGTTATGATCATGTCATGTAAATTGTGACATTTAACAAGTTGACACCTTTAGACCCTTAACATGTGTAGTTTATGCAAGTTTCACCCCTATTATGATTGTATTATTTTATTTGTCGATATGTTGTGATAATTTATGTTTGTGCTATGAGTTAGACTATTCGAGTCTAACGTATGTTCTGCGTTGAATAAGCGAACGTATAACGTGGGGTAGGGGTAATATTAAGGATTTAATATAAAGAAGTTGGGGTGCAATTGATATGATTTTGCATGCCATGAATGGATGGCCATAATTGAGTCAATTATGGACATCATTAAAAGTGGACTTAATTAATAATTTGAATAGGGAATTATTAAAACTGGGGTAAAAGATTATAAGTGTTAATCAATGCTTAGGACACGAGGTTGGACTCGTTTGTGACGTAAACCTGCCCGGACCCGCCCGGCAAATCCAGTGGACACAAATGTCAGCCCAATGTGAGAGGTCCTAGGCCCAAACTAAAGCATAACAGTTGTAAAGACACGAGGTTATACTCTTTTATGGTGTAAGACTGCCCGGACCCGCCCGGACCCGCCCGGCAAATCCAGCTGCCATAAATGCCAGTCTAATGTGAGAGGTCTTTATGAGGTTATGGCCTGAATGAATTAAGAAATACTTAACCAGATAAACATGTAAGGTGTGACATGGGGGTTAAGTAGGTGCCTTGGGTGGCATGAGGAATCTAGTGGGTGCCCTTATTGGCATGTGAAATACGATTAGTAAGACTTAACCAAACACACATGTAAATAAACATGACTAAGAGGGTTAAGTGGGATGTACTAGTGGTGACAAGCTTAGGTGGGTACCTTGTGGGGGCCCATTTCAACCAGTATCCCAAACGTTTCTTTGTGGACTCGACCCAAGTCTAGGACGGGACACGCATGCTGGGTTTGACTATAAGAGTCCAAAACGGGGAGCGGTGGCAATGCAAGTCCAACGGGTTTCATATGCGTGTGTGGACCCGGGCTGGTAGGTAAGACGTTGTTGCATCGTTTAGGTATAAGCCGTGCATTCTCAAGTTGTATCGGGTTGCCACCTTAGGGGAGTGATACACCCCACTGTGGGGCCAGCACGGGTATCTACGAGTAGGGAGCCGATCGAAAGTGGGTAGTGGGGTACACCTAGTGGAGATAGGGGCAGACGGCACCTATGTAGTTAGCTAGGGGTACGCAAGGCTATTTATATAGTTTCTGTGTGAAGCAAGTGGGATCAACCTTTAGGGTGACTGGTGCGGTGCAGTGTAGTAATTATTCATTAGTAGTTAGGTGTGCCTTTAACGTTACCTTTAACGTTATCTTTAACGTTATCTTTGTCTGCTCATTCCATACCCAATAGTTCATAGACATTTCCTTGTTTTCCAGCTTATGCCTTAGTCTAGTTATTTTGATAGTAGTATTGTTAGAATTATCATACTCGCCAGACTTTATGTCTGACCCCCTCCATTTCTATCCTTTTTCCCCCTCCAGGTCCTCAGGTTGGGCCCATCTCTAGTGGAGTTTGATTGGATTGCTTCATCTCTCTTTAGAAAGCTTGGACCGTTGAAGTAAAGTCCAGCTTGTTATCTTCTTTAATGGCTATTTATGTAATGGGATTATGTATTTTGTTTTATCAAGATGGATATTGTACTTGACTCTGATTTATTGTTTTTTGATGTAACAAATATGTTTAAATTCCTCTACAATAAAATGAAGTTTTAGATTTCCAAGTACTACTTATTATCTGTCTTGTTGTAATATTTCTGTTCTATATTCACTTAAAACCTCCATGGAAGTTAATGCATTCCCTTTGTGAGTGACATTAATGGACGTGGGGTGTTACATATATAATTTTTTACAACGCAAATATAACTTGTACATCGAACATACAACTTATACAACGCTTATACATGAGGTGTACAACGCTTATATAATTCATACTTCGAATATATAATTTATACATCGTCATTTCCATATCGATTATAATTCAGAAATCTTACATTGGGTTCCACACCACCAAAAATTGCAGAAGGCTCAGAAAAATATGCGGTCTCTTCTAGAATGTAGAAGACGTCCACACGAGTCCACTATCTCTTGTTTCACTGGATTTCGACTACATAGCAAAAAGATATGATTTTTAGAAGTATGCAACAGTTTTAAATGTCAAAAACAGTTAAATATGGCCAAAGTCGTATACTTTTCAAACCTGTTCAAAACTAGGTTTTAGATTTTCAGCCAAACCGTGAATCAATGTGAGGATCGGGCTGAGCAGCATCGAAGGCCTACGTGAGGCGCACGTTTGCCGGAAATGGGGCCCACTTCGGTGGTCACAATCGACGGCAGCGGCGGTGGAAAGTCTTCGACTTTGGAGGCTTCAAACTCGATGAATATCAAACTAAAAATTACAAATCCCATATGGATTTAAAGAGGAGAAGGAGAGCTTCAAAATGAATCAAGGATTACGCGATTTCGTTGTGAAACGGAAGAGAAATCGAAGAGAGAAGTTCTCAACCCATTTCCGTCGTTTATCGCGAGCGTGGAAAGAGGAAACAGAGAGAGAGAGAGAAATGAACGGCCAATCAGAATTTTTTATTTTATTTATGTATTTTTAAAATTTTAAAATACCCCTTATCTCATATGAACTCCAATCTAAACCCAACGACTGTCATCCATAGTCAAATACCCCCATTCCGAACACAATGGGATATGTTTGGTAAGCCCATTCGACTGTTTCAGTCAGTTTTTCTTCAAATTAAAATATAAAACATTCAATATTCGAATTGAACGTACATTTTAATTTGCCGGGGCCACATGCTGATTCTAAAAATTCCAGAAAAATGAGTCTAGCTATGTTTTGACGATACAGTCCTAACAAAACTAGTTTCATCGAATTCTGAGACCGTTTGAAAAATGGCCCTTTTTTGGTCGATCCAATTTAACAAAAATCGACCAAACACATTTTCCTTTGCCACGCTCACATACTTACATTAAAAATTATGAATTTTGAAACCTAGCAATAATTTGACATCCCAAATCCAACAAAAGTGGTTTTGTCGAATTCTGAGGTCGTCTGCAAAATGGCCATTTTCACGGGCTATATAAACTCTAGCGACCATTCTGAAAATTCATTTGGCCATAACTTTTGCTTCCCGCCATGAAACTTCGATTTTTCAGATACTTTAGAAAGATATTCACTAACAGATTTAAATATTTTTGGTTTCACTAAAATCCGTTTTATTTTGCACCCGGTACAGTCAGTCAAAGTTTGAATTGAAATTTTGAAACTACCACGCCATTTCAGGCCTTGTTTATAATTCAAAGTAATTATATTTATTTTCAAACGTCGATTCAAACACAATTTTCATCGTTATTATTTAAAATATTAATTTTAAATATTTAAAATTCACTAAAATAGCCAAATTAAAAATTTTAAATTGGTTCAGATTTTCCGGGTTGTTACTGTAACACCCCGTATGTTGAATAACTTGCTATAATATAAAACAGGGCAGAATTAAATTTTAAAATCTGAATCAGGGGAAACGGGCTATGCCATTTCGTTCGTCTCGGAAAAATACGCGAAATAGAGTCCGAGTTTTCGAAAATCGGAGTCCGAATGACCCAGTTAAGGCCCGAAGAAGTTTCAGAAGATTTAAAACAGATTTTAAATACAAAAATTTCAAATTTCAGAAGTGGCGGGAAAATTCCCGCCAGACACAGGGAGTCGACAGGGGTGTCGACATGCCCATCAGGTCGACTAGGGTGTCGACCCTAGTGTCGACCTGGGGGTCGACCTCCCTGGTCGAGCCCAGGTGACCTGGGTGCACCAGTTTGGCTTTTGGGCTGTGTTTTGGTGGCTAGGACGAGATCTGACGGCTCTAATCTGATTTAGGGTAATCTAATGGCCTAAAACACCTAACTACTCTATAAATACACCCTAAGACTACCCTAATTCATACTAAAATTGGAGACAACGTCGTTATGCTGTCAAAATGCAACTAGGAGGAGCCACCAACAAATTAAAGGGGAAGAAAGCTTCTCAAATCAACTTCTAATCAACTCTAGCAACTTAATCTTCTTCATAGGAGTGCTAATCAACAAGTTGTGAGTTTCTATAGCCTTAATGACCAATTATTTAAATAATTATGATAGGATATAATGAGATTATGGCTATGAATGTGGATGAATGCAAGATTATGCTATCATATGCTATGTGTTTGTGATGTTATGCAAGTTATGCAAGTTATGTGCTATGTGTTCATGATGTTATGCAAGTTATGCAAGTCATATGCTATGTGATTATGATGTTATGCAAGTTATGCAAGTCATATGCTATGTGATTATGATGCTATGCAAGTTATGCAAGTCATATGATATGTGATCATGATGTTACGCAAGTTATGCAAGTCATAAGCTAGGTGATCATGATGTTATGCAAGTTATGCAAGTCATAAGCTAGGTGATCATGATGTTATGCAAGTTATGCAAGTTTTAGGCAATGTGTTCATGATGCTAGTTATGCAAATCGCTATGATAAACATTGATCCATTGTGACACCATGTTATGCAAGTTTGGTGTATGATTATATGCAAGTTCATATATGATATGTTATGCAAGTTTGGTGTATGATTATATGCAAGTTCATATATGATATGTTATGCAAGTTTGGTGTATGATTATATGCAAGTTCATATATGATATGTTATGCAAGTTTGGTGTATGATTATATGGAAGTTCATATATGACATGTTATGCAAGTTTGGTTTTTGATTATATGCAAGTAACATGTGCAAGTTTACACCTTTGGATGATATGCATACATATGCAAGTTAACCCCTTTGTATGTCATACATACATATGCAAGTTTACCCCTTTGAATGACACAAGTAGCTTATGCAAGTTACACCTTTATGACATATGTGATTCATGCAAGTTTGGGTTGATTATTTATGCTAGTTGGGTTTGATGCTATATGCTTGTTGACACATTTAAAACCCATGTTGATGCTAATGTTATACAAGTTGAACCCATTGTATTTGTGATGAATCTTCCCTTTTATGTCATGTTAGCGAATTACGTGGGGAACGATGGGGTTAATATACATGTTAATGAAATGGTGTGAAGTTGGTATGATTATGCATACCATAAAGTGGATGGACATAATTGAGTCAATTATGTACATCATTAAAAAATTGGAATTAATTAGGGAAAATTAATTCGTAATATGGGGGTGATTAATTAGGTGTAATTAATCGACTAAGACACGAGGTTGGACCCTTTTGTAGCATAAGACTGCCCGGAACCGACCGGCAAATCCAGCGGCTACAAATGATTGGCCCAATGTGAGAGGTCTTAGGCACAAACTTAATACGTGACAAGTGTAAAGACACGAGGTTAGACTCGGTTATGGCGTAAGGCTGCCCGGACCCGACCGGCAAATCCAGCTGCCATAAAAGATAGTCTAATGTGAGAGATCTTTACAACGGTTACATTCTTAATCAATTAAGAAACACTTAACCATATTAGCATGTAGAGGGACATGAAGGGTTAAGTGGGTGCCTTGGGTGGCATGTGGAAAAATGTAGTGGTTGCCTTGGGTGGCAACAGAAAATACGATTAGAATACTTAACCAAAGTGGAACATGCAATTAAACATGATTAAAGGGTTAAGTAAGTGCCTTGGGTGGCATGGGGAAAATCTAGTGGTTGCCTTGGGTGGAAATAGAAAATACGATTAGAATACTTAACCAAAGTGGAACATGTAGTTAAACATGATTAAAGGGTTAAGTAAGTGCCTTGGGTGGCATGGGGAAAATCTAGTGGTTGCCTTGGGTGGTAATGGAAGATAAGATTAGAATACTTAACCAAAGTGGAACATGTAATTAAACATGATTAAAGGGTTAAGTAAGTGCCTTGGGTGGCATGTGGAAATCAAGTAAGTGCCTTGGGTGGCATGGGGATATCTAGTGGGTGCCTTGAGTGGCAATTGAAATATGATTAGATGACTTAACCAAACATTGAACATGTAAGTGGACATGATTATTAAAAAGGGTTAAGTGGGATGCACTAGAAAAAAATGACAAGCTTAGGTGGGTAGCTTGTGGGGGCCCATTTCAACCAGTAACCCATATGTATCTTATTGGGCTCGACCCATGTCGAGGACGGGACACGCGTACTGGGTTTGACTATAAGAGGCCAAAACGGGTTAGCGGTGGCAACGCAAGTCCAACGGGTTTCATATGCGTGTGTGGACCCGGGCTGGTAGGTAAGACGTTGTTGCATCGTGTAGGTATAAGCCGTGCACCATTGATTTTATCGGGTTGCCACTTTGGGGAGTGATACACCCCACTGTTGGGCCAGCACGGGTATCTACGTTAGGGAGCCGATCGAATGGGAGTAGTGGGTACACCTAGTGGAGATAGGGGCAGACGGCACCTATGCAGTCAGCTAGGGGTACAAGAGACTACTATTAAGATCACTAAGTACATGGTACACCTAGTGGAGATAGGGGCAGACGGCATCTATGTAGTCAGCTAGGGGTATACGAAACTATTGTGTAAATTTTTCTAAGTCCTTGGGAGGGATCAACCTTTAAGTAGGAATGACTGGTGTGGTGCAGTTAGAAATTACCCTTGGGTGGGTAGATCTGGGGTGGTGCGGAGTAGTATTTATCCTTGGGTGGATAGGCTCATCTTTACCGTTATCTTAGTTCATCCTAAGTTTAGTTGGCTGCTTAGTGTAGTCATTTATCCCCAGTCGTACCGTACCAGGTTTATATCATACCCTAATTACTTTAATGATTGTATTGTTAAAGTTATAGGGCTCACTCAGACTTATGTCTGACCCTGTTGTTTTTATCTTTTTCCCCAACCCTCAGGTTCTCAGAGTGGGCCTAGCACTAGTGGGCTTTGATCAGATCGCTTTACCTATCTTTTGGAGCTTGGACCGTGATGTAAAGCCCAGCTTATCTTTTCTATTATGGCTATTAGTTATTAGTGGGGTTATGTACTTTTGTTTTATCAAGACGGATATTATGTACTTGACTCTTGTTTATGGTTTTGTGATGTAACCAAACATGTTTTAATTTCCGCTGCAATGAAATGATGTTTTAAATTCTCAAGAATTACTTATATCTGTCTTGTTGTAATTTTTCTGTTCTATATTCACTTAAGATACTCCACTGAAGTTAAGGCATTCCCTTAGTGAGTGACCTTAACGGGTGTGGGGTGTTACACGTGGTATCAGAGCTTAAGGTTACCAGAACAGATAAAACTTTTAGAAAAATTATTTTTCTAAAAACATTTTTGGAAGAAGTATTTTCAAAAACATGTTTTTAAGAGAAAAGTTTTTGAAAGAAAAGAACATAATCCCCAAGAGCCATATATCCTTCCTTTGATTCTCCGTTTTGAATCTCTTCCTCTTTCTCTTTTTGAATTTCCCCTCCGCGTATAGATGTCTTTTTAAGATAAATAAGGACTTACGTATGAAGGACGGAAGAACCACTTCAAGGGACTAAGGCGTTTGCCGGGCTAAGAAGTTAGTCCAAGGAGGTGGAGGGCTTATGGGTACCTTTAAGATGGACGAGAGAGGAAGGTTCAAATAGCTGTTAGGTAAATAAAGGACGAAACCTTATCGTGGTAAGAAGGCCACGAAAGGAGAATGTGAAGGGGAAGGCTAGTTGTCTTGGGGAAATAGGACACCTTATTAAGGTTGTCCAAAGAGGTAAGGACGAAGTACAGGATCTGATGGAGGGTAGATGTATTCCCTCACGACGAGTATACCTGATGGGGGTAGGACCGTCTAAGTTGAAATTTGGTTCTCTCGATCATCCTGTTCGAACTTTATTCGACTCTGGCGCATCACATTCGTTTATCTCATCATCATTAGTTGAGTCACTGCACCTAGACACCAGTTTAGTAAATGATCCCTTGGTTGTTTCAAACCCAATTGGGGGCTCCACTTATTTGTCCATGATATGTTTGGGTTTGAAGATCTTCATACTTAGCGTTGAGTTTAGGTGTGATGCCTTTGTTTTGGGCTTCACGGGCTATGGGTTGATTTTGGGCATGGACTGGTTATCCAGTAATGGTGCCATTCTTGATTGCGAAAGGAGAGTTGTTAGGCTCATGACCCTCTTGGGTAACACTCTCGAGATCTCTTGTAATCCCATAGATTCTGTTACGCTAAGTTATTTTGAATCGCTTGACGCTTCGGTCGAGAGTTTGTGATCTGTTAGAGTGGTCCGGGAATACTCGGATGTGTTTGAGGAGGTGAAGGGCTTACCTCCGAAGTGGGAGATAGACTTCCGAATATGTCTGGTAGATAATGCTAAACCAGTATCTTTACCAGTGCGCTACATGTCTCCTTGTGAGAGGAGGGAACTCCATAAGCAAGTAGGGGAGTTGCTTGGGAAGGGGTTCATAAGACGAAGTATATCGGAGTGGGGTGCTCCGGTAGTTTTTGCCACGAAGGCAGATGGGTCCCTCAGACTTTTTGTAGACTATAGAGAACTCAACAAGCTCACAAAGAAGAATAGACACCCATTGCCGAGGATTGATGATCTCTTTGATCAGTTGGTTGGCACCTCAGTGTTTTCGCAGTTGGACTTAGCCACGGGGTTTCATCAGTTGGGAGTGACTGAGGATAGTATAGAGAAGACCGCCTTTAGGACTCCGGATGGTTTCTATGAGTGGCTGGTGATGCCATTTGGTTTGACGAACACCCCGCATACTTTGTTCATTAGATGAGTAGGGTGTTCAGGGAGTACCTAAATAACTTCGTAGTGGTCTCTGTGGATGACATCTTGGTCTTTTCTAAAAGCGAAATAAGTTTTCGTATGTGCTTAATAGGTTAAGCAAAGCCAGTTATTTGATCAAACGGTGGTTTTGGAGCGAGACTGGCAAGGACATCCAGAGTTGGACAAGTGCCTAATTATTTAGCCGTTTTTACTAGTATCATCTCACGTAGGTCGTCTGAATTCGAAGGAGGTATCCCTTGGGTGTTTGTCTGATATTGGTTTAGGCCTTTGGGGCTTGCATTTGGGGGATGTCGAGCTCGACTAGGATGGTTTGTGTGAGAGATGGATAGTTGTGACGATTTTGCATGGGAGTATATCCTGGTTTTCTCTAGAAGTGGAGAAAAAGCATGCCCTACATCTTAGGGAAGTGTTGGAGACTCTTCGAGCGCATAGTCTTGAGACAACAAAGGTGGATGGAGTTCTTAGCATCCTATGATTTCGAGATAGCGTATACCCCTGGCAAGGGTAACGTGGTGGCGGACGCCTTGAGTAGAAAAAGGTTGTCCTTGAGTCCATGGTTCGTGGAACGACGAAGCTTGGAATTTATCTCGATGTTTGATTTCAGACCTTCCATTGACTTTATACCCGGTTTGCTAGCATTCTTGGTGGTCAGACCTACTCTTTTTGGACGGATTGGCGAGGCGCCGCAGGACGACCCACAGTTAGTTGAGTTGGTAGAGAGGCTCATAAGGGGGAAGTCGTCCAGCCATTTGAGTAGGTACACCCTAGATGATAGGGGGTGCTCGCGTAGAGACGGTAGACCTTGTGTATCGCAAGATGAGGGTTTGAGGAAGGCTATACTTAATGATGCGCGTCGTTCAAAGATGACCATTCATCCCGGTGGGGACAAGATGTACCAAGACATGAAGCGAGTTTTCTTTTGGGTCGGTATGAAGAAAGATGTAGCCGAGTATGTCGCTAGATGCTTGGTGTTCCAACAAGTGGAAGCAGAGCAAAAGAAACCAGGTGGGTTGCTTCACCCGTTGGAAGTTCCACAATGGAAGTGGGATGGCGTCTCAATGGATTTTATTGATGGACTACCAAGATCGAGGAAGGGTAATAAGGGAATTTGGGTTGTGGTAGACAAACTTACTAAGAGCGCCCATTTCATACCCGTGAAGAGCAAGAGGACTGCTCCATGACATATAGAGTGGATTTACCCGAGAGACTTAGTGGGGTACATGACGTATTCCATGTGTCACATTTAAGGAAGTGCCTACATGAGACCGTAGAGGTGGTAGAGCCGAGCTTGCTTAGAGAGGTGGAGGTAGAGCGTGATCCGACTATTCGACGAGCTCCTACCCGCATCCTTGGGCCAGAGATTAGAAAGTTGAGAAACAGAGAGTTTCGACTAGTCAAAGTGCAATGGGGAGAAGATGAGAGCAATGCTACTTGGGAGACAGAAGCGAAGATGCGTTCATTGTACCCATTCCTTTTTGAGGGTATGTCTTTTAACTTCTCCTTTATCGTTTGTCTAGTACTAATCTTATCTTTAGTATGTCCTCTCATTAGTACCTTTGACCTTTAGATAGGGTAAACCTATGGTTGAAACATGTGTTTGAGACATGTTATGTTTGGTAGATGCGTGTGGATGCAAGTGGTTGCTAGTGGATGCTCGTGGATGCATATACACACACTTTAGACACTAGATCGGCTCAATCACTTCATATTGCATATAATTGTGTGTAGGTAGCTATATTAATGGATGTATAATGATTGTGTTATCATATGGATGATGCATTTTGGTGAATGATTGTGCACTCAGGTAGAAATAGTATGTGTCGATAGGGTTCTTTCGCATACATATTGGATGCATGGCACTATCATAGTTTGCATTAAGGAGGTCAACCGAATCAGTAGACTGCCTAATTTTGCATTAGATAGGGAACATATACACACACTTTTTGCATATGTTCATACAGCATTAGAAACTTTAAGGACAATGGATGCCAGTGTTTGATGGTTTGAGTAGATGGTTGTTTGGTTGGTAGGATACGTTCTTCTTGACTTAGAGATTTCTGGGACGAAATCCTTTAAGTAGGGGAGAATGTAACACCCCGTATGTTGAATAACTTGCTATAATATAAAATAGGGCAGAATTAAATTTTAAAATCTGAATCAGGGGAAACGGGCTATGTCATTGCATTCGTCTCAGAAAAATACGTGAAATAGAGTCTGAGTTTTCGAAAATCAGAGTCCGTATGACCCAGTTAAGGCCCGAAGAAGTTTCAGAAGATTTAAAACAGATTTTAAATACAAAAATTTCAAATTTCAGAAGTGGCGGGAAAATTCCCGCCAGACACAGGGAGTCGACCTGGGGGTCGACAGGGGTGTTGACCTGCCCACCAGGTCGACTAGGGTGTCGACCCTAGTGTCGACCTGGGGGTCGACCTCCCTGGTTGAGCCCAGGTGACCTGGGTGCACCAGTTTGGCTTTTGGGATGTGTTTTGGTGGCTAGGACGAGATCTGACGGCTCTAATCTTATTTAGGGTTAATCTAATGGCCTAAAACACCTAACTACTCTATAAATACACCCTAAGACTACCCTAATTCATACTAAAATTGGAGACAACGTCGTTATGCCATCAAAATGCAACTAGGAGGAGCCACCAACAAATTAAAGAGGAAGAAAGCTTCTCAAATCAACTTCTAATCAACTCTAGCAACTTAATCTTCTTCATTGGAGTGCTAATCAACAAGTTGTGAGTTTCTATAGCCTTAATGACCAATTATTGAAATGATTATGATAGGATATAATGAGCTTATGGCTACGAATGTGGATCAATGCAAGATTATGCTATCATATGCTATGTGTTTGTGATGTTATGCAAGTTATGCAAGTTATGTGCTATGTGTTCATGATGTTATGCAAGTTATGCAAGTCATATGCTATGTGATTATGATGTTATGCAAGTTATGCAAGTCATATGCTATGTGATTATGATGCTATGCAAGTTATACAAGTCATATGATATGTGATCATGATGTTATGCAAGTTATGCAAGTCATATGATATGTGATCATGATGTTATGCAAGTTATGCAAGTCATAAGCTAGGTGATCATGATGTTATGCAAGTTATGCAAGTCATAAGCTAGGTGATCATGATGTTATACAAGTTATGCAAGTTTTAGGCTATGTGTTCATGATGCTAGTTATGCAAATTGCTATGATAAACATTGATCCATTGTGACACCATGTTATGCAAGTTTGGTGTATGATTATATGCAAGTTCATATATGATATGTTATGCAAGTTTGGTGTATGATTATATGCAAGTTCATATATGATATGTTATGCAAGTTTGGTGTATGATTATATGCAAGTTCATATATGATATGTTATGCAAGTTTGGTGTATGATTATATGCAAGTTCATATATGACATGTTATGCAAGTTTGGTGTTTGATTATATGCAAGTAACATTTGCAAGTTTACACCTTTGGATGATATGCATACATATGCAAGTTAACCCCTTTGTATGTCATACATACATATGCAAGTTTACCCCTTTGAATGACACAAGTAGCTTATGCAAGTTACCCCTTTATGACATATGTGATTCATGCAAGTTTGGGTTGATTATTTATGCTAGTTGGGTTTGATGCTATATGCATGTTGACACCTTTAAAACCCATGTTGATGCTAATGTTATGCAAGTTGAACCCATTGTATTTGTGATGAATCTTCCCTTTTATGTCATGTTAGCGAATTACGTGGGGAACGATGGGGTTAATATACATGTTAATGAAATGGTGTGAAGTTGGTATGATTATGCAGACCATAAAGTGGATGGACATAATTGAGTCAATTATGTACATCATTAAAAAATTGGAATTAATTAGGGAAAATTAATTTGAAATATGGGGGTGATTAATTAGGTGTAATTAATCGACTAAGACACGAGGTTGGACCCTTTTGTAGCATAAGACTGCCCGGAACCGACCGACAAATCCAGCGGCTACAAATGATTGGCCCAATGCGAGAGGTCTTAGGCACAAACTTAATACGTGACAAGTGTAAAGACACGAGGTTAGACTCGGTTATGGCGTAAGGCTGCCCAGACCCGACCGGCAAATCCAGCTGCCATAAAAGATAGTCTAATGTGAGAGGTCTTTACAACGGTTACGTTCTTAATCAATTAAGGAACACTTAACCATATTAGCATGTAGAGGGATATGAAGGGTTAAGTGGGTGCCTTGGGTGGCATGTGGAAAAATGTAGTGGTTGCCTTGGGTGGCAATAGAAAATACGGTTAGAATAATTAACCAAAATGGAACATGTAATTAAACATGATTAAAGGGTTAAGTAAGTGCCTTGGGTGGCATGGGGAAAATCTAGTGGTTGCCTTGGGTGGCAATAGAAAATACGATTAGAATACTTAACCAAAGTGGAACATGTAGTTAAACATGATTAAAGGGTTAAGTAAGTGCCTTGGGTGGCATGGGGAAAATCTAGTGGTTGCCTTGGGTGGCAATGGAAGAAAAGATTAGAATACATAACCAAAGTGGAACATGTAATTAAACATGATTAAAGGGTTAAGTAAGTGTCTTGGGTGGCATGTGGAAATCAAGTAAGTGCCTTGGGTGGCATGGAGATATCTAGTGGGTGCCTTGAGTGGCAATTGAAATATGATTAGATGACTTAACCAAACTTTGAACATGTAAGTGGACATGATTATTAAAAAGGGTTAAGTGGGATGCACTAGAAAAAAATGACAAGCTTAGGTGGGTAGCTTGTGGGGGCCCATTTCAACCAGTAACCCATATGTATCTTATTGGGCTTGACCCATGTCGAGGACGGGACACGCTTACTGGGTTTGACTATAAGAGGCCAAAACGGGTTAGCGGTGGCAACGCAAGTCCAACGGGTTTCATATGCGTGTGTGGACCCAGGCTGGTAGGTAAGACGTTGTTGCATCGTGTAGGTATATGCCGTGCACCATTGATTTTATCGGGTTGCCACTTTGGGGAGTGATACACCCCACTGTGGGGCCAGCACGGGTATCTACGTTAGGGAGCCGATCGAATGGGAGTAGTGGGTACACCTAGTGGAGATAGGGACGGCACCTATGTAGTCAGCTAGGGGTACAAGAGACTACTATTAAGATCACTATGTACAGGGTACACCTAGTGGAGATAGGGGCAGACGGCACCTATGTAGTCAGCTAGGGGTATACGAAACTATTGTGTAAATTTTTCTAAATCCTTGGGAGGGATCAACCTTTAAGTAGGAATGACTGGTGTGGTGCAGTTAGAAATTACCCTTGGGTGGGTAGATCTGGGGTGGTGTGGAATAGTATTTATCCTTGGGTGGATAGGCGCGTCTTTACCGTTATCTTAGTTCATCCTAAGTTTAGTTGGCTGCTTAGTGTAGTCATTTATCCCCAGTCGTACCGTACCAGGTTTATATCATACCCTAATTACTTTAATGATTGTATTGTTAAAGTTATAGGGCTCACTCAGACTTATGTCTGACCCCGTTGTTTTTATCTTTTTCCCCAACCCTCAGGTTCTCAGAGTGGGCCTAGCACTAGTGGGCTTTGATCAGATCGCTTTACCTATCTTTTGGAGCTTGGACCGTGATGTAAAGCCCAGCTTATCTTTTCTATTATGGCTTTTAGTTATTAGTGGGATTATGTACTTTTGTTTTATCAAGACGGATATTATGTACTTGACTCTTGTTTATGGTTTTGTGATGTAACCAAACATGTTTTAATTTCCGCTGCAATGAAATGATGTTTTAAATTCTCAAGAATTACTTATATCTGTCTTGTTGTAATTTTTCTGTTCTATATTCACTTAAGATACTCCACCGAAGTTAAGGCATTCCCTTAGTGAGTGACCTTAACGGGTGTGGGGTGTTACAGTTATAATCTCCCCCACTTAAAACTTTTCGTCCCCGAAAAGGAACAAATTCAAAAGTGGTTTGATTAATCAACTCTACTTTCAATCTGGCTTCCATTCTTCAACTTTTCAGTTTCTAAGAATTTTCAAATTCTTCAAAAATTTGGCTAACACCCTAAATTTTCAAAAAATTTCACCATAACCTCCTTTGTACGGGGAGGGGTTTGGAAATTTATTGGGCCGTATTAGGTACCCAATAAATCCTATTAAGCATGCACATATTTATAGTGATATATTCCGATGTCCACAGAGGAGTGTGTATAGATCATAACTCCAGAGAATAAATTCTCGTCGCCCTATAAATGTTTTTTATGCCTTAATGACCAGAGAGACGTGTTTATTGTCATCTCCAGACCCGTGTGGATTTTTTATTAAACTTGCAATTTACCGTTACATTTTATATGGTCCATATTAGACATCAGTTCAACCTGTAATATATAGTCATCGCCATACAAGCCTCTCGCTCGTATGGTAAATCTTCAACCTCGTCACACAAGCTCCAAATGCTTATGTAGTATGTGATGAAGTATGCCTATCTTCAAGAAGTATGTCATGTAGTGTAGTTCAAAATTAATTGTTCCTATCCTATGGCGACATTTATTATTACACACAGAACAACCAGCACTCCGCATCCAATGACATTCACAGGAGTTGATATAATAATAAAATTGCGCATCCAACTCATTAAGGTTTACCTATTTGTCGGGCACGCAAATAAATTCTTTACTCAACAACTAATCCTTTTACCTGTTCAAACATATATAATGCACATGTATATATTTCTATCTATTTTTAAATCAGTTCAATACTTGATTTAATTTCATAACTTTACCCTTCATTCTCTTCTTTATTAAATTAACTATCGTTCTAATAATTTAATTAATCAAATCCACAATCACAGAACACAAGCAACAATCAATCTGTTTTTAACTTTTCAAAAATATACTAATTGATTCATATACTCTTTTAAAATAATCAGATTATAGAATTAAAAGTTTACATCCATGAAAAGAAAATAACAACAAAGTAGAGGACATAATGAAAATTTCAAAATATGGTAAATGTACCTTGCACCAGAGTCAATCAGAGATATCCACCCTGCACTTAGGATAGGCTTTCTTAATGCTTTCCTCTGTTTTCCAAGTACAATCTCGCGGATCTCCACTCCATTGCACTTTGACTAAGTGAACCTTCTTGTTCCTTAGTTCTTTGGTTT
Organism: Allium sativum; assembly: GCA_030737875.1. Classification (NCBI taxonomy): domain Eukaryota; kingdom Viridiplantae; phylum Streptophyta; class Magnoliopsida; order Asparagales; family Amaryllidaceae; genus Allium; species Allium sativum. Next base: position 421,158,748 of record CM060913.1, on the reverse strand, counting down.
CTTTGCCAATTATCTTTAGCGGCTCTCTCCTCACAGCCAATTCTGGAGTAATTTCTATATCCTGTTGTGCGGCTTCTTCCACAACCAAGTCTGGATGATGAACATGCTTTTGAAGTTGAGATACGTGAAATACATCATGCACTCCAGGCAACCAACCAGGTAATTGAACTTTATAAGCGAGAGTCCCAATCCATTCAAGAATAGGGAATGGTCCAATAAATCTGGGCGCCAACTTCCCAGTTTTGCCAAATCGAATCACTCCTCTCATCGGAGAAACCCTTAGATACACATAGTCACCAACAACAAATGATATATCTCTCCTTCTTGAGTCAGCATAGCTCTTCTGTCGGCTTTGAGCAGCGAGTAATCGTTTCTTAACGAAATCTACTTTGACTGCAGCTTCATGGATCATATCAGGTCCCAATACAAGTCTATTACCAGGTTCAACCCAACAAGAAGGAGATCGGCACGGTCTACCATACAATGCTTCGAATGGTGACATTGTCAGGCTCGCTTGCTAGCTGTTGTTGTATGAGAACTCAGCTAAATGTAAATGGTCTTCCCATGATCCACCAAAATCAACTACACAAGCCCGCAATAGATCTTCTAAAATACGATTCACTCTCTCAGTCTGACCATCTGTCTGAGGATGATCGGCGGTGCTTAGATTCAGCTTTGTCCCCAGTTCTACTTGAAATGGCTCCCAGAATTTGCTAGTAAATATTGGACCTCTATCACTAACTATACTGATTGGCACTCCATGTATCCTAACAATTTCCTTGAAATAAACTTGTGCCAGACTTTGAGCAGTTCTATTGGATCTGACAGGTATAAAATGGGCGGTCTTCGTGAAGCGATCTACGATCACCCAAATACTGTCATTTCCTTTTCTGGTTCTGGGCAAACCATCTATGAAGCCAATGGAAATATGTTCCCACTTCCAACATGGAATGTCCAGCGGTTGCAATAATCCGGCCACTTTCTGTTGGTCGCTTTTGACTAGTTGGCAAGTAGAGCATCTGCTAACATATAAAGAAATGTCTCTCTTCATCGACCTCCACCAGAAAGTGCGTTTGATGTCATTATACATTTTGCTCACTCCTGGATGGATACTAAGTTTTGACTTGTGGCATTCATCCAGCACTTCCTTTCGGAGCTCAGAAATGTTAGGAACACAAATTCGACCCTTTATCCTTAGAATCCCTTGTTTATCAATCTGGAAACTCAAGTGTTCGCCTCTCTGTATTCTTTCTCTGATCCTCTGAATGAAGTGATCGTCCTTCTAAAGAGCAGATATTTTATCCATTAATGAAGTCGTAATAATAAAACTGGCGATCATTACATTCTTTCTACTTAATGCATCGGCCATAACATTGGCTTTCCCTGGAGTGTACAAAATCTCAAAATTGTGTGCTACAAGAAATTCTAGCCAACGTTGCTGCCTCAGATTCAAGTCTTTCTGGGTGAACAACACAAGATCATGAGTAACGTAATTCTTTTCATGTGGCTTCAGCTGACGGCTAGCATAAGCAACAACTTGGCCTCTTTGCATTAATACTGCTCCAAGGCCTTCTCTAGAGGCATCCGTCCAGACTTTCAAATCTTGATTGCCATCGATTATCGTCAACACTGGAGTAGTTGTTAATCTTAATTTCAGCTTCTGAAAAGCCTCCTCACATTCGGGCGTCCACTTGAATTTTGCATGCTTCTTTGTAAGCTTTGTCAAAGAACTAGATATCTTCGAAAAATCTTTAACGAACTTCCGATAATAACTAGCTAATGCAAGAAAACTTCGAACTTCTGTCGGAGTACTAGGCTGCTTCCAATTTTGAATAGCGGTTATTTTACTTGGATCCACAACAATTCCCTCTTTTGATATGACGTGGACAAGAAACTTTACTTCATCTTGCCAGAATATACATTTGGAAAGTTTAGCTTTCAATACATTCCTTATCAGAATTTCTAGAACTTGTTCCAAATGTTTTTCATGTTCGGATTTTGAATTAGAGAAGATTAGAATATCGTCAATAAAAACCAGAACAAACTTATTTAAGACTCCTCTGAACACTCAATTCATAAAATCGACGAAGTAAGCTGGAGCATTACATAAGCTGAACGACATTACTAACCACTCATAGAATAAGTATGGATCTCTGAATGCTGTCATAGGAACACACTCTTCGGCATTACGAAGCTGATGGAAACATGTTGCTAGGTCCATCCTTGAAAATATTTGTGCACCATTCAATCGATCCAACAAATCATCGATTCGCGGCAATGGATATTTATTCTTTATTGTCTGCTTATTTAAGTCACGATAATCCACACATAGTCGAAGAGTACCATCTGACTTTGGGACAAACACCACTGTTGCTCCCCAACCCGAGAAACTGGGCCTGATCAGACCCTTCCATACAAGCTATCGAGTTTGATTGTCTAATTCTTCTTTCTCCTTAAGAGTCATTCTTCGAATAGCGTGCACTACTGGCCTTGCATTCGGAATTAAAGCGATCTTGAAATCAATTTCTCTCTTCGGAGGTAAGCTAACAAATTCTTCGAACACATCTGCATAATTCTTTACGACAGGAATATCTTTTATGTGGTCCGGAATATTCTCTGTGACTACAGGGATATTTTCTATTTGAGCATGAGAAACATCAAGAGCTGACCAAAAGTCTTTTCTATCAGAATTCAGACCATCACATGGTATGGTTATATAGTTCCCTAATTGGGGCTTTGCCTTAACAACCCCCTCGGCGCATTTAACCTCAGCCTCCTATTTGGTTAACCAATCTAATCCCAAAATAAGATCAAATTCAGTAAAATTCATGACGATCGAGATGGTAGGGAACTTATAACTAGAAAAAGAGGCAGGCACCCCACAAATCCAACTAAGATCAATGGTGCTCCCAACTGGATTATATACCGTGATGGGTTCTTTGAGCTTTTTCAATTTCAAATCCAACTTCTTAACTGCATTCTTTGCAATAAAGCTTCGCGACGCACCTGTATCAAATAGTACTTTAACTAGAATACTTTTGACATTAAGCGTGCCTTCCAAAACATCAGACCTTCTCTGACTAGCTGAGGATGCTGAGGTTTCTGCCACTTCATTTACCTGAGCCTCTTTGGTCGCTTTTAATAGCCGACAATCTTGCTTTACATGGCCAAACCGATGGCAAATGTTGCATTCTCTGGTCTCTTGAAACTTCTTATTAGACTTAGATCCTTCCTTTCTTTGTTTCTTCAAAGATCTTCAACTTATTGACAAATGTCCTTGCTTATTGCAGTTAGAGCATGTGTCAGCCGTTAGTGGTTCTTTCTCAGATTTAACCCTTTTCCTCTTGGCTTTAGGCTTCTTACTGACCTCAGACATCGTCCTAGCCTCAGGACTATCAGTTTTTGAGACTCGCCTTTATTACTAGAACTGACTTCCTCTTCGTAACGCAACATAACTTTCTTGTCAAAATCCTCATACGGGTAAGCCATGTATATCATTTCAGAAAAAGGAAGCTTCACATTCCTCATTACACTCTTTTGGTACTTTCTTTGGAGCCCATGAATAAACCTCAGATTCTTCCTCTTTGGATCTTGAATCAGAGGCGGGGCAAAATGAGAAAGTTCATTGAATTTCTTATGGTATTCGGGAATGGTCATATCTCCTTGTATCAGATAGTAGAATTCATCAACTAACCGCTCAGTTGCTTCAGGAGGAGTAAATCTTTCTAGGAAAATCTCTTTAAATCTATCCCAGGTAATATTACCTTCTGGATTTTCTTTAATAATCGAATCCCACCAGAACAAAGCTTCGTCTTTGAGTGCCCAAGATGCCAGTAATCTTTTCTGGTCATCTCTCAGCTTTAAACCTTCAAAGATTTTCTCAGCATAACGAATCCGAGTTTTTGTTTTCATAATAGATTCTTCGCCTGAGAATGGTATTCCACCCATATTTCGATACTTAATTAATAAAGCCTCAATATCTGGTTCTGCATTCCTTCTGTCTATGACACTCATTTTCTAGTACTTCTGCAAATAACAGATCAAGTATCAGGTCAACAGAAAAGATATTTTAAAGCATAGAGACAAATACTTGAATGTAAATGCATCTATCAAGGTGTTATTTCATTCTGTTATACCCATACTAGGATATTGTTGATCCTATCTGTAATGAGTTATTCGTCCTAGAACACTACAGGTTCTATTTCTGACGAGTTCGTTAATATGTTATATACCAGAACTAAGCTTAACCAAATCTCTGATACCACGTTGTGATGACCCCAAAACCCCGTACGATGGTGTCAAGGGTAATCTTTGGAATATAACACATAAACAGATAACAGCAGAACGGAAATAAATAAATACACCACATAATGTACAAATAATACACTGGGTAAACATAATCATCAGAGTTACACAGTATACAGGATCATACTTAGATCAAAATACATTTCAGCTATACATAAATGTCTCCAGCGGAAAACAAACATAATATGTTCAATAGGAGCTGAACAGCATAAAAAGAGATAAATGATAGAATCCATCTTCAGCTCCAGCTATCCAGAAAGAGCCTGCTAAAAACTGAATACAAGGCTGCCCATGTAGAAAAAGGGGCACCCGAGTTTGCAAGTGAAACAAACTACGAGTCAGTCATGGGACTGGTATGAGAAATCTACTTAGCACATTTTATAATATGGCTAATCACAGGACCACGCCACTTTCGCAGAACGGGTTTACTCCATTGGATTGCCAGTGCTTTAAAACAGGTAGATCTTTTAAACATCGCAATGCTTTTTATAAAGATGAAGCCATTATAAGACTCAATTCCCATCACACAATGCAACGCAAACCGGAGGATAGAGTTTTACCTTATAATGGCCAAAATATGCTTGATACGAATAAAACAAAAACATTTGATATTATTACTAGTGTTTATATGTTTCAAAAACAATTTCAATCATAACTATCAATCATAGACGGCATGGGTACCATATGTAACGACCCGGAAAAATGCGATCTTGGTTATCCGATATACGACACATATCGAACATCCAAGGATCGAAAATAACCGAATAGTTAATGAAAGAAATTAGAGGGTGAGGAAAGATAAGATAGAAACTTAGAATAGAAGAAGAAGAAGAAAACAACATCAGAGTAACGGGAACCTCACAGCGGAACGAATAACATATAATAGATAGCATATCTTTGAAATAAAAGATTGTACTTGAATATACATATCATCATCAAGTACAGTACTTACAACACAGCAGAAATAAACTATAGCTATATGATCCTGAAGCCTCCTGCTCCATCTCTTCAAGTATCTGTAAATCCCGACTACTTGACTGCCCGTACAAAATTGGGCACCCAAGAGTTTATGGAAAACAAAACAAAATAAACTCTGGGTCAGTCATGGGACTGGTATGAGTAAAACAGTTTAAAACAGTTTGAGGCATTAAACGATATCTCATAAGACTACGCCGTATAACGGAACGGGTTTTTCCCTTATGAGAATCCAAAATATCTTTATATCAAAAACCTTTTGATATTATAATAATGTCTATCAACCACAATATAATAATCATCTAGCAGAAACGCTTTCATCTCACGTTCTATATATATAGTATACAATCAAAACCGCAAGCATGTATTGGGTAATGGATTTCCAACTATGACAAGGTATGGAACCACCTTTCGCTAGTGTACCTCTACAAAGGAATACACTGGGTTCAACAATAACATTTTGCAACCCGGCCACACATGACCGACCACTCATTTCTCTTGAGTGTATCGAATATATATCACCAACGGTTGGGATCAGCAACCGTTTCCCGAATGTGACAGCATCAACAATAGCTATTTAGAAGTAAATGAAACTATAAATCAGGTGATTATACACCCTAATAGGTGTGACCTACATAGCCATGCTGCCTGCCCGATTTTTGTCATTTATCGGATGTGAGGCTTGAGGTTACGCTTTATCATCACATTAGATTCACTTCGAATGCCACATTGTCAGATCCATCAAAAATCACTAATTTGACGTCTACAACCATACATTACGTGTCAGCTAAAAGAAGTTTCCTTCTCCGCTTCCACTCTTGGTAAGGTTGAAGAAATCAACGTACATGACCATTCTGGAAATACTCTGTCAGACATTCATCCATACAAGTCATCCAGGAACACGATGAACCGAAGGTATTATTCAGTATATCCATCTTAGGCACTGTTATCTAAGATTTATACCACAGCCCTTGCACTTTACTCTGTCTTCAATTATCTTTGCATATATGATTCGCAACGCTTATGCCAATACAGAGTGGTTCTTTTAATAATAATCCAACCGGTCTCTCCATATTAACAACGTTAAAATGGTCAAAACTTCGATAGTCTGTGATTTAACCATCAAAGAAAAACAGGTGTGCAAACGACGATATTATTTCTAGGAGGAAATTATATCGATCAGTCATCATTCAACATTTATCTTTTTATTTCATAAATTTACTTATCTCCTATTTCCATATAATCTAAATTCTTATTTTCTATTATCAGAAAACATTTCTGATTCTCGTTTTGAAAACATTTCCAAAACTCTTAATTGGGATTTAAACAGATGTTTAAAACTATATTGCGATGACGACTCAAAACACTATACTAAATTACTAAATCCACTTAACCACTTCACACTCAAACCGTAACCATTTCTTAATTAAAAACGCAGTCAATCAAGTTGGGGTATAGCTACCTCTCAGACCTTAACTGAACCACCTTTCAAATCTCGAAATAGATAAGATTCACCTTTTTAACTCTTTAACACTTCCTTACGAACCCTCGGATTCTATTTATGAACCCCCTTCTTTTACAAGTTTACGTGATTATAACAATGGTGTTATAATCTCCTGCATCCGAAATATATTATCTTTAATATGACTTTTATTTCCTAACTCGAATAATATAACGACAACTAATTTATTTACTCCTATTCGGTTAACTATAATCTATAACTCTTATTTGAATAACTCCAACCTAATAACTCTTACTGGATTAACTCTTATTTGAATAACTCAAACCTAATAACTCTTACTGGATTGACTATTATTCGAATAACTTATTCGAATAACTTAAATTCGATTTGCTTACTTTCGAATACTTATATTCGATAATCTCTTTCTTCGAATAAATCTTATTCGATTTAACTCCTGTCGAATAACTAGATTCGATCAACTCACTTCGAATTTTTCTGATTCGATTATCTCACTTCGAATATCTCTGATTCAATTTACTTCTTCGAATAACTAAATTCGATTAACTAATTTCAACTCTATTCGAATAAACTAAATTGGATTTAACTCTATTCAATAACTCTAGTTCGATTTAACTCTATCGATTTACTCTAACTGTTTAACTCTAACTGTTTAACTCTAACTGTTTAACTCCACGGTTTAACTCAACTGTTAAACTCTACGGTTTAACATAACTGTTTAACTCTACGGTTTAACCTAACTGGTTTAACTCTACGGTTTAACCTAACTGATTAAACTCTACCGTTTAACCTAACTGGTTTACCCTAATGGTTTTACTCTAATTGGTTAACCCTAATGGTTTTACTTTAACTGGTTAACCCTAACTGATTAACTCTTTGTCCTTATTCAGTTTCAAACATCGATGTTGAAATCAATTCTTACTACTTTATACAAGTCCTGACTTATATATTCTATTTATCCAAATGATAAATATTTAACTTAATTTATAAATATCATTTATAAATCAATCTGCTCCTTTTATCTGTTTACTTCTTCATATATAAGTTCAGACTTATATATATCTATTTATCAAAGGATAAATATTTTCTTTATAATCTATTGTTTATCTAAACAAATATTTCCTTTATAACCCTATTTGTTTTCTTGAACAAATATTTCCCTTTTTATTTTGTTTGCAAATAGTTTGTAAATATTCCCTTTATAATCTCTTATTTATTCCTTAATAAATATCTTCTTTAATGACTTAGTTCTAAGTGTTTCCTTTATTACCTTATTTATTTATTCTAAGTATTGCCTCTAAAAATTTCTTATTTAAAACTTATTCAATTCCTAAGTTAATATCCTTGTTTAACTTATTCAATTCCCAAGTCAATATCCTTGTTTAACTTATTAAATTTCTAAGCTAATATCTCTTTATCTTAACCTATTACTTTAACACATAAATAATCCATTAATCATATCTAATTTATTTAACAAATAAATATCTCATTGTCTTATCCTACTTATTTTCTAAGTAAGTAATCTACTTTATAAATATTCTATTTATAAAGATTTCCTTCATTTATAATTCCCACTTAAACGTATTTCCTATTTATAAATATTCCATTTATAAATATTTCTATTTATAAATATTTTATTTATAAATATTATCTTTTATAAAATCCTCTGATTTTGTAATTATTCTCTTTTCAGTATTCACTTTGACAAATTCCCCTTTCTCCAAATCCCGGTATGTTATGGTGTTTAACATATCAAATTACGATGTCCAATATCATCCATATACACACAATCAACAACAGGTTATAAACCATGTCATATATCACAATATATGAAAATAATAAAATAGCTGTTGAGGAATCCAATCGGATTCCTCCAACCTGTTTCGCTGCATCCACAGATGTTACACAATAAAATCAACATCACTTCCAGTTCCATATGATATATTCTGTTAAACAGAATCAATATAGAAATTCAACTAACTAACTAGCAGTTCAATCAAACAATTAACAAACAGTCAATCAGCCAATATTTAGCAGTTCTAAAAATACAACATGAAATTATAAACTGTTCAGAGTTAATGAGATTTACTCACATTGGCAGTTCATCGCTAAAGAATGATAAACTGTTGTTTGATTTGAATCAAACAATTTATTTCTCCATAAATTCAAACGAGCTCCAATCCACTTCAAACTTGTTCGTTTGTGTAGTCCTTTTCGATACGATTCCAACGCGACCTGTTTTGTTGAATTTCGTTTAAATACGACGAAGTTACAATGTTTTAAAGTTACGTATATTCTATATAATCATAACATAAATTAAATAAATTCAAACGGGCTATAACCTTAAATCTCCTTGCCCAAGCCCAACAATCAGCCCAAACCCGTATACCTTTCCTTCTTCCCCAATTGAAAATCCCGTTCTCCAGCTACAAATTCGAACACCATCTTCGGATCTTTGAATCCCACTCCCTCTCTCGTTTCTCCACCGTTCTTCAGTCCATTTCCATCGTGACACTCCTCTACTCGAGCTCAATCACCCTATACCCTCATTACTCAACTCGAGCTCCAATACCATCATCGCGTTTCCAGTTTTCCGTCGATGAACAGTACACCCATTACCAGAAAAAGCGTCGAATTTCCTCAAACTACACAGACACACTCGAATTCCTACCGCAAACACATTGGAAACATTCATTTCATCAGAGAATGCCTTAAATCTCGAGATTTCCGCGAACCCTAGATTTATTCGATCCCCAAAAATGAATGTCGAACCCCAAATTTCTTACATAGAAATGAAGAGCTGAGCCATAGGAGTACAACGATATGAGTTCGGGCATTTGAGAATTTTACTTTGATTGTTTTGATTTTTCATTTGATCCAACTTTTTTTGATGGAAGAACAAAACCGACGGCGGGTTTTTGTTTGACCAACCAAATGAAATTAGGTTAACGAATTTTAGTTTGTGGTATTTATAGAGGATTTAAATAATTTTATATTTATTATTATATTCGTTTTAAATCAAACGCTATCTACAATCACCCTCTAAAATTCCTGTGACCACATACGATATCCAAAAATCACGAAAATGGACATGCAACTATAGTTCGACATTATGGTCCCAACGAAACTGGTTTCGTCGAATTCCGACTTTGTATGCTCACACAGCGTATTTTTAACTGTCAAAATACTGACTGTTTTTCACTCTAAAAATCCGTACAGCCACATACTGACTTCAAAAATCACGAAAATTGTACTCTAGCAATAATTTAATATTGCGAATCCAACAAAATTGGTTTCGTCAAATTTTGAGGTCGTTTGCAAAACTGGCTATTTTTAAAGCTCTGAATGACCCCTTTAAATATATAAATATATTTAAAAACAAATAAATTTAATATTTATAAATAAATATTATCGTATATATTTACATTGGAATACCATACAGCTCCAGAATAATCCTATATGGGTTTCTAACTCGATATTTCATCATCAGAGTTATATCGATATTCGATTTATATTTAAATCCTTTTTTTAAAATATAAATAAATAATGAAGGGAATTCCACAGCGACTTTTCTAAAATTTGATTTGGACATAAATCAAAATTTAAACGACAGAATCTCGATTTTACTCTTCCATTAGAAGAATATACTTCATCAGCTCCTAACGTTTCTTGTTTCACAGAAATCCGGCTTAAAACGAATTCTGTATATTCAGTTGAAGTTCAAATTGCCAATTAACGATCTACCGCGCCATTTCAAGCTCGATTTTTAATTATAATATAACTATACGTTCAAACTGTCGTTCAAATAATATATTCGTTTTTCTAATTCAATTCTAAACTGAATTAAATATCACAGATGGTCCAGTTCACACCATATCGCCATTTCAGCCAATTCTGATTATTTCATAATTAAATATATTATTTAATTTATTATTTTAATTAAATACTCACCATTATTTAATTCCACGACCATTAAATCCTTTAATCACCTTTTAAATGATTAAATAAATTAATTATTTATACCGCTGAAAAATGTGGGTCATTACATTCTTCCCCACTTAAAATAATTTCGTCCCCGAAATTTCTAAGTTAGAAAACAAACCCTATCGACTGGCCAGACTTATTTGTTCACTTCTCAACTTCAGTTTCCACTGGACCAATTTAATTTCAATTAAATATTAATCAATTCTTATCAAGGAAAATTTTCAAAAATCCTGAAAATTTTCTAACACCTTAACTTTTTGAAAAATTTCGCCAGCACCTCCTTTGTACTGCTCAATAGGTCAAACTCCAACTCGCCTCTCTGGGCCATCTCCAACCCAAAATAAAATCAAACAGCCAAGCGGCTTGCCAATTCGGATCATCAAATCTCATACCATATGAAATATAAACTTGTACCTTTCGTCGGGCATATCAACTCTATCACTTCCATATGCTATCAACTCAGCATATACGAATGTTATCCCAATCAAATTTCTGAAATCATTTTTATCTCCAACACAACCATTCGCTTTTTACCAAGCCAAATTTTCATTTTCGAACTCAAGTTTCGTTCTTGATCCCGAATCCTTAACTCACCAACACAATATCATTTCAAATCAATTTCTATTACCACTTAACTGGCTTTAATTTAATCCCAATTTGCTATCACAAATTTCCATTAAAAATTGTTTTTTATTCAACAATCTATCCCTGGGAATTTTAAATAGCTTTGCTTTTCAAAATCAAATATCTCCCTTTTGAAATTCAACACAACTTGTTTTTTATCAAATCAATTCAAAAACAAAATCTTTGGAAGTAATCCGTCACTTACAACTCGAAAATGGACACTGATGATGCAGCTGTCATCATTAGAATTTATTTTACAGCGATCGAAGTGAGTTCCATACTATAAAACCATTTCTAGACATTTCCACCTTGAAATTCATTTCAAAATATAATTCACACTGCTTGTAAAACAATTTAAAATCTCCCAGGATCTTAAATTTTCCTATATTCAACCCAGATTCCTTTACAGATACCTTTCCAACTTTTCCAGGGTTGAATTTCAATTCTGATTTAAATTCAGATTTAATTCATTTCGTAACACTTATACGAGTTCTGTTTGGTTATTTACATAACCATTTAACTTATAATCTTACTCAATTATAATAACAACTAATATATCCAATATATTATAATCATTTCAATATAAATCCTTTATATCAAAATATTATTTGGGTAAAATTATTTCGTTTACCCTCTTTTCAAAACATACCATGACGGTTCATCGTATTCGAGTGTTTATAAACTCCTACTGACACAGTGGACCAAACTGATCGACCAAAACTCATAAACGACTCAACCAATAAATCTCCATAATATTAAAACAAATTTTTATATCAATAAAAAATACGTTCACTTGTATATATACACTCAAAGTCAATCTATGGTATTACTAACCCCATCTCTACCGAGTCACGCCACAGAGCCAAGGTAATTCACTTAACTTAAGCTCTGATACCAACTGTAACGACCCAGAAAAATGCGATCTTGGTTATCCGATATACGACACATATCGAACATCCAAGGATCGAAAATAACCGAATAGTTAATGAAAGAAATTAGAGGGTGAGGAAAGATAAGATAGAATCTTAGAATAGAAGAAGAAGAAGAACACAACATCAGAGTAACACGAACCTCACATCGGAACGAATAACATATAATAGATAACATATCTTTGAAATAAAAGATTGTACTTGAATATACATATCATCATCAAGTACAGCACTTACAACACAGCGGAAATAAACTATAGCTATATGATCCTGAAGCCTCCTGCTCCAGCTCTTCAAGTATCTATAAATCCTGACTACTTGACTGCCCATACAAAATTGGGCACCCAAGAGTTTAGGGAAAACAAAACAAAATAAACTCCGGGTCAGTCATGGGATTGGTATGGGTAAAACAGTTTAAAACAGTTTGAGCCATTAAACGATATCTCATAAGACTACGCCGTATAACGGAACGAGTTTTTCCCTTATGAGAATCCAAAATATCTTTATATCAAAAACCTTTTGATATTATAATAATGTCTATCAACCACAATATAATAATCATCTAGCAGAAACACTTTCATCTCACGTTCTACGTATATAGTATACAATCAAAACCGCAAGCACGTATTGGGTAATGGATTTCTAATTATGACAAGGTATGGAACCACCTTTCGCTAGTGTACCTCTAGAAAGGAATACACTGGGTTCAACAAGAACATCTTGCAACCCGGCCACACATGACCGACCACTCATTTCGCTTGAGTGTATCGAATATATATCACCAACGGTTGGGATCAGCAACCGTTTCCCGAATGGGACAGCATCAACAATAGATTTTTAGAAGTAAATGAAACTCTAGATCAGGTGATTATACACCCTAATAGGTGCGAACTACATAGCCATGCCGCCTATCCGATTTTTGTCATTTACCGGATGTGAGGCTTGAGGTTACGCTTTATCATCACATCAGATTCACTTCGAATGCCACATTGTCAGATCCATCAAAAATCACTAATTTGACGTCTACAACCATACATTACGTGTCAACTAAAAGAAGTTTCCTTCTCCACTTCCACTCTTGGTACGGTTGAAGAAATCAACGTACGTGACCTTTCTGGAAATACTCTGTCAGACATTCATCCATACAAGTCATCCAGGAACAGGATGAACCGAAGGTACTATTCAGTATATCCATCTTAGGCACTGTTATCTAAGATTTATACCACAGCCCTTGCACTTTACTCTGTCTTCAATTATCTTTGCATATATGATTCGCAACGCTTATGCCAATACAGAGTGGTTCTTTGGATAATAATCCAACCGGTCTCTCTATATTAGCAACGTTAAAATGGTCAAAACTTCGATAGTCTATGATTTAACCATCAAAGAAAAACAGGTGTGTAAACAACGATATAATTTCCAGGAGGAAATTATATCGATCAATCATCATTCAACATTTATCTCTTTATTTCATAAATTTACTTATCTCCTATTTCCATACATTCTAAATTCTTATTTTCTATTATCAGAAAACATTTCTGATTCTTGTTTTGAAAACATTTCCAAAACTCTTAATTGGGATTTAAAAAGATGTTTATAACTATATTGCGATGACGACTCAAACCACTATACTAAATTACTAAATCCACTTAACCACTTCACACTCGAACCGTAACCATTTCTTAATTAAAAACTCAGTCAATCAAGTTGGGGTATAGCTACCTCTCAGACCTTAACTGAACCACCTTTCAAATCTCGAAATAGATAAGATTCACCTTTTTAACTCTTTAACACTTCCTTACGAACCCTCGGATTCTATTTACGAACCCCCTTCTTTTACAAGTTTACGTGATTATAACAATGGTGTTATAATCTCCTACATCCGAAATATATTATCTTTAATATTACTTTTATTTCCTAACTCGAATAATAAAACGACAACTAATTTATTTACTCCTATTCGGTTAACTCTAATCTATAACTCTTATTTGAATAACTCCAACCTAATAACTCTTACTGGATTAACTCCAACCAAATAACTCTGACTGGATTAACTCTTATTCGATTAACTTATTCGAATAACTTATATTCTATTTGCTTACTTTCGAATACTTATATTCGATAATCTCTTTCTTCGAATAAATCTTATTTGACTTAACTCCTGTCGAATAACTAGATTCGATCAACTCACTTCGAATATTTCTGATTGGATTATCTCACTTCGAATATCTCTGATTTGATTTACTTCTTCGAATAACTAAATTTGATCAACTAATTTCAACTCTATTCGAATAAACTAAATTCGATTTAACTCTATTCAACAACTCTAGTTCGATTTAACTCTATCGATTTACTCTAACTGTTTAACTCTAACTGTTTAACTCTACGGTTTAACTCTAACTGTTTAACTCTACGGTTTAACCTAACTGTTTAACTCTACAGTTTAACCTAACTGGTTTAACTCTACGGTTTAACCTAACTGATTAAACTCTACGGTTTAACCTAACTGGTTTACCCTAATGGTTTTACTCTAACTGGTTAAACCTAATGGTTTTACTTTAACTGGTTAACCCTAATTGATTAACTCTTTGTCCTTATTCAGTTTCAAACATCGATGTTGAAATCGATTCTTACTTCTTTATATAAGTCCTGACTTATATATTCTATTTATCCAAGTGATAAATATTTAACTTAATTTATAAATATCATTTATAAATCAATCTGCTCCTTTTATCTGTTTACTTCTTCATATATAAGTTCAGACTTATATATATATATCTATTTTATCTATTTATCCAAGGATAAATATTTTCTTTATAATCTATTGTTTTTCTAAACAAATATTTCCTTTATAACCCTATTTGTTTTCTTGAACAAATATTTCCCTTTTTATTTTATTTGCAAATAGTTTGCAAATACTCCCTTTATAATCTCTTATTTATTCCTTAATAAATATCTTCTTTAATGACTTAGTTCTAAGTGTTTCCTTTATTACCTTATTTATTTATTCTAAGTATTTCCTTTAAAAATATCTTATTTAAAACTTATTCAATTCCTATGTTAATATCCTTGTTTAACTTATTCAATTCCTAAGTCAATATCCTTGTTTAACTTATTAAATTTCTAAGCTAATATCTATTTATCTTAACCTATTACTTTGACACATAAATAATCCATTAATCGTACCTTATTTATTTAACAAATAAATATCTCATTGTCTTATCCTACTTATTTTCTAAGTAAGTAATCTACTTTACAAATATTCTATTTATAAAGATTTCCTTCGTTTATAATTCCCACTTAAACGTATTTCCTATTTATAAATATTCCATTTATAAATATTTCTATTTATAAATATTTTATTTATAAATATTCTCTTTTATAAAATCCTCTGATTTTATAATTATTCTCTTTTCAGTATTCACTTTGACAAATTCCCCTTTCTCCAAATCCCGGTATGTTATGGTGTTTAACATATCAAATTACGAGGTCCAATATCATCCATACACACACAATCAACAACAGGTTATAAACCATGTCATATATCACAATATATGAAAATAATAAAATAGCTGTTGAGGAATCCAGTCGGATTCCTCCAACTTGTTTCGCTGCATCCACAGATGCTACACAATAAAATCAACATCACTTTCAGTTCCATATGATATATTCTGTTAAACAGAATCAATATAGAAATTCAACTAACTAACTAGCAGTTCAATCAAACAGTTAACGCACTGTCAATCAACCAATATTTAATAGTTCTAAAAATACAACATGAAATTATAAACTGTTCAGAGTTAGTGAGATTTACTCACATTGGCAGTTCATCGCTAAAGAATGATAAACTGTTGTTTGATTTAAATCAAACAATTTATTTCGCCATAAATTCAAACGAGCTCCAATCCACTTCAAACCAGTTCGTATGTGTAGTCCTTTTCGTTACGATTCTAACGTGACCCGTTTCGTTGAATTTCGTTTACATACGACAAAGTTACAACGTTTTAAAGTTACGTATATTCTATATAATCATAACATAAATTAAATAATTTCAAACGGGCTTTAACCTTAAATCTCCAGGCCCAAGCCCAACTATCAGCTCAAACCTGTATACCTTTCCTTCTTCCCCAATCGAAAATCATGATCTCCAGCTACGAATTCGAACACCATCTTTGGATCTTTGAATCCCACTCCCTCTCTCGTTTCTCCACCGGTCTTCAATCCATTTCCATCGTGACACTCCTCTACTCGAGCTCAATCACCCCATACCCTCATTACTCAACTCGAGCTCCAATACCATCATCGTGTTTCTAGTTTTCCGTCGATGAACAGTACACCCCATTACAAGAAAAAGCGTCGAACTTCCTCAAACTACACAGACACACTCGAATTCCTACCGCAAACACATTGGAAACATTCATTTCATCAGATAATGCCTTAAATCTCGAGATTTCACCGAACCCTAGCTTTATTCGGTCCCCAAAAATGAACGTCGAACCCCAAATTTCTTTCATAGAAATGAAGAGCTGAGCTATAGGAGTACAACGATATGAGTTCGGGCATTTATTGAATTTTACTTTGATTGTTTTGATTTTTCATTTGATCCAACTTTTTTTCCTGGAAGAACAAAACCGACGGCGGGTTTTTGTTTGACCAACCAAATAAAATTAGGTTAAGGAATTTTAGTTTGGGGTATTTATAGAGGATTTAAATATTTTTATATTTATTATTATATTCGTTTTAAATCAAACGCTATCTACAATCGCCCTCTAAAATTCCTGTGACCACATACGATATCCAAAAATCACGAAAATTGACATGCAGCTACAGTTCGACATTACGGTCCCAACGAAACTGGTTTCGTCGAATTCCGACTTCATATGCTCACACAATGTATTTTTAACGGTCAAAATACTGACTGTTTTTCACTCTAAAAATCCTTACGGCCACATACTGACTTCAAAAATCACGAAAATTGTACTCTAGCAACAATTTAATATTGCGGATCCAACAAAATTGGTTTCGTCAAATTCTAAGGTCGTTTGCGAAACTGGCTATTTTTAAAGCTCTGAATGACCCCTTTAAATATATAAATATATTTAAAAACAATTAAATTTAATATTTATAAATAAATATTATCGTATATATTTACAGTGGAATACCATACAACTCCAGAATAATCCTATACTGGTTTCTAACTCGATATTTCATCATCAGAGTTATATCGATTTTCGATTTATATTTAAATCCTTTTTTTAAAATATAAATAAATTATAAAGGGAATTCCACATCGACTTTTCTAAAATTTGATTTGGACATAAATCAAAATCTACACGACGAAATCCCGATTTTTCTCTTCCATTAGAAGAATATACTTCACCAGCTCCTAATGTTTCTTTTTTCTCAGAAATCCGGCTTAAAACGAATTCTGTATATTCAGTTGAAGTTCAAATCGCCAATTAACGAAATGTCGCGCCATTTCAAGCTCGATTTTTAATTATAATTATACATTCAAACTGTCGTTCAAATAATATATTTGTTACTCTAATTCAATTCTAAACTGAATTAAATATCACAGATGATCCAATTCATAAAATATCGCCATTTCAGCCAATTCTGATTATTTCAGAATTAAATATATTATGTAATTTATTATTTTAATTAAATATTCACCATTATTTAATTACACGACCATTAAATCATTTAATCACCGTTTAAATAATTAAATAAATTAATT
Source organism: Allium sativum (assembly GCA_030737875.1). NCBI lineage: Eukaryota > Viridiplantae > Streptophyta > Magnoliopsida > Asparagales > Amaryllidaceae > Allium > Allium sativum. Next base: position 421,140,714 of record CM060913.1, on the reverse strand, counting down.
ATTTATACCGCTGAAAAATGCGGGTCATTACACCATATATCATGTCGCCATATATAGGTATACAGTCAAAACCGCACAGTCACGTTTTTGGAAATTGGATTTCCGTCATGAACCAAGGCAAAAGATAGTCCTTACCGAACTCGAGACTCCCAAGCCCGAGCCTCCGAAACAGCCGCATCTGCACCTTGGAGCGACAGGGCCGGTCCACTCGATGTGGATTATAGTGCCTAAACAATGCGTTTCCCCGCCCTTGGGGCGTAAATGATCCAACGAATGACTCCATCGGTCTCGGGTCGACCGATATAACCGAGGCGCCTTGTAACAGCAACAACCATACAGGTGAAAATAATATGAATGTCAGCCAGTTTAAGCACTGACACCACCTCTAGCTAGAAAGAAACGCATGTCCTCCCTGAGGTCTTCTCCCGTTTCTGGCTCATACCGGGGTGTGAGGCTCGCGAATTCACGTTATACACAAAACTGTGCCACATCGGCCGTGCTTTGATCATCAACCACAAGACTTTGCTTTTCAACAGAAGCCTTGATCACTGCATCTTAGCATGCCACACAGGCAATTCACGCAATGTAACTGACGTCTATCAATCGCACAGAATGAAATCCAATGTCAGACACACAGTCCATTTACAAGTCCGTTCTAGGTCTGAACGAAACCGGAGGATACCACATACCTCGCATGTCCATCGATCTCCACGTATGTCTGGACGATCACCACTTATTATCTATATTTCGGGATGCCTCCCACTCAAGACGTCAGTAATCATCCAAATGACGTGAAGCTCTCCGGTCTTTGACCACCGTCTTCATCATCGACTTCTTATCGTCGATTTAGTTATTCAGAATGGGATAAACACGGTCTTTCTGAGCAACTCGCGGATATAATTAACAAGTGCTACACAAACACAACATACGCCTCATTCCAATTCATCAGTCACTAACCGTAAATTAGTAAGAGAATGATTTCCCAAATATTAACCCCGAAGGCCGAAACCAACATCGGATCAAAACCTAGGAAACCATTCGACTTAGCTAACCTTCAGTTAGTTTCTAAATTTCACATTCTTAGGGAAAGGTTCCCATTATTTTTATCAAAGATAAATTCTTTAGTATAATTTTCATGTGAAACACAGTCTACCATCAAATTTCAAGCAAACCAGGTAAAATTGGTTTATTTCCATACCATATCGTTTATTATATTTTATAACGATTTATCGCTATTTTTATTTATTTAAAAATAGCCAATTCATTCAAACGACGCTTCAGGCCATAACGTGGCCATGGCGCTGTTTTTCTTCAGATTTGATTTACACATATCTGAAAATCTAACCCTTGGTTCTTCACAAATTTTATATCAGTAGAAACATCTTTTCAAAATGAATCCAACGGTTTTAGTTTTGGGAAAATCCGACGGTCGGATCTCCCGGTACACTCGTTTGAAATTTCTATTTCGAAATACAAACTGCAGCGTCGTTATTCGATTTCATTTAATTATATTTATATATATATATATATATATATATATAAATATAATCGATTCTGGTGCTGTTTTTCTTCAGATTTGAATTAAACATTCCAGACAATCCAACCGTTGGATTTTCACAAAGTGGGTATCATTGGAAAGATATTTCCAAGGCGAACCCAAGGGTTACGGATTCGGGAAAATCCGACGGTCGGATCTCCCGCACTAATCGTTTGAAATCACGGATTCAAAACACGAACTACAGCTTTGTTATTCGATATATTTTAATTATATATATATATATAAACGATTTTTCAACTTCAAAACCATTTTCACTTCATATATTTGATAAAAACGATATTTTTATCCAACAGATATTTATTTCAACGCATGAATTTTGTTTATTTTATTTCCACACATGAATTCCTATTCAACACGTGAATTTCTATTCAACACATGAATTTCATTTCAACATTCAACACATGAATTTTGTTTCAACATTCAACACATGAATATTTTCTATAGTTTATATATATAGTCAAAATGTGATTTTTGTTGCAAAACAATTTATTTCAAAACACGATTATTTTATATAGTTTATATATAAGGTAAAAATGTTATTTTTATTGCAATACAATTTATTTCAAAACACGATTATTTTATATAGTTTACATATAATGTAAAAATGTTATTTTTATTACAAAACAATTTATTCAATATACGAACTGCATTCAACACATGATTTTTTTTTCACGTTCAACACATGAATTTAAATTAAATACAGAAATATTTCAGAAATCTTCAGCAGCATAACGACAGGGTAGTTAAAACCGGGACCGTCCCTAGTACGGCTCCTCGCTCTACCTTAAAGCCTCGCAGCTTTTGACAATGGGGATTTCATGCATCTAGTTCGCACGCAGGCGGAATGTTTATTATTTTCCTTTTCCACAAACTAATCCTATGTGGTTTCAACCAAATAATTCTCAACCACAAACGTGTATTTTTCAACCACAATCAATCAATTTCAACCACAAACAATTCTAATCAACCATTCGCTATCAACCAATTTTCACACCAATCACAACCAATAAATATCGTCCATGGTTTGTGGACGAGGGGCATATATATATATATATATATTTATTTATATTTATATAAGTATATTTCACTTCTATTTCAACAAATATATAATTTTTTACAACGCATATATAACTTATACATCGAACATACAACTTATACAACGCTTATACATGAGGTGTACAATGCTTATATAACTCATATTTCGAATATATAATTTATACATCGTCATTTCCATATTGATTATAATTCAGAAATCTCACACTGGGTTCCGCTCCACCAAAAATTGCAGAAGGCTCGAAAAAATATGCGGTCTCTTCTAGAATGTAGAAGACGTCCACACGAGTTCACTGTCTCTTGTTTCACTGGATTTCGACTAGATAGTAAAAAGATATGATTTTTAGAAGTTTGCAACGGTTTTAAATATTGAAAACAGTTAAATATGGCCAAAGCCGTATACTTTTCAAACCTTTTCAAAACTAGGTTTTAGATTTTCAGCCAAACCGTGAATCGATGCGAGGATCGGGCTGCGCAGCGTCGAACGCCTACGTGAGGCGCACATGCATCGGAAATGGGGCCCACTTCGGTGGTCACAATCGACGGCGGCGGTGGTGGAAAGTCTCCGACTTTGGAGGCTTCAAACACAATGAATATCAAACTAAATATTACAAATCCTATATGGATTTAAAGAGGAGAAGAAGAGCTTCAAAATGAATCAAGAATTACGCGATTTCATTGTGAAACGGAAGAGAAATCGAAGAGAGAAGTTCTCAGCCCCTTTCCGTCGTTTATCGCGAGCGTGGAGAGAGGAAACAGAGAGAGAGAAATGAACGGCCAATCAGATTTTTTTTTTATATTTTTAAAATTTTAAAATACCCCTTATCTCATATGAACTCCAATCCAAACCAAACGACTATCGTCCCTAGCCAAATACCCCCATTCCGAACACAATGGGATATGTTTCGTAATCACATTCGACTGTTTCATTCAGTTTTTCTTCAAATTAAAATATAAAACATTCAATATTCGATTTGAACGTACATTTCAATTTGCCAGGGCCACATATTGATTCTAAAAATTCCAAAAAAATGAGTCTAGCTATGTTTTGACGATACGGTCCCAACAAAACTAGTTTCATCGAAATCTGAGACCGTTTGAAAAATGTCCCTTTTCTGGTCGATCCAATTTAACAGAAATCGACCAAACACATTTTCCTTTTCCACGCTCACATACTAACTTTAAAAATTATGAAATTTGAAACCTAGCAATAATTGGACATCCCGGATCCAACAAAAGTGGTTTCGTCGAATTCTGAGGTCGTTTGCAAAATGGCCATTTTCACGGGCTATATAAACTCTAGCGACCTTTCTGAAAATTCATTTGGCCATAACTTTTGCTTCCCGCCATGAAACTTCGATTTTTCAGATTCGTTAGAAAGATATTCACTAACAGATTTAAATATTTTTGGTTTCACTAAAATCCGTTTTATTTTGCACCCGGTACAGTCAATCAACGTTTGAATTGAAATTTTGAAACTATCGCGCCATTTCAGGCCTTGTTTATAATTCAAAGTAATTATATTTATTTTCAAACGTCGATTCAAACACAATTTTCATCGTTATTATTTAAAATATTTATTTTAAATATTTAAAATTCACTAAAATAGCCAAATTAAAAATTTTAAATTGGTTTAGATTTTCCGGGTTGTTACACCAACACTGGGCAAGGTATGATATTATGATTTTTTACACGTGATCCTTAGGCATTAATAGGTCATAAAACATGAGTATACTTCTTATTGATTTATTGGGTACCTAATACGGCCCAATAAAATTTTCAAACCTTCTCTGTACAAAGGAGGTTATGGCGAAAAATTCGAAAATTTATTGTGTTAGCAAAACTTTTGAGAAATTAGAAAATTCTTAGAAATTGAAAAGTTGAAGAATGAAAGCTAAGTTGGTTAGTTAAACAACTTTCAGCTCTGTTTCTTTTCGAGAACAAAAATATTTTAAGTGGGTGATATTGTAACAACCCGGAATTTCTGAACTAATTTATTTTTTTTAGTTTATTTAATGGACTTTAAATATTTAAAATGATCTATTTTGAAAATTAATGATTTTAAATTCATTTACATTGAAGTTAGAACATACAAATATTTAATTTAATTAAAACGAGCCTAAAATGGCGCGGTAGTTTAAAATTTTGATTTTAAATTTCAATTGAATGTATAGAATTCAATATAAATCAGAATTGGGTAAAACTAGAAATGATGGAATATTTTGAACTATAATTTTCTAATGAATGTAAGAAACTGAGATTTCACTTTATAAATTGAAAGTTATGTCCAGTTTAAAATTTGAAATAGTCGCTATGGAATTTATTTGAATTTTAATATATATATATATATAACCCTTAAAAATAACCATTTATCCAATGACCTCTGTTTTCGATGAAACCACTTTTGTTGGATCCGGAATGTCAAATTATAGTCAGGTTTAAAATTTCATAATTTTTTGAATTAATATGTGAGCGTAGTAAATTTAAACGTGTTTTGTCAATTTAGTTTAAATTTAATCGACTAGAAAAAGGCCATTTTTCAAACGGTCTCCAAATTCGATGAAATTAGTTTTGTTAGGACTGTATCATCAAAACATAGCTAGATTTATTTTTCTGTAATTTTTAGAGTTAGTATGTGGCCCCGGTAAATTAGAATGTAAGTTCAAAATTTAATATTGACCATTATATTAATTTATATTTTAATTTTAATAAAGACTAATTGAAATAGTCGAATTGGCTTACGAAACATATCCCATTGTGTTTGGAATGGGAGTATTTAGCTAAAACGATAGTCGTTGGGTTTGATATGGAGTTCGTATGCAAAAACACATTTTTTGGAATTAAAATAAAATTATATATATATATATATATATAATAAAACCCTCTCTCCCTCATTCTTTAACATCCGCGCAGCCCCTAGAACTGAACGGCAAAAATTGCCCAATCTTGGTCTCCCTCGTTCTTCTAATCAACACAATGAATTTTGAAAATTCCAAATGCAAAATTGTTCAGCTAGGAGAGATCTTGCTATTCAACGGCTGTGATTGGATATTGTTTTGTGGATTGCTCGAATTTTTGGGCCAAAGTGGCACCATTCGTGGTTGGATTGCGAGGCACAGGGGCCATCGCATGTGATACTGTTCAAGGTGGAGGTGCGCGAGGTGGAGGTCTTCGACGTGGTGGCGGTGGATGAGGGTCCGGTGGCCCTGGTGATGCACGACAATGGCATTTTGAAGTCAATGGATGGGTTTCGAGTAATAGACGAGGGAGGAGAGGATTATTGATGCAATTAATTTAATTAATTATATTTTTATCGAATTATAGTTAACGCAAATAATACCATATCTTTTTCATACGAGGTCCAAATCCGACGATTTCAGATCTGTTGGAATTGTGATGAAAATATCCACACCATGGAACTGACAAGAACGAAAACAAAGCAAATTGGATTTTCAGCTAAATTAAATGCGCGTTTAATTTAGTTGAAAAATACAATCTTCAATTGAAGAATGACGGAGTGGAAATGAATGTGTGAATTCTCTCACTTAAATATTGTACAATCATTTATTTTATAACTGTAAATATATAGAAATTGCCAATGTTGATTTTTATCTGTTGTATGTGACATTGCTTCAGTTCAACACATAAACTATTCACGAATCATCTGCACAAGAAGCGTTGTTTGAATACACGACACTCGTATTTCAGACAATGTGGATACACTTTGTGGTTGTTGAAATTTTAATTATAAATATTCATTTATAATTTGAACAGTGAAAATTTGCTAATTAGAAAAATAATTTAAACCGAATTAGAGTTGGTTAAATTTATTAATCAATGATTTATTTAAATTGACTGTTGTTGTTTGAAAATCAAACACGGGTATTGGGATGATATTTGACATAACTAATCCTAATATTTAGTTGTATGTCAATCGATTGGTTGACAGGCTGTAGTGAGCGTTATTTATTTATTTTAGTGCTTATACAGTTCTAGAATGCACTCTGGATGATGTTTGAATGTTTAACAATTATTCATCATTATTGTTGAATACATGCGATGTATGAAATCCATATAACTGAAATTATATGGTAATTGATTGAGTCGCATTCCGATTCAGAAATAATGAATATTTTGAAATAATATTCACTGAATAATCAAAATATGATTTTGATGTCTGATTTTGGATGGACACAAAAATATTAGAATATATGGAGTCGAGTTAAGTAGAAATATGCCATTTTTACTCGAACGGGTTTATCAGTCGATTATATTTATTGTATAATGAATATCGAAAAGAATTGATTTCAAAATCTGATATTTTGAAAATATTATCGCTTTAATTTTGTAATGATATAAAAGATTCAATTTTGATTTAAAACTGAAAATGAAGTTGAAATCGTTTTAAAAAGGAATTTATAAACGATTTGTAAAATGCGATTTAAATGGAAACTGATGATAAATATATTACATATATTTAAATGGTTTGAATAGAATGTGCCGTGTAGTGACCGTTCGCGAATTTCAACCATTAACTTCGAATAGATATAACGGGAGATCCGACCGTCGGATTCTCCTAAATCCGGAACTGTTGGGTTCGTATCGAAAAGATCTTTCCAACGAATATAAAAGATTTAAATTTGAATGGTTGGATTTAAAATTATGTCCAAATCAATTTCAAGAAAGGTCGTTATGGATGCAGTTCGGTGGCCGATATTGGAAACTGACTGTAAGGGCCTAAATAAAATTATTAAAAATATGGAAAAATGTGTAAAATCATAATAAATGATTTGGAAAAAATTTTGAATGAAAAATTCCATACATGATAAGATAAAAGATATTTTTATCTGAATGAAATAGTTATTAATTAGAATAATAATCCATTATTTTTAAATAAATAAATTGGATTTGTAAATGGGTTTTGCAATAACCTGAATTTTCCAATGTATGAATTGGAATGGATTTGAAGGGAAATTATCATCGGAATATTTCAATATTGGATTTCGTGATTATACGGATATTGTTGAGGAATTTGGAAGACACAGATATCGTTATTCCCACTACGATATCTGTCGGTCTTATAATTTGATATTGAATAGAAGCCAATATAATTTATATTCAGAGCCTTGTATTTAATGTCAAATTGGATTTTTGGTTTATCATGGGCAATGTTTTGAAGGACATTTGTTCTTTAACCCAATTAAAAGTGAAGATATGATTTGGAATTTATAAATCTTTTTATTAGGATTTAATGGAAATTTTCCAAAATAAGTTTTCCAATTTAACACATTAAATTGGAATTGAATGGAATTCGATTTGGTAATAATCGAGATGATCTTCTGTAAAGGAAGACCGTTACTATATATGGAATTTAAAAGGCTTTGCCATTATTCCATTTATAATATTGATTTGATATGGAAATTTATATCAATTATATACTGATCAGATTTCCGTGAAGATTCCATTTTGATGGAAAATGATTTGGGTTTATCTTTAATAGTGTTTTAAATGACATTGGTTATTTAATCCAGCTAAAGACAAGATTAATTTTCCTAAACTTTATCAATCATTAAGCATTGATTTGTGAGATTAAAACAAAATGGAGTTTTAATAAATCTTTAATTAGATTGAAATGTAAATGAGGTAATTAAATTAAAGAAATCATCGAGAATGGAGTACCACCAGTTTTACTCCATGCGATAGTTAAATCTTTAATTAGATTTGAACGTGAAATGGTAATTAAATTTACCCATAACCCAAGGGGTGTTAGATATAAAGTAATTGAAATGACCCAAACTCGCCATTTTGGGAAACCCGGATTGAGTTGAGAACACGACAAATAAAAATGCAAACAGAAGTACATTTCATTGCTTACTACAACAATTTACATCAGAGTACAAGAATATACAGAGTATAAATAAAATACATTTGATAAATATCAGAGATTTAAAAACAATTCAGCCGAAAAATAATACATAACACAACTGAAAGAAATACACGGATACAGAGTGTTCCAAATATAGTTCCAGCTGTAAATCCAGGATCCTGAAAAGGAAATAATCTGCAAAACCAAAACTACTAGCAGCCCGTGTGGAGAATAAGGGCAACCGGAGTTTAGATTAAAACAATAAACTCTAGGTCAGTCATATGACTGGTGTGAGAACTAAAACAGTTATTTAGAACTTTGCTTTAAAATTTTATAAATCAAAGGACCATGCTGTATAACACGGAACGAGTTTCCTCCCAAGAATACCAGTGCATACAACAAAACAGAGCAGTGCTTTTTGGAAAAATGAAGCTATTATAAGACTCAGGTCCCATCACACAATGCAATGCAAGCCGGAGGTTAGATTTTTACCTTATAATAGCCAAACATTTTTGGTACATTTAAAACAAATCATTTTGATATTACTATAAGTGTGTAGTGTCAAAACAACTTCAAATATAAATGTATCAATCATAGACGGCATAGTATCCCATGCTACTATGTCGCCATATAGGTTTACAATTAAAACCAAAATGTACCGTATTGGAAATTGGATTCCATCTATGAGTCGAGTCCAGGGATGGCTCCTCACCGCTTTGAGACACTCTAGCAAATGTCTCAGGACTACACACTCTGGGTAACCCTTGGATGCTTCAGGGCCGGTCCTCTCTTATGTTTGAGGATTAATTATTCCTGAACACACGTTTCTCGGTCCTATCAGACCTATCCATCGGCTCCGTAGTAAACGATATATCTAAGGCGCCTCGCAATCCAAAAAACACATAGGTAAAAATATAATAAATGTCTAGGCTCCATACCATGACACCACCCATAGCTAGAAAGAAACGTTGTGCTCTCCCTGCAGTCCAATCTCGTTTTTGACTCCTACCGAGGTGTGAGGCTCGCGAATTAATGCTACACACAAAGCTATGCTATATTAAATCCGTACTTTGATCATCAACTACAAGACTCTTCTTTGCAACAGAAGCCTTGATCATTTGCATCTTAGCATGCCACACTGACAATTCACGCCATGCAACTGATGTCTATCGATAAATAACCTTTGAGCTCGTACGTCTCAAAGAAGGGTGTTAAGCAAGAGAATAAATTCTCCGCCACCAAACAGATATATATTTAATAGAGATCAATCAACATAGAACAAAATCCAATGTCAGACACAAATCTATTTACAAGTTCATTCTGGGTCTGAACGAAACTGGAGGCACCTTATTCCTCGTCCCGTGTACAACACAAGATAGAGGTCCTCGCATATCCGGTCGATCTCCAAGTACGTCTGAACGATCACCACTTATTACCTTGTCTTGGGTGTACATCCCAATCAAGACATCAGTAATCATCCAAACGATGTGAAGACCTCTAGTCTTCAACCACCGTCTTCATCGTTGACTTATCGTCGAATTAGTTATTCAGAATGGGCATAACCCCGGCCCTTCCGAATAACTCGCGTATATAATAAACAAGTGCTATAAAAACACAACATACGCCTCATTCCAACACTGAATATTCTTTTGTTTAAATATTCATATCCTTTAGGAAAGGTTCCCATTAATTTTATCAAAGATAAATTCTTTAAATTTATTCTTTAATCTTCCTTTGGATATCAATTCAAACAAAATTAAGATTTATCCAAACTAGTCAGGATTATCGGACTGTACCGAAGTAATCATTTCTTTTATTATCCCCATCCCAACCTATTCACCCCATGGAGCAAAACTGGTAATACTCCATATCTAACACCACGGTGTTATCGGTAAAATTAATTACCATTTCCCGTTCAAATCTAATTAAAGATTTAACTATCGCTTGGAGCAAAACTGGTGCTACTCCATTCTCGATCATTTCTCGAATTTGATAATTTAAATTATCACATTCTCTTTTCAATCTAATTAAAGATTCATTAAAACTCCACTTAGCTTTAGTCTTCCCAAAAATCAATATTAATGATTATTTAACTTTGGAAACACAAACATGTTGCATCGACAATCTACACCGTACTATTGATTTCTGCCGATATATAACCTCTAAGCTCGTATGTCTTGGAGAAGGGTGTTAAGAAAAAGAATAAATTCTTTGCCACCAAACAGATATATATTTAGTAGAGATCAACCATGCAGTTCGAAATACAATGTTAGACATGTAATCCTGTCTTTAACTGGGTTGAAGAACAAACGTCATTTAAAACACGGTACACGATAAACCCAAATCACATTCCATTACTTATGGAATCTTCACGGAAAACAGATCAATATATTATCGATATCGATTTCCGTATCCGACTAGTAATATAAATGGAATAACGATAAAGCCTTTTAAATTCCATATATATTAACAGTCTTCATCCATAGAAGCTCATTTCGATTATTATCAAATTGGATTCCATTCAATTCCAATTTAATATATTAAATTGGAAAACTTTACTTTGGAAAATTCTCGTTAAATCTTAATAAAAAGATTTATAAATTCCAAATCACACTTCACTGTAAATCGGGTTAAAGAACGAATGTCGTTAAAAACACAATTCACAATAAACCCGATTCACATTCCATTTTATTCCAGTTACTAAATATAACTGGAAACTATAATAATCTTATTTAAAAGGTTTATTCCTCTCATATGGAGTTTAAGAACGGTGTTATATAAGACACCATTCACGACAAACCCAAAATCCAATTCTTTTATTCACTTCCAATTAAATATTAATTTATTGGAAAACTTCACCAAATCTTAATTAAAAGATTTATTCTTTTCTCAACTGGGTTTAAGAACAGTGTTACTGAAGACACCATTCACGACAAACCCAAAATCTCATTTAATAATAAATACAAGGCTCTAAATAGAAATTATATCGACTTATATTCAATACCAAATTCCAAAATCAACAAATATCGTATTGGAAATAACGATATAAAATATATCTTTTAAATTTCCATAACAATATCCATTTATTCATGGAATCCAATATCGAAATATTCGAAGATTATTTCCATTCAAATCCATTCCAATTTGTTCGTTGGAAATTTCTAGTTATATTAAAATCATTCTCTATCCAATTTATTTATTTAAAAATAACTGGATTATTGTAACAACCCGAAAATCCGAGCCAATTTAAAATTTTTATTTTGGCAATTTTAGTGAATTTTGAATATTTAAAATGAAATATTTTAAATAATATCAACGAAAAATTTATTTTGAAAATAATTCAAACGTATATAGTTATATAGGTCGTCGTTAGAATAGAAATATTTAATTTAAATTATAAAAGGAATTGAATATGGCGCGGTAGTTCGATAATTCAATTTCAAAATTCAATTGAATGTGCAGGATGCAAAATAAACCGGATTTTAGCGAAACCAAAAATATTAGAATCTAATTGGTAATATCTTTCCAACGAATCCGAGAAATCAAAATTTCATAGCGGGAATCAAAAGTAATGTGCAGTTGAAAATTCAGAATAGTCGCTATGGAATTTCGGCCCTTAAAAATGGAAATTTTGCAAACGACCTCGGATTTCGACGAAACCACTTTTGTTGGATCCGTGATGTCAAGTTATTGCTAGATTCCAATTTTCGTAATTTTTCGAATCAATATGTGAGTGTGGCAAAGGAAAACGCGTTTAACCAGTATTAGTTGATTTTAATCGACTGGAAAATGGCCATTTTTCAAACGGTCTCAGAATTTGACGAAACTAGTTTTGTTAGGACTGTATCGTTAATACGAAGCTAGAAAATATTTTTCTGGAATTTTTCGAGTTAGTATGTGGCCCCGGTAATTTGAAATGTACGTTTAAAATTCAATATAATGATTTAAATGTAAATTCAACGGAAGCTGATCAAAATGATCGAATCAGCCTACGATACATATCCCATTGTGTTCGGAATGGGGGTAATTAGCTAGGGACGACAGTCGATGGGTTTGATTTTGATTTCGAAATAAAAAGTACCGTTTTGAAAATAAATAATTAAAAAAAAATTAAAAAAAAAAACTCTAACCCTCCTTATGCTCTGACCCCCCCCCCCTTTGACTTTTCAAATCGTTCAAAGAATTAAAAAAAAAGGACGGAGGCGTTGCTCCCCTCGCCACGACCGTAGGAGGATGGCGCTCCGCCCTTCCCCTCACCTCCTCGCCTCCAACTCCCCCTCCTCCCCTCGAGAACCCTCCCGCGCCCTAAATCGAACCCCCACACCCCTTTTTCGCCTAAAGATTGCGCCTCTAGCCAATGAGGCCACCGTCGTTGGTGCTGCAGCCACCCGACCGCCTGCTACCACCACCAACGCCCTCCCCTGCGCCCCTCCACGACGTCAGCTCCTACCCCTCCACTGTTGAAACCCCAAAACAAAAAAAACAAAAAAACCCTAACCCCTAACGCACCACCACGGTTCCGAAAACCTGCCGCTCGCGCGAGCTCCTCCACCTTCTTACGAGTTTGACTTATGTGGTTGTTGGTGTTACGAGGCGCCTCAGTTTGATCGGACGATCCGGGTCCGATGGAGTCATTTGTTGGCTCATTTACGCCCCATAGGGCGGGGAAACGCATGTTCAGGGTTTAAGTTTAATCCAAATCGGTGGACCGTCCCTGTCGCTCCAAGGGACAGTTGCGGCTGTTCCTGAGGCTCGGGCTAGACAGTCTCGAATCGGTAGAGGAGTATCTTTTGCCTCGGTTCACAGACGAAAATCCAATTTCCAAATACGTGACATTAGCGATTTTGATTGTAGAGCCTAGTATGGCGACATAGTGGGATGGGGCGCTTATGCCGTCTATGATTGATACTTATGATTTGAAGTTGTTTTATACACTATGCACTTATAATAGTATCAAATGATTTGTTTTAAACGTATCAAGTATTCTTGGCTATTATAAGGTTAAAACTCTATCCTCCGGCTTGCATTGCATTGTGTGATGGGAACTGGGTCTTATAATAGCTTCATTTTTCTTTATTTAGCATTGCGCTGTTGTTTTATGCACTGGTGTTCTTGGGAGGAAACCCGTTCCGCATTAGCGGCGTGGTCCCTTGATATACCGAACTTTAAAATAAAGATTAATAACTGTTTTAGTTCTTTCACCAGTCCCATGACTGACCTGGAGTTTATTGTTTTAACCTAAACTATGGGTGCCCTTATTTTGACACGGGCAGCTAGTAGTTTTGGTTTTGCAAATTTATATTCACAGGATCCTGGTTTACAGCTGGAACGATATCTGGAAAGCCTTGTATCCGTATATCTCCTTCAGTTGTATTTTGTATTATTTTCCGCTGCTATGTAATGTATTGTAATCTCTGATATTTGTCGAATGTATATTATTCATTTATACTCTGTATGTTCTTGTAATCTGTTGGAATTGTTGTAATATACAATGAAATGTTCTTCGGTCTGCGTTCCTTTATGTGTTGTTCTCGAACTATCCGCTCTTTCCTTACCGGGTAAGTTACGGGTCTTTACATTTGGTATCAGAGCTTTGGTTTACAAATCTCAGAGAATAAGACACATTAGAACCAAACGAAAGAATTCATCAGATAATTGGATTAGTAATATCCAATGGAATGACTCGTTAGAGAAGGGATCAGTAGTATCCTAGAACGAGTGTGAAGAGTATATTTTTAAAATTGAAAACGAATTTTTGTTTAGAAAATTTAAATTAATTATGCGTATCTGTTTATTTATTATATATTGAATTTGGACAATCCGGTATATAAAGATTTTGTGTATACGTCTGATCCACGTTTATTCGAAGTTTTAATATACTGGATAGATATAGAATCACACTCTAGGCGCCCGAAGATGATTCTGATGATAGTTCGAACATCATCAGAATTGGTATTCGAGTTTCAAAGGTGTGATATTTATATATTTCCTATTGACTGGTGTGAGAACCAAAATTATATAGGGCTTATTGTTGTGATTTGGCCCCACGAATGAGATTTTTGATTATATATCAAAGTTATGAATTTGAGATGATAATCAACTAATTGATTGATGGTTGTGTTGCTTGATTATTGTTAGATTGATTAAATTTGAACCATGTAGCCAATTTGAACCAAAAGGTGAATTGTATTGGAATTTGGTCGCATTTGCTTGCATATACATGTACTTACATTGAACAGGTCATAGTAAAGAGGTTAGAGCAGAAGAATAAAATTGTTTGCCCGACAAATAGGTACATGTTTACCATAATTTACTGTTTTGTTTGGGTGATGATGATTTTATGAGCCGATTGGCTTTTTCTTTTTGAGATCAGAGGGCCTGTATGGAAATTTTGCTATTTTCCCGGTGCTCCTGGTGTAGGGGAGGTTATGGCGAAATTTTTCGGAAATTTAGGGTGTTAGCCAAATTTTTGAAAATTTTGAAAAGTTCTTAGAAACTGAAAAGTTGAAGAACTTAAGCCGTAATGAAAATAATGAAAGTTGATTTGATTAGTTAAACAACTTTCGACTTCGTTCCTTTTCGGGGACGAAAAGTTTTAAGTGGGGGAGATTGTAACAACCCGAAAATCCGAGCCAATTTTAATTTTGGCAATTTTAGTGAATTTTGAATATTTAAAATGAAATATTTTAAATAATATCGACGAAAAATTTATTTTGAAAATAATTCAAACGTATATAGTAATATAGATCGTCATTAGAATAGAAATATTTATTTTAAATTATAAAAGGAATTGAAAATGGCGCGGTAGTTCGAAAATTCAATTTCAAAATTCAATTGAATGTGCAGGATGCAAAATAAACCGGATTTTAGCGAAACCAAAAATATTAGAATCTAATTGGTAATATCTTTCCAACGAACCCGAGAAATCAAAATTTCATAGCGGGAATCAAAAGTAATGTGCAGTTGAAAATTCAGAATAGTCGCTATGGAATTTCGACCCTTAAAAATGGAAATTTTGCAAACGGCCTCGGATTTCGATGAAACCACTTTTGTTGGATCCATAATGTCAAGTTATTGCTAGATTCCAATTTTCGTAATTTTTCGAATCAATATGTGAGCGTGGCAAAGGAAAACGCGTTTGACCAGTTTCAGTTGATTTTAATCGACTGGAAAATGGCCATTTTTCAAACGGTCTCAGAATTTAACGAAACTAGTTTTGTTAGGACCGTATCGTTAATACGAAGCTAGAAAATATTTTTCGGGAATTTTCCGAGTTAGTATGTGGCCCTGGTAATTTGAAATGTACGTTTAAAATTCAGTATAATGATTTAAATGTAAATTCAATGGAAACTGATCAAAACGATCGAATCAACCTACGATACGTACCCCATTGTGTTCGGAATGGGGGTAATTAGATAGGGACGACAGTCGGTGGGTTCGGTTTTGAACTAAAAAGTACCGTTTTGAAAATAAATAATTAAATAAAATTAAAAAAAACTCTCACTCTCCTTATGCTCTGACCCCCCTTTGACTTTTCAAATCGTTCAAAGAATAAAAAAAAAGAATGGACGGAGGCGTCGCTCCCCTCGCCACGACCATCGGAGGATGGCGCTCCGCCCTTCCCCTCACCTCCTCGCCTCCAACTCCCCCTCCTCCCCTCGAGAACCCTCCCGTGCCCTAAATCGATCCCCCACGCCCCTTTTCCGCCTGAAGATCGCGCCTCCAGCCAATAGGGCCACCGTCGTTGGTGCTGCAGCCACCCGACATCCTGCTACCACCGCCAACGCCCTCCCCTGCGCCCCTCCACGACGTCAGCTCCTCCCCATCCACTGTTGAAACCCCAAAACAAAAAAAACAAAAAAAAAACCCTAACCCCTAACGCACCACCACGGTTCCGACAACTTGCCCCTCGCGCGAGCTCGTCCACCTTCTGACGAGTTTGACTTATGTGGTTGTTGGTGTTACGAGGCGCCTCAGTTTGATCGGACGATCCGGGTCCGATGGAGTCATTCGTTGGCTCATTTACGCCCCATAGGGCGGGGAAACGCATGTTTAGGGTTTAAGTTTAATCCACATCGGTGGACCGTCCCTGTCGCTCCAAGGGGCAGTTGCGGTTGTTCCTAAGGCTCGGGCTAGACAGTCTCGAATCGGTAGGGGACTATCTTTTGCCTCGGTTCACAGACAGAAATCCAATTTCCAAATACGTGACATTTGCGATTTTGATTGTAGAGCCTAGTATGGCGACATAGTGGGATGGGGCGCTTATGCCGTCTATGATTGATACTTATGATTTGAAGTTGTTTTATACACTATGCACTTATAATAGTATCAAATGATTTGTTTTAAACGTATCAAGTATTCTTGGCTATTATAAGGTAAAAACCCTATCCTCTGGCTTGCGTTGCATTGTGTGATGGGAACTGGGTCTTATAATAGCTTCATTTTTCTTTATTTAGCATTGCGCTGTTGTTTTATGCACTAGTGTTCTTGAGAGGAAACCCGTTCCGCATTAGCGGCGTGGTCCCTTGATATACTGTACTTTAAAATAAAGATTAATAACTGTTTTAGTTCTCACACCAGTCCCATGACTGACCTGGAGTTTATTGTTTTAACCTAAACTCTGGGTGCCCTTATTTTGACACGGGCAGCTAGTAGTTTTGGTTTTACAAATTTATATTCACAGGATCCTGGTTTACAGCTGGAACTATATCCGGAAAGTTTTGTATCCGTATATCTCCTTCGGTTGTATTTTGTATTATTTTCCGCTGCTATGTAATGTATTGTAATCTCTGATATTTGTTGAATGTATATTATTCATTTATACTCTGTATATTCTTGTAGTCTGATGGAATTGTTGTAATATACAATGAAATGTTCTTCGGTCTGCGTTTCCTTGTGTGTTGTTCTCGAACTATCCGCTCTTTCCTTACCGGGGAAGTTACGGGTCTTTACATTTGGTATCAGAGCTTTGGTTTACAAAGCTCAGAGAACAAGACACATTAGAACCAAACGAAAGAATTCATCAGATAATTGGATTTGTAATATCCAATGGAATGACTCGTTAGAGATGGGATCAGTAGTATCCTAGAACGAGTGTGAAAAGTATATTTCTAAAATTGAAAATGAATTTTTGTTTAGAAAATTTAAATCAATTGTGCGTATCTGTTTATTTATTATATATTGAATTTGGACAATCCGGTATATAAAGATTTTGTGTATACGTCTGATCCGCATGTATTCGAAGTTTTAATATACTGGATAGATATAGAATCACACTCTAGGCGCCCGGAGATGATTATGATGATAGTTCGAACATCTTCAGAATTGGTATTCGAGTCTCAAAGGTGTGATATTTATATATTTCCTATTGACTGGTGTGAGAACCAAAATTAGATAGGGCTTATTGTTTTGATTTGGCCCCACAAATGTGATTTTTGATTATATATCAAAGTTATGAATTTGAGATGATAATCAACTAATTGATTGATGGTTGTGTTGCTTGATTATTGTTAGATTGATTAAATTTGAACCATATAGCCAATTTGAACCAAAAGGTGAATTATATTGAAATTTGGTCGCATTTGCTTGCATATACATGTACTTACATTGAACGGGTCATAGCAAAGATGCTAGAGCAGAAGAATAAAATTGTTTGCCCGACAAATAGGTACATGTTTACCATAATTTACTGTTTTGTTTGGGTGATGATGATTTTATGAGCCGATTGGCTAGCCGCTTGGCTTTTTCTTTTTCTTTTTGAGACCAGAGGGCCTGTATGGCAATTTCGGGATTTTCCCGGTGCTCCCGGTGCAGGGGAGGTTATGGCGAAATTTTTCGGAAATTTAGGGTGTTAGCCAAATTTTTGAAAATTTAGAAAAGTTCTTAGAAACTGAAAAGTTGAAGAACTTAAGCCGTAATGAAAATAATGAAAGTTGAGTTGATTAGTTAAACAACTTTCGACTTCGTTCCTTTTCGGGGACGAAAAGTTTTAAGTGGGGGAGATTGTAACAACCCGAAAATCCGAGCCAATTTAAAAATTTTATTTTGGCAATTTTAGTGAATTCTGAATATTTAAAATGAAATATTTTAAATAATATCGACAAAAAATTTATTTTGAAAATAATTCAAACGTATATAGTAATATAGATCGTCGTTAGAATAGAAATATTTATTTTAAATTATAAAAGGAATTGAAAATGGCGCGGTAGTTCGATAATTCAATTTCAAAATTCAATTGAATGTGAAGGATGCAAAATAAACCGAATTTTAGCGAAACCAAAAATATTAGAATCTAATTGGTAATATCTTTCCAACGAACCCGAGAAATCAAAATTTCATAGCGGGAATCAAAAGTAATGTGCAGTTGAAAATTCAGAATAGTCGCTATGGAATTTCGACCCTTAAAAATGGAAATTTTGCAAATGACCTCGGATTTCGACGAAACAACTTTTGTTGGATCCGTGATGTCAAGTTATTGCTAGATTCCAATTTTCGTAATTTTTCGAATCAATATGTGAGCGTGGCAAAGGAAAACGCGTTTGTCCAGTTTTAGTTGATTTTAATCGACTGGAAAATGGCCATTTTTCAAACGGTCTCAGAATTTGACGAAACTAGTTTTGTTAGGACCGTATCGTTAATACGAAGCTAGAAAATATTTTTCTGGAATTTTTCGGGTTAGTATGTGGCCACGGTAATTTGAAATGTACGTTTAAAATTCAGTATAATGATTTAAATGTAAATTCCATGGAAACTGATCGAAACGATCTAATCAACCTACGATACATACCCCATTGTGTTCGGAATGGGGGTAATTAGCTAGGGACGACAGTCGGTGGGTTCGATTTTGATTTCGAAATAAAAAGTACCGTTTTGACAATAAATAATTAAATAAAATTAAAAAAAACTCTCACTCTCCTTATGCTCTGACCCCCCCCCTTTGACTTTTCAAATCGTTCAAAGAATAAAAAAAATAATGGATGGAGGCGTCGCTCCCCTCGCCACGACTGTCGGAGGACGGCGCTCCGCCCTTCCCCTCACTTCCTCGCCTCCAACTCCCCCTCCTCCCCTCGAGAACCCTCCCGCGCCCTAAATCGATCCCCCACGCCCCTTTTCCGCTTGAAGATCGCGCCTCCAGCCAATGGGGCCACCGTCGTTGGTGCTGCAGCCACCCGACCGCCTGCTACCACCGCCAACGCCCTTCCCTGCGCCCCCCCACGACGTCATCTCCTCCCCCTCCACTGTTGAAACCCCAAAACCAAAAAAACCTAACCCCTAACGCACCACCACGGTTCCGACCACCTGCCGCTCGCGCGAGCTCCTCCACCTTCTGACGAGTTTGACTTATGTGGTTATTGGTGTTACGAGGCGCCTCAGTTTGATCGGACGATCCCTGTCCGATGGATTTATTCGTTGGCTCATTTACGCCCCATAGGGCGGGGAAACGCATGTTCAGGGTTTAAGTTTAATCCACATCGGTGGACCGTCCCTGTCGCTCCAAGGGGCAGTTGCGGCTGTTAATGAGGCTCGGGCTAGACAGTCTCGAATTGGTAGAGGACTATCTTTTGCCTTGGTTCACAGACGGAAATCCAATTTCCAAATACGTGACATTTGCGGTTTTGATTGTAGAGCCTAGTATGGCGACATAGTGGGATAGGGCGCTTATGCCGTCTATGATTGATACTTATGATTTGAAGTTGTTTTATACACTATGCACTTATAATAGTATGAAATTATTTGTTTTAAACGTATCAAGTATTCTTGGCTATTATAAGGTAAAAACCCTATCCTCCGGCTTGCGTTGCATTGTGTGATGGGAACTGGGTCTTATAATAGCTTCATTTTTCTTTATTTAGCATTGCGCTGTTGTTTTATGCACTGGTGTTCTTGGGAGGAAACCCGTTCCGCGTTAGCGGCGTGGTCCCTTGATATACCGAACTTTAAAATAAAGATTAATAACTGTTTTAGTTCTCACACCAGTCCCATGACTGACCTGGAGTTTATTGTTTTAACCTAAACTCTAGGTGCCCTTATTTTGACAAAGGCAGCTAGTAGTTTTGTTTTTGCAGATTTATATTCACAGGATTCTGGTTTACAGCTGGAACGATATCCGGAAAGCTTTGTATCCGTATATCTCCTTCGGTTGTATTTTGTATTATTTTCCGCTGCTATGTAATGTATTGTAATCTCTAATATTTTTCGAATGTATATTATTCATTTATACTATGTATATTCTTGTAATCTGATGGAATTGTTGTAATATACAATGAAATGTTCTTCGGTCTGCGTTCGTTTGTGTGTTGTTCTCGAACTATCCGCTCTTTCCTTACCGGGGAAGTTACGGGTCTTTACAATTATAATTCTAATTAATAACTAGTTCATTTCAATAAAAATATATTTTTATCTTTTCAAATCTGGAATTTTTCTGAAATATTCAAAGATTATTTCCATTCAAATCCATTCCAATTTGTTCGTTGGAAATTTCTAGTTATATTAAAACCATTCTCTATCCAATTTATTTATTTAAAAATAACTAGATTATAATTCTATTTAATAACTAGTTCATTTCAATAAAAATATATTTTTATTTTTTCAAATCTACAATTTTTCATCATAATTATTTACAAATCATTTATTATGATTTTGCACAAATTATTAATATTTTTAATAATTTTATTAAGGCCCTTTCAGTCGATTTCCATAAACGGTTATCGAACAGCACTTACAATGACCTTTTCCAAATTTGATTTGGAAATAATTACAAATCCAACCATTAGATTTCAAATCCCTTTTATTCTTTGGAAAGCTCTTTTCGATACAAACCCAACGGTTCTGGTTTTAGGACAACCAGACGGTCAGATCTCCCCTAATATCAATTCGAAGTCAATGGTCGAAATTTGCGAATGGTCGCGGCGTGGCTCGTTCTATTCAGGCCATTAAATATATATAATATTTATTATATATATATTGTTGATTTCCATTTAAAACGTATTTTATAAATTTGTTTTAAAATAATTCTAACTTCATTTTCAATTTTAAATCAAAATTGAATTTTCCTTATCATTATAGTATATAAATGATAATATTTTCAAAATATTAGATTTTGAAATCATTTTCTTTTCGATATTCATTATAAAAATGAATAAAATCGATATAAATATCATTCACGTCAAAATGGCGTTAATCTAATCAACACGGCTTCATATATTTCAATATTTTCGTGTCCATCCCAAATCGGACATCAAAATCATATTTTGATCCATTACTGAATACTATTTTAAAATATTAGTTATTTAAAAATTGTAACATCCCGCATTTTTATCGGTTTGTGTTTGAATATTTAAATCAGTTTAAATATTGAATTCGCAATATAAATGGATTTATATATTAATTAAAACGAAGTTGAACGTATAAAAATATATATTAAATATAATCGAGCCCGAAATATCACCGTAGTTCGTAATTTAACGTTCTGAACTTCAACTGAGTATACCGGACCGTTGTTAGTCGGATTTCTTCGAAACAAGAAACATTGGAATCTGTTGAACTGTATTTTTCTAACAAAAGTGAAAAACCAAGATTTCATGTTACATATTGTGAGTTATGTCCAAATAAAATTTTCAAATAGTCGCTATGAAATCGTTTATCGACCGTAACAGTTTATTTGATATAACTAGATACCGGTTGCAAATTTAGACAAGATTCTTTTGAGACATAGTGATAATTTAATTTTTAGAATTTTACTATAATTTTTAATTAATTAAATACGCAACTTTTTATTTTGAGAATTTTGCACTCTATATCAATATTTTGGGGTTTCACAATATGGGTTAATCTACCGATACTATTATATTTTTGGGATCGTGGCACCTCGCTGGACACGACTGTATTTTTATTTCTGTCCATAGCGGCTTGGACATGAATATAATTTACGTAACGTAGTACAACCTAAATTGCTCTCACATAGTGCTAGTTTTAGGGGTATGGCAAGTTAAATCATGATGGGAAATTTCTACAAGTCTAAACATCTTAATACTTCTCCACTAAGGAATGCCTTAGCCTACTGCTTGCCACGCATGATAGGCTATGTCAAACCAAATCAAAAGTAATACGAAATCTACATACCATGACCTACATAATCCTATTAAATATCAGTGCATATCCTAGACGAAGGTGACTACACATGAATTTGTCCATCACGAATGAGCTGGCGCCTACTTATGTTGTTCTACAACTGTACAAAACACCTCAAACTTACACACACACGTTCTAAGCATGTATTGCATAGTCCCATTCAAGAATTAAATAAAAGCACATATCATTGAATCACGAACAGCTATGTATTGGCAAATCAGTGAAATAAAAATGTACACAAGTAGGCTACCAATGGGAAATGCAAGCTACACTAAAGCTAACTGTACTGATACTTAATGTTTAAGTCTTCACCCTTGTAAATTATATAACTATGCGAATTAGACTAGACAATACAAAGTGAAATTTCAGCGAGGCTAGGTTTTCAACATCATATAGACGTTGAAGGGAAAACTCATGCCGATGTCAATCCTGTACAGCCTATATGTATGCTTAGCAGTTAAGTATCCCCATACTATAAATACATCAGGTCTTCGTTGTTTCTTCGGTTTCATGGATGCGAGCCGCCATTTGCTGTTTTACAGTAAATAAGGCAAAATCTTTTTAAAAAAACTAAAAATCAAACGAAAGTGGGTTCAATACTGTACTTGAATGTTCACTGAAGAAAGGCGGTTGGCTTGTGTTCGCATGGGAATGAAGAGCTCCACGTGACCATATTTGTTGCGCATGGATTAATGTAGGCATGAGTTAATTGTTTGGGTAGGAGTCTACTATGAAGGGGTGTGAGCACTAAATGGTTGGAGCTCGCACTGTTTACTTAGGGAGAAGAGGCACACTGCAGTCCTTATATTTAAGGAAAAAAGTGTGTAGAGGGCGCATGAAGCATAGAGAAGAAAGTGGGAGTATGTAGCATACATATTGGAGTAGCAATGCTTCTATTTGAGAAAGGAGGGTCTGCATCTCTTATAGCACGCATGGAAGAGAGGATGTATGCAAGGCACGGGTAGGCGTGAGCTGTTGATCCGGAAGCACTGGCAATGATGATACCAAGTAGCTTGTGATGACATAAGGTGGTAGGGCCAACAAAGAAGGAGCTGGGCGTACGTTATTCACAGCTTGGTGAATGATAGTGACGGTGTTTGTGGTTTAAACGTTCATAAAGGGACGTAGGAGCGTGGGAACTTCAAAAGTTCGGTAGAAAATGTCTGGAGCGGATTTGATTTTGATGAAGATGAATCATTGTAAAAATGGGAGGGTGGCAAGGAATTTAAATGGGCCAGTTCAGAGAAGAATGACCGAGCCTAGTTTGTTTTATATTAAGAAAAAATAAAAAGAATTATATATGCAGAAGGCCCAGTAAGGAGAACGCATATGAGCAAAGAAGAGAGGGTTGGACACTGAAATTCGGGAAGATGGATTTGTTGATGCATCGTGCATGTGTGGAGATTGGGCCGAGACTAAAATCAAAATATGAACCGTCTATCACATTGGACTCATGCGGGAAACAAGCAATGTTATGGAACTAGTTTGTAAAGATTGGGAGCACGCGGAAAATTTAGGCAATTAAAGCGCCGGGTATAATCAAATGACGCAAATCGTTATTTAACGGTTAACGCGCGAAGGTGAGTAAATTCACTAACTTTGATCTATTTTAAAATATTATAATTTTATTTTAATCTTGATTGAATGTTGTGTGATGGTCGTTTAGATAAATTACAATTAAATTGGTTGAGTAATATATATCGTGGCATATGTACACATCATTGGTTGGATATGGATTCCATCGATTATAATATTCCCTAGTATGGAATTAGTGTCATTTGTGTTGACTAACATCTATGGATGCAGGAAACTGGTTGGAGGAACCCATCTGGATTCCTCAAATATTATATGTACCGTTTGTTTTATATTGTTGATATATATGCACTGTGCGAACCCCAATAACATTGAAAACCCCGTTGGATATTAATGTTGAATGAAAATTCAACGTTGGTGTAATTTAATCAATAAACGGTATTGATTAAGGAATTGGAAGCAACAAACCATAAATCCATCTTTTGTTAAAATGTGAGTTGTCGTAAAGCGAATCAACGAAGTATATTACAAAAAATTATGTTTTTATAATTGAAGCAAAGATTAAAATTTATAATAGAAGTTCTATTATAAACAAATATTTTATAGTTAGTTTTTATAAAGAAAATATAGACAATGGTTTGACATTTAGATTAGTTTATAAGGAAGTGAAGCTGTGATTATCCTACTAGTTAACATTTTGGATAATTATTTTAAGACAAACAATTTAGAATATTATTAGATTAATTATATTAATCGAATTGTAAGAAGTAATTAAAATCAGTTAACAAATTAACTTGTAATATGAAGTTGACTAAATAAACTGTTTTAGTGGAAAATGATTATTAGATTATTTGGTCTTCACTCGATCTAATGATCGTAACTTGGAAATTAATTGTTCAAAATTAATAATATTTCTTATCAATACCTTTTCAATTAATTAAGTTTAAATGATTATTGAACAAGTAGAATCAGTCATTGTTTAATAAAGTAAACAATCAATCTAGTTTAAATTGATAATGAAGTAAACCTTTTTACTTCAGTTATGGCAAAGTTGATTACAATGTAATTATTTTAATTAAAGTAATTGTTCTTAAATGGAATTCATTTAAGATAATATTGAGTTTGTATGAGATGTTTACCTGAATTAGATAAAATGATTCAAATGGAAAGTAAAATGTCAGAAGACGAAGAGCGCTAATGATTTTGATAGAAGAAGTAATAAATGGAATTGTATAAGTTAGATGAAGCAAAGAATTAATATTTAATATAAATAGTTATGAACAACTGAGTTTCAAACTAAGGATATGGTGTTATAAAAACCATATTTCAAATTAATTAAGAAATACGGTTTAATGGATATTATAAGTAATAAGGAGTTTAGAATTATGGACTTATATCTGTTCTAAGGTAAGAACATTGTCGATCAAGGTCTGAGAGGTAAACAAAATATCCCAACTTGAACGGCTTCACTATTATCGAGGAATGGTATCAGTTTGTAACGGAAAGAGATGTCAAGATTAGTTATAAAAGGGACATTGCAGCGTATAGTAAGTCTTTGAACTATAATGATAAAATAACGTTGTTGACTTGGCTTAAGCGTGACTGTTATGTCAAGATTAGTTATAAAGGGGAATATTAGAGCGTATGACAAGTTTTTGAACTATAACGATAAATTAGCATTGTTGACCAAGCTTAAGCGTGATTTTTATATACAACACTATTTCCTAGGGAATGAAAACAGTTTGGTTTAAAATCGACTTACTCTAAAAGTAATAAGTAATGATGTTTGGCCAAAGAAATATAAGAACGAGTTTAGAAAGAGAAATTGGAGAATCATTCAGAAAACTATGGCATCATTTTGATGTTCGAAATATAATTAGAATTAAACCATTAGGATTTGGAATTATAATTCGACAAATGTCGCTTATTATGAAAATAAGTTATTTTAGAAATTATAAATTGATAGGATAGTAAATACTTGGTTTTAAACCAATAAATTATAATGGAATATGTAATCAAGATTAAGGTTATAAACGTGATATCTACTTAACAAGAAGTGACTTAGAAATAGAGTTTATGAAGTGGAATGGGAAGATAAAATTATAGAATAACTCGGTAAATATGATTGAGCCCATAAGGATATTTATTACTTAATTGAAGATTTATTTGATAAAGGTGTTCAGATTTCTATAAATGGATTATATTCACATTTTAAAGTGAATAGTGTTTAAAAAAGCGAATGTTGCAAATTAAATAGTTATAATGAAAACTGGGAATGTTTTCCAAGAAGTGTAAGGCTTAAACAAGTTTGGGAAAATATCTAGGAAGATATAGGAAACTGGAAAATTAATGTTAAAAAAAAGGACCAGTGATTGTGTGATGTTTAGTTATACATTTTAATGAATGTTTGTATTACTTCGATAGTTAAATAACCAACTATCGAAGTGTTTTGACCATCGTTGTCGATACGGAGAGACCGGTTGGATTTATTATCCGAAAACCACTCCGTATAGGCATAAGCGCTATGAATTAGATTATGCTGAAGATAATTGAAGACGGAGTGAAATGCAAGGGTCATTCTATTCCAGAATGGTGCTTTCTGTTTGTCCATACCCAGGACAACTTGTATGGACGAGTGTCTGACAGAGTATACCTAACAAATCACATACGGTTGATCACTTAAAGGTGTTACGTCTGGTGGCGGAGGAATTCGTTCCTCTTAGATTTTTATACCGGTGATATTTTTGGAAATCGATTAGTGAATTGATGGGTTTGACGATGTGGCATTCAAAGTGAATGGTTATCAAATGTTCTGAAGGATAACGTAGCCTCTAGCCTCACAACCAGGAAATGACAAAAATCGGGCAGACAACATGGCTATGTGAGTCGTACCCATTATGGTGTATAATCACCTATCTAGAGAAATTTCTTTTGCTTCTTTAATCTATCGATGCTGTCCCTTTTAGAGAAA
This sequence comes from Allium sativum, assembly GCA_030737875.1. NCBI lineage: Eukaryota > Viridiplantae > Streptophyta > Magnoliopsida > Asparagales > Amaryllidaceae > Allium > Allium sativum. The sequence continues at coordinate 421,113,603 of CM060913.1, read as the reverse complement.
CGATTGCTGATCCCAATCGTTAGTGACATACATTCGATACACTCAAGCGAAATGAGTGGTCGGTCATGTGTGGGCCAGGTTGCAAGACGTTCTTGTTAAACCCCAATATATCCCCTCTAGAGTACACTGATCGGGAGGTGGTCCCATACCTTGTCATAGTTGGATTCCAATTTCCAATAAGCGCCGTGCGGTTTTTGATTTTATACTATGTATGTGGAGCGTGAGATGCAAGCGTTCTGCTATTTGGTTATTTATTTGATTAGACATTATTATAATATCACTGGATTTTGATATCAAAATATTTTGGGTTATAGTAAGGTAAAAACCGTCCATGTTTATGTGTAGGCTGGTCTTACTATTTTCCTTTCTTATAAAAGGTTTTTTTTTCAAAGTTAAACAATATGGTTGGAGTTTACTCACACCATTCCCATGACTGACCCAGAGTTTATTTTGTTTGTTTTCCCTAAACTCTTGGGTGCCCAAATTTGTACGGATAGCCAAGTGTTTCAGGCTTTGCAGATTCACTTGGTGGAGCTCGAAGCAAGAGGCTTCACTGCTAGTTATTTAGAGATTATTTCTGCTGTGATGTATATGAATTATACTCTGATTTAGTAGCAGTTGTGACCTTCTTCTTCTTCTATTCTATTAGTTCTATCTTTCCTATCTCAACCTCTAACTTCTTTCTATTAATGACCCAGTATTTTCGATGCTTGATTAGTCGATATGGGATTTATGTTGATTTTTCGGGGCTGAAAATCCTGTGGTTGTTACAAAAGTAATCATTATTCGTCATTTTAAAATATTCGTTCTTTCCGAATTGGAATCGGACACAGTCAATTACCATATAATTTTATTTATATGGATTTCATATATACATGTACACAACAATAATCAAACACAGTTAACCATCATGCAGAGTGCATTACACAACTGCATAAGCGTTAAATATAGATAATTAACGCTTACAACAGTCTGTCAACCCATCGATTGACATACAACTAAACAACTAGGATTAGTGTACATCAAATATCATTCCAATACCTGTGTGAAGTTTACACCAACAAATATTGAATATTATTTGTGCAGATGGGTGATGTATAAAATTATCGTCCCAATCTATATCACATAAATGGGTGTACATAAGCAAATCGTCCAATTTGTAAATGAATATTTATTTTATTCATATACACGTTAAAAATTATATTTTTAACGATAAAATATTTATTTCAACACATGAATATTTTATATAGTTCATTTATACAATAAAAATGATATTTTTATTGTTATAACATTTTTAGAAAAATTCGGCAGCATAGCGGCGCGATACTAGAACCAGAATAAGGTCTAGCCTTATCCCTCGCCTAACAAATGTGTGACCTATGCTACGTATACGGGCATAGTGTAATTATAGACATGTTGATGGTGTAATTGTCGAGTCCGAAAATACAACTTAGTATGGGAGTGTGTCAGATATTTAACACCTCTAGTGTGTGGCCCGTGATACGCACATGGGGCATTTGTGGAATTTATCATTTTGTTTTTGTTTTAAGACGACTTTAGTGGGTATTTTGTTAGTTTTCGGTTTATGCACCATGTATACAAAGTAGTATCATATGAACTATTATTTTTCTTTCTTTTATTGTCATTCTTCTTAACTTGTTAGAGCGATCCTAGACGTGCTGAATATAGTTTGAATGGATAATGAATACAGAAAGTTGATATATATAGAATGATACATGATTTCATAGACTTAGCTGATAAAATAAGGAAAATATGTTGACACATTCCCTGATAAATGATCAATGATGTTGAACATGATTTGACTTACAAATCTTAGGTAATAAATGTCGTACTTAATATTGTAGCTAGAAATCTTGATACGAAAGCTATAAAACTCTCCCATGGTCCTTCAATCTTTGAGTGTATAGTAAAAACCCTGTAGTAAAATGTTAATTGACGAAGCTAGAAATACATATAAGAACAGCCATATGATAAACTGTTACTGTTACTTTCAAAGTATATTACTTAATTCTCAATCTAGATACCTTTGTATGGATCTTAAAAATTGTAGTTACATGAGTCTTGATAAAGTAGTAAAGTCGATTAACAAACGTAACATGATAAAAATAAAGATTTCATGATTAGCTCCTGAATCCTTGACCTTCCATGGCTTGGAAAGAACCATACAATATTCTTCATAAGACTATGTTATCACTTAGATTAAATTTCAACAAAACATAAAATATAATGGAAGATAAGTTCATAGAATCAATTTATAACCTGGAATCATATGACCAATTAACTGCCAAAATTCAAAATTTTACGATTAGAAAAACATATATGGTAATTACACTGAATTGGGCAACTTCAACTGTGTTCCTATTATTTTTTCTCAGTCAGAATTTTCTCTTCACAGTCAAAAAAAGCAGCACTCGTCGTATATAACAGTAACATAATAACAAATGAACACAACATAAAGTAATGAATGACTAACCTCATCAATGAGAACCTTTTGATGTTTCTCCATAACCAAAAGAATGTACTTAAAAGACCCAGTTTGCAAGGTATGCTCAATGCGTTCTGGTAACTAAACGGGGACTCCTCAACCTTCTCCAAAAGCAGCTTGAAAACGGGCAAGCTTAAGTAAGATTATAGTTATATCATGTATGACATGAGGGAGTTTCATTGCTTGTAGAAGTGGATAGGAAGAGTGTGATATACAAATTGATGCAAGCTGAATGGATGCAATTAATGTTGTTGATGCAACATCTTGATGTGTGATGTTAATGCATACATGATATAGTGCATGTTCGATCTATCAACAGTGTCAGTTGTGTCTTTTCAAAACTTGAGACGTATAAAATTAAGCATGAGGTACTCTATAGGCTACCAAAACCTATTTCATTTTTGTGACGTGGACTCGCATATTAGCATGTTTTCCTTATGTGATGGCTCAGATCCATGGTTGTGAATGTGTTAAAGCCTGATTCATCGTTGAAGTGGGTATCTGATTCAGAATGAGGCTCGTGGTGGTATGAGATGCAGTGCTGAGGAGGTGAGTGGATTCAACTTATGGTTATTGGCGATCTGTGGTGCCGACACCAAAATCAAGGGGGAAAAGGAAAAAAAGAAGAAAAAAGGACCCACTATGTGTACATATTTATATGTAAATACTGATATTGTGTTATAGGATGTGTTTGAGAATGTATATGGCTATAGACACGTTATGTTTATGACACTTTGGATGATATGTGCATCCGCATAAATTATGTATATGAATATTAGTTAAAGCTTTATTTGAAAATATATGAATAAATATTTACTTAGTAGGAAGAGCTATGATGATGTTTCCTAAATATATTCATCTAGTTGGAAGTACAATAATCAAATACTCGTATATATTTTTAAATAAAGCTTTGGTAATCCAAAATATATTTACCTAGCAGATAACAAAATACATGTACATTCATCCATTAGTATATAAACACTGAAACATACATATGTGCATACATATAGTATAAATATGATAAATCTCATGTACTTCTAAAAACTATACGATAAAATGTAGTATAAATAGTGTAGTAAAGAAATATGATTATGAAAAACTGATGTGACTACATTTACAATTTAGAAATAATTTATGGATCAAATTCAATTCAAAATAGAATGCTTTAACTCAACCTAATCTAGATAAAATATTAGTTTAGTGCTTAACTAATCTATAGACATTGAAAAGTAAATAAAAAAAGGAAACCTAAAAGCATAATATTTTTAGTACTAAAATATCAAAGTTATGAGTTACAAAAATCAACATATGATTTGCAAGCTTAAACTGCCATTCCTTTAAAAAAAGGAAAATCTGCAAAATAAAATAATATTAATCACTATTTCCGTCAAGGAACATGAGATTATAAATAATTTTTTTGGAATGTTGACCAAAGAGTAATTTTGCTGAATGATGGTTCTATATCTCTATCGGTGATGATGAACATCATGTGCTAAAGATATGCCAGAATACCAATAATTTTCATAAAAGCAAGCATCTTCCTTAAATAATCCATTTTTCTACAGTTTGCACACATAGGTTACTAACTGCTAAGCAAAAATATTAGTGTAATATGTACTTGCATAGATATAACAATAGTAGTCTATTTATTTGACTAAAAGGACTGGATGACCATTCAATACCTAGCACCGTGTAGCTGTTAACTTGGTAGCAGGCACACAAAATACTTACCACTAATTAAATTAAGACATTTACATAAGTAGTACATGCTATAGTAGCAGTATTCAAAGTGATGCATAGTTGTACTTTTTTTTTTAATCCTATGAGGCTGACATCCAATCATACAGAAACCAGTTGAACCCGTATAAGTTAATAGTTTAAGGGGATATACAACTTGCAAAAGCGAACATTACATTACAATTGTTATAAGAAATTGAGCCTACCAAAATTTTGATCACCACCTCCTTCCAATGTGATAACGGCCTTCGATCTAGATTAATAAAAAGAAATATATATAAATTTACTCATAATCATAATTCTGACAATGTTTCTGCATATTTCTCTTTGCTTTCACCTTTTGTACTTTCTTCAGGTACCACAACAGGTTTTTCCATTTCCTCATATGATGTTCTTGCAATCACTCATATGGCTTCTTCATCAACTCCAACCCATTCTAGTAAAATTTGTTTTTGTAGTTTGAAGCTTAGGCTCCTTTTCCATGGGAATGTTACACAGATCAATTGTTTTTTCCTTGGCCTTTGTTGCATTTCCACAAGATGATTCACACCATAGCCATTCTTGCGGTAATAAAAAAAAATGGGAACTGTATATTGTGCGTAGTCTAGGAGGTCGTAGTCAAGGTTGGAGAGACTGTTTGGATCTTTGCTAAGAGATTCGTAGAAAACTCTTAATGTGTCTCAAGCTGCTATTTTCCGAAATTTCACCAAGTCCACAACATATAAAGCACTAATATGGTAAGCTCTTACCCGTAAATCCTCTCTCCAGAAGCCTTGTCTTCAAAACCGGTAACCATACATATGTTTATTGTTGTCACAAAAAGGTGTATAAGCCAGGTGCCTTCCTTTTATATCCATGTCATATAGTTCACCCATGTCAGCTCTTACAATGTAACAACCCGGAAAATCCGAACCAATTTAAAAAATTTATTTTGGGCAATTTTAGTGAATTTGGAATATTTAAAATGGATTATTTTAAATAATTACAACGAAAAATTTATTTTGAATAGAATTATAACATATATATTTATTTGAATCGACGTTAGAATATAAATATTTTATTTTAATTATAAAAGGAATTAAAAATGGCGCGGTAGTTTGAAAATTCAATTTCAAATTTCAAATAAATGTACAGGATTCAAAATAAACCGGATTTTAGCGAAACCAAAAATATTTGAATCTATTTGAAAATATCCCAACGAATCCGAAAAATTGAAATTTTATAGTGCGAATAAAAAGTTACGTCCAATTGAAAATTCAGAATAGTCGATATGGAATTTTTGCCCTTAAAAATGAAAATTTTGCAAATGACTTCCGTTTTCGACGAAACCACTTTTGTTGGATCCGGGATATCGAGTTATTGCTAGATTCCAAAAATCTTAATTTTCTGAATCAAAAGGTGAGCATGGTAAAAGAAAACGTGTTTTGATAGTTTTAGTCAATTTGGATCGACCAGAAAATGGCCATTTTTCAAACGGTCTCCAAATTTGTCGAAATTAGTTTTTTTAGAACCGTATCGTCAATATGAAGCTAGAAAATATTTTTCGGGAATTTTTAGAGTCTGTATGTGGCCCCGGTAAATTGAAATATGCGTTCAAATTCAATGTATAGATTATTATTTTGATTTTGACAAAAACCTATCGAAACAGCCAAACTGGCTAATACATATCGCATTGTATTCGGAATGGGGGTAATTAGTTATGGACGACAGTCATTGGGTCTCGATCGGAGGTCGAACGAAAAGTCAACTTAAATGGAGAAAATAATATTAATTTATTATATATATTTTATAAAACTCCCTCACCCCTTTATTCTCTCCACTCAGATCAATTAAAATTAAAAAAATGGAAAGAAGAAGGCGACGGAATCCCCCCCTCCGGTCGCATCTGCACCGCCGCTACCCCCCAAGGTGGAGTGTCGCCGCAACACACCATCATTCCCCTCTACTCCGGCGAGACTGTTCTTCCTCCCCCTCTTCGAGTTAGACCGTCGCGCCTCCATCACTGGGCCCACCGCCATGAACCCACCACCTGCCGCCGCCACCTAAACCCTAGCCGCCACCTTCTAGACACCAGTGTCGCCCTTAGCTCCTCTCCTCCTCCTCCAGTCGGCCAGAAGAAGAAAGGTGATTTATGATTATTCATTTTTAGCTAAATTTAATTTAGATAACATCGCTATAAATCCAGATTTTTTAATATGATTTTAGCTAATAAAAATGCGGATATTATTTTATAAAAATATGATTTTTCATTAAGAAGAATAAAAAGATTTGATTTTTGAAAACCAAAAAGATTTGATTTTTAATATAGTAAAGGTTAGATTTTTATTATATGAATGGCATGATAAAGATGTGATCTTCATATATGAAGTAGTGATGAAAAAATTGGATTTTTATATGTGAAGTGACGTTACAAAAATATGATTTTTATATTATAAAGATAATAAAAATATGATTTTTTTATTATATAGAAAGTAAAATTTTGATCTTTATATATGTAGTGATAGGATAAAAATACGATTTTTATATATGAAGTGACGATATAAAAATGTGATTTTTATCATATATGTAGCAAAGTAAAAATATGATTTTTATCGCTTGAATGGCAATGTAAAAATGTGATTTTTATATATTCATTAGCGATAAAAAGATTTGATTTTTATCTATATAGTGACTATATAAAAATGTGATTTTTATCTATGTAGCGTTGTTATAAAAATGAGAAATTATTTTTAGAAAGATAAAAATATAATTTTTAACCTATGTGTGTCATTTATAAAATAATCATACAAAGAAATAATTATTGATTGGTTAAAAATATAATTTTTAACGGAGGTATACTACATAGATTGACAATCAAAGCACGACGGAGTGGATCCCAAAGGTGAGAACTCCTCACTTTTATTTTATTTTCTAGTTAAAATATATACTAGGACGCAGACGGTGCTTAGCAGCACCCGATACACGTCGTCCACAGACCATGGATGACTTGTTTGTTTGATTGATGTGTTGTGAAAATTGATTTTGCGATGTGGAATGAAGTGTTAAAAATATTCATATGTGAATAAATAATTTGAACAAAAAAATCAAATTTTTATTGTGTATATGAAGTAAATAAAATATTCAAGTTAAATAAATATTTAAATAATAAAAATATCATTTTTATTGTATATATGGACTGAATAAAATATTCATAAGTTGAGATAAATATTCATTTACAAACCGGACGGTTTGTTTATATACACCAATTTATTTTATATTGATTGGGACGATAAATTTGACACATTTCCCAACTGCACAAATAATAAACAGTATTTGTCGCTTGAAAACCCCACATGGGTATTAGGATAATATTTGACATACAATGATCCGAATAATTAGTGATATGTCAATCGATGGGTTGACAGACTATATAAGCGTTATTTATTTATTTTAATGCTTATACAGTTGTAGAATGCACTCTGGATGTTGTTTGAATTTTTAATGATTGTTTGTCGTCATTGTTGTATACATGTGATGTTGAAATCTATATAACTGAAATTATATGGTAATTGATTGAGTCTGATTCCAGTTCAGAATTAACGAATATTTTATAATAATATTTAGTGAATATTGAAATGTGAAGCCGTGTTAAGTAGTTAAACGTCATTTTAAAACGAACGGGAATTTGGTCGATTTTATTCATTTTATAATGAATATCGAAAAGTGATTTCAAAATCGGATGTTTTGAAAATATTAAAATGATATAGAATATTCAATTTTGATCTGAATTGGAAATGGAATTGAAATCGATTTAAAATGGACGCAAAATGAATTGAAATTGAATTGAAATCAATTTGAAATGAATTTAAGACGAATTTATAACGGAAAATTCAATTTTGATTTGGAATTGAAGCTGAAGTAGAAACTGTTTTGAACCCGAATTTAAAATGATTTATAAAATACATTTTAAATAGAAATCAACTAAATATATATTATATATATTATATATATAATATAATGGCCTGAATATAATGCGCCGCGCTGCGGCAGTTCGCGAATTTCGACCATTAACTTCGAATGGACGTCACAGGAGATCCGACCGTCGGATTCTCCTAAAACCAGAGCCACTGGGTTCGTATCGAAAAGAGATTTCTAACGAATACAAGAAATTAGAAATCTAACGGATGGATTTGGAATTATTTCCAAATCAAATTTGGAAAAGGTCGTTGTAAGTGCAGTTCGATGGCCGTTTATGGAAATCGACTGTACGGGACTTGATTAAAAAATTAAAAATATCAATAATTTGTGTAAAATCATAATAAAAGATTTGAAAAGAATTAGGATGAAAAATCCCATATTTGAAAAGATAAAAACGTATTTTATCAAAATGATCTAGTTATGAACTAGAAAAATAAATAAATTCGATTTGAAATGGTTTTAAAAATAACCGGAATTTCCAATATATGAATTGGAATGGATTTGAATCGAAATTATCTTCAGAATATTTCGATATTGGATTTCGTGATTACATGGATATTGTGGAGGAATTTGGAAGATATATATATTGTTATTCCAATACAATATTTATTGGTTTCAGAATTTGATATTGAATATAAGCCGATATATTTTCTATTCAGAGCCTTGTATTAATATCAAATTGGATTTCGGGTTTGTCGTGAATGGTATCTTCAATAATACTGTCCTTGAACCGAATGTAGTTCAGAGAGTTAGAAACTGACCGGAGGTTAGTTAAGTTGAATGGCTTCCTGGGTATTGATCTGATGTTGGTTTCGGCCTTCGGGGTTAATACTTAGGGAATTGTTCTCTTACTAATTTACGGTTAGAGACTGATTGGATTTTGGGTTTATTGTGAATTGTGTTTTCAACGACATTCGTTCTTTAACCCGATTTACAGTGAAATGAGATTTGGAATTTATAAATCTTTTTATTAAGATTTAACGGGAATTTGGTCTTTGGGTTTATCATGAATGGTGTTTTAAATAACACTGGTTCTCTAACATGATTAACAATGGAGTTAAGAGAATCAGAAACTAACCGGAGATTATTTAAGTTGAATGGTTTCCTAGGTATTGATCTGATGTTGGTTTCGGCCTTCGAGGTTAATGCTTAGGGGGTTGTTCACTTGCTAATTTACGGTTATAGGCTGATGGAATGGAATATGATTTAGGTTTATCGTGAACTGTGTTTTAAATGACATTAGTTCTTTAACCCAGTTAAAGACAGAAGATGGTTTGAATTAAAATCCAAAGGAAGATTAAAGAATAAATTTTAAAGAATTTATCTTTGATAAATTAATGGGAACCTTTCCCAAAGTATGTGAATATTTGAATAAAAGAATATTAAGATTGGAATGAGGCGTATGTTGTGTTTTTATAGCACTTGTTTATTATATACGCGAGTTATTCGAAAAGGCTGGGTTTATACCCATTCTGAATAACTGATTCGACGATATGTCGACGATGAAGACGGTGGTTGAAGACCGGAAGTCTTCACATCATTTGGATGATTACTGATGTCTTGATTGTGCTGTACACCCAAGCCGAGGTAATAAGTGGTGATCATTCAGACGTAATTGGAGATTAATGGATATGCGTGGACCTCTCCCCTGTATTGGACATATGGGGGAGGAATAAGGTGCCTCATGTTTCGTTCATACCAAGAACGGACTTATAAATGAATTGTGTGTCTGACATTGGATTTTATTCTATGCTGATTGAATTCTATTAAATATATATCTGTTTAGCGGCGGAGAATTTATTCTCTTGCTGAAAACCTTCTCTGAGACATACGAGCTCAGAGGTTATATATCGATAGATATCAATCGCATGGCATGAATTGCCTGTATGGCATGTTGAGATGCAGTTATCAAGGCTTTTGTTGAAAAGCAGAGTCTTGTGGTTGATGATCAAAGCACGGCTTTAATACAGCATAGCTTTATGTATTGCGTTAATTCGCGAGCATCACACCTCGGTATGAGTCAAAAACGAGATAAGGACCGCTAGGAGAACACGACGATTCTTTCTAGATGTGGGTGGTGTCAGAGTTTTACAAGGCCTGACATCGTTGATTACTATACCTTTGTGGATATTGGAATGCGAGGCATCTCGGATATATCGGTCTCTTCGGAGCCGATGGATAGGTCCGATAGGACCGGGAAACGTGTGTTCAGGAATAACTAAGCCTCAAACGTAAGGGAGGACCATCCCAGCTGATTCCAAGGGTTCTCTGCTGGGAATCCTGGGGCATTTGATAGAGTGTCTCGAAGCCGGTGAGGAGCTTGCCCCTTGCCTCGACTCAGGACGGAAATCCAATTTCCAATACGTGACATTTCGGTTTTATTTGTAGAGCCTCATATGGCGCCATAGTGGGATGAGGCACTATGTTGTCTATGATTGATACATTTATATTTGAAGTTGTTTTCATACACTTTACACTATAATAGTATCAAAATGATTTGTTTTAAATGTACCAAGCATGTTTGTCTATTATAAAGTAGAAATCTATCCTCCGGCTTGCGTTGCATTGTGTGATGGGATCTGAGTATTATAATAGCTACATTTTTCCAAAAAGCATTGCGTTGTTTATCCTATGCACTAGTGTTCTTGGGAGGAAACCCGTTTCGTGTTATACGGTGTGGTCCCTTGAATTACTCTCTTTTAAAGTAAAGTTTTAAATAACTGTTTTAGTTCTCACACCGGTCAGATGACTGGCCTAAAGTTTATTGTTTTAACCTAAACTCTGGGTGCCCCTATTTTCCACACGGGCAGCTAGTAGTTTTGGTTTTGCAGATTTATATTCACAGGATCCTGGTTTACCGCTGGAACGATATTCAGAAAGCTCTGTATCCGTTTATCCCTTTCAGTTGTGTATTGTATTATTTTTCCGCTACTATGTAATGTATTGTAATATCTGATAATGTATGTTATTCACTCATACTCTATTATATTATTGTATTCTGATGGAATTGTCGTAATAAGCAATGAAATGTTCTTCTGTTTGTGTTCTGATTTGCCGTATTCTCAAAGCAATTCGTTCTTTCCTTTACGGGGAAGTTCGGTTCGTCTCATTTTGGTATCGGAGCTTTGGTTTACAGAGCTCGAGAACAAGACACATTAGAACCGAACGAAAGAATTCATCAGAGATTGGATTTGTAATATCCAATGAGAATGACTCGTTAGAGATGGGATCTGCAGTATCCTAGAACGAGTGTGAAGAGTATATTTTTAAAATGAAAACAAAGTTTGTTTTGAAAATTTAAACCTTATTCAACGTATTTGAATATTTATTTGTATTGAATTTTGACAATCAAGTATATAAAATTTTTGCATATACGCCTTGCAAACGTGTATTTGAAGTTTTAATATACTGGATAGATATAGAATCACACTATAGTCACCCGGAGATGGTTTTGATGATCCCTATAGTACGTACATCATCCGAATTTATATTCGAGTTTCGAAAGTGGGATGACTATATGATTCCAATTGACTGGTGTGAGAACCAAAACTAGATAGGGTTTATTGTTGTGAATTGGCATCAAAAACATGATTTTCTGTATATGTATCAAAATTATGAATTTTAAACGTTAATTCACTAATTGATTGATGATTGTGTTGTGTGATTATTTATTTAAACCATTATGTGAATGAACGGTAAATTTAGGCCAAACTGAACCAAATATTGAACTGTATCGAAAATTGTTTGAAATTGCATGCATACACATGTGTATCCATCGAATTAGTCATTGCAAAGAGGCAAGAGCAGAGGAATAAAATTGTTTGCTCGACAAATAGGTACATGTTTACTAATTTCTTGGGTTTTGGATGATTTTATGAGCCGATTAGCTAGCCGCTTTGCTATTTCTTTTTCTTTTTGGATTGGAGAGGCCTGTATGGTAATTTCGAGATTTTCCCGGTGCTCCCGTACAGGGGAGGTTATGGCGAAATTTTTCGTAAATTTAGGGTGTTTGCCAAATTTTTGAAAATTTAAAAAGTTCTTAGAAACTAAAAAGTTGAAGAACATAAGCCATAATGAAAATAATGAAAGCTGACTTGATTAGTTAAACAACTTACAGCTCCGTTCCTTTTCGAGGACGAAAAGATTTTAAGTGGGGGAGATTGTAACAACCCGGAAAATCCGAACCAATTTAAAATTTTTATTTTGGGTAATTTTAGTGAATTTGGAATATTTAAAATGAATTATTTTAAATAATTACGACGAGAAATTTATTTTGAATAGAATTAGAACGTATATATTTATTTGAATTGACGTTAGAATATAAATATTTTATTTTAATTATAAAAGGAATTGAAAATGGTGCAGAAGTTTGAAAATTCGATTTTAAATTTCAAATGAATGTACAGGATTCAAAATAAACCAAATTTTAGCGAAACCAAAAATATTTGAATCTATTTGAAAATATCTTTCCAACAAATCCAAAAAAATTGAAATGTCATAGCGGGAATAATAAGTTATGTCCAATTGAAAATTCAGAATAGTCGCTATGAAATTTTAGCCCTTAAAAATGGAAATTTTGCAAATGACCTCCGTTTTCGACGAAACCAATTTTGTTGGATTCGGGATGTCGAATTATTGCTAGATTCCAAAAATCGTAATTTTCTGAATCAATATGTGAGCGTGGCAAAAGAAAACGTGTTTTGACAGTTTCAGTCAATTTGGATCAACCAGAAAATGGCCATTTTTTAAACGGTCTCCAAATTTGATGAAATTAGTTTTGTTATACCCGTATTGTCAATACGAAGCTAGAAAATATTTTTCGGGAATTTTTACAGTTCGTGTGTGGCCCCGGGAAATTGAAATGTGCGTTCAATTTCAATATATAGATTTATATTTTGATTTTGACAAAAACCGATCGAAACAACCAAACTGGCTTACGATACATATCCCATTGTGTTCGGAACGGGGGTTATTAGTTATGGACGACAATTGTTGGGTCTCGATCGGAGGTCGAACGAAAAGTCAACTTAAATGGAGAAAATAATATTAATTTATTATATATATTTTATAAAACTCCCTCACCCCTTTATTCTCTCCACTCAGATCGATTAAAAAAACGAAAAGTAGAAGGCAACGGAATCCCCTCCCCCCCACCCGTCGCATCCGCACCGCCGCTTCCCCCCAAGGTGGAGCGCCGCCGCCACACACCCCCGTCCCCCTCTACTCCGGCGAGACCGTTCTTCCCCCCTCCCAACACCTCTTAGAGTTAGACCGTCGCGCCTCCTTCACTGGGCCCACCGCCACGAACCCACCACCTACCGCCGCCACCTTCTAGACCAAGCGCTGCCCTTAGCTCCTTTCCTCCACCTCTAGTCGGCCAGAAGAAGAAAGGTGATTTTTAATTATTCATTTTTAGCTAAATTTAATTTAGATAACATCGTTATAAATCCATATTTTTTTAATGTGATTTTAGCTAATAAAAATGCGATTTTTATTTTATGAAAATATGATTTTTCATTAAGAAGAATAAAAAGATTCAATTTTTGAAAACAAAAAAGATTTAATTTTTAATATAGTAAAGGTTAGATTTTTATTATACGAATGGCATGATAAAGATGTGATCTTCATATATGAAGTAGTGATGAAAAAATTGGATTTTTATATGTGAAGTGGCATTATAAAAATATGATTTTTATATTATAAAGTTAATAAAAATATGATTTTTTTATTATATAGATAGTAAAAATTTGATCTTTATATATGTAGCGATAGGATAAAAATACGATTTTTATATATGAAGTGACGATGTAAAAATGTGATTTTTATCATATATGTAGCAAAGTAAAAATATGATTTTTATCGGTTGAATGGCAATGTAAAAATTTGATTTTTATATATTCATTAGCGATAGAAAGATTTGATTTTTATCAATATAGCGACGATATAAAAATGTGATTTTTATCTATGTAGCGTTGTTATAAAAATGTGAAATTATTTTTATAAAGATAAAAATATAATTTTTAGCCTATGTATGTCATTTATAAAATAATCATACAAAGAAATAATTATTGATTTGTTAAAAATATATTTTTTAACGTAGGTATACTATGTAGATTGACAATCAAAGCACGGCGGAGTGGATCCCAAAGGTGAGAACTCCTCACTTTTATTTTATTTTCTAGTTAAAATATATACTAGGATGCAGACGGTGGTTAGCATCACCCGATACCCGTCGTCCACAGACCGTGGATGACTTGTTTGTTTGATTGTGTTGTGAAAATTGATTTTGCAATGTGGAATGAAGTGTTAAAAATATTCATATGTGAATAAATAGTTTGAACAAAAAAAAATCAAATTTTTATTGTGTATATGAAGTAAATAAAATATTCGAGTTAAATAAAATATTTAAATAATAAAAATATCATTTTTATTGTATATATGGACTGAATAAAATATTTATAAGTTGAGATAAATATTCATTTACAAACCGGTCGGTTTGTTTATGTATACCAATTTATTTGATATTGATTGGGACGATAAATTTTACACATCGCCCAACTGCACAAATAATAAACAATATTTGTTGCTTGAAAACCCCATACGGTTATTGGGATAATATTTGACATACACTGATCCCAATAATTAGTGATATGTCAATCGATGGGTTGACAGACTATATAAGCGTTACTTATTTATTTTAATGCTTATACGATTGTAGAATGCACTCTGGATGTAGTCCGAATTTTTAATGATTGTTTATCAACATTGTTGTATACACGTGATGTTGAAATCCATATAAATGAAATTATATGGTAATTGATTGAGTCTGATTCTAGTTCAGAATTAATGAATATTTTAAAATAATATTCAATGAATTTTGAAATGTGAATCCGTGTTAAGTAGTTAAACGCCATTTTAAAACAAACGGGAATTTGGTCGATTTAATTCATTTTATAATGAATATCGAAAAGTGATTTCCAAATCTGATGTTTTGAAAATATTGAAATGACATAGAATATTCAATTTTGATTTGAATTGGAAATTGAATTGAAATCGATTTAAAATGAACTCAAAATGAATTGAAATTGAAATTGAAATTGAATTGAAATCAATTTGAAATCAATTAAAGACGAATTTATAATGGAAAATTCAATTTTGATTTGGAATTGAAGATGAAGTAGAAACTGTTTTGAAATTTAAAACAATTTATAAAATACGTTTTAAATGGAAATCAACGAACTATATTATATATAATATAATGGCCTGAATAGAACGCACCGCGCTACGGTAGTTCGCAAATTTCGACCATTGACTTCGAATGGACGTTACGGGAGATCCGATCGTCGGATTCTCCTAAAACAGGAACTACTGGGTTCGTATCGAAAAGAACTTTCTAAAGAATACAACAAATTAGAAATCTAACAGTTGGATTTTGAATTATGTCCAAATCAAATTTGGAAAAGGTCGATGTAAGTGTAGTTCGTTGGCCATTTATGGAAATCGACGGTACAAGCCTTGATAAATTTTTTAAAAATATCAATAATTAGGGTAAAATCATAATAAATGATTTGAAAAGAATTGGGATGAAAAATCCCATATTTGAAAAGATAAAAACGTATTTTATCAAAATGAACTAGTTATGAACTAGAAAAATAAATAAAATGGATTTGAAATGGCTTTTAAAATAACCGGAATTTCCAATATATGAATTGGAATGGATTTGTATCGAAATTATCTTCAGAATATTTCGATATTGGATTTCGTGATTATACGGATATTGTGGAGGAATTTGGAAGATATATATATGTCGTTATTCCAATACAATATTTGTTGGTTTCAGAATTTGATATTGAATATAAGCCGATATATTTTCTATTCAGAGCCTTGTGTTTAATATCAAATTGGATTTTGGGTTTGTCGTGAATGGTATTTTTAATAATAATGTTCTTGGACCGAATGTTGTTAAGAGAATTAGAAACTGACCAGGGGTTAGTAAAGTTGAATGGTTTCCTGGGTATTGATCTGATGTTGGTTTCGGCCTTCGGGGTTAATACTTAGGGAATTGTTCTCTTACTAATTTCCGGTTAGAGACTGACTGGATTTTGGGTTTTTTGTGAACTGTGTTTTCAACGACATTTGTTCTTTAACCCGATTTACGGTGAAATGAGATTTGGAATTTGTAAATCTTTTTATTAAGATTTAACGGGAATTTTCCAAAGTAAATTTTTCCAATTTAATATATTTAATTGGAATTGAATTGAAATTGGTCTTTGGGTTTATCGTGAATGGTGTTTTAAATAACAGTGGTTCTTTTACCGATTAACAATGGAGTTAAGAGAATCAGAAACTAACCGGAGATTAGTTAAGTTGAATGGTTTCCTTGGTATTGATATGATGTTGGTTTCGGCCTTCGGGGTTAGTACTTGGGGGGTTGTTTACTTGCTAATTTACGGTTAGAGGTTGATGGAATGGAATATGATTTGGGTTTATCGTGAACTGTGTTTTAAATGACATTAGTTCTTTAGCCCAGTTAAAGACAGAATACAATTTGAATTGAAATCCAAAGGAAGAGTAAAGAATAAATTTTAAAGAATTTATCTTTGATAAAATTAATGGGAATCTTTCCCAAAGTATGTGAATATTTGAATAAAAGAATATTCAAAATTGGAATGAGGCGTATGTTGTGTTTTTATAGCACTTGTTTATTATATACGCAAGTTATTTGGAAAGGTCGGGTTTATACCCATTCTGAATAACTGATTCGACGATATGTCG
Organism: Allium sativum; assembly: GCA_030737875.1. Lineage (NCBI taxonomy): Eukaryota > Viridiplantae > Streptophyta > Magnoliopsida > Asparagales > Amaryllidaceae > Allium > Allium sativum. Next base: position 421,096,628 of record CM060913.1, on the reverse strand, counting down.
ACGATGAAGACGGTGGTTGAAGACCGGAGGTCTTCACATCGTTTGGATGATTACTGATTTCTTGATTGGGCTGTACACCCAAGCCGAGGTAATAAGTGGTGATCGTCCAGACGTAATTGGAGATCGACGGATATGCGAGGGACTCTCCCCTGTATTGGACATATAGGGGAGGAATAAGGCACCTCCGGTTTCGTTCAGACCCAGAACGGAATTATAAATGGATTGTGTGTCAGACATTGGATTTTATTCTGTGTTTATTGATTTCTATTAAATATATCTCAGTTTGGCGGTGGAGAATTTATTCTCTTGCTTAACGCCCTTCCCTGAGAGGTACGAGCTCAGAGGTTATATATCGATAGATATCTGTCGCATGACATGAATTGCCTATGTGGCATGCTGAGATGCAGTGATCAAGGCTTTTGTTGAAAAGCATAGTCTTGTGGTTGATGATCAAAGCACGGCTTTAATACAGCGTAGTTTTGTGTGTTGCGTTAATTCGCGAGCCTCATACCTCGGTATGAGTCAAAACGGGATAAGGACCGCTTGGAGAACACGAAGTTTCTTTCTAGTTATGGGTGGTGTCAGCGTTTTACTAGCCCTGACATCGTTGATTATTATACCTTTGTGGATGTCGGAATGTGAGGCGCCTCGGATATATCGGTCTCTTCGAAGCCGATGGATAGGTCCGATAGGACCGAGAAACGTGTGTTCAGGAATAACTAATCCTCAAACGTAAGGGAGGACCGGCCCAGCCGATTCCAAGGGTTCTCTACGGGGAATCCTAGGCTATAGTGTCTCGAAGTCGGTGAGGAGCTTGCCCCTTGCCTCGAGTCATGACAGAAATCCAATTTCCAATATGTGACATTTCGGTTTTATTTGTAGAGCCCAGTATAGCGCCAAAGTGGGATGAGGCACTATGTTGTCTATGATTGATAAATTTATATTTGAAGTTGTTTTCATACACATTACACTATAATAGTATCAAAATGATTTGTTTTAAATGAACCAAACATGTTTGGCTATTATAAGGTAACTCTATCCTCTGGCTTGCATTGCATTGTGTGATGGGACCTGAGTCTTATAATAGCTTCATTTTTTCAAAAAGCATTGCACTGTTTATCCTATGCACTAGTATTCTGGGGAGGAAACCCGTTCCGTATTATACGGCGTTGTCCCTTGAATTACTCTCTTTTAAAGTAAAGTTTTAAATAACTGTTTTAGTTCTCACACCAGTCACATGGCTGACCTGGAGTTTATTGTTTTAACCTAAACTCTGGGTGCTCCTATTTTCCACACGGGCAGGTAGTAGTTTTGGTTTTGCAGATTTATATTCACAGGATCCTGGTTTACAGTTGGAACGATATTCGGAAAGCTCTGTATCCGTTTATCCCTTTCAGTTATGTATATTATTATTTTTCCACTGCTATGTAATGTAATGTAGCCTCTGATATTTTTCAAATGTATGTTATTCATTCATACTCTGTTATATTCTTGTATGCTGATGGAATTGTTGTAATAAGGAATGAAATGTTCTTCTGTTTGTGTTCTGATTTGTCGTGTTCTCAAAGCAATTCGTTCTTTCCTTTACGGGGAAGTTTGGGTCGTCTCATACAACTTGATCAGCATCAACAAATATCACCTTTCTAAGGGAATCGAAAAAATAACATCTAGGAATAGAATTTTGTAAGCCCAAATGATGCGCAGTTTTTCCTTCTGTTTATGCAACCATATTGGCCACTTGAAGGTAATGAGCTCTCACTCGAAGCCATATGCAAATGCCATGTGAGGTATATCATCCTTAAACCAAGGAAAATGTAACACCCCGTACTTTCTATTTACGTTATTATAATGAATCCTAGAATACTTAATTTAAAATTTGAGAATGAAGGGAAATGGGTTACGCCATTATGTTCATCTCAGAATTCTGGTTGAGAAAGAGTCCAAGTTTGCATAAATTGGGCTTCGTATGAAGAAGTTATGGCCTCCAGAAGTTTCAGAAATTCAAATAAATTCAAAGAGCTCGAAAAACAAGTTCAAATTCGAAACAGAATTCAGAAGCGGGTTGGGTGGGAAAATTCCTGCCCAGGCAGGTCGACCAGGGGGTCGACCCTAGTGTCGACCTCCCCCACAGAGGTCGACCTTTGGGTCGACCTAGCCCCCGGCCAGATCTGAATTTTGAACGACTAATGACTTACTGCTGATTCACTAGGGTTTCTGGATGGTCCTGATCTGGTCTGAGTGGCTGTGATTAACCCTAGGTTCATCCGACGGCTATAATTAAACTGGAATTCTATATAAACAACTCAATGCTCAACCTAAAAACACACAAAAAAATAATCCTAGAACTGAAATGCCGTCAGTAGAGAACTTGGAGTAGCCGTCACCATTTTCAATTCAAAGACGAGTTAAAAGCTTACATCTAAAATCAAATTAAAACGGGTCTAATTCAACGATCTTCATCAAAGGCATGCATCTCCAATTTCAGAATTCAGATTTCAGAACGCAAGAATTCCTTTTAGTTTGTAAGTTGGTTATTACATAGATTTAAACATTCTTTCGATTGAATCATGACATGTTGTAATTGGGATATAGAATGATGCTTATGTATAAGATTTGATTCTCGTTTATCTTAAAGTATCGTTGTAATTAATCATGTCTATATGCTTATGGCGATGAACATGTTGTCTATTTCATGTCTATATGCTTGTGGCGATGAACATGTTGTATATCAATCATGTCTATATGCTTGTGGTGATGAACATATTGTATATGATTTGGGAAATGGATTTATTTTGCCAATTAAATGGTAAAACATGTCATGTTATAAATTGGTGGTTATTTGCAAGTTTGTGATCTAAAACACAAGCTTATACGTTAGATCTACACTCATGTATATTCACGTTAGGTTGAATCTAATTATGTTGTAAAAGTGGAATTGTAGTCCTCTTATGTTTTTAACATCATGCTAAATTGTGATTAAAAATGATTATAATAGCTTTCTTTTGTTTTGATATACATAAGATTATATGCTAAATTTTGGGTTGAAACTGTGATTATATGTTAAACTTCCATGCTAGACCTTTGTCAAGTTTACATGGCCATTAGACCCAACTTAGTCACAAGTTCACCTTTACCCATTTAATTAAAGTTGTTGATACCTCTATGCCAAGTTACACATGACAAGTTGAAATGTATGTTATTTTATGTTTATTTCATGTCTCTTGTTTATTACCCCTTTTCTTGTTTATGGGTTGGGCTAACTTACTAGCCCAACATTTTATGTGATTCATGCGTACGTTCCACGGGGGTAGCGATGGGAAATATGAAAATTCATGGCATAGGTTTGTTCATAAAATGGTATATTTGATATACCATTTATTGTGAGCAATATTTGAAAAGATAATCATGGCATGAGTAAATTAAAATTAATTTACATAAAGAAACTTGACATATATAGAAAAATATGAAATTAGAAAAGACGAATATGCCTAACCCGAGGTTAGACTGGGTTGTGGTGTAAATCCGCTCGGAACCGACCGGCATATCTAGTGACCACAACAAGACCTATCTAATGTGGGCGGTTATTGCATCAAGCCCAAAAAGAACCTGAGGTTAGACTGAGTTGTGGTGTAAATCTTCCCAGAACCGACCGGCACATCCAGTAACAAGAACAAGACCTATGTAATGTGAGTGGATGGTGCTTTAATAAATTAAAGCTAAGTCAGGATTGGTACGGTTAAGTAAATTAGGAAAACACTTAACCGATTCAACATGTTAACTAAACGAATGGGCGGGGTTAGGTAAACTTGTACACTTAACCAAATAAGCATGTTGATTAGAAAACCCTAGTAACGGGAACCCATTTCAGCAGTAACCCACAGAGATGTATCATGGTATCCTGAAACTAGGCAGGGTGGGGCACGATTACTAGGCTGAATTATAAGCGGTTAAAATGTCGGCGGTTGGTGGGCCAGTGTAGGTTCCGAAGGAGTATGGGCGTGCACGTACTCCGGAGTGGAAAATCAGGCATTGGGCATCAGCAGTGTACACTATGCATCTTGAATCGTGTCGGGTTGCCACCAGAGGGACTGATACACCCATTGGTGGGACCACTACAGGTAGCTATAGTCAAGCGGGGCCGAATGACATAGGACATGAATGCATGCGAGTAGGAGCCGATCATTAAGGGGATCGTTTGTTATAAACACGTAGGGCTGGTTGAACCAATAGTTGGTAGGTGCAGAGACTATAGAAATGGGTGCAATCACATGTTCCTCTTATCTTATATTAGGGTATTGTCCTATGTTCTGTTATCACTATCATGATCCCTTTCCTTGTTTAAATACTAGTAATCACTAAACTTACTAGACTTATTGTCTGACCCATTTTCTATCGTCCTCTTTTCTTCTGTCCCCCCCACAGGTCCACAGGGAGGGAATACTGCAGCTTAGTCAGACTCTTTGCAAGCTTCAAGAAAGTAGATGTATGATTTGGACTCTCTCCTACCTTGGCTATGGCTCTTGGACATTATCCTTGGGGATTTATGCATTTTTACTTTTGGTTTATGCTTCTTTATTTAATAATCAAGACAGAGATTATGGTGTAATGTTTTGAAGATATTTTGAGACAATTTGATGTAATTCTTTTGTATTGAACTACATATGCAATAAATATTTGAATTCTGCTGCATAATTTTTTTTGTGTCTTGTACCTATAACCCTCCACCAAAGTTAAGGCATTCCCTTTGTGAGTGACCTTAACAGAGGTGGGGTGTTTCACTTGGTATCAGAGCAAAGGTTTACCAGATCCGATAAGAATTTTTGAAAACTATTTTTCAAAAAGAAATATAAAGAAGCATTTTACAACGAAAAGTATTGTTTTAAATTTGAAAAGGCATAATCCCCAAAGCCATATGCACTATCTTTCTATCCTTCATTTTGAATCTTTTCATTTTCGTTTCAGCATGTCTGGGAATCTTAACCTTCTAGAGGGTGTACCAATACCTGGCTTGTTCAGGAGGTACTTAGAGGCTAGGGCCAATGACGCAGGCCCAATAGATATTCCTCCTCCAGCTGCAGCAGTTCCTCCTCCTCCTCCTCCTCCTCCTCATGCAAATGCTTTCTCAAAGATAGGTGGAAAGGATTTCAAGGGAACCGAATCATTCGTAGAAGCAAGGAATTGGCTCAAAGAAACTGAGGATCTGTTCGTTATCTTCGAGGTGGATGATAGGCAGAAGATACAGTTAGCTGTATGGTTGCTCTAAGATGAAGCTTCCTATTGGCGGGAAGTCACTAACGCTGAAAGACCAGTTGAAACATGGATGGATTTCAGAATAAGGTTTGAGATGAAATTCCTCTCACAAGATGAACGAAGTTTACAGCTGGAAAAGTTCTTATCTCATAAGCATGGAAGTATGACGGTCAAGGAGTACGTCAATCAATTCAATCAGCTGGCCTGATTGGGACTGGACTTAGTGAATACTCCTCATAAGAAGGCTCTCCGTTTTGTCAAGGGATTGAATGAGCCATTTCACAGCTTGTCTATGACCCATATACCTATGGGGGCTACTTACGAGAGGTTAGTGGACATGGCACTCTTACGTGAGGAAGACAAGGGCAAGAATGAGGCAAAAGCGGAAGTGCCTCAGGATAAGAAGGGGGAAGGGTCGCAGAACAAGAAGGCTGATTCAAAGAAAGGTTGGAAGAACAACAAACCCCGTGAAAAGAGAAAGTGTAATTTTTGTGGCATTCTCGGGCATCTGATCAAAGACTGCAAGAAGAAGAAAAGGAAGATGGGTAGCTGTTTCCACTGTGGTGAGACAGAACACATGGCTAGAGCCTGCCCAAAGAAGCAAGGGCAGGGAGCTGGACCTTCTTCTGGAGGACAAGTTCATGCTCTCATGGCACCTCCGCAAGAACGAGGTAGAAATATTTCTGTCGAAAGTTTAGTCTATCTTTTTGATCATCATGTTCATACACTATTTGATTCTGGTGCATCGCACTCTTTTATATTTACTGCTTTAGTGGAATCTCTACACCTCGACACTAGTATAGTAGAGGATCCCTTGGTTGTTTCAAATCCAATTGGGGGCTCAGCCTATTTGTCAATGGTTTGTTTGGATTTGAAAATATCTATACTAAGCGTTGGGTTTAGATGTAATGACTTTGTTTTGGGATTCACAAGCTATGGGTTGATTCTAGGCAAGGACTGGTTATCCAGTAATGGTGCCGTTCTCGATTGTGAAAAGAGAGTGGTTAGACTCATGACTCATGACTCGCCTCGGTAACACTCTCGAAATTTCTTGTAATCCTATGAACTCCGTCATGCTTAGTTATCTAGAATCTCTTGATGTGTCTGCTGAGAACTTGCAGTCTGTAAGGGTAGTCCGTGAATACTCGGATGTGTTTGAAGAGGTAAAGGGCTTACCTCCGAAGCGGGAGATAGACTTCCGCATATACCTCGTTGACAATGCAAAGCCCGTTGCTTTACCCGTTAGGCACATAGCCCCAAGGGAGAGAAAGAAGCTCAGCAAGCAAATCAAAGAGCTTCTTGAAAAGTGGTCCATAAGATGGAGTATTTCTGAATGGGGTGCTCCGGTAGTGTTCGCAACCAAAGCTAATGGTTCGCTTCGCCTGTGCGTTGATTATAGGGAGCTAAACAAGCTGACCAAGAAGAATAGACACCCACTCCCACGAATAGATGATTTGTTCGATCAGCTTGTAGGTGCATCAGTTTTCTCCCAATTAGATTTATCTACCAGGTTTCATCTTCTAAGAGTGGTTGAAGACAACATTGATAAGACCGCGTTCAGAACTCCCGATGGTTTCTTCGACTGGCTTGTCATGCCATTCAGCTTGACAAAAGCACCCGCTTACTTCATTGATTTAATGGGAAGGGTGTTCCGAGAGTTCCTCAACAAGTTTGTGGTGGTCTTCGTAGATGATATTTTGATCTTCTCAAAGAATGAGGAAGAGCATGCTCAGCGTCTAAAGGAAGTCATGGATACTCTCTGTGCACATAAGTTGAAAGCTAAATTCTCCAAATGCCATTTCTGGAGAGAAGAAGTTAGGTTTCTTGGACATGTGGTGTCCAAAGAGGGGATAGCTGTGGACCCCGCGAAAGTGGTTGCTGTGCAAGATTGGAAGGTTCCTCGAAATGCAACCGAAGTCCGAAGCTTTCTCGGGCTAGAAGGCTTTTCTCGAAAGTTCATCAAAGATTTTGCAAAAATCTCAGCTCCACTAACAAGATTGACAAAGAAGAACCTAGCTTTCAATTGGGATTTGGATTGCGATATTGCTTTCCAACGTTTGAAAAGGGCTCTAACAACAGCCCCAGTTCTGACACTGCCTGATGAAAGAAAAATGTTTATAGTATACACAGATGCATGCGGAACGGGACAAGGCGCTGTTCTGATGCAAGAAGGGAAGGTAGTGGCTTATGGTGGAAGACAGTTGAAAGTGCATGAGAAAAACTACCCAACCCACGACCTAGAGTTTGCAGCCATCATTTTTGCGCTTAAGTCTTGGCACAATTATCTTCTAGGTGAGAAATTTGAACTGTATACTGACCATAAATCATTGAAATACCTATTCTCGCAAAAAGATCTCAACTTGAGGCAGCAAAGGTTGATGGAGTTTCTTGCCTCGTACGATTTTGAGATTTCCTACACTCCTGGCAAGGGCAATGCAGTAGCATACGCCTTGAGTTGAAAGAAACTAACCTTAATCCCTCTCTTTGTGGAAAGGCAAAGCTTGGAGTTCATAGCAAGCTTTAACTTCAGACCCTCCACTGACTTTGTACTTGGCTTGCTAGCAACGTTAGAAGTGCGACCAACTCTATTAGACTCAATCGGAGCCGCGCAAAGAGAAGACCCTCAGCTAGCCGAAGTGATGGACAAGTTAATTAGGGGTGAGACTTCTAGTCACCTCAATAGATAATCCGTTGATGCCAAGGGCTGGTTGAGACGAGATGGAAGACTATGTGTCCCATAAGCAAGGGGCTTGGTAAAGGCGGTTCTAGAAGAGGCACACCATTCCAAACTAACCATACACCTAGGCGGAGACAAAATGTATAAAGACGTCAAAAGAGTTTTCTTTTGGAATGGCATGAAGAAAGACGTAGTTGAATTTGTTTCTAAGTGTTTAACATGCCAACAAGTCAAGGTGGAGCAGAAGAAGCCTGGTGGTCTGCTCCATCCTCTAGAGGTCCCACAGTGGAAATGGGATAGCATCTCGATGGACTTTATAGATGGGTTGCCTAGGTCAAGAAGGGGCAATACCAGCATTTGGGTAATAGTAGACAGGCTCACAAAAAGCGCCCACTTTATACCCATCAAGAGTAGAAGGACTGTCTCATCTCTAGCATCCATATATCTTAAGGAGATAGTTCGACTTAATGGGATACCCTCCAGCATAGTGAGTGATCGAGACCCTATCTTCATGAGTGAGTTTTGGAAGAGTTTACAAGAAGCTGTCGGCACACAGTTATGCTTAAGCACAGCCTATCACCCTCAAACTGATGGCCAGACGGAAAGAGTCAACAGAGTATTAGAAGAACTCTTGAGGTTATGCATTATTGACTTCGGAGGAACATGGGAAGATCATCTACCTTTGGTGGAATTCACTTACAACAATAGCTACCAAACCACCATAGGCATGGCACCTTTCGAAGCTTTATATGGAAGACCGTGCAGGTCACCAACTTGCTGGTGGGAGTCCACAGACAAGCTCATACTTGGACCAGACATGATTAGGGAGATTTCAGAGAAAGTAGATTTGATACGAAGAAGAATGAAGACTGTCCAAGATAGACAGAAGTCCTACGCAGAACAAAGAAGAACTGACCTTGAGTTCGAAGTTGGAGACAAGGTGTTCCTCAAAGTATATCCTTTGAGGAACGTCGTTCGCTTTGGATCCACAGGAAAGTTAGCACTAAGATTTGTAGAGTCGTTCCCTATCATCGAGAAGATTGGGAAGATGGCTTATAGGGTACAACTGCCCGAAAGATTGGCCGGGGTTCATAATGTCTTTCATGTTTCTCACCTGCGGAAGTGCTTACACGAGTTTGCGGAAGTGGTAGAACCAAGTATGCTAGAGGAAGTTGAAGTTGAACGAGAAGCAACTGTGAGGAGGGTTCCAACCCGTATCTTGGGAACATAGGTCAAAAAGCTACGTAACCGTGAAGTTAAGCTCGTCAAAGTTCAACGGAGCGACACCGAGGAAGACGCAACTTGGGAAACTGAGGACATAATACGTGCAACCTACCCTTTTCTTTTTGAGGGTACGTCTCTAATCTCTTTTTCCTCAAGTTTATGCTTGTATCTATCATTTTAGGAATATCTCCTTAATCCTATCCTTTATCCTTAGGTAGGAACCCATTTGGATGTAAACATGTAATTGGTACATGTTATGATTGATGGTTGCAAGTGGTTGCTAGTGGATGCATATACACACACATTAGGTATTAGATCGGCTCAGTCACTTCCATATTGCATATGCATATATGTATTAGTTTATGGATTAAAACTTGATGTGTTTTCATATGGACGTTGCATTTGTATGAATGATTGTGCACTAATGTAAGAAATTTTGAGTAGGGAAAATTGCATTCATAATGGACTCATGGCACCAACATAATTTGCATTAAGGAGGTCAACTGAATCAGTAGACCGCCTGATTTTGCATTAGATAAGGACATGTACACACACAATGCATGTGATCATGAAGCATTAGAAATTTTTTAAGGACAATGGATGCCTGTGTTTGATGGTTGAGTAGATGTGTAATGACCCGGGATTTTGGTGATCTTGGTTATCCGATATACAACACATATCGAACATCCAAGGATCGAAAATACCGGTCATTAATGAAAAAAATTAGAGGGTGAGGATAGATAAGATAGAAACTTAGAATAGAAGAAGAAGAAGAACACAACATCAGAGTAACACGAACCTCACAGCGGGACGAATAACATATAATATATAACATATCCTTGAAATAAAGGTTTTACTTGAATATACATATCATTATCAAGTACATCACTTACAACACAACGGAAATAAACAATAGCTATATGATCTTGAAGCCTCCTGCTCCAGCTCTTCAAGTATATCTGTAAATCCTAACTACTTGACTGCCCGTACAAAATTGGGCACCCAAGAGTTTAGGGAAACAACAAAATAAACTCCGGGTCAGTCATGGGACTGGTATGAGTAAAACAGTTTAAAACTGTTCGAACAAGTAAACGATATCTCATAAGACCACGCCGTATAACGGAACGAGTTTTTTCCCTTATGAGAATCCAAATTTTCTTTATATCAAAAAACTTTTGATATTGTAATAATGTCTATCAACCACAATATAATAATCATCTAGCAGAAACGCTTTCATCTCAAGTTATACATATATAGTATACAATCAAAACCGCAAGCACGTATTGGGTAATGGATTTCCAACTATGACAAGGTATGGAACCACCGTTCGCTAGTGTACCTCTAGAAAGGAATACACTAGGTTCAACAAGAACATCTTGCAACCCGGCCACACATGACCGACCACTCATTTCGCTTGAGTGTATCGAATGTATATCACCAACGGTTGGGATCAGCAACCATTTCCCAAATGGGACAGTATCGACAATAGATTTTTAGAAATAAATGAAACTCTAGATCAGGTGATTATACACCCTACTTCGGAGCGACCGACTTAGCCATGCTGCCTGCCCGATTTCTGTCATTTACCAGTTGATGAGGCTAGAAGCTACGCTTTATCATCACACCAGATTCACTTCGAATGTCACATTTGTCAGATCCATCGAAAATCACTAATTGACGTTTACAATAGTACATTACGTGTTAGCTAAAGAAGTTTCCTTCTCCGCTTCCACTCTTGGTACGGTTGAAGAAATCAATGTACGTGACCTTTCTAGAAATACTCTATTAGACATTCATCCATACAAGTCATCCAGGAACAGGATGAGCCGAAGGTACTATTCAGTATATCCATCTTAGGCACCATTATCTAAGACTTATACAATAGCCCTTGCACTTTGTAACACCCCGAATTTTAGTTAATACTAAAGTTCACTAATTATAGGATAAATAATCTCAAATGTGGGAATTGGGGGTAACGGGCTGCGTCATTGCGTTCGCCTCGGAAAAATACGCGAAATAGAGTCCGAGTTTTCGAGAATCGGAGTCCGTATGGCCGAGTTATGGCCTAATGAAGTTGGCAGAAAATTTAAGATAAAAACAGAATTAAATATTTAAAATCAGATTTCGAATTGGGGCCAGCAGGGGCCAGGCGGGAAAAATTCCCGCCCTTACCATGTCGACAGGGCTGTCGACAGGCCTGTCGACAAGGGGGTCGACTTGCCTGTCGACTTGCCTGTCGACACGGCGTGCCGAGCCAGGGGGCTTGGGTGCACCAGATTTGGTTTTCTGGCTAGGGCTGGGCTGGGTTCTAGAGATTTCCTAAATCTAACGGACCTAATCTAACCTAGGGTTAATCTAAGGGCCTAAAACACTACCTAATCCTATAAATAAGACCCCAACCCTACCCTAATTCATTCATAATTAGATCTTGTAACTAAACTATGGCAAAATGAAACTTGGTCATGGCCTCCACAAACCAATGAAGAGAGTTGCAAGCTAATCAACCTCTAATCAACATCTTCTTCAACTAAAGCTACTAGTTCTACTACATAAGTTTGCTAATCTTGGTTTTGGTGAGTTCCTATGGCTTTAATAATCAATTGTTAAATTGATTATGGTACGATGTGATAAGACATGGCTATGTTTGTGGATAAATGTGTTTATGCAAGTTTGTATGATATGTGATTTGCAAGTTTTATGCTATATGCAAGTTTAATGCCATGTTTTATGATGCAAAACACTATGTTGAACATTTATGCATATGTAACATGTTATGCAAACTATATGTGAGAGTATATGCAAGTTATATGTAACATGATATGCAAGTTATGCATGTGATTTTATGCATGCTAAGTATTTGGTGTTATGCATGCTAAGTATTTGATTTTATGCATGCTAAGTATTTGATTGTATGCATGCTAAGTATTGGGTTTTATGCATGCTAAGTGTTTGGGTTTATGCAAGTTAAGTGGTGGGTTCATGCATAATAAATAATTGATTTTATGCATGTTAAGTAGGTGGTTTTATGCATGCTAAGTGTTTGGTATTATGCATAAATCATGACGTGCAAGTTTACCCTTTTAAATGTGATGCATACATATGCAAGATGACACCTTTATATGCTATGCATGTTTACCCTCCTTTAAGATGCAAGTCATATATGCAAGTTCAACATGTTATGCAAGTTATGTGTATGCTTATATGCAAGCTCAACATGTTATGCAAGTTATGTGCATGATGTTATGTAAGTTATGTGCATGTTGTTATGCAAGTTCATATGCAAATTATGTGTATGAGGGTATGCAAGTTATGTGCATGATGTTATGCAAGTTACGTTTATGAGATTATGCAAGTTATGTGCATGATGTTATGCAAGTTATGTATATGCTTAAATGCAAGTTTAATGTGATATGCAAGTTATGCATGCTTATGCAAGTATGTGAATGCTTATGCAAGTATGTGAATGCTTATGCAAGTATGTGAATGCTTATGCAAGTTATGTGTATGCTTAAATTCATGTTTAACATGTTATGCAAGTTATGAGAATGCTTATATGAAAGTTTGGGTTAAATGTAGTTGGGTTAATATATGCTCATAAATGCAAGTTGACATCCTCTTAACCCATGACAAAGTTATATGCTAAACCCCATGATATTTGTGATGGATCTTCCCCTTTATTATGTCATGAAATGAGAACGATTTACTTGGGGAACGATGGGGTTGGTAAATATGTTAATAAAAGTATGATTGGGTATGATTAAGCATACCATAAAATGAATAACCATAAGTGGGAATTTACCTATTGAGTTAGGTCTACCCCATGGGAATTTACCTATTGAGTTAGGTCTACCCATGTTATGAAAAACTTGATATTAATTAGGGATAATTAATATGGGGGTGATTAATTAGGTGTAATTAATCAACTAAGACACGAGGTTGGACCCTTTTGTAGCGGAAGTCTGCCCGGAACCGACCGGCCATCCAGCGGCTACAAATGATTGGCCCAATGTGAGAGGTCTTAGTCATAAATTAAATACATGATTAAAGTAAAGACACGAGGTTAGACCCTTTTGATGACAGAAGTCTGCCCGGAACCAACCGGCATATCCAGCAGTCATAAAAGACGGTCTAATGTGAGAGGTCTTTATGAGGTCATGATCTTAATTAATGAATTAAGAAACACTTAAGCATATTAGCATGTAGAGGGGCATGAGGGGTTAAGTGGGTGCCTTGGGTGGCATGTAGTAACTAGTGGGGGTGCCTTGGGTGGCATGAGGAAACTAGTGGGTTGCCTTGGGTGGCAATAGAAAATACGATTAGAATACTTAACCAAAGTGGAACATGTAATTAAACATGATTAAAGGGTTAAGTAAGTGCCTTGGGTGGCATGTGGGAATCAAGTAAGTGCCTTGGGTGGCATGCGGAAATCTAGTGGGTGCCTTAAGTGGCAATTGAAATATAATTAGATGACTTAACCAAACCTTAACATGTAAGGGGGCACGATTATAAAAAGGGGTTAAGTGGGATGCACTAGATAAAATGACAAGCTTAAGTAGTAGCTTGTGGGGGCCCATTTCAACCAATATCCCAAACGTATCTTTGTGGGCTCGACCCAAGTCGAGGACGGGACACGCATATTGGGCTTGACTATAAGAGGCCAAAACGGGGTAGCGGTGGCAACGCAAGTCCAACGGGCTTCATATGCGTGTGTGGGCCCGGGCTGGTAGATAAGCCGTTGTTGCATCGTGTAGATATAAGCCGTGCACCGTTGATAGAATTGGTTGCCACTTTAGGGGAGTGATACACCCCACTGTGGGGCCAGCACGGGTATCTACGTTAGGGAGCCGATCGCTTGGGAGTAGTGGGGTACACCTAGTGGAGGTAGGGGCAGACGGCACCTACGTGGTCAGCTAGAAGTACCAGAAACTACTAGTTATATTTTCTAAATCTTTAGGTGGGATCAACCTTTAAGTAGGAATTACTCTTGGTGGGTAGAACTGGTGTGGTGCAGTGTAGGAATTACCCTTGGGTGGGTAGATCTGGGGTGGTATAAGCTAGTAATTATCCTTGGGTGGATAAATGCGTCTTTTCGATTATCGTAGTACATCCTGTGTTTTGTTGGCTACTTAGTGTAGTCATTATCCCCAGACGTACCGTAACTTCTTTATATCATACCCTAATTACTTTAATGATTGTATTGTTAGGGTTATAGGACTCACTCAGACTTATGTCTGACCCCGTTGTTGTTTATCTTTTTTTCCCAACCCTCAGGTTATCAGAGTGGGCCTAGCACTAGTGGGCTTGGATCAGACCGCTATATCTATCTTTTGGGGCTTGGACCGTAGAAGTAAAGCTCGGTTTATCTTTTCCATTTTGGCTATTATCTATGTAATGGGATTATGTACTTCTATTTTTTTCAGGATGGATATTATGTACTTGACTATTGTTATGGTTTTGTGATGTAACCAAACATGTTTGTTAATGAAATGATGTTTTAAATTTTCAAGTATTACTTATATATGTCCTGTTGTAATTTTTCTGTTCTATACTCACTAAAAATACTCCACCAAAACTAAGGCATTCCCTTAGTGAGTGACCTTAGCGGGTGTGGGGTGTTACACACTTTACTCTATCTTCAATTATCTTTGGCATATATAATTCGCAACGCTTATGCCAATACAGAGTGGTTCTTTGGATAATAATCCAACCGGTCTCTCCATATTAACAACGTTAAAATGGTTAAAACTTTGATAGTCTGTGATTTAACCATTAAAGAAAAACAGGTGTGCAAACAACGATATTATTTCCAAATGGAAATTCTATCAATCAATCATCAATCATATATATATATATATATTTCCTTATTTACTATGTTTAGAAAATATACATTAACACTGGAAAATATTTCCAAATCTTATTCACATTTCCAATTTCAATATTTGATTACGTTTCCGATTCTATTTGGAAAACATTTCCAAATCTTCTTTACTTGGATTTAAACAGATGTTTAAATCAACATCGCGACGACAACTCAAACCACTATACTTATTTACTAAATTCACTTAACCACTTTCACTCTCGAACCTTAACCATTTCTAAATTAAAAACGAAGTCAATCGAGTTGGGGTATAACTACCTCTCAGACCTTAACTAAACAACATTTCAAATCTCGAATTAGTGTAAGTTCATCTTTTAACTCTTACCGGATTAACTCTTATTCGAATAACCTATCCGAATAACTTATATTCGATTTGCTTACTTTCGAATACTTATATTCGATAATCTCTTTCTTCGAGTAAATCTTATTCGATTTAACCCCTGTCGAATAACTAGATTCAATCAACTCACGTCGAATATTTCTGATTCGATTTTCTCACTTCGAATATCTACTATTCAATTTTCTCTTTTCAACTCTATTCGAATAAACTAAATTCGATTAACTCCATTTGAATAACTCTAGTTCGATTTAACTCTATTCAATAACTTCTAGTTCGATATAACTCTATTCAATAACTTCTAGTTCGATATAACTCTATCGATTTACTTTAACTGATTAACGCTAACTGTTTAACTCTAACTAGTTTACCCTAACTGGTTAACTCTTATTCGAATAACTAATATTCGATTAACTCTAATGGTTTTACTCTAACTGATTAACTCTTATTCGAATAACTAATATTCGATTAACTCTATTCAACTAACTCGACTCGACTAACCCCTTTCGAATAACTAATTCGATTTACTAACTTTCGAGTACCATATTCGATTTAACTCCCTTCGAATAACTTATATTCGATTTAACTCCTTTCCAATACCATATTCGATTTAACTCCTTTCGAATACCATATTCAATTTAACACCTTTCGAATACCATATTCGATTTAACTCCTTTCGAATACCATATTCGATTTAACTCCTTTCGAATACCATATTCAATTGAACTCCTTTATTCGCTATATATAGATTTCCATTTTAACAACGTTTATTCATTTTTAAAGATTTACTTTTAGTAACGGTTCTCCACTTTAAAATGATTTCCTTCTTATAACAGTTTCCTTTTTATAACGTTTTCCCTTTTTATAACGTCCTATTCTGTTATAAATAATTTTCCCTTTTTAACTCTATTTATTTTCTAAATATTTCCTATCAATTCTATTTGTAAATGATTTACAAATATTTCCTTTTCTATTTTTCTATTTGCAAATGGTTTGCAAATATTTCCTTTTCAAATCTATTCTTTGATTTTATAATTTCCCTTTTTCTAAATATCTCCTATTTATAAATATTTCAATTTATAAATATTTCTTATTTATAAATATTCCGTTTATAAATATTTTATTTTCAAATATCACTATGAAAATATTCCCTTATCAACATTTCGGTATGTTATGGTATTCAACATATCAAATCACGATGATCAGTATCGTCCAAACACATATAGTCGACAACAGATTATATATCACATCATATATCACAATATATGAAAAATAGTAAAATAAATGTGTTCCTCCAACCTGTTTCCCTGCATCCACAGATGTTACACAATAAAATTAACATCACTTTCAGTTCCATATGATATATTCTGTTAAACAGAATCAATATAGAAATTCACTAACTGACTAGTAGTTCAATCAAACAGTCAACACATAGTCAATCAGCCAATATTTAAAAGTTCTAAAAATACAACATGAAATTATAAACTGTTCAGAGTTAGTGAGATTTACTCACATTGGCGCGTTAACCGTTAAATGACGGTGTGCGTTATTTGATTCAGTCGGACAATTTATTTCTCCATAAATTGTAACAAGCTCTGATTCACTATCGGATCTTGTTTCGCTGAATTCCGTCAACGTATGTGTTAGTTATGGGATTTTACAATATAATAGGTTATTTATTTTAAGTAAAACCTAAACTAATTTAATATTGGGCCTTACCCCTCTTTGAATAAAACTGGCCCAGTTACCATCTAAAGCCCAAAGCCAAAATGATCCTTCTCCCCCCATGTATCACGCTATAACTTCCTCCTTCCACAACCGATATTTCAAACATCAATTTCCTTTTATACTTTATATAATTTAAAACTTAACTAAATAATAAATTCACAAATGGGCCTCACCCATTCTCAATGGCCCAACCCACATCATAAAGACCAGACCCGAATTCTTTCTCTCCTCCTTCCTGGTTCAATGCGTATCCTCTCCTGTTGCCTTCAAGCCATTAACGTAAGCTTCGTTCACCAATATCTCGTCTAATACTTCACGCTATACAAATCTGACATCATCATTCATCTCTCCGTCAAATTCTCCACCTCGTGAACCCTATACACTCGAGCTCGAGCTTCATCACGGAAATCTGTGCGATAGTAGCAGCCTCGCCAAAAAAGATCGATCCAAATCAAACCAGAAAATTTCCAAAAAAAACATCATTGATGCTATTCGATCCCCTGAGTTCAAATCCGAACTCAAAAGGATTTAAAACTCCATGAATCGCACCCAAAAAGCAACCCTAGCTTTACTGTGCACCTTTGACTTCGAAAAAGTAAGCGTCGCACCCCCTAATATACACACTAGATCGAAGCTCTGTGGACGTTGGATTCAACGAGTTTAGTTTCAGGATTTATAGAAGTTTGTGGATTTAGTTTTGATTTTTGGTTTTGCTCGAGATATTTTTCTGGTAAGAAAACATACGGCGGTTTTTGCAGTTGACTTCCGGAGGGTTGATTTAGGTTAAGGATGGTTATTTATAGCATTTGGATTGGAATATTCCCTTAGCATATTCCATTTATATTTTATCGCTATGTGTTCTTATCGAAATAAATATCTTAGGATCATATACAGTACCCAAAAATCACGAATCTGGACAAGCAGCTACAGTTCAATATTACGGTCCCAACAAAACTAGTTTCGTCGAATTCCGACTCTGTTTGCTCACACAGCGTATTTCTAACTGTCGAAATATAGACTGTTTTTTCACTCTAAAAATCCATACGGCCACATAGTGACTCTAAAAATCACGAAACTAGAAATATAATAACTATTTGACATTGCGGATCCAATAAAATTAGTTTCGTCGAATTCCGACTTCGTTTGCAAAACAGGCTATTTTTAAAGCTTTGAATGACCGATTTAAATATATAAATATATTTAAATAAAAAAAATTAAATTTAATATTTAAAAATAAATATTATCGTCTATATTCAAAGTCGCATATCATACAGCTCAGAAAAATCCTATATGAATTTCTAACTTGATATTTAAATCTGGGTCAACCCGATATTCGATTTATATTGAAATTCCTTTTTAAAATATAAATTATTCCTTTATAAATTATAAAGGAATTCCACAGCGACTTTTCTGAAATTTGATTTGGACGTGAATCAAAGTCTACACGACGAAATCCCAATTTTTCTCTTCCACTAGAAAGATATACTTCACCAGCTCCACACGTTTCTTGTTTCACAGAAATCCGGCTTAAAACGAATCCTCTACATTCAGTTGAAGTTCGAATCGCCAATTTACGAACTGCAGCGCCATTTCGAGCTTGATTTTAATTATAATATAATTATGCGTTCAAACTGTCGTTCAAATAATATATTCGTTATTCTAATTCAATTCTAAACTGAATTAAATATCACCGATGATCCAGTTCACACCATATCGCCATTTCAGCCAATTCTGATTATTTCAGAATTAAATATATTATTTAATTTATTATTTTAATTAAATATTCACCATTATTTAATTCCACGACCATTAAATCCTTTAATTCACTATTTAAATAATTAAATAAATTAATTATAATACCTCTACAAATGCGGGTCATTACAAGATGGGTGATTGGATGGTAGGATATAAGTTCTTCTCGACTTGAAGATTTTGGGGACGAAATCCTAAAAGGAGGGGAGAATGTAACACCCCGTACTTTCTATTAACGTTATTATAACGAATCCTAGAATACTTAATTTAAAATTTGATAATTAAGGGAAACGGGTTACGCCATTGTGTTCTTCTCGGAATTCTGGTTGAGATAGAGTCCGAGTTTGCGTAAATTAGGCTTCATATGAAGAAGTTATGGCCTCTAGAAGTTTCAGAAATTCAAATAAATTCAAATAGCTCGAAAAACAAGTTCAAATTCGAAACAGAAGTCAGAAGCGGGCTGGCCGGGAAAATTCCCTCCCAAGCAGGTCGACCTGGGGGTCGACCCTAGTGTCGACCTCCCCCTCTAGAGGTCGGCCTGGGGGTCGACCTGGGTGTCGACCGGCCAGATCTGAATTTTGAACGACTGATGACTTACTGCTGAGTCACTAGGGTTTCTGGATGGTCCTGATCTGGTCTGAGTGGCTGTGATTAACCCTAGGTTCATCCGACGGCTATAATTAAACTGGAATTCTATATAAACAACTCAATGCTTAACCTAAAAACACATGGAAAAATAATCCTAGAACTGAAATGTCGTCAGTAGAGAACTTGGAGTAGCCGTCACCGTATTCAATTCAAAGATGAGTTAAAAGCTTACATCTAAAATCAAATTAAAACGAGTCCGATTCAACGATCTTCATCAAAGGCGCGCATCTCCAATTTCAAAATTCGTATTTCAAAATGCATGAATTCCTTTTAGTTTGTAAGTTAGTTATTACGTAGATTTAAACATCTTTCGATTGAATCATGACATGTTGTAATTGGGATATAGAATGATCCTTATGTATAAGATTTGATTCTCGTTTATCTTAAAGTATCGTTGTAATTAATCATGTCTATATGCTTATGGTGATGAACATGTTGTATATTTCTTGTCTATATGCTTGTGGCGATGAACATGTTGTATATTAATCATGTCTATATGCTTGTGGTGATGAACATATTGTATATGATTTGGGAAATGGATTTATTTTGCCAATTAAATGGTAAAACATGTCATGTTATAAATTGGTGGTTATTTGCAAGTTTATGATCTAAAACACATGCTTATACGTTAGATCTACACTCATGTATATTCATGTTAGGTTGAATCTAACTATGTTGTAAAAGTGGAATTGTAGTCCTCTTATGTTTTTAACATCATGCTAAATTGTGATTAAAAATGATTATAATAGCTTTCTTATGTTTTGACATACATTAGATTATATGCTAAGTTGTGGTTTGAAACTGTGATTATATGTTAAAATTCAATGCTAGACCTTTGTCAAGTTTACATGACCATTTGACTGTAATAACCCGGAAAATGTGAACCAGTTTAAAATTTTTAAATTAGGTTACTAACAAGAAATTAGAATGATTAAAATAGCCTATTTCCAAAAAAAAATAGAATTGTGTATAATATGGCCGTTTGAAATTTTGATTACAAACTAAGTCTGACTGTGCAGGATGGAAAATATAGCGGATTTTGGTGAGACCAAAAATATTTAAATCTGTTAGTCAATACCTTTCTAACGAATCTGAAAAATCGAAGTTTCATAACGGGAATCAAAAGTTATGGCCGAATGAATTTTCAGAAGAGTCGGTATATAGAATATATAGGCCTAGAAAACTGATATTTTGCAAACGGCCTCGGAATTCGACGAAACCACTTTTGTTGGGTCCGGGATGTCAAACTATTGTTAGATTTCAAATTTCATAATTTTTCGAATCAATATGTGAGCGTGGCAAAGGAAAACGCGGTTGACCAGTTTCTGTTGAATTTAATCGACTGGAAATTGGCCATTTTTCAAACGGTCTCAGAATTCGACGAAACTAGTTTTGTTAGGACCGTATCGTCAATACGAAACTAGAAAATATTTTTCTGGAATTTTTCTAGTTAGTATGTGACCCCGGTAATTTGAAATGTACGTTTAAAATTCAATATAAGGATTTAAATGTAAATTTCCACGGAAACTGATTGTAACGATCAAACCAGCTTACGATACATATCTCATTGTGTTCGGAATGGGGGTAAAACGCTATGGACGACAGGCGGTAGGCCGCGTTTCGAGGTCGTATGTAAAAGTCAACCTTTTTACCAAAATTAAATAATTAATTAATAAAAATATATATTATTTTAATTCCCCCCCTTTTTCTTCTTCATTGCCCCCCCCCCCCCGCCCCCCCCCCCCCCCGATTCATTCTTCAGAAACGAAAAGAAAACCTAACCTAATCAAATCGCGCCGCCGCCTTACCCTTGAAGCCACCGCCGACGAAGACTTCGACGCCCCCTCCGTCCGACCCCGCCTCGTCTCGAAGTCGCGACATCGAATCGAAGCAGCCCCCCCCCCCCAGTCGAAGCCTCGAAGCCGCCGCGACACCTCCGAACGCCACCAACGAGCCGCCGACGAACACCATCGAGCCCCCCCTCTTCGCAGCCGGAGGTGAGAGTTTAGGTTATTTTATTTTTGTTTTTATTTTTGTTTTGCAGTAAATTAAAAACTGATTTTTTAAGGTTTTTAAAACTGATTTTTAGGATTTTTAAAAACTGATTTTTTTTAAGGTTTTATAAACTGATTTTTAGGATTTTTAAAAACTGATTTTTTAAGGTTTTAAAAACTGATTTTTAGGATTTTTAAAAACTGATTTGTTAAAGTTTTAAAAACTGATTTGTTAAAGTTTTAAAAACTGATTTGTTAAAGAATTTTAAAAACTGATTTGTTAAAGTTTTAAAAACTGATTTGTTAAAGAATTTTAAAAACTGATTTTTAAAGGAAAAGAAAACTGATTTTATTTTAAGGTTTAAAATAGAAAAAAAAGGTTTAAACTTTGAAATAGAAAAAGGTTTAATCTTTTAAAAGAAAAAGATTTGAACTTGCAAAAATAAAAATCATATTTTTAAAAATAGAAAAGACGGAATTTTTTTGGTTAAGTAGAAGAAGTAAGGTATGATTCTTATATTTTTAAAGCAATAAAAATATAATTTTTACATCATAAGAATGATAAAAATATAATCTTTATATAAAGTCAAAATGCAATCCTTATATATTGAATAACATAGTAAAAATTCGATTTTTACCTATGTAGAGAATACAGGCAATGAAAGCAACAAGAAGGCGAAATAGGCGAAGGTTTCTATTAAGGAAAATCGTGTTATTGGATAGCTACTGGTGAGGATTTCTCACTCTTCAATTTCTTTTTATAATTATATATATATGTGTTGAAAATGAAAGTGAATTGCTATATATAAATATCTATATATATATATATACGCCCCTCGTCCACAAACCATGGACGATATTTATTGGTTGAAATTGTTGTGAAAATTGATTGATAGCGAATGATTGTTGGGATTGTTTGTGATTGATATTGGTTGATTGCGGTTGAAAAATACCCGTTTGTGGTTGAAAAATATTTGGTTGAAATCACATAGGATTAGTTTGTGGAAATAAAATAAATATATACATGCCGCCTGCGTGCGAACTAGATGCATGATTCCCATTGTCAAAAACCGCGAGGTTTTAAGGTAGAGCGAGGAGTCGTACTAGGGACGGTGCCGGTGTAACTACCCTGCCGTTATGCTGTCGAAATTTTGAATAATATTCTTGTGTTTGAATTATTTTCATATGCTTAAACTATATTTATGCATTGAATAGAAAACATTCATGTGTTGAATTGATATTCATTCGTTGATTAGAAATTCATGTGTTGAATGGTATTCATATTTTGAAATAAACTGTTCGATAATAAAAATCACATTTTTATCTATATATAGAAACTATAGAAAACATTCATGTGTTGAATTGATATTCATTCGTTGATTAGAAATTCATGTGTTGAATGGTATTCATATTTTGAAATAAATTGTTCGATAATAAAAATCACATTTTTATCTATATATAGAAACTATAGAAAACATTCATGTGTTGAATTGATATTCATTCGTTGATTAGAAATTCATGTGTTGAATGGTATTCATATTTTGAAATAAACGGTTCGATAATAAAAATCACATTTTTATCTATATATAGAAACTATAGAAAACATTCATGTGTTGAATTGATATTCATTCATTGATTAGAAATTCATGTGTTGAATGGTATTCATATTTTGAAATAAACAGTTCGATAATAAAAATCACATTTTTATCTATATATAGAAACTATAGAAAACATTCATGTGTTGAATTGATATTCATTCGTTGATTAGAAATTCATGTGTTGAATGGTATTCATATTTTGAAATAAACTGTTCGATAATAAAAATCACCTTTTATCGACTATATGAACTGTGTAAAATAATCTCGTCTTAAAAGAAATTGTTTTATGATAAAAATCTCATTTTTATCACCAACTTGAACTATATAGAAGAATAGTGTTTTGAAATGAATTGTTTTACAATAAAAATCACATTTTTATTGTATGCATTAATCGTTGAAATGTGAAGTGTTAAAAATAGCCACTTGTTCAAAATAAACATATATGAGTTGGAATATTCATTAATTAGCCAACGAAATGATTTGCACCTATTTATGTAACATTAGAATGAATGGTGTTTTTAAACCAAACAGAAATCAAATATGAAGTTGAATAGAAAATGATAAATGATAAGAACTGTATATATATGTACCTGCATATTTATTGAACAGGTTATAGCAAAGGGGCTAGAGAAGAGGAATAAAATTTGTGCCCGACAAACAGGTACACATTTACTGCTTTGTTTGGATGATGATTTTATGAGCCTGTTGGCTTTTTCTTTTTCTTTTTGAGATTAGAAGGACCGGGAACGCTATTTGCGATTTCCCGATGCTCCCGGTGCAGGGGAGGTTATGGAGAAATTTTCCAAAATTTTAGGGTGTTAGAAAAATATTTGAAGTGAAAACGATATAGAAATCACCGAATGAACTATATTTATATAAATATATAAATATAAATAAAATTAAAACGAAACGAGGCCGTGCAGTTCGTATTTTGAAACCGTGATTTCAAACGACTAGTGCGGGGAATCCGACCATTGGATTTTCCCGAAACCTCAACCGTCGGGTTCGCCTTGGAATAATCTTTCCAACGGCACCAACCTTATAAAAATCCAACGGTTGGATTGTCTGGAATGTTTAATTCAAAATTAAGGAAAAACAGCGCCAGAAACGATTATATATATATATATATATATATATATATAATTAAATTTAATCGAATAACGACGCTGCAGTTCGTAAATTGAAATCGAAAATTAAAATGGTTAGTGTGGAAGATCCGACCGTCGGATTTTCCCAAAACTGGAATCGTTGGATTCGTTTTGAAAAGACCTTCCTAATGCTGTAAAATTTGTGAAGATCCAACGGTTAGATTTTCCGATATGTGTAAAACAAATTAAGGGAAAAACAGCGCCAGTGACACGAAACGACCTGAAATGTCGTTTAATTAAATATGGACATTTTTAAATAAATAAAAATGGCGAAAAATCGTTATAAAATATTATAAGCAACATAGGTTGCAAATAAACCAAGTGGACTTGAATTGTTTGATATTTGATGGTTGTATGTGTATGACATGAAAATAACACTAAATAACTGAAAGATGGATGTCGAATAATATAACCATATAAAGAATCGATTTAAATTCTAATGACGTGAATTATTTGAAAAGGCCGAGCTAACCCTCATTTCAAATAATTCATCGAGCGATTCGAATTGGAAAATGCAAAGACGATTCAAGACCGACGATCTTCGTATCGGTTGGATGGGCACTACTGAGGTTCCTAACTGGAGTAGCTACCGGAAAGGGACGGAAGTAGTAGCCGTCTGAACGTATATGTTGATTGGACTGATATGCGAGGAATTTGACGTCTCCGGTTTCGTTCAGACCCAGGACGGACTTGTAAATGGACTGTGTGTCTGACATTGGATTTTGTTCTATACTGACTGATCTCTGTTAAATATATATCTGTTTGGCGGCGGAGAATTTATTCTCTTGCTTAACGCCCTTCTCTGATATGTACGAGCTTAGAGGTTATATATCGATGGAAAGCAATCGTATGGAGTGGACTGCCTATGTGGCATGCCAAGATGCTGTGATCAAGGCTTCTGTTGCAAAGCAAAGTCTTGTGGATGATGATCAAAGAAAGGCCTACGTGGCCTAGCTTTGTGTATTTCGTAGATTCACGAACCTCACACCCCGGTATGAGTTAAAAACGGGATACGGACCGCTGGGAGAGCACGACGTTTCTTTCTAGCTATGGTGGTGTTAGTGACTTACCAGCCCTGACATATATATCTACTTTTCACCTTTGTGGTTGTTGGAATGCGAGGCGCCTCGATTATAGGTCTGTAAGGACCGGGAAACGTGTGTTCAGGAATAAATAATCCTCTAACGTAAGTGAGGACCGGCCCAGCCGAATCCAGGGGTTACCCAGTGTGCGTAATCCTGAGGCATTTGCTAGAGTGTCTCGAAGCGGAGAGGAGCTTGCCCCTTGCCTCGACTCATGACGGAAATCCAATTTCCAATACGAGATAACGGATTTGATTGCAGAACTAGTATGGAGACATAGTAGATGGTAGTTATGCCGCCTATGATTGATATTTATGATGCTATTCGTTTTTGAAACATATACGCACTAGTAATAATATCAAATGACTTTTCTTTATACGTATCAAGCATATTTGGCTATTATAAGGTAAAACTCTATCCTCCGGCTTGCGTTGCATTGTGTGATGGGACCTGAGTCTTATAATGGCTTCATTCTTTCTAAAAGCATTGCGTTGTTTTAAAAGAATTTACCTTGTTTTAAATGCACTAGCAATCACTGGAGTAAACCCGTTCCGCGAAAGTGGCGTGGTCCTATGATTTGCTATTACTATTGTTTAACTGTTAAATAGATTCCTCATACCAGTCCCCATGACTGACCCGTTGTTTGTTTCACTTTGCAAACGCGGGTGCCCTTATTTTCACACGGGCAGCCTAGTACACAGGTGACAGGTGGTTTTTGGTTCTGCACTGCTGCATAGCATGCACTTTTGGCTCATGGCGAGGCTGACTTCATAGAGACGACTTAGATATTTTCCGCCATTACTGTGTTTATATTATGATTCCGCCACTGGCGATGCAGACTGATTTACTTTCCGTATTTCTCACTATATGTATATGTATTCCGCCTTCGGCGATGTAGACTGATACTCTTATTATGTCACTGCATGTATGTATTCCGCCACTGGCGATGATGACTGATCACTTCCCTTTCTTTTTACTAAGTATATCCCACGTTATGCTATTCTGATATTCCTACATGTTGTGATTCCGCTGTCATATTCATGTAAAATTATTTTATTTATTGTTTCTGCTATTATCTGTACTCTGCTATGATGATTAATGTGTTATTTCCTAATGATTATCCTTAATACCGCCCCTCGGATTTTGGGATCGTCACATTGACCCAACTTAGTCACAAGTTCACCTTTACCCATTTAATTAAAGTTGATGATACGTCTATGCCAAGTTACACATGACAAGTTGAAATGTATGTTATTTTATATTTATTTCATGTCTCTTGTTTATTACCCCTTTTCTTGTTTATGGGTTGGGCTAACTTACTAGCCCAACATTTTATGTGATTCAGGCGTACGTTCCAAGGGGGTAGCGATGGGAAATATGAAAATTCATGGCATAGGTTTGTTTATAAAATGGTATATTTGATATACTATTTATTGTGAGCAATATTTGAAAAGATAATCATGGCATGAGTAAATTAAAATTAATTTACATAAAGTGTAATGACCCGCATTGGCAGAGGTATTATAATTAATTTATTTAATAATATAAATAGTGATATAGTGAATTAAATGGTCGTGGAATTAAATAATGGTGAATATTTAATTAAAATAGTAAATTAAATAATATATTTAATTCTGAAATAATCAGAATTGGTTGAAATGGCGATATGGTGTGAACTGGATCATCTGTGATATTTAATTCAGCTTGGAATTTAATTTGACAAACAAATATATTATATAAACGACAGTTTGAACATAGAATTATAATATAATTAAAATCGAGCATGAAATGGCGCTGCAGTTCGTAAATTGGCGATTCGAACTTCAACTGAATGTACAGGATTCGTTTTAAGCCGGATTTCTGTGAAATAAGAAACGTGTGGAGCTGGTGGAGTATATCTTTCTAGTGGAAGAGAAAAATCGGGATTTCGTCGTGTATATTTTGATTCACGTCCAAATCAAATTTCAGAAAAGTCGCTGTGGAATTCCTTTATAATTTATAAAGGAATTATTTATATTTTAAAAAGGACTTTCAATATAAATCGAATATCGGGTTGACCCAGATTGAAATGTCAAGTAAGAAATTCATATAGGAATATTCTAGAATTGTATGGTATTCCACTGTGAATATAGACAATAATTTTTAAGTTTTAATACTTAATTTAATTATATTTAAATATATTTATATATTTAAATAAGCTATTTAGAGCTTTAAAAAAATAGCCACTTTTGCAAACGAAGTTGGAATTCGACGAAACTAATTTATTTGGATCCGCAATGTCAAGTAGTTGTTAGATTTCCAGTTTTGTGATTTTTGGGGTCACTGTGTGGAGGTACGGATTTTTAGAGTAAAAACAGTCAGTATTTTGACGGCTAAAAATTAGCTGTGCGAGCAAACGGAGTCAGAATTCGACGAAACCAGTTTCGTTGGGACCGTATTGTCGAACTGTAGTTGCATGTCCAGTTTCGTGATTTTTAGGTATCGTACGTGATCGTACGGATTTTTAGAAGACTAAAACGAATATTAAATAATAAAAG
The DNA here is from genome assembly GCA_030737875.1 of Allium sativum. Lineage (NCBI taxonomy): Eukaryota > Viridiplantae > Streptophyta > Magnoliopsida > Asparagales > Amaryllidaceae > Allium > Allium sativum. The sequence goes on along the minus strand of CM060913.1, from coordinate 421,068,775 downwards.
AAAAATATCTAAAAACATCTTAACTAATGTTTGAACCAAAAGAGACCACGTTCCTTCTTCTCAGCCTCACCCTCACTCTTATAAACACAAGAAGAATGCGCCGCAGCCTCTTCTAAAAATTACATAGTCAACTTCTTACTTTAGAAAAATCAAATCAAATTAGAGAAAAACCCATAAATCATGTGATAACTATATTTGAGATCTGGGTTCAATCCTCTTCACGTTGGTACCCAATTTGTATCGCTCGGTATAGTGTTCTGGTCGTTGAAAGTATAACATGGATTCTAGGGTTTTACTTTTTGAAGGATTTGAACATTTAATCGTGTAATGGTTGTTCGTTTGGGGTTCAAGAAGTCGAGCGACAGCTCGAGGCAGAATTTGGGTGGGTTTTTGTTCTGAAATTAGTCGCGTGTTTTTGCTGTGCTCGTGGGAAAAAGCTGAGCGACGGAAATGGGTTGGCACCATCGAGTTTTGAAATATGGGTATGGGGTTGAAGACGAATAGACGAGGTGAACTTTAATGGGATCCTTGTTGAACTCGGCCGTTTGTAGAGGGAGGACGATGCTTGCTAATGAACAGGAAAGGCGGTTGGAGTTTGTACTGGAGTCGGATTGATCTTCAACGAAGAGGAGAGAAAGAGTAAAAGGGCGGGCCTTGTATGGGGAGTGGTTGGGCCAAAATGGTAAGGCCCATGATTTTTAATTTGAATTTGAATTTAATTAAAAAGTATACGATCTTATAAAAGGTATAACTCTTCCATACGGTATCAGAATTGAGTGAAATAGGATCCAACGGGAGCTATACGATGGAACTGACAACAAGTGGATTGGGGTCCGTTACAATTTATAGCAAAATAAATTGACCGTCTGGATCAAGCGATGGTTATCGTTATTGACGTTGATTGTCCAATGTGAGTAAATCTCACTAACTCTGAATAGCTTATAATTTCATGTTGTATTTTTAAAATAGTTAAATATTGGTTGATTGACTGTGTGTTGACTGTTTGATTGAACTGCTAGTCAGTTAGTTGAATTTCTATATTGATTCTGTTTAACAGAATATATCGTATGGAACTGAAAGTGATGTTGATTTTATATTGTATAACATCTGTGGATGCAGGGAGACAGGTTGGAGGAATCCAACCGAATTCCTCAACATTTATTTTACTATGATTCATATATTGTAATATGTGATGTGATATATAATCTGTTGTCGATTATATGTGTATGAACGATATTGGTCATCGTGATTTGATGTGTTAAATACCAGAACATACCGGAATGGTTGAAAGGGAATTTTCAAAATGAATATTGAAAATATATTATTTATAAAATCAAAGGATTTTATAAAAGAGATAATATTTATAACAATCAAAGGAGATTTTATAAAAGGAATTATTTATAAATGGAATATTTATAAATGGATTATTTATAAATAGAAAATACATAGAAATGAAACCCTAAAGGAATTATTTGCAAACCATTTGCAAATAGATTAGAACGAGAAAGGTTTGTAAACCATTTACAAATCAATCAGAAAGAGAAATGTTTGTAAACCATTTACAAATGGAATCGAAAGAGGAATATTTGTAAAACTTTTACAAACAAAATCGAAAAGGAGGTATTTGTAAAACCATTTACAAATAGAATTAAAAAGGAAATATTCAGAAAATTAATAGAGTTATAAAAAGGAAATTTGTTTATAACTAAATAGGATGTTATAAAAAGGAAAACGTTACTAAAAAGGAAATCATTTTTTAAAGTGAAGAACCGTTACTAAAAGTAAATCTTTAAAAATGAATAAACGTTGTTTAGAAGGAAATCTTTATAAAGCGAAAAAGTCAATAAATCGAATATGGTATTCGAAAGGAGTTAAATCGAATATGGTATTCGAAAGTTAGTCAATCGAATATGGTATTCAAAAGATAGTAAATCAAATATGTCATTCAAAAGGGGTTAGTCGAGTCGAGTTGGTTAGATAGTGAGACGACCCGAAATCCCGTTTAGACGGAAACAAGGGTTATCTTTGGAATATAACACAGAAACAGATAATAGCAGAACAGAATTAAATAAATACACCATAATGAACAACAAAATATACTGGATAAAAGTAATCATCAGAGTTACACAGTATACAGGATCTTACTTAGTACAAATATAGTTCAGCTATACATAAATGTCTACAGCGGAAATAAACAAAAAAATGTACAATAGGAGCTGAACAGCATAAAAAGAGATAAATGATAGAACCCATCTTCAGCTCCAGCTATCCAGAAAGAACCAGCTAAACCTGGATACAAGGCTGCCCGTGTAGAAAAAAAAAGGGCACCCGAGTTTGAGAGTGAAACAAACTACGAGTCAGTCATGGGACTGGTATGAGAAATCTACTCAACACATATATAATTTGGCAAATCACAGGACCACGCCACTTTCGTGGAACGGGTTTACTCCATTGGATTGCCAGTGCTTTAAAACAAATCTTTCTTTTAAACATCGCTATGCTTTTTATAAAAATGAAGCCGTTATAAGACTCAGTTCCCATCACACAATGCAACGCAAACCGGAGGATAGAGTTTTTACCTTATAACAGCCAAATATGCTTGATACGAATAAAACAAAGGCATTTGATATTATTGCTAGTGTTTATATGTTTTGAAAACAATTTCAAATCATAACTATCAATCATAGACGACATGAGCGTCCCATGCCACTATGTCGCCAAATATATATATACAATCGAAATCGCACGATGTCGTATTTGGAAATTGGATTTCCGTCATGAACCAAGGCAAAAGATAGTCCTTACCGAATTCGAGACTGTCTAGCCCGAGCCTCAGGACCCAGACTCAGGTGGGCCCTTGGATCGTCAGGGCCGGTCCACCGATGTGGATTAAAATTCCTGAACACTGCGTTTCCCCACCCTTTGGGGTGTAAATGAGCCAATGAATGACTCCATCAGACCCGGATCGTCCGATCAAACCGAGGCGCCTCGCAACAGCAACAACCACATAGGTGAAAAGTATATAAATGTCAGGGCTGGTAGGTCACTGACACCACACTAGCTAGAAAGAAACGCATGCCCTCCCTGAGGTCCTTCTCCCGTTTTAGGTTCATACCGGGGTGTGAGGCTCGCGAATTCACGTTATACACAAAGCTACGCCACACAGGCGGTGCTTTGATGATCACCACAAGACTTTGCTTTTCAACAGAAGCCCTGATCGCTGCATCTTAGCATGCCACACAGGCAATTCATGCCATGCGACTGATGTCCATCGATATACAACCTCTGAGCTCGTGCGTCTCAGAGAATGGCGTGAAGCAAAAGAATAAATTCTCCGCCGCCAAGCAGATGTATATTTAACAGAAATCAATCAACACAGAATAAATACCAATGTCAGACACACAGTCCATTTACAAGTCCGTTCTGGGACTGAACGAAACCGGAGGCACTAAATACCTCGCAAACCCATCGATCACCACGTATGTCTGGACGATCACCACTCATTATCCATATTTCGGGATGCCTCCCAATCAGGACCTCGGTTTCCATCCAAACGAGGTGAAGATCTCCGGTCTTCGACCACCGTCTTCATCTTCGACTTTCAATCGTCGGTCGATTATTTGAAATGAGAATTAACTCGGCCTTTTCAAATAATTCACGTATATTTAGAATTTCAAATCAATTTATTTCAATGGTTAAATTATTCGACAACACCAATTTCGTTCTTTAATGTTATTTTCACACCAAACACATTCAACCATCAAATACAACATAAATCGAGCAAATTCAGTTTATTTCCATTCCATATTGCTTATGATATTTTATAACAATTTATCGCTATTTTTATTTAAAATAAAATAGCTATTTTATTCAATACGACGCTTCGGGCCATAAAGCGGTCGTGGCGCTGTTTTTCTTCAGATTTGATTTACACATATCTGAAAATCTAACCGTTGGATCTTCACAAAATTTACATCATTAGAAAGGTCTTTTCAAAAGGAATCCAACGGTTCCCGTTTCGGGAAAATCCGACGGTCGGATCTCCCGGTACAATCGTTTGAATTTTCGATTTCAAAATACGAACTGCAGCGTCGTTATTCGATTAATTAAAATTATATTTATATATAAATATAATCGTTTCTGGCGCTGTTTTTCTTCAGATTTGAATTAAACATTCCAGAGAATCCAACCGTTGGATTTTTACAAGGTTGGTGCCATTGGAAAGATAATTCCAAGGCGAACCCGACGGTTGAGGTTTCGAGAAAATCCAATACTCGGATTTCCCGTACTAGTCGTTTGAAATCACGGTTTCAAAATACGAACTGCACGGCTTCGTTTCATTTTAATTTTATTTATATTTATATATTTATGTAAATATAGTTCATTCAATGATTTCTATATCGTTTTCACTTCAAATATTTTTCTAACACCTTAAAATTTTGGAAAATTTCGCCATAACCTCCCCTGCACCGGGAGCATCGGGAAATTGCAAATAGCTTTCCCGGTCCTTCTAATCTCAAAAAGAAAAAGAAAAAGCCAAGCGGCTAGCCAACAGGCTCATAAAATCATCACCCAAACAAAGCAGTAAATGTGTACCTATTTGTCGGGCACAAAATTTTATTCCTCTTCTCTAGCCCCTATGCTATAACCTGTTCAATGAATATGCATGTACATATATATACAGTTCTTATCATTTATCATTTTCTATTCAACTTCATATTTGATTTCTATTTGGTTTAAAAACACCATTATTTCTAATGTTACATAAATAGGTGCAAATCATTTCATTAGCTAATTAATGAATATTTCAACTCATATATGTTTATTTTGAACAAGTGGCTATTTTTAACACTTCACATTTCAACGATTTATGCATACAATAAAAATGTGATTTTTATTGTAAAACAATTCATTTCAAAACACTATTTTTCTATATAGTTCATATAGGTGATAAAAATAGGATTTTTATCATAAAACAATTTCTTTTAAAACGAGATTATTTTACACAGTTCATATAGTCGATAAAAGGTGATTTTTATTATCAAACAATTTATTTCAAAATATTAATAAAATTCAACACATGAATTTATAATCAACGAATGAATATCAATTCAACACATGAATGTTTTCTATTCAATGAATAAATATAGTTTAAGCATATGAAAATAATTCAAACACACGAATATTATTCAAAATTTCGGCAGCATAACGGCAGGGTAGTTAAACCGGGACCATCCCTAGTACGGCTCCTCGCTCTACCTTAAAACCTCGCGGTTTTTGACAATGGGGATCATGCATCTAGTTCGCATGCAGGCGGCATGTATATATTTATTTCATTTCCACAAACTAATCCTATGTGGTTTCAACCAAATATTCCTCAACCACAAATGGGTATTTTTCAACCACAATCAACCAATATCAATCACAAACAATCCCAAACAATCATTCGCTATCAATCAATTTTCACAACCATTTCAACCAATAAATATCGTCCATGGTTTGTGGACGAGGGGCGTATATATATATATATATAGCAATTCACTTTTACTTCAACACATATATATAGAAAAAGAAATTGAAGAGCGAGAAATTCTCACACATTTATAATTTTTAAATCAGAAATCTCACCAATAGCTATCCAATACCACGACTCTTCCTTTAGAGAAATCTTCGCCAATCTCACCTTTTTGTCGCTTCGTTGCCCGTATTCTCTACATATGTAAAAATCGAATTTTTACTATGTTATTCAATATATATTAATTGAATTTCAAAAATATAGATTCCGCCTTTTCAAAAATAAAGATTATATTTTTAATATTCCTATGATGTAAAGATTATATTTTTATTACTTTAAAAATATAAAAATCATATCTTACTTCTTCTACTTAATAAAAATTCCGTCTTTTCTATTTTAAAAACATGATTTTCTATTCTAAAAAATCTGATCTTTTTCTATCTAAAGTTTAAACCTTTTTTCTTTTAAAGCTCAAATCTTTTCTAAATCAGTTTTTAAACGCTTTTTAAAAAATCAGTTTTAAATGTTTTTTAAAAACCAGTTTTTAAATGCTTTTGAAAATCAGTTTTAAATGTTTTTTTTTTAAAATTCAGTTTTAAATTCTTTTTCAAATTCAGTTTTAAATTCTTTTTCAAATTCAGTTTTAAATTCTGTTTCAAATTCAGTTTTAAATTCTTTTTCAAATTCAGTTTTAAATTCTGTTTATATAAAATAAAAATAAAATAAAATAAAATAAATACTTACAGAGAGGGGGGGTTTCCGCAGTTCGTCGGAGGGGAGGCGGAGTCTGGCTTCGAGGCGGCGGCTCGGGGTTCGCCGGTGGTGGCAGGAGGTCGTCAGACTGGGAGGGGGGCTGCTCGATTCACTCGCGATGGCTTCGAGGGGGGGCTCGTAGGTCCTGCGAAGTGGAGGAGGGAGAGTGAAGCGGTGGGCTTGGAGGAGGAACAGGCGGTCGCGGGCGGTGGCGTCGATCGATAGTTTTAGGGTTTTTTTCTTTTTTTTTTATTTCTGTTTAATGAATCGGGGGGTGAGGGGGCCAGAACGGGAGATAAAGGAGGGAAATTAAAATTATTTTTATTATTTTATTATTTAATTATTTATATTTTGCAAAAAGGTTGACTTTTACATACGACCTCGAAACGAGGCCTACCGCCTGTCGCCCATAGCGTTTTACCCCCATTCCGAACACAATGGGATATGTATCGTAAGCTGATTTGATCGTTACAATCAGTTCCCGTTGAATTTACATTTAAATCACTATATTGAATTTTAAACGTACATTTCAAATTACCGGGGTCACATACTAACTAGAAAAATTCCAGAAAAATATTTTCTAGCTTCGTATCGACGATACGGTCCTAACAAAACTAGTTTCGTCGAATTCTGAGACCGTTTGAAAAATGGCCAATTTCCAGTCGATTAAAATCAACAGAAACTGGTCAAACGCGTTTTCCTTTGCCACGCTCACATATTGATTCGAAAAATTATGAAATTTGAAACCTAACAATAACTTGACCCTGCGGATCCAACAAAAGTGGTTTCGTCGAAATCCGAGGTCATTTGCAAAATGTCCATTTTTAAGGGCCTGAATTCGATAGCGACTATTCAGAATTTTCAACTGGACATATCTTTTGATTCCCGCTATCAAATTTCGATTCGTTGGATTCGTTAGAAAGATATTCACTAACAGATTTAAATATTTTTGGTTTCACTATAATCCGGATTGTTTTGCACCCGGTACAGTCCGACAAAGTTTGAATTCAATTTTTGAAACTGCCACGCAATTTCAGGCCTTGTTTATAATTATAATTAATTATATTCGTTTTCAATTGTCGATTCAAACTCAGTTTTCATCGCCATTATTTAAAATATTTATTTTAAATATTTAAAATCCATTATTTTAGCCAATTTAAAAAATTTAAATTGGTTCAGATTTTCTGGGTCGTTACAATCTCCCCCACTTAAAACTTTTCGTCCCCGAAAAGGAATAAAGTCGAAAGTGGTTTGATAAATCTACAATCACACAACACAACAACCAACCCAATTGTTTTTAACCTTCAAAAATATACTAATCTATCCTATATTCTTTTAGAAATCATTCAGACCATATAGTGAAAAGTGTATATCTATGAAAAGAAAATAACAATAGAGTAGAGAATTGAATGGTAATGCAAAGTAGGTTAAATGTACCTTGCACCGGAGTCAATCAGAGATATCTACTCGGCATCTGGGATAAGCTTTCTGAATGCTCTCCTCAGTTTCCCAAGTACAATCTCGCGGATCTCCACTCCATTGCACTTTGACTAAGCGAACCTTCTTATTCCTCAGCTCTTTGGTTTCTTTGCCGATGATCTTTAGCGGCTCACGTCTCACGGCTAATTCTGGAGTAATTTCAATGTCCTGTTGAGCTGCTTCTTCCACGATCAAGTCTGGATCATGAACGTGCTTTCGAAGTTGAGATATATGAAATACATCATGCACTCCAGGCAACCAGTCAGGCAGTTTGACCCTATAAGCGAGAGTCCCAATCCGTTCCAGAATAGGAAACGGACCAATGAATTTGGGTGCTAACTTTCCAGTTTTACCGAACCGGATAACTCCTCTCATCGGCGATACTTTCAAATATACATAGTCGCCAACTTCAAAGGATATATCCCTTCTTCTTCTATCGGCATAGCTCTTTTGTCGGCTTTGAGCGGCGAGTAATCGCTTCTTAATAAAATCGACTTTGTCGGCAGCTTCTCGAATCATATCAGGACCCAACACAAGTCTATTTCCAGGCTCGACCCAACAAGCAGGAGATCGGCACGGTCTACCATACAATGCTTCGAATGGCGACATTGTCAGACTCGCCTGGTAGCTGTTGTTATAAGAGAATTCAGCCAAATGCAGATGGTCTTCCCATGATCCACCGAAATCTAGAACACAAGCCCGCAATAGATCTTCTAAAATACGATTCACCCTCTCAGTCTGACCGTCTGTCTGAGGATGATAAGCGGTGCTCAAGTTCAACTTCGTTCCTAGCTCGACTTGAAATGCTTCCCAGAATTTACTAGTGAATATTGTATCTCTATCACTGACTATACTGAGCGGCACTCCATGTAGTCTAACTATTTCCCTGAAGTAAATCTGCGCCAGACTCTGAGCAGTTCTGTTTGATCTGACAGGTATAAAATGGGCGGTCTTCGTGAAGCGATCTACGATCACCCAAATACTGTCATTTCCTTTTCTGGTTCTAGGCAGACCATCAATGAAATCCATGGAGATATGCTCCCACTTCCAACCAGGAACTTCTAGAGGTTGTAATAATCCAGCCAATTTCTGTTGGTTGCTCTTGACTAGCTGGCAAGTAGGGCATCGACTAACATATATCAAGATGTCTCTTTTTAACGACTTCCACCAAAATGTGCGTTTGATATCGTTATACATTTTATTCACACCTGGATGGATACCGAGCTTAGATTTGTGGCATTCATCAAGCACATCTCTTCTGAGTTCAGGAATTTTTGGAACGCAAATTCGCCCTTCTAACCTCAGAATCCCTTCGCTGTCTAACTGGAAATCCGAAGCATTACCCTCACGAATTCGCTGACTTATTCCTTTGATAAATTGGTCGTCTCCTTGGAGAGACGATATCTTATCAATCAACGAAGTCGCAATGATAAAACTGGCGATCATTTCATTCTTTCGGCTTAACGCATCGGCCACGACATTGGCTTTCCCTGGAGTATATATAATTTCAAAGTCATATGCTGCAAGAAACTCCAGCCAACGCTGCTGCCTCAAATTTAAAACCTTCTGAGTGAACAGATACTTTAATGACTGGTGGTCTGTAAAGAGTTCAAATCTCTCACCCAGAAGATAGTGTCTCCAGATTTTCAGAGAGAATATGATAGCCAATAACTCAAGATCATGAGTTACATAGTTTTTCTCGTGCGGCTTCAGTTGACGGCTAGCATAAGCAATTACTTGACCCCGTTGCATTAACACTGCCCCAAGGCCTTCTCTAGAAACATCAGTCCAGACTTTTAAATCTTGGTTGCCATCGATAATGGTTAACACTGGAGCTGTCGTTAATCTCAACTTCAGCTCTTCGAAAGCCTCCTCACTCTCTTGAGTCCATTTGAATTTAGAATGCTTCTTTGTAAGCTTCGTTAAGTGACCAGATATCTTCGAAAAGTCTTTAACGAACTTTCGGTAATAGCTAGCCAATCCGAGAAAACTGCGGACTTCAGTGGGAGTACTGGGCTGTTTCCAATTCTGAATAGCTGTGATTTTGCTTGGATCCACAGCGATTCCATCTTTCGATACGACATGGCCCAGAAATTTCACTTCATCTTGCCAGAATATACATTTGGAAAACTTGGCTTTTAATACATTCCGTCTGAGAATTTCTAACACTTGTTCCAGATGCTTTTCATGTTCGGCCTTTGATTTAGAGAAGATTAGAATATCATCAATAAAAACCAGAACAAATTTATTCAATACTCCTCTGAATACCCTATTCATTAGATCGACGAAATAAGCTGGAGCATTACATAAGCCGAATGGCATTACTAACCACTCGTAGAATAAGTCGGGGCCTCTGAACGCTGTCATTAGAACACACTCTTCGGCAATTCGAAGTTGATGGAAACCTGTAGCTAGGTCCATCCTTGAGAATACTTGTGCGCCATTTAATCGATCCAACAGATCATCAATCCGCGGCAATGGATATTTGTTCTTTATGGTCTGCTTGTTCAGATCACGATAATCCACACATAGACGTAGAGTACCGTCAGATTTTGGGACAAACACCACTGCTGCACCCCAATCAGAGAAACTAGGCCTGATCAGACCTTTCCATACTAGCTGTCGTGTTTGATTGTCCAATTCCTCCTTCTCTTTCAAGGACATTCTTCGAATAGCATGGACTACCGGCCTTGCATTAGGAATCAAAGCAATCTTGAAATCTATTTCTCTCTGCGGAGGTAAGCGAACAACTTCTTCGAACACATCCGCATAGTTCTTGACGACAGGAATATCTTTGATGAGGTCGGGAATATTCTCAGTAACTTCAGGAATATTTTCAATTTGGGCTGGAGAAACATTCAAAGCTGCCCAGAAGTCTTTTCTATTAGCATTCTGACCTTCACAGGGAATGGTTATATAATCGCCTGATTTAATCTTCGCCTTTACGACTCTGTCGGCGCATTTGACTTCAGCTTCATATTTGGTCAACCAGTCTAACCCCAAGATAAGATCAAACTCTTTAAAATTCATGACGGCTGCGATGGTAGGAAATCGATAACAAGAGAAAGAAACCGGCACTCCACAGACCCAACTGAGATCAATGGAACCCCCAACCGGATTCTGGACAGTCATGGGTTCCTTGAGCCTTTTCAAATTCAAATCCAGTTTCTTAGCTGCATCTTTGGCAATGAAACTTCGCGACGCGCCTGTGTCAATTAGTACTTTGACTGGAATGTTTTTGACAGTAAGCGTGCCTTCTAAAACATCGGGCCGTTCCTGAGCAGACGAAGATGCAGGTACTTCTGCCATTTCATTCACTTGTTCTGCTTCAGATTTCTGAGATAGCGGGCAGTTTTTCGCAATATGCCCAGTCTGATGGCACTTATGGCATCCTCGGCCTTCAAGAACCTTCTTTCTATGTCCAAATCCACTCTTCCCTCGTTTGTTTACCGATTTACATTTTCTGGACAAATGCCCCTTCTGATTGTAGTTCTGGCATATGGCAGTCGTGGCAGGTTCTTTTTCAGATCTAGCCCTTTTTCGATTCACTTCGGGCTCCTTACCGACTTCAGACATTGTACTGGCCCCAGGACGATCAGTTTCAGACTCAATTTTATTACTAGAGCTGACTTCCTCTTCGTACTGTAGCATACCTTTCTTGTCTAGATCTTCGTACTGATAAGCCATGTATATCATTTCCGAAAAAGGAAGCTTCACATGCCCCAATACTTTATTCTGGTATTTCCTCTGAAGTCCGTGAATAAATCTCAAATTCTTTCTCCTCGTATTCTGAATTAGATGGGGAGCAAAGTGAGCGAGTTCGTTGAATTTCTTATGATATTCGGGAATGGTCATGTCACCTTGTATTAGATAGGAAAATTCGTCACATAGTCTCTCGGTTGCTTCGGGAGGAGTAAATCTTTCCAAGAAAATTACTTTGAATCTGTCCCAGGTGATATCACCTTCTGGATTATCTTTAATAACTGAATCCCACCAAAACAAAGCTACTTCTTTGAGTGCCCAAGACGCCAGTAATCTTTTCTGATCGTCTCTCAGCTTTAAACCCTCAAAGATCTTCTCTGCAGAACGAATCCAAGCTTGTGTTTCCATAATGGACTCCTTGCCTAACAATGGCGATCCACCAAGATTTCGAAATCTCTTGTATAGAACTTCTATATTGGATTCTGGCTGCGGGAGCACAACTGGCTCATTAGCTGGTCGAGCCATACGATTACTTCTTCTGTTCCTGTCACTCATTTTCTAGTACGTCTGCAAATAGCAGATCAAGTGTCAGGTCACAGAAAAGATATTTTCAAACATAGAAACATATACTTCAAGTGTAAATGGGTCTACTGAGGTGTAATTTCATTCTGCTTTACTCATACTAGGATATTACTGATCCTATCTGTATAGAGTTACCCATCCTAGAACACTACTGGTTCTATTTCTTACGAGTTCATTCAAATGTTATATTCCAGGACTAAGCTTAACCAAAGCTCTGATACCACGTTGAGACAACCCGAAATCCCGTTTAGACGGAAATAAGGGTTATCTTTGGAATATAACACAGAAACAGATAATAGCAGAACAGAATTAAATAAATACACCATAATGAACAACAAAATATACTGGATAAATGTAATCATCAGAGTTACACAGTATACAGGATCTTACTTAGTACAAATACAGTTCAGCTATACATAAATGTCTACAGCGGAAATAAACAAAAAAATGTACAATAGGAGCTGAACAGCATAAAAAGAGATAAACGATAGAACCCATCTTCAGCTCCAGCTATCCAGAAAGAACCAGCTAAACCTGGATACAAGGCTGCCCGTGTAGAAAAAAAAAGGGCACCCGAGTTTGAGAGTGAAACAAACTACGAGTCAGTCATGGGACTGGTATGAGAAATCTACTCAACACATATATAATTTGGCAAATCACAGGACCACGCCACTTTCGTGGAACGGGTTTACTCCATTGGATTGCCAGTGCTTTAAAACAAATCTTTCTTTTAAACATCGCTATGCTTTTTATAAAAATGAAGTCGTTATAAGACTCAGTTCCCATCACACAATGCAACGCAAACCGGAGGATAGAGTTTTTACCTTATAACAGCCAAATATGCTTGATACGAATAAAACAAAGGCATTTGATATTATTGCTAGTGTTTATATGTTTTGAAAACAATTTCAAATCATAACTATCAATCATAGACGACATGAGCGTCCCATGCCACTATGTCGCCAAATATATATATACAATCGAAATCGCACGATGTCGTATTTGGAAATTGGATTTCCGTCATGACCCAAGGCAAAAGATAGTCCTTACCGAATTCGAGACTGTCTAGCCCGAGCGTCAGGACCCAGACTCAGGTGGGCCCTTGGATCATCAGGGCCGGTCCACCGATGTGGATTAAAATTCCTGAACACTGCGTTTCCCCACCCTTTGGGGTGTAAATGAGCCAACGAATGACTCCATCGGACCCGGATCGTCCGATCAAACCGAGGCGCCTCGCAACAGCAACAACCACATAGGTGAAAAGTATATAAATGTCAGGGCTGGTAGGTCACTGACACCACCCTAGCTAGAAAGAAACGCATGCCCTCCCTGAGGTCCTTCTCCCGTTTTAGGTTCATACCGGGGTGTGAGGCTCGCGAATTCATGTTATACACAAAGCTACGCCACACAGGCGGTGCTTTGATCATCACCACAAGACTTTGCTTTTCAACAGAAGCCCTGATCGCTGCATCTTAGCATGCCAAACAGGCAATTCATGCCATGCGACTGATGTCCATCGATATACAACCTCTGAGCTCGTGCGTCTCAGAGAAGGGCGTTAAGCAAAAGAATAAATTCTCCGCCGCCAAGCAGATGTATATTTAACAGAAATCAATCAACACAGAAGAAATTCCAATGTCAGACACACAGTCCATTTACAAGTCCGTTCTGGGACTGAACGAAACCGGAGGCACTAAATACCTCGCAAACCCATCAATCACCACGTACGTCTGGACGATCACCACTCATTATCCATATTTCGGGATGCCTCCCAATCAGGACCTCGGTTTCCATCCAAATGAGGTGAAGATCTCCGGTCTTCGACCACCGTCTTCATCTTCGACTTTCAATCGTCGGTCGATTATTTGAAATGAGAATTAACTCGTCCTTTTCAAATAATTCACGTATATTTAGAATTTCAAATCAATTTATTTCAATGGTTAAATTATTCGACAACACCAATTTCGTTCTTTATTGTTATTTTCACACCAAACACATTCAACCATCAAATACAACATAAATCGAGCAAATTCAGTTTATTTCCATTCCATATCGCTTATGATATTTTATAACTATTTATCGCTATTTTTATTTATTTTAAAATAGCTATTTTATTCAATACGACGCTTCGGGCCATAAAGCGGTCGTGGCGCTGTTTTTCTTCAGATTTGATTTACACATATCTGAAAATCTAACCGTTGGATCTTCACAAAATTTACATCATTAGAAAGGTCTTTTCAAAAGGAATCCAACGGTTCCAGTTTCGGAAAAATCCGACGGTCGGATCTCCCGGTACAATCGTTTGAATTTTCGATTTCAAAATGCGAACTGCAGCGTCGTTATTCGATTAATTAAAATTATATTTATATTTACATATAAATATAATCGTTTCTGGCGCTGTTTTTCTTCAGATTTGAATTAAACATTCCAGACAATCCAACCGTTGGATTTTTACAAGGTTGGTGCCGTTGGAAAGATAATTCCAAGGCGAACCCGACGGTTGAGGTTTCGAGAAAATCCAATGGTCGGATTTCCCGTACTAGTCGTTTGAAATCACGGTTTCAAAATACGAACTGCACGGCTTCGTTTCGTTTTTATTTTATTTATATTTATATATTTGTATAAATATAGTTCATTCAATGATTTCTATATCGTTTTCACTTCAAATATTTTTCTAACACCTTAAAATTTTGGAAAATTTCGCCATAACCTCCCCTGCACCGGGAGCATCGGGAAATTGCAAATAGCTTTCCCGGTCCTTCTAATCTCAAAAAGAAAAAGAAAAAGCCAAGCGGCTAGCCAACAGGCTCATAAAATCATCACCCAAACAAAGCAGTAAATGTGTACCTATTTGTCGAGCACAAAATTTTATTCCTCTTCTCTAGCCCCTTTGCTATAACCTATTCAATGAATATGCATGTACATATATATACAGTTCTTATCATTTATCATTTTCTATTCAACTTCATATTTGATTTCTATTTGGTTTAAAAAAACCATTATTTCTAATGTTACATAAATAGGTGCAAATCATTTCATTAGCTAATTAATGAATATTTCAACTCATATATGTTTATTTTGAACAAGTGGCTATTTTTAACACTTCACATTTCAACGATTTATGCATACAATAAAAATGTGATTTTTATTGTAAAACAATTCATTTCAAAACACTATTTTTCTATATAGTTCATATAGGTGATAAAAATAGGATTTTTATCATAAAACAATTTCTTTTAAAACGAGATTATTTTACACAGTTCATATAGTCGATAAAAGGTGATTTTTATTATCAAACAATTTATTTCAAAATATGAATACCATTCAACACATGAATTTCTAATCAACGAATGAATATCAATTCAACACATGAATTTTTTCTATTCAATGAATAAATATAGTTTAAGCATATGAAAATAATTCAAACACACGAATATTATTCAAAATTTCGGCAGCATAACGGCAGGGTAGTTAAACCGGGACCGTCCCTAGTACGGCTCCTCGCTCTACCTTAAAACCTCGCGGTTTTTGACAATGGGGATCATGCATCTAGTTCGCACGCAGGCGGCATGTATATATTTATTTCATTTCCACAAACTAATCCTATGTGGTTTCAACCAAATATTCCTCAACCACAAATGGGTATTTTTCAACCACAATCAACCAATATCAATCACAAACAATCCCAAACAATCATTCGCTATCAATCAATTTTCACAACCATTTCAACCAATAAATATCGTCCATGGTTTGTGGACGAGGGGCGTATATATATATATATATAGCAATTCACTTTTACTTCAACACATATATATAGAAAAAGAAATTGAAGAGCGAGAAATTCTCACACATTTATAATTTTTAAATCAGAAATCTCACCAATAGCTATCCAATACCACGACTCTTCCTTTAGAGAAATCTTCGCCAATCTCACCTTTTTGTCGCTTCGTTGCCCGTATTCTCTACATATGTAAAAATCGAATTTTTACTATGTTATTCAATATATATTAATCGAATTTCAAAAATATAGATTCCGCCTTTTCAAAAATAAAGATTATATTTTTAATATTCCTATGATGTAAAGATTATATTTTTATTACTTTAAAAATATAAAAATCATATCTTACTTCTTCTACTTAATAAAAATTCCGTCTTTTCTATTTTAAAAGTATGATCTTTTCTATTCTAAAAAATCTGATCTTTTTCTATCTAAAGTTTAAACCTTTTTTTCTTTTAAAGCTCAAACCTTTTCTAAATCAGTTTTTAAACGCTTTTTAAAAAATCAGTTTTAAATGTTTTTTAAAAACCAGTTTTTAAATGCTTTTGAAAATCAGTTTTAAATGTTTTTTTTTTTTAAATTCAGTTTTAAATTCTTTTTCAAATTCAGTTTTAAATTCTTTTTCAAATTCAGTTTTAAATTCTGTTTCAAATTCAGTTTTAAATTCTGTTTCAAATTCAGTTTTAAATTCTGTTTATATAAAATAAAAATAAAATAAAAAAATACTTATAGAGAGGGAGGGGGGTTTCCGCAGTTCGTCGGAGGGGAGGCGGAGTCTGGCTTCGAGGCGGCGGCTCGGGGTTCGCCGGTGGTGGCAGGAGGTCGTCAGATTGGGAGGGGGCTGCTCGATTCACTCGCGATGGCTTCGAGGGGGGCTCGTAGGTCCTGCGAAGCGGAGGAGGGAGAGTGAAGCGGTGGGCTTGGAGGAGGAACAGGCGGTCGCGGGCGGTGGCGTCGATCGATAGTTTTAGGATTTTTTTTTTCTGTTTAATGAATCAGGGGGGGCCAGAACGGGAGATAAAGGAGGGAAATAAAAATTATTTTTATTATTTTATTATTTAATTATTTATATTTTGCAAAAAGGTTGACTTTTACATACGACCTCGAAATGAGGCCTACCGCCTGTCGCCCATAGCGTTTTACCCCCATTCCGAACACAATGGGATATGTATCGTAAGCTGATTTGATCGTTACAATCAGTTCCCGTTGAATTTACATTTAAATCACTATATTGAATTTTAAACGTACATTTCAAATTACCGGGGTCACATACTAACTAGAAAAATTCCAGAAAAATATTTTCTAGCTTTGTATCGACGATACGGTCCTAACAAAACTAGTTTCGTCGAATTCTGAGACCGTTTGAAAAATGGCCAATTTCCAGTCGATTAAAATCAACAGAAACTGGTCAAACGCGTTTTCCTTTGCCACGCTCACATATTGATTCGAAAAATTATGAAATTTGAAACCTAACAATAACTTAACCCTGCGGATCCAACAAAAGTGGTTTCGTCGAAATCCGAGGTCATTTGCAAAATGTCCATTTTTAAGGGCCTGAATTCCATAGCGACTATTCAGAATTTTCAACTGGACATATCTTTTGATTCCCGCTATCAAATTTCGATTCGTCGGATTCGTTAGAAAGATATTCACTAACAGATTTAAATATTTTTGGTTTCACTATAATCCGGATTGTTTTGCACCCGGTACAGTCCGACAAAGTTTGAATTCAATTTTTGAAACTACCACGCCATTTCAGGCCTTGTTTATAATTATAATTAATTATATTCGTTTTCAATTGTCGATTCAAACTCAGTTTTCATCGCCATTATTTAAAATATTTATTTTAAATATTTAAAATCCATTATTTTAGCCAATTTAAAAATTTTAAATTGGTTCAGATTTTCTGGGTCGTTACAGATAGAGTTAATCAGTTAGAGTTAATCGATAGAGTTAAATCGAACTAGAGTTATTGAATAGAGTTAAATCGAACTAGAGTTATTGAATAGAGTTAAATCGAACTAGAGTTATTTGAAAGGAGTTAATCGAATTTAGTTTATTCGAATAGAGTTAAATAAATAAGAGTTATTCGAATTAGTTATTCGAATAGAGTTAAACACAAAGGAGTTATCGAATTAGTTATTCGAAAGGAGTTATCGGTTATAGTTTAATCGAAAGGAGTTATCGAATTAGTTATTCGAAAGGAGTTATCGATTATAGTTTAATCGAAAGGAGTTAAGTAAGGAGTTAAGTAAAAAGAGTTAATCGATTAGGGTTAAATAAATAGAGTTAATCGAATTTAGTTTATTCGAAGAAAGGTTTTCGAATTTAGTTATTCGTAAGAGAGATTATCAAATATAGTTATTCGAAGGGAGGAGTTATCGAATAGAGATTTATTCGAACGAGAGTTACGTAAGGAAGTGTTAAAGGGTTAAAGATGAACTTACCCTATTTCGAGATTTGAAATGTTGTTCAGTTAAGGACTGAGAGGTAGCTATACCCCAACTTGATTGACTACATTTTTAATTTAGAAATGGTTAAGGTTCGAGAGTGAAAGTGGTTAAGTGATTTAGTAAATAAGTATAGTGGTTTGAGTTGTCGTCACGATGTTGATTTAAACATCTGTTTAAATCCAAGTAAAGAAGATTTGGAAATGTTTTCCAAATAGAGTCAGAAACGTAATCAAATATTGTAATAGGAAATATGAGTGTATATATATACAGATATATATATATATATATATGATTGATGATTGATTGATAGAATGTCCATCTGGAAATAATATCGTTGTTTGCACACCTGTTTTTCTTTGATCGTTAAATCACAGACTATCGAAGTTTTGACCATTTTAACGTTGTTAATATGGAGAGACCGGTTGGATTATTATCCAAAGAACCACTCTGTATTGGCATAAGCGTTGCGAATCATATATGCCAAAGATAATTGAAGACGGGGTAAAGTGCAAGGGCTATTGTATAAGTCTTAGATAACAGTGCCTAAGATGGATGTATTAAATAGTGCCTTCAGTTCATCTTGTTCCTGGATGACTTGTATGGATGAATGTCTAACAGAGTATTTCCAGAAAGGTCACGTACATTGATTTCTTCAACCGTACCAAGAGTGGAAGCGGAGAAGGAAACTTCTTTAGGTAACACGTAATGTACTGTTGTAGACGTCAATTAGTGATTTTCGATGGATCTGACATTGTGGCATTCGAAGTGAATCTGATGTGATGATGAAGCGTAACCTCAATCCTCATCAACCGGTAAATGACAGAAATCGGGCAGGCAGCATGGCTAAGTCCGTCGCTCTGAAGTAGGGTGTATAATCACCTGATCTAGAGTTTCATTTATTTCTAAAAATCTATTGTTGATGCTGTCCCATTCGGGAAACGGTTGCTGATCCCAACCGTTGGTGATATACATTCGATACACTCAAGCGAAATGAGTGGTCGGTCATGTGTGGCCGGGTTGCAAGATGTTCTTGTTGAACCCAGTGTATTCCTTTCTAGAGATACACTAGCGAAAGGTGGTTCCATACCTTGTCATAGTTGGAAATCCATTACCCAATAAGTGCTTGCGGTTTTGATTGTATACTATATATATAGAACGTGAGATGAAAGCGTTTCTGCTAGATGATTATTATATTGTGGTTGATAGACATTATTATAATATCAAAAGGTTTTTGATATAAAGATAATTTGGATTCTCATAAGGGAAAAGCCTGTTCTGTTATACGGCGTGGTCTTATGAGATATCGTTTACTTGTTCAAACTGTTTTACTCACACCAGTCCCATGACTGAGCCGGAGTTTATTTTGTTTTGTTTTTCCCTAAACTCTTGGGTGCCCAATTTTGTACGGGCAGTCAAGTAGCCGGGATTTACAGATATACTGGATGAGCTTGGAGCAGGAGGCTTCAGGATTATATAGCTATAGTTTATTTCCGATGTGTTGTGAGTGTTGTACTCTGATAATGTTATGGTATACATATACTAATTTTATTTCAAGGATAAGTTATCTATTATATGTTATTCGTTCCGCTGTGAGGTTCGTGTTACTCTGATGTTGTGTTCTTCTTCTTCTTCTTCTATTCTAAGTTTCTATCTTATCTATCCTCACCCTCTAATTTCTTTCATTAATTACCGAGATTTTTCGACTTTGGTTAGTCGTCATCATGTTTATGTCGATAACCAAATTCGCCAAAATCCGGGTCATTACAATTGGTATCAGAGCTTAGGTTAAGTATTACCTTGGCTCTATGGCGTGACTCAGTAGAGATGGGGTTATTAATACCCAAGATTGAGTTTGAGTGTATGTATACGAGTGAACGTATTTGTTATTCAATATAAAAAAAATTGTCTTATATTTTGGAGATTTGTTGGTTGAGTCGTTTATGAATTCTGGTCGATCAGTTTGATCCGTTGTATCGGTAGGGATTTTGTAAACACTCGAATACGATGAACCGTTATGGTATGTTTTGAAAGAGGGTAAACAAAATAATTTTACCCAAATTATATTTTGATATAAAGGATTTATATTGAAATGATTATAATATATTGGATATATTAGTTGCTATTATAATCGAGTAAGATTATAAAAGTAAAATGGTTATATATATAACCAAGTAGAATTCGTATAAGTGTTACGAAGCAAATAAAATCTGAAATTTAAACCAGAAATTGAATTAAAATTCTGGAAAATTGGATAAGTGTTTGTAAATGGATTTGGATTAAAAATAAGGAAAATTTAAGATCCTGGGAGATTTTAAATTGTTTTACAAGCATTGTGAATTATATTTTGAAATGAATTTCAAAGTGGAAATGTTAGAAATGGTTTTAAAGTATTGAACTCACTTCGATCACTGGAAAATAGATTCCGATGATGATAGCTACATCATCAGCATTCATTTTCGAGTTGTAAGTGACGAATTACTACCAGAGATATTGTTTTGAATTTGTTTTGGGAAAGACAAGTTGTGTTGAATATAGAAATTCAAATGGGATTTATAATATAGAATTTGATATATAGAATTTGAATAATAAAATTTGATATATAGAATTTGAATAATAGAAGTGATATAAAATTTGAATAGAATTAACTAAGTCGATGAGGAATTAGTTAATCGAGTTTTGAATTTGAAGTTGAACTTTGAAAGGTGAATTGGATTTGTAAATGGATATTCAAAATCGAATATAGAACTTAAATTTGAAATTTGGATTCAAATTAGTTAATAAGCAAGTTAAAATATATTTGAACATGTCATGTTCAAATATAAAAGTGAAATAGACTAAAGAGTTAATTAACAAATTAATTAACGAATTGAGTTAAAACGATCAGGTATACTTAAAGTAGATAGGGCAGGTATAAATATACATGAGATAGGTTTGGATAAGGTATGAAGGTATATAAATAGAATTCTTGACGAAAAGGTATGTATTTAATTCATATATGAGATTTTATGCGCCGTATCGGCTAGCCGCTTGGCTTTTTCTTTTTCTTTTGGATTGGTGAGGGCCATGGGAGGCTGTTTGAAATATCCCGATGCTCCTGGTACAAAGGAGGTTATGGAGAAGTTTTCCAGAAATTTAAGGAGTTAGAATATGTTTAAGATAATTTGATAGTTAGAAATCAACATACCGATATATATATATATATATATATATATATATATATAGAAGTTGATAAGGAAACGAACTTAGAAATAGAATAGTAAAATCAAAAAGGAAGACTAAGAATAAAATCTAGTAAGAATAGAAAGAGGAAGCGTATACGTGTTTAAAAGTGAATAAGTAGTTGTATGGTATTGATTATTCGAGTAAGTAGTCATATCTATTTTGACGTTATAAATGTTATTCAGTCAAGGTCTGAGAGGTAGTTATACCCCAACTTGATTGATTTCATTATTAACAAATAAATAGTAAGATTTCAGGCTCGAAGATCAATGTTGAATAAGAGTTAGTTGAATATAGTATTTGGGTTGTCGTAACGATGTTTTACACAACATCCGTTTTAACCCAAATAAGTGTAAGCTTGGAAATATAATAAAGAATATTTCCTAAGTATAGAAATAAACGAGATCGGAAAAGAGATAAGTAATTGGAATATTTTCCAATTATAAATAGCATATATTTTCTAAAGTTTAGAAAATAAAGGAAGGCGATATTCGGAAATGTTTTCCAAATAACATAAAAGGCCAATATGGTTATTGAAAATATTTGGTTAACAAATATTGATAAAGAAATAGAGAAGTGATTTAACTAATAGAATATTAATTAAGGGCTCAGTGACATGTTCAAAAAGGAAAATTTGATTTTTGAAAAAAGTAAACTGTTTAAAAACTCCCAGGGAAGGACTGTTTGAATTAAAAACAAATTTAACAAAAATGTGAAAGCAAATTTGAATTAAAGTAAAGCCAGTAAAGTGGTAACTGGGGTTGAATTAGAATGATATCAAGACAAATTGGATTGTGAGATTCAAATTTGAAGTGTAATGGGATAAACAAGTTAAGAGTTGGGAATCGGGAAGAAACTCGAGTTAAAATGATATTTGGCTCGGATATAAGCGAATGGTTGTATTGTGGATAAAAGCAGATTGGAATTTGATTGGGATGACCATTGTAACACCCCGTGTATTCTATAACAGTGAGATCCACAAATTAAAGTATAACTAATTTCAAATCAGAGAATTCAGGGAAACGGGATACGCCATTGCGTTCGTCTCGGAATTCTGCTTGAGATAGAGTCTGAGTTTGCATAAAACGGATATCGTATGAAGAAGATATGGACGAACGAAGTTGGGCGAAAAACCAGAAAACGGGTCAGAATGCACTGGCGCACTTGGGAAGTGCGCCAGTACATTTTTGACCTGGCGCACCTGCCAAGTGCGCCCAGGTCAAAAATGACTTGCTGGTCAGGTCTGGTCAAGTCCTGGCTGGCCAGGTCTGTGTTTGGTCGATTTTCTGAGCCTTGCCTTGTCAGTAGGGCTAGGTGTCAGCTCCTGGTTGGTCTCTCCTTCAAACGAACGGCTATTATTGAACCAAGCTTCATCGACGGTCTAAATCAACTCACAAACTCTATAAAAAGGACCTAAGACTAACCCTAATTCACATAAACTAAAATGGAGATGAGACCGTCATGCTGCTGAGGAGAGACTGAGGATAGCCGTCAGAAAAAGAGAGACAACTAGGAGATAATTCAAAGCTTAAAGCAACGTTAATCAAATCAAAGTAACGCCTACAACGAAGGATAGCATCTCCAAATTTAGAATTCAGATTCCTGAATTGAAGATTCGTCATACGCTGTAAGTAGAGTGCTATTCCGATGTGAATTAAATAATTGTGTTGATTTGTGTAATGTAAGAAATGGAATTGTGGCGATAATAATCTATATTTGTATGTTGCTTTGATGCAAAACGATTTGGGAATATTATGGTATACGATTGGATATTCGCAAGTACGCGATTTGCGTTGGAAACGAAATGGAATTGTGGCGATAATGACTTATATTTGTATGTTATTTTGATTCTAAACGATTTGGCAATGCTATGGTTTGATTCATACAAGTATATGATTTATATTGACAACCACATGTTGTGGAATTTTAATTGGGATTCATGCAAGCATATGATTCATATTGAAAACTACATGTTTGTGGTAGTTATTTACAACACCCATTTGATCATTGCAAGTATATGATTCATGTTGAAAGTAACAACTATATGTTGTAATAATTTATTTAAGATTCATGCAAGTATATGATTCATGTTAACAACTATATTTTATGATATTTTAATTGGAATTCATGCAAGTATATGATTCGTTATTATGCTAATATGATGTACATACTTTTATGACCACTTTTAGTGTGTAATTGAATCGAGTAAGTACTATGATTTATATGAATCTATGTTGAAATTGGCAAATCATACTTTTGTGTTAGAAACAAAAGTAAGCACCTTTATGAACATGACTAAACTATGTTTGTTATTATGCCTAGTTGAAAACATGTTTTTAGGCTTATGTTGTTATCATAATCATATGATAATATATGTGACACATAAGTTACATTAGAATTACATTAGATTTACATTTCCACTTGCAAGTTACATAGATAGAATAAAAACCATGATTTAAGTTTAGCTATGTTTATGCTATAATTCTATAAATGGGTTAAAAACCATGATTCATATAAGAATTAGGTTGGGATAATTCTAGTTGAACCATACTTTTGTATTAGTGACAAAAGTAAGTACCTTTTTGTTAACATGTAGTGGTTTTATGAACATGATTAGTTTATATTATGCCTAAATAAAAATATAGACTTATATTTCTAGCCAAGACCATGTGCCAATAATAATAATGATATCTAATTTAGTTAGATTCTTAATTTCAAGTTTACATGGTTAGTTGAACCTATGATTCACGTTTAAGTATTGTCTATGCATTAACCATATGAATAGAATGATTCATGTTTAAGTATTATCTATGCCATAACTAGATGAATAGAATGATTTATGTTTAAGTATTGTTTATGCTATGATTATATGGATAAAATGATTCATGTTATGCCATGATTATATGATGTTACAATTGCAAGTTCACATGTGCCTATTTTATGTTAATTGAATTGTTCGCTGCAAGTTCATGCGTTCACACTCCCCTTTTTCATGTTATCTTATAAACACCATGTTATAAGCCTCCCCTTTTCATTTGGCTAAATTGGGTTTAAGTATTGAACCCAACACACCTTACGTTGGAGCGAACGTATAATACGGGGGTAATGACGTTTGGGCTAAAATATAGAACATATGTGTTGGCATGTTTGACGCATGCCAACAACCTTGAAAAGCAATTAAGTGGCATAAATAAATTTTAATGAAATAAAAGTTGTTGTTTTCCGCTGTTCAAAAATATGTGTTCTTATATCTGTCTTGTATATCTGTGACTTATACTTATAAACCTCCACCAAAATTAGGGCATTCCCTTTGAGAGTGACCCTAACGGAGGTGGGGTGTTTCACTTGGTATCAGAGCATAGGTTTACCCGATAAGATAAAAAGTTTTGAAAAATTTATTTTCAAAAAGGAAATTTAAAGAAGCATTTTTAAAAAAGATAAAATATTATTTTGTTTTAAAAGGCAAAGTCCCCCCAAAGCCATAGGAACTATCTCTTATCCTTCGTTTTGAATCTATCCTTTCTGTTTCAGCATGTCTGGAGACCTTACTCCCCAGCTGCTGACGCTTTCACTCCTCCTCCTCCACGTCAACCAGCAAGCGGAAGAGTCCCAGAGTAGGAAGACGAATAATAGTCAAACAAGAAAGGATCGTAACAGTAATAACAAGAAACGAGAAAAAAGGAAATGCAATTTTTGTGGTACGGAAGGGCACATTGCCACGGATTGTAGAAAGAGGAAAAGAAAGCAAGGAGAATGTTTTCATTGTGGGGAGACTGGACACATCAGCAAAGACTGCCCTGAGAAGACAGACTTTGAAAAGGGCGGGAAAGACAACAAGCCCCGAGAGAAGAGGAAGTGTAAATTCTGTGGCAAAGTGGGGCACTTAGTGAAAGATTGCCGGAAAAAGAAGGCCAAGATGAATGGTGGGTGTTTTTCTTGCGGTGAGATAGGCCACATGGCTAAGGACTGCCCAAAGAAACGAGGTATAAATACTTCTGTAGAAAGTGTAGTTTATCTTTATGATCACCCCATTCACACTTTATTTGATTTCGGCGAATCACACTTCTTTATCTCGTCTGCTTTAGTAGAATCTCTGCACCTAAAAACTAGTATGGTAGAGGACCCCTTAATTGTTTTAAGCCCAATTGGGGGCCCAGCTCATTTGTCTATGATCTGTGTGGGATTGAAAATTTCTATTCAAAGCGTAGAGTTTAAATGTAGTGCCTTTGTTTTGGGCCATTGGTTGACTCTAGCGAGGGAGTAGTTATCCAGTAAGGGTGACCATCTCGATTTCGAAAAGAGGGTAGTTAGACTCTTGACTTGCCTCGGTAATACCCTCGAAGTCGCAGGTAACCTTTAGGGTTCTATCATGATTTGTTTCCAACAATCTCTTGACACATTTATTGGTAATTTGTAATCCAATCGAGTAGTGTTCGCCACTAAGGCAGAAGGTTCATTTCGCTTATGCATGAGTTGTAGAGAATCACCTTAGTAAGTACATTTGGTAACATGGTTGGCATTTATTTCCAAGAGATAGTTCTTCTACGTGGAATACCTGATAGTAAGTGGACGAGATCTAAGATTCACTAGTGAATTTTGGAGAGCTTGCATGAAACCATGAGTACGCCGTTATGTGTGAGCCGAGTATACTAGAAGTAGAGAAAGTGAAAGAGGAATGAGAGGCAACAGTGAAATAGGTTCCAACTCATATTTTGGAAACAAGAATTAAGAAGCTACGAAATTGTGAAGTTAAAGACAGACAAAGCATAATGGAGTTAAGCTCAAGGAAATGCGACTTAGAAGATTGAAGACTAGATTCGTGCATCATATCTCTTCTTAAGAGTATATCTTTGATCCCTCTCTTCCTGTAGAGCTTACTTGCGTGCTATCTTTTGTGTATATCCTCTCGGTCCTATTCTTAATCCAATTTCTGTTGCAAACCCCATAGGGGGTATGACTCATCTGTTAGTAACACATGTTGGGGCTCGAGGGTGTTCGTTGGTTTGACTAAAGTTTTTGGGTTTTATAGGATACGGGTTGGTCTTAGGAAGGGACT
Source organism: Allium sativum (assembly GCA_030737875.1). Classification (NCBI taxonomy): domain Eukaryota; kingdom Viridiplantae; phylum Streptophyta; class Magnoliopsida; order Asparagales; family Amaryllidaceae; genus Allium; species Allium sativum. The sequence continues at coordinate 421,042,238 of CM060913.1, read as the reverse complement.
CCCTTGTGACCTAAAAGGAGTCCATCATGCTTAGTTTCCTAGAATCATATATAGTGGTTGGGTTGAGTAATTCTTCGGGTGTCAGTCTGATGTTGATTTCGGTCTTCGGGGCTGATGCTTAGAGAGTTCTTCTCCTAATCAATATATGTGTGGCATAGATTTCCAGTTTTGACATTGCCTAATGGGCACAAAGTTTTTACTTGCTTCTATCATTCGACTATACCTTTAGATAGAAACCCTTTGGATGAAAACATGTAATTGAAACATGTTATGGATGATGATTGCAAGTGGTTGCAAGTGATTGCTAGTGGTTGCTCGTGGTTGCATATACACACACAATCTAGGTTTTAGATCGGCTCAATCACTTCATATTGCATATGCATATATGTTTGCATTCGTATATGGTTGAAGTTTAATATGTTTTCATATGGATGTTGCATTTGTATGAATGATTGTGCACTCATGTAGAATCATGAATAGGAGGATTTGCATACATAATGGATTCATAGCACTTACATAATTCGCATTAAGGAGGTCAACTGAATCAGTAGACCGCCTGATTTTGCATTAGATAAGTACATGTACACACACACTTCGCATATGATCATGAAGCATTAGAAGTCTTTTAAGGACAATGGATGCTCGTGTTTGATGGATGAGTAGATGGATGTTTGGATGTTAGGAGGTACATTCTTCCTGAACTTGAAGATTTCGGGGACGAAATCCTTTTTAAGTGGGGGAGAATGTAACACCCCGTGTATTCTATAACAGTGAGATCCACAAATTAAAGTATAGCTAATTTCAAATCAGAGAATTAAGGGAAACGGGATACGCCATTGCGTTCGTCTCGGAATTCTTCTTGAGATAGAGTCCGAGTTTGCGTAAAACGGATATCGTATGAAGAAGATATGGACGAACGAAGTTGGGCGAAAAACCAGAAAACGGGTCAGAATGCACTGGCGCACTTGGGAAGTGCGCCAGAACAAAAATGAACTGGCGCACTTGGGAAGTGCGCCAGTACATTTTTGACCTGGCGCACCTGCCAAGTGCGCCCAGGTCAAAAATGACCTGCTGGTCAGGTCTGGTCAAGTCCTGGCTGGCTAGGTCTGTGTTTGGTCGATTTTCTGAGCCTTGCCTTGTCACTAGGGCTAGGTGTCAGCTCCTGGTTGGTCTCTCCTTCAAACGAACGGCTATTATTGAACCAAGCTTCATCGACGGTCTAAATCAACTCACAAACTCTATAAAAAGGACCTAAGACTAACCCTAATTCACATAAACTAAAATGGAGATGAGACCGTCATGCTGCTGAGGAAAGACTGAGGATAGCCGTCAGAAAAAGAGAGACAACTAGGAGATAATTCAAAGCTTAAAGCAACGTTAATCAAATCAAAGCAACGCCTACAACGAAGGATAGCTTCTCCAAATTCAGAATTCAGATTCCTGAATTGAAGATTCGTCATACGCTGTAAGTAGAGTGCTATTCCGATGTGAATTAAATAATTGTGTTGATTTGTGTAATGTAAGAAATGGAATTGTGGCGATAATAATCTATATTTGTATGTTGCTTTGATGCAAAACGATTTGGGAATATTATGGTATAAGATTGGATATTTGCAAGTACGCGATTTGCGTTGGAAACGAAATGGAATTGTGGCGATAATGACTTATATTTGTATGTTATTTTGATTCTAAACGATTTGGCAATGCTATGGTTTGATTCATACAAGTATATGATTTATATTGACAACCACATGTTGTGGAATTTTAATTGGGATTCATGCAAGCATATGATTCATATTGAAAACTACATGTTTGTGGTAGTTATTTACAACACCCATTTGATCATTGCAAGTATATGATTCATGTTGAAAGTAACAACTATATGTTGTAATAATTTATTTAAGATTCATGCAAGTATATGATTCATGTTAACAACTATATGTTATGATATTTTAATTGGAATTCATGCAAGTATATGATTCGTTATTATGCTAATATGATGTACATACTTTTATGACCACTTTTAGTGTGTAATTGAATCGACTAAGTACTATGATTTATATGAATCTATGTTGAAATTGGCAAATCATACTTTTGTGTTAGAAACAAAAGTAAGCACCTTTATGAACATGACTAAACTATGTTTGTTATTATGCCTAGTTGAAAACATGTTTTTAGGCTTATGTTGTTATCATAATCATATGATAATATATGTGACACATAAGTTACATTAGAATTACATTAGATTTACATTTCCACTTGCAAGTTACATAGATAGAATAAAAACCATGATTTAAGTTTAGCTATGTTTATGCTATAATTCTATAAATGGGTTAAAAACCATGATTCATATAAGAATTAGGTTGGGATAATTCTAGTTGAACCATACTTTTGTATTAGTGACAAAAGTAAGTACCTTTTTGTTAACATGTAGTGGTTTTATGAACATGATTAGTTTATATTATGCCTAAATAAAAATATAGACTTATATTTCTAGCCAAGACCATGTGCCAATAATAATAATGATATCTAATTTAGTTAGATTATTAATTTCAAGTTTACATGGTTAGTTGAAACTATGATTCACGTTTAAGTATTGTCTATGCATTAACCATATGAATAGAATGATTCATGTTTAAGTATTATCTATGCCATAACTAGATGAATAGAATGATTTATGTTTAAGTATTGTTTATGCTATGATTATATGGATAAAATGATTCATGTTATGCCATGATTATATGATGTTACAATTGCAAGTTCACATGTGCCTATTTTATGTTAATTGAATCGTTCGCTGCAAGTTCATGCGTTCACACTCCCCTTTTTCATGTTATCTTATAAACACCATGTTATAAGCCTCCCCTTTTCATTTGGCTAAATTGGGTTTAAGTATTGAACCCAACACACCTTACGTTGGAGCGAACGTATAATACGGGGGTAATGACGTTTGGGCTAAAATATAGAACATATGTGTTGGCATGTTTGACGCATGCCAACAACCTTGAAAAGCAATTAAGTAGCATAAATAAATTTTAATGAAATAAAAGTTGTTGTTTTCCGCTGTTCAAAAATATGTGTTCTTATATCTGTCTTGTATATCTGTGACTTATACTTATAAACCTCCACCAAAATTAGGACATTCCCTTTGAGAGTGACCCTAACGGAGGTGGGGTGTTTCAACCATTATATCCGCTGAATTGATAACAGGTGGAAAGGATATAATGATATGCTGACAAAAGGTACAAGTTTATATTTCTATTGGATATAAGATTTACGAGCCGAATTGGCAAGCCGCTTGGCTGTTTGATTTTCTTTTGGGTTGGAGATGGCCTAGAGAGGCGAGTTGTGGTTTTACCGATTAACCAGTACAAAGGAGGTGCTGGCGAAATTTTTCAAAAAGTTAAGGTGTTAGAAAATTTTCAGGATTTTAGAAAATTTTCGTTGATAAGAATTAATTAATAATTTAATTGAAATTAAATTGGTTCAGTTGAAACTGAAGTTAAGAAGTGAACAAATATGTTCTAACCAGTCGATAGGGTCGTTCTCTACCTTAGCAATTTCGAGGACGAAATTATTTTAAGTGGGGAAGAATGTAATGACCCGCATTGGCAGAGGTATTATAATTAATTTATTTAATTATATAAATAGTGATATAGTGAATTAAATGGTCGTGGAATTAAATAATAGTGAATATTTAATTAAAATAATAAAATAAATAATATATTTAATTCTGAAATAATCAGAATTGGCTGAAATGGCGATATGGTGTGAACTGGATCATCTATGATATTTAATTCAGCTTGGAATTTAATTTGAATAACGAATATATTATATAAACGATAGTTTGAACATAGAATTATAATATAATTAAAATCGAGCTTGATATGGCGTTGCAGTTCGTAAATTGGCGATTCGAACTTCAACTGAATGTACAGGATTCGTTTTAAGCCGAATTTCTGTGAAACAAGAAACGTGTGGAGCTGGTGGAGTATATCTTTCTAATAGAAGAGAAAAATCGGGATTTCGTCGTGTAGATTTTGATTCACGTCCAAATCAAATTTCAGAAAAGTCGCTGTGGAATTCCTTTATAATTTATAAAGGAATTATTTATATTTTAAAAAGGAATTTCAATATAAATCCAATATCGGGTTGACCCAGATTGAAATATCAAGTAAGAAATTCATATAGGAATATTCTAGTGTTGTATGGTATTCCACTGTGAATATAGACGATAATATTTAAGTTTTAATATTTAATTTAAATATATTTATATATTTAAATAGGCTATTTAGAGCTTTAAAAAAATATCCACTTTTGCAAACGAAGTCGGAATTCGACAAAACTAATTTTGTTGGATCCGCAATGTCAAATAGTTGTTAGATTTCCAGTTTCGTGATTTTTGGGGTCACTGTGTAGCCGTACGGATTTTTAGAGTGAAAAACAGTCAGTATTTTGACGGTTAAAAATTAGCTGTGTGAGCAAACGGAGTCAGAATTCGACGAAACCAGTTTCGTTGGGACCGTAATGTCGAACTGTAGTTGCATGTCCAGTTTCGTGATTTTTAGGTATCGTACGTGATCGTACGAATTTTTAGAAGACTAAAACGAATATTAAATAATAAAAGAAAAATATCTAAAAATATCTTAACTAATGTTTGAACCAAAAGAGACCACGTTCCTTCTTCTCAGCCTCACCCTCACTCTTATAAACACAAGAAGAATGCGCCGCAGCCTCTTCTAAAAATTACATAGTAAAGTTCTTACTTTGGAAAAATCAAATCAATTAGAGAAAACTCATAAATCATGTGATAACTATATTTGAGATCTGGGTTCAATTCTCTTCACGTTGGTACCCAATTTGTATCGCTCGGTATAGTGTTCTGGCCATCGAAAGTATAACAGGGATTCTAGGGTTTTACTTTTTGAAGGATTTGAACATTTAATCGTGTAATGGTTGTTCGTTTGGGGTTCAAGAAGTCGAGCGACGGTCGAGGCAGAATTTGGGTGGGTTTTTGTTCTAAAATTAGTCGCGTGTTTTTGCTGTGCTCGTGCGAAAAAGCTGAGCGACGGAAATGGGTTGGCACCATCGAGTTTTTAAATATAGGTATGGGGTTGAAGACGGATAGACGAGGTGAACTTTGATGGGATCCTCGTTGAACTCGGCCGTTTATAGAGGGAGGACGAGGCTTGCTAACGAACAGGAATGGCGGTTGGAGTTTGTACTTGAGTCGGATTGTTCTTCAACGAAGAGGAGAGAAAGAGTAAAAGGGGCGGGCCTTGTATGGGGAGTGGTTGGGCCGAAATGGTAAGGCCTATGATTTTTAATTTGAATTTGAATTTAATTAAAAAGTATACGATCTTATAAAAGGTATAACACTTCCATACGGTATCAGAATTGAGCGAAATAGGATCCGACAGGATCGTATGGACGGGAGCTATACGATGGAACTGACAACGAGTGGATTGGGGTCCGTTACAATTTATAGAAAAATAATTTTTCCGTCTGGATCAAGCGATGGTTATCGTTACTGACGATGATTGTCCAATGTGAGTAAATCTCACTAACTCTGAACAGTTTATAATTTCATGTTGTATTTTTAGAACTGTTAAATATTGGCTTATTGACTATGTGTTGACTATTTGATTGAACTGCTAGTCAGTTAGTTGAATTTCTATATTGATTTTGTTTAACAGAATATATCATATGGAACTGAAATTGATGTTGATTTTATATTGTATAACATCTGTGGATGCAGGGAGACAGGTTAGAGGAATCCAACTGGATTCCTCAACATTTATTTTACTATGATTCATATATTGTAATATGTGATGTGATATATAATCTGTTATCAATTATATGTGTTTGAACTATATTGGTCATCGTGATTTGATGTGTTAAATACCATAACATACCGGAATGGTGGTAAGGGAATTGTCAAAATGAATATTGAAAATAGATTATATATAAAATCAAAGGATTTTATAAAAGAGATAATATTTATAACAATCAAAGGAGATTTTATAAAAGGAATTATTTATAAATGGAATATTTATAAATAGAAATTTATTTATAAATGGATTATTTATAAATAGAAAATACTTAGAAATGAAACCCTAAAGGAATTATTTGCAAACCATTTGCAAATAGATTAGAACGAGAACGGTTTGTAAACCATTTACAAATCAATCAGAAAGAGAAATGTTTGTAAACCATTTACAAATGGAATCGAAAGAGGAATATTTGTAAAACCTTTACAAATGAAATCGAAAAGGAGGTATTTATAAAACCATTTACAAATAGAATTAAAAAGGAAATATTCAGAAAATAAATAGAGTTATAAAAAGGAAATTTGTTTATAACTAAATAGGATGTTATAAAAAGGAAACCGTTATAAAAAGGAAAACGTTACTAAAAAGGAAATCATTTTTTAAAGTGAAGAACCGTTATTAAAAGTAAATCTTTAAAAATGAATAAACATTGTTAAAAAGGAAATCTTTATAAAGCGAAAAAGTCAGTAAATCGAATATGGTATTCGAAAGGAGTTAAATCGAATGTGGTATTCGAAAGTTAGTCAATCGAATATGGTATTCGAAAGTTAGTAAATCAAATATGTCATTCGAAAGGGGTTAGTCGAGTCGAGTTGGTTAGATAGAGTTAATCAGTTAGAGTTAATCGATAGAGTTAAATCGAACTAGAGTTATTAAAATAGAGTTAAATCGAACTAGAGTTATTGAATAGAGTTAAATCGAACTAGAGTTATTCGAAAGGAGTTAATCGAATTTAGTTTATTCGAATAGAGTTAAATAAATAAGAGTTATTCGAATTAGTTATTCGAATAGAGTTAAACACAAAGGATTTATCGAATTAGTTATTCGAAAGGAGTTATCGATTATAGTTTAATCGAAAGGAGTTTTTAGAAAGGAGTTATCGATTATAGTTTAATCGAAAGGAGTTAAGTAAGAAGTTAAGTAAAAAGAGTTAATCGATTAGGGTTAAATAAATAGAGTTAATCGAATTAAGTTTATTCGAAGAAAGGTTTTCGAAGAAAGATTTTCGAATCTAGTTATTCGTAAGAGAGATTATCAAATATAGTTATTCAAAGGGAGGAGTTATCGAATAGAGATTTATTCGAACGAGAGTTACGAAAGGAAGTGTTAAAGGGTTAAAGATGAACTTACCCTATTTCGAGATTTGAAATGTTGTTCAGTTAAGGTCTGAGAGGTAGCTATACCCCAACTTGATTGACTACATTTTTAATTTAGAAATGGTTAAGGTTCGAGAGTGAAAGTGGTTAAGTGATTTAGTAAATAAGTATAGTGGTTTGAGTTGTCGTCGCGATGTTGATTTAAACATCTGTTTAAATCCAAGTAATGAAGATTTGGAAATGTTTTCCAAATAGAATAAGAAACGTAATCAAATATTGAAATAGGAAATATGAGTATATATATATATATATGATTGATGATTGATTGATAGAATTTCCATCTGGAAATAATATCGTTGTTTGCACACCTGTTTTTCTTTGATGGTTAAATCACAGACTATCAAAGTTTTGACCATTTTAATGTTGTTAATATAGAGTGACCGGTTGGATTATTATCCAAAGTACCACTCTATATTGGCATAAGCGTTGCGAATCATATATGCCAAAGATAATTGAAGACGGAGTAAAGTGCAAGGGCTATTGTATAAGTCTTAGATAACAGTGCTTAAGATGGATGTATTGAATAGTGCCTTCGGTTCATCTTGTTCCTGGATGACTTGTATGGATGAATGTCTAACAGAGTATTTCCAGAAAGGTCACGTACATTGATTTCTTCAACCGTACCAAGAGTGGAAGCGGAGAAGGAAACTTCTTTAGCTAACACGTAATGTACTGTTGTAGACGTCAATTAGTGATTTTCGATGGATCTGATAAAGTGGCATTCGAAGTGAATCTGATGTGATGATGAAGCGTAACCTCAAGCCTCATCAACCGGTAAATGACAGAAATCGGGCAGGCAGCATGGCTAAGTCGGTCGCTCCGAAGTACGGTGTATAATCACCTAATCTAGAGTTTCATTTATTTCTAAAAATCTATTGTTGATGCTGTCCTATTCAGGAAACGGTTGCTGATCCCAACCGTTGGTGATATACATTCGATACACTCAAGCGAAATGAGTGGTCAGTCATGTGTGGTCGGGTTGCAAGATGTTCTTGTTGAACCCAGTGTATTCCTTTCTAGAGATACACTTGCGAAAGGTGGTTCCATACCTTGTCATAGTTGGAAATCCATTACCCAATACGTGCTTGCGGTTTTGATTGTATACTATATATGTAGAACGTGAGATGAAAGCGTTTCTGCTAGATGATTATTATATTGTGGTTGATAGACATTATTATAATATCAAAAGGTTTTTGATATAAAGATAATTTGGATTCTCATAAGGGAAAAACCCGTTCCGTTATACGGCGTGGTCTTATGAGATATCGTTTACTTGTTCAAACTATTTTACTCACACCAGTCCCATGACTGACCCGGATTTTATTTTGTTTTGTTTTTCCCTAAACTCTTGGGTGCCCAATTTTGTATGGGCAGTCAAGTAGTCGGGATTTACAGATATACTGGAAGAGCATGGAGCAGGAGGCTTCAGGATTATATAGCTATAGTTTATTTCCGATGTGTTGTGAGTGTTGTACTCTGATAATGTTATGGTATACATATACTGATTTTATTTCAAGGATATGTTATCTATTATATGTAATTCGTTCCGCTGTGAGGTTCATGTTACTCTGATGTTGTGTTCTTCTTCTTCTTCTATTCTAAGTTTCTATCTTATCTATCCTCACCCTCAAATTTCTTTCATTAATTACCGGGATTTTTCGACTTTGGTTAGTCGTCACCATGTTTATGTCGATAACCAAAGTTGCCAAAATCCGGGTCATTACATAAGAAACTTGACATATATAGAAAAATATGAATTTAGAAAAGACGAATATGCCTAACCTGAGGTTAGACTGAGTTGTGGTGTAAATCTGCCCGGAACCGACCGGCATATCCAGTGACCACAACAAGACCTATCTAATGTGGGTGGTTAGTGCATCAAGCCCAAAAAGAACCCGAGGTTAGATTGAGTTGTGGTGTAAATCTTCCCGGAACCGACCGGCACATCCAGTGACCACTACAAGACCTGTCTAATGTGAGTGGTTGGTGCTTTAATAAATTAAAGCTAAGTCAGGATTGGTAGGGTTAAGTAAATTAGGAAAACACTTAACCGATTCAACATGTTAACTAAATGAATGGGCGGGGTTAGGTAAACTTGGACACTTAACCAAATAAACATGTTGATTAGAAAACCCTAGTAATGGGGACCCATTTCAGCAGTAACCCACAGAGATGTATCATGGTACCCTGAAACTAGGCAGGGTGAGGCACGATTACTGGGCTGAATTATAAGCAGTCAAAACGTCGGCGGTTGGTGGGCCAGTGTAGGTTCCGACGGAGTATCGGCGTGCACGTACTTCGGAGTGGAAAAATCAGGCACTGGGCATCAGTAGTGTACATTGTGCATCTTGAATCGTGTCGGGTTGCCACAAGAGGGACTGATACACCCCATGGTGGGACCAGCACAGGTAGCTATAGTCAAGCGGGGCCGAATGACACAGGACATGAATGCATGCAAGTAGGAGCCGATCATTAAGGGGATCGTTTGTTATAAACACGTAGGGCTGGTTGAACCAATAGTTGGTAGGTGCAGAGACTATAGAAATGGGTGCGATCACATGTTCCTCTTATCTTATATTAGGGTATTGTCCTATGTTATGTTATCACTGTCATGATCCCTTTCCTTGTTTAAATACTAGTAATCACTGAACTTACCAGACTTATTGTCTGACCCATTTTCTCTCGTCCTCTTTTCTTCCGTCCCCCCTCCTTATGGTCCACAGGGAGGGAATACTACAGCTTAGTCAGACTCTTTGCAAACTTCAAGAATGTAGATGTATGATTTGGACTCTCTCCTACCTTGGCTATGGCTCTTGGACATTATCCTTGGGGATTTATGCATTTTTACTTTTGGTTTATGCTTCTTTATTTAATTATCAAGACAGAGATTATGGTGTAATGTTTTGAAGTTATTTTGAGATAATTTGATGTAATGCTTTTGTATTGAACTATGTATGCAATAAATATTTGAATTCCGCTGCATAAATTTATTTGTCTTTTAAATTTTTCTGTGTCTTGTACCTATAACCCTCCACTAAAGTTAAGGCATTCCCTTTGTGAGTGACCTTAACGGAGGTGGGGTGTTTCAGAAAATAAACATTTTTCTTAATAAACCAAATTTTAACAGGCCTTCTAGTGTTCGCCAGAATGCTTAACATAATTTTCAAAAAAACGCTCATATAAGTTGCCAGAAGCAATGGAAAAAATGTTAATTGTTTCTCCCTGCCTTCCGACCTTCTTGTAGTTGAAAAAAATGTTAGCTAAAATTTCATGCAAGAGATTGCTGCAAATTGACTTATTAAAAAGACGAAGATAACAACGGGTTCACTTCATCAATCTCTTCAGTAAATTTGATCGCATCACTGTATGCATTTTAACCCATTACATAAAGAACTACCTAATCAATCGATTTAAACCTCAAGTATTTGAACTCATTGGTTAAAATGGGAGTGTTTCTCATGTCTTATGTGTTGCTTGTTTGCATCATAAACAATGGAATAGGAGGACAGTGCATGCTACCAAACATGAAACTTAGGGAAACTAAAGTAGAGGAGGCCTTAAATAACATACTTGAGTTCAAAGTGATAATAGAAAAACTTACAGTTGCACTCAATCAGGCATAACAGTCAGTTGCATTACACTACATAGGTTCAAGAAAGTCTATCTTCCTTAAAACAGACAACAATAAAAGTGATGTGAATGATGGATTGACAATGGAAGAAGGAGATTAATGATTATCATGCTAAATTCTTGTGCTTTTATACAACTCAAATAAATGAAAATCGTAACTTATTGTTGTTATGTACAGTTGTATTCACAAGGGCCAAAAACTGGTAGACACTTAGGACCTACTGGCAAATCCTTAAAGAAAATAATAATAATCTAGAACTGTTGTAAATTAACCTCTAAGGTATATTAAGAGTCATACTACATAGGGTAAAAACTGCTAGCCAAATCCTTGAAACAATAATTAAGAGTCATATACTACATGGAGTAAAAACTGCTAATCAAAAAATACACATAGAGCCAACTATTCAACATACGAATTGTGCTTCAATTATGTACTCAAATAATATAGTAATTGATTAAATCTGAAGTGAAACACATCAATTTCTAAACAAAAAAAATTTGGATTAGACATCAATCATGATATGGAAAATAACAAAATATCCTAATTTATGGAAAAAAAATATCTAGAATGGTTAAAAAAAAATCCCAAAGTCACCTGCTTTTTAGTCTTGCTTTCCGTCTATAACTCGACTTATATGACCTCCTTTCGAACCTACCATCAGATATATGATTTAACAATAACACTTTTTGATGTAGCAAAATAAGCTTCAGTTTTGTGTAACTACATTTTCATAGCTAAGAAACAATAGGGCTTGTATGTTTTAAGAGCTATAAAGCATTGCCATCATTTCAACTATTTACATCTCATTCTTTTTTTCATAATTGTAATAACCTGGTACATGCTAAGGGTATTTAATTTAAAATCAACTAAATAAAATCCAAAATATTCACTACATCACATAGCATTCTTCGAAACCATGGATATAAAATATTAGCATGTGTTTCCTTTAACGAATAATTGCAAAAATTAATGTATCATTGAATGAACATTCAAAATATGGTCTACTATGTATTACATAGTTGACATATTGCATCAAACAAATATCCACCTTTTGTGCCTATCACTCCACAAAAAAGTAGAGGGCATTTATCCAAGTTATCTGAAAAATCAATCAATCAACATAGTGCATCCATCCTAAGTACAGAACTATTGTCTAAAAATTTATTAACATGGAACTCTTAGTTATGGAACTAACCAAAAAATCTGAAAAGCTAAGCTTCCCTAGATTTTTAGTATAAAGTGTTGTATAAAAATGTACAAACTGTTATGTAAAACATTGTAACATGGAACTTTTAGTTACAAACCAACCAACAAATTTAAAATACCAAGTTGTCTTGGACTTTCAATATGAACTATTGTATAAAATGTAATAAATGTTGTATAAAAAACGAATCAACAAATATAGTAAACTTATTTGTCTTAATTTTCTAGATATGAAATGATGGAAACGTCAAGATCATACTAAATTTAATCCTACTCAAGCCTGGAACTCATGTGACATAACCAGGTATATCACTTTGTATTTCCAAACAATAATTGGAAAGTAACAAAAGAAATTTTTAAAAACTATTTTACCATTCCATCATCAACAGTTGTTTATAAAATTATACATAATTAAAAATAAAATATTCTTACATTTTTCAACATTACCATTCAAGAATAATGAGAATTTTCAACATAAATTAATCCAGTTTGAATCATGAATGAATAGTTACAGCATCAAAAGAAATTAAGGAATTCTGTATATTCACATAATGAATATATATTGCAAAGAGCTCATGAATAAGAATGGATAATTGTAATATCATTTAGGAAAATATACTTAACTGAAAGAAGCACATGAGTTAAACAAATGAAATAAGTACACATTTAACATGAAAGTGTATTGGTTTCAAATTTTTTTTTAAAGATAAAGTGAAATTAAATATGAAAATTGTAAGAACTTAAAAGCTCATAGTATGATCAGTGATAAAAAAAAACTCAGTCTCATAATTTGGACAACATAGAATATTCAATAAAAATAGGCCCTCCTCTAGTATTAAAATAGAAATACATACAATTTATCTAGTTTTTCCCGTAGTTAGTAACACAAGAAGAAATTGATTTCATAAACATCAAGCAGTCATAACCTAATAATTATAGTTGAACCTATAATTTCAGTAAACATATATACGTCAATTATTTGGAAGCTCTTGTAGTAGGCTTATTATATTGGCCAATAACAGGGAAATAGTAAACGTAAACTGAACGAGATTTAACGTTGTAGGAAAAACGAAGCCAGTGCAACATTCAAAAATTATGCTAAAACGAATTCAAAAGTCAATGATATAAACGACCAAACTTAAACCAATTGATTAATCCAAACTGTAATAGCAGATGCAAGTAAATGTTTGGTAAAAGAGTTATGGGACACATGACAGAATGTTTTTAGGTAACACAAAATAGTTCAATATATCAAAATGATTAAACTTCTTTGGATCTGAAATATAGTCGTTTCCAAGGCAGAAATCACCATGTAACTGAATTCAAAAAGAAAACTAATCACATATTCAAGATATTACATGATTCTCAATTTGTCGAACTGCAATAGAGTAACATATTTGAGATAATAAGGGGTAAAGATGGAGATTTAGTCATTAGATTAAGTATTACGGTAATACCAGACAACCAAATTCAAATTAAACAAAATATCAGTGAGCAATTTGTTTTCGTTGATTAAAACTCACCTTAGGATATCTCATATCTCGAAACAATCATAGTCACGAATTCAACAAATCAGGACGAATTTGAAGCAAAAACCAATGGTATAGATTTTATTTAGTTAAAACTTTTGAAATTGAATGCCTCCAATAGTCGTTTGATTCAACAGGACACTCGTCTATCTCGGGTGACTTTTCATAAGGATGTATTCTTTTCAATCACAGGGTTTATGGATGGGTGTATTTTTGATTCAAGAAAAATGAATAATATTATATGGAGAGAAGAAAATAGGGAGTAATCGATGATGGAAAATATAGTGGTTTCTATAATTATACAAATAAGATTGCATTGATGGAGTATTCATTTCAGGAATTCAAAATTCTTATTTGGGATGGAAAAGAGGGAAAAGTGGGAAGAAATAATAAACTGCTTGGAACTGCCGAAAAGAAGTCTCACAACTCTCGCCGCACCGATTAAGTTAACACATGTAAGAATTTTGAAAATAGATTAGCTACACAGTTGGTATTTTACTATAATTATTTTTTATAAATATGTATATCCAAATGAAATTTAATGTCATATTGGTCGTACCAGTGCATCTTCAAGGATAGTTAAGTAAATATTTATTTTCATTTTACTTTAGTTGAACTTAGAAAATACTGAAAGAGACCGAAGAATGAAAGAAACAAATTGTAATCTCAATTAACAAACCAAGTTTTTTTTACCTAGTTGCCTTATTCGATTCAAATTTGGCGCAATGGTATTTGGTTTGAAGAAAACGTCCTTGGATATATGTAACAACCCGGAAAATCGGAACCAATTTAAATTTTTTTTTATTTTGGAAATTTTAATGAATTTTGAATATTTAAAATGATTTATTTTAAATAATAATGATGAGAAATTTATTTTGAATAGAATTAGAACGTATATATTTATTTGAATCGGCGTTAAAATATAAATATTTATTTTTAACTATAAAAGGAATTTGAAATGGCGCGGTAGTTTGAAAATTCGATTTCAAATTTCAAATGAATGTACAGGATTCAAAATAAACCGGATTTTAGTGAAACCAAAAATATTTGAATTGATTTGAAAATATCTTTTCAACGAATCCGAAAAATTGAAATTTCTTAGCGGGAATAAAAAGTTATGTCTAGTTGAAAATTCAGAATAGTCGCTATGGAAAATATAGCCCTTAAAAATGGAAATTTTGCAAACGACATCCGTTTTCGACGAAACCACTTTTGTTGGATCCGGGATGTTTGCTAGATTCCAAAGATCATAATTTTCTGAATCAATATGTGAGCGTGGCGAAAGAAAACGTGTTTTGACAGTTTTAGTCAATTTGGATCGACCAGAAAATGGACATTTTTCAAACTGTAATGACCCGTATTTTCTGCGATATATAATTAATCTATTTAATTATATAAATAGTAATTAGGAAAATTAAATGGTTGCTAAAATAAATTATAAGGAATACTTAATTAAAATAATAATTAAATAATATATTTAATTCTGAAATAATCAGAATTGGCTGAAATGGCGATCTGGTGTGAACTGGAAAAATTCAAAACATATATATATATATTCAGTTTAGAATCTAATTTGGATAACGAATATATTTAAATAACGGAAGTTTGAACGTATAATTATATTATATTTATAATCAAGCTCGAAATGGCGCGGCAGTTCGCTATTTGGCGATTTGAACTTCAACTGAATGTACAGTGTTCGTTTTAAATCGGATTTCAATGAAACAAGAAATGTGTGGAGCTGGTGGAGTATATCTTTCTAGTGGAAGAGGAAAATCGGGATTTCGTCGTGTAGATTTTGATTTATGTCCAAATCAAAATTTAGAAAATTCGTTGTGGAATTCCTTTTTAATTTATTTATACTTATAAAAGGAATTTCATTATAAATCGAATATCGATTTAATCGGGATTTCAAGTTTGAAATTCATAGAGGAATATTCTAGAGCTGTATGGTATTCCACTGTGAATATAGACAATAATATTTATTTTTAAATATTTAATTTAATTGTTTTTAAATATATTTATATATTTAAAAGGTTTATTTAGGGCCTTAAAAATAGTCAGTTTTGCAAATGACCTCAAAATTCGATGAAACCAATTTTGTTAGATCCACAATGTTAAATTATTGTTAGATTTCAATTTCCGTGATTTTTGAAGTCAATATGTGGCCGTACCAATTTTTAATGTGAAAAACGGTCAGTATTTCGACGGTTAAAAATACGCTGTGTGAGCAAACGGAGTCTGAATTCGACGAAAACCAGTTTCGTTGGGACCGTAATGTCGAACTCTAGCTGCATGTCCATTTTCGTGATTTTTGGGTATCGTAAGTGATCATAGGAATTTTTAGAAGACCAATACAAATAACGATACAATAAAAGATCAATAAAATATTAATAATAAAAAATTATCCTAACTATATCTGGACCTAAACATTACACGTTCACTTCTTCTCAGCCACACCCTATCGTTTATAAATGCAAGGAAGAAAAATACTACGCCTCCACTTAAACCAAAACGTGAAGAACTAATTCCTTCATAAATTCATGTTAAATCAAAATAAATCCGATAAATCCAAACTCAAATATATTTGAATCACTGCTGAGTTACTCTCCGCGTCCATACCAATTTTACATCTGTGATATTGGTTAACATCTGTGATGCAGGGAAACAGGTTGGAGGAATCCAACGGGATTCCTCAGCATTTATTTTTACTGTTTTTCATATATTGTGTTATATGATGTGATATGAAATCTGTTGCTGATTTTGTGTATTTGAAATGATACTGATCATTGTTATATGGTAGGTTAAAAACCATAAGAAATACCAGAATGATAAAAGGAAATTTTCAAAACGTATATTGAAAATGAAATGTTTATAAAATCAAAGGATTTTGTAAAGAGAATATTTATAACATCAAAGGATATTATAAAAGGATTTATTTAGAAAATAAATAGAATAGAAAAAAAAAGAAATGGTTGGAAAATAAAAGGGATTACTTACGAAATCAATGGATTTTATATAGTAAAGGAAAGAGATTTTATAAAAAGGAAATTTATTTATAAAATCAAAAGGGTTTTATAAAGAGAAATATTTGTAAACATTTACAAATGAAATAGAAAGGGAAATATTTGTAAAAATTTACAAATAGAATTAAAAAAGAATTATTTATTTAGAAAATAAATAAAGATGAAAGGGAAATTTATTTGAGAAAATAAATAGAATTATAAAGGAAATATTTAGATGAAATAAATATAGACAAATAGGAAAGGAAGTATTTGTAATCGAATAGAGTTAACCAGTTAGCGTTAACCAGTTAGAGTTAACCAGTTAGAGTTAACTAGTTAGAGTTAACCAGTTAGAGTTAACCAGTTAGAGTTAGCCAGATAGAGTTAATTGAAGTGAGTTAATCGAATTGGGATAATTGAATATTAGTTATTCAATTAGAGTTAAACGAATTAGGATAAATTGAATATTAGTTATTATATTAGAGTTGATCAAATATAGTTATTTGAGATAGAGTTAGTCAAACATAGTTATTCAGGATGAGTTGCCATTTCGTACGACTGCTAGCATAATTCGTAGGGCTGCAGATAGCCTAAGACGATCGGATGTTTCCTGAGGGAATCAAGCGTAACCATTGTGATCGCTGCGATCTAGAGTCAAGTGAATGGAGTTAAATCGAATATAAGCTATTCGAAATAAAGTTAAAACAGACATAGTTATTCGAATATAAGTTAATCGAATATTAGTTATTCGATAGGAGTTAATCAAGTTGAGTTAAATAAGTCGAGTTAATTAAGTTAAGTAAGCCAAGATGAGTTAATCAAACCGAGTTAATCCAAAGGAGTTAGTCGAATATAGTTTATTCGAATAGAGTTAAAGGAGTTAGTCGAATATAGTTTATTCGAATAGAGTTAAAGGAGTTAGTTAAATATAGTTTATTCGAATAGAGTTAAAGGAGTATCGAATATAGTTTATTCGAATAGAGTTAAAGGAGTATCGAATATAGTTTATTCGAATAGAGTTAAAAGAAAGATTATCGAATATCGTTTATTCGAGAGGAGATTATCGAATATAGTGTATTCGAAAGAAAGAGTTATCGAATATTAGTTATTCAAAGTGAACTAATCGAATATTAGTTATTCGAAGAGAATTAATCGTCGAATTCGATTATATCGAATTCGGGAAAGTATTATTTACTTTCCGGTGTTTAAATCAAGATTTATTTGTTTATAAATAAATGAGAGTAGGTTAATTATTCAAAGTAAGGAATAAAATTTATAATGGAAGTTAGATATTTCGAAAGTAGGGATTATAACGTTATCGTTATAACCAATGTTTTCAATAAAGAAGTGGATTCGTAAATAGAATCCGAGAGTTTCATAAGGAAGTTTGTTAAAGAGTTAAAAGATAAACTTTGACTATTTCGAAGTTAAAACATTCTTCAGTTAGGGTCTGAGAGGTAATTATACCCCAACTTGATTGACTTCCTTCTTAACTAAGGAATGGTAAGGTCTGATAGTGAAGGAATTTTGGAAATGTTTTCCAAACGAGAATCATAAATGTTTTCTGATAATAGAAAATAAGAATTTAGAATATATGGAAACCAGAAGATAAGTAAATTAATGAATTAAAGAGATAAATGTTAAATGATGATTGATCGAAATAATATCGTTGCTTGCACACATGTTTTTCTTTGATAGTTAACTCACCGACTATCGAAGTTTTTGACCATTTTAACGTTGTTAATATGGAGAGACCGATTGGATTATTATCCAAAGAACCACTTTGTATTGGCATAAGCGTTGCGAATCATATATGCCAAAGAAAATTGAAGACGGAGTAAAGTGCAAGGGCTGTTGTATAAATCTTAGGTAAAGATTGCCTAAGAGGGATATACTAAATAGTGCCTTTGGTTTCTCCAGTCCCAGGACAACTTGTATGCACGAAGGTCTGACAGAGTATATCTGATAGATTGTGTAAGTTGATCTCTTCAAACGTATTCACATTTGATGGCGGAGGAATTTGTTTCTCTTAGATGTATACCCGTGTTATTTTTGGATAAATTAATATGTGATTTAAAGAGTATGACAATGTGACATTCTAAGTAAATGAAGATGTGGCATGTAAAAGATAATCGTAGCTTCTAGCCTCACATCCAGGAAATGACAGAAATCGGGCGGGTAGCATGGCTATGTAGGTCACACCTATTAGGGTGTATAATCACCTGATCTAGAGTTTCATTTACTTCTAAAAATCTATTGTTGATGCTGTCCCATTCGGGAAACGGTTGCTGATCCCAACCGTTGGTGATATACATTCGATACACTCAAGTGAAATGAGTGGTCGGTCTGTGTGGCCGGGTTGCAAGATGTTCCTGTTGAACCCATTGTATTATTCTCTAGAGGTACACTAGCGAAAGGTGGTTCCATACCTTGTTATAGTTGGAAATCCATTACCCAATACGTGCTTGCGGTTTTGATTGTATACTATATATGTAGAATGTGAGATGAAAGCGTTTCTACTAGATGGTTATTATATTGTGTTTGATAGATATTATTATAATATCAAAAGGTTTTTGATATAAAGATAATTTGGATTCTCATAAGGGAAAAACCCATTCCGTTATACGGCGTGGTCTTATGAGATATCGTTTACCTGTTCAAACTGTTTTAAATTGTTTTACTCATAGCAGTCCAATGACTGCCCGGAGTTTATTTTGTTTTGTTTTCCCTAAACTCTTGTGTGCCCAATTTTGTACGGGCAGTCAAGTAGTCAGGAATTTACAGATATACTAGAAGAGCTTGGAGCAATAGGCTTCAGGATTTTTATAGCTATAATTATTTCCGCTGTGTTGTAAGTGTTGTACTCTAATAATTTTATTGTATACATATACTGGTTTTATTTCAAGGATATGTTATCCATTATATGTTGTTCGTTCTGCTGTGAGATTCGTGTTACTATGATGTTGTGTTCTTCTTCTTCTATTCTAAGTTTCTATCTTATCTTTTCTCACCCTCTAATTTCTTTCTAATAGTTTTCTAGATTTCAGTGCAAATTGGGTTGGACTTGCGTTATTTGGTCAGCTGAAATTGGATCGGAATTTTGGGTCACTACAATTGGTATCAGAGCTTAAGGTTAAGTGAATTACCTTGGCTCTCTGGCGTGACTCAGTAGAGATAGGGTTAGTAATACCCTAGATTGAGTTAGATTGTATATATATGAGTGCGTATTTGTTATTTGATATAAAAATTGTTTTATATTGTGGAGATTTATTGGTTGAGTTGTTTATGAGTTCTGATCAATTAGTTTGATCCACTGTATCGGTTGGAGCTTCTAAACACTTGAATACGATGGGTCGACACGATATGTTTTGAAAAGAGGGTAAATTAAAATAAATTTACCCAAAGTATATCTTGATATAGAGAAGATATATATATATATATATTGGAATTATAATATATTGGATATATTTGGTTGTTATTATAATAGAGCAAGATTATAAATTAAATGGTTATGTAAATAACCAATCAGAATTCATATAAGTAAAATACGTGAAATCAGATGAGTTAAGTCTGAAATTTAAATCAGAATTGGGATCGAACTTCCCAAAATATGGAAAAGTTTTGTAATTGGATTGGGTTTAAATATATGAGAATTTTAAAATCATGGGAGATTTTAAATTGTTTAAAGCATTGCCAAGGATATTTTGCGCTGATTTCAAAATGGAAATATTCAGAAATGGTTTTGAAAGTGATATAGTATTGAACTCACTTCGATTACTGGGAAATAACTCTGATGATGCTGTCCACATCATCAGTGTTCATTTTCGAGTTGTAAAGTGATGGATTACTACCAAAGAGATTGTTTTTGAAAATGTTTAGAAAAACAAGTTGTTTTGAACTTCGAAAGGGAAGTTTGATTTTTGAGAAAAACAAAGCTGTTTAAAAACTCCTAGAAATAGATTGTTTAATTTAAAACAAATTTAAATAGGAATTGGCAAAAGCAAATAGGAATTAAATAGAAATCAATTATGTGAAAATTGAATTGAACTAGAATATAATGATATCGAGTAAGTTGAATTGTTGAGTAAGAATTTTGAATTGAGATTTGAATTGGAGTTTGAATGGAATTCGACTTAGGTATAAGCGAATGGTTGGATTTGTGGATAAAAACATATTGGAATTTGATTGGGATTAACCCTGTATCTGCTGAATTGATAACAGGTGGAAAGGATATAATGATATTGTAACACCCCGTGTATTCTATAACCGTGAAAGTCATAAATTAAAGTATAATTAATTTCAATTCAAAGAATTAAGGGAAACGGAATACGCCATTGCGTTCGTCTCAGAATTCTGCTTGAGATAGAGTCTGAGTTTGCGTAAAACGGATATCGTATGAAGAAGTTATGGACGAACGAAGTTGGGCGAAAAACCGGAAAACGGGTCAGAATGCACTGGCGCACTTGGGAAGTGCGCCAGAACAAAAATGCACTGGCGCACTTGGGAAGTGCGCTAGTACATTTTTGACCTGGCGCACCTGCCAAGTGCGCCCAAGTCAAAAATGACCTGCTGGCCAGGTCTGGTCTAGCCCTGGCTGGCCAGGTCTGTGTTTGGCCGATTTTCAGAAGCTTGCTTTGTCATTAGGGCTAGGTGGCAGGGTCTAATTGGTCTCTCTTTCAAATGAATGGCTACGATCAATCCAAGCAACATCAATGGTCCTAATCAGTTCATAAACCCTATAAAAATGACCCTAGACTCACCCTAATCTATTCATTCAAAAATAAGAACAAAGCCGTCATGTTGCTGAGGAACGACTAAGAGTAGCCGCCAATTGGAGAGAGGATTTGGAGGCAAATTCTAAAACATAAAGCAACCTAAACAAATCAAATCAACAAGGAATCGCGTCTCCAAATCCCTAAATTGGAGAATTCGCCATACAATTGTAAGTAGAGTATTATTTTGGTATGAACAAATAATTGTGTTGGTTTGTATACTTGATTGTGGTGATAAAGTAATTCATATTTGTGCGTTACTATGGTTCTTATCGATTTGGAATATTGTATACGTTTGGATATTCGCAAAGCATGTTATTTATTATAAAAACTACATATTTGCGGTAGTTTTATGCAAGTATACGTTTGGAATATTCGAAAATTATGTAATCCATGTTGAAGCTACATGTATGTAGTTGTTTAATTGAAACTCATGCAAGTTGGGGTTTTGCTACTATGCCATCATAATGTGTATTTTTATACAAAAATCATTTTGTGAGTAATTGGAGCAAATTTGGGTTATTATAATCCATATGAAATTATGTTGAAAATTTGGCATCATGATCTATGTATTAAGCCATACTTTTGTACTAGAAAACCTCTTTGTGAACTTATGAACATGGCTAGGCTATGATTGATATTTTGCATAATTGAAAACCATGTTAGGTCTATATTGTCAATAAGAATTATATGATGACATATGTGGTACATAGCTAGGTTAGATTCAAAATCCCTTTTGCAAGTTTGCATGACTAAAGTAAAAATCATGATTTCATGTTAGAAATATTTATGCCATGGTTATGTGAATAGATTTAAAATCATGATTAAGTTGAACTATACTTTTGTGTTAGTAACAAAAGTAAGCACCTTTGTAAACATGTAGTAATTTTATGAACATGATTTGCTTATGTTTGACATTATGCCTGAATAAAAATATAGGTTTATGTTGTAGTTAAGCCTATGTGTCAATAGTGATATTCTTATCTCAACTACAAGTTTACATGCTTTGATTCATGTCACTTATGCTTTATGACCAAAGTATACATTACTACTATGCAAGTACACCAGTTTCTATTTTGTAGTTCCAACGTTATGTTGCAAGTTCATGCGTTCACATTCCCCTTTTTGTGTATGTAATCACGCTTTAAGCCTCCCCTTTTCGCATGGCTAGGTTGGGCTTAAAAAGGCTAAGCCCAACATATATATAATAAACGAACGTGTTAAACGGGGGAAAATAACGTTGGGTTAAATTTATTAATAAATGAAAATATAAAGTAGAAGGGCCCAAATTCAAGTATGGGTTGGGCCCATGATTGGTGTAACCTTTACACCATTAACTTAATAATGGGCCGCAAATATTTACATATAAGAAAATAAAGAAGAAAGACAAAATATGTAAATGTAGAACATACGATGTGTTTAACCCGAGGTTGGATTGAGTTGTGATGTAAACCTGCCCGGAACTGCCCGGTTGTCCAGTAGTCACAACAATACCTATCCAATATGGGAGGTTAAACATGGAGCCCAATAAGGACCCGAGGTTAGACTGAGTTGTGGCGTAAGACTGCCCGGAACCAACCGGCAACAGGCAGCCACAACAATACCTGTCTAATGTGAGAGGTCAAGGCTTTAATAAGACAATTAAGGCTGAGTCAGGATTGTTAGGATTAAGTGAACTAAAGACTTAATCAAAATGGAACATGCTAAACTAAAGGGACTGGTGGGGGTTAGGTTAGAAAACACTTAACCAACTTAGCATGTTGGCTAGAGATAGAAAACCTAGTAACGGGGGACCCTTTTCAGCAGTAACCCTAGAAGGTGTATCATGATACCCTGAAGCTAGGCAGGGTGGGGCACGATTACTGGGCTGATTGTAAGAGGTCAAATCGACGGCGGTGGTGTAGCAGTGTAGGTTCTAACGGGGTGCGGGCGTGCGCACACTCCGGCGCAGAAAAATAAGGCACTGGACACCAGTAGCATACCTGTGCATTCTAGGATTGTGTCGGGCCGCCACCATGGGACTTGATACACCCCATGGTGGGACCAGCATAGGTAACTACAACATCGGGGGCCGTAAGACACATGTAACTATGCGAGTAGGAGCCGATCATCATAGAACGGATCACATTACCCTAATTATGGGGTGCCAGTTGGGAACTAGTTTATATGGGTTCAGAGATTAACATGGGGTACGATAGTATATTCGACCCTAGACAACTTAACCAAGTTATAGTGCTTTCCCACTTCTTGTTTATACTTATCATACCCAGTTCTTTATTCATAGACAGAATAGTACTAGACTTACTCAGGCTTTATGTCTGACTCTACTTTTCTTTCGTCTTCTTTTCTTCCGTTCCCCCCCTCCCCCCCAGGTCCACAGGGAGGGAACGCTGCAGCTTGACCAGCCTTAACATCCAGCTTGAAGAAGAGAAATGTATTGCTTGGACCTTTTCGTTTTGAACTATGGCTCTGGACAACCACTATGGGGCTTTTGCAGTTTATCTACGTTTTCTTTATGCTTCTTTAAATAATGTAATCAAGATAGATTATGAAAGTGTTATGTTATGTAAGACAATTATGGTGATGTTGTTGTAGCACGTATTTGCTTTTATGAAATAAAAGTTGTTGTTTTTCCGCTGTTTACAAATATGTGTTCTTATATCTGTCTTGTATATCTGTGACTTATACTTATAAACCTCCACCAAAATTAGGGCATTCCCTTTGAGAGTGACCCTAACGGAGGTGGGGTGTTTCACTTGGTATCAGAGCATAGGTCTACCAGATAAGATAAAAAGTTCTAAAAATTTATTTTCAAAAAGGAAATTTAAAGAAGCATTTTTAAAAGATAAAATATTATTTTATTTTAAAAAGGCAAAGCCCACTCCCCAAAGCCATAGGTACTATCTCTTATCCTTCGTTTTGAATCTATCCTTTTTGTTTCAGCATGTCCGGAGAACTTAACTAGCCAGAAGGGGTACCAATACCTGGTTGGTTTAGACGGTTCTTAGAAGCAAGGGCCACTCAGCCAGGTCCTACCGTCCCTCCTCCCCCAGCTGCAGGAAATCATCCAGCTGCAGCAGCACCTTTTCCTCCACCTCCTCCACGGGGAAACACGTTTGCTAAGATATGTAAAGATTTTAAAGCTATGGGAGGAAAGGATTTCCATGGAACTGAGTCCTTCGTGGCAGCTAGAAATTGGCTGAAAGAAACTGAGGACCTATTCATCATCTTTGAGGTAGAAGATAGACAAAAAGTACAACTGGCAGTATGGCTATTGAAGGGCGAGGCTTCCTACTGGTGGGAAGTCACTAATGCTGAAAGACCAGTGGAGACATGGGAGGACTTTAGGGCAAGGTTTGAGACTAAATTTCTCTCAGATGCGGAAAGAAGTTTGCAGTTGGAAAAATTCTTATTTCTTAAGCAAGGGGACAAGACAGTCAGAGAGTATGTGAATCAGTTCGATGAGCTGGCTAGGTTTGGGCTTGACCTAGTCAACACCCCACACAAGAAGGCTCTCCGTTTCATCAAAGGGTTGAATGAGCCATTACACAGTTTGGCCATGACCCATATACCCATGGGAGCCACGTATGAAAGACTGGTGCAAATGGCATTGCTGAATGAAGAGGATAAGGGCAAGAAGGAGACAAAGGCAGAAAGCTCTCAAGGGAAGAAAGAGGGTTTGCAGCCTAAGAAGACAGACTTTAAGAAGGGCGGGAAAGGCAACAAAGAGAAGAGGAAGTGCAATTTCTGTGGCAAAGTGGGGCACTTAGTAAAGGACTGCCGGAAAAAGAAGGCCAAGGAGAATGGTGGGTGCTTTTCTTGCGGTGAGACAGGCCACAGGGCTAAGGACTGTCCAAAGAAACGAGGACAGGGGCAGAGGGCTGGATCCACCCCAGGGGCACAGGTTCATGTGCTGGAAGCGCCACCTCTGCAACAGCGAGGTATAAATACTTCTGTAGAAAGTGTAGTTTATCTTTATGATCACCCCGTTCGCACTTTATTTGATTCTGGCGCATCACACTCCTTTATCTCGTCTGCTTCAGTAGAATCTCTGCACCTAAAAACTAGTATGGTAGAGGACCCCTTAATTGTTTCAAACCCAATTGGGGGCCCAGCTCATTTGTCTATGATCTGTTTGGGATTGAAAATTTCTATTCTAAGCGTAGAATTTCAATGTAGTGCCTTTGTTTTGGGCTTTTCGGGGTATGGTTTGATTTTGGGTATGGATTGGCTATCCGGTAATGGGGCCATCCTTGATTGTGAGAAAAGGGTTGTCAGGCTCCTAACCCAGCTCGGTAATACTTTGGAAATTTCTTGTAATCCCTCGTATGCGGTTATGCTTAGTTATCTTGAATCGCTAGATGCCTCTATTGAAAATTTGCAATCAGTTAGAGTGGTCCAGGAATATCCGGATGTCTTCGAAGAGGTGAAGGGCTTGCCTCCGAAGCGGGAAATAGACTTCCGCATATATCTTGTAGATAATGCAAAGCCCGTTGCGTTGCTCGTTAGACACATGGCTCCACGAGAAAGGAAAGAGCTCAGTAAACAGATTAAAGAGCTTTTAGAAAAGGGGTTCATTAGGAGGAGCATTTCAGAATGGGGCGCTCCAGTGGTGTTCTCTACAAAGGCGGATGGTTCACTCCGTCTATGTGTTGACTATAGGGAGCTCAACAAGCTAACGAAAAAGAATAGGCACCCTCTCCCTAGAATTGACGATTTATTTGACCAGCTTGTAGGAGCGTCTGTTTTCTCCCAACTCGATTTAGCAACCGGTTTTCATCAGCTAAGGGTGGCTGAAGATAGCATCGATAAAACGGCGTTCAGAACCCCAGACGGCTTGTTTGAATGGCTTGTCATGCCTTTCGGCTTGACAAATGCACCTGCTTACTTCGTGGACCTGATGAGTAGGGTATTTAGAGATTTCCTCAACAAATTCGTAGTGCTCTTCGTAGATGATATCCTTATCTTCTCAAAGAGTGAAGAGGAACATGCTCAGCACTTAAGGGCAATCATGGAAACTTTGCGAGTCCATCAACTAAAAGCCAAATTCTCCAAATGCCACTTTTGGAGAGAAGAGGTGAGGTTCCTTGGGCACATAGTATCCAAGCAAGGGTTTGCAGTGGACCCTGCTAAGGTAGTGGCGGTACAGGATTGGAAGACACCAAGGAATGCGACTGAGGTCCGAAGTTTTCTAGGACTAGCAGGTTTCTATCGAAAGTTCATAAGGGATTTTGCGAAAATCTCCGCTCCTCTCACGAAGTTGACTAAGAAGAATCTAGTGTTCAATTGGGATTTGGATTGCGAGTTTGCTTTCCAACGACTGAAAAGGGCTCTTACAACAGCCCCAGTTTTGACGCTGCTAGATGGGAGCAAGATGTTCACTGTTTATACGGATGCATGTGGGACAGGGCTAGGCGCCGTCTTAATGCAAGAAGGAAGGGTAGTAGCTTATGGCGGGAGGCAATTGAAGGTGCACGAAAAGAACTACCCAACCCACGATCTTGAGTTAGCCGCCATCGTCTTTGCACTCAAGTCTTGGCGACACTATCTCCTAGGTGAGAAGTTCGAATTTTACACTGACCATAAATCGTTGAAATATCTTTTCTCGCAGAAGGATCTTAACTTGAGGCAACAGAGATGGATGGAGTTTCTTGCCTCGTACGATTTCGAAATCTCCTACACTCCAGGCAAAGGCAACGTAGTGGCAGACGCGTTGAGCCGAAAGAAATTGACCCTAAGCCCGTTGTTTGTTGAAAGACAATGCCTAGAGTTTATAGCCAGCTTCGACTTTAGGCCTTCCTCCGATTTCATACCAGGCTTGCTAGCATCTCTCGAAGTGCGCCCAACTTTAGTGGATTCAGTAGGGACAGCACAACGCGAAGACCCTCAGCTTGTGGAAACAATTGATAGGCTAATTAGGGGTGAGACTTCAAGTCACCTCAACAGATACTCCATCGACGATAAAGGATTGCTAAGACGAGACGGAAGACTGTGCGTCCCACAGACAAAAGATTTAATAAAGAAGGTTCTCGAGGAAGCACATCACTCCAAGATGACGATACACCCAGGCGGAGATAAAATGTACAAAGATATAAAAAGGACTTTCTTCTGGAACGGCATGAAAAAGGGCGTGGCAGAGTTCGTTTCTAAGTGTATGGTGTGCCAACAGGTTAAAGCGGAACAGAAAAAGCCTGGCGGACTGCTACATCCTCTAGAGGTCCCGCAGTGGAAGTGGGATAGCATCTCAACGGACTTCATCGATGGGCTGCCTAGGTCTAGGAGAGGCAACACTAGCATTTGGGTAATAGTGGATAGGCTTACTAAAAGCGCCCACTTTTTACCTGTCAAAAGTAAAAGAACTGCCTCATCCCTAGCATCACTTTACCTCAAGGAAATCGTTCGACTCCATGGAATACCATCTAGCATTGTTAGCGACCGAGACCCCATCTTCACCAGTGAGTTTTGGCGGAGTCTGCAAGAAGCAGTAGGAACGCAGTTATGCTTGAGCACAGCCTATCATCCCCAAACCGACGGCCAAACAGAGAGAGTGAATAGAGTTTTGGAAGACCTTTTAAGGCTATGCGTCCTCGACTTCGGAGGGACATGGGAAGACCACCTTCCTTTGGTGGAATTTGCCTACAACAACAGCTATCAAGCAACCATCGGAATGGCGCCCTTCGAAGCTTTATATGGAAGACCGTGACGATCGCCCACTTGTTGGTGGGAGTCTACTGATAAGCTCATACTTGGACCAGATATGATCCGAGAGACTTCAGAGAAAGTAGACTTAATACGAAGAAGGATGAAGACGGCCCGAGACAGACAAAAGTCCTATGCCGACAAGAGAAGGACCGACCTTGAATTTGAGGTTGGAGACAGAGTTTTTCTCAAGGTATCTCCGCTAAGAAACGTTGTTCGTTTTGGAACCACAGGAAAGCTAGCGCCAAGGTTCGTAGGGCCATTCCCTATCATCGAGAAAATTGGGAAAATGGCCTATAGATTAGAGCTACCCGAGAAGTTGGCTGGAGTCCACAACATTTTTCACGTTTCACATCTCCGGAAATGTCTACATGAGTCTGCTGAAGTGGTAGAGCCAAATATCCTCGAAGAGGCCGAAGTGGAACGCGAAGCAACCATAAGAAAAGTTCCAACCCGCATAATAGGAACGGAAGTGAAGAAGCTACGCAACCGCGAAGTCAAGCTCGTCAAAGTTCAGTGGAGCGACGCCGAGGGAGACGCGACTTGGGAAACTGAAGCTAGAATACGAACTGCCTACCCTTTTCTTTTCGGGGGTACATCCTTGATCTTTCTTTTTCCTTAAGTTGGGCTTTTATCTATCTTTTTAGGTATATTTTCTCGACCCTATCTTTTAGGTAGAAACCCTTTGGATGAAAACATGTAATTGAAACATGTTATGGATGATGGTTGCTCGTGGTTGCAAGTGATTGCTAGTGGTTGCTCGTGGTTGCATATACACACACAATCTAGGTTTTAGATCGGCTCAGTCACTTCATATTGCATATGCATATATGTTTGCATTCGTATATGGTTGAACTTTAATGTGTTGTCATGTGGATGTTGCATTTGTATTGAATGATTGTGCACTCATGTAGAATCATGAATAAGAAAATTTGCATACATGATGGATTCATGGCACTCACATAATTCGCATTAAGGAGGTCAACTGAATCAGTAGACCGCCTGATTGTGCATTAGATAAGTTCATGTACACACACACTTCGCATATGATCATGAAGCATTAGAAGTCTTTTAAGGACAATGAATGCTCGTGTTTGATGGATGAGTAGATGGATGATTGGATGTTAGGATATACATTCCTCCTAACTTGAAGATTTCGGGGACGAAATCATTTTAAGTAGGGGAGAATGTAACACCCCGTGTATTCTATAACCGTGAAAGTCATAAATTAAAGTATAATTAATTTCAATTCAAAGAATTAAGGGAAACGGGATACGCCATTGCGTTCGTCTCAGAATTCTGCTTGAGATAGAGTCTGAGTTTGCGTAAAACGGATATCGTATGAAGAAGTTATGGACGAACGAAGTTGGGCGAAAAACCGGAAAACGGGTCAGAATGCACTGGCGCACTTGGGAAGTGCGCCAGAACAAAAATGCACTGGCGCACTTGGGAAGTGCGCCAGTACATTTTTGACCTGGAGCACCTGCCAAGTGCGCCCAGGTCAAAAATGACCTGCTGGCCAGGTCTGGTCTAGCCCTGGCTGGCCAGGTCTGTGTTTGGCCGATTTTCAGAAGCTTGCTTTGTCATTAGGGCTAGGTGGCAGGCTCTAATTGGTCTCTCTTTCGAATGAATGGCTACGATCAATCCAAGCAACATCAGTGGTCCTAATCAGTTCATAAACCCTATAAAAATGACCCTAGACTCACCCTAATCTATTCATTCAAAAATAAGAACAAAGCCGTCATGTTGCTGAGGAACGACTAAGAGTAGCCGCCAATTGGAGAGAGGATTAGGAGGCAAATTCTAAAGCATAAAGCAACCTAAACAAATCAAATCAACAAGGAATCACGTCTCTAAATCCCTAAATTGGAGAATTCGCCATACAATTGTAAGTAGAGTATTATTTTGGTATGAACAAATAATTGTGTTGGTTTGTATACTTGATTGTGGTGATAAAGTAATTCATATTTGTGCGTTACTATGATTCTTATCGATTTGGAATATTGTATACGTTTGGATATTCGCAAAGCATGTTATTTATTATAAAAACTACATATTTGCGGTAGTTTTATGCAAGTATACGTTTGGAATATTCGCAAATTATGTAATCCATGTTGAAGCTACACGTATGTAGTTGTTTAATTGAAACTCATGCAAGTTGGGGTTTTGCTACTATGTTTTCATAATGTGTATTTTTATACAAAAATCATTTTGTGAGTAATTGGAGGAAATTTGGGTTATTATAATCCATATGAAATTATGTTGAAAATTTGGCATCATGATCTATGTATTAAGCCATACTTTTGTACTAGAAAACCTCTTTGTGAACTTATGAACATGGCTAGGCTATGATTGATATTTTGCATAATTGAAAACCATGTTAGGTCTATATTGTCAACAAGAATTATATGATGACATATGTGGTACACAGCTAGGTTAGATTCAAAATCCCTTTTGCAAGTTTGCATGACTAAAGTAAAAATCATGATTTCATGTTAGAAATATTTATGCCATGGTTTTGTGAATAGATTTAAAATCATGATTAAGTTGAACTATACTTTTGTGTTAGTACCAAAAGTAAGCACCTTTGTAAACATGTAGTAATTTTATGAACATGATTTGCTTATGTTTGACATTATGCCTGAATAAAAATATAGGTTTATGTTGTAGTTAAGCCTATGTGTCAATAGTGATATTCTTATCTCAACTACAAGTTTACATGCTTTGATTCATGTCACTTATGCTTTATGACCAAAGTATACATTACTACTATGCAAGTACACCAGTTTCTATTTTGTAGTTCCAACGTTATGTTGCAAGTTCATGCGTTCACATTCCCCTTTTTGTGTATGTAATCACGCTTTAAGCCTCCCCTTTTCGCATGGCTAGGTTGGGCTTAAAAAGGCTAAGCCCAACATATATATAATAAACGAACGTGTTAAACGGGGGAAAATAACGTTGGGTTAAATTTATTAATAAATGAAAATATAAAGTAGAAGGGCCCAAATTCAAGTATGGGTTGGGCCCATGATTGGTGTAACCTTTACACCATTAACTTAATAATGGGCCGCAAATATTTACATATAAGAAAATAAAGAAGAAAGACAAAATATGTAAATGTAGAACATACGATGTGTTTAACCCGAGGTTGGATTGAGTTGTGATGTAAACCTGCCCGGAACCGCCCGGCTATCCAGTAGTCACAACAATACCTATCCAATGTGGGAGGTTAAACATTGAGCCCAATAAGGACCCGAGGTTAGACTGAGTTGTGGCGTAAGACTGCCCGGAACCAACCGGCAACAGGCAGCCACAACAATACCTGTCTAATGTGAGAGGTCAAGGCTTTAATAAGACAATTAAGGCTGAGTCAGGATTGTTAGGATTAAGTGAACCAAAGACTTAATCAAAATGGAACATGCTAAACTAAACGGACTGGTGGGGGTTAGGTTAGAAAACACTTAACCAACTTAGCATGTTGGCTAGAGATAGAAAACCTAGTAACGGGGGACCCTTTTCAGCAGTAACCCTAGAAGGTGTATCATGATACCCTGAAACTAGGCAGGGTGGGGCACGATTACTGGGCTGATTGTAAGAGGTCAAATCGACGGCGGTGGTGTACCAGTGTAGGTTCTAACGGGGTGTGGGCGTGCACACACTCCGGCGCAGAAAAATAAGGCACTGGACACCAGTAGCATACCTGTGCATTCTAGGATTGTGTCGGGCCGCCACCACGGGACTTGATACACCCCATGGTGGGACCAGCATAGGTAACTACAACATCGGGGGCCGTAAGACACATGTAACTATGCGAGTAGGAGCCGATCATCATAGAACGGATCACATTACCCTGATTATGGGGTGCCAGTTGGGAACTAGTTTATATGGGTTCAGAGATTAACATGGGGTACGATAGTATATTCGACCCTAGCCAACTTAACCAAGTTATAGTGCTTTCCCACTTCTTGTTTATACTTATCATACCCAGTTCTTTATTCATAGACAGAATAGTACTAGACTTACTCAGGCTTTATGTCTGACTCTACTTTTCTTTCGTCTTCTTTTCTTCCGTTCCCCCCCCCCCCCAGGTCCACAGGGAGGGAACACTGCAGCTTGACCAGCCTTAACATCCAGCTTGAAGAAGAGAAATGTATTGCTTGGACCTTTTCGTTTTGAACTATGGCTCTGGACAACCACTATGGGGCTTTTGCAGTTTATCTACGTTTTCTTTATGCTTCTTTAAATAATGTAATCAAGACAGATTATGAAAGTGTTATGTTATGTAAGACAATTATGGTGATGTTGTTGTGGCACGTATTTGCTTTTATGAAATAAAAGTTGTTGTTTTTCCGCTGTTTACAAATATGTGTTCTTATATCTTTCTTGTATATCTGTGACTTATACTTATAAACCTCCACCAAAATTAGGGCATTCCCTTTGAGAGTGACCCTAACGGAGGTGGGGTGTTTCAGATATGCCAACAAAAAGGTACAAGTTTATATTTCTATTGGATATAAGATTTATGAGCCTGATTTGGCAAGCAGCTTGGCTGTTTGATTTTCTTTTGGGTTGGAGATGGCCCAGAGAGGCGAGTTGGAGTTTGACCTATTGACCAGTACAAAGGAGGTGCTGGCGAAATTGTTTGAAAAGTTAAGGTGTTAGAAAATTTTCAGGATTTTTGAAAATTTTCGTTGATAAGAATTGATTAATATTTTAATTGAAATTAAATTGGTTCAGTTGAAACTGAAGATTTAGAAGTGAACAAATAAGTTCTAACCGGTCGATAGGGTTTGTTTTCTACCTTAGCAATTTCGAGGACGAATTTTAAGTGGGGAAGAATGTAATGACCCGTATTTTCTGCGATATATAATTAATCTATTTAATTATATGAATAGTAATTAGGAGAATTAAATGGTGGTTAAAATAAATTATAAGGAATATTTAATTAAAATAATAATTAAATAATATATTTAATTCTGAAATAATCAGAATTGGCTGAAATGGCGATCTGGTGTGAACTGGACAAATTCAAAATATATATATATTCTGTTTAGAATCTAATTTGGATAACGAATATATTTAAATAACGGCAGTTTGAACGTATAATTATATTATATTTATAATCAAGCTCGAAATGGCGCGGTGGTTCGCTATTTGCCAATTTGAACTTCAACTGAATGTACAGGGTTCGTTTTAAATCGGATTTCTATGAAACAAGAAACGTGTGG
The DNA here is from genome assembly GCA_030737875.1 of Allium sativum. Classification (NCBI taxonomy): domain Eukaryota; kingdom Viridiplantae; phylum Streptophyta; class Magnoliopsida; order Asparagales; family Amaryllidaceae; genus Allium; species Allium sativum. The sequence continues at coordinate 421,008,964 of CM060913.1, read as the reverse complement.
AGCTGGTGGAGTATATCTTTCTAGTGGAAGAGGAAAATCGGGATTTCGTCATGTAGATTTTGATTTATGTCCAAATCAAAATTCAGAAAAGTCGCTGTGGAATTCCTTTATAATTTATTTATATTTATAAAAGGAGTTTCATTATAAATCGAATATCGATTTAATCGGAATTTGAAATATCAAGTTTGAAATTCATAGAGAAATATTCTAGAGCTGTATGGTATTCCACTATGAATATAGATGATAATATTTATTTTTAAATATTTAATTTAATTGTTTTTAAATATATTTATATATTTAAAAGGTTTATTTAGGGCTTTAAAAATAGCCAGTTTTGCAAACGACCTCAGAATTCGATGAAACCAGTTTTGTTGGATCCGCAATGTTAAATTATTGTTAGATTTCAATTTCCGTGATTTTTGAAGTCAGTATGTGGTCGTACCAATTTTTAATGTGAAAAAATTCAGTATTTCGGTGGTTAAAAATACGCTGTGTGAGCAAACAGAGTCGGAATTCGACGAAAACCAGTTTCGTTGGGACCATAATGTCGAACTCTAGCTGCATGTCCATTTTCGTGATTTTTGGGTATCGTAGGTGATCACAGGAATTTTTTGAAGACCAATACAAATAACGCTACAATAAAAGATCAATAAAATATTAATAATAAAAAAAATATCCTAACTATATCTGGACCTAAACAGTACACGTTCACTTCTTCTCAGCCACACCCTATCGTTTATAAATGCAAGGAAGAAAAATACTGCGCCTCCAATAAAACCAAAACGTGAAGAACCAATTCCTTCATAAATTCATGTTAAATCAAAATAAATCCGATAAATCTAAACTCAAGTATGTTTGAATCACTACTGAGTTACTCTCCGCGTCCATACCAATTTTACAGGGTTCGAACTTCCGTTTGTTCGCTGTATTTTCAGAACCGTGGTAACTAGGGTTCGATAAATATGGTAATGGAAGTATGGATTCATCTTTTAAGTGTTGTTTCTGGATTAAGGGAGGAAAATCGAGTTGGTATTCCAAAATTTGAGGGATTTCGTTCTGATTTATGTTGCTCGTAATACAGGAGGGGTGCGGTATTTTGTGAAAACCGCGATGTGAGGATGAGGACTGAGTGTGAAAAATCGGGTATGGAAAGGAAGGTGAAGTGGAGAGAAAATTTTTGGTTATTTTTGTTGATTTTATAATAGAACATGGATGGTTTGGGGAAGGATAAAAGAAGTTGCAATGGCAACGGTTTGGAACTGGTAGTCGACGTGGAAGAAAGAGTTGAGCTGGTGCGGTTATGGGCTTAAAGGGAAGTGGATGGGCCGGGATATTTGAAATGGGGTGAGGCCCAATTATAAAAGAAGTTAGTTTAGTTTAAAATATAAAAATATGTATGTCTTGTAAATTCGATAACTTGATCATACGATATCAGATTGATGAACGGTAAGTTGCGTTGGGATCATATGGAGGGTGGCTACACCATGGAACTGACGGAGAGTGAATCGAAGCTCGTTACAATTTATGGCGAGATAAATTGTTCGTCTGAATCAAGCGATGGTTATCGTTATTAACGATGATCGTCCAATGTGAGTAAAACTCACCAAATCTGAAAAGTTATATTTTTATAACGTATTTTTAGAACTGTTAATCATATGTTGATTGCTGTGTGTTAACTATTTGGTTGAATTGCTTGTGTATTGGTTGAAAATATAGATAACGATATTTATATATATATATATATATATAAATCGTTGATCAAATATTGATTCTGTTTAGCAGAATATTTCATATTGAAATGAAATCGATGTTAATAATATTGGTTAACATCTGTGATGCAGGGAAACAGGTTGGAGGAATCCAACGGGACTCCTCAACATTTATTTTTACTGTTTTTCGTATACTGTGTTATATGATGTGATATGAAATCTGTTGCTGAATTTGTGTATTTGAAATGATACCGATCATTGTTATATGGTTGGTTAAAAACCATAAGAAATAACAGAAGGATAAAAGGAAATTTTCAAAACGTATATTGAAAATGAAATGTTTATAAAATTAAAGGATTTTGTAAAGATAATATTTATAAAATCAAAGGATATTATAAAAGGATTTATTTAGAAAATAAATAGAATATAAAAAAAAAAGAAATGGTTGGAAAATAAAAGGGATTACTTATGAAGTCAATGGATTTTATATAGTAAAGGAAAGAGATTTTATAAAAAGGAAATTTTTTTATAAAATCAAAATGGTTTTATAAAGAGAAATATTTGTAAACATTTACAAATGAAATAGAAAGGGAAATATTTGTAAACATTTACAAATAGAATTGAAAAAGAATTATTTATTTAGAAAATAAATAAAGATGAAAGGGAAATTTATTCGAGAAAATAAATAGAATTATAAAGGAAATATTTAGATGAAATAAATATAGACAAATAGGAAAGGAAGTATTTGTAATCGAATAGAGTTAACCAGTTAGATTTAACCAGTTAGAGTTAACCAGTTAGAGCTAGCCAGATAGAGTTAACTGAAGTGAGTTAATCGAATTGGGAGTAATTGAATATTAGTTATTCAATTAGAGTTAATCGAATTAGGATAAATTGAATATTAGTTGTTCAATTAGAGTTGATCGAATATAGTTATTTGAGATAGAATTAGTCAGACATAGTTATTCAGGATAAGTTTCCATTTCGTACGAATGCTAGCGTAATTCGCAGGGCTGCAGATAGCCTACGGCGGTCGGATGTTTCCTGAGGGAATCAGGCGTAACCTTTGTGATCGCTGCGATCTAGAGTCAAGCAAATGGAGTTAAATCGAATATTAGCTATTCAAAATAAAGTTAAAACAGACATAGTTATTCGAATATAAGTTAATCGAATATTAGTTATTTGATAGGAGTTAATCAAGTTGAGTTAAATAATTCGAGTTAATTAAGTTAAGTTAGCCAAGATTAGTTAATCAAACCGAGTTAATCCAAAGGAGTTAGTCGAATATAGTTTATTCGAATAGAGTTAAAGGAGTTAGTCGAATATAGTTTATTCGAATAGAGTTAAAGGAGTATTGAATACAGTTTATTCGAATAGAGTTAAAAGAAAGATTATCGAATATCGTTTATTCGAGAGGAGATTATCAAATATAGTGTATTCGAAAGAACGAGTTATCGAAAATTAGTTATTCGAAGTGAGTTAATCGAATATTAGTTATTCGAAGAGAATTGATCATCGAATTCGATTATATCGAATTCGGGAAAGTATTATTTACTTTCCGGTGTTTAATTCAAGATTTATTTGTTTATAAATAAATGAGAGTAGGTTAATTATTCAAAGTAAGGAATAAAATTTATAATGGAAGTTAGATATTTCGAAAGTAGGGATTATAACGTTATCGTTATAACCAATGTTTTCAATAAAGAAGTGGATTCGTAAATAGAATCCAAGAGTTTCATAAGGAAGTTTGTTAAAGAGTCAAAAAATAAACTTTGACTATTTCGAAGTTAAAACGTTCTTCAGTTAAGGTCTGAGAGGTAATTATACCCCAACTTGATTGACTTCCTTCTTAACTAAGGAATGGTAAGGTTTGATAGTGAAGGAATTTTGGAAATGTTTTCAAAACGAGAATCAGAAATGTTTTATGATAATAGAAAATAAGAATTTAGAATATATGGAAACCAGAAGATAAGTAAATTAATGAATTAAAGAGATAAATGTTAAATGATGATTGATCGATATAATTTCCATTTGGAAATAATATCGTTGTTTGCACACATGTTTTTCTTTGATAGTTAACTCACCGACTATCGAAGTTTTTGACCATTTTAACGTTGTTAATATAGAGAGACCGGTTGGATTATTATCTAAAGAACCACTCTGTATTGGCATAAGCTTTGCGAATCATATATGCCAAAGAAAATTGAAGACGGAGTAAAGTGCAAGGGCTGTTGTATAAATCTTAGGTAAAGATTGCTTAAGAGGGATATAATGAATAGTGCCTTCGGTTTGTCCAGTCCCAGGACAACTTGTATGTACGAAGATCTGACAAAGTATATCTGATAGATTGCGTAAGTTGATCTCTTCAAACGTACTCACGTTTGGTGGCGGAGGAATTCGTTTCTCTTAGCTGTATAGCCGTTTTATTTTTGGATAAATCGATTTGTGATTTAAAGGGTATGACAATGTGACATTCTAAGTAAATGAAGATGTGGCATGTTAAAGATCAGCGTAGCTTCTAGCCTCACATCCGGGAAATGACAGAAATCGGGCAGGTAGCATGGCTATGTTGGTCGCACCTATTAGGGTGTTTAATCACCTAATCTAGAGTTTCATTTACTTCTAAAAATCTATTGTTGATGTTGTCCCATTCGGGAAACGGTTGCTGATCCCAACCGTTGGTGATATACATTCGATACACTCAAGCTAAATGAATGGTCGGCCATGTGTGGTCGGATTGCAAGATATTCTTGTTGAACCCAGTGTATTCTTCTCTAGAGTTACACTAGCAAAAGGTGGTTCCATACCTTGTTATAGTTGGAAATCCATTACCCAATACGTGCTTGCGGTTTTGATTGTATACTATATATGTAGAATGTGAGATGAAAGCGTTTCTGCTAGATGGTTATTATATTGTGGTTGATAGACATTATTATAATATCAAAAGGTTTTTGATATAAAGATAATTTGGATTCTCATAAGGGAAAAACTCGTTCCGTTATACGGCGTGGTCTTATGAGATATCGTTTACCTGTTCAAACTGTTTTAAACTTTTTTACTCATACCAGTCCCATGACTGACCCGCAGTTTATTTTGTTTTGTTTTCCCTAAACTCTTGGGTGCCCAATTTTGTACGGCAGTCAAGTAGTCGGGAATTTACAGATATACTGGAAGAGCTTGGAGTAGGAGGCATCAGGATTTTTATAGCTATAGTTATTTCCATTGTGTTGTAAGTGTTGTACTCCGATAATGTTATTGTATACATATACTGATTTTATTTCAAGGATATATTATCTATTATATGTTGTTTGTTCCGCTGTGAGATTCGTGTTACTCTGATGTTGTGTTCTTCTTCTTCTACTATTCTAAGTTTCTATCTTATCTTTCCTTACCCTCTAATTTCTTTCTAATAGTTTTCTGGATTTCAGTGCAAATTGGGTTGGACTTGCGTTATTTGGTCAGCTCAAATTGGACCGGAATTTCGGGTCACTACACAAACGGATTTCAAATTTGACGAAATTAGTTTTTTAGAACCGTATCGTTAATACGAAGCTAGAAAATATTATTCGGGAATTTTTAGAGTTTGTATGTGGCCCCGGTAAATTGAAATGTGTGTTCAAAATCAATATATAGATTTATATTTTGATTTTGACGGAAACCGATCGAAACAGCCAAACTGGCTTACGATACATATCCAATTGTGTTCGGAATGGGGGTAATTAGTTATGGACGACAGTCGGTGGGTCTCGTTTGGAGGTTGAAATGAAAAGGTACTTTTTGAAATTAAAAATAATAATATATATAATTATATACTCACATCCCTCTCTCTCAGATAAAACGAAATAAAAAAAAGAATGGAAGACCGACGGAAATCGCGCCCCTCCCCCTCAACGGAGGCGCCGCCGCCTCCATCTTCTTCCCCCTCTCTCGCGTCAACTTCCCCCACCTCGCCCTCCTCCGCGCCTCTACCCCGCCCCATCGTGAAGCGTGCCATCGTGCGAGGAAGCCGCACGCAACCGCGCCGCCCGACACCCGCCTCCCCGCCTCTGATTCGCCTCCCCCTCCTCCTCTGGCCACCACCGTACCCACAACCCCCGCCTCCCCCATAAAAACCCTAAAACCAAACGGAGTTCACCACGAAACCGCCCAAACCGCCTCCTGACCACGAAGACGCCGTTGCCATCCACCGCGCGAGCAAAACCACTCCCCCCTCTAAGATTATACAGTGAGTAATTTAAATTTCAGTTTTTTTAATGACTCATATTATTTAAATTTCAGTTTTTAAATATGAAAAATAAATAAGGACTTGATTTTTATTTTAAGCAAAGCTATGGTTTTTTATTTTAAATAAGATACGATCTTCTAGATTAGAAAGATACGATTTTTAATCGTATGAAGATAAGAATTCTAATCGTATAAAGTTAGGATTTTTAAATGTATAAAGCTAGGATTTTTACCATATATTAGAAATATATTTATGAAGATAAAAATTTGATTTTTAAAAATAGCAAAGTATGATTTTTAAAAATGAAATGATAGCGAAGTAAAAATATAATTTTTATATATGTGGCATGGTAAAAAACTGATTTTTATATATATAGCGAAGAAATAAAAATATGATCTTTTTATATGAAGTAGAGATAATAAAAGTACGGTTTTATATAGTAGAGATAATAAAATTATGATTTTTATATGATGGAGAATATAAAATTTTGATTTTTATATTTGTAGCGATGTAAAAATGTGATCTTTAATATAAACATCATATTAAAAATGTGATTTTTAATATGAACAGCGTAGAACAGACTACGTTAGAATTTTGGGCCAAATCCAGACGGTTCAGAAATTCAGAAATAAAAGCACGGCGGAATGGATCCCGAAGGTCAGAACTTATCACTTTAATTTTATTTCTAGTTAAAATATATACTAGGATGCAGACGGTTCTTAGCAGTACCCGACACCCGTCGTCCACAGACCATGGACGACTTGTTTGTTTGTTAGATTTTGTTGTGAAAATTGATTGTGTGATGTGGAATGGAATAAAATATTTTATAGTTAAAAATATTTTATAGTTAAAAATATAATTTTTAACATGTATATGAATGAAATAAATATTTATAAACAAATAGGACGATTTGTTTATGTACACACATTTGACTGATATTGATTGGGACGATAAATTTTACACATCGCCCAACTGCGCAAATAAAATTCATTATTTGTCGATTGAAACCCCACATGAGTATTGGGATGATATTGGACATACACTAATCCCAATATTTAGTTATATGTCAATAGATTGGTTGACAGACTGTTATAAGCGATGAATATTTATATTTGATGCTTATACAGTGTAGAATGCACTTTGGATGATGGTTGACTGTGTGTGATTGTTGTTGTGTACATGTGTGTATGAAATCCATATAAATCAAATTATATGGTAATTGACTGTGTCTGATTCCAATTCAGAAAGAATGAATATTTTAAAATAACGAATAGTTTAAAATAACGAATATTTTTAAAATAATATTCTGTAAAAGATCAAAATTTGATTTTGATGTCCGATTTGGGATGGACACGAATATATTTAAATATATAAAGCCGTGTTGATTAGATTAACGCCATTTTGACGTGAACGATATTTATATCGATTTTATTCATTTTTATAATGAATATCAAAAAGTAATTGATTTCAAAATATAATGTTTTAAAAATATTATCATTTATATATCGATGATATAGAATATTCAATTTTGATTAGAAATTGAATATGAAGTTGAAATCATTTTTGAAAACGAATTTAAAACGATTTATATAATACGTTTTAAATGGAAATCGACGAATTATACATTATATATATTATATATATAATATAATGGCCTGAATAGAACGTGCTGCGCCGCGGCAGTTCGCGAATTTCGACCATTGACTTCGAACGGACATTACGGGATATCCGACCGTCGGATTCTCCTAAAACCAGAACCGTTGGGTTCGTATCGAAAAGAGATTTCTAAAGAATCTAAGAAATTAGAAATCTAATGGTTGGATTTGGAATTATGACCAAATCAAATTTGGAAAAGGTCGTTGTAAGTGCAGTTCGATGGCCGTTTAATTGTACGGGTCTTGATAAAATTATTAAAAATATCAATAATTTGTGTAAAATCATAAGAAATTATTTGGAAAGAATTAGGATGAAAAGTTCCATATTTGGAAAGATAAAAATAGATTTTTATCGAAATAAAAAAGTTTTGAACTTGAATTATAATCCAATATTTTTAAATAATTAAAAATGGATTTGAAATGGTTTTAAAAATAACCAGGGTTTCCAATTTATGAATGATTTGAATCGAAATTATGCTCGGATTATTTCGATATTGGATTTTGTGATTATACGGATATTGTGTAGGAATTTGGAATATATATATATATATCTTTATTCCAATACGATATTTGTTGGTTTTAGAATTTTATATTGAATATTAGCAGATATATTTTCTATTCAAAGCTTTGTATTTAATATCAAATTGGATTTTGGGTTCGTCATGAATGGTATCTTTAATAATACTGTTCTTGAACCGAATGGAGTTAAGAAAATTAGAAACTGGCTGGAGATTAGCTAAGTTGAATGGTTTCCTGGGTATTGATCTGATGTTGGTTTCGGCCTTCGGGGTTAATACTTAGGGGATTGTTCTCTTACTAATTTATGGTTAGAGGCTAATGTGAATTGTGTTTGTTAACGACATTCGTTCTTTAACCCGATTTACAGTGAAATGTGATTTGGGATTTATAAATCTTTTTATTAAGATTTAACGAGAATTTTCCAAGGTAACGTTTTCCAATTTAATATATTAAATTTGAATTGAATGGAATAAGATTTGATAATAATCGAAGTGAAATTCTGTGGAGGAAGACTGTTAATACATATGGAATTTAAAAGGCGTTGTCGTTATTCCATTTATATTATTGGTCGGATATGGAAATTGATATCGATTATATATTGATTTGTTTTTCTTTGAAGATTCCATAATTAATGGAATGTGATTTGGGTTGTCGTGAATGGTATCTTTAATAATACTATTCTTAGACCCAATGGAGTTAAGAATATCCGAAACTAACTGGAGATTAGTTAAGTTGAATGGTTTCCTGGACATTGATCTGATGTTGGTTTCGGCCTTCGGGGTAAATACTTAGGGAATTGTTCACTTGCTTATTTACGGTTAAAGGCTAATGGAATGGAATGTGATTTTGGGTTTGTCGTGAACCGTGTTTTAAATGACATTGGTTCTTTAACCCAGTTAAAGATAGGATATGATTTCCTAAGTTAAATAATCATTAATATTGATTTTTGGGAAGATTAAAACCAAGTGGAGTTTTAATGCATCTTTAATTAGATTGAAATGATATCCAAAGGAAGATTAAAGAATAAATTTAAAGAATTTATCTTTGATAAAATTAATGGGAACCTTTCCCAAAGTATAAGAATATTTGAATAAAGGAATATTCTGGATTGGAATGAGGCGTATATTATGTTTTTATAGCACATATTTATTATATACGTGAGTTATTCATAAAGACCGGGTTTATCCCATTCTGAATAACTGATTCGACGATATGTCGAGGATGAAGATGGTGGTTGAAGTCCGGAGGTCTTCACATCGTTTGGATGATTACTGATGTCTTGATTAGGTCGTACATCCAAGACGAGGTAATAAGTGGTGATCGTCCAGACGTACTTGGAGATCGACGGATATGCGAGGGCCTATCCCCTGTATTGGACATACGGGGGAGGAATAAGGTGCCTCTGGTTTCGTTCAGACCCAGAACGAACTTGTAAATAGATGTGTGTCTAACATCGGATTTCATTCTGTGTGATTGATAGACATCGGTTGCATAGCGAGAATTGCCTGTGTGGCATGCTGAGATACAAATGATCAAGGCTTCTGTTGAAAAGCAGAGTCTTGTGGTTGATGATCAAAGCACGGATTTAATATAGAGTAGCTTTGTGTAACACCCCACATTTTTAATATAATTAAACATGTACAAATATGTATATATGCATAGATAGGTAAAGAATGGTGATGTATAATGAAAAATTAATTCATACATTGAAGAGTAAGGAAATTAATGCGATAACAATGTGTGTAATCGAAGAGATGAGAAAATAAAAATACTTAATTTAAATATCAGGAATTAAGCAAAACGGACATCACCATTGCGTCCGTCTCGGAATTCTGGTCAAGATAGACACCTGGTTTGCGTAAAACGGACATCATATGAAGAAGTTATTAAGCCTAGAAGTTTGTATCCGCATAAGAGAAATATATATATATATATATATATATATATATATATATGTATGTATATACAAACAATTAAAATATAAAATAAGGATTGCATGTAATAAATACATGCACTTAAAAAAAATGTAATGCATGCATTAAAAGAAAGAAAGGATTGGTTGCATGCAACGTAAATATGTTGCATGCACTGATTTGCAAACATAATGCATTAACATTAAAAGAAAAAGTTTCATGCAATGGTTTAATTTAAGTGTATTGTTAAAGGGACTTCAATTTTTTTTAGGGGGGAACATTTTTAAGGGGACTCCACTTTAAAATAAAATTGTTAAGGGAGGGTTTGGTTTTTATTTCATTTTAAAATAAGCATGGACTTAATTGTCCCTCGTAACAACGACATCTTCTCCCCCTTCATTGTCGTTCTCTTCTATTTTATCAAAACATTCTTTGTTATTTATTAAAAACAAAAAACAAACCCAAATCCCTTGTTTTGTCAAGTTTTTTTTTCCAAATGCTTAACTGTATGATTTATAGTGGTCTCATTCATTTTACATTAAGTTTTCATGCAACATGCCACATATCCAGTCCCTACGGCGAAGTTTTGTTCTTGCAGCTTCAGTTTCTGATTTCTAAATAAAACTATGCATGTTTTTTCAATTAGCATGCACAATTTATTCAGGCATCATTTCAGTTCCTTCTAAATCTTAGTATAAAGTAGTGTGTCAAAGCGAAGTGGGAATTTGTCAAAAAAATAATGAACTCCCTGATTCAAGTGATTTGGCATAGCATTTGGATGCTAAATTAAAGAAACAAGGTTTCATTGCACCTGATTGTTGATATGGTGAATCATGGTTTGAATGCATATCTACTCAGATAGCTTCAGCCATCTATGTGCTAAACAAAATCAAGGTCTAGTTCTACCATCTCATTATTGGATATTCAAGATTTTTTTTTGCATAATCTCATGTTTGGATATCAAAATGTTCTTCTGTAATATGAATGACATAAGCATATTAAAACAGTAACAGGGCACCGTTGATTTCACGACAAAAAGGGCAACGAAGGGCCATATAGTTTCAGGAAGATTTCAAATTTGTTCAGACAGTGAGTGGGTAGGTAGCGTTTATTATTTCATATAGTCATTAATTAGGATTTAGGTTTTAAGGTATAAGAGGATCATATGGATAGTATTGTAATTTTTAATTATATAGTTAAGGGGGGCTAACTTATTTTGTCCCCCCTTAACATTTCATCAAAAATTAAAAACTTGTCCCTCCCTTAACAAAAAATGGAGTCCCTTTAACAATCCCCTGATTTAAGTATTGAAACTAACATGAAAAAGAGAAGTAAGGAGAGAACAATAATTATCATTGTTCTAAGACTTATTAACAAAAGACATCATAGCTCAGCTGGTTAAGACATTGGATTTGTAACATGGAGGTCGAGGGTTCAAACCCCGGCGACGGCATAATTTTTATCTTTGTTTTAGAGAGGGCCAACTGAACATGCAAATATATGTACGTATACAAATTCAAAATTTGAAAGGATAAGGATGTACATATAAGGAAATAAAGAAAATATATGTATATATATGAGAATATATATATATGCATAAATATATGTATACAAAAGATAAAATTCAAGATAAGGCTACAGTCAATGAAATATGCCAAGAATCAAATAACGGTGCAACATCGTTTGAATTTTGAAAATAAAACGAAAATTGTGCGTATATATATACGCATAAAATGGTTGGTAGAGTAATTGTTTACATATAAGAATATTTCATGTGAATAAAACAGTTAAATAAATTCAAGAAATTCAAAAGTTCAAAAATCAAATTTCTATGCCAAAACAATTCAAACATTCGAAATTCGAATTTCTGCGCCAAAACAGCTTGCGGGACCCAATGCTGACTCAGCTCTGCATGTACGATAAGATTTGGCTAGATTCATCTGCGAACCTGGACTATTTTCTTAACTGGGTTCAATGCTGACTCAGCGCTGCGCGTACGATAAGGTCTTAAGCACTTATATAAACACTCCTAAGGCTACAGTTTTCTCTACACATCTTCATTATGCCTATACTCTTCCCTAATTCATATCAAAATAAATCAAAGATGGGGTTATGCTGCTCAAGTTCTTCGTTAGAATTCAAGTAGAGAATCAAAGGCTAATTCAACGACTTCAACAACTATTTTCTAAGAATCAAATCTAAATTAGAGGATCGATAATCTATGTCAAGGGATAGCTTTTCAATTTCAGAAATCAGATCCCAGAATTCAAGATCTGTTCTTAAATCAGTGAGTGGGATTACAATACACTTCATGCATAATAGTATTATTATCGTTCTTCATTCCTCAGTTAAAATTCATGTTGCAATTTAAAATAATCTTTGTATGCTTAATCTATTCCTATTCCCTAGTCTTCCTTTTTATTTTTGAAACTTTGGCTACCTTCGAGCCAAGGTCAACAGGGCGTAAATTATAGTTATTTGGTAAGAGCTTGACATTTAATCGATGAATTTGGCAATTTAGGTAAAAAGATTATTACACGAATGGTTGTGTAAGCAAAGTAGAAATGGGTTAAGTAGCACTTGACATATGAATAAGCTTAACCAACATATGAGGAATGATATCAACCTGTTAGGAACACATGTATGGGAAACTGGAATAATAGGTATAGCCTACTAACGGGATTATAAGCATGAACATAAATTGGGTTTTTGGGTAAAGCTTGAATTTGAGACTTGAAAATTGGATATGCCGTTAAGATCCTAGAAACATAATTAAAATGGAATATGTTGGACAAACCATGTTTTTATGTAATTATGGAACTCGACACATAACATGAAATTGACAATAGTGGCATAACTTGAACATGAACATGCTTGTGAATTGGTAATTGACATTTGATATCTATAATGAACATGAACATGCTTGTAAATTTATAATTGGCCTATCACACCTAAAATAGACATGAATTGTTAATTGGCTAAACATGAAACATGGCTAACTCAAGGTTAGAATGAGTTTGCGGTGCAATCGTGCCCGGAACCACTCGGCACATTTAGTGACCGCAAACAACAGGTTCTAATGTGAGAAGTTAGTCATAACGTGCTTGAAACCCGAGGTTAGATTGATTTGTGGTGTAATCCTGCCCGGAACCAACCGGCACATCCAATGACCGCAACAATAAGTCTAATGTGAGAGGTTGGGCATTAATAATTAATTAATGTTAATGACACATGATAGTATGGTAAGGTTAAGTCAACATGAAACATTAGACAACACTTAACTAATTTGACACGATATATGGGTGGGTTAAGTCAACGTGAACCGCTAGATAACACTTAACCAATTTGACATGATATATGGACGGGTTAAGTCAACATGAACTGATAGCGAACACTTAACCAATTTAGCATGGTACGTGGGTTGAGTTAAATACGCGATTGGGGGTTAAGTCAACTTTGACACATGGGAAACTTAACCAATATAACAGTATCAAAGCAAGGAAAAGTGGGGAATGATAAGATTAAATAATAGATAAACTTATCCTAGGGATAAGAAATGAATATGACTTAAGATGTAATACAAGATTCGAAGGGTGGGATGACTTATACCATGAAATAAGTTAATCTAAGTTGGAAATATGGGAAAACACCCGTACGCTATCATTTGATAAAGAGAACTTAAGTCATGCATGAATTCATTGGTAAACCTTAGTTAAAAGGAACTAAGTAACAAACCTTAGTTAAAGAGAACTAAGTAACAGAAATTAAGTATCAAACCTTGGTTAAGAGAACCAAGTAATAAACCTTAGTTAAGAGGACTAAGTTGTAAACCTTAGTTAAGAAAACGAACGATTAAGAGAACTAAGTAGTAAACCTTAGTTAAGAGGACTAAGTAGTAAACCTTAGTCAAGAAAGCTAATGATTCAGGAAACTAAGTAGTGAAACTTAGTTCAGAAAGCTAACGATTCAGGAAACTAAGTAGTAAACCTTAGTTAAGAGAACTATGTAGTAAACCTTAATCAAGAAAGCCAAGTAGAACACGAGGAGGAGCAAACGTCCATCAGATCATGAAGAAGGCTCCAACAAACTGGGTCACGAAGCACGCGGCTTCGAGGGGACGTAAGGGTACTCTTGGTATCCCTTTGTGAGGTTGCAGATGATCCTCCTGGGCTCACAGAGGTTAAGGTCAGCGTTAGAAGAGCCAAGGGTATGCCTTGGTTGCAATATAAGCAACCTAAAGACTAGGATGGGTCTGCGTGAAGTGGTGATATCTTGTTTAGCCCTGTGATAGCACGTCGTTGTCTACCTACCATCTTGAGTCAATCGTGATACGCAAGATGAAAGGCGGAGAACTCCAAAAGACCATATATTTTGCTATCTAGTTATGGGTGAGGGTGGCCAATAGGTTTGTGGGGCATAGAGGTCCTGCGTACAGTTCTCATTCTTGATTTTCTTGGGTGCCTTTCAATAGTTGAGGGAGGGGTTAAGTGGGACCATAGCCACATACAGATAAAACAGACCATAGAATCTACATCGGCAGATAACTTAAAGCTCCCGACCGAGTTCTGTGTTTCTTGATTTGCCCTGCCACAAGACTCGGGCCACAAATATAGAGGACATGTGCAACTAGATATCTAGCACGTTTAACGACACGATTGGGATGTAAAGTCTAGGAACATATATCGCTCTGGGTAGTGTGTCCTAGACTAGGGGGCATTATTCGATAGGTAGCATAAACCCTAGTGGCCCTAGGTAGTTGAAACCCTAGTCGAATCAAGAAAGCATTCAATAGGTAGAATAAGCCCCAGTGGCCCTGGGTAGCGTAAACCCTGGTTGACTCTAGGAAGCGCTGGATAGAAATCCTAGATTAGATCTAGGTAATAAACGGAATCTATCAAGATCAAGAGTGGTAGTCCAAACGATTTCGAGAATGGTGGCACTACACTAAAGTAGTATAGATTTACATAATGAAGCCTGTACGACATACGGCAAGGGACTGTATATATACATGGAAAGGATTATACGAGTTGGGGTATCTACATGTACGTTGTATTAGGTTAATCTACTAGTGGGACATGAGTATAGCCTAGAGAGCTAATATCGCGAATAACCTAATAAGCCAGAAAATACAACTGAACGGTATATGTAGGATTATACAGAAGTTTATTCTAAGTCCACTCACATGGAACTTATGTTCTGACCCCCTCATCATTACATACTTCCATGTTAGGTTCATGACAGAGATGGTATATGTAACAACCCGGAATTTTGGGGCCAATTTAAACTTTTTTTTTAGAAATTTTAATGGATTTTAATATTTAAAATAATTTATTTTAAATAAGAACGAATAAAAATCGAAGTTAAAATGAATATATTCAATTTAATTATAAAAGGAGTTTAAAACAGCGCTGCAGTTTGAAAATTTGGATTTGAACTTTGACTGACTGTACAGGATTCATTTTAAATCAGAATTGAGCGAAACAAGAAATATTTAAATCTGTTTAATAATATCTTTCTAACGAATCTGAAAAATTGAAATTTCATAGCGAAAATCAAAAGTTATGGCCAATTCAATTTTTAGAAAAGTCGTTGTAGAATTTATATATATATATATATATTATATAGGACCGGAAAGGCTACTTTTCACATATGAAGAAATTTCGACTTGAAACCACTTCCATTGAGTTCGGAATGACGTTTCTACATTGAAAAACAGTAAACAATTGTATATTTTGAGTTTTAGAATTTATTTGTTTGAAAATATATTTTTAATATTAAATATATTGGCCTTAAAAATAGTCATTTTTCAAACGACCTCGGTTTTCGACGAAACCACTTTTGTTGGAACCGGAATGTCAAATTATTGTAGATTTCAATTTTCAGAATTTTTTGAATTAATATGTGAGCATGGAAAAGGAAAATGTGTTTTGACTGTTTTAGTTAAATTTAATCGACTTGAAAATAGCCATTTTTCAAACAGTCTCAGAATTTGACGAAATTAGTCTCGTTAGAACCGTATCGTCAAAACATAGCCAAATATAATTTTTCTGGAATTTTTAGAGTTAGTATGTAGCCCCGGTAATTTAAAATGTACGTTCAAATTAAATATAAATTGATTTTTATTTTAATTTAAATAAAACATATCGTAACAGCCGAATTGGGTTATGAAACATATTCCATTGCGTCCGGGACGGGGGTTATTAGCTGGGAGCGACACTCGTTGGGTCTCGTTTGGAGTTCGTGACGTTAAACAATAATTTTTGGATTTAAATTGAAATAAATAATTAAATAAATAGAAAAATACGGTATAAATACAGGGTATAATACGCTAAACCCTAAATTACATTTACAGCCGCCGTATGTTCTAACGCATGGCTGAAAACATCGGAATTTGATTCCTCAATCAATATCAATCCACAACGAAATCGAATTCAAACTAAAGCGAAGATCGAAGGGCTTCCTTGGCTCTTTAATTTGGTACGGACATGATTGAAATTAAAGGAGTATGGAGCTCCAATTTCTGCTCCAAAGGCTGCGGGTTCAGTTACGGTTTCAGGGTGCTAGGGGGTGCGACCTCGAGGGTGTTTGGGGCGGTGGAAGCTCTCCCAGAGGCGGATGACGCGAGGCAGTTGGATGGAGGTCCGATCACCTAGGGAGCGTGCGCGATGGGGGGGGGATTTGATGCGACAGTGGGTTTCGTTATCAGCAGAATGAGGAAGATGATTTAAAATGTAATTAACACTTTCTAATCATTCTCTAATTAACTAAAATTGTAATTAACACATATATTGCTATAACTTTAGCAAACAGAATCGGAATCGAACGAAATTGGATGCGTTGAAATCGTATTTTCCTGATCTACAACATAGAACTGACTGGGACCAAAACAGAAATTGTTGAAAATTCAGACAAGATCAAACCGGTGAGAACTCTGATTTATTTAATAATTTAAATTTAATTATTTTTCTTATTTATCGTTTGTTAAATTCTTGTCTGTATAATTATAATTCAGATCCGATGCTTGTTGTCTAGAATTCAGTGATTTGTTGTGATGTTAGATTTGTTGGTTAAAAATTGTGTTCGATCAAATCACCATGTTGTGTTATCAGAGTTGTTGAATACATTTTGTAAATTAGAAAAATAGTGAAACCAAACCATCATGTTGAGTTTTTAAATTGTTAATTATCATTTTATGTTATTTAGATATGTTGATTCAAAGATTAACAATGGTGTTGATTAGAAAGATAGTTAAAACAAAAATTGTCATTTACGTTAAATTTGAATTACGTATAATTGTCATCCTTGTTTAAATTAGGATTGGTAAAATATGAAGGTCATCTTTGTTTAACCAGAAGTGACAAAGTAAATTGTCAATCTTGATGAAATTAGATTTAACATGCCTTTTTCATTAGAAAATGTTATTAAAATAAAAATGCCATTTTCATTAGAAAATGTTTATTAAATAAAAACAATCTTCTTATTTGAAATGTGTTATGCGAATAAAATGACATTTTTGATTAGAAACATGTTATGTAAATAAAATCAACATTTTTATTTGAAATGTGTTATACATATAAAAATGACATTTTGATTTGAAATTTGTTATATAAATAAAAAGCACATTTTTGGTAGAAAGGTGTTTTGCAAATTAAAATATCATTTTGTGTAAAACATGATTAGTGAAGAAAAAATATCATATTTTGTTTATTTAAGAAGATTAGACAAAAACTCACATTTTTGTTTATTTAAAAAGATTAGACAAAAACTCACGTTTTTGTTTACATAAAAGGATTGGACCAAATCATCATATTTTGTACATTAAAAGAATTATACAAGATTATCAGTTTGGTAAATTTAAAAGAATGTAAATGAACATTCAGCTTGTCAAGTTTAAAAAGAATGAAACCAAATATATTTTTGTCAAAACTTGATTTGTGAATAAGATTAATACCTTTGTCAAAACTTGATTAGTGAAAACAAAAATAAACATTTTTGTTAGAATAACTTTTGAGTAAACAAAATAAACATGTTGTTAAAATTAGTGAAAACAAAATGGACATTTTGTTAAAATAGTTGAATTAGAAATATACGTTTTCATCAAAATGTACATTTTTACCAAAGTATGCATTCCTGTCAAAAAGATTGGCTGAATCAAATAGATCATGTTTGTTGAAACCAAATAGTTGAGATGAAAAGAATATTTTTGACAAAATTATATTAGTTGAGATAAAAATCTATATTTTGCCAAAATAAGATGATCGAAACCAAAAATACATTTTTGGTTAAATAGAAAGAGTTAAACGCAAATAGCATTTTTGTTGAATAGGTTTGTTACAACAAAAGTATTCATTTTGTTAATTGATGATGGTTAACAAATTGAATTACCCCTTCATATTCATTTGTCAAACTAGAATTAAAAATAGAATTCATACGCAAATATAGGAATTACCTTTATTTGCAAAACATATATTAAAAATCTGTAGGTGAAATAAAGAATCATTTATTTTGCCAAAACATACACTACAATGTATAGGTAAGTAAAGTGACATCCTTATAGATTAATACATATAATAGGAGTAGTATGCAATTTAAATAAACATTTTTATGTGTTAGGTTATACATTGAAAACATATACAAATGAGACTATTTCTTTTATTTGTGGAAGTTGTCTTTTATTTGCCATCCGCAATAAAGACATATGAATAAATTACAGTCTAGGTGACATTAGAAAAGTACAAGAAAAATTACGAGTAGAATACATTTTTTTTACTCGTCATTAGAAATAAAATAAATAAGAAAAAGGTTGCTTAACCCGAGGTTGGATTGAGTTGTGATGTAAACCTGCCCGGACCCGCCCGGCTATCCAGTAATCACAACAATACCTATCCAATGTGAGAGGTTAAAGCATATATATTAATTTTCTAAATTAACATTTTATATATGTAAGTTACTTCAAATTATTTAGTGTAAATAAATAAAACATAGACAAAGGAAGACATATATATTTACATTAGGTAAATAAGAGATTAAATAAATTACATTTTTATATGTAATTAAAAGAATATATTTTACACTGTAAAGAAATTTACATTTATATGTAATTAAGATTATAAGAAATAAAATAACATTTTTATGTAATTAAGATTATAAGGAAGAAAATTACACTTATGTAATTAAGAATAACCAGAAAATAAAGAACAAATATGTGAATAAGAATTTATTTAAATTTTCTTATGTAAATAAAAAGAATAAAAATAATAATTTGTGAATAAGTATTTATTTACATTTTTCTTATGTAAATAAAAAGAATCAATTTGTAAATAGTAATTATTAACATTTTCTTATGTAACTAATAAAAAGAAAGGTTAGAAAAGAACTAACATAAGATATTCTTTTTATGTTAAAAGGGAATATTAGAAAAGAATTAAAGAAATACAATTATTTACATTTGCTATGTAAATAGGATTTGCAAAGGAAATTGAAACCATTTATTTACAAATAGTGTAAATAAATATGAATAAGAAATTAGATACATTTATTTACAATTAATGTAAATAAATATAACAAAAGTAAAAGTAAAACATTTATTTACATTTAGGTAAATAAGTAAGAAAAAGATAAGAATATATTTATTTACATTTAGGTAAATAAATAGGGTAAGAAAAAGAATGTAATTTATTTACATTTAGGGCAAATAAATTAAAACATAGAAAGATATAATTTATTTACATTTAGGTAAATAAAACAAAATATAGAAAAAAGGTATAATTTATTTACATTTAGTGTAAACAAAACAGAGTTATTAAAAGTGATATTTTTATCGTCATTTTAGATGCGATAAAAAGAATAGACTTTTGAAATTGGAATAGTCAAACGATTTATATTTATATATATAACTATAAATTATAAATTAAACGGAACGCGCGCGGCAGTTCGCGTATCGGCAATCGTAACTTTAAACGGTTATATAGAGAGATCTGACCATCGGATTTTCCCAAAACTGGAGCCGTTTGGACCGCTTTGGGAAGATCTTTCCAATGACATAAATTTCGCCAAAAATCCAATGGTTAGATTTCAAGATATGTGTAAATCAAATTTGGTTGAAGACAACGCCAGGGTCGCCCATTTACCCGAAGCGTCGTTAAATTAATATAGGCTATTTTTATATAAATAAAAACAGCGATATGTTGTTATCAAATATTAATAACGATATGAAATGTTCTCAAATTATATATATATATATATATATATATATATATATGCGAGAATCATTTGAGAAGACCGAGTTCAATCTCATTTCAAATGATTATACGACGTTTTAAATCTAAGAGTTGAAGACGGCGATTGAAGACCGACGATCTTCACATCGAATGGGTAACTAGCGTTGAGGTCCTTGATTGATTTGATCCCAAGACGGGGCTAAGATGGTAGTTATCCGGACGTAGTGTTGATTTGTACGGATTTGACTTTCGCTCAGACCCAGAGCATAAGTTTATAAATGGAATGTATGTCTGACGTTGTAGTCCTTTATACTACATTCGTTGAACTCTCTTAATATATATCTGTTTGGTGGTTAACACCCTTCTCTGAGACATATGAGCTTAGAGGTTATATATTGGTAGAAATCAATGGTATAGTATGGACTGACAATGTGGCATGCTAAGATGCATTGATCAAGGCTTTTGTTGAAAAGAAGGCCTTGTGGTTGATGATCAAAGCACGGCTTGTTTAGGCGTAGCTTTGTGTATAGCGTGACTTCGCGAGCCTCACACCCCGGTATGAGTCAAAAACGGGATACGGACTGCAGGGAGTGCACACGTTTCTTTCTAGCTAGAGTGATGTCAGGGACCTACCAGCGCTGACATTCTACTTATGTGGATGATGGATTTTGAGGCGCCTCGTGTTTTATAGGCCGTTGGTGGTCATATTATAGGTCCAAAGGGACCGGGAAGCATGTGTTCAGGCATAACTAATCCACTGCCCATAGGCGGGGACCGGCCCTGAAGATCCAAGGGTTCACTGCGGGGGATCCTGAGGCATTTGCTAGAGTGTCTCGAATCGGAGAGGAGCTTGCTCCTAGCCTCGACTCATGATGGAATCCAAATTTCCAATACGCCCTTGCGGTTTTGATTGTAGAACTAGTATCGGCGACATAGTAGGATGGGGTACTATGCCGTCTAGGATTAATACTTATGATTGAAATGTTTTTATTTAAAACATATACACATTAATATCAAATCCGTTTTATACGTATCAAGCATCTTTTGACCATTATAAGGTAAAACCCTATCCTCTGGTGTGCGTTGCATTGTGTGATGGGACCTGGGTCTTATAATGGTTTCATTTTTCCAAAAAGACATTGCGTTATTTCTCGATTTACTTTAGTTTATGCACCGACAATCCATTGGAATAAAACCCGTTCCGCATTAGCGGCGTGGTCCTTGGATTTGTCTTATTAGTTAAATTAGTTTAGAATTCTCACACCAGTCCCATGACTGATTCGTAGTTTGTTTCACTTTGCAAACTCGGGTGCCCTCTTTTCCACACGGGTACTCGAGTAGCTTTTTGCAGATATCTCTCTCTTTAGCAGGATCCTGGATCGAAGCCTAAAGCTGTGTCCAGAGCTTAGAAGTCTTCCGCTGTTTAATGTATTAAATCTGTTGTAATTTATCTTCCGTTGTAGTTTACTTTATTTGTACTCTGATATTCTGTACTCTGATGTTACGTTATTATAATGTTATAAAAGTCTTTTGTTATTTGTTCTGATGTATTGTATTCCCAAAGTTAAAGTATTCGAAGATTTCCAATCTTTGGGTCAGACCTGTGTGGTTTATGGTCGATTCAAAGAGCGGGAATTTCCGGGTCTTTACAAGTGGTATCAGAGCTCTGGTTAGCTCAAAATCTTTGGGGTACAACTCGTTAGAACTAAACAAAAGACTCATCAGAGATTGGATTAGTAATGTCCAATAAGAATACTCATTAGAGATAGGATCAACAATATCCTAGAATGAGAAAACTCATTAGAGATGGGGTTAGTAATGCCCTAGGATGAGTTCAGAGTGATAAGCTTATAATTAACGTATTTTAATTATATATAATCTATTTTTGAAAATATGATTTTAAATATATAAAAGTATATATATATATTTGATAAGTTAGTCAACAAATAAAATTAATAAAAGAAAATTAAAATTTGGTTAGATAATTAAACAACATTTAGCTACGTTCCTTTTCGAGGACGAAAAGATTTTAAGTGGGGGAGATTGTAACAACCCGGAATTTTGGGGCCAATTTAAACTTTTTTTTTAGAAATTTTAATGGATTTTAATATACAAAATAATTTATTTTAAATAAGAACGACTAAAAATCGAAGTTAAAATGAATATATTCAATTTAATTATAAAAGGAGTTTAAAACAGCGCTACAGTTTGAAAATTTGAATTTGAACTTTGACTGACTGTACAGGATTCATTTTAAATCAGAATTGAGAGAAACAAGAAATATTTAAATATGTTTAATAATATCTTTCTAACGAATCTGAAAAATTGAAATTTCATAGCGAAAATCAAAAGGTATGGCCAATTCAATTTTTAGAAAAGTCGCTGTAGAATTTATATATATATTATATAGGGCCGGAAAGGCTACTTTTCACATATGAAGGAATTTCGACTTGAAACCACTTCCATTGAGTTCGGAATGACGTTTCTACATTGAAAAACAATAAACACTTGTATATTTTGAGTTTCAAAATTTATTTGTTTGAAAATATATTTTTAATATTAAATATATGGGCCTTAAAAATAGTCATTTTTCAAACGACCTCGGTTTTCGACGAAACCACTTTTGTTGGAACCGGAATGTCAAATTATTGCTAGATTTCAATTTTCAGAATTTTTCGAATTAATATATGAGCATGGCAAAGGAAAATGTGTTTTGACTGTTTTAGTTAAATTTAATCGGTTTGAAAATAGCCATTTTTCAAACAGTCTCAGAATTCGACGAAATTAGCCTCGTTAGAACCGTATCGTCAAAACATAGCCAAATATAATTTTTCTGGAATTTTTAGAGTTAGTATGTAGCCCCGGTAATTTAAAATGTACGTTCAAATTAAATATAAATTGATTTTTATTTTAATTTAAAGAAAAACATATCGTAACAGCCGAATTGGGTTACGAAACATATTCCATTGCATCCAGGACGGGGGCTATTAGTTGCGAGCGACACTCGTTGGGTCTCGTTTGGAGTTCGTGACGTTAAACAATAATTTTTGGATTTAAATTGAATTAAATAATTAAATAAATAGAAAAATATGGTATAAATACAGGGTATAATACGCTAAACCCTAAATTACATTTACAGCCGCCGTATGTTCTAACGCATGGCTGAAAACATCCGAATTTGATTCCTCAATCAATATCAATCCACAACGAAATCGAATTCAAACTAAAGCGAAGATCGAAGGGCTTCCTTGGCTCTTTAATTTGGTACAGACATGATTGAAATTAAAGGAGTATGGAGCTCCAATTTCTACTCCAAAGGCTGCGGGTTCAGGTACGGTTTCAGGGTGCTAGGGGGTGCGAGCTCGAGGGTGTTTGGGGCGGTGGAAGCTCTCCCAGAGGCGGACGACGCGAGGCAGTTGGATGGAGGTCCGATCACCTAGGGAGCGTGCGCGATGGGGGGGGGGGGATTTGATGCGATAGTGGGTTTCGTTATCAGCTGAATGAGGAAGATGATTTAAAATGTAATTAACACTTTCTAATCATTCTCTAATTAACTGAAATTGTAATTAACACATATATTGCTATAACCTTAGCAAACAAAATCGGAATCGAACGAAATTGGATGCGTTGAAATCGTATTTTCCTGATCTACAACATAGAACTGACCGGGACCAAAACAGAAATTGTTGAAAATTTAGACAAGATCAAACAGGTGAGAACTCTGATTTATTTAATAATTTAAATTTAATTATTTTTCTTATTTATCGTTTGTTAAATTCTTGTCTGTATAATTATAATTCAGATCCGATGCTTGTTGTCTAGAATTCAGTGATTTGTTGTGATGTTAGATTTGTTGGTTAAAAATTTTGTTCAACCAAATCACCATGTTGTGTTATCAGAGTTGTTGAATACATTTTGTAAATTAGAAAAATAGTGAAACCAAACCATCATGTTGAGTTTTTAGATTGTTAATTATCATTTTGTGTTATTTAGATTTGTTGATTCAAAGAATAACAATGGTGTTGATTAGAAAGATAGTTAAAACAAAAATTGTCATTTACGTTAAATTTGAATTACGTATAATTGTCATCCTTGTTTAAATTAGGATTGGTAAAATATGAAGGTCATCTTTGTTTAACCGGAAGTGACAAAGTAAATTGTCAATCTTGATGAAATTAGATTTAACATGCCTTTTTCATTAGAAAATGTTATTAAAATAAAAATGCCATTTTCATTAGAAAATGTTTATTAAATAAAAACAATCTTTTTATTTGAAATGTGTTATGCGAATAAAATGACATTTTTGATTAGAAACATGTTATGTAAATAAAATCAACATTTTTATTTGAAATGTATTATACATATAAAAATGACATTTTGATTTGAAATATGTTATATAAATAAAAACCACATTTTTGTTAGAAAGGTGTTTTGCAAATTAAAATATCATTTTGTGTAAAACATGATTAGTGAAGAAAAAATATCATATTTTGTTTATTTAAGAAGATTAGACAAAAACTCACATTTTTGTTTATTTAAAAAGATTAGACAAAAACTCACGTTTTTGTTTACATAAAAGAATTGGACCAAATCATCATATTTTGTACATTAAAAGAATTATACAAGATTATCAGTTTGGTAAATTTAAAAGAATGTAAATGAACATTCAGCTTGTCAAGTTTAAAAAGAATGAAACCAAATATATTTTTGTCAAAACTTGATTTGTGAATAAGATTAATACCTTTGTCAAAACTTGATTAGTGAAAACAAAAATAAACATTTTTGTTGGAATAACTTTTGAGTAAACAAAATAAACATGTTGTTAAAATTAGCGAAAACAAAATGGACATTTTGTTAAAATAGTTGAATTAGAAATATACGTTTTCATCAAAATGTACATTTTTACCAAAGTATGCATTCCTGTCAAAAAGATTGGCTGAATCAAATAGATCATGTTTGTTGAAACCAAATAGTTGAGATGAAAAGAATATTTTTGTCAAAATTATATTAGTTGAGATAAAAATCTATATTTTGCCAAAATAATATGATCGAAACCAAAAATACATTTTTGGTTAAATAGGAAGAGTTAAATGCAAATAGCATTTTTGTTGAATAGGTTTGTTACAACAAAAGTATTCATTTTGTTAAATGATGATGGTTAACAAATTGAATTACCCCTTCATATTCATTTGTCAAACTAGAATTAAAAATAGAATTCATACGCAAATATAGGAATTACCTTTATTTGCAAAACATAAATTAAAAATCTGTAGGTGAAATAAAGAATCGTTTATTTTGCCAAAACATACACTACAATGTATAGGTAAGTAAAGTGACATCCTTATAGGTTAATACATATAATAGGATTAGTATGCAATTTAAATAAACATTTTTATGTGTTAGGTTATACAATGAAAACATATACAAATGAGACTATTTCTTTTATTTGTGGAAGTTGTCTTTTATTTGCCATCCGCAATAAAGACATATGAATAAATTACAGTCTAGGTGACATTAGAAAAGTATAAGAAAAATTACGAGTAGAATACATTTTTTTTACTCGTCGTTAGAAATAAAATAAATAAGAAAAATGATGCTTAACCCGAGGTTGGATTGAGTTGTGATGTAAACCTGCCCGGACCCGCCCGGCTGTCCAGTAATCACAACAATACCTATCCAATGTGAGAGGTTAAAGCATATATATTAATTTTCTAAATTTACATTTTATATATGTAAGTTACTTCAAAATATTTAGTGTAAATAAATAAAACATAGACAAAGGAAGACATATATATTTACATTAGGTAAATAAGAGATTAAATAAATTACATTTTTATATGTAATTAAAAGAATATATTTTACACTGTAAAGAAATTTACATTTATATGTAATTAAGATTATAAGAAATAAAATAACATTTTTATGTAATTAAGATTATAAGGAAGAAAATTACACTTATGTAATTAAGAATAACTAGAAAATAAAGAACAAATATGTGAATAAGAATTTATTTAAATTTTCTTATGTAAATAAAAAGAATAAAAATAATAATTATGTGAATAAGTATTTATTTACATTTTTCTTATGTAAATAAAAAGAATCAATTTGTAAATAGTAATTATTAACATTTTCTTATGTAAATAATAAAAAGAAAGGTTAGAAAAGAACTAACATAAGATATTCTTTTTATGTTAAAAGGGAATATTAGAAAAGAATTAAAGAAATACAATTATTTACATTTGCTATGTAAATAGGATTTGCAAAGGAAATTGAAACCATTTATTTACAAATAGTGTAAATAAATATGAATAAGAAATTAGATACATTTATTTACAATTAATGTAAATAAATATAACAAAAGTAAAAGTAAAACATTTATTTACATTTAGGTAAATAAGTAAGAAAAAGATAAGAATATATTTATTTACATTTAGGTAAATAAATAGGGTAAGAAAAAGAATGTAATTTATTTACATTTAGGGTAAATAAATTAAAACATAGAAAGATATAATTTATTTACATTTAGGTAAATAAAACAAAATATAGAAAAAAGGTATAATTTATTTACATTTAGTGTAAACAAAACAGAGTTATTAAAAGTGATATTTTTATCGTCATTTTAGATGTGATAAAAAGAATAGACTTTTGAAATTGGAATAGTCAAACGATTTATATTTATATATATAAATATAAATTATAAATTAAACGGAACGCGCGCGGCAGTTCGCGTATCGGCAATCGTAACTTTAAACGGTTATACAGAGAGATCCGACCATCGGATTTTCCCAAAACTGGAGCCGTTTGGACCGCTTTGGGAAGATCTTTCCAATGACATAAATTTCGCCAAAAATCCAACGGTTAGATTTCAAGATATGTGTAAATCAAATTTGGTTGAAGACAACGCCAGGGTCGCCCATTTACCCGAAGCGTCGTTAAATTAATTTAGGCTATTTTTATATAAATAAAAACAGCGATATGTTGTTATCAAATATTAATAACGATATGAAATGTTTTCAAATTATATATATATATGCGAGAATCATTTGAGAAGACCGAGTTCAATCTCATTTCAAATGATTATACGACGTTTTAAATCTAAGAGTTGAAGACGGCGATTGAAGACCGACGATCTTCACATCGAATGGGTAACTAGCGTTGAGGTCCTTGATTGATTTGCTCCCAAGACGGGGCTAAGATGGTAGTTATCCGGACGTAGTGTTGATTTGTACGGATTTGACTTTCACTCAGACCCAGAGCATAAGTTTATAAATGGAATGTATGTCTGACGTTGTAGTCCTTTATACTACATTCGTTGATCTCTCTTAATATATATTTGTTTGGTGGTTAACACCCTTCTCTGAGACATATGACCTTAGAGGTTATATATTGGTAGAAATCAATGGTATAGTATGGACTGACAATGTGGCATGCTAAAATGCATTGATCAAGGCTTTTGTTGAAAAGCAGGCCTTGTGGTTGATGATCAAAGCACGACCTGTTTAGGCGTAGCTTTGTGTATAGCGTGACTTCGCGAGCCTCACACCCCGGTATGAGTCAAAAACGGGATACGGACTGCAGGGAGTGCACACGTTTCTTTCTAGCTAGAGTGATGTCAGGGACCTACCAGCGCTGACATTTTACTTATGTGGATGATGGATTTTGAGGCGCCTCGTGTTTTATAGGCCGTTGGTGGTCATATTATAGGTCCAAAGGGACCGGGAAGCGTGTGTTCAGGCATAACTAATCCACTGCCCATAGGCGGGGACCGGCCCTGAAGATCCAAGGGTTCACTGCGGGGGATCCTGAGGCATTTGCTAGAGTGTCTCGAATCGGAGAGGAGCTTGCCCCTAGCCTCGACTCATGATGGAATCCAAATTTCCAATACGCCCTTGCGGTTTTGATTGTAGAACTAGTATCGGCGACATAGTAGGATGGGGTACTATGCCGTCTAGGATTAATACTTATGATTGAAATGTTTTTATTTAAAACATATACACATTAATATCAAATCCGTTTTATACGTATCAAGCATCTTTTGACCATTATAAGGTAAAACCCTATCCTCTGATGTGCGTTGCATTGTGTGATGGGACCTGGGTCTTATAATGGTTTCATTTTTCCAAAAAGACATTGCGTTATTTCTCGATTTACTTTAGTTTATGCACCGACAATCCATTGGAATAAAACCCGTTCAGAATTAGCGGCGTGGTCCTTGGATTTGTCTTATTAGTTAAATTAGTTTAGAATTCTCACACCAGTCCCATGACTGACTCGTAGTTTGTTTCACTTAGCAAACTCGGGTGCCCTCTTTTCCACACGGGCAGTCGAGTAGCTTTTTGCAGATATCTCTCTCTTTAGCAGGATCCTGGATCGAAGCCTAAAGCTATGTCCAGAGCTTAGAAGTCTTCCGCTGTTTAATGTATTAAATCTGTTGTAATTTATCTTCCGTTGTAGTTTACTTTATTTGTACTCTGATATTCTGTACTCTGATGTTACGTTATTATAATGTTATAAAAGTCTTTTGTTATTTGTTCTGATGTATTGTATTCCCAAAGTTAAAGTATTCGAAGATTTCCAATCTTTGGGTCAGACCTGTGTGGTTTATGGTCGATTCAAAGAGCGGGAATTTCCGGGTCTTTACAGTATAAGCTTTGGATACTGGTTAGGCGGTATGTTTTATAAGGTAAAGCTATATTTAAAGTATATTATACTTTGAATTCCTTCCGTTGTAAGATGCTTACGAATTCTGACATGTTTTCTTTATCTCTGTCTTTTTCTGCAGGATACCAGAGCGCCCAACTCGGGTTTTGGTAGATTGGGTTTTTGAAAAAAATCGGTCTGTCGGAATCCTGTTTGTTACATCTGGTATCAGAGCTTCAGTTTAGTGATCTTAGGGAGATAATGAGTGAACGTATTTGTATTTTCTAAAAAATAAATATATTATATATATAAACCTAAATCCATAAAGTATCCCACTAGGAATGGAAAGAGTTGGGGTAGCTATTTTGTACACTAAAGGAATGAACCTAGAAATTTCAAGACTCTTAGGTGGTTTGGTTGGAAAGTGTACAATATGATTTGGTATTGGAGAACGAAAGTATCCCACAAGAATTAAAACTGAAATGTTGTTATTTCAGTGAAGTGGGTTTAGAAGTGAAACCTTATAAGTTAGAAGAAGGTTAAAATATGGAAAATGGATTAGGAATATATATAGTTGAGAGAATTTGTTTGGAAAGTGCCTAGGAAAGCCTAGTTGAGTTGAAAGACCCACTTTGAGTCTAACTTAATAATAAACTTTTAAGAACTTGAATTTGTAAAAGAGTTTGTGGTGTTTTTCAAGTTTTAATCTTAAAATTATTTTTGATGTTTAAGAAAAATACGTAAAGGACATATTTAGTGCATGTTGGGTTTTTAAAGTAAAGTGGTGTATACTTTGGTAAAACAATGATTTCTTGTTTTAAAAGAACTCTCTCATTAAAAAGTGCATAATATAGAGCATATATAGCTCGCTAGTTTTCATATTATAATGAAAGGATTGAAAATATAGTGTTGCGTTTTGTAAAAGAAAATTCTATTCTGTTAACAATAAATTTTGATTATTGATTTACGAAGAAATTTTGTCTGGTGGACAAAATAAGTTGTAGGAATAGAATAGATGTCTGCACCTTATAGCGAGTAGTTAAATTAACATTGTAATTAGAAACAATGTAAGCCCGATAGTTGTCCTTGTCTACTCCAGTTTTGTGATTTGAAAAAAAATGTTTTGCATTTTATTCTGTAAAATGTTTTTATGGTTTGGCGAAAACAAGTTTTGGAGAAGAAAACAAAGTTTTAACACTTTTAATTTTTGAAAGAAAAATGTAATGAGAAGAAAGAAGGCCAAACCATGTTTTAAAAAGAAAGGAGTAGGTAAGGATTAATGCCTAGAAAAGGACGAGAGAAAGTTAAAGCTATGAATTAAACAATTGGAACCAACTAGAGATTGTTTGAGTTGAGTGATTCTCTGAGAGTCAATCTGATGTTGATTTCGGTCTTCGGGGTTGATATTTAGGGAGTTACTCTCTTGCCAATTTACAGTCAAGGATTAGCTAATATTAAACTAATGGAAAATTCCCGTAGAATGCATAAGCATTGAGAAACCTAGGTTTGTTGCTTGAGAAAGAGAGAAAAAGTATAGGCTAGTAATGCACAGCAAGGACTAGTAGTGACTACTAAGTAGTAAAGGGCAAGTAAGTGGGTAGATCCTGTTGTGTGGACTCGCAATTGTCTGAGATGACAAAGTCCTAAGATTCTTGGCCCATAGTAGTAGCTGTGTGGGATGCTGTTTGAGTTGAAAACAGAAAAAGCTTATTTGAAATAATAAACTTAAGTAATTGGATTAAGTCAAATAAGCTTCGAAAGAGAAAAGCCTAAGCTAACAAGAGACAATAAATTCAGTAAGGAAACAAATGTGACGGGAAAAGAAAATGGAAATCTTAAGAAAAAGATGAATAAATACGAAACTATTCCAAGATAAGATGAAAGAGAAAGGAAAGTTTTCTTATGTGGTTGTGCTGGGATAGGAAAGTAGGATGTTTTTATAGAATAGTTATATAAAAATCCGAGTGCAATTATAAAAGGTACAACGGAAAATGTAAATTCTTCCGTTTTATATATTTTTGTAACATAAGAAATCGAATTTAGAAAATTAGATTTTTCTAAATTTCGAATTTAACGATGGTTGGTAGGGTTTTGGATGAGACAATTGGGTGAACCATGCTCTTATTCTATAGGAGTATGAGAAAACTTGGATGAAAAATATTTTGATTTTTCAAGAATATTGCATTCATATAGAACTACAAGTATATTTAGGATGTGAGCATCATGTTTTGAAAGGTTTTTTAAAATTTGCATACATATAGGTGGATCCAAATTAGGCATACATACTTTACTATGATGTATCTCACTTTGCACATGTGCACAATGTTTGCAACAATTGGATGCACACTGAATGGATGGATATTGCGAGGGATTATCTATTTTACTCTTATCGAATTTCGGGGACGAAATTCTTTAAGGGTGGGAGAATGTAACACCCTACATTTTTAATATAATTAAAAACGTACAAATATGTATATATGCATAGATAGGTAAATAATGGTGATGTATAATGAAAAATTAATTCATACATTGAAGAGTAAGGAAATTAATGCAATAACAATGTGTGTAATCGAATATATGAGAAAATAAAAATACTTAATTTAAATATCAGGAATTAAGTAAAACGGACATCACCATTGCGTCCGTCTCGGAATTCTGGTCAAGATAGACACCTGGTTTGCGTAAAACGGACATCACATGAAGAAGTTATTAAGCCTAGAAGTTTGTATACGTACAAGAGAAATATATATATATGTATATATATATATATATGTGTGTATATATATATATATATGTATGTATATATATATATACAAACGAATTAAAATATAAAATAAAGAATAAAATAAGGATTGGATGTAATAAATACATGCACTGGAAAAAAATGTAATGCATGCATTAAAAGAAAGAAAGGATTGGTTGCATGCAATGTAAATATGTTGCATGCACTGATTAGCAAATATAATGCATTAACATTAAAAGAAAAAGATTCATGCAATGGTTTAATTTATTTATTGTAACTAACATGAAAAAGAGAAGTAAGGAGAGAACAATAATTATCATTGTTCTAAGACTTATTAACAAAAGACTTCATAACTCAGTTGGTTAAGACATTGGATTTGTAACATGGAGATCATGGGTTCGAACCCCAGCGACGGCATAATTTTTATCTTTGTTTTAGAGAGAGCCAACTGAACATGCAAATATATGTACGTATACAAATTCAAAATTTGAAAGGATAAGAACGTACATATAAGGAAATAAAGAAAATATATGTACATATATGGGAATATATATATATATATATGCATAAATATATTTATACAAAAGATAAAATTCAAGATAAGGCTACAGTCAATGAAATATGGCAAGAATCAAATAACGGTGCAACATCGTTTGAATTTTGAAAATAAAACGAAAATTGTGCGTATATATATACGCGCAAAATGGTTGGTAGAGTAATTGTATACATATAAGAATATTTCATGTGAATAAAACAGTTAAATAAATCCCAAAAATTCAAAAGTTCAAAAATCAAATTTCTACGCCAAAACAATTCAAACATTCGAAATTCGAATTTCTACGCCAAAACAGCTTGCAGAACCCAATGCTGACTCAGTGCAGCGTGTACGATAAGATTTGGCTAGATTCATCTACGAACCTTGACTATTTTCTTAACTGGGTTCAATGCTTACTCAGCGATGCGTGTACGATAAGGTCTTGAGCACTTATATAAACACCCCTAAGGCTATAGTTTTCTCTACACATCTTCATTATGCTTATACTCTTCCCTAATTCATATCAAAATAAATCAAAGACGGGGTTATGCTGCTCAAGTTCTTCATTAGAATTCAAGTAGAGAATCAAAGGCTAATTCAACGACTTCAACAACTATTTTCTAAGAATCAAATCTAAATTAGAGGATCGATAATCTACGTCAAGGAATAGCTTTTCAATTTTAGAAATCAGATCCCAGAATTCAAGATCCATTCTTAAATCAGTGAGTGGGATTACAATACACTTCATGCATAATAGTATTATTATCGTTCGCCATTCCTCAGTTAAAATTCATGTTGCAATTTAAAATAATCTTTGTATGCTTAATCTATTCCTCTTCCCTATTCTTCCTTTTTATTTTTGGAACTTTGGCTACCTTCGAGCAAAGGACAACAGGGCGTAAATTATAGTTATTTGGGAAGAGCTTGACATTTAATTGATGATTAGGAAATTTGGGTAAAAAGATTATTACACGAATGGTTGTGTAAGCAAAGTAGAAATGGGTTAAGTAGCACTTGACATATGAATAAGCTTAACCAACATATGAGGAATGATAGCAACTTGTTAGGAACACATGTATGGGAAACTGGAATAATAGGTATAGCCTATTAACGGGATTACAAGCATGAACATAAATTGGGGTTTTTGGGTAAAGCTTGAATTTGAGACTTGAAAATTGGATATGCCGTTAAGATCCTAGAAACATAATTAAAAGTGGAATATGTTGGACAAACCATGTTTTTATGTAATTATGGAACTCGACACATAACATGAAATTGACAATAGTGGCATAACTTGAACATGAACATGCTTGTGAATTGGTAATTGACATTTGATATCTAGAATGAACATGAACATGCTTGTAAATTTATAATTGGCCTATGACACCTAAAATAAACATGAATTGTTAATTGGCTAAACATGAAACATGTCTAACTCGAGGTTAGAATGAGTTTGCGGTGTAATCCTGACCGGTACCACCCGACACATCTAGTGACCGCAAACAATAGGTTCTAATGTGAGAAGTTAGTCATAACGTGCTTGAAACCCGAGGTTAGATTGAGTTGTGCTGTAATCCTGCCCGGAACCAACCGGCACATCCAGTGACCGCAACAATAGGTCTAATGTGAGAGGTTGGGCATTAATAATTAATTAATGCTAATGACACATGCTAGTATGGTAAGGTTAAGTCAACATGAAACATTAGACAACACTTAACCAATTTGACATGATATATGGGTGGGTTAAGTCAACGTGAACTGCTAGATAACACTTAACCAATTTGACATGATATATGGGCGGGTTAAGTCAACATGAACTAATAGAGAACACTTGACCAATTTAGCATGGTATGTGGGTCGAATTAAATACGTGATTGGGGGTTAAGTCAACTTGGACACATGGGCAAACTTAACCAATATAACAGTATCCAAGCAAGGAAAAATGGGGAATGATAAGATTAAATAATAGATAAACTTATCATAGGGATAAGAAATGAAGATGACTTAAGATGTAATACAAGACTCGAAGGGTGGGACGACTTATACCGTGAAATAAGTTAATCTAAGATGGAAATATGGGTAAACACCCGTACGCTATCATTTGATAAAGAGAACTTAAGTCATGCTTGAATTCATTGGTAAACCGTAGTTAAAAGGAACTAAGTAACAAACCTTAGTTAAAGAGAACTAAGTAACAGAAACTAAGTATCAAACCTTGGTTAAGAGAACCAAGTAATAAACATTAGTTAAAAGGACTAAGTTGTAAACCATGGTTAAGAAAACGAACGATTAAGAGAACTAAGTAGTAAACCTTAGTTAAGAGGACTAAGTAGTAAACCTTAGTTAAGAAAGCTAACGATTCAGGAAACTAAGTAGTGAACCTTAGTTAAGAAAGCTAACGATTCAGAAAACTAAGTAGTAAACCTTAGTTAAGAGAACTAAGTAGTAAACCTTAGTTAAGAGAACTAAGTAGTAAACCTTAGTCAAGAAAGCAAAGTAGAACACGAGGAGGAGCGAACGTCCATCTGATCATGAAGAAGGCTCCAACGAACTTGGTCACGAAGCACGAGGCTTCGAGGGAACGTGAGGGTACTCTTGGTATCCCTCTGTGAGGTTGCAGATGATCCTCCTGGGCTCACAGAGGTTAAGGTATACGTTAAAAGAGCCAAGGGTATGCCTTGGTTGCAATATAAGCAACCTAAAGACTAGGATGGGTCAGCGTGAGGCGGCGATATCTTGTTTAGCCCTGTGATAGCACATTGTCGTCTACCTACCATCTTGAGTCAATCGTGATACGCAAGCGGAAAGGCGGAGAACTCCAAAAGACCATATATTTTGCTATCTAGTTATGGGTGAGATAGGTTTTTGGGGCATAGAGGGCCTGCGTATAGTTCTCATTCTTGATTTTCTTGGTTGCCTTTCATTAGTTGAGGGATGGGTCAAGTGGTACCATAGTCACATACAGACAAAACAGACCTTACCATCTGCATCGGCAGATAACTTAAAGCTCCCGACCGAGTTCTGTGTTTCTTGATTAGCCCTGCTACGGGACTCGGGCCGCACATATAGAGGACATGTGCAACTAGATATCTAGCATGTTTAGCGACGCAATTGGGACGTAAAGTCTAGGAACATATATCGCTCTGGGTAGTGTGTCCTAGACTAGGGGGCATTGTTCGATAGGTAGCATAAACCCTAGTAGCCCTAGGTAGCATAAACCCTGGTCGGATCTAGAAAGCGTTCAATAGGTAGCATAAGCCCTAGTGGCCCTGAGTAACGTAAACCCTGGTTGAATCTAGGAAGCGTTGGATAGAAAACCCTAGATTAGATCTAGGTAATAAACGGAATCTAGCAAGATCAAGAGTGGTAGTCCAAACGATTTCGAGAATGGTAGCACTACACTAAAGTAGTATAGATTTACATGATGAAGCCCGTACGACATACGGCAAGGGACTATATATATAAATGGAAAGGATTATATGAGTTGGGGGTATCTACGTATACGTTGTATTGGTTAATCTACTAGTGGGACATGAGTATAGCCTAGAGAGCTAATATCGCGAATAACCTAATAAGCCAGAAAATATAACTGAACGGTATATGTAGGAATATGCAGAAGTTTATTCTAAGTCCACTCACATAGAATTTATGTTCTGACCCCCTCCTCATTAAATACTTCCAGGTTAGGTTAATGATAGAGATGGTATGAGCTTTGGATACTGGTTTGGCAGTTTGTTTTATAAGGTAAAGCTATATTTAAAGTATATTATACTCTGAATTCCTTCCGCTGTAAGATGCTTAGGAATTCTGACATGTTTTCTTTATCTCTGTCTTTTTCTGCAGGATACCAGAGCGCCCAACTCGGGCTTCGATAGATTGGGTTTTTGAAAAAAATTCGGTATGTCGAAATCCGGGTTGTTACACTTTGTGTAGCGTTAGTTCGCGAGATTCACACACCGGTGTGAACCAGAAACGGGGGAGGACATCAAAGAGGGCATGCGTTTCCTTCTAGCTAGGAGTGGCGTTAGCGTTTTGCATGCCCTGGCATTTTACTTATGTGGATGGTGGATAGCGAGGCACTTCGGTTATATCGGTCATTCCGGGCCGATAGTTTGGTCGGGATATGACCAGTTTACGCCCCATAGGGCGGGGAAGCATAGTGTTCAGGCATTTTAATCCACATCGAGTGGACCAGCCCTGACGATCCCAAGGCTTAACTGAGTACTTGCCTGAGACATGGTAGGCAAGATTGTCTCGAAGCGGTAAGGACGATGCCTTGCCTTGGTTCACAGATGGAAATCCAACTTCCAACACGTGACATTTGTGATTTAGATTGTAGAGCCTAGTATTAGCGACATGATATATGGTACCCATGCCGTCTAGGATTGATACATTTATATTTGAAGTTGTTTTAAACACTATGCACTTATAATATTATCAAATGGTTTGTTTTAACGTACTAAGCATGTTTGGCTATTATAAGGGAAAACCCTATCCCCCGGCTTGTGTTGCATTGTGTGATCGGACCTGGGTCTTATAATAGTTTCATTTTTCCAAAAAACATTGCGTTGTTTTGTTATATGCACTGGTATTTTTGGGAGGAACCTGTTCCGTGTTATACGGCGTGGTCCCTTGAT
Organism: Allium sativum; assembly: GCA_030737875.1. Lineage (NCBI taxonomy): Eukaryota > Viridiplantae > Streptophyta > Magnoliopsida > Asparagales > Amaryllidaceae > Allium > Allium sativum. Next base: position 420,972,168 of record CM060913.1, on the reverse strand, counting down.
ATATCTGATTTAAAGTAAATTTTTAAATAACTGTTTTGGTTTTCACACTAGTCACATGACTGACCTGGAGTTAATTGTTTAAACCTAAACTCTGGGTGCCCCTATTTTCCGCATGGGCCGCTAATAGTTTTGGTTTTGCAGATTTATATTCACAGGATCTTGGTTTACAGCTGGAATGATATTCAGAAAGCTCTGTATCCGTGTATCTGTTTCGATTGTGTTTTGTATTAATTTTCCGCTGCATTGTAAATTGTAGATCTCTGAATTTTACCAAATGTATAATATTTTTCCATACTCTGTATATCTTGTATTCTGATGGAATTGTTGTAATAAGCAATGAAATGTTCTTCTGTTTGTGTTATGATTCGTCGTGTTTTCAATTCAATCCGGGCTTTCCTTCACGGGGAAGTTCGGATCGTTTCATTTTGGTATTTAAGCTTTGGTTTACAGAGCTCGGAGAACAAGACACGTTAGAACCAAACGAAAAAATTCATCAGAGAATGGATTAAAAATATCCAATGAGAATGACTCTTAAGAGATGGGATCAGTAGTATCCTAGAATGAGTCGGAAGAGATTTGTTTTCAAATAAAGATGAAAATGATTTTTGTTTTGAAAATTTAAATCAATTATTCGTATTTGATTGTTTATTTTATATTGAATTTGGACAATCCAGTATACAAAGATTTTCATATACATCTGATCCATGTGTATTTGAAGTCTCAAATATACTGGATGGATATAGAACTACACTCTAGTCGCCCGGGGGTGATTCTGATGATTGATATATCATCCTCAAAATTTATATTCGAGTGCCGAAAGTGGGATAGCTATATATTTCCAATTGACTGGTGTGAGAACCAAAATATAGTTAGAATATATTGTTGTGACTTGGCACCAAAAATGGATTTTCTGTATATGTATCAAAAATATGAATTTGAAATGATAATCCACTAATTGATTGATGATTGAGTTGTGTGATTATTTATTTAAACATATGTGAAAGAAAAGTAAATGTAGCCAAATTGAACCAAATATTGAACTGTATTGAAAATTGTTTGGAACTGCATGCATGTACATATATATGTGTGAACAGATCATTGCAAGGAGGCTAGAGCAGAGGAATAAAATTGTTTTCCCGACAAATAGGTACATGTTTATTGTATTTCTTTGGGTTTGGATGATTTTATAAGCCGATTGGCTAGCCACTTGGCTGTTTCTTTTTCTTTTTGGATCGGAGAGGCCTGTATGGCAATTTCGGGATTTTCCCGGTGCTCCCGTACAGGGGTGGTTATGGCGAAATTTTTCGAAAATTTAGGGTCTTAGCCAAATTTTTGAAAAATTTGAAAAGTTCTTAGAAACTGAAAAGTTGAAGAACTTAAGCCATAATGAAAATAATGAAAGTTGAGTTGGTTTATAAAACAACTTTCAGCTCCGTTCCTTTTCGAGGACGAAAAGATTTTAAGTGGGGGAGATTGTAACAACCCGGAAAATCAGAACCAATTTATTTATTTTTTTATTTTGGCAATTTTAATGAATTTTGAATATTTAAAATGATATATTTTGAATAATAATGACGAGAAATTTATTTTGAATAGAATTAGAATGTATATATTTATTTGAATCAGCGTTAGAATATTAATATTTATTTTTAACTATAAAAGGAATTGGAAATGGCGCGGTAGTTTGAAAATTTGATTTCAAATTTCAAATGAATGTACATGATTCAAAATAAACTGGATTTTAGTGAAACCAAAAATATTTGAATCTATTTGAAAATATCTTTCCAACGAATCCGAAAAATTGAAATTTCATAGCGGGAATAAAAAGTTATGTCCAGTTGAAAATTCAGAATAGTTGCTATGGAAAATATAGCCCTTAAAAATGGAAATTTTGCAAATGACATCCGTTGTCGATGAAACCACTTTTTTTGGATCCGGGATGTCTAGTTATTGCTAGATTCTAAAATTCATAATTTTCTGAATCATTATGTGAACGTGGCGAAGTAAAACGTGTTTTGACAGTTTTAGTCAATTTGGATCAACCAGAAAATGGCCATTTTTCAAATGGACCTCAAATTTGATGAAATTAGTTTTGTTAGAACCGTATCGTCAATACGAAGCTAGATAATATTATTCGGGAATTTTTAGAGTCCGTATGTGGCCCCGGTAAATTGAAATGTGCGTTCAAATTCAATATATAGATTTATATTTTGATTTTGATGGAAACCGATCGAGACAACCAAACTGGCTTACGATACATACCCTATTGTGTCCGGAATGGGGGTTATGAGTTATGGATGATAGTTGGTGGGTCTTGTTTGGAGGTCGAAATAAAAAGGTACTTTTTGAAATAATATATATATATATATAATTATATCCTCACATCCCTCTCTCTCTGATAAAACGAAATAAAAAAAAAGAAAAAGAATGGAAGACCAACGGAAATCGTGCCCCCCCCAGTGGTGGCGTCGCCGCCTCCATCTTCTTCCCCCTCTCTCACGTCGACTTCCCCCACCTCGACCTCCTCCGTGCCTTTGCCCCGCCCCATCGTGAAGCACGCCATAGCGCGAGGAAGCAGTCCACAACCGCGCCTCTGACACCCGCCTTCCCGCCTCCGATTCGCCTCCCCCTCCTCCTCTAGCCACCATCATACCCACAACCCTCTCCTCCCCCTTAAAAACCCTAAAACCAAACGGAGTTCACCCCGAAACCACTCAAACCGCCACCCGACCACGAAGACGCCGCTGCCATCCACTGCGCGAGCAAAACCACTCCCCCCTCTGAGATTATACTGTGAGTTATTTTAATTTCAGTTTTTTTTAATGATTCATATTATTTAAATTTCAGTTTTTAAATATGAAAAATAAATAAAGACTTGGATTTTATTTTAAGCAAAGCTATGATTTTTTATTTTAAATAAAGATATGGTCTTCTAGATTAGAAAGATAGGATTTTTAATCGTATAAAGATAAGAATTCTAATCGTATAAAGTTCGGATTTTTAAATGTATAAAGCTAGGATTTTTATCATATATTAGAAATATATTTATGAAGATAAAAATTTGATTTTTAAAAATAGCAAGGTATGATTTTTAAAAATGAAATGATAGCGAAGTAAAAATATAAATTTTACATATGTGGCGAGGTAAAAATCTGATTTTTATATATATAGCGAACAAATAAAAATATGATCTTTTTATATGAAGTAGAGATAATAAAAATACGGTTTTTATATAGTAGAGATAATAAAAATATGATTTTTATACGATGGAGAATATAAAATTTTGATTTTTATATTTATAGCGATATAAAAATGCAATTTTTAATATAAACGTCATATTAAAAATGTGATTTTTAATATGAACAGCGTAGAACAGACTGCGTTAGAATTTGGGGCCAAATCCAGACGGTTCAGAAATTCAGAAATGAAAGCACGACGGAGTGGATGCCAAAGGCTCACTTTAATTTTATTTCTATTTAAAATATATACTATGATGCAGACGGTGCTTAGCAGCGCCCGACACCCGTCGTCCACAGACCATGGACGACTTGTTTGTTTGTTAGATTTTATTGTGAAAATTGATTGTGTGATGTGGACTGGAATAAATATTTATAAACTAATCGGATGATTTGTTTGTGTACATACATTTGACTGATATTGATTAGGACGATAAATTTTACACATCGCCCAACTGCACAAATAAAATTCATTGTTTGTGGATTGAAACCCCACACGGATATTGGGATGATATTGGACATATACTAATCCCAATATTTAGTTGTATGTCAATCAATTGGTTGACAGACTGTTATAAGCGTTGAATATTTATATTTGATACTTATGTAGTGTAGAATGCACTTTGGATGATGGTTGACTGTGTGTGATTGTTGTTGTGTACATGTGTGTATGAAATCCATATAAATCAAATTATATGGTAATTGACTGTGTCTGATTCCAGTTCAGAAAGAATGAATATTTTAAAATAACGAATAGTTTAAAATAACGAATATTTTTAAAATAATATTCAGTAAAAGGTCAAAATTTGATTTTGATGTCCGATTTGGGATGGACACGAATATATTTAAATATATAAAGCCGTGTTGATTAGATTAACGCCATTTTGACGTGAACGATATTAATATCGATTTTATTCATTTTTATAATGAATATCGAAAAGGAATTGATTTCAAAATATAATGTTTTGAAAATATTATCATTTATATATCGATGATATGGAATATTCAATTTTTGATTAGAAATTGAATATGAAGTTGAAATCGTTTTTGAAAACGATTTATATAATATGTTTTAAATGGAAATCGACGAAATATATATTATATATATAATATAATGGCCTGAATAGAATGCGCCGCGCCACGGCAGTTTGCGAATTTCGACCATTGACTTCGAACAGACATTACGGGAGAACCGACCGTCGGATTCTCCTAAAACCGGAACCGTTGGGTTCTAATCGAAAAGAGCTTACTAAAGAATATAAGAAATTAGAAATCTAACGGTTGGATTTGGAATTATGTCCAAATCAAATTTGGAAAAGGTAGTTGTAAGTGCAGTTCGATCGCCGTTTATGGAAATCGACTGTACAGGCCTTGATAAAATTATTAAAAATATCAATAATTTGTGTAAAATCATAAGAAACGATTTGGAAAGAATTGGGATGAAAAGTTCCATATTTGAAAAGATATAAATAGATTTTTATCGAAATGAAATAGTTTTGAACTAGAATTATAATCCAATATTTTTAAATAATTAAAAATGGATTTGAAATGGTTTTAAAAATAACCAGGATTTCCAATATATTAATTGGAATGGATTTGAATCAAAATTATGATTAGATTATTTCGATATTCGATTTCGTGATTATACTGATATTGTGGAGGAATTTGGAAGATATATATATCGTTATTCCAATAGATATTTGTTGGTTTTTGAATTTGATATTGAATATAAGCCGATATATTTTCTATTTAGAGCCTTGTATTTAATATCAAATTGGATTTTGCATTTGTTGTGAATGGTATCTTTAATAATACTGTTCTTGAACCGAGTGGAGTTAAGAAAATTAGAATCTGGCTGGAGATTAGCTAAGTTGAATGGTTTCCTGGGTATTGATCTGATGTTGGTTTCAGCTTTCGGGGTTAATACTTAGGGGATTGTTCTCTTTCTAATTTACGGTTAGAGGCTAATGTGAATTGGGTTTATTGTGAACTGTGTTTTTTAACGACATTCGTTCTTTAACCCGATTTACAGTGAAATGTGATTTGGGATTTATAAATTTTTTTATTAAGATTTAACGGGAATTTTCCAAGGTAACGTTTTCCAATTTAATATATTAAATTGGAATTGAATGGAATTCGATTTGATAATAATCGAAGTGAACTTCTGTGGAGGAAGAATGTTAATAAATATGGAATTTAAAAGGCGTTGCCGTTATTCCATTTATATTATTGGTCGGATATGAAAATTGATATCGATTATATATTGATTTGTTTTTCCGTGAAGATTCCATAATTAACGGAATGTGATTTGGGTTGTCGTGAATGGTATCATTCTGTGTGATTGATAGACATCGGTTGCATAGCGTGAATTGCCTGCGTGGCATGCTGAGATGCAAATGATCATGGCTTATGTTGAAAAGCAGAGTCTTGTGGTTGATGATCAAAGCACGGCTTTAGTATAGCGTAGCTTTGTGTAGCGTTAATTTGCGAGCCTCGCACACTTGTGTGAACCAGAAACGGGAGAGGACATCAGGGAGGGCAGGCGTTTCCGTCTACCTAGGAGTGGTGTTAGCATTTTGCACGCCCTGGCATTTTACTTACGCGGATGATGGATAGTGAGACGCCTTGGTTATATCGGTCGTTCCGGAGCTAATAGTTTGGTCAGGATATGACCAGTTTACGCCCCATAGGGCGGGGAAAGGTAGTGTTCAGGCATTTTAATCCACATCGAGTGGACCGGCCCTGACGATCCCAAGGCTTGACTGAGAATTTGCCTGAGACACGGTAGGCAAGATTGTCTTGAAGCGTTAAGGACGATCCCTTGCCTTGGTTCAAAGATGGAAATCCAACTTCCAATACATGACATTTGCGGTTTTGATTGTAAAGCCTAGTATTGGTGACATGATATATAGTACCCATGCCGTCTAGGATTGATACATTTATATTTGAAGTTCTTTTAAACACTATGCACTTATAATATTATCAAATGATTTGTTTTAACGTACCAAGCATGTTTGGCTATTATAAGGGAAAACCCTATCCCCCGGCTTGCGTTGCATTGTGTGATAGGACCTGGGTCTTATAATAGCTTCATTTTTCCAAAAAGCATTGCGCTGTTTTTTTATATGTACTGGTATTCTTGGGAGGAAACCTGCTCTGTGTTATACGGCGTGGTCCCTTGATATACCTGATTTAAAGTAAATTTTTTAATAACTGTTTTAGTTCTCACACCAGTCACATGACTGATCTGAAGTTTATTGTTTTAACCTAAACTCGGGGTTCCCCTTTCTTCCGCACGGGCAGCTAGTAGTTAGATTTATATTCACAGGATCCTAGTTTATAGCTGGAATGATATTGTAAAGCTCTGTATCTGTTTAAGTTGTGTTTTTTTATTAATTTTCCGCTGCATTGTAAATTGTAGATCTCTGATGTTTACGAAATGTATAATATTTGTTCATACTCTGTATATCTTGTATTCCGATGGAATTGTTTTAATAAGCAATGAAATGTTCTTCTATTTGTGTTCTGATTCGTCTTGTCCTCAAGGCAATCAATTCTTCCTTTCACGGGGAAGTTCGGGTCATTTCAATATATGTACATAAAGATTTAAATTAACTATAAATGTCTTTACACCTAGTTTCCTTGTTTTTTAACCTATTCGCCTTATCAAATGTCCAATTGCTCGGACCAAATAGAATATTGCATGTTTTCACATGATATAAGACACATAACAAACACGGAAGAAACATAGCCAAAATAAGTGAACAATGCCAAACTTATTATTTTCATATGAGCGTCTACTTTCAATTGAAAGCAAAATTCTTCTATAGCAAATTTACTGCTACACATATGTACAGTACATTTAAAAAAAATAACATTCATTTAGCAAGGCCAATGCATAATGAAAATACATATATAAAATTTGGAAAAAATATCATACGATAACGTCGTTTTCTCTAACAATTTCTTCAGATTAAAATATTTTTCGCTCTAGAAGGTAGCATAACCTCATAATGATTTTATTAACTCCCAAATGTTATTTGAAAAGGATGGAGATTGTTGTTTCTATTGAATTACCCAATGTTTCGGTATCGAGTTAAAACATGTAAAGAAAGGATTTTCCACCTTAAAAATAATAATTCCTTTTCCATTAATATAGTTTTAAATCATCTAAATTCTCCAATATAACATGAGAAAGAAACCTTACTTTTTTTCAAAAAACTAAATCTTATACATTATGCGGCAAATAACCAATTTATGTGGCAAATAACCAATCTTATACATTTCTGAAAGTTTAAATTTTGGATAAATTATGTGGCAAATAACCAATTTATCATGCCTCATATTTACTCCAAATTTATCCCTCTTCCATTTCCACACATCAACATAAATTCAGTCCAACAACCAACAGGGTTGATGATGGTGGGGATTACATCCAGCATTGGAACCAAAAACAAAAGAGAAATGAATATTGAATCACCGAACATTACCATTTCATTTTTTTAGATAAATAAATTTATATGAAACAATTGCAACAATATTTATTTTTAATTAAACTAATCCCTAAAAATTTCAACTTTTATCAAAAAAAACAACGATTGATCTTAATTAAAGCAACAATGGCATGATGCTTTTAGAAGTCCGAGCCTAACGTACGCGTAAGGGAAAGTAGGATGTTATTATGTCCTAAAACATTACAACTTTAATCATTACACCTAACAAAAATTTACCAGAACCAAAAAATAGAATAGAAATGATAGGTTTACAAATTATTATAAAGTTAACCTAAAGCGAGATCTAATTTTGAGCATTAGCCTCAAAATACATAATTAAAAAAAGGTCATCAAAAGAAAGATGAACAGAAGAGAATAAACCGCATACACTATGAACAATCAATGAATAATGGAAGATAAATGGACCGTACCATTAGGGAATTTCGTTTCCTCGATCTTAATTCTTCGGCTTCACTTAAATCTAAACCATTGTTGTAAATTTCAGACGGCAAGCATGGCAGAAGCATATCCATTGGGGGTCGAAGGTTGTGAACCCGTGGTCAGATGAGGATGTAGACATTCTTGTGAAAGGAAGGAAATAGATCATGGATGCGGTTAGAAAATCGGAATGAGTGACTTTTTACATAGGTTGGAACATGAGAAATGATTGTAGAGTTTTAATCGTAGACACGTATTGCGCAGATAAAGGTTTGCTTACTCCTATCCAATATATGTAATAGATACTGGCTTGCGTCATACACATACCAATTTTAATCAATTCAATTCACATCCCAAACCAAATTCAAACGAACAAAACAATCAAAGCAAACAACCAAACAATCATGGTTTCAAACAAAGGTGTCGGGTGCTACTAAGCACTGTCTGCATCCTAGTATATATATATATATATATATATATATATATATATATATATATATATATATATAACTAGAATAAAGTTAGAGTGAGAAGTTCTCACCTTTGGGATCCACTCCTCCAGTTTTATTTCTGAATTTCTGAACCGTTTGGATTTGCCCGAAATTCCAATGCAATCTTCTCCACGCTGTTCATAGTAAAAATCACATTTTTAATATGATGTTTATATATTTATAAATTGCATTTTTATATCGCTATCTATATATAAAAGATCACATTTTTATATCACTATATATATTTAATAAAAATCATATTTTATATAACTATAAAAATATTATGATTCATACGATAAAAATCTCATTTTTATATTTTTTTTTAAATTTCATCTTTATATTTTTAACTAAAGCTATATATATAGAATAAAAATCACATTTTTATCTCACTATATATATATTATAAAGATCATATTTTTATAACGCTATGCACATAATAAAAATCATATTTTTATTATGCTATTCATATAATAAAAATCATATCTTTACATAATGAAAAATCATATCTTTGTATGAATAAAAATTGTATTTTTTTATGCTATCATATAAATCAAAATCAAAATTTTATTTCGTTACTACATACATGAAAATTTTACTTTTAATCAACGCTATTTATATAAAAATCTTAACTTCATATAAATAAAAATTATTACTTTATATAAATAAAAATTATAATTTTATATAATTAAAAATCTTTAACCAAAGAATTAAAATCAGAAAACTCACACATTTTTTATCTAGGGTTTCCGGTGGACTTCGGCGCTCGCTTGGAGGTGCTCCGGTAGGTGCGCGGCTTCAGGGTGTTATTTGCAAATGCAGAAAATTATAAAAATTTGATTTTTATTGAGTGAAGGGGTTCATGGTCGGAATTGGGTGGCAGGGTAGGTGGTGCTGGGGCCTGCAGGGGGCGGAGGTGCTGCGGCAGGTGGTGGTGGGGAAGTGGTGGCCGTTGGTGGCCGGATTTGGGCGCAAAGGGTTTTGGAGCTTCAAATTTGGTCGTAGAAGGAGATAGGAGGGACGATGCGCCAGGGGATGGGTCACTGGAGGGGGCGGCGCTAGTGGGAGGACGGCGCTGGTGGCGGCGGCGGCTATGGTGAGTGCGACAGCTGAGAAAAGGGGGAGCGGTTTGGGGGAAACGGGTTAACGAGGGCTTAGGGGGTTTCCTTTTTATTATTATTTTTTTTATGAAAAATGAGGGATTTGAAAAACATGTATAACACTATCCATTCGACCTCCAAACCGAACCCACCGCTTGACGTCCCCTGCTAATTACCCCCATTCCGGACACAATGGGATATGTTCCGAAAGCCAATTCTACCATTCCAACCAGTTTTTCTTTATATTACAATATAAGCCAGTATATTTTTAATTTGAACATACATTTTAATTTACCAGGGCCATATTCTGACTCCAAAACTTCCGGAGAAATAAATCTAGCTTTGTTTTGATGATACGATCCTAACAAAACTAATTTCATCGAATTTGGAGACCATTTGAAAACTGGTCATTCTCTGGTCGATCCAATTAAACTAAAATTGACATATCATGTTTTATTTTTCCACGCACACATATTAATTCCAAAAATTATGAAAATTGGAATCTAACAATAATTTGACATTTCGGATCCAAGAAAGGTGGTCTCATCGGAAAACAGAGGTAGTTTGCAAAATGACTATTTTTAAGGGCCATATATTATATAAATTCCATAGCGACTATTCTGAATTTTCAACTAGACATAACTTTTTATTCCCGTTATGAAATATGGATCCTTCACATTCGTTGGAAAGATATTTTCAAACAGATTCAAATATTTTTGGTTTTACTAAAATCCGGTTTGTTTTGAATCCCGTACATTCATTTGAAATTTAAAATCGAATTTTCAAACTACCACACCATTTCAGGCTCGTTATATAATTAAAATAAATTTATACATTCTATTTCTATTCAAAATAAATTTCTAGTCATTATTATTTAAAATAAATTATTTAAAATATTCAAAATTCATTAAAATAGCTAAAATAAATTTTTTAATTGGTTCTGATTTTCCAGGTTGTTAAAATCTCCCCCACTTAACATCTTTTCGTCCTCGAAAAGGAACGGAGCTGAAAGTTGTTTAACTAACCAACTCAACTTTCTTTCTAGCTTTCATTCTTCAACTTTTCAGTTTCTAAGAATTTTCTAATTTTTCAAAAATTTGGCTAACACCCTAAATTTTCGAAAAATTTCGCCATAACCTCCTTTGTACAGGGAGACATTTAAAACTACAACTAGCCACGTAGGGCCCTCACCATCCAAAAAGAAAAAGAAAAAGCCAAGCGGCTAACAATCTGCTCATAAAATCATCCAAACCTAAGAATTATAGTAAACATGTACCTATTTGTCGGGCATACAATTTTATTCCCCTTCTTAGCTTCCCTGCAATGACCTGTTCATTATATATGCATGTACATGTATGCAATTTCCAAACAATTTTCAATTCAGTTTAATATTTGACTGGATTTGGTTATATTTCTCTTATTGGTATTATCAATCCAATATTTTTATTAATCAAACTAATAATCAAACATCACGACCAGCAATCAATTAGTTGATTATCGTTACAAACACATAACTTTTATATATATAGAAATCCATTTTTGTGGCCAAGCCACAACAATAGACCCTATCTAGTTTTGATTCTCACACCAGTAAATTGGAAATATATAGAAATACCACTTTTGAAACTCGAAAATAAATACTGATGATGTCGCGGCATTACCGGAATTATTCCTGGGCGTCTAGTTTGTGACTCTATATCTATCTAGTATATTTGAGGCTTCGAATACACGTTAATTACGCGTGTATTCAAAATCTTCATATACTTGGTTGTCCAAATTCAATATAAAATAAAATAGTCAAATACGTATTATTAGATATAAATTTTCAAAACAAAGTTTGTTTTTCATTTTTATTTTAAAAACACTACTCTTCACACTCGTTCTAGGATACTGCTGATCCTACCTTTAACGAGTCATTCTCATTGGATATTACTAACCAAATCTCCGATGAATTCTTTCGTTCGGTTCTAATATGTCTTGTTCTCGAGCTCTGTAAACCAAAGCTCTGATACCACGATGAAACGACCCAAACTCTCCCTTTTAGGAAAGCCCGGATTGAGTTGAGAAGACGAAAAATCAGAATACAAATAGAAGAACATTTCATGTCTTATTACAACGATTTACATCAGAGTACAAGAATATACAGAGTATGAATAAATAATATACATTTGATAAATACCATAGATTTAAAATTACAATGCAGCAGAAAAATGATACATAACACAACTGAAAGAAATATACGGATACAGAGCGTTCCGAATATAGTTCCAGCTGTAAATCCAGGATCTTGAAAAGGAATTAATCTGCAAAAACCAAAACAACTAGTTGCCCGTACGGAAAATAGGGGCACCCAGAGTTTAGGTTAAAACAATAAACTCTAGGTCAGTCATGTGACTGGCTTGAGAACTAAAACAGGTATTTAGAACTTTACTTTAAAATTTGGTAAATCAAGGGACCATGCCGTATAACACGGAACGGGTTTCCTCCCAAGAATACCAGTGCATATAACAAAACAACGCAATGCTTTTTCGAAAAGTGAAGCTATTGTAAGACTCAGGTCCCGTCACACAATGCAACGAAAGCCGGAGGATAGGGTTTTACCTTATAATGGCCAAACATGATTACGTTTAAAACAAATCATTTTGATATTACTATAAGTATATAGTGTCATAACAACTTCAAATATAAATGTATCAATCGTAGACAGTATAGTATCCCATGCTACTATGTCGCCATATAGGTTTACAATTAAAACCGAAATGTCACGTATTGAAAATTGGATTCCATCTATGAGTCGATGCCAGGGATGACTCCTCACCGCTTTTTGAGACACTCTAGCAAAAGTCTCAGGACTACACACTCTGCGTAACCCTTGGATGCTTCAGGGCCGGTCCTCTCTTATGTTTGAGGATTAATTATTCCTGAACACACGTTTCACGGTGCTATCGGACCTATCCATTGGCTCCATAGTAACCGATATATCCGAGGCGCCTCGTAATCCAATAGCCACATAGGTAAAAATATAATAAATGTCTGGGTTCCATACCATGACACCACCCATCGCCAGAAAGAAACATCGTGCACTCCCTGCGGTCCAACCCCATTTTTGATTCATACCGAGGTATGAGGCTCGTGAATTAACGCTATACACAAAGCTATGCTATTTTAAAGTCATGCCTTGATCATCAACCACAAGACTCTGCTGTTCAACAGAAGCCTTGATCATTTGCATCTCAGCATGACACACTAACAATTCACGTCATGCAACTGATGTTTATCGATATATAACCTCAGAGCTCGTACGTCTCAGAGAAGGGTGTTAAGCAAGAGAATAAATTCTCCGCCACCAAACAGATATATATTTAATAGAGATCAATCAACACAGAATAAAATCCAATGTTAGACATACATCCATTTACAAGTTCGTTCTGGGTCTGAATGAAACCGAAGGCACCTTATTCCTCGTCCCGTGTCCAATACAGGAGAGAGGTCCTCGCATATCCGATCGATCTCCAAGTACGTCTGGAACGATCACCACTTATTATCTTGTCTTGGGTGTACAGCCCAATCAAGACATTAGTATCATCCAAATGATGTGAAGACCTCCGGTCTTCAACCACCATCTTCATCGTCGACTTATCTTCGAATCAGTTATTCAGAATGGGTATAAACCTAACCTTTCCGAATAACTCGCGTATATAATAAACAAGTGCTATAAAAACACAACATACGCCTCATTCCAATCCTGAATATTCTTTTATTTAAATATTCACATCCTTTGGGAAAGGTTCCTATTAATTTTATGAAAGATAAATTCTTTAAATTTATTCTTTAATCATCCTTTGGATATCAATTCAAACCAAATTAAGGTTTATCCAAACTAGTCGGGATTATTAAACCATACCGAAGTAATCGTTTCTTTTATCATCCCCATCCAACCTATTCACCCCATGGAGCAAAACTGGTAATACTCCACATCTAACACCACGGTGTTATTGGTAAAATTAATTACCATTTCCCGTTCAAATCTAATTAAAGATTTAACTATCGCTTAGAGTAAAATTGGTGCTACTCCATTCTTGATCATTTCTCGAATTTGATAATTTAAATTATTACATTCTATTTTCAATCTAATTAAAGATTCATTAAAATTCCACTTAGCTTTAATTTTCTCAAAAATAAATATTAATGAATATTTAACTTTGGAAACACAAACATGCCGCATCGACAATCTACACCGTACTATTGATTTCTGTCGATATATAACCTCTAAGCTCGTACGTCTTAGAGAAGGGTGTTAAGAAAGGGAATAAATTCTCCGCCACCAAACAGATATATATTTAGCAGAGATCAACTATGCAGTTCGAAATACAATGTTAGACATGTAATCCTGTCTTTAACTGGGTTAAAGAACTAATGTCATTTAAAACACAGTTCACGATAAACCCAAATCAAATTCCATTACTTATGGAATCTTCACGAAAAACAGATCAATATATAAGCGATATCAATTTCTGTATCCGACTAATAATATGAATGGAATAACGACAAAGCCTCTTAAATTCCATATATATTAACAGTCTTCCTCCACAGAAGCTCATTTCGATTATTATCATATCGAATTCCATTCAATTCCAATTTAATATATCAAATTGGAAAAATTTACTTTGGAAAATTCCTGTTAAATCTTAATAAAAAGATTTATAAATTCCAAATCACATTTCATTGTAAATCGAGTTAAAAAACGAATGTCGTTAAAAACACAGTTCACAATAAACCCGATTCACATTCCATTTTATTCCAGTTACTAAATATAACTGGAAACTCTAATAATCTTATTTAAAAAATTTATTCCTCTCACACGATGTCTAAGAACAATGTTATTTAAGACAACATTCACGACAAACCCAAAATCCAATTCTTTTATTCAATTCCAGTTAAATATTAGTTTATTGGAAAACTTCACAAAATCTTAATTAAAAGATTTATTCTTTTCTCAACAGGGTTTAGGAACAGTGTTTATAAGAACCCGTAACTTCCCCGCGAAGGAAAGAGCGGATTGCTTTGAGAACAAGCCACATCGGGACACAAACAGATGAACATTTCATTGTTTATTACAACAATTCCATCAGAATATAAGAATATACAGAGTATGAATGAATAAAATACATTCAATAAATATCAGAGATTTACAATACATTACATAGCAGCCGAAAATAATACAAAACACAACTGAAAAGAATATACGGATACAGAGCTTTCCGAATATCATTCCAGCTACAAACCAGGATCCTTTGAATATAAATCTGCAAAACCAAAACTACTAGCTGCCCGTGCGGAAAATAGGGGCACCTAGAGTTTAGGTTAAAACAATAAACTCCAGGTCAGTCATGTGACTGGTGTGAGAACTAAAACAGTTATTAATCTTTATTTTAAAGTTAGGTAAATCAAGGTACCACGCCGTATAACACGGAACGAGTTTCCTCCCAAGAATACCAGTGCATAAAACAATAGCGCAATGCTAAATAAAGAACAATGAAGCTATTATAAGATCCAGGTCCCATCACACAATGCAACACAAGCCGGAGGATAAGGTTTTACCTTATAATAGCCAAAGAATGCTTGATACGCTAAATTTCATCTTTTATTATTACTATAAGTGTATAGTGTCAAAACAATTTCAATCATAAGTATCAATTATAGACGGCATAAGTGCCCCATACCACTATGTTGCCATATATAGGTTCTACAATCAAAACCGCAAAGTCGCGTATTGGAAGTTGGATTTCCATCTGTGAACCGAGGCAAGGGATCGTCCTCACCGCTTCGAGATTGTCTAGCCCGAGCCTCAGGACCCAAACTCAGGTGGGCTCTTGGATCGTCAGGGTCGGTCCACCGATGTGGATTAAAATGCCTGAACACTGCGTTTCCCCGCCCTTTGGGGCGTAAATGAGCCAAATGACTCCATCGGCTCCACATAGTAACCGATATATCCGAGGCGCCTCGCAATCGAACAACCACACAGGTGAAAATAATATAAGTGTCAGGGCTGGTAGGCCACTGACACCACCCTAGCTGGAAAGAAACGCATGTCCTCCCTTAGGTCCTCTCCCGTTTCTGGTTCACAACCGGGGTGTGAGGCTCGCTAATTGACGCTACACAAAGATATGCCTCAAAGGTCATGCTTTGATCATCAACCACAAGACTCTTCTTTTCAACAGAAGCCTTGATCATTTGCATCTTAGCATGCCACATAGGCAAACCACTCCATGCAACCGATATCCATCAACACACAGAATGATATCCAATGTCAGACACACAGTCCATTTACAAGTCCGTTCTGGGTCTGAACGAAACCGTAGGCACCTTGTACCTCGCATATCCATCAATCTCCAAGTACATCTGGACGATCACCAACCGATTCCCTCCTCTTGGGTGTACAGCCCAATCTAGACCATCAGTAATTATCCAAACGATATGAAGACCTCCGGTCTTCGACCACCGTCCTCATCCTCGACACATCGTCAAATCAGTTATTCATAATGGGATAAACCCGGTCTTTCCGAATAACTTGCGTATATAATAAACAAGTATTACACAAACACAACATACGCCTCATTCCAATTCAGAATATTCTTTTATTCAAATATTCATATACTTTGGGAAAGGTTCCCATTAATTTTATCAAAGATAAATTCTTTAAATTTATTCTTTAATCTTCTTTTGAATATCAATTCAAGCCAAATTATGGTTTATCAAAACTATTCGGGATTAACGAACCTTACCGAAGTAATCATTTGTTTTAATTTCCCAATCCCAACCTATTCATCCCATGAAGTAAAACTGGTAATACTTCATATCTAACACCATGGTGTTATCGGTAAATTCAATTACCATTTCACGTTCAAATCTAATTAAAGATTTAACTATCGCCTAGAGAAAAACTGGTGATACTCCATTCTCGATGATTTCAATCTAACTAAAGATTCAATTAAAACTCCACTTGGTTTTAATCTTCCCAAAATCACTATCAATGATTATTTAACTTGGGAAATCATATCCTGTCTTTAACTGGGTTAAAGAACCAATGTCATTTAAAACACGGTACACGATAAACCAAAAATCACATTCCATTTACAATGGAATCTTCATGGAAAACAAATCGATATATATAATCGATATAAACTTCCATATCCGACTAATAATATAAATGGAATAACAGCAAAGCCTTTTAAATTCCAGATATATTAGTTGTCTTCCTCCACAGAAATTCACTTCGATTATTACCAAATCGAATTCCATTCCATTCCAATTTATTTTATTAAATTGGAAAACTTTACTTTGGAAAATCTCCTTTAAATCTTAACAAAAGATTTATAAATTCCAAATCACATTTCACTGTAAATCGGGTTAAAGAACGAATGTCGTTAAAACACAGTTCACGATAAACCCAATTCACATTCCATTAATTATCGGGTTAAAGAACAAGTGTTATTTAAAACACCGTTTACGATAAACCCAAAAATCAATTCAAATTCAATTCCAATTAAATACCATTTAATTGGTATACTTCATTAAATATAAATAAAAAGACTTCATCTTTTTCTCAACTGGGTTTAAGAACAGTGTTAATGAAGACACCATTCACGACAAACCCAAATCCCATTTGATATTAAATACAAGGCTCTGAATAGAAAATATATCGGCTTATATTCAATATCAAATTCTACGACCAACAAATATCGTATTAGAAATAACGATATAAATATATCTTTCAAATTTCCATAACAATATCTGTATAATCACGAAATCCAACAACGAACTATTCCAAAGACAATTTCGATTCAAATCCATTCAAATTCAATTATTGGAAATTCTGGTTACTTTTAAAACCCCTTTCAAATACAATTTATTTATTTAAAAAATAAATGGATTATAATTCTAGTTCAAAATTAGTTCATTTCGATAAAAAATCTATTTTTATCTTTTCAAATATGGAATTTTTCATCCCAATTCTTTCCAAATCATTTTTTATGATTTTACACTAATTATTGATATTTTTAATAATTTTATCAAGGCCCGTACAGTCGATTTCCATCAACGGCCATCGAACTGCACTTACAACGACCTTTTCCAAATTTGATTTGGACATAATCCCAAATCCAACCGTTAGATTTCAAATCTCTAATATTCGTTAGAAAGCTCTTTTCGATACGAACCCAACGATTCTGGTTTTAGGAGAATCCGACGGTCGGATCTCCCATAACGTCAATTCGAAGTCAATGGTCGAAATTCGCGAACTTCCGCGGCGCGGCGCGTTCTATTCAGGCCATTATATATATTATATATATTTCGTCGATTTCAATTCTAAACGTAATTTATAAATCAATTTAAATTCGTTTTCAAAACGATTTCAACTTCATATTCAATTTTAAATCAAAATTGAATATTCCATATCATCGATATATAAATGATAGTATTTTCAAAATATTATATTTTGAAATCAATTCCATTTCGATATTCATTATAAAAATGAATAAAATCGATATAGATATTGTTCACGTCAAAATGGCGCATATCTAATCAACACGGCTTTATATATTTCAATAACTTCGTTATTCTATTCAACAAATGAACATTTCTTCAACACACGAATTTTCTTTTATTCAACACATGAATATATATTTTGTTCAACACATGAATTTTCTTTTATTCAACACATGAATATTCTTTTTATTCAACACATGAATTTTCTTTTATTCAACACATGAATATTCTTTTATTCAACACATGAATTTTCTTTTATTCAACACATGAATATTCTTTTTATTCAACACATGAATTTTCTTTTATTTTCCAAATTGGAATGAGGCCTAATCAATTACCATATAATGTTATTTATATGGATTCTAAACAACATTTGTATATAATAGCAATGATAAATAATCAACCATCATCCAAAGTGCACCACACAACTGCATAAGCATTAAATATAAATAATTAACACTTACACAGCCTGTCAATCCATCGATTGACATACAACTAAACAATCGGGATTAGTGTACGTCAAATATCATCCTAATACCTGTGTGGGGTTTCAGTCAAAAACACAGATTTTTATTTGTGCAGTTGGGCGATGTGTAAAATTTATCGTCTTAATCAATATCCTTCAAATGGGTGTACATAAACAAACCGCCCGATTTGTTTATAAATATTTATTTTATATACACGTTAAAATTTATATTTTTAACTATAAAATATTTATTCAATCCACATCGCACAATAAATTTTCACAACACATCAATCAAACAACTAAGTCATCCATGGTCTGTGGACGACGGGTGTCGGGTGCTGCTAAGCACCGTCTATATCCTAGTATATATTTCAACTAGAAAACAAATTAAAAGTGAGAAGTTCTCACCTTTGGGTTCCACTCCGCCATTCTATTCTGAATTTATGATTGATTGGATTTGCGCGAAATTCCTATGTCATTTTTTCACACTGTTCATATTAAAAATCGCATTTTTAATATGATGTTTATATATTTCTATGAATCTCGTTTTTCTACTTTATTTTTAAAAATCTAAATTTTCATTTATAAAAATATAATCTTTTCATCGCTACATAAATAAAAAATCTAATTTTTTTCGCTACTTCACATATATAAAAATCGAATTTTTATTTCGATACATATATAAAAGATTATATTTTTATATCGCTACATTTATAAAAATCATATCTTTATGATCGTAAAAATCGTATTTCTACTTTGCTACATATATAAAGATCAAATTTTTATTATCTATATAATATAAAAATCATATTTTTATTATTCTACTAATATAAAAATCATATTTTTATATCGCTATTCGTTTAAAAAATTTATTTTTACAAGTTCCCTTTCATTATAAAAATCACATCTTTATATTTATAAAAATCAAATCTTTATATTTATAAAAATCACATCTTTCTATTTATAAAAATCAATTCTTTCTATTTATAAAAATCAAATCTTTCTATTTATAAAAATCAAATCTTTTACTTTAATAAAAATCTCAACTTCTATGTACACAAAAATCTCATTTCTACATAATCAAAATCTTATTTCTACATACAATGTTATATATAATTAAAAATTATATTTTATACATGGTTATACAATAAAACACAATTTTAATTCTAATACAATACATAGGAAAAAAAATCACATTTTTATTAATATAATTGAATAAAAATAAATGTAAAAGCTCACTGGGATGTTGGGTGGCGGAGGGAGGTGGCTGCAGGAGGTGGGGTCCGGCTAGGTGGCGGTGGTGGCGCAAGAAGGGGGCGGATCTATGGTTATTAGTTGTTTAGAAGGAGAAAAAGGAGATGGAGGCGGAGGAAGGTGGAGGGCAAGGCCGCGGTGGCGCAGGGAAGGGGAGGCGGTGCGGCTACAATGGCGACGGTTGGTGCAGCTCCGGAGGCGCGGTGGTGGAGGAGGAATGTCGGCTGGAATGAAGATCGGTTTTTTTTTATCTCGGTTTGAACTGAAGAAGAGAGAGAAAAGAATGGGGGGTTGACTTCTTTTATAATTATTTAATTATTTAATTCCATAAAGCTACTTTTCAATTCTAAATCAAATCAAACACAACGATTGTCACCCCTAGCTAAATACCCCCATCCGAACACAATGAGATATGTTTCGTAAGCCAATTCGGCCGTTACGATCAGTTTTCATCAAAATTAAATATAAATCATTATATTGAATTTTAAACGTACATTTCAATTTACTGGGGTCACATATAGACTCTAAAATTCCCGAAAAATATTTTCTAGCGTCGTATTGACGATACGATTCTAATAAAACTAATTTCGTCAAATTCCGAGACCGTTTGAAAAATGGCCATTTTCTTGTCGATCCAAATTGATTGAAACTGTTAAAACTCGTTTTACTTTGCCACACTCTCATATTGATTTAGAAAATTATGAATTTTGGAATCTAGCAATAATTCTACATCCCGCATCCAACAAAAGTGGTTTCGTCGAAAACCGAGGTCGTTTGCAAAATTTCCATATTTTAAGGGCCAGTTTCCATAGCGACTATTTTGAATTTTCAATTGGACATAACTTTTTATCCCCGCTATGAAACTTCAATTTTTTGGATTCATTGGAAAGATATTCTCAAATAGATTCTAATATTTTTGGTTTCGCTAAAATCCAGTTTATTTTGAATCCTGCACATTCATTTCAACTTTGAAATCGAAATTTTCGAACTACCGCACCATTTTCAATTCCTTTTATAAATAAAAATAATTATTTATATTCTAATATATACGTTCTAATTCTATTCAAAATAAATTTCTCGTCGTCATTATTTAAAATAATTCATTTTAAATATTCAAAATTTATCAAAATTGCCAAAATAAAATTTTTAAATTGGCTCAAAATTTCCGGGTTGTTACAGTGTTACTGAAGACACCACTCATGGAAAACCCAAAATCTCATTTGAAATTAAATACAAGGCTCTGAATAGAAATTATATTGGCTTATATTCAATATCAAATTCTGAAATCAACAAATATCATATTGGAAATAACGATATAAAATATTTATTTCAAATTTCCATAACAATATCCGTTTAATCACGGAATCCAATATTGAAATATTCCGAAGATTATTTCCATTCAAATCCATTCCAATTTGTTCCTTGGAAATTTCTATATTATTGAAACCATTCTCTGTCCAATTTATTTATTTAAAAATAACTGGATTATAATTCTAGCTAATAACTAGTTCATTTCAATAAAATATATTTTTATCTTTTCAAATCTGGAATTTTTCATCTGAATTCTTTCCAAATCATTACTTATGATTTTGCACAAATTATTAATATTTTTAATAAATTTATTAAGGCCCTTTAAGTCGATTTCCATAAATGGTCATCGAACTGCACTTACAACGACCTTTCCAAATTTGATTTGGACATAATTCCAAATCCAATCATAAGATTTCAAATCTCTTATATTCGTTGGAAAGCTCTTTTCGATACGAACCCAATGGTTCTAGTTTTAGGAGAATCCGACGGTCGGATCTCTCGTAATATCAATTCGAAGTCAATGGTCGAAATTCGCGAATGGTCGCGGCGCGTCTCATTCTATTTAGGCCGTTAAATATATAATATATATATATATATTATATTATATATTTCATCGATTTCCATTTAAAACGTATTTTATAAATTCGTTTTAAAACGATTCTAACTTCATTTTCAATTTTAAATCAAAAGTGAATTTTCCTTATCATTATAATATATAAATGATAATATTTTCAAAATATTAGATTTTGAAATCATTTCTTTTCGATATTCATTATAAAAATGAATAAAATCGATATAAATATCGTTCACGTCAAAATAGCGTTAATCTAATCAACACGGCTTCATATATTTCAATATTTACGTGTCCATCCCAAATCGGACATCAAAATCATATTTTGATCCATTACTGAATATTATTTTAAAATATTAGTTATTTTAAAATATTCATTATTCATCATTTTAAAATATTCATTAATTTAAAATATTCGTTCTTTCCGAATTGGAATCAGACACGGTCAATTACCATATAATTTTATTTATTTGGATTTCATACACACATGTACACAACAATAATCAAACATAGTCAACCAACATCCAAGGTGCATTAAACAACTGCATAAGCGTTAAATATAGATAATTAATGCTTACAACAGTCTGTCAACCCATCGATGGACATACAACTAAACAATTGGGATTAGTGTACGTCAAATATCATCCTAATACCCATGCGGGGTTTCAACCAACAAATATTGAATATTATTTGTGCAGTTGGGCGATGTGTAACATTATCGTCCCAATTTATATGAGTTAAATGGGTGTACATAAACAAATCGTCCGATTTGTAAATGAATATTTATTTTATTCATGTACACGTTAAAAATTATATTTTTAACGATAAAATATTTATTTCAACACATGAATATTTTATACAATTCATTTATACAATAAAATGATATTTTTATTGTTATAACATTTTTAGAAAATTTCGGCAGCATAACGGCGTGATACTAGAACTGGAATATGGTCTAGCCTTATCCCTCGCCTAATACTGGCTCGCGCCATACACATACCAATTCTAATCAATTCAATTCACATCCCAAACCAAATTCAAACGAACAAAACAATCAAAGCAAACAACCAAACAACCGTGGTTTCAAACAAAGGTGTCGGATGCTACTAAGCACCAGCTGCATCGTAGTATATATATATAATTAGAAAATAAAGTTAAAGTGAGAAGTTCTCACCTTTGGGATCCACTCCTCCAGTTTTATTTCTGAATTTCTGAACCGTTTGGATTTGTCCGAAATTCCAACGCAATCATTTCCACGCTGTTCATAGTAAAAATCACATTTTTAATATGATGTTTATATATTTAAAAATCTCATTTTTATATTGCCATCTATATATAAAAGATCACATTTTTTATCGCTATATATATAATAAAAATCATATTTTTATATAACTAAAAAAATATTATGATTCATAAGATAAAAATCTTATTTTTGTATTTTTTTTAAATTTCATCTTTATATTTTTAACTAATGCTATATATAGAATAAAAATCACATTTTTATCTCACTACATATATTTATAAAGATCATATTTTTATAACGTTATGCACCTAATAAAAATTATATTTTTATCATGCTATTCATATAATAAAAATCGTATCTTTACATAATGAAATATCATATCATTCTATGAATAAAAATCGTATTTTTTTGTGCTATCATATAAATAAAAATCAAATTTTTATTTCGTTACTACATATATAAAAATCATATTTTTAATCAACGCTATTAATATAAAAATCTTAACTTTATATAAATAAAAAATTATTACTTTATATAAATAAAAAATATACTTTTATATAAATAAAAATCTTTAATCAAAGAATTAATATCAGAAAACTCACAGATTTTTTATCTAGGGTTTTCGGCGGACATCGGCGCTCGCTTGGAGTTGCTCCGGTGGGTGCGCGACTTCAGGGTTTTATTTGCAAATGTAGAAAATTATAAAAATTTGATTTTTATTGAGTGCAGGGGTTCATGGTCGGAATCGGGTGGCAGGGTAGGCGACACTGGGGCCTGTAGGGGGCGGAGGTGCTGCGAAAGGTGGTGGTGGGGCAGTGGTGGCCGTTGGCGGTCGGATTTGGGTCAAGGGGTTTTGGAGCTACGTATTTGGTCGGAGAAGGAGAGAGGAGGGGCGGTGGGACAAGGGAAGGGTCGTTGGAGGGGGCGGCGCAGGTGGCGGCGGTGGCCATGTGGGCGTGACGGCTGAGGAAAGGGGGAACAGTTTGGGGGAAACGTGGTAACGAGGGCTGGGGGGGTTTTTTTTATATGAGAAATGAGGGATTTGAGAAACATATATAACATTATCCATTCGACCTCCTAACTGAACCCACCGCCTGACGTCCTTAGCTAATTACCCCCATTCCAAACACAATGGGATATGTCCCGAAAGCCAATTCTACCATTTCGACCAGGTTTTCTTTATATTACAATATAAATCAGTATATTTTTAATTTGAACATACATTTTAATTTACCGGGGCCATATACTGACTCCAAAAATTCCGAGAAAATAAATTTATTTATGTTTTGGCGATACGGTCCTAACAAAATCAATTTCGTCGAATTTGGAGACCATTTGAAAAATGGTCATTTTCTGGTCGATCCAATTAAACTAAAATTGACAAAACACGTTTTCTTTTGCCATGCTTACATATTAATTCCAAAACTATGAAAATTGGAATTTAGCAAAAATTTGACCTTTCGAATCCGAAAAAAGTGGTCTCATCGAAAACGGAGGTCGTCTGCAAAATGGCTATTTTTAAGGGCCATATATTATATAAATTCCATAACGACTATTCTGAATTTTCAGCTGGACATAACTTTTTATTTCCATTATGAAATTTGGATCTTTTACATTCGTTGGAAAGATATTTTCAAACAGATTCAAATATTTCTAGTTTTCCTAAAATCCGGTTTGTTTTGAATCCTGTACATTCATTTGAAATTTGAAATCGAATTTTCAAACTACCGTGCCATTTCAGGCTCGTTATATAATTAAAATTAATTTATACGTTCTAATTCTATTCAAAATAAATTACAAGATATTATTATTTAAAATAAATCAGTTTAAATATTCAAAATTGATTGAAATAGCTAAAATAAGAATTTTGAGTTGGTTCTGATTTTCTGGGTTGTTACAGTAATACCAGTTTTCCTCCATGGGATGAATAGATTGGGATTGGAAATAATAAAATAATAAAGGATTACTTCGTTAAGGCTCGATAATCCCAACTAGTTTTATAAACCTTAATCTGGTTTAGAATTGATAAATGATAATATAAAATCTTTTGAAATGGGTTTTAAAGAAAGATTAAACGGTAAGTTTAAAAGAATTTATCTTTGATAAAATTAATGGGAACCTTTCCCCAAATATACAAATATTTGAATAAAAGAATATTCTGGATTAGAATGAGGCGTATGATGTGTTTATATATCACTTGATTATAAGATACGCGAGTTATTCGAAAAGACCGGGTTTAACCCATTCTAAATAACTGTTACGACGATTAAAAGTCGACGATGAAGACTGTGCAAGACCGACAATCTTCACATCGAATGGATTACTACTGATGCCTTGGATGGAGTTGCAGCCTTGAAGGGGTTATAGTGGTAGTAGTCCGAACGTGTTTGTTGATTGTTCGGATGTGCGAGGAACTCTCTCTTGTATTGGACATATGGGACGAGGAATAAGGTGCCTCCGGTTTCGTTCAGACCCAGAACGGACTTGTAAATGGATGTGTGTCTGTCATTGGATTTCATTCTGTGTTGATTGATTTCTATTATATATATATATATATATATATATATGTTTAGTGCCGGAGAATTCATTCTCTTACTTAACGCACTTCTCTGAGACATACGAGCTTAAAGGTTATATATTGATAGACATCAGTCGTATGGCGTGGGTTGTTAGTGTGGCATGCTAGGATGAAAATGATCAAGGCTTATTGTTGAAAAGCAGGGCCTTGTGGATGATGATCAAGGCACGGCTTTATATAGCATAGCGTTGTGTATAGCGTTAATTCGTGAGCCTCACACCCGGTATGAGTCAAAAACGGGATAGTGACCGTAGGGAGAACTTGCGTTTCTTTCTAGCTAGAAGTGGTGTCATGGTATGGGTCCCAGACATTTTTATTTATGTGGATGATTGATTACGAGGCGCCTCAGATATAGGGCTATATGCTCTTAGGGTCAACGTACTGACCTATTTGGAGGTCCAATAGGACTGGGAAATGTATTGTTCAGGAATAATTAATCCACTAAAGTAAGTGTGGACCAGCCCTACCATTCACAGGGTTGCCTGTAGGTGTGATCTTGAGGAATTTGCTACATTGTCTTGAATCAGAGAGGAGCCATCCCTGACCTTGACTCATAGTTGGAATTCAATTTCCAATACGCGACTTTTCGGTTTTAGTTGTAAACCTATATGGTGGCAAGTGGCATGGGATGCTCATGTCGACTATGATTGATATATTTATATTTGAATTTGTTTTTGATACACTGTGCACTTATAGTAATATCAAAATGATTTGTTTTATAATGTTCCAAGCATGTTTGGCTATTATATGGTAAAACTCTATCCGCCGGCTTGCGTTGCATTGTGTGATGGGACATGATTCTTATAATAGCTTCATTTTTTCCAAAAGCATTGCGTTGTTTATTAAATCATTTTGTTTCAAGCTTTTGTATTCACATGGAGTAAACCCATTCCGTGATATACGGCGTGGTCCCGTGAATTACCCTATTTTAAAGTAAATTTTTAATAATTGTTTTAAGTTATCACATAAGTCCCATGACTGACTCGAAGTTTATTGTTTTCACCTAAACTCTGGGTGCCCATATTTTCCACACGGAAAGCTAGTAGTTTTGGTTTTTGTAGATATTTGTTTACATAGGATCCTGGATTTACAGCTGGAGCTATACTCGAAAAGCTTAGCATCCATGTATTTCTTTCAGTTGTAGTAGTTTATGTATTTCCGCTGTGCATTTTATTTATATATTTTTATTTCCATTGCTACGTAATTTTAATCTTTGATAATTGTATTTTTCCGCTGTGTAATATTATTTATTTTTACTCTGATATTCTTGTACTCTGATGCAATTGTTGTAATGGTAATGAAATGTTCTAGTGTTTGCGTTCTATGAGTTATGTTCTCAAAGCAATCCGTTGTTTCCTGTCTCTTCGGAGACCGGGGGATTTCTGATCGTTACAATAACATAGGGTCCATCAAAGGAAGGTCGTAAATGACGTTAGTCGCCTATCTATCATGTAGATCGTAAGTGACTGCTTACTATCTCTCGCCTTATGCAGAGTTTGGGAATATGCATGAATAATGGAAGCCTTAGATTAGATAGACTTATTAGCTAGTGTCCTTTAATTTATATTAGGGTTTAGTAAACCAACCATAAGGAAGTAAGTGATCACTGATCAATCTTTGGGCCTTAAGTGATCATATGAGTCTTCCTATATGTTATAATATTAGTAAGGTCATAAGTGGCTATATATATATGACACA
The DNA here is from genome assembly GCA_030737875.1 of Allium sativum. Classification (NCBI taxonomy): domain Eukaryota; kingdom Viridiplantae; phylum Streptophyta; class Magnoliopsida; order Asparagales; family Amaryllidaceae; genus Allium; species Allium sativum. Next base: position 420,944,745 of record CM060913.1, on the reverse strand, counting down.
TTTCTTTATTTAGCATGGTATTGAATAGTTGGAGAGCCCACCTCTTTGTATTTATAGTTATTTGAATAGTGGTTTAAAGGCTTCGGATTTATACGTAAAAGTTCTATCTTAGTATAGTGCAATAACGTTATCTTTGGGAAGTGGTAGCTTGGGAATGTAGTTTGATCGTCGTGCGTAATCTTAACAAAGTAATACTAGAAGTACAAGTATTGTTAGATATATTATCTGGGTGAAACCAAAAAAAAATGCATTTGTGTATTATGAACAGTATTATACATTTTCTACTCGCCAAGACTTGTTATTCTGACCTCCTCCTCATAACAACCCCAGGTTTTATCTTGAGGAAGACGGGTCTTTACAAGTATTAACGTTTGGTTTTTCTGTTCTTATTCTTTCAAGATCGATATTGATGTGGCGTCTCGCTTTTAGGGTAGTTGCCTAAGTCGATACTTGGTATCCTAACTTGTTTCTGATATGAGTTAGTTTTATTGTACCTTAATTATGCTTATTATTCGCAGTAACTAAATTTATACTCTCCATGTTCATATGCATTTGAGTTTCGATTTTTGTCGAATTCGGACTCAGAAAAGTATATGATATTACATTCAATATCAAGGATTAAGGTTTAGATGATAAGAGGATTTAATAAATGTAACAACCCGAAAATCTGGGCCAGTTTAAAATTTTTATTTTGGCAATTTTAGCGAATTTTGATTATTTAAAATGAATTATTTTAAATAATATCAACGAGAAATTTATTTTGAATAGAATTCGATGCATATATTATATACTTCGTCGTTAGAATATAAATAATTATATATAATTATAAATAGAATTGAAAATGACGCGGTAGTTCGATAATTCTATTTCAAACTTCAATTGAATGTACCGGGTGCAAAATAAACCGGATTTTAGTGAAACCAAAAATAATGGGATCTATTTTTGAATATCTTCCCAACGAATCCGAAAAATCAAGATTTCATAGCGGGAATCAAAAGATATGTCCAGTTGAAAATTCAGAATAGTCGCTATGGAATTCAGGCCCTTAAAAATGGTAATTTTGCAAACGACCTCGGAATTCGACGAAACCAATTTTGTTGGATCCGTGATGTCAAATTATTGCTAGATTCCAAATTTCATAATTTTTCGAATCAATATGTGAGCGTGGCAAATGTAACGGCTGGGAATTTCCGACTCCTCGAGAGTCGAAAACTCCGAGACGTTAGTGAAAGAAAGTAGAGGGTGAGGAAGAAAAGATAGAACTAATAGAATAGAAGAAGAAAAAGAACTTACATCATCAGAGTAAACACGAATCTCACAGCGGAACGAATAAAATATAACATAATTTTGAAATACAAATCAGTACTACATACCATTTCAAAGTACAACTCTTAACAACACAGCGGAATAATAATAGCTAAAATCCTGAAGTCTCCTGCTCCAAGCTCTCCAAGTGTATCTGTAAAATCCCGACTACTTGATTGCCCGTACAAATTTAGGCACCCAAGAGTTTAGGGAAAACAAAACAAAATAAACTCCGGGTCAGTCATGGGACTGGTGTGAATAAAACTCCAACACTTGGTTAAATAAAGGATATCTTTTTGATATTATAATAATGTCTAAATACAAATAGATATCAATCTAGCAGAACGCTTGCATCTCACGTTCCACATTCATAGCATACAAATAAAACCGTGAGCGCTTATTGGAGATTGGATTCCAATAGACAAGGTATGGGAGCACCTTCCGATCAGTGTACTCTAGAGGAGATACACTAGGGTTCAACAAGAACGTCTTGCAACCCAGCCACACATGACCGTTCACTCATTTAGCTTGAGTGTAACGAATATATTATCACCGATGGTTGGGATCAGCAACCATCCTTCCCGATAAGGGACAACATTGAAATAGATTATAAAGAAGTACAATTGAATATTCTCTAGATGGTGATAATACACCCTGCTTGGGTATGGCCCAACTAGCCATGCTGCCTAGCCCAACTTCTGTTATTTCCCGGTTGTGAGGTTTGAGGTCACGTTTATCATTTTGACAGATTATTTCTTCAATTACTTTGAATGCCACATCGTCATACCCGTCAAATCATTATCGATTTCTCAAGGCATCACGAGTATAAAAGCTAAGAGAAACGAATTTCTCCGCCACCAACGTAATACATTTAAAGAGATCAACATATATGATTCGTTAAGAATACTTTGTCAGACACTCGTCCATATACATTGTTCTAGGACTGAATAAACCGAAGGCACTATTCAGTGAATCCATCCTACCTAGGCTTTTCACAATAGCCCTTGCACTTCACTCCGTCTTCAATTATCTTCAGCGTACTTGATTCACAACGCTTATGCTAATACGGAGTGGTTCTTCGGATAATAATCCAACCGGTCTCTCCATATTTACAACGTGAATAGGGTCAAAACTTTGATAGTCTGTGATTCAACTATCATATGAAAACATGTCGGTGTACAAACAACGATCTTATTTCCAAATGGAAATTCGATCGATCAATCATCGTATACATATTTACTCAAACTCGATCAATCATCATCATGTACAAACAACGATCTTATTTACTCTAACTCGATTAACTTAATTCTAATCGATTTACTCCATTTCGATTCAACTTAATTCAAATCGATTATTTTAACTCAAATTGATTAACTCCTTTCGAATAACTAAATTCGATTTAACTCTAATTGAATAACTAATATTCAATTAACTCTTACGTGTTTAACTCTATTTGAATAAGTAATTCGAATCACTCTAATGTGTTTAACTCTATTCAAATATCTAATTCGAATAACTCATTTCGAATAACTAAATTCGATTAACTCTTTTAACTTTACTCGAATAACTATATTCGGTTAACACCTTCTTTCGAATAACTATATTCGATTAACTCTTCGACTAACTCCTTTGGATTAACTAACTTCGAATAACTCCTTTGGATTAGCTAACTTCGAATAACTCCTTTGGATTAACTAACTTCGAATAACTCCTTTGGATTAACTAACTTCGAATAACCAATATTCGATAACTACTCTTCGAATAAATAATATTCGGTAACTCTTCTCAAATGAATAACATTTGATTTCTCCACTCGAATAAACTATATTCGATTACTCTTCCCTCGAATATACTATATTCGATAACTCTACTTCGAATAAGTGATATTCGGCAACTCTACTCGATTAACTCCACTTGGATAACTCTAACTGGTCAACTCTAACTGGTCAATTCTAACTGAGTAACTCTAACTGATCAACTCTAACTGGTCAACTTTAACTGGTCAACTTTAACTGGTTAACTCAAATGGTTTAACCTAACTGGTTAACTCAAATGGTTTAACCTAACTTGATTTACTTGTCTCGATTAACTGAACTAATCCACTTAGTTTAACTTAGTTAATTCACTTTGATTTACTCTAACCGATTTACTTAGTTTAACTCAGCTAATTCACTTTGATTAACCCAACTAATTTACTTCGATTAACCAATTAGTTTAACTTGACTAATTCACTTAGTTTGACGCAACTAATTCACTTTGATTTACCAATTAGTTTAACTTAACAAATTCACTTTGATTAACCGCTTAGTTTATCTTAACTAATTTACTTTGGTTAACTTAACCAATTACTTTGATTAACTCGACTAACTTGCTTTGGTTAACCTAACAAATTACTTTGTTTAACTCGACTAACTTGCTTTGGTTAACCTAACCAATTACTTTGTTTAATCCTTTTATCACACTCTGGTTATAATTCCTACTTTTACAATATCTCCTTAAAATCTATATCGTGTTATACTTGTGTGCGAAGCACGTGTTTAAATCTATCCTCGTATAATTCTATTTATTTTCCGAACAAGTGTTCCTTTATTTATTCCCTAAATAAATATTCCTTTATTCCATTTATTTATAATCTAAATAAATGTTCCTATATTTATTTCCTAAATAAATATTCCTTTATATTCTAATTCATTTATTTTCTAAATAAATGTTTCTATTTTATTTCATTTATTTTCTAAATAAATGTTTCCTTTTTCATTTATTTATTTTCTAATTAAATAAATGTTTTCCTTTTATAAAATCCTATCGATTTTATAAATAAGATTCATTTTCAATATAAACATTGAAAATCCCCTTATCAACATTCGGTATGTTATGGTATTCAATCATATCAAATCACGATGTTCATTATCGTCCAAGCACATATAATCGCCCACAGATTTTATATCACATCATATAACAATATATGGAAAACAATAAAATAACTGTTGAGGAATCCAGTCGGATTCCACCAACCTGTTTCCCTGCATCACAGATGTTAGACAATATAGATAACATCACTTTCGGTTCCATATGATATATTCTGTTAAACAGAATCAATATAGAAATTTAACTAACTGACTAGCAGTTCAATCAAACAATCAACACACAGTCAAACAGACAATTTTAACAGTTCTAACAATACAACATGAAATTATAAACTGTTCAGAGTTAGTGAGTTTTACTCACATTTGCGCGTTAGCCGTTAAATAACGGTTTGCGTTATTTGACTCAGTCGGACAATTTATTTCTCCATAAATTGTAACAAGCTCTGATTCACTCCCGGTCAGTCTCATTGTGTTGCTCCCGTCCATACGATCCCAACGCAACTTACGGTTCGTCAATCTGATACCGTATGTATAAGATACGCATTTTACAAGATTATACACTATTTTAAATTAAAAATAAACTTTAACTAATTAAATCCCTTTTCAAAATTGGGCCTCACCCAAATGAAATAGCCCATCCTCATACGTGGACACCCAGGTCTGCACATTCCTTTCCTTTACAAAACATTTCTCAATTCCACCGTATACTTTCGAACCCAACTTTCCCCCTTTGACCCATCGTTTGACCACCGTTTGCTCTCCTTCCGTCCATCTTCTCCAAACGCCGCCTCCACCATCCTTCTCAGCACCCAAAACCGCTCCTTCCAGTCACCATCTCCACCACTCCGGCGTACCTCCATCATGTCAGAACCATCCAACCTCACCTACGCCGAGCACAACCAGTCCCTCCCTCAACTCACCATCGGTTTCCAACCCGAGACCACCCTCGCCCGAACTGACCCATCACCAGGTGCTGGCGGCTACCTCCTTCCGTCCAACGTCCCGGCACAGGCACGCTCCGGTGAAATGTATCGCACCCCAAAGTGAAGACCACCATAATGAAGCTCTTTAACTCATGAGTTCATTGGATCTTAACGCGCCCGATTTCGTGGAGTATAACTCCTGATTTAATTGTTTGAAGACGTTCAAGGGTGGCGGCCTCTTTTTGATTTGGCAGAAGAAAAATGTGTTTAGGTCTTAACGAAAGTAAGGAGGGTATTTATATAGGCTTACATTCCTTGTGTATGGAAAATATAAGTGTCTCGTGTAACATTCAACACCATGGTTAGTGTCTACGCAAATGGATGGCCACGTTCTTCAGTTTTGGCCGAAGAATTTGGTTTTGCAGTACCATTTTAAATGAATGAATTTGGTCCATTTTTAATTTTTTATTAAATAAAAACTTAACGGTGATATTTCGCACAAAAATAACCTTATACGATCTCTATTTTTGACAAACTAAGCTATTCCTAGCATAGAAACATATTTCGGATTCAATGGGACAGGTTTCGTCGAATTCCGACACCGTTTGCGAAAATCCCTTAGAAAATATTGATGAAAAACACCGAGCATTAATTCATTAAAATTACAGAAAAAATCCTAAAAATATGAGGCCTTGACGCTTCACCAGACCTCTTCCTAAGGTTTCGTATGAAACTTGTTTCGTTGGATTTCGAGTTCGTTTGACCAGTTAACCATTCAGTTTAGTTTGTTTCTAGTTATAAACATAGTGTACCGTACTATGAAATATTCTGTTCACGTAGGGACTGTTATGGACAGAAACAAAAATACCATTGAAATGAGTGACGTGCTCTGGTCCCAAAAATGTAATAATACCGATAGATGGACTCATATTGTGAAATCCCGAAATGTCGATACAGGGTGCACAATACTACAAATAAAAAGTTGCTTATTTAATTCATTAAAAATTACAGTAAAATTCTAAAAATTAAATTATCACTACGTATCAAAAGAACCTCATCTAAATTCGAAACCGATATGCAGTTATATCAAATAAACCATTACGGTCGATGGACGATTCTATAGCGATTATTCTAAAATTTGATTTGGACGTAACTCAAAATCTACACGACGAAATCCCGATTTTTCTTCTCCACTAGAAAGATATACTCCATCAGCTCCACACGTTTCTTGTTTCACAGAAATCCGGCTTAGAATGAATCATGTACATTCAGTTGAAGTTCAAATCGCCAAATTGCGAACTGCCGCTACGTTTCAGGTTCGTTTTAATTATAATTATAAATTATAAGTTCTAACGTTGTACTTTAAGTTATCGATATCGCCAAATCGATATATAAATAATTAAATAAATTAATTATTCGACAGCTAACAAAACGCGCCATTACAGACTTCCCCCCTTAAAATAATTTCGTCCTCGAAATTGCTGGGTTAGAAAAATGCTACTAACTCTACTAACTAGATTTAAAAATCCTTTTTTTGTTTACCTCTAAATTTCAGTTTCGACTGGACCCATTTAATTTTAATTAATTTATTAATTCATTTCCGACCAACTAAAATTTTCAAAAATTCTAAAAATTTTCTAACACCTTAAATTTTCGAAAAATTTCGCCATAATCTCCTTTGTACGGCTCAATACGTCAAACCACAACTCGCCTCTCTAGGCCTCCTCCAATCCAAAAGGAAATCAAAATAGCCAAGCGGCTTGCCAATTCGGCTCATAAAATCCATACTCATATATGATATAAACTTGTACCTTTTTGTCGGGCATTTAACTCTATCCTTTTCATCTGCTACCACTTCAACATATACCAATGTTATCCATTCCAATTGATCTCCAATCAGTTCATATCCTCAAATCAAAATCGTATTTCATTCGAACTCTAATATCAAATTCCAAATTATTGACTTATCAATTTGGTTCCATTCTAGATTATCTCTAATCCAATTCAATTTTATTTAACTCGGTTCAAGTTAAATTTCAATTTATTTTTACCATCTCATTTTATTTTATTTAACTTCATTAGTTAAATTTTAATTCCAGAACTTAAGTTCCTGGGTTTCTTTCAAATCAATTTGAAATCATAATGCCAATTCAAAACCTTTGAATTTCTAAACAACTTGTTTTCTCAAAACAATTCAAAAACAAAACCTTTGGTAGTAATCCGTCACTTAGAACTCGAAAATGAACACTGATGATGTCTAGATTCATCATCAAAATCTATTTACCAGCTATCGAAGTGAGTTCAATACTATATTATTTTCAATTTGAAAAACATTTTCAAAATCTCCCAGGAACTTAAAATTTCCTTATTTTAAATTCCAAATTCTGATTTAAATTCATATTTAATTCAAACTATTTCATATATTACATTCATATGAATTCTGATTGGTCATTTATAACCATTTCACCCTTTTATAATCTTATTCGATTATAATAACAACCAACACAATCAATATACTATAATAATTTCAAGATATATATTTCTTCTATAAACAAATATATTTTGGGAAAAATTATTTCATTTACCCTCTTTCAAAACATACCATGACGGTTCATCGTATTCGAGTGTTTAGTAACCCTTATCGATACAGTGGATCAAACTGATCGACCAGAATTCATAAGCCACTCAACCAATGAGTCTCCACAATATAAAACCATTTTATATTGAATAACAATTACGCGCTCATATATATACACTCAAACTCAATCTAGGATATTACTAATCCCATCTCTATCAAGTTATGCCACAGAGCCAAGGTAATCACTTAACTTAAGCTCTGATACCAACTGTAACGGCTGGGAATTTCCGACTCCTCGAGAGTCGAAAACTCCAAGGCGTTAGTGAAAGAAAGTAGAGGGTGAGGAAGAAAAGATAGAACTAATAGAATAGAAGAAGAAAAAGAACTTACATCATCAGAGTAAACACGAATCTCACAGCGGAACGAATAAAATATAACATAACTTTGAAATACAAATCAGTACTACATACCATTTCAAAGTACAACTCTTAACAACACAGCGGAATAATAATAGCTAAAATCCTGAAGTCTCCTGCTCCAAGCTCTCCAAGTGTATCTGTAAAATCCCGACTACTTGACTGCCCGTACAAATTTAGGCACCCAAGAGTTTAGGGAAAACAAACCTAAATAAACTCCGGGTCAGTCATGGGACTGGTGTGAATAAAACTCCAACACTTGGTTAAATAAAGGATATCTTTCTGATATTATAATAATGTCTAAATACAAATAGATATCAATCTAGCAGAACGCTTGCATCTCACGTTCCACATTCATAGTATACAAATAAAACCGTGAGCGCTTATTGGAGATTGGATTCCAACAGACAAGGTATGGGAGCACCTTCCGATCAGTGTACTCTAGAGGAGATACACTAGGGTTCAACAAGAACGTCTTGCAACCCGGCCACACATGACTGTTCACTCATTTAGCTTGAGTGTAACGAATATATTATCACCGATGGTTGGGATCAGCAAACATCCTTCCCGATAAGGGACAACATTGAAATAGATTATAAAGAAGTACAATTGAATATTCTCTAGATGGTGATAATACACCCTGCTTGGGTATGGCCCAACTAGCCATGCTGCCTAGCCCAACTTCTGTTATTTCCCGGTTGTGAGGTTTGAGGTCACGTTTATCACTTTGACAGATTATTTCTTCAATTACTTTGAATGCCACATCGTCATACCCGTCAAATCATTATCGATTTCTCAAGGCATCATGAGTATAAAAGCTAAGAGAAACGAATTTCTCCGCCACCAACGTAATACATTTAAAGAGATCAACATATATGATTCGTTAAGAATACTTTGTCAGACACTCGTCCATATACGTTGTTCTAGGACTGAATAAACCGAAGGCACTATTCAGTGAATTCATCCTACCTAGGCTTTTCACAATAGCCCTTGCACTTCACTCCGTCTTCAATTATCTTCAGCGTACTTGATTCACAACGCTTATGCTAATACGGAGTGGTTCTTCGGATAATAATCCAACCGGTCTCTCCATATTTACAACGTGAATAGGGTCAAAACTTTGATAGTCTGTGATTCAACTATCAAATGAAAACATGTCGGTGTACAAACAACGATCTTATTTCCAAATGGAAATTCGATCGATCAATCATCATAAACATATATATGATCATATTTCCTTATTTCATATATTTAGAAAATATATGTTATTAATCATTGGAAAACATTTCCATAGCTTATTTTCACATCACAATTATTTCGCAACTATCAGTCCCTAACTGTAACTAGTGTGAGAACAATTCTCTAAGTATCAATCCGGAAGGTCGAAACCAACATCAGATCGTCACGTAGAAAACCGTTCAACTTACCCTCTCCAGTCAGTTTCTGAATTTGCTTAACTCTATTTCTTAAATTCTTATCATGAAAACATTTCATTTTCTATGTTTAGAAAACATATCTGACTATATTTGGAAAACGTTTCCAAAACTCATTTACGGATTTCCAATGAACGTTGTATAAAACATCGTTACGCTTAATCCATTAATCGCTTATTACTTAACTATATTTCAAATCAACCTTTTCTATCGAACCACAACTATTCCTTTGTCAATTCTGAAGTCAATCAAGTTGGGGTATAATTACCTCTCAGACCTTAATTGAACAACGTCCTTTACTGTGAAATAGATGAAGCTCGTCACTCACTTTTTCCAATCATCTGTTTACGCAAATTCTCGGATTCAGGTTACGAATCCACTTCTTATATGACAACGTTTGATTATAACAATAACGTTATAATTCCTACCCCTAAAATATCTAACCTAAATTATAAATTTATTTCCTAACTCGAATAATTTAACAGACACCTAATTTCTAAATCAATAACTAAATCTTGATTTAAACCCTGGAAAGTAAATAGTACTTTCCCGAATTCGCTATAATCGAATTCGACGTATAACTCTCTTTCGAGTAATCTCTATTTGATTTACTCTTCTTCGAATAACCTATATTCGATTATCTCTCTTCGAATAACTCATATTCGAAATCTCTCTCTTTCGAATAAACAATATTCAATCTCTTTCTTTCGAATATTCTATATTCGAAAATCTCCTTTCGATTTACTAATCGATAACTCCTTTCGATCAAAATAAAATCGATAACTCCTTTAACTCTATTCGAATAACTAATATTCGACTAACTCCTTTGGATCAACTCATTTGATTAACTCCTTCGAATAACTAATTCGAATAACTTACCTTCGAATAACCAATATTCGATTTACTCTAACTCGATTAACTTAATTCTAATCGATTTACTCCATTTCGATTCAACTTAATTCAAATCGATTAACTTAACTCAAATTGATTAACTCCTTTCGAATAACTAAATTCGATTTAACTCTAATTGAATAACTAATATTCAATTAACTCTTACGTGTTTAACTCTATTTGAATAAGTAATTCGAATCACTCTAATGTGTTTAACTCTATTCAAATATCTAATTCGAATAACTCATTTCGAATAACTAAATTCGATTAACTCTTTTAACTTTACTCGAATAACTATATTCGATTAACACCTTCTTTCGAATAACTATATTCGATTAACTCTTCGACTAACTCCTTTGGATTAACTAACTTCGAATAACTCCTTTGGATTAGCTAACTTCGAATAACTCCTTTGGATTAAATAACTTCGAATAACTCCTTTGGATTAACTAACTTCGAATAACTCCTTTGGATTAACTAACTTCGAATAACCAATATTCGATAACTACTCTTCGAATAAATAATATTCGGTAACTCTTCTCAAATGAATAACATTTGATTTCTCCACTCGAATAAACTATATTCGATTACTCTTCCCTCGAATATACTATATTCGATAACTCTACTTCGAATAAGTGATATTCGGCAACTCTACTCGATTAACTCCACTTGGATAACTCTAACTGGTCAACTCTAACTGGTCAATTCTAACTGAGTAACTCTAACTGATCAACTCTAACTGGTCAACTTTAACTGGTCAACTTTAACTGGTTAACTCAAATGGTTTAACCTAACTGGTTAACTCAAATGGTTTAACCTAACTTGATTTACTTGTCTCGATTAACTGAACTAATCCACTTAGTTTAACTCAGTTAATTCACTTTGACTTACTCTAACCGATTTACTTAGTTTAACTCAGCTAATTCACTTTGATTAACCCAACTAATTTACTTTGATTAACCAATTAGTTTAACTTGACTAATTCACTTAGTTTGACGCAACTAATTCACTTTGATTTACCAATTAGTTTAACTTAACTAATTCACTTTGACTAACCACTTAGTTTATCTTAACTAATTTATTTTGGTTAACTTAACCAATTACTTTGATTAACTCGACTAACTTGCTTTGGTTAACCTAACAAATTACTTTGTTTAACTCGACTAACTTGCTTTGGTTAACCTAACCAATTACTTTGTTTAATCCTTTTATCACACTCTGGTTATAATTCCTACTTCTACAATATCTCCTTAAAATCCATATCGTGTTATACTTGTGTGCGAAGCACGTGTTTAAATCTATCCTTGTATAATTCTATTTATTTTCCGAACAAGTGTTCCTTTATTTATTCCCTAAATAAATATTCCTTTATTCCATTTAGTTATAATCTAAATAAATGTTCCTATATTTATTTCCTAAATAAATATTCCTTTATATTCTAATTCATTTATTTTCTAAATAAATGTTTCTATTTTCTTTCATTTATTTTCTAAATAAATGTTTCCTTTTTCATTTATTTATTTTCTAATTAAATAAATGTTTTCCTTTTATAAAATCCTATCGATTTTATAAATAAGATTCATTTTCAATATAAACATTGAAAATCCCCTTATCAACATTCGGTATGTTATGGTATTCAATCATATCAAATCACGATGTTCATTATCGTCCAAGCACATATAATCGCCCAAAGATTTTATATCACATCATATAACAATATATGGAAACCAATAAAATAACTGTTGAGGAATCCAGTCGGATTCCTCCAACCTGTTTCCCTGCATCACAGATGTTAGACAATATAGATAACATCACTTTCGGTTCCATATGATATATTCTGTTAAACAGAATCAATATAGAAATTTAACTAACTGACTAGCAGTTCAATCAAACAATCAACACACAGTCAAATAGACAATTTTAACAGTTCTAATAATACAACATGAAATTATAAACTGTTCAGAGTTAGTGAGTTTTACTCACATTTGCGCGTTAGCCGTTAAATAACGGTTTGCGTTATTTGACTCAGTCGGACAATTTATTTCGCCATAAATTGTAACGAGCTCTGATTCACTCCCGGTCAGTCTCATTGTGTTGCTCCCGTCCATACGATCCCAACGCAACTTACGGTTCGTCAATCTGATACCGTATGTTGAAGATACGCATTTTACAAGATTATACACTATTTTAAATTAAAAATAAACTTTAACTAATTAAATCCCTTTTCAAAATTGGGCCTCACCCAAATGAAATAGCCCATCCTCATACGTGGACACCCAGGTCCACACATTCCTTTCCTTTACAAAACATTTCTCAATTCCACCGTATACTTTCGAACCCAACTTTCCCCCTTTGACCCATCGTTTGACCACCGTTTGCTCTCCTTCCGTCCATCTTCTCCAAACGCCGCCTCCACCATCCTTCTCAGCACCCAAAACCGCTCCTTCCAGTCACCATCTCCACCACTCCGGCGTACCTCCATCATGTCATAACCGTCCAACCTCACCCACGCCGAGCACAACCAGTCCCTCCCTCAACTCACCATCGGTTTCCAACCCGAGACCACCCTCGCCCGAACTGACCCATCACCAGGTGCTGGCGGCTACCCCCTTCCGTCCAACGTCCCGGCACAGGCACGCTCCGGTGAAATGTATCGCACCCCAAAGTGAAGACCACCATAATGAAGCTCTTTAACTCATGAGTTCAGTGGATCTTAACGCGCCCGGTTTCGTGGAGTATAACTCCTGATTTAATTGTTTGAAGACGTTCAAGGGTGGCGGCCTCTTTTTGATTTGGCAGAAGAAAATTGTGTTTAGGTCTTAACGAAAGTAAGGAGGGTATTTATATAGGCTTACATTCCTTGTGTATGGAAAATATAAGTGTCTCGTGTAACATTCAACACCATGGTTAGTGTCTACGCAAATGGATGGCCACGTTCTTCAGTTTTGGCCGTAGAATTTGGTTTTGCAGTACCATTTTAAATGAATGAATTTGGTCCATTTTTAATTTTTTATTAAATAAAAACTTAACGGTGATATTTCGCACAAAAATAACCTTATACGATCTCTATTTTTGACAAACTAAGCTATTCCTAGCATAGAAAAATATTTCGGATTCAATGGGACAAGTTTCGTCGAATTCCGACACCGTTTGCGAAAATCCCTTAGAAAATATTGATGAAAAACACCGAGCATTAATTCATTAAAATTACAGAAAAAATCCTAAAAATATGAGGCCTTGACGTTTCACTAGACCTCTTCCTAAGGTTTCGTATGAAACTTGTTTTGTTGGATTTCGAGTTCGTTTGACCAGTTAACCATTCAGTTTAGTTTGTTTCTAGTTAAAAACATAGTGTACCGTACTATGAAATATTTTGTTCACGTAGGGACTGTTATGGACAGAAACAAAAATACCATTGAAATGAGTGACGTGCTCTGGTCCCAAAAATGTAATAATACCGGTAGATGGACTCATATTGTGAAATCCCGAAATGTCGATACAGGGTGCACAATACTACAAATAAAAAGTTGCTTATTTAATTCATTAAAAATTACAGTAAAATTCTAAAAATTAAATTATCATTACGCCTCAAAAGAACCTCGTCTAAATTCGAAACCGATATGTAGTTATATCAAATAAACCATTACGGTCGATGGACGATTCTATAGCGACTATTCTAAAATTTGATTTGGACGTAACTCAAAATCTACACGACGAAATCCCGATTTTTCTTCTCCACTAGAAAGATATACACCATCAGCTCCACACGTTTCTTGTTTCACAGAAATCCGGCTTAGAATGAATCATGTACATTCAGTTGAAGTTCAAATCGTCAAATTGCGAACTGCCGCGACGTTTCAGGTTCGTTTTAATTATAATTATAAATTATAAGTTCGAACGTTGTACTTTAAGTTATCGATATCGCCAAATCGATATATAAATAATTAAATAAATTAATTATTCGACAGCTAACAAAACGCGCCATTACAGCAAAGGAAAACGCGTTTGACCAGTTTTAGTTGATTTTAATCGACTTGAAAATGGCCATTTTTCCAACTGTCTCAGAATTCGATGAAACTAGTTTTGTTCGGACCGTATCATCAATACGAAGCTAGAAAATATTTTTCTAGAATTTCTAGAGTTCGTATGTGACCCCGGTAAATTGAAATGCGTGTTCAAAATCAATATATAGAGCAATATGTTGATTTTAACGGAAACTAATCGAAACGGTCGAATCAGCCGATGATACATATCCCATTGTGTTCGGAATGGGGGTAATTAGCTATGTACGACAGGCGGTGGGCCTCGTTTAGAGGTCAAATGAAAAAGTCAACTTTTTGAAATTAAATAATTAAAATAATAAAAAAAAATCCCCCTTCCTCTCCTTACTTCCTCTCTGCCCCCCCCCCCCCACCTCGCGCACCCCCCTCCTCTTCTCTTCCTCTCCTCCAGCCAAGACCCACGACCCCCAATCCAAGCCCGCCACACCCCCTCCCTCCTGAAACTCTAGCCGCCCTCTCCTCGACCCTGCGCCGCCACCACATCCCCTCCGACCCTCTTACTCCCTCCGTTTCCTCCTTCTTCGGTCCTAGAACGCGCAATGAACCCCTCCTCTTCATTCG
This sequence comes from Allium sativum, assembly GCA_030737875.1. Lineage (NCBI taxonomy): Eukaryota > Viridiplantae > Streptophyta > Magnoliopsida > Asparagales > Amaryllidaceae > Allium > Allium sativum. The sequence goes on along the minus strand of CM060913.1, from coordinate 420,929,710 downwards.
AAAACAATGTAAGTTTTAAATTCAAGTTTTATTTATTTTTCTTAAGTTAAAAACTGAATTTTTATTTGATTGGAAAGTTAAAAACTGAATTTTTATATGATAGGAATGTTAAAATTATAATTTTTATACTAGTGGAACATTAAAAATGTGATCTTTATATAATAGAAGATATAAAAATACTATTTTTATATAAGTAGTGTATTGAAAATAAGATTTCTATATAATAGAGAATATAAAAATATGATCTTTATATATGTAGCGAAATAAAAATCTGATTTTTATTATATATATAGTGATGTAAGGAAAAGGCGAAATCTTTATATTTGAAAAGGCGAAATCTTTATATTTGAAAAGGAGAAATCTTTATATAGAGAATAGCGTGAAAAAAAATATAATCTTTATTATATGAACATCGATGTAAAAATATAATTTTTATCTATATAGTAGCGATGTAAAAATAGAATTTTTATCTATATAGTAGCGGTGTAAAAATATAATTTTTATCTATATAGTAGCGGTGTAAAAATAGAATTTTTATCTATACAGTAGCGATGTAAAAATAGAATTTTTATCCATAAGGAGTGATTATAAAAATATGATTTTAATATACATAACAACAATATAAAAATGTGATTTTTATATGTAGTGGCTACGGGCAACGAAAGTGACAAAAAGGCTAGAACAGTGATGATTTCCTACATAAGAAGAGTCGTGGTATTGGATTAGCTATCGGTGAGAACTTCTCACTCTAAATTTCTTTTTCTAGTTATATATATATATATATATATATATATATATACTAGAATGCAGATGGTGCTTAGCAGCACCCGACACCCGTCATCCGTCATCCACAGACCATGGATGGCTTGTTTGTTTGATTGATATGTTGTGAAAATTTATTTGTGAAGTTGATGTGAAATAGATAATGAAATATATTCATGTGTTGAGATAAATTAATTATCGTTAAAAATATAATTTTTAACGTGAAAGTGAATAAATGAATATTTATAAACAAATCGGCCGATTTGTTTATATGCACTGATTTGACTGATATTGATTGGGGTCGATAAATTTTACACCTCGCCCAGCTGCACAAATAAAAATCTGTGTTTGTTGATTTGAAACCCCACACGGGTGTTGTTATGATATTTGGCGTACCCTAATCTCAATTATTTAATTGTATGTCGATCGATTGGTCTACAGGCTGTGTAAGCGTTAATTATTCATATTTGATGCTTATGCAGTTGTGTGGTGCACCTTGGATGATGGTTGATTGTTTATCATTGCTATTATATACATGTGTTGTATGGAATCCATATAGTTAACATTATATGGTGATTGATTGGGCCTCATTCCAATTGGGAAAATAATGAATATTATAAAAGGAAATAGTCATGTGTTGACGATGTTCATGTGTTGAAACTGTTCAAGTGTTGAGTAAAATATTTTAACAATAAAATTTACATCTTTATCATATTTAAAATTAGAACTACTTCACGGTGGACTCTGATTTAAAAATCAAACGATAGATACCATAATTTTATAAAATATTTTACATAACAAAAATAGTGATGTGTTGACAGTACTCATGTGTTGAGATTAGTCGTGTGTTGAAAGAAATATAGATTCATGTGTTGAATAGAATAAATATTCATTTGTTGAATAGAATAACGAATTTATTGAAATATATAAAGCCGTGTGGATTAGAGTTGCGCTATTTTGACGTGAACTATATTTATATCGATTATATTGGTTTTTATAATGAATATAGAAAAGATAGTGATTTCAAAATATAACATTTTTGAAAATATTATCATTTATATAGTAATGATTGAAAATATTCAATTTTGATTTGAAATTGAATATAGAGTTGAAATGGTTTTGAAAACGAAGTTAAAACGATTTATAAAATATGTTTTAAAAGGAAATCGACGAAATATATATTATATATTATATATATATATATATATATATTATATAATGGCCCGAATAGAACGCGCCACGTCGCGGCAGTTCGTGAATTTCGACCATTGACATCGAATTGACATTGCGGGAGATCCGACGGTCGGATTCTCCTGAAATCGGAACCGTTGGGTTCGTATCGAGAAGAGCTTTCCAATGAATATTAGAAATTTGAAATCTAACGGTTGGATTTGGAAATATGTCCAAATCAAATTTGAAAAAGGTCGTTGTAAATGCAGTTCGATGGCCGTTGATGGAAATCGACTGTACGGGCCTTGATAAAATTATTAAAAATACTAATAATTTCTGTAAAATCATAATATGTGAATTAGAAAGAACTGGGATGAAAAACTCCAAATTTGAAAGGATAAAAATAGATTTTTGTCGAAATGAACTAGTTTTGAACTAGAATTAAAATCAATTTATTTTTGAAATAAATAAATTGAATTTGAAAGTGATTTTAAAAATAATCAGTATTCCCAATACGTGAATTGGACTGGAGTGGAATCGAAATTATCTTCGGAATATTTCGATGTTGGATTTCGTGACTATACAGATATTGTTATGGGAATTTGAAAGATATATTCAATATCGTTATTTCCAATACGATATTTGTTGGTTTCAGAATTTGATATTGAATATAAGCCGGTATATTTTCTATCCAGAGCCTTGTATTTAATATCAAATGTGATTTGGGTTTGTCGTGAACGGTGTCTTCATTAACACTGTTCTTAAGCCCAATAGAGAAAAAGATTAAATCTTTCCATTTAGATTTAATGAAGTGTATCAGTTAAATAATATTTAATTGGAATTGAATTTGAATTGGTTTTTGGGTTTATCGTGAGCGGTGTTTTGAACAACACCTGTTCTTTAACCCGATTAACAATAGAGTGTGATGTTGGGCTTATCGTGAATCATGTTTTAAATGACATTGGTTCTTTAACCCAGTTAAAGGCAGGATATTGATTTTTGAAAAGATTAAAACTAAGTGAAGTTTTAATGAACCTTTAATCAGACTGAAAAGTGAATTGATAATTTAAATTATCAAATCTGAAAGGTGATCGAGAATGGAGTACCACCCGTTTTGCTCCAAAGCGATAGTTAAATCTTTAATTAGATTTGAACGTGAAATGGTAATTAATTTTACCGATAACACCTTGGTGTTAGATATGGAGTATTACCAGTTTTGCTCCAGGGGATGAATAGGTTGGGATTGGGAAAATAAATAAATAATTACTACGGTGTGGTTCGCTAATCCCAACTAGTTTGGAAAACCATAACATGATTTGAAATGATATCCAAAGGAAGAATAAAGAATAAATTTAGAAGAATTTATCTTGGATAAAATTAATGGGAATCTTTCCCTAAGAATGTGATTTTGTGAAAAAGAACATTCTGAATTGGAATGAGGCGCTTGTTGTGTTTGTGTAACATTTGTTTATCATATACGTGGGTTATTCAGAAAGGCCGGGTTTATACCCATCCTGAATAACCGATTCGACGAGATGTCGAAGATGAAGACGGTGGTTGAAGACCGGAAGTCTTCACATCGTTTGGGTGATTACTGATGATCTCGATTGGGCTGTACACCCAAGATGTGGGAAACAGTTGGTGATCGTCCAGACGTACTTGGAGATGGATGGATATGCGAGGAAAGTGCATCCGGTTTCGTTCAGACCCAGAACGAACTTGTAAATGGATTGTGTGTTTGACATTGGATTTTATTCTGTGTTGATTGATCTCTATTAAATATACATCTGTTTGGTGGCAGAGAATTTATTCTCTTGCTTAACGCCCTTCTCTGAGATGTACGAGCTCAGAGGTTGTATATCGATGGACATCAGTCGCATGGAGTGAATTGCCAGTGTGGCACGCATAAGTAGCAATTGACCAAGGCTTCTGTTGAAAAGCAAAGTCTTGTGGTTGATGATCAAAGCACGACCTGTGTGGCCTAGCTTTGTGTATAGCGTGAATTCGCGAGCCTCACACCTCGGTATGAGTCAAAAACGGGATAGTGACTGCAGGGAGAGCACGACGTTTCTTTCTAGCTAGGGTGGTGTCAGTGACCTACCAGCCCTGACATTTATATACTTTTCACCTGTGTGGTTGTTGGATACGAGGCGCCTCGGATATAGGTCAGTAAGGACCGGGAAACGTGTGTTCAGGAATAATTAATCCTCAAAAGTAAGAGAGGACCGGCCCTGAATATCCAAGGATCAGAGTGTGCACCTGGGGGGGAAAGGAAGAAAAGAGGTGGAAACAAAGGGGGTCAGACATAAAGTCTGGCGAGTGCGATAACTTTAACAATATAATTATTAGAATAACTAGGCCAAGGCATAAGCTGGAAAATAAGGACATGACTGTGAACAATTGGGTGGCAGAGCAAACAAAAGGAAATAAGATGAACAAAGATAACGTTAAAGGCGCACCTAGTCACAATAAGATAATTACTACACTGCACCACACTAAACACCCTAAAAGTTGATCCCGCCTACAAATCTTAATACTGCTAATGGTAGTTTAGTGTACCTCTAGCTACCTCCATTCGTGTTGTCTTCCCCTATCTCCACTAGGTGTAACCACTACCCCTATTCGATCGGCTCCCTAACTCGTAGATACCCGAGCTGGCCCCACAGTGGGGTGTATCACTCCCCAAAGTAGCAACCCGATACAACCAAAAATGCACGGCTTATATCTACACGATGCAACGTCTTACCTACCAGCCAGGGCCCACACACGCATATGAACCCGTTGGACTTGCGTTGCCACCACTAACCCATTTGACCTCTTACAATCAAATCCAGTACGCGTGTCCCTTCCTCGACTTGGGTCGAGCCCACAAAGATTCTCAATGGGTTACTGGTTTGAAAAGGGCCCCATTCATGACACAAGATTTCCACCAATGCTTGGTCCCCTCTAAGGTTTTTCCCCACTTAACCACATTATTATTCATGTCTTCTTACAAGTTTCAATCTTGGTTAAGTGCATCTAATCGTATTTCAAATGCCACCCAAGGCAACCACTAAATTCCACATGCCACCCAAGGCACCCACTTAATTCCACATGTCACCCAAGGCACCCACTTAACCCCTTCATGTCCCACTACATGTTTTATCTGGTTAAGTGTTTCTTAATTCATTAAGACCGTAACCTTGTAAAGACCTCCCACATTAGACTGGCATTTGTGGCAGCTGGATTTGCCGGGAGGGTCCGGGCAGTCTTACACCACAAACGAGCCTAACCTCTGGTCTTTACAACTGTTACGTATTTAATTTATGCCCCAGACCTCCCACATTAGACTGGCATTTGTGGCAGCTGGATTTGCCAGGCGGGTTCGGGCAGCCTTACACCACAAAAGAGTCTAACCTCGTGTCTTAGGCGGTTTATTATTACATATTTCATTTAACCCCAAAGTGGATTAATATCCCTAATTTGAATTGTCAATCAATTCCAAACTATGTCCATAATTGACACTTTAATTATGTCCATCTATTTATGGTATATAAAATTATACCAATTAACATTACAAATTAATTATATGCCATTTAAGGCATTTATGCCAATTCTCAATATTAATTATTTTAATATTATCCCATTGCCCCACGTTGCACGTTCGTACACGAAATTTAAGGAATATATTAGGCTATCCAAATAGCCTAAATTTATAAAACGTCACAATTTGGGCAATACATGAAAACAGATCTAATTATTACAATTAGCATGTCTCATAAAAATAGATCTAAAAAGATAAACTTGCATGATTGGCATAATTTGCATAATCCATAACTAACATATATGTAGCAACAAACTAGCATGGACTAAATTATGTACACGGTGTGATTTGCATAGATTATTATGCATAAAGGTGAACTTGCGTAGTGTATAGACGTATAAATCACAATCTAGCATAAACTATGTATTACAATAGATCTAAACATAGATCTAATCATGGATCTAAACATGAGTGTGAAGTTATATGTATTGATTTGGGTTTTCACCTAACTTACATATAAACCACATACAACTCGCATATGAATTACTAACAGCACATACTTGCTTATGTATACTAACATCGGATTCACATATATGATTCACTTGCAATTTTACATATGATTCACAAATGAACTTGCATATGACTAATATTCCACTTGCATAAAATTCCAATGTTCTAATATAATCAAATTACACATATAGGATCAGGCATGAGGAATAGATTTACTAAATTAACTAACTTGTTTATATGCTTACAACATAGGTGATAATAACTAACTATGCCACATGAATCAACAGACAAAATCTCATAATCCAAATATAAACCCATCAATATTGATTTAAGAATTATCTTGTTAATGAGATCATATTCACATATGTCTTAGCATATACTTTAGGTCCAAACATACATATAAAATAGATGCCATAAATCAAATTAAACGTACAAAGTTGCATATGATTCTCATTAAATCTTGCATATAATTCATGTATAAATTAATACACCCAAACTTGCATATAAGTTAAACATACATATGAATCAAGTTGAACATACATATGATCTAACATATGAATTAATTCCACAAACATAACCAAACTAGCATATGAAGCATTCTTATGCATTGATTGTACATAAGCCAACAATTTACATAGATAATAATACGGTCAATGATTCACAACCACAATCTCATCATCCAATTTATAACTCAACCTAATTAAATAGATAATTATCTTATTAAAGAAATCAAACTCACAACTCAAAGAAGGTCTTGAGTTCTGAAATCAGAGTTCTGAAATTGATTTAGCTTTCCTTTGAAGAAGACAATTTGTTGCGGTTTAGATTAGAATTGAATTGATTAGCTTTTCTTCCTCTCTAATTGGTGGCGGCTATTCTAGATTGCAAGGTAACAGCATGGAGGCCATGATTCTAATTTTTATTTGATTTTAGGGTTTGAGTCTACATGTGTTTTTATAGAGTTTAGGAACAATTTAGGCAATCCGATCAACCTAGAATGAACCATAGCCATTCAGTCAAGATAGGGTGACAAGTCAGCAATAATGACTCAACTAAGAGTCAGAAAATCGTCATCAAACAAATCTTCCCGGGGGGGGGGGGGAGGGAGATAGGTCGACCCCCTAGTCGACCTGTGTGGGTAGGTCGACCTGGCCCATGGCGGGAAATTTCCCGCCTAGCCCACCTGAGTTTGAAATTTGAATTTTTGAAATCTGTTTTGAATTTTAGTGAAACTTCCGATGGCCATAACTTCTACATATGAAGTCCAATTGTAACACCCCACGTCCATTAATGTCCCTCGCAAAGGGAATGCATTAACTTCCATGGAGCATTTTAAGTGAATATAGAACAGAAAATCCCAACAAGACAGATATAAAGCAGTACTTGAAAATCTAAAACTTTATTTATTGCAGCAGAAGGTAATTATGTTTGGTTACATCATCAAAACCATAAACCAAAGTCAAGTACATAATATCCATCTTGATAAAACAAAGTACATAAACTGAAAGACATAATCCCAAACATCAAAATAGCCATAAATAAAAGAGAAGCTGAACTTTACTTCAGCAATCCAAGCAATCTTCTAAAAGCAGTCCAAAATCAAGCTTCACTGGTGCTAGTTCCAACCTGAGCACCTTGAGGGGGGGGGGGAAGGGAGAAAAGAGGAGGAAACAAAGGGGGTCAGACATAAAGTCTGGCGAGTGTGATAACTTTAACAATATAATTAACAAAGTAACTAGGCTAAGGCATAAGTTGGAAAATAAGGAAATGATCATGAACCATTGAGTATGGAATAGTAAATAAGGAAACAGGATGAACAACGATATCGTTAAGCGCACCTAAACCACTATAGGATTATTCCTAATCTACACCAACACTGTAGGATAATTTCTATACTGCACCACCACTAGTCCCCCTAAGGTTGATCCCGCCCACAGACTTAAATAATGATAATGATAGTTTCGTGCACCCCTAGCTGCCTTCATAGGTGCTGCCTGCCCCTATCTCCACTAGGTGTACCCACTAACCCCAAGCGGTCGGCTTCCTAGCTCGTAGATACCCGTGCTGGCCCCACAGTGGGGTGTATTACTCCCCAAAGTGGCAACCCAATACAACCAACAATGCACGGCTTATACCTACACGATGCAACAATGTCTTACCTACCAGCCCGAGTCCACACACGCATATGAACCCGTTCGACTTGCGTTGCCACCGCTAACCCGGTTTGGCCTCTTACATTCAAGCCCAGTATGTGTGTCCCGTCCTCGACTTGGGTCGAGCCCACAAAGATACGTATGGGTTACTGGTTGAAACGGGCCCCCATTACTTGACACAAGCTATCCACCTAAGCTTGGTCCCCTCTAGTACATTCCACTTAACCCACTTCTTATTCATGTTTCAATTACATGTTTCAATTTTGGTTAAGTGTTTCTAATCGTATTTCCAAATGCCACCCAAGGCACCCACTAAATTCCACATGCCACCCAAGGCACCCACTTAACCCCCTCATGTCGCACTACATGCTTATCTGGTTAAGTGTTTCTTAATTCATTAAGACCGTAACCTCATAAAGACCTCTCACATTAGACCGGCATTTGTGGCAGCTGGATTTGCCGGGCGGGTCCGGGCAGTCTTACACCACAAAAGAGCCTAACCTCGTTTCTTTACAATTGTTACGTATTTAATTTATGCCTAAGACCTCTCGCATTAGACTGACATTCGTGGCAGCTGGATTTGCCGGGCGGGTCCGGGCAGTCTTACACCACAAAAGAGCCTAACCTCGTGTCTTAGACGATTAATTACTCCTAATTAATCATTCCCCAATTTGAATTACTTTCCCTATTCAAATTATCAATCAATTCCAAATTTAACGATGTCCATAATTAACTCAATTATGTCCATCCATTTATGGTATGTAAAATCATACCAATTTTCACCACAATTATATTTTATGCCTTTTAAGGCATTTATGCCAATTAAATCTTTTTAATATTATCCCCTTTTACCCCACGTTGTACGTTTGTTCTTTTAACGTAAAATATACGTTAGACTCGAATAGTCTAACTCATGGAATAAAGAGAAAACATCACAATATACACATAATTAAAACATAGATCTAACATAGGGGTGAACTTCCATATGTGAATGATGTTCTACATCTAAAACTTGCATAGACCAAAGTTACAACTTGCATAAACAACATATGTCATGGATCCAAATCTAAAGGTGTGAACTTGTTGAGGTAATGGCCACAAACTTGCATAAATCATTTATTGTCATAGATCTATATCCAAAGGAGTAAACTTGCATAGGTAATAACCCTAAACTTGCATAACATGATTCATATCCAACTCATAAACTTACATATGTGATTTATACATCGCAACAATGGTGTAAACTAGTATCTAACATGTAAAGTATCATGTAGAATTTAGCATATAACTCACACATGTCACAACCTAACTTTCAATTAAATTTTCACATAAACTAGGTGTCATAACCATGTAAGGTCACATATAATTTTACCCAACTTGTATATAATTCATGTTTTAAATCAAAACCTAAACTTGCATACATATGATTTATCGAATCAACATAACCAACTAGCATATGAAACATGATGATTTGATTGTATATAAAGTTACAACATGGATGATAGCAATATAACTTTACATCATAAATGATAGCATCACAACATAACGTCATAGAGATTTCAATCACAATCCTACAACATAATTACAACATGCAATCAATACTTCACATCACATCCATACAACCCGCATTATAACTTAATCCAATTAAATTACTAATTATTTTATTAAAACTATCGAACTCACAACGCAAAAGCAGTCTTGAGTTCTGAATTCTGATTTCAGGAGTTGAATTAGCTCTCCTTTGAAGAAGATTCGCTGTTAGGGTTGAGTAAAACTGATTTGATTTGCTGTTCTTCCTCTTTAATTTAGTGGCGGCTGCTCTAGGGTTCAAGACAACAGCATGACGACCATAGTTTCAATTTTAATTCTGATTTAGGGTTTGAGTCTATGGGTCTTTTTATAGAGTTTTGAATTAATTTAAGCCGTCGGATGATCTTAGGGTTAATCGAAGCCATTCAATCAGGATAGGGTGACACCTCAGCCCTAATGACTCAGCAAGGAGTCAGAATGGACTCAGCAACATGGGTCAGCCTGAACCAGAAAGCTGTGCAGGCTTGCTGCCTCGGCCTAGGCGCACTTGGCAGGTGCGCCAGTGCAAATTTGTACTAGCTCACTTCCCAAGTGCGCCAGTGCAACTATTTTTTTTTCTTTTTGCCACCAATCTTCGTTCGTCCATAACTCCTTTATCCGGTACCCATTTCCCGTAAACTCGGACTCTATTTCAACCAGAATTCCAAGACGAACACAATGGCGCAACCCCATTCCCATAATTCTCACGTCTGAGATTAATTATTCTTTATTTTAGTTAATTCGATTATTCAAAAATCCAGGGTGTTACATTCCCCCCTCCTTAAAGGATTTCGCCCCCGAAATCTCCAAGTTTAGAAGAATGCATATCCTACCATCCAAACAACCATCTACTCAACCATCAAACACGGCATCCATTGTCCTTATAAAATTTCTAATGCTGTATGAACATATGCAAAAAGTGTGTGTATATGTTCCTTATCTAATGCAAAATCAGGCGGTCTACTGATTCAGTTGACCTCCTTAATGCAAACCATGATAGTGTCATGCGTCCATTATGTATGCGAAAGAACCCTATCGATATATATTATTTCTACATGTGTGCACAAACATTCACCAAAATGCAACATCCATATGATGGTACAACCATTATACATCCATTACTTAAATATGTACACACATTTATATGCAATATGAAGTGACTGAGTCGATCTAGTGCCTAAAGTGTGTGTATATGCATCCACGAGCAAACACTTGCATCCACATGCATCCATCATACATAACATGTCTCAAACACATGTTTCAACCATAGGACTATCCTATCTAAAGGTCAAAGATACTAGCGAGAGGACATATTAAAGATAAGATAAGTACAAGGTAAGCGATAAAGGAGAAATTTAAAAGACATACCCTCAAAAAGAAAAGGGTATAATGAACGCATCTTCGCTTCTGTCTCCCAAGTAGCGTTGCTCTCATCATCTCCCCATTGCACTTTGACTAGCTTGACCTCTCGATTCCTCAACTTCTTAATCTCCGACCCAAGAATGCACGTAGGAGCTCATCGAATCGTCGCATCATGCTCGATCTCCACCTCTCTAAGCAAGCTCGGCTCTACCACTTCCGCGGTCTCGTGCAAGCACTTCCTCAAATGTGATACATGGAATACGTTGTGTACACCACTAAGTCTCTCGGGCAATTCCACTCTATACGCCATCTGCCCAATCCTTTCCTTAATAGGAAACGGCCCTACGAATATTGGTGCTAACTTCCCAACGGACCCAAAGCGAATGACATTCCGTAATGGAGACACCTTGACAAAGACCATGTCCCTTACATCAAACTCGAGATCTATCCTCCTCTTGTTCGCATAAGATTTCTGCCTATCTTGCGCAGTCTTCATCCTCCTTCGAATCAAATCGATCTTTCCGAAGTCTCTCTAATCATATCGGGCCCAAGCAAGATCTTATCTGTAGACTCCCACCAACATGTAGTCGAACGACACGGCCGTCCATAAAGAGCCTCGAACGGTGCCATGCCAATGCTAGACTGAAAGCTGTTATTATATGCGAACTCTACCAACGGAAGATGTTCCTCCTATGTACCTCCGAAGTCTAAGACACATAACCTCAATAGTTCCTCTAGAATACGATTCACCCTCTCGGTCTGGCCGTCCGTTTGAGGATGATATGCGGTGCCCAAACATAACTGAGTCCCTACAACCTCTTGCAAGTTTTTCCAAAATTCGCTAGTAAAAATAGGATCGTGTCGCTCACTATTCTAGAAGGAACACAGTGCAAACGAACTATTTCTCGAATGTATAGGGAGGCTAACCATGGAGCAGTCCTCTTACTCTTTACGGGAATGAAATGGACGCTCTTAGTAAGTCTGTCTACCACGACCCAAATCCCCGTATTACCCTTCCTTGATCTTGGTAATCCGTCAACAAAGTCCATCGAAACACTTTCCCACTTCCATTGTGGGACCTCCAATGGGTGTAGCAATCCACTGGGCTTCTTTTGCTCTGCTTTTACTTGTTGGCACACCAAGCATCTAGCGACATACTCGGCCACATCCTTCTTCATGCCGGCCCAAAAGTAAACTCGTCTCATGTCCATGTACATCTTGTCCCCGCCGGGATGGATGGTCATCTTCGAACGATGGGCATCATCAGGAATGGTCTTCCTCAATCTCTCGTCCCATGGTACACAAAGTCTACCGTCCCTACGTAACAAACCCTTATCATTTAGGGTATATCTACGGAGATGGCTCGATGACTCCCCTCTTTTGAGCTTCTCTACTAACTCAACCAACTGTGGGTCGTCTCGCTGTGCCTCACCAATCCGTCCCAAAAGCGTAGGTCTGACCTCTAAGGATGCTAGCAAACTTGGTACGAAGTCAATGGAAGGTGTAAAGTCAAACGTAGAGATGAACTCTAATCTTCGCCGCTCAACAAACCACGGACTCAAGGATAACATTTTTCTACTTAAGGCATCTGCCACCACGTTACCCTTGTCAGGGGTATATGCTATCTCGAAGTCATAGGATGCTAAGAATTCCATCCACCTTTGCTGCCTTAAGTTCAAGTCCTTCTGAGAGAATAAGTATTTTAGCGATTTCTGGTCAGTGAATAATTCGAATTTTTCGCCAAGAAGATAATGACGCCAAGACTTAAGCGCGAAGACAATAGCGGCCAACTCTAGGTCATGTGTAGGGTAATTTCTTTCATGCACTCTCAACTGCCATCCACCATAGGCTATTACCCTTCCCTCTTGCATTACGACTGCGCCTAGTCCTGTCCCACAAGCATCGGTATAAATGGTAAATGGCTTACTCCCATCTGGCAACACTAAGACTGGGGCTGTGGTTAAAGCTCTCTTCAAATGTTGGAACGCATCATCACAATCTACGTCCCACGTAAAAACTAGATTTTTCTTCGTCATGCGTGTTATTGGGGCTGATATTTTTGCGAAGTCTTTGATGAACTTCCTATAGTAGCCAGCCAACCCTAAGAAACTCCTCACCTCGGTAGCATTTTTAGGAACCTTCCAATCTTGGATGGCCACTATCTTAGCGGGATCCAAAGCTATCCCTTCTTTGGAAACCACATGCCCTAAAAATCGCACTTCCTTCCTCCAAAAGTGACATTTAGAAAATTTAGCTTTAAGGCTATGCGCTCGAAGAGTCTCTAACACTTCCCTAAGATGTAGGGCATGCTCTTCTTCACTTTTAGAAAAGATCAAGATATCGTCCCCAAAGACCACAACGAATCTATTAAGGTACTCCCTAAACACCATACTCACCAAGTCAACAAAGTATGCGGAGGCGTTTGTCAAACCGAAGAGCATCACAAGCCACTCGAAGAAACCGTCTGGAGTCCTAAAGGCAGTCTTGTCTATGATATCCTCCGCCACTCTCAACTGATGGAAACCCGTGGCTAAGTCCAACTGCGAAAACACTGAGGCGCCAACTAACTGATCGAAGAGATCGTCAATCCTCGGCAGTGGGTGTCTATTCTTCTTAGTAAGCTTCTTAAGTTCTTTATAGTCCACACAAAGTCTAAGGGACCCATCTGCCTTCGTGGCAAATACTACTGGAGCACACCACTCCGATATACTACGTCTGATGAACCCCTTCTCAAGCAATTCTTTCACATGCTTACTGAGTTCTCTTCTCTCTCTTGAAGCAATGTGGCGCACTGGTAATGCAACCGGCTTTGCATTATCTACTAGATATATTCGAAAGTCTATTTCGCGTTTCGGGGGTAAACCCCTCACCTCATTGAAGACATCAGCATATTCACGCACTAGGGAACATAATGTAAGTCATCATCGGATGCGTCAAGGGGTTCTAGGTAGCTAAGCATTACTGGACCTCTAGGGTCACAAGAAATATCAAGGGTCTTTCCAGAACGAGTCAACAATCTAACTACCCATCTTTCACTATCTAGGATGGCCCCATATCTAGTTACCCAATCCATACCTAGAATTAAACCGTAGCCCATGAAGCCAAGAACAAAAGCGTTGCACTCAAACTCAACGCCCAAGATAAACACTCTCAAATCCCTACAAATCATCGAAAGATAAGCCGAACCCCCGATAGTATTTGAGACTACTAAGGGATCAGTAACTAGACTAGTATCAAGGTGCAGTGTTTCAACTAATGATGTAGAAATAAACGAATGTGATGCGCCAGAATCGAATATAGTACGGACAGGATGATCAAACAGAAAAACTAAACTTTCAACGGAAAGTGCTCTACCTCGTTCTTGCAGCGGTGGGACCACGAGAGCCTGAACTTGTCCCCTTGCCTGCCCTGGTGCCATAAGAGCTTGCACCTGTCCTCCCGATGTAGACCCTGCCTCTGCCCTTTCTTTGGGCAGTCCTTAATAAGATGTCCCGCCTCGCCACAGTAGAAACAACCGGTATTCTTTTTCTTCCTACAATCTTTTCTTAGATGGCCGGGTGTCCCACAGTTAAAGCATTTCTTCTTCCCCTTAACATTATTGTCTTTGCCACCTTTCTTGTTCTGTTGTTGCTATTGCGACTTCTTTTGATCCCCTTTCTTCTCGGGTGCTTTATTAGCATTGGCGCCCTTCTCCTCTTCATGCATGAGCGTCATGTCAACTAGTCTCTCGAAGGTAGCCCCCATGGGAATGTGGGTTATAGCTAACCCATGAAGCGGATCGTTTAAATCCTTAACAAATCTTAGAGCCTTATTTTCTGGAGTGTTCACCAAGTCCAAGCCAAACCTTGCCAATTGGTTGAATTTGTTGACGTACTCTTTCATCGATAGATTCCCTTGCTTCAGCGCCAAAAACCTTTCCATGTATAGATTCTCTTCAGCCCGCGAGAGAAACTTCACCTAAAATCTGGTCATGTATCGACTGGACGTCCCCCATTAGTGACCTCCCACCAAAACGAGGCCTCATCTTTCATTAGCCAGGCAGCTAGCTGGACTTTTCTTTCATCATCCACTTCAAAGATTCTAAACAATTATTCCACCTCCTTTAGCCAGTTACAAGCTTCAACAAATGTCTCTGTCCGGTGAAAAGGTTTTCCACCCATTGCTCTAAAGTCCTTACATATCTTAGCAAAAGTATCGACGCGAGGAGGAGGTGGAGGAGGAGCATTTGCTGGACCAGCGGTGGCGGCCCTAGCCTCAAGATATTGACGAAACCAACCGGGTACATGAACACCCTCTGGTATCTCAGATGCTTCAGACATTCTGAAACGAAAAAGGAAAGATTCAATATAAAAAAACCGAGGGAAAGATATATGGCTATTGGGGTTATGCTTTCTAAAATAAGCTTTTCTTCTTGAAAATATTTTCTTATAACGTACTTTTGAAGGTACTTCTTTATAAAAATTGTTTTTGAAAAACAGTTTTTCAAAATTCATATCTGTTCTGGTAACCTTCAGCTCTGATACCACGTGTAATACCCCACGTCCATTAATGTCACTCGCAAAGGGAATGCATTACCTTCCATGGAGCATTTTAAGTGAATATAGAACAGAAAATCACAACAAGACAGATATAAAGCAGTACTTGAAAATCTAAAACTTTATTTATTGCAGTAGAAGGTAATTATGTTTGGTTACATCATCAAAACCATAAACCAAAGTCAAGTACATAATATCCATCTTGATAAAACAAAGTACATAAACTGAAAGACATAATCCCCAACATCAAAATAGCCATAAATAAAAGAGAAACTGAACTTTACTTCAGTGATCCAAGCAATCTTCTAAAAGCAGTCCAAAATCAAGCTTCACTGGTGCTAGTTCCAACCTGAGCACCTGGGGGGGGGGGGAAGGGAGAAAATAGGAGGAAACAAATGGGGTCAGACATAAAGTCTGGCGAGTGCGATAACTTTAAAAATATAATTAACAAAGTAACTAGGCCTAGGCATAAGTTGGAAAATAAGGAAATGATCATGAACCATTGAGTATGGCAGGGTAAATAAGGAAATATGATGAACAACGATATCGTTAAGCGCACCTAAACCACTATAGGATGATTCCTAATCTACACCAACAATATAGGATAATTTCTATACTGCACCACCACTATCCCCCCTAAGGTTGATCCCGCCTACAGACTTAAATAATGATAATGGTAGTTTCGTGCACCTCTAGCTGCCTTCATAGGTGCCGCCTGCCCCTATCTCCACTAGGTGTACCCACTACCCCCAAGCGATCGGCTCCCTAACTCGTAGATACCCTTGCTGGCCACACAGTGGGGTGTATCACTCCCCAAAGTGACAATCCGATACAACCAACAATGCACGGCTTATACCTACACGATGCAACAACGTCTTACCTACCAGCCCGGGTCCACACAAGCATATGAGCCCGTTGGACTTGCGTTGCCACCGCTAACCCGGTTTGGCCTCTTACAGTCAAGCCTAGTATGCGTGTCCCGTCCTCGACTTGGGTCGAGCCCATAAAGATACGTATGGGTTACTGGTTGAAACGGGCCCTCATTACTTGACACAAGCTATCCACCCAAGCTTGGTCCCCTCTAGTACATCCCACTTAACCCACTTCTTATTCATGTTTCAATTACATGTTTCAATTTTGGTTAAGTGTTTCTAATCGTATTTCCAAATGCCACCCAAGGCACCCACTAGATTCCACATGCCACCCAAGGCACCCACTTAACCCCCTCATGTCCCACTACATGCTTATCTGGTTAAGTGTTTCTTAATTAATTAAGACCGTAACTTCATAAAGACCTCTCACATTAGTCTGGCATTTGTGGCAGCTGGATTTGCCGGGCGGGTCCGGGCAGTCTTACACCACAAAAGAGCCTAACCTCGTGTCTTTACAATTGTTACGTATTTAGTTTATGCCTAAGACCTCTCACATTAGACTGACATTTGTGGCAGCTGGATTTGCCGGGCGTGTCCGGGCATTCTTACACCACAAAAGAGCCTAACCTCGTGTCTTAGACGATTAATTACTCCTAATTAATCATTCCCCAATTTGAATTACTTTCCCTATTCAAATTATCAATCAATTCCAAATTTAACGATGTCCATAATTGACTCAATTATGTCCATCCATTTATGGTATGTAAAATCATACCAATTTTCACCATAATTATATTTTATGCCTTTTAAGGCATTTATGCCAATTAAATCTTTTTAATACTATCCCCTTTTACCCCACGTTGTACGTTTGTTCGTTTAACGTAAAATATACGTTAGACTCGAATAGTCTAACTCATGAAATAAAGAGAAAACATCACAATATACACATAATTAAAACATAGATCTAACATATGGGTCAACTTCCATATGTGAATGATGTTCTACATTTAAAACTTGCATAGACCAAAGTTACAACTTGCATAAACAACATATGTCATGGATCCAAATCTAAAGGTGTGAACTTGTTGAGATAATGGCCACAAACTTGCATAAATCATGTATTGTCATAGATCTATATCTAAAGGAGTAAACTTGCATAGGTAATAACCCTAAACTTGCATAACATGATTCATATCCAACTCATAAACTTACATATGTGATTTATACATCGCAACAATGGTGTAAACTAGTATCTAACATGTAAAGTATCATGTAGAATTTAGCGTATAACTCACACATGTCATAGCCTAACTTTCAATTAAATTTTCACATAAACTAGGTGTCATAACCATGTAAGGTCACATATAATTTTACCCAACTTGTATATGATTCATGTTTTAAATCAAAACCTAAACTTGCATACATATGATTTATCGAATCAACATAACCAACTAGCATATGAACCATGATGATTTTATTGTATATAAAGTTACAACATGGATGATAGCAATATAACTTTACATCATTAATGATAGCATCACAACATAACGTCATAGAGATTTCAATCACAATCCTACAACATAATTACAACATGCAATCAATACTTCACATCACATCCATACAACCCGCATTATAACTTAATCCAATTAAATTACTAATTATTTTATTAAAACTATCGAACTCACAACTCAAAACCAGTCTTGTGTTCTGAATTCTGAATTTTAGTGTTGAATTAGCTCTCCTTTGAAGAAGATTTGCTGCAAGGATTGAGTAGAACTGATTTGATTTGTTGTTCTTCCTCTTTAATTTGGTGGCGGCTGCTCTAGGGTTCAAGACAACAGCATGACGACCATAGTTTCAATTTTAATTCTGATTTAGGGTTTGAGTCTATGGCTCTTTTTATAGAGTTTTGAATTAATTTAATCCATCGGATGATCTTAGGGTTAATCGGAACCATTCAATCGGGATAGTGTGACACCTCAGCCCTAATGACTCAGCAAGGAGTCAGAAAGGACTCAGCAACATGGGTCTGCCTGAACCAGAAAGCTGTGCAGGCTTGCTGCCTCGGCCTGGGCGCAATTGGCAGGTGCGCCAGCGCAAATTTGTACTGGCGCACTTCCCAAGTGCGCCAGTGCAACTATTTTTTTTCTTTTTGCCACCAATCTTCGTTCGTCCATAACTCCTTCATCCGGTGCCCGTTTCCCGCAAACTCGGACTCGATTTCAACTAGAATTCCGAGACGAACAATGGCGCAACCCCATTCACATAATTCTCAAGTCTAAGATTAATTATTCTTTATTTTAGTAAATTCGGTTATTCAAAAATCCGGGGTGTTACACCAATTCACGCAAACTCGGACTCTATCTCAACCAGAATTCCGAGACGAACACAATGGCGCAACCCGTTTCCCTTAATTCACATCCGATATTAATTATTCTTTAATTTGTGAACATTAATATTGAAAATTACAGGGTGTTACATTCTCCCCTCCTTAAAGGATTTCGCCCCCGAAATCCCCAAGTTAAGGAGAATGCATATCCTAACATCCAAACAACCATCTGCTCAACCATCAAACACAGGCATCCATTGTCCTTATAAAATTCCTAATGTTGTATGAACATATGCAAGAAGTGTGTGTACATGTTCTTTATCTAATGCAAAATCAGGCGATCTACTTATTCAGTTGACCTCCTTAATGCAAACCATGATAGTGCCATGCGTCCATTATGTATGCGAAAGAATCCCATCGATACATATTATTTCTACATGTGTGCACAACCATTCACCAAAATGAAGCATCCATATGATACACACATTCAATATACATTCATTTTACTAAATACATCCATTTATATGCAATATGCAATATGAAAGTGACTGAGCCGATCTAGTGCCTAAAGTGTGTGTATATGCATCCACGAGCAACCACTAGCAAACACTTGCATCCACATGCATCCATCATACATAACATGTCTCAAACACATGTCTCAACCATAGGACTACCCTATCTAAAGGTCAAAGATACTAGCGAGAGGACATACTAAAGATAAAAATGGTACAAGCTAAGCGATAAAGGAGAAATTAAAAGACATACCCTCGAAAAGAAAAGGGTACAATGAACGCATCTTCTCTTCCATCTCCCAAGTAGCGTTGCTCTCATCATCTTCCCATTGCACTTTGACTAGCTTGACCTCTCGATTCCTAAACTTCTTAATCTCCGACCCAAGAATGCACGTAGGAGCTCGTCGAATCGTCGCAACACGCTCTATCTCCACCTCTCTAAACAAGGTCGGCTCTACCACTTCCACGGTCTCATGCAAGCACTTCCTCAAATGTGATACATGGAATACGTCATGTACACCACTAAGTCTCTCGGGCAACTCTACTCTATACGCCATCTGTCCAATCCTCTCCTAGAAAACTTCTTATTTCCGTTGCTTTTCTTGGAATCTTCAATTCTTGGATTGCCGCCACCTTCGCGGGATCCACAGCTATCCCTTACTTAGAGACCACGTGTCCTAAGAATCCTGCCTTCTTCCTCAAAAAAAAAAAAAAAAAAAAAAAAAAAAGCATCAACATAGGGTCCTAAACAATCCATTACTTCACATCCCACTCGAGTCATCACATAACCCTATTGAATCTAACTCGGGGCAGCCCATACCATCAAATATTCTTATAATGTCACGGCTGCACATCTCTTCTCGAGAATACCAAGATATCATGCAATGAAATCGCCACAGCTATTTATCTCACACAAACCATCCTAGTCGAACTCGACACTCGCCAAGCACAAGCCCCAAAGGCCTAAACCAATATCAAAAAAGCACCCAAGGAATATCTCCTCCGAATTCGGACAATCCACATGAGATGATACCAGCAAAGCAACCAAACAATTGAGCACCCCATTCCAAAATGCTTCTTCTTATGAACGCCTTCTTAAGCAATTCTTTCACTTGCTTACTGAGTTCTTTTATCTCTCTCGGAGCCATGTGGTGCACTGGTAATGCAACTGGCTTTGCATTATCTACTAGATATATTCGAAAGTTTATCTCACGCCTCGGGGGTAAACCTCGAACCTCTTTGAATACGTCACTATATTTACGGACCACATGAACAGATTTCAAATCATCATTGGATACGTCAAGTGATTATAGGTAGCTAAGCATTACTGAACCTCTAGGGTCACAAGAAATATCAAGGGTCTTTCCACAACGAGTCAGCAATCTAACTACCATTCTTTCACAATCTAGGATGGCATCGTATCTAATTAGCCAATCCATACCTAGAATCAAGCCGTAGCCCACGAAGCCAAGAACAAAGGCGTTGCATTCAAACCCAACACCCAAGATAGACACTCTCAAATCCCGACAAATCATAGAAAGATGAGTCGAACCACCAATAGGATTTGAGACTACTATGGGATCCGAAACTAGACTAGTATTTAGATGCAGTGTTTTAACTAACGAAGCAGATACAAACGAGTGTGATGTGCCAGAGTCAAACAAAGTACGAACAGGATGATCAAACAGAAAAACTAAACTTTCAACGGAAATTGTTCTACCTCGTTCTTGCAGCGGTGGGGCCATGAGAGCTTGGACATGCCCTCTTGCCTGCCCTAGTGCCATGAGAGCCTGAAGCTGCCCTCCCGAGGTAGACCCTTGTCCCTGTTTCCTTGGGCAGTCCTTAACTAGATGACCTGCCTCTCCACAGTGGAAACAACCGGTCTTCTTCTTTTTCCTACAGTCTTTACTCAGATGGCCTGGTGTCCCACAATTAAAGCACTTCTTCTTTCTCTTGCCATTGTTGTCTTTACTACCCTTCTTGTTCTGTTGTTGGTGTTGCGATTTCTTTTGATCCCCTTTCTCCTCGGGTGCTTTATTAGCATTGGCGCCTTTCTCCTCTTCATGCATAAGCGCCATGTCAACTAGTCTCTCAAAGGTAGCCCCCATAGGGATGTGGGTCATAGCAAACCCATGTAGCGGCTCGTTCAAACCCTTAACAAATCGCAAGGCCTTCTTTTCGGGTGTATTCATCAAGTCCAAGCCAAATCTCGCCAACTGATTGAACTTGTTGATGTGTTCTTTTACTGATAGATTCCCCTGCTTCAATGCTAAAAATCGTTCCATATATAAATTCTCTTTAGCCTGCAAGAGAAACTTTGCCTCAAACCTACGCCTGAAATCTGGCCATGTATCAACTGGACGCTCCCCATTAGTGACTTCCCACCAAAACGAGGCCTCATCCTTCATTAGCCAGGCAACTAACTAGACCTTTCTTCCATCTTCTACTTCAAAGATCCCAAACAATTCTTCCACCTCCTTTAGCCAATTTCGAGCTTCAACAAATGTCTCCGTCCCGTGAAAAGGTTTTCCACCCATTGCCCAAAAGTCCTTACATATCTTTGCAAAAGTATCGACACGAGGAGGAGGAGGAGGAGTATTTGCTGGACCTGCGGTGGTGGCCCTAGCCTCCAAATAACTCCTAAACCATCTTGGTATTGGTATCCCCTCGGGTATCTCGGGAATTCCAGACATGCTGAAACGAAAAAGGAAAGATTCAATACAAAAGAATAGAAGGAAAGATATATGGCACTTGGGGTTATGCTTTCTAAAATAAGCTTTTCTCTCGAAAATAATTTCCTTAAAACATACTTTTGAAGGTACTTCTTTATAAAAGTGCTTTTGAAAAACAATTTTTCAAAATTCATATCTGTTCTGGTAACCTTCAGCTCTAATACCACGTGTAACACACCACATCCATTAATGTCACTCACAAAGGGAATACATTAACTTCTATGGAGCGTTTTAAGTGTGTATAGAACAGAAACTTAACAACAAGACAGATATAAACAGTACTTAGAAATTTAAAATTTTATTCATTGCAGCGGTAAACACATAAATTTGATTACATCATCAAAAACCAGAGTCAAAGTACATAATATCCGTCTTGACTAAATCAGAGTACATAATTTGAAAGACATAACCCCAACACAAAATAGCCATAAATAAGATAGGCTGAACTTTTACTTCAGCGATCCAAGCAACTTCTAAAAGCAAGAGATATAGCTGTCCAAAATCAAGCTTCACTAGTGCTAGTTCCACCCTGAGCAGCTGGGGGGAAAAGGAAGAAAAGAGGTGGAAACAAAGGGGGTCAGACATAAAGTCTGGCGAGTGCGATAACTTTAACAATATAATTATCAGAATAACGAGGCCAAGGCATAAGATGGAAAATAAGGAAATGACTGTGAACAATTGGGTATGGCAAAGCAAACTAAAGAAAATATGATGAACAAAGATAACGTTAAAGGCGCACCTAGTCACTATAAGATAATTACTACACTGCACCACACTAAGCACCCTAAAAGTTGATCCCGCCTACAAATCTTAATACTGCTAATGGTAGTTTAGTGTACCTCTAGCTACCTCCATAGGTCTCGTCTTCCCCTATCTCCACTAGGTGTACCCACTACACCTATTCGATCAGCTCCCTAACTCGTAGATACCCGTGCTGGCCCCACAGTGGGGTGTATCACTCCCCAAAGAGGCAACCCGATACAACCAAAAATGCACGGCTTATATCTACATGATGCAACGTCTTACCTACCAGCCTGGACCCACACACGCATATGAACCCATTGGACTTGCGTTGCCACCGCTAACCCATTTGACCTCTTACAATCAAATCCAGTACGCGTGTCCTGTCCTCGACTTGGGTCGAGCCCACAAAGACACTCAATGGGTTATTTGTTTGAAAAGGGCCCCCATGCATGACACAAGCTTTCCACATATGCTTGGTCCCCTCTAAGGTTTTTCCCCACTTAACCCCATTCTTATTCATGTCTTCTTACATGTTTCAATCTTGGTTAAGTGCATCTAATCGTATTTCAAATGCCACCCAAGGCACCCACTAAATTCCACATGCCACCCAAGGCACCCACTTAATTCCACATGCCATCCAAGGCACCCACTTAACCCCTTCATGTCCCACTACTTGTTTTATCTGGTTAAGTGTTTCTTAATTCATTAAGACCATAACCTTGTAAAGACCTCCCACATTAGAATGGCATTTGTGGCAGTTGGATTTGCCGGGAGGGTCCGGGCAGTCTTACACCACAAACGAGCCTAACCTCGTGTCTTTACAACTGTTACGCATTTAATTTATTCCTAAGACCTCCCACATTAGACTGGCATTTGTGGCAGCTGGATTTTCCGGAAGGGTTCGGGCAGCCTTACACCACAAAAGAGTCTAACCTCGTGTCTTAGGCGGTTTATTATTACATATTTCATTTAACCCCAAATTGGATTAATATCCCTAATTTGAATTGTCAATCAATTCCAAACTATGTCCATAATTGACACTTTAATTATGTCCATCTATTTATGGTATATAAAATTATACCAATTAACATTACAAATTAATTATATGCCATTTAAGGCATTTATGCCAATTCTCAATATTAATTATTTTAATATTATCCCATTGCCCCACGTTGTACGTTCGTACACGAAATTTAAGGAATATATTAGGCTAGCCAAATAGCCTAAATTTATAAAACGTCACAATTTGGGCAATACATGAAAATAGATCTAATTATCACAATTAGCATGTCTCATAAAAATAGATCTAAAAAGATAAACTTGCGTGATTGGTATAATTTGCATAATCCATAACTAACATATATGGAGCAACAAACTAGCATGGACTAAATTATGTACACAGTGTGATTTTCATAGATTACTATGCATAAAGGTGAACTTGCATAGTGTATAGACGTATAAATCACAATCTAGCATAAACTATGTATTACAATAGATCTAAACATAGATCTAATCATGGATCTAAACATGAGTGTGAAGTTATATGTATTGATTTGGGTTTTCACCTAACTTACATATAAACCACATATAACTCGCATATGAATTACTAATAGCACATACTTGCATATGTATACTAACATAGGATTCACATATATGATTCACTTGCAATTTTACATATGATTCACAAATGAACTTGCATATGACTAATATCCCACTTGCATAAAATTCCAATGTTCTAATATAATCAAATTACACATATAGGATCAGGCATAAGGAATAGATTTACTAAATTAACTAACTTGTTTATATGTTTACAACATAGGTGATAATAACTAACTATGCCACATGAATCAACAGACAAAATCTCATAATCCAAATATAAACCCATCAATATTGATTTAAGAATTATCTTGTTAATGAGATCATACTCACATATGTCTTAGCATATACTTTAGGTCCAAACATAAATATAAAATAGATGTCATAAATCAAATTAAACGTACAAAGTTGCATATGATTCTCATTAAATCTTGCATATGATTCATGTATAAATTAATACACCCAAACTTGCATATAAGTTAAACATACATATGAATCAAGTTGAACTTACATATGATCTAACATATGAATTAATTCCACAAACATAACCAAACTAGCATATGAAGCATTCTTATGCATTGATTGTACATAAGCCAACAATTTACATAGATAATAATACAGTCAATGATTCACAACCACAATCTCATCATCCAATTTATAACCTAACCTAATTAAATAGATAATTATCTTATTAAAGAAATTGAACTCACAACTCAAAGAAGGTCTTGAGTTATGAAATCTGAGTTCTGAAATTGATTTAGCTTTCCTTTGAAGAAGACAATTTGTTGCGGTTTAGATTAGAATGGAATTGGTTAGCTTTTCTTCCTCTCTAATTGGTGGCGGCTATTCTAGGTTGCAAGGTAACAGCATGGAGGCCATGATTCTAATTTTTATTTGATTTTAGGGTTTGAGTCTACATGTGTTTTATAGAGTTTAGGATTAATTTAAGCCATCCGATCAACCTAGAATGAACCATAGCCATTCAGTCAAGATAGGGTGACAAGTCAGCCGTAATGACTCAGTTAAGAGTCAGAAAATCGTCATCAAACAAATCTGCCCGGTGGGGGGGAGGGGAGGTAGGTCGACCCCCAGGTCGACTTGTGTGGGTAGGTCGACCCCCTGGTCGACCTGGCCCATGGCGGGAAATTTCCCGCCTAGCCCACCTGAGTTTGAAATTTGAATTTTTGAAATCTATTTTGAATTTTAGTGAAACTTCCGATGGCCATAACTTCTTCATACGAAGTTCAATTCACGCAAACTCGGACTCTATCTCAACCAGAATTCTGAGACGAACACAATGGCGCAACCTGTTTCCGTTAATTCACATCTGAGGTTAATTATTCTTTAATTTGTGAACATTAATATTGAAAATTACGGTATGTTACAGAAGTCTAATACAATAAATAATTAATAACTGCATGAAACAGATTGACAGAAATAACTGAATGACTGGAACAACTGATCAACAGGTAGATATAGGTGAGCCAAAAATCCAATATAAACTCCAACTCCAGGAGTGAATCTCGAAACTGGAAACTCGATCTGACCCGAGCAATAATGCAAAATAGAATAACTCGGATCAGGACTAACATTCTCATAGAAGTAAATCAACTCAAATGAAATGTTCGATGAAATGCAATTGGTAACTTAGAGAATGTTTGGGATCAACATCCTCCAAGGATCCGTCAAACTAATACAATATAGTATAATATGTTATACACAATAGTGTCTATCAGTAAAGTAAAAACATCAAAATAACGTAAGCAGGATTACCATGATTACCCTTACACCGTTTATATATTCCCATAGTATATACAGTACCGTAATTCCTCCGTAAACTGGAGGGCTATCAGAGGGCACTCCATATAAAACAGTACAAAACAAAATCGTTGTGGGCTCGTATATGGCATGTGACAAAGCGCGCAAGGAATGCCAGGGTGGATTCACCGTTTGGTTAGCCGGACTGGTGTTAACGCATAACAACTACTACCAACCTCCTCTAGACACACTCCCATATAAAATCGGAGGGTGGCTACCGAACACATCACAAAAGTAATAGAATGGTATCGAAGAAGTGCACTCGATAGGAGGTATAACCTCACTTGCTCTGTGCGTAGCTCCTGTTTTAGCCACATCAAGCTGACTCAAGGTAGTCAGGGTCTCGTAATTAATATGAAATACAAAAAATAGAGTCGTTCGCCAAATCATTGCCTTCATTCTAGAACTCCACCGCGTACACAGTTGTTAAAGTGGTTTTCGATATTGGCAGAGATTATGACATAGCCGATCCCAGTCTCTTTAACAACCAATTGTTTACATTTTTCACACCGTGGTCATTATTTTATAAATCACTTTATAAAATAGTTTATATGAATCATCATATTCGAATTTGAAATCAAATATATCTAACTTCGATTATATTCAATATCGAAAATAACTCATTTATATTGCTTAAATCGAATCATATCGTAAAGTCTCAAAATATAGTGTAAACTAATACTATAACATTTATCTTCGATTAGAATTTCCAAAAGTATTCACATAACGATTTTTAATTCAAAACGACTTACATTAAAGCATATCTTAAAAGTCGCAGTTATCGTTTAAATCAAAACAAAGATATTTAACTTCGAGAATATTTCGGTTTGATTTATATTCATAAAACTCATGTTCAAACTAATTCAAAAGATTCTATTTCACCCTTTTATAAGAATTTCGCTTAAGTCGATTCTTAAAATTCAACATTTTGGTTTGAATTTAATATATACAATTCATGTCAAAACTTACACTTTAATTTACACAAATAATATCATATTTTATAATTTAAGTCATACCATTCGAAATCATTATTTATAAATCTAACATTTCGTATAAATCAAATTTTTCTTTATATGAATTCGGTTAAGTCAATTCAAGAATCAAACCACTTAGGTTCAATTTTAGTTTATATAATTCAAATCGAAATCTTATGTTTCAATTTAAACCAAATCATGTCATATATTAACTCCAATCGAATTTCTTAAAATTTGAGTTAAAGCCATATATTCAGTTCTAACAATTTATATGATTTGAAACCATTCTTATAAATCAATTCAACAAATTTCCAATTCAAAACCAAACAATTTATAAATTAATTCTATATATCAAATTTTATATATTCCAATTCATATTCAATCGCTTTAAAAATAGAATTCATTCCATATCAATTCAAATTCATTTCTTTTAATATTTAGACCATCTCAAATTCACATTTAGTTAACTTAAGATCAAATTCATTTTATATTCATTATAGGTTCGAATTCATTCTTTAAATTTGGAAATTCAATTTCAAAACACATTCCACATTCAAATTCATCTCTTAAGTCGATATTGATCCGAATTCATATTTATATCCTATATCAGTTCATTCGTTAAATCAATATCGTTACTTAAATTCAAATCTTTAAACCTCGAATTCGAATCGCGAGAATCTTATCCACCAATCAGTTTATTATTAAAGTTTATAAAATATATATATATATATATACAAATATAACTTTGAAAATAAATATATAAATATATATAAGTTTATAAAATTCTAAAATAAATTAGAAAGAGATTATAAACATGTATAAGTTTAAAATAATATGAAAATAGATTGAAAGAAATATTTATTATAATATAAAGTTTAAAATACTTAATGATTTCATTATATGGTTTAAAATAAATAAAATTATTAGTAAAATCTCAAATAAGAATTTAAATTCATATTTACAAATAAAATCATTTTATTCACATAATTTAAATCTATAAAATAATTTAAATTTAAAATCTTAAAAAAAAATAAAAATATAAAGACTTAAGTAATTATTTTAAAATAAAATTTTCCAAATCATTTTACTTCGAAAAACATGATCGACGGTGTCCGTATTTAGTTTTCTGCCCTATGGTCAAGTGATATGGATATTTATCATTTCAACCCGCAATTAATAAAAATTTCTACGGGTCTATCATTTCAACCCGCAATCCCAAATTCAGTAAAAATCGTTCAGGTCTATCATTTCAACCTATAAAATTTTTCCCTATTCTAATGTCCGTTCGGGTATGTATCATTTCAACCCTTAGTGATTTTTCCTAAACTAGGGGTATCAACAATCACAAATTTCAATCACATAGCAACGATCACAGTATATAAAATCAGTGCACCTACTGTGATATAAATATCATGTCACATATGAAAGTGTACATATTAAACAAACAATTTCTACTAGCAGCCCTATACATTTCATAACAGTTCAAATAGGTGATCTAATATCCAAGAAATAAATCTGAGTCAAGTGTAAGATAAACTCACCATTCATGACATAGAATTGGAGATGGCAAAGGGATTGACACCAAATTTAAACAGCAACTTCCTGGCTCGATTCAGAATAAATTTAACTTGATGATCGCTCCATATTATTTTATTTTAATAGTAAGGGATTGGGGAATTTCTCGACTGATCGGTATGGTTATTTGGTTTGGGACGGGTTTTGGAACATAATGCCGAACTCAACACAAAATAAACACAACAAAATAATAATAATATATATTTATATATACATACACAATAAAAGTTTAATATATATACATAATTAAAAATACAACGCACACCAAAAATATTTTATAAATTATAAATTCTATAACACGCCAAAACCATATATCAATTATAAATTCATATATGAACCTTTAACCAAATGTATACTACACATATCAACATATCAGCATACAAATATTAATATATATATATATATACATGCATAGGTATATATTTCATTAAACTATAAACACCAAAGAAAACATTATTGAAAAATAACCCACGCAATCCACACAACAATCACTCCTCACGAACACATACACTAACATACATACACGCACATACATACGCACACACTCTATCACATTCACAAAAAAAAAAACAGTAACTCATGTGAGGAGGAAAGTAGGATAAGGTTTGGAGCAGTAGAGGAAAGGCGACAGACTTGGGGATAGCTCGGCAGCTCGTTGAGGCCACATGACTTCAGGTGAACGAGTGGGAAGGGTCAGTCTCGGACGGAGGGGCTTAGTTAGCTCGTTGGGCAGGAGGGTATGGCAGAAATACAATGGAGAGGCCGAAGTGGCTTCAGGACTGGTGAACTAGGGTGTCAGGTAGGCTTTGCTCACGTTGACGAGGTGAGGAGCAGGAGTTCGGGGCTGCGGCCATGAGGAGAAGGGCGGTCTCGGTTTGGGATGAGGGAAGGGTGGAGTTCGGGTCAGCATGGCATGGAGGAGCGCGGACGTGAGCGAGTCGAGCAGTAGGGTGTAGGCGAAGTGCAGTTCGGGTGGTGGCTGTCTTAGGCTTGGGCGCGGTTTTCAAAATAGGATGGAACACGGTGAGGATGGGCTCGCGATGGGAAGAGGAGAAAATGAAAAGCTGGTGGGAATTTCTTTCACGTGAAGAAGTATGGGTGTCTTTAGAAAGACAGAGGGACGTTTCCTGGAAAAGAAAATGGAATAAAACGAAGTGGTTTTTGCAAGGAGCAACAACTAGGGAAAGAATAAAAGCAATAGGCTTTGGGAACAAAAGTAACAGACGGTTTTATATCCGAAAAAGAAACCAAAGCTTGGAAAAAAAGAACGTGTATAAACCGATTTTGGAAAATGAAAAGTTTAGGAAATCAAACTTGGTAATGGAAACAGAAGGCGAAAGAAAGGGCACATGAACGATCAGAACAAAGGGTAACCAAAATAAAATGGAAACCAATATGACAGTTTTTGAAATTATATAACGAACAGTTTAATTTGGAAAGAATGAACCAAAATAAAATGGAAACCAATATGACAGTTTTTGAAATTATATAACGAACAGTTTAATTTGGAAAGAATGAACGGCGGGATATGTCAAAAGGAAACGAATCCAAAATAGAAATAGAACGATGTTGCAACAATAACGATTAATATAAAATACTGATCAATAGAAATATTTGAAATTAAACCAAAGATATATTTTATCAGTATGTTTAAATTAAAATTTTAAAACGAATTCAAATCTTAACAATATTAGTAAACCAAGTATAATATGTGTTAAATATTTCAAAATAAATAAAATAAAATAAATAAATAAATTCAAATTCAAATAAATAACTCAATAAAATATCCAATAAATAAAATTATAAATAAAAAATATTGATTTGTATTTTTAAATCATATCTATATCAAAAACCAAATTCATTCGTTATATAAAATCCAAAACAAATTTAGTTTTACATCAAATATCAAAATCAAATGGTTATCATATAAGAATCCACATTTTGATATTTGGAATTTAACGAACAAATAAAATAATAATCGAAATAATTTAATAAAAATACACTTAAAATTGGGGTTGTTACATCAAATAACAGTGCCCCTTCCCTCTCCTCATTCACATTTCGTTTCCTTCCTATCACCCTATCACCGCATGCACATAAAGCCTCCTCCTCCGCAAGCCTTCCCCTCTCTTGTATCGCGTCCAGTTCGCCACCCTCAACCTGCAAGCCGTTGTCCCTTCAAGAATAGCGTCAGCCTTCCACAAGAATTTTTCCATGCAGCCAAGATCCACCTGCGAATAAAATGGTGGTCTATCCTTCATCCTGGTTGTTTCGACAGTAATATTGTTTAGGCATGTATGTTAGTGCTTGTGCTTTGATCTGATATTTTGTATTGTTGATTGCGGTGTAGATTTGGGTTTACTGTAGGCATGTTCTGATTTATCTAAAGAAAAGAAGGTAAGTAAATCTTATGCCAAAGTTGCCTAAACCATGGTGACCTCGACCATTGTTTTTCAAAAGCACTTCCGTGCTTTCTTCTAAAAAAAAGTAAAAAGTAAAGAAAGAAAAAAAACTAGCAGTTGGCTCCTTATTTCAATCAGTCCGCGAATCATTTTTATTCACGCAAGAAAGGGAAGAGAAGGTTAACGTGTGTAAAAGTACATATATATAGAGGCACGTCTAGTTTGGAGTGTGCGTCTGAGCGTGAAGTGGTATACGAGTGTTCGTGACCTAATGAAAAGTAAATACAGAATTCAAAAATCAAACTTGAAGCACAATAAAGGTGAGAATTTAAATTTAAATTTATTTATAAATTAGTAATTATGATTAGTTATTAGTCAATAAAAATAATTAGTTAACGAATTGATGTTAGTTGATTTGCTTGTGGATGTGAATGTTGTGTGAAATGTTTGAATGGACGATATGTAGTCGAAACACATTTAACACGGAGCGTTATCGAACGTAACGCTTGCGCACAACAAAGATTGGTTGTTTTAATTATGTGTGTACGATGGATGGTTTATGTTCTTTTGTTTGTTTATGTTTGCATCGAACACACTATAGTTGTTTGATTGTAGGGATAATCGATTTGAATCTCCATGTCATGTAAATAATGATTTTATTATTATTATTAATAGTTTGAAATTGAGCTTTGAATTATATTTAAATTTGATTGGAAATCTAAAATAATCAACAATGTTTGTAAAAGGGAAATATGACTTGAATTTTTTTTACACAAATAAGGAATTTTATGTAAATAGTTGATTTCATAATGGTAATTGTTAGACCAAAAATTGGGCCTAACACCCAAATGCAGATCACAGATCACAGAATGCAGAAAAGAGTAAATAAAGAGGAGACACACGAGACTTTTATAGTGCTTCGGCTGTAGATGTAGCCTACGTCCACTTTATAATCTTATAGTTATACTGACAGATTACAAGAATCAGTTACATACAAGTACACAATCAGTGCGTTAATTGTATTGAAAAGAGAAGAATTTGAGTGTATGAAGGTGCAAAGTCCTTGCACTTCAGTAATGGTGGAAGCAATGAAGAAGAATGGCCAAAAAGATCTTTGAAAATGCCTTCAAATGGTGTATTTATAGCTGTTTCCTGAAGACGGTTCATGGGACACATGGCACGCATCCCAAAAATCTCGAAATGTGGTGGAAAACTTCCAGACATCATCTCCAAATCGTCATGTGACATGTGTAATCAGATCTATGCAAGTTGGAGTGAAAATAGCCTTGAAATTAGGTCAGAACAAGCTGCGCAGGAGCAGGTGCGGGGATCGGATCGTGCTCCCCTATGCCCCACGAATAGAGTGACGAGCTGAAGTGGTGAGACCACGAACGGATCGTGGTCCAGGTGCCCACCACGATCGGGTCATGGTTCAGGGGGCGAGTCCAAGGGGGCGATCCGACCAGGGGTTAGCTGATGGGAGCGATCCGGTGTGTGCGAACCAAGGAGGAGCCCACGATCCAAAGGGGGAGATCCGGTCCAGGAGGCGTTGCTTTGTCGCTTATCCAGGAAATTGCCAGATTACACCAGTTTACGAAAACGGGCGTAACTTTCAAACCGTAAGTCTGATTGAGCCAAACCGAAGCTCAAACCGAAGCTAACTCAGAGGGCTAAAAGAGTTACAGAGCTATGCTCTGTAATCGCTGTTTTCGGGCCCAAAAGAGTACATCTGATAGGAGTTTCGGGCCTGTTTATGTTGAGGATGTGATTTTGACCAAATCTCTCAATGTCTTCTGACGTCATTTCCATCGCTCGAGCATGTTATCATTCAGGAATTCCATGTGTGACAGCTTTTGCCAAAAAATGTGTCAACACGTTTGCCCCCCAGAACATATCTTGCTGATTGAAGGAAGATGTGTTCTGGATAATCTGAGAAATCCAAATTCAGAATGCGACGATCACGCCGGATCGTATTAAGGCCAGAAAACCGACGATCACACGGGATCGTATTAAGGCCAGAGAAATCCAAGAAGACCAGGAGTTTGTACCTACAAGAGGATAAACCAAACAATGCAAAAATATTTCCTTGATGGCCTTACCGGAGTAAACCTTCCGAGGAGATGTTAAAGGGGTTCCAAGACGGCCTTAACGGAGTAAGACGACCGAGGAGAAGCAATGAGGGTTCCAAGACGGCCTTACCGGAGTAAGACGACCAAGGAAAAGCACATGAAGGTTCCAAGACGGCCTTACCGGAGTAAGACGACCAAGGAAAGGCACATGAAGGTTCCAAGATGGCCTTACCGGAGTAAGACGACCAAGGAAAAGCACATGAAGGTTCCAAGACGGCCTTACCGGAGTAAGACGACAAAGGAAAGGCACATGAAGGTTCCAAGACGGCCTTACCGGAGTAAGACGACCAAGGAAAGGCACATGAAGGTTCCAAGACGGCCTTACTGGAGTAAGACGACCAAGGAAAAGCACATGAAAATTTGTTTATACTGGACGGATCCAGTTAGGAGCCGAAGCTCATGTTCATACTGGACGGATCCAGTTGGGCGCCGGAGCTCATGTTCGTACTGGACGGATCCAGTTGGGAGCCGGAGCTAAATGCTTATTGCTAATTCATGAAAATGCAGCAGTCATTTGCCGGACACGGCTGGAGACCATAAGTAGGTTCCGTGCGTGTGGGCTGATGTGACGGCTCTTATTACATGCAGGGAAAACAAAGGAGGGCGAGAAGTCACCTAAAAACCTAAAAACATGAACTGTGAACCGGAGTTCAGCAAACTGAAGAGATCCGCCGAGTGGGATCAGCGAATGATAATCCCGCGATTGCTCGATCCAGGATCGTTCCCTCTCTGGGGAATAGGTGGTGGCAGCGCAGGTGCTGGCGTAGTTGGTTGAATGATATACTCGGGTAGTTCTCCTCGCCTGATCCGGTCCTCAATAAGGTCTCGCAAATGTCTGCAGTCATCAGTGTTATGACCGTCAATGTCATGAAATATGCAGTGTCTGCAAGAATTGCGTTGTGCTAGTGTCGGCTCCCTCTTGGGAGGTCTCCGATAGGAGGCAGCACCTCCTGTATCCATGTATATGTTGCTCAGAGTGTCATTCAGTTTAGTGTATTTGTCGTATCTGGACCCTCTCCGGGGTGGAGCATTACGATCATTTGTAGCAGGGGTCTTTCCTCTACCCTTGTCATTGCCTTTTCCAGGATTGGGCGGTTCTCCATCTCCGAGCATGTTGACGTCGAGGGTTTTCTTCTCGGAAGTTGCATCTTCCTCCCGCAGAAATCTATCCGCTTCAAGGTAGAATTCGCCGAGATTTCGTGGCGGATCTCGGTACAAAGATTTCTTGAATTCCGTGTTATCCAGAACACCGGATACCGCAGCCATCAGTACCATCGATTGCTCAGGGCGATCCACTGATGCTGCTGCAATGTTGAATCTTTCCAGGAAAGAACGCAGAGTTTCTCTAGGCCTCTGCTTGATTTTAGTGAGTGACATGACATTCTTGGGTCGAGCGATGTGGACCCGAAACTGTTCAAGGAAGCGTGCGACCAACATGTTCCAACTGCTGATCGATTCTGTTTCCAACTGCCGAATCCACATGGCTGCTATATCAGTCAGAAAGAGGGGAAAACATTTAGCCATGACGTTTTCTGATGCCGATTGAACTTCCATATGTCATTTGTAACGCATGAGATGCACGGTAGGATCTGTCCTACCGTTGTAAGGCTCCAGTTGTGGAAGTTTGAAATCTGGCGGATTGCGGGAATTTCTGATTTCCTGAGTGAATGGGTTGTGATTGACGTCATCCACGTCATTCTGATAGGTGCGGCCTCTCGTGAGGCGTTGAATCAGATCAGCGAGTCGATTGCCCTCAAAAAGTTGTTGTAAACTACCTAAATCAGAGCTGGTGCCCCCAGCGTTGAATGCAGGAGAAGATGGAAGTTGATGAGCTATTGCCTGGGGATCGCGGCTTGCGGATCGCGGATCGAGGGGAGCGACCCGACCCGGTTCGAGGGGAACGGTTCGTGAGGTAGGTTCGTGAAGTCCAGCTCGTGAGACCGGATCATGGAGTAGGGGGCGATCCGACTGGGTCCAAGAGGTAGGTCACGAACTGGTTGTTGTTGGGCAGACGGGAGCGAGTTGTTGGGATCGATTCGTGAGCCTAGTAGTGTTCCACGATCCGGGTCGCGGTCTAGAGGTGTACCACGAGACGAGTTCTGCTGTTGAATGGGGGGGTTACCTCCGAGTCCAGGTGATACTCGAGCCGCGTCAATGGCTTCGTTTCCAGTGACTTGAGCGTTCCTCGGCCTTCCATCCATCCGAGCGAAGAATTTGTTGATCATTTCCTGTTGTTTCTGGAGGAGATCGTCCTGCCTTGCCATTTGGGTCCTCAATTCAGCGAGAACTCCATCCATCTCATCTCTAGTCAGGTATGCTGATGGGTCTTCATGGGAGGAAGCCTCTAGGCTTGCCTCATTCCTTGCGCGTTCATCGTCAGCATCATCGGCATGAGAAGAAGTTCCAGTCTTCTTCCTTTTGTTCGCCATTGAGTTTCCTTTCAAGTTAGAAGTTGAAGTTTTTGTGTGCGCCCCTACCTGGCGCGCCAAAATGTTAGACCAAAAATTGGGCCTAACAACCAAATGCAGATCACAGAATGCAGAAAAGAGTAAATAAAGAGGAGACACACGAGATTTTTATAGTGGTTCGGCTGTAGATGTAGCCTACGTCCACTTTATAATCTTATAGTTATACTGACAGATTACAAGAATCAGTTACATGCAAGTACACAATCAGTGCATTAATTGTATTGAAAAGAGAAGAATTTGAGTGTATGAAGGTGCAAAGTTCTTGCACTTCAGTATTGGTGGAAGCAGTGAAGAAGAATGGCCAAAAAGATCTTTGAAAATGCCTTCAAATGGTGTATTTATAGCTGTTTCCTGAAGACGGTTCATGGGACACATGGCATGCATCCCAAAAATCTCGAAATGTGGTGGAAAACTTCCAGACATCATCTCCAAATCGTCATGTGACATGTGTAATCTGATCCATGCAAGTTGGAGTGAAAATAGCCTTGAGAATAGGTCAGAACAAGCTGCGCAGGAGCAGGTGCGGGGATCAGATCGTGCTCCCCTATGCACCACGATTAGAGTGACGAGCTGAAGTGGTGAGACCACGAACGGATCGTGGTCCCAGTGCCAACCACGATCGGGTCATGGTTCAGGGGGCGATCCGACCAGGGGTTAGCTGATGGGAGCGATCCGGTGTATGCGAACCAAGGAGGAGCCCACGATCCAAAGGGGGCGATCCGGTCCAGGAGGCGTTGCTTCGTCGCTTTATCCAGGAAATTGCCAGATTACACCAGTTTACGGAAACTGGGGTAACTTTCAAACCGTAAGTCCGATTGAGCCAAACCGAAGCTAACTCAGAGGGCTACAAGAGTTACAGAGCTTTTCTCTGTAATCGCTGTTTTTTGGCCCAAAAGAGGTCATCTGATAGGAGTTTCGTGCCTGTTTATGTTAAGGATGTGATTTTGACCAAATCTCTCAATGTCTTCTGACGTCGTTTCCATCGCTCGAGCATGTTATCATTCAGGAATTCCATGTGTGACAGCTTTTGCCAAAAAATGTGTCAACAGTAATCAAAGGAGTTTAAGGAAATATTATCCAATTTAATTTATAATGAATATTTGGAATTTTAAATGATGTTTTAAATAAGTTGTTTAATGGGAATTAATATACAATATTATTTTGATAGACTTGGAAAATGATTCGAAATTATATGTTAAGAAAAATGATAGAATGACTTTTGTAAAAAAAGGCGAAGCAGTTCCGAAGTATATTCGATAATTTATATTAGATCAGTTTGGTTAT
Source organism: Allium sativum (assembly GCA_030737875.1). Classification (NCBI taxonomy): domain Eukaryota; kingdom Viridiplantae; phylum Streptophyta; class Magnoliopsida; order Asparagales; family Amaryllidaceae; genus Allium; species Allium sativum. Next base: position 420,892,688 of record CM060913.1, on the reverse strand, counting down.
TATGTAAATAAATTAAATTTTTAACCAGATTTAATTTAAAATATGCTACCAATATTCGTGGAAACAATTTTGAAAGTGAATTAGTTCAAAATATAGATCGGATCATGGTTTAAATAATGTATTCAACATTGGTTCTGTGCAATGATTTTAATGATAATTGTGAGAAATTGAACTAGTATTGGACACTGTTATTTAAGACTTTGATTAAGTTTAAAGTGAATATTTAGATTTTGGAATGATGATTTGAAGTAAGTAATTTGAAACACAAATATAAATACAAAATATCATTCAAAGTATGTGACGACACTTGAAATTGTTCGAGACTTGAATTGAACATGAATTTTAAACTTAAGGGGTCGAATTTGAATGTTGTCTTGAATCGAGATATGGAAATGAAATAAAATCGAAGTTGGATTATAAATTTTAAGTTATTGAAGTTTGGAAGAAGAAAACAATTTATGTTTTAAAGACTTAACTATATACATACCTATAGTTTGAAATAAATTATATTATATTATTTATTTATTATTTAAAGATTATTTATTATATAAAGATTATTTTTGTAAGGCATTTAATATATGTACATATATAGTGATTTAAATTATTTTATTTTACGCTAGTTATTTTAATCTATATATTTATAAAATGGGTTTTATTCGAAATTATCTATTTTTTAGGTTATTTTAAATGTTTGTAAATCCATCCTAAATTGGACTTGTTCTCAATTTAAACCGTTGAATCAAGTTGAGATTTGAAATAAATTATATTCTCCTTTGAATATAAACTGATTTTGAAAGACTATGGTATTGTAATTTGAAAGGATATTCTATTTTGAATATAAAATCGATTTTTAAATGGTTATGATATCTCGATATGAAATATATTATATGCTGAATATGAATGTGTTTGGAATGATTGTGATATTCGATATGAAAAATTATATTCTATTTTGGAATATGAATTGTTTGAATTATCGTGGATGGAATCTAACCAAATTTAGATTTGGGAATTTTGAGAACTTATGGAAGGATAACGACAAATAAAAGAATTATGTTTTGAAATATAATATTTGAAATGGATATTCAATTTCAAGGAACGGTTAAGGCAATAATGGGGTTTTATGAAATTTGAATGAGTCCAACTTTGTTTGTAAATAAATCAAAAACGATTTGGAAGGAGATTTGAATTGGAAACTTGTATAATCCATAGCTATTGTTTTAAGAATACGCTTATTACTTGGAAAGACCGGGATTGACCATATATTCGGAAACCATTCCTAGTAATAATACGACGTGATAAAGAAACCGAAGACTTGGATATCGATAAGTGATGACCGACAACCTTCGAATCATCCAGATTGACGGCTGATGTCTCGGTTGGGCCGATCATCCAATACAAGGTTATAAGTGGCATTAGATGTGGATATATTTGTTGATTTTCGGATTGTTATTCCATTCAGACCCAGAACGGACTTGTATGTATTGTGTGTCTGACATTGAAATTGATTGTGTAGCACTGATTTTTGTTAATATATATCGGACTCGTGGCAATATATTATTCTCGTCTCTAAGGCATACGAACTTAGAGGTTATGTATTGATGGAAATCAGTGACATGTCGTGAATTGTCAATGTGGCATACTCGAAATTATGAAGTGAGCTAGTGATGATCAAAGCATGACTTTTTGAAGCGTAGCTCGCTTGCTAGATGTAGTGCGAACATGATAGGGGGTTCTTTCCATGGTGTTTGGTAGCGAGCAGTGGACTCTTACTCCTACACGTCCCTGAGGGGTTTGCTGTGAACTCGAGAGGGCGGCCGTAAAAGCAAGTACGCGGTACCAATGTAATGCCACGGTGGGAGGTTAGCCCACTGGATCAGGGTTGAAAAGCCAAGTCTCGTTACATCTGGTATCAGAGCTTTGGTTTGTACAAAGCTATGAGGTACAACAAATTTGAACAAAGCATAGGACTCATCATAGTTATAATATGTCATTTGAGATAGGGTTAGAAATTCCCTAGAATGAGATTCTAGAGTATGGTGTTGGAGAGAGCGTATTTTGAAATATATAAATTATTTTCAATTTAATAAATCGTTTTGGAAAGCAAAATTATTTTGAAATATAATATGAGTTTTGAGTGTCTATTGTATGTTGAGATTCGGACTATCGAGTATACAAGGATTTTTGAATATACACCTAGCTAACGTGTACATGAAGTACAATATATACTAAATAGATATAGATTCACACTCTAGTTGCCCGGAAATGATTCTGTTGATTGATCGATCAACAATAGATATTTATTTTCGAGTTTCGAAAGTGGGATGACTGTGAAACATCGAGAAATACTTAAAACCATTAGATAAATGTTTGAGAATGTTTTTACAAATTCAAGTAAAATATTTTGATAAATTAATATGATTTGAAATAGATAAGAAATTGTTAAATAAGTAATGTATTCCTTGTTTGTAGAGTATAAGTTGAATTCGCAAATTAATTATGATGTAATAAGGAATAATGAATGTTTGAAAATAATTCTTCGCTCGTTGGTGTTGACCCACCTTCGTCTTTGCTTATCATTTCTGCGGTCTCTTTGTGCTTGAAATTTTGATACTGTGCCATCCTTGAACCCTTCTTTTTTTTCCTTGTTCTGACAAATCTAAAGACAAGCTGTATTAATAGCATAGTTTTGAATTTGGAAATAAGTATTTTGAATTGTAAGCAACATTGAATGTTTGTAAATGATTGGCAATTGAATTTTAAAGGGGTGAATTTACCCAAGATAATACGTTTTGGGAAAATGAAATTTATAAGGAAAAAGATTCCATGTTATTTTTCAACTATTCGAATAATGTAAAATTTCAAGCAAGATCTAAATATTTGAAACCGTAATGAATAAAATTATATACTTGGTGCAAATGATTTGAAAATTTATTATCATGAAAGTTGATTTGGTTTATAAATTGAAATGGCTTATAATGCCTATGAATTGGGAAATTGTAAAGTTAAGCTTGTACAATGCTCGATTTAAGCTAAATTGTTTTGTAAAGCGGAAATTCTGATTCCAATTTTTGAACGAAGTTGATTTTCCAAGTTATTTGGATGTAAAGTTCGACGACTTGAAATCCCAAGATCTTGAAATATGATTTGAAAATATTATAAAATATAGTTACGAAATGGTTTATAACTTCGGGATATGAAATAAAATGATTTAGTACTAAGATTCAAGTAACCCATGACTAAATAAAGGTATGACGTAATGATGATTTGGGGTCCGTAGAGACATCATTTTTTTATATAGATACATGCGTAGGCCGTGCCTAGTGGCCTTGTCATTGGGAGAAACCTCTCAACTTGGGACACAAACGTATTATGTTGTTTATCATAAAATATTTGGAAATTTTGGAAATAATCTTGGTTTTGAAATCCCGAAGCAAGTATGATTCGATATGAAAAGAAAACGATAGTATTTTGAGTGATTTGAAAATAAAACAGGGATTTCGAGTTGAAGAAATTATTTCATACTTCTATTTCAAATTTAGTATTCGCGTTTAGATTTTGATAAAAATAATTTTAAAGAGATTTTGATGGAAATTGACGAGTTTAATTTTTAAGAAATTTTCAAGTCTAAAATTATATTGGGTATTCTGTTTAAAACTAATTTTGGTATTGGAAACATTTATTTTATCTATGTATATATAGGTATAGTTTCTCCAATCTCTCCTTTTCGAGGATGAAAAGTTTTAGGGGGGGGGGGGGGGGAGATTGTAACGATCTAAGATTTTTCTACGTTTTTATATATATATAATTTATTTGGATTTGAATATAAATTGAATTAATAAGAATATTGATTTAAAAAACTTTTATATTTTTGGTCTGATAAATATTTTGTTTTATAAATATGATATTTGTAATAAAAACCTATTTTAAGACCATATTTAAATATAAAACTTTATTAAACAAATTTGAATTATTTTAAAGGATGTTATGTTATGTAATATATGATATTTTACAAATCTATTTTTTAATATTGAGATTTAAAATTTTATATGTATAAATTTTAAAAATATTGATTAAGTATTTAAATATTTAAATTTGTTTTGGCTAAATATAATTTTAATACAACAAGTGGTTTGCAATTCAGTAACTACTGACGGACAGAATCTGAATTAAATTAAAATTAAATAACCAGTTTAAATAATCATTCAGTTTATGTATGCGCAGTCTTAAAATATTTTATAAAAAATTTCTATAATTTTTAATTTGGAAAATAAACATATATTTTTCTAGCGAAATTTAGGACAACTGTGGTCCTTTTGACATTTTACAAAATTAGTTAGTCGGTCTATTTTATTATTGTTTTGAGAGCGTAGCATATTGTAGTACACTATTACAATTTTATTTTGTTTCCGTTCATAATCAAATAACAGTACGAATTGAAACTTAGGAAAGAACCTTCCAATAGAACACATGCATATGGGCCTTACATAAATGTGAACGCACAGCAATATAGAAAAGGGAAAATTTCCTTTATAGCGTGTAAATCAAATGGCAGCAAAGTGGACACATGTCCTTGTTTTGTTTAACAACTCCACACGTTTTTTCTTCCTAAAATAAAAATAAATAAAAAACCATTCAGCTCCTCATTCAAAATTTGTTTCTGTAACAACTCGGAAAATCAGAATCGATTTAAAAATTTTATTTCGGCAATTTTAATGAAATTTGAATATTTAAAATTAATTATTTTAAATAATTATGACTAGAAATTTATTTTGAATAGATATAGAACGTATAAATTTGTTTAAATCAAAATTAAAATATAAATATTTATTTTAATTATAAAAGGAATTGAAAACGGCGTAGTAGTTTGAAAATTCGATTTCAAATTTCAAATGAATGTACAGGGTTCAAAATAAACCGGATTTTGGTGAAACCAGAAATATTTGAATATGTTTGAAAATATCTTTCCGACAAATGTGAAAAATCCAGATTTCATAACGGGAATAAATAGTTATGTCCGGTTGAAAATTCAGAACAATCGGTATGGAATTTATATAATATATAGTCCTTAAAAATAGCGATTTTGCAAATGACCTCCGTTTTTGACGAGACCACTTTTGTTGGATCTGGAATGTCAAATTATTGCTAGTTTCCAATTTTCATAATTTTTGGAATTAATATGTGAGCGTGGTGAATTTAAACATGTTTGGCCAATTCAGTTTGTATTTTAATCGACCGGAAAATGGCCATTTTTCAAATGATCTCCAAATTCGACGAAATTAGTTTTGTTAGGACTGTATCGTCAAAACATAGCTAGATTTATTTTTCTGTAATTTTTAGAATCGGTATATAGCCCCAATAAATTAAAATGTACGTCTAAATTGAAAATAAAATGATTTATATTTTAATTTAAAGGAAAACTGACCTTAACAGTCGGATTGGCTTACGGGACATATCCCATTGCATTCGGAATGGGGATATTTAGCTAGCGGCGTCAGTCGTTGGGTTTGATTTGGAGTTCGTATCAATAAGCGGATATTATTGGAATTAAATATGTAAAAAAAACGGGTATAAATAGTTTCTAGAAAACCCTAACCTAGCCTCACAATTCAACAGCCGCCTCCCATCGAAATTAAGGGCCAAGAAGTTTGGATTTTCTCCCTTCAATCACATCAAATTTATGCCAAATTAATTCATGAATTATAAACAAAAAAGGTGTAAATTTTTGCGTGCTTTAGATCCATATGGGTATGATCCATTATCATGAAGCATGGAGCTCGATTTTCGAGCTTAAAGCTCCATCGTTCTCGCTGGAATTCGAAGGCGGAGGGTTCACCGAGAGTGGCACTACCACCAGCGTTGGGGGAGGAAGGGATGCTCGTCGATGTGGTGGCTTCAGAAGAACGGCTGGCTGATCCAGGAACGTGCACATGTGGAGGAAGGGATCGAAGTTTTCCGGCTATAGGCAATTGAAGAAGACTGGTTTAAATAACCCTAATGATGGGATCAACTAAGTTACGGTAATTAGTTTTGTTTTTATTTTAAAATTAATTATATATGTAATCCAAAGTTTAAAAATGTGTATCTTGTCCAAACGGAAACATAATTTGACAAGATTGCAAGCATTGGAATCGTGGCGAAATTATCTACAACATGGAACTGACTAGAACGGAAATGGAGCAATTTAGAATTTCAGGCAAATTTGAATGCGAATAGAATTAAAACAGAAATTCAGAAACAAAAGAATGGAGGAGTGGATCCCAATGTGAGAACTCCTACTCACTCTAATTTTATTTTTCAGTAAAATATATACTAGGATGTAGACAGTGCTTAGCAGCACCCAACACCATTGATTGTACAAACCATGATTGTTTGTTTGGATTGAATGGACTGTATTGTGTTTATTAATTGTATGGAATAAAATATTTGAATAATAAAAATATCATTTTTATTGAATGAATAAAATATATAAAATATTCATGTGATGAATAAAATATTTGAATAATAAAAATATTATTTTTACTGAATGAATAAAATATATAACATATTCATGTGATGAATAAAATATTTGAACAATAAAAATATCATTTTTATTGAATTAAAATATATATAAATACTCATGTATGGAATAAAATATTTGAACAATAAAAATATCATTTTTATTGTATATATAAACTGTATAAGATAGTTATGTGTTGAAATAAATATTCATAAACAAATCAGACGATTTGTTTGTGTGCAACCATTTAACTGACATTGATTGGGACAATAATATTTTACACATCGCACAATTACACAAATAATAATCTTTGTTTGTTGTTTGAAAACCCCACACAGGTATTAGGACAATATTTGACATTCACTGATCCCAATAATTAGTGGTATGTCAATCGATGGGTCGATAGACTGTATAAGCTTTATTTATTTATTTTAATGCTTATACAGTTGTAAAATGCTCTTTGGATGTTGTGTGATTGTTTATCATTATTGTTTTATACATATGATGTTGAAATCCATATAACTGAAATTATACGGTAATTGATTGAGTCTGATTCCAATTCAGAATTGACGAATATTTTTAAATAATATTCCGCATACAATCAAAACCAGATATTTTGAAAATATTATCATTTTAATATTATAATGATAAGGAATATTCAAATTTGACTTGAAATTTGAAATGAAATTGAAATTGTTTTATAATGAATTTAAAACAAATTTGTTAAGGAATATTCAAATTTGTTTTGAAACTTGAAATGATATTGAAATCGTTTTAAAATGAATTTAAAATGAATTTGTTAAGGAATATTCAAATTTGACTGGAAATTTGAATTGAAAATGAAATCGTTTTAAAATGAATTTAAAACGAATTTGTTAAGGAATATTCAAATTTGATTTGAAATTTGAAATGAAATTGAAGTTGTTTTAAAATGAAATTAAAACGAATTTGCTAAGGAATATTCAAAATTGATTTGATATGAAATTGAAATCGTTTTAAAATGCATTTAAAACGAATTTGTTAATTATTATTCAATTTTGGTTTAAAATTAAAAATGAAGTTGAAATCATTTTAAAACGAATTTATAAACGATTTATAAGTTATGTTTTAAATGGAAATCGATGAAACATATTATATATATATATATAATATAGTGGCCTGAATAGAACACGCCGCGGCCGTTCGTGAATTTCGACCATTGACTTCGAATTGACATTACGGGAGATCCAACCATCAGATTCTCCAAAAGCCGGAACAGTTGGGTTTGTATTGAGGAGATCTTTCTAACGAATATAAGAGATTTGAAATCTAATGGTTGGATTTCGAATTATGTCCAAATCAAATTTGGAAAAAGTCGCTGTAAGTGCAGTTCGATGACCGTTTATGGAAATCGACTAAAAGGGCCTTAATAAAATTATTAAAAATATTGTTAATTTGTGTAAAATCATAATAAATGATTTGGAAAGAATTGGGCTGAAAAATTCCATAATATATTTTTATTGAAATGAACTTGTTAATAACAAGAATTACAATCCAATTATTTTTAAATAAATAAATTTGATTGAGAAGTGGTTTTAATATTACCAGAATGTCCAATATATGAATTGGAGTGGATTAGAATGGAAATCATCTTCGGAATATTTCGATGTTGGATTTCGTGATTATACAGATATTGTTATAGAAATTTGAAAGATATGTTTATATCGTTATTTCCAATACAATATTTGTTGGTTTCAGAATTTGATATTGAATATAAGCCGATATATTTTCTATTCAGAGCCTTGTATTTAATATCAAATGGGATTTTTGGTTTGTCGTGAACGATGTTTTAAATAACACTATTCTTAAACCCAGTTGAGGAAAGAATTAATCTTTTTATTAAGATTTAGTGAAACTTTCCAACTAATTAATATTTAATTGGAATTGAATAAAAGAATTGGATTTTGAGTTTTTCATGAATGGTGTCTTCAGTAACACTGTTCTTGAACCCCGTGTGAAAAGAATAAATCTTTCAATTAAGATTATTAATGTTTCTAGTTAATTAACATTTAACTGGAATAAAATGGAATGTGAATCGGGTTTATTGTAAACTGTGCTTTTAACGACATTCTTTCTTTAACCCGATTTACAGTGAAATGTGATTTGGAATTTATAATTCTTTTCATTAAGATTTAAAGGAAATTTTCCAAAGTGAAGTTTTCCAATTTAATACAATAAATTGGAATGGAATAGAATTCGATTGGATAATAATCAAAGTGAGCTTCTGTGGAGGAAGGCTGTTAATATATATGGAATTCAAAAAGCTTTGTCGTTATTCTAATTAAATTATTAGTCGAACACGGAAATTGATATCGATTATATATTGATCTATTTTTCGTGAAGATTCCATAAATAATGGAATGTGATTTGGGTTTATCGTGAACTGTGTTTTAAATGACATTAGTTCTTTAACTCTGTTAAAGATAAGATTAATCTCTTAAATCTGAATAATAATTAAGTAATCATTTTTGAGATTAAAACTGAATTAGAGTTTTAATGAATCTTTAATTAGATTGGAATGTGAAAAGGGTAATTAAATTTATCGAATTCATCGAATGATCGCGAATGCAGTATCACCAGTTTTGCTCCAAGCGATAGTTAAATCTTTAATTAGATTTGAACGTGAAATGGTGATTAATTTTACCGATAACACCGTGGTGTTAGATATGAAGTATTACTAGTTTTGCTTCATGGGATGAATAGGTTGGGATTGAGAAATATAATAAATGATTACTTCGGTAAGGTGTGCTAATCCCGACTACTTTGGATAAACCTTAAATTGGTTTGAATTGATATCCAATGGAAGATTAAAGAATAAATTTGAAGAATTTATCTTTGATAAAATGAATGGGAACCTTTCCCAAAGGATATGTATATTTGAATAAAAGAATATTCAGAATTGGAATGAGCCCTATGTTGCGTTTTTATAGTACTTGTTTATAAAATACGCGAGTTATTCGGAAAGGCCGGATTTATACCCGTTCTGAATAACTGATTCGATGATAAGTCGATGGCGAAGACGGTGGTTGAAGACCGGAGGTCTTCACATCGGTTGGATGATTACTGATGTCTTGATTTGGCTGTACACCCAAGAAAAGCTAATAAGTGGTGATCGTCTAGACGTAGTTGGAGATCGACCGGATATGCGAGGACCTCTCTCCTGTATTGGACATATGAGACGAGGAATAAGGTGCCTCCGGTTTCGTTCAGACCCAGAATGAACTTGTAAATGGATGTGTGTCTGACGTTGGATTTCATCCCATGTTGATTGATCTCTATTAAATATATATCTGTTTGGTGGCGGAGAATTTATTCTCTTGCTTAACACCCTTCTCTGAGACATACGAGCTCAGATGTTATATATCGATAAACATCAGTCGCATGGCGTGAATTTCCTGTGTGGCATGCTGTGATGCAAATGATCAAGGCTTCTGTTGAAAAGCAGAGTCTTGTGGTTGATGATCAAAGCACGACTTTAATATAGCATAGCTTTGTGTATAGCGTTAATTTGCAAGCCTCACACCTCGGTGTGAACCAGAAACGGGAGGGACTTCAGTGAGGGCATGCGTTTCCTTCTAGCTAGGAGTGGCGTCATGGTATGGAGCCCTTACATTTTACTCATGTGGATGTTGCATATTATTTGATAGATAGCGGGGCGCCTCGGATATATCGGTTACTAGCTGATGGATATTGAGTCATCTGGCTCATTTACGCCCCATATGGCTGGGAGATGCATGTTCAGGGATTTTAATCCACTTAAAATATGGACCAGCCCTGGCGATCTAGGTGCAGTTGCGGCTGTTCCTGAGACATGGGCTAGATTGTCTCGAATTAGCAAAGGATGATCCCTTTGCCTTGGTTTACAGATGGAAAATCAACTTCCAATACGTGACATTTTGGTTTTAATTGTAGAGCCTAGTATGGCGACATAGTGGGATGGGGCACTATGCCGTCTATGATTAATACATTTATATTTGAAGTTGATTTCTTTACCTATATTAATAATAAAAGATGAAATTTCACGTATCAAGCATTATTTGGCTATTATTAGGAAAAATTCTATCCTTTGGCTTACGTTGCATTGTGTGATGGGACCTGAGTCTTATAATAGCTTCATTGTTCTTTATTTAGCATTGCGCTGTTTGTTTAATGCACTGGTATTCTTGGGGCGTAAACCCGTTACGTGTTATACGGCGTGGTCCCTTGATATATCTAACTTTAAAATCAAGTTATTAACTTTTTTAGTTCTTACACCAGTCACATGACTGACCTGCAGTTTATTGTTTTAACCTAAACTCTGGGTGCCCCTATTTTCCACATGAGCAGCTAGTAGTTTGGTTTTGCAGGTATTATATTCACAGGATCCTGGATTGACAGCTGGAACTATACTAGGAAAGCTCTGTATCCGTGTATTCCTTTCAGTTGTGTTTTGTATTATTTTCCGCTGCATAATAATTTGTAAATCTCTGATATATATCAAATGTATATTATTTTCTCATACTCTATATATTCCTGTACTCTGAAGTAAATTGTTGTAATAGCAATGAAATGTTCATTTGTTTGCGTTCCGATTAGTCATGTTCTCAGTTAATCCGTTCTTTCTCTTCTCTTCGAAGACCGAGGAAGTTCGGGTCGTCAAAGTTTGGTATCAGAGCTTTGGTTTATAGAGCTCGAGAATAAGGCATATTAGAACCAAACAAAAGATTTCATCAGAGATTGTATTTGTAATATCCAATAAGAATGACTCGTTAGAGATGGGATCAGTAGTATCCTAGAATGAGTATAAAGAGTGTTATTTTTAAAATAAAAATAAAAACAAATTTTGCTTTGAAAAATTCAATCTAATTATACGTATTTGATTATATTTATTTTATATTAAATTTGGATAATCGATTATATAAAGATTTTGCATATACGCCTTGCAAACCTATATTCGAAGTTTTAATATATTGGATAGATATAGAATCACACTCTTGTCGCCCGGAGATGATACTGATGATAACACGTGCATCATCAGTGTTTGTGTTCGAGTTTCGAAAGTGGGATATCTATATATTTCCAATTGGCTGGTGTGAGAACCAAAACTAGATAGTGTTATTGTTGTGAATTGGCATCAAAAACATGATTTTGTGTATATATATCAAAGTTATGAATTTGAAAATTTAATCAACTAATTGATTGCTGATTGTGTTGTTTGATTATTGGTTTGATTAACTGAAATTTTGAACCATTAAGCCAAATTGAATCAAATATTGAACTGAATTGAAATTGGTTGAAATTTCATGCATATACATGTATATACATTGAGCAGGTCATAGCAAGGAGGTTAAAAAACGGAATAAAATTGTATGCCCGACAAATAGGTACATGTTTACTAATTTATTGGGTTTGGATGATTTTATGGGCCGACGGGCTAGCCGCTTGGCCTTTTCTTTTTCTTTTTGGATGATGAGGGCACTGCGTGGCTAGTTGAGGTTTTAAATGTCTCCCTGTACAAAGGAGGTTATGGCGAAATTTTTCAAAAATTTTGGGTGTTAGCCTAATTTTTGAAGAATTGGAAAATTCTTAGAAACTGAAAAGTTGAAGAATGAAAGCCAGAATGAAAGTTGAGTTGTTTAGTTAAACAACTTTCAGCTTCGTTCCTTTTCGAGGATGAAAAGATTTTAAGTGGGGGAGATTGTAACCACCCGAAAAATCAGAACCAATTTAAAAAATTTATTTTGGCAATTTTAATAAATTTTGAATACTTAAAATGAATTATTTTAAATAATTACGACTAGAAATTTATTTTGAATAGAATTAGAACGTATAAATTTATTTAAATCAAAATTAGAATATAAATATTTATTTTAATTATAAAAGGAATTGAAAACAGTGCGGTAGTTTGAAAATTCAATTTCAAATTTCAAATGAATGTACAGGGTTCAACATAAACCGGATTTTGGTGAAACCAAAAATATTTGAATCTATTTGAAAATATCTTTCCAAAGAATGTGAAAAATCCAGATTTCATAACGGGAATAAAACGTTATGTCTAGTTGAAAATTCAGAATAGTCGTTATGGAATTTATATAATATATAGCCCTTAAAAATAGCGATTTTGCAAACGACCTCCATTTTCGACGAGACAACTTTTGTTTGATTCGGAATGTCAAATTATTGCTAGATTTCAATTTTCATAATTTTTGGAATTAATATGTGAGTGTGGTGAATTTAAACATGTTTGGCCAATTCAGTTTGAAATTAATCGACTAGAAAATGACCATTTTTCAAACGGTCTCCAAATTCGATGAAATTTGTTTTGTTAGGACCGTATCATTAAAACATAGCTAGATTTATTTTTCTGTAATTTTTGGAGTCAGTTTGTGGCCCCAGTAAATTAAAATGTACGTTTAAATTGAATATATAATGATTTATATTTTAATTTAAAGAAAAACTGAATGCAACATTCGGATTACTTATAGGACATATCTCATTGCATTCGGAATAGGGGTATTTAACTGGGGGGCGATAGTCGTTGGGTTTGATTTGGAGTTCGTATCAATAAGCGGATATTATTGGAATTAAATATATAAAAAAGGGTATAAATAGTTTCTAGAAAACCATAACAAAGCCTCACAATTCAACAACCACCTCCCTTCAAAATTAAGGGCCAAGAAGTTCGGATTTTCTCCCTACAATCACGTCAAATTTAGGCCAAATTAATTCATGAATTATAAACAAAAAAGGTAGAGATTTGTGCGTGCTTTAGATGTGTATGGGTATGATCCATTATCATGAAGCGTGGAGCTCAATTTTCAAGCTCAAAGCTCCACCGTTCTCGCTGGAATTCGATGGCGTAGGGTTCACCGAGAGTGGCGCTACCGCCAGCGCTAGGGGATGATGGGATGCTCGTGGATGCGGTGGCTTCAGATGAACGGCCAACTGCTCCAGAAACGTGCGCGATGTGGAGGAAGAGATCGAAGTTTTTCGGCTACAGGCAATTGAAGAAGACGGGTTTAAATAACCCTAATGACGGGATTAACTAAATTACGGTAATTAGTTTTGTTTTTATTTTAAAATTAATTATTTATGTAATCCAAAGTTTAAAAATGTGTATCTTGTCCAAACGGAAACAGAATTTGACTTGGTTGAAAGCGTTGGAATCATGGCGAAATTATCTACAACATGGAGCTGACTAGAACGGGAATAGTGCAATTTAGAATTTCAGGCAAATTTGAATGTGAATATAATTAAAATAGTAATTTAGAAATAAAAGAATGGAGGAGTGGATCCAAATGTGAGAACGTCTTCTCACTCTAATTTTATTTTCCAGTAAAATATATACTAGGATGTAGATGGTGCTTAGCAGCTCCCGACACCATTGATTGTACAAACCATGATTGTTTGTTTGGATTGAATAGACTGTATTGTGTTTATTGATTGTATGGAATAAAATATTTAAATAATAAAAATATCATTTTTATTGAATGAATAAAATATATAAATATTCATGTGATGAATAAAATATTTGAATAATAAAATTATCATTTTTATTGAATGAATAAAATATATAAAATATTCATGTGATGAATAAAATATTTGAATAATAAAAATATCATTTTTATTAAATGAATAAAATATATAAATATTCATGTATGGAATAAAATACCTGAACAATAAAAATATCATTTTTATTGTACATATGAACTGTATAAAATAGTCATGTGTTGAAATAGATATTCATAAACAAATCAGACGATTTGTTTATGTATACCCATTTAACTAACATTTATTGGGACGATAATATTTTACACATCGCCCAACTACACAAATAATAATCTTTATTTGTTGTTTGAAAACCCCACATGGGTATTGGGATAATATTTGACATACACTGATCCCAATAATTAGTGGTATGTCAATCGATTGGTTAACAGACTGTATAAGCGTTATTTATTTATTTTAATGCTTGTACAGTTGTAAAATGCACTATGGATGTTGTGTGATTGTTTATCATTATTGTTGTATACATGTGATGTTGAAATCCATATGTAACGACCCATATTTTTGGTTAAGTTATTTTAAATATTTAATATGGTTTTAAATATTGATTTTATAATATAAATGAATTTATATTGAGTTATTGATTTAATAATAGAAATACGATATATTTTGAATATATAAAATCATCAAAATACGGGGATCTAGAATAATTAAATTCGAAATTCAAAACGGAGTCAAACTGATTTAAATGGTTAATAGAAATTCTATTTGAATATAAACGATAATAATAATTTATTATCGATGGAGTTGGTTGTTTTAAATTTAAATCATATTTTTATCAATTTAATTTGATATGTAAGAATAGTTAATTTTTAAAACGATCTCGATTTTCATTAAAACTAATTTTATAGGGTCTGGAGCGGCAAACCATGGCAGTATGTCAAATTTCATTGTGATTGGAACTCCTATGTTATCATACGAGAGTAAAGCGTTCAATGGATAATACATAGCAATATAATATAATTTAATTTGTCTATCTTCCTTAGGAATCCAATCCTATCTTTCCTTGAAAGCCATTCCTTAAGTCAATAAAAAGTGGTCAATCTTTACTTCTAAATAAAAGTCGAGCCCTCTTTCTTTCAGCTAAAAATCGAAATTTAATTTCCCCTTTCCTTTCTGCAATTCAAATCAACCCCTTATGTTGAAAAAAGAAAGAGAGAAAGGGAAATCATTCAAAATCGATTTCGAATTCTTACGCAAGGTTCTGGCGTTGAGGAGGACACGCATTGCGGTAGTGAGTTCGACTTTGAACTCATGGATCTAGGGTTTATCGTGGCAAACGCTACACTGTGTTGGAGGGAGTTTCGACAGTAGCGTTGGATTTGGGGTGGCGAGGGCTTCATCGAAGTTGAGTTAGGGTTGCGATGGAAAGACATAAATCGTTGGTTCGAAGTGGAAGGGGGTTGCAATGTTGGGAGTTACTGGGGTGAAGTTCCAGAACGTATTTCGCACTGGATCTACAAGATCAGGCATCGATATCAGAATTGGAATTAAGGCAAGAAGACCAACTTGAAATAGAATTTGTGCGATTTGGATACAAAGGGATCCGCAGTTTTTCTGGTGGCGATAGGAACATCAATGTCGGATTCTGGGAGAAAGGGGAGGACTTGTGCGAGGATGGTGAGGTGCCGAGGGTTAAACGGGGTGATGGGATGCTGGATTTGAATTGGTTGGATAGTACAACAACATTGGGTGATTTGGTAAGTGGCCGATGCTGGTCTGGAAGAACGTTCGAACAGTGGATGATAAGGTAATAATTTAAGTAATTTAAATTACTTAAGAATTTTAATTAATATGTGTGTGTGTATATATATATATATATATATAAACTAGTTAAAATTATATATGTCTTGTTTATATATAAAAAATTATTAGATTTATTTGAGTAATCAGCACTAATTAACATTAATTTAAGGAAGTAATTATTTGATTTAAAAAAATTGGATAATTATAATTTATTTAAATCGTTCATACAAATTAGTAACTGATCACATTTATGTAGTTAGCTGGTAAAGGAAGTACATGTGAATAGATCATTTGAGTATTGGATTAAGGGATATAATTTTATTTTTAATTGGATAAAGGTTTGATTTTTGTTAAAGGAGAACAAAGAAAATAATAAATATAGCCCGTATAATTTGCAAAATTTTAAGTACTATATTTGATTTATGCAAGGTCCAAAAGGCTAACGCAAGTCGAGTAGGACATTTAGCGGGAAATGGATTTCGATTTTTCCAGAGACAGATGGAATATAAATCAAACGTCTTCTATTTATTTAGGCAATTAAAAATCAGGTGAGTAAACTCACTTTCTGGATTCGTTATAATTTATTATAACGAATATTTATTTAATATAATATGTTGTTTGTTGGTTGATTGGTTGCATTGCTATTTATTTATAAATTGTGGTTATTATGTATATTAGTTATTTAGGCTTGGTGGTTGTTGCTATTATATATATATATATATATATATATATATATATATTGGTGATTGGATAGTTCCCGCAGTACCACTAGCGGATGCTCGCATTATCATTAGCGGATGACCCTATACGCCCCACGCTATGATAGTGGATGATCTTCTATACCACGATATCCTGCCTCGAAGCAGGATAGGTATTATTTATGTTGCTAACATCTGTGGATGCAGGAAAAACAGGTTGGAGGAATCCAACTGGATTCCTCAAAATTTATTATTGTTTGTTTTCACATATGTATTATCATATATGATATGTTATAAAACCCGTGATTTGATAATCGAGTGTTTTTGGATATTTAAATATCACTGGACTAAAATGTTGATATATAAAAATATCGTGAAAACGATATTTGAGATTTAAATGGAAAATTCTATTTTTCTAAAAATAGAATTTGAAATTCGAATGGGCTAAAAATATTAACTTGTTTTTAATAAATAAAACAAGTATTAAATTTTTAAACGATGTTTATAAAATAATCAGGGAATTGAAGTAAATTTATAAATGGTGTTTATAAATAAAATGGAATGATTTTCATTTGATAATCAAGGAACTAAAGTGAATTTATAAACATTGTTTATAAGTGAAGAGAAATGAATTATCATTGGATAATGGGGAAAATGTAAATACAAGTGTGAATTATAAAAGGGAAATTTATTTTTCCAAAGTAAAAATTATAATTTCAAATGGATTTGAAATGAGATTTGTTTAAATATATAAACAGATAATATGAACGATGTTTATAAAGAAAGGTGAAAAATTTTCATTTGGATAATTTAAAATATTTAAATTCAAATATGAATTTAAATTGAATTGGGAATTGCGTTAAAAGGGAAACGATGGAATTTATTCCAAGGTTCGGAATATAAGTTGAACTAAAATAAATCCAAACGGATTTATGATATGAATTCGACTATGTCGAATTTATAAAACTAAATTATTTCCTGAAAGGGTATTAAATTTGTATTAGATAGAAACTATAATTAAATGTGAAAATAGATTCTACAATTTTATTTGTAAGTTGTAAAAATAAAATATTCCAATAGGAGTAGAACTATAAAAGGTTTTTAAATAAGAACTTTTTTAGTATATATAAAACAAGGATGGGAAATTTATAAACGATGCTTATAAATAAGGTGAGATAATTATCATTAGATATATTTGGCATTTTAAATTCAAGTGTTGAGTAAAATATTTTAACAATAAAATTTACATCTTTATCATATTTAAAATTAGAACTACTTCACGGTGGAGTCTGATTTAAAAATCAAACGATAGATACCATAATTTTATAAAATATTTTACATAACAAAAATAGTGATGTGTTGACAGCACTCATGTGTTGAGATTAGTTGTGTGTTGAAAGAAATATAGATTCATGTGTTGAATAGAATAAATATTCATTTGTTGAATAGAATAACGAATTTATTAAAATATATAAAGCCGTGTTGATTAGAGCCGCGGTAGTTCGTGAATTTCGACCATTGACTTCGAATTGACATTGCGGAAGATCCGACGGTCGGATTCTCCTGAAACCGGAACCGTTGGGTTCGTATCGAGAAGAGCTTTCCAATGAATATTAGAAATTTGAAATCTAACGGTTGGATTTGGAATTATGTCCAAATCAAATTTGAAAAAGGTCGTTGTAAGTGCAGTTCGATGGCCGTTGATGGAAATCGACTGTACGGGCCTTGATAAAATTATTAAAAATACTAATAATTTGTGTAAAATCATAATATGTGAATTAGAAAGAACTGGGATGAAAATCTCCATATTTTAAAGGATAAAAATAGATTTTTGTCAAAATGAACTAGTTTTGAACTAGAATTAAAATCAATTTATTTTTGAAATAAATAAATTGAATTTGAAAGTGATTTTAAAAATAATCAATATTCCCAATACGTGAATTGGACTGGAGTTGAATCGAAATTATCTTCGGAATATTTCGATGTTGGATTTCGTGACTATACAGATATTGTTATGGGAATTTGAAAGATATATTCAATATCGTTATTTCCAATACGATATTTGTTGGTTTCAGAATTTGATATTGAATATAAGCCGGTATATTTTCTATCCAGAGCCTTGTATTTAATATCAAATGTGATTTGGGTTTGTCGTGAACGGTGTCTTCATTAACACTGTTCTTAAGCCCAATAGAGAAAAAGATTAAATATTTCTATTTAGATTTAATGAAGTGTATCAGTTAAATAATATTTAATTGGAATTGAATTTGAATTGGTTTTTGGGTTTACCGTGAGCGGTGTTTTGAACAACACCTGTTCTTTAACCCGATTAACAATAGAGTGTGATTTTGGGCTTATCGTGAATCGTGTTTTAAATGACATTGTTCCTTTAACCTAGTTAAAGGCAGGATATTGATTTTTGAAAAGATTAAAACTAAGTGAAGTTTTAATGAACCTTTAATCAGATTGAAAAGTGAATTGATAATTTAAATTATCAAATCTGAAAGGTGATCGAGAATGGAGTACCACCAGTTTTGCTCCAAAGCGATAGTTAAATCTTTAATTAGATTTGAACGTGAAATGGTAATTAATTTTATCGATAACACCTTGGTGTTAGATATGGAGTATTACCAGTTTTGCTCCAGGGGATGAATAGGTTGGGAATGGGAAATAAAATAAATAATTACTACGGTGTGGTTCGCTAATCCCGACTAGTTTGGAAAACCATTACATGATTTGAAATGATATCCAAAGGAAGAATAAAGAATAAATTTAGAAGAATTTATCTTGGATAAAATTAATGGGAATCTTTCCCTAAGAATGTGATTTTGTGAAAAAGAATATTCTGAATTGGAATGAGGCGCTTGTTGTGTTTGTGTAACATTTGTTTATCATATACGTGGGTTATTCAGAAAGGCCGGGTTTATACCCATCCTGAATAACCGATTCGACGAGATGTCGAAGATGAAGACGGTGGTTGAAGACCGGAAGTCTTCACATCGTTTGGGTGATTACTGATGATCTCGATTGGGCTGTACACACAAGATGAGGGAAACAGTTGGTGATCGTCCAGACGTACTTGGAGATGGATGGATATGCGAGGAAAGTGCATCCGGTTTCGTTCAGACCCAGAACGAACTTGTAAATGGATTGTGTGTCTGACATTGGATTTTATTCTGTGTTGATTGATCTCTATTAAATATACATCTGTTTGGTGGCAGAGAATTTATTCTCTTGCTTAACGCCCTTCTCTGAGACGTAAGAGCTTAGAGGTTGTATATCGATGGACATCAGTCGCATGGAGTGAATTGCCAGTGTGACACGCATAAGTAGCAATTGATCAAGGTTTCTGTTGAAAAGCAAAGTCTTGTGGTTGATGATCAAAGCACGGCCTGTGTGGCGTAGCTTTGTGTACAACATGAATTCGCGAGCCACACACCTCGGTATGAGTCAAAAACGGGATAGTGACTGCAGGGAGAGCACGACGTTTCTTTCTAGCTAGGGTGGTGTCAGTGACCTACCAGCCCTGACATTTATATACTTTTCACCTGTGTGGTTGTTGGATACGAGGCGCCTCGGATATAGGTCAGTAAGGACCGGGAAACGTGTGTTCAGGAATAATTAATCCTCAAAAGTAAGAGAGGACCGGCCCTGAAGATCCAGGGATCAGAGTGGGGTCCTGGGACATTTGCTAGAGTGTCTCGAACGCGGAGAGGAGCTTGCCCCTTGCCTCGACTCATGATGGAACCCAATTTCCAATACGTGTGTTTCAGTTTTATTTGTAGAGCCTAGTATAGCGACATAGTGGGATGGGGCGCTTATGCCGTCTATGATTTATATTTATGATTGAAATTGTTTTGACACTATACACCTATAATAGTATCAAATAATGTGTTTTAAGCGTATCAAGCATGCTTTGGCTGTTATAAGGTAAAACCCTATCCTCCGGCTTGCGTTGCATTGTGTGATGGGACCTAGGTCTTATAACAGCTTCATTTTTCTTTATTTAGCATTGCGTTGTTTGTTCTATGCACTGGTATTCTTGGGAGGAAACCCGTTCCGTGTTATACGACGTGGTCCCTTAATTTACCAAACTTTAAAACCAATATTAATAACTATTTTAGTTCTCACACCAATCACATGACTGACCTGGAGTTTATTGTTTTAACCTAAACTCTGGGTGCCCCTATTTTCCACACGGGCAGCTAGTAGTTTTGGTTTTGCAGATTTATATTCACAGGATCCTGATTTACAGCTGGAACGGTTCTCGGAAAGCTCTGTATCCGTGTATCACTTTCAGTTGTGTTTTGTATATTTTTCCGTTGCTATGTAATTTATTGTAATCTCTGATATTTATCGAATGTATTTTATTCATTTATACTCTGTATATTCTTGTATCTGATGGAATTGTTGTAATAACAATGAAATGTTCTTCCGTCTGCATTCTATTTTGTCTTGTCCTCAATTCTATCCGTGCTTTCCTTACCGGGGAAGTTCGGGTCGTTATAATAAATCAGGGTTAGCGAGAGAACATATTTGAATTTCTATTCTCTTTGGTCCTTTTCACTTGGTAACGATCTAAGATTTTCTACATATTTATATATATAATTTATTTGGATTTGAATATAAATTTAATTAATAAGAATATTGATTTAAAAATATTTTATATTTTCGGTCTAATGAATATTTTTTCTTATAAATATGATGTTTGTAATAAAAAACTATTTTAAGACCATATTTAAATATAAAATTTTATTAAACAAATTTGAATTATTCTAAAGGATGTTATGTTATGTAATATATGAGATTCTACAAATCTATTTTTAATACTAAGATTTAAAAAGTTATATGTATAAATTTCAGAAAGATCGATTAAGTATTTAAATTTTTAAATTTGTTTTGGTTAAATATAATTTTAATACAATAAACGGTTTGCAATTCAGTAAATAAAGATGAACAGAATCTGAATTAAATTAAAATTAAATAACCGCTTTAAATAATCGCTTAGTTTATGTATGCGCATTCTTAAAATATTTACTAAAATTTTTCTATAATTTTTAATTTGGAAAATAAACATATATTTTTCTAGCGTAATTCAGGACAACTGTGGTCCTTTTGACATTTTTACAAAATTAATTAGTCGGTCTATTTCATTATTGTTTTGAGAGCGTAGCACATTATGGTACACTATTATAATTTTATTTTGCTTTCGTTCATAATCGAATGTAACGACCCGCCATTTTGACCGTGCCGAATCGACAAACATGTCAACTCAAAATGTCCAAAACAACAGATTGTTATTAGCTTCTGAGATAAATAGAATAAATCATAGAATCATAGACACAGAGCAATATAATATCTCACAGCAGAAAATTTAAAATACAACAGTAGTTCATGAAACTACAAAATAAATTTTACATCAGAGTTTACATAAATAATACAGCGGAAGTTGTAACACCCCACTTCCATTAATGTCACTCACAAAGGGAACGCATTAACTTCTATGGAGCGTTTTAAGTGTGTATAGAACAGAAACTTAACAACAAGACAGATATAACAGTACTTAGAAATTTAAAATTTTATTCATTACAGCGGTAAACACATAAATGTGATTACATCATCAAAAACCAGAGTCAAAGTACATAATATCCATCTTGACTAAATCAGAGTACATAATTTGAAAGACATAACCCCAGCACAAAATAGCCATAAATAAGATAGGCTGAACTTTTACTTCAGCGATCCAAGCAACTTCTAAAAGAAAGAGATACAGCTGTCCAAAATCAAGCTCCACTAGTGCTAGTTCCACCCTGAGCACCTGGGGGGAAAGGAAGAAAAGAGGTGGAAACAAAGGGGGTCAGACATAAAGTCTGGCGAGTGCGATAACTTTAACAATATAATTATCAGAATAACTAGGCCAAGGCATAAGCTGGAAAATAAGGAAATGACTATGAATAATTGGGTGGCAGAGCAAACAAAAGGAAATAAGATGAACAAAGATAACGTTAAAGGCGCACCTAGTCACAATAAGATAATTACTACACTGCACCACACTAAACACCCTAAAAGTTGATCCCGCCTACGAATCTTAATACTGCTAATGGTAGTTTAGTGTACCTCTAGTTACCTCCATACGTGTCGTCTTCCCCTATCTCCACTAGGGATAACCACTACCCCTATTCGATCGGCTCCCTAACTCGTAGATACCCGAGCTGGCCCCACAGTGGGGTGTATCACTCCCCAAAGTAGCAACCCGATACAACCAAAAATGCACGGCTTATATCTACACGATGCAACGTCTTACCTACCAGCCAGGGCCCACACACGCATATGAACCCGTTGGACTTGCGTTGCCACCACTAACCCATTTGACCTCTTACAATCAAATCCAGTACACGTGTCCCTTCCTCGACTTGGGTCGAGCCCACAAAGATACTCAATGGGTTACTGGTTTGAAAAGGGCCCCATTCATGACACAAGCTTTCCACCTATGCTTGGTCCCCTCTAAGGTTTTTCCCAACTTAACCACATTATTATTCATGTCTTCTTACAAGTTTCTATCTTGGTTAAGTGCATCTAACCGTATTTCAAATGCCACCCAAGGCACCCACTAAATTCCACATGCCACCCAAGGCACCCACTTAATTCCACATGCCACCCAAGGCACCCACTTAACCCCTTCATGTCCCACTACATGTTTTATCTGGTTAAGTGTTTCTTAATTCATTAAGACCGTAACCTTGTAAAGACATCCCACATTAGACTGGCATTTGTAGCAGCTGGATTTGCCGGGAGGGTCCGGGCAGTCTTACACCACAAACAAGCCTAACCTCGTGTCTTTACAACTGTTACGTATTTAATTTATGCCCAAGACCTCCCACATTAGACTGGCATTTGTGGCAGCTGGATTTGCCGGGCGGGTCCGGGCAGCCTTACACCACAAAAGAGTCTAACCTCGTGTCTTAGGCGGTTTATTATTACATATTTCATTTAACCCTAAAGTGGATTAATACCCCTAATTTGAATTGTCAATCAATTCCAAACTATGTCCATAATTGACACTTTAATTATGTCCATCTATTTATGGTATATAAATTTATACCAATTAACATTACAAATTAATTATATGCCATTTAAGGCATTTATGCCAATTCTCAATATTAATTATTTTAATATTGTCCCATTGCCCCACGTTGTACGTTCGTACACGAAATTTAAGGAATATATTAGGCTAGCCAAATAGCCTAAATTTATAAAACGTCACAATTTGGGCAATACATGAAAACAGATCTAATTATCACAATTAGCATGTCTCATAAAAATAAATCTAAAAAGATAAACTTGCATGATTGGCATAATTTGCATAATCCATAACTAACATATATGTAGCAACAAACTAGCGTGGACTAAATTATGTACACGGTGTGTTTTGCATATATTATTATGCATAAAGGTGAACTTGCATAGTGTATAGACGTATAAATCACAATCTAGCATAAACTATGTATTACAATAGATCTAAACATAGATCTAATCATGGATCTAAACATGAGTGTGAAGTTATATGTATTGATTTGGGTTTTCACCTAACTTACATATAAACCACATACAACTCGCATATGAATTACTAACAGCACATACTTGCTTATGTATACTAACATAGGATTCACATATATGATTCACTTGCAATTTTACATATGATTCACAAATGAACTTGCATATGACTAATATTCCACTTGCATAAAATTCCAATGTTCTAATATAATCAAATTACACATATAGGATCAGGAATGAGGAATAGATTTACTAAATTAACTAACTTGTTTATATGTTTACAACATAGGGATAATAACTAACTATGCCACATGAATCAACAGACAAAATCTCATAATCCAAATATAAACCCATCAATATTGATTTAAGAATTATCTTGTTAATGAGATCATATTCACATATGTCTTAGCATATACTTTAGGTCCAAACTTACATATAAAATAGATGCCATAAATCAAATTAAACGTACAAAGTTGCATATGATTCTCATTAAATCTTGCATATAATTCATGTATAATTTAATACACCCAAACTTGCATATAAGTTAAACATACATATGAATCAAGTTGAACTTACATATGATCTAACATATGAATTAATTCCACAAACATAACCAAACTAGCATATGAAGCATTCTTATGCATTGATTGTACATAAGCCAACAATTTACATAGATAATAATACGGTCAATGATTCACAACCACAATCTCATCATCCAATTTATAACTCTACCTAATTAAATAGATAATTATCTTATTAAAGAAATCAAACTCACAACTCAAAGAAGGTCTTGAGTTCTGAAATCTGAGTTCTGAAATTGATTTAGCTTTCCTTTGAAGAAGACAATTTGTTGCGGTTTAGATTAGAATTGAATTGATTAGCTTTTCTTCCTCTCTAATTGGTGGCGGCTATTCTAGATTGCAAGGTAACAGCATGGAGGCCATGATTCTAATTTTTATTTGATTTTAGGGTTTGGGTCTACATGTGTTTTTATAGAGTTTAGGATTAATTTAGGCCATCCGATCAACCTAGAATGAACCATAGTCATTCAGTCAAGATAGGGTGACAAGTCAGCCCTAATGACTCAGCTAAGAGTCAGAAAATCGTCATCAAACAAATCTTCCCGGGGGGGGGGGGGAGGCAGGTCGACCCCCTAGTCGACCTGTGTGGGTAGGTCGACCACCTGGTCGACCTGGCCCATGGCGGGAAATTTCCCGCCTAGCCCACCTGAGTTTGAAATTTGAATTTTTGAAATCTGTTTTGAATTTTAGTGAAACTTCCCATGGCCATAACTTCTACATATGAAGTCCAATTGTAACACCCCACGTCCATTAATGTCACTCACAAAGGGAATGCATTAACTTCCATGGAGCATTTTAAGTGAATATAGAACAGAAAATCACAACAAGACAGATATAAAGCAGTACTTGAAAATCTAAAAGTTTATTTATTGCAGCAGAAGGTAATTATGTTTGGTTACATCATCAAAACCATAAACCAAAATCAAGTACATAATATCCATCTTGATAAAACAAAGTACATAAACTGAAAGACATAATCCCCAACATCAAAATAGCCATAAATAAAAGAGAAGCTGAACTTTACTTCAGCGATCCAAGCAATCTTCTAAAAGAAGTCCAAAATCAAGCTTCACTGGTGCTATTTCCAACCTGAGCACCTTGAGGGGGGGGGGGGGGGGGAAGGGAGAAAAGAGGAGGAAACAAAGGGGGTCAGACGTAAAGTCTGGCGAGTGTGATAACTTTAACAATATAATTAACAAAGTAACTAGGCTAAGGCATAAGTTGGAAAATAAGGAAATGATCATGAACCATTGAGTATGAAAGAGTAAATAAGGAAACATGATGAACAACGATATCGTTAAGCGCACCTAAACCACTATAGGATGATTCCTAATCTACACCAACACTGTAGGATAATTGCTATACTGCACCACCACTAGTCCCCCTAAGGTTGATCCCGCCCACAGACTTAAATAATGATAATGATAGTTTCGTGCACCACTAGTTGCCTTCGTAGGTGCCGCCTGCCCCTATCTCCACTAGGTGTACCCATTACCCCCAAGAGATCGGCTCCCTAACTCGTAGATACCCGTGCTGGCCCCACAGTGGGGTGTATCACTCCCCAAAGTGGCAACCCGATACAACCAACAACGCACGGCTTATACCTACACGATGCAACAATGTCTTACCTACCAGCCCGAGTCCACACACGCATATGTACCCGTTCGACTTGCGTTGCCACCGCTAACCCGGTTTGGCCTCTTACATTCAAGCCCAGTATGCGTGTCCCGTCCTCGACTTGGGTCGAGCCCGCAAAGATACGTATGGGTTACTGGTTGAAACGGGCCCCCATCACTTGACACAAGCTATCCACCTAAGCTTGGTCCCCTCTAGTACATCCCACTTAACCCACTTCTTATTCATGTTTCAATTACATGTTTCAATTTTGGTTAAGTGTTTCTAATCGTATTTCCAAATGCCACCCAAGGCACCCACTAGATTCCACATGCCACCCAAGGCACCCACTTAACCCCCTCATGTCCCACTACATGCTTATCTGGTTAAGTGTTTCTTAATTCATTAAGACCGTAACCTCATAAAGACCTCTCACATTAGACTGACATTTGTGGCAGCTGGATTTGCCGGGCGGGTCCGGGCAGTCTTACACCACAAAAGAGCCTAACCTCGTTTCTTTACAATTGTTACGTATTTAGTTTATGCCTAAGACCTCTCACATTAGACTGACATTTGTGGTAGCTGGATTTGCCGGGCGGGTCCGGACAGTCTTACACCACAAAAGAGCCTAACCTCGTGTCTTAGACGATTAATTACTCCTAATTAATCATTCCCCAATTTTAATTACTTTCCCTATTCAAATTATCAATCAATTCCAAATTTAACGATGTCCATAATTAACTCAATTATGTCCATCCATTTATGGTATGTAAAATCATACCAATTTTCACCACAATTATATTTTATGCCTTTTAAGGCATTTATGCCAATTAAATCTTTTTAATATTATCCCCTTTTACCCCACGTTGTACGTTTGTTCGTTTAACGTAAAATATACGTTAGACTCGAATAGTCTAACTCATGGAATAAAGAGAAAACATCACAATATACACATAATTAAAACATAGATCTAACATAGGGGTGAACTTCCATATGTGAATGATGTTCTACATCTAAAACTTGCATAGACCAAAGTTACAACTTGCATAAACAACATATGTGATGGATCCAAATCTAAAGGTGTGAACTTGTTGAGATAATGGCCACAAACTTGCATAAATCATGTATTGTCATAGATCTATATCTAAAGGAGTAAACTTGCATAGGTAATAACCCTAAACTTGCATAACATGATTCATATCCAACTCATAAACTTACATATGTGATTTATACATCGCAACAATGGTGTAAACTAGTATCTAACATGTAAAGTATCATGTAGAATTTAGCATATAACTCACACATGTCACAACCTAACTTTCAATTAAATTTTTACATAAACTAGGTGTCATAACCATGTAAGGTCACATATAATTTTACCCAACTTGTATATAATTCATGTTTTAAATCAAAACCTAAACTTGCATACATATGATTTACCGAATCAACATAACCAACTAGCATATGAAACATGATGATTTGATTGTATATAAAGTTACAACATGGATGATAGCAATATAACTTTACATCATAAATGATAGCATCACAACATAACGTCATAGAGATTTCAATCACAATCCTACAACATAATTACAACATGCAATCAATACTTCACATCACATCCATACAACCCGCATTATAACCTAATCCAATTAAATTACTAATTATTTTATTAAAACTGTCGAACTCACAACTCAAAAGCAGTCTTGAGTTCTGAATTCTGATTTCTGGAGTTGAATTAGCTCTCCTTTGAAGAAGATTCGCTGTTAGGGTTGAGTAAAACTGATTTGATTTGCTGTTCTTCCTCTTTAATTTGGTGGCGGCTGCTCTAGGGTTCAAGACAACAGCATGACGACCGTAGTTTCAATTTTAATTCTGATTTAGGGTTTGAGTCTATGGGTCTTTTTATAGAGTTTTGAATTAATTTAAGCCGTTGGATGATCTTAGGGTTAATCGAAGCCATTCAATCGGGATAGGGTGACACCTCAGCCCTAATGACTCAGCAAGGAGTCAGAAAGGACTCAGCAACATGGGTCAGCCTGAACCAGAAAGCTGTGCAGGCTTGCTGCCTCGGCCTGGGCGCACTTGGCAGGTGCGCCAGTGCAAATTTGTACTGGCGCACTTCCCAAGTGCGCCAGTGCAACGATTTTTTTTCTTTTTGCCACCAATCTTCGTTCGTCCATAACTCCTTCATCCGGTACCCATTTCCCGTAAACTCGGACTCTATTTCAACCAGAATTCCGAGACGAACACAATGGCGCAACCCCATTCCCATAATGCTCATGTCTAAGATTAATTATTCTTTATTTTAGTTAATTCGATTATTCAAAAATCCAGGGTGTTACATTCTCCCCTCCTTAAAGGATTTCGCCACCGAAATCTCCAAGTTTAGAAGAATGCATATCCTACCATCCAAACAACCATCTACTCAACCATCAAACACGGCATCCATTGTCCTTATAAAATTTCTAATGCTGTATGAACATATGCAAGAAGTGTGTGTATATGTTCCTTATCTAATGCAAAATCAGGCGGTCTACTGATTCAGTTGACCTCCTTAATGCAAACCATGATAGTGTCATGCGTCCATTATGTATGCGAAAGAACCCTATCGATATATATTATTTCTACATGTGTGCACAAACATTCACCAAAATGCAACATCCATATGATGGTACAACCATTATACATCCATTACTTAAATATGTACACACATTTATATGCAATATGAAGTGACTGAGTCGATCTAGTGCCTAAAGTGTGTGTATATGCATCCACGAGCAAACACTTGCATCCACATGCATCCATCATACATAACATGTCTCAAACACATGTTTCAACCATAGGACTATCCTATCTAAAGGTCAAAGATACTAGCGAGAGGACATATTAAAGATAAGATAAGTACAAGGTAAGCGATAAAGGAGAAATTTAAAAGACATACCCTCGAAAAGAAAAGGGTATAATGAACGCATCTTCGCTTCCGTCTTCCAAGTAGCGTTGCTCTCATCATCTCCCCATTGCACTTTGACTAGCTTGACCTCTCGATTCCTCAACTTCCTAATCTCCGACCCAAGAATGCGCGTAGGAGCTCGTCGAATAGTCGCATCATGCTCGATCTCCACCTCTCTAAGCAAGCTCGACTCTACCACTTCCGCGGTCTCGTGCAAGCACTTCCTCAAATGTGATACATGGAATACGTTGTGTACACCACTAAGTCTCTCGGGCAACTCCACTCTATACGCCATCTGCCCAATCCTTTCCTTAATAGGAAACGGCCCTACGAATCTTGGTGCTAACTTCCCAACAGACCCAAAGCGAATGACGTTCCGTAATGGAGACACCTTGACAAAGACCATGTCCCTAATATCAAACTCGAGATCTATCCTCCTCTTGTCCGCATAAGATTTCTGCCAATCTTGCGCAGTCTTCATCCTCCTTCGAATCAAATCGATCTTTCCGAAGTCTCTCTAATCATATCGGGCCCAAGCAAGATCTTATCTGTAGACTCCCACCAACATGTAGTCGAATGACACGGCCGTCCATAAAGAGCCTCGAACGGTGCCATGCCAATGCTAGACTGAAAGCTGTTATTATATGCGAACTCTACCAATGGAAGATGTTCCTCCTATGTACCTCCAAAGTCTAAGACACATAACCTCAATAGGTCCTCTAGAATACGATTCACCCTCTCGGTCTGGCCGTCCGTTTGAGGATGATATGCGGTGCTCAAACATAACTGAGTCCCTACCGCCTCTTGCAAGTTTTTCCAAAATTCGCTAGTAAAAATAGGATCGCGTCGCTCACTATGCTAGAAGGAACACCGTGCAAACGAACTGTTTCTCGAATGTATAGGGAGGCTAACCATGGAGCAGTCCTCTTACTCTTTACGGGAATGAAATGGACGCTCTTAGTAAGTCTGTCTACCATGACCCAAATCCCCGTATTACCCTTCCTTGATCTTGGTAATCCGTCAACAAAGTCCATCGAAACACTTTCCCACTTCCATTGTGGGACCTCCAATGGGTGTAGCAATCCACTGGGCTTCTTTTGCTCTGCTTTTACTTGTTGGCACACCAAGCATCTAGCGACATACTCGGCCACATCCTTCTTCATGCCGGCCCAAAAGTAAACTCGTCTCATGTCCATGTACATCTTGTCCCCGCCGGGATGGATGGTCATCTTCGAACGATGGGCATCATCAAGAATGGTCTTCCTCAATCTCTCGTCCCGTGGTACACAAAGTCTACCGTCCCTACGTAACCAACCCTTATCATCTAGGGTATATCTACGGAGATGGCTCGATGACTCCCCACTTTTGAGCTTCTCTACTAACTCAACCAACTGTGGGTCGTCTCGCTGTGCCTCGCCAATCCGTCCCAAAAGCGTAGGTCTGACCTCTAAGGATGCTAGCAAACTAGGTACGAAGTCAATGGAAGGTGTAAAGTCAAACGTAGAGATGAACTCTAAGCTTCGCCGTTCAACAAACAACGGACTCAAGGATAACATTTTTCTACTTAAGGCATCTGCCACCACGTTACCCTTGTCAGGGGTATATGCTATCTCGAAGTCGTAGGATGCTAAGAATTCCATCCACCTTTGCTATCTTAAGTTCAAGTCCTTCTGAGAGAATAAGTATTTTAGCGATTTGTGGTCAGTGAATAATTCGAATTTTTCGCCAAGAAGATAATGACGCCAAGACTTAAGCGCGAAGACAATAGCGGCCAACTCTAGGTCATGTGTAGGGTAATTTCTTTCATGCACTCTCAACTGCCTTCCACCATAGGCTATTACCCTTCCCTCTTGCATTAAGACTGCGCCTAGTCCTGTCCCACAAGCATCGGTATAAATGGTAAATGACTTACTCCCATCTGGCAACACTAAGACTGGGGCTGTGATTAAAGCTCTCTTCAAATGTTGGAACGCATCATCACAATCTACGTCCCACGTAAAAACTAGATTTTTCTTCGTCAAGCGTGTTATTGGGGCTGATATTTTTGCGAAGTCTTTGATGAACTTCCTATAGTAGCCAGCCAACCCTAAGAAACTCCTCACCTCGGTAGCATTTTTAGGAACCTTCCAATCTTGGATGGCCACTATCTTAGCGGGATCCAAAGCTATCCCTTCTTTGGAAACCACGTGCCCTAAAAATCGCACTTCCTTCCTCCAAAAGTGACATTTAGAAAATTTAGCTTTAAGGCTATGCGCTCGAAGAGTCTCTAACACTTCCCTAAGATGTAGGGCATGCTCTTCTTCACTTTTAGAAAAGATCAAGATATCATCCCCAAAGACCACCACGAATCTATTAAGGTACTCCCTAAACACCCTACTCATCAAGTCAACAAAGTATGCGGGGGCGTTTGTCAAACTGAAGAGCATCACAAGCCACTCGAAGAAACCGTCTGGAGTCCTAAAGGCAGTCTTTTCTATGATATCCTCAGCCACTCTCAACTGATGGAAACCCGTGGCTAAGTCCAACTGCGAAAACACTGAGGCGCCAACTAACTGATCGAAGAGATCGTCCATCCTCGGCAGTGGGTGTCTATTCTTCTTAGTAAGCTTCTTAAGTTCTTTATAGTCCACACAAAGTCTAAGGGACCCATCTGCCTTCGTGGCAAATACTACTGGAGCACCCCACTCCAATATACTACATCTGATGAACCCCTTCTCAAGCAATTCTTTCACATGCTTACTGAGTTCTCTTCTCTCTCTTGAAGCCATGTGGCGCACTGGTAATGCAACCGGCTTTGCATTATCTACTAGATATATTCGAAAGTCTATTTCACGTTTTGGGGGTAAACCCCTCACCTCATCGAAGACATCAGCATATTCACGCACTATGGGAACAGAATGTAATTCATCATCGGATGCGTCAAGGGGTTCTAGGTAGCTAAGCATTACTGGACCTCTAGGGTCACAAGAAATATCAAGGGTCTTTCCAGAACGAGTCAACAATCTAACTACCCATCTTTCACAATCTAGGATGGCCCCATATCTAGTTAGCCAATCCATACCTAGAATTAAACCGTAGCCCATGAAGCCAAGAACAAAAGCGTTGCACTCAAACTCAACGCCCAAGATAAACACTCTCAAATCCCGACAAATCATAGAAAGATGAGCCGAACCACCGATAGGATTTGAGACTACTAAGGGATCAGTAACTAGACTAGTATCAAGGTGCAGTGTTTCAACTAATGATGTAGAAATAAACGAATGTGATGCGCCAGAATCGAATAAAGTACGGACAGGATGATCAAACAGAAAACTAAACTTTCAACGGAAATTGCTCTACCTCGTTCTTGCAGCGGTGGGACCACGAGAGCCTGAACTTGTCCCCTTGCCTGCCCTGGTGCCATAAGAGCTTGCACCTGTCCTCCCGAGGTAGACCCTGCCTCTGCCCTTTCTTTGGGCAGTCCTTAATAAGATGTCCCGCCTCGCCACAGTAGAAACAACCAGTCTTCTTTTTCTTCCTACAATCTTTGCTTAGATGGCCGGGTGTCCCACAGTTAAAGCATTTCTTCTTCCCCTTAACATTATTGTCTTTGCCACCTTTCTTGTTCTGTTGTTGCTATTGCGACTTCTTTTGATCCCCTTTCTTCTCGGGTGCTTTATTAGCATTGGCGCCCTTCTCCTCTTCATGCATGAGCGTCATGTCAACTAGTCTCTCGAAGGTAGCCCCCATGGGAATGTGGGTCATAGCTAACCCATGAAGCGGCTTGTTTAAACCCTTAACAAATCTTAGAGCATTATTTTCTGGAGTGTTCACCAAGTCCAAGCCAAACCTTGCCAATTGGTTGAATTTGTTGACGTACTCTTTCATCGATAGATTCCCTTGCTTCAGCGCCAAAAACCTTTCCATGTATAGATTCTCTTCAGCCCGCGAGAGAAACTTCGCCTAAAATCTGGCCATGTATCGACTGGACGTCCCCCATTAGTGACCTACCACCAAAACGAGGCCTCATCTTTCATTAGCCAGGCAACTAGCTGGACTTTTCTTTCATCATCCACTTCAAAGATTCTAAACAATTATTCCACCTCCTTTAGCCAGTTACAAGCTTCAACAAATGTCTCTGTCCGGTGAAAAGGTTTTCCACCCATTGCTCTAAAGTCCTTACATATCTTAGCAAAAGTATCGACGCGAGGAGGAGGTGGAGGAGGAGCATTTACTGGACCAGCGGTGGCGGCCCTAGCCTCAAGATATTGACGAAACCAACCGGGTACATGAACACCCTCTGGTATCTCAGATGCTTCAGACATTCTGAAACGAAAAAGGAAAGATTCAATATAAAAAAACCGAGGGAAAGATATATGGCTCTTGGGGTAATGCTTTCTAAAATAAGCTTTTCTTCTTGAAAATACTTTCCTTATAACGTACTTTTGAAGGTACTTCTTTATAAAAATTGTTTTTGAAAAACAGTTTTTCAAAATTCATATCTGTTCTGGTAACCTTCAGCTTTGATACCACGTGTAACACCCCACGTACATTAATGTCACTCGCAAAGGGAATGAATTACCTTCCATGGAGCATTTTAAGTGAATATAGAACAGAAAATCACAACAAGACAGATATAAAGCAGTACTTGAAAATCTAAAACTTTATTTATTGCAGCAGAAGGTAATTATGTTTGGTTACATCATCAAAACCATAAACCAAAGTCAAGTACATAATATCCATCTTGATAAAACAAAGTACATAAACTGAAAGACATAATCCCCAACATCAAAATAGCCATAAATAAAAGAGAAGCTGAACTTTACTTCAGTGATCCAAGCAATCTTCTAAAAGCAGTCCAAAATCAAGCTCCACTGGTGCTAGTTCCAACCTGAGCACCTAGGGGGGGGAAGGGAGAAAAAAGGAGGAAACAAAGGGGGTCAGACATAAAGTCTGGCGAGTGCGATAACTTTAACAATATAATTAACAAAGTAACTAGGCTAAGGCATAAGTTGGAAAATAAGGAAATGATCATGAACCATTGAGTATGGCAGAGTAAATAAGGAAACAGGATGAACAACGATATCGTTAAGCGCACCTAAACCACTATAGAATGATTCCTAATCTACACCAACACTATAGGATAATTGCTATACTGCACCACCACTAGCCCCCCTAAGGTTGATCCCGCCTACAGACTTAAATAATGATAATGGTAGTTTCGTGCACCCCTAGCTGTCTTCATAGGTGACGCCTGCCCCTATCTCCACTAGGTGTACCCACTACCCCCAAGCGATCGGCTCCCTAACTCGTAGATACCCTTGCTGGCCCCACAGTGGGGTGTATCACTCCCCAAAGTGACAACCCGATACAACCAACAATGCACGGCTTATACCTACATGATGCAACAACGTCTTACCTACCAGCCCGGGTCCACACACGCATATGAGCCCGTTGGACTTGTGTTGCCACCGCTAACCCGGTTTGGCCTCTTACAGTCAAGCCTAGTATGCGTGTCCCGTCCTCGACTTGAGTCGAGCCCACAAAGATACGTATGGGTTACTGGTTGAAACGGGGCCCCATTACTTGACACAAGCTGTCCACCTAAGCTTGGTCCCCTCTAGTACATCCCACTTAACCCACTTCTTATTCATGTTTCAATTACATGTTTCAATTTTGGTTAAGTGTTTCTAATCGTATTTCCAAATGCCACCCAAGGCACCCACTAGATTCCACATGCCACCCAAGGCACCCACTTAACCCCCTCATGTCCCACTACATGCTTATCTGGTTAAGTGTTTCTTAATTAATTAAGACCATAACTTCATAAAGACCTCTCACATTAGACTGGCATTTGTGGCAGCTGGATTTGCCGGGCGGGTTCGGGCAGTCCTACACCACAAAAGAGCCTAACCTAGTGTCTTTACAATTGTTACGTATTTAGTTTATGCCTAAGACCTCTCACATTAGACTGACATTTGTGGCAGCTGGATTTGTCGGGCGGGTCCGGGCATTCTTACACCACAAAAGAGCCTAACCTCGTGTCTTAGACGATTAATTACTCCTAATTAATCATTCCCCAATTTGAATTAGTTTCCCTATTCAAATTATCAATCAATTCCAAATTTAACGATGTCCATAATTGACTCAATTATGTCCATCCATTTATGGTATGTAAAATCATACCAATTTTCACCATAATTATATTTTATGCCTTTTAATGCATTTATGCCAATTAAATCTTTTTAATATTATCCCCTTTTACCCCACGTTGTACGTTTGTTCGTTTAACGTAAAATATACGTTAGACTCGAATAGTCTAACTCATCAAATAAAGAGAAAACATCACAATATACACATAATTAAAACATAGATCTAACATATGGGTGAACTTCCATATGTGAATGATATTCTACATTTAAAACTTGAATAGACCAAAGTTACAACTTGCATAAATAACATATGTCATGGATCCAAATCTAAAGGTGTGAACTTGTTGAGATAATGGCCACAAACTTGCATAAATCATGTATTGTCATAGATCTATATCTAAAGGAGTAAACTTGCATAGGTAATAACCCTAAACTTGCATAACATGATTCATATCCAACTCATAAACTTACATATGTGATTTATACATCGCAACAATGGTGTAAACTAGTATCTAACATGTAAAGTATCATGTAGAATTTAGCATATAACTCACACATGTCATAACCTAACTTTAAATTAAATTTTCACATAAACTAGGTGTCATAACCATGTAAGGTCACATATAATTTTACCCAACTTGTATATGATTCATGTTTTAAATCAAAACCTAAACTTGCATACATATGATTTATCGAATCAACATAACCAACTAGCATATGAACCATGATGATTTTATTGTATATAAAGTTACAACATGGATGATAGCAATATAACTTTACATCATTAATGATAGCATCACAACATAATGTCATAGAGATTTCAATCACAATCCTACAACATAATTACAACATGCAATCAATACTTCACATCACATCCATACAACCCGCATTATAACTTAATCCAATTAAATTACCAATTATTTTATTAAAACTATCGAACTCGCAACTCAAAAGCAGTCTTGAGTTCTGAATTCTGAATTTTGGAGTTGAATTAGCTCTCCTTTGAAGAAGATTTGCTGTAAGGATTGAGTAGAACTGATTTGATTTGTTGTTCTTCCTCTTTAATTTGGTGGCGGCTGCTCTAGGGTTCAAGACAACAGCATGACGGCCATAGTTTCAATTTTAATTCTGATTTAGGGTTTGAGTCTATGGCTCTTTTTATAGAGTTTTGAATTAATTTAAGCCATCGGATGATATTAGGGTTAATCAAAACCATTCAATCGGGATAGGGTGACACCTCAGCCCTAATGACTCAGCAAGGAGTCAGAAAGACTCAACAACATGGGTCTGCCTGAACCAGAAAGCTATGCAGGCTTGCTGCCTCGGCCTGGGCGCACTTGGCATGTGCGCCAGCGCAAATTTGTACTGGCGCACTTCCCAAGTGCGCCAGTGCAACTAATTTTTTTTCTTTTTGCCACCAATCTTCGTTCGTCCATAACTCCTTCATCCGGTACACGTTTCCCGCAAACTCGGACTCGATTTCAACAAGAATTCCGAGACGAACACAATGGCGCAAA
The DNA here is from genome assembly GCA_030737875.1 of Allium sativum. Classification (NCBI taxonomy): domain Eukaryota; kingdom Viridiplantae; phylum Streptophyta; class Magnoliopsida; order Asparagales; family Amaryllidaceae; genus Allium; species Allium sativum. Next base: position 420,855,814 of record CM060913.1, on the reverse strand, counting down.
CCCATTCACATAATTCTCACGTCTAAGATTAATTATTCTTTATTTTAGTTAATTTGGTTATTCAAAAATCCGAGGTGTTACACCAATTCACGCAACATCGGACTCTATCTCAACCAGAATTCCGAGACGAACACAATGGCGCAACCCGTTTCCCTTATTTCACATCCGATATTAATTATTCTTTAATTTGTGAACATTAATATTGAAAATTACAGGGTGTTACATTCTCCCCTCCTTAAAGGATTTCGCCCCCGAAATCCCCAAGTTAAGGAGAATGCATATCCTAACATCCAAAAAACCATCTACTCAACCATCAAACACAGGCATCCATTGTCCATATAAAATTCCTAATGTTGTATGAACATATGCAAGAAGTGTGTGTACATGTTCTTTATCTAATGCAAAATCAGGCGATCTACTTATTCAGTTGACCTCCTTAATGCAAACCATGATAGTGCCATGCGTCCATTATGTATGCGAAAGAATCCTATCGATACATATTATTTCTACATGTGTGCACAACCATTCACCAAAATGAAGCATCCATATGATACACACATTCAATATACATTCATTTTACCAAAATACATCCATTTATATGCAATATGAAATATGAAAGTGACTGAGCCGATCTAGTGCCTAAAGTGTGTGTATATGCATCCACGAGCAACCACTAGCAAACACTTGCATCCACATGCATCCATCATACATCACATGTCTCAAACACATGTCTCAACCATAGGACTACCCTATCTAAAGGTCAAAGATACTAGCGAGAGGACATACTAAAGATAAAAATGGTACAAGCTAAGCGATAAAGGAGAAATTAAAAGACATACCCTCGAAAAGAAAAGGGTACAATGAACGCATCTTCTCTTCCATCTCCCAAGTAGCGTTGCTCTCATCATCTCCCCATTGCACTTTGACTAGCTTGACCTCTCGATTCCTCAACTTCTTAATCTCCGACCCAAGAATGTACGTAGGAGCTTGTCGAATCGTCGCATCACGCTCTATCTCCACCTCTCTAAGCAAGGTCGGCTCTACCACTTCCACGGTCTCATGCAAGCACTTCCTCAAATGTGATACATGGAATACGTCATGTACACCACTAAGTCTCTCGGGCAACTCTACTCTATACGCCATCTGTCCAATCCTCTCCTAGAAAACTTCTTATTTCCGTTGCTTTTCTTGGAATCTTCAATTCTTGGATTGCCGCCACCTTCGCGGGATCCACAGCTATCCCTTACTTAGAGACCGCGTGTCCTAAGAATCCTGCCTTCTTCCTCAAAAAAAAAAAATTAGCATCAACATAGGGTCCTAAACAATCCATTACTTCACATCCCACTCGAGTCATCACATAACCCTATTGAATCTAACTCGGGGCAGCCCATACCATCAAATATTCTTATCATGTCACGGTTGCACATCTCTTCTCGAGAATACCAAGATATCATGCAATGAAATCGCCACAGCTATTTATCCCACACAAACCATCCTAGTCGAACTCGACATTCCCCAAGCACAAGCCCCAAAGGCCTAAACCAATATCAAACAAGCACCCAAGGAATATCTCCTCCGAATTCGGACAATCTACATGAGATGATACTAGCAAAGCAACCAAACAATTGAGCACCCCATTCCAAAATGCTTCTTCTTATGAACCCCTTCTCAAGCAATTCTTTCACTTGCTTACTGAGTTCTTTTCTCTCTCTCGGAGCCATGTGGCGCACTGGTAATGCAACTGGCTTTGCATTATCTACTAGATATATTCGAAAGCCTATCTCATGCCTCGGGGGTAAACCTCGAACCTCTTTGAATACGTCACTATATTCACGGACCACATGAACAGATTTCAAATCATCATTGGATACGTCAAGTGATTATAGGTAGCTAAGCATTACTGAACCTCTAGGGTCACAAGAAATATCAAGGGTCTTTCCACAACGAGTCAACAATCTAACTACCATTCTTTCACAATCTAGGATGGCATCGTATCTAATTAGCCAATCCATACCTAGAATCAAGCCGTAGCCCACGAAGCCAAGAATAAAGGCGTTGCATTCAAACCCAACGCCCAAGATAGACACTCTCAAATCCCGACAAATCATAGAAAGATGAGTCGAACCACCAATAGGATTTGAGACTACTATGGGATCCGAAACTAGACTAGTATTTAGATGCAGTGTTTTAACTAACGAAGCAGATACAAACGAGTGTGATGTGCCAGAGTCAAACAAAGTACGAACAAGATGATCAAACAGAAAAACTAAACTTTCAACGGAAATTGTTCTACCTCGTTCTTGCAGCGGTGGGGCCATGAGAGCATGGACATGCCCTCTTGCCTGCCCTGGTGCCATGAGAGCCTGAAGCTGCCCTCCCGAGGTAGACCCTTGTCCCTGTTTCCTTAGGCAGTCCTTAACTAGATGACCTGCCTCTCCATAGTTGTAACAACCGGTCTTCTTCTTTTTCCTACAGTCTTTACTCAGATGGCCTGGTGTCCCACAATTAAAGCACTTCTTCTTTCTCTTGCCATTGTTGTCTTTACTACCCTTCTTGTTCTGTTGTTTCTGTTGCGATTTCTTTTGATCCCCTTTCTCCTCGGGTGCTTTATTAGCATTGGCGCCTTTCTCCTCTTCATGCATAAGCGCCATGTCAACTAGTCTCTCAAAGGTAGCCCCCATAGGGATGTGGGTCATAGCAAACCCATGTAGCAGCTCGTTCAAACCCTTAACAAATCTCAAGGCCTTCTTTTCGGGTGTATTCATCAAGTCCAAGCCAAACCTCGCCAACTGATTGAACTTATTGACGTATTCTTTTACTGATAGATTCCCCTGCTTCAATGCTAAAAATCTTTCCATATATAAATTCTCTTCAGCCTGCAAGAGAAACTTTGCCTCAAACCTACGCCTGAAATCTGGCCATGTATCAACTAGATGCTCTACATTAGTGACTTCCCACAAAAACGAGGCCTCATCCTTCATTAGCCAGGCAACTAACTAGACCTTTCTTCCATCTTCTACTTCAAAGATCCCAAACAATTCTTCCACCTCCTTTAGCCAATTTCGAGCTTCAACAAATGTCTCCGTCCCGTGAAAAGGTTTTCCACCCATTGCCCGAAAGTCCTTACATATCTTTGCAAAAGTATCGACAGGAGGAGGAGGAGTATTTGCTGGACCTGCGGTGGTGGCCCTAGCCTCCAAATAACTCCTAAACCATCTTGGTATCGGTATCCCCTCGGGTATCTCGGGAATTCCAGACATGCTGAAACGAAAAAGGAAAGATTCAATACAAAAGAATAGAAGGAAAGATATATGGCACTTGGGGTTATGCTTTCTAAAATAAGCTTTTCTCTCGAAAATACTTTCCTTAAAACATACTTTTGAAGGTACTTCTTTATAAAAGTGCTTTTGAAAAACAAATTTTCAAAATTCATATCTGTTCTGGTAACCTTCAGCTCTAATACACGTGTAACACACCACGACCATTAATGTCACTCACAAAGGGAATGCATTAACTTCTATGGAGCGTTTTAAGTGTGTATAGAACAGAAACTAAACAACAAGACAGATATAAACAGTACTTAGAAATTTAAAATTTTATTCATTGCAGCGGTAAACACATAAATTTGATTACATCATCAAAAACCAGAGTCAAAGTACATAATATCTGTCTTGACTAAATCAGAGTACATAATTTGAAAGACATAACCCCAACACAAAATAGCCATAAATAAGATAGGCTGAACTTTTACTTCAGCGATCCAAGCAACTTCTAAAAGCAAGAGATACAGCTGTCCAAAATCAAGCTCCACTAGTGCTAGTTCCACCCTGAGCACCTGGGGGGGAAAGGAAGAAAAGAGGTGGAAACAAAGGGGGTCAGACATAAAGTCTGGCGAGTGCGATAACTTTAACAATATAATTATCAGAATAACGAGGCCAAGGCATAAGCTGGAAAATAAGGAAATGACTGTGAATAATTGGGTATGGCAAAGCAAACAAAGGGAAATATGATGAAAAAAGATAACGTTAAAGGCGCACCTAGTCACTATAAGATAATTACTACAATGCACCACACTAAGCACCCTAAAAGTTGATCCCGCCTACAAATCTTAATACTGCTAATGGTAGTTTAGTGTACCTCTAGCTACCTCCATAGGTCCCGTCTTCCCCTATCTCCACTAGGTGTACCCACTACCCCTATTCGATCAGCTCCCTAACACGTAGATACCCGTGCTGGCCCCACAGTGGGGTGTATCACTCACCAAAGAGGCAACCCAATACAACCAAAAATGCACGGCTTATATCTACATGATGCAACAACGTCTTACCTACCAGCCCAGGCCCACACACGCATATGAACCCATTGGACTTGCGTTGCCACCGCTAACCCATTTGACCTATTACAATCAAATCCAGTACGCGTGTACTGTCCTCGACTTGGGTCGAGCCCACAAAGATACTCAATGGGTTATTTGTTTGAAAAGGGCTCCCATGCATGACACAAGCTTTCCACCTATGCTTGGTCCCCTCTAAGGTTTTTCCCCACTTAACCCCATTCTTATTCATGTCTTCTTACATGTTTCAATCTTGGTAAAGTGCATCTAATCGTATTTCAAATGCCACCCAAGGCACCCACTAAATTCCACATGCCACCCAAGGCACCCACTTAATTCCACATGCCATCCAAGGCACCCACTTAACCCCTTCATGTCCCACTACTTGTTTTATCTGGTTAAGTGTTTCTTAATTCATTAAGACCGTAACCTTGTAAAGACCTCCCACATTAGACTGGCATTTGTGCCAATTGGATTTGCCGGGAGCGTCCACGCAGTCTTACACCACAAACGAGCCTAACCTCGTGTCTTTACAACTGTTACGCATTTAATTTATGCCTAAGACCTCCCACATTTGACTGGCATTTGTGGCAGATGAATTTTCCAGACGGGTCCGGGCAGCCTTACACCACAAAAGAGTCTAACCTCGTGTCTTAGGCGGTTTATTATTACATATTTCATTTAACCCCAAATTGGATTAATATCCCTAATTTGAATTGTCAATCAATTCCAAACTATGTCCATAATTGACACTTTAATTATGTCCATCTATTTATGGTATATAAAATTATACCAATTAACATTACAAATTAATTATATGCCATTTAAGCCATTTATGCCAATTCTCAATATTAATTATTTTAATATTATCCCATTGCCCCACGTTGTACGTTCGTACGTGAAATTTAAGGAATATATTAGGCTAGCCAAATAGCCTAAATTTATAAAACGTCACAATTTGGGCAATACATGAAAATAGATCTAATTATCACAATTAGCATGTCTCATAAAAATAGATCTAAAAAGATAAACTTGCATGATTGGTATAATTTGCATAATCCATAACTAACATATATGGAGCAACAAACTAGCATGGACTAAATTATGTACACAGTGTGATTTTCATAGATTATTATGCATAAAGGTGAACTTGCATAGTGTATAGACGTATAAATCACAATCTAGCATAAACTATGTATTACAATAGATCTAAACATAGATCGAATCATGGATCTAAACATGAGTGTGAAGTTATATGTATTGATTTGGGTTTTCACCTAACTTACATATAAACCACATATAACTCGCATATGAATTACTAATAGCACATACTTGCATATGTATACTAACATAGGATTCACATACATGATTCACTTGCAATTTTACATATGATTCACAAATGAACTTGCATATGACTAATATCCCACTTGCATAAAATTCCAATGTTCTAATATAATCAAATTACACATATAGGATCAGGCATAAGGAATAGATTTACTAAATTAACTAACTTGTTTATATGTTTACGACATAGGTGATAATAACTAACTATGCCACATGAATCAACGGACAAAATCTCATAATCCAAATATAAACCCATCAATATTGATTTACGAATTATCTTGTTAATGAGATCATACTCACATATGTCTTAGCATATACTTTAGGTCCAAACTTAAATATAAAATAGATGTCATAAATCAAATTAAACGTACAAAGTTGCATATGATTCTCATTAAATCTTGCATATGATTCATGTATAAATTAATACACCCAAACTTGCATGTAAGTTAAACATACATATGAATCAAGTTGAACTTACATATGATCTAACATATGAATTAATTCTACAAACATAACCAAACTAGCATATGAAGCATTCTTATGCATTGATTGTACATAAGCCAACAATTTATATAGATAATAATACGGTCAATGATTCACAACCACAATCTCATCATCCAATTTATAACCCAACCTAATTAAATAGATAATTATCTTATTAAAGAAATCAAACTCACAACTCAAAGAAGGTCTTGAGTTCTGAAATCTGAGTTCTGAAATTGATTTAGCTTTCCTTTGAAGAAGACAATTTGTTGCGGTTTAGATTAGAATTGAATTGGTTAGCTTTTCTTCCTCTCTAATTGGTGGCGGCTATTCTAGGTTGCAAGGTAACAGCATGGAGTCCATGATTCTAATTTTTATTTGATTTTAGGGTTTGAGTATACATGTGTTTTATAGAGTTTAGGATTAATTTAGGCCATCCAATCAACCTAGAATGAACCATAGCCATTCAGTCAAGATAGGGTGACAAGTCAGCCGTAATGACTCAGTTAAGAGTCAGAAAATCGTCATCAAACAAATCTGCCCGGAAGGGGGGGGGGGGGAGGTAGGTCGACCCCCAGGTCGACTTGTGTGGGTAGGTCGACCCCCTGGTCGACCTGGCCCATGGCGGGAAATTTCCCGCCTAGCCCACCTGAGTTTGAAATTTGAATTTTTGAAATCTGTTTTGAATTTTAGTGAAACTTCCGATGGCCATAACTTCTTCATACGAAGTTCAATTCACGCAAACTCGGACTCTATCTCAACCAAAATTCCGAGACGAACACAATGGCGCAACCTGTTTCCCTTAATTCACATCTGAGGTTAATTATTCTTTAATTTGTGAACATTAATATTGAAAATTACGGGGTGTTACAGAAGTCTAATACAATAAATAATTAATAACTGCATGAAACAGAATAACAGAAATAACTGAATGACTAGAACAACTGATCAACAGGTAGATATAGGTGAGCCAAAAATCCAATATAAACTCCAACTCCAGGAGTGAATCTCGAAACTGGAAACTCGATCTGACTCGAGCAATAATGCAAAATAGAATAACTCGGATCAGGACTAACATTCTCATAGAAGTAAATCAACTCAAATGAAATGTTCGATGAAATGCAATTGGTAACTTAGAGAATGCTTGGGATCAACATCCTCCAAGGATCCGTCAAACTAATACAATATAGTATAATATGCTATACACAATAGTGTCTATCAGTAAAGTAAAAACATCAAAATAACGTAAGCAGGATTACCATGATTACCCTTACACCGTTTATATATTCCCATAGTATATACAGTACCGTAATTCCTCCGTAAACTGGAGGGCTATCAGAGGGCACTCCATATAAAACAGTACAAAACAAAATCGTTGTGGGCTCGTATATGGCATGTGACAAAGCGCGCAAGGAATGCCAGGGTGGATTCCCCGTTTGGTTAGCCGGATTGGTGTTAACGCATAACAACTACTACCAACCACCTCTAGACACACTCCCATATAAAATCGGAGGGTGGCTACCGAACACATCACAAAAGTAATAGAATGGTATCGAAGAACTGCACTCGATAGGAGGTATAACCTCACTTGCTCTGTGCATAGCTCCTGTTTTAGCCACATCAAGCTGACTCAAGGTAGTCAGGGTCTCGTAATTAATAAGAAATACAAAAAATAGAGTCGTTCGCCAAATCATTTCCTTCATTCTAGAACTCCACCGCGTACACAGTTGTTAAAGTAGTTTTCGATATTGGCAGAGATTATGACATAGCCGATCCCAGTCTCTTTAACAACCAATTGTTTACGTTTTTCACACCGTGGTCATTATTTTATAAATCACTTTATAAAATAGTTTATATGAATCATCATATTCGAATTTGAAATCAAATATATCTAACTTCGATTATATTCAATATCGAAAATAACTCATTTATATCGCTTAAATCGAATCATATCGTAAAGTCTCAAAATATAGTATAAACTAATACTATAACATTTATCTTCGATTAGAATTTCCAAAAGTATTCACATAACGATTTTTAATTCAAAACGACTTACATTAAAACATATCTTAAAAGTCGCAGTTATCGTTTAAATCAAAACAAAGATATTTAACTTCGAGAATATTTCGGTTTGATTTATATTCATAAAACTCATGTTCAAACTAATTCAAAAGATTCTATTTCACCCTTTTATAAGAATTTCGCTTAAGTCGATTCTTAAAATTCAACATTTTGGTTTGAATTCAATATATACAATTCATGTCAAAACTTACACTTTAATTTACACAAACAGTATCATATTTTATAATTTAAGTCATACCATTCGAAATCATTATTTATAAATCTAACATTTCGTATAAATCAAATTTTTCTTTATATGAATTCGGTTAAGTCAATTCAAGAATCAAACCACTTAGGTTCAATTTTAGTTTATATAATTCAAATCGAAATCTTATGTTTCAATTTAAACCAAATCATGTCATATATTAACTCCAATCGAATTTCTTAAAATTTGAGTTAAAGCCATATATTCAGTTCTAACAATTTATACGATTTGAAACCATTCTTATAAATCAATTCAACAAATTTCCAATTCAAAACCAAACAATTTATAAATTAATTCTATATATCAAATTTTATATATTCCAATTCATATTCAATCGCTTTAAAAATAGAATTCATTCCATATCAATTCAAATTCATTTCTTTCAATATTTAGACCATCACAAATTCACATTTAGTTAACTTAAGATCAAATTCATTTTATATTCATTATAGGTTCGAATTCATTCTTCAAATTTGGAAATTCAATTTCAAAACACATTCCACATTCAAATTCATCTCTTAAGTCGATATTGATTCGAATTAATACTTATATCCTATATCAGTTCATTCGTTAAATCAATATCGTTACTTAAATTCAAATCTTTAAACCTCGAATTCGAATCGCGAGAATCTTATCCACCAATCAGTTTATTATTAAAGTTTATAATATATATATATATATACAAATAAAACTTTGAAAATAAATATATAAATATATATAAGTTTATAAAATTCTAAATTAAATTAGAAAGAGATTATAAACATATATAAGTTTAAAATAATATGAAAATAGATTTAAAGAAATATTTATTATAATATAAAGTTTAAAATACTTAATGATTTCATTATATGGTTTAAAATAAATAAAATTATAAGTAAAATCTTATATAAGAATTTAAATCCATATTTAGAAATAAAATCATTTTATTCACATAATTTAAATCTACAAAATAATTTAAATTTAAAATCTTTAAAAAAATATAAAAATATAAACACTTAAGTAATTATTTTAAAATAAAATTTTCCAAATCATTTTACTTCGAAAAACATGATCGACGGTGTCCGTATTTAGTCTTCTACCCTATGGTCAAGTGATATGGATATTTATCATTTCAACCCGCAATTAATAAAAATTTCTACGGGTCTATCATTTCAACCCGCAATCCCAAATTTAGTAAAAATCGTTCAGGTCTATCATTTCAACCTATAAAGATTTTTCCCTATTCTAATGTCCGTTCGGGTATGTATCATTTCAACCCTTAGTGATTTTTCCTAAAATAGGGGTATCAACAATCACAAATTTCAATCACATAGAAACGATCATAGTATATAAAATCAGTGCACCTACGTGTGATATAAATATCGTGTCACATATGAAAGTGTACATATTAAACAAACAATTTCTACTAGCAGCCCTATACATTTCATAACAGTTCAAATAGGTGATCTAACATCCAAGAAATAAATCTGAGTCAAGTGTAAGATAAACTCACCTTTCGTGGCATAGAATTGGAGATGGCAAAGGGATTGACACCAAATTTAAACAACAGCTTCCTGGCTCGATTCAGAATAAATTTAACTTGATGATCGCTCCATATTATTTTATTTTAATAGGAAGGGATTGGGGAATTTCTCGACTGATCGGTATGGTTATTTGGTTTGGGACGGGTTTTGGAACATAATACCAAACTCAACACAAAATAAACACAACAAAACAAAAATAATATATATTTATATATACATACACAATAAAATTTTAATATATGTACATAATTAAAAATCCAACGCACACCAAAAATATTTTATAAATTATAAATTTTATAACACGCCAAAACCATATATCAATTATAAATTCATATATGAACCTTTAACCAAATGTATACTACACATATCAACATATCTGCATACAAATATATATATATATATATATATATATACATGCATAGGTATATATTTCATTAAACTATAAACACCAAAGAAAACATTATTGAAAAATAACCCACGCAATCCACACAACAATCACTCCTCACGAACACATACACTAACATACATACACGCACATACATACGCACACACTCTATCACATTCTCAAAAAAAAATAGTAACTCATGTGAGGAGGAAAGTAGGATAAGGTTTGGAGTTGTAGAGGAAAGGCGACAGACTTGGGGATGGCTCGGCAGCTCGTTGAGGCCACATGACTTCAGGTGAACGAGTGGGAAGGGTCAGTCTCGTACGGAGGGACTTAGTTAGCTCGGTGGGCAGGAGGGTATGGCGGAAATACAACGGAGAGGCCGAAGTGGCTTCAGGACTGGTGAACTAGGGTGTCAGGTAGGCTTTGCTCATGTTGATGAGGTAAGGAGCAGGGGTTCGGGGCTGCGACTATGAGGAGAAGGGCGGTCTCGGTTTGGCAGGAGGGAAGGGTGGAGTTCGGGTCAGCATGGCATGGAGGAGCGCGGACGTGAGCGAGCCGATCAGTAGGGTGTAGGCGAAGTGCAGTTCGGGTGGTGGCTGTCTTAGGCTTGGGCGCGTTTTTCAAAATAGGATGGAGCACGGTGAGGATGGGCTCGCGATGGGAAGAGGAGAAAATAAAAAGCTGGTGGGAATTTCTTTCACGTGAAGAAGTATGGGTGTCTTTAGAAAGACAGAGGGACGTTTCTTGGAAAAGAAAATGGAATAAAACGAAGTGGTTTTTGCAAGGAGCAACAACTAGGGAAAGAATAAAAGCAATAGGCTTTGGGAACAAAAGTAACTGACGGTTTTATATCCAAAAAAGAAACCAAAGCTTGGAAAAAAAGAACGTGTATAGACCGATTTTGGAAAATGAAAAGTTTAGGAAATCAAACTTGGTAATGGAAACAGAAGGCAAAAGAAAGGGCACATGAACGATCATAACAAAGGGTAACCAAAATAAAATGGAAACCAATATGACAGTTTTTGAAATTATATAATGAACAGTTTAATTTGGAAAGAATGAACGTTGGGATATATCAAAAGGAAACGAATCCAAAATAGAAATAGAACGATGTTGCAACATTAACGATTAATATAAAATACCGATCAATAGAAATATTTGAAATTAAACCAAAGATATATTTTATCAGTATGTTTAAATTAAAATTTTAAAACGAATTCAAATCTTAACAATATTAGTAAACCAAGTATAATGTGTTAAATATTTCAAAATAAATAAAATAAAATAAATAAATAAATTCAAATAAATAACTCAATAAAATATCCAATAAATAAAATTATAAATAACAAATATTGATTTGTATTTTTAAATCATATCTATATCAAAAACCAAATTCATTCGTTATATAAAATCCAAAACAAATTTAGTTTTACATCAAATATAAAAATCAAATGGTTATCATATAAGAATCCACATTTTGATATTTGGAATTTAACGAACAAATAAAATAATAATCGAAATAATTTAATAAAAATACACTTAAAATTGGGGTTGTTACATCAAATAACAGTGCCCCTTCCCTCTCCTCATTCACATTTCGTTTCCTTCCTATCACCGCATGCACATAAAGCCTCCTCCTCCGCAAGCCTTCCCCTCTCTTGTATCGCGTCCAGTTCGCCACCCTCAACCTGCAAGCCGTTGTCCCTTCAAGAATAGCGTCAGCCTTCCACAAGAATTTTTCCATGCAGCCAAGATCCACCTGCGAATAAAATGGTGGTCTATCCTTCATCCTGGTTGTTTCGACAGTAATATTGTTTAGGCATGTATGTTAGTGCTTGTGCTTTGATCTGATATTTTGTATTGTTGAGTGCGGTGTAGATTTGGGTTTACTGTAGGCATGTTCTGATTTATCTAAAGAAAAGAAGGAAAGTAAATCTTATGCCAAAGTTGCCTAAACCATGGTGACCTCGACCATTGTTTTTCAAAAGCAGTTCCGTGCTTTCTTCTAAAAAAAAGTAAAAAGTAAAGAAAGAAAAAAAACTAGCAGTTGGCTCCTTATTTCAATCAGTCCGCGAATCATTTTTATTCACGCAAGAAAGGGAAGAGAAGGTTAACGTGTGTAAAAGTACATATATATAGAGGCACGTCTGGTTTGGAGTGTGCGTCTGAGCGTGAAGTGGTATACGAGTGTTCGTGACCTAATGCAAAGTAAATACAGAATTCAAAAATCAAACTTGAAGCACAATAAAGGTGAGAATTTAAATTTAAATTTATTTCTAAATTAGTAATTATGATTAGTTATTAGTCAATAAAAATAATTAGTTAACGAATTGATGTTAGTTGATTTGCTTGTGGATGTGAATGTTGTGTGAAATGTTTGAATGGACGATATGTAGTCGAAACACATTTAAGACGGAGCGTTATCGAACGTAACGCTTGCGCACAACAAAGATTGGTTGTTTTAATTATGTGTGTACGATGGATCGTTTATGTTCTTTTGTTTGTTTATGTTTGCATCGAACACACTATAATTGTGTGATTGTACGGATAATCGATTTGAATCTCCATGTCATGTAAATAATGATTTTATTATTATTATTAATAGTTTGAAATTGAGCTTCGAATTATATTTAAATTTGATTGGAAATCTAAAATAATCAACAATGTTTGTAAAAGGGAAATATGACTTGAATTTTTTTTACACAAATAAGGAATTTTATGTAAATAGTAGATTTCATAATGGTAATTGTTAGACCAAAAATTGGGCCTAACACCCAAATGCAGATCACAGATCACAGAATGCAGAAAAGAGTAAATAAAGAGGAGACACACGAGATTTTTATAGTGGTTTGGCTGTAGATGTAGCCTACGTCCACTTTATAATCTTATAGTTATACTGACAGATTACAAGAATCAGTTACATGCAAGTACACTATCAGTGCGTTAATTGTATTGAAAAGAGAAGAATTTGAGTGTATGAAGGTGCAAAGTCCTTGCACTTCAGTAATGGTGGAAGCAATGAAGAAGAATGGACAAAAAGATCTTTGAAAATGCCTTCAAGTGGTGTATTTATAGCTGTTTCCTGAAGACGGTTCATGGGACACATGGCACGCATCCCAAAAATCTCGAAATGTGGTGGAAAACTTCCAGTCATCATCTCCAAATCGTCATGTGACATGTGTAATCAGATCCATGCAAGCTGGAGTGAAAATAGCCTTGAGAATAGGTCAGAACAAGCTGCGCAGGAGCAGGTGCGGGGATCGGATCGTGCTCCCCTATGCACCACGAATAGAGTGACGAGCTGAAGTGGTGAGACCACGAACGGATCGTGATCCAGGTGCCCACCACGATCGGGTCATGGTTCAGGGGGCGAGTCCAAGGGGGCGATCCGACCAGGGGTTAGCTAATAGGAGCGATCCGGTGTGTGCGAACCAAGGAGGAGCCCACGATCCAAAGGGGGCGATCCGGTCCAGGTGGTGTTGCTTCGTCGCTTTATCCAGGAAATTTCCAGTTTACACCAGTTTACGAAAACGGGCATAACTTTCAAACCGTAAGTCCGATTGAGCCAAACCGAAGCTCAAACCGAAGCTAACTCAGAGGGCTACAAGAGTTACAGAGCTTTGCTCTGTAATCGCTGTTTTCGGGCCCAAAAGAGGTCATCTGATAGGAGTTTCAGGCCTGTTTATGTTGAGGATGTGATTTTGACCAAATCTCTCAATGTCTTCTGACGTCGTTTCCATCGCTCGAGCATGTTATCATTCAGGAATTCCATGTGTGACAGCTTTTGCCAAAAAATGTGTCAACACGTTTGCCCCCCAGAACATATCTTGCTGGTTGAAGGAAGATGTGTTCTGTATAATCTGAGAAATCCAAATTCAGAATGCGACGATCACGCCGGATCGTATTAAGGCCAAAAAACCGACGATCACACGGGATCGTATTAAGGCCAGAGAAATCCAAGAAGACCAGGAGTTTGTACCTGCAAGAGGATAAACCAAACAATGAAAAAATATTTCCTAGATGGCCTTACCGGAGTAAACCATCCGAGGAGATGTTAGTGGGGTTCCAAGACGGCCTTAACGGAGTAAGACGACCGAGGAGAAGCAATGAGGGTTCCAAGACGGCCTTACCGGAGTAAGACGACCAAGGAAAAGCACATGAAGATTCCAAGACGGCCTTACCGGAGTAAGACGACCAAGGAAAGGCACATGAAGGTTCCAAGACGGCCTTACCGGAGTAAGGCGACCAAGGAAAAGCACATAAAGGTTCCAAGACGGCCTTACCGGAGTAAGACGACCAAGGAAAGGCATATGAAGGTTCCAAGACGGCCTTACCGGAGTAAGACGACCACGGAAAGGCACATGAAGGTTCCAAGACGGCCTTACCAGAGTAAGACGACCAAGGAAAAGCACATGAAAAATTGTTTATACTGGACGGATCCAGTTAGGAGCCGGAGCTCATGTTCGTACTGGACGGATCCAGTTGGGTGTCGGAGCTCATGTTCGTACTGGACAGATCTAGTTGGGAGCCGGAGCTCAATGCTTATTGCTAATTCATGAAAATGCAGCAGTCGTTTGCCGGACACGGCTGGAGACCATAAGTAGGTTCCGTGCGTGTGGGCTGATGTGACGGCTCTTATTACATGCAGGGAAAACAAAGGAGGGCGAGAAGTCGCCTAAAAACCTAAAAACATGAACTATGAACCGGAGTTCAGCAAACTGAAGAGATCCGCCGAGTGGGATCAGCGAATGATAATCCCGCGATTGCTCGATCCAGGATCGTTCCCTCTCTGGGGAATAGGTGGTGGCAGCGCAGGTGCTGGCGTAGTTGGTTGAATGATATACTCGGGTAGATCTCCTCGCCTGATCCGGTCCTCAATAAGGTCTCGCAAATGTCTACAGTCATCAGTGTTATGACCGTCTATGTCATGAAATATGCAGTGTCGGCCAGAATTGCATTGTGCTAGTGTCGGCTCCCTCTTGGGAGGTCTCGGATAGGAGGCAGCACCTCCTGTATCCATGTATATGTTGCTCAGAGTGTCATTCAGTTCAGTGTACTTGTCGTATCTGGACCCTCTCCGGGGTGGAGCATTACGATCATTTGTAGCAGAGGTCTTTCCTTTACCCTTGTCATTGACTTTTCCAGGATTAGGCGGTTCTCCATCTCCGAGCATGTTGACGTCGAGGGTTTGCTTCTCGAAAGTTGCATCTTCCTCCCGCAGAAATCTATCCGCTTCAAGGTAGAATTCGCCGAGATTTCGTGGCGGATCTCGGTACAAAGATTTCTTGAATTCCGTGTTATCCAGAACACCGGATACCGCAGCCATCAGTACCATCGATTGCTCAGGGCGATCCACTGATGCTGCTGCAACGTTGAATCTTTCCAGGAAAGAACGCAGAGTTTCTCTAGGCCTCTGCTTGATTGTAGTGAGTGACATGACATTCTTGGGTCGAGCGATGTGGACCCGAAACTGTTCAAGGAAGCGTGCGACCAACATGTTCCAACTGCTAATCGATTCTGTTTCCAACTGCCGAATCCACATGGCTGCTATATCAGTCAGAAAGAGGGGAAAACATTTAGCCATGACGTTTTTCGATGCCGATTGAACTTCCATATGCCGTTTGTAACGCATGAGATGCACGGTAGGATCTATCCTGCCGTTGTAAGGCTCCAGTTGTGGAAGTTTGAAATCTGGCGGATTGCGGGAATTTCTGATTTCCTGAGTGAATGGGTTGTGATTGACGTCATCCACGTCATTCTGATAGGTGCGGCCTCTCGTGAGGCGTTGAATCAGATCAGCGAGTCGATTGCCCTCAAAAAGTTGTTGTAAACTACCTAAATCAGAGTTGGCGCCCCCAGCGTTGAATGCAGGAGAAGATGGAAGTTGATGAGCTATCGCCTGGGGATCGCGGCTTGCGGATCGCGGATCGAGGGGAGCGACCCGACCCGGTTCGAGGGAACGGTTCGTGAGGTAGGTTCGTGAAGTCCAGCTCGTGAGACCGGATCGTGGTGTAGGGGGGCGATCCGACTGGGTCCAGGAGGTAGGTCACGAACTGGTTGTTGTTGGGCAGGCGGGAGCGATTTGTTGGGATCGATTCGTGAGCCTAGTAGTGTTCCACGATCCGGGTCGCGGTCCAGAGGTGTATCACGAGACGAGTTCTGCTGTTGAATGGGGGGGTTGCCCCCGAGTCCAGGTGATACTCGAGCCGCGTCAATGGCTTCGTTTCCAGTGACTTGAGCGTTGCTCGGCCTTCCATCCATATGAGCGAAGAATTGGTTGATCATTTCCTGTTGTTTCTGGAGGATATCGTCCTGCCTTTCCATCTGGGTCCTCAATTCAGCGAGAACTCCATCCATCTCGTCTCTAGTCAGGTATGTTGATGGGTCTTCATGGGAGGAAGCCTCTATGCTTGCCTCATTCCTTGCGCCTTCATCGTCAGCATCATCGGCATGAGAAGAAGTTCCAGTCTTCTTCCTTTTGTTCGCCATTGAGTTTCCTTTCAAGCTAGAAGTTGAAGTTTTTGTGTGCGCCCCTACCTGGCACGCCAAAATGTTAGACCAAAAATTGGGCCTAACAACCAAATGCAGATCACAAATCACAGAATGCAGAAAAGAGTAAATAAAGAGGAGACACATGAGATTTTTATAGTGGTTTGGCTGTAGATGTAGCCTACGTCTACTTTATAATCTTATAGTTATACTGACAAATTACAAGAATCAGTTACATGCAAGTACACAATCAGTGCGTTAATTGTATTGAAAAGAGAAGAATTTGAGTGTATGAAGGTGCAAAGTCCTTGCACTTCAGTAATGGTGGAAGCAGTGAAGAAGAATGGCCAAAAAGATCTTTGAAAATGCCTTCAAATGGTGTATTTATAGCTGTTTCCTGAAGAAGGTTCATGGGACACATGGAACGCATCCCAAAAATCTCGAAATGTGGTGGAAAACTTCCAGACATCATCTCCAAATCGTCATGTGACATGTGTAATCAGATCCATGCAAGTTGGATTGAAAATAGCCTTGAGAATATGTCAGAACAAGATGCGCAGGAGCAGGTGCAGGGATCGGATCGTGCTCCCCTATGCACCACGAATAGAGTGACGAGCTGAAGTGGTGAGACCACGAACGGATCGTGGTCCAGGTGCCCACCACGATCGGGTCATGGTTCAGGGGGCGAGTCCAAGGGGGCGATCTGACCAGGGGTTAGCTGATGGGAGCGATCCGGTGTGTGAGAACCAAGGAGGAGCCCACGATCCAAAGGGGGCGATCCAGTCCAGGAGGCGTTGCTTCGTCGCTTTATCCAGGAAATTGCCAGATTACACCAGTTTACGAAAACGGGCATAACTTTCAAACCATAAGTCCGATTGAGCCAAACCGAAGCTCAAACCGAAGCTAACTCAGAGGGCTACAAGAGTTACAGAGCTTTGCTCTGTAATCGCTGTTTTCGGGCCCAAAAGAGGTCATCTGATAGGAGTTTCGGGCCTGTTTATGTTGAGGATGTGATTTTGACCAAATCTCTCAATGTCTTCTGACGTCGTTTCCATCGCTCGAGCATGTTATCATTCAGGAATTCCATGTGTGACAGCTTTTGCCAAAAAATGTGTCAACAGTAATCGAAGGAGTTTAAGGAAATATTATCCAATTTAATTTATAATGAATATTTGGAATTTAAAATGATGTTTTAAATAAGTTGTTTAATGGGAATTAATATACAATATTATTTTGATAGACTTGGAAAATGATTCGAAATTATATGTTAAGAAAAATGATAGAATGACTTTTGTAAAAAAAGGCGAAGCAGTTCCGAAATATATTCGATAATTTATATTAGATCAGTTTGGTTATTATGTAAATAAATTAAATTTTTAACAAGATTTAATTTAAAATATGCTACCAATATTCGTGGAAACAATTTTGAAAGTGAATTAGTTCAAAATATAGATCGGATCATGGTTTAAATAATGTATTCAACATTGGTTCTGTGCAATGATTTTAATGATAATTGTGAGAAATTGAACTAGTATTGGACACTGTTATTTAAGACTTTGATTAAGTTTAAAGTGAATATTTAGATTTTGGAATGATGATTTGAAGTAAGTAATTTGAAACACAAATATAAATACGAAATATCATTCAAAGTATGCGACGACACTTGAAATTGTTCGAGACTTGAATTGAACATGAATTTTAAACTTAAGGGGTCGAATTTGATTGTTGTCTTGAATCGAGATATGGAAATGAAATAAAATCGAAGTTGGATTATAAATTTTAAGTTATTGAAGTTTGGAAGAAGAAAACAATTTATGTTTTAAAGACTTAACTATATATATACCTATAGTTTGAAATAAATTATATTATATTATTTATTTATTATTTAAAGATTATTTATTATATAAAGATTATTTTTGTAAGGCATTTAATATATGTATATATATAGTGATTTAAATTATTTTATTTTACGCTAGTTATTTTAATCTATATATTTATAAAATGGGTTTTATTCGAAATTATCTATTTTTTAGGTTATTTTAAATGTTTGTAAATCCTTCCTAAATTGGACTTGTTCTCAATTTAAACCGTTGAATCAAGTTGAGATTTGAAATAAATTATATTCTCCTTTGAATATAAACCGATTTTGAAAGACTAGGGTATTGTAATTTGAAAGGATATTCTATTTTGAATATAAAATCGATTTTTAAATGGTTATGATATCTCGATATGAAATATATTATATGCTGAATATGAATGTGTTTGGAATGATTGTGATATTCGATATGAAAAATTATATTCTATTTTGGAATATGAATTGTTTGAATTATCGTGGATGGAATCTAACCAAATTTAGATTTGGGAATTTTGAAAACTTATGGAAGGATAACGACAAATAAAAGAATTATGTTTTGAAATATAATATTTGAAATGGATATTGAATTTCAAGGAACGGTTAAGGCAATAATGGGGTTTTATGAAATTTGAATGAGTCCAACTTTGTTTGTAAATAAATCAAAAACGATTTGGAAGGAGATTTGAATTGGAAACTTGTATAATCCATAGTTATTGTTTTAAGAATAAGCTTATTACTTGGAAAGACCGGGATTGACCATATATTCGGAAACCATTCCTAGTAATAATACGACGTGATAAAGAAACCGAAGACTTGGATATCGATAAGTGATGACCGACAACCTTCGAATCATCCAGATTGACGGCTGATGTCTCGGTTGGGCCGATCATCAAATACAAGGTTATAAGTGGCATTAGATGTGGATATATTTGTTGATTTTCGGATTGTTATTCCATTCAGACCCAGAACGGACTTATATGTATTGTGTGTCTGACATTGAAATTGATTGTGTAGCACTGATTTTTGTTAATATATATCGGACTCGTGGCAATATATTATTCTCGTCTCTAAGGCATACGAACTTAGAGGTTATGTATTGATGGAAATCAGTGACATGTCGTGAATTGTCAATGTGGCATACTCGAAATTATGAAGTGAGCTAGTGATGATCAAAGCATGACTTTTTGAAGCGTAGCTTGCTTGCTAGATGTAGTGCGAACATGATAGGGGGTTCTTTCCATGGTGTTTGGTAGCGAGCAGTGGACTCTTACTCCTACACGTCCCTGAGGGGTTTGCTGTGAACTCGAGAGGGCGACCGTAAAAGCAAGTACGCGGTACTAATGTAATGCCACGGTGGGAGGTTAGCCCACTGGATCAGGGTTGAAAGGCCAAGTCTCGTTACATCTGGTATCAGAGCTTTGGTTTGTACAAAGCTATGAGGTACAACAAATTTGAACAAAGCACAGGACTCATCATAGTTATAATATGTCATTTGAGATAGGGTTAGAAATTCCCTAGAATGAGATTCTAGAGTATGGTGTTGGAGAGAGCGTATTTTGAAATATATAAATTATTTTGAATTTAATAAATCGTTTTGGAAAGCGAAATTATTTTGAAATATAATATGAGTTTTGAGAGTTTATTGTATGTCGAGATTCGGACTATCGAGTATACAAGGATTTTTGAATATACACCTAGCTAACGTGTACACGAAGTACAATATATACTAGATAGATATAGAATCACACTCTAGTTGCCCGGAAATGATTCTGTTGATTGATCCATCAACAACAGATATTTATTTTCGAGTTTCGAAAGTGGGATGACTGTGAAACATCGAGAAATACTTAAAACCATTAGATAAATGTTTGAGAATGTTTTGACAAATTCAAGTAAAATATTTTGATAAATTAATATGATTTGAAATAGATAAGAAATTGTTAAATAAGTAATGTATTCCTTGTTTGTAGAGTATAAGTTGAATTCGCAAATTAATTATGATGTAATAAGGAATAATGAATGTTTGAAAATAATTCTTCGCTCGTTGGTGTTGACCCACCTTCGTCTTTGCTTATCATTTCTGCGGTCTCTTTATGCTTGAAATTTTGATACTGTGCCATCCTTGAACCCTTATTTTTTTTCCTTGTTCTGACAAATCTAAAGACAAGCTGTATTAATAGCATAGTTTTGAATTTGGAAATAAGTATTTTGAATTGTAAGCAACATTGAATGTTTGTAAATGATTGGCAATTGAATTTTAAAGGGGTGAATTTACCCAAGATAATACGTTTTGGGAAAATGAAATTTACAAGGTAAAAGATTCCAGGTTATTTTTCAACTATTCGAATAATGTAAATTTTCAAGCAAGATCTAAATATTTGAAACCGTAATGAATAAAATCATATACTTGGTGCAAATGATTTGAAAATTTATTATCACGAAAGTTGGTTTGGTTTATAAATTGAAATGGCTTATAAAGCCTATGAATTGGGAAATTGTAAAGTTAAGTTTGTACAATGCTCGATTTAAGCTAAATTCTTTTGTAAAGCGGAAATTCTGATTCCAATTTTTGAACGAAGTTGATTTTCCAAGTTATTTGGATGTAAAGTTCGACGACTTGAAATCCCAAGATCTTGAAATATGATTTGAAAATATTATAAAATATAGTTACGAAATGGTTTATAACTTCGGGATATGAAATAAAATGATTTAGTACTAAGATTCAAGTAACCCATGACTAAAGAAAGGTATGACGTAATGATGATCTTCTTTGGGGTCCGTAGAGACATCATTTATTTATATAGATACATGCGTAAGCTGTGCATAGTGGCCTTGTCATTGGGAGAAACCTCTCAACTTGGGACACAAATGTATTATGTTGTTTATCGTAAAATATTTGGAAATTTTGGAAATAATCTTGGTTTTGAAATCCCGAAGCAAGCATGATTCGATATGAAAAGAAAACGATAGTATTTTGAGTGATTTGAAAATAAAACAGGGATTTCGAGTTGAAGAAATTATTTCATACTTCTATTTCAAATTTAGTATTCGCGTTTAGATTTTGATAAAAATAATTTTTAAGAGATTTTGTTGGAAATTGACAAGTTTAATTTTTAAGAAATTTTCAAGTCTAAAATTATATTGGGTATTCTGTTTAAAACTAATTTTGGTATTGGAAACATTTGTTTTATCTATGTATATATAGGTATAGTTTCTCCAATCTCTCCTTTTCGAGGATGAAAAGTTTTAGGGGGGGGGGGGAGATTGTAACGATCTAAGATTTTTCTATGTTTTTATATATATATTTATAATTTATTTGGATTTGAATATAAATTGAATTAACAAGAATATTGATTTAAAAATCTTTTATATTTTTGGTCTGATAAATATTTTGTTTTATAAATATGATATTTGTAATAAAAACCTATTTTAAGACCATATTTAAATATAAAACTTTATTAAACAAATTTGAATTATTTTTAAAGGGTGTTATGTTATGTAATATATGATATTTTACAAATCTATTTTTAATATTGAGATTTAAAATTTTATATGTATAAATTTTAAAAATATTGATTAAGTATTAAAATATTTAAATTTGTTTTGGCTAAATATAATTTTAATACAACAAACGGTTTGCAATTCAGTAACTATTGACGGACAGAATCTGAATTAAATTAAAATTAATTAACCAGTTTAAATAATCATTCAGTTTATGTATGCGCAGTCTTAAAATATTTTATAAAAAATTTCTATAATTTTTAATTTGGAAAATAAACATATATTTTTCTAGCGAAATTTAGGACAACTATGGTCCTTTTGACATTTTACAAAATTAATTAGTCGTTCTATTTTATTATTGTTTTGAGAGCGTAGCATATTGTAGTACACTATTACAATTTTATTTTGTTTCCGTTCATAATCAAATAACAGTACGAATTAAAACTTAGGAAAGAACCTTCCAATAGAACACATGCATATGGGCCTTACATAAATGTGAACGCACAACAATATAGAAAAGGAAAATTTTCCTTTATAGCGTGTAAATCAAATGGCAACAAAGCGGACACATGTCCTTGTATTGTTTAACAACTCCACACATTTTTTCTTCCTAAAATAAAAATAAATAAAAAACCATTCAGCTCCTCATTCAAAATTTGTTTCTGTAACAACTCGGAAAATCAGAATCAATTTAAAAATTTTATTTCGGCAATTTTAATGAAATTTGAATATTTAAAATTAATTATTTTAAATAATTACGACTAGAAATTTATTTTGAATAGATATAGAACGTTTAAATTTATTTAAATCAAAATTAAAATATAAATATTTATTTTAATTATAAAAGGAATTGAAAACGGCGTAGTAGTTTGAAAATTCGATTTCAAATTTCAAATGAATGTACAGGGTTCAAAATAAACCGGATTTTGGTGAAACCAAAAATATTTGAATATGTTTGAAAATATCTTTCCGACAAATGTGAAAAATCCAGATTTCATAACGGGAATAAAAAGTTATGTCCGGTTGAAAATTCAGAACAATTGGTATGGAATTTATATAATATATAACCCTTAAAAATAGCGATTTTGCAAATGACCTCCGTTTTTGACGAGACCACTTTTGTTGGATCTGGAATGTCAAATTATTGCTAGTTTCCAATTTTCATAATTTTTGGAATTAGTATGTGAGCGTGGTGAATTTAAACATGTTTGGCCAATTTAGTTTGTATTTTAATCGACCAAAAAATGGCCATTTTTCAAATGATCTCCAAATTCGACGAAATTAGTTTTATTAGGACTGTATCGTCAAAACATAGCTAGATTTATTTTTCTGTAATTTTTAGAGTCGGTATATGGCCCCAATAAATTAAAATGTACGTTTGAATTGAATATAAAATGATTTATATTTTAATTTAAAGGAAAATTGACCTTAACAGTCGGATTGGCTTACGGGACATATCCCATTGCATTCGGAATGGGGGTATTTAGCTAGCGGCGTCAGTCGTTGGGTTTGATTTGGAGTTCGTATCAATAAGCGGATATTATTGGAATTAAATATGTAAAAAAACGGGTATAAATAGTTTCTAGAAAACCCTAACCTAGCCTCACAATTCAACAGCCGCCTCCCATCGAAATTAAGGGCCAAGAAGTTTGGATTTTCTCCCTTCAATCACATAAAATTTATGCCGAATTAATTCATGAATTATAAACAAAAAAGGTGTAAATTTTTGCGTGCTTTAGATCCGTATGGTTATGATCCATTATCATGAAGCATGGAGCTCGATTTTCGAGCTTAAAGCTCCATCGTTCTCGCTGGAATTCGAAGGCGGAGGGTTCACCGAGAGTGGCACTACCACCAGCGTTGGGGGAGGAAGGGATGCTCGTCGATGTGGTGGCTTCAGAAGAACGACCGGCTGATCCAGGAACGTGCACATGTGGAGGAAGGGATCAAAGTTTTCCGGCTACAGGCAATTGAAGAAGACTGGTTTAAATAACCCTAATGATGGGATCAACTAAGTTACGGTAATTAGTTTTATTTTTATTTTAAAATTAATTATATATGTAATCCAAAGTTTAAAAATGTGTATCTTGTCCAAACGGAAACAGAATTTGACAAGGTTGGAAGCATTGGAATCGTGCCGAAATTATCTACAACATGGAACTGACTAGAACGGAAATGGAGCAATTTAGAATTTCAGGCAAATTTGAATGCGAACAGAATTAAAACAGAAATTCAGAAACAAAAGACTAGAGGAGTGGATCCCAATGTGAGAACTCCTTCTCACTCTAATTTTATTTTTCAGTAAAATATATACTAGGATGTAGACAGTGCTTAGCAGCACCCGACACCATTGATTGTACAAACCATGGTTGTTTGTTTGGATTGAATGGACTATATTGTGTTTATTAATTGTATGGAATAAAATATTTGAATAATAAAAATATCATTTTTATTGAATGAATAAAATATATAAAATATTCATGTGATGAATAAAATATTTGAATAATAAAAATATCATTTTTACTGAATGAATAAAATATATAACATATTCATGTGATGAATAAAATATTTGAACAATAAAAATATCATTTTTATTGAATTAAAAAATATATAAAATATTCATGTATGGAATAAAATATTTGAACAATAAAAATATCATTTTTATTGTATATATAAACTGTATAAAATAGTTATGTGTTGAAATAAATATTCATAAACAAATCAGACGATTTGTTTATGTGCAACCATTTAACTGACATTGATTGGGACGATAATATTTTACACATCGCACAATTACACAAATAATAATCTTTGTTTGTTGTTTGAAAACCCCACACAGGTATTAGGACAATATTTGACATTCACTGATCCCAATAATTAGTGGTATGTCAATCGATGGGTCGACAGACTGTATAAGCTTTATTTATTTATTTATTTTAATGCTTATACAGTTGTAAAATGCTCTTTGGATGTTGTGTGATTGTTTATCATTATTGTTTTATACATATGATGTTGAAATCCATATAACTGAAATTATACGGTAATTGATTGAGTCTGATTCCAATTCAGAATTGACAAATATTTTTAAATAATATTCCGCATACAATCAAAACCAGATATTTTGAAAATATTATCATTTTAATATTATAATGATAAGGAATATTCAAATTTGACTTGAAATTTGAAATGAAATTGAAATTGTTTAATAATGAATTTAAAACAAATTTGTTAAGGAATATTCAAATTTGTTTTGAAACTTGAAATGATATTGAAATCGTTTTAAATTGAATTTAAAATGAATTTGTTAAGGAATATTCAAATTTGATTGGAAATTTGAATTGAAATTGAAATCGTTTTAAAATGAATTTAAAACGAATTTGTTAAGGAATATTCAAATTTGATTTGAAATTTGAAATGAAATTGAAGTTGTTTTAAAATGAATTTAAAACGAATTTGCTAAGGAATATTCAAAATTGATTTGATATGAAATTGAAATCGTTTTAAAATGAATTTAAAACGAATTTGTTAACGATTATTCAATTTTGGTTTAAAATTAAAAATGAAGTTGAAATCATTTTAAAACGAATTTATAAATGATTTATAAAATATGTTTTAAATGGAAATCGATGAAACATATTGTGTATATATATATAATATAATGGCCTGAATAGAACGCGCCGCGTCCGTTCGTGAATTTCGACCATTGACTTCGAATTGACATTACGGGAGATCCAACCATCAGATTCTCCAAAAGCCGGAACCGTTCGGTTTGTATTGAGGAGATCTTTCTAACGAATATAAGAGATTTGAAATCTAATGGTTGAATTTGGAATTATGTCCAAATCAAATTTGGAAAAAGTCGCTGTAAGTGCAGTTCGATGACCGTTTATGGAAATCGACTAAAAGGGCCTTAATAAAATTATTAAAAATATTGTTAATTTGTGTAAAATCATAATAAATGATTTGGAAAGAATTGGGCTGAAAAATTCCATAATATATTTTTATTGAAATGAACTTGTTAATAACAAGAATTACAATCCAATTATTTTTAAATAAATAAATTTGATTGAGAAGTGGTTTTAATATTACCAGAATGTCCAATATATGAATTGGAGTGGATTAGAATGGAAATCATCTTCGGAATATTTCGATGTTGGATTTCGTGATTATACAGATATTGTTATGGAAATTTGAAAGATATGTTTATATCGTTATTTCCAATACAATATTTGTTGGTTTCAGAATTTGATATTGAATATAAGCCGATATATTTTCTATTCAGAGCCTTGTATTTAATATCAAATGGGATTTTTGGTTTGTCATGAACGATGTTTTAAATAACACTGTTCTTAAACCCAGTTGAGGAAAGAATTAATCTTTTTATTAAGATTTAGTGAAACTTTCCAACTAATTAATATTTAATTGGAATTGAATAAAAGAATTGGATTTTGAGTTTTTCATGAATGGTGTCTTCAGTAACACTGTTCTTGAACCCCATGTGAAAAGAATAAATCTTTCAATTAAGATTATTAATGTTTCTAGTTAATTAACATTTAACTGGAATAAAATGGAATGTGAATCGGGTTTATTGTAAACTGTGCTTTTAACGACATTCTTTCTTTAACCCGATTTACAGTGAAATGTGATTTGGAATTTATAATTCTTTACATTAAGATTTAAAGGAAATTTTCCAAAGTGAAGTTTTCCAATTTAATACAATAAATTGGAATGGAATAGAATTCGATTGGATAATAATCAAAGTGAGCTTCTGTGGAGGAAGGCTGTTAATATATATGGAATTCAAAAAGCTTTGTCGTTATTCCAATTAAATTATTAGTCGAACACGGAAATTGATATCGATTATGTATTGATCTGTTTTTCGTGAAGATTCCATAAATAATGGAATGTGATTTGGGTTTATCGTGAACTGTGTTTTAAATGACATTAGTTCTTTAACCCAGTTAAAAATAAGATTAATCTCTTAAATCTGAATAATAATTAAGTAATCATTTTTGAGATTAAAACTGAATTAGAGTTTTAATGAATCTTTAATTAGATTGGAATGTGAATTGGGTAATTAAATTTATCGAATTCATCGAATGATCGCGAATGCAGTATCACCAGTTTTTCTCCAAGCGATAGTTAAATCTTTAATTAGATTTGAACGTGAAATGGTGATTAATTTTACCGATAACACCGTGGTGTTAGATATGAAGTATTACTAGTTTTGCTTCATGGGATGAATAGATTGGGATTGAGAAATATAATAAATGATTACTTCGGTAAGGTGCGCTAATCCCGACTAGTTTGGATAAACCTTAAATTGGTTTGAATTGATATCCAATGGAAGATTAAAGAATAAATTTGAAGAATTTATCTTTGATAAAATGAATGGGAACCTTTCCCAAAGGATATGTATATTTGAATAAAAGAATATTCAGAATTGGAATGAGCCCTATGTTTCGTTTTATAGTACTTGTTTATAAAATACGCGAGTTATTCGGAAAGGCCGGGTTTATACCCATTCTGAATAACTGATTCGATGATAAGTCGATGGCGAAGACGGTGGTTGAAGACCGGAGGTCTTCACATCGTTTGGATGATTACTGATGTCTTGATTGGGCTGTACACCCAAGAAAAGCTAATAAGTGGTGATCGTCTAGACGTAGTTGGAGATCGACCGGATATGCGAGGACCTCTCTCCTGTATTGGACATATGAGACGAGGAATAAGGTGCCTCCGGTTTCGTTCAGACCCAGAACGAACTTGTAAATGGATGTGTGTATGACTTTGGATTTCATCCCATGTTGATTGATCTCTATTAAATATATATTTGTTTGGTGGCGGAGAATTTATTCTCTTGCTTAACACCCTTCTCTGAGACATACGAGCTCAGAGGTTATATATCGATAAACATCAGTCGCATGGCGTGAATTTCCTGTGTGGCATGCTGTGATGCAAATGATCAAGGCTTTTGTTGAAAAGCAGAGTCTTGTGGTTGATGATCAAAGCATGACTTTAATATAGCATAGCTTTGTGTATACCGTTAATTTGCGAGCCTCACACCTCGGTGTGAACCAGAAACGGGAGGGACTTCAGTGAGGGCATGCGTTTCCTTCTAGCTAGGAGTGGCGTCATGGTATGGAGCCCATACATTTTACTCATGTGGATGTTGCATATTATTTGATAGATAGTGGGGCGCCTCGGATATATCGGTTACTAGCCGATGGATATTGAGTCATCTGGCTCATTTACGCCCCATAGGGCTGGGAGATGCATGTTCAGGGATTTTAATCCACTTAAAATATGGACCGGCCCTGGCGATCTAGGTGCAGTTGCGGTTGTTCCTGAGACATGGGCTAGATTGTCTCGAATTAGCAAAGGATGATCCCTTTGCCTTGGTTTACAGATGGAAAATCAACTTCCAATACGTGACATTTTGGTTTTAATTGTAGAGCCTGTATGGCGACATACTGGGATGGGGCACTATGTCGTCTATGATTAATACATTTATATTTGAAGTTGATTTATTTACCTATAGTAATAATAAAAGATGAAATTTCACGTATCAAGCATTATTTGGCTATTATTAGAAAAAATTCTATCCTTTGGCTTACGTTGCATTGTGTAATGGGACCTGAGTCTTATAATAGCTTCATTGTTCTTTATTTAGCATTGCGCTGTTTGTTTAATGCACTGGTATTCTTGGGGAGTAAACCCGTTACGTGTTATACGGCGTGGTCCCATGATATATCTAACTTTAAAATCAAGTTAGTAACTGTTTTAGTTCTTACACCAGTCACATGACTGACCTGGAGTTTATTGTTTTAACCTAAACTCTGGGTGCCACTATTTTCCACATGGGCAGCTAGTAGTTTGGTTTTGCAGGTATTATATTCACAGGATCCTGGATTGACAGCTGGAACTATACTATGAAAGCTCTGTATCCGTGTATTCCTTTTAGTTGTGTTTTGTATTATTTTCCGATGCCTAATAATTTGTAAATCTCTGATATATACCAAATGTATATTATTTGCTCATACTCTATATATTCCTGTACTCTGAAGTAAATTGTTGTAATAGCAATGAAATGTTCATTTGTTTGCGTTCCGATTAGTCATGTTCTCAGTTAATCCGTTCTTTCTCTTCTCTTCGAAGACCGAGGAAGTTCGGGTCGTCAAAGTTTGGTATCAGAGCTTTGGTTTATAGAGCTTGAGAATAAGGCATATTAGAACCAAACAAAAGATTTCATCAGAGATTGGATTTGTAATATCCAATAAGAATGACTCGTTAGAGATGGGATCTGTAGTATCCTAGAATGAGTATAAAGAGTGTTATTTTTAAAATAAAAATAAAAACAAATTTTGCTTTGAAAAATTCAATCTAATTATACGTATTTGATTATATTTATTTTATATTAAATTTGGATAATCGATTATATAAAGATTTTGCATATACGCCTTGCAAACCTATATTCGAAGTTTTAATATACTGGATAGATATAGAATCACACTCTTGTCGCCCGGAGATGATACTGATGATAACACGTGCATCATCAGTGTTTGTGTTCGAGTTTCGAAAGTGGGATATCTATATATTTCCAATTGGCTGGTGTGATAACCAAAACTAGATAGGGTTATTGTTGTGAATTGGCATCAAAAACATGATTTTGTGTATATATATCAAAGTTATGAATTTGAAAATTTAATCAACTAATTGATTGCTGATTGTGTTGTTTGATTATTGGTTTGATTAATTGAAATTTAGAACCATTAAGCCAAATTGAATCAAATATTGAACTGAATTGAAATTGGTTGAAATTTCATGCATATACATGTATATACATTGAACAGGTCATAGCAAGGAGGTTAAAGCAGCGGAATAAAATTGTATGCCCGACAAATAGGTACATATTTACTAATTTATTGGGTTTGGATGATTTTATGGGCCGACTGGCTAGCCGCTTGGCCTTTTCTTTTTCTTTTTGGATGATGAGGGCCCTGCGTGGGTAGTTGAGGTTTTAAATGTCTCCCTATACAAAGGAGGTTATGGCGAAATTTTTCAAAAATTTAGGGTGGTAGCCTAATTTTTGAAGAATTGGAAAATTCTTAGAAACTGAAAAGTTGAAGAATGAAAGCCAAAATGAAAGTTGAGTTGTTTAGTTAAACAACTTTCAGCTTCGTTCCTTTTCGAGGATGAAAAGATTTTAAGTGGGGGAGATTGTAACCACCCGAAAAATCAGAACCAATTTAAAAAATTTATTTTGGCAATTTTAATAAATTTTGAATATTTAAAATGAATTATTTTAAATAATTACGACTAGAAATTTATTTTGAATAGAATTAGAACGTATAAATTTATTTAAATCAAAATTAGAATATAAATATTTATTTTAATTATAAAAGGAATTGAAAACAGTGCGGTAGTTTTAAAATTCAATTTCAAATTTCAAATGAATGTACAGGGTTCAACATAAACCGGATTTTAGTGAAACCAAAAATATTTGAATCTATTTGAAAATATCTTTCCAAAGAATGTGAAAAATCCAGATTTCATAACGGGAATAAAAAGTTATGTCTAGTTGAAAATTCAGAATAGTCGTTATGGAATTTATATAATATATAGCCCTTAAAAATAGCGATTTTGCAAACGACCTCCATTTTCGACGAGACAACTTTTGTTTGATCCGGAATGTCAAATTATTGCTATATTTCAATTTTCATAATTTTTGGAATTAATATGTGAGTGTGGTGAATTTAAACATGTTTGGCCAATTCAGTTTGAAATTAATCGACCAGAAAATGGCCATTTTTCAAACGGTCTCCAAATTCGATGAAATTTGTTTTGTTAGGACCGTATCATCAAAACATAGCTAGATTTATTTTTCTGTAATTTTTGGAGTCAGTTTGTGGCCCCAGTAAATTAAAATGTACGTTTAAATTGAATATATAATGATTTATATTTTAATTTAAAGAAAAACTGAATGCAACAGTCGGATTACTTATAGGACATATCTCATTGCATTCGGAATGGGGGTATTTAACTAGGGGCGATAGTCGTTGGGTTTGATTTGGAGTTCGTATCAATAAGCGGCTATTATTGGAATTAAATATATAAAAAAGGGTATAAATAGTTTCTAGAAAACCATAACATAGCCTCACAATTCAACAACCACCTCCCTTCAAAATTAAGGGCCAAGAAGTTCGGATTTTCTCCCTACAATCACGTCAAATTTACGCCAAATTAATTCATGAATTATAAACAAAAAAGGTAGAAATTTGTGCGTGCTTTAGATGCGTATGGGTATGATCCATTATCATCAAGCGTGGAGCTCAATTTTCAAGCTCAAAGCTCCACCGTTCTCGCTGGAATTCGATGGCGTAGGGTTCACCGAGAATGGCGCTACCACCAGCGCTAGGGGATGATGGGATGCTCGTGGATGTGGTGGCTTCAGATGAACGGCCGACTACTCTAGAAACGTGCGCGATGTGGAGGAAGAGATCGAAGTTTTTCGGCTACAGGCAATTGAAGAAGACGGGTTTAAATAACCCTAATGACGGGATTAACTAAATTACGGTAATTAGTCTTGTTTTTATTTTAAAATTAATTATTTATGTAATCCAAAGTTTAAAAATGTGTATCTTGTCCAAACGGAAACAGAATTTGACTTGGTTGAAAGCGTTGGAATCATGGCGAAATTATCTACAACATGGAGCTGACTAGAACGGAAATGGTGCACTTTAGAATTTCAGGCAAATTTGAATGTGAATATAATTAAAATAGTAATTTAGAAATAAAAGAATGGAGGAGTGGATCCAAATGTGAGAACTTCTTCTCACTCTAATTTTATTTTCCAGTAAAATATATACTAGGATGTAGACGGTGCTTAGCAGCACCCGACACCATTGATTGTACAAACCATGATTGTTTGTTTGGATTGAATGGACTGTATTTTGTTTATTGATTGTATGGAATAAAATATTTAAATAATAAAAATATCATTTTTATTGAATGAATAAAATATATAAATATTCATGTGATGAATAAAATATTTAAATAATAAAATTATCATTTTTATTGAATGAATAAAATATATAAAATATTCATGTGATGAATAAAATATTTGAATAATAAAAATATCATTTTTATTGAATGAATAAAATATATAAATATTCATGTATGGAATAAAATACCTGAACAATAAAAATATCATTTTTATTGTATATATGAACTGTATAAAATAGTCATGTGTTGAAATAGATATTCCTAAACAAATCAGACGATTTGTTTATGTATACCCATTTAACTAACATTTATTGGGACGATAATATTTTACACATCGCCCAACTACACAAATAATAATCTTTGTTTGTTGTTTGAAAACCCCACATGGGTATTGGGATAATATTTGACATACACTGATCCCAATAATTAGTGGTATGTCAATCGATTGGTTGACAGACTGTATAAGCGTTATTTATTTATTTTAATGCTTGTACAGTTGTAAAATGCACTATGGATGTTGTGTGATTGTTTATCATTATTGTTGTATACATGTGATGTTGAAATCCATATGTAACGACCCATATTTTTGGTTAAGTTATTTTAAATATTTAATATGGTTTTAAATATTGATTTTATAATATAAAAAAATTTATATTGAGTTATTGATTTAATAATAGAAATACGATATATTTTGAATATATAAAATCATCAAAATATGGGGATCTAGAATAATTAAATTCGAAATTCAAAACGGAGTCAAACCGATTTAAATGGTTAATAGAAATTCTATTTGAATATAAACGATAATAATAATTTATTATCGATGGAGTTGGTTGTTTCAAATTTAAATCATATTTTTATCAATTTAATTTGATATGTAAGAATAGTTAATTTTTAAAACGATCTCGATTTTCGTTAAAACTAATTTTATAGGGTCTGGAGCGGCAAACCATGGCAGTATGTCAAATTTCATTGTGATTGGAACTCCTATGTTATCATACGAGAGTAAAGCGTTCAATGGATAATACATAGCAATATAATATAATTTAATTTGTCTATCTTCCTTAGGAAGCCAATCCTATCTTTCCTTGAAAGCCATTCCTTAAGTCAATAAAAAGTGGTCAATCTTTACTTCTAAATAAAAGTCGAGCCCTCTTTCTTTCAGCTAAAAATCGAAATTTAATTTCCCCTTTCCTTTCTGCAATTCAAATCAACCCCTTATGTTGAAAAAAGAAAGAGAGAAAGGGAAATCATTCAAAATCGATTTCGAATTCTTACGCAAGGTTCTGGCGTTGAGGAAGACACACATTGCGGTAGTGAGTTCGACTTTGAACTCATGGATCTATGGTTTATCGTGGCAAACGCTACACTGTGTTGGAGGAAGTTTCGATAGTAGCGTTGGATTTGGGGTGGTGAGGGCTTCATCGAAGTCGAGTTAGTGTTGCGATGGAAAGACATAAATCGTTGGTTCGAAGTGGAAGGGGTTGCAATGTTGGGAGTTACTGGGGTGAAGTTCCAGAACGTATTTCGCACTGGATCTACAAGATCAGGCATCGATATCAGAATTGGAATTAAGGCAAGAAGACCGACTTGAAATAGAATTTGTGCGATTTGGATACAAAGGGATCCGCAGTTTTTCTGGTGGTGATAGGAACATCAATGTTGGATTCTGGGAGAAAGGGGAGGACTTGTGCGAGGATGGTGAGGTGCCGAGGGTTAAACGGGGTGATGGGATGCTGGATTTGAATTGGTTGGATAGTACAACAACATTGGGTGATTTGGTAAGAGGCCGATGCTGGTCTGGAATAACGTTTGAACAATGGATGATAAGGTAAGAATTTAAGTAATTTAAATTACTTAAGAATTTTAATTAATATGTGTGTGTGTATATATATATAAACTAGTTAAAATTATATATGTCTTGTTTATGTAAAAAAAATTATTAGATTTATTTGAGTAATCAGCACTAATTAACATTAATTTAAGGAAGTAATTATTTGATTTAAAAAAATTGGATACTTATAATTTATTTAAATCTTTCATGCAAATTAGTAACTGATCACATTTATGTAGTTAGCTGGTAACGGAAGTACATGTGAATAGATCATTTGAGTATTGGATTAAGGGATATAATTTTATTTTTAATTGGATAAAGGTTTGATTTTTGTTAAAGGATAACAAAGAAAATAATAAATATAGCCCATATAATTTGCAAAATTTTAAGTACTATATTTGATTTATGCAAGGTCCAAAAGGCTAACGCAAGTCGAGTAGGACATTTAGCGGGAAATGGATTTGGATTTTTCCAGAGACAGATGGAATATAAATCATACATCTTCTATTTATTTAGGCAATTAAAAATCAGGTGAGTAAACTCACTTTCTGGATTCATTATAATTTGTTATAACGAATATTTATTTAATATAATATGTTGTTTGTTGGTTGATTTGTTGCATTGCTATTTATTTATAAATTGTGGTTATTATGTATATTAGTTATTTAGGCTTGGTGGTTGTTGCTAATATATATATATATATATATATATATATATATATATATATATATTGGTGATTGGATAGTTCCTGCAGTACCATTAGCGGATGCTCGCATTATCATTAGCGGATGACCCTATACGCCCCACGCTATGATAGTGGATGATCTTCTATACCACGATATCCTGCCTCGAAGCAGGATAGATATTATTTATGTTGCTAACATCTGTGGATGCAGGAAAAATAGGTTGGAGGAATCCAACTGGATTCCTCAAAATTTATTATTGTTTGTTTTCACATATGTATTATCATATATGATATGTTATAAAACCCGTGATTTGATAATCGAGTGTTTTTGGATATTTAAATATCACTGGACTAAAATGTTGATATATAAAAATATCGTGAAAACGATATTTGAGATTTAAATGGAAAATTCTATTTTTCTAAAAATAGAATTTGAAATTCGAATGGACTAAAAATATTAACTTGTTTTGAATAAATAAAACAAGTATTAAATTTTTAAAAGATGTTTATAAAATAATCAGGGAATTGAAGTAAATTTATAAATGGTGTTTATAAATAAAATGGAATGATTTTCATTTGATAATCAAGGAACTAAAGTGAATTTATAAACATTGTTTATAAGTGAAGAGAAATGAATTATCGTTGAATAACGGGGAAAATGTAAATACAAGTGTGAATTATAAAAGGGAAATTTATTTTTCCAAAGTAAAAATTATAATTTCAAATGGATTTGAAATGAGATTTGTTTAAATATATAAACAGATAATATGAACGATGTTTATAAAGAAAGGTGAAAAATTATCATTTGGATAATTTAAAATATTTAAATTCAAATATGAATTTAAATTGAATTGGGAATTGTGTTAAAAGGGAAACGATGGAATTTATTCCAAGGTTCGGAATATAAGTTGAACTAAAATAAATCCAAACGGATTTATGATATGAATTCGACTATGTCGAATTTATAAAACTAAATTATTTCCTGAAAGGGTATTAAATTTGTATTAGATAGAAACTATAATTAAAAGTGAAAATAGATTCTACAATTTTATTTGTAAGTTGTAAAAATAAAATATTCCAATAGGAGTAGAACTATAAAAGGTTTTTAAATAAGAACTTTTTTAGTATATATAAAACAAGGAAGGGAAATTTATAAACGATGTTTATAAATAAGGTGAGATAATTATCATTAGATATATTTGGCATTTTAAATTCAAGTATGAATTTAAAAAGGGGATTTGAAAACGTTTCAAAAAGAGAATGACATATTTTATTCGGGAATTTGGAATAAAAACTGAATTGAGATAAATCTGAGGATTTACAATTAGAATTCGATTATATCGAATTTTATAAATAATTTATTTATAAAAGGGAATTGGAATTTAATAAAGAAAATCGAGTATGAATAAATTATAACCAGGTAATGAAAAATCGAAGATTTTAGATAATTGGAAATATTCAGTTGAATTGGGAAAATTAGATTCGATATGTATCAAAATATATTAGGATGGAGTTGGAATTTATTTATAAACGAAATTTAAACGTTCATATTTAAATATAATTAAAACGAACTCGCCGCAGCGCTGTAGTTCGTAAATTGGCGTTTCAAACTTCAACTGAGTATACAGGACTCAATTTAAGTTGGAATTCTTTGAAACAAGAATCGTCAGGACCGTTTGAATAATGGTTTTCTAATGGAAGAGAAAAATCCGAATTTCATCTTATAGATTTTGAGTTATGTTAAAAATCAAATTTTTAGAAAAACAACGCCATAACCATTATAAAATCATAACGGTTTATTTAAATAAATAAAAGGATTTGAAGTAAATGAAATCCGAATTTCCGTTAGAAAAATCCAGACTTGAGATGAAAATAAGTATGAACTCAAGTGGAGTAATCGAACTGATTTTTGAAACAAAAATCAGATTTTTAATTGTTGAATAAAATTAACTAATGTAAAGAACAATTAGTTAATGGGATTTGAATAAAAATTGGGTTTTGGTTAAGTGAATTGATTTGGTGAATTTATATTCAAAATCGAGTATGAAACTGGAATTGGAAATGGCATTGGATCAGTTTATAAGCAAATTAAAAAAAAAAAAATGGACATGATATGTTCAGTTGGAAAAGGAAATAGGAAAAAGAGCCAACTAAAGTATAAATTAACGAATTGAGTTAAACTAACCAGATTGTGTTGGAATAAATTAGGAATGGACGTAGATGGGTTAAACATGTATGGAATGAAGTGTATGAAGATTATAATATAAGTGCCCGACAAAAAGGTACACGTTGAAATTCCATATGAGGTTTTATGCGCCGAATCGGCAAGCCACTTGGCTTTTTTGTAACGACACGGATTTTTCCCGGACCTAATCGATCGCAAGATCGACCAAGACCGTTCAATTCCCGCATACGTTAACTTTGGGAATACAATACATTAGAACAATAACAGCAGACGTTTATTACATCATGATAATATAACATCAGAGTACAAAATATCAGAGTACATCGAATAGAATAATAATACAGCGGAAGAATAAATTACAATGAATTTAATACATTGCAGCGGAACAATTAAATTAACAGCGGAAGACTGTCAATGCTCTGGACACAGCTTTGAGCTTCGATCCAGAATCCTGCTAAATAAATCTGCAAAGAAGCTACTCAACTGCCCGTGTGGAAAATATGGGCACCCGAGTTTGCAAGTGAAACAAACTACGGGTCATTCATGGGACTGGTATGAGAAATCTAACTTAACTAATCTAATAATAAGGCTAATCACAGGACCACGCCGCTAACGCGGAATGGGTTTACTCCATTGGATTGCCAGTGCATAAAGTAAAGTAAATCGTTAAATAACGCAGTGCTTTTTAGAAAAATGAAACCATTATAAGACTCAAGTCCCATCACACAATGCAATGCAAATCGGAGGATAGAGTTTTACCTTATAATGGTCAAAAATGCTTGATACGATAAAAACGGATTTGATATTATTATTAGTGTATATATGTTTTCAAAAACAATTTCAATCATAATGTATTAATCATAGACGGCATGGGTACCATGTATCATGTCGCCATACTAGTTCTACAATCAAAACTGGATGGTGTCGTATTGGAAGTTGTTTTTCCATCATGAAATCGAGGCTAGGTATCGTCCTCTCCGATTCGAGACACTCTAACAAATGCCTCAGGATCACACCTATGGGCAACCCTTGGATCTTCAGGGTTGGTCCCCACCTAACGGTAGCGGATTAGTAATGCCTGAACACATGCTTCCCGGTTCCTTTGAAACTCCATATGGTCACTAACAACCTACATATCCGAGGTACCTCAATCCATCGTCTACATAAGTAAAATGCCAGCTAGTTTAAGCACTGACACCACTCCTAGCTAGAAAGAAACGTGTGCACTCCCTGCAGTCCTGATCCCGTTTTTGACTTATACCGGGGTGTGAGGCTCGCAAAGTCACGCTATACACAAAGCTACACCTAAACAGGCTATGCTTTGATCATCAAACACAAGGCCCTGCTTTTCAACAAAAGCCTTGATCCGTGCATTTTAGCATGCCACATTGTCAATCCATACCATACCATTGATTTCTGCCAATATATATATATATATATATAACCTCTAAGCTCGTGCATCTCAGAAAAGGGTGTTAAACACCAAACAGATATATTTATATATAGCAGAGATCAACGAATACAGCATACAGGAATACAACGTCAGACATACCATCCATTTACAAGTCCGTTTTGGGTCTGAATGAAACCGAAGGCACCTTATACCTCGCATATCCGAACAATCAACAAGTACATTCCGGACGGCCACCACTGTAGCCCCTTCAAGGTAGCTACTTCAATCATGGGCGTCGGTGGTAACTTATCCATTCGACGTGAAGATCGTCGGTCTTTAATCACCGTCTTCATATTCGACTCTTGGTCGTCGTATTTATTATTCGGAATGGGTTTAACCCGGTCTTTCCGAATAACTCACGTATTTTATAATAAATAATATAGAAAACACATCCAATGCCTCATTCCAATTCAGAATATTCTTTCAATAAAATATTCATATTATTAAAACTCCAATTTGGTTTTAATCTCCAAAATCATTGCATAATAATTATTCAAATTTAAGAAATTAATGTTATCTTTAACTGGGTAAATGAACTAATGTCATTTAAAACATTGTCCATGATAAACCCAAAATTATTCTCCATTAAATATGGAATCTTCACAGAAATCAGATCAATATATAATCGATATAAATTTCTGTATCAGACTAATAATATAAATGGAATAATGGCAAAGCCTTTTAAATTCCATATATATTAATGGCCTTCTTTTACAGAAGCATATCTCGATTTTTATTAAATCGAATTCCCTTAAATTCCAATTTAATGTATATTAAATTGGAAAGCTTTACTTTGGAAATTTTCCTTTTTAAATCTTAAATAAAGATTTATAATTTCCAAATTTTATTTTCACTGTAAATCGGGTTATAGAACGAATGTTGTTTAAACACAATGCACGATAAACCCAATTTACATTTCTTTTTATTCCAGTTATTAAATATAATCGGAAACTCTAATAATCTTAATTTAAAAATTTATTCTTTTCTCAACTGGGTTTAAGAACAGAGTAATTTAAGACACTATTCACGATAAACCGAAAAATCCAATTTATTTTATTTAATTAAAACACTAGATTATTATTCTAAATAATAACTAGTACATTTCAATAAAAAAAATATTTTTATCTTTTCAAATATAGAATTTTCCATCCTAGTTCTTTCCAAATCATTTATTATGATTTTACATAATTTTTCCGTACTTTTAATAATTTTATAAAACGATTATAAAACAATTCCAACTATATTTCAATTTTAAATCCAAATTGAATATTCTATCTATTATCATATTAAAATAATATTATTATTTCCAAAATATTTATTTTGAAATTAGCTCTTTTAATATTCATTATAAAATGGATATAATAAATTGATAAACACGTTCGGGTTAAAATGGTGTTGTTATTTAAAGCAGATTAAATATCCCAATTCCTTATTTTATTTATTTATATTTTATACCGGGTCAGACCTCCCACATCAAGCCTGCGACTTGTGGATGCTGGATATGCCAGTTGGTTCCGGGCAGACTTATCCCACAAGTTGGGCGTAACCTCGTGTCATGGCCGTTTCATATTTGCGCACTTGGACCCCTCACATTAGGCCCAACATTTGTGGCTGCTGGATATGCCGGTTGGTTCCGGGCAGACTTCCACCACAAATGTAACCTAACCTCGTGTCCAAGTACA
This sequence comes from Allium sativum, assembly GCA_030737875.1. Classification (NCBI taxonomy): domain Eukaryota; kingdom Viridiplantae; phylum Streptophyta; class Magnoliopsida; order Asparagales; family Amaryllidaceae; genus Allium; species Allium sativum. The sequence continues at coordinate 420,815,728 of CM060913.1, read as the reverse complement.
ATTATAATTTATAATTATAATTATAATTATAATTATTTCATTGGAAATTATTATTTTTAAACATCCTAATTGAATATTTGATTAAAATATTCTTTTAATCCTAAATTGGAATGAGACCCAACAATTTCCATATAATTTAATTACATGGATTTCAAACAAGCATTAATTCCATAATAGTGACAAAACATTCAAATAACAGCCAAAGTGCAATTTACAACTAAACACAAGGGTGATGTGTAGTCAAATATCAACCCAAGACCCGTGTGGGGTTTCAACGAACACAAATTCGAATAATATATTATTAATTGTGCTTTTGGACGATGTGTGAAAATTTATCGTCCAATCAACATAAACAAGTCAGGAAACTTGTTATGGCTGTGTAAACATGTTTTTTGAAAATTAAAAGGTAATAACATTATTATAACACGCTACAAGATTCCAACGAAAACGATATTTTTATTCTAACTTAACATGGTTCTAAAAATGACCTTTTTTAATTCTAACATAACATGGCATATTTTTATACTAACATAAATGACATATTTTTATACTCACATAAATGGCATACTTTTATATTAACATAAACGACATATTTTTATACTATCATAAATGACAACTTTTTTTTACTATCATAAATGTCATATTTTATATTAACATAATTACATATTTTTATATTAACATAATGACAATCTTTTTATACTATCATAAATAAATGACAACTTTTTTATATTATCATAAATGTCATATTTTTATATTAACATAATTGACATATTTTTTATATTAACCTAATGACAACCTTTTTATACTATCATAAATGACAATTTTTATATGTTTCGTGTCTTCCACTAAAAATATGATTATTTTATTTGAAATAACATGACACTAAATATACGTTCATTTTTATTATTACAATATAACACTAAAAATATATTCATTTTTAATATTACAATATGACACTAAAAATATATTCATTTTTAATATTACAATATGACACTAAAAATATATTCATTTTTAATATTAAAATATGACACTAAAAATATATTCATTTCAAATGTATTAACATGACACTTAAAATATGTTCATTTTTAATGTTACAATATGACACTAAAAATATATTCATTTTTAATGAAATGACATAACGCTAAATATGTTTTCATTTTTAATGAAATCACATAACTCTAAATATATATGTTCATACATATAGAACATTAATTTTAGTGTATACATATTATGTCATGATTCATATTACTACATATAATAAACTCTAAACTTTTTGGTGTCTACCTATAGTGTTAATTTCATATCAACACATGCAACACCACTAGAATTTGGTGTCAACATATGGTGTAAACTTCTCATATGAATACATGTTATAACTTCTAAATTTGGTGTCAACATATGGTGTCAAGAATCAATAAAAATGAATGTTTTATTTAAATCTTAATCTAAACAAGTCGGTGTTTATAGATCTAAATAAATAGGAAAAGTTATCGTATGACATAGATCTAAACGAACATGAATATCCCAAACCATCGCAATTCACAAAAAACAAATTCCAAACACAAGACATCAAAAATTTGATTTATAACCATATTTTCATGAATTTCAATTAGTGATAAATAATTAAGTGTTTAATAAATTTTCAAAACAGAAATCTCACATCGGTTGTTGAATCCTTCAAAATTGTAGATTACTCCGTTTTGATTCTAGTCAGTTCTGGAAGGTAGTATTCTATGCTGCGAATCCAACTCAACTTGAATCGTTCGCTTTGGACCTCGTATGTAATAGATAGAAAAGTTTCTATGTTAATTAGATAATCATACTAATTAAATTATAATTAAATTTAATTAACCACGCTTACTTAATCGTTGCCATATCTATTATCTTCTTCCATCAGAAATACGCTCCTTGGAACCCATTTGTTCGCTCCTTCTGATCACCGTTGCACGCCACACCACCATGCCAGAAGCCGATCAACTCCCACCATTTCGACCGCCTACGCACCTCCTTCACACGCCCGGAGCGCCACCCCGCTCGCACCTCCATAGGGCACAAAAATCAAATCCAAACGCAGCCACTTTATGGTCAAAATCCCACCAATCCGTGAAAGTAAATATGATCTCAACTGTATAGAATTAAGGATCTTGAAGAGCTCTTGCATTTGGTGTTTGGAGTTTTGAGAACCATTTAGTAATTGAGGAGATAGAAGGGGAAGGAGTTTGTTTGTTTTTTTCCTTTTTCTTTTCCTTTTGAAGGATGGAGCGGATCTGGAGGAATGAGAAAGGAGAGCAGATGCGCAAGAAATGGAAGCGGCAGAGAAAATGGGAACGTGCTTGGTAAATATAGTATAAAATAAAGGGTACCCAAAAGTTCGATTTGCACAAGTTTTGGACTAAAAATTTAATTTCCATAAATCTAAAATGTTACACATTTACTACCATAAATCTTGAGTTTCAAATTTTAAAATTTAAAATGCCAATTTAACAAGTATAACGGGTAACTCTGCACCGATATAAATAAATGTTTACACGGTTCCTTCACAAACCGAACTCCAAAAAATACGATTAAATATACCAAAATGATCAACGCGACAAGACGGACGTAACCATAAATTAAAATCAGTGTCATGACACTTCGCATAAAATCTGTTACGGACGCTTTTTTAACGTTAATTAATTACCTCTATTACCAAATTAATGCATTGTTGTCATAAGCTTTTCAATTAAGATATGTTTTAAAAGGAATGATATAATTAAATTGTAAATTTTATTAATGTTTTCCATTTACCGTCCATTGAATCTTAATTAAAACGTTATCGTATTTAGATGAAATAAATGTTCATAAATTTATAATTTCAAAATGCGCTAGGCAAATATAAAGTTTCCCTATAATTCAAACATTCATATTTAGTTATAAACCATGCTACATTTGACAAATGACAACCTCACTTTGCATATAACAAATTTAAAAAGTATTTCCATACATATGATATTTAAATATTTCAAATTTAGTAATCAATAATTAATTTTTTTAACCATTTGCAAAGGAAGAGAGATATAAAAGGGCATGAAAAAAAACGCATGCAACATGTGTTATTATTGTTGTCCTTATGTTTCTCATATGGAAGTGATGATTCAATACTTAATGCATAAATTGAATTCAAAGTATTTCATTTGATGATGAAATGGGTCAGTTAAGTGCTTAGAGATTTTAGACATACATGTAGCTAATGTTTCCAATTCTGTAAGAAAATGTAATAAGTGGACTTTTAGCATTAATGTTGTCTCACTTTTGTCATTTGAAAATATTTCTATTGATGCCTGTAGCATTACTTGAATTCTTCCTTTTATATTTTAGCGAACGCATACTGCGTATAAACAACGTTGTTCGTTTTAAATTCTAATATTATTAGATGAAACTATATTAATTTGAACGCAGTAGTGCACGTTTCTTATTTCACAATTATAGAAGAATTTCATATCTAATTACAAATAATTGTTTATTAGAAACAAATTTGAAATCATTCATTAATCATAAAATTTATATACAAAGTTATTCAATATCTTAATTTAAAAATAAAAATTTTAAATTCTGACGCATTTTCTAATAAAATTTCATAAAATAAAAATTTTAAATTGGTCCTGATTTTTCGGGTTGATACAATCTCCCCCACTTAAAATCTTTTCGTCCTCGAAAAGGAACGAAGCTAAAAGTTGTTTAACTAACTAATTCAATTTTCATTCTTTTATTTGTTTTATAATTTTATTAGTTGGACTAATAATCACACAACACAACCATCAATCAATTAATTGATTATCTTTTCAAAAATATATAATTTATATATTCAAAAATCATATTTTTAGTGCAAATCACAGCAATAAACTCTAATTAAGTTTTGGTTCTCACACCAGTCACTTGGAAATATATAGATATCCCACTCCAAACTCGAACATAAACACTGATGATGATGCCTCATTATCAGAATCATCTCCGGGCGACTAGAGTGTGATTCTATATCTATCTAGTATATTTGAGACTTCGTATACACGCGGACCAGACGTATATTAAAATCTCTATATACTCGATTGTCCAAATTAAAATATGATAATATTTCAAATGCATATTTTAAGATAAAATTTTCAAAACTAAATTTGTTATTAAAAAAAAATAACACTCTTCGGACTCATTCTAGGGCATTTCTAACCCCAGCTCTAATGAGTCATTCTCATTCTAGCATACTGCTGATCCTATCTCTAATGAGTATTCTTATTGGATATTACTAATCCAATCTCTGATCAGTCTTTTGTTCAGTCCTAACGAGTTGTACCCCAAAGATTTTGAGCTAACCAAAGCTCTGATACCAACTGTAATGACACGGATTTTACTCGGACCTAATCGATCGCAAGATCGACCAAGACCGTTCAATTCCCGCATACGTTGACTTTGGGAATACAATACATTAGAACAATAACAGCAGACTTTTATTACTTCATGATAATATAACATCAGAGTACAAAATATCAGAGTACATCGAATAGAATAATAATACAGCGGAAGAATAAATTACAATGAATTTAATACATTGCAGCGGAACAATTAAATTAACAGCGGAAAACTGTCAATGCTTTGGACACAGCTTTGAGCTTCGATCCAGAATCCTGCTAAATAAATCTACAAAGAAGCTACTCGACTGCCCGTGTGGAAAATATAGGCACCCGAGTTTGCAAGTAAAACAAACTACAGGTCAGTCATGGGACTGGTATGAGAAATCTAACTTAACTAATCTAATAATAAGGCTAATCACAGGACCACGCCGCTAACGCGGAACGAGTTTACTCCATTGGATTGCCAGTGCATAAAGTAAAGTAAATCGTTAAATAACGCAGTGCTTTTTAGAAAAATGAAACCATTATAAGACTCAAGCCCCATCACACAATGCAACGCAAACCGGAGGATAGAGTTTTATCTTATAATGGTCAAAAATGCTTTATATGATAAAAACATATTTGATATTATTATTAGTGCATATATGTTTCCAAAAACAATTTCAATCATAATGTATTAATCATAGACGGCATGGGTACCATATATCATGTCGCCATACTATTTCTACAATCAAAACCGCATGGTGTCGTATTGGAAGTTGATTTTCCATCATGAAATTGAGGCTAGGGATCGTCCTCTCCGATTCGAGGCACTCTAGCAAATGCCTCAGGATCACACTTATGGGCAACCCTTGGATCTTCAGGGCCGGTCCCCACCTAACGGTAGCGGATTAGTTATGCCTGAACACACGTTTCCCAGTTCCTTTGAACCTCCATATGGCCACTAACAACCTATAAATCCGAGGTACCTCAATCCATCATCCACATAAGTAAAATGCCAGCCAGTTTAAGCACTGACACCACTCCTAGCTAGAAAGAAATGCGTGCACTCCCTGTAGTCCTGATCCCGTTTTTGACTCATACCGGGGTGTGAGGCTCGCGAAGTCACGCTATACACAAAGCTACACCTAAACAGGATATACTTTGATCATCTACCACAAGGCCCTGCTATTCAACAAAGCCTTGATCCATGCATCTTAGCATGCCACATTGTCAATCCATACCATACCATTGATTTCTGCCAATATATATAACTTCTAAGCTTGTGCATCTCAGAGAAGAGTGTTAAACACCAAACAGAGATATATATATATATATATATATATATATAGCAGAGATCAACGAATACAGCATAAATGAATACAACATCAGACATACCATCAATTTACAAGTCCGTTTTGGGTCTGAACGAAACCGGAGGCACCTTATACCTCGCATATCCGAACAATCAACAAGTACGTTTCGGACGTCCACCACTGTAGCCCCTTCAAGGTAGCTACTCCAATCATGGGCGTCAGTGGTAACTTATCCATTTGACGTGAAGATCGTCGGTCTTCAATCACAGTCTTCATCTTCGACACTTGGTAGTCATATTTATTATTCGGAATGGGTTTAAACCCGGTCTTTCCGAATAACTCACATATTTTATAATAAATAATATAGAAAACACATCCAACGCCTCATTCCAATTCAGAATATTCTTTCAATAAATATCCATATTATTAAAACTCCAATTTGGTTTTAATCTCCAAAATCATTGCATAATGATTATTCAAATTTAAGAAATTAATCTTATCTTTAACTGGTAAATGAACTAATGTCATTTAAAACATTATCCACGATAAACACAAAATTATTCTCCATTAAATATGGAATCTTCATAGAAATCAGATCAATATATAATCGATATAAATTTGTGCATCAGACTAATAATATAAATGGAATAATGGCAAAGCCTTTTAAATTCCATATATATTAACGACCTTCTTGTACAGAAGCTTATCTCGATTTTTATTAAATCGAATTCCCTTAAATTCCAATTTAATGTATATTAAATTGGAAAGCTTTACTTTGGAAAATTTCCTTTTTAAATCTTAAATAAAGATTTATAATTTCCAAATTTTATTTTCACTTTAAATCGGGTTAAAGAACGAATGTTGTTTAAAAAACAGTGCATGATAAACCCAATTTACATTTCTTTTTATTCCAGTTATTAAATATATTCGGAAACTCTAATAATCTTAATTAAAAGATTTATTCTTTTCTCAACTGGGTTTAAGAACAGTGGTATTTAAGACACTATTCACGACAAACCCAAAAATCCAATTTATTTTATTTAATTAAAATACTAGATTATTATTCTAAATAATAACTAGTACATTTTGATAAAAAAAATATTTTTATCTTTTCAAATATGGAATTTTCCATCCTAATTCTTTCCAAATCATTTATTATGATTTTACGTAATTTTTCCGTACTTCTAATAATTTTATAAAACGATTACAAAACAATGCCAACTATATTTCAATTTTAAATCCAAATTGAATATTCTATCTATTATTATATTAAAATAATATTACTATTTCCAAAATAATTATTTTGAAATTATCTCTTTTAATATTCATTATAAAATGGATAGAATAAATTGATTAACACGTTCGGGTTAAAATGGTGTTGTTATTTAAAGCAGATTAAATAGCCCAATTCCTTATCTTATTTATTTATATTTTATACCAGGCCAGACCTCCCACATCAAGCCTGCGACTTGTGGATGCTGGATATGCCGGTTGGTTCCGGGCAGACTTATTCCACATGTTTTCTTAACCTCGTGTCATGGCCGTTTCGTATTTGCGCCCTTGGGCCTCTCACATTAGGCCCAACATTTGTGGATGCTGGATATGCCGGTTGGTTCCGGGCAGACTTCCACCACAAATGTAACATAACCTCGTGTCCAAGTACAATTGTAATTTGTAATTATAATTATTTCATTGGGAATTATTATTTTTAAACATCCTAATTGAATATTAGATTAAAATATTCTTTTAATCCTAAATTGGAATGAGCCCCAACAATTTCCATATAATTTAATTACATGGATTTCAAACATGCATTAATTCCATAATAATGACAAAACATTCAAATAACAGTCAAAGTGCAATTTACAACTAAACACAAGGGTGATGTGTAGTCAAATATCAACCCAAGACCCGTGTGGGGTTTCAATGAACACAAATTCGAATAATATATTATTAATTGTGCTTTTGGACGATGTGTGAAAATTTATCGTCCAATCAACATAAACAAGTCAGGAAACTTGTTATGGCTATGTAAACATGTTTTTTTAAAATTAAAAGGTAATAACATTATTATAACATGCTACAGGATTCCAACGAAAACGATATTTTTATTCTAACTTAACATGGTTCTAAAAATGACCTTTTTTAATTCTAACATAACATGGCATATTTTTATACTAATGTGACGACCCCATTCCCCGATAAGACGGTGGCAAGGGTAATCTTTGGAATATAACACATAAATAGATAACAGCAGAACAGAAATAAATAAATACACCAGATAATGTACAATAGAATACACTGGATGAACATAATCATCAGAATTACACAGTATACAGGATCATACTTAGTACCAATACGGTTCTGCTATACATAAATGTCTACAGCGGAAAATAAAACATAATATGTACAATAGGAGCTGAACAGCATAAAAAGAGATAAATGATAGAATCCATCTTCAGCTCCAGCTATCCAGAAAGAGCCTGCTAAAACCTGAATACAAGGCTACCCGTGTAGAAAAAGGGGCACCCGTGTTTGCAAGTGAAACAAACTACGAGTCAGTCATGGGGCTGGTATGAGAAATCTACTTAACACATTTTACAATATGGATAATCATAGGACCACGCCACTTTCGCAGAACGGGTTTACTCCATTGGATTGCCAGTGCTTTAAAACAAATAATTCTTTTAAATATCTCAATGCATTTATAAAAATGAAGCCATTATAAGACTCAGTTCCCATCACACAATGCAACACAAACCAGAGGATAGAGTTTTACCTTATAATGGCCAAAATATGCTTGATACGAGCAAAACAAATCATTTGATATTATTGCTAGTGATATTATGTTTCAAAAAAAAATTCAATCATAACTATCAATCATAGACGGCATGGGTACCATATATCATGTCGCCATATATATATACACAATCTAAACCGCCCGGTATCGTATTTGGAAATTGGATTTCCGTCATGAACCAGGGCAAAAATAGTCCTTACCGAATTCGAGACAATCTAGCCAATATCTCAGGCAAGCGCGCAGACAAGCCTTTGATCGTCAGGGCCGGTCCACCGATGTGGATTAAAATTCTTGAACACTACGTTTCCCCGCCCTATGGGGCGTAAACTGGTCATATCTGACCACACCATCGGCTCCGAAGAGACAGAAGCAACCGAGGCCTCGCTTTCCATCATCCACATAAGTAAAATACCCGGGCGTGCAAAACCCAAAGCACCACTCCTAGCTAGAAGGAAACGCTTGTCCTCCCTGAAGTCCTTCTCCCGTTTTGGCTCATACCGGGGTGTGAGGCTCGCGAAACAACGCTATACACAAAGTTATGCCATACAGGCCGCGCTTTGATCATCAACCACAAGACTATGCTTTTCAACAGAAGCCTTGATCACCTGCCACTTAGGCGTGCCACATAGGCAATTCACTCGCTGCGACTGATTTCTATCGATATATAACCTCTGAGCTCGTACGTCTCAGAGAAGGGCGTTAAGCAAGAGAATAAATTCTCCCCCACCAAAAAGATATATATTTAATAGAGATCAATCAACACAGAACAAAATCCAATGTTAGACACACAATCCATTTACACATTCGTTCTGGGTCTGAACGAAACTGGAGGCACTCAATACCTCGCATATCCGTTGTAATGACCCGCATTGGCAGGGGTATTATGATTAATTTATTTTATTATATCAATGGTGGTATAGAGGATTTAATGGTCGTAGAATTTAATAATGATGAATATTTAATTAAAATAATAAATTAAATAATATATTTAATTCTGAAATAATCAGAATTGGCTGAAATGACGATATGGTGTGAACCGGATCATTTGTGATATTTAATTCAGCTTGGAATTGAATTTGAATAACGAATATATTCAATCGTCGACAGTGGAACGTATAATTATAATATAATTTAAAATAGAGCTCGAAATGGCGCTGCAGTTCGTAAAGTGGCAATTCGAACTTCAACTGAATGTACAGGATTCGTTTTAAGTCGGATTTCTGTGAAACAAGAAACGTGTGGAGCTGGTGGAGTATATCTTTATAATGGAAGAGAAAAATCGGGATTTCGTCGTGTAGATTTTGAGATATGTCCAAATCAAATTTTAAAATAGTCGTTATAGAATCGTTTATCGACCATAACGGTTATTTCAAAATAACTAGAGATCGGGTTTGAATTTAGACAAGGTTCTTTTGGGACATAACGATAATTTAATTTTTAGAATTTTACTGTAATTTTTAATTAATTTAATAAGCGACTTTTTATTTGAAGTATTTCGCACCCTGAAATCAACATTTTGAAGTTTCAAAATATGAGTTAATCTACCGGTATTATTATATTTTTGGGATCGTGGCTCATCACTGGACGCGACTGTATCCCTATTTCAGTCCGTACCAGCTCTGACATGAAATGATTTTACTTAACGAAATTCAGTAGACTTAATAATATATATGCATGGTCCTCTATTCAACCACGTTGCATATCCCGTTAACCACAAAGACCATGCTTGGAGTACACAAGGCCACATTTTCAAAATAAATCCCTATATAATACCACTCTCTACTGCTAAACCCTTGTTTCCTTCAATTAACGGTCAATGGAATCCAAGCCGCCACAAATTTCTTCCAACATGAGTAAATACATCTCTACAAAAATCAAATAAAATTCTGAAAAGAAAACTTCAACGCTAATTTCTTTAAGCTCGGGTGACTTCATTCTTCATTCAAGTGGAAATTTTGAAGATTTCGATTGGGTTCCTGGATCCCGACTTCAACAGTGGAGCTAGGGCAGGGTTTCCACGACGTAGAAAGCAAAATCGACGCACGTCGAGGAGTGCGTTGTGTTCAGCATGGTGAGGTGTTTCACCGGTGACATTTTTGGCGAGGGCGGTGACTGAAAGTTTTGGCTACTCTGTAGCGTGAGAAATGGAAGTCGCTGCAGGAGATCGTGTCGAGTGCGACACTAAGGGCAGTATCAGAAGGAGGATGAGATGCCGAGTGACATGATGAGTATGGGAAGGAGTGTCTGCATTTAGTCAAAAAGATGTTGTATGTGCAGTTGCAAATAGGGGTGCGGATGTAGTATTCTGGGAATAACAGTAATCAGTAATTGGTGGAGTTTTAAGTGCATGTGGTTTGAAGTGTATGGGATTGATTTGAGGGGATATGTGCGTGTACAAGGGGAGTGTTACTCCTGTTGAAAACATGAGGAAAACGCTGGGAAGACAGTGCATCCATGGAAGGTAGAAGATGCTGAGAACAGTGTTGCCTCCCCACATTTGCATAATCACTTCAACTGATGGCAAGTAAGGTTCCATACTGACCAGTGGGCCAAACTGGATTTTTGTCCCTGGGGTGTTCTATCTTTTGATCGAATCATTTAAAGTCTGAAAGGCGAAAGCCCAATTGAAAATAAAAGGGTTTAAGTAAATATTTGTTTGGTGAAAGTAGAGGAAGGGAGCGGGATTTATTTCGGATGTATCAGAAATGAAGAGGAGAGAAGCAGAAGGAATGGGCCGGGTTGTTGAGTGGTAAAGCCCAAGATTTTCGAACGGTTTGATCCGTCGGGATCTTATGGAAGAGCACTACACGATGGAGCTGACGGGGAGTGAATCGAAGCTGGTTACAATTTATGGCGAAATAAATTGTCCGTCGAAATCAAATAACGCAAACCGTTATTTAACGGTTAACGCGCAAAAGTGAGTAAATCTCACTAACTTTGAACAGTTTATAATTTCATGTTGTATTTTTAGAACTGTTAGATATTGGTTGATTTACTGTATGTTGACTGTTTGATTGAACTGCTAGTCAGTTAGTTAAATTTTCTATATTGATTCTGTTTAACAGAATATATCATATAGAACTGAAAGTGATGTTATCTATATTGTTTAACATCTGTGATGCAGGGAAACAGGTTGGAGGAATCCAACTGGATTCCTCAACAATTATTTTACTGTTTTCATATATTGTGTTATATAATGTGTTATATAATCTGTTCTGAATTATGTGTGTTAGAACGATATTGATCATCGTTGTTTGATATTTTGAATATCATAAGAAACCCTGAGTTGTAAAAAGGAATATTTCAATGTATATCGAAATAAAGGAGTTTTATAAAATCAACCGATTTTATAAAAGGAAACAATTTGAAAATAGAGTATTTATAAAACGAACACGGTTTTATAAAAGGAAAAGTATTTATAAAACAAATAGAGTTTGAATAAAGGAAATATTTATTTAGTTAAATAGGGAATATTTGTAACGGTAAATAGAAGTTGTAAATAGGGAATATTTGTAACGGTAAATAGAAGTTGTAAATAGGAAATATTTGTAACGGTAAATAGAAGTTGTAAATAAGAAATATTTGTAGCAGTAAATAGAAGTTGTAAATAGGGAATATTTGTAACGGTAAGTAAACGTTGTAAAAGGGAAATAGTTGTAACGGAAAACGTAGTTTATCAAAAGGAGTTAATCAAACGTAGTTTATCAAAAGGGGTTAATCGAATATAGAAATTAAGAAGTGAAGTTAAACAATATTATAAACTGACTAGAGATTGGTAAGTTGAATAGTTTTCTGAGTGTTGATCTGATGTTGGTTTCGGCCTTCGGGGTTTATACTTAGAGAATTGTTCTCTTACTAGTTTACAGTTAGGGACTAATAGTTGTGAAATGGTAGTGATGCGTAAATGAGGATTAGAAATGTTTTCCAATGTTGAAAACATATATTTTCTAATTTTAGAAAATAAGGAAATATGAATATATATATATATATGGTTGATGATTGAATCGATAATTCCATTTGGAATTTAGATCGTTGTTTGTACACTGACATGTTTTCATTTGATAGTTAAATCACAGACTATCGAAGTTTTGACCATTTTACGTTGTTAATATGGAGAGACCGGTTGGATTATTATCCGAAGAACCACTCCGTATCGACATAAGCATTGTGATCAAATACGATGAAGATAATTGAAGACGGTGTTATGCAAGGGATGTCCTGTTTACAGAATAGTGCCTTCGGTTTCGTTCAGTCCCAGAACGAACGTAAATGGACGAATGTCTGACAGAGTATTTCCAATGATCGAATGGGTTGGACTGTACAAATATATATGGTGGCCAACGGATTTATTCCCTTCGCATAATATCCAGAATCTATTTGTGCAGATCCAACTAAATGATTAACGGATCTGATAATGTGGCATTCAAAGTGATCGTGTTATAAATGAATGGAAAGTAAGCGTAGCTTCTAGCCTCATCAACCGGTAAATGACAGAAATCGGGCAGGCAGCATGGCTAAGTCGGTCGCACCGAAGTAGGGTGTATAATCACCTATCTAGAGAATATTCATTTGCTTCTTAAATCTATCAATGCTGTCCCATATATATATACGGGAACGGTTGCTGATCCCAACCGTTGGTGATGTACATTCGATACACTCAAGCGAAATGAGTGGTCGGTCATGTGTGGCTGAGTTGCAAGATGTTCTTGTTGAACTCCAGTGTATCGTTCCTAGAGTACACTGATCGGAAGGTGATTCCATACCTTGTCATAGTTGGAAACCCAATCATCCAATACGCACCTGCGGTTTTGATTGTATACTATATATGTAGAACGTGAGATGCAAGCGTTTCTACTAGACTGATATCTATTTGTATTTAGACATTATCATAATATCAGAATGATATTGCTTTTCAAAGATGTTGGATTCTCATAAGGGAAAAACCCGTTCCGTATTCACGGCGTGGTCTTATGAGATATCATATACCTGTTTAAATGATTTGAGTTTACTCACACCAGTCCCATGACTGACCCGGAGTTTATTTTGTTTTGTCTTCCCTAAACTCTTGGGTGCCTAAATTTGTACGGGCAGTCAAGTAGTCGGGATTTACAGATGCACTTGGAGAGCTTGGAGCAGGAGGCTTCAGCAGTCGATAGCTATTATTTATTCCGATGTGATGTTATATGTTGTACTCTGAAAATGGTATGTATAAACAGTTATAACTTTGTATTTCAAAAGTTATGTTATATTTTATTCGTTCCGCTGTGAGATTCGTGTTACTCTGATGTTGTTGTTGTTGTCTTCTTCTTCTATTCTAAGTTTCTATCTTATCTTTCCTCACCCTCTAATTTCTTTCACTAATTACCAGGATTTTTCGGTGTTTTGGTTATCGACGCCGTGCTTATGTCGATAACCAAAGTCGCTCGAAATCCGGGTCGTTACAGTTGGTATCAGAGCTTAAGTTAAGAATTACTTGGCTCTGTGGCGTGACTCGGTAGAGATAGGGTTAGTAATACCCTAGATTGAGTTTGAGTGTATATATACGAGTGAACGTATTTGTATTTGATATAAAAATTTGTTTTATATTGTGGAGATTCATTGGTTGAGTTGTTTGTGAATTCTGGTCGATCAGTTTGATCCACTGTATCGGTAGGAGTTACTAAACACTTGAATACGATGGGTCGTCACGGTATGTTTTGAAAAGAGGGTAAATTAAAATAAGTTTACCCAAGGTATATCTTGATATAGAGAAGATATATATATCAAAATTATAATATATTGAATATATTGGTTGATAATATAATCGAATAAGATTATAAAAAGTGAAGTGGTTATGTAAATAATCAGTCGGAATTCATATAAGTATAATATATGAAATCAAGATGAATTAAATCTGAATTTAAATCGGAATTGGAATTTAAAATAAGGAAATTTTAAGTTCCTGGGAGATTTTGAAAACGCTTTTCAAACTGGAAGTGATATACTATTGAACTCACTTTGATTGCTGGAAAATAGATTCTGATGATGACAGCTGCATCATCAGTATTCATTTTCGAGTTGTAAGTGACGAATTACTACCAGAGATACTGTTTCGAATTTGTTTTGGGAAAGACAAGTGTGTTGAATTTCAATAATGGAATTTAAAATATAGAATAAGAATATATAGAATTCAAATGGAGTTTAACTATAGAATTTGAATATAGTATTTCAAATGGAATTTGAATATAGAAATTCAAATGGGATCTAAAATAAATAGGATTATAAAGGTTATTGATTTAGGAAATAAAGGAAGGCGATATTCGGAAATGTTTTCCAAATAACATAAAAGGCCAATATGGTTATTGAAAATATTTGGTTAACAAATATTGATAAAGCAATAGAGAAGTGATTTAACTAATGGAATATTAATTAAGGGCTCAGTGACATGTTCGAAAAGAAAATTTGTTTTTTTTTGAAAGAGTAAACTGTTTGAGAATTCCCAGGAAGAGACTGTTTGAATTAAGAACAAATTTAAATAGAAGTTTGCGAAAGTAAGCTGAAATTGAATTGAAACAGTTAAGTGAAAACTGAATGGAAATAGAACGATATCAGGAAAAATTTGTTCTTGAATAAAATTGGATTGTCGAGATAAGAATTTGAAATGAAAATTGGATTGGGAAGTTAAGAGTTCGAAATCGAGAATGGAACTCGAATTTGAAATAAAATTCGACTTAGGATATAAGCGAATAGTTGTGTCGTGGATAAAAGAAGATGGGGATTTGATTGGGATAACCTTTGTATCCGCTGAATTGATAACAGGTGAAAAGGATAAAATGATATGACGACAAAAGGTACAAGTTTATATTTCTACTGGATATAAGATTTATGAGCCGAATCGGCTAGCCGCTTGGCTGTTTGATTTCCTTTTGGGTTGGAAATGGCCCAGAGAGGCGAGTTGGAGTTTGACCGATTGACCAGTACAAAGGAGATGCTGGCAAAAATTTTCAAAAGGTTAAGGAGTTAAAAAATTTTCGTTAATAAGAATTAATTAATAATTTAATTGAAATTAAATTGGTTCAGTTGAAACTGAAGATAAGAAGTGAACAAATATGTTCTAACCAGTCGATAGGGTCGTCCTCTACTTTTTAGCAATTTCGAGGACGAAATTATTTTAAGTGGGGAAGATTGTAATGACCCGCATTGGCAGGGGTATTATGATTAATTTATTTTATTATATCAATGGTGGTATAGAGGATTTAATGGTCGTAGAATTTAATAATGATGAATATTTAATTAAAATAATAAATTAAATAATATATTTAATTCTGAAATAATCAGAATTGGCTGAAATGACGATATGGTGTGAACCGGATCATTTGTGATATTTAATTCAGCTTGGAATTGAATTTGAATAACGAATATATTCAATCGTCGACAGTGGAACGTATAATTATAATATAATTTAAAATAGAGCTCGAAATGGCGCTGCAGTTCGTAAAGTGGTAATTCGAACTTCAACTGAATGTACAGGATTCGTTTTAAGTCGGATTTCTGTGAAACAAGAAACGTGTGGAGCTGGTGGAGTATATCTTTATAATGGAAGAGAAAAATCGGGATTTCGTCGTGTAGATTTTGAGATATGTCCAAATCAAATTTTAAAATAGTCGTTATAGAATCGTTTATCGACCATAACGGTTATTTCAAAATAACTAGAGATCGGGTTTGAATTTAGACAAGGTTCTTTTGGGACATAACGATAATTTAATTTTTAGAATTTTACTGTAATTTTTAATTAATTTAATAAGCGACTTTTTATTTGAAGTATTTCGCACCCTGAAATCAACATTTTGAAGTTTCAAAATATGAGTTAATCTACCGGTATTATTATATTTTTGGGATCGTGGCTCATCACTGGACGCGACTGTATCCCTATTTCAGTCCGTACCAGCTCTGACATGAAATGATTTTACTTAACGAAATTCAGTAGACTTAATAATATATATGCATGGTCCTCTATTCAACCACGTTGCATATCCCGTTAACCACAAAGACCATGCTTGGAGTACACAAGGCCACGTTTTCAAAATAAATCCCTATATAATACCACTCTCTACTGCTAAACCCTTGTTTCCTTCAATTAACGGTCAATGGAATCCAAGCCGCCACAAATTTCTTCCAACATGAGTAAATACATCTCTACAAAAATCAAATAAAATTCTGAAAAGAAAACTTCAACGCTAATTTCTTTAAGCTCGGGTGACTTCATTCTTCATTCAAGTGGAAATTTTGAAGATTTCGATTGGGTTCCTGGATCCCGACTTCAACAGTGGAGCTAGGGCAGGGTTTTCACGACGTAGAAAGCAAAATCGACGCACGTCGAGGAGTGCGTTGTGTTCAGCATGGTGAGGTGTTTCACCGGTGACATTTTTGGCGAGGGCGGTGACTGAAAGTTTTGGCTACTCTGTAGCGTGAGAAATGGAAGTCGCTGCAGGAGATCGTGTCGAGTGCGACACTAAGGGCAGTATCAGAAGGAGGATGAGATGCCGAGTGACATGATGAGTATGGGAAGGAGTGTCTGCATTTAGTCAAAAAGATGTTGTACGTGCAGTTGCAAATAGGGGTGCGGATGTAGTATTCTGGGAATAACAGTAATCAGTAATTGGTGGAGTTTTAAGTGCATGTGGTTTGAAGTGTATGGGATTGATTTGAGGGGATATGTGCGTGTACAAGGGGAGTGTTACTCCTGTTGAAAACATGAGGAAAACGCTGGGAAGACAGTGCATCCATGGAAGGTAGAAGATGCTGAGAACAGTGTTGCCTCCCCACATTTGCATAATCACTTCAACTGATGGCAAGTAAGGTTCCATACTGACCAGTGGGCCAAACTGGATTTTTGTCCCTGGGGTGTTCTATCTTTTGATCGAATCATTTAAAGTCTGAAAGGCGAAAGCCCAATTGAAAATAAAAGGGTTTAAGTAAATATTTGTTTGGTGAAAGTAGAGGAAGGGAGCGGGATTTATTTCGGATGTATCAGAAATGAAGAGGAGAGAAGCAGAAGGAATGGGCCGGGTTGTTGAGTGGTAAAGCCCAAGATTTTCGAACGGTTTGATCCGTCGGGATCTTATGGAAGAGCACTACACGATGGAGCTGACGGGGAGTGAATCGAAGCTGGTTACAATTTATGGCGAAATAAATTGTCCGTCGAAATCAAATAATGCAAACCGTTATTTAACGGTTAACGCGCAAAAGTGAGTAAATCTCACTAACTTTGAACAGTTTATAATTTCATGTTGTATTTTTAGAACTGTTAGATATTGGTTGATTTACTGTATGTTGACTGTTTGATTGAACTGCTAGTCAGTTAGTTAAATTTTCTATATTGATTCTGTTTAACAGAATATATCATATAGAACTGAAAGTGATGTTATCTATATTGTTTAACATCTGTGATGCAGGGAAACAGGTTGGAGGAATCCAACTGGATTCCTCAACAATTATTTTACTGTTTTCATATATTGTGTTATATAATATGTTATATAATCTGTTCTGAATTATGTGTGTTAGAACGATATTGATCATCGTTGTTTGATATTTTGAATATCATAAGAAACCCTGAGTTGTAAAAAGGAATATTTCAATGTATATCGAAATAAAGGAGTTTTATAAAATCAACCGATTTTATAAAAGGAAACAATTTGAAAATAGAGTATTTATAAAACGAACACGGTTTTATAAAAGGAAAAGTATTTATAAAACAAATAGAGTTTGAATAAAGGAAATATTTATTTAGTTAAATAGGGAATATTTGTAACGGTAAATAGAAGTTGTAAATAGGGAATATTTGTAACGGTAAATAGAAGTTGTAAATAGGAAATATTTGTAACGGTAAATAGAAGTTGTAAATAAGAAATATTTGTAGCAGTAAATAGAAGTTGTAAATAGGGAATATTTGTAACGGTAAGTAAACGTTGTAAAAGGGAAATAGTTGTAACGGAAAACGTAGTTTATCAAAAGGAGTTAATCAAACGTAGTTTATCAAAAGGGGTTAATCGAATATAGAAATTAAGAAGTGAAGTTAAACAATATTATAAACTGACTAGAGATTGGTAAGTTGAATAGTTTTCTGAGTGTTGATCTGATGTTGGTTTCGGCCTTCGGGGTTTATACTTAGAGAATTGTTCTCTTACTAGTTTACAGTTAGGGACTAATAGTTGTGAAATGGTAGTGATGCGTAAATGAGGATTAGAAATGTTTTCCAATGTTGAAAACATATATTTTCTAATTTTAGAAAATAAGGAAATATGAATATATATATATATATATGGTTGATGATTGAATCGATAATTCCATTTGGAATTTAGATCGTTGTTTGTACACTGACATGTTTTCATTTGATAGTTAAATCACAGACTATCGAAGTTTTGACCATTTTACGTTGTTAATATGGAGAGACCGGTTGGATTATTATCCGAAGAACCACTCCGTATCGACATAAGCATTGTGATCAAATACGATGAAGATAATTGAAGACGGTGTTATGCAAGGGATGTCCTGTTTACAGAATAGTGCCTTCGGTTTCGTTCAGTCCCAGAACGAACGTAAATGGACGAATGTCTGACAGAGTATTTCCAATGATCGAATGGGTTGGACTGTACAAATATATATGGTGGCCAACGGATTTATTCCCTTCGCATAATATCCAGAATCTATTTGTGCAGATCCAACTAAATGATTAACGGATCTGATAATGTGGCATTCAAAGTGATCGTGTTATAAATGAATGGAAAGTAAGCGTAGCTTCTAGCCTCATCAACCGGTAAATGACAGAAATCGGGCAGGCAGCATGGCTAAGTCGGTCGCACCGAAGTAGGGTGTATAATCACCTATCTAGAGAATATTCATTTGCTTCTTAAATCTATCAATGCTGTCCCATATATATATACGGGAACGGTTGCTGATCCCAACCGTTGGTGATGTACATTCGATACACTCAAGCGAAATGAGTGGTCGGTCATGTGTGGCTGAGTTGCAAGATGTTCTTGTTGAACTCCAGTGTATCGTTCCTAGAGTACACTGATCGGAAGGTGATTCCATACCTTGTCATAGTTGGAAACCCAATCATCCAATACGCACCTGCGGTTTTGATTGTATACTATATATGTAGAACGTGAGATGCAAGCGTTTCTACTAGACTGATATCTATTTGTATTTAGACATTATCATAATATCAGAATGATATTGCTTTTCAAAGATGTTGGATTCTCATAAGGGAAAAACCCGTTCCGTATTCACGGCGTGGTCTTATGAGATATCATATACCTGTTTAAATGATTTGAGTTTACTCACACCAGTCCCATGACTGACCCGGAGTTTATTTTGTTTTGTCTTCCCTAAACTCTTGGGTGCCTAAATTTGTACGGGCAGTCAAGTAGTCGGGATTTACAGATGCACTTGGAGAGCTTGGAGCAGGAGGCTTCAGCAGTCGATAGCTATTATTTATTCCGATGTGATGTTATATGTTGTACTCTGAAAATGGTATGTATAAACAGTTATAACTTTGTATTTCAAAAGTTATGTTATATTTTATTCGTTCCGCTGTGAGATTCGTGTTACTCTGATGTTGTTGTTGTTGTCTTCTTCTTCTATTCTAAGTTTCTATCTTATCTTTCCTCACCCTCTAATTTCTTTCACTAATTACCAGGATTTTTCGGTGTTTTGGTTATCGACGCCGTGCTTATGTCGATAACCAAAGTCGCTCGAAATCCGGGTCGTTACATCCGTACAATCAACAAGTACGTCCGGACGGCTACTACTTCAACCCCTTCAAGGTAGCTACTCCTATCATAAGCATCAGTAGCACCCCTCCATTCGACGTGAAGATCATCGGTCTTGCACCGTCTTCATATCGTCGACTTCTAATCGTCGATCAATTATTTGAAATGGGAATTAACTCGACCTTTTCAAATAATTCACGTATATTTAGAATTTCAAATCTATTCATTTCAATGGTTAAATTATTTGATATCACTAGTTAAATTGATTAATGTAATTTTCACGCCAAATACATTCAACCATCAAATATTACATAAACCGAGCAAATTCAGTTTCCATTCCATATCATTTATAATATTTTATAACGATTTATCGCTATTTTTATTTATTTAAAAATGGCCATTTTATTCAAACGACGCTTCAGGCCATAACGCGGCTGTGGCGCTGTTTTTCTTCAGATTTGATTTACACATATCTGAAAATCTAACCGTTGGATCATCACAAATTTTATATGATTAGAAAGATCTTTTCAAAACGAATCCAATGGTTTCAGTTTTGGAAAAATCCGACGGTCGGATCTCCTGCACCAATCGTTTGAATTTACGATTTTAAAATACGAACTACATCATCGTTATTCGATTTAATTTAATTATATATATATATATAATCGATTCTGGCTCTGTTTTTCTTCAAATTTGAATTAAACATTCCACACAATCCAACTGTTGGATCTTCACAAAGTGGGTGTCGTTGGAAAGATATTTCCAAATTGAACCCAATGGTTGTAGTTTCGGGAAAATCCGATGGTCGAATCTCCCACGCTAATCGTTTGAAATCACGGTTTCAAAATACGAACTGCAGCTTCATTATTCGATTTAATTTGATTATATATATATACATATATATATATATATATATATAATCGATTCTTCGATTTCAAAACTAAATTTCAAATCAAACTTTGACTGACTGTACCGGGTGCAAAATAAAACGGATTTTAGTGAAACAAAAATATTTAAATCTGTTAGTGAATATCTTTCTAACAAATCTGAAAAATCGAAGTTTCATAGCGGGCGTCAATAGTTATGTCCAAATGAATTTTCAGAAATGTCGCTATAAAGATTATATTGCCCTTGAAAATAGACATTTTGCAAACGACCTCAGAATTTGACAAAATCACTTTTGTTGGATTCGGGATGTCAAATTATTGCTAGGTTTCAAATTTCATAATTTTTGAAGTTAATATGTGAGCATGGCGAAGGAAAATGTGTTTTGGTCAATTACAGTTAAATTGGATCGACCAGAAAATGGCCATTTTTCAAACGGTCTCAGAATTCGACGAAACTAGTTTTGTTGGGACCGTACCGTCAAAACATAGCTAGATTTATTTTTCAGGAATTTTTAGAATCAGTATGTGGCCCCGGCAAATCGAAATGTACGTTCAAATCGAATATTGAATGTCTTATATTTTAATTTGAAGAAAAACTGACTGAAACAGTTGAATGGGCCTACGAGACATATCCCATTGTGTTCGGAATGGGGGTATTTAGCTAGGGACGAAAGTCGTTGGGTTTGGATTAGAGTTCGTAGGAGATAAGGGGTATTTTAGAAATTTTAAAATATATAAATAAATGGAAAAAATCCTATTGGCTCATTCAAACTCTCTCTCCCCCGATCTTCTGCGATGAACGGCGGCTCCCCCTTTATTCCTTCTCTCCTCCTTTCCGGTCGCCACGCTCACCAAAACCACCCCCTCCAGTTCAACTTTTTGTAGATCTCGATCTCCCCTTCAGATCCATACTGGTTGGAGCATCTATCGTTGCGTATATCCTTCGAATCTCCTCTCCAAACCCGAGTCGTTCGAAGACCCACCGGAGCTCCATCTCGCCGTCGCACCTGATGGGACCACCAGCGCCTGGAGCGCACTTCCGAGCCCTTTCACATGGAGCCGCCCAATCGTCATCTCGTGCTACGGATAATGAGAAAAACTGAAATCTAGTTTCGAACCCCACTGAAAGGTAACGGCTTTGAAGTTTTTGAACTGTTTTATAACACTTTCAAAAGCTACGGTTTTTGATTTCACAATAAAAATCATATCTTTTTCGTTTGTGGTCGAAATTCAGTGAAACAAAAGATAGTGGACTCGTGTGGACGTCTTCTACATTCTATAAGAGACCGCATATTTTTCTGAGCCTTCTGCAATTTTTGGTGGAGTGGAACCCAATGTGAGATTTCTAATTTATAAACGATATGGAAAACAACGATGTATAAATCATATAGTCGATGTATGAGTTATATAAGCGTTGTAAACCTCATGTATAAGCGTTGTATAAGTTGTATGTTCGATGTATAAGTTATATATGCGTTGTAAAATTGATATATGTGTTGAAATAAATTAAAATGATAATTGAAGTGAATTGAAATAGATTTATATACGAATATATATATATATATATATATATACACACTCCCCTCGTCCATAGACCATGGACGATATTTATTGGTTGTGATATTATTCGGATTATTGGTTGATGTGAAATTTGGTGAATATCATGAATGGTTGAATTGAAATGATTGATTGTGGTTGAAATCCCAATAGGATTAGTATATGGGAAAATTCGCCTGCGTGCGAACTAGATATTGAAAATCCCCATTGTCAAAAACCATGAGGTTTTAAGGTAGAGCGAGGAGCCGTACTAGGGACGGTGCCGGTTTTAACTACCCTGCCATTATGCTGCTGAAATTTTCAATAATATTCATGTGTTAGAATTATTTTCATGTGTTGAAACTATATTCGTGTGTTGAATAGGAATTCATGTGTTGAAACTATATTCGTGTGTTGAATAGGAATTCATGTGTTGAGTAGAAATTCATGTGTTGAATGAAATTCATGTGTCGAATAGATTCTTTAAAAAATAAAAATAGCATTTTTATTATATATATATAGACAATATAACATATTAGTATTTTAAATAAATTGTTTTAACCCCAAAAATAACATTTTTACCCTATGTATAGGCTATATGAAATAAACGTGATTGGAAATAAATTGTTTTACAATAAAAATAGAATTTTTATTTTATATATAAACTATAGAGAATATTCATGTGTTGAATAAAGGACTAGAACGATAAAAATCATATTTTTATTGTATGTGTGAAGTCGAAAACGTTCATGTGTTGAATATATAGATTGAACAATAAAATCTACATTTTTATTGTGAATATGAAGTGTTAAAAATATTCATGTATTGAATAAATATTTTTGATGATAAAAATAGCATTTTTATCAAATATATGTAATGAATATAGTTTTAAAATCGAAGAATCGATTATATATATATATATATATATATAAATATATATATATATATATATATACAAATATAATTAAATTAAATCGAATGACGAAGCTGCAGTTCGTATTTTGAAACCGTGATTTCAAACGATTAGTGCGGGAGATCCGACCATCGGATTTTCCCGAAACCGCAACCTTTGGTTCGCTTTGGAAATATCTTTCCAACGACACCCACTTTGTGAAGGTCCAACGTTTGGATTGTCTGGAATGTTTAATTCAAATTTGAAGAAAAACAGTGCCAGGATCGATTATATATATATACACATACATACATACATATATATATATATATATATATAATTAATTAAATTAAATCGAATAACGACACTGCAGTTCGTATTTTGAAATCGTAACTTCAAACGATTGGTGCGAGAGATCCGACTGTCGGATTTTCCCGAAACTGAAACCGTTGGATTCGTTTTGAAAAGATCTTTCTAATGATATAAAATTTGTGAAGATCCAACGGTTAGATTTTCAGATATGTGTAAATCAAATCTGAAGAAAAATAGCGCCACGGCCGCGTTATGGCTTGAAACGTCGTTTGAATAAAATGGCCATTTTTAAATAAATAAAAATAGCGATAAATCATGATAAAATATTATAAACGATATGGAATGGAAATAAACTGAATTTGCTTGGTTTATGTGATATTTGATGGTTGAATGTATTTGGCGTGAAAATTACATTAATCAATTTAACTAGTGATATCGAATAATTTAACCATTGAAATGAATAGATTTGAAATTCTAAATCACTACACCATAATGGCCATTTGGTAACCCTTTTTTTTCACAATTGCCAACACTTATTTGTGTTGTAGGGTAGTAACAATAATATGCGTTGTTATATTTAAAAAGTGTTGCCAAAAATACATAATTTTAATTTCTTTATTAGCAACGCTTATTTGTGTTGTTAAGGCTACTTTCTGAGGGTAAAAAGGTAAACTCACGTCCATAACCCTATTTCCTTTTCTCGTTTGTTTTGCCCAACGCTTTCTTATAGATCGGCCGCTAAATCAGAAAATCCAAATCCAACGATTCCCCAACAAAAAAAAACGGATCCTAGAATTTGTTCAAAATATTTAGATCCGTTCCAACGTCAAATAATCGGATTTGGAGGGAGAATTGATTTGGCTTCAGGGCACATCGTATGAATTTCGATTTCAGGTATCTAATTTCATCGATTTCAGGTTAGAATAACATCGTTCAAATCTGATTTCATCGTTTTTGGACATTGTTTGAAACATTATTCCCCTAACAACTTCGGTTCATTTCGATTTCAGGTATCTGATTTCATCGTTTGAAACCCTATTCCCCTAACAGCTTCGATTCACTTTACTTGCCGTTGTCATTTGAATGGTTTTAGCTTTTTAAGGTACGTCGTTTGTTTTTCTTTTCGCTTTACATTAACCCTTTTTTGATAATGAGTAACATAGAATAGCAAAAACTTAGCGTTCGTTCACATGTGGAATGGTTCATGCAGATTGACAAATTAGAATTTACACAGTTAGCAATGTTGTTATTAGATTAGTACTACTTAGTTGGTGGGTCAATACTTTTCTCTATTGTAACTACAACGTATTTCATCACATTCTAATTGTTTTTTAGCTTTCCGGCTGCTAATACTTTGAGATTTATAGCATTTTTTGAGAGATTTCTACGGTATAATTTTTAATTGATGAAAGAGTTTAATTTAGAATGCATGTAGGGGTGGTCGATAGTGTCAATAGTAGATTACTGCTACTGGGTTCATGTATGTTTTTTTCCCTTTTTGTTTGTGCTGTATTTTTAAAAATAGTTGTTATTAGTTTTTTAGTGGTGAACTTTATGTGGAGAAATAAACTTGTTTGTGTATCGAGTTTGTTGTTTTTTCTTTTCTTTTTAATATTGTTTTTGTCCAGTCAAATGATATTTTCTTACACGTTTCTTATTCAATTTAGATATATCCAAATTCTGAATGGCATAATTATAGCTAAACATAAAATATTTTCAGTTTTTGAATTATATGCGGGGTTGAGTGCTATGACAAAATTGCATGCTCTTTGTTTTTAAATATGTTTTATGTCCACAGTGCTATGACAAGTTACAAAAATACATTGCATATTGTGCTCTTTAGTTTAATTTTACAAAAATACATTGCATTACATATTGTGTTCATTTATCCCTCAATCGCATTGTTGTGTTCATTTTGTCCTCGTTTTCATTGTGTTTGCTGTTGCTCGTTATTGAGTGTGCATTTCTCATTTTTCATGTTGTTTAAATTTAATCAAAAAACATTTTGTGTTTCAACTTTACATTTCTATAGATCAAACAGTTATACTTTTCTTCTTCATTCGTATTTCAATTTCATTTGTTTTATTTCGCTGTTTTTTTTTGTTTCTATCGTTTTGTTATTTTACATCCTGTGTTTCATCAAACTATTGCACTAGTTTCACTTTTTTTCTTTGTTTACTACGTAACTTCATTCTAAACACTGGATAATCCCTTCTAACCTGCTCCTTCATCCCACATCTATAGCTTCCTATATAATTTTTTGCTAGAACTTGGTTGGATCTCCTCTATACCTTGCTGCTCTAGATTGTTCTGCCAACATGTTAACATGACCAACTTCCAGATTATGAGCAGACTTAACTATTCTCCTTAGAACCATTATTTGTTCGACCACTGATTTCTAACACATCCACGTTGTGACTTGCCATCAAATTAACATGAACACCCTCTAAAATTTAAGCAGACTTCACATTGTTTTGTGAAGCATTCACGGTTGTCTCAATGTATTTTCTAAAGAATTTTTTGCATGTTACCAAAGCTGGTCATATTTTGCTTAAATGATTATAGTTAATTTACAAATTAACTTTGTTGTTACTGTTTATATATATAAATTTACATATAAGACCTATATAGTTAAACATAAATTTTCGTTGTGATTTTTATTAGTATGTATGTGTATACATATACGACTAATATATAGATTGGCATTTTACTATGCATTACAATTGGATTTTATAGAGATGTTTGTTGCAAGACTTACAATTTCAGACACTACTGTAATTACATTTCAATTTCAGCCATAATGAGGGTGAAATCTGATCTGCATTTTTATTTTGATTCGAATTCGAAATTTATTATTTCAAACGCTAGAAAATATTGGAAAAATAGCACAAACTGTTGGATAACTATTGGTGCTATAAAGAAACAATCATATGTTATATTTAGCGTGTATCTTTAATATGCTATAAAAATACATTTTTGAACTAATTGAGAAGTAATTATTATAATACCTAAATGACAGCATATGTCTGTGCAATGTTATATAAGCAATGGTTTTGTACATTTTATTACAGCATCTCCCCCATGTGTTTTCCATATTTGAAATGGTTTATAACTGCAATTTATAGTAGTTTTTTTTTTTTGGGGTCTGGTTCCTTTAGATTCCCCTTAATAATTATAGTACACACAAAATTTAGTTAAAGTTAACTTTAAATGAATAGTTACTCTTTGTTCTATTAACCTTAACCATTATTTCTTCTTCTTTTTCCTCAAATTAATACTCTTTCCTTAAAGTTAAGATATATTTATCTGTTTTTCGTGTACACGAGGTTTCATTATTTTTGACTTATTTGTTGCACGTATAATGTGTTGATAGTATATTGGAGCCTCTTATGAGCTTGACTTTGTTTACTTCGAGCAACATACAAGGACATTTTTTTCCATGGTACACTGTTTTTTGAATACAAGGCAAATCAAGATAAAAAGTACATGAATTTCCAGTACGCATGCAACTTTACAAAAATTACCAGTACTCGTGGAATTATCTGAAGAAATTTTCACCATTTCTTATTCAATTGACACTTATTAGTATAATAATGGAAATATTTATATATTCTAAATATGACTTGGATTTTAATTACCGTTCGCCATGGCTCTGCTCAACCATGATGCCATTAATTATTAGTTTGAAGACCACTTCGGTGGAGTATATCGTTTAGAAATGTTGTGCAATGAGATATAAATGATGCCTGTGGTAAATTTTCATTCTGACATTATATTGTAAATTCAACGAAGAGATTATAAAGCCTAAAAACATATGTGTTATGCAATTTTTATTCTAACATTGTATTTTTAATTTGATTTAGTTTTCATTGAAAAAACATCTGTGTTATGTAATTTTTTTAACATTTTGTATCTGTTCACCTGTTACACTTGCGTTTTTTTATTATTGAAAAAAAAGGGTACAAAAAAACTAAAACAAATTATTTCATATAGCGCTCAGTTTTGCTGAGCCATAAGGCTCAGCAGAACTGAGCCTTACGGTTCGGTTAACCTGAGCCATAAGGCTCAGTTTTGCTGAGCCATACGGCTCGGAAAAACTGAGTCTATGGCTCAGTTTTTCGAGCCATAAAGGATCAGAAAAACTGAGCCATAGGCTCAGTTTTTCTGAGCAGGTAAGCTCGGAAAAACCGGGCCATAGGCTCAGTTTTTCCAAGCCGTAAAGGCTCAGAAAAACTGAGACATAGGCTCAGTTTTGCTGAGCCATAAGGCTCAGCAGAACTGAGCCTTACGGCTCGGTTAACCTGAGCCGTAAGGCTCAGTTTTGCTGAGCCTTACGACTCGAAAAAATTGATTCTATGGCTCAGTTTTTCGAGCTGTAAAGGCTCAGAAAAACTGAGCCATAGGCTCAGTTTTACTGAGCCATAAACTCAGAAAAACTGAGCCTATGGCTCAGGTTAACTGAGCCGTAAGGCTCAGAAAAACCGAGCCTATAGCGCTCAGTTTTTCCGAGCTTATCGGCTTAGAAAAACTGAGCCTATTGCACTCAGTTTTTCCGAGCCATAAGCTCAGAAAAACTGAGCCTATAGCGCTCAATTTTTCCGAGCTGCATGGATTAGAGTTCAAGCCTTCGGTTGCTATATGTATGTGCAGAAATCAGCGTGTATATGATGTTATTTTGTTGGGCTGGAAATTGCAGTAACTGGGCTTTATGTAATATTTGGGGTCTGTTGAAGGAGTTGAATGGCTGTGTCACTTTGTGTATAAATATAGCATGTGGGAGGCATTGTAAGTGTGTGTGATCAAATAATCTGAAACCAGTCTTCCTGTTGTTATTTAACACATGCAGTTTTTTTTATAAATATGTGCGGGTTTTTTTAAACAAGTGCATTGCAGTTTTCTAAAAACAACAGCGCAGTTTTTTGTAGAAAAAACAGTGTAGTTTTTGTAGAAAAAACAGTGCAGTTTTTTATGCATTTATGTATAGCTCAAATTACAGTATTTATTCTATATTTTTCTTTGATAGGTCCAAAAGGGAAAATCTGAAATTTATGTCTAACTCAAGTTCAAGAGAGTGGATTAAAAGTCCATATAGAAATACCGAAGAATACAAGAAAGGCGTTCGAGACTTCATTAGTTTTGTGAAAAATCACTCATCCCGCGATGTTGAAATTTGCACATGCCCTTGTATTAAGTGCAAGAACTCTAGAAAGCTCTCACTGGAAAACGTTGAGAAACACTTAATCATTCAAGGTATGATTAAAACATATAATAGGTGGTTTTTCCATGGAGAGATGAGCAACAATAACTCGGGGATGAATCATACAAAAAATATTATTTCAGATCCTCATATCCAAGATCAAATTCAAACCGACCAATTTGTAGAGGGGGGTCTTAGAAATCTCATAGACGATGCTTTTGGAGTGCATAATATGCCACAAGCTAGCGGTGAAGAGGAAGTTCAACAGACAAATACAAACGATTATCATACTTACTTTGAAGAGAAGCACAAAAAATACGCAGACAAAGAAAATGAAAAACTTTATTCTTCTTGCGAAGAGGGGATTACAACGTTAAGTGTAATTGTTGAGCTTCAGAACCTTAAAAAAGAATTTAACTGGTCGGGAAATAGTGTGATTGACTTGTTGAAGCGATTAAAACGTTGGCTTCCAAAAGAAAATAATTTACCTGACAAGTATCCCACGATGAAGAAAATAATAAAGGATTTGGGAATGGAGGTGAAGCATATACATGCTTGTGTCAATGATTGTATATTATTTTGGAAAGAAAATGTTGATGCGAAAGAATGTCCTGTGTGCCGTAAAACAAGGTACACAACAAAAAAACAGTGTTAAGGGAGGTCAAATTGACGAAAGAACCAAGAAAAGTTTTAAGATAGTTTCCTATAAGTCCAAGATTAAGTAGATTGTACACTATACCATGGATAGCTCGTAAAATGCAATGGCACAAGAAAGCTACACTATCTTGGAATTCCATGCGACATCATATAGATTCAGCTGAATGGAGATTAGTCAAAAGTCGGTGGCCAGAATTTTCTATTGAAGGACGCAATGTTTGGCTTGGGATTTCTACGGATGGGTTTAATCCAAATGGCGTTCTCTCCAATAGTTATAGTTGTTGTCCTGTTTATATGATACCTTATAAACTACCCCCTTCGTCGTGTATGAAATCACAATTTCAAATGTTGAGTATTTTAATTCCTGGACCAAAAGCACCAAGTCAGGGCATTGATGTATACTTGGAACCTCTTGTCGATGAATTAAAACATCTTTGGGACGAAGGAGCGTCCGTTTTTGACACAGACAAGCAAGAATTTTTCAATATGAAAGCAATATTACTATGAGGAATTCATGATTTACCAGCTTTTGGTAACTTATCTGGCTGTGTGACTCATGGTTATAAAGCGTGTCCTGTCTGTGCTACCGAGACAGAATCAGAGTACATCAGCAAAAAGATCATCTATTCAAAATATAGAAGGTTTTTGAAGAATGATCATCCATATAGAGCATTAAAACATCGATGGTATAGGGATGTTGAATATAAAGAGCCTCCAACTCGGCTAAGAGGCTCGCCTCTTTTAGAAAAGCTTGAGCGTATCAAATATATTCGTGGCAAAATACCACCAAGCAAAAAAAGATTGATTCCTGAAGCTTATGATAATGTAGATTGTCTTGTCGATGAGGAAGGAAGGCCGGCATGGTATAAGAAGTCAATTTTGTTTGACTTGGATTATTGGAGCAATCATAAAGTTTGTCATACTATTGATGTGATGCATACTGGAAAAAATGTTGTTGAACATATCATCAATTTTATGTTTAACAAATGAAAGCAATCTTCTAAACTTGCATCTGATAAGGATCACAAGTTCTTAAAGATGCAAAACTTCCATCATGTCTTGCAACTAAGTTAAACAGTCTTATATGTCTTCAACCACCCGGTTTACAAATTAGAAAGAATATGATTATCATATTCTCATCCAATACTTGCTTCCTATCATGGTTCAACATGCATATCCAAAGTGTTGTGAGTTAAGACGAGCGCTTTTACAAGTAAGCTTGTACTTCAACATAATATGTTCAAAAGTTCTTGTTCGAGAACATGTGCAAGCAGCTAAAGATATGATTGCTGAAGCATTATGTGTATTGGCACACTATGTTTCAACGGATTTTTTTGATATAAGCATCCATTTGATGGTACATTTAGTAGATCAAGCTCTTCTTTGTGGACCATCGAATTATATATGGATGTATCCATTTGAAAGGTAAATATTGTTTTTGCATTCAAATTATTTTACCTAAGGGTTATGAAGTAACTAACTGTAAGTATGCATATTAATTTTTGTGTGCTAGGGCTATGAAAGATTGCAAAAACATACCTAGTAACAAAAGGTATATAGAAGGATCAATTTCTGAAGCATACCTTGTTTCAGAATCAGTTCGATACGCAATGGAATATATGCCAAATCCACGTGATGGAAATCATAGCTCTAAACAAGCATCCTTTTTAGATGAGAATAGTGATGATATATATGAGCGTTCCATCGTTGAAGGTAAACCGTTAAAATTATCTAGAGTGCAACGATCACAGATTCGACGATGGTTACTATTTAGAATTGATATACCGGAACGAGATGAATACTACAGGTCATACATTTTCACCTTTTTCAATACGTATATCACATTTAGTCAAGAATATATATATATATATATATATATTTATCACAATATTGAATTTGTAGTGCATACCGCTTATCTTTAGAAGACGGTCTTCGTGGTAAAAGGAAAACTATCACAAAAGCAGAAGTAGTAGTCCAATCTGAATTTGTTGATTGGCTATACAATAAGGTGTGCTAAATTTACTTGAGAGCAATGTATTTCTTTTTAAGTAATGATATTCTATTAATTTTGTTAATTCTTAACAGTTAGTGGACGAAAAATGCATGAACACAATGTTATGGTTGTATGTCAATGGTCCAAAGTGGGAAGTCAGAACTTTTCTTAAGTATAGAGTGAACGGCTATACATTCTCTCCTCAACATTATGACGATAGCATTTCAACGCAAGATAGTGGTGTCTGTATGGATGCAATCACTACATTTGTTGCAAGTTCAAAAGATTTAAATCCTACGGATGATGATACTACTTAGTATGGTGTTATTAGAGAGATCATGGAAGTTGATTACTATGATTTTCAAAATGTGGTATTCTATTGTGATTGGGTGAATGTTGCAGATAAGACAAATGGTTGTAAAGTTTGCCTGGATACAAATTTGTTAATGGTAAACTTAAAGAAGCTCAAGAATACCGATGGAGAATATGATGAGCCTGCTATTCTTGCGTCCGAAGCAAGTCAAGTATTTTACATCATAAATACACATATCAATTCCGACTGGTCAATTGTTTGACGCTCTCCTAAACGCATAATGGATAACATAGATGATTATGAAGTACCAACAACATATCAATCTATTTTGAAAGAACAATCAAATTTAGAACCACTATTGAAATGTATTCAATCGAAATCAACATGTTGATTGAAAATATTTTGCATGTATTTTGCTTGTTTTGATCATGCATTAACCTTTATTGATGTATTGTACAATTGTGTTGTGTTTTGAAATGTATGATTTTCTTTTATTAATGTCTTTTGAAACTATTGCCAGTTTGTTATGTTAATTCATGTCTTGTAAGTATCTTTCACGTGTTATGTTAACTTTACATTTTGTTGTTTTTTAATGTAGATTTTTCATTAAAATGACAAACAATAGCGCAAATGCAAATTTAAGTACAACAGAGACTATTGAACCTCAACCACCCAAAGGTAAAAAGTACTTTATAACGGTTGGTGTTGAGGGTGCAGTAGGGGAAGATTCAGCTAAATGGAGTACACGTAGTGGTGAGTTAATTCGTTGTCATGTACCCATTGGCTACAAAGAATGGAGGGCCGTAGATAGCTTCTACAAGGATAAACTATGGGAAGGGCTTTTGGTATTTTCACTCATATCAATTTCATCATCAAGTTTAAATTATGATATATTTGATTGTTTCATGATTTCTTTTATTTTGTTTCTTTTCTCGTGATACGAAGAATTTGACATGGATGTAGACCCTACCATAGCTCGACCGTTATTAGAGAAACATTTCCCACCGTACTATAGATCAATGAAGTCAACATTAAGAAAAAGTCTTCTTAAAGTTGATGACACTATGATTCCTAAACGTGTTTCCATTGACAAATGTCCAGATGATATAGATAGAGTGTGGGGGGAAAAGTTCCTTGATATTGAGTATACGAACGAAAAGATGGAGCAATGTAAAACAAAATGCAAAAAATAAAGCGAAAAACCAAATTACTCATACTCTAGGAAGAAAACCTTACCATAGAGTGCACCATGAAATGGTAATAAAATTATCTTTTGTAAATGGTTGTTTGTAGAATGTTATATTAATTATGTGTTATCAACTTTGATATTTCTTGTAGGTCTTATCCAATCCAGAAGCAAATATTTCACGAACGACGATTTGGAAGGTTGGACATAAAAAAAAATCGGGAGAAGTACTACCATGTGCCGCAGAAAAATATGTAGGTTTGCATATATGTTGTTAAGCTCAGTAAATTATTTTAACTGATCATTATTTGCCTAAACTCATGATGTTTTGCCTGAACAATGTTGAGTACATAAAGTTGGGTTTCTACAAATACCGAAAACATATACAGCTTTGCTGAGCCTTACCGCTCAGCATTGCTGAGCCACAGGCTCAGCTAGCTGAGCCTTGACGCTCAGCATTTGCTGAGTTTTGGCTCAGCAAATGCTGAGCCTTACCGCTCAGCTTTGCTGAGCCACAGGCTCAGCTAGCTGAGCCTTGCCGCTCAGCAAAGCTGAGCCGTAAGGCTCAGCATTTGCTGAGTTTTGGCTCAGCAAATGCTGGGCCACACGGCTCAGCTTTGCTGAGCCACAGGCTCAGCAAATGCTGCTCAGCTGTGGCTCTGCAAAACTGAGCCGTAAGGCTCAGCATTTGCTGAGTTTTGGCTCAGCAAATGCTGAGCCCACAGCTCAGCAAATGCTGAGCCTTACCGCTCAGCTAGCTGAGCCTTGCCGCTCAGCAAAGCTGAGCCGTAAGGCTCAACATTTGCTGAGTTTTGGCTCAGCAAATGCTGAGTCCACGGCTCAGCTTTGCTGAGCCTGAGGCTCAGCATTTGCTGAGTTTTGGCTCAAGAAATGCTGCTCAGCTGTGGCTCAGCATTTGCTGAGTTTTGGATCAACAAATGCTGAGCCCACAGCTCAGCAAATGCTGAGCCCACGGCTCAGCAAATGCTGAGCCACAGGCTCAGCTAGCTGAGTCTTGCCGCTCAGCAAAGCTGAGCCGTAAGGCTCAGCATTTGCTGTGTTTTGGCTCAGCAAATGCTGAGCCCACGGCTCAGCTTTGCTGAGCCTGAGGCTCAGCATTTGCTGAGTTTTGGCTCAGCCAATGCTGGGCCTCATGGCTCAGCTTTGCTGAGCCACAGGCTCAGCAAATGCTGCTCAGCTGTGGCTCAGCAAAGCTGAGCCGTAAGGCTCAGCATTTGCTGAGCCAAAACTCAGCAAATGCTGAGCCTTTTGGCTCAGCAACTGCTGAGCCGAGCCTTACCTAATTTGCAAGAAATTACCTAATGCTGAGCCGAGCCGTAAGGCTCAGCATTTGCTGAGTTTTGACTTTTGTAAATTCGGTATTTTGTGCGAGATGTTTTTCTATTTTTAACAAGAAACTGAAATTTTCAATATAATGTGATATTCAATGAATGCAGGCACTTCTAGAGGCAGCGTAAGGAAAGAGAAAATTGGATGGTAGTTCTAGTGGCACAGTAGATGATCTTGATAATGATCCAATTGCAGAAGTTTGTGGTTCCGACATGAAGAAAAATTATTGTCGAGCAATTAATTCTACTTCTTCTATAAAACAAGTAAAGGTGTCTCAAGCTGTAAAAGCTGTAGCTGATAAAAAACAAGCCGGGATTTGTCCGTTTGGAAATTGGAGATAGAAAGGCAAGTAGCTACTCAAGTTAATAACGCCATCAATTCAATTACTTCAACTTTTATGAAATTTATACCTAATTTGCAAGAAAAACTTGTTGCAAGTCCTTCCACTCCTCGTACAGAAGGTGCTTCTAATTTAAGGGATTCTCCTATAAGTAATAATGTAACCATTACTCCAAATGTGTCACTTAATGATCTTCATTCATAAACAATGGAAAAGAAATACGTAATGCTATTGTCAAATAATCTAGAGAAGGAGGTAGCAAAAGGTTATCTTGGAACACAAACAATTTGGCATTTTAGGAAAGTGGTACCGAATATAGAGAAAGTAATTTGGGTTGTTGAAGTTCTTGAACCGGATGCACCAATTTATGATGGTCCTCAAAATGGAATGTACAAGTTATATGAATTTTCAGATGGAGGCTTCGTTATATGGCCAGAGTTTCGTATTCGGTATTTGTAGAATCTTATTTATATATTGAATTTAGCAAACTAATTATGTATTGAATTTGACATCTTAATTATGTATTGTGCTTGTTTATTGTTAACTGATATTCTATGTCGTTATGTGATTATGAATGTTATCTATTAGTATGCATCGAGTTTAATATTAGTTTTTGATTCATATTAAATATCGTCTATATTATTATCATGTTGGTTATTAATTGACTATTAATATTAGAATATGCGAGTTGCTAGTACATATCTCTGTTATTATTAAAATTTATATTTGTTGTGAATTAAAATTTTGTAACATGTATAGGCGTTGCAAACAAGTATGTATAAGCGTTGCAAACGAAAATCTTACAACGCTTATAAGCGTTGGTAAAGAAAATCTACCAACGCTTATAAGCATTGCTAAAGAAAATCTACCAACGCTTATAAGCGTTGCGACTGAAAATATACCAACGCTTATAAGCGTTGGGAAAGAAAATCTACCAACGCTTATAAGCGTTGGTACTAATTTGCCACCCCTCAATAGCAACACTAATAAGCGTTGCTGAAATTGTTTGCGACGGTTATACTCGTTGGGAATCTCCTGTTTTGGTGTAGTGAATATACGTGAATTATTTGAAAAGGCCGAGTTAATTCTCATTTCAAATAATTGATCGATGATTAGAAGTCAAAGATATGAAGACGGTGCAAGACCGATGATCTTCACATCGAATGGAGGGGTGCTACTGATGCTCATGATATGAGTAGCTACCTTGAAGGGGTTGAAGTAGTAGCCGTCCGGATGTACTTGTTGATTGTACGGATATGCGAGGTATTGAGTGCCTCTGGTTTCGTTCAGACCCAGAACGAACGTGTAAATGGACTGTGTGTCTAACATTGGATTTTGTTCTGTGTTGATTGATCTCTATTAAATATATATCTGTTTGGTGGCGGAGAATTTATTCTCTTGCTTAACGTCCTTCTCTGAGGCGTACGAGCTCAGAGGTTATATATCGATAGAAATCAGTCGCATGGAGTGAATTGCCTGTGTGGCACGCCTAAGTGGCAGGTGATCAAGGCTTCTGTTGAAAAGCAAAGTCTTGTGGTTGATGATCAAAGCACGGCATGTGTGGCATAGCTTTGTGTATAGCGTTGTTTCGCGAGCCTCACACCCCGGTATGAGCCAGAAACGGGAGAAGGACTTCAGGGAGGACATGCGTTTCCTTCTAGCTAGGAGTGGTGCTTTGGGTTTTGCACGCCTGGGTATTTTACTTATGTGGATGATGGGAAGCGAGGCCTTGGTTGCTTCGGTCTCTTCGGAGCTGATGGTGTCGTCAGATATGGCCAGTTTACGCCCCATAGGGCGGGGAAACGCAGTGTTCAGGAATTTAAATCCACATCGTTGGACCGGCCCTGACTATCCAAGGCTTGTCTGCGCGCTTGCTTGATACATAGGCTAGATTGACTCGAATTCGGTAAGGACTATCTTTTGCCTTGGTTCATGACGGAAATCCAATTTCCAAATACGATACCAGGTGGTTTTGATTGTATATATATATATATATATATATATATATATATATATATATATATATATATATGGCGACATGATATATGGTACCCATGCCGTCTATGATTGATAGTTATGATTGAAATTGTTTTTGAAACATATAATCACTAGCAATAATATCAAATGATTTGTTTTGCTCGTATCAAGCATATTTTGTCCATTATAAGGTAAAACTCTATCCTCCAGTTTGTGTTGCATTGTGTGATGGGAACCGAGTCTTATAATGGCTTCATTTTTATAAAAGCATTGCGATATTTAAAAGATTTATTTGTTTTAAAGCACTGGAAATCCAATGGAGTAAACCCGTTCCGCGAAAGTGGCGTGGTCCTGTGATTAGCCATATTGTAAAATGTGTTAAGTAGATTTCTTATACCAGTCCCATGACTGACTCGTAGTTTGTTTCAATTGGAAACTCGGGTGCCCCTTTTTCTACACGGGCAGCCTTGTATTCAGGTTTTAGCAGGCTCTTTCTGGATAGCTGGAGCTGAAGATGGATTCTATCATTTATCTCTTTTTATGCTTTTCAGCTCCTATTGTGCATATTATGTTTTATTTTCCGCTGTAGACATTTATGTATAGTTGAACCGTATTGGTACTAAGTATGATCCTGTATACTGTGTAACTCTGATGATTATGTTCATCCAGTGTATTCTATTGTACATTATCTAATGTATTTATTTATTTCTGTTCTGCTGTTATCTGTTTATGTGTTATATTCCAAAGATTACCCTTGCCACCATCTTATCGGGGAATGGCGTCGTCACAAACGTGGTATCAGAGCCAGGTTTCGATCCTGGGACCTGTGGGTTATGGGCGCACCACACTTCCGCTGTGCCACTCTGATGATTATGTTCATCCAGTGTATTCTATTGTACATTATCTGGTGTATTTATTTATTTCTGTTCTGCTGTTATCTGTTTATGTGTTATATACCAAAGATTACCCTTGCCACCGTCTTATCGGGGAATGGGTCGCTTATAAATAAATATTTATTTCAATTTCTCTAAAGATTTGTCCAATAACAGTAAGCTCAACACCCTGACGTCCTAGATCAATCGCACCGCGAGCACCAGGCTCCTCCGCCCTCGCCTTTGACCACCTGCCGCCAACTCCCCTCCGCCCAGCGCCCTAATCTGTCACCTCCAACAGCCGGTGTGTCCTCCTCAATTGAAATTCGATTTTTACAGAGAAAGTAAAGTAAGTTTTTAATTTATTTATTCCTTTTTATATACATTAAAGGAGTGTTTAAATTATTGAATTTATTTTCAGCTTTTGTATGAAATAATCTTTAAAATCAAATCTGATTTGTACGTATGAAAGGTTGAATTTATTCTCGGTTTGTAATGTAACAAAATTTTGATTTTTATTTGTATGTACAACGCGAAAAGTTATGATTTTTGTTCATAGTAAAAATATAATTTTTATATAGTGGAGATAATAAAAATATATTCTTTATATAGTAGAGATTATAAAAATATAATTTTTATATAGTGGAGATAATAAAAATATAATCTTTATATAGTAGAGATTATGAAAATATAATCTTTATATAGTAGAGATTATAAAAATATAATTTTTATATAGTAAAGATACGATTTTTAAGATGGTAAAAATATGATTTTTACATATACGAAGTAGCAATAAAAATTCGATCTTTATCGTGTAGAAGGTATAAAAAAATAATCTTTATATAGTACAGACAATAAAAATATGATTTTTAACGTGTATATAAAATAAATATTTATAAACAAATCGGACAATTTGTTTGTATACACTGATTTGACTGATATTGATTGGGACGATAAATTTTACACATCGCCCGACTGCACCAATAAAATCTGTGTTTGTTGATTTGAAACCCCACACAGGTATTGGGATGATATTTGACGTACACTAATCCCGATTGTTTAGTTGTATGTCAATCGTTGGGTTGGCCGACTGTATAAGCGTTAATTATTTATATTTAATGCTTATGCAGTTGTGTGGTGCACTCTGGATGATGGTTGATGATTTATCGTTGCTGTTATATACATGTGATGTATGGAATCCATATAATTGACATTATATGGTATTGATTGGGCCTCATTCTAATTTGGAAAATAAAGAATGAAAATTCATGTGTTGAAGAAAATAATATTCATGTGTTGAATAGAATGAAAATTCATGTGTTGAAGAAAATAAATTCATGTGTTGAATAGAATAAATATTCATGTGTTGAATAGAATAAACATTCATGTGTTGAATAAAAGCCGTGTTGATTAGATTGACGCCATTTTGACGTGAACGATATTTATATCGATTTTATTCATTTTTATAATGAATATAGAAAATAAATTGATTTCAAAATATAACGTTTTGAAAATATTATCATTTGTATATCGATGAAGTGGAATATTCAATTTTGATTCAAAATTGAATATGAAGTTGAAATCGTTTTGAAAACGAATTTAAAACGATTTACAAAACACGTTTTGAAAGGAAATCGAGAAAATATATAATATATATATATATTATATATATAATGGCCTGAATAGAACGCGCCGCGCCGCGGCTGTTCGCGAATTTCGACCATTGACTTCGAATGGATATTACATGAGATCCGACCGTCAGATTCTCCTAAAATCGGAACCATTGGGTTAGTATCGAAAAGTGCTTTCTAATGAATATTAGATATTTGAAATCTAACGGTTGGATTAGGAATTATGTCCAAATCAAATTTGGAAAAGGTCTCTGTAAGTGCAGTTCGATGGTCGTTGATGGAAATCGACTGTACGGGCCTTGATAAAATTATTAAAAATAATAATAATTTGTGTAAAATCATAAGAAATGATTTGTGAAGAATTGGGATGAAAATTTCCATATTTGAAAAGATAAAAATAGATTTTTATCGAAATGAACTAGTTTTGAACTAGAATTAAAATAAATTTATTTTTGACGTAAATAAATTGAATTTGAAAGGGGTTTTAAAAGTAACTAGAATTTCCAATAATTGAATTGGAATGGATTTGAATCAAAATAGTCTTTTGAATATTTCGATGTTGGATTTCGTGATTATACAGATATTGTTATGGAAATTTGAAAGATATATTTATATCATTATTTCCAATACGATATTTGTTGGTCGTAGAATTTGATATTGAATATAAGACGATATATTTTCTATTCAGAACCTTGTATTTAATATCAAATGGGATTTGGGTTTGTCGTGAATGGTGTCTTCATTAACAGTATTCTTAAACCCAGTTGAGAAAAAGATTAAATCTTTTTATTTAGATTTAATGAAGTGTACTAATTAAATGGTATTTAATTGGAGTTGAATTTGAATTGATTTTTGGGTTTATCGTGAACGGTGTTTTAAATAACACTTTTTCTTTAACCCGATAATTAATGGAATGTGATTTTGGGTTTATAGTGAACCGTGTTTTAAATGACATTGGTTCTTTAACCCAGTTAAAGACAAGATGTTATTTCCCAAGTTAAACAATCATTAATATTGATTTTTGGGAAGATTAAAACTAAGTGGGGTTTTAATGAATCTTTAATTAGATTGAAATGATCGAGAATGGAGTATCACCAATTTTGCTCCAGATGATAGTTAAATCTTTAATTAGATTTGAATGTGAACTGGTAATTGAATTTACCGATAACACCGTGGTGTTAGATATGAAGTATGACCAGTTTTACTTCATGGGATGAATAGGTTGGGATTGGGAAATAAAATAAATAATTACTTCAGTGTAGTTTGCTAGTCCCGACTAATTTGAATTGATATTCAAAGCAAGATTAAAGAATAAATTTAAATAATTTATCTTTGATAAAATTAATGGGAACCTTTCCCCAAAGTATAAGAATATTTGAATAAAAGAATATTTTGAATTGGAATGAGGCTTATGTTGTGTTTGCGTAACATTTGTTTATTATATACGCGAGTTATTCAGAAAGACCGGGTTTATCCCATTCTGAATAACTGATTCGACATGGTGTCGAGGATGAAGACGGTGGTCGAAGACCGGAGGTCTTCAAATCGTTTGGGTGATTACTGATGATCTTGATTGGGCTGTACACCCAAAAGGAGGGAATCAGTTGGTGATCGTCCAGACGTACTTGGAGATCGATGGATATGCGAGGTACAAGGTGCCTCCGGTTTCGTTCAGACCCAGAACGAACTTGTAAATGGACTGTGTGTCTGGCATTGGATTTTATTCTGTGCGATTGATTTCTATTAAATATATATCTATTTGGAGGTGGAGAATTTATTCTCTTGCTTAATGCCCTTCTCTGAGACGTACGAGCTCAGGGGTTATATATTGATGGATATCAATCGCATGGAGTGAATTGACTGTGTGGCATGCCTAAGTGGCAAATGATCAAGGCTTCTATTGAAAAGCAAAATCTTGTGGTTGATGATCAAAGCACGTCCTGTGTGGCATAGCTTGTGTAGCGTGGATTCGCGAGCCTCACACCCCGGTTGTGAACCAGAAACGGGAGAGGACCTCAGGGAGGTCATGCGTTTCTTTCTAGCTAGGGTGGTGTCAGTGACCTACCAGCCCTGACATTTATATTATTTTCAACTGTGTGGTTGTTGCTGTTGCGAGGCTCCTCGGATATATCGGTGACTGTGTGGAGCTGATTGAGTCATTTGGCTCATTTACGCCCCAAAGGGTGGGGAAACGCAGTGTTCCGGCATTTTAATCCACATCGGTGGACCGGCCCTGTCGCTCCAAGGGCCCACCTGAGTCTGGGTCCTGATGCTCGGGCTAGAGAGTCTCGAATCGGTAGAGGACGATCCCTGGCCTCGGTTCATAGATGGAAATCCAATTTCCAAATACGTGACTTTGCGGTTTTGATTGTAGAGCCTAGTATGGCGACATAGTGGTATAGGGCACTTATGCCGTCTATGATTAATACTTATGATTGAAATTGTTTTCTTCACTTACAGTAATAATAAAAGATGAAATTTGGTGTATCAAGCATTCTTTGGCTATTATAAGGTAAAAACCCTATCCTCCAGCTTGCGTTGCATTGTGTGATGGGACCTGGGTTTTATAATAGCTTCAGTTTTCTTTATTTAGCATTGCGCTGTTGTTTTATGCACTGGTATTCTTGGGAGGAAACCCGTTCCGTGTTATACGGCGTGGTCCCTTGATTTACCTAACTTTAAAATAAAGATTAATAACTGTAGTAGTTCTCACACCAGTCCTAAGACTTACCTGGAGCTTATTGTTTTAACCTAAACTCTGGGTGCCCCTATTTCCGCATGGGCAGCTAGTAGTTTTGGTTTTGCAGATTTATATTCATGGGAACCTGGTTTACAGCTGGAACGATACTCGGAAAGCTCTGTATCCGTGTATTACTTTCAGTTGTGTTTTGTATCATTTTCCGCTACTATGTAATGTATTGTAATCTCTGATATTTATCTAATGTGTAATATTTATTCATACTCTGTAATATTCTTGTATTTGCTTTTCAACAGAAGCCTTAATCATCTGCCACTTAGGCGTGCCACACTGGCAATTCAGTCCATGCGACTGATGTCCATCAATATACAACCTCTGAGCTCGTACGTCTCAGAGAAGGGCGTTAAGCAAGAGAATAAATTCTCCGCCACCAAACATATGTATATTTAATAGAGATCAATCACACAGAATAAAATCCAATGTCAGACACACAGTCCATTTACAAGTTCGTTCTGGGTCTGAACGAAACCGGAGGCACTTTCCTCGCATATCCATCGATCTCCAAGTACGTCTGGACGATCACCGACTGATTCCCTCCTCTTGGGTGTACAGCCCAACCAAGATCATCAATAATAATCCAAATGATGTGAAGACTTCTGGTCTTCAACCACCATATTCATCTTCGACATATCGTCGAATCGGTTATTCAGAATGGGTATAAACCCGGTCTTTCCGAATAACCCGCATATATAATAAACACGTGTTACACAAACACAACATACGCCTCATTCCAATTCAGAATATTCTTTTATTCAAAATTTCACATTCTTAGGGAAAGGTTCCCATAAATTTTATCAAAGATAAATTCTTCTAAATTTATTCTTTAATCTTCCTTTGGATATCATTTCAAACCATGTTAAGGTTTTCCAAACTAGTCGGGATTAGCGAGCCACACCGAAGTAATTATTTATTTTATTTCCCAATCCCAACCTATTCATCCCATGGAGAAAAACTGGTAATACTCCATATCTAACACCACGGTGTTATCGGTAAAATTAATTAACATTTCACGTTCAAATCTAATTAAAGATTTAATTATCACTTGGAGCAAAACTGGTGGTACTCCATTCTCGATCACTTTTCAGATTTGATAATTTAAATTATCAATTCACATTTCAATCTAATTAAAGATTCATTAAAACTACACTTAGTTTTAATCTTCCCACAAATCAATATCCTGTCTTTAACTGGGTTAAAGAACCAATGTGATCTAAAA
Source organism: Allium sativum (assembly GCA_030737875.1). NCBI lineage: Eukaryota > Viridiplantae > Streptophyta > Magnoliopsida > Asparagales > Amaryllidaceae > Allium > Allium sativum. Next base: position 420,772,378 of record CM060913.1, on the reverse strand, counting down.
CACGGTTCACGATAAACCCAAAATCACATTCAAATTCAATTCCAATTAAATATTATTTAATTGGTACACTTCATTAAATCTAAATAGAAAGATTTAATCTTTTCTACACTGGGTCCAAGAACAGTGTTATTCAAGAAACCATTCACGACGAACCCAAAATCCCATTTGATATTAAATACAAGGCTCTAAATAGAAAATATATCGGCTTATATTCAATATCAAATTCTGAAACCAACAAATATCGTATTGGAAATAACGATATAAATATATCTTTCAAATTTCCACAACCATATCTGTATAATCACGAAATCCAATATCAAAATATTCCGAAGATAATTTCGATTCAAATCCATTCCAATTCATGTATTGGAAATTCTGATTATTTTCTAAACCACTTCAAATCAAATTTATTTATTTGAAAATATTGGATTATAATTCTAGTTCAAAACTAGTTCATTTCGATAAAAATATATTTTTATCCTTTCAAATGTGGAATTTTTCATCCTAGTTCTTTTCAATTGATTTATTATGATTTTACAGAAATTATTGATATTTTTAATAATATTATCAAAGCCCGTACAGTCGGTTTTCAACAACGGCCACCGAACTGCACTTACAGCGACCTTTTACAAATTTGATTTGGACATAATTTCAAATCCAACCGTTAGATTTCTAATTTCTAATATTCATTAGAAATATCTTTTTGATATGAACCCAACGGTTCCGGTTTTAGGAGAATCCGATGGTCGGATCTCTCGTAACGTCAATTTGAAGTCAACGGTCAAAATTCGCGAACTGCCGCGGCGCGGCGCGTTCTATTCAGGCCATTATATATATAATATATATGTATATTATATATTTCATCGATTTCCTTTTAAAACGTATTTTATAAATCATTTTAAATTCGTTTTCAAAACGATTTCAATTTCATATTCAATTTCGAATCAAAATTGAATATTCCACATCATCGATATACAAATGATAATTTTCAAAACGTTATATTTTGAAATCACTTTCTTTACTATAATCATTGTAAAAACGAATATAATCGATATAAATATCGTTCACGTCAAAATGGCGCATCTCTAATCAACACGGCTTTATATATTTCAATAACTTTGTTATTCTATTCAACAAATGAATATTTATTCTCTTCAACACATGAATCTATATTTCTTTCAACACATGAATATTCTCAACACATGAGTACTGTCAACACATGACTATTTTTTTTATTTAATATATTTTATAAAATTCTAATAAAGATAAAGATTTTATTGTTTAAAATATTTTACTCAACACATGAATATTTATTTTTCAACACATGCATATTCTCAACACATGAGCATCGTCAACACATGACTATTTATACCATTCAACACATGAATCTCCTTTATTCTATTCAACACATGAATATATATTTTATAATGTTCTTTACTTTCCCCATTGGAATGAGGCCCAATCAATTACCATATAATGTTAATTATATGGATTTTATACAACACATGTATATAATAGCAACGATAAATAATCAACCATCATCCAAAGTGCACCACACAACAGCATAAACATTAAATATAAATAATTAACGCTTACACAGACTGTCGACCAATCGATCGACATACAACTAAATAATTAGGATTATTGTACGCCAAATATCATCCCAATACCCGTGTGGGGTTTCAATCCACAAACACTGAATATTATTTGTGCAGTTGGGCGATGTGTAAAATTTATCGTCCCAATCAATATCCTTCAAATAGGTGTACATAAACAAACCGTCCGGTTTGTAAATGAATATTTATTCACATTCACTTTAAAAATTATATTTTTAACGATAATTAATTTATTTCAACACATGAATGTTTTATTATCCATTTCACATCAACATCACAAAAAAATTTCACAACACATCAAACAAGCATACGAGTCGTCTATGGTCTGTGGACGACGGGTGTCGGGTGCTGCTAATCACCGTCTGCATCCTAGTATATATTTTAACTAGAAAACAAGATTTAAAGTGAGAAGTTCTCACCGATTAGCTAAACCAAACGCCATGACTCTTCATATGTAGAATTCTTCGTCGTCCTCGCCTTTTGTCACTTTCGTTGTCCGTAGCCACTACATATATAAAAATCACAATTTTATATTGTTGCAATGTATATAAAAATCACATTTCAACTATATATATAATAAAAATCAAATTTTTATCTCGCTACATATATAAAGATCAAATTTTTACTAGTTATATAATATAAAAATCGTATTTTTATTCTTCACATCTAATAAAAATCATATTTTTATTATCATACTTATATAAAAATTATATTTTTAACTTCATGCTTATATAAATTATAATTTTAACGTTCGATTCAATCAAAGAAAAATCATATTTTTCCTTTGCTTCTTCATATCATATTTTTACAATTCCTATAATATAAAAGATCATATTTTTAAACTAACAAAGATTATATTTTTAAAAATCATAACTTTACATACATAAAGATCTCCTCTTTCTTTGCTAACCTCACATATAAAAATCTGACCTTTCTTTGATTATATCACATATAAAAATCCGACCTTTCCTTTTATTTTACAAACATCGAAACTTTTTATTTATAAAAATCTATACTTTTTATATAAAGATCTTTTTGTTTTCAAAATCTTATCTTTTTCATTTAAAAAGAAAAGAAAATCAGAATCTAATTAAGCTTAAAAAAAACTCATTTTTCTATATTTTGATTTACATGAATTACCTAAAGTAAAAATAAAAAGAAATAAAATAAACTAAACGGAAAAACTCACGGTATGTGTTCAGAGGGGAAGTCGACGTCGAGGGGCGCGTTGGAGGTGGTCGGGGGATCATCAGCAGTCGTCGGAAGGGGTAGGAGGGTGGCGGCAGCTTCCTTACGGCTATTTGGGGGTGCTCCGGTCATATCAGAAAAGGGTGGCGTGACCTTCGATGCTGGAGGGTGGTGCGCGGGTGTGGTGGGGCCCTGCTAGTGGTGCGGCGGCTTCAGGGCATGGGCGGTGCAGTCTCGCATGGAGGAGGGGAGAGGAAGAGAAGCGGGAGAGAGGAGAGAGGGGGGGTTCAAGAAGAATGGAGGAAGGAAGAGGAGGGAGAAGCGCTGGAGGGGAGGTCGGCGCGGTGTGGTGGCCTGCGGTGAGGTAGCGATCGCCAGGGGGATGGGTGACGGCTGAAAGTAGATCGGGTTTATTTTTTCTTTTTCTTTCTCGAATCAATGAAACGGGGGGGAGGGGGGTCTGAGAGATAATAGGGAGAGGAAAGGGGGATTTTTATTTTTTTAATTATTTAATTATTTGAAAAAGGTACCTTTTTATTTTGACCTCAAAATCGAACCCACCGACTATCGTCCATAGCTAATTACCCCCATTCCGAACACAATGGGATATGTATAGTAAGCTGATTCGATCGTTTCGATTAGTTTTCATCAAAATCAAAATATAACTCTATATAATGAATTTGAACGCGCATTTCAATTTGTCGGGGTCACATACGGACTTGGGGCATGAATCATGTAATGAAAGTTTGAGATTCCTATGCAAGTTCGTACCTTTATGTTAAAACCACATAAGTTATGAAAGTACATGTGTTATACACCCATTGTCTATGCAAGTTTAGATGAAACACCTTATTCACACATGCAAGTTCACCCCTTATGTTTAGATCTATATGCCAATTCATGTTATGACTTTTATTCGTAAGTTAGATCTAATTTATATTCTATGCATGTTGTGATGTTTTCTCTTTATTCCATAAGTTGGACTATTCGAGTCTAACATATATTTCACGTTAAACGAACGAACGTACAACATGGGGCAATGGGATAAGATCAAAATATTTAATATGGAGAATTGGCTTAAGTGCTTTAAAATGGCATATAATTAATTTGTGAAGTTAATTAGTATAATTTTATATACCATAAATAGATGGACATAAATAAGGTGTCAATTATGGACATAGTTGAATTTGGAATCGATTGACAATTCAAATTAGGGATATTAATCCAATTTGGGGTTAAATGAAATATGTAATAATAAACCGCCTAAGACACGAGGTTAGACTCTTTTATGGTGTAAGATTGCCCGAACCCGCCCGGCAAATCCAGCTGCCACAAATGCCAGTCTATTGTAAGAGGTCAAAGGCATAAATTAAATGCGTAACAGCTGTAAAGACACAAGGTTAGGCTCGTTTGTGGTGTAAGACTGTCAGACCCGCCCGGCAAATCTAGCTGCCACAAATGCCAGTCTAATGTGGGAGGTCTTTACAAGGTTACGGTGTTAATGAATTAAGAAATAATTAACCAGATAATACAAGTGGTGGGACATGAGGGGGTTAAGTGGGTGTCTTGGGTGACATATGAAATACGATTAGATGCACTTAACAAAGATTGAAACATGTAAGAAGGCATGAATAAGAATGGAGTTAAGTGGGAAAAACCTTCGAGGGGACCAAGCATAGGTGGAAATATTGTGTCATGCATGGGGTCCCTTTTCAAACCAGTAACCCATTAAGTATATTTGTGGGCTCAACCCAAGTCCAGGACGGGACACGCGTACTTGATTTGATTGTAAGAGGTCAAAACGGGTCAGCGGTTGCAACGCAAGTCCAACGGGTTCATATGCGTGTGTGGGCCCGGGCTGGTAGGTAAGACGTTGTTGCATCGTGTAGATATAAGCCGTGCATTTTTGGTAGTATCGGGTTGCCACTTTGGGGAGTGATACACCCCACTGTGGGGCCAGCAAGGGTATCTACGAGTTATGGAGCCGATCGAATGGGGGTAGTGGGTACACCTAGTGGAGATAGGGGCAGATGACACCTATGGAGGTAGCTAGGGTTACATGAAACTACCATTAGCAGTATTAAGTTCTGTAGGTGGGATCAAACTTTAGGGTGACTAGTGGTAGTGCAGTATAGTTATTATCCTATAGTGATTAGGGGTGCCTTTAACGTTATCTTTGTTCGTATTATTTCCTTGTTTTCTCTGTCATACCCAGTTGTTCACAGTCATTACCTTATTCTCCAGCTTATGCCTTATCCTAGTTACTTAATGATTATATTGTTAAAGTTATTGCACTCGTCAGACTTTATGTCTGACCCCATTGTTTCCACCTCTTTTCTTCCCTTTCCCCCCTCAGGTTTGCAAGAAGGGAATACTACAGCTTAGTGCCGATTTCTTTCAGTTGCTTGAAAAGAGCAGATGTATCGCTTTGGACTCTCTCATCTTTATGGCTTTGCTTATGCTCAGTGGGGATTTATGAATTTATGTTATTTAAGTATTTGCTTCTTTATGTACTTTGAAATTTTTGGAAAAGACTATTGATCCTATTGTAATGGTTTTGGAGATTACTTATGTAAACTTATTTTGAGTTATGATGCTATGAAATAAGTTTTTAACTTCCGCTGTTTTGTTTTATTTATTTATTCTTGTAATTTATCTGTTCTATACAACAATAACGCTTCTTGGACATTGATGCATTCCCTTTGTGAGTGACATTAATGGACATGGGGTGTTACACGTGGTATCAGAGCTATGGTTACTAGAACAGATAAAAAGTTTTGAAAAGTGTTTTCAAAAGTATTATTTTCCTAGAAAGTATTTTTTAAAAACTTGTTTTAAAGAAGCTATTTTCAAGGAAAGTTTAATTTAAAGAGCATAATCTCCGCAAGCCATACATCTCTCTTTCGCTTCCCTTGTTTTGAAACTCTTTCTTTTTCTTTTCAGCATGTCTGGAGCATCTGAGATACCAGAGGATGTTCATGTACCCGATTGGTTTCGTCAATATCTCGAGGCTAGGGCCGCTGCCGTGGGTCCTACCAACATTCCTCCTCCTCCCCCAGCTCCAGTCATTCCTCCGCGTGGAGATACTTTCTCCAAGATATGTAAAGACTTTTGTTCGATGGGTGGAAAATCTTTTAGTGGGTCTGAAACGTTTATTGAAGCTAGAAATTGGTTGAAAGAAGTTGAGGATCTGTTTGACATTTTCGATTTGGATGATTGTAAGAAGGTCCAATTGGCTGCTTGGTTGATGAAGTACGAAGCTTCGTTTTGGTGGGAGGTCACTAATGGAGAGCGTCCGGTTGATACATGGTCGGAAGCAAAGTTTCTCTCACGGGCTGAAGAGAATTTATATATGGAAAGATTTTTGGCGTTGAAGCAAGGGAATCTATCAGTAAAAGAATACGTCAATAAGTTCAATCAGTTGGCGAGATTTGGCTTGGACTTGGTGAATACACCCGAAAAGAAGGCCCTGAGATTTGTTAAGGGTTTGAACGAGCCACTACATGGGTTAGCTATGACCCACATCCCTATGGGGACCACCTTTGAGAGACTAGTTGATATGGCGCTTATGCATGAAGAGGAGAAAGGCTCCAATGCTAATAAGGCACCTGAGCAGAACGGAGATCAAAAGAAACCACAACAAAAAAACAAGAAGGGCGGGAAGAACAATAATGGCAAAGGAAAGAAGTGCTTTAATTGTGGGACACCAGGCCATCTGAGTAAAGACTGTAGGAAAAAGAAGAAGACTGGCTGTTTCCACTGTGGAGAGGCAAGTCATCTAGTTAAGGACTGCCCAAGGAAACAAGGACAAGGGCAAAGAACTTCTGGAGGGCAACTTCAGGCTCTCATGGCATCGGGGCAGGCAAGGGAGCAGGTCCAGGCTCTCGCGGTCCCACCGCTGCAAGAACAAGGTAGAAACATTTCCGTTGAGAGTTTAGTTTTTCTGTTTGATCATCCTATCCGTACTTTATTCGATTCTGGCGCATCACATTCGTTTATTTCTACATCATTAGTTGAAACACTGTACTTAAATACTAGTCTTGTTATGGATCCCATTGTAGTCTCAAATCCTATTGGTGGGTCGGCTCATTTATCCATGGTTTGTAGGGATTTGAGATTGTCTATCTTAGGCGTTGGTTTTGAATGTAATGCTTTTGTGCTTGGTTTCATGGGCTATGGGTTGATTCCAGGGATGGAATTGCTAGCCAGATATGGTGCCATCCTAGATTGTGAACGAAGGCTAGTAAAATTGTTGACTCGTAGTGGGAAGACCCTTGATATTTCTTGTGACCCTAGAGGATCGGTGATGCTTAGTTATCTTGAGTCACTTGACGCATACAATGATGATTTACATTCTGTTCGTATAGTCCGTGAATATGTTGATGTCTTCGATGAGGTGAGGGGTCTACCCACAAATTGTGAGATAGACTTTCGTATTTATCTTGTGGACAATGCAAAACCAGTATCTCTACCAGTACTCTACATGGCTCCTCGTGAGAGGAGGGAGCTCAATAAGCTAGTAGGGGGGTTGCTTGAGAAGGGATTCATAAGACGTAGTATATCGGAGTGGGGTGCTCCAGTAGTATTTGCCACGAAGGCGGATGGGTCCCTTAGAATTTGTATGGATTATAGAGAACTTAATAAACTTACAAAGAAGAATAGGCACCCACTGCCGAGGATTGACGATCTCTTCGATCAGTTAGTTGGCGCCTCAGTGTTTTCGCAGTTGGACTTAGCCACTAGTTTCCATCAGTTGAGAGTGGCCGAGGATAGCATAGACAAGACTGCCTTTAGGACTCCAGACGGTTTCTATGAGTGGCTTGTAATGCCCTTCGGTTTGACAAACGCCCCCGCATACTTTGTTGTCTTGATGAGTAGGGTGTTTAGGGAGTACCTTAATAAATTCGTGATGGTCTTTGTGGATGACATCTTGATCTTTTCTAAGAGCGAGGAAGAGCATGCCCTACATCTTAGGGAAGTATTGGAGACCCTTCGAGCGCATAACCTTAAAGCTAATTTTTCTAAATGTCAATTTTGGAGGAAGGAAGTGCGATTCTTAGGGCATGTGGTTTCCAAAGAAGGGATAGCTGTGGATCCCGCAAAGATGGTGGCCATCCAAGATTGGAAGGTCCCTAAAAATGCTACCGAGGTAAGAAGTTTCTTGGGGTTGCTGGCTACTATAGGATGTTTATCAAGGACTTCGCAAAGATATCATCCCCATTGACACGCTTGACGAAGAAGAATCTAGTTTTCACGCGGGACGTAGATTGTGATGATGCATTCCAACATTTAAAGAGAGCTTTGACCACAGCCCCAGTCTTAGTGTTGCCAGATGGGAGTAGGCCATTTACCGTTTATACCGATGCTTGTGGGAGAGGACTAGGCGCAGTCTTAATGCAAGAGGGTAATAGCCTTTGGAGGAAGGCAGTTGAGAGTGCATGAGAGAAACTACCCTACACATGACCTAGAGTTGGCCGCTATTGTTTTCGCGCTTAAGTCTTGGCGCCATTATCTTCTTGGCGAGAAATTCGAATTGTTTACGGACCACAAATCGCTAAAATACTTATTCTCTCAGAAGGACTTGAACTTAAGGCAGCAAAGGTGGATGGAATTCTTAGCGTCCTACGATTTCGAGATAGCATATACCCCTGGCAAGGGTAACGTGGTGGCAGACGCCTTAAGTAGGAAAAAGTTGTCCTTGGGTCCGTTGTTTGTTGAGCGACAAAGCTTAGAGTTCATCTCTACGTTTGACTTTAGACCTTCTATTGACTATGTACCCGGTGCATCCTTAGAGGTCAGACCTATACTTTTGGAATGGATTGGTGAGGCACAGCGAGATGACCCACAGTTGATTGAGTTGGTAGAGAAGCTCATAAGGGGGGAGTCATTGAGCCATCTCAGAAGGTATACCCTAGACGAAAAGGGTTGGTTACGTAGGGACGGTAGACTTTGTGTACCACGAGACGAGAACTTGAGGAAGACCATTCTTGATGATGCACATCGTTCGAAGATGACCATTCATCCCAGAGGGGACAAGATGTACATGGACATGAGACGAGTTTACTTTTGGACCGGTATGAAGAAGGATGTGGCCGAGTTTGTCGCTAGATGCTTGGTGTGCCAACAAGTAAAAGCAGAGCAAAAGAAGCGCGGTGGGTTACTTCACCCATTGGAGGTCCCACAATGGAAGTGGGAGAGTGTCTCGATGGACTTTGTTGACGGGTTACCGAGATCGAGGAAGGGTAATACCGGGATTTGGGTCGTGGTAGGCAGACTTACTAAGAGCGCCCATTTCATTCCCGTGAAGAGTAAGAGGACCGCTCCATGGTTAGCCTCCGTATACATTCGTGAGATAGTTCGTTTGCACGGTGTTCCTTCTAGCATAGTGAGCGATCGCGATCCTATCTTTACTAGCAAGTTTTGGAAGAGCTTGCAAAAGGCGGTAGGGACTCAGTTATGTTTGAGCACCGCATATCATCTTCAGACGGACGACCAGACCGAGAGGGTGAATCGTATTATAGAGGACCTTTTGAGGATATGTGTTTTAGACTTCGGAGGTACATGGGAGGAGAATCTTCCTTTGATGGAGTTCGCATATAATAATAGCTTTCAGTCTAGCATTGGCATGGCACCTTTCGAGGCTCTTTATGGACGACCGTGTCGTTCGCCTACATGTTGGTGGGAATCTACGGATAAGATCTTGCTTGGGCCCGATATGATTAGAGAGACTTCGGAAAAGATCGATTTGATTCGAGGGAGGATGAAGATGGCGCAAGATAGAGCGTGATGCAACAATTTGACGAGCTCCTATGTGCATTCTTGGGTCGGAGATTAAGAAGTTGAGGAATCGAGAGGTCGGGCTAGTCAAAGTACGATGGGGAGATGATGAGAGCGACGCTACTTGGGAGATGGAAGAGAAGATGCGTTCACTGTACCCTTTTCTTTTTGAGGGTATGTCTTTTAATTTCTCCTTTATCGCTTAGCTTGTACTTATTCTATCTTTAGTATGTCCTCTCGCTAGTATCTTTGACCTTTAGATAGGGTAGTCCTTTGGATGAAACATGTGTTTGAGACATGTTATGTATGGTTGATGCAAGTGTTTGCTAGTGGTTGTTCGTGGATGCATATACACACACTTTAGGCACTAGATTGGCTCAGTCACTTTCATATTGCATATTGCATATAAATGGATGTATTTAGTAAAATGAATGTACATTGAATGTGTGTATCATATGGATGTTGCATTTAAATGAATGGTTGTGCACACATGTAGTAATGATATGTATAGGATTCTTGCATACATGATGGATACATGGCACTATCATTATTTGCATTAAGGAGGTCGACTGAATCAGTGGACCGCCTGATTTTGCATTAGTATACGAACATATACACACACTATGCATATGTAAATGAAAAGAATTAGAAATCTTGTAAGGACCATAGTTGCTTGTAGTTAATGGTTGAGTAGATGGATGATTGGATGGTAGGATACGTTCTTCTTGACTTAGAGATTTCGAGGACGAAATCCTTTAAGTAGGGGAGAATGTAACACCCAATATTTCTGTTAACACTAAATTAATGAATTAAAGAATATTTAATTTTAAATGTGAGAATTAAGGGAAACGGGTTACGCCAATGTGTTCGTCTCGGAATTCTGGTTGAGATAGAGTCCGAGTTAGCGTGAATTTGACTTCGTATAAAGAAGTTATGGCGATCGGAAGTTTCAGAAAAATTCAAACAGATTTCAAAAATTCAAATTCAGACTCAGATTGGGCTAGGCGGGAAAATCACCGCCAGGGGCCAGGTCAACCATGGGGTCGACCTGGGGGTCGACCTACCCATACAAGTCGACTAGGGAGTCAACCTGGGGGTCGACCTGCCCCCCCTTCCCTGGGCAGATTTGAAAGATGACGATTTTCTGACTCTTGGCTGAGTCATTAGGGCTGATTTGTCACCCTATCTTGACTGAATGGTTGTGGTTTATTCTAGGTTGATCGGATGGCCTAAATTAATTCTAAATTCTATATAAACACATGTAGACTCAAACCCTAAAATCAAATAAAAATTTAGAACCATGGCCGCCATGCTATCACCTTGCAACCTAGAGTAGCCGCCACCATTTAGGAGGAAGAAAATCTAATCAACTCTATTCTATTCAACTCAAATCTAAACAACAACAAATTTGTCCTCTTCAAAGGAGAGCTAAATCAATTTCAGAACTCAGATTTCAGAACTCAAGACCTTCTTTGAGTTGTGAGTTCAATTTCTTTAATAAGAAAATTAATATGTTAATTGGGTTGAGATATAAATTGGATTATATGGCTATGTTTGTGAAGCATTGGAAAATGTAATATTGGGTGAATATATGCTAGTTGTTCATAATGATAGTTTTAGTTTATTTGTGTTATGGATCCTTATCATATGCTCAATCACCTATGCTCAACTTGATTCATAGTTCTATATGCAGGTTTGGATATTGATTTATATAGGAATCATATGCAAGTTGATGAGAATCATATACAAACCTTACATGTTTCATGACATCTATTTTATGTAAGTTTGGATCTAAAGTTTAGGTTAAGACATGTGTGAGTTATATGCAAGTATGTATGCGGATTATACAAAATTTAATATGATAGTTTACATGTAGATCTTAATATACATGTTTAGGTGCAAGTTTACATCATAGTTTATGTGGAATAAATAACATATGTAAGTATATATATGTTTGGGGTATGAATCATGTAATGAAAGTTTGAGATTCCTATGCAAGTTCATAACTTTATGTTAAAACTACATAAGTTATGAAAGTACATGTGTTATACATCCATTGTCTATGCAAGTTTAGATGAAACACCTTATTCATACATGCAAGTTCACCCCTTATGTTAGATCTATATGCCAATTCATGTTATGACTTTTATTCGTAAGTTAGATCTAATTTATATTCTATGCATGCTGTGATGTTTTCTCTTTATTCAATAAGTTGGACTATTCGAGCCTAACGTATATTTCATGTTAAACGAACGAACGTACAACGTGGGGCAATGGGATAAGATCAAAATATTTAATATGGAGAATTGGCTTAAGTGCTTTAAAATGGCATATAATTAATTTGTGAAGTTAATTGATATAATTTTATATACCATAAATAGATGGACATAAATAAGGTGTCAATTATGGACATAGTTGAATTTGGAATCGATTGACAATTCAAATTAGGGATATTAATCCAATTTGGGGTTAAATGAAATATGTAATAATAAACCGCCTAAGACACGAGGTTAGACTCTTTTGTGGTGTAAGACTGCCCGGACCCGCCCGGCAAATCCAGCTGCCACAAATGCCAGTCTAATGTGAGAGGTCAAAGGCATAAATTAAATGCGTAGCAGTTGTAAAGACACGAGGTTAGGCTCGTTTGTGGTGTAAGACTGCCCGGACCCGCTCGGCAAATCCAGCTGCCACAAATGCCAGTCTAATGTGGGAGGTCTTTACAAGGTTACGGTGTTAATGAACTAAGAAACACTTAAACAGATAAAACATGTGGCGGGACATGAAGGGGTTAAGTGCGTGCCTTGTGTGGCATTTGAAATACGATTAGATGCACTTAACCAAGATTGAAACATGTAAGAAGACATGAGTAAGAATGGGGTTAAGTAGGAAAAACCTTAGAGGGGACCAAGCATAGGTGGAAAGCTTGTGTCATGCATGGGGGCCCTTTTCAAACCAGTAACCCATTAAGTATCTTTCTGGGCTCGACCCAAGTCGAGGACGGGACACGCGTACTGGATTTGATTGTAAGAGGTCAAAACGGGTTAGTGGTGGCAACGCAAGTCCAACGGCTTCATATGCGTGTGTGGGCACGGGCTGGTAGGTAAGACGTTGTTGCATCGTGTAGATATAAGCCGTGCATTTTTGGTAGTATCGGGTTGCCACTTTGGGGAGTGATACACCCCACTGTGGGGCTAGGACGGGTATCTATGAGTTAGGGAGCCGATCGAATGGAGGTAGTGGGTACACCTATTGGAGATAGGGGAAGACGACACCTATGGAGGTAGCTAGGGGTACACGAAACTACCATTAGCAGTATTAAGTTCTGTAGGCAGGATCAACCTTTAGGGTGACTAGTGGTGGTGTAGTATAGTAATTATCCTATAGTGATTGGGGGCGCCTTTAACGTTATCTTTGTTCGTCTTATTTCCTTGTTTGCTCTGTCATACCCAATATTTCATAGGCATTTCCTTATTTTCCAGCTTATTCCTTATCCTAGTTACTTAATGATTATATTGTTAAAGTTATTGCACTCGCCAGACTTTATGTCTGACCCCCTTGTTTCCACCTCTTTTCTTCCCTTTCCCTCCTCAGGTTTCCAAGAAGGGAATACTACAGCTTAGTGCTGATTTCTTTTAGTTGCTTGAAAAGAGTAGATGTATCGCTTTGGACTCTCTCATCTTTATGGCTGTGCTTATGCTCAGTGGGGATTTATGCATTTATGTTATTTAAGTATTTGCTTCTTTATGTACTTTGAAGTTTTTGGAAAAGACTATTGATCCTGTTGTAATGGTTTTGGAGCCTACTTATGTAAACTCGTTTTGAGTTATGATGCTATGAAATAAGTTTTTAACTTCCGCTGTGCTGTTTTATTTATTTATTCTTGTAATTTATCTTTCTATACAATAATAACGCTTCATGGACATTGATGCATTCCCTTTGTGAGTGACATTAATGGACATGGGGTGTTACACGATCCAAATTTGACCCCACCCGGTCCAAATTTGACTCCACCACCCGATCCAAATTTGACTCCACCCGGTCCAAATTTGACTCCATCACCCGATTCAAATTTGACTCCACCCGGTCCAAATTTGACTCCACCACCCGATCCAAATTTCTGCATATTGCAATTCAACTCCTATTTCGACCAAAACTTCGCCAAACGAAGAATCCGACGAAACCAACTCAACTAAAATCACCAAACACAATCATAAACATATCATAATTTTACTAACCACATGAATATGACGATTACCACAAAAATGATGTAAATATCACCCAAAAACCATTAAAATGAACATATGGTCAAAATGAGAGATCTAACTAACATATATATGTAAAATGACATGAAATTAATGAGTAAAACTTGTTAGATTAGATCATAGGGTGATGCATATGAAAATGAACTTGTAATGGTGTAAATCTATGGTAAAACATCCCAATTTGATGAGAAACATGTATAAACACTCATATACTTCATTGCATTCATGTGAGAGACGTAAATCACTCACCGATTTGCCGAAATAATCTAAAACGATAGAAATAAGAATCTGGACAATGAGCACTCCGAATCAAACCCCTCGATCCGATGAATTTGCCTTTGAAATGATGTAGATCATGCCTTGGATGGTGTAGATCTTCGATTTCCTCCCTTAGATTTGGATTTTTAATGGTGGAAAGGTGTAGGAGGAAGAAGGAGATCAAATGCCTTCAAATGAGAGAATGGGAAAAAAGTAAACCTTTTCCCTCCACTCTCACCCCTATTTATAGGATTCCACTAAGGCTCCAAAACCTGAATAGCCAACTGAAAAACATTAAAACAGCGATTTCTCCAAACCGCTGAGCCAAATCCTTAATGTAACCACTCTACGGAAAGTCAATCATCAATTCCTTTCCAACGACACAGGTCTCACCCTCTGATTCGACCTGAGTCAAAAGTTATTCCTTGTACAAGGCTGACAGGGGCAAAACTATCACAAACAAAATCAGTAAAAATTATGGACATGTCTTACATCCCCATAAACAACATATTAAAAGATGAGAATGATCCAACCCTTAGAGAATAAAACAAATATTTTTATGGTCTTCCGATACGTAAAATGCTGGCTGTTACATTCTCCCCCTTAAGAATTTCGCCCCCGAAATTCCAAACAAACCCAAGTAATCACAACGAGTCCACATGCCTATCATCCATGAAAAGCCAATTCTATCATCCAAACTAGCATCCAGCAAGCCATGCATCCATAGCCTTATCCTAGCACGCGGAATTCTAACAATCAACAACAAGATACAACGATATAACGAAGATACGATATCAAAGGGTCCTACCGACGAAGAGTTCTAGATGAGTCGCTCTCATACTCGCTTCCGTCTCCCACGTACAATCGTCTTTATCATCACTCCATTGTACCTTGACTAGCGTAACTGTCTTCCTCCTGAGCTGTTTCGTGTCATTCCCCATAACATGAAGTGGCTTACGAGGTCTTGAAACTACGGTCTCTACTTCAATGTCTTCGTACTGCTCTGGAGATACCACAACATTCGAATCATGCACGAATTTCCGTAGAAACAACACATGGAACACATTATGCATACTCGACATCTTGTCGGGTAACTCCAATCTATATGCGAGCTTTCCTATTCGCTCAACTATCGGAAATGGTCCAACAAACCTCGAAGCTAATTTTCCTTTCTTACCAAATCTAACCATGTGCTTCAACGGCGAAGCTTTCATGAAAACCATATCGCCCACGTCGAATTCCAAGTCCTTACGACGCTTGTCGGCGTAACCCTTTTGACGGTCCTGGGTTGCCTTCATTCGTTGCCAAACTATCTCGATACAATCTGAGGTTTCTCTAATCATCTCAGGCCCAAGTACCAACTTATCTTCAGTTTCTAGCCAGCATACTAGAGAATTTCATGGCCTTCCATACAACGCTTCGTATGGTACCATCCCAATGCTAGATTGGTAGATATTATTATACGCAAACTCAACCAAATGTAGATGGTCTTCCCACGATCCTCCGAAGTTTAACACACAATCCCTCAGGAGATCTTCCAAAACTCGACTGACTCTCTCGGTCTGACCATCAGGTTGGGGATGATATGTCGTATTTAAGCACAACTAGGTTCCCAAAGCTTCTTGCAAACTTTTCCAAAATCCACTTGTGAATAATGGATCTCGGTCACTCACTATACTCTTTGAGACACCGTGGAATCGAACTATCCATTTCACATAAAGTTCAGCCAATTTTGATGTCGTCCTAGTTGACTTGACATGAATGAATCTCGCACTTTTGGTCAAACGATCCACGATGACCCAAATCCCTTCGTTTCCTGCCCCGGTTCTAGGTATTCCATCGATAAAATCCATCGATACTTGCTCCTACTTCCACGTAGGAACTTCTAATGGCTGAAGTAAACCGCTCGGCTTCTTCTATTTAGTGTTCACCAACTGACAGTTCATACACTTGGAAATGAACTTTCCAATATCTCGCTTCATCCCTTCCCAGTAGTCGACTCTCCTCATGTCCTGATACATCTTATTTCCACCGGGACGAATCATCAGCTTCGAGTGATGACATTCTCTCAGAACCTCTTCCCTCAATTCGTCAATATCAAGAACAACTAATCGCCCTTGCTTTCGAAGCCAACCTTCTCGATCGACCTCTAACTCTTTATCTTATCGTTCCAGTTTCTGAATGAACTTGACAAGCTTCGCATCTTTCTTTTGGTCCTCGCCAATCCTTTCGATAAGAGTTGGTCTTATCAATAAGCTTGCCAACATTTCAGGTTCCAACTCACACCTTGGCCTGAAATCGATCCTTGCCAAGTACTCGAGGCTCTTCCATTCCGAAAATATCGCTCCCAAACTTGCATGTCTTCGACTTAATGCATTTGCAACTGCGTTACACTTACCCGGAGTATAGGCTATGCCAAAATCATATGACGCCAGAAAATCTACCCATCTTTGCTGCCGAAGATTCAAATCCTTTTGGGAGAAAAGATACTTCAACGACTTGTGGTCCGTAAAAAACTCGAATCGAACTCCCAACAGGTAATGTCTCCACATCTTTAGAGCAAATACAATCACCACCAACTCCAAATCATGAGTTGGGTAATTCTTCTCATGCGGCTTCAGCTGTCGACTCGCATAGGCCACAACCTTATCCTTGTGCATTAGCACTGCTCCAAATCCAATACCACATGCATCGGTATATACCACTATCTCTTCATTCGCACTTGGAATGGTCAACACAGGTGCACTCGTTAATCTCTCCTTCAGGATTCCGAACGCTTGTTCACACTTTGCATCCCATGTGAATACTTGGTTCTTCTTCGTCAATCCTGTCAACGGTGCAGCTACCTTGGAGAAATCCTTGATAAACCGTCAGTAATATCCTGCCAACCCTAGGAAACTCCGAACATCCGTCGCATTCTTAGGTCGATCCCAGTCCTGGATTGCTGCAACTTTAGCGGGGTCGACCGCTATCCCTTTTCCATAAACTACAGACCTAAGAACCTCACTTCATCCTTCCAGAAGTGACACTTTGAGAACTTAGCCTTAAGCTGATGCTTCCGCAAGATATCTAACACAACTATCAAGTGTGTCTTATGTTCTTCCTCATTTCTGGAGTAAACCAGAATATCATCCACGAACACAAGCACAAACCTTTTCAACTGGTCTATGAATACTCTATTCATAAGATCTACAAAATACGTTGGTGCGTTAGTCAACCTGAATGGCATCACCAACTATTCGAAGAAACATGATGGTGTCCTAAAAGCAGTCTTTGGCACACTATCCTTAGCCACGCTCAACTGGTGAAATCCCGTCGCCAAATCCATCTGAGAAAACACTTTGGCTTCGTGAAGCTGATCGAACAAGTCATCAATCCATGGCAACGAATACTTGTTCTTCTTAGTCAACTTGTTCAGCTCACGATAGTCTACACACAATCTTAACGAGCCATCCGCCTTGGTTGCAAATATGACTGGTGCACCCCACTCGGAAACTCTCCTCTGAATGAATCCTTTTCCCAAAAGGTCACAAACTTGTACCTCTAACTCTTGCTGTTCCCTACGCGCCATCCGCCTAAGAGGCATAACGATTGGTCTAGCACCCTCGACCAAATCGATCCTAAACTCGATCTCACAATGCGGAGGCAACCCTTTGACCTCGTCAAAGACATCTACATACTCATTAGCGATCAGCATGGATGACAGGTCTTCTTGTGGAATCCCAAGCGAATATAGATAACTCACGAAGACCATGTCTTCTCGCTTACATCTAATCAACACCTTTCTCCCTTCCACATCCTTGACCTTACCTCTATCTTCTCGCAACTCACCCTTGCCGCATACCTCTTGAGCCAATCCATGCCCAAGATGATCCCAAACCCAGCGAAGTTAAGAACAAAGCAATCCCATACAAAAGAGCAACCATGACTCGATGACACTAGACCTCGACATATCATGCAAAGATTTGACGAACCCCCAATTGGATTAGTCACTACGAAGGGTCTATCACAAATCTCAGGTTCCAAACCCAAGAGACACACAAGCTCATTGCAAATGAAAGAATGCGATGCTCCAGTATCGAAAAGCACATGAACTGAAACACCATTAACAGAAAGAGTGTCTTGCACCACGACACCCTTTCCCTTCCCCTCTTTAGTAGGTGTAACAACCTGAGGATTTTGCGATCCTGGATATTAGCATACAACACTATGTCGACTATTCAAGCATCGGAAATACCAAATAGTCCATGAAAGAAGTTAGAGGGTGAGAATAGATAAGATAGAAAATTAGAATAGAAGAAGAAGAAGAACATACAACATCAGAGTAAACACGAACGTCACAGCGGAAGGAATAAAATATAACACAACTTTGAAATAAAAGATTGTACTTGAATATACATATCATTATCAAGTACAACACTTACAACACAACGAAATAACAATAGCTATATAAAATCCTGAAGCCTCCTACTCCGGCTCTTCAAGTATCTGTAAATCCCGACTACTTGACTGCCCGTACAAAATCGGGCACCCAAGAGTTTAGGGAAAACAAAACAAAATAAACTCCGGGTCAGTCATGTGACTGGTGTGAGTAAACTCAAATCATTTGTTTAGCTTTAAAAATCCTTTCAGAAGAAAGAATAATCGTGAGATCGATCCACACATAAACACGGATGGTTTTTACCTTACGATAACCCAAATCATTTGTAAAACAATATTATTCTAATATTATAATAATGTCTAGCACAAGTAATATCAATCTAGTAGAAATGCTTGCATCTAACATTCTACATATATAATATACAATCAAAACCGCGGGCTCTTATTTGGGGAATGGATTCCAACTATGACAAGGTATGGATCCACCTTCCGCTCAGTGTACTCTAGAAGCGATACACTGGAGTTCAACAAGAACATCTTGTAAGTTGGCCACACATGACCAACCACTCGTTTCACTTGAGTGTATCGAATATTTGTCACCTTACAGTTGGTAAACCAACATAACCATTCCCGGGAGATATAGAATTGAAAGAAGTAACGAATATGAATATTCTCTAGATGGTGACAATATACCCTACTTGGGTGCGACCCACTTAGCCATGCTGCCTGCCCGATTTCTGTCATTTCCAAGTTGATGAGGCTGGAGGTCATAACGTGTCTTTTAACAGATTACTCATTCATTTACTTTGAATGCCACATCGTCATACCCCTCAAACCACAAATTGATTTCCCCAAAAATACCATGGGTATAAGCTAAGAGAAACGAATTCCTCCGCAACCAACGTAAATACGTTTGAAACGATCAACTCACGTGATCCACCAGATACACTCCGTCAAACATTCGTCCATTCAAGTTGTCCTGGGACTGGCCAAACCGAAGCCACTATTCTGTAAATAGGATAGCCCTGGCATAATTCCGTTTTCAATTTGTCTTCGATCTATTTACTTCGAAACGCTAACGCCCATACGGAGTGGTTCTCGGATAATAACCCAACCGGTCTCTCCGTATTGACGGTGGAAAAATGGTCAAAACTTTGATAGTATGTGATTTAACTATTAAAAGAAAACTCGTGCGCAAACAACGATATTATTTCCAAATGGAAATTTTATCGATCAATAAACATTCAACATTTATCCCTTTAAATTAATTTATCATTTATTTATTCATTTCCTTATTTCCCGTTTTCGTATATTCGTAAATCCTTATTTTCTAAACTTAGAAAATATACGTTATTAATAACTGGAAAACGTTTCCATATTTATTCCCATTTCTTATTTTATATTATCAGAAAACATTTCTGATTCTTATTTGGAAAACATTTCCAAAACTCCTTCATTTGATTTAAACTGATGTTTAAATAAACATCGTATGCCAACACAAACCATTACGCTCATTAACTAAATTCACTTAACCTACCTTTACTACCAAACCTTAGACATTCCATAGTAAAGAATGAAGTCAATCAAGTTGGGGTATAATTACCTCTCAGACCTTAACTAAACAACGTTTTAACTTCGGAATAGACAAAGTTTATCTTTTTAAACCTTTAACAACTTCCTTACGTACCTCACGGATTCTATTTACGAATCCACTTCTTTTATAAAAACATTGGTTATAACGATAACGTTATAATCCCTACTTTCGAAATATCTAACTTCAAATATAACTTTTATTCTTTAATTTGAATAAATAAATAAACACCTAATTTATAAATAAATAATTATTGATTTAAACACCATAAAGTATAAGTACTTTCCCGAATTCGATATAATCGAAGTCGACGATTAACTCTCTTCGAATAACTGATATTCGATTAACTCACTTCGAATAACTTATATTCGATTTAATTCCATGCGAAGAACTAATATTCGATTAGCTCATTTTGAATAAACTATATTTGATAACCCCTTCGAATAACTAATATTCGATAACCCCTTTCGAATAACTAATTCGATAACTCTTTTCGAATAACTAATATTCGATAACTCCTTTCGAATGACTAATATTCGATTAACTCATTTCGAATAACTCTATTCGATAAATTTTTATCTTCGATTAATTAATACTCGACGAACTCTAACTCGATTAACTAACACTCGACTAACTCTAACTCGATTAACTCTAATTCAATTAATTCTAACTCTAATCGATTAACTTCTTTCGATTAACTCCTTTTGATTAACTCCTTCATTCTATTCGAATAAACTATATTCGATTAACTCTTTTAATTCTATTCGAATAAGTTATACCTGTTTTGAATTTATTTCAAATAGCTAATATTCGATTCAACTCCATTCGCTTGACTCTAGATCGCAGCGATCACAATGGTTACGCCTGATTCCCTCACGAAACATCCGACCGCCGTAGGCTATCTATAGCCCTACAAATTACGCTAGCAGTCGTACGAAATGGCAACACATCCTGAATAACTATGTTTGACTAACTCTATCTCAAATAACTATATTCGATCAACTCTAATTGAATAACTAATATTCAATCAAATCGTAATTCGATTAACTATGTTCAATTAGCTCTATCTGGTTAACTCTAACTCTAATCGATTAACTATAATTCGATTTACTCTAACTCTAATCAATTAACTCATTTTGATTAACACATTTTGATTAACACCTTCGTCCATATTCAGTTTCAAATATCGATGTTGAAATCGATTCTTACTTCTTTATATAAGTCCCGGCTTATATATTTTTATTTATCCAATGACAAATATTTTATTTTATTTATAAAATATTGTTTATAACTTAATCTTCTCAATCTATCGGTTAGAACAGATTCTTTTTAAATCCTTTGCTTTAAATCCATATCATGTTAAACCCGTGTGCGAAGCACGGGTCTAAACTTTCCTGATGTAAAATTCTATTCATTTGCCAAATATTTCCTTATATGACATTCTATTCATTTCCCGATAAATTCCTTTTATAACTCTATTTATTTTCTAAATAAATATTTCATTTTCTTATTCTATTTGTAAATGTTTTACAAATATTTCTCTTTTTGTAATATTTGTAAATGTTTTACAAATATTTCACTTTCTATTTTATTTGTAAATGTGTTACAAATATTCCCTTTTCAATTCTATTTGTAAATGTTTTACAAATATCTCCTTTTCAATTCTATATATTTTTTTTCTAAATAAATATTTCTTTTCCTATTTGTTTCACAATATTTTCCATTTACATTTGTTTTAAAAATATTTCCCTTTTATAACTTATCTTTCGATTTTATAATTATTTTCTTTTATAAAATCCTTTTCCTTTTATATATAAAATCCATTGATTTTATATAAATAATTCATTTTCAAAATATACTTTGAAAATCCCTTTTTTACATCCCCGTATTTCTTACGGTATTTAAAATACCAAACAACAGTGATCGATATCATCCAACACACATAATCAACACAGATCATATATCACATCATATATTACAATATATGAAAATTACAATATATGAAAACAACAGTAAAATAAATGTTGAGGAATCCTGTTGGATTCCTCCAACATGTTTCCCTGCATCACAGATGTTAAACGATATAATTAACATCACTTTCATTTCAACATGAAATATTCTGATCAACAGAATCCATATTTGATTAACGATAAATAAATAAATAAATAAATATATATATATATATATATATATATATCGTTATCTATAATTTCAACCAATAGATAAGCAATTCAACCAAACAGTTAACACACAGCAATCAACAGATAATTATCAGTTCTAAGAATACGTTATAAAAATATAACTGTTCAGAGTTAGTGAGATTTACTCACATTGGCAGTTTATCGTTAAATAACGATAACCGTTGTCGATTCAGATCGGACAATTTATTTCGCTATAAATTGTAACGAGCACCAATTCACTTCCAACCAGTTCCATTGTGTAGGCACCGTCTATACGATCCCAACGGATCTTGTTTCATTGAATTCCGTCAATATGTGAACAAGTTATGACCTTACGAAGTTAATACACATTATATAAAATAAAAACTTGGATTTTTAGATTTCAATTGGGCCTTCCCCTTTTATAAACCGTCGACCCACTTACCAAAATACCCAACCTGCCTGAACACACCCATCTTCTCCAAACTCTAAAGGAAATCCCATCTCTAATTCAATCCCGTCTTCCCCAAATAGAACGCTGCTCATCCCCTTCGAAAATCACCTACTCCATTTCTAGCCATAACCGATCATTTCTCGGTTCTATCCTCCTCTATTCCTTTAGCAGATAATCTGCTTCCTCATCACTCCCTTCTTACTTAAACGAACCTGACTCCTACACCGTTGACCTCCCCTTTGACCGTCTCCTACCACCATGTCAGCCAGCTATCAAGGCCAAAACTACCACCAAAACACTCAACATCAAAATCTGCACCACTCCATCTCCATTTCATCGCACTCGCACCTCACAACTCCATCGCGTCCAGCACCGGGTTCACGCATCACGGTGGAAACCACCGAACTTTATTGCTTCCAAAATCCACAAAAAATGGTCAATAAACCCTTATCGATCCCGTAAACCCAAATATCACACTCTCTTCGTGAATCAGAGCTTATAACTCCACAAACCTTTAACCCTACTTCTGATAACTAACGTTGTTCATAACTAGCGAACCCAAAATCCAAATCGCATCATATAAAACTTGTACGAGGTGGAAGAGTATACCATCAGGAATTGAAATATATACCTGTGATGATTTATTGATTTTACTTTGAATTTATGTGGATTTTTGAAGAGCACTATTTTGTTTTGAAGTAAATGGCTAGCGGCGGATTCTGTGTTGACCAAAGAATGAGAAAGTGTTAGGTTTAGAGAATGTAAACTCTATTTACATGATAGTTTTATATTTTAATATTCGATTATTTTATTAAATTTTAACCAACCGCTATTTCATTTGTCAAATAAAAATCCCTGTAATCACATACAACACCCAAAAATCATGAAAATTGGCATACAGCTAAAGTTCGACATTACAGAACCAACGAATCTGGTTTCGTCGAATTCCGACTCCGTTTGCTCACACAACATATTTTTAATCATCAAAATACTGACTTTATTTCACATTAAAATCCCGTAGGTCACATACTGACTTCAATAATTACGAAACATAAATCTAACAATAATTTAATATTGCGGATCCAACAAAATTTGTTTCGTCGAAAATGGAGGTCGTTTGCAAAACTGGCTATTTTTAAAGCTCTAAATAAACCCTTTTTAAATATAAATTTATATAAAAATAATTAAATTAATTATTAATAAAATAATATTATTGTACATATTCACAATAGAATATCATACAGCTCCACTGGGATTTACAACTCGATATTCAAATCCCGGTTGAATCGATATACAAATTTATATTGAAATTCCTTATATATATCGTTATAAATTATAAAGGAATTCCATAGCGACTTTTCTAAAATTTGATTTGGACATAAATCAAAATCTACACAATGAAATCCCAATTTTTCTCTTCCACTAGAAAAATATACTTCACCCGCTCTGAACGTTTCTTGTTTCACGGAAATCTGATTTAAAACGGACCCTGTATATTTAGTTGAAGTTCGAATCGCCAAATAGCGAACTCCCGCGCCATTTGGAGCTCGATTTTAATTATAATATAATTATACAATCAAACTGTCGTTCAAATAATATATTCGCCATTCTAATTCAATTCTAAGCTGAATTAAATACTTTGAATTGTCTAGTTCACATTATATTGTGAATTCACTATTTCTGATTATTACAGAAATTAAATATATTATTCTATTATTTATATTAATTAAATATTCAGTAAAATTTAATTAAATAACCATTTTCACTATTTAAATAATTAAATAAATTGATTATTATCCTTATATACGAGTCGTTACATTCTTCCCCCCTTAAAATAATTTCGTCCTCGAAATTGCTAAGGTAGAAAACAAACCCTAGTGACTGGTTAAAAATTATTATTTTTCTTCTTTAACTTCAGTTTCAACTGAACCAATTTAATTTCAATTAAATTTTTATTTAATTCTTTTCAACGAAAATTTTCTAACACCTTAACTTTTCGAAAAATTTCGCCAGCACCACCTTTGTATGGCTCAATCGGTACTACTACAATTCGCCTCTCTGGGCCTTCTCCATCCCAAAAGAAAATCAAACTTCCAAGCGGCTTGCCAAACAGGCTCATAAATCCCATCAAACTCATATGAATATAAATGTGTACCTTTTTGTCGAGCATTCAACTCTGCTATTAATTTAGCATATACCAATGTATTCCCAATCAAACTCCAATTAGTATTTATCCTCAAACCAATCATTCACGAATATCCAAGCCAAATTCCATTTCAAACCAAAGTTCCATTCTTGATTCCAAATTCTTAACCAACCCAATATACTTAACCTCGTTAAGTTCCATCCACAAATTTTATTAAATTTTTTTTAATTCAAACAAACTTTTCCTAGGAGTTTTAACAGTTTACCATATCGAAAATCAAAGTTTCCTTTTCAGGATTCAAAACAACTTGCTTTTCTCAAAACAATTCGAAATCAATATCTTTGGTAGTAATCCGTCACTTAGAACTTGGAATGAACAGTAATGATGTCGCAATTCATCATCAGGGTTATTTCCCAGCCATTGAAGTGAGTTCAATACTATATTACATTCGAAATCATTTCTAAACACTTCTATTTTAAAATACATTTCAAAATACCATTCACGGTGCTTGTAAAACAATTTAAAATCTCCCAAGATTTTAAAATTCTCATATATTCAATCCAAGTCCATTAACAAACACCTTTCCAACTTTCCAGAGTTGTAATTTCAATTCTGATTTAAATTCAGATTTAATCCATTTTGATTTCATATATTCACTTGTGTGAATTCTGATTAGTTATATGCATAACTGTTCAAATATAATCTTACTCGATTATAATAACAACCAATATATCCGATATATTATAATCATTTCATTATCAATATTTTATATCAAAATATAATTTGGGGAAAATTATTTTGTTTACCCAATTTTCAAAAACATATCGTGTCGACCCATCGTATTCGAGTGTTTAGAAACTCCTACCAATAGAGTGGATCAAACTGATCGACCAGAATCCCTAAATAACTCAACCAATAAATCTCCACAATATAAAACCATTTTATATCAAATAATAAATACGTTCACTCGTATTTATACACTCAACTCAATCTAGGGTATTACTAACCCCATCTCTACTGAGTCACACCACAGAGCCAAGGTTATTAGTTAACCTTAAGCTCTGAGACCACTGTAACGACCCGGGGATTTTGCGATCTTGGATATCGGCATACAACACTATGTCGACTATTCATGCATCGGAAATACCGGATAGTCCATGAAAGAAGTTAGAGTGTGAGAATAGATAAGATAGAAACTTAAAATAGAAGAAGAAGAACATACAACATCAGAGTAAACACGAATATCACAGCGGAACGAATAAAATATAACATAACTTTGAAATAAAAGATTGTACTTGAATATAAATATCATTATCAAGTACAGCACTTACAACACAGCGGAATAACAATAGCTATATAAAATCCTAAAGCCTCCTGCTCTAGCTCTTTAAGTATCTGTAAATCCCCACTACTTGACTGCCCATACAAAATTGGGCACCCAAGAGTTTAGGGAAAACAAAACAAAATAAACTCTGAGTTAGTCATGTGACTGGTGTGAGTAAACTCAAATCATTTGTTTAACTTTGAAAATCCTTTCATAAGAAAGAATAATCGTAAGACCGATCCACACATAAACATGGATGGTTTTTACCTTACGATAACCCAAATCATTTGTAAAACAATATTATTCTGATATTATAATAATGTCTAACACAAGTAATATCAATGTAGTAGAAACGCTTGCATCTAACGTTCTACATATATAATATACAATCAAAACCACGGGCTCTTATCTGGGGAATGGATTCCAACTATGACAAGGTATGGATCCACCTTCCGCTCAGTGTACTCTAGAAGATATACACTGGAGTTCAACAAGAACATATTGTAACTCGGCCACACATGAGCGACCACTCATTTCGCTTGAGTGTATCGAATATACGTCACCTTACAGTTGGTAAACCAACATAACCATTCCCGGGAGATATAGAATTGAAAGAAGTAACCAATATGAATATTCTCTAGATGGTGACAATATACCCTACTTGGGTGCTGAGACGACCCGAACTTCCCCGGTAAGGAAAGCACGGATAGAATTGAGGACATGACAAAATAGAACGCAAACAGAAGAACATTTCATTGTATATTACAACAATTCCATCAGATACAAGATTATACAGAGTATAAATGAATAAATTACATTCGATAAATATCAGAGATTACAATAAATTACATAGCAGCGGAAAAATATACAAAACACAACTGAAAGTGATACACGGATACAGAGCTTTCCGTGCATCGTTCCAGCTGTAAATCAGGACCCTGTGAATATAAATCCGCAAAACCAAAACTACTAGCTGCCCGGGTGGAAAATAGGGGCAACCAGAGTTTAGGTTAAAACAATAAACTCCAGGTCAATCATGTGACTGGTGTGAGAACTGAAACAGTTATTAATATTGGTTTTAAAGTTAGGTAAATCAGGGGACCACGCCATATAACACGGAACGGGTTTCCTCCCAAGAATACCAGTGCATAGAACAAACAGCGCAATGCTAAATAAAGAAAAATGAAGCTGTTATAAGACCCAGGTCCCATCACACAATGCAACGCAAGCCGGAGGATAGGGTTTTTACCTTATAACAGCCAAAGCATGCTTGATACGTTTAAAACACATTATTTTGATATTACTATAAGTGTATAGTGTCAAAACAATTTCACATCATAAATATCAATCATAGGCGGCATTAATGACCCATACCACTATGTCGCCATACTAGGTTCTACAAATAAAACCGTAATATCACGTATTGGAAATTGGATTTCCGTCATGAGCCGAGGCAAGGGGCAAGCTCCTCTCCGATTCGAGACACTCTAGCAAATGTCTCAGGACCCCACTATGATCCTTGGATCTTCAAGGCCGGTCCTCTCTTACTTTTGAGGATTAATTATTCCTGAACACACGTTTCCCGGTCCTTATAGACCTATATTCAAGGCGCCTCGTATCCAACAACCACACAGGTGAAAAATATATAAATGTCAGGGCTGGTAGGTCACTGACACCACCCTAGCTAGAAAGAAACGTCGTGCTTTCCCTGCAGTCGCTATCCCGTTTTTGACTCATACCGAGGTGTGAGGCTCGCGAATTCACGTTATACACAAAGCTATGCCACACAGGCCGTGCTTTGATCATCAACCACAAGACTTTGCTTTTCAACAGAAGCCCTGATCAATTGCCACTTACGCGTGCCACACTGGCAATTCACTCCATGCGACTGATGTCCATCGATATACAACCTCTGAGCTCGTATGTCTCAGAGAATGGCGTTAAGCAAGAGAATAAATTCTCCGCCACCAAACAGATGTATATTTAATAGAGATCAATCAACACAGAATAAAATCCAATGTCAGACACACAATCCATTTACAAGTTCATTCTGGGTCTGAACGAAACCGGAAGCACTTTCCTCGCATATCCATCCATCTCCAAGTACGTCTGGACGATCACCAACTGTTTCCCTCATCTTGGGTGTACAGCCCAATCGAGATCATCAGTAATCACCCAAACGATGTGAAGACTTCCGGTCTTCAACCACCGTCTTCATCTTCGACATCTCGTCGAATCGGTTATTCAGAATGAGCAGAAACCCGACCTTTCTGAATAACCCACGTATATAATAATCAAATGTTACACAAACACAGCAAACGCCTCATTCCAATTCGGAATATTCTTTTATTCACAAAATCACATTCTTAGGGAAAGGTTCCCATTAATTTTATCCAAGATAAATTCTTCTAAATTTATTCTTTAATCTTCCTTTGGATATCATTTCAAACTAGTCGGGATTAGCGAACCACACAGAAGTAATTATTTATTTTATTTCCCAATCCCAACCTATTCATCCCATGGAGCAAAACTGGTAATACTCCATACCTAACACCACGGTGTTATCGGTAAAATTAATTACCATTTCACGTTCAAATCTAATTACAGATTTAACTATCGCTTTGGAGCAAAACTGGTGATACTCCACTCTCGATCACTTTTCAGATTTGATAATTTAAATTACCAATTCACATTTTAATCTAATTAAAGATTCATTAAAACTCCACTTAGTTTTAATCTTTTCAAAAATCAATATTCTGCCTTTAACTGGGTTAAAGAACCAATGTCATCTAAAACACAATTCACGATAAACCCAAATCACATTTGATATTAAATACAAGGCTCTGAATAGAAAATATACCGGCTTATATTCAATATCAAATTCTAAAACCAACAAATATCGTATTGGAAATAACGATATAAAATATATCTTTCAAATTCCCATAACAATATCTGTATAGTCACGAAATTCTACATCGAAATATTCCGAAGATAATTTCGATTCAACTCCAGTCCAATCCACGTATTGGGAATATTGATTATTTTTAAAATCACTTTCAAATTCAATTCATTTATTTCAAAAATAAATTGATTTTAATTCTAGTTCAAAACAAGTTCATTTCGATAAAAATCTATTTTTATCCTTTCAAATGTGGAGTTTTTCATCCCAGTTCTTCCCAAATCATTTCTTATGATTTTACACAAATTATAGATATTTTTAATAATTTTATCAAGGCCCATACAGTCGATTTCCAACAACGGCCATCGAACTGCACTTACAGCGACCTTTTCTGAAATTGATTTGGACATAATTCCAAATCCAACCGTTAGATTTCAAATTTCTAATATTCATTGGAAATCTCTTTTCGATACGAACCCAACGGTTCCGGTTTTAGGATAATCCGACGGTCGGATCTCCCGCAACGTCAATTCGAAGTCAATGGTCGAAATTCACGAACTGCCGCGGCGTGGCGCGTTCTATTCAGGCCATTGTATATATAATATATATATTATATATATTTCATCGATTTCCTTTTTAAAACGTATTTTATAAATCGTTTTAAATTCATTTTCAAAACCATTTCAATGCTACATTCAATTTCAAATCGATTTGATTTCAATTCAATTCGAATTCATTTCAATTTTATTTAATTCGAATTCAAATTCATTTTAATTCAATTCAAATTCTAATTCGTTTCAATTCAATTCAATTTTAATTTACCTTCTATTTAATTCAATTCGAATTCATTTCAAATTGATTTCAATTCAATTTCAGTTCGTTTTAAATTTCATTCAAAACGATTTCAATTCGTTTTTAACTCAATTTCAATTTAATTCAATTTGAATTCATTTCTATTCAATTCGAATTCAAATTCATTTTCTATACAATTCGAATCGAATTCATTTTCTATTCGATTCGAATTCATTTCAAATTGATTCAATAAAATTTCAATTTGAATTTTAATCTAATTTAATTTGAATTTCATTTCAATTTTAAATTTTGACATCACTTTTCAATATTCCTTATAAAACGAATAAAATCGATATAAATATCGTTCACGTCAAAATAGCGCAACTCTAATCAACATGGCTTTATATATTTCAATAAATTCGTTATTCTATTCAAAAAATGTATATTTACCTCATTCAACACATGAATCTATATTTCTTTCAACACACGACTATTCTCAACACATGAGTCAACACATCACTATTTTTGTTATGTAAAATATTTTATAAAATTATGGTATCTATCGTTTGATTTCCAATCAGACTTCAACCGTAAGGTAGTTCTAATTTTAAATATGATAAAGATGTAAATTTTATTATTAAAATATTTTACTGAACACATGAACATCGTCAACACATGACTGTTTTTATATTCAACACATGAATTTTCTTTTATAATATTCATTATTTTCCCGATTGGAATGAGGCCCAATCAGTTACCATATAACGTTAATTATATGGATTCCATACAACACATGTATATAATAGCAACGATAAACAATCAACCATCATCCAAGGTGCACCACACAACTGCATAAGCATCAAATATAAATAATCAACGCTTACACAATCTATCGACCAATCGATCGACATACAATTAAATAATTGGGATTAGTGTACCCAAATATCATCCCAACACTCGTGTGGGGTTTCAAATCAACAAACACAGATTTTTATTTGTGCGGTTGGGTGATGTGTAAAATTTATCATCCCAATCAATATCAGTCAAATCAGTGTATATAAACAAATCGGCGATTTGTTTATAACTATTTATTTATTCACTTTCACCTTAAAATTTATATTTTTAACGATAATTAATTTATTTCAACACATTAATTTATATTATCGATTTCACATCAACAACACAAACAAATTCCACAACACATCAATTAAACAAACAAGCCATTCATGGTCTGTGGACGATGGGTGTCGGGTGCTACTAAGCACCGTCTGCATCCTAGTATATATATATAACTAGAAAAAGAAATTTAGAGTGAGAAGTTCTCACCGATAGCTAGTCCAATCATCTCGACTTTTCTTTTGTAGAAGTCTTCGTCGTTCTCGCCATTCTTCACTTTCGTCACTTTCGTTGCCCGTAACCACTACATATATAAAAATCGAATTTTTACTTTGCTATTCAATATATAAAAATCGAATTTTTACTTCGCTAATCAATATATAAAAATCGAATTTTTACTTTGCTATTCAATATATAAAAACCGAATTTTTACTTTGCTATTCAATATATAAAAACCGAATTTTTATTTCGCTATTCAATATATAAAAATCCCACCTTTTCAAATTTAAAGATTTCGCCTTTTCAAATTTCAAAAATCTAATCTTTTCTATTTTAAAAATCTAGTCTTTTTTATTTTAAAAATCTAATCTTTTCTATTTTAAAAATCTAATCTTTACTATTTTAAAAATCTAATCTTTTCTATTTTAAAAATCTAATCTTTTCTATTTTAAAAAATCTAATCTTTTCTATTTTAAAAATCTAATCTTTTCTATTTTAAAAATCTAATCTTTACATTAAGGAAAATCAAACCTTTTAACTAAAATTTTCAGATCTTAACGATAATTTTCTAGATAGGAACTGATTTTTATTTTTAAAACTGATTACATTGATTAAATAAGAGTAAATAAATAAAAATCATCAAAACAAAAAAAAGCTTACAGGTTGAAATGGGGGGAGGGGATGGCGCTCTGAGGTGGAGGCGAGGCGAGGTGGAGGGCGGTGACTGCTCTAGTGGGCGGCGTAGGTGGTGGCTCCGACAGGGGCTCGCGGTCGATCTTGCGATGGAGGGTTGCTCGATTCAGAGGGAGATGGGAACGAGGGAGCGTCGGAGGGGCTAGGGGATGATCGATCTTCGGTGGGGTGGCCGGTGCTGGGGCGCGACGGCGCCAAGGGGGGGTGGCGATGGCATCAGATCGACTGGGGATGGAGGGCGCGATTTTTCTCTTCTTTTTTTTATTTTGATCTAAGAATGAAAGGGGGGTAAAAGGTTAATATAATTACATGTTTTATTTATTTATTTCATTCTAAAAAGTAACTTTTTATTTCGAAGTCAGAATCGAACCCATCGACTGTCGTCACTAGCGTTTTACCCCCATTCCGAACACAATGGGATATGTTTCGCAAGCTGATTCGACCGTTTCAATCAGTTTTCGTCAAAATCAACATATAACTCTATATATTGAATTTGAACGCGCATTTCAATTTACTTGGGTCACATACTAACTCGAAAAATTCCAGAAAAATATTTTCTAGCTTCATATTGACAATACGGTCCTAACAAAACTTGTTTCGTCAAATTCTGAGACCGTTGGAAAAATGGCCATTTTCCAGTCGATTAAAATCAACTAAAACTGGTCAAACGCGTTTTCCTTTGCCACGCTCACATATTGAATCGAAAAATTATTAAATTTGGAATCTAGCAATAATTTGACATCACGGATCCAACAAAAGTGGTTTCGTCGAAATCCGACGTCGTTTGCAAAATTTCCATTTTTAAGGGCCTGAATTCCATAGCGACTATTCAGAATTTTCAACTGGACGTATCTTTTGATTCCCGCTATGAAATTTTGATTTTTTGGATTTGTTGGAAAGATATTATCAATTAGATCCTATTGTTTTTGGTTTCACTAAAATCCGGTTTGTTTTGCACCCGGTATGTTCAATTGAAGTTTAAAATCGAATTATCGAACTACCGCGCCATTTTCAATTCTATTTATAAATAATTATTTATATTCCAACGACGACATATATAATATATACATTCTAATCTATTCAACATAAATTTTCCGTCGATATTATTTAAAATAATCTATTTTAAATGTTAAAAATTCGCTAAAATTGCCAAAATAAAAATTTTAAATTAGCCCGCATTTTCGGGTTGTTACAATCTCCCCCACTTAAAACTTTTCGTCCCCGAAAAGGAACAAAGTCGAAAGTGGTTTGATTAATCAACTCTACGTTCGATCTGGCTTCCATTCTCCAACTTTTCAGTTTCTGAGAATTTTCAAATTCTTCAAAAATTTGGCTAACACCCGGAATTTTCGAAAAATTTCGCCATAACCTCCCCTGCACCGGGAGCCACGGGAAAATCCCGAAATTGCCATACAGGCCTTCTGATCTCAAAAAGAAAAAGAAAAAGCCAAGCGGCTAGCCAATCGGCTCATAAAATCATCATCACCCAAACAAAACAGTAAATTATAGTAAATATGTACCTATTTGTCGGGCAAACAAATTTTTATTCTCTGCTCTAGCCTCCTTGCTATGACCTGTTCAATGTAAGTACATGTATATGCATGCAAATGCGACCAATTTCCAATACAATTCAATATTTGATTCAATTAGGCTAAATGGTTCAAAATTATCAAACAAATAAACAAACAACATAAACATCAATCAATTAGTGAATTAGAGTTTCAAATTGATAATTTTGATGTATATACATATACAGAAAATCATGTTTTTGATGCCAATTCACAACAATGTATTCTAGCTATATTTTGGTTCTCACACCAGTCTAATGGAAATATATAGATATCACACCATCGAAACACGAACATAAATGTTGATAATGCGGCCGCATTACCAGAATTATCTCCGGGCGACTAGAGTGTGATTCTATATCTATCTAGTATATTAAAACTTCGACTATACATTCATGACGCGTATACGCGAAATCTATATATACTCGATTGTCCATATTCAAAATAAATAAATATTCAAATACGTATAAAGCGATTTAAATTTTCAAAATAAAATTGTTTTCATTTGAAAAATATGCTCTCCACACTCGTTCTAGGATACTACTGATCCTATCTCTAACGAGTCATTCTAATTGGATATTACTAATCCAATATCTGATGAATTCTTTCGTATGGTCGTAATGTGTCTTGTTCTCGAGCTCTGTAAACCAAAGCTCTGATATCAAACTGAGACGACCCGAACTTCCCCGGTAAGGAAAGCACGGATAGAATTGAGGACAAGACAAAATAGAACGCAAACTAAAGAACATTTCATTGTATATTACAACAATTCCATCAGATACAAGAATATACAGAGTATAAATGAATAAATTACATTCGATAAATATCAGAGATTACAATAAATTACATAGCAGTGGAAAAATATACAAAACACAACTGAAAGTGATACACGGATACAGAGCTTTCCGAGCATCATTCCAGCTGTAAATCAAGACCCTGTGAATATAAATCTGCAAAACCAAAACTACTAGCTGCCCGTGTGGAAAATAGGGGCACCCAGAGTTTAGGTTAAAACAATAAACTCCAGGTCAGTCATGTGACTGGCGTGAGAACTAAAACAGTTATTAATATTGGTTTTAATGTTAGGTAAATCAAGTGACCACGCCGTATAACACGGAACGGGTTTCCTCCCAAGAATACTAGTGCATAGAACAAACAACGCAATGCTAAATAAAGAAAAATGAAGCTGTTATAAGACCCAGGTCCCATCACACAATGCAACGCAAGACGGAGGATAGGGTTTTTACCTTATAACAGCCAAAGCATGCTTGATACGTTTAAAACACATTATTTTGATATTACTATAAGTGTATAGTGTCAAAACAATTTCACATCATAAATATCAATCATAGGCGGCATTAATGACCCATACACTATGTCACCATACTAGGTTCTACAAATAAAACCGCAATATCATGTATTGGAAATTGGATTTCCATCATGAGCCGAGGCAAGGGGCAAGCTCCTCTCCGATTCGAGACACTCTAGCAAATGTCTCAGGACCCCACTATGATCCTTGGATCTTCAGGGCCGGTCCTCTCTTACTTTTGAGGATTAATTATTCCTGAACACACGTTTCCCAGTCCTTATAGACCTATATTCGAGGCGCCTCGTATCCAACAACCACACAGGTGAAAAATATATAAATGTCAGGGCTGGTAGGTCACTGACACCACCCTGGCTAGAAAGAAACGTCGTGCCCTCCCTGCAGTCACTATCCCGTTTTTGACTCATACCGAGTTGTGAGGCTCGCGAATTCACGTTATACACAAAGCTACGCCACACAGGCCGTGCTTTGATCATCAACCACAAGACTTTGCTTTTCAACAGAAGCCCTGATCAATTACCACTTACGCGTGCCACACTGGCAATTCACTCCATGCGACTAATGTACATCGATATACAACCTCTGAGCTCGTATGTCTCAGAGAAGGGCGTTAAGGAAGAGAATAAATTCTCCGCCGCCAAACAGATGTATATTTAATAGAGATCAATCAACACAGAATAAAATCCAATGTCAGACACACAATCCATTTATAAGTTCGTTCTGGGTCTGAACGAAACCGGAAGCACTTTCCTCGCATATCCATCCATCTCCAAGTACGTCTGGACGATCACCAACTCTTTCCCTCTTCTTGGGTGTACAGCCCAATCGAGATCATCAGTAATCACCCAAACGATGTGAAGACTTCCGGTCTTCAACCACCGTCTTCATCTTCGACATCTCGTCGAATCGGTTATTCAGAATGGGCAGAAACCCGGCCTTTCTGAATAACCCACGTATATAATAATCAAATGTTACACAAACACAACAAACGCCTCATTCCAATTCGGAATATTCTTTTTTTCACAAAATCACATTCTTAGGGAAAGGTTCCCATTAATTTTATCCAAGATAAATTCTTCTAAATTTATTCTTTAATCTTCCTTTGGATATCATTTCAAACTAGTCGGGATTAGCGAACCACACCGAAGTAATTATTTATTTTATTTCCCAATCCCAACCTATTCATCCCATGGAGCAAAACTGGTAATACTCCATACCTAACACCACGGTGTTATCGGTAAAATTAATTACCATTTCACGTTCAAATCTAATTACAAATTTAACTATCGCTTTGGAGCAAAACTGTTGATACTCCACTCTCGATCACTTTTCAGATTTGATAATTTAAATTATCAATTCACATTTTAATCTAATTAAAGATTCATTAAAACTCCACTTAGTTTTAATCCTTTCAAAAATCAATATTCTGCCTTTAACTGGGCTAAAGAACCAATGTCATCTAAAACACGATTCACGATAAACCCAAATCACATTTGATATTAAATACAAGGCTCTGAATAGAAAATATACCGGCTTATATTCAATATCAAATTCTGAAACCAACAAATATCGTATTGGAAATAACAATATAAAATATATCTTTCAAATTCCCATAACAATATCTGTATAGTCACGAAATCCAACATCGAAATATTCCGAAGATAATTTTGATTCAACACCAATCCAATCCACGTATTGGGAATATTGATAATTTTTAAAATCACTTTCAAATTCAATTCATTTATTTCAAAAATAAATTGATTTTAATTCTAGTTCAAAACTAGTTCATTTCAATAAAAATCTATTTTTATCCTTTCAAATGTGGGGTTTTTCATCCCAGTTCTTCCCAAATCATTTCTTATGATTTTACACAAATTATAGATATTTTTAATAATTTTATCAAGGCCCGTACAGTCGATTTCCAACAACAGCCATCGAACTGCACTTACAACGACCTTTTCTGAAATTGATTTGGACATAATTCCAAATCCAACCGTTAGATTTCAAATTTCTAATATTCATTGGAAAGTTCTTTTCGATACGAACCCAACGGTTCCGGTTTTAGGAGAATCCGACGGTCGGATCTCCCACAATGTCAATTCGAAGTCAATGGTCGAAATTCATGAACTGCCGCGGCGCGGCGCGTTCTATTCAGGCCATTGTATATATAATATATATATATATTATATATATTTCGTCGATTTACTTTTTAAAACGTATTTTATAAATCGTTTTAAATTCGTTTTCAAAACCATTTCAAAGCTACATTCAATTTCAAATCGATTTGATTTCAATTCAATTTGAATTCATTTCAATTTTATTTAATTCGAATTCAAATTCGTTTTAATTCAATTCAAATTCTAATTCGTTTCAATTCAATTCAATTTGAATTTACCTTCTATTTAATTCAATTCGAATTCATTTCAAATTGATTTCAATTCAATTTCAGTTCGTTTTAAATTTCATTCAAAACGATTTCAATTCGTTTTTAACTCAATTTCAATTTAATTCAATTTGAATTCATTTCTATTCAATTCGAATTCAAATTCACTTTCTATTCAATTCGAATCGAATTCATTTTCTATTCGATTCGAATTCATTTCAAATTGATTCAATGAAATTTCAATTTCAATTTTAATCTAATTTAATTTGAATTTCATTTCAATTTTAAATTTTGACATCACTTTTCAATATTCCTTATAAAACGAATAAAATCGATATAAATATCGTTCACGTCAAAATAGCGCAACTCTAATCAACATGGCTTTATATATTTCAATAAATTCGTTATTCTATTCAACAAATGAATATTTACCCCATTCAACACATGAATCTATATTTCTTTCAACACACGACTAATCTCAACACATGAGTCAACACATCACTATTTTTGTTATGTAAAATATTTTATAAAATTATGGTGTCTATCGTTTGATTTCCAATCAGACTTCAACCGTAAGGTAGTTCTAATTTTAAATATGATAAAGATGTAAATTTTATTATTAAAATATTTTACTCAACACATGAACATCGTCAACACATGACTGTTTTTATATTCAACACATGAATTTTCTTTTATAATATTCATTATTTTCCCGATTGGAATGAGGCCCAATCAACTACCATATAACGTTAATTATATGGATTCCATATAACACATGTATATAATAGCAACGATAAACAATCAACCATCATCCAAGGTGCACCACACAACTGCATAAGCATCAAATATAATAATCAACGCTTACACAATCTATCGACCAATCGATCGACATACAATTAAATAATTGGGGTTAGTGTACCCAAATATCATCCCAACACCCGTGTGGTGTTTCAAATCAACAAACACATATTTTTATTTGTGCAGTTGGGTGATGTGTAAAATTTATCATCCCAATCAATATCAGTCAAATCAGTGTATATAAACAAATCGGCCGATTTTTTTATAACTATTTATTTATTCACTTTCACGTTAAAAATTATATTTTTAACGATATTTAATTTATTTCAACACATTAATTTATATTATCGATTTCACATCAACAACACAAACAAATTCCACAACACATCAATTAAACAAACAAGCCATCCATAGTCTGTGAATGACCGTTGTCGGGTGCTACTAAGCACCGTCTGCATCCTAGTATATATATATAACTAGAAAAAAAAATAGAGTGAGAAGTTCTCACCGATAGCTAATCAAATCATCTCGACTCTTCTTTTGTAGAAGTCTTCGTCGTTCTCGCGTTTCTTCACTTTCGTCACTTTCGTTGCCCGTAGCCACTACATGTTTAAAAATCGAATTTTTACTTTGCTATTCAATATATAAAAATCGAATTTTTACTTCGCTATTCAATATATAAAAATCGAATTTTTACTTTGCTATTCAATATATAAAAACCGAATTTTTTACTTTGCTATTCAATATATAAAAACTGAATTTTTACTTCGCTATTCAATATATAAAAATCCCACCTTTTCAAATTTAAAGATTTCGCCTTTCCAAATTTAAAGATTTCGCCTTTTCAAATTTAAAGATTTTGCCTTTTCAAATTTAAAGATTTCGCCTTTTCAAATTTCAAAAATCTAATCTTTTCTATTTTAAAATCTAGTCTTTTCTATTTTAAAAATCTAATCTTTTCTATTTTAAAAATCTAATCTTTACTATTTTAAAAATCTAATCTTTTCTATTTTAAAAATCTAATCTTTTCTATTTTAAAAAATCTAATCTTTTCTATTTTAAAAATCTAATCTTTTCTATTTTAAAAATCTAATCTTTTCTATTTTAAAAATCTAATCTTTACATTAAGGAAAATCAAACCTTTTAACTAAAATTTTCAGATCTTAACGATAATTTTCTAGATAGGAACTGATTTTTATTTTTAAAACTGATTACATTGATTAAATAAGAGTAAATAAATAAAAATCATCAAAAGAAAAAAAAGCTTACAGGTTGAAATGGGGGGAGGGGATGGCGCTCTGAGGTGGAGGCGAGGCGAGGTGGAGGGCCGTGACTGCTCCAGTGGGCGGCGCAGGTGGTGGCTTCGACAGGGGCTCGCGGTCGATCTTACGATGGAGGGTTGCTCGATTCAGAGGGAGATGGGAACGAGGGAGCGTCGGAGGGGCTAGGGGATGATCGATCTTCGGTGGGGTGGCCGGCGCTGGGGCGCGGCGGCGCCAAGGAAGGGGTGGCGATGGCGTCAGATCGACTGGGGAGGGAAGGCGTGATTTTTCTCTTTTTTTTTTAATTTCGATCTGAGAATGAAAGGGGGGTAAAAGGTTAATATAAATATATATTTTATTTATTTATTTCATTCTAAAAAGTAACTTTTTATTTCGAAGTCAGAATCGAACCCACCGACTGTCGTCCCTAGCGTTTTACCCCCATTCCGAACACAATGGGATATGTTTCGCAAGATGATTCGACCGTTTCAATCAGTTTTCGTCAAAATCAACATATAACTCTATATATTGAATTTGAATGCGCATTTCAATTTACTGGGGTCAAATACTAACTCGAAAAATTCCAGAAAAATATTTTCTAGCTTCATATTGACTATACAGTCCTAACAAAACTAGTTTCGTCAAATTCTGAGACCGTTAGAAAAATGGCCATTTTCCAGTCGATTAAAATCAACTGAAACTGATCAAACGCGTTTTCCTTTGCCACGCTCACATATTGAATCGAAAAATTATGAAATTTGGAATCTAGCAATAATTTGACATCACGGATCCAACAAAAGTGGTTTCGTCGAAATCCGAGGTCGTTTGCAAAATTTCCATTTTTAAGGGCCTGAATTCCATAGCGACTATTCAGAATTTTCAACTGGACGTATCTTTTGATTCCCACTATGAAATTTTGATTTTTCGGATTTGTTGGAAAGATATTATCAATTAGATCCTATTGTTTTTGGTTTCATTAAATCTGGTTTGTTTTGCACGCGGTATGTTCAATTGAAGTTTGAAATCGAATTATCAAACTACCATGCCATTTTCAATTCTATTTATATTTATAAATAATTATTTATATTCTAACGACGACGTATATAATATATACGTTCTAATCTATTCAACATAAATTTTCCATCGATATTATTTAAAATAATCTATTTTAAATGTTCAAAATTCGCTAAAATTGCCAAAATAAAATTTTTAAATTGGCCCGCATTTTCGGGTTGTTACAGGTGCGGCCCACTTAGCCATGCTACCTGCCCGATTTCTGTCATTTCCCAGTTGATAAGGCTGGAGGTCATAACGTATCCTTCAACAGATTACTCATTCATTTACTTTGAATGCCACATCGTCCCACAAGTTGATTTCCCCAAAAATACCACGGGTATAAGCTAAGAGAAACGAATTCCTCCGCCCCCAACGTAAATACGTTTGAAACGATCAACTCACGTGATCTACCAGATATACTCCGTCAAACATTCGTCCATTTAAGTTGTCCAGGGACTAGACAAATCGAAGGCATTATTTTGTAAATAGGATAGCCATGGCATAACTCCGTCTTCAATTTTTCTTCGATCTATTTGATTCGAAACACTAACGCACATACGGAGTGGTTCTCGGATAATAACCCAACCGGTCCCTCCGTATTGACAACGGAAAATGGGTCAAACCTTTGATAGTCTGTGATTTAACTATCAAAGAAAACTCGTATGCAAACAACAATATTATTTCCAAATGGAAATTTTATCGATCAATCAACATTCAACATTTATCCCTTTAAATTAATTTATCATTTATTTATTCATTTCCTTATTTCCCGTTTTCATATATTCGTAAATCCTTATTTTCTAAACTTAGAAAATATACATTATTAATCACTGGAAAACGTTTCCATATTTATTCCCATTTCTTATTTTCTATTATCAGAAAACATTTCTGATTCTTATTTGTAAAAAATTTCCAAAACTCCTTCATTTGATTTAAACTGATGTTTAAATAAACATCGCTATGCCAACACAAACCATTACGCTCATTAACTAAATTCACTTAACCTACCTTTACTATCAAACCTTAGCCATTCCTTAGTTAAGAAGGAAGTCAATCAAGTTTGGGTATAATTACCTCTCAGACCTTAACTGAACAAGGTTTTAACTTCGGAATAGACAAAGTTTATCTTTTTAAACCTTTAACAACTTCCTTGCGAACCTCACATATTCGATTTACAAATCCACTTCTTTTATAAAAACATTGATTATAACGATAACGTTATAATCCCTACTTTCGAAATATCTAACTTCAAATATAACTTTCATTCTTTAATTTGAATAAAAAAATAAATAAGCACCTAATTTTAAATAAATAATTCTTGATTTAAACACCGGAAAGTATAAGTACTTTCCCGAATTCGATATAATCGAATTCGACGATTAACTCTCTTAGAATAACTAATATTCGATTAACTCACATCGAATAACCTATATTCGATTTAACTCCATTCGAATAACTAATATTCGATTAACTCATTTTGACTAAACTATACTTGATAACCGCTTCGAATAACTAATATTCGATAACCCCTTTCGAATAACTAATTCGATAACTCCTTTCGAATAACTAATATTTGATAACCCCTTTCGAATAACTAATATTCGATTAACTCATTTCGAATAACTCTATTCGATAAATTCTTATCTTCGATTAATCAATACTCTAACTCGATTAACTAACACTCGACTAACCCTAACTCGATTAACTCTCATTCGATTAATTCTAACTCGAATCGATAAACTTCTTTCGATTAACTTCTTTTGATTAACTCCTTTATTTTATTCGAATAAACTATATTCGATTAACTCTTTTAATTCTATTCGAATAAACTATACCTATTTTAACTTCATTTCGAATAGCTAATATTTAATTCAACTCCATTCGCTTGACTCTAGATCGCAGTGATCACAATGGTTACGCCTGATTCCCTTAGGAAACATCCGACCGCCGTAGGCTATCTGCAGCCCTGCGAATTACGCTAGTAGTCGTACGAAATGGAAACTCAACCTGAATAACTATGTTTGACTAACTCTATCTCAAATAATTATATTCGTTCAACTCTAATTGAATAAATAATATTCAATTAAATCCTAATTCGATTAACTATGTTCAATTAACTCTATCTGGTTAACTCTAACTCTAATCGATTAACTATAATTCGATTAACTCTAATTCTAATCAATTAACTCATTTTGATTAACACATTTTGATTAACACATTCGTCCATATTCAGTTTCAAATATCGATGTTGAAATCGATTCTTACTTCTTTATATAAGTCCTGTCTTATATATTTTTATTTATCCAATGACAAATATTTTATTTAATTTATAAAATATTATTTATAACTTAATCTTCTCAATCTATCGGTTAGAACAGATTCATTTTAAATCCTTTGCTTTAAATCCATATCATGTTATACCCGTGTGCGAAGCACGGGTCTAAACTTTCCTGATGTAAAATTCTATTCATTTGCCAAATATTTCCTTATATTACATTCTTTTCATTTCCCAATAAATTTCTTTTAGAACTCTATTTATTTTCTAAATAAATATTTCGTTTTTATATTCTATTTGTAAATGTTTTACAAATATTTCTCTTTTTGTTTTATTTGTAAATGTTTTACAAATATTTCACTTTCTGTTTTATTTGTAAATGTGTTACAAATATTCCCTTTTCAATTCTATTTGTAAATGTTTTACAAATTTCTCCTTTTCAATTCTAAATATATTTCTTTTCCTATTTGTTTCACAATATTTTCCTTTTACATTTGTTTTACAAATATTTCCCTTTTATAACTTATCTTTCAATTTTATAATTACTTTCGTTTATACAATCCTTTTCCTTTTATATATAAAATCCATTAATTTTATATAAATAGTTCATTTTCAAAATATACTTTGAAAATCCCCTTTTTACATCCCAGTATTTCTTACGGTATTTAAAATACCAAGCAACAGTGATCGATATCATTCAACACACATAATCAACTAAGATTATATATCACATCATATATTACAACATATGAAAACAATAGTAAAATAAATGTTGAGGAATCCAGTTGGACTACTCCAACCTGTTTCCCTGCATCACATATGTTAAACGATATAATTAACATCACTTTCATTTCAACATGAAATATTCTGATCAAAAGAATCCATATTTGATTAACGATATATATATATATATATATATATATATATATATATATCGTTATCTATAATTTCAACCAATACATAAGCAATTCAACCAAACAGTTAACACACAGCAATCAACAGATAATTATCAGTTCTAAGAATACGTTATAAAAATATAACTATTCAGAGTTAGCATGATTTACTCACATTGGCGGTTTATCGTTAAATAACGATAACCGCTGTCGATTCAGATCGGTCAATTTATTTCGCTATAAATAGTAACGAGCACCAATTCACTTCCAACAAGTTCCATTATGTAGGCGCCGTCCATACGATCCCAACGGATCTTGTTTCATTGAATTCCGTCAATACATGAACAAGTTAAGACCTTACGAAGTTAATACACATTATATAAAATAAAAACTTGGATTTTTAGATTTCAATTGGGCCTTGCCATTTTATAAATAGTCGACCCACTTACCAAAATACCAAACCTGCTTGAACACGCCCGTCTTCTCCAAACTCTGTAGGAAATCCTAGCTCCAATTCAATCCCGTCTTCCCCAAACAGAACGCTGCTCATCCCCTTCGAAAATCACCTGCTCCATTTCTAGCCATAACCGATCATTTCTTGGTTCTATCCTCCTCCGTTCCTTTAGTAGATAACCCGCTTCCTCATCACTCCCTTCTTCCACAAACGAACCTGAATCCTACACCGTTGACCTCCCCTTTGACCGTCTCCTGCCACCACGTCGGCCACCTATCAAGGTCAACACTACAACCAAAACACTCTGCATTAAAATTTGCACCACTCCATCTCCATTTCATCGCACTCGCACCTCACAACCCCATCGCGTCGAACACCAGGTTCACGCATCATGGCGGAAACCACCGAACTTTATTGCTTCCAAAATCCACAAAAATTGGTTAAGAAACCCTCATCGATCACGTAAACCCAAATATCACGCTCTTTTCGTGAATCAGAGCCTACAACTCAACAAATCCTCAACCCTACTTCCAATAACTAACGTTGTCCATAACCAGCGAACCCAAAATCCAAATCACATCGTATAAAACTTGTATGAGGTGGAAGACTATACCATCAGGAATTGAAATGTATACCTGTGATGATTTATTGATTTTATTTTGAATATATGTGGATTTTTGAAGAGCACGATTTTGTTTTGAAGTAAATGGCTAGCGGCGGATTCTGTGTTGACCAAAGAATGAGTAAGTG
Source organism: Allium sativum (assembly GCA_030737875.1). NCBI lineage: Eukaryota > Viridiplantae > Streptophyta > Magnoliopsida > Asparagales > Amaryllidaceae > Allium > Allium sativum. Next base: position 420,727,738 of record CM060913.1, on the reverse strand, counting down.
TTAGGTTTAGAGAATGTAAACAGCTATTTATAGGATAATTTTATATTTTAATATTCGATTATTATATTAAATTTTAACCAATCACTATTTCATTTGTCAAATAAAAATCCCTGTAATCACATACAACACCCAAAAATCATGAAAATTGGCATATAGCTATAGTTCGACATTACAGACCCAACGAATCTGGTTTCGTTGAATTCCGACTCTGTTTGCTCATACAGCGTATTTTTAACCGTCAAAATACTAACTGTATTTCACATTAAAATCCCGTACGGTCACATATTGACTTCAAAAATTACGAAAATTGAAATCTAACAATAATTTAATATTGCGGATCCAACAAAATTAGTTTCGTCGAAAATGGAGGTCGTTTGCAAAACTGGCTATTTTTAAAGCTCTAAATAAACCCTTTTTAAATATAAGTATATTTAAAAATAATTAAATAAATATTAATAAATTAATATTATCGTACATATTCACAATAGAATATCATACAACTCCACTGGGATTTACAACTCGATATTCAAACCCGGTTGAATCGATATTCAAATTTATATTGAAATTCCTTATATATATCGTTATAAATTATAAAGGAATTCCATAGTGACTTTTCTAAAATTTGATTTGGACATAAATCAAAATCTACATGATGAAATCCCGATTTTTCTCTTCTACTAGAAAAATATACTTCACCCGCTCCGAACGTTTCTTGTTTCACGGAAATCCAATTTAAAACAGACCCTGTATATTCAGTTGAAGTTCGAATAGCCAAATAGCGATCTGCCACGACATTTGGAGCTCTATTTTAATTATAATATAATTATACGTTCAAATTGTCATTCAAATAATATATTCGTCATTCTAATTCAATTCTAAGCTGAATTAAATACTTTGAATTGTCCAGTTCACATTATATTGTCAATTCACTATTTCTGATTATTTCAGAAATTAAATATATTATTCTATTATTTATATTAATTAAATATTCAATAAAATTTAATTAAACAACCATTTTCACTATTTAAATAATTAAATAAATTAATTATTATCCGTATAAATACGGGTCGTTATAGTAGGAGCTCTCGAAGAAGATGGCATGGCTTCCAAAGCATATGCCTTCACAGTCTACTTGCCCTTAGCTGATTCCGGACAATCCTTCTTCTCATGCCCAGGCTTCCCACATTTGAAGCACTTCTTCTCAGCTTTGGGATTCTTGCACTCATTAGCAAAATGACCTTTCTGCTGGCAGTTAAAGCAAACCACCTCACTCTTGGGTTACTTTTGGCCATCTTTTCCCTTCTGTTGTTGTTGCTTCCTATTTTTATTATTACCACCCTATTGTGGTTTCTGAGCTTCCTTGGTTGCAACGACCACATTTGCTTCTTTAGGAAACAAGATCTCATGGCGAATAGCTTTTTCCACAATCTTCTCAAATGAGTCATCAAGATGATCCACTAACGGCTTTCCAATATAAGCATCCAAACCCAAGACAAACTTCTCGTTCTTCTGATATGGTGTATTAATGTATGAACGAGCATATTTGGACAAGGCTTCAAAGTCAGAGATGTAGTCAAGAACAGAACGACTATTCTGTTTCAGCTCCACAAACTTTTTGAAGAGAACGAACTTCTGAGCAGTGGAGATAAACTTTGCTTCGAACTTATCTTGGAATATCTCCCATGAAATTTCTTCCTCTGGAGTCTCGAGCGTAACAGAATTCCAGCATTCCATGGCCCTATCCTGCAGTTTCCTTGATGCAAGTTTTCTCTTTATTGCATCCTCGATACCCAAGTCTCCAAAGATTCGAACACATGAATCCATTCACCTCTGAACCTCTTCAGCTGGTTCAGTTCCCTTGAACGGTTTCCCCCTAGAGATGTAAAGTCCATACACAGCTTTGCAAAATCTACTACTCTAGGAACTCGCATACCAACATCTACCGTTGCCGCCACTGGAGCGGGTACCCCTCGCATAACTGCTTCTGCAATGGCTTCAAACATGGCCGGGTAATTAGGTTCAGCACCATTTCCCCCTCCAGTATTGGCTCCCCTAGCAGCGCGTTTTGTTTCTCGTCTACTCGTTCTAAATCTGCAATTTAGAATAATTAGTCACTTTCAAGGATAATTGCTAAAGGAAAACAACCGTTACTACCATATATGCTAATATATATAGTAAGCATCCAACTGAAATCTACAAGTACGTCTCTCATACGTGATTACGTCCTTGAACTTTGGCCAAAAATCGTTGACCAGTGCTCTGATACCAAATGTGACGACCGCCATAACCCCCGCACTATACAAAAGAAATAATGCGCTGAAAGGTGTGCAAGGCATCATGGACGATCATCAGAGTAGGTAAACACAAGCGGAACCTGTCATAAACTTACAGCGCAAGGATAAAATATTATAGAACATATACAACAGGTAGTAATAGTGAAGCAGAAACATAAGACTTTCATACAACCAGAAAGTAATATCCACAAACTTGGAAATAATGTTTATACAAAGTTGCCTCACTACATTATTCCGGAAAGCAAACAGCGGAAACCCAATTATTAGATAGTAGTAAAACTGGTACGTGAGCCTCCTGCTCGCCACCGATCAGCACCATCATCCTCACTAAACCATCACCTGTCACCTTCTACTTAGTCTTCCCATCCACAACCGGATGAACAACCCATGGTAATAAGAGGAAACATAAAACCTTGAGTCAGACAACAGTCTTAGTGAGCGATAAAACAGTTGACAAACTTCAACAATAAAGTGTATGAGAAAGGATAGATAAACATACTAATCTACCCACAACACCAGAGAAGAACTCAACCTTATCTTCGCCAAATCAGACAGTGATAGCCTTTACAATAACAATTCAATCATTCATCCATGGAAACCAGAACACCCATTCAATCATGGAAAACACACACATGACATCTAGATTATATAAGTCTCACACAGAACAACCAATCATCCATGACTGACTCTGGCTATAACCACCAATCCTGCTTTGAAACCACCGTTAATCGTATGACGGCCAACCTTGCCATATGTAAAGGGCTAATAGTAAACCCAGTTCTAGCATAAACTCCATATGTCCAACCTTGACAATGTCCAACCTTGAAAACTAGGACTTTCAACGATACCCAAGGTACTCGACCTATAATCGGTATTTTGGGTGCCCCCATCGTACCCCTACTTTGAGCCTGCTAGAACTTACGACAACGATAATTCTCTTGGCCTTCAATATCTCTAGTCATCCAACCTTGACGGCTATTTACTGCTCAAGCGACCTTCTCGAGCAACCATTATTCACCAACTCACAACCTTTGAGTTGCCACCTCGTTCGTTGTTCCACCTTGATCAACGAACACATTCAACACTTCGAACCTTCCTACTTGAGCTTACTTCGAAGTCACACCATCACCGAGCTAATTTGACTCCACTCGGTCCACATCTGACCGTCCAAATTTGACTCCACCCGATCCAAATTTGACTCCACCACCCGATCCAAATTTGACTCCACCCGGTCCAAATTTGACCCCACTACTCGATCAAAGTTTGACTCCACCCGGTCCAAATTTGACTCCAACACCCGATCCAAATTTGACTCCACTCTGTCCAAATTTGACTCCACCACCCGATCCAAATTTGACTCCACCCGGTCCAAATTGGACTCCACCACCCTATCCAAATTTGACTCCACTCGGTGCAAATTTGACTCCACCACCCGATCCAAATTTGACTCCACCCGGTCCAAATTTGACTCCACCTGGTCCAAATTTGACTCCACCACCCGATCCAAATTTCTGCATATTGCAATTCAACTCCTATTTCGACCAAAGCTTCGCCAAACGATGAATCCGACGAAACCAACTCAACTAAAATCACCAAACACAATCATAAACATGGCATAATATTACTAACCGCATGAATGTGACGATTACCACAAAAATGATGTAAATCTTACCCAAAAACCATTAAAATGAATATATGATCAAAAAGAGAGATCTAACTAACATAAACATGTAAAATGACATGAAATTAATGAGTAAAACTTGTTAGATTAGATCACAGGGTGATGCATATGAAAATGAACTTGAAATGGTGTAATATATGGTAAAACATCCCAATTCGATGGGAAACATGCACAAACACTCATATACTTCATTGCATTCATGTGAGACATGTAAATCACTCACCGATTTGCCGAAACAATCTAAAACGATAGAAATAAGAATCCGTACAGCGAGCACTCCGAATCAAACCCATCGATCTGATGAATCTGCCTTTGAAATGATGTAGATCTTGCCTTGGATAGTGTAGATCTTCGATTTCCTCCCTTAGATCTGGATTTTTAATGGTGGAAAGGTGTAGGAGGAAGAAGGAGATCAAATGCCTTCAAATGATAGAATGGGAAAAAGTAAACCTTTTTCCTCCACTCTCACCCCCTATTTATAGGATTCCACTAAGGCTCTAAACCTGAATAGCCAACTGAAAAACCTTAAAACAACGGTTTCTCCTAAACCGCTGAGCCAAATCCTTAATGTAACCACTCTACGGAAAGGCAATCATCAATTCCTTTCCAACGGCACAGGTCTCACCCTTTGATTCGATCTGAGTCAAAAGATATGCCCTGTACAAGGCTAACAGGGGCAAAATGGTCACAAACAAAATCGGTAAAAATTATGGACATGTCTCACATCCCCATAAACAACATATTAAAAGATGAGAATGATCCAACCCTTAGAGATTAAACAAATATATTTTACAATCTTCTGATACGTAAAATGCGGAATGTTACAAAAACAAACAACCAAACATCCATGGTTTCAATCAAAGGTGTCGGGTGCTACTAAGCACCATCTGCATCCTAGTGTGTATATATATATATATATATATATATATATATATATATATATAACTGTATAAAAAAAATTAGAGTGAGAAGTTCTCACCCAGAAGCTAAACCAATTCGTCGTGATTCTTATAATGTAGAAAATTCTTGTCGTCGCGCTCGCTTTTGTCGTTCCCCGCACTTGAATTCGCCTCTTTGGCTCTAAAATTTTCGTACAGCCTCCAATCTTTACCAAACTTTGTAACTAGCCTAAACGCGTCATTTTGGACAACTTTTGCCCAGTGGACTTTCTTCCAAAACTGCGCCAATTCGCTAGAAATCCCGAAAAACTACAGATCCGCGATCTTTGGACGCGTTTTCCGGAGTGTTCGACAATCAAACTAGGACTTCCATATACTCAAATTGAAGAGAAAAATGAGATCTTCGACTTTGGTACTGTGGAGTTTTGGCTAGAAAGACACGGTTTGAGAGTTACTGGCAAAATACTAACAGGGGGTCATTTGCAAAAACAGGATTTTTGTTGAATGTGAGTTTTTGTGTAATGGGGGCCCCACGCCCGAAGCTAGGTGGTAAGAGGCGGCGGTGAGGGGAGGCGCAGGTGGCTGGATGGTGGCCTGAGGTGGCGGTGGTTGGCGAATTTAGGACTAGGGGCTTAGGGTTTTTTTGCAAATCAAAGAAGAAGAGATAGGAGAGGAGGGAGGAGAGAAAGCGAGGTGGAGGGGAGGAGGGGGAGGCCGACAACGCGAGGGGGGCTGGAGTGCGGAGGTCGTGTGTTTCTCTCTTTTTTTCTATGATTTCACGATGGAAGAGCGGAAGAGAGAGGGAGGGTTGACCAAGTATAATAATATATATCTTTAATTTAATTTATTTCCAAAAAGTTAGTTTTTAATTCGAACTCCAAATCGAACCCAATGACTATCACTCCTAACCAAATACCCCCATTCCGGACACAATGGATATGTCCCGTAATCCAGTTCGATAATTTAGATCAATTTTCGTTAAAATTAAAATATAAATTAATATAACGTTCTATACTGATTCAACGTACATTTTAATTTACCGAGGCCACATACTGACTCCAACAATTCCAGTAAAATAAATCTAGCTATGTTTTGACGATACGGTCCTAATAAAACTAATTTCGTTGAATTTGGAGACCGTTTGAAAAATGGTAAATTTCCAGTTGATTAAATTCAAACTAAAAGTACTAGACACGTTTAAATTCACCACGCTCACATATTAACTACAAAAATTAGGAAAATTGGAATCTAGCCATAATTTGACATTCCGGATCCAACAAAAGTGGTTTCGTCACAAACGGAGGTCATTTGCAAAATGGCTATTTTTAAGGGCTATATTTTATATAAAATATATAAAAATTCCATTGCGACTATTTTGAATTTTAAACTGGACATAACTTTTCATTCCCATTAGAAAGATATAATTAAGCAGATTCAAATATTTCTGGTTTTACTGAAATTCGATTTATTTTGAATCATGTGCATTCAATTAAAATTTGAAATCGAATTTTCAAACTGCCATGCCATTTCAGGTTCGTTTTATAATTAAAATAAATTTATTGGTTCTAACTTTGATTTAAATAAATTTTTAGTTGTTATTATTTAAAATAAATTATTTTAAATATTCAAAATCCATTAAAATAGCTAAAATAAAAATTTTAAATTGGTTTTGAAAATCTGGGTTGTTACAATCTCCCCTACTTAAAATCTTTTCGTCCTCGAAAAGGAACAGAGCTGAAAGTTGTTTATCTAACCAACTCAACTTTCATTCTGGCTTTCATTCTTCAGCTTTTCAGTTACTAAGAATTTTCCAATTCTTCAAAAATTTGGCTAACACCCTAAATTTTTGAAATTTTTTGCCATAACCTCCTTTGTATGGGAAGACCTTTAAAACCACAACTAGCCACGCAGGGCCCTCACCAATCCAAAAGAAAAAGAAAAAGCCAAGCGACTAGCCAATCGGCTCATAAAATCATCAAGACCCAATAAATTAGTAAACATGTAAATATTTGTCGGGTACATAATTTTATTCCTCTTCTTAGCTTCCTTGCTATGACCTGTTCACACACACACACACACACACACACACACACACACACATATATATATATATATATATATATATATATATATATATATGTACATGTATGCGATTTCAAATCAATTTTCTATTCAATTCAAAATTTTGATTCGATTTGGCTAAATTTACCTTCATTTCTCTTATTGGTTTTATGGTTCCAATATATTTTTATTAATCAAAATAATAATCAAACAACACAACTAACAATCAATTAGTTGATTATCTTTTCAAATTCATAATTTTTATATACTCAAAAAATCATGTTTTTGATGCCAAATCACAAACAATAAATCCTATCTAGTTTTGGTTCTCACACTAGTCAATTGGAAATATATAGATATCCTACTTTCGTCACTCGAACATAAGCACTGGTAATGTGATCACAATTACCAGGATCATCTCCGGGCGACTAGAGTGTGATTCTATATCCATCCAGTATATTTGAGGCTTTAAATACATGAGGATCAGAAGTATATTCAAAATCTCTTTATACCGGATAACCCAAATCAATTTAAAATAAATTACTTAAATACGTATAATAAGGTTTAAATTTTCAAAACAATTTTTTTTTCATTTTTACTTTAAAATAACACTCTTCCCACTCGTTTTAGGACACTACTGATCCATCTCTAATGAGCCATTCTCATTGGATATTACTAATCCAATCCCTGCTGAATTCTTTTGTTCGGTTCTAATGTGTCTTGCTCTCGAGCTCGATAAACCAAAACTCCGATACCAACTAAAACGACCCAAAACTCGCCCTTACGGAAAGCCCAGATTGAGTTGAGAACACGACAAATCAGAATGCAAACAGAAGAACATTTCATTGCTTATTACAACAATTACATCAGAGTACAAGAATATAAAAGAGTATGAATAAATAATATACATTTGATAAATTTTAGAGATTTAAAATTACAATACAGCGGAAAAATAATACATAACACAACTGAAAGAAATACATGGATACAGAGCTTTCCGAGTATAGTTCTAGTTGTAAATCCAGGATCTGTTAATATATTATTTACAGAAACCCAAATACTAGTTGCTTGTGTGGAAAATAAGGGCACTAGAGTTCAGGTTAAAACAATAAACTCCAGGTCAGTCATGTGACTGGTGTGAGAACTAAAACAGTTATTTAAACTTTACTTTAAAATCAGATATATCAAGGGACCACGCCGTATAACACAGAACGGGTTTAATCCCAAGAATACCAGTGCATAAACAGTTTGTAAACAATGCAATGCATCTCGAAAAATGAAGCTATTATAAGGCTCAGGTCCCATCACACAATGCAATGCAAGTTGGAGGATAGAGTTTTACCTTCTAATAGCCAAACATGCTTGGTACGTTTTAAAACAAATCATTTGGAAATTACTATATGTGCATAGTGTATCAAACAACTTCAAATATAAATGTATCAATCATAGACAGCATAGTATCGGATGCTACTATGTTGCCAAATAGGTTTACAACTAAAACTGAAATGTCACGTATTAGAAATTGGATTTCCATCATAAGTCGAGGCAAGGAATGTACTCCTCGCCGGCTTCGAGACACTCTAGCAAATGCCTCAGGATCTCCCGTAGTAGACCCTTGGATCCTCAAAGGCCGGTCCTCTCTTACGTTTGAGGATTAGCAATTCCTAAACACACGTTTCTCGGTCCTATATGACCTATCCATCGGCTCCGTAGTTACTGATATATCTAAGGAGCCTCTTAATCAATCATCTACATAGGTCAAATTATAATAAATGTCTAGGCTACATACCATGACACCACCCATAGCAAGAAAGAAACGTCATGTCCTCCTTGGGTCCCTTATCCCATTTTTAACTCATACCGAGGTGTGAGGCTCGTTAATTAACGCTATACACAAAGCTATGCCCTTTAAGGCTGTGCTTTGATCATCAACCACAAGACTCTGCTTTTCAACAGAAGCCTTGATCATTTGCATCTCAGAATGCCACACTGAAAATTCATGCCATGCAACTGATGTCTATCGATATCTAATACCTGAGCTCGTACGTCTCAGAGAAGGGTGTTAAGTAAGATAATAAATTCTCCGCTACCAAACAAAAATATATTTAGTAGAGATCAATCAACATAGAATAAAATCCAATGTCAGACACACATCCATTTAATAGTTCGTTCTAGGTCTGAACAAAACCGGAGGCACCTTATTCCTCGTCCCGTGTTCAATACGGGAGAGAGGTCCTAGCATATCCGGTCAATCTCCAAGTACGTCTGGACGATCACCACTTATTACCTTATCTTAGGTGTACAGCCCAATCATGACATCAGTAATTGTAACACCCCACATCCGTTAGTGTCACTCACAAAGGGAATGCACTAAGTTCTGTGGAGCATTATGGGTAAAAGATGCAGACAAATTACAAGACAGACAAACATTAAACAGCGGAAAATAAAACTTTGCTTTATTGACTAAATAATTTGTACAAGGTTCCTTTACAATATCAGAGTATCAACTGTCTTTACAAAATAAAGAAGCATAAAATACATTTATATTCCCCAATGTAACAAAAGCCAGCCATAGCAATCCAAAGCCGATGCATCCAAGATTCTTCAAGCTTGGAAAGAGAAATCATCCCAAAACAAATCTGAGCTATCCTATTTCCTCCTTAACAACCTGGGGGGGGGGGGGAGAACAGAAGAAAGAAGACGAAAGAAAAACAGAGTCAGACATAAAGCCTGAGTAAGTTCAGTAACTTCTAGCATGTGAACATGGAAAACAAAACGACATGAATTAACTGAATACAAGATTACACCATGACGATAGGGTCAACAAGATTAGACAAGGTAGTCACAAGATATGCTAAGATAAACTGGATACGCTCTAATACTTTCGTTGCTTCGCTATTTACTTGTTATACTGGTTTCTATATCTCTGCACCGCCTAACTAGTGTTTCACTAGTAACGATAACGTGATCCCAATCCCTGTATTTTCCATCGCCTTCAGGCATCCATTTATTAGTTGTTACCTAGATCTAATCTAGGGTTTTCTATCCACTGCTTTCTAGATTTAACTATAGTTTTACGCTATCTGCTGAACGCTTTTCGAGTTCAGGGTTTATGCCACCTAGTCCAACTAGGGATTACGCTACCTGTCGAACAATGCCCCCAAGTCTAGGACACACTACCTAGAGTGGTATATGTTCCTAGGCTTCCCCACGTATGAATCGCGAATCGTTATCGCTTGTCTAGATGCACATGTCCTGTAATGTGCGATCCGAGTCCTGTGACAGGGCAAATCAAGGAATACAGAAATCGGTCGGGAGCTTTCAGATATCTGCCGTTGCAGATGCTAAGGTCTGTTTTTACTCCAGAGGCTATGGTCCCACTTGACCCCTCCCTCAGCTAATGAAAGGCACACCTTGTAAAATGAGAACTATACGCCGGCCCCCGGTGCCCCACTATCCTATGGCCATCCGCAACCATAACTAGATAGCAAGTATATGGTCTTTTGGAGTTCTCCGCCTTTCCGCTTCACGTATCTCGATTGACTCAAGATGGATGGTAGACGACGAGTTGCTATCACAGGGCTACCGTCTTCTCGCCGAATCACGCTGGTCCATCCTAGTCTTTAGGTTGCCACATATATATTGCAACCAAGGCATACCCTCAGTTCTTCTAACGCAGACCTTAACCTCTGTGAGCCCAGGATGATCATCTGCAGCCTCACAGAGGGATACCAAGAGTACCCTCACGTCCCCTCGAAGCCTCGGGCTTCGTAACCCAATTCGTTGGAGCCTTCTTAAAACCAGATGGATGTCTGCTCCTTCGTGTTATACTAAGAATTACTACTTAGTTCTACTAACTAAGGTTTACCACTTAGTTTCCAAATTCCTTGTTTTCTTAACTAAGTTTTACTACTTAGTCCCTTTTTCAACTGAGGTCTACTACTTAGTTTTCTTTCTCGCCAGGTTGGGTTGGTTAAGTGTATTTAGTCGATTCAAGCTATCTTAACCCTCTTCCCTTATCCTATTACACTGGTTAAGTGTTATCCCTTCATGCTTTTTTACTTAACCCTATTCATTTATCATATTCTGATGGTTAAGCGTTCAAGTTTACTTAACCCTATGGTCTAGTCCAGTTAACATATTAATTTGGCTAATTGTATTACTTAACCCCAACCTCTAGTCTAATTAACATGTTAAATTGGCTAAGTGTATTAACTTTACTTAACCCCACCTTCTAGTCTAGTCAACTTGTTAATTTGGCTAAGTATTCCCATGGACTTAACCCTCCCATTCTAGCTATAATTGTGCTAAGTTGGTTAAGTGTTCCTTAACCTTCCCATTCTAGCTTAACCGTGTTAGGTTGGTTAAGTGTTCCTATGGACTTAACTCTCCCATTCTTGTTCTAGCTTTAATTAATAAATTAAAGCCGCAACCTCTCACATTAGACAGATATTGCTGCGGTTACTGGATGTGCCGGTCGGTTCCGGGCAGGTTTACACCGCAACTCAGTCTAACCTCGGGTTAGGCATATTCATGTTTTCTACGTTCAAAGGGTTTTTGATTAATTTCCAAATCTGGTTTTGAAAACAACCATCCCGTCCTTCGGATCAGTTAGGGATAGCCAGGGAGGGCAGGAAACTTGTATTTTCCAAACCCAAGCCTAGACACTATCCTCTCTGTCACCCTAGAACCTTCTGGTCTATGTGTTACAAAAAGGGATGTAATCAAAATACTTTTCTTTTGTTTATAAATTGTTAACAATTTATTTCAAAAGCCCATTTCCCCTTTTTAGACAAATTTGGCCTATATTTATTTGTCAAGCCTACTAGTATACTTATATTCTAGGCCCAAGTCCTAACCCAACATGCAGTTTAGGCCATTTCCTATTTCATTGCCGAAACTAGATTAAATATCCTAGTTTATAATTTATGGCCAAAACTTAACCAAGTTACATATTTTGTGGTAAATGAACAATTTAACATTTATGATGAATTCTATAAGTAAATTACTCCTAATTTACTTATTTCATTACTACTCTTTTAATGTACGTTGTCACATTTATTATTATGGCCCATTCTCTCTTATTTATCATATTTATACTTTTTGGAATGTAAATTATACCAACTTTAGTGTCACTAACCATAATTTATTCTAAACATGACAATTGCTCACAATTATGAATAAATTCAAAATTGTGCTAATATACTTATTCCAAATCAACCTTAATTAACCCAATCTTGGTTTAACATCCTAATTCACAATTTATGGCAAAACTAGAATTATTTTTCTAGTTTACATTTTATGCCTAAAATTTAGCTTACTTACTAACGCTAAATTTAATATGTCAAAATCACATATTCCCTAATCCATGTCAAATTTCCCCGTTTTCATTTTAATATGCATGTCATAATACATATTCCAAATTATGCCAATTTCCAAGTTTACAATTACGTTCATATTCATTTCCATGTTTTTCCCCAAATCGCATTCCCACCGTTCGAATAATCGTGATTCAACCTAGATTATAAATAAATCTAGATTCGTAGATAAAAAGGGAATGAATCAAAATGACAAGAAGGAATAATTGGCATAAAAAGGTTTGGATAACAATGTAGGTTCAAGAATATAGGTAGACCTAACTAAATAGGTAAATTCCCACTGTCTTAAAACCAAAGAATGGGCAAAATAGGTTCAAGAACGTGGGTAGACCAAACTTAATAGGTAAATTCCCACTGTCTTAAAACCAAAGAAAAAAAAACCAAGGAACAGGTAGAATAAATAATTGGGTTTAGACCCAATTTCATAATCACCAAACTAAAGCAATATTTTCCTAATCATGAATCATGGGTGTCAAAATCACAATTGTCCTCATTATGTCATAAGCAATAGTTTATGTCTAATTCAAAGGCTTATGTTCTTAGTCATAAGTAATGTCCATGGTCATAGGCAATATAGGCGATGTTCATAGTCCAAAAGGGAAAATAATTCCCATAGTCCTAAGTCATTGTCATAGGCAATGTTTATATGTCCCAAAATCAAAGGCTTATGTCATAGTCCAAAGGCATATGCTTTCAAAGGCCACAGTTCTATAGTCATAGTCACGGTTACAGTCTTATTTGTCCTCGAATCATAACAGTTCTTAATTCAGTCCAAGAGTATAAACACATATTCGAAGAGAGAGAGAGAGAGACTTGGCATATTCCTTTATTCCTTTAATTTCATGTCACAAATAAAACAAAATATTCAGATCTAGAAATAACCAACTTACAGAAAATAGATCTAGAAAATAAGGAAAGCGTGGCTATGATTCGTGCGTCGTTGCTTGAAACTTGTTTGAGCTAGCTTTTGAATTCTTCACTTGAAACTTTGATTTGAATCCCTCCTTAAAAGTCTTTTAGCAGCATCTCCTCGTCTTGAATCATATTTTATTTTATTTATTTAAGAAAATTTAGAAGAGGGGAAGAAGCCATGAATCTTAGCAGCATAAGGATAGAAGAGAATTGGTGCAAAGAGAATGAAGACTAGGGCTGTTTATATAGCTGCTCAAGACCTTATCGTACACGCAGCGCTGAGTCAGCATTGAACCTAGTTAAGAAAATAGTCCAGGTACGTAGATGAATCTAGCCAAACCTTATCATACACGCAGTGCTGAGTCAGCATTGGGTCCCACAAGCTATTTTGGCGTAAAAGTTTGATTTTCAAACTTTTGAATTTCTGGAATTTATTTAACTGTTTTATTCACATGAAATATTCTTATATGTATACAATTCCTCTAACGACCATTTTACGCGCATATATATACGCACAACTTTCATTTTATTTTCAAAATTCAAATGATGTTGCCATATTTCATTGATTGTAGCCTTATCTTGAATTTTATCTTTCGTATACATATATTTTTGCATATATATATATATATATATTCTCATATGTATATATATATATATTCTTTATTTCCTTATATGTACGTTCTTATCCTTTCAAATTTTGAATTTGTATACGTACATATATTTGCATGTTCAGTTGGCCCTCTCTAAAACAAAGATAAAAAATTATGCCGCCGCCGGGGTTCGAACCCTCGACCTCCATGCTACAAATCCAATGCCTTAACCAACTGAGCTACAGAGGCTTTTGTTAATAAGTCTTAGAACAATAATAATTATTGTTCTCTCCTTACTTCTCTTTTTCATGTTAATTACAATACTTAAATTAAACAACTGCATGGATCTTTTTCTTTTAATTTTTCTTTTAAAAATTAATTATACTTTAATTTGAGAATCTTAATGTCGCAGAATTACGGGGTGTTACAGTAATCATCCAAGCGATGTGAAGACCTCCGGTCTTCAACCACCATTTTCATCGTCGACTTATCGTCGAATAAGTTATTTAAAATAGGTATATAAACCTGGCCTTTCTGAATAACTCACGTGTTTTAAAATCAAGTGCTATAAAACACAACATATGCCTCATTCCAACTCTGAATATTCTATTATTTAAATATTCATATCCTTTGGGAAAGGTTCCCATTAATTTTATCAAAGATAAATCCTTTAAATTTATTCTTTAATCTTCCTTTGGATATCTATTCAAATCAAATTAAGGTTTATCTAAAATAGTTGGGATTAGCACTGTTGGCACACTTTTTGGTCAAGGCTGTCACACGTGGAATTCCGGGATAATGACACGCTCAAGCGGTGGAAACAACGTCAGAAGACACAGAGTGATTTGGTCGAAATCGCAACATCGACATAAACAGGACCGAAACTCCTATCAGACGACCTCTTTTGGGCCCCTAAACAGTAATTATGGAGCTTTGCTCAATAACTCTTGTAGCACTCTAAATTATCTTCAGCTAGAGCTTTCGTTTGGGCAAAACGGACTTATGGTTTGGAAGTTACGTCTGTTTCCGTAGACAGGCACAGAACCTCGATTTTGCAATTGGTGACATCCCTGGTCGGGTTTCCCCTCTCGGCTCGTGGGACCACTTTTAGTTCGTGGAACCCACCTTGGCTCGCCCTCATTTCCTGCTCATTAACCAGCCCGGCTCGTGGTGGACCACCTGGATAACGACCCGATCGTAATGCCCACCTAGATCACGACCCGCTCTACACGAGTTTCACCACCTCATCACGTACCGGCTCGGTTCGCTCTATGTGACCACGACCCGACCCCCGAACCTGCTCCTAGACAGCATGTTTTGACCTATTCTCATTCTTACTCCTATCAACCTGGATCTGATTGCAGGTGGCATATAACGACTTGAAGAGGATTTCTGGACGTTTTCCACCTAATTTCAAGATTTTTGGGATGCGTGCCACATGTCTCACGAACCCGTTTCAGGAAATGGCAATAAATACACCATTTGAAGGAAAATTGAAAGATCTTTTGGCTCTAACTTCTCGCGGCTTCCACCATTGTTCTCTGCAAAGCATTTTCAGCGGCAAAGAAGCCAAATTCTACAATATAACATGAGGATTTCGTGTATAATCTTATGATTTCCTACCTGTTTTCATTGTAAACACGAGGATTTTGTTTTTAAACCGAGAGAATTATACTTGTAACTTCTTAGGATTTAAGAGGAGATAAAGTGGATGTAGGCTTGGTTTGAGCCGAACCACTATAAAAACTTCGTGTGTCTCCTGTTATTTACTGTTTTCTGCATTCTGTGATCTGCGATTTGTGATTGTGAGGACTTCATGCTGCATTTGGGTGTTAGGCCCAGATTTTGGTCTAACATTTTGGCGCGCTAGGAAGGGGGCACACGACAACTTCACCTTCTAGCTTGGATTATTTGGCTACTAGATCGATGGCAAAAAGGAAGAAAACTGGAACTTCCTCTCATGCTGAGGATGTTGATGCCGAAGGCACTAGAAACGAGGAGAGCCAGGAGGCATTCTCTGATGGAGATCCTTTTGAATACTTGACCAGAGAAGAGACGGATGACTTTCTCGCTGAATTGAGAACCCAGATGGCAAAGCAACAGGAGACGATCGACGGATTCTTCGTCCGGATGGATGGAAGGACGAGCGATGTACAACGCACTGGAGATGAAGCCACATAAGCAGCTCGTGCATCACTTAGACTCGAGGGCAACCCACTCCGTCTTGGAAATGCGCATCGACCGATTTCAGCTCTGGTTTAGATGGATATAAGAACGCAAAGTCACACTCCGCAACATGAAATGGCTCGTGACGCACCCCTGGATGGAGACCCGGTTCATGACCTACCCCAGCGACCCGATCGGCTCGCCACTCCTGCCTCACGAACTGACCTCCATGACTCACGACCGGGTCGGGTCGCCCCCTTCAAACCTCGACCCGCTTGCAGCAGCTCACCAACAGCCTCCTGCACTCCAAGCTGGGCGCACCAGCTCCGACCTTGGCAACTTGGAATAATTTTTTGAAGGAAATCGGCTAGCAGAACTGATTGAACGCCTATCAAGAGGCTTCACTTATCAGAATGATGTGGATGACGTCAATCACAACCTATTCACACAATAAATCAGGAATTCCCGCAATCCCCAGGATTTTAAACTTCCACAACTGGAGCCTTATAATAGCAGGACGGATCCTACCGTGCATCTGATGCGCTACAAAAGGCATATGGAAGTTCAATCGGCATCAGAAAACATCATGGTTAAATGTTTTCCCCTCTTTCTGACTGATATTGCCGCTATGTGGATTCGGCATCTTGAATATGAATCGATCAACAGCTGGAACATGTTGGTCGCACGCTTCCTTGAACAATTTCGGGTCCACATCGCACGACGTAAGAATGTCATGTCACTTACTACAATCAAGCAGAGGCCCAGAGAAACTCTTCATTCATTTCTGGAAAGATTCAATGTTGCAGCATCATCAGTTGATCGCCCTGAACCATCAATGGTACTGATGGCAGCGACGTCTGGTGTTTTGGATAACATGGAATTCAAAAAATCTTTGTATCGAGATCCACCGCGAAATCTCGGCGAATTTTACCTGGAAGCAGATAGATTTCTATAGGAAGAAGATGCAACTTTCGAGAAGAAAGTCCTCGATGCCAGCATGCTTAAAGATAAAGGATCGTCTGATCATGGAAATGGCAAAGGAAAAGCCGCCATCAAGAATGACTGCAACACCCAGCCTCGGAGAGGGCCCAGATACGAAAAATACACTGAACTCAGTGCTTCATTACCTAACATCTACATGGACACAAACGGTGTTGTCTCCTACCCAAAGCCTCCCAGGAGGGAGCCATCGCAAAGAGAACGTGAATCTGGAAAACGCTGCATATTTCATGACATAGACGGTCATAACTCTGACGACTGCAAACATTTACGAGATCTAATTGAGAAGCGGGTTAGACGTGGAGAGCTACCCGGGTATGTGAAAAAACCCACTGCGTCTGCACCTACGTTACCACCTCCTGCTCCAAGGAATGGAAATGGTTTTGGATTGAGCTCCCGTATGCTCGTCATCAACTGATCTGGATAAAATCAGCTTTCCTTTTCTGCATTCCTTAGGCTTTATGATTAGTTTTTTCTTTCATTAGGTTTTCCGATTGGTTGAATTGGAGTACACACGTACGGGGTTAGGTTGTAGCCCCAAAGCGTGCTCTGGACTCGATGTCAAACCAATCAGGATTTGCTTTGGTTTTGCATGTTGAATTGAATAAGGAAGGATTTTCCAAGCATGGATTATGTTTGTTGAATTTAATTATCTTGTCAGGATGTGGCAAGATCCTCAATCTTTGTTAAAGTATGGCTTATACTTATTTTGAAACACTAGGTGTGGATTACGCCTAGGGTCGGACTATCTTGTCAGGCTGTGGCAAGTATAGCTTTCTCTGGATATGAATATGGATGATACTCAGATTGGTAACTCGAGTATGGTTTATACTCGCTTTGGAATCTTAAGTATGGATTATACTTAAGGAATTACAAACGGTCTTGTCAGGATGTGACGAAAGAAATCGGGTATGGATTATACTCGGTTCGAACTTCTTAGTATGGATTATGCCCAGAAGGTTTGGCCCTTGCCAGGATTTGGCAGGATGACTTAGACGTTCATCGAGTATGGTTTGTGCTCAGAAAAGTTTGAATAATACTGTCAGGATTTGGCATATTCTTTTTACCTCTACCTCTGTACAGGTATGGATTTCTCGGAGTATCGAGAACGCATCTTCCTTCAACTAGCAAGATATGTTCTGGGGGGAAAACTTGTTGACACACTTTTTGGTCAAAGCCGTCACACATTGAATTCCTGGATAATGACACGCTCAAGCGGTGGAAACAACGTCAAAAGACATAGAGTGATTTGGTCGAAATCACAACATCGACATAAACATGCCCGAAACTCCTATTAGACGACCACTTTTGGACCCGAAAACAGCAATTATGGAGCTTTGCTCGTGATTTGCTCCATAATTATTGTAGCTCTGTAAATTAGCTTCTGGGAGAACTTTCGTTTGGGCAAAACAGACTTACGGTTTGGAAGTTACGTCTATTTCCGTAAACGCGCAAAGAACCTGGATTTTGGAATTGGTGACATTTCTGGTCGGGTCACCTCCCTCGGCTCGTGGGACCACTTTTGGCTCGTGGGACCCACCTCGGCTCGCCCTTATTTCCTACTTGTTAACCAGCCGGGCTCATGGTGGCCTACCTTGATCGCGACCCGACCGTGATGCCCATCTAGATCATGACCCGCTCTGCACGAGTTTCACCACCACATCACGTACTGGCTCGGTTCGTTCTATGTGACCACGACCCGACCGCCGAACCTGCTCCTGGATAACATGTTTCACCTATTCTCATGCCATATCTTGCTCCTGTCAACCCGGATCTGATTGCAAGTGGCATATGATGACTTGGAGAGGATTTCTAGACGTTTTCCACCTCATTTCGAGATTTTTGGGATGCGTGTCATGTGTCACACGAACCGGTTTCAGGAATTGGCTATAAATACCCCATTTGAAGGCAAATTGAAAGAACTTTTGACTCTAGCTTCTCACACCTTCCACCATTATTCTCTGCAAAGCATTTTCAGCAGCAAAGAAGCCAAATTCTACAATATAGCATGAGGATTTCGTGTATAATCTTATGATTTCCTACCTCTTTTCATTGTAAACATGAGGATTTCCTGTATAAACCGAGAGAATTGTACTTGTAACTTCTTAGGATTTAAGAGGAGATAAAATGGACGTAGGCTTGGTTTGAGCCGAACCACTATAAAAACTTCGTGCGTCTCCTGTTATTTACTGTTTTCTGCATTTTGTGATCTGCGATTTGTGATTGTGAGGACTTCACGCTGCATTTGGGTGTTAGGCCCAGATTTTGGTCTAACAAGCGGACCTTACCGAAGTAATCATTTGTTTAATTTCCCGATCACAACATATTCATCCCATGGAGCAAAACTGGTAATACTCTATATCTATCACCACAGTGTTACCGGTAAATTTAATTACCATTTCATGTTCAAATCTAATCAAAGATTTAACTATCGCGTGGAGAAAAATTGGAGATACACCACTCTCGATCGTTTCCCGAATTTGATAATTTAAATTATCACATTCACATTTCAGTCTAATTAAAGATTCATTAAAACTCCACTCAGTTTTAATCTTCCCCAAAATAAATATTAATGATTATTTAACTTTGGGAAATCAAATATGTCGCATCGACAATCTACACCATACCATTGATCTTTGCCGATATATAACCTCTAATCTCGCACGTCTTACAGAAGGGTGTTAAGCAAGTCTTAGAGAAGGGTGTTAAGCAAGAGAATAAATTCTCTACCACCAAATAGATATATATTTAGCAGAGATTAACAATCTAGTTCGAAATACAATGTTAGACATGTAATCCTGTCTTTAACTGGGTTAATGAACTAATGTCATTTAAAACACAGTTCATGATAAACCCAAAATCATGTTCCATTAATTATGGAATATTCAGGGAAAACAGATCAATATATAATCGATATCAATTTCTGTATCCAACTAACAATATAAATGGAATAATGACAAAGTTTTTTGAATTCCATATGTATTAACAGTCTTCCTCCACAGAAGCTCACTTCGATTATTACCCAATCGAATTCCGTTCCATTCCAATTTATTTTAGTAAATTGGAAAATTTTACTGTGAAAATTTTCCATTAAATCTTAATAAAAAGATTTATAAATTCCAAATCACGTTTCACTGTTAATCGAGTTAAAGAACAAGTGTTATTTAAAACACCATTCACGATAAACCCAAAAATCCAATTCTTTCCAGAGCTACTAAAACGACCCAAAACTCACCCTTACGGGAAAGCCCGGTTTGAGTTGAGAACACGACAAATCAGAATGCAAACAGAAGAACATTTCATTGCTTATTACAACAATTACATCAGAGTACAAGAATAAAACAGAATATGAATAAATAATATACATTTGATAAATATCAGAGATTTAAAATTACACTAATACATAACACAACTGAAAGAAATACACGGACACAGAGCTTTCCGAGTATAGTTCCAGCTATAAATCCAGGATCCTATGAATATAATATCTGCAGAAACCCAACTACTAGCTGCTTATGTGGAAAATTGGGGCATCTCGAGTTTAGTATAAAACAATAAACTCCAGGTTAGTCATGTGACGACCCGAACTTCCCCGGTCTCCGAAGAGAAGAGAAAGAATGGATTGTCTGAGAATACGACAAATCGGAACAAAAACAGAAGAACATTTCATTTCTATTACAACAATTTACATCAGAGTATAAGGATATGTAGGGCATGTACAAATAATATACATTTGATAAATATCAAAGATTTACAAATTATAATGCAGCGGAATATAAAACACAACTGAAAGAAATACATGGATATAGAGCGTTCTGAATATAGCTCCAGCTGTAAACTAGGATCGTATGGATATAGTATCTGCAAAACCGAAACTACTAACTCTCCGTGTGGAAAATAGGGGCACCCAGAGTTTAGGTTAAAACAATAAACTCCAGGTTAGTCATGTGACTAGCATTAGAACTAAAACAGTTATTAACTCTTTACTTTAAAAATAAAGTAAATCAAGGTACCACGCCTTATAACATGGAATGGGTTTCCTCCCGAGAATACCAGTGCATATACAGTTATAAACAACACAATGCTTTTTGAAAAATGAAGCTATTATAAGACCCAGGTCCCATCACACATTGCAGCGCAAGCCGAAGGATAGAGTTTTCCCTAATAATAGCCAAACATGTTTGGTACGTTTAAAACAAATCATTTGATACTATAATAAGTGTATAGTGTCAAAATAGCTTCAAATATAAATGTATCAATCATAGACGACATAATATCCCATGCTACTATGTCGCCATACTAGGATCTGCAATTAAAACCGAAATGTCACGTATTGGAAATTGGATTTCCGTCATGAGTCGAGGCCGGGGACGTACTCCTCGCCGGCTTCGAGACATTCTAGCAAATGTCTCAGGATCTCCCACAGAATACCCTAGGATCCTCCAAGGCTGGTCCTCTCTTACGTTTGAGGATTGGCAATTCCTGAACACACGTTTCCTGGTCCTATAGGACCTATATCCATCGGCTCCGTAGTAACCGATATATCTGAGGCGCCTCGCAATCCATCAACCACATAGGTAAAAATAATAAATGTTTGACCTCCATACCATGACACCACCCATATCTAGAAAGAACGTCATGTCCTCCTTGGGTCCCTTATCCCGTTTTTGACTCATACCGAGGTGTGAGGCTCACGAATTGATGCAATACACGAAGCTATGCTCTTTAAGGCCGTGCTTTGATCATCAACCACAAGACTCTGCTTTTCAACAGAAGCCTTAATCATTTGCATCTCAGCATGCCACACTGACAATTCACGCCATGCAACTGATGTCTATAGATATATAACCTCTGAGCTCGTACGTCTTAGAGAAGGGTGTTAAGCAAGAGAATAAATTCTCCGCCACCAAATAGATATATATTTAATAGAGATCAATCAACATAGAATAAAATCCAATGTCAGACACACATCCATTTACAAGTTCGTTCTGGGTTTGAATGAAACCGGAGGCACCTTATTCCTCGTCCCGTGTCCAATACGGGAGAGAGGTCCTTGCATATCCGGTTGATCTCCAAGTATGTCTGGACGATCACCACTTATTACTTTGTCTTGGGTGTACAGCCCAATCAAGATATCAGTAATCATCCAAACAATGTGAAGACCGCCGGTCTTCAACCACCGTCTTCATCGTCGATTTATCGTCGAATCGATTATTCAGAGTGGGTACAAACCCGGCCTTTGCGAATAACTCGCGTATATAATAAACAAGTACTATAAAAACACAACATACGCCTCATTCTAATTCCAAATATTCTTTTATTTAAATATTCTTATCCTTTGGGAAAGGTTCCCATTAATTTTATCAAAGATAAATTCTTTAAATTGATTCTTTAATCTTCCTTTGGATATCAGTTCAAACCAAATTAAGGTTTATCCAAACTAGTTGGTATTAGTGCACCTTATCAAAGTAATAATTTCTTTTATTTCTCAATCCCAACCTATTCATCCCGTGGAACAAAACTGGTAATACTCCATATCTAACACCATGGTGTTATCAGTAAATTTAATTACCATTTCACGTTCAAATCAAAATTAAAAATTTAACTATCGCTTGGAGCAAAACTGATGATACTCCATTCTCGATCATTTCCCAGCTTTGATAATTTAAATTATCAATCACATTTCAATCTAATTAAAGATTTATTAAAACTCTACTTGGTTTTAATCTTCCAAAAAATCAATATTAATGATTATTTAACTCTGTAAACACAAACATGCCGCATCGACAATCTACAACATACTATTGATTTTTGCCAATATATAACCTCAAAGCTCGTACGTCTCAGAGAAGGGTGTTAAGTAAGAGAATAAATTCTCCGCCACCAAACAGATATATATTTATTAGAGATCAACCATACAGTTCGAAACACAATGTTAGGCATGTAATCCTGTCTTTAATTGGGTTAAAGAACTAATGTTATTTAAAACACAGTTCACGATAAACCCAAATCACATTCCATTAATTATGGAATTTTCAAGGAAAATAGATCAATATATAATCGATATCAATTTCCATATCTGACCAATAATATAAATGGAATAACGACAAAGCCTTTAAAATTCCATATATATTAACAATCTTCCTCCATAGAAGCTCACTTCGATTATTACCAACTTGAATTCCATTCAATTCCAATTTAGCATATTAAACTGGAAAACTTTACTTTGAAAATTTTCCGTTAAATCTTAATAAAAAGATTTATAAATTCCCAATCACATTTCACTGTAAATCGTGTTAAAGAAAAAATGTCGTTAAAAACACAGTTCACAATAAACCCAATTCACATCCTATTTTATTCAAATTAAATGTTAATTAACTGGAAACTCTAATAATCTTAATTAAAATATTTATTCTTTTCACACGGGGTTTAAGAATAGTGTTATTTAAGACACCGTTCACGACAAACCCAATATCCAATTCTTTTATTCAGTTCCAATTAAATATTAATAAATTGAAAAAAATTCACTAAATCTTAATTAAAGATTTATTCTTTTCTCAATTGGGTTTAAGAACAGTGTTAATGAAGACACCATTCATGAAAACCCAAAATCCAATTTGATACTAAATACAAGGCTCTGAATAGAAATTATATCGGCTTATATTCAATACCAAATTCTAAAATCAGCAAATAACGTATTGGAAATAACGATATAAAATATATCTTTCAAATTTTCAAAACAATATCCATATAATCACGGAATCCAATGTCGCAATATTCCGAAGATTATTTCCATTCCAAATCCGTTGCAATTTCATTCCAATTTGTTTGTTGGAAATTTCTGATTATATTAAAACCATTCACATATCCAATTTATTTTACTTAAAAATTATAGGATTTCAAATCTAGTTAATAACTAATTCATTTTGATAAAAATATATTTTTATCTTTATAAACGTGGAATTTTTCATCCAATTTCTTTCCAAATCATTTATTATGATTTTACACAAATTATTAATATTTTTAATAATTTTATCAAGGCCCGTACATTCGATTTCCATAAACGGTCATCGAACTGCACTTACAACTACCTTTCCCAAATTTTATTTGGACATGATTCCAAATCCAACTGTTAGATTTTAAATCTCTTATATTCGTTGGAAAGCGCTTTTGGATACGAACTCAACGGTTCCGGTTTTAGGAGAATCCGACGGTCGGATCTCCCGTAATGTCCATTCGAAGTCAATGGTCGAAATTCGCGAACTGCCGCGGCACGGTGCGTTCTATTCAGGCCATTAAATATATATATTATATATATTTCGTCGATTTACATTTAAAACGTATTTTATAAATTCGTTTTAAAACGATTCTAACTTCATTTTCAATTTTAATACAAAATTGAATTTCCCTTATCATTATAATATATAAATGATAATATTTTCAAAATATCAGATTTTGAAATCATTTCCTTTTCGATATTCATTATAAAAATGAATATAATCGATATAAATATCGTTCACGTCAAAATGGCGTTAATCTAATCAACACGGCTTCTTATATTTCAATATTTTCGTGTCCATCCCAAATCGGACATCAAAATCATATTTTGATCCATTACTGAATATTATTTTAACATATTAGTTATTTAAAAATATTCATTATTCTTCATTTTAAAATATTCATTAATTTTAAATAATCGTTCTTTCCGAACTGGAATCAGACACAGTTAATAACCATATAATTTTATTTATATGGATTTCATAAACACATGTACACAACAATAATCAAACACAGTCAACCATCATCCAGAGTGCATCACATAACTGCATAAGCATTAAATATGAAGAATTAACTCTTACAATAGCTTGTCAACCAATCGATTGACATACAACTAAAAAATTGGGATTGGTGTATGTCAAATATCATCCTAATACCCGTATGGGGTTTTCAAACAACAAACACTAATTATTATTTGTGCAGCTGGGCGATATGTAAAATATATCATCCCAATCAATATCAGTCAAATGTGTGTACATAAACAAATCGTCCGATTTGTAAATGAATATTTATTTTGTTCATATACACGTTAAAATTTTTATTTTTAACTATAAAATATTTATTTCAACACATGAATATTTTATAAAGTTCATTTATGCAATAAAAATGATGTTTTTATTGTTCTAACATTTTTAGAAAATTTCGGCAGCATAACGGCGTGATACCAGAACCGGAATAAGGTCTAGCCTAATCCCTCGCCTAATAATGGCTCGCGCCATATACAAACCAAATTCTAATCAATTCATTTCACTTCCCAAACCAAATTCGAAAAAATAATCCAATCAACCAAACAACCAAGCAAACATAGTTTCAAACAAAGATGTCGGGTGCTACTAAGCACCGCCTACATCCTAGTATATATATTTAACTAGAAAATAAATTAGAGTGAGAAGTTCTCACCTTTGGGATCCACTATGCCGTGCATTATTATCGCACAGATTCGCTGTTCTGATTCCAACGCAATCTATTTCACGAGATTTATATTAAAGATCATATTTTTATTCTAATGTTATGCATATAAAAATCCATTTTTATTCTTGTACTCTTCGCATAAAAATCACATTTTTAAACTTCTACTTCATATATAAAAATCACATTTTTACTTCATTAAAAAACATATTTCTTTCTTTAAAACCATATGTGCGAAAATCACATCTTTAACATGAAGTTTACATTATAAAGATCATATTTTTATTTTGCTTCTATATAAATAAAAAATCACATTTTTATTTTGCTAAAAATATTTTCGTAGCTTTTCTATTTTATAAATAGTATACATACAATAAAAATCATATTTTTTCTTTCTACCAATATTTTCATATCGTATACTAGTTAAAAATCGCATTTTAAATTACATATATCAATAAAAAAAATGAAAATAAAAGCTCATCAGTGCATGAGGTGGTCGGTGGAGGCTCGAGGGATGCCCAATTGGTCATCGACAGCGTAATGGTGGTGACGGCAGAGAATTTCAGTGGGTTTTCACGCGAATCGAGACCTGAGGGGGCCTAGGGCCGGGGTTGGAGGGCCAGGGGCGGCGGCGGTGCCTAACATGGCTGGGGGTGGCGCAGCTAGGTGGCGGCGGTACACGAATTGGCCGGGGGTGGTTGTTTTGGGCATAGGGGGGTTAAATTGGAGGAAGAGAGAAGGGGTTGGGGGTGGTGGCTGACGTCAGGGGAGGCGGGGGAGGTCGCGCACAGGCGAGTGTGGGAGAGATCGCCAGCGACAGAGGCCGGAAGGGGGAGAGGGAAACGAACGACGGGTTTTTCCCAATTTGGGGGAGGTTTGACTTCATGAAGGGAGATTAGGATTGTAATTATATATATATATATATATAATTACATTTAATTTCATGTAATTATATATATATATATATATTTCATTTAATTTCTCCAAAAAGTTACTTTTCCATCCAAACTCCAAATCGAACCCAATGACTATCACCCCCAGCTAATTAGCCCCATTCCGAACACAATGGGATATGTCCGGTAAGCCAACTCGACTGTTACGATCAGTTTTCATCAAAATTAAAATATAAATTTATATGTTCTAATTCTATTCAAAATAAATTTCTAGTCGTTATTATTTAAAATAAATCATTTTAAATATTCGAAATTCGTTAAAATAGCCAAAATAAAAATTTTAAATTGGTTCTCATTTTCCGGGTTGTTACAAGTCATGTAACTGGTGTGAGAACAAAAACAGTTATTTAAAACTTTACTTTAAAATCAGATATATCAAGGGACCATGCCGTAAAACGCGGAACGGGTTTACCCCTAAGAATACCAGTGCATGAACTGTTTGTAAACAATGCAATGCTTTTTGAAAAATGAAGCTATTATAAGACTCAGGTCCCATTACACAATCCAACGCAAGCCAAAGGATAGCATTTTACCTTATAATAGCCAAACATGCTTTGTACGTTCTAAAACAAATCATTTTGATATTACTATAACTGCATAGTTTATCAAACAACTTCAAATATAAATGTATCAATCATAGACGGCATAATATCCCATGCTACTATTTTGCCATATAGGTTTACAGCTAAAACTGAAATGTCACGTATTGGAAATTGGATTTCCGTCATGAGTCGAGGCAAGGGGATGTACTCCTCGCCAGCTTCGAGACACTCTAGCAAATGCCTCAAGATCTCCCGTAGTAGACCCTTGGATCCTCCAAGGACGGTCCTCTCTTACGTTTGAGGATTGGCAATTCCTGATCACACGTTTCCCGGTCCTGTAGGACCTATCTATCGACTCCGTAGTAATCGATATATCTGAGGCGCCTCGCAATCAATCATCAACATAAGTAAAAATATAATAAATGTCTGGGCTCCACACCATTACACCACCCATAGCTAGAAAGAAACGTCATGTCCTCCTTGGGTCCCTTATCCTGTTTTTGACTCATACCGAGGTGTGAGGCTCACGAATTAATGCTATACACGAAGCTATGCTCTTTAAGGCCGTGCTTTGATCATCAACCACAAGACTCTTCTTTTCAACAGAAGCCTTAATCATTTGCATCTCAGCATGCCACACTGACAATTCACGCCATGCAACTGATGTCTATAGATATATAACCTCTGAGCTCGTACGTCTTAGAGAAGGGTGTTAAGCAAGAGAATAAATTCTCCGCCACCAAACAGATATATATTTAATAGAGATCAATCAACACAGAATAAAATCCAATGTTAGACACACATCCATTTAATAGTTCGTTATGGGTCTGAACGAAACCGGAGGTACCTTATTCCTCGTCCCGTGTCCAATACAGGAGAGAGGTCCTTGCAGATCTGGTCAATCTCCAAGTACGTCTGGATGATCACCACTTATTACCTTGTCTTGGATGTACAGCCCAATCAAGACATCAGTAATCATCCAAACGATGTAAATACCTCCGTTCTTCAACCACCGTCTTCATCGTCGACTTATCGTTGAATCAGTTATTCAAAATTGTTATAAACCCGACCTTTCTGAATAATTCGTATATTTTAAAATCAAGTGCAATAAAACACAACATACACCTCATTCCAATTCTGCATATTCTTTTATTTAAATATTCATATCCTTTGTGAAAGGTTCCCATTAATTTTATCAAAGATAAGTCCTTTAAATTTATTCTTTAATCTTCCTTTAGATATCTGTTCAAACCAAATTAAGGTTTATCCAAACTAGTCGGGGTTAGCACACCTTACCGAAGTAATCATTTGTTTAATTTCCCAATCCCAACATATTCATCCCATGGAGAAAAACTGGTAATACTCCATATCTAACACCACGGTGTTACAGGTAAATTTAATTACTATTTCACGTTCAAATCTAATTAAAGATTTAACTATCGTGTGGAGCAAAACTGGTGATACTCCATTCTCGATCATTTCCTAAATTTGATAATTTAAAATATCACATTCACATTTCAATCTAATTAAAGATTCATTAAAACTCCAATCAGTTTTAATCTTCCCAAAAATCAATATTAATAATTATTTAACTTTAGGAAATCAAACATGCTGCATCGACAATCTACACCGTACCATTGATCTTTGCTGATATATAACCTCCAAGCTCGTACGTCTTAGAGAAGGGTGTTAAGAAAGAGAATAAATTCTCCACCACCAAAAAAATATATATTTAGCAGAGATCAACAATACATCCGATTCATCCGATTTTCGCCATGCCGGAAGCTCAGATTCCTTCACTTCGGACCAGCTAAATGATAGATTCCTTCACTTCGTGCTGAGGAGCTTCGACGCCCCAAAAGAACCACCATACCGCGCCAACGAACCTCGGCCACGTCCCCTCCAAACAAACTTCGCACCCTGCCAAGGTGCGAAATTTCGTACCTCTCCTTGAAGGTGCGAAATTTCGTACCTTGAAGGTACGAAATTTCGTACTAGCAGGTACGAAATTTCGTACCTATTAGGTATGAAATTTCGTACCTGGGAGGTGCGAAATTTCGGACCTAGCAGGTGCGAAATTTCGTACCTCCGCCCAGGTACGAATTTTCCGTGGCCGACAGTTGGAGGCGCGAATTTCCTGAAGATGTCCCCATTTCTACCTACTCCTACCTAACCACTTCCTATAAATACCCCACTACCTCACACTTCAAAAGAGAGAGATTCTTGGGCTTTGAGACCTCCATAAAGCTTCATTAATGGCATATCCTCTTTGAGGAAGAAGTAGGGCAAACTTGTCCATTTTGCTATTTCTTGCAAATATGACTATTGTAGCTTCATATATCATAGTCTATCAATGTAATGAGAGGATCTCAACCTTGTAATCTTTCAAGTGATCAATAAAATTCCAACAACTCTTCAAAGTGGATGTTGGCCCTCCCTGAGGCTGAACCACTATAAATCTCTTGTGTTATTTACTATTTATATTCTATAATATGTTCTTGTCTATGTGACCATATTTATAATTCCTAGTAATTAGGAATCTTTGGTGTTTACGACATTTTTTGCCGTCAACATTTGGTGCTCTCACTAAGAAAACTCGGATTTTGCGCCTTTGTCGCACCTTGTCATCTCGACCCCCAACGAGCTTAAGCTTCCTTGCTAAACCTGCTGTCGAGTCCGCTCACGATGGCAAAGCGACCAAAGAATGCAAAGATCGGCTCTTCAGCCGCAGTCGAGGACGGGACATCCCAAAAACCTCAACCTCGAGCCCCGAACCTCTCGCCTCGACCTCGAGCCTCGAGCCTCGGCCTCGAGCCTCCCACGGGGTTCGAAACTTGCACCTCACGGGCCTTAAAGCTCGAACCCCACCAGGTTTGAAACTCGAACCCTACGAGGCTCGAAAACTCGAACCCCCACAGGGTTCGAAACTCAAACTCCGCGGATTTCGCACCCTCGAGCCCCAAGAGGTTCGAAAGTCCCTTGCCTCGGCCTCGAGCCTCCACTCCTTTTGATTCCTCGACTCTGAATCCCGCCTCACTCGGGCTCGACTTCGTCTCACTCGGCCTCGACTTCGTCTCACTCGGCCTCGACTCCGCCTCACTCGGCCTCGACTCCGCCCCACTCGGCTACGCTATAACATCGACAACTCCTCGACCATTCTCACCTAGCAAGGAAGATCAATTACAAGGACTAGGAGGCTCGGCCACTAATGAAATCGTCCCTCCTACTATGGACCCCAAAGCGCTCGCAACACAAGCTCGAATCCGCGCACTTAATGAAAAATATGAGAACATGGATGTTGAGCTCAACCCAGCATTAAGGAATAACATCGACCTTATGAGAAAAATTCAAGAAAGTCTGTGCATCGTCGATCGACTTCAACTAGCTCGGAACAACACTCGACCTCAACCAACGGTCTCGGAAACTTCCTCTTCCGAGTCAAGGGGACCGCGTCAAAGAAGGAGGTTAAGTCTCAGTAACGACGTCGTCGCTCATACCAATGCCCTTGATAACGGCAACGACGATGGTCACAACAATGACAATGGCGACCGAACTACAGTCACATATAGCGAGGGGGCACAGTACCGAGACCACTCTCGCTTGATTATCAATGACGGACCAGATATTACAAACCAACCTCTTCCTCTACACAACTCGATGACCGTTAATCAGGATGATGGGCCCACTATTCCAATGGCCCGCGCTCTTCTAGAACAGGATCCACATCAATCCGCTCTTCATTAAGGTCCCCTTATTGATGTCGAGGACATGGAGGAAGACAATCCGGACGTCCATCATAGGAAACGCCCTCGCAATAGGACCCCGGAACCTCGCCAAAACCCATGGGTCCCGATGGTGGATCCCCATCCAACATACCTTCCCGACGTGGTCCGAAGGATCATGAGTAAGAGGCAAGGAAACATGCATGATTCATGGGAAGCGCACATTAGGCGCAACCCCTTCACCAGGACGTTAAATGAAGCTGAATGGCCACGCCACTTCAGCATGCCATAGATGTCGCTCTATGATGGCACAACCGACCCCTGTACCTTCTTAAATCAATATGAATGGCAAATGGACTCGAGCCAGTGTAATGATCCGGTCAAATGCAAGTGCTTCCCAGTCTTCTTATGAGGAACCGCTTTGTTATGGTTCTGTTGCCTCCCACTCGATTCCATTAACCACTTTAGCCAATTACAGCAGAATTGGTCAAGCAATTCAGAGTGCACATCCCGAGTCCGAAGAATGCCCTCACCTTGTATAACCTATGCCAAGGACCCGCCGAGTCGCTCAAAATCTACCTCTCCCGGTTCAACGTCGCGCTCGCCGAGGTCAAGGATCGAGATCCTTGCACCGTACTCTGTCAACTAGCCAAAGGTGTCCTCCCTACTTCCGAATTTGAGGCATGGATCGAGCGGAAGCAGCCAAAAAGCCTCGACGCTTTCCATGAAATGGCTAGGCAATACTTATGTCCAGAAGAGGCGAGATGAAACCGACTCCCCAGGGCTGGTCTTCCCAACAATCCACATGCGGGTGCCATAATTGACAACGTCAAAGGGAAACAGATAGTAAAGCTCTTTGATAAGGACACGGGGCCAGGCCCCTACAAACAAAGACCGAATAGCAGTAGGCAAGGCGGCCGCAACAACGGCCAAGTTTCTACAGAACCCAAAAAGCCCAGCTCTCACCGGACATACAAGATCTACACCCCGCTGAATGAAGACTTGGAAACAATCTACCGGCAAACGTGCAACACGCTTCAATACAAGAAACCATACAACAGGGAGTCCACTAATCATGAGAAGAAGACCGGCAAGTACTGTCAGTACCACGACATGTATGAGCACAATACCAATAATTGCCATCAATTCAAAGATGTAATCGAAAGGCTTGTCCATGGGAAGCGCCTTGAGCAGTATGTCCGAAAAGCATCATGACTCTCGCCGGCACTAAGCGGAATTCCGGAAAAACCTAATATTGGCCGCAATTGACACTGGTACCTCTCACCTGCCCCGAGTGGTGGAGGACCCACTGGAAACGGATCTCCTTCCACTTGTGGACCCCGAAGCTCCTCCGGCTCAAGCACAGATTCACACGCTTAATAAGAAATATGAGAATGCAGCTCTCGCGCTAGGCGTTGAAGATCAACATCAGCCTTATGCGCCAACTTCAAAAAAAAAATTCAATGCATCGTCGTTCTACATCAGCTTTCTTAGAACTGCGCCCGCTAGTCAATGCATCATCGTTCTACATCAGCTTGCTTAGAACTGCGCCCGCTAGTGGCATACCGCATCAGAAATTTCCTCTTTCGAAGCTAATGGCCCATGGCGAGGAAGGAGATTCAGCCTCATTAAAAACATCTCCATCCACTCCAACATTCGCCGTGTGATAGCAACAATAATATAAAGGAAATGATGATCAAACAACCATCACTTACGTCCAAGGAACACGGTAACAAACCGGCTCATGTAACCAACTTTCTACTCGGAAGATCCCAACTATCGCCGCTCGCAACCAAAGTCCCGCTCTTCCAGCAACTCGTCAGACCAAAGTACCTCCGAATCCGGGTGCACACCAGCTCGCCCAAACTCGACAACTATACCAAAACTGGACCTCTATCGAATTACGTCACTCGAGGGGAGCATCAAAAGAATGATCAAGAATCCTGCCACCAATTTGAAAGCTTGACTCGAGCGGTAGGAGGAAGCTTTCAATACCTTCCTCGCCAGATAAGAAGCACTTCAGATCCGACTAGCAAAGCATTCATTACGGAGGCAAGTACCGATGCTCCTCCACCATCGACCCAGGACTTGAGGGCAGCCCAGCAAACTAACCGACTAGCCGACGTCACTCCTTAGAATGGTGCCGATCCCGCTACACTCGGGGGCACCCCTAATCCCGACATCACTCCAGCTCGATGTGCATCGATTGGTCAGGCTTTGCAGTTGGAAATGTTGCTCAAGCACCAACGCGCGCAGCTTTGGATGGTACTCGTCCCATGGTTTC
This sequence comes from Allium sativum, assembly GCA_030737875.1. Classification (NCBI taxonomy): domain Eukaryota; kingdom Viridiplantae; phylum Streptophyta; class Magnoliopsida; order Asparagales; family Amaryllidaceae; genus Allium; species Allium sativum. Next base: position 420,694,791 of record CM060913.1, on the reverse strand, counting down.
ATGAGTCAGAATTACGCTCGATGTGGCCCCTCCATTTGGAATCCAACAAGGCTTTCCTCTCAATCAGCCGATTCCCAACTTGGATGTAAGCACTAGGGGCACCAGTGCCACTATGGGCAATCGAAATCAATTGCTTGCTATCGAAAATGGACCAGAGATCGCAGGTGTCATCCGTCGGTACATTCCAGGAATTATCCATTCATTAGGATCGCACACAAAGCTGAGTGGCCCTAACACTCCAACACACCACATGTGGCATTCCATGAAGGTACGACTGACCTCTAACCTTGACAATATCAGGGTCACCACGAGAAATGGAACGCGTCATCCCGGCCGTCCCCGGCTTTGACGCTCAAGCCTCCGCTAGGCGGACTCAGGCTGCTATGAGTCCATACTTATCGCCTACGCTTCTAGCATCCAACTGGGCTCAAGTTCACTTCAACCGACTTCAACAATGTCATGCAACCGAAGTTAGAGACTCACGGAGTGCCAAAGACCTTCCGCCAAGAAGGTACGCTAGGCTCCAAAGTCCTAGACTAGATCACGACCTTTGTAATGCAGCGGGAGCCCAACCTCCGATTGTCGCTGACACGATCCGTGGGATTGTAAGGAAATCGTGGGGGCACGTCCATGATGTCTGCGAAAGTAGTACGAGGCATAACCCATTCATTTCGGCTAGCCATAATACCAAATGGCGCCAGCATGCCGACGCTCGCCCCAAACTTAAAGAAGCCATGATTCTCGAAGTTTTATTAGCCGCCACAAGTGGCACATAGGTTCATTACGCGTCACCGACGCCGTAAAATGCAAGTAGTTCCCTTTCCTTATCCAAGACGGCTCTATTATGGTTCCCTCAACTTCCACCGTGAACTATCTCAACTCTCGACTAAACCGCCAAAAGAATGGTCCCGCAATCCAGGATGCACGTCGTGATACCCAGAGACATCTTCTTAGTCTCGAACGATTACCAAGGCATCTGTAAACTCTTAAAGGCCACCTCACAAAATCAAACACCGCCTTTGCCGAAGTCAAGGAACCCACTCCTCGAGTCATGCTCGTCCATCTTACAAAGGGCATGCCACCTAGTTCCAAACTTGGGGCATGGACTAATCAAAAACAATCAAGGATTCACAAGATCTTCCACACGAATGCCAACTACTTTCTATGACAAAATCTATCATAAAGGAATCAAGCTCCTGCCCTCAACATCCTACCTCGTGATGATGCCCGGAACTCCAACGACTCTGATTCCACCACTCTGCACAATCTTGCTTCCGCCGGCAGCGTCAAAGGAATTCACAATAATAAAGGGAAGTGCCTTCGACTTCCTTCTTTCCGTGGCTATACTGCTTTCAGGGACACCCACGGGAAAATCCATCTCGCAGCCTGCAATCCCCGACCATGCAAAAGGCCAGGACCTAAATGTTCGATGAGCGCACGAAGGGACTCTACAGGATATTGTCAGTTCTACAACATCCGCAGATACAACATGAACATGTTCCGCTGCTTGCGGGACAACATCAAGGAACTCATCCGCACGGGATGTCCGAGCCACTCAACGCTCATCGAAGATTCCTACTGCATAGGATCTCCGAGCCACTCGATGCTCATCGAGGGTTCCCACTGCGTGGGGCCTTCAAGCTACTTGACGCTCATCAGAAATTCGTACTGCATGGTATCTCCGAGCCACTCGACGCTCATCAAAGATTCCCACTAAACATAACTTCGACCGACAATTAATCCCATAAGATCATCCTCCGGGCTCATCAGCACTATGGCAAAATAAGCATCCATGCCTCACAATTTGCCTCACGTGGGTCGCCTTTTGCACCGATCTAGTTGTTATCAGGCCTCAAGTGTTGTAAGCCCTCCAAACGGCTTTTGTCCGACCTATAGTCAACCATTACGGCTAATTCGTATACATGAGCGCACTACACTGGATCAACATCTCCGACCCGGGAACCGGTCCCCTAGATCAAGCTTTAATCAGCAATGAGTAGCCCTATACTTCAAATCTATAGTCCGCCATAAGGACCTCAACATCGGCAACCTCGTCTTACAACAGGTCCTTCCTCCACCAGCAGGCCTCACCCCTTGATAGCAAGGCCCATATTCATACAACGAAAGCTCAGCGATGGAACTTCCAAACCCTCAACCATGGATGGAGCTGAATTCCCAAGGGTATGGAACAACGAACATCTTCACCTCTACTCTACATGACTTAGTGTACAATCAATTCAGGCCTTTCAATGATGTTTTGCTTTCCTGCAATTCGAGGAATTGCTAAGGCTACTACTACCAGAGATATCCGTAGGAGTGATGTTCAGTTTCCTGTCTCCCTTCCATGTTTGCTCCGTGCATGACATGTTTGGTTAATCCTAACAACCAGCTTGCACTCAAACTTCCGACCGCCGTACCCGCCCCTAACACTGGGGCCGGCACAACCGTCTCAACCGCGAACCAACCCCACGGACTAATCACATTGGCAACGACCGGCGCCCCGAGCACAGGAGCCGGCCATGCCACTCGAGTCGCCGGCCCGTGGCGCGATCGAGTATAAATAACCTCTAACTCGAATCGTTCGCCCAAGTCCCACGCAACTTGGGGCCGCCAAACATACAGCCGGGAGCGATGTACACTTCCCCCTGGCTACGGGTACCTGTCGAATCCCAGCACATCACCAAGACCGACGTTAATTCGTTTCCCCGAAGCCCGAAAGGCTTAGGTGCAGCTCATGGCCACGATCGGACTGTACGCGCTGATGATCGGAGCTTTTCTCCGGCGAATAAACGACGCGGTCACTTGCTCGAACCCGATGAACGACGAGAGAGCCACCCTCTGGACGGACCGCATAACGCGACGTCATACGCCTCCGCTACTCTTGAGTTTAATCCCGGGCAACCCAAGAAAAAACAGCAGGCTCTCTAGCCGGGCTTTACGAACTACGGGTTTGTTAAGCTGAAGGAAACTTACTAGAAGCTTGCGCTCTGTCTCACCCCTCTGGAACAATAACCCAGAGTGCGGTACTCTTTCTCACCTCTCTGGAACAATAACCCAGAGCGCGATACTCCATTCCGCCCCTCTGGAACTACAACCCAGAGCGAGACACTCAATCACACCCCCTGGAATCACCAGCCTGGGGCACAACACTCACAATCGCTTTTTTGGTAAATGTAACGATAAGTATGCCCATGCAAGTACGGGATGCCCGAAAACATGGAAGGAACATCCGAACAGTTAACACAAAATGCGATCTTTACTAATTCATTTTCCATTTCACACACATGCACACATTAAACAGATTACATGTCTAACATCTCTTCTCTCTGATACAGGGTATTCATGAATACCACACCATGTCTTTAAGGACCAAAAACGAGGACCGCACTCGCATATACTATTGGTTCACTTAACCCAAGGCATCTTTAATTCCTTTAACAGTTACTGATGCTACTCATCCTTTTCTTTTCTTTTCTTTCGTCTATACAGGTTCGATACCGGCAGGTCACCACCAATGACGAGCCATTTCCTTTTAGAACTGCTTCCTCCTCCACTCCACACAGGAGTAATGGATTCATGAGGCATCGATGCGTGCCTTCCGCCATCATCCTCGCTGCTTGTAATCATCATAGTCTCCTCGAGAGCAACACATGGCAACGGCTTAGGGACGATGTAAGAAGCAAGAACCAATCCAGCATAAGTGTCTCCCCAAGCCTTCTTGGTGCCTAACTCCGCTTTCTCCTCAGCATCTTCGGCAGTCTTCCGATCAGCTAAGTGCCTGGCCCGGATCCACATAATGGCATCTGCTACAAGTGTTCTAAGGGACCTCTTGTCCGCTTCCAACGGGCATCACCGGCAGCTCTCCTTATCCCTAGCCTACTCCGAGGCCCTCTCCTTCTCCGCCTCCACATCGGCCTACCTCCTCGCCATCATGGCAGCAGATTTCTCCTGGGCATCCTGGCTAGACTTTGCCCGGGCACCTTGTATGGCAGCCTCATCCTGTCCATCTTCCCCTCCGACTTTGCCACTAGCCGGGCTTCCTGATTCTCCACCCCGGCTTGCATTGCTTGCCCGTTTACACCAGCTACGCCCGTTTCATGAGCACTTCGACCAACCACAACTTCTCCTCCTCCAAGGAGGATCATATAAACATGGGACCCCAAAGCCATGGGTTCTCCTACTTCTCCAGATTGTTCCCGCTGTGACTACAACTGGGACCCGAATGCTTGAGGAAGTACGAGGGCAAAACCTGGCGTTACCTCCGCTCAAAGGGCAAGTACACGAGCGTGGGGGAAATCTCCTACCCATTTCCGCACCGGTTTACTCATCACAGGACCTAAGGAGGATCTCCACCATCTTCCGCGCTAGCATTTCCATCGCCATAGCCGTGGGGGCAACCATTCTAAGGAGGAACGTACACCTCGCCACGAGAAGGATCCGAACCCAAAAACTTAGGTCTCGGAAAATTCTAACCTCCTGGTAGTACTAGGCAGACCAGGCATAGAGGCCCGAACAAAAGGGCAGAGGAAGCAATACGATCGCAGTTCCCTGAGGAACTGGAGAACTTAGATAAATTCTCAAGACGCGAATTAAAAAATCCATATTTCAGTGCAAGTTCTCGGGTTTCCATGGTCGGTTCATTGGGTTCGCAAGGTCTCAGCGCCTTGCCAGCAAACTCATACTTAAACGCAACATGAAGCTAACTCACACCCTCGATGCATACCTACAAGCACATCGAAACGTGGCGACGACACCTAGTTTGGATAACTATTGTAGTAGTTATCGGTAAACGTCAGCACCATTTTCCGAATCGGATAACGACTTCGACATAATTGGGTTGGAGACTAACGACTCGAACATATGCCCGCATCTTGCGCACGTATCCGGGCAATCAATCCAAATAAGCTCATTTCCAGAATCATTCGCCAACCAATTGTGTTAAGTTCAACTTCAATTGCTGATTAGGCATGAAACATTGAGCAACGATCCAAGCCTGCTAGCTCGTATCTGTCGTCGAGAAGAATCTAGCAGGTACCCAGGACTGGGGCAACCCTCTACGGATTGTCACACCGGCCTGGCAATCTCATGACCTGATCAAATCTCTAAAGTCTCTGCACTGGCATCATCTTCACAACATTCTACGGAACCACCATCTTTAGAGCACCTTTACCTTGCAACGAAGGAAATACGGAGCCAGAGTTCAAGCCCTGGTGGCTTCTCGGCTTCCATCATTACCCGGACTCCACAAAAAGATGACGCTCCAGAACATGGTGGCAGCCTTTAGCCTCAACAACTAATGCCACGGCCATCACCAACCGCCAGTGCAATGCCTAAGTTAAGATGCGATCGCATCATGGTTAGGTTATTGATCGGATCCCAAGACTAACCGCTTAACCATGTGTCGATATCTTACACAAGCATTCAAGCTGACAATCCAACCAGGTCCATTCCTTGATGACCACGTCGCGAGACAAAAAGTCACTAATCACTATCCTCTCATATGGCGCCATGCAAAGGTTCAAGTTTACAAACTCAAGATCGAAGATAGGGTTCGACAAAGTCGTGGGAGTGCGAAGTTATGTCTTATGCTCCCGTGCGTCGGCTTAGTTGTCATGTCCTCAACTAAGATTCGAACTTCTAAAGAGCGTGAAAGATTTAATAAGCATTTGGGACACAAAGCCCAATCCCGTATTCACACAAGCTTGGCAACCTTTATCTAAATTCCTAAACCCGTTTCCCAAGATCCGCCGCTCCACGTTCTTTGGTACCAGATCCGAAAGCCTTCTTACTTTCCACATCTCTCTTCCCTTCTCCCAAAAACCTAACAATACCTCGAACAACCAAAGTACAAAAGAAGTATTTTGGCATCGTTCATGCCCTATAGTGATTTTCTATTCGGAGAAGAAGAGAAAGGGAGTAACTACAGTCAGGGGATCGGGATGCCCAAAACGAACGTTCCAAGGTCGGAATTCGAGATCGTACACCTAAATACGGCTACATCCACTTATCTTTGAAGCACTGGCTAGCAAGACAATCACGACTCAACGACCACTTGCATACTCACCAAATGCCCAATCATCAAAGCGCCCGCGTACGCACATCCCCCGCAAGTGTCAAGTCGCCTAAAACGCGCGACGACGGCACTATGCGGCTACTAAGCAATGCGAGTGCGACACCAAACTAGCAGCGGCTCGCTCAAGATTCCCCAATGAGCGTGCCCGCTAACTAACATGTATTTCCTATAACTTGTAGGATAAATCTGCAACCCAACTATCATCTCAACTTTCATTCCAAAGCACAAGACAAGACGTACTTTGGGGGGCAAAGGTTAACCGGCCTTTTGGTCCGGTCACCAAAAGTACTCAAGACACGCTCGACTCAACATATCACGTGATATTACAGCCCGGAGGTGTCTCCAATATCATCCGGGGGCCAGTATCAGAGGACTCGAGTCTGGCCACTAGCAGGATGTCGCATCCCACGGACGCAACCTCCATCAGTATCCGTCCGCATCCGAGACGAAGGCGAGCCGTCAAGTGGGTCCGGGCGCAGCGCCTATGGGCACCGCCCGATTCATCCGATTTTCTCCATGCCAGAAGCTCAAATTCCTTCACTTCGGACCAGCCAAATGATATATTCTTTTACTTCGTGCTGAGGAGCTTCGATGCCGCAAAAGAACCAACATACCGCGCCAATGAACCTCGGCCACGTCCCCTCCAAACAAACTTCGCACCCTGCCAAGGTGCAAAATTTCATACCTCCTAGGTACGAAATTTCGTACCTTACAAGATGCAAAGTTTCGTACCTCCTAGGTACGAAATTTCGTGCGAAATTTCGTACCTTGAAGGTACGAAATTTCATACTAGCAGGTACGAAATTTCATACCTAGCAGGTACAAAATTTCGTACCTGGGAGGTGCGAAATTTCGCACCTAGCAGGTGCGAAATTTCGTACCTCCACCCAGGTAAGAATTTTCTATGGCCCACAGCTGGAGGCGCGAATTTCCTGAAGATGGTCCCCATTTCTACCTACTCCTACCTAACCCATACCTAACCAGTTCCTATAAATACCCCCCTACCTCACACTTCAAAAGAGAGAGTTCTTGGGCATTGAGACCTCCGTAAGGCTTCATTAGTGGCATCTCCCCTTTGAGGAAGAAGAAGGGCAAACTTTTCAATTTTACTATTTCTTGCAAATATGACTATTGTAGCTTCATATATCATAGTCAATGAATGTAATGAGAGGATCTCAACCTTGTTATCTTTCAAGTGATCGATAAAATTCCTATACCTCTTCAAAGTGGACGTAGGCCCTCCCTGAGGCCGAACCACTATAAATCTCTTGTGTTATTTACTGTTTATGTTCTATAATATGTTCTTGTCTATGCGACCATATTTATAATTCCTAGTAATTAGGAATCTTTGGTGTTTACGACATTTTTTTCCGTCAACATATATTAATAGTCTTCCTCCACAGAAGCTCACTTCGATTATTACCCAATCGAATTCCATTCTATTCCAATTTATTTTATTAAATTGGAAACTTTTACTTTGGAAAGTTTCCATTAAATCTTAATAAAAAGATTTATAAATTCCAAATCATATTTCACTATTAATCGGGTTAAATAACAAATGTTATTTAAAACACCATTCTCGATAAACCCAAAAATCCAATTCTTTCATTCAATTCCAATTAAATATTAATTAACTAAAGAACTTTTCTAAATCTTAATTAAAAGATTTATTCTTTTCTCAATTGGGTTTAAGAACAATGTTAATAAGGACACCATTCACGACAAACCCAAAAGTCCATTTGATAATGAATACAAGGCTCTGAATAGAAATTATAACGGCTTATATTCTATATCAAATTGTGAAACCAAAAAATATTGTATTGGAAATAACGATATAAATATATCTTCCAAATATCCATAACAATATCCGTATAATCACGAAATCCAACATCGAAATATACCGAAGATGATTTCCACTCAAATCCACCTCAATTCATATATTGGAAATTATGGTTATATTAAAACCCATTCTCAATCCAATTTCTTTATTTAAAAATAATTGGATTATAATTCTAATTGATAACTAGTTCATTTCGATAAAAATATATTTTTATCTTTTTAAATATGGAATTTTTTTCATCCTAATTCATTCCAAATCATTTATTATGATTTTACACAAACTATCAATATTTTTAATAATTTTATTAAGGCCCTTTCAGTTGATTTCCACAAACGGTCATCGAACTACACTTACAACGACCTTTTCCAAATTTGATTTGGACATAATTCCAAATCCAACCGTTAGATTTCAAATCTCTTGTATTCGTTGGAAAGCTCTTTTCGATCAAATCGTCAGATTTCAAATCTCTTGTATTCGTTTGAAAGCTCTTTTCGATCAAATCGTCAGATTTCAAATCTCTTGTATTTGTTGGAAAGCTCTTTTCGATATGAACCCAACGGTTCCGGTTTTAGGAGAATATGACGGTCGGATCCCCGTTAATGTCAATTCGAAGTTAATGGTCGAAATTCGGGAATGGTCGCAGCATGGCGCGTTCTATTCAGGCCATTAAATATATATAATATATATTATATATATTTGGTTGATTTCCATTTAATTCGTATTTTAAAAATCATTTATAAATTCATTTTAAAAAACTATTTTAACTTCATTTTCAATTTTAAATCAAAATTGAATATTCCTTATCATTGTAATATTTAAATGATAATATTTTCAGAATATCTGATTTGAAATCATTTCCTTTTTTATATTCATTATAAAAATGAATAAAATCGATATAAATATCGTTTGCGTCAAAATGACTCATAACTAATAAACACGGCTTCATATATTTAAATATTTTCGTGTCCATCCCAAATCGGACATCAAAATCATATTTTGATTCATTATTGAATATTATTTTTAAAATATTCTTTATTTGAAAATATTCCCTTATTTTAAAATATTCGTTACTTCTGAATTGGAATCAATAATAGTCAATTACCATATAAAGTTATTTATATGGATTCCATACACACATGTACACAACAATAATCATACACAGTCAACCATCGTCTAGAGTGCATTACACCACTGCATAAGCATCAAATATAAATAATTAATGCTTACAACAGCCTGTCAACCAATCGACTGACATATGACTAAACAATTGGGATTAGTATATGTCAAATATCATCTCCATACCCGTGTGGGGGTGTTAATCCACAAACACAGATTTTATTTGTGTAGTTGGGCGATGTGTAAATTTTATCGTCACAATCCATATCAATTAAATGAGTGTACATAAACAAATCATCCGATTTGTAAATGAATATTTATTTTCATTCATATACTCGTTAAAAAATATTTTCCTAACGATTAAATATTTATTTCAACACATGAATATTTTATACAGTTCATTTATACAACAAAATTGATATTTTTATTGTTCTAACATATTTTAGAAAATTTTGGCAGCATAATGACGCAATACTAGAACCGGGATAAGGCCCAGCCTTATCTCTCGCCTAATACTGGCTCGTGCCATACACAAACCAAATTCAATCAATTCCATTCACATCCCAAACCAAATTCAAACAAATAAATTCATCAAAACAAACAACCAAACATCCATGGTTTCAATCAAAGGTGTTGGGTGCTACTAAGCACCGCCTGCATCCTAGTATATATTTAACTGTAAACAAAATTAGAGTGAGAAGTTCTCACCCAGAAGCTTTACCAATTCGTCGCGATTCTTCTAATGTAGAAAATTCTTGTCACCGCGCTTGCTTTTGTCGTTCCCCGCACTTGAATTTGCCTCTTTGGCTTTAGAATTTTCATACGGCCTCCAATCTTAACAAACTTTGTCACTGGCCTAAACGCGCCATTCCGGACAACTTTTTCTTAGTGGACTTTCTTCCAAAACTGCACAAATTCACCGAAAATCGCGAAAAACAGCAGCAGATTCGCGATATTTGGACGCTTTTTTTGGACAGCTCCACAATCCAAAATAGGACTTCCATATACTCAAATCAGAGAGAAAAACGAGATCTTCGACTTTGGTACTGTGGAGTTTTAGCTAGAAACGCACGGTTTGAGAGTTGGAAAAATAGTGAAATGGGTTATTTGCAAAAACGCGATTTTTGTTGAAAATGAGTTTTTGGGTGATGGGGGCCCCACGGCCGGAGCTAGGTGGTCAGAGGTAGCGGTGGGACCTACTGGTGGTGGGGGGAGGCGCAGGTAGCGGGATGGTGTCCAAAGGTGGCGGTGGTTGGAGGATTTAGGATTTGGGGCTTTTTTTTGCAAATCAAAGAAGAAGAGAGAGGAGAGGAGGGAGTAGAGAAAGAGAGGCGGAGGGGAGGAGAGGAGGCCAGCGACGCGAAGGGGAGGGCTGGAGTTCGGCGGTTGTGCGTTGCTCTCTCTCTTTATTTTTATTTGTTTTTGGTTTCACGATGGAAGAGAGGAAGAGAGAGGGAGGATTGACCAAGTATAATATATATATATCTTTAATAATTTATTTCCATAATGTTAGGTTTTTATTCGAACTCCAAATCGAACCCAACAACTTTCATCCCCAACCAAATACTCCCATTCCAGACACAATGGGATAGGTCCCGTAAGCCAGTTCGACAGTTTCGATTAGTTTTCATAAAAATTAATATATAAATTAATATAACATTCTATATTGATTTCAACATACATTTTAATTTACCGTTGCCACAAACTGGCTCCAAAAATTCTATTAAAATAAATCTAGCTATGTTTTGACGATTCGGTCCTAATAAAACTAATTTCATCGAATTTGGGGAACGTTTGAAAAATGATCAATTTCCAGTCGATTAAATTCAAACTAAAAGTACGAGATGCGTTTAAATTCACCACGCTCACATATTAATTCCAAAAATTATGAAAATTAGAATCTAGCCATAATTTGGCATTCTGGATCCAACAAAAGTGGTTTGGTCGAAAACGGAGGTCGTTTGTAAAATGGCTATTTTTAAGGGCTATATATTATATAAAATATATAAAAATTCCATAGCGACTATTTTGAATTTTAAACTGGACATAACTTCTCATTTCCATTATGAAATATGGATTTTTCACATTTTTTAGAAAGATATAATTAAAAAGATCCAGATATTTCTGGTTTTACTGAAATCTGATTAATTTTGAATCTTGTCCATTCAATTGAAATTTGAAATTTAAACTTCAAACTACCACGCCATTTCAGGCTTGTTTTATAATTAAAATAAATTTATTGGTTCTAAATTCGATTTTAATAAATTTTTAGTCATTATTATTTAAAATAAATCATTTTAAATATTCAAAATCCATTAAAATAGCTAAAATAAAAAAATTCAATTGGTTCTGAAAATCTGGGTTATTACAGATTCCTACTTCCTTGATTTGACGGCTCACAAGGAGACACCGACTCCTATTTCCTTGATTTCACCGCTCATAAGGACACACCGACTCCTATTTCCTTGATTTCACGGCTATAAGGACACACCGACTACTATTTCCTTGATTTCACAGCTACAAGGACACAACGATCCCTCTTTGATTCAGCACAAACAACGTTTACACAATCCAAGCAATTACAAACAGCCCTACAACTCTTCAATAACACTTGATTCAGAGAGCAGAGAGAGTAGAGAGAAGAAGTTTGATTCAAACAGAACTAAATTCGACAGAGTATAAGTGTAAAAACCATAAAAATGATTTGAGAATAATGGTATAGAGAAAAAGGATGAAGTAAGAGAAGAAGAGATGATAAAAAAATTCGGTTTTAACCCCTTTTTATAGAGTATGAAAGGTTGTAACGGTTCTGAATCGTTTCAAATATTTAAAAGACACTTCCTTTCAAAATTGGATAAAATGACATTTATATGTCGACATGGTGTTTTTGGTATGTCGATATACCCTTGTATATTTTTTATTTTCAAAGCATTTTTCAAGTGTTTTGATATGAAAATAATTCTGGAAATTCTTGTGTAAAAATCTAGTGTTGTAAATTAATATTATATGATAGAAAAACATATGAAAACATAAATTTAAACTATATAAATATATTTATAAAATTATAAGGTTTTAAACTATAAATATAAAGTATAAGAATATAAATATAAAATATATAAATATATAAAATTTATGTTTGGAAAACAAAAAAGAATAAAATAGAGAGGATTGAGGATAGAATTGAAAATCAGAATTTGAAAATTTGAATTTGAACCTGGAGTGCTATTTAGAGTCTTACAAAATCTAGACTATATGACTATATTAATCTTGAACTCTTAAAATCTTGAGTAGTCATGAGTCTTGAAATTTGTCTGAATTCTAAATCTCTATCATCTTTAAACTGTACAGTCTTCAGTAATATTTCCTGTATATAATTCCTGCATATGTGTGTGTGTGTGTGTATATATATATATATATATATATATATATATATTCTATACAAAAAGTGTTAATATATATTTCATAATCAATGATAATTGAAATAAGGTTGTTGTCATCAAAACTCCATTCTCCAACAATATCCTTCTTTGTGATAATGACAACCTTAGGTTATAAAATATCATTCCTGTATGTACCTGTTTGATGATGATCCTTCTAATGCTCCCCATGTCTGTAAGAATCCTATAAACTATGCCTATTTTATAATTTCTCCCCCTTTGTCATTATCAAAAAGAAATTCTAAAACTACTCCCTCTAAATCCTATAACTATCTAAGTAATCCAATACTAAAGTAAAGTACTCCCTCTAAATCTATGACTACACTAGTCTAATAAACTAAATATAAGGATGATAACCTAATCAATCCAAACAAGCAAATAAATCCAAACAAGTAATTCAAACAATCAAGAAATTCAAACAATCAAACAATCCAAACAAGTAATCTTAAACAATTAAATCAACCAAAGCATTCTTGAACCATCAATTAATCCTTAGAAATTCTAAAACTCCCCCTTAATCTAATACAAGACTAAACCAATCCTAAACTCTAATTTCTTTAAAACTATAATAGGAGTTTAATCGAGACTAAGAAATAACTCTAATATGGTATCCTTAAAATTATGATATAAGCAAAGCAATTTAATCCAAACAGTCGTAAAACCAAACATTTCTTGTAATTTCTATTTATCCTAAAACCTATAAAGCTCTGTTGACTACAAATGCATAATTATATTTCTAACACACCTTCCAACCGCTAATAAAATTCAACCATGTTAAACAATTCAAACAGGTCAATCAAGCCAAACAAATCAAATGAACCAAACAAATAAATCAATCCAATCAATTCAATCAAGTAAGCCAATTCAATCAATTCAACCAAGCCAAACAAATCAATTAAGTTAATCAAGACAAAGTAAATATGTTATGCATTTGATTAATAATCCTAGATAAAAAAAATCATATTATATACTTGTTATGTGTGAAGTTAAGGTTAACATGTAATGTAGTGTGTTGATTATAGCATAGTATGTTATATGCAAAATTATACAAAGTGATATATTGAATGAAATGCAACTTGGATGTGAATGATTTTAATTTGAGATGTACTCTAAAAATGATGTATGATATGAAATAAGATGTGTAATGATGGTATGTAGAATGATTTGGTAATTATATCTATTTAGGTAACATAGATTCAAAGTACTATTTAACTATTATGAATTATTTGAATCAAACAAAGATAATGTTAATTTCAAGACTTATATTAATTATATTAATGAATTTGATTAAAAGAATAATAAAGATAAGAGTTTAATTAAAAATAATATTCACGATAAGTAGTAAAATATTCAGAAAAATATTGAAGTTAAATAATATTAGAAGGGTAAATATTGTAAAATTTGAAAATCTATCTAAAGAGAATATAAAATTTGTATAATATAAAGTAAGCTATATAAACATATATTCATAAGTATATATAAAACTAATTTAAAAAGAACTTAAATTTTAATTTATGAGATATACGTTAATATTTTGATACAAATCAATTTTAAATTTAAATTTTAGAAATCAAAACATATTTATTTGCTAAAAACCATTTATACTTTAGAAGGAAACATTATAAAGTAAACTATAAAACTTCTTATATTTAAACTACTAAAAAAATCCTGTATATATATTTCTTTATTTTAAGTTAAATATACAAGTTTTATAAATCTTAATAGGAAGTCAAAATAAGTATTAAGTTACAAATAGTATTTGTGATAATGTAACCCAAAATTGTTACGAAATCATAAGAACAATGTATAAGTTAAACTATGCATATTTAAACTATATAAAAGATGAATAAATTTATATTTTATAACAATATCAAAAAGTTATATTAACTCTGTATATCATATTAACATGTTTATATAATTTTATTAAATTATATATTTTAATATATATTTTGAAACGAGATATAAGAAAATAAGTATATAGATAAATTTAATAACTAGAATTTAAACTGGCATTTCTAATTGAAAAAGATAGAGGGAAGTTTTAAATTTTAAATCTCTGAGATAAAAAATTTGAATTTCATTCTATTGGCTGATATGTTAACATATAGATATACGTATTATTTCAAAGAGAATATGGTTTTGTGACTTTGGTTTTAAAATATCGATTTGTATTTCAGGTTTAACTATTTCCTTACATAAGTATAATCCTAACAAACATTCAAATTTATTTTATTATTATATTTATTTTATTAAAGTTATTTTTGAATTTCATATTTCAAAATTGAATTTTAAAGTTTAAATTTCAAATTTAAAACAAAGCAAAGCAAGCAAAACATCCACTCAACCAAAAATTTAAAAACTAATTAGGGTGCACCTAGTTTTTAGATCCATTTCTTCGATATTCTGTGAATTATGAATTGATCTTCTTGAATTTGATGATGAGATCTGCTCTATTGCTACGGGCTCGTTTTTTTGATCAGGATAGTGTACTCATTTGCTGAATTTGAACACCGTATGAGTAAGACATTGAAGATTTAGTAGCTCAACCAACTTGGCGCCAAAATTTGAATTAGAATTTTGAATTTTGAATGAATGGACACTTCAGCTACTATATAAAGGCCCAAAAGTCATGTCTATTCATAACTACTCCTCCTCTTCTTCTTCCTCTCGTTTTTCACTTTTAATCAAACTTTTAGAAGGCATAACTTCTTCGTTTCTTAACAGAATTGGAAGAAATCAGTGGAAATCGAAGAAGAATTCGAGGATTATGATATAATTGTAGTTTGGGGATGAAACTGGATGGTACTGGGGGCAAAAAGTCGAAATAGTAAGAGGCATGCATAAAATCCCGTAACAGTTTTCAGTTTTGAATCGCCAACTTCAAACTGTCATATCTTAATCAATTTTGATCAGAATTTCACGATCTGCCCATCAAATAGACTACAGGAAGGAGAACTACAATCTAGAAAAGGATTTGAGACAAAATAATCTAGCCTATGGATGAAATTTGAAGATAACCGTCGACAGTTTTGGATTCCTTCACTCTTTATTCACCAAAACATCATTTGACCATTACCTGATCATTTCTTTACGGATTTACATTAAACCAGCGACATTGCGAAGCAAATGAAGAGAAGTACAGTATGAAAATAAGTTGTAGATGAAAATCCGAAGTTATAAAGTGATCTGGTACTCATTTCTTTGCTGATTTATATTATATATATCCATTTCTTCTAGTTGTCTCTTCACTTACTCTTCTTGACAGGACCCGAACTTCCCCGTGAAGGAAAGCACGAATAGCGTTGAAGACAAGACAAAATAGGACGTAGACGGAAGAACATTTCATTGTTATTACAACAATTCCATCAGATACAAGAATATACAGAGTATAAATGATTAAATTTATTCGACAAATATCAGAGATTACAATAAATTACATACCAGCGGAAAAATATACAAAACACAACTAGAAGTGATACACGGATACAGAGCTTTCCGAGCATCGTTCCAGCTGTAAATCAGGACCCTGTGGATATAAATCTGCAAAACCAAAACTACTAGCTGCCCGTGCGGAAAATAGGGGCACCCAGAGTTTAGGTTAAAACAATAAACTCCAGGTCAGTCATGGGACTGGTGTGAGAACTAAAACAGTTATTAATATTGGTTTTAAAGTTAGGTAAATCAAGGGACCACGCCGTATAACACGGAACGGGTTTCCTCCCAAGAATACCAGTTCATAGAACAAACAGCGCAATGCTAAATAAAGAAAAATGAAGCTGTTATAAGACCCAGGTCCCATCACACAATGCAACGCAAGCCGGAGGATAGGGTTTTCCCTTATAACAGCCAAAGCATGCTTGATACGTTTAAAACACATTCTTTGATACTATTATAGGTGTATAGTGTCAAAACAATTCAAATCATAAATATCAATCATAGGCGGCATGGGTACCATCTATCATGTCGCCATACTAGTTCTACAATTAAAACCGCAATACACGTATTGGAAATTGGATTTCCGTCATGAGTCGAGGCAAGGGGCAAGCTCCTCTCCGCGTTCGAGACACTCTAGCAAATGTCCCAGGACCCCACTATGATCCTTGGATCTTCAGGGCCGGTCCTCTCTTACTTTTGAGGATTAATTATTCCTGAACACACGTTTCCCAGTCCTTACAGACCTATATCCGAGGCGCCTCATATCCAACAACCACACAGGTGAAAAGTATATAAATGTCAGGGCTGGTAGGTCACTGACACCACCCTAGCTAGAAAGAAACGTCGTGCTCTCCCTGCAGTCACTATCCCGTTTTTGACTCATACCGAGGTGTGAGGCTCGCGAATTCACGTTATACACAAAGCTACGCCACACAGGCCGTGCTTTGATCATCAACCACAAGACTTTGCTTTTCAACAGAAGCCTTGATCAATTGCCACTTATGTGTGCCACACAGGCAATTCACTCCATGCGACTGCTGTCCATCGATATACAACCTCTGAGCTCGTATGTCTCAGAGAAGGGCGTTAAGCAAGAGAATAAATTCTCCGCCGCCAAACAGATGTATATTTAATAGAGATCAATCAACACAGAATAAAATCCAATGTCAGACACACAATCCATTTACAAGTTCGTTCTGGGTCTGAACGAAACCGGAGGCACTTTCCTCGCATATCCATCCATCTCCAAGTACGTCTGGACGATCACCAACTGTTTCCCTCATCCTGGGTGTACAGCCCAATCAAGATCATCAGTAATCACCCAAACGATGTGAAGACTTCCGGTCTTCAACCACCGTCTTCATCTTCGACATCTCGTCGAATCGGTTATTCAGAATGGGTATAACCCGGCCTTTCTGAATAACCCACGTATATAATAAACAAATGTTACACAAACACAACAAACGCCTCATTCCAATTCAGAATATTCTTTTATTCACAAAATCACATTCCTAGGGAAAGGTTCCCATTAATTTTATCCAAGATAAATTCTTCTAAATTTATTCTATAATCTCCCTTTGGATATCATTTCAAACTAGTCGGGATTAGCGAACCACACCGAAGTAATTATTTATTTTATTTCCCAATCCCAACCTATATATCCCATGGAGAAAACTGGCAACACTCCACAACTAACACCACGGTGTTATCGGTAAAATTAATTACCATTTCACGTTCAAATCTAATTAAAGATTTAACTATCGCTTTGGAGAAAAACTGGTGGTACTCCATTCTCGATCACCTTTCAGATTTGATAATTTAAATTATCAATTCACATTTTTAATCTAATTAAAGATTCATTAAAACTCCACTTAGTTTTAATCTTTTCAAAAATCAACATCTTGCCTTTAACTGGGTTAAAGAACCAATGTCATCTAAAACACGATTCACGATAAACCCAAATCACATTTGATATTAAATACAAGGCTCTGAATAGAAAATATACCGGCTTATATTCAATATACAATTCTGAAACCAACGAATATCGTATTGGAAATAACGATATAACATATATCTTTCAAATTCCCATAACAATATCTGTATAGTCACGAAATCCAACATCGAAATATTCCGAAGATAATTTCGATTCAACTCCAGTCCAATCCACGTATTGGGAATATTGATTATTTTTAAAATCACTTTCAAATTCAATTTATTTATTTCAAAAATAAATTGATTTTAATTCTAGTTCAAAACTAGTTCATTTCGATAAAAATCTATTTTTATCATTTCAAATGTGGAATTCTTCATCCCAGTTCTTTCCAATTCACATATTATGATTTTACACAAATTATCAATATTTTTAATAATTTTATCAAGGCCCGTACAGTCGATTTCCATCAACGGCTATCGAACTGCACTTACAGCGACCTTATTCAAATTTGATTTGGACATAATTCCAAATCCAACCGTTAGATTTCAAATTTCTAATATTCGTTGGAAAGTTCTTTTCGATTCGAACCCAACGGTTTTGGTTTTAGGAGAATCCGACGGTCGGATCTCCCGCAATGTCCGTTTGAAATAAATGGTCGAAATTCACGAACTGCCGCGACGCGGCGCGTTCTATTCAGGCCATTATATTATATATATAATATATATAATATATATTTCGTCGATTTCTATTTAAAACGAATTTTATAAATCGTTTTAAATTCGTTTCTAAAACAATTCAACTTCTACATTCAATTTCAAATCGATTTGATTTCAATTCAACTCGAATTCAAATTCGTTTCAATTCAATTCAAATTCGTTTCAATTCAAATTGATTTCAATTTAATTTCGATTCGAATCCAATCAAATTTCAGTTCGTTTTCAATTCAACTTGAATTTGTTTTATATTCAATTCCATTCGAAGTCCTTTTATATTCAATTCAAATTCATTTTCTTTTCAATTCGAATTCTCTATAATATTCATTTCAATTTGAATAAAATCGATATAAATATCGTTCACGTCAAAATGGCGCAAAACTAATCAACACGGCTTTATATTTTTCACAACTTCTTTATTCTATTCAACAAATGAATATTTTTCCCATTCAACACATGAACCTATATTTCTTTCAACACACGACTAATCTCAACACATGAGTGCTGTCAACACATCACTATTGTTGTTATGTAAAATATTTTATAAAACTATGGTATCTATCGTTTGATTTTCAATTAGACTTCAACTGGGGAGTAGTTCTAATTTTAAATATGATAAAGATGTAATTTTTATTATTAAAATATTTCACTCAACACATGAACATCGTCAACACATGACTATTTTTATATTCAACACATGAATTTTCTTTTATAATATTCCTTATTTTCCCGATTGGAATGAGGCCCAATCAATCACCATATAACGTTAATTATATGGATTCCATACAACACATGTATATAATAACATTGAAAAATAATCAACCATCAACCAAAGTGCACCACACTGTATAAGCATCAAATATAGATATCTTACGCTTATAACAGCCTGTCAATCAATCGATCGACATATTTAATCAATCAGGATGAGTGAACTTCAAATTTCATCCCAACACCCGTGTGGGGTTTCAAACAATCAAACACAGATTTTATTTGTGCAGTTGGGCGATGTGTAAAATTTATCGTCCCAATCAATGTCCTTCAAATAGGTGTACATAAACAAACCGTCCGGTTTGTAAATGAATATTTTATTTTATTCACTTCCACGTTAAAAATTATATTTTTAACGATAAAATATTATATTTCAACACATGAATTTCCATTCAGTTCATTTACACAATAAAAATGATATTTTTATTTTCTAACATATTTTGGGAAATTTCGGCGGCATAACGGCACGATACTAGAAACGGGACGAGGCCTAGCCTTATCCCCGGTCTAGTGAAGGCCCACGCCATTCACACATCAATCAAATCCATTCCATTTCACCAAACAATTCAATTCAAACCAAATAATCTAACCAACTACACAACCAATCAAACAAGTCCATGGTCTATGGACGATTGTGTCGGGTGCTACTAAACACCGTCTGCATCCTAGTATATATATATAACTAGAAAAAGAGATTTTGAGTGAGAAGTTCTCACCGACTAGCTAAACCAAACGCCACGACTCTTCTTATGTAGAAATCTTCGTCGTTCTCGCCTTTTGTCACTTTCACCGCCCGTAGTCACTACATATATAAAAATCACATTTTTATATTGTTGCCATGTATATAAAAATCACATTTTTATATTATTGCTATGTATATAAAAATCACATTTTTATACTACTACTATATAGATAAAAATTCTATTTTTACAACGGTGTTCATATAATAAAGATTATATTTTTATATCGCCACTTATATAAAAATCACATCTTTGCTCCTTTTACATAATAAAGATCAAATCTTTAATACTTCTATAATGTAAAAATCATATTTTTACCATCTCTATAACATAAAAATCATATTTTTATTAACTTCATATGTCAAAAATCATAGAAGCTTTAAAACGGAGAAAACTCACTTTTTTTTTAACGCCCAGATTCGCTGTTTGGGTCCTAGAATTTGCAAACGAGCTTCAATCTTCACACCATCTTTATTTCTAGCACAAGCACGCCATTCTGAACAACTTTTGCCTAGTGGTCTTTTTGCCGAAAATGTGCCATTTCGCCGGAAATCGCGAAAAGACAGCATTTTGACAGTGTTTGAACAGCAGAGTTCGGACGCGTTTTCCCGATAACTCCGCAATGCAAAATAGGACTTATCATATACCAAATCGAAGAGAAAATCGTGCTCTTCGACTTTGGTTTTGAGGAACTTTGGCTAGAAACGCACGGTTTGGGAGTTATTCGCGAAATACGGTCAGGGACTTATTTGCAAAACGGGCGATTTTAGTGAAAATGGGTTTTTGGGTGTAGCGGGGCCCACGGCCGGAATTGAGGGGGCTGGAGGGGGGCGCAGGCCTGGTGGACGTGGGGGAGGGTGTGGGTGGCGGTGGTGGGGCCCGTGGTGGCCGCGGTGGTGGTGGTTGGTGATTTGGGGCTTAGGGTTTGCAAATGGGGAGAGGAGGAGGAAGAGGAGGAGGAGGAGGAGAGGAAGAGGGGGTGCGGCGGCTCGCCGGAGGCTGGTGGTGGGCGGTGGAGGAGGGGCAGCGGCGGGAGGAGGGGTGGTCTCCATTTTTGAGTTTTTGTGAAGAAAGAGGAAGAGGAAGAAAGTGAAGAAGAAAAGAAAGTAAAAGTGTTTATATGCTAGTTTCTCGCGTATCGCCTGAACGCTAGCGATCTCCGATGGCCGCGGATTTCGGACACGAGATAGTAGACGTGAAGACGAGTCCAACGAAACAAGTTTCGTCGAATTCCGAGTTCGTTTGACCGTCCGTTAAAAATCACAAAAATGCTCAGATTAGCTCTAAAAATGCGATTTTGGCGCACCTTTTCTTCTCACACGCTCACATGCTAACTCAAAAAATCAAGCCCTCTTGGATTTAACCATTATTAGACGATACGAATCTAGAAAAAAAAGTAGAATTGAATTCCGAGGTCGTATCAATAATGTTCCTTTGTAAAATGACTGCTCGTTTTACCCTGAACTGTTTCAGCTCGCACGACCGCATATTAACTCCGTTCGACGCGCCATTTGGAACTCAACAATGATTTGACATTGTGAATCCATAAAAATTTATCTTGTCGAATTCTGAGCTCGTATGCAAAATTTCACTTTTTAAGGGCTATGTTTTGTTAACCGAACAACTCCAGCCCATAGCCACTATTCCGGATATCGGAATATATCAAAGCTTATACTTTTCGGAGTTCTAAACGGCATTTTGAACTCAATGGAAGTGGTTTCGAGTCCAAATTCATCCGTATGCAAAATTTGACTTTTTGGCGCCGTATGTAATTTACATAGCGACTATTCTGAATTTTCAACTGGGCATAACTTTTGATTCCCGCTATGAAATTTCAATTTGTCGGATTCGTTGGAAAGATATTACCAGTTAGATCCTAATGTTTTTGGTTTCACTAAAATCCGGATTGTTTTGCACCCGGTACATTCAATTGAAGTTTGAAATCGAATTATCGAACTACCGCGCCATTTTCAATTCTATTTATAATTATATATAAATATTTATATTCAAACGACGCCGTATATAAATATATACGTCGAATTCTATTCAAAATAAATTTTTCATCGATATTATTTAAAATATTCTATTTTAAATATTCAAAATTCGCTAAAATGGCCAAAATAAAATTTTAAACTGGCCCAGATTTTCGGGTTATTACAATCTCCCCCACTTAAAACTTTTCGTCCCCGAAAAGGAACAAAGTCGAAAGTGGTTTGATCAATCAACTCTACGCTCGATCTGGCTTCCATTCTCCAACTTTTCAGTTTCTGAGAATTTTCAAATTTTCAAAAATTTGGCTAACACCCTAAATTTTCGAAAAATTTCGCCATAACCTCCCCTGCACCGGGAGCATCGGGGAATTTCAAATAGCTTCCCCGGTCCTTCAGATCTCAAAAAGAAAAAGAAAAAGCCAAGCGGCTAGCCAATAGGCTCATAAAATCATCATCACCCAAACAAAACAGTAAATTGTGTAGTAAACATGTACCTATTTGTCGGGCAAACAAATTTTATTCTCTGCTCTAGCCTCCTTGCTATGACCTGTTCAATGTAAGTATATGTATATGCAAGCAAATGCGACCAATTTTCAATATAATTCAATATTTGATGCAATTAGGCATAAATGGTTCAAAATTATCAAACAATTAAACAAACAACACAAACATCAATCAATTAGTGAATTAGAGTTTCAAATTGATAATTTGATATATATACAAAAATCATGTTTTGATGCCAATTCACAACAATGTATTCTAGCTATATAAGTTTTGGTTCTCACACCAGCCTAATGGAAATATATAGATATCACACCTTCGAAACACGAA
This sequence comes from Allium sativum, assembly GCA_030737875.1. Taxonomy (NCBI): domain Eukaryota; kingdom Viridiplantae; phylum Streptophyta; class Magnoliopsida; order Asparagales; family Amaryllidaceae; genus Allium; species Allium sativum. The sequence continues at coordinate 420,671,914 of CM060913.1, read as the reverse complement.
TATAAATACTGATGATGTGGCCACATCACCAGAATTATCCCCGGGTGTCTAGAATGTGATTCTATATCTATCCAATATATTAAAACTTCGAATATACGTTCAGGACGCGTATACGCGAAATCTTTATATACTCGATTGTCCATATTCAAAATAAATAAATAATCAAATACGTATAAAATGGTTTAAATTTCAAAACAAAATTGTTTTCATTTGAAAAATATACTCTTCACACTCGTTCTAGGATACTACTGATCCTATCTCTAACGAGTCATTCTAATTGGATATTACTAACCCAATATCTGATGAATTCTTTCGTATGGTTCTAATGTGTCTTGTTCTCGAGCTCTGTAAACCAAAGCTCTGATACCAAACTGACAGGACCAAAACTTCCCCGTGAAGGAAAGCACGGATAGCGTTGAGGACAAGACAAAATAGGACGCAGACGGAAGAACATTTCATTATTATTACAACAATTCCATCAGATACAAGAATATACAGAGTATAAATGATTAAATTTATTCGACAAATATCAGAGATTACAATAAATTACATAGCAGCGGAAAAATATACAAAACACAACTAGAAGTGATACACGGATACAGAGCTTTCCGAGCATCGTTCCAGCTGTAAATCAGGACCCTGTGGATATAAATCTGCAAAACCAAAACTACTAGCTGCCCGTGCGGAAAATAGGGGCACCCAGAGTTTAGGTTAAAACAATAAACTCCAGGTCAGTCATGGGACTGGTGTGAGAACTAAAACAGTTATTAATATTGGTTTTAAAGTTAGGTAAATCAAGGGACCACGCCGTATAACACGGAACGGGTTTCCTTCCAAGAATACCAGTGCATAGAACAAACAACGCAATGCTAAATAAAGAAAAATGAAGCTGTTATAAGACCCAGGTCCCATCACACAATGCAACGCAAGCCGGAGGATAGGGTTTTCCCTTATAACAGCCAAAGCATGCTTGATACGTTTAAAACACATTCTTTGATACTATTATAGGTGTATAGTGTCAAAACAATTCAAATCATAAATATCAATCATAGGCGGCATGGGTACCATCTATCATGTCGCCATACTAGTTCTACAATTAAAACCGCAATACACGTATTGGAAATTGGATTTCCGTCATGAGTCGAGGCAAGGGGCAAGCTCCTCTCCGCGTTCGAGACACTCTAGCAAATGTCCCAGGACCCCACTATGATCCTTGGATCTTCAGGGCCGGTCCTCTCTTACTTTTGAGGATTAATTATTCCTGAACACACGTTTCCCGGTCCTTACAGACCTATATCCGAGGCGCCTCATATCCAACAACCACACAGGTGAAAAGTATATAAATGTCAGGGCTGGTAGGTCACTGACACCACCCTAGCTAGAAAGAAACGTCGTGCTCTCCCTGCAGTCACTATCCCGTTTTTGACTCATACCGAGGTGTGAGGCTCGCGAATTCACGTTATACACAAAGCTACGCCACACAGGCCGTGCTTTGATCATCAACCACAAGACTTTGCTTTTCAACAGAAGCCTTGATCAATTGCCACTTATGCGTGCCACACAGGCAATTCACTCCATGCGACTGCTGTCCATCAATATACAACCTCTGAGCTCGTATGTCTCAGAGAAGGGCGTTAAGCAAGAGAATAAATTCTCCACCGCCAAACAGATGTATATTTAATAGAGATCAATCAACACAGAATAAAATCCAATGTCAGACACACAATCCATTTACAAGTTCGTTCTGGGTCTGAACGAAACCGGAGGCACTTTCCTCGCATATCCATCCATCTCCAAGTACGTCTGGATGATCACCAACTGTTTCCCTCATCCTGGGTGTACAGCCCAATCAAGATCATCAGTAATCACCCAAACGATGTGAAGACTTCCGGTCTTCAACCACCGTCTTCATCTTCGACATCTCGTCGAATCGGTTATTCAGAATGGGTATAACCCGGCCTTTCTGAATAACCCACATATATAATAAACAAATGTTACACAAACACAACAAACGCCTCATTCCAATTCAGAATATTCTTTTATTCACAAAATCACATTCCTAGGGAAAGGTTCCCATTAATTTTATCCAAGATAAATTCTTCTAAATTTATTCTATAATCTTCCTTTGGATATCATTTCAAACTAGTCGGGATTAGCGAACCACACCGAAGTAATTATTTATTTTATTTCCCAATCCCAACCTATATATCCCATGGAGAAAACTGGCAACACTCCACAACTAATACCACGGTGTTATCGGTAAAATTAATTACCATTTCACGTTCAAATCTAATTGAAGATTTAACTATCGCTTTGGAGCAAAACTGGTGGTACTCCATTCTCGATCACCTTTCAGATTTGATAATTTAAATTATCAATTCACATTTTTAATCTAATTAAAGATTCATTAAAACTCCACTTAGTTTTAATCTTTTCAAAAATCAACATCTTGCCTTTAACTGGGTTAAAGAACCAATGTCATCTAAAACACGATTCACGATAAACCCAAATCACATTTGATATTAAATACAAGCCTCTGAATAGAAAATATACTGGCTTATATTCAATATACAATTCTGAAACCAACGAATATCGTATTGGAAATAACGATATAACATATATCTTTCAAATTCCCATAACAATATCTGTATAGTCACGAAATCCAACATCGAAATATTCCGAAGATAATTTCTATTCAACTCCAGTCCAATCCACGTATTGGGAATATTGATTATTTTTAAAATCACTTTCAAATTCAATTTATTTATTTCAAAAATAAATTGATTTTAATTCTAGTTCAAAACTAGTTCATTTCGATAAAAATCTATTTTTATCATTTCAAATGTGGAATTCTTCATCCCAGTTCTTTCCAATTCACATATTATGATTTTACACAAATTATCAATATTTTTAATAATTTTATCAAGGCCCGTACAGTCGATTTCCATCAACGGCTATCGAACTGCACTTACAGCGACCTTATTCAAATTTGATTTCGACATAATTCCAAATCCAACCATTAGATTTCAAATTTCTAATATTCGTTGGAAAGTTCTTTTCAATACGAACCCAACGGTTCCGGTTTTAGGAGAATCCGACGGTCGGATCTCCCGCAATGTCCGTTTGAAATAAATGGTCGAAATTCACGAACTGCCGCGACGCGGCGCGTTCTATTCAGGCCATTATATTATATATATAATATATATTTCGTCGATTTCTATTTAAAACGAATTTTATAAATCGTTTTAAATTCGTTTCTAAAACAATTCAACTTCTACATTCAATTTCAAATCGATTTGATTTCAATTCAACTCGAATTCATTTCCATTTTATCTAATTCGAATTCAAATTCGTTTCAATTCAATTCAAATTCGTTTCAATTCAAATTGATTTCAATTTAATTTCGATTCGAATCCAATTAAATTTCAGTTCGTTTTCAATTCAACTTGAATTTGTTTTATATTCAATTCCATTCGAAGTCCTTTTATATTCAACTCAAATTCGTTTTCTTTTCAATTCGAATTCGCTATAATATTCATTTCAATTTGAATAAAATTGATATAAATATCGTTCACGTCAAAATGGCACAAAACTAATCAACACGGCTTTATATTTTTCACAACTTCTTTATTCTATTCAACAAATGAATATTTTTCCCATTCAACACATGAACCTATATTTCTTTCAACACACGACTAATCTCAACACATGAGTGCTGTCAACACATCACTATTGTTGTTATGTAAAATATTTTATAAAACTATGGTATCTATCGTTTGATTTTCAATTAGACTTCAACTGGGGAGTAGTTCTAATTTTAAATATGATAAAGATGTAATTTTTATTATTAAAATATTTCACTCAACACATGAACATCGTCAACACATGACTATTTTTATATTCAACACATGAATTTTCTTTTATAATATTCCTTATTTTCCCGATTGGAATGAGGCCCAATCAATCACCATATAACGTTAATTATATGGATTCCATACAACACATGTATATAATAACATTGAAAAATAATCAACCATCAACTAAAGTGCACCACACTGTATAAGCATCAAATATAGATATCTTACGCTTATAACAGCCTGTCAATCAATCGATCGACATATTTAATCAATCAGGATGAGTGAACTTCAAATTTCATCCCAACACCCGTATGGGGTTTCAAACAATCAAACACAGATTTTATTTGTGCAGTTGGGCAATGTGTAAAATTTATCGTCCCAATCAATGTCCTTCAAATAGGTGTACATAAACAAACCGTCCGGTTTGTAAATGAATATTTTATTTTATTCACTTCCACGTTAAAAATTATATTTTTAACGATAAAATATTATATTTCAACACATGAATTTCCATTCAGTTCATTTACACAATAAAAATGATATTTTTATTTTCTAACATATTTTGGGAAATTTCGGCGGCATAACGGCACGATACTAGAAACGGGACGAGGCCTAGCCTTATCCCCGGTCTAGTGAAGGCCCACGCCATTCACATATCAATCAAATCCATTCCATTTCACCAAACAATTCAATTCAAACCAAATAATCTAACCAACTACACAACCAATCAAACAAGTCCATGGTCTGTGGACGATTGTGTCGGGTGCTACTAAACACCGTCTGCATCCTAGTATATATATATAACTAGAAAAAGAGATTTTGAGTGAGAAGTTCTCACCGACTAGCTAAACCAAACGCCACGACTCTTCTTATGTAGAAATCTTCGTCGTTCTCGCCTTTTGTCACTTTCACCGCCCGTAGTCACTACATATATAAAAATCACATTTTTATATTGTTGCCATATATATAAAAATCACATTTTTATATTGTTGCTATGTATATAAAAATCACATTTTTATACTACTACTATATAGATAAAAATTCTATTTTTACAACGGTGTTCATATAATAAAGATTATATTTTTATATCGCCACTTATATAAAAATCACATCTTTGCTCCTTTTACATAATAAAGATCAAATCTTTAATACTTCTATAATGTAAAAATCATATTTTTATCATCTCTATAACATAAAAATCATATTTTTATTAACTTCATATGTCAAAAATCATAGAAGCTTTAAAACGGAGAAAACTCACTTTTTTTCTAACGCCCGGATACGCTGTTTGGGTCCTAGAATTTGCAAACGAGCTTCAATCTTCACACCATCTTTATTTCAAGCACAAGCACGCCATTCTGAACAACTTTTGCCTAGTGGTCTTTTTGCCGAAAATGTGCCATTTCGCCGGAAATCGCGAAAAGACAGCATTTTGACAGTGTTTGAACAGCAGACTTCGGACGCGTTTTCCCGATAACTACGCAATGCAAAATAGGACTTAACATATACCAAATCGAAGAGAAAATTGTGCTCTTCGACTTTGGTCTTTAGGAACTTTGGCTAAAAACGCACGATTTGGGAGTTATTCGCGAAATACGGTCAGGGACTTATTTGCAAAACGGGCGATTTTGGTGAAAATGGGTTTTTGGGTGTAGCGGGGCCCACGGCCGGAATTGAGGGGGCTGGAGGGGGGCGCGGGCCTGATGGACGTGGGGGAGGGTGTGGGTGGCGGTGGTGGGGCCCGTGGTGGCCGCGGTGGTGGTGGTTGGTGATTTGGGGCTTAGGGTTTGCAAATGGAGAGAGGAGGAGGAAGAGGAGGAGGAGGAGGAGAGGAAGAGGGGGTGCGGCGGCTCGCCGGAGGCTGGTGGTGGGCGGTGGAGGAGGGGCAGTGGCGGGAGGAGGGGTGGTCTCCATTTTTGAGTTTTTGTGAAGAAAGAGGAAGAGGAAGAAAGTGAAGAAGAAAAGGAAGTAAAAGTGTTTATATGCTAGTTTCTCGCGTATCGCCTGAACGCTAGCGATCTCCGATGGCCGCGGATTTCGGACACGAGATAGTAGACGTGAAGACGAGTCCAACGAAATAAGTTTCGTCGAATTCCGAGTTCGTTTGACCGTCCGTTAAAAATCACAAAAATGCTCAGATAAGCTCTAAAAATGCGATTTTGGCGCACCTTTTCTTCTCGCACGCTCACATGCTAACTCAAAAAATCAAGCCCTCTTGTATTTAACGATTATTAGACGATACGAATCTAGAAAAAAAAGTAGAATTGAATTCCGAGGTCGTATCAATAATGTTCCTTTGTAAAATGACTGCTCGTTTTATCCTGAACTGTTTCAGCTCGCACGGCCACATATTAACTCCGTTCGACGCGCCATTTGGAACTCAACAATGATTTGACATTGTGAATCCATAAAAATTTATCTCGTCGAATTCTGAGCTCGTATGCAAAATTTCACTTTTTAAGGGCTATGTTTTGTTAACCGAACAACTCCAGCCCATAGCCACTATTCCGGATATCGGAATATATCGAAGCTTATACTTTTCGGAGTTCTAAACGGCATTTTGAACTCAATGGAAGTGGTTTCGAGTCCAAATTCATCCGTATGCAAAATTTGACTTTTTGGCGCCGTATGTAATTTACATAGCGACTATTCTGAATTTTCAACTGGGCATAACTTTTGATTCCCGCTATGAAATTTCGATTTGTCAGATTCGTTGGAAAGATATTACCAATTAGATCCTAATGTTTTTGGTTTCACTAAAATCCGGATTGTTTTGCACCCGGTACATTCAATTGAAGTTTGAAATCGAATTATCGAACTACCGCGCCATTTTCAATTCTATTTATAATTATATATAAATATTTATATTCAAACGACGCCGTATATAAATATATACGTCGAATTCTATTCAAAATAAATTTTTCATCGATATTATTTAAAATAATCTATTTTAAATATTCAAAATTCGCTAAAATGGCCAAAATAAAATTTTAAACTGGCCCAGATTTTCGGGTTATTACACTTCTCATCTTTTTAATTTCTTTTTATAATTGGAATTTTCAATAGCCACCATTTTGGAATTTAAATTTCCAATAGCCACGTCAACCATCTTTTCAGAATTTGATTATCCAATAGCCATATAACACATCTTTTCCTCTAAAACAACACAACCTTTCAAATAATTAAATAAATTTTCAAATAATTCAAATGTGTTTTCAAATATCCAAATGACTTTTAAGAATAACAATAATATAATGATGGTTTTGTAACGTATCCATATATCAAGAATTTCAAAATTTTAAATTTTCAAAATTTAAAATTTTGAATTTCAAAAAATCAAATCAAAGTAACTTGATTTTTCAAAACAGGTGAATGCAGACTTATCTAATACTGATGCAATACATAAATTTAAATTAGTGCTCAAAATTTGCCTTTTAAAATTTTCAAAAATCAGATTATGAACTTTTTGAAAGACCTTGCTCTGATACCAATTGTTAAGGAATGCGGAATGGATCGTTAAGGCAAAGCAAACACTAGAGGAGGGTGAATAGTGTTTGTAAGAATTTAAACAAAATCTGAAACTAATGTGAATTACGGGATGAATCAAACACCACAAACACAATCACAGACACAGATTCAAACACAAATGCAAAATAAACAGAAATAAAGATGCGGAAAAGGAAAGAACACACCGGATTTTGTACTGGTTCAGATTACTAATATGTCCAGTCCGGCACAACGCAGGATTGCGCAGAGTTTTATTACTATTTCCAATAGTCAAGTGCAACCAACTTGATTTCACGGCTCACAAGGAGAAACCGATTCCTACTTCCTTGATTTCACGGCTCACAAGGACACATCGACTCCTATTTCCTTGATTTCACGGCTCACAAGGACACACCAACTCCTATTTCCTTGATTTCACGGCAACAAGGACACACCGATTCCTCTTTCATTTAACACAAACAATGTTTACTCAATCCAAGCAATTAAGCAGCCCTATGACTCTTCAATAGCACTTGATTCAGAGAGTAGAGAGTGTAGAGAGAAGAAGTTTGATCAAAACAGAATTGAATTTGGCAGAGTATAAGTGTAAAAACTATAAAAATGATTAAGAAGGTATAGAGAAAGAGGATCAAGTGAGAATAAGAGATGATAAAAAATTCGGTTTTGACCCCTTTTTATAGAATATGAAAGGTTGCAACGGTTCTGAATCGTTTCAAATAGTGAAAAGACACTTCCTTTCAAAATTGGGAAAAGTGACAGTTGTATGTCGACATGGTGTTTTTGGTATGTCGACATACCCTTGCATATTTTTGATTTTCATAGCATTTTTCAAGTGTTTTGAAATGAAAATAATTTTGGAAATTTTTGAGTAAAAATCTAGTGTTGTAAATTAATATTATATGATAGAAAAACATATGAAAACATAAATTTAAACTATATAAATATATTTATAAAATTATAAGGTTTTAAACTACAAATATAAAGTATAAGAATATAAATATAAAGTATATAAATATATAAAACTTATGTTTGGAAAACAAAGAAGAATAAAACAGAAAGGATTGAGGATAGAATTGAAAATCAGAATTTGAAAATTAGAATTAGAATTTGAACCTGGAGTGCTATATAGAGTCTTACAAAATTTAGACTCTATAACTACATTAATCTTGAACTCTTGAAATCTTGAATACTCACGAGTCTTGAAATTTGTCTGAATTCTGAATCTCTATCATCTTTAAACTGTACAGTCTTTAGTAATATTTCCTATATATAATTCCAACATATGTGTGTATATATATATTATATACAAAAAGTGTTAGGTATATATTTTATAATCAATGATAATTGAAATAAGGTTATTGTCATCAAAACTCCATTCTCCAACAATTGTGTTGTCCCTTGCTTATGGCATTGCCCCCAAACCACCGCAATTTATTCCCCCTCGGGGAGGTCACAGAGATTATAAGCGGCGAGGATGATGGTGGGAGGTGCGCCTCGGTGTCTCACGAGTCCATCACTCCCGCGAAGGTCAGAGGAGAGAAAGGAGGAAATGGTTCTCAAAGGAAGAGGTCCATCACTGGTGGTTTGCCTAGTGCTGAATCTGTACAGAAGAAGAAAAGAGAGAAGAAGGATGATTAGTATCAATAGTTGTCATAGATATTATAGACATTTTGGTTATGTAGGACGACAGTATATGTGACTACAGCCCTCACTTTTGGTCTTTGGAGACATGGTGTGGTTCTCATGTACACCCTATTGTTAGTAAGAAAGATATTAGATATGTAATTTAATTTTGTTATGTAAATGAAAGTTGTAACGATCCAGAATTTTTAACCAATTTAAAATTGGAATTTATAATACTTAATTTGAATTTAAATTTGAATTTGACATAAATATATATGGTTTGGAATATTTAATAATTTTGATAAGTTATATGACAGATTTTACTTGAATTATAAATGAGAATGATTATTAATAAGTTTGGATTTATTGATACTATTTATCGTTTGACCGGATTTTTCAAACCATAACATGAATTAGTAGCATTAGAACTAAGTGTTGCCCTTAGTCTTCAAAGAATTTTAAAGGAAATGCTACCAAATGATCACTTTCCCTCCTTAAGACAAATGTAAGGACACTTGTATTTTTACATGCCTCCTTTCATGCATGTTTTACACTTGCCCCTTATGTGTCAATACCTCCTTAACCCTCCATTCCTATCTAAGGAGGCATTTCCTCCATTTTTTAACAATTCCACTCCATTTTCTTCTTTTCATCTTCTTCTTAAAGCTTATATGGCCATGGTTTCCAATGCATAAGTTTTTTTTTTCCACCACCACCTTGCCGAAGTTCGTCATCCTCCTCCTCTTCCTCTTCTAATATATATAGAGGGAGAGAGATTAGTGTATATTATATATATATATATATATATATTGGTGAAAAGAAGTTGCACCGAAATACTGTCTGACGGTTCACTCAATTAGGCTCGCCTACCGTGAAGATTTGGAAAGCTGTTAGGTTAGAACTATTTAACCACAATTTATATATTTAATTAGTGGTTTGATCAATTTAAATATAGTGATGAATTATTAGTGGTTAATGATGATTGATGTTTGTTGTGATGGATAACGGATGCATAGTTTAGACTACATACACTATTAAGCGTTAGTGTTATAACGCTTGTGCACAGTTATGATTTCTTTAATTATGTTGATGATGGTTGATATGGATTTTTAAATGGTTGTTGATGTTGTTTTGCACACACTATGACACAACAATTATGGTATCACATTAGTGGTCGACAAATCTCTTTCATAATTAGAAGCAATATCTTTATTGAATTTAAAGGCTAATAATTTGGAAAACCATATGTATGAATTCATATATATTGCTAAAGTCCTTTAAATGAATAAATAAATACCGGGATATTCTAGGATGACAGAGAGGATAGTGTCTAGGCTTGGGTTCGGAAATAAAGTTTCCTGCTCTCCCTGGTTATCCCTAACTGATCCGACGAATGGGATGGTTAATTTGAAGTTATTTGGATTTAGAAATGAATTGGAATTTGATTTATTATGTAAAAAAAAAAGTTGAATTTTAGATCCAGAATAATTTGGAAAGTAAATTTAAATGATTTTAAAAGGGTTATATAAGGATATAATGGTTTTCTAAGATATTTTAAAGTATCGTAAAATAATGGTTATTATGGTCAAAATAGAGCTTGTCCCATTATGGCAATTTACATATTTTAGATGCAAACTTTAAACGCTTATAACTTTTGCAATCTAAATCGGGTTTTCATAAAATGAAAAATGTTTGATTTCCATTAACAAGAACTTTCAAGTGAGTGAATGCAGATTTTAAATTCGAGTTATAATTTTTAAGTTATGTTTGAAACCATTTTGGAAAAGGTCGATGAAAGAACAATTTGTTGGCCATAACTATAAACAGCTATTTTTAAATGTTTCAAAAATATGGAAAAAAAATTGTAAAATCATTACAAATTATGAAAAGGTGTTTTGAATTGTAAAGTTTAAGTTTTGGCTAAGATAAATGATATTTTGATCAAAATAGTTAAGATAACTGTTTTGTAATGCTTTTGTAACACTTCTGAAACGCTATTGAAACGCTTTCTTCGAAAACAATCTATTTTGAAGTTTTAACCCGTAAACTTTCTTCAAAACTATAAGTAATGATTTGTGGAATGTTTTCAAAGGTTTAAAAGTATTGAAAATATTTTAGACAGTAATTAAATTGATTTATTTGATATTAAAACGGGTTTTCCACTTTCAAATAATTGGATATGGTTGGAGATAAATCTTCGGATGTTTGATATTAATTCGGTAGATGAAGTCTCTTACAATTTGAGGAATTTAAAAGGTAGTTCACCATTATTCCGTTTATAGTGTGAGTTGGATATCGAGATTAATATTAAGTATAAGTTGATGGTATTTCTATCCAGATCTAATGTCAAAGAGTTGGATAAATCTTTTAAGTAAGATATGGGTTTCCCAATTTGATTGCGATAAGTCGGATAGAAATAATCTTCGGATATTTGATATGAAATTTTTTGGTGTAAACGTATAATATTTGAGGAATTTAGAAGATATTATTATTATATCGTTATCCCACTTATAGTATTCGTTGATTATGAGAATTGATATCGAATATAAGTAGATACAATTTCTGCGTAACTTATGTTCAATATTGATTGATTTGGGTTTTGTCATGAATCATATCTTCAACAATATCATTCTTGAAGCCCAATGAGATTGAGTTGTGGAAATTCATATCGTAAATTAGGAATTAATCAATTCTTTGATTTGATAAAATTAAAAATAAGAAATTGGGAACCAAGTGCAATCTTTTAGTTAAGATTAAAGAATTGAATGTTGAAAAATCGATTTAATTGGAAACTATGGCTGAAATATGGATTAAAGGATTTTCAAAGGAAACTGGGTTTTGATAACGAGTTATCAAACGGAAAATTAATTAAGGCTTTGGGGCTAGATTATCTTTGATTTAAGGGATGTGTTTTAAAGAAGAAGGGTTAAATATGGATTTTGCTAGAGATAATTTGAGAATGTGTTTAAAGAAATTTAATTTAACAAAATCTAAGATCGAAGGAGATTTGGTTGAAAGCCTGTGTGTTCCGTAATTTTGTTTTAAAAATTACGCTTATTATTTTGGAAGATCGGGATCAGATGCATGTCCGAAAACCATTACAAGTAATAATACGACGTTGTGGAGCAATTGAAGACAGTACTGAAGACCAGGACCCTTCATATCGTAAGAACGACTTGCTGAATGTCTCAAATGGGTAGCTCCGATTTCCAGATGGATTTTATATCAGCTAAGTGGCAAGAAGCCCAAACTTTTGTGAAGGAATTTCGAATTGTTGTTTCAATCAGATCCAGAACGGACATTTATGGATTGTGTGTCTGACATTGTAATTGACTACGTAGCACTGATCTCTGTTAAATAAATATCTGTTTGGTGGCGGAGAATTTATTCTCTTGCTTAACAACCTTCTCTAAGACGTATGAGCTTAGGGTTATATATTGATAAAAATCAGTGATGCGTTGTGAATGGACAATGTGGCATACTTAAGTTATGTGGTGAGCTTTGGATGATCAAAGCATGGCTTATTTAAGCGTAGCTTTGTGTATATCGGGATCTCGGCAAGCCTCACACCCGGTAAATGGCCAAAACAGGAAGAAATGCAGCAGGGTTATGGGGTGTTGTCTCCTTCTAGATAAAAGGTGTACTATGGTATGGAGCCCAGGTATTAATGTAACGACCCGCATTCTACACATTATAGGATCGTAGAATATTTATTTCTTTCACATATGAAGTCGTATGGTCATGTAACTTTAGGAGATGACTACTGGGGTCATTTCCCATGTTCATGATTTTTCTCGATTTTTAAATGACCATTTTACCCCAGTTGGCACTGTTTTGGCCATAACTTTTGACTGGAAAGGAATTTTGACCTGAAACCACTTCCATTGGCTTCGGATGATGATTTACAATTCCGTAGAGTGGTCACATTAGCCAAATGGACTCAACGTTTGGGAGATATGGCTGAAACAAGTTTCAGATGGTGAAAAACAGCTTAATTGGGCTTAACTGGGTAATTAGCAGCTAGGCCCAAAGGGGATTTCGGGATTGGGGATGTATAGAGGCTGATTAGGGTTAGAAAACATTTCTTTCAGCCGCCACTTTCATTCTTGGAACCCTAGCAATGGCCTCCAACACTCAAATCACCTTCTAATCACTTTCTAATCAAGGATTAAGCCTAGCAACATCAAATCAAGGAGAAATAGCACCAAATCAGTATTAGAGCTGCTGTTAAACATCAGTATTCACCCAAACCAGCGAGGTTTCAGTTCTGAAATTTTATTTGTGGCCAAGGTGAGTGATTTGCATAGTTTTGCACTAATTACGGTTAATTAGGGGTAATTAGTGAAGATTAGTCAATTTATACATTAATAAATTCAGGAAAACTATCTATAAATTCAAAAATAATATTTTATGCCTCTTTTAGAAATTTGGTTTGATTTGGTTAAGTTTTGTTAACCCTATGATTAGTTTTTCTTAAACATGCTTAAAGGAAATATGGGATTTTGGGTATGTTTAATCCATTTTACATGTTGTACTTATTGTTTTGATGTTTGTGGTTGATGTTACATGTTGCTATGACTGTATGATATGATTCGTGATTGTCTAGAAGTGTTAGATTGGTCGAAAACGCCGTCGAATGGCGTAAACAATCGCTGGAATGAGTTGCAGGAATTTGACCGATCCGGGCCGGATCGGAGGGAAGAGCCCGAACTGAACCGACCAGGAGACCTCCCCACGAACCGATGTTCTGGAGTCATGTAGCCTCACGAGCTGAACGGAAGGAGCATACCCGAACAGAACCGACCTGGTGCTATGGAGCTAGAATTCCGAGCCGACCCCATAGAGGAGCTTGAGAGACCCGACCCGATCCAATTGCTTGGGAGAAGGACCGAACCCGAGGAGTTTTCCATGAAGCCAGGAGGTGTGGACTCCAATCCGAACCGCTGGTGGAAGATCACCCCGATCCGACCTGAAGCAGAGAGGAAGTTTGAGCTGGAGATTCCAAACCGATCCGATTGCTTAGGGAGGAGTATTTTGATCTGAACCGATGAGCTTATGACCATGACCTGAAGCAAAGTTAGGTGAAGAAATGAAGACCGGTCCGGAGAAGAAGGTGATGACCAAAACCCGAGAAGCAAAGGAAGTCCAAATGAGGAGCTTTGACTCAAGATCCAGTTGGGAACCAATGAGTGAGCTTCATGATTGGGCTTTGCTGCAGGACGTGTGCAAAGGGGTTGTCGATGTCTGTAGCTTTGAATCACTATGTGTAGGGAGTACGTGAACGGATTCAGGGCCACAGTGGCCTAGGTACGACTAAAGGTGCTATAGACTAATGAAGTGGGGTCATTTGTAAAGATTTGGTCATGACTCCATGTGGTAAGCTTGGTAGTAGCAGTAGTTGTACAAGTCGAACTCCGTCACTACTTCGATGGGTCAAGTGATTGACATTGGTGGACATCGTATACTTTACACACTGAGTGAGAGATGTGAGGATGGTTGCTATGGTTGATATGTTTTCCCATCATTATGACATGCACACCCCACCCCCGTACCCTTAACACCATCTGTTTAGTGGCACCTTAGAGTATTGTACGGTATGTAGTGCTAACTCTTTGGTTGCTGGTTCAGGTATGGTTTAGTATACCTATTATTGTTCTGTTTAGATGCTTATCGCTCATACCAGGCTTTATGTCTAACCCAGAGTTTTATGTCTCCTCTTATTACTCTGGGTGCTCACACGAGCAGACTAGAGACATGTTAGCTGGTGGTGCGCGAGTAGCTGATTCGGAGGCGAGCAGGAGGCTTCCACGTATGATATATAGATATTCTCCCTGTGTTGTTGAAGATCACTGCTTGGGCATTAGTAGTGCATCTTCTACTTTAGCTTTCTTTTGCTTTAGAGACAGTTTAAAGTTGTAATAATCATGTTGGATCATAAGCTGTATTTGGATTTCCGCTGCTCTGATGATGATGTTGATGTTGGTTTTAGTTATCAGCTTATGCACTGTCTCACCTGTTTTATGTCAAGTATGTTATTATTATATTTTGTTTCATGCGCTGTGAGACATTCTACAGGTTCCTCGTTAGTTAATCCTCTTCTTTCCTTTCTTTGACGACCGTTCCGTGCTAGTCGGGTATGTGTACAGCGCATCTTCAGAGGAAATGCAGGCTGGTACGGGGCGGGCCGTCACACTTGGTATCAGAGCTCTAGGTTGCGTAGTTAACCTAGGGAAGTCATCAGGGAGAGATAGTATACGTATATGAGAGCGCGTATTTGTGATTATTTTGGTTTTCAAAGCTATATATATTATATTATTAGTATAGCTAAGGATAAAGTCGTACTGCACTAGCACATCTATGGAGATGGTTAATCGTTTTCTCTGTGCAGATTAAGCGATGAGCCGATACGCAAGGGGTACCGGTAGAGGAGCCAATAATGGGAATGCTGCTGACATGAGGACGATGTTTACTGACCTCATGAGAGAGATGCTTAGGGATGTGCAGAGGGCAGCTCCCAATGGTTGGAATGGTGGTGGTCCAATAGTGCAGGCGCCGAGGGTCAACTTCGCCAAGCTGAATAAGGATTATACTAGTCTTGGTGGGAAGCCGTTCCACGGAACGGAGTCGGCTACGGATGTTCAGGATTGGTTGGATAGCTGCGAGCGTATCTTCGAAGACTTGGGTATCGAGGATGCAATGAAGTTGGCGTCCCTTTAGTTCCAAGGACGGGCAATGAATTGGTGGAATGCTATAAAGGCAGCTACTCCCGAGGATCAGATTACCTGGGATCAGTTTAAGGTTCGCTTTAGAGATAAGTTCATTCCAACTGCTCAGAAGTCGGTGTTGTTTAAGAAATTCTTAGAGCTCAAGCAGAATGGCAGAGCTATCTCGGAGTATATTGCTGAATTCGACACTTTGTCGAAGTATGGGTTATCTCTTATGGATACTGCCGAGAAGAAAAATGAGAAATTCATAACTGGTTTGGATCAGTACTTGGGGGAAAGGCTTATTAACCACATCGATGAGACATTTGAATCGATTGTGGGGAAAGCATTGAGATCAGAAAGTCTCTACCCTAAGCCGAAGAATGAGGTTGCACCTGTAGAGGAGCCAAAGACACAAGAAAGTGGTGGAGGCAAGGGTGGTTCCCAGAATAAGAGAAAGCAGAATCATACTAAGGATGGTCAGAAGAAAAAGAATAAGCAAGATGTTGAGTGCTTCAGCTGTGGTAAGAAGGGACATTATGCTAGTAATTGTCGGGCCAAGCCAGCGGATAGGAAGTTCTTCAACTGTGGCCAAATGGGACATCACAAGGACAAGTGTCCGCAACCCCCTAAAGAAAAGCAAATGGTGAAAGCATATGCCCTTAATGCTATTCCTTCTTCGTCGAATGCCCCAACCGCGGCAGAGAAGGGAAAGAATGTCGTCTTTCAAGGTATGCTTTCTGTTTATGATGTTCCTGTTAGAGTTTTGTTTGATACCGGAGCTTCCAGTTCTTTCATATCTAGTGACCTGGTAGATAGTTTGGGATTGGAGCCCGAGATTGTCGATAGACCTTTAGTAGTGACGAACCCAATTGGTGGTTCAACTAACCTTAACATGATTTGTCGTAATGTGGTCTTATCGAGTCATGGATGCATGTTTGTTTGTGATTGCTTTGTTTTGGGCTTTACTGGGTTTGGCATTATTTTGGGAGTAGATTGGCTCCAAAGATACGGGGTGGTGGTAGACTGTGAGGGCTTTTTGGTGACAGCTAGAGCGGACGATGGGCGGAGGGTAGTGTTTGGTGGTCTACCCAGTGAGGGGGTAATGGCTAGTTTTCTAAATTCCCTCGACATCCCGCATAGTGAGTTGTCAGGTTTGCCCGTGGTTGGCCAGTATCCGGATGTCTTCGAAGAAGTGACCGGGCTTCCACCACATCGTGAGATTGAGTTCCGTATTGACTTGGTGAAAGATGCCAGACCTATATTGATGCCACATCGTCGTATGGCACCAAGGGAGCAGCGAGAGCTCGGGGTGCAAATCAGCGATCTTTTGAAGAAGGGATTTATCAGAAGGAGTGTTTTTGAATGGGGAGCACCAGTTGTGTTTGCTACCACGGCGGATAGTTCCCTTCGTTTGTGTGTAGACTACCGCGAGTTGAATAAAGTGACGAGTAAGAACAAGTATCCTCTACCGCGGATAGATGATTTGTTCGATCAGTTGAGTGGCGCGAGAGTATTTTCTCAGTTGGATCTCGTGACAGGTTTTCATCAGCTTAGAGTGGAAGCTGAGAGTATAGCTAAAACGACATTTTGGATGCCGTTTGGATTTTATGAGTGGTTGGTCATGCCATTCGGGCTGATCAATGCCCCAGCATATTTTGTGGATCTTATGAATAGGGTATTCAGGGATCAGTTGAATAAGTTTGTCCTTGTGTTCGTGGATGATATTTTGGTCTACTCGAGAACGAAGGAAGAACACAAGGAACATTTAAGAATAGTGATGGAGGTGCTGAGAAAACACCAATTGAAAGCAAAGTTTTCTAAGTGTCACTTCTGGAGGAGGGAAGTGAGGTTCTTGGGCCATGTTGTTTCAGAGAATGGTATCGCCGTGGATCCTGCGAAGGTGGCTACGGTACAAGATTGGTCTACGCTCAAGAATGCAACGGACATAAGAAGTTTCTTGGGATTAGCTGGATATTATCGTAAGTTTATCCAAGACTTCTCCAAGATAGCAGCACCGTTGACCCAGTTGACCAAGAAGAATCAAGCTTTTGTCTGGGATGAAAGGTGCGAGAATGCATTCAAGAGTCTAAAGGACAAGTGAACGTGTGCACCAGTGTTAGTCATTCCTAGAGGGAATGAAGAGATGACGGTATACACGGATGCTTGTGGTACCGGACTAGGTGCTGTATTGATGCAAGGATGTAGGGTTGTAACTTATGCTAGTCGGCAACTAAAGCCGCATGAGAAGAAGTACCCTACCCATGATTTGGAATTGGCAGCGATCGTGTTTGCGCTGAAGATGTGGAGACATTATCTCTTGGGAGAAAGATTTGAGTTATTTACAGATCATAAGTCGTTGAAGTATCTTTTCTCTCAGAAGGACCTAAATCTCCGGCATCAAAGGTGGTTAGAATTTTTAGCTTCCTATGATTTTGACATCACATATACACCAGGAAAGGGCAATGCGGTGGCTGATGCGTTGAGTAGAAGACATGCCAGTTTAGGGGCTATGTTTCTGGAATGGAAGCAACTGGAGTACATCGCTCGGTATGATTTCAGACCAAAGTGCGAATTGGAACCAGAAATGTTAGCAAGTTTGACGATCAGACCCACTTTGATTGAGCGGATTGGTTCCAGTCAGAGGAGCAATCCTAACCTATTGGAAGTCATCTCCAGGTTAGAGATGGGTATCGACGAGGAGATGAACAAGTATGGGCTTGATCAAGATGGATGGCTTAGAAAGAATGGAAGACTAGTTGTACCCAATGTCAATGGATTGAGAGATGAAGTGCTTAGAGAATGTCATCACTCAAAACTAACTATACACCCCGGTGGTAACAAGATGTATCAAGATATGAAGCAGACCTACTACTGGGAAGGGATGAAAAGGGACATTGGGAAGTTTATATCCAAATGCATGAATTGCCAGCTAGTTAAAGCTGAGCAAAAGAAACCTAGTGGTTTGATACAACCATTAGAAATTCCAGAATGGAAATGGGAACAAGTGTCAATGGATTTCATTGATGGGTTACCAAGGACTAGATCGGGTCATGATAGCATTTGGGTGATTGTGGACCGATTGACTAAGAGTGCGAGGTTTATACCCGTCAAGTCAAATAGGTTGGCAGCTAAGTTAGCGGAACTATATATAAAATGGGTAGTGAGGTTTCATGGAATACACAAGGGCATTGTGAGGGACCGAGATCCGTTGTTCACTAGTGGATTTTGGAAGAGCTTACAAGAGGCGTTAGGATCAGAATTACATCTCAGTACCGCATATCATCCTCAGACCGACGGACAAACAGAGAGGGTGAATCGAGTATTAGAGGATCTCTTGAGAGCTTGTGTATTGGATTTTGGTGGATCATGGGATGACCATTTGCATCTAGTAGAGTTTGCATATAATAATAGCTATCAGTCCAGTATTGGTATGGCTCCGTTTGAAGCTTTGTACGGAAGACCGTGCAACTCACCATCATGTTGGATAGAGACTGGCGAGAAGTTTACGCTTGGACCAGATGTGGTGAGAGAAACATCAGAGAAGATTAAGGTTATTCAACAGCGAATGAAGACTGCCCAAGATAGGCAGAAAAGTTATGCCGATAAGAGGAGAAGAGATTTAAAGTTCTCCATTGGCGACTTGGTGTTTGTTAAGATTTCTCCGTTGAAGAGAGTGATACGATTTGGCAGGAGAGGCAAGTTAGCACCAAGGTTCGTTGGTCCATTCCCGGTTCTTGAGCAAATTGGGAATTTGGCATATAAAGTTGAATTACCAGAGAAGATGGCAGGAGTTCACAACGTATTTCATGTTTCCCAGTTAAGGAAATTCGTGCACGACCCAGATATGACTATTTCACCTGATCAGTTGGATGATGTCGAAGTTGAACCCGAGGCGATTGGGAACCGCAAGCCTATGCGTATTGTTGGGAACGATACGAAGCAACTTCGAAGGAAAGCGGTGAATCTAGTCAAAGTTCAGTGGGGCGAGAATGAGAATGACTGTACTTGGGAGACAGAGGAGAGCATTACGAAGACGTATCCAGAACTCTTCGCCTGGTAATATTTTATCTTCGATATAGTCTTTCTGCATGCTAAGATAGGCTTGTTTGCTTGTTTTCCATGTTTGATTGTTGTATGTGGCCGGTAGGCATGCGGGATCCTTTGTATGTTTTGGGTTAAGGAATTTTGGGGATGAAATTTCTTACGGGGGGAGAGTGTAGCGACCCGCATTCTACGCATCATAGGATCGTAGAATATTTATTTCTTTCACATATGAAGTCGTATGGTCATGTAACTTTGGGAGACGACTATTGGGGTCATTTCCCATGTTCATGATTTTTCTCGATTTTTAAATGACCATTTTACCGCCAGTTGGCACTGTTTTGGCCATAACTTTTGACTGGAAAGGAATTTTGACCTGAAACCACTTCCATTGGCTCCGGATGATGGTTTACAATTCCGTAGAGTGGTCACAATAGCCAAACGGACTCACCGTTTGGGAGATATGGCTGAAACAAGTTTCAGATGGTGAAAAACAGCTTAATTGGGCTTAACCGGGTAATTAGCAGCTAGGCCCAAAGGGGATTTCGGGATTGGGGATGTATAGGGGCTGATTAGGGTTAGAAAACATTTCTTTCAGCCGCCGCTTTCATTCTTGGAACCCTAGCAATGGCCACCAACACCCAAATCACCTTCTAATCAAGGATTAAGCCTAGCAACATCAAATCAAGGAGAAATAGCACCAAATCAGTATTAGAGTTGCTGTTAGACATCAGTATTCACCCAAACCAGCGAGGTTTCAGTTCTGAAAATTTTATTTGTGGCCAAGGTGAGTGATTTGCATAGTTTTGCACTAATTACGGTTAATTAGGGGTAATTAGTGAAGATTAGCGAACTTATACATTAATAAATTCTGGAAAAATATCTATAAATTCGAAAATAATATTTTATGCCTCTGGTAGAAATTTGGTTTGATTTGGTTAAGTTTTGTTAACCCTATGATTAGTTATGCTTAAACATGCTTAAGGGAAATATGGGATTTTGGGTATGTTTAATCCATTTTACATGCTATAGTTATTGTTTTGATGTTTGTGGTTGATGTTACATGTTGCTATGATTGTATGATATGATTCGTAATTGTCTAGAAGTGTTAGATTGATCGAAAACGCCGTCGAATGGCGTAAATAGTCGTTGGAATGAGTTGCAGGAATTTGACCGATCCGGACCGGATCGGAAGGAAGAGCCCGAACCGAACCGACTAGGAGACCTCCCCACGAACCAATGTTATGGAGTCATGTAGCCTCACGAGCTGAACGGAAGGAGCATACTCGAACTGAACCGACCTAGTGCTATGGAGCTAGAATTCCGAGCCGACCCGATAGAGGAGCTTGAGAGACCCGACCCGATCCGATTGCTTGGGAGAAGGACCGAACCCAAGGAGTTTTCCATGAAGCCAGGAGGTGTGGACTCTGATCCGAACCGCTGGAGGAAGATCACCCTGATCCGACCCGAAGCAGAGAGGAAGGTTGAGTTGGAGATTCCGAACCGATCCAATTGCTTAGGGAGGAGTATTCCGATCCGAACCGATGAGCTTATTACCATGACCTGAAGCAAAGTTAGGTGAAGAAATGAAGACCGGTCCGGAGAAGAAGGTGATGAGCAGAACCCGAGATGCAAATGAAGTCCAAATGAGGAGCTTTGACTCAGGATCCAGTTGGGAACCAATGAGTGAGCTTCATGATTGGGCTTTGCTGCGGGACGTGTGCAAAGGGGTTGTCGATGTCTGTAGCTTTGAATCACTGTGTGTAGGGAGTACGTGAACGGATTCAGGGCCACAGTGGCCTAGGTACGACTAAAGGGGCTATAGACCAATGAAGTGGGGTCATTTGTAAAGATTTGGTCATGACTCCATGTGTTAAGCTTGGTAGTAGCAGCAGTTGTACAAGTCGAACTCCATCACTACTTCGATGGGTCTAGTGATTGACAGTGGTGGACATCGTATACTTTACGCACTGAGTGAGAGATGTGAGGATGGTTGCTATGGTTGATATGTTTTCCCATCATTATGACATGCACACCCCACCCCCGTACTCTTTACACCTTCTGTTTAGTGGCACCTTAGAGTATTGTACGGTATGTAGTGCTAACTCTTTGGTTGCAGGTCCAGGTTCAGGTATGGTTTAGTATACCTATTATTGTTCTGTTTAGATGCTTATCGCTCATACCAGGCTTTATGTCTGACCCAGAGTTTTATGTCTCCTCTTATTACTCTGGGTGCTCACATGAGCAGACTAGAGACAGTTAGCTGGTGGTGCGCGAGTAGCTGATTCGGAGGCGAGCAGGAGGCTTCCACGTATGATATATAGATATTCTCCCTGTGTTGTTGAAGATCACTGCTTGGGCATTAGTAGTGCATCTTCTACTTTAGCTTTCTTTTGCTTTAGAGACAGTTTAAAGTTGTAATAATCATGTTGGATCATAAGCTGTGTTTGGATTTCCGCTGCTCTAATGATGATGTTGATGTTGGTTTTAGTTATCAGCTTATGACCTATCTCACCTGTTTTATGTCAAGTATGTTATTATTATATTTTGTTTCATGCGCTGTGAGACATTCTACAGGTTCCTCGTTAGTTAATCCTCTTCTTTCCTTTCTTTGACCACCGTTCCGTGCTAGTCGGGTATGTGTACAGCGCATCTTCAAAGGAAATGCAAGCAGGTACGGGGCGGGCCATCACAATTAACCTATGTGGTAAAAGCATCTACTTTTGTGGTTGTTGTTGGCGCGCGCTCGGAAAGGTCGGTAATGACCGGGAGATGACATACTTAGGTGTACTCTAAGTTACCCAGTTAAGGGGTAACCCGGCCTTGTGTTGCCATAAGGAGCATCACTGTTGATCCTCGGACATCCCTCTAGAGGTGTTCAAAATTCGGTTCGGACGGATGTTCCTTTGCCTAGTCATTGTTGGAAAGCCAATCTCCGCTACGAGCCCGTACGATTTTGATTGTATACCATATGTCAATATAGTATATGGTACATATGCTGGCTAGGATTGATACATTTACTTTCCAAATTGTTTTCGCACTATATTATAGTATTAAAAGAGGATTTTCATGTATCAAGCATGTTTGACTGCATAAAGAGAAATCTCGCCTATGTGTGTGTTTGCATTGTGTGTGCGCCGCGAGACCTTATGTTAGTTTCATTTTTCAAAAAAGTCATTGTGAATTTCTATGCACTGGTATTCACATGGAGCAAACCCATTCCGCATTAGCGGCATGGCCTGATGAATTACCCAACTTTAAAATAAACCCTAAAAATAAATGTTTTGAGTTCTCACACTAGTCCTTGTTTGGCATGAGGCGGCATGATAGGGGTTCTCGCTCTAGGTTTGGTGGCGAGCGGGGGACTCTTACCTCTACACGTCCCAAGAGGGGTTGGTTAGGCATGAGGCTGCGACAGTCGAGAGGCTGGCTGTAAAACAAGGTGTTGGGGTACCAGTGTAATGCCACGGCCACATCTAAAATTTGGGTGCCCATAATTTTTGCATGGGCAGCCTAGTAGTTTGGTTTACAGATTTAGTCTTGGAGTTGGTTAGAGCGGGATGCTTGTTTAGCTGGAGCTATTATATCTTGGAGCATACATATTCTTCTGATGAGTTTATTATCTTTTCCGCTGTGTAATCGATGTATTCTGATGTTTCTCCAGTAACTCTAATGTAATATTATTGTAATGATAATGGAAAAGTTGTTTTTATTTTGTGTAGATGTGTAAGTACCCCTAACAATCCGTCTTTATGAATGGTTTAAGTTGGTTTAATTACTGGAGAAAATTGAGCAAAAAGCCGGGTCGTTACAACGTGGTATCATAGTTTTGGTTTATATAAAACTATGGGGTACGACTCATTTGAACAAAAGGAAAGACTCATCAGAGCTATAATATCTCATTAGAGATAGGGTTAGTAATGCCCTGGTATGAGATTTTGAAGTACAACATTTGAGAGAGCGCCTTCCAAGTAAAATTAATTAAGTTTGGGATTATAATATATTAGAATTCATGTTAAGAGAAAAACTTGGGTAAAAATTGTTAAGGTAATTGTAATGTCCGAGCTTTTTCTGATTTTTATATTGATTTTAATGAGGAAATATGTTTACTAAGCAAACCAAAACAAGGGTAAACATATGTGTAAATATATATAGGTATGAATATACTAAGAATATACAAATTTAGTTATGTTTTAAATTGTAAAAACATGATGTAAGTATGCAATATTTAAGTATAAATCATAACATAAATACATATTGGAAATATAACAGCATATATTAGTATAGTTTAACATGTATTCAAAGCAAGAATCTTGCAAATAAATCCTTAACTATTCACTTAAGGATGATAACTTGAATACATGTAAAAAGGGGTATTTAGTCACTTTAGAAAATGTAAAGGACTTTGCAAACAAACAAGTATACATGTCCCAGGAAGAATTCAGCCAAAACATATATATAATACTATTGCACATAAAACGTTTGACTCATTGACTCAATAGGAAAATATCTAAAAATGCATGTAAAACAAAACCAAGACAAGTATATAAAGTCAAACAAACTTAATGTGATGTACCATAAATAGTATGACTAAGGATAGAAGAACCATCACCTAAAAACATCTCGTTACAAGCTTGTGAATTAATAATTCTCCTTAGAAAAAATATCTCATACTTAATGGTTAAGAAAACCATTTTATAATTTATGAAAAGAAGAGAGTACGCACAACATTTAATGAAGGCATTGTAGGATATTATGGGCTTCTAGAAGCTTTAACATAGGATAAGGCCATTGGCCAAAATATCAAAGTAAAAACAAATGTTTCCATACATTGGTTCCTTAAAATAAGGATGTAGAGAGCTAACAAGAGGGGTGAGGCTAATGAGAAAATTGTTGTAGAAAGAATGTGAGGAAAATGATTTTTAACACATAAGAATTGGCTATAAATACGCACAAGAACTCACATTTCTCCCTCACAAACAAAACACTAAGTTAAACTAAATTCTGGAGTTCATTCTACCAGGATTTGGAAAGCATTAAGGTGAGTAAATTCTGTTCTAAATTTATGTTTTAAATTTCTGCTATGTATGTATCTATTATAGACTGTTAAGTATGCTAGTTTGAGTAGACCCTGCATGTATATAAACACCTTAACATCTATATGCTCTCTGTGAAAAACCCTGTTATCAACACACAAAACATATGTATACCTGTGTAAATATACTCTCTGTTTCCCAAAAATTGATGTTCCATTGATTAGGAATACTCTTGTTAGATAATTCTGTAGTGTTACTATGATAAATGGCAAGCAACTTTATCTGCTATACACCTGAATATAAGAAGAAACCCAGACAAATGAATATAAACATAGAAAACAAGATTTTCTCTATAGCCAAATATACATCATTGATTTTCAAACATCTTAGAACCCTGATTTGAATATATGAATGTAATCGTGGCACTAAATAAAGATTTTTGATAACAATATCATGATTTTTAAGGCAGTGGTAATCGAGAAATATTGGGATGATCAGAAAAGGGACTTTGATCGATTTCTGGCGATCCGACGGATGAACTAAAATGGCGTAAGGCAGAGAAGAGCTTGAGAGGTCCTAGATTGTAAGAAAAATATAAAAATATTTTTCTATAATATAGATTTTGAAAATGATTTAAAAATA
Organism: Allium sativum; assembly: GCA_030737875.1. NCBI lineage: Eukaryota > Viridiplantae > Streptophyta > Magnoliopsida > Asparagales > Amaryllidaceae > Allium > Allium sativum. The sequence goes on along the minus strand of CM060913.1, from coordinate 420,646,501 downwards.
GGATTAGGGTTCATGTTTTTATGTCCATCGTTCTCGGCGGAACTGCGCTCCAACGGTGATGAACGGAGGGTGCGGTGCAAGGGGATAAAGGCGTGGGGTTGTCACGGTGATGTGACAAGAATTGGACGAAGTTCAGTTGATGGTGGAAGGAGCAGTCATCGGTTTCTCCCTTGGAACCCATTTTCGACGACAAGGCAAAACACCATGAAACACTATAGCGGTAGAGGCAATCGAATCTGGAGGTGGCAACGTGACAAGAAGGTGAAGTGTGATGTGTTTGGAGGATCGAGATTGGTCAATAGCGTCCCAAGTGGTGGTGCACGTGTACGGGGATGTGTGTGTACATCAGGGAAGAAAGAGGATTTGGCATGGTGTTTTGGGTGATCGGGGAAGCAAAAACGCGGGCGCAAGGGGTTTGGCATATTGGTACTTTGGGGCGGTGAAGAAATCATGGTTGTGGTAAGGGATCGTGAGGGTTGGAAATATAGTACTTTAGGAAAGTACTAGGTGGTACTTTGGCAAGGCTAGAGCATGGTTTTTTGTAGGGGATTAGCAAGAGCAACATGGAGTTTTGAGAGTGGCACTTTGGCAAAAGTTGTATTTGGCAAATACGCAAACAAAGAGATTTTGGATGGGTTTTAAATTAAAACCAGTTTTAAATAAAATAGAAAATAAAATAAAAATGAAGAAGCAAAGTAATAATTAAATAAAAAGAGATTTTTATTTAATAAAAACCAAATATCGTAGGCAAGTGGAAGAAAAGACTGAAGCAAGGAGATCGAATACAGAAGCTTGACTTTGGAAGTTCGACGAGTTAAAATAAAAAGGAAATCATAAAGATAAATTTAAATTATTTACGAAGTAAGAAGATAAGTTACAAGTGTAACAAAGGTATTAAATATCATATAAACAAAACTGGCAAACGGAGTAAAATACCATGTGCGACGCACACGCTTATATTGTTCATTTACAAAGGACAGTCAAAATGTCCAGATTTAAACAATGCAAACATATACCGTTTTGTTTGAATGAAACTCATAATTAAAGGATGTGTAAACTGAATTATAATCATGATAGGATGATAATTAAATATCAACTATAAAACACATTACGTACATCGTCTCAAAGAGTCCGGAATAAATATTCCACTTCGATTCGAATTATACGTCGTGTGTCAGAATCATTAATTGAAGACAGAGATATGCAAGGGCTATTTTTATAGTGCCTTCGGTTTGTCCAGTCCTAGGACAACTTGTATAGACGAGTGTCCGACAGAGTATTCCTAATATATCACATAAGACGATCTTTTCAAGGTATTTCGTCTGGTGGCGGAGAAATTCGTTTCTTTTAACTTTTATACCCGTTATATTTTTGGGAAGATCAACTAGTGATTGATGGGTTTGACTATGTGGCATTCAAAGTGAATGGTGACCAGATGTTCTGGAAGATAAATGTAGCCTCAAAGCCTCATCAACCAGGAAAGACATAAATCGGGCAATAGCATGGCTAGGTGGGTCATCCTAAGCAGTGTGTATTGTCACTAATCTAGAGAATATTCGTATTTGTTACTTCTTTTCTTTTCTGTATCTCCCGGGAATTTTGGTGGTCGAGACAAAAAGCCGAAAGGGTGACAATATATTCGATACACTCAAGTTAAATGAGTGTTCGGTCATGTGTGGTCGGGTTGCAAGACGTTCTTGTTAAACCCCAGAGTAATCCCTCTAGAGTACACTAACTGGCAGGTGGTCCCATACCTTGTCTGTTGGAATCCAATCTTCAATAAAAGCCCGCATTTTTTGATTTTATATTATATATGCAGCGTGAGATGTAAGCGTTCTACTAGATGGTTATTTATTTGATACGAACTATTATAATATCAGATGATTTGATATCAAAGATATTTTGGGTTATAGTAAGGTAAAAACCGTCCAAGTTTATGTGTGGGCTGGTCTTACTATTATCTTTTCTTTCAAAACATTTTTGAAAGGTTAAACCAAATGTTCTGTATCTCATGAGGGAAAAACCCATTCCGTTATCACGGCGTGGTCTTATGAGATATATTGTACTAATCAAGCCGTGTTTTAAAATTCGTTTACTCATACTAGTCCCCCGACTGACCCAGAATTTATTTTCTGTGTTTTCCTAAACTCTTGGGTACTCATAACACTTGTTATAAGTAGACAAGTGATCCAGGTATCTGATGGAATCTTTTGGAGTATCATGGAGTAGGAGTCCAAAAACCCGTCTAGTAGCTATATTTATCTCTATGTATCTAGTCTGAATATCTGTACTAAACTAGTATGAAGATGTATTATGATGGAAATGTACTATGATGTTGTACTATGATCTACCAAACCCTGTCATGTAATATATTATGTATTTTGAAATTCCGCTGTGAGATTCTGATGTTTCCTTATTCTTCTATTCTATTAGTTCTATCTATCTCTCTCATCCTCTAACTTCTTTCTCTTAACATTCTGCTTTTCTATATAATCTAGGTTGACCGTGGTAGTAAAATACCAGTTCAAATTGGTACGGAAAAGTGGGACTTTACAGTAATTCTCCACCAAATAAACTAATCAATATGGTTGGAAACCAAAATGAATAATAAGAGTTTGAGTATTTTATTTGATGTTGATATTGGGCTATCGAGTATAAGAAGATTTTGAATATATGCCTAACTTACGTATATAAGAAGTCTTAAGTATACTAGATAGATATAGAATAACACTCTGGTCGCTTGAAGATGATTCTGTTGATGACTGCAGCATCATCGGTATGTATTTTCGAGTTTCGAAAGTGGGATGAATATATGATTCCGATTAAAACATAAATATATACTTAAACCGATTTAGATAAGTGTTTGAAATTGTTTGTGTTAACCCTCTTTTTGGCAAGAGTCTCAACGAGCCAGACCAAATGCCCAAACGCGCAAATGGATATAAGTCGCACTTCAGGAAGCCCAGCAGACGCACGATCCGAAAGCAGTCACCTATCGGCCCAAGTCCAGCCTAGTCAACCGACAACTCACTCCGGAAGAATCGCTCTCCCAGTCGACCGAGTATCTCGCTTTCGTGAAAGGTGCATCGACCGATTATCTCGGGCCAGCATGGAAATTTTCTACAGAGCCATTCCACCATATATCCCGACTTCCAAGGCAATAAAAGCAATCAAACCACATCTGGACAAAGCTCTACTTTTGATATACCTTTCCGTGGAGGCCACATCAGCCGCAACTTCCGAGGATACTATTTATGAACAGCGGAATCAGTCCCCAGCCGCTATTCAAACAATCTGATGGGTTCCACGTGTCCAGGCTTTCCCGGAATGGCCGGATCATATTGCAATAGCCCAAGCTGCACTTTCCTCCTATAAATACCCCCAAGCTAAAAGAGAAAAGGAGACTCTTCCCTTCTGCCAACTTCTTTTGCACTTCGATTCTGGAGTTCATTCCTCTTAACCTCTCTCAAAAAGAAGAAAGGAAAATAACCATCTTCTCTTTCTTCTTCAAACAAAAAAAAGCATTGTACTTGTAATAAAAAAAGAGAAATAATATAAAAAGTGGACGTAGGCACCGTCTTTGCCGAACCCCTATAAAAATTCTATATGTGTTCCTCATTCTTTTTGCTTTTACTGCATTTTATATTCTTTACTCGTTAGTTGATCGTACGATTGGGGGTTGATTGTCACTAGTAACCAACTTTTGATGTCAACACTTTTGGCACGCCAGGTAGGGGGAAAGTACTGATATTCCATTAGAGCCTTTGCTCACTTCGGCTTATGGCGAACAAACGAAAGAAAGATGCAACATCCTCTCATCCTGCAAACGCTGATGCAACCGATACAGATGCTGCGGAAGCAAGTCACGAAGTTTCATCTCATGATGACATGTCTCGATTCCTTACCCGGGATGACATGGATAATATAATGGTCGAATTCAGAGAACAAATGGCATCTCAGGGTAAACTCCTCGAATGACAGCAGTAGTTGATGGATCACCTTCTCGGTCGACTGGAGACAGGATTGAACGCTTCAACATCAATTCCTCCACCGGCCGAGACTGGGGCAACAACTGATCTTCGGTCTGCACAGAATCAGGCCACTGATCTGGTTACACCTTTATTTCATCCTGGTTTGGTCCCACCAACCAATCCTTTACAACCAGGAGTATCATTTCTAGGATCTAGCCTAGGTGCAGTAGCAGAAGCTCAGGAGGCAGGCGATCGAGATCTAGGTCGTCTGGCAAATTTTCCCCCACTCTTGGGAGCAAGTTGACCTATCGAACCAGTTGAGCTACCTCCGGGTCCCTCAGAATCAACGCCATTCCCATTACAATCCGGAATCTTACCATAGACCAGTCTAACCACTCTTCACCTTCAATGAAGAGCTGGTGCAGCCCTCCCTTTGAACGAGAAAAGCCACCCTACTATACCGGTCCTCACCATGGCGGAAGAAAACGCTACCGTAGACCCCCCTAACCTCGCTCCAAACGGGAGCAACCCCAAGCCCCGTACATCACATGCTATGCTGGATCAGCCTAGACACTTTGTTACAGGCATGGCTCGACCAACAACTCATCAGGTTCGAAAGGGGCAATTCTACCCAAAACCACCTACTGTGGCTTACCTTCCCTCACACCTTCACTCAATTCTTGGAAGTCGAGCCCCACCAACTGTTGCCCTTTCGAGCATGCTTTTGCCAGATCCCCACACAGAAGCTCTTCCAAATGCAGAGTTAAATTCATGGCAACGACTCCTCGGAGATGGAAACCAGCTTGCAAGCATTATTCGACAGTTCACTTGGGGAAATTCTTCACAGCTAGACATAGACAATGTCAATCGTAGCCCCTTCACCAGGGAAATCATAAGTTCTCGAAACCCTCTGGACTTCAAGTTCCCAGTTATCGAGCCATACAAAGATCGAGCTGACCCGACCATTCACCTTATGCGATACATGCGACATATGGAAGTAATGGTTGCATTGACCAACGTAATGGCTAAGTGCTTTCCCCTCTTTCTCACAGATATAGCCGACATGTGGTTTCGGCAACTAACAACGGAGTCGATCAGTAGTTGGAACACCCTTGTCACTCGCTTCATTGAACAATTCCGAGTGCATATCGTCCGACCAAAAAGTGTTATTTTCTTGTCTACCATCAAGCAGCGATCCGGAGATATGCTCAGGTCCTTCCTTGAAAGATTCAACGCGGCCGTAGCATCTGTCGATTGGCCCAAGCCATCGATGGTACTTATGGCCGCCATCGCAGGAGTTCAAAATCGATCAGAATTCTCAATCTCTTTAACCAGAGATCCTCCTAAGGATATAGATGATTTTTACTCCGAGGTCGAAAGATTCCTCCGACAAGAAGATGCCAGCCTTGAAATGGAGAGCCTCGAGGTTTAGTTGCCAAAAAACAAGGTCCATTCAATGGTAATGGCCAGAATAAAGGAAGAGTAAAGGCCCTGGAAAAAACCGAGCGCAATGTGCGACCTCGAAATGAAAATAAATAGGATCAGTACACCGAGCTCAATTCCTCTTTGCTCGATATCTATCTCGACATACGCGAGTCCTTACCAACTCCAAGACCACCTCGATGAGAGCCGATCCAGATGGAACTCGATTCTAGCAAACATTGTATATTCCACAACATAGCTGGACATAATACAAATGAATGCCGACATCTGCGAGATCTCATCGAAGGGCGAGTCAGAAAAGGAAAGCTCCCCGAATATGTCAAAGATCGTGCACTGGCCATGCCGCCTCGATCTTCTGCCCAAGCTCCTCAGGTCGGTCCTCGAGCTCCTAGAAACGGAAAGGACCCCGAGACTAGCACTCGCGGCATTATCATTAATTAGATTTCTTTTCTTTTGATGTATTCCTTTCAATAATAAGGACACCTTGATATACACATGTATGGGGTTCGGATTTAGCTCCTAGGCATGCTCTGAGATCAACTGATGTCCCCTTAGAATTTCTTTTCTTTGTAATAATTTAACAGTTATGAATTTTATTTTTTCAAATATCGATCATGTTTGGAAACCTCTAATCCGAGCATGAATAACGCTCGCCCCTTGTTTTATGTGGTCAGCGCGAAAGCCCACCACCATTTCTTTTCTTCTAAATGCCTACTCCCTTAACCGAGTGAGGCCATGTTTTCTAAATATGAAGTATAAATTATACTCCCTCTTTTCTTTTTACACCACAAGCATTCATAGCTCGCTGGACAAACTAACTTAACATGAGTCGAGCATTAAAAACACACTTGCCCTAAGCCGAGTATTATTAATACTCGCCACCTCTCTAAGCCGAGCATGGTTAATGCTCGCCACTAAAACGAACTTGGTTAAGTGTTCGCCATTAAGTCGAACCTCGTTAAGCGTTCGCCATTAAGCTGAACCTGGTTAAGCGTTCACCATTAATCCAGACATGGTTAATGTTCGTTACTAAGCCGAGCATGGTTAATGCTCGCCACCCTTCAAAGCCAAGTGAAACAAAATGCTCGACCCATTAGCCTTCTCCAAAACGATAATGGTTTATTTTGTATTTGCAGGAACTAACTCTCATAAAAATAACGATCGTCACGTCGGCCTTAATACAGTTCCTGATCGTTGTCGGTTTTCTGGCCTTAATACGACCTTATATAGTCGTCGGTTTTTTGGCCTTAATACAACATCGGAACCGTCAGTTTTCTGGCCTTAATATGGTCTGGCGTGACCATTGTTGCTCGAGCGTTTGTGCTTCGGTTCAAATTTCAGAACACACCTCCCTCTACCGATGAAGATGCATTCTGAGGGGCAAAGTGTTAACCCTCTTTTTAGTAAGAGTCTCAACGAGCCAGACCAAAAGCCCAAACGCGCAAATGGATATAAGCCGTGCTTCAGGAAGTCCAGCAGACGCACGGTCCGAAAGCAGTCACCTATCGGCCCAAATCCAGCCTAGTCAACCGACAGCTCACTTCGAAAGAATCGCTCTCCCAGTCGACCGAGTACCTCGCTTCCATGAAAGGTGCGTCGACCGATTATCTCGGGGCAGCGTGGAAATATTCTACAGAGCCATTTCAACATATATCCCGACTTCCAAGGCAATAAAAGCGGTCAAACCACATCCAGACAAAGCTCTACTTTTGATATACCTTTCCGTGGAGGCCACGTAAGCCGCAACTTCCAATGATACTATTTATGAACAGCGGAATCAGTCCTTAGTTGCTATTCAAACCAACTGATGGGTTCCACGTGTCCAGGCTTTCCCGGAATAGCCGAATCATATTGCAACAGCCCAAGCTGCACTTTCCACCTATAAATACCCCCAAGCTAAAAGAGAAAAGGAGACTCTTCCCTTCCGCCAACTTCTTTTGCACTCGATTCTGGAGTTCATTCCTTTTAACCTCTCTCAAAAAGAAGAAAGGAAAATAGCAATCTTCTCTTTCTTCTTCAAACAAAAAAAAGCATTGTACTTGTAATCAAAAAAGAGAAATAATATATAAAGTGGACGTAGGCACCGTCCGAACCACTATAAAAATTCTATGTGTTCTCCTCATTCTTTTTTCTTTTACTGCATTTTATAATCTTTACTCGTGTGTTGATCGCACGATTGGGGGTTGATTATCACTAGTAACCAACTTTTGTTGTCAACGGTTTGGAAAGTTGATGTGAACTTAAATAGAAAAGTGAAAATTTGATTGGGTTATAAGAATTATACTAGGTAAATTTGTTAGTAAGGGATAAGCCAGTAAAGAGTTTTGAGAAAGTGCATCTGTGATATAAAAAAAGGTTTTGTAAAGATGTATAATTTGAAAACACAAATCAGAATTTTGAGTAAGAATTGGCAGTTACTTTGGAATTGATTTTGTATGTATATATTTTGAATCTAAGGAAAAAGATCTTTGAAAATATTTGGAAATTAAAAACTTGAGCACAAATATCTTGTTATTGAAATTTCTTAGTTGATTAAAAGACGTTTACGCAACGTTGTAATTTACATAAGCAATCCAAATATAGAAAAAGTAGTTTGGGAAACAATTTAAAGGCTAAGTTGGAATTAATTAATCAGGATATTTTATAATTAGTCCTTCCCAACTAATTAAATTTAAAATGCAAATATCTTGAGAATTCAGTTTCACAATATGACTATAATATATTTGACGATATTTTGGTTAAGGACTACATTGGTTAAAGTTGGTTCTCTAAAGTTTGAAGGAAACAAGTTTCATAGCCTTGAATTTGGAATAATTAATGAGGATAGCCAAAATTAAACAACATTAGGAGCTAAAATCTGAAATTATTGGTGATTTTGGACAGTCGTTAAGTTCTAAAATATATTGCGGTCATAAAAGGAACTGTTTAAGTAAGCACGAGAACCTTGTGAATTAAGTTTCACAATTTGATTAAAGGTTATTTAGCAAGCGGGAATAGTAAGAAGAAATTATCTAAACTGAAACATTTAGACAAGTTGAGTTCTGAGATGATCAAATTTTTCGTGTAATGAATAATAGTAAATTTTGGAAACTGAAAAGGAATAAGTTTCATAACCATTGTATTTGCAAGATAAGATCAAATAGAATAATTTATACCTCTCAATTTTATGGAAGTCAGTAAATGGTTAAGTATAAGTAATTCATCTAGTAAACGATGAATCATATATAACGGGCAATTGGAAGTTATCGCTGGAGGACATGATAGATATGGTTGTCCACTAGAATATTCTACCTGGTTTATTCATTATGGGAACAACGAGCTTCGGTATAAAGAATTTTAATCTTGTGTCTGAAAATCTACAAGATGTCAAATGATTAATTGCGATTCCCTTTCCTCTTCGAGGACGAAAATTTTTAAGGCGGTGAATGTAACGATTCAGAATTTTTATCCAATTTAAAATTGTATTTTTTATTACTTAATTTGAATTCAAATTTGAATTTGACATAAAAATATATATATATATATATATATATATATATATGGTTTAGAATATTTAATAATTTTGATAAGTTATATGATATATTTTACTTGAATTATAAATGAGAATGATTACTAATAAGTTTGGATTTATTGAAACATGAATTAGTAGCGTTAGAACTAAGTGTTGTCCTTAGTTTTCATAGCATTTTAAAGGAAACGCTGCCAAAAGATCACTTTCCCTCCTTAAGACAAGTGTAAGGACACTTGTATTTTTGAATGCCTCCTTTCATGCATGTTTTACACTTGCCCCCTTATTTGTCATTACCTCCTTAACCCTCCATTCCTATATAAGGAGGCATTTCCTCCATTTTTTAACCATTCCACTCCATTTTCTTCTTTTCATCTTCTTCTTAAAGCTTATGGCCATGGTTTCCATGGCATAAGTCTTCTTCTTTTCCACCACCACCTTGCCAAGTTCGTCATCCTCCTCCTCCTCCTCTTATAATATATATAGAGAGAGATTAGTGTATATTATATTATATATATATATATATATTGGTGAAGAAGACGTTGCGCCGAAATACTATACGACGGTTCGCTCAGCTAGGCTCGCCTTGGAAAGCTATTAGGTGAGAACTCTTTAACCACAATTTATATATTTAATTAGTGGTCAAACTAATTTAAAAATAGTGATGACTTATTGTTGGTTAATGATGATTGATGTTTTTTGTGATGGATGATGGATGCATAGTTTAGACCACACACACTATTAAGCGTTAGTGTTATAACACTTGTGCACAGTTATGATTTATTTAATTATGTTGATGATGGTTGCTATGGATGTTTAAATGGTTGTTGATGTTGTTTTTCACACACTATGACACAACAATTATGGTATCACATTGGTGACCGACAAATCTCCTTCGTAATTAGAAGCAATATCATTATTGAATTCGAAGGTTAATAATTTGGAAAGACCATATGTATGAATTCATATATATTGCTAAAGTCCTTTAAATGAATAAATAAATACCAGAACATTCTAGGATGACAGAGAGGATAGTGTCTAGGTTTGGGTTTGGAAATAAAGTTTCATGCTCTCCCTGGCTATCCATAATTGATCGGACGAATGGGATGTTTAATTTGAAGTTATTTGAATTTAGAAATGAATTGGAATTTGATTTATAAATTAAAAAAAATAAAAGTTTAATTTTAGATCTAGAATAATTTGGAAAGTAAATTTAAATGATTTTAAAAGGATTATATAAGGATATTTTCTAAGATATTTTAAAGTATCGTAGAGTAATGGTTATTATGTTCAAAATAGAGCTTGTCGCATAACGACAATTTACGTATTTTAGATGCAAAATTTGAATGCTTATAACTTTTGCAATCTAAATTGGATTTCCATAAAATGAAAAACATTTGATTTCCATTAACTAGAACTTTCAAATGACTGAAAGAAGATTTTAAATTCGAGTTATAATTTTCAAGTTATGTTTGAAACTGTTTTGGAAAAGGTCAAAGTAAGAACAAACTGTTGACCATAACTATAAACAGCTGTTTAAATGTTTTAAAAATATGGAAAAAAAATTGTAAAATCATTACAAATTATGAAAAGGTGCTTATATTGTAAAATTTAAGTTTTGGCTACGATAAACGATATTTTGATCAAAATAGTTAAGATAATTGTTCTGTAATGCTTTTGTAACACTTTTGAAACGCTATTGTAACGCTTTCTTCAAAAACAATCTATTTTGAAGTTTTAACCCGTAAACTATCTTCCAAACTATAAGTAATGATTTGTGGAATGTTTTCAAAGGTTTAAAAGTATTGGAAATATTTTATATGGAATTTAAATTGATTTATTTACTATTAAAACAGGTTTTCCAATTTTAAATAATTAGATATAGTTAGAGATAAATCTTCAGATGTTTGATATTAATTCGGTAGATGACGACTCTTACTATTTGAGGAATTTAAAAGGTAGTTCACCATTATTTCGTTTATAGTGTGAGTTGGATATTGAGATTAATATTAAGTATAAGTTGATGGTATTTCTATCCAGATTTAACGTCAAAGAGTTGGATAAATCTTTTAAGTAAGATATGGGTTTCCAATTTGATCGGGATAAGTTGGATAGAAATAATCTTCAGATATTTGATATGAATTTCTTTGGTGTAAACGTATACTATTTGAGGAATTTGGAAGATATTATTATTATATCGTTATTCCAATTACAGTATTCATTGATTATGAGAACCGATATCGAATATAAGTAGATACAATTTCTATGTAACTTATGTTCAATATCGATTGATTTGGGTTTTCTCGTGAATCATGTCTTCAATAATATCAATTTTGAAGCCCACTGAGATTGATTTGTGGAAATTCATATCGTAAATTAGGATTTAATCAAACCTTTGATTTGAGAATAAGAAATTGGGAACCAAGTATAATCTTTTAGTTAAGATTAAAGAATTGAATGTTGCAAAATCGATTTAATTGGAAACTATGGTTGAAATATGGATTAAAGGATTTTAAAAGGAAAATGGGTTTTGATAACGAGTTATTAAACGGAAAATCAATTAAGGCTTTGGGACTAGATTTTCTTTGACTTAAGGGATGTGTCTTAAAGAAGAAGGGTTAAATATGGATTTTGCTAAAGACAATTTGAGAATGCGTTTAAAGAAATTTAATTTTACAAAATCTAAGATGGAAGGAGATTTAGTTGAAAGCCTGTGTGTTTCGTAATTGTGTTTTAGAAATTAAGCTTATTATTTGGAAAGACCGGGATAGGATGTATGTCCGAAAACCATTCCAAGTAATAATACGACGCTGTGGAGCAACTGAAGACAATACTGAAGACCGGGACCCTTCATAACGTAAGGACGACTTGCTGAATGTCTCAAATGGGTAGCTCCCATTTGCAGATGAATTTTATATTAACTAATTGGCAAGAAGCCCAAACGTATGTGAAGGAATTTCGGATTGTTGTTTCATTCAGACCCAGAACGTACATTTATGGATTGTGTGTCTGACATTGTAATTGACTGCTTAGCACTGATCTTTGTTAAATATATATCTTTTTGGTGGCAGAGAATTTATTTCTCTTTCTTAACACCCTTCTCTAAGAAGTATGAGCTTAGAGGTTATATATCGATATAAATCAGTGATGCATTGTGAATGGATAATGTGACATACTTAAGTTATGTGGTGAGCTTTGTATGATAAAAGCATGGCTTTTTTAAGCGTAGCTTTGTGTATATCGGGACCTCGTCAAGCCTCACACCCCGAAAAATGGCCAAATCAGAAAGAAATGCAGCAGCGTTATGGGCTGTTGTCTCCTTCTAGATAAAAGGTGTACTATGGTATGGAGACCAGGTATTAACCTATATGGTAAAAGCATCTACTTTTGTGGTTGTTGTTGGCGCGCTCGGAAAGGTCTGCAATGACCGGGAGATGACATACTTCAGCATACTCTAAGTTACCCAGTTAAAAGGTAACCTGGCCTTGTGTTAGCATGAGGAGCATCACTGTTGATCCTCGGACATTCCTCTAGAGGTGTTCAAAATTCGGTTTGGAAGGAAGTTCCTTTTCCTGGTCATTGTTGGAAACCCAATCTCCGAACGAGCCCGTACAATTTTGATTGTATACCATATGTCAGTATAATATATGGTACCTATGCTGGCTAGGATTTATGCATTTACTTTCGAAATTGTTTTTGCACTGTATTATATTATTGAAAGAGGATTTTCCCGTATCAAGATTTTTGACTGCATAAGGAGAAACCTCTCCAATGTGTGCGTTTGCATTGTGTGTGTGCCGTGAGACCTTATGTTAGTTTCATTTTTCAAAAAAGTCATTGCGAATTTCTATGCACTGGTACTCACATGGAGTAAATCCGTTCCGCATCAGCGGCGTGGTCCGCTGAATTACCCAACTTTAAAATAAACCCTAAAAACAAAGGTTTTGAGTTCTCACACCAGTCCCATGACTGACCTGGAGTTTATTGTTCCCACACCTAAATTCTGGGTGCCCATAATTTTTTTCGCAGGCAGCCTAGTAGTTTGGTTCTCAAATTTAGTCTTGTAGTTGGTTAGAGCAGGATGCTTGTTTAGCTAGAGCTATTATATCTTGGAACATACATATTCTTCTGCTAAGGTTAGTATCTTTTCCGCTGTGTAATCGATGTACTCTGATGTTTCCCTGGTAATTCTGATGTAATATTATTGTACTGATAATGGAAAAGTTGTTTTTATTTTGTGCAAATGTGTAAGTACCCCTAACAATCCGTCTTTATGAACGATTCAAGTTGATTTAATTACTGCCTAAAACCGAGAAAAAAGCCGGGTCGTTACAAAAGTATTAATTAAATTTTCTTAAATTGCATTTCATGTTAAGTGTTTGAATTTTCATGTTATGCTTTCTAGAATCCTATACTTGCATAAGTGTATTTGTTGTTACACTTAAAGAAATGTGATTGGAGACTCCTCCCTGGAGGTGCCCCTATTCATGCGAAGGTCGTGCTCTGGTTCCATTTTCGGTTTTTCCGTTGTTTTGGATTTTCGAGTCGGGTGAAATCCAAGTGTGGTTCCTTCTCTCTTGGACCTACCGGGTTTTGTTAGTCATTAGTCATGAGATGGCATAGACGTCGTGAATTCATCCTTTTTTGGTTTTCCCGTTGTTCATTCGGGTTTAGAGCTCGAGGGCATCATTTATTCGCCAAATGGTACCCGCATCCAGACTCGGTGGGTCGGATGGAGCCGCAGGAGTGGTCAGTATCACACTAGCTTCGCTGATGGGTTTCCCCCAAGTCCGAAGGCTTGGAAACAAAACGATTTATACTTGGTCTCGTTATTTGTTCGAGGTTCGAGAGGTACTTGGATCCTGACCCGATTTGTCAGATGGAGCAGTAGGAGTGGTCAGTATCACACTATCTTGGCTGGTGAGCTGCACCCATGTCCGGGGACTTGGGAATGGAACGATTTATACTCGGTCTCATCGTTTGTTCGAGATTCGAGTAGTGTTAGTTAGACTCAGTCGCGTCGCGGGTTCGAGACTCGAGTGTTGTTATTTATACTCGGTCTCGTCGTTGGTTCGAGACTCATGTGGCGGTACCGGCTCCCGTTCTCGGGGTGCCAATCCGACGTCATTTATGCTAGTCTCTTCGTTGTTTCAAGGCTCGAGCAGTAGTACCAATTTCCCTTCTCGGGATGCCGGTCTAGTGTTCATGTGTTTGTCTGTGCAAGCTAGTTGTGATGGTCAATCAAACATATCATGTAGAGAGTAAACATATAAAGGACATAGAGAAATTGAACATCATCTTTACTAGTAACTTCGGCAGTAACATCCTTTTCAATACCTTAAATTTAAGGAAAACAAAATATTGTTGGAAAGAAGAAAAATATACACTAAGTTATGTGAAGTAGCGACGAATATGTTCACTATTCTATGCCCTTGGGTGTTCGGCTCCGTCTACGGTTGCTAGCTTGAAGGTTCCATCTCTGCGCTTTTTTTTTATGACGTACAGACCTTCCAGATGGGGACTAAAACCAGTCGATGTGGGAAAGATCCATTCCAGGATGAGGTCACTAAAATTGAGATCTTTGTGGTGGATTTTGGAATTGAAGTACCAAATACTCATTGGCTCTGAGCGGCAGCTCTGAGCTCAGCTTCGTTCCTTTTTTCTTTGAGCAAATAAAGTGACTCCAAAAGAAAGTCTTGGTTGGTCTTTGGATTGTAATAGGTAACTAGATGATATTAAAGTTTTAGCTCAATGGGAATGATTGCTTTGGATCCATAGGAAAGGTCGAATGGAGTGTGGCCGATCGTTGACTTACAGGTGGTCCGGTAGGCCCATAGAGCCAGTGGGAGCTCGTCTGCCCATAAGCCCCTGGATTTTTCCAGACGCTTCTTGATAATGGTTTTAATCACTTTTTTGACAGTCTCAACTTGCCCATTGGCCTGAGGTTGAGCCACTAGCGAGAATATCTTTTCGATGTTATGTTGTTGGTAGAAAGTCTTGAACTATGTGCTCTCAAACAGGGTTCCATTGTCTGAGATGATGGCCTGGGGGACCCCATAGCGGGTGATGATATTGCAGACGACAAAGTTGATCACTTTCTTGGTGGTGTTGTAACGAGGGCTTCAACTTTCGCCCAATTGGTGAAGTAATCTACCACGATGATGGCGTAGTGTGTCCCACCACTGGCCATGGGAAGAGTCCCAATGATATTTATCTCCCACATGGCGAATAGCAAAGGACTGACCATTTGCATTAGTTCGATAGGCGAGGTTCTTGGGATCTTCGAGAACCGCTGGCATTTATCACACTTGCGGGCATAGTTTGCGGCATCTTGATTGAGCATAGGCCAGAAATAGCCACATCTGATGACCTTTCTTTCTAGAGTTTGCCCCCTAGTGTGGTCTCCACACTCGATTTCGTGCACGTCCGGCAACACACGGTCGGCATCGATGTGGGCTACACATCGAAGTAATGGGATAGAGAAACCTCTTCAGTAGAACACGCCATACAATATGATATATCGAGACGATTGGCAAGTGAGTGCTCGTATTTCCTTGTAGCATACAGGGAGGGTTCCATGTTGCAAGTAGTTCTTGATAGGTGCCATTAAAGACTCAGGCTCGGTTCTGGTCTCCATTACAATGACCGAATCAGTCTGCATCTGATTGATGCTTGGAGAGTCGAGTACTTTTACCGCGGCAAGTCGCATAAACTGCACATCCCCGAAGCTCGCCAATTTAGCTAATGAATTAGTTTTCTCATCCTATTCTTGGGAAATATGCGTGATGATGTAGTGGTCAAAGTTAGTGAGCAGTTCGCGAACCTGGGTGAGGTAGGGAGCGAGACGTGCCCCCTTGCTTTGGTACTCTCCCTGTACCAAATGCACGATGAGCTATGAATCGAAGCAAATATGGATGGCCTTACTGTTAAGTTCATTGCAATTCTTAGTCTAGCGATCAAGGCTTCGTATTCCAAATCTTTGTTGGTAGCAGGAAAGTTGAGCTTTGAAGCGTAGCATATTGGGCGCTCCTCTAGAGTGATGAGCACGACTCCGGTGCCGGAGCACCTATTGTTAGAAGATCCATCCATGAACAGTTTCCATTAAATATCTGGAGCTTCGATATCTTTCAGAGAGGCTCTTCCGGGATGGTGAATTGCACTACAAAATTGGCGAGGGCTTGCTCGGGGATGGCTCGGCGAGGGATGAATGTTATCTCGAATTTACTCAGCTCTATGTTCCACTTCAGTAGTCATCCAGATGCTAGAGGTCGCTGTAGGACCTGATGTAGTGGCTGGTCAGTGTGCACTTTGATGGGGTAAGACTGAAAGTACAGTCGTAGCTTCCGGGAGGAGATCAACCAGCAGTAGGCTAGCTTCTCAAGCTTGGGGTATTTCTTTTCTACCCCCGTTAATCTCTTGCTGATATAGTAAACTGGTCGTTGGACAAGATCTTCAATCCGCACGAGCATTGAGTTGATTGCCTGCATGGAAACATCTAGATGAACATATAAGTCCTCGTGACCCATAGGTTTGGACAAGATAGGTGGTCCCTCCAAGTGATTCAAAAGGTCCTTGAATGTGGCGATGCATTCGATGTCCTTGCGAAGTTCCGCTTCACCCTTTGGAGCAAGTCGAAATGGGAACGCACTTGTCAGTGGCTTTAGAGATGAATCGGCTTAAAGCGGCGACCTTCCTATTTAAACTTTGAACATCCTTGATGCTCTAAAGTGCCTGAATATCCCGCAAAGCTTTGATCTTATCTGGCTTCGCTTCAATGCCTTATGAGTTGACAATGAGACCTAAAAAAAATTCCCAATGCAACGCCAAAAAAGCATTTCAGGGTATTGAGTTTCATGTCATATCGACGGAGGACATCGAACATTTCGGAGAGGTCAGGGACGTGGTCGTTCGACATCTTTGATTTTTCAAGCATGTCTTCTGCATATAACTCCATGGATCTTTCGTATAGTCCTTGAAAATGAAGTTGACTAGTCATTGGTAGGTGGCTCCCGCGTTCTTAAGACCAAAGGACATGAGGCGATAGTAGTAGCGCTCGAGGTCGGTAATGAAAAAGTATGATCTGATCCGAGAGGTCCGTCGAATTCTGATTGTAGCCCGAGTAGGTATCCACGAAGGATAAAAGATGGTATCCGGCAGTTGAATCAACAAGCTGGTTGATCTTAGGAAGTGGGAAGATGTTTTTGGGACATGCCTTGTTCAAGTCGGAGAAATCAATACACGTTGTAACACTCCGTAATTTTAACAACACTAAAGACAATAATTTAAAGAATAATTAATTTAATATTCATAATCAAGTGAAACGGACTATGCCATTACGTTCGTCTCAGAATTCTGGTCAAAATAGACAACTGGTTTGCGCAAAACGGACACCATATATAGAAGTTACTAAGGTTTGAAGTTTGTATACCCGTAGGAAATATATATATATTGTAACACCCTGAATTTTATGTGACTATTAAAAGAAAGAATTTAAAAATAATTAATTATTAAAGTGATAATTAAGGGAAACGAGTTACACCATTGCGTTCATCTCGAAATTCTTCTTGGAATAAAGTCCAAGTTTTCGTAAATCGGACTTCGTATGAGGAAGTTATGACCCTCGGAAGTTTCAGTAATTTAAATAAATTAATAACAGTTTAGAATTAAAATTCAAAATTCAACATTCAAACGGGAAGCAGGCTGGGCTGGATTTCTCCCGCCCAAGGCGAGATCGACCAAGGGGTTGACCTGGGGGTCGACCTCCCTTATACAGGTCGACTAGGGGGTTGACCTGGGGGTCGACCTACCCCCTATGGAAGATCTGAAATCAGACCGTTCCTACTTGTTGCTGAGTCTTTCCTGACCTGTTGCTGAGTCACTAGGGCATAGGTGGCAATTCAGGATAACTCTATCTAGTCTGGACGGTTGTGATTGCTCCTATGATAATCTAACGGCTTGTGTTGAATTAAACTTCTATATAGGCACGCATAGACTCAAGCCCTAAACCTAAACTAAATTAGTCTCTTGGCTTCCATGCTGCTGCTAGGATAGTTCTTCTTCCTATAGCTTAAGGATTTGCAAGTCAGAATTCTAATACAAAACAAAGAACGAATTATTCTCTTCTCAACCTATCATTGTGAGTACAATTTCTTTCACAAAATTATTAATCAATTAATTATGATGAGTTATAACTGGGATTATGAGAACATGTATTTTGAATCATGTGATGTTGCTTAGCTTTGTTATCATATGTTGGTGAACATATGACAGTTTTATTAACTTATGTTGGTAGATCTATTTCATATGTCCAATCACATTTGTTTAACTTGATTCATTTTATGACATCAGTTTATACACAAGTTTGGGATGTAAATCATATGCTAGTTCGTATGTGAATCTTATGCAAGTTTGGGATGTTAAATCATATGCTAGTTCGTATGTGAATCTTAAGCAAGTTTGGGATGTTAAATCATATGCTAGTTCGTATGTGAATCTTATTCAAGTTTGGGATGTTAAATCATATGCTAATTTGTATGTGAATCTTATGCAAGTCTGTTTTTACATATGTTAGTTTGTATGTGAATCTTATGCAAGTCTGTATGCGAATTATACACAAGTTAAAATGTGAATCAAGTATATACATATGCTAGTTTATATGCAAAAACATGTGATATTAGTTTACATGTTTAAATTCATATGCAAGTTTGTAGGAATCCACATGCAAGTTTAGGTGAAAACTATATTCACATTTTTAGGTGAAAACTATATTCACATATGCAAGTTTGGGTGAAAACTATATTCCATATATGCAAGTTTAGGTGAAACCCATATTCATATATGCAAGTTCACAATTTCATGTGTAGATCTATATTTAGATCCATGGTAGTTTATGCAAATTTATGTTCTATATGTTCATTGCCTATACAAATTATTGGCTATGCAAACTTATGTTATAATTCTTATTCGCAAGTTAGATATATTTTATGTGTTATGCAAGCTGTGATGTTGCTTTTCTTTTTATGAGTTAGACTATTTGCGAGTATGACATATTTCATGTTAAACGTACAAATGACGTGGGGATAATGGGAAAATATTAATAATACATATTGTGAATTGGCACAAAATGGCTTTAAAGGCATATAATTAAATTGGGACATTAATTGGTATAATTTATATACCTAAAAAGTATGGACATAATTTAGGTGACAATTATGGACATAGTTAATTTGGAAATTATTGACAATTTGAATAGGGATAATTAATTCATATTAGGGTGAAATAATTATGTGTAATAATAAACGCCTAAGACACGAGGTTAGACTCGTTTGTGGTGTAAGAGTGTCCGGACCCGCCTGGCAAATCCAGCAACCACAAACGGTAGTCTAATGTGAGAGGTCGAAGGCATAAATTAAATGCGTAATAATTGTAAAGACACGAGGTTAGACTCATTTGCGATATAAGACTGCCCGGACCTGCCCGGCAAATCCAGCAAACAAAAACGGTAGTCTAACGTGGGAGGTCTTACAAGTTTACGGTTATAATGAATTAAGTAACACTTAACCAAGATAAACATGTGGTGGGACATGGGGGTTAAGTGAGTGACATGGGTGACATGTGAAATATGATTAGAAACACTTAACCAAATTGAAACATGTAAGAAGACATGAATAAGAAGGGGTTAAGTAGGAAATTCTAGTGGGGACCAAGCATAGGTGGAAAGCTTGTGTCAAGCATGGGGAACCCTTTTCAAACCAGTAACTCATTAAGTATTATTGTGAGCTCGACTTAGATCGAGGACGGGACACGCTTACTGGGTTTGATTGTAAGAGGTCAAAATGGGTTAACGGTGGCAACGCAAGTCCAACGGGGTCATGTGCGTGCGTGGGCCAGGGCTGGTAGGTATGACGTTGTTTCATTGTGTAGATATAAGTCGTGCATCTTTAGTGGTATCAGGTTGCCACTTTGGGGAATGATACACCCCACTGTGGGACCAGCACGGGTATCTACGAGTTAGGGAGCCGATCGCATGGGGGTGGTGGGTACAACTAGTGGAGATAGGGGAAGGCGACACCTATGAAGACAGCTAGGGGTACACGAAACTACCATTACGATTATTATGTTCAGTAGGCGGGATCAACTTTTAGGTTGACTAGTAATGGTGCAGTATAGTAATTATCCTATAGTGACTAGGAGCGAGATTAATGCCAAAATATTCCTCTTGTTGGTTTTGTCTTGCCCACTTGTTTCATAGTCATTCCTTATTTTACCAGTTTATGCCTTATCCTAATTACTTTAATAATTATATTGTTAAAGTTATTGGACTCGCCAGACTTTATGTCTGACCCCCTTTGTTTTCACCTCTTTTCTTCCCTCCCCCCCCCCCCCCACAGGTTCTCAGGGTGGGACTAGTGCTAGTGGAGCTTGATTTGGTTCTTTCTCTCTATTTTGGAATTGCTTGGATTGCTGAAAGTAAAGTTCAGCTCATCTCTTTTATGGCTGCTTATGTTGTGGTTATGCTTTTTACTTTATGTACTCAGAAAATAATTTGTCAAGATGGATATTAAGTGTACTTGGTTTTATTGTTGGGTTTTGATGTTGTTGTAACCGAACTATTTCTCCGCTGCAATAAAAATTGTTTTTAATTTTTAAAGTACCAATATATGTATCTGTCTTATTTTGTTCTATTCCATACACCAATAATACTCCATGAAAGTTAAAGCATTCCCCTTGAGAGTGACATTAATGGACGTGGGGTGTTACATGTGGTATCAGAGCTGAAGGTTAACAGAACAGATAAGAGATTTTGAAAAACTGTTTTTCAAAAGCGTTTTTATAAAGAAATACTTTCAAAAATATGTTTTAAGGAGAGTATTTTCAAGAGAAAAGTTTGTTTTAAAAGCATAACCCCTAAAAGTCACATATCTTTCTTTCGATTCTCCGTTTTGAATCTCTTCCTTTTTCTTTTCAGCATGTCTGGGTTACACAAGATACCCAAGGGGATACTGATACCAACCTGGTTCAGAAGGTATCTGGAGGCTAGGGCCACCGCCACAGTCCCAGCAGAAATTCCTCCTTCCCTAGCTGCAGCCGCTCCTCCTCCTCCCCCTCCCGCGTTGATACTTTTTGAAGATATGCAAAGACTTTCGGATAATGGCCGGGAAACCTTTTCACGGATCAGAGACGTTTGTTGAAGCTCAAAATTGGCTTAAGGAGGTGGAAGATTTGTTTGGTATCTTCGAGATAGAAGATGGAAGGAAGGTCCAATTAGCTGCATGGTTAATGAAGGACGAAGCCTCGTTTTGGTGGGAGGTCATGAATGGAGAGCGTCCAGTGGAGACATGGACAGATTTCAGACATAGGTTCGAGATGAACTTTCTCTCACGAGCAGAAGAAAATTTATACATGGAGAGGTTCTTGGCATTGAAGCAGGGGAATTTATCAGTAAAGGAGTACGTCAACAAGTTCAATCAGTTGGTGAGATTTGGCTTAGACATGGTGGACATACCTGAAAAGAAGGCCCTGAGATTCATTAAAGGTCTGAACGAGCCGCTACATGGGTTGGCTATGACCCACATTCCTATGGGGGCTACCTTTGAGAAAATGGTTGACATGGCGCTTATGCATGAAGAGGAGAAAGGAGCTAATGCTAATAAGGCACCGAAAAAGAAAGGGGATCGAAAGAAGTTATGGCAGCAACCTGAGAAAGGTGGTAAGGGTAACAATAGGTGCTTTAATTGTGGAACACCAAGCCATCTGAGCAAGGACTGTAGGAAGAAGAAGAAGAAGACTGGCTACTTCAACTGTGGTGAGGCAGGACATCTGATTAAAGACTGCCCGAGAAGGCAAGGGCAGAGGACAGGGTCTACGTTTGGAGGGTAGGTTCAGGCTCTCATGGCACCAGGGCAAGCAAGAGGGCAGGTTCACGCTCTCCTGGCACCAGGACAAGAGAGAGGTAGAAACATTTCTGTAGAAAGTTTGGTTTTTCTGTTTGATCATCCCGTTCGTACTTTGTTTGATTATGGCGCTTCGCACTCGTTTGTATCTGCTTCATTAGTTAAAACACTGCACCTAAATGCTAGTCTAGTTACGGATCCTATAGTAGTCTCAAATCCTATTGGTGGTTCGGTTCATCTTTCAATGATTTGTCGGGATTTGAGAGTGTCTATCTTGAGCGTTGAGTTTGAATGCAACGCCTTCGTTCTTAGCTTCATGGGCTATGGGTTGATTCTAGGCATTGATTGGTTATCCAGTAATGGCGCCATCCTCGATTGTGAAAAGAGTGTGGTTAGATTTATGACTCGCTCGGTAACACTCTCAAAATCTCTTGTAATCCCATACATTCTGTTATGCTAAGCTACCTAGAATCTCTTGATGCGTCTGCTGAAAACTTGCACTCGGTTAGGGTAGCCCGTGAATACTCAGATGTACTTGAAGAGGTGAAGGGCTTACCTCCGAAGCGGGAGATAGACTTCCGCATATACCTTGTTGATAATGCAAAACCCGTAGCTCTACCCGTTAGACATATGGCTCCAAGGGAGAGAAAAGAGCTCAACAAGCAAGTCAAAGAGTTTCTCGAAAAAGGGTTTATAAGGCGGAGTATTTCTGAATGGGGTGCTCCAGAAGTATTCGCAACCAAAGCGGATGGTTCACTTCGCCTATGCGTTGATTATAGGGAGCTAAACAAGCTGACCAAGAAAAATAGACACCCACTTCCAAGAATAGACGACTTTTTGATCAGCTTGTAGGTGCGTCCGTTTTCTCCCAACTAGATTTGGCTACCTGGTTTCATCAGCTAAGAGTGGCTGAAGACAACATTGATAAGACCGCGTTCAGAACCTCGGATGGTTTCTTTGAATGGCTTGTCATGCCTTTCGGCTTGACAAACGCACCCTCTTACTCCGTTGACTTGATGAGTGTAACACCCCGGATTTTTGAATAATCGAATTAACTAAAATAAAGAATAATTAATCTGAGACATGAGAATTAAGGGAATGGGGTTGCGCCATTGTGTTCGTCTCGGAATTCTGGTTGAGATAGAGTCCGAGTTTGCGGGAAATGGGTATCGGATGAAGGAGTTATGGACAAACGAAGTTTGGTGGTAAAACAAGAAGAAGAAAAATTGCTGGCGCACTTGGGAAGTGCGCCAGTACAAATTTGCACTGGCGCACCTGCCAAGTGCGCCCAGGCCGAGGTAGCAGACCTGCACAGCTTTCTAGTTCAGTCTGACCCGTGTTGCTGAGTCCTTTATGACTCCTTGCTGAGTCATTAGGGCTGAGGTGTCACCCTATCCCAATTGAATGGTTTTGATTAACCCTAAGATCATCCGATGGCTTAAATTAATTCAAAACTCTATAAAAAGACCGATAGACTCAAACCCTAAATCAGAATTAAAACTAAAACTATGGCCATCATGCTGTCATCTTCAACCCTAGAGTAGCCGCCACCAATTAGAGAGGAAGAACAGCAAATCAAATCAGTTCTATTCAACCCTAACAACGAATCTTCTTCAAAGGAAAGCTAATACAACTTCAGAACTCCATACCGCCTTTGAGTTGTGAGTTCGATAGTTTTAATAAAATAATTAGTAAATTAATTGGATTGAGTTATGATGCGGATACTTTGGATATGATGTGAATTATTGACTGCATGTTGTAATTATGTTGTAGAATTGTGTTGTAATTTCTATGATGTTCTGTTATGATGCTATCATTTACGATGTAAAGTTATGATGTTATCACTCATGTTGTAATTCTATTATATGCTTATCTAGTTGAATCATCATGTTGTTCATATGCTAGTTTGGTTATGTTGATTCATATGATAGATCACAAGTTTGTATGCAAGTTTAGATATTGATTTAGACAAGAATCATAGGCAAGTTAGTATAACCTTACATGTTACTGACATCAATTTTAGATCTAAAGTTAGGCTATGAAATGTGTTAGTTATATGATAAATTCTACATGATAATTTACATGTTAGATACAAGTTTACACCATTGTTATGATGCATAAACCACATATGCAAGTTTATATAAATATATGAGTTTGGGATATGAATCTTGTTATGCAAGTTTAGGGTTGTTGCCTATGCAAGTTTACACCTTTAGATGTAGATCTATGACATACATGGTTTATGCAAGTTTGTGACCATTATCTCAACAAGTTCACACCTTTAGATTTGGATCCATGACATATGCCGTTTATGCAAGTTGTAACTTTGGTCTATGCAAGTTTTAGATGTAGAACATCATTCACACATGCAAGTTCACCCCTATGTTTAGATTTATGTTTTAATTATGTGTATATTATGATGTTTTCTCTTTATTCCATGAGTTAAACTATTCGAGTCTAACGTATATTTTACGTTAAACGAACAAACGTACAACGTGGGGTAAATGGGATAATATTAAAAGTTTTAATTGGCATAAATGCCTTAAAAGGCATAAAATAAATTTGAGATGAAAATTTGTATGATTTTACATACCATAAATGGATGGACATAATTGATTCAAATTGGGGAATGATTAATTAGGAGTAATTAATCGACTAAGACACGAGGTTAGGCTCTTTTGTGGTGTCAGACTGCCCGGACCCGCCCGGCAAATCCAGCTGCCACAAATTCCAGTCTAATGTGAGAGGTCTTAGGCATAAATTAAATAAATAACAATTGTAAAGACACGAGGTTAGGCTCTTTTGTGGTGTAATACTGCCTGGACCCACCCGGCAAATCCAGCTGCCACAAATGTCAGTCTAATGTGAGAGGTCTTTATGAGGTTACGGTCTTAATGAATTAAGAAACACTTAACCAGATAAACATGTAGTGGGACATGAGCGGGTTAAGTGGGTGCCTTGGGTTGCATGTGGAATCTAGTAGGTGCCTTAGGTGGCATTTGGAAATACGATTAGAAACAATTAACCAAAATGTGAAACATGTAAGTGAACATGAATAAGAAGTGGGTTAAGTGGGATGTACTAGAGGGGACCAAGCTTAGGTGGATATCTTGTGTCAAGTAATGGAGGGTCGTTTGAACCAGTAACCCATAAGTATCTTAGTGGGCTCGACTCAAGTCGAGGACGGGACACGCGTACCGGGCTTGACTATAAGAGGCCAAACCGGGTTAGCGGTGGCAACGCAAGTCCAATGGGTTCATATGCGTGGGTGGACCCGGGCTGGTAGGTAAGACGTTGTTGCATCGTGTAGGTATAAGCCATGCATCATTGGTGGTATCAGGTTGCCACTTTGGGGAGTGATACACCCCACTGTGGGGTCAGCACGGGTATCTACGAGTTAGGGAGCCGATCGCATGAGGGTTGTAGGTACACTTAGTGGAGATAGGGGCAGCCGGCACCTATGAAGGCAGCTAGGGGTGCACGAAACTAACAATATCATTATTAAGTCTGTAGGCGGGATCGACCTTAGGGTGACTAGTGGTGGTGCAGTATAGCAATTATCCTATAGTGTTGGTGTAGTTTAGTAATTATCTTATAGTGGTTTAGGGGCGCTTTATCGATATCGTTGTTCATCTTGTTTCCTTATTTACTCTGCCATACTCAATGGTTCATGGTCATTCCCTTATTTTCCAACTTATGCCTTAGCCTAGTTACTTTGTTAATTATATTGTTAAAGTTATCGCACTGGCTAGACTTTATGTCTAACCCCCTTTGTTTCCTCCTCTTTTCTTCCTCCCCCCCCCCCCAGGTGCTTAGGTTGGAACTAGCACCAGTGGAGCTTGATTTTGGACAACTTATTTCTTGCTTTTAGAAGATTGCTTGGATCGCTAAATTAAAGTTCAGCCTCTCTTATTTATGGCTATTTTGTATTGGGGATTTTGTCTTTCAGTTTATGTACTTTGACTTAGTCAAGATGGATATTATGTACTTTGACTCTGGTTTTTGATGATGTAATCAAACATTTGTGTTTTCCGCTGCAATGAAATAAAGTTTTAAATTTTCAAGTACTGTTTATATCTGTCTTGTTGTTAAGTTTCTGTTCTATACTTACTTAAAATGCTCCATGGAAGTTAATGCATTCCCTTTGTGAGTGACATTAATGGACGTGGGGTGTTACACGTGGTATCAGAGCTGAAGGTTACCAGAACAGATGTGAATTTTGAAAAACTATTTTTCAAAACAATTTTTATAAAGAAGTACCTTCAAAAGGACATTTTAACGAAAGTATTTTCAAGAGAAAAGCTTATTTTAGAAAGCATAACCCCATGAGCCATATATCTTTCCCACGGTTCTTTTATATTGAATCTTTCCTTTTTCGTTTCAGCATGTCTGAAGCATCTGAGATACCAGAGGGTGTTCATGTACCCAGTTGGTTTCGTCAATATCTCGAGGCTAGGGCTGCCACTGCAGGTCCGGCAAATGCTCCTCGTCCTCCTCCCCCCTCCTCCTCGCGTCGATACTTTTGCTAAGATATGTAAGGTCTTCAGAGCAATGGGTGGAAAACCTTTTCACGGGACGGAGACATTTGTTGAAGCTCGTAACTGGCTAAAGGAGGTGGAAGAATTATTTGGAATCTTTGAAGTGGATGATGTAAGAAAGGTCCAGTTGGCTGCCTGGCTAATGAAGGATGAGGCCTCGTTTTGGTGGGAGGTCACTAATGGGGGACGTCCAGTCGATACATGTGACGACCCCATTTCCCATACAGACGGTGACAAGGGTAATCTTTGGAATATAACACAGAAACAGATAATAGCAGAACAGAAATAAATAAATACACCAGATAATGCACAAAAGAATATACTGGATAAACATAATCATCAGAGTTACACAGTATACAGGATCATACTTAGTGCAAATACAATTCAGCTATACATAAATGTCTACAACGGAAAATAAACATAATGTACAATAGGAGCTGAACAGCATAAAAAGAGATAAATAATAGAATCCATCTTCAGCTCCAGCTATCCGGATAAAGCTTGCCAAACCTGAATACAAGGTTGCCCGTGTAGAAAAAGGGGCACCCGAGTTAGAATGTGAAACAAACTACGAGTCAGTCATGGGACTGGTATGAGAAATCTACTCAACACATTTCAAATATGGCTAATCATAGGACCACGCCACTTTCGTGGAACGGGTTTACTCCATTGGATTGCCAGTGCTTTAAAACAAATCATTCTTTTAAACATCGCAATGCTTTTTATAAAAATGAAGCCATTATAAGACTCAGTTCCCATCACACAATGCAACGCAAACCGGAGGATAGAGTTTTTACCTTATAACGGCCAAAATATGCTTAATACGAATAAAAAAAGCATTTGATATTATTGCTAGTGTTTATATGTTTTAAAAACAATTTCAAATCATAACTATTAATCATGGGCGGCATTAATGCCCCATACCACTATGTCGCCATATATAGGTATACAATCAAAACCGCACAGTCACGTATTTGGAAATTGGATTTCCGTCATGAACCAAGGCAAAAGATAGTCCTTACTGACTTCGAGACGCTCTAGCCCGTGTCTCAGGATCAGAGCTCGAGTGACCCTAGGATCGTCAGGGCCGGTCCACCGATGTGGATTAAAATGCCTGAGCACTGCGTTTCCCCACCCTATGGGGCGTCAATGAGGCAACGAATGACTCCATCGGACCTGGATCGTCCGATCTAACCAAGGCGCCTCACAACAGTAACAACCACATAAGTCAAACTCATCAGGGTGTGTAAAACCACTGACGCCACTTCTAACTTGAAGGAAACGCATGCCCTCCCTGATGTCCTTTCCCATTTCTGGTTCATACCGGGGTGTGAGGTTCGCGAATTCACGTTATACACAAAGCTACGCCACACAGGCGGGGCTTTGATCATCACCACAAGACTTTGCTTTTCAACAGAAGCCCTGATCACTGCATCTTAGTATGCCACACAGGCAATTCACACCGTGCAACTGATGGCTATCAATCACACAGAATAAATCCCAATGTCAGACACAATGTCCATTTGCAAGTCCGTTCTGGGTCTGAACGAAACCGGAGGCACTATATACCTCGCAAACCCATCGATCACCACGTACGTCTAGATGATCACCACTCATTATCCATATTTCGGGATGCCTCCCAATCAGGACCTCGGTTACCATCCAAACGAGGTGAAGATCTCCGGTCTTCGACCACCGTCTTCATCTTCGATTACTTATCGTCGATTCAGTTATTCAGAATGGGATAAACCCGGTCTTTCTAAGCAACTCGCGTATATAATGAACAAGTGCAACACTAACATACATACACGTCATTTCAATTCATTAGTCACTAACCGTCAATCAGTAAGAGAACGATTTCCCAAATATTAACCCCGAAGGCCGAAACCAACATAAGATCAATACCCAAGAAACCATTCGACTTAGCCAACCTTCATTTAATTTCTAAATTTCACATCCATATCGTTTATAATATTTTATAATGATTTATCGCTATTTTTATTTATTTTAAAATAGCCAATTTATTCAAAACGATGCTTCGGGCCATAACGTGGCCGTGGCGCTATTTTTCTCCAGATTTGATTTACACATATCTGAAAATCTAACCGTTGGATCTTCACAAAATGTACATCATTAGAAATATCTTTTCAAAACGAATCCAACGGTTCCAGTTTCGAGAAAATCCGACGGTCGGATCTCCCGGTACAATCGTTTGAAGTTTCGATTTCAAAATACGAACTACAGCGTCGTTATTCGATTAAATATATTTATATTTATATTTATATATATAAAAATATAATCGATTCTGGCGCTGTTTTTCTTCAGATTTGAAATAAACATTCCATACATACCAACCGTTGGATTTTTACAAAGTTGGTGCCGTTGGAAAGATATTTCCAAAGCGAACCCAACGGTTTCGGGAAAATCCGATGGTCGGATCTCCCGGTATAATCGTTTAAAATCACGGTTTCAAAATACGAACTACAGCTTCGTTATTCGATATATTTCAATTCTATTTACATATATATATATCGATTCTTCGATTTCAAAACTATATGAATTTCATACATTTGATAAAAATGATATTTTTATCTAACTGTCTTCCATTTCAACACTTCACTATATTTAACAATTCATGTATATAATAAAAATGTGATTTTTATTATAAAACTATTCATTTCAAAACACGATTATTTTATATATTTCATATAGGTAATAAAAATAGGATTTATATTATAAAACAATTTCTTTCAAAACAAGATTATTTATATAGTTCATATAGATGATAAAAATGTGATTTTTATTATAAAACAATTTATTTCAAAATATGAATACCATTCAACACATGAATTTCAATTCAACCATTGAATTTCGACTCAGCACATGAAGGTTTTCTACAGTTTATATGTATAGATAAAAAGGTGATTTTTATATTTAAAACACGAATACCATTCAACACATGAATTTCGATTCAACGAATGAATTTCGATTCAACACATGAAGGTTTTCTATAGTTTGTATATATCGATAAAAAGGTGATTTTTATATTTAAAACACGAATACCATTCAACACATGAATTTCAATTCAACACATGAAGGTTTTCTTTAGTTTGTATATATCGAAAAAAAAGGTGATTTTTATATTTAAAACACGAATACCATTCAACACATGAATTTCTATCCAACGAATGAATATCGATTCAACATATGAAGGTTTTCTATTCAACGAATAAATATAGTTTCAATAAATGGAAATAATTCTACACATGAATATTATTCAAAATTTCGGCAGCATAACGACAGGGTAGTTAAAACCGGGACCGTCCCTAGTACGGCTCCTCGCTCTACCTTAAAACCTCGTGGTTTTTGACAATGGGGATTCATGCATCTAGTTCGCACGCAGGCGACATGTATATTTATTTCATTTCCACAAACTAATCCTATGTGGTTTCAACCAAATATTTCTCAACCACAAATGGGTATTTTTCAACCACAATCAATCAATATCAACCACAAACAATTCCAATCAACCATTCGCTATCAATCAATTTTCACCCCTATCACAACCAATAAATATCGTCTATGGTTTGTGGATGAGGGGCATATATATATATATATATATATATATATATATATATATATATAGCATTTCACTTCTATTTCAACACATATATAATTTTTACAACGCATATATAACTTATACATCGAACATACAACTTATACAACGCTTATACAAAAGGTGTACAACGCTTGCATAACTCATACATCGACTATTTAATTTATACATCGTCATTTTCCATATCGTTTATAAATTAGAAATCTCACATTGGGTTCCACTCCACCAAAAATAGCAGAAGGCTCAGAAAAATATGCGGTCTCTTTTAGATGGTAGAAGACGTCCACATGAGTCCACTCTCTCTTGTTTCACTGAATTTCGTCAACACACGAAAAAGATATGATTTTTAGAAGTTTGCAACACTTTTATTTGTCGGAATCAGTTAAAAATAAATAAACCCGTACCTCTCAGCAAAAGATTCCAAACTAGGTTTGGATTTTTCGTGCAAACGGTGAAGCGGTTCGACGATCGGCCTTCGCAGCGATGAAGAGGGGGGAGAGGCGCGCTGACGCCAGGGAGGGGGGCCACTTCGGTGGTCCCCGTAGGCGGCTGCGGCGAATTGAAGTCGTCGACTTCAGAGAGGTGATTCTCTCAATTCAGGCAACGAAAAAATACCACCCTTGTATGGATTTGAAGCTCTCGCTGAGCTCTTCAAAAAGCTCCAAAGAACCTATACCAAATTTTGCGTGTAGGAGGAGGAACGGAGGAGAGAAGGTGGCGCCTCCTTTACGTCGTGCGATAGAAGAATAGTCGGGGAGAGAGAAAATATAACTGGCCAATGAGAGAATTTTTTTAATATTTATAAATTTTAAATTTCGAAAATACCCCCTTTCGCACACGAACACCAATCCAAACCCAACGACTGTCGTCCCTAGCATTTTACCCCTATTCCGAACACAATGTAATATGTTTCGAAGGCCCATTCGAAAGTTTCAGTCGGTTTTCATTCAATTTAAAATATATAACATTCAATATTTGATTTGAGCGCACATTTCAATTTGCCAGGGCCACAAACTGATTCGAAAAATTCCAGAAAAATAAATCTAGCTATGTTTTGACGTTACAGTCCCAACAAAACTAGTTTCGTCGAATTCTAAGACCGTTCGCAAAAAGGCCCATTTCTGATCGATCCAATTTAACTGTAATTGACCAAAACACGTTTTCCTTTGCCACGCTCACATACTAGCTTCAAATATTATGAAATTTGAAACCTAGCAATAACTTCACATCCCGGATCCAACAAAAGTGGTTTCGTCGAATTCCGAGGTCGTTTGCAAAATGGCCAATTTCACGGGCTATATAATTTCCATAGCAACCTTTCTGAAAATTCATTCGGCCATAACTTTTGCTTTCCGCTATGAAACTTCGATTTTTCAGATTTGTTAGAAAGGTATTCACTAACAGATTTAAATATTTTTGGTTTCACTCATATCCATTTTGTTTTGCACTTGGTATAGTCCGTCAAAGTTTGAATTCAAATTTTGAAACTACCGCGCCATTTCAGGCCTTGTTTATAATTAGAATTAATTATATTCGTTTTCAATTATCGATTCAAACTCACTTTTCATTGTTATTATTTAAAATATTTATTTTAAATATTTAAAATCCATTATTTTAGCCAATTTAAAAAATTTAAATTAGTTCAGATTTTCCGGGTCGTTACAATACATGGCAAGATTTTAGGCAGAGGTTTGAGGTGAAGTTTCTCTCGCGGGCTGAAGAGAATCTATACATGGAAAGGTTTTTGGCACTGAAGCAAGCGAATCTATCGGTGAAAGAGTACGTCAACAAATTCAACCAATTGGCAAGATTTGGCTTGGACTTGGTGAATACCCCAGAAAAGAAGGCTCTAAGATTTGTTAAGGGTTTAAATGAGCCGCTTCATGGGTTAGCTATGACCCACATTCCCATGGGGGCTACCTTCGAGAGGCTAGTTGACATGGCGCTCATGCATGAAGAGGAGAAGGGCACCAATGCTAATAAGGCACCCGAGAAGAAAGGGGATCAAAAGAAGCCGCAACAGCAACAACAGAATAAGAAAGGTGGCAAAGGAAACAATGCTAAGGGAAAGAAAAGATGCTTTAACTGTGGGACACCTGGCCATCTAAGCAAAGATTGTAGGAAGAAAAAGAAGACTGGCTGTTTCCACTGTGGCGAGGCGGGACATCTTATTAAGGACTGCCCAAAGAAAGGGCAGAGGGCAGGGTCTACCTCGGGAGGACAGGTGCAGGCTCTTATGGGACCAGGGCAGGCAAGGGGACAAGTTCAGGCTCTCGTGGTCCCACCGCTGCAAGAATGAGGTAGAGAAATTTCCGTTGAAAGTTTAGTTTTTCTGTTTGATTATCCTACCCGTACTTTATTCGATTTTGGCGCATCACATTCGTTTATTTCTACATCATTAGTTGAAACACTGCACCTTGATACTAGTCTAGTTACTAATCCTTTAGTAGTCTCAAATCCTATCGGTGGTTCGGCTCATCTTTCTGTGATTTGTCGGGATTTGAGAGTGTTTATCTTGGGTGTTGAGTTTGAGTGCAATGCTTTTGTTCTTGGCTTCATGGGCTACGGTTATATTCTAGGTATGGATTGGCTAACTAGATATGGGGCCATCAGTTCAATGAAGTTCAATTATAAAAATTGGTTGATCGTCAAGCAAATCAATGAAGTTCAATTATAAAAATTATATCTTTATAATTGAAGCGAAATTATAAATTATAATAGAAGTTCTATTATAAACTGGTATTTTTAATACCTTGAGTTAGATATAAATTGATTCGAGTTTAAATAGGAAGAATCGATTATTTATTATTTCTAAATAACAGAAATTGAATCTTGATTAAACAAGGAGGCGATGACTTGTTTTAAGTATATCAAAAACAAGTAGTCGATTTTAAAGATGCTTATGAAATAAAGTATAATTCTATGTTTGGAGTATGATCGTATTTGAAATAAGGGTAGTAAAACGAGTCTAGATTCCTATTGCGAAATGATATTTTAATAAAAGTGAATAGTGGTCAGAAAGTAAACATTTTGTAAGTAGATATTTCTATTTGTGTTAAACTAAATTGATCTGATTAACGAGAAGTTTAGAAATGGAGTTTTGAAATGTTTTTCCAACATTAATAATGTGTATTTTCTAAAAGTACAGAAAATTAGAAAGGTAAGGAAGATGGAAATGTTCCAGATATTAAATAAATGTATATCTTCTAGAATGTGGGTGAACAAGTGCTATAATATTTGGAAATGGGTTTTTCCAAGAAGTATGAGGTTAAACAGTTTTGGAAATATCTAGAAAAATATGAATAATGAAATATTAGAAAGTGCCGAGATTGTGAAATGGTTTGATGGATGTTTATTTTCCCTTTGATAGTCAAAACACCGACTATCAAAGATTTTTGTAACGAAAAGAGATATCAAGATTTTTGTAACGAAAAGAGATATCAAGATTTTTGTAATGAAAAGAGATGTCAAGAATTTGTAACGGAAAGAGGTGTTGAGATTAATTATAAAGTGGAATATAGTAGCATATTGCAAGTCTCAGAACTATAGCAGTAAAGTAACGCTGTTGACTAGGCTTAAGCGTGACTGTTATGTCAAGATTAGTTATAAAGGGATATAGCAGCGTATAGCAAGTTTGAACTGTAACGATAAATGAAACGCTGTTAACCAAACTTAAACGTGATGTTTATATACAGTAGCACTTCCTAGGGAAGGAAAACAGCTTGTTTTGAAATTCACTTATTCAAAAGTAATAAGTAATGACGTTTGTCCAAAGAAATATAAGAACGAATGTTAAATAAAAAGTGCCTGTGATTTTTGTGATATTGGTTGTACATTGAATGGATGTTGTTTTTACTTCGATAGTTAAACAACCGACTATCGAAGTGTTTTGACCATCGTTGTCTATACGAGGAGACCGGTTGGATATACTATCTGAAACCACTCCGTATAGGCATAAGCGCTGCAAATTATGCTGAAGAAAATTGAAGACGGAGTGAAGTGCAAGGGTCGTCTTGTTCAGAATGGTGCTTTCTGTTTGTCCAGACCCAGGACAACTTGTATGGATGAATGCCTGACAGCGTATTCTTAGAAGATCACCTAAGACGTTCTTTTCAAGATATTACGTCTGGTGGCGGAGAAATTCATTTCTCTTGGCTTTTATACCCGTAATATTTTGGGAAGATCAACTAGTGATTTGACGGGTTTGACGATGAGGCATTCAAAGTGTATGGTGGCCAGATGTCCTAAAAGGTAAACGTAGCCTCAAGCTTCACAACCGGGAAATGACAAAAATCGGGCAGGCAGCATGGCTATGTGGGTCGCACCCATTAGGGTGTATAATCACCTATCTAGAGAAATTCCTTTTGCTTCTTAATCTATCGATTCTGCCCATTCGGGAAACGGTGGTTTGAGCCCAACCGTTGGTGATATACATTCGATACACTCAAGCGAAATGAGTGGTTGGTCATGTATGGGCCGGGTTGCAAGACGTTCTTGTTGAACCCAGTGTATTCGCCTCTAGAGATACATCATCAGAAGGTGGTCCCATACCTTGTCATAGTTGGAATCCAATCTCCAATAAGCGCCCTGCGGTTTTTTTTTATTTTTATACTATGTATGTAGAGCGTGAGATGCAAGCGTTCTACTATTTGGTTATTTATTTGATTAGACATTATTATAATATCACTGGATTTTGATATCAATAATGATTTGGGTTATAGTAAGGTAAAAACCGTCCGTGTTTATGTGTGGATCGGTCTTACTATTATCTTTTCTTTCAAAAGGATTTTTGAAGTTAAACCATATGGTTGGATTTTACTCACACCAGTCCCATGACTGACCCAGAGTTTATTTTGTTTTGTTTTTCCTAAACTCTTGGGTGCCCAAATTTGTACGGACAGTCAAGTGTTTCAGGCTTTTACAGATACACTTGGAGGAGCTTGAAGCAGGAGGCTTCAACGTTAGTTATTTAGAGTTACTTCCGCTGTATCAAATGTTATGTGTACTCTGATGATGGTATGTATATATGTACAAAACAGATTTGTATTTCAAAGCTTATGTTATATAATATATTTTATTCGTTCCGCTGTGAGATTCGTGTTTACTTTGATTATGCTCAGTTGTGTTCTTCTTCTTCTATTCTATTAGTTCTATCTTTTCTATCTCACCCTCTAATTTCTTTCTATTAATGATTCGGTATTTTCGATGTCTGAACAGTCGACGCTGGGTTTTGTGTCGATTTTCGGAGTCGAAAATTCTGGGTCGTTACACAGGGTTTGTATACAGGACTTAAATACTGAAGACTGTACATTTTTAGAGTGCCAAGTGACTCAGGATTCAAAAGAGATTAAAGACTCATGAGTTATCAAGAAATCTAGATTTCAAGAGCTCAAGAAAAATATAGTGATTGAGTCTACTTTATATGTAAGACTCTGAATAGCACTCCAGGTTCAAATTCAGATTTTCAAATTTCAAATTATGTTTTCAAAATTCAAATCCTAATTTCAAATTATTTTTCTAAACGATTTCAAACTATTATCTTACTTGTGATTTCTAACATATGCGTTTATAAAGTTTTAATATATATAAGTTTATAATAAATATATGTATAGTTTTATGGTATTAAATCTTATAACTTTATAAACATGTTTATATAATATATTACTATGTTTCCATATGATTTTACACTTTAGAATATTCATTCAAATTGCTAAGTTTTGATTGAAGAATTTCAAGAATAATATATATGTTTAAACACTTGAAAAATAGTTTTTAAAAAAATCAAAATATTATACATATATCGACATGCATAATTGGAAAGCTCGACATATAATTATTACATTTTTAAAACTCAAAGGAAGTGTCGTTTCACTATTTGAAACGTTTCAGAAACATTGCAACCTTTATGAGAATATAAATAAAGGTAAATTTCGAAATTTATTATCTTCTTCTTCTCCATCTTCACCCTTTATTTATCACCATTAAAATAAATAAATTTCTTGATTTCTGCATTATACCCTGCCGATTTCTACTCAAGTTATAGTAAACTTCTTCTCTTCTAAATCTTTATCTGCTTTTATCAATTTGGAAGTGCTATTGAAGAGTTCTAGGGTTGTTGTAATCATTTAGGAATTGTTTGGGAAGGGATGTGTTCCTTATAGCCCTGAAATCAAAGAAAGGGAGGGGTGTTAACCTTGTAGCCGTCAAATCAAGGGTGTTTGGAGCAGTGTTAACCTTGTAGCTGTGAAATCAAGGGGTTGTACTTGGATATTGATAATAATAAAACTCTGCGCAATCCAGCTTGCGTGGGACTGGACGAAGGAGCACAACACCAAAATGGCCAATTTGAAACGGTAATAGAATGTTGCTAAATTTCCAGAAACAGTTTTTATGTGTTACAGATTTTTGAAACATTTATATTATGTTTTAGATAGACGAATTGAAACACTTAGCAGGTGTTTCAGATTGACAAATTGAAACACTTGGCAAGGATTTCTGTTTGATAGTCTGTAATACACGGTGAGTGTTTCAAGTTGATAATCTGCAATAGTCGATGAGTGTTTCAAGTTGATAATCTGTAATACTCGATGAGCGTTTCAAGTTCATAATCAGCAACACTCAATGAGTGTTTCAAGTTCATAATCTGCAACACTTAGTAAGTGTTGCAAAATTATAACCTGCAACACTGAAAAATGCTTATTTCAAACTAATAGTTTATGGCCACCGGTAGGTTACGGATTCAAAATATGAAAATTATTTTAAAATATCCAGTTGACACTTTCGATAACATAAATAGATTCAACCATTTTCCAAATTAAGAGCTAAAAAAATATGAAAAGAAACTCCACAAGCAAGTATACCATAAACAAATTAGTATCAACAAAACAAAGATAAACAATATTTTCAAAGAAACAAAAAAATATAAAAATATACCGCAACAAATTCAAGTTACACAACAAGTACAAGGTTGACAATACAATAAAATAACAAGCAAAGATAACCAAACTTGCTAGTAAACTCTTTCAACGTACCATGATTCATCATATTGTCTTTTCAAATCCACATCTGCACACAAAAATGCCTAAGAAGTCACAACTATATAATCAATGAAAATAGAATAACAAAATGGAATTTTCTAACAATGCAAGAGATCGGTGCATAAATAAGTGAAGGCAGGAAAACAATGCAACTTAAAAGACCAAATCAGGTGATACAGCATGCACATGTTTCATACATATCAGTGATTCAAAGATAAAACAGCAGTAAACACATGACCTTATTAAGAACGCAACTCAGGTAACAACAAAGGGACCAGCATGAACAAGGCAATCAACCATATTGGACTAATTTACTCATCAGTAATCAATTTACCATGATAAGATTAAGACATGCATTCAAATATTGGTTCAGTTTTTCAAAAAATGCCAGAGTTGAGTTTATTTTCCAAAGAGTGCAATATTATGAAAAAGCCTATGGTAGGATGCATGTATAAAATAATCAACTATATCATTACAGTTAAATGAAATTTATGTTGAATTGATGTCGCCATGTTAACTAATGGAATTTATTTGAAATAACTCTTTCTACAAACATGGAACACAAAATGGAACACTAACTTTTTTCAAATTACATGTTATAGATTTATCACTATATCCAAGAGAAATATATAATCATCATCTAAGTCGAGAATTAAAATAGAGAGCGACAAACATTAATTAAAGATTTATCAACTTGTTGTCTAGAGTACTTGGCTATATCCATATAGTGCTTGGATTCATCAAATATGAGAACTAGAAAAGCAAAGCTACCTGCAGAAAGTGCAGTTACAAATGATAGAACACTTGAAAACGTAAACTTAGATATCTTGGACTTGAAATGTTAAGAGGACTTGAGCTGAAACGAGGCAATTGAGAAAAAATAATATGAATGGGTTTTTAGTAGGTTTTCAGCGGCTTTTTGGAAGGTAACATTCTATTAAGGAACCTATAAATCATCTGTAAAAAAGAAAAAAGACAAAAAATGGTTAGTAAAAAATGACCTGAGCTGCTAATCAGCCATATCTCAAACAATATACAATTGGATGTCTAATTTCGTTCATATAAACCAATGCACTCCATTTCACATTCAAGTGGTTGTGTTCCCATAAATGCAAGATTTATGTGGGAAAAACCGCTAGTTAGTCTTGGTTATTTTTCAACAACCAGCAAGCCGGTAAAGACAACTTACAATTTTTTTCCAAGTCCAGGATTTCAACTTAAGGCATATAGATCTACCTGTTTGAATAAATAGTTAATTATTAGCCTTTTATGAAGTGCTTAAGTAACACTACTAGTTGCTATAATAAATAGTCAATTATTAGATGTATTGAACATACTGTGCACTCAGAATAAACATACATGTCCATATTGATTAACAAAATATATCTCAATATCAGAAGTAACAACAGGGAGTTACCTTAGAGTTATCTTAATATCATGTACTCAGAATGGGTTTCTGGCAAGAGCGTGATAACAGTCTCTTTCATGATAAACACATAAACGTGAAGCAATTGTGTTATCAGGTTAGACAATTAGTTACTATTAGAATCAGAAAACATAAATATCCTAGTTGTTATGGCTATGCAGAATCTATCATTAACATAGAATAGGTTTAAAATACTGAGTACCTGCCTCGTCTTTAATTCACAACAAACTACCTGTGTCTACTCTATCTTCATGGAGAGATACCAGTTCACTCCTGTTCCAGTTTGCATTTATTTTTATCACATGATTTTTCTGCAAATTAAAGCATACTAATTAGAAAGATTTCCCAAGGAAGCCGAGCAGCAATTGGAGTAGTTTTTGCATGTGATCTGGATGTTTATAAATGCACATATGGACTGTTAGTCTCTCTAAATTTATGAAGTTTACTTTTAGTCTCTCTAAATTTATGAAATTTACTTTTAGTCTCTCTAAATTTATGAAATTTACTTCCATGTAATTCACCAATGTAGCTATCTTGAGAGAAGTGTTAGGGAAAACAACAAAGAAAAAATCTTTTTCTTAATTTTCACATAACGTATATCATCTTTGTTAATCTTTATTAACGATAAGTCAAAATATTCATCCATTAAGATTTTATTTTTAACATGTACTTCAACATATCTTAATATCAGAAGTAACAACAGAGAGTTACCTTAGAGTTACCGTTAGGCGCCTCCTGAATCAAGCAGTTTGAATGCAACCTTCTATTTTTTACAGAATGCGATCCTAGAAAATTAACCGATAAACCAAAAACCATTCTAGAATAACTGGCAATATCGAATAAAGTAGTATTCACGAAACATGATGAGAGGAGAAAGAATTTCAGTGCTACAATGAATCTGCAATGAAAACTCAATCAATTGTTTTGCAGGAGCATTACTGTTATGCAAGATGAGTAAAAAAATGAAATATTGCTAGCTGCCCATATTTAAAACATTAATAGATTTATAATGTTAACTTACCTTAAATGCAAATGCAAATAAATATCATGATGGAGTTGCCCATGGAAAGCATGGAGAGGCTGAAAATGCCTCATGAAATCCCCAATGCTAAACTAAAGGAAAAAATTACACGAAAAACACAGTGTAAGGGATTCAATTACTGAATAATAAAATTTAGCCCATATCTTTTTAATTTTATTTACTGAGAGTGGCATTTCTGCTATGCACTCTACCATTCACCTGAAAGGACTTCATGCCAATGTATAGATGTTTAATAAGTACACTGGTAATCCATTGTAGAATAAAGCCTGCAACCTGTCAGGTAGTTGTAATTAGACAATCATGTTAAGCTATTTTACATGAAACAAAAACTAGTTTAAAGTAAGGGGTACACTTTCTTTTATTTAACACTAGGTATAATATACACATGTAATCTACCGTTACGCTCATAATGATATTCCTATTAGTTGGTTATTGAACTATTTTTATTTTACATATGATGCCCAGGTATTTAATAGATTTTTGAGAGGAGTTTTAGGTGATTTCATTGAAATCCTGTGGATTCGCACTACATTGAAATCCTGCGGATTCATGATCGAAAATTATGGAAAATGAGGCATGGCTCACACAATTGTTTGGAGGAAAAACAATGCTATAATGAAAATGATATTCTTAGTAATGCATAGGCAACATTCATGTCCTGAATATAATATACATTTTATATAAACTTGTTTATGCAAATTATATTTTATACACAGAACATTTATAAAGTCTAAACTGCAAACCACATGGCCTATGCAATGTTTTCTACATGTCTCAGCTACAAAACAAATAGAGAAATATTTAATTATCATCCTAGCTTTTCTTTTGCTTACTATTCAAATCATCTCAGATGCTTTTCCCAATTTCCCCCCATATTTTCCAAAAAATTTAAAAAATAATAATATATAAAGAAACTGGAAGGAAAATGAAACAACCCAAACCCGCCCTTAAGGGAAAGCTCGGGTGGAGTTGAGAACACAACAAATCATAACACAAATGACAGAACACTTCATTGTTGTTGCAACAATTTACATCAGAGTACAAGAATGTAACAGAGTATGAATAAATAATATACATCAGAAAAATATCAGAGATTAAAATACATTACATAGCAACGGAAAAATAATAAATAACATAACTGAAAGCGATACACGGATACAAAGCTTTCAGAATATAGCTCCAGCTGTAAACCAGGATCCCGTAAAATAGAAATTTGCAAAACCAAAACTACTGGCTGACCGTGTGGAAAATATGGGCACCTAGAGTTTAGGTAGAAACAATAAATTCCAGGTCAGTCATGGGACTTGTGTGAAACTCAAAAATAGTTATTAAAGATTTATTTTAAAATATGGTAAATCACGGGACCACGCCATATAACACGGAACGGGTATTCTCCCAAGAATACTTGTGCATAAAACAGTTTATAGACAATGCAATGCTTTTTGAAAAATGAAGCTATTATAAGACTCAGGTCCCATCACACAATGCAACGCAATCCGAAGGATAGAGTTTTCCCTTATAATAGGCAAACATGCTTGGTACGTTTTAAAACAAATCAATTTGATATTACTATAAGTGTATAGTGCCAAAATCAACTTCAAATATAAATGTATCAATCATAGACGGCATAGTACCCCATCCTACTATGTCAACATATAGGTTTACAATTAAAATCGAAAGGTCGTATTGGAAATTGGATTCCATCTTTGAACCAAGGCAAGGGATCGTCCTTACTGAATTCGAGACACTCTAGGCCGTGCCTCAGGCTCAGCCGCAACTGCACCTTAGATCTTCTAGGCCAGTCCTCCCTTATGTTTGAGGATTACTAATTCCTGAACAATACGTTTCCCCGCCCTATGGGGCGTAAGTCTGGTCAATATGTTGACCATATCCATCCATCAGCCCCATAGTGACCGATATATCTGAGGTACCTCGCTTTCCATCATCCACATAAGTAAAAATGTCTAGGCTCTATACCATGACACCACTCCTAGCAAGAAAGAAACGCATGTTCTCCCTCTAGTCCTCTCCCATTTCTGGTTCATACCGGGGTGTGAGGCTTGCGAATTAACGTTATACACAAAGCTATGCTATTTAAAGCCATGCTTTGATCATCATCCACAAGGCTCTGCTTTTCAACAGAAGCCTTGATCATTCGCGTCCCAGCATGCCACACTGACAATTCACTCCATGCGACTGATGTCTATTGGTATATAACCTCTAAGCTCGTACGTCTCAAAGAAGGGTGTTAAGCAAGAGAATAAATTCTCCGCCACCAAACAGATATATATTTAATAGAAGGGTCTGTTTGGCACAGGTCCCTGTTAAGGTCTTAAATTAGGCTCAAGTCCTGTCCAAAAATTATTGTAAATTAAGTCCCTATTTTTTGAAAATTCATGAAAAAAATATTTAAAAAATCACAAAAATTCATTATTAAATAAAACACATACACGCCCAAAAATTCATGTGTTAAAACAAAAAAAACCCAAAATAACACAAAAGCAATGAAACAACAGGTTTACGCATCAAAAGATGCACCTATTCATAAATAGTTACATACATTCATGCTTATATTTTAGTGTTGCATCCAACTGCAGTATAAATGCATACATATATGAAGCTAAACAGCATTGTACGCATCCTTTTATGCATATATTCAAATCTATTCTGTTTTTTCAAGCATTTTCCATTTTCAGACATTTTTGCACACGTTTATGCTCTTGTACAGAATATATGCATGCATTCATGCGCATATTCAGAAGTCGTCGTCCCTTTTAAATTTGTTGCACATATTCATGCATATATACGAAATAGTTGCATACATGTATGCGACCATTCGTCACACATGCATCTTAGTTCAACTTTATATGCATACATGTATGCGACTATTGGTAATAGTTTCATACATGTATGCATATATTGGTCCAGATTTTCAACACAGAACACTATATGAATATATGCATGTGAGTATGCTACTTTTTAGAAATTCTTAAACATAAGCATGCAAAATTTTTTTTTGGGCGAATGCTTCTGGGAATATTTCCTATTTTTTGAATT
The DNA here is from genome assembly GCA_030737875.1 of Allium sativum. Lineage (NCBI taxonomy): Eukaryota > Viridiplantae > Streptophyta > Magnoliopsida > Asparagales > Amaryllidaceae > Allium > Allium sativum. The sequence goes on along the minus strand of CM060913.1, from coordinate 420,603,970 downwards.
TTTTTTAGTCAATGGCGCATTTTTTTTGTCAAATAGGGGAAAAGGCGGAAGTGGTTGGATGAGAAGGCGGAAAGGAGGAAAAAAAGAGAGCGGCAGCTAATTCTAGGTACCGGGTTTACATTTAAAGTTTAGGGGGAACGTGCGCTACATTTTGAAATGTTTTAGGGATGTGAGCCTAATTTTTAATAGGAATCGATCAACACAGAATAAAATCCAATGTCATACAAACATCAATTTACTAGTTCGTTCTGGGTCTGAATAAAACCAGAGGCACCTTATTCCTCATCCAATATGTCCAATACAGAAGAGAGGTCCTCGCATATCCGGTTGATCTCCAAGTACGTCTAGACGATCACCACTTATTACCTTGTCTTGGGTGTACAACCCAATCAAGACATCAGTAATCATCCAAACGATGTGAAGAACTCCGGTTTTCAACCACCATCTTCATCGTTGACTTATCGTCGAAACAATTATTCAGAATGGGTTAAACCTGGTCTTCCCGAATAACTCACGTATTTCATAAACAAGTGCTATAGAAACACAACATACACCTCATTCCAATTCATAATATCCTTTCATTCAAATATTCACATCATTGGGGAAAGGTTCCCATTAATTTTATCAAAGATAAATTCTTTAAATTTGTTCTTTAATCTTCCTTTAGATATCAGTTCAAACCAAAATAAGGTTTATCCAAACTAGTCGGGATTAGCGCACCTTACCGAAGTAATCATTTATTTTATTTCCCAATCACAACTTATTCATCCCATGGAGCAAAACTGGTAGCACTCCATATCTAACACCACAGTGTTATTGATAAAATTAATTACCATTTCACGTTCAAATCAAATTAAAGATTTAACAATCGCTTGGAGCAAAACTGGTGATACCCCATTCTCAATCATTTCCCAAATTTGATAATTTAAATTATCACATTCACAATTCAATCTAATTAAAGATTTATTAAAACTTCACTTAGTTTTAATCTTCCAACAACCATTAGTTAATGATTATTTAACTTTGGGAAATCAAACATGCCACATTGACAACCTACACCGTATCATTGATTTCTTCTGATATATAACCTCTAAGCTCGTACGTCTCAGAGAAGGGTGTTAAGAAAGAGAATAAATTCCCCGCCACCACATAGATATATATTTAATAGAGATCAACAATACGGTTCGAAATACAATGTTAGACATGTAATCCTGTCTTTAACTGGGTTAAAGAAGTAATGTCGTTCAGAATACAGTTCATGTTAAATCCAAAATCACATTCCATTAACCATGGAATCTTCACGGAAAACAGATCAATATATAATTGATATCAATTTCCGTATCCGACTAATAATATAAATGGAATAACGACAAAGCCTTTTAAATTCCATATATATTAACAGTCTTCCTCCATAGAAGCTCACTTCGATTATTACCAAATCGAACTCCATTCAATTCCAATTTATTATATTAAATTGGAAAACTTTACTTTGGAAAATTTCCATTAAATCTTAATAAAAGATTCATATATTCCAAATCACATTTCACTATTAATCGGGTTAAAGAACGAATGTAGTTAAAAACACAGTTCGCAATAAACCCAATTCACATTCCATTTTATTCCAATTACTAAATATAACTGGAAAATCTAATAATTTTAATTATAAGATATATTCTTTTCACATGGGGTTTAAGAACAGTGTTATTTAAGACCCCATTCAAGACAAACCAAAATCCAATTTAATATTAAATATAAGGCTCTGAATAGGAATTATATCAGCTTATATTCAATATCAAATTCTGAAACCAACACATATCGTACGGGGAATAATGATATATATATTTATCTTCCAAATTCCTCCACAATATTCGTATAGTCACGGAATCCAATATTGAAATTTCCTGAAGATTATTTCTATTCAAATCCATTCCAATTCAAACATTGGAAAATCCTGGTTATATCAAAAACATTTCAAATCCAATTTATTTATTTAAAAACATTGGATAAATATTCTAGTTAATAACCAGTTCATTTTGATAAAAATATATTTTTATCTTTTCAATTATGGAATTTTTCATGCCAACTCTTTTCAAATCATTTATTATGATTTTACACAAATTATTAATATTTTTAATAATTTTATCAAGGCCCGTACAGTCAGTTTCCAATAACGGCCACCGAACTGCATCCATAGCGACCTTCTCCAAATTTGATTTGAACATAATTCCAAATCCAACCGTTCAAATTTAAATATCTTATATTCATTGGAAATCTCTTTCCGATACGAACCCAACGGTTCCAGTTTTAAGAGAATCCGATGGTCGAATCTCCGGTAATGTCAATTCGAAGTCAATGGACGAAATTCGTGAACGGTCGCTGCGCGGCGCGTTCTATTCAGGCCATTAAATATATACAACATATATATTATATATATTTCGTCGATTTCCATTTAAAACTTATTTTATAAATCATTTATGAATTTGTTTTAAAATGTCTACCACTTTCATTTTAATTTTAAATCAAAATTGAATACTCCTTATCATTATAATATTTAAATGATAATATTTTCAAAATATCTGATTTTGAAATCATTTCCTTTACGATATTCATTATAAAAATGAATAAAATCCATATACATATCGTTCTGTTAAAATGGCACATATCTAATCAACACGGCTCCACACATTTCAATATTCTCGTGTCCATCCAAAATCGGACATCAAAATCATATTTTAGTCCTTTATAGAATATTATTTTAAAAAATTCATTATTTCTGAATTGGAATCAGAAACAGTCAATTACCATATAATTTATTTATATGGATTTCATACAATACATGTATACAACAACAATGATAACCAATAATCCATCATTCGGAGTGCATTACACAACTGCATAAACATTAAATATAAATAATTAACGCTTACAACAGTCCGTCAACCAATCGATTGACATACAACTAAAAAATTAGGATTAGTGTATGTTAAATATCATCCCAATATCTGTGTGGGGTTTAACCAACAAATACTGAATATTATTTGTGCAGTTGGGCGATGTGTAAAATTTATCATCCCAATCAATGTCAGTTAAATGGGTGTACATAAACAAATCGTCCGATTTGTAAATGAATATTTATTTTCATTTTAAAAGAATTTTATGTCGTTCATATATACGTTAAAAAATATATTTTTAGTGATAAATTATTTATTTCAACACTTGACTATTTTATATAATTCATATATTCAATAAAAATAATACTTTTATTGTTCAAAGATTTTATTCAATACACGGATATTTTATACAATTCATATACACATTAAAAAATATATTTTTAATGAACAATATTTATTTTAGAAATTTTTGGCATTATAACGGTGCGATATTTAGAACCGGAGTAATGTCTAGCATTACCACTCCCTTGGTACTGGCTCGCGCCATACATAATCATCGATCACACAACAAAACCGCAATACAATCAATTTACAACACAATCAAATTTCCACAATACAATCCAAACAAACAAACATGGTTTGTACAATAAATAGTGTCGGGGGCTACTAAGCCCCATCTGCAACCTAGTAAATTTTTAACTGTAAGATAATTAGAGTGAGAAACAGTTCTCACCTTTGATTTCCACTCCGTCATTCTTTAATTGACTGGTTTGGATTTGGATTTTTTTTCTTGTTAGTTCCATCATGCAATGTTCTTCACCGTTTTTCCAATGCAATCTGTTTCACACAATTAATATTAAAAATCACATTTTTAATAATGCTATTTACATTTAAAAATCATATTTCTATAATGTTATATATATAATAAAAATAATATTTTTATCAACTCTCTCTCTCTCTCTCTATATATATATATATATATATATCACATTTTTAACCAATGTTATTTATATATAAAAATCACGTTTTTATAACTATGCTATATTTAAAAAATAATGCTATTTCTATCTTTAAAAACAATTCTATTTATATTTTTTTTAAATCATATTTTTAATATGATGTTTACATTATAAAAATCACATTTTTACAATGTTAATTTATTTTTAAAAACTAAAAATAAATCAATGCTTTATACTTTTTTTAAACATGAAAATAATCGATGCTAATTTTTATAAAATTTGATTTTAACAATTATGCTTTTCATAAATAAAATCTGATTTTATATCAATGTTTTTCATATTTAAAAATCTGAAAAATAAAATAATGCTATTTTAATTAAATCAGAAAAATAAATGAGGCTATTTTAATTAAATCATTTACAGGGTTCAAAAATTACCCTGCTGTTCTGGAGCCTGTAACGAAACCCCTCGCCTTCATATACCCGCAGTTGCACGCCCCTCTAGTTCACCGGAGGATGATCGTAGGTCCCCAGTCAAGGCGCCTTCGCCTCGCCCCCTACCCCCTTGAGCAGCGTGCTACTCGAGCTCGAAATCCCCTTAAAACCGATCTTGCTCATACCATTTGAAAGAGCATGAGAAGCTGAATGATTTTTGTTTTGAATTCTAGTTTTATTTCAAATTGCATTAAGAGAGAATCAAAGAGGAAATTCTCAACGTTTTCTGCCCTTCATTCGAAGAGAACAGCGGCTTCAGATGTTTGACCGCGAGTGGAAAATTAAATTAGGGGTTTGACTGTTTTGACCTTATATACATATTTTATTTATTTATTTACTTTAACTCCAAAATCATTGTTTATTAATATGATCCCCAAATTGAACCCAACAACTGTCACCCCTAGCGTAACACCCTCATTCAGAACACAATGGAATACGTCCAGTAAGCCAATTCGACTGTTCTGATTAGTTTTTATCAAAATTAAAATATAAATCAATGTATATTGAATTTGAACGTACATTTTAATTTACCGGGGCCACATACTGACATAAAAAATTACAGGAAAATAAATCTAGCTATGTTTTGGCAATACGGTCCTAACAAAACTAATTTCATCGAATTAGGAGACCGTTTGAAAAATGGCCTTTTTCCAGTCGGTTAAATTCAAACTGAAATTACCAAACACGTTTTAATTTACTATGCTCATATATCAATTCCAAAAATTATGAAAATTGGAATCAAGCAATAATTTGACATTCTGGTTCCAACAAAATTGCTTTCATCGAAAACGGAGGTCGTTTGCAAAATGGCTATTTTTAAGGGCAATAATTATATTAAAATATATAAAAATTCCATAGCGACTATTCTGAATTATAAACTAGACATAACTTTCAATTTATATTATGAAATCTTAGTTTTTCACGTTCATTAGATAGATATAGTTAAACAGATTCAACTATTTCTGGTTTTACTGAAATTTGATTTAAATTGAATTCTGTATATTCATTCAAAGTTTAAAATCGAATTTTCAAACTACCGCGCCATTTCAAACTCTATTTATAATTAAATTAAATTTATACGTTCGAACTTCGATTTAAATAAATTTTTAGTCATTATTATTTAAAATAAATCATTTTAAGTATTCAAAATCAATTAAAATTGCTAAAATAAAATTTTAAAATTGGCTTTGAAAATCCGGGTTGTTACAGTCTCGCCCACTTGAAATCTTTTCGTCCTCGAAAAGGAATGGAGCTGAAAGTTGTTTAACTAACCAACTCAACTTTCATTCTGGCTTTCATTCTTCAACTTTTCAGTTTCTAAGAATTTTCTAATTTCTCAAAAATTTGGCTAACACCCTAAATTTTCGAAAAATTTCGCCATAACTTCCTAGTACGGGGAGACATTTAAAACTGCAACTTGCCTCACAAGGCCCTCACCAATCCAAAAGAAAAAGGAAAAGCCAAGTGGCTTGCCAATCAGCTCATAAAATCATCAAAACCCAATGAATATAGTAATCATGTACCTATTTTTTGGGCATACAATTTTATTCCTCTTTTTAGCCTCCATGCTATAACCTATTCAATTACGTACATGTATATATGTGCAATTTCAATCAATTTTCAATTCAGTTCAATATTTGATTCGATTTGGCTAAAATAACCTTTCACTTACACATTAGTTTCGATAATTTTATTAGTTAAACTAATAGTCAAACAACACAACCAGCAATCAATTAGTTGATTAGCTTTTCAAACATATACTTTTATACATATTCGAAAATCATATTTTTAGTGTTAAATCGCAAACAATAAACCCTAGCAAGTTTTGATTCTCTCACCAGTCAATTGGAAATATATAGACATGTCACTTTCGAAACTTGGATATAAATTCTGATGATATAGCTACAATCATTAGAATCATCTCCGGGCGACCAGAGTGCGATTTTATACCTATCCAATACATTTGAGGCTTCGTATATACGTGGATCAAACGTATATTAAAATCTCTATATACCCGATAGTCCAAAATCAATTTAAAATAAAATACTCAAATACGTATAATAAGGTTTAAATTTTCAAAACAAAATTTGTTTTCATTTTTATTTTAAAAATAACACTCTTTGAAACTCATTCTAGGATACTGCTTACCCATCTCTAACGAGTCATTCTCATTGGATATTACTAATCCAATCTCTGATGAATTCTTTCGTTCGGTTCTAATGTGTCTTATTCTCGAGCTCCGTAAACCAAAGCCCTGATACCAAAATGAAACGACCCAAACTCGCCCTTAAGGGAAAGCTCGGGTTGAGTTAAGAACATGACAAATCAGAACACAAACGATAGAGCACTTCATTGTTGTTACAACAATTCACATCAGAGTACAAGAATATAACAGAGTATGACTAAATAATATACATCAGAAAAATATCAGAGATTAAAATACATTGCATAGCAGCGGAAAAATAATACAAAACACAACTGAAAGAGATATATGGATACAAAACTTTCCGAATATAGCTCCAGCTGTAAAACAGGATCCTATAAAATAGATGTAACGACCCGCCTTTTTGCCCAGTTCTTGCCGGTAATTAAACCGACTCAAACCGTTCAAAAAGGCGAATTGTAATGGGTGCATACATATATTGAACAAAATAACAGAATTTTTCATTGCGAAATACAATGTTACATCAGAGTTACATAAAATATCAGAGTTACAACACATACAGCGGACGAAAAGAAAATATACTCTCAGCGGAAGAAAATCGTATGATATAGCAGAAGCTCCCATCTCTTGCATGAACTCCAACTCTAAAAGCACTCTGAATCCTGCTCCAACGATCTATAATTGCAAACTAAACTACTAGCTGCCCGTGCAAAATTATGGGCACCCAGAGTTTAGGTGAGAGAACAATAAACTCCAGGTCAGTCGTGGGACTGGTGTGAGAACTCAAAACAGTTATTATTAGGTTCATTTTAAAGTTGGGAATTTCACCGGACCACGCCGCTAACACATAACGGGTTTACTCCATGTGAATACTCGTGCATATAAATACGCAATGACCTTTCTAAAATGAAGTTATCATAAGCTCGTCCCACATCACACAATGCAAGCGCACACCAGATGGGCGAGGTTTATCTTATGATAACCAAACATGCTTTCATACGTAAAATCCTCTTTCAAAGCCATAATATATATATAGCGTGGAAAACATTTCTCAAATAAATGTATTAATCCTAGACGGCATAATACCCCATCCTATTATGTCGCCATATATATATATATATATACAAACCAAAATCGTGAGGTACGTATTGGAGATTTGGTTTCCAACTTGATGATTCCTGGCACGAAAGATCAATCGGAACACAAACGAAATGTAATCAAGGGTTTTTCATCCAGACGCGGACACCAATACAAATCGCGAGGTAGATCAACGGTTTTCGACCAGACGCGACCCCCCGAACATACCCTATTCCATAAGTCATAAGTGGTTTCCCACTGCTGCAGCGGTCATCATCAATTCATATATATACACAACCTAATCGCCAGTTTCTCATCATCCGGGGTGTGAGGTTTGTCGATGTCACGTCATACACAAAGCTATGCTTCGATAAGCCATTCTTTGATCATCACTAGCTCGTTTCCTAACTTGGGTATGTCACATTGACAATTCACGACATATTACTGATTTCAATCAATGCATACCCTCTAAGTTCATATGACTTAGAGACGAGGATAATATATTGCCACAAATCCGATATTCATTAACGGAAATCAGTGCTATGCAGTCAATTTCAATGTCAGACACACCATCCATACAAGACCGTTCTAGGTCTGAACGGAACAACCCGAAAATACTTAAATTTGTTCAGGTCTCATGCAACTCACATCTCGTATCGGGTGGCCTACCCAACCGAGACATTAATCAACAATCAATCTAAATAATTCAAATATTCCCGGTCTTCATTCGTCGTTTACCAAGTCCTGAATTGCTTCATAACGTCGTATTATTACTTGGAATGGTTTTCGAACATATGCTCGATCTCGGTCTTTCCAAGTAATAAGCGTACTTTAAACAGTAGCTATGGTTCACACAGGCTTTTCAATTCAAATCTCCTTCCACATAGTTATCAATTCATTTACAACTAAAGATTTGAATTTCTATAATTTCGTACATCTCGTTATCATCTTAAATTCTTCTTTGAAATCAAAGAGTATACCTTCGCTTCAATTTCTTACTTTTTATTCCCTCGGATCGAAGATTTTGAGTAAATTCCAATTACGATACGAATCAATCTTATTAGGTTTCAAGAATGGTATTATTGAAGATACGATTCACGACAGAACCCAAATCAATCGTCATTCAATCATAAATTACACAGAAATTTTATCCACTTATATTCGATATAAATTCTCATAATCAACGAATACTATAAGTAGAATAACGATATAATAATATCTTTCAAATTCCCCAGATAGTATACATTTACATCATGAGGTTCATACCAAATATCGAAGATTATTTCTATCTGGCTTATTTCAATCAAGGTGAGAACCCGTACCTTAATTGAAAGGTTTATTCAACTCTTTGACATTAGATCTGGATAGAAATACCATCAACTTATCTTCAATATTAATTTCCGTATCCAACTCATATTATAAGAGGAATAGCAGTGAATTACCTTTTTAAATTCCTCAGATAATAAGAGTTTTCATTTACCGAACTAATATCAAACATCCGAAGATTTTTCTCCAACCATATCCAATTATTTAGTATTAAAAACCCGTATTAGTATAAATCTAAATTCCATATAAAATATTTCTAATACTCTTAAACCTTTGAAAACATTCCACAAATCATTACTTATAGTTCGGAACATCGTTTACGGGTTAAAACTTCAAAATAGATTGTTTTCGAAGAAAGCGTTACAATAGCGTTCCAAAAGTGTTACAAAAGTGTTACAAAACAGTTATCTTAACTATTTTGATCAAAATATCGTTTATTTTAGCCAAAACTTAAACTTTACAATTGAAAACACCTTTTCATAATTTGTAATGATTTTACAAATGTTTTCCATATTTTTAAATAATTTAAAAATAACTGTTTATAGTTATGGGCAACAATTGTTCTTACATCGATCTTTTCCAAAACGGTTTCAAACATAACTTGAAAACTATAAACCGAAATTAAAATCTGCTTTCACTCATTTGAAAGCTCTCGTAAATAGTAATCAAACGTTTTTTGTTTCGTGGAAATTCGATTTAAATTGGAAAAGTTATAAGCATTTACATATTGCCATAATGCGACAAGCTCTAATTTTAGCCAAAATAATCATTATTCTTAAAAACTTCAAAATACCTTAAAAATCATTATAAACTTATATAAATCATTTAAATTGACTTTTCAAATTATTCTTATTTAAAACACAACTTTTTTTTTACTAATAAATTAAATCACCATTCAAATAATTTCAAATTAGATTTTTATTTAACCATCCCATCCGTCAGATCAGTTAGGGATAGCCAGGGAGAGCAGGAAACTATAATTTCCAAACCCAAGCCTAGACACTATCCTCTCTGTCATCCTAGAATGTTCTGGTGTATATTATATTATTAATATAAAGAGACATCGTTCATATTCAAATTTCAAAATCTCATTTCGGATTTAAATTGAAAATAATATGTTTTACCAAAACTGGTTTCAGATAGATATAAAGATCGTTGTACAGAATCAATACATAATTCAAATCATTTCCAATCCTAATTCAATATTTAAAAAGTTAATATTTAATTCAAAACTAACAATTTAAATATTATTTGATGATTGAATAAAATCGTATATAGGAAGGAGATTTTATATCGATCACCCATATATTTCCACAACCACGGGGTGTGTGTGTAATATCATACAATGCAATCATATTTATCCAAATGAACCATATGACCAGATGGATACGAATTCATTCATCACAAACAAACAGTTTAACGGTGCACAAGCGTTGCGGTCAATAACGCTTACCAGTGTTTAGTGTATTATCTAACTACATGTGCATCCATTCACATAATAACATCCTTCACACAATCATCATCAACAAATTTTAATTATCTCAGTTAATTATAATTAACTAATTTAAACAAATAATTTTAAATTAGAAGTTCTCACCTAACAGCTCTCCAAATCTTCACGGTAGGCGAGCCTAGTTGAGTGAATCGTCGGACAGTATTTCGGCGCAGCGTCTTCTTCACAAAAATATATATAATATAATATACACTAATCTCTCTTTATATTATAAGAGGAGGAAGAGGAGAAATGACGAACTTTGGCAAGGTGGTGGTGGAAAGGAGGAAGACTTATGCCATGGAAACCATGGCCATAAGCTTTAAGAAGAAGAGAGAAAGAAAAGAAGTGAGAATGAATGAAAAAGTGGAAGGAAAGGGTGGTATTTATAGGAAAAGAGGAGTAAGGAGAGAGTGACACATCATAGGACATGTGTATTACATGCATGGAATGTTGCATGCAAAATTACAAGTGTCTTAACACTTGTAAAAAGGAGAAGGAATGTGTTTTTGGTAGCATTTACCTTAAACGTTATGAAAACAAAGAGCAACGCATTATACTAATGTTATTAATTTATGTTATCTTTTGACAAATCCGATCGAACGATAAATAATATCATTAAATCCAACTTATTAATAATCATTCTTGTAAAATCATAAAATAAATTATCCTTTACCAAATTCATATTTTTACCAATCAATATTATCAATATCAGAAAATATCATTACTTAAACATAAATCTTATAATTAAAATTTTCAAAATAAGTTTTCTTATAAAAATCAAAAAAAAAAAACAAAATACTTATACAAAGTTAAAATTCATATTTAAACCTAATAAAAATCAATTTATATTCATAAAATCAAAAATTAAATAAATAAAAATCCAAATCAAACATAGTTAAATTTCTGGGATGTTACATTCACCCCCCCTTAGAAACTTTTCGTCCTCGAAAAGGAAGTCGAGTAAATTTAAACTCCTTCACAAATTTTAAATTCCAATTTCTCTCTCAACATACCAAAAATGTAATTGTCAGAACCAAGGCTCATATCATTCAAATTTACACTAAATTTAGAGCCTAAGGAAACTTCTATGATCTCGTGATTACTAGGGTCGTCCCGGGTCTTGTTTAAAAATCGCATCCTCTGAGTTAGACTCAGAGCTGCTATCCTACCATTAAGGAGAACTGGGATAGATATTATCTAGTACTTAGAGGTCTATGAACCTAAGAAAATTATCTTTCTAACTTACTCTTACGGAACCAATGGTTTTCTTATCAATTTTAAGACTAAATGCTCAAATTAGAAATTTAAATCCAAGTTCTCAAATAAAATTTTCCCTAATCGTTCAATTATCTTGCAATATAACATCTTGGCTAAATTCAGTATTAGAAATTCTATTGCTCTCAACACAAATCAAGTTTAATTTTAGAGATAATTCAAAATACTGGTTTCAAATCTAAATTAGTTCACTTATCCAAGGCTTTATCTGAGCAGGGAAAAAGGAAGAATTCCGAAATAAAGTTGAATAATGACAATTCGGGGTGATATTCAAAATATGACAATGGGTCGAGCAAAACCCAACGACAAGGGAAGAGATAGAATTATATTTTCGAAATACTCATTCTATTTCAAATTTTTATTTCAATCGTTTCCAAATTAACCCATTTATAAGTTAACTTTTATACTCATTTAATATTCAAATTTTTGTTTTCATATTCACCTAATCGAACTTTAAAATTCAAAATATATAAAATCTCTTTTTCATTCTTGTTAAAATATCATGTCTTGTTTAGAAACATTTTCTTACTTAACTAGCCGTACAATCTCTTAAAACAGTTTTATTTAAAAATACCATCACGCTTCCTCTGCGCACTCTGATTATGCGTATATTCAAACTAGTATTGGTAAAAACATCCCAAAACATTGATTTCAAAATTTTCGGAACCAAATCCTCAAAATTAATATTTAAAAACTCCAAATTTTCTTGCATAAGTTGGATTTTATATTTCAAAGAAAGCTCATTTATTGAGGTTCTGTTACAAAATATCTTGGACAAATTAAAGTTATCTACACGGTTTCACACGGCACAAAGAGGTATACATGGATCAAGTCAAAATTCCATGTGCTCAAGTCAAGTAAAGATGCATAGAAGTTCCATGCTAATTTGTGCATGAAAGGTATACATAGACCAAATCAGGTTTCATGAGCTTGGAATAGAAATTCAACATCTAATGAGCATCAACAGGTGCAAAGGTTCGAATCAAATACTTGGCCAAATGCACATGATACAAAGGTACGAATGGCATTACTCAATAGCACTCAAAAACAATAAACTCTAGGTCAATCATGGGACTGGTGTGAGAACTCAAAAACGGTTATTAAAGCTTTATTTTAAAATATGGTAAATCACGGGACCATGCCGTATAACACGGAACGGGTTTTCTCCCAAGAATACATGTGCATAAAACAGTTTATAAACAATGCAATGCTTTTCGAAAAATGAAGCTACTATAAGACTCAGGTCCCATCACACAATGCAATGCAAGCCGGAGGATAGAATTTACCCTTATAATAGCCAAACATGCTTGGTACGTTTTATAACAAATCAATTTGATATTACTATAAGTGTATAGTGTCAAAATCAACTTCAAATATAAATGTATCAATCATAGACGACATAGTACCCCATTCTACTATGTCACCATATAGGTTTACAATTAAAATAGAAAGGTCGTATTGGAAATTGGATTCCATCTATGAACCAAGGCAAGGGATTGCCCCTACCGAATTCGAGACACTCTAGCCCGTGCCTCAGGCTCAGCCGCAACTACACCTTTGATATTCAGGGCCGGTCCTCCCTTACGTTTGAGGATTAGTAATTCCTGAACAATACGTTTCCCCGCCCTATAGGGCTTAAGTCTGGTCAGTATGTCGACCATATCCATCCACCGGCCCCGTAGTGACCGGTATATCCAAGATACCTCGCTTTCCATTATCCACATAAGTAAAAATTTCTAGGCTCCATACCATGACACCACTCCTAGCTAGAAAGAAACGCATGTTCTCCCTATAGTCCTCTCCCATTTCTGGTTCATACCGGGGTGTGAGGCTCGCGAATAAACGCTACACACAAAGCTATGCTATTTAAAGCCGTGCTTTGATCATCATCCACAAGACTCTTCTTTTCAATAGAAGCCTGGATCTTTTGCATCTGAGCATGCCACACTGAAAATTTACGCCATGCGACTGATGTCTATCGATATATAACCTCTAAGCTCGTACGTCTCAGAGAAGGGTGTTAAGAAAGAGATTAAATTCTCTACCACCAAATAGATATATATTTAATAGAAATCAATCAACATAGAATAAAATCGATGTCATACAAACATCCATTTACTAGTTCGTTCTGGATCTGAACGAAACTGGAGGCACCTTATTCCTCACCCCATATGTCCAATATAGGAGAGAGGTCCTCGCATATCCGGTAAATCTCCAAGTACGTCTGGACGATCACCACTTATTATCTTGTCTTGGGTGTACAACCCAATAAAGACATCAGTAATCATCCAAACGATGTGAAGAACTCCAATCTTCAACCACCGTCTTCATTATCGACTTATCGTCGAATCAGTAATTAAGGATGGGTTAAGCCCGGTCTTTCCGAATTACTCGCGTATTTCATAAACAAGTGCTATATAAGCACAACATATCCTCATTCCAATTCAGAATATCCTTGTATTCAAATATCCACATCATTAGGGAAAGGTTACCATTAATTTTATCAAATATTAATTCTTTAAATTTATTCTTTAGTTTCCTTTGGATATCAATTCAAACCAAATCAAGGTTTATCTAAACTAGTCGGGATTAGCACACCTTACCGAAGTAATCATTTGTTTTATTTCCCAATACCAACCTATTCATCCCATGGAGAAAAATTGGTAACACTCCATATCTAACACCACGGTGTTATCGGTAAAATTAATTACCATTTCACGTTCAAATCTAATTAAAGATTTTACCTTCGCTTAGAGAAAAACTAGCGATACTCCATTCTCGATCATTTCCCAAATTTGATAATTTAAATTATCACATTCACATTTAAATCTAATTAAAGATTTATTAAAACTTCACTTAGTTTTAATCTTCCAACAATTATTATTTAATGATTATTTAACTTTGGGAAATCAAACATGCCACATTGACAATCTACACCGTATCATTAATTTCTGCCGATATATAACCTCTAAGCTCGTACGTCCCAGAGAAGGGTGTTAAGCAAGAGAATAAATTCTCCACCACCAAACAAATATATATTTAATAGATATCAACAATACGGTTCGAAATACAATGCTAGACATGTAATCCTATCTTTAACTGGGTTAAAGAACTAATATCTTTTAAAACACAGTTCACGATAAACCAAGAATCACATTCCATTAACCATGGAATCTTCACAGAAAATAGATTAATATATAATCGATATCAATTTCTGTATCTGACTAATAATATAAATGGAATAACAACAAAGCCTTTTAAATTCCATAAATATTAACAGTCTTCCTCCGTAGAATCTCACTTCCATTACTACCAAATCGAATTCCATTCAATTCCAGTTTAATATATTAAATTAGAAAACTTTACATTGGAAAATTTCCATTAAATCTTAATAAAAGTTTTGTATATCAAAATCATGTTTCACTGTTAATTGGGCTAAAGAATGAATGTTGTTAAAAACATAGTTCACAATAAACTTAACTGACATTCCATTTTATTCCAATTACTAAATATAACTGGAAACTCTAATAATCTTAATTAAAAGATTTATTCTTTTCACACGGGGTTTAAGAACAGTGTTATTTAAGACCCCATTCACGACAAACCCAAAATCCAATTTAATATTAAATATAAGGCTCTGAATAGAAATTATATCTGCTTATATTCAACATCAAATTTTGAAACCAACACATATCGTATGGGGAATAACGATATGTATCTATCTTCCAAATTCCTCCACAGTATCCGTATAGTCGTGGAATCCAATACCGAAATATCCCAAAGATGATTTATATTCAAATCCATTCCAATTCATATGTTGGAAAATCCTGGTTATATCAAAACCATTTCAAATCCAATTTATTTATTTAAAAATATTGGATTAATATTCTAGTTAATAACTAGTTCATTTTGGTAAAAATATATATTTATCTTTTCAAATATGGAATTTTTCATTCCAACTCTTTCCAAATCATTTATTACGATTTTACACAAATTATTAATAATTTTATCGAGGCCCGTACAGTCGGTTTCCAATGACGGCCACCGAACAGCATCCATAGCGACCCTTTCCAAATTTGATTTGGACATAATTCAAAATCCCACCATTCAAATTTAAATGTCTTTTATTCATTGGAAATCTCTTTCCGATACGAACCCAAGGTGGTTCTGGTTTTAGGATAATTCAAAGGTAGAATATCCTGTAATGTCAATTCGAAGTCAATGGTCGAAATTCATGAATAGTCGCTACGCGGCGCGTTCTATCCAGGCCGTTAAATATATATATTATATATATTTCGTCGATTTCCATTTAAAAAGTATTTTATAAATCATTTATTAATTCGTTTTAAAATGATTCCCACTTTCATTTCAATTTTAAATCAAAATTGAATACTCCTAATCATTATAATATTTAAATGATAATATTTTCAAAATACCTGATTTTGAAATCATTTCCTTTTCGATATTCATTATGAAAATGAATAAAATCGATATAAATATTGTTCGCGTTAAAATGTAGCTTATCTAATCAACACGGCTTCACACATTTCAATATTCTCGTGTCCATCCAAAATCGGACATCAAAATCATAATTTAATCCTTTACAAAATATTATTTTAAAATATTCATTCTTTTAAAGTATTCGTTATTACTGAATTGGAATCAGGCACAATCAATTACCATATAATTTATTTATATGGATTTCATACAACATATATATACAACAACAATGATAACCAATAATCCATCATCCAGAGTGCATTACGTAACTGCATAAGCAATTGGGATTAGTGTATGTCAAATAATTTAAATATAAATAGTTAACGCTTACAACAGTCCGTCAACTAATCGATTGACTTACAACTAAACAATTGGGATTAGTGTATGTCAAATATCATCTCAATAGCCGTGTGGGGTTTCAACCAACAAATAATGAATATTATTTGTGCAGTTGGACGATGTGTAAAATTTATCGTCCCAATCAATGTCAGTTAAATGGGTGTACATAAACAAATCGTCCAATTTGTAAAGAATATTTATTTTCATTTTAGGAGAATTTTATATCGTTCATATATACGTTAAAAATTATATTTTTAATGATAAAATATTTATTTCAACACTTGACTATTTTATATAGTTCATACAT
Organism: Allium sativum; assembly: GCA_030737875.1. Classification (NCBI taxonomy): domain Eukaryota; kingdom Viridiplantae; phylum Streptophyta; class Magnoliopsida; order Asparagales; family Amaryllidaceae; genus Allium; species Allium sativum. The sequence goes on along the minus strand of CM060913.1, from coordinate 420,587,143 downwards.
TCAATAAAAATAATATTTTTATTGTTCAAACATTTTATTCAACACATGAATATTTTGTACTATTCATATACACATTAAAAATTATATTTTTAATGAACAATATGTATTTCAGAAAATTTTCGCACTATAACAGCGCGATATTAAAACTAGAGTAATGTCTAGCATTACCCGTCTCCTGATACTGGCTCGCGCCATACATAATCATCGAACACATCAACAAAACCATAATACAATCAATTTTCAACACAACCAAATTTCCATAATACAATCCAAAAAAACAACCATGGTTTGTACAATAAATAGTGTCGGGGGCTACTAAGCCCCGTCTGCAACCTAGTAAATTTTTAACTGTAAAATAACTAGAGTGAGAAGGAGTTCTCCTCTTTGCTTTCCACTCCATCATCCTTTAATTGACCAGTTTGGATTTGGATTTGTTTCCCATAGGTTCCATCACGCAACGTACTTCACCGTGTTTCCAACGCAATCTGTTTCACATAGTTTATATTAAAATTCAGATTTTTAGTAACACTATTTGCATTTAAAAATCATATTTTTATAATGTTATATATATAATAAAATCGTATTTTTATCAACTCTATATATATTTTTAAAATCACATTTTTAATCAATGTTACTTATATATAAAAATCATGTTTTTATAACTATGCTATATTTTAAAAACAATGTTATTTTTATATTTTTAAAAACAATTCTATTTATATTTTTTAAAAAACATATTTTTAACACGATGTTTACATTATAAAAATCACATTTTTACAATGCTAATTTGTTTTTATAAACTAAAAATAAATCAATGCTTTATACTTTTTTTAAAATTGAAAATAATCGATGCTAATTTTTATAGAAACTTATTTTAACAATTATGCTTTTCATAAATAAAACCTGATTTTAAATCAATATTTTTCATATTAATAAATCTAAAAAATAAAACAATGCTATCTTAATTAAATCATAAAAATGAACAAGGCTATTTTAATTAAATCAGTTACAAGGTTCAAAAATTACATTTTCGTTGTTTTTTCTGGAGCCTGTAACGAACCCCCTCGTCTTCAAAAACCCGTCGTCGCACACCCCCAATTTCACCGGAGGATGACCGGAGGTCCCAATCGAGGCGCCATCGCCCCACCACCTACCCCCGTGAGCAGCGTGCCGCTCGACGCCCCCGCCAACGCTGGAAATGCGTGCGAAGTCAGCCGACTTGAGGCCAAAAATCGAGCTCGAAATCCCATTAAAACCGATCTTGCTCATACCATTTGAAAGAGCATGAGAAGCTAAACGATTTTTGATTTGAATTCTGGTTTTAATTCAAATTGCAATAAGGAGAATCAAGGTGGAAATTCTCAGCGTTTTCCGCCCTTCATTCGAAGAGAACGACGGCTTTAGACGTTTGACCGCGAGTGGAAGATTAAATTAGGGGTTTGACTGTTTTGACCATATATATATATATATATATATATATATATATATATATATATATAATTTAATTCCAAAATCTTTGTTTATTAATCCGATCCCCAATTCGAACCCAACGACTGTCACCCCTAGCATAATACTCCCATTCCGAAAATAATATGATATGTCCAGTAAGCCAATTCAACTGTTTTGATTAGTTTTTATCAAAATTAAAATATAAATCAATGTATATTGAATTTGAACGTACATTTTAATTTATCAGGGCCACATACTGACTTCAAAAATTGCAGAAAAATAAATCTAGTTACGTTTTGACAATACGGTCCTAACAAAACTAATTTCTTCGAATTTGGAGACCGTTTGAAAAATGGCCTTTTTCCAGTCGATTAAATTCAAACTAAAATTGCCAAACACGTTTTAATTTACTACGCTCAGATATCAATTCCAAACATTATGAAAATTGGAATCTAGCAATAATTTGACATTCTGTTTCCAATAAAAGTGGTTTCCTTGAAAACGGAGGTCGTTTGCAAAATGGCTATTTTTAAGGGCTATATATTATATTAAAATATATATAAATTCCACAGTGACTATTCTGAATTTTATAATGGACATAACTTCCAATTTGTATTATGAAATCTCAGTTTTTCACATTCATTAGAAAGATATGATTAAACAGATTCAAATATTTCTGGTTTTACTGAAATCCAATTTAAATTGAATTATGTACATTCATTCAAAGTTTAAAATTGAATTTTCAAACTATCGCGCCATTTTAAACTCTATTTATAATTAAATTAAATTTATACGTTCTAACTTCGATTTAAATAAACTTTTAGTCGTTATTATTTAAAATAAGTCATTTTAAATATTCAAAATCCATTAAAATAGCTAAGATAAAAAAATTAAATTGGTTGTGAAAATCTGCGTTGTTACAAAGAAAAATTAAATTTGAATGCACCAATTCTTTCTATGAGAAAACTATCAATAAAAAATGAATTTATAGCTTAAAAGGGAAAAAGAAAGAGTTCAAAGTATAAGACAAGGATATAACAGGTTGCGAATGTAACGTAGATTTGCAAGATTTTTAAATACAGAGTTAAACCATGTTGTTACCATGTCATTACACATATGTAAGGTTTTACATATCATCACAACATATGAATAAACATGTCCCAATGTATTATGAGGGTTCTCATCTATGAACCTATTTGCATAACCCATGTTATACCTTTAGTTTCGAATCAATGACAACAAATACTGCTAATCTACTGCATAAATAATACCTTAAGACCTAAATGGAACAATCAAATTATGTGTACATGTACTACAAATCAATAAACTTGCAAACCATGATCAAGTCAAAAATGCAAATGTCCTGATTATATAAGTCAAGTATATAACCTTTTTTGAAGTACAAAATCAATCTCATGATCAGCTTCTAGCAACATACTTCTAAACTGACAAAATACTATGGATAAATGTTGCAACTTACAGCCAACTCCGTTATATACATAAAAACAATTAAATCAAATAGCTCAAAAGAAATTCAAGTCCACAAAACAAACATACAGAAAAACTGATGTGAAATAAAATTATATCTTGAAAACAACTGCAATTCACATTTCTTAGCCCCCTTCCTAACATTTAAAACTAAACCAATCAACTCCGCTCGTTTCATACTGCCTTTCGCCTAAGCATAATTTAGCCTACTATATAAATGCAATTGGCATACACCAAAAAGGCATCGTAAAATATACATATACATATCTACACCATCATCTCTAGAACTCTATATCAAAGCCTGACAATTTACATTCAGAAAAAAGATAATAATGAATATATATAGTGTAGTGGCCCGTAAATCCGCACTATCTGAGCTGACTAATACAACACACGTCCAACTCAAATAATACAGAAATACGAGTCATTAGGGTTAAAGAAATAGAAATAGAAATAGATAGGATAAGAATAGAAATAACAACACAGAATCTCACAACGGAACGGATAAAATATAATATATAACATAACTTTGAAATACAAATCTGTACTGTATATACATACCATATCAGTGTACAAACAATATTTGATTCAACGGAAAAATAACTCTAAAATATCTAACTGTGAAGCCTCATGCTTCAAGCTCCTCCAGGTGTATTGTAAAAACCTGAAACACTTGATTGCCCGTATAAATTTGGGCACCCAAGAGTTTAGGAAAAACAACAAAACAAACTCTAGGTCAGTCATGGGACTGGTGTGAGTAAACTCCAACCATATTGTTAACTTTAAAAATCCTTTTGAAAGAAAGGGTAATAGTAAGACCAGCCCACACATAAATACGGACGGTTTTTACCTTACTATAACCTAAAACATTTTTGATATCAAAATTCAGTGATACTATAATAATGTCTAATCAAATAAATAACCAAATAGTAGAACACTTGCATCTCACGCTCCACATACATAGTATAAAACCAAAAACCGCAGAGCACTTATCAGAGATAGGATTCCAACTATGACAAGGTATGGGACCACCTCCCGATCAGTGTACTCTAGAGGGGATACACTGGGGTTCAACAAGAATATCTTGCAACCCGGCCCACACATGACCGACGACTCATTTAGCTTTAGTGTATTGAATATATTGTCACCCACGGTTGTCGACAGTCCAACCGTAATCCGTAAGATACAGAATTGAAAGAAGAATAAATAATGAATTTTCCCTAGATCGGTGACAAATATACACTGCTTGGGAATGACCCACCTAGCCATGCTGCCTGCCCGATTTTTATCATTTCCCGATTGTGAGGCTTGAGGCTACGGTAAACATTCGGAATATCTGGTCACCGTTTACTTTGAATGCCACATCGTCAAACCCGTCAAATCACTAGTTAATCTTCACAAAATATTGCGGGTATAAAAAGCTAAGAGAAACGAATTCCTCCGCCACCAACGTAATACCCTGAAAAGATCGTCTTATGTGATTCGTTAGGAATACTCTGTCGGACATCCGTAATACAAGTTGTCCTGGGTCTAGACAAATAAAACAACCTTTGCATTTTTACTTCGTCTTCAATTTATTCAGCAAAATCTGATTCAATATGCATATGCCTATACGGAGTGGTTTTCGGATATTAAATCCAACCGGTCTCTCCGTATTGACAACGATGGTAAAAATCTTTGATAACCGGTGATTTAATTATCAAAGATAAATAAACATCCATTAAACAATCAAACAATCACTGGCCCCTTTTAATTGATACTCATTTATTAATTATATTTCCAATTTCCTTATCGAATTCTATATATTTCGATATATTGATTTCTATATTCAAAATTTCTTCAAAATATTCTAACTCCTTAAATTTCCGGAAAATTTCGCCTGCACCTCCCCTGTGCTAGTCAATCTTTCAAACCCCAACTCGCCTCTCTAGACCCTTTCCATTCAAAAGGAAAATCAAAAAGCCAAGCGGCTTGCCAATTCGGCGCATAAAACCTCATACGGAAATATAAACATGCACCTTTTTGTCGGGCACTTAAATTAAAATCTTCATACTCTTCATCCCAAACCTGTTTAACATATGTACGTCTATTCCCCTTTTATTTCAATCAATCCAATCCTTTCTAACAAAATTCGCGAACCACTCTTTTAATTAGTTCTTTTGCTTAATGCACTTTGATTTGAATACATCATATCCAAATATACTTTAGTTCACTTGTACACAAGTTACATGCAATCTCTAACTCGAGTTTTATATTTAAATTCTCAAAACTTATTCACTTACACGAAGTCGATTTCATTTCCAGAATTTCATTAACTAATTATTCTTCTAATTAGTTAATTTTATTCAATGATTAAAGATTTAACTTTTATTCCAAAAATCGATCCACTTACCCCACTTGAGTTCAAATCGATTTTATAACTTAAATCTGGATTTGTCTAATTGAAATCCGGATTTTTATTCACTAAAAATCCCTTAAATTAATTAATTAAATCGTTATGGTTTTTAAATGATTTTACAACGACTTTTCTAAAATTTGTTTTTGACATAACGCAAAATCTTTAAGTCGAAATCCCGATTTTTCTCTTCCATTAGAAAATTATTATTCAATAGGTCCGGGCATTTCCCGTTTCATCAAATTTTGGCTTATATTGAGTTATATATACTCAATTGAAGTCCGAGTCATCAAATTACGAGCTACCACGCTGCGGCGATTCCGTTTTAATTAAATGTTTAAACTTTGTTTATAATTGAGTTCCAACTTCATTCTCTAAAATTTAAATATAAATTAAATTAGTTTCCAAATCTAACTTGAACAGCTCGATTTTTCCAAATTCGCTGATTTCTTTAGTTCAAAGTTTATAACCCGAGTGTAAATTATTCACAACTAAATTTCTATTAAAATTCCAACTTCCATAAATTATTCTATACAATTTTGATATAATTGAAATCCAATTATAATTTCTTCTATGGAAATAACCAATCAATTCAATATTCTTTTACCATTACAAACTAATATCATCACTTGATAATAGTGAAGTCGTTCAAGTTAGGGTATTTTATTTACCACTCAGACCTTGATCGACAACGTTCTTATCTAGAGACAGATAAAAGTTTGTAATACAACAACTTTGTTTAAACCTCACCTTTTATTCCATTCTTACATTTGGAATCTATTTTAAAAATTACTCGATGAAAACTATTTCATCACATTTATAAACGTTGTTTATAAATTAGCTTTCTTGTTAAAACAAAACTTCCATTTTAACAATCTATTTGAAACTCGATTCTAAATTTCGTAATAGTTCATTTTATATAACTTATATATATAATATAAATATAGAATCTATTTTCACATCAAAATTCAATAATAGTTTCTATTTAATATAAATCTAATATCCTTTCTGAGATTAAATATTTTTATAAATTCGACATAGTCGAATTCTATTTATAAATCCTTATGGATTTACTCCAATTCAATTAACCTTTCGAACATCAGAATGAATTACATTATTGTCTTTGAAAATGATTTTCAGTTCTCCCTTTTAAACCATACTTGGATTTAAATTCTAAATATCCATTAATAGTTATTTCTCTTTATTTGAAAAAAAAATATCGTTTATACATTTCACTCCTTGTTTTAAATATTAAAACAGGTTTTTGATTTCAAATTCCATTTGAAATCCAATTTCCACTTCAAAAAAAGTTTCCTTTTTAAATTCATATTTGAATTTAAAATTTTTATATTATCAAATGATAATTTTCTTTCCCTTTTATAACATCGTTTATAATTTAGCTACTTTTCTTTATTATTAAAAACAAGTTAATATTTCTGAATCCATTCGTAACTCAATTTATGTTTCGAAAATTAAATTTTCCTGTTAAATCCAAAAATCCCTTTTTAATATTTTTAAAATATAAATATCTAGGGCTAGTGATATTTAAATATCCAAACACACAATCATCCATTCAATCCTACACGTCACATACATATGTAAACAAAAGTAAATAAATTTGAGGAATTTAGTCGGATTCCTCCAACCTGTTTTCCTGCATTCCAAAATGTCAGACAACATAAATAATACCAATCCTGCTTCAAGGCAGGACATCGCGGTATAAAAGGTCATCCACTCATATATCATGGGGCGATAGGGTCATCCGTTAATGATACTGCAGGCATCCGCTAATGGTACTGCGGGAAATCCAATATATATTTAATAACCACAACCACCAAGCCTAATGTAACTAATATATATATAACCACAATTCATTAATAACTGCAATGTAACCAAAACAACCAATAATTTATTTTTAATGAAAAAAATAAATTTTTGAATGAGATTTACTTACCTCGACTTATATTTGCGTTAAATTCCCAGTTAAATTTCATATTGTCTCGACCATGCATCTACTTGAATGGAATTTACCTAGAACCAACGAATATTTATTTTTATTTAACGAGTACTAATTTAAACTTAACAAATAAATATATAAACAACAACCTATGTATATTTAAAATTTAGAAAACACTTATACCTTATCGTCTCTTCCGCCTACTCGATTTAACTAGTGAAATCTACTCCGTCATCATCGATCAATTTGCAACAGCCTAAAATTTCCTTATTTCTTTACGGCATTTCACCAAACACTTTACCTACCATCTCAATTTTCTGCCATGAATTCAATCAGTACTACCTTAAACCCATTTCTTTTAATCTTCATTTATTATGTTGTACCTCTTCTTACTACCGACATATGACAATCACCATTGCCATTTTTTTGTCATCCTTTTTCTTCTTTCCTGAATTCGAAACACAATCTGCTTCAGGAAGAAAAACCCAAAATCCGGTGACCTAACTCACCTCCTACTACCGTTCAATCCCAGTTCGATGCTTCCCAAGCCATCACAACCACCCCTACGCTTGCTCATTCCCAATTCGTCCTCTCCCAAATCGAAACATCACCACAGCTCTAGTCCCCCTTCCGAAATCGCGATCTCAAATAATGACAAAATCATCGCACCCATCAATTGCGAGCATCTCAGAAGGTCTTCAACTAGCATGATGTCAAGCTTCAGGTAACCGGGGTCTTCAATCGCCATCCCCAAACCATCATCGAACTCACGTTCACCATCTGACATCACAAAATCACAGATCGACATTAAAAAATTCATCGAACTCCACCTCGTCACGATCGACTTCACGACGATCTCCAGAAGATTACGGTGGAACCCAATTCTTTCTTTAAATCGCGAACATCCCTAGTGTCTTCGAGCTTCAGAAATTGAGCTTTTGGAACATGCGGTTTCAGATCATGGTTTGATTTCTATACGAATTAAGGGAAGCGGATTTTGGTTGTTTTTCGAAATTGATTTTTCTGAGGAATGAAATGAATAAAAGAGGAAGAGGAGTGGTTAACCATGATACTTAGAGTAAAAGGTGCAGCGTTTTTAATTACATTTGAAGCTTTGATTTTGTTTTTGCCAAATTGAGGGAAGACGCGATAATTTAAAGATGAAGAGGGAACAATTTCTACTGCTCAAGGAGAAATATAGGTCTGCATGACTTCCTTTCATAGGGTGGCTCCATCAATTTGATGTTTACATTGTTGGGGAAGAAGGAAACAAATTTTACTGCTCGAGGGAGGAAAACAAGCTGCATGATTTCAGATAGGTTAGTCTGCGTTTAATTATAGGTCGGCTGAAAACGTTTTGATATGAAATTATTTATATTAAATAATTTAAATATCTCGTGGTCCTTTAATTTGAAATCCAGAACCGCTATTCAACGTAACGATCGGCATTACAAGATTATAATGCTATTCTGGATCAGCGGAACCGATTTTCAAATTTTAACGCAGTCATATATACAGAATAATATTATTAAGTTGACGAATTAAATTAAACCGATTAAAAATATAAATCGATTTCAAACAATTAATTTTATCGATAATAATTTATTATTTATTATTTTTCTAAGTAAATATAGAATTTATATTACTCGACTGAATTAATTTAGATTCAATTTTTAACTGTGAATTTGACTATTCAATATATTCGGTATTAATTCGTATGTCAATTATTAAATCTATAAATTCAATATAAAAATTCATTTATAATTCAAATTAAATATTTAGAACTAATTTAATTATTTATTATAAAACAGCAAAAATTCGGGACGCTACACATAGACACACTCACATGTTCAGAAAGAGAAAAAATGAATTCTTGGCTATAGAAATATACGGAATCGGTTTAAAACCTTAGGAGAATAGCTCTTAAGAGATACTGTAAAGGTCCTTCCAAGACCTAGATCGGAAATCTTCAAAATTCCTTTATCTTTAGTAACTGAAAGATTCTTCTTCTTTAAATCCTAGTTATGCTTTCATAATTCACAATAAAACAGATATTGAGAACAAAAATAGTAAAATATAGGTGAGAAGAAGACCTATGAAGCATGCAATGACCATGGAAGTGGGCTACTCTTTTATAAAGCTTATACAAAAAGCTCTGCAAATTAACAGATGCAGGAGGATTAGAAATTTTGTGCATCATGGTTATTCTATTAGTAGCTATAGACAACACCTATAATAAGTTCTCCCATCAGCGTTCTCAACAAATTTTCTCAATAATTTGCCATCAACGAGTATAAACAAAAAAATGCTACGCATTTTTACCAACAATCAACATCACACTTCAAAATTGAACAAAATAGTCGACACTGTTGAAATCAATTATGAACAAATTAAAAAAAATAACTAAAAGATTATGACAAATTTCTACATGATGACGGACGATGATTCAAAATCATAAAGTGGTTCGAGAATCACCAGAAGATAAGAGTCGAATCTATAGCCCTACTGACGCACTTTTAAAAAAGAATCCCTAAACCTACTCACTGAACCAAAAGATTCCTATGTCAGAAAGGACAAAAATCACACAGATCGGTAACGAGAAGGCATATAAGTTGTAAATTGATAAAGCTCAAATTGATCAAAATAGAATTTTGAATCTCATCCTTTTTCCTCTTTTTGGAATAACGAATTAGAGCGAAAGAGAGTGGCGAAATGATGGAATGGTTCAGCCCCCCGAGTGTTTGAGTGAGAAGGGACTGTGAATTACGATTACGTTCGAGGCTGATAACATTTAATTTTAAGTTATTAATCATTATTAATAAATTAAGGAACAGTTCCAACGAACTGAAACACTGAAAGTCGGTTGTAAGTCCAGAAACACAACTTATACGTTTCAAATTAAAAGTACGTCGTGTTTCAAATTCCTCTATTTGGTGTAGTAGAGTAATCCGAACCAGTATAAAATCTGATGTATTCTTTCCTTTTTTGCATTTTATATTTGTCTGTTTCTGTGTCTCTGATTATTTCTATGTTTGTGATCATCTCTGGTGTGATAATCAATGTGTGATTCACATAGTAGATCAGTTAAGTTTAAGATTTTCATAAATTCCTTATAAACACTATTCACCCCCTCTTTGTTAGTTTTGCCTTAAGATCCGCATTCTGCATTCCCTAACTATTAGTATCAGAGCATATGTTTTCAAAAGTTCACCATCTGAATTTTGGAAATATTAAATGGCAAATTTTGAAATGATTTATAACACTAGTTTTAATTCATGCATTGCATCAATGTTAGAAGAATATGCATTCAATTATGTTGAAAATCAAGTGATCAATTGAATTGTTGTCCAAACAGAAAAAGGTGCGTTACATAGCTATTAGAAATTCAAATTCTGAAAATGTGTGTTATATGGCTGTTGAGAATTCAAATTCTGATGGACAAATAATGGATACCAAAAAGGACAAATGGATATTGGATAGTGGTTGTTCGAGACATATGACGGGAAATCAAGGATTACTAAATAATCTAGTATATGAAGATGGAGGAATGGTCAACTTTGGTGATAACTCTAAAGGATATATAGTTGGCATCGGCAATGTCGGTAATTCTGAAACTTCTACTATTTCTGATGTTTTATTGGTTAGAAATCTAAAGCAAAACCTACTAAGTATAAGTCAATTTTGCGATAAAGGCTATAAAATCAATTTAAAAATAGATAAATTCTTTATAGAAGATAGGAATTGAAAAGTAATATTTGAAGGAGATAGAAAGAAAAATATCTATATATTAAGTTTGAAAATTTCTGATGATAACCTATGTCTTATGGCTAATACAAGTGACCCTTGGATTTGACATAAGAGATTTGGCCATGTAAATTTCAAACATACTTCTAGGATTTCAAAGTTAGATTCTATTAGGGGATTACCCAAAATGAAATTTAAGGAAAATAATTTATGTGATGCTCGTCAATTCGAAAAATTGAAAAGAAGTTCATTTAAATCAAAAGAGGAAATTACAACCTCAAAACCATTAGAACTAATTCACATAGATCTTTTTGGTCCGTCGCAAAATCAATCAATAAATCATAATAGATACGTTTACGTAATAATTGATGATTTTTCTAGATTCACTTGGACATTATTTCTTAAAAATAAAAGTGATACTTTTGATCAGTTTAAAACTTTTACTAAAAGAATTCAAATGTTGTCTTTAAAAATCAAAACGATACGTAGTGACCACGGTGGAGAGTTCGAAAATGAAAATTTTGAAAGATTTTGTAATAAAAAGGGGATAACCCATAATTTTTCCTTCTCTATAATCCCTCAAAAAAATGGAGTAGTTGAACGTAAAAATAGGTCAATTCAAGACTGTGCGAGAACCTTGTTATCAAATAGTAATTTACCGAGGAATTTTTGGGCTGAGGCAGTTGCAATAACTTGTTACATATTAAATGGAATTTTAACAATACCCTTAACTCATAAAACACCTTATGACCTTTTGTATAATAAGAAACCAAAAGTATCATATTTTAAAATATTTGGAAGTAAATATTTTATTCTTAATACTAAAGAAAATTTAGATAAATTTGACTATAAATCTGATAAAGGAATATTTATTGGATATTCAAAGAGAAGTAAAGCATATAGAGTTTTCAATTTAAGAACTAGTACTATTGAAGAAACCTTAAATGTATTCTTTGACGAAAACTATAAAAACATTACACAACACATCGAAGATGAATGTGAAAATGAGATTAATGAAACAAATAATGAAAACAAACAACCGAATAAAAGAATTAGATTATTAAGAGATCATCCTATAGAAAATATCTTAAGAGATATTGTATATGTTGTTAGGACTAGAAACCAATTAAATAATATGAGAAATTCAGCTTTTATTTCAACTATTGAACCTAAGTATCCACAAGAAGCATCATCCGGTGATTCATGGATTATTTCTATGCAAGAGAAATTTATTCAATTTACCAGGAATGATGTATGAGAACTTGTTCCTAGACCATAGGACAAAATTGTATTTGGAACTAAATGGGTTTATAAAAATAAAATGAATAAATATGGTAAAGCCGTAAGAATTAAGGCACAATTAGTAACACAAGGTTATACTCAAGAAGAGGGAATAGATTATGATGAAACGTTTGCCCCCTTAGCAAGATTAGAAGCAATTAGGATATTATTAACTTTTGCTAATCATAATAATTTCATGTTATATCAAATGGATGTTAAAAGTGCTTTTCTAAACGGATATGTTAAAGAAGACGTATATGTAGAGCACAAGCCTCTTTTTGAAGATGAAAAATTGCCAGACCACGTATATAAATTAAAGAAAGCTCTATATGGATTAAAACAAGCTCCTAGAGCTAGCTATGATAGATTAAGAAATTATTTATCACAATCTAACTTCGAAATTGGAAAAATAGATAATACACTTTTTATTAATAGAAATAATAACGATATTCAATTAGTACAAATATATGTTGATGATATAATCTTTCGGATCAATAATTAATAAAATGAATAAAGAATTCTCAGATAGTATGACACAAGAATTTGAGATGAGTCATATGGGAGAACTAACATTCTTCTTAGGATTACAAATAAGACATTAAAGAATGGGATATTCATTAATCAAGAAAAATAAACAAGAGATTTAATTAATAAATATAATTTGATGGCAACTAATGGGAGACCAACACCAATGGCATCTAATATAGTCTTAAGTAAAGATGATACGTCAAAAGACGTTGATCAAAAATTATATAGAGGTATGATAGGATCATTATTATATATAACCGCCAGTAAACTAGATATAATGCATACTATATGTCTTTGTGCAAGATATCAATCACAACCTAAATAAAATCATTTAAAAGCCATAAAACGTATTATAAGATATGTAAAACATACATTAGACTTCAGATTATTCTATCCTAAAAATGATTCATTTAATTTCTTATTGTGACCATGATTATGTGGTATGTAAATCTGATCGTAAAAGCATGAGTGGAACATGTCATTTCTTAGGACATTCACTAGTTTGTTGGTTTATACAAAGCAAAATACAGTATCTTTGTCAACAACCGAAGCAAAATATACATCTGTTCCTTTGGCTTGTTCACAAGTAATATATATGCAACAATCATTAAAAGATTTTGGATTAAATATAAATAAATCACCAATATACTATGATAATACAAGTGCTATAAATATATCTAAAAATCCAGCTTATAATTCAAGAACTAAACATATTGATATATGACATCATTTTCTAGAAGATAACGTAAGTAAAGAGAAAAATTCACTTGAATTCGTAGAAACAGAAAAATAAAAAGCGGATATTTTAACAAAACCATTAAACGGAGTAACGTTTACTAAATTTAGAAGAGAATTGGGTATTTGTTCATTAAGTGAATTAGAGTAATTAAATGTATCAATATATATATATATATAACAATAGTTCAAAAAAAATTGAACATGTGTCGACATACAGTTTTTGACATGATATAACTACCAGATTTCAAAAATTAATTCCCACCTTATAAATACTAATTAAATTTATTATTTTGAAATTCCTTCTTCATCTCTTCTTTCTTCTCTATAAAAATTCTGAAACTTAAATAACAATTGCCCCCACAAGTAATAACAACCAAATCTATACTAATTCGTCCGTTGGACCATCCAAAGGTCCATTCCAACGCACAACCCATGCTCGTGTGATGAAATTAGAGGAATCCATGAAGTATGTTCCACAAATGCTTATTGAAGTACACGTTCTACAAGTAAAGATGAATCAAGAGCGTGTGAAATAAGGAAGAATCATGGGAAATGTACAAAATATTATTATGGATAATCATGTTAATCTGATTATCATCGAAGACAATAATCAAATAATGGAAGAGGAAGAAGTGGAAGAGGAAGAAATGGTTGAAGAGGAGGAAGAAGAAGCACAAGCTAAAGGCATGGAGGAAGACGACCAAATCATATGCGTTGGCGAAGTATGCTTCGATAGAGAAGGGAATATAATTGAGCAAAACGAGGAATTGTGTCTCCATTATCCCAATTGTCCAATCCATAAATCCCCAATCATCATGAAGCATTAGAAGTTTAGTTTCTCATTTATTTGTACATGAGATGTAATACATAAAATTATAGTATATTCGTGTTCTCGTATAACGTTTTAATTTGTATGGCTTGTATTGTTTGTCTTGTAAAACAATGTCTAAATTATTTAGTTCTTACAATGTTTGTTTGCTATCTAGTTTTCATAGATTTTAGAATAAATATTAGGATAGATATATAGAGCAAAAGGATATTATATACAATATAGACATGAATTTAGGGGGAGTCATGTATATTAGTATAGAATTTAGTATTATAGCCTTAGAATATATAGATAGATATAGGTTATTAATAGTTATTTATGATATAGATTTAAGGGGAGCATATTTAGAGGTTGTTGATGACAAAGGGAGAGAAATTATAAAATAGGATTAGTTAGACTTAGTTTAAGGGGGAGTATGTAGGATTCATGGTGAAAGGGGAGTATTCAAAGGACCAGATCAAAAAGTATGAACAGGTATGAATATTTTATAAATCAAGGTTGTCATCATCAAAAAAGGGGAGATTGTTGGAGAATGGAACAAAAACCTTATTTCAATTATCATTATTAATTGATTATAAAATATATAATAACATCTTTATCTAGAATATATATACATATATATGCAGGGTTTGTATATAGGACTTAAATACTGAAGACTATACGATTTTAGATTGTCAAGGCATTCAAGACTCAGTAGTTATCAATATATCAAGATTTAAAAAGCTAAAGAAAAATATAGTAATTGAGTCTAGTTTATATGTAAGAATCTCAATAGCACTTCAGGTTCAAATTCTGTTTTTCAAATTTAAAATTATGTTTTCAAAATTCTAATCCTGATTTCAAATTATTTTTCTAAATGATTTCAAACTATTATCTTACTTATGATTTCAAACATATATGTTTATAAAGTTTTAATATATATATAAGATTATAATATATATAGTTTTATAGTTTTAAATCTTATAACTTTATAAATATGTTTATATAATATATTACTATGTTTCCATATGATTTTACACTTTAGAATATTCATTTAAATTACTAAGTTTTGATTCAAGAATTTCCAGAATAATATATATGTTTAAACACTTGAAAACTAGTTTTAAAAATCCAAAATATTATTCATATGTCGACATACATAATTAGACATGTCGACATATAACTGTCGTATTTTCAAAACTCAAAGGAAGTGTCTTTTCACTATTTGAAACGTTTCAAAAACATTGCAACCTTTATGAGAATACAAATTAAGGTAAATTTTGAAATTTATTATCTCCTTCTTCTCCCTCTTCACCCCTTTACTTACCACCATTAAAATACATAAATTTCTTGATTTCTACACTTATATCCTGCCGATTTCTACTCAAATTATATTAAACTTCTTCTCTTCTCAATCTCTACCTACTACTATCAATTTGGAAATGCTATTGAAGAGTTCTAGGGCTGTTATAATCATTTGGGAATTGTTTGGGAAAGGGTGTGTTCCTTGTAACCCTGAAATCAAGTAAAGGGAGTGGTGTTAATATTGTAGCCGTGAAATCAAGGGTGTTTGGAGCGGTGTTAACCTTATAGCTATAAAATCAAAGGGTTGTAATTGGATATTGATAATAATAAAACTTTGCGGAATCCAGTGTTGTGTGGGACTGGACGTAGGAGTAATCCGAACCAGTATAGAATCTGGTGTGTTCTTTCCTTTTCTGCATTTTGTATTTGTATATTTCTGTATCTGTGATTGTTTCTGTGTTTGTGATCATCTCTGGTGTAATAATCATTGTGTGTTTTATATAGTATATCAATTAAGTTAAATATTTTAATAAATTCCTTATAATCGCTATTCATCCCCCTCTAGTGTTAGTTTTGCCTTAAGATCTGTATTCCGCATTCCCTAACACTTAGACCTATATTCGGTGTTGATGAAAAATATTGTTAACTATCACTGGGTAAAAGTAACTATTTCCTTCTGTTTACTGATGATTTTTCATGAAAAATATGGGTGTATTTTTTGAAGGAGAAATCAGAGGTGTTTGGGAACTTTAAGAAGTTCAAAGCTCATGTTGAAAAGGAAAGTGACATTATGATAAAAGCCATGAGACCATAGAGGAGAGTTCACATCAAAAGAATTCCATAAATATTGTGAAGATAATGGAATTCAACAACTGCTAACAGTGCCTCGATCTCCTCAGCAAAATGGAGTAGCAGAGAGGAAGAACAGGACAATTCTTGAAATGGTGATGAGCATACTCAAAATTAAGAGGCTACCAAAGGAATTTTGGGCGGAAGTTGTGGCAGGTGTTGTTTATCAATCAAACTAATCTCAAACGAGGAGTGTGGGGGGGGGGGGGGAGGGCGACACCACAAGAAGCATGGAGTGGAAGGAAGCCTGGCATTTCTTATCTAATAGTTTTTGAAAGCATAGCTCATGTACAAGCACCGAGAAGCGAAGAAAATTGGATGACAAAAATGAGAAGTATATTCTCATTGTTTATGACACAAATCGTAAAGACTATTAACTTTACAATCCTGGTACGAAGAAGATAATAATTAGCTGAAATGTTGTATTCGAGGAAGAAGGAGAATGGGATTGGAGATCATATGATGAAAATTACAACTTCTTTCCATATTTTGAAGGAGATGAAATGAAACAACCAAGGCTCGAACAATCTAGTGAAGTACATACTTCCCCACTAGCCTCACCAATGACAAGTTGTCAAGAAGATGAGAGCTCAAGCGAAAGGGTTACTCGCTTGAGAAACCTTCAAGAAATTTATGATGTAATACAAAACCAAGACAATCTTACTTTTTTTTCTCTATTTGCGGACTGTGAGCCTGTAAACTTCCAAGAAGCTTTGCAAAAGAGAAGTTGGAGAAATTCTATGGACGAAGAAATAAAGGCGATCAAGAAAAATGACACATGGGAGTTAGCTTCATTTCCAAAAAGACACAAGGCTATTGGTGTCAAAAGGGTGTGCAACGTAAAGAAAAATGACAAAGAAGAAGTTGAAAGGTACAAAACCAAGATTTTCATAAACAACAAGTCAGCAACTGCTTTGGCCATGAATCCAGTCTTCCATGATCGAAGCAAGCATATTGACACATGCTGTCACTACATTAGAGAGTGTGCCACCAGAAAGGAAGTGCAACAAGAGTATGTGAAGTCCAATGATCAAATAGCTGATATTTTCACTAAGCCCATTTCTCAGGTTGAGGAATCCGCTTGGAGTAATATAAGCAAGTTTACGAGAGATGTTGAAAATAAACTTGGTTTATAAGGAAACGTTAATTATGTAACAAATTTAATTCTTGTATTTAGGGAAGGCCAAAATAAATGGTAATAAATTCTAGAATTATCAAATATGTAACAGAGAATTCTAGAGAATGCTTTGTTAAGGAAAATCTAAAAAATAGAAAATGGAAGAAAAATCTAGAAGCTTTACTATGTTATAAGTACAGGAGTGCTCTTTCATTTGTTGTATCAAGAAAGAAATAAACATTAATAGAGAGAGGTTTTCAAATATAAATTTTCTTTCTTATATTCTCTCACTCTTTCTCTTAAAAAATATTCAACAACGACAACCTAGTCCATAGGCAACCTGGAGTCATTTTCACTTTTTGTCATTTAAAAATCCATTTTTGCCTTATAATTGTTAGAATATAACTGTTTTAATCATTTTCCTTGCAGAAGAATGACAGGAACCGGAACCAAAATATTTGGAATTTCTAATGTATCAAGTGATCAAAATTTAAATTAAGATTCTAAACATTGTCATCTTTATTGTCAAGACAATATTTCTTTTAAGAACATAACAAATATTGAACTTACTTTTGAAAATGACCTTGATATTTTGTTATGATGAACATTAAACAGCTCTTCTGTCGACTTCATATTTGTTATGAGAGAGCTATCATGAAAGAAGTATATTTACATTTGAAACCAAACAAATACATGATAATTGATATTATTATCAAATTCTGAGTTGAAAGTGTCATATTCTTTTTTCAACTCTACTTGTTATTTAACTTTTTGAAGATCACGATTGATTAAAAATCTATATTCAAAAGATATAATGAATATATTTTTGGGATGCAAAGCAGCTAATAAGAGAAATAAAATAGAGCACCTTTCTGGAAATTGAATGAGGACAGGTGAATTGTAGACATAATTTTCCATGAATATAACATTCCTGGTTTTATGAAACGCGGATCATTCCGTTTAGTTCGGCTATCTTGAATGCCTCAAAAGCTTATGTTTCACCAACTCATTCTGATGGTGGATTCCGGCAACCATGTGCTTTACGACACAAAAATGGCAAGCCTGAAAAATTATATGGTCCACGTGCGTAAATGCCTATAGTTCCCTAGTCATTGTATAAAAATCCAAATGTGGCAGCTCCATATGCCAGTACATCGCCTCTTTGTGTTCCTATCGGGTCGTACCTCAACAAGTTGTTCAGCCTAAATTACTGTGGAACAGGTATCGGGTTGCACCTTAAAAAGGTGTTCAACCCAATCTACAGTAGAACTGGGTCCAAATCAAGATCGCAAAGAAACCGTATCCAACTCTAATAGTAACCGGTTCGGGTCTGGAAAATTAAAGCTAAACCTGTACCCACATTAACTGCATAGGTTTTGGCTTGGTTCGGATCAAAACCTGTGCATTTGACATCTTAATATTTGTCTCAACATAAGAAATTGACCATGTGTTCGAATTTGAAAACTAAAGCAATGCATAAAAGACCCAAACGAACACTTTGCGTTCCCCACTTTTGCCATATAGAAACTGAACAACAAAATCTCTTAACAAAAAAATGGGAAACCTCAATTCTGATCATATAGAAGTGCAAGTATAAATAAAGGCAAACTTACCATTAACACATTATTCAATGTTACGGATGTGATGCTCCCATCTTTGCTTTGCTGCATATATGGAAGTGCAAGTATAAATACGCCTCTTTCCGGTTTTAGTTAACAATGCCAACAATTGTTAACCTGATTAGTTTGTTTTTTCATTTGTTTTAAATTTCTGGCAGATGCTTTTAATACTTTAAATGCGCTTATAAACCCTGAATTTGACATACAAAAGTTTCAATCTGGACGTTGCATCCTTGACAATTAATTCGGTAAGCACTGCTGCGCACTTGTAGTAATGTCGCATGTAAGAACAAGTAAAAAACATGTGCTTTTTCTCATTATAATTCACATCACAGAAAGCATTTATTCCAATAATGCTCATATTTATTTGAAATGGTCTGGATCTAGAACTTAGGAGTATGATGCTTGAGTTGGTATTAGAAGTTACTTTTAAATTGTACCATGGTGCATAACACATAAAAGTACATTATCATTTTCTTATACAATGAGAGTTATAAAATATGAAATATGAATTTTTCACTGATATAGGAAGATGGCGTACAATTCAGACATATTCAAGTGATCTGACTATTATAGATGTTGAGTATGTTAAAAATTTCTAAATTGTCAAGCTTTCTTTAATATGCAATTTGACTGTATAATCGAGGTAAAAACTGTTAAAAAGGGAATTTTATTGTTCATTCACATACAAAAAGATCAAAATTGCAAGCTAGATTTTACGGGAGTTGTGTAACAGCTAACTTCTTCAAATTTGACTGTATTTTGTACAGAAAATTTTAACTAAATAGAAGCATGGAAAAAATATTGTACTAAAACAGCCATAGTGCACTGTTGTCTGCTTAAATTTAACCCAAAATACTCTTCTGCAATCTTAAAGCACCGCACTAAAATGGTCACTTCAAATAATGAAATATCCACATAGGCTCTCATCCAATGAAATTCCTGTGATAATATCTCATTTCCACCTCAGTAAAGAAAAAAAATAAAATTATTGTGCTTGTTTTACATTTTAGCTTGCATTTTGTTTGCTTGTTGCACTTTTGTCAACCGTGATCTTTGTTAGGTCTCGTAAAAAAGGAGTTCCATTGAATTTAGTTATTGTTATTTTCTTATATATATTTTTAAAAAAATCTGTTACATTTGTACACTTTAACTAAAAGAAATTCTTTGCTGTTTTCCTCGTTGTTGGTTGTTGATTTTTATTTTCATTTTTCCTTGCGCTTTGCATTGCAGTTCTTTGTGTAGATCTGAACTCAAGCGCCTCAATGCCCTTAATCAACCACTCTTTTCCAATTTTTATTTTATTTTATTTTCTATTTTTCTATTGTTGTTTTTCATCACTTTGTATTGTCATTTTGCTATTTTTTTTTCTATTTTTTGCGCACCCATGTGCACTTCTATGTAATTCAACCACCATAAGCACTTTGCTCATACTTTCACGTACACCAACCTGTGACCTGACCTTTATTAAAAAAATAAGTTGCACATAGTTAATTGAAAAGAAAAAAGTCGTGTACAACATTATTTTATTTTTTTACATTATAGTTTTGTTTGTGCACATCAAACTATTCCCCACCACTATCAACTCTCCAATTCCAAACCCGTCCCCTCTACCATCCTACAGCCCTTTGGGCCAATTTGCACTTCCAACTCAACCTCCATCACCCGCTTCATTCACCACACACTCACCATGTTTGGCATGAATCATTCATTATATATATCATATTTTAAAAATCTATTTGCTGTCCGGACTCCAAATGCTTTTCAGCCTTTTTTTATTAGAAAACAAAGTTGCAGTACCCGGATTATCTAATAGATATATGTTGTATGGAATGAAAAAAGTAAGCAATCAATTAATCTCTTTTATTTACATATTTAATTTTTTGTGATAGTATAATGTTTAAATTACAAAATATATATATACTGCTTTTTCTGGCAAATCATTGTTAGAATATGCAAGCATGTAATTTAATTAAAAATTAAAATTATTGAAGAAAATAAAATATAAATAAATCAGTTATGAGAAACAACTATAAAAATAAAAAATCAATCAGCATACGCCCCAAACTTTAATGGTGTTCATATCCATGACAATCTATAAAGAGAAAACTCTTTTTCAAAGGATAAATTAATTAAAGAGCGGATTTCTTTTCTAATAGAGGTTACAGAAAAATAAGAAACCAAAAACCATTAGGGGTATTCTTTATTATAAAATTTTCGCTGAATAACCATTAAATTAATTGATGTCAGTAGAAGGAAGGATGAACTCATAACAGAAGATAATATCACAAAACTAGATATCCGAATCGAAATCATCAATTTTAGTCTCAAAATGAACATATGAAGACAGCATCATCAGACTCTTGAAATCAAAGTCAAAATCTTAAGATTCATAAGCTTGTCATGTCCCATTAAGAATTTTAAATCTTGTTCATTTTGAAATTTATGATTCAAATATTTGGAGAGAAGGAAAGAAATTGATTGAGTGCCAATCAATTAATTGGCTCGTATATGGAAAGATATAAGAGGAAGTTTTCTTTTTGGAAGAAAAATAATAGGCCAATCAATCAATTAATGAGGAATCAATTTACTCAGGGAAAGAGATTGAGACCATGATTGCGCCAACCATTTATGCTCCAATCAAATCAAGGAAGATATTATATTTATTTTTCTTCATGTCCAAGTAATCTAGAAACTTCTCTTATTTATCTCCAAGAAATCCCTTATATAATTAGGGGTCATGTTATTGTATGATTGCAAACAATCCACCATTAATCTTCTCTCTATTGTAATCTTATGTACTCATTTCTTCATTGAGAAATAGAAGTTGTTGGGTCTCCGTGGACGTAAGATATTCAATCTGAAACACGTTATTGTGTCCTTTCCTCTCTTTTCTGTTTTTGTTCTCTCTATAATTTGTGCCACTTGATTTTATTTTTTTGGCATTGTTGAAATTGTTGACAGACTAGATCATTGGGTTTATTCGTATTCCGCTGCCCAAATCTCTAATTTTGCACTACAGATTGTTATCAGAGCAAGTTGTCATGTTCAAAGACTTTTCAGCCATGTCAAATTCCGCAAAGAATAACGGTGGTAGAAGCGCTACAATTATGGAGTTTCTAGATTTGATGGAAAGGGGGGTTTTGGCACTTGGAAGATGAAGATGGAAGCGATGTTGAAGAAAGAGAGGACATTTAAAGTTGTCTCAGATCCAGAGAAATTGAAGAAATTAGCACCTGAAGAGATAGAAGAATTGGAAGAGGATGCTCTTACTACCATCCAACTTAGTCTTTCTGATGAAGTACTTAGAGAGTTTTCTCATGTGAAAACTGCTAAGAAATTGTGGGATGCTGTAATGGCGCGTTTTGTAAGGTATAATAATTAGGTTATTTAATTATTTAAATAACGAATATATTAAATAAACGATAGTTGAACGTATAATTTATAATATAATTAAAACGAACTTGAAACGTCGTGGCAGTTCGCAATTTGGCGATTCGAACTTCAACTGAATATACATAATCCGTTTTAAGTCGAATTTCTGTGAAACAAGAAACGTGTGGAGCTGGTGGAGTATATCTTCCTAGTGGAAGAGAAAAATCGAGATTTCGTCGTATAGATTTTGAGTTATGTCCAAATCAAATTTCAGAAAAGTCGCTGTAGAATTCCTTTATAATTTGCGACGCTTTATATACGTTATAAAAGAGATTTTCAGTATAAACTGAATACCGGGATAATCTGGAATCTAAAATATCAAACTGTATATTCTGACATGATATTCCGGAGCTGTACGATATCATATGTGAATATATACGATAATATAAATTTATTTATATTTAATTTAATTTTTATATTTAAATATATTTATATATTTAAATATATTTATATATTTAAATAGGTTATTTAGAACGTTAAAAACAGCCACTTTTGCAAATGAAGTCGGAATTCGACGAAACCAGTTTTGTTGGATCCGCAATATCAAATAGTTGCTAGATGTCAAGTTTCGTGATTTCTAGAGTCACTGTGTGGCCATACGGATTTTTAGAGTGAAGAACAGTCGGTAATTCGACAGTTAAAAATAGGCTGTGTGAGCAGACGGAGTCGGAATTCGACGAAACCAGTTTCGTTGGGACCGTAATGTCGAACTCTAGCTACATGTCCAGTTTGGTGTTTTTTGGGTATCATACGTGGTCGCAGGGATTTTTAAAGACCAGAGAAGAGCATAAAATCGATAAAATAAAATAGAAAATCAAATTTAAAATATTCCCCCTATTTTTCTAAGGTCCAACACAGGCCACGCGACCTCTCTTCTCAACCACAAACGAAACCAACCACAACAGTCTATATAAACCCATCCAACAGAACAAAATTCCCATTTTTCCACAAACAAACCGCAAGAAGAAAAATCAAAGTAAAATACAAATCAAATCTGATAATTCAAAATACACATATGGTGAGATGCTGACGAGGCTCCCCTTCATTCTGGTATCAGATTCAAGATGCGCGATGTGCTTTTGGGGCGTCCTAAGTTTCCAGCGTTTGCAGCCTCAGCTAGGGTTCCACCTTCTGGGAAATCGAGACTTTAATTTGCGAAATCAAGTTTGGATTTGGGTTCAGCATCAGAAAACGAGGGTGTGTACTGATTTTTGGGAGGAACGGTGATGGTGGATGTCGATGGTCTCTAGGGTGACGTCGAGGGAGGTTGCGTCGAGATGGTGCAGGGTAGTTCGAGTTTACTGAAAGGGGTATGAGGTGATAGAGCATTCAAAGGAGAAGAGGATGGAAGTGGTTTGGGTTGGAACGAGCGTACTGGGAGGGAGCAGTTGAGGTCCGAAATTGGTGAAATGGTGTTTGGGTTTAACTGGAGCTTGCTAGTTCAATTCGGGAAGAAGGAGAATAGAAGGAGGCGGGTCTAAATGGAGCGGGCCAGGGTTTTAAAAGGGTAAAGGCCCAATAAAGAATTGATTTAGCTTTGTTTTAATTTAAAACAATTTATTTACTTGTAAATGTAATATCTCTTTCATACGTTAACCGAATTCAGCGAAACAAGATCCGTTGGGATCATATGGACGGGAGCAACAACATGGGACTGACTGGAAGTCCATCAGAGCTCGTTACAATTTATAGCAAAATAAATTGTCTGAACCAAGCGATGGTTATCGTCATTAACGATGATCGTCCAAATGTGAGTAAATCTCACAAACTCTAAACAGTTTTATTTTCACGTTGTATTCTTAGAACTATTAAAATATTGTCTGTTTGACTGTGTGTTGATTGTTTGCTTGAACTGCTAGTCAGTTAGTAGAGATTTTATATATATATTTACGTATGTATATATATATATATATATATATATAAACCGTCAAATAGTTATATGTTGATTCTGTTTATCAGAATATTATACTGGTGTTGTTTAACATCTGTGGATACGGGGAAACAGGTTGGAGGAATCCAACTGGATTCCTCAACAGTTATTTTTACTGTGATTTATGTATTGTGATATATAAATGTGATGTATATAATCTGTTGTGATTACGTGTGGTTGGACGATATTCATCGTTGTTAGGTGATGTGTTAAAAACCATCAGAAATACCAGAGTGTGATAAAAAGATTAAACAAAGTAATTGGTTAGGTTAACCAAAGCAAGTTAGTCGAGTTAAACAAAGTAATTGGTTAGGTTAACCAAAGCGAGTTAGTCGAGTTAATCAAAGTAATTGGTTAAGTTAACCAAAGTAAATTAGTTAAGATAAACTAAGCGGTTAATCGAAGTGAATTAGTTAAGTTAAACTAATTGGTAAATCAAAGTGAATTAGTTGCGTCAAACTAAGTGACTTAGTTAAGTTAAACTAATTTGTAAATCAAAGTGAATTAGTTGCGTCAAACTAAGTGAATTAATCAAGTTAAACTAATTGGTTAATCGAAGTAAATTAGTTGGGTTAATCAAAGTGAATTAGCTGAGTTAAACTAAGTAAATCGGTTAGAGTTAATCAAAGTGAATTAACTAAGTTAAACTAAGTGGATTAGTTCAGTTAATCGAGACAAGTAAATCAAGTTAGGTTAAACCATTTGAGTTAACCAGTTAGGTTAAACCATTTGAGTTAACAAGTTAAAGTTTACCAGTTAAAGATAAACAGTTAGAGTGACCAGTTAAAGTTGACCAGTTAAAGTTGACCAGTTAGAGTTGATCAGTTAGAATTACTCAGTTAGAGTTGACCAGGTAGAGTTGACCAGTTAGAGTTATCCTAGTGGAGTTAATCGAGTAGAGTTGCCGAATATCACTTATTCGAAGTAGAGTTATCGAATATAGTGTATTCGAGGGAAGAGTAATCGAATATAGTTTATTCGAGTGGAGAAATCAAATGTTATTCATTTGAGAAGAGTTACCGAATATTATTTATTCGAAGAGTAGTTATCGAATATTGGTTATTCGAAGTTAGTTAATCCAAAGGAGTTATTCGAAGTTAGTTAATCCAAAGGAGTTATTCGAAGTTAGTTAATCCAAAGGAGTTATTCGAAGTTAGTTAATCCAAAGGAGTTATTCGAAGTTAGTTAATCCAAAGGAGTTATTCGAAGTTAGCTAATCCAAAGGAGTTATTCGAAGTTAGTTAATCCAAAGGAGTTAGTCGAAGAGTTAATCGAATATAGTTATTCGAAAGAAGGTGTTAATCGAATATAGTTATTCGAGTAAAGTAAAAAGGAGTTAATCGAATTTAGTTATTCGAAATAAGTTATTCGAATTAGATATTTGAATAGAGTTAAACACATTAGAGTGATTCGAATTACTTATTCGAATAGAGTTAAACACGTAAGAGTTAATCGAATATTAGTTATTCAATTTGAGTTAATCGAATTTAGTTATTCGAGAAGAGTAAATCGAATTAGTTATTCAAAGGAGTTAATCAATTAAGTTATTCGAATTAGTTATTCGAAGGAGTAAATCAAATTAAGTTAATCGATTAGAGTTGAGTTAATCGATTTCGGTTAAGTTAAGATTTATCGAGTTAAGTAATCGAGTTAAGATTTATCGAGTTAAGTAATCGAGTTAAGAAATCGAGTTGAGATAATCGAGTTAAGAAAATCAAGTTGAGTTAATCGAATAAGTTATTCGATAAGAGTAAATCCATTTAAGTTAAATCGGATGTTAGTTATTCGATAAGAATTGACACATTTAAGAAAATCGAATATTTGTTATTCGATAAGAGTTAGTGAAATAGAGCCAACCAAGAAGAGTTATTCGAATATTAGTTATTCGATAGGGGTTAATCGAAATAGAGTTTATCGAATATGAGTTATTAAAAAGGGAGAGTTAATCGAATAGAGATTACTCGAAAGAGAGTTATACGTCGAATTCGATTATAGCGAATTCAGGAAAATACTATTTACTTTCCAGGGTTTAAATCAAGATTTAGTTATTGATTTAGAAATTAGGTGTCTGTTAAATTATTCGAGTCAGGAAATAAATTTATAATTTAGGTTAGATATTTTAGGGGTAGGAATTATAACGTTATAGTTATAATCAAACGTTGTCATATAAGAAGTGGATTCGTAACCTGAATCCGAGAATTTGCGTAAACAGATGATCGGAAAAAGTGAGTGACAAGCTTCATCTATTTCACAGTAAAGGACGTTGTTCAATTAAGGTCTGAGAGGTAATTATACCCCAACTTGATTGACTTCAGAATTGACAAAGGAATAGTTGTGGTTCGATCTAGAAGGTTGATTAGGAATAAAGCTAAGGAATAAGCGATAAATGGATTAAGCGAAACGATGTTTTATACAACGTTCATTGGAAATCCGTAAATGAGTTTTGGGAACGTTTTCCAAATATAGTCAGATATGTTTTCTAAACATAGAAAATGAAATGTTTTCATGATAAGAATTTAAGAAATAGAGTTAAGCAAATTCAAAAACTGACTGGAGAGGGTAAGTTGAACGGTTTTCTAAGTGACGATCTGATGTTGGTTTCGACCTTCCGGATTGATACTTAGAGAATTGTTCTCATACTAGTTACAGTTAGGGACTGATAGTTGCGAAATAATAGTGATGTGAGAATAAGCTATGGAAATGTTTTCCAATGATTTATAACATATATTTTCTAAATATATGAAATAAGGAAATATGAACATATGATGATTGATCGATCGAATTCCCATTTGGAAATAAGATCGTTGTTTGTACACTGACATGTTTTCATTTGATAGTTGAATCACAGACTATCATAGTTTTGACCATTTTTACGTTGTTAATATGGAGAGACCGGTTGGATTATTATCCAAAGAACCACTCCGTATTAGCATAAGCGTTGCGAATCAAGTATGCTGAAGATAAGTGAAGACGGAGTGAAGTGCAAGGGTTATTGTGAAAAGCCTAGGTAGGATGGATTCACTGAATAGTGCCTTCGGTTTATTCAGTCCCAGAACAACATATATGGACGAGTGTCTGACAAAGTATTCTTAACGAATCATATATGTTGATCTCTTTAAACGTATTTCGTTGGTGGCAGAGAAATTCGTTTCTCTTAGCTTTTATACTCGTGATGCCTTGAGAAATCGATAATGATTTGGCGGGTATGACGATGTGGCATTCAAAGTAATTGAAGAAATAATCTGTCAAAGTGATAAACGTGACCTCAAAACCTCACAACCGGAAAATAACAGAAGTTGGGCTAGGCAGCATGGCTAGTTGGGCATACCCAAGCAGGGTGTATTATCACCATCTAGAGAATATTCAATTGTACTTCTTTATAATCTATTTCAATGCTGTCCCTTATCGGGAAGGATGGTTGCTGATCCCAACCATCAGTGATAATATATTCGTTACACTCAAGCTAAATGAGTGGACGGTCATGTGTGGCCGGGTTGCAAGACGTTCTTGTTGAACCCTAGTGTATCTCCTCTAGAGTACACTGATCGGAAGGTGCTCCCATACCTTGTCTGTTGGAATCCAATCTCCAATAAGCGCTCACGGTTTTATTTGTATACTATAAATGTGGAACGTGAGATGCAAGCGTTCTGCTAGATTGATATCTATTTGTATTTAGACATTATTATAATATCAGAAAGATATCCTTTATTTAACCAAGTGTTGGAGTTTTATTCACACCAGTCCTTGTTGCTTGAGCGCTTGGTACGCATGATAGGGGGTTCTCGCTTCGCGGTTTGGTGGCGAACGGGAGACTCTTACCTCTACATGTCCCGACAATGTGGGTTGGTCGAGTCGAGAGGCTGGCCGTAAAACAAGGTGCTGGGGTACCTCTGTAAGCCATGGTGGGATGATAGCCCACTGCCATTTCCAGCCGTTACAGTTGGTATCAGAGCTTAAGTTAAGTGATTACCTTGGCTCTCTGGCATAACTCGATAGAGATGGGATTAGTAATATCCTAGATTGAGTTTGAGTGTATATATATGAGCGCGTAATTGTTATTCAATATAAAATGGTTTTATATTGTGGAGACTCATTGGTTGAGTGGCTTATGAATTCTGGTCGATCAGTTTGATCCACTGTATCGATAAGGGTTACTAAACACTCGAATACGATGAACCGTCATGGTATGTTTTGAAAGAGGGTAAATGAAATAATTTTTCCCAAATATATTTGTTTATAGAAGAAATATATATCTTGAAATTATTATAGTATATTGATTGTGTTGGTTGTTATTATAATCGAATAAGATTATAAAAGGGTGAAATGGTTATAAATGACCAATCAGAATTCATATGAATGTAATATATGAAATAATTTGAATTAAATATGAATTTAAATCAGAATTTGGAATTTGAAATAAGGAAATTTTAAGTTCCTGGGAGATTGTGAAAATGTTTTCAAATTGAAAATGATATGGTATTGAACTCACTTCGATAACTGGAAAATAGATTCTGATGATGAATCTAGACATCATCAGTGTTCATTTTCGAGTTCTAAGTGACGGATTACTACTAAAGATTTTGTTTTTGAATTGTTTTGAGAAAACAAGTTGTTTTAGACATTCAAAGGTTTTGATTTGGTATGTGGTTTCAAATTAATTTGAAATAAGACCCAGGAACTTAAGTTCTGGAATTAAAATTTAACTAATGAAGTTAAATAAAATGAGATGGTAAAAATAAATTGAAATTTAACTTGAACCGAGTTAAATAAAATTGAATTGAATTAGAGATAATCTAGAATGGAACCAAATTGATAAGTCAATAATTTGGAATTTGATATTAGAGTTCGAATGAAATTCGATTTGGATTTGAGGATATGAACTGATTGGAGATCAATTGGAATGGATAACATTGGTATATGTTGAAGTGGTAGCAGATGAAAGGGATAGAGTTAAATGCCCGACAAAAAGGTACAAGTTTATACCATATATGAGTTTGGATTTTATGAGCCGAATTGGCAAGCCGCTTGGCTGTTTGATTTTCTTTTGGGTTGGAGAAGGCCTAGAGAGGCGAGAGGTGGTTTGTCATATTGACCAATACAAAGGAGGTTATGGCGAAATTTTTCGAAAATTCCAGGCGTTAGAACATTCTCATGATTTATGGAAATTCAGTTAGCCAGAATGAATTAATAATTTAATTGAAAATTTAATGGTTCAGTTGAAACTGGAGTTGAGAAGTAAACTAAAAGATATTTGAATCTAGTTAGTAAAGTTGGTAGCATTTTCCTAGCTTAGCAATTTCGAGGACGAAATTAGTTTAAGGGGGGAAGTCTGTAATGGCGCGTTTTGTAAGGTATAATAATTAAGTTATTTAATTATATAAATAACGAATATATTAAATAAACGATAGTAGAACGTATAATTTATAATATAATTAAAACGAACTTGAAACGTCGTGGCAGTTCGCAATTTGGCGATTCGAACTTCAACTGAATATACATAATCCGTTTTAAGTCGAATTTCTGTGAAACAAGAAACGTGTGGAGCTGGTGGAGTATATCTTCCTAGTGGAAGAGAAAAATCGAGATTTCGTCGTATAGATTTTGAGTTATGTCCAAATCAAATTTCAGAAAAGTCGCTGTAGAATTCCTTTATAATTTGCGACGCTTTATATACGTTATAAAAGAGATTTTCAGTATAAACTGAATACCGGGATAATCTGGAATCTAAAATATCAAACTGTATATTCTGACATGATATTCCGGAGCTGTACGATATCATATGTGAATATATACGATAATATAAATTTATTTATATTTAATTTAATTTTTATATTTAAATATATTTATATATTTAAATAGGTTATTTAGAACGTTAAAAATAGCCACTTTTGCAAATGAAGTCGGAATTCGACGAAACCAGTTTTGTTGGATCCGCAATATCAAATAGTTGCTAGATGTCAAGTTTCGTGATTTTTAGAGTCACTATGTGGCCGTACGGATTTTTAGAGTGAAGAACAGTCAGTATTTCGACAGTTAAAAATACGCTGTGTGAGCAGACGGAGTCGGAATTCGACGAAACCAGTTTCGTTGGGACCGTAATGTCGAACTCTAGCTACATGTCCAGTTTGGTGATTTTTGGGTATCATACGTGGTCGCAGGGATTTTTAAAGACCAGAGAAGAGCATAAAATCGATAAAATAAAATAGAAAATAAAATTTAAAATATTCCCCCTATTTTTCTAAGGTCCAACACAGGCCACGCGACCTCTCTTCTCAACCACAAACGAAACCAACCACAACAGTCTATATAAACCCATCCAACAGAAAAAAACTCCCATTTTTCCACAAACAAACCGCAAGAAGAAAAATCAAATACAAATCAAATCTGATAATTCAAAATACACATATGGTGAGATGCTGACGAGGCTCCCCTTCATTCTGGTATCAGATTCAAGATGCGTGATGTGCTTTTGGGGCGTCCTAAGTTTCCAGCGTTTGCAGCCTCAGCTAGGGTTCCACCTTCTGGGAAATCGAGACTTTAATTTACGAAATCAAGTTTGGATTTGGGTTCAGCATCAGAAAACGAGGGTGTGTACTGATTTTTGGGAGGAACGGTGATGGTGGATGTCGATGGTCTCTAGGGTGACGTCGAGGGAGGTTGCGTCGAGATGGTGCAGGGTAGTTCGAGTTTACTGAAAGGGGTATGAGGTGATAGAGCATTCAAAGGAGAAGAGGATGGAAGTGGTTTGGATTGGAACGAGCGTACGGGGAGGGAGCAGTTGAGGTCCGAAATTGGTGAAATGGTGTTTGGGTTTAACTGGAGCTTGCTAGTTCAATTCGGGAAGAAGGAGAATAGAAGGAGGCGGGTCTAAATGGAGCGGGCCAGGGTTTTAAAAGGGTAAAGGCCTAATAAAGAATTGATTTAACTTTGTTTTATTTTAAAACAATTTATTTACTTGTAAATGTAATATCTCTTTCATACCTTAACCGAATTCAGCGAAACAAGATCCGTTGGGATCGTATGGACGGGAGCAACAACATGGGACTTACTGGAAGTCCATCAGAGCTCGTTACAATTTATAGCAAAATAAATTGTCTGAATCAAGCGATGGTTATCGTCATTGATGATGATCGTCCAAATGTGAGTAAATCTCACAAACTCTAAACAGTTTTATTTTCACGTTGTATTCTTAGAACTGTTAAAATATTGTCTGTTTGACTGTGTGTTGATTGTTTGCTTGAACTGCTAGTCAGTTAGTAGAGATTTTATATATATATATTTACGTATGTATATATATATATATATATATAAAAACCGTCAAATAGTTATATGTTGATTCTGTTTATCAGAATATTATACTGGTGTTGTTTAACATCTGTGGATACAGGGAAACAGGTTGGAGGAATCCAACTGGATTCCTCAACAGTTATTTTTACTGTGATTTATGTATTGTGATATATAAATGTGATGTATATAATCTGTTGTGATTACGTGTGGTTGGACGATATTCATCGTTGTTAGGTGATGTGTTAAAAACCATAAGAAATACCAGAGTGTGATAAAAAGATTAAACAAAGTAATTGGTTAGGTTAACCAAAGCAAGTTAGTCGAGTTAAACAAAGTAATTGGTTAGGTTAACCAAAGCGAGTTAGTCGAGTTAATCAAAGTAATTGGTTAAGTTAACCAAAGTAAATTAGTTAAGATAAACTAAGTGGTTAATCGAAGTGAATTAGTTAAGATAAACTAATTGGTAAATCAAAGTGAATTAGTTGCGTCAAACTAAGTGACTTAGTTAAGTTAAACTAATTTGTAAATCAAAGTGAATTAGTTGCGTCAAACTAAGTGAATTAGTCAAGTTAAACTAATTGGTTAATCGAAGTAAATTAGTTGGGTTAATCAAAGTGAATTAGCTGAGTTAAACTAAGTAAATCGGTTAGAGTTAATCAAAGTGAATTAACTAAGTTAAACTAAGTGGATTAGTTCAGTTAATCGAGACAAGTAAATCAAGTTAGGTTAAACCATTTGAGTTAACCAGTTATGTTAAACCATTTGAGTTAACCAGTTAAAGTTTACCAGTTAAAGATAAACAGTTAGAGTGACCAGTTAAAGTTGACCAGTTAAAGTTGACCAGTTAGAGTTGATCAGTTAGAATTACTCAGTTAGAGTTGACCAGTTAGAGTTGACCAGTTAGAGTTATCCAAGTGGAGTTAATCGAGTAGAGTTGCCGAATATCACTTATTCGAAGTAGAGTTATCGAATATAGTGTATTCGAGGGAAGAGTAATCGAATATAGTTTATTCGAGTGGAGAAATCAAATGTTATTCATTTGAGAAGAGTTACCGAATATTATTTATTCGAAGAGTAGTTATCGAATATTGGTTATTCAAAGTTAGTTAATCCAAAGGAGTTATTCGAAGTTAGTTAATCCAAAGGAGTTATTCGAAGTTAGTTAATCCAAAGGAGTTATTCGAAGTTAGTTAATCCAAAGGAGTTATTCGAAGTTAGTTAATCCAAAGGAGTTATTCGAAGTTAGCTAATCCAAAGGAGTTATTCGAAGTTAGTTAATCCAAAGGAGTTAGTCGAAGAGTTAATCGAATATAGTTATTCGAAAGAAGGTGTTAATCGAATATAGTTATTCGAGTAAAGTAAAAAGGAGTTAATCGAATTTAGTTATTCGAAATAAGTTATTCGAATTAGATATTTGAATAGAATTAAACACATTAGAGTGATTCGAATTACTTATTCGAATAGAGTTAAACACGTAAGAGTTAATCGAATATTAGTTATTCAATTTGAGTTAATCGAATTTAGTTATTCGAGAAGAGTAAATCGAATTAGTTATTCAAAGTAGTTAATCAATTAAGTTATTCGAATTATTTATTCGAAGGAGTAAATCAAATTAAGTTAATCAATTAGAGTTGAGTTAATCGATTTCGGTTAAGTTAAGATTTATCGAGTTAAGTAATCGAGTTAAGATTTATCGAGTTAAGTAATCGAGTTAAGAAATCGAGTTGAGATAATCGAGTTAAGAAAATCAAGTTGAGTTAATCGAATAAGTTATTCGATAAGAGTAAATCCATTTAAGTTAAATCGGATGTTAGTTATTCGATAAGAATTGACACATTTAAGAAAATCGAATATTTGTTATTCGATAAGAGTTAATGAAATAGAGCCAACCAAGAAGAGTTATTCGAATATTAGTTATTCGATAGGAGTTAATCGAAATAGAGTTTATCGAATATCACTTATTAAAAAGGGAGAGTTAATCGAATAGAGATTACTCGAAAGAGAGTTATATGTCGAATTCGATTATAGCGAATTCAGGAAAGTACTATTTACTTTCCAGGGTTTAAATCAAGATTTAGTTATTGATTTAGAAATTAGGTGTCTGTTAAATTATTCGAGTTAGGAAATAAATTTATAATTTAGGTTAGATATTTTAGGGGTAGGAATTATAACGTTATAGTTATAATCAAACGTTGTCATATAAGAAGTGGATTCGTAACCTGAATCCGAGAATTTGCGTAAACAGATGATCGGAAAAAGTGAGTGACGAGCTTCATCTATTTCACAGTAAAGGACGTTGTTCAATTAAGGTCTGAGAGGTAATTATACCCCAACTTGATTGACTTCAGAATTGACAAAGGAATAGTTGTGGTTCGATCTAGAAGGTTGATTAGGAATAAAGCTAAGGAATAAGCGATAAATGGATTAAGCGAAACGATGTTTTATACAACGTTCATTGGAAATCCGTAAATGAGTTTTGGGAACGTTTTCCAAATATAGTCAGATATGTTTTCTAAACATAGAAAATGAAATGTTTTCATGATAAGAATTTAAGAAATAGAGTTAAGCAAATTCAAAAACTGACTGGAGAGGGTAAGTTGAACGGTTTTCTAAGTGACGATCTGATGTTGGTTTCGACCTTCCGGATTGATACTTAGAGAATTGTTCTCATACTAGTTACAGTTAGGGACTGATAGTTGCGAAATAATAGTGATGTGAGAATAATCTATGGAAATGTTTTCCAATGATTTATAACATATATTTTCTAAATATATGAAATAAGGAAATATGAACATATGATGATTGATCGATCGAATTCCCATTTGGAAATAAGATCGTTGTTTGTACACCGACATGTTTTCATTTGATAGTTGAATCGCAGACTATCATAGTTTTGACCATTTTTACGTTGTTAATATGGAGAGACCGGTTGGATTATTATCCAAAGAACCACTCCGTATTAGCATAAGCGTTGCGAATCAAGTACGCTGAAGATAATTGAAGACGGAGTGAAGTGCAAGGGCTATTGTGAAAAGCCTAGTTAAGATGGATTCACTGAATTGTTCCTTCGGTTTATTCAGTCCCAGAACAACGTATATGGACGAGTGTCTGACAAAGTATTCTTAACGAATCATATATGTTGATCTCTTTTAACGTATTTCGTTGGTGGCGGAGAAATTCGTTTCTCTTAGCTTTTATACTCGTGATGCCTTGAGAAATCGATAATGATTTGGCGGGTATGACGATGTGGCATTCAAAGTAATTGAAGAAATAATCTGTCAAAGTGATAAACGTGACCTCAAAACCTCACAACCGGAAAATAACAGAAGTTGGGCTAGGCAGCATGGCTAGTTGGGCCATACCCAAGCAGGGTGTATTATCACCATCTAGAGAATAGTCAATTGTACTTCTTTATAATCTATTTCAATGCTGTCCCTTATCGGGAAGGATGGTTGCTGATCCCAACCATCAGTGATAATATATTCGTTACACTCAAGCTAAATGAGTGGACGGTCATGTGTGGCCGGGTTGCAAGACGTTCTTGTTGAACCCTAGTGTATCTCCTCTAGAGTACACTGATCGGGAGGTGCTCCCGTACCTTGTCTGTTGGAATCCAATCTCCAATAAGCGCTCACGGTTTTATTTGTATACTATAAATGTGGAACGTGAGATGCAAGCGTTCTGCTAGATTGATATCTATTTGTATTTAGACATTATTATAATATCAGAAAGATGTCCTTTATTTAACCAAGTGTTGGAGTTTTATTCACACCAGTCCCATGACTGACCCAGAGTTTATTTTGTTTTGTTTCCCCTAAACTCTTGGGTGCCTAAATTTGTACGGGCAGTCAAGTAGTCGGGATTTTACAGATACACTTGGAGAGCATGGAGCAGGAGGCTTCAGGATTATAGCTATTATTATTCCGCTGTGTTGTTAAGTGTTGTACTTTGAAATGGTATGTATATACGAGTACTGATTTGTATTTCAAAGTTATGTTATATTTTATTCGTTCCGCTGTGAGATTCGTGTTTACTCTGATGATGTAAGTTCTTCTTTTTCTTCTATTCTATTAGTTCTATCTTTTCTTCCTCACCCTCTACTTTCTTTCACTAACGTCTCGGGATTTTCGACTCTCGAGGAGTCGAAAATTTCCAGCCGTTATAGATGCTCTTTAGAGGAAGTTCTACGACAAGTCTCTCACCAACTGCATCATCTTACAACAACTTTATTCTTTCAAAATAAGGTCCGGAACAGATGTATTTGCTCATATAGATGCCCTCAACACACTTGTCATGAATCTTTGAGCAGCTGATGTAAAGATTGAGGATGAGCCGCAAGCTGTTATTCTTTTATGTTCTATACCTGCAGAGTATAACACTTTTGTTAACTCTATGATCTATGGACGTTTTTCTATTTGCTTGGAGGATGTGAAGACAAATTTGCATAACGAGATGTTGAGAGGAAAGTTAGCAAGCATGAGCATGGAGAATGATTCTGAAAGCCTTGTTGCACAGAAAGGAAGAAGTAAAAGTAGACCCAAATATGGTGGAGATAGAGCTAAGTTCAGATCTCGGTCAAGAGGAGCTCGGAAGGGAGTTTGTCACTATTACAGAAAACTTGGACATTATATTGCAAGTTGCCTCAAGTTAGAGAATAAAAACAAATTTGTTCCCCAGAAGGCTTCAACATCTACAGCAGAGACATCAAATTCAGATAATGATCCGGACATTTTTACAGCTTCCACTTCTCCTATGAAGAGTACTATGTGGATTATTGACTCAGAAGCATCCTATCACATGACACCTGATAGGCACTCTTTTTCCACTTATCGTCAGCTTGATGAAGGAGAGGTTCTCATGGGAAATAATGCTTCTTGTCGCATGATTGGTATTGGAATAGTAAAAATCAGGATGTTTGATGGTGTTGTTCATACTTTATGTAATGTCAGGCATGTGCCTGATTTAAGGCGTAGTTTGATCTCCATTGGAGCATTGTGCAATTTTGGCTTAAAGTGTGTAACAGAACATTAAAAATTACTAATGGCTCACTGATAGTAATGAAAGGGGTAAAAGTTGGAAATCTATATTTGCTGAAGGGTACAAGTGCTATTGCGGAAACTGCTTCGGTTATTGATTCAGTTGATTCTGATTCTACCAGATTGTGGCATTTTCGTACGGGTCACATTGGAGAGCGCAGTTTAGAAGTATTGAGAAAGCGAGGCTTGATTGACGGTGTTCATCATTCAAAACTTGACTTTTGTGAAGGATGTGTACTTGGAAAGTAGACGAAGGTTTCTTTTGGCATTGCAGAGCATAAGTCTAAAGATGTTTTAGAGTATGTTAATAGTGATGTTTGGGGCCCCGCACAATGCCTATCTTATGGAGGAGGCAGGTATTTTGTTTCATTTACTGATGATTTTTCTAGAAAAGTATGGGTTTACTTTATGAAGTCCAAAGATGAAACTTTTGATAGGTTTCAAAGTTGGAAATCTCTTGTTAAGAAGCAGTCTGGAAACAAAGTGAAAGTTCTTCATTCAGATAATGATGGTGAATTCACTTCTCAAAAATTCATCAATTTTTGTGAGTCCGAGGGAATCAAAAGACACTACACCACACTAGGAGACCCTCAGTCAAATGGGGTTGCAGAGAGAATGAATCGTACTTTGTTGGAAAGAACTTGTTGCTTACGGCTGACTGCGGGATTAAATAAGAGATTTTGGGCAGAAGCATTATCTACGGCGGTTTTCCTTATCAACCGCACACCTTCTACCACCATAGATAAGAAGATTCTTGAAGAAGTATGGAAGGGAGAGCCTGTATCATATTCCTTTCTCAGAGTATTTGGTTGTTTAGTTTATGTGTATGAGAGCAAAGGGAAGTTGGATCCAAGATCACACAACTGTAATTTTCTTGGCTATAAGAAAGGAATTAAGGGTTATAGGATGTGGTGTCCTACTACCCAGAATATTGTTACTAGCAGATATGTTACATTTGATGAGAAGGATATGTTGAAGGTGGAGCCTTGTTCTTCAGTTAATGATGATGTTGATAGGACAAATTCATAATACCAAACACAAGGCAGATCATCAGACTTCCATACGAGTAAAAATGGTGATTCCGATGACACCGTGGTTGATAGGGAAGAGACGGAAGATCAATCTCAAGGTGGATCTCAAATTTAAACTCGACTAGCGAGAGAGAAGAAAAGGCCTACGTGGCTTGATGATTTTGTGGAATTAAGCATTGAAGATATTGACTTTGATGATATGGCAGCTTATGCATTAAGCATATTTCATGATGAACCAAGAGACTATAAAGATGTCATTAATTCCGTTGATAGCTCTAGTTGGCTAGTAGCAAGGAGGAGATCGAGTCTTTGCACAAAAATCACACTTGGGATTTAGTGCCACTTCCTTCCGACAAGAGAGCAATTATATGTAAATGGATCTATAAGGTGAAAGATGGTGGCAATGGTGACTTGAGGTACAAAGCAAGATTAGTGGCGAAGGGTTATGTTCAGAATAAAGATGTGGAGTTTCATGATATTTTTTTCTCCATTTGTTATACACACTTCCATTCGCTTTATTTTATCATTAGTTGCTCACTTCGACATGGAGTTGGAACAACTAGATGTCAAGACAACATTCTTGCATGGTGACCTTGAGGAGGACATTTACCTACAGCAGCTAGAGGGGTTCATTGATAGTAGCAGGCCAGGTCATGTTTGTAAATTTAACAAATCTCTTTATGGCTTAAAACAATATCCTAGACAGTGGTATAAGAAATTTGATAAGCTTATGATCTCACATGGTTACTCTAGAAGATTTAAGGACCAATGTGTCTATTTTAAAAAATGTAACGATGACATCATCTATTTGTTACTTTATGTTGATGATATGTTGATAGCTTCTAAGAGCATGTCTAGAATTTCGGAGTTGAAGATGGAGCCCAGTAAGGAATTTGAGATGAAAGATTTGTGAAACGCACAGAGAATTTTGGGGATGGAGATTCAAAGGGATAAAAAGCAAAGAGTTTTGAGGCTCACTCAAACTTAATACATCGAGAAAGTCCTATCTCGATCTGGTATGGAGAATGCTAAACCAATGGATACTCCATTAGGCTCTCAATTCAAGCTATCCAGAGATATGTGTCCCACATCGGATGAAGACAAAAGGGATATATGTAATATTCCTTATTCTAGTGCGGTTGGAAGCCTTATGTATGCTATGATATGCACAAGGCCTGATTTAGCTCATGAAGTTGGTGTTGTTATTCGATATATGTCTAACCCAGGTAAAGAGAATTGGCAAGCAGTGAAGTGGATACTCATATATCTTTGTGGCACTTCTTTAGTTGGCATGTTTAATGGTGGAGTAGATGGAGACATCTCTCTTAGAGGATACTGTGATTCAGATTATGTTGGGGATAGAGATGGACGGAAGTCGGTGTCGAGCTATATTTTTACACTCTGCATAGGCCCGTTTTCGTAGAGATCAAAGTTGCAGTCTATCATAGTTTGTCGACTACCAAAGCAGAGTTAATATCGATTGTGGAAGCAACAAAGGAAGGATTGTACTTACTTCAGTTGTTGGATGATCTTTCAATGGCGCAGCAGACAGTGGAGCTATTTTCAGACAGTTAGAGTGCGATTCATCCTATTGAGAATCAGGCTTATAGTTCACGGACGAAGCACATTGATGTTAGAGGTTTCTTTCTTATGCTTGAGGAAGAACGAAGCAAGATCAAATTATTGAAGGTGTGTACTTCGGATAATCCTTCAGATATGATGACCAAGTCACTTCCAAAGGACAAGTTTGAGCATTGGTCAAACTTGATCAGTTTGCTTCCTATTACTTGAGCGCCATGGGGCGCTGGGTGCAACAACTTCTATGTTGATTGTTGAAGATGAGATGATGAAGAAAGATTGTCATATTTGAATCAAGGTGGAGTGTTGAAATTTATGATTCAAATATTTGTAGAGAAGGAAAGAAATTGATTGATTGTCAATCAATCAATTGGCTCGTATATGGAAAGATATAAGAGGAAGTTTTCTTTTTAGAAGAAAAATAATAGGCCAATCAATCAATTAATGAAGAATCAATTAACTCAGGGAAAGAGATTGAGACCATGATTGCGCCAACCATTTGTGCTCCAATCAAATCAAGGAAGATATTATATTTATTTTTCTTCATGTCCAAGTAATCTAGAAACTTCTCTTATTTATCTCCAAGAAATCCCTCTATATAAATAGGGGTCATGTTATTGTATGAATGCAAGCAATCCACCATTAATCTTGTCTCTATTGTAATCTTATGTACTCATTTCTTCATTGAGAAATAAAAGTTGTTGGGTCTTCGTGGACATAGGATATTCATATCCGAACCACGTTATATTGGTATGTCCTTTCCTCTCTTTTCTGTTTTTGTTCTCTCTATAATTTGATCCACTTGATTTTATATTTTTGGCGTTGTTGAAATTATTGACAGACTAGATCATTGGGTTTATTCGTATTCCGCTGCCCAAATCTCTGATTTTGCACTACAGTTCATCTTGTCCATGATATTACTCACGAGCACATTTTTGAAGGTGAAACATAAAATCATATTCATATCTCATTTGAAAATTGGCATGTATATTGCTCGGGATATTAAATCTCAACTGAGATAGAGATTTGAATATGAGACTCTATCCAAAATTGTATGTTTATTTACATAACATTAACTTTAGTATGAATTCAAATTGGATTTGTTAAATTTTGGTGAAATCACAAATAGGTGGAAACAAATATGCAAAATCAAAATTAAATATTTTTTATATGAAAATTCATAAATTATTGATTGTATTTGTATGAGATGGTAAAGAAATAAACGAAGGATTATTTTCCACCATCTTTGCAAAGGATGGGAATAATTGATTTACTTTATATGTTTGATCCACTCGTTTCCTCTTCAATTTTCCTACATTATTTCTTACCATATTTTGGTAATTTTATTGATGACTCATATAGATTTCACTGGCTATATATTGTTGGTGGGCTTCACTGTAAACCCATCCTGGCATGGTGCTAGTGATCCCCAAATGGAGTGTCTCTTCTTGTTAAGTCTAATTTGAGATTTGGATATGTAAACTCATATTTTGTAATAACTTGTACTTCTCTCATGTGGAATAAAATCTCTCTCCTTTGGACTATATGTACACTATTTCGATGATAGTGGAACTATTATAAGTATTATGCGTCATTTTGTTCCTTCGTTATAGTTATTTACTATTTGTTTGATGTAATAAAATAATTGCTATCAGGTTAAATTGATGTTCAACTGACAAATCTAAATTTTGTTTATTGTTTTTTCGACACCTGTGCAATTTTTGCTCAATAGATTACTATCAGAGCAAGGCGATTTATTTGAAATTGTGCACCGCCCACCGCTGATCCAAGCAGACCCCCCCTTTCCTCCTCCTCTTGCCGCGATACCCCCCCCCCCCTCTGAATAGAAACCGCAGCCGAAGACCCCCCCCCCCCCTTCTGAGCACCACGCCTCTTCCTCCCCCTCCCTCCTCGCTTGCGCAACCCGCTGCCATCAGCCCCTCCAATGAACGCCCCCCCCCCCCCTCTCTTGATTTTTACAGTAAGTTTCTTTTATTCATTTATTTACTTCTTTTATTTATTTTCTATGAAATCGGTTTTAAAAATTTAGAAATTCAGTTTTATATGCAAACACAAACATGTGATTTTTATTTATTTATATAAACCAAAAGGATTCGATTTTTATAAACCAAAAGGATTTGATTTTTGAAAACGAAAAGAAAGGAGATATTTTTATATAATCAAAGATGAGATTTTTATATATGTAGCGAATTAAAAATAGGATTTTTTATATAATAGGAAATTTAAAAATATGATTTTTATATTTTAGAAAGAATAAAAATTCGATTTTTAATTTATAGAAGATATAAAGATATGATTTTTATATAATGTAGATAATAAAAATATAATTTTTATATGATGTGAAGATTAAAAATATAATTTTTATATGATGTGAAGATTAAAAATATGATTTTTATATAGTAGAGATTATAAAAATATAATTTTTATAAAGTAGTGATGAAAATTAGATTTTCATATATACGAAGTAGCGTTATAAAAATATAATCTTTATAACAAAAACATCGTGTTAAAGATGTTATTTTTATCATTTTGAAAGTGAAATAAAAATATGTGATTTTTATATATGTAGTGAATACGGACAACGAAAGTGACGAAGGGCGAGCACGGCAAAGATGTTCTACATATGAAGAGTCGTAGCGTTTGGATTAGCTAGTCAGTGAGAACTTCTTACTTTTAATTTAAATTTCTAGTTAAAATATGTACTAGGATGCAGACGGTGTTTAGCAGCACCTGACACCCGTCGTCCACAGACCATGGACGGCTTGTATGCTTGTTTGTTTGATTTTGATGTGTAGTTGAATGTGTGATGTGATGTGAAATGAAATATAATATTTAGATAGTTAAAAATATTTTATAGTTGAAAATATAATTTTCAACGTGAATGTGAATAAATAAATATAAACAAATCGGACGATTTGTTTATATACACACACATTTGACTGATATTGATTGGGACGATAAATTTTACACATCGCCCAACTGCACAAATAGAATCTGTGTTTAATGGTTTGAAAACCCCACACGGGTATTGGGATGATATATGGCATACACTAGTCCCAATAATTAGCTGTATGTCGATCAATTGATTGACAGACTGTTATAAGCGTTAAATATTTATATTTGATGCTTATATAGTGTAGGACGCACTCTGGATGATGGTTGATTATTTATCGTCGTTATTTTATACATGTGTTGTAGAAAATCCATATAATTAACATTATATGGCAATTGATTGGGCCTCATTCCAGTTTTGAAATAGAAATATTTGAAATAGAAATATTTGAAATAGAAATATTTGAAATAGAAATACTTGAAAAGGAAATATTTGAAAATAGAAATATATAAAGCCGTGTTGATTAGATTTGCGCCATTTTGACGTGAACGATATTTATATCGATTTTATTCAAATTGAAATGAATATTGAAGTGAATTGAAATTCGAATTAAATTTAAGTGAATTGAAATTCGAATTAAATTAAATTGATTTGAAATTCAAAATAATTGAAATGATTTGAAATTCGAATAGAATTGAAATTCGAATTAAATTGGAATAGAAATGAAATCGTTTTGAATTGAATTTAAACGAATTGAAATTGAATTGAAATCGATTTGAAATGAAATTAAAACGAATTTATATTGAAAAATTCAATCTTGATTTGAATTTGAAAAGAAAGTTGAAATCGTTTCGAAAACGAATTTAAAACGATTTATAAAATACGTTTTAAAAGGAAATCGACAAAGTATATATTATATATATTATATATATAATATAATGGCCTGAATAGAACGCGCCGCACTGCGGTAGTTCGCGAATTTCGATCATTGACTTCGAATGGATATTGCGGGAGATCCGACCGTCGGATTCCCCTAAAACTGGAACCGTTGGGTTCGTACCGAAAAGAGCTTTCTAATGAATATTAGAAATTTGAAATCTAACGGTTGGATTTGGAATTATGTCCAAATCAAATTTGGAAAAGGTCGCTGTAAGTGCAGTTCGATGGCCGTTGATGGAAATCGACTGTACGGGCCTGGATAAAATTATTAAAAATATCGATAATTTGTGTAAAATCATAAGAAATGATTTGTGAAGAATTGAGATGAAAAACTCCATATTTGAAAAGATAAAAATAGATTTTTATCGAAATTAACTAGTTTCGAACTAGAATTATAATTCTATTTATTTTTAATGTAAATAAATTGAATTTGAAAAAGGTTTTAAAAGTAACCATAATTTCCAATAATTGAATTGGAGTGGATTTGAATCGAAATTGTTTTTTTTGGAATATTTCGATGTTGGATTTCGTGATTATACAGATATTGTTATGGAAATTTGAAAGATATATTTATATTGTTATTTCCCATACGATATTTGTTGGTCGTAGAATTTGATATTGAATATAAGCCTATATATTTTCTATTCAGAGCCTTGTATTTAATATCAAATGTGATTTGGGTTTGTCGTGAATGGTGTCTTCATTAACACTATTCTTAAGCCCAGTAGAGAAAAAGATTAAATCTTTTTATTTAGATTTAATGAATTGTAACAATTAAATAATATTTAATTGGAATTGAATTGGTATTGATTTTTAGGTTTATCGTGAACAGTGTTTTAAATAACACTTGTTCTTTAACCCGATAATTAATGGAATGTGATTTTGGGTTTATCGTGAACCGTGTTTTAAATGACACTGATTCTTTAACCCAGTTAAAGATTAAAACTAAGTGGAGTTTTAATGAATCTTTAATTAGATTGAAAAGATCGAGAAGGGAGTATCACCAGTTTTTCTCCAGGCGATAGTTAAATCTTTAATTAGATTTGAACGTGAAATGGTAATTGAATTTACCGGTAACACTGTGGTGTTAGATATGAAGTATGACCAGTTTTACTTCATGGGATGAATAGGTGGGGATTGGGAAATAAAATAAATGATTACTCCGGTGTGGTTCGCTAATCCCGACTAGTTTGAATTGATATTCAAAGAAGATTAAAGAATAAATTTAAACAATTTATCTTTGATAAAATTAATGGGAACCCTTCCCATAGTATAAGAATATTTGAATAAAAGAATATTCTGAATTGGAATGAGGCGTATGTTGGGTTTG
The DNA here is from genome assembly GCA_030737875.1 of Allium sativum. Taxonomy (NCBI): domain Eukaryota; kingdom Viridiplantae; phylum Streptophyta; class Magnoliopsida; order Asparagales; family Amaryllidaceae; genus Allium; species Allium sativum. The sequence continues at coordinate 420,542,445 of CM060913.1, read as the reverse complement.
TGCAACACTTGTTTATTATATACGCGGGTTATTCAAAAAGACTGGGTTTATCCCATTCTGAATAACTGATTCGACGTGGTGTCGAAGATGAAGACGGTGGTTGAAGACCGGAGGTCTTCACATCGTTTGGTTAATTACTGATGATCTTGATTGGGTTGTACACCCAAGAGGAGGGAATCAGTTAGTGGTCGTCCAGACGTACTTGGAGATCGATGGATATGCGGGGTACTAGGTGCCTTCGGTTTCGTTCAGACCCAGAACGAACTTGTAAACGGACTGTGTGTCTGACATTGGATTTTAGTCTGTGTGGTTGATTTCTATTAAATATATATCTGTTTGGCGGCAGAGAATTTATTCTCTTGCTTAAATCCCTTCTCTGAGACGTATGAGCTCAGAGGTTATATATTGACGGATATCAAACGCATCAAGTGAATTGCCTGTGTGGCATGTCTAAGTGGCAATTGATCAAGGCTTCTGTTGAAAAGCAAAGTCTTGTGGTGATGATCAAAGCACAGCCTGTGTGGCATAGCTTTGTGTAACGTTGATTCGCGAGCCTCACACCCCGGTTGAGAACCAGAAACGGGAGAGAACGTCAGGGAGGGCATGCGTTTCCTTCTAGCTAGAAGTGGCGTCAGTGGTTTTACACGCCCTGACGAGTTTGACTTATGTGGTTGTTGCTGTTGCGAGGCGCCTCGGTTTGATTGGACGATCCGGGTCCGATGGAGTCATTCGTTGGCTCATTTACGCCCCATAGGGCGGGGAAACGCATGTTTAGGGTTTAAGTTTAATCCACATCACTGGACTGGCCTTGAGGATCCAAGGTCACTCGAGCTCTGACCTGAGGCTCGGGCCAGGGAGACTCGAATCGGTGAGGACTATCTTTTGCCTCGGTTCACAGATGGAAATCCAACTTCCAATACGTGACTTTGCGGTTTTATTTGTAGAGCCTAGTATGGCGACATAGTGGTATGGGGCACTTATGTCGTCTATGATTGAAATTGTTTTGAAACTATACACTTATAGTATTACCAAAATAATCTGTTTTAAACGTATCAAGCATTCTTTGGCTATTATAAGGTAAAAACTCTATCCTCCGGCTTGCGTTGCATTGTGTGATGGGACCTGGGTCTTATAATAGCTTCATTTTTCTTTATTTAACATTGCGCTGTTGTTTCATGCACTGGTGTTCTTGGAAGGAAACCCGTTCCGTGTTATACGGCATGGTCCCTTGATTTACTTAACTTTAAAAATAAAGATTAATAACTGTTTTAGTTTTCACACCAGTCCCATGACTGACCTGGAGTTTATTGTTTTAACCTAAGCTCTGGGTGCCCTTATTTTGACACGGGCAGCTAATAGTTTTGGTTTTGCAGATTTATATTCACAGGATCCTGGTTTACAGTTGGAATGATATCCGGAAAGCTTTGTATCCGTATATCCCCTTCAGTTGTATTTTGTATTATTTTCCGCTGCTTTGTAATTTATTGTAATCTCTGATATTTATCGAATGTATTTTATTTGTTAATACTCTGTATATTCTTGTATTTTGATTGAATTGTTGTAATTAACAATGAAATGTTCTTCCGTCTGCGTTCTGATTTGTCTTGTCCTCAAAGTAATTCGTTCTTCCTCTTATATTCAGAGACCGGGGAAGTTCGGGTCTCTTCAACTTCTATATAGTTTTATATTATCTATAGGTTCTCCCCTGTATTTTGATAACGCTTGACTGCAAATCATTGGTGTAGGTTGAACCCTTTCTTTGTGCATTTGTGTTTTCTCCAGTAGTTCACCAATGTATTTCCTTTGAGATAAAGTAATTTCTGTTGATGACTTTGAATTTACTTCAATCCCTAGAAAGTAGTTCAGCTCCCCTAAGTCTTTGACTGAAAATTTCTTGTCTAGATATTGCACCAATGTGTTGACTTCTGAGTTGTTATTACCTGTAATAATTAAGTCATCAACGTAGATAAGAATGTATATGATGCAATTATTATCTGACTTAATGAATAGAGAATTATTAGATTTAGTGGATTGAAACCCCATTTTACTTAGGGTAGATTTCAACTTGTCAAACCATACTCTTGGAGCCTGTTTAAGACCATAAATAGCTTTGTGTAACTTGCACACAAGATTGGTGTTTTGAGTATATCCCTGAGGTTGCTCCATATAAACATCCTCTTCAAGAACTCCATTGAGAAATGCATTATTTACATCAAGTTGCCTGAGCTTCCATCCTCTGCTGATTGCAATAGTTAGTATCACTCTTATTGTTGTTGGTTTGACTACAGGGGAGAAAGTCTCCTTGTAGTCAAATCCTTGTTGTTGGGTGAAATCTTTTGCTACCAGTCTAGCTTTGTATCTGTCAATTGATCCATCAGACTTTCTTTTAATTCTATATGTCCATTTACAGCCTATGATGTTTTATCTTATGGTGGTTCAACTAATTTCCATGTTTGATTTCTTATGAGAGCTTGATATTCATCATTCATAGCCTTACCCCGGTTGTTATCAGCTTTTGCCTACTCATAGTTGCATGGTTCACTCTGATCAGTGACTGCAGTGTATGTTTTGGGCTTAAAAATTCCATTTTTAACCCTTGTTATCATGGGATGTGTGGGTTTTGGTTGCTCTTGAGTGTCAGGTTGTATTTCAGCAGCTGTTTGTTCATTATTGTCATTCTGTTCTTCTTCTTGTTCACTACTAATGTTGTCTTCATTATGGTATAGAACAGGTGACATGCTGCGTTGACTTGATGATTGAACAGTACTGTAACAACCCGTAAAATGCGAGCCAGTTTGAAATTTTTATTTTGGCAATTTTAGCGAATTTTGATTATTTAAAATGGATTATTTTAAATAATATCGACGAAAAATTTAATTTGAATAGAATTCGACGTATATATTATATACGTCGTCGTTGGAATATATAATAATTATATATAATTATAAAAGGAATTGAAAATGGCGCGGTAGTTCGATAATTCGATTTCAAACTTCAATTGAATGTACCGGGTGCAAAACAAACCGGATTTTAGTGAAACCAAAAACATTAGGATCTAATTGATGATATATTTCTAACGGATGTAAGAAACTGAGATTTCACTTTAGAAATGATGAGATATGTCCAGTTTAAAATTAGAAATAGTCGCTGTGGAATTTATATATATTTTTATATATATAAGGCCCTTAAAAATAGCAATTTTGCAAACGACCTCGGATTTCGACGAAACCAGTTTTGTTGGGTCCGTGATGTTAAGTTATTGCTAGATTCCAAATTTCATAATTTTTCGAATCAATATGTGAGCGTGGCGAAGGAAAATGCGTTTGACCAGTTTCAGTTGATTTTAATCGACTGGAAATTGGCCATTTTTCCAACGGTCTCAGAATTCGACGAAACTAGTTTTGTTAGGACCGTATCGTCAATACGAAGCTAGAAAATATTTTTCTGTAATTTTCCGAGTTAATATGTGACCCCGGTAATTTGAAATGTACGTTTAAAATTCAATATAGTGATTTAAATGTAAATTAAACGGAAACTGATTCAAACAGTCGAATCAGCTTGCGATATATATCCCATTGTGTTCAGAATAGGGGTAATACGCTATGGATGACAGGCGGTGGGCCTCGTTTCGAGGGCGTATGTAAAAGTCAACCTTTTTGAATAAATAAATAATAAAAGGAAAAAATTATAATATCTTTCTCCCTTAAAACTTTCTGCCCCCCCCCCCCCCCCGATCATTCCTCTGTAAGCAGAAAGAAAAAAAAAAGAAAAAAAAGAAGAACCTAATCGGATGGAAGCCGCCACCACCCACGACCGGCGAGCCTCGTCGCGACCCCCCCCCCCTTCCCGTTGACCTCGCGCCTCCCAACGGCTGCCACCCACTCACCTCGTGCCTCTCCTCCTCCGTTCTGAAAAACCCCAATTCGATTTCGTTCCTGAAGCCGCCGAGACCCCCACGCCACCACAGTCCGACCACCCACCGCCCTGCTGGCCCACCACCAGTCAGACAGCGCCCTCCCCAGCCTCCTCCTTGATGCGACGCGCGTGAAGACCCCCCTCCTCTAGTACACCGAAATCAGTAAGCCCCCTTTTCATTTTTATTTTTTTTCAGTTTTATTTTTCAGTTTTAACTTAAGTATATTGTTTTAAAGTCAGTTTTATTTTTTTTATATAAAGAAGAAAAACTGATTTTTATTTTAGATGTAAAAACTGAAATTTATAAAGATTTTAAAACTGAAATTTTTTAGAGAAGAGTTTAAAACTGAAATCTTTAAAAAGAAAAACTGATTTTATTTTTAGATTTTAAATAAGAAAAAGTTTGATTTTGCGTATAGAAAAAGGTTTGATTTTGCGTATAGAAAAAGGTTTGATTTTGCGTATAGAAAAAGATTTGATTTTTAGCGATAAAAAGATTTGATTTTTAGTTAGAAGAAAGGAAGTGATTTTTATGTAGACAACATAAAATAAAAACGAGATTTTTATTTATATAGCGATATAAAGATTCGATTTTTACTATATGAATATCAAGGTAAAGATAGAATTTTTATCTATATAGTAGCGGTAGAAAAATGTGATTTTTATCTGCATAGTGGAGAAATAAAAATTCGATTTTTATATATTGAACTTTGAAATAAAAATTCGATTTTTATATATTGAACTTTGAAATAAAAATTCGATTTTTATATATTGAACTTTGAAATAAAAATTCGATTTTTATATATTGAACTTTGAAATAAAAATTCGATTTTTATATATTGAACTTTGAAATAAAAATTCGATTTTTATATATTGAACTTTGAAATAAAAATTCGATTTTTATATATTGAACTTTGAAATAAAAATTCGATTTTTATATATTGAACTTTGAAATAAAAATTCGATTTTTATATATTGAACTTTGAAATAAAAATTCGATTTTTATATATTGAACTTTGAAATAAAAATTCGATTTTTATATATTGAACTTTGAAATAAAAATTCGATTTTTATATATTGAACTTTGAGATAAAAATATGATTTTTATATATTGAATAGCGATGTAAAAATTCGATTTTTACATATGTAGTGAAAGCAGCAACGAAGGTGACAAAAAGGCGAAACGACGAAGACTTCTGCAAATGAAGAGCCGTAGAGCTAGGATAGCTATACGTGAGAACTCCTCATCTTTCAATTTAATTTTTCTAGTTATATATATATACTAGGATGCAGACGGTGTTTAGTAGCACCCGACACCCGTCCACAGACCATGGACTTGTTTGTTTGGCTGTTTGGTTATTGATTGCGATATTGGTTTGAATGTGGTTGTGGTGTGAAAAATCAAATCGATAAATTGGTTAGGATTAGACGTGCGCCGTTATAAGGCGAAGGAGTAAGGCTAGGTTAGACTCTTACTCCAAATTTTGTGGTTTGCATAACGAATTGATTTGATTGATGTGTGAATGGCGTGGGCCTTCACTAGACCGGGGATAAGGCTAGGCCTTGTCCCGTTTCTAGTATCGTGCCGTTATGCCGCCGAAATTTTCTAAAATATGTTAGAAAAATAAAAATATCATTTTATTTAAAGAATGAATTGAATAGAAGTTCATAGATTGAAATAAAATGTTTTATCGTTAAAAATATAATTTTTAACGTGAAGTGAATAAAATAAAATATTCATTTACAAACCAGACGGTTTGTTTATGTACACCTATTTGAAGGACATTGATTGGGTCGATAAATTTTACACATTGCCCAACTGCACGAATAAAATATTTGTTTGATTGTTTGAAACCCCACACGGGTGTTGGGATGAAATTTGAAGTTCACTCATCCTGATTGATTAAATATGTCGATCGATTGATTGACAGGCTGTTATAGGCGTTGAATATCTATATTTGATGCCTTTACAGTGTAGTGCACTTTGGTTGATGGTTGATTATTTTCAATGTTATTATATACATGTGTTGTATGAAAATCCATATAATTAACTTTATATGGTAATTGATTGGGCCTCATTCCAATCGTGAAAATAAAGAATATTTTTATAATAAGAAATATTTGAAATAGAAATATTCGAAATGGAATATTTGAAAATATCAATATATGAAGCCGTGTTGATTAGATTGACGCCATTTTGACGTGAACGATATTTATAACGATTTCGAAATGAATTGAATTGAAAACGAATTCAAAGTGAATTGAATAAAAGACGATTTCGAAATGAATTGAATTGAAAACGAATTCGAATTGAATTGAAAGGAAATTGAAATGAATTCAAAATTGAATTGAAATTTGAATTGAATAGAAATGAATTTTAAAACGAATTTATAGAGAAGAATTCAATTTTGCTTTGAATTGAGATGGAAGTTGAAATAGATTTTTAAACGAATTTTAAAACTATTTATATAATTCGTTTTAAATAGAAATCGACGAAATATATATTATATATATTATATATATAATATAATGGCCTGAATAGAACGCGCCGCGCCGCGGCAGCTCGCGAATTTCGACCATTTATTTCAAACGGACATTACGGGAGATCCGACCGTCGGATTCTCCTAAAACCGGAACCGTTGGGTTCGTATCGAAAAGAGCTTTCTAATGAATGTTAGAAATTTGAAATCTAACGGTTGGATTTGGAGATACGTCCAAATCAAATTCGAAAAAGGTCGCTGTAAGTGCAGTTCGATGGCCGTTGTTGGAAATCGACTGTACGGGCCTTGATAAAATTATTAAAAATAGTAATAATTTGTGTAAAATCATAAAAAATGATTTGTGAAAGTTTGGGATGAAAAAACTCCATATTTGAAAAGATAAAAATAGATTTTTATCGAAATGAACTAGTTTTGAACTAGAATTATAATTCTATTTATTTTTAAATAAATAAATTGAATTTGAAATGGTTTTGAAAATAACCAAAATTTCCAATGATTGCATTGGAGTGGATTTGAATCGAAATTGTCTTCGGAATATTTCGATGTTGGAATTCGTGATACTACAGGTGTTGTTATGGAAATTTGAAAGATATATATTTGTATCGTTATTTCCAATACGACATTTGTTAGTCGTAGAATTCGATATTGAATATAAGCCGATATATTTTCTATTCAGAGCCTTGTATTGAATATCGAATGTGATTTGGGTTTGTCGTGAATGGTGTCTTCACTAACACTGTTCTTGAACCCAGTTGAGAAAAGATTAAATCTTTTTATTTAGATTTAATGAAGTGTACCAATTAAATGATATTTAATTGGAATTGAATTGGTATTGATTTTTGGGTTTATCGTGAACAGTGTTTTAAATAACACTTGTTCTTTAACCCGATAATTAATGGAATGTGATTTGGGTTTGTCGTGAATGGTGTCTTCACTAACACTGTTCTTGAACCCAGTTGAGAAAAGATTAAATCTTTTTATTTAGATTTAATGAAGTGTACCAATTAAATAACATTTAATTGGAATTGGATCGATATTGATTTTTGGGTTTATCGTGGACAGTGTTTTAAATAACACTCGTTCTTTAACCCGACGATTAATGAATGTGATTTTGGGTTTATCGTGAACCGTGTTTTAAATGACACTGATTCTTTAACCCAGTCAAAGATTAAAACTAAGTGGAGTTTTAATGAATCTTTAATTAGATTGAAATGATCGAGAATGGAGTAGCACCAGTTTTGCTCCAGGCGATAGTTAAATCTTTAATTAGATTTGAACGTGAAATGGTAATTGAATTTACCGATAACACCGTGGTGTTAGATATGAAGTATAACCAGTTTTACTTCATGGGATGAATAGGTTGGGATTGGGAAATTAAAACAAATGATTACTTCGGTAAGGTTCGCTAATCCCGACTAGTTTGAATTGATATTCAAAAGTAGATTAAAGCATAAATTCAAGAATTTATCTTTGATAAAATTAATGGGAACCTTTCCCTATGAACGTGAAATTTAGAAACTAACTGTCGGTTAGCCAAGCAGAATGGTTTTCTGAATATTGATCTGATGTTGGTTTCGGCCTTCGGGGTTAATATTTGGGGAATTATTCTCTTGATTAATTTACGGTTAGTGACTAATGAATTGGAATGAGGCGTATGTTGTGTTTGTGTAACACTTATTTAACATATACGCGAGTTATTCGGAAAGACCGGGTTTATCCCATTCTGAATAACTGATACGACGATAAGTCGAAGATGAAGACGATGGTCGAAGACCGGAGGTCTTCACGTCGTTTGGGTGATAACTGATGATCTTGATTGGGCTGTACACCCAAGAAGATGGAAACAGTTGGTGATCGTCCAGACGTACTTGGAGATCGATGGATATGCGGGGTACTAGGTGCCTCCGGTTTCGTTCAGACCCAGAACGGACTTGTAAATGGACTGTGTGTCTGACATAGGATGGTTTGCCTGTGTGGCATGCTAAGATGCAAATGATCAAGGCTTCTGTTGAAAAGCAAAGTCTTGTGGTTGATGATCAAAGCACGGCCTTTGTGGCGTAGCTTTGTGTAACGTTTACCTCGCGTGTTTCACACCCGGTATGAACCAAAAACGGGAGACGGACCTCAGGGAGGACTTGCGTTTCTTTCTAGCTAGAAGTGGCGTCAGTGGTTTTACACGCCCTGACGAGTTTGACTTATGTGGTTGTTGCTGTTGCGAGGCGCCTCGGTTATATCGGTTTCGGCCGATGCATTCTGGTCGGCTGACGGACCAGACTTACACCCCATAGGGTGGGGAAACGTAGTGTTCAGGAATTTTAATCCACATCGGTGGACCGGCCCTGACGATCCAAAGGCTTGACTGAGTACTTGCCTGAGGGGCGGGCTAGAGCGTCTCGAATCGGTTGAGGACTATCTTTTGCCTCGGTTCATAGATGGAAATCCAATTTCCAAATACGTGACATTTGCGGTTTTATTTGTAAACCTATATATGGCGACATGATATATGGTACCCATGCCGCCTATGATTGATACTTATGATTTGAAGTTGTTTTATACACTATACACTTATAATAGTATCAAATGATTTGTTTTAAACGTATCAAGCATTCTTTGGCTGTTATAAGGGAAAACCCTATCCTCGGCTGCGTTGCATTGTGTGATGGGACCTGGGTCTTATAACAGCTTCATTTTTCTTTATTTAGCATTGCGCTGTTTGTTTTATGCACTGGTATTCTTGGGAGGAAACCCGTTCCGTGTTATACGGCGTGGTCCCTTGATTTACCTAACTTTGAAAATAAAGATAATAACTGTTTTAGTTCTCACACCAGTCACATGACTGACCTGGAGTTTATTGTTTTGACTTAAACTCTGGGTGCCCCTATTTTGACACGGGCAGCTAGTAGTTTTGGTTTTGCAGATTTATATTCACAGGATCCTGGTTTACAGCTGGAACGATATCCGGAAAGCTTTGTATCCGTATATCTCTTCTAGTTGTGTATTGTATTATTTTCCGCTGCTATGTATTTAAATGTAATTTAAATCTCTGATATTTCTGTGTAATATTCATTTACTCTGTATATTCTTGTAATCTGATGCATTGTTGTTATATATAGTGAAATGTTCTTCTGTATGTGTTCTGTTGTGGTTTGTTCTCGAACTATCCGACGCTTTCCTTTACGGGGAAGTTGTGGGTTTTCACAGTTGGTATCAGAGCTTTGGTTTACAAAGCTCAGAGAACAAGACACATTAGAAACATACGAAAGAATTCATCAGATATTGGGTTAGTAATATCCAATGAGAATGACTCGTTAGAGATGGGATCAGTAGTATCCTAGAACGAGTGTGAAGAGTATGTTTTTCAAATGAAAGCCAATTTTGTTTTGAAAATTTAAATCAATTATTCGTATTTGATTATTTATTTATATTGACTTTGGACAGTCCAGTATATAAAGATTTTGCATATACGCCTTGCAAACATGTATTCAAAGTTTTAATATACTGGATAGATATAGAATCATACTGTAGTGGCCCGAAGATGATTCAGATGGTTGAGTACTCATCGTCAGAATTTATATTCGTGTGACGAGGGTGTGATATCTATATATTTCCATTAGACTGGTGTGAGAACCAAAATTTAGATAGGGCCTATTGTTGTGAATTGGCATTAAAAACATGATTTTTGTATATGTATTAAAATTATGAATTTGAAAAGCTAATCAACTAATTGATTGATGTTTGTGTTGTTTGTTTATTTGTTTGCTAATTTTTAGCCATTTAGCCTAACAGAACCAAATATTGAATTATATCGAAAATTGGTTGCATTTGCTTGCATATACATATATATCGTTGAACAGGTCATAGCAAGGAGGCTAGAGCAGAGAATAAAATTTGTTTGCCCGACAAATAGGTACATGTTTACTACATAATTTACTGTTTTGTTTGGGTAATGATGATTTTGTGAGCCTATTGGCTAGCCTCTTGGCTTTTTCTTTTTCTTTTTGAGATCTGAAGGACCGGGGAAGCTATTTGAAATTCCCCGATGCTCCCGGTGCAGGGGAGGTTATGGCGAAATTTTTCAAAAATTTAGGGTGTTAGCCAAATTTTTGAAATTTTGAAAATTCTCAGAAACTAAAGAGTTGGAGAATGGAAGTCTGATCGAACGTAGAGTTGATTAATCAAACCACTTTCGACTTTGTTCCTTTTCGGGGACGAAAAGTTTTAAGTGGGGGAGATTGTAACAACCCGTAAAATGCGAGCCAGTTTGAAATTTTTATTTTGGCAATTTTAGCGAATTTTGATTATTTAAAATGGATTATTTTAAATAATATCGACGAAAAATTTAATTTGAATAGAATTCGACGTATATATTATATACGTCGTCGTTGGAATATATAATAATTATATATAATTACAAAAGGAATTGAAAATGGCGCGGTAGTTCGATAATTCGATTTCAAACTTCAATTGAATGTACCGGGTGCAAAACAAACCGGATTTTAGTGAAACCAAAAACATTAGGATCTAATTGATGATATCTTTCTAACGGATGTAAGAAACTGAGATTTCACTTTAGAAATGATGAGATATGTCCAGTTTAAAATTAGAAATAGTCGCTGTGGAATTTATATATATTTTTATATATATAAGGCCCTTAAAAATAGCAATTTTGCAAACGACCTCGGATTTCGACGAAACCAGTTTTGTTGGGTCCGTGATGTTAAGTTATTGCTAGATTCCAAATTTCATAATTTTTCGAATCAATATGTGAGCGTGGCGAAGGAAAATGCGTTTGACCAGTTTCAGTTGATTTTAATCGACTGGAAATTGGCCATTTTTCCAACGGTCTCAGAATTCGACGAAACTAGTTTTGTTAGGACCGTATCGTCAATACGAAGCTAGAAAATATTTTTCTGTAATTTTCCGAGTTAATATGTGACCCCGGTAATTTGAAATGTACGTTTAAAATTCAATATAGTGATTTAAATGTAAATTAAACGGAAACTGATTCAAACAGTCGAATCAGCTTGCGATATATATCCCATTGTGTTCAGAATAGGGGTAATACGCTATGGATGACAGGCGGTGGGCCTCGTTTCGAGGGCGTATGTAAAAGTCAACCTTTTTGAATAAATAAATAATTAAATAATAAAAGGAAAAAATTATAATATCTTTCTCCCTTAAAACTTTCTGCCCCCCCCCCCCCCCCCCCCCGATCATTCCTCTGTAAGCAGAAAGAAAAAAAAAAGAAAAAAAAAGAAGAACCTAATCGGATGGAAGCCGCCAGCGCGATGGCGCCGCCACCACCCAAGACCGGCGAGCCTCGTCGCGACCCCCCCCCCCTTCCCGTTGACCTCGCGCCTCCCAACGGCTGCCACCCACTCACCTCGTGCCTCTCCTCCTCCGTTCTGGAAAAACCCCAATTCGATTTCGTTCCTGAAGCCGCCGAGACCCCCACGCCACCACAGTCCGACCACCCACCGCCCTGCTGGCCCACCACCAGTCAGACAGCGCCCTCCCCAGCCTCCTCCTTGATGCGACGCGCGTGAAGACCCCCCTCCTCTAGTACACCGAAATCAGTAAGCCCCCTTTTCATTTTTATTTTTTTTTAGTTTTATTTTTCAGTTTTAACTTAAGTATATTGTTTTAAAGTCAGTTTTATTTTTTTTATATAAAGAAGAAAAACTGATTTTTATTTTAGATGTAAAAACTGAAATTTATAAAGATTTTAAAACTGAAATTTTTTAGAGAAGAGTTTAAAACTGAAATCTTTAAAAAGAAAAACTGATTTTATTTTTAGATTTTAAATAAGAAAAAGTTTGATTTTGCGTATAGAAAAAGGTTTGATTTTGCGTATAGAAAAAGGTTTGATTTTGCGTATAGAAAAAGGTTTGATTTTGCGTATAGAAAAAGATTTGATTTTTAGCGATAAAAAGATTTGATTTTTAGTTAGAAGAAAGGAAGTGATTTTTATGTAGACAACATAAAATAAAAACGAGATTTTTATTTATATAGCGATATAAAGATTCGATTTTTACTATATGAATATCAAGGTAAAGATAGAATTTTTATCTATATAGTAGCGGTAGAAAAATGTGATTTTTATCTGCATAGTGTAGAAATAAAAATTCGATTTTTATATATTGAACTTTGAAATAAAAATTCGATTTTTATATATTGAACTTTGAAATAAAAATTCGATTTTTATATATTGAACTTTGAAATAAAAATTCGATTTTTATATATTGAACTTTGAAATAAAAATTCGATTTTTATATATTGAACTTTGAAATAAAAATTCGATTTTTATATATTGAACTTTGAAATAAAAATTCGATTTTTATATATTGAACTTTGAAATAAAAATTCGATTTTTATATATTGAACTTTGAAATAAAAATTCGATTTTTATATATTGAACTTTGAAATAAAAATTCGATTTTTATATATTGAACTTTGAAATAAAAATTCGATTTTTATATATTGAACTTTGAAATAAAAATTCGATTTTTATATATTGAACTTTGAAATAAAAATTCGATTTTTATATATTGAACTTTGAAATAAAAATTCGATTTTTATATATTGAACTTTGAAATAAAAATTCGATTTTTATATATTGAACTTTGAGATAAAAATATGATTTTTATATATTGAATAGCGATGTAAAAATTCGATTTTTACATATGTAGTGAAAGCAGCAACGAAGGTGACAAAAAGGCGAAACGACGAAGACTTCTGCAAATGAAGAGCCGTAGAGCTAGGATAGCTATACGTGAGAACTCCTCACCTTTCAATTTAATTTTTCTAGTTATATATATATACTAGGATGCAGACGGTGTTTAGTAGCACCCGACACCCGTCCACAGACCATGGACTTGTTTGTTTGGCTGTTTGGTTATTGATTGCGATATTGGTTTGAATGTGGTTGTGGTGTGAAAAATCAAATCGATAAATTGGTTAGGATTAGACGTGCGTCGTTATAAGGCGAAGGAGTAAGGCTAGGTTAGACTCTTACTCCAAATTTTGTGGTTTGCATAACGAATTGATTTGATTGATGTGTGAATGGCGTGGGCCTTCACTAGACCGGGGATAAGGCTAGGCCTTGTCCCGTTTCTAGTATCGTGCCGTTATGCCGCCGAAATTTTCTAAAATATGTTAGAAAAATAAAAATATCATTTTATTTAAAGAATGAATTGAATAGAAGTTCATAGATTGAAATAAAATGTTTTATCGTTAAAAATATAATTTTTAACGTGAAGTGAATAAAATAAAATATTCATTTACAAACCAGACGGTTTGTTTATGTACACCTATTTGAAGGACATTGATTGGGTCGATAAATTTTACACATTGCCCAACTGCACGAATAAAATATTTGTTTGATTGTTTGAAACCCCACACGGGTGTTGGGATGAAATTTGAAGTTCACTCATCCTGATTGATTAAATATGTCGATCGATTGATTGACAGGCTGTTATAGGCGTTGAATATCTATATTTGATGCCTTTACAGTGTAGTGCACTTTGGTTGATGGTTGATTATTTTCAATGTTATTATATACATGTGTTGTATGAAAATCCATATAATTAACTTTATATGGTAATTGATTGGGCCTCATTCCAATCGTGAAAATAAAGAATATTTTTATAATAAGAAATATTTGAAATAGAAATATTCGAAATGGAATATTTGAAAATATCAATATATGAAGCCGTGCTGATTAGATTGACGCCATTTTGACGTGAACGATATTTATAACGATTTCGAAATGAATTGAATTGAAAACGAATTCAAAGTGAATTGAATAAAAAACGATTTCGAAATGAATTGAATTGAAAACGAATTCGAATTGAATTGAAAGGAAATTGAAATGAATTCAAAATTGAATAGAAATGAATTTTAAAACGAATTTATAGAGAAGAATTCAATTTTGCTTTGAATTGAGATGGAAGTTGAAATAGATTTTTAAACGAATTTTAAAACTATTTATATAATTCGTTTTAAATAGAAATCGACGAAATATATATTATATATATTATATATATAATATAATGGCCTGAATAGAACGCGCCGCGCCGCGGCAGCTCGCGAATTTCGACCATTTATTTCAAACGGACATTACGGGAGATCCGACCGTCGGATTCTCCTAAAACCGGAACCGTTGGGTTCGTATCGAAAAGAGCTTTCTAATGAATGTTAGAAATTTGAAATCTAACGGTTGGATTTGGAGATACGTCCAAATCAAATTCGAAAAATGTCGCTGTAAGTGCAGTTCGATGGCCGTTGTTGGAAATCGACTGTACGGGCCTTGATAAAATTATTAAAAATAGTAATAATTTGTGTAAAATCATAAAAAATGATTTGTGAAAGTTTGGGATGAAAAAACTCCATATTTGAAAAGATAAAAATAGATTTTTATCGAAATGAACTAGTTTTGAACTAGAATTATAATTCTATTTATTTTTAAATAAATAAATTGAATTTGAAATGGTTTTGAAAATAACCAAAATTTCCAATGATTGCATTGGAGTGGATTTGAATCGAAATTGTCTTCGGAATATTTCGATGTTGGAATTCGTGATACTACAGGTGTTGTTATGGGAATTTGAAAGATATATATTTGTATCGTTATTTCCAATACGACATTTGTTAGTCGTAGAATTCGATATTGAATATAAGCCGATATATTTTCTATTCAGAGCCTTGTATTGAATATCGAATGTGATTTGGGTTTGTCGTGAATGGTGTCTTCACTAACACTGTTCTTGAACCCAGTTGAGAAAAGATTAAATCTTTTTATTTAGATTTAATGAAGTGTACCAATTAAATGATATTTAATTGGAATTGAATTGGTATTGATTTTTGGGTTTATCGTGAACAGTGTTTTAAATAACACTTGTTCTTTAACCCGATAATTAATGGAATGTGATTTGGGTTTGTCGTGAATGGTGTCTTCACTAACACTGTTCTTGAACCCAGTTGAGAAAAGATTAAATCTTTTTATTTAGATTTAATGAAGTGTACCAATTAAATAACATTTAATTGGAATTGGATCGATATTGATTTTTGGGTTTATCGTGGACAGTGTTTTAAATAACACTCGTTCTTTAACCCGACGATTAATGAATGTGATTTTGGGTTTATCGTGAACCGTGTTTTAAATGACACTGATTCTTTAACCCAGTCAAAGATTAAAACTAAGTGGAGTTTTAATGAATCTTTAATTAGATTGAAATGATCGAGAATGGAGTAGCACCAGTTTTGCTCCAGGCGATAGTTAAATCTTTAATTAGATTTGAACGTGAAATGGTAATTGAATTTACCGATAACACCGTGGTGTTAGATATGAAGTATAACCAGTTTTACTTCATGGGATGAATAGGTTGGGATTGGGAAATTAAAACAAATGATTACTTCGGTAAGGTTCGCTAATCCCGACTAGTTTGAATTGATATTCAAAAGTAGATTAAAGCATAAATTCAAGAATTTATCTTTGATAAAATTAATGGGAACCTTTCCCTATGAACGTGAAATTTAGAAACTAACTGTCGGTTAGCCAAGCAGAATGGTTTTCTGAATATTGATCTGATGTTGGTTTCGGCCTTCGGGGTTAATATTTGGGGAATTATTCTCTTGATTAATTTACGGTTAGTGACTAATGAATTGGAATGAGGCGTATGTTGTGTTTGTGTAACACTTATTTAACATATACGCGAGTTATTCGGAAAGACCGGGTTTATCCCATTCTGAATAACTGATACGACGATAAGTCGAAGATGAAGACGATGGTCGAAGACCGGAGGTCTTCACGTCGTTTGGGTGATAACTGATGATCTTGATTGGGCTGTACACCCAAGAAGATGGAAACAGTTGGTGATCGTCCAGACGTACTTGGAGATCGATGGATATGCGGGGTACTAGGTGCCTCCGGTTTCGTTCAGACCCAGAACGGACTTGTAAATGGACTGTGTGTCTGACATAGGATGGTTTGCCTGTGTGGCATGCTAAGATGCAAATGATCAAGGCTTCTGTTGAAAAGCAAAGTCTTGTGGTTGATGATCAAAGCACGGCCTTTGTGGCGTAGCTTTGTGTAACGTTTACCTCGCGTGTTTCACACCCGGTATGAACCAAAAACGGGAGACGGACCTCAGGGAGGACTTGCGTTTCTTTCTAGCTAGAAGTGGCGTCAGTGGTTTTACACGCCCTGACGAGTTTGACTTATGTGGTTGTTGCTGTTGCGAGGCGCCTCGGTTATATCGGTTTCGGCCGATGCATTCTGGTCGGCTGACGGACCAGACTTACACCCCATAGGGTGGGGAAACG
This sequence comes from Allium sativum, assembly GCA_030737875.1. Classification (NCBI taxonomy): domain Eukaryota; kingdom Viridiplantae; phylum Streptophyta; class Magnoliopsida; order Asparagales; family Amaryllidaceae; genus Allium; species Allium sativum. The sequence continues at coordinate 420,525,706 of CM060913.1, read as the reverse complement.
TAGTGTTCAGGAATTTTAATCCACATCGGTGGACCGGCCCTGACGATCCAAAGGCTTGACTGAGTACTTGCCTGAGGGGCGGGCTAGAGCGTCTCGAATCGGTTGAGGACTATCTTTTGCCTCGGTTCATAGATGGAAATCCAATTTCCAAATACGTGACATTTGCGGTTTTATTTGTAAACCTATATATGGCGACATGATATATGGTACCCATGCCGCCTATGATTGATACTTATGATTTGAAGTTGTTTTATACACTATACACTTATAATAGTATCAAATGATTTGTTTTAAACGTATCAAGCATTCTTTGGCTGTTATAAGGGAAAACCCTATCCTCGGCTGCGTTGCATTGTGTGATGGGACCTGGGTCTTATAACAGCTTCATTTTTCTTTATTTAGCATTGCGCTGTTTGTTTTATGCACTGGTATTCTTGGGAGGAAACCCGTTCCGTGTTATACGGCGTGGTCCCTTGATTTACCTAACTTTGAAAATAAAGATAATAACTGTTTTAGTTCTCACACCAGTCACATGACTGACCTGGAGTTTATTGTTTTGACTTAAACTCTGGGTGCCCCTATTTTGACACGGGCAGCTAGTAGTTTTGGTTTTGCAGATTTATATTCACAGGATCCTGGTTTACAGCTGGAACGATATCCGGAAAGCTTTGTATCCGTATATCTCTTCTAGTTGTGTATTGTATTATTTTCCGCTGCTATGTATTTAAATGTAATTTAAATCTCTGATATTTCTGTGTAATATTCATTTACTCTGTATATTCTTGTAATCTGATGCATTGTTGTTATATATAGTGAAATGTTCTTCTGTATGTGTTCTGTTGTGGTTTGTTCTCGAACTATCCGACGCTTTCCTTTACGGGGAAGTTGTGGGTTTTCACAAGTACCACTGTTGCGTGATGCTGTTTCTTCATGTGGTTTCTCAGTTTCACCTGCACTTAAGAGATCAGTGTATACAGGTATAGGTGGAATAGATTTGCTACCATCATATAGTTTCTTTGTGGTTTTGATAGTACTATCATGATATGGAAAAAATTTCTCATTGAACATGACATGTCTGCTAACGTACACATGTCCACTGTCATCTAAGCACTTGTATCCATTCTGATTATCAGCATATCCTATAAAGGTACATGGTTTAGATCTGTAGTCAAATTTATGCATGTTATAGGGTCTTAAATAAGGGTAGCACAAGCATCCAAAGGATTTTAGAAAATTATAATCAGGTTTTTGTTTAAAAAGTTTCTGAAATGGACTAATTCCATTATTTACCTTTGTTGGTAATCTATGTATCAAATAAACAACAATTTTAAAAGAATCAGGCCAAAATTTCAGTGGTAGTTTAGCTTGAGCTAATAAAGTCAAACATGTTTCAACAATATGCCTGTGCTTTCTTTCTACTATCCCATTCTGCTCATAGGTGTGTGGACAGGTAATCCTATGAATTATTCCCTTTTTGAGGAAATAGTTTTTTAGTGGTTTATATTTTGTCCCACCGTCTGACTGAAAAACTTTTAATTGGGAATTAGTTTGTTTTTCAGCTTGAGCACTAAAGTGCATAACAACATTGCTAGTATCAGACTCTGACTTTAGTAAATAAATCAAAGTAAACCTACTGTATGCATCTACAAATAATATATAATAATTGTACCCATAATCTGAGTTGATGGGTGCTGGACCCCATAGATCAGTGGCAATCAACTCTAGTCGTTTAGTGTACTCGATAGTTGAACTGATGAATGGTAGTTTATGATATTTACCCATTTGACAATATGTGCATAAGTAGGGTAAAAAAATATCATTGCATTTAATATTGTTTTCTACAATAACTTGCTTAGTAATTTTGCTACTTGGATGGCCAAGATTGTTGTGCCATATATCAAATGCACTCATCTCTTTTTCAGAGACATTAGTACTGAAATTACAATTCATTTCTCTTCTTTCATTACTGTTGCAGGGTCTTTGATTGAATTTGTATAAACCATTGACTCCATTGCCCTGCAACAAAATTTTATTTGTCAGTATGTCTTTGACTAAACAGTATTGAGGATAAAATTCAAAATATACTTGATTATCTTGAGCAAACGGTGACACACTTAGCAGATTCTTCTTTATATCTGGCACTCTTAATAGATTTCTTAGCAGTAAATGTTTATTATCATTAAACATAGCACAACCAGTGTGAGTAATGCAAATAGACTTACCATTTCCCATAGTAACAGACTGATTACCTCTGTATTCCGTGCATCTTAGATTTAGGTTCTCTAGGTTATTTGTTAGATGATTTGTTGCTCTAGAGTCAGGATACCAGCTTTCATCACTTATATGTTCAGTCCTTGCTGTTTCTTCTCCATTTGTTGTCTTTCCCTCACTTTGACTGGCTTGATCATTCTGCATTTGGGCAACATTCACATTTGCATTGTTTCTCTGATTGCTTGTAGAATGATTGGGTGTATAGTATTGATTGAATCTGAAGTAACATTTGAGTGTTGTATGTCTAATCTTTTCACAAATTTGACATTTAGGTCTGTTTGTGTTGTTGTTCATGCCTCTGCCTCTTCCTCTATTGTAGAATCCTCCTCTTTGTGGGTTTTGTCCAGATCTTTGATCCTTGTTTCTAAAACTATTTGCGTAGTTTATAGACAAATATGTTTCTTGAATTTTCTTACTTTCTAGTCTTGCTTCATGAGATAATAGGATGGAGTGAACCTCTTCAAAAGGTGGAGTTACTCTCTGTGATGAGATAATTGCCTCAACAGCTTCATAATCATTGCTCAAACCATTTAAAATGTTTAGCACTTGTTCAGATTCTGTCACTTTCTATCCTGCAGCCTCAAGTTGATCACTTAAGGTTTTCATCTTTGAAAGGTATTCTCTCATTGCAGTGTTACCCTTTCTTGCATTTTGAATTTGTCTTCTATAATGCATTATCTTTGCATAAGATTGGGTATTAAAATTTCTTTCATCATTAACCCAGATTTCATTTGAGGTTTTACAACTTTACAACTTGAGGAATTAGACTGTTGCTAATTGATGACAGTAACCAAGACTAGCTATCAAGAATTTACTTTTGAAAATGGAAGATAACAAACCTAACATCTATGTTTGAATATTCGCAGATAAAAATCAGAAGCTCATTGTTGATAAGCATAATGTGTCAATAAAAGTAATATGACTTGCATAGTGTTCGAAATTTATTTATAACGCGTTAAACATCATTTAAATCAAAGCATATAGTGTTATGATTTAAAAATTGAGCATACGCGTAAGCGCAATAAATAGGATCTAGATTTGCCAATTGAGCAGCAATCTAATCTGATAGCAATTATTCTATTACATAAACAAAATAGTAAAAAACTATAGCAGAGAAACAAAGAGACACAATATTTATACTGGTTCCACTATCCTCAAGATAGTGTACATCCAGTCCAACAGAGAGAGATTTTATTCCACATGAGAGAATTACAAGAGATTACAAAATAAGAGTTTACGTATCCAAACCTCAATCAGGTTTAACAAGAAGAAACACCATTGGGGATCACTGGTGTAATGACCCGCATTTGCAGAGGTATTATAATTAATTAATTTAATTATATAAATAGTGATATAGTGAATTAAATGGTGGTTTAATTAAATAATGATGAATATTTAATTTAAAATAATAAATTAAATAATATATTTAATTCTGAAATAATCAGAATTGGCTGAAATGGCGATATGATGTGAACTGGATCATCTGTGATATTTAATTCAGTTTAGAATTGAATTAGAATAATGAATATATTATTTAAACGACAGTTTGAACATATAATTATATTATAATTAAAATCGTGTTTGAAATGGCGCGGCAGTTCGTTATTCGGCGATTTGAACTCCAACTGAATATACATGATTCGTTTTAAGCCGGATTTCTATGAAACAAGAAACGTTAGGAGCTGGTGGAGTATATCTTTCTAGTGGAAGAGAAAAATTAGGATTTCATCGTGTAGATTTTAATTTATATCCAAATCAAATTTTAGAAAAGTCGCTGTGGAATAATTTATAAAGGAATTATTTATATTTTAAAAGGGAATTTCAATATAAATCGAATATCTGGTTGACCCAGGATTTGAAATATCGAGATACAAATCCAATAAGAGCTGTATGGTATTCCACTGTGAATATATACGATAATATTTATTTTTAAATATTAAATTTAATTATTTTTAAATATATTTATATATTTAAAAGGGTTATTTAGAGCTTTAAAAATAGCCAGTTTTGCAAACGACCTCAGAATTCGACGAAACTAATTTTGTTGGATCCGCAATGTTAAATAGTTGTTAGATTTCCAGTTTCGTGATTTTTAGGGTCACAGTGTGGCCGTACAGATTTTTAAAGTGAGAAACAGTCAGTATTTCGACGGTTAAAAATACGTTGTGTGAGCATACGAAGTCGGAATTCGACGAAACCAGTTTCGTTGGGACCGTAATGTCGAACTATAGTAGCATGTCTAGTTTCGTGATTTTTAGGTATCATGTGTGGTCACATGAATTTTTAAAGACAAATATAAACAGTGTTGGTATAAAGATAAACATAATAATCGATTAAAAAAATATTAAATCCTTCCTATAAATATCTTACAAATTTTCCTAAACCCTAACTTCATTCACTGGTTAAACTAAATACCGTCGTCGCTCATTTGCTTTCATACAGCAAAAATTTCTTGAGCAAAATAATTCATAGAAAGTAGAATAAAATCCTAAAAATCTCGAGAGTGATATGCTTGGATTGCTAGTGGTTAGCTCTTCGATCGGTATGCTAATAGCAGGGTCCGACGCAAATTTTTGTCACTCCTGTTTCTCAGCGTGGACTAGGTTTAGGGTGTGTGAGAAATCGGAGCATCGATTCTTGTTTAGTTTTCGTTTTAGGAATGAGAAGATGGTTTAGGAGCTGTTGGCAAAGTTTTAGGGATTTTCGCGTTAATTTTTGTTCGTGCGTTGTATGTAGGGAAGCAGTATTTTGGTCCGAAATCGCATTTGCAGAGATGGGTGAGAGTAGAAGCTGTCGGGTTGGAAGTTGAAGGGAATTCGAAGGAGAACTTAATGGTGAAATCGATTTGAAATTTAATGGAGTATTTTTGAAGGTGTGGGTCTCGAATGAAATGGCAATGGCTGATGGATGTACTGAGAGGAGCGAACAACGTTGGGAGAAGATGAATTTGGGGATAGGCGGGTCTAGACTTATGAAGGGGATGATGGGCAAGAAAGTGTTGGGTGAGCCCAATAGAGGAAATGTAAAGTATATTTAATTTAATAATGTATGAACTTGTAAATTTAATAACTTCGTCATACTACACCAGAATTTCAAACGGTCAAATCCGTTAGGATCATATGGACGGTGACTACACACGGAATTGACTGATAGTGGAGTAGAGCTCGTTTGAATTTATGGCAAATTAAATTGTTTGATTCAAATCAAACAACAGTTTATCGTTCTTTAACGATGAACTGCCAATGTGAGTAAATCTCACTAACTCTGAACAGTTTATAATTTTATGTTGTATTTTTAGAACTGTTAAATATTGGCTGATTGACTGTGTGTTGGTCGTTTGATTGAACTGATAGTCAGTTAGTTGAATTTCTATATTGATTCTGTTTAACAGAATATATCATATGGAACTGAAAGTGATGTTGATTTTATTGTGTTACATCTGTGGATGCAGGGAAAAAAGGTTAGAGAAATTCGACTGGATTCCTCAACAGTTATTTTATTGTTTTTCATATATTGTGATATATGACGTGATTTATAATCTGAGGTTGATTATATGTGTTTGGACGATATTGGTCATCGTGATATGATGTGTTAAGTACCATAAAATATCGGAATGGGAAAAAGGAGATTTTCAAAGTGATATTGAAAACAGAATATGTATAAATTGGAATAGCTATAAATAAGAAATATTTATAAATTGGAATAATTATAAAGTGAATTATTTATTTAGGATAAATAAATAAGATGTTATAAAATGGAATATTTACTTAGAAAATAAATAGGAGATAATAAGTGAGATATTTATTTGTTAAATAAATAGGATAAGATAATGGATTTATTTGTTAAATAAATAGAATAAGGAAAGGACATATTTATTTGTTAAATAAATAGGGTTATTAAAGGAAACATTTAGAATTAAATAAATATAATTAAAAGGAGATATTTATTTGTTAAATAAATAGAGTTAAAGGGGAGTTATTCGAATATAGTTTAATCAAATAGAGTTAAAAGAGTTAAATCGGTTTGAGTTAATCAGTTAGAGTAAATCAATAAGAATTAATCGAATATTAGTTATTCGAATTTGAGTTATTCGAATAGAGTTAAAAGAGTTAAATCAGTTAGAGTAAATCAATAAGAATTAATCGAATATTAGTTATTCGAATTTGAGTTAATCAAATAGAGTTAATCGAATAGAGGTAAATAAATAGAGTTAAACAAGATTAGAAACTGACTAGAGATTAGTTAAGTTGAATAGTTTTCTGAGTATCGATCTGATGTTGGTTTCGGCCTTCGGGGTTTATACTTAGAGAATTGTTCTCCTACCGTCAGGGACTGATAGTTGTGAAATGATAGTGATATGTAAATAAATGGGAATGTTTTCCAGTGTTAATAACATATATTTTCTAAACATAGAAAATAAGGAAATGTGAATATATATATATATATATATAATGTTGAATGATGACTGATCGATATAATTTCCTCCTGGAAATAATATCGTTGTTTGCACACCTGTTTTTCTTTGATGGTTAAATCACAGACTATCGAAGTTTAGACCATTTTAACGTTGATAATATGGAGAGACCGGTTGGATTATTATCCAAAGAACCACTCTGTATTTGCATAAGCGTTGCGAATCATATATGCCAAAGATAATTGAAGACAGAGTAAAGTGCAAGTGTTGTTGTATAAATTTTAGATAACAGTGCCTAAGATGGATATACTGAATAGTACCTTCGGTTCATCCTGTTCCTGGATGACTTGTTTGGATGAATGTCTGACAGAGTATTTCCAGAAAGGTCACATACATTGATTTCTTCAACCGTACCAAGAGTGGAAGTGGAGAAGGAAACTTTTTTAGCTAACACGTAATGTAGTGTTGTAGACGTCAATTAGTGATTTTCGATGGATCTGACAATGTGGCATTCGAAGTGAATCTGATGTGATGATGAAGCGTAACCTCAAGCCTCATCAACCGGTAAATGACAGAAATCGGGCAGGCTGCATGGCTAAGTCGGTCGCTTCGAAGTAGGGTGTATAATCACCTGATCTAGAGTTTCATTTACTTCTAAAAATCTATTGTTGATGCTGTCCCATTCGAGAAATGGTTGCTGATCCCAACCGTTGGTGATATACATTCGATACACTCAAGCGAAATGAGTGGTCGGTCATGTATGGCCGGGTTGTAAGATGTTCTTGTTGAACCCAGTGTATTCCTTTCTAGAGGTACACTAGCGAAAGGTTGTTCCATACCTTGTCATAGTTGGAAATCCATTACCCAATACATGCTTACGGTTTTGATTGTATACTATATATGTAGAACGTGAGATGAAAGCGTTTCTGCTAGATGATTATTATATTGTGGTTGATAGACATTATTATGATATCAAAAGGTTTTGATATAAAGATATTTTGGATTCTCATAAGGGAAAAATCCGTTCCGTTATACGACGTGGTCTTATGAGATATCGTTTACTTGTTCGAACTGTTTTAAACTGTTTTACTCACACCAGTCAGATGACTGACCCGGAGTTTATTTGGTTTTGTTTTCCCTAAACTCTTGGGTGCCCAATTTTGTACGGGCAGTCAAGTAGTCGGGATTTACAGATATACCTGAAGAGCTGGAGCAGGAGGCTTCAGGATCATATAGCTATAGTTTATTTCCGCTGTGTTGTAAGAGTTGTACTTTGATAATGATGTATATTCAAGTACAGATGTATATTTCAAGTTATGTTATATATATTATATGTTACTCGTTCTGCTGTGAGATTTGTGTTTCTCTGATGTTGTGTTCTTCTTCTTCTTCTATTCTAAGTTTCTATCTTATCTATTCTCACCCTCTAATTTCTTTCATTAATCATCCGGTATTTTCGACTCTTGATGTTCGATATGTGTTGTATATCGGATAATCAAGGTCGCTAAATTTCTGGGTCATTACAGTTGGTATCAAAGCTTAAGTTAAGTGATTTACCTTGGCTCTGTGGCGTGACTCAGTAGAGATAGGGTTAGTAATACACTAGATTGAGTTGAGTGTATATATACGAGTGAGCGTATTTGTTATTGATATAAAAATTATTTTATATTGTGGTGATTTATTGGTTGAGTTGTTTATGAGTTCTGGTCGATCGGTTTGGTCCACTGTATCGGTAGGAGTTACTAAACACTCGAATACGATGGGTCGACACGATATATTTTGAAAAAACGGTAAATTAAAATAAGTTTACCCAAGGTATATCTTGATATAGAGAAGATATATATCAAAATTATAATATAGTGGATATATTAGTTGTTATTATAATCAAGTAAGATTATCAATTAAATGGTTATGTAAATAACCAATCAGAATTCATATAAGTGATATACGTGAAATCAGATGAGTTAAATCTGAAATTTAAACCAGAAATTGAAATTAAAACCCTGGAACTTGGAAAGGTGTTTGTAAATGGATTTGAACTGAATATATGAAAATTTAAGATCCTGGGAGATTTTAAATTGTTTTACAAGCAATGTGAATTATATTTTGAAATGAATTTCAAAGTGGAAATGTTTAGAAATGGTTTTATAGTATTGAACTCACTTCGATCGCTGGAAAATAGATTCCGACGATGACAGCTGCATCATCAGTATTCATTTTCGAGTTGTAAGTGACGAATTACTACAAGAGGTACTGTTTTGAATTTGTTTTAGGGAAAAACAAGTTGTGTTGAATTTCAAAAAGGAAAATTTGACTTTTGAAAAGAGTAAACTATTTAAAAACTCCCAGAGAAAGACTATTTGAATTAAAAACAAATTTAACAGAAATTTGTGAAAGCAAATTTGAATTAAAGTAAAGCCATTAAAGTGGTAACTTAGATTGAATTAGAATGATATCAAGACAAATTGGATTGTGAGATTCAAATTTGAAGTGTAATGTGATAATCAAGTTAAGAGTTGGGAATCAAGAAGAAACTCGAGTTAAAATGATATTTGGCTCGGATAAAAGCGAATGGTTGTGTTGTGGATAAAAGCAGATTGGAATTTGATTGAGATGACCCTTGTATCCGCTGAATTGATAATAGGTGGAAAGGATAAAATGATATGCTGACAAAAGGTACAAGTTTATATTTCTATTAGATATAAGATTTATGAGCCGAATTGGCAAGCCGCTTGGCTGTTTGATTTTCTTTTGGGATGGAGATGGCCCAGAGAGGCGAGTGATGGTTTGACGTATTGACCAGTACAAAGGAGATGCTGGCGAAATTTTTCAAAAAATTAAGGCGTTAGAAAATTTTCAGGATTTTTGAAAATTTTCGTTGATAAGAATTAATTAATATTTAATTGAAATTAAATTGGTCCAGTTGGAAACTGAAGTTAAGAAGCAAACAAATAAGTTATAACCAGTCGATAGGGTCGTTCTCTACCTTAGCAATTTCAAGGACGAAATTATTTTAAGTGGGGAAGATTGTAATGACCCGCATTTGCAGAGGTATTATAATTAATTAATTTAATTATATAAATAGTGATATAGTGAATTAAATGGTGGTTTGATTAAATAGTGGTGAATATTTAATTTAAAATAATAAATTAAATAATATATTTAATTCTGAAATAATCAGAATTGGCTGAAATGGCGATATGATGTGAACTGGATCATCTGTGATATTTAATTCAGTTTAGAATTGAATTAGAATAACGAATATATTATTTGAATGACAGTTTGAACATATAATTATATTAAAATTAAAATCGAGCTTGAAATGGCGTGGCAGTTCGTTATTTGGCGATTTGAACTTCAACTGAATGTACAGGATTCGTTTTAAGCCGATTTCTATGAAACAAGAAACGTTAGGAGCTGGTGGAGTATATCTTTCTAGTGGAAGAGAAAAATCAGGATTTCATCGTGTAGATTTTGATTTATGTCCAAATCAAATTTTAGAAAAGTCGCTGTGGAATTCCTTTATAATCTATAAAGGAATTATTTATATTTTAAAAGGGAATTTCAATATAAATCAAATATCGGGTTGACCCAGGATTTGAAATATCGAGTTATAAATCTAATAAGAGTTGTATGGTATTCCACTGTGAATATTTACGATAATATTTATTTTTAAATATTAAATTTAATTATTTTTAAATATATTTATATATTTAAAAGGGTTATTTAGAGCTTTAAAAATAGCCAGTTTTGCAAACGACCTCAGAATTCGACGAAACTAATTTTGTTGGATCCGCAATGTTAAATAGTTGTTAGATTTCCAGTTTCGTGATTTTTAGGGTCACAGTGTGGCCGTATGGATTTTTAGAGTGAGAAACAGTCAGTATTTCGACGGTTAAAAATACGTTGTGTGAGCATACGAAGTCGAAATTCGACGAAACCAGTTTCGTTGGGACCGTAATGTCGTACTGTAGCAGTATGTCCAGTTTCGTGATTTTTAGGTATCATGTGTGGACACAGGAATTTTTAAAGACAAATATAAACATCGTTGGTATAAAGATAAACATAATAATCGACTAAAAAAAATATTAAATCCTTCCTATAAATACCTTACAAATTTTCCTAAACTCTAACTTCATTCACTAGTCAAACTAAATACCGCCGTCGCTCATTTGTTTTCATACAGCAAAAATTTCTTGAGCAAAATAATTCATAGAAAGTAGAATAAAATCCTAAAAATCTCGAGAGTGATACGTTTGGATTGCTAGTGGTTAGCTCTTCGATCTGGTATGCTAATAGCAGGGTCCGACGCAAATTTTTGTCACTCCTGTTTCTCAGCGTGGACTAGGTTTAGGGTGTGTGAGAAATCGGAGCATCGATTCTTGTTTAGTTATCGTTTTAGGAATGAGAAGATGGTTTAGGAGCTGTTGGCAAAGTTTTAGGGATTTCCGCATTGATTTTTGTTCGTGCGTTGTATGTGGGGAAGCAGTATTTTGGTCCGAAGTCGCATTTGCAGAGATGGTTGCGAGTAGAAGCTATCAGGTTGGAAGTTGAAGGGAATTCGAAGGAGAACTTAATGGTGAAATCGATTTGAAATTTAATGGAGTATTTTTGAAGGTGTGGGTCCCGAATGAAACGGCAATGACCGATGGATGTACTGAGAGGAGCGAACAACGTTGGGAGAAGATGAATTTGGGGATAGGCGGGTCTGGACTTATGAATGGGATGATGGGCCAGAAAGTGTTTAGTGAGCCCAATAGAGGAAATGTAAAGTTTATTTAATTTAATAATGTATGAACTTGTAAATTTAATAACTTCGTCATACTACACCAGAATTTCGAATGGTCAGATCCGTTGGGATCGTATGGATGGTAGCTACACACTGGAATTGACTGGGAGTGAAGTAGAGCTCGTTTGAATTTATGGCAAATTAAATTGTTTGATTCAAATCAAACAACAGTTTATCGTTCTTTAACGATGAACTGCCAATGTGAGTAAATCTCACTAACTCTGAACAGTTTATAATTTCATGTTGTATTTTTAGAACTGTTAAATATTGGCTGATTGACTGTGTGTTTGCCGTTTGATTGAACTGCTAGTCAGTTAGTTGAATTTCTAAATTGATTTTGTTTAATAGAATATATCATATGGAATTGAAAGTGATGTTGATTTTATTGTGTAACATCTGTGGATGCAGGGAAAATAGGTTGGAGGAATCCGACTAGATTCCTCAACAGTTATTTTATTGTTTTTCATATATTGTGATATATGACGTGATTTATAATCTGAGGTTGATTATATGTGTTTGGACGATATTGGTCATCGTGATATGATGTGTTAAGTACCATAAAATATCGGAATGGGAAAAAGGAGATTTTCAAAGTGATATTGAAAACAGAATATGTATAAATTGGAATAGCTATAAATAAGAAATATTTATAAATTGGAATAATTATAAAGTGAATTATTTATTTAGGATAAATAAATAAGATGTTATAAAATGGAATATTTACTTAGAAAATAAATAGGAGATAATAAGTGAGATATTTATTTGTTAAATAAATAGGATAAGATAATGGATTTATTTGTTAAATAAATAGAATAAGGAAAGGACATATTTATTTGTTAAATAAATAGGGTTATTAAAGGAAACATTTAGAATTAAATAAATATAATTAAAAGGAGATATTTATTTGTTAAATAAATAGAGTTAAAGGGGAGTTATTCGAATATAGTTTAATCAAATAGAGTTAAAAGAGTTAAATCGGTTTGAGTTAATCAGTTAGAGTAAATCAATAAGAATTAATCGAATATTAGTTATTCGAATTTGAGTTATTCGAATTTGAGTTAATCAAATAGAGTTAAAAGAGTTAAATCAATTAGAGTTAACCAGTTAGAGTAAATCAATAAGAATTAATCGAATATTAGTTATTCGAATTTGAGTTAATCAAATAGAGTTAATCGAATAGAGGTAAAGAAATAGAGTTAAACAAGATTAGAAACTGACTAGAGATTAGTTAAGCTGAATAGTTTTCTGAGTATCGATCTGATGTTGGTTTTGGCCTTCGGGGTTTATACTTAGAGAATTGTTCTCCTACTAGTTTACAGTCAGGGACTGATAGTTGTGAAATTATAGTGATATGTAATTAAATGGGAATGTTTTCCAGTGTTAATAACATATATTTTCTAAACATAGAAAATAAGGAAATGTGAATATATATATATATATAATGTTGAATGATGATTGATCGATATAATTTCCTCCTGGAAATAATATCGTTGTTTGCACACCTTTTTTTCTTTGATGGTTAAATCACAGACTATCGAAGTTTTGACCATTTTAACGTTGTTAATATGGAGAGACCGGTTGGATTATTATCCAAAGAACCACTATGTATTGGCATAAGCGTTGCGAATCATATATGCCAAAGATAATTGAAGACAGAGTAAAGTGAAAGTGCTGTTGTATAAATCTTAGATAACAGTGCCTAAGATGGATATACTGAATAGTACCTTCGGTTCATCCTGTTCCTAGATGACTTGTATGGATGAATATCTGACAGAGTATTTCCAGAAAGGTCACATACATTGATTTCTTCAACCGTACCAAGAGTGGAAGCGGAGAAGGAAACTTTTTTAGCTAACACGTAATGTACTGTTGTGACGACCCGCAACCTCCCCGTAAAGGAAAGCGTCGGATAGTTCGAGAACAAACCACAGCAGAACGCATACAGAAGAACGTTTCATTGTATATTACAACAATGCATCAGATTACAAGAATATACAGAGTATAAATGAATATTACACAGAAATATCAGAGATTTAAATTACATTTAAATACATAGCAGCGGAAAATAATACAATACACAACTAGAATGAGATATACGGATACAAAGCTTTCCGGATATCGTTCCAGCTGTAAACCAGGATCCTGTGAATATAAATCTGCAAAACCAAAACTACTAGCTGCCCGTGTCGAAAATAGGGGCACCCAGAGTTTAGGTTAAAACAATAAACTCCAGGTCAGTCATGTGACTGGTGTGAGAACTAAAACAGTTATTAATCTTTATTTCAAATCATTAGGTAAATCAAGGGACCACGCCGTATAACACGGAACGGGTTTCCTCCCAAGAATACCAGTGCATAAAACCAACAGCGCAATGCTAAATAAAGAAAAATGAAGCTGTTATAAGACCCAGGTCCCATCACACAATGCAACGCAGTCGAGGATAGGGTTTTCCCTTATAACAGCCAAAGAATGCTTGATACGTTTAAAACAAATCATTTGATACTATTATAAGTGCATAGTATATAAAACACTTCAAATCATAAGTATCAATCATAGGCGGCATGAGCGCCCCATCCCACTATGTCGCCATATATAGGATATACAATCAAAACCGCAAAGTCTCGTATTTGGAAATTGGGTTTCCATCTATGAACCGAGGCAAAAGATAGTCCTCAACCGATTCGAGACAATCTAGCCCATGTCTCAGGCAAGCGCGCAGGCAAGCCTTGGATCGTCAGGGCCGGTCCACACGGAGTGGATTATTATGCCTGAACAATACGTCTCCCCACCCTATGGGGTGTAAGTCTGGTCCGTCAGCCGACCAGAATGCATTCGGCCGAAACCGATATAACCGAGGCGCCTCGCAACAGCAACAACCACATAAGTCAAACTCGTCAGGGCGTGTAAAACCACTGACGCCACTTCTAGCTAGAAAGAAACGCATGCCCTCCCTGAGGTCCGTCTCCCGTTTTTGGTTCATACCGGGTGTGAAACACGCGAGGTAAACGTTACACAAAGCTACGCCACAAAGGCCGTGCTTTGATCATCACCACAAGACTTTGCTTTTCAACAGAAGCCTCGATCATTTGCATCTTAGCATGCCACACAGGCAAGCCATCCTATGCAACCGATATCAGTCACACAGAATGAAATCCGATGTCAGACACACAGTCCATTTACAAGTCCGTTCTGGGTCTGAACGAAACCGGAGGCACCTAGTACCCCGCATATCCATCGATCTCCAAGTACGTCTGGACGATCACTAACTGTTTCCATCTTCTTGGGTGTACAGCCCAATCAAGATCATCAGTTATCACCCAAACGACGTGAAGACTTCCGGTCTTCGACCATCGTCTTCATCTTCGACTTATCGTCGTATCAGTTATTCAGAATGGGATAAACCCGGTCTTTCCGAATAACTCGCGTATATATTATAAAAGTGTTACACAAACACAACATACGCCTCATTCCAATTCATTAGTCACTAACCGTAAATTAATCAAGAGAATAATTCCCCAAATATTAACCCCGAAGGCCGAAACCAACATCAGATCAATATCCAGAAAACCATTCTGCTTGGCTAACCGCCAGTTAGTTTCTAAATTTCACATTCAAATCTAATTAAAGATTTAACTATCGCCTGGAGCAAAACTGGTGATACTCCATTCTCGATCTTTTCAATCTAATTAAAGATTCATTAAAACTCCACTTAGTTTTAATCTGTGACTGGGTTAAAGAATCAGTGTCATTTAAAACACGGTTCACGATAAACCCAAAGTCACATCCCATTAATTATCGGGTTAAAGAACAAGTGTTATTTAAAACACTGTTCACGATAAACCCAAAAATCAATATCAATTCAATTCCAATTAAATATCATTTAATTGGTACACTTCATTAAATCTAAATAAAAAGATTTAATCTTTTCTCAACTGGGTTCAAGAACAGTGTTAGTGAAGACACCATTCACGACAAACCCAAATCACATTCGATATTCAATACAAGGCTCTGAATAGAAACTATATCGGCCTATATTCAATATCAAATTCTACGATTAACAAATGTCGTATTGGAAATAACGATATACATATATATCTTTCAAATTTCCATAACAACACCTGTAATATCACGAATTCCAACATCGAAATATTCCGAAGACAATTTCGATTCAAATCCACTCCAATGCAATCATTGGAAATTTTGGTTATTTTCAAAACCATTTCAAATTCAATTTATTTATTTAAAAATAAATAGAATTATAATTCTAGTTCAAAACTAGTTCATTTCGATAAAAATCTATTTTTATCTTTTCAAATATGGAGTTTTTCATCCCAAACTTTCACAAATCATTTCTTATGATTTTACACAAATTATTACTATTTTTAATAATTTTATCAAGGCCCGTACGGTCGATTTCCATTAACGGCCATCGAACTGCACTTACAGCGACCTTTTTCGAATTTGATTTGGACGTATCTCCAAATCCAACCGTTAGATTTCAAATTTCTAACATTCATTAGAAAGCTCTTTTCGATACGAACCCAACGGTTCCGGTTTTAGGAGAATCCGACGGTCGGATCTCCCGTAATGTCCGTTTGAAACAAATGATCGAAATTCGCGAACTGCCGCAGCGCGGCGCGTTCTATTCAGGCCATTATATTATATATATAATATATATAATATATATTTCGTCGATTACTATTTAAAACGAATTATATAAATGGTTTTAAATTCGTTTCAAAAGCAATTTCAACTTCCTTTTCAATTCAAATCAAAATTGAATTCTTCTTTATAAATTCGTTTCAAAATTCATTTCTATTCAATTCAAATTTCAATTCAATTTGAATTCATTTCAATTCGCTTTCAATTCCATTTGAATTCGTTTTCAATTCAATTCATTTCGAAATCGTTTTAAAATTCAATTCATTTCGAAATCGTTTTCAATTCAATTCATTTCGAAATCGTTTTCAATTCAATTCATTTCGAAATCGTTTTCAATTCAATTCATTTCGAAATCGTTTTCAATTCAATTTATTTCGAAATCGCTTTCAATTCAATTTGAATTCGTTTTCAATTCATTTCGAAATCGTTTTCAATTCAATTTATTTCGAAATCGTTTTCAATTCAATTCATTTCGAAATCGTTTTCAATTCAATTTATTTCGAAATCGTTTTCAATTCAATTCATTTCGAAATCGTTTTCAATTCAATTTATTTCGAAATCGTTTTCAATTCAATTCATTTCGAAATCGTTTTCAATTCAATTCATTTCGAAATCGTTTTCAATTCAATTCATTTCGAAATCGTTTTCAATTCAATTCATTTCGAAATCGTTTTCAATTCAATTCATTTCGAAATCGTTTTCAATTCAATTCATTTCGAAATCGTTTTCAATTCAATTCATTTCGAAATCGTTTTCAATTCAATTCATTTCGAAATCGTTTTCAATTCAATTCATTTCGAAATCGTTTTCAATTCAATTCATTTCAAAATATTCGATTTCGAAATCACGTTTCAATATTCATTTTAAAATGAATAAAATCGATATAAATATCGTTCACGTCAAAATGGCGTCAATCTAATCCTCACGGCTTCACATATTTCTATTTTCAAATATTCTATTTCAAATATTTCTATTTCAAATATTTCTATTTCAAATATTTCTATTTCAAATATTTCTATTTCAAATATTTCTATTTCAAATATTTCTATTTCAAATATTTCTATTTTTCTCGAAACTGGAATGAGGCCCAATCAATTACCATATAATGTTAATTATATGGATTTTCTACAACACATGTATATATCAACAACGATGAATAATCAACCATCAACCAAAGTGCACTACACTGTATAAGCATCAAATATAGACATTTAACGCTTATAGCAGCTTGTCAATCAATCGATCGACATATTTAATAAATCAGGATGAGTGAACTTCAAATTTCATCCTAACACCCGTGTGGGGTTTCAAACAATCAAACACATATTTTATTTGTGCAGTTAGGCGATGTGTAAAATTTATCGACCCAATCAACGTCATTCAAATAGGTGTACATAAACAAACCGTCTGGTTTGTAAATGAATATTTATTTATTCACATTCACGTTAAAAATTATATTTTTAACGATAACACATTTTATTTTAACATATGAATTTATATTCAGTTCATTCGTTAAATAAAATGCTAATTTTATTTTTCTAACTTATTTTAGAAAATTTCGGCGGCATAACGGCACGATACTAGAAACGGGACAAGGCCTAGCCTTATCCCCGGTCTAGTGAAGGCCCACGCCATTCACACATCAATCAAATCAATTCGTTATGCAAACCACAAACTTTGGAGTAAGGGTCTAACCTAGCCTTACTCCTTCGCCTTATAACGGCGCACGTCTAATCCTAACCAATTTATCGATTCGATTTTTCACACCACAAACCACATTCAAACCAATATCACAATCAATCACCAAACAGTCAAACAAACAAGTCCATGGTCTGTGGACGGGTGTCGGGTGCTACTAAGCACCGTCTGCATCCTAGTATATATATAACTAGAAAAATAAATTGAAAGGTGAGAAATTCTCACATATAGCTATCCTAGCTCCACGGCTCTTCATTTGCAGAAGTCTTCGTCGTTTCGCCTCTTTGTCACCTTCGTTGCTGCTTTCACTACATACGTAAAAATCGAATTTTTACTATGTTATTCAATATATAAAAATTGAATTTTGACGTCGCTATTCAATATATAAAAATCGAATTTTGACTTCGCTTTCAATATATAAAAATCGAATTTTGACTTCGCTTTCAATATATAAAAATATGATTTTGACTTCGCTTTCAATATATAAAAATATGATTTTGACTTCGCTTTCAATATATAAAAATATGATTTTTACTTTTGCTTTCAACATATAAAAATATGATTTTTCAACATATAAAAATATGATTTTTATTTCGACTTTCAACATATAAAAATATGATTTTTATTTGTGCAAGTTCAAATCTTTTTCTACTAAAAGATTAAACCTTTTTCCTATTTTAAAGTTCAAAATAAAATCAGTTTTTTTCTTTTTTTTCCCTAATAAGAAAACCCAGTTTTAATTTCATATAAAAATCAGTTTTTATTATGCTTTTAAAATCAGTTTATTATTTGCTTATAAAATCAGTTTTCTATTTTTTTATTTCAAAAACAGTTTTATTCTTTTAGAAAATGCAGTTTTATTCTTTTAGAAAATGCAGTTTTATTCTTTTAGAAAATTCAGTTCAGTTTTAAAATACTTTTAAAAATTCAGTTTTAAAGTTCTTTTATAAAAACAGTTTAAAAATCATTTTCAAAATCAGTTCTTAAATGTTTTAAAATCAAAATTTAAAACAAAAATAAACTAAAAAAATAAAATGAAAGAAAACGTACCGAGGGGGGGGGGGTTTCTCGCAGATCGGCGGCGGCAAGGCTTCTCGAGGGCGGCGGCTTCAGCGTCGAACTGGGAGGCGATGCTTCGAGCGATGGAGGCGGCTTGGGTCTTCGATCGGTGGTGCGGTCTTGAGGGGGGCGGCGGCGCTCCAGGGGGGGCTTCGTCGGAGTTCGTGCGCGGGGGGGGGCTGGCGATTTAGGTTTTGTTGTTTTTTTTTTTTTTCTTTTCTCTTGTCTGAATAGAAATAAAAAAAAAGGGGGGGCCAAGCGGGAGATAAGGAGGGAAGGGAAGAGTTTCTTTTCTTTTTTTTTTTTTTTATTTATTATTTAATTATTATATTTAGCAAAGAGTTGACCTTTTACGTACGACCCCTAAACGAGGCCCACCGCCTGTCGTCCATAGCGTTTAACCCCCATTCCGAACACAATGGGATATGTATCGCAAGCTGGTTTGATCGTTACAATCGGTTTCCTTTTGAATTTTCATTTAAATCACTATATTGAATTTTAAACGTACATTTCAAATTACCGGGGTCACATGCGAACTAGAAAAATTCCGGAAAAATATTTTCTAGCTTCGTATTGACGATACGGTCCTAACAAAACTAGTTTCGTCGAATTCTGAGACCGTTAGAAAAATGGCCAATTTCCAGTCGATTAAAATCAACTGAAACTGGTCAAACGCGTTTTCCTTTGCCACGCTCACATATTGATTCGAAAAATTACGAAATTTGAAACCTAGCAATAACTTGACACTGCGGACCCAACAAAACTGGTTTCGTCGAAATCCGAGGTCGTTTGCAAAATGTCCATTTTTAAGGGCCTGAATTCCATAGCGACTATTCAGAATTTTCAACTGGACATATCTTTTGCTTCCCGATATGAAATCTTGATTTTTCGGATTCGTTGGAAAGATATTCACTATTAGATTCCATTATTTTTTGTTTCACTAAAATCCGGATTGTTTTGCACCCGGTACATTCAATTGAAGTTTGAAATCGAATTATCGAACTACCGCGCCATTTTCAATTCTATTTATAATTATATATAATTATTTATATTCTAACGACGACGTATATAATATATGCGATCGATTTATATTCAAAATAAATTTCTCGTCGTTTTTATTTAAAATAATTCATTTTAAATAATCTAAATTCGCTAAAATTGCCAAAATAAAAATTTTAAACTGGCCCAGATTTTCCGGGTTGTTACAATCTCCCCCACTTAAAACTTTTCGTCCCCGAAAAGGAACAAAGTCGAAAGTGGTTTGATAATTCAACTCTACGCTCGATCTGGCTTCCATTCTCCAACTTTTCAGTTTCTGAGAATTTTCAAAATTTCAAAAATTTGGCTAACACCCTAAATTTTTGAAAAATTTCGCCATAACCTCCCCTGCACCGGGAGCATCGGGGAATTTCAAATAGCTTCCCCGGTCCTTCAGATCTCAAAAAGAAAAAGAAAAAGCCAAACGGCTAGCCAATAGGCTCACAAAATCATCATCACCCAAACAAAACAGGAAATTATGTAGTAAACATGTACCTATTTGTCGGGCAAACAAATTTTATTCTCTGGCTCTAGCCTCCTTGCTATGACCTGTTCAATGATATACATGTATATGCAAGTAGATGCGACCAAATTCCAATACAATTCAATATTTGGTTGAATTAGGCAAAATGGTTAAAATTTAGCAACCAAATAAACAAACAACCCAAACATCAATCAATTAGTGAATTAGATTATCAAATTCATAATTTTGATACATATACAAAAATCAGATTTTTGATGCCAAATCACAACAATAAGCCCTATCTAATTTTGGTTCTCACACCAGTCCAATGGAAATATATAGAAAATCACACATTCGAAACACGAATATAAATACGGATGATGTCATGACAATCATCAGTACCATCTCCGGGCGACTAGAATGTGATTCCATATCTATCCAGTATATTAAAACTTTGAATATACGTTTGCAAGGCGTATATGCAAATTCTTTATATACTGAATTGCCCAAAATCAATATAAACAAATAATCAAATACGAATAGTTGATTTAAATTTTCAAAACAAAATGTTTTCATTTGAAAAATATACTCTTCACACCCGTTCTAGGATACTACTGATCCTATCTCTAACGAGTCATTCCATTGGATATTGCTAATCCAATATCTGATGAATTCTTTCGTATGGTTCTAATGTGCCTTGTTCTCTGAGCTTTGTAAACCAAAGCTCTGATACCAAATGTGACGACCCGCAACCTCCCCGTAAAGGAAAGCGTCGGATAGTTCGAGAACAAACCACAGCAGAACGCATACAGAAGAACGTTTCATTGTATATTACAACAATGCATCAGATTACAAGAATATACAGAGTATAAATGAATATTACACAGAAATATCAGAGATTTAAATTACATTTAAATACATAGCAGCGGAAAATAATACAATACACAACTAGAATGAGATATACGGATACAAAGCTTTCCGGATATCGTTCCAGCTGTAAACCAGGATCCTGTGAATATAAATCTGCAAAACCAAAACTACTAGCTGCCCGTGTCGAAAATAGGGGCACCCAGAGTTTAGGTTAAAACAATAAACTCCAGGTCAGTCATGTGACTGGTGTGAGAACTAAAACAGTTATTAATCTTTATTTCAAATCATTAGGTAAATCAAGGGACCACGCCGTATAACACGGAACGGGTTTCCTCCCAAGAATACCAGTGCATAAAACCAACAGCGCAATGCTAAATAAAGAAAAATGAAGCTGTTATAAGACCCAGGTCCCATCACACAATGCAACGCAGTCGAGGATAGGGTTTTCCCTTATAACAGCCAAAGAATGCTTGATACGTTTAAAACAAATCATTTGATACTATTATAAGTGCATAGTATATAAAACACTTCAAATCATAAGTATCAATCATAGGCGGCATGAGCGCCCCATCCCACTATGTCGCCATATATAGGATATACAATCAAAACCGCAAAGTCTCGTATTTGGAAATTGGGTTTCCATCTATGAACCGAGGCAAAAGATAGTCCTCAACCGATTCGAGACAATCTAGCCCATGTCTCAGGCAAGCGCGCAGGCAAGCCTTGGATCGTCAGGGCCGGTCCACACGGAGTGGATTATTATGCCTGAACAATACGTCTCCCCACCCTATGGGGTGTAAGTCTGGTCCGTCAGCCGACCAGAATGCATTCGGCCGAAACCGATATAACCGAGGCGCCTCGCAACAGCAACAACCACATAAGTCAAACTCGTCAGGGCGTGTAAAACCACTGACGCCACTTCTAGCTAGAAAGAAACGCATGCCCTCCCTGAGGTCCGTCTCCCGTTTTTGGTTCATACCGGGTGTGAAACACGCGAGGTAAACGTTACACAAAGCTACGCCACAAAGGCCGTGCTTTGATCATCACCACAAGACTTTGCTTTTCAACAGAAGCCTCGATCATTTGCATCTTAGCATGCCACACAGGCAAGCCATCCTATGCAACCGATATCAGTCACACAGAATGAAATCCGATGTCAGACACACAGTCCATTTACAAGTCCGTTCTGGGTCTGAACGAAACCGGAGGCACCTAGTACCCCGCATATCCATCGATCTCCAAGTACGTCTGGACGATCACTAACTGTTTCCATCTTCTTGGGTGTACAGCCCAATCAAGATCATCAGTTATCACCCAAACGACGTGAAGACTTCCGGTCTTCGACCATCGTCTTCATCTTCGACTTATCGTCGTATCAGTTATTCAGAATGGGATAAACCCGGTCTTTCCGAATAACTCGCGTATATATTATAAAAGTGTTACACAAACACAACATACGCCTCATTCCAATTCATTAGTCACTAACCGTAAATTAATCAAGAGAATAATTCCCCAAATATTAACCCCGAAGGCCGAAACCAACATCAGATCAATATCCAGAAAACCATTCTGCTTGGCTAACCGCCAGTTAGTTTCTAAATTTCACATTCAAATCTAATTAAAGATTTAACTATCGCCTGGAGCAAAACTGGTGATACTCCATTCTCGATCTTTTCAATCTAATTAAAGATTCATTAAAACTCCACTTAGTTTTAATCTGTGACTGGGTTAAAGAATCAGTGTCATTTAAAACACGGTTCACGATAAACCCAAAGTCACATCCCATTAATTATCGGGTTAAAGAACAAGTGTTATTTAAAACACTGTTCACGATAAACCCAAAAATCAATATCAATTCAATTCCAATTAAATATCATTTAATTGGTACACTTCATTAAATCTAAATAAAAAGATTTAATCTTTTCTCAACTGGGTTCAAGAACAGTGTTAGTGAAGACACCATTCACGACAAACCCAAATCACATTCGATATTCAATACAAGGCTCTGAATAGAAACTATATCGGCCTATATTCAATATCAAATTCTACGATTAACAAATGTCGTATTGGAAATAACGATATACATATATATCTTTCAAATTTCCATAACAACACCTGTAATATCACGAATTCCAACATCGAAATATTCCGAAGACAATTTCGATTCAAATCCACTCCAATGCAATCATTGGAAATTTTGGTTATTTTCAAAACCATTTCAAATTCAATTTATTTATTTAAAAATAAATAGAATTATAATTCTAGTTCAAAACTAGTTCATTTCGATAAAAATCTATTTTTATCTTTTCAAATATGGAGTTTTTCATCCCAAACTTTCACAAATCATTTCTTATGATTTTACACAAATTATTACTATTTTTAATAATTTTATCAAGGCCCGTACGGTCGATTTCCATTAACGGCCATCGAACTGCACTTACAGCGACCTTTTTCGAATTTGATTTGGACGTATCTCCAAATCCAACCGTTAGATTTCAAATTTCTAACATTCATTAGAAAGCTCTTTTCGATACGAACCCAACGGTTCCGGTTTTAGGAGAATCCGACGGTCGGATCTCCCGTAATGTCCGTTTGAAACAAATGATCGAAATTCGCGAACTGCCGCAGCGCGGCGCGTTCTATTCAGGCCATTATATTATATATATAATATATATTTCGTCGATTACTATTTAAAACGAATTATATAAATGGTTTTAAATTCGTTTCAAAAGCAATTTCAACTTCCTTTTCAATTCAAATCAAAATTGAATTCTTCTTTATAAATTCGTTTCAAAATTCATTTCTATTCAATTCAAATTTCAATTCAATTTGAATTCATTTCAATTCGCTTTCAATTCCATTTGAATTCGTTTTCAATTCAATTCATTTCGAAATCGTTTTAAAATTCAATTCATTTCGAAATCGTTTTCAATTCAATTCATTTCGAAATCGTTTTCAATTCAATTCATTTCGAAATCGTTTTCAATTCAATTCATTTCGAAATCGTTTTCAATTCAATTTATTTCGAAATCGCTTTCAATTCAATTTGAATTCGTTTTCAATTCATTTCGAAATCGTTTTCAATTCAATTTATTTCGAAATCGTTTTCAATTCAATTCATTTCGAAATCGTTTTCAATTCAATTTATTTCGAAATCGTTTTCAATTCAATTCATTTCGAAATCGTTTTCAATTCAATTTATTTCGAAATCGTTTTCAATTCAATTCATTTCGAAATCGTTTTCAATTCAATTCATTTCGAAATCGTTTTCAATTCAATTCATTTCGAAATCGTTTTCAATTCAATTCATTTCGAAATCGTTTTCAATTCAATTCATTTCGAAATCGTTTTCAATTCAATTCATTTCGAAATCGTTTTCAATTCAATTCATTTCGAAATCGTTTTCAATTCAATTCATTTCGAAATCGTTTTCAATTCAATTCATTTCGAAATCGTTTTCAATTCAATTCATTTCAAAATATTCGATTTCGAAATCACGTTTCAATATTCATTTTAAAATGAATAAAATCGATATAAATATCGTTCACGTCAAAATGGCGTCAATCTAATCCTCACGGCTTCACATATTTCTATTTTCAAATATTCTATTTCAAATATTTCTATTTCAAATATTTCTATTTCAAATATTTCTATTTCAAATATTTCTATTTCAAATATTTCTATTTCAAATATTTCTATTTCAAATATTTCTATTTTTCTCGAAACTGGAATGAGGCCCAATCAATTACCATATAATGTTAATTATATGGATTTTCTACAACACATGTATATATCAACAACGATGAATAATCAACCATCAACCAAAGTGCACTACACTGTATAAGCATCAAATATAGACATTTAACGCTTATAGCAGCTTGTCAATCAATCGATCGACATATTTAATAAATCAGGATGAGTGAACTTCAAATTTCATCCTAACACCCGTGTGGGGTTTCAAACAATCAAACACATATTTTATTTGTGCAGTTAGGCGATGTGTAAAATTTATCGACCCAATCAACGTCATTCAAATAGGTGTACATAAACAAACCGTCTGGTTTGTAAATGAATATTTATTTATTCACATTCACGTTAAAAATTATATTTTTAACGATAACACATTTTATTTTAACATATGAATTTATATTCAGTTCATTCGTTAAATAAAATGCTAATTTTATTTTTCTAACTTATTTTAGAAAATTTCGGCGGCATAACGGCACGATACTAGAAACGGGACAAGGCCTAGCCTTATCCCCGGTCTAGTGAAGGCCCACGCCATTCACACATCAATCAAATCAATTCGTTATGCAAACCACAAACTTTGGAGTAAGGGTCTAACCTAGCCTTACTCCTTCGCCTTATAACGGCGCACGTCTAATCCTAACCAATTTATCGATTCGATTTTTCACACCACAAACCACATTCAAACCAATATCACAATCAATCACCAAACAGTCAAACAAACAAGTCCATGGTCTGTGGACGGGTGTCGGGTGCTACTAAGCACCGTCTGCATCCTAGTATATATATAACTAGAAAAATAAATTGAAAGGTGAGAAATTCTCACATATAGCTATCCTAGCTCCACGGCTCTTCATTTGCAGAAGTCTTCGTCGTTTCGCCTCTTTGTCACCTTCGTTGCTGCTTTCACTACATACGTAAAAATCGAATTTTTACTATGTTATTCAATATATAAAAATTGAATTTTGACGTCGCTATTCAATATATAAAAATCGAATTTTGACTTCGCTTTCAATATATAAAAATCGAATTTTGACTTCGCTTTCAATATATAAAAATATGATTTTGACTTCGCTTTCAATATATAAAAATATGATTTTGACTTCGCTTTCAATATATAAAAATATGATTTTTACTTTTGCTTTCAACATATAAAAATATGATTTTTCAACATATAAAAATATGATTTTTATTTCGACTTTCAACATATAAAAATATGATTTTTATTTGTGCAAGTTCAAATCTTTTTCTACTAAAAGATTAAACCTTTTTCCTATTTTAAAGTTCAAAATAAAATCAGTTTTTTTCTTTTTTTTCCCTAATAAGAAAACCCAGTTTTAATTTCATATAAAAATCAGTTTTTATTATGCTTTTAAAATCAGTTTATTATTTGCTTATAAAATCAGTTTTCTATTTTTTTATTTCAAAAACAGTTTTATTCTTTTAGAAAATGCAGTTTTATTCTTTTAGAAAATGCAGTTTTATTCTTTTAGAAAATTCAGTTCAGTTTTAAAATACTTTTAAAAATTCAGTTTTAAAGTTCTTTTATAAAAACAGTTTAAAAATCATTTTCAAAATCAGTTCTTAAATGTTTTAAAATCAAAATTTAAAACAAAAATAAACTAAAAAAAATAAAATGAAAGAAAACGTACCGAGGGGGGGGGGGTTTCTCGCAGATCGGCGGCGGCAAGGCTTCTCGAGGGCGGCGGCTTCAGCGTCGAACTGGGAGGCGATGCTTCGAGCGATGGAGGCGGCTTGGGTCTTCGATCGGTGGTGCGGTCTTGAGGGGGGCGGCGGCGCTCCAGGGGGGGCTTCGTCGGAGTTCGTGCGCGGGGGGGGGCTGGCGATTTAGGTTTTGTTGTTTTTTTTTTTTTTCTTTTCTCTTGTCTGAATAGAAATAAAAAAAAAGGGGGGGCCAAGCGGGAGATAAGGAGGGAAGGGAAGAGTTTCTTTTCTTTTTTTTTTTTTTTATTTATTATTTAATTATTATATTTAGCAAAGAGTTGACCTTTTACGTACGACCCCTAAACGAGGCCCACCGCCTGTCGTCCATAGCGTTTAACCCCCATTCCGAACACAATGGGATATGTATCGCAAGCTGGTTTGATCGTTACAATCGGTTTCCTTTTGAATTTTCATTTAAATCACTATATTGAATTTTAAACGTACATTTCAAATTACCGGGGTCACATGCGAACTAGAAAAATTCCGGAAAAATATTTTCTAGCTTCGTATTGACGATACGGTCCTAACAAAACTAGTTTCGTCGAATTCTGAGACCGTTAGAAAAATGGCCAATTTCCAGTCGATTAAAATCAACTGAAACTGGTCAAACGCGTTTTCCTTTGCCACGCTCACATATTGATTCGAAAAATTACGAAATTTGAAACCTAGCAATAACTTGACACTGCGGACCCAACAAAACTGGTTTCGTCGAAATCCGAGGTCGTTTGCAAAATGTCCATTTTTAAGGGCCTGAATTCCATAGCGACTATTCAGAATTTTCAACTGGACATATCTTTTGCTTCCCGATATGAAATCTTGATTTTTCGGATTCGTTGGAAAGATATTCACTATTAGATTCCATTATTTTTTGTTTCACTAAAATCCGGATTGTTTTGCACCCGGTACATTCAATTGAAGTTTGAAATCGAATTATCGAACTACCGCGCCATTTTCAATTCTATTTATAATTATATATAATTATTTATATTCTAACGACGACGTATATAATATATGCGATCGATTTATATTCAAAATAAATTTCTCGTCGTTTTTATTTAAAATAATTCATTTTAAATAATCTAAATTCGCTAAAATTGCCAAAATAAAAATTTTAAACTGGCCCAGATTTTCCGGGTTGTTACAACTGTTGTAGACGTCAATTAGTGATTTTCAATGGATCTGACAATGTGGCATTCGAAGTGAATCTGATGTGATGATGAAGCGGAACCTAAAGCCTCATCAACCGGTAAATGACAGAAATCGGGCAGGCAACATGGCTAAGTCGGTCGCTCCGAAGTAGGGTGTATAATCACCTGATCTAGAGTTTCATTTACTTCTAAAAATCTATTATTGATGTTGTCCCATTCGGGAAACGGTTGCTGATCCCAACCGTTGGTGATATACATTCGATACACTCAAGCAAAATGAGTGGTCGGTCATGTGTGTCTGGGTTGTAAGATGTTCTTGTTGAACCCAGTGTATTCCTTTATAGAGGTGCACTAGCGAAAGGTGGTTCCATACCTTGTCATAGTTGAAATCCATTACCCAATACGTGCTTGCGGTTTTGATTGTATACTATATATGTAGAACGTGAGATGAAAGCGTTTCTACTAGATGATTATTATATTTTGGTTGATAGACATTATTATAATATCAAAAGGTTTTTGATATAAAGATATTTTGGATTCTCATAAGGGAAAAACCCGTTCCGTTATACGGCGTGGTCTTATGAGATATCGTTTACTTGTTCGAACTGTTTTAAACTGTTTTACTCACACCAGTCCCATGACTGACCCGGAGTTTATTTTGTTTTGTTTTCCCTAAACTCTTGGGTGCCCAATTTTGTACGGGCAGTCAAGTAGTCGGGATTTACAGATATACCTGAAGAGCTGGAGCAGGAGGCTTCAGGATCATATAACTATAGTTTATTTCCGCTGTGTTGTAGGTGTTGTACTTTGATAATGATGTATATTCAAGTATAGATGTATATTTCAAGTTATGTTATATATATTATATGTTATTCGTTCCGTTGTGAGGTTCGTGTTACTCTGATGTTGTGTTCTTCTTCTTCTTCTATTCTAAGTTTCTATCTTATCTATTCTCACCCTCTAATTTCTTTCATTAATCATCCGGTATTTTCGACTCTTGATGTTCGATATGTGTTGTATATCGGATAATCAAGGTCGCTAAATTTTCGGGTCATTACAACTGGCTCTAGGCCAGGATGGGTTTACACTAAAGTCGACCCCTCAATATATAGCAAGTGCAAATCTATGTGAGTCATCAATTAAATTACCAACATATGGTAATAATATAATGGAGGCAAACTAACATAACAACAAATGTGCAAACATAGGAAGTAAATCAATCCGTTTCTTTAGCATAGATGGAAGAAATTAATCCCTTCATTTATTTCTCTACCACCTCATAAAATGCAATCAATGCATTCCCGTTATAAAAATATTTACTTTCCATTCTTTGCAAATTTGTTCCAATCAATTTGTGATTTTGTATCACCAAATTTAACACTCCACCTTGATGCAAAATCACATATCTCCAGCACCCCACCATGAGTCAAATTCTCTTCTCATCACAAAACTCTTCAATAGAACTCCACCTTCAATCAAAATCTCACAACGAGATACACCAAAAAATGAATATTTACCAAATGGGTTCCAGCAAAGCCACCCCCCATCACACAATTGTTAACGAGCTCAGACTACGTCCCCACCCGCCAACAAAATGTTGCAAATATCCAAAATAAAAAAAAAGGCAGATTCCAAAGTAATCTCAACACCACCAAGACCAAAAAATTATTCTTTCAATTAAAACCAACCTCGATTTCAGGGCAACGAGATACACCCAGTCAATTTGAAAGGACTACAACCACATCTCAATTACAAACACAACCCACCGCCTGCAAAAGATGCATCTACCACCTGAGCTGCACCGTGCATCAACCAACGGTCTAAATATGCTTGTAGTACCACAAGATCTCCATCGTCTTTGTGGATTTCAAAACTCGACATCCATCTTCCGTTTGACATGATCTCTTCATCTCCAGGATCCCTCGAGCATCATCAACATCTAGACCCTTGTCGATACCATGATCCTCCACCTTAGGACCATAAGCAGTGACCATATTAACCTCTCCACCTTGTTGTGGACTAGGTTCTTCAACCGTCACCTGCCTTCTTCCATCTTCCCTCATCCATATCAGAGGGCTTCTTCACAATAAACTCCATATCACGTCAAAGTTCCCAGATTGGAATGCTCTTCACTCTCGACATAATCTCCTCCACCAAAGTCTCCTTTTCTCTAAAATAGTAATAGCATAATCACCATTGAATCTACCAACCTTTGTAGAAATAATTGATGCACAATTTAAAACAAATCGCCTCGCTCTGATACCAATCTGTTATGATTTAAAAATTGAGCATATGCGTAAGCGCAATAAATAGGATCTAGATTTGTCAATTGAGTACCAATCTAATCTGATAGCAATTATTCTACTACATCAACAAAATAGTAAATAACTATAGCAGAGAAACAAAGAGACACAATATTTATACCGGTTCCACTATCCTCGAGATAGTGTACGTCCTGTCCAACAGAGAGAGATTTTATTCCACATGAGAGAATTACAAGAGATTACAAAATAAGAGTTTACATATCCAAACCTCAATCAGGTTTAACAAGAAGAAATACCATTGGGGATCACTGGCTCCAGGCCAAGATGGGTTTACACTAAAGTCTACCCCTCAATATATAGCCAGTGCAAATCTATGTGAGTCATCAATTAAATTACCAACATATGGTAATAATATAATGGAGGCAAACTACCATAACAACAAATGTGCAAACATAGGAAGTAAATCAATCCGTGTCTTTAGCATAGATGGAAGAAATTAATCCCTTCATTTATTTCTCTACCACCTCATCAAATGCAATCAATGCATTCCCATTATAAAAATATTTACTTTCCATTATTTGCAAATTTGTTCCAATCAATTTGTGATTTTGTATCACCAAATTTAACATATAGTAATGAATGTTAGGGGTAAATATGTTATGGGTTTAAAAAACATCCTTGTGTGAAGTATCAAGAGATCATAACCCTTGTTGGCAGACTTTGAGTCGGAAGCCTAAACTATTATCTTGGGTGCTAACTCAAGCACCTTTGCTTTATAATGAAAAGGGTATGTCCAAACTTCATGTGTGAACATGACAAAAGGAATTTAATCATTCTTTTTGGAAACGAGCAAGATAGTCTGTAACTAAACTTGATTGTTAAAACAATGTAGATCTAAAGGTTTATTTCTGAAAGTATTATAAGTTCAGAATGTTCATCTGGAATAATGAGGGAAAGATCCAAAGTTTTGGTTGAGTTGGTGTAATATAATTCCTTTTAATAATAATAGAAGTCTAATACCTAAATTCAGATAATTATGATAGAATGTGACGGCCCGCCCCGCACCAACCGACACTTCCTCCAAGTGTGCGCTGTACACATGTCCAACTGGCACGGAACGGTCGTCATAAGAAAAGAAAGAAAAGAATGAACTAATCAAAGAACCTGTAGAATGTCTCACAGCGCATGGGATAAAATATAATAATAACATACTTGACATAAAACAGGCGAGACAGTGCATAAGCTGATAACTAATAATCAATGTCAACATCAAAGCAGCGGAAATCCATATACAGCTTATTACAACTTTCCAAATTTACTGTCTCCAATAAAAAGAAAGCTAAAATAGAAGATACACCAACAATGCCCAAGCAGTGATCTTCAACAACACAGGGAGAATATTATGTATATAACACGTGGAAGCCTCCTGCTCGTCTCCGGACCATCTACCCGTGCATCACCGGCTAACCTGTCTCTAGTCTGCTCGTGTGAGCACCCAGAGTAATAAGAAGAGACATAAAACTCTGGGTCAGACATAAAGCCTGGTATGAGCGATAAGCATCTAAACAGAGTAATAACAGGTATACTAAACCATACCTGAACCTGGACCTGCGACCAAAGAGTTAGTACCACATACCGTACAATACTCCAAGGTGCCATAACAAATAGTGTAAGAATACGGGGGTGGGGTGTGCATGTCACAATGATAGCAAGCAAATCATCCATGGCAACCATCCTCACATTTCTCACTCAGTGCGTAAAGCATACGACATCTACCACTTTGGAACACTAGACAAACTGAGGCAACGACGAATCCCGACTTGTAGAAACCCTGCTGTGACCAAGCCAAACACTTGGAGTCATGACCAAACATTTCAATGACCCACTTCATTGGTCATAGCCCTTGGTTCTACCAATGCCATAATGGCCCTGAATCCGTCTTCGTACCTCCTACCATAGTGGTCCAAAGCTATAGGTGTCGATAACTCCTTAGCACGGGTCCCGCAGCAAAGCCCAATCATGAAGTGAACTTGTTGATTCCTATCTGAATCTTAAGCTCTAACTTCTCATTTGAGCTTCCTTTGCATCTCGGGTTTGGTCGAATTGGAGTGGGTCTTCAGAAAAGTTGTCGTGCAGCAGCAACTCTAGAATTCGGTTCGGTTCGGTAGCGCCGGTTCGGGTCGGTCCTCCATCCTTGCCATCTTTCCTCTGGTTCGGGTCGGTTACTTCACTCCGGGTCGGGTCGGGATCCTCCTCCTCCGGGTCGGGTCGGGGTGCTGTCCTCCTCCAGCTCATGCTCCTTTTCCAATCAGCTCCCTCGTTCCTATCTAATCCGATCCGATCCGATCGCCTCGCCTTACTCTAGTCGTAGCCTTCATCTTGAGCCGATCCGATTTGGCTTCTATTACCCTTCCGATCCGATCCCCTTATCCACTCCAACCCTAAGGAAATGGCCTTCCTTCTTGCCACGTCTTCTATGTGCTAAACTCCGGTTCGGGTTGGATTTCCTCGCCCAGTTCACATGTCCGATCCGAGCCCCCCTCATCCGATCCGATCCGAAGCTCTGCACAGCTTTCTGCAACTTGTTTACGCCATTCGACGACGTTTTTGACAAATCTAACTATTCTAATCAATCATAATTCATGTCAAACTGTCATAGCAACATATAACATCAATTGCAAACACCATAACAACAATTCAAATGAACCAAAACGGATCAAAAGTGACTAAAACCTCACATTTGCCTATAATCCCTCTTAATCATGTTTAAACATACGATTAGCAAAACACATCGAAATTAACCCAAATTTCTAACAGAGCCTTAAAACATTATTTTAGAATTTTAAGAATTTTTCCAGAATTTATTTACGTATAAATTCGCTAATCTTCACTAATTACCCCTAATCACCGTAATTAGTGCAAAAACTATGCAAATCACTCACCTTGGCCACAAATGAAATTCTCAGAACTGAAACTCCTCTGATTTGGGGCGAATACTGATGTCTACCAGCGGCTCCAACCTTGCTTTGGTGCTTTTTCTCCTTAATTTGGTGTTGCTAAGCCTAATCTTCAATTAGACAGTGATTTGGGGTGTTTTAGATGTAGGAAGCCATTACTAAGGTCTCAAGGAGGTTTGTGGCGGCTCAAAACTGAAATGAAAGTGATAACTTAACCCTAATCAGACCTCCTATACCTCTAAACCCGAAATTCCCCTTGGGCCTAGCTGCTAATTACCCGCTTAAGCCCAATTAGGCTGTCTCTCACCATCTGAAACTTGTTTCAGCCATATCTCCCAAACGGTAAGTCCGTTTGGCTAATGTGACCACTCTACGGAAAGAGAAACCATCATCCGAAGCCAATGGAAGTGGTTTCAGGTCAAAATTCCTTTCCAGTCAAAAGTTATGGCCAAAACAGTGCCAACTAGGGGTAAAATGGTCATTTAAAAATCGGGAAAAATCATGAACATGGGAAATGACCCCAATAGTCGTCTCCCAAAGTTACATGACCATACGATTTCGTATGTGAAAGAATTAAATATTCTACGATCCTATGATGCGTAGAATGCGGGTCGTTACACTCTCCCCCCCTTAAGAAATTTCGTCCCCGAAATTCCTTAACCCAAAACATACAAAGGATCCCGCATGCCTAACAACCACATATAACAAAAATCAAACATGCAAAACAAGCAAACAAGCCTATCCTAGCATGCGGAAAAACTAAATCGAAGTCAAAATCTTACCAGGCAAAGAGTTCTGGGTGTGACTTCTTAATGTTATCCTCTGTCTCCCAAGTACAATCATTCTCGTTCTCGCTCCACTGTACCTTGACTAGCTTCACCGCCTTCCTTCGAAGTTGCTTCATGTCGTGCTCGACAATACGGACCGGCTTGCGGTTCCCAACCGCCTCGGGTTCTACTTCGAGGTCCTCCAACTGATCAGGTGAAATAGTCATATCTGAGTCGTGAACGAACTTCCTTAGTTGGGAAACATGAAATACGTTATGAACTCCCGCCATCTTCTTCGGTAAGTCAATTCTATATGCCGAATTCCCGACTAATTCAAGAACAGGGAATGGGCCAATAAACCTTGGTGTCAATTTGCCTCTCCTGCCAAATCGTATTACGCTCTTCAACGGAGAAATCTTGACAAACACCAAGTCGCCAACGGAGAATTTTAAGTCTCTTCTCCTCTTATCAGCATAACTCTTCTGCCTATCCTGGGCAGCCTTCATTCGTTGTTGAATGACCTTGATCTTATCCGACGTTTCTCTCACCACATCTGGTCCAAGCATAAATTTCTCGCCAGTCTCTATCCAACATGATGGTGAGTTGCACGGTCTTCCATACAAAGCTTCAAATGGAGCCATACCGATACTGGATTGGTAACTATTATTATATGCAAACTCTACTAGATGCAAATGGTCATCCCATGATCCACCAAAATCCAATATACATGCTCTCAAGAGATCTTCCAAAATACGATTCACCCTTTCCGTCTGACCGTCGGTCTGAGGATGATATGCGGTACTGAGATGTAACTCTGACCCTAGCGCCTCTTGCAAGCTCTTCCAAAACCCACTAGTAAACAACGGGTCTCGGTCGCTCACAATGCTTTTAGGTACTCCATGAAATCTCACTACCCACTTCATATACAACTCTGCTAACTTAGCTGCCGTTCTTGTCGATTTGACTGGTATAAACCTTGCACTTTTAGTCAGTCGATCTACAATTACCCAAATGCTGTCATATCCCGATCTAGTCCTTGGTAAACCATCGATGAAATCCATCGAGACTTGTTCCCATTTCCATTCGGGAATTTCTAATGGTTGCAACAACCCACTAGGCTTCTTTTGCTCGGCTTTAACTAGCTGGCAATTCATGCACTTGGATATAAACTTCCCAACGTCTCTTTTCATTCCTTCCCAGTAGTAAGTCTGCTTCATATCTCGATACATCTTGTTACCACCGGGGTGTATAGTCAGTCTTGAGTGATGACATTCTCTAAGCACTTCGTCTCTCAATCCATTGACATTGGGTACAACGAGCTTTCCATTCCTTCTAAGCCATCTATCTTGATCAAGCCCATACTTGTTCATCTCCTCATCGATACCCATCTCTAACTTGGAGATGATTTCCAATAGGTTAGGATCGTCCCTCTGACTAGAGCCGATCCGCTCAATCAAAGTGGGTCTGATCGTCAAACTTGCTAACATTTCTGGATCTAATTCGCACTTTGGTCTGAAATCAAACCCCGCGATAAACTCTAGTTGCTTCCATTCAAGGAACATAGCCCCTAAGCTGGCATGTCTTCTACTCAATGCATCAGCCACCGCATTGCCCTTTCCTGGTGTGTATGCGATGTCAAAATCATAGGAAGCTAAGAACTCTAACCATCTCTGCTGACGGAGATTTAAATCCTTCTGGGAGAATAGATACTTTAACGACTTATGATCCGTAAATAGCTCAAACCTTTCTCCCAAGAGATAGTGTCTCCACATCTTTAACGCGAACACGATCGCTGCCAATTCTAAATCATGGGTAGGGTATCTTCTCTCGTGCGGTTTCAATTGCCGACTTGCATAAGCTACAACCCTACCGCCTTGCATTAATACAGCACCCAGTCCGGTACCACAGGCATCCGTGTATACCGTCATCTCTTCATCCCCCTTAGGAATGACTAACACCGGTGCGCTTGTCAACTTGTCCTTTAAACTTTTGAATGCATTCTTGCACCTTTCATCCCAGACAAAAGCTTGATTCTTCTTGGTCAACTGGGTCAATGGTGCTGCTATCTTGGAGAAACCTTGGATAAACTTACGATAATATCCAGCTAATCCCAAGAAACTTCTTACGTCTGTTGCATTCTTGGGCGTAGGCCAATCCTGTACCGTAGCCACCTTTGCCGGGTCTACGGCAATACCATTCTCTGATACAACGTGGCCCAAGAACCTCACTTCCCTCTTCCAGAAGTGACACTTAGAAAACTTTGCTTTCAATTGGTGTTTTCTCAACACCTCCATCACTATTCTTAAATGTCCCTTGTGTTCTTCCTCTGTCCTCGAGTAGACCAAAATATCATCAACGAACACAAGGACAAACTTATTCAACTGATCTCTGAATACCCTATTCATAAGATCCACAAAATATGCTGGGGCATTGGTCAGCCCGAATGGCATGACCAACCACTCATAAAACCCAGACGGCGTCCGAAATGCCGTTTTAGCTATACTCTCAGCTTCCACTCTAAGCTGATGAAAACCTGTCGCGAGATCCAACTGAGAAAATACTCTCGCGCCACTCAACTGATCAAACAAATCATCTATCCGCGGTAGAGGATACTTGTTCTTCCTCGTCACTTTATTCAACTCGCGGTAGTCTACACACAAACGAAGGGAACCATCCGCCTTGGTAGCAAACACAACTGGTGCTCCCCATTCAGAAACACTCCTTCTGATAAATCCCTTCTTCAAAAGATCGCTGACTTGCACCTCGAGCTCTCGCTGCTCCCTTGGTGCCATACGACGAAGTGGCATCACTATAGGTCTGGCATCTTTTACCAAATCAATACGAAACTCAATCTCTCGGTGTGGTGGAAGTCCGGTCACTTCTTCGAAAACATCCGGATACTGGCCAACCACAGGCAAACCTGACAACTCACTATGCGGAATGTCGAGGGAGTTTAGAAAACTAGCCAATACCCCCTCACTGGGTAGACCACCAAACACTATCCTCCGCCCATCATCCGCTCTAGCTGTCACCAAAAAGCCCTCACAGTCTACCACCACCCCGTATCTTCGGAGCCAATCTACTCCCAAAATAATGCCAAACCCAGTAAAGCCCAAAACAAAGCAATCACAAACAAACATGCATCCATGACTCGATAAGACCACATTACGACAAATCATGCTAAGGCTAGTAGAACCACCAATCGGGTTCGTCACTACTAAAGGTCTATCGACAATCTCGGGCTCCAATCCCAACCTATCTACCAGGTCACTAGATATGAAAGAACTGGAAGCTCCGGTATCAAACAAAACTCTAACAGGAACATCATAAACAGAAAGCATACCTTGAATGACGACATTCTTTCCCTTCTCCGCCGCTGTTGGGGCATTCGACGAAGAAGGAATAGCATTAAGGGCGTATGCTTTCACCATTTGCTTTTCTTTAGGGGGCTGTGGACACTTGTCCTTGTGATGTCCCAATTGGCCACAATTGAAGCACTTCCTATCCGCTGGCTTGGCCCGACAATTACTAGCATAATGGCCCTTCTTACCACAGCTGAAGCACTCCACATCTTGCTTATTCTTTTTCTTCTGGCCATCCTTAGTCTGACTCTGCTTTCTTTTATTCTGGGAACCACCCTTGCCTCCACCACTTGCTTGTGGCTTTGGCTCATCTGCGGATGCAACCTCAGTCTTCGGCTTAGGGTAGAGACTCTCTGATCTTAATGCTTTCCCCACAATCGACTCGAACGTCTCATCGATGTGGTTAATAAGCCTTTCCCCTAAGTACTGATCTAACCCAGTTATGAATTTCTCATTCTTTTTCTCGGCAGTATCAATAAGAGATAAACCATATTTTGACAAAGTGTCAAATTCAGCAATATACTCCGAGACAGCCCTGCCATTCTGCTTGAGCTCCAAGAATTTCTTAAACAACATTGACTTCTGAGCAGCTGGAATGAACTTCTCACTAAAGCGAGCTTTAAACTGCTCCCAAGTAATCTGATCTTCGGGAGTAGCTGCTTTTATAGCATTCCACCAATTCATTGCCCGCCCTTGCAGCTGACGGGACGCTAGCTTTCTCTTCATCGCATCCTCGATACCTAAATCCTCGAAGATACGTTCGCAACTATCCAACCAATCTTGAACATCCGTGGCCGACTCCGTTCCGTGGAACGGCTTCCCACCAAGGCTAGTATAGTCTTTATTCAGCTTGGCGAAATCGACCCTCGGCGTCTGCACTATTGGACCACCACCATTTCCGCCATTGGGAGCTGCCCTCTGAACATCCCTAAGCATCTCTCTCATGAGGTCTGTAAACATCGCCCTCATGTCTGCAGCATTCCCATTATTGGCTCCCCTACCAACACCTCTAGTATCTCGGCTCATCGTCAATCTGAAAAAGGAAATGATTAACGACTCCATAGTGGTGCTAGTGCAGTACGACTTCATCCTTATACTACTAATAGTATATATATAGCTTTTGAAAACCAAAATAACCACAAATACGCTCTCTCGTATACGTATATTATCTCTCCCTGATAACTTCCCTAGGTTAACTACGCAACCTAGAGCTCTGATACCAAGTGTGACGGCCCGCCCCGCACCAACCGACACTTCCTCCAAGTGTGCGCTGTACACATGTCCAACTGGCACGGAACGGTCGTCATAAGAAAAGAAAGAAAAGAATGAACTAATCAAAGAACCTGTAGAATGTCTCACAGCGCATGGGATAAAATATAATAATAACATACTTGACATAAAACAGGCGAGACAGTGCATAAGCTGATAACTAATAATCAATGTCAACATCAAAGCAGCGGAAATCCATATACAGCTTATTACAACTTTCCAAATTTACTGTCTCCAATAAAAAGAAAGCTAAAATAGAAGATACACCAACAATGCCCAAGCAGTGATCTTCAACAACACAGGGAGAATATTATGTATATAACACGTGGAAGCCTCCTGCTCGTCTCCGGACCATCTACCCGTGCATCACCGGCTAACCTGTCTCTAGTCTGCTCGTGTGAGCACCCAGAGTAATAAGAAGAGACATAAAACTCTGGGTCAGACATAAAGCCTGGTATGAGCGATAAGCATCTAAACAGAGTAATAACAGGTATACTAAACCATACCTGAACCTGGACCTGCGACCAAAGAGTTAGTACCACATACCGTACAATACTCCAAGGTGCCATAACAAATAGTGTAAGAATACGGGGGTGGGGTGTGCATGTCACAATGATAGCAAGCAAATCATCCATGGCAACCATCCTCACATTTCTCACTCAGTGCGTAAAGCATACGACATCTACCACTTTGGAACACTAGACAAACTGAGGCAACGACGAATCCCGACTTGTAGAAACCCTGCTGTGACCAAGCCAAACACTTGGAGTCATGACCAAACATTTCAATGACCCACTTCATTGGTCATAGCCCTTGGTTCTACCAATGCCATAATGGCCCTGAATCCGTCTTCGTACCTCCTACCATAGTGGTCCAAAGCTATAGGTGTCGATAACTCCTTAGCACGGGTCCCGCAGCAAAGCCCAATCATGAAGTGAACTTGTTGATTCCTATCTGAATCTTAAGCTCTAACTTCTCATTTGAGCTTCCTTTGCATCTCGGGTTTGGTCGAATTGGAGTGGGTCTTCAGAAAAGTTGTCGTGCAGCAGCAACTCTAGAATTCGGTTCGGTTCGGTAGCGCCGGTTCGGGTCGGTCCTCCATCCTTGCCATCTTTCCTCTGGTTCGGGTCGGTTACTTCACTCCGGGTCGGGTCGGGATCCTCCTCCTCCGGGTCGGGTCGGGGTGCTGTCCTCCTCCAGCTCATGCTCCTTTTCCAATCAGCTCCCTCGTTCCTATCTAATCCGATCCGATCCGATCGCCTCGCCTTACTCTAGTCGTAGCCTTCATCTTGAGCCGATCCGATTTGGCTTCTATTACCCTTCCGATCCGATCCCCTTATCCACTCCAACCCTAAGGAAATGGCCTTCCTTCTTGCCACGTCTTCTATGTGCTAAACTCCGGTTCGGGTTGGATTTCCTCGCCCAGTTCACATGTCCGATCCGAGCCCCCCTCATCCGATCCGATCCGAAGCTCTGCACAGCTTTCTGCAACTTGTTTACGCCATTCGACGACGTTTTTGACAAATCTAACTATTCTAATCAATCATAATTCATGTCAAACTGTCATAGCAACATATAACATCAATTGCAAACACCATAACAACAATTCAAATGAACCAAAACGGATCAAAAGTGACTAAAACCTCACATTTGCCTATAATCCCTCTTAATCATGTTTAAACATACGATTAGCAAAACACATCGAAATTAACCCAAATTTCTAACAGAGCCTTAAAACATTATTTTAGAATTTTAAGAATTTTTCCAGAATTTATTTACGTATAAATTCGCTAATCTTCACTAATTACCCCTAATCACCGTAATTAGTGCAAAAACTATGCAAATCACTCACCTTGGCCACAAATGAAATTCTCAGAACTGAAACTCCTCTGATTTGGGGCGAATACTGATGTCTACCAGCGGCTCCAACCTTGCTTTGGTGCTTTTTCTCCTTAATTTGGTGTTGCTAAGCCTAATCTTCAATTAGACAGTGATTTGGGGTGTTTTAGATGTAGGAAGCCATTACTAAGGTCTCAAGGAGGTTTGTGGCGGCTCAAAACTGAAATGAAAGTGATAACTTAACCCTAATCAGACCTCCTATACCTCTAAACCCGAAATTCCCCTTGGGCCTAGCTGCTAATTACCCGCTTAAGCCCAATTAGGCTGTCTCTCACCATCTGAAACTTGTTTCAGCCATATCTCCCAAACGGTAAGTCCGTTTGGCTAATGTGACCACTCTACGGAAAGAGAAACCATCATCCGAAGCCAATGGAAGTGGTTTCAGGTCAAAATTCCTTTCCAGTCAAAAGTTATGGCCAAAACAGTGCCAACTAGGGGTAAAATGGTCATTTAAAAATCGGGAAAAATCATGAACATGGGAAATGACCCCAATAGTCGTCTCCCAAAGTTACATGACCATACGATTTCGTATGTGAAAGAATTAAATATTCTACGATCCTATGATGCGTAGAATGCGGGTCGTTACATAGAAGGTCAGAACCCTGCAAACTGAAATTAGTAGAAAACCCGAGACTCACACTTGGGTAAATAGAAATCAGAAACTCATATCTGAACATAATGGAAATCCGAGACTTATGCTCAAATAAATGGAAATTCAGAAATCCACATCTAAACATAATAGAAATCCCGAGATTCACACTCAGGTAAAATGGAAATCAGAAATCCGTATTTGAAATAATGGGAGTCTTGAGACTCATGCTTGAGTAAAATAGAAAACAGAAATCCCATCTTGAAATAATAGGAGTCCCAAGACTCATGCTCGGGTAAAACAAAAATCCATGTTCGAAATTAGCAGAGGCCTCGAGACTTACGTGCAGGAAAGTAGGGAACCTCAAATTTACATTTGGAATTTGTGAAAACCCCGAAATTCGTATTCGGGTAAGATAAAAAATCTAAAACCACATAGAAATCTCGAGTCTTACTCTTGGTTAAGTTAAAACTGAAAATTCATATATGCAATTAATAAAAAAACCCAAGACTCATGCTCGGATAAACAGGAATCAGGAATCCACATATGAAATTAGTAGAAGTCCAGAGACTCACACTTAGATAAATAAAATAAAAAGTTTATATAGGAACCTCACGACTCATCCTCGGGTGAGTAAAAATCTGAAATTATAGAGAAACATTTCCTGACTGAAAATTATTATGTAATGTCATAGTTAAATAAATCATCTTAATAAAGGCATAGAAGAATCATAAAAGATTATTTCAAAGGTCATCCAATAATTTTAACGTCAAAATTACCCCTTTTAAGTTTTAAAGATTATTTCTACACAATTTAGCTAGTACATATTTTAAAATTGTAAACTTTAAGGTCAAAACATGAAAAACACTATAAACTATCACCTAAAAGTTTTTTTTTTTTTTGAATTTCAAGTTCTTAAAAGTTAACAATGGGACTAGACTCAAAGTGGGTTTCTACCATACTTGTGTTTTCCTAAATATTTCCACAAAATCATTTATCTTATATATATATATATATATATATATATTTCTAATTCATTTTCCCTTTTTACTTTTTTTTCCAATTTATAAGGCTCTATTGCCAAACCCACTAATCTGAAATACTAACATTTCAGATACTAACATATCAGATCCATATTTTTCATTACTAAACACATTATCGGTTTTCACCCAAACCACCTAAGGGTCTCTTATTCTCAAATTTCCATAACCATTTCTTCAGTGTACAAAACTGATATCCCAACTCTTAGCATATGCCGCTCTTCTTATTAGTGGGTTCTTTTATGGATCTAGGTGTATATATGTAATATATTTATATTTTAAAAAACTATAAATACTTTCACTCAATATCTATACTTAGGTATCCGAAACATGAGCTCTGATACCAGATGTAACAACCAGAATTTTGGCAGACCGAATTTGTCCTGCCTATGATATTTTACATATTCTTCATTGGGTATCACTCTGTTTTCTTGATCAGTAACGTAGGCAGAAGGAATTGCAAGTGTACCATAGATATATCCTTCTAGTCTATAACCTTGAATTGTTGTTTCTATCTGATATTTCCAGTTCAAGTAGTTTATTTCATTAAGTTTTATTGAAATTAAATGTGTTTGAGGACTAATGGAAGTTTTGACCAATTGATCTACAGGAGATGAAATAACAGGAGAATTTGTGGGTGGAATAACAGGAAAACTTGTGGGTGGAATTACAGATGAAGCAGTTTCAGTAGGGGATTTGTCAACCATGATGACAAAGATGATACAAGAAATGAAAAACAGAAGGGGTAATTACAGAAAAAGAAATCAGAATGCCAAAATCAAGACTGCAA
Organism: Allium sativum; assembly: GCA_030737875.1. Classification (NCBI taxonomy): domain Eukaryota; kingdom Viridiplantae; phylum Streptophyta; class Magnoliopsida; order Asparagales; family Amaryllidaceae; genus Allium; species Allium sativum. Next base: position 420,482,885 of record CM060913.1, on the reverse strand, counting down.
TTCAGTTGTGATTTGCAATCAGAAGAGAGATTATTCTTTACTGGTGTTGCAGCCCTTTGAATTGCTTTCTTGAATTTTCAGGTGACCTGATTTTGTTTTTCTTGATGCTCTAATTTTGCTCTGCTTCAAGAAAACTGATTGTCAGGGTTAGATGCAGCCTGCAATGATTGCTAGGCAGGGTTTGGATCTGCAGCAGCCAGTTGAAATATACTTGGCGAGGCTCAGATTCAATGTATCCAGCGATGGTTGCGTGGAGTGGCACTGATCTTGGTGATCACGACAACTCTCAGGTGATAAGTTTATCAACTTTGATGAGAGGAATCCCCAAATGATGATAATACTCTGATGGGGATGATAATAAGATTCTTGAATGTTTTTCAGAAGCAAATGTTGTTGTTAAGCTTTTCGCTCTGATACCATAAAAGAATTTGTAATTTGAGAATTTCTGTTGTGATTGTAATTGGAGATGAAAAACAGAATGAAGAGAAACTGAATAACGCTTGAAATGAAATTGATACATATAAGTGTACATTGACATATATTTATAGTTACACTTGTAACGTTGCACAGCTAATCTATTTCTATTTGTTTGTTGTGGCCTATGTGTCTTCGGTAGTAACATTAGGCTTTAGCCCATCAACGGAAGATAAATGCTCTGATCCGAATGTAGTATCCTTATTCATTTTATTATTTGGAGTTTCAGCTGCAATCTAGTGGCTCATATTCAGTGGATAGATATACTCATCCTATCTTCCTTTGTAAAAACCCATAAAAGGAATACGCTCTGCTATCTTCAGTGTTGGGTTGAGTGGAAAAAATATGAGCACATCGAAACCAGTTTTATCATTCAAAATTAACTATGGTTGACACTTCTTTTCACGTATATTTCATGCCACCCCAGTTAAGCTTTATTCCCATCTAGATTTCAAATTTTTTCCTCAAAACATAAATCATGTATCATAAAATAATACAAGTTAGTTAAACTCAACAAAACAACAAATGATAGGTGAAAAAATTCTACTAAATTAGGAACATAGTTTCCTGGTAACTTTATTGTTAGACCCAAAAAAAAAAACTTTTATCTTTGAAGTAGCAATCTCTCTTGCATATGCTTTCTGTTGTGATTTTTAAACATAATGTAGTTCATGCAAAAACAATAATAATTATTTTTACTTAAGCATAATACTTAAGCATTTATGGGTTTCATACCAATTGTATCTTGATTGACCAACAAAAACGACACAAAGTTAGCTGGACAATAGGAAACTACGTATTTACTAGTTTTTAGGTGAACCGTCCACCTTGATATCTATTTTTTCAGAACCTGCAATAAAAAACAACCAATTTAACTGAACTGTATAATGCATACAACTCATCCTTTAAATTCAAAATGGGATTTACGGATTTAAAATTTTCGAATCTGCAAATGTGAAACTGGCATCTCTAAGTTCTGATTTTAAGACTTCATGTCAAGATGAGTGGTGGTTATTATCTCAAGAACATTCAAACTATATTAGGAAGACTATAACATTAGTATCAGCATCTAAATTACAACTGGATGACGCTTTGAGACGAACTAATTTAAATTTCACAAATGTGAACTGCTAATTTAGTAGGTTGTGTAAGTTCAACACATGGTCCAGGGGAACAAGCTGCATCTATAAATGTTTCGGGGAATGATGCTACAGAAAACATAGCAATCAGAGGTAGATATGATGCAACATGCAAGAATGCTACTCACAATAATAATGTTTAGACCATGTGCCGTGGATGAATTACTTTCACTGTTATTTCCAATTTTTCTCCGGTGACAACTGAAAATTTGTAAACCATGTCAAATGTTACAGACAACGTAGCAGCTACAAGTACATATGACGCAAGAATGCTACCCACGATAATTATGTTTAGAACATGTGCCGTGGATGAATCACATTGACTTATCAATTGGCATGGAGTGCCAACAGTGCATGCATGGAAGCAGCTTGTGCCTTATCAATTGGCTTGCCAGTGCACAGTTGCACATAATAAAGTCGGAGCTTGTACGTTAGAAGCAAATATTTACAGAGGCAAATAATTGTTCACTATAACTTTGAGATCGGATCATCATGATTCAAATTTAAGTGTGACACATCTCAACTCTTGCCCTTGAGACAACCTAAATTCCACAAGCAAATATATATCAGACAAATTTTTATTTGGAATGCTGTCTAAACTCCTCTAGATAAATAACTGCATTTGTAAAATAATGGTAAGAAGGAATGACATATGGATGTGTGTGATTTATTGAGGGGAACGAAACTGAAATTCAACAAGATTATTGAAAGATATCACGTTTTTTATGTTGCGGTTTAACATTTCAGTATAGCAGAATTTAGCTAAGCTAATGGTATAAATTATAGGAACTAAATTTATAATAGTGAATTTGAAGGGGGGAACTTACATTAAGATTAAAAATAGGGACGTGCCCCTTATTTCCACTTTTTCTTATTTACATACACTTAAATTTTGATATTTCATACGAAAAATTAAAGTTATTAACTATGAATTCTTAGTGCATCAGAAAGTAGATTATATGTTAACCATATTGTCGATGGATTGATCTTACAATCAACCCCGACTGTTAAGGACAAATTTTCATTTTAGTTCATCAAAAAAGTTTATGCTAGGTTTAGGTCATGTTTGAAACTTATTATGAAAATATTCCATTTTCATTATAATTCAGCATTTTTCTACATGTGCACTCCATAGAAGAGCAAGTACAACTTTTTAATATATATACACACTCTCTCACTCTCGTTTGCGCGTTTTGAATTTGTTCAAGTACAAACTTGGATTTCATAAATGCTCATTTATGAAATGCTTGCTAAATTATTACAAAGAGTCATATTTTCATAGCAAATTTCAAACGAAGCTTAAATTTGAGATAAAATATTGTAGTGGCATAAAACTAAAATAGACACCAATCACATAAATAAGCTTCTTTTATATATTCCACCATTTTATACTTGCTTGTTCTAAAACTACACATATTTTTTTATCCTACAGCTGGTGCATTTTAAAAGTGCAGAAATTTTCCAGAAAATTATACTGTGCATTACAAAAATGCACAAGCACAAGTATCTGTTTGTATTAAAATAATACTCGAACAACTCATATTTGCGCAAAACGAGATATATTTGTTGAAAATAAAATGAAACAAATAAACTTGGTTTTAAATGGAAACAAACAAATTTGGTTTTATAAGTAAATGCCAATTATGTAATAAATTCTATTCTTGTTTTAGGAAAGGCCAAAATCAAATAAATGATAATAAAATTTGGTCTATCAAAATATGCAATAGAATTATCTAGAGAGAGAAGAGTGTAGAACACTGTCATGTTATATATAGATACCCTCTCATATGTTGTACCAATCAATGATCAAGCAAGAAAAAAGAATCAAGCAATAAAAGTTTTTTTCTTCCCTTAAAAAATATTCTACTTTCTTCTAATTTGTTTCTCTTCCTCCACATAATTTTTTAACAAAGTGGTATCAGAGCTACATAAAATTTTCCAACAAAGTGGTATCAGAGCCTGGTTGAAATTATGACATTTTTATTTTTTTCGACGTTTTTTCTCACAAAAGAGAATTTTGATGAATGGAACAGTAGGAAAAAAGAGGAGCTAATCTTCAAAGGCCTGTGGGAAATTGTTGAAAATGGCTATGAATGGCGTAAAGACATCGAAAGCATGTCGCAAATGGACAAGAAAGCCTTTGCAAAATTAAAACGAAATGATTACCGTGCTCTTTCTGTGATTGCTGAGAACGTCGATGAAAAAGCTTCGGATCTTATTTTTAGAGAAAGGTGTACAAAAGATTCATGGAATCGCTTGAAAGAGGTATATGGAAAAGATGAAAAGAATGATAGTGAGAGTGTGAACGAGGAGCAAGAGAAAAAGAAAGAAGAGACTGTGTCAGAGCCTATAGAAGAAGAGATGATGGATGAGACAGAGAATGAGAAGAAGGAAGATGCGGAAATATTATTGAAAATCGAGAAATTCGAGGAGGAGAAGTTGGATGAAGAAAAACATTTAGAGAATAAAGAAGAAAAAGACAGAATTTGTGATAAGGATCTAGAAGGAGAAAAGTGTAACGGTGTTGATGATGCTGATTATTGATGGAATGACTATGAATATGATAGTCATTCTCCAAGATATTTTCGTGGGAGTAGGAGAGAAAAATTTAATGATCGACATGGAGACAATGATTCGTTTAGTACATATAGAGGAAGGTCTACTGATCGTCTCTCCTGTAGAAGACATGGAAGTGCAAACGAAGATGATAAAGATTGCCAGAAAGAAACAAGAGAAAATTGCATGGCTGCAAATAATAGCCCCAGTCAATCACTTGCTAAAACTGTATCAGACAAAAGGGAGCCGAGCACAGAACTTGCTGATGATGCAGAAGACAAATTGGCTTTGGACCATAACATTATGGAGGACGAAGGAACATCAGACAACATCACTCGTTCATCTAAAGTTCATAAGCTTAGTTCATGAGTTGAGCCAGCAAATAGAGACGATGTCAACGGAGAAGGCGATGATTTAGGGAATTTACCAAATGTAACCAGCTTACAAGACAGGAGATGGTGATATGGTAATATGAGAAGATACACAGATGAACATGTTAGAGAGCGTAGGCATGAAATGATGGATAGGAAATGGATTAGCTCAAGAGTATATGAAAATATGCCTTATCCAAATAGGGTGCGGAAACAACCTTATCCAGTGCGTCCTGTTTGAGATCCTGAGAGACCTAGAGAATCAAATGCATTTTGGCGAGATCCCAAAACTATGGTCAGTGAAAGGAATCATAAAGATGATGGTTTTAAAACCAGAGATAGAAGTTCGAGAGTTCGCGAGTGGAAGGATGAAGACTATCACAGAAAAGAGAAAGATGAACAAAGAGAAATTGAAGAGTTTGGTGAAAATTTGAAGCACAAGCAAAATTTTGAAGAAATTTGGAAAACAAACAAAGAAATTGAATTGATCAAATAATGTAGAAGTGGATTTTTTAAAGAATTTAAAGATGTCATATATGACTCATTCAATGTTTTTATGACACCGGAATAAGATGGAAGCTAGAGCGCACACTTTTTGGAACGTCTTGTGCTAATGGAGGAGGACAAAAAGAATGGAGCACCGTTGAGGAATTTGCATCGAAGATCTTCATATTGAAAAAAAGGAAGAAACGAAAAAAGAAAATTTGGATAATTTATTCATTTCTGCCAAAACACGTGAGATACAAAAGAATCTGCTTAGAGTAATAAAACCAAGTTTACGGGGGATGTTGAAAATAAAAGAAAACAAATAAACTTGGTTTTAAATGGAAACAAACAAATTTGGTTTTATAAGTAAATGTCAATTATGTAATAAATTCTATCCTTGTTTTAGGAAAGGCCAAAATCAAATAAATGATAATAAATTTTGGTCTATCAAAATATGCAATAGAATTATCTAGAGAGAGAAGAGTGTAGAACACTGTCATGTTATATATAGATTCTCTCTAATATGTTGTACCAATCAATGATCAAGCAAAAAAAAAAAAAAAGAATCAAACAATAAAAGTTTTTTTCTTTTCTTAAAAAATATTTTACTTTCTTCTAATTTTTTCTCTTTCTCCACATAAATTTTTAACAAAGTGGTATCAGAGCTACATAAAATTTTCCAACAATATTTTTGTAATAAGTTTCAAATGCGCTTCTTGCTGGTATAAGTTTTTTGTGAGGTCCAATTTTGAAATTTGTCCAATTGTTAAACAAACTTTTGTATGTTAATGCCTCAAAAAAGAATAGTTTAGTATCTATCAAGCGTCCATTAATATGGATCATAATATGTACACCTCCAGTAAAAACTGTAAGTTGCAAATTGCACAAACTAGTCAGCGCTATTCAAAGTGAGGCAATCTTCACTACACGGCTGGAATTATTATAGACTTCTTAAGTTATTATGAACGAGGGAATCTTGTTGGTATATCATCTTTTTCAAACATGTGAACGTTAAAATATGTATGCAGCATTATATGAATACATGCAGTAACCTATGCTGCTTCCATGATGACTTGCTATGACAGACCAAAAGTACATCTTGACTGCTCCTGCCAAACTTTATGCATCTATAAAAAGATTATTAAATCTCACAAGTTCTGCCAAACTTTATCAATTTTCCTCTTTCTTAAAGGTGAACGTTTGGTTGATTTGGTTTATCCAATGATAAATTTGTCAAACCAAACTAAAATCAATAAAAATGAAAACCAAACCAAACCAACCAAATTAAATTTGGTTGGTTCGGTTGGTTATCCGATTAAACTAAACTAAAAATATTTTACACTTTGTGTTTGAAATATTCACTATAATTTAAAACAAATTGTAAATATATGATTACAGTATTATTATTTTTGATTTTTAATATTAACTTTGACACATAGCGATGATTAATATATACTTAAATAACTAAATTAACCTAAAATATTTATTATAATACCGATAATTTTGAAAAAATAGTAAAAATTCGGTTAATTTGGTTACACCGATAACCGAACTTAAATTTTTTACAGGCCGATTACAAGCCGATTTAATTTCAAAACCGAACCAAACAGACCAAAATAAATTGGTTTGGTTGGTTTATTTGGTTTAACCGAATAATGTCCAGCCCTACTCTTTCTAAGTATTTACAATGTCTGCAGGTATGAGGAGCTGTGGGTTAGGTTTTACTCGATCTGTATCACTGCTCGTCCTCAGCTTGAAACTTTCACCTAAACCATGCACAAATCCTGGATGGAAAACTTCAACTATCATCCCATGTCACCGTGGTCAAAAGAAGTTCATGCCTATATTTTCAATGAATGTTAGAAACGATTACGAAAAAAGCAAGGTTGATGATGCCATCCGAAGTTCAGGTGACCATGAACCTAACCAATGGGATTACAATTCAGTTCAGTCCATAAACAACAACTGCGCACGGTATGATTAAGTTGGAACATTGTTATTTTATTTTTTATTTTAATAACAAATTTATCTAAGGCGAACAGTAAAATGCTAACACAATGTTATACTTGGGCATATACAGGAGGAAATATATGGGGCTCTAGCTAGGGACTTAAAAGAAGACGTGTGTGCTTTGTTCAATGTATCTGACTCATTTGCACAGATTAAACTCATTGATTCGATTGAACAACTACAGTGGCGGATGCATGTAGGTGCACTGTGTGTCAAGTGACACACCATTATTCTGAAAGAAAAAAAAAATAGATATTTGCCAGCACTACAACTGCACAAGGACTAACGTGTACTATACCAACAGCTGCTCAAGGACCAACGTGTACTATACCCTGAAGACACTCCAGTGTATTACTTTTCCAAACATGGAAACGTCTGTGCACCATACTAGCAGCTTCATACTCATATATCATTCTCAAAAACAGAAAAAACTATTTGCAATACCAGCAACTGGTCCATCTGTCAAGCTTTTCCATCTTCATCCATTCTCCAATTTGGCAACTTCTCCATCTCTCCAGCTTTTCCGTCTTTGATGATAAAAAAAGGGTTTACAATGTGTTTGAGAAAATGTCACAAAGAGTTATTTTTTTCTATTACTTTTGAAAAGAAACTATATTATGATTTTTTTTTTATAATCCATTGACTATTGATTGGTGACACACCATTCGTAAAATCCTGTATCCGCCACTGAACAACTAGGACTTGGCTACCATTTCGAAGATCAAATAAAAACGATATTAAATGATAGGATGACAAGTGATTATACCAATCTCGTGCAAAACGATGGACTTCATGCAACTGCGGTATTATTCGAGCTTCTCAGACAACATGGTTTTATGATTTTGGAAGGTATGATTATAAAGTCACACCTCCAGTCACACTGCCACGTAATGTATGTGTATCTTTGTGTGTGTGTACATACAAAAAATATTTATGGATACGTGTTAACATCTCTCCAATATACACACATGTTTAAATCCTTTATGTGGATGTGCATGTGTAAATGGCACTTGAAGTAATCAAGAATATACAAATTTTAATATACGTATGAATTCCATTGGATCTAGAAATGAGACAATGAAAGAATCATTTTGGTAAAGAAAATTGATTTATAACCGATTTATGACTAATCTCATTTTTTTTTTCAATAAAAAATTACTTTTATATTTCAATTATAACAACATATATATAAATATTACATGCCAACTTGAAATGTAATTTTGAATGGATTAAAAGTTTCCAAATGATTCAAAATAATACTGCTAACAAATAGACATATCCACGAATACTTACTTATTTGCTTTTATCTAAAAAAGGAGATGAGTTGGAAATAGAGACACAAAAACTCTTAAATGTGTACACAGGTGCGCACGCGTAAATAGGCAGTACAAAATTACATTTATGGCTATCCACCGTAGTTATGCAATTCGATTTGGTCAAAAAAAGCTAAAACAATTTCAAAAATCTTATTCAAGTTGCACATACAACGGATCTGGGAAAAGACGAACTATATGTAAGTACAATGACAAAGTAAATAATTAAGGTTTGCACATGCAAACTCTACGTAGCACGTTATATGGTTTAAAATCCTGGAAAGATGACAAAATTTAGTACAGCTTTAGTGGCCCTGCGGCAACTAATAATTTTCTTGTGGCCAGATATATTCAAGCCCTTCATGAAGGATGAAAAGAATTTCAAGGCAATCCTGGCAGATGATGTGGAAAGCATACTTGTTAGAGGCCGATGGCTTCTCGTACATACTGGAGAGAGCCGCCATAAGATCTGCCGTGGTCTTTTCCTTTGCTATGTTGAAAGCAACATTGCGAGATAACGTCAATCGAATAACTCCAAGAGTTTGTCTATCAAGAAGAGCCCAATCTTCATCTTTCATATTCTCTGGCTTCTTTTCTGAGAGAGGTTGATAAAGCCTTTTCTGATACAGAAAATTTTCAATCTGCATTTTCCAAAAGCCAAAGTCGGCTCCGTCAAACATCTCGATTTTCACCTTTCCTTTATCTGCCGCCATCGCTCCCACTCGAATTTAATTTCTTTTCTAACAAATTATGGCTCTGATACCAGTTGTTGGGAAATTACGCAGATTTCCTTATGATTATATTTGTGAAGAAAAGAAATAAAGTGTAGAATGGTAAAAGACACACAAATTTGATAACGGAGTTCGGCCAATTATGCCTACGTCTCCGGGCTGCTGCAGATCTTTTATATCAGAGAATATTACAAAATGATTATACATAACACTTTACACTCAACACTCGATCTCACTTTTAATCTTGCTCTTCTTTTCTTCTTGTTGATTTTGAGATGAGATTGGAATGAGATGTAAGTTGTGAAGGAGAATGATGTATATATAGAAAGGAGATGGTTGGTGGGGGGTTGGTGGCGCGGTAGGTGGAGGTTGGTGGCAGCCCCATGTTGAAAATATGGGCTGCTTGGCTAAAGGCTGTTGTGAACACATGCAGCGTATCTCCCAAATTGCACATACTAGTCATCGCTATTCAAAGTGAGGTCTTCTTCACTACACGACTGGCTAAAGGCTGCTGTGAACACATGCAGCGTATCTCCCAAATTGCACATACTAGTCATCGCTATTCAAAGTGACGTTACACAAAATGCTACAGTACCCGAATAGTTATCGGGTACTCCAGCCGATTGCTCATATAAAACCGTGGGACCCTCTGAATTGTACTGATTTTCACTTAAATTTAAAAGCCAAGGTCCCACACTTTCCTCTCTTGTTCATGTGTAACGTCCGAAACTGTTTCGGGTACTGTAGCAAATTCCGACGTTAAAATATGCATCCAGCAGGGATATGAATCCATGCAAAGTAATCTAAACTTTTCAAATCAAATCCTCTATACCTAAAATCTTTTATCCTCCTATATGCAATCAATCAGGACTCCCTGAATTCCACTTTTTTGCAATTACACCGTCTTTCTTTCTCCGACTTAATTGCAAAAAGATGAAAATAGGGAATGCTGATTGTTTGACTACCGGAAAACATGGAATTTTGGGTGTAGAGGATTTGCTCTCTAAACTTTTTCCATGATGGCTTGCTAAGCACATCTTGATTGGTTTAGAATATGGCAACATGCATCTATAAAAAGGTTAGTAAATCTCACAAGTTCTGTCAAACTTTATCAATTCTCCTCTCTTTCTAAGCATTTAAACGTACATTTACAATGTCTGCAGGTATGAGCAGCTGTGTGTTAGGTTTTACTCAACCTAAATCACTGCTCCAACGCAACTTTAAATTAGTTTCACCTAAACCATGCACAAATCCTGTTTGGAAAACTTCAACTGTCATCCCATGCCACCATGGTCAAAAGAAGTTCATGTTTATAGTTTCAATAAATGCTAGAAAAGATTACCAAAAAAGCAAGGACGTTAATGATGCCATCCGAAGTTCAGGCGACTATGAGCCTAACCAATGGGATTACAGTTCAGTTCAGTCCATAAACAACAATTACACGGTTTGATTAAGTTGGAACGTTGTTTTTCTTCTTTTGTTTCATAATAAATTTCGCTTAAGTGTAGAATATTAAAATGCTAACACATTGTTATACTTGCGTATATACAGGAGGAAAAATATGGGGATCTAGCTAGGATCTTAAAAGAAGAGGCGTGTGCTTTGTTCAATGTCTCGGACCCATTGGCACAGATTGAACTCATTGATTCGGTAGAACAACTGGGGATTGGCTACCATTTCGAAGATCAAATAAAAACGATATTAAATGATATGATGACAAGTGATTATACCAATCTCGTGCAAAACGATGGACTTCATGCAACTGCGGTATTATTCAAGCTTCTCAGACAACATGGTTTTATGATTTCGGAAGGTATGATTATAAAGTCACACCTCCAGTCACACTGCCACGTAATGTATGTATCTTTGCGTATATGTGCATACAAAAAATATGTATGTACATACAAAATATTTAGGGTACGTGATTTTGAATGGCTTAAAGATTTCCAATAACTCAAAATATTTACGGATACGTGATTTTATGATCTGGGAAAAGACAACTATATGCAAGTACAATGACAAAATAAGTAGAGAGTCCTTGTAAGAATATTGATAGAAGCAAGTAATTTGTTTTTATTCAAAGACAATTATTTCTGTACAAACTTGTTGAGAATATATACAAAATGAGATGGGCTGAAATAGGCTTAGCAAGGCCCAGATGTAAAATGACTAAATACAAAAGGTTGTAACATTATGCCGCATTGTATACATCTGATACCCCCCCTCAAACCCTATCTCGTGGTTAGGGTTCGAACTCTAAAAAAAAATGGCGGCGGATGTAGAAAATATCCCTTAAATCTTCACGAAATTCTTTCAATTTCTGACATTATATACATCGCTTTTCTTCTCTGATGAAGTTTTTGAGCTATTGAGCTCCTTGCGTCGTTCTTTACTCCTGATTTCAACAGTGTTATGCGGATCTGGCTTGAATTTGACTTTTCTTCGATTGTCTTGCTAAAGATCTGGACTTTTATGTTTGGAAGAGCTTGAGCTAGCACTGTAGTTCCGTTCAACTTCATTGGCTTCAGATTTGTACTTCGAATCGCAGATGCTCAGATTTTCGCGATGCTTGATAAAGCTCTGCTTTGACAAAGGCTTTGTCAGTACATCCGCAACTTGGTAAGTCGAAGGTACGTGATTGATTTGTATTTTGTTTTTCATGACAAGTTCTCGAACGAAGTAGATATCCAACTCCATGTGTTTCGTTCTTGAGTGTAAAACGGGATTAGCAGTAATAGCAATAGCGCTTAAATTATCACACCAGATAGTAGGTTTGCCGTTGATTTCAATTCTTAGTTCACTCAAAAGAGATTGAATCCAAATTAGTTCTGCACTGGTACTTGCTATACTACGGTATTCTGCTTCTGTACTCGATCTGGAGACAGTTGATTGTTTTTTTGCGCACCATGAAATAGGGTTTTTGCCAAGAAATATGCAGTAACCTGATGTCGATTTTCTGTCATCCCTATCACTTCCCCAGTCTGAGTCAGCATAGCCAGTTAGATTTAATGCTTTGCTCTTCTTCATGCTTAGACATAGATTGATGGTCCCTCTTAAGTATCTTAGTATTCTTTTTACAGCAACCCAGTGTTCACTTAATGGCTTATGCATATATTGACTGACTTTATTTACACTGTAAGTGATGTCTGGTCGTGTAATTGTGACATATTGAAGAGCACCCACTATGCTTCTATATTGCTTTTCATTTTCAATAGGTTCTCCCTTGTTCTTGCTTAGCTGTATGTTGCTGACCATAGGAGTTGGCAGAGGGTTTGCTTTATCCATTTTTGCCTTTGTGAGAATTTCATTGATGTATTTCTTTTGATTTAGTTGTAGTTCCTCATTATGACCTCTGTTGACTTCAATTCCTAGAAAGTATGCAAGATTTCCTAAGTCTTTGATTGAGAACTCTTTATTTAAGTGCTTTGTCACATATTGAATTTCTTCAACACTATTACCTGTAATCAGAAAATCATCAACATATATAAGTATATAAGTAACAGTGTTGTTAAGAAATTTAATAAACAAGGAGTTGTCAGATTTGGCTGGATTGTAGCCAAGTTTAGATAGAGTTGCTTTTAGCTTGTCAAACCAGACTCTTGGAGCCTGTTTAAGACCATAGATAGCTTTGCTAAGTTTGCAGACGAAACTTTCTTTTCCTTGCACTTTAAAGCCTTCAGGCTGCTCCATATATACTTCTTCCTGCAATACACCATTTAAGAAAGCGTTATTGACATCAAGTTGTTTGATGGTCCAATTCTTGTATAAGGCAATTGTTAATATTATTCTTATAGTAGTGGGCTTCACAACAGGTGAGAACGTTTCTTTAAAATCTGTTCCGTACTGTTGTGAATATCCTTTAGCTACTAATCTTGCCTTATATTTTGATATTGAACCATCAGGATTCTTCTTAAGTCTAAAAGTCCACTTGCATCCAATGATATTTTTATTTTTGGGACATGATACAAGTGTCCAAGTGTTGTTTTTCATGAGAGCATCAAACTCGTCTTGCATGGCACTCATCCACTTGTCATTCTGTTTAGCTTGATAATAAGTGGTTGGCTCATCAGTAGATTCTTCAATATGAAATATTTTTGGCTTAAATATGCCACTTTTGCCCCTGGTGATCATATGATGTCTATTTTGAACATTTGTAGTAGCTTCATCTCTTTGATCACTTCCATGAGTACTGCTGTTTTCCTGATTACTGCTACTGACATCTTCTTGAGTGTTATATTCTGAGTTTTCAGGTAACTCTAGAGACCCTTGATCTGAACCATTATTGGTTACGGTGTGTTGAGGGCTAGGGTTGTATGCTGATGTCTGATTCGGCTGTTCCCTGTTTTGCTCATGTACAGGTATGACTTCAACATGAATGTCAGGTATAGTAGGAACTGAAACCTTTGGATTGTAAACTTTTTTGGTTGTTTTGTATTCTTCTTTGCTAAAAGGAAATGCTCTTTCATTAAAGATGACATGTCTAGATATGTAAACTTTACCATGACTATCTAAACACTTGTAGCCTTTGCAATTTGTTGCATAACCAAGAAAAGTACAATGTGTAGATCTGAAATTAAGTTTGTGTTTATTATAAGGTCTTATATAGGGGAAACACAGACATCCAAAGACTTTTAGCTCATTATACTTCGGTTTGGTATTAAAAAGAACTTCAATAGGACATTTAAATGCAAGTACTTTTGTGGGGAGTCTGTTTATAAGGTGTACTGCTGTAGCAAAAGCATCTGGCCAAAATTTAAGTGGCATTGATGCTTGAGCCAGTAGCGTTAAACCAGTCTCGACGATATGTCTGTGTTTCCTTTCTATAAGGCCATTTTGCTCGGAAGTGTGAGGACATGTAAGTCTGTGTGTAATTCCCTTTTTATTGAAAAATTCTCTCAATGGTAGAAATTCCTTACCTCCATCGGATTGAAGCACTTTAACTTTGCAGTTCAGCTGATTTTCAGCGTTGGTGATGAACTTTATTACTGTATTATAAGTCTCAGATTTTGACTTCATGAAATAAATCCAAACATGTCTAGAATATGCATCGATAAATGATATATAATAGTTGTAATTGTAATCAGTGTTCACTGGAGCAGGACCCCACAAGTCCACTGCAACTAGTTCGAGTGGTTTATTATACTGAGTTTCAGAATTTTGAAACATCAGTTTGTGACTTTAACCTAGTTGACAGTATGAACAAAAATAATGCTCAGGAATACTGATGGCAATTTTACTACTATTCAGAATTTGCTTTACAATTTTCATGCTAGGGTGACCTAGCTTACAATGCCAAACATCAAAAGTCTTACAGATTTCGTCCATTTTCAATTCAGTCATGTTACATCCAATATCATGATTAAAGTCTGAACAGTTTCTTGAATCAACATCAAACTTGTATAAACCATTATGTTCATTACCCTGCAAAATGATTTTCTTAGTTAGAAGGTCTCTAACTAGACAGTTATTAGGATAGAATTCAAATGAGACATTATTATCCCTAGCACATTGTGATACACTTATGAGATTTTTCCTAATGTTGGGCACCCTTAAAAGATTATTTAGAAATAATTGTCTAGTACCCTTTATACTGGTGTGACCAGTGTGAGTGATATAAGCCGTGTTGCCATTACCCATGGATAGTGATTGCTTACCTCGGTACTCCCTGTTTCCAAGGTTGAGATTGGTTAAATTGTTGGTCACATGATTTGTAGCTCCTGAATCGGGGTACCATGCATCATCTTGAACATCAGTGATGCTTGCAGACTCGTTTCCTGATTCTTGTGTGCTTTTACTATCACTTTGATTGCTTACCATATTTGCAGTAGGGTTGTTTCGACTGTTTGCGTTTTGACCATTGTTGTAGTTATTGTTGAACCTGAAATAGCACCTGATTGCTGTGTGACCAATTTTGTCACAAATCTGACATTTTGGCCTGTTGTTGTTTCCTCTACCAGCTCTTCCACGACCTCTGCTAGGTTGTCCACCTCTTTGGTAAGCATTTGACTGGTTCTTGATGTTGTTTCCTTGATCTTGATTCTTGAATTTTGCAGTGGTCAAGTTGATTTCAGAATTGACCTCTTTCTTTTGTTGAATTCTTCCTTCATGACTTAAGAGCATTGAATACACACTCTGCAATGATGGCGTAGGCTCTATTGATGTTATGAAAGCAACAACCGCTTCATAATCATCATCGAGCCCGCTCACAATGTAAAGAACATGTTCATTTTCAGTTATCTTTTGACCAGTGCAGGCCAATTGATCACACAGATTTTTTACCTTCATAAGGTAATCGTTCATGGTAGAATCAGCTTTCTTGATATTTTGAAGTTGTCTTTTGTAATGTAGGACCCTTGCAGAGGATTGTGAAGTAAAGATTCTCTCTAATGTTGCCCAAATATCGTGAGAGGAACCACAACCGATCAGTTGTGGTAGCAAACTTGCACCAACTGATGACATGAGCCAAGAACTTATCAGATTATCTTGCCTCTGGTAAGCTGTGAATTCGGAATATATAACAAGTCTTTCTTCAGCATCTCTCACATATTTTGATGGAATGGTTTTTGTGCCATATAGGTATTCTTCAAGACCGTAGCCCTTTGCTGCGGTTTCTATTTGCAATTTCCAGATCAAGAAATTTGATTCGTCGAGCTGAATTGAGATAAGTTGACTTTGCGGTTTAATGATAGATTTGATTAATTCTTGAGTAACATCAACTGATGATTGGCTTGTTTTTGCCGTAGATGAAGTTGATGTAGAGGAAGCATCAGTTCCTGCCATGTTGCGAGCCAAGAAATGAAAACAAGAAGAGGGCAGTCAAGAAACTGCACACAGAAAGATGATGTGAAACCGGGTTTGTCAAATACAGGGACAATCCTTGTATTTGATGACTGAGGACGGCACAGCGATGATGAAAGTGTGTGAGGCTGAAGGTATCTGACGCAACCGGTGCAGTTGATCGGAGATCAATTGTGCGTGGATGACGCAGGCCTAGTGATGATGATTGATTACAAATCAATCCCCTCTTGCACTGAGTCGCAGAATAGATCTATTGGTGAGGATCAAGAATTGCTGTTAAGCAATGTCAGCTCTGATACCATGTAAGAATATTGATAGAAGCAAGTAATTTGTTTTTATTCAAAGACAATTATTTCTGTACAAACTTGTTGAGAATATATACAAAATGAGATGGGCTGAAATAGGCTTAGCAAGGCCCAGATGTAAAATGACTAAATACAAAAGGTTGTAACATTATGCCGCATTGTATACATCTGATAGTCCTAATAATATACTGTCCACGTTGAATTCAGATTGGTATATTTGTCTTTCTTCCTCTAATTACTGCCATATTTTCTCTCTTCCGCAAATATTAACCGATATACTTTCTCAGTTTGGCCGCAATTCAGTGGGAAAAATTTGTTTTCGGGCATACTAGCAATTTTCAAATAAATATTTAATGCACCACGTTATACGTTTTAAAATCCTGTGGAAAGATAACAAAATTTAGTACAGCTTTAGTGGCCCTACTGCAGCTAATAATTTTCTTATGATAATCTTAAAAACCAAAACTCTTGTTTTATGCGGCCAGATGTATTTAAGCCCTTCATGAAGGATGAAAAGAATTTCAAGGAAATCCTGGCAGATGATGTGGAAGGGTTAATAAGCATATATCAAGCTTCGTACCTTTCAATTAAAGGGGAAAGCATACTTGATGCAGCTAAGTCATTTTCAGCTACACATTTGCAAAGGTTTACCAAATCCACATTTGCAGAAGAAATTGCTTATGCAATGGATCTTCCATCACACTGGAGACCTAAAAGGCTAGAAACACGAAGATACATTGAAATCTATGTGAAGAAAGCAAAAATGAGATCTACTTTGCTTCAGTTTGCTAAGCTTGATTTCAATATGGTGCAAAATGGACATCAGACAGAATTGACTAAGGTCACAAAGTAAGTTAATTAGCTACCTTGTGAAGGGGTACTGCATGCAACAAAATATTTAATGAAATTTCTACCCAAATCTATATTTGCAGAAAAGTTTTTCCAGCGAATTACAGTATTTACCGAGCTACCTAGAAATGTAATATACCCGTAAACACATTGCATACGTAAGAATAATAAGACTTTTACATATCTCTGCAATATAACAACTTCATTTCAATTTCATAAATCAGCTGGTGGACAAATGAAGGTCTTGCCCACAAACTGAAATTTGCTAGAGACCGGACATTTGAATGCTTTTATGTAGTATCCAACATTGTATTTCAACCTCAATTCGGATATATCCGAGAAGGGCTAGCAAAAGTTGTGGCACTTATAGTAATACTTGATGATGTATATGATATTTATGGCTCTTTGGATGAGCTAGAACTATTTACTCGGATGGTCGACAGGTAGCTATTTGTATACTATTCCATAAAATAATTTATGATTACGATAACATAACATACCAATCTTTGGCAGATGGGAAATCGAAGAGCTAGAAAACCTCCCAAATTACATGAAGACAATTTTTAATGCTGTTATAGATGTTGTTGATGAAATGACATGCAACATTTCAAAACGTAATGGATTAGATATCCTACCGTTTCTGCAAAAGACGGTAATATTCATAACTTTTAGGTGATACGTGTCGTCTTGTAAGTAGAAGATGCATGCAATATTATAATAATATGAACGTGTTGTTAGAGTTCAAGACTTCAAAAGTAATCACACTCTGTGATATTTTAGAAATAAACAAAGGCCTAACCTAGCATATTAACCATTTCAGGCAGTTATTTTAGCATGTTTTTTCCCTGTGCAAGTATATGTTACTGATAGCATTGGCTACTCAACTACAGTGGGGAGATCTGTGCAAAGCATTTTTGGTGGAAGCAAAATGGCAGAACAGGAAGGATACACCATCACTCAGAGAGTATATAGACAACGGTTGGATTTCAGTGTCAGGGCCTATTATATTAACTCACGCATTCTTTTTTCTGATGCAAGAACCTACAGAGGAAGCATTAGAGCTTTTAGAAACTAGTCCAAAGATCATTCGTTTGGCATCAATGATCTTCAGACTATGTAATGATTTGGCAACTTCAACTGTAAGAAATCTGTTATCTCCAGTAAACAACATACATATGAATATATCCAAAATAACAGTCGAAATCTCAAATTGAAATAGGCAGAGCAAAAGAGGGGACATGCACCAACCGCAATACAATGTTACATGGAAGAGATGAACGTTTCTGAGATTGAAGCTCGTGAACATATATCAGCTCTTATATCAGAAACATGGAAAGAACTGAATAAAGAATACATTTTATGCTCTTCATTTCCTCAACCATGTGCAGAAGCCTGTGTGAATTTAGCTAGAATGGCTGTCTGTATTTATCAGCAAAGAGATGGTTTTAGCATTCAAACATATGAGACCAAGGATTTTATACAGTCACTGCTTATAAAGCCTATTAATATTGCATAAAAGGATTTTTCTTGATTGAATTTATGAAGTACATCTCCTTCTGAAATATAATATGTTTGATTTGGCCGTAGATACAAATATATGAACTGTAAAATTATTACAGATATAAGTAATTGATAGAAAGAATATAACTGCCAAGATCGTGATTCAATTACTATTTATGCCATGCGTTGTATGCTTTTATGCATATCTGTATGCAGGAAAGTATAAAGTTTGTGTATCATGTTAGAAACAAAGAAATAAAATAGACTACTATTGCACAATCAGATACTTTTGATGATTCATTAAATTTTTAGTGTGTACAGTGCAGGGGCGGACGCACTTTGAGGTGAGGTGGGGCCAATGCCCTAGCTCAGAAAATTTTTTTGTGGCACAAGGCATCCACGCATTTTTGTTTGGCCCGACCTGGGGGTTGAAGAATGCCCTACCTGAAGGCAAAACCAGCCATATTCTTGGCTCATAATGTTGTTTAGCTGATTGTTGCAAACAAATACATTTTGTTATATGTATAGAGAAAACTTTTCATAACTTATAGAATGTGGGACAAAAAATTTGGCCCTAGCTCAAACCATGAGCTAGGTCCGCCACTGGTACAGTCATGCTAATTAGCTAACTAACTATTACAAATCACCGGATTATAATATTCACACTGAATGGGAGAACATTGCGATTAAACATACATCTTGACTAGAGCGGCCCGGGCCCAATGCAAACTGGGTCATTCCAGAGGGCAGCAACATCGGCTAGGGCATACAGGAAATCTCTGGTCGGAAAATTTCGTAAGCAAAATTAAAAGATAAAGAGAAAATCACGTATGAGAAAGACTTAAAACCGCACTCGAAACAACTAGGGTGCGGTTTTCAAATGTAAAAACCGGAACCGAACCAAGAACCGTTGGTGTGGTTCGGTTTTAAAAGTGCGGTTTCGCTTTCAAAGCCGTTTAATAGAAAAAATGCGATGTTTCCTAACTTGTCAGCATGAACATAACATTATCGCACATAAACACAACCCAGCCACAATAATCAATATTTTTTAAAAAATGTAACATGCGATAAGTATAACCTTGTCCATTTCTCAATCTAGGTAACTAGATATTTTCTTATGTTTGTAGCTGAAGTGGAGTAAAATGTATGCATTTAAATGGATACAAGAAAAGTGGTGTTGGAATGCAAATAGTGAAGGCTTGAAAAAAAGATACTAGACAAAGTGCTGTTGAAATGCAAGCATTCATAAACCATATCGGTGCGGTTTCGGTTTTGCGGTTTGAGAAAAGATAAAAACCGAACCAGGACCATGCTAGCGGTGCGGTTTCATCGGTTTTGCGGTTTTAGTTCGGTGCGGTTTTTTAAGATGCGGTTTTTAGCGGTTTCGGTTCGGTTTCGGTTTGTAATCGGTTTTCCTGCTCATCCCTAGTATCATAGGCTCGAAACGAAAAAGAAGAAGAAACTGAGGCGTTGAGGTAGAAACCCTAATTTCTAATTTTTTTTTTTTTTTTTTTTTTTTTTTTTGTTAATGACTAGGATAGGAACTTCCGTACATTCGAGCATCGTCTACGAACAAAAAGAAAAAGTGCTCTTTCCATTTTACATAGGCATAACCGGTAGCATTTGAGCAATGAATATTTATATTTTTATGAACACAACATCAGAGATGTCGGCTCTTTTTCCAAGGACAAATTTTCAAAATAGTTTTATTTTTAAAACTAGTAGCACGTTTAAGTTATCTGTAAAACTATTTGCCGAAGTATGTTAGTTTTAGCCAGCTTAGCGTCGAAGTGACAAATTTGAAGAAACATAACGGGGGCGCACTTCACAAGTGTGCCTTGTAACTGGTGCACTTAAGTCATATTTTTTTTCAACCTAAATAACCTTCTTTCTTATACAATCTGTCATTCTATTTTTACAGCCTTGCCCTCACCGCGCAGAGTCTTGCTCGCCCTCCAAAATCATCCTTTCATGTTAGCGTTGCTGCCGCCGGCTTCTTCGGCCGAATTTACATCGGCGTCAACGTCGAATTCCCGAAAGTACCCCTCCATCACTCCATCCAAGCCGAACAGTTTCTGCTGACCAACGCCCACCTCCACTCCGAGCCGCAGCTCCTCTACCTTGTCGTCATCGCCGCTCCCTACGGCCACTGCCGCCAGTTCATGCAGGAGCTCCACAACGCCTCTCGCCTCCGGATCCTCTCTGATCCAAGCCCTACCTACAACCCTCTTATCAAATTGCTTCCACGACCCTTTACTCCATTGGATCTCCTACCTCCTGAAACGCCCCTTCTGATGGAACCTCAAATCTCATCAAAACGGAACCTAACTCTCAAAAACATCGCCTGGAGCTGCGAGATGGAGAGAGTTTTAACAGAGAAAGTAATGAAGGCGGCGAAGGAGGCATACGCACCTTATAGTGGATGCATAAGTGGCTTTGCAGTGATAGACAGAGAAAATAGACTGCATAAAGGGGATTAATTTTATAGGCTGGTTCTATTTGCACCCCTCTTGTTCCCTTTCACGCCCCGCTAATTTATAAAATTTTAATATTCCGAAATTGCCCTCCCTCCAGATCACAAAATAACACGTTTAAAATAAATAATCGTGCAAATAAGCTTGAATGTAACTAGGTTTATGTAAAATCCTCGCTCGGTCTGAGTGAGGTTTGCATGCTAACCTCGCTACCATCAAACTAGATTTGTATTATAACCTAGTTAGGGTCGAGTGAGGTTTGTATGATAACCTAGTTTGGAGTAAGCGATGTTTGTGAGTCAACCACGTCATATTTGTACGTGATTCAAAAATTATGATGGTATTTTGGGTATAAATCGGGGTGTGAAGAGGAAAAACTGTGGTGCGATGGTTTTTTAAAGATGAATGGGGTGGGAAAGGAGAAAAGCGGGGTGGAAATAGAATTAGCCAATTTTATATTCGAAAGATTTGGGTGGCACCAGAACCAAAGATTTAGGTGCATGGTTTTGAATTCGAAAGCTGAGATGCACTACTAGTTTGTTGACACTAGGGTTAACTAACCTCACTTGGTGATTGGAGGAAATCAATGGGGCATGTATGGACCCCCTGATTTCCACCAATCACCAAGTGAGGTTACTTGACACTAGTGTCAACAAACTAGGACTCGCTGAGATGTTGATGGAGATTTATCCTACGCATTATTGTTATGTTAGCTGTATAATTTACGAATTTAGTTAAGAATAATAGAATTTATGTTTCACATGACATAGCATATGGATAACGTAAATTTATCCGATAAAATGTTCGCAGTTGCAAGTTGGTAAAAGGTAATATTTGTAAAGGGCGCACTTGTGAAATGCGTCCCGTTATCTTATTTTTATGTTTGCCGCCTCAGCGTTGAGGTGGCTAAAACTAGCCTACTTCTCCAAATAGTTCTAAAAGTAGCTTAAATATGCCAAAGTTTTAAAAATAAGCCTATTTTGAAAATTTGCCTTTTTTTAATCAAACCGACAGCATTCAAAATAGCGTTTTTAGACGCTATTTCGGATGCCGCCATGTCCTTTAGGCTAAAAACAGTCTCCCCTCGTTTTTCCTTTAGACGTTATTTTGGATGTCGCCACTCTCTCCCCCTTTTTTTTCCCCTTTCACTTGCTCTCAAATCCATATTACAACAAAAATAAACTCCTCAACTTCAAATTTAGTAAAAAAAAAAAACACATTATATCCTTTAAATTCACTTGAATGGCTTACTCATCTTATAAAGTTCTTTCCATTGATAACTAATCTTTACTTTTCTTATTAAAGTTGTGATTTTTCATATTTTAGGGGTTTTGAAAAATAATGTTGTATAGGTTTGTTTGATTTGTTGTACTATAGTGTATCATTTGATGTTTACATTAACAAATTCATGAATTTGTTTTATTTTGTATGACTTTGTATGACAACTGGATAGAAATTATGATAAAAATGAATGTACTAATTGCATATGTGTGGAAGGAGAATGTGGCATAAAGAAGTATGTTGAAATTATAAAAATATGAGGCCTTAATATTATTTACTTTCATTAAGTTTTATTTGTAAATTTAAAATTTGTTTTTTTGGGTAAAACTAGTATGTGTGTAAATGTTGTTTGCTTGTGAATAAATCGTGAAGTTGATAATGAGAAAGAGTTATGACATTTGATAAGTGTATAAATGTGCGGATTGTTAACATCAATTGAATAGCTTTTCATAAATTGGTTGAGTGTTTGTTGATGGATCACTGGACTGATTTTTGTTCCTTAATTGTTGATAGAATATGCAGAAATGAACTTGGACCGGTAGATCCAAGCGTCTTATACTTACAGGCAGAAAATCAGACTAATTATGTGAACCTAATGGCGATAACATTATTTCATTAATTTATCAAGATTTTTGATCATGTTGGAGTTTATCTGTTTACTTGTACTAGATTATATTATTGCTAGATGGAGGCTCGCGATCCAGAGTGGACTATCGACCATACTTCTACACTTAAGCAGGCTAAGTCAAAGCATCCAAAGTCATTGACACTACAAGATATAGCAGGATTTGGCTTGGTGCATAAATTAGAGTATGCACAACTTGATCTGTAATAACCCGGAAATCTGAGCCAATTTAAAATTTTTATTTTGGTTATTTTAGCGAATTTTGATTATTTAAAATAGATTATTTTAAATAGTAACGACGAAAAATTTATTTCGAATAGAATTCGAACATATATATTATATAGATCGTTGATAGAATATAAATATTTATTTAAATTATAAAAGGAATTGAAAATGGCGCGGTAGTTCGATAATTCGATTTCAAATTCCAAATGAATGTACCGGGTGCAAAATGAACCGGATTTTAGTGAAATCAAAAATATTTGAATCTAATAGAGAATATCTTTCCAACGAATCCGAAAATTTGAAATTTCATAGCGGGGATCAAAAGTTATGTCCAGTTGAAATTTCAGAATAGTCGCTATGGAATTTCGGCCCTTAAAAATGGTCATTTTGCAAACGACCTCGATTTTCGACGAAACCACTTTTGTTGGATCCGCGATGTCAAATTATTGCTAGGTTTCAAATCTCGTAATTTTTCGAATTGATATGTGAGCGTGGCAAAGGAAAACGTGTTTGACCAGTTTCAGTTGATTTTAATCGACTGGAAAATGGCCATTTTTCAAACGGTCTCGGAATTTGACGAAATTAGTTTTGTTAGGACCGTATCGTCGATACGAAGCTAGAAAATATTTTTCGGGAATTTTTAGAGATCGTATGTGACCCGGTAAATTGAAATGTACGTTTAAAATTGAATATATAGATTTATATTTTAATTTCAGCGAAAACTGAACAAAACAGCTCAACTGGCTTACGAAACATATCCCATTGCGTTCGAAATGGGGGTAATTAGCTAGGGACGACAGTCGTTGGGTGTCGTTTAGAGTTCTAATGAAAAGTCAACTTAAGTGGAGAATTAAATAATAAAATAAATATAATATATATATTCAAAAGCCTAACCTCTCCCTTCATTATTTACAGCCTCCGCCCTCTTCAAAATAGATGGCCAAATTTATCCTAATTTTAAACCCTAAATTACCAAATCGTTTCAGCGTTTCTCCGAATCTCTAAAGCCAAAATCGATGAGCTCATGAAGCTCTGTAAATTCGTAGGGAGATGATCGGGTTTAGGGTTTAGGTTGGACCACTGTTTCAACTCGAACTCGACTCGTTCGAGGGTGGTTCCTGACCACCTGAGGGGTGCGACAGGGCCCATGTCGTCGGCGTTTGGGGAGCGGAGGGCGGCGCACCAGGAGGTGCTCTCGGATTTGCGAAGCTTGGCCGGATGTGATGAGCGACGGGGGAGATAGGGTGCGTGGTTTGGGGGTTTCACAGTCCAGATCACGAAGAAGAAAGGTTTTGCTTCTTTTTTTTAATTTTTTTTATTTTATTCAAACAAAATACATTGCTAAAAAATAGTTTTTAAATTTAGAAATACATAGTGTAAACTCAGTCTTAAATCAATATGAATACATAACATAAGGATATGGTTTTTGTATCTTTTCGAAAAGAAAAATGTTTGATTTTTAACTAAGGAAAAGGAATGATTTTTATAGATTATAAAGATATGCTTTTTTATTATAAAAAGCGAAATAAAAATTTGATTTTGATTGGAAAATAAAAAGATACGATTTTTATTACAAATACCGTATATAAATAAAACATATATGATTTTATTCATATGGTGGTGACAATAAAGGGTTGATTTTTAAGAGAAGAAAGATAATATATTTTCTTATTATGAAGTTATAAGTTTTATTGTATAAATGTTGGAATTGGAGGAAAGATGTAATTTTTATATAGAAAAAGAAGCTGCAAAATCGTATCTTTATGTATGAATATAGCGTGGATTTAGAAATATGAGATCTTTATATAGATTCATGTGAATTAAAAATATGGTTTTTATATTTGGAGAGAGATAAAAATACAATCTTTTTTAACAAAAAGATATGATTTTTATGAACGTAAAAATACGATTTTTACTTTGAATATAAAAAGATTAGATTTTGAAAAATAAAAAGATTAGATTTTTAAAGATACAAAGACGTGATTTTTTAATGATATAAAGAAGTGGTTTTTAATTGTATAAAAATGTGTTCTTTTATATATGTAGCGAAGTAAAAATTTGACCTTTATATAAGTAGCGATATAATAAAAATGCGATTTTTATTATATGTATAACGATATAAAAATACGATTTTTATATATGAAGTGGCGATATGAAAATATAATTTTTATAACGAAGTAGCGATGTAAAAATATGATTTTTGTATATAAAACTGAATAATAAAAATGTGATTTTTATTATGAACAGCGTGAAAAAAGATAGCGCTGGAAGTTTGGGCAAAACCAGATGTTCAGAAATTCAGAAATATAATTGGAGGAGTGGAACTCTCGGTGAGAACTTCTCACTTTTAATTTAACTTTCTAGTTAAAATATGTACTAGGATGCAGACGGTGTTTAGTAGCACCCGACACCTGTCGTCCACAGACCATGGACGACTTGTATGCTTGTTTGTTTGATTTCGATGTGTAGTTGATTGTGTGATGTGATGTGAAAAGAAATAAAATATTTATATAGTTAAAAATATTTTATAGTTGAAAATAGAATTTTTAACGTGTATATAAAATAAATATTTATAAACAAATTGGAGATTTGTTTATATACACTGATTTGATTGATATTTATTAGGACGATAAATTTTACACATCGCCCAACTACACAAATAAAATCTGTGCTTGATTGTTTGAAACCCCACACGGGTATTGGGATGATATATGACATACACTAATCCCAATAATTAGTTGTATGTCGATCGATTGATTGACAGACTGTTATAAGCGTTAAATATTTATATTTGATGCTTATACAGTGTAGAATGCACTTTGGATGATGGTTGATTATTTGTCGTTGTCGATATATACATGTGTTGTATGGAAGTCCATAGAAATAAAATCTATGGTAATTGATTGGGCCTCATTCCAGTTTTGAAATAGAATATTTAAGGAGGACTATTTGAATAAAATATTTGAAAAGGAATATTTGAAAAAGAAATATTTGAAAGAGAATATTTGAAAATAGAAATATATGAAGCCGTTTTGATTAGATTGAAGCCATTTTGACGTGAACGATATTTATATCGATTTTATTCATTTTATAATGAATATCGAAAGTGACTTCAAAATCTGATATTTTGAAAAGAATTGAAATTCGAATTAAACTGAATAGGAATGAATTCGAATTGAAATTAAATAGAAATGAATTCGAATTGAAATTGAATATAAATGAATTCGAATTGAAATTGAATTGAATTGAAAAGGAACTGAAATTGAATTAGAAATCAATTTGAATTGAAATCAATTTGAAATGAATTTGAAAGGAATTTATAAGGAAAAATTCAACTTTGATTTAAAATTGAATATGGAGTTGAAATCGTTTTGAAAACGAATTTAAAACGATTTATAAAATACGTTTTAAAAGGAAATCGACGAAGTATATATTATATATATAATATAATGGCCTGAATAGAACGCGCCGCGCTGCGGCAGTTCGCGAATTTCGACCATTAACTTCGAATATATATTGCGGGAGATCCGACCATCAGATTCTCCTAAAACCGGAACCGTTGGGTTCGTATCGAAAAGAGCTTTCTAACGAATATTAGAAATTTGAAATCTAACGGTTGGATTTGGAATTATGTCCAAATCAATTTTGGAAAAGGTCGTTGTAAGTGCAGTTCGATGGCCGTTGATGGAAATCGACTGTACGGGCCTTGATAAAATTATTAAAAATAGTAATAATTTGTGTAAAATCATAAGAAATGATTTGGGAAGAATTGGGATGAAAAACTCCATATTTGAAAAGATAAAAGTAGATTTTTATCGAAATGAACTAGTTTTGAACTAGAGTAATAATTTATTTATTTTTAAAAATAAATAAATTGGATTTGAAATGATTTTTAAATATAACCAGGATTTCCAATAATTGAATTGGAATGGATTTGAATCGAAATTGTCTTTGGAATATTTCGATGTTGGATTTCGTGACGATACAGATATTGTTATGGGAATTTGAAAGATATATTAATATCGTTATTTCCAATACGATATTTGTTTGTCGTAGAATTTGATATTGAATATAAGCCGATATATTTTCTATTCAGAGCCTTATATTTAATATCAAATGTGATTTGGGTTAGTCGTGAATGGTTTCTTCATTAACATTGTTCTTAAGCCCAGTTGAGAAAAAGATTAAATCTTTTTATTTAGATTTAATGAAGTGTAACAATTAAATAATATTTAATTGGAATTGAATTGGTATTGATTTTTGGTTTTATCGTGAACAGCTTTTTAAATAACACTTGTTCTTTAACCCGATAATTAATGGAATGTGATTTTGGGTTTATCGTGAACCGTGTTTTAAATGACACTGATTCTTTAACCCAGTTAAAGATTAAAACTAAGTGGAGTTTTAATGAATCTTTAATTAGATTGAAAAGATCGAGAATGGAGTATCACCAATTTTACTCCAGGCGATAGTTAAATCTTTAATTAGATTTGAACATGAAATGGTAATTGAATTTACCGATAACACCGTGGTGTTAGATATGAAGTATGACCAGTTTTACTTCATGGGATGAATAGGTTGGGATTGGGAAATAAAATAAAAGATTACTTTGGTGTGGTTCGCAAATCCCGACTAGTTTGAATTGCAATTCAATGAAGATTAAAGAATAAATTTAAAGAATTTATCTTTGATAAAATTAATGGGAACCTTTCCCAAAGTATATGAATATTTGGATAAAAGAATATTCTGAATTGGAATGAGGCGTTTGTTGTGTTTGTGTAACACTTGTTTATTATATACGCGAGTTATTCAGAAAGACCGGGTTTATCCCATTCTGAATAACTGATTCGACGTGGTGTCGAGGATGAAGATGGTGGTCGAAGACCGGAGGTCTTCACGTCGTTTGGGTGATTACTGATGATCTTGATTGGGCCGTACACCCAAGAGGAGGAAATCAGTTGGTGGTCGTCCAAACATACTTGGAGATCGATGGATATGCGGGGTACTGGGTGCCTCCGGTTTCGTTCAGACCCAGAACGAACTTGTAAATGGACTGTGTGTCTGACATTGGATTTTATTCTGTGTGGTTGATTTCTATTAAATATATATCTGTTTGGTGGCGGAGAATTTATTCTCTTGCTTAACGCCCTTCTCTGAGATGCACGAGCTCAGGGGTTATATATTGATGGATATCAAACGCATGGAGTGAATTGCCTGTGTGGCATGCCTAAGTGGCAATATGATCAAGGCTTCTGTTGAAAAACAGAGTCTTGTGGTTTATGATCAAAGCACGGCCTTTGTGGCGTAGCTTTGTGTAGCGTTGATTCGCGAGCCTCACACCCCGGTTGTGAACCAAAAACGGGAGAGGACCTCAGGGAGGACATGCGTTTCTTTCTAGTTAGAAGTGGCGTCTGTGACGAAAAAGAATTTCGCTCGATCCGAATCGGTCGCTAAACCGACCCAGACCGTTCGAAACGCCTGATCGCTTTGAGAACATGACAGAATAGAAAGCAGACAGAAGAACATTTCATTGTTAATTACAACAATTTCATCAGAATACAAGAATATACAGAGTATAAACAGATAATATACACCAGAAAAATATCAGAGATTACAATACATTACATTGCAGTAGAAAATAATACAATACACAACTAGAAGTAATACGCGGATACAAAGCTTTCCGAGTATCGTTCCAGCTGTAAATCAGGATCCTGTGAATATAAATCTGCAAAACCAAAACAACTAGCTGCCCGTGTCAAAATAAGGGCACCCAGAGTTTAGGTCAAAACAATAAACTCCAGGTCAGTCATGGTACTGGTGTGAGAACTAAAACAGTTATTATTCTTTATTTTAAAGTTAGGTAAATCAAGGGACCACGCCGTATAACACGGAACGGGTTTCCTCCCAAGAACACCAGTGCATAAAACAAACAGCGCAATGCTAAATAAAGAAAAATGAAGTTATTATAAGACCCAGGTCCCATCACACAATGCAACGCAAGCCGGAGTATAGGGTTTTTACCTTATAATAGCCAAAGAATGCTTGATACGTTTAAAACAGATTATTTTGATAGTACTATAGGTGTATAGTGTCAAAAACAATTTCAAATCATAAGTATCAATCATAGACGGCATAAGCGCCACATCCCACTATGTCGCCATATATAGGATTACAATCAAAACCGCAAAGTCACGTATTGGAAATTGGATTTCCATCTGCGAACCGAGGCAAAAGATAGTCCTCACCGACTTCGAGACTTTCTAGCCGAGCCTCAGGGTCAGAGCGCATCGACCCTTGGATCGTCAGGGCCGGTCCACCGATGTGGATTAAAATTACTGAACACTACGTTTCCCCGCCCTATGGGGCGTAAATGAGCCAACGAATGACTCCAACGGACCCGGATCGTCCTATCTAACCGAGGTTCCTCACAACAGCAACAACCACATAAGTCAAACTCGTCAGGGCGTGTAAAACCACTGACGCCACTTCTAGCTAGAAAGAAACGCATGTCCTCCCTGAGGTCCTCTCCCGTTTTTGGTTCACAAACCTGGTGTGAGGCTCGCGAATTCACGTTACACAAAGCTATGCCACACAGGACGTGCTTTGATCATCAACCACAAGACCCTGCTTTTCAACAGAAGCCCGGATCAATTTGCCACTTAGGCATGCCACACAGGCAATTCACTCCATGCGTTTGATATCCATCAATATATAACCTTTGAGCTCGTACGTCTTAGAGAAGGGCGTTAAGCAAGAGAATAAATTCTCTATCGCCAAACAGATATATATTTAATAGAAATCAATCACACGGACTAAAATCCTATGTTAGACACACAGTCCATTTACAAGTTCGTTCTGGGTCTGAACAAAACCGGAGGCACCTAGTACCCCGCATATCCATCGATCTCCAAGTACGTCTGGACGATCACCAACTGATTCCCTCCTCTTGGGTCTACGGCCCAATCAAGATCATCAGTAATTATCCAAACGACGTGAAGACCTCCGGTCTTCATCCACCGTCTTCATCTTCGACACCACGTCGAATCAGTTATTCAGAATGGGATAAACCCGGTCTTTCTGAATAACTCGCGTATATAATAAACAAGTGTTACACAAACACAACATACGCTTCATTCCAATTCAGAATATTCTTTTATTCAAATATTCTTATATTTTGGGAAAGGTTCCCATTAATTTTATCAAAGATAAATTCTTTAAATTTATTCTTTAATCTCCTTTTTGAATATCAATTCAAACTAGTAGGGATTAGTGAACCACACCGAAGTAATCATTTATTTTATTTCCCAATCCCAACCTATTCATCCGATGAAGTAAAACTGGTAATACTTCATATCTAACACCACGGTGTAATCGGTAAATTCAATTACCATTTCACGTTCAAATCTAATTAAAGATTTAACTATCGCCTGGAGTAAAACTGGCGATACTCCATTCTCGATCTTTTCAATCTAATTAAAGATTCATTAAAACTCCACTTAGTTTTAATCTTTAACTGGGTTAAAGAATCAGTGTCATTTAAAACACGGTTCACGATAAACCCAAAATCACATTCCATTAATTATCGAGTTAAAGAACAAGTGTTATTTAAAACACTGTTCACGATAAACCCAAAAATCAATACCAATTCAATTCCAATTAAATATTATTTAATTGGTACACTTCATTAAATCTAATAAAAAGATTTAATCCTTTTCTCAACTGGGCTTAAGAACAGTGTTAATGAAGACACCATTCACGACAAACCCGAATCACATTTGATATTAAATACAAGGCTCTGAATAGAAAATATATCGGCTTATATTCAATATCAAATTCTACGACCCATAAATATCGTATTGGAAATAACGATATAAATATATCTTTCAAATTTCCATAACAATATCTGTATAATCACGAAATCCAACATCGAAATATTCCAAAGACAATTTCGATTCGAATCCATTCTAATTCAATTATTGGAAATTCTGGTTACTTTTAAAACCCTTTTCAAATTCAATTTATTTATTTAAAAATAAATAGAATTATAATTCTAGTTCAAAACTAGTTCATTTCAATAAAAATCTATTTTTCTCATTTCAAATATGGAGTTTTTCATCCCAATTCTTCCCAAATCATTTCTTATGATTTTACACAAATTATTACTATTTTTAATAATTTTATCAAGGCCCGTACAGTCGATTTCCATCAACGGCCATCGAACTGCACTTACAGCGACCTTTTTCAAATTTGATTTGGACGTAATTCCAAATCCAACTGTTAGATTTCCAATTTCTAATATTCGTTAGAAAGCTCTTTTCGACACGAACCCAACGGTTCCGGTTTTAGGAGAATCCGACGGTCGGATCTCCCGCAATATCCATTCGAAGTCAATGGTCGAAATTCGCGAACTACCGCGGCGCGGCGCGTTCTATTCAGGCCATTATATATATATTTCTTCTATTTCCTTTTAAAATGTATTTTATAAATCGTTTTAAATTCGTTTTCAAAACGATTTCAACTTCATTTTCAAATTCAAATCAAGATTGAATTTCTCAATATAAATTCGTTTTAATTTCATTTCAAATCGATCAAAATTTGAATCGATTTCAATTCAATTTCAATTCATTTAAATTCAATTCAAAACGATTTCATTTCTATTTCAATTTAATTCGAATTTCAATTCTATTCGAATTTCAAATCATTTCGATTTATTTCGAATTTCAAATCCCTTCAATTTCAAATTTTTTCAATTTAATTCGAATTTCAAATGTATTTCAATATTCATTGAAAAATGAATAAAATCGATATAAATATCATTCACGTCAAAATGGCGTCAATCTAATCAACACGGCTTCATATATTTCTATTTTCAAATATTCAATTTAAAATATTTCTTTTTCAAATATTTCTATTCAAAACTGGAATGAGGCCCAATCAATTACCATATAATGTTAATTATATGGATTTTCTACAACACATGTATAAAATAACAACGATAAATAATCAACCATCATCCAGACTGCATTCTACACTGTATAAGCATCAAATATAAATATTTAACGCTTATAACAGCCTGTCAATCAATCGATCGACATACAACTAATTATTGGGATTAGTGTATGTCATATCTCATCCCAATACCCGTGTGGGGTTTCAAACAATCAAACACAAATTTTATTTGTGCAGTTGGGCGATGTGTAAAATTTATCGTCCTAATCAATATCAATCAAATCAGTGTATATAAACAAATCTCCGATTTGTTTATAAATATTTATTTTAAATACACGTTAAAAATTCTATTTTTAACTATAAAATATTTTTCACTATAAAATATTTTATTTCATTTCACATCACATCACACAATCAACTACAAATCAAAATCAAACAAACAAGCATACAAG
This sequence comes from Allium sativum, assembly GCA_030737875.1. NCBI lineage: Eukaryota > Viridiplantae > Streptophyta > Magnoliopsida > Asparagales > Amaryllidaceae > Allium > Allium sativum. The sequence continues at coordinate 420,450,344 of CM060913.1, read as the reverse complement.
CCGTCCATGGTCTGTGGACGACGGGTGTCGGGTGCTACTAAACACCGTCTGCATCCTAGTATATAATTTAACTAGAAAATAAAATTAAAAGGTGAGGAGTTCTCACCGGCTAGCTAATCCAAACGCCTCGACTCTTCTTATGCAGAAGTCATCGCTGTTCTCGCCTTTTGTCACTTTCGCTGCCCGTAGCCACTACATATATAAAAATCACATTTTTATATTGTTGCTATGTATCACTCCCTATGGATAAAAATCATATTTTTATGCCGCTAATCTATAGATAAAAATTCTATTTTTACAACGATGTTCATATAATAAAGATTATATTTTTATCACGCTATTCTCTATATAAAGCTTTCGCCTTTTCAAATATAAAGAAACTCTTCTTCTTTTTAAATAAAAATCATTTCTACTATAAAAGATCCTATTTTTATTACTCTAATTAAATAAAAATCATATCTTTATTCTTTCTCTAATATAAAAATCATATTTTAATACTCTTTTCAACCAAATACAAAATCCTATCTTTATATAGGAAAAACCCTCGCCTTCACCTAAATAAAAATCTTGTCTTTCGCTAATCAAAAATCTCATCTTTCCAACAAGAAAAATCGTATTTTTCTATCATTAAAATCTATATGAAAAATTCAATTTTTATTCATATGAATATTATATCAAAATCGAATTTTTAAAATGCTACTTTTATTTTTAAAAACCACATTCCTACGACAAAGTTAGTTCATAAAAGAAATTACACAAAAATAAATCAAAATTAAAAAAGAAAACTCAGAGTTAGAAGAAGGGGGGGCTGTTGAGTTCGTCGGAGGGCCATCAGGCAGAGGCTGGCCGGGGGTTCGCGGGTTCAGGGAGGTCGGGGGAGGAGTTTGGCTGAGGGGCGGGCGGCGCGTCAGATCGTGGGGGGGGGGGGGGGGCTAGACGTGGTGAGGGGAGAAGAAGAAGAGGGGGCTCGCGGCACAAGGGGTTGGAGGAAGAGGAAGAAGGAGGGGAAGGGGGGTCTCCGCCGCCTGTGGAGGCGCCGCGGGGGGGGGGGGGGGGGGACCGCGATGGGGTTAGGTTTTTTTTTTCTTTTTGCTGTTGAAATGAAATCGAGGGGGGGTATATGTGTAAAGAATTTTATATTTTAATTAATTATTTTTTTTTCTCTATAAAAAGTTGACTTTTATTTCGAACTCAAAATTGAGCCCACCGAGTGTCGCCCATAGCTGATTACCCCCATTCCGAACATAATGGGATATGTATCGTAAGACAATTCGACTGTTTCGATCAGTTTTCGTCAAAATCAACATATAACTCTATATATTGAATTTGAACGCGTATTTCAATTTACCGGGGCCACATACTAACTCGAAAAATTCCAGAAAAAATATTTTCTAGCTTCGTATTGGCGATACGGTCCTAACAAAACTAGTTTCGTCAAATTCTGAGACCGTTTGAAAAATGGTCATTTTCCAGTCGATTTAAATCAATTGAAACTGGTCAAACGCATTTTCCTTTTCCATGCTCACATATTGATTCGAAAAATTACGAAATTTGAAACTTAGCAATAACTTGACATCCCGGATCCAACAAAAGTGGTTTCGTCGAAATCCGAGGTCGTTTGCAAAATTTCCATTTTTAAGGGCCAGAATTCCATAGCGACTATTCTGAAAAGATGAATTTTATTTTAAGGACAAACTTACCAAAATTTTTAGCCAAAAGTATACAAAGTTTTGAAATTGGTGAGAAGGACAAAACTTAGGCAAAAGTGGAATTCAGGGGCCCACTCCCATTTTCACTTTTACCCTACAAATTGTCCTTCTACCCAACTTTAAAACTTGCCATGCTTTTAGCTAAAATTTTTGCTAACTTTGTCCTTCTCTCTATTTTTCACTTCTGAAAATTCATTTGACCATAACTTTTGATTCCCGATATGAAATTTTTATTTTTCGGATTCGTTGGAAAGATATTCTCAAATAGATTCTATTATTTTTGGTTTCGCTAAATTCCGGTTTATTTTGAATCCTGTACATTCATTTGAAGTTTGAAATCGAATAATCGAACTACAACGCCATTTTCAATTCCTTTTATAATTTAAAATAAATATTTATATTCTAACGACGATCTATATTAGTATATACGTTCGAATTCTATTCAAAATAAATTTCTCGTCGTTATTATTTAAAATATTTCATTTTAATTAATCAAAATTCGCTAGAATTGCCAAAATAAAATTTTTAAATTGGCTCGGATTTCCGGGTTATTACAGCGTCAGTGGTTTTACACGCCCTGACGAGTTTGACTTATGTGGTTGTTGCTGTTGCAAGGCGCCTCGGATATATCGGTCGATCCGGGATCGATGGAGTCATTCGTTGGCTCATTTACGCTCCAAAGGGCGGGGAAACGCAGTGTTCAGGTATTTTAATCCACATCGGTGGACTGGCCCTGAAGATCCAAGGGTCGATGCGCTCTGACCCTGAGGCTCGGGCTAGAGAGTCTCGAAGTCGGTGAGGACTATCTTTTGCCTCGGTTCGCAGATGGAAATCCAATTTTCAATACGTGACTTTGCGGTTTTGATTGTAATCCTATATATGGCGACATAGTGGGATGGGGCGCTCATGCCGTCTATGATTGATACTTATGATTTGAAGTTGTTTTATACACTATACACTTATTATAGTATCAAATGAATTGTTTTAAACGTATCAAGCATTCTTTGGCTATTATAAGGTAAAAACCCTATTCCCCGGCTTGCGTTGCATTATGTGATAGGACCTGGGTCTTATAATAGCTTCATTGTTCTTTATTTAGCATTGCGCTGTTGTTTTATGCACTGGTGTTCTTGGGAGGAAACCCGTTCCGTGTTATACGGCGTGGTCCCTTGACTTACCTAACTTTAAAATAAAGAATAATAACTGTTTTAGTTCTCACACCAGTCACATGACTGACCTAGAGTTTATTTTTTTAACCTAAACTCTGGGTGCCCTTATTTTGACACGGGTAGCTAGTAGTTTTGTTTTTGCAGATTTATATTCACAGGATCCTGATTTACAGTTGGAACGATACTCGGAAAGCTTTGTATCCGCGTATTACTTCTAGTTGTGTATTGTATTATTTTCCGCTGCTATGTAATGTATTGTAATCTCTGATATTTATCGAATGTATTTTATTTGTTTATACTATGTATATTCTTGTATTCTGATGGAATTGTTGTAATATACAATGAAATGTTCTTCCATCTGCGTTCTATTTTGTCTTGTCCTCAAAACAATCAGGCGTTTCGAACGGTCTGGGTCGGTTTAGCGACTGATTCGGATCGAGCAAAATTTTGGTCGTTACAACGTGGTATCAGAGCTTTGGTTTATAAAGCTCAGAGAACAAGACACGTTAGAACCGAACGAAAGAATTCATCAGAAATTGGATTAGTAATATCCAATGAGAATGACTCGTTAGAGATGGGATCAGTAGTATCCTAGAACGAGTGTGAAGAGTAGTATTTTGAAAAATAAAATTTAAAACAAATTTGTTTTTGAAAATTTAAATTCAATTATACCTATTTGATTATTTATTATATTTGAATTTGGACTATCCAGTATATATATTTTGCATATATGTCTGATCCACGGATATTCGAAGTTTTAATATATTGGGTAGATATAGAATTACACTCTAGTCGCTCGAAGATGATTCTGATGATCGCTCGAGCATCATCAGAATTTGTTTTTGTGTTTCGAAGGTGTGATATCTATATGTTTCCTATTGACTGGTGTGAGAACCAAAATTATATAGGGCTTATTGTTGTGATTTGGCATCAAAAATATGATTTTTGATTATGTATCAAAGTTATGAATTTGAAATGATAATTCACTAATTGATTGATGGTTATGTTGTTTGATTATTGGTTAATTAATTAAATGTTGAACCGTTTAGCCAAATTGAACCAAAAAGTGAATTGTGTTGAAAATTAGTCGCATTTGCTTGCATATACATGTACTTACATTGAACAGGTCATAGCAAGGAGGCTAGAGCAGAAGAATAAAATTTGTTTGCCCGACAAATAGGTACATGTTTACCATAATTTACTATTTTGTTTGGGTGATGATGATTTTGTGAGCCGCTTGGCTTTTTCTTTTGGATTGAAGAAGGCCATGGGAGGCTAGATGAAATATCCCGAAGTCCCCGGTGCAGGGGAGGTTATGGCGAAATTTTTCGAAAATTTATGGTGTTAGCCAAATTTTTGAAAAATTTGAAAAGTTCTTAGAAACTGAAAAGTTGAAGAACTTAAGCCATAATGAAAATATGGAAAGTTGAGTTGATTTGTTAAACAACTTTCGGCTTCGTTCCTTTTCGAGGACGAAAAGTTTTAAGTGAGGGAGATTGTAATAACCCGGAAATCTGAGCCAATTAAATTTTTTTATTTTGGCTATTTTAGCGAATTTTGATTATTTAAAATAGATTATTTTAAATAGTAACGACGAAAAATTTATTTTGAATAAAATTCGAACGTATATTTTATATAGATCGTCGTTAGAATATAAATATTTATTTAAAGTATAAATGGAATTGAAAATGGTGCGGTAGTTCGATTTCAAATTTCAAATGAATGTACCGGGTGCAAAATGAACCGGATTTTAGTGAAATAAAAAATATTTGAATCTAATAGAGAATATATTTCCAACGAATCCGAAAATTTGAAATTTCATAGCGGGGATCAAAAGTTATGTCCAGTTGAAATTTTAGAATAGTCGCTATGGAATTTCGACCCTTAAAAATGGTCATTTTGCAAACGACCTCGGTTTTCGACGAAACCACTTTTGTTGGATCCACAATGTCAAATTATTGCTAGGTTTCAAATCTCGTAATTTTTCGAATTGATATGTGAGCGTGGCAAAGGAAAACGAGTTTGACCAGTTTCAGTTGATTTTAATCGACTGGAAAATGGGCATTTTTCAAACGGTCTCGGAATTTGACGAAATTAGTTTTGTTAGGAATGTATCGTCGATACGAAGCTAGAAAATATTTTTCGGGAATTTTTAGAGATCGTATGTGACCCCGGTAAATTGAAATGTACGTTTAAAATTGAATATATAGATTTATATTTTAATTTCAGCGAAAACTGAACAAAATAACTCAACTGGCTTACAAAACATATCCCGTTGCGTTCGAAATGGGGGTAATTAGCTAGGGACGACAGTCGTTGGGTGTCGTTTAGAGTTCGAATGAAAAGTCGACTTAAGTGGAGAATTAAATAATAAAATAAATATAATATACATTCAAAAGCCTAACCTCTCCCTTCATTATTTACAGCCGCCGCCCTCTTCAAAATAGATGGCCAAATTTATCCTAATTTTAAACCCTAAATTACCAAATCGTTTCAGCTTTTCTCCGAATCTCTAAAGCCAAAATCGATGAGCTCATGAAGCTCTGTAAATTCGTAGGGAGATGATCGGGTTTAGGGTTTAGGTTGGACCACTGTTTCAAATCGAACTCGATGCGTTCGAGGGTGGTTCCTGACCACTTGAGGGGCGCGACAGGGCCCATGTCGTCGGCGTATGGGGAGCGGAGGGCGGCGCACCAGGAGGTGCTCTCGGATTTGCGAAGCTTGGCCGGATGTGATGAGCGACGGGGGAGATAGGGTGCGTGGTTTGGGGGTTTCACAGTCCAGATCACGAAGAAGAAAGGTTTTGCTTCTTTTTTTATTTTTATTTTATTTTATTTAAACAAAATACATTGCTAAAATTTAGTTTTTAAATTTAGAAATACATAGTGTAAACTCAGTCTTAAATCAATATGAATACATAACATAAGGATATGGTTTTTGTTTCTTTTCGAAAAGAAAAATGTTTGATTTTTAACTAAGGAAAAGGAACGATTTTTATAGATTATAAAGATATGTATTTTTTATTATAAAAAGCGAAATAAAAATTTGATTTTGATTGGAAAATAAAAAGATACGATTTTTATTATAAATACCGTATATAAATAAAACATATATGATTTTATTCATATGGTGGTGACAATAAAGGGTTGATTTTTAAGCGAAGAAAGATAATATATTTTCTTATTATGAAGTTATAAGTTTTATTGTATAAATGTTGGAATTGGAGGAAAGATGTAATTTTTATATACAAAAAGAAGTTGCAAAATCGTATCTTTATGTATGAATATAGCGTGGATTTAGAAATATGAGATCTTTATATAGATTCATGTGAATTAAAAATATGGTTTTTGTATTTGGAGAGAGATAAAAATACAACCTTTGTTAACAAAAAGATATGATTTTTATGAACGTAAAAATACGATTTTTACTTTGAATATAAAAAGATTAGATTTTGAAAAATAAAAAGATTAGATTTTTAAAGATATAAAGACGTGATTTTTTAATGATATAAAGAAGTGGTTTTTAATTGTATAAAAATACGTTCTTTTATATATGCAGCGAAGTAAAAATTTGATCTTTATATAAGTAGCGATATAATAAAAGTGCGATTTTTATTATATGTATAATGATATAAAAATACGATTTTTATATATGAAGTGGCGATATGAAAATATAATTTTTATAACGAAGTGGCGATGTAAAAATATGATTTTTTATATAAAACTTAATAATAAAAATGTGATTTTTATTATGAACAACGTGAAAAAAGATAGCGTTGGAAGTTTGGGCAAAACCAGATGTTCAGAAATTCAGAAATATAATTGGAGGAGTGGAACTCTCGGTGAGAACTTCTCACTTTTAATTTAACTTTCTAGTTAAAATATATACTAGGATGCAGACGGTGTTTAGTAGCACCCGACATCCGTCGTCCACAGACCATGGACGGCTTGTATGCTTGTTTGTTTGATTTTGATGTGTAGTTGATTGTGTGACGTGATGTGAAAAGAAATAAAATATTTATATAGTTAAAAATATTTTATAGTTGAAAATAGAATTTTTAACGTGTATATAAAATAAATATTTATAAACAAATTGGAGATTTGTTTATATACACTGATTTGATTGATATTGATTGGGACGATAAATTTTACACATTGCCCAACTGCACAAATAAAATCTGTGTTTGATTGTTTGAAACCCCACACGGGTATTGGGATGATATATGACATACACTAATCCCAATAATTAGTTGTATGTCGATCGATTGATTGACAGACTGTTATAAGCGTTAAATATTTATATTTGATGCTTATACAGTGTAGAATGCACTTTTGATGATGGTTGATTATTTGTCGTTGTCGATATATACATGTGTTGTATGGAAGTCCATAGAAATAAAATCTATGGTAATTGATTGGGCCTCATTCCAGTTTTGAAATAGAATATTTGAGGACTATTTGAATAAAATATTTGAATAGGAATATTTGAAAAAGAAATATTTGAAAGAGAATATTTGAAAATAGAAATATATGAAGCCGTGTTGATTAGATTGACGCCATTTTGACGTGAACGATATTTATATCGATTTTATTCACTTTATAATGAATATCGAAAGTGATTTCAAAACCTGATATTTTGAAAAGAATTGAAACTCGAATTAAACTGAATAGGAATGAATTCGAATTGAAATGAATTCGAATTGAAATGAATTCGAATTGAAATTGAATATAAATGAATTCGAATTGAAATTGAATTGAATTGAAAAGAAACTGAAATTGAATTAGAAATCAATTTGAATTGAAATCAATTTGAAATGAATTGAAAGGAATTTATAAGGAAAAATTCAATTTTCATTTAAAATTGAATATGAAGTTGAAATCGTTTTGAAAACGAATTTAAAACGATTTATAAAATACGTTTTAAAAGGAAATCGACGAAGTATATATTATATATATTATATATATAATATAATGGCCTGAATAGAACGCGCCGCGTTGTGGCAGTTCGCGAATTTCGACCATTAACTTCGAATATATATTGCGGGAGATCCGACCATCGGATTCTCCTAAAACCAGAACCGTTGGGTTCGTATCGAAAAGAGCTTTCTAACGAATATTAGAAATTTGAAATCTAACGCTTGGATTTGGAATTATGTCCAAATCAAATTTGGAAAAGGTCGCTGTAAGTGCAGTTCGATGGCCGTTGATGGAAATCGACTGTACGGGCCTTGATTAAATTATTAAAAATAGTAATAATTTTTGTAAAATCATAAGAAATGATTTGGGAAGAACTGGGATGAAAAAATCCATATTTGAAAAGATAAAAGTAGATTTTTATCGAAATGTACTAGTTTTGAACTAGAGTAATAATTTATTTATTTTTAAAAATAAATAAATTGGATTTGAAATGATTTTGAAATATAACCAGGATTTCCAATAATTGAATTGGAATGGATTTGAATCGAAATTGTCTTTGGAATATTTCGATGTTGGATTTCGTGACGATACAGATATTGTTATGGGAATTTGAAAGATATTTTAATATCGTTATTTCCAATATGATATTTGTTGGTCGTAGAATTTGATATTGATTATAAGCCGATATATTTTCTATTCAGAGCCTTGTATTTAATATCAAATGTAATTTGGGTTAGTCGTGAATGGTGTCTTCATTAACACTGTTCTTAAGCCCAGTTGAGGAAAAGATTAAATCTTTTTATTTAGATTTAATGAAGTGTAACAATTAAATAATATTTAATTGGAATTGAATCGGTAATGATTTTTGGGTTTATCGTGAACATTGTTTTAAATAACACTTGTTCTTTAACCCGATAATTAATGGAATGTGATTTTGGGTTTATCGTGAACCGTGTTTTAAATGAAACTGATTCTTTAACCCAGTTAAAGATTAAAACTAAGTGGAGTTTTAATGAATCTTTAATTAGATTGAAAAGATCGAGAATGGAGTATCACCAGTTTTACTCCAGGCGATAGTTAAATCTTTAATTAGATTTGAACGTGAAATGGTAATTGAATTTACCGATAACACCGTGGTGTTAGATATGAAGTATGACCAGTTTTACTTCATGGGATGAATAGGTTGGGATTGGGAAATAAAATAAATGATTACTTCGGTGTGGTTCGCAAATCCTGACTAGTTTGAATTGCTATTCAATGAAGATTAAAGAATAAATTTAAAGAATTTATCTTTGATAAAATTAATGGGAACCTTTCCCAAAGTATACGAATATTTGGATAAATGAATATTCTGAATTGGAATGAGGCGTATGTTGTGTTTGTGTAACACTTGTTTATTATATACGCGAGTTATTCAGAAAGACCGGGTTTATCCCATTCTGAATAACTGATTCGACGTGGTGTCGAGGATGAAGACGGTGGTCGAAGACCGGAGGACTTCACGTCATTTAGGTGATTACTGATGATCTTGATTGGGCCGTACACCCAAGAGGAGGGAATCAGTTGGTGGTCGTTCAAACATACTTGGAGATCGATGGATATGCGGGGTACTAGGTGCCTCCGGTTTCGTTCAGACCCAGAACGAACTTTTAAATGGACTGTGTGTCTGACATTGGATTTTATTTTGTGTGGTTGATTTCTATTAAATATATATCTGTTTGGCGGCGGAGAATTTATTCTCTTGCTTAACGCCCTTCTCTGAGACGTACTAGCTCAGGGGTTATATATTGATGGATATCAAACGCATGGAGTGAATTGCCTGTGTGGCATGCCTAAGTGGCAATATGATCAAGGCTTCTGTTGAAAAACAGAGTCTTGTGGTTGATGATCAAAGCACGGCCTTTGTGGCGTAGCTTTGTGTAGCGTTGATTCGCGAGCCTCACACCCCGGTTGTGAACCAAAAACGGGAGAGGACCTCAGGGAGGACATGCGTTTCTTTCTAGTTAGAAGTGGCGTCAGTGGTTTTACACGCCCTGACGAGTTTGACTTATGTGCTTGTTGCTGTTGCGAGGCGCCTCGGATATATCGGTCGATCCGGGACCGATGGAGTCATTCATTGGCTCATTTACGCCCCCAAAGGGCGGGGAAACGCAGTGTTCAGCAATTTTAATCCACATCGGTGGACCGGCCTTGACGATCCAAGGGTCGATGCGCTCTGACCCTGAGGCTCGGGCTAGAGAGTCTCGAAGTCAGTGAGGACTATCTTTTGCCTCGGTTCGCAGATGGAAATCCAATTTTCAATACGTGACTTTGCGGTTTTGATTGTAATCCTATATATGGCGACATAGTGGGATGGGGCGATCATGCCATCTATGATTGATACTTATGATTTGAAGTTGTTTTATACACTATACACTTATTATAGTATCAAATGAATTGTTTTAAACGTATCAAGCATTCTTTGGCTATTATAAGGTAAAAACCCTATCCCCCGGCTTGTGTTGCATTGTGTGATAGGACCTGTGTCTTATAATAGCTTCATTGTTCTTTATTTAGCATTGCGCTGTTGTTTTATGCACTGGTGTTCTTGGGAGGAAACCGGTTCCGTGTTATATGGCGTGGTCCCTTGAATTACCTTACTTTAAAATAAAGAATAATAACTGTTTTAGTTCTCACACCAGTCACATGACTGACCTGGAGTTTATTTTTTTAACCTAAACTCTGGGTGCCCTTATTTTGACACAGGCAGCTTGTAGTTTTGGTTTTGCAGATTTATATTCATAGGATCCTGATTTACAGCTGGAACGATACTCGGAAAGCTTTGTATCCGCGTATTACTTCTAGTTGTGTATTGTATTATTTTCCGCTGCTATGTAATGTATTGTAATCTCTGATATTTATCGAATGTATTTTATTTGTTTATACTCTGTATATTCTTGTATTCTGATGGAATTTTTGTAATATACAATGAAATGTTCTTCCCTCTGCGTTCTATTTTGTCTTGTCCTCAAAACAATCAGGCGTTTCGAACGGTCTGGGTCGGTTTAGCGACTGATTCAGATCGAGTGAAATTCTGGTCGTTACATGATCACGACGTTGCTAGATAGGTGGAGGCCCGAGAGATCAACATTTCACCTTCGAGTAGGTGAGATGACGATTACCATGAGGGATGTGGTTGTGTTATTTGGTTTGCCAATAGACAGAGATTCGATTATTCGATACGATATTCCCCAAGATTATGTGGTTTTGCTTGAGATTTTTCTTATTATGAATCCTCCGAAAGAGGCTAGATGGGGTATGAGATGGTTGTGACTGCTTGGTACCGATCTCAGTTGGTCGGTGATATTCCAATAAAAGCATCTCCACAACAGATAGCACAACGAGCTCGTGCTATCATATTTCACATTATTACTCAGCGTCTATTCCGTGATAAGTCGAAAACAAGAGTTATCACTACGCCATAGATGACCTTATGCAACAGATTTGCAAAGTGTTGCCAGCTAAAATGTTGCGACAACTATAAATTTTGGTCCTACCGCAACGTTGTATTTTTGGTGTTACCTTAGCCATAAACATGTGTTGCTCTAGCTAAACAAATGTAACATGATGCCACATTTTGATATAGTGTTTCTATAGCAGACCTTTCAATATCTTACGCAACGATCCACGTCAATCTATCATGGCAAATTCTACGTTGAACTTTTATAATTGTACGTTGGAGATCGTGACACGTCATCAATCCAAACACTGGTCGTCGATCCAATCCCTTCATCTGCAAACATTTCTATATCCCACTATTATTTGCATTCACCGGCTTTCCTTTTCATTTCGTTCTCACCCCTAAATTTTCAAAATCATTCTGATCCCTAATTTTAATTCACTCGCTGTTTTGCTTGAATCAATACCTAATTTTCTTATTTTTAGATCTCGTTTAGATCTCATTTTCATTTTTTTCGTTTTATTTAGATCTAATATTCAAAGGGCAAAAGGATTTTTTTACTCCCCCATGGGGGAGAGAAACTAACAGGCGATTTGCGCTCTCCTTTGGATCTACACATCTTTTCCAAAGCCTAAAACCGTTTTCATCTTCCAAATCATAATTACGCCAACACTCTTAATCCACATCGAATTTAAGTGAAATTGGGGGAGGCGCCGACAGGCGAAAAGCGATTCAACATTTCAATTTATGTAAATTCCTTTCCAATTTCTAGTCAATATATTTTTGATTTTGAGATCTGACAGCAGGGTCTATGTCATGGGTAAGACTTTGCAATCAAAATTCGATTATATGATTTGGTTATTTTGTTTGGCGTCCATAGTGATACATAGATTTATCTTTTGGGGATTTTGGTATTGGCGAAACCGTAAGACAATTTCACATTTTAGGCCTCTTCTATCTTCAATTCAAAGGGATTATCGGACCTGAGATCCAATGAATTTGAATGTTTTTTGTTCCGGTAGGCACAAATCCATTTCAACTATATAGTGTCGTGTGATTGATTATATCGTTGTGGCATATAGAATTCATACATACCGACTGAGAGATAAGTGATGAGATCTAAGTTGTATGCATTGGTTATGCAATTCTTGGCATAACGTATAAACAACCTAGTTTGTCCCGTGGGATCCGTGAGCTTCTTTTCTTTGGTACATTTAAGGGTTTCTTTGTTTCATGCTTAACTTCAACTCAACTCACTTGTAGCCTAAAAGTTTTGTTTAATTGCCTCATGGTTCAAATAATGGAATGGTTTTGCAGTCTCACTGAACATTGTGATATCAGTGCTGGATGCAGACTTTCATGCTTTGCCCTCTATTAAACACAGGAAACAACATGGACTTGTACGTATTTATTGGTCATACAAAGATAAATCCATAAAATCGTTTGACTTGTTTATTCAATCTTTTTAAGGTTTTCATGAGGGTTTTAGCTTAGCCTTGTTTTATTATCAGTTTTTTTTCATGCTGCATGATATTTTCTCAGTCTCTGTTTTTGGTGCCACTCATGTTTTGAAACATCATGATGTGAGGGGTTCGAGTCCTACCTATGTGTTGTATCAAGTTGAATTATTCGTACTTCTATGTTGAATTATTTTTGCTTCTGATTTATAACACTGGATAAACGATTTCTTGAACGTTAAATGTAACAGCCTTGATATAATTATCATGATTGGCTTGCTTGCTAAAATTAAGTGTGTGTATGTAGGTTTGGAACAATGAGATGGTGTTACAGTCATTACAGCTGCAGATCATCCAGACAAAATTGATGATGCTCTTCTAAGACTAGTTACCAAATTGAGTTCAATTACTTTATCCTTCTGTTCTCTAAATTATTTGTTGTATCTGAATGTTGAATCTTTACTTAAGATTAAGGACTATTTTATGTTTAAGCAGGACGATTTGATAGGCTAATAGATGTTCAACTGCTAGATGAAACCGACAGAGGAGAAATATTCTGCATTTTTACTGAGAATATTCCATGTCACGTTGATGTCAGTATGAAAGAACTGGCCCAACTTACTGAAGGCTACACTGGTGCAGGGATCAAGTTAATACGCAATGAAGCAGTTATACCAGCACTTGAAGTATGTCCTACTTTTCTCTCCAATATGAGTTTCATTTCATGAGCTATTGTTAATGTATTCACCTTGATCAATGATCTATCTTGGATCATTCTACTCTCAAAATTTTGGAATCTATTCAGTCAAACAACACAATGTGAGTTATATGTTAAATTTCTTCTTGATAGATTATAGGCGAAACTGTGACTAGAGTTACCATATTACCCGTGCCAGATTACCTAACTGGCTACTGGTTTAAAGAATATAAGACTACATGAGAAAAAATGTATTTATCTAGGTTACACACATCTAAACATGTAACTAAATTTGGAGTACTTATGGTGGATGGTTAAAGGTGTTTATTCATGGAAACTTGTTAATGTGTTGTATCACATTCTTGATGTTTTATGAACCTGAACTTATATTCTTGTTTTGCATAAGCAGGAAGACACTAGGTTGAGTTGGTCCACGTGGTTGCTCCTTAGTTGTTTACACTGCCATGAGAACGATTCTAGGATGTTGTGGTAGTGCACACATGTACACGTACATGTGTATACGTGCATGTTCCTGAGATTCTTTTGTCCATTTGAATAGTGATAAAGAAACTGATACTGCACAATCAAAATACGATGATAAACGACCCGAATACTTAAGGCAAATAAATACCCAAACAATTTTATATTTTTGAAAATTTAAATTTGTTTATTTTCAGATTATTGCTCTAGTTTATTGTATAGGTAAACAGGAGACAGAGCGAAAGTAGGAGTTGGACCAGAAGTGTTGTAAGGTCCCACTTTTCAGTACAATTTAGGCTGACATTTAACTGCCAGGGTCAACCCAAATTACACAAAAAATGCAGAATGTTAAGAGAAAGAAATTAGAGGATGAGAGAGAAAGAAAGAAATATTAGAATAGAAGAAAGAAGAAGAACATCAGAATCTCACAGCGGAATGAACAAAATATATAATATAATAACATATCTTTATACAAATGAAAATCTTGTATACATACCAATCATCAGAGTACAACATGAATCAGATACAGTGTAACAACTTTAAAATAACTAATGGTTAAGCCTCCTGCCTCCAGCTTTTGAAACTCCAAGTGAATACTAACCTGTCAAATATGTTCGGTCTGACCCAAGCACATTTTGAAGCAAAGCAAAAACACCCGGGTCCGTCTGGAATACTTTCAGTGCTAAATTCACATCAACAATCAGCTTAACTTTAGAAAATCTTTTTGAAAGAAGAGGATAATAGTAAGACCAGCCCACACACAAATACGGACGGTTTTTACCTTACTATAACCCAAAATATTTTTGAAAACAATATTATTCTGATATTATAATAGTGTCTATCAAATCATAAATAAATAGTAATCTAGCGGAACACTTACATCTCACGCTCCACATATATAGTATACAATCAAAACCGCGGGCACTTATGGAGATTGGATTCCGACTATGATAAGTTATGGGACTACCTGCCTATAGTGTATCTCTAGAGGCGAATACACTGGGTTCAACAAGAACGTCTTGCAACCCAGCCCACACATGACCGACCACTCATTTTTCTTGAGTGTATCAAATGTATATCACCAACGGTTGGGATCAACAACCGTCTCCCGAAAAGGGACAGCATTGAAATAGATTAAAGAAGGAAATGGATTTTCTCTAGATAGGTGATTATACACCCTAATGGGAGCGACCCACATAGCCATGCTGCCTGCCCGATTTTTGTCATTTCCCGGTTGATGAGGCTTAAGGTTAGAATTTCCTTTAGAACATCCGGCCACAATTCAGTTTGAAACTTACATTGTCAGATCCACCAGATTTCACTGATTGATGTCCACAAAAATACCCTAGTCGTTAAGCTAAGAGAAGGTGTCTTCTCCGCTACCAACAGTAATACGTTTGAGGAAATAAACGTACGTGATTCCTTTGGAAATACCATGTCAAACACTCGTCCATACAAGTCATCCAGGAACAGGATGAACCGAAGGCACCCTCCTACTACATCCAAGGAATCACCCTATAGATCAGTAGCGAGTAGTCCTTGCAAATCCGTAGTTCTCAACCACGACCGAACCACAATATACCTTTGGCTGCAGACCAGAGATTATTAGTAGTTCTCCCATTATGAATATCAGTGGTCTTCAATTAATCCATCTTTATCCCTTGCAAGTTAGCTTCATACGTAACATTGAGTCGAAGTGGTTTTGGATCTAGTTCCCATCACGGTCTCTTCGAAATAACATGTCAAAAGGTCCAATAAAATATTTTGTTGATAGTTTGGTGTTTTAACTATCAACGTCAAACCAGTACGGTCAACTATATTGGCAGCTCAGGTTCTCATTTCTAAAACTGTTCATTTAAAACTCTTTATCGAATCATTTAATAGTATTTTCTAGACTTGAAGTCGGTTCCATTTAAATATCTTGCCAACTCCTATTTTGTTTCGCCATTTGGAAACAATACCTCTTGTTTATTCTCACTTTGCTTTATTCTCCTTAAATTCTGAAAATATTGCTATATTTCCATCAATCATTTATTTCCTTAATTCTGGAAATGTCCATATATATTAAATATATCGATAATTCACTAATATAATTCCATTGTAAATTCTTATGCGGTAAAATCCCTGTTAAACGACACATGCTTTCTTATTAAAAACTCAATAGCTTTAACTACTTAAATTCCAAATATTTATTTCTATTCCAAAATTTATATAACCCTTCCATAGTTATTTAGTATTTTAAATAAATATACTTTACTTATATTATTTCTATTTTCTAGAAAATAGTGTTATATAAATAGCCTATAAGTATAAACAAACTATATGTCTCAACTCGGACTAAACAGTGTTAACGTACACTATTTAATTTAAAATTTTTGTATTAAATTTCATTTCAGACCTTCCAAATGGATTTCAAAATATTAACTCCTTTCCAAACCCCCTTACCGTTACAAACTAATACCTTTCCTCGATAATAGTGAAGTCGATAAAGTTGGGGTATTTTATCTACCTCTCAGACCTTAATCGACAACGTTCTTAACTCAGAGTAGATAGAAGTTCATAACTTAAAACCCACGCTCTTATAATATCAATCGATCTTACTTCTTATTTAAACCATGGTTTATAATCCATATCTTTCCTTTTGAACATCTCAATCGACCATCGCCATTTTACCTAAATATTTTTAAGTTAATCTTTTACCAAAATATTGACCATTTGCTTCAAAACTCTTGTGTAGTATTCATAACTTGGATTATATCATACTAATCCATTTGCTAATATCTTTTCCAAAAAAAACCTTTATATTTATATAATCTAAACTTTGGATTTATAACCATAAATCATTTTTTTCAATTTATTTTATTCGAAACATTAACTATCCTTTTTACCCTACTTTGATTATGCCATTTACTTAATTTGGTTCTTAAGTAAAATGTTTATTTAAAATCATGCCTTAGTTTAAAACTTCAAATCCACTTTTCTTATAACTTGCATTCGTTTACAAATACTTTATCCAAAGCTCTTTAACATCATTAAAACCAATGGTTGAACTTTATAACCCAACCCTTATTTACTTCTTTACTCTAATCGATAAGTACTTCCATTTAATATCGTTTTACAAATTATTCTTATATTGGAAAAATCCCCTTTCGCAATCATATCTATTTCCACTTGATCTTTACGATTAAGTAAACTTCCTTCCTGAACACAAACCTTATCACTTAAAATTCCTTATGAACTAGTCTTATATAATTCAATTCTTATTCTTAAACCCTTGATCATCTCTGTAATGTTAACTCATTTTTAACTAACCAAGGTTAGCAAATATTATTAAAAAAATAATAATTTATTTTTAAAAATAACAAACTATTCAATAATCATCTCAAATACAATTACCTAAGATTAATTAACGCTATAAAAAAATCATTAAAACAATAAAACCCTATTTAACTTTTCCCTTGGAAACAATTATTCTATATTATTTCCCTTCGGTTAACATACGACTTCTTTATGAAATAAAAATATATAAATTATTTTAACATTCTTTTTTATAAACAAAGTCATAAATATTGTCTTATTTAAAAACTCGTTATTTAAATAACTAAATTAAAAATTAAAAATTAATTTTTGATTTAGTAAAAAAATAAAAATTTTAACTTTAAATTACATCAATTCGCCTGACGGCGAATTACTGTTTCAAAACGATGGATTTAGACCATCTACTGTTGATTACCCAATCAATACTACATATTGATTTAAAACATGACAATTATTGAATTTAGATTCAACAATCAACATTTATTCAATCATCGAAATCTAAACAGGATATGATATAAATTGGGATAAACAAACAATATGAAAACAACAAATAATATACAATTTATTTGATGAATCCGGTCGGATCCCTCCAACCTGTTCTTCTCTGCACAACAGTTTAAAATATTGCTTATCACTAATATATGAAATATCATGCATGCATTTGAACGGTCATTTTATAAACACAGACAAACAATCAACCAATAAATAAATAAAAATCATCCATAACATCCATAGCGTCCATTCAGCCAATTAATGATAAATATTAATGATAAGAACTTAACACATCGCAGTATTTCAGAAGTGTGAGAATTAACTCACCTCTTCCTTTTCGATTCGACGGTTTGCATTGTTTCATTTAATTTTAAACAAGTGTTTAAAAATTAAATGAGATCCTGGTAGCTTCTAAATCCTTCCGAACTTGCTCAGCAACGCAGTGCTCTTCACCACGGTTCCAACCAATTTTGTTTCACGCGATTATGATAATATATGGACCAATTATACCTATTTCTATATAAATCCATTATTAAATTAAAATAATTATAAATTTTAATTAAATGTTTTAAAAACTAATTACCTTTTTATTATTCAATTTCCATGTCACAACACCCACTCTTCACTGTTACAAGCAACATCATAAATCCAGGCCGCCGTGAGTTCTTCAAACTCGGTTCTGTTCATGAACGTGGAAGATTACAAAATTCAAATTTATATGTATATTAATGATTGTCAAAATAAAGTTAAGGTTATTAAACTAACTAATTACCTTATTTAACATTTAAATATTGTGTTAACTTCATAATCACGAAATTTGGCATCACTAATCTGTCTTCTCTTCTTCAACGAAATAAAACTGCTCCTATATCTTCACCATGCCCAATTCCTTCAGTAGCCTTCACCTCCGCCACAAACTCACCCGTCCCTGCTATCTCCCTTGTTTCTTCATGATTCTCCATGAAACCTGCACCATCTGACTTCCCCTTCGTCACACCGTTGATCCCTTCCTCATGCAATCCATGAATCCCAACTTCTCAAAGACAAACTGTCAAACACTCCTCGCACCAACTGCTTTCTCTCCTCACCTATACTTACCGCCCCAGTAAAACAATGCTGACGCCCCCATGCAAAGTATCCTGCTTCCGCCAAGACATTGAACGCATCCCATCTTCCTTAGCATATGACAAAGACCACTCCATCTCTTCACGTCCAGGAAACATGAGTCGCCCTCCTTACTTCACCACAGAACTAACTTCGTTCCCCATATAAAACTCACCACTACTTCTTCTCCTTCTTTTAACCCCTCACGTCACTGATCATCCCATAGTTCCGTACCATCTTCGCGTGGCCTTCTATACCACCCAGTTCGTTAAACCCACTCCTAAAACCACGCTGGAGAATTTCCAATGTTCAACAGTCCCTACGCACCCAAGAAGAAGTACGCCAGTGTGAAGATCTCGCACGGATCAGATGGAAGTAACCATCCTATCGATTTTAGGATTTCTCTATAATTTGTTTATGAATTTCAAAGTTTCAAAATTAGTGTCAGCAACAGAAGACAGTGGAACTTGTTTGGTTGAAAAAAGAATAAAGAGCCGAGGGGTATATAAATATGGATAGGTTCTGTGGGTGCCAAGCTTCGATATAGTAAAATGCTCAGAGATTTTTCCTTTTTGTTTGTGCGCACATGGCATTGCAACGTGGTTTTTACTGTTTGAAATGTGAAAATAGGCAGGCAAAAGATATTTCTTCACATGGACACTAAAAATTTGCAAATGTATACTGATCGCTCTGAGGAAACTACGGGCGAAGGCATGTGATGCCTGAAAATGTTCAAAGTATATTAAATTGAAATGACCGTAGATTTTTTTCCTGATTATGACGAACGATATTTTTAGCGATATGACAAACGATATTATTGGTGTACAACACGCGTTGTTTACGGTTCGTACAAACCCATATAAATTCCTATCGTAACGAAATCGAAAATCATACGATAATAATTTATTATGGTTTTAATAAAACTAATCTCGCTTAAAACCAATGTCATTTGAAAAGTAACTATTTTTAAATCCTATATTGAACGGGAAAAACATATGTATTGATTTCAATATAGTAAATCTATAAATAATCAATTATTGTTAATTTACATACTCAAACAGAATTGTATATGATTTCAAAATAATCTAGCATAGATTTTAAATTCAATATATTGAAATTTAGGTTAAAATGATGTTCAATATATTAAAAATCCCTTTGTTTTTATAAAATAAATCATTATATTAAACGAATTCCATAGTGACTAATTTGAAAATTTAATTTGAACATAAAACAAAATCTACACTATTTATTACCGAATGGATTCAGACATTTCTAATTTTGAAGAAACCGACTTGTTTTGGATCCTGTATAACCAATTAATGCTTAAAACGCTATATTACGAACAACCACACTGCTGTAGTTCGTTATATAACTAAAATTATAAATTAAACGTTCAAACTGTGTTTATAATTGAAATCATTAGTAAAATTAAATATAACGTAAATAATTCTCTTTATATTATCAAATCAAACAACATTATAAATTCAGCCAAATTCGACTATTTCGAAATTAAATTATTATTTTATTTATTTAAGCAAATAAATTTTTCAAATTTATTAAATCCGAACCTTTTAAATCCAAATCGATATTTAAAACAAAATCAAATATTAAATTAAATGGTTAAAAATCTAGGTCGCTACAAGTGTGGAGCAAATACAAAGACAAACAGTGTATTGGGTGTTAGAGTGTATGTTGTGAATTGTGAATGTGACTTGTATTATAGAGAGATGCAAAATATTGTACTATTTAAATGTTGAAGTATTATATTGAATAAAATATTGTTTGAATCATTTAAATTCTTTGCAATAGTATTATTATTCAATATCAATATATATTATTATATGAGATGCTAAATAGTATAGTATACAAGATGTGGACCCAAACAAATTCAGAAAGTTAATATCTATAGCAACATTTTTGGAATGTTGCTACAGACACCTGTGAATGTTGTTGTAGACCCAAATAGGGTTCTATTGCAATAATATTTCTTACGTTGCCTTAGATAGTTAAAATGTTTTCTTTGAGGTCTAAGGAAACGACAAAAATTGCAACACAGGAAAAGTATTGCCAAAGACCTTTGGGCTTGACCCAACATTTTTTTGTGTTGTAGAAGGACATTTATGGCATAGTGATGTTCTTTACTGGCTCCCTCTAATAAACTACTTTGACTCTTGTGACGACCCGGAACTTCGACCCTCGAAAATCGACAATTTAACCCCTTCTCGTATTCAAAATGTCGAAGGTTCAAGTGTCAGATTCCTAGTTTTCTTGGGATATAACACATTAGATAAATCACAATGAAATAAAAAAACAACTTCTCATTTATATAACATGAGATTACATCAGAGTTTACAACATTCCATAACCATAACCAAAAGAACAGTGGAAACTGACTAACAATGTAAATCCCATAACAAACTTCATCTTCACCTGAATTTCTCTGGATTACAGATGTCCACAAAATAATGTCCCAAAGAAAATAGCTAATACTTCACAGCAACAGCAACTCCACAAAAGCAATGGATCCACCGAGGAAAAGCTCCGAGACACAAGTTCCAATTACTACTACTAAACCTGACACTAGGCTGCCCATGTAAAAATTATGGGCACCCAGAGTTTTGTGTGAAACCAAAACAACTCCAGATCTTTCATGGGACTAGTGTAAGAACTCATCATATTTGTTTGTGCATGGAAAATTCGCAATGACTTTTTGATAAATGAAACTAACACAAGATCTCGTGGCACACACACAATGTAAACGCACACATGAGCGAGGTTTCTCCTTATGATAGTCAAAAATGCTTTAATACATGGAAATGATTTTGATATTATGCATAGTGTGAAAAACAATTTCGAAAGTAAATGTATAAGTCTTAGCCAGCATAGGTACCATATACTATACTGACATAATAGTATACAACTAAAATCGTACGGGTTCGTAGTGGAGATTGGGTTTCCAACAATGACCAGGCAAAGGAACTTCCTTACCAAACCGAATTTTGAACACCTCTAGAGGGATGTCCAAGGATCAACTCATGCTCCTCATGCCAACACAAGGCTGGGTTACCTCTGTAACTAGGTAACTTAGAGTACGCTTGAGTATGTCATCTCCCGGTCGTTACCGACCTTTCCGAGCGCTCACCAACAACAACCACAAAAGTAGAAGTTTTCCACGTAGGTTAATACCTGGGCTCCATACCATAGTACACCTTTTATCTAGAAGGAGACAACACACCCATAACCCTGCCGCATTTCTTCCTGTTTTGGCCATTTATCGGGGTGTGAGGCTTGCCGAGGTCACGATATACACAAAGCTACGCTTAAATAAGCCATGCTTTGATCATCCATAGCTCATTACATAACTTAAGTATGACACATTGTCCATTCACAATGCATCACTGATTTCTATCAATATATAACCTCTAGGCTCATACGTCTTAGAGAAGGGTGCTAAGCAAGAGAATAAATTCTCCGCCACCAAACAGATATATATTTAACAGAGATCAGTGCTATGCAGTCAATTACAACGTCAGATACACAATCCATACAAGTCCGTTCTGGGTCTAAACGAAACCACAATCCGGAATTCCTTCACATACTTTCGGGCTTCTTGCCACTTAGCTGATATAAAATCCATCTGCAAATGGGAGCTACCCATTTGAGACATTCAGCAAGTCGTCCTTATGATACGAAGGGTCCCGGTCTTCAATATCGTCTTCAATGCCTTCAAATGCTCCATAACATCGTATTATTACTTGGAATGGTTTCTAGGCATATATCCAATCCCGGTCTTTCCAAATAATAAGCGCAACTTAAAAACCATGTGGATATATTGGACAAAATCAAGTCTCAACCCATATTCTATGTTTGGAAACTCAAATTATCATTTAAACCCTTTCATTACATGTTAGCAATTAATTACTAAGGTTAAGGAAAGATTTATAAAGTTAAATACCTTTAACATTAAATAAACAATGTTACAAAAGTGTTACAAAAAGTGTTTCAAAATACCGATGTTCGCTAGTTTATGGGAAATAACCTTTATATTACCAAAACTTCACAACATAAATCACTTTTAAATAATTAATTATGATTTTACACAAATTTTCCATATTTTTAAATAACAATTTATCATTATAGTCAATGGATAACACTTGCAAGAACATTTTTAAATATTAATTTAAATGTAATTTGAAAATTATAAGTCGAAATTAAAATCTGCTTTCACTCATTTGAAAGCACTTATTGATGAGAATCAAATGTTATTCATTTCGTGGGAATCTGATTTAAGTTGCAAAAGTTATAAGCATTTAAAGTTTTTAACAAAAATACGCTAAATTCTACTATAAATTCAAATAGCTTCAAATTAAATTTCAAATTAACTATCCCGTCCGTCGGATCAGTTAGGGATAGCCAGGGAGAGCAGGAAACTATATTTTCCAAACTCAAGCCTAGACACTATTCTCTCTGTCATCCTAGAACGTTCCGGTATTTATTTTGACAAACTCTACTTTAATTACAATATACATTCACATAAAAACTTTACTAAATTTCTTTAAAATGATTTAGAAAATCATTTGTACTTATACTAACTATTTAAAACCAATTCCAACTTTCAAATCTAAATGAATAAAATATTCATTTATCACACAAACTTGGTCTGAGACTTTTCTAATATCTGTATAATCCATATATGTTGTGTAACAAGTAAAATTCACACATCATTACTAAGAACAACCACGAAGCATCCATTCATCCATCACACGATCATATATGGGAATATATACATATAACAATGTATACATGTGTCCATATAAGCGTTTGTCACTAAACGCTTACACTGCAATAATTACTAATCATCCTTACCATCAACAATCATTCACACAACATAAAAAGTTAACAAATATAAATGTCGAGTTCTCACCTTAGGGTTCCACCATGCTATCCTCTATTTCTAGGTTGCTAGACCTACTACAATTATCCCAGACTGACTGTTTAACGGTACTGACTTTGCAACAATTTATATATTTTATAAATGGAGGAAGAAGAGGATTTTCACCATGGAAGCCATGGATTTTAAGGTGGAGAAGAAGAAGAAATGGAAGGGAAGATGAGAATGAATGCTTAAGGGAAATAAAGGAGTGTATTTATACTTGAAATGAGTTAATAAGGTCATGACACCTCATAGGACATGTGTAATTCATGCATGTAATGCTGCATGCAAAATTACAAGTGTCTTAACACTTGTAATAAAGAGAAAGGAGATGTTTTTGGTAGCATTTACCCTTTAATTGCAATTAAAAACTATATACAACACTTAACCAAATGCTACCAAAGGTATATATAAGATTATATACTTCTTAACTATATTTTATAATCTAAACAATTTATTACAACTTTAATTAACTTATAAACTAATCATTTAACTAGTCCAAAATTCCAGATCACTACATTCACCCCCCCTTAAAATAATTTCGTCCCCGAAATTGCATAAGATGGTAATAAAATAAGACGTAACAACTAAAAGGAAATGGATAAGGAAATGAGTTTACTGAAGGTGGGGCTAGACTGGAATGTCCACTCGACAGTCAGGATAGAATTTCCGTATAGTTTCTTCTGTTTCCCAGGTACACTCCTTGGGGTCATCACTCCATTGTACTTTAACCAACTTAACAGTCTTATTTCTTAACCTCTTTTCATCTCGAGCAATGATCTTTGTGGGTTCTCTTTTGACTGCTAAACTTGGGGTAATTTCCAGATCTTGTTGAGCAGCTTCTTCTGTAATCTGGTCTGGATCATGGACATACTTCCTAAGATTAGATATATGGAACACATTATGCACACCAGACAACCATTCTGGTAACTGCACTCGATAAGCTAATGGTCCAATTCTCTCCCGAATAGGAAACGATCCAATATACCGTAGAGCTAACTTTCCTGTTTTACCAAATCTGATAACTCCTGTCATCAGGGATACTTTTAAAAATACGGAATCTCCAACTACAAATTCCAAAGCTTTTCTCCTTCGATCAACGTAGCACTTTTGTCGATCCTGGGCCACTTTTGGCTTCTTCTTAATGAGACCCACTTTCTCTGTTGCTTCTCTGATCATATCAGGTTCAAGAACAAGTTTATTTCCAGACTCAACCCAACATATTGGCAATTTGCATGGACGGCCATAGAGTGCTTCAAATGGTGCCATCTTAATACTAGCTTGATAACTGTTGTTATTAGAAAATTCAACCAATGGCAGACGATTTTCCCATGAACCTCCAAAATCGAGAACACATTCTCGCAATAAGTCTTACAAAATCCTATTAACTCTTTCTGTTTGTCCATCTAATTGTGGATGATAGGCAGTGCTAAAGTTCAACTTCGTTCCCAAAGCATCTTGAAAAGCTTCCCTGGTGGGTTTTACTGGAATGAAATAGGCACTTTTAGTTAGACGATCTACAATAACCCATATTCCTTCATTTCCTTTGTGAGTGCAAGGTAAACCATCGATGAAATCCATCGAAACTTGATCCCATTTCCATTGTGGAATTGGCAAGGATTGAAGTAATCCCGCTGTCTTCTGCTGATCGCTTTTTATTTGTTGGCATGTGGCGCAACGGCTGACATAAATAGATATGCCCCTCTTCATTGTTCTCCACCAAAATTTACGTTTAACATCTCGATACATTTTATTAACTCCAGGGTGGATACTGAATCTATATTTATGACATTCGTCCAATACTTCTTTTTGAAGCTCTTTTATGTTTGGGACATAAATTCTTCCTTTCAATCTCAAAATATATTTTTCATCAATTTCAAAACTTGAATCCTTACCTTGTTTTATATTCTCAGCTATTCTTTGTAAAAACCTATCTTCTCCTTGCTTACTAATAATCTTTTCCATAAGTATTGGGGCAATAACTAAATAAGCGATGATGGCGTATTTCCTACTTAAAGCATCAGCTACCACGTTGGCTTTCCCAGGGGTATATTGAATATCCAAATCATATGATGCTAAATATTCCAACCAACGCTGCTGTCTTAAGTTCAAATCTATTTGAGTGAATAAATACTTTAGAGGCTTATGGTCAGTTTACAATTCAAACCTTTCTCCCAAAAGATAGTGCCTCCAAAATTTCAAAGCAAATATTACAGCTAGCAATTCTAAGTCATGGGTTGGATAATTCCTTTCATGTGGTTTCAATTGTCTGCTTGCATAGGCAATTACTCTGCCTTCCTGCATCAAAACTGCGCCAACTCCTTCTTTGCACGCATCTGTATAAACCGACATCCCTTTATTTCCATTTATAATAGCTAGAACTGGAGCATATGTCAGTCTTTTCTTTAGCTTCTGAAAGGCTTCTTCACATTTTGGGGACCACACAAATTTGGCATTCTTCATAGTTAGCTTTGTAAGAGGAGAAGCTATTCTTGAAAAATCTTGAACAAATCTTCTGTAATAGCCGGCCAATCTGAGGAAACTCCGTACTTCTTTTGGTGTCTTTGGTTGCTTCCAATCCAAAATGGCAGAGATTTTTCTTGGGTCTACCAAAATTCATTTCTCCAATACGATATGACCAAGGAATTTTACTTCTTTTTCCCAAAAGTGACATTTCGGGAGTTTCGCTTTGAGCACATTCTTTCTTAATATTTCCAAGACAATTCTTAGATGTTCCGCGTGCTCTTCCTTAGTTTTAGAGTAGATGAGGATATCGTCAATGAAAACCAATACGAACTTATTCAATACTTCTCGAAATACTCTAGTCATCAAATCAATGAAGTAGGCGGTGGCATTAGTCAAACCGAACGGCATTACTAACCATTCGTAAAAGGTATCGGGTCCCCTAAAGGCAGTTAGATGGATACAATCCTCTGCGATTCTAAGCTGATGAAAAACAGTGGCTAGGTCCATTTTTGAGAAAAACCGGGAACTATTTAATTGTTCAAATAGGTCGTCTACACTGGGCAAAGGGTATTTATTCTTAAGAGTTTGCATATTAAGATCTCGATAGTCGACGCACAATCTTAAGGAACCGTCAGACTTAGCGACGAATACCACGACTTAGGACATGTGTAATTCATGCATGTAATGTTGCTTGCAAAATTACAAGTGTCTTACACTTGTAATAAAGAGAAAGGAGGTGTTTTTGGTAGCGTTTACCCTTTAAATGCTATTAAAAACTATATACAACACTTAACCAAATGCTACCAAAGGTATATATAAGATTATATACTTCTTAACTATATTTTATAATCTAAACAATTTATTACAACTTTAATTAACTTATAAACTAATCATTTAACTAGTCCAAAATTCCATATCATTACAACTCTTGTCGACAATATGCACGTTCGAATACTTCAGATTCATACGTAATAACATGCCCTATGCTCCCCAGGTTTGTTCTTACAATTTAAATGAAATACTGCCCTAAGGTGTTGTAGGATTCCGCCTAATCACCTTAAACTTTTCGAATTCCTTACTAAATGTTATTCATGCTTTCATATAACTTATCTTAACAAACAATTGTTTCTCCATTAAAACTTGTACAATGCCAGTGGTTATATTCAAATCAGGTTTTAAAAACGATAAAAATCTTTGAAACCAGAAATGAGGACGTTGCTTGCTTGTGATTTGAGTTGTCCGTAGGATTCACACATTTGTGTTCACATAGATATTTTCTTATAATCCACCAACTTTGCTATGATTTTTTAACATAATAGCATGAATTGTCCATGGACAATTGGCATTGCAAATAGTAGTATACTTGGTTTTTTTGATTTTATAGGTTTAAAGGAGACAACATAAAGATTGACCATTCACTTAATTGTTGTTTGAATTTGTCTTTTGTTTCAAAAATCATACCAATTTTAAAACCGTTTTGCATGCTCAATGTCGAAAATATCTTATTTTTGAACTCAATATCTGTAACAATTATTGACTTAGCCATTAACTATATCGTACATAGCTCATCATCAAGTGGAACTTCCATTTCCGTCTCATCACTAACTTCAGGCATTCTATCTTTTTCAACCATAAAATTGTTGTTTAATTCTTCGTTATTTACTTGCATGTTGTCGATCCAAGAATTATCATTCTTTGGCATGCTCACTACATCCATACTGCTAATAGGGGGATCCACATTTTTCTCTTCACCTACAACCATGTCCCTTTCGATATTGTCTAACGCCCCAGTTTCTATAATATCCTCACTTAATACTTTGATATTTGATTGTGTAGCAATGTCATTGGTGGAAGCATTGACAATTCACAAACTGTAAAACCTGAGAACTATATAAATGATTTTCACATACAAAACCAATGAGTTAACTGTATAACTTTCACATACTTCTGACTTATATGTTGTAAATCAAATTTTGTAGGATGCATGATAGGATAAATGTAATTTCCTGAAGGTCCAATGGTGCAAAATGGAGTTGTTTGTTGTATAACATAACTGGATATACAACATAGTATTTAAGAATTGCAAAATAACATATGTTTATAGATCCAGCAAATAACAAAAATAGAATTCACCTTTTCATCATCTGTGTGAAGCTTTCTTGAGTTGAATAAGAATAATTGTATTGAATACTACGTTAATAACTCGTACATGATGGAAAACCAAAAATTCCTTCTTGCTGACTATAGGTTGCGGTAACATATGGAGTATTAAAGCCCGACGTTACATTTTGATGACCAATTCTTTCACCATTATCTTGAAATTCATGGTTAACTACTATGTGCTATTAGTTCTACTACTTGAGTCTGTTTGCTCTTTATAGTAAAAAGCTCGATGGTTTTCGATATCATTGAAAACATTATATCTACATCATCATCATTGGCTATTTTAATATTTTTTGATTTAAAATTGGTAGCCATCTAACGAACCGGATTTTTGGTTAATTTATTTTAAATATTTAATATGGTTTTAAATATTTAGTTGATAATATAAATCAATTTTTATATTGAGTTATCGATATAATAATTGATTTACGTTTTAATTTCGGGCATGTCGAATTATTGTATTCCGAAAACAAGAATAATTGAATTCGAAGATAAAACTAAATCGAAATGATTCAGATGATCAATATAAATGTATTTAACTATAAAAGATAATAATAATTTATTATCGAGGAGTGCTTTTTTTGAATTTAAATTATATAATATAGAACTTAAGAATAATTAATTTTCAAATTATTGGGTGTGGAATGTTAAACCATAGCAGTGTGTCATGTTTCATCGTAATCAGAGCTCATTTGTGGTAGTCTTATCGTATTACTTTATACGTAAGTTTCTTAAATGAATAAAATAATAAATTGTTTAGCTTCTCGGACACACCACCTTATTTAGCTTCTTAGACACACTGGCTACTATTATAAAACTCAGCCGTTACCCTTCCTTATTTCCTCTTTATTTTCGTCCATTCCAGGCAATGAAAAATACTTAAGCTCCTTAATTAAAATTCCTCAATAAATCAAAAATAAATCAATCTCTTCACAAAATCCAATCCAACTAGAATTCGTTAGCTCATTTGACCATAAAACCTCATCGCGCCCCCTTTATTTCATCTCATTTCATTCTCCTTTAAAATCATATTCGATTGAAGCTCACCAAAAATGGAATTCGCGATTCAAACTACCATGTTAGCTGAAGCTCGATGCTCGCGATTTGCAGTATAAGGTAAAAAGGGAGATTCGAGTGGTGTGTACAGATATTATTGAAGGGTGCGATTTCAGTTAGCAGCGATTGATTTAGGGTTGCGATTTTTGGGGTAAGCCCTCGTCGAGGATTGAGTTGAAGGCCGGATTTCGATTTGTAGTGGTAATTGATGTTGGCGTGATACTTTTGAACGGATTTGTTATCATTTACTGCCGCACTCTTGTAGCTAGAATGCTGAATTCGCGATTGGGAATGAGGCTCCGATGGTGCTCCAATGATGATGTCACGGTAGATTCTTCGAAGAGGAAGGAAACGAGGCATTTTCATGAAAAATCAATATGGTGTTTGGCGTGATGGATTAACATAAATTTTCAGTAATGGGTTGTTGTAAGTAGGTGGGTTCCTGTGCATTACAAATCGAGGAAGAAGGGATGATTATGAGATAATTGTAAACCTATTGTTGCGTCAATTCTTCTACATAAACTACGGTGGAGCACTCTTGGTTTGCAACTGGTCAAAGAGGAATTATGATGTGTCACTTGAACATAACAGGATACTAAATTCTGTTTGTTTTCTGTAATGACCCATGGAAATTCGAGCCCGAATTCCAACAATAATACAAATCCTGCATCACTTGTCAGAACCCAAGTATCGAAAACACAGCTAGTTGTTAGAAAGAAGTTAGAGGGTGAGATAAGAAAGAAACAAATATTAGAATAGAGGAATAAGAAGAGGAATCAACACAACATTGGATCAAAGTCTCACACCGCAATGGAACAAAATATAATATAAAAATAAAAACTCCATTGAGAGCTTGAAATATAACTTACATTCATCAAAGTACATCAAAACATATGGACAGTTATAAATATTTGTCCTCATATACAATACACATCGGAATAACTATATATCATACACCTGGGCTTCTCCAGCTCGTCTCTGGACTCGACAGCATCTGATAACCTGAACCTGTACAACCCAGTTTAACCCGAGCATTACAAACACTAGGTCGGTTTGGTGAAACAGAGTGAGAAAAAAACTTGCTAAGATTATCATACCATCCAACTTGATTTTAATGTCAAAATCTTTTCGAAAGAAAAGGATAATCGTAAGACCAAATCCACACATAAATACAGACGGTTTTTACCTTACAATAACCCAATTTTTTTTGAAAACAATATCTTTTCTGATATTATAATAGTGTCTAAATATAAATAAATATCAATCTAGCAGAATGCTTACATATCACGCTCTACATATATAGTATATAATTAAAAACGCGGGCACTTATTGGAGATTGGATTCCGACTATGACAAGGTATGGAACCACCTACCGATAGTGTATCTCTAGAGGGGAATACACTGGATTTAAGAAGAATGTCTTGCAACCCGGCCGACACATGACCGACCAATCATTTTGCTTGAGTGTATCGAATGGATATCACCAACGGTTGTGTACGACAACCGTTTCCCAAAAGGGATAACATCGATATAAATTAAATAAGGAAATGGAGTTTCTCTAGATAGATAATTATACACCCTAATGGGAGCAACCCACATAGCCATGCTGTCTGCCCTGTTTTTGTCATTTACCAGTTGATGAGGCTTGAGGCTACGCTTTGCCTTTATAATTAGCGCATTACATTTGCTTCGAATGCCACATCATATGATCCATCAAAATCACTAATTGATGTCCACAACAATACTTTACGTGTTGGCTAAAAGAAGTTTTCCTTCTCCACCTCTACTCTTGATACGGTTGAAGAAATCAATGTACGTGACTTTTCTGGAAATACTCTGTCAGACATCCATCCATACACGTCACCCAGGAATAGGATGAACCGAAGGCACCATCATACTGCATCTTAGGAATCACTCTGAGAATCAGTAGCGAGAAGTCCTAACAATCCATAGATTCCAACCACGACAAAATCACATTATATATCTAGGGATTAACCAGAGATTGAAAGTAATTCTACCATTTTATGAAGATCAATGGTCTTTGATTGCTCCAACTTGATTAAACTTTTCCACGGATTCATATTTATTGGTCGAAATGGTTTTCAAATATAAATTCGATCCCGGTCTTTCCGTACCAACAACTGTATGGGCAATATTTGATAGTCATTTATTTAACAATCAAATAAACAAAAAAATAAAATGGATCTACTGGTTGAGTCCACAACATCACTTGGCCTTTTAATTAAAAATAATTTATAAATGGTTAATTAACCCTTTTAAATCTTTCAACATGGTATTCGCTTTTATTTTAATATACAAATGATCTCAAACCATTTCTATTTAATACTTTGAAAAAATCTTATAATCATATCCAATTTTTCAATTTAATTATCATTCCAAAACATTGGCTATGACATTTCTTATTATCTGTTATCGGGAATTCGATTCCGCACTTATCATTTGTAAAACAATCATGACAAAATCTTCTTTTGTTTTCGCTGAGAATAATAATTGCCACTTATCCCTTTACAAAAGACACATTCAAATTCTCATTTCCTTCCTTTGAAAATATCGTCATATTCTCACAGAATATCCTTTTTATTTCTTTTACTCTGGAAATACCATTTCATATTCTCAAGCCCTTTTTATTTTTGTTATTCTGGAAATACCAATATATATTTCCTCAATTTCTTTTATTTCCTTTATTTGAAATCTCATTATATCTATCACAAATCCTTCAAATAATGTTGCATTACTATTTCTCATAATAAATTGATTCTAACATCTTTACCATTACAAATAATATCATCCTCCAATACTCCTGAAGTCATTCAAGTTGGCGTATGTTAATTACCTCTCAGGCCTTGATCAATAACATTCTTATCTTAAGATAGATATGAATTACAATTCAGAAATTCATATTCATTCAAATACCAAAAATACTACTTTACTATTTTATTTAAAATATAGTTTTGTAAAACCATCTTACTTTTGAAATATCCTTTTTAAATATGTTGTTATTACTATTCGTTGATTTAGTAAATGATAAATAAAACATAAACTTTTAAACCTTAACTTCTTTAAGTTATTTGTTTAATTATCTGGATCTTTATTTTAAATCGTATTACTCGACCTTTTATCAAATTCAGTTACCAGAATCCCCCTTTCCTAATCCTTTTAGTCATTCCCTTTGGGAAATTTTATTTCAAAAATTCATTCATTTCACTTAATACCATTCTTAAGTAATGTTAATTTAAAATTAACGCTTTAACTTTCCATTTTTTTTAAAAAACTCGTTTATACAACTTTGGTTTAATATCAAACCCTTTAATCTCGATTTCCTTTACATAATTCAAATATTAAGTAGCATATAATTTAAACTTATCATATCTGCTTAAAAATCTCTTAATTGACTAACTCCGTTTAAATATAATCCCGTCCATAAAACTCACTTGGAATTCAATTATATTACATTGCTACTTCAATTACTTAAATGAACTTCATTTAAGAAATAATTCCTTAATTTATTATAAACAAAAATTATCATTAAATGGAATTAAATTCCTTTATGAAATCTCATTAAGTTAAACCACCATTCGCTAAATTATTTCATTAGATTAATCGGCACAACTAATTTAATTTAATAATGAATCTTAATTTAAAACAATTGACTTGGTCAATTCTAAAACATGATTAACTTGTTGGTCAACTCTAAATCATCTTTTATTTTAAATTAATTAATAATATAATTAATTTGAATTATCCCATTTACTTCGATTATTATGAAATAAATAATAATCAAATTTCAAAATAATCCCTATTAATTGTTTCTTAAAAACATTTAATATCAATTATAAAGCGTTACA
Source organism: Allium sativum (assembly GCA_030737875.1). Lineage (NCBI taxonomy): Eukaryota > Viridiplantae > Streptophyta > Magnoliopsida > Asparagales > Amaryllidaceae > Allium > Allium sativum. Next base: position 420,417,079 of record CM060913.1, on the reverse strand, counting down.
TTAGTCCTTGCTCACTTGCTTATCCGCTTTAGTAATATAGGAATTAGCTTTATAAATTATTTAAAAATTTAGATGAAGCACGTGCTTTGCACATGATAGATTTTTGTAAAAATGGTGGTTGGTGGTTAAAACAATCAATATATATGTGGTTGGTTTATCTTCTTTTTATGAAAATAATATATTTAAAAATCTATACTGAATTATAAAAATCAATTTAAAGCTTCATTTCTATTAGTTCACCCGATGGTAAATCAAATTTTATAAACAATGTCTCACTTGGCCATCTACTATTGTTTCTCAACCTATATCACACATCGGTTAATAGCAAACGAACGTTGAATCCATATTCAACAATTGAAAATCAGATCAATAATCCGATCATATAGGTTAAACAGTCCATATAATGATCATATGCAAGTAAATAATCAATTTAACTGATAGCGGTCAATCAATAAAAATAATTCAAGCCATCCAATTTAATTTTAATACGTTTATATTATTATAAACGTAACCAACAAGGCAAATTTCCTTGATTGGAGTTAATCGTTAAAATAACAATTTTTATTTCATTTAAATTAAACAACCGTTTAGTTTAAATAATTCAGTTAATATAAATATTATTCAATAAACATCCAAACGAACATCAAATCAACCAATAAGTAACAAACATAGCACACAAATAATAAACCTGACTTATGTAACATATAAGTGGGAGAACTGAGTGAGTTTAACTCACCTTGGTTTGTCCATTGATTAAAACGAGTTGTTTTAAATAAAATTAAATAGATTTTAATTTTATCCAAAACTCCGGTAGCCTCTATTGCTGACGAAACCAACTTCAGAACGTAGCCCTTTCCGATACAATTTAAATGCATCCTGTTTTGACAAAAACAGGCCATGCATGAAATATGTATGAGAATTATATATTAACACATATATCCTAGTTAAAATTAAACTAATTTATTATTTTATCTGGGCTCTTACTTAATTACTTCTGCTCGGTTCTCAAACCAACCCGCTCCAATAATTTTGTCCACCCAGTCAACATTTAACCTCGATCAGCCTCATTTTCTGATCCAAAATCGAGGTAAACCCTCATTCAACACACGAGTGCTTCCTCCATTTTAAACCACCGCCGCCACTGACCAGAACCCATCGATGTTTCCCTCCCTGTACCTTTGGCATCCATGCTTCAGTCTCAGTCCGACTCCGCCGTGCACAACTGCCTGTAGGTCCCACCACCAGTAAAAATACGTAACTTCAAAACTTCCGATCATGTCAGATATGCTCCACCTCGCTGCTCCTCTTTGCTCAGAGACTTGACAACACAAAATACTCCAGTCGACTTCCTTCAGTGCAGGCGTCACATTCGATCACCCTCTCTAATAATGAACTGTGCATCTCCCCCATCACTGATGGTGTCCTTATGCTAATACGCACAGGTTTTTTGAGCGTTTTTGGATTTTTGTTTTAAATATGTTGGAGGGACTCTTTGGTTTATTTTCAACGCAATTTTCTATTTTAAATTTTTCCTGTAAGATCGAACTGAAGTAGCTGTCTCTATTTATAATAGGAGACTCCTTGGCTGCAACGTATTTGGTTTGGCAATCACGACACTTGTTGAGGTTTGTAGAATAGCTCAGCTATGTTCTTTCATTTCAATCGTGTGGTGGGATTCTGTGTTTAGGCTTGGGGAGGAAGGTATTAATCTGTAGAGTAGCTAGTCTTGTTGATTCAGAACTCCATATGCCTACTTAGCCGTGTCTCTTCTTTTCATAGTTGTTGTAGTGTATGTGTATAAATTGGCAGTTTATTATATTGAGGTGTTACATCATGAATAGAATATGCATGGAAAGGTTTCAGTGGAAAAACTGTTTTATTTTCAAAATATCTCTGCTATGTAAATATTGCCAAGATGAGGGATTTACTGAAGAATAATTTAGTGGTATGTTGTCTACTATTAAATCCAAATTTTCGAAACAAGTATTATGTCAGACTAATGAAGTTTACTGTGAGCTTGAGGGTTAGGCTTAATATTCTGTATTTTTGTCCCTTTTTGCATTTTCCTTAATAAATAACTTGAGTCATCAAGCTGAATTTAAATGAGTTGACCAACGACTTAACAATGTCTTTGAACAACTTTTAAGTTACCTATGTTTGAGATTGGATGTGTATAAATTTTTGTTTATTATGCCAAGATTTCACTATCACAAGCAACTAGAAACGTTGGGTCTAAGTCATGTATATGCCCCGATATGTCTGTAGAATGGATAAGGATATCTGAAATTTGCATGTGCTGCATTCCGCCAAGATGCACAAGGATTGCAGATGAAGATACATGCACACATCCCTAAGAAGATTTTATATTATTTTTTTGGTTGAAGTGTTGCTTTAGGCAGACAAAGTTTGTACGAATTGAACAATAATTATTTGGAATATGATCCTGCCATGTTGCTTCTTATGATTGGGAATATAAACTCATTCTTCTTTTCAAAAATTTCGAAATGGCTTTACTGTGCTTCACACACACACACACACACACACACACACATATATATATATATATATAAAAGAAGTATGAAGGCAAATAAGAAGACAAGCCAAAATAGTTGATAAAGATTTGACACACCCCAGATTTTTGTTTAGATTCACATTGCAGTTTGCAGTGATATTTACATAAGGCGAGAAAGGATTTTTTTCCTTTTGATAAGGCGACCACGAAAAATTTAAGGAAGCGACTAACGAGTTTTATAGAATTTAACGCTCGATGTTTATGATTCGCACGAGCGCACGTGAACCTCGATTTAAACAAAGTTTAAAATTGTACAATAAAATTATATCTTGGACATGGTGGAACTGGTTTCACCGAATTCCGAGATCTTTTATCAAAATAAAATACTCCAGATTGAATTCCAAACCAAATCAATATTTAACATTTTATATAAATAAATCATTACAATTTATAAAGGAATTCCGTAGCGACTATTTCAAAATTTGAACTTACAATTTATAAGCTAAAATCTTGAGTTTTCTCTTTCATTACAAAATTATAAACAAATAGATTCCAACATTTCATGTTTCATAGAAATCCGACTTAAAACGAATTCGATATTCACTTGAATTTCAAAACCAAATTTTACGAACTGCAGCGCCATTTTGAGTTCGTTTTAATATAAATATATAATTAAATGTTCAGTCGTAGTCTAATTAACGTATTCAATATTAAAATTTATTAATATTCCAAATATAATATTTGAAACCAATATAAATATTCGAATTCAAATGACCGAAAAATCTAGGTCATCACATTTTCTGGCAAGGAAAATGGTAATTCTAGCTATGCCAGTAGGAGTTGTTTCAATCGGAAGGCGCGATAGTCAATTTTTTTTATTACGGGTGATATGCTTGGAGAACATGTAGATGGTATGGAAAAAAATGTTAATAGGGACTAAGAACTTCGTGGAATGAAATCGATTACGTTGGATTCATACGTAGGCTACACTCTGAAATTTGATTAGGAGTGCTTTGAGGCTTCCTGGAATTTTTGTCTAATTTTAAACAGTTGTTTAAAACTGGATAAAACATCGTAAATCATCGAATAAAAATCAAGGTGAGTAAACTCACTCTATGATCCGTTTATAATTTTATTATAACGAATTTTAATTTTAAATAATTTTTATATGCTTTTTTGTTGGTTGTTTGGATGCATTAAAATATTATGGTGGTTATATATATATATATAATCACACAACAAGAAAAAGTATTTATTTAGTTTTTCTTCATTAATGGCGTCTGCCAACTTTACCAATTCCAGAAATACATCTCGGTCCCAACCTCCTCGTTCATCAACAGAATTTCCATCCTCAAAATTGGATTCATCTAATCCAGGTTCTGAAGCAACTGCTGATTCATGTATTACCAACAAAGTAGATAGATCTAATCGGAATCTCACTTATGTAAAACCTTCAACAGAATATGTCTTCATATCAGAAAAGATCTTCAACAAATCGAAGGAAGTATGGACTAACACTTTAGCTTTGATTCCGATTTTTTTTAGACTGTCATCTATCAAGTTAAAGGATTACATCTCAAAAGTCTGGAAACCACAGGGTACGTTCAATATTCATGTTTCCCCTTCATATGATTTCACTGTTCAGTTTGAAGATCAGTCAGATTTCTCACGTATTTTAGAAAGTTCAACATACTCTTACTTTGGAAAATTACTGTTGATTGAGGAATGGACTCCAGGGTATGATTTTACAAAAAAAGCACTGACATGGTTAAGATTTGGATAAGATTAGTAGATCTACCTATGGAATTATGAACCTTAGATGCTATACAATCGATAGCTAGTTACATTTCAAATCCAGTTCTGATAGACGAAAATACAGCAAACAAAAGATTTACAAAATACGTCAGAGTCGTAATCTCAATAGATACATTATCAGATCTGAAAACTGAAATCCCTATATTAATGCATAATGGTACAAAATTTAACATAAATGTAGAATATGAGTTTGTTCCTTCCAATTGCTCTTAATGCAGATTGTTTGGTCATGAAGATTCATACCATGAAATTTCAAAAGATCCACGTTGGATTCCACCAGATGGCCAAGCTGATCCAAAGGAATCACCAGAGGAAAATGAGAATGAAATAATTGATAAAGGAAACATACAAGAAGCAAATGAATCTGGAAGTACCTCTTATAATCCAGAAGATGATTTAGATTTTCTGAATTCTAAACTTCCTGAATATTTAATGCCTGATGATATTAATATCATAACAGAGGTAATTGCAGATAATGATAAAGCAGTTTCAAAAGAAAAAGGGAAAACAAATAGATGTGTCCAACATGGTCAACAAAAATGCAAATTATTCAAAAGAAGATAGCACAGCAGCAACTACAATGCCTCCTCCTAAAAATAATACAAGGAGCTCTTCTTCAATTAAATGACGTTGTTAACTTGGAATGTAAGGGGGAATGAACACTACTTCTCGTATGAAGGATGTGCTTCTTCTCCTTAAAAATACTAAATCAACATTGGTTGGTCTAGTAGAAACTAAGCTGTCTTCTAATAATTTAGCAACTTTTATTTCTATGTTACCTAGTTCTTGGAGATTTTTAACAAATAATTCAGCCATGTCATTAGGTAGAATTTTATTGATTTGGGACACTAATGTCTGGGATTTGGTCACTTTATCTTTTTCATTCCAACATCTTACAGTAAAAGTAAATAATAGAGGAGGATTAGAGATGGTGTTTTTAGTGATTTATGCTAGCAATATTTTTATAGAAAGAATTTCTTTGTGGAAAAATCTTTTGAGTGAAGCAAGTCTGATTAATAATGCTTGGGTACTTATGGGGGATTTTAACAATGTGTTAAACCCAAATGACAAAAAAGGGGGTCTACCTGTTCCTTTTCAACAGATGAGAGAATTTCAGAAATTTTTAATTCATGCTGCATTATCAGAGATTAAACCTATGGGTTTTAATTTTACATGGCGTAGAAAAGGAATTGCAACTTGTATTGACAAAATTTTGGTAAACAATGATTGTCTACATTTATTTCTTGGCATGAAATCTCTTTCCTTCACTCAAAAATCAAGTGATCATAATCCAATATTATTGGATCTTATTTCTACTATAGATGTTAAAGGATTTCCTTTCAGATACAGGAATGATTGGCATCTTTTATATGGTTACAAGGATGAAGTGAATAAAGGTTTCAATACAGCAGTTTAGGGATTCCAAGGATATCAATTCATGCATAAGCTTAAAAATTGCAAATTTGAACTGAAAAATTGGAATAAATTGAGAGATAGAAATCATACTAACCTTAACAAGCTGAAGAAGTTGCACTTCAATTAGAGCAAGCTGCTGATGAAAATCCAGAGGATTGTGATTTATATGAAAATTATTTGTCGGCAAAAAAAGAGTACCAGAATCTGCAACAAATACATTTTAAAGCATTTAGACAACAATCAAAAGTGACATGGCTACAGCAGGCAGACAAAAATTCAAAATTTTTAAATTCAAGAATGTCAAACAAGAGGTTTTTTAACCACATCAGAGCTTTAATCGACTCAAATGGAAATCTGTTATACAAGGCTGAAGAAATTGAAGTCCAAGCCATCAATTACTTTCAAGAAATGTTTAATGGTCCAAGCAATGTATCATTTCCTAACTTCATTCCTATCTATACTATCAATTCAAAAGGACATCATTTTTTGTTGAAATCAATTGACTTAGTAGAGATCAAAGATTCATTATTTTCAATACATTAAGATTCTAGCCCTGGTCCTGACGGCATTAATTCAAAATTCTTTAAAGTGCATTGGGATGACTTGAAAGATGATTTACTGTTGGCTATTTCTAATATGTTTATATCAGGTAAACTCCCCAAGTCTTTAAATCACACATTCATCACCTTAATTCCCAAAATGATAGGCCCACTGAGATAGCACATTATAGACCAATAGCATGTTGTAATGTCTATTTTAAAAAAAATTCTGAAGTTTTATGTAATAGACTTAAGCCTTTTCTGCCTTATTTAATCTCGGAAAATCAGAGTGCATTTATTCAAGATAGATATATTGGAGAGAATATTTTGCTTGCACATGAATTATTGAGGGATTTCAAGAAAAAGGGAATGCCAAAAATGTGTGTCAAAGTGGATTTACAGAAGGCAAATGATCGTGTTAATAGGGAATTCATATGTAATATAATGTCAAAAATGAAATTTCCTACACATTTCATAAATATTATATATGAATGTATGTCGACTGCTACATATTCTATCATGATCCAAGGTGTTCCAAAGGGTTTTATCACTTCAAATAGAGGAATTAGACAGGGACCCACTGTCTCCTTATTTGATCTCAATAGCAATGCAATACTTTACCTATATGTTGGATGAAGCATCTTATAACAAGGATTTTTAGGCCAGTAGTGCTATACAACCTATAATCTCTCATCTCCTATATGCTGATGATTTAATGATTTTTGGTAAAGCTTCTATCTCAAATGCTCAGACTTTAAAGAAGATATTTCAGAATCTTAGTATATATGCAGGTTTAAGTGTTAATATATCTAAAACCAAAGTGTTTTATAGCACATCAGTGGTAAATTCAGAGCAGATCGGTAATATTGTGGGATTTCAGCAAGGATCTCTACCAATCAAATATTTAGGAGTACCTTTATCATCCAAACACTATTCAGAATGCAATGCAGTTATTCAAAGAGTTCAGAGTAAAATTAAAGGATGGGAAACTAAATTGCTTAGTTTTGCAGGAAGAGCTGAATTGATCAACTCTGTCATTACTCCTATTATTTTATATTGGATTTTCATTTATCAAATCCATGAATATACCACTGGCAAACTTCAATCAATATGTGCTGATTTTTTCTGGGGAGGTTCATCTCATAAAGTGTCATGGCAAAAATTATGTAGGCCTAAGATGGAAGGAGGAGTTGGATTAAAATTATGCTCAGATCTTAAAAAAGCTGCAAGTGTAAAGTTACTATGGAAATTTCTATCTAGTAATACACTTTGGAGTAAATGGACACATAATAGTTATTGCAAAAAGGATTTTTTTTGGTCAATGGCAAAGTACAACAATGCATCTTCAACTTGGAAATCTCTTTTTAAGGTTAAGGTCAAGATCTAAACAGATTTTCAATAAAATTATTGCTAATGGGGAGACAACTAATTTGTGGTTTGAACCTTGGATCAATTGCAAATGTCTAGTTGATCTGCTAGGATATGATAGAATGAATATAATTGGTAATCCAGAAGAGAAAGTGAGCAGTATTATCAGAAATGAGACGTTTATACCTGAGATTCATCCAGCCACCAGAGAATTGCTAGAAGAAATCAGCTCCATCTCAATTTGTCCAAATAAAAGTCAGGATGTGTATGAATGGTGTGATGGTGGCCAGTTCTCATTTCACAAAGCATGGGAGTATCTGCGACATCATGAAAACCAGGAAGAATTTTTTATAGTTATTTGGAATGCTAAAAACAGTAAAAAAATGTCTTTTATTACTTATCTTTCTTGTCTTGGCAGATTAAATACGAAGGATCGAGTTCAACGCTACAGCAACATATCAGATCTGCTTTTTCCTCTTTGCAACAACCATCCAGAGTCAATTAAACATCTTTTCTTCTCTTGTGACTTTACAAGCTTTATCTGGTTGTCTCTAAAGCAAAGTTTGGATCTTCCCATCAATTTATTAGATCTGAAAGAGGAAGCGAAGCTCTTACATGATAATTTTAAGAAAAAAGATCAATTAAGAGATTTAGCATGCGCTACCTTCACTAGCGTTATCTACTTTATCTGGAAGGAAAGAAATTCAAGAGTATTTCATGGCAAAAGCTCAGATTCATCAACGTTTCTCTGGAAAATTGAAAGGGAAATTAAACTGTTATTACTCAACAACGGAAGCAGGACTTTTCGAGATAGAAGAAGTGAGTTAATACTTGGTAGATGTGGAATTGAACTCTTGGACACCGGTTGACTTCCAACGTGTCAGTTTTTTTGAATTAGGAAACCTGAAGCCGTGGTTTCTTAAGTAGAGATGGGCCTGGGTTGGGCTGTGAAGAAGTTCTTTTGGGCTGATCATATTTTTATTTAGTGTTTTGTTGTATTTTCCTTTGAGAACTGTAGTTTGTCTTCTAAAAGCTTGTATACCAAATTTATAAGTACTCTTATTCCTTGTAAGGCACCCACTTAGGTTAGGGGGATTACAAGGTTTTAACGAGGCTTATAAAGGAGGTTTTTATTGGTTTTAGCAATAAAGTGAACCAGTTTTCAAAAAAAAAATATTAGTTATATATGCTTGGTGGTTGTGGCTATTATATATATATATATATATATATATATTGGATAGTTCCCGCAGTACCATTAGCGGATGCCCACAATACCATTAACCGATGACCCTATGCACCCAAAATATATTATAGCGGATGACCTTCTATACTGCGATATCCATCCTTGAAGCAGGATTGGTATTATTTATGTTGTCTAACATCTGTGGATGTAGGAAAATGGGTTGGAGGGATCCAACTGGATTCCTCAAAATTTCAAACGGGCTAAGAAATATTAACTTGTTTTGAATAATAAAACAAATAATGAAATTACAAACGATGTTTATAAATAAAATGGAATAATTTTCATTGGATAATAAGGGGAATTGAATTTAATTTAGAAACGGTGTTTATAAATTAAATGGAATAATTTACATTTGGATAATGTGGGGAATGTAAATTCAAATGTGAATTAAAAAAAGGGAACTGAAAATAGTATCAAAAAGGAATGATGAAACCTATTTTGGTGGGCGGAATGTAAATTGAATTAAAATAAATCCGTATGGATTTATGATTGATTTGAATTCGATTAGATCGAATTTATTTAAATAAAATATATTCAAAAAAGAAATTAGGATATTATTAAATAGAAGTATAAATTTAAATATAAAAATAGACTCACTGTTTATATATACATACATACATATATATAAGTTATAATCAATAAAATATTCCAGATTAAGAATTGGGTTTCAAATGGATTCGAAATGGAAACTTGTTTTAAATTATAAAACAGGGAAGTTAAATTTATAAATGACGTTTATAAATTAAGTGAGATAAATTATCATTAGATAATTTAGAGGTTTAAATTCAAGTATAAATTTAAAAGTGAATTGGAAATCGTTTCGAAGAAGGAACGACGGGTTTTATTCCAGAATTCGGAATATAAACTAATTTGAAATAAATCCAAAGGATTTATAACTAGAATTCGATTTTATTGATTTTATAAAATAATTTATCTCCAAAGGGATTGGAATATAAAATATAAGACTGAATTGTAAACAAATGCGTAACTGAGTTAAGAAATAAATCAACGATTTCGAATAATCGGGAAATTTAAGTTGAATTTAGAAGGCTGGAAATTTATGTTAGATTTGGAAAACTGGATTTAATATATATTAAAATATATATAAGAATGAGATTGGAATTTAAATTAAATGAAGTTTAACGTTTATATTTGAATATAAATAAATCAAACTCGACGCAGCATGGCAGTTCTTAATTTGACGTTTTGAACTTCAATTGAGCATAGAGAACTCAATTTAAGTCGGAATTCTTTGAAACAAGAAGCGTCAGAACCGATCGAATAATAGTTTTCTAATGGAAGGGAAAAATATGGATTTCGTCTTAAAGATTTGAGTTATGTCAAATCAAATTACCAGAAAAACATTGCCATAATTAATATAAAACCATAATGGTTTATTTAAAATTAATACAAGGATTTAAGCAAATAAAAGTTAGATTTCCATTAGAAAAATCCATATTTGAGTTATAAAATAAATATGAACTCAAGTGGAGTAAATGGATTGATTTTTAAGACAAAAATCATATTTCAAATTATTGAATGAAGTTAACTAACTAGAAAGTAATTAGTTAGTGGAGTTGGATCAAATTTAATTTTGGTTGAGTAAACTGGTTTGGTGAATTAAATATTGGGAATTTAATACGGAAACTTGAATCAAATTTGGGATCGAATATGGAAAGTGAATTTAACTTGTTTATCAGTTAACAACAATGTGTTTAAACACAGTTGATTCCAGTTAAAAGTGAAATGGGAAAATGATATGATTAAAGTTTAAATTAGCGAATTAAATAGCGTTAAATGAAATTGAGTTGGAATAAATTGGGAATGGTTAAACCTATGTTGAGCAGGTTTGGAATGAAGAGAATGGAGATTATATTTTGAGTGCCCAACAAAAAGGTACATGTTTAAATTCCATATGAGAGTTTATGAGCCTATTAGGTATGCCATTTGGCTTTTTGATTTTCTTTTTAAATGGAAAGGGCCTAGAGAGGCGAGTTGGGATTTGAGCTATTGAGCCGTACAAAGGAGGTGCTGGCGAAATTTTTCAAAAATTTAAGGAGTTAGAATATTTTTAAGAAAAATTGATAACTATAAATCAATATATCGATATATATAGAATTCGATAAGAAAACGAACTTAAAATATAATATTATAAACAAAAATGAAATCTAAAATTAAATCTGGTAAAAATAGAAAGAGAAACATATACACGTTTTAAAAATGAATATTTGGTTTTTGTGGTGTTGATTATTCGAGGAGAATGATCTTGTCTGTTTTGAAGTTAAGGATGTTTTCAGTGAAGGTATGAGAGGTAATTATATCCCAACTTTATTGATTTCATTATTAATCGGTAAATAGGAAGATTCGGTCTCGAAGATCAGCGTTTAAAGAGATTTGGTTGAATGCAATATATTGGGTTGTTATAACGATGTTTTACACGATAGACGTTTTAACCAAGGTAAGTGGAATTCTGGAAACATAATAATAAATATTTCTTAAGCATAGAAATGAATGGTCGTGAAAGGGAGAAGTAATTGGAATTGAATTCCAATCATAAACATAAAATATTTTCTAAGTACAGAAAATAAAAGAAGGTGATATATGAAAATGTTTTCCAAATAGCGTAAGAGGCCAAGAGGATTGTTGAAAATATTGGGTTAACAAATATTGATAAGGAAATGGAGAAGTGATTTAGTTAATGTAATATTAACTAAGGGGCCCAGCGATTGTTTGATGCTATGGATGAATGTTTGTTTTTCTTTGATAGTTAAATAACCAACTATCGAAGTATTGGCTAATATCGTTGTCAATATGGAGAGACTGATAGGATTATTATCCGAGAACCACTCCATATTGGCAGTAGCATTGCGAATCAGATTGTATGAAGACGATTGAAGATGGAGTAAAGTGAAAGGGCTTTTTCTGTTAATCCTAGGTAGATACAGCCTAAGATGGATTAATGGAAATTGTGCCTTAAGTTTCGTTCAGTCCCAGAACAAACGTGTATGCACGAATGTCTGACAAAGTATTTTCCACGATCGCATATGTTGATATGTACCAATATACATCTGGTGGCAGAGAATTTATTCTCTTAGCATAATATCCAGAGTATCTTTGTGCAAATTAATTAGTGATTAACGGATCTGACAATGTTGCATTCAAAGTGATTGTGCTATCAATGAAAGGTAAGTAATCGTAACATCAAGCCTAGCAACCGAAAAATGGTATAAAATCGGGTTAGTCGCATGGCTTAGTGGGTTGCACCAAGTAGGGTGTATTGTCACCTAATCTAGAGAAAATCCTTTTGCTTCTTTGCCTTATCATTGCTATTGATTCGGAATGGTTGCCGATCCCAACCGTTGGGGACAATACATTTGGTACTCTCAAGCGAAGTGAGGGGCCGATCATGTTTAACCTGGGTTGCAAGATGTTCTTATTGAACCCGGTGTATTCCCCTCTAGAGATACACTGTCGGAAGGTGGTCCCATACCTTGCTAGTTGGAATCCATTCTCCAATAAGAGATCGCGGTTTTGATTGTATACTGTGTATGTAGAGCATGAGATGAAAGCGTTCTACTAGATTGTTATTTACTTGATTTAGACACTATTATAATATCAGAATAGTATTGATTTTAAAGAATGTTTTGGATTATCGTAAGATAAAAACGATCCATGTTTATGTGTGGATCAATCTTACGAGTATCCATTCTTTTAAAAAATATTTTTAAAAGTTAAACCAATGGTTGAAGTTTACTCACACTAGTCCTATGATTGACCCAGAATTTATTTTGTTTTACCCTAAACTCTTGGGTGCCCAAATTTGTATAAATAATCAAGTAATTTGGGTATATTCAGATATTCTTGGAGGATCTTGGAGCAGGAGGCTTCAATATTAGATATATATAGTTTATTTCGCTGTGCTGTATATGTGATGAATAAATGTTTTACTCTGATGATGATATGCATATGCCGTTAAAGTTTTGTATTCCAAAAGTTGTTATATATATATTATATTTTATTCTGCTATGATGTAAGATTCTGTGTTGTTGTTTCTGTTCTTCTTCTATCTTTTTCTTTTTATTTCACAGTGATTCGTATTTCTGTGCAATTTGGGTTGGACGTGAGGTGTATTTAGTCAACTCAGATAGTACTAATTTGCGAGCCGTTACAGTTGGTATTAGAGCTTAGGTTGAGTGAACACCTAGGCTTTGGTGGGTGGTTTACTCATTACAAATAGGATCAATAATACCCTTGAATGAGTTGAGTGTATATATATGAGAGCGCGTATTTGTTAGTTAATATAAAACCTGTTTTATATTGTGTTGATTGGTTTGACAAGTTGTTTATGAATTTTGGTTGATACAGGAAGTACAACTGTATCGACAAGTGTTTCTAAATACTTGAGCAGAGCCATTCAACATAACATTGTTTTAAAAGTGGGTAAATGAAATAATTTTACCCAAAAACTCTATTTTGACATAAAAGGAATAATTTTGCTGAAATTATCATACTATATGGATGAGTTGATTGTTAGGATTATAACCAAATGAGATTATAAAATTGAAATGGTTATATGTAACCAAATAGAATTTGTATATGAATTAAATATAAAAATGAAATGAATTAAAATTGGAATCAGAATCAGAATTTGTAATTTAAAGCCCTTGGGATTTGAAAAATGTTTTTTGAAGTATATTAAAATTATATAGGTTTGTTTTGGAAGGATTTTTGAATAGAAGTCATTTTGAATAGATTTTGAAAGTGATAAAGCACTGAACTCACCTTAGTGGCTGGAAAATAATTCTGATGATGACTACAACATCATCAATGTTCATTTTCAAGTTTCTAAGTAATGGATTGCTACCTTACAAAGGTTTTTATTGGAAATTTGTTTGAAAGAAAACAAGTTAGTTTTGAAAATTCAAATGTTTTGAATTAGGGATGGAAATAAATTTAGGTATATATTTATGTGATTTATAAAAGGATCTAAAATCAAAAAATGGGGATTTGAATTCTGGAATTTAACTTAAGCAAGTTAAATGGATTGAACTAAATAAACTGGACGGAATCAATTTGAACGAATTTGCAGACATGTGAATGAAGTATGAAGTGGATGTGAATTTATTGATTGTAAATCATTTAGATTAAATGAATGTAAACATATATGATATGCAAAATGGATGAAAACCAAAATCTTTGGTGGAACTAAGTTGTAGAAATATGAAATGTTAACTTTCAACAAAAGAGAGTTTTGAAAAGTTAATAGGTTTGTAGCATTTCCTGCCTTAGAAATTTCGGGGATGAAATTCTTTTAAGGGGGGAAGAATGTAACGACCCGGATTTTTGGTTAGTTTAATTTAAATATTTAGTATGATTTTAAATATTGAGTTGATAATATAAATCGATTTTTATATTGACTTATCGATTTAATAATCAATTTACGATTTAATTTCGGGTATGTCGAATTATCGTAATCCAAAATCGAGAATACTTGAATTCGAAGATAAAACTAAATCAAAATGATTCAGATGATCAATATAAATTGTTTTTGACTATAAACGATAACAATAATAATAATTTATTATCGAGGAGTGTTTGTTTAGAATTTAAATTATATATGTGACGACCCGGAAATCCGGTACCTTTTGAGCTGGCCAAACAAAACAAGTCCAACGCAAAATGCACTAGAAACCCGGATGTCAATAGAAAGAAGTTAGAGGGTGAGATAAGAAAGAAATATTACAATTGAAGAAGAAGAAGAAGAACCGACACAACACAGAATCTCATATCGTAGAGGAACCAAATATAATATGCAATTAAATCTTTACTGAGAGCTTTAAAATGCTTACAATGATCAGAGTATATCAACACATCTGGAAAATTATAATAATGTATCCTCATATACAACACACAACGAAATACACACTAAATATATATCATACGTCTGAATTCCTCCAGCATGTCTTCTAAAGTTTGCAGCATCCAAATCTAAACCTGTAAAAACCCGGTCTAACCCGAGCACTACAAATGTCGGATCAGTCTGGTGAACCAAAGTGAGAAAACACACTAAGTTTAAATGTATCACAAAACTTGATTTTTTAAAGTCAATTTTTTTGAAAGAAAAGGATAATCATAATACCAAATTCACACATAAATACGAATGGTTTTTACCTTACGATAACCCAAAACATTTTTGAAATCAATATCTTTTTTGATATTATAATAGTGTCTAAATAAAAATAAATATCAGTCTAGCAGAACGTTTGCATTTCACGCTCTACACATATAGTATACAATCAAAACTGCGGGCTCTTATTGTAGAATGGATTTCCATGGCAAGGTTTGGGCAACCACCTTTCCGACAATGTACCTCCGTAGATGAATACATTGGGGTTCAACAAGAACATCTAGCAACCCAGGCTAAACATAACTAACACCTCACTTCACTTGAGAGTACCAAATATATCATCACCACGGTTGGGGGTCGGCCAACCGAACGGTAGCATACATGCGTGAATAAAAGGGACAACTGAAGGCATTTGATTTCTCTAGATCAGGTAATGATATACCATTTTGATGGGTGTGATTCACATAGCCGTGCGACCTACCCGATTTTATGCCATTTCCCGGTTGATGAGGCTTGAGGTTAACATTACCTTTAGAACAACATATCACCATTCACTTTGAATGCCACAATGTCAGATCCATCAGATATCACTAATTGACGTCCACAAAAATACTATAGTTGGTAAGCTAAGAGAAGGCATCTTCTCTACTGCCAACCTATGGTACGTTTGAATAAATCAACGTACGTAATCCCTTTGGAAATACCCTGTCAGACACTCGTCCATACAAGTCATTCAGGAACAGGATGAACTGAAGGCACCCTCCTAATGCACACTTTAATTACTCTATGGATCAGTAGCGAGTAGTCCTTGCAATCCATAAATTCTCAACCACGACCGAATCATGTCAAAATACCTCTGGTTGTACGACCAGAGAATATTCAACAATTAATCATTCCACTTAAGAAGAACCACGGTCTGCAATTGCTCCGTATTGAATAGTCATCTTCATGTATTTGCTGGTTCGAAATGGTTTTCAAATATAAATTCAATCCCGGTCTTTCCGTACCAACAATCGTATGGGTCAGATTTTGATAGCCGGTTATTTAACTATCAAATAAACAAAATAAATAAAACGGGTTCACTGATTCAGTACTCGGTATTACTTGGCCTCTTTAATTGAAACAGGTAACGAATGTTAAATTTAAAAAAACTCTTAAATCTTTCACATATAAAGAAATTAGATTTTCGCCTTTTTATCTAACATAAGATTATTTCAAAACTATTTTATTTTAAAACTAGGAAATTATCCGTTAATCATACCCAATTCCTATTCTACTATCATTTCAAAGCATTTGTTACATCATTCCTCATTATCTATAATTTGGAAAATCAACTTAACTTACCATTTGCAAATAACGTTACGAAGTCTCTTTTGTTTTATTCCTTGAAAACAAAATCCAACACTTATCCTTTTTGAATAAACTCATTTCAAAACTCAACTTTTCATTTCCTTTTACTTTGAAAATATCGTTATATTTTCACTAAAACTCCTTTCTATTTCCGTTACTTTGGAAATCTTTATTTATATATTCTCAAATATTTTAATCAACGTCATTATTTCTCATATGGAAATAATAAATTATTCTTAACCTCTGTCCCATTACACACTAATAAAATCCTCAGACAATTCTGAAGTCATTCAATTGGGGTATTTATTTACCTCTCAGACCTTGATCAACAACGTTCTTATCTTAAGATGGATATGAATTGTAATTCAAAAAACCTGATATTTTTTCTAATATCAAAACCCAGTCTCATTTAACAATTTTACTTAAACCATGATTCTATAATCCATTTCTTATGTTTGAAAATCTCTTTTTCAAATACAACTATTATTACTTAATTTGTTGATTAAGTAAATGCGTATTAAACATCCCTTTTTGCTAATCAATTCAAAGATTTTCTCTTTTGAAAATCATATTTCAATTTCCTCCATTTTACTTAATTATTAAGCAACGTTAATTTAAAATTAATGCTTTAATACCTCATCTCCTTTTATAAACCTTGTTTATATAACTATGGTTTAATATAAGCCCTCTTTATCTCAATTTCCTTTTACTCATTTCAAATATTAAGTAAACATTTAATTCAAGCTATCATATTTGCTTAAAATTCTTTTTTATAACTTCGTTATAAAAACTCGGTTTTAATATAAAACCTATTTATAAGCTCCTTTCACAATTCAACTAGATTTCATCTCAACTTCGGTTACTTTACTTAAATGAATTTCATTTAAATAGTAATCACTTAAATCATTATTAATTGAAATAATAATTTATTTCATCATTAACTACTGTGGAAGTAGTTAAATTCTTTATTAACTAAAATAAACAGCAAATTCCTTTTTAAAATCTGATTAAAGTGAAAACAAATATTCGTTAAACTATTTTATTAGGTTAATGCAAAATAACTAATTTAATCATCAATCTCAGTTAAAACGGTTGACATAGTAAACTCAAAATACGATTATCTCATTAACCAATTTCAATTGGTCCTTCCTTTAAATAAATTAATAGTATAATTAATTTAAATGGTTCCATTTAATTGTTTCTTAAAAACAATTATCCAACACTTAACCATTAGGTTAAGTTCTATTCTCTTGTTACAAATTTGATTAACATCAGAATTTGCTTTATAAAATTATTTAATAATTATCTATAAACTTAAATAATAAATTATAAATATTTATTTTCTTTTAATAAACTTTTATTCAAATAACTATATTTAAAAATTTATTTCAGTTATAAAATAAATTTTATAACTTTATTCCTATCGATTCACTTGATGGTAAATCGATACTTAGAAACCGATTGATTTATAGGCCATATACTGCCAGTTACTCAACTAATACTGCCCATTGGTTTAAACAAAACAAACGTTGATATTTTAGTTAGCGATCAACAATCAAATCATTCATCCAATCCAAACAGTTCATATAATGATAATATGAAAATAAATAACATCTAATATATTTGAGGAATCCGGTTGGATCCCTCCAACCTGTTCTTCCCTACATCAAATAGGTTATCTCAAATAATATCTGTAATAGGCCGTATTTTACATATCGAAGGATCGTAAAATATTTTTATTTTATTCCCAGAGGGTTGGATCATTCTCATCTTTTGAGATGTTTCTTATGGGGATGTGAGACATGTCCATAATTTTTAACTGATTTTGTTTGTGACCATTTTGCCCCTGTAAGTTTTGTACCTGGCATAACTTTTGACTCAGGTCGAATCTAAGGGTGAAACTAGTGCCATTGGAAAGGAAATGATGATTGAATTTCTGTAGAGTGGTTACATGAAAGATTTGGGTCAGCGGTTTGGGAGAAATCACTGTTTTAAGGTTTTTCAGCTGGCTGTCCAGGTCAGGTAGGCCATAATGGGCTGAATTAGAGAGGCCCATTAGTGTGCTGATGGAAGGGTATAAATATGGGGTATGGGATACGGGAAATGGTTTTAGTTTTTCATTCTCCCATTTGGTGCTTTATGATTGTGATGACCCGCCCTGCATCAGCCGGCATTTCCTCCGAAAGTGCGCTGTACACATTCCTGACTAGCATGGAACGGTCGCCAAAGAAAGGAAAGAAGAGAATGAACTAATCAAGAACCTGTAGAATGTCTCATAGCGCATGGGATAAAATATAATAACAACATACTTGACATAAAATAGGCGAGACAGTGCATAAGCTGAAAACTAAAACTACACATCATAGCAGCGGAAATCCAAATACAACTTATGTTCCACATCACCATTATTACAACTTTTCAAACTGTCTCTAAAGAAAATCAAAGGAAAAAGGTACACTACTAATGCCCAAAGTAGTGACCGCAGCAACACAGGGAGAGTATATATATATATATCATACGTGGAAGCCTCCTTCTCGTCTCCGGTACAATTACTGGTGCATCATCAGCTAATCTGTCTCTAGTTTGCTCATTTAGGAGCACCCAGAGTAATAAGAAGATACATAAAACTCTGGGTCAGAAAAAAGTCTGGTACGAGCGATAAGCAGCAAAACATAACAATAACAGGTATACTAAACCATACCTGAACCTGGACCTGCAACCAAAGAGTTAGCACTACATACTGTACAATACTCTAAGGTGCCACTAACATATGGTGTAAAGAATACGGGGGTGGGGGTGTGCATGTCATAGTGATGGCAAACAAATCAAGCATGGCAACCATCCTCAGGTCTCTCACTCAGTGCGTAAAGCATACGATGTCCACCACTCTTAACCACTAGACCCATCGAAGTAGTGACAAAATTCGACTTGTATGACTACTGCTACCACTAATCTTACCCCACGGAGTCATGACTAAATCTTTACAAATGACCCTGTTTCATTGGTCTATAGTCCATTAGTCGTACCTAGACCACTGTGGTCCTGAATTCGTTCACGTATCCCCTACTCATAGTGATCCAAAGGTAGAGACATCGACAACCCCTTAGCACACGTCCCGCAGCAAAGCCCAACTCATGAAGTCGACTCGTTGGTTCTCATCTGGATCCTGAGTTCTACTTCTCATTTGGACTACCTTTGCATCTCGGGTTTGTGGTCTTCTCCGGATCGGTCTTCATCTGGTTAAGAAACAAACTTCCTTTCGGATCGGTTCTCGTCCCTTGTTCAGTCCGTAGTCATCATCCTCCTTCTAGTCGGTTCGTGCTCCCCTTGTCGGATCGGGTCGTGGTGCCCAACCTGGATCGGATCATGCTTCCTTCACCAGATCGGGTCGGGCTTCTTCAACCGGATCGGGTTGTGACCAAGCTTCACGATTCGGATCGTGGAGCTCTCCAGATGAGTGGATCGGTTCGGTGTCTCTATTCATGAGAGGTTCAGATCGGAGGACTTCAGAGGTGAACGGATCCGGGATGGCAAGCTTCAGCAGGCGGCTCGTGGGAAGGTGGCCATGATCGGGTCGGGTTCGGAGGGGGCGATCCGATCCGGTTCCTGCACATCTTTCCTGCAGCTGTTTTACGCCATACGATGGCATTTTCGACCAATCTAACTTTCCTAATCAATTGCAAAGCATACCATACAGTTATAGCAACATGTATAATCGTCCACAAACACCAAAACAACAATATGACAAGGTTAAATGGATCAAACATAGCCAAAATTCTATATTTTCTCTTAAGCATGTTTAGGAAAAACTAATGATAGGATTAGTAAAACTTAATCAAATTAACCAAATTTTCTAATAGAGGCCTAAAACAATATTTCAAAATTTATCCAGATTTTTAACATGTATAAATTCGCTAATTATCACTAATTACCCTTAATTAACCATAATTAGTGAGGAACTATGCAAATCACTCACCTTTGCCACAAATAAAATATCAAATCTGAAAGAATTCTCTGCTTGGGCGCGAATACCAATGTCTAACAGCAGCTCTACTCTGAAATGGTGTTATTTCTCCTTGATTTGATGTAGTTTAGCCTAATCTTCAATTAGAAAGTGATTTAGGATGAAATTAGAAGATGGAGGTCATTATTAGGGTTCCAAGAATGAAAGTGGCAGCTGAACGAATTGTTTTCTAACCCTAATCAGCCCCTATATACCCCTAATCCCGAAATCCCCCATCGGGCCTAGCAGTTAATTACCCAATTAAGCCCAGTTAAGAAGTTTTTCACATTCTAAACCATGTTTCAGCCATATCTCCCAAACGGTAAGTCCGTTTTTCATTTGTGACCACTCTACGGAAAGCTAAACCATCATCCGGATCTAATGGAAGTGGTTTCAGGTCAAAAATCCTTTCCAATCAAAAGTTATGGCCGAAACAAGATCAGCTAGGGGTAAAACGGTCATTTAAAAATCGGCAAAAATCATGAACATGGGAAATGACCCCAGTAGTCGTCTCCCAAAGTTACATGACCATACAACTTCGTACGTAAAAGAAATAAATATTCTACGATCCTTCGATGCGTAGAATGTGGGTCGTTACATTCTCTCCCCCTTAAAAAATTTCGTCCCTGAAATTCCTTAACCTAAAACATACAAAGGATCCCGCATGCCTACCAGCCATATACAACAATCAAACATGCAAAACAAGCCTATCCTAGCATGCGGAAAGGCTAAATCGAAACTGAAATCTTACCAGGCAAAGAGTTCTGGATACGTCTTCCTAATGCTCTCCTCTGTCTCCCAAGTACAGTCATTCTCATTCTCGCCCCACTGAACTTTGACTAATTTCACCGCCTTCCTTCGAAGCTGCTTCGTATCATTCCCAACAATACGCATAGACCTGCAGTTTCCAACCGCCTCGGGTTCAACCTCGATATCATCCAACTAACCAGATGAAATAGTCACATCGGGGTCGTGTACGAACTTCCTTAACTGGGAAACATGAAAAACGTTGTGAATTCCTACCATCTTGTCTAGTAATTCAACTTTATATGCCAAATTCCCAACTTGCTCAAGAACTGGGAACGGACCAACGAATCTTGGTGCTAACTTTCCTCTCCTGCCAAATCGTATCATGCTCTTCAACGGAGAAATCTTGACAAACACCGAGTCGCCAATAGAGAACTTTAATTCTCTTCTCCTCTTATCAGCATAACTTTTCTGCCTATCTTGGGCAGCCTTCATTCACTGTTGAATAATCTTGATCTTGTCCGAAGTTTCTCTTATTACATCCAGTCCAAGCATAAACTTCTCATCGGTTTCCAACCAACATAACTGTGAGTTGCATGGTCTTCCATATAAAGCTTCAAATGGAGCCATACCAATATTGGATTGATAACTGTTATTATAGGAAAACTCTACCAGATGTAGATGGTCATCCCATGATCCACCAAAATCCAACACACAAGCTCGCAAAAGATCTTCTAACACTCGATTCACCCTCTCTGTCTATCCGTCGGTTTGAGGATGATACGCGGTAGTGAGATGTAATTCTGATCCTATCGCCTCTTGTAAGCTCTTCCAAAATCCAATAGTAAACAACGGATCTCGATCACTCACAATGCCCTTGGGTACTCCATGAAATCTTACTACCCACTTCATATACAGTTCTGCTAACTTAGATGCCATTCTATTCGACCCGACAGGTATAAACTTTGCGCTCTTGGTCAATCGATCCACAATTATCCAAATGCTATCATGGCCCGATCTAGTCCTCGGTAAACCATTGATGAAATCCATTGAAACTTGTTCCCATTTCCATTCTAGTATTTCTAACGGTTGTATTAAACCACTAGGCTTCTTTTGCTCAGCTTTAACTAACTGGAAATTCATGCACTTGGATATAAACTTCCCAACGTCTCTTTTCATCCCTTCCCAGTAGTAAGTCTACTTCATGTCTCGATACATTTTGTTACCACCGGGATGTATAGTCAGTTTTGAGTGATGACATTCTCTAAGCACTTCATCTCTCAATCCATTGACATTGGGCGCAACAAGTCTTCCATTCTTTCTAAGCCATCCATCTCGATCAAGCCCATACTTGTTCATATCCTCATTGATACCCCTCTCTAACTTGGAGATGACTTCCAATAAGTTAGGATCGTTCTTCTGACTGGAACCAATCC
This sequence comes from Allium sativum, assembly GCA_030737875.1. Classification (NCBI taxonomy): domain Eukaryota; kingdom Viridiplantae; phylum Streptophyta; class Magnoliopsida; order Asparagales; family Amaryllidaceae; genus Allium; species Allium sativum. The sequence goes on along the minus strand of CM060913.1, from coordinate 420,394,523 downwards.
GCTCAATCAAAGTGGGCCTGATTGTCAAATTTGCTAACATTTCTGGATCCAATTCGCACCTTGGTCTGAAATCATACCCAGCAATGTACTCCAGTTGCTTCCATTCTAGAAACATAGCCCCTAAACTGGCATGTCTTCTACTCAATGCATCAGCTACTGCATTTCCCTTTCCTGGTGTGTATGCGATATCGAAATCATAGGAAGCCAAGAATTCTAATCATCTTTGTTGTCGGAGATTTAGATCCTTCTAAGAGAAGAGATTTTTTAATGATTTATGATTGGTAAACAGCTCAAATCTTTCTCCTAAGAGATAATGTCTCCACATCTTCAAAGCGAACACGATCGCTTCTAATTCCAAATCATGGGTAGGGTATTTTCTCTCACGTGGTTTCAATTGCCGACTTGCATAAGCTACAACCCTACCTCCTTGCATCAATACAGCACCTAGTCCGGTACTACATGCATCCGTATATACTGTCATCTCTTCACTCCCCTTAGGAATGATTAACACTGGTGCACATGTCAACTTTTCCTTTAGACTCTTGAATGCATTTTCACACTTTTTGTCCCAGACGAAAGCTTGATTCTTCTTGGTCAACTGAGGCAACGGTGCTGCTATCTTGGAGAAGTCCTGGATAAACTTACGATAATATCCGGCTAACCCCAAGAAACTTCTTATGTTTGTTGCATTCTTGGGCGTATATCAATCTTGTACCGTAGCCACCTTCGCGGGGTCCACGACAATACCATTCTGTGAAACAACATGGCCCAAGAATCTCACTTCCCTCCTCCAGAAGTGACACTTAGAAAACTTTGCTTTCAACTGGTGTTTTCTCAACACCTCCATCACTATCCTCAATTATTCCTTGTGTTCTTCCTCTGTCCTCGAATAAACAAGTATATTGTCCACGAACACAAGAACAAACTTATTCAACTGATCTCTGAATACCCTATTCATAAGATCCACAAAATATGATGGCGCATTGGTCAACCCAAATGGCATGACCAACCACTCATAAAATCCAAGCGGCGTCCGAAATGCCGTTTTAGCTATACTCTCAGCTTCCACTCTAAGCTGATGAAAACCTGTCGTGAGATCCAACTGAGAGAACACTCTCGCACCACTCAACTGATCAAACAAATCATCTATCTGCGGTAGAGGATACTTATTCTTCCTCGTCACCTTATTCAGCTCGCGGTAGTCTACATACAATCGAAGGGAACCATCTGCCTTGGTGGAAAACACAACTGGTGCTCCCCACTCAGAAACACTTCTTCTGATAAATCCCTTCTTCAAAAGATCGCTTACTTGCACCCCGAGCTCTCGCTGCTCCCTTGGTGCAATACGACGAAGTGGCATCACTATAGGTCTGACATCTTTCACTAAATCAATACGGAACTTAATCTCTTGGTATGGTGGAAGCCCAGTCACTTCCTCAAAGACATCCGAATACTGGCCAACCACGGGCAAACCTGACAACTCATATGCGGGATGTCGAGGAAATTTATAAAACTAGCCATTACCCCATCACTAGGTAGACCACCAAACACTACCCTCCGTCCATCATTCGCTCTAGCTGTCACCAAAAAGCCCTCACAATCTACCACCACCCCGTATCTTTGGAGCCAATCGACTCCCAAAATAATGCCAAACCCAGTAAGGCCCAAAACAAAGCAATCACAAACAAACATACATCCATGACTCGATAAGACCACATTACGGCAAATCATTCTAAGGCTAGTCGAACCACCAATCGGGTTCGTCACTACTAACGGTCTATCGACTATCTCGGGTTCCAATCCCAACCTATCTACCAGGTCACTAGATATGAAAGAACTGGAAGCTTCGGTATCAAACGAAACTCTAACAGGAACATCATAAAGAGAAAGCATACCTTGAATGACGACATTCTTTCCTTTCTCCGCCGCAGTTGGGGCATTCGATGAAGAAGGAATAGCATTTTCAACATCTGCTTTTCTTTCAAAGTTTATGGACATTCATCCTTTTGGTGTCCAACTTGGCCGCAGTAGAAGCACTTCCTGTCTGCTGGCTTTGCTCGACAATTACTAGCATAGTGGCCCTTCTTGCCACAACTAAAGCACTCAATATCTTTCTTCTTCTTCTGGCCATCCTTATTCTGGTTCTGCTTCCTCTTATTCTGAGAACCACTTTTGCCTCCACCGCTTGCTTGCGGTTTTGGCTCCTCTGCAGATGCAACCTCAGTCTTCTACTTATGGTAAAGACTTTCCGATCTTAAAGCTTTCCCCGCAATCGGTTCGAATGTCTCATCAATGTGGTTAATAAGCCTTTCCCCCAAGTATCCATCCAAGCCAGTTATGAACTTCTCGTTCCTCTTCTCGGTAGTATCTATTAGGGATAACCCATATTTCGACAAAGTGTCGAATTCGGCAATATACTCCAAGACAGCTCTGCCATTCTGCTTGAGTTCCAAGAATTTCTTAAACAACACTGACTTCTGAGCAGCTGGAATGAACTATCGCTAAAGCAAGCCTTAAACTGATCCCAAGTAATCTGATCCTCGGGAGTAGCTGCCTTTATAGCATTCCACCAATTCATTGTCCGTCCTTGCAGCTGACGGGATGCTAGCCTTCTCTTAATTGCATCCTCGATACCCAAGTCTTCGAAGATGCGCTCACAACTATCTAACTAATCCTAAACATCTATAGACGACTCTGTTCTGTGGAACGGCTTTCCACCAAGGCTAGTATAATCCTTGTTAAGCTTGGCGAAATCGGCCCTAGGCGCCTGCACCGCTGCACCACCACCGTTAGCAGCATTAGGAGCTGCTCTCTGAACATCTCTAAGCATTTCTCTCATGAGGTCAGTAAACATCATCCTCATCCCAGCAGCATTCCCATTATTGGCTCCTCTACCGGTACCCCTTGCGTATCGGCTCATCATTCAATTTGCACAAAGAAAACGATTAACCATCTCCATAGTGGTGCCAGTGCAGTGCGACTTCATCCTTAGATATACTAATAGTATATATATAGCTTTTAAAAACCAAAATAATCACAAATACGCGCTCTCATATACGTATACTATCTCTCCCTGATAACTTACCTAGGCTAACTGTGCAACCTAGAGCTCTGATACCAAGTGTGACGGCCCGCCCCGCACCAGCTGGCATTTCCTCTGAAAGTGCGCTGTACACATGCCTGACTAGCACGGAACGGTCGCCAAAGAAAGGAAAGAAGAGAATGAACGAATCAAGAACCTGTAGAATGTCTCACAGCGCACGGGATAAAATATAATAACAACATACTTGACATAAAATAGGTGAGACAGTGCATAAGCTGAAAACTAATACTACACAACATAGCAGCGGAAATCCAAATACAGCTTATGTTCCACATCACCATTATTACAACTTTTCAAACTGTCTCTAAAGCAAAGCAAAGGAAAAAGGTACACTACTAATGCCCAAAGTAGTGACCCGCAGCGACACAGGGAGAATATTTATATATATATCATACGTGGAAGCCTCCTGCTTGTCTTCGGTACAGCTACTCGTGCATCACCAGCTAACCTGTCTCTAGTCTGCTCGTTTAGGAGCACCCAGAGTAATAAGAAGAGACATTAAACTCTAGGTTAGATAAAAGTCTGGTATGAGCGATAAGTAGCAAAACAAAACAATAACAGGTATACTAAACCATACTTGAACCTGGACCTACAACCAAAGAGTTAGCATTACATAAGGTGCCACTAACATATGGTGTAAAGAATACGGGGGTGAGGGCGTGCATGTCATAGTGATGGAAAACAAATCAAGCATGGAAACCATCCTCATGTCTCTCACTCAGTGCGTAAAGCATACGATGTCCACCACTCTCAACCACTAGACCCATCGAAGTAGTGACGGAGTTCGACTTGTACGACTACTGCTACCACCAATCTTACCCCACGGAGTCATGACTAAATCTTCACAAATGACCCCATTTCATTGGTCTATAGCCCATTAGTCGTACCTAGACCATTATGGTCCTGAATCCGTTCATGTACCACCTACTCATAGTGATCCAAAGTCATAGACATCGACAACCCCTTAGCACACGTCCCGCAGCAAAGCCCACCTCATGAAGTCGACTCGTTGGTTCCTATCTGGATCCTGAGTTCTACTTCTCATTTGGACTACCTTTGCATCTCGGGTTTGTGGTCTTCTCCGGATCGGTCTTCATCTGGTTCAGAAACAAACTTCCATTCGGATCGGTTCTCTTCCCCTTGTTCAGTCCGTAGTCATCAGGCTCCTTCTAGTCGGTTCGTGCTCCCTTATCGGATCGGGTTTTGGTGCCAAAGTTGGATCGGATCGTGCTTCCTTCACCTGATTGGGTCGGGCTTCTTCATCTGGATCGGGTCGTGACCAAGCTTCACGGTTCGGATCGTGGAGCTCTCCACATGAGCGGATCGGGTGTCTCCATTCACGATCGGTTCGGATCGTAGGACTTCAGAGGCGAACGGATCGGAGATGTCAAGCTTCAGATGGCGGCTCGTGGGAAGGTGGCCACGATCGAGTCGGGTTCGGAGGAGGCGATCCGATCCGGTTCCTGCACATCTTTCCTGCAACTTTCCAACGACTGTTTTACGCCATACGACGGCGTTTTCGGCCAATCTAACTTTCCTAATCAATTGCAAAGCATACCATACAGTCATAGCAACATGTATAATCATCCACAAACACCAAAACAACAATACGACAAGGTTAAACGGATCAAACATAGCCAAAATTCTATATTTTCCCTTAAGCATGTTTAAGCAAAACTAATGATAGGATTAGTAAAACTTAACCAAACTAACCAAATTTTCTAACAGAGGCCTAAAACAATATTTCGAAATTTATTAATATTTTTTTAGATTTTTAACATGTATAAATTAGCTAATTATCACTAATTACCCTTAATTAACCATAATTAGTGAGGAACTATGCAAATCACTCACCTTTGCCACAAAAAAAATCAAATATGAAAGAATTCTCTGCTTGGGCATGAATACCAATGTCTAACAGCAGATCTACTTTGAGATGGCGTTATTTCTCCTTGATTTGATGTAGTTTAGCCTAATCTTCAATTAGAAAGTGATTTAGGATGAAATTAGAAGATGGAGGCCATTACTAGGGTTCCAAAAATGAAAGTGGCGGCTGAAAGAAATGTTTTCTAACCCTAATCAGCCCCTATATACCCCTAATCCTGAAATCCCCCATCGGGCCTAGCTATTAATTACCCAATTAAGCCCAGTTAAGCAGTTTTTCACCTTCTAAACCGTGTTTCAGCCGTATCTCCCAAACGGTAAGTCCGTTTTTCACTTGTGACCACTCTACGGAAAGGTAAACCATCATTCGGATCTAATGGAAGTGGTTTCAGGTCAAAACTCCTTTCCAATCAAAAGTTATGGCCGAAAAAATATCAGGTAGTGGTAAAACGGTCATTTAAAAATCGGCAAAAATCATGAACATGAGAAATGACCCCAATAGTCGTCCCACAAAGTTACATGACCATACGACTTCGTATGAAAAAGAAATAAATATTCAACGATCCTTCGATGCATAGAATGCGGGTCACTACAATGCTCCTCCTTCCTCTAACACCTTTCCACAATTAAAAAATTAAAATCTAAGGAGGGAGATTGAAGATCTACACTATTGGAGGCTAGATCTACATCAATTGAAGCAAGAATTCATCGAACAAATGTGTTTGGTGCGAGGTGCTTATTATCTGGATTCATATTTCATTGACTTTTACTTGTTTCGGAGAATCAGTGAGTTATATGCATCTCTCATATGGATTCAATGAAGTATATGAGTTTTTGTTCATGTTTTCATCAATTTCAAATGTTTACCCATAGATCTATGGATTGGTAAGGCCATTTTCATATAAATCACCCTATGATCTGATTTAGCAAGTTTAGATAGGTAATTTCTATGATATTTCATGGGAATATGCAAGTTAGATTAATAAATTTGTTCATATGCACATTTACGGTGATTTCGGTGAATTCTGCATAATTATTGATGGAATTGTCATATTGGTATTGTTATTGATTTTATATCATGCTTGTGGTCATATTGGATGAACTAGATGAGTTGATTTCGCCGAATGTGTCGTTTGGCGAGGTTTTGGTCGAAATTGGAGTCGCATTTGTGAAGTGCAGGTTTTGGGTCGGTTGAGCGTGCCATGGTGGGTCGGTCGGTCGGTCCCAAAATGTTTCTTAGGGAAAAAATAAGAAGCCATGTCCTGGTCAGTCGTTCTCACCTGGGTCGGGTCGGTCACTTCGGGTCGTCTCGATGAGGGTCAGTTGTGCAGGTCTGTGAGTTCTGGTTTTGGAGCAGGTGGGTTGGTCTCATCTGGGTCGGTCGGTCACTCCGGGTCGGGGTGGTTTGGGTTGGTCGTGTATGAGGAGAAAGGCTTTGGTTTGTGCATGCAGGTGGTCGGTCGTGCATATTCCGGGTTGAGCAGCATTGGTGCATGCAAGGTTGGGTCAAGCGGCGGTTGGTCGGTCCTTGTTTAGGGTCAGCCGTTCACAAGATGGGTCATGCAAGTTTGGGTCGAGCATGACCCGGGTCGGTCGAACTCAGATAGTTGGGTCGATCATGGAAATGTGGTGCTAGTCGGTCGTGCAGGGGTGTTCGGTTAGTCATGTAACCAGAGTTGTAACAGCGCTTCTAAGTTCTGTGATTTGTTTCCTTTTGCAAATTGATGTGATGTTATGGATTATTTCAGACCTTATGATTGATGTTTTCCTTTGGTTCTAAAGTGGTGATAACTTCGAGGTGAATTCCATGGGGAATGACGAAGTGAGGTGATTTGTTCGTAGGATGTGACGAATATGGGGATGACTCGAGGATGTATTGAGTTCGTGTGAAGTGATTTCTCTAAAGTGTTCTGAGATGATCAATGATCGTAGTTGATAACGACTAAAGATGCAAAGGCCGAGGAATTCCCGTTGTCATAGGTTTTAGCGGACTCAAAGCAGGGGCACAATTGAAGACCAATTGTAGGTCGAGTGTCCTGAGCATCGTGTATGGCCTAAATACGTGTTGTGTATAGCATGTGGGTTTTTGCTAGAACCGAGGCGTCGTGTATGGTCCTTGACAATTGATGGCAAGTTATTAGCCAGTCTGTAATGACCCGAGGGAAAATTCGACGCTCGAATTTTCAACAATAATACATAAACCCGTATTACTTGCCAAAAACCCGAGTATCGAACCCCAGATTGTCAATAGAAAGAAATTAGAGGGTGAGAAAAGAAAGAAAGAATATTAGAATAGAAGAAAGAAGAAGAACACCACATCAGAATCTCACAGTGGAACAGATAAAATATAATATAACAAATCTTTTTATACAAAAGAACTGTATAAACATACCAACTATCAAAGTACAACATATATCAGACACAGCGGAATAATAACTTTATATAACTAGCGGTGAAGCCTCTTACTTCCAGCTCCTAAAACTCCAAGCGAAACCTGACCTGGAAATATACTCGGTCTGACCCGAGCACATTTGAAGCAAAGAAAAATTCACCGGGTCGGTTTGGAATACTTTAAGTGATAAATTCACAGCACATTTGTTTAACTTTGGAAAATCCTTTATGAAATCAAAGGATAATAGTAAGACCAGCCCACATATAAACACAGACGGTTTTTACCTTACTATAATCCAAAACGTTTTTGAAATCAATATCTTTTCTGATATTATAATAGTGTCTAAATACAAGTACATATCAATCTAGCGGAACGCTTGCATCTCACGCTCCACATATATATTATACAATCGAAAACCGCGGGCGCTTATTGGATATTGGATTCCAACCATGACGAGGTATGGGACCACCTGTCGATAGTGTATCTCTAGAGGCGAATACACTGGGTTCAAAAAGAACGTCTTTCAACCCGACCCACACATGACCAACCACTCATTTCGCTTGAGTGTATCGAATGTATATCACCGACGGTTGGGATTAGCAACCGTCTCCCGAAAAGGGACAACATCGAATATAGATTAAAGAAGAAAATGGGATTTCTATAGATAGGTGATTATACACCCTAATGGGAGCGACCCACATAGCCATGCTGCCTGCCCAATTTTTGTCATTTCCCAATTGATGAGGCTTGAGGCTAGAATTTTCTTTTAGAACATCCACATAGCCATGCTGCCTGCCCGATTTTTGTCATTTCCCGATTGATGAGGCTTGAGGCTAGAATTTCCCTCTAGAACATCTGGCCACAATTCACTTTGAATGCCACATTGTCAGATCCTCTGGATATCACTATTTGACGTCCACAAAAATACCCTAGTTGGGAGCTAACCAACTATGACATGTTTGAAGTAATCAACGTACGTGGCCAATTGGAAATACTCTATCAGAGATTCGTCCATACAAGTCATCCAGGAACAAGATGAATCGAAGGTACCCTCCTATCGCATCCTTATATAGGAATCACCCCAAGGATCAATAGCGAGTAGTCCTTGCAAACCGTAAAATCTCAACCACATCTGAATCACGTCAGAATACCTCTGCGTTGCAACATAGAGAATATTCGACAAGTAATCCTTCTACTTATGAAGATCCACGGTCTTCACTTTCTCCGTCTTCAATCGACATCTTCACGTATTTGCTGGTCGGAATGGTTTTCGAATATAAATTCGATCCCGGTCTTTCCGTACCAACAACCGTATTGGTCAGGTTTTGATAGTTGGTGATTTAACTATCAAATAACAATAGTGTGAATGGGTTTATTGATTTAGTTCTTGGCATGACTTGGCCTATTTAAAATATATTTAACAAATTTATTGATAACTTCTAAATCTTCCCCTAAAAAATAAACACCATATTTATCCTTATTTTATTATAACAAAACTATTTTATACATTTCAGAATATGAAATGCTTAACTTTCCATTCCCTTTCATATTGGGTATATCATTATAAAAATCTTTTTCCCCTTTCTTAAATTATGGCATCACGATATATTCATATATGCATTAAAATTAATAGTATATAACAAATTATCGATTCTTGATATGGCAAAGCAAACGCCAAACTATAATTTAAAACCAAATACTTCTATTTACGCTGTAGCTAACATTTTAGTATTTATTTATATTTCAAAATCTCGCACTCATGTTCCATATTCATCTCGTATGGGATATCACATCAATTACCACTCTCTTTACTCGTTCGAAACTAATACCATTCCTCGAAAATAATGAAGCCGTTCAAGTTGGGGTATTTTATTTAACCCTCAGTCCTTGATCGACAATGTTCTTATCTCAGAATGAATTCCAGTTTGTAACTTAAACCCTTATAAAACTTGTTTACCATCTCGATTTCAAATATGGTTTTATAAACCATTTCTTACATTTGAAATCCACGTTCAATATAATCTCTTTACTTAATTCCTTTAATTAACTAAGTCTTTACCAATAACATAACTTTTAACTTAAACCATAATTTCACTTATAACCTTTTAATTTTAATAAAATCCCACGTCCAATAATCTGCTTCCATTTATTCGGGCATCCTTATAATAAACTTTATCTTGGATTAAAAATCCGCTTTCCACCTTCTTTATAACAAGACCTCTTTACTTGGATTTTATTTCCAAAAAGGCCATTTACCAATATTTAACACAACCCAATTATGTGTATTTTTCTTTACATTTGTAATTCTTATTTCAATTATAACGTTTCGCTCATTTCAATATTTTAACTTTTAAGGTCACCATTTTGGTTTAAAAATCCTTTTAAACCCTCACTTTGATTTCTTCATAATCATCCATTTACCATCCTTTCACTTAGCTTAGATTTCGTTTTAAAACCATTAACACATTTCAATCACTTACCAACCTATTTACTATTTACCATACAAATTCCACTATTGAATTCACTTCCCTTAACTTAATAATTAAGAAAAATCTTATTTAAATCTTTATATGCATTTACACATCCATGTACAAATCTCGTTTGGACACATGGATTATAAATCCCTTTTGTAAACTCTTATCGCTCCTTTTCCAAACCATATCGCCTACTTAATTACTTCTCCAATGAATTTCAATTAAAAGCCATCATTTTAATTATTATTAATTAAAATAATAATTAACTTTATTATTTACTACATTAGAGATGGTTAACTTGGATATTAATCAAAAATAGGATTTTTATCATTTTAAAAGCTTAATAAATAAAATCAACTTCATTAACATTAAACAATTCAAAATTTTCCTTAATTTATACTTAATCGGAGATTAACTAACAATTTAACACTAAAAAACTCGATAATTCTTTTAAATTATAGTTAATCAAAGATTAACTAATACTTTTCACTATTTGTTAACTTAACGAATATCAAATTAGTTCAATTATCCATTCGATTAAAAACGGTTGATTTTGCCAACCGTACATATCAGTTAGCAGTTAACTGACTTCCATTTGTCGTTTCCCCTTTTGAATTAATTAAATAACTTAATTAATTAATTTAAAAACACTATTTAATTGTTCTAGAAACAATTATTTCCTTTTACCAATCCCGTAAGTAAATTCTGTGGTTTCCTTCTTTTAAAAACTTGTATAAACCATTTAAATAATTTCTTTATAAACTCGAATAATATATGTATTTATAAATTTCTAATTTAATTATATATATAAAATAACTAAAGACTCTAGTTCAGTTATAAAATAATTTATAACTTAAAATCTACGTCAATCCACCTGACGGTAGAACGACGGTTAAAAACAGTACAATTTAGGCCATTCAATGCCAACCACTCAATCAATACTGTCGATTGATTTTAAACACAACACAGGTGAATATTTATTCAACCATCACGCTCAAAATAGGTTTTACTTCCATATGGGGTTCAATCAGTTCATATATCAACAATATGAACAAATAAACAACATATATAATATTTAAGGAATCTGGTTGGATCCCTCCAACCTGTTCTGCCCTGCATCACAGCTCGTTACACATTCCATAATAATATATGAAATAAATTTCATATGATCTACTAATTTAAAACGATTAAATATAAATAACAACAACCAATCAAACAATAAACAACTAATAGCAACCAATCAAACAATTTATACTTTCAACGGTAAATTATATTTTAATATGAATTTAGCACATCACAGGATTCTAGAAGGTGTGAGAATTAACTCACCAGATTTCTTCGGTTGACGGTTGACGCGTTCGTTCTCTTTAATTTGAAACGAACGTTCCAAATTATCTGAAATTTCAACTACGTCAAATTAGTGCCTAGTCAGTGGCATCGTCTAGAGCTCGTCCCTGCGATCCCAACGGATCCAATATTTGGCCGGTTTTGTTAATGAATGTGAAATTTATGGCCTATAGAAGTATATATATGTTATACGGTTATTAATTAACTAATTAATATTCTAATTAAATAATTAAAAACCCATTTACCTTAAAAAAAACTGCCACGTCATCATGGTATTAACGAAAAAAACGCGTTTCTCCCTTTTTACCAACTTCCAAACCCGACTCTCCCTTTTATTCTTCGATACAGACCAACAACCAAACCCATCTCAACCCCAAACTTCACCTCGCGCCGCCGTTTCAGATTGCCTGACCCTCGCTTGACCCTCCTGTCATCTTCCCCTCCACGTCCAGCACCTGCGGCTCCAACCGCCGTCATCCTCCTTGCCTCAACCGCCGTGAAAACCCAGGTTGAACGGAAAATGTTCACCACCTGATTTCTCTGACCATGCTCCACCGCAACCCACCGGGCCACCGCCGTTAGATCGGCCTGAAAACCCCCTTCAAACTGCTTCAGGCCCCAACTTCCCTCGTCGCCTCCTCCACCGACAATCAGACCAAAACCGTCTGTCACTTCAAAAATAAACCCAAAACAGACCAACTCCGTTCATCTCGCCGCCGCGACCTCCACACAACGTTTCAGACCACCAAACCAGAGCCAAATCAAAGCCCTGTCTCCCCTCTTCATTTCCCCTAGCCTGGATCCTTGAAATCGACCACATCTCCTCCATTTTGCCAAAGAATGGGAGTGAATCTCGTCGGTTTTAGGCCAATTCCAGCGACCACAATTCTCTGATCACCCCCACTTTTTGTCAATGACTAGCCCTCAACCTGATCTATGTTTTTGCTTTAGGTCCCCTAGCAAATTCCTTACAGAACTCGAGAAATTAATTATTTTGTAAACAGGGACTTTTTTTGCAAAATTTTGGACAGAAATCAGGTTTTGGCTGAAGATTTCTGATTTGGGGGGATATATATAAGTGGGTTTATATTATTTTAACCTGATGTGGCGACTGACAATGACCGACGGTTTTTATTTCGTGTCTATCGCAATTCCTGAATGTCGTTTATTATTCCTGTGCTCACGTACAAACCCCGTTCGAGATGCGAATTGATGGCATAGTATAATTTGACGTTACTGTCCTAATGAAACTTGTTTCGTCGAATTCCGAGCCCGTTTGCTCAAACAGCGCTCGTTCACGTCCAAATGGTCGTTTTATTTGCATTTTATTTTGCCACGCTCACAAATTAACCTCGATTGACGCGCCACTTGAAATCTAGCAATAATTTGTTGTTGCAGTCCCAATAAAGTTTGTTTCGTCGAAATCGAAGGTCGTTTGAATAAAGTCCCTTTTATAACTGCCCAATTCACATAAAATAAACCAATTTTAAAATACTTCAATACAATAATAATAAAATATTGTAATTGGCCATACACGAGCAGAATTTCATATACTACTAAAAAATAAAATAACTTAGATTGAGTTTGAAGCCAAATCGATATTTAAAATATTTAAAAACCCCTTATTATATAAATATAATCGATATAATATATAAAGGAATTCCAGAGCGGCCTTTTCAAAATTTGATTTGGTTTTAAAATAAAATCTATGCTTTGAAAATTTGATTTTTCTCTTCCATTAGAAAAATATTATCAAATAGATTCATACGTTTCTTGTTTCGAGAAAATCCAACTTATTTTGGATCCTATACAGCCGTTCAATGTTCAAAACGCCAAATTACGAACTACCGCGCCACTACAGCTCGTTTTATATTTAAATTATAAATTAATCGCTCAACCGTCGTTAAATAAACGAAATCGTCATTATAATTTCAATATAAACAATATTTGACCAATTTAAATTGCCCGACCACAATATATTACAAATTCTACATTTTCCAAATATTTTGATATTAAAATATTATTATATTATTGATATAATTAAGTATTCAAAATAAAATGGTTAAATTTGTTTATTTAAACTCAAATCAATGTTTTAAATAAATAAAATATTTCAAATAAATGGTCAGAAAATATGGGACATTACACAGTCATACGATAAAGAAGGTTTCAAAGCAAGGTTGGCGGTGATAGCCAGAGTCAGTCATGGATGTTTGAATGCTCGCTTGTGTTACATGTTGTATGAGTTGGTTTTTCCACGTGTGAAAGATTGTTTTGATTGCCATGGCTAAATTGCTATTCCTTTGAATGAATGGATCTAAAGGCTATCACTGTCAGGTGTGGGGAAGGCAGGTGTAAGTTCTTCTTAGGAGCCAGTTAGATGAGTTTATTTATTTACCCATTCTCATATGCTTTATTGATGATAGTTGTTTTATCGCTCACTAAGTTTGTTGTCTGACTCAAGTTTTTATGTTTCCCTCTTATTACTTTGGGCTGTTCATTCGATTGTTGGATGGGCAGACTAAGTAGCAGGTGATAGATGATACCTTAGTGGGAATGGTGATGCTGATCGATGGCGAGCTGGAGGATTACGTATTAGTTTTACTACTATCCAATAATTGGATTTCCGCTGTTTTCTATTTCTCTAAGTGTTGTAGTGAGGAAATTTGTATCTACACTATTGTTGTTATCCATGTGTATAGGAAATACTTTCTAGTTGTCATTAAAGTTTAGTGTTTTCTACTTCACTATCACCACCTGTCGTATATGTTGTATTATATTTTATCCTTGCGCTGTGGGATTTATGATAGGTTCCGCTTGTGTTATCATACTCTGATAATCTTCCATAGTTTTCTAGCACACCTTTCCGCGCATTATTCTTCTTGCTTATTGCGGGGGCTGTGGGCGGTCGTCACAATATCATTTAATTCAATATTACTGATTATTTCTATAACGGTAAATAATGATTATTTAACAACAACCAATTTAAAAAATAAATCCAAACAATTCAAACAATTAAGCACGTTTATTTTATAAACGTGACCAATAAGGTAAGTTACCTTCATTGGGATAGCGGTTGACCCCGCTAAAGTGGCAACAATCCAGGACTGGGATAGACCTAAGAATGCGACGGATGTTCTGAGTTTCCTTAGGTTCGCAGGATATTAACGACGGGTTATCAAGGATTTCTCCAAGATAGTTGCATCGTTGATAGGATTAACTAAGAAGAACCAAGTGTTCACATGGGATGAAAAATGTGAACAAGAGTTCGAGATCCTAAAGGAGAAATTGACGAGTGATCCTGTGTTGACAATTCCAAGTGGGAATGAAGAGATGGAAATATACATTGATGCATGTGGTACTGGACTTGGAGCAGTACTAATCCAGAAGGATAAGGTTGTGACCTACGCGAGTCGACAGCTAAAGCCGCGTGAGAGAAACTATCCAACTGATTATTTGGAGTTGGTGGCGATTGTGTTTGCTCTGAAGATGTAGAGACATTACCTGATGGGAGTTCAGTTCGAGTTATTTACGGACCACAAGTCGTTGAAGTATCTTTTCTCACAAAAGAATTTGAATCTTCGGCAGCAGCAATGGTTAGATTTTCTGGCATCATATGATTTTGGTATAGCCTGTACTCCTGGAAAAGGCAATGCAGTTGCAGATGCGTTAAGTAGAAGACATGCGAGTTTGGAAGTGACGTTTTGCGAGTGGAAAATCCTCGAGTATTCGGCAAGGTTTGATTTTAGGCCAAGGTGCGAGTTGGAAGCTGAAATGTTTGCAAGCTTATCGATAAGGTCTAATCTTATTGAAAGGATTGGTGAGTGCCCGAAGCGAGTTGCAAAGCTTGTCGAGTTTATCCATAAACTGAACCAGAAGACCAAGAGTTCGAAGTCGATTGAGAAGGTTAGCATTGAAAGCAAGGATGACTAGTTGTTCCTGATATTGATGGATTGAGAGATGAAGTTCTGAGCGAATGTGATTAATCGAAGTAGACGATTCATCCCAATGGTAATAAGATGTATCAGGACATGAAGCAAATCTACTACTGGGAAGGGATGAAATGGGATATTGGAAAGTTCATTTCCAAGTGTATGAACTATTAGTTAGTGAAAACTGAACAGAAGTAGCCGAGTGGTTTGCTTCAGCCATTGGAAGTTCCAACGTAGAAGTGAGAGTAAGTATTGATGGATTTTATCGATGGACTACCTAAAACCAGGGCAGGAAATGACAGGATTTGGGTCGTTGTGGATCGCTTGAGAAAAAGTGCACGATTCATTCCTGTCAAGGCGACTAGGACGACATCGTAACTGGTTGAACTTTTTGTGAAATGGATTTTTCGATTCCATGGTATCCCAAAGAGTATAGTTAGTGATAGAGATCCGTTGTTCACTAGCGGATTTTGGAGGAGTTTGCAAGAAGCTTTGGGGACCGAGTTGTGCTTAAGTACGACATATCATCCCCAAACTGATGGTCAGACCGAGAGAATCAATCGAGTGTTGAAAAAACTCCTAAGGGCTTTTGTGTTAGATTTCGGGGGATCGTGGGAGGACCATCTACATCTAGTTTTGTTTGCATATATTAATAGCTACCATCCGAGTATTGGGATTGCACCATACGAGGCATTGTATGGGAGCCTGTGCAATTCTCCAGCTTGTTGGATAGAGATTGGAGATAAGTTGATACTTGGGCCAGAAATGATTAGAGAGACCTCGGATTGTATCGATGTTTGACAACGAATGAAGGCAGCCCAAAATCGTTAGAAGAGTTAGGTCGATAAATGTCGTAAGGATTTAAAATTGGCGATATGGTTGTCGTGGAAATTTTGCCATCGAAGCATGTGGTTCGATTCAGAAATAAAGCTAAATTAGCTCCAAGGTTCGTTGGACCATTTCTGATAGTCAAGTGAATCGAAAAGCTTGCATATAGATTGGAGTTACCCGAGAAGATTTCGAGTGCTCATAATGCTTTCCATATGTCATTACTACAGAAGTTCGTGCATGATTCGAATGCGGTGGTATCTCCAGAACTATACGAAGATCTAGAAGTCAAGACCGCAGTTGCGAAACCTCGTAAGCTGCTTCGTGATGTGGGGAATGACACGAAATAACTTAGGAGGAAGACGGTTAAGCTGGTCAAGGTACAATGGAGTGAAGATGGTGACGATTGTACGTGGGAGACGAATAGAGCAAGAAGGCGACTCATCCTGAACTCTTCAGTAGGACCTTTGATATCGTATCATCGTTATACCATTGTATCTTGTTGCGGTTGTTTGATAGAATTCCACATGTTAGGATAAGGCTATGGATGCATGGCTTGATGGTTGCTAGTTTGGATGATAAAATTAGCTTCTCATGGATGATAGACATACAGAATTGTTACGATTGGCTTGTGTTTGCATGGAATTTCGGGGGCGAAATTCTTAAGTGGGGAGAATGTAACAGCCCACATTTTACGTATCGAAGGATCATAAATATTTTTATTTTATTCCCAGATGGTTGGATCATTCTCATCTTTTGAAATGCTGCCTATGGGGATGGGAGACATGTCCATAATTTTTACCGATTTTGTTTTTGACTATTTTGCCCCTGTCAGTCTACAGGTCATAATTTTCAACTCAAGTCGAATCAGAGGGTGAGACCTGTGCCACTGGAAAGGAAATGATGATTGCCTTTCCGTAGTGTGGTTACATTAAAGATTTGGTTCAACGGTTTGGGAGAAATCGTTGTTTTAAGGTTTTTCAGTTGGTTGTCCAGGTTAGGTAGGCCATAATGGGTTGAATTGGAGAGGCCCATTAGTGGGCTGGTGGAAGGGTATAAATAGGGGTATGGGATATGGGAAATGGTTTTAGTTTTTCATTATCCCATTTGGTGCTTTGTGCTCCTTCCTCTAACACCTTTCCACCATTAAAAAATCAAAATCTAAGGAGGGAAATTGAATATCTACACCATTGCAGGCTAGATCTACATCAATTGAAGCAAGAATTCATCAGATCAAGGTGTTTGGTGTGAAGTGCTTGCTGTCCAAATTCATATTTCATTGATTTTTGCTTGCTTGGGAGAATCAGTGAGTGATTGCATCTCTCACATGGATTCAATGAAGTATATGAGTGTTTGTTCATGTTTTTCATCAACTTCAAGTGTTTTCCCCTAGATCTATGCATTGGTAAGGCCATTTTCATATAAATCACCCTATGATATGATTTAGCAAGTTTAGATAGGTAATTGAGAATATGCAAGTTAGATCAATAGATTTAATCATATGCACATTTATGGTGATTTTGGTGAATTTTACATAATTATTGGTGGAATTGTCATATTGGTGTAGTTGTTGATTTCATATCATGCTTGTGGTCATATTGGATGAATTGGATGAGTTAATTTTTCCTAATGTGTCGTTTGGCGAGGTTTTGGTCGAAATTGGAGTCGCCTTTGTGAAGTGCTGGTTTTGGGTCGCTCGAAACAACCATGGTGGTCGGTCGGTCCCAAAACGTGTCTTAGGTAAAAAGTCAGAAGCCATGTCCTGGTCGGTTGTTCTCATCTGGTTCGGGTCGGTCTCGATGGGTGTCGGTCGTGCAGGTCTGGGAGTTTTGGGCTTGGAGCAGGTGGGTTGGTGTAGTGTCCCGAAGTTTTTATAGTCAGATATTTAATATATTTTATTATTTAAATATTGATTTGGAATTTTTAATGGATTTAAAATATATAATTCGTCTATTAAACGAAGTTAGAATGTTTAATTTATATATAATTATAAAATGAGCTCGAAATGGCGTGGTAGTTCGTAATTTACGATTTGAATTTCAATTGAATATACAGAATTCGATATAAGTCGGAATTATGTGAAACAAGAAACGTTTGAATCGATTTGATTATAATTTTCTAATAAAAGAGAAAAATGGAGATTTCATGTTATAGTTTGTTAGTTATATCCAATTCAAATTTTAAAATAGTCGCTATGGAATTCGTTAATAAACGATAACGTTTACTAAATAATTTATAAAGGATCTTTATATAATTTAAATATTGTTTACCCTGAAGACTATATATATTGAGTTTAAAATATATATTGGTTTATTCTGAAGCTGTGTAATATTTTATTTGGATAATTATAATAATAATAATTTATTATTATTTAATTTAATTGTTGAGGAATTTGTTTATTATATCGATAATATATATGCTATATAAATAGATTTCTTTTCGAACAGCCTCTGTTTTCAACGAAACAATTTTATTGGAATACGTATGACTAGTTTTTGTTAGATTTCCAGTTTGGAGCCAATCAGAGTTATTTTATTTGTATGTCCAATATAAAGGTGAACCGATAAATTTAAAATAACTTCGTGGTGCTAATAGAGTCTGTTTTCAATGAAATTAGTCTCATTGGAACTGGAACGTTGAAACATACTGGTGTATCCATTTTAATTGTGTTTTGAGCTCGCGTATAGCAATGCGAATATTACGATCATCAATGATAAGCGGTGTATTAAATGACCGAACAAAAACAATGTATCAGATTAAAATTAAAATAATATATATATATAAAGAGAAATTTTTTCCATATGAAGTAATCTCCCGAATGTCTATTCTCCTAACCTACTAATCTCTACTAATCTTCAGGGAAACCGCAGATGCTAGGAAAAGAAAAGATAGCCTTCCCTTACGCTACATACTACACACGCAGAAATGAGTATACCAGATTTAAAGATTTGCACTTGCCTAATTAATATATATAAAATGGATAGCTTAAGCACTAAGTAATAAAATACATATTTCAACTTCTACAAGCTATGAATGACACACGCACAACCTAAATACATATTTCCACTCCTACCTCTGATGGTACGTAATGAACTGACGTGGTTAATATCCAAAGTTCCTTCCACCCTCAGTTTATGTCGTGTATATATATTGGTTTAGATTAAGCAATTCATTTTCCTTTTCTGGCAAATGCTTCTCATCACCAAACGAAAATTAAAACCATAAGCTTTCATCAAAGTGAATTCAAAACACCCAAACCGTGTAGAGTTAGAGAGGAGAGGCGCACTGGTGGCGATGTTCGGTGACTGATGGTGGTGCAGCGGTGCACCTATCGGTGGTGACAAATGGGTTGACGATGGACTGGGGGCTGATGTGAGATCGTTTATGGAGGACTTGCTATGCTGATGCATGAAGAAATGTTTTTTTCATGACTTGATGCAGAAGGAAACACGAAGCCGAATGGAGCATGCACAACAGAACTGAAGAAGAAGATGCGGCCCTGAAGTAACCAAATATTGAACAAGAGCATGACGTGGCAACTGTTTAGGAATGAAGCGGTGAACAACACAACACGTGAGGAATATATAAGGTAACGAACTGATCATTAAGTTAAATGGGGAAGATAACTTCTTAACAGTAAACTATGGGATGGGAAAAGAATATATGTTATATACTATTGGGTATAGGAAGAAGAAACGAGGGGGTATAAACGTGAAGTGGATCAAGTTTGAAGATGCATGCCGTGTACAAAGTTAAGGGGCGGTGAGAATAAAGGACTGGGAAGTTTATTGAAAGGAATTTTATTGACCAGTGGGAAGATGGTGGCCTGTGTTTGCTTCAACGTAAGCAATTAAAAGGGAGTAGGACTGTGAACGTGTACTGGGGAGAAATGCAAACTGAAGTCAATAAAAGGGAAGAACTTTAGGAGCCTTGAACGAAGGCAACAGGCGTGGAATGAGGCAAGAATGGAGCAGCAACATTAATTCACATAAACAGTAATACTTGCGTGAAAATACCATGCATTTAGGGAAGAAAAGGAAGTTGGCAATTTTGTGTTAAATGAGAGACTTGCGAGAGCAGTAGTGGAGAAACATGGTACAGTTTTGTTTTGAATGATGAAAAAAGTTGGAGCAGTAAACACGTGAAGCAGTAAGAAGGAGTTGGTACAACTTCATGAAACACCAAAAGAAATGACGTGGAACAGTTTCTAGAAATAGCAACGGGAATGGAACAAAAATACATACATACATATACATATATATATATATATATATATATATATATAAGGGTATCAAGCCAGGCACTTTTTGAACATTAAGTCATGTGTGGATGTGTATGGATGGTTGGACAAATGTTGGGTCACATGTGAAGCAGTTGTATGTGGAGTTTGCAAAGAATTAAACATCAGTAGAAGACGATAAGGGTCATCAATTTATAATGAAAAACAAAAGTCTTGTTTTTGGTTGATAGTGGATTAGTACATGAAAATGGGAAGTCATTCAGCATAAACAAAGTTGGGCATAACAAAGAGCTAACAGCTCGGGTTCATTGCGTGAAGCAGATGTACTACATGGGATAGTCCTTTGCAATTCTTAACAATGGAATCATGGTATTATAACTAACGACATAATAATTTTTAATATTTAATTGGTTAGGTTAGTTTAATTAAAATTAAGTTTAGAGTTAATCAATTTAGTTAATTTATTAATGAATAATTAAGGAATATAGTTAATTTATTAAATCGTATATTTATATTGTTTATAACTCGTGCGTTCGTTATCAGAATGGAATGGAACCAGAGATATTGGGACCGTATTGGAGAACAGAACATTTTGGAACTGTTTTGAATGAAGATGGAGACAACTGAATTATAGTTAAATTAAACATTGTTTAATTTAACCGTAACCGGACCACTTCACAAACAAATCAAATCGAGGTGAGTTTAACTCACTCAGTTTTTATCCCACTTATATTTTATAAGTCGGGTTTTTAATTTGTGTGCTATGGTTGATAATTATTTGTTTTGTGTTGAATAATATTTATATATTGAATGAATGAGTTGAATTAAACGTTCGATTATTTCAAATAAAATCAAATCATTATTTTAACGATCATTTCTAAACAAGGTAACATACCTTGTTGGTTACGATTATAATAATATAAACATATTAAATTAAAATATGAAATGTTTGGAGTACTGTTATTCATTTATTATGGAATATTACATCTGTTAAATAATATTATTTGAGATAACGTCTTTGGATGCAGGGGAAACAGGTTGGAGTGATCCAACTGAATTCCTCAAAATTTATTGTTGTTCTCATATTATAATTATGTGAACTGTTCACTAATATGGATTGGACAATTGATTGAGTTGTTAACTGTTGAACTGAAATTCAACAGTTTTTTGTTTCTAACCAATGGACAGAATTGGTTGGGTAATTGGCATCAAGTGGCTTATAATCAACCGTTTTATAAAAATAGATTTACTGTCAGGTAAATCGACTGGAATGAAGTTATAAAATTTATTTTATTACTAAAAATAAATTTTCAAATCTATTATTTTGGCATGGAAATTTATTAAGAAGGAAATAAATATTTATTATTTATTAGTTAAGTATAGGAAATTATTAAATGGTTTTATAACGCAAATTATTATGTAAATAAGATTTTCTAAGAAGATAAGTAGAAATTAACCGAATGGTTAAGGGTTGGATTAATTGTTCTTAGAAACAGTTAAATAGGGATATTTAAATTAATTATAATATTAATTAATTTAAATGAAGCGTTAATTGGAATTGATTAACGGGATAATCATGGGTTGAGTTAACTAATCCAAATATTTTATTTGAAATTGGTTATTTGATTAATTTACTTTTAATTAATCAAATGGAATAGTAACGAAGAGTTGTTTAGTTTTTATAAGAATTTTAAAGAAAATTTATTATTTATTTTAGTTAAAAAAATAGTTAACTAAATTTAAAGTAGTTAATGCTGAGGCAAATTTATTCTTTTAATTTAAGATATTAGTTTGTAAAGGAAAATGATTCAAGTAATCTAGAGTATAACGGAATATAGCTAAAATGTTAAAATAGTTATAATCGGGTATATATTTAAACCCAAATGTTTTCGGCAATGAAGTTATAAAGATATTTAAGCGAATAGGTTAGCTTAAATGAAATTTTACTTAACATTTAGAATAAGTAAAATGAAATCGAGATATAAAAGGAATTTATATCAAAACTTTTAAACAAGATTTAAAAGAGATGTGGAGTTAAATGTTGATTTTAAAAGGGCGATACTTAATAATGAGATTAAATGGAATGAATAGAATTGAAATGAGATTTTTAAAGTGAAAAATGGTCGAATGGATTATAAGTGAAATAACATGGGTCAATAAGGAGTTAAGATAAGAATTTAAAGAATTGGAACCTAACTGGAAAAGGGTTGAGTTGAGTGATTTTCTGAGTGTTAATATGATGTTGATTTCAATCTTCGGGGTTGATACATAGGAAATTACACTCTTACGAATTTACAATCAAGTACTAATGAAGGTTGAAGAATATATAATGGGATTTCCAAAGTAACGGAAAGGAAAAGATTTGAGAATATAATATAATATTTCCAATGTAAAGGAAACGAAAGAAGATTGGTGAAAATATAATGATATTTTCAAAGTAAGGAGATAAGTTTTAGAATGAGTTTATTCTAAATAAATAAGTCACGATTATTGTTTCCAAGCAAAGAGGACAAAAGATATATTCTTAATGATTATTTTACGAATAATAAGTTAAACTAGTCTTACAGTTTTAGATAATGAATAATGTGGTGAAAATGATAATTAATGGATAAATTGGATATTGTTAAGTGTCGAGAGAAATTGTTTCTAGGATATATATATATATATATATTAAAATAAGAATTCGAAAAGCTATATTCAAATTATTAAAAGATTTTGAGATTTATTAAATGAATAATTTTAATTAGAGAATCGAAGTGATGTTGAGTACTGAACCAGTAAATTATTTTATTTTTATGATTTAATGGTTGTTTATTTGATAGTTAAATAACCGACTATCAAATCTGGCTAGTACGATTTTTGGTATGGAAAGATCGGAATCGAATTTATATTCGAATACCATTCTGACCAGCTAATACGAAATGTTAAAGAAATCAGATGCTGATAGAGATGAAGAAATCGAAGACCATTGATCTTCATAAATGGAAGAACCACTTAAAATCTCTGATTCGACCCGGAGATATACTAGGTTTCTATCATGGTTGATATCTATGGATTTGCAAGGACTACTCGATATTGATCTCTAAGGTGATACTTAGGAAGTTATAGGAGGGTACCTTCGGTTCATCTTGTTCTTGGATGACTTGTATGGACGAATGTACGATAGAATATTTCTTAAGAATCACGTACATTGATTTTTACAAACATATTTCTGTTAGTGGCGGAGAACGGCCGTTCTCTTAGCTTAACGACCAGAGTATTTTTAGGGACGTCAGTTAGTGATTTGGCGGATCTGACAATGTGCCATTCAAAGTGAATGGTAATGTGCTAAAGGTAGTTAAACCTCAAGCCTCTTCAGTTGAGAAATGACAAAAATCGGGCAGGTAGCATGGCTAAGTGGGTAGTTTCCAAATAGGGTGTGTAATCACCTATATAGAGAAATTTCATTTCATTCGTTAATCTATTTCGATGTTGTCCCTTATCGGGAAACAGTGGGTCGCACCCAACCATCGGCGATATACATTTGATACACTCAAGCGAAATAAGTGGTCAGTCATGTGTGGCCGGGTTGCAAGATGTTCTTGTTGAACCCAGTGTATTCACCTCTAGAGATACACTATTGGAAGGTGATTCCATACCTTGTCATAGTTGGAAATCCAATCTCCAATAAGAGCCCGCGGTTCAGATTATATACTATATATGTGGAACGTGAGATGAAAGCGTTCCACTGAAATGATATTTATTTGTGTTTAGACACTATTATAATATCAGAATAAGATATGATTTCAAAAAGAAATGGTTTGACTCTAAAATCAAGTTGGGTGATGTTTTTATACTTAGCGAGTTTTCTCACTCTGGTTCACCAGACTGATCCAACATTTTGTAAATGGTCGGGTTAGACCGGGTTGTACAGGTTCAGATAAACGAATGCTGTGAAGTCCGAAGAAAAGCTGGAGGAGTTCAGACGTATGCTATCTAGATTTATTCCGCTGTGTGATGTGTATGAGGACAAAATATTATAACTGTCCAAATGTGTTGATGTACTCTGATGATTATAAGTTCTATTTCAAAGTTCTCAACAAAGTTTTATTTCTATATTATATTTTCTTCCGTTGTGATGTGAGACTCTAATGTTGTTGTGTTCTTCTTCTTCTTCTATTCTAGTATTTCTTTCATTTTTATCTCATCCTCTAATTTCTTTCTAATAACTATTTGGTGTTTTTGACACTTGAGTTCTGGCAAGTAATACGGATTAGTGTATTATTGTTGGAATTCGAGAGTCAAATTCCCTGGGTCGTTACAGTGGTATCTGAGCATAAGGTTTAGTTATAACCTTGGCTCTGTGGCATAACTCGGTAGAGATGGGGTTAGTAACACCCTATATTGAGTTGAGTGTATATATATGAGAGCATATTTGTAAATTTTATATATACAAATGATTTGTATTGTGTTGTTTGGTCGGTTCAAGTGTTGAGAAGCATTTGAGTTGATAACTGATACAATATTGTTTTGTAAAGGTGGTAAATGAAATAATTTTACCCAAAATATATTTTCATATAGAAAAGGAATAATTTTATAAAATTACTAAGATATTTATTTGTTTGATTGATTTGAATAAAAATCAAACTGGATTTTGAATTTGAATGGTTTAATATAACCCAAGGAGATTTCACATATGGAATTTGTAAATGAGAATTTTAATTTGGAGTTAAAATGAATTAGGATTTAACTTAAAATAAGTTAAGTAAAATATGAAGAGAAAAATAGAATTTGGATTTTGAAATAAAATCAGGATGTGGATTGTGAAATGGAAGTGAACTAATTTTGTAAATAAATTAGTTTATTGAATATGAATTGGAACTTAAGTTGCTTAAGTGAAGATAAATTAAAAATTGATTTGATAATAATGAAGGCGGAATCAATCTGATATAAATCGATTGATATTAAACCCAAGCGAATGTAAGTAAATATTAGTGTTGAATACGAATCCACTTGAATGATTAGCTCATGTTGATTATGTATCGTCTGTTGATTGTACGTTGAATTTCGGAAATTGGTTAGTAATCCTATTGATTAATGAATATTATTGAAGAATTACATATAATTATTACTTATTGTTGAATGAAGCTATGTACAGGTGCCAGAAGGCTAGAGAATTGAATTTGGTTGAGTATATTGAAATAAGTTGAGCTAGTATGCACAATAGTGCTCTCATAAGGTACGCCTACGCGATATACAATTTTTGGGTTTTTGAATTTTGTTTTCCGACCGTGTTAGTTGATGTATATATATTATTTTTTCCTGCGATATCGCAGAAGTCACTCCGTAAAAGGGAGACTCTGCCGAATTTTTCTGAAAATTTAATGTGTTGGAAATTTTTCAGTATTTTTGAAAAGTTTTGTTTACAATAGTAAATTGGTTTTTGATTTATAATATATTGGAATTTAAAAAGTTATGGGTTATAACGTTTCTTATACCTTAGTAATTTCGGGGACGAAATTCTTTTAAGGTGGGAAGAATGTAATGTTCCGTACTTTTCATAGTTAGATATTTAATATATTTTATTATTTAAATATGAATTTGGAATTTTTAATGGATTTAAAATATATAATTTGTCTATTAAACGAAATTAGGACCTTTAATTTATATATAATTATAAAACAAGCTCGAAATGGCATGATAGTTCGTAATTTACGATTTGAACTTCAATTGAATATACAGAATCCGATATAAGTCAGAATTCTGTAAAGCACGAAATGTTTGAATCGATTTGATTATAATTTTCTAATAAAAGAGAAAAATGGAGATTTCATGTTATAGTTTGTTAGTTATATCCAATTCAAATTTTAAAATAGTCGCTATGGGATTCGTTAATAAACGATAATGTTTATTAAATAATTTATAAAGGATTTTTATATAGTTCGAATATCATTTAGTCCGAAGACTATATATATTAAGTTTAAAATATATATTAGTTTATTCTGAAGCTGTGTAATATTTTATTTGTATAATAATAATAACAACTTATTATTATTTAATTTAATTGTTGAGGAATTTATTTATTATATCGATAATATATATGCTGTAGAAATAGCTTTCTTTTCAAACGACCTCTGTTTTCGACGAAACAAGTTTTATTGGAATACATATGACTAGTTATTGTTAAATTTCCAGTTTGGAGCCAATCAGAGTTGTTTTATTTGTATGTCCAATTTAAAGGTGAGCCGATAAATTTAAAATAACTCCATGGTGCATACAGAGTCGGTTTTCAATTAAATTAGTCTTGTTGGAACTGGAACGTTGAAACATGCTGGTGTATCCATTTTAATTATGTTTTGAGCTCGCGTATGGCAATGCGAATTTTACGATCATCAATGATAAGCGGTATATTAAATGTAACAACCCGGATTTTCAGAACCAATTAAATTTTTTTATTTTAGCTATTTTAATGTATTCTGAATATTTAAAATGATTTGTAACAAATAATAATGGCTAAAAATTTATTTAAATCGAAGTTTGAAAATATATTTTTAATTTAATTATAAAAGGAGTTTGAAATAGCACGGTAGTTTGAAAATTCGGTTTCAAATTTCAAATGAATGCACAGGATTCAAAATGAATCGAATTTCAGCAAAACAAGAAATATTAGAATCTGTTTAGTAATATCTTTCTAATGAATGTGAAAATTTTAGATTTCATAATATAAATTGAAAGTTATGTCCAGTTTAAGATTTAAAATAGTCGTTATGGAATTTATATATATTTTTAATATATTTATAGCCCTTAGAAATAGACATTTTGCAAATGACATCCATTTTCGATGAAACCACTTTTGTTGGATCCAGATTGTCAAATTATTGATAGATTATAATTTTCATAATTTTTGGAATTAATATGTTAGTGCTATGAATTAAAACTTGTTTGGTAATTTCAATTTGTATTTAATCGACTGGGAAAAAAGCCATTTTTTCAAACGGTCTCCAAATTCAACGAAATTAGTTTTATTAGGACCGCATCGTCAAAACACAGCTAGACTTATTTTTCTGTGATTTTTGGAGTCCGTATGTGGCCCCGGTAAATTAAAATGTACATTCAAATTCAATATGTATTGATTTATATATTAATTTTGATAAAAACTGATCGAAACAATCAAATTGGCTTACGAAACATATCCCATTGTGTTCAGAATGGGCGTATATAGCTAGAAACGATAGTCGTTGGGTTTGATTTGGACTCGAATGCAAAAACCCTAATTTTCGAATAAAACAATATTAAAAATTATATGTAAATAAAATAAAAAACCCTAAAACTAAATCACTCTTCCAGCCATCGTGTTTCAGGAACGAACGATTAAAATCATTCGAAACAATCTCTCCTCCGATCTTCCAATTTAATCAATGAATTTAGAAAGTTATAAAACCAAAACTTTAGAGCGTTGTGAGATCTACATGCTGATTAAATTAGGTGATCTATAGTTGTGTGTTTTTCGAGAAATCGAGCCTCAAAAGGCATGCGGTTTGTGGCGTTTTCCGGTCAGGTGGGTGGTTCGAACCGACGGCGATTCTCCATGATGGACGGCGGCGGTGAGCTCGACGGCGTTGTGGGTCCCGATCTGGTCAACGACGAACGGTGACAGAGCAATTTTCAGACCTAGGTTTGAACGATGGTGGGTTACGGGTTGAACAAGAACGAAAGTAATTAAGGAGAATTAATTGAATTAATTATTTATTTAATTATTTCAAAATGTCATTAACACAAATATCGTCATATCTTTTCCATACGAGGTCCAAATCGTGCGAAACTGAATCTATCGCGATCGTGGGGACGAGAGCTTCACAACAAACTAACTAAGATCAATTTGGAGTACGTTAGATTTTAGGGTTGATTAAATCTGAACCGTCCTTTAAAGCATAGCGGGGTGGGAACCAAAAGTGAGAACTCCTTCTCGCTCTAATTATTTAATAGTTAAATATATACTAGGATGCTGACGGGGCTTAGTAGCCCCCGACACTATTTACTGTACAAACCATGATTTTTGTTTGGGTTGTATTGTGGGAATTTGGTTTTGTTGAAAATTGATTGTATATTGGTGTATTGAATGTGGTTGATTATTGTGTGTGGCGCGAGCCAGTATCAGGAGAGGGGTAATGCTAGACATTACTCCGGTTCTAATATCGCGCCGTTATAATGCCGATTTTTTTTGAAATAAATATTGGTCATTTAAAATATAATTTTTAATGTGTATATGAACTGTATAAAATATTCATGTGTTGAATAAAATGTTTGAACAACAAATATATCATTCTTATTGAATGTAAGAACTATTAAAAATATTCAAGTGTTTTGAAATAAATATTTTATCGTTAGAAATATACTTTTTAACGTACATGTGAACGACATAAAATTCTCTTCAAATGAAAATAAATATTCATTTACGAATCAGACGATTTGTTTATGTACACCCATTTAATTGACCTTGATTGGGATGATAAATTTTACACGTCGCCCAACTGCACAAATAATATTTAGTATTTGTTGGTTGAAACCCCACACGGGTATTGGGATGATATTTGACGTACACTAATCCCATTTGGTTAGTTGTATGTCAATCAATTGGTTGACAGACTGTTGCAAGCGTTAGTTAATTATTTATATTTAATGCTTACGCAGTTGTGTAATGCACTTTGAATGATGGATGATTGTTTATCGTTGTAGTTGTGTACATGTGTTGTATGAAATCCATATAACTAACATTATATGGTAATTGATTTGGTCTGATTCAAATTCAGAAGGAACGAATATTTTAAAATAACGAATAATGAATATTTTTAAATAAGGATTATTTTAAAATAGTATTCTATAAAGAATTAAAATATGATTTTGATGTCCGATTTGGGATGGACACGAAAATATCGAAATGTGTGAAGCCATGTTGATTAGATTTGCGCCATTTTAACGCGAACAAAATTTATATATCGATTTTATTCATTTTTATAATGAATATTGAAAAGGAAATGATTACAAAATCTGATATTTTGAAAATATTATCATTTAAATATTATAATGATAAGATGTGTTCAATTTTGATTTAAAATTGAAGTGAAAGGGGGAATCGTTTTTAAAACGAATTTATAAAATACGTTTTGAATGAAATATATTATGTACATATTATATATACTAATGGCTTGAATCGAACGCATTGCGCCGCGATCGTTCGTGAATTTCGACCACTAACTTCAAATAGACGTAACTAGAGATCCTACCGTCGGATTCTCCTAAAACCAAAACCGTTGGGTTTGTACTGAAAAAAGCTTTCCAATTAATGTAAAAGATTTGAAATCTAATGGTTGGATTTGGAATTATGTCGAAATCAAATTTGGAAAAGGTTACTATGAATGTAGTACGATGACTGTTTATGGAAATCGACTGAAAGGGCCTTAATAAAATTATTAAAAATATTAATAATTTGTGTAAAATCATAATGAATGATTTAAAAACAATTGGGATGAAAAATTCCATATTTGAAAAGGTAAAAATATATTTTATCAAAGTGAACTAGTTATTAACTAGAAAAATAATCCGGTGGTTTTAAATAAATATATTGGACGGGGAAATGGTTTTAATTTAACCAGGATTTTTCTAATGTATGATTGGAATAGATTTGAATAGAAATCATCTTCGAGATATTTCGATATTGGATTCCGTGACTATACAGATATTGTGGAGGAATTTGAAAGATAGATATATATCGTTATTTCCCATATGATATGTGTTAGTTTCAGAATTTGACATTGAATGTAATCCCATAAAGTTTCTGTTTAGAGCCTTATATTTAATATCAAATTGGATTTCGGGTTTGTCGTGAATGGTATCTTAAATAACACTATTCTTAAATCCCATATGAAAAAAATAAATCTTTTAATTAAGATTATTGGAATTTCCAGTTATATTTAGTAATTGGAATAAAAATGGAATGTGAGTTGGGTTTATTGTGAACTGTGTTTTTACCGACATTCATTCTTTAACCCGATTAACAGTGAAATGTGATTTGGAATATATAAATCTTTTATTAAGATTTAATGGAAAATTTCCAAAGTAAAGTTTTCCAATTTAATATAAATTTAATATATTAAATAGGAATTAAATGGAATTCGATTTGGTAATAATTGAAGTGAGCTTCTGTGGAGGAAGACTGTTAATATATATGGAATTTAAAAGGCTTTGTCGTTATTCCATTTATATTATTAGCCGGATATGGAAATTGATATCGATTATATACATATTGATCTGTTTTCCATGAAGATTCCATGATTAATGGAATGTGATTTTGGGTTTATCGTGAACTGTGTTTTAAACGACAGTGGTTCTTCAACCCAGTTAAAGACAGGATTTCATGTCTAACATTATGTTTCAAACTGTTTTGTTGATCTCTGTTAAATATTTATACCTATTTTGTGCCAGAGAATTTATTCTCTTGCTTAACACCCTTCTTTGAGACGTACGAGCTTAGAGGTTATATATCGGCAGAAATCAATGGTACGGTGCAGATTGTCGATGCGACATGTTTGATTTCCCAAAGTTAAATAATCATTAATAATGATTATTAGATGATTAAAACTAAGTGGAGTTTTAATGAATCTTTAATTAGATTAAAATGTGAATGTGATAATTTAAATTATCAAATTTGGGAAATGATCGAGAATGGAGTACCACCAGTTTTACTCCAAGCGATAGTTAAATCTTTAATTAGATTTGAACATAAAATGGTAATTAAATTTATCGATAACACCGTGGTGTTAGATATGTAGTATTACTAGTTTTTCTCCATAAGATGAAAAGGTTGGGATTGGAAAATAAAATAAATCATTACATCGGTAAGGTTCGACAATTCCGACTAGTTGATAAACCTTAATTTGGTTCAGAATTGATATCCAAAGGAAGATTAAAGTATAAATTTAAAAGAATTTATCTTTGATAAAATTAATGGGAACCTTTCCTAAAGGATATGAATATTTGAATAAAAGAATATTCGGAATTGGAATAAGGCGTATGTTGTGTTTTTATAGCACTTCATTATAAGATATGTGAATTATTCAGAAAGGCCGGGTTTGTATCCTTTCTGAATAATCGATTCGACGATAAGTCGACGATGAAGACGGTGGTTAAAGACTGGAGATCTTCACATCGTTTGGATGATTACTGATGTCTTGATTGGGCTATACACCCAAGACAAGGTAATAAGTGGTGATCATCTAGACGTACTTGGAAATCTACCGGATATGCGAGGACCTCTCTCCTATATTGGACATATGGGACATGGAATAAGGTGTCTCCAGTTTCGTTCAAACCCAGAATGGATATGTGTCTGACATTGGATTTTTTTTATGTGGATTGATTTCTATTAAATATATATATATATCTGTTTGGTGGAGGAGAATTTATTGTCTTGCTTAACACCCTTCTCTAAGACGTATGAGCTTAGAGGTTATATATCGATAAACAACAGTTGCATGGCGTGAATTGTCAGTGTGGCATGTTGAGATGCAAATGATCAAGGCTTTAGTTGAAAAGGAGAGTCTTGTGGTTGATGATCAAAGCACGACTTTAAATAGCATAGCTTTGTGTATAACATTAATTCGCGAGCTTCACTCCCCAGTATGAACCAGAAACGGGATAAAGGATCCAGGGAGAATGTATGTTTCTCTCTAGCTAGGAGTGGTGTCATGGTATGGAGCCCGGACATTTTACTTATGTGGTTTTTGGCGCCTCAGATATATCGGTCACTATGGGGCCAATGGATGATATGGTCGGCATACTGACCATTACGCCCCATAGGGCGGGGAAACACATTGTTCAAGAGATATAATCCTCAAACGTAAGAGAGGACCAGCCCTGTGGCTCCTAGGTGCAGTTACAGCTGTATCCTGAGGCATGGTAGGCTAGATTGTCTCGAATTCGGTAAGGACGATCCCTTGCCTTGGTTCATGATGGAAATCTAACTTCCACAACATCGTGCGGTTTTAATTGTAGAACTAGTATGGTGACATGATATATGGTACCCATGTCGTTTATGATTGATACATTTATATTTGAAGTTGTTTTTTACTCTATGCACTTATAATAGTATCAAATGATTTGTTTTAAATCGTACCAAGCATGTTTGGCTATTATGATGGAAACCTCTATCCTCCACCTTGCGTTGCATTATGTGATGGGACCTAAGTCATATAACAGCTTCATTTTTTCAAAAAGCATTGGTATTCTTGGGAGAAAACCCGTTCCGTGTTATACGACGTGGTCCCTTGATTTACTTTATTTCTAAAGTAAAGTTTTAAATAACTGTTTTAGTTCTCACACCAGTCCCATGACTAAACTGGAGTTTATTGTTTTAACCTAAACTCTAGGTGCCCCTATTTTCCACACGGGCAGCTAGTAGTTTTGGGTTTGCAAATATTTCTTTTCTAGGATGCTGGATTTACAGCTGGGACTATATTCGGAAAGCTTTGTCTACGTATATTTTTTTCGGCTGTGTATGTATTATTTTTCTGTTGCTATGTAAATTTTAATCTCTGATATTTTTATGTGTAATATTTATTCATATTCTGTTATATTCTTGTACTGTGATGTAAATTGTTGTAATAAGCAATGAAATGTTCTATTGTTTGTGTTCTGATTTGTCGTATTCTCAACTCAATCCAGGTTTTCCCGTAAGGGCGATTTTGGATTGTTTCGTCGTGGTTTCAGAGCTTTGGTTTATAGAGCTCAAGAACAAGACACATTAGAACCAAATGAAAGAATTCATCAGAGGTTGGATTAGTAATATCAAATGAGAATGACTCGTTAGAGATGAGATCAATAGTATCCTAGAATGAGTTTTAAAGAGTGTTATTTTTAAAATAAAAATGAAAATAAATTTTGTTTTGAAAATTTAAACCTTATTATACGTATTTGAGTATTTTATTTTAAATTGATTTTGGTTTATCAGGTATATAGAGATTTTAATATACGTCTGATCCACGTGTATACGAAGCCTCGAATATACCGATAGATATAGAATCACGCTCTAATCGCCCGGAGATAATTCTGATGATTGATATATCTTAATCAGTATTTATATTCGAGTTTCGAAATTGTGATATCTATATATTTCCAAATGACTGGTGTGAGAACCAAAATTATATAGGGTTATTGTTGTGAATTAGCATCAAAAACATGATTTTGAATATATATACCAAAGTTATGAATTTGAAAATTTAATTCATAAATTGACTATTGGCTGTTTTTATGATAATTTTTTTGACTAATTTAAATGTTGGAACAATAAAACCAGTATGTAAGTGAACAGTAAAATTTAGCCAAATCGAATCAAATATTGAACTGAATTCAAAATTGATTGAAGTTGCATATATGTACATGTGTATATAATGAACAGGTCATAGCATGAGAGCTAAGAAGAGGAATAAACTTGTATGCCCGACAAATAGGTAAATGTTTACTGTATTTCTTAGGTTTTGATGATTTTATCAGTCGATTGGCTTTTTCTTTTATATGATGAGGGCCCAGTGAGGAAAGTCGTAGTTTTAAATATCAACCCATACAAAAGAGGTTATGGCGAATTTTTTCGAAAATTTAGGGTGTTAGCCAAATTTTTGAAGAATTTGAAAATTCTTAGAAACCGAAAAGTTGAAGAATGAAAGCTAGAATGAAAGTTGAGTTGGTTAGTTAAACAACTTTCATATCCGTTCCATTTCAAGGACGAAAATATTTTAAGTGGGGGAGATTGTAACAACCCGGATTTTCAGAACCAATTTAAATTTTTTTACTTAGCTATTTTAATGTATTTTGAATATTTAAAATGAGTTATTTTAAATAATAATGACTAAAATTTTATTTAAATCGAAGTTAGAAAATATATTTTTAATTTAATTATAAAAGGAGTTTGAAATGGTGCGGTAGTTTGAAAATTCGATTTCAAATTTCAAATGAATGTACAGGATTCGAAATAAACCGGATTTCAATAAAACAAGAAATATTAGAATATGTTTAGTAATATCTTTCTAACGAATGTGAAATATTCATATTTCATAATATAAATTGAAAGTTATGTCCAGTTTAAAATTTAAAATAGTCGCTATGGAATTTATATATATTTTAAATATATTTATAGCATTTAGAAATAGCCATTTCGCAAACGACCTCCGTTCTCGACGAAACCACTTTTGTTGGATCCAGAATATCAAATTATTGTTAGATTCCAATTTTCATAATTTTTGGATTTAATATGTGAGCGCAGTGAATTAAAACGTGTTTGTTAATTTCAGTTTGAATTTAATCGACTAGGAAAAAGTCCTTTTTTTCAAACGGTCTCCAAATTCGACGAAATCAGTTTTGTTAGGACCGTATCGTCAAAACATAGCTAGACTTATTTTTCTGTGATTTTTGGAGTCCATATGTGGCCCCGGTAAATTAAAATGTACGTTCTAATTCAATATGTATTGATTTATATTTTAATTTTGATAAAAATTGATCGAAACAGTCGAATTGGCTTATGAAACATATCCCATTGTATTGGAAATTGATTGTATTGTGGTGTATTTAATGTGGTTGATTATTGTTCATGGCATGAGCTAGTATCAGTAGAGGGGTAATGCTAGACATTACTCCGGTTCTAATATCGTGCCGTTATAATGCCGAAATTTTCTGAAATATATATTGTTCATTAAAAATATAATTTTTAATGTGTATATGAATTGTATAAAATATTCATGTGTTGAATAAAATGTTTGAACAATAAATATATCATTCTTATTGAATGTATGAACTATTAAAAATATTCAAGTGTTGAAAAATATATTTTATCATTAGAAATATAAATTTTAGCGTATATGTGCACGACATAAAATTCTCCTGAAATGAAAATAAATATTCAGTTACAAATTGGACGATTTGTTTATGTACACCCATTTAATTGACTTTGATTGGGGCGATATGTTTTACACTTCGCCTAACTGCACAAATAATATTCAGTATTTGTTGGTTGAAACCCCACACGAGTATTGAGATGATATTTGACGTACGTTAATCCCAGTTGGTTAGTTGTATGTCAATCGATTGGTTGATAGAATGCTGTAAGCATTAATTATATATATTTTATGCTTATGCAGTTGTGTAATGCACTCTGAATGATGGATGATTTTTTATCGTTGTAGTTGTGTACATGTGTTTTAAGAAATCCATGTAATTAACATTATATGGTAATTGATTTGGTCTAATTCCAATTCAGAAGGAATGAATATTTTAAAATAATGAATAATGAATATTTTAAAATAACGAATAATGAATATTTTAAAATAAGAAATATTTTAAAATAATATTCTGTGAAGGATTAAAATATGATGTTGATGTCCGATTTGGGATGGACACGAAAATATCGAAATAAGTGAAGCCGTGTTGATTAGATTTGTGCCATTTTAACGCGAACGATATTTATATATCGATTTTATTCATTTTTATAATGAATATCGAAAAGGAAATGATTTCAAAATCTGATAATTTGAAAATATTATCATTTAAATATTATAATGATAAGGAGCATTCAATTTTGATTTAAAACCGAAGTGAAAGTGAGAATCATTTTTAAAACGAATTTATAAAATACATTTTGAATGAAATATATATTGTATATATATTATACATATATTAATTGCTTGAATAGAACGTGTTGCGCCGCGACCGTTTGCGAATTTCGACCATTAACTTCAAATGGACGTAACGGGAGATCCGATCGTCCGGTTCTCCTAAAATCAGAACCATTGGGTTCGTATCATAAAGAGCTTTCCAATGAATATAAGAGATTTGAAATCTAACAATTTGATTTGGAACTATGTCCAAATCAAATTTGGAAAAGGTCGCTATGAATGTAGTTCGATGATCGTTTATGGAAATTGACTGAAAGGGCCTTAATGAAATTATTAAAAATATTAATAATTTGTGTAAAATCATAATGAATAATTTGGAAACAACTGGGATGAAAAATTCCATATTTGAAAAGGTAAAAATATATTTTATCAAAATGAACTAGTTATTAACTCGAAAAAAATCTAATGGTTTTAAATAAACAAATTGGATGGGGAAATGGTTTTAATTTAACCAGGATTTTTCCAATGTATGATTGGAATAGATTTGAATAGAAATCATCTTTGGGATATTTCGATATTGGATTCCGTGACTATACAGATATTGTGGAAGAATTTGAAAGATAGATATATATCATTATTTCCCATACAATATGTGTTAGTTTCAGAATTTGACATTATATGTAAGCCGATATAGTTTCTGTTTAGAGCCTTATAGTTATTATCAAATTGGATTTCGGGTTTGTCGTGAATGGTGTCTTAAATAACACTATTCTTAAACCCCATATGAAAAAAATCTTTTAATTAAGATTATTGGAATTTCCAGTTATATTTAGTAATTGGAATAAAAATGGAATGTGAGTTGGGTTTACTGTGAACTGTGTTTTTAACGACATTCATTCTTTAACCCGATTAACAGTGAAATGTGATTTGGAATATATAAATCTTTTATTAAGATTTAATGGAAAATTTCCAAAGTAAAGTTTTCCAATTTAATATATTAAATAGGAATTAAATGGAATTCAATTTGGTAATAACCGAAGTGAGCTTTTGTGGAGGAAGACTGTTAATATATATGGAATTTAAAAATCTTTGTCGTTATTCCATTTATATTATTAATTGGATATGGATTTTGATATCGATTATATACATATTGATCTGTTTTCCATGAAGATTCCATGGTTAATGGAATGTGATTTTGGGTTTATCATGAACTGTGTTTTAAACGACATTGGTTCTTCAACCAAGTTAAAGACAGGATTTCATGTCTAACATTGTATTTCAAACTGTTTTGTTGATCTCTGCTAAATATATATCTGTTTTGTGGCGGAGAATTTATTTTCTTGCTTAACACCCTTCTCTGAGACGTACGATCTTAGAGGTTATATATCGGCAGAAATCAGTGGTACGGTGTAGATTGTCGATCCGGCAAGTTTGATTTCCCAAAGTTAAATAATCATTAGTAATGATTGTTGGATGATTAAAACTAAGTGGAGTTTTAATGAATCTTTAATTAGATTAAAATGTGAA
This sequence comes from Allium sativum, assembly GCA_030737875.1. Classification (NCBI taxonomy): domain Eukaryota; kingdom Viridiplantae; phylum Streptophyta; class Magnoliopsida; order Asparagales; family Amaryllidaceae; genus Allium; species Allium sativum. Next base: position 420,357,158 of record CM060913.1, on the reverse strand, counting down.
TGTGATAATTTAAATTATCAAATTTGGGAAATGATCGAGTACAGAGTACCACTAGTTTTACTCCAAGCGATAGTTAAATCTTTAATTGGATTTGAACATGAAATGGTAATTAAATTTACCGATAACACTGTGGTGTTAGATATGTAGTATTACTAGTTTTGCTCCATGGGATGAAAAGGTTGGGATTGGAAAATAAAATAAATGAATACATTGGTAAGGTTCGATAATCTCGACTAGTTGATAAACCTTAATTTGGTTTAGAATTGATATCCAAAGGAAGATTAAAGTATAAATTTAAAAGAATTTATCTTTGATAAAATTAATGGGAACCTTTCCTAAAGGATAGTAATATTTGAATAAAAGAATATTCAGAATTGGAAAAAGGCGTATGTTGTGTTTTTATAGCACTTCATTATAAGATACGTGAATTATTCGGAAAGGCCGGGTTTATACCCATTCTGAATAATCGATTCGGCGATAAGTCGACGATGAAGACAATGGTTAAAGACCGGAGATCTTCACATCGTTTGGATGATTACTGATGTCTTGATTGGGCTGTACACCCAAGACAAGGTAATAAGTGGTGATCGTCCGGACGTACATGGAGATCGACCGGATATGCGCGGACCTCTCTCCTCTATTGGACATATGGGACAAGGAATAAGGTGTCTCCGGTTTCGTTCAGATCCAGAATGGACCTGTAAATGGATATGTGTCTGACATTGGATTTTATTCTATGTGGATTGATTTCTATTAAATATATATATCTGTTTGGTAGAGGGAATTTATTCTCTTGATTAACACCCTTCTCTGAGACGTACGAGCTTAGAGGTTATATATTGATAGACAACAGTTGCATGGCGTGAATTGTCAGTGTGGCATGCTGAGATGCAAATGATCAAGGCTTTAGTTGAAAAGGAGAGTCTTGTGGTTGACGATCAAAGCACGACTTTGAATAGCATAGCATTGTGTATAGCGTTAATTCACGAGCTTTACTCCCCGAGAAGAACCAAAAATGGGATGAAGGATCCAGGGAGAACGTGTGTTTCTTTCTAGCTAGGAGTGGTGTCATGGTATGGAGCCTAGACATTTTACTTGTGTGGTTGTTGGAAAGCGAGGCGCCTCAGATATATCGTTCACTACGGGGCCGAATGGATGATATGGTTGACTTCCCTACTGACCATTACGCCCCATAAGGCGGGGAAACACATTGTTTAAGAGTTATAATTCTCAAACGTAAGGGAAGACCGGCCCTATGGCTCTTAGGTGCAGTTGCAGCTGTATCCTGAGATAAGGTAAGCTAGATTGTCCCGAATTTGGTAAGGACGATCCCTTGCCTTGGTTCATGACGGAAATCCAACTTCCAATACGACATCGTGCAGTTTTACTTATAGAACTAGTATGGTGACATGATATATGGTACCCATGTCGTCTATGATTGATACATTTATATTTGAAGTTGTTTTTTACACTATGCACTTATAATAGTATCAAATGATTTATTTTAAATCGTACCAAGCATGTTTGGCTATTATAAGAGAAAACTCTATCCTACGGCTTGCGTCGCATTGTGTGATGGGACTGAGTCTTATAATAACTTCAGTTTTCCAAAAATCATTGCGCTGTTTGTTTTACACACTGGTATTCTTGGGAGAAAACCCGTTCCATGTTATACGGCATAGTCCCTTGATTTACTTTATTTCTAAAGTAAAGTTTTAAATAACTATTTTAGTTCTAACACAAGTCCCATGATTGACCTATAGTTTATTTTTTTCACCTAAACTCTGGGTTCCCCTATTTTCCACATGAGCAGCTAGTAGTTTTGGTTTTGCAGATATTTCTTCTTTAGGATCCTGGATTTACAGCTGGAACTATATTCGGAAAGCTTTGTATCCGTATATTTCTTTCGGCTGTGTTATGTATTATTTTTCCGTTGCTATGTAATGTATTTTAATCTCTAATATTTTTCTATGTAATATTTATTCATACTCTATTATATTCTTGTACTCTGATGTAAATTGTTGTAATAAGCAATGAAATGTTCTATTGTTCGTGTTCTAATTTGTCGTGTTTTCAACTTAGTATGAGCTTTCCCGTATGGGCGAGTTTGGGTCGTTTCGTTAAATGAACGAACAAAAACAATGTATTAGATTAAAATTAAAATAATATATATTTAATGAGAAATTTCTTCCATACGAAGTAATCTGCCGAATGTCTGTTCTCCTAACCTAAAAACCTCTACTAATCTTCAGTGAAACCACACATGCTAAGAAAAGAAAAGATAGCCTTTCCCTACCCTACATACTACACACGCATAAATGAATGTACCAGATTTAAAGTTTTGCACATACCTTATAAATATATATATAATGGATAGCTTAAGCACCAAGTAATAAAATATTTATTTCAATTCTTATAAGCTATGATTAACGTACACACAACCTAAATACATATTTCAACTCCTACCTCTGATTGTACGTGATGAACTGACGTGTTTAATATCCAAAGTTCCTTTCACCATAAGTTTATGTCGTGTATATATACTGGTTTAGATGAATCAGTTCATTTTCCTTTTTTTGGCAAATGCTTCTCTTCACCAAACGAAAATTAAAACCGTAAGCTTTCATCCAAGTGAATTCAAAACACCCAAATCGTGTAAATTTAGAGAGGAGAGGCGCACTGGTGGCGGTGTTCGGTGACTGATGGTGGTGTAGAGGCTCCTGTCGGTGGTGACAAATGGGTTGACCATGGACTTGGGGTTGATGTAGAGATCGTTTTTGGAGGGTTTGCTATGACGATGCGTGAAGAAATGTTTCTTGCGTGACTTTATGTAGGAGGAAACACGAAGCAGAGTGGAGCATGCGCAACAGAACTGAAGAAGAAGATGTGGCCCTGAAGTAACCAAATGCTGAACAAGAGCATGACATGGCAACTATTTAGGAATGAAGAGGTGACCAATACAACACGTGAGAAATATATAAGGTAACGAAGTGATCATTAAGTTAAATGGGGAAGAGAACTTCTTAACAGTGAACTATGGGATGGGAAAAGTATATATATTATATACTATTGGGTATATGAAGAAGGCGCGAGGGGGTATAAACGTGAAGTGGATCAAGTTTGATGATGCCTGCCATGTACAAAGTTAAGGGGTGGTGAGAATAAAGGACTGGGAAGTTTGTTGAAAGGAATTTTATTAGCCAGTGGGAAGATGGTGGCCTGTGTTTGATTTAACGTGAGCAATCAAAAGGGAGTGGGGTTGTGAACGTTTACTGGGGACTAATGCAAACTGAATTCAACGAAAGGGAAGAACTGTAGGAGCCTTGAACGAAGGCATCAAGCATCAAATAGAGAAAGAATGGAGCAACAACATTCATTTACGTGAACAGTAATACTTGCATGAAAATACTGTGCATTTAGGGAAGAAAAGGAAGTTGGCAGTTTCGTGTTAAAGGAGAGACTTGCGAGAGCAGTAGTGATGAAACATAGTACAGTTTTGTTTTGAATGATGAAAAAATTTGGAGCAGTAAACATGTGAAGCGGTAAGAAGGAGTTGGCACAACTTCGTGAAGCACCCTAAAGAAATGACATGGAACACTTTCTAGAAACAGGCAGCGCGAATGGAACTAAAATACATACATACATACATACATATATATATATATATATATATATATATATAAGGGTATTGAGCTAGACACTTTTTGAACGTTAAGTCATTCATGGATGTGTATGGATGGTTGGACAAATGTTGGGTCACACGTGAAGTAGTTGTATGTGGAGTTTGCACAAAATCGAAGACCCATAGAAGAAGATAAGGGTCATCGCTATATAACGAAAAACAAAAGTCTTGTTTTTGGCTGATAGTGGATTAGTACATGAAAAGAGGAAGTTATTCAGCATAAACAAAGTTGGGCATAACATAGAGCTAACAGCTCGGGTTCATTGCGTGAAGCATAGGAACTACATGGGATAGGCCTTTGCAATTCTTAACAATGGAATCATGGTATTGTAACTAATAACATAATAGATTTTTAATATTTAATTGGTTAAGTTAGTTTAATTAAAATTAAGTTTGGAGTTAATTAATATAGTTAGTTTATTAATAGATAATTAAGGAACATAGTTAATTTATTAACTCATATATTTATATTGTTTATAACCTGTGCGTTCGTTATTAGAATGGAACGAACCAGAGATGCTGGAACCGTATTGGGGAATGGAACATTTTGGAACTGTTTTGAACGAAGATGGAGACAACTGAATTATAGTTAAATTAAACACTGTTTAATTTAACTGTAACTGGACCACTTTAGAAATAAATCAAATTAAGGTGAGTTTAACTCACTCAGTTTTTATCCCACTTATATTTTATAAGTCGGGTTTTTATTTTCTGTGCTATGGTTGACAATTGTTTGTTGCGTGCTGAATAATATTTATATATTGAATGAATGAGTTGAATTAAATGTTTTCGAACAAAATCAAATCATTATTTTAACGATCATTTCTAAACAAGGTAACTTAACTTGTTGGTTTCGTTTATAATAATATAAACATATTAAATTAAAATATGAAATGTTTGGATTACCGTTATTCATTTATTATGGAATATTACATTTGTTGAATAATATTATTTGAGATAACTTCTTTGGATGCAGGGAAAACAGGTTGGAGAGATCCAACTGGATTCCTCAAAATTTATTGTTATTTTCATATTACAATTATGTGAACTGTTTCGCTAATATGGATTGGACAATTGATTGAGTTGTTGACTGTTGAACTGAAATTCAATAGTTGTTTGTTTCTAACCAATGGACAGTATTGGTTGGGTAATTGGCATCAGGTGGCTTAAAATCAACCGTTTTATTGAAATAGATTTACCATCAGGTAAATTGACTGAAATAAAGTTATAAAATTTATTTTATTACTAAAAATAGATTTTTAAATCTATTATTTTGGCATGGGAATTTATTAAAAAAGAAATAAATATTTATAATTTATTAGTTAAGCATAGGTAATTATTAAATGGTTTTATAACGCAATTTATTATGTTAATAAGATTTTCTAAGAAGATAAATAAAAGTTAACCAAACGGTTAAGGGTTGGATTAATTGTTCTTAGAAACAATTAAATAGGGATATTTAAATTAATTATATTATTAATTAATTTAAAGGAAGTGTTAATTGGAATTGATTAACAGGATAGTCATGGGTTGAGTTTAACTAATCCGAATATTTTATTTGAAATTGGTTATTTGATTAATTTACTTTTAATTAATCAAATGGAATAGTAACGAAGAGTTGTTTAGTTTTTATAAGACTTTTGAAGTAAATTTATTATTTATTTTAGTTAAAAAAACATTTAACTAAATTCAAAGTAGTTATGCTGAGGCAAATTTATTCTTTTAATTTTAGAGATTAGTTTGTAGAGGAAAATGATTCAAGTAATCGAGAGTATAATGGAATATAGCTAAAATGTTAAAATAGTTACAATCGGGTATATATTTAAACCCGAATGTTTTCAGGAATGAAGTTATAAAGATATTTAAGCGAATAGGATAACTTAAATGAAATTTTTACTTAATATTTAGAATAAGTAAAATGAAATCGAGATATAAAAGGAACTATATCAAAACTTTTAAACAAGATTTAGAAGAGATGTGGAGTTAAATGTCGATTTTAAAAGGGCGATACTTAATAACGAGATTAAGTGGAATGAATAGAATTTAAATGAGATTTTCAAAGTGGAAAATGGTCGAATGGATTATAAGTTAAATAACATGGGTTGATAAGGAGTTAAGAAAAGAATTTAAAGAATTGGAACCTAACTGGAAATTGGTTGAGTTGAGTGATTTTCTGAGTGTTAATATGATGTTGATTTCGATCTTCAGGGTTGATACTTAGGAAATTACTCTCTTACGAATTTAAGGTCAAGAACTAATGATGGTTGAAGAATATATAATGGGATTTCCAAAGTAACGGGAAGGAAAATATTTGTGAATATAAAATTATATTTCCAATGTAAAGGAAATAAAAGGAGATTGGTGAAAATATAATGATATTTTCAAAGTAAGGAGATAAGTTTTAGAATGAGTTTATTCTAAATAAATAAGTGATGATTATTGTTTCAAGGCAGAGAGAACAAAAGATATATTCGTAATGATTATTTTACGAATAATAAGTTAAACTAGTCTTCCGGTTTTAGATAATGAATAATGTGGTGAAAATGATAATTAGTGGAGAAGTTGGATATTGTTAAGTGTTAATAGAAAATTGTTTCAAGGATATACATATATTAAAATTAGAAGTGGAAAAGCTATATTCGAATTATTAAAATATTTTGAGATTTATTAAATGAATAATTTTAATTAAAGAATCCAAGTGATGTTGAGTACTGAACCAGTAAATTATTTTATTTTTATGATTTAATGGTTGTTTATTCGATAGTTAAATAACCGACTATCAAATCTGACTAATACGATTGTTGGTACGGAAAGACGGGAATCAAATTTATATTTGAATACCATTCAGACCAACAAATACGAAATGTTAAAGATAACAGATGCTGATCAAGACGAAGAAATAGAAGACCATTGATCTTCATAAATGGAAGAACCACTTAAAATCTCTGATTCGACCCGAAGATATACTGGGGTTCTGTCATGGTTGAAATCTACGGATTTGCAAGGGCTACTCGATATTGATCTCTAAGGTGATACTTAGGATGTAGTAGGAGGGTACCTTCGGTTCATCCTGTTCCTGGATGATTTGTATGGATGAGTGTCTTACAGAATATTTCTTAAGAATCACGTACATTGATTTTTACAAAACTATTTCTGTTAGTAGGGGGAGAACGGTCGTTCTCTTAGCTTAGCGAACAGAATATTTTTGGGTACGTCAATTAGTGATTTGGCAGATCTGACAATTTGGCATTCAAAGTGAATGGTGATGTGCTAAAGGTAGTGTTAAACCTCATGCCTCTTCAACTGGGAAATGGCAAAAATCGGGTAGGTAGCATGGCTAAGTGGGTAGCCCCCAAATAGGGTGTATAATCACCTATCTAGAGAAATTTCATTTCATTATTTAATCTATTTCGATGCTGTCCCTTATCGGGAAACGGTGGGTCGCACCCGACCGTTGGTGATATACATTTGATACACTCAAGAGAAATGAGTGGTCGGTCATGTGTGGCCGGGTTGCAAGATGTTCTTGTTGAACCCAGTGTATTTACCTCTAGAGATACACTATCAGAAGGTGGTTCCATACCTTGTCATATTTGGAAATCCAATCTCCAATAAGAGCCCGCGGTTTTGATTATATACTATATATGTGGAATGTGAGATGAAAGCGTTCCACTAAAATGATATTTATTTGTGTTCAGACACTATTATAATATCAAAATAAGATATGACTTCAAAAAGAAATGGTTTGACTTTAAAATCAAGTTGGGTGATGTTTTTAAATTTCGTGAGTTTTCTCACTTTGGTTCACCAGACTGATCTGACATTTTGTAAATTCTGGGGTTAGATCAGGTTGTACAGGTTCAGATAAACGGATGCTGTGATGTCCGAAGAAAAGCTGGAGGAGTTCTGACGTATGCTACCTAGATTTATTCCGCTGTGTGATGTATATGAGGACAAATTATTATAATTGTCCAAATGTGTTGACGTACTCTGATGATTATAAGTTCTATTTCAAAGCTCTCAATAAAGTTTTATTTCTATATTATATTTTATTCCACTGTGATGTGAGACTCTAATGTTGTTGTGTTCTTCTTCTTCTTCTTCTTCTTTTATTCTATTATTTCTTTCTTATCTCATCCTCTTATTTCTTTCTATTAACTATCTGGTGTTTTCGATACTTGAGTTCTAGCAAGTAATACAGATTAGTTTATTATTGTTGGAATTCGATATTCGAATTCCCTGGGTCGTTACAGTTGTTTTCATTTGGGTCAGTCGGTCACTCCGGATCGGGGTGGTTTTGGTCGTTCGTGTACGAGGAGGAAGGCTTTGTGTTGTGCATGCAGGGGGTCGGTCGTGCATACTCTGGGTTGAGCAACACCAGTGCATGATTGAGCAACACTAGTGCATGAAAGGTTGGGTCTAGCGGCGGTTGGTCGGTCCCTGTTTAGGGTCTGTCGTTCACCAAGATGGGTCATGCAAGGTTTAGGTCGAGCATGATCAAGGTCGGTCGTACTCAGGTAGTTGGGTCGATCATGGAAGTGTGGTGCTGGTCGGTCGTGTAGGGGTGTTCGGTTGGTCATGTATCTAGAGTTGTAATAGCGCTTCTAAGTTTTGTGATTTGTTTCCTTTAGCAAATTGATGTGATGATATGGATTGTTTCAGACCTTATGATTGATGTTTTTCTTTGGTTCAAAAGTGGTGATAACTTCGAGGTGAATTCCATGGGGAATGATGAAGTGAGGTGATTTGTTCGTCGGATGTGACGAATGTGGGGACGACTCAAGGATGTATTGAGTTCGTGTTAAGTGGTTGCTCTAAAGTGTTTTGAGCTGATTAGTGGTCGTAGTTGATAATGACTAAAGATGCAAAGGCCGAGGAATTCCCGTTGTCATAGGTTTTAGCTGACTCAAAGCTGGGGCACAATTGAAGACCAATTGTAGGTCGAGTGCCATGGGCGTCGTATATGGCCTAGACACGTGTTGCGTATAGCGTGTGGGTTTTTTCTATAACCGAGGCATCGTGTATGGTCCTTGATAATCGATGGCAAGTTGTTATCCAGTCAAACGATAACGAGGGTTTCAAAGAAAGGTTGGTGATGATAGATCGAGTCAGTCATGGATGGTTGAATGCTCGGTTGTATTGCATGTTGTATGAGTTCCTTTTGCCAAGTTTGAATGGTTGTTTTGATTACCATGGCCGAATTGCTATTCCTTTGAATGAATGGATCGTAAAGGCTATCACTGTCAGGTGTGGGGAAGGCAGGTGTAAGTTCTTCTCAGGAGCTGGGTATATGAGTTCTTTTATTTACCCATTCTCATATACTTTATTAATGAAGTTTGTTATCTGCTTTATCACTTACTAAGACTGTTGTCTGACTCAAGGTTTTATGTTTCCCTCTTATTACCTTGGGTTGTTCATCTGATTGTTGGACGACCAGACTAAGTAGCAGGTGACAGGAGATGCTTTAGTGGGAACGGTGATGCTGATCGATGGCGAGCTGGAGGCATACGTATCAGTTTTACTACTAACTAATTATTGGATTTCTGATGTTTGCTATTTCATTGAGTGCTGTAGTGAGGCAAATTGTATCTACACTATTTTTGTTATCCACGTGTATGGGAAATACTTTCTAGTTGTCATGAAAGTTTATTGTTTTCTGCTTCACTATCACTACCTGTTGTATATGTTCTATATATTTAATCCTTGCGTTGTGAGATTTACAACAGGTTCCGCTTGTGTTTTCATGCTCTGATGATCGTCCATAGTTGCCTAGCACACCTTTCCGTGCATTATTCCTCTTGTTTAGTGTAGGTGCTGTGGGCGGTCGTCACATTTGGTATAAGAGCACTGGTTAACGATTTTAGCCAAAGTTCAAAGACGTTATTGCATATGCGAGACTTGCTTGTAGATTTCAGTTGGATGCTTACTATATATATTAGCATATATAGTAGTAGCAGTTATATTCTTTTGCAGTTTTTCTTGGAAGTGGCTACTTATTCTAAATTGCAGATTTAGAATAAGTAGACGATCATCAAGACACGCTACTAGAGAAGCTAATACTAGAGGGGGTAATGGCGGAGCACATGACTACTCGGCCATGTTTGAAGCTATGATAGAAGCATGCCTTCAAAAGGAACCTCGCTCCAGTGGCAGCTATGGTTGATGTTGGAGTCCAAGTGTCTAGAGTTGTAGAATTTGCAAAGCTGTGCAAATACTTTACATCATTGGGAGGGAAACAATTCAAGGGCATGGAACCAATTGTAGAGGTTCAAAGGTGGTTAGATACTTTTGTTCGGGTCTTCAAGGTTTTTGGAATTGATGATGCAACAAAGAGGAAGCTTGCATCTAGGCAGCTAGAGGGCAGAGAAAAGACTTGTGGAACTCTACCACACTTGAGACTCCGGAGGAAGAGATCTCATGGGAGAAATTTCAAGCCAAGTTTGAAGCGAAGTTTATCTCAACCGTGCAAAAGTCAATTCTTTTTAAGAGATTCGTGGAGCTTAAGCAGAATGGTCACCTAGCTCTTGACTATATTTCTGACTTCAAGGCTTTGTCGAAGTATGCTCGTTCATATGTGGATACTCCTTATCAAAAGAACGAGAAGCTTGTCTTGGGATTGGATTAATATCTTGGGAATCAGCTTGTGGATCACCTCAATGATAGTTTTGAGAAGATCTTCAAGAAGGCTTTAAGGCATGAGTCTGTTTCATAAGAAGGTGTCTGTTGTTGCAGCTAGGGAAGAACAAAAGCCACAACAGGGTGGTAATAATCAGAAAAGGAAGCACCAAACAACAGAAGGGAAAGGATGGCCAGAATAAGTAGAAGAAAGAAGTGACTTGCCTCAATTGTTGGCAGAAGGGCCATTTTGATAGTGAATGCAAGAATCCTAAAGCTGAGAAGAAGTGCTTCAAGTGTGGAAAGCCAAGACATGAGAAGAAAGATTGTCCAGAATCAGCTAAAGGGAAGCAAGTGGTTAAGGCTTATGCTTTAGGGGCTGTGCCATCTTTTTCAAAAGCTCTTACTGTTGAGGAGAAGGGAAAGGGTGTCATGGTGCAAGGTACTCTTTCTGTTCATGGTGTTTCAGTTTGAGTTTTGTTTGATACTGGAGCATCGCATTCATTCATTTGCAATGAGCTTGTGTGTCGCTTGGGCTTGGAACCCGAGATTTGTGATAGACCATTGATCGTGACTAATCCAGTTGGGGTTTCATCTAGTTTGTGCATGTTGTGCCATGGTCTAGTGTTATCGAGTCAAGTTTGCACTTTTGTGTGTGATTGCTTTGTTCTTAACTTCGCTGGGTTTGGGATCATCTTGGGCATGGATTGGCTATGCGGCAAGGGTAAATTGTGAGAAGCTAGAGGTGAGAATCGGGGATGTGGAAGGGCGAAAGGTGCTGATAAAGTGTAAGCGTGAAGAGGGTGTCTTCGTTAGCTATCTATGTTCGCTTGTTATTCCACAAGAAGACTTGTCATTTGTGCTGATCGCTAATGAATACAAGGATTTCTTTGACGAGGTCAAAGGGTTGCCGCCGCATCGTGAGATCGAGTTTAGGCTCGATTTGGTCGAGGGTGATAGACCAATCATTATGACTCTTAGGTGGATGGCCCCTAAGGAATAACGAGAGTTGGAGTTGCAAGTTCGAGACCTTCTTAGGAAGGGATTCGTTTGGAGGAGTGTTTCCAAATGGGGTGCACTGGTCATGTTTGCAACCAAGGCTGATGGCTCGTTAAGATTGTGTGTGGAATATCGTGAGATGAACAAGGTGACAAAGAAAAACAAGTATCAGTTTCCAATGATTGATGACTTGTTCGATCATCTTCACAAACCCAAAGTGTTTTCACAAATGGATTTGGTAATAGGATTTCACTAGTTGAGGGTGGAAAAGGATAGTGTGCCAAAGACTGATTTTAGGACACCATCTGGTTTCTTCGAGTGGTTAGTGATGTCGTTCGGATTGACTAACGCGCCAACGTATTTTGTTGATCTTATGAATAGAGTTTTCAGAGAACAGATGAACATGTTCATGCTTATGTTCATGGATGATATTCTGGTTTACTCCCGGAACGGGGAAGAACATAAGACACACTTGAGAGTTGTGTTGGAGATCTTGCAAAAGCATCAGCTGAAGGCTAAGTTCTCAAAGTGTCACTTCTGGGAGAGAGAAGCGAGATTCTTAGGCCATGTTGTTTCTGGAAATGGGATAGTGATTGACCCCGCTAAAGTGGCAATAATCCAAGACTTGGGTAGACCTAAGAATGCGATGGATGTTCAGAATTTCCTTGGGTTGGTAGGATATTACCGACGGTTTATCAAGGATTTCTCCAAGATAGCTGCACCATTGACAGGATTAATGAAGAACCAAGTGTTCACATGGGATGAAAAGTGTGAACAAGCGTTAGTGATCTTGAAGGAGAAATTGACAAATGCTCATATGTTGACCATTCCAAGTGCGAATGAAGAGATGGTAGTATACACCGATGCATGTGGTACTGGACATGGAGCAGTGCTAATGCAAAAGGATAAGGTTGTGGCCTACGCGGGTCGACAGCTAAAGCAGCATGAGAGGTACTATCCAACTCATGATTTAGAGTTGGCGGCGATTGTGTTTTCTCTGAAGATGTGGAGATATTACCTGTTGGGAGTTCGGTTTGAGTTGTTTACGGACCATATGTCGTTGAAGTATCTTTTCTCCCAAAAGGATTTGAATCTTCGGCAGCAACGATGGTTAGAGTTTTGGCATCGTATGATTTTGATATAGCTTATAATCCTGGCAAAGGCAACGCAGTTGCAGATGCGTTAAGTAGAAGACACGTGAGTTTGGGAGTGATGTTTTCTGAGTGAAAAAGCCTCGATTATTTGGCGAGGTTTGATTTTAGGCCAAGGTGCGAGTTGGAACCAGAAATGTTGGCAAGCTTATCGATAAGAGCTAATCTTATTGAAAGGATTGGCGAGAGCCCAAAGTGAGATGCAAAGCTTGTCGAGTTTATCCAGAAGCTGGAACTGAAAGACTAAGAGTTCGAAGTCGATCGAGTAGGTTGGCTTCGAAAGCAAGGACGACTAGTTGTTCCTGATATTGATGGATTGAGAGATGAAGTTCTGAGAGAATGTCATCACTCGAAGTTGACGATTCATCCCGGTGGTAAAAAGATGTATCAGGACATGAAGCAAATCTACTACTGGAAAGGGATGAAACGGGATATTGGAAAGTTCATTTCTAAGTGTATGAACTGTCAATTGGTGAAAGCTGAATTGAAGAAGCCGAGTGGTTTGCTTCAACCCTTGGAAGTTCCTATGTGGAAGTGGGAGAAAATATCGATGGATTTTATCGATGGACAACCTAGAACCAGGGCAGGAAATAAAGGGATTTGGTTCATTGTTGATCGCTTGAGCAAAAATGCACGATTCATTCCTATTAAGTCGACTAGGACTGCGCCGAAACTGGCTGAACTTTATGTGAAATGGATTGTTTGATTCCATGGTATCCCAAAGAGTATAGTCAGTGATCAAGATCCATTGTTCACTAGAGGATTTTGGAGGAGTTTGCAAGAAGCTTTGGGAACCGAGTTGTGCTTGAGTACGGCATATCATCCCCAAACTGATGGTCAGATCGAGAGAATCAGTCGAGTTTTCGAAGATCTCCTGAGGGTTTGTGTGTTAGATTTCAGAGGATCGTGGGAGGACCATCTACAGCTAGTTGTGTTTGCATATAATAATAGCTACCAATCGAGTATTGGGATGGCACCATATGAGGCATTGTATGGGAGGCCGTCCAATTCTCCAGCTTGTTGGCTAGAGACTGGAGATAAGTTGAAACTTGGGCCAGAAATGATTAGAGAGACATCGGATTGTATCAAGATTGTTCGGCAATGAATGAAGGCAGCCCAAGATCGTCAGAAGAGTTACGCCGATAAACGTTGTAAGGATTTAGAATTCGACGTTGGCGATATGGTTTTTGTGAAATTTTTTCCATTGATGCAAGTGGTTCGATTCGAAAAATAAAGGGAAATTAGCTCCAAGGTTCATTGGACCATTTCCGATAGTCGAGCGAAACAGAAATCTCGCATATAATTGGAGTTGCCCGAGAAGATGTCGAGTGTGCAAAATGTTTTTCATGTGTCGTTTCTACGAAAGTTTGTGCATGATTCAAATGAGGTGGTATCTCCAGAACTGTATGAAGATCTAGAAGTCGAGACCGCAGTTGCGAAACCTCGTAAGCCACTTCGTGTTGTGGGGAATGACACGAAACAACGTAGGAGGAAGACGGTTAAGCTAGTCAAGGTACAATGGAGTGAAGATGGTAAAGACTGTACGTGGGAGACAGAAGAAAGCATGAAGGCGACTCATCCTGAACTCTTCGGTAGGACCCTTTGATATCGTATCATCATTACACTGTTGTATCTTGTTCTTGTTTGATAGAATTCCACGTGTTTGGATAAGGCTATGGAAGCATGGCTTGATGGTTGCTAGTTTGGATGATAAAACTGGCTTCTCATTGATGACAGGCATGCAGAGTTGTTATGATTGGCTTGTGTTTACTTGGAATTTTAGGGGAGAAATTCTTGAGGAGAGGGGGGGGGGGGGGGGGGAGAGAATGTAAGTACCCGCATTTTATGTATCGGAGGATCGTAAAATATTTTTATTTTATTCCCAAAGGGTTGGATCATTTTCATCTTTTGAGATGTTGCTTATGGGGATGTGAGATATGTCCATAATTTTTACTGATTTTGTTGGTGACCATTTTGCCCCTGTTAGTCTTGTATAGGTCATAACTTTTGACTCAGGTCAAATCAGAGGGTGAGACCTATGCCATTGGAAAGGAAATGATGATTGCCTTTCCGTAGAGTGGTTACATTAAAGATTTGGCTCAGGGGTTTGGGAGAAATCGTTGTTTTAAGGTTTTTCAGTTGGTTGTCCTGGTTAGTTAGGCCATAATGGGCTGAATTGGAGAGGCCCATTAATGGGCTGATGGAAGGGTATAAGAAGGGGGTAAGGGATATGGGAAATGGTTTTAGTTTTTCAGTATCCTATTTGGTGCTTTGTGCTCCTCCTTCCTCTAACACCTTTCCACCATTAAAAAAATCAAAATATAAGGTGAGAAATTGATGATCTATACCATCGTAGGCTAGATCTACATCAATTGAAGCAAGAATTCATTGGATCAAGGTGTTTAGTGTGAGTTGCTTTCTGTCTGGATTCGTATTTCATTGATTTTTGCTTGTTTGGGAGAATTGGTAGTGATATGCATCTCTTACATGGATTCAATGAAGTATATAAGTGTTTGTTCATGTTTTTCATCAACTTCAAGTGTTTACCCACTATGCATTGGTAAGGCCATTTTCATATAAATCACCCTTTGATCTGATTTAGCAAGTTTAGATAGGTATTTTCTATGATATTTCATGAGAATATGCAAGTTAGATCAATAAATTTGTTCATATGCACATTTACGTTGATTTTGGTGAATTTTACATAATTATTGATGGAATTGTCATATTGATGTTTTTGCTGATTTCATATCATGCTTGTGGTCATACTGGATGATTTGATTTCGCCGAATGTGTCGTTTGGCGAGGTTTTTGTCAAAATTAGAGTCACATTTGTGAAGAGCAGGTTTTGGGTCGGTCGAGCGAGCCATGGTGGGTCGGTCGGTCCCAAAATGTGTCTTAGGGAAAAAGTCAGATGCCAAGTCCTGGTCGGTGGTTCTCATCTAGGTCGGGTCGGTCCCGATGAGGGTCGGTCGTGCAGGTTTGGGAGTTCTGATTTTGGAGCAGTTGGGTTGGTCTCATCTAGGTTGGTCGGTCACTCTGGGTCGGGGTGGTTTGGGTCGTTCGTGTACGAGGAGGATGGCTTTGGTTTGTGCATGCAGGTGGTCGGCCATGCATACTCTGGGTCGAGCAGCATTGGTGCATGCAAGGTTGGGTCGAGCGACGGTTGGTCGGTCCTTGTTTAGGGTCGGTCGTTCAAAAGATGGGTCATGCATGGTTTGGGTCGAGCATGACCGGGGTCTGTTTACTCAGGTAGTTGGGTCGATCATGGAAGTGTGGTGCTAGTCGGTCGTGCAGGGGTGTTCGGTTGGTCATGTACCCAAATTTGTGACAACGCGTCTAAGTGTTGTGATTTGATTCCTTTAGCAAATTGATGTGATGCTATGGATTGTTTCGTACCATATGATTGATGTTTTTCTTTGGTTCGAAAGTGGTGATAACTTCGAGGTGAATTCCATAGGGAATGACGAAGTGAGGTTATTTGTTCGTCGGATGTGACGAATGTGGGAACGACTCAAGGATGTATTGAGTTCGTGTGAAGTGATTGCTCTAAAGTGTTCTGAGTTAATTAATGGTCGTAGTTGACAACGACTAAAGATGCGAAGGCCGAGGAATTCCCGTTGTCATAGGTTTTAGAGGACTCAAAGCAAGGGAACAATTGAAGACCAATTGTAGGTTGATTTCCTTAGGCATCGTGTATGGCCTAGACACATGTTGTGTATAGCGTGTGGGTTTTGCTAGAACCGGTATGGTCCTTGACAATTGATGGTAAGTTGTTAGCTAGTCATACGATAACAAGGGTTTCAAATCAAGATTGGCAGTGATAGCCAGAGTCAGTCATGGATGTTTGAATGCTCGGTTGTATTACTTGTTGAATGAGTTGCTTTAGCCATGTGTGAATGGTTGTTTTGATTGCCATGGCTGAATTGCTATCCCTTTGAATGAATGGATCATAAAGGTTATCACTGTCAGGTGTGGGGAAGGCAGGTGTAAGTTCTTCTCAGGAGCTGGGTAGATGAATTCTGTAACACCCCATAATTCTGTTAATATTAATATTCACAAATTAAAGAATAACTAATCTCAGACGTGAGAATTGTGGGAAACGGGTTGTGCCATTGTGTTCGTCTCGGGATTCTGGTTGAAATAGAGTCCGAGTTTGCGTGATTTGGACTTCGTATGAAGGAGATATGGCCATCGGAAGTTTCAGAAAATTCAAAACAGATTTCAGAAAATTTAAAATTTAAAATTCGAAGTCAAACAGGCCAGGCGGGAAATTTCCCTCCCAGCATAGGGAGTCGACTGGGCAGTCGACACCCCAGGGACCAGGTCGACTGCGCAGTCGACTTGGGTGTCGACCTGGTCCAGTCGGCTAGGGTTTGACTGAGCCCAATCTTGAGCTGCTGATGTGTCTTTAGGGCTGAGTTGGCAAATTAAACGGTTCAGGTTAGTTCTAAGTTGATCTGACGACCTAAATAAATCCTAAATTCTATAAATACCTAGGTAGTCTCTCACTCTAATTCACATGAAAAATAGAATAGCCGCCGTCATGCCATCGCCATAGAACTCAGTGTAGCCGCCGCCAACTAAGAAGGAAGAAAGCTAATCAAAACCCTAATTCTACTCAACTCTAAAGCAAATCAAGACTCTCTTTCTTCCCTAATTGTGAGTATGATGATATTAACAAGATTATTAGCAAACTAATTAGATTAAGATGTGATATGGATCATAAGAAAATGATGTGAATTGTCATATATGTTGTTGTAAATCTTATGCTATCATATATGTTGTAAATCCTATGTTATGTGATGATGATATCCTATATGTTGTAAATCCTGCTATGATGATATTGTATAGGTTGTTATTTTCTATGCTAAGTTGTGATAAATCATACATGTTATAAAGTCATGATGTTATTATCTATGCTAATTAGTTCATGTTAGTCAAATCATAATGTTGATATTATTTGGGCTATGTTGATCTATATGAGAAATCACATATGCAAGTTTAGATTGATTAGTAAAGATTATGAACATATGCCATGACATCTATTTAGATCTAGAATTGTGCTATGACATGTGTGAGTTCTATGTGTTAGATGCTAGTTCACATCATCATTATGTTGCACAAACCACATATGCAAGTTTATACATGAATTTGGGTTATGATCATATTATGTAAGTTGTGACATTTAACCAAACAAGTTGACACCTTTAGATCCATGACATGTGTAGTTTTATGCAAGTTTCACCCCTATTATGATTAGATCTATTTTATTTGTCTATATGTTGTGATAATTTATCTTTGTGCTATGAGTTAGACTATTCGAGTCTAACGTATATTTTGCGTTGAATAAGCGAACATATAACGTGGGATAGGGGTAATATTAAGGATTTAATATTAAGAAATTGGGGTGCAATTTATATCATTTTGCATACCGTAAGTGGATGGCCATAATTGAGTCAATTATGGACATCATTAAAATTGGAATTAATTAATGATTTGAATAGGGATATATTTAAAACTGGGTAAAAGATTATAAGTGTTAATCAATGCTTAGGACACGAGGTTGGACTCGTTTGTGACGTAAACCTGCCCGGACCCGCCCGGCAACTCCAGTAGTTACAAATGTCAACCCAATGTGAGAGGTCCTAGGCCCAAATTAAAGCATAACAGTTGTAAAGACACGAGGTTAGACTCTTTTATGTTGTAAGACTGCCCGGACCCGCCCGGCAAATCCAGCTGCCATAAATGCCAGTCTAATGTGAGAGGTCTTTATGAGGTTATGGCCTGAATTAATTAAGAAATACTTAACTAGATAAACATGTAAGGTGGACATGGGGGTTAAGTAGGTGTCTTGGGTGGCATGAGGAGTCTAGTGAGTGCCTTTAGTGGCATTTGAAATGCGATTAGTAAGACTTAACCAAACACACATGTAAATGAACATGACTAAGAGGGTTAAGTGGGATGTACTAGTGGGGACAAGCTTAGGTGGATAGCTTGTGGGGGCCCATTTCAACCAGTAACCCAAACGTATCTTTGTGGGCTCGACCCAAGTCGAGGACGGGACACGCATACTGGGTTTGACTATAAGAGGCCAAACGGGGTAGCGGTGGCAACGCAAGTCCAAGGGGTTTCATATGCGTGTGTGGACCCGGGCTGGTAGGTAAGACGTTGTTGCATCGTGTAGGTATAAGCCGTGAATTCTCAATTTGTATCGGGTTGCCACTTTAGGGGAGTGATACACCCCACTGTGGGGCCAGCACGGGTATCTACGAGTAGGGAGCCGATCGAAAGTGGGTAGTGGGGTACACCTAGCGGAGATAAGGGCAGGCGGCACCTATGTAGTCGGCTAGGGGTACACGAAGCTATTTATAAAATTTCTAAGTGAAGCAAGTGGGATCAACTTTTAGGGTGACTGGTGTGGTGCAGTGTAGTAATTATTCGTTAGTAATTAGGTGTGCCTTTAACGTTGTCTTTATCACGTTATCTTTATCTGCTCTTCTATACCCAATAGTTCATAGACATTTCCTTGTTTTCCAGCTTATGCCTTAGTCTAGTTATTTTGATAATAGTATTGTTAGAATTATCATACTCGCCAGGCTTTATGTCTGACCCCCTCTATTTCTATCCTTTTCCCCCCTCCAGGTTCTCAGGGTGGGCCCAGCTCTAGCGGAGTTTGATTGGATTGCTTTATCTCTCTTTTGGAAAGTTTGGACCGTTAAAGTAAAGTCCAGCTTGTTATCTTCTTTAATGGTTATTTATGTAATGGGGTTATGTATTTTGTTTTACCAAGATGGATATTGTACTTGACTCTGATTTATGGTTTTACGATGTAACAAACATGTTTAATTTCCGCTGCAATAAAATAAAGTTTTAGATTTCCAAGTACTACTTATTATCTGTCTTGTTGTAATTTTTCTTTCCTATATTCACTTAAAACCTCCATGGAAGTTAATGCATTCCCTTTGTGAGTGACATTAATGGACGTGGGGTGTTACACGTGGTATCAGAGCTTAAGGTTACCAGAACATATAAATTTTTTAGAAAAACTATTTTTCTAAAGTATTTTTGGAAGAAGTAATTTCAAAAACATGTCTTGATAAGTAATTTAAAGAGGAAAGTTTTTATGAAAAACATAATCCCTAATAGCCATATATCTTTATCTTTCGAATTCTCCATTTTGAATCTTTCCTTTTTCGTTTCAGTATGGCTGAAGATCTTAACCTTCCGGATGGTGTAACGATACCAGGATGGTATAGGAGGTTATTAGAGGCTAGGGCCGCTGCAGGTCCAGCCAATGTTCCTCCACCACCAGTTGCACCCGCTCCTCCTCCCCCTCCTCGCGCTGATACTTTTGCAAAGACATGTAAGGAATTTAAGGCTATGGGTGGAAAACATTTTCAAGGGTCAGAAATGTTTGTGGAAGCCAGAGATTGGCTTAAGGAGGTGGAAGAATTGCTAGAAATCTTTGAAGTAGAAGAAGGGAGGAAAGTCAAATTAGCAGCTTGGTTAATGAAGGGAGAGGCCTCGTTTTGGTGGGAGGTCACTAATAGGGAGCGTCCTGTTGATTCTTGGGCGGATTTCAGACGTAAGTTTGAGGCAAAGTTTCTCTCAAGGGCATAAGAGAATCTATACATGGAAAGGTTCTTGACATTAAAGCAAGGAAGCTCATCAGTGAAAGAATATGTTAACAAATTTAATCAGTTAGCAAGGTTTGGCTTGGACTTAGTGAACACGCCGAAGAAGAAGGCTCTGAGGTTCGTTAATGGCTTGAATGAGCCGTTGCGGGGGTTGGCTATGACCCACATCCCTATGGGGGCCACCTTTGAGAAGCTAGTAGACATGGCACTCATGCACGAGGAGAAAGGCGCTAATGCTGACAAGGCACCCGAGAAGAAAGGGGATCAGAAGAAACCACAACAGCAAAACAAGAAGGGTGGTAAAGACAATAATGGCAAAGGAAAGAAAAGATGCTTTAACTGTGGGACACCAGGCCACCTCAACAAGGATTGCAGAAAGAAAAAGAAGACTGGCTATTTTCACTGTGGTGAAACGGAACATCTAGTGAAGGACTTCCCAAAGAAGGGGCAGAGGGCAGGGTCTACCTCGGGAGGACAGGTGCAGGCTCTTATGGCACCATGGCAGGCAAGGGGACAAGTTTAGGCTCTCACGGTCCCACCGCTGCAAGAACGAGGTAGAACCATTTCTGTTGAAAGCTTAGTTTTTCTGTTTGATCATCCTGTCCGTACCTTATTCGATTCAGGCGCATCGCATTCGTTTATCTCTACATCATTAGTTGAATCACTACACTTAAACACCAGTTTAATAGAGGATCCCTTAGTTGTTTCGAATCCAATTGGGGGCTCAACTTATTTGTCAATGATGTGTTTGGATTTGAAAATTTCTATACTTAGCGTTGAGTTTAGATGTGATGCTTATGTTTTGGGCTTCACGGACTATGGGCTAATTTTAGGAATGGATTGGTTATCCAGAAATGGGGTCGTTCTTGATTGTGAAAGGAGAGTAGTCAGGCTCGTGACTCGCCTTGGAAACACTCTCGAAATCTTTTGTAATCCCATATATTCCGTTATGCTAAGTTATTTAGAATCGCTTGACGCGTCTGTGGAGAATCTATGATCTGTTAGAGTGGTCCGAGAATACTCGGATGTGTTTGAGGAGGTGAAGGGCTTGCCTCCGAAGCAGGAGATAGATTTTCGAATATATCTTTATGGATAATGCAAAACCAGTATCTTTGCCAGTACGCCACATGGCTCCTCGTGAAAGGAGGGAACTCAATAAGCAAGTGAAGGAGTTGCTTGAGAAGGGGTTCATAAGACGTAGTATATTGGAGTGGGGTGCTCCAGTTGTATTTGCCACGAAGGCGGATGGGTCCCTTAGACTTTGTGTGGACTATAGGGAGCTTAATAAACTTACTAAGAAGAATAGACACCCACTGCCGAGGATTGACGATCTTTTCGATCAGTTAGTTGGCGCCTCAGTGTTTTCGCAGTTGGACTTAGCCACTGGTTTCCATCAGTTGAGAGTGGCTGAGGATAGCATTGACAAGACTGCCTTTAGGACTCCGGACGGTTTCTATGAATGGCTAGTGATGCCCTTCGGTTTGACAAACGCCCCCGCATACTTTGTTGATTTGATGAGTAGGGTGTTTAGGGAGTACCTTAATAAATTCGTGGTGGTCTTTGTAGACGACATCTTGATCTTTTCTAAGAAGAAGAAGAGCATGCCCTACATCTTAGGGAAGTGTTGGAGACTCTACGAGCGCATAACCTTAAAGCTAAATTTACTAAGTGTCACTTCTGGAGAGAGGAAGTGCGATTCTTAGATCACGTGGTTTCCAAAGAAGGGATAGCTGTGGATCCCGCGAAGGTGGTGGCCATCCAAGATTGGAAGGTTCCTAAAAATGCTACCGAAGTAAGGAGTTTCTTGGGGTTGGCTGGCTACTATAGGAAGTTTATCAAAGACTTCGCAAAGATATCAGCTCCATTAACACGCCTGACGAAGAAGAACCTAGTCTTCGCATGGGACGTAGATTGTGATGATGCGTTCCAACGTTTAAAGAGAGCTTTGACCTCAGCTCCAGTCTTAGTGCTGCCAGAAGGGAGTAAGCCATTTACTGTTTATACTGACGCTTGTGGGACAGGACTAGGCGCAGTCCTAATGCAAGAGGGAAGGGTAATAGCCTATGGTGTAAGGCAGTTGAGAGTGCATGAAAGAAATTACCCTACACATGACCTAGAGTTGGCCACTATTGTTTTCGCGCTTAAGTCTTGGCGTCATTATCTTCTTGGCGAGAAATTTGAATTATTCACTGATCATAAATCGCTAAAATACTTATTCTCTCAGAAGGACTTGAACTTAAGGCAGCAAAGGTGGATGGAGTTCTTAGCATCCTACGACTTCAAGATAGCATATACCCATGGCAAGGGTAACGTAGTGGCCGATGCCTTAAGTAGAAAAAGATTATCCTTTAGTCCTTTGTTTGTTGAGCGTCAAAGTTTAGAGTTCATTTCTACGTTTGACTTTACACCTTCCATTGACTTCGTACCCGGTTTGCTAGCATCCTTAGAGGTTAGACCTACGCTTTTGGGACGGATTGGCGAGGCACAGCGAGACGACCCACAGTTGGTTGAGTTAGTAGAAAAGCTCAAAAGAGGGGAGTCATCAAGCCATCTCCGTAGGTATACCCTAGATGATAAGGGTTGGTTACGTAGGGATAGTAGACTTTGTGTACCTCGAGACGAAGGTTTGAGGAAGGCTATTCTTGACGAAGCACATCATTCGAAGATGACCATTCATCCCGGCGGGGACAAGATGCACAAAGACAAGAAGCGAGTTTTCTTTTGGGCCGGTATGAAGAGGGATGTGGCCGAGTATGTTGCTAGATGCTTGGTGTGCCAACAAGTAAAAGAGGAGCAAAAGAAACCCGGTGGGTTGCTTCACCCATTGGAGGTCCCGCAATGGAAGTGGGATAGTGTCTCGATGGATTTTGTGGATGGATTACCAAGATCAAGGAAGGGTAATACGGGGATTTGGGTTGTAGTAGATAGACTTACTAAAAGCGCCCATTTCATTCCCGTGAAGAGTAAGAGGACTGCTCCATGGTTAGCTTCTGTATACGTTCGAGAGATAGTTCGTTTGCATGGTGTTCCTTCTAACATAGTAAGCGACCGTGATCCTATCTTCATTAGCGAATTTTGAAGAGCTTGCAAGAGGTGGTAGGGACTCAGTTATGTTTGAGCACCGCATATCATCCTCAGACAGACGACCAAACTGAGAGGGTGAATCGCATTCTAGAGGACCTTATGAGGCTATGTATCCTAGACTCTGGGGGTACGTGGGAAGAGCATCTTCCGTTGGTAGAGTTCGCATATAATAACAGCTCTCAATCTAGCATTGGCATGGCACCTTTCGAAGCTCTTTATGGACGACCTTGTCGTTCACCTACATGTTGGTGGGAATCTACGGATAAGATCTTACTTGGGCCCGATATGATTAGAGAGACTTCGGAAAAGATCGACTTGATTCGAAGGAGGATGAAGACGGCGCAAGATAGGCAGAAATCTTATGCAGACAAAAGGAGGACAGATCTTGAGTTTGATGTTGGGGACATGGTCTTTATCAAAGTGTCTCCATTACGGAATGTTGTTCGCTTTGGGTCCGTTGGGAAATTAGCACCAAGGTTCGTAGGGTCATTTCCTATTAAGGAGAAGACTGGATAGATGGCGTATAGAGTGGAGTTGCCTGAGAGACTTATCGGTGTACACGACGTATTCCATGTATCACATTTGAGGAAGTGCCTACACGAAACCGCGGAAGTGGTAGAGCCGAGCTTGCTTAGAGAGGTGGATATAGAGCGTGATGCGATGAGCTCCTACATGCATTCTTGGGTCGGAGATCAAGAAGTTGAGGAATCGAGAGGTCAGACTAGTCAAAGTGCAATGGGGAGATGATGAGAGCAACGCTACTTGGGAGACAGAAGCGAAGATGCGTTCGTTGTACCCTTTTCTTTTTGAGGGTATGTCCTTTAATTTCTCCTTTATCGCTTAGCTTGTACTTATCTTATCTTTAGTATGTCCTCTCGCTAGTATCTTTGACCTTTAGTTAGGATAATCCTATGGTTAAAACATGTGTTTGAGACATGTTATGTATGATGGATGCAAAGTGGATGCAAGTGTTTGCTAGTGGTTGCTCGTGGACGCATATACACACACTGTTAGGCACTAGATCGGCTTAGTCACTTAATATTGCATATTGCATATATATGGATGTATTTAGTAAAATGGATGTATGAGGATTTTTTTATCATATGGATGCTGCATTCAGATGATGATTGTGCATGCATATAGAGATAATATGAAGCATTAAGGAAATTTTGCATACATAATGGACGCATGACACTATCATGATTTGCATTAAGGAGGTCAACTGAATCAGTGGACCGCCTGATTTTGCATTAGATATGGACATATACACACACTGCGCATTTAAACATGAAAGCATTAGAAGTCTATAAGGACAATGGATTCCTGTGTTTGATGGTTGAGTAGATAGACGATTGGATGTTAGGATATACATTCTTCTTGACTTGAAGATTTCAGGGTCGAAATCCTTTAAGGAGGGGAGAATGTAACACCCCGTAATTCTGTTAATATTAATATTCACAAATTAAAGAATAACCAATCTCAGACATGAGAATTATGGGAAACGGGTTGCGCCATTGTGTTCGTCTCGGAATTCTAGTTGAAATAGAGTCCGATTTAGCGTGATTTGGACTTCGTATGAAGGAGATATGGCCATCGGAAGTTTCAGAAAATTCAAAACAGATTTCAGAAAATTTGAAATTTAAAATTCAAAGTCAAACAGGCTAGGCGGGAAATTTCCCGCCCAGCACCCAGGTCGACTGGGGAGTCGACTGGGCAGTCGACACCCCAGGGACCAGGTCGACTGCGCAGTCGACCTGGGTGTTGACCTGGTCCAGTCGGCTAGGGTTTGACTGAGCCCAATCTTGAGCTGCTGATGTGTCTTTAGGGCTGAGTTGGCAAATTAAACGGTATAGGTTAGTTCTAAGTTGATCTGACGGCGTAAATAAATCCTAAATTCTATAAATACCTAGATAGTCTCTCACTCTAATTCACATGAAAAATAGAATAGCCGCCGTCATGCCATCGCCATGGAACTCAGTGTAGCCGCCGCCAACTAAGAAGGAAGAAAGCTAATCAAAACACTAATTCTACTCAACTCTAAAGCAAATCAAGACTCTCTTTCTTCCCTAATTGTGAGTATGATGATCTTAACAAGATTATTAGCAAACTAACTAGATTAAGATGTGATATGGATCATAAGAAAATGATGTGAATTGTCATATATGTTGTTGTAAATCTTATGCTATCATATATGTTGTAAATCCTATGTTATGTGATGATGATATCCTATATGTTGTAAATCCTGCTATGATGATATTGTATAGGTTGTAATTTTCTATGCTAAGTTGTGATAAATCATACATGTTATAAAGTCATGATGTTATTATCTATGCTAATTAGTTCATGTTAGTCAAATCATAATGTTGATATTATTTGGGCTATGTTGATCTATATGACAAATCACATATGCAAGTTTAGATTGATTAGTAAAGATTATGAACATATGCCATGACATCTATTTAGATCTAGAATTGTGCTATGACATGTGTGAGTTAATATGTTAGATGCTAGTTCACATCATCATTATCTTGCATAAACCACATATGCAAGTTTATACATGAATTTGGGTTATGATCATATTATGTAAGTTGTGACATTTAACCAAACAAGTTGACACCTTTAGATCCATGACATGTGTAGTTTTATGCAAGTTTCACCCCTATTATGATTAGATCTATTTTATTTGTCTATATGTTGTGATAATTTATCTTTGTGTTATGAGTTAGACTATTCGAGTCTAACGTATATTTTGCGTTGAATAAGCGAACGTATAACGTGGGGTAGGGGTAATATTAAGGATTTAATATTAAGAAATCGGGGTGCAATTGATATGATTTTGCATACCGTAAGTGGATGGCCATAATTGAGTCAATTATGGACATCATTAAAATTGGAATTAATTAATGATTTGAATAGGGATATATTTAAAACTGGGGTAAAAGATTATAAGTGTTAATCAATGCTTAGGACACGAGGTTGGACTCGTTTGTGACGTAAACCTGCCCGGACCCGCCCGGCAAATCCAGTAGTCACAAATGTCAGCCTAATATGAGAGGTCCTAGGCCCAAATTAAAGCATAACAGTTGTAAAGACACGAGGTTAGACTCTTTTATGGTGTAAGACTGCCCGGACCCGCCCGACAAATCCAGCTGCCATAAATGTCAGTCTAGTGTGAGAGGTCTTTATGAGGTTATGGCCTGAATGAATTAAGAAATACTTAACCAGATAAACATGTAAGGTGGAAATGGGGGTTAAGTAGGTGCCTTGGGTGGCATGAGGAGTCTAGTGAGTGCCTTTAGTGGCATTTGAAATACGATTAGTAAGACTTAACCAAACACACATGTAAATGAACATGACTAAGAGGGTTAAGTGGGATGTACAAGTGGGGACAAGCTTAGGTGGATAGCTTGTGGGGGCCCATTTCAACTAGTAACCCAAACGTATCTTTGTGGGCTCGACCCAAGTCGAGGATGGGACATGCATACTGGGTTTGACTATAAGAGGCCAAACGGGGTAGCGGTGGCAACGCAAGTCCAACGGGTTTCATATGCGTGTGTGGACCCGGGCTGGTAGGTAAGACGTTGTTGCATCGTGTAGGTATAAGTCGTGCATTCTCAAGTTGTATCGGGTTGCCACTTTATGGGAGTGATACACCCCACTGTGGGGCCAGCACGGGTATCTACGAGTAGGGAGCCGATCGAAAGTGGGTAGTGGGGTACACCTAGCGGAGATAGTGGCAGGCGACACCTATGTAGTCAGCTAGGGGTACACGAAGCTATTTATATAATTTCTAAGTGAAGCAAGTGGGATCAACTTTTAGGGTGACTGGTGTGGTGCAGTGTAGTAATTATTCGTTAGTAATTAGGTGTGTCTTTAACGTTATCTTTATCACATTATCTTTATCTGCTCTTCCATACCCAATAGTTCATAGACATTTCCTTGTTTTCCAGCTTATGCCTTAGTCTAGTTATTTTGATAATAGTGTTGTTTGAATTATCATACTCGCCAGACTTTATGTCTGACCCCCTCTATTTCTATCCTTTCCCCCCTCTAGGTCCTCAGGGTGGGCCCAACTCTAGCGGAGTTTGATTGGATTGCTTTATCTCTCTTTTGGAAAGTTTGGACCGTTGAAGTAAAGTCCAGCTTGTTATCTTCTTTAATGGCTATTTATGTAATGGGGTTATGTATTTTGTTTTACCAAGATGGATATTGTACTTGACTCTGATTTATGGTTTTATGATGTAACAAACATGTTTAATTTTCGCTGCAATAAAATAAAGTTTTAGATTTCCAAGTACTACTTATTATCTGTCTTGTTGTAATTTTTCTGTCCTATATTCACTTAAAACCTCAATGGAAGTTAATGCATTCCCTTTGTGAGTGACATTAATGGACGTGGGGTGTTACAAATTCGTTTATTTATCCATTCTCACATACTTTATTGATGAAGTTTGTTAGCTATTTTATCACTCACCAAGACTGTTGTCCAACTCAAGGTTAAACATTTCCCTCTTATTACCTTGGGCTGTTCATCCGATTGTTCGATGGGCAAACTAAGTAGCAGGTGACAGGTGATGCCTTAGTGGGAATGGTGATGCTGATCGATGGTGAGCTGGAGGCTTACGTATCAGTTTTACTACCATCTGATAACTGGATTTCCGCTGTTTGCTATTTCTTTGAGTGCTATAGTGAGGCAAATTATATCTACACTATTGTTGTTATCCATGTGTATAGGAAATACTTTCTAGTTGTCATGAAAGTTTAGTGTTTTCTGCTTCACTATAACTACCTATTGTATATGTTCTATTATATTTTATCCTTGCGCTGTGAGATTTATGATGGGTTCTGCTTGTGTTATCATACTCTGATAATCGTCCATAGTTGCCTAGCAAACCTTTCCACACATTATTCCTCTTGTTTTGTGCGGGGGATGTGGGCGGTCGTCACAATATCATTCAATTCAATATAACTGATTATTTCTATAATAGTAAATAACGATTATTTAACATCAACCAATTTACAAAACAAATCCAAACTATTCAAACAACTAAGCACGTTTATTTTATAAACTGACCAATAGGGTAAATTACCTTCATTGGGGCCAATCGTTAAAAAAACGATTTGGTTTTCCATTAAAATTAAACAACGTTTAGTTTCATCAGTTCAATCAACATATAAATATATAATTAACAAAAAACCAATCATTAGCAACCATAGCATACAATTATGAAACTCAACTTATATAAAATATAAGTGGGAAGAACTGAGTGAGTTTAACTCACCTTGAGTTGATTCCGTCATTAAAGCAGCTTGGTTCAGTTAAATTAAACAAGCATTTAATTTAACTGAAAAGAGTTAGTTCATTCCAATCACGTTCATTTTTGTTCCGTAATATAGATCCCGTCGATACAATCTCATCGTATCTTGAATCGTCTGATTCTGATCGTATACGAGCAAGATATAAATATTTAAGGTTAACACAAATTTAGTTATATAATTAATTACTAAGTTAATGTACTAATTACATTCTCAAGAGTATATGGATCGACATTATTTCCTTTTCCTCGTGTCGATTCATCACTATCAAAACGTTTTCCTATAACAAATCACACTTCAAATTAATACACTATTAATTATACTAATTTATTTCCTAAATGAATGTTTAACTCGATTATTACATTGTTAATTGAAGATTACGACCAATTGTTTTCTATCGTTCCTTCTCCTTGCTTACCGTTCTTCATTCAAGGCTCCCCACTGTTTTTTCTCTTTTCCCTTTTTCGATCTAGAAATAGGATGATTAATTAATAGTGTCCCAAATTAACATTTAACCCTTAATTATAAATAGTTAAACCAATTTATGTTCTAACATATCGGCTGATCCACTCTTGTTTCCTATTTCTTGTATTATTCGGTTCCAGGTTGCCTTCTTTTGAAACTAGAAACCCACGTTGGAAATACTTGTTTCAATGCCTGATACCAGAAATTATTTAGATTTTAGTATAATTGATGTTAATAAACTAAACAAACTTTAATTAAATAATCAATAAACTCAATTACGTTGAACATCAGTTTATCAGGCCGTTTGTTTTCTCTTTATCTCGTGTTTGAAACACTCACTCACAACCGACCGACACCATGACTATTGCCTTCAAACTCGACCGGCACCCATTAGAAACCAGCATACTGTGCACTTGAACAACCTCAGCCTCTGCCCCCAAACAGCTCCTCGCCCGGACCTGTATTACACCAGAAATTTTCCTATGAACGACACAGCTTCGTGAGCGATTCCTGGTCGTCTCGTTGCACATAATAAGATCATGACCGTCCAATTTCTAGATATATCTGAGCTTGAGAATTCTATAGTTGTGGATTTTTTTTGATGTGTGGATTGATCATAATTAGAGGAGATCAATCGGCAGTTTTCTGCCATTGAAAATTTGAGTGGCGGCAGGTCTAGGAAGTTGATCATGCGGTGAAGAAAGAAAATAGGGTTGTACTAATTTAAGGGTATTTATATTGTATGGTTTGTATATAATAGTATTCCCGAAACTTCGCACTGAATTAACACGGAAAAATAGACTCATATGATCTTCAATCAAGATTAAACTCCTATTCTCAACATAAAAAAATATTCCAGAAAAATGGGACAGGTTTCGTCGAATTCCGAGTTCGTTTGTGAAAATCACTTTCTATTTCACAAGTGAAAAATCATGCATAAATTTCCCACAATCACAAAATACATCCAATCAACTTGAAACTTTAAAATTCTATTAGGCCTTTTCCTGATGGATCCAATAATTTTTTTCTTCATTAAAATCGGAGTTTGTTTGGCCAGTCATTTATTCTTTTAAAGTTACCTCCTCTTTAAATTAGCTAAAACAATATAAACGATTAAGGCGTTTATCATTGCCAATCAAGCGGTAAGGTCGATTGACACGAAAATCGAAATCTTATAATAATCAATTAATACGAATCCAACGACACAAATTTCGTAGTGTTCCGAGACTATTTCCCGGTACACTATTTTAATGTGCCAACAACGCTATTTTAAACATCAAAATACCTAATGTCCAAAAATAACAAACTACCTAACTATCCTGACTCTAATCGTCGATACGAACTCAACGGAATTGGTTCCATGGATTAATTCGATCGTTTTCCCAAGTTATACACAAATACCCCTCTATTAAATTAAATTAATTTACTTACGCGCCATAGAAAATGATTGGGCGTTTACAGCTGCCGTTATCACATACGACATCTGTTTGCCATGAAATTTAATACCGTACAATAATTTAACATTATGGTTCCAATGAAACTAACTTCGTTGAAAATGGACTCTGTTTGCAAAAATGGCACTTTAAGGCTTGTAATAACATCGATTAAAATATTATAAAAATCTAAAATAATCAAATAAAATAATAATAAATTATTATTATTATTGTAAATATCCAAATTGAAATATCATATATCTCCGATTATAAACTAATAAGGATTATACAACTTGATATCAACATTTCGAATCAAATGATATCCAATATATATTAAAACCCTATTATATTAATT
Source organism: Allium sativum (assembly GCA_030737875.1). Lineage (NCBI taxonomy): Eukaryota > Viridiplantae > Streptophyta > Magnoliopsida > Asparagales > Amaryllidaceae > Allium > Allium sativum. The sequence continues at coordinate 420,326,418 of CM060913.1, read as the reverse complement.
AATAAACATTGTCGTTTATTAATGAATGAAAAAGTCGATGTGTACGACTTAAAGGATCTATATGGATATAGCGGAAATGTATGTGATATGCTAACTAATTAATATGCAATAGCTACGCAGGTAAAATCTAAGTTACAGATATATATCACAAACAAAGTAAATGCAATAAATAAAATAAAGTGACACCAGGAATTTTTATACTGGTTCAGACTTCCCGCCCTATGTCCAGTCCCGAAGCTCCTCTTTGGAATTCACTAACAACGCCCTCTCTCAACCCAGATGAATGGGTCAGTACACCCGAGCCCCAACAAGGATGCCTCTCGCCTGAGTAACTACACAGGTCTTCAACAACTACAAGTATTTGACTTCTTCTTTGTGTTCTTGAATCGACACGGATAGTCAACAGTTTAAGTACAACCTTCCTATAATCTGATCCTCGAGTATATGATTTGAATGCGAAGATTTAAGGAAGAAAATTTCTTATTGAATCAAGTGACATTAAAATCAAATCAAGGATTCAACAAGTATTTGAATTAGGAGAGCTTTTGCAAAGAATGTAAATGGAGAGAATAGAATGATGATCAGTAAAATTGGTAAAATTCGGTGATTCTTAAACTTGTTTGAAGTTGTTTATATAATAGTATAAGAGTAGCAATCCTTCATAAAGAGTTTCTATAGAAAGTTATGTCCATTTCCTTTGATTAATGAAGAGGAATCTCTTCATGAAAGATAGTGACTCTTCACAAAATAGTTTCTGGATCGAATCATCCGACTGGTTAAAAATCATCAGTTGATTGGTTAAATTAAATAGTATATATAAAATCTTTCAAAACTAGCCTTTATATACAAAAACAGGCTGACCGGTCGACTGGTCCTTCTTCTACTAGCCGACCGGTAGGCCAGTTTCTGTATATATCTGGCTTTTGAAGGCTTATATATATATTACTTTGTTTTGCACATTCGTTTATACTTGAGGATAGATTTTAACATAATTCTAACATGTCTCAATGTATATATATATATAACCTTATCTCTATGATATTATTCCTATTGCAACGTCATTTGTTAGTATCGATCAAAATCTTGTTATCAACATTCTCCCCCTTTTTGATTGATGACAACACTTTGGATTTTCTCCCCTGAATGTTCATCTCCCCCTGAATTTCTGCAATATTTTGTTAGTTCATAATTTTATAACCTTACCATTTGAATCCTGCATTAACAAATGTTAGCACAAATTTTCCAATAGTATGGAAAACATAAGATTATATTAGCATGGAAACATAAGAATGATATAAGCATGAGAGATATTTCTCCCCCTTTGTCATCGATTAAAAAGAAATTAAGACATCATAAGCATAGAATAATCGAACAATATTTTAGATATGTTTGAAGGATACAATTCCTAACTCTCGTCGGAGTCTAATGAAAGAATTCTCTAAAAGTGGTTTAGTAAGATATCGGCAATTTGATTTTCTGAGTTAACAAATTCTGAAATATTTGTTTGTTTTTCAATATTATCTCACAAGAAGTGATGTCTGATATCAATGTGTTTAGTTCTGCAATGGTTTACTGGATTCTTAGATAAATTTATTGCGCTTGTATTATCAAAATAAATTATGAAATATGATAAATTTACATTAAAATCTTTTAATGTTTGTTGCATGTATATTACTTGAGCACAAGATAGTTCAGCATATATGTATTTAGCTTTGCATGTTGATAATGAAACACAATTTTGTTTCTTGCTGAACTAAGACATAAGCGATTTACCGATAAAGTGACATGTTCCACTTGTACTCTTACGATCCGTCCGTGGACCACCAAAATCAGCATCACTATATGAAACTAATTCAAAGGAACATTCTCTCAGATGGAAGAGTCCAAAATATTTAGAACTACTAAGATATCATAATATTCATTTAACCACTCTCAAATGTGATTCTTTTGGATTAGCTCGAAAATGAGCACATAAGAAAACGCTCATCATATTATCCGGTCTACTTGTAGTTAAATACAGAAGTGAACCTATCATACTTCGATATAGCTTTTGATCGACACTTTTACCATTTTCATCTTTTTCTAAATGTGTCGTCGTACTCATTAGTATATGTTTACTTGACGTGTTTTTCATTCCAAAACGTTTTATTAAATTAACACAATATTTTTCTTGGTTGATGAAAATTGCATTAGATAATTGCTTAATTTGCAAACCTAGGAAGTAAGATAATTCACCCATGTGTGACATTTCAAATTCATTGGTCATTATTTTTGAAAATTCTTGACATAACTAATCATTTGTTGATTTAAAAATAATGTCGTCTACATATATTCGAACTATTAGAATATCTTTATTGTTTTTCTTGATAAATAGTGTTTGATTAACCTTTCCAATTCGAAATCCTGAATCTAACAGGTAAGTTTTGAGACGTTCGTACCAAGAACGAGGTGCTTGTTTTAAACCATATAATGCATATTATAATTTATAAACATGATCAGGATATTTTTAACGTCCATCTGATATAGTTTAAAGTTATGATGACAAGCGTATGCTAATAATATTCGAATTGCTTCTAGTCGTGCGACTGGAGCAAAGGTTTCTTTATAATCTATGCCTTCTTCTTGATTGTAACCTTATGCAACAAGTCTGGCTTTATTTCTAGTGATATTTCCTAATTCATCTACTTTATTTTTGTAAACCCGTTTTGTTCCAATAACTGTTTGATCAGTCGGTCTTGGAACTAGTTACCAGACTTCATTACGTTTAGACTGGTTTAATTCTTCTTGCATGCAATTATCCAATTTTCATCTGCAGATGCTTCTTTAGGATTTTTGGGTTTGATATTTGACAAGAAAGCTACATTACTTACCAAATTTAGTTGTCTTTTTGTCCTTATGTTTGAATTTATTTCTCTAATAATATTTTGAGTTGGGTGGTCTCGTAATATCCTTGGTGGAGATCGAACTTCAATAATAGGAATATTTTGATTATTTTGAGTTTCAGTAGCATTATTTTCTATGTTACTATGAACAATGTTTTCATCTTCACTATATATATCAAAATCATCATCATGTGAAGTATTATTTTTCAGAATATATGAATTAACAGAATTTTGAATAATATTTTCATCAAATGACATATGAAGTGATTCTTCAATTTTACTGGTTATTTTATTAAAAATACGATAAGCCTTGCTACGCTCAGAATATCCTAAGAATATTCCTTCGTAACATTTTGAATCAAATTTTCCAAGGTGATCTTTTGTATTTAGAATGAAGCATTTTGAACCAAGAACTGTAAAATAAGATATATTTGGTTTTTTACCAGTAAAAAGTTCGTATGGAGTTTTATTAGTGAGAGGTCGAATGGAAACACGATTCAAAACATAACAAGCTGTTGTGATTGCTTCAGCCCAAAAATGTTTTGGTAGTGTACTCCCATTTAATAATGTTCTCGCACACTCGTGTATAGTTCTATTCTTACGTTCTACAACTCCATTTTGTTATGGAGTTCTAAGGAAAGAGAAATTATGAAAAATTCCTTCCTTTTGACAAAATAAATCAAAATTTTCATTTTCAAATTCTCCTCCATGATCACTTCGTATGTTTTTTATTTTTAAATCAGTTAAAATTTGAATTTGTTTGACGAAATTCTTAAAAATATCAAAAGTAATGCTTTTATTCTTTAAAAACATAGTCCAAGTGTATCTTGAAAAATCATCAACAATTACAAACACATATCTACTATGATTTATGGACTGAACTTGAGTTGGTCTGAATAAATCCAAGTGTAGTAACTAAAGTGGTTGTAAGGTTGATATGACCTTTTTAGATTTAAAAGAGGATTTAGTTAACTTTCCGGGTTGACAAGCATCGCATAAATTTTCAGTTTTGAATTTTATTTTTGTTAATCCTCTTACAAGATCATTTTTAGATAATTTGTTTGTTGTTTTTAAGTTAATATGGCAAAATTGTTTGTGCCATTACCAAGCATCATTGTCTTTGGCTAATAAACACATTCTTAGATTATTATTAACTGCCATATTTAAAATTTAAATATTTTTGTCTCGATTTCCTTCAAAAATAAGATTTTGATTTGAATCAAATGTGCTACATTTATTTTCAGAAAGTGATACTTTAAAACCTTTATCAGACAATGGACTTATACTTAACAAATTGTGTTTTAAGTTCTTAACAAATAAAACATCCGAAATAAGAGGTGAATTAGATATACCGTAATTGCTCACATCGCCTTTGCCGATGATGTATCCTTTGTAATTATCTCCAAATGTGACAGTTCCTCCTTTTGAGTAAATGATATTTGATAGCATTTCCTTATCTCTAGTCATAAGGTTTGAGCAACCACTATCTGGTATCCATTTTCCTCTGTTTTTGTTGAGTGGGACCTGCAAACAATAATTAAAAAAATTTCATCGGAACCCACTTCCAACGTTAGGTTCCTAAGGGTTAAATCTCTGGAAGCCAAACCCAAGAGGACTTAGGTTTCTTTTTGAAAAAATAATTACTATTATAATGAATAGAATCTAATTTTTTTTAATATAATTATTCCTAATAAGAATATTATTTGTCTTAGGAATCCATATACTAATATTTTCCGAATATTTTTTTAGTAGAAATGTTAATTTTACTACTAGAAATTTTCGATTTAATATTAGAATTTTTTAAATTGGATTTTCTTTTTGAATTACTTTCTTTACAATACCCAAGTCCTTTTTTACTAAATGCCGATTGAGAATTTTCTAATATTTTAGATAAATTTTCTCTTGTTAAAATTATTGACATTTTTAGAAATGCTTTCTAACTTAGTTTTTAAACTAAAGTTTTCTAACTCTATAATTTTAATTTTAGTATTTAAATCATGATTTTCAGATGCTAATAGATCATTTTTATTCTTTTGAGTCTCTATTTCTTGACTCAACATAGAAATTTGAGAATTTGCTACTAAAAGAGATTCTTGTAATTTTCTAATTTCTTCTTCTAAAATATCTTTCTCATCTTTTAAAAGATCTCTCTCAAATTCTGCTTTATTCTTATCTTTGTTTGCTTGTTTACACTTTCTTTTAAACATTTTTCTAGTCTAAGATTTCAGTATTAATTTCTACTAATTCATCAAAAGCAAAATCACTTACATCATTATCCTTAGCTATGAAGCACACGTTTGCTTGCTCACTATCACTGTCCCTATCAATTTCAAAAGATGAATCCGAGTTGTCCCAAGTGACTGAAAAAGCTCGTTTCTTTGATTTTTCATTTTTGTGATTTCTCTTTAGCTCTGGACAATTCTTTTTATAGTGTCTGGTCTTATGACAGTTGAAGCATTCTACTAGAGTAGGGTCAGGTGCTTTTGATGAATTCTTTCTCATACATCTTGCTTTGACTTTTTCTGTATTTTAGAAATTTTCTAAAATTCTTAGCAACAAATGCTATAACTTCTTCATCTGAATCGTAATCTTCTTTTTGGCATGGAAAGCTAAATTTTTCTTATCTTGTACCTATGGTTTCTTTGCCTGCAAATTCGCTTTATAAGACATTAGATTACCAATCAATTCTTCTGGTTTCATGGAAGAGAGATCATTAGCTTTTTCGATTGCTAATACTTTTCTTTCCCATTCACCCGTTAAAGAATTCAAAATTTTTGATACTATATCAAAGTCGGATGTGACAACTCAAACTTCCCCGTGAAGGAAAGCCCGGATTGACTTTGAGAACACGACAAATTATTACACAAACAGAAGAACATTTCATTGCTTATTACAACAATTTCATCAGAATACAAGAATATACAGAGTATGAATAAATATTACATATTTACTAAATATCAGAGATTTACAAGTTACAATACAGCGGAAAATAACATAAAACACAACTGAAAGGAATATGCCGATACAGAGCTTTCCGAATATCATTCCAGCTGTAAACCAGGATCCTGTGAATATAAATCTGCAAAACCAAAACTAACAGTTGCCCGTGCGAAAAATAGGGGCACGCAGAGTTTAGGTTAAAACAATAAACTCCAGGTTAGTCATGCGACTACTGTGAGAACTAAAAATAGTTATTAATCTTTATTTTAAATTTATGTAAATCTAGGGACCACGCCTATAACACGGAACGAGTTTCCTCCCAAGAATACCAGTGCATAAAACAACAGCGCAGTGCTAAATAAAGAACAATGAAGCTATTATAAAACTCAGGTCCCATCACATAATGCAACGCAAGCCAGAGGATAAAGTTTTTACCTTATAATAGACAAGAATACTTGGTACGTAAAATTTCATGTTTTATTATTACTATAAGTGATAGTGTCAAAACAATTTCAATCATAAATATCGGTCATTGACGGCATAAGTGCCCCATACCACTCTGTCGCCATATATAGGTTTACAATGAAAATTGCAAAATGTCATATTGGGAGTTGGATTTCCATCTGTGAACCGAGGCATGGGATTGTACTCACCGCTTCGAGACGCTCTAGCCCATGTCTCAGGTCAAAGCTCGAGTGATCTTTGGATCATCAGGGCCGGTCCACTCGATGTGGATTAAAATGGCTGAACACTGCGTTTCCCCGCCCTATGGGGCGTCAATGAGCCAAATGACTCCATCGGTCCCGAATCGACCGATACAACCGAGGTGCCTCGCAATCCATCATCCACATAAGTAAAATGTAAGAGCTAGTAAAACGCTGGCACCGCTCCTAGCTAGAAGGAAACGCATGCCCACCCTGATGTCCTCTCCCATTTCTAGATCACACCGGGGTGTGAGGCTCGCGAATTAACGCTACACAAAGCTACGCCATAAAGGCCGTGCTTTGATCATCAACCACAAGACTCTGCTTTTCAATAGAAACCTTGATCGTTTGCATCTCAGCATGCCACACATGCAATTCATGCTATGCAACTGATGTATATCAATCACACAGAATGAAATCCGATGTCAGATACACATCCATTTACAAGTTCATTCCGGGTCTGAACGAAACCAGAAGCACCTTATTCCTCCCCTATATTTCCAATACAGGGGAGAGGCCCTAACGTATCTGTCGATCTCCAAGTACGTCTGGACGATCACCACTTATTACCTCGCCTTGGCTGTACAGCCCAATCAAGACATCAGTAATCATCCAAACGATGTGAAGACCTCTGGCATTCAACCACCGTCTACATCCTCGACACATCGTCGAATCAGTTATTCAGAATGGGAAAAACCCGGTCTTTCTGAATAACTCACGTATATAATAAACAAGTGCTATAAAAGCACAACATACGCCTCATTCCAATCCAGAATAGTTCTTTATTCAAATATTCATATACTTTGGGAAATGTTCCCATTAATTTTATCAAAGATAAATTCCATAAATTTATTCTTTAATCTTCCTTTGGATATCAATTCAATCTAATTAAAGATGCATTAAAACTCCACTTGGTTTTAATCTTCCCAGAAATCAATATTAACGATTGTTTAACTTGGGAAATCATATCCTGCCTTTAACTGGGTTAAAGAACCAATGTCATTTAAGACACAGTTCACGATAAACCCAAAATCACATTCCATTCCATCAGCCTTTAACCGTAAATTAGCAAGTGAATAATTCCCTAAGTATTAACCCCGAAGGCCAAACCAACATCAGATCAATACCGTCCATGATAAACCCAAAGACCAATTTCAATTCCATTCCAATTAAATATCAATTAATTGGTATACTTCATTAAATCTAAATAAAAAGATTTAATCTTTTCTCAACAAGTTCAAGGACAGTGTTAATGAAGACACCATTCACGACAAACCCAAAATCACATTTAATATTAAATACAAGGCTCTGAAAAGAAGATATATCAACTTATATTCAATATCAAATTCTTGAATCAACAAATACCGTATTGGAATAACGATATATATATCTTCCAAATTCCTCCACAATATCCGTATAATCACGGAACCCAATATCGAAATATTCTGAAGATAATTTCGATTCAAATCCATTCCAATTCATATATTGGAAATTCTGGTTATTTTTAAAACCATTTCAAATCCAATTTATTAATCTAAAAATATTGGATTATAATTCTAGTTAATAACTAGTTCATTTCGATAAAAATCTATTTTGATCTTTTCAAATATGGAATTTTTCATCCCAATTCTTTCCAAATAATTTATTATGATCTTACACAAATTAATGATATTTTTAATAATTTTATCAAGGCCCGTACAGTCGATTTCCATAAATGGCCATCGAACTGCACTTACACCGACCTTTTCCAAATTTGATTTGGACATAATTCCAAATCCAACCGTTAGATTTAAAATCTCTAATATTCGTTAGAAAGCTCTTTTCGATACGAACCTAATGGTTCTAGTTTTAGGAGAATCTGACGGTTGGGTCTCCTGTAATGTCCATTCGAAGTCAATGGTTGAAATTCACGAACTGCCGCAGCGCGGCGCGTTCTATTCAGGCAATTATATATATATATATATATATATGTATATGTATATATATATATATGTATATATATATATGTATATGTATATATATATATGTATATGTATATATATATATGTATATGTATATATATATATATATGTATATATATATATATGTATATATATATATATATGTATATATATATATATGTATATATATATATATATATGTATATATATATATATATGTATATATATATATATATATATGTATATATATATATATATATATCGTCGATTTCCATTTAAAACGTATTTTATAAATCATTTTTCAATTTCAAAACGATTTCTGTAACACCCCACGTCCATTAATGTCACTCACAAAGGGAATGCATTAACTTCCATGGAGCATTTTAAGTAAGTATAGAACAGAAAATCACAACAAGACAGATATAAAGCAGTACTTGAAAATTAAAACTTTATTTCATTGCAGCGGATAAACCCATATGTTTGATTACATCATCAAAACTATAAAGCAAAGTCAAGTACATCATATCCATCTTGATAAAAACAAAGTACATAAACTGAAAGACATAAATCCCAACATTAAAATAGCCATAAATAAAGAGAAGCCGAACTTTACTTCAGCGGTCCAAGAAATCTTCTAAAAGCAGTCCAAGATCAAGCTCCACTGGTGCTAGTTCCAACCTGAGCACCTGGAGGGGGGAAAAGGAAAGAGATGGAAAAAGGGGGGGTCAGACATAAAGTCTGGCGAGTGCGATAATTCTAACAATATAATTAACAAAGTAACTATGCTAAGGCATAAGTTGGAAAATAGGGAAATGACCCTAAACCATTGAGTATGACAGAGTAAACAAGGAAACAAGATGAATTACGATATCATTAAAGCGCACCTAAACTACTATAGGATAATTACTGAACTACACCAACACTATGGGATAATTCCTAAACTGCACCGCCACAAGTATACTGCACCACCACTAGTCACCCTAAGGTTGATCCCGCCTACAGACTTAATAATGATATTGGTAGTTTCGCGCACCCCTAGCTGCCTTCATAGGTGCCGTCTGCCCCTATCTCCACTAGGTGTACCCACTACCCCCAAGCGATCGGCTCCCTAACTCGTAGATACCCGTGCTGGCCCCACACTGGGGTGTATCAATCCCCAAAGTGGCAACCCGATACCACCAAGAATGCACAGCTTATACCTACACGATGCAACAACGTCGTACCAACCAGCCCGGGTCCACACACGCATATGAACCCGTTGGACTTGCGTTGCCACCGTTATCCCGGTTTGGACTCTTACAGTCAAGCCCAGTATGCGTGTCCCGTCCTTGACTTGAGTCGAGCCCACAAAGATACGTATGGGTTACTGGTTGAAACAGGCCCCCATTACTTGACACAAGCTATCCACCTAAGCTTGGTCCCCTCTAGTACATCCTACTTAGCCCACTTCTTATTCATGTTTCAATTTCATGTTTCATATTTTGGTTAAGTGTTTCTAATCGTATTTCCAAATGCCACCCAAGGCACCCACTAGATTCCACATGCCACCCAAGGCACCCACTTAACCCCCTCATGTCCCACTACATGCTTATCTGGTTAAGCGTTTCTTAATTCATTAAGACCGTAACCTCATAAAGACCTCTCACATTAGACTGGCATTTGTGGAAGCTGGATTTGCCGGGCGGGTCCGGGCAGTCTTACACCACAAAAGAGCCTAACCTCGTGTCTTTACAATTGTTACGTATTTAGTTTATGCCTAAGACCTCTCACATTAGACTGAAATTTGTGGCAGCTGGATTTGCAGGGCGGGTCCGGGCAGTCTTACACCACAAAAGAGTCTAACCTCGTGTCTTAGGCGATTAATTACTCCTAATTAATCACCCCCAATTTGAATTACTTTCCCTATTCAAATTATCAATCAATTCCAAATTTAGGGATGTCCATAATTGACTCAATTATGTCTATCCATTTATGGTATGTAAAATCATACCAATTTCACCACAATTATATTTTATGCCTTTTAAGGCATTTATGCCAATTAAACATTTTTAATATTATCCCCTTTTTCCCCACGTAGTACGTTTGTTCGTTTAACGTAAAGATATACGCTAGACTCGAATAGTCTAACTCATGAAATAAAAGAAAACATCACATATATACACATAATTATAACATAGATCTAACATAGGGGTGAACTTGCATATGTGAATGATTTCTACATCTAAAACTTGCATAGGCCAAGATTACAACTTGCATAACAACATATGTCATGGTTCCAAATTTAAAGGTGTGAATTTGATGAGAAATTGGCCACAAACTTGCATAAACATTATGTATAACATAGATCCAAATCTAAAGGTGTGAACTTGATGAAATAATGGCCACAAACTTGCATAGACAACATATGTCATAAGCCTATATCAAAAGGGATTAAACTTGCATAGGTAATAACATAACATGATTCATGTCCAACTCATAAATTCACATATGTGATTTATACATCGCAACAATGGTGTGAACTAACATGTAAAGTATCATGACATAGCCTAATCTTTCAATTTAATTCTCACATAAACTAGGTGCCATAATCATGTAAGGTCACATGTAATTCTACCCAACATGTATATGATTCGTGTTTGAACCCAAAATCTAAACTTGCCTAATAATGATTTAGCATATGAATCAATATCGCAAACTAGCATAAGAAACATGACGGTTTGATTGTATATAAGATTACAACATGGATGATAGCAACATAACTTCGCATCACAACATAACATCATAGGTATTTCAATCATAATCCTACAACATAATTACAACATGCAATCAATACTTCATATCACATCCATACAATCCGCATTATAACTTAATCTAATTAAATTACTAATTATTTTGCTAAAACTATCGAACTCACAACTCAAAAGCAGTCTTGAGTTCTGAATTCTGATTTCTGGAGTTGAATTAGCGCTCCTTTGATGAAGAATCGCTGTTAGGGTTGAGTGGTTCTGATTTGGTTGCTGTTCTTTCTCTTTGATTTGGTGGCGGCTGCTCTAGGGCTCAAGACAACAGCATGACGACCATAGTTTCAGTTTTAATTCTGATTTAGGGTTTGTGTCTATGGGTCTTTTTATAGAGTTATGAATTAATTTAAGACGTCGGATGTTCTTAGGGTTAATCAAAACCATTCAATTATGATAGGGTGATGATTCAGCCCTAATGACTCAGCAAGGAGTTAGAATGGACTCAACAACACGGGTCAGCCTGAACCAGAAAGCTGTGCAGGCTCCAGCCTCGGCCTGAGCGCACTTGGCAGGTGCGCCAGTGTAAATATCTACTGGCGCACTTCCCAAGTGCTCCAGTGCATTTATTTTTTTTTTTCTTCTTTACTTTTCCACCAAACTTCGTTCGTCCATAACTCTTTCATCCGTTACTCGTTTCCCGCAAACTCGGACTCTATCTTCACTAGAATTCCGAGACGAACACAATGGCGCAACCCAATCCCCATAATTCTCACGTTTGAGATTTATTATTCTTTAATTTAGTTAATTCGATTATTCAAAAATCCAGGGTGTTACATTCTCCCCTCTTTAAAGGATTTCGTCCCCGAAATCTCCAAGTTAAGGAGAATGTATATCCTACCATCCAAACAACCATCTACTCAACCATCAAACATGGGCAACCATTGTCTTTATAAAATTTCTAATGCTGTATGAACATATGCAAAATGTGTGTGTACATGTTCCTTATCTAATGCAAAATCAGGCGGTCTACTGATTCAGTTGACCTCCTTAATGCAAACCATGATAGTGTCATGCGTCCATTGTGTATGCGAAAGAACCCTATCGATACATATCATTTCTACATGTGTGCACAACCATTCATCAAAATGCAACATCCATATGATGGTACAACCATTATACTTCCATTACTTACATATGTACACACATTTATTTGCAATATGCGATATGAAGTGATTGAGCCGATCTAGTGCCTAATGTGTGTGTATATGCATCCACGAGCAACCACTAGCAAACACTTGCATCCACTTGCATCCATCATACATAACATGTCTCAAACACATGTTTCAACCATAGGACTATCCTATCTAAAGGTCAAAGATACTAGCGAGAGGACACACTAAAGATAAGATAAGTACAAGATAAGCGAGAAAGGAGAAATTAAAAGACATACCCTCGAAAAGAAAAGGGTACAATGAACGCATCTTCGCTTCCGTCTCCCAAGTAGCGTTGCTCTCATCATCTCCCCATTGCACTTTGACTAGTTTGACCTCTCGATTCCTCAATTTCTTAATCTCCGATGCAAGAATGTGCGTAGGAGCTCGTCGAATCGTCGCATCACGCTCGATCTCCACTTCCCTAAGCAAGCTCGGCTCTACCACCTCTGCGGTCTCGTGCAAGCACTTCCTCAAATGTGATAGATAGAATACGTCGTGCACACCACTAAGTCTTTCGGGAAACTCCACTCTATACGCCATCTGCCCAATCCTTTCCTTAATAGGAAACGGCCCTACGAACCTTGGTGCTAACTTACCAACGGACCCAAAGCGAATGACGTTCCGTAATGGAGACACTTTGACAAAGACCATGTCCCCAACACCAAACTCAAGATCTGACCTCCTCTTGTCCGCATAAGATTTCTGCCTATCTTGTGCCGTCTTTGTCCTTCTTCGGATCAAATCAATCTTTTCCGAAGTCTCTCTAATCATATCGGGCCCAAGCAAGATCTTATCCGTAGATTCCCACCAACATGTAGGCGAACGACACGGCCGTCCATAAAGAGCTTCGAATGGTGCCATGCCAATGCTAGACTGAAAGCTGTTATTATATGCGAATTCTACCAACGGAAGATGCTCCTCCCATGTACCTCCGAAATCTAAGACACATAACTTCAATAGGTCCTCTAGAATACGATTCACCCTCTCGGTCTGGCCGTCCGTCTGAGGATGATATGCGATGATCAAACATAACCGAGTCCCTACCGCCTCTTGTAAGCTTTTCCAAAATTCACTAGTGAAAATAGGATCGCGGTCACTTACTTTCCTAGAAGGAACACCGTGCAAACGAACTATTTCTCGAATGTATACGGAGGCTAACCATGGAGCAGTCCTCTTACTCTTCACGGGAATGAAATGGTTGCTCTTAGTAAGTCTGTCTACCACGACCCAAATACCCGTATTACCCTTCCTCGACCTCGGTAATCCGTCAACAAAGTCCATCGAGACGCTTTCCCACTTCCATTGTGGGACCTCCAATGGATGAAGCAATCCACCGGGCTTATTTTGCTCCGCTTTTACTTGTTGGCTCACCAAGCATCTAGCGACATACTCAGCCACATCTTTCTTCATGCCAGCCCAAAAGTAAACTCGTCTCATGTCCATGTACATCTTGTCCCCGCTGGGATGAATGGTCATCTTCGAACGATGGGCATCATCAAGAATGGTCTTCCTCAGATTAACTCATCTCGTGGTACACAAAGTCTACCATCCCTACGCAACCAATCCTTATCATCTAGGGTATACCTACGGAGATGGCTCGATGACTCCCCTCCTTTGAGCTTTTCTACTAACTCAACCAACTGTGGGTCGTCTCGCTGTGCCTCGCCAATCCATCCCAAAAGCGTAGGTCTAACCTCTAAGGATGCTAGCAAACCAGGTATGAAATCAATGGAAGGTGTAAAGTCAAACATAGAGATGAACTCTAAGCTTCGCCGCTCAACAAACAATGGACTCAAGGATAACCTTTTTCTACTTAAGGCATCTGCCACCACGTTACCCTTGCCAGGGGTATATGCTATCTCGAAGTCGTAGGATGCTAAGAACTCCATCCAGCTTTGCTGCCTTAAGTTCATGTCCTTCTGAGAGAATAAGTATTTTAGTGATTTGTAGTCAGTGAACAATTCGAATTTTTCACCGAGAAGATAATGACGCCAAGACTTAAGCGCGAAAACAATAGCGACCAACTCTAGGTCATGTGTAGGGTAATTTCTTTCATGCACTCTCAACTTCCTTCCACCATAGGCTATTACCCTTCCCTCTTGCATTAAGACTGTGCCTAGACCTGTCCCACAAGCGTCGGTATGAACAGTAAATGGCTTACCTCCATCTGGCAACACTAAGACTGGGGCTATGGTCAAAGCTCTCTTCAAACGTTGGAACGCATCATCACAATCTACGTCCCACGTGAAAACTAAGTTCTTCTTCGTCAAGCGTGTTAATGGAGCTGATATTTTTGCGAAGTCTTTAATGAACTTCCTATAGTATCCAGCCAACCCTAAGAAACTTCTCACCTCGGTAGCATTTTTAGGAACCTTCCAATCTTGGATGGCCACTATCTTCGTTGGATCCACGGCTATCCCTTCTTTGGAAACCACGTTCCCTAAGAATCGCACTTCCTTCCTCCAAAAGAGACATTTAGAAAATTTAGCTTTAAGGCTATGCGCTCGAAGAGTCTCCAACACTTCCCTAAGATGTAGGGCATGCTCTTCCTCGCTCTTAGAAAAGATCAAGATGTCATCTATAAAGACTACCACGAATTTATTAAGGTACTCCCTAAACACCCTACTCATCAAATCAATAAAGTATGCAGGGGCGTTTGTCAAACCGAAGGGCATCACCAGCCACTCGAAGAAACCGTCTGGAGTCCTAAAGGCAGTCTTGTCTATGCTATCCTCAGCCACTCTCAACTGATGGAAACCCGTGGCTATGTCCAACTGCGAAAACACTGAGGCGCCAACTAACTGATCGAAAAGATCGTCAATCCTCGGCAGTGGGTGTCTATTCTTCTTAGTAAGTTTATTAAGCTCCCTATAGTCCACACAAAGTCTAAGGGACCCATCCGCCTTCGTGGCAAATACTACTAGAGCACCCCACTCCGATATACTACGTCTGATGAACCCCTTCTCAAGCAATTCTTTCACTTGCTTACTGAGTTCTCTTCTCTCTCTTGGAGCCATCTGGCGCACTGGCAATGCAACTGGCTTTGCATTGTCCACTAGATATATTCGAAAGTCTATCTCACGTTTTGGGGGTAAACCACTCACCTCATCGAAAACATCAGCATATTCACGGACTATGGGAACATAATGTAAATCATCATCGGATGCGTCAAGGGATTCTAGGTAACTAAGCATTACTGGACCTCTAGGGTCACAAGAAATATCAAGGGTCTTTCCCGAACGAGTCAACAATCTAACTACCCTTCTTTCACAATCTAGGATGGCCCCATATCTAGCTAGCCAATCCATACCAAGAATTAAACCGTAGCCCATGAAGCCAAGAACAAAAGCGTTGCATTCAAACTCAACGCCCAAGATAAACACTCTCAAATCCAAACAAATCATAGAAAGATGAGCCGAACCACCAATAGGATTTGAGACAACTAAGGGATCAGTAACAAGACTAGTATCTAGGTGCAATGTTTCAACTAATGATGTAGAGATAAACGAATGCGATGCGCCGGAATTGAATAAAGTACAGACAGGATGACCAAACAGAAAAACTAAACTTTCAACGGAAATTGCTCTACCTCGTTCTTGCAGCGGTGGGACCACGAGGGCCTGAACTTGTCCCCTTGCCTGCCCGGGTGCCATAAGAGCTTGCACATGTCCTCCCGAGGTAGACCCTGCCCTCTGCCCTTTCTTTGGGCAATCCTTAATAAGATGTCCCGCTTCGCCACAGTGGAAACAACCGGTCTTCTTCTTCTTCCTATAATCTTTGCTTAGATGGCCGGGTGTCCCACAGTTAAAGCATTTCTTCTTCCCCTTAGCATTATTGCCTTTGCCACCTTTCTTGTTCTGTTGTTGCTGTTGCGACTTCTTTTGATCCCCTTTCTTTTCGGGTGCCTTACTAGCATTGGCGCCCTTCTCCTCTTCATGCATAAGTGCTATGTCAACTAACCTCTCAAAGGTATCCGACATGGGAATGTGGGTCATAGCTAACCCATGAAGCGGCTCGTTTAAGCCCTTAAAAAATCTTAGAGCCTTCTTTTCTGGAGTGTTCACCAAGTCTAAGCCAAACCTTTCCAATTGGTTGAATTTGTTAACGTTCTCTTTCACCGATAAATTCCCTTGCTTCAGTGACAAGAACCTTTCCATGTATAGATTCTCCTCAGCCCGTGAGAGAAACTTTGCCTCAAACCTCTGCCTAAAATCTTGCCATGTATCGACTGGACGACCCCCATTAGTGACCTCCCACCAAAACGAGGCCTCATCCTTCATCAGCCACGCGGCTAACTGGACTTTCCTTCCATCATCCACTTCAAAAATTCCAAATAATTCTTCCACCTCCTTTATCCAGGTACGAGCTTCAACAAATGTCTCTGTTCCATGAAAAGGTTTCCCATCCATTGCTCTAAAGTCCTTGCATATCTTTGCGAAATTATCGACACGAGGAGGAGGAGGAGGAGTAGGATTTGCTGGACCTGTGGTGGCGACCCTAGCCTCAAGATATTGACGGAACCAACCGGGCACATGAACGCCCTCTGGTATCTCAGATGCTTCAGACATGCTGAAACGAAAAAGGAAAGATTCAATACAAAAAGGACTGAAGGAAAGATATATGGCTCTTGGGGTTATGCTTTCCAAAATATACTTTTCTCTTGAAAATACTTTCCTTAAATCATACTTTTGAAAGTACTTCTTTATAAAAAAATTGTTTTGAAAAATAGTTTTACAAAAATTCATATCTGTTCTGGTAACCTTCAGCTCTGATACCACCTGTAACACCCCACGTCCATTAATGTCACTCACAAAGGGAATGCATTAACTTCCATGGAGCATTTTAAGTAAGTATAGAAGAGAAAATCACAACAAGACAGACATAAAGCAGTACTTGAAAATTAAAACTTTATTTCATTGCAGCGGATAAACCCATATGTTTGATTACATCATCAAAACTATAAACCAAAGTCAAGTACATCATATCCATCTTGATAAAAACAAAGTACATAAACTGAAAGACATAAATCCCAACATTAAAATAGCCATAAATAAAGAGAAGCCGAACTTTACTTCAGCGGTCCAAGAAATCTTCTAAAAGCAGTCCAATATCAAGCTCCACTGGTGCTAGTTCCAACCTGAGCACTTGGAAGGGGGGAAAGGAAAGAGATGGAAAAGGGGGGGGGGGTCAGACATAAAGTCTGGCGAGTGCGATAATTCTAACAATATAATTGACAAATTAACTAGGCTAAGGCATAAGTTGGAAAATAGGGAAATGACCATGAACCATTGAGTATGACAGAGTAAACAAGGAACCAAGATGAATTACGATATCGTTAAAGCGCACCTAAACTACTATAGGATAATTACTGAACTACACCAACACTATGGGATAATTCCTAAACTGCACCGCCACTAGTATACTGCACCACCACTAGTCACCCTAAGTTGATCCCGCCTACAGACTTAATAATGATATAGGTAGTTTTGCGCACCCCTAGCAGCCTTCATAGGTGCCGTCTGCCCTATCTCCACTAGGTGTACCCACTACCCCCAAGCGATCGGCAACCTAACTCGTAGATACCCATGCTGTCCCCACAGTGGGGTGTATCACTCCCCAAAGTGGCAACCCGATACCACCAAGAATGCACGGCTTATACCTACACGATGCAACAACGTCTTACCTACCAGCCCGGGTCCACACAGGCATATGAACCCGTTGGACTTGCGTTGCCACCGCTATCCCGGTTTGGCCTCTTACAGTCAAGCCCAGTATGCGTGTCCCGTCCTCGACTTGGGTCGAGCCCACAAAGATATGTATGGGTTACTGGTTGAAATGGGCCCCTATTACTTGACACAAGCTATCCACCTAATCTTGGTCCCCTCTAGTACATCCCACTTAACCCACTTCTTATTCATGTTTCAATTTCATGTTTCATATTTTTGTTAAGTGTTTCTAATCGTATTTCCAAATGCCACCCAAGGCACCCACTTAAGCCCCTCATGTCCCACTACATGCTTATTTGGTTAAGCGTTTCTTAATTCATTAAGACCGTAACCTCATAAAGACCTGTCACATTAGACTGGCATTTGTGGCAGCTGGATTTGCCGGGCGGGTCCGAGCAGTCTTACACCACAAAAGAGCCTAACCTCGTGTCTTTACAATTGTTACGTATTTAGTTTATGCCTAAGACCTCTCACATTAGACTGACATTTGTGGAAGCTGGATTTGCCGGGCGGGTCCGGGCAGTCTTACACCACAAAAGAGTCTAACCTCGTGTCTTAGACAAATAATTACTCCTAATTAATCACCCCCAATTTGAATTACTTTCCCTATTCAAATTATCAATCAATTCCAAATTTAGCGATGTCCATAATTGACTCAATTATGTCCATCCATTTATGGTATGTAAAATCATACCAATTTCACGACAATTTTATTTTATGCCTTTTAAGGCATTTATGCCAATTAAACATTTTTAATATTATCCCCTTTTTCCCCACGTAGTACGTTTGTTCGTTTAACGTAAAGATATACGTTAGACTCGAATAGTCTAACTCATGAAATAAAAGAAAACATCACATATATACACATAATTAAAACATAGATCTAACATAGGGGTGAACTTGCATATGTGAATGATGTTCTACATCTAAAACTTGCATAGACCAAGATTATAACTTGCATAACAACATATGTCATGGTTCCAAATTTAAAGGTGTGAACTTGATGAGAAATTGGCCACAAACTTGCATAAACATTATGTATAACATAAATCCAAATCTAAAGGTGTGAACATGATGAAATAATGGCAACAAACTTGCATAGACAACATATGTCATAAACCTATATCAAAAGGGATTAAACTTGCATAGGTAATAATAACATAACATGACTCATGTCAAACTCATAAATTCACATATGTGATTTATACATCGCAACAATGGTGTGAACTAACATGTAAAGTATCATGACATAGCCTAATCTTTCAATTTAATTCTCATATAAACTAGGTGCCATAATCATGTAAGGTCACATGTAATTCTACCCAACATGTATATGATTCGTGTTTGAACCCAAAATCTAAACTTGCCTAATAATGATTTAGCATATGAATCAATATCGCAAACTAGCATAAGAAACATGACGGTTTGATTGTATATAAGATTACAACATGGATGATAGCAACATAACTTTGCATCACAACATAACATCATTGGTATTTCAATCACAATCCTACAACATAATTACAACATGCAATCAATACTTCATATCACATCCATATAATCCGCATTATAACTTAATCTAATTAAATTACTAATTATTTTGCTAAAACTATCGAACTCACAACTCAAAAGCAGTCTTGAGTTCTGAATTCTGATTTCTGGAGTTGAATTAGCGCTCCTTTGATGAAGAATCGCTGTTAGGGTTGAGTGGTTCTGATTTTGTTGTTGTTCTTTCTCTTTGATTTGGTGGCGGCTGCTCTAGGGCTCAAGACAACAGCATGACGGCCATAGTTTCAGTTTTAATTATGATTTAGGGTTTGTGTCTATGGGTCTTTTTATAGAGTTATGAATTAATTTAAGCCGTCGGATGTTCTTAGGGTTAATCAAAACCATTCAATTATGATAGGGTGATGAGTCAGCCCTAATGACTCAGCAAGGAGTCAGAATGGACTCAACAACACGGGTCAGCCTGAACCAGAAAGCTGTGCAGGCTCCAGCCTCGGCCTGAGCGCACTTGGCAGGTGCGCCAGTGTAAATATGTACTGGCGCACTTCCCAAGTGCGCCAGTGCATTTATATTTTTTTTCTTCTTTACTTTGCCACCAAACTTCGTTCGTCCATAACTCTTTCATCCGGTACTCGTTTCCCGCAAACTCGGACTCTATCTTCACTAGAATTCCGAGACGAACTCAATGGCGCAACCCAATCCCCATAATTCTCACGTCTGAGATTTATTATTCTTTAATTTAGTTAATTCGATTATTCAAAAATCCGGGGTGTTACAATTTCAACTTCATATTCAATTTCAAATCAAAATTGAATATTCCATGTCATCGATACACAAATGGTAGTATTTTCAAAACATTAGATTTTGAAATCAATTTCTTTTTCGATATTCATTATAAAAATGAATAAAATCGACATAAATATCATTCACGTCAAAATGACGTTAATCTAATCAACACGGCTTTATATATTTAAATCTATTCGTGTCCATCCCAAATCGGACATCAAAATCAGAATTTGATCATTTACTGAATATTATTTCAAAATATTCATTATTGTAAAATATTCGTTATTTTAAAATATTCATTCTTTCTGAACTGGAATCAGACACAACCAATTACCATATAATTTGATTTATATGGATTTCATACAACACATGTGCACAACAACAATCAAGCACAGTCAACCACCATCCAGAGTGCATTCTACACTGCATAAGCATCAAATATAAATATTTAACGCTTATAACAGTCTGTCAACCAATCAATTGACATACTACTAAGCAATTGGGATTAGTATATGTCGAATATCGTCCCAATACCCGTGTGGAGTTTCAATCAATCAAGCACATATTTTATTTGTGTAGTTGGGCGATGTGTAAAATTTTATCGTCCCAATCAATGTCAGATAAATGTGTGTAGATAAACATATCGTTCGATTTGTAAATGAATATTTATTTTATTCTAATACACATTAAAAATTATATTTTTAACAATAAAATATTTATAGAATTCATTTACACAACAAAAATAATATTTTTATTGTTCTAACATATTTTAGAAAATTTTGGCGGCATAACGGCGCGATATCAAAATCGGATAATGTCTAGCACTGCCCCTCTCCTGATATTGGCTCACGCCATACCCATATAACAAGTCTAATCAATTCATTTCACCCAAACAACCAAATTCAGCCAACTAATCTAATTAGCCAAACAAACAATCAAACAAGTCGTCCATGGTCTGTAGACGACGGGGAAACAGTTCATATATGCAGTGATAAATAAATAACTATATATAAAAGATTTCAGTGAGGAGTTCTCACCTTTGGGTTCCACTCCGCCGTTTCATTTCTGAATTTCAGAACAATCCTGACTTGCCTGAAATTCCAACGCAATCTTCTTCACGCTGTTCATAGTAAAAATCACATTTTAATTTTAGTTCAAAAAATTATATTTTTACTTCGCTAAAAATTATATTTTTAATAATCTACATATATAAAAATCATATTTTTGTAACGCTACTACATAGGTAAAAAATCATATTTTTAACATGATGTATACATTTTAAAAATCACATTTTTATATTGCTACTACATATATAAAAATCAGATTTTTAGCTAACTAATAATTATTTCTTTGTATGACCATTTTATAAATAACATATATAATCTAAAAATCATATTTTTATCTTTCTTTAAACATTCCCGTGCCATACACTAGTTAAAAATTATATTTTTAATCTTGCCAAAAATATTTCCTTCCTACGATAAAAATCCAATTTTTAACTAACCAAAAATGATATTTTTACAAAACTAAAAATCATAACTTTATGTAATTAAAAATCATAACTCTATATAAATAAAAATCATAACTTTATATAAATAAAAATCATAACTTTACATACTTCATACGTCAAAAACCATAGAAGCTTTAAGCGGAGAAAACTCACATATTTTCTATCGCCCGGATTTGCTATTCTGGTTCCAGAATTTGCAAACGAGCTCCAATCTTCACACTTTCATTTTTCCTAGTTTAAACGCGCCATTCCGGACAACTTTCTCCTAGTGGTTTTCATTCTGAAAATGTGCCGTTTCGCCGGAAATCGCGAAAAGATAGTATTTTGACAGTGTTTGGACAACAGACTTTGGACGCGTTTTCCCGACAGCTCCGCAATCCAAAATAGGACTATCATATACCAAATCGAAGAGAAAATCATACTCTTCGACTTTGGTACTGTGGGATTTTGGTTAGAAACGCTCGGTTTGGAAGTTATTTGCGAAACCAAGTCAGGGGCTGTTATGTAAAAATGAAAATTTGGTGAAAAAAGGGGATTTTGGTGAAACGGGCCCACGGCCGGAGGTGGGTGGTGCTGCAGGCGGCGGGGGACCTGATTGGACGTGGGGGTGGCACAACAAGGTAGTGGTGGTGGTGGAAGGGCGCGTGGAGGCGGGTTGGGCTGATTTGGGGGTTAGGGTTCTTGAAATTGGAAGAGAGAAAGAAGGAGGAGGAAGAGGAGGAGAAGGGGAGAAGGAGGAGGGGCGGCGGTGCTAGGTGGGGCCGTGGTGGTGGGCTGAATGGAGGAGCAACGGGAATGATCGTTCTCTTCTTTTTCTCAATTTTGAACGGTGAAAGAGAAAGAGAAAGAGGAGGGTTGACTTGGTTTTATAATATAAATAATTAATTTAATTAGAACCCAAAAAGTTACTTTTTTATTCGAACTCCAAATCGAACCCAATGATTGTCAAACCAAGTTAAATACCCCCATTCCGGACACATTGGGATACGTCCCATAAGCCAATTCGACCGATTTCATCATTTTTTCTCAAAATTAAAATATGAATCAATATATTGAATTTTAACGTACATTTTAATTTACTAGGGCCACATACTGACTCCAAAAATTCCATAAAAACAAATCGAGCTATGTTTTGACAATATGGTCCTAACAAAACTAATTTTGTCGAATTTGGAGACCGTTTGAAAAATGGTCATTTTCCAGTCGATTAAAATTGATTGAAACTACCAAAACATGTTTAACTTCGCCACACTCACTTATTGATTCCAAAAATTATTAAAATTGGAATCTAGAAATAATGTGACATTCCGGATCCACCAAAAGTGGTTTCATCGAAACCGGAGGTCGTTTGCAAAATCGCTATTTTTAAGGGTTATATTTCCATAGCGACTATTTTGAATTTTCAACTGGGCATAACTTTTTATTCCCGCTATGAAATTTCAATTTTTCGGATTCATTGGAAAGATATTTCCAAGTAGATTCTAATATTTTTGGTTTCGCTAAAATTTGGTTTATTTTGAATCCTGTACATTCATTTGAAATTTGAAATCGAATTTTCAAAGTACCGCGCCATTTCTAATTCCTTTTATAAATAAAAATAATTATTTATATTCTAACGCCGATTCAAATAAATATATTTGTTCTAATTCTATTCAAAATGAATTTCTCGTTGTTATTATTTAAAATAATTCATTTTAAATATGGAAAAGTCTATTTTGACACAATTTGGTGACACAATTGGTGACACAATGAATTCTCACCATTGGATTGCCCCCTGAATTCCACCTTTCCATGTAAAGACAAAAAGATCCAATGGTGTGGATCTTTTGTGTCACCATTTGGTCACCAAATTGTGTCAAAATAGACGCTCCCTTTAAATATTCAAAATTCATTAAAATTGCCAAAACAAAAATTTTAAATTGGTTCGGATTTTCTGGGTTGTTAAAATCTACCCCACTTAAAATTTTTTGGTCCTCTAAAAGGAATGAAGCTGAAAGTTGTTTAACTAACCAACTCAACTTTCATTCTGGCCTTCATTCTTCAACTTTTCAGTTACTAAGAATTTTCAAATTTTTAAAAAATTTGGCTAACACCCTAAATTTTCAAAAAAAATCGCCATAACCTCCTTTGTACGGGAGCACCGGGAAAATACCCAAATCGCCACACAGGCCTCTCCAATCAAAAAGAAAAAGAAACAGCCAATTGGTTCATAAAATCATCAAAAACCCCAAGAAATACAATAAACATGTACCTATTTGTTGGGCAAACAATTTTATTCCTCTGCTTAGCTTCCCTGCTATGACCTGTTCAATGCATTTGCATGTACATGTATGCAATTCCAAACAATTTTCAATACAGTTCAATATTTGTTTCAATTTGGTCTAAATTTACCTTTCTTTGACATAATGGTTTAAATGAATAATCACATAACACAATCAACAATCAATTAGTTAATTATCTTTTCAAATTCATAATTTTGACATATATATAAAAATCACATTTTTGATGCCAAGTCACAACAATATATCCTAACTATATTTTGGTCCTCACACCAGTCAATTGGAATCATATAAACATCACACTTTCGAAACTCGAACATAAATTCTGATGATGTCCGACGATCATCAGAATCATCCCCGGGCAACTAGAGTGTGATTCTATATCTATCCAGTATATTAAAACATCGAATACATGTGGATCAGACGTATATGCAAAGTCTTTATAAACTTGATTGTCCAAATCAATTTAAAATAAATACTCAAATACGTATAATAAGATTTAAATTTCAAAACAAAATTTGTTTTCATTTTAAAAATATACTCTTCCGAATCATTCTAGGATACTACTAATCCTGTCTCTAACGAGTCATTCCCATTGGATATTACTAATCCAATCTCTAATGAATTTTTTCGTTTGGTTCTAACGTGTCTTGTTCTCCGAGCTCTGTAAACCAAAGCTTTGATACGATAATGAGAAGACCCGAACTTCCCTGTGAAGGAAAGCCTGGATTGACTTTGAGAACACGACAAATTAGTACACAAACAGAAGAACATTTCATTGCTTATTACAACAATTTCATCAGAATACAAGAATATATAGAGTATGAATAAATATTACATATTTACTAAATATCAGTGATTTACAAGTTACAATACAACAGAAAATAGTACAAAACACAACTGAAAGGAATATACAGATACAGAGCTTTCCAAATATCATTCCAGCTGTAAACCAAGATCCTATGAATATAAATCTGCAAAACCAAAACTACTAGCTGCTCGTGTGGAAAATAGGGGCACCCAGAGTTTAGGTTAAAATAATAAACTCCAGGTCAGTCATGCGACTGGTGTGAGAACTAAAAACAGTTATTAATCTTTATTTTAAAGTTAGGTAAATCCAGAGACCACGCCATATGACACGGAACGGGTTTCCTCCCAAGAATACCAGTGCTTAAAACAACAACGTAATGCTAAATAAAGAACAATGAAGCTATTATAAGACTCAGGTCCCATCACACAATGCAACGCAAGCCGGAGGATAGAGATTTTACCTTATAATAGCCAGGAA
Organism: Allium sativum; assembly: GCA_030737875.1. NCBI lineage: Eukaryota > Viridiplantae > Streptophyta > Magnoliopsida > Asparagales > Amaryllidaceae > Allium > Allium sativum. Next base: position 420,300,902 of record CM060913.1, on the reverse strand, counting down.
TGCTTGGTACGTTTTATTATTACTATAAGTGATAGTGTCAAAACAATTTCAATCATAAGTATCAATCATAGATGGCATAAGTGCCTCATACAACTATGTCGCCATATATAGGTTTACAATTAAAACCGCAAAATGTCGTATTGGAAGTTGGATTTACATCTGTGAACTGAGGCAAGGGATCGTCCTCACCGCTTCGAGACGCTCTAACCTGTCTCACGTCAGAGCTCGAGTGACCTTTGGATCGTTAGGGTCGGTCCAATCGATGTGGATTAAAATGCCTGAACACCGCGTTTCCCCGCCCTATGGGGCGTCAATGAGCCAAATGACTCCATCGGTCCTGGAACGATCGATATAACCGAGGCACCTCACAATCCATCATCCACATAAGTAAAATGTCAGGGCTAGTAAAACGCTAACACCACTCCTAGCTAGAAGGAAACGCATGCCCTCCCTGATATCCACTTCCGTTTCTGGTTCACATCGGGGTGTGAGGCTCGCGAATTAATGCTACACAAAGCTACGCCACAAAGGCCGTGCTTTGATCATCAACCACAAGACTCTGCTTTTCAACAGAAACCTTGATCATTTGCATCTCAGCATGCCACACAGGCAATTCACGCTATGCAACCGATGTATATCAATCACACAGAATGAAATCCGATGTCAGACACACATCCATTTACAAGTTCGCTCTGGGTCTAAACAAAACCGGAGGCACCTTATTCCTCCCTCATATGTCCAATACAGGGGAGAAGCCCTCGCATATCCGTCGATCTCCAAGTACATCTGGACGATCATCACTTATTACCTTGCCTTGGGTGTACAACCCAATCAAGACATCAGTAATCATCCATACGATGTGAAGACCTCTGGTCTTCAACCACCCGCTTCATCCTCGACGCGTAGTCGAATCAGTTATTCAGAATGGGATAAACCCGGTCTTTCTGAATAACTCGCGTATATTATAAACAACTACTATAAAAACACAACATATGCCTCATTCTAATCCAGAATATTTCTTTATCCAAATATTCATATACTTTGTGAAAGATTCCCATTAATTTTATCAAAGATAAATTCTTTAAATTTATTCCTTAATCTTCCTTTGGATATTAGTTCAATCTAATTAAAGATGCATTAAAACTCCACTTGGTTTTAATCTTCCCAGAAATCAATATTAACGATTGTTTAACTTGGGAAATCATATCCTGCCTTTAACTGGGTTAAAGAACCAATGTCATTTAAGGCACGGTTCACGATAAACCCAAAATCACATTCCATTCCATCAGCCTTTAACCGTAAATTAGCAAGTGAACATTTCCCCAAGTATTAACCCCGAAGGCCGAAACCAACATCTGATCAATACCAAGGAAACCATTCAACTCGACTAATCTCCAGTTAGTTTCTGATTTTCTGAACTCCATTGGGTCTAAGAACAGTATTATTAAAGATACCATTCACGACAACCAAAAATCTTATTCCAATGTTAATCGGGTTAAAGAACAAGTGTTATTTAAAACACCGTTCACGATAAACCCAAAAACCAATTTCAATTCAATTCCATTCCAATTCAATTAATTGGTATACTTCATTAAATCTAAATAAAAAGATTTAATCTTTTCTCAACAAGTTCAAGGACAGTGTTAATGAAGACACCATTCACGACAAACCCAAAATCACATTTAATATTAAATACAAGGCTCTAAATAGAAAATATATCGGCTTATATTCAAAATCAAATTCTGGAATCAACAAATACTGTATTGGAATAACGATATATATATATATATATATATCTTCCAAATTCCTCCATAGTGTATGTATAATCACGAAACCCAATATTGAAATATTCTGAAGATAATTTCGATTCAAATCCATTTCAATTCATATATTGTAAATTCCCGTTATTTTTAAAACCATTTCAAATCCAATTTATTTATTCAAAAATATTGGATTATAATTCTAGTTAATAACTAGTTCATTCGATAAAAATCTATTTTGATCTTTTCAAATATGGAATTTTTCATCCCAATTCTTTCCAAATCATTTATTATAATCTTACACAAATTATTGATATTTTTAATAATTTTATCAAGGCCCGTACATTCTATTTCCATAAATGGCCATCGAACTGCACATACACCGACCTTTTCCAAATTTGATTTGGACATAATCACAAATCCAACCGTTAGATTTCAAATCTCTAATATTCGTTAGAAAGCTCTGTTCAATACGAAACTAACCGTTCCAGTTTTAGGATAATCCGACGGTCGGATCTCCCATAATGTCCATTCGAAGTCAGTGGTCGAAATTCAAGAACTGCCGTAGCGTGGCGCATTCTATTCAGGCCATTATATATATAATATATATATATTTTATATATATTTCGTCGATTTCCATTTAAAACGTATTTTATAAATCGTTCTAAATTCAATTTCAAAACGATTTCAACTTCATATTCAATTTCGAATCAAAATTGAATATTCCATATCATCATATACAAATGATGGTATTTTCAAAACATTAGATTTTGAGACCAATTCCTTTTTCGATATTCATTATAAAAATGAATAAAATCGATATAAATATCATTCACGTCAAAATGGCGTTAATCTAATCAACACGGCTTTATATATTTAAATATGTTCGTATCCATCCCAAATCGGACATCAAAATCAGATTTTGATCATTTATTGAATATTATTTCAAGTTATTCATTATTGTAAAATATTCGTTATTTTAAAATATTCATTCTTTCTGAACTGAAATCCGACAAAACCAATTACCATATAATTTGATTTATATGGATTTCATACAACACATGTACACAACAACAATCAAACACATTCAACCATCATCCAGAGTGCATTCTACACTGTATAAGCATCAAATATAAATATTTAACGCTTATAACAGTCTGTCAACCAATCGATTGACATACTACTAAGCAATTGGGATTAGTATATGTCAAATATCATCCCAATACCCGTGTGGGGTTTCAATCAATTAAGCACAGATTTTATTTGTCCAGTTGGGCGGTGTGTAAAATTTTATCGTCCCAATCAATGTCAGATAAATGTGTGTACATAAAAAAATCGTCCGATTTGTAAATGAATATTTATTTTATTCTTATACAGGTTAAAAATATATTTTTTAACAATAAAATATTTATTCAATTCATTTACACAGAAAAAATAGTTTTATTGTTCAAACATATTTTAGAAAATTTTGGCAGCATAACGGCGCGATATCAAAATCGGGTAATGTCTAGCATTACCCCTTTCCTGATATTGGCTCACGCCATACCCACATAACAATTCTAATTAATTCATTTCACCCAAGCAACCAAATTCAACCAACTAATCTAATCAGCCAAACAAACAATCAAACAAGTCGTCCATGGTCTGTGGACGACGGGGAAACAGTTCATATATGCAATTAAAAATAAATAACTGTATATAAAAGATTTCAGTGAGGAGTTCAAACCTTTGGGTTCCACTCTGCCGTTTCATTTCTGAATTTCAGATCAATCCTGACTTGCCTGAAATTCCAACGCAATCTTCTTCACGCTGTTCATAGTAAAAATCACATTTTTACTTCGATTCTAAAAATTATATTTTTTACTTCGCTAAAAATTATATTTTTAATACTCTACATATATAAAAACCATATTTTTATAACGCTACTACATAGGTAAAAATCATATTTTTAACACGATGTTTACATTATAAAAATCACATTTTTATATCGCTACTACATATATAAAAATCAGATTTTTAGCCAACTAATAATTATTTCTTTGTATGACCATTTTATAAATAACATACATAATCTAAAAATTATATTTTTGTCTTTCTAAAAACATTACCATGCCATACACTAGTTAAAAATTATATTTTTAATCTTGCAAATAATATTTCCTTCCAACGATAAAAATCCTATTTTTAACTAATCGAAAATGATATTTTTACATAACTAAAAATCATAACTTTATGTAATTAATAATCATAACTTTATATAAATAAAAATCATAACTTTATATAAACAAAAATCATAACTTTGCATACTTCATACGTCAAAACCATAGAAGCTTTAAAGCGGAGAAAACTCACATATTTTCTATCGCCCGGATTTGCGGTTCTAGCTCCAGAATTTGCAAACGAGCTCCAATCTTCACACCATCTTTTTTTCTAGCTTAAACGCGCCATTCCGGACAACTTTCTCCTCGTGGTCTTTGTTTCGAAAATGTGCCATTTCGCCGGAAATCGCGAAAAGACAGTATTTTGACAGTGTTTGGACAGCAGAGTTTTGATGCGTTTTCCCGACAACTCTGCAATCCAAAATAGGACTATCATATACCAAATCAAAGAGAAAATCGTGCTCTTCGACTTTGATACTTTGGAGTTTTGGCGAGAATCGCTCGGTTTGGAAGTTATTTGCGAAACAAAGTCAGGGGCTGTTATGTAAAAACGAAAATTTGGAGAAAAAAGAGGATTTTGGTAAAACGGGGCCCACGGCCGGAGGTGGGTGGTGCTGCAGGCGGCAGGGGACCTGATCGGACGTGGGGGTGGCGCATCAAGGTGGTGGTGGCGGTGGAAGGGCACGTGGAGGCGGGTTGGGCTGATTTGGGGGTTGGGGTTCTTGAAATTGGAAGAGAGAAAAGAGGAAGAGGAGGAATAGAGGAGGAGGAGGAGGGGAGAAGGAGGAGAGGCATCAGTGCTAGGTGGGGGCGCGTGGTGGGCTGAATGGAGTAGCGACGGGAACGATCGTCCTCTTCTTTTTTTCAATTTTGAACGGTGAGAGAGAAAGAGGAGGGTTGACTTGGTTTTATAATATACATAATTAATTTAATTAGATCCCAAAAGGTTACTTTTTTTATTCGAACTCCAAATCAAACCCAACGACTTTCGCCCTTAGCTAAATACTCCCATTCTGGACACAATGGGATATGTCCCGTAAGCCAATTCGAATGTTTCCATCATTTTTTCTCAAAATTAAAGTATGAATCAATATATTGAATTTCAACATACATTTTAATTTACTGGGGCTTCCATAAAAATAAATCTAGCTATGTTTTGACGATACGATCCTAACAAAATTATTTTTGTCGAATTTGGAGACTGTTTGGAAAATGGTCATTTTCCATTCGATTAAAATTGACTGAAACTGCCAAAACACGTTTAACTTCGCCACGCTCACATATTGATTACAAAAATTATGAAAATTGGAATCTAGCAATAATTTGACATCCCGGATCCAACAAAAGTGGTTTCGTCGAAAATGGAGGTTGTTTACAAAATCGCTATTTTTAAGGGTTATATTTCCATAGCGACTATTCTGAATTTTCAGCTGGGCATAACATTTTATTTTCGCAATGGAATTTAAATTTTTCGGATTTGTTGAAAAGATATTTCCAAGTAGATTCTAATATTTTTAGTTTCGCTAAAATCCGATTTACTTTGAATCTTGTACATTCATTTGAAATTTGAAATCGAATTTTCAAACTACTGCGCCATTTCTAATTCCTTTTATAATTAAAAATAATTATTTATATTCTAATGCCGATTCAAATAAATATATTCGTTCTAATTCTTTTCAAAATAAATTTCTAATCATTACTATTTAAAATAATTCATTTTAAATATTCAAAATTCATTAAAATTGCCAAAATAAAATTTTTAAATTGGTTCGGATTTTCCGGGTTGTTACATCAGAATACTTTTCTCCTAATGCTAGCAAGGAGTGATAAACATTTTGAAAACGTGAATACATATCATTATGGATTCATTTTCATTCATTTTGAAATTTTGAAACTGATTCTTGAGCATAGATATTTTGCTTTGTTTAACTTTATTAGTACCTTCATGAGTAATCTTAAGTGTTCTCCAGATTTCAAATGCAGTTTTGCACATACAAATCCAATTGAACTCATTTCTATCTAAAGCAACAATGCAACATGTTCATAGCCTTAGCATTGGCACTAGCCTTTTCTTTTTCAGATGCAAACCATTCTGTGAGTAGTGTAGTAGGTTGTGTGTACTCTTTTTGTGTGATATTCCATGCATCAAAGCTATTTGCTTGCTTATAAATCCTCATTCGAGTAGCCTAATAATTATAATTCATGCCATTAAAGAAGGGTGGTCTAGCAGTTGATTGGCCTTCAGTATATCCAGTGTTTACTAGTATTATAATCCATATTATCTAAATATCAAATAATGGTTTTACGGTTATGTGATAACCTTGCTCTGATACCAATTGAAAAAGTCGATGTGTACGACTTAAAGGATCCATATGGATATAGCGGAAATGTATGTGTATGCTAACTAATTAATATGCAATAGTTATGCAGGTAAAATCTAAGTTATAGATATATATCACAAATAAAGTAAATGCAATAAATAAAGTAAAGTGACACCAGGAATTTTTATACTGGTTCGGACTTCCCACCCTACGTCCAAACCTGAAACTCCTGTTTGGAATTCACTAACACCCTCTCTTAACCTGGAGGAATAGGTCAGTACACTCGAGCCCAAACAAGAACGCCTCTCGCCTGAGCAATTACACAGCTCTTCAACAATTACAAGTATTTGACTTCTACTTTGTGTTCTTGAATCAACACGGATAGTCAACAACTTAAGTACAACCTTCCTATAATCTGATCCTCGAGTATATGATTTGAATGCGAAGATTTAAGGAAGAAAATTGCTTGTTGAATCAAGTGATATTAAAATCAAATCAAGGATTCAACAAGTATTTGAATCAGTAGAGCTTTTGTTTGCAAAGAATGTAAATAAAGAGAATAGAATGATGATAAGTAAAATCGGTAAAATTCGGTGATTGTAAAACATGTTTGAAGTTGTTTATATAATAGTATAAGAGTAGCAATCCTTCATGAAGAGTTTCTATAGAAAGTTATGCCCATTTCCTTTGATTAATGAAGAGGGAACTCTTCATGAAAGATGATGACTCTTCACAAAATAGTTTCTAGATCGAATCAGTTGACTGTTTAAAAATCATCAGTTGACTGGTTAAATTAAATAATATATATAAAATCTTTCTAAACTAGCCGTTATATACAGAAACAGGCTAACCAGTCGACTGGTCCTTTTTCTACCAGTCGACTGGTAGGCCATTTTTTGTATATATCTGGCTTTTCAAGGCTTATAAATATATATATATATATATATATATATATATATATATATTACTTTGTTTTGCACATTCGTGTATACTTGAGGATAGATTTTAACATAATTCTAACATGACTCAATGTGTGTGTATGTGTGTGTGTGTTTATATATATATATATATATATATATATATATATAACCTTATCTCTATGCTATTATTCCCATTGCAACTTCATTTGTTGGCATCAATCAAAATCTTGTTATCAACAATGAAATCCATAACGACTATTTTAAAATTAGATTTGGACATAACTAACAATCTATAACACGAAATCTGGATTTTTCTCTTCTATATGAAAATTATCATCAACAAGATCCAAATGTTTCTTATTTCATAGAAATCCGGCTTATATCGGATCCTTTATATTCTATTGAAGTTCAAAACTCAATGTTACGAACTATCATGCCATTTCGAGCTTGTTTATAATTAAATATAAATTGATGTTCAAACTTCATTTTTATAAACGAATAAAATATTAAAATCCATTAATATTCCAAATATAATATTTAAAATAATAAAATATATTAAATATCCGATTACCATAAATATGGGACATTACAATATAACATTGAACTTAAGAATAATTAATTTTTAAATGACCTTGGTTTCCGACAAAACCAATTTTATTCGGTCAGGAACGTCAAACCATAGCAGTATTAAGTTTCAACACAATCGGAGCTCATTTGCGGTAGTTTCATCGTATTACTTCATACGTAAGTTTCTTAAATAAATAAAATAATAAATTGTTTAGCTTCTCGGACAAACCACCTTATTTAGCTTCTTAGACACACTGACTACTAGTACAAAACTCATTCGTTACCCTTCCCTATTTCCTTATTATTTTCGTTCATTCCAAACAATGAAAAATACCGAAGCTCCTCAACCAAAATTCCTTAATAAATAAAAAATAAACCAATCTCTTCACAAAATCAAATCCAACTCGAATTCGTTAGCTCGTATGACATTAAAACCTCATCGCGACCACTTTATTTCATCTCATTTCATTCTCCGCTAAAATCATATTCGATTAAAGCTCACCACAAATGGAATTCGCGATTTAAACTGCCATGTTAGCTGAAGCTTAGCGCTTGCGATTTGCAGTATAAGGTAAAAAGGGAGATTCAGTTGTGTTGTATACAGAGATTATTGAAGGGTGCGATTTCAGTTAGCAACGTTTGATTTAGGGTTGCGATTTTTGGGGCAATCACTTGTTGAGGATTGATTCAAAGGTTGGATTTCGATTTGTAGTGGTAATTGATGTTGGCATGATACTTTTTAATGGATTTGTTATCATTTATCGTCGCATGCCTGTAGCTAGAATGCTGAAGTCGCGATTGGGAATGAGGCTCCGATGGTGCTCCGATGACGATGTCATGGTAGAGTCATCGAAGAGGAAGGAAATAACGTATTTTCATGCAAACCAATATGGCGTTTGGCGTGGTGGATGAACTTAAATGTTCGGTAATGGGTTGTTGTAAGCAGGTGGATTCCTGCGTATTATAAATCGAGGAAGAAGGGATGATTATTGGATAATTGTTAACCTATTGTTGCGTCAGTTCTTCTACATAAACTATGCTGGAGCACTCTTGGTTTGCAACTGGTCAAAGAGGAATTATGATGTGTCACATGAACATACCAGGATACCAGATTCAGTTTGTTTTTTGGCAAGGAAAATGGTAATTCCAGCTACGCCCGTAGGAATTGTTTTTCAACCAGAAGGCGCGATAGTCAATTTTTTTGGTGCTAGCGATATGCTTGGAGAACATGTAGTTGGTATGGAAAATTTTAATAGGGATTAAGAACTTCGTGAAATGAAATCGATTATGTTGGATTCATACGTAGCTTATGCCATGGAATTTGATTAGGAGTGCTTTGAGGCTTCTTGGAATTTTTGTCATATTTAAAACAGTTGTTTAAAATTAGATAAAACATCATAAATCATCAAATAAAAATCAAGATGAGTAAACTCACTCTCTGGTTCGTTTATAATTTTATTATAAATGAATTTGTATTTTAAATAATTTTATATGTTGTTTGTTGGTTGTTTGGATGCATTGAAATATTATGGTGGTTATATATATACACATATATATACATATATATATATATATATATTAGTTATATAAGCTTAGTGGTTATGGCTATTAAATATGTACTGGATAGTTCCCGCTGTACCATTAGCGGATGATCCTATGCGCCCACAATATATTATAGTGGATGACCTTCTATACCGCGATATCCTGCCTTGAAGCAGGATGGGTATTATATGTGGTAGCTAACATCTATGGATGCAGGAAAACAGGTTGGAGCGATCCAACTGGATTCCTCAAAATTTATTATTGGTTTTTTTCATATATATTATCATATATGATGTGTTAGAAAACCTATGATTGATAATTTGGTGTTTTGGATGTTTGAATATCACTGGCCTAAATATTGATGTTTAAAAGTATCATAAAAAAGGGTTTTAATATTTAAAAAGGAAAAATCTATTTTTCTAAAAATAGAATTTAAATTTCGAACTGGTTAAGAAATTGTAACAACCCGAATTCTGGTAGAGCAAATTTTGAAAAAAATTATAATCTATCGAAACCCATGTTGGTTTGTCTGGTATCTTGCAGAAAAGATAGAGATAAAAAACATATTAGAGATCAGAAAACATCTCATAGCAAAATGGAATAAATTATAACATAATCAAATATAGCCTTACCAGATAATAATACCGCCTAACCAGTATCCAAAGCTATCATATCTTTGCCACAAATCTAACCTACGAGTATGTTATGAGGAGGGGGTCAGACCACAAGTTCTGGTAACTATATTTATACTATACATTCTGGATAACCTTACATATACCATTTCATTACATTTTCTTATTTATTAGGTTACTTGGGTTAACAACATTCAAGCCTTACACACACATTGTACCCATCTACTCCCAATAGAATAACCTAATACATTATATACATAACTACCCCTAATATTAAGGTACACCCCATGGTACCCCATTCACATTGTCTCTGCCGTAACGCCACAGTAATATACGCAGTCCCTCATCCTACGACGGAACGACGTATGGATCTCTGTTTAATAACGTTATGTTCCGCATAGAGCCGCCATCGCCATGCTACTTAAATGTACGGACTGCCACCTTTGATCAAATTCGATTCCATCACAGAGTAATGCCCTAGAGTCTACGATACACCACCCGGAACAAACATGCATGTATCTAGACTTTCTCACGTACGTATCTCCAATCGCACTCGATGCCTTAACCTTGATGATACACCATCTAGAAATGGTTTGCATGTATCCGCACGTATTATCTATTGTGCACCGAGTTCCATAAAAAGGGCTGTATCAGAAACACGGAACTCAGTCGGGAGCCTTTTCAGATATCTATATACACACATGTTATGGTCCCACCAGACCCCCCCCTCAACAAGTGAAAGACAAACAGATGAAGCTAGTGACGTGGCCTAGAAAAACAAGCAAACAACATCCTAGTTGACTTGTCCCGCAACCAAAGCCTCGATAGTGAAAGGTCGATGGTCTGTTGATTTAGCTCCCTGTCTTTCCGCATCACGCTGAATGTCGATGACTGGTACCCGACGATTACTATCAATCATATGGTTAGACTCGCCTAAGGCAAACAAATGAGATGGTCGTAACTGGCCTAGCCACAAGGCAACAAGATCGTCAAATCACCTATGCCACCTTACAACCTTTTAACTGCACCCTATCGTGGCAATCAAGGTATACTCACTGGGTAGTAACACACAGACCCAACCCCTGCGAGCACAGACTAAACGCTGCTACCACACAGAGGACTACCAGAGGTAACCTCCACATCCCAGGAAGCTGCGTGCTTCCCCATCCTGTCCTTCAAAGCCAGCAGAATATCAGCAGAACAACAGACATAACAAGCAGAATAATCATATGAATGTGCGCTCCCCTTATGTCTCATGACACTACGACGATCTACCCTGTTGGAGTATTCACCTTTAGACGTACGGACTGATCCAAACGCCTTAGGTAGATGTGTTATTAGACCTTATGTCTAAACATTTAATTACGCGCTTGTTCTACCTCATCAGACATCCATTTAACTTGGTTATTTCAAGCCATATTGGCTTCTTATTCAAGTAACTAAGTTCCTCTTGTTTATTTATTTCAGTTATATAACTTAACCCATTTAAGTTCATTAATAAGCCTTTAACAAGTTATTCTTACCAGCAGATTTCAGATTCTCTGTTTTACGGATAACATGTTCATCTTATCAGCAGGATTCAGATTCTCAGGTATGAAGATTACTTAATTTATAATTAAGTATAAGTTATTGCATTTCATAAGTTTTCCCTCCTTTTTCTCTACTTTTTACAAACAATAGGTTTTCGGTTTCCATATTTATAGATTACTCAATTAAGTACAACTTATCTCATTACATAAGATATCTCATTCCCTCTATCGTTTATTATAACCTAAGTTATAATTTCCACTTGTCCCTAGGATAAGCCAACCTATTATCTTTCCTTTTCCCCTTCAAGTTTATTCATAATAGGTTATTATCATTCCCTGTTCATTCCAATTCCTTTACTGATGTAAATTTCATTCATTTCCATTAATTGCAATCAATTCCATTTATTTCTATCCTGTTATATACATATATATGTTTATGCACCAGACCTCACACATTAAGCCGACCACTTGTGGATGCTGAATTTGCCGAGCGGTTCCGGGCAGACTTCTACCACAAGTTGAACTTAACCTCATGTCTTAGAACTGTTATATGTATGTTTACGCACCAGACCTCTCACATTAAATTAACCACTTGTGGATGTTGTATTTGCAAGGCGGTTCCAGGTAGACTTCTACCATAAGTAGAATTTAACCTCATGTCTAGGCGCAGTTACAATTTTCTATTTACTGTAAATTTAGTCATATTAATTCTTCCAAATTTCACTGTAATTCTTATTTACAATCTCTTGGCATAATAATATTCTTAACAAATATTTATGTTCTTTGTAAATTTCAAAATTACAGTGTTCATAAAAATTCCCAGTTCTGACAGGTGATTAATGGAAACTTGTCTTATACAATAGAAATGTTCTCAGCAGATTTAATTTCAGTTACCACAATTATTCCCAATTTCATTGCAACTTAGCTTACAATATCTGATTAACAGGGTATTAGAACAGGTCTGTATACAACGGTAATCCTTTCCACTTATTATAACAGGTTTATACATTTCAGCAGGTATACATTTCAACAAATTTATATATTTCAATAGATTTCACATTTCAGCAGATCTATATATTCCAGCAGGTTTACATTTCTGCAGATTTACGCATATTAATGGGGAATGCAAAATGATAGATATACCAATATCAAAAAGTATAACTTAAATCCACTCACCTAATAGCTTTCCAATTCATGAATCTGGTCCAGACCTAGCATTCCATGGCTCCCCTAACTGAATCTAAAACCTAAATAACCATGGATTCACAATTTTCAAATGAAAAGAAAAGGGAAGAAAGAAGAGAAACCTAAATTGACGGGATCTAAGGATTTACCTAACTTCGACAAGAATTATGAATACCCATTAGCAGATATACATTCTTTTCCTCCAGATCTTGAATCATAATTTCCTTTGACTAATTATTCTATTTTCTGAAGAGATATGAGGAGGAAGAAGAATGGCAGAGTCTAGCCAACCTCTCAGAAAATATGAGATTTAGGCTAGGCTCTACTAGCCTATTTATAATGGTTCAAAAATGTGGATATGTTCTTGTACATGCAGCGCTGAGTCAGCAATGAACATGGTCTGAACAATAGTCCAGATTTGTTAAATGAATCTGCCCAGATCTGAGGTGTGTCGATCCCTAGGTCGACCATAGGGTCGACCTATGGGTCGAACCGACACTTGCTTGGGTTGACACATAGGTTGACCCAGGCCTTGTTTCGGTCTCTTTTTCTTCTTCTTCTTCTTCTTCTTCTTCTTCTGCGCATTGTCTTCAGTTTGAATTGATTTGAATTATTCTTATATTATATTCATATATAAACTCCTTATATGTATACAAAAGTTCTAATGCCCACTTTATACGTATATATACGCACAACTTTTATTTCGTTTTCAAAACTCAAACGACGTTATGCCGTTATTTAATTCTTATTTATTTTCATTTATTTCAGGTTTATTTTGAATTCATTTTTTATGCATATATATTTTTGCACATATATATGCATATATTTACATATGCATGTATACATATATTTATGTACTTCCTTATATGAATAGTTTTCCTTATATGTACATTTATACATTTTTTCCCTTTAAAACTTGTATTATTTTAGCCGTTCCTCTAAAATAAAAATATGCGCCCGCGGGAATCGAACTTGCGCCACTCTCATGAAAGTCACATGCTCTAACCAATTGGACTACATAGGCTTTTGTTAACAAGACTAAAAACAATGGTGGCTATTGTTCTTTTCTTATACCTTCTTTTCATGTCTGTTGTAATATTTCATTTAAAGATGTCTCTTTCATCTTAAATCTGTTTTCTGCAATCCATAGGTCTAAATTAACTAGAAAATCGCCATAATGACGCTAATCCTGTGACCAAATTCTGGAAGCTCTTCAGATTTTATTTTGTTTTACTTAATTAAAAATGCAGGGTGTTACATTCTCCCACCCTTAGGAAATTTGGTCCCCGAAATTTGGTAAGGGTAAAATCAAGTAATTCCTCGCATAAATCACAACCATCATGTGTGCATCCAATTTTGCAACCATTTCTGTACTAGTTCAAAGTGTAATTCAACATAATAATACATGAATGAACGAAATGCCTAAGAAGTACCTCCTATATGAATGCAATTTTTTCTTGAAAATTTCTTTGAAAACCCAATGAAGGCATCCTAAATATACTGGCAATTTCTATATGAATGCAATATTTGAAAATCAAAATAATTTTTCATACAAATTTTCCTACACTCTTACTGAGAAAGAGCGTAGTTCATCCAACTTTTGCATCCAAAACCCTAACAAGCAACTTTATTTTTTGAATTTCAAAAAAAATCTATTTTTCTAAATTCAATTTCTTATGTTAAGAAAAGGTGGAAAACAGAAAAATTCATATCTTCCGTTTTTCTTTCATATACCTTTTTTCTAACTGTACTTGGACTTTATGAAACTATTATATAAAGATTCCCTATTTTCCTATCCATGCACAGCCCACATAAGAAAACTTTCTTTGTTACAAATTTTCTTTAACTATCATGTTTATTGCTTTACTGAATTTATTGCTTCCTTTTTAATTATGCTACCATTCTTTTACTAGCTTATTTAACTTAATCCTCTGATCAAAGTTTAGTTTCAAACAAGCCTTCTAGTCCTTCAACTTAAACAGGAAAACAAACGCTCTACATAACTACTACTAATGGCCAAGAATATCAAGACTATTTCCCCCTCAGACAGAAAAGTTCAGTCCATGGGATCAATGACTGGTTTAGGTGTTATCCTAACTACCCAACTGGAAAAAACGACAGAACAATCCCAATAGAAATATAATAAAGGGTTTTACCTCTAATTGGTAAATTAGCAACATGATCTAGACACTTACTTGCCCTTCACTATCTAGTAGTCACCACTAGTCCTGGCTGTGTACTAACAGTCACTTCTAAGCAACATCCTGGGTTTTTCAATGCTTATGCATTCAACGGAACCTTATCATTATTGCAAGACAATTCTCTCTATCTACGCCATAGCCTTAAAAACTTTCCCTATCTTCTCTAGGCGCTAATCTTTACCTACACCATGATTTTTAAAAAACGTGGTTTGGCTTCCTCATTTTATTTTCCTTCCAAAAGTTAAAAGTGTTAAAACTTTATTTTCCTCACCAAAACTTACTTTTGCCAAACCATAAAACATGTCATCTAAAACAAATGCAAATCAATTTTTTTTTCAAATCACAAAAATCGAAGTAGAAAAGGATGACTATTACTCAATCAGGTCTACAACTACTCTTACTTACAACTAGGTGCAAGAATCTACTCTATTCATAATTTCTACAACTTATTTTGTCTGCCTAATAATCTTTTTTGTTAAAACAATTTATCAAAAATGATTGTCAAAAGAATAGAGATTTCAAAACTTTCCTTACTGAAAATTCTAGTTTTCAACAAAATGCCATATGAAAATGCAACATTTTCTTTGTTTCGCTTTTTAATCCTTTCATATAGTATAACAAGAAAACTAGCAAGCTATACATGCTCTATAATGTGCACCTTTTACTGAGAGAATTTCATTTTAGACAAATGTTCACAAGAAATCACTATTTCCAAAATATACCACATTTTACATATTTATTTTTTAAATATGTTCTTTACATATTTTAAACATCAAAAACACTTTTAAGATCAAAACTTGAAATTACCATAAACCATCTTCCAAAAGCTTTTTCAATTTCAAGTTCTTATAAGTTACTAATAGGGCTAGACTCAAAGTGGGTTTCCAACTTACCTAGGCTTTCCTAGACACTCCCACAAAGTCATTTCTCTCAACTATATATATTCCTAACCCATTTTCCTCTTTTTTAACCTTATCCAATATATAAGGTTTTACTGCCAAACCCACTAACCTGAAATACTAACACATGGGATTCACCTTTCTTCCATACAAAGTATATTGTACACTTCCAACATAAATTACCTAAGGGTCTCAGATTTCCATATTCATTCCTTTACTGTTAAAAGCAAATATCCTAATTCTCACCATATTATGCTCTTTCTATTTAGTGGGTTCCTCTATTGATCTAGGTGTATATATATATATATATAGTACTTATATTTGAAAAATACAAATACGTTTGCTCACTACCTATACAGGAATCCTAACCAAGGCTCTAATACCAGATGTAACAACCCGAATTCTGGTAGATCGATTTTTTTCTTCGAAATTATAATCTATCGAAACTCGTGTTGCTTTGCCTGGTAACCAGAAGAAAAGATAGAGATAATAAACATATCATAGCTCTGAAAACATCTCACAGCGGAATGGAATAAATTATAATATAATCAAATATAGCCTTACCTAGACAATAATACTGCCTAACCAGTATCCAAAGCTATCATATCTCTGCCACAAATCTTACTTGCGAGTATGTTATGAGGAGGGGGCCAGAATACAATTTCTGGTGACTGGATTTAAACTATACATTCTGGATAACCTTACATATACCGTTCAGTAACATTTTCTTATTTATTAGGTTACTTGGGTTAACAACACTCAAGGCTTACACACGTCGTACCCATCTGCTCCCAATAGATTAACCTAATACATTATATATGTAGC
This sequence comes from Allium sativum, assembly GCA_030737875.1. NCBI lineage: Eukaryota > Viridiplantae > Streptophyta > Magnoliopsida > Asparagales > Amaryllidaceae > Allium > Allium sativum. Next base: position 420,284,362 of record CM060913.1, on the reverse strand, counting down.
TACCCCTAATACTAAGGTATACCCCGCGGTACCCACTCGCACGGTCTTCGCTGTAAAGCTATAGAAATATACGTAGTCCCTCATCCTACGCTGGAACAACGTACGGATCTCTGTATAACAATGCTACATTCCGCATAAAGTTTCCATCGCCATGCTACATAAGCGTACAAACTGACACCTTTGATCGAATCGGATTCCATCATAGAGTAATGCCCTAGAGTCTACGATACACCACCCTAAGCAGATATGCATGTAGGTAGACTTTCTCATGTACGTATCGTCAATCATACTCGATGCCATAACCTTGATGGTACACCATCTGAAAATGGTATGCATGTGTCTGAACGTATTATCTACTATGCACCGAGTTCCGTAACAAGGCTGTATCAGGAACACATAACTCAGTCGAGAGGCTTTTGAGATATCTGTATACACATATGCCATGGTATGCATTTTCACGGTGGCTATGGTCCCACCAGACCCTTCCCTCAACTAGTCGAAGATAAACAGATGAGAGCTATTGATATGGCTTAGAAAAACAACAAACAACATCCTAATTGGCCTGTTCAACAACCAAAGCCTTGATAGTGAAAGGTCAATGGTCTTTAGGTTTAGCTCCCCGTCTTTTCGCAACATGCATCACACATCACGCTAACTGTCGATGACTGGTACCCAACGATTACTATCAATTATATGGTTAGACCTGCCTAAGGCAAATAAATGAGATGGTCGTAACCTACCCAGTCACAAGGCAACAAGATCATCGAATCAACTATGACACCCTACAGCCTTCTGACTTCCCCCTATCATGGCAGTCAAGGTATACTCACCGGGTAGTAACACGCAAACGCAACCCCTGCGAGCACAGCCTAAATATTGCCACCGCACAGAGGGCTACTAGGAGTACCCTCCATGCCCCAGGAAGTAGCGTGCTCCCCCTTCTGTCCTTCGGAGCCAGCTGAATATCGTCAGAACAATAGGCAGAACAGGAAAAATAATCAGGCAGACGTGCGCTTCCCTCATGTCTCATGACACCATGATGATCTACCCCATTAGGTTATTCACCTTCAGCCGTACGGACTATTCCAAGTGCTCCAGGTTGTTGTGTTATTAATCCCTATGTCTAAACATTTAATTACGCACTTGCTCTACCTCATCAGACTTCCAGTTAACTTGGTTATTTCAAGCCATATTTACTTCTTACTCAAGTTACCAAGTTCCTCTTGCTTATTAATTTCAATTATATAAGCTAACCCATTTATGTTCATTAATAAGCCTTTAACATGTTATTCTTATTAGCGAATTTTAGATTCTCAGGTTTATGGACAACATGATCTTCTTATCAGCAGGATTCAGATCCTCAGGTTTACATATTACTTAATGTATAATTAAGCATAGCTTATTGCATTTCGTAAGTCTTCCCCCCTTTTTCTCTACTTATTACAAACAACAGGTTTCCAGATTTACAGATTACTTAATTAAGTATAATTTATCTCATTACATAAGTTATCTCATTCCATTTATCATTCATTATAACCTAAGTTATAATTTCCACTTGTCCCTAGGACAAGCCTAACTATTATCTTTCCTTTTCCCCTTTAGGTTTATTCATAATAAGTGATTATCATTCTCTGTTCATTCCAATTCTTTTACAGTTGTAACTTTAATTCATTTCCATTAATTACAATCAATTCCATTTATTTCTATCCTGTTATATACATATATTCATATATATGTTTATGCACCAGACCTCTCACATTAAGCCAACCACTTGTGGATGCTGGATTTGTCGGGCGGTTCCGGGCAGAATTCTACCATAAGTTGGACTTAACCTCGTGTCTTAGCAATGTTATATGTATGTTTACACACCAGAACTTTTGCATTAAATTAACCACTTGTGGTTGCTGGATTTGCCGGGCGGTTCTGAGCGGACTTCTACCTCATGTAGAATTAAACCTCTGCCTAAGCACGAAAATTTTCTATTTACTGTAAATTTAGGCATATTCATTCTTCCAAATTTCACTGTAATTCTTATTTACAATCTCTTGGCATAATAATATTCTTAACAAATATTCATGTTCATTGTAAATTTCAAAATTACAGTTTTCACAAAAAATCCCAATTCAGGCAGGTGATTAATGGAAATAGGTCTTATACAATAGAAACGTTCTCAGCAGATTTAATTCCAATTACCACAATTAATTCTAATTTCATTGGAACTTAACTTACAATATGCAATTAATAAGTTATTAGAACAAGTCTATATACAACGGTAATTCCTTTCCATATATTCTAACAGGTTTGTACATTCTAGCAGATTTACATTTCAGCAGATTTATATATTTCAGCAGATTTTACATTTCAGCAGATTTATATACTCCAACAAGTTACATTTCAGCAGATTTATATATTCTAGCAGGTTTACATTTTAGCATATTTACACATATTAACGGGGAATGCGAAACGATAGATGTACCATTATCGAAAAGTATACCTAAATCCACTCACCTAATAGCTTTCCAATTCATGAATCTGGTCCAGACCTAGCATTCCTTTGCTCCCCTAACTGAATCTAAAACCAAAATAACCATAAATTCACAATTTTCAAACTAAAAGAAAGGGAAGAAAGAAGATAAATCTAAATTGACCAGATCCAAGAATTTACCTCACTTCGATTAGAATTCTGAACACCCATTTGCAGATATACATTATTTTCCTCCAGAACTTGAATCAGAATTTCCTTTGACTAAATATTCTATTTTCTAAAGCGATTTGAGGAGGAAGAAGAATGGCAGAGTCTAGACATCCTCTTAGAAAATAAGAGATTTACGCTAGGCTCTACTAGCCTATTTATAGGTGTTCAAGAAAGTGGATATGATCTTGCACACGCAGTAATGAGTCAGCAATGAATATGGTCTGAAATACAGCCCAGTTTTGTCAAACGAATCTGCTCAGATCTGGGGTATGTCGACCCCTGGGTCGACCCATACCCTCTTGGGTCAACCTATGGGTCGACCCGACCCTTGCTTGGGTCAACCCATAGGTCGACCCAGGCCCTGTTTTAGTCTCCTTTTTTCTTCTTTTGCGCATTGTCTTCAGTTTGAATTGATTTGAATTATTCTTATATGATATTCATATATAAGCTCCTTATATGTATACAAAACTTCTAATGCCCACTTTACACGTATATATATAGGCACACCTTTTATTTCATTTTCAAAATTCATACGGCGTTATACCGTTATTAAATTCTTACCTATTTTCATTGATTGCAGGTTTATTTTGAATTTCATTTCTATACATATTTTTTGCACACATATAAGGATGTATACATATATTTCTGTACTACCTTATATGTATAGTTTTCCTTATATATGCATTCATACATATTTTCCCTTTATAACATGTATTATTTTAGTCGTTCCTCTAAAATAAAAATATGGCGCCCGCGGGAACCGAACTTGCACCACTCTCATGAAAGTCAAGTGCTCTAACCAACTAGACTACGTAGGCTTTTGTTAACAAGACTAAAGACAATGGTCGTCATTGTTCTTTTCTTATACCTTCTTTTCATGTCTGTTGTAATATTTCATTTAAAGATATCTCTTTCATCTTAAATCTGTTTTTTACAATCCATAGGTCTGAATTGACCTGAAAATTGCCACGAACGCAATGATGCTAATCCAATGATCAAATTCTAGAAGCTCTTCAAATTTTATTTTACTTAATTAAAAATGTGGGGTGTTACAGAAATATTAACTTGTTTTGAATAATAAAACAAGTAATGAATTTATAAACGATGTTTATAAATAAAATGGAAAAAATTTCATTAGATAATGCAGGGAATTGAATAGAATTTATAAACGGTGTTATAAATTAAATGGAATAATTTCCATTTGGATATTGCGGGGAATGTAAATCCAATTGTGAATTAAAAAAGGGGAATTGAAAATAGTTTCAAAAAGGAACAATGAAATCTATTCCGATAGGTGGAATGTAAATTGAATTAAAATAAATCCATATGGATTTATGATTGATTTGAATTCGATTAGATCAAATTTATTTAAATAAATTATTTTCAGAATTGATATTAAGATATTATTAAATAGAAGTTTAAATTTAAGTAGAAAATAGATTCACTGTTTACATATATAAGTTATAATCAATAAAATATTCCAGAATAGGAATTGGGTTTCAATTGGATTTAAAATGGAATTTTGTTTTAAATTATAAAACAGAGAAGTTAAATTTATAAATGAGGTTTATAAATTAAGAGAGAAAATTATCATTATATAATTTAGAGATTTAAATTTAAGTACGAATTTAAAAGTGGATTGGAAATCATTTCGAAGAAGGAACGACGGTTTCCATTCCAGAATTCGGAATATACACTAAATTGAAATAAATCCCAAGGATTTATAATTAGAGTTCGATTTTTTATTCTCTTTTATAAAATAATTTGTCTCTAAAGGAATTGGAGTACAATATATAAGACTGAACTGTAAATAATTTGTAACTAAGTTATGAAATAAATCGAAGATTTAGGATAATCGAGAAGTTTAAGTTAAATTTGAAAAACTGGAAATTTAAGTTAGATTTGGAAAACTGGATTCGATATATATTAAAATATATATAAGAACAAGATTGGAATTTAAATTAAATGAAGCTTAACGTTTATATTTAAATATAATTAAAACGAACTCGCCGCAGCACGACAGTTCGTAATTTGATGTTTCAAACTTCAATTGAGTATATAGAACTCAATTTAATTCGGAATTATTTGAAACAAGAGACGTCAGGACCAATTAAATAATAATTTTCTAATGGAAGAGAAAAATATGGATTTTGTCTTAAAGATTTTGAGTTATGTCAAATCAAATTTCCAGAAAAACAGCGCCATAATCATTATAAAACCATAACGGTTTATTCAAGATTAATACTAGGATTTAAGAAAAATAAAAATTAAATTTCCATTAGAAAAATCGAGATTTAAATTACAAAATAAATATGAACTCAAGTGGAGTAAATGGATTAATTTTTGAAACAAAAATCAGATTTTAAATTATTGAATGAAGTTAAGTAATTAGAAAGTAATTAGTCAGTGGAGTTGGATCGAATTTAATTTTGGTTAAATAAATTGGTTTGGTGAATTAAAAAAATTTAATATGCAAATCTTGAATTAAATTTTGGATCGAATATAGAAAGTGAATTCCACTTATTTATCAGTCAATAACAATGTGTTTAACATGGTTGATTTCGATTAAAAGTTAAATGGGCAAATGAGCTAAATAAAGTATAAATTAGCGAATTGAATAGGGTTGAACAAAAATGTTGAATTGAGTTGGAATAAATTAGGAATGGTTAGATATATGTTGAGAAGGTTTGGAATGAAGAGAATGGAGATTATATTTTGAGTGCCCAACAAAAAGGTACATGTTTAAATTCCATATGAGATTTTATGAGCCTATTGGCAAGCCGCTTGGCTTTTTTATTCTCTTTTTTGAATGGAAAGGGTCTAAAGAGGCGAGTTGGGGGTCGAGCTATTGAGTCGTGCAAAGGAGGTGCTGGCGAAATTTTCCGAAAATTTAAGGAGTTAGAATATTTTTAAGAAAAAGTGATAATTTAAAAATCAATATATCAATATATACATAATTCAATAAGAAAACGAACTTAAGATAAAATACTATAAACAAAAATGAAATCTATAATTAAATCTGGTAAGAATAGAAAGAGAAAGGTATTCACGTTTTAAAAATGAATAATTGGTTTTTATGGTGTTGATTATTCGGGGAAAGTGATCATGTCTGTTTTGAAGTTAAGGATGTTTTCTGTCAACGTCTGAGAGGTAATTATACCCCAGCTTGATTGATTTCATTGTTAATCATAAATAGGAAGATTTAGTCTTGAAGATCAGTGTTTAAAGAGAATTATTTGAATGCAATATATTGAATTGTTGTAATGATGTTTTACACGACAGTCGTTTTAACCCAGATAAGTGGAATTCTGGAAAGATAATAAGTATTTCCTAAGTATAGAAATGAATGGTCGTGAAAGGGAGAAATAACTGGAAATGAATTCCAATCATAAATAGAAAATATTTTCTAAGTATAGACAATAAAAGAAGGCGATATCTGAAAATGTTTTCCAAATAGCATAAGAGGCTAAGAAGATAGTTGAAAATATTGGGTTAACAAATATTGATAAGAAAATGGAGAAGTGATTTAATTAATGAAATATTAATTAAGTGGCCCAGTGATTGTTTAATACTTTGGATGCATGTTTGTTTTTCTTCGATAGTTAAATAACCGACTATCGAAGTATTGGCCATATCATTATCAATATAGAGAGACCGGTTGGACTATTATCCGAGAATTACTCCATATTGGCAGTAGCATTGCGAATCAGATTATATGAAGACAATCAAAGGCAGAATAAAGTGCAATGGCTTTATCTGTTAATCCTAGGTATAAACCGCCAAAGATGGATTAATGGAAATTGTGCCTTCGGTTTCGTTCATTCCCTGAACAAACGTGTATGGACGAATGTCTAACAGAGTATTTCCAGCGATCGCATATGTTGGTCGGTACCAATATACATCTAGCGGCGGATAATTTATTCTCTTATCATAATATCTAGAATATCTTTGTGCAAATCAATTAGTGATTAACGGGTCTGACAATGTGCTATTCAAAGTTACTGTGCTATCAATGAAAGGTAAGTAATTGTAACCTCAACCTTCACAACTGGGAAATGGTATAAAATCGGGTAGGTCGCATGGCTAAGTAGGTCACACCCAAGTAGGGTGTATTCTCACCTAATCTATAGAAAATACTTTTTCTTCTTTATCTTATCGCTGTTATTGCTTCGGAATGGTTACTGATCCCAACCGTTGGTGACAATACATTTGGTACTCTCAATCGAAGTGAGGGGATGGTCATGTTTAGCCTGGGTTGCAAGATTTTCTTATTGAACCCGGTGTATTCCTCTCTAGAGATACATTGTTCAAAGGTGGTCCCATACCTTGCCAGTTGGAACCCATTCTCCAATAAGTGCCCGTGGTTTTGAATGTAAATGTAGTTATAAACTCGAGGGGTAAGACAATTTAGATTTTATGCCTTATCAAAAATTTAGTGAAAATAATATGCCCTGTCTCTAAATTGACATTTTTGAAAGTAAAAGATGTTTTTCTGATATGTTTACAATTTCACATTTGATCATCAATTTTAGCATGGCTTTTTATTTTTTTAGTTAAAACTTTCCATGGACTCTTGAAATTTATTTGACAAAGTTATTGGGTAGAAACAAACAAAAATCATTAAAGTACAAGTTAAATCGATAGTAAAAGAACAATAATCAGAACAGCGGGCTGAAAAACATCTCCCATCGAAATTTCAAACACAATTATATTTTTGATGATTTTTTCTTACTATAAATTTTTCCTTTTTTTACAGGATTCGCATTCTCAGATTGAAAAAAGTAAAAGATCGTTGTAAAGTTTTAGCGAAAACAATGATTTGGAAGCTCTAATAGGAAAAAAAAATGAAGAGATAGTCGAATATAACATTAAAATGGTATCTTAACAAAAACGTTCAAATAAAAAATGAATTTAGTTGATAATTCAAATCTGTTTGCAGATTTTGATGGAAATGATTTTGATGACATATTAGAACACTAGATTGTAATGGATGAATACATTAATGATACAAAAGAAAAAGCATAGGATATTGAGATTTACTGAAAGTGAAGTCCAATGTATATATATATATATCTATAAACAATGGTTATAATTATCTTATAAGTATATATTTCACAAATGACCATTTGTTCATATATCATAATTATAGATATATGAAGTGTTATGAATATATAATGGTATGAATGAAGCAAGTGACAATTTCCAGTAGTCAAAATAAACTAAATCTTGTATTTAAAATTTCGTCATATTTAAACATATTATTTATAATTTGTTTTCATTATAACCATGTTACTTTATATGTCTTATTTGTATTGTTGCTTTATGACAGCGGAATTTTCAAAAATTGACTATGTCTTAGAAATAAGAATATTATTTAATACACAAAATTTTACAATGAGGCATCACTTAACAGGTAGCACTAGACATCATAATCTCTAAGATCGACTTCGACCTTGACCTTAAGAGAAAATTGTCAATGATATGCATTAAACTGTACATATTTTGTGGTTTAATTTGAACAATAAGATGCACTATCCAGGCTAAATCAAAAACAAATTGAAAGAAATTCATTGTGCATATGAAAAGGATGCTGAGTTTATTGTTACGTTTAATACATGCATAGTCAAGTATTTAAACACGACTATTAGTAGCATACTCATCAACAAAGTTAAGTTCAAATTCAAAAGTTTGTTTTAGCATTGGTTAATTAATCCTGATAAGATAAGATCCCAAAACTTCTATATTAATTAAACAGAAACTTAACATTTTCCTTTTGGTAACATCCTAATATAACAAGGCTGTTGTAAAGATATTATTACTCTATTTTTATACAAGAACCATTCCAATCAAATATCACCAAGTCCCATGCTACTTAGAGTTCATTTAAGGACAACTGTTTGGACCATTACCAACAATCCGTTTTGTTCAGTTCCCTCTCTTTCATCGTTGCCAAGTGAACGAACGGAGGAGCAAGGAAACCAAACCAGCCAGGGATCATGGTGTACAACAACCAACAATTTTCGCTCTAAATTTATAACGACAAAGACTTCACCATTATAAATTTATGCCCTACCACCAACAGCTTCCTCTTCCACTTCGCTCTTCCTTCTTATTTTTTCAGTCGAAAGAAAATAAAAATTTCACCATTTCCCCAAAAACGTCCAAATTCATTAGCTTTTAGCCAAATTAAAGGTCATTTTCGAGATATACCGTCGAAGAGATGTCTAGAATGCTAAAAAAACTTGTCAAAAAGTTCATGCACGAAGAAGGTAGTTGCCGCGATGTATGCGGAAACGGCAAAGGATAGGGGATTGCACCATATATCCACAAGCATGAACTAGAAAAACTTTTTGAAGTCGTTGAAAATTTAGAGAATCAGGGCAAAGGCATAGAAGAAGGCGGTCGACGCGGTCGTGGATGCCGCAGTGGTGGTGGAGCGGGAAAGACACATAGAGGAGCCGGAAAAATTTCACTAGACAAGTCGACCTTGATGTATTTTTGGATTTGAATATTAGCGAAGCAAAATTGCTTCTGCTATCCAACTTTCATGCAATTTCAGAAAGGATGTACATGTCAGTACATAGGTAATCTAGGCTGTAAGTATTTCTTTTATAAATGATTAGAATAATTGGAGTATTTTGTCAAATGACTAATTAATAGTATGACTTGCATTTAACTTTAATCGTCACGAAATATACTGTTCACGTGGTTACTAGCGACCACACTAGCTATTTTCATGGACATTTGGCAGACAAGGATAGAGTCGTAGCATTATTACATGGCCTCAGATTCAACTATTTCATAGATATTATAATGACCATTTTACCATAATTATTAGATAATTTAACACTCCATAATTTACCTTATTATGTACCATACAATTTTAGGACACAATCTAGAGCTTGCATAATTATATGTCTTATACCTCATTGGTAACCTATTTTTCAGCATGACGAGCAGTAGTTTGGTATTGGATTTACTGATGTATTATCTAAGTTGCATTTTGGTACTGCTATTTTATACGATCGACGTATGCCTATTCTTCCATACTTATAAAGGCGCCTTAACATACAGTGCACCATTTAAGACTAATAGGTTTTATCGTTTGGTTTTTGGAAGTTATTACAGTACTGGTATATAAATTATTTCATAAATTTTCATTTCGTCACTCGGACTTCTAACAAGTCTACATTGTTTTCCTCGTCTTTCATTTTGGGTCGCGGACAATAGAGGACCCAGGGATAATGAATCATGTCACGTTTATTCGGTTTTCCACAACCAGATCGGCTTAAGGATGTACATGCATTGGATTATATGTCATCCATTTCATGACAGTATATCTTTTGGGATTGATTTTATAGAGATTGCTAGGAAGCTTGCCAGGAGGATATTTCCCCTCAATCTTGTCCCTCAGCTTTAAGGCTTATTGGTATCTTGGTAAGAGGCGTTGGAGACAGTTATATAATTTTGATGTTATTCTTTATGATTCGCACCCTCATACTTATCTCTATATGATTTATCCATCAAATTAGCTTAACCTAGGGAGGGCCGCAGGTTGGTGGAGGGCTGAGAGCTTTGATTACAGGTCAGTCGTATATTGACTTCAAACATAGATTTTTTTAATTATTCCACTGATGCAATTACCTATGCAGAATCAATAGATTTAGTCGGTCCTTAATTTTGCTATAGGACACGTCATACTTCCCCTGTTATTGAGGATATTACCCTGCCCGATCAGGGTTATCTTGCAACATATCACATTAAGGTTGCTTCTCATTTTGGATGGACCATTGAAGTCCCTATTATAGGACCATATCATTATGTTGACGTGTTTCACCCTCCGACGCACAATCCTTATTAGTATCTGACCCATATATCGTACGCCAATCTTTATGATATGCAAATGGGGATCAAACACACAAGATATGAAAATTATAGGTATATCCTAGACTACTACGATAATGAGCTACGTCGTCAGGAAGAGGAAGTAGTCTGACTGAATGAACAGCTGGAGGAAGAGCACAAGAGATTTGCTGATGTGCAGATGTACTATGAGCATTTAGTTGGTCCTAACAATAGTCGGGATGATGAAGAGGATGAGTAACGACGTCGATGTCCGACATGTCTGTAACACCCCGCCTCCGCTAGGGTCACTCGCAAAGGAATGCAATAGCTTTAGAGGGGCATTATTGGTAAACATGCACAGAAATATCACAAGACAGAACATATAAAATAGCGGAAGTAAAATCGAACTTTCATAAACATGAATACATAAGGTCTAAAGCCTTTTACATCAGAGTACATCAAAACCTGTCTTGCAATAGTAAAGAAGCATAAAGACTTTTTCATAAATTATTCCCCAAATAAAAACATTAAAGTAGCCATAGCCAGGAAAAGTCCAAGCCATCCATGATGACCTTCAAGCAGAAGAAGTCCGAACTAAACAGCAGTGTTTCCTCCCTGTAACCTGGGGGGGAAACGGAAGAAAAGAGGCGAAACAAAACGGGTCAGTCAAAAAGACTGAGTAAGCCCTATCTACTATTAGTATAAAAACTAGTAAAGTTAACTGACATGAGAAACTGAGATGAACATAAGCATGATAACAAGATAGATAAGCTAAATCAAAATAACAGGATGAACTACTGAACTCAGATAAACTAAGATGTCATGATAAATTACGATGTCAAGACAAAACAAGGTGTCACATCGTCAGGTTCCTATCAAGTATAATATTCCAAGATATCTATCACGTATAACGTCCCATGGTATCTATCCTGTATATCTGCTCTGCACCTACCGTACTAGTATCCCAACTGTATTACGTGTTATCCGTGAATGACCCTTACTCAAAAGTCGTGTAATGGTCCTTGTCAACCTAATATGCCGCATATATAGGTTACTCAGCTCATATGTTTCTTTCCATGTATAAGTTCAGTTCTTTGCCGTAGGCTGTACGGGCTTTCCCATGTAAACGGTTTATCCTTGAAGTTGTTTTGGACTGCAACCCTTGATCTAGTTGTGTTTCCTTACCATGAACTATCGCGCGTCCACTCAGGATTTATGCCACCTAGGACCGCTAGGGATTATGCTACCTAATGAACGTTTCCGCGTCTCGGTTTGGGTTTTGGCCACCTAGGACCACTAGGGATTACGCCACCCGTCAACCGCGCCCTTGATCCCACGTATGTATCGTGAATCGTTTTCCATGTCTAGATGCACATGTTCCCCAATGTGCCATCCGAGTTCCGTGCCAGGGCAAATCAAGAAATACGGAACTCGGTCGGGAGCTTTAAATCGTCTGCCGATGCAGTTATCAAGTTCTGTTTTTGTACCCGTGGCTATGGTCCCACGTGACCCCTCCCTCAACTACTGAAAGGCAATCCAAGAAAATCATGTGTAAGAACCACTCCACGGCCCCACTATAGCCCACTTTCCTACGGGCCAACCTCACCCATGACTCGATAGCAAGCACATGGTCTGTTGGGGGTTCCCTGCCTTTCCGCACGTACACGATTGACTAAAGATGGTAGGTAGTCGGCGATGCGCTATCCAGGGCAAAAACAAGAATCGTCGACTCCACGCTAATCCATCCCAGTCTTTAGGTTGCTCGCATAGCAACCAAGGCATACTCTTGGTCCTTCTAACGCAGACCTTAACCTCTCATGGGCCTAGTATAATTACCTGGCAACCCACAAAGGGATCCCAAGAATATCCTCACGTCCCCCGAAGCTTCCACTTCGGCACCCAGTGCGCTGGAGCTTTTATCCAAGTCAGATAACTTGCTCCCCCTCGTATACTAAGCGATGACCTACCGTATCAGGTTACTCATTGTTTTGAGAATTAGTCCTATGTCCTTAGCTAAGAATTACTTAGTTACCCTTAACTAAGGTTTACCACTTAGCTTCCTTTCCCATTATCCTTGATTAACCACGGTTTTCTACATAGTTCTTCTAGCTAGGGTTTGTCTATTGGGTTAAGTGTTATCATTCAAGTCCATGACTTAACCCGCCCACGAATCACGTCAAAGATTGGCTAAGTATTTTAGTTCAAGACTTAGTCCCACAAGTTGGTTAAGTGTACCCAGAGGCTCATGACTTAACCCTATCAAGTCAAATTGGTCAAGTACTAGCTTACCTTAATCCTATCGGATTATCTTGCTAGATCGATTAAGCATAGATTATCTTAATCCCATCAAATTATCGAGTCGGATTGGTTAAGTATAGGTTGGCTTAACCCCATCCTCTAATCGTACTACAATGGTTAAGTATATTCTAAAAAGGTCTTGTGACTTAACCTTATCAGGTCCGCGTATTAGATTGGTTAAGTGTAAGTTACTTAACCCCATCAAATCATCATGTATAATTGGTTATGTATAAGTTGCTTAACCCCATTAAATTATCACGTTAAGTTGGTTAAGTATTGGTTACTTAACCTCATTGAATTACCGAGTTTAAATTGGTTAAGTGTTTAACTTAACCCCATCGAATTACCGTGTTTAGATTAGTTAAGTGTGGATTACTTAACCCCATCTAATTACCGTGTCGGATTAGTTAAGCGTAAATTACTTGACCCCATCCCCTAATCATCTTGTATGGTTAAGTGTCATTAAGAAAACTTACTTAACCTTGCCAAATTATCATGTTGGATTGATTAAGTATTGGTTAACTTAATCCCCGTCCACTAGTCGTATAAAAATGGTTAAGCGTCATTAGGCAAATCAAATCACTTAACCTACCCAACCTTGTCATGTTTTGTTAAGTATCATTAGCCTAACCAATTTACTTAACCCATTTACCCATGTCATATTTGGTTAAGAGTCATTAATCAAATTAACTTAACCCTATCATGTGGCATTAATTACTTAATGCACCCCAACCTCTCACATTAGACTTTGTTGTGGTTACTAGTTAAGCCGGTCGGTTCCGGGTAGCTTTACACCACAACTTGGTCTAACCTCGGCTTCAAGCACAACATGACCAACTTCTCACATTGGGTCCTATTGTTTGCAACTACTAGTTAGGCCGGTCGGTTCCGGGTAGTTTTACGTTGCAAACTCAACCCAACCTCGAGTTGGCCACTTTCATGTTTAGTCTAGTGTCATGTTCATAGTCAAGTTTTCAAGCAATTGGGTAGACCTAACTTAATAGGTAAATTCCCAATGGGTAGACCTAACTTAATAGGTAAATTCCCAAGCTTATGTTTTTATGCATACTTACATGTCAACTTCCATGTTATATTTCAAGTCATGTTTTCAAGTATAAACACATGTCATATTTAACGTTACATGTTGTCATGTTTATACCCATTTACCCAAGTCATATTCATGTCATTATGTTTCCCCATAATGTTACCCCAACGCTTTTTAAACTAGCATATACATTCGCAACAACGTAATGGACTAAAAGAAGAGACTTGACAAAGGCATGACAAAAATGGATATTAAGCCACAAGTTAATCATGGTGGCAAATGAGGCACAAATGTGTTCATTAGCTTGCATGTTACATTCTTAAGCCTCACAAAGACATGCATAAACCAAAACTTGCAACATAAGCGAATCATGGTGACAAATGACATGGAATGATGACTAGAAACTCGCATATATCATCATATAAGGGTTATGACTTCATATGCAAGTTGACATAAAAGGTATGAAGGTTCTCATGTTGCATAATGCAATATTTCAACATAAAGGTTGTAGCTTTTAGCTCATAAGATCAAGATGATGACTTCATAAACTTGCATGACATGATAGCACAAATCATACCCAATGATCAAACCCAAATTTGCAACATGAACATTTAACTTCATAGTTAATATCTAAGAGTAGGGAAGGGCTTACATTGCTATGAAGGCCTAAATCGATTAAGCTAAAACTTGTGATGAAGCCTATGCATGCCATTACCCAAAACCCCAAAGATGAACCCTCCAAATCAATGAAAACCCCCTCTTTATGAACCAAGATCAAAGCTTTAGCCTTGAAATCAACTTGAGAGGCTCTCATACTAACATAGAAACTCTCTAACACTCTCATGATCATGAAACCTCTCATAGAAATGAAGTGGAGGCTAGGATTTTGAGTGGAGGCCATGAGAGGAGCAATTTTGCCATAGTTTAGTTGCATGAATGAATAATGAGGATTTAGGATAGGTTAGGGTCTTATTTATAGATTAGGCAAGTGTTTTAGGCCATAGGATTAAACCTAGATTCAATCCAAGCCATCAAAGCATGTCTTGGGGAAGAAGTCAAGTGTAGGAACCATCTAGGGCCTTTAGATTAAAGATGAACCATGAGAACCATCCAAATGCAAAATCTGCATTTGAGCGAATCGGCCCACGGGTTGACAGCCAAACACCCTGGATTAACCCCTAGTCGACCCAGCGGGCTTGGGTCGACCTCAAAAATCGGCCGGTTCGGTTATTCCCCTCTCCCAATTCGCTGTTTTGAACATTTTTGCATATTTATTTATTTAATTTTCAATTATATATATATATATATATCAATATATATATATTTCTCTGCGCAACCCATTTCACTTAATTAAGTATACTTTAATTTGGGAATTTTTCGTGAAACTTCGTGAGGCCATATCTTGGTCATACGGACTCAGATTTTCGAAAACTTGGACTCTATTTCACGTATTTTTCCGAGACGAACGCAATGGCATAGCCCGTTTCCCTTGATTCAGATTTTACAGTTTAATTCTGCCTCCATTTATGTTATAACAAGTTATTGAAAATACGGGTTGTTACATTCTCCCCACCTTTTAGGATTTCGTCCCCGAAATCTCCAAGTTAGGAAGAACACATCCTACCATCCATCATCCATCTACTCAAATCATCATCCACAAGCAACCATTGTCCTTAGATGATTTCTAATGCTGTATGAATATATGCAAAACGTGTGTGTACATGTTCCTTAGCTAATGCTAATGATCAGGCCTGAATAATCTTTCTAATGCAAAATATGTATAGTGCCATGAATCCAACATGTATGCAAATAGTCCTAGCCATATAGATACTATATGCGTGCAGAATCATTCATTCATATGCGACAACCACATGATAATACATTTGATTTCATTCATAAACAAGTATAAATACTCGTGCATATGCAATATGAAATGTGACCGAGTCGAGTTAGTATTTAATGTGTATTCGCGCATCCACGAGCAACCACTTGCAACCATATCAATCATAACATGTTTCAAATACATGTTTACATACATAGGGTTCTACCTAGGATTCCCTGAAACAGGGTCGAGAAGATAAATAGGACAAACTCCTTACGGGGTTTGTAACAGAAAATAGGACTGAGAGGATGTCCACAAAAGATAGCCTACAAGTAAGCTCTACAGAAAACAGGGATCAAGGATATACTCCCAAAAAGAGATATCATGCACATATCTAGTCTTTGACCATCAAAGTCGTCTTTTAACTTCGCGATTTTGTAGCTTCTTATTCCTGTTTCCATAACATGAGCTGGAACTCATTTCTTCGTCACCTCTCGTTCCACTTGCACTTATCCTTTTCCTTAGAATACTTGACGCAAATATGACTGCGTACTCATGATCTCATGCAAGCTTTCCAAAATTCACTAGTGAATCTCGGACCTCATACCACAGGGTATTTCTCGTAGAAGAACTTCCTCTTGAAAGTAAACAGATGCCAACCAGGTTATCAAGCGCACTTACTAGGGTGATCTCTATAACCCATGCATAAATGAAGTAAACCATCCGTCTTATCGGCGAACACCACTCGATCGGGCTTCAAATTTCCAATAAAGGCATCAAGGGATTCTAAGTAACTAGTCATGACAGAACCTCAAAAAGGTTACACGATACTTCGAGGGTATTACCAAGGCTAGTCAAATGGTCTAACTACCCTCCTATCAAAAACCGAGAGTGGCACCCCCTACTGGATAACCACTTCATCCCTAGAATCCATCCATAGCTTATAAACATAAGCGTTATTTCCAAACTCAACACTTGGCATAGACATTCCCAAATCCAAACAAGTCATGTATAAATGGACTGATTCTCCAATAGGACTTTGAGACAAAAATGGGATTCTCTATTACGCTAGTACTTAAGGTGCAGAGACTCAACTACCGAAGCGGACTTAAATGATGCGGGGATCAAAACAAAGTCTTGGCGGGATGATAGAAAAGAATAACTAGATCTTCAACAAGGATGTTATCCCCCTACTCAGGTACTCTAGTGAGGGTATACAACGATGGTCTTGTCCTTGTCCCACAATACTTAACTATCCGTCCCGTTTCACCATACCAAAGATACTTTCTCGTCATGGGTTTCATTGTTCATCTTTCTCCCTCCTTTGAGGACTAAGCCATACCAATAAGTTGCTCGTCCTTAAGCTCGTATCCTTTATCCTCTTTCTCACTATACTTTCTTATAACGCGGCCACTGGTCTCTTGAAAACCACCTCCATCGCATGGAAAGCACTTTCGTAGATAGAAAAGGCAAGTCGCAGTTAAAACCACTGTGACTACAGATGGAGGAAAGAAAGGAGAAGAGATTCAATTAAGGAAACAAGGATAGTGCTAATGGCCTTTGGGGAATAGCCTTTTTCTTTTAAAAGAAAATTTTCTTGAAAAAAATGCTTCTTTGTAAACGATTTTCAAAAAGTTTTCAGAAGGTCTTTAAAAACTTTTGCCCAGTCTGGTAACCTTCTGCTCTGATACCAAATGTAACACCCCGCCTCCGCTAGGGTCACTTGCAAAGGAATGCACTAGCTTTAGAGGGGCATTATTGGTAAACATGCACAGAAATATCACAAGACAGAACATATAAAATAGCGGAAGTAAAATCGAACTTTCATAAACATGAATACATAAGGTCTAAAGCCTTTTACATCAGAGTACATCAAAACCTGTCTTGCAATAGTAAAGAAGCATAAAGACTTTTTCATAAATTATTCCCCAAATAAAAACAGTAAAGTAGCCATAGCCAGGAAAAGTCCAAGCCATCCATGATGACCTTCAAGCAGAAGAAGTCCGAACTAAACAGCAGTGTTTCCTCCCTGTAACCTGGGGGGGAAACGGAAGACAAGAGGCGAAAAAAAACAGGTCAGTCAAAAAGACTGAGTAAGCCCTATCTACTATTAGTATAAAAACTAGTAAAGTTATCTGACATGAGAAACTGAGATGAACTTAAGCATGATAACAAGATAGATAAGATAAATCAAAATAACAGGATGAACTACTGAACTCAGATAAACTAAGATGTCATGATAAATTACGATGTCAAGACAAAACAAGGTATCACATCGTCAGGTTCCTATCAAGTATAATATCCCAAGATATCTATCACGTATAACGTCCCATGGTATCTATCTTGTATATCTGCTCTGCACCTACCGTACTAGTATCCCAACTGTATTACGTGTTATCCGTGAATGACCCTTACTCAAAAGTCGTGTAATGGTCCCTGTCAACCTAATATGCCGCATATATAGGTTACTCAACTCATATGTTTCTTTCCATGTATAAGTTCAGTTCTTTACCGTACGCTGTACGGGCTTTCCCATGTAAACGGTTTATCCTTGAAGTTGTTTTGGACTGCAACCCTTGACGTAGTTGTGTTTCCTTACCATGAACTATCGCGCGTCCACTTAGGATTTATGCCACCTAGGACCGCTAGGGATTATGCTACCTAATGAACGTTTCCGTGTCTCGGTTTGGGTTTTGGCCACCTAGGACCACTAGGGATTACGCTACCCGTCAACCGCGCCCTTGATCCCACGTATGTATCGTGAATTGTTTTCCATGTCTAGATGCACATGTTCCCCAATGTGCCATCCGAGTTCCGTGCCAGGGCAAATCAAGAAATACGGAACTCGGTCGGGAGCTTTAAATCGTCTGTCGATGCATATATCAAGGTCTGTTTTTGTACCCGTGGCTATGGTCCCACGTGACCCCTCCCTCAACTACTGAAAGGCAATCCAAGAAAAATCATGTGTAAGAACCACTCCACGGCCCCACTATAGCCCACTTTCCTACGGGCCAACCTCACCCATGACTCGATAGCAAGCACATGGTCTGTTGGGGGTTCCCTGCCTTTCCGCACGTACACGATTGACTAAAGATGGTAGGTAGTCGGCGATGCGCTATCCAGGGCAAAAACAAGAATCGTCGACTCCACGCTAATCCATCCCAGTCTTCAGGTTGCTCGCATAGCAACCAAGGCATACTCTTGGTCCTTCTAACGCAGACCTTAACCTCTCATGGGCCTAGTATAATTACCTGGCAGCCCACAAAGGGATCCCAAGAATATCCTCACGTCCCCCGAAGCTTCCACTTCGGCACCCAGTGCGCTGGAGCTTTTATCCAAGTCAGATAACTTGCTCCCCCTCGTATACTAAGCGATGACCTAACGTATCAGGTTACTCATCGTTTTGAAAATTAGTCCTATGTCCTTAGCTAAGAATTATTACTTAGTTACCCTTAACTAAGGTTTACCACTTAGCTTCCTTTCCCATTATCCTTGATTAACCACGGTTTTCTACATAGTTCTTCTAGCTAGGGTTTGTCTATTGGGTTAAGTGTTATCATTCAAGTCCATGACTTAACCCGCCCACGAATCACGTCAAAGATTGGCTAAGTATTTAAGTTCAAGACTTAGTCCCACTTGTTGGTTAAGTGTACCCAGAGGCTCATGACTTAACCCTATCAAGTCAAATTGGTCAAGTACTAGCTTACCTTAATCCTATCGGATTATCTTGCTAGATCGATTAAGCATAGATTATCTTAATCCCATCAAATTATCGAGTCGGATTGGTTAAGTATAGGTTGGCTTAACCCCATCCTCTAATCGTACTACAATGGTTAAGTATATTCTAAAAAGGTCTTGTGACTTAACCTTATCAGGTCCGCGTATTAGATTGGTTAAGTGTAAGTTACTTAACCCCATCAAATCATCATGAATAATTGGTTAAGTATAAGTTGCTTAACCCCATTAAATTATCACGTTAAGTTGGTTAAGTATTGGTAACTTAACCTCATTGAATTACCGAGTTTAAATTGGTTAAGTGTTTAACCCCATCGAATTACCGTGTTTAGATTAGTTAAGTGTGGATTACTTAAACCCATCTAATTACCGTGTCGGATTAGTTAAGCGTAAATTACTTGACCCCATCCCCTAATCATCTTGTATGGTTAAGTGTCATTAAGAAAACTTACTTAACCTTGCCAAATTATCATGTTGGATTGATTAAGTGTTGGTTAACTTAATCCCCGTCCACTAGTCGTATAAAAATGGTTAAGCGTCATTAGGCAAATCAAATCACTTAACCTACCCAACCTTGTCATGTTTTGTTAAGTATCATTAGCCTAACCAATTTACTTAACCCATTTACCCATGTCATATTTGGTTAAGAGTCATTAATCAAATTAACTTAACCCTATCATGTGCCATTAATTACTTAATGCACCCCAACCTCTCACATTAGACTTTGTTGTGGTTACTAGTTAAGCCGGTCGGTTCCGGGTAGCTTTACACCACAACTTGGTCTAACCTCGGGTTCAAGCACAACATGACCAACTTCTCACATTGGGTCCTATTGTTTGCAACTACTAGTTAGGCCGGTCGGTTCCGGGTAGTTTTACGTTGCAAACTCAACCCAACCTCGAGTTGGCCACTTTCATGTTTAGTCTAGTGTCATGTTCATAGTCAAGTTTTCAAGCAATTGGGTAGACCTAACTTAATAGGTAAATTCCCAATGGGTAGACCTAACTTAATAGGTAAATTCCCAAGCTTATGTTTTTATGTATACTTACATGTCAACTTCCATGTTATATTTCAAGTCATGTTTTCAAGTATAAACACATGTCATATTTAACGTTACATGTTGTCATGTTTATACCCATTTACCCAAGTCATATTCATGTCATTATGTTTCCCCATAATGTGACCCCAACACTTTTTAAACTAGCATATACGTTCGCAACAACGTAATGGACTAAAAGAAGAGACTTGACAAAGGCATGACAAAAATGGATATTAAGCCACAAGTTAATCATGGTGGCAAATGAGGCACAAATGTGTTCATTAGCTTGCATGTTACATTCTTAAGCCTCACAAAGACATGCATAAACCTAAACTTGCAACATAAGCGAATCATGGTGACAAATGACATGGAATGATGACTAGAAACTCGCATATATCATCATATAAGGGTTATGACTTCATATGCAAGTTGACATAAAAGGTATGAAGGTTCTCATGTTGCATAATGCAACATTTCAACATAAAGGTTGTAGCTTTTAGCTCATAAGATCAAGATGATGACTTCATAAACTTGCATGACATGATAGCACAAATCATACCCAATGATCAAACCCAAATTTGCAACATGAACATTTAACTTCATAGTTAATATCTAAGAGTAGGGAAGGGCTTACATTGCTATGAAGGCCTAAATCGATTAAGCTAAAACTTGTGATGAAGCCTATGCATGCCATTACCCAAAACCCCAAAGATGAACCCTCCAAATCAATGAAAACCCCCTCTTTATGAACAAAGATCAAAGATTTAGCCTTGAAGTCAACTTGAGAGGCTCTCATACTAACATAGAAACTCTCTAACACTCTCATGATCATGAAACCTCTCATAGAAATGAAGTGGAGGCTAGGATTTTGAGTGGAGGCCATGAGAGGAGCAATTTTGCCATAGTTTAGTTGCATGAATGAATAATGAGGATTTAGGATAGGTTAGGGTCTTATTTATAGATTAGGCAAGTGTTTTAGGCCATAGGATTAAACCTAGATTCAATCCAAGCCATCAAAGCATGTCTTGGGGAAGAAGTCAAGTGTAGGAACCATCTAGGGCCTTTAGATTAAAGATGAACCATGAGAACCATCCAAATGCAAAATCTGCATTTGAGCGAATCGGCCCACGGGTTGACAGCCAAACACCCTGGATTAACCCCTAGTCGACCCAGCGAGCTCGGGTCGACCTCAAAAATCGGCCGGTTCGGTTATTCCCCTCTCCCAATTCGCTGTTTTGAACATTTTTGCATATTTATTTATTTAATTTTCAATTATGTATATATATATATATATCAATATATATATATTTCTCTGCGCAACCCATTTCACTTAATTAAGTATACTTTAATTTGGGAATTTTTCGTGAAACTTCGCGAGGCCATATCTTGGTCATACGGACTCAGATTTTCGAAAACTCGGACTCTATTTCACGTATTTTTCCGAGACGAACGCAATGGCATAGCCCGTTTCCCTTGATTCAGATTTTACAGTTTAATTCTGCCTCCATTTATGTTATAACAAGTTATTGAAAATACGGGTTGTTACATTCATGCAAAGATTGACGATCATTTATATTGTAATCCATTTGGTGTAATGTATTTATTATTTTTCTCTTATTTATTGCAGACCTATTGCATTTGGTTTGTGTATTAACATTATTAATATTCATGTATTATGCTAAATGTCATTATTTTTCAAGTCATGTGATTTCCGTGTAGATATCGTTATTATTCGTGTGATGTACTGTATTTCATTATTGATCATGTTATGTCATTTCAGTGTAGATGTCGTGTTTGTTAACTAAGTACTAGGATAAGGTACTTATAGCTAAAAGTTCTATTTAATTCCAATGGCTACATTTTTTTGTAGAGAGTTAGATTTTCTATTTAAAAATTACATCCCAGCCTAAATGATGATATGCTTTAAGTTTATTTTTCATTTTAAAGAATATACTTTGTTTATTATATTCATTATTGTTCTTGATCACATTTGTCATCTAACTAGACTTCTCAACTCAATAGTTCATTATGTCAAATTAGATTTCGTTCAGGCATACACAGAAAATTGATAATAAACCTTAGGATACAATGGATGTTAACGAAAAATTACTTAACCAAACTATATGTTACACTTAATTTGGAGGGCTTCTAAATTAGCTCTGCAATGCCTTAACTCTTTTCCAATGCGTTAGCGTAAGAAATTCCCCTTGGACATGAACGGTCATCAGTTAATTTAGAATAGCTACAACTGTTCGGCCATAATGGGTATAACTAGATTCTACGACCAATATTTTCTCCATCCTCCTTTACCACTACCTTCACCACATACCCACAGTGGTAAAAAAAATAGAATATGAGTCAACCTCTTGATCATAAGTAGGTTGAAGAACCGAAGCTTGATGTACCTCTTATTCATACAGAGGTTGAATAACTGAAAATTGTTGTCACTTATCGAATTGGAGATTGAGCGGCTAAAACCCTATCACCATCCTATTAATATGGAGGTTTAAAAGGATCCTGAAGTCTAAGTTGGATTAGATTTGAGAGATCACGACAGACATCCTCATAGTGTTGCTCTTGGTATTCGATAAACCAATCTACATCGATTCGTGGACTATCTGAAGGATCATGCCCTGGCCACCAGTCTGAATCAACAGATGAAGCCCATGAAAACATAGCTTTGAGTATGCAAGGTGTGGGAAAGAAGAAGCTTATTTGAGTGAATAATTGTGAGAAAGACACAATTTACAGGCCTTACATGTAGGCATAGTTGGGTGAAAGCAAATTTTTATAGATAAAGTTATCAAAATGACTACGTACTACACACTACTAAAGCTGTTGAAATGACTGCACATTGCACACTGTTGAAATGATTGCACACTGTATGTTGTTGAAATGACTACACACTGCATACAACTAAAGAGTTGAAATGACTACACACCACACAATGCTAATGTTGTTTAAATAACTATACACTGTACATTGCACGTTGTTGAAATGACTGCACAATGTTGACATGACTTCACACTGTTGAAATGACTACACACTGCACATTACACACTGTTGAAATGATTGCACATAGTACACTGTTAGATAATTCAGAATAGCTTCTGAATGGGTTTAACTAGTCGGGTCCTCCTCTAATTAAAAATTCTGAGCTAATAAACAAAATATAGTTAAAATGAGCTCGTTGCGGAATAATAGTTCGTATTTATCTGAAATATGGTTCAAAATTATATATAAAATCCATAAAATGCCGGAATTCTTTCGAACGTGATTTTTCAGGAGTTATTGGAATGTAACTTTCACATGAAAGTCACAAATCTTGATTTGGTCGTGTACATTTTTAGATATGTCTAAGTTAAAATTTCAAAAAATTACGGTTAGGTGGTTTGTTAACTGTACCTAAATGCTTAACAAAATAGAATATATTAAAACATGGTTTTTGAATTTTCACCCACAAGCAACGCTTAAACAAGCTATAGTTTCAGCAACATTCAATCGATCATAGTTGTAGGATAATTCATAATAGCTTCCGAATGAGTTAGACTTGTTGAGGCATCCTCTATTTAAATTTTTTTAACTAATAACTATATATAGTTAAAGCGAGCTCATCACGGAATGGTAGTTTGTATTTATCCGAAATAAGGTTCAAATTTATATATAAGATGCTTAAAATGCAGGAACTCTTTCAAACAAGATTCTTCGAGACTTATTGGAATACAAATTTCACATGAAATTCACAAATATTGATTTAGTCGTGTACATTTTGAGATAAATTTATGTTAAAATTTCCGAAAAATCGTGGTTATGTGTTTTTTTAACTGTACCTAAATGCTTAACTAAAAACTATATATTAAACATGGTTTTTGAATTTTCATTCACAAATAATGCTACAGATTAAATAGGCTATAGTTCCAGCAACATTTAATCGATTATAGTTGTTACATAATTCAGAATAGCTTCTGAATGAGTCAGATTGGTCGAGTCGTTCTCTATTTAAAAATTTTGAACTAATAAACTAAATATAGTTAAAACGAGCTCGTCGAGGAGCGGTGGTTTGTATTTATCCGGAATAAGGTTCTAATTTATATATATGATCCATAAAACGTCCTAATTGTTTCAAAAATGTTTTTTCGAGACATATTAGAATATAACTTTCACATGAAAGTCATAAATCTTGATTTGGTTGTGTACATTTTGAGATATGTCTAAATTAAAATTTTCAAAAAATCGCTGTTAGGTGGCTTGTTAACCGTATAAATGTTTAACTAAACAGAATATACTAAAACATGGTTTTTGAATTTTCACCTGCAAACAACGTTATGGATTAAATAGGCTACAGTTTCAACAACATTGAATCAATCATAGTTTTTTGATAATTCTAAATAGCTTCCGAATGAGTTAGACTAGTTGGATCGTCCTCTATTTAAAAATTTTGAACTAATAAGCTAAATGTAGTTAAAACAAGCTCATCATGAGTGGTATTTCATATTTATCTGAAATATGGTTCAAATTTATATATAGGATCCATGAAATGCAGGAATTCTTTCAAACAAGAATCTTCGGGACTTATTGGAATATAACTTTCACATGCGAGTCACAAATCTTGATTTAGTCATGTACATTTTGACATATGTCTAAGTTAAAATTCCCAAAAAAACGCCATTAGGTGGTTTGTTAACTATGGCTAAATGCTTAACCAAATGGAATGTATTAAAACATGGTTTCTGAATATTCACTTACAAACAAAACATGGTTTTTGAATTTTCACCCACAAACAACGCTACGAATTAAACATAGTGTGATATAATGCAAAAACATACAGCATAAACTATTGAGCAATATCAAATGCTAAACACAATAAAGGTACAAAAAAGCCTTCTCCAACGACAATGCTTATTCGGAGCCATATCGTGTAAGCCAACTATAGCAAAGTTCATAAGCTTTATGTCCAATAAATTCCTTTCCATATTCTAATATGTTACCTTAATCAAAAGTAGTACAAATTTCTTGAAAAACGTCTTCACCATCAACCATCTCGATAATGTCACAATAACAGTTACCAACTTCTGCAAAATCATGATGTGATTTATGGATTTATGAACACGAGCGCCTCACGAAGCAGTCAGAAAGGTTGTTGTAAGTTTCCATCACAATGTTCCATAGTATTTCATGGCTTACACCCCTACCATTACGCAGTATAATATCATGCATGCGATCAACTTCAGTATATGCTTTCATGAGAACAAGTAACTCCAAAAAAGACTAATTAATGTTAGACATTTTAGTTCATCATTTTATGTATAAATTGATAGAAAATGGTCCATTTTTAAGAACTAGGAGTACCAAGTTTAAAAAGTTTCAAATATGAGACATGACATACATTGTAGCCACGTTTTTACAGGGACTGTAGCCACGATATTTATAGTGTATGGTCGCAGTAAATCATTATAGCCACGATGCACGTTTTTCTTGACATTTGGTAGCATTCACTAGCTTTCCAAATGAACCATGTACTAAATACACTATAGCGATGATATTTACAGTGTTTGGTCGCAATCAATCATTGCAGCCACGATGCTCATTTTTCTTAACACTTGGCAGCATTCACTTGATTTCTACTACAAAGGGGAAGGTGCACACAGCCACAGCTACGATTGAAAGGGACATACGATAGTTTACTGTAAATCTTTGGTTGACTTCTGTATAGAGTGGGCACTAGTGCCTTCTGCGAGCGTAACCCAAATGCATAGGTAGAACTATTATATGCAAGTCTACAATGTAAGCATAGTGAGGTGGTCCATTATGGATATCTGCAATGCAGGCATAAAGGGGCAGTCCATCGTAGATGCAATTTACACGTTTTCGCACCAAATGATGGAACATCATGACTGCAGGAAATCATGGCAATCCATTACATGTATAGTCTCAATACTTCCGTAGCGAGATGGTGGAATTCTAGCGAGGAAGATACAAGGGGTACTAAGGTAATACCTAAGACCAAGGCGGTCCAAGGCCATATAATTATATATATATACACTTTATTAGGTTAAATATACGGGAAGTAGATGAGTGTAATTTATGCACAAAGATGAGAGTTTTGCAAGCTTAATAAATCTAATATAAAAAAGAAGATGATTATAATGACACATGTAATATTTTTCTTAAAATCAATAATTCACCATCCACTAGAACATTGGTTCTAAACTCCTCCTCAAAACAACCAGTAGGTTAGATAAAAAGAAGTTGTTTGGCTTAGAAACACTTTCTCAAAATTGTCTCATTCCCTTAGTGATAATTTATTTACTATTATATTTCAAATTTTTCCGCTGTGAGTTATTTAGATAAGCCCTGATATATTTATCTTTTCTTATTTGCAAGATACTAAACACAAAACTTACGATTCAATTGACTAGGATTTTAGTTTTTTTGCAAAAAGTCTGAGCCATTTGAGGTGTGGGTTGTCAAAATAATGATCCAAAGCCAAGTTTCTATGTTGATTTTGAAGCAATAAATCTAAAATGATCTGATCTTCCCAAAGCCATAACTCAAGCATACTAACTCCAAAAGACTTGAAATTTTAGGTACAGCAACTAGAGGCCTTCCTTGCCACTTCTTCAAATTTGCATGCAAAATTTTGGTATTTTTGAATTTTATACATTTTTGCAAAACAACTAAATTCAATCCTGAGTCTATGTCGCCGCTTGTTGGCATTTTCACATATCAAATCAATAAGAAAGAATGCATTCAATCATATTTCAAATGATAAAATATTCAATATATTGATTTTTCACCAAAATTGGAGTATTTATATCTAAGTTAGAGATATCAGACCTATGCAAAAAATTGCGTACATCCAACCATAAAGTTGCATATGTATATGATGTTTAGATGTAAGTATAAACTTAAGTAAAAAAGTGTATACATCCTAACAATTAATTTGCACGAGTTTAACATGTCTAGACATTAAATAGGAATACATTACTTAATTGCATAAGTGTTTTATCATGTAATTTTAGAAATAAAAGATTCCTAACAAGTTTTAATTCAAATTTCTAATAGAGATCTTAGAGTTAAAACAATAAGTACACGAGAAATTACCACTCGCTGTTGCCTACAATTCCTAATATGAGAAAATTTTCTAGATTTGAGAAAGAATAATCAATCTAGTGGATTCCTTCCTCTAAAAGTTGTATAACATCCTCGTTATATGTAGATTTAAATTATCTACTTTTATTTTGTAAAAGAGGTTGAGAATTTTCATCTTTTAGACGTAGATCTGAAGAGAATATGACTAATGGAGCTTAAGGAAGGTTTTAGGAAGAAGGGAAATAATGACTCTTAATGGTTGTAGGCTGTTTAAAATTTAAAAACACTTTAAACAGCCTAACTCTCAAACATTTAGTCTGGTTTTAACATCTAACCACTCTGAAGAAAGGAAAATCATCATTTTGGTCGTGGTTTCAGGTCCAAATTTCACTCTAGTAAAAAATTATGGATGAAATAAGATTTCATCCAGGGTAAAACAGTCATAAGAAAATTTCATAAAAATCTAATTTGTGGATAATATCCTTAAGTCATTACCCAAAATAATAAAATTATACAATCTCATATGAAATAATTGTTAACGATAAAAATCGTCAATGCCTAATCGAGAACTGATAGAACATATGTAATGAAATTAGAGGATGATCAATCTAGAGGATACCTTTAGTAGGCAGGTTGACTTAAGATATGTTGAGTATAAACACAATACCCTCTTAGTTGATCGAGCTTTAATTGTCTTCTAGAATATTGATGCTTCCTCTTGAATGCAAGTGCTACACTCTTTTGAGTGTATCAACGATGCATTTGTAAGTGAAGCAGGGTTATATCAGGGACGACGTTCTAGCTACCCGTATTAAGGTTTGAAGGTATCCATGTTAAGACCCTTTCATATGCATAGGAAACCTTAATACAAAGGTGTACCCCAGATTCAAGATAAAATAATGTACATTGTGTTAATAGGAAACAAGCTAAGATATCACACAGTTCACATTTGATGATGTATCATAGCCTTTAATAACAAAAGGTGATACTTCCACATTGATCCAGGCCTAGAAAGGTCTTAGTTGTGTCATTTATTGAGTTATAAGGCTATAATAAGTCATTTGAACATTATGTATGTTAAACATATACAGAAAGATTAAGGTACAAGTGTGAATCATGAGGGAAGAATCATTGATTTTGCTCGATGATTACCCTTCTGATGTGCTTGCGCTTGAATCTTTCGTATATGAGATTAGTTGATAACTCCCTGTTAGACCAATTTGTTCACAATATGATCTTAGAATCGGAAATAAGTATGATCTCGATTTCCCCTTCTTTCTTTATCATGAGTGTATTACAATTGATGAGAAAATCCCCAATTTGATTTCTAAATTAGGGTTTTGATTATAAGAATTGAGCGTAAGATTTTAGAATGAGGAAAAGTCTCCCAAAATGTGCCCCTTGGGGTCTTTTATAGAGGATATGGATCACCTTTTGTAACAATTGGGTGGAAAATCCTTCTTTCACACTAACCACTTGGTGTCCTCTCATGGTCTCCAGCTTCGGTGTCAGCTTCAATCCTGTGCCGCTGGTGCTTATGGGTGTCGCTCATATGCTCTTTCCTTCTTACCATTGGTGCTGCCTTTGGGAAATGGTATCGACACCAAGCTTGTTGGTGTCGATAGCATGCTCTTGCTCTTATCATATTTGTTTTTGGATCTATTATTTCGTTTAATGAATTCGGTTTCTGTTTCATTTGAATTCGGTTCTGGTTTCATGCTTCCTGCTTTTTGAGCTTGGTATTGCCTCCAATGATACTGGTTTTTATAATTTGGTTTTGTCTTTCTATCCAATGCATTAGTCTTTCGGTATCATCTCATGCTTCAACACTGTAACGACCCGTATTCTACGCATCATAGGATCGTAGGATATTTATTTCTTTCACATACGAAGTCGTATGGTCACGTAACTTTGGGAGACGACTATTGGGGTCATTTCCCATGTTCATGATTTTTCCCGATTTTTAAATGACCATTTTACCCCTAGTTGCCACTGTTTTGGCCATAACTTTTGACTGGAAAGGAATTTTGACTTGAAACCACTTCCATTGGCTCCGGAGGATGGTTTACAATTCCGTAGAGTGGTCACATTAGCCAAACGGACTCACCGTTTGGGAGATATGGCTGAAACAAGTTTCAGATGGTGAAAAACAGCTTAATTGGGCTTAACCGGGTGATTAACAGCTAGGCCGAAAGGGAAATTTCGGGATTATGAGTTTAAAAGGGCTGTTAGGGTTTGGAGAATACCTTTTTCTCATTTTTCAGTCGTCACTATTCATTCCTCTTAACCTAGCCATGGCCTCCACCCTCTAAATCTCTTCAAAACACCTCTTAATCACTTTCTAATTGAAGATTAGGCTTAGCAAACATCAAATCAAGGAGTATTAGCACGAGAACCGAGGTAGAGCTGCTGTCTAAGATTGGGAACAACGCCAAATCAGAGAATATTTCAGTTTTGGGGTTTTAGTTGTGGCAAAGGTGAGTGATAGCATCGTTTTGACACTAATTACAGTTAATTAAGGGTAATTAGTGAAGATTAGCGAATTTATACACTAATAAATTCTGGAAAAATGTTTAGAAATTCTTAAATAATATTTTATGCCTCTGGTAGAAATTTGGTTTAATTTGATTGAGTTTTGTTAACCCTATGATTAGATTTACTTAAACATGCTATGGGAAAATATGAAGTTTTAGTCACTTTTGATCTATTTTGATTCATTTGAATTGTTGTTTGCTATTTGTGGTTGCTATTACATGTTGCTATGACTCTATGGTATGTTTTATGATTGATTAGAATAGTTAAATTGGTCGAAAACGTCGTCGAATGGCGTAGAAAACTCGCTGGAAAGTTGCAGAAATGTGCAGGTTCCTAACCGGTTCGGATCGGATATGTGAACTGGGCAAGAAAACCGACCCGAACTGGAGTTTGGCACATAGGAGACTTGGCAAAAAGGAAGGCCGTTTACTTAGAGTCGGAGTGGACAAAAGGGGATCGGATCGGAAGAATAATGGGGGTCAGATCGGATCGACTTGGAGACGCAGGGCTCGGATCGGAAGTAAACTCTTTAGAGGACTAGCAAGAGGGAAAGCCACGCGGATCAGACAGCAAGTGGGGATCGGATCGGAATACGTGAAGAAACGTGGGAGCGGATCGGAACACCAGAAGGAAGACAGCAACCCCACCCGACCCGGAGGAGGACACCGACCCGACCCGAAGTGGAGTATCCGAACCGAACCGACGAGGGTGATGACTACCGAACCGAACCGAATTCTAGGACTGTTACTGCGTGACAACTCTTCTGAAGACCCACTCCAATTCGACCAAACCCGAGATGCAAAGGAAGTCCAAATGAGAAGTTAGAGCTCAAGATTCAGATGGGAATCAACGAGTTCGCTTCATGGTTGGGCTTTGCTGCGGGACGCGTGCCAAGGAGTTATCGACGTCTATAGCTTTGGGCCACTATGGTAGGAGGTACGAAGGCGGGTTCAGGGCCATTATGGCATCGGTAGGACCAAGGGCTACAACCAATGAAGTGGGTCATTGAAATGTTCGGTCATGACTCCATATGTTTAGCTTGGTCATAGCAGGGTTTCTACAAGTCAGCATTCGTCGTTACCTCAGTTTGTCTAGTATTCCAAAGTGGTAGATGTCGTACGCTTTATGCACTGAGTGAGAGATGTGAGGATGGTTGCTATGGATGATTTGTTTGCTATCATTATGACATGCACACTCACACCCCCGTATTCTTTACACTACTTATTATGGCACCTTAGAGTACTGTACCGTATGTGGTACTAACTCTTTGGTTGCAGGTCCAGGTTCAGGTATGGTTTAGTATACCTGTTATTATTCTGTTTAGATGCTTATCGCTCATACCAGGCTTTATGTCTGACCTAGAGTTTTATGTCTCCTCTTATTACTCTGGGTGCTCACACGAGCAGACTAGAGACAGGTTAGCTGGTGATGCACGGGTAGATGATCCAGAGACGAGCAGGAGGCTTCCACGTAATATACATATATAGTATTCTCCCTGTGTTGTTGAAGATCACTGCTTGGGCATTGGTGGTGCATCTTCTACCTTAGCTTTCTTTTGTTTAGAGACAGTAAATTTGGAAAGTTGTAATAAGCTGTATTTGGATTTCCGCTACTCTGATGATTGATGTTGATTTTAGTTCTCAGCTTATGCACTGTCTCACCTGTTTTATGTCAAGTATGTTATTATTATATTTATTTCCATGCGCTGTGAGACATCCTACAGGTTCCTTGATTAGTTCATTCCCTTCTTTCCTTTCTTTGGCGACCGTTCTGTGCTAGTCGGGCATGTGTACAGCGCACTTCCGGAGGAAATGCAGGCTGGTGGGGGGCGGGCCGTCACACTTGGTATCAGAGCTCTAGGTTGCGTAGTTAACCTAGGGAAGTTATCAGGGAGAGATAATATACGTATACGAGAGAGCGTATTTGTGATTACTTTGGTTTTAAAAGCTATATATATACTATTAGTAGTATATGGATGAAGTCGTACTGCACTAGCACCACTATGGAGTCGTTAATCGTTTCCTTTTTCAGATTGACGATGAGCCGATATGTTAGAGGTACCGGTAGAGGGGCCAATAATGGGAATGCTGCTGACATGAGGACGATGTTTACTGACCTCATGAGAGAGATGCTTAGTGATGTACAGAGAGCGGCTCCCAATGGTGGAAATGGTGGTGGTCCAATAGTGCAGGCACCAAGAGTCGACTTCGCCAAGCTGAATAAGGATTATACTAGCCTTGGTGGGAAGCCGTTCCATGGAACGGAGTCGGCCACAGATGTTCAGGATTGGTTGGATAGTTGCGAACGTATCTTCGAGGATTTGGGTATCGAGGATGCGATGAAGAGAAAGCTAGCGTCCCGTCAGTTGCAAGGGCGGGCAATGAATTGGTGGAATGCTATAAAGGCTGCTACTCCCGAAGATCAGATTACTTGGGAGCAGTTTAAGGCTCGCTTTAGTGAGAAGTTCATTCCAGCTGCTCAGAAGTCAGTGCTGTTTAAGAAGTTCTTGGAGCTCAAGCAGAATGGCAGAGCTGTCTCGGAGTATATTGCTGAATTTGACACTTTGTCAAAATATGGGTTATCTCTTATTGATACTGCGGAGAAAAAGAATGAGAAATTCATAACTGGTTTGGATCAGTACTTGGGGGAAAAACTTATTAACCACATCGATGAGACGTTTGAA
Source organism: Allium sativum (assembly GCA_030737875.1). Taxonomy (NCBI): domain Eukaryota; kingdom Viridiplantae; phylum Streptophyta; class Magnoliopsida; order Asparagales; family Amaryllidaceae; genus Allium; species Allium sativum. Next base: position 420,251,573 of record CM060913.1, on the reverse strand, counting down.
TCGATTGTGGGGAAAGCATTAAGATCAGAAAGTCTCTACCCTAAGCTGAAGACTGAGGTTGCATCCGCAGATGAGCCAAAGCCACAAGCAAGTGGTGGAGGCAAGGGTGGTTCCCAGAATAAGAGAAATCAGAATCAGACTAAGGATGGCCAGAAGAAAAAGAATAAGCAAGATGTGGAGTGCTTCAGCTGTGGTAAGAAGGGCCATTATGCTAGTAATAGTCGGGCCAAGCCAGCGGATAGGAAGTGCTTCAACTGTAGCCAAATAGGACATCACAAGGACAAGTGTCCACAGCCCCCTAAGAAAAAGCAAATGGTAAAAGCATATGCCCTTAATGCTATTCCTTCTTCGTCGAATGCCCCAACTGCGGCGGAGAAGGGAAAGAATGTCGTCATTCAAGGTATGCTTTCTGTTTATGATGTTCCTGTTAGAGTTTTATTTGATACCGGAGCTTCCAGTTCTTTCATATCTAGTGACCTGGTAGATAGGTTGGGATTGGAGCCCGAAATTGTCGATAGACCTTTAGTAGTGACGAACCCGATTGGTGGTTTGACTAGCCTTAGCATGATTTGTCATAATGTGGTCTTATCGAGTCATGGATGCATGTTTGTTTGTGATTGCTTTGTTTTGGGCTTTACTGGGTTTGGCATTATTTTGGGAGTAGATTGGCTCCAAAGATACGGGGTGGTGGTAGACTGTGAGGGCTTTTTAGTGACAGCTAGAGCGGATGATGGGCGGAGGATAGTGTTTGGTGGTCTACCTAGTAAGGGGGTATTGGCTAGTTTTCTAAACTCCCTCGACATTCCGCATAGTGAGTTGTCAGGTTTGCCCGTGGTTGGCCAGTATCCGGATGTTTTCGAAGAAGTGACCGGACTTCCACCACACCGAGAGATTGAGTTTCGTATTGATTTGGTAAAGGATGCCAGGCCTATAGTGATGCCACTTCGTCGTATGGCACCAAGTGAGCAGCGAGAGCTCGAGGTGCAAGTCAGCGATCTTTTGAAGAAGGGATTTATCAGAAGGAGTGTTTCTGAATGGGGAGCACCAGTTGTGTTTGCTACCAAGGCGGATGGTTCCCTTCGTTTGTGTGTACACTACCACGAGTTGAATAAAGTGACGAGGAAGAATAAGTATCCTCTCTCGCGGATAGATGATTTGTTCGATCAGTTGAGTGGCGCGAGAGTGTTCTCCCAGTTGGATCTCGCGACAGGTTTTCATCAGCTTAGAGTGGAAGCTGAGAGTATAGCTAAAACGGCATTTCGAACGCCGTCTGGATTTTACGAATGGTTGGTTATTCCATTTGGGCTGACTAATGCCCCGGCATATTTTGTGGATCTTATGAATAGGGTATTCAAAGATCAGTTGAATAAGTCTGTCCTTGTGTTCGTTGATGATATTTTGGTCTATTCGAGGGCAGAGGAAGAACACAAGGAACATTTAAGAGTAGCGATGGAGGTGTTGAGAAAACACCAATTGAAAGCAAAGTTTTCTAAGTGTCACTTCTGGAAGAGGGAAGTGAGGTTCTTGGGTCATGTTGTATCAGAGAATGGTATTGCCGTGGACCCGGCGAAGGTGGCTACGGTACAAGATTGGCCTACGCCCAAGAACGCAACAGATGTAAGAAGTTTCTTGGGATTAGCTGGATATTATCGTAAGTTTATCCAAGGTTTCTCCAAGATAGCAGCACCATTGACCCAGTTGACCAAGAAGAATCAAGCTTTTGTCTGGAATGAAAGGTGCGAGAATGCATTCAAAAGTCTAAAGGACAAGTTGACAAGCGCACCAGTGTTAGTCATTCCTAAGGGGGATGAAGAGATGACGGTATACACGGATGCCTGTGGCACCGGACTGGGTGCCGTATTGATGCAAGGCGGTAGGGTTGTAGCTTACGCAAGTCGGCAATTGAAACCGCATGAGAGAAGATACCCTACCCATGATCCAGAATTGGCAGCGATCGTGTTCGCGTTAAAGATGTGGAGACACTATCTCTTGGGAGAAAGATTTGAGCTATTTACAGATCATAAGTCGTTAAAGTATCTCTTCTCTCAGAAAGATCTGAATCTCCGTCAGCAGAGATGGTTAGAGTTCTTAGCTTCCTATGATTTTGACATCGCATACACACCGGGAAAGGGCAATGCGGTGGCTGATGCATTGAGTAGAAGACATGCCAGCTTAGGGGCTATGTTCCTTGAATGGAAGCAACTGGAGTATATCGCGGGGTTTGATTTCAGACAAAAGTGCGAATTGGATCCAGAAATGTTAGCAAGTTTGACGATCAGACCCACTTTAATTGAGCGGATCGGCTCTAGTCAGAGGGACGATCCTAACCTATTGGAAATCATCTCCAAGCTAAAGATGGATATTGATGAGGAGATGAACAAGTATGGGATTGATCGAGATGGATGGCTTAGAAAGAATGAAGAGCTTGTAGTACCCAATGTCAATGGATTGAGAGATGAAGTGCTTAGAGAATGTCATCACTCAAAGCTGACTATACACCCGGGTTGTAACACCCCGCCTCCGCTAGGGTCACTCGCAAAGGAATGCACTAGCTTTAGAGGGGCATTATTGGTAAACATGCACAGAAATATCACAAGACAGAACATATAAAATAGCGGAAGTAAAATCGAACTTTCATAAACATGAATACATAAGGTCTAAAGCCTTTTACATCAGAGTACATCAAAACCTGTCTTGCAATAGTAAAGAAGCATAAAGACTTTTTCATAAATTATTCCCCAAATAAAAACAGTAAAGTAGCCATAGCCAGGAAAAGTCCAAGCCATCCATGATGACCTTCAAGCAGAAGAAGTCCGAACTAAACAGCAGTGTTTCCTCCCTGTAACTTGGGGGGGAACGGAAGAAAAGAGGCGAAACAAAACGGGTCAGTCAAAAAGACTGAGTAAGCCCTATCTACTATTAGTATAAAAACTAGTAAAGTTAACTGGCATGAGAAACTGAGATGAACATAAGCATGATAACAAGATAGATAAGCTAAATCAAAATAACAGGATGAACTACTGAACTCAGATAAACTAGGGTGTCGTGATAAACTACGGTGTCAAGATAAAACACGGTATCACATTGTCAGGTTTCTATCAAGTATAATATCCCAAGATATCTATCGTGTATAACGTCCCATGGCATCTATCCTGTATATCTGCTCTGCTCCTACCGTACTAGTACCCCAACTGTATTACGTGTTATCCGTGAATGACCCTTACTCAAAAGTCGTGTAATGGTCCATGTCAACCTGATATGCCGCATATATAGGTTACTCAACTCATATGTTTCTTTCCATGTATAAGTTCAGTCCTTTGCCGTAGGCTGTACGGGCTTTCCCATGTAAACGGTTTATCCTTGAAGTTGTTTTGGACTGCAACCCTTGATCTAGTTGTGTTTCCTTACCATGAACTATCGCGCGTCCACTTAGGATTTATGCCACCTAGGACCGCTAGGGATTATGCTACCTAATGAACGTTTCCGTGTCTCGGTTTGGGTTTTGGCCACCTAGGACCACTAGGGATTACGCCACCCGTCAACCGCGCCCTTAATCCTACGTATGTATCGTGAATCGTTTTCCATGTCTAGATGCACATGTTCCCCAATGTGCCATCCGAGTTCCGTGCCAGGGCAAATCAAAAAATAGGGAACTCGGTCGGGAGCTTTAGATCGTCTGCCGATGCATATATCAAGGTCTGTTTTTGTACCCATGGCTATGGTCCCACGTGACCCCTCCCTCAACTACTGAAAGGCAATCCAAGAAAAATCATGTATAAGAACCACTCCACGGCCCCACTATAGCCCACTTTCCTACGGGCCAACCTCACCCATGACTCGATAGCAAGCACATGGTCTGTTGGGGGTTCCCTGCCTTTCCGCACGTACACGATTGACTAAAGATGGTAGGTAGTCGGCGATGCGCTATCCAGGGCAAAAACAAGAATCGTCGACTCCACGCTAATCCATCCCAGTCTTTAGGTTGCTCGCATAGCAACCAAGGCATACTCTTGGTCCTTCTAACGCAGATCTTAACCTCTCATGGGCCTAGTATAATTACCTGGCAGCCCACAGAGGGATCCCAAGAATATCCTCACGTCCCCCGAAGCTTCCACTTCGGCACCCAGTGCGCTGGAGCTTTTATCCAAGTCAGATAACTTGCTCCCCCTCGTATACTAAGTGATGACCTACCGTATCAGGTTACTCATCGTTTTGAGAATTAGTCCTATGTCCTTAGCTAAGAATTATTACTTAGTTACCCTTAACTAAGGTTTACCACTTAGCTTCCTTTCCCGTTATCCTTGATTAACCACGGCTTTCTACCTAGTTCTTCTAGCTAGGGTTTGTCTATTGGGTTAAGTGTTATCATTCAAGTCCATGACTTAACCCGCCCACGAATCACGTCAAAGATTGGCTAAGTATTTAAGTTCAAGACTTAGTCCCACAAGTTGGTTAAGTGTACCCAGAGGCTCATGACATAACCCTATCAAGTCAAATTGGTCAAGTACTAGCTTACCTTAATCCTATCGGATTATCTTGCTGGATCGATTAAGCATAGATTATCTTAATCCCATCAAATTATCGAGTCGGATTGGTTAAGTATAGGTTGACTTTACCCCATCCTCTAATCGTACTACAATGGTTAAGTATATTCTAAAAAGGTCTTGTGACTTAACCTTATCAGGTCCGCGTATTAGATTGGTTAAGTGTATGTTACTTAACCCCATCAAATCATCATGTATAATTGGTTAAGTATAAGTTGCTTAACCCCATTAAATTATCACGTTAAGTTGGTTAAGTATTGGTTACTTAACCTCATTGAATTACCGAGTTTAAATTGGTTAAGTGTTTAACTTAACCCCATCGAATTACCGTGTTTAGATTAGTTAAGTGTGGATTACTTAACCCCATCTAATTACCGTGTCGGATTAGTTAGGTGCAAATTACTTAACCCCATCCCCTAATCATCTTGTATGGTTAAGTGTCATTTAGAAAACTTACTTAACCTTGCCAAATTATCATGTTGGATTGATTAAGTGTTGGTTAACTTAATCCCCGTCCACTAGTCGTATAAAAATGGTTAAGCGTCATTAGGCAAATCAAATCACTTAACCTACCCAACCTTGTCATGTTTTGTTAAGTATCATTAGCCTAACCTATTTACTTAACCCATTTACCCATGTCATATTTGGTTAAGAGTCATTAATCAAATTAACTTAACCATATCATGTGGCATTAATTACTTAATGCACCCCAACCTCTCACATTAGACTTTGTTGTAGTTACTAGTTAAGCCGGTCGGTTCCGGGTAGCTTTACACCACAACTTGGTCTAACCTCGGGTTCAAGCACAACATGACCAACTTCTCACATTGGGTCCTATTGTTTGCAACTACTAGTTAGGCCGGTCGGTTCCGGGTAGTTTTACGTTGCAAACTCAACCCAACCTCGAGTTGGCCACTTTCATGTTTAGTCTAGTGTCATGTTCATAGTCAAGTTTTCAAGCAATTGGGTAGACCTAACTTAATAGGTAAATTCCCAATGGGTAGACCTAACTTAATAGGTAAATTCCCAAGCTTATGTTTTTATGCATACTTACATGTCAACTTCCATGTTATACTTCAAGTCATGTTTTCAAGTATAAACACATGTCATATTTAACGTTACACGTTGTCATGTTTATACCCATTTACCCAAGTCATATTCATGTCATTATGTTTCCCCATAATGTGACCCCAACGCTTTTTAAACTAGCATATACGTTCGCAACAACGTGATGGATTAAAAGAAGAGACTTGGCAAAAGAATGACAAAAATGGGTATTAAGCCACAAGTTAATCATGGTGGCAAATGAGGCACAAATGTGTTCATTAGCTTGCATGTTACATTCTTAAGCCTCAAAAACATGCATCAACCCAAACTTGGTACATAAGCGAACCATGGTGACAAAAGACATGGAATGATGGCTAGAAACTCGCATATATCATCATATAAGGATTATGACTTCATATGCAAGTTGACATAATGATTATGAAGATTCTCATGTTGCATAATGCAACATTTCAACATAAAGGTTGTGGCTTTTAGTTCATAAGATCAAGATAATGACTTCATAAACTTGCATAACATGATAGCATGCATCATTCTAATTAATCAAACCCAAACTTTCAACATGAACATTTAACTTCATAGTTAATATCTAAGAGTAGGGAAGGGCTTACATAGCTATGAAGGCACAAATCGAAATGCAAAACAAAGATTGTGATGAAGCCTATGCATGCCATCACCCAAAAACCCAAAGATGAACACTCCAAATCAACAAAAATACCATCTTTATGAACAAAGATCAAAGCTTTTGCCTTGAAATCAACTTGAGAAGCTCTCATACTAACATAGGGACTCTCTAATACTCTCATGATCATGAAACCTCTCATAGAAATGAAGTGGAGGCTAGGATAGTTGAGTGGAGGCCATGAGAGTAGCAATTTTGCCATAGTTTAGTTGCATGAATGAATAATGAGGGTTTAGGGGTAGGTTAGGGGCTTATTTATAGATTAGGCAAGTGTTTTAGGCCATAGGATTAAACCTAGATTCAATCCAAGCCACCAAAGTATGTCTTGGGGAAGAAGTCAAGTGTAGGAACCATCTAGGGCCTTTAGATTAAATATGAACCATGAGAACCATCCAAATGAAAAATCTGCATTTGAGCGAATCGGCCCACGGGTTGACAGCCAAACACCCTGGATTAACCCCTAGTCGACCTAGCGGGCTTGGGTCGACCTCAAAAATCGGCCGGTTCGGTTATTCCCCTCTCCCAATTCGCTGTTTTGAACATTTTTGCATATTTATTTATTTAATTTTCAATTATATATATATATATATATCAATATATATATATTTCTCTGCGCAACCCATTTCACTTAATTAAGTATCCTTTAATTTGGGAATTTTTCGTGAAACTTCGCGAGGCCATATCTTGGTCATACGGACTCCGATTTTCGAAAACTCGGACTCTATTTCGCGTATTTTTCCGAGACGAACGCAATGGCATAGCCCATTTCACCTGATTCAGAATTTAAAATTAAATTCTTCCTTGATTCTCGTCTTAATCATGTTATCGAAATACGGGTTGTTACATTCTCCCCACCTTTTAGGATTTCGTCCCCGAAATCTCCAAGTTAGGAAGAACATATCCTACCGTCCATCATCCATCTACTCAAAACATCATCCACAAGCAACCATTGTCCTTAGATGATTTCTAATGCTGTATGAATATATGCAAGACGTGTGTGTACATGTTCCTTAGCTAATGCTAATGATCAGGCCTGAATAATCTTTCTAATGCAAAAATATGTATAGTGCCATGTATCCAACGTGTATGCAAATAGTCCTAGTCATATAGATACTATATGCGTGCACAATCATTCATTCATATGCAACAACCGCATGATAATACACTCGATTTCATCCATAAACAAGTATAAATACTCGTGCATATGCAATATGAAATGTGACCGAGTCGAGCTAGTATCTAATGTGTATTCGCGCATCCACGAGCAACCACTTGCAACCACTTGCAACCATATCAATCATAACATGTTTCAAATACATGTTTACATCCATAGGGTTCTACCTAGGATTCCCTGAAACAGGGTCGAGAAGATAAACAAGACAAACTCCTTACGGGGTTTGTAACAGAAAATAGGACCGAGAGGATGTCCACAAAAGATAGCCTACAAGTAAGCTCTACCGAAAACAGGGATCAAGAATATACTCCCAAAAAGAGATATCATGCGCGTATCTAGTCTTTGACCATCAAAGTCGTCTTTCCTGAGCTTAATTCCATCATGCCTTGACCGTCTTTTAACTTCACGATTTCGCAGCTTCTTATTTCCTGTTTCCATAACATGAGCAAGAAGTCATTTCTTTGTCGCCTCTCGTTTCACTTGCACTTATCCTTTTCCTAGAATACATGATGCAAACATGACTGCGTACTCATGATCTCATGCAAGCTTTCCAAAATTCACTTGTGAATCTCGGACCTCGTACCACAAGGTATTCCACGTAGAAGAACTTTCTCTTGAAAGTAAACAGATGCCAACCAGGTTATCAAGCGCACTTACTTGGGTGATTTCCATAACCCGTGCATAAGTGAAATAAACCATCCGTCTTATCGGCGAACACCACTCGATCGGGCTTCAAATTTCCAATAAAGGCATCAGGGATTCTAAGTAATTAATCATGACCGAACCCAAAAAGGTTACACGAGACTTCGAGGGTATTACTAAGGCTAGTCAAAGAGTCTAACTACCCTCCTATCAAAACCGAGAGTGGCACCCCTTACTGGATAACCACTTCATCCATAACCGAGGCATGTTATTCTCAAATCCAAAACAAGTCAAGAGTAAATGGACCGGTTCTCCATAGGACTTGAGACAAAAATGGGATTCTCTATTACGCTAGTACTTAAGGTGCAGAGACTCAACTATCGAAGCGGACTTAAATGATGCGGGGATCAAAACAAAGTCTTGGCGGGACGATAGAAAAGAAGAGCTAAACTTTTAACAAGATCGTTACCCTCCTTCCGAGGTACCCTAGAAATAAGAGCATACTATTACCCTCCCGATGATCTTGTCCTTGTCCCATAATACTTAACTATCCACCCCGTTTTACCATGCCAAAGGTACTCTCTCGTCATGGGTTTCATTGTTCATCTTTCTCCCTCCTTTGAGGACTAAGCCATACCAACCAGTTGCTCATCCTTAAGCTCGTATCCTTTATCCTCTTTCTCACTATCCTTTCTTATAACGCGGCCACTGGTCTCTCGAGAACCACCTCCATCGCATGGAAAGCACTTTCGTAGATAGAAAAGACTAGTCGTAGTTAAAACCACTGTGACTACAGATGGAGGGAAGAAAGGAAAAGAGATTCAATTAAGGAAACAAGGATAGTGCTAATGGCCTTTGGGGAATAGCCTTTTTCTTTTAAAAGAAAATTTTCTTGAAAAATGCTTCTTTATAAACGATTTTCAAATAGTTTTCAGAAGGTCTTTAAAAACTTTTGCCCAGTCTGGTAACCTTCTGCTCTGATACCAAATGTAACACCCCGCCTCCGCTAGGGTCACTCGCAAAGGAATGCACTAGCTTTAGAGGGACATTATTGGTAAACATGCACAGAAATATCACAAGACAGAACATATAAAATAGCGGAAGTAAAATCGAACTTTAATAAACATGAATACATAAGGTCTAAAGCCTTTTACATCAGAGTACATCAAAACCTGTCTTGCAATAGTAAAGAAGCATAAAGACTTTTTCATAAATTATTCCCCAAATAAAAACAGTAAAGTAGCCATAGCCAGGAAAAGTCCAAGCCATCCATGATGACCTTCAAGCAGAATAAGTCCGAACTAAACAGCAGTGTTTCCTCCCTGTAACCTGGGGGGGGAAACGGAAGAAAAGAGGCGAAACAAAACGGGTCAGTCAAAAAGACTGAGTAAGCCCTATCTACTATTAGTATAAAAACTAGTAAAGTTAACAGGCATGAGAAACTGAGATGAACATAAGCATGATAACAAGATAGATAAGCTAAATCAAAATAACAGGATGAACTACTGAACTCAGATAAACTAGGGTGTCGTGATAAACTACGGTGTCAAGATAAAACAAGGTATCACATTGTCAGGTTTCTATCAAGTATAATATCCTAAGATATCTATCGCGTATAACGTCCCATGGCATCTATCCTGTATATCTGCTCTGCACCTACCGTACTAGTACCCCAACTGTATTACGTGTTATCCGTGAATGACCCTTACTCAAAAGTCGTGTAATGGTCCATGTCAACCTAATATGCCGCATATATAGGTTACTCAACTCATATGTTTCTTTCCATGTATAAGTTCAGTCCTTTGCCGTAGGCTGTACGGGCTTTCCCATGTAAACGGTTTATCCTTGAAGTTGTTTTGGACTGCAACCCTTGATCTAGTTGTGTTTCCTTACCATGAACTATCGCGCGTCCACTTAGGATTTATGCCACCTAGGACCGCTAGGGATTATGCTACCTAATGAACGTTTCCGTGTCTCGGTTTGGGTTTTGGCCACCTAGGACCACTAGGGATTACGCCACCCATCAACCGCGCCCTTGATCCCACGTATGTATCGTGAATCGTTTTCCATGTCTAGATGCACATGTTCCCCAATGTGCCATCCGAGTTCCGTGCCAGGGCAAATCAAGAAATACGGAACTCGGTCGGGAGCTTTAAATCGTCTGCCGATGCAGATATCAAGGTCTGTTTTTGTACCCGTGGCTATGGTCCCACGTGACCCCTCCCTCAACTACTGAAAGGCAATCCAAGAAAAATCATGTATAAGAACCACTCCACGGCCCCACTATAGCCCACTTTCCTACGGGCCAACCTCACCCATGACTCGATAGCAAGCACATGGTCTGTTGGGGGTTCCCTGCCTTTCCGCACGTACACGATTGACAAAAGATGGTAGGTAGTCGGCGATGCGCTATCCAGGGCAAAAACAAGAATCGTCGACTCCACGCTAATCCATCCCAGTCTTTAGGTTGCTCGCATAGCAACCAAGGCATACTCTTGGTCCTTCTAACGCAGACCTTAACCTCTCATGGGCCTAGTATAATTACCTGGCAGCCCACAGAGGGATCCCAAGAATATCCTCACGTCCCCCGAAGCTTCCACTTCGGCACCCAGTGCGCTGGAGCTTTTATCCAAGTCAGATAACTTGCTCCCCCTCGTATACTAAGTGATGACCTACCGTATCAGGTTACTCATCGTTTTGACAATTAGTCCTATGTCCTTAGCTAAGAATTATTACTTAGTTACCCTTAACTAAGGTTTACCACTTAGCTTCCTTTCCCGTTATCCTTGATTAACCACGGTTTTCTACCTAGTTCTTCTAGCTAGGGTTTGTCTATTGGGTTAAGTGTTATCATTCAAGTCCATGACTTAACCCGCCCACGAATCACGTCAAAGATTGGCTAAGTATTTAAGTTCAAGACTTAGTCCCACAAGTTGGTTAAGTGTACCCAGAGGCTCATGACTTAACCCTATCAAGTCAAATTGGTCAAGTACTAGCTTACCTTAATCCTATCGGATTATCTTGCTAGATCAATTAAGCATAGATTATCTTAATCCCATCAAATTATCGAGTCGGATTGGTTAAGTATAGGTTGACTTAACCCCATCCTCTAATCGTACTACAATGGTTAAGTATATTCTAAAAAGGTCTTGTGACTTAACCTTATCAGGTCCGCGTATTAGATTGGTTAAGTGTAAGTTACTTAACCCCATCAAATCATCATGTATAATTGGTTAAGTATAAGTTGCTTAACCCCATTAAATTATCACGTTAAGTTGGTTAAGTATTGGTTACTTAACCTCATTGAATTACCGAGTTTAAATTGGTTAAGTGTTTAACTTAACCCCATCGAATTACCGTGTTTAGATTAGTTAAGTGTGGATTACTTAACCCAATCTAATTACCGTGTCGGATTAGTTAGGTGCAAATTACTTAACCCCATCCCCTAATCACCTTGTATGGTTAAGTGTCATTAAGAAAACTTACTTAACCTTGCCAAATTATCATGTTGGATTGATTAAGTGTTGGTTAACTTAATCCCCGTCCACTAGTCGTATAAAAATGGTTAAGCGTCATTAGGCAAATCAAATCACTTAACCTACCCAACCTTGTCATGTTTTGTTAAGTATCATTAGCCTAACCTATTTACTTAACCCATTTACCCATGTCATATTTGGTTAAGAGTCATTAATCAAATTAACTTAACCATATCATGTGGCATTAATTACTTAATGCAACCCAACCTCTCACATTAGACTTTGTTGTGGTTACTAGTTAAGTCGGTCGGTTCCGGGTAGCTTTACACCACAACTTGGTCTAACCTCGGGTTCAAGCACAACATGACCAACTTCTCACATTGGGTCCTATTGTTTGCAACTACTAGTTAAGCCGGTCGGTTCCGGGTAGTTTTACGTTGCAAACTCAACCCAACCTCGAGTTGGCCACTTTCATGTTTAGTCTGGTGTCATGTTCATAGTCAAGTTTTCAAGCAATTGGGTAGACCTAACTTAATAGGTAAATTCCCAATGGGTAGACCTAACTTAATAGGTAAATTCCCAAGCTTATGTTTTTATGCATACTTACATGTCAACTTCCATGTTATACTTCAAGTCATGTTTTCAAGTATAAACACATGTCATATTTAACGTTACATGTTGTCATGTTTATACCCATTTACCCAAGTCATATTCATGTCATTATGTTTCCCCATAATGTGACCCCAACGCTTTTTAAACTAGCATATACGTTCGCAACAACGTGATGGATTAAAAGAAGAGACTTGGCAAAAGAATGACAAAAATGGGTATTAAGCCACAAGTTAATCATGGTGGCAAATGAGGCACAAATGTGTTCATTAGTTGCATGTTACATTCTTAAGCCTCAAAAACATGCATCAACCCAAACTTGGTACATAAGCGAATCATGGTGACAAAAGACATGGAATGATGGCTAGAAACTCGCATATATCATCATATAAGGATTATGACTTCATATGCAAGTTGACATAATGATTATGAAGATTCTCATGTTGCATAATGCAACATTTCAACATAAAGGTTGTGGATTTTAGTTCATAAGATCAAGATAATGACTTCATAAACTTGCATAACATGATAGCATGCATCATTCTAATTAATCAAACCCAAACTTTCAACATGAACATTTAACTTCATAGTTAATATCTAAGAGTAGGGAAGGGCTTACATAGCTATGAAGGCACAAATCGAAATGCAAAACAAAGATTGTGATGAAGCCTATGCATGCCATCACCCAAAAACCCAAAGATGAACACTCCAAATCAACAAAAATACCATCTTTATGAACAAAGATCAAAGCTTTTGCCTTGAAATCAACTTGAGAAGCTCTCATACTAACATAGGGACTCTCTAATACTCTCATGATCATGAAACCTCTCATAGAAATGAAGTGGAGGCTAGGATAGTTGAGTGGAGGCCATGAGAGTAGCAATTTTGCCATAGTTTAGTTGCATGAATGAATAATGAGGGTTTAGGGGTAGGTTAGGGGCTTATTTATAGATTAGGCAAGTGTTTTAGGCCATAGGATTAAACCTAGATTCAATCCAAGCCACCAAAGTATGTCTTGGGGAAGAAGTCAAGTGTAGGAACCATCTAGGGCCTTTAGATTAAAGATGAACCATGAGAACCATCCAAATGCAAAATCTGCATTTGAGCGAATCGACCCACGGGTTGACAGCCAAACACCCTGGATTAACCCCTAGTCGACCCAGCGAGCTCGGGTCGACCTCAAAAATCGGCTGGTTCGGTTATTCCCCTCTCCCAATTCGCTGTTTTGAACATTTTTGCATATTTATTTATTTAATTTTCAATTATATATATATATTAATATATATATCAATATATATATATATTTCTCTGCGCAACCCATTTCACTTAATTAAGTATCCTTTAATTTGGGAATTTTTCGTGAAACTTCGCGAGGCCATATCTTGGTCATACGGACTCCGATTTTCGAAAACTCAGACTCTATTTCGCGTATTTTTCCGAGACGAACGCAATGGCATAGCCCGTTTCACCTGATTCAGAATTTAAAATTAAATTCTGCCTTGATTCTCGTCTTAATCATGTTATCGAAATACGGGTTGTTACACTGCTGGTAACAAGATGTATCGAGATATGAAGCAGACTTACTACTGGGAAGGGATGAAAAGAGACGTTGGGAAGTTTATATCCAAGTGCATGAATTGCCAGCTAGTTAAAGCCGAGCAAAAGAAGCCTAGTGGGTTGTTACAGCCCTTAGAAATTCCCGAATGGAAATGGGAGCAAGTCTCGATGGATTTTATTGATGGTTTACCAAGGACTAGATCGGGACATGATAGCATTTGGGTAGTTGTGGATCGACTGACTAAAAGTGCAAGGTTTATACCAGTCAAATCGACCAGAACGGCAGCTAAGTTAGCAGAATTGTATATGAAGTGGGTAGTGAGATTTCATGGAGTACCTAAAAGCATTGTGAGAGACCGAGACCCGTTGTTCACTAGTGGGTTTTGGAAGAGCTTACAAGAGGCTCTAGGGTCAGAGTTACATCTCAGTACCGCATATCATCCTCAGACCGACGGTCAGACGGAGAGGGTGAATCGTATTTTGGAAGATCTCTTGAGAGCGTGTATATTGGATTTTGGTGGATCGTGGGATGACCATTTGCATCTAGTAGAATTTGCATATAATAATAGCTACCAATCCAGTATCGGTATGGCTCCGTTTGAAGCTTTGTACGGAAGACCGTGTAACTCACCATCATGTTGGATAAAGACTGGCGAGAAGTTTATGCTTGGACCAGATGTGGTGAGGGAAACTTCAGATAAGATCAAGATCGTTCAACAACGAATGAAGGCTGCCCAGGATAGGCAGAAGAGTTATGCTGATAAGAGGAGAAGAGACCTAAAATTCTCCGTTGGTGACTTGGTGTTTGTCAAGATTTCTCCGTTGAAGAGCGTAATACGATTTGGCAGGAGAGGCAAGTTGGCACCAAGATTCGTTGGCCCATTCCCTGTTCTTGAACTAGTCGGGAATTTGGCATATAGAATTAACTTACCAGAGAAGATGGCGGGAGTTCACAACGTATTTCATGTTTCCCAACTAAGGAAGTTCGTTCACGACTCAGATATGACTATTTCACCTGATCAGTTAGAGGACTTCGAAGTAGAACCCGAGGCGGTTGGGAACCGCAAGCCGGCCCGTATTGTCGAGCACGACATGAAGCGACTTCGAAGGAAGGCGGTGAAGCTAGTCAAGGTACAGTGGAGCGAGGACGAGAATGATTGTACTTGGGAGACAGAGGAGAACATTAGGAAGACACACCCAGAACTCTTTGCCTGGTAAGATTTTGACTTCGATTTAGTTTTCCGCATGCTAGGATAGGCTTATTTGCTTGTTTTGCATGTTTGATTGTTGTATGTGGTTGTTAGGCATGCGGGACCCTTTGTATGTTTTGGGTTAAGGAATTTCGGGGACGAAATTTCTTAAGGGGGGGAGAGTGTAACGACCCGTATTCTACGCATCATAGGATCATAGGATATTTATTTCTTTCACATACGAAGTTTTATGGTCACGTAACTTTGGGAGACGACTATTGGGGTCATTTCCCATGTTCATGATTTTTCCCGATTTTTAAATGACCATTTTACCCCTAGTTGGCACTGTTTTGGCCATAACTTTTGACTGGAAAGGAATTTGACCTGAAACCACTTCCACTGGCTCCGGATGATGGTTTACAATTCCGTAGAGTGGTCACATTAGCCAAACGGACTCACCGTTTGGGAGATATGGCTGAAACAAGTTTCAGATGGTGAAAAACAGTTTAATTGGGCTTAACCGGGTGATTAACAGCTAGGCCCAAAGGGAAATTTCGGGATTAGGAGTTTAAAAGGGCTGTTAGGGTTTGGAGAATACCTTTTTCTCATTTTTCAGCCGTCACTATTCAATCCTCTTAACCTAGCCATGGCCTCCACCCTCTAAATCTCTTCAAAACACCTCTTAATCACTTTCTAATTGAAGAATATGCTTAGCAAACATCAAATCAAGGAGTATTAGCACGAGAACCGTGGTAGAGCTGCTGTGTAAGATTGGGAACAGCGCCAAATCAGAGAATATTTCAGTTTTGGGGTTTTAATTGTGGCAAAGGTGAGTGATAGCATCGTTTTGACACTAATTACAGTTAATTAAGGGTAATTAGTGAAGATTAGCGAATTTATACACTAATAAATTCTGGAAAAATGTTTAGAAATTCTTAAATAATATTTTATGCCTCTGGTAGAAATTTGGTTTAATTTGATTGAGTTTTGTTAACCCTATGATTAGATTTACTTAAACATGCTATGGGAAAATATGAAGTTTTAGTCACTTTTGATCCATTTTGATTCATTTGAATTGTTGTTTGCTGTTTGTGGTTTCTATTACATGTTGCTATGACTCTATGGTATGTTTTATGATTGATTAGAATAGTTAAATTGGTCGAAAACGTCGTCGAATGGCGTAGAAAGCTCGCTGGAAAGTTGTAGAAATGTGCAGGTTCCTAACCGGTTCGGATCGGATGAGGCTCGGATCGGATATGTGAACTGGGCAAGAAAACCGACCCGAACTGCAGTTTGGCACATAGGAGACTTGGCAAAAAGGAAGGCCGTTTACTTAGAGTCGGAGTGGACAAAAGGAGATCGGATCGGAAGAATAATGGGGGCCAGATCGGATCGACTTGGAGACGCAGGGCTCGGATCGGAAGTAAACTCTTTGGAGGACTAGCAAGAGGGAAAGCCACGCGGATCAGACAGCAAGTGGGGATTGGATCGAAATACGTGAAGAAACGTGGGAGCGGATCGGAACACCAGAAGGAAGACAACAACCCGACCCGACCCGGAGGAGGACACCGACCCGACCCGAAGTGGAGTATCCGAACCGAATCGACGAGGGTGATGACTATCGAACCGAACCGAATTCTAGGACTGTTACTGCACGACAACTCTTCTGAAGACCCGCTCCAATTCGACCAAACCCGAGATGCAAAGGAAGTCCAAATGAGAAGTTAGAGCTCAAGATTCAGATGGGAATCAACGAGTTCGCTTCATGGTTGGGCTTTGCTGCGGGACGCGTGCCAAGGAGTTATCGACGTCTATAGCTTTGGGCCACTATGGTAGGAGGTACGAAGGCGGGTTCAGGGCCATTATGGCATCGGTAGGACAAAGGGCTACAACCAATGAAGTGGGTCATTGAAATGTTTGGTCATGACTCCATATGTTTAGCTTGGTCATAGCAGGGTTTCTACAAGTCGGGATTCGTCGTTACCTCAGTTTGTCTAGTATTCCAAAGTGGTAGATGTCGTACGCTTTACGCACTGAGTGAGAGATGTGAGGATGGTTGCTATGGATGATTTGTTTGCTATCATTATGACATGCACACCCCCACCCCCGTATTCTTTACACTACTTATTATGGCACCTTAGAGTACTGTACGGTAAGCGGTACTAACTCTTTGGTTGCAGGTCCAGGTTCAGGTATGGTTTAGTATACCTGTTATTATTCTGTTTAGATGCTTATCGCTCATACCAGGCTTTATGTCTGACCCAGAGTTTTATGTCTCCTCTTATTACTCTGGGTGCTCACACGAGCAGACTAGTGACAGGTTAGCTGGTGATGCACGGGTAGATGATCCGGAGACGAGCAGGAGGCTTCCACGTAATATACATATATAGTATTCTCCCTGTGTTGTTGAAGATCACTGCTTGGGCATTGGTGGTGCATCTTCTACCTTAGCTTTCTTTTGTTTAGAGACAGTAAATTTGGAAAGTTGTAATAAGCTGTATTTGGATTTCCGCTGCTCTGACGATTGATGTTGATTTTAGTTATCAGCTTATGCACTGTCTCACCTGTTTTATGTAAAGTATGTTATTATTATATTTATTTCCATGCGCTGTGAGACATCCTACAGGTTCCTTGATTAGTTCATTCCCTTCTTTCCTTTCTTTGGCGACCTTTCTGTGCTAGTCGGGCATGTGTACAGCGCACTTCCGGAGGAAATGCAGGCTGGTGCGGGGCGGGCCGTCACAAACACCTCTTCTTTTGGTATCGGCTCTATGAGTTTGCCTCCATTCCTCGGTGCCGACACCAAGCTAACTGCTTATTGCATGCTGGTGTTGGCAACATTCCTTTATTGCCATTTTTCCGCTCTAGTTTCAGCTTTGTTTTTCTTTTGACCTTCAGCCTTCGGTACCAGCTCCACCTCTCCATCCTCGTGCTTTGGTATAGGTCAAGTATTTCCCAGGCTTCTACATTGATGTTGGCATGACCACGATTCCCCTTCACCTTGCTTTGGTTGTAGTAAACATTTCTTGTGGTAACATTTAGCCCTCCCCTAGTGAAGGGTTATATCTGACTTTTCATGTCAACGGTTCAAGCATTTGCTTCTTGCAGGCTATAAATACTCCTCGCGGGTCATTCAAATGACATATAATCGTGTCTTCGAGGACTGTAGCTTGCGTAAACATTGTGTTGCGCATGGCTTTATCTTGGTTTCGAATATCTTCATTCAGAATTTATTCATTGTTTTTCTACATAAAACACAACAACTAACACTTCTTGTGTTAGTCCTTTGCTTAGAGTAGGATGTATACAATGATTTGCTCGAAACCAAATAATAGATGAAACCCGCGATAGAATAATATGATTATTCATACTTTGTATTTTGTCGAAATAATGAACAACCTTATATATCGTAAGATTAGAAAACCTCCTTCTTTTTGAGGTGTGAGAAATCATAACCTTCGTCAGAAGGTTTCATAATAGAGGACCCGAGATACCAACCCGAGTATTGATTTAAAAATCCTCTTTCGGAAATAAAATAGTAGACCCGAATACCATATTCGAGCATCAGAATGGAAGTCCAGAAACCCTTTTCTGAAAATGAGAATGGAAAATCTATAACTCAAATTTAGGTGTTAGAATAATACAAATATAAGAATCCATTTATGAAGGCATTATAAGTTCAGAATCTTTATCTGGAAATATGGTGATAAGGTCCAGAGCTCTGACACGAGTTTGTGTAACAAAATTCCGGAAACATATTTTCAAGGAAATAAGAATTATAGTCTTGAGATCTAGATTCGGGTATTAAAATAAAATTCCAGAAATCCTCTTCTTGAGGCAATAATGGATGTTTTGAAGCCCATATTCGGGCATATGTAAAAGAAGAACAGAAATCCACTTTTAGTAATGCAAAATAGAAGACCCAAAACCCAGATACGGGTATTTATAATAATAGACCAGAAATCCACTACTGGAAATAATAGAAATCCCGAAATCTAGATTCTGGTATTTATAATAGAAGATTAGAAATCCATCGCTGGTAATAATGGATAGAAGACCCAAAACCTAGATTCGGGTATTACTAATAGAAGACCAAAAATCCACTTCTGGCAACAGTGGAAGTCCTAAAACCCATATTTGCAATAGAAGACCAGAAATCCACTTCTGGAAAAAATAGAAGCCCTGATACCTTGATTCATGTATTAATAATAGAAGATCAGAAATCCACCTCGTGCAATAGTAGATAGAAGATCCAAAAACCAGATTCGGGTATTAATAATAGAAGATCAAAAATCCACTTTTGGAAATATAGAAATCCCAAAACCCGTATTCAGGTATTTATAATAGAAGATCAAAAATCTACTTCTAATAATAATAGATAGAAGACCCGAAACTCATATTCAGATATTTGAAGTTCTGCCGCCCATTTCTGCCTTGTTCTTTAAAGTAGAGGCTGGACGTTCTTTAAGTGCTTCCTTTGATCTTTCGTTCCCTTCTTCGGGATGAGGTGTAAGCAGGGGCAGGGAATATTCTTTAAAAGAACAGATGGTGAGCATGCTTAAAGTGCTCCTCCTGAGCTTTCATTCCCTTCTACAGGACGATACATAAACAAAGGTAGGGCGTGCTCATTCTTAGAGCGGAGACAGGGAATGCTCATCTTTAAAGCAGACGCAGGGCATGCTTAAAGTGCTCTCTTCGAGCTTTCATTCCCTTCTGAGGGACGAAAACATAAGCAGAGGTAAGGCATGCTCATCTCTAGAAAAAGGTAGGACGTGCTTAGTCGAAGCAGAGACAGGGCGTCCTCATATTGAGAGCACAGACATGGCATGCTTAAAGTGCTTTGTTTGAGCTTTCATTCCCTTTTGCGGGACAAAGACATAAGCACAAGTAGGACGGGCTCATCTCTAGAGAAGAGGCAACACATGCTTAGTTGAAGCAGAGGCAGGGCGTGCTCATCTTTAGAGAAAAGGCAGGGCATGCTTTAAATATTTAGATGCTTTGGCCTGGCAATTGTTGGCGCGGTCATAGGCTTACTCTTTTGATGCTTTAACCCGACCCTTTCTGGTTTAGGCGCGGCTAAAGGCTTACACACCACGTCTCTTCAGGAGGTTCCTTGCCCTGGCCATCTTGGCATGGACAAGGTTGTTTTACCACATTTGGTAGCTTTATACATTTTGGTTAGTTCCAAATTTTTAAGGAGTTTCCATGTTCTCGACTATGTGGACATTCTTAAGAAGACCTTCTTTCTATCCAATTACCATTGAAAAGTATGGTCTCAGGTGTTCTGCATTTCATGTTCTAGGTACTGGATCACCATTTGGTTTGCAGAATCGATATGTTCCAGGCATGATTTCCGGATGATTGATCAAGGGTCCTTCCCAGTTTGGACTAAGGGGTCCATCTTCCGGAATCTTAGTATTTTCCATTATCCTTCGTAAGACTGAATCTCCCATTCATAATGTTCAAGTTCTTACTCTAGAGTTATAATACTTTGTGATTCTTCTTTGATATTTAACTATTCTAATAGGATCTTTATCCCTTTAACCTTGGATTAGGTCTAAGGATTCTTTTTTCAACTCTTGATTCAGATCGAATGCATAAGCTATTCTTCTGTGTGAAGCAATTTCAAGTACGATTGGAAGCATAGCTTCATATCCATATGTTGGAGAATATGGGGTGTGTTCCGTTGTTGTTTTAGCAGAAGTTCTATATTCCCTAAGTACCAATGGAAACTCGTCTTCCTAATTTCCCTTAGTTTGATATAGCTTTTTCTTTAATATTGTCTTTACGGTTATGTTTGCAACCTTGACGTCTCCATTTTCCCATGGATGCACCACAGAAGAGAAAACTCTTTATGATTCCATTTTTGTTGCAAAACCGTGTGAATTTTTCACTTTCAAATTGTATTCCATTATCAGGTATGATTTTAAGGGAGATTTCAAATCAAGTGATGATGCTTTTATCACAAATATTTGCTCCTTTTTGGATGTGATGTTCGGGAGTGTTTCCGCTTTTACCCATTTTGTGAAGTAGTCGATAGCTACCACTACATATTTAGCTCCTCCCATTCTGCTATTCCCCATACATCAAAAAGGCCGTGGGATTGAGATTGTGGTTAAGTCACTTGGTGGTAATTGAGATATCCCAGAATATCTTTGGCATTTTTCACATTTCTTGACATACTCCACTACTTGATTAACCATTTTTTCCAATACAAGCCTTGTCGCATAAACCTTTTTCCTAACTCAATTCCATTAGAATAGTCTCCATAAAATCCCTAATGTATTTCCTTTAACAACTTAAGCCTATCCTCAAGGCTCACACATCTCAGGTAGGGGAGCGAATACCCTTTCTTATAGAGATCTTGTCCATAAGAACATATGTTGGAGCATGGTGCTTTATCCTCCTAGCCTCTTGTTTATTGGTTGGTAACGTTCCATTTATAAGGTAATCCATAATGGGAGCCATCCAACTGCTTTCATAATAATAATCCATTTCGGATTGCATGGATTCTTCAATAGGGATTTCATTCGTATCTTTTTCCCTTTTGGTTTCTCTTGTCAAGGCTTGAGATCTAGTTAAAACTAGCTAATCTTTTCTGGGTATGGATGTCTCTTGCTCGATGTTGGGTTTTTGTTGATATCCTACTGGTGTAATGCGGGTTTCGGGAGCTCCTTTAAAGCTAGCCAATTTTGCTAAAGAATCAACTTGAGAATTTCCCCTATTGGAATATGATGTATAAAAAGTCCTCAAATTCACTAAGCATTTTCAGTATTTTCTTCAAGTATAATGCTAATTAGGCATCCTTGGTTTGATAAGTATGCTTTATCTGATTTACCGTTAGCTGCAAATCACTAAAGACTTTGATTTATGGTATTTTCAATTTTAAGGCTAGGTTCAACCCTGCTATCATTGACTCATATTTAGCCATGTTGTTCGTTGCAGCAAATCCAAGCTTCATTGCATAGTGTAGACAGTGCCCGTTAGGGGTAATTATCACATATGCATCCCTTGCTCCTTGCGCATTTGATGCTCCTTCTAAAAATAATCGCCATTTGGACTTAAGATCATTTTCCTTTGTCATTTGTTCTTTAACAAAACTTGTACATTCATTAACAAAGTCCGCTAAGGCTTGTCCTTTGATTGTCGGTCGTGATTGAAACTCAATTTCGTATTGACTAAGCTCTATTCCCTACTTGACCAATCTTCCTAATGTTTTTGGTTTACTAAAATCCTGTAAAGAGCAAAATTGGTTAGAACTTTAATTGGATGTGCTTGAAAGTAACCACTAAGTTTTCGAGCTGCAGGTATCAAACAGTAGGCCAACTATTATGTCATGGGATATCAGATTTCCGCATTCTTTAATCTTCTACTAACGTAATAAATTAGAAACTGTGTTCCGTTGCCTTCCCTAATAAAAATGGAGCTGGTCACATGTTGTGAAATAGCCATGTAAAGACACAATTCTTCACCATTTTCGGGACTAGATAAATTGGGGGTTTTCCCTGGTAGCCCTTTAATTCTTTAAAAGCCTTTCTTCATTCCTCACTCCATTGAAAATTCTTCATTTTCTTAATTATGTCAAAGAAGGTATGCACTTATTGGTGGCTTTAGAAATGAACCAACTTAAGGCAGCTACTTTTACATTTAAACTTATGACTTCTTTACCTATTTTGGGTTAGTCCATATTCCTTATGGCTTTAATTTGGTCGGGGTTTGCTTCAATCCCGTATTCACTGACAACATATCCTAGTAACTTCGCAGACTAAACCCCAAAACAACATTTTTGTGGATTCAACTTCATTTGATATTCCCTTAAGATATTGAACGTTTCTTTTAGATCCTCCAAATGATTATCCGCCTCTTTATATTTCACTAGCATGTCATCCACATATACCATATTTTGCCCTATTTGTTCTTGGAACATATGTTTGAGCGCTCTTTGATGTGTAGCAGCTGCAATTTTCAATCCAAAGGGCATTACCTTACAGCAATATGTACCCCAATTAGTAATGAAGTTTGTATGCTCTTCATCTGGTTTGAACAAGGGAATCTCGTTATATCTTGAATAGGCATCCATCAGTGATAACAACTTGTGCCCACTAGTTTCGTCAACTAACTGATCGAATCGGGGAAGGGGATACCAATCTTTTGGACATGCTTTATTCAAATCTGGATAGTCAACACAAGTTCTTTATTTTCAGTTTGACTTTTTCACTAATACTGGTTTGGATAACCATTTAGGATTGAAGACCTCTTGATCCATTTGTAAGTAATTTCTTTGCTTCCTCTTTTAATGCTTCCGACCTCTCCCTGTTATACTGCCTTTTCTTTTATTGTATAGGAGGTACAATAAGGTTAATGTTTAGAGTATGGCTCATGATAAACGAGTTGATTTGTAATAACCCGCATTTTTAATATAATTAAAAATGAGATATATGTATATATGCGTGGATATATTTAAAAGAAAGATTAAATAATATTAATGTAATTGCATGTAAGAAGTTTATGCAGTGAAATAAAGAAAAAGATTAATAAAGAAATTACATGCAATATTTGAAATAAGAAGAAATACAGTGAAATGCGAAGAAATACAGCGAACATTTAAAAAGAAATAAAAAGGAGAATTTGAAGAGACTCTAGAATTTGGTCATGAAATTAACGTCATTATGTTCGTGGCAATTTTCTGGTCAATTTAGACCTATAGTTTGCAGAAAACGGATTTAAAACGAAAAAGTTATCCTTAATTTAAGAATTGCAACAAAACATGAAAAAAAGCAATGGGAAAAGAATAATATGTAGCTTGGTCCTAAGTATTGTTAACAAAAGACTTAGTAGCTCATTTGGTTAATACATGAGACTTGTACATAAGAGGTTGGGAGTTCAATCCCCACCAGTGCCATATATTTTTTGTTGTTGTAAGGAGCGGCTAAATAGTGGCTTAGCAAATTGGTTCAGTGCGGAAGGGGATAAGTTAATTGGAGGTTTAATTGAAAGAATGGAAATAAACCATTAATTGATTAAGGAAGATAATTTCCAAATAAAATAGACATTTTTTCGCATATAAAAATTAGTATACGCATAAGACATGGATGCGTATGAACATGATTCAAATTTGAAGTGGCGCGCGAACATAGAGACAAACAAAAAGGGGACATATATGTATACATGTTATTTGAAATTAATGCAATAAGGGAAAGAGAATATGTGAAATTATTGCATTAAATAAATGGATGATGCATGAACCTGAATAAAAATAAAATAATGTGATACAAATAAAAGAAAGAGAATATGGAATGCAAAACATGTCAAATGTGCAATTAAAGCATGCATAGAAAAAGGTTGTAAACATTAAAATGGAGCAATTAGATGTGAAGGGGATCAACTTTTGAAATTTAAACGTTTAAAAAGTAAACTAATAAGGCCATAAGCAAGCCATAATTGGAGGAAGGTTAATGCTATTAAATAACATTCAAATCAGAGACGCATGCACATGTGATTAGATGTAAATAAATAAAAGAAAATGGTTTAAGGACATGCGGTTCATTTTCAAAAAGATTAGACAAAAAGAGAAAGAAATCAATTAATTGATTAGGAGAAGAATATAGCAAATAGAGGTTCACGTATAAGTGCAAATAAATAAATAAATAAATAATTGAATGCATGAAGGAAAGAGATTGCTATACGTTAAAAATAGTATGTAATGCATTAATTAGAAAGAAATAAAGCGGTTTTGTAACACCCCGTGAATTCTATAACTGTGAAATTCACAAATTAAAGTATAATTAATTTCAAATCAAAGAACTAAGGGAAACGGGATACGCCATTGCGTTCGTCTCGGAAAAATACGCGAAATAGAGTCCGAGTTTTCGAAAAACGGAGTCCGTATGAAGAAGATATGGCCTTCGGAAGTTTCTAAATTAAGTTTAAAATTCGAACAGAATAAAACAGCTCAGAAAAACAAGTTTAAATTCCAAAATCGGGCCCAATTGGCCAGGGCGGGAAAACTCCCGCCTAATGCACCCAGGTCGACTGGGCTGTCGACTTGGTCTAGCCAGGTCGACAGGGCTGTCGACAGGGCTGTCGACCTGGTCCCGAGCCAGGTCGAACCCAGCCCAACCTGGCTGGCCTATACTATGTTGGTCGATTTTCAGAAGTCTGCTTTGTCATTAGGGCTAGGTGGCAGGCTCTAATTGGTCTCTCTTTCGAATGAATGGCTACGATAAATCCAAGCAACATCGATGGTCCTAATCAGTTCATAACCCCTATAAAAATAACCCTAGACTCAACCTAATCTATTCATTCAAAAATAAGAACAAGGCCATCATGTTGCTGAGGAACGACTAAGAGTAGCCACCAATTGGAGAGAGGATTAGGAGGCAAATTCTAAAGCATAAAGCAACTTAATCAAATCAAATCAACAAGGAATCGCATCTCCAAATTCCTAAATTGGAGAATTCGTCACACAATTGTAAGTAGAGTATTATTTTGGTATGAACAAATAACTGTGTTGGTTTGTATACTTGATTGTGGTGATAAATAATTCATATTTGTGCGTTACTATGATTCTTATCGATTTGGAATATTGTATAGCGATTGGATATTCGCAAAGTATGTTATTCATTATAAAAACTACATGTTTGCGGTAGTTTTATGCAAGTATACGTTTGGATATTCTCAAAATATGTAATTCATGTTGAAGCTACATGTATATAGTTGTTTAATTGAATTCATGCAAGTTTGAGGTTTTGCTACTATGCCATCATAATGTATATTTTTGTACAAAAATCATTTTGTGCGTAATTGGAACAAATTTGGGTTATTATAGTTCATATGAAACTATGTTGAAATTTTGGCACCATGATCTATGTAGCCATGCTTTTGTACTAGAAAACTTTTTTGCAAACTTATGAATATGACTAGGCTATGATTGATATTTTGCATAATTAAAATCCATGTTAGGTCTATATTGTTAACAAGAATTATATGATGACATATGTGGTACATAGCTAGGTTAGATTCAAAATCCCATTTGCAAGTTTGCATGACTAAAGTAAAAATCATGATTTCATGTTAAAAATATTTATGCCATGGTTATGTGAATAGATTTAAAATCATGATTAAGTTGAACTATACTTTTGTGTTAGTAACAAAAGTAAGCACCTTTGTAAACATGTAGTAATCTTATGAACATGATTTGCTTATGTTTGACATTATGCCTAAATAAAAATATAGGTTTATGTTGTAGTTAAGACTATGTGTCAATAATGATATCCAATTTAGATTCTTAACTTAACTACGAGTTTACATGCTTTGATTCATGTCACTTATGCTACTATGCAAGTACACCAGTTTCTGTTTTGTAGTTCCAACGTTATGTTGCAAGTTCATGCGTTCACATTCCCCTTTTTGTGTATGTAATCACGCTTTAAGCCTCCCCTTTTTCTCATGGCTAAGTTGGGCTTAAAAGTCTAAGCCCAACATATATTATGATAAACGAACGTATTAAACGGGGGAAAATAGCGTTGGGCCAAATTAATTAATAAATGAAAATATAAAGTAGAAGGGCCCAAATTCAAGTATGGGTTGGGCCCATGATTAGTGTAACCTTTACACCATTTACTTAATAATGGGCCGCAAATATTTACATATAAGAAAATAAAGAAGAAAGAAAAAATATGTAAATGTAGAACATACGATGTGTTTAACCCGAGGTTGGATTGAGTTGTGATGTAAACCTGCCCGGAACCGCCCGGCTGTCCAGTAGTCACAACAATACCTATCCAATGTGGGAGGTTAAACATGGAGCCCAATAAGGATCCGAGGTTAGACTGAGTTGTGGCGTAAGACTGCCCGGAACCAACCGGCAACAGGAAGCCACAACAATACCTGTCTAATGTGAGAGGTCAAGGCTTTAATAAGACAATTAAGGCTGAGTCAGGATTGTTAGGATTAAGAAAACTAAAGACTTAATCAAAATGGAACATGCTAAACTAAACGGACTGGTGGGGGTTAGGTTAGAAAACACTTAACCAACTTAGCATGTTGGCTAGAGATAGAAAACCTAGTAACGGGGGACCCTTTTCAGCAGTAACCCTAGAAGGTGTATCATGATACCCTGAAACTAGGCAGGGTGGGGCACGATTACTGGGCTGATTGTAAGAGGTCAAATCGACGGCGGTGGTGTAGCAGTGTAGGTTCTAACGGGGTGCGGGCGTGCACACACTCCGGCGCAGAAAAATAAGGCACTGGACACCAGTAGCATACCTGTGCATTCTAGGATTGTGTCGGGCCGCCACCATGGGACTTGATACACCCCATGGTGGGACCAGCATAGGTAACTACAACATCGGGGGCCGTAAGACACATGTAACTATGCGAGTAGGAGCCGATCATCATAGAATGGATCACTTCACCCTGATTATGGGGTGCCAGTTGGAAACTAGTTTATATGGGTTCAGAGATTAACATGGGGTACGATAGTATATTCGACCCTAGACAACTTAACCAAGTTTATAGTGCTTTCCCACTTCTTGTTTATACTTATCATACCCAATTCTTTATTCATAGACAGAATAGTCCTAGACTTACTCAGGCTTTATGTCTGACTCTACTTTTCTTTCGTCTTCTTTTCTTCCGTTCCCCCCCCCCCAGGTCCATAGGGAGGGAACACTGCAGCTTGACCAGCCTTAACATCCAGCTTGAAGAGGAGAAATGTATTGCTTGGACTTTTTCGTTTTGAACTATGGCTTTGGACAACCACTATGGGGCTTTTGCAGTTTATCTATGTTTTATTTATGCTTCTTTAAATAATGTAATCAAGACAGATTATGGAAGTGTTATGTTATGTTTTTGGAAAAAATGTAAGACAATTATGGTGATGTTGTTGTAGCACGTATTTGCTTTTATGAAATAAGAGTTGTTGTTTTTCCGCTGTTTACAAATATGTGTTCTTATATCTGTCTTGTATATCTATGACTTATACTTATAAACCTCCACCAAAATTAGGGCATTCCCTTTGAGAGTGACCCTAACGGAGGTGGGGTGTTTCACTTGGTATCAGAGCTTAGGTTTACCAAATAAGATAAAAAGTTTTGAAAATTTATTTTCAAAAAGGAAATTTAAAGAAGCAATTTTAGAAGAAAAATATTATTTTATTTTAAAAAGGCAAAGTCCACTCCCCAAAGCCATAGGTACTATCTCTTATCCTTCGTTTTGAATCTATCCTTTTTGTTTCAGCATGTCCGGAGAACTTAACTTGCCAGAAGGGGTGCCAATACCTGGTTGGTTTAGACGGTTCTTAGAAGCAAGAGCCACTCAGCCAGGTCCTACCGTTCCTCCTCCCCCAGCTGCCGGAAATCATCCAGCTGCAGCGGCACCTTTTCCTCCACCTCCTCCTCGGGGAAACACTTTTGCTAAGATATGTAAAGATTTTAAAGCTATGGGAGGAAAGGATTTCCATGGAACTGAGTCCTTCGTGGCAGCTAGAAATTGGCTGAAAGAAACGGAGGACCTATTCATCATCTTTGAGGTAGAAGATAGACAAAAAGTACAACTGGCAGTATGGCTATTAAAGGGCGAGGCCTCCTACTGGTGGGAAGTCACTAATGCAGAAAGACCAGTGCAGACATGGGAGGACTTTAGGGCAAGGTTTGAGACTAAATTTCTCTCAGATGCGGAAAGAAGTTTGCAGTTGGAAAAATTCTTATTTCTTAAGCAAGGGGACAAGACAGTCAGAGAGTATGTGAATCAGTTCGATGAGCTGGCTAGGTTTGGGCTTGACCTAGTCAACACCCCGCACAAGAAGGCTCTCCGTTTCGTCAAAGGGTTGAATGAGCCATTACACAGTTTGGCCATGACCCATATACCCATGGGAGCCACGTATGAAAGATTGGTGCAAATGGCATTGCTGAATGAAGAGGATAAGGGCAAGAAGGAGACAAAGGCAGAAAGCTCTCAAGGGAATAAAGAGGGTTTGCAGCCTAAGAAGACAGACTTTAAGAAGGGCGGGAAAGGCAACAAAGAGAAGAGGAAGTGCAATTTCTGTGGCAAAGTGGGGCACTTAGTTAAGGACTGCCGGAAAAAGAAGGCCAAGTAGAATGGTGGGTGCTTTTCTTGCGGTGAGACAGGCCACAGGGCTAAGGACTGCCCAAAGAAACGAGGACAGGGGCAGAGGGCTGGATCCACCCCAGGGGCACAGGTTCATGTGCTGGAAGCGCCACCTCTGCAACAGCGAGGTATAAATACTTCTGTAGAAAGTGTAGTTTATCTTTATTATCACTCCGTTCGCACTTTATTTGATTCTGGCGCATCACACTCCTTTATCTCGTCTGCTTTAGTAGAATCTCTGCACCTAAAAACTAGTATGGTAGAGGACCCCTTAATTGTTTCAAACCCAATTGGGGGCCCATCTCATTTGTCTATGATCTGTTTGGGATTGAAAATCTCTATTCTAAGTGTAGAATTTCAATGTAGTGCCATTGTTTTAGGCTTTTCGGGTTATGGTTTGATTTTGTGTATGGATTGGCTATCCAGTAATGGGGCCATCCTTGATTGTGAGAAAAGGGTTGTTAGGCTCCTAACCCAGCTCGGTAATACTTTGGAAATTTCTTGTAATCCCTCATACGCGGTTATGCTTAGTTACCTTGAATCGCTAGATGCCTCTGTTGAAAATTTGCAATCAGTTAAAGTGGTCCGGGAATATCCGGATGTCTTCGAAGAGGTGAAGGGCTTGCCTCCGAAGCGGGAAATAGACTTCCGCATATATCTTGTAGATAATGCAAAGCCCGTTGCGTTAACCGTTAGACACATGGCTCCACGGGAAAGGAAAGAGCTCAGTAAACAGATTAAAGAGCTTCTAGAAAAGGGGTTCATTAGGAGAAGCATTTCAAAATGGGGCGCTCTGGTGGTGTTCGCTACAAAGGCGGATGGTTCACTCCGTCTATGTGTTGACTATAGGGAGCTCAACAAGCTAACAAAAAAAAAGGCACCCGCTCCCTAGAATTGACGATTTGTTTGACCAGCTTGTAGGAGCGTCTGTTTTCTCCCAACTCGATTTAGCAACCAGCTTTCATCAGCTAAGGGTGGCTGAAGATAGCATCGATAAAACGGCATTCAGAATCCCAGACGGCTTCTTTGAATGGCTTGTCATGCCTTTCGGCTTGACAAATGCACCTGCTTACTTCGTGGACCTGATGAGTAGGGTATTCAGAGATTTCCTCAACAAATTCGTAGTGGTCTTCGTAGATGATATCCTTATCTTCTCAAAAAGTGAAGAGGAACATGCTCAGCACTTAAGGGCAATCATGGGAACTTTGCGAGTCCATCAACTAAAAGCCAAATTCTCCAAATGCCACTTTTGGAGAGAAGAGGTGAGGTTCCTTGGGCACATAGTATCCAAACAAGGGTTAGCAGTGGATCCTGCAAAGGTAGTGGCGGTACAGGATTGGAAGACACCAAGGAATGCAACTGAGGTCCGAAGCTTTCTAGGACTAGCAGGTTTCTATCGAAAGTTTATAAGGGATTTTGCGAAAATCTCAGCTCCGCTCACGAAATTGACTAAGAATAATCTAGTGTTCAATTGGGACTTGGATTGCGAGTTTGCTTTTCAACGACTGAAAAGGGCTCTCACAACAGCCCCAGTTTTGACGCTGCCAGATGGGAGCAAGATGTTCACTGTTTATACGGATGCATGTGGGACAGGGCTAGGCGCCGTCTTAATGCAAGAAGGAAGGGTAGTAGCTTATGGCGGGAGGCAGTTGAAAGTGCACGAAAAGAACTACCCAACCCACGATCTTGAGTTAGCCGCCATCGTCTTTGCACTCAAGTCTTGGCGACACTATCTCCTAGGTGAGAAGTTCGAACTTTACACTGACCATAAATCGTTGAAATATCTTTTCTCGCAGAAGGATCTTAACTTGAGGCAACAAAGATGGATGGAGTTTCTTGCCTCGTACGATTTCGAAATCTCCTACACTCCGGGCAAAGGCAACGTAGTGGCAGACGCGTTGAGCCGAAAGAAATTGACCCTAAGCCCGTTGTTTGTTGAAAGACAAAGCCTAGAGTTTATAGCCAGCTTCGACTTTAGGCCTTCCTCCGATTTCGTACCAGGCTTGCTAGCATCTCTCGAAGTGCGCCCAACTTTAGTGGATTTAGTAGGGACAGCACAACGCGAAGACCCTCAGCTTGTGGAAACAATTGATAGGCTAATTAGGGGTGAGACTTCAAGTCACCTCAACAGATACTCCATCGACGATAAGGGTTTGCTAAGGCGAGACGGAAGACTATGCGTCCCATAGACAAAAGATTTAGTAAAGAAGGTTCTCGAGGAAGCACATCACTCCAAGATGACGATACATCCAGGCGGAGATAAAATTTACAAAGATATAAAAAGGACTTTCTTCTGGAGCGGCATGAAAAAGGATGTGGCAGAGTTCGTTTCTAAGTGTATGGTGTGCCAACAGGTTAAGGCGGAACAGAAAAAGCCTGGCGGACTACTACATCCTCTGGAGGTCCCGCAGTGGAAGTGGGATAGCATCTCAATGGACTTCATCGATGGGCTGCCTAGGTCTAGGAGAGGCAACACTAGCATTTGGCTAATAGTGGATAGGCTTACTAAAAGCGCCCAATTTTTACCTGTCAAAAGTAAAAGAACTGCCTCATCCCTAGCATCACTTTACCTCAAGGAAATCGTTCGACTCCATGGAATACCATCTAGCATTGTTAGTGACCGAGACCCCATCTTCACCAGTGAGTTTTGGCGGAGTCTGCAAGAAGCAGTAGGAACGCAGTTATGCTTGAGCACAGCCTATCATCCCCAAACCGACGGCCAAACAGAGAGAGTGAACAGAGTTTTGGAAGACCTTTTAAGGCTATGCGTCCTCGACTTCGGAGGGACATGGGAAGACCACCTTCCTTTGGTGGAATTTGCCTACAACAACAGCTATCAAGCAACCATCAGAATGGCGCCCTTCGAAGCTTTATATGGAAGACCGTGCCGATCGCCCACTTGTTGGTGGGAGTCTACTGATAAGCTCATACTTGGACCAGATATGATCCGAGAGACTTCAGAGAAAGTAGACTTAATACGAAGAAGGACGAAGACGGCCCAAGACAGACAAAAGTCCTATGCCGACAAGAGAAGGACCGACCTTGAATTTGAGGTTGGAGACAGAGTTTTTCTCAAGGTATCACCGCTAAGGAACGTTGTTCGTTTTGGAACCACAGGAAAACTGGCACCAAGGTTCGTAGGGCCATTCCCTATCATCGAAAAAATTGGGAAAATGGCCTATAGATTAGAGCTACCCGAGAAGTTGGCTGGAGTCCACAACGTTTTTCGCGTTTCACATCTCCGAAAATGTCTACATGAGTCGGCTGAGGTGGTAGAGCCAAATATCCTAGAAGAGGCCGAAGTGGAACGCGAAGCAACCATAAGAAAAGTTCCAACCCGCATATTAGGAACGGAAGTGAAGAAGCTACGCAACCGCGAAGTCAAGCTCGTCAAAGTTCAGTGGAGCGACGCCGAGGGAGACGCGACTTGGGAAACTGAAGCTAGAATACGCACTGCCTACCCTTTTCTGTTCGAGGGTACATCCTTGATCTTTCCTTTTCCTTAAGTTGCGCTTTTATCTATCTTTTTAGGTATATTTCCTCGACCTTATCTTTTAGGTAGAAACCCTTTGGATGGAAACATGTAGTTGAAACATGTTATGGATGATGGTTGCAAGTGGTTGCAAGTGATTGCTAGTGGTTGCTCGTGGTTGCATATACACACACAATCTAGGTTTTAGATCGGCTCAGTCACTTCATATTGCATATGCATATATGTTTGCATTCGTATATGGTTGAACTCTAATGTGTTGTCATATGGATGTTGCATTTGTATTGAATGATTGTGCACTCATGTAGAACCATGAATAGGAAAATTTGCATACATAATGGATTCATGGCACTTACATAATTCGCATTAAGGAGGTCAACTGAATCAGTAGACCGCCTGATTTTGCATTTGATAAGTACATGTACACATACACTTCGCATATGATCATGAAGCATTAGAAGTCTTTTAAGGACAATGGATGCTCGTGTTTGATGGATGAGTAGATGGATGATTGGATGTTAGGATATACATTTTCCTAAACTTGAAGATTTCGGGGACGAAATCCTTTTAAGTGGGGGAGAATGTAACACCCCGTGAATTCTATAACTGTGAAATTCACAAATTAAAGTATAATTAATTTCAAATCAAAGAACTAAGGGAAACGGGATACGCCATTGCATTTGTCTCGGAAAAATACGCGAAATAGAGTCCGAGTTTTCGAAAAACGGAGTCCGTATGAAGAAGATATGGCCTTCGGAAGTTTCTGAATTAAGTTTAAAATTCGAACAGAATAAAACAGCTCAGAAAAACAAGTTTAAATTCCAAAATCGGGCCCAATTGGCCAGGGCGGGAAAACTCCCGCCTAATGCACCCAGGTCGACTGGGCTGTCGACCTGGTCTAGCCAGGTCGACAGGGCTGTCGATAGGGCTGTCGACAGGGCTGTCGACCTGGTCCAGAGCCAGGTCGAACCCAGCCCAACCTGGCTGGCCTACACTATGTTGGTCGATTTTCAGAAGTCTGCTTTGTCATTAGGGCTAGGTGGCAGGCTCTAATTGGTCTCTCTTTCGAATGAATGGCTACGATAAATCCAAGCAACATCGATGGTCCTAATCAGTTCATAACCCCTATAAAAATGACCCTAGACTCAACCTAATCTATTCATTCAAAAATAAGAACAAGGCCATCATGTTGCTGAGGAACGACTAAGAGTAGCCACCAATTGGAGAGAGGATTAGGAGGCAAATTCTAAAGCATAAAGCAACTTAATCAAATCAAATCAACAAGGAATCGCATCTCTAAATTCCTAAATTGGAGAATTCGTCACACAATTGTAAGTAGAGTATTATTTTGGTATGAACAAATAACTGTGTTGGTTTGTATACTTGATTGTGGTGATAAATAATTCATATTTGTGCGTTACTATGATTCTTATCGGTTTGGAATATTGTATAGCGATTGGATATTCGCAAAGTATGTTATTCATTATAAAAACTACATGTTTGCGGTAGTTTTATGCAAGTATACGTTTGGATATTCTCAAAATATGTAATTCATGTTGAAGCTACATGTATATAGTTGTTTAATTGAATTCATGCAAGTTTGAGGTTTTGCTACTATGCCATCATAATGTATATTTTTGTACAAAAATCATTTTGTGCGTAATTGGAACAAATTTGGGTTATTATAGTTCATATGAAACTATGTTGAAATTTTGGCACCATGATCTATGTAGCCATGCTTTTGTACTAGAAAACTTATTTGCAAACTTATGAATATGACTAGGCTATGATTGATATTTTGCATAATTAAAATCCATGTTAGGTTTATATTGTTAACAAGAATTATATGATGACATATGTGGTACATAGCTAGGTTAGATTCAAAATCCCATTTGCAAGTTTGCATGACTAAAGTAAAAATCATGATTTCATGTTAGAAATATTTATGCCATGGTTATGTGAATAGATTTAAAATCATGATTAAGTTGAACTATACTTTTGTGTTAGTAACAAAAGTAAGCACCTTTGTAAACATGTAGTAATCTTATGAACATGATTTGCTTATGTTTGACATTATGCCTAAATAAAAATATAGGTTTATGTTGTAGTTAAGACTATGTGTCAATAATGATATCCAATTTAGATTCTTAACTTAACTACGAGTTTACATGCTTTGATTCATGTCACTTATGCTACTATGCAAGTACACCAGTTTATGTTTTGTAGTTCCAACGTTATGTTGCAAGTTCATGCGTTCACATTCCCCTTTTTGTGTATGTAATCACGCTTTAAGCCTCCCCTTTTTCTCATGGCTAAGTTGGGCTTAAAAGCCTAAGCCCAACATATATTATGATAAACGAACGTATTAAACGGGGGAAAATAGCGTTGGGCCAAATTAATTAATAAATGAAAATATAAAGTAGAAGGGCCCAAATTCAAGTATGGGTTGGGCCCATGATTGGTGTAACCTTTACACCATTAACTTAATAATGGGCCGCAAATATTTACATATAAGAAAATAAAGAAGAAAGACAAAATATGTAAATGTAGAACATACGATGTGTTTAACCCGAGGTTGGATTGAGTTGTGATGTAAACCTGCCCGGAACCGCCCGGCTGTCCAGTAGTCACAACAATACCTATCCAATGTAGGAGGTTATACATGGAGCCCAATAAGGACCCGAGGTTAGACTGAGTTGTGGCGTAATACTGCCCGGAACCAACCGGCAACAGGTAGCCACAACAATACCTGTCTAATGTGAGAGGTCAAGGCTTTAATAAGACAATTAAGGCTGAGTCAGGATTGTTAGGATTAAGCGAACTAAAGACTTAATCAAAATGGAACATGCTAAACTAAACGGACTGGTGGGGGTTAGGTTAGAAAACACTTAACCAACTTAGCATGTTGGCTAGAGATAGAAAACC
Source organism: Allium sativum (assembly GCA_030737875.1). NCBI lineage: Eukaryota > Viridiplantae > Streptophyta > Magnoliopsida > Asparagales > Amaryllidaceae > Allium > Allium sativum. Next base: position 420,216,110 of record CM060913.1, on the reverse strand, counting down.
TAGTAACGGGGGACCCTTTTCAGCAGTAACCCTAGAAGGTGTATCATGATATCCTGAAACTAGGCAGGGTGGGGCACGATTACTGGGTTGATTGTAAGAGGTCAAATCGACGGCGGTGGTGTAGCAGTGTAGGTTCTAACGGCGTGCGGGCGTGCACACACTCCGGCGCAGAAAAATAAGGCACTGGACACCAGTAGCATACCTGTGCATTCTAGGATTGTGTCGGGCCGCCACCATGGGACTTGATACACCCCATGGTGGGACCAGCATAGGTAACTACAACATCGGGGGCCGTAAGACACATGTAACTATGCGAGTAGGAGCCGATCATCATAGAATGGATCACTTCACCCTGATTATGGGGTGCCAGTTGGAAACTAGTTTATATGGGTTCAGAGATTAACATGGGGTACGATAGTATATTCGACCCTAGACAACTTAACCAAGTTTATAGTGCTTTCCCACTTCTTGTTTATACTTATCATACCCAGTTCTTTATTCATAGACAGAATAGTCCTCGACTTACTCAGGCTTTATGTCTGACTCTACTTTTCTTTCGTCTTCTTTTCTTCCGTTTCCCCCCCCCCCCAGGTCCACAGGGAGGGAACACTGCAGCTTGACCAGCCTTAACATCCAGCTTGAAGAGGAGAAATGTATTGCTTGGACTTTTTCGTTTTGAACTATGGCTTTGGACAACCACTATGGGGCTTTTGCAGTTTATCTATGTTTTATTTATGCTTCTTTAAATAATGTAATCAAGACAGATTATGGAAGTGTTATGTTATGTTTTTGGAAAAAATGTAAGACAATTATGGTGATGTTGTTGTAGCACGTATTTGCTTTTATGAAATAAGAGTTGTTGTTTTTCCGCTGTTTACAAATATGTGTTCTTATATCTGTCTTGTATATCTATGACTTATACTTATAAACCTCCACCAAAATTAGGGCATTCCCTTTGAGAGTGACCCTAACGGAGGTGGGGTGTTTCAGGTTTCTTTTTTTTAATTTATTTAAAGGAGCACTAAGTGTGAAAAGGGTTGTTTTGGATGGTTCTTTTCTAGGGTGAGGTGGACGGTTTAGATGAGTTTTTACTTAATCCTAAGGTCCTAGTTGCTCTAGCCCACCTTTAAAAGAACACCTAACCCAACCCTAAAATCATTCTATCTCTTATAAGACGCCTCCATGCCACCAAACTTCAAACCAACATAGCCGCCGCCTCTAAACTTTAAATTAAATTGCAAGTTCTCCATCAATTTTGGAATTTAATCAAATCAAGTAGCAAGTTTCTTCAACAACAATTTACGTTCTGCGTCAATAATCAAATAAGAAGCCTAAACCAACGTTCTACCTCAACAACCAATTGTTTATTTCTCTAATCCAGTCAAGGTGAGTGCTTTAAAATACAGTTGTTTTATAATTGTACTTCTATCGTTTGCCACTCCCCATAATGAATATGATGATAACTTAATAAGATCAGTTATTTAATTTCTGCTTACGATTGAGTTCTCTCCTTTTTATTCTTTACCCTTTTTATTTTTATAGCTAGGCTATCTCGAGCCTACATCTATCATGAATTTATGCGTTGTAAACGAGAACGAGAAAGTAAAAGGAAAAAAGGGGTTGTTTGGGCATAATATGGGTTGGAAGGATTTTTGTATGATTTGAATAGAATTATGGACATAATTGTATGGTTATTTTAAATTTATGTAGTTTGGCATGATTGAAATTGGATACGGAATTAGTACAATTTAATATTAACAACATGTAATTTGATATCATGGATTTGGGTGAAATACGATGTTAATGAACATTTGACATGAGGTTAGGCGCAATTGTAGTGTAAGACTGCCCGGAACTGCCCGGCAAATCCAGCTTCCACAATTGGACGTCTAATGTGAGAGGTAAAAGGTATGAATTGTAGGCATAATGGTTGGTGACACGAGGTTAGACCTGCTTTGTGGTGTAAGACTGCCCGGAACCGCCCGACAAATCCAGCAGCCACAAAGTGTTCGGTCTAATGTGGGAGGTCATGCACCATTCGTCATAATGAATGAATTAAGGATTACTAACCATAATAAGACATGTGGGTGACATGGGTATGGTTAGAGGGTTAAGTGGGTGACATGTAAAATATGACATGTAAATATGGACTTAACCATAGTAAGACAAGACATGTAAATATGGACTTAACCGTAGTAAGACAAGACATGTAAAACATGTAAATGTGGACTTAACTATAGTAAGATACGTGAAGTAAAACATGACTAAGGTGGACTTAACCGTATTAAAGCATGTGTAAGATATGGAAACAATAATAAAAGAGGTTTAGTGGGACATGGGTGACATATAAGACATAAATAAATAATGCTTAACTAAAGGGGACCCGTTATGGCATCACAAATTAATTGAATTGGGTAAAGTTTAGATAACAGGTTAAATAAATGGAAAGGGTTAAGTAAATCTAAATTAATGACAAAAGTGGGGAATGGTAAATAACCTATTATGAATGAATTTGAAAAAGAAAAGGAAGGATAATAGGTTAAACTTGTTCTAGGGACAAGTGGAAGGTATAGGTTATGGGATAAGGTAAGTTATAAGAAACGATAGAGGAAAATAAGGTAACTTATATGTGAAGATATACTTAATTATAAATTAAGTAGTTTGAGAAGGAGAAGTGTGAAATTTAAGATGATATAAGTTATATGAATGGAAAAGAAGTAAATTAGAATCATATATGTTGGTTGGGTTGAGTAATTCTCTGGGTGCCAGTCTGATGTTGATTTCGGTCTTCGGGGCTGGTGTTTAAGGGATTATTCTCCTAATCAGTATATATGTGGACAAGACATACTTAACTATGAATTATGTATAACATGTTGTTGTAACCCTAAAAAGGAAAATTTTATGAAGTTGGAAAACAACATGTTGTGGTCTTATTAATGGATTTAAATGGGTTAAGTATAAATTGAATTAATAAGCGAGGGTAACTTGGTAAACTTGAAAAGGAAGTCAATATGAATATGAATAACCAAGTTAAATAAGAAAAACTGACGAGGTAACAAAAGCGCGTAAGAATTGATTAGACGTAGGGTCTAATGACATATAAAATCAAGGCGCTTGGGGCAATCCTTACATTGTAGGATGAATAACCCAAAAAGGTAAATCATCACGGTGTCATAAGACATGAGGGGAGCGCACATTCGTTATTTTGGCGGCTCCAACGGACTGGAAGGGGAAGCACGTAGCTTCCTGAGACGTTAAAGGTGCTCCTAGTAGTCCTCTGTGTGGTGGCAGATGTTTCAGGCTGTGCCGCAGAGGTTGGGTCTGCGCGTAACTACTAGGTGGGTGGGCCTTGACTGCTAGAATAGCTGGGCAGTCAGAATGCTGTTCGCGGTGACAGAAAAGGTGATTCGACGGCTGCCTCAACGGAGCTGGAGGGTCAGGACCAACAAGGATAGTAGGTCGTCGAGTGCCTGTTACCACAACCAGTAGGATGCGGAAAGACTAGAGCTAGACCCAATATACCAATAACCATTCACTATCGTGGGATGGTGGTTGAGGGGAGACGCCACATGGATGTTTAGATTGGTTGCTTAGGGGCTTGTCGCTTAGCTCTCGTAGTCTTTATTAGTTATGGGAGGGGCCGAGGTGGGGCCATAGCCACCATAGAAAACAGATCCTAGGGATATATGTGTGGAAGCCTCTTAAAGGCGGGCCTTGCACAAATATAAGGAAAACTCCCAACCGATTTCCGTGTTTCTTATGTAGCCCTGCCACGGAACTCTGGCACACACCCACGATGGGTGTGCGGGTTAGATATCGAATACGATAGAGAATACGTACGTGGAAGAGTCTAGATATAACCATGTCTGCCCTGGGTGGTGTATCATAGACTGGTGGGCATTATTCGATAATGGCAATCAAATTAGAGTGATCCTATGTGGGCGTAGTGTTGTATTATATATATAAGAGGAATATACATTACTATGACATAGGACGGGGGACTGCGTATATCACTACGAGGATACGGTAGGGACCATGCGAGTGGGGTACCACGGGGTGTACCTCAGTTTGGGGGTAGCTACATATACATTATATTAGGTTAATCTACTGGGAGTAGATGGGTGCGACGTGTTGTAAGCCTTGAGCGCTAATGACCCAAATAACCTAATAAACAATAAAATGTAATTGAACGGTATATGTAGGATTATTCAAGAAGTGTAGTTTAAACTCATTCACACAGAACTTATGTTCTGACCCTCTCCTCATAACATTCGCAGGTTAGATTCATGACAGAGACTTATAGCTTTAGAGATACTAATTTAGCAGTATTGTAATTAAGGTAAATCTATGTTTATATATATTATATTTTATTCCTTCTGCTGTGAGGTGTTTTCTGAACTCTGACATATTTCTTCTCTCTGTCTTTTCTGCAAGATACTAGAGAAACCAACTCGTGTTTTGATGGATTGGGTTTTTGAAAAAAAATCGGTCCGTCGGAATTTGGATTGTTACATTTGGTATCAGAGCATAGGTTTACGATTCCTATATAGATAATGGGAGAGCATATTTGTATTTTCAAAAATATAAATATATTATACATAAACCTAGATCTATAAAGAAGCCCACTAAATAGAAAGAGTGAAATATGGAAAGAATTGGGATAACTGTTTTGTACGTTAAAAGAATGAGCAAGGAAATCTGAGACCATTAGGTATGTTGGGTGGAAAGTGTACAAAATGATTGGTGTTAAGAAAGATGTATCCCATACAATAGTAATTGAGATTAATGGGTTTAGTAGGGAAACCTTATAAAGTGGAAAATGGATTAGGAATATATATAGTTGGAAGAAATGATTTCGTGGATGTGTCTAGGAAAGCCTAGGTAATTTGGAAACCCGATTAAGAAATAGTTGTCCTTGTCTACTCCATTTTTTGATGTTTGAAAAAAATGTTTTGCATTTTTGTTACGGCGTGTTTTTATGGTTTGGCAAAAGCAAGTTTTGGTAAAGAAAATAAAGTTTTACCATTTTTAATTTTTAGGAGAAAAAATTAGAAAAAAAATGAGACCAAACCATGTTTTAAAACGAATGGAGTAGGTAAGGATTAGTGTCTTGAAAGAACAAGTTTGAGGCTAGGAAGTAAATAATAAGGACTATCCTAGAATAATAAAAATAAATTCCCATAGAATGCATAAGCATTATAAAGACTAGAATTGTTAAACGAAAAAGATAAGTTGAAAAAAAAAGTTTCTTATGTAATTGTGCTTGGATAGGAAAATAGGAACTTTTTATAGAATATCTATGTAAAAATCCAAGTGCAACCAGAAAAGGTACATAAAAGAAAAACGGAAAATGTACATTCTTTCGTTTTATACCTTTTTGTAACATAAGAAATCGAATTTGGAAAATTAGATTTTTCTAAATTTCGAAGTTAATAATGGTTGGTAGGATTTTGGATGCAACAATTGGATGAACTATGCTCTTATTCTATAAGAGTATGGGAAAATTTGGATGAAAAATGTTTCGGTTTTTCAAAAATATTGCATTCATATAGAACTACAAGTATATTTAGGATGTGAGCATCATGTTTTGAAAAAAAAAAAATTTGAAAGTTTGCATACATATAGGTGGTACCAAATTAGGCATACATGCATTACTATGATGTATTTCACTTTGCACATGTGCACAATGTTTGCAAAAAAAATTTGGATGCACACTTGATGGTTTGATATTATGCGAGGAATTATATATTTTACCCCTATCGAATTTCGAGGACGAAATTCCTTAAGGGTAGGAGAATGTAACACCCCGCATTTTTAATATAATTAAAAATGAGATATATGTATATATGCATGGATATATTTAAAAGAAAGATTAAATAATATTAATGTAATTGCATGTAAGAAGTTTATGAAGTGAAATAAAGAAAAAGATTAATAAAGAAATTACATGCAATATTTGAAATAAGAAGAAATACAGTGAAATGCGAAGAAATACATGCGAACATTTAAAAAGAAATAAAAAGGATAATTTGAAGAGACCCTAGAATTTGGTCATGAAATTAGCGTCATTACATTCGTGGAGATTATCTGGTCAATTTAGGCCTATAGTTTGTAGAAAACTGATTTAAAACGAAGAAGTTATCCTTAATTTAAGAAATGCAACAAAACATGAAAAAGAGAAATGGGAAAAGAATAACATGTAGCTTGGTCCTAAGTCTTGTTAACAAAAGACTTAGTAGCTCATTTGGTTAATACATGAGACTTGTACATAAGAGGTTGTGAGTTCAATCCCCACCAGTGCCATATATTTTTTGTTGTTGTAAGGAGCGGCTAAATAGTGGCTTAGCAAATTGATTCAGTGCGAAAGGGGATAAGTTAATTGGAGGTTTAATTGAAAGAAAGGAAATAAACCATTAATTGATTAAGGAAGATAATTTCCAAATAAAATAGACAATTGTTCGCATATAAAAATTAGTATACGCATAAGACATGGATGCGTATGAACATGATTCAAAATTGAAGTTGCACGCGAACATAGAGACAAACAAAAAGGGACATATATGTATACATGTTATTTGAAATTAATGCAATAAGGGAAAGAGGATATGTGAAATTATTGCATTAAATAAATGGATGATGCATGAACCTGAATAAAAATAAATTATTGTGATGCAAATAAAAGAAAGAGAATATGGAATCCAAAACATGTCATATGTGCAATTAAAACATGCATAGAAAAAGGTTATAAAATTTAAAATGGAGCAATTAGATGTGAAGGGGATCAAATTTTGAAATTTAAACGTTTAAAAAGTAAACTAATAAGGCCATAAGCAAGCCACAATTGGAGGAAGGTTAATGTTATTAAATAACATTCAAATCAGAGACGCATGCACATGTGATTAGATGTAAATAAATAAAAGAAAATGGTTTAAGAACATGCGGTTTCTTTTCAAAAAGAGTAGACAAAAAGAGCAAGAAATCAATTAATTGATTAGGAGAAGAATATAGCAAATAAAGGTTCACGTATAAGTGCAAATAAATAAATAAATAATTGAATGCATGAAGGAAAGAGGTTGCTATACGTCAAAAATAGTATGTAATGCATTAATTAGAAAGAAATTAAGCGGTTTATTTTATTTTATTTTATTTTATTTAAAGGAGCATTAATTGTGAAATTAAGCGGTTTCTTTTATTTTATTTTATTTAATCCTAAGGTCCTAGTTGCTCTAACCCACCTATAAAAGAACACCTAACCTAGCCTTAAATCATTCTATCTCTTATAAGACGCCTCCATGCCACCAAACTTCAAACCAACATAGCCGCCGCCTCTAAACTCTAAATTAAATTGAAAGTTCTTCATCAATTTTGGAGTTTAATCAAATCAAGTAGCAAGTTTCTTTAACAACAATTCACATTCTGCGTCAATAATCAAATAAGAAGCCTAAACCAACGTTCTACCTCAACAACCAATTGTTTATTTCTTCAATCCAGTCAAGGTGAGTGGTTTAAAATACAGTTGTTGTATAATTGTACTTCTATCGTTTGCCACTCCCTATAATGAATATGATGATAATTTAGTAAGATCAGTTATTTCATTTATGCTTACGATTGAGTTCTCTCCTTTTTATTCTTTCCCCTTTTTAATTTTATAGCAAGGCTATCTCGAGCCTACATCTATCATGAATTTATGCGTTGTAAACGAGAACGAGAAAGTAAAAGGGAAAAATGGGGTTGTTTGGGCATAATATAGGTTGGAAGGATTTATGTATGATTTGAATAGAATTATGGACATAATTGTATGGTAATTTTAAATTTATGTAGTTTGGCATGATTGAAATTGGATATGGAATTAGTACAATTTAATATTAACAACATGTAATTGGATATCATGGATTGGTGAAATTTATTGGTAAGATAAGCCTAAAAGGTTAATTAGGTTATATGCATGAACATGGGAACGTTGGGAAATATATTGGAAAAATATTGATTTTATGAACTTGAGTATTATTGTATATTTTGGATAATTGGAATATAAAAGAAATTGGCATATTTGGGTATGGATTACATGGAATTGATGAAATTACCTATAATTGGAAATTTGTAATTAAGGCTAATTAATATGTGATTAGTGACAAGTTGGAATAGGCAAAATTGTAAACATGACTATATGTTGAATTGGAAACACATAACATGAAAATTGGAATTCGGGTTGTCACATGATCCTTATCATATCCGAATGGGTCCAAGCTAATACTTCTTTATTATGCTGCAGAAACTGAATCAGATCTGTAACGACCTGTATTTTATGTATCAACCGATTATAAAATAATTATATTTTATTCTCCAGTGGTCGGATTATTCTCAGATTTCAATATGTTGTTTATGGGGATGTGAGAGATGTCCATGATTTTTACCAAATTCAATTATGACCATTTTTCCCTTTCATTTGTGTTTAGGCCATAACTTAAAATAGGAATCAAATCAAGTGCTGAGAATGATTCTATTAGATCGAAATGGTGGTTTACAATTCTATAGAGTGGTCACATGAAGGATTTGATTCAGCAGCTTGGGAGGAATCGTTGTTTTAAATTTCATCTTATGTTTAGGCAGACTGGTCAGCCAAAACCATTAGACCTATGGCAAGGAGATATAAACAGGGGGACTTGAGGGAGAGAATAAGGGTTACTCTCTTCATTTTATGTTTTAGGTTGGGTGCCTGTGATTCTCCAGGTTCAGCCTAAAACCCTATTTCTCCATTATTTTCAATCAAATTCATTGTAGATTGCATCTAGAAGATATATCATTATCAAAGAGGATTAGATCACATCATATTACATCAAATTCAAGGGGATTTAGCATTGTCCAGATCTAATCTCATTGAATCTTCATCAAATCTAGAAATTGGTGAGTGATAGATATCTCTCACACGAAAGCTACGGATTGTATGAGTAAATTAGGATCATATTCATATGTTTCATGTTAAAATCACCTTAAATCCGATCATATATGTTTAACTCAGATTTAGAAACCCTAGGAAAGCTAATTTGATCCAATTAACCGGATAACCATTAAATTAATCATGTTTATTCATTATTTAGATCCAAATCATGCCAGATCTTATGGTTATGCTATGTCTATGGATTTCTTCATTTTTGTATGATCATTGCAATATGGATTGATATTTTTTTTATTGAATTGATTGCAATGCTTGAGTTGTACATTACATTGTTTGCCATAGAATCATAGGATTGAAGATCAGAGGAAATCAAAGGTTCAGATGAAACTAGGCAGAGATGCTTTGGAAGACGAAGGAATAGGGCACAAAATAATTCATGCCTAGAAAAGATAAGGGCATGGGTCGGCATCGACCCATGAAGGTCGGCATCGACCTGTAGTGGAACATCGAGTGGCTTTGAATTTTAGGGCGTGGCATCCTGGGGGTCAATCGAAGCTATTAGTGAAATTTCAAGTCATTTGGAGCTGAATTTTGATGGGTCGATGGTTGATTTCTAGAGATACAAATGGACCGGCAGAATCTTCAAAAATGGACGGCGAAATGATTGGAGATCGGACCAGAGGAACATGCTCGAGGCAGGGATCAACAAAGGCCGACCACTTACCCAATTTTGGCTAAGTGGATGGGTCGGCACCGATCTATAAGGGTGGGCCTGGGGAAGGTGAGATCTTGCTGACATGTTTATCTTGGATTCTTGAAGTTGCTGGTGAAGTTTGGATTGAAACGGACTTCATATGATTGATATGCAACCCGAAGATGAATGGTGCTTCGATTGTGAACTCAGTCATGAGTGGTCGAAGCTAAGTTGATGTGATACCGGTCGTGGGATGGCATATGATACAATGTGATGATGGGTTGACTCAGGTAGGAGTTAACCAGGGATGATAATTAAATTAGTTCAAGAGGCAACTTGACTAGAGAAGAAATGCCGCCAAAGAGGAATGCTCAACCAATTTAATGCACCAAGGAATCGTTGGTTATTGAAGTGTTATTGGGAACTCAAAGCAAGGGTATCATAGGGAAACCTATAAGGATCAGGTAGGGTCGAGTACCTTGGATCGCCCAGGTAGGAGGGATCTAGTTGTCTCAGGTAGGAGGAAAACATACGAATTATGATGGCGTATGATAGTTTGGCTAGAACCAGGGTTTTTCATTATCCCTTTTGATCTGTGAAATGCAAATTCGGGAACTAGTGGATTCACGACTGTAGTCGGTGATGGCTAGGACATTAGATGTCATGGATGCTATGGTCGATTTTATGTTTTCTTCACTATTTTTATTTGGGTTGGACATTATCATAGGATGTTGAAGAGAAGAAGGATTAGGGGTAGTCCTTTCATATTTCTAATGTGACATGTGGTGGACCGACTTCACATGTTAACTTGTTGGTTGTTGGGAAGATCGGTTGGTTGAACCGCCTAAACTTATATTATTCTGCATAACTATTTTTTAGTTGTTTTATTGCTCAATAAGACTATCGTCTGACTCAAAGTTTTATGTTTCCCCCTTATTGCCTTGGGTTGTTCACCAATTTGATGGTGGGCAGGCTGAGTAGTAGGTAGCAGGTTTAGTGTCGGTATTGCTATGCTGTAACGAGTGTAAGGCTGGCGTATTATTATTACCTACTATTTAGATATTTCTTTTCTATTTCCGTTGTATGTTGATGTTATTGAGACTCTGAAGGATGTAGTGAGGCATATTGTATTCACAGATTCTTGTATCAAGAAGTATTGTACCCAAGATTTTATGGACTTATGGAAATTTGATTCTCCACTCAGTTGTGCTTCAATATTATATCCTCTTGCATATTTTTTATTACATATTATCCATGCGCTATGAGTTATATGATATGTTTTGTTTTCAAATTATTCTACCCTGATGATTGTCTCATATCGGCCTGGCACATTATAATACACACTTCTCCTTAGTTTTGTGTGGGAGGTACGAGGCGGTCGTCTCATTTAGTATCAGAGCTCGATTAATCAATTTTTCCCAAAGTTGACGAACATATAAACATACGAGAGACATATTTGTAATTTTAATGGATGATTACAATTTTGTATATATACGTATATAGTATAGTGTAATACGTTTGTAGGCACTTGAACACAATGTGACTTTCTCTAATGTGAATTGATTCTCATTTCAGAGTAAGAATGAGTCGACGAACTTCGAGACACGCTGCTAGGAATGAGCTTGTAAATGGAGAGGGAGGCAAGGTTATCCAGTCGGGAGTTGTAGCTGCTATGCCTGATTATCCTGCTATGTTTGAGGCCATGCTGGCAGCGATCATGTGGAGGATGCCCACTCCAGAAGTAGCAATAGAGCAAGGTGTTCCTATTTAGGCATCTAGGGTTGTCGATTTTGCCAAGCTCTTCAAGGACTACACTTCTCTTGGTGGCAAGCCGTTTATTGGGACAAACCGGCGGTTGAAGTTCAGAATTAGTTGGATACTTGTGTCAGGATATTTGGAGACTTGGGAATCGATGATACGACTAATAGAAAACTTGCATTAAGGAAGGTGCAAGGATGAGCAATGGACTGGTGGAATCCTATTACTTTGGAGACTTCGGAAGACCAGATCACTTGGTATCGGTTTTGGACCAAGTTTGAAGAGAAGTTCATTACTGCAGTCTAGAAATTGATATTGTTTAATTGGTTTGTCGATTTGAAGCAAGGCGGGAGGCCTATCGCTAAGTATGGGATGGAGTTTGAGGCTTTATCCAAGTATTCTCAATCGTTTGTTGAGACGCCTTACCGAAAGAACGAGAAATTTATTATGGGTTTGGATGAAAGTTCTGTGAAGCAATTAATAGACCACATTGATGATCCTTTTGAGAAATTGGCCGAGAAAGCTTTGAGGAAGGAGAGTTTATTTCCTCAGAAGGCAGAGGCTGTTGTTGGGTGTAAGGAGGAGACGAAACCACATCAAGGCGGTGGCAATAAGAAAAAGTGGAATGAAAAATGAAAAAATTAACAAGGAAAGAAAGGCCAGAAGAAGCCTAAGCGCGATATTAGTTGTTTTAATTATCAGCAGAAGGGCCATTATTCCATTGAGTGTAAGAACACTTAGGTGGAGGGAAAGTGTTATACCCATGATAGACCTGGGATTATGAGGAAGAACTATCCAGAACCACCAAATGGTAAGCAGATTGTGAAGGCGTATGCTTTGGATGTTGTGTCGTCTTCCTCGAGGGGTCCAACTATGGAGGAGAAGGGGAAGAATGTTATTGTGCAAGGTACGCTTTCTATTAGAGACATTTCAATTCGAGTTTTGTTTGATATTGGAGCATCGCATTCTTTTATCTATAATAAGCTTGTTTGCTAGTTAGGTTTAGAAACTGAAATTGTTAATAGACTATTAGTCGTGACTAATCCAGTAGGTGGTTCGTCTAGTCTTTGTATGCTTTATCGTGGTCTAGTTTTATTAAGTCATGGTTGCTCTTTTGTGTGTGATTGTTTTGTTTTGAATTTCGCTGTGTTTGGAATTATTTTGGGTATGGACTGGCTCAAGAAGTATGTGGCTGTTGTTGATTCCGAATGGCTTGAGGTGACTTTCGGGAATGTGGAAGGGTGAACGATGGTGATACGTTGTGTACCAAAGGATGGAGTTCTGGTTAGCTTTTTATATTCGCTTGTGCTTCCATGGGATGGCTTGTCATCGGTGCCAATTGTAGGATAGTTTTCTTATGTGTTCGATGAGGTCAGAGGGTTGCCGCCGCGTCGAGAAATTGAGTTTCATATTGATTTAGTGAATGGAGCCAGATCTTTTGTTATGCCTCTTAGGCAGATGGCGCCCAAGGAATAGCTAGAGTTAGAGGTGCAAGCGAATGATCTTTTGATTAAGGGATTCACTCTGAGAGGTGTATCCGAATGGGGTGCACCATTTGTGTTTGAAACCAAGGCCGATGGATCATTGCAATTATGTATAAATTATCGTGAGCTGAATAAGATGACTAAGAAGAACAAGTATCCATTGCCGAGAATTGATGGTTTGTTTGATCAGCTTCACAAAGCCAAGGTGTTTTCCCAAATGGATTTAGCGATGGGATTTCACCAACTATGATTGGCTAGGGATAGTGTGCCGAAGACTACTTTTAGGACACCATACTAGTTTTATGAGTGGCTGATGACATCGTTTGGATTGACTAACGTGCCAGCATATTTTGTGGATCTTATGAATCGGGTTTTCAAGGATCAGTTGAACAAGTTCGTACTTTTGTTCATGGATGACATATTGGTTTACTCATGGAATGACAAAGAACACAAGACACACTTGGGAATTGTTTTGGAAGTCTTGCGAAAACATCAACTGCGAGCTAAATTTTTGAAATGGCACTTCTTGAAGGAAGAAATGAGATTTTTGGGTCTTGTCGTATCGGGACAAGGAATAGCGATAGATCCCGCTAAGATAGTGGCAATCGAAGATTGGGATCGACCCAAGAATGCGACGAATGTTATAAGTTTCCTCGGTTTAGCTGGATATTATTGACGACTTTTCAAGGATTTCTTTAAGATAGTTGCACCATTAACTAGATTAACATAGAAAAATCAGATCTTCGCATGGGACGCGAATTGTGAGCAAGCTTTTGGAATTCTGAAAGAGAGGTTAACGAGTACTCCTATTTTAGCTATTCCAAGTGGGAATGAAGAAATTATATTATATACCGATGCATGTAGCACTAGGCTCGGGGAGGTGCTAATGCAAAAGGATAGAGTTGTGGCTTATGCAATTCAGCAAATGTAGCCGCACGAAAGGAATTATCCGACTCACGATTTAAAGTAGGCGGTGATAGTGTTGGCTCTGAAGATTTAGAGCATTATATGTTGGCAGTTAGGTTGTTTAGGGATCACAAGTCGTTGAAGTATCTTTCCTCCCAGAAGGATTTGAATCTTCAGCAACAACGATGGTTAGAGTTTTTGGCATCATATGATTTTGGAATAGTATATACTTCAAGAAAGGGTAACGCAATGGCCGATGCGTTAAGTCGAAAACATGCAAGTTTGGGAGCCAAGTTCACAAAATGGAAACATCTCGAGTATTTGAACGAATTTGATTTTATACCTCATTGTAAGTTAGAACTTGAGATGTTAGCTAGCTTATTGATTAGACCGACTCTCGTCGAAAGGATTGTCAAAAGCCAAAAGTGAGACGAGAAGCTTATGGAAATTGTTCGTAGTTTAGAAATGAGATTGGAACTAAAGGAGATTAAGTGTTTCGAAGTTAATTGATATGGTTGGCTTTATAAGAGTAGACGACTGGTTGTCCCTAATATAGATGGATTAAGGGATGAGGTTCTAAGGGAATGTCATCGTTCTAGATTGACGAGATATCTAGGAGGTAATAAGATGTATTGAGATATGAAATGAGTTTACTATGGGGAAGGTATGAAACGAGATGTTGGGAAATTTATTTTGAAATGTATGAACTGTCAGTTGGTTAAAGCTGAGCAAATGTAGACTAGTGGACTAATACAGCCATTGGAAGTTCCTACATGGAAATGAAGCAAATGTAAATGGATTTTATTAACGTATTACCTAGGACAAGGGTAGAAAATGATAGTATTTGGTTTGTTGTGGATCGGTTGACCAAAAGCGCAAGGTATATTCCTGTCAGATCAACTAGGAAGGCATCAAAGTTAGCTAATTATATCTTAAGCAGGTAGTTCGATTACGTGGGATTTTGAAAAATATTATTAGCGATTGATATCCTCTATTCATCAGTGGTTCTAGATGAGTTTTTAAAAAACATTAGGAACCGAGCTATGTTTGAGTACGACTTATCATCCCCAAACAGATGGTCAGACTGAAATGATTAATCGAGTATTGGAAGATCATATTAGATCTTGCGTATTGGACTTTGGAGGATCGTGGGAAGATCATCTACATTTAGTAGAGTTTTCTTATAATAACAGTTACCAGTCGAGTATTGGAATGGCACCGTATGAGGTGTTGTATGGCAGACCATGTAATTCCCCATCTTGTTGGTTAGAAACTGGCGAGAAGTTAGTACTTGGGCCTGAGATGATAAGGGAAACTATGGATAACATTGAAGTCATACGAATGAAGGCACCCTAAGATCGTCTGAAAATTTATGCCGATAGGCGACAAAAAGATTTGGAATTCTCAGTTGGAGACATGGTATTTGTTAACTTTTCGCCTTTACGAAATATTGTTAAATTTGGGAAGAAATGAAAATAGCACCAAGGTTTGTTGGGCCATTTTTGATTATCGAGCGTATTGGGAATCTCGCTTATAGATTGGACTTACTTGAGAAGATGGCGAGTGTGTATAATGTTTTTTATGTATCGTTTCTACGAAAGTTCATACACGACTCGAATGTTACGGCATCTCCAGATCAGCTTGAAGATTTTAAAGTCGAGACCGAAGTTTCTAGACCTCGTAAGCTTCTTCAGGTTATGGGGAATGACATGAAACAACTTAAGAGGAAGATTGTTAAGCTGGTCAAGGTACAATGGAGTGAGAACGATGACGATTGCACATGGGAAATAGAAGAGAGAATGAAGTCAACCCATCCAGAACTATTCAAGTGGTATGTCTCATATATCGTACCTTACTTATGCAATTATGTCTTGTGTAGTTGCGCTATTAGATTTATGCATGCTAGGATAGGATTTTGACTGCATGGATTGTTGAATGATAGATTGGCTACTCGTGGATGTTAGGCATGCAGGACGTTGTGTTTGCTTGGAATTTCGGGTGCGAATTCCTAAAGGGGGAGAATGTGACGACCCACATTTTACATATCGACCGATCGTAAATTAATTATATTTTACTCTCTAGCAGTCGGATCGTTATCATATCTTAATATTTTGTTTATGGGGATGTGAGACACATCCTTGATTTTTACCGAATTCAATTATAATCATTTTTCCCTTTCGTTTGTTGTTTGTGCCATAACATAAGATAGGAATCGAATCAAGTGATGAGACCAATTCTACTGGATTGGAAAGGTGGTTTCCAATTTCGTAGGGTGTTCACATGAAGGAGATGTCTCGAAGGTTTGGAAGGAATCACTATTTTAAGTTTCTACTTATGTTTAGGGGGACTGGTCAGCAGCTAATAGGCTGGTCTGCCAAACCCATTAGACCTATAGCCAATAGATATAAATAGGGGGACTTAGGGAGAGAATTAAGGTTACTCTCTTCATTTTTAGTTTTAGGTTGGGCGTCTGTGATTCTCCAGGTTCAGCCAAAAACCATATTTCTCCATTCTTTTCAATCAAATTCATCATAGATTGCATATATAAAATAGATCATCATCAAAAGGGATTAGAGTACATCATATTACATCATGTTCAAGTGGATTCAGCGTTGTCCAGATCTGATCTCATTGAATCTTCGTCTAATTTAAAAATTGGTGAGTGATAGATATCTCTCACACGGAAGCTACATATTATATAGGTAAATTAAGATCATATTCATATGTTTCATGTTATAATCACCTTAGATCTGATCATACATGTTCAATTCAAATTTAGAAACCCTAGGAAACCTAATTGATCATAATAACTGGATGACTATTAGATAAATCATGTTTATTCATATGTTTAGATCCAAATCATGCTAGATCTTAGGTTTATGCTATGTTTACGGATTTTTTAATGTTTGTATGATCATTCCAGTATGGAATGATGTTTATTTTGATTGAATTAATTGCACTGCTTGAGTTGTACATTATATTCTTTGCTGTAGGATCATGGGGTTGAAGATCAGAGCAAATCGGAGGTTCGGATGATCAGATTAAAATGAAACTTGCAGAGGCGCTCTAGAAGACGAAGGATATGGAACGAAAGATTTCATGCCCAGAAAAGCAAAAGGCATGGGTCGGCACCGACTCATAGGGGAACGTCGAGTGGCTCTAAATTTTGGGGTGTGTCATCATGGTGGTAAATCGAAGCTACTGGTGAAATTTCAAGTCATTCGGAGTTGATTTGGGATCAAAGGTTGATTACTCGAGATGCGAACGAATCGACAGAAGCTTCAAAAACGAATGTCGAAATGATTCGAGATCAAACTGGAGTAACATGCTTGAGGAAAGGATGAACAAGGGCAAACCACATAGCCAATTTTGGCTAAGTGGATTGGTTGGCACCAACCTATGAGGGTGGGCCCGAGGAAGGTGAGATCTTGGTGGCTTGTTTATCTTGGCGTCCTGAAGTTGCTGGCAAATTTTGGATTGAAACGGACTTCAGAGGATCAATCTACAACTCAAATATGAATAGGGCTTTGATTCTGAACTCAGAAAGGAGTGGTCGGAGCTATGTTGATTTGATACTAGCCATGGGATGGTATATGATACAATGCGATGATGGGTTGACTGAGGTAGTGTAACGTCCCGGGTTTTTGGTCGATTTATTTTAAATATTTGAATTATTTAATTGGAATCATAAATGAATTTTTATTGAATTTATTAATTTTAATCAATATACAATTAATTTTGAATATATATTAATTTATCGTAGTACGAAAGACATAATGGAATTCAGATTTAAAACTGAATCGAAACAATTCAGTCGATCACAATAAATATTTATAATCAGTGGATTAAATTGTTTTGAATTCAATTAATATTTTTATCAATTAAAATTAATATCAATTGTCGATTTAGATCTATTATTTTCTCCATACAGCAGAATTCAGTTTTAGAACTCGTCCTATTGAGTCCAGAATAACAAATAATGTTGTGAATGTCTGTCGTTACGCTCAAAAAGGAATTTGGAACCGCAGGATGTTTTCGAATATATATATATATATATATATATATATATAAAGTCAAATAAAATAAATGTCAGCCGACCTACTCGTATCTGAAGCCACCCTAAAACTGAAAAATCACACAACATTTTTCCCTCGAGCACAAATTTATGCTCCCTAGCTTCAGAATGAAGGAAGACAGGATTTTAATGGTGGGTACATATTGTCTACTGCTCGCACTAATAAATAAAGCATCGGCCTTCGTTATTTTCCAATCCATTTTCTCAAATCAACTCAACCCGTTTTCTTCATTCCATTTCCTTTTCCAGTAACCGAACCCACTGATTGAGTTATAACAGGAAAAAAAATACAAATCAAAACCGAAAATCGCCCTCCCTCAAACATTCATCAACTCGAAATTCGGTTTAAATAAGGGCTCGCGACTGCTGAATGAGGATGCTAGACTCCCTGTATGGTGAGTTAGAGCATCGTTTGCTGTAGAATTGGGGACTTAGGTCATGTGGGTACTGGAGAGTGGAGTCTGATGGTGCGACAAGGTTCGGGGTGACAGAAGGAACATTTTGATGGCTGTTTGTGTGACGACCCCAAACTTCCGTAGTTCGAAAGCAAGGATAATCATAGGAGCATAACATAAATACAACAACAACAGATCTCAGATAATAGCATAACACATAAATCATTGCAGCAAAAATAAGAATGTCATCAACATCATAACATAAAAGACATCAGAGTACGCAGTTACAGGATACACATAGCAAATAGAAGTCTCAACAAAAAGATAAATAAGTCTCAACTCCATCAAATACATCAAAGATCAATAATGTCTAAATGTCTCCAGTAGCAATAAAAAGATAAAAGGAAAATGTTCTTCATCTTTTTCCTAAAGCAAGCTCCAATCTAGAATGTATCCATACCTAAACTTGTCACTTGGCTGCCTGTGTGAAAAGAGGGCACCCGAGTTTGCAAAGTGAAACAAACTACGAGTCAGTCACGGGACTGGTATGAGAAATCTTTCTTAACTAACAATATGGCTAATCACAGGACCACGCCACTAACGCGGAACGGGTTTACTCCATTGGATTGCCAGTGCATATGTTTAATAAATTTTATTTCAAAAACAACGCATTGCTTTTTAGAAAATGAAATCATTATAAGATTAAGTCCCATGACACAATGCAACACAAACCGGAAGATAGAGTTTTACCTTATAATGATTAAACATGCTTGATATGTAGAAAATAATATTTTAATATTATTATTAGTGTTTAACCAGTTTTAAAATACTTCAAAGTAAATGTATCAATCCTAGATAACATAGCTACCATATACTATGTCGCCATACATAGGTTTATAATCAAAACCGTAATGTCGTATTGGAAATTGGATTTCCATCATGAGTCAAGGCTAGGGACGATCTCCTATCGATTCGAGACACTCTAGCAATGTCTCAGGACTCGGACGCTGGCGAGCCCTTGGATCCTCCAAGGTCGGTCCACAAATACTTTAATGGATTGGTTATTCCTGAACACATGTTTCCCTGACATATTGAACCTATAAAATGGTCACTATCGACCAATATAACCGAGGCGCATCAACCACATAAGTAAGATGTTAGGGCTTGCAAAATCCTGATACCACTTCTAGCTAGAAAGAAACACGTGCACTCCTTGGGTCCCTTGTCCCGTTTCTGACTCTTACCGGGGTGTAAGGCTCGCGAGGTAACGCTTTACAAAAAGCTATGCCGAAAATAGGCTATGCTTTGATCATCATCTACAAGGCTCTGCTTTTCAACAAAAGCCTCAATCAATTGCATCTTGGCATGTCACATTGACAATTCACGCCATGCGATCGATAGCTACCAATATATAACCTCTGAGCTCATGCGTCTAAGAGAAGGGTGTTAAGCAAGAGAATAAATTCTCTGCCACCAACAGATATATATTAAATAGAGATCAATTTACATGGAATGAAATCCAATGTCGGACACACATCTACTTACAAGTTCGTTCTGGGTTTGAAAGAAACCGGAGTCACCTTATTCCTCGTCCCGTATGTCCAATACGGAAGAGTGGTGCACGAATATCTGGACAATCGACAAGTACGTCCGGAAAACTACCACTTTAACCCTTTACTAGGAGCTAACCAATGTCGGGCATCAGGTGTTATCCATTCGATGTGAAGATTGTCGGTCTTCAATCGCCGTCCTCAATATCTTTGATTTGAATCGTCGTATAATCATTTGAAATGAGATTGAACTCGGTCTTTTAAAATTATTCTCGCATATATATAATTTAAAACCATTTCATATCGTTAATAGTTTTTAATAATGATTTATCGCTATTTTTATTTATATAAAAATAGCTAAATTAATTTAATGACGCTTCGGATCAATAGGCGGCCCTGGCGCTGTTTTTATCAAAATTTAATTTACACTTATATCGAAATCTAACCGTTGGATTTTGACAAAGTTTATATCTTTAGAAAGATCTTCCCAAAGCAGTCCTAACGGTTCCAGTTTTGGGAAAATCTGACGGTCGGATCTTTCGGTAAAATCGTTTAAAGTTACGATTCCGAAATGCGAACTACCATGCGCGATTCGTTTAATTTTAATTTATATTTTTATATATAATTATATATAAATATAAACCATTCGACGATTCCACTATCGTGTGTAACATACCAAATAAAAGAATGTTTTTACTGGTATATCGTATCTACATATTCACCATGCCAACCAAAATATATTTCATTTGCATGAAAATTGAGCCAATGACAAATGAAAGCTAATTTTTATTTGTATTTCTATTTTTAACTTTAACAAGTAAAAAGGGAATATTTTATTTGTATAAAGTTTTCAGTGAATGTTTTTACAACAAAAATAATCCGTACAGATTCTAATGTACGTATTGTCATTAAAATGATATTTTAACCTTGCATATAAATTCTAATATATGCATTATTAATAAAAGTGTAATCTCAACCATGCATATAAATTCTAATATATGCAATGTAAATATAAATGTGATTTTAACCATGCATATAAATTGTAATATATGCAATGTAAATATAAATGTAATTTTAACAATGCATATAAATTCTAATATATGTTTTCTACCGAATCACTTTTATATCAAAATGGAATTTTTAATGTTGTAACATCATTATTCAAACAGTCAATATTCCCAATAATCAAACTTTACATTAAAAATTATGATTTTAATGTTTCAACACTTTTCTTTCAAACATGAACAATTTTTATATGAATCATTCTTAAATAAGAATGATATTTTTAATGTTAACATGCCTTTCTTTCTAAAATGAACATTTTCTAGTGATTTATTCATTTCATTAAAAACAAAGTTTTTAATGTAAACATGTTTACTTTAAAGCATGCATGTTTGTCTAACTTCTACTATTACATTAAAAAGTGAATTTTGAATGTAACACATGTTTTCATTTTAAAACATGCATCTTTTTCTAAATTCTATTTTTACATTAAAAAGTGAAATTTTAATGTAAAAATTGTTTTCATTTTAAAACATGAATCTTTTTCTATATTTCTATTATTACATTAAAAAGTGAATTTTTAATGTAACACATGTTTTCATTTTAAAACATGATTCTTTTTCTATATTCTAACATTGCATTAAAAATGTTAAATTTTTAATGTAACCATGTTCTTATTTTAAAACATGATTTTTTTTATATTAATTCCATAAAATGATAGAAATTTATATTTCATTCTTGTTGAAAGTTCTAATTCAATAAAATGGAAAAGGTGATATTTCATTTTGATGGAAAATTCTAATCCAATCAAAATGACAAAAATGTATGATTCATTTTTGTTAAAAATTTTGATTCAACAAAATGTATAAAAGGTGATATTTCATTTTTGTTGAATCTTCTTGTTCAACACAATGGTAAATTTGATACCTTATTTTTGTTGAAAACTCTTAGCTCAACAAAATGACAAAATTTGATGTTTTCGTAATTGTGGAAAATTCTAATTCAACAAATAGATAATATTGGTGTTTCTATTTTTGTTGAAAATTCTAATTCAACAAATAGACAAAATTGGTGTTTTCATATTTGTTGAAAATTCCAATTCAACAAATAGATAAAAATTGATCCTTTCATAATTGTTGAAAATTCTAATTCAACAAATAGATAAAATTGGTGTTTTCATATTTGGTGAAAATTCTAATTCAACAATAGATAAAATTGATGCTTTCAAAATTGTTGAAAATTCTAATTCAACAAATAGATAAAATTGGTGTTTTCATATTTGTTGGAAATTCTAATTCAACAAATAGATAAAAATTGATGCTTTCATAATTGTTGAAAATTCAAATTCAACAAATAGATAAAATTGGTGTTTTCATATTTGTTCATTTTATCTAAACAAAAATTATATATTTGTGTTTTACTCCATTTATTACACCAAATTGATCAATATGTTTCTAACAATTTCATCACCACAAATCAATATATTTTAACAATTATATCACCACGCAATATCACCAAACAACCAGATCTATATATTACATCCATCACAGAACAAATCATGAATCATAACGAATAGGAATTAACTATAGATTGATGATAATAAAATCAGAATTACTTCTAATTATAACAAAAAGAAATACATAGATTTCTCACAGTCATTTAAATCTGAATGATTCAGATTTGAAAAATTGGCCAAAATTTGATCAACTCAGAAATGGTTCTACTCAGTCCTGGAGTGTTGATCTTGGACTCACGATCGTAACGCTTCAGAAATCGTTCAATTCTGAGTTCATATGAATAAGATATGATTTGTTTTATATTAATGACATTTTAAAATAAATTAATTAAATAATATATTCAAAAAAACAACTTCTTCCTCCTCTTATCAGACATAGCCACGGTATTTTCTATTTTGTTCAATGCTAGGATTTGATTTTCCTTGCAATTGGAAGCACGAGGGGAGGATCGGCCACTGCAGTGTCGCAACACTTGGGGAGGCGCACGCAGGGGCCCCTACTTTGGCCAACTCACACGCGAGTTCAGAAGGGTGCGGCGCACGAAACGTTGGCACTTCAAGTGCGAAATCCGGTCCCAATATGCCACGAAACTTGATCATTTCCGTATGGAATCGTAGAGGAGAGAAATCTCTTTAAAATTGTCTAAAGGAGCGGAGGATTTTATAGATTGAATCAATGGAAATTAATGGATGAATGTTCAAGAAATTTTAGCCATGGATCAGGAATGGGGGCGGCAGCTCTATAGTAGATTAGGGTTTAGGAAGAAGACAAAATGGATTTTTCTAATATTAAATTTCTAATTTTTACAAATAAACCGTTATATCTTAATAGTTCCAATTCCAGTCCAACAGAAGTTGTATCTACCTAATTACCCCGGTTCCGGAACCAATGAGCTAGGTCCCGTCAGCCCAAACGATTGTTTTTGGCCTAATTTCTTTAATTTAAAATTTAATTCCTTTATTAAATTAATTCGATCTTACATTTAAATTCACCGGGGCCACATACAGACTCCGAAAATTCCTGAAAAATAAATCTAGCTATGTTTTGACGATACGGTCCTAAAAAAATTAATTTCGTCGAATTTGGAGACCGTTTGAAAAATGGCCTTTTTAATGGTCGATTAAATTCAATAGAAATTATCGAATCACAGTTTAATTTACTACGGTCATAAATAAATTCCAAAAATTCTAGAAAATTAAACTTAGCAATAATTTTACATTTCGGATCCGATAAAAGTGGTTTTGTTGAAAACGGAGGTCGTTTGTATAATGGCCATTTATACGGGCTATAAATTATACTATATTCCATAGGGACTATACTACATATTCAACTGGTCATAACTTTTTATTCCCGCTATGAAATTTCGATTTTTCGGATCCATTGGAAAGATATTTGTAACAACCCGTATTTTCAATAACCTGTAATAACATAAATCGAGGCAGAATTTAATTCTAAAATGGGAATCAAGGGAAACGGGCTATGCCATTGTGTTCGTCTCGGAAAAATACGCGAAATAGAGTCCGAGTTTTCGAAAATCGGAGTCCGTATGACCAAGATATGGCCTCGCGAAGTTTCACGAAAATTCCCAAATTAAAGTATACTTAATTAAGTGAAATGGGTTGTGTAGATATATATATATATATATTGATATATATATATATATATATAATTGAAAATTTAATAAATAAATATGCAAAAATGCTCAAAACAGCGAATTGGGAGAGGGGAATAACCGAACCGGCCGATTTTTGAAGTCGACCCGAGCCCGCTGGGTCGACTAGGGGTTAATCCAGGGTGTTTGGCTGTCAACCCGTGGGCCGATTCGCTCAAGTGCAGATTTTGCATTTGAATGGTTCTCATGGTCCATCTTTAATCTAAAGGCCCTAGATGGTTCCTACACTTGACTTCTTCCCCAAGACATGCTTTGATGGCTTGGATTGAATCTAGGGTTAATCCTATGGCCTAAAACACTTGCCTAATCTATAAATAAGACCCTAACCTACCCTAATTCATTCATAATTAAACCTAGTGACTAAACTATGGCAAAATGCTAGCTCTCATGGCCTCCACTAATTTTATGAAGAGGGTTGCATACTAATCACTCTCTAATCAACTTCTAATCCCTTCTTAGCATCTTAATCTTCTTCATTTGGTGTTCAAAGTTGCTAGTTGTGAGTTTCTATCACTTTGATGATCTTTTGGTAAACTAATTAGATGAGATGTGATGAGATTTATGGTTTTGTATGTGGGTTAATGAGCTTTGAATCATATGATATGATGTTAGCATTAATCTTATGTTTATGCATGTTGAGTATGTAAGCTTATGCAAGTTTAATATGATGTATGTTATGTTTGCATGATGCTAAATATGCAAGTTGTGGGCTATGTAATCATATGCATGTTATGCAAGTTCATGGTAATATGCTATGCAAGTTACATGTTTGTTAATATGCAAGTTACATGTTTGTTAATATGCAAGTTACATGTATGTAAATATGCAAGTTACATGTTTGTTAATATGCAAGTTACATGTTTGTTAATATGCAAGTTACATGTATGTAAATATGCAAGTTACATGTTTCTTTATATGCAAGTTACATGTTTGTTAATATGCGAGTTACATGTATGTAAATATGCAAGTTACATGTTTATTAATATGCAAGTTCATGATGACACATTATGCAAGTCTATAAGCTAATATGCAAGTTTGTTATGCAAAATGAATATGTAAGTTATGTGACATATTATATGCAAGTTATGTGACATGTTATGCAAGTTCATATGCAAGTTATGTGTTTGTTAATATGCAAGATGGCACCTTTGAAACATGTTCATTCATATGCAAGTTGACACCTTTTATATGTGTTATATCATGAACGAAATTACGTGGGAACGATGGGGTAATTAAATGCATAAGTTAATAAGATTGTGTGAAATTAATATAATTATGCATAACACAAAATAAATAAACATAGTATGGGAATTTGCCTATTTGGTTAGGTGTACCCATACTATGTGTTGGGAATTTACCTATTGAGTTAGGTCTACCCCATGGGAATTTACCTATTAAGTTAGGTCTACCCATGTTAAGAAAACTTGATTAATTAGGGATAATTAATATAAAATTATGAGGGTGATTAATTAGGTGTAATTAATTGACTAAGACACGAGGTTGGACTCAGTTGTAGCGTAAAACTGCCCGGACCCAACCGGCTTAACCAGTTGCTACAAATGTTAGCCCAATGTGAGAGGTCTTAGGCACAAACTAAATACGTAATTAATGTAAAGACACGAGGTTAGACTCTGTTATGACATAAGGCTGCCCGGACCCAACCGGCTTAACCAGCGGTCATAAAAGACAGTCTAATGTGAGAGGTCTTTACAAAGGTTACGTTCTTAATTAATTAATTAAGAAACACTTAACCACATTAGCATGTAGAGGGACATGAGGGGTTAAGTGGGTGCCTCGGGTGGCATGAGAAAATCTAGTGGTTGCCTTGGGTGGCAATAGAAAATACGATTAGAATACTTAACCAAAATAGAACATGTAATTAAAACATGATTAAAGGGTTAAGTGGGATATACTAGAAAAAGGGACAAGCTTAGGTGGGTAGCTTGTGGAGGCCCATTTCAACCAGTAACCCATACGTATCTTTGTGGGCTCGACCCATGTCGAGGACGGGACACGCATACTGGGCTTGACTGTAAGAGGCAAACGGGTTAGCGGTGGCAACGCAAGTCCAACGGGCTTCATATGCGTGAGTGGGCCCGGGCTGGTAGGTAAGCCGTTGTTGCATCGAGTAGATATAAGCCGTGCACCTTTAGTTTCATCAGGTTGCCACATTGGGGAATGATACATCCCACGGTGGGGCCAGCACGGGTATCTACGTTAGGGAGCCGATCGAATGGGAAGTAGTGTGTACACCTAGTGGATTGTAGGGCCCCGTGGCGCCTACTTGGTCACCTAGGGGTACGCAGGTACTAATTAGTAAATTTTATAAGTCCTTGGGTGGGATCAACCTTTAAGTTAGGAACGACTGGTGTGGTGCAGTTTAGTAATTTACCTTAGGGAGGGTAGATGCGTCTTTATCCTTTATCTTCGTTTAGTTAACTGCTTAGTATAGCCGTTCATCCCTATATGTTACCGTATATCAAGTTATGTCTTCTCTGGTTACTTTAACGATTGTATTGTTAAAGTTATAGGACTCACTCAGACTTATGTCTGACCCCGTTGTTTTTACCTTTTTCCCAACCCTCAGGTCCTACGGTGGATCCTAGCAGTAGTGGAGCTTGATCGGATTGCTGTCCCAGTCTTTAGGAGCTTGGATAGATGTAAAGCTCCAGTTATCCAGTTATCTTTTCTTTTGTTTTGGCTATTGTGTGAGAGTGGGATTATGTACTTCTTTATTTTGATGGATATTGTACTTGACTTTTATTTTGGTTTTATGATGTAACCAGACATGTTTTACTTCCGCTGTTATGAGAAGATGTTTTAAAATTTCAAGTACTGTTTATATCTGTCTTGTTGTAATTTTTCTGTTCTATATTCACTAAAATACTCCACCGATGCTATGGCATTCCCTTAGTGAGTGACCCTAGCGGGAGTGGGGTGTTACACGTGGTATCAGAGCTTAAGGTTACCAGAACAGATAAAATTTTTGAGAAAAACTACTTTCTAAGAGTATTTTCGAAGAAAGTATTTTTAAAAGCATGTCTTCTAAGAGAAAAAGTTTTTGAAAAAGAAAAGCATAATCCCCAATAGCCATATCTTTATCTTTCGGAATCTCCTTTTTGAATCTTTCCTCTTTCGTTTCAGCATGGCTGAAGATCTTAACATCCCGGAGGGTTTAGTTATACCACTATGGTATAGGAGGTTGCAAGAGGCTAGGGCCGCGGCTGCGGGTCCGGCCAATGCTACTACACCAGAGACAACCGCTCCTCCTCCTCAGCCTAGAGTGGATAATTTTGCTAAGGTTTGCAAGGAGTTCAAGGCTATAGGAGGAAAACCTTTTCTTGGTTCAGAGACTTTCGTAGAGGCTAGAGATTGGCTTAAGGAAGTGGAAGAGTTGCTAGATATCTTTGAAGTGGAAGAGGGAAAGAAAGTCAAGTTGGCGGCTTGGTTAATGAAGGGAGAGGCCTCATTCTGGTGGGAGGTCACTAATGGAGAACGCCCTGTTGACTCTTGGGCAGATTTTAAGCAAAGGTTTGGGGCTAAGTTTCTCTCAAGGGCGGAAGAGAATCTGTTTATGGAGAAGTTCTTGAATTTGAAGCAAGGGAATCTCACGGTGAAAGAATATGTCAACAAATTCAATCAATTAGCAAGGTTTGGCATAGAGTTGGTGAATACACCAGAGAAGAAGGCTTTGAGGTTCGTTAGAGGCTTGAACGAACCATTGCAAGGAATAGCTATGACTCACATTCCTATGGGGGCCACTTTTGAGAAGCTTGTCTACATGGCACTTATGCATGAGGATGATAAGAATTCTAAGGCACCAGAGAAAAAGGGGGATCAGAAGAAACCGCAACAGCAACAACAAGGCAAGGGCGGAAAAGGCAATGGTGACAAAAAGAAGACGAAGAAGAAGTGCTTCAATTGTGGAACACCAGGACACCTCAGTAAGGATTGTCGCAAAAAGAAGAAGACCGGTTGCTTTCATTGTGGTGAAGCAGGGCATCTTGTGAAAAACTGCCCAAAGAAGGGGCAGAAGACGGGGTCTACCTCAGGAGGCCAGGTGCAAGCTCTTATAGCACCACCTCAGTCAGGGGGGCAAGTTCAGGTTCTCTCAGTTCCACCGATTCAGCAGAGAGGTAGAACTATTTCCGTTGAAAGTCTGGTTTTTCTGTTTGATCATCCAGTTCGTACTTTGTTTGACTCTGGCGCATCGCATTCTTTTATCTCATCATCGTTAGTTGAGTCACTGCACTTAGACACCAGTCTAGTTGATGATCCCTTGGTTGTCTCAAACCCAATTGGGGGCTCCATATATCTGTCTATGATATGTTTGGGTTTGAAGATTTCTATACTTAGCGTTGAGTTTAGATGTGATGCTTTTGTATTGGGCTTCACGGGCTATGGGTTGATCTTGGGCATGGACTGGTTATCCAGTAATGGTGCCGTTCTTGATTGCGAAAGGAGAGTTGTCAGGCTCATGACCCGCTTGGGTAACACTCTCGAGATCTCTTGCAATCCCATGGAATCTGTTTTGCTAAGTTATCTTGAATCGCTCGATGCTTCGGTCGAAAGTTTGTGTTCTGTCAGAGTAGTCCGGGAATATCCGGATGTGTTTGAAGAAGTAAAGGGTTTGCCTCCGAAGCGGGAGATAGATTTCCGAATTTATTTGGTGGATAATGCCAAACCAGTGTCTTTGCCAGTACGCCACATGGCTCCTCGTGAGAGAAGAGAACTTCATAAGCAAGTAGGGGAGTTGCTTGAGAAGGGGTTCATAAGGCGAAGTAGATCGGAGTGGGGAGCTCCAGTAGTGTTTGCCACGAAGGCGGATGGGTCCCTCAGACTTTGTGTGGATTATAGGGAACTTAATAAGCTCACGAAGAAGAATAGACACCCATTACCGAGGATAGATGATCTCTTTGATCAGTTGGTTGGCGCGTCAGTATTTTCGCAGATGGACTTAGCTACAGGGTTTCATCAGTTAAGAGTGGCGGAGGACAGTATAGAGAAGACTGCTTTCCGGACTCCGGATGGTTTTTATGAGTGGCTAGTGATGCCATTTGGGTTGACAAACGCCCCCGCATACTTTGTTGATCTCATGAGTAGAGTGTTCAGAGAGTATCTGAATAAGTTTGTAGTAGTTTTTGTGGATGACATCTTGGTCTTTTCCAAGAATGAAGAAGAGCATGCCTTACATCTCAAGGAAGTGTTGGAGACTCTTCGAGCGCATAGTCTTAAAGCTAAATTCTCTAAATGCCATTTTTGGAGAAGAGAAGTGCGATTCTTAGGGCATGTGGTCTCTAAGGAAGGGATAGCTGTGGATCCCGCAAAGATAGTATCTATCCAGGATTGGAAAGTTCCTAGAAATGCTACCGAGGTAAGAAGTTTCTTGGGGTTGGCAGGATATTATAGGAAGTTCATCAAAGACTTCGCGAAGATATCAGCCCCATTAACCCGCTTGACGAAGAAGAATCTGGTTTTCTCATGGGATGTAGATTGTGATGATGCTTTCCGACGGTTAAAGAGAGCTTTGACCACCGCTCCAGTTTTAGTGCTTCCAGATGGGAGTAAGCCGTTTGTTGTTTATACCGATGCTTGTGGAACAGGATTAGGCGCAGTCTTGATGCAGGAGGGAAGGGTAATAGCCTATGGAGGGAGACAATTGAGAGTGCATGAGAAGAATTACCCTACCCATGATCTAGAGTTGGCCGCGATTGTTTTCGCACTTAAGTCTTGGCGCCATTATCTTCTTGGTGAGAGATTCGAGTTGTTCACCGACCATAAATCATTGAAGTACTTATTCTCTCAGAAGGATTTAAACTTAAGACAGCAAAGGTGGATGGAGTTCTTAGCATCCTATGATTTCGAGATAGCGTATACCCCTGGTAAGGGTAACGTGGTGGCAGACGCCTTAAGTAGAAAAAGGCTATCTTTGAGTCCATTGTTCGTGGAACGACGAAGCTTGGAGTTTCTTTCTTTGTTTGACTTCAGACCTTCTGTTGATTTTGTACCTGGTTTGTTGGCATCCTTGGAGGTTAGACCTACTCTTTTGAGACGGATTGGCGAGGCTCAGCGAGACGACCCACAGTTGGTTGTGTTGGTAGAGAAGCTTATAAGAGGGGAGTCGTCCAGCCATTTGGGTAGATACACCATAGATGATAAGGGATGGTTGCATAGAGACGGTAGACTTTGTGTACCGCAAGATGAGGGTTTGAAGAAGGCTATTTTGGATGATGCACATCGTTCAAGAATGACTATTCATCCCGGTGGAGACAAAATGTACCAAGACATGAAGAGAGTTTTCTTTTGGGCCGGTATGAAGAAAGATGTGGCCGAGTATGTGGCTAGATGCTTAGTGTGCCAACAAGTTAAAGTGGAGCAAAGGAAACCCGGTGGGTTGCTACACCCATTGGAAGTTCCACAGTGGAAGTGGGATAGTGTCTCGATGGATTTCATCGACGGGTTACCGAGATCGAGGAAGGGCAATACGGGAATTTGGGTTGTGGTAGACAGACTTACAAAGAGTGCCCATTTTATACCCGTAAAGAGTAAGAGGACCGCTCCATGGCTTGCTTCAGTCTATGTTAGAGAGATTGTTAGATTGCATGGCGTACCATCCAGCATTGTGAGTGATCGAGATCCTATTTTCACTAGTGAGTTTTGGAGAAGTTTGCAAGAGGCGGTAGGGACTCAGTTGTGTTTGAGCACCGCATATCATCCTCAGACGGACGGTCAGACTGAGAGGGTGAACCGTATCTTAGAAGATCTTTTGAGGCTTTGTATCTTGGATTTTGGAGGTACATGGGAAGAACATCTTCCTTTGGTGGAGTTCGCATATAATAACAGCTTTCAGTCCAGTATTGGTATGGCTCCTTTCGAAGCTCTTTATGGAAGGCCTTGTCGATCTCCTACATGTTGGTGGGAATCTACGGATAAGATCTTGCTTGGGCCGGACATGGTTAGAGAGACTTCAGAGAAGATTGATTTAATTCGAAAAAGGATGAAAGCAGCGCAAGATAGACAGAAATCTTATGCGGATCGGAGAAGGACGGATCTTGAGTTTGAGGTTGGGGACATGGTTTTTGTCAAAGTATCTCCATTGAGAAATGTTGTTCGCTTTGGGTCCGTAGGGAAGTTAGCACCGAGATTTGTTGGGCCGTTTCCTATTAAGGAAAGGATTGGACGGATGGCATATAGGGTGGAGTTGCCCGACAGACTTAGTGGTGTTCATGATGTATTCCATGTATCACATTTGAGGAAGTGCTTACATGAGACCGCGGAGGTGGTAGAGCCGAGCTTGCTTAGAGATGTAGAGGTAGAGCGTGATGCGACGATTCGACGAGCTCCTACTCGCATCCTTGGGTCAGAAACTAGGAAGTTGAGGAACAGAGAAGTTCAGCTAGTTAAAGTGCAATGGGGAGATGACGAAAGCAATGCTACTTGGGAGACGGAAGCAAAGATGCGTTCTTTGTATCCATTTCTTTTTGAGAGTATGTCTTTTAACTTCTCCTTTATTGCTTGTCTAGTACTTATCTTATCTTTAGTATATCCTCTCGCTAATACCTATGACCTTTAGATAGGGTAAAACCTATGGTTGAGACATGTGTTTGAAACATGTTATGGTTGATGGATGCATATGGATGCAATTGTTTGCTAGTGGTTGCTCGTGGATGCATATACACACACATTAGGCACTAGATCGGCTCAGTCACTTCATGTTGCATATTGCATAAATGGATGTGGTAGTTAGATTGATGGATGTATCATGGCTGTGTTATCATATGGATGATGCATTTTTGTGTATGGTTGTGCACGCATGTAGAAATTTGTATGTGTCAATAGGGTTTCGCATACATATTGGATGCATGGCACTATCATGGTTTGCATTAAGGAGGTTTACTGTATCAGTAACCGCCTGATTTTCGCATTAGGTAAGTACATATACACACACTTTTGCATATATCCATCCAGCATTTAGAATCTTGTAAGGACAATGATTGCTCGTGGATGATGCTTTGAGTAGATGGATGATTGGATGGTAGGATACGTTCTTCCTAACTTGAAGATTTCGGGGACGAAATCCTTTAAGGAGGGGAGAATGTAACAACCCGTATTTTCAATAACCTGTAATAACATAAATCGAGGCAGAATTTAATTCTAAAATGGGAATCAAGGGAAACGGGCTATGCCATTGTGTTCGTCTCGGAAAAATACGCGAAATAGAGTCCGAGTTTTCGAAAATCGGAGTCCGTATGACCAAGATATGGCCTCGCGAAGTTTCACGAAAATTCCCAAATTAAAGTATACTTAATTAAGTGAAATGGGTTGTGTAGATATATATATATATATATATTGATATATATATATATATATATATAATTGAAAATTTAATAAATAAATATGCAAAAATGCTCAAAACAGCGAATTGGGAGAGGGGAATAACCGAACCGGCCGATTTTTGAAGTCGACCCGAGCCCGCTGGGTCGACTAGGGGTTAATCCAGGGTGTTTGGCTGTCAACCCGTGGGCCGATTCGCTCAAGTGCAGATTTTGCATTTGAATGGTTCTCATGGTCCATCTTTAATCTAAAGGCCCTAGATGGTTCCTACACTTGACTTCTTCCCCAAGACATGCTTTGATGGCTTGGATTGAATCTAGGGTTAATCCTATGGCCTAAAACACTTGCCTAATCTATAAATAAGACCCTAACCTACCCTAATTCATTCATAATTAAACCTAGTGACTAAACTATGGCAAAATGCTAGCTCTCATGGCCTCCACTAATTTTATGAAGAGGGTTGCATACTAATCACTCTCTAATCAACTTCTAATCCCTTCTTAGCATCTTAATCTTCTTCATTTGGTGTTCAAAGTTGCTAGTTGTGAGTTTCTATCACTTTGATGATCTTTTGGTAAACTAATTAGATGAGATGTGATGAGATTTATGGTTTTGTATGTGGGTTAATGAGCTTTGAATCATATGATATGATGTTAGCATTAATCTTATGTTTATGCATGTTGAGTATGTAAGCTTATGCAAGTTTAATATGATGTATGTTATGTTTGCATGATGCTAAATATGCAAGTTGTGGGCTATGTAATCATATGCATGTTATGCAAGTTCATGGTAATATGCTATGCAAGTTACATGTTTGTTAATATGCAAGTTACATGTTTGTTAATATGCAAGTTACATGTATGTAAATATGCAAGTTACATGTTTGTTAATATGCAAGTTACATGTTTGTTAATATGCAAGTTACATGTATGTAAATATGCAAGTTACATGTTTCTTTATATGCAAGTTACATGTTTGTTAATATGCGAGTTACATGTATGTAAATATGCAAGTTACATGTTTATTAATATGCAAGTTCATGATGACACATTATGCAAGTCTATAAGCTAATATGCAAGTTTGTTATGCAAAATGAATATGTAAGTTATGTGACATATTATATGCAAGTTATGTGACATGTTATGCAAGTTCATATGCAAGTTATGTGTTTGTTAATATGCAAGATGGCACCTTTGAAACATGTTCATTCATATGCAAGTTGACACCTTTTATATGTGTTATATCATGAACGAAATTACGTGGGAACGATGGGGTAATTAAATGCATAAGTTAATAAGATTGTGTGAAATTAATATAATTATGCATAACACAAAATAAATAAACATAGTATGGGAATTTGCCTATTTGGTTAGGTGTACCCATACTATGTGTTGGGAATTTACCTATTGAGTTAGGTCTACCCCATGGGAATTTACCTATTAAGTTAGGTCTACCCATGTTAAGAAAACTTGATTAATTAGGGATAATTAATATAAAATTATGAGGGTGATTAATTAGGTGTAATTAATTGACTAAGACACGAGGTTGGACTCAGTTGTAGCGTAAAACTGCCCGGACCCAACCGGCTTAACCAGTTGCTACAAATGTTAGCCCAATGTGAGAGGTCTTAGGCACAAACTAAATACGTAATTAATGTAAAGACACGAGGTTAGACTCTGTTATGACATAAGGCTGCCCGGACCCAACCGGCTTAACCAGCGGTCATAAAAGACAGTCTAATGTGAGAGGTCTTTACAAAGGTTACGTTCTTAATTAATTAATTAAGAAACACTTAACCACATTAGCATGTAGAGGGACATGAGGGGTTAAGTGGGTGCCTCGGGTGGCATGAGAAAATCTAGTGGTTGCCTTGGGTGGCAATAGAAAATACGATTAGAATACTTAACCAAAATAGAACATGTAATTAAAACATGATTAAAGGGTTAAGTGGGATATACTAGAAAAAGGGACAAGCTTAGGTGGGTAGCTTGTGGAGGCCCATTTCAACCAGTAACCCATACGTATCTTTGTGGGCTCGACCCATGTCGAGGACGGGACACGCATACTGGGCTTGACTGTAAGAGGCAAACGGGTTAGCGGTGGCAACGCAAGTCCAACGGGCTTCATATGCGTGAGTGGGCCCGGGCTGGTAGGTAAGCCGTTGTTGCATCGAGTAGATATAAGCCGTGCACCTTTAGTTTCATCAGGTTGCCACATTGGGGAATGATACATCCCACGGTGGGGCCAGCACGGGTATCTACGTTAGGGAGCCGATCGAATGGGAAGTAGTGTGTACACCTAGTGGATTGTAGGGCCCCGTGGCGCCTACTTGGTCACCTAGGGGTACGCAGGTACTAATTAGTAAATTTTATAAGTCCTTGGGTGGGATCAACCTTTAAGTTAGGAACGACTGGTGTGGTGCAGTTTAGTAATTTACCTTAGGGAGGGTAGATGCGTCTTTATCCTTTATCTTCGTTTAGTTAACTGCTTAGTATAGCCGTTCATCCCTATATGTTACCGTATATCAAGTTATGTCTTCTCTGGTTACTTTAACGATTGTATTGTTAAAGTTATAGGACTCACTCAGACTTATGTCTGACCCCGTTGTTTTTACCTTTTTCCCAACCCTCAGGTCCTACGGTGGATCCTAGCAGTAGTGGAGCTTGATCGGATTGCTGTCCCAGTCTTTAGGAGCTTGGATAGATGTAAAGCTCCAGTTATCCAGTTATCTTTTCTTTTGTTTTGGCTATTGTGTGAGAGTGGGATTATGTACTTCTTTATTTTGATGGATATTGTACTTGACTTTTATTTTGGTTTTATGATGTAACCAGACATGTTTTACTTCCGCTGTTATGAGAAGATGTTTTAAAATTTCAAGTACTGTTTATATCTGTCTTGTTGTAATTTTTCTGTTCTATATTCACTAAAATACTCCACCGATGCTATGGCATTCCCTTAGTGAGTGACCCTAGCGGGAGTGGGGTGTTACAATATTTTTAAACAGATTTAGATATTTTTGATTTCACTAAAATCCATTTCATTTCTAATCCTATACATTCAGTCAAAGTTCAGATTCAAAATTTTAAACTACCGTGCTATTTCTAATTCCTTTAGAAATTAAAATAAATATATTTGTTCTAACTTCGATTTAAATAAATTTTTAATCGTTATTATATAAAATAAATTATTTTAACTATTCAAAATTCATTGAAATAACCAAAAAAAAAAATTAATTGGTTTATTTTCCGGGTTATTACAGTTTGGTACAACTCGACATTGTATTGAGAGGAGAGACTTTCTTTGTCGTTGTCAAGAGATGGGATCGCAACTATTTTGGAGTTGTTGGTCGATTCCTGGATGACAGTGGTATCACGGAGGGGTCAACACTTATATGGGATCACGAACTAGAGCTTGAGTTTGTTGATGGTGATTAAGGAAATCGGTTTGGGATGGTATAGTTGAACGTGGATTTGGAGAAGTGATGTCTGTGACAAGAAGTAGACTGATGGAGTAGAAATAATGGAGAAAGGGGGAGGTGAGGCGAATTGATTCTGCAGGGTTTTGATGCAAAGAGTGTCGCATTTTTCAGGAAATGCAGTACATGGAGAACCTAGTTGCGATGCTCAAGGGGATGACAAGTTGCAAATGGAGGTGATGGCAGGCTATTAACCTTTAAATGGATGTTGAGGAGAAGATGAAGGGGTCATCGTTGGTGAAAGCCATCCTGGAAATAGTCAATGGGAGTGGGAGACGTGTTTTCAGTTAGGAGGTGTGATGTGGGAGTTATTGACAGAGGTGTAGTTTCACTGATTTTCCTGGGTAGTTGCGGCAATTATTGATGGGGTTGGCATGGCGTTAGGCAATAGGAAGATGGTGCATAGATGAGTTCTATCGTCTTAGGTGGATTTCAAGAGCTGCTACAGTAATTAGAAACTTCAATGTCACAACCTGTAGTTTCTATGGTCGCTAGTGACCGATAAGGGGATAGCGGATGCTGGCATGTTATTTAGAGAAGAATAGAGGCCTGATTTTGCTAATGATGGAGAGAAAAGTAAGGAAATTATTTTTAGTTAGTAATAAATTTTTAATGACATTTAAATAGTTCGATAGCGTAAATAATAAATATAAATTGTGAAATTTATACAATATCTTATCGAACAAAGTCAGTCGAGGAATTCATGGCTGGAGATTGCATAATCTGGAAATAAATTTTGGAATCGGAATGGATCAAAATAAAATAATGGTGAGTAAATCTCACTTAAAGTTTTATTTAAAATTAATTTATTGATTGTTTGTGTGCATGAATGGATTATTGAATTATTATGATTATTTAGTTATATATAGGCTTGGTTGTTGAATATATATAGTATTGGTGATGGGATATTTCCCGCAGTACCATTAGCGGATGATTTCCCTATGCGCCCCACAATATATATAGTGGATGACCTTCGTAGTGTAGTATCCTGCCTTGAAGAAGGATTGGTATTATTATTATTGTTGACTAACATCGATGGATGCAAGAAAACTGGTTGGAGGGATCCAACTGGATTCCTCAAAATTTATTTATTATTGCTTACATGTCATATATGTGTGGTGTGATGAATTAAATTGATGCTGGTGTATTTGGCTATTTGAACATCACTGGCCCTAGATATCTATATTTAAAAAAAAAGAAAATCAAAAAGGGGTTTTTAAAATTAAAAAGGAAAATTTTACTTTATGAAATAAAAATGAAATTTCGAATGGATCTAGAATTTGTTAACTTGTTTTTAATAATAAAAACAAGTAGATGAATTTATAAAAATGGAAAGAAAAATTATTATTTGATAATATTAGATTTTTTTTAAATTCAAGTTGAATTTAAAAAGGGAAATTTATTTTCCAGAATGGGAATTAGATTTCAAATAAGATTTGAAATAGGAACTTGTTTTAAATATTTAAAACAGGGAGTAGAATTTATAAACGGTGTTTATAAATAAAGGAGGGATATATTCATTAAATAATTTATATTTTTAAATTCAAGTATGAATTTAAAAATATATTTATAATTTGGAATCATTTCAAAAGGAAATGGTGAAATTTATTCCGATGGTCGGAATGTAAACTGAATTCAAATGAATCAATAAGGATTTATGATTTCGACTATGTCGAATAAAAATAAATAAATTAAATAAACTATTTTCAGAAGGAATATTGAAATTGTATTAATTAGAAGCTAAAATCTAAATTAAATATGAAACAAATTCTTTGTTTATACATATAGAAGTTATAATTATAAAATATTTCCGAAGGTAAAATGCAAAAGGAAATTCACTTTCTGCAAAGTAGAATTTGGATTTCAAATGAATTTCGAAAGGGAAAACTTGTTTTAAACAAGGAAGTTAATTTACAATCGATATTAATTATAGTTGGATAATTTGAAAGTTAATTCCAAATGAAGTTTAAATATGGAAGTTTGCTTAATATAAAATAAGGAAGTGATTTATAAACCATGTTTATAAATGAAATAATTTTCAATGGATAAATTGAAAATAGATTTTTCTAAATATAAGAACTGACATTTAAAAATCATATTTTTAAATGAGATAGAAAAGGGGATTATTATGATAAGAGATGTCAGTTTGTATTACAAACTCTTATCCATCTCATGATAAGGACGTTGTTAACCAAGTTCTGAGAGATAATTAAAATACCCCAACTTGAACGACTTTACTATTATCAAGGGATGATATTAGTTTGTAATGGTTAAAGGATATTGAAATGAGCTATTTTTCCATTTATTTCCAATTGTAATCTTCAGAGATGAAGTTGGATAAAACTATTGGGATTATATAGAAACTAATATTTATTATGTAATTGAGCTATGAATAAATTTATAATCAAGTTATGAATTGGGAATGGAATAATTGACGATTTAGAGTAATCGAACATATTAAGTTAAATTTGGAAAGCTGGTTTAATATATATTATAATTTTTAAAAATGGAGTTGGAATTGAATTATAAACGAAGTTTTAAAACGTTTATAATTAAATTTAATTAAAACGAACTCACCGCGGTGCGGTAGTTCGTAACGTGATGATTTAGACTTCAATTGAGTATACAGATCTCAATATAAGTCGGAATTCGATGGAACAAGAAATGTCTGGACCTATTGATTAATAGTTTTCTAATGGAAGAGAAATATCTAAATTTCGTCTTATAGATTTTGAGTTATGTCAAAATCAATTTTTCAGCAGCGCCATAATCATGTTAAAACCGTAATGGTTTATTTAATTAAATGAAAGGATTTTTAGTGAATAAAAATCCGAATTTCCATTAGTAAAAGTCCGGATTCGAGCTATAAATTAAATATGAACTTGAGTCAAGTAAATGAGTTGATTTTTGGATCAAAAATCATATTTCTATTTATCGAATGACGTTAACTAATTTCAAAGGAAATTAGTAGATAAAGTTTTGGATCAAATTTAGCCTTTGATAACTAAATGGAACTTGTGAATTAAAATCCAAAATTGAATACAGAACTCGAATTAAATTTGGTTTTGGCCTGTTTATAAGTAAGTGAGATGTGGGTTAAGATGATGGATTCAAAATGAAGTGAGTCAAACGAATGAACTAATTAGAAAAATAATTAGCAAAATGAAATGTGATTAAATAAAATGGATTGGATTGATTAGAATGTATTAGGAATGATTGAATATAGGTTAACAGGTATGGAAGGAAGGGAATGAAGATTTTTATTTGAGTGCCCGACAAAAAGGTACATGATTTGCATATGAGGTTTTATGCGCTGAATCAGCAAGCCGCTTGGCTTTTTGATTTTCTTTTGAATGGAAAGGGCCTAGAGAGGCGAGTTAGGGTTTGAACGATTGACTAGTACAGGGGAGGTGCTGGAGAAATTTTATGGAAATTTGAAGAGTTAGAATATTTTTAAGAAATTATGAAAATAGAAATCAATATGTCGATATATGTAGAATTTGGTAAGGGATTTGGAAAATAATTAACGAATGAATATTAATTAAAAGGGGCCAATGATTGTTTGATTGTTTAATGGATGTTTATTTTCCTTTGATAGTTAAATCACCGACTATCAAAGATTTTTGACCATCGTAGTCAATACGGAGAGACCGGTTGGATTTTATCAGAAAACCACTCCGTATAGGCATAGGCGTTGTGAAATAGATTATGCTGAACCAATTGGAGATGTAGTGAAATGCAAGGGTTGTTCTGTTTCCAGGATAGCGCCTTCGGTTTCGTTTAGTCCCAGAACGAACTTATATTGATGAATGTCTGATAGAGTTTTTCCAACGATCACGCCATTGGTTATTACGAATATACCAAGTTTATGGGGGAGAAGGCAACTTCTCTTTATTCTAACACCCGGAGTGTATTTGTATTAATCAAATTAGTGATTTATGGATTTGACGATGTGACATTCAAAGTAAATGGTGGCTAGGTGTTCTAAAAAAGTAAATGTGACCTCAAGTCTCATCAAATGGGAAATGACAAAAATCGGGCAGGCAGCATGGCTAGTTGGGTCATTCCCAAGCAGGGTATATTGTCACCGATCTAGAGAAAGTTAATATTTTGTTCTTCTTTCATTTTCTGTATCTCCACGGATGTACGGTGGGCCCTTAAAACCGTAATGGGGTGACAATATATTCGCAACGCTCAAGCTAAATGAGTGGGCGTTCATGTGTGGTCGGGTTGCAAGATGTTCTTGCTGAACCCCAGTGTATCCCCTCTAGAGTACATTGATCGGGGGGTGGTCCCATACCTTGTCATAGTTAAAATCCCATGTCCAATAAGCGTCCTGCGGTTTTTGATTTTATACTATATATGTAGAGCATGAGATGCAAGCGTTCTACTATTTGGTTATTTATTTGATTAGACATTATTATAATATCATCGGATTTTGATATCAAAAATGTTTTGGTTATAGTAAGGTAAAAACCATCCATATTTATGTATAGGCTAGTCTTACTATTACCTTTTCTTTCAAAGAATTTTTCAAACTTAAACAATATGATTGGAGTTTACTCATACCAGTCCCATAACTGACCCAGAGTTTATTTTGTTTGTTTTTCCTAAACTCTTTGGTGCCCTAATTTGTACCGGCTGTCAAGTGTTTCAGGCTTTTACAGATATACTTGGAGGAGTTTGAAGCAGGCGGCTTTACCGTTAGATACTTAAGAGTTACTTTCCGTTGTATTAAATACTGTATTGTGCACTGATGCTGGTATGTATGTATTATACAAATTTTTTTATTTCAAAGGTTATGTTATATAATATATTTTATTCGTTCCGCTGTGAGATTCTGTGTTTTTATTTCTGTTCTTCTTCTATCATATTCTGTTTTCTTTAACCCTAGTTACTCATATTTCTGTATTATTTGAGTTGGACGTGTGTTATATTAGTCAGCTCAGATAGTATGGATTTACGGGCCATCACAGTTGGTATCAGAGCTTTACTCATTAGAGATGGGGTCAGTAGTACCCTAGAATGAGTTGATTGTATATATGTGAGAGAGCGTATTTTCAAACTGATATAAAAATTGTTTTATGTTGTGTTGATTGGATTGTCGATTGGTTTATGAATTTTGATCGATACAGTAGCGCAACTATATCGATAGGTGTTTCTAAACTCTTGAATAGAGTAATTCGACACAATATGTTTTAAAAAGTTGGGTAAATGAAATAATTTTACCCAAAAGTATATTTTGATATAAAAGGAATAATTTTCAAAAATTATTTATATATGGAAGAGTTGTTTGCTATTATGAGATTATAAAATTGGAATGGTTATATATAATCAAATAAAATTTGTATATGAATAATGTATACAAATGAGATGAAATAAAATTGGATTCAAATCAGAATTGGAATTTAAACCCGGAAAGCTGGTAAATATTTTTTGAAAGTATATTAAATTAGTATTGTTTTTTTGGAAGGATTTTTGAATAAGCATCATTTTAATTTGGTTTTGAAAGTGATAAAGTACTGAACTCACTTCAGTTGCTGGAAAATAATTCTGATGATGAGTCGACTGTCATCAGTGTTCATTTTTGTGTTTCTAAGTGTTGGATTTCTACCATAATGAGATTTCAAAGGAAAATTTATTTTAGAAAACAAGTTGTTTGGAAAATTCAAATGTTTTGAATTTGAGATGGTTATAAATAAATGTGTATATATTTATATGATTTAAAAAAGATTTGAAATAAAACCGGGTATTTGAGTTCTAGAATTTAAAATTTAACTTATGTAAGTTGAATAAATTGAATAAATAAAAGTGAATCTGGAAGGTAATACCAAATATGCATTGAAAATTTGTCGTTGTAAAAAACAAAGTAAATAAATTGATTAGATTCAGTTAGGAATAATTTGAATGAAGTTGAATACATATAAATAAAATATGAATTGAATATTTCGATGAAAACTTAAAACTAAATGGGACTTGAGTTATAAAATATGGAATACTGAGTTTAACAAAACGGGCTTTTGAAAAGTTAACAGGTTTGTAGCATTTCTTCTGCCTTAGTAATTTCAGGGACGAAATTCTTTTAAGGGGGAAGGAATGTAACGTCCCGGATTTTTAGTTGATTTATTTTAAATAATTAAAATATTTAATTTGAATCATAAATGAATTTTTATTGAATTTATTAATTTAATAATCAACATACGATTAATTTCGGATATATATTAATTTATCGTAATATGAAAGATATAATGGAATTCAGATTTAATACTGAATCGAAATAATTCAGTTGATCATAATAAATTTTTATAATCAGTAGATTAAATTGTTTTGAAATCAATTAATATTTTTATCAATTAAAATTAATATCAATTGTCGATTTAGATCTGTTATTTTCTCCAAATAGTAGAATTCAGTTTTAGAACTCATTCTATTGAGTCCAGAATAACAAATAATGTTCTGAATGTCTGTCGTTATGCTCAAAGAGGAATCTGGAACCGCATGATGTTTTCGAATATATATATAAACTCAAATAAAATAAATGCCAGTTGACCTACTCATATCTGATGCCACCCTAAAACTGAAAAATCACGCAACATTTTTCCCTCGAGCACAAGTTTATGCTCCCAAGATTCAGAGTGAAGGAAGACGAGATTTTAATGGTGGGTACGTATTGTCTGCTGCTCGCACTTATAAATCAAGCATCGACCTTCGTAATTTTCCAATCCCTTTTCTCAAATCAACTCAACCCATTTTCTTCATTCCATTTTCTTTTCCAGTAACCAAACCCACCGATTGAGTTATAAAAGAAAAATGATATACAAATCAAAACCGGAAATCGCCCTTCCTCAAACATTCATCAATTCGAAATTCGGTTTAAAAAAGGGCTCATGACTGCTGAATGAGGATGCTCAACTCCTTGTACGATGAGTTAGGGCATCGGTCACAGTAGAATTGAGGATTTAGGTCACGTGGGTATTGAAAAGTGGAGTCTGATGGTGCGATAAGGTTCGAGGTGACGGAAGGAACATTTTAATGGCGGTTTGGTACAGCTCGACATTCTATTAAGAGGAGCGACTTTCTTTGTCGTTGTCAAGAGTTGGGATCACAACTATTTTGGAGTTGTTGGTCGATACCTGGGTGACGGTGGTATCATGGAAGGGTCAACACTTATATGGGATTACAAACTAGAGCTCGAGTTTACTGATGTTGATTAAGGAAATCGGTTTGGGATGGTATAGTTAAATGTGGATTTGGAGAAGTAATGTGTGTGACCAGAAGAAATAGACTGATGGATTTGAAACAATGGAGAAAGGGGGAGGTGAGGCGAATTGATTCTGTAGGGTTTTGATGCAAAGAGTGTCGCATTTTTTTGGGAGCTGTTGTACATGGAGAACCTAGTTGCGATGCTCAAGGGGATGACAGGTTGCAAATAGAGGTGATGGCAGGCTATTAATCTTTAAATGGACGTTGAGGAGAATATGAAGGGGTCATCGTTGGTGAAAGCCATCCTGGAAATAGTCGATGGGAGACGTGTTTCCAGTTAGGAGGTGTGATGTGGGAGTTATTGACAGGGGTGGAGTTTCACTGATTTGCCTAGGTAGTTGCGGCAATTATTGATGGGGTTGGCATGGCATTATGCAACAGGAAGATGGTTCATAGATGAGTTCTATCGCCTTAGGTGGATTTCAAGTGCTGCTACAGTAACTTGCAACTTCGAAGTCACAACCTGTAGTTTCTATGGTTGCTAGTGACCGATAAGGAGATAGCAGATGCTGGCATGTTATTTAGAAAAGAATGGAGGCCTGAGTTTGCTAATGATGGAGAGAAAAGTAAGGTAATTATTTTTAGTTAGTAATTAATTTTTAATGACATTAAAATAGTTCGATAGCGTAAATAATAAATATAAATTATGAAATTTATACAAGATCTTATCGAACAAAGTCAATAGAGAAATTCATGGCTGGAGATTGCATAATCGGGAAATAAATTTTGGAATCGGAATGGATCAAAATAAAATCAAGGTGAGTAAATCTCACTCAAAGTTTTATTTAAAAATAATTTGCTGATTGTTTGGATGCATGAATGGATTATTGAATTATTATCATTATACTAGTTATATTTAGGCTTGGTTGTTTAATATATATAGTATTGGTGATTGGATATTGCCCGCAGTACCATTAGCGGATGCCCGCAGTACCACTAGCGGATGATTTCCCTATGCGCCCCACAATAAATATAGTGGATGACCTTCATACCGCGATATCCTGCCCTAAAGTAGTATTGGTATTATTATTGTTGTTGACTAACATCAGTGGATGCAAGGAAAACAGGTAGGATGGATCCGACTGGATTCCTCAAAATTTATTTATTATTGCTTGCATGTCATATATGTGTGGTGTGATGAATTGAATTAATGCTGGTGTGTTTGGGTGTTTAAACATCACTAGCCCTAGATATCTATATCTAAAAAAAATCAAAAAGGGATTTTTAAATTTAAAAAGGAAAATTTTACTTTATGAAACAAAATGGAATTTCGAATGGAGCTAGAATTTATTAACTTGTTTTTAATAATAAAAACAAGTAGCTGAATTCATAAAAATGGAAAGAAAAATTATTATTTGATAATATTAGATTTTTTAAATTCAAGTTGAATTTAAAAAGGGAAATTTATTTCCAGAATGGGAATCAGATTTCAAATAAGATTTGAAATATGAACTTGTTTTAAATATTTAAAACAAGGAGTAGAATTAATAAACGGTGTTTGTAAATAAAGGAGGGATATATTCGTTAAATTATTTATAAATTTAAATTCAAGTATGAATTTAAAAAGAGATTTATAATTTGGAATCATTTCAAAAAGAAATGGTGAAATTTATTCCGATGGTCAGAATGTAAACTGAATTCAAATGAATCAATAAGGATTTATGATTTCGACTATGTCGAAT
Source organism: Allium sativum (assembly GCA_030737875.1). NCBI lineage: Eukaryota > Viridiplantae > Streptophyta > Magnoliopsida > Asparagales > Amaryllidaceae > Allium > Allium sativum. The sequence continues at coordinate 420,171,407 of CM060913.1, read as the reverse complement.
AAAAATAAATAAATTAAATAAACTATTTTCAGAAGGAATATTGAAATTGTATTAATTAGAAGCTAAAATCTAAATTAAATATGAAACAAATTCTATGTTTATACATATAGAAGTTATAATTATAAAATATTTCCAAAGGTAAAATGCAAAAGGAAATTCACTTTCCGCAAAGTAGAATTAGGAATTCAAATGAATTTTAAAAGGGAAAGCTTGTTTTAAACAAGGAAGTTAATTTTCAATCGATATTCATTATCGTTGGATAATTTGAAAGTTAATTCCAAATGAAGTTTAAATATGGAAGTTTGCTTAATATAAAATAAGGAAGTGATTTATAAACCATGTTTATAAATGAAATAATTTTCAATGGATAAATTGGAAATAGATTTTTCTAAATATAAGAACTGACATTTAAAAATCATATTTTTAAATTAGATAGAAAAGAGGATTTTTATGATAAGAGATGTCAATTTGTATTACAAACTCTTACCCATCTCAAGATAAGAACGTTGTCAACCAAGTTCTGAGATAAAATTAAAATACCCCAACTTGAATGACTTACTATTATCAAGGGATGATATTAGTTTGTAATGGTTAAAGGATATTGAAATGAGTTATTTTTCCATTTATATCCAATTGTAATCTTCAAATCTAAAGCTGGATAAAACTGTCGGGTTTATATAGAAACTGATATTTAATGTGTAATTGAGCTATGAATAAATTTATAATCAAGTTATGAATTGGGAATGGAATAATTGACGATTTAGAGTAATCGAAAATATTAAGTTAAATTTGGAAAGCTGGTTTAATATATATTATAATTTTTAAAAATGGAGTTGGAATTGAATTATAAACGAAGTTTTAAAACGTTTATAATTAAATTTAATTAAAACAAACTCGCTGCTTTGCGATAGTTCGTAAATTGACAATTCAGACTTCAATTGAGTACACAGAACTCAATATAAGTCGGGATTCAATGAAACAAGAAATGTTTGGACCTATTGATTAATAGTTTTCTAATGGAAGAGAAATATAAATTTCGTCTTATAGATTTTGAGTTATGTCAAAATCAGTTTCTCAGAAAAAAAGCGCCGTAATCATGTTAAAACCGTAATGGTTTATTTAATTAAATAAAAGGATTTTTAGTGAATAAAAATCTGAATTTCAATTAGTAAAAATCCGGATTCGAGCTGTAAATTAAATATGAACTTGAGTCGAGTAAATGATATGATTTTTGGATCAAAAATGAGATTTCTATTTATCGAATGACGTTAACTAATTTCAAAGGAAATTAGTAGATAAAGTTTTTGATCAAATATAGCCTTTGATAAGTAAATGGAACTTGTGAATTAAAATTCGAAATCAAATACAAAACTCGAATTAAATTTGGTTTTGGCCTGTTTATAAGCAAGTGAGATGTGGGTTAAGATGATGGATTCAAAATGAAGTGAATCAAACAAATGAACTAATTAGCAAAATAATTCGCAAAATGAAATGTAATTAAATAAAAAGGATTGGATTGACTAGAATGTATTAGGAATGATTGAATAGGTTAACAGGTATGGAAGGAAGGGAATGAAGATTTTTATTTGAGTGCTCGACAAAATGTACATGTTTAAATTTCCATATGAGGTTTTATGTGCCAAATCGGCAAGCCGCTTGGCTTTTTGATTTTCTTTTTGAATAGAAAGGGCCTAGAGAGGCGAGTTGGGGTTTGAATGATTGACCATTACAGGGGAGGTGCTAGCGATTTTTTTTTGGAAATTTGAGGAGTTGGAATATTTTTAAGAAATTTTGAAAATAGAAATCAATTTGTCGATATATGTAGAATTTGTGGATGTTTATTTTCCTTTGATAATTAAATCACCGACTATCAAAGACTTTTGACTACCGTTGACAATACAGAGAGACCGGTTGAATTTTTTCTGAAAACCACTCCGTATAGGCATAGGCATTGCAAAATAGATTATGCTGAACCCATTGGAGATGGAGCGAAATGCAAGGGCTGTTCTGTTTCCAGGATAGCGCCTTCAGTTTCGTTCAGCCCCAGAACGAACATATATGGATGAATGTCTGACAGAGTATTTCCAATGATCACGCCATTGGTTATTATGAATATACCAAGTTTGTGGGGAGAAGGCAACCACTCTTTATTCTTACACCCGGAGTGTATTTGTATTAATCAAATTCATGGATTTGACGATGTGACATTCAAAGTGAATGGTGGCCAAGTGTTCTAAAAAAGTAAACGTGACCTCAAGCCTCATCAACTGGGAAATGATAAAAATCGGGCAGGCAGCATGGCTAGTTGGGTCATTCCCAAGAAGGGTATTGTCACCGATCTAGAGAAAGTTCATATTTTTTTCTTCTTTCATTTTCTGTATCTCCACGGATGTACGGTGGGCCCTTAAAACCGTAATGAGGTGACAATATATTCGCTACACTCAAGCTAATGAGTGGGCGGTCATGTGTGGCTAGGTTGCAAGATGTTCTTGCTGAACCCCAATATATCCCCTTTAGAGTACACTGATCGGGAGGTGGTCCCATACCTTATCATAGTTAAAATCCAATGTCCAATAAGCATTCTGCAGTTTTTGAATTTATACTATATATGTAGAGCGTGAGATGCAAGCGTTCTACTATTTGGTTATTTATTTGACTAGACATTATTATAATATCACTGTATTTTGATATCAAAAATGTTTTGGTTATATATAGTAAAGGTAAAAACCGTCCATGTTTATATGTGGGCTGGTCTTACTATTACCCTTTCTTTCAAAGGATTTTCGAAGTTAAACAATATGGTTGGAGTTTACTCACACCAGTCCCATGACTGACCCAGAGTTTATTTCGTTTGATTTTCCTAAACTCTTGGGTACCATAATTTGTACGGGCAGTCAAGTGTTTCAGGCTTTTACAAATACACTTGGAGGAATTTGAAGCAGGTGGCTTCACTGTAAGATACTTAAGAGTTACTTTCCATTGTATCAAATACTGTATTGTGCTCTGATGTTGGTATGTACGTTTTATACAAAATTATGTATTTCAAAGGTTATGTTATATAATATATTTTATTCGTTCCGATGTGAGATTCTGTGTTTTTATTTTTGTTCTTATTCTATCATATTCTGTTTTCTTTAACCCTAGTGACTCGTATTTCTTTACTATTTGAGTTGGACATGTGTTGTATTAGTTAGCTCAGATAGTATGGATTTGCGGGCCATCACAAGTAGGAGTTAACCTGGGATGATAATGGAATTAGTTCAAGAGGCAGCCTAAATAGAGAAGAAATATCACCTAGGAGAAAGGTTCGACAAATTTGATGCGCCAAGGAATCGTTGGTTGTTGTAATATTCTAATGGACTCAAAGCAGGGATATCGTGGGGACGCCCATAAGGATTAGGGAGGATCGAGTACCTTGGATCGCTCAAGTAGGAGTGATTGAGTTCTCTCTAGTAGGAGGCAAACATACGAGTCATGTTGGCGTATGGTAGTTTGGCTAGAACTGGGGCTTTCCATTAGCCCTTTTGAGTGGTGAAATGTAAGTTCGATAACTGATGGCTTCACGGTTGTAGTCAATGATGGCCAGGACATTGGATGCTATGGATAGTATGGTTAATTTTATGTTTTCTTCTCTATTTTTCTCTGGGTAGGTCATCACCATAGGATATTGAAGAGACGCAGGATTGGGGTAGTCCTTTCCTATTTCTTATGTGACATGTGGTGGATGGACTTCAAATGTTAACTTGTTGGTTGCTGGGCATATCGGTTGGTTGATCCGCCTATACTCATATCTTGTGTAACTGTTTGTTAGCAATTTTATCGCTCACTAAGACTATTTGTAACACCCCGGATTTTTGAATAATCGAATTAACTAAATTAAAGAATAAATGTTTAGCATTGTTCTAAGGTTTGTAAGCAAAAGACTTAGTAGCTCATTTGGTTGGAACATGTGATTTGCATACAAGAGGTACAGAGTTCGATCCCCGCCAATGCCATATTTTTGTTTTAGGGAAATGGCTAAAAAGCGGCTTAGTGTGAACACGGTTCAAAAAGTAGTTTAGTGTGAAAATGGTTAATTAGGAAGATAGAAATATATATATATATATAAATAAAATAAAATTCAACCTAAAATTTAAGAAAAAAATTCAAAACAGCGAAAGCGGGAACGCAAAACACCAAACAGACCTATTTTATGGGTCGACCCGAGACCCGCTGGATCGACCCCAGGGTCGACTCAGGAGGTTTGGAATTGGTCCCGTCGGCCCTAAATGGTCTATGACGAAATTTTATGTTTTAGGGCTTAGGTGGCGATTTCTGGTTGGTATGTTGACATCATTTCTTGGTTTCTAAGGCCTAAATGGATTCTAGAGTGATCCGACGGCTTAAATTAATTCAAAGCTCTATAAAAAGACCCAAAGACTCAAACCCTAAATCAGAATTAAAACTAAAACTATGACCGTCATGCTGTCGTCTTGAACCCTAGAGTAGCCGTCACCAATTAGAGAGGTAGAACAAAAAATCAAAGCAGTTCTATTCAACCCTAACAACGAATCTTCTTCAAAGGAAAGCTAATTCAACTTCAGAAATCGGAATTCAGAAATCAAGACTGCCTTTGAGTTGTGAGTTCGATAGTTTTAATAAAATAATTAGTAATTTAATTGGATTAAGTTATGATGCGGATTGTATGGATGTGATGTGAATTATTGATCACATGTTGTAATTATGTTGTAGAATTGTGTAGGAATCTCCATGACGTTATGTTGTGATGCTATCATTTATGATGTAAAGTTATGTTGCTACCATCTATGTTGTAATTTTATATATAACCAAATCATCATGTTTCATATGCTAGTTTGGTGATGTTGATTCATATGATAAATCATATGTATGCAAGTTTAGATTTTTATTTAAACATGAATCATATACAAGTTGGGTAAAATTATATGTGACCTTACATGGTTATGACATCTAGTTTATGCGAACATTTGATTAAAAGTTAGGCTATGACATGGGTGAGTTATATGCTAAATTCTATATGATATTTTACATGTTAGATGCAAGTTTACACCATTGTTATGATGCATAAATCACATATGCAAGTTTCTATAAATATATGAGTTTGGGGGTATGAATCAGGTTATTCAAGTTTAGGGTTATTGCCTATGCAAGTTTACACCTTTAGATGTAGATCTATGACATACATGATTTATGCAAATCCACACCTTTAGATTTGGATCCATGACATATGTTGTTTATGCAAGTTGTAACTTTGGCCTATGCAAGTTTTAGATGTAGAACATCATTCACATATGCAAGTTCATCCCTATGTTTAGATCTATGTTTTCATTATGTGTATATTGTGATGTTTTCTCTTTATTCCATGAGTTAGACTATTCGAGTCTAACGTATATTTTACGTTAAACGAACAAACGTACAATGTGGGGTAAAGGGGATAATATTAAAAAGACTTAATTGGCATAAATGCCTTAAAAGGCATAAAATATAATTGTGGTGAAAATTGGCATGATTTTGCATACCATAAATGGATGGACATAATTGAGTCAATTATGGACATCGTTAAATTTGGAATTGATTGATAATTTGAATAGGGAAAGTAATTCAAATTTGGGGAATGATTAATTAGGAGAAATTAATCGTCTAAGACACGAGGTTAGGCTCTTTTGTGGTGTAAGACTGCCCGGACCCGCCCGACAAATCCAGCTGCCACAAATGCCAGTCTAATGTGAGAGGTCTTAGGCATAAATTAAATACGTAACAATTGTAAAGACATGAGGTTAGGCTCTTTTATGGTGTAAGACTGCCCGGACCCGCCCGGCAAATCCAGCTGCCACAAATGCCAGTTTAATGTGAGAGGTCTTTATAAGCGTACGGTCTTAATGAATTAAGAAACACTTAACTAGATAAACATGTAGTGGACATGAGGGGGTTAAGTGGGTGCCTTGGGTGGCATGTGGAATCTAGTCGGTGCCTTGGGTGGCATTTGGAAATACGATTAGAAACACTTAACCAAAATTGAAACATGTAATTGAAACATGAATAAGAAGTGGTTAAGTGGGATGTACTAGACGGGACCAAGCTTAGGTGGATAGCTTGTGTCAAGTGATGGGTACCCATTTCAACCAGTAACCCATACGTATCTTTGTGGGCTCGACCCAAGTCGAGGTAGGGACACGCATACAGGGCTTGACTGTAAGAGGCCAAAATGAGTTAGTGGTGGCAACGCAAGTCCAACGGGTTCATATGCGTGTGTGGACCCGGGCTGGTAGGTAAGACGTTGTTGCATCGTGTATGTACAAGCCGTGCATTGTTGGTTGTATCGGGTTGCCACTTTGGGGAGTGATACACCCCACTGTGGGGCCAGCACGGGTATCTACGAGTTAGGGAGCCGATCGCTTATGGGTAGTGGGTACACCTAATGGAGATAGGGGCAGGCTGCACCTATGAAGGCAGCTAGGGGTGCACGAAACTACCAATATCATTATTAAGTTCTGTAAGCGGGATCAACCTTAGGGTGACTAGTGGTGGTGCAGTATAGCAATTATCCTATAGTGTTGGTGTAGTTTAGTAATTATTTTACAGTGGGTTAGGTGCGCTTTAATGATATCGTTGTTCATCTTGTTTCCTTATTTACTCTGCCATATTCAATGGTTCATGGTCATTTCCTTATTTCCCCACTTATGCCTTAACCTTGTTACTTTGTTAATTATATTGTTAAAATTATCGCACTCGCCAGACTTTATGTCTGACCCCCTTTGTTTCCTCCTCTTTCCTTACTCCCCCCCCCTAGGTGCTCAGGTTGGAACTAGCTCCAGTGGAGCTTGATCTTGGACTTCTTTTAGAAGATTGCTTGGATCGCTAGAGTAAAGTTCAGCTTATCTTTTATTTATCGCTATTTTGATGTTGGGGATTATATCTTTCATTTTATGTACTTTTGATAGTCAAGATGGATATTATGTACTTTGACTCTGGTTTTTGATGATGTAAGCAAACATATGTGTTTTCCACTGCAATGAAATAAAGTTTTAAATCTTTGAGTACTATTTATATCTGTCTTGTTGTTAAGTTTATGTTCTATACTTACTTAAAACGCTCCGTAGAAGTTAATGCATTCCCTTTGTGAGTGACATTAACGGACGTGGGGTGTTACACGTGGTATCAGAGCTGAAGGTTACCAGAACAGATATGAATTTTGAAAAAAAAAAACTGTTTTTCAAAAGCATTTTTATAAAGAAGTACCTATAAAAGTATGTTTCAAGGAAAGTATTTTCAAGAGAAAAGAATATTTTAGAAAGCATAACCCCAAGAGCCATATATATTTCCCTCGGTTCTTTTTTATTGAATCTTTCCTTTTTCGTTTCAGCATGTCTGAAGCATCTGAGATACCAGAGGGTGTTCATGTACCCAGTTAATTTCGTCAATATCTCGAGGCTAGGGCCGCCCGCAGGTCCCGCAAATGCTCCTCCTCCTCATCCTCTCCCTCCTCCTCACGTCGATACTTTTGCTAAGATATGTAAGGACTTTAGAGAAATGGGTGGAAAACCTTTTCACGGGACGGAGACATTTGTTGAAGCTCGTAACTGGCTAAAGGAGGTGGAAGAATTGTTTAGAATCTTTGAAGTGGATGATGAAAGAAAAGTCCAGCTAGCTTCCTGGTTAATGAAGGATGAGGCCTCGTTTTGGTGGGAGGTCACTAATGGGGGACGTCCAGTCGATACATGGCTAGATTTTAAGCAGAGGTTTGAGGCGAAGTTTCTCTCGCGGGCTGAAGAGAATCTATACATGGAAAGGTTTTTGGCACTGAAGCAAGGGAATTTATCGGTGAAAGAGTACGTCAACAAATTCAACCAATTGGCAAGATTTGGCTTGGACTTGGTGAATACTCCATAAAAGAAGGCTCTAAGATTTGTTAAGGGTTTAAACGAGCCTCTTCATGGGTTAGCTATGACCCACATTCCCATGGGGGCTACCTTCGAAAGACTAGTTGACATGGCGCTCATGCATGAAGAGGAGAAGGACGCCAATGCTAATAAGGCACCCGAGAAGAAAGGGGATCAAAAGAAGCCGCAACAGCAACAACAGAATGAGAAAGGAGACAAAGGTAATAATGCTAAGGGAAAGAAAAGATGCTTTAACTGTGGGACACCCGGCCATCTAAGCAAATTTTGTAGGAAGAAAAAGAAGACTGGTTGTTTCCACTATGGCGAGGCGGGACATCTTATTAAGGACTTCCCAAAGAAAGGGCAGAGGGCAGGGTCTACCTCGGGAGGACAGGTGCAAGCTCTTATGGCACCAGGACAGGCAAGGGGACAAGTTCAGGCTCTCGTGGTCCCACCGCTGCAAGAACGAGGTAGAGCAATTTCCGTTGAAAGTTTAGTTTTCTGTTTGATCATCCTGTCCGTACTTTATTCGATTCTGGCGCCTCACATTTGTTTATTTCTACATCATTAGTTGAAACACTGCACCTTGATACTAGTCTAGTTACTGATCCCTTAGTAGTCTCAAATCTTATCGGTCGTTCGACTCTTCTTTCTATGATTTGTCGGGATTTGAGAGTGTTTATCTTAGGCGTTGAGTTTGAGTGCAACGCTTTTGTTCTTGGCTTCATGGGCTACGGTTTAATTCTAGGTATGGATTGGCTAACTAGATATGGGGCCATCCTAGATTGTGAAAGAAGGGTAGTTAGATTGTTGACTCGTTTTTGAAAGACCCTTGATATTTCTTGTGACCCTAGAGGTCCAGTAATGCTTAGCTACCTAGAATCCCTTGACGCATCCGTTGATGATTTACAATCTGCTCCCATAGTCCGTGAATATGATGATGTCTTCGATGAGGTGAGGGGTTTACCCCCAAAACGTGAGATAGACTTTCGGATATATCTAGTAGATAATGCAAAGCCAGTTGCATTACCGGTGTGCCACATGGCTCCAAGAGAGAGAAGAGAACTCAGTAAACAAGTGAAGGAGTTGCTTGAGAAGGGGTTCATCAGACGTAGTATATCAGAGTGGGGTGTTCCAGTAGTATTTGCCACGAAGGCGGATGGGTCCCTTAGACTTTGTGTGGACTATAAAGAACTTAATAAGCTTACTAAGAATAATAGACACCCACTGCCGAGGATTGACGATCTCTTCGATCAGTTAGTTGGTGCCTTAGTGTTTTCGCAGTTGGACTTAGCCACTGGTTTCCATCAGCTGAGAGTGGATGAGGATAGCATAGACAAGACTGCCATTAGGACTCTAGACAGTTTCTTCGAGTGGCTTGTGATGCCCTTCGGTTTGACAAACGCCCCCGCATACATTGTTGACTTGATGAGTAGGGTGTTAGGGAGTACCTTAATAGATTCGTGGTGGTCTTTGTGGATGACATCTTGGTCTTTTCTAAGAGCGAGGAAGAGCATGCCCTACATCTTAGGGAAGTATTGGAGACCTTTCGAGTGCATAGCCTTTAAGCTAAATTTTCTAAATGTCACTTTTGGAGGACGGAAGTGCGATTCTTAGGGCACGTGGTTTCCAAAGAAGGGATAGATGTGGACCCTGCGAAGGTATTGGCCATCCAAGATTGGAAGGTTCCTAAAAAAGCTACAGAGGTGAGGAGTTTCTTAGGGTTGGCTGGCTACTATAGGAAGTTTATCAAAGACTTCGCAAAGATATCAGCCCCATTAACACGCTTGACGAAGAAGAACTTAGTTTTCACATGGGACGTAGATTGTGATGATGCGTTCCAACATCTAAAGAGAGCTTTGACCATAGCCCCAGTCTTAGTGTTGCCAGATGGGAGTAAGCCATTTACCGTTTATACCGATGCTTGTGGGACAGGACTAGGCGCAGTCTTAATGCAAGAGGCAAGGGTAATAGCCTACGGTGGAAGGCAGTTGAGAGTGCATGAGAGAAATTACCCTACGCATGACCTAGAGTTGGCTGCTATTGTCTTTGCGCTTAAGTCTTGGTGTCATTATCTTCTTGGCGAGAAATTCGAATTATTCACGGACCACAAATCGCTAAAATACTTATTCTCTCAGAAGGACTTGAACTTAAGGCAGCAAAGGTGGATGGAATTCTTAGCATCCTATGACTTCGAGATAGCATATACCCCTAGCATGGGTAATGTGGTGGCAGACGCCTTAAGTTGAAAGAGGTTGTCCTTGAGTCCGTTGTTTGTTGAGCGGCGAAGCTTAGAGTTCATCTCTACGTTTGACTTTAAACCTTCCGTTGACTTTGTACCCGATTTGCTAGCATCCTTAGAGGTCAGACCTACGCTTTTGGGACGGATTAGCGAGGCACAGCGAGACGACCCACAGTTGGTTGAGTTAGTAGAAAAGCTCAAAAGAGGGAGTCATCGAGCCATCTCCATAAGTATACCTTAGATGATAAGGGTTGGTTACGTAGGGACGGTAGACTTTGTGTACCACAGAACAAGAACTTGAGGAAGACCATCCTTGATGATGCACATCGTTCGAAGATGACCATCCATCCCGGCGGGGACAAGATGTATATGGACATGAGACGAGTTTACTTTTGGGTCGGTATGAAGAAGGACGTGGCTGTGTTTGTTGCTAGATGCTTGGTGTGCCGACAATTAAAAGCAGAGCAAAAGAAGCCCGGTGGATTGCTTCACCCATTGGAGGTCCCACAATGGAAGTGGGAAAGTGTTTCGATGGACTTTGTTGATGGATTACCAAGATCGAGGAAGGGTAATACGGGGATTTGGGTCATGGTAGACAGACTTACTAAGAGCGCCCATTTCATTCCCGTGAAGAGTAAGAGGATTGCTCCATGGTTAGCCTCCGTATACATTCGAGAAATAGTTCGTTTGCACGGTGTTCCTTCTAGCATAGTGAGCGACCGCGATCCTATCTTTACTAGCGAATTTTGGAAGAGCTTGCAAGAGGTGGTAGGGACTCAGTTATGTTTGAGCACCGCATATCATCCTCAGACGGACGGCCAGACCGAGAGGGTGAATCGTATTCTAGAGGACCTATTGAGGTTGTGTGTCTTATATTTCGAAGGTACATGTGAGGAACATCTTCCGTTAGTGGAGTTCGCATATAATAACAGCTTTCAGTCTAGCATTGGCATGGCACCGTTCGAGGCTCTTTATGGACGACCGTGTCGTTCGCCTACATGTTGGTAGGAGTCTACAGATAAGATCTTACATGGGCCCGATATGATTAGAGAGACTTCGGAAAAGATCGATTTGATTCGGAGGAGGATGAAGACGGTGCAAGATAGGTAGAAATCTTATGCGGACAAGAGGAGCACAGATCTTGAGTTTGATATTGGGGACATGGTCTTTGTCAAGGTGTCTCCAGTACGGAACGTCGTTCGCTTTGGGTCCGTTGGGAAGTTAGCACCAAGGTTCGTAGGGCCGTTTCCTATTAAGGAGAGGATTGGGCAGATGGCGTATAGAGTGTAGTTGCCCGAGAGACTTAGTGGCGTACACGATGTATTCCATGTGTCGCATTTGAGGAAGTGCTTGCACGAGACCGCGGAAGTGGTAGAGCCGAGATTGCTTAGAGAGGTGGAGATAGAGCGTGATGCGATGATTCGGCGAGCTCCTACGTGCATTCTTGGGTCGGAGGTTAAGAAGTTGAGGAATCGAGAGGTCAATCTAGTCAAAGTGCAATGGGGCGATGATGAGAGCAACGCTACTTGGGAGACAGAAGAGAAGATGCATTCATTATACCATTTTCTTTTTGAGGGTATGTCTTTTAGTTTCTCCTTTATCGCTTACCTTATACTTATCTTATCTTTAGTATGTCCTCTCGTTAGTACCTTTGACCTTTAGATAGGGTAGTACTATGATTGAAACATGTTTTTGAGACATGTTATGTATGATGGATGCATGTGGATGCAAGTGTTTGCTAGTGGTTGCTCGTTGATGCATATACACACACTTTAGGCACTAGATCGGCTCAGTCACTTCATATTGCATATTGCATATGAATGTGTGTGCATATTTAAGCTAATGGATGTATAATGGTTGTGCTATCATATGGATGTTGCATTTTGGTGAATGGTTGTGCACACATATAGAAAATATATGTATCGATAGGGTTCTTTCGCATACATAATGGACGCATGGCACTATCATGGTTTGCATTAAGGAGGTCAACTAAATCAGTAGAATGCCTGATTTTGCATTAGATAAGGAACATATACACGCACTTTTTACATATGTTCTTACTGCATTAGAAATTCTATAAGGACAATGGATGCCTGTGTATGATGGTTGAGTAGATGGTTGTTTGGATGTTAGGATAGCATTCTCCTTAACTTGGAGATTTCGGGGGCGAAATCCTTTAAGGAGGGGAGAATGTAACACCCCGGATTTTTGAATAATCGATTTAACTAAATTAAAGAATAAATGTTTAGCATTGTTCTAAGGTTTGTAAGCAAAAGACTTAGTAGTGCATTTGGTTGGAACATGTGACTTGCAGACAAGAGGTAAAGAGTTCGATCCCCGCCAACGCCATATTTTTGTTTTAGGGGAATGGCTAAAAAGTGGCTTAGTGTGAACGCGGTTCAAAAAGTAGTTTAGTGTGAAAATGGTTAATTAGGAAGATAGAAATATATATATAGATATATATATAAAAATAAAATAAAATTCAACCTAAAATTTAAGAAAAAAAATCAAAACATTGGAAGCGGGAAGGCAAAACAACAAACCGACCTATTTTATGGGGTCGACCCCAGGGTCGACTCAGGAGGTTTGGAATTGGTCATGTCGGCCCTAAATGGTCTATGATGAAATTTTAAGTTTTAGGGCTTAGGTGGCGATTTCTGGTTGTTCTGTTGACATCATTTCTTGGTTTCTAAGGCCCAGATGGATTCTAGAGTGATCTGATGGCTTAAATTAATTCAAAGCTCTATAAAAAGACCCATAGACTCAAACCCTAAATTAGAATTAAAACTAAAACTATAGCCGTCATGCTGTCTTCTTGAACCCTAGAGTAGCCGCCACCAATTAGAGAGGAAGAACAAAAAATCAAATCAGTTCTATTCAACCTTAACAACGAATCTTCTTCAAAGGAAAGCTAATTCAACTTCAGAAATCAGAATTCAGAACTCAAGACCGCCTTTGAGTTGTGAGTTCGATAGTTTTAATAAAATAATTAGTAATTTAATTGGATTAAGTTATGATGCGGATTGTATGGATGTGATGTGAATTATTGATCACATTTTGTAATTATGTTGTAGAATTGTGTTGAAATCTTTATGACGTTATGTTGTGATGCTATCATTTATGATGTAAAGTTATGTTGCTATCTTCTATGTTGTAATTTTATATATAACCAAATCATCATGTTTCATATGCTATTTTGGTGATGTTGATTCATATGATAAATCATTTGTATGCAAGTTTAGATTTTTATTTAAACATGAATCATATACAAGTTGGGTAAAATTATATGTGACCTTACATGGTTACAAAATCTAGTTTATGTGAAAATTTGATTAAAAGTTAGGCTATGACATGGGTGAGTTATATGCTAAATTCTACATGATATTTTACATCTTAGATGCAAGTTTACACCATTGTTATGATGCATAAATCACATATGCAAGTTTCTATAAATATATGAGTTTGGGGTATGGATCATGTTATGCAAGTATAGGGTTATTGCCTATGCAAGTTTACACCTTTAGATGTAGATCTATGACATACATGATTTATGCAAGTTCACACCTTTAGATTTGGATCCATGACATATGTTGTTTATGGAAGTCGTAACTTTGGCCTATGCAAGTTTTAGATGTAGAACATCATTCACATCTGCAAGTTCATCCCTATGTTTAGATCTATGTTTTCATTATGTGTACATTGTGATGTTTTCTCTTTATTCCATGAGTTAGACTATTCGAGTCTAACGTATATTTTACGTTAAACGAACAAACGTACAATGTGGGGTAAAGGGGATAATATTAAAAAGACTTAGTTGGCATAAATGCCTTAAAAGGCATAAAATATAATTGTGGTGAAAATTGGTATGATTTTGCATACCATAAATGGATGGACATAATTGAGTCAATTATGGACATCGTTAAATTTGGAATTGATTGATAATTTGAATAGGGAAACTAATTCAAATTTGGGGAATGATTAATTAGGAGAAATTAATCGTCTAAGACACGAGGTTAGGCTCTTTTGTGGTGTAAGACTGCCCGGACCTGCCCGGCAAATCCAGCTGCCACAAATGTTAGTCTAATGAGAGAGGTCTTAGGCATAAATTAAATACATAACAATTGTTAAGACACAAGGTTAGGCTCTTTTGTGGTGTAAGACTGCCCGGACCCGCCCGGCAAATCCAGCTGCCACAAATGCCAGTCTAATGTGAGAGGTATTTATGAGGTTACGGTCTTAATGAATTAAGAAACACTTAACCAGATAAACATGTAGTGGACACGAGGGGGTTAAGTGGGTGCCTTGGGTGGCATGTGGAATCTAGTCGGTGCCTTGGGTGGCATTTGGAAATACGATTAGAAACACTTAACCAAAATTGAAACATGTAATTGAAACATGAATAAGAAGTGGTTAAGTGGGATGTACTAGAGGGGACCAAGCTTAGGTGGATAGCTTGTGTCAAGTGATGGGGGCCCATTTCAACCAGTAACCCATACGTATCTTTGTGGGCTCGACCCAAGTCGAGGACGGGACATGCATACAGGGCTTGACTGTAAGGGGCCAAAACGAGTTAGTGGTGTCAACGCAAGTCCAACGGGTTCATATGCGTGTATGGACACGGGCTGGTAGGTAAGACGTTGTTGCATCGTGTAGGTACTAGCCGTGCATTGTTGGTCATATCGGGTTGCCACTTTGGAGAGTGATACACCCCACTGTGGGCCCAACATGGGTATCTATAGGGAGCCGATCGCTTGGGGGTAGTGGGTACACCAGGTGGAGATAGGGGCAGGCGACACCTATGAAGGCAGCTAGGGGTGCACGAAACTACCAATATCATTATTAAGTTCTGTAGGTGGGATCAACCTTAAGGTGACTAGTGGTGGTGCAGTATACTAGTGGTGGTGCAGTATAGCAATTATCCTATAGTGTTGGTGTAGTTTAGTAATTATCTTACAGTGGGTTAGGTGCGCTTTAACGATATCGTTGTTCATCTTGTTTCCTTATTTACTCTGCCATATTCAATGGTTCATGGTCATTTCCTTATTTTCCAACTTATGCCTTAGCCTAGTTACTTTGTTAATTATATTGTTAAAATTATAGCACTCGCCAGACTATATGTGTGACCCCCTTTGTTTCCTCCTTTTTCCTTCCTTCCCCCCTCCTCCGCCCCCAGGTGCTCGGGTTGGAACTAGCACCAGTGGAGCTTGATCTTGGACTGCTTTTAGAAGATTGCTTGGATCGCTAGAGTAAAGTTCATCTTATCTTTTATTTATGGCTATTTTGATGTTGGGGATTATGTCTTTCAGTTTATGTACTTTTGATAGTCAAGATGGATATTATGTACTTTGACTCTGGTTTTTGATGATGTAAGCAAACATATCTGTTTTCCGCTGGAATGAAATAAAGTTTTAAATCTTTGAGTACTATTTATATCTGTCTTGTTGTTAAGTTTCTGTTCTATACTTACTTAAAATGCTCCATAGAAGTTAATGCATTCCTTTTGTGAGTGACATTAATGGACGTAGGGTGTTACACTATTGTTGTACCAACCTGAATTCTGACAGACCAATTTTTTTTTCAAAATTCCAATCTATTGAAACTCAAGTTGTTGTGCCCTGGTATCCTGCAAAAAGAATAGAGACATGAAGCATGTTAGAGCGCAGAAAACATCTCACAATGGAATAAATAAAATATAATATACACAAAGTATAGCCTTACCGTATTAATAATATTGTCTAACCAGTATCCAAGTCTATCATGCCTCTGCCACAAATCTAACCTACGAGTATGTTATGAGGAAGGGGTCAGAACACAAATTTTGGTGACTGGATTTAAATTATAGACTTTGGATAATCCTACATATACCGTTCAATCATATTTTCTTATTTATTAGGTTACTTGGTTTAACAACACTCAAGGCTTACACACACGTCGTACCCATTTACTTCCCAGTGGATTAACCTAATACCGTATATATGTAGTTACCCCTAATATTAAGGTAGACCCCATGGTAACCCACTCATACGGTCTTTGCCATAATACCACCAAAATGAATGTAGTCCCTCATCTTATGTCGGAGTGACGTAAGGATCTCAACCTAACAATGTTACGTTCCCTATATACATACATACATACATATATATATATATATCATTACTACGCTACGTAAGCATACGGACTGCCACCGTCGATCGAATCAAATTTCATATCGGAGTAATGCCCTCAAGTCTACGATACACCACCCGGAGCCGACATGCATGTATCTAGACTGTCCCGTATACGTATTGTCAATTGTAGCTCGATGCCTTAACCGCACGTCCTCTAATGTGCACCGAGTTTCGTGGCAGGGCAATACAAGGAACAAGGAACTCGGTCGGGAGCTTTCCCATATATGTACTAGCCTTTCTTTTAGGGCCTCTATATACAGATATCCCTAGGGTCTGTTTTCACGGTTGCTATGGCCCCCGCCTCGGCCCCTCTCTCAACTTGTAAAGACTACAAGAGAAAAACGACTTCCCCTAAAAAAACAATCTTAACATCCATTTGGCGTCTTTCCTCAACCACCATAGCCCGATAGTGAAGGGTGAATGGTCTATTGGTTTTAGCTCTAGTCTTTTGCATCCCACTAGCTCCCGATGATGGGTATCCGACGATCTACTATACTTGTTGGTCATGACCCTTCGCCTCCCCATTCAGGTGACCGCCGAATCGCCCTGCTGTCACTGTGTCACAGCATTTTGAATTGCATAGCTACTTGTGCAGTCAAGGCCCACCCACCTAGTAGTTACGCACAGACTTAACATCTGCGAGCACAATCTAAACATCTGGCACCGCACAGAGGACTACTAGGAGCACCTTACGTGTATCAGGAAGCCACGTACTTCCCCTTTCAGTGCTTCGGAGCCGACAGAATAATCAGATGAATGTGCGCTTCCCTCATGCCTTATAACACCACGATGATCTACCCCGTTGGTTATTACCCCTTAAACATGCGGACTAGTCCAAGCGCCTCACTTTAGTATGTTGTTAGACCATATGTCTAAACATTCTTTTATGCGCTTGCCTTACCTCATCAGGTTTCCATTTAACATGGTTATTCCCATTCATATTGAATTCTTAATCAAGATACCAAGTTCCTCTTGCTTATTAATTTCAGTTATATAACTTAACCCATTTAAGTTTATTAATCAGCCCACAACATGTTATTCTCTAGATTGTGGTCCAAGGTCTGTGATCCAAAATCCCTTTTTATTCTTGTTTAATTTTATCGTTACAAATAACATGTTCTACTTAATATGTAATTAAGTATACTCCAATTCACATGTTTTCCATTTAACATGTCAGTCATTATTTATGATTAAATATAACTTATTTCATAAGTTTTCACATCCTTTCTCATTTAATCATAATCCCGTTTTACACTATTACTACAACTTATCGTTGTTTACTTATTAACTTAGTTCTATTAACTAAGGTCCATTAATAAGTTTCTCAACCCATTTATTATAACCTACGTTATAATTTCCTCTTGTCCCTAGGACAAGTCCAAACATGTTATTCTTATCCGCGAGTTTCAGACTTCCAAGTTTAGAGATTACTTAATTCATAATTAAGTACAACTTCTCATATTTCATATATGTTCCCCCTTTTCTCAAGTAGTTTCCGGCTTTCCCCATTTACTGATTACTTAATTTACAATCAAGTGCCCCTTATCTCATTTCACCAGTTATCCCATTTCCTTACTAGTTTACTATAACCTAAGTTATAATCTTCACTTGTCCCTAGGACAAGTCTACCTATTATACAATGTTCTCATTAATTTTATTTATTTATAATAGGTTATTATCATCACCCATTTATTTATAATTAATGTCCTATATCAGTCCCGTCCTTTACCCACATTTGTATATGTATCTATTTATGTACTAGACCTCTCACATTAAGCCTACACTTGTGGATGCTGGATTCACCGGGCGGGTCCGGGCAGTCTTATACCACAAATTGACTTAACCTCGTGTCTTAGCACCACTACATGTATTAATTATGCGCTTAGACCCCTCACATTAGATTTACCACTTGTGAATGTTGGATATGTCGGGCGGCTCTGGGCAGACTTCTATCACAAGTGCAATCTAACCTCGTGCCTAAGAGCGTTACAGTGTCAAATTACTATGAATCCAGGCATTCTCGTTCTTTAACAATTATTCCTATTCCATGTAAATTTTAAGCATATTCTCCATTTCATATGTTTAAAGTAATCTAATTTACATGTCGCTAAATTATGCCTATATTTTGTCGCATGTCCTTTTTAACATGTGTTTAAATTCTATTTTGACATGTAAACATCCAGTCGGGTAATTATTCAAATCCAACTAGTTAAATATGCCATTTACTCAATAATATGCCACAAGTGAATCATATAATTATAATAACAGTAGTCATTGCCCATATTCTAACAAGTTTTTTTCAACATGTAATCATTCCAACACTTTAACTGATTCAACGTATGAATTATTCGTATTAACATTTCAACTTGTTATAACAATAATTTATAATTAATTGGCAATTTCACAATTAATAAAAAGAGGAATGCTAAACGATAACATAATATTATCTAAAGGCTATAGCTTAAACCCACTTACCTTGTACGATTTCCCAATTTTAGATCTGATCCAGTTTTAGCATCCATGGCTTTTCCCTTAATCGGATTCAAAACCTAACGACCATGGATTGATTATTTTCATTAAAAGAGAAAGGAAAAGAAGGATGAAGGAATTTGAATAGATCGGATCTAGGAAGTTACCTTACTTTGTTATGAGACCAAAACACCCATGTACAAGCATATGTTACCTTCTTCCAAATTTAGATTCAAAGCTTTACCTAAACTAATAACCAAAATTTTCTGAATAATTTACGGTAGGAAGAGGGAAAACAATAGAGCTTCAGCGTAGCCTCAAAAATATGAGGTTTAGGGTTACCTTTAGGGTCTTATTTATAGGTGTATCGGAGAATCCAGGACCCTCAGATTTGAATTAAAAAAATCTAAACCGACCACGTCAGAAAAGAATGTTCCAGATTCGCGTGGGGTCGACCCGCCTGTTGGTGGGTCGACCCCTAGGTCGACCCCCAATAGTCTATTTTCCCTCCTACTTTTCCCGCTCGTGAATTTGATTTTCTAGATAAACCTTATATAATGTATATATATACATATAAGTTCCTTATATGTATACAAACTTCTTCCGCTCATAACTTTTTCATACGGTGTTCCGTTTTACGCAAACCAGGTGTCTATCTTGACCAGAATTTCGAGACGGATGCAATGGCGCAGTCCTTTTACTTAATTCTAAATATTTATTTCAGTTATTCTTATTTTATTATCTTAAAAATACAGGGTGTTACTTCCCCCCTTAGGAAATTTTGTCCTCTAAATTTGACAAGGGTAAAAATCAATTAACCCCTCGCATAATATACATCCATCATGTGTGCATCCAATTATTACAAACATTGTGCACTTGTGAAAAGTGAAGTACATCATAATAATGCATGTATGCCTAAGTAGTACCTCTTATGTGTATGCAAATTTTTCAGAAATCCTTTTAAAAAATGATGCTCACATCCTAAATATAGTGGCAGTTCTACATGAATGCAATATTTTGAAAATCGAAATACATTTTCATCCAAAATTTCCCACATTCTTACTTAGTAAAAGCGTAGTTCATCCAACTATTGTATCCATAATCCTACCAACCAACTTTATTTTTCGAATTTCAGATAAATCTAATTTTCTAAATTCGATTTCTTATGTTACAAAAAGGTGGAAACAGAAAATTACACTTCTTCCGTTTTTCTTTTATGTACCCTTTTCCAACCGTACTTGGATTTTATGCAAATATTTATAAAGATTCCCTATTTTCTTATCCAAGCACAGCACACATAAGAAAATTTTCTTTTGTTACTGATTTTCTTTTCATCTTATCTTAGAAATTTTTATCTTTATCCAACTTTTATTATAACTTATCATGTTTGTTGCTTTACTGAATTGGTTGTTTCCTTTTAGTTGTACCTTTTCTCTTTTCTTAGCTTATATAATTATCTGATCTTAGTTTAAATTTAAATAAGCCTTCTAGTCCTTCAACTAAAACAGGAGAACAAAAACCCTATACAACAACTACTAAGGGCCGAGAATCTCAGGACTATGTGTCCCTTAGATAGAAAGTCCAAACCATGGGATCCACGACAGGTTTAGGTGTTACCCTAACTACCCAACAAGAACAAAATAATGGAACGGTTCCAACATAAATGTAGTACCGGGTTTTACCCCTAATCATGGAAATTTGCAACAGGATCTAAACACTTACTTGCCATTTACTGTCTAGTAGTCACTACTAATTCTAGCTGTGTACAACCAACTGTTTTAAGCAACACCCTATTCTTTTCAATGCTCATGCATTCTACGGGAACTTACTATTATTCCAAGATAATTCTCGCTATTTACTTCATAGGCTCAAAACTTTTCCCGTCTTCCCTAGGCTCTAATCCTTACCTACTCCATACTTTTGAAACATGGTTTGGCCATTTTTATTTAAACTTTCTTCCAAAAATTTAAAAATGTCAAAACCTTATTTTCCTTATCAAAACATTCTTTTTCCAAACCATAAAAACATGTCATCTTAAAAAAAATATAAATCATTTTTTTCAAATCACAAAACTGGAGTGGATACGGACAACTATATTCTCAATCAGGTTTATGACTTGTTCTTACCTATAAGGTTGGTTCAGTCTCTGACTACAAGGTGCAAATATTTTCTCTATTCTTACAACTCATTTTGTCCACCCAACAAAACTTCCTCTTTTAAACAATTTATCAAAAATGATTGTCAAAAGAATAGAGACTTCAAAACTTTCTTTATTAAAAATTCATGTATGAAATATAACATGAAAACTAATGAGCCATACATGCTCTATAATATGCATCTTTTTCTGAGAGAATTTTAATTTAGACAAAGTTTTCACAAGAAATCACTATTCACAAAATATACCCCATTTTACTTCAAAACCCAATATGTACTTCTTTACATATTTTAAAACTATAACTTTTAAGATTAAAACTTAAAAACACTATACACCATTTTCCCAAAACTTTTATAATTTCAAGTTCTTAAAAGTTAACAATGGGGTTAGACTCAAAGTGGGTTTCCAATTTTTCTAGGCTTTCCTAGACACTCTCCAAGGTCAATTTTCTCAACTATATACATTGCTAATCCATTTTTCTCTGTTCAACCTTTTCCAATTTATAAGGTTTTCAAGCCCATTAACCCAAAATACTAATCATATGGGATTCACTTTCCTTCCATACAAAGTATATTGTACACTCTCTACCTAAATTACCTAAGAGTCTCGGATTTCCATATTCATTCCTTTAGTGTACAAAACAAACGTCCTATTATTTACCATATTATACTCTTTCATTTTTTAGTGGGTTCCTCTATGGATCTAGATATATATATATATAATACATTTATATTTTTAAAAATACAAATACGTTCACTCACTATTTATACAGGAATCCTAAACCTAAGCTCTAATACCAGATGTAACAACCCAAATTCCAACAGACCGAATTTTTTTCAAAATTCCAATCTATTGAAAATCAAGTTGTTGTTACCTGGTATCCTACTGAAAAGACAGAGAAATAAAACATGTCAGAGCTCAGAAAATATCTCACAGCGGAATGAATAAAATATAATATTCTCAACGTATAGCCTTACTGTATTAATAATATTGTCTAACTGGTATCCAAAGCTATCATGCCTCTGCCACAAATCTAACCTACGAGTATGTTATGAGAAGGGGGTCAGAACACAAGTTAAGGTGACTGGATTTAAATTACACACTTTGGATAATCCTACATATACTGTTCAATCATATTTTCTTATTTATTAGGTTACTTGGGTTAACAATTCTCAAGGCTTACACACACGTCGTACCCATTTACTTCCCAGTGGATTAACCTAATACAGTATATATGTTGCCACCCCCAATATTAAGGTACACACTGTGGTACCCCACTCGCACGGTCTCTTCCATAATAGCACCGAAATGAACGCAGTCCCTCATCCTATGCCGGAGTGATGTAAGGATCTCAACCTAACAATGTTACGTTCCCTATATAGCTATGATTACTACGCTATGTAAGTGTACGGACTGCCACCGTCGATCGAATCAGATTTCATATCGGAGTAATGCCCTCAAGTCTACGATACACCACCCAGATCCGACAATGCATGTATCTAGACTGTCCCACATACGTATCGTCAATTGTAGCTTTATGCCTTAACCGCATGTCCTCTAATGTGCACCGAGTTCCGTGGCAAGGAGATGCAAGAAACACGGAACTCGGTTGGGAGCTTTTCCATATCTATACAGGCATGTCTATAAGAGCCTCTATATATAGATATCCCTAGCGTATGTTTTCACGGTGGCCATGGCCTCACCTCGGCCCAACCCTCAACTAGCAAAGACAACTAGAGCTAAACGACAGCCCCTAAAAAAACAATCTAAACATCCATTTGGCGTCTTCCCTCAACCACCGTACCCCGATAGTGAAGGGTGAATGGTCTATTGGTTTTATCTCCAGTATTTCTGTATCCCACTAGCTGCCGATGATGGGTATCCGACGATCTACTATCCTTGTTGGTCATGACCATTCACCTCCCCATTGACGCGACCACCGAATTACCCTGGTGTCACCGCATCAAAGCATTCTGACTGCATAGCTACTTGTGTAGTCAAGGCCCACCCACGTAGTAGTTACGCGTAGACCCAACCACTGCGAGCACAACCTAAACATCTGCCACAGCATAGAGGACTACTAAGAGCACTTTGCATATCTCAGGAAGCCGTGTGCTTCCCCTTCCAGTCCTTCGGAGCCGACAGAGTAATAAGATGAATGTGTGCTCCCCTCGTGCCTTATAACACCACAATGATCTACCCTATTGGGTTATTCACCCTCAATCGTGCGGACTGGTTCAATCGTGTAACTTTAATATGTTGCTAAACCCTATGTCTAAACATTCTTTTACGCGCTTGCCTTACCTCATCAGGTTTCTATTTAACTTGGTTATTCCCATTCATATTGAATTCTTAATCAAGCTACCAACTTCCTCTTGCTTATTAATTGTAGTTATATAACTCAACCCATTTAAGTTTATTAATAAGCCCACAACATGTTATTCTCTAGATTGTGGTCCAAGGTCTGTGATCCATAATCCCTTTTTATTCTTGTTTGATTTTATAGTTACAATAACATGTTCTACTTAATATGTAATCAAGTATACTCCAAGTCACATGTTTTCCATCTAACACGTCAGTCATTATTTATGATTAAATATAACTTACTTCATACATTTTCCTCATCCTTTCTCATTTAATCATAATCCCATTTTGCACCGTTACTACAACTTATCGTTGTTTACTTATTAACTTTGTTCTCTTAACTAAGGTCCATTAATAAGTTTCTCTACCCATTTATTATAACCTATGTTATAATTTCCTCTTGTCCCTAGGACAAGTCCAAACATGTTATTATTATCTGCGGATTTCAGACTTCCAAGTTTACAGATTACTTAATTTATAATTAATTACAACTTCTCATATTTCGTATATTTTCCCTCTTTTCTCAACTAGTTTTTGGCTTTCCCTATTTACTGATTACTTAATTTAAAATTAAGTGTCTCTTATCTCATTTCACCAGTTATCCCATTTCCTTACTAGTTTATTATAACCTAAGTTATAATCTTTACTTGTCCCTAAGACAAGTCTACCTATTGTAAAACATGCTCATTAATGTTATTTATTTATAATAGGTTATTATCATTCCACATTTATTTGTAATTAATGTCGTATATCAGTCCTATCCTTTACCCACATTTGTATATGTATCTATTTATGTACTAGACCTCTCACATTAAGCCCACACTTGTGGATGCTAGATTCACCGGGCGAGTCCGGGCAGTCTTATACCACAAATTGACTTAACCTTGTGTCTTAGCACCACTGCATGTCTTAATTATACACTTAGACCCCTTACATTACATTTACCAATTGTGAATGCTGGATATGCTGGGCGGCTCCGACCATACTTCTATCACAAGTGCAATCTAACCTCGTTCCTAAGTGCGCTACAGTGTCAATTTACTGTGAATCAAGTCACGTATGTGCTTTAACAATTATTCCTATTCTATGTAAATTTTAGGCATATTCTCCTTTTCATATGTTTATAGTAATCTAATTTACATGTCGCCAAATTATGCCTATATTTTGTCACATGTCCTTTTTACCATGTGTTTAAATTCTATTTTGACATCTAAACATCCGGTCGGGTAATTATTCAAATCCAACAAGTTAAACATGTCTTTTACTCAATAATATGCCACAAGTGAATCATATAATTATAACAACAGTAGTCATTGCCCATATTCTAACAAGTTTATTCAACATGTAATCATTCCAATACTTTAACTGATTCAACATATGAATTATTCGTATTAACATCTCAACTTGTTATAAAAATAATTTATAATTAGTTTGGCAATTTCACAATCAATAAAAAAGGGAATGCTAAACGATAACATATTATTATCTTAAGGCTATAACTTAAACACACTCACCTTGTACGCTTTTCCAATTCTAGATCTGATCCAGGTTTAACATCCATGGCTTTTCACTTAATTGGATTCAAAACCTAACGACCATGGATTGATTATTTTCATTAAAAGAGAAAGGAAAAGGAGGAGGAAGGAATTTGAATAGATAGGATCTAGGAAGTTACCTTGCTTTGTTAAGAGATCTGAACACCCATTTACAAGCATATGTTCCCTTCTTCTAGATTTAGATTCGGAGCTTTACCTAAACTAATAATCTAAATTTTCTGAATAGATTAGGAGGAAGAGGGAAAACCGCAGAGCTTCAGCGTAGCCTCAGAAATATGAGGTTTAGGGTTAGCTTTAGGGTCTTATTTATAGGCGTATCAGAGAAGCCAAGACCCTCAGATTTGAATTAAAAAGATCAAAACCGACTACGTCCGACAAGAATGTTCCAAATCCGCGTGGGGTCGACCCCCCTTAGGGTGGGTCGACCCCTAGGCCGACCCCCAACGGTCTATTTTCCCTCGTACTTTTCCCGCTCGTGAATTTTGATTTTCTGGATAAACCTTTTATAATATATATATATATAAGTTCCTTATATGTATACAAACTTCTAATGCTCATAACTTCTTCATATGATGTCCGTTTTACACAAACCAGGTGTCTATCTTGACCAGAATTTCAAGACGTATGCAACGGCGCAGTCTGTTTTTCTTAACTATGAATATTTAATTAAGTTATTCTTATTTTATTATCTTAATAATACTTGGTGTTACAGTTGTCTGACTCAAAGTTTTATGTTTCCCTCTTATTACCTTGGGTTGTTCACCTATTTGATGGTGGGTAGACTAAGTAGCAGGTAGCACGTTTGGTGTCGGTGTTGCTATGCGGTGACGAGCATGAGGCTGACATATTATTATTACCTACTATTTAGCTATTTCTTTTCTATTTCTGTTGTATGTTGATGTTATTTAGACTCTGATGGATGTAATGAGGCATATTATATTCAGAGATTCTTATATCGAGAAATATTGTACCCAAGATTTTATGTATTTATGGAAATTTGATTCTCTACTCAATTGTGTTTCATTTCTGTATCCTATTATATATTTTATTATTATATTGTATCCATACGCTGTGAGTTATATGACAGATTTTTTTTTTGAATTATTCTACCCTGATGATCGTCTCGTATCAGCCTGGCATGTCATACAGTGAAGTTCTCCTTAGATTTGTGCAGAAGGTACGAGGTGGTTGTCACAAGATCCCTTCTCAATAATCCTCCCAATCTTTTCCCTATTTTGATGGTCTTAGTTCAATTGGTAAAATCTATGCATATTTCCTCCTAATCCTCTATGGGTTTTATTCATTCTGTATCTCATCGAGAATCTAGCTCTATTATGATTTTTCTTTTTTCCCGTTTGAGTTTATCTCTTAAGTCCTTTTACTTTTGTTTCCTAGAGGATTGTACCTATCATTCATTTGCTTGTTAGTCTTAATGATTTTTACTTTGCTTTGAGTGTCAAATGAAGAAATTCATCATCCAAAGGCTGAAAATAGTAGAAGAATCAAAATAAGGAAGATACTCCCTTTTATATTGGGCGATAGTAGCAAAGTACAGTTCACATGAGCTGAATTGTTCTCCTGTAATAGTGCCCTAACCTTGTTTAGTTAGAAACTTCATCATGAGATACTTCGATGAGACGAAGGCATTCACTACATCAATAGCCGGGTGACCGAAGAATGCATTGTAAAAATAAGCCTGGTCGATGATGATAAAAACAGTCTCGAAGGTTCGGAAAAGAGGAGGCAATCTAACATGGACCAATAGCTTAATTTTCCCAACCAAAGTTTAACTTTTGTTGTTGAACCTAAGGATGGGCTCACTGCTAGGTTTAAGCTCTTATTTAGAAAGGCCCATTCGGTCAAATGCATGCTTGATATTTCCAGTATGAACAAGAATTTTCGAAACCATTTTAAGCTCAATCTGTGATGTGATCATTAAAGGGTCATTATGAGGATGATGGACACCCTTTTGCATCTTGTTTGGCGACACTACCAGGTTGTACACTTTGATATCAAATTGGGAATTCTTAAGCGATGACTCCTCCTGAATCGAAAATATCCTCTCGCTTGCCTCTTTCAAATATCGGTTCCTGACTGCTTGACCAATATTGACAAGGTATAGCCCTCCATGGATAACATTTATTCTATTTACTGAAGGGTCCAGATTTAGTTGACCTTATTCAATTGGGACCTCTACCATGTTAGCTGAGATCTTTTGGTGTCCATCGGAATGCTGGGTTGTTAACTGTTTATCTTGGATGAACTCTTTTAGGTGGTTTTCCCATATAAGCTTGTGAATTATATCCTCGAGCACTTTGCTCTCATCAGTTCTACACCCATTAGTCTTATGATACTCATTTTTTCCTCCATTAAACGGTTCTAGGTTGTTAATGATATTTTTCGTCAACACCGGAGATAAGTCTATGGGGGTGGACCTAAGGGAAAAATAGGTTGTTTAGCCTTTACAAGTTTGAGTTAGTTCACTGTTCCTAGGTATCAAGGTCTGGAATACGAAAGAATAACTACTCTACCATCGATGGGGTGAGTATCGAGCTTAAGTGATTCAAGGGGCCAACAGTTACCTTGGGGAGAAGGATCTCTAAATACAATCCTTGACAAAGGATTTAATGGATGGTAAAAAGGGGTTCTGCACAAAGCCTACTGAAGATTCTAAGTTTGTAGGAAGGCTCTAAGCTTATAGAAAGGGTCTAAGCTTGTAGGAAGGGGTGTTTCACCCGATTTGAGGAAAGGTTTGGGTAAGGGTTCATGCACATGTAGGAAACAAACAGTAAGCTATAACAATGATAGCTAATAAAATAACATGATAAACTCATAAGTAAATATCATAAGTGCCGATTCACTCTTTATTTAACTTTGATTTAGAATACATGAATAAAATATAAGAAGTCCCCAAATCGATCTAAGAATTAGGGTTTACTCTAGAGAGAAAGAGTACAAGAATAAGAATGAGAAAAATCATCCCTAAATTGTGACCCCTGGGGTCTTATTTATATAGAAATTGAGGTCCCCTCTGCTGTTGAGCCGTTGGGCCTGCAGGATCCTCTTGTCGGTTGATTTTTCCCTTCGTCTTAGATGTTTTAGCTTCCCGCCGCTTTGGGTGCTAATTATAGCTTCCGTAATGAATGTTCCGGTCAGTTAGAGCTTCTTTGGGATTGATATGAACTTTCGGTTGTGTGCTCTCAGTTATAAGCTTCCAGATGTAGGCTTCTCGTTTTCCCGTGAATACTTTGAGGAGCCTGCCCTTATGACGTAGGTAGATAACTGCCGGTTCGGAACCGTTGTTGGCATCTGTGCTAAGTAGACTAGTACAAATAGCTTGTATCCTTTATGGGGTTCCAGTTTTACCTCTTGGGGGAGTTTCTGGGTATAGCCTGTTCTTTCGGAAGGTTGCCCCAGGCAATTTGTCTGTTGTCTATCAATATAACCTTTCGATGTTTATGCAGTAGATGTTTTGGAAGCCTGTTCCAGATAATCTCTATGTGCTTTGGCTTAATTCTCTTGATTCCTTCGCCTCTTGATGTATCGGTATTAAGCAGATTAATACGACATCCCTTCAATCCTTCCGGGTTTCAAATAGTGGACATTTTGCCTCCCTCTTTCTTAGCTTTCAACTTAGATGGCCTTTAGCTATAGGAACCCTCTGCTGGATTGACCTTGCTAGATCCCCCTGCCGGAAAGGCCCTGTCGTATAGGCATGCCGGGTAGATCCTATTGGTATTCTGTAGTTTTTGAGTTCCTTTCTCCTAGGAAGATGCTAGTTTATGCAGCTCTTGAATTGTTCCTTCTTACTCTTGGTTATTTCTAGTTTTTGTGCTCATCCGATACCCTCTTCACTGTCAGCTTGTTTCTAAGTTAATTTTGTTAGTAACATTCCCCCCCCCCCCCCATGGTGAAGGGGTGTTTTCAAATTTTCAAGTCAATCTTTTATGGGGATCTACTATCTCTCTCCTCCCGCATATACACTCCTCCTTATTGATTTCCTTCATTGCATTATCATTTGCTGAAAAATTTATCTCAAAGAAGAATCATCTATCTAAATAATCTAATCGGTAAGCCATCCATGTTTTTAGCTTCTTTATTATCAGTTTCAGTTGGACGATTCCAAATTTGACAGCTTAAATTAGCGTTTTGACTTTGCTTTTATCTTTTTTGGGGTTAGCGTTTGAAAAAAAAGTAACTTGAAACTAATTACTAAAGTTCATATCCTTTCGGATATTGATCTCACCTTACTGCGTAAAATTCAACAGATCATACCTGCGGTTATGAGGAAGAAGCACATTGTTTTCAAACCTGAAAGAAATGGCCCTATGCCCATCAATCCTTCCGCTTCTAGGAAAGTTAGCACCATAGGGAGGCACTCTTTGATTTCGTCATAGGAGCAAGTTGATGCTATCCTCGAGGGTTACGGGATTTCAAGGATTGACGCTATCCCTCCTTATGGAAAGGACACCCTTTTCTCTTCTCCGGAGGGTCACTTTGATTTTTCTACAGTCCATATTTGGCATGGAGGTTTTATCTTTTTATGGATTTCCTTCATTGTTACCTATAACACCAGGAGATCTCTCCTATTCAATTTTCTCCCAATACCTACACCTACTTATTGGGCTTAGAGCTTTTGCCTTTAAAATCTGGCAATGGTTCTCTGAGTCCTCCCACTCTTGACTATTTAGTTTGTCCTTCCAAACTTAGTGACACTAATCCTTAGATTTTCCATGCAAACCCTACAAAGAAATTATTATCTAAAGGAACGACGAGGTTCAAAGATTGGGAGAATCAAATTTTCTTTATCTGATGCCCTCCAGGTATCACTGGCAGTTTTCCCACACTAAGTATGCTCACCCGATAGCCTCTTTTTTTAAATCCTATCTTCCTCTTTGTAGACGTTATTCCCAAATTGCCAAGTTTTACAGATAAGTAGCTAGTTGATGCCCTGGGTGCGGCCTCCGGAAATTTCGATAACCGTTCTATGCTGCTTACCTCTTCTATTCTTCAGAGGCATTCTTTATTGCCTGTTGGAAAATTCATCATTGGGCAACCACCTTTGGTCCTACTTAGTAAGGGGATTCCTTTTTTGTCATTGGGGAGAGATGCTCTTTTCACCTCCAACTTTCCCCTATTCCTTGATAACTTAGGTATGTTTTTCCTAAGCTTCCAAGATGAAATTGTACATTGTCTTTCTCTTTGCTTCTTCTTATTGTGTGTTTTTGAAGTTTCTTGCACCGAGTCTAGTAAGACTGGTTCCATTTCCTTGGCTCCAAGAGTTGGGGTTTCTTCACTTAAGGATGCATTACTAAAATCTAGGGAAAATGTAAAGTGAAAACTTTTGGAGACAGGTTCAGAGGATTCTTCGCCGAAAAAGCCCAAAGGTGTGGGGGGCTTAACTATTCTTTCTTGTGTGATCCTTGATACCCCGAAATTACTTCTCCAATGAAGGTTCCTGGCTCGAATCCTCGTTGTATTGGGTCTTCTAAAGTTTCCAATGAGTTACATCATGTGATGGGCTTCTCTTCTTCCTATGAGGACATTGCCCCTCGCGATTTTACCAACCCTGCTAATGGTAGTAAATTCGATGAATTAGTTGGCCAGATTATTTCCTCTTCTGCTTTTTCCTGTGTCGACTCCTCATTTGATTTCCCTTGGAGCTGTCAAGCTTTGGTCGGGCAGCTACTTATGGTACTCTGTTTTCCTCTTTCCTATTTTCTTGTCTTTCTTCAAGTATTTCGTTCCCAACTGTTATGTTCTTCATAGGCTACCAAGCGGTGATTTGTGGTGCAAGATGAAACTCCAAATCCTAGTTCTGAGTTGTTGAAGCTTAAAAGAGAGATCATGACCTTGAAGAAGGAAAAAGATGCTCTAGCTCTTGAAAAAGAGACGATAGATATGGAGCAAAGAAGGTTGGAGTATGCTTTATCGGAAGCTAGGAGTTCTGTTGCCTTATGAAAACAATCCTACTTATCCCTGGTCAAAGGAAACAAGGCTTTGCAGAGGAGTCTGGAGAGATCCACAGAGAACATTGGCCTGCTCGATTCTCGTTGTTCATCCTTCCATGATTAGAATATCCTACTGGAAAAAGAAAATGGTTCACTTAAGATCGAACTTGGTAAGAAGAAGGCGTTATTGGCCAGGTTTTCTATTATAGTCAGTGATGATAAATAGAGAATGTCTTGTTTCCTTCAGTCCACTTTATTAGATGAGATCATGGTTAATTCCTACGAAGATGCCTTCCTCCTTATCTATGTAGACAACATTGATAAATGCTCGAACTTAAATTTTCTTCCCTTGACCCATCTATGGTGGAAAGGTTTATGTTTAAGATGTCTCGCATGAGGAAGAAAGAAGAAGTTTCTACTAGAGGGAGATTGACGTATCTAAACCTTTTTTATTGAGGATGTTCTTCTTGAGGAGCTGTATGCCGATGATAAAGGAGACCTTGTGAGGGTACCGCAGGCTGTTCGTACCAATGACGACAACTCCAAGCATATCAATGTTTTCGTTGGGGAAGAGGAAAACAAAGGCGACAATTCCATGGGCGTCGATGGTACCTTTTCGATTTTTGGTGCTTTAGACCAAGTATGTAGTAGAGATGCCAAATCCATTGGTGAAGATCATATTCCAATCGGCCCTTCTAACCTTCCAGTAGCACACAAGACGGGAAACAGCCTAAATTCCCTGGGTTCCCTTCCTGTTGGAAATTCACAAGTTTCTATTCCCATTTCCGAGGTATGACATCTTCTCTTATACTCGAATTCTTTCGCTTTTTCTTTGAAAGTCAATTAGTAATCCTTTTCGTTTAGATGTGAAGAAAACGGTTAAGTTTTAGGGATTCTACCCTTAGAAAGTCTCGACTGGAAGCGATTCGCCTTACTAGGAAACTGGACAAACAGGTGGATGAGTATAACACCTTGTCTCACAAATATCACCTCCTTGATACAAGTGCTACGAAGTTACTATTTTTTAAGGAGAAAGAAGTGCCTCCTAGGCTGCGAGTGGGCCGGTTGCGGTGTGAAAGGCTCTTAAAAGATTATTCCGAGGCCGTGACTTTGTTTTGGATGTTAATCGAAGATTGAGATATATTTGTCAACTTTTTGTATCAAATTTATCGTAGATATGAAACCACATATTTCTCCTTTTTAGGTAATCATAGTGGGGGCCTACTTATACATCTTCCCAGAAGGTGCGTAATTGAATGTGGAGTGGACCTACACCCTAGCAAATGTTGGAACCTTCCAGGAGTTACTTTCGTTCCCAGAAAACTACCTTTAAATAAACTTAAATTTAACAAGCATCGATTTGTAACTAAAACATTTAAAAGATCAGTTTTGAATGAATAAGGGGAATATACGTGTAACAACCCGGATTCCAATAGATCGATTTTTTCTTCAAAAATCGAATCTATCAAAACCCGAGTTGGGTGCTCTGTTATCCTGCAGAAAAAGACAGAGACAAAGAAACATGTCAAAACTTGTAAAGCATCTCACAGTGGAAGGAAATAAAGTATAATATTCAAACATTGCTTTACCTTATTAACAATACTGCTAAACCAGTATCCAAAGCTATACCATCTCTGTCATGAACCTAACCTGGAAGTATGTAATGGGGAGGGGGTCAGAAAATAAGTTCTGTGTGAGTGGACTTAGAATAAACTTCTGTATAATCCTACATATACCGGTCAGTTACATTTTCTTAGTTATTAACAATTGTTAGACCAAAAATTGGTTATAACACCCAAATTAGCTATGATTTCAATGAAATAGAATCAAAAAGCAACGAAGAACACGCGATTTATAGTGGTTCGACATTAAAAAGCCTACATCCACTTTGTTTTCTTTTAATTGATGATTTGGATACAAATACAGCAATGATTCTCACTCAACTTCAAAATTGCAATGCATAAACTCACTTAAATCTCTCAAAAATAGACATTAAGAGATGATTTTGATTTGAATATGATTGTGGAATTCGGCTATGAAGGAAGTTAGAACTGAGAATTTGCCAAAAGATCCTTTCAAATGCCTCTAGATGGCGTATTTATAGGTGAAAAATCTCTTCGAAGTAGCTCCAGTTCGGAATTGCGTGGCACCCATCCCATAAGAGTCGGTTTCGGAGGCTTCCAGATGGTGACAGCGCATCAATTTAGTGGGAGATCATGGGATAAATGGTCATGCTTGGTCCGAGTCTTCAGGAAACGTGTGTAGCAACGGTCACAGGCTCAGAGAAAGGGGTTCGGATCGGCTGCCTCCGATCCGATCCGATGAGGCCACTTGCTATCTTTTGATGCTGCTGAAGTACTTCTCCGAACCGAACCGATATGGTATCTGCGTCTTTGATCTCTACTTTTTTCCTGCGCTATCTCCCTCTGATCCAGACCGGTTGGTGGCTTTCTCACTGTTTGCTCTTTGTGTAGCCTAGTTCTCAAAGTAGTCTAACATTTTGCCCCCTCGAAGTACACTCTTATTTAAGATAAAGTGTGCTTCGAAGCAGTTTACGAAACATCCTTTGAATTAGAACCATTGAATGATCGCTTCCATTTACTTGTAGTGTTGTGTCACTTCATAAAGTCGTGCCTTTTGCTGCTTATATATAAATATACCCACAAACCATATGAATTACTTTCTCCATTTTCAAACAAATTTGAGAGCTCATTTTAATGTCCATGATTCTTCCAGGTGAGCTTTTTCTTTACTTTTCCTCAAATTCAACCTGCGTGGCAAATCAGTGTATATGATCCCTTTCGGTTCGGATTTCGACCCGAATGGATTTTCCTCTAGTGGCACACCCGGATGGGCTCTCCAGTATTGCTTAACAACGGACTAACAGGCCAGAATGCCTTTGTGGGCCTGAATCCCGGTCCGAACGGGGTAAGAAAAATTAGGAATACGAGCGGTCATTGTAAACTTATATAAATCCTCTTCCTGTCTTCTTCTTCCTCTCCTACTTTTGTTGTTCTCGCTCAACAGTTTTTGCATCAAAACACAAAAACTTCAAAAACTCCGAAAATTTCTCGTTCTTCTTTAAATTAAACAACTTGGTAGGTTTAAAATCTCGAATTACTTTGCTGTAATCGTTTTCAGTTTAGATTTGTGGTAAAATTGGGCGATTCGAACATGGTGTGTGTTTAATTCCGACGTCGTGGCCTTCTCTCTCCTCGTCATCGTCGTTGGTGGTTCTGTCACCACCTCGAGGCGTTGGGAGAGAGGCTTAGGATCTTATTGGATAGTTGAGCACGTAAGTGCTTTGTCTTGATTGGGTTTTGTGAAATGGAGTTAGGTTCGGTATTGGTTAAGCAAGGTGGAAAACGAAGGAGATGAAGGAGAGGAGAGGAACTGGGATCGGTTCGGGTGAAGAAACGTCGGAATGAAGGAAAGGGAAAGATGTTTACAAGATCGGATTGGGTCGGAGCAAAAAAAAGAACAAAAAAGGGAAAACAAAGCCTACCTGACCGGGTCAGATCGAAGTAAAAGATAAGGAGGAAAAGAGGCATGATTATTCAAGTCAATCTGAATCGATCCGGTCGCATACATCCGAACCGATCAGGTTTTACTTACTGGGTGTGAATATCTTCTCTAGACTGAAACATGACTTTGTCCTCCGATCTGATCCTAATGCACATACCCGAACCGAACCGAAACAGTCCAACTCAATGTGCGAGAATTTATCCAACTATCTTAATCAATGCTTGGCATAACCTTCAACTTGATGAACAGTTAGGATAGCGCCTTACAAACATAACAAGCATTGAGAACTATTCTGAAACATTATTACGCTTTTGAATCTTTATATCACGCTCTCATGTGTTTACTTTGCATCTTCGTTACACGTAGCACACATTTTAGTTCACATACACACACGGGAGACACAAGCGACTTTACTCTAACCCTTGCTATTGTTTCTTCAATAGTCTAGTAATCATGGTCCAGAGACGTTCATCTAGGTTAGCAAAGAAGATGGAAGTTGCGGAAACTTCTGAGAAAGTTATTATTGATGACATATCTTCCTCCTCAGACCCTGAATGGGACAATGAGGGCCCAGATTATAAAGTAGGAGCACATAACAACGAAACACCTTCCGATAGTGAAGTCTCTCTAGGCGATGAAGTGGAAGGAGGGATAGGAGACAATCGAGCTCCTGATGAGTTTGAGTCTGCCATTATCTTGGAGTTACCTAAAGACTCTTTTGAATCGACGATCGATGACGATAGACTTGTTTGCATATGTTTAAAGCACGGGATACTGAAAAGGGATACCCTAGTGCCATCGAAAGCTGATCATCCCCACAATCCTCCGGAAGGATTTATGGCAATTACCTGATTGATGTGTATGGTTGGGGCCATTCTACCGTTTCCGCCTTTTGTTGTCGATTTTCTAAGACAGATGTGGATTGGCCCCATGCAATTACATCCCAAATCTTATGCTTACTTATATACCTTATATATAGCATACAGAGAGATTTTAGGTACATAGCCTACTTTCGATGACGTCCACTTTTTTTATAATTTCAAGCATCGGACTCGGGAAACTCCTTCCTTCTCTTATTTTGAATCAGCCCCAAAAAGGAAAATTATTTCAGCTCCATTTAGCAGCAAGGCCGGCGATTCTAAGCTAGAATGGTTTTATATCAGGCAACAGCCAGGATGCGCCAGGAGATGGACCAAATCAAGTAAGGCATCGATTTTCTAGATCTCAATTTTGAATGTTCATGTCAACACATTAACCCGCTTTCTCTTTTGTTTGCAGTTGATAACCCAAAACAAATATCGGATCAATTGTACTTTGATAGGGTGCATCGGCTTCTCAATGGAGATCAAAAATTACTTACCATCGACGAAGTTCTTAAGGATGAGTATCTACATCATCACGGGTTACTATCCATTACCCGTAGCATAGGTCATGGGTCGGGTCCATATGTATATATACCACAGTGGACATAATTCCTGAAACGGACAAGGGCTCGAAAAGTCCAACGATACCCCTTCGGACTTCACCTTCTCCATCTTCAACTCAGGACGATGAGTTGGCTAACATAGCCGAAAAGCACAAAGAAGGGTATACCGTCCCTGATGATGCTATTTCTCCTGAGAAGTCAATGTCCCCTAAAGAGCTGCCAATAGATGCTTCTCAAGGAGATGTCCCTACTACCGATGATTCCGCATTTCAGGGTTTAGGAGATCTCCCCCTACCTGAAACCATCTACACTTCAGAGGACTTTGTTACAAATCCTTTAGTTTTCACTTCTTCAGAGGAGACTATTCCCGTGAAGGCCAAAGAGCCCACTCGAGCTGGCCTGGCTTCGGACTTGGGTTTGTTGGGGGGAACACCACTTAGGATGCACCCAACAAAATAGCACCACACTTCACAGCACTTACTTCTCATATGAACATAGATTCTGAATTCCACTTACATTGTTGTATAGGTACAATGTCTCGCCCCTACTATGATGTCAGGAAAATACGTCGCAGCATGACTAGACCCCCTTCCGATGTCGAACATGATCGCCGTGAAAGCCGGGGTAGAGAGGACAGAAGGCCTCATGATTCTTATCAGTCACACACCTCGCGCTCTCGCTCCCCCGTCCGGTCGGATATAGACCGATATAAAAGCTATCAGAGTCGTCGAGGAGAAGACACATCGCAGCCCAAAGACCGAACTTCTCCTCAAGACAAACACAGTTGGGAAAAAAGTCCACCGAAACATACCAACTCACGAGACAAACATAAGGTTTCTGATAAGCGACCTGGAAAGGGTGATGCAGCCATCGTGCCCACTAAACACAGGGACACTAAGCTAACATACTGCAAACCTCCACCGCTGGATGCTGAGTCTAAAGTTAATTGGGCATATCTAGAGAAGCAGTTCCCCAACCATTATTTTGAAAATCTGACTTTCTTACCTGCTCTCGAGCCTATTTCCTCAAGGTGGGCGGATGAGGCTAAAGAGAAGATTGACGCAGTCGAAAAACAATACTCGGAGATGTTCAAGTATTCACGTAATCTCTCCAGAATCATTCGGACTTTAATTACGGATGTTAATTCGATGAAAAAGACTGCGGATGCCGATGAAAAGGCCTTGAAAAATTTGGAGAAGGACCTTGAGGACACACAGGCTCAACTTGTCATCGCTCAACGAGATGCTAACAACTTCAAATAGCAATTCGAGGAGTTACAGAAGCATTATCATGACTTGCTAGAATCTCATAGTCAAGAGCGCTTGGAGTTGAAGAAACAAGCGGAAGATGCTAAGTCGGACAACGCCAAAATGCAACTAGCTTACAATACTCTTGAGCGAGAAAAAGCCGAGTTAGCGAGAAAAAAATGCTGAATTGGAGAAACGTAACGCTGACTTGGAATCCAAGTTAATGGAAGCAGATAATAGGGCTACCCTAGCGGAGGGGAATGTGGAAAATGTTATTAAGTCCGCCGAAGAGACCCGTAAACAGTTGTCAGAGGCTCAGGAAGAAGTGCACGGTTTTGGCGAGTTACTGATTGAATTCTTCGCGCACATAATTCATCGCCAAAACATCTCTTGGATTGAAGATTATCCAACTACCTTAGTTCACGTATGGAGTCAGATTATTGAATGGGAGAAAGAGGAACTTAAGGTAGACTTCGTCGACGAAGATAAACTTATGGAATAATATCTAAGAGATGATGAGCCGGCACGCCTGGGCGAGGGACGTTGCCTCATCGCCGCTGCTATGGAGGACGAGAAGCGGATGGCCAAACAAAAGAATATCCTTGAGGCGGGTTCTTCTTCTACTACCGCTGAAGCTTCTGAAGTCGAGGGATATGATCATTAGAACCCGGGGATCCCTCAGGCATCTCTTTTATCTCCCATACCCGAGTCAGCATCAGAGACGACAGTCACCCCAGCTGAGAAATCATCGGAAGGTATTTCTACCTTTTCACCTCAATTCATCAAGGTCGTCTCCACTTTTCACCACATAATTGGGCAATCGATGGAGGATCCTTTATTTTCTCCTGAGTTGATAACTGTTGCTTCTCATTCTGTAGGTGTTGAACCGGCCGAGAAGACCGGCGTGCCTCAGGGAACCGCCACCGGGGTAAAATCCGTGGAAAAGGCTCAAGGAGAACAGGATAAGGCTACCACTGTAGAGTCAGGAGGGGGAGCTGAACTGTCTAAGGAAGACACTTCTTATGATGACGAGATGATAGATGCCTTGAAAGACGATGGTGGTAGCGAGGGGCATGAGGAAGACCCTGATGTGGCTATAATTGGGGGTTCAAAGAGCATCAATTACATCACTTTGGCTGAAATGAAAGCCAAACAAAACAAACGTATGCAGCTAAAAGTTGAAGACCTGAACCCTGAAAGCCTTAAGCCTCTTGTAGTGGTGGATCCTGGATCAAGGTTAGTCGTTAAGCTTTCAACTAGGTCTATTACAGAAGAGCTTGCTAAAAAGTCTTCTCTTGATTCCAGTGTTCCAACTCCTGGGAAAAAATCAACTGATTCTAGCACTTCGGTTGCAGAGAAGAAAAAGCCAAAGCGCATTATGACTGATGCTGAAAAAGATGATAAGAATGCTTAGAAGGCTGCCAAAAAATCCAAGTACGCTCCAAAGCCTAAGTGATGAAGCGCTTTGTTTTATTTTGATGCTCAATTGGTCCGAAATTGTTGCAGCGAGTGCGACCCTCGCATCTTTTTTTTTTTGCTCGTTTTACTTGTACAAACTCACATGTTTGTAAATAAATATAGTTTACTTTTTGCAATGTCTGATAGTTGTTAGCTCAGCACTTAAGTGAAAATACAAAAATATGTCATATTAAAGCTATATAATGAAGTCATTGTTGAGGGAATATGTATGCACATATATGCCCACAGTTAATCTTGAATAACTGAGCAAGAATTATTCAAATTGATTAAATTAAAAAATCCAATTGCCCTGATTCTATGACGTGGCCATATTCCTTTTGTCATCGATGCCTATTCTTTTTGGCACCTTTATACTCTCCTGTCTCATAACCAGGTTAGAGTATCGTTGAGGCGGTCTCTCATCTGGGTGCACCTTCATGCCTCAGGGGACGTTGTCTTCCCGTCCTTTATACTCTCTCTCGATTCTTGAGAGTCAGAGCTAAGAATGTCGTCTTCCCATTCTTCTATGTTTTATCGCTCAAACAGTCATTTTATTTGCTCCTGCACATAAGTCATCTTCAACTTTCCAAATTTAGTTTAACATTTCGTGTTTCGCAGTCATGATAGAATAATTGTTGAGGATATAAATAATGCAGGAAAGTAAATGACACACGATATTTTTATAGTGGTTCAGCTAAGTCGTAGACTACATCCACTTCATAATCCTTTGTTCACATAAACGGACTTTTTAAGGCAAGTCATGCCTTTTTACATGGCTTATAAAAAAAAGGGATGACATTTCATATTTAGCTCATATATCGTCGTAAGTGTTGAGCATTCCAGGCTCTGGGAATTTCTTCACCGTCCACGGTCGTTAGCATGAATGCTCCTGTATCAAGCTTCCGTTGGATGGTGTATGGCCCTTCCCATTTTGGACCCAATTGGGTTGAAGGCGGGAAGACTCGTTTCAGTACTAGGACTCCTGGTTCAAAGGTTTTGAGGCGAACCTTCCAGCCATAATAACGTGCTACTTGATGTTGATGTCTCGAGACATGCAAGTCGGCTTCATCTCTTTTTTCTTCAATCATATCAAGAGATTCCAAGAGGAGTGCTTTATTTGTCATCGGGTCATAATACGCAACTCGATGAGAAGGGACTTTCATTCTACCGGGGTCACTGCTTCTGACCCAAAGGAAAGTGAATAAGGAGTATGGCCGGTAGCCGTCTTAAAGGTTGTCCTGTAGGCCCATAAGGCTAATGGCAACTCGTCTACCCATCTAGCTTTGGCCTGCTCCAACCGCTTCTTTAGAATTGATTTAATGACCTTGCTTACGGCTCTGACCTGGCCATTTGACTGCGGGTGAGCTACTACAGTGTATCGTTTATCAATCTTATATTTCTGGCAGAAGTTTCTGAACTCGATGCTGTCAAATTGCGTCCCATTATCAGTTACGATGGTCTTCGGTATCCCAAATCGACAAATAATGTTTCTGACCACCAAACTGATCACCTTGCCGTGATTGTTGTTAGAGGTTCAGCTTCCACCCATTTTGTGAAGTAGTCCACGGCAACGATCGCGTACTTAGCTCCTCCTCTGGCAATAGATAACACTCCAATAATGTCAATTCCCCACATGGCAAATGGCCACGGACTTACCATCGACTTGAGTTGGGTCGGAGGCTCTCCGGGAACTTTAGCGAATCTTTGACATTTGTTGCAGCGTCGTGAATAATCAGCCGCGTCTTTATTAACGGTATGCCAGAAATATCCGTACCATAATACTTTCTTTGCTAGGGTTTGGCCCCCAGTGTGATCTCCACACTCACTTTCATGCACTTCTTGCAGTACACGTTTAATGTCGTCGTGTGCGATACACAGTAATAGGGGCATTGAAAACCCTTGACGATAAAGAACGTCGTCCTGCAAAACATATCTTGCAGCCTTGCGTCTTACAACTTGTCTTTCGCTCTTTTTCAACATGAGGGTTCCATTCTTGAGAATTTTTTTTAATTGATGTCATCCAGGATTCTCTTTCTGGTTCAACTTCCAAGGCTAATTCTGCTTCCATTAGGTCGAAACTTGATGATTCCAACACCTCTATCAGAACCTTTTCAGTTTCTTTAGGATTATCAGTCGCCAGTTGATCTGCTTTCTGATTTTCATCTCTTGGGATGTGTGTTATGCTATAATGCTCCAAACCTTCAAATAACTCCTTTACCTTTTTGAGATAAGTGATGAGTCGAGGTCCTTTAGCAGCAAATTCTTCCCGAACTTGACATACAACTATCTTGGAATCGCAATATGTATCTAGTGTCTTCACTCCCAAATCTTTGGCGAGTTTCAGCCCGGCAATCAGGGCTTCATACTCGGAACCATTGTTAGTAGTAGCGAACTCTAACCGTAATGCATAGTAGATAGATCGTCCTTCAGGAGTTATCAAAACAACTTCGGCGCCGGACTTTCTATCATTATTGGCCCCGTCCGTATATAATTTCCACGAATTGAGTTCTAACTCTCGATCCAAAGAAACTACCTTGTCACCCACTGTTTCCTCTTCAGGAATTGTAAATTCAGCTATAAACTCAGCCAAGGCCTACCCCCTTATGATCTTCATGGCTGAGAGTTCAAATCAAAGTGACTCGGCTTGATATTCCATTTAAGTAACCACCCCGATGCTTCGGGTTTCTGCAGCACTTGTCTCAAAGGTTGATCGGTATATACAACTATTGGGTGTGTCTGAAAATAATGGCGAAGTTTGCGGGAAGCAATCAGCAGGCTATAAGCAAGCTTCTCCATCTTCGGATAGTTACGTTCTGCAGTAGGTAGTTTTTTGCTTACGTAATACATAGGTTTCTGGATTTTATCCTCTTCACGTACTAATGCTGCGCTTACGGCGTGAGATGATACCGCCAAGTAGACGAACAAATCCTCATGTTCCATAGGCTTTGATAATATTGGAGGCTTTTCTAAGAAATCTAATAGATTCTGGAATGCCTCCACACAATCGGGAGTCCACTCAAAATTTCACTTTCCCCGTTTTATGAGATCGAAGAAAGGTACACACTTGTCTGTTGCTTTGGAGATGAACCTGCCCGGTGCTGCAACGTTCCCAGCTAAGCTTTGAACATCCCTAATCTTTCACGGCTCCTCTATATTCCAGATTGCTGCTATTTGGTCCGGATTGATTTCAATTCCTCTGGAACTCACGATAAAGCTAAGGAACTTGCCTGATGCCACTCAAAAAGAACACTTCAAGGGATTCAACTTCAATCCATACCTTCGTAGTATGCCGAACATTTCTGCTAAGTCCTTCGTATGATCGGGAGATTGCTTGGATTTCACAAGCATATCATCTACGTAAACTTCCATGATTTTCCCTATTTGATTGTAAAACATGCGGTTGACTAGGCGTTGATACGTGGCTCCCGCATTCTTTAACCCAAATGGCATTACCACGTAACAATATAATCCCAAGTCTGTGATAAAGCTTGTATGCTCTTGATCTGGTATGTGCATGGGAATTTGATTGTACCCGGAATAGGCATCCATAAAGGATAGAAGCTCGTGCCCGGCCGTCGAATCTACTTGTTGATCAATTCTGGGG
The DNA here is from genome assembly GCA_030737875.1 of Allium sativum. Classification (NCBI taxonomy): domain Eukaryota; kingdom Viridiplantae; phylum Streptophyta; class Magnoliopsida; order Asparagales; family Amaryllidaceae; genus Allium; species Allium sativum. The sequence continues at coordinate 420,129,345 of CM060913.1, read as the reverse complement.
AGAGGAAAGCTATCCTTCGGGCAAGCCTTTTCAAATCAGAAAAGTCAATACACGTTCTCCACTTCCCGTTTGACTTTTTGACCAGGACAGGATTCGATATCCAGTCGGTATATTTCGAATCCTTAATGAATCCATTACCTTTTAATTTCTCTGCTTCTTCTTTCAAGGCTACTGATCGCTCTGGGCTTAACATCTGTCTCTTCTGCTTGACTAGTGGGTGCTTTGGATAAATACACAAAGAGTGGCTCATGATGGTAGGCCAAATCCCACGCATGTTAGCATGAGTCTAGGCAAACACATCCAGATTTGCCTTTAAGAAATCAGCCAATTCCCTCGCTCTAACTGGATCCAGTTGTGATCTAGTCTTTAGTACTTTTGTTGGATCTATTTCATCAATAGGTATATCAATTGTTATTTCGTTGGGAGTTGCCTTCTTGTCCCCGGGTTCTCTATCCTCTCTGGGATCTATATCCTCGAGCATGTCTGAGGGCGACTCTCTTGGGGCAGGACCCCTTTATTGCTATGCTGAGGCCTCCTTTGGAGGGGCAAAATCATGCATAGCATCTATATTTAACCTCTTCATTAACATCTTTAACTCTGTCACGTAACAAGCCGTCCCGTAGCTTGGTCGCCACTTATCACCCCAACTCCTGAGTCAGTAGGGAATTTAACCAGCAAGCACCAAGGTGCAATACATGCCCTAAATTCGGCAAGGGCCGGTCGGACTAGGAAGACATTGTAAGGCGACTCCACGTCCAAAACTGCAAACGGCAGGATCCTTACTCTCTAGCGATCTCCCTGCCCTAGTGTGACTGGTAATTCCACAAAATCCATCGGAGCTGGAGATGCTCTGTTAAAGCCACGTATCCATCCTTCACATGGCTTTAAGCCTTTTGCTTCAAGCCTCATTTGTTCGAAAGCTTTCTTGAAGAGGATACTGACCGAGCTTCCGCTGTCCACTAACACTTATGGACTAAAGCAGGGCCAATTGTCGTGGTAATCACTAGCGGATCGTCAGTTGGAGATTGAACTCCAGAATCATATTCATTGCGGAATACGACATCATCTAACATCGTTTTTTGTTGTTTTATTGGAGTGACGTCTTTAAGGCTACTGCATTCTCCTACCTCAAAATGCTTGTCGGCATTAACGTATTGGTCCATTGCTTTAAAACTACGACCAACTAAGTGAGGTCCGCATATAATAGTGTTAATGATGATCCTCTTACCTTTTTGCTGAGCTGTGGGATTTGAAGCAGACTGGTCTTGGTTTGGGGCTTGTCCTGCTTGCCCCCATGTCCCTTGGGGCGGCCTTGTACTCATCCAACTTCCCCTCTCGCAGTAATTTTTCGACGATATCCCTCAAATGACGGCATTCATTGGTGGAATGACCATGGGTACCATGAAACAAGCAAAACTTTCCTGTTGCAATCTCTTTCTCTATAGAATCTCTGGGTGGTGGTTTTTTGTACTGCAATATGCTATATGTATCTAAATAAATGTTCTCCAACGTATCATTTAACGGCGTGTAATTTTCAAAAGTCTGGAATCTGGGTCTTTTATTAGAGTTATTCCCTCGGTTTCTGTTCCTTCTATTGCCGTTCCCATTTCTGTTGTTATAACCCCCACTTTGGTTGCCAACATTTACTTCCACCTTCCCTGAACTATCACCAGATTGTTTTACAACAACATTACTCTGGACACCTTCCTTCGAGGCCCCTTCGGACTTTCTGTTCTGATTTTCCTTAGCCGCTTCTCGCCTTAAGCGGATATTAGCCTTTTCATAGAACAATTCTCTAGTAGGAGGTGGTTTTCCAGCCATGTAATCCCCGAACTCTGTGTCAGGATCTACCCCTTCTATCAGGGCCATCAGGATAGTGGGCTCATGGGGATCACTAACTTCGGTGACGACCAGGTTGAAGCGATCCAAATATGACTTCAAAGATTCTCCTGGGGCCTGTTTAATCCGTGACAACTCTATGACGGTCTTGGACTTTTGGGCATGGAGTCGAAACTGATTCACGAAGCGCTCACTCAATTCTGTGAAATTTGATACCGACCGAGGAGGGAGTCGGGTGAACCACATTAACGCTATGTCTTCAAGATAGATTGGAAAAGCTTTGCATTTTACGGCATCCAGAGCTGCTGCCGCATTCATGAACCATGCATATCTCATCAGATGCTGCCCTCGGTCTGTTCTTCCTGAATATCGATCCATCTGAGGCAAGTTGAATCGTCGGGGGAACTGGAAATTCAGTATGTCATCTGTGAAGGGGGTATGACTTCGTTCAATGCCCCAATCTTCATTAGTATACTGCCGGTTTTTGGACATAATCTTGCGCACCATTGCCCATACATCGACGTTTGTTAATCTTTGCACATGCTCTCTAGATCTGATGTTTGGATTACCCCTGGGTTCCTGGTCAGGGGATAACCTCCTGTTTCTGGCGGCAGCTCCTCTACGTTGCTCTTTGTGCTCCCGATCAATCTCAGGAGGTAGAGGTTGGAGAAGCTGTTGCTGTGTGGGGTTGGTAATATTAGGATCCCTGGGTAAGACATGGGATCCGCTCATGGGTAGCAGCATGGGCTGTTGCAGGCTCGGGTCATCAGAGCCCAATACACGACCAGCGTCTTCTCGGGATCCTAAAGATCCAAAAGTCAATTGATTGAGGTTCTGAGGTCGTTCAAGCGGCCTTCTCTCGCGGGGGCTTTTTTCGTCCAAAGAAGACGAATCATCTGTAGCAAGGTAGCGTGTTGGGGAAGGAGTCTTCTGCCTCCGGAGCTCCTGTAGTTCTCTACCCATAGTGATCATGTTTTCCTGCATGCGAAGGTTGTCACGCCTTTGGGCTTCCAATGCTTCTTTAGTGCTCTGGATCATGTCAGGGAAACGTGAAAAGTCTCCCTGGGTAATGGGTGCAGATGGATCAGGCTGAACATTAGTCATTGTGGCTGGAATCGGAGCGTTGGAGGGAGCTCGAGTAGAAGTTCCAGCTTCATTCTGGTTCGGATCGGTTCACAGTAGCCTGGTCAGGGCGGTTCAGATGAAGAGAGTGAGTGCCCTCGACCTCGTTAGATTGGATCGGATCGGTGCCTTCCACCCGGTTTGGATCGGCGCTTCCCATCCGGTTCGGATCCTCCTGATCATAGCGGTCTGCTCCAGAGCTTTGAGCGTGCACTAGAACAAAAATACTCTATTACAACGCTCTTTTTACAACGGGCAAAAGCTACCCGTTGTAATATAATGCTATTACAACAGTCATTTTTCGACTGTTGTAGTAGACGTCATGTACAACGCCTTTTTCACAATGGGCACGAATTGACCGTTGTAATAGGATACTATCACAACGGTCATTTCATGTCCGTTGTAATAGATGCCTATTTTACAACGGTCACAAAATGCCCGTTGTAATAGATGCTTATTTTACAACAGTCACAAAATGCCCGTTGTAAGAGATGCAAATTTTACAATGGGTAACGCTCGTTGTAATAGATGTCAATTTTACAACGGTCATAAAATGCTCGTTTTAACTGATGTCAATTTTACAATGATCATAAAATGTCTATTATGAATTTTCGACAATCAATAATTAATAATTACAATACTTTCTTAAAATTAATATTTACTATTTTTTATCATTTAATAATTAATCATTAAAAATATTATATTAATCATAATATGTTACTAATTATTAATGATAATATTATATTACTAATTACTAATCATTAATAATATTATATTGTTTATTAATATTTAACAATTAATCATTAATAATAAACTCAGTTTTACTTTCAGAAATAATAATAGTTTAATACAATGGTAGATTTCGATTTTGTATTTTTGAAATTTGGATGCAAAATCAAATATTTGCATATTTAACAATTCAATTTTTTAACTGTAAACTTCAATTTAACCATCATATCTGAAATAAAATACAATGGTAGATTTTTTTTTTTTAGTTTTGAATTATTTTTCCACTTCTCCCATTTTGTTCGAACAAAATTCCCTAACATAAAAGCTAGCCTTTTAATTTATAATTTATAATCAGTAATGTACAAACGAAAACTTATATTGTTAATAATTTATAGCATATTTTTTCTTATAATTAATGATATGAATCATTCTTTATAATTGTAAATAACAAGTCATGAATGATAATTAATAATTTGTAATTATAAATATTAATAAATAATAACTTATATTTATTAACAAGTAATGTGGAACAATTAATGAATAATTATGTGTGTATGTGTGTGTGTGTGTCTATATATATATATATATATATATATATATATATATATATATATATATATATATATATCACACGTACATACATGTCCACACCAATACATAATAAAATGTAAGAAACTCAAGTTACCTTACTAACAATAAGATTTAAAAGCCCAGATGGCTTCGCCCTCAGATTTTCATTCACCGCCTCGCCTTTTGAACCCTTAATCCCAAATCAGTCATCCCAAAATCTCCTACTCAAATGCCTTCGCTCCAATTCCACGCCCGCCCTAAACTTCTACTCCAATCTAAATACCTCTTTCATTTTCGCAACGCATTTAGCGATTTGGTCGCCTGCTTATGATTCATGGCTCTAGTCTCCAGATCCAGTCGCCTGCTTCGCCCGCTTCAGATCCGCGGCACCAGGCTTTAGATCTACGCAAACGTCATAGACCCGACCTACATCTCAGAACTGTTGAGGCTTCAGAAATACATGTGTAAGAACAAATGGGGATTTACATGTATTTTTTTATTTTTTATTGCTGCTTTTGATAGTTTTATATAACTGCATTTGATATTTTTATATTACTTTATTTGAAGTATTTAACCATATTGTTTATTTTGTAAATAACACATCTTATTTTTTTTCATTATCAGTGCTACAGTTTATTTAGATGACCTTTAGATACTATTTAGTTTGATATGTGCTTTGTCAGTGATGTTTACAGTGTTTAGGATTAATATTTTGTCTTCATCCATGACCATGCAATGAGCACCTTAGACGTCAGTCATTAGAATTTCAGGGGAATGGTTTATGTTAACGATGACAGCCAGTTAAAAGCAAATTAGTGAACTAGAATGTCAAGTGTTTGAAACCACTAGGCAATAGGTTGAATTGAATTTATTTGAAAGCCGTGCCTCAGTTTTCTTTGAATTGTATAAAGTTGAAATTAATGGTAATTGACTTTTTTATGTTTCCAACCTTTTCAGGAGTACTTGACTAAACGGAGATGAAAGAGTAATATGCAAAGTTGAATTTTCTATTTTTCATAGCCAAAACAAGTATGAATTTGAATATATTCGTGTTTATACAGATGGTCTGTTATTATTGGACTTTAATGCCTTATAAGTTTGCTCGGATTTATGGCTGCCTTCATATACTAGCTCATGCGTTGCTTCATATGGCAGCAGCATGTGCCTAATAATGCTTGCCTTTTGTCTCTGTTTTCTTTAGTTTAAATGTAAATCATTACCATGATTGTATATTCTAATTCTTATACAACTATAGATGCATGTAAAGTAAATGGAACAAATCGTCTTTTTTTCTTAATTTCGAAAATCGATATACATAAATTCGATGAACCAACTAAAAAAAATGAATAAATATGCATGTTTAATGCTTCTTTTGAGGTCAAAGCCTCTTTCCAGTTCTGAACCTATTGTAGTAAACTATTCTTTAACTTATGGTAGTATGATATATATGATAATATAACACATTTTAATAGACATAAGGATTTGGTTTATAAATCAGCTAATCCCATAACACGTTTGTCATCATCTTTTCCGACAGAAACATTGATTGGAGATACGTTGCGGGTACAAGTTGTCGTCGGGTCACACTGAACCGTGTGGGTTGGATGCGGGTACGTGAGAGTGGGTGCATGGGAAAGGCAGGTCCACAGTTGCAGATTTCGGGTTGATTTATGGGGAGAAACACAAGGTCAGACTGGTTCAAAGTGGGTTTTTCCTTGGATGCATGGTTGGTATGTTTTACTTCTTGTAGTTTAATTATTACTTTTATTTTCTGATAATCAAATTTTAACCTGAATTAAGTTAAAAATGGAATGTTGGCGTTTGTAGAGACAAAAGAACATGAAATCCAGTCAATCCTTATGATTGTTAGCATACTAAAATTTTAAGCATGAAAGCACACGTAACAAGTTGTTGTGAATAGTTGGTGCGAAATATTAGTTGTTTTTCCTTTTCATTTCATTGATGGTATAATGGTTTTCCAAATAATTGTTAACTGATTCAGTATAATTTCCGTTGAAATAAGTGGCAAATGGTATTGACAATTATAATTGGATTCATCTGTATGTATGGCTCTAAAAGTTACGATTAGAGTTTCAGTTTGGAACATACACAGATTAGAATAGTTTGCTACAATTTACAAAGGTATTTTTCTTGGATTAGAATAGTCGTTCATTGTCCATTGTTTAAACTTTTGAAACAAGTCTAAATAGCATTATAGCTCAAAAGAAGGTTATGGGATTAGCTGGTTTATTCATTTTTGGTCTGAGAATAGCCAAAAATAAATATTTGTAGTAACCATTCTTTAACCTATGGTAGTATGACATATATGCTAATATAACACGCAAAGGAGGTTATGGGATTTGGTCTGAGAATTCTATCTCTTATAACACACTTGAATACCATGCAGCTACTGTATTATTACTTGTGTCCAGTATAGATGCTATATATTCACTGATATAATATTTATAGACGATGCTTAAAGCAACGAGTCCCTCATTATTCAGAATTGCAAATTAAGATTTCATAACCGGCCTGGTTCCTTTTTTAATTCGATATTTCAAGGCTAATATGTGTGAGTTCAAATATTGATAATCATTACAAATTCTTCCTCATAAATACGTAAACCTATCATCTCTCATACTTTCCAGCTCTCTGCAATAGCCACTTTGGCATCAAAATTTGCACTGTAATTTCCATAAACACTCGACAAAGGGTGCCTACCCACCAGCTTATTGTTTTTGTTTTATTCTGATAGGTACGACTGGACAAAACCAAGAGCAAGAAGTCCAAGATTTAAAATAGAGTGAAGCATCTTGTTTATTAGCTATTTATGTATTTAACTAAGGTGAATTTGGAGAAGGTTAATTAAGGTACAGGTATCCCATGTTTTTATTCCTTGGAACATTCACTTATACAAACTTTATTTCAAGTTTTTAATTTACGTTGCCCTGCTCAATGCACATTTTTTAACTTGTTTGTTCTTCTTCATCAAGTTCTTTTAATGCACATTTTGGATCAATCACCGAAGATGAAGACATTGAGCATGAGAGGGTGTGAGTGAGTGTAACTAAGTGTATGTAGTGAAATAATATTTGTACAAATGAGTATTTTCATATTTTGTATAGTAATTGTGTAGTAGAAAGAAATAAAACTATGTATTGTTCAAGAGTGTAATAATATATTTATATTAAAATAAGAAATTTTGATTTTAATATTTTAATTTATGCAATATTTTTATATTACTATGATCAGATTTAAGAAAAAACAGACTTTTTACAACGGGCTATGCCTGTTGTAATATAATGTATTACAATGGGCAGAAGCCGCTTATAATTTATTAGCTATTACAACGGGTTTGTAACCATTGTCATAGAGTCATTGCACGTGACAGAGCACATTATTACAACGGTCTTTTACAACAGTCATTGACAGTTGTAATTTAGTGAGGACCTATTACGACGACGCATATTAGGACGGGCTTTTGCCCGTTGTGAAAAGCATATAACAACAGTGTTTGCCCGTTGTAAAAGGACTGTTTTGTCGTAGTGACATATGACCTCATTAACACGATGGCTTGTTGATCTACTCTAGCATCGTTTCCCCTAGCGCCTTGCACTTCTTTTCCTTTGGTCTTAGCCATGATACTCGATTCTTCAACGGTTAGTCAACAAGTACTGAAAGATGTCAGAGACAAGGGATTAACTTCTTTGAACTTGAAAGTCCAAATAGTAGAATGATAATCCCGAAAAGGCTGAGAATTCGAAGGCTCTCAGTGAAAGCACCAAAATGTTAGACCAAAAATTGGTTCTAACACCCAAATTAGCTACGATTTCAATGAAATAGAATCAAAAAGCAACGAAGAACACGCAATTTATAGTGGTTCGATGTTAAAGAGCCTACGTCCACTTTGTTTTCTTTTAATTAATGATTTGGATACAAATACAGCAATGATTCTCACTCAACTTCACAATTACAATGCATAAACTCACTTAAATCTCTCAAAAATAGACTTTAACAGATGATTTTGATCTGAATATGATTGTGGAATTCGGCTATAAAGGAAGTTAGAATTGAGAATTTGCCAAAAGATCCTTTCAAATGCCTCTAGATGGTGTATTTATAGGTGAAAAATCTCTTCGAAGTGGCACCGGTTCGGAATTGCGTGGCACCCATCCCATAAGAGTCGGGTTCAGAGGCTTCCAGATGGTGACAGCGCATCGATTTAGTGGGAGATCGTGGGAGAAATGGTCATGCTTGGTCCGAGTCTTCAGGAAACGTGTGTAGCAACGGTCACAGGCTCAGAGAAAGGGGTTCGGATCGGCTGCCTCCGATCCGATCCGATGAGGCCACTTGCTATCTTTTGATGCTTCTGACGTACTTCTCCGAACCGAACCGAACCGATATGGTATATGCGTCTTTGATCTCTACTTTTTTCCTGCGCTATCTCCCCCCGATCCATACAGGTTGGTGGCTTTCTCACTATTTGCTCTTTGTGTAGCCTAGTTCACAAAGTAGGCTAACAACAATGTTAGCTCTTTAGGCTGTACTCATGTCCCACTAGTAGGTTAACCTAATACAACGTATATATAGAGATCCCCAACTCATCAAATCCTTTCCATGTATATATACGGTCCCTTGCCATATGTCGTACGGGCTTCATCATGTAAACCTATACTACTTTAGTGTACTGCCACCATTCTCGAAATCGTTTGGACTGCCACACTCGATCTTGGTAGATTCTGTGTATCATCTAGATCTAATCCAAGGTTTACTATCGAGCGCTTCCTAGACACACCCAGGGTTTACGCTACCTAGGACCCATGAGGTTTGTGCTACCTATTGAACGCTTCTCAGATTCAGGGTTTACGCGACCTTGGTCCAACTAGGGATTATGCTACCCATCAAACGATGCCCCCTAATCTAGGACACACTACCCAGAGCGATATATGTTCCTAGACTTTCCCCACGTACGTGTCGTGAATCGTTATCGGTGTCTAGTTGCACATGTCCTCTATATGTGCAGCCCGAGTCCTGTGGTAGGGCAAATCAAGAAACACGGGACCCGGTCGGGAGCTTTAAGTTATCTGCCGATGCAGATGCTAAGGTCTGTTTTTATCTATGTGTGGCTATGGTCCCACTTGATCCCTCCCTCAACAAATGAAAGGCACCCAAGAAAATCAAGAATGAGAACAGTACGCAGGACCCCTAGCCCCCACAAACGTATTGGCCAACCTCACCCATAACTAGATAGCAAGTATATGGTCTTTTGGAGTTCTCCGCCTTTCCGCTTCACGTGCTCGATTGACTCAAGATGGTAGGTAGACGACGACGTGCTAACACAGGGCTAATCTAGATACCTCACGTTGGTCCGTCCTAGTCTTTATGCCTTATATTGCAACCAAGGCATACTCTTGGTTCTTCTAACGCAGACGTTAACCTCTATGAGCCCAGGAGGTTCATCTGCAACCTCACAGAGGGATGCCAAGAGTACCCTCACGTCCCCTCGAAGCCGCGTGCTTCGTAACCCAGACCGTTGGAGCGGACATTCGCTCCTTCTCGTGTTCTACTTGGCTTTCTTGACTAAGGTTTACTACTTAGTTCTCTTAACTAAGGTTTACTACTTAGTTTCCTGAATCGTTCGTTTTCTTAACTAAGGTTTACAACTTAGTCCTCATAACTAAGGTTTACTACTTAGTTCTCTTTCTCGTTACATACTTAGTTCTCTTAACTAAGGTTTATTATTTGGTTCTCTTAACCAAGGTTTGATACTTGGTTTACTTTTTTTCGTATTGACCAAGTTACCCTTGCTTATTAATTCAATTTTTATTTAACTCACTTAAGTCCATTAATAAGCCCACAACATGCTATTTTCCAATATCATAAATTATTCCCTTTAGGGGTACAACAACTTGTTATACTTAATTCATAGTTAAGTATGCCTTATCCCACATATATAATGACTAGGAGAGTAACCCTCTAAACACCAACCCTGAAGACCGAAATCAACATCAGACTGGCACCTAGAGAATTATTCAACCCAACCAACATATATGATTCTAATTTACTTCTTTTCCATTCATATAACTTATATCATTTTTAATTTCACATTTCTCCTTCCCAAACCACTTAATTTAAGTATATCTTTACATATAAGTTATCTCATCTTCCTTATCGTTTCCTATAACTTATTTTGTCCCATAAGTTATAATTTCCACCTATCATCCTTTCTTGCCTTATGCAAGTTTATTCATAATAGGTTATTTATCATTCCCCAATTCTTGTCATAAATTTTAGATTTGACTTAACCCTTACATTTACTTAACCCGTTACTTAAACTTTACCCAATTCAATTAACTTACGATACCGCCACGGGTCCCATTTGGTTAAGCATATATAAATTTTGTTTCACATGTCACCCATGTCCCACTTAACCCCTTTATTATATTTTCCATATCTTACGCATGTCTTACTACGGTTAAGTCTACCATAGTCATGTTTTACATGTCACTTATATCACCCACTTAACCCTCTAACCATGCCCATGTCACCTACATGTCTTATTATGGTTAGTATTTCTTAATTTACTTATTATGCCATAACAATGTATGACCTCTCACATTAGACGTCTGTTCGTGGCTGCTGGATTTGTCGGGCGGTTCCGGGCAGACTTATACCACAACGCGCCTAATCTCGTGTCATAAACCGTTATGTCTCTAGTTCTTGCCGTTGACCGCTCACATTAGACGTCCGCTTGTGGTTGCTGGATTTGCCGGGCATTTCCGGGCAGTCTTACACCACAAACGCGCCTAACCTCGTGTCATAGGCGTTCATTAATAATTGTCTTTCACCCAAACCCCAAATTCATGTCATGTGTTCCAAATTCAACTTAATTACAATTCATGTCTATTCTAGGTGTCATAGGCAAATTATAATTTTACAGGCATGTTCATGTTCATTCTAGATATCAAATGTCAATTACCAATTCACAAGCATGTTCGCACTCAAGTTATGCCACTATTGTCAATTTCATGTTATGCGTCGAGTTCCATAATTTCATAAAAAACATGGTTTTCTAACATATTCCATTTTTAATTATGTTTCTAGGATCCTAACGGCATATCCAATTTTTAAGTCTCAAATTCAAGCTTTACCCAAAAACCCCAATTTATGTTCATGCTTATAATCCCTTTAATAGGCTATACCTGTTATTCCCCTCAATCCCAAAGTATGTAGACTTTATCACCTTTTTCCCAATCTTATCCCACATTCAATATTTCCAATTCAATTTACATAATTTCATGTTAACATCATAAATCAGAATTCATGATTATGCGCCATTCACGTTCCCAAATCATATCCAAAGATTCATTATGGATTACGCTCCAAAATTACCCATTTACAAGTTGTACTACAATGATTTCCCAATATTTACAATAATACTTGTTATGCCACAATCCCCAATATTTGCAATAATAATTGTCACGCCCCAATCCCAAATTACAGATTATGTTCCTCGATTGCTTAAAATAGGTTATGCCCAACATTTCCATATTCCAACCGCACGTATGCATTATAAGATTTTCGTCTAGGTTCGAGATAACCTAAATCCAAAAATAAAAAGGGGAAGGAGAATAAAAGGAACAATTATTGCAACACGAATCTTGAATTAAATTAATAACTGGGGAATGATGAACGATAATTATACTATTATGCAACAAATTTATTATAATTTCACTCACCTTGACTGGATTGGAGAAACAAATGATTTGTCGTTGATGTAGAACGCTGATTTAAATCTTCTTATTTGATTATTGGTGAGGAGCATGAATTGTTGATAAAGAATTTTTCTACTTGATTTGATTAAACTCCAAAGTTGATGAAGAGCTTTCAATTTAATTTAGAGTTTTGGGGCGGCGACCATGTTTGGCTGAAGTCTGGCGGCATGAAGGCGTCAGAAGGAATTGTTTATGAATTAAGGTTAGTTCTTGATATGTATTTATAGGTGTAGAGAGTGTTTTAGAGCCCTTAGATTGACCTAGAAGCCATTTGATCCGTACAACACATTAAAACACGTCACAGGTGCTCAAAAATGAACTCGGCCTGCTTCTGGACCGAAATTCTCGTCGCAGGTCGAGATAGGTCGACCTCCCCAAGGGTTAGGTCGACATCATGGTCGACCTCCCCCTTGGGAGGTCGACCTGGCCATTTTTTTTTTCTGTTCTGAGCTGGTTGATTTCTGAATTTTTCCTTGCATCTTTCGAAGGCCATAACTTCTTCACACGAAGTCTGATTTTTGCAAACTTGGACTCTATTCCACGCAAAATTTCGAGGAGAACGCAATGGTGATGTCCATTTTACTTAACTCCTGATATTTAAAATAAGTATTCTTATCTTATTATCTTCTCCGTTACACACACTGTTATTGAACCAATCTTTCTTTCTCTTTCATGCATTAATTAATTTCCATCGTACATCACCATTATTAACCTATCTATGCATATATATATACATTTTTAGCTATATATAAAAAATGCGGGGTGTTACATTCTCCCACCCTTAAGGAATTTTGTCCCCGAAATTCGATAAGAGCAAAATAGATAATCCCTCGGAACATCCAATTAGTGTTCATCCAATTGTTACAACATTGTGCACATGTGCAAAGTGAGATACATCATAGTAAATCATTTATGCCTAATTTGGATCCACCTATATGTATGCAAACTTTAAAAACTCCTTCTAAACATGATTTTCACATCCTAATTATCCTTGCAATTCTATATGAAAGCAATATTTTTGAAAAATCAAAACATTTCTCATCCAAATTTTCCTACACTCTTACAGAGTAAGAGCATAGTCCATCCAATTTTCGCATCCAAAACCCTACCAACCATCATTAAATTCAAAATTTAGAAAAATCTAATTTTCCAAATTCGATTTCTTATGTTATGAAAATGGAAAAACTCACATCCTCCGTTTTTCTTTCCTAATTGTACTTGGATTTTTACATAACTATTCTATAAAGATTTCCTATTTACAATGTTAACTTCGGCTGCTAAGGTGCAAATATTTATTCTATTCATACACTCTACCGCTTATTTTGTTCACCTAGCAAAAATTTCTTTTTAATACAATAATCAAAATTTATTGTTAACAGAATAGAGATTTCAAAACTTCTTTTTAATCCTTTATGTATGAAAGCTAGTGAGCTATACATGGTCTATAATATACATCTTTTCATGAGAGAATTCTTTTAAAACAAGAAATCATTGTTTTACACAATATACCCCACTTTACTTTAAAACCCATCATGCACTAAAAACATCAAAATACTTTGAAGATCAAAACTTGGAATAATACAACAAACACTTTTACAGATTCAAGTTCTTAGAAGCTTATCATTGGGTTAGACTCAAAGCGGGTCTTCAACTCACTAGGATTTCCTAGGCACTTTCGTAAATTCAATTCTCTTGACTATATATACTCCTAATCCATATTTCATTTTCAACCTTTTCAAGTTTCTAAGGTTACACTTTCCAACCAATCCTCTTAGGGGTCTCAAAATTCCTATGTTCATTCCCTTAGTGTACAAACTAGATATCCCAACTCTTTCTATGTCTAGTGGGCTACTATATGGATCTAGGTTTATATATATATATATAATATATTTATATTTTTGAAAATACAAATATGTTCACTCATTATCTCCCTAAGATCACTAAACCTTGCTCTGATACCAGATGTAACAACCCGGATTCCAACAAACCGATTTTTTTTCAAAAATCCAATCTATCAAAACCCGAGATGGGTGCTCTGGTATCTTGCAGAAAAAGACAGAGATAAAGAAACATGTCAAAACTCGTAAAGCATCTCACAGCGGAAGGAAATAAAGTATAATATTCGAACATTGCTTTACCTTATTAACAGTACTGCTAAACCAGTATCCAAAGCTATACCATCTCTGTCATGAACCTAACCTGGAAGTATGTAATGAGGAGGGGGTCAAAACATAAGTTCTGTGTGAGTGGACTTAGAATAAACTTCTATATAATCCTACATATACCGTTCAGTTACATTTTCTTGGTTATTAGGTTATTAACAATGTTAGCTCTTTAGGTTGTACCCATGTCCCACTAGTAGTTAACCTAACACAACGTATATATAGATACCCAGAACTCATCAAATCCATTCCATGTATATATACGGTCCCTTGCCGTATGTCGTACGGGCTTCATCATGTAAATCTATACTACTTTAGTGTACTGCCACCATTCTCGAAATCGTTTGGACTGCCACTCTCGATCTTGCTAGATTCCGTGTATCATCTAGATCTAATCTAAGGTTTACTATCGAGCGCTTCCTAGATACACCCAGGGTTTACGCTACCCAGGACTCCCGGGGTTTATGCTACCTATTGAACGCTTCTCGGATTCAGGGTTTACGTGACCTAGGTCCAACTAGGGATTGTGCTACCCATCGAACGATGCCTCCTAGTCTAGGACACACTACCCAGAGCGATATATGTTCCTAGACTTTCCCCACGTATGTGTCGTGAATCGTTATCAGTGTCTAGTTGCACATGACCTCTATATGTGCTGCCAGAGTCCCGTGGTAGGGCAAATCAAGAAACACGGAACTCGGTCGGGAGCTTTAAGTTTTCTGCCGATGCAGATGCTAAGGTCTATTTTTATTTGTGTGTGGCTATGGTCCCACTTGACCCCTCCCTCAACTAATGAAAGGCACCAAAGAAAATCAAGAATGAGAACTGTACGCAGGCCTCCTATGCCCCCACAAACGTATTGGCCAACCTCAACCATAACTAGATAGTAAGTATATGGTCTTTTGGAGTTCTCCGCCTTTCCGCTTCACGTGCTCGATTGACTCAAGATGGTAGGTAGACGACGACGACGTGTTATCACGAGGTAATCTAGATATCGCCGCCTCACGCTGGTCCATCCTAGTCTTTAGGTTTGTTTATATTGCAACCAAGGCATACTCTTGGTTCTTCTGATGTAGACCTTAACCTCTGTGAGCCCAGGAGGATCATCTGCAACCTCACAGAGGGATGCCAAGAGTACCCTCCAGTCCCCTCGAAGCCGTGTGCTTCGTAACCCAGACCGTTGGAGCGGACGTTCACTCCTTCTAGTGTTCTACTTGGCTTTCCCGACTAAGGTTTACTACTTAGTTCTCTTAACTAAGGTTTACTACTTAGTTTCCTGAATCGTTCGTTTTCTTAACTAAGGTTTACAACTTAGTCCTCTTAACTAAGGTTTACTACTTAGTTCTCTTTCTCGTTACTTACTTAGTTCTCTTAACTAAGGTTTATTACTTGGTTCTCTTAACCAAGGTTTGATACTTAGTTTCCTTTTTTCGTATTCACCAAGTTACCCTTGCTTATTAATTCAATTTATATTTAACCCACTTAAGTCCATTAATAAGCCCACAACATGTTATTTTCAAATTTCATAAATTATTCCCTTTTAGGGTTATAACAACATGTTATACTTAATTCATAGTTAAGTATGTCTTATCCCACATATATACTGATTAGGAGAATAACCCTCTAAACACCAGCCCCGAAGACCGAAATCAACATCAGACTGGCACCCAGAGAATTACTCAACCCAACCAACATATATGATTCTAATTTACTTCTTTTCCATTCATATAACTTATATCATTTTAATTTCACATTTATCCTTCCCAAACCACTTAATTTAAGTATATCTTCACATGTAAGTTATCTCATCTTCATTATCGTTTCCTATAACTTATCTTGTCCCATAAGTTATAATTTTCACCTATCATCCTTTCTTGCCTTATTCAAGTTTATTCATAATAGGTTATTTATCATTCCCCATTTCTTGTCATAAATTTTAGATTTGACTTAACCCTTCCATTTACTTAAATCGTTACTAAAACTTTACCCAATTCAATTAACTTATGATATCGTCACGGGTCCCATTTGGTTAAGCATATCTAAATTTTGTTTCACGTGTCACCCGTGTCCCACTTAACCCCCTTTATTATATATTCCATATCTTACACATGTCTTACTACGGTTAAGTCTCCCTTAGTCATGTTTTACATGTCATTTATATCACCCACTTAACCCTCTAACCATACCAATGTCACCCACATGTCTTATTATGGTTAGTATTTCTTAATTTATTTATTATGTCGTAACGATGTATGACCTCTCACATTAGACGTCTGTTCGTGGATGGTGTATTTGCCGGGCGGTTCCGGGCAGACTTGTACCACAACATGCCTAACCTCGTGCCATAAACCGTTATGCCTCTAGTTCTTGCCGTTGACCTTTCACATTAAACGTCCGCTTGTGGTTGCTGGATTTGCCAGGCGGTTCCAGGTAGTCTTACACCACAAATGCACCTAACCTCGTGTCATAGGCGTTCATTAATAATCGTCTTCACCCAAACCCCAAATTCATGTCATGTGTTCCAAATTCCACTTAATTACAATTCATGTCCATTCTAGGTGTCATAGGCCAATTATAAATTTACAGGTGTGTTCATGTTCATTCTAGATATCAAATGTCAATTACCAATTCACAAGCATGTTCACGCTCAAGTTATGCCACTATTGTCAATTTCATGTTATGCATCGAGTTCCATAATTACATAAAAAACATGGTTTGTCCAACATATTCCATTTTTAATTATGTTTCTAGGATCTTAACGGCATATCCAATTTTTACATCTCAAATTCAAGCTTTACCCAAAAAACCCAATTTATGTTCATGCTTATAATCCCGTTAATAGGTTATACCTATTATTCCCCTCAATCCCATAGTATGTAGATTTGAAATAAATAACCTTTTTCCCAGTCCTATCCCACATTCAATAATTCCAATTAAATTTACATAATTTCATGTTAACATCATAAATCAGAATTCATGATTATGCGCCATTCACATTCCCAAATCATATCCAAAGATTCATTATGGATTACGCTCCAAAATTACCCATTTACAAGCTGTACCACAATGATTTCCTAATATTTACAATAATAATTGTTATGCCACAATCCCCAATATTTGCAAAAATAATTGTTATGCCCTAATCCCAAATTGCAGATTATGTTTCTCGATTGCATAAAATAGGTTATGCCCAACATTTCCATATTCCAACCGCACGTATGCATCATAAGATTTTTGTTTAGGTTCGAGATAAACTAGATCCAAAAATAAAAAGGGGAAGGAGAATAAAAGGAACAATTATTGTAACATGAATTTTGAATTAAATTAATAACTGGGGAATGATGAACGATAATAATACTATTATGCAACAAATTTATTATAATTCCACTCATCTTGACTGGATTGGAGAAATAAACGATTTGTCGTTGATGTAGAACGCTGATTTAAATCTTGAATTGTTGATGAAGAATTTTGCTACTTGATTTGATTGAACTCCAAAGTTGATGAAGATCTTTCAATTTAATTTAGAGTTTTGGGGCGGCGGCCATGTTTGGTTGAAGTTTG
Organism: Allium sativum; assembly: GCA_030737875.1. Taxonomy (NCBI): domain Eukaryota; kingdom Viridiplantae; phylum Streptophyta; class Magnoliopsida; order Asparagales; family Amaryllidaceae; genus Allium; species Allium sativum. Next base: position 420,111,584 of record CM060913.1, on the reverse strand, counting down.
GCGGCATTGTGGCTTCAAAAGGAACTGTTTATGAATTAGGGTTAGGTCTTGATATGTATTTATAGGTGTAGAGAGTGTTTTAGAGCCCTTAGATTGACCTAGAAGCCATCAGATCCGTACAACACATTAGAACACGTCACAGGTGCTCAAAAATGAACTCGGCCTGCTTCTAGACCGAAATTCTCGTCGTAGGTCGAGATAGCTCGACCTCCCCCAAAGGTTAGGTCGACACTATGGTCGACCTCCCCCTTGGGAGGTCGACCTTATGGTTGACCTGGCCATTTTTTTCTGTTCTGAGCTGGTTGATTTCTGAATTTTTCCTTGCATCTTTCGAAGGCCATAACTTCTTCATACGAAGTCTAATTTTCGCAAACTTGGACTCTATTCCACGCAGAATTTCGAGGAGAATGCAATGATGATGTCCATTTTACTTAACTCCTGATATTTAAATTAAGTATCCTTATCTTATTATCTTCTCCGTTACACACAATGTTATTCAATCGATCTTTCTTTCTCTTTCATGCATTAATTAATTTCCATTTTACATCACCATTATTAACCTATCTATGCATATATATACATTTTTAGCTATATATAAAAAATGCGGGGTGTTACATTCTCCCACCCTTAAGGAATTTCTTCCCCAAAATTCGATATGAGCAAAATAGATAATCTCTCGCAACATCCAATTAGTGTTCATCCAATTGTTGCAACATTGTGCACATGTGCAAAGTGAGATACATCATAGTAAATCATGTATGCCTAATTTGGATCCACCTATATGTATGCAAACTTTAAAAACTCTTTCTAAACATGATGCTCACATCCTAAATATCCTTGCAATTCTATATGAATGCAATATATTTGAAAAATCAAAACGTTTTTCATCCAAATTTTCCTACACTCTTACAGAATAAGAGCATAGTTCATCCAATCATCGCATCCAAAACCCTACCAACCATCATTAAATTCGAAATTTAGAAAAATCTAATTTTCCAAATTCGATTTCTTATGTTATGAAAACGGAAAAACTCACATCCTCCGTTTTTCTTTCCTAATTGTACTTGGATTTTGACATAACTATTCTATAAAGATTTTCTATTTACAATGTTAACTTCGGCTGCTAAGGTGCAAAGGACTTAGCATATCACCTGCTGCTGTGTTTATCACCTGCTACAAAGTACTTAGTGTTTATCTTTCTTGTAAATAACTATGCAAGATACAAAGTACTTAGCATATCACCTGCTGCTGTAATACTTTATAATGACGTTGTTTATGAACATAGGTTGAACCTATAACAGTGTTACTTAACGCTCGATTACACATTTTGGCGTAAACATTTTTCTTTCATTATGGTCATGTCATGACACAATGCACGTCTTCGGCACATTCTATTAAAAATTTGTCTTATAGGCCTTCATAGAGCATCATTTGCTCTCAGTAGGGTTAATAGTAGCGAGGTTTGTTAGATATGGAAAGTCTATGGTTCTTACTTGTGTTTTGTGTATTAGTGCAAACATTTGATATACTTGGATAATAAACTGATGACTGTATAAGTTATAGACACTTCCCTGAGCAAGCGAGAAGGCCATAAGTTTGCACCTAGTGATAGCAGGAATGTGATTCTAAGCCAGGTATGAGTTGGAGAGAAGGCTGAACAATTCCTTCTTGTTCAGTTTTGAGTATCTGAATTGATCCAAATCTGGATATTTGTGATGAAACGGAAACCCTATCTCCATTTGTGATTCACACCTGAATCGACCTAGATTTGGGCATTAAGATATAAGACTAAGAATCCGCTTCTGGCCTTAAAAGTTAAATCAACCTGGATTTAGTGTTGAGATAAGACCGGGCCTCCCTTTTCGGAATTTTTGAAGAACTGAACCAGCCCATATTCGGGTATTAACATAGCAGGCCTAAACCAACCTTTATTCAGACAATCAAAGTACCAGAAATCCACTCCAGTATTTGTGAAGAATCTAATCAACCCAGATTCAGGTATTAGTATAGAAGAACTAAACTAACCTTTGTTTAGGTAATTAAAGATAGAAGACCATAAGCTCCCTTCCGGTATTAATGTTTTGGTATCCCTTTTGGATTTGATTTGTGAAGCAGAGGTTGTACATGCTTCTTGAGCCAATCTCTGGGCTTTTGATGTCAAAGCAGAGGATGTACGTGCTTTGTTGGCCACTCTATGGGCCTGTGTGTCCGGTGTGCTTGGCTAGCTCATCCGAAAGCAGGGCCCAAGGACTTACCCGACCTCCCCCCCAGGAGGCGCCTTATCCTGACCATCATAGGTGATGATAAGGTCTAAGAAATTTAGACGGGGCCATTGTAGCAACAAAACTAAGGTTTACTCTTTTGATGCTCTATACTGACCATTGTAGGTACTGATAGAGGCTTACACACCACCCCCTCACAGGGGTGCCCTATCCTGACGATCATAGGCGATGATAAGGGTTGGCATTCTCTTCTACGCGTAATGTAGAACATAAGAAGATGTAGGACGTGCTCTTCTGCAAGCAGAGGTAGGACGTGCTTTGTTCTAGCAGAGGCAGGGCGTACTCTTCTACGAGCAGAGGCAGGGCGAGCTAAAGTTAGATGCATTGCCATGACCATTTCTGGTGCGAAACGGAAGCTTACACTTTTGATGCTTTAAGCTAGCCCCTTCAGATTTGGGCATGGAAAAAGACTAATACACCACCCCTCTCCGGGGAATGCCTTGCCCTGACCGATTAAGTGATGACAAGGGATTTGATCAATTCGTGGTTTGACCCTTTTGGGTTTCTTTAAACTTCGAAAGGAGGGTTTTTCGTACCCTCGATCGCATTTGACAATCTTTTCCGTAAGGACTTTTATTGAACTTAATATGTTCTTTTTATAAACTCCCATAATTGGCCTTGGTTGATGAGTTGGATGACCATTTCCTCAAGGATTTTGCAGTGGTTAGTTTCATGTCCATTCATCATTTGGTAATGACAATAGGGTCCTTCTGTTTTCCTTTTGTATTTGGGCTTTTTCTTTGGGAATGGCCAATACTTTCGTGTTTGGTTAGGAAGTAGATATTTTCCATCCAAGTAGCGAGGTAGTATCCCTTAGGTAATCCTGGCGTAAGCTTTTCTCCTTGCCGCTGAGATTTAACACTTTTATGAGCCAATCTCGTTGTCTTACCTATATTTTTGTTCCTACTTTCCGGAATATACGGAGGTTGAGGTGTTATCCTTTCAAACCATTTGTTGGTGAAGTGGCCAGTGTCATTCATTATTTCATGTTCAAATAGCATTCCTCTGACTTGCTTGTGGAGAGTTTTCCTTTGGTGAGAGAAAATGTTAATGTCCATTAATGTAGAGTTATTTGGAGGAGGTGTTAGGGTTGTTCTATGTAGGAAAGGCTATAATCCCTAGCGTTGAAAGCATGTTATTCTACTTCTCTTTTCCGCTCTATTATCCGTAGAGCTTCCACTCTTAACCTTTGTTCTTCTGTCACTCTTAGGTTAGTGATTTTTGATTTATTCATTAGAGATCTAGAAGGCTTTTGTTGGGACCTTTTACCCATAACTTTGCTTCTTAAAAGCCTTAGACCAATCTAGGATGGAACAACACAATTAGAAACGTGGAAAATTTACCTAAAGGGTTAAAGGTAGGAATAGGGATCGGAATCAGAGTCGAAGGTTCGAGCCCTCCTTCTAGCGCCAAAATGTTAACAGTGTTTTTTGTCAACACTGGAGATAGGTCTGTGGGGGTGGACCTAAGGGGAAAATAGGTTGTTTAGCCTTCACAAGTTTGAGTTAGTTCACTGTTCCTAGTTATCAAGGTCTGGAATCCGAAAGAATAGTTACTCTGCCTTTAATGGGGTGAGTACCAAGCTTAAGCTATTCAAGGACCAGTAATTACCTTGGGGAGAAGGATCTCTAAATACGACCCTTGACAAAGGATTTAACGGATGGTAAAAAAGGGTTTTGCACCAAGCCTGCCGAAGGATCTAAGCTTGTAGGAAGGGTCTAAGCTTATAGGAAGGGGTGTTTCACCCGATTTGAGGAAAGGTTTCAATAAGTGTTCATGCACATGTAGGAAATAAAAAGTAAGCCATTACAATGATAACTAAGAAAATAACATGATAAACTCATAAGAAAATATCATAAGTGCTGATTCACTCTTTATTGATCTTTGATTTGGAATACATGAATAGAATATAAGAAATCCCCAAATCGATTTAAGAATTAGGATTTACTATAGAGAGAAAGGGTACAAGAATAAGAATGATAAAAATAGTCCCCAAATTGTGACCCCTAGGGTCTTATTTATAGAGAAATCGGGTCCACCTCTGCCGGTGGGCCTGTAGGAGCCTCTTGTCGGCTGGTTTTCCGCTTAGTCTTGGATGGTTTAGCTTACGGCCGCTTTATGGTGCTAATTATAGCTTCCGTAATGAAAGTTTTGGTTAGGTAAAGCTTCTTTGAGATTGATATGAACTTTCTGTAGAATGCTCTCGGTTATAAGCTTTCGGATGTAGGCTTTCGGTTTTCCCATGAATACTTTGAGGAGCTTGCCCTCATGACATATGTAGATAATTGCCGATTCGGAACCATTGTTGGCATTTTTGCTAAGTAGGCTAGTATGGATAGCTTGTATTCTTTCTGGGTTTTCGGTTTACCTCCCGGGGGAGTTTCCGGGTATAGCCTATTCTTCCGGAAGGTTGCTCTGGGCAATTTGTCTGTTTTCCATCAATATAACATTTCGTTGTTTATGCAGTAGATGTTTGGAAGCCTATTCCAGATAATCTCTATGTGCTTCTGGCTTAATACTCTTGATGCCTTCGCCTCCTGATGTATCGGTGTTAAGCAGGTTAATACCGATAGTCCTTCCGTCCTTCTGGGTTTAAGTTAGTGGAGCTCTTACCTCTCTCTTTCTTAGCTTTCGACTTAGAAGTCCTTTAGCTATAGCATCCCTCTGTTGGATTGACTCTGCCGGATCCACCTGTAGGAAAGACCCTGTCGGATAGGCCCTGCCTGGTAGATCCTGTTAGTATTCTATAGCTTTTGAGTTCCTTTCTCCCAGGAAGATTTTGGTTTATGCAGCTCTTGGATTGTTCCTTCTCTTTCTTGGTTATGTAAAGACCCGTAAATTCCCGCTCTTTGGATCGACCATAAACCACACAAGTCTGACCCAAAAGTTGGAAATCCATGAATACTATAACTTTGGGAATACAACAACATCAGAACAACAATAGCAAACTTTTATAAACATCATAATAATGTTACATCAGAGTACAGAATATCAGAGTACATCGAATAAAATTACAGTGGAAGATAAATTATAATATTTTAATACATTGCAGCGGAATAAAATAACTAAGGCAGCGGAAGACAACTATGCTCTGGACACAGCTTTAGGCTTCAATCCAGAATCCTGCTCGAGATAAGAACCTCTAGACAAACTACTCGACTGCCCGTGTGGAAACAGGGCACCCGAGTTTGTAAAGGTGGAAACAAACAACGGGTCAGTCATGGAACTGGTGTCAGAATTCTTAAATAATTTCACTAATAGTAATAAGACAAATCCAAGGACCACGCCGCTAACGCGGAACGGGTTTACTCCAATGGATTGTCGTGCATAAACTAAAGTAAATCGTCAAAACAACGCAATGCTTTTTTTTTTTGAAAAATGAAACCATCATAAGACTCAAGTCCCATCACACAATGCAACGCAAACCGGAGGATAGAGTTTTACCTTATAATGGTCAAAAATGCTTGATACGATAAAAACGGGTTTGATATTATTATTAGTGTATATATGTTTCAAAAACATTTCAAAGTAAATGTATCAATCCTAGGAAGCATAGCTACCATATACTATGCCTCCATACTAGTAATACAATCAAAACCGCATGAGGTCGTATTGGGAATTGGGTTTCCATCATGAGTCAAGGCTAGGGAGGATCTCCTTACCGATTCGAGACACTCTAGCTAATGTCTCAGGATTCCCCGTAGTTAACCCTTGGATCCTGCAGGGCCGGTCCACACATACAGCTTCGTGGATTAGTTATTCCTGAACACATGTTTCCCAATCCTATAAGACCTAACATCCGAGGCGCCTCATTCCATCATCCACATAAGTAAAATATCAGCCAGTTTAAGAACTGATACTACTTCTAGCTAGAAAGAAACGTGTTGCTCTCCCTGCGTTCCCTTCTCCCGTTTTAGACTCCACCAGGTTGTGAGGCTCGTGAAGCTACGAAATACACAAAGCTATGCTTATTAAAGCTGTGTTTTGATCGTCACCATAAGGTTCTGCTTTTCAACAAGAAACCTTGATCATTGCATCTTAGTATGCCACACTGTCACTCCATATCACACTACCAATCCTTTGCCGAAATATATGAAAGGGTGTTAAGCAAGAGAATAAATTCTCCGCCACCAAGCATTCATACATTCAGCAGAAAATCAATAAGTACAATATATAAAGGAGTACGATGTCAGACACACATTCCATTTATAAGCTTATGCTCTGGGTCTGAGCGAAAGCCAAATCCGTACAAATCAACACTACGCCCGGACGGCCACCACTGTAGCCCCTTCAAGGTAGCTACTCCAATCACGGGCATCAGCAGTCGTCGTCCATTCGATATGAAGATCGTCGGTCTTCTATCGTTGTCTTCAAAACTTGAATTTGAAACGTCGCTTAAATTATTTGGAATGAGATAGACTCGGACTTTCCAAATAATTCTCATATATATATATATAAGTTGGAAATCATTTCATATCGTTATTAGTAATTTATAACGATTTATCTTTATTTTTATATATATAAAAATATTTAAATTCCATTTCATTAACGAAATTATATAACAAGTAGTGAATGTTTTGTTTCATCACCTGTTGATATGTTTATAATGTATAATGAATTGCATTTTATCACACTATATTTCGCTAACGACAAATATTCTTATTTATATCAAATATTACTATATATCATAACACACAACAACGTTTTATTTATTTTCAATTTCCATACATATCCTATTCACAAAATGTATATTTTTCATTCAACTTTCAATTTACACGAATCATTCCCACTACAACAAAAATAGGTATTTTTGTGTTTCATTTCCATTGCAACAAAAATGAATATCTTTGTACGTCATTTATAATTTTAACAAAAATGAGTATTTTTGTGTCATTTCAATTTCTAACAAAAACGCAATATATTTTGGTGTCAACTTCAATTTTACAAAAATGAATATATTTTATATGTTGACCTATTTAAATAAAAATGTAAATTTCGAACCTTTAATCTTTTTAATGAACATCCAATTCATGACGATGTAAATTTCATATCTAAATCTTTTAATGAAAATTTATCTCATTAAAATGTAAATTTTACTTCTGAATTCTTTTAAATCTTAATCACATAAAAATGCAAACTTTAACTCTCTTTTTTTCTATTACATAAAAATGCAACCTTTCTCCTTTATCATAATTTACATGATAAATGTAAATTTTCCACTTTTATTCTAATTCACATGGAAATTTACTTAATTACATAAAAATGTAATTTTTCTTCTAATTCTTGTTTACATTAAGAAAAATGTAACTTTTATAATTCATTATTTACATTAAGAAAAATGTAAAACTTTTCTAAATTTTTTTTACATTAAGAAAATGTAAACTTTTCTATTTAATCCAATTTACATTAAAAATGTAAATTCCTACTTTTTAATCTTATTTACATTAAAAATGTAAACTTCTCTATTTAATCTAATTTACATTAAAAATGTAAACTTTACTTATTTTCTTATTTACATTAGGAAAAATGTGACTTTTACTTCTTATTACATTAAAATGTGAATGATTTTGCAGCGTCAAAATCTAATCTTTTAATTACATAAAAATGTAATTTTTAATTTCAATAACAAAATCTTATATTTTTTTGTTACATAAAAATGTAATTTTCTTTCTTTTAAAAAATATGTAATTTTCATTCTTTCAATCTTTAATTACATAAAAATGTAATTTTTCCCTCCTTATAATCTTAATTACATAAAAATTTAATTTTATTTCTTTTAATACTTATTACATGAGAATGTAAACTTCCTACTATTTAATCTCATTACATGAATATGTAATCTTTTCTTCTTTTATCTTATTACATGAAAATGTAATTTCCATATCTAACTAATAAAATCAATGACCTATATTCATTTCTAACTAATTTACAAAGTAAATAACGTCGATTTCATTTCTAACAAATTGACAAACTAAATAATGTCAATTTCATTTCTAACAAATTGACAAACTAAATAATGTCAATTTCATATTTAACAAATGGCGGTGAAAATAATGTTTTTTTATTTTATTTTATTTATATTCAACAAATGATGGTAGAAATAATGTCGATTTCATATCTAACCAATGACGGTGTAGATGATGATCATTTAATTTCTAACAAATTGACAGTGTAAATAATGTCAATTTTCTATTTAACACAGGACGGTGTAATATGACAATTATATTCTAACACAAATAATAATGGTATTTGTCCCTTCTTATTATTTCAATGAAAGTGAAATAAATGTTTTTTTTATATATCAAATAAAAATAATGTCTTGGGTTTTCTTTTTGACAAAAAGATAGTATAACATGTGTCTTTTTCTAATATATTAACATAACGCTAAAAAAATGTGTCATTTTCCAATATATTAACATAATGCTAAAAAATATGTCATTTTCTAATATATGTCCTGTTTACATAAAAATGTAAATGAATGTGTCCCTTCATTTTGCATATGCTATTTATATATATATAAAAAAAATTGTAAATAGAATGTCATCGCCAAAATTTATCTTTTTATTTACATAAAGATAATGTAATAAGGATGCCATGTAATCCCGTTCTTTTTATTTACATAAAACTAATGGGAACAAAGATGTTCTCATATCTTGTTCTTTTTATTTACATACAAATATGTAAATAGAGATGTTCTCTAACTTTGTTCTTTTTATATTTACATAAAAATATGTAAATAAAGATGTTCTCTTTAAAAAAAATATAAATATAATATCATCACAAAGTTTGTTCTTCTCTATGTCATATTTCTATGATCATAATTTTATTTACAACTAATTTGTAAATAAAAGAAATAATTTTTTTTCCTATGTCAAGTTTACATCTAAATGTAAATGAGAAATATCACTTTTATTTCCTATATGTGATTCAACAAAACGGCTCCATCAAAATGTTTAAAACAAACAATCTTATTCTGATCATAACATGCGGATCTGAATTAACATAACGAATTTAAACTAGCAGATCCAAATAAAACACCACAAATCAACAATTTTCAAATATCATAACATCGCAGATCTAGGTGGATAACATCATACAACAAGTTTAAGCGGTAAAGATATTTAATTTTATAATTAAATCATTAGATCAGAATTCTTACCTTGGTTGGAAGCGGATCTAAAATACTAAAGGTTTCAGAATCTATTCCAATAAGTTTCATATTGTAGAGTTTGGCAAGACGACTCCAACGCCTTCAGTTTCGTCGGATTCTGATTAAATTTGAACGAGAAACTTGCATTTAAAGTTTAAACAATTTTAAGTGGTCGTTAACATCATAATTAAATAATTAATTACGTTTAAACCCAACCGTTATTGTTACCTTCCTCTTCTATACATCGTTCTTCTTCAAACGATAGAACCCATAAACCTGTCTCCAAACCCTTGCGTGCGCCCCTCCATACACGCCCCGAACCGCCGATCAACTGGCACCACTTCAACCGACTATGCATTACCTTCCCACGCCAGGAGCACCACCCGGCTCGCACCCCCATACACCCCCAGAAACGAACCCAAACGCCCCGGTTTTGAGCAGCAAATTCACCCCCAACACCCCATGATAGTTGATCATGACCGTTCCAATCTAAAGAGCACAGAGAGTGCTTCGATTTCCCCATACAAACCATGATTTAATTTTGAGTATGTTTGAAGAAATTAATGGGTTCGGATGGGACAATTTCGGCCATCCATGAATAAGTGGTGGCTGATGTTTAGGTACTAGGGTTTGGTAGTGATAAAGTGTATTTTTATAATATTTAATTGTTATTTTTACAAATAAATCCACACATCTTAAACTAATCCAATTTCAGCCCAACGAAGAACGTTCCTAGGCAAATGCACCCATCCCGGACTTGATGGAACAGGTCCCGTCAGCCCGTTTAGTCATCTCAGCCCACTTTTATTTAATTTAATATATAAATTATTTATTTAATTAATTAAATCTTACATTTAAAATCACCGGAGCCACATACGACCTCTAAAAATTACAGAAAAAAATATATTTGGCTTTGTTTTGACGATACGGTCCTAACAAAACTAATTTCGTTGAATTCTGAGACTGTTTGAAAAATGTCTATTTTCAAGTTGATTAAATTTGACTGAATTGAACAAAACACATTTTCTTTTGCCACACTAACATATTAATTTGAAAAATTCTAGAAAGTTAAACTTAACAATAAATCGACATTCTGGTTCCAACAAAAGTGGTTTTGTCGAAAACAGAGGTCGTTTGTAAAATGGCTATTTTTAAGGGTTATATATTTAATATTAAAAATACATTTTTAAACAAATAATTTCTGAAACTCGAAATATATATAAGTATTTATACTTTTACAATGCAGAAACGTCATTCTGAACTCAATGGAAGTGGTTTCGAGTCCAAATTCCTTCGTATGCAAAAAGTAGCATTTTTGTCCTTTATATATTTCATAGCGACCTTTCCAAATTTTAATTTGGGCATAACTTTTGATTCTTGCAATGAAATTTCAATTTTTCGGATTCGTTAGAAAGATATTTTCAAATAGATTCCAATATTTTTGGTTTCACTAAAATCCGTTAAATTTTGCATCTTGTACAGTCGGTCAAAGTTCAAGTTTGACTTTTCAAACTACCGCGTTATTTCTAACTCTTTTTATAATTAAAATTAAATTATTCTTTCTAACTTCAATTTAAATCAATTCTTAATCATTATTATTTTAAATAAACTGTTCTAAATATCAAAAACTCATTAAAATTACTTAATATAAATTTTTAAATTTACCCCAAAATTCAGGGTTGTTAAAGTCTCCCCCACTTAAAAACTTTTCGTCCTTGAAAAGGAACGAAACTAAAAAGTGTTTAATTAACTAACTCATCTTTCGTTCTTTATTATTCATTCATTGGTTTAAATAATTTTATAGTTGATTAACTTTTCAAAAATATAGCTTTAATATATTCAAAAATCATATTTTCTAAAATAGATTATAATTACAAATACGTATATTATAGGCTTGCTACTCTCAACTCATTCTAGGGCATTACTAACCCCATCTCTAATGAGTTTTCTCATTCTAGGATACTGCTGATCCTATCTCTAATGAGTATTCTTATTGTATATTACTAATCCAATCTCTGGTGAGTCTTTTGTCCAGTTCTAACGAGTTGTATCCCAAAGATTTGAGCTAACCAAAACTCTGATACCAACTGTAAAGACCCATAAATTCCCGCTCTTTGGATCGACCATAAACCACACAAGTCTGACCCAAAAGTTGGAAATCCACGAACACTTTAACTTTGGGAATACAACAACATCAGAACAACAGCAGCAGACTTTTATAAACATCATAATAATGTTACATCAGAATACAGAATATCAGAGTACATCGAATAAAATTACAACGGAAGATAAATTACAATATTTTAATACATTGCAGCAGAATAAAATAACTAAGGCAGCGGAAGACAACTAGGCTCTGGACACAGCTTTAGGCTTCAGTCCAGAATCCTGCTCGAGATAAGAACCTGTAGACAAACTACTCGACTGCCCGTGTGGAAAGAGGGCACCCGAGTTTGTAAAGGTGGAAACAAACAACGGGTCAGCCATGGGACTGGTGTGAGAATTCTTAACTAATTTCACTAATAGTAATAAGACAAATCCAAGGATCACGCCGCTAATGCGGAACGGGTTTAGTCCAATGGATTGTCGTGCACAAATTAAAGTAAATCGTCAAAACAACGCAATGCTTTTTTTTTTTGGAAAATGAAACCATCATAAGACTCAAGTCCCATCACATAATGCAACGCAAACCGGAGGATAGAGTTTTACCTTATAATGGTCAAAAATGCTTGATACGATAAAAAAGGGTTTGATATTATTATTAGTGTATATATGTTTCAAAAACATTTCAAAGTAAATGTATCAATCCTAGGAAGCATAGCTACCATATACTATGCCTCCATACTAGTAATACAATCAAAACCGCATGAGGTCGTATTGGGAATTGGGTTTCCATCATGAGTCAAGGCTAAGGAGGAGCTCCTTACCGATTCGAGACACTTTAGCTAATGTCTCAGGATTCCCCGCAGTTAACCCTTGGATCCTGAAGGGCCGGTCCACACATACAGCTTCGTGGATTAGTTATTCCTGAACACACATTTCCCGATCCTATAGGACCTAACATCCGAGGCGCCTCATTCCATCATCCACATAAGTCAAATATCAGCCAGTTTAAGCACTGACACTACTTCTAGTGAGAAAGAAACGTGATGCTCTCCCTGTGTTCCCTTCTCCCGTTTTAGGCTCCACCAGGTTGTGAGGCTCGTGAAGCTACGTAATACACAAAGCTATGCTTATTAAAGCTGTGTTTTGATCGTCACCATAAGGTTCTGCTTTTCAACAAGAAACCTTAATCATTGCATCTTAGTATGCCACACTGTCACTCCATATCACACTACCAATCCTTTGCCGAAATATATGAAAGGGTGTTAAGCAAGAGAATAAATTCTCCGCCACCAAACATTCATACATTCAGCAGAAAATCAACAAGTACAATATATAAAGGAGTACGATGTCAGACACACATTCCATTTATGAGCTTATGCTCTGGGTCTAAGCGAAAGTCAAATCCGTACAAATCAACACTACGCCCGGACGGCCACCATTGTAGCCCCTTCAAGTAGCTACTCCAATCACGGGCATCAGCAGTCGTCGTCCATTCGATATGAAGATCGTCGGTCTTCTATCGTTGTCTTCAAAACTTGAATTTGAAACGTCGCTTAAATTATTTGGAATGAGATAGACTCGGACTTTCCAAATAATTCTCGTATATATATGTGTTGGAAATCATTTCATATCGTTATTAGTAATTTATAACGATTTATCTTTATTTTTATATATATAAAAATATTTAAATTCCATTTCATTAACGAAATTATATAACAAGTAGTGAATGTTTTGTTTCATCACCTGTTGATATGTTTATAATGTATAATGAATTGCATTTTATCACACTATATTTCGCTAACGAAAAATATTCTTATTTATATCAAATATTACTATATATCATAACACACAACAACATTTTATTTATTTTCAATTTCCATGCATATCCTATACACAAAATGTATATTTTTCATTCAGCTTTCAATTTACACAAATCATTCCCACTACAACAAAAATAGGTATTTTAGTGTTTCATTTCCATTGCAACAAAAATGAATATCTTTGTACGTCATTTATAATTTTAACAAAAATGAGTATTTTTGTGTCATTTCAATTTCTAACAAAAACGCAATATATTTTGGTGTCAACTTCAATTTTACAAAAATGAATATATTTTATATGTTGACCTATTTACATAAAAATGTAAATTTCGAACCTTTAATCTTTTTAATGAACATCCAATTCGTGACGATGTAAATTTCATATCTAAATATTTTAATGAAAATTTATCTTATTAAAATGTAAATTTTACTTCTGAATTCTTTTAAATCTTAATCACATAAAAATGCAAACTTTAACTCTTTTATTTTTCTATTACATAAAAATGCAACCTTTCTCCTTTATCATAATTTACATGATAAATGTAAATTTTCCACTTTTAATCTAATTCACATGGAAATTTACTTAATTACATAAAAATGTAATTTTTCTTCTAATTCTTGTTTACATTAAGAAAAATGTAACTTTTCTTATTCATTATTTATATTAAGAAAAATGTAAAACTTTTCTAAATTTTATTTACATTAAGAAAATGTAAACTTTTTTATTTAATCTAATTTACATTAAAAATGTAAATTCCTACTTTTTAATCATATTTACATTAAAAATGTAAACTTCTCTATTTAATCTAATTTACATTAAAAATGTAAACTTTACTTCTTTTCTTACTTACATTAGGAAAAATGTGACTTTACTTCTTATTACATTAAAATGTGAATAATTTTGCAGCGTCAAAATCCAATCTTTTAATTACATAAAAATGTAATTTTTAATTTCAATGAAAAAATCTTATATTTTTTTGTTACATAAAAATGTAATTTTCTTTCCTTTAAAAAAAATGTAATTTTCATTCTTTGAAACTTTAATTACATAAAAATGTAATTTTTCCCTCCTTTTAATCTTAATTACATAAAAATGTAATTTTATTTCTTTTAACACTTATTACATGAGAATGTAAACTTCCTACTATTTAATCTCATTACATGAATATGTAATCTTTTCTTCTTTTATCTTATTACATGAAAATGTAATTTCCATATCTAACTAATAAAATCAATGACCTATATTCATTTCTAACTAATTTACAAAGTAAATAATGTCGATTTCATTTCTAACAAATTGACAAACTAAATAATGTCAATTTCATTTCTAACAAATTGACAAACTAAATAATGTCAATTTCATATTTAATAAATGGCGGTGAAAATAATGTTTTTTTTTATATTCAACAAATGACAGTGGAAATAATGTCGATTTCATATCTAACCAATGACGGTGTAAATGATGATCATTTCATTTCTAACAAATTGACAGTGTAAATAATGTCAATTTTCTATTTAACACATGACGGTGTAATATGACACTTATATTCTAACACAAATAATAATGGTATTTGTCCCTTCTTATTATTTCAATGAAAGTGAAATAAATGTTTCTTTATATATCAAATAAAAATAATGTCTTGGGTTTTCTTTTTGACAAAAAGATAGTATAACATGTGTCTTTTTCTAATATATTAACATAACGCTAAAAAAATGTGTCATTTTCCAATATATTAACATAATGCTAAAAAATATGTCATTTTCTAATATATGTCCTATTTACATAAAAATGTAAATGAATGTGTCCCTTCATTTTGCATATGTTATTTATATAAAAAAAATTGTAAATAGAATGTCATCGCCAAAATTTCTCTTTTTATTTACATAAAGATAATGTCATAAGGATGCCATATAATCCCGTTCTTTTTATTTACATAAAACTAATGGGAACAAAGATGTTCTCATATCTTGTTCTTTTTATTTACATATAAATATGTAAATAGAGATGTTCTCTAACTTTGTTCTTTTTATATTTACATAAAAATATGTAAATAAAGATGTTCTCTTTAAAAAAAATATAAATAAAATATCATCACAAAGTTTGTTCTTCTCTATGTCATATTTCTATGATCATAATTTTATTTACAACTAATTTGTACATAAATGAAATATATTTTTTCCTATGTCAAGTTTACATCTAAATGTAAATGAGAAATATCACTTTTATTTCCTATATGTGATTCAACAAAACGGCTCCATCAAAATGTTTAAAACAAACAGTCTTATTCTGATCATAACATGCGGATCTGAATTAACAGAATGAATTTAAACTAGCAGATCCAAATAAAACACCACAAGTCAACAATTTCCAAATATCATAACATAGCAGATCTAGGTGGTTCATACAACAAGTTTAAGCGGTAAAGATATTTAATTTTATAATTAAATCATTAGATCAGAATTTTCACCTTGGTTGGAAGCGGATCTAAAATTCTAAAGGTTTCAGAATCTATTCCAATAAGTTTCATGTTGTAGAGTTTGGCAAGACGACTCCAACGCCTTCGGTTTCGTCGGATTTTGATTAAATTTGAACGAGAAACTTGCATTTAAAGTTTAAACAATTTTAAGTGGTCGTTAACATCATAATTAAATAATTAATTACGTTTAAACCCAACTGTTACTGTTACCTTCCTATTGTATACGTCGTTCTTCTTCAAACGATAGAACCCATAAAGCTATCTCCAAACCCTTGCCTGCGCCCCTTCATACATGCCCCGAACCGCCGATCAACTGGCACCACTTCAACCGCCTATGCATCAACTTCCCACGCCAGGAGCACCACCCAGCTCGCACCCCCATACACCCCCAGAAACGAACCCAAACGCCCCGGTTTTGAGCAACAAATTCACCCCCAACACCCCTCGATAGTTGATCATGACCGTTCCAATCTAAAGAGCATAGAGAGTGCTTCGATTTCCCATACAAACCATGATTTAATTCTGATTATGTTTGAAGAAATTAATGGGTTCGGATGGGACAATTTCGGCCATCCATGAATAAGTGGCGGCTGATGTTTAGGTACTAGTGTTTGGTAGTGATAAAGTGTATCTTTATAATATTTAAATGCTATTTTTACAAATAAATCCACACATCTTAAACTAATCCAATTTCATCCCAATGAAGAACGTTCCTAGGCAAATACACCTCTCCCGGACGCGATGGAACAGGCCCCGTCAGCCCGTTTAGTCATCTCAGCCCATTTTTTTCAATTTAATATATAAATTATTTATTTAATTAATTAAATCTTACATTTAAAATCACCGGAGCCACAAACGACCTCTAAAAATTACAGAAAAAATATATTTGGCTTTGTTTTGACGATACGGTCCTAACAAAGTTAATTTCGTTGAATTCTGAGACTGTTTGAAAAATAGCAATTTTCAAATTGATTAAATTTGACTAAATTGAACAAAACACATTTTCTTTTGCCACGCTCACATATTAATTCAAAAAATTCTGGAAAGTTAAACTTAACAATAATTCGACATTCCGGTTCCAACAAAAGTGGTTTCGTCGAAAATAGAGGTCGTTTGTAAAATGGCTATTTTTAAGGGCTATATATTTAATATTAAAAATACATTTTTGAACAAATAATTTCTGAAACTCAAAATATATAAGTGCTTATACTTTTTCAATGTAGAAACGTCATTCTGAACTCAATGGAAGTGGTTTCGAGTCCAAATTCCTTCGTATGCAAAAAGTAGCATTTTTGTCCTTTATATATTTCATAGCGACCTTTCTAAATTTTATTTTGGGGATAACTTTTGATTCCTGCTATGAAATTTCAATTTTTCGTATTCGTTAGAAAGATATTTTTAAATAGATTCCAATATTTTTGGTTTCACTAAAATCCGTTAAATTTTGCATCTTGTACGGTCAGTCAAAGTTCAAGTTTGACTTTTCAAACTACCGCGTTATTTCTAACTATTTTTATAATTAAAACTAAATTATTCTTTCTAACTTCAATTTAAATCAATTCTTAATCATTATTTTAAATAAATTATTCTAAATATCAAAAACTCATTAAAATTACTTAATATAAATTTTTAAATTTACCCCAAAATTCAGGGTTGTTACAGGTTCTTTCTAGTGTTAGTGCTCATTTGATACCCCCTTTACTGTCATCTTGTTTCAGAGTTAATTTTGGTAGTAACATAGGCATTTTTATCTTTGAAACAAACCGGGAAGTTGACTCTCTCCATCGCTATAGCATATATAAACAACATGGGTTGGTTCAAGGCTATATAATTAGTGTTAGAGTCTTCCTACTTTGGCTTTTTCTAATTTCCATCAGATCCGAATTTCCTGCCTTGAGGTTTATGATTTCGATTAAAGCCGGATTTCCCATCTTCTCCATGGAAGCCAAGCTTCTTCTTTGAATAATATAATTCATCCATGTGGATAAATTTATCTTCTTGGAAATGAAAATATTGTAAGTCCTTACATCCATCTAGAATGGAGTATTCTTAATCATTCCCAAATAAATGGTGATGAGTTTATCACGGTCATTCATATCCTTTGCTTTCAAAGCTTCAACACTAAATCTCTTTAGGTAATCGCTCAAAGATTGTCTTTGCCTTTACTTTATATTTGCAATGACAATGTGGTCCACCATTGGATCTTTGCAAGTGTAGAATTGTGCATAGAACTCATAAGAAAACTGCTACCAAGAGTAGATGGTTTTCTCTCAATACCGATGATACCATTTAGCAGCTGCACCCTAAAGAATTACCAGGAATAGTCGGCATCGAACAACCCCTAAGCATTGTAAAGATCCATTTAGTCGTTGAAAGCCATGAGATGATCATCTGGATCAGTAGTTTCGAGATAATTCATGGTGGGAATCTTTACACATAACGGTACTACTGTGTCCATGATCTCATCAGTGAAGGGGCAACTCTCTCATAATTGTAAACCTGCTCATCCAAGGTTCTTTTTCTTTTGCTTCCAAGTAAATCTTTGACAGACTTCTTTGCCATATCCTCGAAGTAAGCTTCCAATTATCATAATTTTATCTTTTGGAACTGTATCCTTCAGTGGTCGAGCTTCCAGATTGCTCTTTGCTTTTGCTACGTTTTGTTCTTCTGGTGGTCTACTTCTGAAAGATTAAGTCTTTTCTTCATGGAGGAAGTAAAATTGATTTTCTTCTTTTCCCCGAATTGTTGGATGGGTACATTTCTCCTTGAAGACTCAACTTCTTCCCTTTGACTTGGTTCAATGTTCTTTGAAGACTTTTATGCCTGAGTAGTCTGTAAGAGGTTCTACATCTCAAGAAGTTGTTGTTCTAGAGCCTTTATCTTGATGTTGTTCTCATTCATAGAATTTGGGTTTGGAGGTTGTGTTAGGATAGAGGGTCCTCCTACTTCAGCAGCATTTTGGTTGAATGACGGTGCTATGTTTTCTTCGAGAGTGGCGATGTGAGCTATTTCTTTGTTAATGTTGCTTAGTCTTTTTGATCTCATTTTATCCCTCCATTAAGCAAATATTCACAAATTAATCTATAATAAGGTAAGAGAGATGGAGGTTAAGTCCCTTCTTCTAGCACCAAAATGTTAACGATAAAAATTGTCAATACTAAATCGAGAAATGATAGAACATATGTAATTTAATTAGAAGATGATCAATCTGGAGGATGCCTTTAAAAAGCCGGTCGAGTTAAAATATATTGAGTATAAACACGACACCCTCTTAATTAATCGAGCTTTAATTGTCTCCTAGAATATTGATGCTTCCTATTGAATTCAAGTGCTACGCTCTTATGAGTATATCAAAAGTGCATTTGTAAGTGAAGCAGCGTTATATCGGAGATGTCATTCTAAGTACCCATATTAAGGTTTGAGGGTGTCCATTTATGAAGCCTTCATATGCATATGTAACCTTGATACAAAGGTGTACCCTAGATCCAAGATAAAATAGTGTACATTGTGTTAAGAGGAAACATGCTAAGATATCACAAAATTCACATTTGATGATGTATCACAACCTTTAATAACAAAAAGATGATGCTTCCACATCGATCCAACCCACAAAAGGCCTTGGTTGTGTCAGTTATTGATTTATAAGTCTACAATAAGTCATTTGAAAGTTATGGTATTTTAGACATATCCAAAAAGATTAAACCATAAGTGTGAATCATGAGGGAAGAATCATCGACTTTCCTTGATGATTGTCCTTCCGATGTGCTTGCGCTTGAATCTTTTGTATATGAGATTAGTTGATAACTCCTTGTTAAACCAATTTGGTCACAATATGATTATAGAATCAAGAATAAGTATGATCTCGATTTCCCTTTTTTTATTTATCATGAGTGTATTACAATTGATAAGAAAATCCCCAATTTGATTTCTATATTAGGATTTTGACTCTAAGATTTGAGTACAATATTTTGGAATGAGGAAAAGTCCCCAAAATGTGACCCGTGGAGTCTTATCTATAAAGGATTTGGACCTCCTTTTGTAGCAACCGGGTGGGAAATCATTATTTCGCACCAACCATTTGGTGTTGGCTCATCTCGATGGTTTCTAGCTTTGGTGTCGGCTTTGATCCTGTGCCACAGGTGCTTATGGGCGTCGCTCATATTCTCTTTCCTTCGTACCTTTGGTGCCGCCTTTGGGCAATGGTATCGACACAAAACTTGTTGGTGCCAATAGTGTGCTTTTTCTCTTATAATATTTGTTTCTAGCTTTGTGCTTTCCTTTTATGAATTCAATTTCAGTTTCATCTGAATTTGGTTTCGGTTATGTACTTCCTACATTTTGTCCTTGGTATTGCCTCCATTGATACTGGTTTTTAACATTTAGTTCTGTCTTTCTATTCAATGCACTAGTCTTTCAGTATCGTCTTCATGCTTCAACCCTACTTCTCTTATTATCGACTCTATGCGTTTGCCTTCATTCCTCGGTGCCGACACCAAGCCAACTGCTCATTGCATGTTAGTGTCGACAACGTACCTTTATTGCCATCTTTTCTGCTCCGTTGTTGGCATTTCTCTTTTGATCTTTAGCCTTAGGTACCGGCTCTACCTCTTCATCCTCGTGCTCTGGTATCGGTCGAGTATTTCCTAGGCTTCTATTTTGATGTTGGCTTGACCAAGATGCCCCATAACCATGCTTCGATATCGAATTCTTAAGGTAAAAAT
This sequence comes from Allium sativum, assembly GCA_030737875.1. Taxonomy (NCBI): domain Eukaryota; kingdom Viridiplantae; phylum Streptophyta; class Magnoliopsida; order Asparagales; family Amaryllidaceae; genus Allium; species Allium sativum. The sequence continues at coordinate 420,091,028 of CM060913.1, read as the reverse complement.
AATATTCCTTATTTCTGCATTGAAAATGCATAAAACTACGGGTCGTTTCCTGTATCACTTCTTATATAACTTTTTTGTTCGTCTTCATATTTCTTATGGTGGTCATTAGAGATTTGTGCTAAATGTGTGTACTCTTGGCACAAGTCAAATCAAGTTGGATTTATCTTTTGTCTATATCCTAGAATATATGTATTCTTGGCACAAGTCAAATCAAGTTGGATTTATCTTTTGTCTATGTCCCAAAAGCAACATAGCTAAAGTCGTATTCAGTTTTTATCTAGTGTGTGTAAACACGTTCCTTCGCGTAAACCGAGATTACTATATTCGAAATTCTTGAGAAATGTTTATGAACTAGACGTATGGAAGGTGTTCTGCACTAGAATAAAATCAGCTATGTGAAATATTTTACTATTTTTGCTGCATTCACATTTTTTGTTACACATGATCATCATTTTGTCGGGTGTTGGGACTAATAGTTGGGCCTACGAATGGATGAAAACAATTACGTTTAGGAGACCACTCCCATTGATAGAATGTTACTATGTATCTTCTACTAAAGTGATATTGTGTATGAATAAGAAAGATACACATCATTAATATTATGGATGTGCTCGATGTTGAAAGCATTAAATTGTGCTCCATGCTTTCTCACACTAAATGTCATCTAATAAATAGAGCCCCCAATGTGTCATAGAGGATCGAATATACACATAAAATGCATGCTAAAATAATACGGTTGGAGAAAATAATCATAAGAGACTGCATGATGATTAACACTTTCGATCGAAAATTCATGATAATGCACCGCTTGATCCAACTAGGTATACAAATGAGTAGTGACCCCAACGGGGTTGTTGTACATTGATGTTTATGATAGTAGCTACTTGTTAAGCCTATGCTATAATTAATATGAAGTTGTTTTGGTGCTATTTGTTGTTAAGAGGGTTAACTATAGAATTTATATGTTATATAATTTCAAATCAGTTAATGAGTTTAATTATACGATTTTTTTATTTAGGACAGTTTCATAAAGTAATAACATGGATAGGCTTAGTTCAAAACTAATTATAGACTATAGGCCGCTTTTTCATATACTGGCATTATCCCAAATAACAACAGTTCAATTTTTTTGATAAAGGCGTAGTCTCGGATCACGCCTTCATTGATAACACATGGGCATTATCCCAGATAATTAGCATAATGTGGGATAACTCCCAGAGGCCAATAACCCTTCAACCCGCTTTCTTCCTCTCCCATTTCCTCCTTGGTTCGTTTTCTAACAACTCCTGCTCTCAACAAAATAATTTTTTCCCCATTTTTTAAAACTCCTACAATATTAGAATCATACTTATTTAGAAGATCTACTCATCAATTAACAAGTTATATATTTCATTTTGTGTTGAAGGTATGGCGGCTATTTACATTATAATTTTATACTATTTGATTTCAGGGTTGTTGTGAATGTTGGTTCGTTATCGATAGTGAAACTGTTGTTGTCTTATATGTAGAATGACTCCTAAATGTATTGCTACCATATGTTATTCTGATGGTGAATAAGTGGTAGACGATGATAACTTTGACAAGTACATTCGAGGGCCGTATAAACTGACAAAAAGTAGTTCAAGGATGTAACTTGGTCCAGCTGAAAGATTTGGTATATAAAGCAACAAAGATTAAATCCAATGAATTTGACATTGATATGGTATGTAATTGGGCTACAGATTCTAGATCTAAATTCATTAAAATAGCCAATGAAGATGATGTGGACATAATGTTTACAGCAACAACAAAATCCATGGAGGTTTTTGTTATAAAGAGCAAACAGGTACATGTCGTAGAAGAAACAACTCTAGTAGTAGGTAAAGTTGAATGTCAAAATATTGATGAAAGGATTGGTCATCAAAATGTAATGTCGAGCTCAAATCCATCGAGCTTTAATACTTCTACCTTTTGTTTTCCACCATCTACAAGTTATCAATATGATATTCTATACAATGACCCCTTTTCTACTCAAGGAAGCTTCACACATATGATGAAAGGTTGATTGCATTTTTTTATATTTCGTGGATCTATAAGCATATGTTATTTATTCTGATTCTTAAGTACTTTGTTTTGTATGTAGTTTTGTTACTCAACAGTCGAATCCTTTTTGCTCTACTGGACCGTCAAATTATTACGTATCCCCTTTCATGCATCCTATACAATCTGAGTTACCTATTTAAGTTAGAGGTATGTGAAATCTGTGCATTTAACTCGTTGGTTTTGCATGTCAAGTAATGCATTTAGTTCTTATATGTCATTTTTTTGAATCTTTAGTGCACAAATCCGCGACATTGCTACACAATCAAATACCCAAGTAGTAAATGGGGTCATTGTAGCAAATGAGGCAGAAGACAATATTGAAAAGGACACAGTTGGAATAGATGAGGAGGAGTATCAGGACTCCCTATTAATATTATAGATGTAGTGAGCATACCAGAAAATGACGTTTCTTGGATAGATAGCATGCAAGTAAATAATGACCATTTGACTATGATTTTGCTGATTTGGAAGATAAATCTACTAAAGATAGTGATGAGAATGAAATGGAAGTACCCCTTGATGTTGACTTATGTATGGCCCAATAAATGGCAAAGTCAATTGTTGCATATATGCAATTTAAAAATGAGATATTCTCTGCATTAAGTGTCCAAAACGGTTTCAAAGTCGGTATGATCTTTGAAATGAAAGAAAAATTCAACCAATAATTATGTGAATGGTTAATTCTTCATGTTGTCTCCTTCAAACCTATAAAGTCGAATAAAACCAAACATACTGCTATTTGTAATGTCAATGTTAATTGTCTATAGTGAATACATGCGATTATTTCAAAAAAGTCGGATCAAAGTCGTGGATCGTAAGAAAATATCCAAGCGAACACAAATGCGTGAATCCAACGGTTAACTCAAATCACAAGCAGGCAACGTCGTCATTTCTGGTTCCGAAGATCTTACCATTCATTAAATCTAATTTGAATATAACTAGTGGCACTGTTCAGGTTTTATTAGAGGAGCAATTGTTTGTTAAGATTAGTTATATGAAGGCGTGGATAGCGTTGAGTAAATCCGTTGAAAAAATATATGGTGATTGGGCGGAATCATATAGCACCTTAAGGCAATATTTCACAGAAATTGCAAGAACAAATCTGGGAAGAATAATGTTATTACGGAAGATGTTGGAGTGTTTGAACATCCTTTTTGGGCATTTGGACTGTGTATTGAAGGATTTGCACATAGTGGTCCATTACTGTGTATTAGTGGTACACATTTATACAGAAAGTACAAAGGAACATTGCTAGTAGCTACTGCTATTGACGTGGATGACCATCTATATCCTTTGGCTTATGCGATTGTTAAGTCAGAATCTATGCATAATTGGGGTTGGTTTTTTTTCTTGAATGCGTCACTTTATTCCTACCGTTAACAATCATCAGATTACTTTTATTTCTAATAGAATGAAGGGCATACCGATTTCGTTGGAAGCAAAGTGGCATTTACCTCATGAGCATCATTTTTGTGCTAGACATCTCAAGGATAACTTTTAAGTAACTAGTTCTAAAGACAAAAGACTGAGCGGGCTATTTTATGTTGTGGCTTGTGCTTCGAAGGAAGTCGAATACCATAAAATTCATGACGAAATAAAGAACATTAACGAAAAGATGCATAACTGGATTGAAAAAAAATTACACAGAAAGGAGGAAAATTGGGTTCTTTGCAAAGATGGCGGGGGTCGATTTCATGTAATGACCATAAATGCTTTAGAAAGCTTTAATGGTTTATCGAAAGAGGCTCGATCATTACCTGTGAAAGAGTTAGTTGCTCGTACTTTTTCACGATCGGTAGATTACTTATGTCAAGGAAGAGAAACAGCGCGAAGTCTTAAAACCAAACTTACACCTAAGTGGGAAATAAAGACTACTGAATGAGCTGATGAAGCAAGACACCCAAGGATTGTTCGATTTAACTTGGTAGGATGGTCTGTGGTTGTAACGACTCGGGTTTTCGCGATCCTGAGTAATCGACATATAACCCAATGTCGACTATCAAGCATCGGAAATACCGGATAGTTAATGAAAGAAGTTAAATGGTGAGAATAAATAATACAGAAAATTAGAATAGAAGAAGAATAACATACAACAACATCAGAGTAACACGAATCTCACAGCGGAACGAATAACATATAACATATAACATATCTTTGAAATAAAATCGGTATATGTATATAGTAACATTATCAGAGTATAACACTTACAGCACAGCAGAATAAACAATAGCTATATAATACTGAAGTCTCCTGCTCCAAGCTCTCCAAGTATACATGTAAAACCTGACTACTTGACTGCCCGTACAAATTTGGGCACCCAAGAGTTTAGGGTAAAAAAAAACTCCGGGTCTGTCAAGGGACTGGTGTGAGTAAACAATTTAAACGTTTTGAGAAAATAAACTATATCTCATAAGACCTCGCCGTATAACACGAAATGGGTTTTTCCCTTATGAGAATCCAAAGAATTTGATTTAACATCAAAAATCCTTTTGCAAGAAACAATGAACTTTTATATCAAAACTCCCTTGATATTATGATAGTGTATATCAACCACAATATAATAATCATCTAGCTGAACACTTTCATCTCACGTTCTACATACATAATATATAATCAAAACCCGCAGGCGCTTATTGGGTAATGGATTCCAACTGGAAAGGTATGGGACCACCTTCCGACAGTGTATCTCTAGAGAGGAATACACCAAGTTCAACAAGAACATCTTGTAACCCAGGCTAAACATGACCGGCCACTCATTTTACTTGAGTGTACCAAATGTATTATCACCAACGGTTAGAATCAGCAACTGTATCCCAAAAGGGACAGCATCGAAATAGATTATAGAAGTAAAATGGAATTTCTCTAGATCAGGTGACAATACACCTAATTGGAAGCTAACCACTTAGCCATGCGACCTACTTGATTTTATACCATTTCGGTTTGTGAGGCTTAAGGCCAAAATGTACAGCTCACACCTTTATTTACTTTGAATGTCACATCGTCATACCCGCCAAATCACAAATTGATTTCCTCAAAAATACAATGGGTATACAATTAAGAGAATCAAATTCCTCTGCCACCAAACGTAAGTACGTTTGAAGAGATCAACTTACGCGATATATTAAATATACTCTGTCAGACATTCTTCCATACAGGTCGTCCTGGGACTGGATAGACCGAACGTACTATTCTGCAAATCCATCTTAGGAAATTTCTACCTAGGATTTACTGAACAGCCCTTGCAAAAATCCATCTTCAATTATCTTCATTATATTTGATTCGCAACGCTAATGTCATAAGGAGTGGTTTTCAGATAATATATCTGATCCCGGTCTCTCCATATTGACAACGGAAATGGTCAAAATCTTTGATAGTCGGTGATTTAACTATCAAAGGAAAACATGTGTACAAACAATGGTCGTATTCCCAAATGGAAATCTTACCAATCAATCATCATTTCATTTCCCAATTTCTCATTTATCATTTCCATATATTCATAAATTCCTTATTTTCTAAAATTAGAAAATATACGTTATTAACTTTGGAAAATGTTTCCATTTCTGATTCGCACATCAATATCTTCTCACATATATCAGTCTCTAACTGTAAACCAGTAAGAAAACAACCCCCTACGTATTAACCCCGAAGACCGAAACCAACATCAGGTCGATACCCAGAAAACCATTCAACTCAACTAATTTCCAATCAGTTTCTAATTTCAGTAATTCCATTTAAAATCCTAATTCATACCCCAAATTCCTTTATAAAATTTTATTTGCAAAATATTTACTTTAATCCTTTATTCACATTAAATGTGAATAATATTTCTGCTTTGCAGTCAGAACAGTTTGATTTCGTATTTAAAAACAATATCTCAAACCCAAATTATATTTTTATTTTTATTTGCAGAATTATTCATACAAATCCCCTTTTTATTTCTAGCACTTAAATCTCATTTATAATTCCGTTTATATAATTCTATTTATTATATATAAATCCTTTTATATAATTCTATTTATTTTATATAAATCCAATTTATTCTATATAAATCCTTTTATATAATTCTATTTATTTCCCAAATGTTACCTTAATTATATTTTCCAATATTTGTTTTCCAAATATTACCTTCTATAATATCCTATTTATTTCACATATAAATATTTCATTTTCAATATTCACTTTGAAAATTTCCTTTATACATTCCAGTATTTCATATGGTATTTAAAATACCAAATAACATGACCAGTGTCATCATAATCAATCACAGATTATATATCACATCATATATCACAATATATGAAAACAAACAGTATTATAAATATTGAGGAATCCGGTTGGATCTCTCTAACCTATTTCCCTGCATCACAGATGTTAAACAATATTAATAACATCGATTTCATTTCAATATGAAATATTTTGTTAAACAGAATCAATATTTGATTAAAGATATATATATATATATATATATATATATTATTGTCTATAATTTCAACCAATAAATCAGCAATTCAACCAAATAATCAACATACAACAATCAATCATCATTTATTAATACTAGATTATATTTATAAAAATATAACTATACAGAGTTAGTGAGATTTACTCACATTGGACGGTCATCGTTAAATAACGATAATTGTTAGTTCCATTGTGAAGCCACATTCAGATAGACAATTTATTTCGCTATAAATTGTAACGAGCTCCGATTCACTCCCAGTCAGTTCCATTGTGAAGCCACCGTCCATACGATCCCAACGGATCCAAAATTTCGCAATTCTGATTTCAAATGGATAAGTTATGTATGTTATAACTTAATACACTTTTACTTTGAAATTTTACTTATAATTAAATTTTCTTTTGGGCTTTACCTCACACACCTGGCCCATCTCCATCCTTATAAATCCATACCCACTCAATCCATCTTCTCTTATAATCGTTATTTCTAGGCGCCATCCACACAACAAACCTTCACCAACATTTCAATCCATACTCCAAAATAATTCAAACAAACAACATCATAAATAATTAATATAAATTAACGTAAAATTAACACCATAACTACCTTCTCTAATCACGTGTCCCCCATAATCCATCTTCTTTGGGACATACCACATAGCATCTCACCATTTCCATGTTCTCTCTCCCATTCAATCTCCTTTCATAGTCCATAAAAAATCTAACAAAATATACCAAAATCCTCTCCTTTCAAATCTCATTACCTCCATACCGATTTCACATAACTCACACTCCACTTTCAAAATCCGTCCTTCAGACATTAACGCAACCTTCTACGAGCCTTATTCCATCCCACATCACCATTTAATCAATCCGATATCACCATCGCACTCTCCACCCTGAGCTCTCCTTCCCCATACTCTTCTCGTTCAACTCGCGCCTCCTTTTCTTGATGTCGTCTTTGACCTCAACAACTCGTATACAAAAGAGGGCCGACATTTTTATTTACGGAATTTCACCAACCTTCACGTACAACTGCTAAATCACACCCTGATTCCAAAAATAACATCAAACTAAAACATGGATGCTCCAAGAATCGAAAATCAGCAACCCTAGACTTCGCTGGAAATTTTCAGTGCATGGAAATCGAAGTCTAACACAAAAAAAGCTACATCAGTATGAATCTCCTTCTCCAGAGATCTCAAATATATATATAACATGATTTAAGGAATTTTGTTTGAATTGATTTTGATTTTCATAGAACGAATTTTACTATGTATTTATTTTGTGGTGTCGGCTGATGTTATTGACCACTGAAAAAATGACTTAGGGTAGAGAAAAAGTTAGGATATTATATAGGGTGTATGTGACTTGTTATGGAAGCTTCATCTATTTTTTAATATTTATTTTTATCATTTTATATTTGTTTTTGCTTTCTAAAAATCCGTGTGATCACACACGATATCCAAAAATCATGAAAATGGACATGTATCTACAGTTTGATATTACAGACCCAATGAAACTTGTTTCGTCGAATTCTGACTCCGTTTGCTCACAAAGCGTATTTTTAAAGGTCGAATTATCAGCTGTTTTTCACATTAGAATTCCATACGGCCACATACTGACTCCAAAAATCACAGAAATTGAAATCTAGCAATAATTTAATATTCCGGACCTAACAAAATTAGTTTCGTCGAAAACGGAGTTAGTTTGCAAAACTGGCTATTTTTAATGCTCTAAATAAACCCATTCAAATATTAATATATTTAAAAATAATTAAATTTAATATTAATAAATTAATATTATCGTATATATATTCACATTGAATATCATACAACTCCAAAATATACATATCAGAATTTATAACTCGATATTTCAATTCCCGATTAAATCAGTATTGGAAATCCATTTATAATATAAATAAATCGTTATAATTTATAAAGGAATTCCATGTCGAATTTTTGAAAATTTGATTTGGACATAAATCAAAATCTACCTAACGAAATCCCAATTTTTCTCTTCCATTAGAAAAATATACTTCACCAACTCCGAACGTTTCTTGTTTTACAGAAATCCGGCTTAAAACGGATTATGTATATTCGTTTCAAGTTCGAATCGCCAAATTACGAACTGTCGTGCCATTTCGGTCTTGATTATAATTATAATATAATTACATGTTCAAACTTCGTTTAAATAACATATTCGTATTCAAATTCAATTCTAAACTGTATTCTACCTTATATATGATCCAATTCACACTGTATTGTGAATTCAGCTATTTTTGATTATTTCGGAATTATGATATATTTTTATATTATAAATATTAATTAAATATTCCATATTATTTAATTAAATAACCATTTAAATCTATAAATCACTTTTTAACTAATTAAATAAATTAAATATAATACCGTAAAAATACGGGTCGTTACAATGGTGCATTATTTTGGGGAGGAATTCAAAGTTCTTATCAACGATGACACTTGCTTTGTACATGCAATATTCCTTTACTACAACATTTACCTTGTATGCATGTAATGGAGACTTGTTCGTCATTTTCAACGGGATCTAATAGAGCTCATCATGATTTTGCTTCACCGTACTGTACAATCATGAAATACCTAGCTACGTACATCTTGGAATTTCATTCTGCTAGGGATAAGCGATATTGGCCGCTAGGGATAAGCGATATTGGCCGTTAATGGATAATCAGATGGTACTATGTCCTGTAGTGAAAAGGTCGTATAGACGGCCAAAGTCCACCATATTCAAAAAAATACTATGGACGAAGATCGGACTTCAAATGGTAACTGGTGCAGCAAATGCGGTGTCGTTGGTCACAAGAATAATCGTTGTACTTTAGCTATATAAATTCGTGTATTTGTATTATCTTTGTAGTACTTGTAACTTTTTAAGGAACATTGCATAATTCATTTGATTTTCATTCATATCTAATACGTCATAGTTCAGTACATAATTCTTTGGCATATTACATAAAGTTCATACTTAATAGAGTTACAATGCATTCATATTAAACTTACTTCCTACTCGGTCCAGCACTAGAACCACTAGGAAGGTACTCCATAAAGTTGTACCATCGATTCATCAATGCTTTGCGGTACTCTAAAACTTGTTTTCGCAATCGTTTATTCTCTACTTGCATCGACAATGTGTATTCAACCCCTCTAAGACACATCTCAGGATCCAACCGCTCGAAAAAATTGCAACATGGAACTTGTTTAGGCCGAATTTTATGATCCTCATAATATTCACAGCGATAAAAACGCCATCCTGCATTCTTGTCATTTAGGAAAACAACTATATCACATTCTGCACCGCAATTACAACACACTCGAGGAGGTTGTAAACTATCAAGAGCATATATGATACGATACGACATTATTGCATCCGTCACTCTACCCGGTAACCCCCGTCTTGGACGAACCTCAACCATTGTGTCTTCTAAATTCTGTATATACGGATCCTGCTGCACAACTTCAAGTTGTGTCTCAGGAACAAAATCAATGTTGTTGGTTAAACTATCTTCTACCACCCCGCCAATATGATTTTTTTCAAAGTCATCTTAAATTTTTATCATTGTCTCATCATCAATTTCCCAATTATCCATTTTTTACATACAACAAAGGTATAATAGCTATATAGTAGAACTATAAAGAATTGCAAGAGAAGCAAAATCTTTAACCTATCAAAGAACTTAGATGTAAAATCTAACCTAATTTCTAGCTCAATCACAAATACTTAGATACAAATTAATAGGTTTTTGAAATAGAGAAGAGGTTGAAAATTAGTTTGCCATTTTTGGAGTTTTGGGAAAGCACAAGAGTGAAAGCGAATAATGGAAGTGGGTGGAAAAGTAGATGTAAACAACTCAGGATGTGAAGTTAGCATTTTTAATACCGTTATCTAGGATAACGCTAGTTAGCGTTATCCGAGATAACGCTCTGCCAAATGTTCACTGCCTCCATTTGGGGTCGTGCACATTTTTATTGGCGTTATCTGGGATAACGCTAACAAGCATTATCCCAGATAACGATATTAAAAATACCCACTGCCTCAAATGGAGACAGTGGACATTTGACAGAGCGTTATCTGGGATAATGCTAGTTAGCGTTATCCAAGATAATGCTATTGAAAATGCTCACTGCCTCAAAAGCAGGCAGTGAGCATACTCCTTATATATTTAGGCGGTCTCAACAAAGAGTGCTAACAAATCTAACTACGAAACGACTAAGCAATCAACAACAATATATCTAAATTACATAACAATAACAAATCCAAATTACATAACAACAACATATCCAAATTACATAACGAACATAGAAACAACATATTCGAATTACATATTGAACATAGCAATAAGATATCCGAATTACATATCAAACATAACATATCCAAGCTGATGGTATTAACTTAATTTCTCATTAAGAATTTACTCGGTGATCCACCCGTTGGATGCATTTTAGATCATGAACCCGATTGGTTTTTCATGCTTATTAGCTTATTCAAGTGTCAAATGAGGATTCACTTAACCTTAGAAAAAGTGCGACTGCTTGCAGTTTAGCAATGTATTTTGAAGCAACTTTTACTATCTTTGAAGCAAACTGTGTAGTGTAAGTAATATAAATTTGTGTTGCAATTCATAGGAAATGTTTTCATGGTGTTATTTGCTTTTCTATTGCTGCAAAAGAAAAGGAGATAACCCCAGGAAAACACTTCCCTACAGCAGCACAAATTAATATTACTTACACTACACAGTTTGCTTCAAAATTTGTAAAAGTTGTTTCAAAATAAAATGATGAACTGCATGCAGTTGCAGTTTTCGTAAGGTTAAGTGAATCTGCATTTGACACTTGAATAAAGCTAGTAAGAATGAAAACCTGACTAAGTCCATGAGCTAAAATACATCTACCTGGTGGATCATCGAGTAAATTGTTAACCAGAAATTAAGTTAAAACCTTCAGCTTGGCCATGCTTCATCTGCTTCATATACCTTGGATGGATAGGTATATGTTCTATGTTCCATCTCTTCGTAATCTGTAAATAGTTAAGATACATGCACTTTAAACATACACATACAAATACACATACTAAATACGGATAATTTAAACTTTCATCACTAATCTATAAACATGAACATACATGTGCACAAACACATACAAATACACAACTAAATATGGATAATTTGAACTTTAATCACTAATTTAACTTTAAACATATACATACAAAACCCAAAATCATGAAATTCTTGATGTAAACTATAACTTGTACACCATAGGAACTTAAAAACACATCTATTCTGCAAAAGAAGGGATTAGAATAGACATCCTTAAACATGAAAATCCTAAATTTATGAAATTTAAACAACAAAGTTAGGTAAACTTACTAATAAGAGGAGGTTGACGATAGGTGGAGACTATTGAAATTAATTTTAGAGGAAAATTTTGATATTTGACCTAAAGTTGAAAGGGGCGAAAAACTTCGTATTTGCTAGAAATAGGAAGAACGTGGAAATAACGAAAGAAAGAAAATGGCTGAAGCGTTTATACCCTTCTGGGGGTTATCCCAGATAGCGCTTATTGTTATAGTGTCATCTCAGATAACGCTTTCGAAATAAATAAATAAAATCAACTGGTATTATCTGGGATAAAGCCAATATATGAAAAGTAGTCTAAATCAGTAATTAGTTTTAAAACTGACCTATTTCCATTATAAATTCTCAAAAGAGGGCTAAACCAGCGAATTTTCCTTAATTATATTAATGCGTTGGAGATAGCTCAAAATTTATGTGACATAGTTAGAAGCTATGTAAACTTTGGATCATTAGTCGGACAATTTTCAAAAGCATTCCCTAAGCACGTTCTCAAAAGTCATTTGTTTGAAAATTTCAGAAATCACAAGCTTAATAAATCTGTACTAACACAAATAGAGGAGTAATACATTAAATTGCACCTAAAATTATGGGAGGGAATTTAGAAAATCCCCCAACAAAAGGGAGTCCCTAATAGTTAGTAGAGGAAATCAAATATTCATAAATGCCTTTAATACCGATGGTGCCACACAGGCATACACAAATACTAAAAGGATATATTACCGCCCTTGATAACCTGAAAACAATAGGGGCTACTACATTTGTACTTCCGCCAAAGGTAAGATAAATACAATATATTATTCATTGGCAAGTATAACTGCCTCTATTGCTAATAACATAAAAATAGGTGCACAACATATATCAACATTTATAGTTGCCCCTACTGCTAAACATAAAAATAGGCCCATAGCAGGCATGTTTCTTGCTCATAGACACACATATCAACAAATATATATAATATTGGTAACCGCACCAATTATAATACTGGTAATAGCAGTGTAAAAACACTTCTTGTAAAAAAACCGCAATGCAGTAGTACAATCAATATGTATAGAAAATGAAAAGACACGAACAAAATCATTTTGAAAGTTGCCATTATTATTCTTTAAAATGGGCCTAAACTAGCACATATTTACAACATTCAAATTAGTATAACTTTGTTCCAGCACACTGCACCAACATTCCAATGCCTACAGTCATTACCTATATATGTCATTCCTATTTTGTTAAATAAATGTTGCCACTGAAGAAAAACCTTGTGCTACAGCTAAACAAATGCTCCATCCCACACTGTACCAACAAGCATATGAACTTTCATCCATCTTCCATGGAAAATCATCCATCTGAATTTAATCATAACATTTTATGCAAAATATTACAAGCTATTAGCTCTTTTGACAGTATTTACTGAAAGTTATAATGCATAACTAATTAACAATTATGTGAATAGTTTAAAAAGCAACAATGACCAAAGTTAACAAAAAGACTACGTTGAAATATCTATATATGAACTTCATTTTTCAAATCAATGAAAATCCAATTTATCTTAATTTGTAGTTTCTTTTCCCAAAGAAATCCCAAATATTTAAAATGCTCAACCCTCACTCCACATTTGATCCCGAAATTTTACAACCTCCAAATGAGGTTCTTCTCTAGCAAATTTTTTGATGAATATTATACTAAATCCTATAACTTAACTCATCCTACCCTAAACCTAACTGATGCTTTAAAGTTAGCCATCAAAAACAAATTATGGAAGGCTATTAAAGAAACTAAGAAAACCAGTAGAAAATGGTCACTAGGATGAATCAAACATTCATTTTCCTTGAAGGAGTGATTGACACTCATCCAAATGATCAAGTCGGTAGTGTGTTGGAATGTAAGGGTACAAATACCCCTGGGAAGTAGTTAGAACTAACTTAATTGTTGAATTTAACAAGTACTCTATTGTAGATTTAATAAAGACCAAGATCTAGAGAAACAACTTGCATATCCTTGATAAATATTGGGATGATGAATGGTGTAGTAATGATGATTCTAGCCAATATAATAAATGTAGAATTTTGATGTACACGAAAAGTGAAGTATGGGATGGTCTCGTTATCCGTACAAGCAAGGAACATATAAGTATCACTCTATATAGTAAAATGAGAGGGAAATTAACATGTGTAGTGGTTTATGTAGTTAATTTTTGTTGAGAAGAAAAGCATATGTTAATACTAATTTTTGGAGTTAAAAAAATGAATAATACAAACCATCTCTCACCGGCATGATTATTTGTCGGTGGCATAACTTGTTGTGTAGATCAATTTCATTGAGCATTGACGTAAACTCTACGTGTTGGCAATTTCTTGGAGGTGCATCTTTATGTGCAAAATCGGTTTCAGTGACAATTGATGTAAACTCCCCACTTGGATTATTTACCGAAGGGGAAATCTGTTGCATGAAGTTAGTTCCATTGATTATTGACGTATACTCACCATTTTTAATATTTCTTGGAGGTACAGATTATGTAATATTAGCCCCATTAAGAACTCATGTAAACTCTCCAAGTGGGTACGACATTTGTGCATAGGAAGGAGGTCGGTACACATGAGGACAGTTAAACTGGCTTGATGATGATGAAAACTGGTATGTTCACAGCTGTGGGTTTGATATGCATTGTTTAGAAGTTGAATACGGTTGTAGGAGTGGTTGAAGTTGGATAGTGGATATTTTGCAACGTCCTGCTTTTTTATCGATTTGTATTTGAATATTTAAATTAGTTTAAATATTGAATTCGTAATATAAGCAGATTTATATATTAGTTAAAAACGAAGTTGAACGTATAAAAATATAATTAAATATCGAAATCAAATTCGGACAAGGTTCTTTTGAGACGTAGTTATAATTTAATTTTTAGAATTTTACTGTAATTTTTAATTAATTAAATACACAACTTTTTATTTGGAGTGTTTTGCACCCTGTAACAACATTTTGGGGTTTCAAAATATGAGTTAAACTACCAATATTATTATATTTTTGGTATTGTGACACTCGCTAGACACGACTATATTTTTATTTTGGTCCATAGCAGCCTGTAAATAAACAAAAATGTTACGCACTGTAAATCGGTTTTATAAAACTTGCTGATCAAGCCTTCATTCGCAAGCTTTAGGATTTCTTCTCATTGAAGAAAACATGCATACAACTATGTATTGGAAAGTGAAGCTACCCTAAAATAAATTGTCCAAATAGAAAAGAAAGTAAAATCCTAATCAAACAGTAAAGAGGCTTAAGGGGTACCATGCAGCTACTTTTTCGGTAGGACGCATGCAAGTTAAATCAAAACACGATCTACCCTAATGAAAGGAAATTGCATAGCTAACCTTACCCTATAATCTATATTTTCCCATTACTTAGCAATGAAGCCTCGTACACCTTTATTTTTCATTGCACAGTGAAATCAACTTATCACCATAACACGCAACCACCCATACCCTCTTCCCTATTGTAACACCCCGTATTTTCTGATAATATTAAAAGAACGAATTAAAGAATACTTATTTTTTAAAGTGAGAATTAAGGGAAACGGGTTACGACATTGCGTTCGTCTCGAAATTCTGCTTGGAATAGAGTTCAATTTTCGTAAATCGGACTTCGTATGCGGAAGTTATAGCCCTCAGAAGTTTCAGGAATTTAAATAAAATAAAACAGCTCAGTTCTGAATTCAAAATTCGAATTCAAATCATACATCCGGGCTGGGCGGGAAATTTCCCTCCCAGGACCCAGGTCGACCAGGGGATCGACCTAGGTCACATAGGTCGACCAGGGGGTCGACCTCCCCTCTATTTCACGATCCGAGGCCTGGTTCGTTTCTCTGCATTTGGACGCCCGTTCTGACCAGATTCGTTGATCCCTATGCTATATAAACACCCCTAAGACTACAGTTTTCTCTACACAACTCCATTACACCTGTACTTTACCCAAATTCATAGCAAAATAAATCAAAGACAGGGTTATGCCACTCAATTTCTTCGTAGAAATCAAGTTTAAAATTCAAGTAGAGATTCAAAGGCTAATTCAACGACTTCAATAACTATTTTCTAAGAATCAAATCTAAAGTAGAGAATCGATAATCTACGTCAAAGGATCGCTTTTCAGTTCCAGAAATCAGATCCCAGAATTCAAGACTGTTCTATAATTTATAAGTTCATGTTATTTTCATTAGTAAAATTCAATTGTGATTTTGACATTGTAATAAATCTAAATCTGAGATTATGCCTATTTCTATCTGTCTTTATATTGGATCTATCCCGTTTGATATTATTATATCCATTCTTTGTCTCTACCTTCCCTCTTTCCCTTTTGTTTTTGTAGCCAGGCTACTGCGAGCCTGAGCAAAATCTCACAAGAGATGAACGTACGTTGAAAATAAAAATTGGGCATAATATATCACTTGGACATGACCATTGCTGAAATTGGGCATAATATATGACTTGGACATGACCAGCGCTAAAATTAGGTATACTATATGATTTGAACACGACCAGCGCCAAAATTGGGAAAAAGTAATAAATCATGTATAATTGGGCATAACTGATTTGTAACTGATTTGAGGAATTGGATATAACATGAAATTTACATTTATTTGGCATAATTTGGAACATGTATTATAGCACGACTATAAAGATGCAATTTGGGGAAATTTAACATAAATTATGGAATATGTAATTTGACATATAGAACCTAGAATTAGAATGAACGAACAAGTATGAAATTTGGCATGGAAAACCTAGTTTTGGGAATAAACTGTAAATTGGAATATTAAATTTAGCTCGGGCTTAACTATTGATTTGGGACACCAAACATAATGCATAGTGATTTTGGGCATGACTATTATTGCAAATTTAGGGAATATCGGGTATAGCCAATTTTGATTAATAAATGGAAATTAGAATTTGTTAGGAATAACTAAGGAATTGGATCATGACTAGTTTTGGTTAATTTTTTAATTAGCATGTAAAATCTAGATTTGGGTATATATGGTGAATGTGTAAATTAAAGATGAACATGCCTAACCCGAGGTTAGATTGAGTTGTGGTGTAAAACTGCTCGGAACCGCCCGACACATCCAGTAACCACAAGAACACCTATTTAATGTGAGAGGTTAGTGTATCATGCCCAAGGAAAACCCAAGGTAAATTGAGTTGTGGTGTAAAACTACCCGGAACAGTCCGGCACATCCAGTAACCGAAACAACACATATCTAATGTGAGAGGTTGGTGCATTAATAAATCAATTAATGCTAATGAACAAGATGGATGGCTAGGATTAAGTTCACAAGAACACTTAACCAATATAACATGAATGACCAGGGTTAAGTTCATAAGAACACTTAACCAATATAACATGAATGACTAGGGTTAAGTTCATATGAACACTTAACTAATATCACATGAATGAATAGTGTTAAGTTCATAAGAACACTTAACCATAATAATGTGAATCACTAGGGTTAAGTTAATGAGAACACTTAACCAATATAACAAGATGAATGACTAGGGTTAAGTTAATAGGAAACACTTAACCATTATAGAATGATGAATGGGTAGGGTTAAGTAATAAGAAACACTTAACCAATATAACTTGATTTGCGGTAAGGTTAAGTTGAAACAGGAGGGAAACACTTAACCAATATGACTTGATTTGTGGTAAGGTTAAGTTAAAACAGGAGGGCAACACTTAACCAATATGACTTGATTTGTGGTAAGGTTAAGTTAAAACAAGAACCAATATAACTTGATTTGTGGTAGGGTTAAGTTAACACAAGAAGGCAACACTTAACCAGAGTAACATGACGATTAGGTGGGTTAAGTAACTTGTATTGATTGATGACACTTAACCAATACAACATGATGAAAACGTGGGGTTAAGTTAACAAGAAACACTTGACAAATATAACTTGATGGATGAACGGGGTTAAGTTAATATGAAACACTTAACCAATCCAACATGATAAGTGAGGAGGGTTAAGTTAATAAGAAACACTTAACCAGCATGACATGATGAATGGGTGGGTTAATTTAACATGAATGGACAACACTTAACCAATATGGCATAATGTGCGGGAGGATTAAGTACATATCAAGTTGGGTGGGTAACATTAGTAAATAAAGACCCACAAACTTAACCATTAAATAAACATGCTTGACTCAATAGAAGGGTTAAGTACATATCGGGTTAGTGGGTAATATTAGTAATATACAGGCCCAAAAACTTAACCGATACGAAACCCTAGTAACGGGGACCCATTTCAGTAGTAACCCACATAGATGTATCATGGTACCCTGAACTAGGCAGGGTGGGGCACGATTATTGGGCTGATTATAAGCGGTCAAAACTGCGGCAGGGGGTACGTCAGTGTAGGTTCTGACGGTTTATGGGCGTGCACGTACTCCGAAGTGGGAAAAAGCAGGCATTGAGTACCAGTAGTTATACATTGTGTATCTTGAATCGTGTTGGGTTTCTATCATAAGGATTGATACACCTTATGGTGAGACCAACACAAGGTATCTACACGCAAGAGAGGGTCGATAGACATAGACAAGAGAAAATTAATACGAGTAAGGAGCCGATCGATAGGGTAGTAAGGGTACATCTAACATGTTCATGGCAATTAGACAGACTGAGGTGGAATCCTCACGATAGATGTACACCTGAAGGCTACTACAATTGCGGGGATTGGGATCACTTTACAATATGATTATTTTATATAGATTACTAGTTGGGACACTAGTTAGGTGGTGCAGAGATATAAAAATCAGAATAAAAAGGTAGTAATGAAGCAAAGAAAGAGCAGAAGCACATTCAGTTTATCTTGCCTTATCATTTCTATACTAATCGTATGTTATCTTGTTATCCTTGTTCTCACGGTATTGTCTTATATTCAGTTATTCATGTCATGATGCTTTTGCCAGTTTATATGCTAAAAGTCACTGGACTTACCAGACTTATGCCTGACCTAGTTTTGTTTCTCCTCTTTTCGTCCGTTCTGCCCCTCCCCCCTCCTAGGTTAACAGGGAGGAAATATTACCACTTAGCTCAGTTTTCTTTCCAAGCTCGAAGATAGTTGACGTGTTGCTTTAGACTCTCTCTTCCATTGCTATGGTTGGTTCATGCTTTATTGGGGAATATCATTGTTATTTTTATGCTTCTTTTATATTTGGAAGTTATTAATTCAAGACCCAAGTTCTATGTATTACTTTTAAGTATGATTGAGACAAATCTTGTAAAAACTTGACTGAATCACATTGTTTATAAAATGACTTTATTTTCCGCTGATTTATTTGTCTGTCTTGTAATTTATCTGCATCTTTTACCTAAAATGCTCCACCGAAGTTAAGGCATTCCCTTTGTGAGTGACCTTAACGGAGGTGGGGTATTTCACTTGGTATCAGAGCTGAAGATTACCAGATCAGATAAAAGATTTGAAAAATTATCTTCAAAACGGTTTTAAAAGAAGCATTTTCAAAAGAAAGGTTGTAACATCCCATATTTTCTGTGTATTTCAAATTTTCAATTTTAAATAAATAATAGAATAATATCGGATAAAAATCAAATTCTGTTGATTATAATGATAATGATTATTTGAATGAAGTATAAATAGAGTTTAAATTTAGTTTATACTTAGAATTGGTGAAATTTGCAAATTCATATTTTATTTATTTAAATGACTTAAGTTATTTAGTTAAAATGGAAATTCAAATTTAATTGGTAAATGGAGAATTCTAAGTTTAGAAATAATAACTGAATTTCAAATTAGAGATTTAAATAATCAAAAATCAGATTAAATGTGTGAAATTTATTTATAGAATTTACCCAAGTTATAATTTAGTTAAATTTGAATTTAACGAATATTTAAATTTAATTAAAATAGTTAAATGAATAATTGAACATTTTATTTATTTAATTAACGTTGAGATTTAACTGTTTCAGCGACTGTCTCGGAATTCGACGAAACTGGCGCCATTAGAACCGGAACGGTGAATTATGATAGGATTTAAATTTGCGTTAAAATCCGACTTACCGTTTGATCGTAGGAGAGAAAATGTGAATGAGATCATTGTAAGTGGATAATAGGGTATATCTCATGTTTGGGCCTTATAAAAATATATAAATAAAACTCACTTATCTGCTCCATCAGCCATTTCATTACACGTACATTTTCATCCTCCAAAATTTTTCTTTAATGGCTGAAAACCAATTATCAAAACCCTAGAAAACAAAATTTCAACTCCAAATTGAAATTTCTTCAAACCCCAACATATTACATATCAAATCGAAGCCCTCGACGTCACGAAGCTACTGGTGCTCTCAGTTTCGACATGCATGGCCTGTAGTGGCCGAAAACTGCGGTAAACGTTTCCTGTTTCGAAACCCTAAGTATGGATTTGGGGGTTTTCGATTTGGGCTCTAATCGGAGATTTGGGAACATGGGTTTTGAAGAGATTGTCGATGTGAGTGTGATGGTGGCGCTCGCAGGTGGTATCATGGACTGAGGTGGTCGGATTTCGTGTGTTAGGGTTTTGGAGTTCGGTTTTGGGTAGACGTCGTGCTGGCTGCTGGGATGACCGGAGTGGATGGCTCCGACACCGGCTGGTGCGCCTCGACGATGGGAGAATTTTGGAGGTGGCGGTTCGTTGAACCGTGGCCAGAGTTAGGAGATTTCGGCGGTCAAAGTTCGGCCAGTGATGGGTTCCTTTGCGCAGTTCACTATAGCGGGACGATGATGAGCGGGAAATGGGCCTGCTGACATGGCAATGCGGGATTGGTGAGGAATCTTATTTAATTAATTTCCATAAATTCAAATTACAAAGGATAAAACACTCATAACTTTCACATGCGGACTCGGATTTGGACGCGGTTTGTTGCGTTGGGATCGTGGCGGAATTGCGGACGTTTTGACACTATCCTGGTTGCGTTTCGATACTGTGAAATTTTGGCCTTTAAATTGGACGTTCGATCAACCACAGTGCAAAGGTGAGTGATTCTTCGCTCACGAAATACTGAATTATTCTCATATTTATTGAATTAAATTATGAAGTAAGTCTGGTTGCATGGTTGTGTTGGATTGTTGATGTGTGGTTTAAACTTAACATGCAATCTAAGTAAATGATTTGTTATTTAAGTTAATTTAAATCTCTAGTTGAAATTCGAACCCGTGTTAAATCCTGAAATAGTTTAATGTTGATCAATGAATGAAATTGTTGTGATGGATGTTGGTTGAAATTTATTACTGAATTTATAGTGACATTTTAATGCTCCTTATTTCAGTATCTTGCAATGCATGTTGATTTATGACGATAAATCCCATTTACCCTTGGTGTTACAGGCATCTAATGAACCGGGATTTATCGATGAAATAAATTTAAGAACACGGAGTGAAATGATAAATCTCTGTGACCCTGATTTGGATTGAAATGATAGATCCATCCCTGAAATGTCGAGAAATTAAATTTAAGATCACTTGGCCATTGGATAGATAATTATATACAGACATCGGTTGGTTAAATGATTTTAAATATTGAAATATTATTGGTCGGGAATTTCATTTTTAAAGGGAGGTGCCGATACTCGATTAATTCATCCCTTAAAATTTTTTAAATTGGGATGTTATTTAAAATGGGTTAAGGAATTTATCCCAAAACAAGTGGAAACTCTTAAATTTAGATTTGAACATGATTTTCAAATTTTCAAATTTAAGGGTATGGATTTAAAGGTAATAAATTCTTATGGAATTTAGATTCTAGGAAATGGAAATCGAGGGTCTTATGAGTTGTTTTAACTCAGTTTTAAATATGGGCTGAATCCTTTATATTGAACGGTTGTTTGAACAATGTTTGAAAATGAGAAATGGAAACTGAATGAACTCCATTGGAAACTGGGATATAGATTCGTGTATTGGGAATTCGGAAGGAAGAAAAATTTTGGTTTAAAATTATCTACATATATTTATACCTGGCTTGATTTCAAAATTTAACTATTCCTTTTTTTCTAAATTTTAGTTATTCAAACTTCTAACCTATCCATTATTTTATTTTAAATAAAGTTTCCTTTGTATTTAGTATTCAAACTATCTAGTAAACTTTAATTTATGTATGTACATAACATTTTAATTAACTTATTTAATTTTAATTTTTATATTCTATATATATTTATTTTATCTAAAATTCCTTTCTTATAAGCATTTATTTTCAAAAGTATTTTTATGAATTGTAATTTCTTCCGAATGGAAATGTTGAATTTAAACCATTGGTTCAAATGGAGTTGTGATAAGTTTCATTCTATTTGAATAGGAATTGTTTTGAATCGGTTTTGATAGGGAAAGGTAGATTTTATTCTACTTGAAAATAAATGGGATTTCCAAAGATTGAAACGAATAGATATGGGAAATATATATATATATATATTCTATTGAATATGAAGGGACTTCAAATGTAAATCGATTTGAAATAACTGAAATCTTTTAAGATGAAGTACATTCTATGTGAATATAGACCGATTCGAAATATTATACGAGTATAATATAATGACATGGAAATATATTCTAGTTTGGAATAAAAATTGATTTGGGAATGATTTGGGATATTTTGATATGAAAGTATACTCTATTTTGAATATAAAATGGGTTCGAAACAAAATATGATATTTTGATATGAAAGCGAACCTTTGAAATGTAAAAGAACCAACCGATGTGGAAAATGTAAGCGTTGGTTGTTAAAGAGACCGGAGTCAACATAAGGCATACTCTCTGTCAGTGTCGATACCACTTTGACAACTGTGAACGTTTTGACGTATCCAGAACGAGATATGTGTGAAAACCCTGTAACTTCCCCGTAAAGGAAAGCCCGGATAGTTCGAGAACAAGCCACAACAGAACACAAACAGAAGAACATTTCATTGTTATTACAACAATGCATCAGATTACAAGAATATACAGAGTATAAATGAATATTACATAGAAATATCAGAGATTTAAATTACATTTAAATACATAGCAGCGGAAAATAATACAATACACAACTAGAATGAGATATATGGATACAAAGCTTTCCGGATATCGTTCCAGCTGTAAACCAGGATCCTGTGAATATAAATCTGCAAAACCAAAACTACTAGCTGCCCGTGTCAAAATAAGGGCACCCAGAGTTTAGGTTAAAACAATAAACTCCAGGTCAGTCATGTGACTGGTGTGAGAACTAAAACAGTTATTAATCTTTATTTTAAATCATTAGGTAAATCAAGGGACCACGCCGTATGACACGGAACGGGTTTCCTCCCAAGAATACCAGTGCATAAAACAAACAGCGCAATGCTAAATAAAGAAAAATGAAGCTGTTATAAGACCCAGGTCCCATCACACAATGCAACGCAGCCGAGGATAGGGTTTTCCCTTATAACAGCCAAAGAATGCTTGATACGTTTAAAACAAATCATTTGATACTACTATAAGTGCATAGTGTATAAAACAACTTCAAATCATAAGTATCAATCATAGGCGGCATGAATGCCCCATAACACTATGTCGCCATATATAAGTTTACAATCAAAACCGCAAGACGTCGTATTGGAAGTTGGGTTATCATTTATGGTATGAACCGAGGCTAGGGGCAAGATCCTCAACCGATTCGAGACAATCTAGCCCATGTCTCAGGAACAGTCGCAACTGCCCCATGGATCGTCAGGGCCGGTCCACCGATGTGGATTATTATGCCTGAACACTACGTTTCCCCGCCCTTTGGGGTGTAAGCCTGGCCCGTCAGCCGACCAGAAGCATCGGCCGAAACCGATATCACGAGGCGCCTCGCTTTTCAGCAAGTAATAATAAGTAACATCCACATGAGTCAAACTCGTCAGCCAGTTCAAGCACTGACGCCACTCATAACTAGAATGAAACGCATGTCCTCCCTGATGTCCGTCTCCCGTTTTTAGTTCATACCGGGTGTGATACTCGCGAATCAACGTTACACAAAGCTACGCCACAAAGGCCGTGCTTCGATCATCAACCACAAGACTTTGCTTTTCAACAGAAGCCTTGATCATTTGCCACTTAAGCATGCCACACAGGCAATTCACTCCATGCGATTGATATCCATCAATATATAACCCCTGAGCTCATACGTCTCAGAGAAGGGCGTTAAGCAAGAGAATAAATTCTCCGCCGCCAAACAGATATATATTTAATAGAGATCAATCACACGGACTAAAATCCAATGTCAGACACACAGTCCATTTACAAGTCCGTTCTGGGTCTGAACGAAACCGGAGGCACCTAGTACCCCGCATATCCATCGATCTCCAAGTACGTCTGGACGATCACTAACTGTTTCCATCTTCTTGGGTGTACAGCCCAATCAAGATCATCAGTAATCACCCAAACGACGTGAAGACTTCCGGTCTTCGACCATCGTCTTCATCTTCGACTTATCGTCGTATCAGTTATTCAGAATGGGATAAACCCGGTCTTTCCGAATAACTCGCGTATATTTTAAATAAGTGTTACACAAACACAACATACGCCTCATTCCAATTCATTAGTCACTAACCGTAAATTAATCAAGAGAATAATTCCCCAAATATTAACCCCGAAGGCCGAAACCAACATCAGATCAATATTCAGAAAACCATTCTGCTTGGCTAACCGACAGTTAGTTTCTAAATTTCACATTCATAGGGAAAGGTTCCCATTAATTTTATCCAAGATAAATTCCTTGAATTTATTCTTTATTCTATTTTTGAATCTCAATTCAAACTAGTCGGGATTAACGAACCTTACCGGACTAATCATTTGTTTTAATTTCCCAATCCCAACCTATTCATCCCATGAAGTAGAACTGGTAGTACTTCATATCTAACACCACGGTGTTATCGGTAAATTCAATTACCATTTCACGTTCAAATCTAATTAAAGATTTAACTATCGCCTAGAGCAAAACTGGTGATACTCCATTTCGATTTTTTTTTTCAATCTAATTAAAGATTCATTAAAACTCCACCTAGTTTTAATGTTCGACTGGGTTAAAGAATCAGTGTCATTTAAAACACGGTTCACGATAAACCCAAAATCACATTCATTAATTATCGGGTTAAAGAACGATTGTTATTTAAAACACTGTTCACGATAAACCCAAAAATCATTCCATTAATTATCGGGTTAAAGAACAAGTGTTATTTAAAACACTGTTCACGATAAACCCAATATCAATATCAATTCAATTCCAATTAAATATTATTTAATTGGTACACTTCATTAAATCCAAGTAAAAAGATTTAATCTTTTCTCAACTGGGTCCAAGAACAGTGTTAGTGAAGACACCATTCACGACAAACCCAAATCACATTTGATATTCAATACAAGGCTCTGAATAGAAAATATATCGGCTTATATTCAATATCACATTCTACGATTAACAAATGTCGTATTGGAAATAACGATATAAACATATATCTTTCAAATTTCCATAACAACATCCGTATAATCACGAATTCCAATATCGAAATATTCCGAAGACAATTTCGATTCAAATCCACTCCAATGCAATCATTGGAGATTCTAGTTATTTTTAAAACCCTTTTCAAATTCAATTTATTTATTTAAAAATAAATAGAATTATAATTCTAGTTCAAAACTAGTTCATTTCGATAAAAATCTATTTTTATCCTTTCAAATATGGAGTTTTTCATCCCAAATCTTCACAAATCATTTCTTATGATTTTACACAAATTATTATTATTTTTAATAATTTTATCAAGGCCCGTACAGTCGATTTCCATCAACGGCCATCGAACTGCACTTACAGCGACCTTTTTCGAATTTGATTTGGACGTAACTCCAAATCCAACCGTTAGATTTCTAATTTCTAATATTCGTTAGAAAGCTCTTTTCGATATGAACCCAACGGTTCCGGTTTTAGGAGAACCCGATGGTCGGATCTCCCGTAATGTCCGTTTGAAATAAATGGTCGAAATTCGCGAAGTGTCGCGGCGCGGCGCGTTCTATTCAGGCCATTATATTATATATATATTATATATATAATATATATTTCGTCGATTTCTATTTAAAACAAATTATATAAATAGTTTTGAATCTATTTCAAAAACAATTTCAACCTCCATTTCAAATCAAAGAAAAATTGAATTCTTCTTTATAAGTTCGTTTTAAAATTCATTTCTATTCAATTCAAATTTCAATTCAATTTGAATTCATTTCAATTTGCTTTCAATTCAATTTGAATTCGTTTTATATTCAATTCATTTCGAAATCGTTTTCAATTCATTTCATTTCGAAATCGTTTTCAATTCAATTCATTTCGAAATCGTTTTCAATTCAATTCATTTCGAAATCGTTTTCAATTCAATTCATTTCGAAATCGTTTTCAATTCAATTCATTTCAAAATCGTTTTCAATTCAATTCATTTCGAAATCGTTTTCAATTCAATTCATTTCGAAATCGTTTTCAATTCAATTCATTTCGAAATCGTTTAAAATCGATATAAATATCGTTCACGTCAAAATGGCGTCAATCTAATCAACACGGCTTCATAAATTTCTATTTTCAAATATTCTATTTCAAATATTTCCTTTTTCAAAATAGTGGTTATTATCAAAATATTTCGTTCAACACATGACCAATCTCAATGGATGAGTACTGCCAACACATGAACTTTTATTTTATATTGATAAAGATGTAAATTTTATTACTAAAATATTTCGTTCAACACATGACCAATCTCAATGGATGAGTACTGTCAACACATGAACTTTTATTTTATATTGATAAAGATGTAAATTTTATTACTAAAATATTTCGTTCAACACATGACCAATCTCAATGGATAAGTACTGTCAACACATGAACTTTTATTTTATATTGATAAAGATGTAAATTTTATTACTAAAATATTTCGTTCAACACATGACCAATCTCAATGGATGAGTACTGTCAACACATGAACTTTTGTTTTATATTATTCTTTATTTTCTAAATTGGAATGAGGCCCAATCAATCACTATATAATATTAATCATATGGATTTTCACACATCACACGTACATAATAGCATTGAAAAATAATCAACCATCAACCAAAGTGCACTACACTGTATAAGCATCAAATATAGATATCTAACGCTTATAACAGCCTGTCAATCAATCGATCGACACATTTAATCAATCAGGATGAGTGAACTTCAAATTTCATCCCAACACCCGTGTGGGGTTTCAAACAATCAAACACAGATTTTATTTGTGCAGTTGGGCGATGTGTGAAATTTATCGTCCCAATCAATGTCATTCAAATAGGTGTACATAAACAAACCGTCCGGTTTGTAAATGAATATTTTATTTTATTCACTTCACGTTAAAAATTATATTTTTAACGATAAAACATTTTATTTTAACATATGAATTTCTACTCAGTTCATTCTTTAAATAAAATGATATTTTTATTTTCCTAACATATTTTAGAAAATTTCGGCGGCATAACGGCACGATACTAGAAACGGGACAAGGCCAAGCCTTATCCCCGGTCTAGTGAAGGCCCACGCCATTCACACATCAATCAATCCATTCATTTCACCAAACAATTCAATTTCAAATCAAATCATATAACTAACCTATGCAACCAAACAAACAAGTCCATGGTCTGTGGACGATTGTGTCGGGTGCTACTAAGCACCGTCTGCATCCTAGTATATATATAACTAGAAAATAAAATTGAAAGGTGAGAAATTCTCACCGATAGCTATCCAACTACACGACACTTCATTGATATAAATCTTCTTCGTTCTCGCCCTTTTGTCACCTTCGTTGTCCGCTTTCACTACATATGAAAAAAAAATCGAATTTTACTTCGCTATTCAATATATAAAAATCGAATTTTTACTACTATGTTATATAGATAAAAATTATATTTTTATCACGCTATTTTCCATATAAAGATTTCGCCTTTTATAAAATAAAGATTTCGCCTTTTCTAAAATAAAGATTTCGCCTTTTCTAAAATAAAGATTTCGCCTTTTCTAAAATAAAGATTTCGCCTTTTCTAAAATAAAGATTTCGCCTTTTCTAATTTAAAGATTTTACCTTTTCTAATTTAAAGATTTCGAAATAAAAATCATTGCTTTAAAACATAAAATAAAATCAGTTTTTAAATATAACAAAAATCAGTTTTTAAATTATAACAAAATACAGTTTTTAAATTATAACCAAAATACAGTTTTTAAATTATAACCAAAATACAGTTTTTAAATTAAAACAAAATATTTAAAAACTCACCTTTTTCTAGGTCAGAAGGGGGCGGGGGTCGCTGCTACGAACGGGGACGGAGGGTGGCGGTCTGCTGGGACGCGGCGGCGAGGTCAAGGCATGGGTCCAGGGGTGCGGCGGTTCATTCGAAGAAGAGGAGAGAGAGGAAGAAGGGGGATCGGGCGTTGACTGGGCGGAGGCGATGGCCTGGAGGCGGGATGGGCGACGCGACTGGATGCGCGGTGGGCGGACGAGATCAGGGCGACGGGTTTCTAGGTTTTTTTTTCTTTTTTTTTTCTTTCTGAAATCGATTATCTGTTGAAAAGTAAGGGGGGGGGGGGCAGAACGATTTTAAGGAGGAGAAGGGAGAGAGGTAATTTAATTAATTTTTTTTTATTTATTTTATTTTAATTGCAAAAAGTTGACTTTTACATACGACCTCTAAACGAGGTCCACCGCCTGTCGTCCATAGCGTTTCACCCCCATTCCGAACACAATGGGATATGTATCGTAGGTTGATTCGATCATTTGAATTAGTTTCCGTTTAATTTACATTTAAATCACTATATTGAATTTTAAACGCGCATTTCAAATTACCGGGGTCACATACTAACTCTATAAATTGCAGAAAAATATTTTCTAGCTTCGTATTGACGATACGGTCTTAACAAAACTAGTTTCGTCAAATTCTGAGACCGTTGGAAAAATGGCCAATTTCTAGTCGATTAAAATCAATTGAAACTGGTCAAACGCGTTTTCCTTTGCCACGCTCACATACTGATTCGAAAAATTATGTAATTTGGAATCTAGCAATAATTTAACATCACGGATCCAACAAAACTGGTTTCGTCGAAATCCGAGGTCGTTTGCAAAATGTCCATTTTTAAGGGCCTGAATTCCATAGCGACTATTCAGAATTTTCAACTGGACATATCTTTTGATTCCCGCTATGAAACCTTGATTTTTTTGATTCGTTGGAAAGATATTATCAATTAGATCCTATCATTTTTGGTTTCACTAAAACCGGATTGTTTTGCACCCGGTACATTCAATTGAAGTTTGAAATCGAATTATCGAACTACCGCGCCATTTTCAATTCTATTTATAATTATATATAAATATTTACATTCTAACGACGACGTATATAATATATACGTTCAAATTATATTCAAAATAAATTTCTCGTCGATATTATTTAAAATGATTCATTTTAAATAATCAAAATTCGCTAAAATTGCCAAAATAAAAATTTTAAACTGGCCCAGATTTTCGGGTTGTTACAATATGATCACTTGGAGGCGATTATTGAATCGAAGGAGATGAACGATGACAAAATAGCCCTGACCTTCGGGTTAGAATTGAAATGACTAAAACAGGAGCTATACCGTGACTAATTGAGGTAGCACCTTTGATCGGACGCACTCCTTCGAAAATATTTCTATGACTATGATTGATGATGATGATTTGGGCCCATTTATGACTTTGGGAGTGTGTTCCGAGGTGGGCGGTAGTGGCTGCTATGCGTTACCACCGGTCCGGGAGTGCAATTGGTAGAATCCTACCTTGGGCATTTCCTCGAGTGCCTTGTCATATATATCCATATCGAGCCCCATACAATTTTGATTTAGCATTGCCTTCTATGGAGTGCCCTCTGATAACACCAATACGGTGAAATTACGGTGCTGTATAGACTGTTGGTGCCTATAAACGGCGTAAGGGTAATATGGTAATCCCGCTTACGCTATTTTTAGTATTTATACTTTACTGGATAGACACTATCATAATAGCGTACTATATTATGTATGTATTAGTTTAACGGATCCTTGAGAGATGGAAAAATCCCGTAATATCTTTTGAGTTACTGTACCCATGATACTGATGTTATTTCGTATTTTGATTTGACTAATATGAGATGATTTAGTGCTGATCCGAGTGTTTGTTGTGTTTTTCTTTTTATGCAATACGCTCGGGTCAGCAGATGTTGCAGTTAGTGAAGATTCCCTTGCCTCGGAGGACGAAGACGAAGTTTGGCGTATATATCTATTATGTGTATGGTTTAACCACTGCATTTATTTCCATTGCTTATTATGTACATCCGTATGTATATGTGACTCTGATAATCATTGAATGTTATAACCACAGTATACATTTCAACTGCTTTTAACTGCTATTTGGTTAATATATGTTGTCCTTCCGTTGTGAGATTCTGTTATTGTTTTTTCTCTTCTTTATTTCTTTTCCTTCTTTTCCCAATAATTACCTGCATTTGCGATTTGTTTGGGTCGACATGTGTGGCTTATTGTCGATTTTAAACGGTCAAAAAATATGGGTCGTTACAGTTGGTATCAGAGCCAGGTTAGCGATAACCTTGGCTCTGTTGGGGATTAACTCATTTAAGATAGGGTTAGTAGTGCCCTAGAATGAGTTTGAGTGATATGAGAGAGCGTACTTGTATTTTGATATAAAAATGGTTTGTATTGTGTTGGCTTGTTCTATTGAATATTTATGGGTTCTGGTCGATATATGGGACGCCATGGTATCGATAGGAATTTCTAAATAATCGAATAGAATGGAACGACACAACATGGTTTTGATTATATCTTTAAATATATATATATATCAAATATATTATTGGTTCAAATATATATATATATATACATTTGTCTTAGTAGGTGGTGATATTAATTTATCACCTGTTAAGGTTAATTAGACAATAAATCTAATAAGGAAAAAGGCAATGAATTTAGAAAATATTTAGAAATGAAATGATATCTTAAGTATAATTGGGTGAGATTTAAATAGAAATGAACAGGAAACTTGATCCTGGGGTACTTTTGAAATAGTTTACCTAAGTTTGAAATAATATCGTATTATAAGAAATAGTTTGGAAATGGTTTCAAAAGAAATAAGTGTATAATCCCTCCTCGGACATCAGAAATGACTTCGATAATGAGTGCACACATTATCGATGTTCATTATGAAGTGTCTAAGTGGGGGAGACCACTCCGTATTTTTATAACTAGTTTGGGAAAAGTTTTAAATTGAGATTCTATATAATGTAAAGGGTTGAATAATGATATTAGTATTGTATTTGAAGTTGAGTTTAAATTTAAGGAAAACCGAGGTTCTTATGTTCTTCGGTAATTAAGAATTCGGACTTAATATTTTATGGAATTGTTTTCTATAAAATTTTAAAAACTTATGTTATTTTAGACTTGGTTAAAACCCGGAAATAAGGTATTTAAGTTCGTTTTAATAAGTAAGACGAATTTAAGTATTAAGGTAACTCGTGTTATTAGAAATTTTGGTTTAAAAAAAAAACAGGAAAGGAGATTAGGTATTAAGGAAGGCGAAATGGTCATTGGAATACTTAAGTGTAGGTAATAATAGAATTTAGAACCAAATTCAGTCAATGTAAGTGATCGATAAAGTTGGAAATTGACTAAGAAATGAAACCCAACCAAGTAAATAAATGGGGAGGTCGTTGTACAAATAATATTGGCATAGCTGGTGACTCAGCAAGATTTATGAATATGGTAGGCTAGTCGAGGAAGGTATTGATAAGAAGTGAAGTTGTCGAAAATATGAATGGTTAATAAACTAAAACAAAGAAGTAAATGGTGAATTAGAATACACGTAGAATGAATATATGTAAGTCTAAATGGGTCGGACCTCATTTAGGCAATGCAACGATATAAGATCTAAGTAAGCCGTGAAAGGAAAATGGAACGTAACTTGATTCGAGTTAAACAAGTAACTTAGAAATTGAATAATAATAATGGTTGAGAATTAATCATAGGATTTGAGTCGTGAATGGTTCTAAATTCAACTCAGGATTTGTGAGTCAAATAATAGATTTAGTTAAGTGAAATAAACTCGAGGTTTAAATATGAAATAAGATGTATCAATTTTAAACCAAATCAAATTTATTAAATTAGAATATAGAAAGATTTGGAATTAAATGGATTTGATCGAGTCGAATGAAGTAGAATGAATAGAAATAAACTCGAGAAATTTAAGCGATCGATTTAGAACTAAATAATGAATACAAAAGGATCGTTTTAATAATGATTTAACCTTATGGAAAAAAAATGAATAAGAAATTGAAATATGAAACAAGAACTAATATAATCGAGTTAAATGAGTCAACTCGAAAGGAGTTAACTTAAACGACTACATAATGGTTGCTTGAAATGTTGTACGTAGAAAGAAGTGAATTACGGGATATTGGCAAATTTATTTATGGTAATCAAGTTCGTTAGAAATTTTAAAATGAACTTATGTAAGTGAAGGAACTTGAATAAGTGAAGCAAATTCGAGAAAGGTGAATTGGTCGATTTAGACCAAGTACAAAGGAGTGAAAATAAAGTAAGCATAAACTTGAATAATTAGAATGGAAGAGGAAGAAAAATTGGAATTTATTTCAATGAATGGTTGATCGAATATGATAAAACAAATAAGAATAGGTAATGAAGTTAGTAAATCGACCAAAGTTAATGAGTTAATGATTTAAGTAATTTAGATTAGTTGAAATAGTAAGTGAATCCAAGTTAATTGGAATTTAATGCTTGAAAAAAATTGGATGAGTCGAAAACGAACTTAAATAAGATTGGGTAATAATAGAATATAAATACATGGAATGAATTTACTTAACAAGAATGAAACGAATAGGAATGTATGTAAGAAATGAAAGGAAAATCATATTTTGAACATGATGGATCGATAACTATTTTAGATGGTTAAACTTGGCTTAAACTTGTGGAGTCGGAAGGTTAAAACTTGAAATGTAGTAGATCGACGTTGATGTCAAATTTGGAACATAAGATAAGCTAAAGTAAAATGACCGTGACTTTAGAATTGATGATCGGAATCTGACGATTTTGGACTTTTCGGAAACTGTAGAATCTGAACTAAAATTTTCGTATATGGCCCCAAATCGAAATTTTCATGTTTATTAGGTCGAAATCCATGTTTTAGACATAGTGTTAGTTGCAGGAATTTAAAGGCTGAAGCGTATATTGATATTGTTTTGACCATAACTCTCTAACCGAGCGTCGGATTTTAATGTGTAAGTACAATTCGGAAAGGCCAGGACGTAAACTAAAACTTTTTCATAAAGTGTTAAGCCTAAATATGATGTTTAAGGGGTTAAAAACTGGGTTAAACATTTCAGATCTGCATTTTCAATGTGCAGGCTGAAGCGTTCGGTTTTATTAAAGCAGTCATAACTTTCAAATGGATTATCCGAATTCGATGAATCCGGACAATTCGGAAAGCCTGGAACGAGTGCTACAACTCTTGCCTAGTGTGCTTCATTCAAATTCCAATTTTAAAGGGGTGATAATGGATGATTTCTTCGCTGGCCTATTATAAAAATCATGGTTTTGTGGTCAAGTTGTTGTGTATATGGGTGTAAGCTATATATATTTGCTATGCATTGTTATATGTTTGATTCTTATGCATGTTTGAATGTTTTAGTAGGTGCAAGGGATGGCAATTACGCTTGTAGCTCGCTTACGCTAAATATCAAAGTGCTAAGGTAAATAAAATTGCAAATAAACGCTTAAAGAGGTACGTATTTGGAGTTGTATAAAGCTTGGTGGTTTGGTTTTTGTTTCCCCTGGTTTAGGGATGCCTCATCGTTGATGAGATGTATATTTTGGATTGATATATGTATCGGGATTTTTCCCGGGGCTCTCCGTACAAAGGAGATGCTGCCGAAATTTTTCCGTGATTTCGGAAGTTAGAAAATTTTATGAGATTTTACAACTATTTAACTTATTTTATAAATATTATTTTATAAGTATGGGTTTGAAAGTATGAGTTGTTTAATACCTTATCTCGTTCTCTTTTCGAGGACGAAAAGATTTAAGTGGGGGAGAATGTAACATCCCATATTTTCTGTGTATTTCAAATTTTCAATTTTAAATAAATAATAGAATAATATCGGATAAAAATCAAATTTTGTTGATTATAATGATAATGATTATTTGAATGAAGTATAAATAGAGTTTAAATTTAGTTTATACTTAGAATTGGTGAAATTTGCAAATTCATATTTTATTTATTTAAATGACTTGAGTTATTTAGTTAAAATGTAAATTCAAATTTAATTGGTAAATGGAGAATTCTAAGTTGAGAAATAATAACTGAATTTCAAATTAGAGATTTAAATAATCAAAAATCAGATTAAATGTGTGAAATTTATTTATAGAATTTACCTAAGTTATAATTTAATTAAATTTGAATTTAACGAATATTTAAATTTAATTAAAACAGTTAAATGAATAATTGAACATTTTATTTATTTAATTAACGTTGAGATTTAACTGTTTCGGCGACTATCTCGGAATTCGACGAAACTGGCGCCATTAGAACCGGAACGGTGAATTATGATAGGATTTAAATTTGCGTTAAAATCCGACTTACCGTTTGATCGTAGGAGAGAAAATGTGAATGAGATCATTGTAAGTGGATAATAGGGTATATCTCATGTTTGGGCCTTATAAAAATATATAAATAAAACCCACTTATCTGCTCCATCAGCCATTTCATTACACGTACATTTTCATCCTCCAAAATTTTTCTTTATTGGCTGAAAATCAATTATCAAAACCCTAGAAAACAAAATTTCAACTCCAAATTGAAATTTCTTCAAACCCCAAAATATTACATATCAAATCGAAGCCCTCGACGTCACGAAGCTACTGGTGCTCTCAGTTTCGACATGCATGGCCTGTAGTGGCCGAAAACTACGGTCAAAGTTTCCTGTTTCGAAACACTAAGTATGGATTTGGGGGTTTTCGATTTGGGCTCTAATCGGAGATTTGGGAACATGGGTTTTGAAGAGATTGTCGATGTGAGTGTGATGGTGGCGCTCGCAGGTGGTATCATGGACTGAGGTGGTCGGATTTCGTGTGTTAGGGCTTTGGAGTTCGGTTTTGGGTAGATGTCGTGCCGGCTGCTGGGATGACCGGAGTGGATGGCTCCGACACCGGCTGGTGCGCCTCGACGATGGGAGAATTTTGGAGGTGGCGGTTCGTTGAACGGTGGCCAGAGTTAGGAGATTTCGGCGGTCAAAGTTCGGCCGGTGATGGGTTCCTTTGCGCGGTTCACTGTAGCGGGACGATGATGAGCGGGAAATGGGCATGCTGACATGGCAATGCGGGATTGGTGAGGAATCTTATTTAATTAATTTCCATAAATTCAAATTACAAAGGATAAAACACTCATAACTTTCACATGCGGACTCAGATTTGGACGCGGTTTGTTGCGTTGGGATCGTGGAGGAATTGCGGACGTTTTGACACTAACCTGGCTGCATTTCGAGACTGTGAAATTTTGACCTTTAAATTGGACGTTCGATCAACCACAGTGCAAAGGTGAGTGATTCTTCACTCACGAAATACTGAATTATTCCCATATTTATTGAATTAAATTATGAAGTAAGTCTGGTTGCATGGTTGTGTTGGATTGTTGATGTGTGGTTTAAATTTAACATGCAAATGTGTTAACATGCAATCTAAGTAAATGATTTGTTATTTAAGTTAATTTAAATCTCTAGTTGAAATTCGAACCCGTGTTAAATCCTAAAACAGTTTAATGCTGATCAATGAATGAAATTGTTGTGATGGATGTTGGTTGAAATTTATTACTGAATTTATAGTGACATTTTAATGCTCCTTATTTCAGTATCTTGCAATGCATGTTGATTTATGACGATAAATCCCATTTACCCTTGGTGTTACGGGCATCTAATGAACCGGGATTTATCGATGAAATAAATTTAAGAACACGGAGTGAAATGATAAATCTCTGTGACCCTGATTTGGATTGAAATGATAGATCCATCCCTGAAATGTCGAGAAATTAAATTTAAGATCACTTGGCCATTGGATAGATAATTATATACAGACATCGGTTGGTTAAATGATTTTAAATATTAAAATATTATTGGTCGGGAATTTCATTTTTAAAGGGAGGTGCCGATACTCGATTAATTCATCCCTTAAATTTTTTTAAATTGGGATGTTATTTAAAATGGGTTAAGGAATTTATCCCAAAACAAGTGGAAACTCTTAAATTTAGATTTGAACATGATTTTCAAATTTTCAAATTTAAGGGTATGGATTTAAAGGTAATAAATTCTTATGGAATTTAGATTCTGGGAAATGGAAATCGAGGGTCTTATGAGTTGTTTTAACTCAGTTTTAAATATGGGCTGAATCCTTTATATTGAACGGTTGTTTGAACAATGTTTGAAAATGAGAAATGGAAACTGAATGAACTCCATTGGAAACTGGGATATAGATTCGTGTATTGGGAATTCGGAAGGAAGAAAAATTTTGGTTTAAAATTATCTATATATATTTATACCTAGCTTGATTTCAAAATTTAACTATTCCTTTTTTTTAATTTTAGTTATTCAAACTTCTAACCTATCCATTATTTTATTTTAAATAAAGTTTCCTTTATATTTAGTATTCAAACTATCTAGTAAACTTTAATTTATGTATGTACATAACATTTTAATTAACTTATTTAATTTTAATTATTATATTCTATATATATTTATTTTATCTAAAATTCCTTTCTTATAAGCATTTATTTTCAAAAGTATTTTTATGAATTGTAAATTTCTTCCGAATGGAAATGTTGAATTTAAACCATTGGTTCAAATGGAGTTGTGATAAGTTACATTCTATTTGAATAGGAATTGTTTTGAATCGGTTTTGATATGGAAAGGTAGATTTTATTCTACTTGAAAATAAATGGGATTTCCAAAGATTGAAACGAATAGATATGGGAAATATATATATATTCTATTGAATATGAACGGACTTCAAATGTAAACAAATTTGAAATAACTGAAATCTTTTAAGATGAAGTACATTCTATGTGAATATAGACCGATTCGAAATATTATACGAGTTTAATATAATGACATGGAAATATATTCTAGTTTGGAATAAAAATTGATTTGGGAATGATTTGGGATATTTTGATATGAAAGTATATTCTATTTTGAATATAAAATGGGTTCGAAACAAAATATGATATTTTGATATGAAAGCGAACCTTTGAAATGTAAAAGAACCAACCGATGTGGAAAATGTAAGCGTTGGTTGTTAAAGAGACCGGAGTCGACATAAGGCATACTCTCTGTCAGTGTCGATACCACTTTGACAACTGTGAACGTTTTGACGTATCCAGAACGAGATATGATCACTTGGAGTAGATTATTGAATCGAAGGAGATGAACGATGACAAAATAGCCCTGACCTTCGGGTCAGAATTGAAATGACTAAAACAGGAGCTATACCGTGACTAATTGAATTAGCACCTTTGATCGGACGCACTCCTTCGAAAATATTTCTATGACTATGATTGATGATGATGATTTGGGCCCATTTATGACTTTGGGAGTGTGTTCCAAGGTGGGCGGTAGTGGCTGCTATGCGTTACCACCGGTCCGGGGGTGCAATTGGTAGAATCCTACCCTGGGCATTTCCTCGAGTGCCTTGTCATATATATCCATATCGGGCCCCATACAATTTTGATTTAGCATTTCCTTCTATGGAGTGCCCTCTGATTACACCAGTACGGTGAAATTACGATGCTGTATAGACTGTTGATGCCTATAAACGGCGTAAGGGTAATATGGTAATCCCGCTTACGCTATTCTCAGTATTTATACTTTACTGGATAGACACTATCATAATAGCGTACTTTATTATGTATGTATTAGTTTAACGGATCCTTGAGAGATGGAAAAATCCCGTAACATCTCTTGAGTTACTGTACCCATGATACTGATGTTATTTCGTATTTTGATTTGACTAATATGAGATGATTTAGTGCTGATCCGAGTGTTTGTTGTGTTTTTCTTTTTATGCAATACGCTCGGGTCAGCAGATGTTGCAGTTAGCGAAGATTCCCTTGCCTCGGAGGACGAAGACGAAGTTTGGCGTATATATCTATTATGTGTATGGTTTAACCACTGCATTTATTTCCGCTGCTTATTATGTACATCCGTATGTATATGTAACTCTGATAATCATTGAATGTTATAACCACAGTATACATTTCAACTGCTTTTAACTGCTATTTGGTTATTATATGTTGTCCTTCCGTTGTGAGATTCTGTTATTGTTTTTTCTCTTCTTTATTTCTTTTCCTTCTTTTCCCAATAATTACCTGCATTTGCGTTTTGTTTGGGTCGACATGTGTGGCTTATTGTCGATTTTAAACGGTCAAAAAATATGGGTCGTTACAGTTGGTATCAGAGCCAGGTTAGCGATAACCTTGGCTCTGTTGGGGATTAACTCATTTGAGATAGGGTTAGTAGTGCCCTAGAATGAGTTTGAGTGATATGAGAGAGCGTACTTGTATTTTGATATAAAAATGGTTTGTATTGTGTTGGCTTGTTCTATTGAATATTTATGGGTTCTGGTCGATATATGGGATGCCATGGTATCGATAGGAATTTCTAAATAATCGAATAGAATGGAACGACACAACATGGTTTTGATTATATCTTTAAATATATATATATATATATATATATCAAATATATTATTGGTTCAAATATATATATACATCTGTCTTAGTAGGTGGTGATATTAATTTATCACCTGTTAAGGTTAATTAGACAATAAATCTAATAAGGAAAAAGGCAATGAATTTAGAAAATATTTAGAAATGAAATGATATCTTAAGTATAATTGGGTGAGATTTAAATAGAAATGAACAGGAAACTTGATCCTGGGGTACTTTTGAAATAGTTTGCCTAAGTTTGAAATAATATCGTATTATAAGAAATAGTTTGGAAATGGTTTCAAAAGAAATAAGTGTATAATCCCTCCTCGGACATCAGAAATGACTTCGATAATGAGTGCACGCATTATCGATGTTCATTATGAAGTGTCTAAGTGGGGGAGACCACTCCGTATTTTTATAACTAGTTTGGGAAAAGTTTTAAATTGAGATTCTATATAATGTAAAGGGTTGAATAATGATATTAGTATTGTATTTGAAGTTGAGTTTAAATTTAAGGAAAACCGAGGTTCTTATGTTCTTCGGTAATTAAGAATTCGGACTTAATATTTTATGGAATTGTTTTCTATAAAATTTTAAAATTTATGTTATTTTAGACTTGGTTAAAACCCGGAAATAAGGTATTTAAGTTCGTTTTAATAAGTAAGACGAATTTAAGTATTAAGGTAACTCGTGTTATTAGAAATTTTGGTTTAAAAAAAAAAAAACAGGAAAGGAGATTAAGTATTAAGGAAGGCGAAATGGTCATTGGAATACTTAAGTGTAGGTAATAATAGAATTTAGAACCAAATTCAGTCAATGTAAGTGATCGATAAAGTTGGAAATTGACTAAGAAATGAAACCCAACCAAGTAAATAAATGGGGAGGTCGTTGTACAAATAATATTGGCATAGCTAGTGACTCAGCAAGATTTATGAATATGGTAGGCTAGTCGAGGAAGGTATTGATAAGAAGTGAAGTTGTCGAAAATATGAATGGTTAATAAACTAAAACAAAGAAGTAAATGGTGAATTAGAATACACGTAGAATGAATATATGTAAGTCTAAATGGGTCGGACCTCATTTAGGCAATGCAACGATATAAGATCTAAGTAAGCCGTGAAAGGAAAATGGAACGTAACTTGATTCGAGTTAAACAAGTAACTTAGAAATTGAATAATAATAATGGTTGAGAATTAATCATAGGATTTGAGTCGTGAATGGTTCTAAATTCAACTCAGGATTTGTGAGTCAAATAATAGATTTAGTTAAGTGAAATAAACTCGAGGTTTAAATATGAATTAAGGTGTATCAATTTTAAACCAAATCAAATTTATTAAATTAGAATATAGAAAGATTTGGAATTAAATGGATTTGATCGAGTCGAATGAAGTAGAATGAATAGAAATAAACTCGAGAAATTTAAGCGATCGATTTAGAACTAAATAATGAATACAAAAGGATCGTTTTAATAATGATTTAACCTTATGGAAAAAAAATTGAATAAGAAATTGAAATATGAAACAAGAACTAATATAATCGAGTTAAATGAGTCAACTCGAAAGGAGTTAACATAAACGACTACATAATGGTTACTTGAAATGTTGTACGTAGAAAGAAGTGAATTACGGGATATTGGCAAATTTATTTATGGTAATCAAGTTCGTTAGAAATTTTAAAATGAACTTATGTAAGTGAAGGAACTTGAATAAGTGAAGCAAATTCGAGAAAGGTGAATTGGTCGATTTAGACCAAGTACAAAGGAGTGAAAATAAAGTAAGCATAAACTTGAATAATTAGAATGGAAGAGGAAGAAAAATCGGAATTTATTTCAATGAATGGTTGATCGAATATGATAAAACAAATAAGAATAGGTAATGAAGTTAGTAAATCGACCAAAGTTAATGAGTTAATGAGTTAATGATTTAAGTAATTACATTAGTTGAAATAGTAAGTGAATCCAAGTTAATTGGAATTTAATGCTTGAAACAAAATGGATGAGTCGAAAACGAACTTAAATAAGATTGGGTGATAATAGAACATAAATACATGGAATGAATTTACTTAACAAGAATGAAACGAATAGGAATGTATGTAAGAAATGAAAGGAAAATCATATTTTGAACATGATGGATCGATAACTATTTTAGATGGTTAAACTTGGCTCAAACTTGTGGAATCGGAAGGTTAAAACTTGAAATGTAGTAGATCGACGTTGATGTCAAATCTGGAACATAAGATAAGCTAAAGTAAAATGACCGTGACTTTAGAATTGATGATCGGAATCTGACAATTTTGGACTTTTCGGAAACCGTAGAATCTGAACTAAAATTTTCGTATATGGCCCCAAATCGAAATTTTCATGTTTATTAGGTCGAAATCCATGTTTTAGACATAGTGTTAGTTGCAGGAATTTAAAGGCTGAAGCGTATATTGATATTGTTTTGACCATAACTCTCTAACCGAGCGTCGGATTTTAATGTGTATGTACAATTCGGAAAGGCCAGGACGTAAACTAAAACTTTTTCGTAAAGTGTTAAGCCAAAATCTGATGTTTAAGGGGTTAAAAACTGGGTTAAACATTTCAGATCTGCATTTTCAATGTGCAGGCTGAAGCGTTCAGTTTTATTAAAGCAGTCATAACTTTCAAACGGATTATCCGAATTCGATGAATCCGGACAATTCGGAAAGCCTGGAACGAGTGCTACAACTCTTGCCTAGTGTGCTTCATTCAAAATCCAACTTTAAAGGGGTGATAATGGATGATTTCTTCGCTGGCCTATTATAAAAATCATGGTTTTGTGGTCAAGTTGTTGTGTATATGGGTGTAAGCTATATATATTTGCTATGCATTGTTATATGTTTGATTCGTATGCATGTTTGAGTGTTTTAGTAGGTGCAAGGGATGGCAATTACGCTTGGAGCTCGCTTACGCTAAATATCAAAGTGCTAAGGTAAATAAAATTGCAAATAAACGCTTAAAGAGGTACGTATTTGGAGTTGTATAAAGCTTGGTGGTTTGGTTTTTGTTTCCCCTGGTTTAGGGATGGCTCATCGTTGATGAGATGTATATTTTGGATTGATATATGTATCGGGATTTTTCCCGGGGCTCTCCGTACAAAGGAGATACTGCCGAAATTTTTCCGTGATTTCGGAAGTTAGAAAATTTTATGAGATTTTACAACTACTTAACTTATTTTATAAATATTATTTTATAAGTATGGGTTTGAAAGTATGAGTTGTTTAATACCTTATCTCGTTCTCTTTTCGAGGACGAAAAGATTTAAGTGCGGGAGAATGTAACATCCCATATTTTCTGTGTATTTCAAATTTTCAATTTTAAATAAATAATAGAATTATATCGGATAAAAATCAAATTTTGTTGATTATAATGATAATGATTATTTGAATGAAGTATAAATAGAGTTTAAATTTAGTTTATACTTAGAATTGGTGAAATTTGCAAATTCATATTTTATTTATTTAAATGACTTGAGTTATTTAGTTAAAATGGAAATTCAAATTTAATTGGTAAATGGAGAATTCTAAGTTGAGAAATAATAACTGAATTTCAAATTAGAGATTTAAATAATCAAAAATCATATTAAATGTGTGAAATTTATTTATAGAATTTACCTAAGTTATAATTTAATTAAATTTGAATTTAACGAATATTTAAATTTAATTAAAACAGTTAAATGAATAATAGAACATTTTATTTATTTAATTAACGTTGAGATTTAACTGTTTCGGCGACTATCTCGGAATTCGACGAAACTGGCGCCATTAGAACCGGAACGGTGAATTATGATAGGATTTAAATTTGCGTTAAAATCCGACTTACCGTTTGATCGTAGGAGAGAAAATGTGAATGAGATCATTGTAAGTGGATAATAGGGTATATCTCATGTTTGGGCCTTATAAAAATATATAAATAAAACCCACTTATCTGCTCCATCAGCCATTTCATTACACGTACATTTTCATCCTCCAAAATTTTTCTTTAATGGCTGAAAACCAATTATCAAAACCCTAGAAAACAAAATT
This sequence comes from Allium sativum, assembly GCA_030737875.1. Classification (NCBI taxonomy): domain Eukaryota; kingdom Viridiplantae; phylum Streptophyta; class Magnoliopsida; order Asparagales; family Amaryllidaceae; genus Allium; species Allium sativum. Next base: position 420,048,232 of record CM060913.1, on the reverse strand, counting down.
TCAACTCCAAATTGAAATTTCTTCAAACCCCAACATATTACATATCAAATCGAAGCCCTCAACGTCACGAAGCTACTGGTGCTCTCAGTTTCGACATGCATGGCCTGTAGTGGCCGAAAACTGCGGTCAAAGTTTCCTGTTTCTGAACCCTAAGTATGGATTTGGGGGTTTTCGATTTGGGCTCTAATCGGAGATTTGGGAACATGGGTTTTGAAGAGATTGTCGATGTGAGTGTGATGGTGGCGCTCGCAGGTGGTATCATGGACTGAGGTGGTCGGATTTCGTGAGTTAGGGTTTTGGAGTTCGGTTTTGGGTAGACGTCGTGCCGGCTGCTGGGATGACCGGAGTGGATGGCTCCGACACCGGCTGGTGCGCCTCGACGATGGGAGAATTTTGGAGGTGGCGGTTCATTGAACGGTGGCCAGAGTTAGGAGATTTCGGCGGTCAAAGTTCGGCCGGTGATGGGTTCCTTTGCGCGGTTCACTGTAGCGGGACGATGATGAGCGGGAAATGGGCCTGCTGACATGGCAATGCGGGATTGGTGAGGAATCTTATTTAATTAATTTCCATAAATTCAAATTACAAAGGATAAAACACTCATAACTTTCACATGCGGACTCGGATTTGGACGCGGTTTGTTGCGTTAGGATCGTGGCGGAATTGCGGACGTTTTGACACTAACCTGGCTGCGTTTCGAGACTGTGAAATTTTGGCCTTTAAATTGGACGTTCGATCAACCACAGTGCAAAGGTGAGTGATTCTTCGCTCACCAAATACTGAATTATTCCCATATTTATTGAATTAAATTATGAAGTAAGTCTGGTTGCATGGTTGTGTTGGATTGGATTGTTGATGTGTGGTTTAAATTTAACATGCAAATGTGTTAACATGCAATCTAAGTAAATGATTTGTTATTTAAGTTAATTTAAATCTCTAGTTGAAATTCGAACCCGTGTTAAATCCAGAAACAGTTTAATGCTGATCAATGAATGAAATTGTTGTGATGGATGTTGGTTGAAATTTATTACTGAATTTATATTGACATTTTAATGCTCCTTATTTCAGTATCTTGCAATGCATGTTGATTTATGACGATAAATCCCATTTACCCTTGGTGTTACGGGCATCTAATGAACCGGGATTTATCGATGAAATAAATTTAAGAACATGGAGTGAAATGATAAATCTCTGTGGCCCTGATTTGGATTGAAATGATAGATCCATCCCTGAAATGTCGAGAAATTAAATTTAAGATCAATTGGCCATTGGATAGATAATTATATACAGACATCGGTTGGTTAAATGATTTTAAATATTAAAATATTATTGGTCGGGAATTTCATTTTTAAAGGGAGGTGCCGATACTCGATTAATTCATCCCTTAAATTTTTTTAAATTGGGATGTTATTTAAAATGGGTTAAGGAATTTATCCCAAAACAAGTGGAAACTCTTAAATTTAGATTTGAACATTATTTGAAAATTTTCAAATTTAAGGGTATGGATTTAAAGGTAATAAATTCTTATGGAATTTAGATTCTGGGAAATGGAAATCGAGGGTCTTATGAGTTGTTTTAACTCAGTTTTAAATATGGGCTGAATCCTTTATATTGAACGGTTGTTTGAACAATGTTTGAAAATGAGAAATGGAAACTGAATGAACTCCATTGGAAACTGGGATATAGATTCGTGTATTGGGAATTCGGAAGGAAGAAAAATTTTGGTTTAAAATTATCTATATATATTTATATCTGGCTTGATTTCAAAATTTAACTATTCCTTTTTTTTAAATTTTAGTTATTCAAACTTCTAACCTATCCATTATTTTATTTTAAATAAAGTTTCCTTTATATTTAGTATTCAAACTATCTAGTAAACTTTAATTTATGTATGTACATAACATTTTAATTAACTTATTTAATTTTAATTATTATATTCTATATATATTTATTTTATCTAAAAATCCTTTCTTATAAGCATTTATTTTCAAAAGTATTTTTATGAATTGTAAATTTCTTCCGAATGGAAATGTTGAATTTAAACCATTGGTTCAAATGGAGTTGTGATAAGTTACATTCTATTTGAATAGGAATTGTTTTGAATCGGTTTTGATAGGGAAAGGTAGATTTTATTCTACTTGAAAATAAATGGGATTTCCAAAGATTGAAACGAATAGATATGGGAAATATATATATTCTATTGAATATGAAGGGACTTCGAATGTAAATCGATTTGAAATAACTGAAATCTTTTAAGATGAAGTACATTCTATGTGAATATAGACCGATTCGAAATATTATACGAGTATAATATAATGACATGGAAATATATTCTAGTTTGGAATAAAAATTGATTTGGGAATGATTTGGGATATTTTGATATGAAAGTATATTCTATTTTGAATATAAAATGGGTTCGAAACAAAATATGATATTTTGATATGAAAGCGAACCTTTGAAATGTAAAAGAACCAACCGATGTGGAAAATGTAAGCGTTGGTTGTTAAAGAGACCGGAGTCGACATAAGGCATACTCTCTGTCAGTGTCGATACCACTTTGACAACTGTGAACGTTTTGACGTATCCAGAACGAGATATGATCACTTGGAGGCGATTATTGAATCGAAGGAGATGAACGATGACAAAATAGCCCTGACCTTCGGGTCAGAATTGAAATGACTAAAACAGGAGCTATACCGTGACTAATTGAGGTAGCACCTTTGATAGGACGCACTCCTTCGAAAATATTTCTATGACTATGATTGATGATGATGATTTGGGCCCATTTATGACTTTGGGAGTGTGTTCCGAGGTGGGCGGTAGTGGCTGCTATGCGTTACCACCGGTCCGGGAGTGCAATTGGTAGAATCCTACCCTGGGCATTTCCTCAAGTGCCTTGTCATATATATCCATATCGAGCCCCATACAATTTTGATTTAGCATTGCCTTCTATGGAGTGCCCTCTGATAACACCAGCACGGTGAAATTACGGTGCTGTATAGACTGTTGGTGCCTATAAACGGCGTAAGGGTAATAGGGTAATCCCGCTTACGCTATTTTCAGTATTTATACTTTACTGGATAGACACTATCATAATAGCGTACTATATTATGTATGTATTAGTTTAACGGATCCTTGAGAGATGGAAAAATCCCGTAACATCTCTTGAGTTACTGTACCCATGATACTGATGTTATTTCGTATTTTGATTTGACTAATATGAGATGATTTAGTGCTGATCCGAGTGTTTGTTGTGTTTTTCTTTTTATGCAATACGCTCGGGTCAGCAGATGTTGCAGTTAGCGAAGATTCCCTTGCCTCGGAGGACGAAGACGAAGTTTGGCGTATATATCTATTATGTGTATGGTTTAACCACTGCATTTATTTCCGCTGCTTATTATGTACATCCGTACGTATATGTAACTCTGATAATCATTGAATGTTATAACCACAGTATACATTTCAACTGCTTTTAACTGTTATTTGGTTATTATATGTTGTCCTTCCACTGTGAGATTCTGTTATTGTTTTTTCTCTTCTTTATTTCTTTTCCTTCTTTTCCCAATAATTACCTGCATTTGCGATTTGTTTGGGTCGACATGTGTGGCTTATTGTCGATTTTAAACGGTCAAAAAATATGGGTCGTTACAAAGGTTTTGTTTAAAGGAATATTCCCCAAAGCCATATGCACTATCTTTTGATCCACTGTTTGAATCCTTGTTTCCTTCTTTCTTGAGTCTCTCGGGCTCCTGGCTTTCTGGGAGGTAACCTCATCGCGGCATGGTTCTATAGGCTTGATGGGACTACGACACCTGTCAAAGGGCGAAGAAGTGCCCAACCTCCATCCATAGTCATAGTAGTTTCACCTACGACTAATTCTCTTCAAGATTTGTAGGGTTTCCCGTGCGATGGAGGCAACGTTCGAAAGGCTTGTCAACATAGTTCACAAAGGAGGTAAGGAGAAAGAGGCCAAAGGGGAAGAATCACAAACAAGGGATTGGAATATAAGAAGGGCAGAGGAAATAATAGATCCCGCAACAAGAGGAAGTATCTTTTCTGTGGTACAGCGAGTCATTTAATTATAGGAAGTAAAAGACAAGTGGTTGTTTTTAGCATGGTGAGGCAGGGCATCTTATCAAGGATTTCCCACAGGACAAGGACAAAGGACATGATTTTTAGGAAGGCAAGTGCATGCTTTCACCGCCAGCGTACCTGAGAGAAAGATAGTAAAGTTTAGTTTTTCTTTCTGATCATCCTGTTAGTACTTTTTTTTATTTTAGCGCTTCACATTCATTTATATCTGCTTCCGTAGTTGAGTCTCTGCACCTTAGTACTAGCATAATAGAAGATCCCATTATTGTCTCAAATCCGGTTGGTGATTCAGCTCATTTATCTTTGGTTTGTAAGGATTTGAGAATAGCTATGTTAAGTATTGAATTTAAGTGTAATGCTTATGCTATTGGTTTCATGGGCTATGGGTTGATTCTAGGCATAGATTGGTCAGCTAGAAATTGTGAAAGGAGGGTAGTTAGACTTTTGGCTTGCCTCGGGAATACCCTCGAGATTTCGTGCGTTCCTAAGGGATCAGTTTGGCTTAGCTACCTAGAATCACTTAACGCATCTATCAACGATTTGCGATCCGTTAGAATAGTCTGCAGATTTTTTTGATTAGGTTAGGGGTTTTCCCCCTAAAACTCGAGATAGACTTCCGCATATATTTAGTTCACAATGCAAAGCCAATTATGCGATGGACGATAGTTTTGGAGCAAGATTGGCGAGGATAGCCACAGTCGGTTAAGTGCTCAATTGTTTGGTTGTTTTGCTAGTATCATCTCACATAAATCGTCCAAATTCGGAGGAGGTATTCCTTCGGTGCTTGTTTGATATTGGTTTAGGCCTTTGGGGCTTGTACTTGAGGGATGTCGAGTTCGACTAGGATGGTTTGCGTGAGAAATAAATGGTTGTGGCAGGCTCCCTAAGTAAGACTGACCTTAAGAGCGGTAAAAAGTACATAGCAACCTTTAGCTTTAGACCCTCAGATTTGTGACATGATGGATAAGCTAAGTAGAGGAGAGACCTCTAATCATCTGAGTATATACACTTGGTATCATGGTTAACACTTGTTTATCTTGGAAAGATAGTTCGATTACATTGGATACCCTCTAGCATAGTATGTGATCGAGGTCCTATCTTTACTAGTGAGTTTTGGAAATGGAGTTCAAGAAGCTTCACAACTGTGAAGTTAAATTAGTTAAGATACAGTGGAGTGAAGCTCAAGAAGACGCGACCTGGGAGACTGAAGATAATACACGTGCAACATATTCTTTTTCTTGAGGGTATATCCTTGATCTCTTTTTCTAGGAATTCTATGCATGTTTGTTTCTATCTTTTTTTGGGTATATCCTCTAGGTCATATCTTCGATCCTTAGGTAGAAGTAATGGATGTAAACATGTGTTTGAAACATGTTATGATTGGTGGTTGCAAGCGGTTGCAAGTGGTTGCTCATGGATGCATATACACACATTAGGCACTAGATCGGCTCAGTCACTTTCATATTGCATATGCATGAGTGAATTTATATATATATATATATATATATATATATGAATTGAAACTTGATGTGTTATCATATGGATGTTTCATTTGTATGAATGATTGTGCACTCATGTAGAAGTTATAAAGTACAATTAGGAATAATTGCATACATGATGGACTCATGGCACTGACATAATTCGCATTGAGGAGGCCAACTGAATCAGCAGACCGCCTGATTTTGCATTAGCAAAGGACATGTACACACACTATGCATATGATAATGAAAGTATTAGAAACCATTTAAGGACAATGGATGCCTGTGTTTGATGGTTGAGTAGATGGAAGGTTGGATGGTAGGATATGCATTCTTCTTAACTTAAAGAATTCGGGGACGAAATCTTTAAGGAGGGGAGAATGTAACACCCTGTATTTTCTGAAAATATTAAAAGAACGAATTAAAGAATACTTAATTTTTTAAAGTGAGAATTAAGGGAAACGAGTTACGCCATTCCGTTCGTCTCAGAATTCTGCTTGGAATAGAGTCCAAGTTTTCGTAAATCGGACTTCGTATGCGGACGTTATAGCCATCAGAAGTTTCAAGAATTTAAATAAAATAAAACAACTCAGTTCTGAATTCAAAATTCGAATTCAAATCACACACCCGGGCTGGGCGGGAAATTTCCCGCCCATGACCCAGGTCGACCAGGGGGACGACCTGGGGGTCGACCTAGGTCACATAAGTCGACCAGGGGGTCGACCTCCCCCCTATTTCTAGATCCGAGGCCTGGTTCGTTTCTCTGCATTTGGACGCCTGTTCTGACCAGATTCGTTGATCCCTACGCTATATAAACACCCCTAAGGCTACAGTTTTCTCTACACAACTCCATTACGCAAATACTCTACCCAAATTCATAGCAATATAAATCAAAGACGGGGTTATGCCGCTCAAGTTCTTCGTAGAAATCAAGTTTAAAATTCAAGCAGAGATTCAAAGGCTAATTCAATGAATTCAAGAACTATTTTCTAAGAGTCAAATCTAAATTAGAGAATCGATAATCTACGTCAAGGGATCGCTTTTCAGTTCCAGAAATCAGATCCTAGATTCAAGAACGTTCTGTAATTTGTAAGTTCATGTTATTTTCAGAAGTAAATTTCAATTGTGATTCTGACATTGTAATAAATATGAATCTGAGTTTATGCCTATTTCTATCTGTCTTTCTATTGGATCTATCCCGTTTGATATTATTATATCCACTCTTTGTCTCTACTTTCCTTCTTTCCCTTTTGTTTTCATAGCCAGACTACTGCGAGACTAAGCAAAATCTCATAAGAGAAGAACGTACATTGGAAATAAAAATTAGGCATAATATATGACTTGGGCATGACCAGCGCTAAAATTGGGCATAATATATGACTTGGACATGACCAGAGCTAAAATTAGGCATAATATATGATTTGAACATGACCAGCGCCAAAATTGGGAAAAAGTAATAAATCATGTATAATTGGACATAACTGATTTGTAACTGATTTGAAGACATAACATATTGTTTCTCCGCTTATTTCATGAATCTTGTGTTGAATCTAGAAATACGTACGTTATGAATGCGGGGATAATTGGTATAACATGAAAATGACATTTGTTTGGCATAATTTGGAACATGTATTATGGCATGACTGTTAAAATACAGTTTGGGGAAATTTGAAATGAATTATGGAATATGTAATTTGACATATAGAACCTAGAATTGGAATGAATGACAAAGTATGAAATTTGGCATGAAAAACATAGTTTTGGGAATAAACTGTAAATTGGAATATTAAATTTAGCTTAGGCTTAACTATTGATTTGGGACACCAAACATAATGCATAGTGATTTTGGCCATGACTATTATTGCAAATTTAGGGAAGATTGAGTATAGCCAATGTTGATTAATAACTAGAACTTGGAATTTGTTGGGCATAACTTGGGAATTGGATCATGACAAGTTTTGGTGAATTTGGTAATTAGCATGTAAAATCTAGATTTGGGTATATATGGTGAATGTATAAATTAAAGATGAACATGCCTAACCCGAGGTTAGATTGAGTTCTGGTGTAAAACTGCCTGGAACTGCCCAGCACATCCAGAACCACAACAACACTTGTCTAATGTGAGAGGTTAGTGCATCATGCCCAAGGAAAACCCGAGGTTAGATTGAGTTGTGGTGTAAAACTGCCCGGAACCGCCCGGCACATCTAGTAACCACAACAACACATATCTAATGTGAGAGGTTGGTGCATTAATAAATCAATTAATGCTAATGAACAAGATGGATGACTAGGGTTAAGTTCATAAGAACACTTAACCAATATAACATGAATGACTAGGGTTAAGTTCATAAGAACACTTAACCAATATAACATGAATGGCTAGGGTTAAGTTCATAAGAACACTTAACCAATATCACATGAATGACTAGGGTTAAATTCATAAGAACACTTAACCAATATAACTTGAGTGACTAGGGTTAAGTTCATAAGAACACTTAACCAATATAACATGAATGACTAGGGTTAAGTTAATGAGAACACTTAACCAATATAACAAGATGAATGACCAGGGTTAAGTTAATAGGAAACACTTAACCAGTATAGCATGATGAATGGGTAGGGTTAAGTAATAAGAAACATTTAAATAATATAACTTGATTTGCAGTAAGGTTAAGTTAAAACAGGAGGGCAACACTTAACCAATATGACTTGATTTGTGGTAAGGTTAAGTTAAAACAAGAGGGCAACATTTAACCAATATAAATTGATTTGTGATAGGATTAAGTTAACACAAGAAGGCAACACTTAACCAGAGTAACATGATGAGTAGGTGAGTTAAGTAACTGGAATTGATTGATGACACTTAACCAATACAACATGATGAACACATGGGGTTAAGTTAACAAGAAATACTTGACCAATATAACTTGATGGACAAATGGGGTTAAGTTAATAGGAAACACTTAACCAATCCAACATAATAAGTGAGGAGGGTTAAGTTAATAAGAAACACTTAACCAACATGACATGATGAATGAGTGGGTTAAGTTAACGTGAATAGACAACACTTAACCAATATAGCATAATGTGCGGGAGGGTTAAGTACATATCAAGTTGGGTAGGTAATATTAGTAAATATAGGCCCACAAACATAACCATTAAATAAACATGCTTGAATCAGTAGGAGGGTTAATTACATATCGGGTTGTTGGGTAATATTAGTAATATATAGGCCCAAAAACTTAACCAGTAGGAAACCCTAGCAGTAACCCACATAGATGTATCATGGTACCCTGAACTAGGCAGGGTGGGGCACAATTACTGGGCTGATTATAAGCGGTCAAAACAGCGGCATGGGGTACATCAGTGTAGGTTCCGACTGTTTACAGGCGTGCACGTACTCCGGAGTGGGAAAAAGCAGGCACAGGGTACCAGTAGTTATACACTATGCATCTTGAATCGTGTTGGGTTGCTATCATAAGGATTGATACACCTTATGGTGGGACCAGCACAGGGTATCTACATGCAAGAGAGGGCCGATTGACATAGACACAAGAGAAAATTAATACGAGTAAGGAGCCGATCGATAGGGCAGTATGGGTACATCTAACATGTTCATCGCAATTAGACAGATTGAGGTGGAATCCTCACGATAGATGTACACCTGAAGGCTACCACAATTGCGGGGATTGGGATTACATTACAATATGATCATTTCATATAGATTACTAGTTGAGACACTAGTTAGGTGGTGCAGAGATATAAAAATCAGAATAACAAGGTAGTAACGAAGCAGAGAAAGAGTAGAAACGCATTCAGTTTATCTTTCCTTTTCATATCTATACTAATCGTATGTTATCTTGTTATCCTTGTTCTCACGGTATTGTCTTATATTCAGTTTATTCATGTCATGATGCTTTTGCCTGTTTATGTGCTGAAAATCACTGGACTTACCATACTTATGTCTAAACTAGTTTTGTTTCGCCTCTTTTCTTCCGTTCCTACCCCCCTAGGTTCATAGGGAGGAAATATTACCACTTAGCTCAGTTTTCTTTCCAAGCTCGAAGATAGTCGAGGTGTTGCTTTAGACTCTCTATTCCACTGCTATGGCTGGTTCATGCTTTATTGGGGAATATCATTGTTATTTTTATGCTTCTTTTATTTTTGGAACTTTTTAAATCAAGTCAGAAGTTCTATGTATTCCTTTTCTGTATGATTGAGACAACTTTTGTAAAAACTTGACTGAATCACATTGTTTATAAAATGTCTTTATTTTCCGTAGCTTTATTTGTCTGTCTTGTAATTTATCTGCATCTTTTACCTAAAATGCTCCACCGAAATTAAGGCATTCCCTTTGTGAGTGACCTTAACGGAGGTGGGGTGTTTCACCTATTCTATATACAAGAACGCATGTCCTACTCTAGCTATACGTCTTTCTTATTTATAGCAGTGGCCTCCTTCTTCTTTAACAAACCATCCGCATTTTCTTCCTTCTGAAAAGCAAAAATATGATAATAATAATAATATTATGCGTGAGTTTTGTATACACAAGTTTGAAGGAGCAGCTCGGGTGATTTGAAACAAGGGCGAACGTAATGTAACAAGAATTTTGGTCATCGTGTACTATAAGAAGAAGGCACCGTTCAAATGAAATGAACTGGTTCTTCATTTGTACATGCGTAATCTTGGTCTAGGTTATAGCGTGAATTTTTGGAGTTGAAGAGTGTGGTTTTGTGATGCAAGCATGGTAGGTGCAGTTCTAAAAAATAGGAAAATAATGCATGCGGAAGTGAGAACGTGGACCGGTTGAAGCACAATTTGGAAGTTGATGGTATAGTGTTGAAACTGGGTGCGTAATAAAGGCCTAAACTTGAGTTTGGTGTTCAATCGGGATATCAGCTCATTGTTTAGCACTGGTAGTAAAATCTTTGAGTAAGACCATGACAAAAAGTCATGCATCGTGCACTGTAGCATTGTGAGCTGGACGAGGTAAGGGATATGAAGAAGCTGGAGTGCATGGCAATAAGAAGGAGGAGAAGCATGCGACAGGAGGAAGTGTTTGCAGCAAAGAACGGTGTGGTAGTCGGCCATGACTGGGTGTTTAAAAGATGAACTCTCGGCAGTGGCAAGGACATACGGATGTGGTGTTGTGTAAGTGGACATGTGTACGGAAAGATGGGATACCGAAAATTCTTCTGTACATGAGCGGAAAAGTTAGAGATTACATAAATGAATGTAGATGGTATTGGGAACATGAATGGGTCATGAAAATATGACCACATTGTTTTAAATGAAATGGAGTAGTGGTGAATTACATGAAGTGGCGGACATGTTTGAAACCGTGAGGCAGTGGGTACTATTTTCTGGAAGGAAAGCACTATATGCGTGTATACATGGTGAAGTATTGGAAATGTTGTAAAGCAGGTAGTGGTAAAGAAGGGTGCGAGCCCTTTTTGAGTGGAGAATGTTCGAACTGAATATGGTGAAGAGTTGTAAATGAAGACAAGCCGTGAGTGTGTAAAGGAAGTACGGGCGTGGTTCACTGGTTTAAACAATGGGAGAGAACGGTGAGGAACACTTGCTGATGTTATACATGAAATGAACGATAGAGTAGGAAATAGAAATAAACTTGCAGCCCCAAATTAAAGAAAGAGTTGGTATTTCTGATGTAAAGGAGAATGGGGGGTTTAAGGACTACGAAGCGAAAATGAATCAAGGTCGGCAAATAATGAAGGAACCGGGTTCAAAGCAAATACGGTGGGGAAAAAGAAAAGGAAAGAAACACTAGGCTGAAGAAATATTGAAGAAAAAAAAAATCAAAGAAGAGGAAATGCAAAAGGGAAAAATAACGCTGGATTTAAGTTTTTAACAGACGCTGGTTTCATGCATGGACTGATGGAAATCAACCGACGTTTAAATCGACTGACACAAATCGTTATTTAACTGTTAACGCGCCAAGGTGAGTAAACTCACTAACTCTGTTCAGTTTAAAATATTATAATTATATTTTAAATAATGGTTGAATGTTGTGTGTGATGGCTGTTTGAATGATTTACTTGGTTGAAATAATATACACTGGTATATATATATAAACACATACATACATATATGTATACACGCTGTCGATTGAATACTGATGTTGTTTACCATTATACCGATATGAAATTGGTATTATTTGTGTTAACTAATGTCTGCGGATGCAGGGAAACAGGTTGGAGGGATCTAACTGGGTTCCTAAATAATTATATTGTTGTACTATTTCATGTATTGCATTGTCTAATAGGACCGATAATATGTGATCGATTATTGTGTGCTTACAATGTTTTGAATAACATGGGCTTAAAGTAATTGATATTTAAAAACCAATAAATTTATAGGTAATCGAGATTAAGTGATAAACTAAATTTATAATTAAGGAAGAGTCGACTTGGAAACAGGGTTTATAAAGTGAAGTTGGATTATAAACTTAGGCAATTAATTGATAGATGGAATTTACCCGAAAATGATATTTATTTATAAAACCAAATTAAGTTGATTTAACGACTTATGAAACATCTAGGTAAGATAAGAAAATTGGTAATTTTGGAAGTGGAAATTTAATAAGAAATTGGATAAATGGGCTAGTGATTGTTTGAATGGATGTTTGTTTCTTCTTCGATAGTTAAATAACCGACAATCGAAGTGTTTTGACCATCGTTGTCAATGCGGAGAGACCGGTTAAATATATATTTTGAAAACCACTCCATATAGGCGTAAGTGCTGCGAATTAGATTATGCTGAAAACAACTGAAGGCAGAGTGAAATGCAAGGGTCGTCCAGTCCAGAATGGTGCTTTCTATTGGTCCATTCCCATGACAACTTGTATGGACGAGTGTCTTACAGAGTATACCTAACAAATCACGTACAGTTGATCCCTTGAAAGTATTACGTCTGGTGGTGGAGGAATTTGTTCCTCTTTGCCTTTTATACCCGTGATATGTTTGGGAATCGATTAGTGAATTGACGAGTTTGACGATATGGCATTCAAAGTGAATGGTGATCAGATGTTCTAAAGATAGATGCAGCCTCTAGCCTCACAAACAGGATATGACAGAAGTTGGGCTAGGCAACATGGCTAGTTGGGTCATACCCAAGCATGGCGTATTGTCACCGATCTAGAGAAAATTCATATTTTTTCTTCTTTTCGTTTCTGTATCTTCAGATGACGGTTGGACGACCAACAACCGTGGTGGCAATATATTCGATACACTCAAGCTAAATGAGTGGTCGGTAATGTGTGGCCGGGTTGCAAGACGTTCTTGTTGAACCCAAGTGTATAACCTCTAGAGTACACTAATCGGAAGGTGCTCCCATACATTGTCTGTTGGAATCCAACCTCCAATAAGCGCTTTGTGGTTTTTTTGATTTATACTATATATGTGGAGCGTGAGATGCAAGCGTTATACTACTTGGTTATTTAATTGAGTAGACATTATTATAATATCACTGGAGGTTGATATCAAAGTATATTGGGTTATAGTAAGATAAAAACCGTCCATGTTTATGTATGGGATGGTCTTACTATTATCCTTTTGTTTATAAAGGATTTTTAAAGTTAAACGATATGGCTGGAATTTACTCACACCAGTCCCATGACTGACCCAGAGTTTGTTTTGTTGTTTTCCCTAAACTGTTGGGTGCCCAAATTTGTACGGGTAGTCATGTGTTTCAGGCTTTGCAAATTCACTTGGAGGAGCTGGAAGTAGAAGGCTTCACCATTAGTCAGTTATAGATTATTTCCGCTGTGATATGATATATTGTACTCTGATATGGTATGTATATACAAATTCAATTTGTGTATTTCAAAGTTATGATATAATACATGTTATTCGTTCCGCTATGAGATTTGTGTTTAATCTGATTCTGATGTTCTTCTTCTTCTATTCTATTAGTTCTATCTTTTCTATCTCATCCTCTAATTTCTTTCTATTAATGATCTGAATTTTCATGCACTTTGAGTTGAATGTGTAGGATATTAGTCAGCTCAAATTGGTACGGATTTTCGGGCCGTTACAATTGGTATCAGAGTTGAAGGTTAATTGATTAACCTGGCTCTGTGGCGTGACTCAATAAAGATTGGGTTAGTAATACCTTAGATTGAGTTTGAATGTATATATATGAGCGTGTATTTGTTAATTAATATAAAAACAGTTTTATATTGTGTTGACTGGTCAGTTGAGTGGTTTATGAATTCTGGCCGAAACAGTAATGCAAACTGCGTCGATAGGTGTTACTAAACTCTTGAATAGAGTAATTCGACACAGTATGTTTAAAAAAAAAGGGTAAATGAAATAATCTTACCCAAAATATATTTTGATATAAAGAAAGCATATATATTATAATTATCTAATATATATTGAAAGTGTTGATCGTTGATTATGACCAAATAAGATTTATAATTAAGTTGGTTATATAAATAACTAATCGAAATATTATATAAGTATAATATGAAAAACCAGATGAGTAAAATCTAAGTTTAAAACTAAAATTGGAATTAAAAACTCTGGAAACTTGGAAAAGAGTTGGAAATAAAATGTGGACTAAATTTATGGAAATTTAAAATCCTGGGGAAAGTTGAAAATGTGTTCCAAGCATTTTGAAAAGATATTTTGAAGTGATTTTCAAATGAAAATGTCTGAAAGTAAGTGTTTTGAAAATAATATAGTATTGAACTCACTTATCACTGAAAAATAAATTCTGATGATGACGGCCGCATTATCAGTGTTCATTTTCGAGTTGCAAAGTGACGGATTACTACCAAAGATTTTGTTTTTGAATTATTGTGAGGAAACAAGTTGTCAGAAATTCAAATATTTTGAATAATATATGATTTCAAACTAATTTAAAATAAATCCCAGGAAATTGAATTTTGAAATAAAGATTTAACTTATGGAGTTAAAATGGTAAAAGTGTAACTTAAATAAACAAAATTGAACTGAATTTGGGACGATCCAGAATGGAAATTGTAAAAGGGAAATATTGGAGATTCGAGTTATTAAAATGAATTGATTCTTGGAGAATAAGAATCGAATTTTGAATTTGGAGATGATGATAACTGATTTGAGAAATAAATCAGTAAACGGAATTGGAGTTGAAATAGAAATTTGGCTTAGTAAAAGCGAAAAATTGATTTGAGAATGGATCGATAGGAGATCAACCAAGGATGCTTGGATATATGCTAAAGTGATAGCAAATGGTAGAGATGGAGTTAAATGCCCAACGAAAAGGTACACGTTTATATCTTATATTGGGTGTGAGATACTTTGGAAAGCCGCTTGGAAGTTTTATTTTCTGTTGAATTGAAGAAAGTCCAGAAAGGCAAGTTGTAGCAGCACCGAATGAGAAGTGCAGAGGAGATGCTGCTCCGAAAATTTAAGCTGTTAGGAAATTTTTAGAAGTTTTGATAATATTCGTTAAAAAGAAGGAATTAATTTTAATCAGTTTTTTTGAAAACTGAATTTAAGAAATTAAATAAAAGATTTTTAACCTGGTTATAATATGGATTGTAGCATTTTCCCTACCTTAGTAATTTCGGGGACGAAATTCTTTTAAAGGGGAAGGAATGTAACGTCCCGCATTTTTATCGATTTGTATTTGAATATTTAAATCAGTTTAAATATTGAATTCGTAATATAAGCGGATTTATATATTAGTTAAAAACGAAGTTAAACGTATAAAAATTTATTTAAATATCGAATTCAAATTTGGACAAGGTTCTTTTGAGACGTAGTTATAATTTAATTTTTAGCATTTTACTGTAATTTTTAATTAATTAAATATGCAATTTTTTATTTGGAGTGCTTTGCACCCTGCAACAACATTTTGGGGTTTCAAAATATGAGTTAACCTACCGATATTATTATATTTTTGGGATTGTGACACCTCACTGGACGCGACTGTATTTTTATTTTGGTCCATAGCAGTCTGTAAATAAACGAAAATGTTACGCGCTGTAAATCGGTTGTATAAAACTTGCTGATCAAACCTTCATTCGCAAGCTTTAGGATTTCTTCTTATTGAAGAAAATGTGCATATAACTATGTATTGGAAAGTGAAGCTACCCTAAAATAAATTATTCAAATCGAAAAGAAAGCAAAATCAATATCTAACAGTAAAGAGGCTTAAGGGGTACCATGCAGCTACTTTTTCGGTAGGGCGCATGCAAGTTAAATCAAAACACGATCTACCCTAATGAAAGGAAATTACATAGCCAACCTTACCCTATAGTCTATATTTTTCCAATTACTTAGCAATGAAGCCTCGTATTCATTGCACAGTGAAATCAACTTGTCACCATAATACGCAACCACTTATACCCTCTTCCCTATTCTATATACAAGAACGCACATCCTACTCTAGCTATACGTCTTTCTTATTCTTAGCAGTGGCCTCCTTCTTCTTTAACAAACCATCCGCATTTTCTTCCATTTGAAAAACAAAAATATGATAATAATAATAATAATATGTGTGATTTCGGTATACACAAGTTTGAAGGAGCAGCTCGAGTGTTTTAAAACAAGGGTGAAGGTAATGTAACAAGAATTTGGGTCAACATGGGATATAAGAAGAAGGAGCCGTTCGAAAGAAGTGAACTGGGTCTTCATTTGTACATGCGTGATCTTGGTCCAGGTTATAGCGTCGGTTTTTGGAGTTGAAGAATGCGGTTTGATGATGCAAGCATGGTGGGTGAAGTTCTGAAAAATAGGAAAATAATGCATGCGCAAGTGAGAACGTGGACCGGTTGAAGCACACCTGGGAAGGTGATGGTATAATGTTGAAACTAGGTGCGTGATGAGGGCCTGAACTTGAGTTTGGAGTTCGATCCGGATATCAGCTCATTGTTTAGCACTAGTAGTTAAGTCTTTGAGTAAGACCATGGCACAAAGTCACGCATCGCGCACTGTAGCGTTGTGAGTTGGAAGAGGTAATGTAACGACCCGTATTTTTTTTTCGGTCGGATATTTTATTTAATTTATTATTTTAAATATTATATTTGGAGTACTAATGAATTTTAATATTTAATTCGTGACTAAAAACGAAGTTTAAACGTTAATATATTTATATAATTATAAAACGAGCTCGAAATCGCGCGGCAGTTCGTAATATTTGGTTTTGAACTTCAACTGGATATATAGGATTCAATATAAGTCGGATTTCTGTGAAACAAGAAACGTTAGAACCGTGTTGATGATAATTTTCATATGAAAGAGAAAAATTCATATTTCAGGTTATAATGTGTTAGTTATGGCCAAATCAAATTTTGAAATAGTCGTTGTGAAAATCGTTATTTAAATATCGACCTTTAAAATGGTCATTTTGCGAACGGACTCAGATTTCGACGAAATCAGATTCATTGGAACTGTATCGTTAAATTATTATACAGTGTTGAATGGCGTGGCAAAGCGATGTCGTATGTGAGCACGGCAGCCACAAATGCCCGTTCAATTTCTATAGCGCGTAATTCAATTAATAATGGGTTATTTGGGTATAACTTGAACAGACGGTCGAATTAAGCCGCGAAACCAATTCCGTTGAGTTTGTATCGTCGATTAGAGTCAGGATAGGTATATAGTTTGTTATTTTTGGAGACCGTGAAATTTGGTGTCCAAAAGGGCATTGCGGTGCGCATAAAAATAGCCTACCGGGGAAACAGTCTCAGAATGCGACGAAACTGGTGCCCTTGGGTTTGTATTGAAAAATTATTGTAGGATTGTAAGGTTTCAAGTTGATTTGATTTATCTGGTGATCGTGGAAAAATTAAACGCGTGTTTATTTCTGGTTTTATAAAGGAAATTTTTTCATATGACCTCGGATTTCGACGAAACTTGTCCCATTGGATCCGGAATATCTTTTTAAACCAAGATTAGTTTTTTTATCAGTAAACATGAATCAACTATGTATAGTTTTACGAATTACTTCACAACGAAAATTTGCTAAAAATATTATATAATAATATTTAACTCCTAAGTTTCTTTTCCCTACCAACATGGCATAGCTACTCTAATTGATAAGAAAACTCGAATCGTAGCTACCTAAGGCTAAGATTACAAACCAGCACAGGCATATGTCGTGTACTTGCAAATGAAACCTACCTTATTTATGCCTACTATGACTTGTCTTTTCACACATGAAAATATATACATCGCAGACCTCTCCCTATACACAACATCGTACTTGCTTGGCTACCCACCATTTCTTTTTGTTCAGAAAATCTACCTTCTAAGACAACACATGCAAAGCCAATCACCAGCTAATGGAAAAGATGGCAAAAACACAGCTAGCCTCGTTTCTTTTTCAGACTATGCACATGCATCATGGTACGTACTGAAAGCAAGTGATCCTTATCTTCTCCTCTACCACCTATAAATACACGCGTGCCACTTTCTTTTCCCTGCAAATCCAAGTCTTCCTTCAATAACGCAAGCCCAAGTCCCATTACAATAATACATCAAAACACGAAACCAAATATCCATCGCAAGAACTAAAACATAATGACTCAAACGCTAATTCAACATTCACTCGAAGGAGCAGTAGCCATGCTTCTTGGTGTGTGACTGGCATGAGGAGGGGGTTTGTGAAGTGGCGTTGTAGTTGTTGACGTGAGTTGTTTATGGGAATATTTGCGGGTTTGTTCATAATGTATAGAAGAGGAAGGAGCAGCATGTTTTGGTGACCGGAAAGGGAGGCGCAGTGTGGAACAATGGTGTTTCAGTCAGTGTCCAGGTAAACGTCGGTCGGGAGATGGCTACAGGAGTCACGTTTGGAATGAATACAAAACGGAGGAGTTTGGGGGCGAGCTGATTTTGGCGGAGGTCGGCAGGGGTCAGGTGCATTCGTCCATGGTGTCCGTTAGGGTGTAGGTCGAGGAATCAGGTCACGGTGGCCAACTTTCCGGTGGAATGCGTGGGTTTAGTTGAGGACAGGAACAATGTTTTTCAGGAGTCAGGAGGAAAAGACAGTGGTTGTGGTGTGGATCAGTTCGTGGGTTGGGTTTATGAAAGAGAAGCAGCGAACGATGTAAGAGGGAAGTAAATTAGTTCAGCCAGATCTGTGTTATACTATGTAATTAACATAGTATACTATTTTATTAAGGAATACCTAGTTTAATTTAAAATCGGGTACTAAAACTTAAATAACTTATCATTCTTTGATCAGAATTTGACCAAATAAGAAGTGACAGAATCACGTCGGAGAGCAGTACATATTGAATCAGCTGGATATTCTGTTGAATTAAACGTTGTTTAATTTAACTGAATCACACAGGTTAAACAACAACATCAACTCAAGATGAGTTAAACTCACTCAGTTTTCCCACTTATATTTTATATAAATTGGGTTTTTATTTTGTGTGTTCTGATTGCCGATAGTTGATTGTTTTCTAGTTATATATTTGTTTGCTGATTTCACTGATGAAATTGAACCGTTGTTTAATTTCAGTGAAATACAAAATCGTTATTTTAACGATTGGTTCCAATAAAGGTAACTTACCTTATTGGTCACGTTTATCAATAAACGTGTTTAATGGTTTGAATTGTTTGACTTGTTGGATTGTTTGATCTGTTTGAATTCCTTTAAACTATGTGGACATAACCATTTGTATACCAGGAAAAAAAGGTTGGAGGGATCCAACCGGATTCCTCAAATATATTATTTATTCTCATATTTTCATATATGAACTGTTATGATTGGGTTATTGACTTAGTAGTGATCATTGACTGAACAGTCAACATGTGTTGTGTTTTAACCAATGGGCTATATTGGTTGAGTAATCGGCAGTAAATGGCCTAAAAGTAAATCATTTTGTTTATATTGATTCACCGTTAGGTCAGTCAATAGAGATGAAGTTATAAAATTTATTTTATAACTAGAGATAGATTCTGAAATATATTATTTTGGATAAAACTTTATTAAAAGGAAATTAAGGGAAAAAGGTTTATAATAAACCAGGGTTACATTAATGAGGTTTAAAATGTTAAAGCATCGTTACTTAATAGCGGGATTAAGTAAGGGGGGAAGTTGAAATAAGATTCTCAAAGTGGGAAATGGTCGAATCGATTGGAAAGAGTTTGGTAAAGAGAATTTGGTAAAAGGAAGCGGGGTATGAGATTTGTAAACAAAATCTGAATTTTGAGATGAAATTGGTTAAAAAGTGGTGTTTTATAAAGGTCTTAATTATTGAATTAAGAAAAATGGGTATAGCCGAGAAAGAGTGTTCAGAAGAGGTAAGTAGGTTTATGAAACCATATTTTTAATAAAATAGTTCAATGGAATGTGTATTAGAATGAAATATTGGTTTTGGATTACAACCTATATTTATTTTAAGGTATGAACGTTGTTGATCAAGGTCTGAGAGGTAACTAAAATACCCTAACTTGAACGACTTCGGGATTATCTAAGAATGATATGAGTTGTAATGGTAAATGTGGTTAATAAACATTATTATTTCATTAGTGAAATATTTTTGGTGAAAATATACAAAATGATGGTTTCAAAGAAAAAGGGGAATAAAGGAGATTGCGTCAAATTATAACGATATTCATGAGGTTAAATAGGAAATGTAAAGATGAGTATTGAAATAGATTTATTTTATAAATAAGCATTGGTTATTGTTTTCAAATATTGAACTGAAAGGTATTTCGTAACGTTGTTTTCGAATAATAAGTGAATTGATTTCCAAGCGAAAATAGAAATTGAATATGATATAAGATTGTCCTAGTTATTAAATCGAATTTGTTTAAAGAATAATCTCATGTAAATAAGAGGCGAGAAAACGATATTTAAAATATTGAAAGATTTATGAGTTGAATTTACATTTGTTTTTAAATAAAAAGGCCAAGTAAGACCGAATACCGAACTAGTGAACTCACTGGATTGTCATGATTGAAACACTGTTTATTTTGATAGTTAAATCACCGACTATCAAATCTGACCAATACGATTGTTGGTACGGAAAGACCGGGATCAAAGTTATATTCGAAAACCATTCCGACCAACAAATACGTGAAGATATTAGAAGATGATCGAGATGGAGCATTGAAGACCGTGGTTTTTCGTAAATGGGAGAACTGCTAATAATCTCTGGTCTGCAACAAGAGATGTACTGTGGTTCTATCGTGGTCGGAATCTACGGGTTGCAAGGACTTCTAGCTACTGATCCATGAGGTGATTCCTATATGAGATGCAGTAGGAGAGTACCTTAGGTTCATCCTGTTCGTGGATGACTTGTATGGACGAGTGTTTGACAGAGTATTTCCAAAGGATCACGTACGTTGATTTCTTCAAACGTGCTATAGTTGGTTAGCTCCCAACTAGAGTATTTTTCTGGATGTCAATTGGTGATATCTGGTGGATTTGACGATGCGGCATTCAAAGTGAAAAATGATTAGATTTTCCAAAAAGGAAATTAAAACCTCAAGCCTCATCAACCAGGAGATGACAAAAATCGGGCAGGTAGCATGGCTATGTGGGTCGCTCCCATTAGGGTGTATAATCATCTATCTAGAGAAAATCTATTTGCTTCTTAAATCTATTTCGATGCTGTCCCTTTTCGGGAAACGGTGGGTTGCACCCAACCATTGGTGATATACATTCGATACACTCAAGCTAATGAGTGGTCGGTCATGTGAGGGCCGGGTTGCAAGACGTTCTTGTTGAACCCATTGTATTCGCCTCTAGAGATACACTATCGGCAGGTGGTCCCATACCTTGTTATGGTCGGAATTCAACTTTCAATAAGCGCCCGCGGTTTTGTTTGTATAATATATATGTAGAGCGTGAGATGCAAGCATTCAACTAGATTCCATTCACGTGTATTTAGACATTATTATAATATCAAACAAGATATTGATTTCAAAGTGTTTGGGTTATCGTAAGGTAAAAACCGTCCGTGTTTATGTGTGGATTTGGTCTTACGATTATCCTTTTCTTTCGAAAAGATTTTAACTTTAAATTCAGGATGTGTGATATCCTAAATACTGTGCGAGGTTTTTCTCACTCTAGTTCACCAGACTGACCCGGTGTTTTGTAAATGCTCGGGTTAGCCCGAGGTGTACAGGTTCAAGTTATCGAATGCTATGAAGAGACGAGCTGAAGGTGTTCAGACGTATGATTATCTAGTATTTATTCCGCTGTGTGTTGTATATGGGAACAGGTTATTATAATTGTCCCGTTGTGTGATGTACTCTGATATTGTAAGTTTTATTTAAAGCTCTCAATAAAGATTTATTTCTGTATTATATTTTGTTCCGCTACGATGTGAGACTCTGATTCTGTGTTGTGGTGTTTTCTCCTTATTCTTTTATTCTAATATTTCTTTCTTTCTTATCTCACCCTCTAATTTCTTCCTAATAACGTCTAGTGTTTTCGGTGTTTGGAAGGTCGGCATGAGTTACGGTAAAGGTATTTATGTCGATTTTCTGGGCCGAAAATCCTTGGGTCGTTACAGTGGTATCAGAGCTATTGGTTTAGTGATAACCTTGGCTCTATGGCGTAACTCGATAGAGATGGGGTTAGTAATACCCCAGATCGAGTTGGTTATATATATGAGAGTGCGTATTTGTAATTTGATATTAAAATTACTTTTTTGAAATTATTTTTGCCTAATTTATTTTATAATAAAAGCAATGATTTTCCCAATTTATTATAATATGGGAAATCGATTGATTTATTAATGTTGATTTGAATAATATGTTTGGATTGTGTTATTGATTGCTTGAATATAAATTTGAAAATGATATACTTGGTTTAAAACCAATATGAAATAAATAAGTTGGATAAATTAATCTAGATTAATAAACCTGAATGGATAATTAAAGAAATAAATGAAGTGATTATAAATAATTATAATCTCATGTGGATTAGATTGTGTGTAGAACTGGTTGGATCGTATGATATGGATATTTGAACAAACTAATGTTGTTTGGGGACTAATGAAATTTATTTGAGTTAAGAACAGGTGCAGAAGTGCCAATTCAGCTTTAAAATCCATCAAGAGAAATTTATGGAGTTAATTGAATCCAGTTTAAATAGAGTTGCATAATAACTAAGCAAGCTCGAATATAAAATATTGCTTACCGCAAAATAACGCTCGTAAAAAGGTACGCCTATGCAGAATATGAAATTTTGGTTTTTATTTGGGTTTTGAGTTTGGTTTTTGAATTTTTCCGACCCTGTTGGTCGATGTATATATATTTCTTGAACCTGTGATTTTGCAGATGTCCTCCGTACGGGGGAGACTCTGCCAAAAATTTTCCAAAATTTAAGGTGTTAGGAATTTTTGAAGATTTTTGGAAAATTCTTTTATTTGGAATAAATTGGTTTTAAAACCAATTAGATTAGTTCTGAAAATGAAAATCGAGTTTTAAATTTATTATTTTTGTAAAGATAATGGGTTTGTAACATCTTTCTTATCTTAGCAATTTCGAGGACGAAATTATTTTAAGGGGGGAAGAATGTAACGACCCGTATTTTTTTGTGGTCGAATATTTTATTTAATTTATTATTTTAAATATTATATTTGGAGTACTAATGAATTTTAATATTTAATTCGTGATTAAAAACGAAGTTTAAACGTTAATATATTTATATAATTATAAAACGAGCTCGAAATCGCGCGGCAGTTCGTAATACTTGGTTTTGAACTTCAACTGGATATACAGGATTCAATATAAGTCGGATTTCTGTGAAACGAGAAACATTTGAACCGTGTTGATTATAATTTTCATATGAAGAGAAAAATTCAGATTTCGGGTTATAATGTGTTAGTTGTGGCCAAATCAAATTTTGAAATAGTCGCTGTGAAAATCGTTATTTAAATATCGACCTTTAAAATGGTCATTTTGCAAACGGACTCAGATTTTACCGAAATCAGTTTCATTGGAACCGTATCGTTAAATTATTGTACGGTGTTGAATGGCGTGGCAAACCGATGTCGTATGTGACCACGGCTGCCACAAACGCCCGTTCAATTTCTATAGCGCGTAATTAAATTAATAAAGGGTTATTTAGGTATAACTTGAAAAGACGATTGAATTAAGCCATGAAACCAATTCCGTTGAGTTCGTATCATCGATTAGAGTCAGGATAGGTATATAGTTTGTTATTTTTGGAGACCGTGAAATTTGGTGTCCAAAAAGGCATTGCGGTGCGCGTAAAAATAGCCTACCAAGGAAACAGTCTCAGAATGCGACGAAACTGGTGCCGTTGGGTTCGTATTGAAAAATTATTATAGGATTGTAAGGTTTCAAGTTGATTTGATTTATCTGGTGATCGTGGAAAAATTAAACGCGTGTTTATTTCTGGTTTTATAAAGGAAATTTTTTCATACGACCTCGGATTTCGACGAAACTTGTCCCATTGGATCCGTAATATCTTTTTACACCAAGATTAGTTTTTTTTAATCAGTAAATAGGAATCAACTATGTATAGTTTTAAGTATTACTTCACGACGACGTTTCGCTAATAATATTATATAATAAAATTTAACTCCTAAGTTTCTTTTCCCTACCAACATGGCATAGCTACTCTAATTGATAAGAAAATTCGAATTGTAGTTACCTAAGGCTAAGATTACAAACCAGCACAGGCACATGCTGTGTACTTGCAAATGAAACCAATCTTATTTATGCCTACTATGACTTGTCTTTTCACACATGAAAATATATACATCGCAGACCTCTCCCTATACACAGCATCGTACTTGCTTGGTTACCCACCATTTCTTTTCGTTCAACTAATTTACCTTCTACGACAACATATGCAAAGCCAATCACCAGCTAATGGAAAAGATGGCAAAAACCCAGCTAGCCTCGTTTCTTTTTCAGACTATGCACATGCGTCATGGTACGTACTGAAAGCAAGTGATCCTTATCTTCTCCTCTACCACCTATAAATACACGCGTGCCACTTTCTTTTCCCTGCAAATCCAAGTCTTCCTTCAATAACGCAAACGCAAGTCCCATTGCAATAATACATCAAAACACGAAACCAAATATCCATCGCAAGAACTAAAGCATAATGACTCAAACGCTTATTCAACATTCACTCGAAGGAGCAGCAACCATGCTTCTTGGTGTGTGACCGGCATGAGGAGGGGGTTTGTGAAGTGGCGTTGCAGTTGTTGACGTGAGTTGTTTATGGGAATATTTGCGGATTTGTTCATAATGTATAGAAGAGGAAGAAGCAGCATGTTTTGGTGACCGGAAAGGGAGGCGCAGCGTGGAACAATGATGTTTCAGTCAGTGTGCAGGTGAACGTCGGTCGGGAGATGACTACAGGAGTAACATTGGGAATGAATACAAAATAGAGGAGTTTGGGGGTGAGCTGATTTTGGCGGAAGTCGGCCGGGGTCAGGAACATTCGGCCATGGTGTCCGTTGGGGTGCAAGTCGAGGAACCAGGTCATGGTGGCCAACTTTCTGGTGGAATGCGTGGGTTTAGTTGAGGACAGGAACAATGTTTTTCAGGAGTCAGGAGGGAGAGACAGTGGCTGTGGAGTGGATCAGTTCGTGAGTTGGGTTTTTGAAAGAGAAGCAGCGAACGATGTAAGAGGGAAGTAAATTAGTTCGGCCAGGACTGTGTTAAGCTAAGTAATTAACATAGTATATTATTTAATTAAGGAATACCTATTTTAATTTAAAATCGGGTACTAAAACTTAAATAACTTATTATTCTTTGATCATAATTTGACCAAACAAGAAGCGACGGAATCACGTCAGAGAGCAGTACATATTGGAATCAGCTGGATTTTCTGTTGAATTAAACGTTGTTTAATTTAACTGAATCACGCAGGTTAAACAACAACATCAACTCAAGTTGAGTTAAACTCACTCAGTTTTCCCATTTATATTTTATATAAATTGGGTTTTTATTTTGTGTGTTCTGATTGCTGATAGTTGACTGTTTTCTAGTTATATATTTGTTTGCTGATTTCACTGATGAAATTAAACCGTTGTTTAATTTCAGTGAAATACCAAATCATTATTTTAACGATTGGTTCCAATAAAGGTAACTTACCTTATTGGTCACGTTTATCAATAAACGTGTTTAATGGTTTGAATTGTTTGACTTGTTGGATTGTTTGATCTGTTTGAATTCCTTTAAACTGTGTGGACATAACCATTTGTATACCGGGAAGAACAGGTTGGAGGGATCCAATCAGATTCCTCAAATATATTATTTATTCTCATATTTTCATATATGAACTGTTATGATTGGGTTATTGACTTAGTAGTGATCATTGACTGAACAGTCAACATGTGTTGTGTTTTAACCAATGGGCTATATTGGTTGAGTAATCAGCAGTAAATGGCCTAAAAGTAAATCATTTTGTTTATATTGATTCACCGTCAGGTGAGTCAATAGAGATGAAGTTATAAAATTTATTTTATAACTGGAGATAGATTCTAAAATATAATATTTTGGATAAAACTTTATTAAAAGGAAATTAAGGGAAAATGGTTTATAATAAGCCAGGGTTACATTAATAAGGGTTAAAATGTTAAAGCATCGTTACTTAATAGCGGGATTAAGTAAGGGGGAAACTTGAAATAAGAATCTCAAAGTGGGAAATGGTCGAATCGATTGGAAAGAGTTTGGTAAAGAGAATTTGGTAAAAGGAAGCGGGGTATGAGATTTGTAAACAAAATCTGAATTTTGAGATGAAATTGGTCAAAAAGTGGTGTTTTATAAAGCTCTTAATTATTGAATTAAGAAAAATGGGTAAAGCCGAGAAAGAGTGTTCAGAAGGTGCATGCAGGTTTATGAAACCATTATTTAAACAAAATAGTTCAATGGAATGTGTATTAGAATGAAATATTGGTTTTGGATTACAATCTATATTTATTTTAAGGTATGAACGTTGTTGATCAAGGTCTGAGAGGTAACTAAAATACCCCAACTTGAACGACTTTGGATTATCCTAAAATGATATGAGTTGTAATGGTAAATGTGGTTAATAAACTTGATTATTTCATTAGTGAAATATTTTTGGTGAAAATATATAAAATGATGGTTTCAAAGAAAAAGGGGAATAAAGGAGATTGCGTCAAATTATAACGATATTCACGAGGTTAAAGAGGAAATGTAAAGCTGAGTATTGAAATAGATTTATTTTATAAATAAGCGTTGGTTATTGTTTTCAAATATTGAAATGAAAGGTATTTCGTAACGTTGTTTTCAAATAATAAGTGAATTGATTTCCAAGTGAAAATAGAAATTGAATATGATATAAGATTGCCCTAGGTATTAAATCGAATTTGTTTAAAGAATAATCTCATGTAAATAAGAGGAGAGAAAATGATATTTAAAATATTGAAAGATTTATGAGTTGAATTTACATTTGTTTTTAAATAAAAAGGCCAAGTAAGACCGAATACTGAACCAGTGAACTCACTGGATTGTCATGATTGAAACATTGTTTATTTTGATAGTTAAATCACCGACTATCAAATCTGACCAATACGACTGTTGGTATTGAAAGACCGGGATCGAAGTTATATTCGAAAACCATTCCGACCAACAAATACGTGAAGATATTAGAAGATGGTCGAGATGGCGCATTGAAGACCGAGGTTTTTCGTAAAAGGAAGAACTGCTAATAATCTCTGGTCTGCAGCCAGAGATGTACTGTGGTTCTGTCGTGGTCGGAATCTATGGGTTGCAAGGACTTCTCGCTACTGATCCACGGGGTGATTCCTATATGAGATGCAATAGGAGAGTACCTTCGGTTCATCCTGTTCCTGGATGACTTGTATGGACGAGTGTCTGACAGAGTATTTCCAAAGGATCACGTATGTTGATTTCTTCAAACGTGCTATGGTTGGTTAGCTCCCAACTAGAGTATTTTTGTGGACGTCAATTGGTGACATCTAGTGGATTTGACGATGTGGCATTCAAAGTGAAAAATGACCGGATGTTCCAAAAAGGAAATTAAAACCTTAAGCCTCATCAACCGGGAGATGACAAAAATTGGGCAGGCAGCATGGCTATGTGAGTCGCTCCCATTAGGGTGTATAATCACCTATCTAGAGAAAATTTATTTGCTTCTTAAATCTATTTCGATGCTATCCCTTTTCGGGAAACGGTGGGTCGCACCCAACCGTTGGTGATATACATTCGATACACTCAAGTGAAATGAGTGGTCGGTCATGTGAGGGCCGGGTTGCAAGACGTTCTTGTTGAACCCAGTGTATTCGCCTCTAGAGATACACTATCGGCAGGTGGTCCCATACGTTGTCATATCCAGAATCCAACTTTCAATAAGCACCCGCGGTTTTGTTTGTATAATATATATGTGGAGCGTGAGATGCAAGCGTTCTACTAGATTCTATTTACGTGTATTTAGACATTATTATAATATCAGACAAGATAATGATTTCAAAGTGTTTGGGTTATCGTAAGGTAAAAACCGTCCGTGTTTATGTGTGGATTTGGTCTTACGATTATCCTTTTCTTTCGAAAAGATTTTAACTTTAAATTCAGGTTGTGTAATATCCTAAATACTGTGCGAATTTTTTCTCACTCTGGTTCACCAGACTTACCCGGTGTTTTGTAAATGCTCGGGTTAGCCCGGGGTGTATAGGTTCAGGTTATCGAATGCTGTGAAGAGACGAGCTAAAGGTGTTCGGACGTATGATTATCTAGTATTTATTCCGCTGTGTGATGTATATGGGAACAGGTTATTATAATTGTCCCGTTGTCTGATGTACTCTGATATTGTAAGTTTTATTTAAAGCTCTCAGTAAAGATTTATTTCTGTATTATATTTTTTTCTGCTACGATGTGAGACTCTGATTCTGTGTTGTGGTGTTTTCTTCTTATTCTTCTATTCTAATATTTCTTTCTTTCTTATCTCACCCTCTAATTTCTTTCTAATAACATCCAGTGTTTTCGGTGTTTGGAAGGTCGGCATGAGTTACGGTAAACGTATTTATGTCGATTTTCTGGGCCGAAAATCCTTGGGTCGTTATAGGTAAGGGATGTGAAGAAGCTGGAGTGCATGGAAATAAGAAGGAGGAGAAGCATGCGATAGGAGGAAGTGTTTGCAGCAAAGAACGGTGAGGAAGTCGGCCATGACTAAGTGTTTAAAAGATGAACTCTCAGCAGTGGCAAGGACATACGGATGTGGTGTTGTGTAAGTGGACTCGTGTACGGAAAGATGGGATGCCGAAAATTCTTCTGTACATGAGCGTCAAAGTTAGAGATAACATAAATGAATGCAGAAGGTATTGGGAACGTGAATGGGTCATGAAAATATGACCATGTTGTTTTAAACAAAATGGAGTAATGGTGAATTACATGACGTGGTGGATATGTTTGAAACCGTGAGGCAGTGGGTACTATTTTCTGGAAGACAAACACTATATGCATGTATACATGGTGAAGTATTGGAAATGTCGTAAAGCAGGCAATGGAAAAGAAGGGAGCGAGCCCTTTTTGAGTGGAGAATGTCCGAACTGAATATGGTGAAGAGTTGTAAATGAAGCCAAGCCGTGAGTGTGTAAAGGAAGTACAGGCGTGGTTCACTGGTTTATACAATGGGAGAGAATGGTGGGGAACACTTGCTGATGTTATACATGAAATGAACGGTAGAGTAGGAAATAGAAACAAACTTGCAACCCAATATTAAAGAAAGAGTGGGTATTTATGATGTAAAGGAGAACGATGGAATTAAGGAAGATGGAGCGGAAATGAATCAAGATCGGCAAATAATGAAGGAACCGGGTTCAAAGCAAATACGGTGGGGAAAAATAAAAGGAAAGAAACATTAGGCTGACGAAATATTAAAGAAAAAAAAATCAAAGAAGAGGGAATGCAGAAGGGAAAAATAAAGCTGGATTTATGATTTTAACAGACGCTGGTTTCATGCATGGACTGATGGAAATCAACCGACGTTTAAATCGATTGACGCAAATCATTATTTAACCGTTAACGTGCCAAGGTGAGTAAACTCACTAACTCTGTTTAGTTTAAAATATTATAATCATATTTTAAATGATGGTTGAATGCTATGTGCGATGGTTGTTTGAATGATTTACTTGGTTGAAATAATATACATCGGTATATATATATATATATATATATATATATATGTCGTCGATTGAATACTGATGATGTTTACCATTATACCGATATGAAATTGGTATTATTTGTGTCAACTAACATCTGTGGATGCAGGGAAAAAGGTTGGAGGGATCCAACTGGATTCCTAAATAATTATATTGTTGTATTATTCCATGTATTGCATTGTCTGATAGGACCGATAATATGTGATTGATTATTGTGTGCTTACAATGTTTGGAATAACATGGGCTTAAAGTAATTGATATTTTAAAATCAATAAATTTATAGGTAATCGAGATTAAGTGATAAACTAGATTTATAATTAAGGAAGAGTCGACTTGGAAACAGGGTTTATAAAGTGAAGTTGGATTATAAACTTAGGGAATTACTTGATAGATGGAATTTACCCAGAAATGGAATTTATTAATAAAACCAAGTTAGGTTGATTTAACGAGTTATGAAACATCTGGGTAAGATAAGAAAATTGGGAATTATGGAAGTGACAATTTAAATAGAAATTGGATAAAATGGGCCAGTGATTGTTTGAATGGATGTTTGTTTCTACTTCGATAGATAAATAACCGACTATCGAAGTGTTTTGACCATCGTTGTCAATGCGGAGAGACCAGTTGGATATATTATCTGAAAACCACTCCGTATAGGCATAAGCGCTGCAAATTAGGTTATGCTGAAAACAATTGAAGACAGAGTGAAATGCCAAGGTTGTCCTATTCCAGAATGGTGCTTTCTGTTTGTCCAGTCCCAGGACAACTTTTATGGACGAGTGTCTGACAGAGTATACATAACAAATCACGTACAGTTGATCTCTTAAAGGTATTATGTCTAGTGGCGGAGGAATTTGTTCCTCTTAGCCTTTTATACCCATGATATGTTTGGGAATCGATTAGTGAATTGATGGGTTTGACGATATGGCATTCAAAAACAATGGTGATCAGACGTTCTGAAGATAGACGTAGCCTCTAGCCTCACAAGCCGGATATGACAGAAGTTGGGCTAGGAAGCATGGCTAGTTGGGTCATACCCAACCAGGGTGTATTATCACTGATCCTGAGAAAAATCATATTTGTTCTTCTTTTCGTTTTTGTATCTTCGGATGACGGTTGGATGGCCAACAACCGTGGTGGCAATATATTCGATATACTCAAGCTAAACGAGTGGTCGGTCATGTGTAGCCGGGTTGCAATACGTTCTTGTTGAACCCCAGTGTATATCCTCTAGAATACACTGATCGGATGTTGCTCCCATACCTTATCTGTTGGAATCCAATCTCCAATAAGCGCTCTGCGATTTTTTGATTTTATGCTATATATATATGGAGCGTGAGATGCAAGCGTTCTGGTACTTGGTTATTTAATTGAGTAGACATTATTGTAATATCATTGGAGGTTGATACCAACGTATTTTGGGTTATAGTAAGTTAAAAACTGTCCATGTTTATGTGTGGGCTGGTCTAACTATTATCCTTTTGTTTATAAAGGATTTTTAAAGTTAAACGATATGGTTGGAATTTACTCACACCAGTCCCATGACTGACCCAGAGTTTATTTTGTTATTTTCCCTAAACCCTTGGGTGCCCAAATTTGTACGAGCAGTCAAGTGTTTCAGGATTTGCAGATTCACTTGGAGGAGCTAGAAGCAGAAGGCTTCACCATTAGTTAGTAAGAGATTATTTCCGCTGTGATATGATATATTGTACTCTGATATGGTATTTATATACAAATTCGGTTTGTGTATTTCAAAGTTATGATATAATACATGTTATTCGTTCTGCTGTGAGAATCGTGTTTACTCTGATTCTGATGTTCTTCTTCTTCTATTCTATTAGTTCTATATTTTCTATCTCATCCTCCGATTTCTTTCTATTAATGATCTAAATTTTCGTGCACTTTGAGTTGAATGTGTAGGATATTTTTCAGCTCAAATTGGTACTGATTTTCGGGCCATTACATATTTGATGAGTATTTGGTTCATGTCGAGTAGGAGGTTGTTGTACTTGATGCTCTAAAGATGAATGATGTTGAGATGACGATGGTTGCAAAGTGATATTGGATAACAACGACTGTCGCTGCAAAGACAAAATCATAACTCTTAACTCTTCCATCTCCCTGCTTTATTTTTCACACATGTCTTGTTTATATAAACACTTAGATTCAAAAGATGCATAATCTCATTCTTTGCGTGACTTACGAATTGGTGATACTGGATGAGACTGTTGTACCCAAGGCACCATGCTCAGCGTCACAAGCCATAACATTGAACTCTATTATGAGTAAACCAAACCCCATCGTTGTTACATATGCTTTGTTGGAAACAATGTTTCTGTTGAGTTGCAGACTAGGTCACTTACTTGAAGACATTTCATCGATCTGCTCAATGGTGCAAAAAAGTTTGTACCTTTCACCGCCGGCTTTAGAATAAAACAGCCTCTTCTATAATATCAATTTGTTTGCACAACGAATTGAGCCTGATTTGCACTCAAATTAAAAAAAATTGTAGAGCTCTTTTCTATTGTAATGAAAAAATTCAATGAAGATAAGGGAGTTTTTTTAAGAGAGAGGAAGAGAAAAAGATTGTTGTATATAATGCTTTGTCTATTCTATTACTTATGTAGATAGAAGAAAAAAGTAACATTAGCTATGTTAGTGGGAGAAAAATTGGACAACAATTATTACCATATTAAATAAAAGATACGTTCAAAAAATTTGCAATTTTTAACGTGTATATTGCATACGTTTCAAAAGAAATGAATATTAATAAATCTTAATTTATTATAGTTCATAGCAATATTTTAATACCATTTATTTTTGTAATAGCTCCATAAAAGATCACATAAATATATGACCGTTGTGCTAAAGTGACTGTTCAACCACAATAATGGCTCATAAATATATACATATAAGTAAATAAATTACCGTTATAACTTTTAATGGATCTATTGCATTAATTAATCAATAATAAGTTCTTGGTAACTGTAATTAATTTTTAAATAAATTCATTACATATATAAATTGTTTCCAACAATCCCCTACTTGAATTTTTTTAAATATTTTTTGAGAAGTTTCTAAAAAATATAAGATTGTGCTTAAGCTAAGGTGTCTTCTGACTTAAACCTTTGCATAGTGGATAAGTGTCAGTTTTTACTAGAGTGTCACATGGTTTGGAACTCTATTCTTGACATCAGACCACACACAACCTTTCTATAGTGCAATCAAATAAGCTTGTGTGTTAATGGCTATGCATGTCTATACTAGTTTAGTGAACACTCTATAAGTTTTGCCCAAAACTTTATAGTAAATGACCACATTTCCACATTCACACAGTTGAGTCTATCAAGAGCACTCAGGAAGGTAGGTACTCAACTCAAAATAGAGTACAAATCTAATTAATAATTTCTATTAACTCATCCTTTAATCACTTCAGAAACACATGTTTCTTAATATATAAATTTAGCATGTTCATCTACTATCACAACAAAACTTGTTTTTACACAGCGAACCTAGTTCTTGGGATCTCCAGTCATTTAGGTCTGGTTACCATTGTGAGTGATTCCATAATCTCCGGGAAATAGTCCCATTCATTTAGAATCACTGATGACTTTCTTTTTGGTTAATCCTTTCGTCAAAGGATCTGCCAAATTATCATCACTTCATATGTTATGTTCTCTAACAATATTGTGCATACGACTGTCATTTCTTACCGTTGTAATATCAATTCTATCCTTTTTTTCAATATTCATCAAATTATCATCACTATATATGTGATGTTCTCTTACAGTATTGTGCTTACGACTGTCGTATTCTACAATTGTAATAATGGTTTTGTATGTTTTGTAATAGCCGCGGAACTATAACGCAATAGATTACACTACTGGTATCAGTTTTTCCATATGGGGATCTCAACTAGCAGATTTCTTTAGTTCTCTGCTTCTTCACTAGCTATGGCCAGTGTTATTATCTCAATTTCTATAGTAGACTGATTCAAAATAGTATGTATCTGGGATTTT
Organism: Allium sativum; assembly: GCA_030737875.1. Lineage (NCBI taxonomy): Eukaryota > Viridiplantae > Streptophyta > Magnoliopsida > Asparagales > Amaryllidaceae > Allium > Allium sativum. The sequence goes on along the minus strand of CM060913.1, from coordinate 420,014,543 downwards.
TCAAGAAACAGCTCCTCCAGTAATGCTAAATATATATAGCCATTAGTCTCTTTTAAATCATTATATAAAGTATTCTAGTCTGCATCGGAATAACCTTCAAGAATAGTAAGAAGCTTTTTATAGTGTAATCCAAGGTTCACGGTTTATTTTAGGTATCTCATGCCCTCTCAATAGCATGTTAATGCTCTATACTAGGTTTACTAATAAATCTGCATAATAATCCCATGACATCGGCAATGTCGGGTCTAATACAATCATTGGCAAACCAAAAGCTGTCAATAATGCTCGCATAGTTAGACTATCGTACACTTTTACCGGTATTTTTTTAATTACTTTACACTAGGATCATATGGTACACCTGCAGGTTCACAGTCAAAGTAAATTGTATTTCTTTATAACCTTCGCAAAATAATGAGATTGATCCAAAGAAAGTCCTTTTTCGTACCTAGTAATCTTAATATCATGGATTACATTTGCCTCACTTAGATCTTTCATATCGATGTTGATACTTAGTAAGTATTTAACAATGTTTATGGTATGAATGTTTGACCCAAAAATAAGTAGGTCATCAATATATAGACATATGATAGTACAAATGCCATTTTTAGATTTATAATAAATGCATTTGTCACTTTCATTAACTTTAAACCCATGTGAGATTATTAACTTATCAAATTTTCATTTCATTTCTTAGGTGTTTGTTTTAAATCATATAACGATTTATCTAGTTTGTAAATTATTCAAATTGGTCCATATAAATTTCCTATTCTAATTCCCCTTTTAAAAATGCAATTTTAACATCTATTTTAAAATTATGAATATACGCAAGTGAAGTTATTGCTCGAATGGATGTAGTTCCAGTTACAGGTGAAAGGTGCCAATAAAGTCTATGAAACAACCCGGATTTTTAGAACTAATTTAAAATTTTTATTTTAGTCATTTTAAGGGATTTTGAATATTTGAAATGATTTATTTTAAAAAAACGACTAAAAATTTAGTTTAATCGAAGTTAGAACACAAAAATTAATTTTAATTATAGAAGGAGTTAGAAATGGCACGGTAATTTCAAAATTCGATTTTAAATTTCAAATGAATGTACGGGATTCAAAATAAATCAGATTTGAGTAAAACCAGAAATATTAGAATCTGTTTAATAGTATATTCCTAACGAATGTGAAAAATCCATATTTCATAACGGGAATAAAAAGTTATGTCCAGTTTAAAATTTAAAATAGTCGCTATGGAATTTAATATAATATATGGCCTTTAAAAATAGCCATTTTGCAAACGACTTCCGTTTTCGACGAAACCACTTTTGTTGGATCCAGAATATCAAATTATTATTAGGTTCCAATTTTCATAATTTTTTAAATTAATATGTGAGCGCAGTAAATTTAAATGTGTTTGGTAATTTAAATTAGAATTGGTTGACTAGAAAAGCCCATTTTTCAAACGATCTCCAAATTCGACGAAATTAATTTTTTTAGGACTGTATCGGCAAAACATAACTAGATTTATTTTTCGGGAATTTTTGGAGTCCGTATGCGGCCCCAGTAAATTAAAATGTTTGTTTAAATTTAATATATATTAATTTATATTTTAATTTTCATAAAATCTAATCAAAACTATTGAATTGGCTTACGAAACATATCCCATTGTGTCCGGAATGAGGGTTTTTAACTAGGGGTGATAGTCATTGGGTTTAAGGAGTTCGAGTGCGAAATTCACTTAGGAGAAATAAATAGAATTAAAAATTAATAAAAATATTATTATTATATATACCCCTCTTCAAAAACCCTAGTCCCCGCTTAATACAGCCGCCGCCATCCTGATTTCAGCGATCGAGATGCTCCGATTTAATTTCCATAATCATTTTCGATTCTCTTCGAATTATACTACAATTCCAAAGTAAAAATGGTAGTGCTAAGTTCAATCTTCAATATGGTACGGGAAAGATCAGATCTCGGGTGGTCTTTGGGGTGAAATCGAAGCTCAAACTCCCCTAGTTCGAATTGTGTTTCAGGAGATGTGGGGCCACTGAACTCGTCGTTGTCGAGGGAGGAGGTGGAGTCGAGGGCGGCGCATCTTGGGGTGGGGACTGATCGTACTCCAGCGGCTCCAGGAGGGTGTGACGGCGATGGATTAGGTTGGACGATGGGTGCGGCTTTTTCACAGAGAAGGGAATCGAATAGGAAACAACAACGTTAGATTTTTAATCATTTTTAAATGTTAACTAATGTTTAATTATTAATTAATTAGGTAATTAATTTTTAAAATACCATAACTTTATCAAATTGGAACGAAATTTCACGAAATTGGATGTGTTGGAATCCTCTTTTCGAGCACTACAACATGATGTAGATCAGAACTGAAACGGAGGCCATTTGGATTTTTGATAAAATTAAACATCCTTTTAATTTTATTAAAAATAATCATTTTATAGATTTCTGAAACCGATCAAGGTGAGAACTCCTCCTCACTCTAATTTTGTTTACAGTTAAATATATACTAAGATGCAGACGGTGCTTAGTAGCGCCTGACACCTTTGATTGAAACCATGGATGTTTATTTGGATTGAATTGTGTATTGTATTCATGTGTTGAGTAAAATGTTTGAACAATAAAAATATCATTTTTATTGTACAAATGAACTATATAAAATATTCATATGTTGACTAAAATATTTTATCGTTAAAAATATATTTTTTAACGTATATATATATATATATATATAAACGATATAAATTTATCATGAAAAGAAAATAAAATAAAATATTCATTTACAAATCAGACGACTTGTTTATGTACACCCATTTTTCTGATATTGATTACGATGATAAATTTTACACATCGCCCAACTGCACAAATAATAAACATTATTTGTTGTTTGAAAACCCCACACCGGTATCGAGATGATATTTGACATACATTAATCCCAATTATTTAGTTCTATGTCAATTGTTTAGTTGACATACTGTCATAAGCATTAATTATTTACATTTAATGCTTATGCAGTTGTGTAATGCACTCTGGATGATGGTTGATTGTTTATCGTTGTTATTATATACATGCGATGTATGAAATCCATATAAATAACATTATATGGTATCTGATTTGGTTTCATTCCAATTTGGAAAATAAAGAATATTTTAAAATAATATTCCGTAAAGCATATAAAATATTCATGTGTTGAATAAAAATATCTAAACAATAAAAATATCGTTTTTATTGAATGTATGAACCAATAAAATATTCATGTTTAAAAGATAATGTTTTTACAATAAAAAAAATCACATTTTTATTATATGTATGAATAAACAAAATATTCATTGTTTGAAAGAGAATATGTTATTTTTGTTGTATATGTAGGAATGATTGAAAATATTAAATGTTTTAAATAAAATGTTTAAACAATGAAAATTACAATTTTGTTGTATTATAAAATCATTAAAAGGAACCATGTAAAAAAATGTTTAAACAATGAAAATTACATTTTGTTTGTATTATAAAATCATTAAAAAGAGTCATGTTAAATAAAAAGATTAGATAATAAAAAATTTATTTTTATTGTATGTTTGATTCATTAAAGAGATTTTGCTAAATTATAATGTAAATCATTTACATGATAGTAAAGTAGAAAAATGATCATTTATTAATACATGTTTTGTTTATTAAAATGTAAATCATTTACATGATAGTAAAGTAGAAAATATTATCATTTTTAAATGATAAAGATATGGAATATTCAATTTTGATTTAAAATTGAAAATGAAATTGGAATCGTTTTAAAATGAATTTATAAACGATTTATAAAATACGTTGTAAATGGGAATCGACGAAATATATATAATATATATATAATGGCCTGAATAGAATGCACCGCACAGCGACCGTTCACGAATTTCGACCATCAACTTCAAATTGGCATACGGGAGATCCAATCGTCAGATTCTCCTAAAACCAGAACCGTTGGGTTCGTGTCGAAAAGATATTTCAAATGAATAAAAGAGATTTAAAATCCAACTGTTAGATTTTAAGATATGTCCAAATCAATTTTGGAAAAGGTCGTTATGGATGCAGTTCGGTGGTCGTTATTGGAAACCGACTGTACGAGCGATAATAAAATTATTAAAAATATGGAAAAATTATGTACAATCATAATAAATGAGTTGGAAATATTTTTGATGAAAATTTCCAATTTGATAAAGATAATTTTTTTTTTCAAAATGAACTAGTTAATAACCAGAATAATAATTTAATTATTTTTAGAAAGAAATAAATTGGATTTAAAAATGGTTTTAAAATAACCAGAATTTTCCAATGCATGAATTGGAAGGGATTTTAATAGAAATAATCTTCGGAATATTTCGATATTGGATTTCGAGATTATACAGATATCGTTGAGGAATTTGGAAGATATATATATATCGTTATTCCCAATGCAATATCTGTTGGTTTCAAAATTTGGTATTGAATATAAGCCGATATAATTTCTATTCAGAGCCTTGTATTTAATATCAAATTGGATTTTGGGTTTTTCGTGAATGGTGTCTTTAATAACACTGTTCTTAAACCAAGTTTAGAAAATAATAAATCTTTTAATTAGGATTTAGGAAATTTTACCAATTAATTAATATTTAATTGGATTGAAATTAGATTTTGGGTTTGTCATGGACGGTGTCTTCATTAACACTGTTCTTAAACCCAGTTGAAAAAAAAATCTTTAAATTAAGATTTAGTGAAGTTTTCCAATTAATTAATATTTAATTGGAATTGAATAAAAGAATTGGATTTTTGGGTTTATCATGAATAATGTTTTAAATAACATTTGTTCTTTAACCCTATTAACAGTAAAAACATAATTTGGAATTTATAAATCTTTTTATTAATGTTTAATGGAAATTTTCCAAAGTAAAATTTTCCAATTTAATATATTAAATAGGAATTGAATGGAATTAAATTTGGTAATAATCGAGATAAGCTTCTATGAATGAAGACTGTGTAATGACCCGGATCCTTATGGGTTAATTTTTGAATATTTAATATTTAATTTAAATATTGGGTGGAAAATATAAATGGAATTTTATATTAAGTTATCAATTAAAAAAAATCAATTTCGATTTAATGTTGAGTATATTAAATTATCGGAATACGAAAATGGATTTAGTTGAATTCAAAATTTAGTTGAATTAAATACAGTTCAAATAATTTATAGGAAATTTTATTTGAATTTATAACGATAATAATATTAATTTATTTTCGAGGAGAATTAATTGTTCTGAAATTAATTTATATCGAAATAAATTAATATCTTCTCCAGATGATCGTATCAGACTTCGTGGCCTATTCCAGTGTGTCCAAGATACGGGTATTACCCTAGGATTGACAGTTGTGGGGTTCAGAAAGGAGTTCGGACTCAAGGCGTATTTTAATTTAAGGATATCGGTAAATTAAAAACCAAAATAAATAAGATTGAGTAGTATTCCTTCTTCCAACTAAACCTATACGTGGCCTCCCTATTAACCTTCAAAACCAAAGGTGGAAATTCAAAGAAATGTCTCCCTCCGCCACTCCACAAATTAAAACCGAGAAGTAATGGCGTGGTGCGATTTGTCCCTTTCATTTGCCTATAAAACCGTGGTTACCCCTCCTATTTCCTTTCGATAATTTTCCCCATCCCCTTTCGTATTTCAGGCATCCTCAATACGAAAATCGAACGCATCGTTCATTGTTTCCAACTCGTATGTAGCTTGAAGTGGGGTTCCTCTATTCGAACTGAATCGCGAATTAGGGTTGGGAATTTGGGGTCGTCCGAGTTCTGCACTAGTCGACGCGAGGGATTTGGATGGTTACAGGGTTCGATTGGGATCACGATGGTGGGAGATTGGGGGCAGCGATCTGAGAAGGGTTTCGAAGTTCGTTTGGGCCAAAAAGTGGAAGTCGCGATTTCAATTTGGGCGTTGGGATTTCTGGAGGAGTTTGAATCCGCAGTGATAGCTTTGGGGAGGAGTACGATGGGGCTCAGTGAGGTTGGGAATCGCCTCAGGTGGCGACGCGATGAACTTCGGTATTGAAGACGTACAGGTTGGCGGCTTATTGAAAAGTGCGTTTCATCTCAAATCGAGGTATTGGACCAGAAAGTTGTGACAGTCCAATCACAGGCAAGGTCAAAGCGAAGTCATGGTTTTTGAGTGATGGGCAGAGTTCGAACTAGACGAGGTCGAGCTGGAGGAAGTTGGCAAGGGGGTTTGTCTGGTCAATAAGGAAACTGATCTGACGATGATGAGATCGGCGTTGAAGGGGGTTATGGCAGCAAGTATGTTTGAGCTGATTAGTCAGAAAGAAGAGGAAGTGCCGCAGTCAAGTCTTGGCAGTTCACGGCAATTCTAGGTATAAGGAGTAAAAGACTTAACAAGGATTAAGGTAAATTTATCAGTTTAATTAATTAATTTGTTTCCAACAAATTTATGACCATTTAAAATTGGTAACAAATTATAATGCGATATATTTAAATTTATACAAGGTACGTAATGCTAATACAAGTCAAGGGGACTCCTAGCGGGAAATGAATTTGATATTTCGTGAAGTCAGTTGATTTTCAGTTAGTCCAAATGCTCGGAATCAATGCAAAGGAATTAAAATTTGAATTTGGAACGGATCACGATATTCAAAAGCCTGTGAGTAAACCTCACTCACCATTTAATTAGAATTATTTCTAGTTGTTAAAAATAATTGCTATGCTTGTTTGAATATTGTTTGGTTGATTTAAAATATATATTAGTTATTTAGGACTATTATATATATATATTGGGTTGATGATTGGTTGGATTCCCGCAGTCTCATTAGCGGATGCCCGCAGTTTCATAGCGGATGATTACCCTATACGCCCCACGCTATGATTAGTGGATGACCTTCTATACCGCGATATCCTGCCTCGAAGCAGGATGGGTATTACTATGTTGACTAACGTCTGTGGATGCAGGAATACAGGTTGGAGGAATCCAACTGGATTCCTCAAAAATCTATATATATATTCTGTTTGTTTGCTTGATTTCATATATATTCATATAGGATGTGTTAAAAATCAAATGATTGAATAATTGGTTGATTTGTTTGTTTAAAATATCCCTGGGCTTGAATATTGATTTATAAAAATATCGAAAAGGGTATTTGAAATTTAAAAGGGGAATTCTATTTTTATAAATAGAATTTGAATTTTTGAATGAACTATAGAAAACATTAACTTGTTTTGAATATATATGAACGAATATCGAATTTATAAAGTTGTTATAAATGAAAGGATGGAATTTGAATCGAATTTATAAAGTTGTTATAAATGAAAGGATGGAATTTGAATCGAATTTATAAACGTTGCTTATAAATGAAAATATGGGATTTGAATTGAATTTTATAAATGGTGTTTATAAATGGAAAGGTGGGATTTGAATTGAAGTTATAAACGTTGTTTATAAATAATGCCGAGAATTCAAATGGACTTTGAATATAAGGAATTGAAATAGAGATTTGAATAATAGAAATTCAAATGGACTTTAAACTATAGATTTGAATATAGAAATTCAAATGGACTTTTAACGATTTGAATATAGGATTCAAATGGAATTTAGACAATAGAATTTGATATATAGAAATTGAATAATAGAAGCGAATTGGAGTTTGAATATAGAATTCAAATATTAAAAGGAGAAATAGACTAAAGAAATAATTAACGAATTGAGTTAAACGATTTGGTATAGTTAAATAGATTGGGCAAGTATAGATACAGGAGACAGGTATGGAATAAAGTATAGAAGTGAAATAAATAGAATGCCCGACAAAAAGGTACGTATTTAATTTCCATATGAGATTTTATGCGCCGTATCGGCTAGCCGCTTGGCTTTTTCTTTTTCTTTTTGAGATGAGAAGGACCGGGAAAGCTATTTGAAATTTCCCGATGCTCCCGGTACAAAGGAGGTTATGGCGAATTTTTCCGGGAATTTAAGGAGATAGAATATTTTTAAGATAATTTGATAATTAGAAATCAACGTATCGAAATATATAGAAGCCGATAAGAAAACGAACTTAGAAATAGAATAGTATAATCACAAAGGAAGTATAAGAATAAAATCTAGTAAGAATAGAAAGAGAAAATGTATATGTGTTTAAAGGTAAAAAAAGTAGTTGTATGTTATTGATTATTCGAGTAAGTAGTCTTGTCTGTTTTGACGTTAAATGTTATTCAGTCAAGGCCTGAGAGGTAATTATATCCCAACTTGGTTGATTTCATGATATACCGATAAGTAGCAAGATTCAGGCTCGAAGATCAATGTGGAATAAGAATTCGTTAAATACTGTATTTGGGTTGTCGTAACGATGTTTTACACAACATCTGTTTTAACCCAAATATGTGTAAAGCTTGGAAATAGAATAATGAATATTTTCTAAAGTTTAGAAAATAAAAAGAAGGCGATATATGGAAATGTTTTCCAAAGAACGTATAAGGCCAATATGGTTATTGAAAATATTTGGTTAACAAATATTGATAAGAAATAGAGAAGAGATTTAATTAATGGAATATTAATTAAAGGCTCAGTGATTGTTGGATGTTTGGATGAACACTTGTTTTATTCGATAGTTAAATCATCGACTATCGAAACACTTGTTTTATTTGATAGTTAAGTCACAGACTATCGAAGTTTTGACCATTGTTGTAAATATGGAGAGATCGGTTGGATTATTATCCGAAGAACCACTTCATATCGGCAGTAGCGTGCGAATCAAATCATATAAAGATAATCGAAGACGGAGTAGAGTGCAAGGACTTTTTCTATTTATAGAAATAGTACCTTCGGTTCATCCTGTTCCTGGGTGACGTGTATGGATGAATGTCTGACAAAGTATTTCCAGAAAGGTCACGTACATTGATTTCCTCAACCGTACCAAGAGTGGAAGCGGAGAAGGGAACTTCTTTTAGCTAACACGTAATGTACTGTTGAGGACGGCAATCGGTGATTTGATGGATTTGACGATGTGGCATTCGAAGTGAATCTGGTGTGATGATAAAGTGTAGCTTCTAGCCTCATCATCCGGTAAATGACAGAAATCGGGCAAGCAGCATGGCTATGTAGGTCGCACCTATTAGGCTGTATAATCACCTGATCTAGAGTTTCATTTACTTCTAAAAATCTATTGTCGATGCTGTCCCATTCGGGAAACGGTTGCTGATCCCAATCGTTGGTGATATACATTCGATACACTCAAGCGAAATGAGTGGTCGGTCATGTGTGGCTGAGTTGCAAGATGTTCTTGTTGAACTCGGTGTATTCTCCTCTAGAGATATACCAGCGGAAGGTGATTCCATACCTTGTCATAGTTGGAAAAACCAAATACCCAATACGTGCTTGCGGTTTTGATTGTATATATACGTGGAACGTGAGATGCAAACGTTCCACTAGATTGTTATTTACTTGATTTAGACATTATTATAATATCAAAAGAGTTTTGATATAAGGATAAGTCAAGTGTTTGGATTCTCATAAGGGAAAAAACCCGTTCCGTGTTATACGGCGTGGTCTTATGAGATATCATTTAGTTTCTGAAACTGTTTTAAACTGTTTACTCATACCAGTCCCATGACTGACCCGGAGTTTATTTTGTTTTGTTCTACCTAAACTCTTGGGTGCCTAAATTTGTACGGGCAGTCAAGTAGTTCAGGATTTTACAGATCTATCTAAAGGAGCTTGGAGCAGGAGGCTTCAGCGTTACCTAGTTATAGTTTGTTCCGCTATGTTGTAAGTGTTGTACTCTGATAAGTGTATGTTATACAGTTAAGATTTTGTATTTCAAAGATGTGATATATTATATTTTGTTCCGCTGCGATGTGAGATTCTGTGTTGTTATTTCTGTTCTTCTTCTACCTCTTTCTTCTAAAAAAAAATGTCTCGTATTTTCGTGATATTTGGGTTGGACGTATGATGTATATAGTCAACTCTGATGTTATGGAAATCTGGGTCATTACAGACTGTTACTATATATGGAATTTAAAAGGCCTTATCGCTATTCCATTTATATCATTATTCCGATACGGGAGTTTATATCGATTATACACTGTTATGATTTCCGTGAAGATTCCATAGTTAATGGAAGAAGATTTGGTTTTATCGTGAACTGTGTTTTAAAAGACATTAGTTCTTTAACCCAGTTAAAGATAAGATTAATTTCTTAAATTTGAATAATCATTAAGTAACAATTTTTGAGATTAAAACTGAACTAGAGTTTTAAAGAATCTTGAATTAGATTGAAATGAGAATGGAATAATTAGATTTATCGAATTCTTGAAATGATCAAGATAAGGAGTACTACCAATTTTACTCCAAGCGATAGTTAAATCTATAATTAGATTTGAACGTGAAATGGTAATTAAATTTACTAATAACACCGTGGGTGTTAGATATGGAGTACTACCAGTTTTGCTCCATGGGATGAATAGGTTGGGATTGGTATTAATAAAATAAATGATTATTTCGGTAAGGCTCGTTAATCCCGACTAGTTGATAAACCTTAATTTGGTTTAGAATTGGGAAAATATAAAATAAATCTTTTAAAATGGATATCCAAAGGAAGATTAAAGAATAAATTTAAAAGAAATTGTCTTTGATAAAATTAATGGGAACCTTTCCCTAAAAATATAAATATTTGAATAAAAGAATATTCTGAATTGGAATGAGGCGTAGGATGTTTTTTTATAGCACCTGATTATAAATTACGTGAGTTATTTGGAAAGACAGGGTTTAACCCCTTCTGAATAATTAATACAACGACTAACGGTCAAAGAGATTGAAGACGGTGCAACACCGATGATCTTCACATCTAATGGATGAGTTGCTACTGATGCCCATGATTGGAGTAGCTACCTTGAAGGGGCTACAGTGGTAGCCATCCAAATGTACTTGCTGAATGTCCGGATATGCGAGGGCCTCTCTCCTATATTGGACATATGGGACGAGGAATAAGGTGCCTCCGGTTTCGTTTAGACTTAGAACAGACTTGTAAATGGATGGTATGTCTGACGTTGTATTCCTTTATGCTATATTCGTTGATCTCTGCTAAATATATATCTGTTTGGTGGCGGAGAATTTATTCTCTTGCTTAACACCCTTCTCTGAGATGTATGCGCTTAGAGGTTATATATTGGCAGAAATCAATGGTATGGTACAGACTGACATTATGGCATGTTGAGATTCATGGATCAAGGCTTTTGTTGAAAAGCAGAGCCTTGTGGATGATGATCAAAGCATATCTTTAATTAGCATAGCTTTGTGTAGCGTTACTTTGTGAGCATCACACCCCCGGTATGATGGTGAACTAATGGTCAGGCCAGTATGCTTTCGATATGAGGATGGATTCGGTCGACCGAGATGAGCCAAATGTGGTCACTCAATGCCTAGAGGGATAGGGCACAACCCCCGATTCCTAGAAGGATAGAGTAAGCGGCGTTTTCTCATGCATGGGACATAAGTCGCGGAGATACTCGATATCCTAGATATAGTGCAGATGTTCATTACGATGTTTTCTCATGCCTGGGATGTAAGTCGTAGAAAATTGCACTACGCGATAGATCTTTCGAATCAGGAGCCATCATGATGGAAATCCAACTTTCCAATACGAGCTTTGCGGTTTAAATTGTAAACCTATATATGGCGACATAATGGGATGGGGCGCTCATGCCATCTATGATTGATACATTTACTTTCGAAATTGATTTCTACACTATACACTTATAGTAATAATAAAAGAGAAATTTACCAAGCATATTTGGTTATTATAAGGTAAAACTCTATCCTCCAGCTTGCGTTGCATTGTGTGATGGGACCTGAGTCTTATAATAGCTTCATTTTTCTTTATTTAGCATTGCGCTGTTTGTTTATGCACTGGTATACTTAGGGGTAAACCCGTTTCGTGTTATACGGCATGGTCCCTTGATTTACCTAACTTTAAAATAAAATTAATAACTGATTTAGTTCTCACACCAGTCCTATGACTTACCTGGAGTTTATTGTTCCTTCCTAAATTCTGGGTGCCCATATTTTCCACACGAGCAATCGGTATTTTTGGTTTTGCAGATTTCTATTTAACAGGATCCTGGATTAAAATTGGAGCTATATTTGGAAAGCTTTATATCCATATATCTCTTTCAGTTGTGTTAGTTGTTACTTTCCGCTACGCATCATACTTATGTCTTATTTTCCGATGTTATGTAATTTTAAAATCTCTGATATTGTATTTCCAAATGTGTAATAATTATTCACACTCTGAAATATTCTTGTACTCTGATGTAATTGTTGTAACAACAATGAAATGTTATATTTTTCGTGTTCTGATGCGTCGTGTTCTCAACTCAATCCGGGCATTCCCGAAAGGGGAAGTTTGGATCGTTTCAGTCTATATTATGTCCCTGCTTATATCCTTTAGCTATTAGATGAGCTACATATTTATCAACTGTTCCATCATATTTTAATTTCTTTTTAAGAACTCATTTATTTTCTAGATTTACACGAAGTGGTAAATTTACTAAGTGCCAATTCTTATTAGATCCCAAAGAATCCAACTCATCATTTATAGCCCCTTGCCAAAGAATTGGCATATGAGTAAGATCAGCCTCTTAGAGGTTTTATGGGATTCTCCTTTATAGTAAAATCACAAAAATATAAGATAAGATCTTTTGCCTTTTTTCTCTTTTTATTCTTCTGAATTCATCATTAAGAAAAATTAACATTATTTAGGGTGTTACAAAAACATGGAATGTAACAAGTCAAATAAATACCTAAATAAATGTTATTCTCGAATAGTTGAAAGCAACCCCCACTATTTTTCTAAAATTAAATGTAACTATGTTTTATTTATTAAAACAACACTATATGATTCTTTAATATTGTATGTATTAAATCATAGAAAATTCCCTTTTTTATTGATTTCATAACAAAAATATGCACATGATTATTCAATCAATTTTCTTTGCTTATACACTTGATCAGTGTTACTAATTTTCAAAAGATACTCATTTATTATTCAATAAATGTGCTATATCTATACATTCAACCAATGTCATTTGATTACATGACTACTTAATGAATGTTCGTTATTTATTCAATAATTGTAATTTAATGACATATTAAAATGCGTGCGTTTATTGTTAAATAAATGTAATTTAATTAATATTACTTCCTATAACATGTTTTAAATTTGCATTTAATTAATGTCATCTTTCATTAGAGACGTCTTCAAAATCTGCATTCAATTAGTGTCTACCTTAATGACACTTTTAAAAAAACATATTCCCTTTAATTATTGTTGTTCATAAGTTGTAAATAACAACCGTGGAACAATCATCAATAATTGTAATATGATACTGATTTTGTGTATATGTAAATAAAACTCGTTACATCAATTAGCCCACATGAAATAAATCTGAAATTCAAATTCTCTAATAAAAAGTAACTTCCAAAATCATCACATATGATCAAAAGTATATAGCTAATCTTATACCAATATTTAAAGTCTATTACAACTTTAAATTTACTAATCGAATTTTTCTATAATGTTTATGACCCATCAAATGTAATTACTTCCTCATTTACTATATCATTAAATGTTGTTTAATAACATCTAACATGCAATTAAATGTTCAGTTACAAACATTTATTGCCTCATTTAAAATTCTGTAAGCGAGAAGGGAAAGTTTCTAAATATATGCTTCCTGTAAATAGAAATCTTTTACAAATTTCAACAGATTAGGAAATTGTTAATATGCATCTTAATAAATCGTACAAGCACTTACAAACGGTTCTCCAAAACAATTATTTTAGCATAACATGAATGAAATACAAATTATAATCTCTAATTAACTATATAATTATAATTATACTGTTTTCTTAATCTTAATCATTGTTAGAACAAATTTATTCCATTCAAAATCAATTTTTGGACTTATAAGATTAACTATTGTTTTCCAAAAGTCTCTAATTTGATTTTTTATTTTAATTAGCAAATTAGTGAAAAATCCAAAATAATAATAGAAAAATTCTTTCCAAACTGGAGCAGTTTGTCAATTATAACAATAGTCTAAAACTGTTCATTTAAGTCGTACCTTTGGAGATTTCAAAAGCTATTTTGAAGCTCACGTGATGCATCTCTACTGACCTATCATTTTGCAGAAAAAATTTAGATGCTATTTTTTGAAATGCGGTCCTTTAAATCTGAAAAGCGCAGCGCCGACCACTGAATGTTGAAACTTGGATTATAGAGTAGCATCGTCCAGATTTGCAGTTAAAGCCATTGTTTTCTGGTTATGTCTTCAAATTGTTGGAAACAATGGTTCGACTGAGTCATGGACTAGATCACCTTCTTGAAGACATTTCAGCGATCTACTCAATGGTGCAAAGAAATTCGCACCTTTCGCTGCCGCCTCTAGGATAAAACAACCGCTTCTATAATATCAATTCGCTTGCACAATGAATTGAGCATGATTTGCACTTAAATAAATAAAAAATTATACTGGTCTTTTCTGTTGTAATGAAAAAAATCAATGAAGATAGGCGAGTTTTCTTTAACAGATATGAAAAGAAAAGGATTGTTGTATATAATGTTTTGTCTATTCTATTCCTGTAACGACCCAAAGGTTTTCGGCCCCGAAAATCGACACAAATACATTTCTGCATCTCATGCCGACCTTCCAAACACCGAAAACACCGAAAAATCAATAGAAAGAAATTAGGGGGTGAGATAAGAAAAAATGAACTTTTAGAATAGAAGAAGAAGAATAACCAACACTGTAACAACCCGTGTTTTCATAACGTGTAATAACCATAAATCAAGGAATAATTAATTTTTAAAATAAGAATCAAAGGAAACGAGTTACGCCATTGCGTTCGTCTCGAAATTCTGCTTGGAAACGAGTCCGAGTTTTCGAAAATCGGAGTCCGTATGACCAAGTTATGACCTTTAGAAGTTTTCAGACGTTTTCAAGTTCAAAACAGTTCAATTCGAATTCAAAATTCAAAATACAAACCTCAGAATGGACTGGGCGGGAAATTTCCCGCCCAGGACCAGGTCGACCTGGGGGTCGACTATGTAGTCGACCTACCCAGGACCAGGTCGACCATAGTGTCGACCTGGGGGTCGACCTGGTGCCCGAGCCCATTTTTGAAGCTGGATTCACTTTGATGTTTCTGGCCTCGTTCCTGTCCACATTCGTTGACCTGACCCTATAAATACAGCCCCTAACACCAGTCTCTCTACACAAAATTCTTTCTGACCTTATGCTGCTCTAATTCTGGTTGAAAAGTTTGAGAAAGGGACTGCTTCTTCTACGTTGAGACTGCGTTAAGAGAATTGCGGATTTGAGGATTTCTATTAGGACTTGACTAAGCATATAAAGATTCAACATCGACTCTCTTTACTAATTCTTGAACCACGATCTGTAAGCCCAGTTATTTTTAGATTTAAACTATAAATGTAATATGAATATGATGTAAATTTAAATTGGACCTATGTATGATGACTGTTTTACATCCATTCTTGTTCACTTGGATCTTGACTTTTGGATATGTTATGACATTGATTTGGGGCCTATTCATGTTGTAAATCAAAAAGAAAACCCCTCATATTATCATGTTGAATCTGCTATTAGTCACAAGTTTATGACTATCACCTTATTTCAATCGATACCATGATTATGCTATCACCTTATGTCAATCATTACCATGACTATACTATCACATTATGACAACTGTTATCTTGACTAGTACCTTATTTTGCTAGATTTGGAATCTTTATGTTTGAGGCCAATATTCCATATGCCAGTAATGTTATAATCTTTTATCAAGTCATACCATGCTATGCTAGTAATCACTTTTGCCACCTTATACCTGTCCCTTTTTATGTTATTCCCTAATTAGATTTATTTGTATCGATTCGAGCTTACGTGCGATGGGAATACGATTTGGGTAGACTAGGTAAAACATGAATTGACTTTGAACTTGAACATGAACGTTCTTATAACTTGAACCTGGATATGGACATGAACTGGATACGACATGACATGAAAACTCGACATGAATTTTGACATGAAAACTTGAACGTGGGCATGACAATTAGATAAACTTGAAAATGGCCAACTCGAGGTTGGGTTGAGTTTGCAGTGTAAATCTGCCCGGAACCGCCCGGCAAATCCAGTGGCTGCAAACAATAGGATCCAATGTGGGTAGTTGGTCATATCGCACGTAAAACCCGAGGTTAGACTATGTTGTGGTGTAAATCTGCCCGGAACCACCCGGCAAATCCAGTAACCACAATAGTTAGTCTAATGTGAGAGGTTGAGGTGCACTAATGAATTAATGCCACATGATAGTGTTAAGTCATGAACCACTTGAATATACTTAACCAACTTGACACGATGATTTGATAGGGTTAAGTCATGAACCGCTTGAACACACTTAACCAACTTGATACATGATTTGGATAGGGTTAAGTCACGAATTTGAATGACAACACTTAGCCCATTAGAAACCCTAGTTACGCGGTCCTTTTCAGCAGTAACCCACTTAGATGTATCACGATACCCTGAGACTAGGCAGGGTGGGGCACAATTACTGGGCTGATTGTAAGCGACCAGAACGACGGCTGAGTAGGTGCGCCATTGTAGGTTCAGGCGGACTATGGTCGTGCACGTATTCCGGAGTTGAAAAAGCAGGGATCGGGCACTCGTCGATTTACACTGTGCGTGCTTGATTCGTGTCGGTGGTTGGCACCATTGGACTTGATACACCCTATGGTGGACCTAGCACAGGTAACTACATTTCTGGATAGGGCCGTATGACACAGACACATGACGAGCTAGAACTTGTAGGGAGCCGATCGATTAGTAGATCGTACTGTAGGACCCCGTAATGGGTCACTTCATGATATTGGGCCAAAGGATCATTTCATGATTAATACTTGACATGGGTTAAAACACTAGTACAGTTGGTGCAGCGAATCTTGAATATGCGATGCTAGACTTGACTTATCCTGTTATCTTAATTATCCTACCAGTTCTGTTATCATCCATATGTTTAATTCCAGTTTTCACATATCATGTTACCTTTACTAGTTTTCATACTGAAAGTCACTAGGGCTTACCAGTCTTTATGACAGACCCTTTTTCTTTCGCCTCTTTTTCTTTCGTTCCCCCCCCCCCAAGGTTCTCAGGGAGTAAACACTAGTTCTTAGCTTGGATTTAGCTTGCTTTCTGATAGCTCATGTACGGTTTGGTCTTGGGCTATACTATGGCTGCTTCTGCTATTTATGGGGAATAATTTACATTTGTTTTAAGTTTATGCTTCTTTATTTGGAACTTGATGTAATGGAATAATTTGCACCTTGGATATATGAGGTTTTGACTCGTTTTCTTGAAAGAAATAAAAAGTTGGTTTTTAATTTCTACCGCTGCTTTATTTATGTTCTGCCTTGCGATATCTCTGTGTAAGTTTACCTAGATAATACTCCACCAAAACTAGTGCATTCCCTTTTATGAGTGACCCTAGTGGAGGTGGGGTGTTACATTTGGTATCAGAGCAGAAGGTTACCAGGCTGGGCAAAAGTTTTAAAAACCTTCTGAAACTATTTTCAAAACCATTTATAAAGAAGCATTTTTCAAGAAAAGTTTTATGTTTAAAAAGGCTATTCCCCAAAAGCCATTAGCACTTTCCTTTGTTTCCTCGTTTGAATCATTTCTTTTCGTTTTTCAGCATGGCTGATCTTAACCTTCCTGAGGGAATACCCGTGCCTGGATGGTTCCGAAGGTACTTAGAAGCCAGGGCCAACGACGCGGGCATGACAGACATCCCTCCTCCTCCTCCCCTAGTGGCTGCGGTTCCTCCTCCTAGTACCACCTTTGCCAAAATATGCAAAGACTTTAAAGCAATGGGCGGCAAGAACTTTGTTGGAACTGAAACCTTTGTTGAGGCACGAAACTGGCTAAAGGAGACGGAAGACTTGTTCATTATCTTTGATATGGAGGACCATAGGAAAGTTCAGTTAGCAGCATGGTTGTTGAAAGAGGAAGCTGCATTTTGGTGGGAATTCACCAACGCTACCAGGCCAGTTGAGACTTGGGAAGACTTTAGAGAGAGGTTTAGGCTTAAATTCTTATCGTCAGCAGAAGAGAACCTTCAGATGGAGAGGTTCCTAGCACTCAAGCAAGGGGACATGTCTGTTAGGGAGTATGTGAATAAGTTTAATCAGCTTGCTCGGTTCGATTTGGATTTGGTCAAGACAGCCCAGAAAAAGGCTGTACGCATTGCTCGAGGATTGAACGAGCCACTACACAGTTTGGCCCTAACTCATATACCCATGGGGGCGACTTTTGAAAGCTTGGTGGATATGGCTCTACTTCATGAGGAAGACAAGAATAGCAAGAAGGGGGTTAAGCCTAATGAGACTCAGAATAAGAAAGCCGATTTCAAGAAGGGGAACAATAAGAATAACAATAATAACAAGGGCAACAACAAACCACGTGAGACGAGGAAGTGCAACTTTTGTGGTATTACGGGACATCTAGCTAAAGACTGTAGAAAGAAGAAGAGGAAGTTGGGTGAATGCTTTCACTGTGGAGAAACTGGACACATCAGCAAGGATTGCCCTAAGAAGCAAGAGCAGGGGCAAGGGCAGACCCAGCGAGCAGGAACGTCTGGAGGGCAGTTGCATGCTCTCGACACCACTCCAGCTCTTGACCGAGGTAGTAATATTTCCGTAGAAAGCCTTGTTTACATTTCTGACTTTCCTGTTCGAACCTTATTTGACTCTGGCGCATCGCATACTTTTATTTCTTCTGATATTGTTGAAAATCTGCACCTAAGTACTAGTCTGGTTGAGGATCCCGTTATAGTTTCAAATCCAATTGGGGGCTCTGCCCATTTATCTATGATGTGTGTGGATTTGAGGATCTCTATCTTAAGTGTAGAATTCACGTGTAATGCTTATGTTCTCGGATTTATGGGATATAGTTTGATCCTAGGTATGGATTGGTTGTCCGATTATGGAGCCATTCTTGATTGTGAACGAAGGGTAGTGAGGCTCATGACTCGCCTCGGTAATACCCTTGAAATTTCTTGTAACCCTAAGGGTCCGGTCATGTTGTGTTATCTTGAATCCCTTGACTCGTTCGACGATAATTTGCATTCTGTAAGAGTGGTCCGAGAATATCCAGATGTCTTTGATGAAGTGAGGGGGTTACCTCCTAAACGCAAGATAGACTTCCGAATTTATCTTGTTGATAATGCCAAGCCAGTTTCATTGCCCGTTAGGCACATGGCCCCGCGAGAAAGAAGAGAGCTCAGTAAACAAGTTAATGAGTTGCTTGAGAAAAATTTCATAAGGCGAAGCATTTCTGAATGGGGTGCTCCGGTGGTATTCGCTACTAAGGCGGATGGATTGCTTCGTCTATGCGTAGATTATCGTGAATTAAACAAGCTGACAAAGAAAAATAGGCACCCACTACCAAGAATCGACGATTTGTTTGACCAGCTTGTGGGAGCATCTATTTTCTCTCAACTCGATCTAGCCACAGGATTCCATCAGCTTAGAGTGGCTGAGGATAGCATTGACAAAACTGCGTTAAGGACTCCAGATGGGTTCTTCGAATGGCTCGTCATGCCATTTGGATTAACTAATGCACCCGCGTACTTTATAGATTTGATTAGTAGGGTGTTTCGGGAGTTCCTTAACAAGTTTGTGGTAGTTTTCGTGGATGATATTTTGATCTTCTCAAAAGATGAAGAAGATCATGCTAGACATCTTAGGGAAGTCATGGAAACACTTAGAGCACACCAGTTAAAGGCTAAGTTCACCAAATGCCATTTTTGGAGGAAGGAAGTTCGGTTCCTTGGACATGTAGTTTCTAAGCAAAGCATAGCCGTGGACCCAGTAAATGAAAATTACGGTACAGGACTGGAAAATTCCTAAGAATGCAATGGAGGTGAGGAGATTTCTCGGTTCGGCGGGCTACTACAGGAAGTTCATTAAGGACTTCGCTAAGATTTCAGCCCCTCTTACTAAGTTAACAAAGAAGAACCTAGCATTTACATGGGACATAGAATGTGACGCTGCTTTTCAGAGACTTAAGAGAGCCCTCACCACAGATCCAGTTTTGGCATTACCCGATGGAGGTAAGATGTTTACCGTGTACACAGATGCGTGCGGCACGGGGTTAGGCGCTATCCTAATGCAAGAAGGAAGAGTAATATGCTACGGGGGCAGACAACTTAAAGTTCATGAGAAAAACTATCCCACGCATGACTTGGAGTTGGCCGCGATTGTTTTTGCACTTAAAGCTTAGCGCCATTATCTTCTAGGGGAGAGGTTCGAGTTGTATACCGACAGCAAATCACTTAAGTACCTCTTCTCATAGAAAGACTTGAATCTGAGGCAACAACGGTGGATGGAGTTCTTGGCATCATATGACTTCGATATAGCTAATACCCCTGGCAAGGGTAATGTGGTGGCGGACGCGCTAAGTAGAAAAAGGTTGACTTTGAGCCCCTTGTTTGTTGAAAGGAAAAGCCTTGAGTTTATAGCAACCTTTGATTTTACACCTGTTGTTGAGTCATTGACTGCTACGTTTGCATCTCTTGAGTTCAGACCTACACTTCTAGATCAAGTAGGAACTTCACAGAAGGAAGACCCGCAGATAGTCGAAATCATGGACAAGCTGATTAGGGTTAGAGATGTCGAGTCACCTCAGTAGGTATGCCATAGATGACAAGGGATGGCTAAGGCGCGATGGAAGGCTATGTGTCCCACAAGTGGGAGACCTGGTAAGGAAAGTTCTTGAAGAAGCGCACCACTCGAGGATGATTATACATCCCGGAGGGGATAAGATGTACAGGGATATGAAACACATTTTCTTTTGGGCTGGAATGAAAAAGGACGTGGCAGAGTTCGTCTCGAAGTGCATGGTGTACCAACAAGTAAAGGCCGAGTCGAAGAAGCCCAGTGGGCTATTACATCCTTTGGAGGTTCCACAATGGAAATGGGAGAGTATCTCGATGGATTTCGTGGATGGACTTCCTAGGTCAAGGAAGGGAAATACTAGCATATGGGTCATAGTTGATAGACTCACAAAAAGTGCTCACTTCATTCCGGTGAAAAGCAAGAGGACCGCATCAGGGCTAGCATCTATCTACCTTCGCGAGATAGTACGATTGCATGGAGTTCCTTCTAGTATAGTTAGTGATCGTGACCCGATTTTTACTAGCCATTTTGGAATAGTCTGCAAGAAGCAATGGGTACACGACTGAACTTGAGCACGACCTATCACCCACAGACGGATGGACAAACCGAAAGGGTAAATAGGATACTAGAAGATCTCCTGAGGCTATGCATTCTTGACTTTGGTGGCACTTGGGAAGACCATCTTCCTCTCGTGGAGTTTGCATATAACAATAGTTACCAAGCTAGCATCGGAATGGCACCATTCGAAGCCCTGTATGGAAGACCGTGCAAATCGCCAACTTGTTGGTGGGAGACGTCAGACAGACTTATACTTGGGCCCAACATGATAAGGGACACTTCTGAGAAGATTGAGTTGATACGAAGACGGATGAAAACGGCCCAAGATAGATAGAAATCTTATGCGGACCAGAGAAGGACAGACCTAGAGATCGAAGTCGGAGATATGGTCTTTATAAAAGTTTCTCCGTTACGCAATGTAGTTCGTTTTGGAGCAGTTGGAAAGCTAGCACCAAGGTTCGTAGGACCGTTCCCTATCGCTGAGAGGATTGGACGGATGGCCTATAGGGTAGACTTACCCGAGAAACTGACTGGAGCACAAAATGTCTTTCATGTCTCGTATCTCCGGAAGTGCTTGCATGAGTCAGCCGAAGTGGTTGAGCCAAGCATCCTTGAAGACGTAGAAGTGGAAAAAGAAGCAACATTGAGGCGAGCTCCGATTCGTATCTTAGGAACGGAGATTAAGAAGCTAAGGAATCGAGAAGTCAAGCTAGTTAAAGTGCAGTGGAATGAAGCCTAAGAAGACGCTACTTGGGAAACCGAAGAGAAGATATGCGCGCTTTACCCATTTCTTCTTTAGGGTACATTCTCAATCTCTTTTTCCTATAAACTTGAAAACCTTTTCGTATCATGCTTCTACTATCTACGTTTGTCTTGTTATCTTCTCGATCTTATCTTGAGAACCTTAGGTAGAACCATATGGATGTAAACATGTAATTGAAACATGTTATGGTTGATGTTTGCAAATGGTTGCAAGTGGTTGCAAGTGGTTGCAAGTGGTTTCAAGTGGATGCTAGTGGAAGCATGACACACATTAGGCACTAGATCGACTCAGTCACATTTTCATGTTGCATATGCATGAGTGCTTATACTTGTACATGGATGGAACTTGTTATGCTATCACTTGGATGTTGCATATGGATGAATGTTTGTGCACTCATTTAGAGATTATAAACTATGTTAGGAATTTGCATACATGTTGGATTCATGACATAAACATATTTTGCATTAAGGAGGTTTACTGAATCAGTAATCGCCTGATCTTTTGCATTAGATAAGTACATATACACACACTTTCTGCATATGTTCATACAGAACTAGAAATCTTTTAAGGACAATGGTTGCTTGTGGCTGATGCTTTGAGTAGATGGATGATGGATGGTAGGACACATCCTCCCTAACTTAGAGATTTCGGGGACGAAATCCTTTAAGGAGGGGAGAATGTAACAACCCGTGTTTTCATTATGTGTAATAACCATAAATCAAGGCAGAATTAATTTTTAAAGTAAGAATCAAAGGAAATGGGTTACGCCATTGCGTTCGTCTCGAAATTCTAATTGGAAACGAGTCTGAGTTTTCGAAAATCGGAGTCCGTATGACCAAGTTATGACCTTTCGAAGTTTTCAGAAGTTTTCAAGTTCAAAACAGTTCAATTCGAATTCAAAATTCGAAATTCAAACCTCAGAATGAACTGGGCGGGAAATTTCCCGCCCAGGACCAGGTGGACCTAGGGGTCGACTATGTAGTCGACCTACCCAGGACCAGGTCGACCATAGTGTCGACCTGGGGGTCGACCTGGTGCCCGAGCCCATTTTTGAAGCTGGATTCACTTTGATGTTTCTGGCCTTGTTTCTGTCCACATTCGTTGACCTAACCCTATAAATACAACCCCTAACACCAGTCTCTCTACACAAAATTCTTTCTGACCTTATGCTGCTCTAATTCTGGTTGAAAAGTTTGAGAAAGGGACTTCTTCGTCTACGTTGAGGCTGCGTTAAGAGAATTGCTGATTTGGGGATTTCTATTAGGACTTGACTAAGCATATAGAGATTCAACATCGACTCTCTTTTCTAATTCTCGAACCACGATCTGTAAGCCCCAGTTATTTTTAGATTTAAATTGTAAATGTAATATGAATATGATATAAATTGAAATTGGACCTATGTATGATGACTGTTTTACATCCATTCTTGTTCATCCTGGATCTTGACTTTTGGATATGTTATGACATTGATTTGGGGCCTATTCATGTTGTAAATCAAAAAGAAAACCCCTCATATTATCATGTTGAATCTGCTATTAGTCACAAGTTTATGACTATCACCTTATGTCAATCGATACCATGACTATGCTATCACCTTATGTCAATCATTACCATGACTATACTATCACCTTATGACAACTGTTATCTTGACTAGTACCTTATTTTGCTAGATTTGAAATTTTTATGTTTGAGGCCAATATTCCATATGCCAGTAATGTTATAATCTTTTATCAAGTCATACCATGCTATGCTAGTAATCACTTTTGCCACCTTATACCCGTCCCTTTATATGTTATTCCCTAATTAGATTTATTTGTATCGATTCGAGCTTACGTGTGATGGGAATAAGATTTGGGTAGACTAGGTAAAACATGAATTGACTTTGAACTTGAACATGAACGTTATTATAACTTGAACCTGGATATGGACATGAACTGGACACGACATGACATGAAAACTCGACATGAATTTTGACATGAAAACTTGAACGTGGGCATGACAATTAGATAAACTTGAAAACGACCAACTCGAGGTTGGGTTGAGTTTACAGTGTAAATCTGCCCGGAACAGCCCGGCAAATCCAGTGGCTGCGAACAATAGGATCCAATGTGGGTAGTTGGTCATATCTCACGTAAAACCCGAGGTTAGACTATGTTGTGGTGTAAATCTGCCCGGAACCGCCCGGCAAATCCAGTAACCATAATAGTTAGTCTAATGTGAGTGGTTGAGGTGCACTAATGAATTAATGCCACATGATAGGGTTAAGTCATGAACCACTTGAATATACTTAACCAACTTGACACGATGATTTGATAGGGTTAAGTCATGAACCGCTTGAACACACTTAACCAACTTGATACATGATTTGGATAGGGTTAAGTCACGAATTTGAATGACAACACTTAACCCATTAGAAACCCTAGTTACGCGGTCCTTTTCAGCAGTAACCCACTTAGATGTATCACGATACCCTGGGACTAGGCAGGGTGGGGCACGATTACTGGGCTGATTGTAAGCGACCAGAACGACAGCTGAGTAGGCGCGCCATTGTAGGTTCAGGCGGACTATGGTCATGCAAGTAGTCCGGAGTTGAAAAAGAAGGCATTAGGAACTCGTAGATTTACACTGTGCGTGCTTGATTCGTGTCGGTGGTTGGCACCATAGGACTTGATACACCCGATGGTGGACCTAGCACAGGTAACTACATTTCTGGATAGGGCCGTATGACACATACACATGACGAGCTAGAACTTGTAGGGAGCCGATCGATTAGTAGATCGTACCTTAGGACCCCGTAATGGGTCACTTCATGATATTGGGCCAAGTGATCATTTCATGATTAATACTTGACATGGGTTAAAACACTAGTACAGTTGGTGCAGCGAATCTTGAATATGCGTTGCTAGACTTGACTTATCCTGTTATCTTAATTATCCTACCAGTTCTGTTATCATCCTTATGTTTAATTCCAGTTTTCACATATCATGTTACCTTTACTAGTTTTCATACTGAAAGTCACTAGGGCTTACAAGTCTTTATGACTGACCCTTTTTCTTTTGCCTCTTTTTCTTTCATTCCCCCCACCCCCCCAGGTTCTCAGGGAGGAAACACTAGCTCTTAGCTTGGATTTTGCTTGCTTTCTGATAGCTCATGTACGGTTTGGTCGTGGGCTATGCTATGGCTGCTTCTGCTATTTATAGGGAATAATTTAATTTTGTTTTAAGTTTATGCTTCTTTATTTGGAACTTGATGCAATGGAATAATTTGTACCTTGGATATATGAGGTTTTGACTCTTTTTCTTGAAAGAAATAAAAAGTTGGTTTTTAATTTCTACCGCTGCTTTATTTATGTTCTACCTTGTGATATCTCTGTGTATGTTTACCTAGATAATACTCCACCAAAACTAGTGCATTCCCTTTTGTGAGTGACCCTAGTGGAGTTGGGGTGTTACAAACACCACACAAAGTCTCATATCGCAGCGGAATAAAATATAATACAGAAATAAATCTTTATTGAGAGCTTTTAAAAATACTTACAATATTAGAGTCCATTAACACCTTTGGACAGTTATAATAACCTGTACAACAGATAATGGAATAAATACTAGATACAATACGCCTGATCACCTCTAGCATATCTTATGGAATTCGCAGCATCCGATAATCTGGACCTGTACAACCCGGTCTAACCCGAGCATTACAAACACCGAGTCAGTCTGGTGAACCAGAGTGAGAAAAAACACACAAAGTTTTAAGGGGAATCATCCAACTTGCTTTTAAAATTCAAAATCTTTTAAAAAGAATAGGATAATGGTAAGACCAAATCCACACATAAACACGGACGGTTTTTATCTTATGATAACCCAAACCATTTTGAAGTCAATATCTATTCTGATATTATAATAGTGTCTAAATATAAGTAAATAACAATCTAGTTGAATGCTTGCATCTCGCGCTCCACATAGATAGTATACAATCAAAATCGCGGGCGCTTACTGGAGATTAGATTCCGACTATAACAAGGTATGGGACCACCTACCGATAGTGTATCTCTAGAGGGGAATACACTGGGTTCGACAAGAACGTCTTGCAACCCGGCCAACATGATTGACCACTCACTTCACTTGAGTTTATCGAATGTATATCACCAACGGTTGAGCTCAAACCACCGTTTCCCTAAAAGGACAGCATCGAAATAGATTAAAGAAGGAAAAGGAATTTCTATAGATAGGTGATTATACACCCTAATAGGAGCGACCCGCATAGCCATGGTGCCTGCCCGATTTTCGTCATTTCCCGATTGATGAGGCTTGAGGTTCAAATTATCTTCTGGAAAATCTGGTCACCATTCACTTTGAATGCCACATCATCAGATCCGCAAGATATCGCTAATTGACGTCTACAAAAATACTCTAGTTGGGAGCGACCCATGTAACAACCCACTTTTCTTAGGGAAATTGAATTGGGAATCAACTAATTGATTTGATAATTTAGAAAAAATATATAATAATGTATAAATAAATAAATAAAAGCAAAAAAATATATTTTGGACGAGAGGAAAATACAGGTTTTATGAATTACTTTGCATATATAATTGATGTAAAAGGTTGCATGTTTTATTGTAACAATGATGAAGTTTATTGCTTTTGATTAAATAACAATTTTTAAAAGGGAAAAATGTAAACAAAATAAAAATAAGTAAGTATGCATTTTAAAGAAATTTTGATCAAATCTCTAGAAACTAATTTTGTAAGGGGGAAAACAAAAATATGTACAATAGGACAAATCTTAATCATTATGCGACAAGAAAAGAAGGGGGAAAATTAAAAAGAAGGGTGAAATCGTAGATATTTAATAGGAAGGATCTAGAGAGGGGCTTTAGAATAAAAAAACCACACCCCTCCTTTCTCTCGATTAAAAAAACAGTACGTGTTTTTCTCAAGGTAGAAACAACCATGGAGAAAAAAACAGAAACCTAAAATCTTTCTCTCATAATCTTGTTATTCAATCAAGTCTTTCTACGAAATCGAAGATAAAAGAAGATTCCTAATTCAAGGACTTCAATCAAGAGATTAATCGATTTCTGAGCTAAAAGATGGCTTTTTGGAGTTGTAGGTGAGTGAAGATTCAATTTTTATTCAATTTCATAGTTTGAGATTCTTGCCTTAGGCCTAAAGATGAAATCTTTGGGTATGTTTGATTGTTATCTTCCTTCCCCTATGTCATTTTGTGTTGTTGAAATATTGGCAATTGAAATTGAATAGAAATTCTAACTTAACTTTGATAGAAATAATTTTATGATGAGGCAACATGGAAGAGTGATTTGATTTTGCTAATGCATTTGAAATGCATGTTTCATGTATGATGAATTATCTCAAAGTGGAGACACGAAAATTAAGATTTTCAAACATGATCTGAAAATAGTTGTCAAAGAACATGAAATCTGAACCAATTGGTAAGGTATACAGCTTTGAAATTTTTAACACATGAATTACATTCATATTCAAAGCTACTGTAAAAAATTTGAGTTAAAAATGTTAAATTTTGAATTTTTATGATTTTTGGAAATTGAATATATGAAAAATGAAATTTTCAAAGCATGACAGAAAATGGAATGTGCAGAACATGAAATATGAACCAATTGGTAAGGAATTTAGCTATGAAATTTTATACACATAAACTATATTCATATTCAAAGATATTGTAAAAATTTTGAGTTCAAAATACTAATTTCGAATTTCAATGATTTTTGGAAGTTGGGTATATGAAAATTGAGATCTTCAGAACACAGCAGAAAACGGAATGTGAAGAACATGAAATCTTGTAACGACCCAGAAAATCTGAACCAATTTAATTTTTTTTTAAATTGGCTAAAATAATGGATTTTAAATATTTAAAATAAATATTTTAAATAATGGCGATGAAAACTAAGTTTGAATCGACAATTGAAAACGAATATAATTAATTATAATTATAAACAAGGCCTGAAATGGCGTGGCAGTTTCAGAAATTGAATTCAAACTTTGTCGGACTATACCGGGTGAAAAACAATCCGGATTTTAGTGAAACCAAAAACATTAGGATCTAATTGGTAATATCTTTCTAACAAATCCGACCAATCGAAATTTGATAGCGGGAATCAAAAGATATGTCCAGTTGAAAATTCTGAATAGTCGCTATGGAATTCAGGCCCTTAAAAATGGACATTTTGCAAATGACCTCGGATTTCGACGAAACCACTTTTGTTGGATCCGTGATGTCAAATTATTGCTAGGTTTCAAATTTCATAATTTTTTGAATCAATATGTGAGCGTGGCAGAGGAAAACGCGTTTGACCGGTTTCAGTTGATTTTAATCGACTGGAAATTGGCCATTTTTCAAACGGTCTTAGAATTCGACGAAACTAGTTTTGTTAGGACCGTATCGTCAATACGAAGCTAGAAAATATTTTTCTGGAATTTTTCTAGTTAGTATGTGACCCTGGTAATTTGAAATGTACGTTTAAAATTCAATATAGTGATTTAAATGTAAATTTAACGGAAACTGATTGTAACGATCAAATCAGCTTGCGATACATATCCCATTGTGTTCGGAATGGGGGTGAAACGCTATGGACGACAGTCGTTGGGCTCGATTTGAGATTCGTATGCAAAAGTCAACTTTTTTTTTAAAATAAAATAATTAAATAATAAAAAAAAAGAAAACCTTTCTTCCCTTAAACTCCTCCAGCCCCCCCCCCCCCTCCCCCCGATCCATTTCAAAGCAGATCCGATAAAAAAAAAAAAAGAAGAAGAAGAGCGCTCGATCCCCTTCAGGAATCGCCGACGCACATCGCAGCGGCGCCACCACCCACGAGCCCACCACCCCGTTCGCTCCTCCCTCCTCCATTCAATTCTCTACGTCCGAACCCGATACCCCAACGCCCCCTTAGGACGGAAACCGCCCTCCTCCACAAGCCCCGCCACCACCAGCGCCTGAGCACCCGCGACCCCCCCCCCCTTCCTCGATCCGTGAACCCGAAGCACCCCCCCCCCCTCTTCAGGCGACAGCAAAAGTAAGTATTTTATTTTTATTTTAATTAGGTTTAAAACTGATTATTTTTAAAAAGGTTAAACTGATTATTTTTTAAAAGGTTAAAACTGTTTTTTTTTAAAAGGTTAAACTGATTTTTTAAAAGGTTAAAACTGATTTTTTTTAAAAGGTTAAGACTGTTTTTTTTTTAAGGTTAAACCTGATTTTTTAAAAGGTTAAAACTTTTTTTTTTAAAAGGTTAAAACTGTTTTTTTAAAAGGTTTAAAACTGAATTTTAAAAGGGTTTAAAACTAAATTTTAAAAGAATTTAAAACTGAATTTTAAAAAGGGTTTAAAACTGAATTTTAAAAGGGTTTAAAAACTGATTTTAATTTTAAGAAAAGGAAAAAGATTTAAACTTTAAATAGAAAAAGATCAGATTTTTTAGAATAGAAAAGATCATATTTTTAAAATAGAAAAGACGGAATTTTTATTAAGTAGAAGAAGTAAGATATGATTCTTATATTTTTAAAGCAATAAAAATATAATTTTTACATCATAGGAATATTAAAAATATAATCTTTATTTTTAAAATATGATCTTTATATATTGAATAGCGAAGTCAAAATTCGATTTTTATATATTGAATAACATAGTAAAAATTCGATTTTTACATATGTAGAGAATACGGGCAACGAAAGCGACAAGCAAGAGAGATTGGCGAAGATTTCTATAAAGGAAGAGTCGTAGTATTGGATAGCTATTGGTGAGATTTCTGATTTAAAAATTATAAATGTGTGAGAATTTCTCACTCTTCAATTTCTTTTCTATAATTATATATATATGTGTTGAAATAAAAGTGAATTGCTATATATATATATATACGCCCCTCGTCCACAAACCATGGACGATATTGGTTGGTTGAAATTGTTGTGAAAATTGATTGATAGCAAATGGTTGTTTGGGATTGTTTGTGATTGATGTGGTTGAAAAATACCCGTTTGTGGTTGGAAAATATTTGGTTGAAACCACATAGGATTAGTTTGTGGAATTAAAATAAATATATACATGCCGCCTGCGTGCGAACTAGATGCATGATCCCCATTGTCAAAAACCGCGAGATTTTAAGGTAGAGCGAGGAGCCGTACTAGGGACGGTCCCGGTTTTAACTACCCTGCCATTATGCTGCCGAAATTTTGAATAATATTCGTGTGTTTGAATTATTTTCATATGCTTAAACTATATTTATTCATTGAATAGAAAACATTCATGTGTTGAATTGATATTCATTCGTTGATTAGAAATTCATGTGTTGAATGGTATTCATATTTTGAAATAAATTGTTTGATAATAAAAATCACATTTTTATCTATATATAGAAACTATAGAAAACATTCATGTGTTGAATTGATATTCATTCGTTGATTAGAAATTCATGTGTTGAATGGTATTCATATTTTGAAATAAATTGTTTGATAATAAAAATCACATTTTTATCTATATATAGAAACTATAGAAAACATTCATGTGTTGAATTGATATTCATTCGTTGATTAGAAATTCATGTGTTGAATGGTATTCATAATTTGAAATAAATTGTTTGATAATAAAAATCACATTTTTATCTATATATAGAAACTATAGAAAACATTCATGTGTTGAATTGATATTCATTCGTTGATTAGAAATTCATGTGTTGAATGGTATTCATAATTTGAAATAAATTGTTTGATAATAAAAATCACATTTTTATCTATATATAGAAACAATAGAAAACATTCATGTGTTGAATTGATATTCATTCGTTGATTAGAAATTCATGTGTTGAATGGTATTCATATTTTGAAATAAATTGTTTGATAATAAAAATCACATTTTTATCTATATATAGAAACTATAGAAAACACTCATGTGTTGAATTGATATTCATTCGTTGATTAGAAATTCATGTGTTCAATGGTATTCATATTTTGAAATAAATTGTTTGATAATAAAAATCACATTTTTATCTATATATAGAAACTATAGAAAACATTCATGTGTTGAATTGATATTCATTCGTTGATTAGAAATTCATGTGTTGAATGGTATTCATATTTTGAAATAAATTGTTTGATAATAAAAATCACCTTTTATCGACTATATGAACTGTATAAAATAATCTCGTTTTAAAAGAAATTGTTTTAGGATAAAAATCCCATTTTTATCACCAACATGAACTATATAGAATAATAGTGTTTTGAAATGAATGGTTTTACAATAAAAATCACATTTTTATTGTATGCATAAATCGTTGAAATGTGAAGTGTTAAAAAAAGCCACTTGTTCAAAATAAACATATATGAGTTGAAATATTCATTAATTAGCTAATGAAATGATTTGCACCTATATATGTAACATTAGAATGAATGGTGTTTTTAAAACCAAATAGAAATCAAATATGAAGTTGAATAGAAAATGATAAAGGATAAGAACTGTATATATATGTACATGCATATTCATTGAACAGGTTATAGCAAAGGGGCTAGAGAAGAGGAATAAAATTTTGTGCCCGACAAATAGGTACACATTTACTGTTTTGTTTGGGTGATGATTTTATGAGCCTGTTGGCTAGCCGCTTGGCTTTTTCTTTTTCTTTTTGAGATTAGAAGGACCGGGAAAGCTATTTGCGATTTCCCGATGCTCCCGGTGCAGGGGAGGTTATGGCGAAATTTTCCAAAAATTTAAGGCGTTAGTGAAATATTTGAAGTGAAAACGATATTGAAATTATTGAATGAACTATATTTATATAAATATATAAATATAAATAAAATTAAAACGAAACGAGGTCGTGCAGTTCGTATTTTGAAACCGTGTTTTCAAACAACTAGTACGGGAAATCCGACCATTGGATTCTCCCGAAACCTCAACCGTCGGGTTCGCCTTGGAAATATCTTCCCAACGGCACCAACTTTGTGAAAATCCAACGGTTGGATTGTCTGGAATGTTTAATTCAAATCTGAAGAAAAACAGCACCAGAAGCGATTATTTTTATATATATATATAAATATAATTATATATTTAATCGAATAACGACGCTGCAGTTCGTATTTTGAAATCAAAAATTCAAACGATTGTACCGGGAGATCCGACCGTCGGATTTTCCCGAAACTGGAACCGTTGGATTCGTTTTGAAAAGACCTATTTAATGATGTAAATTTTGTGAAGATCCAACGGTTAGATTTTCAGATATGTGTAAATCAAATCTGAAGAAAAACAGCGCCACGGCCGCGTTATGGCCCGAAGCGTCGTTTTGAATAAATGGGCTATTTTAAAATAAATAAAAATAGCGATAAATCATTATAAAGTACCATAAACAATATGGAGTGGAAATAAACTGAATTTGCTCGATTTATGTTGTATTTGATGGTTGAATGTGTTTGGTGTGAAATTTACATTAAAAGAACAATATTGGTGTTGTCGAATAATTTAACCATTGAAATAAATTGATTTGAAATTCTAAATATACGTGAATTATTTGAGAAGGCCGAGTTAATTCTAATCTCAAATAATTGACCGACGATTGAAAGTCGAAGATAAAGACGGTGGTCGAAGACCGGAGATCTTCACCTCGTTTTGATGGTAACCGAGGTCCTGATTGGGAGGCATCCCGAAATATGGATAATGAGTGGTGATCGTCCAGACGTACGTGGTGGTCGAAGGGTTTGCGAGGTATTTAGTGCCTACGGTTTCGTTCAGACCCAGAACGGACTTGTAAATGGACTGTGTGTCCGACATTGGAATTTGTTCTGTGTGATTGATAGCCATCAGTTGCACGGTGTAAACTGCCTGTGTGGCATGCTAAGATGCAGTGATCAGGGCTTCTATTGAAAAGCAAAGTCTTGTGGTGATGATCAAAGCACCGCCTGTGTGGCGTAGCTTTGTGTATAACGTAAATTCGCGAGCCTCACACCCCAGTATGAATCTAAAACGGGAGAGGACATCAGGGAGAGCCTGCGTTTCTTTCTAGCTAGGGTGGTGTCAGTGACCTACCAGCCCTGACATTTATATACTTTTCACCTATGTGGTTGTTGCTGTTGCGAGGCGCCTTGGTTTGATCGGACGATCCGGGTCCGATGGAGTCATTCGTTGGCTCGTTTACGCCCCAAAGGGCGGGGAGACGTAGTGTTCAGGCATAATAATCCACATCGGTGGACCGGCCCTGACGATCTAAAGGGTTGATGCGTTCTGATCCTGAGACATGGGCTAGATTGTCTCGAATTCGGTAAGGACTATCTTTTGCCTTGGTTCATGACGGAAATCCAATTTCCAAATACGACATCGTGCGGTTTTGATTGTATACCTATATATGGCGACATAGTGGTATGGGGCATTAATGCCGTCTATGATTGATAGTTATGATTTGAAATTGTTTTCAAACATATAAACACTAGCAATAATACCAAATGCCTTTGTTTTATTCGTATCAAGCATATTTTGGCCGTTATAAGGTAAAAACTCTATCCTCCGGTTTGCGTTGCATTGTGTGATAGGAACCGAGTCTTATAAGGCTTCATTTTTATAAAAAGCATAGCGATGTTTAAAAGAAAGATTGGTTTTAAAGCACTGGCAATCCAATGGAGTAAACCCGTTCCACGAAAGTGGCGTGGTCCTGTGATTAGCCAATTATATATGTGTTGAATGGATTTCTCATACCAGTCCCATGACTGACTCGTAGTTTGTTTCACTTTCAAACTCGGGTGCCCCTTTTTCTACACGGGCAGCCGTGTATTCAGGTTTAGCTGGTTCTTTCTAGATAGCTGGAGCTGAAGATGGATTCTATCATTTATTTCTTTTTATGCTGTTCAGCTCCTATTGTACATATTTTGTTTATTTCCGCTGTAGACATTCATGTATACCTGAACTGTATTTGTACTAAGTAAGATCCTGTATACTGTGTAACTCTGATGATTACTTTTATCCATTATATTCTATTGTTCATTATCTGGTGTATTTATTTAATTCTGTTCTGCTATTATCTGTTTCTGTGTTATATTCCAAAGATAACCCTGGTCTCCGTCTGAACGGGATTTCGGGTCGTCACAACGTGGTATCAGAGCTTTGGTTAAGCTTAGTTCTGGAATATAACATTTGAACGAACTCGTCAGAAATAGAACCAATAGTGTTCTAGGACGGGTAACTCTATACAGATAGGATCAGTAATATCCTAGTATGAGTAAAGCAGAATGAAATTACACCTTGATAGACACATTTACATTTGAAGTATGTGTTTCTATATTTTAAAATACCTTTTCTGTGACCTGACACTTGATCTGCCATTTGCAGAAGTACTAGAAAATGAGTGTCAGAAACAGAAGGAATGCAGAACCGGATATTGAGGCCCTATTAATCAAATATCGAAATATGGGTGGAATACGGTTCTCTGGTGAAGAATCTATTATGAAGACACAAGCTTGGATTCATTCGGCTGAGAAAATCTTCGAAGCATTAAAGCTGAGGGATGACCAGAAAAGATTACTGGCCTCCTGGGCATTTAATGATGAAGCTTTGTTCTGGTGGGATTCGGTTATAGAGAATAACCCAGAAGGTGATATCACCTGGGATAGATTCAAAGTGATTTTCCTGGAAAGATTTACTCCTCCCGAAGCGACCGAACGACTATGTGATGAATTTTCTTATCTGATACAAGGAGATATGACCATTCCCGAATATCATAAGAAATTCAACGAACTTGCTCACTTTGCTCCTCATTTAATTCAAAATCCGAAGAGGAAAAATATGAGATTTATTAATGGGCTTCAAAGGAAATACCAGAATAAAGTATTGGGGCAGGTGAAGCTTCCTTTTTCAGAAATGATTTATATGGCTTATCAGTATGAAGACCTCCATAAGAAAGGAATGTTGTGCGACAAAGAAGAAGTTCATTGTAGTGACAAAGAAGAGTCGGAAACTGATATTCCTGAAGCCAGTACGAGGTCAGAGGTCAGTAAAGAGCCTAAAGTAAATCGAAAAAGGGCTAGATCTGAAAAAGAACCTGCCACGACTGCCATATGCAATAATTGCCATAAGCCAGGGCATTTTCAGGGGAATTGCAAACCCTCGAAAAAGCGAACAAAGAATAGATCTAAATCCAAAGAGAGATTTCAAGAGAAAAGAGGTTGCAGTAAATGCAGGCAGACTGGTCATCTTGCAAAGGATTGCTGGCAGTTGAAAAAGACTGAAATAGTGCAACTGAATGAAGTAGCAGAAACTTCTGATTCCTCAGCAAGTCAAGGAAGATCTGACATTTTGGAAGGAACGCTTGCTGTCAAAAACATTCCAGTTAAAGTACTGTTTGACACAGGCGCGTCCCGAAGCTTCATTTCAAAGGGTGCCGCTAAGAAGCTAGATTTGAATTTGAGGAAGCTCAAGGAACCAATGACTGTCCAAAATCCGGTCGGGGGATCTATCAATCTCAGTTGGATTTGTGCAGTACCCGTCTCTTTTTCTTGCTATAAATTCCCTATTATCTCTGTCGTCATGAATTTTGATGAATTTGATCTTATTCTGGGATTGGATTGGCTAACCAAATATGAAGCTGAAGTTAAATGCGCCGACAGAGTCGTAAAGGCGAAGATTAAATCAGGTGATTATATAACCATTCCCTGTGAAGGTCAGAATGCTAATAGAAAAGACTTATGGCAGCTTTGAATGTTTCTCCAGCCCAAATAGGAAATGTCCCTGAGGTTGCAGAGAATATTCCTGACCTCATCAAAGACATTCCTGTCGTCAAGAATTATGCGGATGTGTTTGAGGAAGTTGTTCGCTTACCTCCGCAGAGAGAAATAGATTTCAAGATTGCTTTGATTCCGAATGCAAGGCCGGTAGTTCACGCTATTCGAAGAATGTCCTTGAAAGAGAAGGAGGAATTAGACAATCAAACACGACAGCTCGTATGGAAAGGTCTGATCAGGCCTAGTTTCTCTGATTGGGGTGCAGCCATGGTATTTGTCCCAAAATCCGACGGTACTCTACGGTTATGTGTGGATTATCGTGATCTGAACAAACAGACAATAAAGAACAAATACACATTGCCGCGAATAGATGATTTGTTGGATCGATTAAATGGATCACAAGTATTTTCACGAATGGACCTAGCTACAGGATTCCATCAACTTCGAATTGCCGAAGAGTGTGTTCCAATGACAGCGTTCAGAGGTCCCGACCTATTCTACGAGTGGTTAGTAATGCCATTCGGCTTATGTAACGCTCCCGCTTACTTCGTCGATCTGATGAATAGAGTGTTCAGAGGAGTTTTGAATAAATTTGTTCTGGTTTTTATTGACGATATTCTAATCTTCTCTAAATCAAAGGCCGAACATGAAAAGCATCTGGAACAGGTTCTAGAAATTCTGAGACGGAATGTGTTAAAAGCCAAATTTTCCAAATGTATCTTCTGGCAAGATGAAGTAAAATTTCTGGGCCACGTTGTATCGAAAGAAGGAATTGCTGTGGATCCAAGCAAAATCACAGCTATTCAAAATTGGAAACAGCCCAGTACCCCCACTGAATTCCGCAGTTTTCTCGGATTGGCTAGCTATTACCGGAAGTTCGTTAAAGACTTTTCGAAGATATCTGGTCACTTAACGAAGCTTACAAAGAAGCATTCTAAATTCAAATGGACTCAAGAGAGTGAGGAGGCTTTCGAAGAGCTAAAGTTGAGATTAACAATAACTCCAGTGTTAACCATCATCGATGGCAACCAAGATTTAAAAGTATGGACTGATGCTTCTAGAGAAGGCCTTGGGGCAGTGTTAATGCAAAGAGGCCAAGTGATTGCTTATGCTAGCCGTCAACTGAAGCCGCACAAGAAAAACTATGTAACTCATGATCTTGAGTTATTGGCTATTGTGTTCGCTTTGAAAATCTGGAGACATTATCTTCTGGGTGAGAGGTTTGAACTTTTTACAGATCACCAGTCGTTAAAGTATCTGTTCACTCAGAAAGACCTGAATTTGAGGCAGCAACGTTGGCTGGAGTTTCTTGCCGCATATGACTTTGAAATTATATATACTCCAGGAAAAGCCAATGTCGTGGCCGATGCGTTAAGCAGAAAGAATGTAATGATCGCCAACTTTATTATCACAACATCCTTGATTGACAAAATATATATTCTTCAGAAGGAGGATAACTTTATTAAAGATATGATCAAAAGGATTCAGAAAGGCGAACCCTCGTGTTTTCAAATAGATAACGACGAGACCTTGAGGTTGAAAGGAAGGATTTGTGTTCCCGACATCCCAGAGTTAAAAAGGGAAGTGTTAGACGAGTGTCACAAGTCCAAGCTGAGTATCCATCCTGGCGTGGCCAAAATGTATAACGATCTCAAAAGAACATTCTGGTGGAAGGCTATGAAAAGAGACGTTTCAATATACGTTAGCCGATGCCCTACTTGCCAGCTAGTCAAAAGCGACCAGCAGAAATTGGCTGGATTATTACAACCGCTAGAAGTTCCTGGCTGGAAGTGGGAACATATTTCTATGGATTTCATTGATGGTTTGCCCAGAACCAGAAAGGGAAATGACAGTATTTGGGTGATCGTAGATCGCTTCACGAAGACCGCCCATTTCATACCTGTCTGATCAAATAGAACTGCTCAGAGTCTGGCGCAGATTTACTTCAGGGAAATAGTTAGACTGCATGGAGTGCCGCTCAGTATAGTAAGTGATAGTGATACAATATTCACTAGCAAATTCTGGGAAGCATTTCAAGTCGAGCTGGGAACGAAGTTGAACTTAAGCACCGCTTATCATCCTCAGACAGACGGTCAGACTGAGAGGGTGAATCGCATTTTAGAAGATCTATTGCGGGCTTGTGTTATAGATTTCGGTGGATCATGGGAAGACCATCTGCATTTGGCTGAATTCTCTTATAACAACAGCTACCAGGCGAGTCTGACAATGTCGCCATTCGAAGCATTGTATGGTAGACCGTGCCGATCTCCTGCTTGTTGGGTCGAGCCTGGAAATAGACTTGTGTTGGGTCCTGATATGATTCGAGAAGCTGCCGACAAAGTCGATTTTATTAAGAAGCGATTACTCGCCGCTCAAAGCCGACAAAAGAGCTATGCCGATAGAAGAAGAAGAGATATATCATTTGAAGTTGGCGACTATGTATATTTGAAAGTATCGCCGATGAGAGGAGTTATCCGTTTCGGTAAAACTGGAAAGTTAGCGCCCAAATTCATTGGTCCGTTTCCTATTATGGATCGGATCGGAACTCTCGCATATAAAGTCAAACTTCCTGATTGGTTGCCTGGAGTGCATGATGTATTTCATATATCTCAACTTCGAAAGCACGTTCATGATCCAGACTTGATCGTGGAAGAAGCAGCTCAGCAGGATATTGAAATTACTCCAGAATTAGCTGTGAGGTGAGAGCCGCTAAAGATTATCGGCAAAGAAACCAAAGAGCTGAGGAACAAGAAGGTTCGCTTTGTCAAAGTACAATGGAGTGGAGATCCGCGAGATTGTACTTGGGAAACTGAGGAGAGCATTCAGAAAGCTTATCCTAGATGCCGAGTGGATATCTCTGATTGACTCCGGTGCCAGGTACATTTACCCTACTTTGCACTACCATTCAATTCTCTACTCTATTGATTTTTTTTCTTTTCATAGATGTGCACTTTTAAATTATATAGTCTGAAAGATTTTTAAAGGGGTATAAAATTTGATTAGTATATTTTTGAAGGTTAAAAACAATTGGATTGGTTGTTGTGTTGTGTGATTGTAGATTTATCAAACCACTTTCGACTTTGTTCCTTTTCGGGGACGGAAAGTTTTAAGTGGGGGAGATTGTAACGACCCAGAAAATCTGAACCAATTTAATTTTTTTTTAAATTGGCTAAAATAATGGATTTTAAATATTTAAAATAAATATTTTAAATAATGGCGATGAAAACTAAGTTTGAATCGACAATTGAAAACGAATATAATTAATTATAATTATAAACAAGGCCTGAAATGGCGTGGTAGTTTCAAAAATTGAATTCAAACTTTGTTGGACTGTACCGGGTGAAAAACAATCCGGATTTTAGTGAAACCAAAAACATTAAGATCTAATTGGTAATATCTTTCTAACGAATCCAACCAATCGAAATTTGATAGCGGGAATCAAAAGATATGTCCAGTTGAAAATTCTGAATAGTCGCTATGGAATTCAGGCCCTTAAAAATGGACATTTTGCAAATGACCTCGGATTTCGACGAAACCACTTTTGTTGGATCCGTGATATCAAATTATTGCTAGGTTTCAAATTTCATAATTTTTCGAATCAATATGTGAGCGTGGCAAAGGAAAACGCGTTTGACCGGTTTTAGTTGATTTTAATCGACTGGAAATTGGCCATTTTTCAAACGGTCTCAGAATTCGACGAAACTAGTTTTGTTAGGACCGTATCGTCAATACGAAGCTAGAAAATATTTTTCTGGAATTTTTCTAGTTAGTATGTGACCCTGGTAATTTGAAATGTACGTTTAAAATTCAATATAGTGATTTAAATGTAAATTTAACGGAAACTGATTGTAACGATCAAATCAGCTTGCGATACATATCCCATTGTGTTCGGAATGGGGGTGAAACGCTATGGACGACAGTCGTTGGGCTCGATTTGAGATTCGTATGCAAAAGTCAACTTTTTTTTTGAAATAAAATAATTAAATAATAAAAAAAAACCTTTCTTCCCTTAAACTCCTCCAGGCCCCCCCCCCCCCGATCCATTTCAAAGCAGATCCGATAAAAAAAAAAGAAGAAGAAGAGCGCTCGATCCCCTTCAGGAATCGCCGACGCCCATCGCGGCGGCGCCACCACCCACGAGCCCACCACCCCGTTCGCTCCTCCCTCCTCCATTCAATTGTCTACCTCCGAACCCGATACCCCAACGCCCCCTTAAGACGGAAACCGCCCTCCTCCACAAGCCCCGCCACCACCAACGCCTGAGCACCCGCGACCCCCCCCCCCCCCTTCCTCGATCCGTGAACCCGAAGCACCCCCCCCCCCCCTCTTCAGGCGACAACAAAAGTAAGTATTTTATTTTTATTTTTATTTTAATTAGGTTTAAAACTGATTATTTTTAAAAAGGTTAAACTGGTTATTTTTTAAAAGGTTAAAACTGTTTTTTTTAAAAGGTTAAACTGATTTTTTAAAAGGTTGAAATTGATTTTTTTTTAAAAGGTTAAGACTGTTTTTTTTAAGGTTAAACCTGATTTTTTAAAAGGTTAAAACTCTTTTTTTAAAAAGGTTAAAACTGTTTTTTTAAAAGGTTTAAAACTGAATTTTAAAAGGGTTTAAAACTAAATTTTAAAAGAATTTAAAACTGAATTTTAAAAAGGGTTTAAAACTGAATTTTAAAAGGGTTTAAAAACTGATTTTAATTTTAAGAAAAGGAAAAAGATTAAAACTTTAAATAGAAAAAGATCAGATTTTTTAGAATAGAAAAGATCATATTTTTATAATAGAAAAGACGGAATTTTTATTAAGTAGAAGAAGTAAGATATGATTCTTATATTTTTAAAGCAATAAAAATATAATTTTTACATCATAGGAATATTAAAAATATAATCTTTATTTTTAAAATATGATCTTTATATATTGAATAGCGAAGTCAAAATTCGATTTTTATATATTGAATAACATAGTAAAAATTCGATTTTTACATATGTAGAGAATACGGGCAACGAAAGCGACAAGCAAGAGAGATTGGCGAAGATTTCTATAAAGGAAGAGTCGTAGTATTGGATAGCTATTGGTGAGATTTCTGATTTAAAAATTATAAATGTGTGAGAATTTCTCACTCTTCAATTTCTTTTCTATAATTATATATATATGTGTTGAAATAAAAGTGAATTGCTATATATAAATATATATATATATACGCCCCTCGTCCACAAACCATGGACGATATTGGTTGGTTGAAATTGTTGTGAAAATTGATTGATAGCAAATGGTTGTTTGGGATTGTTTGGGATTGATGTGGTTGAAAAATACCCGTTTGTGGTTGGAAAATATTTGGTTGAAACCACATAGGATTAGTTTGTGGAATTAAAATAAATATATACATGCCGCCTGCGTGCGAACTAGATGCATGATCCCCATTGTCAAAAACCGCGAGTTTTTAAGGTAGAGCGAGGAGCCGTACTAGGGACGGTCCCGGTTTTAACTACCCTGCCGTTATGCTGCCGAAATTTTGAATAATATTCGTGTGTTTGAATAATTTTCATATGCTTAAACTATATTTATTCATTGAATAGAAAACATTCATGTGTTGAATTGATATTCATTCGTTGATTAGAAATTCATGTGTAGAATGGTATTAATATTTTGAAATAAATTGTTTGATAATAAAAATCACATTTTTATCTATATATAGAAACTATAGAAAACATTCATGTGTTGAATTGATATTCATTTGTTGATTAGAAATTCATGTGTTGAATGGTATTCATATTTTGAAATAAATTGTTTGATAATAAAAATCACATTTTTATCTATATATCGAAACTATAGAAAACATTCATGTGTTGAATTGATATTCATTCGTTGATTAGAAATTCATGTGTTGAATGGTATTCATAATTTGAAATAAATTGTTTGATAATAAAAATCACATTTTTATCTATATATAGAAACTATAGAAAACATTCATGTGTTGAATTGATATTCATTCATTGATTAGAAATTCATGTGTTGAATGGTATTCATAATTTGAAATAAATTGTTTGATAATAAAAATCACATTTTTATCTATATATAGAAACAATAGAAAACATTCATGTGTTGAATTGATATTCATTCGTTGATTAGAAATTCATGTGTTGAATGGTATTCATATTTTGAAATAAATTGTTTGATAATAAAAATCACATTTTTATCTATATATAGAAACTATACAAAACATTCATGTGTTGAATTGATATTCATTCGTTGATTAGAAATTCATGTGTTGAATGGTATTCATATTTTGAAATAAATTGTTTGATAATAAAAATCACATTTTTATCTATATATAGAAACTATAGAAAACATTCATGTGTTGAATTGATATTCATTCGTTGATTAGAAATTCATGTGTTGAATGGTATTCATATTTTGAAATAAATTGTTTGATAATAAAAATCACCTTTTATCGACTATATGAACTGTATAAAATAATCTCGTTTTAAAAGAAATTGTTTTAGGATAAAAATCCCATTTTTATCACCAACATGAACTATATAGAATAATAGTGTTTTGAAATGAATGGTTTTACAATAAAAATCACATTTTTATTGTATGCATAAATCGTTGAAATGTGAAGTGTTAAAAATAGCCACTTGTTCAAAATAAACATATATGAGTTGAAATATTCATTAATTAGCTAATGAAATGATTTGCACCTATATATGTAACATTAGAATGAATGGTGTTTTTAAAACCAAATAGAAATCAAATATGAAGTTGAATAGAAAATGATAAAGGATAAGAACTGTATATATATGTACATGCATATTCATTGAACAGGTTATAGCAAAGGGGCTAGAGAAGAGGAATAAAATTTTGTGCCCGACAAATAGGTACACATTTACTGTTTTGTTTGGGTGATGATTTTATGAGCCTGTTGGCTAGCCTCTTGGCTTTTTCTTTTTCTTTTTGAGATTAGAAGGACCGGGAAAGCTATTTGCGATTTCCCGATGCTCCCGGTGCAGGGGAGGTTATGGCGAAATTTTCCAAAAATTTAAGGCGTTAGTGAAATATTTGAAGTGAAAACGATATTGAAATCATTGAATGAACTATATTTATATAAATATATAAATATAAATAAAATTAAAACGAAACGAGGCCGTGCAGTTCGTATTTTGAAACCGTGTTTTCAAACAACTAGTATGGGAAATCCGACCATTGGATTCTCCCGAAACCTCAACCGTCGGGTTCGCCTTGGAAATATCTTCCCAACGGCACCAACTTTGTGAAAATCCAACGGTTGGATTGTCTGGAATGTTTAATTCAAATCTGAAGAAAAACAGTGCCAGAAGCGATTATATTTATATATATATATATATAAATATAATTATATATTTAATCGAATAATGACGCTGCAGTTCGTATTTTGAAATCGAAAATTCAAACGATTGTACCGGGAGATCCGACCGTCGGATTTTCCCGAAACTGGAACCGTTGGATTCGTTTTGAAAAGACCTATCTAATGATGTAAATTTTGTGAAGATCCAACGGTTAGATTTTCAGATATGTGTAAATCAAATCTGAAGAAAAACAGCGCCACGGCCGCGTTATGGCCCGAAGCGTCGTTTTGAATAAATGGGCTATTTTAAAATAAATAAAAATAGCGATAAATCATTATAAAGTACCATAAACAATATGGAGTGGAATTAAACTGAATTTGCTCGATTTATGTTGTATTTGATGGTTGAATGTGTTTGGTGTGAAATTTACATTAAAAGAACAATATTGGTGTTGTCGAATAATTTAACCATTGAAATAAATTGATTTGAAATTCTAAATATACGTGAATTATTTGAGAAGGCCGAGTTAATTCTCATCTCAAATAATTGACCGACGATTGAAAGTCGAAGATAAAGACGGTGGTCGAAGACCAGAGATCTTCACCTCGTTTGGATGGTAACCGAGGTCCTGATTGGGAGGCATCCCGAAATATGGATAATGAGTGGTGATCGTCCAGACGTACGTGGTGGTCGAAGGGTTTGCGAGGTATTTAGTGCCTCCGGTTTCGTTCAGACCCAGAACGGACTTGTAAATGGACTGTGTGTCCGACATTGGAATTTGTTTTGTGTGATTGATAGCCATCAGTTGCACGGTGTGAATTGCCTGTGTGGCATGCTAAGATGCAGTGATCAGGGCTTCTGTTGAAAAGCAAAGTCTTGTGGTGATGATCAAAGCACCGCCTGTGTGGCGTAGCTTTGTGTATAACGTAAATTCGCGAGCCTCACACCCCAGTATGAACCTAAAACGGGAGAGGACATCAGGGAGGGCCTGCGTTTCTTTCTAGCTAGGGTGGTGTCAGTGACCTACCAGCCCTGACATTTATATACTTTTCACCTATGTGGTTGTTGCTGTTGCGAGGCGCCTCGGTTTGATCGGACGATCCGGGTCCGATGGAGTCATTCGTTGGCTCGTTTACGCCCCAAAGGGCGGGGAGACGTAGTGTTCAGGCATAATAATCCACATCGGTGGACCGGCCCTGACGATCTAAAGGGTTGATGCGTTCTAATCCTGAGACATGGGCTAGATTGTCTCGAATTCGGTAAGGACTATCTTTTGCCTTGGTTCATGACGGAAATCCAATTTCCAAATACGACATCGTGCGGTTTTGATTGTATACCTATATATGGCGACATAGTGGTATGGGGCATTAATGCCGTCTATGATTGATAGTTATGATTTGAAATTGTTTTCAAACATATAAACACTAGCAATA
The DNA here is from genome assembly GCA_030737875.1 of Allium sativum. Lineage (NCBI taxonomy): Eukaryota > Viridiplantae > Streptophyta > Magnoliopsida > Asparagales > Amaryllidaceae > Allium > Allium sativum. The sequence goes on along the minus strand of CM060913.1, from coordinate 419,969,978 downwards.
ATACCAAATGCCTTTGTTTTATTCGTATCAAGCATATTTTGGCCGTTATAAGGTAAAAACTCTATCCTCCGGTTTGCGTTGCATTGTGTGATGGGAACTGAGTCTTATAACGGCTTCATTTTTATAAAAAGCATAGCGATGTTTAAAAGAAAGATTGGTTTTAAAGCACTGGCAATCCAATGGAGTAAACCCGTTCCACGAAAGTGGCGTGGTCCTGTGATTAGCCAATTATATATGTGTTGAATGGATTTCTCATACCAGTCCCATGACTGACTCGTAGTTTGTTTCACTTTCAAACTCGGGTGCCCCTTTTTCTACACGGGCAGCCTTGTATTCAGGTTTAGCTGCTTCTTTCTAGATAGCTGGAGCTGAAGATGGATTCTATCATTTATTTCTTTTTATGCTGTTCAGCTCCTATTGTACATATTTTGTTTATTTCCGCTGTAGACATTCATGTATAGCTGAACTGTATTTGTACTAAGTAAGATCCTGTATACTGTGTAACTCTGATGATTACTTTTATCCAGTATATTCTATTGTTCATTATCTGGTGTATTTATTTAATTCTGTTCTGCTATTATCTGTTTCTGTGTTATATTCCAAAGATAACCCTGGTCTCCGTCTGAACGGGATTTCGGGTCGTCACAACGTGGTATCAGAGCTTTGGTTAAGCTTAGTTCTGGAATATAACATTAGAACGAACTCGTCAGAAATAGAACCAATAGTGTTCTAGGACGGGTAACTCTATACAGATAGGATCAGTAATATCCTAGTATGAGTAAAGCAGAATGAAATTACACCTTGATATACACATTTACATTTGATGTATGTGTTTCTATATTTTAAAATACCTTTTCTGTGACCTGACACTTGATCTGCCATTTGCAGAAGTACTAGAAAATGAGTGTCAGAAACAGAAGGAATGCAGAACCGAATATTGAGGCCCTATTAATCAAATATCGAAATATGGGTGGAATACCGTTCTCTGGTGAAGAATCTATTATGAAGACACAAGCTTGGATTCGTTCGGCTGAGAAAATCTTCGAAGCATTAAAGCTGAGGGATGACCAGAAAAGATTACTGGCCTCCTGGGCATTTAAAGATGAAGCTTTGTTCTGGTGGGATTCGGTTATAGAGAATAACCCAGAAGGTGATATCACCTGGGATAGATTCAAAGTGATATTCCTGGAAAGATTTACTCCTCCCGAAGCGACCGAACGACTATGTGATGAATTTTCTTATCTGATACAAGGAGATATGACCATTCCCGAATATCATAAGAAATTCAACGAACTTGCTCACTTTGCTCCTCATTTAATTCAAAATCCGAAGAGGAAAAATATGAGATTTATTAATGGGCTTCAAAGGAAATACCAGAATAAAGTATTGGGGCATGTGAAGCTTCCTTTTTCAGAAATGATTTATATGGCTTATCAGTATGAAGACCTCCATAAGAAAGGAATGTTGCGCGACGAAGAAGAAGTTCGTTGTAGTGACAAAGAAGAGTCGGAAACTGATATTCCTGAAGCCAGTACGAGGTCAGAGGTCAGTAAAGAGCCTAAAGTAAATCGAAAAAGGGCTAGATCTGAAAAAGAACCTGCCACGACTGCCATATGCAATAATTGCCATAAGCTAGGGCATTTTCAGGGGAATTGCAAACCCTCGAAAAAGCGAACAAAGAATAGATCTAAATCCAAAGAGAGATTTCAAGAGAAAAGAGGTTGCAGTAAACGCAGGCAGACTGGTCATCTTGCAAAGGATTGCTGGCAGTTGAAAAAGACTGAAATAGTGCAACTGAATGAAGTAGCAGAAACTTCTGATTCCTCAGCAAGTCAAGGAAGATCTGACGTTTTGGAAGGAACGCTTGCTGTCAAAAACATTCCAGTTAAAGTACTGTTTGACACAGGCGCGTCCCGAAGCTTCATTTCAAAGGGTGCCGCTAAGAAGCTAGATTTGAATTTGAGGAAGCTCAAGGAACCAATGACTGTCCAAAATCCGGTCGGGGGATCTATCAATCTCAGTTGGATTTGTGCAGTACCCGTCTCTTTTTCTTGCTATAAATTCCCTATTATCTCTATCGTCATGAATTTTGATGAATTTGATCTTATTCTGGGATTGGATTGGCTAACCAAATATGAAGCTGAAGTTAAATGCGCCGACAGAGTCGTAAAGGCGAAGATTAAATCAGGTGATTATATAACCATTCCCTGTGAAGGTCAGAATGCTAATAGAAAAGACTTCTGGGCAGCTTTGAATGTTTCTCCAGCCCAAATAGGAAATGTCCCTGAGGTTGCAGAGAATATTCCTGACCTCATCAAAGACATTCCTGTCGTCAAGAATTATGCGGATGTGTTTGAGGAAGTCGTTCGCTTACCTCCGCAGAGAGAAATAGATTTCAAGATTGCTTTGATTCCGAATGCAAGGCCGGTAGTTCACGCTATTCGAAGAATGTCCTTGAAAGAGAAGGAGGAATTAGACAATCAAACACGACAGCTCGTATGGAAAGGTCTGATCAGGCCTAGTTTCTCTGATTGGGGTGCAGCCGTGGTATTTGTCCCAAAATCTGACGGTACTCTACGGTTATGTGTGGATTATCGTGATCTGAACAAACAGACAATAAAGAACAAATACCCATTGCCGCGAATAGATGATTTGTTGGATCGATTAAATGGAGCACAAGTATTTTCACGAATGGACCTAGCTGCAGGATTCCATCAACTTCGAATTGCCGAAGAGTGTGTTCCAATGACAGCGTTCAGAGGTCCCGACCTATTCTACGAGTGGTTAGTAATGCCATTCAGCTTATGTAACGCTCCCGCTTACTTTGTCGATCTGATGAATAGAGTGTTCAGAGGAGTTTTGAATAAATTTGTTCTGGTTTTTATTGACGATATTCTAATCTTCTCTAAATCAAAGGCCGAACATGAAAAGCATCTGGAACAGGTTCTAGAAATTCTGAGACGGAATGTGTTAAAAGCCAAATTTTCCAAATGTATCTTCTGGCAAGATGAAGTAAAATTTCTGGGCCACGTTGTATCGAAAGAAGGAATTGCTGTGGATCCAAGAAAAATCACAGCTGTTCAAAATTGGAAACAGCCCAGTACCCCCACTGAAGTCCGCAGTTTTCTCGGATTGGCTAGCTATTACCGGAAGTTCGTTAAAGACTTTTCGAAGATATCTGGTCACTTAACGAAGCTTACAAAGAAGCATTCTAAATTCAAATGGACTCAAGAGAGTGAGGAGGCTTTCGAAGAGCTAAAGTTGAGATTAACAACAGCTCCAGTGTTAACCATCATCGATGGCAACCAAGATTTAAAAGTATGGACTGATGCTTCTAGAGAAGGCCTTGCGGCAGTGTTAATGCAAAGAGGCCAAGTGATTGCTTATGCTAGCCGTCAACTGAAGCCGCACGAGAAAAACTATGTAACTCATGATCTTGAGTTATTGGCTATTGTGTTCGCTTTGAAAATCTGGAGACATTATCTTCTGGGTGAGAGGTTTGAACTTTTTATAGATCACCAGTCGTTAAAGTATCTGTTCACTCAGAAAGACCTGAATTTGAGGCAGCAACGTTGGCTGGAGTTTCTTGCCGCATATGACTTTGAAATTATATATACTCCAGGAAAAGCCAATGTCGTGGCCGATGCGTTAAGCAGAAAGAATGTAATGATCGCCAGCTTTATTATCACAACATCCTTGATTGACAAAATATATATTCTTCAGAAGGAGGATAACTTTATTAAAGATATGATCAAAAGGATTCAGAAAGGCGAACCCTCGTGTTTTCAAATAGATAACGACGAGACCTTGAGGTTGAAAGGAAGGATTTGTGTTCCCGACATCCCAGAGTTAAAAAGGGAAGTGTTAGACGAGTGTCACAAGTCCAAGCTGAGTATCCATCCTGGCGTGGCCAAAATGTATAACGATCTCAAAAGAACATTCTGGTGGAAGGCTATGAAAAGAGACGTTTCAATATACGTTAGCCGATGCCCTAATTGCCAGCTAGTCAAAAGCGACCAGCAGAAATTGGCTGGATTATTACAACCGCTAGAAGTTCCTGGCTGGAAGTGGGAACATATTTCTATGGATTTCATTGATGGTTTGCCCAGAACCAGAAAGGGAAATGACAGTATTTGGGTGATCGTAGATCGCTTCACGAAGACCGCCCATTTCATACCTGTCAGATCAAATAGAACTGCTCAGAGTCTGGCGCAGATTTACTTCAGGGAAATAGTTAGACTGCATGGAGTGCCGCTCAGTATAGTAAGTGATAGAGATACAATATTCACTAGCAAATTCTGGGAAGCATATCAAGTCGAGCTGGGAACGAAGTTGAACTTAAGCACCGCTTATCATCCTCAGACAGACAGTCAGACTGAGAGGGTGTATCGCATTTTAGAAGTTCTATTGCGGGCTTGTGTTATAGATTTCGGTGGATCATGGGAAGACCATCTGCATTTGGCTGAATTCTCTTATAACAACAGCTACCAGGCGAGTCTGACAATGTCGCCATTCGAAGCATTGTATGGTAGACCGTGCCGATCTCCTGCTTGTTGGGTCGAGCCTGGAAATAGACTTGTGTTGGGTCCTGATATGATTCGAGAAGCTGCCGACAAAGTCGATTTTATTAAGAAGCGATTACTCGACGCTCAAAGCCGACAAAAGAGCTATGCCGATAGAAGAAGAAGAGATATATCATTTGAAGTTGGCGACTATGTATATTTGAAAGTATCGCCGATGAGAGGAGTTATCCGGTTCGGTAAAACTGGAAAGTTAGCGCCCAAATTCATTGGTCCGTTTCCTATTATGGAACGGATCGGAACTCTCGCATATAAAGTCAAACTTCCTGATTGGTTGCCTGGAGTGCATGATGTATTTCATATATCTCAACTTCGAAAGCACGTTCATGATCCAGACTTGATCGTGGAAGAAGCAGCTCAGCAGGATATTGAAATTACTCCAGAATTAGCTGTGAGGCGAGAGCCGCTAAAGATTATCGGCAAAGAAACCAAAGAGCTGAGGAACAAGAAGGTTCGCTTAGTCAAAGTACAATGGAGTGGAGATCCGCGAGATTGTACTTGGGAAACTGAGGAGAGCATTCAGAAAGCTTATCCTAGATGCCGAGTGGATATCTCTGATTGACTCCTGTGCCAGGTACATTTACCGTACTTTGCACTACCATTCAATTCTCTACTCTATTGATTTTTTTCTTTTCATAGATGTGCACTTTTAAATTATATAGTCTGAAAGATTTTTAAAGGGGTATAAAATTTGATTAGTATATTTTTGAAAGTTAAAAACAATTGGATTGGTTGTTGTGTTGTGTGATTGTAGATTTATCAAACCACTTTCGACTTTGTTCCTTTTCGGGGACGAAAAGTTTTAAGTGGGGGAGATTGTAACGACCCAGAAAATCTGAACCAATTTAAATTTTTTTTAAATTGGCTAAAATAATGGATTTTAAATATTTAAAATAAATATTTTAAATAATGGCGATGAAAACTAAGTTTGAATCGACAATTGAAAACGAATATAATTAATTATAATTATAAACAAGGCCTGAAATGGCGTGGCGGTTTCAAAAATTGAATTCAAACTTTGTCGGACTATACCGGGTGAAAAACAATCCGGATTTTAGTGAAACCAAAAACATTAGGATCTAATTGGTAATATCTTTCTAACAAATCCGACCAATCGAAATTTGATAGCGGGAATCAAAAGATATGTCCAGTTGAAAATTCTGAATAGTCGCTATGGAATTCAGGCCCTTAAAAATGGACATTTTGCAAATGACCTCGGATTTCGACGAAACCACTTTTGTTGGATCCGTGATGTCAAATTATTGCTAGGTTTCAAATTTCATAATTTTTCGAATCAATATGTGAGCGTGGCAAAGGAAAACGCGTTTGACCGGTTTTAGTTGATTTTAATCGACTAGAAATTGGCCATTTTTCAAACGGTCTCAGAATTCGACAAAACTAGTTTTGTTAGGACCGTATTGTCAATACGAAGCTAGAAAATATTTTTCTGGAATTTTTCTAGTTAGTATGTGACCCTGGTAATTTGAAATGTATGTTTAAAATTCAATATAGTGATTTAAATGTAAATTTATCGGAAACTGATTGTAACGGTCAAATCAGCTTGCGATACATATCCCATTGTGTTCGGAATGGGGGTGAAACGCTATGGACGACAGTCGTTGGGCTCGATTTGAGATTCGTATGCAAAAGTCAACTTTTTTTTTAAATAAAATAATTAAATAATAAAAAAAAAACCTTTCTTCCCTTAAACTCCTCCAGGCCCCCCCCGATCTATTTCAAAGCAGATCCGATAAAAAAAAAAAAAAAAGAAGAGCGCTCGATCCCCTTCAGGAATCGCCGACGCCCATCGCGGCGGCGCCGCCACCCCGTTCGCTCCTCCCTCCTCCATTCAATTCTCTACCTCTGAACCCGATACCCCAACGCCCCCTTAAGACGGAAACCGCCCTCCTCCACAAGCCCCGCCACCACCAGCGCCTGAGCACCCGCGACCCCCCCTTCCTCGATCCGTGAACCCGAAGCACCCCCCCCCTCTTCAGGCGACAGCGAAAGTAAGTATTTTATTTTTATTTTTATTTTAATTAGGTTTAAAACTGATTATTTTTAAAAAGGTTAAACTGATTATTTTTTAAAAGGTTAAAACTGTTTTTTTTAAAAAGGTTAAACTGATTTTTTAAAAGGTTAAAACTGATTTTTTTTAAAAGGTTAAGGCTGTTTTTTTTTTAAGTTTAAACCTGATTTTTTAAAAGGTTAAAACTTTTTTTTTAAAAAGGTTAAAACTGTTTTTTTAAAAGGTTTAAAACTGAATTTTAAAAGGGTTTAAAACTAAATTTTAAAAGAATTTAAAACTGAATTTTAAAAAGGGTTTAAAACTGAATTTTAAAAGGGTTTAAAAACTGATTTTAATTTTAAGAAAAGGAAAAAGATTTAAACTTTAAATAGAAAAAGATCAGATTTTTTAGAATAGAAAAGATCATATTTTTAAAATAGAAAAGACGGAATTTTTATTAAGTAGAAGAAGTAAGATATGATTCTTATATTTTTAAAGCAATAAAAATATAATTTTTACATCATAGGAATATTAAAAATATAATCTTTATTTTTAAAATATGATCTTTATATATTGAATAGCGAAGTCAAAATTCGATTTTTATATATTGAATAACATAGTAAAAATTCGATTTTTACATATGTAGAGAATACGGGCAACGAAAGCGACAAGCAAGAGAGATTGGCGAAGATTTCTATAAAGGAAGAGTCGTAGTATTGGATAGCTATTGGTGAGATTTCTGATTTAAAAATTATAAATGTGTGAGAATTTCTCACTCTTCAATTTCTTTTCTATAATTATATATATATGTGTTGAAATAAAAGTGAATTGCTATATATAAATATATATATATACGCCCCTCGTCCACAAACCATGGACGATATTGGTTGGTTGAAATTGTTGTGAAAATTGATTGATAGCAAATGGTTGTTTGGGATTGTTTGGGATTGATGTGGTTGAAAAATACCCGTTTGTGGTTGGAAAATATTTGGTTGAAACCACATAGGATTAGTTTGTGGAATTAAAATAAATATATACATGCCGCCTGCGTGCGAACTAGATGCATGATCCCCATTGTCAAAAACCGCGAGGTTTTAAGGTAGAGCGAGGAGCCGTACTAGGGACGGTCCCGGTTTTAACTACCCTGCCGTTATGCTGCCGAAATTTTGAATAATATTCGTGTGTTTGAATTATTTTCATATGCTTAAACTATATTTATTCATTGAATAGAAAAAATTCATGTGTTGAATTGATATTCATTCGTTGATTAGAAATTCATGTGTTGAATGGTATTCATATTTTGAAATAAATTGTTTGATAATAAAAATCACATTTTTATCTATATATAGAAACTATAGAAAACATTCATGTGTTGAATTGATATTCATTCGTTGATTAGAAATTCATGTGTCGAATGATATTCATATTTTGAAATAAATTGTTTGATAATAAAAATCACATTTTTATCTATATATAGAAACTATAGAAAACATTCATGTGTTGAATTGATATTCATTCGTTGATTAGAAATTCATGTGTTGAATGGTATTCATAATTTGAAATAAATTGTTTGATAATAAAAATCACATTTTTATCTATATATAGAAACTATAGAAAACATTCATGTGTTGAATTGATATTCATTCGTTGATTAGAAATTCATGTGTTGAATGGTATTCATAATTTGAAATAAATTGTTTGATAATAAAAATCACATTTTTATCTATATATAGAAACAATAGAAAACATTCATGTGTTGAATTGATATTCATTCGTTGATTAGAAATTCATGTGTTGAATGGTATTCATATTTTGAAATAAATTGTTTGATAATAAAAATCACATTTTTATCTATATATAGAAACTATAGAAAACATTCATGTGTTGAATTGATATTCATTCGTTGATTAGAAATTCATGTGTTGAATGGTATTCATATTTTGAAATAAATTGTTTGATAATAAAAATCACATTTTTGTCTATATATAGAAACTATAGAAAACATTCATGTGTTGAATTGATATTCATTCGTTGATTAGAAATTCATGTGTTGAATGGTATTCATATTTTGAAATAAATTGTTTGATAATAAAAATCACCTTTTATCGACTATATGAACTGTATAAAATAATCTCGTTTTAAAAGAAATTGTTTTAGGATAAAAATTCCATTTTTATCACCAACATGAACTATATAGAATAATAGTGTTTTGAAATGAATGGTTTTACAATAAAAATCACATTTTTATTGTATGCATAAATCGTTGAAATGTGAAGTGTTAAAAATAGCCACTTGTTCAAAATAAACATATATGAGTTGAAATATTCATTAATTAGCTAATGAAATGATTTGCACCTATATATGTAACATTAGAATGAATGGTGTTTTTAAAACCAAATAGAAATCAAATATGAAGTTGAATAGAAAATGATAAAGGATAAGAACTGTATATATATGTACATGCATATTCATTGAACAGGTTATAGCAAAGGGGCTAGAGAAGAGGAATAAAATTTTGTGCCCGACAAATAGGTACACATTTACTGTTTTGTTTGGGTGATGATTTTATGAGCCTGTTGGCTAGCCGCTTGGCTTTTTCTTTTTCTTTTTGAGATTAAAAGGACCGGGAAAGCTATTTGCGATTTCCCGATGCTCCCGGTGCAGGGGAGGTTATGGCGAAATTTTCCAAAAATTTAAGGCGTTAGTGAAATATTTAAAGTGAAAACGATATTGAAATCATTGAATGAACTATATTTATATAAATATATAAATATAAATAAAATTAAAACGAAACGAGGCCGTGCAGTTCGTATTATGAAACCGTGTTTTCAAACAACTTGTACGGGAAATCTGACCATTGGATTCTCTCAAAACCTCAACCGTCGGGTTCGCCTTGGAAATATCTTCCCAACGGCACCAACTTTGTGAAAATCCAACGGTTGGATTGTCTGGAATGTTTAATTCAAATCTGAAGAAAAACAGCGCCAGAAGCGATTATATTTATATATATATAAATATAATTATATATTTAATCGAATAACGACGCTGCAGTTCGTATTTTGAAATCGAAAATTCAAACGATTGTACCGGAAGATCCGACCGTCGGATTTTCCCGAAACTGGAACCGTTGGATTCGTTTTGAAAAGACCTATCTAATGATGTAAATTTTGTGAAGATCCAACGGTTAGATTTTCAGATATGTGTAAATCAAATCTGAAGAAAAACAGCGCCACTGCCGCGTTATGGCCCGAAGCGTCGTTTTGAATAAATGGGCTATTTTAAAATAAATAAAAATAGCGATAAATCATTATAAAGTACCATAAACAATATGGAGTGGAAATAAACTGAATTTGCTTGATTTATGTTGTATTTGATGGTTGAATGTGTTTGGTGTGAAATTTACATTAAAAGAACAATATTGGTGTTGTCGAATAATTTAACCATTGAAATAAATTGATTTGAAATTCTAAATATACGTGAATTATTTGAGAAGGCCGAGTTAATTCTCATCTCAAATAATTGACCGACGATTGAAAGTCGAAGATAAAGACGGTGGTCGAAGACCGGAGATCTTCACCTCGTTTGGATGGTAACCGAGGTCCTGATTGGGAGGCATCCCGAAATATGGATAATGAGTGGTGATCGTCCAGACGTACGTGGTGGTCGAAGGGTTTGCGAGGTATTTAGTGCCTCCGGTTTCGTTCAGACCCAAAACGGACTTGTAAATGGACTGTGTGTCCGACATTGGAATTTGTTCTGTGTGATTGATAGCCATCAGTTGCACGGTGTGAATTGCCTGTGTGGCATGCTAAGATGCAGTGATCAGGGCTTCTGTTGAAAAGCAAAATCTTGTGGTGATGATCAAAGCACCGCCTGTGTGGCGTAGCTTTGTGTATAACGTAAATTCGCGAGCCTCACACCCCAGTATGAACCTAAAACGGGAGAGGACATCAGGGAGGGCCTGCGTTTCTTTCTAGCTAGGGTGGTGTCAGTGACCTACCAGCCCTAACATTTATATACTTTTCACCTATGTGGTTGTTGCTGTTGCGAGGCGCCTCGGTTTGATCAGACGATCCGGGTCCGATGGAGTCATTCGTTGGCTCGTTTACGCCCCAAAGGGCGGGGAGACGTAGTGTTCAGGCATAATAATCCACATCGGTGGACCGGCCCTGACGATCTAAAGGGTTGATGCGTTCTGATCCTGAGACATGGGCTAGATTGTCTCGAATTCGGTAAGGACTATCTTTTGCCTTGGTTCATGACGGAAATCCAATTTCCAAATACGACATCGTGCGGTTTTGATTGTATACCTATATATGGCGACATAGTGGTATGGGGCATTAATGTCGTCTATGATTGATAGTTATGATTTGAAATTGTTTTCAAACATATAAACACTAGCAATAATACCAAATGCCTTTGTTTTATTCGTATCAAGCATATTTTGGTCGTTATAAGGTAAAAACTCTATCCTCCGGTTTGCGTTGCATTGTGTGATGGGAACTGAGTCTTATAACGGCTTCATTTTTATAAAAAGCATAGCGATGTTTAAAAGAAAGATTGGTTTTAAAGCACTGGCAATCCAATGGAGTAAACCCGTTCCACGAAAGTGGCGTGGTCCTGTGATTAGCCAATTATATATGTGTTGAATGGATTTCTCATACCAGTCCCATGACTGACTCGTAGTTTGTTTCACTTTCAAACTCGGGTGCCCCTTTTTCTACACGGGCAGCCTTGTATTCAGGTTTAGCTGGTTCTTTCTAGATAGCTGGAGCTGAAGATGGATTCTATCATTTATTTCTTTTTATGCTGTTCAGCTCCTATTGTACATATTTTGTTTATTTCCGCTGTAGACATTCATGTATAGCTGAACTGTATTTGTACTAAGTAAGATCCTGTATACTGTGTAACTCTGATGATTACTTTTATCCAGTATATTCTATTGTTCATTATCTGGTGTATTTATTTAATTCTGTTCTGCTATTATCTGTTTCTGTGTTATATTCCAATGATAACCCTGGTCTCCGTCTGAACGGGATTTCGGGTCGTCACAAATCTGTACCAAATGATAGAGAATTTTGATTTGAAATTTTGTTCACATAAACTAAATTCATATTCAAAGCTACTATAAAAATTTTGAGTTAAAAATATTAAATTTAGAATTTCTATGATTTTTGCAAGTTGGGTATTTGAAAATTGAGATTTTTAGAACACAATAGAAAATGGGTTTTGGAGAATATGAAATCTGTACCAAATGGTTTTGATTTTGGTTTTCAAATTTGGCACATGCAGGCTAGACTGATAAGGTACTGTAAAAGTTTTAGCTTCAGAAGATTAAATGTTGATTTTATATGATTTTTTACAAAATCAATATATGTAAATTAATATTTTCAGGGCTAAACACAAATTGTTTTGGGTATAACTTTCTGGTTTCTCATAGGATTTTGATAAGTCTTGAAGTTTTGGAAAGCTTATAAAATGTGTTACGACTTTTATGTTTTAAGATTTGTATAAATTTAATGCCTAAATTGTCAAAAACTTTATTTTTTGCAACTGGTCTGTCAATAAAGATAGAATGAATTTTAAGACATGACTTACGAACTAAATTTCATATTTAGGATTTTGAGACAATTGTTGATTTACATAAGTGGCTTTCAAATACGATTTATAACATTATAATTTTGTGTAATAGTTATTTGTGTGTATTTTCAATAAGTGGAATGTACTCCCATTTAGTAAATATTAAACGTGCATTACTTTAATATTTAATAAATGGGAGTACACTCCACTTATTGAAATACATACAGATAACTATTACACAAAATTATAATGTTATAAATCGTATTTGAAAGCCACTTATGTAAATCAACAATTGTCTCAAAATCCTAAATATGAAATTTGGTTCGTAGGTCATGTCTTAAAATTCATTCTATCTTTATTTATAGACCAGCTGCAAAGAATTAAGTTTTTGACAATCTAGACATTAAATTTATACAAATATTAAATCATAAAAGTCGTAACACATTTTTTAAGCTTTCCAAAACTTCAAGACTTATCAAAATCCTATGAGAAACCAAAAAGTTATACCCAAAAAAAATTTTGTGTTTAGCCCTGATAATATCAATTTACATATACTGATTTTGTAAAAATCATATAAAATCAAAATTTAATCTTTTAAAGCAAAATTTTTTACAGTACCTTTGAATATCAGTCTAGTTTGTATGTACCAAATTTGAGAACCAAACTCAAAAATATTTGGTACATTTTTCATATTCTTCACAACCCATTTTCTGCTGTGTTCTAAAAATCTCAATTTTCATATACTCAACTTGCAAAAATCATAGAAATTCGAAATTTAATATTTTTAACTCAAAATTTTACAGTAGCTTTGAATATGAATGTAGTTTATATGTACAAAATTTTAAAGCTAAATTCCCTAATAATTGGTACATATTTCATGTTCTTCACATTCCATTTTATGCTGTGTTCTAAAGATCTCAATTTTCATATACCCAACTTCCATAAATCATAGAAGTTCGAAATTTAGTACTTTTAACTCAAAATTTTTATAGTATATTTGATTATGAATATAGTTTATGCGTGAAAAAATTCAAAGATAAATTCCTTACCAATTGGTACATATTTCATGTTCTTCACATTCCATTTTCTGCTGTGCTTTGAAATTTTCATTTTTCAAATATCCAACTTGCAAAAATCATAAAAAAATCGAAATTTAACATTTTTAACTCAAAATTTTTACAGTAGCTTTGTATATAAATGGAATTCATGCATTCAAAAATTCAAATCTAGATACTTTGCTAATTGGTTCAGATTTAATGTTCTTTGACAACTATTTTCCGCTCATGTCTAAAAATCTTAATTTTCATGTCTCCACTTTGAGACAATTCATCATAGGTGAAACATGCATTTCAAATGCATTAACAAAATCAAATCACTCTTCCATATTTCCTCATCATAAAATTATTTCCATCAAAGTTAAGTTTGAATTTCTATTCAATTTCCATTTCCAATATTTCAACAACACAAAATGACATAGGGGAAGGAAGATAACAATCAAACATACCTAAAGATTTCATCTCTAGGTCTAAGACAAGAATCCCAAACTATGAAATTGAATAAAAATTGAATTTTCACTCACCTACAACTCCAAAAAGCCATCTTTCAGCTTTGAAATCGATTAACGTCTTGATTGAAGCCCTTGAATTGGGAATCTTCTTTTATCTTCAATTTCGTAGAAAAATTTGATTGAATAACAAGATTATGAGAGTAAGATTTTATGTTTCTATTTTTTTTTCCCATGGTTGTTTCTCGCTTGAAAAAAATACGCACTGTTTTTTTAATCGGGAGAAAGGAGGGGTGTGGTTTTTTTATTCTAAAGCCCCTCTCTAGATCCTTCCTATCAAATATCTACAATTTCACCCTTCTTTATATTTTTTCCCCTTCTTTTGTTGCCACATAATGATTAAGATTTGTCCTATTGTACATATTTTTGTTTTCCCGCTTATAAAATTAGTTTCTAGAGATTTCACCAAAATGTCTTTAAAATGCATGCTTACTTATTTTTATTTTGTTTACATTTTTTTCCTTTTAAAAATTGTTATTTAATCAAAAGCAATAAACTTCATCATTGTTACAATAAAACATGCAACCTTTTACATCAATTACATACGCAAAATAATTCATAAAACATGTACTTTCCTCTCATCCAAAATATATTTTTCGCTTTTATTTATTTATTTATTTATTTATACATTATTATATTTTTTTCTAAATTACCAAATCAATTAGTTGATTCCCAATTCAATTTCCCTAAGAAAAGTGGGTTGTTAAAACTCAACTATGATACGTTTGAAGAATTCAATGTACACGATCCCGTTTGAAATACTCTATCAGACATCCATCCATACAAGTCATCTAGGATAGGATTGTAATGTCCCAGATTTTCGGTCATTAAATTGGAATATTTAAATCTGTTTATATATTATATTGAAAATATAATGAATTTTATATCGAGTTTATTTTATAAAAGGGAGTTCGAATATATATATATATATATATATATATATATATATATAATGTAACTAAAACGAGCTCGATACGACGCGGCAGTTCGTAATATTGAATTTTGAACTTTAATTGACTATACATGATCCGATATAAATCGGATTTCAGTGAAACAAGAAATGCTCGAATTCATGTGATTATATTTTTCTAATGAAAGAGAAAAATCGAAATTTCGTCTTATATGTTGCAAGATATGTCCAAATCAAATTTTCAAATAGTCGTTATAGAATCGTTTATCGACCATAACAGTTTATTTGAAATAACTGCATACTGGATTCGAATTTAGACAAGGTTCTTTTAAGATGCAACGTTAATTAATTTTTTTGAATTTTTCTATAATTTTTAATTAATTAAACGTGCAACTTTTTATTTGAAGTATTTTGCACCCTATATCAGCATTTTGGGGTTTCAAAGTATAGGTTAATCTACCGATATTATTACATTTTTGGGATCGTGGGGTGTTGCTGGTCACAATGATATTTTTATTTCTGTCCGTAACCTTTCATAGATAAACAAAAACTTATGTAACAGATAGCCGGACAAATCTAACTAAAACAAACACATGCCTCACCATACCGTACCACATATATATAATCTCTCCCGCATTGTCTTTCATTTGAAAAGGACATGTCATGCTAACCTATAACCCACGCTATTAAGTCACGTCCTCTGCATGCCTAACTCGCTAGCCTAGTACAAGGCCCGGGAAAAGAAAATTTATCTGCTCCATTATATTATCATCAGCATGTGCTAATCAAAGGAAATGAAAACACAATACACTGCGCACCTCTTAATGTCTATATCCTAAAAAGGAGCCATCTAAATGAAAACACAAGTCATAGGTGTCAGCTACCCTCGCCATTTTTCAATCAGCTTCATACACTAAACCAGTCACAACCTACCCACCTACACTGTCTTCTACCCTCTGATTATACCCATACCTCATGTGTTTTCAAATCGGCTTTGTGTTTTCATTGCAGCAAACTGAAAATGAAAGCTCACTGCAATCCTATTATCCCTAACTATCTAACCACATGGCTAAGTGACTTGACGTCGATATCATCTTCTTTCCGTTCATGTATAAATATAGAGCGACCTCATTCTTTGTTCCCAGGAAACCAAAACAAGTTATGCCGCCATTAATATATACAGTAAGCTTTATATAAAAATAAAAATAAAAGTTGAGGACGAAGAAAACAAAGGGATTGTGCGAGAGGCTGCTGGCGTGTGGAGTTCGAACGGAGATGGGTCCAGCAGCGTAGTTGGGTGGCGAATGATCAAAAGTGGTTGTCATGTTCATTGGAGTAGGAGGCGGAGTTAGTTAACGATCGGAATGGAGAAGGACATTAGAGGGGAAAGCAAAAATTTGTTTTAACATGGAGATTGGTTTGTAGGGGAGATTCTGGAAATCAAAGCTTTGGGTGACGGTGGTTTCATTGGAGCTTTGGGCGGAGCACAACGCAAGGGGGTCGGAGCAACAAAGTTACATGGTTTTTCGTTGAAGGCTTGTAGCAAGGTAAGGCATGCGGTAAAAATGGTGGAAGGTTTCACAAAGTAAATATTCTCACTGGAAAATATGTGCAGTGAGAAGAACGAGACTTTGCAGACATGTTTTGTGGGAGATATGGCATATTTGGAGAAGATTAAGACAGAAAATCAAGGGAAGGGGATGCTCTACCAAAACCATGAAGACATTGAAGAGGAAGAAAACCCGTAAGGGATTCTGTGCATGGTAAGGAGGAAAACAAGGGATAGGTTTTCTGGAACGTGAAGAAAGTAAGGAAAGGAATGAACGTTGGGCGGGCTGAGAAGTGGGCATGGGCTTCGTCACTTTTGGGTTTCAGCGTGTTTAAAAAAAAAAGAGAAGATAAGTAACAGTGGACGTGTTGAACGTGGTAACATTGAAGTATCAAGGAACAAGGAAACAATTAGAAGTCGGGCTCCAAACCAGTGACCATGAGAAAGCACGAAACCAAGGAAATATTTAGTTGCGTTAATCAGGTAACTAACGTATTAGTTAATTATTAATTATAATAACAAGGTTTAATTATTCCAATATACGTTATAATTTGTAATGCGCGTAACTCGTGCATACATTTACAGAATCCAACGGAACTGGACATGTTGGAATCACAACAAAGAACGCTACGTTGTTGTGCTGATTCGGAGTGGATCGAAAGAAAACGAGTTCCGTTTAATTTTAAAAGCCTATTTAAAATTAAACAGAAATAACATGGAAATCATCAATCAAAAGCAAGGTGAGTTAATTCTCACGATTTCTGAAATTCTATGTGTTAAATTCATATTAAAATATAATTCATCGTTAATCATAGAATTGGTTGATTGAATGTCTTGATTGCTTATGGTGTGTTAAATGGTTGCTGAAAGCTAAAATATGTCACAATGGATGATTTATTTAAAATAATTGTTTCATAAATTGTTATCAAACATTATTATGGTATGTGATGCAAGGAAGAACAGGTTGGAGGGATCCGACCGGATTCCTCAAATATTTTATATGTTGTTTTATTTTTACATTTCACCAAATATGAACTGTTTACCCCAAACAACATTCCATTTGAATGTTGATTTTTGATTTGATATTGAACGTCGAACTGAAATTCAACGGTGTGTGATATTTTTAAATTAATGGTATTGATTTATATATTGGCAGTAAATGATCTGAACGTTGTTTTGGAGACGTTAGTTCACTGTCAGGTGAATCGACTTGAGTTCAATTACACAATTTATTTTGTAATTGAAGTAAAGTTTTGAAAGTGATTTCCCTTTTGAAATAAAAGCTTAAAAATAAGACGATATTTATAAATGGTTATATAAAAATATTTATGTAATATTTTGCAGAAAATTTAATTTAACCTACGGGTTATTGGTTTGAAATTAACTGTTTTAAATAAAACAGTTAAGCAACATAGTTAGATTAATTATATTAATCTAATAAGAGAAGTAACCAGAATCAGTTAATAAATAATTGAGGTTTAAGTTGACGAAGTCAACTGTTAAAATTGAGTTGATAATTAGAATTGATCGTTCTTCAATTAATCTTAGGTAATTGGTTTAACGAATAATTCTTTTTATAATATTTCTTAAATTTTAATTATCTTGTTTAAAGTTGCTTGCCAATCGATAAATCATTAATGAACTATTTATCATTTGAAAGTGTCGGTAAGCGATTAGACAAGCTGTTTTAAACGAAGTAAACTAATTTACTTCAGTTTATAATTAGTAATAATAATTATAGAAATTTATTCTAATAGGGACCAATTAATAAGTAATTAAGTTGAAGTAGAACTTAATGAAATTTTGTAAGGGCGAAGTTGTACTGAAACTAATATGTCGCTTGTGGATAAGCGTTACTTAATAATGAAATACAAGCGAGGAGGTTGAAAGAAGTTTCCAATATATATAAAAGAAAAGGCGTAAAAGATTTAAATAAGATTTTCGTTTGCTAAATTATTAAAACTAGTAAACAAGGGTAAATGGAAAGCGATGTGCAAAGAAAGAAGATTTATGGATTAATCATATGAGGTGTAAAATTGAATACAAGATTTGAAACCGAGTTTATAAAGAAGTTTAAACTCAGAAATGATTTTTGATAAGACCTTACTCAAGGGATTAGATTAAGTAAATCACTTGAACTTGCAATAATTAGAGAATTGGCTAAAGGACTTGGTAAAATAGATTTTTAACAAAACCAAGTGATAACGTGTTACGTTAAAAGGGTTAAAAGAAAAAGGAGTTTATGTTTAATAAGTTTATTTTTAATAAAGGTAAAAGAGATTTATTTTAGATTAAATATGCCAAATGAGGAATGGTCATTAAAAACCATGGTTTGAATAAAATGGTAAATGGAATCGATGGAAATGGAGTGATAAATTTGGTGGTTCAAACCTTTATAAATTCTGAGATAAGAACGTTGACAATCAAGGTCTGAGAGGTAACTAAAATACCCCAACTTGAACGACTTCACTATTATCAAGGAATGATATTAGTTTGAAACGATAGGAGTGTTGAAATTTGGTTATTATTCCTACAAGAGAAATATCGCGACGTTGTTAAAAGATTTTGAAATGTTATTGAACTAGTAGATGTTTAACTCAAGTTTCGATTGTGAAAATTTATCGTTAACCTTGAGTTCAGAATATAAGATGATTTTCGCAAGGCAAAGAGAAAATAAAAGAAATTCGGCAAATATATAGTAATGTTTTTGAAATAAGGAAATGAAAGGGAGATTTTTAAATAAAGATATGTTATCGTTTTCAGTATAATGAATAATGAGATTTGAAACAAGTGAAAATGAAATCGATTTCTAAAGATCGATAAGATCGTTCAATGAATGAATCAGAGCTGCCAATATACTTGATCGTATTGTTTAACATTGATAGTTAAAACACAAACTATCAATGAAATATATTGGACCTTTTTGACGTGTTGTTTCGAAGAGACCGGGATGGGGAAAACCCAAAACCACTTCGATCCAACGTTACGTACGAATCTAACTGGCAGCAAATGAAGATGGAGCATTGAAGACCGTAGATCTTCATGAAGCGGAAGAACTACTTATAATCTCTGGTTAGCTCCCAGAGATACATTATGGTTCTGTCGTGGTTTAAATCTATGGATTGCAAGGGCTGCTCGCTACTGATCCTTGGTGTGATTCCTATATAAGGATAAGGTAGGAGAGTGCCTTCGGTTCATCCTGTTCCTGGATGACGTGACGATGTGGAATTATAAGCGAATGGTGGCCAGATATTCCAAAAGTCGATTATAACCTCAAGCCTCACAACCGAGAAATGACAAAAATCGGGCAGGAAGCATGGCTATGTGAAACACACCCGTTAGGGTTTATTTTCACCATCTAGAGAATATTCATATTTGTTACTTCTTTCATTTCTGTATCTCTCGGGAAATGGTAGCTGCGCAGCCGTGAGGTGACAATATATTCGATACACTCAAGAGAAATGAGTGGTCGGTCATGTGTGGGCCGGGTTGCAAGACATTCTTGTTGAACCCAGTGTATTCGTCTCTAGAGATACACTATCGGTAGGTGGTCCCATACCTTGTCATAGTCGGAATCCAATCTCCAATAAGCGCCTGCGGTTTTGATTGTATACTATATATGTAGAGCGTGAGATGCAAGCGTTCTACTAGATGATTATTTATTTGTAATTTGATAGACACTATTGTAACACCCCGAATTTTCTATTAACACTAAAGTTGCTAAAATAATAATAAGTGTGTAGAAGAGGGGATGTATCTAATATGAATATAAAAATATTAATAAGTATGTAAGAGAGGGGATGTATCTATTATGAATATAAAAATATTAATAAGTATGTAAGAGAGGGGATGTATCTAATATGAATATAAAAATATTAATAAGTGTGTAAGAGAGGGGATGTATCTAATATGAATATAAAAATATTAATAAGTGTGTGAGAGAGGGGATGTATCTAATATGTATATAAAAACAATAATAAGTAAAGGGGGATGTATCTAATATGTACATTGTAGAAAATATATATATATTTATGACATGAATAGAAGTTTATTAATATGCTGAGTGTTTGCTGAGTCACTTCTGACTCATTGCTGAGTCAACAAGATAAACCCCATCTTGTCTGAACGGCTGCGGTTATTTCTAGGTTAAATCTAATGGCCTAAATGAATTCTAAAACCTATAAATAAGTGGGTAGACCCTAGACCTAAATCACTTGTAAAATTAGAGAAGCTACCGTCATGCTGCTGCCATGGAGTTCAGCATAGCCGTCACAAACTAAGAAGAGGAAGCCTAATCTACTACAACTAAATTCTACTCAACAAAACAAATCAAACCAAAGAACTCTCTCTCTAATTCTCTTCTTTTGTTGGTGAGTATGATGATTCTCACAAGACTATGACAAACTAATTTGACTCAGTTATGAATGGATCACAAGAAAGTGATGTGATTTGTAATTGTAAATTCTATATATTGTGGATCTCTTATTATGTTATTATGTTGTCGTATGATGTAAATTATATATGCTATGTCATGCTATGTTGTAAATTCTCTTATGCTATGTCGTGCTATGTTGAGAATCATGTCAAGCTATGTTATACTATCATACTATGCCATGTTATAAATCATGCTATATTATGTTGTAAAATCATGGTGTTGTTGGATCATGCTTAAAGTTATGTTTTTTTTTAATTTAAATGGATCTTGTTTATGGGAATTTGCCTATTAGGTTAGGTGTACCCATAAACTTGAAACTATAATTAAATAAAACTTGAATATGGGAATTTGCCTATTGAGTTAGGTGTACCCATATAAAACCATGTTGTTAAAAAAATAGATGATGTTGATTCACACATGTTCATATGTAAGTTTATGAAAATTGATTGAGATTATATTAGGTGAATTTTGAACAAGTTGACACCTTTTGGTCCATGACATGTATAATCTATGCAAGTTGGACATATGCAAGTTTCACCCCTTATTATGATTCATTTGGTCACATATACATGTTGTTATTATGATAATCTCTTTTATGCTATGAGTTAGGCTATTCGAGTCTAACATATATTTTGCGAATAAACGTTCAAACGTGGGGTAGGGGTAATATTAGGAATTAATAAATTGGGTGCAATTTTGTAAGATTTTGCATACCATGAATGGATGTCCATAATTGAGTCAATTATGGACATTGTTAAAAATTGGAAGTAATTAATAATTCAAGTAGGGAATTATTAAAATTGGGGGAAAGTGGATTATTATTAATAATCAATGCTTAGGACACGAGGTTGGACCCGTTTGTGATGTAAACCTGCCCGGACCCGCCCGGCAAATCCAGTAGTCACAAATGTCGGCCCAATGTGAGAGGTCCTAGGCCCAAACTAAAGCATAACAGTTGTAAAGACACGAGGTTAGACTCTTTTATGGTGTAAGACTGCCCGGACCCGCCCGGCAAATCCAGCTGCCATAAATGCCAAGTCTAATGTGAGAGGTCTTTATGAGGTTATGGCCTTAATGAACTAAGAAATACTTAACCAGATAATCATGTAAGGTGGGACATGGGGGTTAAGTAGGTGCCTTGGGTGGCATGAGGAATCTGGTGGTTGCCTTTAGAGGCATTTGAAATACGATTAGACTTAACCAAACACACATGTAAATGAACATGACTAAGTGGGTTAAGTGGGATGGACTAATGGGGACAAGCTTAGGTGGAATGCTTGTGGTAAATAGTGGGGGCCCATTTCAACCAGTATCCCAAAACGTATCTTTGTGGGCTCGACCCAAGTCGAGGACGGGACACGCATACTGGGTTTGACTATAAGAGGCCAAAACAGGGAGCGGTGGCAACGCAAGTCCAACGGGTTTCATATGCGTGTGTGGACCCGGGCTGGTAGGTAAGACGTTGTTGCATCGTGTAGGTATAAGCCGTGCATGTCCGTTGTATCAGGTTGCCACTTTAGGGGAGTGATACACCCCACTGTGGGGCCAGCACGGGTATCTACGAGTTAGGGAGCCGATCGAATAATGGGAAGTAGGGTACACCTAGTGGAGATAGGGGCAGGCGGCACCTATGTAGTCAGCTAGGGGTACGTAAAGCCATTGGGTAAGTTTCTAAGTGAAGCTAAGTGGGATGAATCTTTAGGGTGACCGGTGTGGTGCAGTATAGTGTTTATCCTTTAGTATTTAGGAGCGCCTATAACGTTGCCTTTAGCGATTGTCTATGTCCTTAATCTGCTCTTCATAGACATTTTCTTGTTTTCCAGCTTATGCCTTAGTCCAGTTATTTTGGTAATAGTATTGTAGAATTATCATATTCACCAGACTTTATGTCTGACCCCCTCTTTTCCATCCTTTTTCTCCCTTCAGGTCCGCAGGTTGGGCCAAGTTCTAGTGGAGTCTAGTTGGATCGCTTATCTACTGGAAAGCTTGGACTGCTGAAGTAAAGTCCAGCTTGTTATCTTTCTTTTTAATGGCTATTCATGTAATGGGATTATGTACTTGTTTTATCAAGATAGATATTGTACTTGACATTGAATATAATGTTATGATGTAATCAAACATGTTTTGACTTCTGCTACAATGAAATAAAGTTTTTGAATTTCCAAGTACTATTTTATATATGTCTTGTTGTAATTTTACTGTTCTATATTCACTTAAAACCTCCATGGAAGTTAATGCATTCCCTTTATGAGTGACATTAATGGACGTGGGGTGTTACACGTGGTATCAGAGCATAAGGTTACCAGAACAGATAAAATTTATTTTTAGAAAAATATTTTTTTTCTAAAGTATTTTTGGAAGAAGTGCTTTCAAAAAAAAAAACATGTTATTTAAAGAGAGTTTTTATGAAAAACATAATCCCAAATAGCCACATCCTTATCTTTATCTTTCGAATCCTCCATTTTGAATCTTTCTTTTTCGTTTCAGCATGGCTGAAGATCTTAATCTCCCAGAAGGCGTGACGATTCCAGGGTGGTTTAGGAGATACTTGGAGGCTAGGGCCACCACTGCAGGCCCAGCGGATACTCCTCCACCCCTAGTTGCACCCATTCCTCCTCCTCCTCCTCGTGTTGACACTTTTGCAAAGACGTGCAAGGAATTCAAGGCTATGGGAGGAAAAACTTTTCAAGGGACTGAGACGTTTGTGGAGGCTAGAGATTGGCTTAAGGAGACTGAGGAATTGTTGGATATCTTTGAAGTGGAAGATGGGAGGAAAGTCCGTTTAGCTGCTTGGTTAATGAAGGGAGAGGCCTCGTTTTGGTGGGAGGTCACTAACGGGGAACGTCCAGTTGATTCATGGGCGGATTTCAAACGAAGGTTTGAGGCAAAGTTTCTTTCAAGGGCAGAGGAGAACTTAAATATGGAAAAATTCCTGGCACTAAAGCAAGGGAGCTCATCAGTAAAGGAATATGTCAATAAATTTAATCAGTTAGCAAGGTTTGGCTTGGAGTTGGTGAACACGCCAGAGAAGAAAGCTTTGAGGTTCGTTAGAGGCTTGAATGAACCGTTGCAAGGGTTGGCTATGACCCACATCCCTATGGGAGCCACCTTTGAAAAGCTAGTAGAAATGGCACTTATGCATGAGGATAAGGCAGTTGAAAAGAAAGGGGATCAGAAGAAACCCCAACAGCAAAATAAGAAGGGTGGTAAAAACAATAATGGCAAAGGGAAGAAGAAATGCTTCAATTGTGCGACGCCTGGCCATCTCAGCAAAGATTGTAGAAAGAAAAAGAAGACTGGTTGTTTTCATTGTGGAGATGCGGGACATTTAGTAAAGGACTGTCCAAAGAAGGGGCAGAGGGCAGGGTCTACCTCGGGAGGACAGGTGCAGGCTCTTATGGCACCAGGGCAGGCAAGGGGGCAAGTTCAGGCTATTGCGGCCCCACCGCTGCAAGAAAGAGGTAGAACAATTTCTGTTGAAAGCTTAGTTTTTCTGTTTGATCATCCTGTCCGTACCTTATTCGATTCTGGCGCATCTCATTCGTTTATCTCTGCATCATTAGTTGAATCACTGCACTTGAACACCAGTTTAGTAGAGGATCCCTTGGTCGTTTCAAATCCAATTGGGGGTTCGGCTCATTTGACCATGATATGTTTGGACTTGAAAATCTCTATACTTAGCGTTGAATTTAGATGTGATGCTTATGTATTGGGCTTCACGGGCTATGGGCTAATTTTAGGAATGGATTGGTTGTCTAGAAATAGGGCCATTCTTGATTGTGAAAGGAGAGTAGTTAGGCTTGTGACTCGCCTTGGTAATGCTCTCGACATCTTTTGTAATCCCATAAATTCCGTTATGCTAAGTTATCTTGAATCGCTTGACGCGTCTGTAGAGAACCTGCGATCAGTAGAAGTGGTCCGGGAATATCCGGATGTGTTTGAGGAGGTGAAGGGCTTACCTCCAAAGCGGGAGATAGACTTTCGAATTTATCTTGTGGATAATGCTAAACCCGTATCTTTGCCAGTGCGCCACATGGCTCCTCGTGAAAGGAGGGAACTCAATAAGAAAGTAAAGGAGTTGCTTGAGAAGGGGTTCATAAGACGTAGTATATCGAAGTAGGGTGCTCCAGTAGTTTTTGCCACAAAGGCGGATGGGTCTCTTAGACTTTGTATGGACTATAGAGATCTAAACAAGCTTACTAAAAAGAACCGACACCCACTGCCGAGGATTGACGATCTCTTTGATCAGTTAGTTGGCGCCTCAGTGTTTTCGCAGTTGGACTTAGCCACTGGCTTTCATCAACTGAGAGTGGCTGAGGATAGTATAGATAAGACTTCTTTTAGGACTCCTGACGGATTCTATGAATGGCTAGTGATGCCCTTTGGTTTGACAAACGCCCCTGCATATTTTGTTGATTTGATGAGTCGGGTGTTTAGGGAATACCTTAACAAATTCGTGGTAGTCTTTGTGGATGACATCTTAGTCTTTTCTAAGAATAAAGAAGAGCACTCCCTACATCTTAGGGAAGTGTTGGAAACCCTTCGAGCACATAACCTTAAGGCAAAATTTTCTAAGTGTCACTTCTTGAGGAAGGAAGTACGGTTCTTAGGGCACGTGGTTTCCAAAGAAGGGATAGCAGTGGATCCCGCAAAGGTGGTGGCCATCCAAGATTGGAAGGTCCCTAAAAATGCAACCGAAGTAAGAAGTTTCTTGGGGTTGGCTAGCTATTATAGGAAGTTTATCAAAGACTTCGCAAAAATATCAGCTCCATTAACACGGTTAACGAAGAAGAACCTGGTTTTTACGTGGGACAAAGACTGTGATGATGCGTTCCAACGTTTAAAGAGAGCCTTAACTTCAGCCCCAGTCTTAGTGCTGCCAGACGGGAAAAAACCGTTTACCATCTATATTGATGCTTGTGGGACGGGACTTGGCGCGGTCCTCATGCAAGAGGGAAGAGTAATAGCCTATGGTGGAAGGCAGTTGAGGGTTCATGAAAAGAATTACCCCACGCATGACTTAGAGCTAGCCGCAATTGTTTTCGCGCTTAAGTCTTGGCGTCACTATCTTCTTGGTGAGAAATTCGAACTGTTCACTGACCACAAATCATTAAAATATTTATTCTCTCAGAAGGATTTGAATTTAAGGCAGCAACGGTGGATGGAATTCTTAGCCTCCTACAATTTTGACATAGCATATACCCCGGGCAAGGGTAACGTTGTGGCAGACGCCTTAAGTAGGAAAAGGTTGTCCTTGAGTCCGTTGTTTGTTGAACGACAAAGCTTAGAATTCATCTCTATGTTTGACTTTAGACCCTCCGTTGACTTAGTACCCGGTCTGTTAGCATCCTTGGAGGTTAGACCTACACTTCTAGGACGGGTTGGTGAGGCACAGCGAGACGACCCACAGTTGGTTGAGATAGTAGAAAAGCTCAAAGGGGGGAGTCATCAAGCCATCTTCGTAGGTATACCCTAGACGATAAGGGTTGGTTACGAAGGGATAATAGACTTTGTGTACCACAAGACGAAGACTTAAGGAAGGCCATTCTTGATGATGCTCATCGCTCAAAAATGACCATTCATCCCGGCGGGGATAAGATGTACAAAGATATGAAGCGGGTTTTCTTTTGGGCCGGTATGAAAAAGGATGTAGCCGAGTACATCGCTAGATGCTTGGTGTGCCAACGAGTTAAAGCAGAACAAAAGAAACCCGGTGGGTTGCTTCACCCATTAGAAGTTCCACTATGGAAATGGGAAAGCATCTCAATGGATTTTGTGGATGGATTACCAAGATCAAGGAAGGGTAACACGGGGATTTGGGTTATAGTAGATAGACTTACTAAAAGCGCCCATTTTATTCCCGTGAAAAGTAAGAGGACTGCTCCGTGGTTGGCTTCTTTATACATTAAGGAGATAGTTCGTTTGCACGGTATTCCTTCTAGTATAGTAAGCGACCGTGACCCCATCTTTACTAGCGAATTTTGGAAGAGTTTACAAGAGGCGGTAGGGAATCAGCTATGTTTGAGCACCGCATATCATCCTCAGACAGACGGCCAGACCGAGAGGGTGAATCGCATTCTAGAGGATCTTTTAAGGCTTTGTATCCTAGACTTTGGGGGTACATGGGAAGAGCACCTTCCGTTAGTAGAATTCGCATATAACAATAGCTTTCAGTCTAGTATTGGCATGGCACCTTTCAAAGCTCTTTATGGAAGGCCTTGCCGTTCGCCTACATGTTGGTGGGAATCTACCGATAAAATCCTACTTGGGCCCGATATGGTTAGGGAAACCTCGGAGAAGATTGAGTTGATTCGAAGGAGGATGAAAGCAGCACAAGATAGGCAAAAATCGTATGCTGATAAGAGGAGGACAGATCTTGAGTTTGACATTGGGGACATGGTTTTTATCAAAGTATCTCCGTTACAGAATGTTGTTCGCTTTGGGTCCGTGGGGAAATTAGCACCAAGGTTTGTAGGGCCGTTTCCTATAAAAGACAGGATTGGGAAGATGGCATATAGGGTGGAGTTGCCTGAGAAACTTAGTGGAGTACACGACGTATTCCATGTATCACATTTGAGGAAGTGTTTGCACAAGACCGCGGAGGTGGTAGAGCCGAGCTTGCTTAAAGAGGTGGAAATAGAGCGTGATGCAACAATTAGATGAGCTCCTACATGCATTCTTGGGTCGGAGATCAAAAAGTTGAGGAATCGAGAGGTCAGACTGGTTAAAGTGCGATGGGGAGATGATGAGAGCAACGCAACTTGGGAGACAGAAGAGAAGATGCGTTCGTTGTACCCTTTTCTTTTTGAGGGTATGTCTTTTAATTTCTCCTTTATCGCTTAGCTTATCTTATCTTATCTTTAGTATGTCCTCTCATTAGTATCTTTGACCTTTAGTTAGGATAATCCTATGGTTGAAACATGTGTTTGAGACATGTTATGTATGATGGATGCAAAATGGATGCAAGTGTTTGCTAGTGGTTGCTCGTGGATGCATATATACACACACTTTAGGCACTAGATCGGCTCAGTCACTACATATTGCATATTGCATATATATGGATGTATTTAGTAAAATGGATGAACGATGGTTGTATTATCATGTGGATGCTGCATTCAGATGATGGTTGTGCACGCATATAGAAGTATTATGTAGCATTAAGAATCTTTTGCATACATAATGGATGCATGGCACGATCATAGTTGCATTAAGGAGGTCAACTGAATCAGTGGACCGCCTGATTTTGCATTAGATACGGACATATACACACACTGTGCATTTAAACATGAAAGCATTAGAAGTCTGTAAGGACAATGGATGCCTGTGTATGATGGATGAGTAGATGGACGTTTGGATGGTAGGATATACATTCTTCCAGACTTGAAGATTTCGGGGACGAAATCCTAAAAGGAGGGGAGAATGTAACACCCCGGATTTTCTATTAACACTAAAGTTGCTAAAATAATAATAAGTGTGTAGAAGAGGGGATGTATCTAATATGAATATAAAAATATTAATAAGTATGTAAGAGAGGGGATGTATCTATTATGAATATAAAAATATTAATAAGTATGTAAGAGAGGGGATGTATCTAATATGAATATAAAAATATTAATAAGTGTGTAAGAGAGGGGATGTATCTAATATGAATATAAAAATATTAATAAGTGTGTGAGAGAGGGGATGTATCTAATATGTATATAAAAACAATAATAAGTAAAGGGGGATATATCTAATATGTACATTGTAGAAAATATATATATATTTATGACATGAATAGAAGTTTATTAATATGCTGAGTGTTTGCTGAGTCACTTCTGACTCATTGCTGAGTCAACAAGATAAACCCCATCTTGTCTGAACGGCTGCGGTTATTTCTAGGTTAAATCTAATGGCCTAAATGAATTCTAAAATCTATAAATAAGTGGGTAGACCCTAGACCTAAATCACTTGTAAAATTAGAGAAGCTACCGTCATGCTGCTGCCATGGAGTTCAGCATAGCCGTCACAAACTAAGAAGAGGAAGCCTAATCTACTACAACTAAATTCTACTCAACAAAACAAATCAAACCAAAGAACTCTCTCTCTCTAATTCTCTTCTTTTGTTGGTGAGTATGATGATTCTCACAAGACTATGACAAACTAATTTGACTCAGTTATGAATGGATCACAAGAAAGTGATGTGATTTGTAATTGTAAATTCTATATATTGTGGATCTCTTATTATGTTATTATGTTGTCGTATGATGTAAATTATATATGCTATGTCATGCTATGTTGTAAATTCTCTTATGCTATGTCGTGCTATGTTGAGAATCATGTCAAGCTATGTTATACTATCATACTGTGCCATGTTATAAATCATGCTATATTATGTTGTAAAATCATGATGTTGTTGGAACATGCTTAAAGTTATGTTTTTTTTAATTTAAATGGATCTTGTTTATGGGAATTTGCCTATTAGGTTAGGTGTACCCATAAACTTGAAACTATAATTAAATAAAACTTGAATATGGGAATTTGCCTATTGAGTTAGGTGTACCCATATAAAACCATGTTGTTAAAAAATTAGATGATGTTGATTCACACATGTTCATATGTAAGTTTATGAAAATTGATTGAGATTATATTAGGTGAATTTTGAACAAGTTGACACCTTTAGGTCCATGACATGTATAATCTATGCAAGTTGGACATATGCAAGTTTCACCCCTTATTATGATTCATTTGGTCACATATACATGTTGTTATTATGATAATCTCTTTTATGCTATGAGTTAGGCTATTCGAGTCTAACATATATTTTGCGAATAAACGTTCAAACGTGGGGTAGGGGTAATATTAGGAATTAATAAATTGGGTGCAATTTTGTAAGATTTTGCATACCATGAATGGATGTCCATAATTGAGTCAATTATGGACATTGTTAAAAATTGGAAGTAATTAATAATTCAAGTAGGGAATTATTAAAATTGGGGGAAAGTGGATTATTATTAATAATCAATGCTTAGGACACGAGGTTGGACCCGTTTGTGATGTAAACCTGCCCGGACCCGCCCGGCAAATCCAGTAGTCACAAATGTCGGCCCAATGTGAGAGGTCCTAGGCCCAAACTAAAGCATAACAGTTGTAAAGACACGAGGTTAGACTCTTTTATGGTGTAAGACTGCCCGGACCCGCCCGGCAAATCCAGCTGCCATAAATGCCAAGTCTAATGTGAGAGGTCTTTATGAGGTTATGGCCTTAATGAACTAAGAAATACTTAACCAGATAATCATGTAAGGTGGGACATGGGGGTTAAGTAGGTGCCTTGGGTGGCATGAGGAATCTGGTGGTTGCCTTTAGAGGCATTTGAAATACGATTAGACTTAACCAAACACACATGTAAATGAACATGACTAAGTGGGTTAAGTGGGATGGACTAATGGGGACAAGCTTAGGTGGAATGCTTGTGGTAAATAGTGGGGGCCCATTTCAACCAGTATCCCAAAACGTATCTTTGTGGGCTCGACCCAAGTCGAGGACGGGACACGCATACTGGGTTTGACTATAAGAGGCCAAAACAGGGAGCGGTGGCAACGCAAGTCCAACGGGTTTCATATGCGTGTGTGGACCCGGGCTGGTAGGTAAGACGTTGTTGCATCGTGTAGGTATAAGCCGTGCATGTCCGTTGTATCAGGTTGCCACTTTAGGGGAGTGATACACCCCACTGTGGGGCCAGCACGGGTATCTACGAGTTAGGGAGCCGATCGAATAATGGGAAGTAGGGTACACCTAGTGGAGATAGGGGCAGGCGGCACCTATGTAGTCAGCTAGGGGTACGTAAAGCCATTGGGAAAGTTTCTAAGTGAAGCTAAGTGGGATGAATCTTTAGGTTGACCGGTGTGGTGTAGTATAGTGTTTATCCTTTAGTATTTAGGAGCGCCTATAACGTTGCCTTTAGCGATTGTCTATGTCCTTAATCTGCTCTTCATAGACATTTTCTTGTTTTCCAGCTTATGCCTTAGTCCAGTTATTTTGGTAATAGTATTGTAGAATTATCATATTCACCAGACTTTATGTCTGACCCCCTCTTTTCCATCCTTTTTCTCCCTTCAGGTCCGCAGGTTGGGCCAAGTTCTAGTGGAGTCTAGTTGGATCGCTTATCTACTGGAAAGCTTGGACTGCTGAAGTAAAGTCCAGCTTGTTATCTTTCTTTTTAATGGCTATTCATGTAATGGGATTATGTACTTGTTTTATCAAGATAGATATTGTACTTGACATTGAATATGGTGTTATGATGTAATCAAACATGTTTTGACTTCTGCTACAATGAAATAAAGTTTTTGAATTTCCAAGTACTATTTTATATCTGTCTTGTTGTAATTTTACTGTTCTATATTCACTTAAAACCTCCATGGAAGTTAATGCATTCCCTTTGTGAGTGACATTAATGGACGTGGGATTTTACAACTATTATAATATCAGAAAAGATATTGATTTTGAAAGTATTGTGGGTTATAGTAAGATTAAAAATGTCCGTGTTTATGTGTGGGCTGGTCTTACTATTATCCTTTTCTTTCAAAAGGATTTTCAAAGTTAAACCAGTTGTTGTGCTATGAATTTACCACAGAAAGTATTCCAGACTGACCCGGTGAATTTTGTTTTAAATCAAATGTTCTCGGGTCAGACCGAGTATATTAACAGGTTAGGTATCGCTGGAGAATCGAGAGTTGGAAGCAGGAGGCTTCAAAGTTAGTTATTTAAAGTTTATTTCCGTTGTGTCTGATATATGATGTACTCTGATGATTGGTATGTATATATATACTCAGTTTCTTTTTGTATAAAGAGATTTAATATTATACTTTATTTGTTCCGCTGTGAGATTCTAATATTCTTCTTCTTTTCTTCTATTCTAATATTTCTTTCTTTCTTTTCTCATCCTCTAATTTCTTTCTCATAACGTTCAGGGGTTTTCGATGCTTGAATGTCGACATGGTCTGTGTGTCGATTTTCGAGGTCGAAAATTCCTGGTCGTTACAGTGGTATCAGAGCGATTGGTTTAGGGATAACCTTGGCTCTGTGGCGTAACTCAATAGAGATGGGATTAGTAATATCCTAGATTGAGTGTGAGTATATATATGAGTATACGTATTAGTAATTTGTTACAAAATTATTTTTAAAATTATTTTTGGCTAACATAGTAAGCAGTAAAAGTGTAATTTTCTTAAATTATTATTGTTAGACCAAAAATTGGTTCTAACACCCAAACTAGCTATAATTTTAATGAAACAGAATTAAAAAGCAACAAGGAACACATGATTTATAGTAGTTCGTCGTTAACGAGCCTACGTCCACTTTGTTTTCTTTTAATTGATGATTTGAATACAAACACAGCAATAATTCTCACTCAACTTCACAATTACAATGCATAAACTCACTCAAATCTCTCAAAAATGGACTTTAAGAAATGATTATGATCTGAATATGACTGTAGAATTTGACTATGAAGGAAGTAAGAACTGAGAATTTGCCAAAAGATCCTTTCAAATGCCTCTAGATGGTGTATTTATAGGTGAAAAATCTCTTTGAAGTAGCTCCGGTTCGGAATTGTGTGGCACCCATCCCTTGAAAGTCGGGTTCGGAGGCTCCAAGATGGCTACAGCGCATTGATTTAGTGGGAAATCGTGGGAGAAATGGTCATGCTTGGTCCGAGTCTTCAGGAAGTGTATGCAACAACGGTCACAAGCTCAGAGAAAAGGGTTGGGATCAGGTGCCTCCGATCCGATCCGATGAAGCCACCTGCTTTATGAAGTTACTGCCATACTTCTCTGATCCGATCCGATGAGGCCATTTGTTGTTTGATTTTGCTGACGCATCTCTCTGATCCGATCCGATGTGATCTCTGCGTTCTTGATCTTTACTTACCTCCTGCGCTATCTTCCTCCGATCTGAACCGATTGGTGTCTTTCTCACTATTTGTTCTTTGTGTAGCCTAGTTCACAAAGTAGGCTAACATTTTTCCCCCTTGAAGTACACTCTTATTTAAGATAATGTGTGCTTCAAAGCAATTTACAAAACATCCTTTGAATTAGAATCATTGAATGATCGCCTCCATTTACTTGTAGTGCCATGTCGCTTCATAAAATCGTGGCATTTGCTGCTTATATATATCCATAATCCATATGAATTACTTTCTTCATTTTCAAACAATTTTGAGAGCTTTTATTTAATGTCCAGTGATTCCTCCAGGTAGGCTTTTTCATTACTTTTCTTTGAGTTTAACTCAAATGCCAAGTTGTTGCGTTCAATCCCATTTAGTTCGGACCCAATCCAAATGGACTTGTCCCCTGCATTGCTTCACATTGGGTCAATTATGCAAGAATATTTTCATAATCTTAACTTTCGATCTGAATGGACTTTTCTCCTTTTACCCATTGTTAACAAATGGGCGGGCCTGGTCAATCAACACGGGCTTTAACTCCGGTTCGAGCGGAATCAAAGGCCCGAAATACAAAGGGCCATCTTGAATCTATATAAATTCACTGCTCCTCTTCTTCCATTTCTCTTCCTTTTACTGTTCTCGTTCCCTGGCTTGTACATCAAAACCCTAGCTTTTAAAAGCTTCGAAATTCTCGTCTTAATCCCCGAATCAAACACATAGTTAGTTTTATAATCTTGAATCTCCTCTTTATAATTGCTTTTACCTTAGATTCACGGTTAGCTTGAATAATTCCAGCGAGGTATTTAATGGATTTTGTCGCCATGACCTCCTCCACTCCGCCATCGTCGTTAATGGCATTAACTCCCTCTTGAGGCGATGGTGGAGGGGGTTAAGATCCTTCGTTGAGCATGTGAATGCACTGGTACTCGATTTTAGTTGGGACTTTCGACATAGGATCGAGCTTGACCCCAAAGAGGAGAGAAAGGGAGAGGAGGAGTGCAGGGGATCGGTTTGGGTGACAAGATGGAGACAAAAATGGGGTCAACTGACTGGATCGGGTCGGACCTACAAGCCAAGAAAAGGACAAAACTTACTTGACTGGACCGGATCGGAATGTGAAACAAAGGAGGGGAGAAGCATGGTTGCTCAATTCGATCCGGACCATCCAAATACTCACCTCCGACCCGACTTTGATCACTGGGCATCAACTTTTGTCCAAGGTTAGAACAAGGCTTTCTCCCTGATCCGACCCTTGTGCGTGTACCCGAATCAAGCCGAAAAACAGCCCAAGATTGTAATATGACCTTTCTTAGTTGGTCAAACCAATCCTTAATATAATCTTCAACTTAATGGACAGTTAGGATAGTGCCTTGCGAATATAAACAAATATCAAGAATTGTTCTTAACATTACTGCTTCCTTGGACCTTTACACTATGCTTTCATGTATTTGCACTGCATTTTTGTTACACGTAGCACACACTTTAGCTCACATACACACACGGGGGACACGGGCAACTTTACTCTAATTCTTGCTATTGTTTCTTCAATAGTCTAGTGATCATGGCCGAAAGACGTTCATCTAGATAGGCCAAGAAGATGGAAGTTGTGGAAACTTCTGAGAAAGTCACCATTGATGACGTATCTTCTTCTTCAGACCCTGAATGGGACGACGAGGGCCCAGATTATGAAGTAGGAGCGCATAACAATGAAACGCCTTCTGATAGCGACTTTTCTCTGGGCTATGAAGAGGAAGGAGGGATTGGAGATAATCGAGCTCCTGACGAATTTGAGTCTGCCATTATCTTGGAATCACCCATAGACTCTGTTGAATCGACGATTGATGATGACAGACTTGTTCGCATATGTCTAAAGCACGGGATACTAAAAAGGGGCACCCTGGTGCCATCGAAAACTGATCGTCCTCACAATCCCCCAGAAGGATTTATGGCAATTACATGATTGATGTGTATGGTTGGGGCTATTCCACCATTTCCGCCTTTTGTTGTCGACTTTCTAAAACAGATGTGGATTGCCCCCATGCAGCTACATCCCAACTCCTATGCTTACTTATATACCTTATATGTAGCATACTGAGAGATTTTAGGTATAGAGCTAACTTTCGACGACGTTCACTTTTTTTATAATTTCAAGCATCGGACTCGAGAAACTCCTTCCTTTTCTTACTTCGAATCAGTCCCAAAAAGGAAAATCATTTCAGCACCATTCAGCAGCAAGGCCGGCGATTCCAAGCTAGAATGGTTTTATATAAGGCAACAGCCGGGATGTGCCAGGAGATGGACAAAATCAAGTAAAGCATTGGTTTTCTAGATCTTAACTTTAAATTTTCACGCCAACACATTAATCCGTTTTCTTCTTGTTTGCAGTTGATAATCCAAAACAAATATCGGGTCAAGTGTACTTTGATCGGATGCATCAATTCCTCAGTTGCGATCAAAAATTTCTAACTATCGATGAAGTTCTTAAGGATGAGTACCTGCATCATCACGGGTTACTATCCATTACCCGTAGCATAGGTCATGGGTTGGGCCTGTATGTATATATACCACCTGTAGACGTTATTCCTGAAATGGGCGAGGGTTCGAGAGCCCCCATAATGCCACTTCGAACTTCACCTTCTCCATCTTCAACTCAAGACGATGAGCTGGCCAACATAGCCGAGAAGCACCGAAAAGGGTACATCATCCCTGGGGATGCTATTTCTCCTGAGAAATCATTATCCCCTAAAGAGCTGCCAATAGACGCTTCCCAAGGAGATGCCCCTAGTACCAATGATCCTACATTCCAGGGTTTAGGAGATCTCCCCTTACCTGAAACTATCTATACTTCAGAGGATTTTGGCACAAATCCTTTAGTTTTTACTTCTTCAGAGGAGACTACTCCCGTTAAGGCCAAAGATCCCACTCGCGTTGGCTTGGCTTCGGACTCGGGTTTTTCGGGGGGAACACCACTTAGGATGCACTTAACACAATAACACCACACTTCGCAGCACTTACTTTTTATGAGAATACTAATTCTGAATTCCACTTACATTGTTGCACAGGTACGATGTCTCGTGCTCACTATGACATCAGGAAAATACGTCGCAGCATGACTAGGCCCCCTTCCGATGTTGAGCATGATCGTCGTGAAGGCCGAGGTAGAGAGGATAGAAGGCCTCATGATTCTTATCATTCGTGCACCTCGCGCTCTCGCTCCCCCATCCGGTCGGATTCAGACCGACATAAAATCTATCAGAGCCGTCGAGGATAAGACACATCACAGCCGAAAGACCGAACTTCTCCTTAGGACAAACACAGTCGGGAAAGAAGCCCGCCGAAAGATACCGTCTCACGAGGTAAACATAAGGTTTCTGATAAACGGTCTGGAAAGAGTGATGCAGCCATCGTGCCAATAAACATAAGGATACTGAGATAACGTACTGCCCACCTCCACCACTGGATGCTGAGTCTAAAGTTAAGCAGGCATATTTGGAGAAACAATTCCCCGAACACTACTTTGAAAATCTGACTTTCGTACCTGCTCTCGAGCCTATTTCCTCGAGGTGGGCAGACGAGGCCAAAGCAAAGATTGACGCTGTCGAAAAACAATATTCGGAGATGTTCAAGTATTCACGTAACCTCTCCAGAATCATTCGAACTTTAATCACGGATACTGAGTCGATGAAAAAGACTGCAGAAGCTGACGCAAAAGCCTTGAAAATTTTTGGGAATGACCTTGAGGATACATAGGCCAAACTCGGTGTTGCTCAATGGGATGCTACCAACTTCAAGCAGCAATTTGAAGAGCTACAAAATCGTTATCATGACTTGCTTGAGTCTCATAGTCAAGCGCGCTTGGAGCTGAAAAAGCAAGCAGAAGATGCTAAGTTGGATAACGCCAAAATGCAACTTGCTTACACTGCTCTTGAGCGAGAAAAAGCCGAGTTAGCGAAAAAGAATGCTGAATTGGAGAAGAGAAATGCTGACTTGGCTTCCAAGTTGATGGAGGCCGAGAATAGGGCTGCCCTAGCAGAGGGTAATGTGGAAAATGTTATTAAGTCTGGCAAAGAGACCCGCAAGCAGCTGTCAGAGGCCGAGGAGGAAGTGCATGGTTTCGGCGAATTACTGATCGAATTCTTCGCGCATATAATTCATCGCCGAAACATCGCTTGGATTGAAGATTATCCGACTACCTTGGTACACATATGGGGCCAAATTGTCGAATGGGAAAAAGAGGAACTCAAGGTAGACTCCGTCGACGAAGACAAGCTTATGGAAAAATATCTAAGAGATGATGAGCCGGCACGCCTGGCCGAGGGACGCCGCCTCATCGCTGCTGCTATGGAGGAGGAGAAGTGGATGGCCAAACAAAAGAATATTTCTGAGGCTAGTTCTTCTTCCACTGCCGCTGAAATATCTGAAGTTGAGGGATATGACCCCGAAAACCTGGGGATCCCCCAAGCATCTCTTTTATCCCCCATACCCGAGACGGTGTCAGAGACGGCAGTTACTCCAGCTGAGAAATCATCGGAAGGTATTTCTACCTTTTTACCTCAATTCGTCAAGGCCGTCTCCACTTTTCATCACATAATCGGGCAATCGATGGAGGACCCTTTATTTTCTCCTGAGTTGATAACTGTTGCTTCTCATTCTGTAGGTGTTGAACCGACCGAGAAGGTTGGTGGGCCTCAGGGAACCACCACCGGAGCAAAATCCGCGGAGAAGGCTCAAGGAGAAAAGGATAAGGCTGCCACTATAGATTCAGGAGAGGGAGCTGCACTGTCTATAAGGCTGATGCTCCTCATGATGACGAGATGATAGATGCCTTGAAAGACGATGGCGGTAACGAGGGACACGAGGAAGACCCTGAGGTGGCTATAGTTGGGTATTCAAAAAGCGCTGATGACATCACTTTGGCTGCATTGAAAGCCGAACAAGACAAATGTATGCAGCTGAAAGTGGAAGACCAGGACCCCGAAAGCCTTAAGCCTCTTGCGGTGGTGGACGCTGGATCAAGGTTAGTTGTTAAGCTTTCAACTAGGTCTATTACAGAAGAGCTTGCTAAAAAGTCGTCTCTTGATTGGAGTGTTCCGACTCCTGCGAAACAATCAACCGATTCCAGTACTTCGGTCGTAGGGAGGAAAAAGCCAAAGCGCATTTTGACTGATGCTGAAAAAGAGGCGAAGGATGCTCAGAAGGCTGCTAAAAAATCCAAGTCCACTCCAAATCCCAAGTGATGAAGTGCTTTGTTTTATTTTAGCATTTAATTGGCCCGCAATCGTTGCAGCAAGTGCGGCCCTCGCATCTCCTTTTTTGCTTGCTTTCCTTGTACAAACTTACATGTTTGTAAATAAAAATAATTTATTTCCTGCAATGTCTGATAGTCGTTAGTTCAACATTTTAAGTGAAAATACAAAAGTATGTCATATTAAAGTTATACAATAAAGTAATTGTTGAGGGGAGTATATATGCACGTATATGCCCCCAGTTAATCTTGGACAACTGAGCAAGAATTATTCAAGATTGACCGAATTAAAAAATCCAATTGCCCCTGACTCTCTGACGGGGCCATATTCCTTTCGTCATCGATTCCTATTCTTCCTGGCATCTTTATACTCTCCTATCTCATAACCAGGTTAGAGTTCCGTTGAGGCGGTCTCTCATCTGGGTGCACCTCACGCCTCAGGGGACGTCGTCTTCCCTGTCCTTTATACTCTCTCTCAATTCTCGAGAGTTAGAGTTAAGAATGTCATCTTCCCATTCTTCTGTGTCTTATCGTATGAACAGTCATTTTATTTACTTCTGCACATGGGTCATCCCCCACTTTCTAAATTTAATTTAACATTTTCGTGTTTCACAGTCACGATAGAATAATTGTCGAATGTATAAACAATGCAGGAAAGTAAATAACACACGATATTTTTATAGTGGTTCAGCTAAGTCATAGCCTACATCCACTTTATAGTCCTTTGTTCACATAAATAGACTTTTTAAGGCAAGTCGTGCCTTCTTACATAGCTTATGAAAACAAAAGCGATGACATTTCATATTTAGCTCAGATATCGCCGTAAGTGCTGAGCGTTCCAAGCTCTGGGAATCTCTGCACCGTCCACGGTCATTAGCTTGAAAGATCTTATATCAAGCTTCCGTTGGACGGTGAATGGCCCTTCCCACTTTGGGCCCAACTAGGTCGACGGAGGGAAGACTCGTTCAGTACTAGGTCTCCTGGTTCAAAGGTTTTGAAGCGAACTTTTTGGTCATAATAACATGCTACTTGATGTCGATGTCTTGAGGCACGCAAGTCGGCTTCATCTCTTTTTTCTTCAATCATATCAAGAGATTCTAAGAGGAGAGCTTTATTCGTCATCGGGTCATAGTACGCAACTCGATGAGAAGGGACTTCTAATTCTACCGGGATCACTGCTTCTGACCCAAAGGAAAGTGAATAGGGAGTATGGTCGGTAGCCGTCTTAAAGGTTGTCCTGTAGGCCCATAGAGCTAATGGCAACTCGTCTACCCATCTAGCTTTGGCCCGCTCCAACCGCTTCTTCAAAATTGATTTAATGACTTTTTTTATGGCTTCGACCTGGCCATTTGATTACGGGTGAGCTACTGTAGTGTATCGTTTATCAATCTTGTATTTCTGGCAAAAGTTTCTGAACTCGATGCTATCAATCTGCGTCCCATTATCATTTATGATGGTCTTCGGTATCCCAAATCGACAAATAATGTTTCTCACCACAAAACTGATCACTTTTCTTGCCGTGATGGTTGTTAGAGGTTCAGCTTCCACCCACTTTGTGAAGTATTCCACGGCAACGATCGCATACTTAGCTCCTCCTTTAGCAGTAGGTAGCAGTCCAATAATATCAATCCCCCACATGGCAAATGGCCACGGACTTACCATCGACTTGAGCTAAGTCGGAGGCGCTCTGGGAGCTTTGGAATATCTTTGACATCTATCGCAGCGTCGTGAATAATCAGCCGCGTCTTTATTCACGGTAGGCTAGAAATATCCATACCGTAATATTTTCTTTGCCAGGGTTTGACCCCCAGTGTGATCTCCGCACTCACTTTCATGCACTTCTCGCAGTACACGTTTAATGTCGTCGTGTGTGATACACCGTAATAGGGGCATTGAAAACCCTTGACGATAAAGGATGTCGTCCTGTAACACGTATCTTGCAGCCTTGCGTATTACAGCTCGTCTTTCGCTCTTTTTTAACGGGAGGGCTCCGTCCTTGAGAAAATTCTTAATTGACGTCATCCAGGATTCTCTTTCTGGTTCGACTTCCAAGGCTAGCTCTGCTTCCATTAGGACGAAGCTTGGTGATTCCAACACCTCGATCGGGACCGTTTCGCTTTCTTTTGGATTATCAGAACTTGCTAGCTTCGCCAGCCGATCTGCTTTCTGATTTCGGCTCTTGGAATGTGTGTTATGCTATAATGCTCCAAACCTTCCAATAACTCCTTTACCTTTTTGAGATAAGCACTGAGTCGAGGTCCTTTACCGCAAATTCTTCCCGAACTTGACATACAACTATCTTGGAATCGCAATATATATCTAGTGTCTTCACTCCCAAATCTTTGGCGAGTTTCAGCCCGGCAATCAGGGCTTCATACTCGGAATCATTGTTAGTAGCAGTAAATTCCAACCGTAATGCATAATAAGTAGATCGTTCTTAAGGAGTTATTAAAACAACTCCGGCGCTGGACTTTCTATCGTTCTTGGCTCCGTCCATATATAGTCTCCACAGACTAAGCTCCAACTCTTGATCCAAAGTAACTATCTTGTCACCCACCGTTTCTTCTTCAAGAATTGTAAATTCAGCTAAGAAGTCAGCCAAGGCCTGCCCCCTTATTGATCATCGTGGCTGAAAGTTCAGATCAGACTGACTCAGCTCGATATTCCATTTGAGTAATCGCCCCGATGCTTCGGGTTTCTGCTGCACTTGTCTCAAAGGTTGATCGGTATATACAATTATCGGGTGTGCCTGGAAATAATGGTGGAGTTTGCGGGAGGCAATCAGGAGGCTATAAGCAAGCTTCTCTATCTTCAGATAGTTATGTTCTGCAGCAGCTAGTTTTTTACTTACGTAATACATAGGTTTCTGGACTTTATCCTCTTCACGTACTAATGCTGCACTGACGGCGTGAGATGATACTGCCAAGTAAACGAATAAATCCTTCTGCTGCGCAGGCTTTGATAATATTGGAGGCTTTTCTAAGAAGTCTAACAAATTTTGGAACGCCTCCACACAGTCGGGAGTCCACTCAAAATTCTGCTTTTCCCGTTTTATGAGGTCAAAGAAAGGTACACACTTCTCTGTTGCCTTGGAGATGAACCTGCCCAGTGCTGCAACCTTGCCAGCTAAGCTTTAAACATCCTTGATCTTCCGCGGCTCCTCTATGTTCCGGATTGCTGCTATTTGGTCCGGATTGATTTCAATTCCTCTAGAACCCACGATAAAGCCGAGGAACTTGCTTGATGCCACGCCAAAAGAACACTTCAAGGGGTTCAACTTCATCCCATACCTTCGTAGTATGCCAAACATTTCTGCCAAGTCCTTCGTATGATCGGGAGATTGCTTGGACTTCACGAGCATATCATCCACATACACTTCCATGGTTTTCCCGATTTGATTGTAGAACATGCGGTTGGCTAGGCGCTGGTATGTGGCTCCCGCATTTTTTTAACCCGAATGGCATTACCACGTAACAATACAATCCCAAGTCTATGATAAAGCTTGTATGCTCTTGATCTGGTATGTGCATGGGAATTTGATTGTACCCGGAATAGGCATCCATAAAGGATAAGAGTTCATGCCTGGCAGTTGAATCTACTAGTTGATCAATCCTGGGGAGAGGAAAGCTATCCTTCGAGCAAGCTTTGTTCAAATCAGAAAAGTCGATGCACGTTCTCCACTTCCCATTTGACTTTTTGACCAGGACAGGATTCGATATCTAGTCGGGATATTTTGAATCCTTAATGAATCCATTACCTTTTAATTTTTCTACTTCTTCTTTCAAAGTTGTTGACCGCTATGGGCCTAACATCCGTCTCTTCTTCTTGACTGGTGGGTGCATTGGATTGATACACAAAGAGTGGCTCATGATGGTAGGCGAAATCCCACACATGTCAGCGTGAGTCCAGGCAAACACATCCAGATTTGCCTTCAAGAAATCAGCCAATTCCCTTGCTCTAACTGGATCTAGTTGCAAGCCGATCTTTAGTACTTTTGTTGGATCCATTTCATCAATAGGTATGTCGATTGTTATTTCGTTGGGAGTTGCCTTCATGTCCCCGGGTACTCTATCCTCTCTGGGATCTATATCCTCGAGCATGTCTGAGGGCGACTCTCTTGGGGCAGGACCCCTTAGTTGCTATGCTGAGGCCTCCTCTGGAGGGGTGGAATCATCCTTAGCATCTATATTCAGCCCCTTCATCAACATCTTTAACTCTGCCACGTAACAGGCTCGTCCCGTAGCTTGGTTGCCCCTCATTGTCCCAACTCCCGAGTCAGTCGGGAAATTCAGCAGCAAACACCAGGGCGCAATACATGCCCTAAATTCGGCAAGGGCTGGTCGGCCTAGGAAGGCATTATAAGGCGATTCCAAATCCAGAACTACAAACGGCAGGATCCTTACTCTCTGGCGATCTCCCTGCCTTAGTGTGACTGGTAATTCGCCAAAACCCATCGGAGCTGTAGATGCTCCGTTAAAGCCACATATCCATCCTTGACATGGCTTTAAGTCTTTTGCTTCGAGCCTCATTTGTTTGAAAGCTCTCTTGAAAAGGATATTGACCGAGCTTTTGTTGTCCACTAACACCTTATGGACTAAAGCGAGGCCAATTGTCGTGGTTATCACTAAAGGATCGTCGGTTGGAGATTGAACTCCAAACTCATCTCTATTGCGGAATACGACATCATCGGACATCGTTTTTTGCTGTTTTATTGGAGTGATGTCTTCAAGGCTGCTCCATTCTCCTATTAAAAATGTTTGGCGGCGTTGACGTACTAGTCCATTGCTTTAAAACTACGACCAACCAAGTGAGGTCCGCCTATAATGGAGTTAATGAAGATCCTCTTTCCTTTTTGATGAGCTGTGGGTTTTGAAGCAGGCTGTTCTTGGTTCGGGGCTTGTACCCCTTGCCCCCTGTCCCTTGGGGCGGCTTTGTACTCATCCAACTTCCCCTCTCGCAGCAATTTTTCGACGATATCCCTCAAATGACAGCATTTATTGGTGGAATGACCTTGTGTACCATGAAACAAGCAAAACTTTCCTGTTTCAATCTCCTTCTCAGTAGAATCTCTGGGTGGTGGTTTTTTGTACTGCAATATGTTGTAAGTATCTAGATAAATGTTCTCCAACGTATCATTTAACGCCGTGTAATTTTCAAAACTCTGAAATCTGGGTCTTTTATTAGAGCTATTCCCTTGGTTTCTGTTCCTTCTATTGCCGTTCCCATTTCTGTTGTTATTACCACCACTCTGGTTGCCAACATTTACTTCCACCTTCCCTGAACTGTCACCAGATTGTTTCACAGCGACATTACTCTGGACACCTTCCTTCGAGGCCCCTTCGGACTTTCTCTTCCGATTTGCCTTAGCATC
The DNA here is from genome assembly GCA_030737875.1 of Allium sativum. Taxonomy (NCBI): domain Eukaryota; kingdom Viridiplantae; phylum Streptophyta; class Magnoliopsida; order Asparagales; family Amaryllidaceae; genus Allium; species Allium sativum. The sequence continues at coordinate 419,926,813 of CM060913.1, read as the reverse complement.
TTCTCGCCTTAAATGGACATTAGCCTTTTCATAGAACAATTCTCTTGTAGGAGGTGGTTTTCCAGCCAAGTAATCCCCAAACTCTATGTCGGGATCTGCTCCTTCTATCAAGGCCATCAGGATAGTGGGCTCATGAGGATCAGTGTCTTCAGTGATGGCCAGATTGAAGCGATCCAAATACGACTTCAAAGATTCTCCTGGGCTCTGTTTGATTCGTGACAACTCTATGACGGCCTTGGACTTTTGGGCCTGGACTCGAAACTGATTCATGAAACACTCACTCAATTCTGTGACATTTGACACCGACCGAGGAGGAAGTCGAGTGAACCACATTAACGCTACATCTTCAAGATAGATGGGAAAAGCTTTGAATTTTATGGCATCTGGAGCTGCTGCCGCATTCATGAACCATGCATATCTCATCAGATGCTGCCCTGGGTCTGTTCTTCCTGAATATCGATCCATCTGAGGCAAGTTGAATCGTCGGGGGAACTGGAAATTAAGGATGTCATCTGAGAAAGGGGTATGACTTCGCTCGATGCCCCAATCTTCATTAGTATACCACCGGCTTTCAGACATAATCTGGCGCACCATTGCCCATACATCGGCATTGGTTAATGTCTGCACAGGCTCTCTAGATCTGACGTTCGGATTACCCTTGGGTTCCTGATTAGGGGATAACCTTCTGTTTCTGGCGGCAGCTGCTCTATGTTTCTCTCTGTGCTCCCGTTCGATCTCTAGAGGTAGATGTTGGAGAAGTTGTTGCTGTGTAAGGTTAGTAATATTAGGCTCCCTGGGTAAGACGTGGGATCCGCGCATAGGTAGCAACATAGGCTATTGCAGAAATGGGACATCAGGGCCTAATACACGTGCAGCATCTTCTCGGGATCCTAAAGAACCAAAAGTCAATTGATCGAGGTTCTGAGGTCGTTCAAGCGGCATTCTCTCCCGAGGACGTTCCTCCTCCGAAGAAGACGAATCATCTGTAGCAATGCAGTGTGGTGGGGAAGGAGTCCTCTGCCTCCGTAGCTCTTGTAGTTCTCTACCCATGGTGATCATGTTTTCCTGCATGCGAAGGTTGTCATGCCTTTGGGCTTCCAATGCTTCTTTAGTGCTCCAAAGCATGTCAAGAAAACATGAAAAATCTCCCTGAGTAATGGGTGCAAATGGATCAGGCTGAACATTAGTCATCATGGCTGGAATCGGAGCATTGGAGGGAGCTCGAGTAGAAGTTCCAGCTTCATTCTGACTCGGATCAGATCGGTTCACAGCAGCTTGGTCGGGGCGGTTCGGATGAAGAGAATGGGTGCCCTCGTCTTCGTCAGATCGGATCGGATCGGAGCCTTCCACTTCGTTCGGATCGGCGCTTCCGATCCGGTTCGGATCCTCCTAGTTGGAGTGGTGTGCTCCAGAGCTTTGAGCGCACAACCTTGTTATCACGATGGCTGACTGATTTTCTCTAGCATCATTTCCCCTAGCGCCTTGCACTTCTTTCCCTTTGGTCTTAGCCATGATACTCGATTCTTCAACGGTTAGTCAACAAGTACAGAAAGATGTCAGAGAGAGAAGGGATTAACTTCTTTGAACTTGAAGGTCCAAATAATAGAATGATAATCCCGAAAAGGCTGAGAATTCGAAGGTCTCTCAGTGAAAGCACCATAATGTTAGACCAAAAATTGGTTCTAACACCCAAACTAGCTATAATTTTAATGAAACAGAATCAAAAAGCAACAAGGAACACACGATTTGTAGTGGTTCGGCGTTAACGAGCCTACGCCCACTTTGTTTTCTTTTAATTGATGATTTGAATACAAACACAACAATAATTCTCACTCAACTTCACAATTACAATGCATAAACTCACTCAAATCTCTCAAAAATGGACTTTAAGAGATGATTTTGATTTAAATATGATTGTAGAATTCGGCTATGAAGGAAGTAAGAACTGAGAATTTGCCAAAAGATCCTTTCAAATGCCTCTAGATGGTGTATTTATAGGTGAAAAATCTCTTCGAAGTAGCTCCGGTTCGGAATTGCGTGGCACCCATCCCTTGAGAGTCGGGTTCGGAGGCTCCAAGATGGCTACAGTGCATTGATTTAGTGGGAAATCGTGGTAGAAATGGTCATGCTTGGTCCGAGTCTTCAGGAAGTGTGTGCAACAACGGTCACAAGCTCAGAAAAAAGGGTTCGGATCGGGTGACTCCGATCCGATCCGATGAAGCCACCTGCTTTATGAAGTTACTGCCATACTTCTCAGATCCGATCCAATGAGGCCATTTGTTGTTTGATTTTGCTGACGCATCTCTCCGATCCGATCCGATGTGATCTATGCGTTCTTGATCTTTACTTACCTCCTGCGCTATCTTCCTCCGTTCCTAACCGATTGGTGTCTTTCTCGCTATTTGTTCTTTGTGTAGCCTAGTTCACAAAGTAGGCTAATAATTATTGTATTAATGAACTAATATTGATTTAAAATAGAATTCAAAATGGATTATGAAATCTGAAATAAAACTTTAATGTAAAGTTTAATTTGGAATCAAAGTTAATATTAAAGTTAAATACAAATCTAAATGATTTGGTTTGTTGATTGTGCCTTGTTTGATTGAATGATTGAGTGCATGGATATAGATTTAAACATACTTTGAAACCAATTTGGAAGTCTAAGGGCCCTGAACGAGTGAATTTAAATGGAATCGATTTGGTTAGAAACCAATTGATTGAGTGGATATGGAAGTAAGACTCAACCTGGTTAAGTGAAATTGAATAAGATGAATTTGGGATTTGGAAATCGAATGTATAATGGAGGTCAATCCGAAATTTATCAATTGATATAAATGAATGGATTGAAATAAAATTTCCAGTATAGTGAATATCGTTATGAAATGAAACAGGATTATTTTACCATGTAATTGTTGTTGGCATTGTAAGTGGAGTTAAGTGCAGATACTAGACAGCTATGGGAATTGGCTTGATTACCAGGATTAAAGTGCAGATGAGAAAACCAAGATCAGTTAGTTGATTTGCTGTAGAATTAGAATATTGTTGCTCGACAAAAAGGTAAACCTTAATATTAATTTGAGTAATTGATTTTATACCCCTGAGTGGGATGGCCGTTTGGTTTGGTTTTATTTTGGAGAAGTTGAGGCCCAGTGTGGCAGTTGTTGTTGTTGTGATCAAGCCGGTGCAGAGGAGGTGCTGGCGAAATTTTCGAAAATTTAAAAGAAAAAAGTTTGAATTTGTTTTGGTAATAATTCAAAATTAATTATTGAGTTCGGATCACTCTTCTTACCGTGTAATTTCGGGGACGAAATTCTTTAAAGAAGGGAAGAATGTAATGTCCCAGATTTTCGGTCATTTAAATTGGAATATTTAAATCTGTTTATATATTATATTGAAAATGTAATGAATTTTATATCGAGTTTATTTTATAAAAGGGAGTTCGAATAAATATATATATTTAATGTAATTAAAACGAGCTTGAAACGACGCGGCAGTTCATAATATTGAATTTTGAACTTTAATTGAATATACAGGATCCGATATAAATCGGATTTCAGTGAAACAAGAAACGCTCAAATTCATGTGATTATATTTTTCTAATGAAAGAGAAAAATCGAAATTTCTTCTTATATATTGCAAGATATGTCCAAATCAAATTTTCAAATAGTCGCTATAGAATCGTTCATCGACCGTAACAGTTTATTTGAAATAACTGCATACTAGATTCGAATTTAGACAAGGTTCTTTTGAGATGTAGTGTTAATTTAATTTTTAGAATTTTACTGTAATTTTTAATTAATTAAATGTGCAACTTTTTATTTGGAGTATTTTACACCCTATATCAGCATTTTGGGGTTTCACAGTATAGGTTAATCTACCAATATTATTATATTTTTGGGATCATGGGACGTTGCTGGTCACAATGATATTTTTATTTCTGTCTGTAACCTTTCATAGATAAGCAGAAATTATATAACAGACAGCCGAACAAATCTAACTAAAACAAACACATGCCTCACCATACCGTACCACATATATATAATCTCTCCTGCATTGTCTTTTATTTGAAAAGGACATGTCATGCTAACCTATAACCTACGCTATTAAGCCACGTCCTCTACATGCCTAACTCGCTAGCCTAATACAAGGCCTGGGAAAAGAAAATTTATCTGCTCTGTTATATCATCATCAGCATGTGCTAATCAAAGGAAATGAAAACACAATACATTGCGCACCTCTTAATGTCTATATCCTAAAAAGCAGTGGCGGAGCCAGCTTCGGTGGTGAGGTAGGGCGAAAAAATTTAGTCTCATATTACAAAATTTCCTAAGCTTGTTCTGTATATATATATATATATCAGTGGTTAACATTGCAAATCAGTAAAAACTAGTGGCTGTATTGGCAAGTTGAAGGCTTGTTACTTGGTTGAGATAGGGCAGAGTCTTGATTTCAGATAGGGCTGCTCCTTGCATGAAGCCATTTTATGCATGCCACCTAATTTTTGAGGTGGGGCGGAGGCCCTAGCTGGGCTAATACTGCCTCCGCCCCTGCTAAAAAGGAGCCATTTAAATGAAAACACAAGTCATAGGTTTCAGCTACCCTCGCCATTTTTCCATCAGCTTCATACACTAAACCAGTTACAACCTACCCACCTACACTGTCTTCTACCCTCTGATTATAACTATACCTCATGTGTTTTCAAATCGGCTTTGTGTTTTCATTGCAGCAAACTGAAAATGAAAGCTCACTACAATCCTATTATCCCTAACTATCTAACCACATGGCTAAGTGACTTTACGTCGATCTCATCTTCTTTCCGTTCATGTATAAATATAGAGCGACCTCACTCTTTATTCCCAGGAAACCAAAAAAAGTTATGTCGCCATTAATATATACAGTAAGCTTTATATAAAAATAAAAATAAACGTTGAGGACGAAGAAACAAAGGGATTGTGCGAGAGGCTGCCGGCGTGTGGAGTTCGAACGGAGATGGGTCCAGCTGCGTAGTTGGGTGGCGAATGATCAAAAGTGGTTGTCGTGTTCATTGGAGTAGGTGGCAGAGTTAGTTAACGATCGGAATGGAGAAGGACATTAGAGGGGAAAGCAAGAATTTGTTTTAACATGGAGATTGGTTTGTAGGGGAGATTCTGGAAATCAACGCTTTGGGTAGCAGTGGTTTCATTGGAGCTTTGGACGGAGCACAACGCAAGGGGGTCGGAGCAACAAAGTTGAATGGTTTTTCGTTAAAGGCTTGTAGCAAGGTAAGGCATGCGGTAAAAATGGTGGAAGGTTTCACAAAGTAAATATTCTCACTGGAAAGTATGTGCGGTGAGAAGAACGAGACTTTGCAGACATGTTTATTGGGAGATGTGGTATATTTGGAGAAGATTAAGACAGAAAATCAAGGGAAGGGGATGCTCTATCAAAACCATGAGGACATTGAAGAGGAAGAAAACTCATAAGGGATTCTATGAATGGTAAGGAGGAAAACACGGGATAGGTTTTCTGGAACGTGATGAAAGTAAGGAAAGGAATGATCGTTGGGCGGGTTGAGAAGTGGGCACAGGCTTCGTCACTTTTGGGTTTTAGCGTGTTTTTTTTAAAAAAAAAAAAAAGAAGAAGAGAGAAGATAAGTAACAGTGGACGTGCTGAACGTGGTAACATTGAAGTATCAAGGAACAAGGAAACAATTAGAAGTCGGGCTCCAAACCAGTGACCATGAGAAAGCACGAAACCAAGGAAATATTTAGTTGCGTTAATCAGGTAATTAACGTATTTATTAATTATAATAACAAGGTTAAATTATTCCAATATACGTTATAATTTGTAATGCGCGTAACTCGTGCATACAGTTACAGAATCCAACGGAACCGGACACGTTGGAATCACAGCAAAGAACGCTACGTTGTTGTGCTGATTCGGAGTGGATCGAAAGAAACCGAGTTCCATTTAATTTTAAACGCCTATTTAAAATTAAACGGAAATAACATGGAAATCATCAATCAAAAGCAAGGTAAGTTAATTATCACGATTTCTGAAATTCTATGATGTGTTAAATTCATATTAAAATATAATTCATCGTTAATCATAGAATTGGTTGATTGAATGCCTTGGTTGCTTATGGTGTGTTAAATGGTTGCTGAAAGCTATAATATGTCACATTGATGATTTCTTTAAAATAGTTTTTTCATAAATTGTTATCAAACATTATTATGGTCTGTGATGCAGGGTAGAACAGGTTGGAGGGATCCGACCGGATTCCTCAAATATTTTATATGTTGTTTTATTTTTCCATTTCACCAAATATGAACTGTTTACCCCCAAACAACATTACATTTGAATATTGATTTTTTATTTGATATTGAACGTTGAACTGAAATTCAACGGTGTGTGATGTTTTTAAATAAATGGTATTGAATAATATATTGGCAGCAAATGATTTGAACGTTGTTTTTGAGACGTTAGTTCACTGTCAGGTGAATCGACGTGAGTTCAATTAAAAAATTTAGTTTATAATTGAAGTAAAGTTTTGAAAGTGATTTCCCTTTTGAAATAAAAGCTTAAAAATAAGACGATATTTATGAATGGTTATATAAAAATAGCTATGTAATATTTTGCAGAAAATTTAATTTAACCTACGGGTTATTGGTTTGAAATTAACTGTTTTAAATAAAACAGTTAAGCAACATAGTTAGATTAATTATATTAATTAATAAGAGAAGTAACCAAAATCAGTTAATAAATAATTGAGGTTTAAGTTGACGAAGTCAACTGTTAAAATTGAGGTTATAATTAGAATTGATTGTTCTTCGATTAATCTAACGTAATTGGGTTAACGAATAATTCATTTTATAATATTTCTTAAATTTTAATTATCTTGTTTAATGTTGTATGCCAATCGATAAATCATTAATGAACTATTTATCGTTTGAAAGTGTTGGTAAGCGATTAGACAAGCTGTTTTAACCGAAGTAAACTAATTTACTTTAGTTTATAATTAGTAATAATAATTATAGTAATTTATTCTAATAGGGACCAATTAAGAAGTAATTAAGTTGAAGTAGAACTTAACGAAATTTTGTAAGGGCGAAGTTGTACTGAAACTAATACGTCGCTTGTGGATAAGTGTTACTTAATAATGAAATACAAGCGAGGAGGTTGAAAGAAGTTTCCAATATATATAAAAGAAAAGGCGTAAAAGATTTAAATAAGATTTTTGTTTGCTAAATTATTAAAATTAGTAAACAAAGGTAAATGGAAAGCGATGTGCAAAGAAAGAAGATTTATGGATTAATCATATGAGATGTAAAATTGAATACAAGATTTGAAACCGAGTTTATAAGGAAGTTTAAACCCGGAAATGATTTTTGATAAGACCTTACTCATGGGATTAGATTAAGTAAATCACTTTAACTTGCAAGAATTAGAGAATTGGCTAAAGGACTTGGTAAAACAGATTTTTAACAAAACCAAGTGATAACGTGTTACGTTAAAAGGGTTAAAAGAAAAAGGAGTTTACGTTTAATAAGTTTATTTTTAATAAAGGTAAAAGAGATTTATTTTAGATTAAATATGCCAAATGAGGAATGGTCATTAAAAACCATGGCTTGAATAAAATGGTAAATGGAATCGATGGAAATGGAGTGATAAATTTGGTGTTTCAAACCTTTATAAATTTTGAGATAAGAACGTTGATGATCAAGATCTGAGAGGTAACTAAAATACCCCAACTTGAATGACTTCACTATTATCAAGGAATGATAATAGTTTGAAACGATAGGAGTGTTGAAATTTGGTTATTATTCCTACAAGGGAAATATCGCGACGTAGTTAACAAGATTTTGAAATGTTATTGAACTAATGGATGTTTAACTCATGTTTCGATTGTGAAAATTTATCGTTAACCTCGAGTTCAGAATATAAGATGATTTTCGCAAGGTGAAGAGAAAATAAAAGAGATTCGGCAAATATTTAGTAATGTTTTTGAAATAAGGATATGAAAGGGAGATCGGTAAATAAAGATATGTTAATTTTTTCAACATAACGAATAATGAGATTTGAAACAGGTGAAAATGAAATCGATATCTAAAGATCGATAAGATCGTTCAATGAATGAATCAGAGCTGCCAATATACTTGATCGTATTGTTTAACACTGATAGTTAAAACACAAACTATCAATGAAATATATTGGACCTTTTTGACGTGTTGTTTCGAAGAGACCGGGATGGGGAAAACCCAAAACCACTTCGATCCAACGTTTCGTATGAAACTAACTGGCAGCAAATGAAGATGGAGCATTGAAGACCATAGATCTTCATGAAGCGGAAGAATTACTTATAATCTCTGGTTAACTCCCAGAGATACACTGTGGTTCTGTCGTGGTTGAAATCTATGGATTGCAAGGACTGCTCCCTAATGATCCTTGGGGTGATTCCTGTAACACCCCACCTCCATTAAGGTCACTCACAAAGGGAATGCCTTAACTTTGATGGAGCGTTTTAGTAGACAAAACAAAATGTTACAAGACAGATATAAAATAGTACTTGAAAAACTTTAAAACTTTATTACAGCGGAAAAAAAACAGAAATCAGTTTGGTTACAACTTTACCAAAAACTCAAGTACGTATATATCAGCCTTGTTCAAAACCATCAGAGTACAAAACTTTAAAATCATAATCCCCACAGAGTAGAAGCTATAAAGAGCCAAGCCATACTTTAAGCACTTCAAGCAGAAGGAATCTGGATCAAGCTAGAGTATTCCCTCCTTGGAAACCTGGGTGAAGGGGGGAACAGAAGAAAAGAGGCGAAACAACAAGGGTCAGACATAAAAGTCTGGCAAGTCCAGTGACTTTCAGCATATGAACAGATAATAATAATCATAACATGAAACTAAAGCTGGATAAGAGATGACAGCAACAAGAGTAACAGATATACTTAAACTAAACAGAAGAAACAGGATGATATAAGCTACTACTTTTCACTTCACTGCACTAATACTAGTATAACAGGATTAGGTGTCACCCCAATGTTTAAACTGAAACAGAAATGGGAACAGAATAATTTCCACAGAAGAGAATCTAGTAATGGGCCTTTACCACTCCAATAGAAAGTATAGAAACAGAATGCTAATAATGGGCCTTTACCACCCGAACAGAAGGTACAGAAACAGAAACATATTAATCCTTACGGAAACAGAATGTAGAATTAGGTGTACACTAGAAAATGGGCCTTTACCACCCCAACAGACGGTACCACGCAGAAACAGACAGGTGTTACCACCCAACAGAAAACAGACGGTACCCCAGAGAAACAGACAGAGCTAAGTGTACCCTAAGTCCTATCCCCTGCGATCGGCTCCCTAATACATAAATACCCTGGGCCAGCCCCACGGAAGGGTGTATCACTCCCTAAAGTGGCAACTTTTGAATGATATAGACCTATTTACAGATGTCACGGCGTCTTACATCCTCAAAGGCAGACCGGGATCCATGCACGCACATGACCCGGTTGAAACGCACCATCAACACCCCTCGCCATTATCAGCATGAACTGCTTATAATTAGTTCAGTAAGCGTGCCCGGATCCTACCTCCTGTTGGGTCATAGTTTTTGATACCAGAAAGGGTTACTGACTAATATGGGTCCCAAACAACAGATGCCACAAGTAATTTCCCTCCTAACCTTGTGTCCCCAGACTAACAGATTTCAGGTTAACTTGTTTACAAGTTCAGACATACAGAGTTCAGATCAACTAGTTCACAGATTAGACAACTAAGTTAACAAGTTTTCAGACTAACTGATCAGAAATACGGATTTAACAGATTTACAGATTTTCTAACTTTGTATTGGGCCTACAGATGCACGAAACGGGTTTGTTAAATTCATTAGTCTAGTTGGTTTAACCCTATCCACCCAACACGTTTTAGACATCATATTTATCTTAGATTTGCATTAATTAATTATTAATGCGCAGACCTCTCACATTAGGTCGCTAACTTGTGGCCACTGGTTGTGCCGGGCGGTTCCGGGCAGACTTCTGCCACAAGCCAGACCTAACCTCGTGTCTAAGCATATTTTAGTTATGCCTACGATCTCTCACATTAGACTGATAGTTTGCGGTTGCTGGTTAAGCCAGTTGGTTCCGGGCAGGCTTCCACCGCAAACGGAGTCTAACCTCGTGTCATAGCCACTTTATTCCCTTATAGAAAATATCAGACTAATTATGTTCATTTAACAAATTTAACTTCTTCTCAAGTCGCAGCAGATTAATCAAATTAACATGTTTTACTCAATCTTAGGTTGCCTACAAATTACAATTATTCAGCTTTTCAACAGGTTTAACAGATTAAGCGACACAACAGATTTAGCAGATTAGGCAGTTTAACATAATTAGCAGATTTGGCGTTTCAACATATTTAGCAGTTTAGGCAATTCAACAGATTAAATAGGTTTAGCAGATCTAAAACATTCCTTAAGGTTTCATTGACAATTCTTGCCTAATTATAAATTAGGCCTAAATTCACATGCCTAAATCATGGTCATGATTCATAATATGACATATACCCAAATTTTAGTTAAATTTGCATAGTACAGAATATGCTCAAAAATCCCAATCTTGAATCACACATAAATTATGCCAAATATAACCATTAATTACAATGCATGCCACATATCCAAAAATCCCCATTTAGGTGTATTCACACTTAATAGTTATCAAATCTTAACATAGATTTTTACACCTAAGTCATGTGCAAATTACTTCTCTTTTTTTTTCCAAATTACAGACTATAATATGTATAGTATGTCCAGATCTAGATCTTGAATTACAACTTGTACTATGCATCTAAATCAATTACATGTTCACAGTTAAATTTTACGCCCCAAATCCCATGTCATATGTCCAATATTCTTTATACCTCAAAACTATGTTCAATTATATGCCTCAGATTTATGTTTCTAAGTTGCAACCTATTTTATGTTTTAAGTCACAATAATCCTCTTCTTCCAAGTCATAGGTCATCTTGTGCAATATGCCTCAAATTTATGTCCAGAATTACAACATGCGTTGTGTCCTCAAATTAGTTACAAATCAATTATGCCCAAATATGCCTCATTCAATATTCTTCCCAAAATTTAACATTTATACGTTCATCTCTTATGAGATTTGGCTCAGGCTCATGGTAGCTTGACTATCAAACAAAAAGAAAGAAAGAAAGAAGGAAGAAATACATAACAAACAGAATAATAACAATAAAGCAGAAGAACAGATCTGATAAACAGAAAAAGACATAACCTCAGATTCAGACTCATTATCATGTTAGGATCATAATTAAATTTCATATCGAAAAATAATTGTACTTGCCTTGGTTGGATTCTAAAATAAAAAGGTGTTGTAGTTGTTCTCTTTTAATCCTAATCAGAATTGGAGGAAGAAGAAGCACAAGTCCTAGCTTAGGTTTCAGTAGAGTAGAGACGCCATTGATTTATTTTTTAGAGAAGAAGAGAGCAATGGAGGCTAGAGAATCGTGTAAGAGATTTAGGTTTAGGTTAGGGATGTATATATAGGTGTAGGAAGTTATTTAGGACCATTAGATTAACCCTGAACCATGAGAAACAAACAGATGCAAAATCTGCATTTGAGCGAATCGGCCCACGGGTTGATAGCCAAACACCCTGGATTAACCCCTAGTCGACCCAGCAAAGCTCGGGTCGACCTCAAAAATGGGCCGGTTCGGTTATTCCCCCTCGCAATTCGTTGTTTTGAACTTTTTTGCATATTTATTTATTTAATTTTTATATATATCTATATGTATATATATATATATATTTCTCTCATATGCATACAAACTTCAAGGCTTAATAACTTCTTCATAATTAACCATTTTCACACTAAACCACTTTTTTTGCCATTCCCCTAAAACAAAAATATGGTGCTGGCGGGGATCGAACTCTTTACCTCTTGTATGCAAGTCACATGTTCTAACCAAATGAGCTACTATGTCTTTTTCTTACAAACCTTAGAATAATGATAAACATTATTCTTTCCTCATTCTTTTTTTTCAAATTAATTATTCTTTAATTTGTTATTTTAATATTCTCAGAAAATACGGGGTGTTACGTTCTCCCCTCCTTAAAGGATTTCGTCCCCGAAATCTTCAAGTTAAGAAGAATGTATCCTAACATCCAACATCCATCTACTCAACCATTCAATCACAGACATCCATTATCCTTAAAAGGTTTCTAATGCCGTATGAACATATGCAAAGTGTGTGTATATGTTTCTTATCTAATGCAAAATTAGGCGGTCTAGTGATCCAGTTGACCTCCTTAATGCGAATCATGTTAGTGCCATGAGTCCAAATATGGATGCAAGAAATCCTATTTGATACACATCATTTCTATATGAGTGCATAACCATTCATCCAAATGCAACATCCATGTGAGGAGTCAATCATTCTGCATCCACAAAAATTGAAAAATGCACGCACATCCATATGCAGTATGAGAGTGTTTTTGAACCGATCTACTGCCTAGTGTGTGTATATGCATCCACGAGCAACCACTTGCATCCACTTGCAACCATCAAACATAACATGTCTCAAACACATGTTTACATCCATAGGATTCCTATCTATAGGTTGAATACTCGATCAATAGGATACAGTCGAGTGATGGAAGCGAGTACAGATAAAACAAAAACTTGGTTCCCATCAGACATTGGTTGAGAAAATAATTCCCCTAAGTATCAACCCCGAAGACCGAGATCAACATCAGGTTGACACCTAGAGGATTACCCTCTTTATACAATGTCAATACTATAGAAATCTTAACCTTTTCAGAAATATCCAGATGCTTACAGACTACTAGTACAGATCAGATTATCAAATGATTCTTAGAAAACTAAGCATGGGAAAATCCCACCATATCCCTCAAAAACCCAGAATGTATGCATTACAATCGACTTGACGCCTAACACAGATTCCCTCAAACCCCAACCTATCACCAACAGATGAGTCGTAAACCCTATGGGGTTTGAGACTATAACCAGATCAGAAACAAGACTAGTATTAAAGTGCAGAGACTCGACTACAGAATCAGAACGCCATAATCGGAAAGAGTTCTAACTCAATAATCAGTTAAGGAAACTAAACTCTCTACGAAAATTTTCCTACTTCTGTCCTATCCACCAACTATGAGAGCATTCTCCTGCCTTCGCAAAGTAGGTCATGTCCTCTTTCCTTGCCCCATTTCTTCGGGCAGTCCCTAGTGAAGTGTCCCATCCCACCATAGTTGAAGTGAGTGTCCTTCCTCTTTCGGCAATCCTTGTTCAGATGAGTCAAGCTTCCATAAGTAAAGCACTTTTCTCCTCCTTTATCTTTAGACTTTTCTTCCTTCTTTTGTGTTTCCTTTTTGCCTCCTTTGTGAACCAAGTCCATATCCATGAGTTTCTCATCCTTGGGTTGTGCTCCTTAGCCAAACTCCCTCATTCTCATCTTTACTATCCGTGTGTAACACGTTGACAAGTCCCTCGAAAGCGGCCTCCATCGCATGGAAAATCCTACAAAGCTCAAAAGAAAATTAGCCGTAGGTGAGACTACTGCGGCTACAGATGGAAGTCGGGCGCTTATTTGCCCTTTGACCGGTGTCATAGTCTTATCAAGCCTACAGAACCATGCCGCGATGAGGTTACCTCCCAGAAAGTCGGGAGCCCCGGAGAAAGAAGGAAACAAAGATTCAAACAGATGATCAAAAGATAGATATATGGCTTTTGGGGATTATGTTTTTCAAAAAAAGCTTTACTTTTGAAAATACTTCCTTTTTAAAACCTTTTTGAAAATAGTTTTCAAAACTTTTTATCAAATCTGGTAACCTTCAGCTCTGATACCAAGTGTAACACCCCACCTCCGTTAAGGTCACTCACAAAGGGAATGCCTTAACTTGGATGGAGCGTTTTAGTAGACAGAACAAAATGTTACAAGACAGATATAAAATAGTACTTGAAAAACTTTATAACTTTATTGCAGCGGAAAAAAAAAACAGAAATCAGTTTGGTTACAACTTTACCAAAAACTCAAGTACATATATATCAGCCTTGTTCAAAACCATCAGAGTAGAAAACTTTAAAATCATAATCCCCACAGAACAGAAGCTATAAAGAGCCAAGCCATACTTTAAGCACATCAAGCAGAAGGAATCTGGATCAAGCTAGAGTATTCCCTCCTTGGAAACCGATGGGGGGAACGGAAGAAAAGAGGCGACACAACAAGGGTCAGACATAAAAGTCTGGCAAGTCCAGTGACTTTCAGCATATGAACAGATAATAATAATCATAACATGCAAATAAAGCTGGATAAGAGATGACAGCAACAAGAGTAACAGATATACTTAAACTAAACAGAAGAAACAGGATGATATAAGCTATTACTTTTCACTTCACTGCACTAATACTAGTATAACAGGATTAGGTGTCACCCCAATGTCTAAACTGAAACAGAAACGGGAACAGAATAATTTCTACAGAAGAGAATGCTAGTAATGGGCCTTTACCACCCCAACCGAAAGTACAGAAACAGAATGCTAATAATGGGCCTTTACCACCCGAACAGAAGGTACAGAAACAGAAACATATTAATCCCTACGGAAACAGAATGTAGAATAAGGTGTACACTGGTAAATGGGCCTTTACCACCCCAACAGACAGTACCACACAGAAACAGACAGGTGTTATCACCCAACAGAAAACAGACGGTAACCCACCGAAACAGACAGAGCTAAGTGTACCCTAAGTCCTATCCCCTGCGATCGGCTCCCTAATACATAAATACCCTATGCCAGCCCCATAGAAGGGTGTATCACTCCGTAAAGTGGAAACCTTTGAATGACACAGACCTATTTACAGATGTCACAGCGTCTTACATCCTCATAGGCAGACCGGGATCCATGCACGCACATGACCCGGTTGGAATGCACCATCAACACCCCTCGCCATTATCAGAATGAACCGCTTATAATTAGTTCAGTAAGCATGCCCGGACCCTACCTACTTTTGGGTCATAGTTTTTGATACCAGAAAGGGTTACTTACCAATATGGGTCCCAAACAATAGATGACACAAGTAATTTTCCTCCTAACCTTGTGTCCCCAGACTAATAGATTTTAGGTTAACTTGTTTACAAGTTCAGACATACAGAGTTCAGATCAACTAGTTCACAGATTAAACAACTAAGTTAACAAGTTTTCAGACTAACGGATCAGATATACGGATTTAACAGATTTATAGATTTGTCTAACTTTGTATTGGGCCTACAGATGCACGAAACGGGTTTGTTAAATTCATTAGTCCAGTTGGTTTAACCCTATCCACCCAACATGTTTTAGACATCATATTTATCTTAGATTTGCATTAATTAATTATTAATGCGCAGACCGCTCACATTAGGTCGCTAGCTTGTGGCCGCTGGATGTGTCGGGCGGTTTTGGGCAGACTTCTGCAACAAGCCAGACCTAACCTCATGTCTAAGCATATTTTAGTTATGCCTACGACCTCTCACATTAGACTGACAGTTTGCGGTTGCTGGTTAAGCCGGTTGATTCCGGTAGGCTTCCACCACAAACGGAGTCTAACCTCGTGCCATAGCCACTTTATTCCCTTACAGAAAATATTAGACTAATTATGTTCATTTAGAAATTTTAACTTCTTCTCAAGTCGCAGCAGATTAATCAAATTAACATGTTTTACTCAATCTTAGGTTGCCTACAAATTACAATTATTCAGCTTTTCAACAAATTTAATAGATTAGGCGACACAACAGATTTAGCAGATTAGGCAGCTTAACATAATTAGCAGATTTGGCATTTCAACATATTTAGCAGTTTAGGCAATTCAACAGATTAAACAGATTTAGCAGATCTAAAACATTCCTTAAGGTTTCATTGACAATTCTTGCCTAATTATAAATTAGGCCTAAATTCACATGCCTAAATCATGGTCGTGATTCATAATATGACATATACCCAAATTTTAGTTAAATTTGCATAGTACAGAATGTGCTCAAAAATCCTAACTGTATTCACACATAAATTATGCCAAATATAACCATTAATTACAATGCATGCCACATATCCAAAAATCCCCATTTAGGTATATTCACACTTAATAGTTATCAAATCTTAATATAGATTTTTACACCTAAGTCATATGCAAATTAATTCTTTTTTTTTTCAAATTACAGACTATAATATGTATAGTATATCCAGATCTAGATCTCGAATTACAACTTGTACTATGCATCCAAATCAGTTACATGTTCACAGTTAAATTTTACGCCCCAAATCCCATGTCATATGTTCAATATTCTTTATACCTCAAAACTATGTTAATTATATGCCTCAAATTTATGTTTCTAAATTGCAACCTATTTTATGTTTTAAGTCACAATAATCCTCTTCTTCCAAGTCATAGGTCAACTTATGCAATATGCCTCAAATTTATGTCCAGAATTACAACATGCGTTGTGTCCTCAAATTAGTTACAAATCAATTATGCCCAAATATGCCTCATTCAATATTCTTCCCAAAATTTAGCATTTATACGTTCATCTCTTATGGGATTTGGCTCAGGCTCGTGGTAGCCTGGCTATCAAACAAAAAGAAAGAAAGAAGGAAGAAATACATAACAAACAGAATAATAACAATAAAGAAGAAGAATAGATCTGATAAACAGAAAAAGACATAACCTCAGATTCAGATTCAGATTCATTATCATGCTAGGATCATAATTAAATTTCATATCAGAAAATAACTGTACTTGCCTTGGTTGGATTCTAAAAGAAAAAGGTGTTGTAGTTGTTCTCTTTTAATCCTAATCAGAATTGGAGGAAGAAGAAGCATAAGTCCTAGCTTAGGTTTCAGCAGAGTAGAGACGCCATTGATTTATTTTTTAGAGAAGAAGAGAGCAATGGAGGCTAGAGAATTGTGTAAGAGATTTAGGTTTAGGTTAGGGATGTATATATAGGTGTAGGAAGTTATTTAGGACTATTAGATTAACCCTGAACCATGAGAACCAATCAGATGCAAAATCTGTATTTGAGCGAATCGGCCCACGGGTTGACACCCGAACACCCTGGATTAACCCCTAGTCGACCCAGCAAAGCTCGGGTCGACCTCAAAAATGGGCCGGTTCGGTTATTCCCCCTCCCAATTCGCTGTTTTGAACTTTTTTGCATATTTATTTATTTAATTTTTATCTATATCTGTATATATATATATATATATATATTTGTCTCATATGCATACAAACTTCAAGGCTTAATAACTTCTTCATAATTAACCATTTTCACACTAAACCACTTTTTTAGCCATTCCCCTAAAACAAAAATATGGCGCTGGCGGGGATCGAACTCTTTACCTCTTGTATGCAAGTCACATGTTCTAACCAAATGAGCTACTAAGTCTTTTGCTTACAAACCTTAGAACAATGCTAAACATTATTCTTTTCTCATTCTTTTTTTTCAAATTAATTATTCTTTAATTTGTTATTTTAATATTCTCAGAAAATACGGGGTGTTACAATTCCTATATAAGGATGCCGTAGGAGGCCTTCGGTTCATCCTATTCCTGGATGACGTGACGATGTGGAATTATAAGCGAATGGTGGGCAGATATTCCAAAAGTCAATTATAACCTCAAGCCTCACAACAGGGAAATGACAAAAATTGGGCACGCAGCATGGCTATGTGGGTCGCGCCTATTAGGGTTTGTTGTCACTATAACGACCCGGATTTTTGGTCGATTTATTTTAAATATTTAGTATGGTTTTAATTATTGAAATTATAATATAAATGGTATTTTATCGGGTTATTGATTTAATAATCGAAATACGATTTATTTTGATTATCATTGTAATACGAGAATTTAAAATAATTCAATTCGAAGTTGAAAACTGAATCAAAACAATTTAGATGACCGGTATAAATTCTATTTGAATATATATACGATAAAAATATTTTATTATCGAGATATTTATTTGTTTGAATTTAAATTTAATTTAATATGGTTATTTTAAATATATGTTCAAATTAAATTTCAGAAAATATTCTATTGAGTTCAATATAACGCTATAACATTGAAACAACACTGGTTACGTTAAAATAGCGGTTCGCGGTCTAAGTAATGAACCCGATATTTTTCTAGTGGATAAGCACGAAATCAAATCGACATCTGTTTAAAAAGGATAAAAGATCTCTTTATATCGAAATCAAATCAAATTAATTAGAAAATCTTTTTAAATAAATACAAAGATCTGTTGTCCTGTCCCCCCCTCCTTCTATAAAATTGCGATGGCCCTCCCATTTCTCCTTTCTATTTTTCTTTTGTTCATTTCCTTTAGAGAAAATTTAAATGGCTCACTCCTCATTCGAACAGAATCAAAATCGAATAGCCAAGGGGACTCTGATCATCATTTAGGGGTTCACGATAATCTCTAAGCTCGACCCGTGGGAGTTGCGATGTCAGGAAAAGGATAGCGTGCTGTTGACTTAGCAGAACAAGGCGACTTCGACAATTTTGAGGGTTCGAAGGGGAAGCACTCGCGAGGTTGGAGTCGCGATTCGTTCCTGGAGTTTGAGAATAAGGGTTGCATTCAAAACAGGGAGGTGCGATGGTGGTTAACGCGAAATCAATGGATTTCGATTTTGGGGAAAGGGCGATTGAGCTTCATCAATTAGTGGTAGGATGGCCGATGTTTGAACGAGGTGGCTCGTGACACGATCACGATGGGTTTGGGGCATTCAAAGTCGTAACTTTCAGGAGGAAGAGTTTGCGATTTATTATGGAGCTGCTGAGGAGCCAGGGCAATCGCGATGGGTTTTAGCGACTTCAATGGGGAGGGTAGAGCAGGCGCCGCTTGCTGTCAAACTTCGAAAGCCGGAAATCACCTCTGGTGATCTTCAAGATCAACGATCGAGTTGGATGGCGAGTGCCTGTGGTGCGACTTTGAAGGTGAGCAACCAGATTTCGTAAGTTAATTTTATGATTTATGGTTAGATTAGGGTAATAACGGAGGCCAACACTGTTAGAAAGTTTAATTTATGATTTCCATTTTTTTTGGTTACATATGATGTTTATATCTCACTTTCTCAGAGCATGATAGCAGTGAGTATGAAGTAGCACAGGAAAGTTGGAGACATGCTACGCAATTCGAATTAAGGACAAGGTTTTCAAATCACTGTTAACTGATCAAAATGAACATTTATTATTTTAATAACCTGTTTCAGTTGACTGTGAGCAATAGGTTTAAACATAAGGTTAAATTGATTTACACAGGGATAATTAATTAAAATTAAATTCGTATAATTTGATAATTGAAATTTTATTATTATTCTTTACATTGGAAAAAAAACAGACGTATGGAGGAATTGCTGTAAAATCTAAATAATACGCTTCATTAGGAATTCAACGCAAATAAAATCAAGGTGAGTAAATCTCACTCACATTTTAATTATAATTATTTTTATCAGTTAAAAATAATTGTTTGTTGGTTGTTTGAGTGCTTTCGATTTGTTTTAAATATATTAGCTATTTAGGGTGACTATTATATATATATATATATATATATATTGGTTTGGTGATTGGTTGGATTCCCGCAGTTTCATTAGCGGATGCCCGCAGTATCATTAGCGGATGACCCTGCGCCCACGTATATAAGTGGATCCTCTTTCAATACCGCGATATCCTGGCTTGAAGCAGGATTGGTATTATTTATGTGACTAACATTTGTGGATGCAGGAAAAAACCGGTTGGAAGGATCCAACTGTATCCCTCAAAAATATATTATATGTTTGTTTGTTTGTTTGCTTGATTTCATATATATTCATATACAACGTGTTAAAAATCAAATGATTGAAAATTGGATGATTTGATTGTTTTAAATATAACTGGGCTAAGTGTTAATTTATAAAAATACCCTGAAAGGGGTATTTGAGATTTAAAAGGGAAATTCTATTTTAGAAAAATAGAATTTGAATTTTTAAATAGATTTGAAATATAAACTTGTTTTGAAAAATAAAACAAGTAGTTCCTTTATAAACGAAGTTTATAAATAGTTCTTCATAACGAAGTTTATAAAAGAAGTGAAAAGAATTATCATTGGATAATCCAGAAATAAAAATACAAGCGTGAAATTTGAAAAGGGGAATCTATTTCCAAAAGAAGAAATATCAATTTCAAAAGGAATTGAAATCAAGACTTATTTAAAGAATGAATAAAGAAAATTCAAATAGAATTTTGAATATGAGAAATTCAATGGAAATGTAACATAGAAAATTTAAATAGAACTTGAAATAGAATTTCAAAATATAGAATTTGGAATAGACTTTGAATATAGAATTTAAAGAGTTAAAGTGGAATTTGAATATAGAATTCAAATAGATTGAAATGGAATTGGAAAATAGAATTTCAAAATAGAATCTAAAATGGGAATTTGAATATAGAAATTCAAATTAAGTTTGAAAATAGATTGAATATAGAAATTCAAATGGAGATTAAAAATGGAATTTGAATATAGGAAATTCAATTTGAATTGAAATAGAATTTGAATTTAAAGGAATTGAAATAGAATTTGAATTCAAAGGAATTCAAATGGATTTGAATATAGAAAAGTCAAATAGAATTTGAAAATAGGATTTAAATGAAGTTTAATTATAAAATTTGAAAATAGAATTCAAATGGAGTTTAATTATAGGAAATTCAAATAGGTTTGAAATGAAATTCGAATTTAGAAGATCAGAAATATTATGTTGAATTGGAAAAATGGATTTGATATATATTAAAATATATCAGAATAGAGTTGAAACTATTTAAACGAAGTTTAAAAGTTTATATATATAAATATAATTAAAACGAGCTTGTCGCAGCGCGGCAGTTCGTAAATTGGCGATTCGAACTTCAATTGAGTATACAGAACTCAATTGAAGTCGGAATTCTTTGAAACAAGAACCCTCGGGACCGGTTGAATAATAGTTTTCTAATAGAAGAGAAAAATCTGGATTCCGTCGAATAGATTTTGAGATATGTCAAAATCAAATTTCTAAAAGTGCAGCGCCAAAATCGTTTAAAAACCATAAGGATTTATTTAAATAAATATAAGGATTTTAAACAAATTAAATCTGAGTTTCCATTTGAAAAATCCATATTGGAGTTGTAAAATAAATACGAGCTCAAGCTGTGTAAACGAAATGATTTTTAGGAGAAAAATCATATTTTGAATTTTTGAATAGAGTTAACTAATTGAAGAATAATTAGTTAATGAGATTTTGAATCGAACATTTGACTTTGGATAAGAGAATTGGGTTAGTAATTTTATATTCGTAATCGAATATGAAACTTAGGCTTAGAATGGAATTCGGTTAGTTTATAAACAAGTTAAACTTATATTTGAACATGTTATATTCAAATACAAAGAAGAAAATAGGCAAACGGTTAATTAGAAATTAGTTGATGGAGTTTTGAATTAAAGTTGGACTTTGAAAGGTAAAGGGAATTTGAGGATTTATGTTCAAAATTGAATATGAAGCGTAAGTTGAAAATGGAGTTCAAATTAGTTGTAAACTAATAAAAATATATTTGAACATGTTATGTTCAAATATAAAAGTAAAATAGACTAAAGAGTTAATTTACAAATTTATTGACAAATTGAGTTAAAAACGATCGGGTATAGTTGGACAGTTATAGACATACAGGAGACAGGTATGGGATGAAGTATACGAAGATTTTAATTTATGTGCCTGACAAAAAGGTACATGTTTAAATTCATATATGAGATTTTATGCGCCTCATCGGCAAGACATTTGGCTTTATCTTTTTCTTTTAGATTGAAAAGGGACATGGGAGACAATTTAAAATATCCCGATGCTCCCGGTACAAAGGAGTTTATGGCGAATTTTTCCGAAAATTTAAGGAGTTATAATATTTTTAAGAAATTTGATGGTTAGAAATAAATGTATCGATATATACAGAATTCAATAAGGAAACGAATTTAAAAATAGAATATTATGACCAGAAAGGGAAATCGATAAGTTGGTAATAAAAAATAAACATATATACGTTTAAAAATGAATAAATGGGTTTTATAACGTTGATTATTCGGGGTAAGTGGTTTTGTCTATTTTGAAGTTAATGATGTTTTCAGTCAAGATCTGAGATGTAATTTTACCCCAACTTGATTGATTTCATTTTTAATTGATAAATAGCAAGATCCAGTCTCGAAGAGAAGGGTTTGAATAATAGTTAGTTGAATAAAATATTTTTGGTTGTTGTAACGATGTTTACACAGCATTCGTTTTAATCCAAGTGATGGAATTTTGGAAATATAACAGTAAATATTTCCTGAGTATAATTAAAGTAGTTGGGAAAGAAATAAGTGATTGAAATTTGTTTAAATTTCAAATAGAATATATTTTCTAAGTGTAGAAAATAAAAGGAGGTGATATAGGGAAATGTTTTTCCAAATAGCATAAGAGTCCGACAAGATCACTGAAAAAATTTGGTTAATGAATATTGATAGAAAAATAGAGAAGTGAATTAATTAATGAAATATTAATTAACAGGCCCAGTGATTGATGGATGTTATGGATGTTTGTTTGTTTTTCTTCGATAGTTAAATAACCGACTATCGAAGTGTTTGCCAATATCGTTGTCAATATGGAAAGACCAGTTGGATTATTATCCTTGAACCACTCTGTATTGGCAATAGTGTTGCGAATCAGATTATATGAAGATAATTAAAGACGGAGTGAAGTGCAAGGGCTTTTTCTATTAATAGAAATCGTGCCTTCGGTTTCGTTCAATCCCAGAACGAACGTATATGGACGAATGTCTGACAAAGTATTTCCAATGATCGGATGAATTGGTCTGTATAAATATATATGGTTGCAACAGATTTATTCCCTTAGCATAATATCCAGAATATTTGTGCAAATCAATTAGTGATTAACGGATCTGACAATGTGGCATTCAAAGAGATTGTGCTATTAATGAATGATAAGAAATCATATCCTCGGGCCTCAACAACCAGGAAATGACAAAAATAGGGCAGGCAGCATGGCTATTGGGTCGCTCCCATTAGGATGTATAATCACCTATCTAGAGATTCATTTAATTCCTTATTCTATTCGATGCTGTCCCATTTGGGAAACGGTTGCTGATCCCAACCGTTGGTGATATACATTCGATACACTCAAGCGAAATGAGTGGTCAGTCATATGTGGACCAGGTTGCAAGATGTTCTTGTTGAACCCCAGTGTATCGCCTCTAGAGTACACTGATCAGAAGGTGGTTCCATACCTTGTCATGTTGGTAATCTAGTCTCCAATAAGCGCCCTGCGATTTTTGATTTTATACTATGTATGTGGAGCATGAGATGCAAGCATTCTGCTATTTGGTTATTTATTTGATGTAGACATTATTATAATATCACTGGATTTTGTATCAAAGTGTTTTGGGTTATAGTAAGGTAAAAACCGTCCATGTTTATGTGTGGGCTGGTCTTACTATTATCTTTTCTTTTGAAAGGATTTTTAAGTTAAACAATTGGTTGGAGTTTACTCACACCAGTCCCATGACTGACCCAGAGTTTATTTCGTTTGTCTTCCCTAAACTCTTGGGTGCCCAAATTTGTACGGGCAGTCAAGTAGTCGGGATTTTACAGATTCATTTGGAGGAGCTGGAAGCAGGAGGCTTCACCAGTTAGCTATAGATTATCATATATTCCGCTATGAACCGTGTTTGTATCTAGAAACAGGTGTTTATAACTGTTCCAGGAATAACTGTTGTGCTTTGTTGATGGTATGTATATAAAGTTACTGATTTGTATTTCAAAAGTTATGTTATATAATATATTTTATTCGTTCCGCTGTGAGATTTGTCTTCTTCGTTTTCTTCTATTCTAATATTTCCTTCTTCTATTTCTCATCCTCTAACTTCTTTCTAATAATGATTCGTATTTCTGTGCAATTTGGGTTGGACGTGTTGTGTTATTAGTCATCTCAGATGGTACGGATTTGCGGGTTGTTACAGTCACCATCTAGAGAATATTCATATTTGTTACTTCTTTCATTTCTGTATCTCCCGGGAAACGGTAGCTGCGCAGCCGTGAGGTGACAATATATTCGATACACTCAAGAGAAATGAGTGGTCGGTCATGTGTGGGCCGAGTTGCAAGACGTTCTTGTTGAACCCAGTGTATTCGTCTCTAGAGATACATTATCGGTAGGTGGTCCCATACCTTGTCATGGTCGGAATCCAATCTCCAATAAGCGCCTGCGGTTTTGATTGTATACTATATATGTAGAGCGTGAGATGCAAGCGTTCAACTAGATGTTTATTTATTTGTGATTTGATAGACACCATTATAATATCAAAAAAGATATTGATTTCAAAAGTGTTGTGGGTTATAGTAAGGTAAAAACCGTCTGTGTTTATGTGTGGGCTGGTCTTACTATTATCCTTTTCTTTCAAAAGGATTTTCAAAGTTAAACCAGTTGTTGTGTTATGAATTTACCACTGAAAGTATTCCAGACTGACCCGGTGAATTTTGTTTTAAATCAAATGTGCTCGGGTCAGACCGAGTATATTAACAGGTTAGGTATCGCTGGAGAATCGAGAGCTGGAAGCAGGAGGCTTCACCGTTAGTTATTCAAAGTTTATTTCCGTTGTATCTGATATATGATGTACTCTAATGATTGGTATGTATATATATATACATAGTTTCTTTTTGTATAAAGAGATTTGATATTATACTTTATTCGTGCCGCTGTGAGATTCTGATATTCTTCTACTTTTCTTCTATTCTAATATTTCTTTCTTTCTTTTCTCGTCCTCTAATTTCTTTCTCATAACATTCAGGTGTTTTCGATGCTTGAATGTTGACATGGTGTATGTGTGTCGATTTTCGGGGTCGAAAATTCCTGGTCGTTACAAGGATGAACAGAAGGGACTCTCCTACCACATCTAATGAATCACCCTATAGATCTGTAGTGAGTAGTCCTTGCTATCTGTAGATTCTAACCACGACAGAATCGCAGCTTATATCTTCTTGCAAGACAAAGAGTATTAGTGGTTCTTCCGTTAATGAAGATCCACAGTCTTTAATGCTCCATCTCGATCATCATCTAATATCTTCATGTATTTGTTAGTCGGAATGGTTTTCGAATATTAATTCGATCCCGGTCTCTTTGTACCAACAATTGTATTAGACAGATTTGTTAGTTGGTGATTTAACTATCAAAATAAATAGTGATTCAATCATGAAAATCCAATGAGTTCACTGGTTCAGTATTCAGCATCAATTGGCCTTTTAATTTAAAGCAAATGTAAATTTTAAACTCTTAAATATTCCGATATTGTAAATAAGTTTTACGCTTCTTATTTAACATAAGGTTTTTCTGTAAACAAATTCATTTTTAAACTTAGAAAATCCTATATCATATCCAGTTTTTCTATTTCCACTTTCAAAACATTAGCCATGTTATTATCTAATATTAGGAAATAAATTCAACTTATTACTTGTACCACAATGTTACAAAACAACTTCGTTCACTACTTGACAATAATAACAAATGCTTATTCATATAGAGTAAGTCTATCTCAATACTCAACTTTACATTTCCTTTTAACCTCGCGAAAATCATTACAATTTTACGCAATCCCTTTTTATTTCCTTTTACTTTTGAATCCTCATATTATATATATATATATATATTCCAAATTTTAACCATAAATGTTGCATTATTATTTCTCTAACGAAATAACAAATTATTACTAACCTCTTTTACCATTACAACTAATATCATCCTCAGATAATCTTGATGTCGTTCAAGTTGGGGTATTTTAATTACCTCTAAGACCTTGATCAACAACGTTCATATATCAAGATTGATACGAGTCGTAGTCCAAAAACCAATATTTCATTCTAATAATAATTCAAATTCCATTTAGCTGAACTTTTCAAAATACGGTTTCATACAAACTTCTTATCTTTTTGTAAATCTCTTTCTTGGGTATAACCATTCTTTCTTAATTCAATAATTAAGTAACTTCTTTGTAAAACACCACTTTTTAACTCTGCCTCTTTAAACAAATTCATTTAAAATTCGGATTTGATTACAAAATCCTACGACCCACTTCTTTCACCAAATTCACCTTTATTAACTCCTTTTCAAATTCATTCAACTATTTCCCACTTTGGAAATATTATTTTAATTCCCCCTTCTTACTTAATCCCATTATTAAGTAACGTTAATTTAAAATTAACGATATAACACCTCAAACCTCTTTTATATAACAATGGCTTATTATAAACCCCTTTTCATCTTTTTCTCCTTTTACTTAATTCAAGTATCATTTAATTTAAGCTATCGTATTTTCTTAAAATTCTCCTTATAACTTCATTATAAAAATTCGGGTTTTAAATATAAAACCCGTTCGTAAACCCCTTTCACCATTCAACTAGATTTTGTTTCAATTTTGATTATTTTTAAATGAATTTCAATTAATAAGTAATTCCCTAAATTTTTATTTATTTAAAATACTAATTTACTTCGACCATTAGCTACTTCCGTAGTTAATTTCTTTATTAACTAAAATAAATAGTAATTCCCTTTTCTAAAACTTCATAAAAATTAAAACAAATATTCTTTAGACTATTTTATTAGATTAATCCAAACAACTAATTTAATAATTAATTCCAGTTAAAACAGTCAATTTAGTCAACTCTAAGCACAGTTATCTCGTTAACCGATTCCAATTAGTTCTCTCTTTAAATTAATTAATGATATAATTAATTTAAATAATTTCATTTAATTGTTTTAAACAAAACAATTATCCAAATTTAAATCGTCAGGTTAATTTCTATTCACTTGTATATCAATCTGACTAACATCAGAATTTTCTTATAAAACCAATTAATAATTAATTATAAATTTAAATAATAAATATTTATTTCCTTTTAAAATAAACTTTTATTCAAAATAATGTATTTCAAAATCCATCCCCAGTTATAAAATAAATTTTATAACTTCAGTTCTATCGATTCACCTGACGGTAAATCAATATTGACAAAACAATTTATTTTATAAGCCATATACTGCAAATTACTTAACCAGTATTTCCCATTGGTTAAAACAAAACACAGGTTGAATGTCCAGTCAACTATCAATAATCAAATCAGTCACCCAATAATGATAGTATATATATGATAATATGAAAATAAATAATGTTAATACATTTAAGGAATCTGGTTGGATCCCTCCAACCTGTTCTTCCCTGTATCCAAAACAGTTATCTCAAATCAGATCATTCAATTCCATTTAACTAATAATTTCCATAACAGTAAACAACAACTATTTAGCATCAACCAATTCACAAAACAATTCAAATAATTAAACACGTTAAATTTTATAAACGTGACCAACAAGGTAAGTACCTTCATTGGTTCCAATCGTTAAAATAATGATATGGTATTTCACAGAAATTAAACAACGGTTTAATTCCATAAGTTAACTCAACAAATAAATATATAATTAGCAAACAGTCAACCATTAGCAACCAGAGCACCCAAAATAAAAACCCAACTTATATAAAATATAAGTGGGAAGAACTCAGTGAGTTTAACTCACTTGGATTCGGTTGTCGCTAAAACGAGTCAGTTCCTGTTAAATTAAATTAGCGTTTAATTTAACTAAAATTTCCAGTAGTCTCCAATTCTGTTCCAGCCAATTTCAAAATAATTCCAGAATGTAGATATCTGCGATACAGCTCCAACACAACTTGTTTGGTCTGTTCTAATAAAATACGCATACATTATAAATGTTATAAGCATACAGGTTTTGATTAAAATAATATAATGCCTTAATTATGGTTAACACGTTAATTACTTTTTATTAGAGACTTCATTTGTTTTACTGCTTTATTGTTCAGTACTCATATAACAGTTCGACTCCATCAGATTGCCGCTGCACCGCATGCCGACAGCCGGACCTTGCAATAACAAATAATTAATAATATAAGTTTTCAGTAATCTAATTATAAAAACAATTCCCTTAAGTTAAAACTTAACTTAATTACTTAGGTTAGGCAAATTAATCAAGCCGACACCGGTCCTTCCAGCTTCTCACAGTTCAGTTCTTCGTTCAAACTGCAGAATTTAAACCATTACAAGGTTACTATTTTTATTTTAAACTAATTTTCATGGCAAAAATTTAAACCCACCTATTATGTTTTGATTAAAAGTCGGCTGACCCCTTCAATTTGCCTATTACCATCATACTTCAAAGATGACGCCAATTTAATTAATTAAATCATTATTTCCTTAATCCACAAATTAAGTAAACTAATTACTTTATAATAATATACAGGTTCGTAACAATTTTTTTCCTCCTATGTGAATACCGCTTCATCTCATAATTGCCAGTTCTCCCCCTACTTCACCAAATCCTGCATCAATTGGAATACCATTTTATCCTCTAATAGTTCTTTCATTAGATTAATCATATATGTATATTTTAATGTAAACCAATACTTTGCCTCGAAATTCGCTGGCTCGAATACTGGTTTCCTCGGCCTTGTTTAAACTGACAGTCCCCTGTACATCATCCACTTTCGTTCTTCACACCACCGTCGTTTTCAACACCTACTGCATCTTAACCTCCCAATGTTGCTCCAATAAATCAAGCCACAAAAATCACGCACGCTCATCTTCCATCGTTTCAGATATCAAAGAGCAAACAATGACTTGTATTTGTAACGACCTTGCTTTTTGATCGCTCCAAGTCGGTGATTAAACCAACTCAAAACGTTCAAAGTGACAGATAGTTATTTAGCTTACCGAGTTCAACAGAATAAATAAAACAGAATCAAATGATAGAAAAATAACAGTATATCTCACATCGGAATTTTATACACAAAATCAGAGTTTACAAAATAATATGCAGCGGAAAATAAAATAAAATATGTACATGAACCTTTTAAAAATTTAAGTTTACAGCTTTAGTCAGGCCATACGCGCGCATAAGTGTCTTCACGTTCCTCTCCAGTTTTGCGAGCTGAATATCTTTAAATCTGGAACACTTAGGACCTGACCCGAGCGTTCCATGCAAAAAACACAAAACACTCGAGTCAGGATTAAACTTATTTCAAGTTAGCAAACTTCGGTAAACACATCAATATAATTAGTTTAGTCCCAACAAATTATTAAAGAACTTGAGTATCAAATCTGTGAACTATCGGAGCAAGATGGAACACCCATGATAAATGTATATGCATAAATCGAAGCAAGTCAGCAAATTCATAGGCCTCCTGAGAAAAACATAGCAATACGCATGATATAAAGGTAACGCACAAACAATTGTTACTATTACTTTCAATGTATATGTTATAATCTATATACATTACCTGAAAGTATTCTACAATAAAATCTAGTTTGCAAATTTCATAGGCGTACATGAAGACTTAAATGTTCAAGCAGGTCTAAGTAAAATCTAGTTTGCAATTTCAGCGCGAACTGAGCATCGAGATTGACAAATGAATATATTGAGCTAATCAGCGCGACAAGACGGACACAACGGTATAAAATTTGCAGTGCTAGAATGCTCCGTTCAAAAAGGCATTATGGACCCTTTTAAAAGGAAAGAGGGCACGAGAAAACAATTAAACGAAGATCAAAACATTTGAGTTTTGCGAAACAAATTGCGCCTCGTATTCGTGACAACGAATAGAATATTTTTCATTTTTGTCCGAACTGATTTCGGAGATATTTTACGGTTGCTAAAATTTGAACTATTAGGTGCAGCTTTGCACTGAAAATGCGCGAATGGCAAACATTCAAATTTTTCAACGAAATTAATTTCTACGCTATATCTGGTTAGACGCATCTCAAATATAATTTTTTTCAGATTTTTTATTTGTTTTACATTTTCATTTTTATTTGAGATATATCGGTTGCCGCTACTGCAAATAATCGTCAAAACTGATCCAAACGAAGTGACTAAAATTTGACGTTTTCAATATAAAATTATTTAAATCACTTCCAAAATAAAATAACAAAATATTAAAGATAAACATTTCATTATAAAGCAATTTCATGTTTTAATTTTCCAAAATAAAATCAAAATTTAAATCGAATAATCAAATAAAAATACACTTAAAATTCCGGGTTGTTACATTCTCCCCCACTTAAATCTTTTCGTCCCCGAAAAGGAACAAAGAAGGAAAATAGTAATTTAATAACTAACATATTTAAAACAATAGTTCAAATTTATTTTCATATCCATATATACATATTTCGAAATATATATAAATCAAAAGTTAAAATATTTTCAAACATTTCAAAATTAGTTTTAAGTATTCACTCGACGTCTCGATTGGCGATATATATCTATCCCACTTTCGAAACCCGAAAATAGATATCGATGATGCTGCGCAGTCATCACCAGAATCATTTTCAAGCGACTAGAGTGTGACCCTATATCTACCAAATACATATAGGATTTAACATATACATTGATCAGACGTATACCCAAATCACTAGGTATTCGATAGGCCAATTTTAACGTCAGGTAAATACTCAAAACATCTTTCCATGTTTAACATAATATATATTAAAATTTTCAAATCATATAATAAGGAAATTATATATTATAATACCTTTCAAAATACTTATTTTGGATCGAATTTTAATAAACATGAACTCGCTAGAAGACTTATATCTCCTTCTACTTCTAGCCTTGTTATGGAAAAGGAATAGTTACAGAATTCGAGTTAAAAGCTAAACGAACGAAAGAACCTAATTAAAGAGAATTTATGAAGGAAGAAGGATTCAAACGGAAAGAAAATTTTAGAAAAATATTTAAATATTTAACAAAATTTTAAATATGGAAATATTTATTTTAAAACATCTAAAACCACTTCCTTAATTTATCATGTTGAGCTTATATATAAATTTAATTGCAGGTTATTTGTTTGTTACTTAACGTTTGAAAATACTTGATAACTCGAAGTTTAATAAGTTTACTGTCGTTCTTACAGACGTTAGTTATACGCTGGCCAAACGCACGACTAAAATCTCTAAGTACTAAATATCCTTGTTTCAACTCCCAGTGAAAATACTTAAAACATTTAAAATAGACATGGAAAATACTTCCCCCATGGATCGCGGTTACTCGGCGGTTGCGCTACTATCCTCGTAGAATCGCTTGTAACCGTAGGTATCACACCCCTCGAATTTCGCCATGGTTGTTGCCATAGATCGCAGTTACGCGGCGGTTACGTCACTATCCTGGTGAAATCGCTTGTAACTGTAGGCATCGCACCCCCGAATTACGCTATGGCATCTAGATCGCGTTACGCGGCGGTTACGCCTCTATCCCAGTGGAATCGCTTGTAACTGTAGGCATCTCGCCCCCCGAATTACGCTAGAACAGGTAAGTAATAATGATAATCAACGTGATCTCACTGAGTGAGATTCCAATATCGATGGATACTCCAATCGACGGAGCACCAACGTAGCTACGATTTCCGATTTTCGATGGACACTCTCGACGAGCGCCAACACAATCCCTCTCTCAGGAATTGCGATTTCGATGGATGGTACTTCCCAAATCTTTATTTTGAAAACGTATATTATATATATAGTACTTCATTTCACGCTTCACGCATATCGTACTTATATAAATATCAATTTACATAAGATTTCATTTTCAACATCATGTTTTCAAATATATCAATCTTATATAAATTCATTATATAAGGTTTCATTTTAAATCAATTAATTTTCAAATCAATAGCCTTCGAATTAATCATCATTTCTTATACAAATCTTTCATATATATAAGGTTCGAAAACTTCATATCAAATATTCAATATCAAAGATTCTCAAAATTTCATTTCAATACCAATTCCATTCTGATTTGATAATAAATTTGAATATTTAATGTCATTCCAAATCTAGTTCACAAAAGGTTGGATCATTCAAATAGTTGAAAATACATATTTTCAATTAAATAATTGGAAATTATGAGTTCAATCATTTCTTATCAAAACATTTCAAAATGTACAATTACACTATCCTAATATATAGGATTATCATTCGGCCAACTCGAGAATAAATTTCGGATTTTCTTTAAATCATTCAAAATATACATATATGTGTATATCAAATCATACTTCATAAATTAAACTTCGTTGAATAAATGTGCAGCAAAGCTTCTAAAGTGGTCTCCATTCATATATTTTCCTATTTTAAAACATTACATAAAATCATTTCAAACTTTTTATTCGAAAATACTTGTATATACTACTATAGTATTTTTTTTCAAAACTTTAGAAATCAATCTCAAAGTATTCCGAAACAAAATTCTCAAGGTTTAGTCAAATGATATCCTTAGTTATAACCAAATCATTTTATTCCACAACTTATCATTATTTGGAATACACTTCTATTTAATTTTAATGGTTCAACATTCTTCAATTTACTCATTCATTCATGATAAATTATAAATTAACATTTCCTGAATTTCAACAACCATTTTGTTCTAACAAGTATTTTCCAAATACTTGATTCAAATTAAATTAGTGAATAACTAATTTTTTATTGCTTCGCTTAACTTACATTATTCTTACATTGCTCGATAAACCACGACAACTCGAAGATTGTTTTCGAATGGGTTCAAAATTCAAGTCCAGGAAGGCCTTAATAAAGAAAGCTATCGAAGAGAACAGATTCGAAGAATGGGACTACGAACGGATTTTAAATTTCAAAATAATTCACATTTCAAAATAATTTATAATTTCAAAATGCTTTATTTTTTAAAATACGCTCTCTCTGGAGTAATCCCGGTGATAATTCCACTCATCTAGGGTATTGCTACCCTATCTCTAATAAGTTTTTAAACCTGATAAGCTAAGCTTTGTATAAACCAAAGCTCTAATACCAACTATAACGACATGCCTTTTTGATCGCTCTAAGTCGGTGATTAAACCAACTTAGAACGTTCAAAGTGACAGATAGTTATTTAGCTTACCGAGTTTAACAGAATAAATCACACAGAATCACATAACAGAAAAATAATAGTGTATCTCACATCGGAATTTTATACACAAAATCAGAGTTTACAAAATAGAATGCAGCGGAAAATAAAATAAAATATGTACATGAACCTTTTAAAAATTAAAGTTTACAACTTTAGTCAGGCCATACGCGTGCATAAGTGTCTTCACGTTCCTCTCCAGTTTTGCGAGCTGAATATCTTTAAATCTGGAACACTTAGGACCTGACCCGAGCGTTCCATGCAAAAAACACAAAACACTCGAGTCAGGATTAAACTTATTTCAAGTTAGCAAACTACGATAAACACATCAATTTAATTAGTTTAGTCCCAACAAATTATTAAAGAACTAAAATATCAAATCCGTGAACTACCGGAGCAAGATGGAACACCCATGGTAAATGTATATGCATAAATCGAAGCAAGTCAGCAAATTCATATGGCCTCATGAGAAAAACATAGCAGTCCGCATGATATAAAGGTAATGCGCAAACAATTGTTAATATTATTTTCAATGTATATGTTATAATCTATATACATTACCTGAAAGTATTCTACAGTAAAATCTGGTTTGCAAATTTCCTAGGCGTACATGAAGACTTACATGTTCAAGCAGGTCTAAGTAAAATCTACTTTGCAATTTCAGCGTGAACCGAGCATCGAGATTGACAAACGAATATATTGCGCTAATCAGCGTGACAAGACAGACACAACGGTATAAAATTTGCAGTGTCAGAATGCTCCGTTCAAAAAGGCATTACGGACCCTTTTAAAAGGAAAGAGGGCACGAGAAAACAAATAAACGAAGATCAAAACGTCCGAATTTTGCGAAACAAATTTCGCCGTCGTATTCATGACAACGAATATAATATTTTTCATGTTTGTCCGAACTAATTTTGAAGATATTTTACGGTTGCTAAAATTGGAACTGTTAGGTGCAGCTTTGCACTAAAAATGCGTGAACGGCAAACATTCAAAATTTTCAATGAAATTAATTTCTACGCTATGTCTGGTTAGACGCATCTCAAATATAACTTTTTTTGGATTTTTATTTTATATTTTCATTTTTATTTGAGATATATTGGTTGCCGCTACCACAAATAATCGTCAAAACTGATCCAAACGAAGTGACTAAAATTTGACGTTTTCAATATAAAATTATTTAAATCACTTCCAAAATAAAATAACAAAATATTAAAGATAAACATTTCATTATAAAGCAATTTCATGTTTTAATTTTCCAAAATAAATTCAAATTTAGCTAAATAAACTAGTTTGATTTATATACTAAATAAGATCGAAATTGAAAATATTATTAAAATATATTCATATCAAATAAATTCATTCATTATATAAAAACCAAAATAAAATTAGTTTTTGATTCAAAATCAAAATAGTTATAAAATACAACAAATCCAGTTTTAAATGAATAAAATAAAATAAAAGTCAAAATTTAAATTGAATAATCAGATAAAAATACACTTAAAATTCCGCGTTGTTACGGTATTGTTCCCAATTCCTTCATTTAAATTCAACAGCATTCCACTGTAGAGTAGACCAGACCTTCACCAGTACCGCACCCTAGTCAGGCTATCGGTGCCAGATCCAAGACCATCAATCAGCTCATTGCGACACCCTCCACCCTCAGTCCAAGCCTCGACAACACGACCTCCCAAAATCTAGCCTTTCGCCACCAAAAACTCTTGAACAACCGGCACTTTGAGGAGCGATTACGGCCATTCTTGTGTTCAGAAAATGATCTGACCGATCACTTTACAGATCTCGAGGAGAAGAACAATTTTGTAGTTAAATCTTCTTGTATAGATGAATGGATAAAGAGAAATTCGAGGAAGTAGAGGACTGTTTTCTGTCCGTTCGCAAATTTGGGTGGCGACTCCATGTGTTGACTGCACAATCCCAGTTGACTTGGAGATTAGGGTTAATGTGGTGTTATATATATGTGTGCGTTCGCTGGCTTCTAAAGAAAGGAATTGTTTTTTTCCTATATACCACTACAAAATGGGTCAGTCAGCGTGGCGCATCCTTGAGGCAAAAGACCGACGTACTTATGAAAGCATAACAGATATATATTTTTCTAGCGTACCATATAATGTGCAATGCTCATGTGTACTAAACTGTTTTTGATATTAAAAGAATTCAAAAGAATCGAAAATAAGAATCTTAATGTCTTGAAATTAATTTTTCCATTAGTCTACTGCTTAGTTCTTATGGTAAAACAAAGTTATATATATGTATAATTTGCCAGTTTTACATTTTTACCATTTCATGCATTCAATAAAGGTAATATTCAATAAGATAAGAATAGAATTCTTGTATATATTAGGATTCATTTAATGAACAAGCAAACATACTCCTTTCATTACATCCCAACAACATATAAAGCTATCTAGAAACCACTTGGCTCAAGTCCAGGTTAAACGATATCTAATTTTATTGAAAATCCATTTGTTTTATTAAATATAAGACGATAAAATTTATAAACGATTCCAATGTTCCTTGTTTCACATAAATCTGACTTATATCGGATCTTGTATATTTAATTGAAGTTCAAAACTCCATATTACGAACTGCCGTGCCATTTCGAACTCGATTTATATTATATATATAAATTTACAACATTCAAACTTCGTTTAAATAACGAATTCAATATTAAAAACTGTTAACATTCCAAATATAATATTTAAAATAATAAATTAAATAAAATATTTGACTATCAAAAATACGGGACGTTACATTCTTCCCTCTTTAAAAGAATTTCGTCCCCGAATTTACTAAGGTAAGAAAAATGGTACAAATTCCATTAATTTGCAAATCCAATTTATTTTAAATCAAAAACCAATTTGATACCATAAGTAAATATTTTCAAAATATTGAAAATTTTCTAACACTTTAAATACCTGGAAAAATTTAGTAGAGTCTCCCCTATACGGGGCGACGTTTGCGATATCACAGGAACAAATAATGTATATACATCGAACCACACGGTCGGAAAACAAAAATCAAAACCCAAAATTTTATATTTTCGCTTAGGCATACCTTTTACGAGCACTAATGAGCATGCTTGCCCAACGTATATGCGATTTACTCAACCAATATCAATTCGCCTAGCCATCTGGCACCTGTGCTTAACTCAATTCACATATGAGTAAGAAATGTATAAAATTCTGAAATAATATTTCACTAATCAACAAGTATAACTACTCCAAATCAAAAATCAAACATATAGCATTAATTCATTATTAAATACAGGGTTAAAACATAAATTTCAATTCATATGCAGTTTTATTCCAGTTTAATTATACCGAAAATTATTCTTTAGCTCCATTAAATCGTTGATTATTCCCATTCAAACAAACTATCATCCAATAACAAACAATTCACAATCAATAACCAATACACAACCAAATCAATTGAATTTACATTCAATATTAATATTTTATTTTGGTCTCACATATTTGAACATTAATTAATTAATATTCGATTGATTTGTACTTGATTATTATTTATTCATCAAATTTCCAATTAATTTAATTTAATTTCAATATCATTATTAATTTCACATAACTAGGTTAAGTTTCAATTCAAATTTTCAATCCAATTTGAATTCCATTTAAATCAATCAAACACACTTATATCTCAATAGTTTAATAAAATTATTTCTTTTTTATACAAAAATATAATTTGGGTAAAATTATTTCATTTACCCTCTTCACAAAACAATATTGTATCCATTGACAGTTCAATGCTTCTCAACACTTGAACCGATCAAACAACACAATATAAAACATTTGAATATAAAATCTACAAATACGCTCTCATATATATGCAGTCAATCTCGATCTAAGGTATTACAAACCCTATCTCTATCGAGTTACACCACAGAGCAAAGGTTATTACTAAACCAATAGCTCTGATACCACTGTAACCAACAGGCGATTTCAATAGGCCTTTCAACCATCCCTCTACCCCCATGTCAGTGGCCTATCCACCCACTGCGGCTTACAGAGGTACCGCATTACTTGTTTTACAGCCAGCCTTTTGACTTCACAACCAACCCTCCCTTACTTTCGAGGGACATGTAGAGGTAAGAGTCTCCCGTCTGCCACCTAACGCGAAGCGAGAACCCTCTATCATGCATACCCAGCTCACACGGCCAGCACACATAATTTCTGTACCCTTTGAGTTGACTAATCACACCACACGTCCAACCCGAATTGCACAAAAATACGAATTCATTAATAGAAAGAAGTTAGAGGATGAGAAATAGAAAGAAAGAGAAATTAGAATAAAAGAAAATTGAAGAACACAAATCACGCAGCGGATTGAATAAAATATATTATATCACATAAACTTTTGAAATACAAATTTGTTTTGTGTATACGTGCCATCATCAGAGAACAACTGCTAATTCTGGAACAGCTATAAACACCTGTTTCCAGATACAACATAGTATACAGCGAAAAAATATGATAGTCTATAGCTAACTGACGAAACCTCCTGCTTCGAGCTCCTCTAAGTGAATCTGAAAAATCTCGACTACTTGGCTTCCCGTACAAATTTGGGCACCGAAAAGTTTAAGGAAAACAAAAACAAAATAAACTCTGGGTGCCCAAATTTGTACGGGCAGCCAAGTAGTTGAGATTTTTTAGATTCACTTGGAGGAGCTCGAAGCAGGAGGCTTCATCAATTAGCTATAGATTATCATATTTTTCCGTTGTGTACTATGTTATATCTGGAAACAGGTGTTTATGACTATTCCAGAATTAACTGTTGTGCTCTGGTGATGGTACGTATACATAAAACAGATTTGTATTTCAAAAGTATATGTGATATAATATATTTTATTCGTTCCGCTGTAAGATTTGTGTTCTTTGTTTTTCTTCTATTTTAATTTCTCTTTCTTTCTATTTCTCATCCTCTAACTTCTTTCTATTTATGATTCATATTTCTGTGCAATTTGTGTTGGACGTGTGGTGTGATTGGTCAACTCAAAGGGTACAGAAATTCGGGCCGTTACATTTGGTATCAGAGCCAGGTTAATGAGTTTACTCACCTTGTTTTGCAGTTGACAGTTCTACTTTCATTTCATTTTAAAATCAAATAGATGTTTGATTTTATCACTAAATTCCAGCAGCTCCATTCTCAGCAACGTTAGTTCCATAATGTAGATCTCGTTGTAGCAATTCCAAAGTGACCAGTTTCGTTAAATTCTGATAATGTATGAATTTGTTATGCTCACTACAAGTTAAATAAATTAACGGTCATTAACGACTTAATTAATTATTTAATTAAGTATTAAATTAATCACGATTTGGCCATATTAAAATTTCTTCCTCGATGTAAACTTTTGTTCCTCACCAAATATAAAAGTCGTCTCTTCACTGTGAACGTAACCCTTTAAAATGGAATTAGCCGTTAATTATCCTCCTTCCACAATCAAAATTGGTGACCTATGAAGCTTTATATTACGCTACCGTGAACTCCAAGGCCCACCATCTCCTCCTCTCGTACACAGTGAACATCTGCATCATTTCAATAACTATTCTTACCAATTCATCTTTCTCATCTCCTTTTCCACTACACTAAATTTAAAACTGACAACACATGCTTTTTCTATCACCTTTAACTCTGGTTCACCTTTCCAAACAACAAAACTCCATTAAGTCCTTTGTAAATCCAACAACAACTACTTGTTTACTTTTTTTTCTTGAACCCTACTCCTATGAAACAATTTGAGTTCAACCCAACAAAACATTGACCTGCCACCATAGACAGTTGCTACCACATCAATAGTCCGACCATACTCCGCCTTGCCAGACTCCTCTCCTCCAATGCACCATCTCACTTCAATCACAACTTCAGGTGCAGCTGCGATTTCCTACTACCAAAGAAGGAATAAAAAGGCCTCCAACACCAATCAAAAGAAACACACTCCAGAAATTCTCCATTGACTCTTCCTCCTAAACCAAGTACTCAAATCCTACTATAACATCTTCCAATTTCCACGACCTCTCATGCCAATTTCCCCACAATGTTGACTGCTGACTTCACCTTAACTACATCGTCACAATCACTATCTAACCTCACTGCCCTTTCCTCGTTCGAAGCCTTACGCTTCAGGGGAAAACGTGCGAATGAAATCACCACAAACTTGCCCCAAATTTTCCTCATGCCTGTGCCTTTCCCCTAAAATCACCACGCCGTACTTGTTTTCCCCAAACTCCCATTGAATCGGTAACAAATAGCAATCCTAGGTTGTGAACAGTAAAAAGCCAAACCCAGATTGTTTTATTGAACTAATAAAACTTAAACTAGCTGAAAAAGTACATGATGAGGGTTTCGAATATAAGAGTTTCGAAATTTATGAATATTCCTTTGATTTTAATTGATTTTCTGAAGTTTCGTTTGTTGAAGAGATCGATTTCGAATGAGGAACGGGAAAAATGGATTTGGGAAAATGACAGTGGGGAAGGTGATAGAAGAGTGAGGCATGCTGATATGTATATAGGTGAGGATATTGGAGGAACAAATCGGAAAACACAAACAGTTTGAAATAAGAAGTTGGAGGCGGAACAGATTTGACTATGCCTGGATTTCTCTAGGTTTATTGACTATGTAGAGATATATATAGAATAGGGGTTGGCTTTATGTAGAAGGTTTGGTTTGGCTTCAACGAGAGGGAACCGATTGGCTTTCTGTAGAAGCTTCAGAATTGTTTACTTTGTTTCTTTTTCTAGTATATAAGGTGGATTTTCAAATGAGAGAAAATGGGTTATAAAACCATATTTAAATTATATAGTAAATGAAAATGGGGATAATATAGCGGATTTTTGAATTGCAAACTTTTATTATCTTAAGATAAGAACGTGGTCGATCAAGGTCTGAGAGGTAATTATAATACCCCAACTTGAACGGCTTCACTATTATCGAGGGATGATATTAGTTTGTAGTGGTAAAGGGTTTAAGATTATATTATTATATTGCAACATTCGCAAGACTTTTATAATATAATTAAACTGTTGGGTTTAAAAATAAACAATGTATAATTTAACATTTTTTTTGGCCGAGTTTGAAGTATAATGAAGTATTATTGGTTGAAGTACACTTATTTTAAGTAATAAGTAAATAACGAATGTTTTTCCAAAGAAATGGAAAGGTTTTTACTATAATGATATTAAATCGATAAAGTGGTTTAAAGAAAGGGTTTTTATCAAAGGGTCTGAGCTGCCAATGTACTTAACAATATTACTGAGATTGATAGATAAAAACCCGACTATCAATGAAATATTCTATTAGACCTTTTGAAGTGTTGTTTCGAAGAGACCGAGATAGGAACTAGACCCAAAACCACTTCGATCCAACATTGCGTACGAAACTAACTTGCAGTAATTGAAGATGGAGCATTGAAGACCGTAGATCTTCATGTAACGGAACAACTACTTATAATCTCTGGGTAGCTCCCATAAAAGAGATACACTGTGCTTCTGTCATGATTGAAATTTATGGACTGCAAGGACTACTCGCTACTGATCCTTTGGGGTGATTCCTATATAGGACGTGGTAGGAGGGTGCTTTTGGTTCATCTTGTTCCTAGATGACTTGTATGGACGAATGTCTGACAGAGTATTCCCTTAAGAATCATGTACGTTGATTTCTACAAATATACTAAGTTTGGTGGCGGAGAAATTCTCTTGCTTAACACCCAGAGTGTATTTATGGACGTCAATTACTGATTTTACGTATCTGACGATGTGGCATTCAAAGTGAATGGAGATATGCTAAAAGATAAAACGTAACCTCAAGCCTCATCAGCTGGAAATGACACAAAATCGGGTAGGCAACATGGCTATGTGGGTCGCACCCATTAAAAGGGTATATCATTACCTGATCTGGAGAAAATCAAATGCCTTCGGTTGCCCTTTTTATTTTATATGAATACTATCGGTTCGGTTGGCTGGCCCCCAACCGTGGTAATAATATATTCGATACTCTCAAGTGAAATGAGGGGCCAGTCATGTATAGAAAGGTTGCAAGATGTTCTTGTTGAACCCCAATGTATTCATCTTCGGAGGTACATTTTCGGGAAAGTGGTCCCATACCTTGCCAGGAAATCCATTTTCCAATAAGAGCCCGTGGTTTTGATTGTATACTATATATGTAGAGCGTGAGATGCAAGTGTTCTGCTAGATTATTATTAATTTGTGATTTGATAGTCATTATTATAATATCAGAATAGATATTGATATCAAAAATGTTTTGGGTTATAATAAGGTAAAAACCATTTGTGTTTATGTGTGGGCTGGTCTTACTATTATCATTTTCTTTCAAAAGGATTTTTCAGAGTTAAACAAGTTGTTTGTGCCGTGAATTTTTCACTGAAAGTATTCCAGACTGATCCGGGTAATTTTGCTTTGCTTCAAATGTACTCGGGGTCAGACTGAGTAAATTTTCAGGTTAGGTTCCTCTTGGAGTTCAGGAGATGGAAGCAGGAGGATTCACCGTTAGTTATTTAGAGTTATTTTCTGCTGTGAGAGATATATGTTGTGCTCTGA
Source organism: Allium sativum (assembly GCA_030737875.1). NCBI lineage: Eukaryota > Viridiplantae > Streptophyta > Magnoliopsida > Asparagales > Amaryllidaceae > Allium > Allium sativum. Next base: position 419,885,144 of record CM060913.1, on the reverse strand, counting down.
TGATTGGTATGTATATACAGTTTTCTTTTGTATAAAGAGAATTGATATATTATATTTATTCGTTCCGCTGTTAGATTCTGATGTGTTGTTGTAACACCCCGTAATTCTGTTAATATTAATATTCACAAATTAAAGAATAACTAATCTTAGATGTGAGAATTGTGGGAAACGGGTTGCGTCATTGTGTTCGTCTCGGAATTCTGGTTGAAATAGAGTCCGAGTTTGCGTGATTTGGACTTCGTATGAAGGAGATATGGCCATCGGAAGTTTCAAAAAATTCAAAATTCAAAATTCGAAGTCAAACAGGCCAGGCGGGAAATTTCCCGCCCACCACCCCAGGTCGACTGGGGAGTCGACTGGGCAGTCGACACCCCCAGGACCAGGTCGACTACACAGTCGACTTGGGTGTCGACCTGGTCCAGTCGGCCAGGTTTTGGCAGAGCCCAATCTTGAGCTGCTGATGTGTCTTTAGGGCTGAGTTGGCTAATTTAACGGTTCAGGTTAGTTCTGAGTTGATCTGACGGTCTAAATAAATCCTAAACTCTATATATACCTAGGTAGTCCCTCACTCTAAAATCACATGAAAAATAGAATAGCCGCCGTCATGCCATCGCCATGGAACTCAGTGTAGCCGCCGCCAACTAAGAAGGAAGAAAGCTAATCAAAACTCTAATTCTACTCAACTCTAAAGCAAATCAAGACTCTCTTTCTTTTCTAATTGTGAGTATGATGATCTTAATAAGATTATTAGCAAAATAATTAGATTAAGATGTGATATGGATCATAAGAAAATGATGTGAATTGTCATATATGTTGTTGTAAACCTTATGCTATCATGTATGTTGTAAATCCTATGTTATGTGATGATGATATCCTATATGTTGTAAATCATGCTATGATGATATTATATATGTTGCAAGTTTCTATGCTAAGTTGCGATGTTACAAAGCCATGATGTTATTATGTTGTAGTTAGCTTATGAATCATGATGTTGATTATATATATTTGGGCTATGATGATTCACATGATAAATCACATGTACCTATGCAAGTTTAGATTTATTAGTATGTATAATCTCACATATTGTATGACATCTATTTAGATCTAGAATTATGACATCTATTTAGATCTAGAATTATGCTATGACATGCGTGAGTTCTATGTGTTAGATGCTAGTTCACACCATCATTATGTTGCATAAACCACATATGCAAGTTTATACATGAACTTGGGTTATGATCATATTATGTAAGTTGAGACATTTAACCAAACAAGTTGACACCTTTAGATCCATGACATGTGTAGTTTTATTCAAGTTTCACCCCTATTATGATTAGATCTATTTTATTTGTCTATATGTTGTGATAATTTATCTTTGTGCTATGAGTTAGACTATTTGAGTCTAACGTATATTTTGCATTGAATAAGCGAACGTATAACGTGGGGTAGGGGTAATATTAAGGATTTAATATTAGGAAATTGGGGTGCAATTGATATGATTTTGCATGCCATAAATGGATGGCCATAATTGAGTCAATTATGGACATCGTTAAAATTGGAATTAATTAATAATTTGAATAGGGATATATTTAAAACTGGGGTAAAAGATTATAAGTAATAATCAATGCTTAGGACACGAGGTTGGACTCGTTTGTGACGTAAACCTGCCCGGACCCGACCGGCAAATCCAGTAGTCACAAATGTCAGCCCAATGTGAGAGGTCCTAGGCCCAAATTAAAGCATAACAGTTGTGAAGACACGAGGTTAGACTCTTTTATGGTGTAAGACTGCCCGGACCCGCCCGGCAAATCCAGCTGCCATAAATGCCAGTCTAATGTGAGAGGTCTTTATGAGGTTATGGCCTGAATGAATTAAGAAATACTTAACCAGATAAACATGTAAGGTGGGACATAGGGGTTAAGTAGGTGCCTTGGGTGCCATGAGGAATCTAGTGAGTGCCTTTAGTGGCATTTGAAATACGACTAGTAAGACTTAACCAAACACACATGTAAATGAACATGACTAAGAAGAGGGTTAAGTGGGATATACTAGTGGGGACAAGCTTAGGTGGATAGCTTGTGGTAAGTAATTGGGGGCCCATTTCAACCAGTAACCCAAACGTATCTTTGTGGGCTCGACCCAAGCCGAGGACGTGACATGCATACTGGGCTTGACTATAAGAGGCCAAACGGGTTAGCGGTGGCAACGCAAGTCCAACGCGTTTCGTATGCGTGTGTGGACCCAGGCTGCTAGGTAAGACGTTGTTGCATCGTGTAGGTATAAGCCGTGCATCCTCAAGTTGTATCGGGTTGCCACTTTAGGGGAGTGATACACCCCACTGTGGGGCCAGCACGGGTATCTACGAGTAGGGAGCCGATCGCAAGTGGGTATTGGGGTACACCTAGCGGAGATAGGGGAAGCGGCACCTATGTAGTCAGCTAGGGGTACACGAAGTTATTTATAAAATTTCTAAGTGAAGCAAGTGGGATCAACCTTTAGGGTGACTGGTGTGGTGCAGCGTAGTAATTATTCGTTAGTAATTAGGTGTGCCTTTAACGTTATCTTTATCTGCTCTTCCATACCCAATAGTTCATAGACATTTCCTTATTTTCCAGCTTGTGCCTCAGTCTAATTATTTTGATAATAGTATTTTTAGAATTATCATACTCGCCAGACTTTATGTCTGACCCCCTCCATTTCTATCTTTTTCCCCCCACCAGGTCCTCAGGGTGGGCCCAGCTCTAGCGGAGTTTGATTGGATTGCTTTATCTCTCTTTCGGAAAGCTTGGACCGTTGAAGTAAAGTCCAGCTTGTTATCTTCTTTAATGGCTATTTAGGTAATGGGGTTATGTATTTTGTTTTATCAAGATGGATATTGTACTTGACTCTGATTTATGGTTTTATGATGTAACAAACATGTTTAATTTCCGCTGCAATGAAATAAAGTTTTAGATTTCCAAGTACTACTTATTATTTGTCTTGTTGTAATTTTTTTGTTCTATATTCACTTAAAACCTCCATGGAAGTTAATGCATTCGCTTTGTGAGTGACATTAATGGACGTGGGGTGTTACAGTTGTCCTTCTTATTCTTCTATTCTAATATTCTTTCTTTTTACTTCTCATCCTCTAAAACATCTAGTAGTCTCCAATTCTATTCCGGCCAGTTTCAAAATAATTCCAGAATGTAGATCTCTGCAATACAGTTCCAATACAACTTGTTTGGTCTGTTCTGATAAAAATACGCATACATTATAAATGTTACAAGCATACGGGTTTTGATTGAAATAATTCAATTCTTTATTATGGTTAACACGTTAATTAATTTTTATTAGAGACTTTGTTTGTTTTACTACTTCATTGTTCAGTACTCATATAACAGTTCGACTCCATCAGATTGTCGCTGCACCCCGTGCCGACAACCGGACCTTGCAATAACAAATAAATAATAATATAAGTTTTCACTAATCTAATTATAAAAAATATTCCCCTAAGTTAAAACTTAACTTAATTACTTAGGTTAGGCAAATTAATCAGGCCGACACTGGTCCTTCCAGCTTCTCGCGGTTCAGTTCTTTGTTCACACTGTAGAAGTCAAACTATTACAAGGTTACTTTTCTTATTTTAAACTAATTTTCATGGCAAACATTTAAACCCACCAATTATGTTTTGATTAAAAGTCGGCTGACCCCTTCAATTTTCCTGCTACCATCATACTTCAAAGATGACACCAATTTAATTAATTAAATCATTATTTCCTTAATCCACAAATTAAGTAAACTAATTACTTTATAATAATATACAGGATCGTAACGGTTTTTTTTCCTTCCTCCTATGTGAATACTGCTTCATCTCACAATTGCCAGTTCTCCCCCTACTTCACCAAATTCTACATCAATCAAAATACCGTATTATCCTCTAAAAGTTCTTTCATTAGATTAATCATATATGTATATTTTAGTGTAAACCAGTACTTTGCCTTGAAATTTGCTGGCTCGAATATTGGTTTCCTCGGCCTTGTTTAAACTGATGGTCCCCTGTACATCATCAACTTTTGTTCTTCACCCCACTGTCATTTTCAACACCTACTGCACCTTAACCTCCCAATGTTGCTCCACTGAATCAAGCCACAAAAATCACGCACTCTCATCTTCCATCGTTCCAGATATCAAAGAACAAAGCCTGACTTATATTGTTCCCAGTTCCTTTATTTAACTTCAACAGCACGCCACCGTAAAGTAAACCAGACCTTCACCAGTACCACACCCTCCTCAGGGTACCGGCATCAGATCCAAGACCCTCAATCAGCTCGCTGTCACACCCCCCACCCTCAGTACAAGCCTTGATAAACGCGACCTCCCCAAGCCCAGTCTTTCGCCGCCAAAAACTCTTGAACAGTCGCCACTTCGAGGAGCGATTCAGGCCATTCTGGTGTTCAGAAAATAGTCACGACCGATCAGTTTTTTCCACCGTACTTATGAAAGCATAACACACATATTTTTTCCACCGTACCATATAATGTGCAATGCTCATGTGTATTAAACTGTTTTTGATATAAAAAGAATTCAAAAGAATCGAAACTAAGAATCTTCAAGTCTTGAAATTAATTTTTCCATTAGTTTACTACTTAGTTCTTATGGTAAAACAAAGTTATAAATATATGTATAATTTGCCATACATTTTTACCATTTCATGCATTCAGTAAAGGTATTATTCAATAAGATAAGAATAGAATTCTTGTATGTATTAGGATTCATTTAAGGAACAAGCAAACATACTCCTTTCATTACATCCCAACACTCCTTTCATTACATCCCAACAGCATATAAAGCTATCCAGAAACAACTTGGCTTAAGTTCCACGTTAAACGATATCTAATTTTATTAAAAATCCATTTGTTTTATTAAAGATAAGACGATAAAATTTATAAACAATTCTATAGGGACTATTTGAAAATTTGATTTGGACAAAACTAACAATCCATGACACGAAATCTGGATTTTTCTATTTTATATGAAAATTATAATCAGCACTATTCCAATATTTCTTGTTTCACAGAAATCCGACTTATATCAGATCTTGTATATTCAATTGAAGTTCAAAACTCCATATTACGAACTGCCGCGCCATTTCGAACTCGATTTATATTATACATATAAATTTATAATATATTTAAAACCATTAATATTCCAAATATAATATTTAAAATAATAAATTAAATAAAATATTTGACTATCAAAAATGCAAGACGTTACGATTCCTTATACAGACAGAAGAAAAAAGTAACATTAACATGGGAGGAAAATTGGACCGCAATTAATAACATATTAAATAAAAGAAACGTCATTCAAAACATTTGCAATTTTTAACATGTAAATTGCATACGTTTCAAAAGAGATGAATGTTAATAAATCTTAATTTATTATCATCCATAGCAAAATTTTAATACCATTTATTTTTGTAACAACTCCCTAAAAGATCACATAAATATATAACCGTTGTGCTAGTGTGACTGTTCAACCACAATAATGGCTCATAAATATATACACATATGTATACATATATGTAAATATTACCGTCATAACTTTCAACGGCTCTATTGAATTAATTGCTCAATAATAAATTATTGTTAACTGTAATCAATTTTTAAATAAGTTCATTACATATATAAAATGTTTCCAACGCGCTTTCAGCCTCAATTCTAGTGTTTCTTCACCACGTGTAGCCACTAGTTGGTTTAATTCGTAAGATATTTTCGCTCGTTATATAAATTTACTTTTTCCAGTGAATCATTCAGTATAAAATATAATAAATTATGTTTGAAGTTTTCACTGTTAACCAAGAATTAAATATCACGTATTATGGTAACTTAATTCATATGTTTGTCTATAACACCAATTTACAAAATATTATAAAGTGAAACCATCGACAGACATACCGAATTTTATACTAGTTTATTTACGTCGATGCTTGTGTAATGTTATTCTATATTCTATTCATTGAAATAAATCAAAATGTCATTCAGTGCAATTAAGTTTCAAAATAGTAAATAGTCTAGTGTGATATAAGTTTTTGGCATGTATTTAAATATTTTTAATGAATGTTAATATGAATTACGATTTTCTTATCATATGCTGGAAGAATAAAATAAAGTTTATGTAAATATAATTCAGCAAAAAGTAAGTTTTATGTTTAATTACTATATGAGTATATTAGACACCATAAAAACAAAACAGGGTACTAAATGGGTTAAAATGGACCGAAAAGGTAATGAATAAAGTTTGGAATATACATACAGTTTGAAACACCTAAGAAATAATGGTAAAATATTTATAAATGTGATTATAAGTAGAAATGGTAAAATCAACAATTCACAGTTTATGATGATTGAAGAGAACTGTGTTGTTTGTTTTAGGTTATAGTTAAAATAATAGATAACTCTTCTACTTGTAATTGTTGTTTGAAAATAATTATGCATTAGTCTTTAAATTCTTATTTTAGAAGCTCCAAAATAAGTTAGGTACCAAGCCATAATTTTATTATTGTAAAATAATCTTGAAGCCACCATCGGTATTAGAGAATGTAGAAACACTATCAACATATTAGTTATAACCAAAGCTTTCATAATTTTATTATTTTCATTGATGCACTATCCACCAAACTTTTGTGTTTGTCTTTTCTTCCATGTAGCAACTTGTATGCTTCAATAGGATAGGCTTCGCGACCATATATTTGAATTGAGTATGTTTAACTAAAAAGAACATGAATTCTACTCTAAGGGGGGAATAACTTAAATATAGAAAGGGTATAAGTACATTCAATATATATATATATATATATATATACACATATGGATGCAAAGTGCAGGGGACTCAACAAAACTTCGACGCAATGAAAGGGATGGTTTCAGGACGTACTCCAGATTCTCGGAGGAAGGAAAAGGAGCCCGCACTAGATCTCTTCTCTGGAATTACGAGACAATTTCCCCAAGGAAGAAGAGTCGATGGTAAGGTTCTCGAAGAGGGTGGTCCTTAAAACGTGAATGGAACCGATGGTCAGAGATGTAACGGGGATCCCGCATCCCATAATCCTGCTATGGCGGGTCGTACATCTAGGGTTTTGGGTTCGGGGGGAGAGGATGCTCGATCCAGACCCTTAAACCCGCTGATCCATCGCGCCTCCAGAGCCAATCAGTTTGAAAGGCATAAGAAGCAGACTGTAAATGAAATGGGGAGAGGAGCGCTAAAATCCTGGATCTAGGCAGCTAGTGGTGGCATCGGACAAATTAGAGATGAATTTGTAGTTTTGGATTATATAGCCCCTAAAATTGTAAACGAAAAGAAGAAGGCATGTGTTTCTTAAATGGTAGCTTTTAGATCTGTGGATAAATGGAAAAACTCCATTGTTTTCTACGTATATGGGGTTAGGCCATACCATGTTCATCTGAAAAAATACATCAATCGCATGTGGAAACCATCGAGAAATTTCCAATTGCTATCTAGAGAGAATGGTTTTTTTATCATAAGGTTTGATAACAGCAATGATTGTGAGAATATTTTAAAAGATGGTCCGTATATGTCTGATAATATAATTATTATTTTAAAAAAGTGGAACATGGGACTAAGATTTAAAAAAGATCTTCCTTCAATGATTGTGAGAAATTTCCATGACACGAAATCTGGATTTTTCTCTTTTATATGAAAATTATAATCAGCACTATTCAATTGAAGTTGAAAACTCCATATTACGAACTGCCGCGCCATTTCGAACTCGATTTATATTATACATATAAATTTATAATATATTTAAAACCATTAATATTCCAAATATAATATTTAGAATAATAAATTAAATAAAATATTTGACTATCAAAAATGCAGGACGTTACGATTCCTTATACAGACAGAAGAAAAAAGTAACATTATCATGGGAGAAAAATTGGACCGCAATTAATACCATATTAAATAAAAGAAACGTTCAAAACATTTGCAATTTTTAACGTGTAAATTGCATACGTTTCAAAAGAGATGAATGTTAATAAATCTTAATTTATCACACTACAACAAAAAATACTTTTCGCAACAGGCGATATCTGTTGCAGTAGACCTATTGCAACAGGCCTGCGCCTGTTGGTATAGCCGAAGTTGCAAAAAGTCTGCAACGTTTTCTGCCTGTTGCAATAAGATGTTGCGGTATCCTTTTTTGCAACATGCTTCCGCTGTTGCAATAGATCATTTTGCAACAGTATATGCCTGTTGCAATAGAACCATAAATCTGTAAAAAAGAAAAAAAATACAGCTTATAGATATTACATATTAAATGTATTCGTTTTAGTAATAGTGTATATCACAAAATAAAATAAACAAATAAAAATTTTATTTTACAAAGTTTGAATACTACAAACAGTTACAAAAAAAAAAAAAAAAAATTCATACACCACTCATGTATAACAATTTCTCTCATACAACACATTTTTTTAAATAAAATATTTTCTAATCATATTTCTACTCTATCATCTAGTGTATTTCTGGGACATCAGCAAAATGCTCTCAGCTTGCTTCACCGTACTGGCTAGGTCCATACTAGTGTTTAGGATGCTCTTTGAGTAATATCCTGACATTTTTTCCCTGCAATATGCGAAGCATATATAGCGTCATTCATTTGAAATGAATTAATGCAGTTTCTTGTTAAACCAACCAAAGAAAAAGTATTAAAGAAATGAAATAAAAGATGATTAAAACCTCTATCAGGGTTAAATAGCACACAACTCACATGACTTTGTTCCCGACATTAAAACCTCTATCCGCGACCATACATTCCCTGTATTTCACCAAAAACAGATTGCTTAACAAGTTCTGCAACTACACGTCGTTTCAGATCAAACTAAAGCACCACTTAACATGTACAAATCTTTACCACCGTTTGATAAAGTGAAGTTGTTTATCATTCTTGAAAACTCAGTTTTGAGTTCCACGGGTAATCATTATTAAAAAAAAATGGCTCGGTTTTCAGTGTAACATACAAAATTCTTCCTGAAAGCTGGCAATCTATTATGGTTTTACAGCTAGTAGTAAATAGGATAAGCTAGAATGTTAGTCCTGTAAAATTAAGGACAACTTCAGTCAAACATATATAATGCAACATGCTAACTTTGAGAAAAGAATCATGAACCAGACTTGCAATTTAAACTATAAATACATAAGAGAAAAAATAAACAAAGTGCTTTAATTTTAGGCAAAATCCACTATTGTTTGGCTTCACATATTACAAAGGCTGTCCATAATATTAATATCAACAATCTCCATAAAAATCCTAGTGAAGACAGTGTCATTATCCAAAACCAATTCTTAGTTGGAACTGCAGAAAAAAAAATCACTGAAATCTGAATCGCCTAGTGCAAAAAAAAGATAAGAAGCATCTTGTTTTCGCGAGTATACAGTCAAAGAAACTGGTTGGACTTCCCATATAAAACTAACAAAACTTAAATGATAGTACAAGCCAATGAAAGGTATTATTTAAAGTGAGTGCAAGGAAAGGAAAGACTGTAAAATAAGAACTCGAAAGGAGAACTGGGAATAAATCAACACATGCAATTGGTTAAATTAACGTACATATGTGTGTTCAAACATACATAAACAACTTAATTCCTCTCATGGGTTTTCCGATCCATCGGGTCCTTTTAGAGTATGTTTAAAAATTAATGTGCTGATATGTATTCACCGACAGCTAGAAATTAAAGAACTCACCACTTGCTAGCCTGGTCCGTAAAACGACGCTCAATCACGTTGCAGCCGAAATACTCCTCCAACCGAACCGATCACCGTCAAGAACCGCTTAACACGCTGCCGACATCTCAACTGATGCTGCTTTCGCCACTCATTTTAATCAACTATGAGCATCTTGGCATAAGCTTTGATTTGCGTTGAATTTCTTTCCAGTAGTAATACGGATTGTTTCAGCTGAGTAAGAGAATTGAGGCCATGGAATTAGAGTTAGAATGAAGAATTGGGAAAGGCAGCTGAATTCGAAAACACACGAAGGGGCACGAAATATTGGTTCGCGGTCATGAAGTTTTCGCGTGCCCGCCTTTCTAATTTTTGTTGCCCGCCTTTTTATTTGCATTACCGCCTTACTGGTGTGAAGTGGTCCTCAAATTTCCTACGCTGAACGTTTTCTAATCAACTAAAAATTAAGTTTAGAAATAATATTTGCAAAGGTCATGTAAAAGAAATTATTAAATAAATCTAGTTAATATTGAATAATAAATATTAGTTTCAAACATTAAACTAGCATTAACTATAAATTATTTAACAATAATTATTTTTAAAAATACCAAAAATCGACTATATTCATCAATTATAATTATTAAGTTAAAAATATGCTTATTGCAACTATCACGAAAAGATAAGTGTTAAAGATATGTGTATTTTAACTTGTACTAAAGCGTGATCGCTAAAAATTCGCTTATTGGAACTGTCATATGCCACCACTATACAGTATTATTTGTTAATAATTATACTCATAGATTATAAATAATGAATACAAGTTATTGCTAATTATGCTTTGGTTATATATAATTTTCTATTAACAAATATTGATTATAAATTATAAATTGTCCATTAATTAGTAAATTGATTATTAAACTATGACAAATATTAATTACTAATATATTAAATTACTAAAATATTAATTTTTAACATATTTAATTAAGTACATATTAGTTATTAGAAATTGATCTTAATTACATATTTTTCGCAACTGGTAAAGAAGAGCAGTTGCTAAAGATATGCTTTCCGCAACTAGTAGACAAGAGCAGTTGCTAAAGATATGCTTTCCGCAACTAGTAGAGAAGTGCACTTGCTAAAGATATGTTTTTGCAACTGGCTGGAAATGTCTGTTGTTAAATCTCATTTACTGCAACTGTTACGGACGGTCTGTTGCTAAAAATCATCTATTGCAACTGTCTTATGGCGCCTGTTGCAAATAACTAGTTGCAATATGGTATTTTTCTTGTAGTGTTATCATCCATAGCAAAATTTTAATTTCATTTATTTTTGTAACAGCTCCATAAAAGATCACATAAATATATAACCGTTGTGCTAGTGTGACTGTTCAACCACAATAATGGCTCATAAATATATACACATATGTATACATATATGTAAATATTACCGTCATAACTTTCAACGGCTCTATTGAATTAATTGCTCAATAATAAATTTTTGTTAACTGTAATCAATTTTTAAATAAGTTCATTACATATATAAAATGTTTCCAACACTCTTTCAGCCTCAATTCTAGTGTTTCTTCACCACGTGTTGCCACTAGTTGGTTTAATTCGTAAGATATTTTTGCTCGTTATATAATTTTACATTTTCCAGTGAACCGTTCAGTAAAAAATATAATAAATTATGTTTGAAGTTTTCACTGTTAACCAAGAATTAAATATCACGTATTATGGTAACTTAATTCATATGTTTGCCTATAACATCAATTTACAAAATATTATAAAGTGAAACCATCGACAGACATACCGAATTTTATACTAGTTTATTTACGTCGATGCTTGTGTAATGTTATTCTATATTGTATTCATTGAAATAAATCAAAATGTCATTCTGTGCAATTAAGTTTCAAAATAGTAAATAGTCTAGTGTGATATAAGTTTTTGGCATGTATTTAAATATTTTTAATGAATGTTAATATGAATTACGAGTTTCTTATCATATGCTGGAAGAATAAAATAAAGTTTATGTAAATATCATTCAGCAAAAAGTAAGTTTTATGTTTAATTACTATATGAGTATATTCGACACCATAAAAAAAAAACAGTGTACTAAATGGGCTAAAATGGACCACAAAAGGTAATGAATAAAGTTTGGAATATACATGCAGTTTGTAACACCTAAGAAATAATGGTAAAATATTTATAAATGTGATTATAAGTAGAAATGGTAAAATCAACAATTCACAGTTTATGATGATTGAAGAGAACTGTGTTGTTTGTTTTAGGTTAGAGTTAAAATAATAGATAACTCTTCAACTTGTAATTGTTGTTTGAAAATAATTATGCATTACTCTTTAAATTCTTATTTTAGAAGCTCCAAAATAGGTCAGGAACCAGGCCATAATTTTATTATTGTAAAATAATCTTGAAGCCACCATCGGTATTAGAGAATGTAGAAACACAACAAGCATATCAGTTATAACCAAAGCTTTCATAACAGCTAAAGATTTTTCTTGTTTTGTTAACCAATATATTATATGTTCATGTATACAATAATTTGTATATTTTTTATTCAATACAACCAACAATTTTGAAAGAGGCATTAAGGCGGAGTAGCAAAATAAATAAAAAATTATCGCAACTTTTTTGATGCACTATCCACCCAACTTTTGTGTTTGTCTTTTCTTCGATGTAGCAACTTATATGCTTCAATAGGATCGGCTTCGCGACCATATTTTTCCTTTGTTATATAATTTTTTTTTTCAGTTGAGTATGTTTGACTAAAAAGAACATGAATTCTACTCTAATGGGGAAATAACTAAATATAGAAAGGGTCTAAGTACGTTCAATATATATACATGGATGCAAAGTGCAATGGACTCAACAAAACTTTTGGCCGACGCAATGAAAGGGATGGTTTCAGGACGTCCTCCAGATTCTCAGAGGAAGGAAAAGGAGCCTGCACAAGATCTCTTCTTTGGAATTATGAGACAATTTCCCCAAGGAAGAAGATTCGATGGTATGGTTTTCGAAGAGGGTGGTCCTTCAAACGTGAATGGAACCGATGGTCAGAGATGCAACGGGGATCTCGCATCCTATAATCCTGCTATGGCGGGTCGTACATCTAGGGTTTTGGGTTCGGGGGGAGCGGATGCTCGATCCAGACCCTTAAACCCGCTGATCCATCGCGCCTCCAGGGCCAATCAGTTTGAAAGGCATAAGAAGCAGACTGTAAATGAAATGGGGAGAGGAGCGCTAAAATCCTGGATCTAGGCAGCTAGTGGTGGCATCAGACAAGTTAGAGATGAATTTTATAAAGTATCACAGAAAAGTTTACTCGAAGGTACATTTCATTCATGTTAAGACTTCTACATATACAGAGAGTTTTCTATCTAGTTCCCTATTCCAACTCTACGTAATTGACTGAGTTAGAGATATTTTGTTACAACAGAAAAATGAAGAAGTCAGCAACATAATAGGTATACTCTAAAAATTAGTAAAGACAAATTTTACTGTCCAATACCCTCCCGCAAGCTCATGTTCGGGCTCGAACAAGAAGCTTGGAACGCAATTCTTTGAACCTGGAAGTCCCAACCGCTTTCGTAAAGATGTCGGCGACCTGATTTTCTGAGTTTACATGCCGGACAACCAGAGTACCATCTTGAACTTGTTCCCGAACGAAGTGAAAATCGAGCTTGATGTGCATGGAGCGATGATGAAGAACTGGGTTGGCTGTGAGATAGGTTGCACTTAAGTTGTCACAGAAGATGGTCGGCTGCCCGTGATGAGAGAAACCCATCTCGGTTAACAGCTGCTGTAACCACATTATTTCAGCAGCAGCAAACGCAATAGCGCGGTACTCGGCCTCTGTGCTTAATCGGGCTACTGCACTTTGCTTCTTGGAAGCCCAACTAATCAGGTTGCTGCCGAAATAAACAGAGAAGCTGTGCTGCGACCTACAATCGTCTGGATCAGACATCCATCCCGCGTCGGTGTAACACAACAAACGGGAGTCGCTGGATGGTCGGAAATAGAGACCAGCTCCAATAGTGCCCTTCAAGTACCGAAGTATCCTTTTGACCGCCGACCAGTGGGCTTTAGTGGGATTGTGCATAAACTGACAAACGCGGTTCACGGCGTAAGTAATCTCCGGTCGAGTGATCGTCGCATACTGGAGGGCTCCGACTACGCTTCGATAGAGGTGCTGGTCACGGAAAAGATCACCCCCAGCAATGAGACGGGAGCCAGGGAGAGCCGGAGAAGAAATCGGTTTCGCTTCAGCCATGCAACTACGGTCAAGAAGTTCCAGTATGTACTTTTTCTGGGATAGAAGCAAACCTGTAGGAAGATGATGAACCTCAATACCAAGAAAGAAATTAAGCCGACCCAAGTCTTTGAGTGATAACACCGAGTTTAAGTACGTAACAAATGCATCAATAAACTTGGTGTTAGAACCCGTGATAATGAGATCATCAACATAGACGAGGACATAAATGACATCACGTCCATGGCGCTTGATGTAAAAGGAAGTATCCGAGATGCACTGTTTGAAGCCATGTCGAAGAAGTGCTTGATTGAGTTTCTGAAACCAAGCTCGAGGGGCTTGTTTCAGGCCATAGAGCACTTTCTTCAATTTGCACACATACGAGGGATGAGAAGAAGAGACAAAGCCAGGCGGTTGTTGCATATACACAGTCTCAGCCAAATCACCATTGAGGAATGCATTGTTAATATCAACTTGCCGAAGAGACCATTTTTGAGTGATGGCAATGCTGAGTACAAGGCGAATAGTGGTTGGTTTGATAACTGGACTGAATGTGTCAAAATAGTCCACACCCTCCTCTTGGTTGAATCCTTTTGCCACCAAACAAGCTTTGTAACGCTCAACAGTGCCATCCGCCTTCTTCTTGACCCTGAAAATCCACTTGCAACCAACAACATTAGCAGTATAGGGCTTTGGAACTAAGTCCCAAGTCCCATTATTCAATAAAGCATCATACTCAAGCCGCATCACTTGTTGCCAAAGATGGTTTTTGTTAGCTTGGGCAAAGGTCTTTGGTTCTGGATGTGAAGAGTCGCGAAGGATGGGATATTTAGTGGCAAGAAGAACCTTTGGTTTGAGAGAGTTTGTAGCAGCACGAGTGACCATGGGATGGTGAGAAGTTTCGGAAGGTCGAAAAAATGAAGGTGCTGAACGGTAAGGAATTATGGCCGTGGAAGAGGAAGTGGAGGCGGGCGAAGACGACAGAGGCTCAGGTGAGGAAGGTACAGGTGGAGCCGAGCTGCTGGGACAAGACCTAGAAGACACAGACTGAGCCGAGTCTAACAAGGACATATCATAAAGCGAGGAATCAGTGGATGAAAATTGAGCAATATGGTCAGGATACGGAAACTGAGACTCGTCAAACACTACATGTCGAGCAATGTAAGTACGAGAAGACGGAGCATGAAAGCAAAGATAGCCTTTGTGTTTTGCACTGTAACCTAGAAAAATGCAAGAAATGGACCTAAACTCAAGTTTGTGATTTTTGTAAGGTCGTAAATAAGGATAACACAAGCACCCGAATGATTTTAAAAATAGATAATCAGGATCTCGATGGTATAGACAAGGGTAGGGTGATTTGTGATGAAGAATGGGAGTAATGGTTCTGTTATGTAGATAGACGGTTGTGTGAAAAGCTTGTTCCCAAAATTCTATAGGAAGATGCGAATGAGCTAACAGAGCCAAGCCTTTTTCAACAATAATTCGATTGCGTCTTTCAACAGCACCGTTTTGTTCGGGTGTATAAGGGCAAGAAACACGATGTAGGATCCCATAAGCTTGAAGAAAAGTGGAGATGTTTCTATCTTCACCACCCCAATCAGATTGAAAAGCTTTAATTTTTGTTGAAAATTGAGTTTCGACCATAGCTTTAAAAAGTGTGAAAGTATTGATAACTTGATCTTTTGTTGATAAAAAATAGATCCAGGTAAACTTGGTGCAATCATCAATAAACAGAACAAAATAACGATTTCCATTCAAAGAAGGAACATAAGATGGTCCCCAAACATCTGAATAAATTAAATCAAAAAGTCTACTAGATACAACATGTGAAGATGACAAATGCAAACGATGACTTTTGCCTAATTGACAAGCACTACAGATAGACAAAGCTTTATTTTCAGAAATTGGAAGCTTGAAATCAGCCAGTTGACGACGAAGAACAGACTCATGAGGGTGTGCGAATCGATGGTGCCAGCAAGCCACAGATGCACGTTCACTGACGAAGACTCTAGGAGTGGAAGACGATGAGGGAGCTGGCAGACGGTACAAACCGTTTTCAACTATTCCTTTGAGGAGTTTCTGACCCTGGAGGCTTTTAACAAAACAATGATCAGCATGCAATTCAACATAAACATTGTTATCTTTGCACAACTTTGAGATACTAATAAGATTCTTTGAAACTTTAGGAACAACAAGAACTTCTTTTAAAGAAAGATTATTTGCAACATGCGATGTTGGTAAAGTATGATTACCAACATGAGTAATGGGCAGAGACTCACCATTGCCAACAACCAAGTTGTCATTGCCAGTGTATGGAGTCTGAAGGTTGAGAGCACCGAGATCAGCAGTAACATGATGTGATGCGCCAGAGTCCACGATCCAGGGGTCGGTTAGTGCTGAGGGATTGGTGTAAGCCATATGAGCCGAGGGACCCTTGCCATGATTCTGATGATGACGCTGACGCTCCGCTGCCCGTGGGTTCGTAGCCGGAAAATCAACAATGTTGAAACGTTGATAATAGTTTCGGGCACTGTGATACAACTTCTCACAAATATGACACGGAGGTCGAGACCGGTCATCAGCACTAGTGGTCGAGGAGTTTCTACCACCAGTACGGGAGAAACCACCTTTTCGGTGTGCAAGGTGAGCTGAAGGAAAATCGGTGGCAGCACATGAGTCAAGGATACGTTGTTCTTCCTGAAGCAAAAGACCTAGCAGTTCATGAGATGATAAAGAATTTGAACGCATACTTAGGGCTGTTTTGAATGCACTGTATTCATTCCCAAGGCCAAACAAAATGAATTCAACAAAGTTTTCATCAGACACAGGCATGAGGCACTCAGCCAGAGCATCGGAAATTGAGCGTTTCTTCTCGACATACTCCAAGATGGTCATGGAGCCTTTGCTGAGAGTTAGAAGCTGCTGTCGAAGATGCATCTGCCTAGCTTGAGTTGGAGACTGAAACATCTGATCAAACATGAGCCAAACCTCAGACGTGGAGACAGCCCGAGCAACGTGGCCTAACATTGGAGCCATGAGAGTTGAACGGATCCACAGTAGCACTAGCCGATCCTTGCGTTTCCAGGCGGTGAATGCTGGATTCGGAGCACGAACGTCGGATCCTTGAGCAAGTGGTAGGGTTTCTTCAGGAACATTGTCGGCAGTGAGGTAGCTTTCGAGCTCGTAAGCTTCAAGGGCTGATCGGACGGTGCCACGCCAAAGTGAATAATGTTGGAATATAATTTGAAATGGTTTTTTGGCAAGCCATTAAAGATTGAAGATTTTTAGAAAGGTTTTTATGTTGAAAGGATAATTATTCATTAATTAGGAAAAGATAATTATTCATTAATGAGAGGTTTTAATGCTGCAAATCTAGAAAGATGTATTGTATGTTATAAATAAGAGTTTGTCTCATTTGTATGTACGGATGAAGAAAGTATCAAGAATGATGTATGAAGGAAGTATCAAGAAGGATGTATGAAGGACGAATTAAGAAAAGAAAAAAGTAATAAAGCAATTTAAAAGTTTTCCTCTTGTCCAAATATTCCTTTTTCTCATTAATCTATTCCTCTTCCTCCCCAAAAATTCTAACAAAGTGGTATCAGAGCCAAGTTCGTGAAGGTGTGATAAAATGTCAAACAGTGGAATGTTATTCCTCCAATATCCTCGTCTCACAAAAGAAAATTATGAAAAATGGTGTATTCGAATGAAAGCTATACTTGGCGGACAAGATGTATGGGAGATCGTAGACAAAGGCTACGACAAGCCAGAAAATGAAACTGCGTTATCTCGAGCAGAGAAGGAAGCATTAGCAAACATGAAGGGAAAAGATCAATATGCACTTAGCCTCATCCATCAATGTTTGGATGATTCAATGTTTGAAATAGTAATCGATGCAGCCACTTCAAAAGAAGCCTGGGAAATTTTGGAAAAATCTTTCCAAGGAGTTGACAAAGTAAAGAAAGTTAAGCTTCAATCGCTAAGGAGTGATTTCAAAGCAATGAAGATGAGTGAATCCGAATCGACTTCGGATTACTTTACAAGGGTGAATGCGAATGTGAATCAGTCAAGAGGCTATGGAGAAAAAAATGTTGATGTTCGAGTGGCGGAGAAGAAGTTAAAAGCTGAAGAGGAGCTGATGAGAGAGAAAGTCGCTAAAGAAGAAATCGAGGAGGAATTCGTGGAAGAATATGAAGTAGAAGTAGAAGATGATGTAAAAGAAGAGAAAGAAGAAGTTGGTGACCAGAATAAAGCGAATGAAAAATTTATTGATGCGGAGGAGGAAAATGGTGATAAAGTTGCTGATGTAAACCTCAAAGAGGATTTAAAAATTGAGAATGGTGAAAAGAATAAAGACATGATAGATGAATGGATAATCGAAGCAGAAGAGGACATAAAGGATGGCACGGAGATAAAGGACGTTGAAGAAAGTTACAGTGAAATAAAAGAAGTTGCAGAAACAAAAGACAAAGGAGATAATAAAAATAAGGATATCAAGATGAGTGACCCTGACGATGCTGAGGTCGATGATGATTCAATAAAAAAGGATGCTTGGGAAAATGCGAAGAAGGCAGAAGAATGTAAAGGAGGTCCTGATGGTGTTCTTAATGTGATCTCTGGTTTTGGCTCCACAACTAATGCAGCCTTTGCTAGTCACATGGATGTTAACGAGCTTGCCCATGTTGCATTGTTCTTTAATCAGAGACAATATTATTGTGCTGTTTCTCGTACTTTTATGCATGAAAAAATATACGATGAGTTCATGGAAAAATCAAAAGCTCGTGGTTTGAGTCATGTAGTCAGTGATCCTTTTAAGAAAGGTGATAACAAAAGAGATGGAAATAAAGAAGTCAAAGAAATTCAATATACTGTTAGAGATTTCAAGTACAGGAAAAATTTGGAAGTTATGAAAGAATGGAAAGATGACTTATATGACTCATTCAAAGTTAATGACACCAGAATTAAATGGAAGCTAGAGCACACACTTTTTGGAACATCTTGTGCGAATGGAGGAGAACAAAAAGAACGGAGCATTGCAACAAGGATTCGAGAAATCATGTTAAAGATCTTCATGGTGAAAAAGAAGAGAAGAAAAAGGAAAGCTTGGATAATTTCTTTATTTCTGCCAAAACACGTGAGATACAAAGATTTTCGAATAATGAGAGCTATGCATGGAGTAAGAAAGGAAATTTCAAATTAGGAGGAAGTGTTGGAATATAATTTGAAATGGTTTTTTTGCAAGCCATTAAAGATTGAAGATTTTTAGAAAGGTTTTTATGTTGAAAGGATAGTTATTCATTAACTAGGAAAAGATAATTATTCATTAATGAGAGGTTTTAATGCTGCAAATCTAGAAAAATGTATTGTATGTTATAAATAAGAGTTTGTCTCATTTGTATGTACGGATGAAGAAAGTATCAAGAATGATGTATGAAGGAAGTATCAAGAAGGATGTATGAAGGACGAATTAAGAAAAGAAAAAAGTAATAAAGCAATTTAAAAGTTTTCCTCTTGTCCAAATATTCCTTTTTCTCATTAATCTATTCCTCTTCCTCCCCAAAAATTCTAACTTCAGGAACATTGTCGGCAGTGAGGTAGCTTTCGAGCTCGTAAGCTTCAAGGGTTGATCAGACGGTGCCACGCCAAAGTGAATAATTGGTGCTATCAAGACGGACGGACAGCGCTGGGAATTGAAGGTTGGCCGTAGCGCCACCAGAAGCCGTAAAAAGAATTTGATTTGCGGAAGAGTTAATTGGGTTATTTTCAGAGGCCATGATATTGAACCGAAAGGCTCTGATACCATATAAAGTATCACAGAAAAGTTTACTAGAAGGTTAAATTTCATTCATGTTAAGACTTCTATATATACAAAGAGTTTTCTATCTAGTTCCCTATTCTAACTCTACGTAATTGACTGAGTTAGAGATATTTTGTTACAACAGAAAAATGAAGAAGTCAGCAACAGAATAGGTATACTCTAAAAATTAGTAAAGACAAATTTTACTGTCCAATAAATTTGTAGTTTTGGATTATATAACCCCTAAAATTGTAAACGAAAAGAAGGCGGCATGTGTT
This sequence comes from Allium sativum, assembly GCA_030737875.1. Taxonomy (NCBI): domain Eukaryota; kingdom Viridiplantae; phylum Streptophyta; class Magnoliopsida; order Asparagales; family Amaryllidaceae; genus Allium; species Allium sativum. The sequence goes on along the minus strand of CM060913.1, from coordinate 419,865,080 downwards.
TCTGAAATGGAAGCTTTTAGATCTGTGGATAAACAGAAGAACTCCAATGTTTTCTACGTATATGGGGTTAGGCCATACCATGTTCATCTGAAAAAAATACATCAAGCGCATGTGGAAACCATCGGGAAATTTCCAGTTGCTATCTAGAGAGAATGTTTTTTTTATCATAAGGTTTGATAACAGCAATGATTGTGAGAATATTTTAAAAGATGGTCCGTATATGTCTGATAATAGAATTATTATTTTAGTAAAGCGGAACATGAGACTAAGATTTAAAAAAGATTTCTTTCAATGATGCCCCTATGGATTAAACTGACAAATCTTGAGTTAGAATTATGGGACAGAGAGACCCTAAGTGCTATCGCTAGTGTGCTTGGCAAACCGATTAAAATGGACAAGATTATTGCTGATGAATCAAGAGTCGCATTTGCCAAAATTTTAGTGGAGATGGAGGCGTTGTCCGATTTTCCTCCAGAAGTGGAAGTGGAATTACACACAGGTGAAGAGTTGAAAGTAAAGGTGGAGTACATGTATAAACCTCTACTATGTTGCAACTGCAAGGTGTTTGGTCATTCAATAAACCAATGTAAAACTAGAATGGAGGAGGTGTGGATCCAGAAAAAACAAGGAGAGATGAATTTACAAGTCAATCCATCATTAAGTGAGGAAAATAGTGTCACAAATATTGCACCAGTTCAGTTTATTAATTTGGATGACAATAGAGAAGTATCGGTGGAGACTGATGATACGCATCTGGTAGAATCTGATGAAAATCCCATGCAGGATAAAGAAGTGCAAATTAATCCAATGAATAATTCAGTACTAGATGGTAATATTAGTACACATACAGGTATATCCATGGGAAACAATGAGGAAATATCAGAAGTGGTTCAAGAATTACATAATACAACACAAGTCATGAATGAAAATTGGATACAGCAGGAAATAAATGTTACGGTGCAAAATATTACAAGCACTGATAAATCATACAACACTTTTAAAGCACCGGTATCCATTGTGGAAGAGGAATATTTGGAAAATGGGGGTATCATTCAAAGAGAGACGATGGCATGGCTTCTGGTTCAGTTGCCATAAACGCTGAAGACAATACGGATAACCCAGACGACAGTAATGGTGATGACTGGGCAGATATAGAAGAGGAAGACGTTGATTTGTTAACCACTGATGAACGGAATCCAAAAGCACCTGCAAAAGAATTATATGTTAGTAAAAACATTGAGGTTAATAAGAATTTCACAGAGGAAATAGACAGTATAAGTAAAAATAATAAAAAGAAAAGCTCCACAAAACCCACTACTCCTCCTAAAGTGTCGACAAGGAGCCAAAGTAAGATTGAATGTTATTTCCTGGAATGTCAGGGGTTTGAAAACTCCAAACAAACAGTTTGAAGTGGTCAAATTTCTGAATAAATTAAGACCTTCTATTATGGGTCTTATGGAAAATAAACTGGATGGCATTAAGATGAAGAAATTTCAGTATAGATTTCAGAATAATTGGAATTCTTTCAATAATAATGACTGTAAAAGTAAGGAGAGAATTTCGGTTGCATGGGATTCTAATATTTAGCCGAATTTTGTGAATTTCAGTAAACCTTATCAGCATATTTTCGTTATTGCAACGAATGCAGGTGGTTTGAAATGTCATATGACTTTTATTTATGCTAGTAACTTCTTACTTGATATGGAGAAACTTTGGGTAGACATGGCTAATGAGGCTAAGTTTGTTGACATTCCATGGTTCGTCATTGGGGATTTCAATTATATTTTGTCTGCTAGTGAGAAGAAAGGAGGATATAGTGTTCCATTTAGGCAAATCTCGGGATTTATTAACTGTATTGCAGAGACCGAGCTGATGGATATCCTTATCAAGGGATTTAAATATACGTGTAGAAGAACAGGCTTAGCGACTAGCCTGGATAGAATGATGTGTGATGATAAATTTTTAGAAATATTTCTGAATTGACTGTTTTCGGATAAGTGAATCCTATTAACAATTATATTCCCATATGCGTGAAGTTTAGTCCTAATGTATGCAGGAAAAGGAACATTCCTTTTAAATATGTCAACACTTGGCATGAACTGGAAGGCTATTGGGACTGTTTCTATTGGGCTAAGGAATAGATGGAATTGCAGCAATGGCATGGAGCAAAAGTGTACGTATTAAGATGTTTTTGAAGTGCTATAAATTCAATTTGAAGCATTGGAACTGCAACAATTGGGAATATAAAATAAATGCAAGGAAATTGCTGAGGACTACAATCTTTCATTAAAAGAAATTGATGAGAACACGACTGATGATACTCTATTTGCAAAATTTGAAAATGTGTATATAAAATGGAAATACCAAAGCAACATAGAATATAGAGATGCTAGGAAAAAAGTGAAGATTACATGGCTTAATGATGGTGATACATGCTCCAAATTTTTTCATGCAAAAAAGTCTATGAGGAGACATGTAAATAATTGAGGAAATCTTATTCTTGCGAATGGTCAACTCTTACATGATTCTGACAAGATTGAAAATGAGGCTTTAAAGTTTTGTTCGAACATCTTCTTTTCTGACAGCCCGCAGAAAAGTAATTTTCCTCATATAAATTGTAAATTTATGATAAAGACAGAGAAAGGGAACATCTAATGACTGATGTATCTATAGACGAAGTACATACGACTGTTTTATCTGTTCCAGATGATAAAAACCCAAGGCCAGAAGGTTTCACTGCAAAAAATTTCAAAAATCAATGGGATGATTTAAAATTTTATCTCATTGATTTAATTCAAGAAGTGTTCCGAACAGAGAAGCTAGCCAAAGGTATGAACCACACATTCTTCACACTTATCCCCAAAGTTGAAAAACCGATGATTATTGCTGATTATAGGCCAATTTTGTGTTGCAACGTTATTTATAAAATTATTTCTAAAGTCGTTTGCAATAGAATTAAGCCTTATTTAGTGCATCTTGTTTCGGATAATCAATTAGCTTTCATCCCTGGTAAATATATAGCAGAGAATGTTCTACTTGCTCATGAACAAATTAGACATTTTAATAGAATTGGAAGTGGTAACATGTGTATCAAGATTGATTTACAAAAGCTTATGACATGGTAAATAAGGGTTTTGTGTGTCACATGATGAAAATGATGGGTTTCCCTTCCAGGCTTATTAAAATTATTAAAACGTGTATCAATACGTCTACTTTTTCTATTCTACTACGGGGGAGCCCAATTGGGTTTATTCACGGTATCCAAGGATTGAGACAAGGTGACCCCCTTTCCCCATATCTCTTCTGCCTTGTTATGGAATATTTTTCAATCTTAATGCACAAGGCGAGCGTAATGGAGTTGATCCCACCTATGTTTAAGAATGAGCCTCATATTAATCATTTGGTCTATGCTAATGATTTGATGATTTTTTCTAAAGCTAAGATGAAGAGTGCCAAAGAAATTTGCAAGATTTTAGACAGTATGAAAGATTTGGCAGGGTTAAAAGTAAACTGTCTAAAATCGAAAATATTTTTTAGCAAAACTGTGAATAACAAAAGAGATCTTATTGACCAGATGGATATGAAGGAAGGGAACCTGCCTATTAAATATCTCGGCGTTCCTCTGTCCAATAATTATTTACACTTCTCACACTGCGGTGATTTGTTTGATAAAATAAGGAGAAAAATGGATAGCTGGGACTGTAGGCTTCTATCGATGGCAGGGAGAATCGAATTGATTAAATTTGTAATCACTCCTATGGTTATGTATTAGCCGCTTATATATCAATTACCTGCATCGACTATTGGGAAGATTAACAAAATTTGTGCTAATTTCATTTGGGGCAGAAAGAGTTATAAGATTGCATGGGACATTTTATGCAACCCGAAAAACGAAGGAGGTGGGGGCTAAGGAAGTTTGACGACTTAAAAAATGCTGCTGTGATAAAATTAATTTGGCACCTTGTGAATAGAGAAAGCATATGAAAAAGTGGATGAAGAGTAAATACTGTAGAGAGAATAATTTCTGGGTTATACAAGTAGATAATAATAACTCTTGTATGTGGAAATCTATGCTAAGAAATAGACAGTTGGGGCTGAAATGTATAAACAGCGGTATTGCAAACGGTCACGATACGATGTTGCGGTTTGACCCATGGATAAATAATGAAATTCTAGTGAACATGTTGGGATGGGATTTTTTGGGTATTTGTGGAGTAGAAAATTTGAAAGTTGACTGTTTTATACAAAACGGGGATTTTAATACCGATCTTTTAACAGTTTCTAGAATGGTCGCCGATAAAATTAATGAAGTTCAAATCAATTCAAATTATGAATCAAACTTCTGGAGCTAGAATAACACTAAAGATGGGTTTTCATTTAAATCGGCATGGGATTGTTCGAAAATTCAAAAGCCTGAAATTGACTGGTGTTCTATCGCTTGGAACCATATTAACAGACCAAAAATGTTGATATGCATGTATAAAGCGATATTGAATAGACTATCCACTATGAATCATCTTATAAATTGGAGATACGATGTTAACCCTATTTGTGTTTTATGTCAAGAAAGCAATGAAACAAGAAATCACCTGTTTTTTGAATGTCCTTATTCCTCCTATTTGTGGACCAGATGCAGACTAAAAATGAACAACCCTCCAACATCAGCTCGTCCGTTCTTCCTGACAGAAGAAATGGATCTACTGAAAGCCAAGTACACTTCAAAAGATGTATCCAAAGACCTGGCGTTCACCCGCATAGTCACCATAGTCTACCACATCTGGGCAAAGAGGAACGCATGTATGCATAGAAATGGGGAAATAAACAAATTTAAAAGATGGGAGTTTATCGAACTGGAAGTTAGATACCTGATGCTAAAATCAAAGTTGAAGAATCAATCTCGGCATATGAAGATTATTCGGAATTGGGGTATTCGGTGCTTGGATACAGGATGAGTAAAGCGCCGCCATGAAGCACGAGATTTAGGTTTAACTTGTAACTTTCCTTATTCTTATTTCCAGTTTCGGGTGTTATACGGAAACTCAGTGGAGTTTTGGTTCATTAAGTGGTATACGTGGATCTAGCTTTACTTTTGTATAGGCCACGAAGTTTTGTTTAGGCCACAGTTTTTCTTGTTTATTTTTGCTAGTTTTTATTTTGGGCAAGTAATGTTGTTTACTTGACTCCATTATCTTTGTACATTTTATTGGTTCGTTATCAATAAAGCGCCGCATTCTTTTTTCTTGTCTTGTACTCACGCCGAGTACTTGTACAGGTTTTTAACGAGGCGGTTTACCCATTTTCAAAAAAAAAAAAAAAGCAGTGGTTGCTAGCTAGTAGCCATTAGCAAATAGGCGATAAGAAGAGAAAATATCAAACCATGATATAATATATTTACTGGGCCTAGTTCGACCCTCCTACTGTAAAGTGCACATGATACGCAAACGGGATGAAGTGATATTAAAACTTTTATTGACTACTACGTATTATGACTTATCAAACCACATACAATGATTAAAATTCTAATGTTATTTGTTACATTTAAATTTCATCTACATGTACTACAATATTGATTTTTGCAGCAAAAAATATTCTGAAAACAAGTGAACTTATATATATATATATATATATATATATATATATATATATATATATATATATATATATATATAAGTATTAGTACTTACAAAATTAGAAAGGTGTCTTACGAAGCTCATTGATCCACCTGTGTGACTCGTCTTTAGTTTTTTGTGATTTGTGATGTTTCTTTCAACTTTAACCTGTTATTAATTAAACATTTCAATTTTGTTTGATAAAGTAACCTGGATAAATCTATCATAGGGAAAAACAACATATAAAAATATTAAGTTTTCTTTCTTTTTATAAATCATAGATTACTAGAGTTTTTTCTTTCTATATTAATCAAAATATTATGCTAATAACAAGATATTTGCAAACACTGTGCATATCTGGGCTAATAACTAGTAAATCTATAAGGCTATTGTATAGAACTGCTTCTTTTGTTATATGACAATGCTTGCATGTCATTTGAATTGCTTATATTTCATCTGAATTGTTTGACGCTAGTAAATATTTACAAAGTTACAAACATACATAAGTCAAGGATACTTCTAAAATCTGCTAACAAGTTTATAAAGAAACCACAAAATAAATACATAATTTCAAAGGAAACATAGTAACGTAGCTGATGACAAGTTTTGTAAATCAAGACAAATAGATTTGCGTGAACAGATAAAAACTTTTCATGCTCCATTATGTGAAGAATTTAGAGGAGAAACAGAGCAAAAATACAAACTAAGGTTAATATGTTATAAGATTTTTTATTATTTAGAATGAATAATCCACATTTTGTAATGGATATACATAACAAGACCAATTGAATGGACAAAAAACTATAATAAACTTGAAAACAACCAGAATGATCTAAACTGATCACCAAAGCATCATAGCTAAGTCTCTTGTTTATAAGTTTATAACTGTTTAATAATATATAATTTATAGTCACTTAAAAAAATAAGAAAAATAAAATCAACACTTAATCAATAGAAATCTCCTACATATAATATAGACAAAAAACATATATAAGCAATCTTAATAAAATCATAGGCATATCTACATTTCTCGATATTTATTACTTGGAGAAACTCATAAGTTCTCGTCATGAGGCCTATATGCTAAAGATTGGTTAATACAGTTGTGAAATCAAGTATGCATGCTTGCACATGCAGGAATGTGCATGTGTGTGTGAATATAGCAATCCGGTGTAACCTCTGTTTGTGTTTGTGTCTGCCTCTCAACACATAAAGTAGTTTCTCAGCATCTGAAGTATATGCATTACTATTAAAAAGCACCTTCAAGGATATGGAAGTTTATGTTGCACTTTGATTGTCTACTATACATCACACAACATCAACCATGGAGAGAATTTTCAGAAAATGAACTATTTTCAAAGTGCCAAAAGAATAGAGTAGTGTCAATAAATTTGAATAAAAATTGATGGGAGATCAATAGCATAAAGTGCTTCGTCTAATCATTTAAAATCTGCACAAATATTAATGGTTTTTATTACGTAGAACCAGAAAGGATTTTTTGAAAACAGACAAATAATTTAGTTGAGTGGTTATAAGATTTTTTTTCCTCAGTTTCAACAGTAATGCGAAGCAAACACATTGGATATGCATTTTATATGGTTTGAGTAGATTTCCATTATTTTTCATTATAAGCATATAGAAAATGTCAAATAATACATGTGAAAATACTATTTTAAATTCATACATACTTAAAAATTATAAAGAGGCTTACTTTATTTCTAGGGTCGTCCCAATAATTAACCATTTTTCTCTATTGTTCGCTATCGACACGATCATCTCCACACACAAAACGTGATAGTGAGCCAACATATGGGTCGTAGTATTTTTCTTTCAATGTGGATTTGTTATTCCTAACCCTTTTGGACAGTCGTTTTAGCAATGTATATCGAATTACAGGGATATGAGGAGTACCTTCATCACGCCAATCTATAGTATCCTTAAGATGGAAAAAGAATGGGTTAACTTACGTTATTCAGGATAAGATAAAGTTTTTCTATCCACACTCTATGATAAAAAACACAACAACATAGAAAAGGAAACTAGTTAATAGCTAAGATTACAAGTAAAATAAATGAAATGTCCCTGAGTACCATTTCAGTCCATACTATACTATAATCCCGTCGTTTGCATTTACTTGCAATTTTATCATGCTTCTAGAGATATGCTTTTACCATCTGATATAATTTCAAATCAACTTTCAGACCAAACCATTAAATGTGTTTTCAATTTCTAGAGATATGTAGTAAAATCCAGTCGATCTACGGTTCAGTTTTGTTTTAGGTGACACTGGACTAAGAATTCACGGACAAAAAAATTTGAACCATCCCCTCAACTATTTATACATAGCTTGATGAAGATGTAAGTCAAGGGGATATAAAAAAATATGACCTCATAGATTGCATATTATATATACCACGAATCCTTAAACGCTTGCACTATGAAATAGGTAGTGCTAGTAACACAATTCAGTGTGAATCTAAAATAATTTTCTTATTAAATCTCAAATAAAAATGTATATTATGAAAAGAAAATTCAAACAACCTGGAAATAACTACCTAAATGAGTCCATTATTACAATTGCGTAAACTTTTTTTTTTTTTTTGCGAATGAATTGGATAAGCCTGAGGTTTATTAGTCAACATAGTGCTACCTGTAACATTTACTTCATCGACACGCGAATTATTACCCTCAGCCTTTTGCAATTAAACCTTAACTTTTAGTTGATGCGTTTCCTTCTCTTTCCACATCCCAGTGGGCCACATGTCTTATATTAGAGAAAATGTTTAATTATAGCAGCGTCATTATGTAACTACACATCTTTACTTTGTTTCATAATCTAACTACTAGCTATTGTTTTCTCCACAGGAACTTTAACCTATTTATAGAATATACTAAATTCTGCTTTATCATGACTAAACACTGGACAATAGAGTATATATTAAAAGATACCAAGAGTATTCAACATGTAAACGATGACAGTTTCCTCTTCCTATGTTGATATATTCCAGTAACTCATTATCCAACGAAACCTCTGCCAAACATATATGAAAAAAAATTGAATGCCGTGACACACCAATGGAACATTAAGATCTAAAATTTTGAATGAGCCTTTCATATTAAGCCCAACCTGAACAGAGTTTGTAATGAAACAGAAAGAATGTTTATAACCAAGATAACATTAATCACTAAATCAACACAACATGAGGATTGCATGGCAATCAAAATGCTTCAATTTTATATATTAACATTACAAATATTCTAATAATATATTTTTAACAAAAAAGAATTGACATACCGGTGTGATTTTCCAAAATTTCTCCATTTTCGGTTTGTCATATGACCGCCAGTCCTTCAGTGATAAAGGAATAAGATGGTAATGTCTTGCCAAGCTACCTATGTGCCTCCCTAATTTGGCATCCTCTGGAACAATGCATAACCCATCTTTAGTGAACTTTATGCTCACTTTGCCGGATTTACCCCATGTAGGTTTGTCAAACCCGCATCTTTTTTTTCATAGTGATCCTAAAATTGGTAATTGATATAAAAATTGATGAGAATTATGTTTAAATATTTCCATTTATACTCTATAAGATTGTATAAAATAACCAACATTTTTCTTGACATTTTTTATAAACATCCTAGTGTATGAACATAGCCTTATGATCACAAAATAAGAAATTGTTGCATTTTTTTATTTCTTAAAAATTGATATTCCAAAATTTTATTGGTTTTCTTAATATGCTTAGGCTTGAAGTTTACAATGGATTTTATTTTAATGGTTCCAAACTGGTATTAACATAATTACCAAATAACACTTTATTTTCACAAATGGTTTTAGTACAATTTTTGTAAAATTATAAACCACAAGGATAATAGATGAAAAAAAATAGAGTGATGATGCTTATGGTTTTGCGTGTCAATGCAAGCGACATAGCTATCTAGTGTGAGTACATGCCTTATTTAACATTATAATTCCTTGACTTTCGACCATACCCGAAATGTAAATGTTTCTTATTTACATGTTTTCTCTCACTCCGCGTTTCTCACATTAGTGCAACCCAACGGTGTCTCGATTAGTAAAATACAGGGCTTAGAATTTACAGTACTCAACATATTCTCTGTTCCGTTAAAAAAGAAAAACTGATTTTTGAAGTGTAGGAAAAAAATAGAGTGGATCGGAGCAGAATTAGAATTCAAATCTTAATATTGAATCAATCATAATGCGACCATCATATATCTAAACGAAAGTGTATTTGAAAAAATATAGAGTGGATAAGAACAATACTAAAAGTTAAATGAGAAATTTATGTAAAGAAGAACAACACTAAAAATTAAATATATATAATTAGCATGTTATTTAATTTCCTTTGTATGAATTTAACACAAGAACAACCCGAAGTGTTGTCACTAATTACTAGATTAAACTCAATATAATAATCCATGAAGCATACACCATTATTTCCGGAGTTGTCGTTGTCCAACAATTGATCATTAGAATGATTCCCATGGTGGGGATCTGATTGACAAGAGCTACCCATCTAAACAATTCAAAAAAAAAAAAAAAACTAATCCTTCCCATAATTTCTAAATACAATGATTGATCATATGCTCTGCATAATTGGTATCACTTAATAGAAATTGATCCATTTTAATTTTCAAACACGACTGAATTAATTTTAAACTACTAGAGTAAACTACGTTAAAAATGATGAACAATAAACTAAGTTCCAAACGTTTCATGTAAACGAAGACTAAGTCTGTCTGTAAATTAAATTTTAAACAAATATCATTCAATGTAAATTAAACATCAAACATTTAGATTTAAACACATCACAAATAATAGTAGTACACAGAGTAATGATCAACGAATATTGCTGATTTTCTTGCACTAAATATTAAACTTTATAATTCTATAAACTCCAAGCTGCCATGATAGCTAGAGTCACTACTACAAAAGTGGGCATATTCGACACTATTTTACTATGGCCGTAGATCAGAAAAGCGTTGCTTGCCGTAGGCCTTTTTTTCAAATAGGCAACACCAAGGGGGCGTGGCATCCGCGGCCGTTGCATTAGCCTTCTAAGGCAATGCTTTTGCACATCTAAGGCCACAGACAGAAAGTGTTGCATTATAACCCTATTGCAACAGTATATGCATGTAATGCAACAATGTACAACGTTGCCTTAAGTAGAAGCCAGAGCCTGGCTTCCAGGTCATGGTAGTGGGGGCCACATGCACTTTCCACGTCAGTTGCCAACGTGTCGCATGCCATGTCATCTATCCACGTCAGCTGCATATGTGTCACGTACCACGTCAGCTATCCACGTGGCACCACGTAAGGTGTGGGCCCCACGTGCCGTACCATTGTGAAATTAATAATAGTACACTTACTGCAACACCACAACACAGTATAATGCAACACCACAGCACAGTCTAATGCAATACCACAACACAGTCTGATGCAACACCACAGCACAGTCTAATGCAACACCAGAAAACATCAACTGCAATGGTAAAAAAATCAAATGCAACACCAAAAAAAATCAACTGCAGCTGTAATACAACCCTGTAATTACAATCTGCTATACATATATTCAATCCAAAACATTGTACCACTTTCATATATATATACCAAAATATTCATACAATAAATCCTCCCAAAACATTCATAACCACAGTCAGACCAACCAATTATATATACACACGCACTAGTGTCATCACCAACACATACCACAAGTGCCATCATCCAAACATACCAAAAGTGTCATCACAAACACATACCACAGTGCCATAATTCAAAAGAACAAAACATAACACAAGTGCTAACACATACCATCCAAATACTTCAGTCAGTTGCCGGGGTTACAGGGGTAACAAGGTCATCTTCATCACTTGTTGTGGTGACACAAAAGTCTCTGACGTCTAAATTAAGATCTGGATTGGCTTCACTAAGCTTTTTTAACACCAATGACACATTCTTTTTCACTTTTCTGTTCACCTTTTCTTCCAAATCCGCCTCAAGCTCTTGCCTTATTTTTTGGGCCAGCTCTTGCACATAACTGTCCGAAGAACCAGAAGTTGTTAGAGACTTTTCGGCCATTTTTCCTCGCCTTCCTATAAGCCAGTTCTGCGTGTGGCTCTTCCCACCAGAAACAAGTGCATCTGCCTCAGCAATGTTCCCTGCATCCACCATTGCTTGAACCTTCGCCTACAAAATGAAAACCAGGCAAGCATATATATAAATAGGCAGCTGGCAGGAATGAATTTATTAACAGAACTTGTTTTCTTTCAAACTAAATATGTGTTCGATTTAATAAGCAGCTGCAACAAACATACAATGTCCCAATTATACTGACACAAGTATTGCTATTTCAGTATCTAATTATATATGTACTCACGTATTTGGCCTTTAGTTCATCTGTGTTAGTCTTGTAACTTCTACCCGGTTCTCGTTTATATGTTTCCAAATAGACCAAGGCAGCGGATGGTGAGGCTTTTTCCGGGTCCTTCTTTCTCTGTCAAGTATTATGATTACCAACAATTAAACACAATTTTTAACATTCAACGTTAAGTATTTACAGACCTAGGTGCTGCCTATGAACATTGAGACAATGATATATAAAATATAAATCATGTGATATAACAAATTAGAATTATCATGTGGCCAATTCAACTCAATCACAAAAAAAATTAACTTAAGTTCAAAAAAACACATACTATCTTTTCTTTAGCTACTGCATGAGTTTTGGGACCCATAGTATGTGTCTCATTTAGTGAATTATGATGCGCGGAATTAGAATCAGCTAGGGCCTGGAAATCAAAAAAAATAAATATATTACCACTAAACAAGGATAATGCGAACTACTAAAGAATCGATTAGCACTAAACAAGATAATGTGAACTACTAACATTATACAAATGTGAATATCATTAAAGCCGTACCTGAACTGCTTCATCCCCCCAGTATTCCAAGAGCATTTTAAAATCCTCCAACGGAATTGTACTTGGCTTATTTGCAAGCCTTTCCTCATCAGTTGAATATTTTTTATAATACCTTGCTTTGATGCGAGACTTGTACTGCCTCCAAGAGTCGTTAAGCGTGTTCAAGACCCACTTGTGTCCTTCTTCCGGAATGACATACCTAGCCTACAATATATCAATCACAAAATTCAGGAAACAAACTAATTAATTAAAACCAAACATTTAGGAAGTCAGTTGATATGGTTAAGGAAATTAGATTGTACCAGAGCATAATCCAACATTTGTCGCTTTAATGAATCTGGAACAACATGCCAATTGATGTAAGTTAGAGACACATTATCCTTTGCTATTGTCCCAAGAAAATTGCTTAACTCTATAATATTATCAGATACTGGCTGACCATCCTCATTCAACTCGATGACTACTTTATCATCAGGGGTTCTAGCATGCACCTTGGTCATTTTTGACTTCCCTCTAGGTTTTTTTGGACCTTGTACTTTATCTACCAGGTTCAAAAAAATAAATAAATAGAAAATAGACACAGTCAACAGTGCAGTGCACAGATAAAGAAACATTATATTGTACCTGTACCTGCTTCATCTTCCTGTGCAATACATTCCTCCTCTAATCGATCGGTAAGATTTCCCATTGTTTCAGGCACTTCAACATTCTGCTTTTGACGTTTCCGCATAGCTAAATAAGAAGCAACTGAACCAGCAGCTTCACATGAAGTGGTTGTTTGTTTGAACAATTTGCTACATGTAGGTTTTAAAACGGATGGACAAGACGTTATAGGTTTTAAAACTCCTGAAAAAGACGGTGTAATTTTCTTCAAGTTCGTTAATGTTTCTGCGATTTTCGCCCGGTCACTCATTTTCTTTGGAGTGGGAGTGTGTTTCTTGATCAACTCCTTGTTGGAGCCAGATTTTTGGAGAGGGGGTGCAGATCATCGCTTCCTTCTCAATTTCAATGGCTGCATTGGTTCGTGAACGAGTTCTTGGTCCAGGTAAAGGCTCTTTTGACATTACAATTTTGATTCTCTACAATTAAGTCGAAGGTCAAGATTTTTTACGTTCATAAAGGCAAAGACAATAAGTAATAAACAAATAACTTCTTTATACCTCCGAATCTGATGAATCATCAATGACGTCTTCGCCAGCATTTTCTGGGATGTATTCATCACGTCCAGCAACATCTTTACCTTTATCTTTCTTATTTCGTGCGGCAGCCTCTTGCATACAATTAACCAATGGAGGCACCCCAAGTGATCTACTAACTGCATCGTTTTCTTGCATTCGCGTGATTTGCTCTTGTTCATACTTCGTCAAAACTGATGGTTGTGAGAACTGCAAGCAGATTAGCATTATTACGCACCATTGATGATAAATTTAAGCTAGTTAACCAAATAGAGTCGACGTATAAACAATTCAGGCTATTTTGACAGATTGTATGCACAAAGAACAAATAGTTACTTGAATTAGCTGCAGCCTTCATGGTCGGAATAGGACATCGACATAGTAATAGAAAACAACTAAAATCCAGTTCTTGCTTTTACGTGCAGAATTTTAATAAAAACTAGTTTGAAATAAAAGATTTCACCCGGATTAATAAAACTGAAATGAAAATTGAAAAATACCCGAACAACAGCTTCATTCTCTCGGGTATCATCATCATTATCTGTTTCATTTTCTACATTTAATTTCCTCCTATTTCCTTTGTCCGTCACAGTAACATTTTCTTCATCCTTATTCATATCATCAGGCTCCGGCGATAGTTTCTTCTGACCAACCTGAGTTGGGATGTTTTTCATCATTTTGTGTTACTGCTGAAGTCTATGTGCAGTAGTATACCTGCGCTTTGCAACCGGCTTTTTAGCAGAACCTGAACAAAAAACGAAACGATGGCCTTCTTCGTAGTTCTTTACACACACACACACACACACACACATATATATATATATATATATATATATATATATATAAGAATGGATCTATATTACATATACTATATACCTTGAATTATGTTTTTCCTTGGCCGTATGATTACATGTGGCTGCAGTTGAGTCACCGGCTCAATGTCTTTGTCAATGGTGCTGTTGATGTAAAAAACCACTTCTTCTTGCTTATTAATGCAGCCCTGTACGTACTCGTTTACGTCCTTGTCATTCAATATTAGCTGCCAGCCACCCCTCGTTCCTTTGCTGATGATATAGACTCCTACTATTTCAGTGTAATGGAGAGCATCTTTAATAAAGTCCATAAGCACACTGTAAGAAAAGCGGTCTACATCATAATTTGATACTACAAAGGGATCTCCACCAATGTAACATGTCTTTCGAAAATGTCCGCCATGTTGCAGTCGGATAGTAATAAGTTCAGTCATCCTGTACAAAATAAATACATTAGAACAAGGTACATGCATGTTTAAGTAGACAAAAAACAACAATTATAACATTTTGGTCTATAACCACAGTCAGATGACAGTAAAGAAAGACATTTAATCATAAAACATGTGAACAGTGTAGATTGCATTATCAGAAAAGAGTGACAAATACATTCATCAAAGATAATAGTTCCCAGCTAAAACAATAAGTGCCAAATACATCATAAATTAGACCAAATTAAAGCAAGAAGAAAGAGGAATTTTTTATCCTAATGAGACGGAACAGGATCAGGAACTTCTGCTTCTACTTCTGTTTCTAGTTGTATTACGGGGACATCGTCCCTAATCCATCCCACATCAACAACTTCTGGTTCTAGTTCACCACCTATGCCCATATCATGTGATTGTGTATTGCTCATGTCTTCTTCCATTGCATTCTGATTTTCAGTATCACACCAATCTCGCGGCAATTTTTTAATAACGTAATGACTGTTCTTTTCAACAGCATCTTCCACATAAAATACTTGCTGCACTTGCGAAGACAGGACATAAGGCTCAGTTTTATGGCACTTGCTAAAATTTACTCGAGTAAAACCATATGAATCTTTTTCCTCTTGGTACCAGCAACACTTAAAAAGGACCACAGTGAAAGCTCCCCAATAATCAAGCTCAAAAATTTCTTTGATTGATCCGTAGTAATTGACATCACCCACTATTGGGTTTTGGTCTTTCGAACTTGCAAAGCTGGTGGTTTTGGCACTAAAAAATACACCACTATTTTTTGTGGTACATCGAGAATCTCTAAATTTTGTGTGGAATCTGTATCCATTTACTATATAACAGATAAACTTCCTAGCTACTCGATTAGGACCTAATGCAAACAACTCTAAATCTGTTGAAATATTGCCCTTTTTCAGAACCTCTTCTTTAAGCCAATTCCAAGACTCTTTGAAATGTTCTCGTTCCCTCTTGTATCTTCTTGGATTTGGAAGACCATCCACAATAGCTCGATGAACCCTAAATAATAATTAAGGTCAAAAAACTATGAAATGCAGATGTTAATTTATAGTTAACGAAAATGATATAGGAACTTAAGAACTTACTCGATCAAACTCTCAATTTCTTGATTATCGGAATTGAACAGAATATAGTGATGCGTTGCCTTCCACTCTGCATCTTTCAAATTGAACATCTTCCCATCTTTGTTCTTCTTTGTTCCAATATGATATTCCAAATCTGTTGGACATTTTCCAAAATCAATCAACGTGTTTTCTGTTCCTCCATAAATGCTTAAAAATCTTGAACAGAAGGTCACACACTCTTCTGCCAAGTAACCTTCTGCAATCAAACCTTCCGGTTTGTTTCTATTTCGCACATAAGATTTCAACTTTCCTAGATATCACTCAATGGGATACATGCATCTAAGATGTTCAGTCCCGCCGTATTCGATTTCTCTGCATAAATGAACAGGCAAGTGTACCATTATATCGAAAAAAGCCTGTGGAAAAATCATTTCAAAATGAAAAAGTATCTCGACAATTTCTTTTTGCAGTCTCTTGATATCATCCACTTTGATAACCTTGCCCCATAGTCCTCTAAGGAATGCACTAAATCTGATTATTGATAACGCAACCTCGGGTTTTGACGCTTTCTTCACGGCAAATTGTAACAAATAGTGGAGTATAAAATGAGCATCATGGCTCTTATATCCCATAACCATTCTCTCTTTCATGTGCACATACCGACTAACATTCGAGGCACAACCGTAGGGCAGTTTGGCGTTCTTCAATACAGAGCAAAAGATTTCTTTTTCCTTGTTTGCCATATCAAATATTGCAGCTCTAATTTCAACATGCTTTCCGTCACCACATTCAATAGGATGAAGTTCCTTCCTTATGCCTAACTCCTGTAAATCCAAACGAGCGTTTAGGTGATCCTTTGACATGCTACCTATATTAAGTAAAGTACCTAATATTTTGTCGCATATGTTCTTCTCTATGTGCATGGCATCCAGGTTATGTCGAAGGGGATTATAACACCAATATGGTAAGTCAAGACCTTTTTTTAAAAGGGCCATCACTTTTACCAGGTTTCTTCGTCTTATCCCCAAACTTATTTTTGAACCCCCACAATAACTCTTCAATATCATTTCCTGATAGAATTTCTGGAATGCTCCCCATTTCAGTTTCATCATTAAATCTCCTCTTATCTAGCCCCCACTTATGTGTTGGATCAAGAAACTTTCTATGGTGCATATAACATATTTTTTTGCTATGCTTCAAATAATTTGAAGAAGCTTCATAATGGCATATTGGACACGCTACACTACACCAAAATGGCCATTTGGCAACCCTTTTTTTTCCAATTGCCAATACTTATTTGTGTTGTAGGGTAATCACCGTAATATGCGTTGCTATATTAAAAAAGTGTTGCCAAAAATACATAATAATATTTTTTTTATTGCCAACGCTTATTTGGGTTGTTAAGGGTGTTTGCTGAGGGCAAAAACGTAAACTAACGTCATTAACCCTATTTCCTATATCTCCTTCCTTTGCCCAACGCTTTCACAAAATACGGCCGCCTAAATCACAATTCCAAATCCCACGAATTTAAGAAAGAGAAAAAAAAAACTACAATTCCAATCCAAATCTACGAATACCAGCATGGCGAAATGGAATTCGTAACTCTCTAATCGGATGTAAGTATCGCTTCACCGTAACAACTGACGTTCGATTTTGGTATCCTTGTTCGATTTGTGCTTGCGATCAATATCGTGTAAGATTTCTGGTATTATAGTTTTGAATCCATGAAAACGTTTGCTGATAAATCAAAAAAATTATCCAAAAACCCTTTTTTTATGCTAACAGATCTAGAAAATACTTTGTCAAGTCTGGAGATATGGTGTTGTTGCTCTAATTATTGGGTAACTAAATCTTCGATACTCTCATTTTGTGGTTTAGGTGTATGATTTTAATTGCCTGCCTTTGATGGTATTTCGATTTGCAGGAGAAAGATTTGGTTAAATTGAAGAGGGAAGCAAGACTTAAGGAAGGGTTTTATGTTCCCCCTGAAGCCAAATGTATTGCAATGAAGACATTTTTGTTTTCAAAGTGTGCCTTGCATTGAATGAAATCACGTACTAATTTAAATTTTAAATCTTGCAGTACCATACAATGTGCAATGTCCTGTACATGGCAATAACAGAGTTCACGCAGGTATCCCAGATTTCATGAAAGTCTAATCTTGAAGACAACGTGCACTTTGAATTTTTGACTGCTTTGATGTTCATCGTTTGATGGTCTCCAGCTCTTTCTTTTAGAGTCCTATACTGAAGTAGCTTCATCAGAAAAACGTAATTTAGCACTTGATTAAAATACAGGGATATGGATTTTAGTTGCCCCTTCAACTTATTATTCTCTTACACTAAATCAATATTGTTCCTTTTTGGTTGACAAATAATATAGTATAGGTTGGTATATAATAGAAAATAGGTTTGGTTGCAATAAAGGAGGCACACAATATAAAACCGAAAACTGAGCTAATGGTTTATTTATTTATTTTCCTTCTTCAGCTTTGAAAGATTTTAATCAAATCTGAAGAGATTCAAGTATTGCATCTAGGTTTTAACTTTGATTTCTGTTATAACTTTCAGAAGCGCTTGACTGGTCATTTTTGATAATGAACGAGGATAAATTTGCCTTTTTGTTTGGAACTAATGATCATTGGGGTCCACTATCACTCTTCCAAGAGGTGAAATGTTATCTACATTTGTTCATGTTGGATGATAGTAATTATTGATAAAATTTCCTCTTGTATTAAAAAAAATGAAAGAAAAGGAATCTGGAGAAGGAGAAGCAATTCGAATAATTGGTGTGCACACAGAGACCTATAGTTCTGCATACACACATCGTATCGCTTTTGAATAACCTTTTACATTAAGGTAAAATTACTATCTTTGATATCCCGTATAGTCTAAATGCTATATTTTGCTCTTAATAGCAATGTATAATTGTTCAGTGTGTCATTAAATCTTTTCCATAATTGTTCAGTTCTTAAGCTGCTTAAACACAATTAGAGTATCATAATACCTATAGAAAGTTTCTTACTGACCATCATTTCAGGAACTTATCTACATTTGTGCAGTACTTTTGACAAAGTGTTTTATTTTTGGTATATAGTACTTCTATTTGCATGTATTTTATTGTTTTATTTTTTGTTAAACCGTGCAGTTTTAACTATCAAAAGGGGCAACTGTAAGCAGTTTTAACTATCAATATATAATGGGAATACCTTCTGTTGAATTTTTTGAATTTATAGAAACGATATTGTGATAAAATTCTCAACTTAGTTTGAAATAGTACGGTTTTGTTGTCATTCACTTATCCCTGCACATTCACACTTACCAGCTTCCCATATTTTCATGGCTATTTCCATCTATTAATACAAATATTTTTCTTTTAGTCATTTATCTCAAATGGAACGTCAATTCAACACTATGTCTAGCTTAGAACTGCAAGAGCACACAACTGGTGGCAGCTAGTAGGTATGAATCTTATAGATGTATGATAAACTAATCATCTAAGTTTGCTGTAGGATATCAATTACTGTAATTGGTTTGACTAGATCATGCCATATCATTACTACTTCTAACTATCATACAATGATCATGTGGAGGAAAAAATACACAGTCCTCCCTTTCTGAAAACAAGTTTCAAAAGGACAACATGTTTGTAAGTTTTAACATACTTTTAGAAAAAAATGCAAATGATTGATTTTATCAAAAGGAGAAAAAAAGGTCGTTTTGATAATTGAATCTCCACATGTAGTTAGACAAATAGAAGTAATGCACTGTTGTGCTGTTTAATTAAAAAAGAATATGAATTGTTTAGTGAAAATTATGTGATTGACATATATGTCTGACATAAGCTTATAGGTTGATGTCATTTTGCAAGTATATTGCATAGTATTCATTTTCATTAATGCCGTATTACCAGCATAAATGATAATTTACTTGCTAATATATTGCATAGTATTCATTTTGCAAGCTTCTGTTATAGCCTTACGTGGGAAGAAGGGAGAAGCACAGCCAAAAATGGCTTGTCGGTCTGTATTAGAAAGCTCGCTGTAGCATTCCGGTATAGCGACAAATAAATAAATATATGTCATATGAATTTCCAGCAAATCTTCCTTGGCTTTATCCTTTTTCATTTCTCTTCATGTAAGTCTTTGCCATGAATATATCATCTACATTAATTCACACACTCTTTGTACAACGTAGCATTCTACATCTTTTGAAATATGATCTTGGTTTTGATTATAAAAGTCCATATTAATAAGTGATTTAACGAACGTATCGCTCTGCATTTTATTTTATAACATAACATTTATCTCACAAATCTATGCTACATTTTTGAATATGGACACACTGATATGTAATTGTCATATGCATGATTCAGGTTTTTTACCCCGCTGAATATGGTCCCTGTGGTCGCACTAGTCGGATTTGGTCTATTTGACAGAGGATTTCCTGTGGTATTGATCTACATTACTTTATATGAAATTTGTTTGTTCATTACACATTGACATTTTGAACCTTAGTATTCCGTGATTACATAGAAACAAAATTAAAATTGCTAGCTATCATTAGTTACGGTCACATCAGTAAATAATACAGTTTGAATTTCTCATTTTATACTGAGAATTCATCACTTTTCAGGCTGGGCGATGCGTAGAAATTGGCGTTCCCATGCTTATCCTATTCATTGTAGCTTCACAGGTTCGCTTTTGCAAGACAAACAACTAAAATTGGAAATAATAAATATAAGATGAAATCTAATCATTTACATTTTGTACGTTGTTTTATGTTGTATCTGAAACATATAACTGTAATCTAAGTGCCAATACTGGAGAGATACGCCCTGTTCTTGTTCATAGCTGTAATATGGGCTTACGCCCACATTCTAACTGTTGGCATAGCCTACAACCACAGACCTGAACTGACTCAGTTTCACTATCGAACCAACCGATCCGGTCTCATCTCCTCTGCTCCTTGGTTTGTAATAACTAAAGTTGTTTGCATTTTATGTATTTTCATGTTATATATATGTATGTATATATCAAGTTTCACAATTCATCTTTATCAATATTATGACAGGATTAGAATCCTATATCCGTTACAGTGGGGTGCACCCACATTTAATGCTGGTCATGCATTCGGAATGATGGCTGCTGTTATTGTATCACTGATTGAGGTAAATGTATGCAAATAATGTATGCAAATCAAGAGCAAATATATGTCTCTTATATTAGAAGCGTTCAAGGATCAAATCATTAAAAGAAAAAAGTTACGAGGCTTAACTGGATTTTAATTTTGCAGTCAACAGCAGCATACAAAGCTGCAGCAAGGTTAGCAAGTGCAACACCACCTCCGGTTCATGTCCTTAGTCGCGGTATTGGATGGCAGGTATGACATAAATTTTTCCTTCAGACTATATTTTATATTTGGTTAAATATACATTACATGATATTTATGTTTCTGAATTCTAAAATGTGCAGGTAATTGGTATTCTTTTAGATGGTTTATTTGGCACAGGCACTGGCTCCACTGTCTTAGTGTAAGTGCATTATCTTTTCAAAAGTATTCCTGTTTCTTGAGTTTAATAGCTATATGTCCCTTCTTGATGCTACAAGATTGAATATTTCAGAGAGAATATTGGGCTTCTCGGATCAACTAGAATTGGGAGTAGAAGGGTTGTACAAATATCAGCTGGTTTCATGATATTTTTCTCCATGCTGGGTAAATTTTTTACTTTCTTGTTAATAAATATACCTTGTTGAACAAATATTAATCCTACAAACTAAGGAGGAAAATATCGTTTACATTGCTTCACCAATTCAGTATATTTGGTGTTATCTGGTTATCTTTTAAACGCTAGAAAGTTTGAAATGTTTAGGAACATTAATTAATTTGTCTTAAGAATATTAATTAATAACTTCGAGACAACTGTTTAAGCTTGTTTTATGGTTTTTATTGTTTGAAATAGGGAAATTTGGTGCAGAAAAACTGATGAAACTGAGCCGTAAGGCTCAGTTTTGCTGAGCCTATGGCTCGGCAAAACTGAGCCTTATGGCTCAGAAAAACTGAGCCGCAAGGCTCGGTTTTGCTAAGCCTATGGCTCGACAAAACTGAGCCTTATGGCTCAGAAAAACTGAGCCGTAAGGCTCAGTTTTGCCAAGCCGTACGACTCAGTTTTGTTGAGCCTATGGAACAAGTGTTTATGGAATCACTTATTTGCAGAATGGATGCCGATTGTGATAAGCTATTAGAATGGATGCCGATTGTAACAGCCATAGTTCCATTTTCTTAAAATGTTCTTTTATTAGTATGTATGTATGTATATCTGACACATCAGTTAAGATAAGAAATCAACCTCAGGTACTGATGTCATATATTGGTCTTTCATCAACCGTTTCATAAAATTTTCACTTGAAATACCGACAGTGATATATCGATGGATACATTTTGATATATAATATTTGGTGTGTTTTGATATTTTTGATGAATATCGATCATTATTTTAAAATTGAAAATAAATAAAAACAACTGACAACTTCTTCGTATTCCTATGTTATGTATTTAACATGTAGTGGTCCATTGGATGACGATATAAGGACCATGTTAGGAATCCAAATACATAATTTCTTCAATTTTAGCCGTATTCTTTCATTATTTCATGTTGCTATTTGTATCACATTTTATCATCAAAAACAACTTCGTATAAGGATCACTTCACCTTTTAGTGTCATTATTTATTGTTTATGTATAACCGTTTAATATAAATTCTCATCCTTTGTTTTTTGTTAGTATCATGTGCTTGGAACTAAAAGTTGAATCCAAATATTTTATATGTTTTATCGGTTGATGATGAACTAATAGCTTGAAATAGGAATCGAATAAATCAAATAAATTATCCTTGTCTAATCTTTTGAATGAAGATGAAAATACTTTGAAAACTAAAGAAGAAGACAAAGTAGTAGTAGAAGAAGGAAGTTTTAAGTATATTGTGAACTTAATTTATAACTTGTATTCTAGTAGAATGTAGTATGACTGACTGTAACCTGTTAATTTTATATATTTTGCTGTTAGTTTTTTGAAGTAACTTCAGAAAATTGATTCGAAAATCTCTAAAAGATAAATTTATTTACTATATTGTTACCTTAATAGCATTTATAACTTACTTTTAACATGTCATGTATTTTGTCTTTATAATCCGATATGCAGTTGATAGCAATACTCATTATTATTTGTTATTAAGGATTGTACAAAATATCTACTTCTGATGTAATTTAGAATATGCTTGAATACACTTTTGTTATGTTTTTATCGATGATTTTCATCAGGCCCACGATAATGGCACCTATACCGAGCGAGATATGTCATTGCATCTTGATGGTAGCAATTTTCCTATGTCCTACTGTTTAGGAAAATCTCCCTTTCCGGCTTTGGATGATTTTGTGGAATCTATTGCCTCTAGTGGAAATGTTTCAGGTGTCTCATATATAGTGTTCAGATTCATTTATGCTTTTCAGCTTAGAGAAGGAGGTAGCAAAAGGTTATGTTGGAACACAAACAATTTGTCATTTTCGGAAAGTGGTACCGAATATAGAGAAAGTAATTTGGGTTGTTGAAGTTCTTGAATCGGATGCACCAATTTATGATGGTCCTCAAAATGGAATGTACAAGTTACGTGAATTTTCAGATGGAGGCTTTGTTATATGGCCAGAGTTTTGTATTTGGTATTTGTAGAATCTCATTTATGTATAGAATTTAGCAAACTAATTATGTATTGAATTTGACATCTTAATTATGTATTGTGCTTATTTATTGTTAACTGATATTAAATGTCGTTACGTGATTATGAATGTTATCTATTAGTATGCATTGAGTTTAATATTAGTTTTTGATTCATATTAAATATCGCCTATATTATCATCATGTTGGTTATTAATGTTAGAAACATGCGAGTCGCGAATATATATACTGTTATTATTAAAATTTATATTTGTTGTGAATTTAAATTTTGTAACATGTATAGGTGTTGCAAACAAATATATTGCAACATGTATAAGCGCTGCAAACAAAAATCTTACAACGTTTATAAGTGTTGTTAAAGAAAATCTACCAACGCTTATAAGCGTTGCTGAAGAAAATCTACCAACGCTTATAAGCGCTGCTACTGAAAATATACCAACGCTTATAAGCGTAGGAACAAAAAAAATCTACCAACGCTTATAAGCGTTGGTACTAAATTGCCACCCCTCCATAGCAACACTAATAAGCGTTGCTGAAATTTTTTGCGATGGTTATACTCGTTGGGAATCACTTGTTTTGGTGTAGTGCTAGTTTCCCCTTCATGCGCCAACCTGACAACATGGCATATCCCGGAAAATCACTAATGGTCCATAAGACGCTTACACGTAAGTTAAAATTCCCATCAGTCAAGGAATCATATGTTTCGACGCCAACATTCCATAACGCTTTCAATTCTGCAATTAAAGGCTGTATATATACGTCAATACTGTTCTTTGGAGAATCTGGACCAGATATTAATGTTGAAAGAATCAAATTCTCTTGTTTCATGCATAACCAAGGCGGAAGATTGTAGTTTACCAACAGAATTGGCCATGTACTATAACTTGAATTCATTGAACGATATGGATTAAATCCATCACATGCTAGACCCAATCTAATATTACGATTTTCTGATGAAAAATCAGGATAGCGAGCATCCATCATCTTCCATGCCACACCATCAGCTGAATGTCTTAGTTTTCCATCTATTTTTTGTTCCACTTGGTGCCACCTCATGAGTTTGGAAAATTCTTTGCACATAAACATCCCTTGTAACCTTGGTCTTAGAGGAAAGTACCTCATAACATTTGCCGGCACTTTGGGAATCGACTTTGGTGGATCATTATTATCAACGATGTCTTCTTTTTCTTTTACAGCCCACCTCGAAAAACCACAAATGTCATAAGCCTCTTTATCTTAATTCTCTGCCCAATATAACATGCAATGGTTTGGACAGGCATGTATATTATGGTAATCAAGACCTAAATCCTTAATTACATTCTTTGCAGCGTAGGAAGACAAAGGCAACTGGGCATCAGGAAAGGCTTCTTTTATAAGCTTTAGTAATTCCCCAAACGCAGACTCGTTTATTCCATAAGCACACTTTAAATGATAAAGCCTGATCAAGAAACTTAGTCAAGAAAATTTAGTGCTGCCAAGATATAACGGTTTTTTTCCTTAGTTAACATGCCGATAAAATTTCTTGGCCTCTGGATTTGGTTCTACTACAAAGTCCTTGGGATTTTGACCAAATTTGTAACCCGCACATTTGAACATCACATCCAAATTATCCTCAAAATCCATCTCCGTTGCACAATCCATATGGTCATCAACTCCTAATAATTTTGTCTGTGAAACTTCACAAATCCACCCGGTATGTAATGGAGAAGGGCTATTAAAAATAAGTTGATCGTATATAACATTTTCACAATACCAATTACGTTCTGTACATTTTTTGCAGGGGAACTTCATCTCATCACCTACTTTATAAATGGGAAATGCATTTCTTAGAAAAGTTGTTACCCCTCTTACATATTCTGCACTCGATCTCGGAAGTCCTATCCATATGTAATACTCACTATCCATTATCACAATCTAACCACGGTCTAGCAAGACCAAATTTGATTCCACTAATAGTTTCAAGACACGAACAAGGGCTATCCTGTAAGGTTTGACTAAATTAGGAATAAAAACAAAACAAGTTAATAATTTACAAATATACATAATCAGTATGATGATACAAAGACGATTGTTTTGATATGAATTATCACTAACTTTTGGAACTGAGTTATCAGGATTATACATAAAACAAGCAACTAAGGATACTGACCACAAATTCATAACATTACATGACTGCACCAAAACAAAACAGTACAGATACAAAGACCATACAGGTGACATAAAGACGATGCAGTTGTACCTAATACAAAAAACGATGCAATAATTTAATTTTGTCTTCTAATGTTTAGCCCTTGAAGATGGTCGTTAAGTCTAGTAACGTCAGTTTGAAAACCAATAACTCGATTTTGCAGCGTTGTAAGTTGATGTTGTAATTCATTTGCGTACTCAGCGGCTCGACTTGGAAACTGTTGGTCAATCTACTGCCAAAAGGTACACCCTATGGGATAAACACACATCTAAAATAACGACGACCAATGTTGAATCCAATCGAAATAACATCTTCTACAGCGGCATACTCACAATCACACTTTATGATTGGTAAGTAAGCTTGCTATTTGTTAACCACTTGGTTGTTTTGATGCCGACGACGTAAGGCATCACGACCATGCCGTCGCATCGCCCTTTCTTCACGTCGTTCTTCTTCTAGCCGTTGTCTTCGGAGTTCTTCTTTCTCTAGTTCATACTCAAGCAAATCATCGTAGTGCCTTTCTTGCATCTCTATATAAAAATCAATAGGAGTTTCTGGTGATGATGGGTTTGAAAATTCTAGATCATCCATGCCCAGGGTATCTTCATAGTCATATGATGTAGGAAGAGAAATAAGCATTATTTAACTACAAACAGAAATAGACATTAAACATTTAAATTGGATTTCTTTTGTCCTCTAAATTTTGTTTCCACCTGTCGAAATAAGCATTATTTACCAATACATCAATTGTTTGGCAAACATAAAAATACAAAACTTGCTGAAACGACCCGAAATCCTCCTTACGGGAAATCGCGGATAGAGTCGAGAACACGACACAAAGGAACGCAGACAGAGGAACATTTCATTGTTAATTACAACAATTCCACCAGAATACAAGAATATACAGAGTATAAACAAATAATATACATTCGATAAATATCAGAGATTACAATACATTACATTGCAGCGGAAAATAATACAAAATACAACTGAAGGAGATATACGGATATAAAGCTTTCCGGATATCGTTCCAGCTGTAAACCAGGATCCTGTGAATATAAATCTGCAAAACCGAAACTACTAGTTGCCCATGTCAAAATAAAGGCACCCAGAGTTTAGGTTAAAACAATAAACTCTAGGTCAGTCATGGGACTGGTGTGAGAACTAAAACAGTTGTTAATCTTTATTTTAAAGTTAGGTAAATCAAGGGACCTCGCCGTATAACACGGAACGGGTGTTCTCCCAAGAATACCAGTGCATAAAACAAACAGCGCAATGCTAAATAAAGAAAAATGAAGCTATTATAAGACCCTGGTCCCATCACACAATGCAACACAAACCAGAGGATAGGGTTTTCCCTTATGATAGCCAAAGCATGCTTGATATGTTTAAAACAAATCATTTGATACTATAATAGGTGTATAGTGTCAAAACAACTTCAAATATAAATATATCAATCCTAGACGGCATGGGTACCATATATCATGTCGCCA
This sequence comes from Allium sativum, assembly GCA_030737875.1. NCBI lineage: Eukaryota > Viridiplantae > Streptophyta > Magnoliopsida > Asparagales > Amaryllidaceae > Allium > Allium sativum. Next base: position 419,837,615 of record CM060913.1, on the reverse strand, counting down.
TACTAGGCTCTACAATCAAAACTGCGAATGTCACCTATTTGGAAATTGGATTTCCATTTGTGAACCGAGGCAAAAGATAGTCCTCTACCGATTTGAGACGCTCTAGCCCGCCCCTCAGGAACAGAACACATCGTCCCTTGGATCTTCAGGGCTGGTCCACCGATGTGGATTAGACGAAATCCTGAACACTACGTCTCCCCCACCTTTTGGGTGTCAATGAGTCAACGAATGACTCCATCGGCTTCACATAGTCACCGATATATCTGAGGTGCCTCGCAACAGCACAACCACATAAGTCAAACTCGTCAGGGCGTGTAAAACCACTGACGCCACTTTTAGCTAGAAGGAAACGCATGTTCTCCCTGCAGTCCTCTCCCGTTTTTAGTTCACTACCGGGGTGTGAGGCTCGCGAATCAACGTTACGCAAAGCTACGCCACAAAGGCCGTGCTTTGATCATCAACCACAAGACTTTGCTTTTCAATAGAAGCCTTGCTCATTTGCATCTTAGCATGCCACACAGGCAAACCACTCCATGCAACCGATATTAATCACATAGAATGAAATCCAATGTCAGACACATAGTCCATTTACAAGTCCGTTCTGGTCTGAACGAAACCGGAGGCACCTAGTACCCCGCATATCCATCGATCTCCAAGTACGTCTGGACGATCACCAACTATTTCCATCTTCTTGGGTGTACATCCCAATCAAGATCATCAGTAATCACCCAAAGGACGTGAAGACCACCGGTCTTCGACCACCGTCTTCATCTTCGACTAATCGTCGTATCAGTTATTCAGAATGCGATAAACCCGGTCTTTCCGAATAACTCGCGTATATTATAAACAAGTGTTACACAAACACAACATACGCCTCATTCCAATTCATCAGTCACTAACCGTAAATTTACAAGAGAATAATTCCCCAAATATTAACCCCGAAGGACGAAACCAACATCAGATCAATATCCAGAAAACCATTCTGCTTAGCTAACCGACAGTTAGTTTCTAAATTTCACATTCATAGGGAAAGGTTCCCATTAATTTTATCAAAGATAAATCCTTTAAATTTATACTTTAATCTACTTTTGAATATCAATTCAAACTAGTTGGGATTAGCGAACCTCACCGAAGTAATCATTTGTTTTAATTTCCCAATTCCAACCTATTCATCCCTTGAAGTAAAACTGCTAATACTTCATATCTAACACCACGGTGTTGTCGGTAAATTCAATTACCTTTTCACGTTCAAATCTAATTAAAGATTTAACTATCGCCTGGAGCAAAACTGGTGATACTCCATTCTCGATCTTTTCAATCTAATTAAAGATTCATTAAAACTCCACTTAGTTTTAATCTTTAACCGCGTTAAAGAATCAGTGTCATTTAAAACACGGTTCACGATAAACCCCAAAATCACATCACATTTCAATCTGTCCCTAACCGTAAATTAACAAGTGAACAATTCCCTAAGTATTAACCCCGAAGGACGAAACCAACATCAGATCAATACCCCAGAAACCATTCAACTTAACTAATCTCCAGTTAGTTTCTGATTTTCTTAACTCCTTTGGGTCTAAGAACAGTATTATTGAAGATACCGTTCACGACGACTCAAAATCACATTCTATTAATTATCGGGTTAAAGAACGAGTGTTATTTAAAACACCGTTCACGATAAACCCAAGAATCAATCTGAATTCAATTCCAATTAAATATTATTTAATTGGTACACTTCATTAAATCTAACTAAAAAGATTTAATATTTTTCTCAACTAGGCTTAAGAATAGTGTTAATGAAGACGCCATTCATGACAAACCCAAATCATATTTGATATTAAATACAGGGCTCTGAATAGAAAATATATCGGCTTATATTCAATATCAAATTCTACGACCAACAAATATCGTATTGGAAATAACGATATAAATATATTTTTCAAATTTCCATAACAATATCTGTGTAATCACGAAATCCAACATCGAAATAATCCAAAGACAATTTCGATTCAAATCCGTTCCAATTCAATTATTGGAAATTCTAATTACCTTCAAAACCATTTTCAAATTCAATTTATTTATTTTAAAAATAAATAGAATTATAATTCTAGTTCAAAACTAGTTCATTTCGATAAAAATCTATTTTTATCTTTTCAAATATGGAGTTTTTCATCCCAATTCTTCCCAAATCATTTCTTATGATTTTACACAAATTATTACTATTTTTAATAATTTTATCAAGGCCCGTACAGTCGATTTCCATCAGTGGCCATCGAACTGCACTTACAGAGACCTTTCCCAAATTTGATTTGGACATAATTCCAAATCCAACCGTTAGATTTCTAATTTCTAATATTCGTTAGAAAGCTCTTTCGATACGAACCCAACGGTTCCAGTTTTAGGAGAATCCGACGGTCGGATCTCCCGCAATATCCATTTGAAGTCAATGGTCGAAATTCACAAACTACCGCAGCGCGGTGCGTTCTATTCAGGCCATTATATTATATATATAATATATATAATATATACTTCATCGATTTCCTTTTAAAACGTATTTTATAAATCGTTTTAAATTCATTTTCAAAACGATTTCAACTTCCTTTTCAAATTCAAATCAAAACTGAATTTTCCAATATAAATTCGTTTTAAATTCATTTCAATTCTATTTAAATTCAAATCCATTTCAGTTCAATTTCAATACGTTTTAAATTCAATTCAAAACGATTTCAATTCTATTTCAATCTAATTCGGATTTCAATTCTATTCAGTTTAATTCGAATTTCATTTCAAAATATTCGATTTTGAAATCACTGTTCAATATTCATTATAAAAACGAATATAATCGATATAAATATCGTTCATGTCAAAATGGCGTCAATCTAATCAATACGGCTACATATATTCTATTTTCAAATATTCTATTTCAAATATTTCTTTTTCAAATATTTCTATCCAAATATTTCTTTTTCAAATATTTCTATTCAAATATTTCTTTTTCAAAACTGGAATGAGGCCCAATCAATTACCATATAATGTTAATTATATGGATTTTCTACCACACGTATCTAACAGCTACGATAAATCATCAACCATCATCCAAAGTGCGGTCTACACTGTATAAGCATCAAATATAAATATTTAACGCTTATAACAGTCTGTCAATCAATCGATCGACATACAGCTAATTATTGGGATTAGTGTATGTCATATATCATCCCAATACCCGTGTGGGGTTTCAAACAATCAAACACATATTTTGTTTGTGCAGTTGGGCGATGTGTAAAATTTATCGTCCCAATCAATATCAGTCAAATGTGTGTATATAAACAAATCGTTCGATTTGTTTATATTAATTTATTTCATTTCATATACACGTTAAAATTCTATTTTTAACTATAAAATATTTTTAACTATATAAATATTTTATTTCATTTCACATCACATCACACAATCAACTACACACCAAAATCATACAAACAAGCATACAAGCCGTCCATGGTCTGTGGACGACGGGTGTTGGGTGCTACTAAACACCGTCTGCATCCTAGTATATATTTCAACTAGAAATAAAATTAAAAGTGAGAAGTTCTCACAGAGGGTTCCACTCCTCCAGTTCTATATCTGAATTTCTGAACATCTGGATTTGCCCGTACTTCCAACATAGTCTTTGTCACGCTGTTCACATTTAAACATCACATTTTTATCTCACTATATATATATAATAAAAATCAGATTTTTACTTCGCTATATATAAAAATTATATTTTCTACTTCATCTATTTTTATTTTCTACCGCTACTATATAGATAAAAATTCTATTTTTATAGCGCTACCTCCTATAGAGAGATTATATTTTTATACTTCTACTATATAAAAGATTATATTTTTTTTACATTACTACAAATCACATTTCCCATATGATAAAATCAGGTTTTAATCTAATTTAAAATCGGATTTTTATAGAATAAAATAAAACAAAATCGGTGAAACTCACTGCGTTTGATCGGAAGAAGGTTGTCGAAGTCTGGTGGTCGACGAGGGGGCTTCAGGCGATCGGCGATGACCTTCTGGTGGTCCACTGCGGCTGTCAGTGGGTTTGTAGAGGGGGTTTCTAGTATCGGGGAGAGGGATGAGGGGTGTGGCTGCTCTGGAGGAGGAGGCGGCGACTGGGGGATGGCGAGGTGGCATTGGGTCGGCGGCGATGAGGTGCGGTGGCCTGAAAGGGAAAGGGCGGCGGGTGTCTTCAAAACTGGGGTGCTCGCTGCCTCGAATGGAAGAGGATCGACGGAGACGAGGGAGGCGGAGGTGCATGGGTGGGGTCCGTCGGCGGCGATGCCATGGAGGGGGTGGGCGGCGCAGTCAACGGGGTGATTTGGGGTTTTTCTGTAAAGTGGTCGGGGAGAGAGAGTATGGGAAGAGAGAGAGGGTAGGGGGGTTATATAGTTTTATTTAATTATTATTTATTTTCTTCTTAAGTCGACTTTTCAATTCGAACTCGAAATCCAATCCAACAACTGTCGTCCCTAGCGTAATACCCCCATTCCGAACACAATGGGATATGTATCGTAAGCTGATTTGATCGTTACAATCAGTTTTCGTCAAATTTAAAATTTAAATCTATATATTCAATTTTAAATGCACATTTCAATTTACCGGGGCCACATACAGTCTCTAAAAATTCCCGAAAAATATTTTCTAGCTTCTTATTGATGATATGGTCCTAAAAAAACTAATTTCATCGAATTCTGAGACTGTTTGAATAATGGCCATTTTCCAGTCGATTAAATCAACTAAAACTGGTCAAACGCGTTTTCCTTTGCCACGCTCACATATTGATTTGAAAAATTATGAAATTTGAAACCTAGCAATAACTAGACATCACGGATCCAACAAAAGTGGTTTCGTCGAAATTCGAAGTCGTTTACAAAATTTCCATTTTTAAGGGCTAGAAATCCATAATGACTATTTTGAATTTTCATCCGGGCATAACATTTTATCCCCGCTATGAAATTTTGATTTTTCGGATTCCTTGAAAAGATATCCTCAATTAGATTCAAATATTTTTGATTTCGCTAAAATCCGGTTTATTTTGCATCTTGTACATCCATTTGAAATTTGAAATCGAATTATCGAACTACCGCGCCATTTTCAATTCCTTTTACAATTAGAAATAAATAATTATATTCTAATGACGATCTATATAATATATACGTTTGAATTCTATTCAAAATAAATTTCTCGTCGTTATTATTTAAAATAATTCATTTTAAATATTCAAAATTCACTAAAATTGCCAAAATAAAATTTTTAAATTGGCTCGCATTTCCTGGTTATTACAATCTCCCCCACTTAAAACTTTTCGTCCTCGAAAAGGAACGAAGCCGAAAGTCGTTTAACTAATCAACTCAACTTTCGTTATTTTCATTATGGCTTAAGTTCTTCAACTTTTCAGTTTCTAAGAACTTTTCAAAATTTTCAAAAAATTTGGCTAACACCCTAAATTTTCGAAAAATTTCGCCATAACCTCCCCTGCACCGGGAGCACCGGGAAAATCCCGAAATTGCCATACAGGCCCTCTGATCTCAAAAAGAAAAAGAAAAAGCCAAGCGGCTAGCCAATCGGCTCATAAAATCATCATCACCCAAACAAAACAGTAAATTATGGTAAACATGTACCTATTTGTCGGGCATACAATTTTATTCTTCTGCTCTATCCTCTTTGCTATGACCTGTTCAGTGTAAGTACATGTATATGCATGCAAATGCGACAAATTTTCAATACAATTCACTATTTGGTACAATTTGGTCAAATGGTTCAAATTTTCAATTAGACAACAATAATCAAACAACACAACCATCAATAAATTAGTTGATTAGCTTTTGAAATTCATAACTTTGATACATAGTCAAAAATCAGATTTTTGATGCCAAATCATAACAATAATGTATCCTATCTAGTTTTGGTTCTCACACCAGTCTAATGGAAATATATAGAAATCTCACCTTCGTTATTCGAAAATAAATAATGACGATGGTGCCCCGCCACCAGAATTATCCCCGGGCAACCAGAGTGTGATTCTATAACTATCTAGTACATTAAAACTTTGAATACACGTTTGCAAGACATATATGCAAAAAAATTATATATTGGATTGTCCAAATTCATATAAATAAATAATCAAATACGAATAATTGATTTAAATTTTTAAAACAAAACTTGTTTGCAATTTTTTTTTAAAAATATACTCTTCACACTCGTTCTAGGACACTACTGATCCCACCTCTAACGAGTCATTCCCATTGGTTATTACTAATCCTGTTTCGGATGAATTCTTTCGTATGGTTCTAATGTGTCTTGTTCTCTGAGCTTTGTAAACCAAAGCTCTGATACCACGATGAAACGACCCGAAATCCCCCTAACGGGAAATCGCGGATAGAGTCGAGAACACGACACAAAGGAATGCAGACGGAGGAACATTTCATTGTTAATTACAACAATTCCATCAGAATACAAGAATATACAGAGTATAAACAAATAATATACATTCGATAAATATCAGAGATTACAATACATTACGTAGCTGCGGAAAATAATACAAAATGCAATTGAAGGAGATATACGGATACAAAGCTTTCTGGATATCGTTCCAGCTGTAAACCAGGATCCAGTGAATATAAATCTGCAAAACCAAAACTACTAGCTGCCCATGTCAAAATAAGGGCACCCAGAGTTTAGGTTAAAACAATAAACTCCAGGTCAGTCATGGGACTGGTGTAAGAACTAAAACAGTTGTAAATCTTTATTTTAAAGTTAGGTAAATCGAGGGACCTCGCCGTATAACATGGAACGGGTTTTATCCCAAGAATACCAGTGCATAAAACAAACAGCGCAATGCTAAATAAAGAAAAATGAAACTATTATAAGACCCAGGTCCCATCACACAATGCAACACAAACCAGAGGATAGGGTTTTCCCTTATAATAGCCAAAGCATGCTTGATACGTTTAAAACAAATCATTTGATACTATAATAGGTGTATAGCGTCAAAACAACTTCAAATATAAATATATCAATCCTAGACGTCATGGGTACCATATATCATGTCGCCATACTAGGCTCTACAATCAAAACCGCAAATGTCACGTATTTGGAAATTGGATTTCCATCTGTATACCGAGGCAAAAGATAGTCCTCTACCGATTCGAGACGCTCTAGCCCGCCCCTCAGGAACAGAACGCATCGTCCCTTGGATCTTCAGGGCCGGTCCACCGATGTGGATAAGATGAAATCCTGAACACTACGTCTCCCCACCCTATGGGGTGTCAATGAGTCAACGAATGACTCCATCGGCTTCACATAGTCACTGATATATCCGAGGCGCCTCACAACAGCACAACCACATAAGTCAAACTCGTCAGGGCGTGTAAAATCACTGACGCCACTTTTAGCTAGAAGGAAATGCATGTTCTCCCTGCAGTCCTCTCCTGTTTTTAGTTCACTACCGGGGGGTGAGGCTCGCGAATCAACGTTACGCAAAGCTACGCCACAAAGGCCGTGCTTTGATCATCAACCACAAGACTTTGCTTTTAAAAAGAAGCCTTGCTCATTTGCATCTTAGCATGCCACACAGGCAAACCACTCCATGCAACCGATATCAATCACATAGAATGAAATCCAATGTCAGACACACAGTCCATTTACAAGTCCGTTCTGGGTCTGAACGAAACCGGAGGCACCTAGTACCCCTCATATCCATTGATCTCCAAGTACGTCTGGACGATCACCAACTATTTCCATCTTCTTGGGTGTACATCCCAATCAAGATCATCAGTAATCACCCGAACGACGTGAAGACCTCCGGTCTTCGACCACCCTCTTCATCTTTGACTTATCGTCGTATCAGTTATTCAGAATGGGATAAATCCGATCTTTCCAAATAACTTGCGTATATTATAAACAAGTGTTAGACAAACACAACATACGCCTCATTCCAATTCATCAGTCACTAACCGTAAATTAACAAGAGAATAATTCCCCAAATATTAACGCCGAAGGCCGAAACCAACATCAGATCAATATCCAGAAAACCATTCTGTGTAGCTAACCGACAGTTAGTTTCTAAATTTCACATTCATAGGGAAAGGTTCCCATTAATTTTATCAAAGATAAATCCTTTAAATTTATTCTTTAATCTACTTTTGAATACCAATTCAAACTAGTCGGGATTAGCGAACCTCACCGAAGTAATCATTTGTTTTAATTTCCCAATCCCAACCTATTCATCCCTTGAAGTAAAACTGCTAATACTTCATATCTAACACTGCGGTGTTGTCGGTAAATTCAATTACCATTTCACGTTCAAATCTATTAAAGATTTAACTATCGCCTGGAGCAAAACTGGTGATACTCCATTCTCGATCTTTTCAATCTAATTAAAGATTCATTAAAACTCCACTTAGTTTTAATCTTTAACTGGGTTAAAGAATCAGTGTCATTTAAAACACGGTTCACGATAAACCCCAAAATCACATCACATTTCAATTAGTCCCTAACCGCAAATTAACAAGTGAGCAATTCCCTAAGTATTAACCCCGAAGGCCGAAACCAACATCAGATCAATACCCCAGAAACCATTCAACTTAACTAATCTCCAGTTAGTTTCTGATTTTCTTAACTCCTTCGGGTCTAAGAACAGTATTATTGAAGATACCGTTCACGACGACTCAAAATCACATTCTATTAATTATCGGGTTAAAGAACGAGTGTTATTTAAAACACCATTCACGATAAACCCAAGAATCAATTCGAATTCAATTCCAATTAAATATTATTTAATTGGTATACTTCATTAAATCTAACTAAAAAGATTTAATCTTTTTCTCAACTAGGCTTAAGAACAGTGTTAATGAAGACACCATTCATGACAAACCCAAATCACATTTGATATTAAATACAAGGCTCTGAATAGAAAATATATCGACTTATATTCAATATCAAATTCTACGACCAACAAATATCATATTGGAAATAACGATATAAATATATCTTTCAAATTTCCATAACAATATCTGTGTAATCACGAAATCCGACATCGAAATAATCCAAAGACAATTTCGATTCAAATCCATTCTAATTCAATTATTGGAAATTCTAATTACCTTCAAAACCATTTTCAAATTCAATTTATTTATTTTAAAAATAAATAGAATTATAATTCTAGTTCAAAACTAGTTCATTTCAATAAAAATCTATTTTTATCTTTTCAAATATGGAGTTTTTCATCCCAATTCTTCCCAAATCATTTCTTATGATTTTACACAAATTATTACTATTTTTAATAATTTTATCAAGGCCCGTACAGTCGATTTCCATCAATGGCCATCGAACAGCACTTACAGCCACCTTTTCCAAATTTGATTTGGACATAATTCTAAATCCAACCGTTAGATTTCTAATTTCTAATATTCATTAGAAATCTCTTTTCGATACGAACCCAATGGTTCCGGTTTTAGGAGAATCCGACGGTCGGATCTCCCGCAATATCCATTTGAAATCAATGGTCGAAATTCACAAACTACCGCAGCGCGGCGTGTTCTATTCAAGCCATTATATTATATATATAATATATACTTCGTCGATTTCCTTTTAAAACATATTTTATAAATCATTTTAAATTTGTTTTCAAAACAATTTCAACTTCCTTTTCAAATTCAAATCAAAATTGAATTTTCCAATATAAATTCGTTTTAAATTCGTTTCAATTCTATTTCAATTCAAATCCATTTCAGTTCAATTTCAATACGTTTTAAATTCAATTCAAAACGATTCCAATTCTATTTCAATCTAATTCGAATTTCAATTCTATTCAGTTTAATTCGAATTTCATTCCAAAATATTCGATTTTTTAATCACTGTTCAATATTCATTATAAAAACGAATATAATCGATATAAATATCGTTCACGTCAAAATGGCGTCAATCTAATCAATACAGCTTCATATATTCTATTTCAAATATTTCTTTTTCAAATATTTCTATTCAAATATTTCTTTTTCAAATATTTCTAGTCAAATATTTCTTTTTCAAATCTGGAATGAGGCCCAATCAATTACCATATAATGTTAATTATATGGATTTTCTACCACACGTATCTAACAGCTACGATAAATCATCAACCATCATCCAAAGTGCGTTCTACACTGTATAAGCATCAAATATAAATATTTAACGCTTATAACAGTCTGTCAATCAATCGATCGACATACAGCTAATTGTTGGGATTAGTGTATGTCATATATCATCCCAATACCCGTGTGGGGTTTCAAACAATCAAACACAGATTTTGTTTGTGCAGTTGGGCGATGTGTAAAATTTATCATCCCAATCAATATCAGTCAAATGTGTGTATATAAACAAATTGTTCGATTTGTTTATATTAATTTATTTCATTTCATATACACGTTAAAATTATATTTTTAACTATAAAATATTTTTAACTATATAAATATTTTATTTCATTTCACATCACATCACACAATCAACTACACATCAAAATCATACAAACAAGCATACAAGCCGTCCATGGTCTGTGGACGACGGGTGTCGGGTGCTACTAAACACCGTTTGCATCCTAGTATATATTTCAACTAGAAATAAAATTAAAAGTGAGAAGTTCTCACAGAGGGTTCCACTCCTCCAGTTCTATATCTGAATTTCTGAACATCTGGATTTGCCCGTACTTCCAACATAGTCTTTGTCACGCTGTTCACATTTAAACATCACATTTTTATCTCACTATATATATAATAAAAATCAGATTTTTACTTCGCTATATATAAAAATTATATTTTCTACTTCATCTATTTTTATTTTCTACCGCTACTATATAGATAAAAATTCTATTTTTATAGCGCTACCTCCTATAGAGAGATTATATTTTTTATACTTCTACTATATAAAAGATTATAATTTTTTTTACATTACTACAAATCACATTTTCCCATATGATAAAATCAGGTTTTAATCTAATTTAAAATCGGATTTTTATAGAATAAAATAAAACAAAATCGGTAAAACTCACTGCGTTTGATCGGAAGAAGGTTGTCGAAGTCTGGTGGTCGATGAGGGGGCTTCAAGCGATCGGCGATGACCTTCTGGTGGTCCACTGCGGCTGTCAGTGGGTTTGTAGAGGGGGTTTCTAGTATCGGGGGGAGGGATGGGGGGTGTGGCTGCTCTGGAGGAGGAGGCGGCGACTGGGGGAGGGCGAGGTGGCATTGGGTCGGCGGCGATGAGGTGCGGTGGCCTGGAAGGGAAAGGGCGGCGGGTGTCTTCAAAACTGGGGTGCTCGCTGCCTCGAATGGAAGAGGGTCGACGGAGACGAGGGAGGCGGAGGTGCATGGGTGGGGTCCGTCGACGGCGATGCCATGGAGGAGGGTGGGCGGTGCAGTCAACGGGGTGATTTGGGGTTTTTCTGTAAAGTGGTCAGGGAGAGAGAGTATGGGAAGAGAGAGAGGGTAGGGGGTTATATAGTTTTATTTAATTATTATTTATTTTCTCCTTAAGTCGACTTTTCAATTCGAACTCGAAATCCAATCCAACAATTGTCGTCCTTAGTGTAATACCCCCATTCCGAGCACAATGGGATATGTATCAAAAGATGATTTGATCGTTACAATCAGTTTCCGTCAAATTTAAAATTTAAATCTATATATTCAATTTTAAATGCACATTTCAATTTACCGGGGCCACATAAAGTCTCTAAAAATTCCCAAAAATTATTTTCTAGCTTCGTATTGACGATATGGTCCTAACAAAACTAATTTCATCGAATTCTGAGACCGTTTGAAAATGGCCATTTTCCAGTCAATTAAAATTAACTAAAACTGGTCAAACGCGTTTTCCTTTGCCACGCTCACATACTGATTTGAAAAATTATGAAATTTGAAACCTAGTAATAAATAGAAATCACGGATCCAACAAAAGTGGTTTCGTCGAAATCCGAGGTCGTTTGCAAAATTTCCATTTTTAAGGACCAGAATTCCATAGCGACTATTCTGAATTTTCATCTGGGCATAACTTTTTATCCCCACTATGAAATTTCGATTTTTCGGATTCGTTGAAAAGATATCCTCAATTAGATTCAAATATTTTTGGTTTCGCTAAAATCCGGTTTATTTTGCATCTTTTACATCCATTTGAAATTTGAAATCGAATTATCGAACTACCGCGCCATTTTCAATTCCTTTTATAATTAGAAATAAATAATTATATTCTAACGACGATCTACATAATATATACGTTTGAATTCTACTCAAAATAAATTTCTCGTCGTTATTATTTAAAATAATTCATTTTAAATATTCAAAATTCACTAAAATTGCCAAAATAAAACTTTTAAATTGGCTCGCATTTCCGGGTTATTACACTTGCATAATTTCAACACATGCAAACATATAAATACAACACTTCAAATATAAAAAACCCTAATTTTAGGCAATCGGTATACCCAAATCACCCAGAGACTTTGAACGTACACCAAAATAAGTTAGCGACGAAATCAACTAAATAAAACCGAAATGATGAAGCCCTAACTACCTATAATTGTCCTAAATTATCCAAATTGGAGGTGTAAAGTTTGTAAAATAGGAGCAATCGAAGGTTTATAGTTTGTAACCGGAGGTACAGACTTACAGTAGCAATCGGAGGTGTTCTTGGATGGATTTCGTAGAGAGAGAAATGGATCGAAGGAGGAGTACGGGAGAAATTTGTTCTGGGGGGAAGTATTTCGTGAATGGGGAAACTATCGCGCTAAATTTTCACTAAGCTGTAGCAAGGATCGACTTGAACCGTTGGATTAATCTACATCTACGGTTCTTTATTTTTTTAAACTGATAACGTGGATCGCTGACTTGGCATGTATTTATCTAATGCAACACTTTGAACTGGTGTAGCAAGGATCGGCTTGAACCGTTGGATAAATCTACATCTACGGTTACATATTTGTTTAAACTGATAACGCGGATCGCTGACTTGGCATATATTTATGTAATGCAACACTTTGACCTGGTGTTGCACGTCACAGCACAAGAATTCCAAGCGCAACACTGCGTTCACATCTAATGCAACAACAAATGAATGTTGTTGTAAAAGATCAAAGAATGCATAGTTATCGCCACACTTTTCATGCAACGCACACAAATTAGTGTCGAATATGCCCACTTTTGTAGTAGTAAGTAGAGAGAACTTAACAACCTCATGTAAATTACTACATCACAATGATTATGTGGCAAATGTACAAATGAAAAATAGTAGCAACACTAAAAATTGGGCCTAGGCCAACAAAGAAAGTAGGAAAAATGTTAGGCCAACGAAGGAAGTACGAAACTTTGTCATACTTAAAATAATATCTTGAAAATATAACATGACATTTACAAGAACTACAGAAATTTAGAATAAGTTTACTTATAGTTCTAACAACTAATATCATCACCACTATCAGTGACATCATCACTTCATCAAGGTCATCCTCCTCGGGTATGGTATCATCTACTTCAAGCAATGGAAAATTTTGTTAACATATATACCATGAACATCAGTCCTTCTCTGCAGTTCTTAGTTATCTAAAATAGGATCATCAAGGTTAGGTGTCGTATAGTAATCATCTATGTCAAGTTCATCACTGTCGTCCATTACATCATAAAAATCTCTCGGCTTCGTTTCAACTACAACACTCCATCATACTCTTTTGGATCATCTACATAAAACACTTGAACTGATTGTGAAGCCAATATAAATTTATCATTATTTTTTGCCACTCGATTGAATTTCACTGTACTAAAACCAAATTGATCATTTTTCTTTCCAAAACGGTTAACCCAATCACACTCAAATAGAACCACCTTACAAACTTGATTGTCACTTTCTCCTGGAAGTCAATAATCAAGCTCGTAATCATTCGTCAAAGCACTATAATAGTCGACATTACTGGTAATAGGATTACTGTCTCTTATACAAGAATAACTCAATGTTTCAGCTTTCACAAAGACACCACAATTTTGGTTTTTGTACCTTTCATCAATTAATTTAATTCGAAATCTATACCCATTAATAACCTATTTTTTATATTGCTTCACAACCCTACTTGGACCATTTGCTAATCGAATTAAATCTTCGAATATTGAAAAGTCACCAGCATCACGAAGTTAATTTATCTAGCAAATTGCAATATAAGCATATCATTTTATTTTATTCGAAACTGAAAGGAACAAATGTCAAGATTTCATTTTAATGTTCGGGAATATGAAGAAAATGGTACATACATGGTTTCCAAACCAAAAAGGAAATTCTTTATTTCTCAAATCCTCCACTTCTCGAATTGTTTTCCACTAATGAATTTTTTGTAGCTCTCCCATCCTTTTACTATAATAAAAAATATTAAATTACTTAATAAAATATAATTCAATATATATGTTTAGAAAGTAATTTTTGATATTTAAAGAATATCTTCCTCTAAATAAGGTGCTACTTCAGTACAGCTGAATAAAGCACAAGAGTGGCATTATTTCCAAATACTTTTTTTGAAATCAACCTCTGTGCTTTTACCCAAATGATGACATGGTTCGCGTAATAACCTAGATTTTAGGTAGATTAATTTTAAACACTTAATATTGTTTTAAATATTGAGTTGGTAATATAAATTGATTTTATATAGAATTTATCGAGTAATAATTGAATACGATTTAAGTTCGAATATATCATAATCTGAAAACAAAATATAATTGAATTCGAAGTTAAAACTGAATCAAAATGATTCAGACGATCAATATAAATTCTATTTGAATAATAACGATAATAATAATAATTTATTATCTGTATGATGATTGTTTCTAAATTTAAATTATATTATATTAATTTAATATGGTTATTTTATATATACGTTCGAATTAAATTTCAGAATCTATTCTGTTGAGTTCAGAATAGCGTCATAACATTGAAACACCAGTTGTTATGTTAAAATAGAGGTTCGTGATTTTAAGTTATGAACCCGAGATATTTTCAAATGGATAACCTAGACATCAAATCAGAATCTGTTTAAATTAAATAAAAATCTCTTTATATCACATCGCATTTAAATAAAATCAAATCAAATTTAATAGATGCAATGTACTTTGGCTAACAAAATTTGATTGACATTGTACCTTAAGCCTACACAAATTTATTACTTGCATACGAATGTTCCCCATTCTCGTTTATGAATATGCAACCAAATCAACCCTTTTTCCTTTCCAATTTCATTCCTTAGAAAAAAATCGTAGCCTTCATCCTTTTACTATCAAAACCGACAGTAATAAATCGAAGCTGGCCAAATTTCATTCTTCAAAATCTTTATAAAATCGGAAGCCTTGAACTTTCATTTAAGACTTGAAATCGTGAACTTGTTTTACTGAAAGATCAAATAAAAGATAAATCAGAAGATCCGAACACGTTGGAGGGAGGTGCTAGACGATTTCAATATCGATTTAGGGCTAATGTTCGAATTCAATGGAAGACAGGGTAAGAAAATTCAAGGGCTGGAGGGGGTCGCGCTAGGCGGATTTCGATCGAGGCAAGAAATGGCATTGCAGTTTGTCGATGAGGCGGGTCTGCGATTAGTTATTCTGACATCGCGATGTTGATATGGAAAATGGTAAGGTAGTTCGTGATTTTTTGTAGGGGCGAAGTTCATCAAAGTTGGCTTCAACGCGGTGTGGCAGTGGCGACACTGGGGAAAGGAGAATTGAGGAATCGATGCAGGTGAGGGCGTTGTTGTTTTGGGGTTGCTAACTCGCAGTTTTCATTTCTTGTTGCTCGACTTTGTGACAATGGAGCTAGGGACAATGCGATTCATTATTTAGGGTTGTTGCTTTTATATGTTGTGAATGCAATGAGAAAGAAGCATTCGAAATCAGCGATCAAGGTGGCGAGACTGAGGTCGGAGAGGCACGGTCACATCATCATTTCAGGGAGGGGTTATTTGCAGTTGTTTGGAATTATTTGGCGATTTGTTTTGTGAAGTGGTGGACTAAAATGGCAGAAGCAGTAAGTCATATATGTTTTCTTACTGAAATTTAAATTTATAGAATTATTTACTTATTCATTTGTTAAGTTAATTTAAATAAGTAAATGTTTAATCGATAAACTAAATCAATTAATCGTAAGTGCTAGATACAATTCGTGTAGATGCGTAGACGCAACGATATGGAAATTAAACGGGATATTCAGCAAATAAAATCAGGTGAGTAAACTCACTCTCTGGGTTCGTTTATAATATCATTATAAACGAATTTTTTTAAGTCATTTTTGTAAGTTGTTTGTTGATTGTTTGGATGCATTAAAATATTATTTTTTGTGGCTATTATATATATTAGTTATGTAACAACCCAGAAAATCAGAACCAATTTAAAATTTTTAATTTGGCAATTTTAGTGGATGTTGAATATTTAAAATAAATTATTTTAAATAATAACGACTAAAAATTCTTTTTTATCGAAGTTATAGCGAATATATTTATTTTAATTATAAAACAAGGCCTGAAATGGCGCGGTAGTTTGAAATTTTGAATTCGAACTTTGACTGACTGTACAGTATGCAAAATGAAATGGATTTTAGTGAAACCAAAAATATTTAAACCTATTTGTGAATATCTTTCTAACGAAACTGAAAAATCGAAATTTCATAATGGGAATCAAAAGTTATGGCCAAATGAATTTTCAGAAAGGTCGCTATGGAGTTATAAAGCCCTTGAAAATAGACATTTTGCAAACAACTTCCATTTTCGACGAAACCACTTTTGGATCCGGAATGTCAAATTATTGCTAGGTTTCAAATTCCATAATTTTTGGAGTTAATATGTGAGCGTGGCAAAGGAAAATGGGTTTGGTTAATTTCATTCAATTTGGATCGACCAGAAAATGGCCATTTTTTAAACGATCTCCAAATTCAACGAAATCAGTTTTGTTGGGACCGTATCATCCAAAAATAGCTAGATTTATTTTTCTGGAATTTTTGGGATCAGTTTGTGGGCCCGACAAATTGAAATGTATGTTCAAATCCATATTTCAATGTTTTATATTTTAATTTGAAGAATAACTGACTAAAACAGTCGAATGGACCTACGAAACATATTCCATTGTGTCCGAGATGGGGGTATTTAGCTAGGGGCGACACTTGTTGAGTTTGATTTGGAGTCCGGATATGAAAACACTATTTTAGAAAATTAAATATATATGGACCAATAGAAAAATTCCATTCGTAATTTAATTTTATAAAAAAATTCAAAAAACCCCCGTCCGCTCCAGATCGAAGGCGGAAACTTGTTCTCCCCTTCCCGACCAGATTTCGGCCAAACCGCTCCTCGTTAGCCCTTGCTCCAGTTGGGAAAAACGTAGATCTCCTCCTCCTCTCAAAATCCATACCTGATGCGCCTTCTCTCATGGAGTATTCGTTGAGATCTGACGCCCCAAAGTCCACGACTTTCGACCTCCACCGCCCCTTCCTCCTTGCATCGAACGGAGCGCCACCACCAGCGCCGCTTGTGCCTCTCCCCCATCTTCAACCCTGTATAACCCAATCGACCCCAGCTACACGGATTGAAAGTTATTTGCAAATCTAGTTTTGAAGATTTTCTGAAGGTAACGACTTTGAATTTTTAAAGGGGTTTCAACACTTTAAAACCGTCATGATTTATAATTTTAGAATAAAAATCATATCTTTTTCATACGATAACGAAATTCGATGAAATAGGAAACATTGGACTCATGGCGACGTCTTCTACATTTTAGAAGAGACCGGAGGATTTTTGGAGCTTACTGTAATTTTTGGCAATGCAAAAAGCATATTGAGATTTCTAAATTCTAAACGATATGGAATGGAGATGTATAAATTATATAATCGATGTATAACTTATATAAGCATTGTACACCTCATGTATAAGCGTTGTATAAATTATATGTGCGATGTATAAGTTATATATGCATTGTAAAAATCATATGTGCGTTGAATGTGATTGAAATGATATTGAAATGAAATCAAAATATATTTATATACATATATCTATATATATATATATATATATATATATATGTATATACTCCCCTCGTCCACATACCATGGACGATATATATTGATTGTGATTGTTTGGATTTTGGTTGACGTGAAATTTGGTTGATAAATGTCGATGGTTGATAATGATTGTTTGTGGTTGAAACAAAAATTGGAATTGTTTATGGAAAAATCCATTGTGATATGAAAATGATTGAAATATTTAGATTATAAGGATAAGCCCCTTAGGGAACGCTGCAAGGCGTAAGGTAGTGCGAGAAGCCGTACTCAGGATGGTGCCAGTTTTAAACCCGCTGCCGTTATGCTGCCGAAATTTTCTGAAATATTCATGTGTTTGATTTATATTCATGTATAGAAATATATTCATGTGTTGGAAAAATATTCATATGACAAATAAATTTGTTTGAAAGATAAAAATCACATTTTTATCATGTATGTGAAGTATATAAAATATTCATGTTTGAAATAAATTGTTTAAACAATAAAAATCACATTTTTATAAAATATACGAAGTGTTAAAAATAGTCATGTGTTGAAATAAATATATGTTGGGTAAAAATATTATTTTTATCAAATATATGAAACGAAAATGGTTTGGAAATTGAAGAACGGATTATATATATAATTAAAATAAAACGAATAACGAAGCTGTAGTTCGTATTTTGAAATGGGAATTTAAACGATTATTACGGGAGATCCGACCGTCGGATTTTCCCGAAACTAAAACTGTTAGGTCCGCTTTGAAATTATCTTTCCAACGATACCAAATTTGTAAAGATCCAACGGATAGATTGTGTGAAATGTTTAATTCAAATCTGAATGAAAACATCGTCAGAATGGATTATATATTTATATATATAAATATAATTAAAATAAAACGAATAATGACGTGTAGTTTGTATTTTGAAATCATAACTTTAAACGATTGTACCGGGAGATCCGACCGTCGGATTTTCCCAAAACTGGAACTGTTTGGTCCGCTTTGAAAAGATCTTTCCAATTATATAAATTTTGTAAAGATCCAATGGTTAGATTTTTAGATATTTGTAAATCAAATCTGGAGAAAAACAGTGTCATGGTCGCGTTATGGCCAGAAGCGTTGTTTGAATAAATGGGATATTTTTAAAATAAATAAAAATAGTGATAAATCATTATAAATTATTACAAACGATATGGAATGGAAATAAACTGAATTTACTCGGTTTATTGGATATTTGATGGCTAAATGTGGTTGACATGAAAATTACATTAATGAACTGAATTATGGATGTCAAATAATTTAACCATGGAATGAATTGATTTGAATTCTAAATATACGTGAATTATTTGAAAAGGCCGAGTTAAATTTCATTTCAAATAATTGATCGACGATGAAGATGGTGGTTGAAGACCGGAGGTCTTCACATCGTTTGCATGATTGCTAATGTCTTGATTAGGAGGCATCCCAAGACAACGTAATAAGTAGTGGTCGTCCAGGCATACTTGGAGATCGACTGGATGAGCGAGGACCTCTCTCCTGTATTGGACATATAGGATGATGAATATGGTGCCTTCGGTTTCGTTCAGGCCCAGAACGGACTTGCAAATGGATTGTGTGTCTGACACTGGATTTCATTCTATGTTATTTATATATGTCAGTTGCATGGCATGAATTGCCTGTGTGGCATGTTAAGATGCAATGATCAAGGCTTTTGTTGAAAAGTAGAGTCTTGTGGTTGATGATCAAAGCATGGCTTTAAATAGCATAGCTTTGTGTATAGCGTTGATTCGCAGGCTTCGCACCCCGGTATGGACCAGAAACGGGAGAGGACATCAGGGGGGACATGAATTTCTTTCTAGCTTGGAGTGGTGTTTTGGGTTTTACACGCCCAGGCATTTTACTTATGTGGATGATGGATAGCGAGGCGCCTCGGTTATATCGGTCATTACGGGGCCGATGGTTTGGCCGGGATATGACCAGTTTACACCCCATAGGGCGGGGAAACGCAGTGTTCAGGCATTTTAATCCGCTCGTGTGGACCAACGCAGACAATCCAAGGGCCCACCTGAGTCTGGGCCCTTAGACATGGTAGGCTAGATTGTCTTGAAGGGGTAAGGACGATCCCTTCCCTTGGTTCATGACGGAAATCCAATTTCCAAATACGACATCGTGTTGTTCTGATTGTATACCTATATATGGCGACATAGTAGTATGGGGCACTTATACCGTCTATGATTGATACTTATGATTGAAATTGTTTTTGAAACATATGAACATTAGTAATAATATCAAATGCTTTTGTTTTATTCGTATTAAGCATATTTTGGCCATTATAAGGTAAAACTCTATCCTCCGGTTTGCGTTCCATTGTGTGATGGGAACTGAGTCTTATAATGGCTTCATTTTTGTAAAAAGCATTGCGATGTTTAAATGATTTACTTGTTTTAAGAACCGGCAATCCAATGGAGTAAACCCGTTCCACATTAGCGGCGTGGTCCTGTGATTGGCCTTATTATAATATAAGCTAAGTAGATTTCTCATACCAATCCCATGGCTGAGTCGTAGTTTGTTTCACTTGCAAACTTGGGTGCCCTATTTTCTACATGGGCAGCCTTGTATTCAGGTTTTAGTAGGCTCTTTCTGGATAGCTATGTAGCTGAAGATGGATTCTATCACTTCTTTCTTTTTATGCTGTTCAGCTCCTGTTGTACATATTATGTTTTGATTCCACTGTAGACCTTTTATGTAAAGCTGAACTGTATTTCGTACTAAGTATGATCCTGTATACTGTGTAACTTTGATGATTAATGTTTATCCAGTGAATTCTGTTGTAAATTATCTGGTGTATTTATATATTTCTGTTTTTTTGTTATTTGTTTATGTGTTATATTCCAAAGATTACCCTTGCCACCATGGAACGGGGGTTTGGGGTCGTCACACGTGGCATCAGTGCTTTGGTTAAGCTTAGTTCTGGATTATAACATATTAACGAACTCGTCAGAAATAGAATCAGTAGTATTCTATGACGAATAACTCATTTCAGATAGGAACCGTAATATTCTAGAATGAGTGTAGCAGAATGAAACACCGCGATAGACACATTTACATTCAAGTATATGTCTTTATGCTTTAAAACACCTTTTCTGCTGGCCTGACACTTTGTCTGCTGTTTGAGACATTGAAAAATGAGTGGCAGAAGTAGAAGAGGTAGGTCGGAACCAGATATTGAAGCTCTATTAAACAAGTATTAAAATCTGGGTGGAGTACCGTTGTAACAACCCGGATTCCGACAGACCGAAGTTTTTCAAAATCCAATCCATCGAGACCTGAGTTGGGTGCTCTGGTATCCTGCAGAAAAAGATAGAGATAAAAAAACATGTCAGAACTCGTAAGCATCTCACAGTGGAAGGATTAAAATATAATATAGTCAAGACATAGCTTTACCTTGTTAACAATACTGCTAAACCAGTATCCAAATCTATACCATCTCTGTCTTGAACCTAACCTAGAAGTATGTAATGAGGAGGGGGTCAGAACATAAGTTCTGTGTGACTGGACTTATAATAAACTTCTGTATAATCCTACATATACCGTTCAGTTAAATTTTCTTGCCTATTAGGTTACTCGCGACATTAGCTCTCTAGGCTGTACTCATGTCTCACTAGTAGGTTAACCTAATACAACGTGTATGTAGATACCCCCAACCTGTCTAATCCTTTCCATGTATATATACAGTCCCTTGCCATATGTCATATGGGCTTCATCATGTAAATATATACTACTTTAGTGTAGTGCCACCATTCTCGAATCGTATGGACTGCCACTCTCGATCTTGCTAGATTCCGTGTATCATCTAGATCTAATCTAGGGTATACTATCGAGCACTTCCTAGATTCAACCAGCGTTTATGCTACCTATTGAACGCTTCTCGGATTTAGGGTTTATGCGACCTAGGTCCAACTAAGGATTATGCTACCTATCGAACGATGCCCCTTAGTCTAGGACGCACTACCTAGAGCGATATATGTTCCTAGACTTTCCCCACGTACGTGTCATGAATCGTTATCGATGTCTAGTTGCACATGTCCTCTATATGTGCGGCCCGAGTCCCGTGGCAGGGCAAATCCAGAAACACGGGATTCGGTCGGGAGCTTTAAGTTATCTACCGGTGCAGATGCTAAGGTCTGTTTTTCCCGTGGCTATGGTCCCACTTGACCCCTCCCTCAACTAATGAAAGGCCACTCTTGAAAAAAATGAGAACTATACGCAGGCCCCCTATGCCCCACTAACCTATGGCCATCCGCACCCATAACTAGATAGCAAGTATATGGTCTTTTGGAGTTCTCCGCCTTTCCGCTTTACGTATCTCGACTGACTCAAGATGGTAGGTAAACGACGAGTTGCTATCACAGGGCTACTGGTCTCGCCGAATCAGGCTGGTCCATCCTAGTCTTTAGGTTGCCTTATATAACAACCAAGGCATACCCTTGGTTCTTCTAACGCAGACCTTAACCTCTGTGAGCCCAGTATCATCATCTGCAGCCTTACAGTGGGATATCAAGAGTACCCTCACGTCCCCTCGAAGCCACGTGCTTCGTAATCCAGTTCGTTAGAGCCTTCTTTAAGATCAGATGGACGTTCGCTCCTTCTCGTGTTCTACTAAGGTTTACTACTTAGTTCCCTTAACTAAGGTTTACTACTTAGTTTCCTGAATCGTCATTTTCTTAACTAAGGTTTACTACTTAGTCCTTTTAACTAAGGTTTAATACTTAGTTCTCTCAATTGTTCATTTTTCTTGACAAAGGTTTACAACTTAGTCCACTTAACTAAGGTTTACTACTTAGTTCTCTTTCTCGTTATCCACTTAGTTATCTTAACTATGGTTTATTACTTGATTCTCTTAACCAAGGTTTTGATACTTTGTTCTCTAACTAAGGTTCAACACTTGGTTAACTTCATCTTTATTTACTTAGTTCTTTAACTAAGGTTTATTACTTAGTTTCTGTTAACTAAGGTTTACTAATGAATTCAAACATGACTTAAGTTTTCTTTATCAGATGATAGCGTACTGGTGTTTTCCCACATTTTCAGCTTAGATTAACTTATTTCATAGTATAAGTCGTCCCACCCTTCAGGTCTTGTATTACATCTTAAGTCATAATCTTCCCTTGTCCCTAGGACAAGTTTTACATATTATTTAATTTTACATTACCACAATTCAAGTTTAGAATAGGTAGTTATCATTCCCCCATTACTGTGTCATTAATTTTAGATTTGACTCAACCCTTCCTTTTAATTGATCCGTTACTTAAACTTTACTCAATTCAATTAATTCATAATATCGATGCGAGTCCTATATGGTTAAGCATATCTAAACTTTTGTTTCACATGTCCCCTGTGTTCCCTTTTATTATGGTTTCCTTGTTTTACACATGTCTTACTACGGTTAAGTCTGCCTTAGTCCCACTTAACCCTCTAACCCTACCCATGTCACCCACATGTCTTATTATGGTTAGTATTCCATAATTCATTTATTATGCCATAACGATGTATGACCTCCTACGTTAGACTAACCCTTTGTGGTTGGTGGATGTGTCGGGCGGTTCCGGGCAGACTTATACCACAACCCGAGTCTAACCTCGTGTCATAAACCGGTACGCTCAAATTACTTCCTTTGACCTCTCACATTAGATGTCTAATTGTGACTACTGGATTTGTCGGGCGGTTACGGGCAATCTTACATCACAATTGCGCCTAACCTCGTGTCAAAGGTTCATTGAAATCATATTTCACCCAACCCCAAGTTCATGTCAAGTGATTCTAATTCAACGTATAATTATGCCTATTTTTCATTAACTATACTAATATTAGTTAGCCAATCCCACATATTATCCAATTATAGGCAAATTCATCATTTTTGGCTTATTTCTCAAGTCATAATTAACTTTCACCAATCCATATTATCAAATTTACACGTCGTTAATTATGCTAATTCCATAATCAAATTTAATTATGACGCACTTACATAGATTCCATATTAAGTTCTAAAGGTAAATTCCAAGCCAAGTTTTAACTGTAAATTTCATGTTCCTATCCATGTCCAAGTTACAATTCATGTCTTATTCAAGTGTCATGTGCCCATTAACAATTTTATAAGCAAATTCATGTTTCAATGATGTCAATTCTATGCCAAACCCCAAACCATGTCCATACTTACAATTCCCAACTTGGTTTATACATTCAAATCTTGCCAATATTATATTATGCCCAAACTCATGGTAATTTATATTCAAATCCTCCAACTCTAATTATAATCCCCAGATCAAGCGTTTCCCTTGTCATCCGCAATAACCGTTCAATCATATTTATTTCATGATAGACCTAGGCTCGAGAGAGCCTAGCTATAAAAGTAAAAAGGGAAAGAATAAAAGGAGGAATTTAATCGTAGGCATAAAAATTAAACATTTCAGATCCAATTATTCACAATAATTTGTTTACGTAGGGAATGATTGAACGATAGATAATAATCTTATATTAAAGTGCATTATAAATACACTCACCTTGATTGGATTGGAGAGTTCAACAATTCACTCATTCGGAGTTGATTAACCTTCTTAATTGATTGTTGTTGAAGATCATTGCTATTTGATTTGATTGATTTCCCCTTTTGATTCGATTTTGATTTCTCTTTGCGGCATAAATTTGTGAATCTGAATCCATTATCATCTCTTTAAATTTGAATCTCTCTTCTATTTCATTCGTTGTTCTAAATCTTATTCTTTTAATTTTAAGAATAGATGTGGTAGAGAAAAGAGAGAAGAATAGATCTAAAATTTATTTAGATCAATAGCTTGAGGAAGAAGAAATCAAGTTAGAAGAGAGCCATGGCCTTGCCATGAGTTGTAGTGGAGTTAACAATGAGCCTAGGGTGTTTATATAGGTGTTAGACCAACGTACCAGGCCCAAAAACTCATCCAGGTGCTCAAAAATGAACCTGGACAGCTTCTGGGGCGAATTTCCCGCTTCTGGATCAAAATTCCCGCTCTAGGTCACTACAGGTCGACCTCCCAAGGGGGGTCGACACTATGGTCGACCTGGCCTTTTTTTTTTCTAGGCTGGGCTGGTTGATTTCTGATTTTTCGCTGAATCTTCCAAAGGCCATAACTCCTTCATATGGACTCCGATTTTCGAAAACTCGGACTCTATTTCATGTAAAATTTCGAGGTGAATGCAATGGTGATTTCCATTTTCCCTAATTCCTGATATCTAAATTAATTATCCTTATTTTATTAACTTCTCCGTTACGTACACTGTTATTGAATTAATTATTCTTCTCTTTCATGTATTAATTAATTCTCATTTCACATCACCATTATTTACCCATTTAAACATATATTCATATATTTTATATTCTTAATTTTTAATTATATTAAAAAATACAGGGTGTTACAACCGTTCTCAGGCAATGAATCTATTATTCAAACACAAACATGGATGCGCTCTACTGAGAAAATTTTTGAAGGATCAAAGCTGAGAGATGATCAGAAAAGATTACTGGCATCTTGGGCACTCAAAGACGAAGTTTTAATCTAGTGGGAAACTGTTATTAAAGATAATCCAGAAGGTAATATTACCTGGGATAGATTCAAAGAAATTTTCAATGAAAGATTTATTCCTCCAGAAGCAACTGAGCTGTTAAGTGATGAATTCTACTATCTGATACAAGGAGATATGACCATTACGGAGTATCATAAGAAATTCAACGAACTTTCCTGTTTTTCCCTGCATCTAATTCAAAATCCAAAGATGAAGAATGTGAGCTTTATTAACGGGCTCCAAAGAAAGTACCAAAGTAGTGTAACTGCGCATGTGCAACAACCTTTTTCTAAAATGATATATATGGCTTACCAGTATGAAGATCTTGATAAGTAAGGCCTTTTGGAAGACGAAGAGGAATGTAGTTCTAGCAAAAAAAGGAAATTTGAAACTGATAGCCCAGAGACAAGTACGCATCCTGAAGCTAGTACAAAGTCTGAAGGCAATAAAAGGCCAAAGGCCAGTCAGAAAAAGGTTAAAGCAGTCGTATGTTTAAAGTGTAATCAGCAAGGGCATTCAATGAGGAACTGCAAAGCTTCGAACAGATGAAAGAATGATGGGTCTAAGTCTGGTAAGAAAGCTCGAGAGGGAAGGGGATGCCATAAGTGCCGCCAAGCTAGTCACATTGCGAAAAATTGCCAGCTATCACAGAAATCTGAAGTAGTACATGTAAATGAAGTGGCAGAAGTTCCTGCACCCTTAGCCAATCAAGCAAGGCCAGATGATTTAGAAGGCACGCTTACTATCAACGATATTCCAGTTAAAGTACTATTGTTACAGGCGCATCGCGAAGCTTTATTGCAAGTAATGCGGTTAAGAAACAAGATTTGAAACTGAAAAAGCTCAAATCACCCATGACTGTCCATAATCCGGTTGGGGGTTCCCTCAATCCTAGTTGGATTTGTGGGGTGCCTGTTTCTTCTTCCTGTTATTGGTTCCCTACCATCGCGATCGTCATGAATTTTACAGAGTTTGATATTATTTTGCAATTGGATTGGTTAACCAAATATGAAGCTGAGGTTAAATGAGCCGACAGAGTCGTTAAGGCAAAGATTAAATCAGGGAATTATATAACCACTCCATGTGAAGGTTCGAATTCAGATAGAAAAGACTTTTGGTCAGCTTTGGATGTTTCACCTGCTCAATCATAACCTATTCATGTCGTCATGGATAATATTCCGGTTGACATACAAAATATTCCTGTCATCAATAATTATGCGGATATGTTTGAAGAAGTTGTTAGCTTACCTCCGCGTAGGGAAATTGATTTCAAAATCTCTTTAATTCTGAATGCAAGGCCAGTAGTTCACTCTATTCGAAGAATGACCTTGAAGGAAAAGGAAGAGTTAGACAATCAAACTCAACAGCTTGTATGGAAGGGTATGATCAGACCTAGTTTCTCTGATTGGGGAGCAGGAGTGGTGTTTGTCCCAAAGTCAGACGATACTCTCAGACTATGTGTGGATTATTGTGACTTGAATAAGCATACATTAAAGAATAAATATCCATTGTCGCGGATTGATGATTTATTAGATCGATTGAATGGCGCGCAAGTATTTTCACGAATGGATCTAGCTACAGGTTTCCATCAACTTCATATTACCGAAGAGTGTGTTACTTTGACTACATTCAGGGGTCAAGATTTATTCTACGAGTGGTTAGTAATGTCGTTCGACTTATGTAACGCTCCAGCTTACTTTGTCGATCTAATGAACCGGGTATTCAGAGAAGTATTGAATAAATTTGTTCTGGTCTTCATTGATGATATTCTAATCTTCTCTAAGTTAGACAGTGAGCATGCAAAACATTTGGAACAAGTGTTAGAAATTCTCAGAAAGAATTTTTTAAAAGCCAAATTTTCTAAATGTATATTCTGGCAAGAAGAAGTCAAGTTTCTTGGCCACGTTGTATCAAAAGAAGGAATTTCTGTCGATCCCAATAAGATCACAGCTATTCAAAATTGGAAGCAGCCAACTACTCCCATAGAAGTCCAAAGTTTTCTTGGATTGGCTAGTTATTATCGGAAGTTCGTTAAAGATTTTTCGAAGACATTAACTTCATTAACGAAGCTTACAAAGAAACATTCAAGGACTTCAGAATGTGAGACAACTTTCCAAAAGCTGAAGTTAAGGTTGACAACTGCTCCAATGTTAACAATTATTGATGGAAATCAAGATTTGAAAGTCTGGACAGATGCTTCTAAAGAAGGTCTTGGTGTAGTATTAATGCAAAGAGGCCAAGTAGTCACTAATGCTAGCCGTCAGTTGAAGCCACATGATAAGAACTATGCAACTCACGATCTTGAATTGTTAGCCATCGTGTTTGCTATGAAAATCTAGAGACATTATCTATTGGATGAGAAGTTCGAATTATATACTTATCATCAATCATTGAAGTACTTGTTCACCAGAAAGATCTGAATATAAGGCAGCAGTGTTGGCTAGAATTTCTCGTAGCATATGATCTTGATGTTTTGTATACTCCGGGGAAATCCAATGTTGTGGCTGATGCACTCAGCAGAAAGAATGTTGTAACAACCCGTATTTTCAATAACCTGTTAAAACATAAATCGAGGCAGAATTTAATTCAAAAATCTGAATCAAGGGAAACGGGCTATGCCATTGCGTTCGTATCGGAAAAATACGCGAAATAGAGTCCGAGTTTTCGAAAATCGGAGTCCGTATGACCCGATTAAGGCCCAACAAATTTTTCAGAAAATTTCAAAGTAAAAACAGATTTCAAATTCAAGTTTGAATTTGGAAATTTGGGGCAATTGGGCCAGGCGGGAAAATTCCCGCCAGAGCACCCAAGTCGACAGCTGGGAGTCGACTTGGTTGGACCCAAGTCGACAGCCCTGTCGACTTGGCTGTCGACTTGGTCCAGCCGGGCAGTTCTGCCTGGTGCACCATTTTGGGTTTGTGTTGAGTTTGGGGGCCAGATTCGGTTTTAAGGGCTGAGATTGGAACTAGGGTTTAATCCTAAGGCTAAAATTAGTCCTAATCTCTATAAATAAGGCCCTAACCTAACCCTAAATCATCATTATTCATTCAAGTAACTAAACTATGGCAAAATCAATCCTCTCATGGCCTCCACTCTCTTCATATAATTCCTAAATAAATTTCTATGAGATTTTCCATGCATACAAGTGTTTTCAAGCTTGTATGAGCATCATTAGCTTGCATTCAAGTCAAGTTTCTATATTTGCATCATAAAGAAAGAGTTTTGATCATTTTGGTTCAAGGGTTTTTCTATTAGAGCTTGCATTTTGGGTCTATTTGATTGCATAAGGGCTTTGTCATATTTTTGTGCCTTCATAAGCATTGTAAGCCCTATTCTACTTTCATACTTAAACTCTAAAGTTAAATGTATGATATGCAAGTTTGCCATGATATGCAAGTTTACTATATCATGTTATGCAAGTTTGAGATGTTATGATATGCAAGTTTATCATGTTATGTTATGCAAGTATGCCATGTTATGATATGCAAGTTTATCATGTTATGTTATGCAAGTTTGCCATGATATGATATGCAAGTTTACCATGTTATGATATGCAAGTTTATCATGTTATGCTATGTAAGTTTGCCATGTTATGTTATGCAAGTTTATCATGTTATGTTATGCAAGTTTGAGATGCAAGTTCGTCATATGATATGCAAGTATGTTATGCGAGTTTGGGGTGATCATTTTGTTCATGTTATCATGCTATGCAAGCTTATCTTGAGTATATGAACATAAAGATTCAAGCTTTATGCTAAAGGTTGCATTTTGGCAACATGTAAGTTATCATATCCCTTATGATAACTTGCATGTGAGGCTAAATGCGAACTTATGGCCATTTCTACATGTCATTTATCACCATGTATCACCAATATGATAAGTTTGGTTTTATGCATGCTTTTGAGGCCTAAAATGTAATATGCAAGTATATGAACATATGTACATTTCATATGCCACCATGTTAAACTTGTGGCTTCAACATCTTTATGTCATGATTATGCCAAGTTCCCTCTTTCTATCCTTTATGCGCTATTGCGATATGTAAGCGATGGGATTGCGTTTGGGGTTGGGTAAACTTAAAAGACATAAAAACATAAGCTTGGGAATTTACCTATTAAGTTAGGTCTACCCTTTGGGAATTTACCTATTAAGTTAGGTCTACCCAAATGCTTGAAAACTTGTAACATGTTTTGGAAACATGAT
Organism: Allium sativum; assembly: GCA_030737875.1. NCBI lineage: Eukaryota > Viridiplantae > Streptophyta > Magnoliopsida > Asparagales > Amaryllidaceae > Allium > Allium sativum. Next base: position 419,807,738 of record CM060913.1, on the reverse strand, counting down.
GGACATGACACTTAGAAAAGATAAGTGTGACCAACTCGAGGTTGGGTCGAGTTTGTAGCGTAAACCTACCCGGAACCGACCGGCTTAACTAGTTGCTACAAACAATAGGACCCAATGTGAGAAGTTGGTCATGTTGTACCTTGAACCCGAGGTTAGACCAAGTTGTGGTGTAAAGCTACCCGGACCCGCCCGGCTTAACTAGTAACCACAACAAGGTCTAATGTGAGAGGTTAAGGCGCATTAAATTAATTAATGCCTCGTGATTAGGGTTAAGTCATGGTCCACTTAATACTTAACCAATTTGGGCTTGGTAGATTAATCGGGGTTAAGTCGTGAACTCATCGTTACACTTAACCAAGTTAATCCATGATTAGCAAGAGGGTTAAACCGTACTTAACCCACTAGAAAATCCTAGCAATGGGGGTCCACTCCAGCAGTAATCCCAAGTTCGTATCATTATGGCCCTAGGGTCTAGGCTAGGGTGGGGGCACAATTACTGAACTGGAGGTAAGAGACCAAAAGCGACGGCAGATGGGTACGCCGGTGTAGTTCCGGGCGGACTTTTGGTCGTGCACATAGTCCGAAGCCGGGGAAAACATGCACGGGTACCAGTAGATCGAGACTGTGCACGCATGTTTATGGTGTCCAGGGGTTGCCACCCTAGGGCTTGATACACCCGACGGGAGACCCGGCACAGTCTGACTACAATTATGTTTGGGCCGCATTGACACCAACACGTGACGAGTTAGGCTTAGGGAGCCGATCGACTAGACCGTTTGGTTGGACCGCGTATTAGGGTCACTTCATGTTATTGGGCCAAAGCTTGGGCCAAGGGATTAATACTTGTATATTCAAGTCATGTTAGTTTGCTAGTACACCTGTGGTGCAAAACCTTAAACCTTATTATGCGATGACACCTTTATCTACCTTGTTAGTTAATCATCATACCAGTATGTAGTTATCCATATGTTCATCTCAGCTTTCATCATGCCAGTTAACTTTATTAGTTTACATTGATTGTAGTAGGGCTTACTCAGTCTTTTTGACTGACCTGTTTTCTTTTGCCTCTTTTCTTCCGTTTCCCCCCAGGTTCGCAGGGTGGGAACGTTGGAGCTTAGCTTGGATTTCGGATTGCTTGCTTGTGGGATTTAGCTCATGTACGGTTTCGACATGAAGCTAGCTATGGTTGTCACTTATTTTGGGGATAGTACTTATGTATTTCAGTTTTTCAGTTGATGTTGTTTTTATCTAGACTTGTGTATTTGGAAAGCTATGTTGTACCAGACTTGTTTTGAAATAGTATGAAATCTTCCGCTGTTTTATCTATGTTATTTACTCTGTTTACATATATACATATGTTCTTGTTCTGCCTTGATATATCATTATGCATGTTTACCTGATTCAAATGCCCCTCCAAAGCCAGAGTGCTTGCAAGAGCCACCCTGGCGGAGGTGGGGTGTTACATTTGGTATCAGAGCATATGGTTTACGAGAAGGAACAAAAGGGTTTTTAGAAAACTTTTGGAAAACTATTTTCAAAACCAAGTATAAAGTATTTTCCAAAGAAAAGTCTAGTTTATTTTAAAGGTTATTCCCCAAAAAGCCATTAGCAAAAATTCCTTCGTTTTTCTCCATTCTGAATCTATCTTTTTCTTCGTTTTCAGTATGGCCGATGTTCCTCCTCCTCCTCCGGTAGTTAATGTTCCTCCTCCTCCTGTCGCTGAGGTTCCTCTTCCTCCTCCCCCTCAACATCCACAAAAGGATTTCGCGGAGATTTGCAAAGACTTTAAGGCGATGGGTTGCAAGAATTTCATTGGAACCGAGACTTTCGTAGAGGCCAGGAATTGGTTGAAAGAAACCGAAGATCTTTTTGCCTTCTTTGATATAGATGACCGTAGGAAGGTTTTATTAGCAGTGTGGTTGCTAAAGGAAGAAGCTGCACATTGGTGGGTGGTCACCACCGCTACTAGGCCAATTGAGACTTGGGATGACTTTCGGGGAAAGTTTGGACTAAGGTTCCTATCACTGAAGCAAGGGGACATGACTATTAGGGAATACATAGATAAGTTTAATCAACTGACTCGGGTCGGTTTAGACTTGGTTAACACAGCTCAGAAGAAGGCCCTATACTTTGCTCTAGGATTAAACAAGCCATTACATGGTTTAGCCATGACTCATATACCCTTGGGGGCAACTTTCGAAAGTTTGGTGAATATGGCCCTACTCAATGAAGAGAATAGGAGTGACAAGAAGGAGATCAAGATGAATGGTACTCAAGCCAAGAAGACTGATTCCCAGTGGAAAGGAAATCAGGGTAATCCAAGTGGTCAGAGCAGTCAAGGCAATTCGAACAAGAGTCAAGGCAACAAGGGGAACAACAACAAGGGCAATAACGACAAGAGGAAGTGCCATTATTGCGGTTCAGTTGGGCATCTTATTAAGGATTGTAAGAAGAGGAAAAGGAAGAATGGTGAATGCTTTTTCTGCGGTGAGACTGGACATTTTAGTAAGGATTGCCCGAAGAAGCAAGGGCAAGGCCAGGGTCAGACTCAGCGTGCTGGACCTTCAGGAGGGCAAGTTCATGCTCTCAATACCGCTCCAGTTCCCGATCGAGGTAGTATTTCTGTTGAGAGCCTTGTATATATTTCTGATTTTCCAGTTCGTACTTTGTTTGATTCTGGTGCATCGCATAGTTTATTTCATTTGGTTTAGTTGAAAGTTTGCACCTAAGTACTAGTCTAGTTAATGATCCCGTGTGTGTTTCAAATCCAATTGGGGTTTCCGCCCATTTTTCTATTATCTACGTGGATTTGAAAATCTCTATCTTTAGTGTAGAGTTCTCGTGTGATGCTTATATTCTCGGTTTCATGGGGTATGGGTTGATTTTGGGCATGGATGGGTTGTCCAGTTTTGGAGCCGTTCTTGATTTTTGAGCATAGGGTTGAGAGGCTCGTGACTCGCCTCGGTAATACCCTAAAAATTTCTAGTAACCCTATGAGTCCCGTCATGTTGTGTTATCTTGAATCCCTCAACTCGTCTATCGATAGTTTGTAATCGGTGAGGGTGGTCCGAGAATATCCTGGTATCTTGGGTGAAGTGAAGGGGGTTACCCCTAAACGAGAGATAGATTTCCGCATTTATCTGGTTGATAATGCCAAGATAGTTTCGTGGCCGGTTAGGCACATGGCCCCGCAAGATGAGAGTTAAGAAAGCAAGCCAAGGAGTTGCTTGAGAAGAACTTCATTAGATGAAGTATATCTGAATGGGGAGCGCCTGTAGTATTTACTACCAAGGCAGATGGTTCATTTCGTTCAAGCATGAGTTATAGAGAATTACGTTGGTAAGAGCAATTGGCAACGTGGATTGGTATTTCCAAGAAGGGTTCTGCTGCGTGGAATACTTTATAGTAAGTAAACGAGATCCAGGATTCACTGGTGAATTTTGGAGGGCTTGCATGAAACCATGAGGTCATAGTTATGTTTAAGCCAAGAATGATAGAAGAGTAAGTGAAAAAGGAAGACGAGAGGCGACAATGAAATGGGTTCCAACTCATATTTGGAAATAAGAGTTAAGAAGCCAAGGAATCATGAAGTAAAAGACGGTCAAAGCACAGTGGAGTTAAGCTCAAGGAAACGTGACTTAGAAGACTGAAGGCTAGATACGCGCATCATATCTCTTTTTAAGAGTATATTCTTGATCCTTGTTTTCCTGTGGAACTTACTCGCATGTTATCTTTTTACGTATATCCTCTCGGTCCCATTCTCGATCCCATTTCTGTTGTAAACTCCATAAGGGGGTATGACTCATCGGTTAGTAATACATGTCAAGGTTTGAAGGGGTCCGTTAGGTTGACTAAACCTTTTGGGCTCTTATAGGATTGGGGTTGGGTTAGGAAGGGATTTCTTGTAATCCAAAAGGAGTATATCCTGCTTATCTTCCCGATCTCTTTGTAGCATATCCTTTGCTTTCCATGTTTATCTAGTTTATCGTGTTAATCTTGTCATGAGAACCTTAGGTAGAAACCCTTTGGATGAAACATGTGTTTGAAACATGTTATGCTTGATGGTTGCAAGTGGTTGCAAGTGTTTGCAAGTGGTTACTCGTGGATGCATTATACACGTTAGGCACTAGATCGGCTCACACACTCCTCATATTGCATATGCATGAGTGTTTACGCTTATTCATGGATGGTAATTTTTGTGTTATCACATGGATGTTGCATATGGATGTATGTTATGTGCACGCATATAGATGTTATACATTATGTTAGGAATTGCATACATATGGATTCATTTCACTAACATAATTTGCATTGATGATATTTGCATTAGATAAGTACATATACATATACCCTTGCATATGTTCATACAACATTTAGAATCTTGTAAGGACAATGATTGCTCGTGGATGATGTTTTGAGTAGATGGATGTTGGATGGTAGGATACGTTCTTCCTAACTTGAAGATTTCGGAGACGAAATCCTTTAAGGAGGGGAGAATGTAACAACCCGTATTTTCAATAACCTGTTATAACATAAATCGAGGCAGAATTTAATTCAAAAATCTGAATCAAGGGAAACGGGCTATGCCATTGCGTTCGTCTCGGAAAAATACGCGAAATAGAGTCCGAGTTTTCGAAAATCGGAGTCCGTATGACCCGATTAAGGCCCAACGAAGTTTTCAGAAAATTTCAAAGTAAAAACAGATTTCAAATTCAAGTTTGAATTTGGAAATTTGGGGCAATTGGGCCAGGCAGGAAAATTCCCTCCAGAGCACCCAAGTCGACAGCCCTGTCGACTTGGGAGTCGACTTGGTTGGACCCAAGTCGACAGCCCTGTCGACTTGGCTGTCGACTTGGTCCAGCCGGGCAGTTCTGCCTGGTGCACCATTTTGGGTTTGTGTTGAGTTTGGGGGCCAGATTCGGTTTTAAGGGCTGAGATTGGAACTAGGGTTTAATCCTAAGGCTAAAATTAGTCCTAATCTCTATAAATAAGGCCCTAACCTAACCCTAAATCATCATTATTCATTCAAGTAACTAAACTATGGCAAAATCAATCCTCTCATGGCCTCCACTCTCTTCATATAATTCCTAAATAAATTTCTATGATATTTTCCATGCATACAAGTGTTTTCAAGCTTGTATGAGCATCATTAGCTTGCATTCAAGTCAAGTTTCTATATTTGCATCATAAAGAAAGAGTTTTGATCATTTTGGTTCAAGGGTTTTTCTATTAGAGCTTGCATTTTGGGTCTATTTGATTGCATAAGGGCTTTGTCATATTTTTGTGCCTTCATAAGCATTGTAAGCCCTATTCTACTTTCATACTTAAACTCTAAAGTTAAATGTATGATATGCAAGTTTGCCATGATATGCAAGTTTACTATATCATGTTATGCAAGTTTGAGATGTTATGATATGCAAGTTTATCATGTTATGTTATGCAAGTATGCCATGTTATGATATGCAAGTTTATCATGTTATGTTATGCAAGTTTGCCATGATATGATATGCAAGTTTACCATGTTATGATATGCAAGTTTATCATGTTATGCTATGTAAGTTTGCCATGTTATGTTATGCAAGTTTATCATGTTATGTTATGCAAGTTTGAGATGCAAGTTCATCATATGATATGCAAGTATGTTATGCGAGTTTGGGGTGATCATTTTGTTCATGTTATCATGCTATGCAAGCTTATCTTGAGTATATGAACATAAAGATTCAAGCTTTATGCTAAAGGTTGCATTTTGGCAACATGTAAGTTATCATATCCCTTATGATAACTTGCATGTGAGGCTAAATGCGAACTTATGGCCATTTCTACATGTCATTTATCACCATGTATCACCAATATGATAAGTTTGGTTTTATGCATGCTTTTGAGGCCTAAAATGTAATATGCAAGTATATGAACATATGTACATTTCATATGCCACCATGTTAAACTTGTGGCTTCAACACCTTTATGTCATGATTATGCCAAGTTCCCTCTTTCTATCCTTTATGCGCTATTGCGATATGTAAGCGATGGGATTGCGTTTGGGGTTGGGTAAACTTAAAAGACATAAAAACATAAGCTTGGGAATTTACCTATTAAGTTAGGTCTACCCTTTGGGAATTTACCTATTAAGTTAGGTCTACCCAAATGCTTGAAAACTTGTAACATGTTTTGGAAACATGATGGACATGACACTTAGAAAAGATAAGTGTGACCAACTCGAGGTTGGGTCGAGTTTGTAGCGTAAACCTACCCGGAACCGACCGGCTTAACTAGTTGCTACAAACAATAGGACCCAATGTGAGAAGTTGGTCATGTTGTACCTTGAACCCGAGGTTAGACCAAGTTGTGGTGTAAAGCTACCCGGACCCGCCCGGCTTAACTAGTAACCACAACAAGGTCTAATGTGAGAGGTTAAGGCGCATTAAATTAATTAATGCCTCATGATTAGGGTTAAGTCATGGTCCACTTAATACTTAACCAATTTGGGCTTGGTAGATTAATCGGGGTTAAGTCGTGAACTCATCGTTACACTTAACCAAGTTAATCCATGATTAGCAAGAGGGTTAAACCGTACTTAACCCACTAGAAAATCCTAGCAATGGGGGTCCACTCCAGCAGTAATCCCAAGTTCGTATCATTATGGCCCTAGGGTCTAGGCTAGGGTGGGGGCACAATTACTGAACTGGAGGTAAGAGACCAAAAGCGACGGCAGATGGGTACGCCGGTGTAGTTCCGGGCGGACTTTTGGTCGTGCACATAGTCCGAAGCCGGGGAAAACATGCACGGGTACCAGTAGATCGAGACTGTGCACGCATGTTTATGGTGTCCAGGGGTTGCCACCCTAGGGCTTGATACACCCGACGGGAGACCCGACACAGTCTGACTACAATTATGTTTGGGCCGCATTGACACCAACACGTGACGAGTTAGGCTTAGGGAGCCGATCGACTAGACCGTTTGGTTGGACCGCGTATTAGGGTCACTTCATGTTATTGGGCCAAAGCTTGGGCCAAGGGATTAATACTTGTATATTCAAGTCATGTTAGTTTGCTAGTACACCTGGGGTGCAAAACCTTAAACCTTATTATGCGATGACACCTTTATCTACCTTGTTAGTTAATCATCATACCAGTATGTAGTTATCCATATGTTCATCTCAGCTTTCATCATGCCAGTTAACTTTATTAGTTTACATTGATTGTAGTAGGGCTTACTCAGTCTTTTTGACTGACCTGTTTTCTTTCGCCTCTTTTCTTCCGTTTCCCCCCAGGTTCGCAGGGTGGGAACGTTGGAGCTTAGCTTGGATTTCGGATTGCTTGCTTGTGGGATTTAGCTCATGTACGGTTTCGACATGAAGCTAGCTATGGTTGTCACTTATTTTGGGGATAGTACTTATGTATTTCAGTTTTTCAGTTGATGTTGTTTTTATCTAGACTTGTGTATTTGGAAAGCTATGTTGTACCAGACTTGTTTTGAAATAGTATGAAATCTTCCGCTGTTTTATCTATGTTATTTACTCTGTTTACATATATACATATGTTCTTGTTCTGCCTTGATATATCATTATGCATGTTTACCTGATTCAAATGCCCCTCCAAAGCCAGAGTGCTTGCAAGAGCCACCCTGGCGGAGGTGGGGTGTTACATTTGGTATCAGAGCATATGGTTTACGAGAAGGAACAAAAGGGTTTTTAGAAAACTTTTGGAAAACTATTTTCAAAACCAAGTATAAAGTATTTTCCAAAGAAAAGTCTAGTTTATTTTAAAGGTTATTCCCCAAAAAGCCATTAGCAAAAATTCCTTCGTTTTTCTCCATTCTGAATCTATCTTTTTCTTCATTTTCAGTATGGCCGATGTTCCTCCTCCTCCTCCGGTAGTTAATGTTCCTCCTCCTCCTGTTGCTGAGGTTCCTCTTCCTCCTCCCCCTCAACATCCACAAAAGGATTTCGCGGAGATTTGCAAAGACTTTAAGGCGATGGGTTGCAAGAATTTCATTGGAACCGAGACTTTCGTAGAGGCCAGGAATTGGTTGAAAGAAACCGAAGATCTTTTTGCCTTCTTTGATATAGATGACCGTAGGAAGGTTTTATTAGCAGTGTGGTTGCTAAAGGAAGAAGCTGCACGTTGGTGGGTGGTCACCACCGCTACTAGGCCAATTGAGACTTGGGATGACTTTCGGGGAAAGTTTGGACTAAGGTTCCTATCACTGAAGCAAGGGGACATGACTATTAGGGAATACATAGATAAGTTTAATCAACTGACTCGGGTCGGTTTAGACTTGGTTAACACAGCTCAGAAGAAGGCCCTATACTTTGCTCTAGGATTAAACGAGCCATTACATGGTTTAGCCATGACTCATATACCCTTGGGGGCAACTTTCGAAAGTTTGGTGAATATGGCCCTACTCAATGAAGAGAATAGGAGTGACAAGAAGGAGATCAAGATGAATGGTACTCAAGCCAAGAAGACTGATTCCCAGTGGAAAGGAAATCAGGGTAATCCAAGTGGTCAGAGCAGTCGAGGCAATCAGAACAAGAACAAGAACAAGAGTCAAGGCAACAAGGGGAACAACAACAAGGGCAATAACGACAAGAGGAAGTGCCATTATTGCGGTTCAGTTGGGCATCTTATTAAGGATTGTAAGAAGAGGAAAAGGAAGAATGGTGAATGCTTTTTCTGCGGTGAGACTGGACATTTTAGTAAGGATTGCCCGAAGAAGCAAGGGCAAGGCCAGGGTCAGACTCAGCGTGCTGGACCTTCAGGAGGGCAAGTTCATGCTCTCAATACCGCTCCAGTTCCCGATCGAGGTAGTATTTCTGTTGAGAGCCTTGTATATATTTCTGATTTTCCAGTTCGTACTTTGTTTGATTCTGGTGCATCGCATAGTTTATTTCATTTGGTTTAGTTGAAAGTTTGCACCTAAGTACTAGTCTAGTTAATGATCCCGTGTGTGTTTCAAATCCAATTGGGGTTTCCGCCCATTTTTCTATTATCTACATGGATTTGAAAATCTCTATCTTTAGTGTAGAGTTCTCGTGTGATGCTTATATTCTCGGTTTCATGGGGTATGGGTTGATTTTGGGCATGGATGGGTTGTCCAGTTTTGGAGCCGTTCTTGATTTTTGAGCATAGGGTTGAGAGGCTCGTGACTCGCCTCGGTAATACCCTAAAAATTTCTAGTAACCCTATGAGTCCCGTCATGTTGTGTTATCTTGAATCCCTCAACTCGTCTATCGATAGTTTGTAATCGGTGACGGTGGTCCGAGAATATCCTGATATCTTGGGTGAAGTGAAGGGGGTTACCCCTAAACGAGAGATAGATTTCCGCATTTATCTGGTTGATAATGCCAAGATAGTTTCGTGGCCGGTTAGGCACATGGCCCCGCAAGATGAGAGTTAAGAAAGCAAGCCAAGGAGTTGCTTGAGAAGAACTTCATTAGATGAAGTATATCTGAATGGGGAGCGCCTGTAGTATTTACTACCAAGGCAGATGGTTCATTTCGTTCAAGCATGAGTTATAGAGAATTACGTTGGTAAGAGCAATTGGCAACGTGGATTGGTATTTCCAAGAAGGGTTCTGCTGCGTGGAATACTTTATAGTAAGTAAACGAGATCCAGGATTCACTGGTGAATTTTGGAGGGCTTGCATGAAACCATGAGGTCATAGTTATGTTTAAGCCAAGAATGATAGAAGAGTAAGTGAAAAAGGAAGACGAGAGGCGACAATGAAATGGGTTCCAACTCATATTTGGAAATAAGAGTTAAGAAGCCAAGGAATCATGAAGTAAAAGACGGTCAAAGCACAATGGAGTTAAGCTCAAGGAAACGTGAATTAGAAGACTGAAGGCTAGATACGCGCATCATATCTCTTTTTAAGAGTATATTCTTGATCCTTGTTTTCCTGTGGAACTTACTCGCATGTTATCTTTTTACGTATATCCTCTCGGTCCCATTCTCGATCCCATTTCTGTTGTAAACTCCATAAGGGGGTATGACTCATCGGTTAGTAATACATGTCAAGGTTTGAAGGGGTCCGTTAGGTTGACTAAACCTTTTGGGCTCTTATAGGATTGGGGTTGGGTTAGGAAGGGATTTCTTGTAATCCAAAAGGAGTATATCCTGCTTATCTTCCCGATCTCTTTGTAGCATATCCTTTGCTTTCCATGTTTATCTAGTTTATCGTGTTAATCTTGTCACGAGAACCTTAGGTAGAAACCCTTTGGATGAAACATGTGTTTGAAACATGTTATGCTTGATGGTTGCAAGTGGTTGCAAGTGTTTGCAAGTGGTTACTCGTGGATGCATTATACACGTTAGGCACTAGATCGGCTCACACACTCCTCATATTGCATATGCATGAGTGTTTACGCTTATTCATGATGGTAATTTTTGTGTTATCACATGGATGTTGCATATGGATGTATGTTATGTGCACGCATATAGATGTTATACATTATGTTAGGAATTGCATACATATGGATTCATTTCACTAACATAATTTGCATTGATGATATTTGCATTAGATAAGTACATATACATATACCCTTGCATATGTTCATACAACATTTAGAATCTTGTAAGGACAATGATTGCTCGTGGATGATGTTTTGAGTAGATGGATGTTGGATGGTAGGATACGTTCTTCCTAACTTGAAGATTTCGGAGACGAAATCCTTTAAGGAGGGGAGAATGTAACAACCCGTATTTTCAATAACCTGTTATAACATAAATCGAGGCAGAATTTAATTCAAAAATCTGAATCAAGGGAAACGGGCTATGCCATTGCGTTCGTCTCGGAAAAATACGCGAAATAGAGTCCGAGTTTTCGAAAATCGGAGTCCGTATGACCCGATTAAGGCCTAACGAAGTTTTCAGAAAATTTCAAAGTAAAAACAGATTTCAAATTCAAGTTTGAATTTGGAAATTTGGGGCAATTGGGCCAGGCAGGAAAATTCCCTCCAGAGCACCCAAGTCGACAGCCCTGTCGACTTGGGAGTCGACTTGGTTGGACCCAAGTCGACAGCCCTGTCGACTTGGCTGTCGACTTGGTCCAGCCGGGCAGTTCTGCCTGGTGCACCATTTTGGGTTTGTGTTGAGTTTGGGGGCCAGATTCGGTTTTAAGGGCTGAGATTGGAACTAGGGTTTAATCCTAAGGCTAAAATTAGTCCTAATCTCTATAAATAAGGCCCTAACCTAACCCTAAATCATCATTATTCATTCAAGTAACTAAACTATGGCAAAATCAATCCTCTCATGGCCTCCACTCTCTTCATATAATTCCTAAATAAATTTCTATGAGATTTTCCATGCATACAAGTGTTTTCAAGCTTGTATGAGCATCATTAGCTTGCATTCAAGTCAAGTTTCTATATTTGCATCATAAAGAAATAGTTTTGATCATTTTGGTTCAAGGGTTTTTCTATTAGAGCTTGCATTTTGGGTCTATTTGATTGCATAAGGGCTTTGTCATATTTTTGTGCCTTCATAAGCATTGTAAGCCCTATTCTACTTTCATACTTAAACTCTAAAGTTAAATGTATGATATGCAAGTTTTCCATGATATGCAAGTTTACTATGTCATGTTATGCAAGTTTGAGATGTTATGATATGCAAGTTTATCATGTTATGTTATGCAAGTATGCCATGTTATGATATGCAAGTTTATCATGTTATGTTATGCAAGTTTGCCATGTTATGATATGCAAGTTTACCATGTTATGATATGCAAGTTTATCATGTTATGCTATGCAAGTTTGCCATGTTATGTTATGCAAGTTTATCATGTTATGTTATGCAAGTTTGAGAAGCAAGTTCGTCATATGATATGCAAGTATGTTATGCGAGTTTGGGGTGATCATTTTGTTCATGTTATCATGCTATGCAAGCTTATCTTGAGTATATGAACATAAAGCTTCAAGCTTTATGCTAAAGGTTGCATTTTGGCAACATGTCATATCCCTTATGATAACTTGCATGTGAGGCTAAATGCGAACTTATGGCCATTTCTACATGTCATTTATCACCATGTATCACCAATATGCTAAGTTTGGTTTTATGCATGCTTTTGAGGCCTAAAATGTAATATGCAAGTATATGAACATATGTACATTTCATATGCCACCATGTTAAACTTGTGGCTTCAACACCTTTATGTCATGATTATGCCAAGTTCCCTCTTTCTATCCTTTATGCGCTATTGCGATATGTAAGCGATGGGATTGCGTTTGGGGTTGGGTAAACTTAAAAGACATAAAAACATAAGCTTGGGAATTTACCTATTAAGTTAGGTCTACCCTTTGGGAATTTACCTATTAAGTTAGGTCTACCCAAATGCTTGAAAACTTGTAACATGTTTTGGAAACATGATGGACATGACACTTAGAAAAGATAAGTGTGACCAACTCGAGGTTGGGTCGAGTTTGTAGCGTAAACCTACCCGGAACCGACCGGCTTAACTAGTTGCTACAAACAATAGGACCCAATGTGAGAAGTTGGTCATGTTGTACCTTGAACCCGAGGTTAGACCAAGTTGTGGTGTAAAGCTACCCGGACCCGCCCGGCTTAACTAGTAACCACAACAAGGTCTAATGTGAGAGGTTAAGGCGCATTAAATTAATTAATGCCTCGTGATTAGGGTTAAGTCATGGTCCACTTAATACTTAACCAATTTGGGCTTGGTAGATTAATCGGGGTTAAGTCGTGAACTCATCGTTACACTTAACCAAGTTAATCCATGATTAGCAAGAGGGTTAAACCGTACTTAACCCACTAGAAAATCCTAGCAATGGGGGTCCACTCCAGCAGTAATCCCAAGTTCGTATCATTATGGCCCTAGGGTCTAGGCTAGGGTGGGGGCACAATTACTGAACTGGAGGTAAGAGACCAAAAGCGACGGCAGATGGGTACGCCGGTGTAGTTCCGGGCGGACTTTTGGTCGTGCACATAGTCCGAAGCCGGGGAAAACATGCACGGGTACCAGTAGATCGAGACTGTGCACGCATGTTTATGATGTCCAGGGGTTGCCACCCTAGGGCTTGATACACCCGACGGGAGACCCGACACAGTCTGACTACAATTATGTTTGGGCCGCATTGACACCAACACGTGACGAGTTAGGCTTAGGGAGCCGATCGACTAGACCGTTTGGTTGGACCGCGTATTAGGGTCACTTCATGTTATTGGGCCAAAGCTTGGGCCAAGGGATCAATACTTGTATATTCAAGTCATGTTAGTTTGCTAGTACACCTGTGGTGCAAAACCTTAAACCTGATTATGCGATGACACCTTTATCTACCTTGTTAGTTAATCATCATGCCAGTATGTAGTTATCCATATGTTCATCTCAGCTTTCATCATGCCAGTTAACTTTATTAGTTTACATTGATTGTAGTAGGGCTTACTCAGTCTTTTTGACTGACCTGTTTTCTTTCGCCTCTTTTCTTCCGTTCCACCCCCCCCCCCCCCCCCCAGGTTCGCAGGGTGGGAACGTTTGGGCTTAGCTTGGATTTCGGATTGCTTGCTTGTGGGATTTAGCTCATGTACGGTTTCGACATGAAGCTAGCTATGGTTGTCACTTATTTTGGGGATAGTACTTATGTATTTCAGTTTTTCAGTTGATGTTGTTTTTATCTAGACTTGTGTATTTGGAAAGCTATGTTATACCAGACTTGTTTTGAAATAGTATGAAATCTTCCGCTGTTTTATCTATGTTATTTACTCTGTTTACATATATACATATGTTCTTGTTCTGCCTTGATATATCATTATGCATGTTTACCTGATTCAAACGCCCCTCCAAAGTCAGAGTGCTTGCAAGAGCCACCCTGGCGGAGGTGGGGTGTTACAAATGTGATCATCGCCAATCTTATCATTACACCATCATTGATTGATAAAATATCTATTCTTCATAAATACGATAGTTTTGTTAAAGAGATGATCAAAAGAATTCAAAGGTGCGAAGTCTCCAGTTTCCAAGTGGATAGCTCAGGAGTTCTAAGATTGAAAGGAAGAATTTGTGTTCCCGACAGCCTTGAGCTCAAAAGAGAAGTAATGGACGAGTGTCACAAGTCCAAGCTGAGTATCCGTCCAGGGGTTAGTAAAATGTATAATGACCTCAAGCGAACATTCTGGTGGAAGGCGATGAAAAGAGATATCTCTATATATGTTAGCCGGTGTTTTACTTGTCAACAAGTCAAAAGCGATCAACAGAAACTCGCCGGATTGTTGCAACGTTGGAAATTCCAGGTTGGAAGTGGGAACAAATTTTTATGGATTTCATAGATGGTTTGCCCAGAACCAGTAGGGGAAATGACAGTATTTGGGTGATCGTAGATTGTTTCATGAAGACCGCCCATTTCATACCTGTCAGATCAAATAGAACCGCTCAGGGTCTGCCGCAGATTTATTTCAAAGAAATTGTTAAACTGCATGGAGTTCCCATGAGTATCATTAGTGACTGAGACCCGATTTTTGCTATTAAATTCTGGGAAGCATTCCAAGTAGAGTTGGGAACGAAACTGAACTTGAGCACCGCTTATCATCCTCAAACATATGGGCAAACTGAGAGGGTGAACCGTGTACTAGAAGATTTATTGCGGGCATGTGTTATTAATTTTAGCGGATCATGGGAAGACTATTTGCATTTGGCTGAGTTCTCATACAATAGCTACCAAGCGATCCTAGAAATGTCCCCATTCGAAGCACTGTATGGTAGACCATGCAGATCTCCCGCTTGTTGGGTAAAACCTGGAAATTGACTTGTATTGGGACCCAATATGATTCGTGAAGCTTCAGATAAAGTCGATTTCATTCAGAAACGATTAGTACCGGCTCAAAGCCGACAGAAGAGCTATGCAGATTCAAGAAGAAGAGATTTGTCTTTTTCTGTTGGTGACTATGTGTATCTGAGGGTTTCTCCGATGAGAGGAGTAGTCCGATTCGGTAAAACAGGGAAGTTGGCACGCAGATTTATTAGTCCATTTCCTGTGTTTGAACATATTGGAACTCTTGCTTATAGGGTTCAATTGCCTGATTGGTTGCCTGGAGTACATGAAGTGTTTCACGTTTCTCAACTTCGAAAGCATGTGCATGATCCAGACTTGGTCGTGGAAGAAGCCGCGCAACAAAACTTGGAAATTACTCCAGAACTAGCTGTGAGGAGAGAGCCGATAAAGATTATTGGCAAAGAAACTAAAGAGCTGAGGAACTAGAAGGTTCACTTAGTCAAAGTACAATGGAGTGGAGATCCACGAGATTATACTTGGGAAACTGAGGAGAGCATTAAGAAAGCCTATCCTAATTGCAGGGTGGATATCTCTGATTAACTCTAGTGCAAGGTACATTTACCATATTTTGCATTTCCGAATTTTCTCTACTTGGTTGTTTTTTCCTTTTGATGGATGTAAAATTTTAATTATATAGTCATAATGATTTTAAAAGAGTATATGGATTAATTAGTATATTTTTGAAAAGTTAATCAATAAATTGATTGTTGTTTGTGTTGTATGATTAAGAATATTATTAATCAAATTATTGGAATAATAAAACCCGTAAGAGAATGAATGGTAAATTTATGCAAATGAATCAAATATTGAACTGATTTGAAAATAGATAGAAATACAAGCATGTACATTATATATGTTTAAACAGGTAAATGGATTTGCTGTTGAGTAAAGAATTTATTTGCGTGCACGACAAATAGGTAAACCTTAATGAGTTGGATGTGCAATTTTATTTATATATCAACTCCTGTGAATGCCATTGGATGCGGAGGGCTGGTTGTTCTGTGTGAAATAATAAACGTCGCCATAGGATAGTAAAAATTAATTTTGAACTACACTACATGGCATACTACGTGAAGATAGCATACCCTATCATATACCACATAAGCATTTACAACTTATGTGACGAGGTTGAACATTTACCATACAAGCGAGAGGCTTGTATGGCGATGACTATATTACAGGTTAAACCGAAGACTGATATGGACTTTATAAAATGTAATGGTAAATTTCCAGATTAATAAAAAAACCATACGGGTCTAGAGATGACAATAAACACGTCTCTCTGGTCATTAAGGAACAAAAACCATTTATAGGGTGACGAGAATTTATTCTTTGGAGTTATGATCTATACACACCCCCTTGTGGACACCGAAATATATCACTATAAATATGTGTATGCTTTTTAAGATTTATTGGGTACCTAATACGACCCAATAAATTTCCAAACCCCTCCCTGTACAAAGGAGGTTATGGCGAAATTTTTCAAAAATTCAGGGTGTTAGCCAAATTTTTGAAGAATTAGAAAATTCTTGGAAACTGAAAAGTTGAAGAATAGTGTAATGACCCGCATTTTCAACGGTATAATCATTAATTTATTTAATTATTTAAAAGGTGATTAAAAGGATTTAATGGTCGTTGGATTAAATAATGGTGAATATTTAATTAATATAATAAATTAAATAATATTTTTAATTCTGAAATAATCAGAATTGGCTGAAATGGCGATATAGTATGAACTGGATCATCTGTAATATTTAATTCAGTTTAGAATTGAATTAGAATAACGAATATATTATTTGAACAACAGTTTGAATGTATAATTATATTATAATTAAAATCGAGCTTGAAATGGCGCTGCAGTTCGTAATTTGGCGATTTGAACTTCAACTGAATGTACGGGATTTGTTTTAAGCCGGATTTCTATGAAACAAGAAACGTGTGGAGCTGGTGGAGTATATCTTTCTAGTGGAGGAGAAAAATCGGGATTTCGTCGTATAGATTTTGATTTACGTCCAAAACAAATTTTAGAAAAGTCGTTGTGGAATTCCTTAATAATTTATAAAGGAATTATTTATATTTTTTTTATAAAAAGGAATTTCAATATAAATTGAATATCGGGTTGACCCAGATTTGGAATATCTAGTTATAAATCCCAGTAGAGCTGTATGGTATTCCACTGTGAATATAAACGATAATATTTATTTTTAAATATTAAATTTAATTATATTTAAATATATTTATATATTTAAATGGGTCATTCAGAGCTTTAAAAATAGCCAGTTTTGCAAATGAAGACGGAATTCGACGAAACCAGTTCCGTTGGGACCGTAATGTCGAACTATAGTTGCATGTCCATTTTCGGGATTTTTGATTATCGTATGTAGTCACGAGAATTTTTAGAAAGCAAAATGAATATATAAATGAGAATATACTGGGAATATTCCTTTTATAAAATATCTAGATATTTTGTTTACCTATAAATAGGCCTTAAAATTTCCTAAACCTAATTTTTCTCATTTCAAAGTCAACAGATAAATTCCGCCGTTCATTCTCTTAGGGCAAAAACATTTCATTAGGAAAAAAATCAAAATAAATCCAAATAAAATCCCTAAATTCTCAAAGCACCTTTCTTTGGATTTTATGGAGATGGGCTTCAATTCTATACCAAATTTATAGGGTGTGATGACCATTTATGGGTTCGAAGAAATTACAGTGAAAACTAGGGCTGACCCCTGGCAGCACCCTACGACGGCGGAGGAATAAAGGAGGTTAGCGTTGGGATTGTGGTGGCGAGGGGCTTCAGTCACCGGAGTTTGGGAGAGTGCGATGCCGGTTCGTGGCGATTGAAGGTCAATGACAGACCGATGTCGAGGTGAAGGAGCTGTGTGGGAGTCGCATCAGGCAGGGAGGAGATCGAGCTTGGGATCGTGGGTCCCGGCGGATGAAGGAAGAGGCAACGAGTCCTCTGGGGATGTCGGCGACGGCCATCGATGGCCGGACGAAGGGATAAGAGAGGTCAACGAGGTGGTCAAAGATGGATAAGGTGGAAATTGGGTTCGGTGATAAAATCTGGAGCAAGAGAATGGCTTCGGGTGGGTTTTGTTTGGGTATGATGGGCCGGAACTTGAGGTAAAGCCCAAGTAATTTTAAAGGAAAATTTAGTTTAAATTATATTTAAATTAGTTCAATCGTGTAAATTGAATATCTTGATCATACAATATCAGATTGGCGAACCATAAGTTGCGTTGGGATCGTAGGGACGAGGGCAACACCATGGCACTGACTGGGAGTGGATTGGTGCTCGTTTGAATTTATGGCGAGATAAATTGTTTGATTCTAATCAAACAAACAGTTTATCGTTCTTTAATGATGAACTGCAAATGTGAGTAAAACTCACCAACTCTGAACTGTTCTATTTTTATAACGTATATTTAGAACTGATAAATGATGACTGGTTGTTGTGTGCTGACTGTTTGGTTGAATTATTTATGTATTGGTTGAAAATATAGATAACGATATATATATATATATAAATCGTTAATCGAATATTGATTCTATTTATCAGAATACTTTATATTTGTGTTATTGGTGTTGATTAACATTTGTGATGCAGGGAAACAGGTTGGAAGGACCCAATTGGGTTCCCCAATATATAAAATACTGTTTTTTTCATATATTGTGATATATGATGTGAGATAAAATCTGTTGTCGATTTTGTGTATTTGGATGATATTGGTCATCGTGATTTGATATGATAAGTACCATAAGTAATACCAGAATGTGAAAAAGGGGATTTTCAAAGTATTCTTGAAATAAATTATTTATATAAAATCAATGGATTTTACATATAAAAGAAAAGGGATTTTTCAAAAGAAAATAGTTATAAAATCGTGGGGGTTTTATAAAGGGAATTATTTGTAAAACAAATGAAAAGAAAAATATTTGTAAAACAAATATAAAGGGAATTATTTGTAAAACAAATATAAGAGAAAATATTGGGAAATAAATATAAAGAATAAAGAAATATTTATTTTATAAACAAGTAGAATTGAAATGGATTATTTATTTAAGAGATAAATAGAAGTATAAAGGGATTATTTATTTAGAAAATAAATAAGAGTTATAAAAGAGAAATATTTGTAAAACATTTACAAATAAAATAGAAAGAGAAATATTTGTAAAACATTTATAAATAGAAGTGAAAAATAATTTATTTATTTAGAAAATAAATAAAGATAAAAAGGGAATTATTTAATAAGTAAAGGAGTATAATGGATTATTTATTTAGAAAATAAATAAAATAAAGGAATATTTATTTAGAAATAAATAGAATAAAGGAATATTTATTGGGAAAATAAAAAGAGTTAATGAAAAGGAGTTAATCAAATTTAGTATTTGTAGGAGTTAATCGATTATAATTAATCAAAAGGAGTTAATCGAACATAGTTAATCAAAATGGAGTAAAACAAAAATTAGAAACTGACTAGAGATTAATAAGTTGAATGGTTTCCTAAGTATCGATCTGATGTTGGTTTCGACCTTTGGGGTTTATACTTAGGAAGTTGTTCTCTTGTTTGTTTGTAGTTAGAGTCTGATAGATGTGGAAGAATAGTGATACGTAAATAAGCTGTGGAAATGTTTTCCAGTGTTAATAACATATATTTTCTAACCATAGAAAATAAGGAAATGTGAATATATATATATATATATATATGTTTGATGATTGGATCGATAATTCCATCTGGAAATAATATCGTTGTTTGCACACGTATTTTTCTTTGATAGTTAACTCACTGCGAAGTTTTGACCATTTTAACGTTGTTAATATGGAGAGACCGGTTGGATTTATTATCCCAAGAACCACTCTGTATAGGCATAAGCGTTGCGAATCATATATGCCAAAGATAATTGAAGATGGAGTAAAGTGCAAGGGCTGTGGTATAAATCTTAGATAACATGGCCTAAGATGGATATACTGAATAGTACCTTCGATTCATCCTGTTCCTGGATGACTTGTATGGATGAATGTTTGACAGAGTATTTCCAGAAAGGTCATGTACATTGATTTCTTCAACCGTACCAAGAGTGGAAGCGGAAAGGAAACTTCTTTAGCTAACACGTAATGTACTGTTGTAGACGTCAATTAGTGATTTTCAATGGATCTGACAATGTGTCATTCAAAGTGAATCTGATGTGATGATAAAGCGTAACCTCAAGCCTCATCAACCGGTAAATGACAGAAATCGAGCAGGTAGCATGGCTATGTAGGTCGCACCTATTAGGGTGTATAATCACCTGATCTAGAGTTTCATTTACTTCTAAAAATCTATTGTTGATGCTGTCCCATTCGGGAAACGGTTGCTGATCCCAACCGATGGTGATATACATTCGATACACTCAAGCGAAATGAGTGGTCGGTCATGTGTGGCCAGGTTGCAAGATGTTCTTGTTGAACCCAGTGTATTCCTCTCTAGAGGTACACTAGCGATAGGTGCTTCCATACCTTGTCATAGTAGGAAATCCATTACCCAATACGTGCTTGCGGTTTTGATTGTATACTATATATGTAGAACGTGAGATGAAAGCGTTTCTACTAGATGATTATTATATTGTGGTTGATAGACATTATTATAATATCAAAGGGTTTTTCATATAAAGATATTTTGGATTCTCATAAGGGAAAAACCCGTTCCGTTATACGGCGTGGTCTTATGAGATATCGTTTACTTGTTCAACTGTTTTAAACTGTTTTACTCATACCAGTCCCATGACTAACTGGAGTTTATTTTGTTTTGTTTCCCTAAACTCTTGGGTGTCCAATTTTGTACGGACAGTCAAGTAGTTGGGATTTATAGATACTTGAAGAGCTGGAGCAGGAGGCTTCAGGATCAGATAACTATAGTTATTTCCGCTGTGTTATAAGTGTTGTACTCTGATAATGTTATTTTATACATATACTGAGTTTATTTCAAGGATATGTTATCTATTATATTTTATTCATTCCGCTGTGAGGTTCGTGTTACTCTGATGTTGTGTTCTTCTTCTTCTTCTATTCTAAGTTTCTATCTTATCTTTCCCCACCCTCTAATTTCTTTCATTAACTACCGGTATTTTCGATCCTTGGATGTTCGATATGTGTTGTACATCGGATAACCAAGATTGCAAACTTTCGGGTCATTACAGTTGGTATCAGAGCTTAAGTTAAGTGAATTACCTTGGATCTGTGGCGTGACTCGGTAGAGATAGGGTTAGTAATACCCTAGGTTGAGTTTGAGTGCATATATACGAGTGAACGTATTTGTAGATGATATAAAATAATTTTATATTGTGAAGGTTTATTGGTTGAGTAGTTTATGAGTTCTGGTCGTTCGGTTTGATCCACTGTATCGGTAGGAGTTTATATACACTCGAATACGATGGGTCGACGCGATATGTTTTGAAAAGAGGGTAAATTAAAATAAGTTACCCAAGGTATATCTTGATATAGAGAAGATATATATCAAAATTATAATATAGTGGATATATTGGTTGTTATTATAATCGAGTAAGATTATAAATTAAATGGTTATGTAAATAACCAATCAGAATTCATATAAGTGAAATACATGGAATCAGATTCAGTTAAATCTGAAATTTAAACCAGAAATTGAATTAAAATTCGGGAAAATTGGATAAGTGTTTGTAAATGGATTTGGATTAAAAATAAGGAAAATTTAAGATCCCGGGAGATATTAATTTTTTTTACAAGCATTATGAATTATATTTTGAAATGAATTTCAAAGTGGAAATGTTTAGAAATGGTGATATAGTATTGAACTCACTTCGATCGCTGGAAAATAGATTCTGATGATGATAGCTGCATCATCAGTATTCATTTTCGAGTTGTAAGTGACGAATTACTACCAGAGATACTGTTTTGAATTTGTTTAGGGAAAGACAAGTTGTGTTGAATTTCAAAAAGGAAAATTTGATTTTTGAAAAGAGTAAACTGTATAAAAACTCTCAGGGAAAGACTGTTTGAATTAAAAACAAATTTAACAGAAATTTGTGAAAGCAAATTTGAATTAAAGTAAAGCCAGTAAAGTGGTAACTGAGATTGAATTAGAATGATATCAAGACAAATTGGATTGTGAGATTCAAATTTGAAGAGTAATGTGATAATCAAGTTAAGAGTTGGGAATCGGGAATGAAACTCGAGTTTGAAATGGTATTTGGCTGGAAGATAAGCGAATGATTGTGTCGTGGATAAAAGCAGATTGGAATTTGATTGGGATGACCCTTGTATCCGCTGAATTGATAACAGGTGGAAAGGATATAATGATATGCCGACAAAAGGTACAAGTTTATATTTCTATTGGATATAAGATTTATGAGCCGAATTGGCAAGCTGCTTGGCTGTTTGATTTTCTTTTGGGTTGGAGGTGGCCTAGAGAGGCGAGTTGGAGTTTGACCTATTGACCAGTACAAAGGAGGTGCTAGCGAAATTTTTCGAAAAAGTTAAGGAGTTAGAAAATTTTCAGGATTTTTGGAAATTTTCGTTGATAAGAATTAAATAAAATTTTAATTGAAATTAAATTGGTTCAGTGAAATTGAAGTTAAGAAGTGAACAAATATGTTCTAACCAGTCGATAAGGTCATCCTCTACCTTAGCAATTTCGAGGACGAAATTATTTTAAGTGGGGAAGAATGTAATGACCCGCATTTTCAGCGGTACAATAATTAATTTATTTAATTATTTAAAAGGTGATTAAAAGGATTTAATGGTCGTTGGATTAAATAATGGTGAATATTTAATTAAAATACTAAATTAAATCATATATTTAATTCTGAAATAATCAGAATTGGCTGAAATGGCGATATGGTGTGAACTGGATCATCTGTAATATTTAATTCAGTTTAGAATTGAATTAGAATAACGAATATATTGTTTGAACGACAGTTTGAACGTATAATTAAATTATAATTAAAATCGAGCTTGAAATGGCGTTGTAGTTCGTAATTTGGCAATTTGAACTTCAACTGAATGTACAGGATTCGTTTTAAGCCGGATTTCTGTGAAACAAGAAACGTGTGGAGCTGGTGTAGTATATCTTTCTAGTGGAAGAGAAAAATCGGGATTTCGTCGTGTAGATTTTGATTTACGTCCAAATCAAATTTTAGAAAAGTCCCTGTGGAATTCCTTTATAATTTATAAAGGAATTATTTATATTTTTTTAAAAAAGGAATTTCAATATAAATCGAATATCGGGTTGACCCAGATTTGGAATATCAAGTTATAAATCCCATTAGAGCTGTATGGTATTCCACTGTGAATATAAACGATAATATTTATTTTTAAATATTAAATATAATTATATTTAAATATATTTATATATTTAAATGGGTCATTTAGAGCTTTAAAAATAGCCAGTTTTGCAAACGAAGTCGGAATTCGACGAAACCAGTTTCGTTGGGACTGTAATGTCGAACTGTAGTTGCATGTCCATTTTCGCGATTTTTGATGATCGTATGTAGTCACGAGAATTTTTAGAAAGCAAAATGAATATATAAATGAGAATATACCGGGAATATTCCTTCTATAAAATATCTAGATATTTTGTTTACCTATAAATAGGCCTTAAAATTTTCTAAACCTAATTTTTCTCATTTCAAAGTCAACAGATAAATTCCGCCATTCATTCTATTAAGGCAAAAACATTTCATGAGGAAGAAAAAACAAAATAAATCCAAATAAAATTCCTAAATTCTCAAAGCACCTTTCTTTGGATTTGTATGGAGATGGGCTTCAATTCTATACCAAATTTATATGGTGCGATGACCATTTATGGGTTCGAAGAAATTACAGTGAAAACTAGGGCTGACCCCTGGCAGAACCCTACGACGGCAGAGGAATAAAGGAGGTTGGCGTTGGGATTGTGGTGGCGAGGGGCTTCGATCACCGGAGTTTGGGAGAGTGCGATGTCGGCTCGTGGCGATTGAAGGTCAATGACAGACCGATGTCGAGGTGAAGGAGCTGTGTAGGAGTCGCATCAGGCAGGGAGGAGATTGAGCTCGGGATCGTGGGTATCGGCGGTTGAAGGAGGAGGTGACGAGTCCTCTGGGGATGTCGGCGACGGCCATCGAGGGCCAGACGAAGGGATAGGAGAGGTCAACGAGGCGGTCAAAGATGGATAAGGGGGAAATTGGATTCGGTGATAAAATCTGGATCAAAAGAATGGCTTCGGGTGGGTTTTGTTTGGGTAAGATGGGCCGGGACGTGAGGTAAAGCCCAAGTAATTTTAAAGGAAAATTTGGTTTAAATTATATTTAAATTAGTTCAATCGTGTAAATCAAATATCTTGGTCATACAATATCAGATTGGCGAACCGTAAGGTGCGTTGGGATCGTAGGGACGAGGGCAACACCATGGCACTGACTGGGAGTGGATTGGTGCTCGTTTGAATTTATGGCGAGATAAATTGTTTGATTCAAATCAAACAAACAGTTTATCGTTCTTTAACGATGAACTGCAAATGTGAGTAAAACTCACTAACTCTGAACAGTTCTATTTTTATAACGTATATTTAGAACTAATAAATGATGACTGATTGCTGTGTGCTGACTGTTTGGTTGAATTGTTTATGTATTGGTTGAAAATATAGATAACGATATATATATAAATCGTTAATCGAGTATTGATTCTATTTATCAGAATACTTTATATTTGTGTTATTGTTGTTGATTAACATCTATGAAGCAGGGTAACAGGTTAGAAGGACCCAACTGGGTTCCTCAATATATAAAATACTGTTTTGTTTCATATATTGTGATATATGATGTGAGATAAAATCTGTTGTCGATTTTGTGTATTTGGATGATATTGGTCATCGTGATTTGATATGATAAGTACCATAAGTAATACCAGAATGTGAAAAAGGGGATTTTCAAAGTATTCTTGAAATAAATTATTTATATAAAATCAATGGATTTTATATATAAAAGAAAAGGGATTTTTCAAAAGAAAATAGTTATAAAATCGAGGGGGTTTTATAAAGGGAATTATTTGTAAAACAAATATAAAGAAAAATATTTGTAAAACAAATATAAAGGGAATTATTTGTAAAACAGATATAAGAGAAAACATTGGGAAATAAATAGAAAGAATAAAGAAATATTTATTTGATAAATAAGTAAAATTGAAATGGATTATTTATTTAAGAGATAAATAGAAGTATAAAGGGATTATTTATTTAGAAAATAAATAAGATTTATAAAAGAGAAATATTTGTAAAACATTTACAAATAAAATAGAAAGAGAAATATTTGTAAAACATTTACAAATAGAAGTGAAAAATAATTTATTTATTTATTTATAAAATAAATAAAGATAAAAAGGGTATTATTTAATAATTAAAGGAGTATAAAGGATTATTTATTTAGAAAATAAATAGAATAAAGGAATATTTATTTAGAAATAAATAGAATAAAGGAATATTTATTGGGAAAATAAATAGAGTTAATGAAAAGGAGTTAATCAAATTTAGTGTTCGAAGGAGTTAATCGATTATAATTAATCGAAAGGAGTTAATCGAACATAGTTAATCAAAATGGAGTAAAACAAAAATTAGAAACTGACTAGAGATTAATAAGTTGAATGGTTTCCTAAGTTTCGATCTGATGTTGATTTCGTCCTTCGGGGTTTATACTTAGGAAGTTGTTCTCTTGTTAGTTTGTATTTAGAGTCTGATAGATATGGAAGAATAGTGATACGTAAATAAGCTGTGGAAATGTTTTTCAGTGTTAATAACATATATTTTCTCACCATAGAAAATAAGGAAATGTGTGTATATATATATATATGTTTGATGATTGGATCGATAATTCCATTTGGAAATAATATCATTGTTTGCATACGTATTTTTCTTTGATAGTTAACTCACCGACTATCGAAGTTTTGACCATTTTAACGTTGTTAGTATGGAGGGACCGGTTGGATTTATTATCCAAATAACCACTCTGTATTGGCATAAGCGTTGCGAATCATATATGCCAAAGATAATTGAAGACGGAGTAAAGTGCAAGGGTTGTGGTATAAATCTTAGATAACAGTGCCTAAGATGGATATACTGAATAGTACCTTCGGTTCATCATGTTCCTGGATGACTTGTATGGATGAATGTCTGATAGAGTATTTCCAGAAAGGTCACGTACATTGATTTCTTCAACGTACCAAGAGTGGAAGCGGAGAAGGAAACTTCTTTAGCTAACACGTAATGTACTGTTGTAGAAATCAATTAGTGATTTTCGATGGATCTGACAATGTGGCATTCGAAGTGAATCTGATGTGATGACAAAGCGTTAAATGCCAGATATCGGGCAGGTAGCATGGCTATGTAGGTCGCACCTATTAGGGTGTATAATCACCTGATCTAGAGTTTCATTTACTTCTAAAAATCTATTGTTGATGCTGTCCCATTCGGGAAACGGTTGTTGATCCCAACCGATGGTGATATAGATTCGATACACTCAAGCGAAATGAGTGGTCGGTCATGTGTGGCCGGATTGCAAGATGTTCTTGTTGAACCCATTGTATTCCTCTCTAGAGGTACACTAGCGAAAGGTGGTTCCATACCTTGTCATAGTTGGAAATCCATTACCCAATACGTGCTTGCGGTTTTGATTGTATACTATATATGTAGAACGTGAGATGAAAGCATTTCTGCTATATGATTATTATGTTGTGGTTGACAGACATTATTATAATATCAAAGGGCTTTTGATATAAAGATATTTTGGATTCTCATAAGGGAAGAACCCGTTCCATTATATGGCGTGGTCTTATGAGATATCGTTTACTTGTTCAACTGTTTTAAACTGTTTTACTCATACCAGTCCCATGACTGACCCGGAGTTTATTTTGTTTTGTTTCCCTAAACTCTTGGGTGTCCAATTTTGTACGGACAGTCTAGTAGTAGGGATTTACAGATACTTGAAGAGCTGGAGCAGGAGGCTTCAGGATCATATAGCTATAGTTATTTCCGCTGTGTTGTAAGTGTTGTAATCTGATAATGTTATTGTATACATATACTGAGTTTATTTCAAGGATACGTTATCTATTATATGTTATTCGTTCCGCTGTGAGGTTCGTGTTACTCTGATGTTGTGTTCTTCTTCTTCTTCTTCTATTCTAAGTTTCTATCTTACATTTCCTCACCCTCTAATTTCTTCCATTAACTTTCTGGTATTTTTCGATGTTTGGTTAGTCATCGTTGAGTTTATGGCGAAAACCAAAGTTGACAAAATCCGGGTCGTTACAAATAGAAGCCAGAATGAAAGTTGAGTTGGTTAGTTAAACAACTTTCAGCTTCGTTCCTTTTCAGGGACGAAAAGATTTTAAGTGGGGGAGATTGTAACAACCCGGAAAATCAGAACCAATTTAAAAATTTTAATTTGGCTATTTTAGTGGATTTTGAATATTTAAAATAAATTATTTTAAATAATAATGACAAAAAATTCTTTTGTATCGAAGTTATAGCGAATATATTTATTTTAATTATAAAACAAGGCCTGAAATGGTGCGGCAGTTTGAAAAATTGAATTCGAACTTTGACTGATTGTACAGCATGCAAAATGAAACGCATTTTTGTGAAACCAAAAAATACTTAAACCCGTTTATTAATATCTTTCTAACGAATCTGAAAAATCGAGATTTCAAAGCGGGAATCAAAAGTTATGGCCAAATGAATTTTTAGAAAGGTCGCTATGGACTTATATAGCCCTTGAAAATAAACATTTTGCAAACGACCTCCGTTTTCGACGAAACCACTTTTGTTGGATCCGGAATGTCAAATTATTACTAGCTTTCAAATTCCATAATTTTTGGAGTTAACATGTGATCGTGGCAAAGGAAAATGGTTTGGTTAATTTCAGTCAATTTGGATCGACCAGAAAATGACCATTTTTCAAACGGTCTCCAAATTCAACAAAATCGGTTTTGTTAGGACCGTATCGTCCAAACATAGCTAGATTTATTTTTCTGAAATTTTTTGGATTAGTATGTGGGTCCGGCAAATTGACGTTCAAATCCATATTTGAATGTTTTATTTTTTTTAATTTGAAGAATAACTGATTGAAACAGTCTAATGGGCCTACGAAACATATTCCATTGTGTCCGGGATGGGGGTATTTAGTTAGCGACAACACTCATTGGGTTTGATTTGGAGTCCGGATATGAAAACACTATTTTAGAAAATTAAATATATATGAACCAATAGAAAAATTCCATTCATAATTTAATTTTATAAAAAAATTCGATAAAAACCCCTCTGCTCTAGTTCGAAGGCGGAAACGTGCTCTCCCCTTCCCAACCAGATTCTGGCCAAACCGCTCCTCGTTAGCCCTTGCTCTAGTTGGGAAAAACGTAGATCTCCTCCTCCTCTCCAAATCCATACCTGTTGCGCCTCCTCTCATGGGGTATACGTTGAGATCCGACGCCCCAAAGTCCACTACTTTCGACCGCCGTCGCCCCTTCCTCTGTGCATCGAACGGAGCGCCACCACCAGCGCCGCCTGCGCCTCTCCTCCCTTTTCGACATTGTATAACCTGATCGACCCCTAGCTACACGGATTGAAAGTTATTTGCAAACCTAGTTTTGTAGATTTTCTGGAGGTAACGGCTATGAATTTTTAAAGGGGTTTCAACACTTTAAAACCGTCGTGATTTATGATTTTAGAATAAAAATCATATCTTTTTCATATGGTAATGAAATTCGATGAAACAGGAAACATTGGACTCGAGGCGACGTCTTCTACATTCTAGAAGAGACCGGAGGTTTTTTGGAGCTTGCTATAATTTTTGGCAATTTGAAAAGCAATGTGATATTTCTAATTTCTAAATTCTAAATGATATGGAGTGGAGATGTATAAATTATATAATCGATGTATAACTTATATAAGCATCGTACTCCTAATGTATAAGTGTTGTATAAATTATATGTGCGATGTATAAGTTATATATGCGTTGTAAAAATCATATGTGCGTTGAATGTGATTGAACACAGACCATGGACGATATATATTGATTGTGATTGTTTGGATTTTGGTTTACGTGAAATTTGGTGGATAAATGCGGATGGTTGATAACGATTGTTTGTGGTTTAAACAAAAATTGGAACTATTTGTGGAAAAATCCATTGTGATATGAAAATGATCGAAATATTTAGATTATAAGGATAAGCCCCTTAGGGAACGCTGCGAGGCATAAGGTAGTGCGAGGTGCCATACTTGGGACAGTGCTGGTTTTAAACCCCCTACCGTTATGCTGCCGAAATTTTCTAAAATATTCATGTGTTTGATTTATATTCATGTATTGAAATATATTCATGTGTTGGAAAAATATTCATATGACAAATAAATTTGTTTGAAAGACAAAAATCACATTTTTATCATGTGTATGAAGTATATAAAATATTCATGTTTGAAATAAATCGTTTAAACAATAAAAATCACATTTTTATAAAATATACGAAGTGTTAAAAATAGTCATGTCTTGAAATAAATATGTGTTGGGTAAAAATATTATTTTAACAAATGTATGAAACGAAAATGGTTTGGAAATTGAAGAACGGATTATATTTATATATATATATAATTAAAATAAAATGAATAACGAAGCTGCAGTTCGTATTTTTAAACGATTATTACGGGAGATCCGACTGTCGGATTTTCCCAAAACTGAAACCTTTGGGTCCGCTTTGAAAATATCTTTCCAACGATACCAAATTTGTAAAATCCAACGGTTAGATTGTGTGAAATGTTTAATTCAAATCAGAATGAAAACAGTACCAGAATGGATTATATATATATATAAAAATATAATTAAAATAAAACGAATAACGACGCTGTAGTTCATATTATGAAATCGTAACTTTAAACGATTGTACCCGGAGATCCAACCGTCGGATTTTCCCAAAAATGGAACCGTTGGGTCCGCTTTGAAAATATCTTTCC
Organism: Allium sativum; assembly: GCA_030737875.1. NCBI lineage: Eukaryota > Viridiplantae > Streptophyta > Magnoliopsida > Asparagales > Amaryllidaceae > Allium > Allium sativum. The sequence goes on along the minus strand of CM060913.1, from coordinate 419,777,969 downwards.
AATGATATAAAATTTGTAAAGATCCAACAGTTAGATTTTCAGATATGTGTAAATCAAATCTGGAGAAAAATAGCGCCATGGCTGTGTTATGGCCTGAAGCGTCGTTTGAATAAAAGGGCAATTTTTAAAATAAATAAAAAATAGTGATAAATCGTTATAAAATATAATAAATGATATGGAATGGAAACAAACTGAATTCACTTGGTTTATTGGATATTTGATTGTTGAATGTGGTTGACATGAAAATTACATTAATGAACTGAATTATGGATGTCAAATAATTTAACCATGGAAATGAATTGATTTGAATTCTAAATATACGTGAATTATTTGAAAAGGTCGAGTTAAATCTCATTTCTGATAATTGATCGATGATTAGAAATCGACGATGAAGACGATGGTTGAAGACTGGAGGTCTTCACATCGTTTGGATGATTACTGATGTCTAGATTGGGAGACATCCCAAGACAAGGTAATAAGTAGTGGTCGTCCAGGCGTACTTAGAGATCGACCGGATGAGCGAGGACCTCTCTCCAGTATTGGATATATGGGACGAGGAATAAGGTGCCCCCGTTTTCGTTCAGACCCAGAAAGGCCTTGTAAATGGATTGTGTGTCCGACACTGGATTTCATTCTGTGTGATTGATATACGTCAGTTGCATGGCGTGAATTGCCTGTGTGGCATGCTGAGATGTAGTGATCAAGGCTTTTGTTGAAAAGCAAAGTCTTGTGGTTGATGATCAAAGCACGACTTTAAATAGCATAGCTTTGTGTATAGCGTTGATTCGCGGGCCTCACACCCGGTATGGACCAGAAACGGAAGAGGACATCAGGGAGGACATGCGTTTCTTTCTAGCTAGGAGTGGTGTTTTGGGTTTTGCACGCCCAGGCATTTTACTTATGTGGATGATGGATAGCAAGGCGCCTCGATTATATCGGTCGTTACGGGGCCGATGGTTTGGTCGGGATATGACCAGTTTACGCCCCATAGAGCGGGGAAACGCAGTGTTCAGGCATTTTAATCCACTTCGTGTGGACCGGCCCTGACGATCCAAGGGCCCACCTGAGTCTGGACCCTGAGACATGGTAGGTTTGATTGTCTCGAAGCGGTAAGGACGATCCCTTGCCTTGGTTCATGATGGAAATCCAATTTCCAAATACGACATTGTGCGGTTCTGATTGTATACCTATATATGGCGACATAGCAGTATGGGGCACTTATGCCGTCTATGATTGATACTTATGATTGAAATTGTTTTTGAAACATACGAACACTAGTAATAATATAAAATGCTTTTGTTTTATTCGTATCAAGCATATTTTGGCCATTATAATGTAAAACTCTATCCTCCGGTTTGCGTTGCATTGTATGATGGGAACTGAGTTTATAATGGCTTCATTTTTGTAAAAAGCGTTGCGATGTTTAATTGATTTACTTATTTTAAGCACTGGCAATCCAATTGAGTAAACCCTTTCCGCATTAGCGGCGTGGTCCTGTGATTGGACTTATTATAATATAAGTTAATTAGATTTCTCATACCAATCCCATGACTGACTCGTAGTTTGTTTCACTTGCAAGCTCGGGTGCCCTATTTTCTACACGGGCAGCCTTGTATTCAAGTTTTAGCAGGCTCTTTCTGGATAGCTATGGAGCTGAAGATGGATTCTATCACTTCTTTCTTTTTATGTTGTTCGGCTCCTGTTGTACATATTATGTTTTGATTCCGCTGTAGACCTTTTATGTAAAGCTGAACTGTATTTTGTACTAAGTATGATCCTGTATACTGTGTAACTCCGATGATTAATGTTTATCCAGTGTATTTTGCTGTAAATTGTCTGGTGTATTTATATATTTTTTGTTCTGCTATTATTTGTTTATGTGTTATATTCCAAAGATTACCCTTGCCACTGTGGAACAGAGGTTTGGGGTCGTCACAAGTTATATAGGCTTGGTGGCTATGTCTATTACATATGTTGGATATTTCCTGCAGTACCATTAGCGGATGACCGCAGTACCATTAGAGGATGATTTCCTTGTGTGCCCTATATTATGTATAGTGGATGACCTTATATACCGCGATATCCCTTCTTGAAGCAGGATGGGTATTATTTATGTTGGCTAACATATGTAGATGTAGGAAAAACAGGTTGGTGGGATCCAACTAGACTCTAAAAAATTTATTATTGTTTATTTTCACATATATATAATCATATATGATGAGTTAGGAAACTTATGATGGATAATTGGGTGTTTTGGATGTTTGAATATTACTGGCTCTAAATATTAACATATAGAAGTATCGTGAAAAGGAATTTTGAGAATTAAAAGGGAAAATCTATTTTTCTAATATAGATTTTGAATGGGCTAGGGAATACAACATCCCAAGATTTTTTGACAATTTAAAATATTAAATTTAATATGTTTTGAACAAAATTGTTTAATAATTAAAATTAATGATTTATTTCGTATATTGATAATGTATGAACTAAAAATTTGAATTCGTAAATATTGCAATTTGTTCACAATAAACAATAATTGATTTATGAATTTATCTGAATTTTAATTTTTTTTATTTGAGTAGAAATTATATATTTTTTTATTTGATTTATTATCATAAGAAATTATAACGCGTATAAATTTGAAGGTACGATTTAATTTAATAATCGAGTTTTAAAATAAACTACTAAAGACCTTGGAATTGGGCTTTGAAACCTAGTCCATTGTGATCAGAAGGCGCAAAACCTATTGTTAGGCAGTAAGCAGGCCTGATTTGGACTTAGTTCGAATTTCGGCTTAAATACACACAAAAAAGGCAAATAATATTATTTTATTATTCCAAAACCCTAATTACACCAGCCGCCACTATTATTTCGAGGGCCATGAATTCTCAAAATTTTAATCGTTAATCTCTATCAATCCATTAAATGAAATCATGTAATTCCAAACCAAAAAATGTAGCTCTTGTTCTCCTCTTCAAATCTATACGGCTGATCAAATTCGAATGTATCTTGATTCACCTGATTTTGGCCTAAAAGACAGCGCAGTTTAGCGGGTTTTGAGCAAGATGGAGGCGGCGAGTGGGCCCAGAAGGGGGCGTTGCCAGCGCTCGTGGCGGCGCATCGGACAGTGGATTTTGATTGGGATTCCGATGATCGTAAGGGGCAGCGGTAGGAGTCTGAAATGAGCGGCAATTGGGTTACGGGAAAAGCAGAAACGCGATGGAGAAGATGGGTATGGGGTGTTGACGAGGTGCATTTTAGTTGGTATGGAGAGTTTTTTTTTTTTAATTTCAAACGTTATAACATCAATAACTTTTTCATACGAGCTCCAATTAACACGTGGTTTGCTGTGTTGGAATCGTATCGACGAGCTACTCGCGATGGCACTGACTTGACAAATTCTGAGAACATTGATTTTTGGGTTAAATTTGGATTTCAATCTCGTTTAGAATCAAGGTGAGTGATTAAACTCTCTCACATCTAACTAAAATATTTGATTGTTAGTTAAACTGAATTCATGTCATGATATGATTGTATTGTTTGCTGTTTGATTGTTTAAATTGCATATTTATGTTAAATCTGCATAGACTGTATAATTTAATTTAACGGTTATATAAATTATACTGTTATAAATTAATTTCTAGTTTTTAAAAAAAATCTCATATCTAATGACTAGTAACTGATATTATTGAACTGTTTAGATGTGTTAATTTTGATGTATGCCTTGAATTTATATATTTAATGTGTTAATATGTGATCCATCTTGTAATTGACATTGTTTATATATGTTATTGATTTTTGTTGACTAATCCCAACCATTACCCTAGACGTTACGAGCACCAAATAAACCACGGATTAATCATTAAAATGAATTAAGAATGTAGGTTGAAATGATAAATATCTATGACCCTGATTTGGATTGAAATGATATATATACTTTCCCAAAATACTAAAATTAAAGTTTAAGTATTACTTGGCCATAGGATAGAAAATTATATACGGACACTGGTTGTTTAAATAAAAATTAGTTTTTTTAACCTTGAATACTGGAATATTATTTTAAAGACAATATAAATGATATTATTAAATGATTTTCTTTAAATTTGAACTTTGAGCTTTGAAATTTAAAATTTAAAGAATCCATAAATGTGGATAACTGAAGTTAAACTGAATTGAATATGAAATAAATTTATCAAAATTGAATTGTTTATTCATCTTTTATATTTACTTTAAATTAACTTGATTTATAGTAATAATTGAACTGTGAACTTAAGATATTTTTTATAAATGAATAATTCAAAGTGAGAATTGTAATTGAAATTGAATTATTTGAATTGAATTATTAAATCGAACTATTGAATCGAATTGAATATAAATGGGAAGTCAAATCATTTTAAATTAAGATATCGAAATTTAGTCGAATTGATTTGAAACTGAAATATGATTTCCTATTTGGTTACATTTTGAAGATATGATTCTAATTCCAGCTATAATATTTTTAAACCATTTTATAAAAAACTATTTTATTTTATTATTTAATTTAAATTAACTATTTTAATATTTAACTATTTATTTTATAAACTATTTTAATATTTTACCTAAAGATTTTACTAAATCTAAAATTCTATTTTAAATACAAATGATTTATTTTCAAACTATTTCAATTATATATATAAAATATTTAAATATATATATATATATATTACTACTTTAATATTCGAATTATTTTAAAGGTTGGAATTGTTTCAAGATTTAAATTCGGTTTTAAATGGAGATTTTACTAAGAAATATTCTATCCCGACCATTGAAACGAGTTTAAACCAAAATATGATATTTTGACATGAATTATGTACCCCTTTGAAATGTAAAAGATCTGACCAGTGTGAAAAATGTATACATTTGGTTTGTTAAAGAGACTGGGATCGGATATTGTCATACTCTCTATCAATATCGAAACAACTTTAACAACTGTGTATGCAGTGGAGTTCCAGAATGAAGTAGGTTGATTTGGAGGCGATTACTGGATTTAAAGAAAGAGAACAATGATGGATGTCCTTGACCTTCGGGTCATAATTAAAATAACTAAAACAGGGCTATACCGAACTAAGTGGGGTTAGCGACCTCCATCGACAACACTTCTCCCTTTATTACTATAGTCCGTCGGTTTGATTGATTTGATTTAATGCGCATCTATGATTTGGGAGTGTTGTTCGAGGTGGGCGGTAGTCGCGGCCACCAGTCTGGGCGTGCAACTAGCATATTCATACTCTGGGCATTCCTCGTGTGCCTTGTCATATTATCCTGATCGATCCCCCTATGACTTTGATTTATACCGTACCTATGGAGTGCCCTCTGATATCCACTACGTACTGTGGACTTTACGGTATCTGTATAGACTACGGTATTATAAATGGTGAAAGGGTAAAAATGTAATCCTGCTTACGCTATTTTAATATGTTATATTTAACCATAGACACTATTATAATAGCGTATTGTATAATATAGTGTCTAGTTTAACGGATCCTTAGGAGATGGAAAATCCCGTAACATCTCTTAAGTTATTTCACTCATATTATCGCATGAATTTGATTTAACTATTATGAGAATATTTAGCTCTGATCCGAGTATTTTTGTCTTTTCATTTGTGCTTGGGTCAGCCTGAGTTTCAGTTATCGAAGACACTGTTTTGAAGATGTAGATGGAGCTTTCTAGAAATATTATATTTATTACTGCTGCAAATATTGGTATGTTTATTATAGTTAACTCTGATAATCGTTGTAAGTGTATAATCAAATGTATGTTTTAACAGCTTCATGAACTGTTATTTATTTATTATATTTTTTCCTTCCGCTGTGAGATTCCGTGTTTGTTTTTCTTCTTCTCTTCTTCTTCTTATATAAATCCCAATAACTGTCCATATTTTGGATTTGTTTAATTCGACATTGAGGATCATTGTCAATTTGAACGATCAAAAATCACGGATGTTACATTTGGTATCAGAGCTTTGGTTTAGCATAAACCCTGGCTCTTTTTGGGATTAACTCATTAGATTTAGGGTAGTAATACCCTAGAATGAGTTTGAGTGTATATGAGAGAACATACTTGTAATTTTGATATAAAATGATTTTGTATTGTGTTGGTTTGTTCTGTTGAGTATTTATGAATTTTGGTCGGTACTTAGGATGCCAAGGCATCGATAGGGATTCCTAAACACTTGAATAAGACTCATTAACATAATATTGTTTTGAATTATATATTATATATATAATTATTTGAAAATATATGGATTTTGATTTTTATTGATTATCATCATTTATTATTCGATTATCTAAAACTATTGGTTATTGAATGGTTTAAGAAGAAAAATGAAATATTGAAATTAACTGATAATGAAATAAGAAGAAGTTAAATATGAATTTGAGAAATTTAATTTCGGGTGGTTTTGTAATATTGATTTGCAAATGGTTTGAAATAATAAAATTATATTTAAAAGCTGTTTCGTATAGAAATTGTTTTCAAATGAATTTTTGAAATAAATGTTTATTTCCTTCTTGCCCTTGGGAAATAACTTTGGTGATGAGTGCATGCATCATCGACATTTATTTTCAAGAGTCCGAGTGGGGAAGACCACTTTAGAAATTTTACCTTGATTTGAGAAAACCGAATTTATTTGGATCTTTTGAAGTATGGGTTGGAAAAAAAGGTATTATATATACTATTTCAAAATTGATTGAAAATGAACCCGAAATTGAATTCTTAAAATATTGAATAATTATTGAAATGAAATAAACTTAAATTTTAGAAACTTATGAAATGTATAAACCTGAGAGAGTTATAATTAAAATAAAACTTTTAAGAATTTGAAATAATGAATTGAACGAATTGTAACCATTGAACTCGTATAATAATCAATCTTCTTCCATAGCATGTATAACTTAACAAATTTATTTAAGAAGTTTTGAACAATAGACAAATGTTATGGTTTATAAATTTGAATAAAACTTAGGTCATGAGTTTAAGACAATGTATACTTAAGTTATATTGAAGTTAACCCAGTAAAGTAAATGCCCTGGATCAATGAAAAAGAAAAATATTATAGTAAATTGTTATAAAATGCATTGGTAATAAAGTGAAATAAATAGAAATGGGTTTATAACTTATAACTTAATAAAGGTTAAAATATTATAGGAATAAGCAATTGGATAATATACAAGTACTGGTTTGAATAATGAATGTTGAAAGAAAAAAAAGAAAATGATGGTTTATATATATACAAATGAAAACTTAAGTTATGAAATAAACTATGTATGCTTAGTTATGTTTGAAATTAAATTCAATATCTAATGCAAATAAATCTTGTCAATGAAATGAGCTAATGGAGTGAAGTAATTGGTTATGAATTAAATTGTATTGCCGTTGACGGTTTGATATTCGACGACCTAAGATAATCGATATTTCCAAGTCAAAAATAAATGTTTAACTTGTCTTCTGAAAATAAAAGCGAATTAGTTCATAAATTATAAATTTAAACGAGGATTGAACGAATTAGTTAAATTTAATTATAAGGAGCTCATCGCGAAGCTGTAGTTCAAAATTTTCCGAATTGAAGTTTAAATGAATGTATAGGATCCAAAATAAGTCGGAATTCTTTGAAACAAGAATCTTTCGGATCTGTTTGAACATAGTTTTCTAATGAAAGATAAAATTTTGGATTTCGACTTATAGATTTTAAGATATGTGTAATTCAAATTTTCAGAAAAATCACGGTTTGGTATTTCACGATTCTGAATTAAAATATTTATGAAATTGGTTATGTAAACTAACGAACGAGACAAGTTGAATAAATATTTATATGGCTAAAAATATATAAATTGGAAATTTCTTACTATACCTTTTCGAGGACGAAAAGTTTTAAGTGGGGGAGAGTGTAACATCCCAAGATTTTTCGACAATTTAAAATATTAAGTTTAATATGTTTTAACAAAATTGTTCAATTATTAAAATTAACGATTTATTTCATATATTGATAATGTTTTTGAACAAATTTGAATTCGTAAATATTGATATTTGTTCACAATAAACAATAATTGATTTATAAATTTATCTGAATTTTTTTATTTGAATAGAAATTATAAATCTTTGAGTTTGATTTAAAGGTGAATAAACAAAAACGAATATTTTATTATATTAATTAACTGGTCAAATTTGTCATTTTACAAATATTCTTAGAATTTGATGAATATAATTTTATTGGATCCGGAATTGTAAATTATTATATGATCTAATAGCCATCAGAATTATAGTTGACCGAAAGAAATTAAAATGCGTATAAATTTGTATGTACGATTTAATTTAATAATCGAGTTTTAAAAGAAACTACTAAAGACCATGGAATTGGGCTTTGAAACCTAGGCCAATGCGTTCAGAAGGCGTCAAAACCTATTGTTAGGTAGTAAGAAGGCTTGATTTGGACTCAGTCCGAATTTTGGCTTAAATACACACAAAACAAGGCAAATAATATTATTTTATTATTCCAAAACCCTAATTACACCAGACGCCACTATTATTTCAATGGCCATGAATTCTCAAATATTTAATCATTAATCTTTATCAATCCGTTCAATGAAATCCTATAATTCCAAAGCCAAAAGTGTAGCTCTTGATCTCCACTTCTAATCTATACGGTTGATCAAAGTCGAATATATCTCAATTCCCCAGATTTGGGCCTTAAAGGCAGCACAGCTTCGCGGGTTTTCGGCATGATGGAAGGTGGCAAGTGGGCCCAGAAGGGGGGGCATTGGCAGCGCTCATGGCGGCGCATCGGACGGTGGAGTTTGATTGGGATTCCGATAATCGTAGGGGACGGCGGTAGGAGTCTAAAACCAGTGGAAATTAGGTTACGGGAAAAGCAGAAACGCAATGGAGAAGTTGGGTATGGGGTGCTAACGTGGCGCATTTTAGTTGGTAAGGAGAGTTTTATTTTACATATTTTTTATTTGAATTTCAAACGTTATAACATCAATAACTTTTTCATACGAGCTCCAATTGACATGAAGTTTGTTGCGTTGGAATCATATCGACGAGATCTTCGTGATGGCACTAATTTGGAAAGATTCCGAGAAAGGATTTTTGGGCTAAATTTGGATTTCAATCTCGTTTACAATCAAGGTGAGTGATTAAACCCACACCTAACTGAAATATCTGATTGTTAGTTAAATTAAATTAATGTCATGATATGATGGTATTATTTGTTGTTTGATTGTTTAAATTGCATATTTATGTTAAATCTGCATAGGTTGTATAATTTAATTTAATTGTTATATAAATTGTACTATTATAAATTAATTTCCAGTTTTTTTTAGAAAAAAACCTCATACCTGATGACTAATAACTGGTATTATTGAACTGTTTAGATGTGTTGATTTTGATGTATGCCTTGAATTTATAGATTTAATGTGTTAATATGTGATCCATCTTGTCATCGACATTGTTTATATATGTTATTGATTTTTGTTGATTAATCCCAAACATTACCCTAGATGTTATGGGCATCAAATAAACCAGGGATTAATCATTAAAATGAATTAAGAATGTAGGTTGAAATGATAAATACCTATGACCCTGATTTGGATTGAAATTATATATACCCTTTCCCAAAGTACTAAAATTAAATTTTAAGTATTACTTGGTCGTAGGATAGAAAATTATATACGAATGTTTGTTTAACCTTGAATTTTGGAATATTGTTTTAAAGACAATACAAATGATATTATTAAACGATTTTCTTTGAATTTGAACTTTGAGCTTTGAAATTTAAAAATTTAAATTTTAAAGAATTCTTAAATGTGGATAACAGAAGTTAAACTTAATTGAATATGAAATAAATTTATCAAAATTGAATTATTTATCCATCTTTGATATTTACTTTAAATTAACTTGATTTATAGTAATAATTGAACTGTGAACTCAAGATTTTTTTTATAAAAGAATAATTCAAAGTGAGAATTGTAATTGAAATTCAATTATTTGAATCAAATTATTAAATCAAATTGTTTGAAATCGAACTGTTGAATCGAATTGAATATAAATGGGAAGTCAAATTCTTTTAAATTAAAATATCGAAATTTAGTCGAATTGATTTCAAACCGAAATACGATTTCCTGTTTGGTTAAATTTTGAGATATGATTCTAATTCCAACTACAGTATTTTAAAACCATTTTATAAACTATTTTATTTTTATAATAATTATTTTCTTTATAAACTATTTACCTTATAGCTATTTTTTTATTATTTATTTTAAATTAACTATTTTAATATTTAACTATTTATTTTATAAACTATTTTAATATTTTACCTATAGATTTTACTAAATCTGAAATTCTATTTTAAATACAAATCATTTATTTTCAAACTATTTCAATTATATATCTAAACTATTTAAATATATATATATTTACTATTTTAATATTCAAATTATTTTAAAGGTTGGAATTGTTTCAAGATATAAGTTCGGTTTAAATGGAGATTTTATTCCGAAATATTCTTTCTCGACTATTGAAACGAGTTTATAGCAAAGTATGATATTTTGATATGAATTATGAACCCCTATGAAATGTAAAAGAACGGACCAGTGTGAAAAATGTAAACGTTTGTTTGTTAAAGAGACCGAGATCGGTTATTGTTATACTCTCTGCCAATACCAAAAACCACTTTAACAACTTTGTACGCGGTGGAGTTCTAGAATTAAGTAGGTTGATTTGGAGGCGATTACTGGATTTGAAGAAAGAGAATGATGATGGATGCCCTTGACCTTCGGCTCATGATTAAAATGACTAAAACAAGGCTATACCGAACCAAGTGGGGTTAACTACCTCCATCAGCAACACTTCTTCCTTTATTACTATAGTCCCTCAGTTTGATTGATTTGATTTGATGCGCATCCGTGATTTGGGATAGTTGCTCAAGGTGGGTGGTAGTCTCGGCTATGCGTTACCACCAGTCCGGGCGTGCAACTATTACATTCATACTCTGGGCAATCCTCGTGTGCCTTGTCATATTATCCTAATCGAGCCCCTACGACTTTGTTTTGTACCATACCTATGAAGTGGCCTCTGATAGCCACTACGTACTGTGGACGTTACGGTATCTGTATAGACTACGGTATTATAAATGGTGTAAGGGTAAAAATGTAATCCCGCTTACGCTATTTTAATATGTTATATTTAACCATAGACACTATTATAATAGCGGTTTGTATTATATAGTATCTAGTTTAATGGATCCTTAGGAGATGGAAATTCCCATAACATCTCTTATGCTATTGCACTCATATTATTGCATGAATTTGATCTAACTAATATGAGAATATTTTAGTTTTGATCCGAGTATTTTTGTCTTTTCATTTGTGCTCGGGTTAGCCTGAGTTTCAGTTACCGAAGACACTATTTTGAAGATTAAGATGGAGCTTGCTAGAAATATTATATTTATTACCGAAGACACTAATAGATGGAGTATGTTTATTGTAGTTAACTCTGATAATCGTTGTAAGTGTATAATCAAATGTATGTTTTAACAACTTCATGAACTGTTATTTATTTATTATATTTTGTCCTTATGCTGTGAGATTCTGTTTTTGTTTTTCTTCTTCTCCTCTTTTTCTTATATAAGTCCCAATAACTATCCGTATTTTGGATTTGTTTAAGTTGACATTGAGGATCATTGTCGATTTGAACGGGCAAAAATCACGAATGTTACATGGAATAATTTTCATGGATAATATGGGAATGTAAATTCAAATTTGAATTTAAAAAGGCGAATCGAAATTAGTTTCAAAAAAGTATGATGAAATCTATTCCGATGTTCGGAATGTAAATTGAGTTAAAATAAATTCATATTAATTTATGATTGGAATTTGACTATGTCAAATTTATAAGTATAATTATTTCCAAAAAGGATATTTAAATTGTATTAGATAGAAACTAAAATAAAATTTGAAAAACAGATTCTGTGTTATATATTTGAGTTATAATAAATAAAATATTCCAAAATAAGATTTTGGTTTTTAATAAAATTTTAATTTGAACCTGTTTTCATGTATAAAACAAGGAAGTAAATTTGTAAACGCTGTTTATAAATAAAGTGGGATAATTATCATGGAATAATTTGAAAATATAAATTCAAGCTGAATTTAAAGGGATTGGAAATCGTTTCGAAAAGGGAACGACAGATTTTATTCTGGAATTCGGAATATAAACTGAACTGAGAAAAATCCAATGGATTTAAAATTGAGATTCACTTATATCGAATTTTATAAAATAATTTATTTCGAAGGGAATTGGAATTCAGTAGAAGATTGAGTTATAAATAAACTATAAATGAATTTTGAATAATCAATAATCATGGATAATCAGAAATATTAAGTTGTATTGGGAAAATTGGTTTAACATATATTAAAATATATAAGAATCGAGTAGAAGTTAATTAATAAACGAAGTTTAAAGATTTATATTTAAATATAATTAAAACGATCTCATCGCAATGCGGTAGTTCGTAATTTGACATTTCGAACTTCAATTGAGTATATAGAACTCAATTTAAGTAGGAGTTATTTGAAATAAGAATCGTTAGGACCGGTTGAATAACATTTTTCTAAGGGAAGAGAAAATTCTGGATTTTTCCTTAAAGATTTTGAGTTATGTCAAAATCAAATTTTCAAAAAAACAGCGGTATAATTGTTTATAAATTATAACAATTAAATAAACAAAATCGAAGGATTTTGAGTTAATAAAATTTGGGTTTTCATTAGAAAAACCCAGACTTGAGTTATAAAATAAATATGAACTCAAGCGAAATAAATGAGCTGATTTTTGAAACAAAAATCAGATTATGGATTATTGAATGATGTTAAGTAATTAGAAATTAATTAGTTAATGGAGTTTTTGGGATCGAACTTAACCTTAGTTATGTAGGTGAGCTTTGTGATTTCATATTCGAAATCGAATATTAAACTTGAGTTGAAAATGAAATTCAATTGGTTTTTAAGAAAATTAAAAATATATGTGAACGTGATATGTTCAAATATTAAGTGAAATAGGCAAAAGAGCTAGTTAAAGAATAAATTAAAGAATTTTATTCAAACGATTGGATTGAGTCGAAATAAATTGGGAATGGATATATATATATATATATATATATATATGTATATGTATATGTGTGTGTCTGTGTGTTAAGTAGGTTTGGAATGAAGTGTATGAAGGGATATAAATTGAATGCCTGACAAAAAAAAGTATGTATTTAATTTAATATGAGATTTTATGAGTCTGTTTGGCAAGCCACTTGGATTTTTGATTTTCTTTTTGAATGGAAAGGGCCCAAAGAGGCGATTTGTAGTTCTACCCAGTGACCCGTACAAGCATATATGAAATTGACTTATCAATCATATATGAAATTTAATATGCGAATAAAAGTGTATGGAATTTTATAAGAAAGAAAGGGAATTTATAAAATTAATTCTTGAGAGGTTGGAAGGAGAAACGTATGCATGTCTTAAAGTGAATGATGGTTTAAAAGAAAACGTTTTGCAAATTGAAATGATTTTATTGATAAGAAGTTAATAATGAAATTAAGGAAATTAGAAACTAAATGGAGATTAGTCGAGTTGAATGGCTTCCTAAGTATCGATCAGATGTTGGTTTCGGCCTTTGGGGTTTATACTTAGGGAGTTGGTCTCTTACTAGTTTACAGTTAAGGGACCGGTGAATGTCGAAAGATAGCAATTTGTGAATATATAAAAATATTTTCCAATGTTAAAAAGAGATATTTTCTGGAATATAGAAAATAAATGGTTATGATAGATGGAAATGTTTTTCCGAGAATTGTGAGAGGCTAAACGGGTTTGGAGAAATATTTGGGTAAAGATATTGAAGAGAAAATTGGGAAATGATAAATTTAATTAATGAACTATTAATTAAGGGGCCTAGTGATTGCTTGATGTTTTATATGAATGCTTGTTTTCTTCGATAGTTAAATAACTGATTATCGAAGCTATGACCAATATCGTTGTCAATATGGAGAGAGACCAGTTGGATTACTATTCGAGAACCACTTTGTATTGGCAGTAGCGTTGCAAGTCATATGATGACAATCGAAGACAGAGTAAAGTGCAAGGGCTTTTTCTGCTAATCTACGTAGAAATTGCCTAAGATAAATTAATGGAAATTGTACCTTCAGGTTCGTTCAGTCCCAAAACGAACTTGTATGGACAAATGTCTGACAAAGTATTTCCAATTATTGCATATGTTGGTCTGCACAAGTATACATTTGGTGGTGGAAAATTTATTCTCTTAGCATAATATCCATAATATATTTATGCAAATAAATCAGTGATTAATGGATCTGACAATGCGACATTCAAAGTGATAGTGCTATCAATGAAAGGTAAGTAATCGTAACCTCAAGCCTCACAACTCGGAAATGAAAAAAATCGAGCAAGCAACGTGACTAAGTGGTTCGCTCCCAATTATGGTGTATATCACCTATCTAAAGAAAAATTATTTCCTTCTTTAATCTATCGATGTTGTCCCTTTCGGGAAATGGTTGCTAATCCCAAGCCTTTGTGATATACATTCGATGCACTCAATTAAAATGAGTGGTCGGTCATGTGTAGCCGGATTGCAAGATGTTCTTGTTGAACACAGTGTATTTCCCTCTATTGATACATTATCGAAAATGGTTCCATACTATGTAATAGTTGGAAATCAAATCTCCAATAAGCTCCTGCGGTTTTTGATTGTATATTATGTTAGTGGAGCATGAGAAACAAGTGTTATGCTAGATTGCTATTTTTTATTTGGGCGCTATTATAATATCAGAATAGAATTGATTTTTAACAAATATTTTGGGTTATTGTAAGGTAAAAACCATCCGTATTTATGTGTGGATCGATCTTACGATTATCCTTTCTTTTAAAAATAATTTTTAAAAGTTAAATCAAGTGGTTGGAGTTTACTCACATTAGTCCCATGTCTGACCCAGAGTTTACTTTGTTTTGTTTTACCCTAAACTCTTGGATGCTCAAATTTGTATTGGCAGTCAAGTAGTTCAAGTGTTTACAGATATCCTTGGATTATCTTAGATGAGCTTGGAGCAGGAGGCTTCAACGTTAGATGTTTACCGTTCATTTTCTGCTGTGTTGAATTGTACTCTGAAGATGTATGTAAGTAGAAATTTTGTATTTCAAAGATTGTTATATACGTATTATATTTTATTCCACTGCGATGTGAGATTCTTTGTAGTTGTTTCTGTTCTTCTTCTGTCTCTTTCTTCTTTACTCATGATGATTCGTATATCTATGCAATTTTGGTTGGGTGTGTGGTGTATTTAGTCAACTCAGATAGTACAGTAATTCTGGCTATTACAGTTGGTATCAAAGCTTTGGTTGAGCAAACACCTAGGCTTTTGAGGGGGTTTACTCATTAGAGATAGGGTCAGTAGTACCCTAGATTGGGTTGAGTGTATATATACGAGAGCGCGTATTTGTTAGTTGATATATTGTGTTGGCTTGTCTATTGAGTGGCTTATGAATTTTAGTAAAATTGTGGGATGCCACGACGTCAATAAGAGTTTATAAACATTTGAATAAACGATTCGACATAATATTGTTTTAATATGGGTAAATGAAAAATTTTTACCCAAAATTCTATTTTGATAGAAAATGAATAGTTTTCTATAATTATTATAATTTATAGATGTGTTGGTTGTTATTATTATAATCAAATGGGATTATAAAATTGAAATGGTTATACATAACCAAATAGAATTTTTATATGAATAAAATATACAAATGAGTTGAAATAAAATTGGATTCAAACTAGAATTTGGAATTAAAAATCCGGGAGTTTGGAAAAATATTTTCTGAAATATATTAAAATAATATGCTTTGTTTTGGAAGGATTTTTCGATGAAAATCGTTTTGAATGGATTTTGAAGTAATAAAGCACTGAGCTCACTTCAGTCGCTAGAAAATAATTATGATGATGACTATAGCATCATCAGTGTTCATTTTCAAATTTCTAAGTGATGGATTACTACCTTAGAAAAATTTCTGATGGAAATTGTTTGAACGAAAACAAGTTGGTTTAAAATTCAAATGTTTTGAATTTGAGATGGAAATAAATATACGTATATATTTATATGATTTTAAAAGGATTTGAAATAAAAGGCCGGTGATTTGGATTTTGGAATTTAAATTTAAATTAAGCAAGTTAAACAGGTGGATAAATTGAATTGGAACCAATCTGAAATTAGCCAGAGATATAAGTGGCTATTCTATTAACCAAATATGCATAGAAAATTTTCGTTTGTTGTAAAACGAAATGAATAAACTGATTAAATAATTTAAATGAATTTAAATGCATATGAATGGAATTTAAATTAAATGTTAATATATTAAATGTAAATCATTCGAACTAAAGTTGTAGGAGTATAAAAAGTTGAGTTTCAACATAAGTGAATTTTGAAAAGTTAATGAGCTTGTAGTATTTTTCCTGCCTTAGTAATTTCGGAGACGAAATTCCTTTAAGGGGGGAAGAATGTAATGACCCAGATTTTTGGTCGATTAATTTTAAACATTTAATATTGTTTTGAATGCTTGGTTGATAATATAAATTGATTTTTATATGAAATTTATCGAGTAATAATCAAATATGATTTAAATTCAAATATATCGAACTATCGTAACCCAAAACAAAATATAATTGAATTTGAAGTTAAAACTAAATCAAAATGATTCAGATTATGAATATAAATTCTTGAATATAAACGATAATAATAATTTATTATCAGGAAGTTGATTGTTTTTTAATTTAAAATTATATTAAATCAATTTAATATGGTTATTTTATATATACGTTCGAATTAAATTTCAGAATCTATTATGTTGAGTTCAGAATAGCGTTATAACATTGAAATGTCAGCCGTTACGTTAAAATAGGGGTTCGTTATTTCAAGTTATGAACCTTGAGATATTTTTAAATGGATAACCTCGAAATCAAATCAGAATCTTTTTAAATTAAATAAAAATCTCCTTGTATCATATCACAATTAAATAAAATCAAATCAAAATTTGTAGGTGCAATGTACTTTGGCTAACAAAATTTGATTGATATTGTACCTTAAGCCTACACAAATTTATTACTCACGTACAAACGTTCACCATTATCGTTTATAAATATGCAACCAAATCAACCTCTTTTCCTTTCCAATTTTGTTCCTCAGAAAAAAAAATCGAAGCCTTCATCCGTTTACTCTCAAAACCGGTAGTAATAAATCAAATTTGGCCAAATTTCATTCTTCAAAATCTTTATAAAATCGAAAGCCTCGAACTTCCATTTAAGACATGAAATCATGAGCTTGTTTAATTGAAATCTCAAATCAAATGTAAATCAGAAAATCTAAACATGTTGGAGGAAGGCGCTCGACGATTTCAGTATCGAGTTAGAGCTGATATTCGACTTCAATGGAATATGGGGTTAGCGAATACAAGGGTTGGAGGGGTGGTCGCACCAGGCGGATTTTGATCGAGGCAATAAATAGCGTTGTAGTTGGTCGATGAGGTGGTGTGCGCATCGCGATCGAGGCAACAAATAGTTTGCAATTTTCTATAGGGGCGGAGTTCATCGAAATCAGCTTCGAGGCGGTGTGGCAGTGGCGATGTCGGGGAAAGGAGAATTGGGGAATCGACGCAGATGAGGGCAACGTTGTTTGGGGGTTGCCAAGGCACGGTTTCATTTCTGCTTACTCGACTTTGTGAAAATGCAGTTAGGGACAGTGCATTTTGTGATTTATGGTTACTGCTCCTATATGATGTGAACGCAGTGACAAAGAAGCATTCGAATTCAACGATCAAGGTGGAGAGAGTGAGGTCGGAGAGGGGTGGTCACATCAACATGTTAGGGAGGGGCTGTTTGAAGTTGTTTGGAGCTATTCGGGAATTTGTTTTGTGAAGTGGTGGAGTAAAGTGGCATTAGCAGTAAGGTATATATATATATATTTTTAAGGAAATTTAAATTTATAGAATAATTTACTTATAAATTTGTTAAGTTAATTTAAATAAATAAATGTTAAATCGATAAATTAAATCAATAAATTGTATGTGCTGGATACAATTCGGGTAGATGTGTAGACGCAATCATATGGAAATTAAACAGGATATTCGGCAAATAAAATCAGGTGAATAAACCCACTCTCTAGATTCATTTATAATTTTATTATAAACGAAATTTTAATTTTAAATCATTTTTATATGTTGTTTGTTTAGATGCACTGAATTATTATTGTGGCTATTATATATATTAGTTGTGTAGGCTTGGTGGTTATGGCTATATATATATATATATATATATATATATGTATGTATGTATATGTATATATATATTGGATATTTACTACAGTACCATTATCGGATGCCCGGAGTATCATTAGTGGATGATTTCCTTATGCGCCCCACATTACATACAATGGATCACCTTTTATATCGTGGTATCCTGTCTTGAAGCAGGATATGTATTATTTATGTTGGCTAACGTCTGCGGATGCAGGAAAAACAGGTTGGAGGGATCCAACTGGATTCCTCAAAATTTATTATTGTTGATCCAACTGGATTCCTCAAAATTTATGATTGTTTGTTTATATACATATATATATACATACATAATCATATATAATGTGTTAGAAAACCTACGATTGATAATTGGATGCTTTGGAAGTTTGAATATCGCTGGCTCTAAACATTGATATATAGAGATATCGTGAAAAGGAATTTTGAGATTTAAAACAGAAAATGTTTTTTTAAATAAAATTTGAATGGGCTAGGGAATATTAACTTGTATTGAATAATAAAAACAATGAGTGAATTTAAAATAGTGTTTATAAATGAATTGAAATAATTTCATTGGATAACGTAGGGAATGTTAATTCAAATGTTAATTTAAAAAATGGAATTGAAATTAGTTTCAAAAAAGAAATGATGAAATCTATTCTGAAGTTTGGAATGTAAATTGAATTAAAATAAATTCATACGAATTTATGATTGGAATTCGACTATGTCAAATTTATAAAAATAAGAAAGGATGTTTAAGTTGTATTAGATAGAAACTAAAATAAAATATGAAAAATAAGTTATGTGTTATATATATAAGTTATAATAAATAAAATATTCCAAAATAAGGTTTATGTTTTTGATAGATTTTGAAATGGAACTTGTTTTAATGTATAAAACAAGGAAGTAAATTTATAAGCGATGTTTATAAAAAAAGTGGGATTTTAAGTCAATAATCATTTATAAATGATAACGATTAAATAAATAAAATCGAAGGATTTTAAGTCAATAGAATTTGAGTTTTCATTAGAAAAAGACATACTTGAGTTATAAAATAAATATGAACTAAAGCAAAGTAAATGAATTGATTTTTGAAACAAAAATCAGATTTTGGATTATGGAATGATGTAAACTAGCTAGAAAATAATTAGTTAATGGAGTTTTTGGGATCAAACTTAACTTTAGTTATGTAAATGAGATTTGTGAATTCATATTCGAAATCGAATATGAAACTTGAGTTGAAAATGGAATTCAATTGCTTTCTAAGCAAATTAAAAATATATGTGAATGTGATATGTTCAAGTATTATGTGAAATAGGCAAAATAGCAAGTTAAAGAATAAACTAGAGAATTGAATTCAAACGGTTGGATTGAGTTGAAATAAATTGGGAACAGATGGATATATATGTTAAGCAGGTTTGGAATGAAGTGTATGAAGAGATACAAATTGAATGACAGATAAAAGATGTACGTATTTAATTTAATATGAGATTTTATTAGTCTGTTTGGCAAGTCGCTTGGATTTTTTATTTTCTTTTTGAATGGAAATGGCCCCGAGAGGCGATTTGTAGTTCTACCGAGTGACCCGTACAAAGGGGATACTGGCGAAATTTTCCTGATATTCAAGGAGATTGTAACAACCCGGAAAATCTGAACCAATTTACAATTTTTGTTTTGGCAAATTTAATGAATTATGAATATTTAAAATGATTTATTTTAAATAATGACGACGAGAAATTTATTTTTAATAGAATTGGAACGTATATATTTATTTGAATCGACATTAGAATATAAATATTTTATTTTAATTATAAAAAGGAATTGAAATTGGCGTGGTAGTTTGAAAATTTGATTTCAAATTTCAAATGAATGTACACGATTCAAAATAAACCGGATTTTAGTGAAACCAAAAATATCTGAATCTATTTGAAAATATCTTTCCAACGAATCCGAAAAATCCAAATTTCATAGCGGGAATAAAAAGTTATGCCCAGTTGAAAATTCAGAATAGTCGCTATGGAAAATATAGCCCTTAGAAATGGAAATTTTGCAAACGACCTCCGTTTTCGATGAAACCACTTTTGTTAGATCCTTGATGTCAAATTATTGCTAGGGTTCAAAATTCATTATTTTCTAAATCAATATGTGAGCGTGGCAAAGGAAAACGTGTTTTGACAGTTTCAGTCAATTTGGATCGACTAGAAGATGACCATTTTTCAAACGGTCTTCAAATTTGATGAAATTAGTTTTTTAGGACCGTATCGTCAATACGAAGCTAGAAATAATCTTTCTAAAATTCTTAGAGTCAATATGTGGCCCCGGCAAATTAAAATGTACGTTAAAAACAATATTGACCGTTATATTTATTTATATAGTAAATTTAACGAAAACTGATCGTAACAATAGAATTAGCCTACATAACATATCCCATTGTGTTCGAAATGGGGGTAATTGTCTAGGGACAACAGTTGGTGGGTTTGATTTCAAGTTCAAAATAAAAAGTACTTTTTGAAATTAAAAATAATAAAATATATATTATATATAAAGAGATTTTCTTTCAAACCCTTATTCTACTTTTCCCCAAAGTCAAACCCGATACTTCTGAGCCCCCCTCGTCTTCGATCCTGTCGCCCATCAGGAACGCGCAACCGCGCTGGAGACTGTCGCGCCGTCGGCGTCCAAGGCGACGCTACTCCCCCTCCCTTCCTCTTCCATCTCTCTACGATGTCCTCCAACCTAATCGATGTCGCTAGGACCTCGAAACCCCCCTTCCTCGATTTGAAACCAAACCCTAATCGCCTAAGCCCCTGCCGTAGGATCCACTACCCCAGCGCCGACCACCGCGCCTTCTCCCCTCACCACCAGACCTCCAGCACTTCTTCCTCCAGCGCTTCGGGTTCAAATGAAAGAAAATTGAGCATGTTTCTTTTTAATTGTGATTTATTTTTAGTTTTTTTTTTGTATATTATGATGGAACAAAGTTAAATTTTCATACGTATAAAGATAGGATTTTTAACGCGATAAAGATTCAATTTTTAAAATATATCATTTTTATATGAAGCGTCGAGAAAAATATGATTTGTCATAATATAAAAATTCAATTTTTATTATGTAGAAAGAATTATAAAAATGTGATTTTTATAGATAAAAAAATACGATTTTTATATTGTTTTCATTATGATAAAGATATGATCTTTATATGGATATCATTAGGATAAAAATTCGATTTTTATATATAAGAAGTAACGATAAAAATTCGATTTTTATTATATATGAGGCGAAATAAAAATTCGATCTTTATATAAGAAGCAGAAATATAAAAATATAATTTTTATTTAAAAAGAAGCATTGAAAAAATATATGAAGTAGAAATAAAAATATGATTTTTATTTATTGGGATGAAACGATAAAAATATGATTTTTAATATGAACAGCGTAGAGAAGACTGCGTTGGAATGTCAGGCTAATCCTGACTGTTCTGAAATTCAAAAATAAAACTGGAGTAGTGGAACCTAAAGATGAGAACCACTCACTTTTATTTTATTTTCGAGTTGAAATATATACTAGGATGCAGACGGTTCTTAGCAGCACCGGACACCCGTCGTCCACAGACCATGGACGACTTGTTTATTTGTTTGATTGTGTTGTGAAATTTTATTGTGTGATGTGGAATGGAATAAAATATTTTATATTTAAAAATATAATTTTTAACGTGTATATGAATAAAATAAATATTTATAAAAAAATCGAACGGTTTGTTTATGTACCCACATTTGACTGATATTGATTGGGATGATAAATTTTACACATCACCCAACTGCACAAATAAATCCGTGTTTGTTGTTTGAAAACCCCAGACGGGTATTGGGATGATATAGGACACACACTAATCCCAATAATTAGTTGTATGTCGATCGATTGATGGACAGGCTGTTGTAAGCGTTGAATATTTATATTTGATGCTTATACAGTGTAGAATGCACTTTGGATGATGGTTGACTGTGTTTGATTGTTGTTGTGTACATGTGTGTATGAAATCCATATAATCAAATTATATGGTAATTGACTGTGTCTGATTCCAGTTCAGAAAGAATGAATATTTTAAAATAACGGATATTTTCAAATAATATTATGAAAAGAATCAAAATCTGATTTTGATGTCCGATTTGGGATGGACACGAATATATATAAATATATAAAGCCGTGTTGATTAGATTGACGCCATTTTGATGTGAATGATATTTATATTGGTTTTATTCATTTTCATAATGAATATCAAAAAAGAATTGATTTCAAAATCTAATGTTTTGAAAGTATTATCATTTATATATCGATGATATGGAATATTCAATTTTGATTAGAAATTGAATATGAAGTTGAAATCGTTTTGAAAACGAATTTAAAACAATTTATGAAATATGTTTTAAATGGAAATCAACGAAATATATATTATATATATAGTATAATGGCCTGAATAAAACGCGCCGTGCTGCGGTAGTTCGTGAATTTCGACCATTGACTTCGAACGGACATTACGGGAGATTCGACCGTCGGATTCTCCTAAAACCGGACCGTTGGGTTCGTATCGAAAAGAGCTTTCTAAGAATACAAGAAATTAGAAATCTAACGGTTGGATTTGGAAATATGTCCAAATCAAATTTGGAAAAGGTCGCTGTAAGTGCAGTTCGATGGCCGTTTATGGGAATCTACTGTACGGGCCTTGATAAAATTATTAAAAATATCAATAATTAGTGTAAAATCATAAGGAATGATTTGGAAAGAATTGGGATAAAAAATTCCATATTTGAAAAGATAAAAATAGATTTTTTATCGAAATGAACTAGTTTTGAATTAGAATAATAAATCTAATATTTTTAAAATAAATAAATTGGATTTGAAATGGTTTTAAAATAACCAGAATTTCCAATCTATGAATTGGAATGGATCGGTATCGAAATTACCTTCGGAATTTTTCGATATTGGGTTTCATGATTATACGGATATTGTAGAGGAATTTGGAAGATATATATGTCGTTATTCCAATACGACATTTGTTGGTTTCAGAATTCGACATTGAATATAAGACGATATATTTTCTATTCATAGATTTATATTTAATATCGAATTGGATTTTGGGTTTGTCATGAACGTTATCTTTAATAATACTGTTCTTATAACCAATGGAGTTTAGAAAATTAGAAACTAAATGGAGATTAGCTAAGTTGAATGGCTTCCTGGGTATTGATTTGATGTTGGTTTCGGCCTTCGGGGTTAATACTTAGGGAATCTTTCTCTTACTAATTTATGGTTAGAGACTAATGAGATTTTGGGTTTGTTGTAAACTGTGTTTTTAACGAAATTCATTCTTTAACCCGCTTGACAGTAAAATGTGACTTGGAATTTATAAATCTTTTTAGAAAGATGTAACGGGAATTTCCCAAGTAAAGTTTTCCAATTTAATATGTTAAATTGGAATTGAATGGAATTTGACTGATAATAATCGAAGTGAACTTCTATGGAGGAAGACTGCTAATACATATGGAATTTAAAAGGCTTTGCCGATATTCCATTTATATTATTGGTCGGATACGGAATTGATATCGATTATATATTGGTTTGTTTTTCCGCGAAGATTCCATTGTTAATGGAATGAGATTTTGGGTTTATCATGAACCGTGTTTTTAAGGACATTGGTTATTTAACCCGGTTAAAGACATGAATAAGGTTTTGGGTTGTCATGAATGGTATCTTTAATAATAATGTTTTTAGACCCAACAGAGTGAAGAAAATCAGAAACTAACTAGAGATTAGTCAAGTTGAATGGTTTCCTGGGTATTGATCTGATGTTGGTTTCGGCCTTCAGGGTTAATACTTAGGGAATTGTTCACTTGCTAATTTACAATTAAAGGATGATGGAATGGAATGTGATTTCGGGTTTCTCGTGAACCGTGTTTTAAATGACATTGGTTCTTTAACCTGTTAAAGACAGGATATGGTTTCCCAAGTTAAACAATCGTTAATATTGATTTTTGGGATAAAATCAAGTGGAGTTTTAATGCATCTTTAATTAGATTGAAATGATATCCAAAGGAAGATTAAAGAATAAATTTAAAGAATTTGTCTTTCATAAAAGTAATTGGAACCTTTCCCAAAATATAAGAATATTTGAATAAAGGAATATTTTGGATTGGAATGAGGCGTATGTTGTGTTTTTATAGCACTTGTTTATTATATACGTGAGTCATTCAGAAAGACCGGGTTTATCCTATTATGAATAACTGATTCAATGATTTGTCGAGGATGAAGATGGTGGTTGAAGATTGGAGGTCTTCACATCATTTGGATGATTACCGATGTCTTGATTTGGCTGTACACCCAAGGCGAGGTAATAAGTGGTGATCGTCCAGGCGTACTTGGAGATCGACGGATATGCGAGGGCCTCTCCCCTGTATTGGACATATATGGTAGGAATAAGGTGCCTCCGGTTTTGTTCAGACCCAGAACGAACTTGTAAATGGATGTGTGTCTGACATCGGATTTCATTCTGTGTGATTGATAGACATCGGTTGCATAGCGTGAATTGCCTGTGTGGCATGCTGAGATGCAAATGATCAAGGTTTCTGTTGAAAAGAAGAGTCTTGTGGTTAATGATCAAAGCATGGCTTTAATATAGCGTAGCTTTGTGTAGCGTTAATTCGCGAACCAGAAACGGGAGAGGACATCAGGGAGGGCATGTGTTTCCTTCTAGCTAGGAGTGGTGTCAGCGTTTTGCATGCCCTGACGTTTTACTTATGTGGATGATGGATTGTGAGGCGCCTCGGTTATATCGGTCGGTCCGGGACCGATGGAGTAATTTGGCTCATTTACGCCCCATAGGGCGGGGAAATGCAGTGTTCAGGCATTTTAGTCCACTCGGTGTGGACTGGCCCTAACGATCCAAGAGCTTGACTGAGTACTTGCCCTGAGACTCGGGCTAGACAGTCTCGACATGGTAAGGACGATCCCTTGCCTTGGTTCACAGATGGAAATCCAACTTCCAATACGTGACATTTGCGGTTTTGATTGTAGAGCCTAGTATTTAAGACATGATATATGGTACCCATGCCATCTAGGATTGATACATTTATATTTGAAGTTGTTTTATACACTATGCACTTATAATAGTATCAAATGATTTGATTTAACGTACCAAGCACATTTGGCTATTATAAGGGAAAACCCTATCCCCCGGCTTGCGTTGCATTGTGTGATAGGACCTGGGTCTTATAATAGCTTCATTTTTCCAAAAAACATTGCGCTATTTTGTTATATGCACTGGTATTCTTGGGATGAAACCCGTTCCGTGTTATACGGTGTGGCCCCTTGACATATCTGATTTAAAGTAAAGTTTTAAATAACTGTTTTAGTTCTCACACCAGTCACATGACTGACATGGATTTTATTGTTTTAACCTAAACTCTGGGTGCCCCTATTTTCCGCACGGGCAGCTAGTAGTTTTGCTTTTGCAGATTTATATTCATAGGATCCTAGTTTATAGCTGGAATGATATTCAGAAAGCTTTGTATCCATATATTCTTTTTAGTTGTGTTTTGTATTATTTTTCCGCTGCATTGTATTTAAATGTAATTTAAATCTCTGATATTTTTAGAATGTATAATATTTGTTCATACTCTGTTATATTCTTGTATTCTGATGAAATTGTTGTAATAAGCAATGAAATGTTCTTCTGTTTGTGTTCTGATTTGTCGTGTTCTCAAAGTCAATCTGTGCTTTCCTTCACGAGGAAGTTCGGGTCTTCTCAGTTTGGTATCAGAGCTTTGGTTTACAGAGCTCGAGAACAAGGCACATTAGAACCGAACGAAAGAATTCATCAGAGATTGGATTAGTAATATCCAATGAGAATGACTCGTTAGAGATGGGATCAGTAGTATCCTAGAACGAGTGTGAAGAGTATATTTATAAAAATGAAAACAAATATTGTTTTGAAAATTTAAACCATTTTATACGTATTTGAATATTTATTTGTATTGAATTTGGACAATCCAATATATAAAGATTTTGCATATACGCCTTACAAACGTGTATTTGAAGTTTTAATATACTGGATAGATATAAAATCACACTCTAGTCGCCCGGAGATGATTCTGATGATTGTAGCTACATCATCAGAATTTGTGTTCGAGTTTTGAAAGTGGGATATCTATATATTTCCAATTGACTGGTGTGAGAACCAAAACTAGATTGGGCTTATTGTTGTGACTTGACATCAAAAATGTGATTTTTGACTATATATCAAAATTATGAATTTGAAATTAATTCACTAATTGTTTGATGGATGTGTTCTGTGATTATTCATTTAAACCATTATGTGAATGTAAGGTAAATTTAGCCAGTTTGAATCAAATATTGAACTGTATTGAAAATAGTTAGAAATTGCATGCATATACATGTGTATCCATTGAACATGTCATTGCAAAGAGGCTAGAGCAGAAGAATAAAATTGTTTACGCGACAAATAGGTACATGTTTATTGTATTTCTTGGGTTTTGGATGATTTTATGAGCCGATTGGCTAGTTGCTTGGCTGTTTCTTTTTCTTTTCTGATTGAGAGAGGCCTGTATGTTGATTTCGGGATTTTCCCGGTGCTCCCGTGTAGGGGAGGTTATGGCGAAATTTTTCGAAAATTTAGGGAGTTAGCCAAATTTTTGAAAAATTTGAAAAGTTCTTAGAAACTGAAAAGTTGAAGAACTTAAGCCGTAATGAAAAATAGTGAAAGTTGAGTTGGTTTGTAAAACAACTTTTAGCTCCCTTCCTTTTCGAGGACGAAATGATTTTAATTTGGGGAGATTACAACAACCCGGAAAATCCGAACCAATTTAAAAAATTTATTTTGGCAATTTTAACGAATTTTGAATATTTAAAATGATTTATTTTAAATAATGACGACGAGAAATTTATTTTGAATAGAATTGGAACGTATATATTTATTTGAATCGACGTTAGAATATAAATATTTTATTTTAATTATAAAAGGAATTGAAAATGGCGCGGTAGTTTGAAAATTCGATTTCAAATTTCAAATGAATGTACAGGATTCAAAATGAACCGGATTATAGTGAAAATAAAATTATCTGAATCTATTTGAAAATATCTTTCCAATGAATCCGAAAAATCCAAATTTCATAGCGAGAATAAAAAGTTATGCCCAGTTGAAAATTCATAATAGTCGCTACGGAAAATATAGCCCTTAAAAATGGAAATTTTGCAAACGACCTCCGTTTTCGACGAAACCACTTTTGTTGGATCCGTGATGTCAAATTATTGCTAGGGTTCAAAATTCATAATTTTCTGAATCAATATGTGAGTGTGGCAAATGAAAATGTGTTTTGATAATTTCAGTCAATTTGGATCGACTAGAAAATGGTCATTTTTCAACTGGTCTTCAAATTTGACGAAATTAGTTTTTTAGGACCATATCGTCAATAAGAAGCTAGAAATAATTTTTCTAAAATTTTTAGAGTCAATATGTAGCCCCGGCAAATTAAAATGTACTTTAAAATCAATATTGACCGTTATATTTATTTATATTGTAAATTTAACGAAAACTGATTGTAACGATCGAATTAGCCTACGTGACATATCCCATTGTGTTCAGAATGAGGGTAATTAGCTAGGGACAACAGTCGGTGGGTTTGATTTCGAGTTCAAAATAAAAAAGTACCTTTTGAAATTAAAAATAATAAAATATATATTATATATAAAGAGACTTTCTATCAAACCCTTATTCTACTTTTCCCCAACGTCAAACCCGATACTTCTGAGCCTCCCTCGTCTTCTATCCCGTCGCCCACCAGGAATGCGCCACCGCGCTGGAGACTGTCGCGCCGCCGGCATCCAAGGCTGCGCCACTCCCCCTCCCTTCCTCTTCCCACTCTCTACGTTGTCCTCTAACCTAATCGACGTCGGCAGGACCTCGAAACCCCTCTTCCTCAATTTGAAACCAAACTCTAACCGCCTAAACCCCTGTCACAGGCTCCACTACCCCAGCGCCGACCGCCGCGCCTTCTCCCCCTACCACCAGACCTCCAGCACTTCTTCCTCCGGCGCTTCGGGTTCAAATGAAAGAAAAGTGAGCATGTTTCTTTTTAATTGTGATTTATTTTTAGTTTTTTTATATATTAACATGGAACAAAATTAAGATTTTCATACATATAAAGATTGGATTTTTAACGTGATAAAGAATTGATTTCTAAAATATATCATTTTTATATGTAGCGTCGAGAAAAATATGATTTTTCATAATATAAAAATTCTATTTTTATTATGTAGAAAGAATTATAAAAATGTGATTTTTATAGATAAAAAATATGATTTTTATAATGTTTTCATTATGATAAAGATACGAACTTTATATGGATATCATTAGGATAAAAAATCGATTTTTATATATACGAAGTAACGATAAAAATTCGATTTTTATTATATATGAGGCGAAATAAAAATTAGATCTTTATATAAGAAGTAGAAATATAAAAATACAATTTTTATATAGAAAGAAGCGTTGTAAAAATATATGAAGTAGAAATAAAAATATGATTTTTATTTATTGGGATGAAGCGATAAAAATATGATTTTTAATATAAACAACGTAGAGAAGACTTCGTTGGATTGTCAGGCTAATCCTGACTATTTTGAAATTCAAAAATAAAACTGGCAGAGTGGATCCCAAAGGTGAGAACTTCTCACTTTTATTTTATTTTCTAGTAGAAATATATACTAGAATGCAGACGGTGCTTAGCAGCACCCGACACCCGTCGTCCACGGACCATGGACGACTTGTTTGTTTGATTGTGTTGTGAAATTTTATTATGTGTTGTGGAATGGAATAAAATATTTTATAGTTAACAATATAATTTTTAACGTGTATATGAATAAAATAAATATTTAAAAACAAACCGGACAGTTTTTTTATGTACACACATTTGACTGATATTGACTGGGATGATAAATTTTACACATCGCCCAACTGCACAAATAAATCTGTGTTTGTTGTTTGAATACCACATACGGGTATTGGGATGACATTGGGCATACACTAATCCCAATAATTAGTTGTATGTCGATTGATTGATGGACAGGCTGTTGTAAGCGTTGAATAATTATATTTGATGCTTATACAGTGTAGAATGCATTTTGGATGATGGTTGACTGTGTTTGATTTTTGTTGTGTACATGTGTGTATAAACTCCATATAATCAAATTATATGGTAATTGGCTGTGTTTGATTCCAGTTCAAAAAGAATGAATATTTTAAAATAACGAATATTTTAAAATAATATTCAAAAAAGAATCAAAATCTGATTTTGATGTCCGATTTGGGATGGACACGAATATATATAAATATATAAAGCCTTGTTGATTAGATTGACACCATTTTGACGTAAATGATATTTATATCGATTTTATTCTTTTTTATAATGAATATCGAAAAAGAATTGACTTCAAAATCTAATGTTTTGAAAGTATTATGATTTATATATCAATGATATGGAATATTCAATTTTGATTAGAAATTGAATATGAAGTTGAAATTGTTTTTAAAATGAATTTAAAACGATTTATGAAATACGTTTTAAATCGAAATCGACGAAATATATATTACATATATTATATATATAATATAATGGCTAGAATATAATATAATGGCCAGAATAGAACGCGTCGCGCTGCGGTAGTTCGCGAATTTCGACCATTAACATCGAACGGACATTACGGGAGATCCGACCATCGGATTCTCCTAAAACCAGAATCGATGGGTTCGTATCGAAAAGAGCTTTCTAACGAATACAAGAAATTAGTAATCTAACGGTTGGATTTGGAATTATGTCCAAATCAAATTTGGAAAAGGTCGTTGTAAGTGCATGTAACACCCCGTGTATTCTATAACTGTGAAATTAACAAATTAAAGTATAATTAATTTGAAATCAAAGAACTAAGGGAAACGGGATACGCCATTGCGTTCGTCTCGGAAAAATACGCGAAATAGAGTCCGAGTTTTCGAAAAACGGAGTCCGTGTGAAGAAGATATAGCCTCCGGAAGTTTCTGAATTAAGTTTAAAATTCGAGCATAAGAAAAACAGCTCAGAAAAACAATTCAAAATTCAAAAATGGGCCCAATTGGCCAGGGCGGGAAAACTCCCGCCTAATGCACCCAGGTTGACAGGGCTGTCGACCTGGTCTAGCCAGGTCGACAGGGCTGTCGACAGGGCTGTCGACAGGGCTGTCGACCTGGTCCAGACCCAGGTCGAACCCAGCCCACCCTGGCTGGCCTAGTCTATGTTGGTCGATTTTCAGAAGCTTGCTTTGTCATTAGGGCTAGGTGGCAGGCTCTAATTGGTCTCTCTTTCGAATGAATGGCTACGATCTATCCAAGCAACATCGATGGTCCTAATCGGTTCATAAACTCTATAAAAATGACCCTAGACTCTACCTAATCTATTCATTCAAAAATAAGAACGAGGCCATCATGCTGCGGAGGAACGACTAGGAGTAGCCACCAATTTGGGAGAAGACTAGGAGGCAAATTCTAAAGCATAAAGCAACTTAAACAAATCAAATCAACAAGAAGTCGCATCTCCAATTGGAGAATTCGCCACACGATTGTAAGTAGAGCATTATTTTGGTATGAACAAATAACTGTGTTGGTTTGTATACTTGATTTGTGGTGATAAAGTAATTCATATTTGTGCGTTACTATGATTCTTATCGATTTGGAATATTGTATACGTTTGGATATTCTCGAATTATGTTATTCATTATAAAAACTACATGTTTGCGGTAGTTTTATGCAAGTATACGTTTGGATATTCGCAAAGCATGTTATTCATTATAAAAACTACATGTTTGCGGTAGTTTTATGCAAATATACGTTTGGAATATTCGCAAATTATGTAATTCATGTTGAAACTACATGTATGTAGTTGTTTAATTGAAATTCATGCAAGTTTGTGGTTTTGCTACTATGTCATCATAATGTGTATTTTTGTACAAAAATCATTTTTGTGAGTAATTGGAACAAATTTGGGTTATTATAATTCATATGAAATTATGTTGAAAATTTGGCATCATGATCTATGTATTAAGCCATACTTTTGTACTAGAAAACCTCTTTGCGAACTTATGAATAGGACTAGGCTATGATTGATATTTTGCATAATTGAAAACCATGTTAGGTCTATATTGTTAACAAGAATTATATGATGACATATGTGGTACATAGCTAGGTTAGATTCAAAATCCCATTTGCAAGTTTGCATGACTAAAGTAAAAATCATGATTTCATGTTTAAAAATATTTATGCCATAAGTATATGTGCACCATGGTTTTGTAAATAGATTTAAAATCATGATTAAGTTGGAATAATTCAAGTTGAACTATGCTTTTGTATTAGTAACAAAAGTAAACCCCTTTGTAAACATGTAGGAATCTTATGAACATGATTTGCTTATGTTTGACATTATGCCTAAATAAAAATATAGGTTTATGTTGTAGTTAAGACTATGTGTCAATAATGATATCCAATTTAGATTCTTATCTCAACTACAAGTTTACATGCTTTGATTCATGTCACTTATGCTTTATGACCAAAGTATACATTACTACTATGCAAGTACACCAGTTTCTGTTTTGTAGTTCCAACGTTATGTTGCAAGTTCATGCGTTCACATTCCCTTTTTTTTGTGTATGTAATCACGCTTTAAGCCTCCCCTTTTTCACATGGCTAAGTTGGGCTTAAAAAGGCTAAGCCCAACATATATATATAATAGACGAACGTATTAAACGGGGGAAAATAGCGTTGGGCCAAATTAATTAATAAATGAAAATATAAAGTAAAGGGGCCCAAATTCAAGTATGGGTTGGGCCCATGATTGGTGTAAACCCTTACACCATTAATTGATTTTGAATAATGGGCCGCAAATATTTACATATAAGAAAATAAAGAAGAAAGACAAAATATGTAAATGTAGAAAATACGATGTGTTTAACCCGAGGTTGGATTGAGTTGTGATGTAAACCTGCCCGGAACCGCCCGACTTTCCAATAGTCACAACAATACCTATCCAATGTGGGTGGTTAAACATGGAGCCCAATAAGGACCCGAGGTTAGACTGAGTTGTGGCGTAAGACTGCCCGGAACCAACCGGCAACAGGCAGCCACAACAATACCTGTCTAATGTGAGAGGTCAAGGCTTTAATAAGACAATTAAGGCTGAGTCAGGACTGATAGGATTAAGTAAACTAAAGACTTAATCAAAAATGGGACATGCTAAACTAAACAGACTGATTGGGGGTTAGGTTCATAAAACACTTAACCAACTTAGCATGTTGGCTAGAAGTAGAAAACCTAGTAGCGGGGGACCCTTTTCAGCAGTAACCCTATAAGGTGTATCATGATAACCTGAAACTAGGCAGGGTGGGGCACGATTACTGGGCTGAATGTAAGAGGTCAAATCGACGGCGGTGGTGCAGCAGTGTAGGTTCTAACGGGGTGCGGGCGTGCACACACTCCGGCGCAGAAAAATAAGGCACTGGGCACCAGTAGCATACCTGTGCATTCTAAGGTTGTGTCGGGCCGCCGCCATGGGACTTGATACACCCCATGGTGGGACCAGCATAGGTAACTACAACATCGGGGGCCATAAGACACATGTAACTATGCGAGTAGGAGCCGATCATCATAGAATGGATCACTTCACCCTGATTATAGGGTGCCAGCTGGGAACTAGTTTATATGGGTTCAGAGATTTATATGGGGTACGATAGTATATTCGACCCTAGACAACTTAACTAAGTTTGTAGTGCTTTCCCACTTCTTGTTTATACTTATCATACCCAGTTCTTTATTCATAGACAGAATAGTCCTAGACTTACTCAGGCTTTATGTCTGACTCTACTTTTCTTTCGTCTTCTTTTCTTCCGTTCCCCCCCCCCCCCCAGGTCCACAGGGAGTGAACACTGCAGCTTGACCATCCTTAATATCCAGCTTGAAGAGGAGAAATGTATTGCTTGGACCTTTTCGTTTTGAACTATGGCTTTGGACAACAACTATGGGACTTTTGCAGTTTATTTATGTTTTCTTTATGCTTCTTTAAAATAATGTAATCAAGACAGTTATGAAGGTGTTATGTTTTTTTTTAAAGGATGTAAGACAATCATGGTGATGTTGTTGTACCACGTATTTACTTATATGAAATAAAAGTTGCTGTTTTTCCGCTGTTCACAAATATGTGTTCTTATATCTGTCTTGTATATCTGTGACTTATACTTATAAACCTCCACCAAAATTAGGGCATTCCCTTTGAGAGTGACCTTAACGGAGGTGGGGTGTTTCAGTGCAGTTCGATTGCCGTTTATGGGAATCGATTGTACGGGCCTTGATAAAATTATTAAAAATATC
Source organism: Allium sativum (assembly GCA_030737875.1). Classification (NCBI taxonomy): domain Eukaryota; kingdom Viridiplantae; phylum Streptophyta; class Magnoliopsida; order Asparagales; family Amaryllidaceae; genus Allium; species Allium sativum. Next base: position 419,744,135 of record CM060913.1, on the reverse strand, counting down.
AATAATTAATGTAAAATCATAAGAAATTATTTAGAAAGAATTGGGATGAAAATTCCATATTTGTAAAAATAAAAATAGATTTTTATCGAAATGAACTAGTCTTGAATTAGAATAATAAATCCTATATTTTTAAAATAAATAAATTGGATTTGAAATGGTTTTAAAATAACCAGAATTTCCAATATATGAATTGGAATGGATCGGAATCGAAATTACATTCGGAATATTTTGATTTTATGATTCGTGATTATACGGATATTGTGGAGGAATTTGGAAGATATATATATATATCGTTATTCAAATACGATATTTGTTGGTTTCAGAATTCGACATTGAATATATGCAAATATATTTTCTATTCAGAGCCTTGTATTTAATATCGAATTGGATTTTGGGTTTGTCGTGAGACGATATATTTTCTATTCTGAGCCTTGTATTTAATATCGAATTGGATTTTGGGTTTGTCGTGAACTATATCTTTAATAATATTGTTCTTAAATCCAATGGAGTTAAGAAGATTAGAAACTGATTGGAGATTAGCTAAGTTGAATGGCTTCCTGTGTATTGATCTGATGTAGGTTTCGGCCTTCGAGGTTAATACTTAGGGAATCGTTCTCTTACTAATTTACGGTTAGAAACTGATGGGATTTTGTGTTTGTTGTGAACTGTGTTTTTAACGACATTCATTCTTTAACCTGCTTCACAGTGAAATGTGATTTCGAATATATAAATCTTTTTAGTGAGATGTAACGGGAATTTCCAAAGTAAAGTTTTCCAATTTAATATATTAAATTGGAATTGAATGGAATTCGATTGATAATAATCGAAGTGAACTTCGGTGGAGGGAGACTGTTAATACATATGGAATTTAAAAGGCTTTGCCATTATTTCATTTATATTATTGGTCGAATATGGAAATTGATATTAATTATATATTAGTTTGTTTTTTCGTGAAGATTCCATTGTTAATGGAATGAGATTTCGGGTTTATCGTGAACCGTGTTTTAAAGGACATTGGTTCTTTAACCCAGTTAAAGACAGGAATATGGTTTCGGGTTGTTGTGAACGGTATCTTTAATAATACCGTTCTTAGACCCAACAAAGTTAAGAAAATCAGAAACTAACTGGGGATTAATTAAGTTGAATGGTTTCCTGGGTATTGATCTGATGTTGGTTTCGGCCTTCGGAGTCAATACATAGGGAATTGTTCACTTGCTAATTTACGGTTAAAGGCTGATGGAATGGAATGTGATTTTGGGATTACCGTGAACCGTGTTTTAAATGACATTGGTTATTTAACCCAGTTAAAACAGGATATGGTTTCCCAAGTTAAACAATCGTTAATGTTGATTTTTGGGAAGATTAAAACCAAGTGGAATTTTAATGCATCTTTAATTAGATTGAAATGATATCCAAAGGAAGATTGAAGAATAAAGTTAAAGAATTTATCGTTGGTAAAATTAATGGGAACCTTTCCCAAAGTATAAGAATATTTGAATAAAGGAATATTCTGGATTAGATTGAGGCGTATGTTGTGTTTTTATAGCACTTGTTTATTATGTATGCGATTTATTCAGAAAGACCGGGTTTATCCCATTCTGAATAACTGATTCGACGATGTGTCGAGGATGAAGATGGTGGTTGAAGACCGGAGGTCTTCACATCGTTTGGATGATTACTGGTGTCTTGATTGGGTTGTACACCCAAGGCGAGGTAATAAGTGGTGATCGTCCAGACGTACTAGGAGATCGACGGATATGCGAGGGCCTCTCCCCTGTATTAGACATATATGTGAGGAATAAGGTGCCTTTGGTTTCGTTCAGACCCAGAAAAAAGTTGTAAATGGATGTGTGTCTGACATCAGATTTCATTCTGTGTGATTGATAGACATCGGTTGCATAGCGTGAATTGCCTATGTGGCATGCTGAGATGCAAATGATCAAGGCTTCTATTGAAAAGTAGAGTCTTGTGGTTGATGATCAAAGCACGGCTTTAATATAGTGTAGCTTTGTGTAGCGTTAATTCGCGAGCCTTACACACCGGTGTGAACCAGAAACGGAAGAGGACATCAGGGAGGGCATGCGTTTCCTTCTAGCTAGGAGCGGTGTCAGCGTTTTGCATGCCCTGGCATTTTACTTATGTGGATGATGGATTGCGAGGCGCCTCGGTTATATCGGTCGATCCGAGACCGATGGAATCATTTGGCTCATTTATGCCCCATATCGCGGGGAAACGCAGTGTTCTGGCATTTTTAATCGACTCCGTATGGACCGACCCTGACGATCCAAGGGCTTGACTGAATACTTGCCCTAAGACTCAGGCTAGACAGTCTCGAAGGGGTAAGGACGATCCCTTGCCTTAGTTCACAGATGGAAATCCAACTTCCAATACGTGACATTTGCGGTTTTGATTGTAGAGCCTAGTATTGGCGACATGATATATGGTACCCATTCCATCTAGGATTGATACATTTATATTTGGAGTTGTTTTATACACTAATAGTATCAAATGATTTCATTTAACGTACCAAGCATGGCTATTATAAGGGAAAACCCTATCCCCTGGCTTGCATTGCATTGTGTGATAGGACCTAGGTCTTATAATTGCTTCATTTTTCCAAAAAGAATTGCTTTGTTTTGTTATATGCACTGGTATTCTTGGGAGGAAAACCGTTCCGTGTTATACGACGTGGTCCCCTAACATATCTGATTTAATGTAAAGTTATAAAGAACTGTTTTAGTTCTCACACCAGTCACATGACTGACCTAGAGTTTATTGTTTTAACCTAAACTCTGGGTGCCCCTATTTTCCGCATGGGCAGCTAGTAGTTTAGGTTTTACAGATTTATATTCACAGGATCCTGGTTTACAACTGGAATGATATTCGGAAAGCTCTGTATTCGTTTCAGTTGTGTTTTGTATTATTTTTCCACTACTACGTATTTAAATGTAATTTAAATCTCTGATATTGTTAGAATGTGTAATATTTATTCGTACTCTGTTATATTCTTGTATTCTGATGAAATTGTTGTAATAAGCAATGAAATGTTCTTCTGTTTGTGTTCTGATTTGTCGTGTTCTCAAAGTCAATCTGTTCTTTCCTTCACGGGGAAGTTCGGGTCGTCTCAGAGATAGAAAAATTTAACAAAAATTAGATAACCAGATATTTACTTGTCAATTATATATGAAATTTAATAAGCAAATAAACGTATAATGGAATTTTATAAGAAAGAAAGGGAATTTATAAAATTAATTCTTGAGAGGTCGGAAGGAGAAATGTATACACGTCTTAAAGTGAATAAAGGTTTAAAAGCAAACGTTTTGTAGATTGAAATGATTTTGTTGATAAGAAGTTAAGAAATGCAGTTAAGGAAATTAGAAACTAACTGGAGATTAGTCGAGCTGAATGGCTTCCTAAGTGTCGATCTGATGTTGTTTTCGGCCTTCGGGGTTGATACTTAGGAAGTTGTTCTCTTATTAGTTTACAGTTAAGGGACCAATGAATAGCGTTTTGTGAATATATGAAAATGTTTTCTGATGTTAAAAAGAGATATTTTCTGGAATATAGAAAATAAATAGTTATGATAGATGGAAATGTTTTTCCAAGAATCGTGAGAGGCTAAATGAGTTTGGAGAAATATCTGGGTATAAATATTGATGAGAAAATTGGGAAATGATAAATTTAATTAGTGAAGCAATAATTAAGGGACCCATTGATTGTTTCATGTTTTAGATGAATGCTTGTATTCTTCGACAGTTAAATAACCGACTATCGAAGTATTGACCAATATCATTGTCAATACGGAGAGACCGGTGGGATTATTATCCAAGAACCACTCCGTATGAGAAGTACCATTGCGAGTCAGATTATATGAAGACAATCAAAGACCGAGTAAAGTGCAAGGGCTTTTTCTGTTAATCTTTGTTAGAAATTGCCTAAAATGGATTAACGTAAATTATACCTTCGGTTTCGTTCAGCCCCAGAATGAACATGTATGGACGAATGTCTGACAGAGTATTTCCAATGATTGCATATGTTGGTCTATACAAATATACATCTAGTAGTGGAGAATTTATTCTCTTAGGATAATATCCAGAATATATTTGTGCAAATCAATTAGTGATCAACATATGACATTGTGGCGTTCAAAGTGATTGTGCTATCAATAAAAGGTAACTAGTCGTAACCTCAAGCCTCACAATCGGGAAATGACAAAAATCGAGCAGGCAGCGCTACTAAGTGGATCACTCCCAATTAGGTGTATATTACCTATCTAGAGAAACTTTGTTTCCTTTTTTAATCTATCGATGTTTGTAACAACCCGTAAAATGCGAGCCAGTTTGAAATTTTTATTTTGGCAATTTTAGCGAATTTTGATTATTTAAAATGAATTATTTCAAATAATATCGACGAGAAATCTGTTTTGAATATAATTCGAACGTTTATATTATACGCGTCGTCGTTAGAATATAAATAATTATATATAATTATAAATAGAATTGAAAATGGCGCGGTAGTTCGATAATTCGATTTCAAACTTCAATTGAATGTACCGGGTGCAAAACAATCCGGATTTTAGTGAAACCAAAAACAATAGGATCTAATTGGTAACATCTTTCCAACGAATCCGAAAAATCAAGATTTCATAGTGGGAATCAAAAGATATGTCCAGTTGAAAATTCTGAATAGTCGCTATGGAATTCAGGCCCTTAAAAATGGACATTTTGCAAATGACCTCGGATTTCGATGAAACCAGTTTTGTTGGGTCCGTGGTGTCAAATTATTGCTAGGTTTCAAATTTCATAATTTTTCGAATCAATATGTGAGCGTGGCAAAGGAAAACGCGATTGACCATTTTCAGTTGATTTTAATCGACTGGGAATTGGCCATTTTTCCAACGGTCCCAGAATTCGACGAAACTAGTTTTGATAGGACCGTATCGTCAATACGAAGCTAGAAATATTTTTCTAGAATTTTTCGAGTTCGTATGTGACCCCGGTAATTTGAAATGTACGTTTAAAATTCAATAAAGCGATTTAAATGTAAATTTTACGGAAACTGATCAGAACGATCAAATCAGCTTGCGATACATATCCCATTGTGTTCGGAATGGAGGTAATTAGCTAGGGGCGACAGTCGTTGGGATTCAATAGGAGTTCGGGCGTGAAAATTGACCTTAGAGTAATTATTTAAATTAAATAATAATACAATTTTCTTTTTATTATACCCTTGGAGTTTCAGAAACCCTAGGGCCTCGTTTAACAGCCGCCATACCTCATTTTAACGGCCAAAATTATCGTGTTTTATTTCCTCGATTTCTCACAATTTAGAGTGAAATAATTTATGATCTCAAAACAAAAAAAAAATAAAGAGATTCTTGTTAGCTTCAAAACCATATAGGGTTGATCCATTATCGTGGAGTACTGGTGGTGATTTCTGGGTTGAAAGCGGTCGGGTTTGCAGGCGATTTCAAGGCTCTAGAAGCCACCGAGTTCGACGTCATGGTCCGAGTAGGAGGAGCGGCTCGGTGACTTCAGGATGGCAATCCCCGATCCAGGTCCGGTCAACTATTCTGGCGGCGACGAGGAACCCTAAAATGGTGGCGTGGGTTTGATTTTTGTCAGCTGATGCTTGGAAACGTTATGCGAGGAGAAGATGATGAGCGGCCCAGAAAGAAGAAGAAACTGTAAGCTATATTAATTTTAAAATCATTTTTTTTAAATAAAAATATAGGATTTCTTATATGAAAAGCATTGATTTTATTTTCTGATTTTCATATTAAAAAGCATTATTTAAAATATAATTTTTCCATGATTTAGAAATAAAATATATCATTATTTTTAAATTAGAAAATGGCAGGGTTTTTTTTTTAGAAATAAAAATGGAACTGATTTGGAAAATTAAAAAAAAGAGTTGTTTTAGAAAAATATACTTTGTTTTTAAAGTAGTAAAACATACATTGTTTTTGGAAAATATAAGATTTTTATATATTGAACTTCGAAATAAAAATGTGATTTTTATATATTGAACTTCGAAATAAAAATAGGATTTTTATATGTTGAACTTCGAAATAAAAATAAGATTTTTATATATTGAACTTCGAAATAAAAATGTGATTTTTATATATTGAACTTCGAAATAAAAATGTGATTTTTATATATTGAACTTCGAAATAAAAATAGGATTTTTATATATTGAACTTCGAAATAAAAATAGGATTTTTATATATTGAACTTCGAATTAAAAATATGATTTTTATATATTGAACTTCGAAATAAAAATAAGATTTTTATATGTTGAACTTCGAAATAAAAATATGATTTTTATATATTGAACTTCGAATTAAAAATGTGATTTTTATATATTGAAAAGCGAAGTAAAAATTCGATTTATACATATGTAGTGAAAGCGGGAATGAAGATGACGAAGATGCGATAGCGATGAAGATTTCTATCAATGAAGTGCCGTGGAGCTAGGATAGCAATAGGTGAGAATTTCTCACCTTTCAATTTCTTTTTTTCTAGTTATATATATATACTAGGATGCAGATGGTGTTTAGTAGCACCCGACACAATCGTCCACAGACCATGGACTTGTTTGTTTGGTTGCATAAATTAGTTTGATGATTTGATTTGAATTTGATTGTTTGGTGAATTTGATTGATATGTGAATGGCGTGGGCCTTCACTAGACCGGGGATAAGGCTAGGCCTCGTCCCGTTTCTAGTATCGTGCCGTTATGCCGCCGAAATTTTCTGAAATAAGTTAGAAAAATAAAGATATCATTTTATTGAATAAATGAATTGAATAGAAATTCATAGGTTGAAATAAAATGTTTTATCGTGAAAAATATAATTTTTAACGGGAATGTGAATAAATAAAATATTCATTTACAAACCGAATGGTTTGTTTATGTACACCTATTTGAAGGACATTGATTGGGTCGATAAATTTTACACATCGCCCAACTGCACAACTAAAATCTGTGTTTGATTGTTTGAAAACCCCACATGGGTGTTAGGATGAAATATGAATTTCACTCATCCTGATTGATTAAATATGTCGATCGATTGATTGACAGGCTGGTACAAGCGTTAGATACCAATATTTGATGCTTATACAGTGTAGTGCACTTTGGTTGATGGTTGATTATTTTTCAATGCTATTATACATGTGTTGTATGAAAATCCATATAATTAACCTTATATGGTGATTGATTGGGCCTCATTCCAATTTAGAAAATAAAGAATAATATAAAATAAAAGGTCATGTGTTGACTGTACTCATCCGTTGAGATTAGTCATGTGTTGAACGAAATATTTTAATAATAAAGTTTACATCTTTATCAATATAAAATAAAGGTTCATGTGTTGACAGTTTCATCCGTTGAGATTAGTCATGTGTTGAACGAAATATTTTAGTAATAAAATTTACATCTTTATAATATAAAATAAAGGTTCATGTGTTGACAGTACTCATCCATTGAGATTGGTCATGTGTTGAACGAAATATTTTGATAATAACAACTATTTTGAAAAAGAAATATTTGAAATAGAATATTTGAAAATAGAAATTTATGAAGTCGTGTTGATTAGATGGACGCCATTTTGACGTGAACGATATTTATATCGATTTTATTCGATTTCGAAATGAATTGAATATATAACGATTTCGAAATGAATTGAATATATAACAATTTCGAAATGAATTGAATATATAACGATTTCGAAATGAATTGAATATATAACGATTTCGAAATGAATTGAATATATAACGATTTCGAAATGAATTGAATATATAACGATTTCGAAATGAATTGAATTGAAAACGATTTCGAAATAAATTGAATTGAAAACGATTTCGAAATGAATTGAATTGAAAACGATTTCGAAATAAATTGAATTGAAAACGATTTCGAAATGAATTGAATTGAAAACGATTTCAAATTGAATTGAAAGCGAATTGAAATGAATTCAAATTGAATTGAAATTTGAATTGAATAGAAATGAATTTTTAAAACGAATTTATAAAGAAGAATTCAATTTTGATTTGAATTGAAAAGGAAGTTGAAATTGCTTTTGAAACGAATTTTAAAACTATTTATATAATTCGTTTTAAATAGAAATCGACGAAATATATATTATATATATAATATAATGGCCTGAATAGAACGCGCCGCGCCGCGGCAGTTCGCGAATTTCGACCATTTATTTCAAACGGACATTACGGGAGATCCGACCGTCGGATTCTTCTAAAACCGGAACCGTTGGGTTCGTATCGAAAAGAGCTTTCTAACGAATATTAGAAATTTGAAATCTAACGGTTGGATTTGGAGTTACGTCCAAATCAAATTTGAAAAAGGTCGTTGTAAGTGCAGTTCGATGGCCGTTGATGGAAATCGACTGTACGGGCCTTGATAAAATTATTAAAAATAGTAGTAATTTGTGTAAAATCATAAGAAATGATTTAGAAAGAATTGGGATGAAAAACTCCATATTTGAAAAGATAAAAATAGATTTTTATCGAAATGAACTAGTTTTGAACTAGAATTACAATTCTATTTATTTTTAAATAAATAAATTGAATTTGAAATGGTTTTGAAAATAACCAGAATTTCCAATGATTGCATTGGAATGGATTTGAATCGAAATTGCCTTCGGAATATTTCGATGTTGGATTTCGTGATGATACAGATATTGTTATGGGAATTTGAAAGATATATATATATCGTTATTTCCAATGCGATATTTGTTAGTCGTAGAATTTGATATTGAATATAAGCAGGTATATTTTCTATTCAGAGCCTTGTATTGAATATCAAATGTGATTTGGGTTTGTCGTGAATGGTGTCTTCACTAACACTGTTCTTGAACCCAGTTGAGAAAAGATTAAATCTTTTTATTTAGATTTAATGAAGTGTACAAATTCAATAATATTTAATTGGAATTGAATTGATATTGATATTGGGTTTATCGTGAACAGTGTTTTAAATAACACTTGTTCTTTAACCCGATAATTAATGGAATGATTTTTGGGTTTATCGTGAACAGTTTTTTAAATAACACTCGTTCTTTAACCCAATAATTAATGAATGTGGTTTTGGGTTTATTGTGAACCGTGTTTTAAATGACACTGATTCTTTAACCTAGTCGAAGATTAAAACTAAGTGGAGTTTTAATGAATCTTTAATTAGATTGAAATGATCGAAAATGGAGTATCACCAGTTTTGCTCCAAGCGATAGTTAAATCTTTAATTAGATTTGAACGTGAAATGGTAATTGAATTTACCGATAACACTGTGGTGTTAGATATGAAGTATTACCAGTTTTACTTCATGGGATGAATAGGTTGGGATGGGGAAATTAAAATAAATAATTACTTCGGTAAGGTTCGCTAATCCCGACTAGTTTGAATTGAGATTCAAAAATAGAATAAAGAATAAATTCAAGGAATTTAGCTTGGATAAAATTAATGGGAACCTTTCCCTATGAATGTGAAATTTAGAAACTAACTGTCGGTTAGCCAAGCAGAATGGTTTTCTGAATATTGATCTGATGTTGGTTTCGGCCTTCGGGGTTAATATTTGGGGAATTATTCTCTTGATTAATTTACGGTTAGTGACTAATTAATTGGAATGAGGCGTATGTTGTGTTTGTGTAACACTGATTTAAAATATACGCGAGTTATTCAGAAAGACCAGGTTTATCCCATTCTGAATAACTGATACGACGATAAGTCGAAGATGAAGATGGTGGTCGAAGACCAGAAGTCTTCACGTCGTTTGGGTAATTACTGATGATCTTGATTGGGCTGTACACCCAAGAAGATGGAAACAGTTAGTGATCGTCCAGACGTACTTGGAGATCGATGGATATGCGGGGTACTAGGTGCCTCCGGTTTCGTTCAGACCCAGAACGGACTTGTAAATGGACTGTGTGTCTGACATTGGATTTTAGTCCGTGTGATTGATCTCTATTAAATATATATCTGTTTGGCGGCGGAGAATTTATTCTCTTGCTTAACGCCCCTCTCTGAGACGTACGAGCTCAGGGGTTATATATTGATGGATATCAAACGCATGGAGTGAATTGCCTGTATGGCATGCCTAAGTGGCGATTGATCGAGACTTCTGTTGAAAAGCAAAGTCTTGTGGTGATGATCAAAGCACGGCCTTTGTGGCGTAGCTTTGTGTAACGTTTACTTCGCGAGTTTCACACCCGGTATGAACCAAAAACGGGAGACGGACCTCAGGGAGGGCCTGCGTTTCCTCCTAGCTAGAAGTGGCGTCAGTGGTTTTACACGCCCTGACGAGTTTGACTTATGTGGTTGTTGCTGTTGCGAGGCGCCTCGGTTAGATCGGACGATCCGGGTCCGATGGAGTCATTCGTTGGCTCGCTTACGCCCCAAAGGGCGGCGAAACGCAGTGTTCAGGATTTAAGTTTAATCCAATCGGTGGACTGGCCCTATCGCTCCAAGGGTCGATGCGTTCTGATCCTGAGACTCGGGCTAGGCAGTCTCGAATCGGTTGAGGACTATCTTTTGCCTCGGTTCATAGATGGAAACCCAATTTCCAAATATGTGACATTTGCGGTTTTATTTGTAGAACTAGTATGGCGACATGATATATGGTACCCATGTCGCCTATGATTGATACTTATGATTTGAAGTTGTTTTATACACTATGCACTTACAATAGTATCAAATGATTTGTTTTAAACGTATCAAGCATTCTTTGGCTGTTATAAGGGAAAACCCTATCCCCCGGCTTGCGTTGCATTGTGTGATAGGACCTGGGTCTTATAACAGCTTCATTTTTCTTTATTTAGCATTGCGCTGTTTGTTTTATGTACTGGTATTCTTGGGAGGAAACCCGTTCCGTGTTATACGGCGTGGTCCCTTGATTTACCTAACTTTTAAAATAAAGATTAATAACTGTTTTAGTTCTCACACCAGTCACATGACTGACCTGGAGTTTATTGTTTTAACCTAAACTCTGGGTGCCCTTATTTTGACACGGGCAGCTAGTAGTTTTGGTTTTTGCAGATTTATATTCACAGGATCCTGGTTTACAGCTGGAGTGATATCCGGAAAGCTTTGTATCCGTATATCTACTTCTAGTTGTGTATTGTATTATTTTCCGCTGCGATGTATTTCGATGTAATTTAAATCTCTGATATTTCTGTGTAATATTTATTTGTTTATACTCTGTATATTCTTGTAATCTGATGCATTGCTGTAATATACAATGAAATGTTCTTCTATATGCGTTCTGATTGTCGTGTTCTCAAACGATAGGGTGTTTTGAACGGTCTGGGTCGGTTTAGCGACTGGTTCGGACCGAGCGAAATTCCTTCTCGTCACAGTTGGTATCAGAGCTTTGGTTTACAAAGCTCAGAGAACAAGGCACATTAGAACCATACTAAAGAATTCATCAGGTTTGGATTAGTAATATCCAACGGGAATGACTCGTTAGAGATGGGATCAGTAGTATCCTAGAACGAGTGTGAAGAGTATATTTTTAACGTGAAAACAAATTTTGTTTTGAAAATTTAAATCAACTATTCGTATGTGATAATTTATTTATATTGATTTTGGACAATTCAGTATATAAAGAATTTGCATATACGCCTTGCAAACGTATATTCAAAGTTTTAATATATTGGATAGATATAGCATCACACTCTAGTCGCCCGGAGATGATATTGATGATAGCGATCGCATCATCAACATTTATGTTCGAGTTTCGAAGGTGTGATTTTCTATATATTTCCATTAGACTGGTGTGAGAACCAAAACTAATATAGCTAGAATACATTGTTGTGATTTGGCATCAAAAATCTGATTTTTGGACTATGTATCAAAGTTATGAATTTGAAAAGCTAATCAACTAATTGATTGATGTTTGTGTTGTTTATTTGTTTGCTAAATTTTGAACCATTATGCCTAATTTGATCGAATAATGAATTGTATTGAAAATTGGTCGCATATGCTTGCATATACATATACTTACATTGAACAGGTCATAGCAAGGAGGCTAGAGCAGAGAATAAAATTTGTTTGCCCGACAAATAGGTACATGTTTAATACATAATTTACTGTTTTGTTTGGGTGATGATGATTTTATGAGCCTATTGGCTAGCCGCTTGGCTTTTTCTTTTTCTTTTTGAGATCTGAAGGACCGGGGAAGCTATTTGAAATTCCCCGATGCTCCCAGTGCAGGGGAGGTTATGGCGAAATTTTTCGAAAATTTAGGGTGTTAGCCAAATTTTTGAAATTTTGAAAATTCTCAGAAACTAAAAAGTTGGAGAATGGAAGCCAGATCGAGCGTAGAGCTGAATAATCAAACCACTTTCGACTTTGTTCCTTTTCGTTGACGAAAAGTTTTAAGTGGGGGAGATTGTAACAACCCGTAAAATGCGAGCCAGTTTGAAATTTTTATTTTGGCAATTTTAGCGAATTTTGATTATTTAAAATGAATTATTTCAAATAATATCGACGAGAAATCTGTTTTGAATATAATTCGAACGTTTATATTATACGCGTCGTCGTTAGAATATAAATAATTATATATAATTATAAATAGAATTGAAAATGGCGCGGTAGTTCGATAATTCGATTTCAAACTTCAATTGAATGTACCGGGTGCAAAACAATCCGGATTTTAGTGAAACCAAAAACAATAGGATCTAATTGGTAATATCTTTCCAACGAATCCGAAAAATCAAGATTTCATAGTGGGAATCAAAAGATATGTCCAGTTGAAAATTCTGAATAGTCGCTATGGAATTCAGGCCCTTAAAAATGGACATTTTGCAAATGACCTCGGATTTCGATGAAACCAGTTTTGTTGGGTCCGTGGTGTCAAATTATTGCTAGGTTTCAAATTTCATAATTTTTCGAATCAATATGTGAGCGTGGCAAAGGAAAACGCGATTGACCATTTTCAGTTGATTTTAATCGACTGGGAATTGGCCATTTTTCCAACGGTCCCAGAATTCGACGAAACTAGTTTTGATAGGACCGTATCGTCAATACGAAGCTAGAAAATATTTTTCTAGAATTTTTCGAGTTCGTTTGTGACCCCGGTAATTTGAAATGTACGTTTAAAATTCAATATAGCGATTTAAATGTAAATTTTACGGAAACTGATCAGAACGATCAAATCAGCTTGCGATACATATCCCATTGTGTTCGGAATGGAGGTAATTAGCTAGGGGCGACAGTCGTTGGGATTCAATAGGAGTTCGGGCGTGAAAATTGACCTTAGAGTAATTATTTAAATTAAATAATAATATAATTTTTTTTATTATACCCTTGGAGTTTCAGAAACCCTAGGGCCTCGTTTAACAGCCGCCATACCTCATTTTAACGGCCAAAATTATCGTGTTTTATTTCCTCGATTTCTCACAATTTAGAGTGAAATAATTTATGATCTCAAAACAAAAAAAAATAAAGAGATTCTTGTTAGCTTCAAAACCATATAGGGTTGATCCATTATCGTGGAGTACTGGTGGTGATTTCTGGGTTGAAAGCGGTCGGGTTTGCAGGCGATTTCAAGGCCCTAGAAGCCACCGAGTTCGACGTCATGGTCCGAGTAGGAGGAGCGGCTCGGTGACTTCAGGATGGCAATCCCCGATCCAGGTCCGGTCAACTATTCTGGCGGCGACGAGGAACCCTAAAATGGTGGCGTGGGTTTGATTTTTGTCGGCTGATGCTTGGAAACGTTATGCGAGGAGAAGATGATGAGCGGCCCAGAAAGAAGAAGAAACTGTAAGCTATATTAATTTTAAAATCATTTTTTTTTTAAATAAAAATATAGGATTTCTTATATGAAAAGCATTGATTTTATTTTCTGATTTTCATATTAAAAAGCATTATTTAAAATATAATTTTTCCATGATTTAGAAATAAAATATATCATTATTTTTAAATTAGAAAATGGCAGGGTTTTTTTTTTAGAAATAAAAATGGAACTAATTTGGAAAATAAAAAAAAAGAGTTGTTTTAGAAAAATATACTTTGTTTTTAAAGTAGTAAAACATACATTGTTTTTGGAAAATATAAGATTTTTATATATTGAACTTCGAAATAAAAATAGGATTTTTATATGTTGAACTTCGAAATAAAAATAAGATTTTTATATATTGAACTTCGAAATAAAAATGTGATTCTTATATATTGAACTTCGAAATAAAAATGTGATTTTTATATATTGAACTTCGAAATAAAAATAGGATTTTTATATATTGAACTTCGAAATAAAAATAGGATTTTTATATATTGAACTTCGAATTAAAAATATGATTTTTATACATTGAACTTCGAAATAAAAATAAGATTTTTATATGTTGAACTTCGAAATAAAAATATGATTTTTATATATTGAACTTCGAATTAAAAATGTGATTTTTATATATTGAAAAGCGAAGTAAAAATTCGATTTTTACATATGTAGTGAAAGCGGGCAACGAAGATGACGAAGATGCGATAGCGATGAAGATTTCTATCAATGAAGTGCCGTGGAGCTAGGATAGCAATAGGTGAGAATTTCTCACCTTTCAATTTCTTTTTTTCTAGTTATATATATATACTAGGATGCAGACGGTGTTTAGTAGCACCCGACACAATCGTCCACAGACCATGGACTTGTTTGTTTGGTTGCATAAATTAGTTTGATGATTTGATTTGAATTTGATTGTTTGGTGAATTTGATTGATATGTGAATGGCGTGGGCCTTCACTAGACCGGGGATAAGGCTAGGCCTCGTCCCGTTTCTAGTATCGTGCCGTTATGCCGCCGAAATTTTCTAAAATAAGTTAGAAAAATAAAGATATCATTTTATTGAATAAATGAATTGAATAGAAATTCATAGGTTGAAATAAAATGTTTTATCGTTAAAAATATATTTTTTAACGGGAATGTGAATAAATAAAATATTCATTTACAAACCGAACGGTTTGTTTATGTACACCTATTTGAAGGACATTGATTGGGTCGATAAATTTTACACATCGCCCAACTGCACAACTAAAATCTGTGTTTGATTGTTTGAAAACCCCACACGGGTGTTAGGATGAAATATGAATTTCACTCATCCTGATTGAATAATATGTCGATCGATCGATTGACAGGCTGGTACAAGCGTTAGATACCAATATTTGATGCTTATACAGTGTAGTGCACTTTGGTTGATGGTTGATTATCTTTCAATGCTATTATACATGTGTTGTATGAAAATCCATATAATTAACCTTATATGGTGATTGATTGGGCCTCATTCCAATTTAGAAAATAAAGAATAATATAAAATAAAAGTTCATGTGTTGACTGTACTCATCCGTTGAGATTAGTCATGTGTTGAACGAAATATTTTAATAATAAAGTTTACATCTTTATCAATATAAAATAAAGGTTCATGTGTTGACAGTTTCATCCGTTGAGATTAGTCATGTGTTGAACGAAATATTTTAGTAATAAAATTTACATCTTTATAATATAAAATAAAGGTTCATGTGTTGACAGTACTCATCCATTGAGATTGGTCATGTGTTAAACGAAATATTTTGATAATAACAACTATTTTGAAAAAGAAATATTTGAAATAGAATATTTGAAAATAGAAATTTATGAAGCCGTGTTGATTAGATTGACGCCATTTTGACGTGAACGATATTTATATCGATTTTATTCGATTTCGAAATGAATTGAATATATAACGATTTCGAAATGAATTGAATATATAACGATTTCGAAATGAATTGAATATATAACGATTTCGAAATGAATTGAATATATAATGATTTCGAAATGAATTGAATATATAACGATTTCGAAATGAATTGAATATATAACGATTTCGAAATGAATTGAATTGAAAACGATTTCGAAATAAATTGAATTGAAAATGATTGCGAAATGAATTGAATTGAAAACGATTTCGAAATAAATTGAATTGAAAACGATTTCGAAATGAATTGAATTGAAAACGATTTCAAATTGAATTGAAAGCGAATTGAAATGAATTCAAATTGAATTGAAATTTGAATTGAATAGAAATGAATTTTTAAAATGAATTTATAAAGAAGAATTCAATTTTGATTTGAATTGAAAAGGAAGTTGAAATTGCTTTTGAAACGAATTTTAAAACTATTTATATAATTCGTTTTAAATAGAAATCGACGAAATATATATTATATATATAATATAATGGCCTGAATAGAACGCGCCGCGCTGCGGCAGTTCGCGAATTTCGACCATTTATTTCAAACGGACATTATGGGAGATCCGACCGTCGGATTCTCCTAAAACCGGAACCGTTGGGTTCGTATCGAAAAGAGCTTTCTAACGAATATTAGAAATTTGAAATCTAACGGTTGGATTTGGAGTTACATCCAAATCAAATTTGAAAAAGGTCGCTGTAAGTGCAGTTCGATGGCCGTTGATGGAAATCGACTGTACGGGCCTTGATAAAATTATTAAAAATAGTAATAATTTGTGTAGAATCGTAAGAAATGATTTAGAAAGAATTGGGATGAAAAACTCCATATTTGAAAAGATAAAAATAGATTTTTATCGAAATGAACTAGTTTTGAACTAGAATTACAATTCTATTTATTTTTAAATAAATAAATTGAATTTGAAATGGTTTTGAAAATAACCAGAATTTCCAATGATTGCATTGGAATGGATTTGAATCGAAATTGCCTTCGGAATATTTCGATGTTGGATTTCGTGATGATACAGATATTGTTATGGGAATTTGAAAGATATATGTATATCGTTATTTCCAATGCGATATTTGTTAGTCGTAGAATTTGATATTGAATATAAGCAGGTATATTTTCTATTCAGAGCCTTGTATTGAATATCAAATGTGATTTGGGTTTGTCGTGAATGGTGTCTTCACTAACACTGTTCTTGAACCCAGTTGAGAAAAGATTAAATCTTTTTATTTAGATTTAATGAAGTGTACAAATTCAATAATATTTAATTGGAATTGAATTGATATTGATATTGGGTTTATCGTGAACAGTGTTTTAAATAACACTTGTTCTTTAACCCGATAATTAATGGAATGATTTTTGGGTTTATCGTGAACAGTGTTTTAAATAACACTCGTTCTTTAACCCGATAATTAATGAATGTGGTTTTGGGTTTATCGTGAACCGTGTTTTAAATGACACTGATTCTTTAACCCAGTCGAAGATTAAAACTAAGTGGAGTTTTAATGAATCTTTAATTAGATTGAAATGATCGAAAATGGAGTATCACCAGTTTTGCTCCAGGCGATAGTTAAATCTTTAATTAGATTTGAACGTGAAATGGTAATTGAATTTACCGATAACACTGTGGTGTTAGATATGAAGTATTACCAGTTTTACTTCATGGGATGAATAGGTTGGGATGGGGAAATTAAAATAAATAATTACTTCGGTAAGGTTCGCTAATCCCGACTAGTTTGAATTGAGATTCAAAAATAGAATAAAGAATAAATTCAAGGAATTTAGCTTGGATAACATTAATGGGAACCTTTCCCTATGAATGTGAAATTTAGAAACTAACTGTCGGTTAGCCAAGCAGAATGGTTTTCTGAATATTGATCTGATGTTGGTTTCGGCCTTTGGGGTTAATATTTGGGGAATTATTCTCTTGATTAATTTACAGTTAGTGACTAATGAATTGGAATGAGGCGTATGTTGTGTTTGTGTAACACTGATTTAAAATATACGCGAATTATTCGGAAAGACCGGGTTTATCCCATTCTGAATAACTGATACGACGATAAGTCGAAGATGAAGACGGTGGTCGAAGACCAGAAGTCTTCACGTCGTTTGGGTAATTACTGATGATCTTGATTGGGCTGTACACCCAAGAAGATGGAAACAGTTAGTGATCGTCCAGACGTACTTGGAGATCGATGGATACGCGGGGTACTAGGTGCCTCCGGTTTCGTTCAGACCCAGAACGGACTTGTAAATGGACTGTGTGTCTGACATTGGATTTTAGTCCGTGTGATTGATCTCTATTAAATATATATCTGTTTGGCGGCGGAGAATTTATTCTCTTGCTTAACGCCCTTCTCTGAGACGTACGAGCTCAGGGGTTATATATTGATGGATATCAAACGCATGGAGTGAATTGCCTGTATGGCATGCCTAAGTGGCGATTGATCGAGACTTCTGTTGAAAAGCAAAGTCTTGTGGTGATGATCAAAGCACGGCCTTTGTGGCGTAGCTTTGTGTAACGTTTACTTCGCGAGTTTCACACCCGGTATGAACCAAAAACGGGAGACGGACCTCAGGGAGGGCCTGCGTTTCCTCCTAGCTAGAAGTGGCATCAGTGGTTTTACACGCCCTGACGAGTTTGACTTATGTGGTTGTTGCTGTTGCGAGGCGCCTCGGTTAGATCGGACGATCCGGGTCCGATGGAGTCATTCGTTGGCTCGCTTACGCCCCAAAGGACGGCGAAACGCAGTGTTCAGGATTTAAGTTTAATCCAATCGGTGGACTGGCCCTGTCGCTCCAAGGGTCGATGCGTTCTGATCCTGAGACTCGGGCTAGGCAGTCTCGAATCGGTTGAGGACTATCTTTTGCCTCGGTTCATAGATGGAAACCCAATTTCCAAATACGTGACATTTGCGGTTTTATTTGTAGAACTAGTATGGCGACATGATATATGGTACCCATGTCGCCTATGATTGATACTTATGATTTGAAGTTGTTTTATACACTATGCACTTACAATAGTATCAAATGATTTGTTTTAAACGTATCAAGCATTCTTTGGCTGTTATAAGGGAAAACCCTATCCCCCGGCTTGCGTTGCATTGTGTGATAGGACCTGGGTCTTATAACAGCTTCATTTTTCTTTATTTAGCATTGCGCTGTTTGTTTTATGTACTGGTATTCTTGGGAGGAAACCCGTTCCGTGTTATACGGCGTGGTCCCTTGATTTACCTAACTTTTAAAATAAAGATTAATAACTGTTTTAGTTCTCACACCAGTCACATGACTGACCTGGAGTTTATTGTTTTAATCTAAACTCTGGGTGCCCTTATTTTGACACGGGCAGCTAGTAGTTTTGGTTTTTGCAGATTTATATTCACAGGATCCTGGTTTACAGCTGGAGTGATATCCGGAAAGCTTTGTATCCGTATATCTACTTCTAGTTGTGTATTGTATTATTTTCCGCTGCGATGTATTTAGATGTAATTTAAATCTCTGATATTTCTGTGTAATATTTATTTGTTTATACTCTGTATATTCTTGTAATCTGATGCATTGCTGTAATATACAATGAAATGTTCTTCTATATGCGTTCTGATTGTCGTGTTCTCAAACGATAGGGTGTTTTGAACGGTCTGGGTCGGTTTAGCGACTGGTTCGGACCGAGCGAAATTCCTTCTCGTCACAATGTTGTCCCTTTCGGGAAACGGTTGATGATCCCAACCGTTGGTAATATACATTCGATACACTCAAGCGATATGAGTGGTCGGTCATGTGTGGCAAGATGTTCTTGTTGAACTCAGTGTATTCCCCTCTAGAGATACACTATTTGAAGGTGGTTCCATACCTTGTCATATTTGGAAATCAAATCTCCAATAAGCTACTGTGGTTTTTGATTGTATATTATGGATGTGGAGCGTGAGATGCAAAATTTTCGCTAGATTGCTATTTATATTATTTAGACACTATTATAATATCAGAATAATATTGATTTTAAAGAAATATTTTCGGTTATCGTAAGGTAAAAACCATCCGTATTTATGTGTGGATTGGTCTTACGATTATCCTTTCTTTTAAAAAGAATTTTTAAAAGTTAAATCAAGTGGTTGGAGTTTGCTCCACCAGTCCCATGACTAACCCAGAGTTTTTTTTTACCCTAAACTTTTGGGTGCCCAAATTTGTACGTGCAGTCAAGTAGTTCAGGTGTTTACAGATATCCTTGGAGGAGCTTGGAGCAGGAGGCTTCAACGTTAGATGTTTACTGTTTATTTTCCGCTGTGTTGTATTATCCTTTGATGATGTATGTAAGTACAAATTTTGTATTTCAAAGATTGTTATATATATTATATTTTATTCCACTACGATGTGAGATTCTGTGTTGTTGTTTTTATCTTCTTCTATCTTTTTCTTCTTTATTCATAATGATTCGTATTTCTATGCAATTTGGGTTGGGCATATGGTGTATTTAGTCAACTCAAATAGTACAGAAATTTCGGCCATTACAGTTTGCAAATATTGAACAACCCCCTATAAAATCACAAGCTAGATATGTATCAACATTACGACCATGTTGATTTTATCGATTGTCAACACTTTTTAAGTACGTTGAACAAAACGATACACATTCTTCTGCAAGGTACCCTACTTCAATACATCCTTTAGATAATTCCTTTTCCGAACATATCTTTTTAACGTTTGCAAATATCTACAAAAATAATAAATAAAAAAGGTAAATCTTATATAATTGTACATAATTTAAATTTAATAATGAACAAAAAAGGCTTGCCATTCAATTGGATACATCCAACAATACTGAACTGGCCCTGCAATTGCTGCATCATCAACAATATGGATTATTAAGTGGACGGATATGGTAAAGAATTAAGGTGGAAACATTTTCTCCATCATGCATTAGACTAATACAGTCCTATATTTCAATTCTTGATTGATCCAATATGTTGCTTTTTACTGCATAATTGTCGAAAAATTGAACATAGCTCAAGCAATACAAGAGTGATAGGCCTAGGAAAAATTCAATGAATTGCAAGAGGAAGCAAATGTTGCATAATCACATGGTGATCATGGATTTTTAAACCATTTATCTTTTTCTACTTTACGTTTACACATAGAGCAATGTTAGGTGAATATCCATCGGGAACACGTACATTTGAAAATACTTTACAGAACAACACTTTTTCTTCATTGGTTATGAAGAAAATTGGTGGAGGAATACATATCCAATTTCCCTCACGAATAGGTTAAACTGCTTTTTTTATTCTTAAACATTCAAGATCAGCATGAGCTTCAAGTCTATCTTTTCCTTTTTTTTGAATTTCCATGTAACGTTCCCAAAATATTTTCACTTACATTTTTTCTAGATGCATCACATCAATATTGTGACGTAATAAACGATGTTGCCAATATGGTAAAGTAAAAAGATATGCTTTTCTTTTTCCATAACCCTGTAACTTTAGGTTCTCTAACCACATTAGAATTCCTCTACCTTCTTCGTCCAATATCGCGATCAACTATTGGTAATTTACCAAATGCGAATATTAAATTTGATAGCTGTGTTAAACACTCCAGTCCAGTTAATGGTTTAGGCGGAAGATCGTTCTCATGCTTTCCGTTGAATGAATCTGGATCATATCGTAATCTATGTTGAATAGGTAAGAACCTACGACTACTAGAAAACCTTGTTTCTTGCTATTTGGTGAACTTATTGAATACTTTTGATGGCTGCAATGTATGAATGCAAGCATTCCTTATGTACTCCATCCCAGTAAGTTCGCATATGAAGGTAAGTCATTTATAGTCCACAAAATAGCCGCCCTCATATTAAATGTTTGATTAGTGGAAACATCATAGGTGTTAACACCAACTTCCCACAAGCCATTTAACTCTTTAGTTAATGGTTGCAAGTACACATCAATATCTTTTCTAGGCTCATGGGGTCCTAGAATTAACAAAGGCATAAATAGGAAAGACTGTTTCATGCACATCCATGAAGGGAAATTATAAACCACAATTATAACCGGCCAAGTGTTATATTTACGCTCCTTATTCGAAAAAGGATTGAATCCATCACTTATGCACATTGCGAAATTCCATTGCAAAATCGGGATTGGTAGGATCCAAGTGTTTCCAAGCTTATGAATCAGCTGGATGTCTCATGACTCCATCGTTGGAACATGTTGAATGCCATATCATGTGTTCTGCGGTCCACTTTGACATATATAACCTCTTCAATTGAGGGACTAGAGGAAAATAACAGAGTACCTTAGCTGAAACTTTCTTACTACCATCATCATCATCAACATCAACATCATCAACTTTGTATCTTGAAGTACCACAGCGAGAGCACATAGTTAAGTGTGATGTATGTTTCCAAAATAACATGAAATCATCCGGGCAAGCATCTATTTTTTCAAATGTGAGACTCATATCATCAATAACCTTTTTAGATTGTGTGGCGGACTTAGGGACACAATTATCATCGAGCAACATGTCTTTAAATGCTTCCAGAAACGTAGAAAAAGTTGCATTACTCACATTTCCTAAACATTTTATATGATATAACTTCACAACTACATCCAATTTCTTTTACTTACTACCATGATATAATTCTTTATTAGCTTCGTCTAGCAATTTGCAAAATCTTTTCACTTCAGGAGCTTGATCTTCAGAAATTTGAGGTTGACATGATCAGCCAATACTTTGTCCAATCAAGGGCTACACAAATGTTTCATTGAGAAAGTCACTCATTTCATTACTATCATCATTTCTATTGACATCACTTCCCGCATTTTCCATATGATTCATAACAGGCTCGATTTCATTATGTTAATCGACATAAAATTCAACAGGTTATGTGTAGGATTTAGATTAACCCTAAAAGGGGGTGAATAGGGTTTATTGGAGTTTTACAAGATATTAAAAATATCACAGCACAGATTGCATTAGAGAAAATAAATGCAAAAAATAAATAACACGGATTTTACCCAGCTTCGGCAAACCCTGCCTACTGCTGCATCCTCAAGATTTATTACTAGAACTAAAACAATATCTATGCTTACAAAAGCACTGTAAACTCGCGATACACGCTACCAACTGTTTTAATTCTACGCTCTAAATCATGTATTGATCTTTAACCCCAAGATAAGATTTCCTTGAATTACAATCTCGTAACTCCTAGACCCTAATTATAAATCCTATAACTTGAAAACCCAAGTTTTACTGAAAAACTAGAAAAACAAAATGGATCGGTTACAAAAAGAAATTAAAAACAACAAAAACCTCCCTTTTTGAAAATGAACTAGGTTAACAAAAAAAGAAAAAGGCCAGTCCACCTTTTTTTTTTTTTTTTTTTTTTTTTTTTTGCTTTTTCACTTTGACTAAAAAATGTCGGCAATTCTTTTCTCCAATGGTGACCGAGGGTTTTCTTCCCAAATTGATTTGCGCCTTTAATTCTGGATGAATATTCTTTGATTGCTCTAGTTTCGTTGCTTTCTTCTCAATGATTTGGGGATTTCAATCAAAAACTGTGAGTTTCTCTGATTTGATTTTTTGATTTTCATTCAATATTTTTTGCCTTGTTTTTCGATGCTTTTATGCCAACGATGATGTGGTGTTTAAATAGGATAAACAAATCCAGTTTACCCTATGATTTCCTTGAATGCCTTTTTTTATTTTCATGCGGTTTGTGTGATTGTTTGCTTTCCCGTGAATCATAAATTGAATTCTAGAAATGTTCGAATAGTTTCTTCCCCAAAATTGTTTGCATATTTCTGGAAACACAGATTGAATACATGTTATTCATCCTTGCCAAAAATAGGTTGCGTATTGATTTATTTCCCAAAATTGATTCCCCTGGTATAATGTCTCGGGTTTTAACTAAATATTTAAACCCATAAATCGATTAATTTCATTAAACTAATTTAATTAACGAGAATAAAACCATTTACATAATTGAGAAAAAATGTAATTAACCTTTGCTACACACTTCATACATTTGCATATAAGAATTTTCCCATTTTTACTCACGTATGCATATCATTTTTTTAGCAAAAACTTAGCTAAATACACTTAGAAAATCCAATGTATTGAGAACAAATTTTTTAAGTAAATTGTTAATTTTAATAATTCATGTATATGCATTCATGTATGAGCACCAGTCTGCGTACCTGTCATTTTGTTAGTATGAAAGCACTCTTTTTAGTTCACATGTTAAGCATTTATCTTAGAAACTAAAGCACTTAAGCAAATTTCTTAGCATTTACTCCATACATGAGAGGGAATGGACAATGCAAGGCGTAGCACTTGAGTGGTAAGGCCTGAGCTGATGGGAAGAATTTCCTATCATGAAGACCACACACCATATTTCCATCATGCATTAAATGCCAATTTACTTCACAACTAAGATTTCCATTTATGTAAACATGTAAATATGTGGCAAAGCATATTCTCTGCCGCATGAAGGGAAGTGAACAGAGCAACCTGCTCTTATTAGAAATATCCCCTTTGTGCCATCACATTTGTGTAAGAAGCATGTGAATTTTCATTGCCAAAGGACCCTTGCATTAACTGCTTTTGTCTAGAACTAAAACTAGAAAGGATGGCAAAGACTTTTGTGCACATTTAGTACACAAATTAAAAGTGGCGCAGGTTCCACTTTACAAAACTAGGCATCAATTAGGAGAATCTTTCCATCAGCACACAAAGCATTAAATGCAAACAAATGAACACATGTTAGTTTATATTATTTCTTGGCTATAATTAGCAGCACATTTTCATATTCATGCACAACATTAATTTCGAGTAAAGGATTGGAATTGGAAACCTGCACCTCATAAGGAACAGCATTTCAAGTGAGTAAACACTCACTATTTTCTCTTTTAAAAACCCATGCAAGTTGATGAATGACTTTATATGTTCGTATTGCTGAACTATACCACTGAAACATGTTTGTTTGATTAAAGACACCATGGACATTCCTGTAAATGCTGTGTTAGTTTAAAGCTTTAGTTTAAAACCTGTTACTGTGTCTCTGTTAAACACAGAACATCATTTTTAGAAAAAATGCTACCCAAGTTCTCACACTAGTTCCTGTGAATACAAGGGTATAATTTACATGGTTTATACATTAGTAATATAACAAGGAAATAACAAATGAAATGAACATATACGTAAGAAACCTTAAAACAGTTTGCTCTCTGTAAGTCAACATACATCATGGTTTTTCAAAGATCTTAGAAATCGGATTTGAACATATGAATGTAATCGTGGCACTAAATAAAGATTTTTGATAACAATATCATGATTTTTAACCATGTAAAAATCGAGAAATATGGGGATGATTGGAATTTTCTTTTTGACCAAATTCCGGCAATCTAGGCTACTGGAGTTCATGGCGCAAGAAGGAATGGAACGGCTTGGCTAGTGGATTCTAGAAAGAATGTAAAATGATTTTTCAAATGCATGAATTTTGTAAACAAGTTAAATTTAGGTTTACATACGTTGTCTTCTTTAGTGGAGTTTAGCGACGGAGTGGGCAAGGGTGGCAGCGTCGAGTGCTGCCAATCCTTGTAGTGTGGTGTGGTTTATTGTCTCCTTCACGGTGACGAAGTCTGGGCGGAAACCATGGGCGGAGGTGGTAGCAGTATGAATTTTCTTGGATCTAGTTTTTGATGAGGATGAAGATTGAAAGGTGAAATTACTACAGAGGTGGAGTTGGTCAGATCTGGTGGTGGGGTCAGCTTCCTGAGGTGAAGCAGAGTTGGTTACAGTGAGGTCAGGGACGAGGCAGCTAGGGGATCGCTGGTGCATGTGCACCAGTGCACGCTAAAATGGAGCAGAAGGAAAATAAGAGGAGAAGAGGGGTGTGCGTGGTGATCAAGGGGGGTTGGCACAAGAGTTGGAAGGCTTGGCACTTGGTAAAATGGCAAGATGATCGGGCAAGGCCTGCACATGGGCGCGGGAGTGACAGCACGGTCGTGGCAAGTAATTGGAGAAGATAGTACCTGGTACTTTGGCAAGTACCAGGGGCACTTTGGCAAAGGAGAAAACACGGTCGTGGCAAGGGTTTCTTGGAGATGGTACATGGTACTTTGGCAAGTACCAGGGTGGCATTTTGGCAAATGAGAAAAACATAGTCGTGGCAAGGGTTTTTGGGGAAATCACGAGAGAAGAAGGGGGTGGTACTTTGCCACTTTGTAGTACCAAGTGGTACTTTGGCAATGGAGGAGCGCATGTGTAACACCCCACGTCCATTAATGTCACTCGTAAAGGGAATGCATTAACTTCCATGGAGCATTTTAAGTGAATATAGAACATAAAATCACAACAAGACAGATATTAAGCAGTACCTGAAAATTTAAAACTTTATTTATTGCAGCAGAAGGTAAATATGTTTGGTTACATCATCAAAAACCATAAACCAAAGTCAAGTACATAATATCCATCTTGATAAAACAAAGTACATAATCCCACTACTACAAATAGCCATAAAGAAAATGATAGGCTGAACTTTACTTCAGCAATCCAAATCCAAGTGCTCCCAAAGATACCCCAATCAAGCTCCACTAGTACTAGTCCCACCCTTACAACCTAGGGGGGAAGGAAGAAAAGAGGTGGAAACAAAGGGGGTCAGACATAAAGTCTGGCGAGTCCGATAACTCTAACAACATAATTATTAAAGTAATATGATAAGATATAAGCTGGAGAATAAGGTAATGACTGTGTGAACCACATGGGTATGGCAAGGCAATCAAGAGAAACAGAGATAACGTTAACGGTGCTTCCTAATCAATATAGGATAATTACTATACTCTACCATACTGTACTGTACTAACACTAACTGCACCCCACTAGTCACTCTAGAAATTTGATCCCTCTTGGCTAAATAGAACGATGATAGCTTCGTGTACTACTAGATGTACCCACTATCCTCCATGTTTGACTGTATATCTCTAGTTGCTATCATAGGTACGCAGCGTGTACCTATCCCCACTAGATGTACCCCTTCAATAAGTAATAATGGTAATTCCATGTACTCCTAGCTGACGTCATAGGTGACGCCTACTCCTATCTCCACTAGGTGTAACCACTTAATAATTATTAATAATAGTGGTAGCTTCGTTGTACCCCTAGCTGACTACATAGGAGTCGTCTGCTCCTATCTCCACTAGGTGTACCCACTACCCTGCCCCATTCGATCGGCTCCGTAACTCGTAGATACCCGTGCTGGTCCCACAGTGGGATGTGTATCACTCCCCAAAGTGGCAACCCAATACTACCAGAGAAGCACGACTTATAACTACACGACGCAACAACGTCTTACCTACCAGCCCAGACCCACGCACGCACGTGACCCCGTTGGACTAGCGTTGCCACCGCTAACCTGTTTTGGCCTCTAACAATCAAACCCAGTAGGCGTGTCCCGTCCTCGACTTGGGTCGAGCTCACAAAGATACTTAATGGGCTACTAGACTGAAAAGGGCCCCCATGCTTGACACAAGCTTTCCACCTAGGCTTGGTCCCCTCTAGTACATCCCACTTAACCCCCTTCATGTCCACTTACATGTTTTAAATTTGGTTAAGGGTTTCTATTAGTAATTCCACATGCCACCCAAGGCACCCACTTAACCCCTATGTCCCACTTACATGTTTTACCATGGTTAAGTGTTACTAATCGTATTTCCTCATGCCACCCAAGGCACCCACTTAACCCCTATGTCCCGCCACATGTTTTACTTTGGTTAAGTGTTTCTTAATTTATTACTACCGTAACCCCTATAGGACCTCTCACATTAGAATGGCATTTGTGGCTGCTGGATTTGCCGGGCGGGTCCGGGCAGTCTTACACCACAAACGAGCCTAACCGCGTGTCCATACAATTATTACGCATTTAGTTTGGGCCTTTGATCTCTCACATTGGGCTACCATTTGTGGCTGTTGGATTTGCCGCGCGGGTCCGGGCAGTCTTAAACCACAAATGAGTCCTACCTCGTGTCTTAGGCAGTTAATTATACATAATTAATTTTCCCCAAATTTGAATTACTTTCCCTATTCAAATTTCCATATTTATTTATGTTCATAATTTATCACCTAAATTATGCTCATCTATTTATAGTATATAAATTATACCAATTTCATTAGTAATTAATTTTATTACTTAAAATTAATTACATGCCTTTTTAGGCCATTACATGCCAAATTCACAATATGTGTGTATCCACTATTACCCCCATCGTACCCCCGTCATTCGTTCGCTTAACATGACATATACATATTAGACTAGCAAATAGTCTAATACTTAAAAAAAGGGAATAAACGTCACAAAGTCACATACACACAATAATAGATCTAATTTGCATCTAACTTGCAATTAAGAATTACAACATACTTGCATAGTCTTTGTATTATCAAGGATCCAAAAATCGTAGATCTAAAAGGTTTTTGAACATAGTTTTACACCCAACTAGCCTAGGTAATTATCACAAACTTACATAAACTATGTATGCCGTCAACCTAAACATAAAGGTGTCATCTTGCATAACTATGGATCCAATAAAAGGTGTTAACCTGAGTAAACTATGGATCCACATAAAGGTGTAAACTTGCATAACTATGCATGTCATAGTTTCAACATAAAAATGTCAACTTGAATATGGATCTAAACTTTAAAGGTGTGAACTTGTATATATGTGAATCCAATTATCACTTAAACTTGCATATGAACATAATACTTATACGAACTAGCATATATTCCACATCCATATTCGCATAAAAACTGATGTTATAAACCTATATGATTGGATTATAAAAAGGGATTCATTGACACAAGTTAACATCATGAACTACTAGCATATATTTTAGATCCAAACTTACATAACATCATATAACTCGCATACAACTTGTGTGATCCTATTAACTTGCATAACATCATATGTACAACTTGCATAATCATATTAACTTGCATAACATCATATATGAAACTTGCATAATCATATTAACTTGCATAACATCATATATGAAACTTGCATAATCATATTAACTTGCATAACATCATATATGAAACTTGCATAATCATAATAACTTGCATAATCATATTAATCTTGCATAATATCATACATGAAACTTGCATAACATCATATATAAAACTTGCATAACATCATATAATATGAATCAAGTTAACATACATGATTAAACATATGAATTAGATTCACAACCACAACTTATAATCCAACGTATATCACATCATAATTAATTTAGCAATTATTTTGTTAAAGTGATCAAACTCACCATTCAACGAAGTTCTGGAATTTATTAGCGTCCCTTTGTTGTAGTTGAATTTGCTGTTGAATTGAATTGCGTTGCTTTAATCTTCTTCTAACTGGTGGCGGCTACTCTAGGGTTCAAGACGACAGCATGACGGCCATAGTTTTAGTTTTAATTTTGATTTAGGTTTTGAGTCTATGGGTCTTTTTATAGAGCATTGAATTAATTTAAGCCGTCGGATCACTCTAGGATCCATCTAGGCCTTAGAAACCAAGAAATGATGTCAACAGACCAACCAGAAATCGCCACCTAAGCCCTAAAACATAAAATTTCGTCATAGACCATTTAGGGCCGATGGAACCAATTCCAAACCTCCTGAGCGGTTCTCGGGTCGACTCATAAAATAGGTCGGTTTGGTGTTTTGCCTTCCCGCTTCCGCTGTTTTGAAATTTTTTCTTAAATTTTAGGTTGAATTTTATTTTATTTTTATATATATATCTATATATATGTCTATCTTCCTAATTAACCATTTTCACACTAAACTACTTTTTGAACCGCGTTCACACTAAGCCGATTTTTAGCCATTCCCCTAAAACAAAAATATGGCTTTGGCGAGGATCGAACTCTGTACCTCTTTTATGCAAGTCACATGTTCCAACCAAATGAGCTACTAAGTCTTTTGCTTACAAACCTTAGAACAATACTAAACATTTATTCTTTAATTTAGTTAATTCGATTATTCAAAAATCCGGGGTGTTACATTCTCCCCTCCTTAAAGGATTTCGCCCCCGAAATCTCCAAGTTAAGGAGAATGCATATCCTAACATCCAAACAACCATCTACTCAACCATCAAACACAGGCATTCATTGTCCTTATAGAATTTCTAATGTTGTATGAACATATGCAAAAAGTGCGTGTATATGTTTCTTATCTAATGCAAAATCAGGCGGTCTACTGATTCTGTTGACCTCCTTAATGCAAACCATGATAGTGCCATGCATCCATTATGTATGCGAAAGAACACTATCGATACATATTATTTCTACATGTATGCACAACCATTCACCAAAATGCAACATCCATATGATAGCACAACCATTATACATCCGTTAGCTTAAATATGCACACACATTTATATACAATATGAAGTGACTGAGCCAATCTAGTGACTAAAGTGTGTGTATATGCATCCACGAGCAACCACTAGCAAACACTTGCATCCACATGCATCCATCATACATAACATGTCTCAAACACATGTTTCAATCATAGGACTGCCCTATCTAAAGGTCAATGGTACTAACGAGAGGACATACTAAAGATAAGATAAGTATAAGGTAAGCGATAAAGGAGAAACTAAAAGACATACCCTCGAAAAGAAAAGGGTATAATGAACACATCTTCTCTTCCATCTCCCAAGTAGCGTTGCTCTCATCATCTCACCATTGCACTTTGACTAGCTTGACCTCTTGATTCCTCAACTTCTTAACCTCCGACCCAAGAATGCACGTAGGAGCTCGCTGAATCGTCGCATCACGCTCTATCTCCACCTCTCTAAGAAAGCTCGGCTCTACCACTTCCGCGGTCTCATGCAAGCACTTCCTCAAATGTGACACATGGAATACATCGTGTACGCCACTAAGTCTCTCGGGCAACTCCACTCTATACGCCATCTGCCCAATCCTCTCCTTAATAGGAAACGGCCCTACGAACCTTGCTCCTAACTTCCCAACGGACCCAAAGCGAACGACATTCCGTAATGGAGACACCCTGACAAAACCATGTCCCTAATATCAAACTCAAGAACTATCCTCCTCTTATCCGTATAAGATTTCTGCCTATCTTGCGCCGTCTTCATCCTCCTTCGAATCAAATTGATCTTTTCCGAAGTCTCTCTAATCATATCGGGCCCAAGTAAGATCTTATCTGTAGACTCCCACCAACATTTAGGCGAACAACACGGCCGTCCATAAAGAGCCTCGAACGGTGCCATGCCAATGCTAGACTAAAAGCTGTTATTATATGCAAACTCCACCAACGGAAGATGTTCCTCGCATGTACCTCCAAAATCTAAGACACACAACCTCAATAGGTCCTCTAGAATACGATTCACCCTCTCGATCTGGCCGTCCGTCTGAGGATGATATGCGGTGCTCAAACATAACCGAGTCCCTACCGCCTCTTGCAAGCTCTTCCAAAAATCGCTAGTAAAGATAGGATCGAGGTCGCTCACTATGCTAGAAGGAACACCGTGCAAACGAACTATTTCTCGAATGTATAAGGAGGCTAACCATGGAGCAGTCCTCTTACTCTTCACGGGAATGAAATGGGCGCTCTTAGTAAGTCTGTCTACCATGACCCAAATCCTCATATTACCCTTCTTCGATCTTGGTAATCTGTCAACAAAGTCCATCGAAACACTTTCCCACTTGCATTGTGGGACCTCCAATGGGTGAAGGAATCCACCGGGCTTCTTTTGCTCTGCTTTTACTTGTTGGCACACCAAGCATCTAGCAACTCTGCCACGTCCTTCTTCATACCAGCCCAAAAGTAAACTCGCCTCATGTCCATATACATCTTGTCCCCGCCGGGATGGATGGTCATCTTCGAACGATGTGCATCATCAAGGATGGTCTTCCTCAAGTTCTCGTCCTGTGGTACACAAAGTCTACCGTCCCTACACCCTTATCATCTAGGTATACCTACGGAGATGGCTCGATGACTCCCCTCTTTTGAGCTTTTCTACTAACTCAACCAACTGTGGGTCGTCTCACTGTGCCTCGCCAATCTGTCCCAAAAGCGTAGGTCTGACCTCAATGACGCTAGCAAACTGGGTACAAAATCAATGGATGGTCTAAAGTCAAAGGTAGAGATAAACTCTAAGCTACGTCGCTCGACAAACAAAGGACTCAATGTCAACTTTTTCCTACTCAAGGCATCCGCCACAACGTTACCCTTATCAGGGGTATATGCTATCTCGAAATCGTAGGACGCCAAGAACTTCATCCACATTTGTTGCCTCAGGTTTAGATCTTTCTGAGAGAACAAGTACTTTAGTGACTTATGGTCTGTAAGCAACTCAAACTTCTCACTAAGCAAATAATGACGCCAAGACTTGAGCACAAAAACTATGGCAGCCAATTTTGAGTCGTGGGTAGGGTAATTCTTCTCATGGACTTTCGACTGTCTTCCACCATAACATATCACCCTTCCCTAGAGACCACATGCCCTAAAATCCTCACTTCCTTCCTCCAAAAATGGTATTTTGGAGAACTTAGCTTTAAGCTGGTGCGCTTGTAGGGTCCCTAAGATTTCCCAAAGATGTAGGGCATGCTCTTCTCTGCTTCTAGAGAAAACCAGGATATTATCCCATGCAAAATCGTCACAACTATCCATCTCTCACACAGACCATCCTAGTCGAACTCGACATCCCCCAAGTGCAAGCCCCAAAGGCCTAAACTAATATTAGACAAACACCCAAGGGATACCTCCTTCGAATTCAGACGACCTACGTGAGATGATACTAGTAAGACGGCCAACCAATTGAGCACTTGACCGACTCTGGCTGTCCTTGCCAGTCTTTCTCCAAAACCACCGCTGATCACATAACTAGCTTTGCTTAATCTATTAAGCACATACGAAAACTTATTTCGTGCCTCTGGGTAAACCCCGCACTTTATCAAAGACGTCTCCATACTCACGGACCACACAAACAGACTCCCAATCATAGTTGGATGCGTCAGAAGATTCTAGGCAGCTATGCATCACTGAACCCCTAGGGTCAAAAGAAATATGAGGGTCTTTCCATAACGAATCAATAGTCTAACTACCCTCCTTTCACAATCTAGGATGACACCCTGCC
This sequence comes from Allium sativum, assembly GCA_030737875.1. Taxonomy (NCBI): domain Eukaryota; kingdom Viridiplantae; phylum Streptophyta; class Magnoliopsida; order Asparagales; family Amaryllidaceae; genus Allium; species Allium sativum. The sequence continues at coordinate 419,711,271 of CM060913.1, read as the reverse complement.
TGGCTAGCCAATCCACCCCTAGAATCAAACTATAGCCCGTGAAATCAAGGACGAAGGCGTTGCATTCAAATCCAACGCCCAAGATAGACACTCTCAAATCCCGACAAACCATTGAAGGATGAGCTGAACCACCAATAGGATTTGAGACTAGGATGGCATCCTTAACTAGACTAGTATTTAGGTGCAGTGTTTCAACTAACGAAGCAGATACTAACGAGTGTGAAGTGCCAGAATCAAACAAAGTTCAAACAGGATGATAAAGAAAACCAAATTTCAACCTAGACGGTCCTACCCCCATCAGGTATACCAGCCGTGAGGGAATACAACTACCCTCCAGAAGATCCTGTACTTTGTCCTTGCCTCTTTGGACAATCCTAAGGTGTCCTATTTCTCCAAAACAACTAGCCTTCTTCTTCACATTCTCCATTCGTGACCTCCCACCAAGATGAGGTTTCGTCCTTTGTTAAGCAAACAGCTATTTGAACCTTCCTCCCATCGTCCATCTTAAAGGTACCAACAAGCCCTCCATTTCCTTGGACTAACTTCTAGCCCGACAAACGTCTAAGTCCCTTGAAGTGGTTTTCCTTCCTTCGTACGGAAGTCCTTATTTATCTTAGAAAAAGCATCTATACGCGGAGGGGGGGGAACTCAAAAAGAGAAAGAGGAAGAGATTCAAAACGGAGAATCGAAGGAAGGATATATGGCTCTTGGGGATTATGTTCTTAAAATAAACCTTTCTTCCAAAAATACTCTTCTACAAACATATTTTTGAAAGTATTCTTCATAAAAATGCTTTTGAAAAATAGTTTTTCAAAATATCTTATCTGTTCTGGTAACCTTCAGCTCTGATACCACGTGTAACACCCCACGTCCATTAATGTCACTCGCAAAGGGAATGCATTAACTTCCATGGAGCATTTTAAGTGAATATAGAACAGAAAATCACAACAAGACAGGTATAAAGCAGTACTTGAAAATTTAAAACTTTATTTATTGCAGTAGAAGGTAAATATGTTTGGTTACATCATCAAAAACCATAAACCAAAGTCAAGTACATAATTTCCATCTTGATAAAACAAAGTACATAATCCCACTACTACAAATAGCCAAAAAGAAAATGATAGGCTGAACTTTACTTCAGCAATCCAAATCCAAGTGCTCCCAAAGAGATCCCAATCAAGCTGCACTAGTACTAGTCCCACCCTTAGAACTTGGGGGGGGGGGGGAAGGAAGAAAAGAGGTGGAAATAAAGGGGGTCAGGCATAAAGTCTGGCGAGTCCGATAACTCTAATAACATAATTATTAAAGCAATATGATAAGATATAAGCTGGAGAATAAGGTAATGATTGTGTGAACCACATGGGTATGGCAAGGCAATCAAGAGAAACAGAGATAACGTTAATGGCGCTTCCTAATCAATATAGGATAATTACTATACTGTACCGTACTGTACTGTACTAACACTAACTGCACCCCTACTAGTCACTCTAGAAATTTGATCCCTCTTGGCTAAATAGAACGATGATAGCTTCGTGTACAACTAGATGTACCCACTATCCTCCATGTTTGACTGTATATCTCTAGTTGCTATCATATGTACGCAGCGTGTACCTATCCCCAATAGATGTACCCCTTCAGTAAGTAATAATGGTAATTCCATGTACTCATAGCTGACGTCATAGGTGCCGCCTGCTCCTATCTCCACAAGGCGTACCTCCTTAATAATTATTAATAATAGTGGTAGCTTCGTGTACCCCTAGTTGACTACATAGGTGCCGTCTGCTCCTATCTCCACTAGGTGTACCCACTACCCTGCCCCATTCGATCGGCTCCCTAACTCGTAGATACCCGTGCTGGTCCCACAGTGGGGTGTATCACTCCTCAAAGTGGCAACCCAATACTACCAGAGATGCACGGCTTATACCTACACGATGCAACAACGTCTTACCTACCAGCCCAGACCCACGCACGCACGTGACCCCGTTGGACTTGCATTACCACCGCTAACCCGTTTTGGCCTCTAACAGTCAGACGCAGTAGGCGTATCCCATCCTCGACTTGGGTCGAGCTCACAAAGATACTTAATGGGCTACTGGACTGAAAAGGGCCCCCTCATGCTTGACACAAGCTTTCCACCTAGGCTTGGTCCCCTCTAGTACATCCCACTTAACCCCCTTCATGTCCACTTACATGTTTTAAATTTGGTTAAGGGTTTCTATTAGTAATTCCACATGCCACCCAAGGCACCCACTTAACCCCTATGTCCCACTTACATATTTTACCTTGGTTAAGTGTTATTAATCGTATTTCCTCATGCCACCCAAGGCACCCACTTAACCCCCATGTCCCACCAAATGTTTTACTTTGGTTAAGTGTTTCTTAATTTATTACTACCGTAACCCCTATAGGACCTCTCACATTAGACTGGCATTTTTGGCTGCTGAATTTGTCGGGCGGGTCCGGGCAGTCTTACACCACAAACGAGCCTAACCTCGTGTCCATACAATTATTACGCATTTAGTTTGGGCCTTTGACCTCTCACATTGGGCTACCATTTGTGGCTGCTGGATTTGCCGGTCGGGTCCGGGCAGTCTTACACCACAAATGAGTCCAACCTCGTGTCTTAGGCAATTAATTATACATGATTAATTTTCCCCAAATTTGAATTACTTTCCCTGTTCAAATTTCCATATTTATTTATGTCCATAATTTATCACCTAAATTATGCTCATCTATTTATAGTATATAAATTATACCAATTTCATCGCTAATTAATTTTATTCCTTAAAATTAATTACATGCCTTTTTAGGCCATTACATGCCAAATTCACAATATGTATGTATCCACTATTATCCCCATCGTACTCCCGTCATTCGTTCGCTTAACATGACATATACATATTAGACTAGCAAATAGTCTAATACTTAAAAAAAGGGAATAAACGTCACAAAGTCACATACACACAATAATAGATCTAATTTGCATCTAACTTGCAATTAAGAATTACAACATACTTGCATAGTCTTTGTATTATCAAGGATCCAAAAATCGTAGATCTAAAAGGTTTTTGAACATAGTTTTACACCCAACTAGCCTAGGTAATTATCACAAACTTACATAAACTATGTATGTCGTCAACCTAAACATAAAGGTGTCATCTTGCATAACTATGGATCCAATAAAAGGTGTTAACCTGAGTAAACTATGGATCCACATAAAGGTGTAAACTTGCATAACTATGCATGTCATAGTTTCAACATAAAAATGTCAACTTGAATATGGATCTAAACTTTAAAGGTGTGAACTTGTATATATGTGAATCCAATTATCACTTAAACTTGCATATGAACATAATACTTATACGAACTAGCATATGTTCCACATCCATATTCGCATAAAAACTGATGTTATAAACCTACATGATTGGATTATAAAAAGGGATTCATTGACACAAGTTAACATCATGAACTACTAGCATATATTTTAGATCCAAACTTACATAACATCATATAACTCGCATACAACTTGCGTGATCCTATTAACTTGCATAACATCATATGTACAACTTGCATAATCATATTAACTTGCATTACATCATATATGAAACTTGCATAATCATATTAATCTTGCACCACATCATATATGAAACTTGCATAACATCATGTATAAAACTTGCATAACATCATATAATATGAATCAAGTTAACATACATGATTAAACATATGGATTAGATTCACAACCACAACTTATAATCCAACGTATATCACATCATAATTAATTTAGCAATTATTTTGTTATAGTGATCAAACTCACCATTCAACGAAGTTCTGGAATTTATTAGCGTCCCTTTGTTGTAGTTGAATTTGCTGTTGAATTGAATTGAGTTGCTTTAATCTTCTTCTAATTGGTGGTGGCTACTCTTGGGTTCAAGACGACAGCATGACGACCATAGTTTTAGTTTTAATTCTGATTTAGGGTTTGAGTCTATGGGTCTTTTTATAGAGCTTTGAATTGATTTAAGCCGTCGGATCACTCTAGGATCCATCTAGGCCTTAGAAACCAAGAAATGATGTCAACAGACCAACCAGAAATCGTCACCTAAGCCCTAAAACGTAAAATTTCGTCATTGACCATTTAGGTCCGAAGTGACCAATTCCAAACCTCCTGAGTCGACCCTGGGGTCGACCCGAGACCTGGGTCGACCCATAAAATAGGTCGGTTTGGTGTTTTGCCTTCCCGCTTCCACTGTTTTGAATTTTTTTCTTCAATTTTAGGTTGAATTTTATTTTATTTATATATATATATATATATATTATATATTATATCTATATATATTTCTATCTTCCTAATTAACCATTTTCACACTAAACTACTTTTTGAACCGCGTTCACACTGAGCCGCTTTTTAGCCATTCCCCTAAAACAAAAATATGGCGTTGGCGGGGATCGAACTCTGTACCTCTTGTATGCAAGTCACATGTTCCAACCAAATGAGCTACTAAGTCTTTTGCTTACAAACCATAGAACAATACTAAACATTTATTCTTTAATTTAGTTAATTCAATTATTCAAAAATCCCGGGTGTTACAGCATGAGAGATGGAGGGGTTTGGCAAGCGAAATCACAGTGTTTCGAAAAATGGCACTGGTACTTTGGTGAAACCGCTAATAAATGAATTTCTGAACGAGGTTTTAAATTAAAAACTGTTATAATTTAAAATAGAAATAAATAAAATTTAAGAATAAATAAAGAAAGAAAGAAATTTTTATTTAATTCGGCATAGGCAAGTGGAAGAAGGAAAATGGCAAGAAGATCAAGTACAGAAGTTGACCGAAGAAGTTCAACGAGTTTGAAAATTTAGAATATAAAGAAAATAATTTAAATAAATTATTAAAATAATTTATCTAAGTTAAATTAGAAGTAATAAAACAATTTACCAGTAGAACTGGAGCATTAAACATTGTCTAAACGTCGATGATAAACAAAAAAATACCGTGTGCGACGCACACACTTTAACTGTTCATTTATAAAAGATATTAAAAATATCCAGACATGAACAAGATAAACATATACTGTTACATTAACTGAAACCCATAGATACAGGACGTATAAACTGAATTATAATCAGATTAAGCTGATAATTATTTATCGACTATAAAAGACATTTCGTACATCGTTTCGAAGAGACCGGAATAAATATTTCACTTCGACTCGAATTATACGACGCATGTCAGAAAAATGAAGACGGAGATATGCAAGGGCTATTCTAAATAGTACCTTCGGTCTGTTCAGTACCAGGACAAACCAGAATGGACGGGTGTCTGACAACGTGTATCTGTTAGATTCTACACATCGAATTTACGTAAGTATATTACGTTGGTGGCAGAGAAATTCGTTTCTCTTAGCTTTATTGAACGCAATATATTGGGAAATCGAATGAGTGCTCTGACGGATAGGACGATGTGACATTCAAAGTAATTGAAGATACAATCTGTCAAAAGATAAGTTTAGCCTTAAGCTTCACAACCAGGAAATGACAAAAATCGGGCAGGCAGCATGGCTATGTGGGTAGCTCCCATTAGGGTGTATCATCACCTATCTAGAGATATTCCTTTTGTTCTTATTCTATCGATGTTGTCCCACTCGGGAAATGGTTGCCATACACAACCATTGGTGATATACATTCGATACACTCAAGAGAAATGAGTTGTCGGTCATGTGTGGCCGGTTTACAAGAAGTTCTTGTCGAGCCCAATGTATTCCTCTCTAGAGGTACACTATCAGAAGGTGGTTCCATACCTTGTCATAGTTGGAAATCCATTTACCATAAGCGTTAAAGGGTTTTATTTGTATACTATATAAGTAGAATGTGAGATGAAAGCATTCTACTAGACTCTAAATTATTTGTGGAAACCCTAGACATTATTATAATTTCTGGTTTTAATATACAAACCGTTTTGATTCTCAAAAGGTAAAAACCCGTTCCGTATTTACGGCGTGGTCTTATGAGTATGATTTTATTTCTTAAACTTGTTTTAAAATCGTTTACTCACACCAGTCCTCGACTGACCCAGAGTTTATTTTTCTGTGTTTTCCTTAAACTTTTGGGTATTCATAACACTTGTTATGAATAGACAAGTGATCCAGGTCTTGACTTACTTTTGAAGTAGCTGGATGGAAAGGATCTAAATGTTGGCTTATCTATGTATAATTATCTGCAAGTTGTTTCATCCATGATGTTATGTATAATTATCTGCAAGTTAGTATCACAAATGTTAAGTGTATAATTTGTGATGAAATGTATCCGTATGTATGAAGTACTCTGATGTACTTGACTTATGATATGTAATATTGTGGGATGTTATGTTATGATCAAATTCTGCTGTGAGATTCTGATGTTTTCTGTAGTTTTATCTTCTATCTATCATTTATTCTTATATAATGATACAACTTCTAAGGTGTTCGAAAGTAGGGTCGTTACACATGGCTTTAAATTTCCACATGAGTTTTAGAAAAATTTAACAAAAAATTGCATGCCAGATTTGCTTATGAGAAATCAGGAAATATTTTTGTCCCTTTGTTTTTCATGCATGCTGAATTTCTAGAATGATTTGTTGCTGAATTTCTACAAGTGAATTTGTAACACCCCAAATTTTTCTACGCCCAAATTTCGACAAAAATCAAAACTTGAACATCCAAGCATGGAGCGTGTATATCTAGTACCTGCAATAATTGAGCATGAGCATAATCAGAGTACGATAAGATAACTCACAACGGAAACAAAATAGGATAAACTAGTATTAACTCAAGCAACTACCTTTTTCAAAGTAAGTCACTTTGCAATACCGAGCATGAGAGAGAACGAGAACCGAAAGCCAAACTAAAACATCTGTGAGAATTGACCTACTCTAGAAAACCTGGGAGTTGTAATGAGGAGGAGGGGGGTCAATACAACAAAATTCTGGTGAATAGGAAATGTACAACACAGATTATAATACACAGATGTATCCCGTTTGTTCAACCTAAAATGTATGCCTATCAACGTTAGTGATTCTAACCGAACCCTGTAGATGTTTATGCCTGACCCTACTACACTTCCTAAAGTAGTATTCCTAAAGTATAATACAGAGATAGGACGATTATGCATATTTTTTGAAGTCTTTATACCAGAGCTTAGCTGATTATTAAACCGAGAAGCGAACTCCAAATTATGGAGTTTATATCTCTACTAATAAAGAAAATCTTTTAGTGATGGTGAAGCTTTTTTAGTGTTCCAAAAAAGTCCTTTGCCCTTATTCTAGCTGCATGCGAAAAAAGGTTACGACGTAGGGTAAACTGCCTTTTTTCATTCCATTTATCGCTAACCACTACCGTATAGCAGTTGGTCAACACGTCTCCTCAATTTTCTTTTTCTATCCAACCGTTTCTTCACTCCATTCTTCACGTTTTCCCTCTTTTCCTCGCATTTTCTTCGCCACTCTCAACCCTAAACTACCACAGACATTCTTCTACTTCACCGATTAATGGATTCAAACTTTACTTCCTTTTGTCATCAACGCTTACTGCCTTCGCCTTTTTGAATCTGCCATGATTTTGCGCTTCGGATCTACAAGCTAAATTTCGTTATTCCGTTCATCTTTACCTCTGGCAGTGATGAACCCTACTTCTGCCTTAACGACATCAGTGTAAATTCTTTTTCTTAATCAATTGTTGCCACAAATTCGTCTGATTTAGTTGTTCTTGCTGTTGTATGTTGCAGATCTACGACTCGTCTTCACCTTTAACAGTAGCGAACCCTACTTCCACCTTGATGACATCAGTGGTAAATTCTTTTCTTATTCCATCGTCGCTACTATTTCATCTGATTTAATCGTTCTTCCTATTGTATGTTACAGATCTGATAAGAAATTAGTAGTTTATTTATCCATATTTCAGTTAACTTGCTACTAATTCGTATTATTTATTCGTTGTTGTGTTGTATGATACAAGTTACCACTCCAATAAAGGATTTGTTCTCCGGATCAGAGAATAGATTAGTAGTTTATTCATTCATATTTCATTTAACTTATTTAATATTGTATTTTAATTTTATCCTGCTTTAACTTGATGTTATTAGTAATTCGAATTATTTCTTACACTTTCCTCGATGATTTTGTTGGTTAGCTTGAGATTTGCATTGTTCATATTTTATTGTCTTCTATTTCAAAATTTGTTTCAAAATTCTTGTACTGTTGTTTTTGATATAGAGATCTAATAAGTTCTACTGTATGTTACTACATTTCTTCATCTTAAAATTGCTAATATGTGAAGTAGTTGTTATTTACTACTTGAGTACAGTTCTATCATATATGTTACTTTTACTCATTGAGTTTTATAGGTTTGGATTTTTTTTATATTTGTTTGGATATGCATGTTATACATTGATCAGTTGTTCTTTTTTGGATATAGACGACCATGGGTTTCTAGAATACCTTTCTTCTTTCATGCTTCACATATGCCTACTCATCTCATTGCCTTACTTTCGGGTAATCCTATTTCCTTCAAATATTTTCTTCGCCCTGTTTACAATGGTGGACACTTGAATTCATTTTTGTCTACTATGTTTGCATCCAATGTTTTCCTTCTTTGAACCCGCTGATGAATTATTGTTAACTTTCTTTGCTCTCTAACTCAACTATTAAATATTCTGACTCAACCTTTTACTTCATTGAATTTATCCATTTCCATTGTACATGTGTTTTTTAACTGAGCTGTCTAATTTTACCAATGCATGTTTACGTTTTCTTTTTATGCTATTATACATGCTTTAGGGTGACGTTATTAGTAATTCAAATTGTTTGTTAGGATATACTTGATTATTATTTTTAGCTTGAGGTTTGCATAGTCCATCCTTTAATTTTTTTATTTAAAATTTTGTTTTCATACCACATGTACTGAAATGCTTTAAAAAAATACAATTAGTGAAAATTGTTTACCAATCGTGGATGTCGTCAACATAGGATCGATTGGCCATATTCAATGTAACTTTATGTTTTCTTACCATTATATAATGTTTGAAAATTTCAAGCCCTTCAACTATGATAGTAGTAGAAGTTTTGATTGAAGACTAAAACCTATATTATTATAATATACCTTTTCTGAGTAGGTTGATGTATAATTGTCGTCCATACAACTTGGTCTTGAGGTTCTTAATGTGTGCTACCCTGGATTATTGTGTTGCTTCTTCCTAATACAATTTTTTAAATCTACAACCATTGAAATGTATTTAACACTGAGTTTAAAAGAAGAAGCATACCCTTAACCGTTGGCGATGGTTTAAGGTGACAAATGAGGATACTATGGTACCTTATATTGTTGAGGAGGGAAAGACTTTGGGTTATATGCATTGAATGAACAACTACATAAAAATAATTAGACAGTGGATGTTATTTTACCAGCAGGATGGAAATAATATGGTGCATTGAACTTTTAGTTGCAAAATTTGGGGATTTTATTTTTTTCCAGGTTGGATGATTTCATGTTTATTCGTTTTTTATATTAGTTTTATTAAGTACAGATTTTAGTATAGTGTATAATTTCTTACATGATCAACTTGCTTGGTAGGAGTTCAACCCAGATGAACAATATTAAATGCTAAGACATTTTGATGCAACTTATAATGCTACTTAAACTATTTAACCTTTATATTAATACTCTTGCATCTGCTTTATCTTGATCTTCATGGAAATTTTGATAATGAAATTTATAATTTTTAGGATGTTATGTAGTGAAAAGCTATATTTAATGCTGATAGAGAATACTAAATTTACAGTTGATAGGCTGATGTCCTTCAAGCAAGAAGCCAAGAAATATGGGAAAATGCAAATGTGCAAATCACGTGGCATGACAAATTGGATGGAGAAGAAGCAACTCAGAAGCGCATTCATGTGTTAATTAGTACAGTAAGAGCAATAATTTTTTTTGTTATTATTTTGAATTTAGTTCTCAATGCTGTCAATATGACATATGTATACAGTAGCGCTATTATGGTGTCTTTCGTTCATTTGCAACTGTAAGATCTTGCTATTACCAGCTTTATTCCTTTTTGTTTTCAATCCAGTATATACAATTTGTATGATACATGTGCATAAGTACCATTGTACGCATACATGATGTTTGGTATTCAACAAACTGCGACTAATGAAAGATGCTTGCTTACTTAAATTACTATTGTTATATATTCTCTTTCATGCATCTTTGGTCAAATTTATCTATGCACACATCCATTGGACGTGCCTCCGTACTGGTATATATATATATATATACACTTTTTCGTTTTCTTTTCTTTTATTATTTAACGCATCACTATCAATGATAGATATGGTGGATTCTCTCGATTGCTTAAGACCCTAGGCGGACCTATTGTCCATTCAATACCTCTCGATGATTAATACAACATTATTATAAACTTGAGGGCACTAGCTATGAGCCCTACTAGTTAAGGCTTCCGCCATTCATGCATATACCCTTTCCCCGTATAAGGTGAGATATCATATTTTATTGTTCGTTGTACCATCTAGTTGACCTTATTGGATAACCTCCTTAGTCGCTTATTACTTCCTATAGGATATGTAGCCATATCTGATATTTAAGTTTCGAGGTTTGGGCAAGCAATACACATACACACAGTTTAATACCCCTAAACTGAAAAACCTATTCCCAGGTGGACTTCTCAACCCTAGCCGATTAAGACCCAAGGAAGCGGACTATACGCGAAGGTTATTGTATTTTTTTCCCCATTTTCCTATAGCACCTTTCCCTATTGGGATAAAGTAGGCTACGTTATTTAGATATTCCCATTTAGTTCCTTTACATGGAAATAATATACATATACAATTCATTATTGTCACGGGTTTATATGGCTAAAAATATTTTACATTATTAACCTACTAAGTCCAGTTATACTTTATATTTTAAGCTCTATATTTATTAACATAATTAAGGAAGGTTGTATCCCCTTATTCCTTAAGGTATTTATTTGATTTCTTCACTAATTTGGAATTAGTATTTAAACTATAGTCAATATCCATTTAATCAACTTTTTGACACCCACTTTCTTTGGTTTCTATTTTTTATTGTGATTTATGACCATAACGGTCATTTTTTCCTAAGGAAACTAGTTATCAGTCCCAAGGTATCTACTTGTTGCACCCCAAAAGGCAATTACTTTTCTTATTCATTTATTTATCTATTTATTTATTGGTTGACTGCTATATATATACATATATATATATATGCACTAGGTCTCACACATTAAGTTGACTACCTATGGATGCTGGATTTGTCGGTCGATTCTGGGAATACTTTTACCACAAGTAGAACTTAACCTTGTGCCTTAGTACATTTATCTTTATGCATTTGACCCCTCACATTAAGCTGACCACCTGTGGATGCTAGATGTGTCGGTCGGTCCCGGGGTGACTTATACCACAAGTTTAACTTAACCTTGTGTCTAAAAAGGTTTATATATATTCAATTTTCCTAATTAGGGTGCACAACATTAATCCTAATCAATTTAGGAATTGTAACCATTGTCCTTTATTTTTACTTTCTCCCAATCAACATTGGTTAAAAGTGTTAATTATTTATTTATGGCCTTATTTATATATATTAATTGCTACAACAGTCACCATAAATATATTCACTAAGTATGGAATATAATTTACATGTATGATTCCATAAATGAATACCATTAAACATTTCAAACCTTCAAACATTTAATACAATGTATAATTTACCGTTTTACGCTGATTTGGATGGATAATATATATATATATATATATATATATATATATCTGTGTGTGTGTGTGTGTGTTATGTTTTCCCACTCACCTGCAAGCATCCAAATTCAAAATTTGAACCCTTTAGGCCTACAATCCCCAAATTTTTATAAATCTACAATTTATTTGGAAAGGGGAAAATTCCAGATCTGTAGAGATGTAAGAAAATAGGGAAAGAGGGGAGAATCCGATTTGAAGCGTCAATTTGCATTCTTTTCCACTAGATATGTTAATCCTCTCAATTTCATATGAACTGGATTTGATTTGTTATATCAAAATATATATTTGATTAAGAAATTAGGTTTGGAGAAGGAGGAAAATGGCAGAGCTCCGCTGCCACTTCAGATTTATGTGGAAAAGAATGAGGCCTTACCTCTTTATTTATACGGGTGGAAATGGCCTAGAACCATTAGTTTTTAGTTATATCCGTCCATACGTTTTATAATATTTTATAAACCGTCTCCCTTTAACCCTAGCCGCCGCTGCCTGGCTCTACCAAGCGGTCGCAATCAGCAGTCGAATCGAATGCTTGGTCGACCTGGCAGTGAGGTGGCAGGTGGAAGATATATATATATATATATATTATTCTGTTTGATTTATTATCCGTCCGTTTTCGTATTTCGTCTGTAACTTCTTCATACGGACTCCGTTTGCGAAACTCCAAACATGAAAGTTAACTAAAATTTCGAGAACAACGCATTGGTTATAGTTTCACAATTAATTTCCATCATTTGCAGAAATTCCTAATTTTGAAATTCTAATAATTAATTTATATTGCCAAAATTCTGGGTTGTTACATTTTCCCTCCTTAAAAGGAATTTCGTCGCGAAATTCTGATACCTATAGTGCTATTCTAAACAACCAATTTGTGTACATCCACTTTGCAACCATGTTTATATGTGCACGGTCTACATAATGCAATTCAAACCATAAAATATGCATGCAAGATGACTCTAATCGGATCCTCCTATATGTTTGCATTAAAATTTTGAAATATTTTGAAAACATGATGTATAACATCCTAAATATACTGGCAAATATATAAGAATGCAAATTTTGAAAAACCTTTTTCATTCACTACCTTCACACAATTACGAATAAAAGTGTGAGGCAACAATTTTGCATCCAAAGCCTACCATCCAAAACATCACGCAATCTAATCGTTTTCTATTTAATTTCTCCCAAACTTGAAGAGGAAATCGAAGCGAAGTATTTCAATATTTTTGTCACTTACAAATCTACCATTTCCTGCCCTACAGTAGAATTTTTACCTCAGCTACCCCAAATTCTCCGAAAACTTCCATCTATAGACTATAAAGAAGGCTTAAAACAAGCTCTAAAACATAAAATGAGTAAATTAATAACTCAAGCGCATCGTTGACAAGGAATGGAAACAATTTTGTCAAGGTTAAAACCGCCTTTTCCTTGTTGTCGTTAGTGTTTTTAACATATCGTCGATCCTATTGCACCGCTAAAACGCACACATAAACCATCCAAATATCTTCATTATGCTTATTTTATGTGACCAAAAATCATAAAAATTCATAAAAATAAATTTCCGCTGAAAAACTTCTTGTGTTTATTTTGAAAATTCTTTTTCAATACCGCTTTACTTTCATATGAGATTCGTATGAAAATCAAAATTTCGGTAACGTGCACTTTGCGCTATTCAAATCATCTACCTTAATGTAAAGTAGATGTTTAAATATGCAAAATTATCGTATCCAAATTTTGCGTTTTTTCGCACAAACTGAAATAAAAGAAAGTAAATCAGTTAAAAATTTTTACCAAGTCACATGGCGGCGAAAAAGGAATTCAGTCACGCTAATAATGCGAAAACTGAATTCACACACAAAAAGATGAAAATAAATTTTTGCTTTAACAAGGAACTGTGATTTATTTATTTATATACACGTGACATAGAACCGGTCCTTCGCTAAAATTTATCCAACACAATTCTATTCTTTCCAGTCCTAGGACAACTGTTAGTTTAGATAAGAAAAATGAGATTTCATTCAACAGGCATGCATGAATGACATAAACATCTCTAAACATAGAAATCTCATTAACCTAAGTAATGCGATCTAAACAACACTAACAGTTACAAGCATGAATCACCACAAAGCCAAGAACCCAATGCAAGAAAGGGAAAACAACAAAGACGACGACAAAACAACAACACCGAAACTTCCAAAAAAATGGCTATAAACAACAAGATGTCTCGCTCCGCGGCTAGAACCTCAAACCAATTTCTATGATCTTTAATTAACCATATCACTATCTCTTTAAGAGAGAATTAGCGATGATAAAGAAACCTCCACAAAACAGCTTCTCATGGAAACTAACCTAATATTGTCTAAAGATTAAATGGATAAGTGAATTTACAGAAGGTAACTCCATGAGACAACAGGCAAGGACAACAAGGTGAATTGAATATGATGCGGCACTAAATGATGGTTACGTCGTCGATCAAGCAAAAGATTGATTTCCACATCATGAGACAACTCTAGTCATAAATTCCCATTTATAGAACGATGTGCTAAATGGGTCACATGTCTACATGGGAAATTCGAACATAGATTCCCGAACACAAGAACTGACATTAAGAAGAAAAAAAGATTTGCTGCAAAATCTCCAAAGCCAAACACGAAAATTCCTAAAATCTCATTGAGATCCTCCTCAGATAAACCATCTAAAGATAGCTTAATTTTCATCTCCGAAATGACGATCATTTTCTAAAGAATATATTCAAATAAGGTATAGCAAAGAAGGATGTAGCACAAACAACAAACCTTATTCTTAAGATTTAGGGCAATGGACTGCTGGAAGTCCAACTACCACGACAAATTTTCTTATCCCTAAAGCAGTGAGACATTTTTGCTCATTCTGACCCAACCAAATGATCTCTCCCTAAGGAAGGGACTTAAATGGTGTGAGTAAGATCAGACAACGCAATTAGGTATAATGGACTAAGAAATGGTCGGAGAAAAGAAATTAGATCTTGGAGTATTAATGAGGCAAGATCTAATGCGCAAACAAGCGTGAAAAAGAGGAGGCGAGGCGGTGACAAAGAAAGAGAAGAAGGATATAGATATGGTTCGACTAGTGAAGTAAGAAATGATGATAGAAGGAAGCTAAGGGAGTAATTTGGACGCAACCTTTATGGTTGAGTCCTAGGTCCAAGTTGTACCAAAACTCATCGACTAATTGGTCATCCTAGTATAGCACTAAATGGTCAACTAGCAACTGGGCTATGGGTAGAGGTTGAACCTTGACCTTATCAGACCAGATGAAAATATTAATCATCCCGCGTTTTCTTTTAAGATTTGACGTGATCCAGAAAATAATTATCTTCATCACCGCGGTATTTAATGACCGTTGTTAAACTCCAAACCAACTTCAAGGATTTATAGTCTCAACAACGATGCTACGACTACACCACGAAAAAACAAATTCCAAAAATAATTCAGCTAGAAATCTGTGATACAAATTTAAACGGATTTTCCCCTTATCTAGCCGACAACAAATGGATGATTCAAAGTCAAATACCCCAAAAATCAAGATGAAGGATTTTCCCTAGCCTTTTCAAAGAAAATTTTAAAACTTTTCCAAAATTGGAATTTATTATAAACTAACGGTTTCGTATTTATAAATCCATTTTATTATCACTATTATTGTTTATATTCCAGTTCATATTTTAAACCAAAAAACGCTCTCGTGTTGAAAAATGTTGGAGCTTATAAAATCTTAAGGATTAATATTGATTATTTCAGTAAGTTATCCAATATATATAGGAAGAGTGATACTAAAAATAGCAAGGAATAGATATTTATTATTCTTAAGTTTAGTGTCATATTCCTTGTCATTTCTAATTTCGTCTTTCCTACCAATCGGATTATACTTATTAGAATTACACAATAGCCCTATAATTTTGAAACACGAATAGATTAAAATTCTAAAAATCATATCTTTACAAAACAAGGCCTTTATGAAACCATTTTCCAAAACTGTATTGCAAAACTCATTTTTATTCTTCTAAATAGTTTTAAAATAAAATTACCTCGAATACAAGGCCAACAACTCAATTAAATATTTCAAAAAAGGTAGATTTGGAAATTTAACGAAGTAACAAATGGATATACCTCGTAATTATATTTCCGAAATAGATACGACATACTAACGTGAACTTTTCCCGTTTTGGATTGAGAAAAGGTCTTAACCGGAACTACCAACGGAACCAAAACCAGAAATCGCGACTATCTCGGTTATAGCTTGAGTTTTGTCCAGTCTCCAAACTCGAGTCAACGAAATCCATCATATGTCGTCCTCATGCTCTTCACGACGAGATCGCCAACGTACTATGGGGTAAGACAAAATTGGCTAGAAACCCGAACTCAACATATTTCAACTCTTAGTCTCTTAAAGCCCATTTTTATATAACTAGGCCCACGACTAATTCATCGTCGAAATAAATTAAATCCGAGTAAGAAAGACGAATAAAAACAGAAAAGAAAATTGAATTACATTCTCTTATGAATCCTAATTTAACTAATTCCTCTGATCGTTTAACCTAAGCTCTGGTACCAAATATAACACCCCAAACTTTTCTATGCCCAAATTTTGACAAAAATCAAAACTTGAACACATCCAAGCATGGAGCGTGTATATCTGGTACCTGCAATAAATGAGCATGAGCATAATCAGAGTGCGATAAGATAACTCACTGCGGAAACAAAATAGGATAAACTAATATTAGCTCAAGCAACTACCTTTTACAAAGTAAGTCACTTTGCCAATACCGAGCATAAGAGAGAACGAGAACCGAAAGCCAAACTAAAACACTTGTGAGAACCTGACCTTCTCTAGAAAACCTAGGGGTTGTAATGAGGAGGTAGGTTAGAACAATAAAATTTTGGTAAACTGGAAATGTACAACACAGATTATAATACACAGATGTATCCCCTTTGGTTCAACCCAAAATGTACACCTATCTAGGTTAGTGATTTTAACCAAACCTTGTAGATGTTTACGCACAACCCTGCTACTCTTCCCAAAGTACTATTCCAAAGGATAATACCGAGATAGGATGTTTACGCATATTTTTGTGAAGCCTTCATACCATAGCTTAACTGATTATTAAACAGAGAAGTGATATCCAAATTAACGAGTTTATATATATAAATATATACACACACTTTTTCACTCGCTTATTCTTTATTATTTAACGCCTCACTATCAATGATAGATAGGTGGATTTTCTCGATCGCTTAAGACCCTAGGCGGACCTATTGGCCATTCAATACCTCTCCATGATTTATACAACATTATTATAAACTAGAGGGCACTAGCTATGGGCCCTACTTGTTAAGGCTTCCTCCATTCACGTATATACTCTTTCCCCATATAAGGTGAGAGATGGTATTTTATCATTCGTTGTACCATCTAGCTGACCTTATTGAATAACCTACTTAGTCGTGTGTTACTTCCTGTAGGATAGGTAGCCATATTTGACATTTTAAGTTTCCAGGTTTAAGCAGGCAGTGCACACACGTGCCGTTTAATACCCCTAAACTGAATCCTTAACTCTAGCTGCATAAGACCCAAGGAAGCGGATTATACGCAAAGGTTATTAGATTCGTTCCCCATTTGCCTTTATCACCTTTCCCTTTTGGGATAAAGTAGGATATGTTATTTAGTTATTCCCGTTTAGTTCCTCTACACAGAAATACTATACATATACAATTCATTATCGTCACGATTTTATATGGTTAATAATATTTTACATTATTAACCTACTAAGTCCAGCTATATTTTATGTTTTAAGCTCTATATTTATTAACATAATTAAGGAAGGTTGTATCCCCTTTTTCCTTAAGGTATTTATTTGATTTCTTCCCTAATTTGGATTTAGTATTTAAACGACAACTAATATCCATTAATTCCCCTTTTAACACCCACTTTCTTTTATTTCTATTTTTCTTTATTGCCCATTATAACCATAACGGTCATATTCCCCTAAGGCAACTTTTTATTAGTCCCAAGGTATCTGCTTGTTGTACCACAACAGGCAATTACTATCCTTATTCATTTATTTATTTATACATTTATTTATTAGTTGACTGTTATATATATACATATATATATATACATTTATTTATTTATTTATGCACTAGGCCTCTTACATTAAGTTGACTACCTATGGATGCTGGATTTGCTGGTCGGTTCCGGGCAGACTTGTACCACATGTTGAACTTAGCCTCGTATCTTAGTACATTTATCTTTACGCATTTGACCCATCACATTAAGATGACTGGATGCTGAATGTGCAGGTCGGTTCCGGGAAGATTTATTCCACAAGTTAAGCTTAACCTCGTGTCTAAATGTGATTTATAAGTTCAATTTTCCTAATTCGGGTGCACAACATTAATCCTAATTAATTTAGGAATTGTAACCATTGTCCTTTATTTTTACTTTCCCCCAATAAACATTGGTTACAATTATTATTTATTTATTTATGGCCTTATTTATAGCAATTAATTACACTAATTTCTACAACGGTCACCATAAATATATTCATTATGGAATATAATTTACATGTATAATTCCATAAATGAATACCCTTTAACATTTCAAACCTTCAAACATTTAATACAATGTATAGTTTACCGTTTTACGCTTATTTGGACAGATAATATGTATATATATTTATATTTTATGTTTTCGTGCAGTCAATGTAGTTATCTTTTATTATTATTATTATTATTATTATTATTATTATTATTATTATTATTATTATTTATTCTTTTAAATTTAATGATTTGGTTTAATTGAAAACCAAACATTCCTTTTTGCATTCAATCTTGTCAAAAGGTTTCAAATCTTACAAAAAGACCGTTAGCCGTAATCATTGCAAATTATGCCTAAATTATGGAATTGACATATTTCCAAATCACAAGAAATATATGTAAATATATAATTTGGAATAGTTGATGCAAATTACACATAAATATGTATATTTATACACACATTTGCACCACTTTTCCCTTTTCGATCTTTTCATCATACCTATTGTGATTTCAAAATAATGCCTTTCTATTCAAAAGGAGGAAATGACATGTTTACAATAATTAAGCCAAAACCCAACAATATTAAATACAAACAAGCATATTTCTTTTAATATTACAATCACTTAATTTACCAATCGAATCTTTTTACCCAAGTTCACATAATTTATTTTTCAACAATTAACTAGAGATCTGGAATGTAACTACATCTAATTTGTGTTTACATGGGACTGATTTCCAGATATACAGTTCTTTACAATGATTTCAACATATTTTACAACATAATTATAGGACTATGTGTAAACAAGTTTAAGGACCTCCTACAATTCATATTATGCATAGCCTATAATATACAATTCACAAGTCTTAATGCTTTTTACAACCAGATCTGATGGATGTCATTCTAATTACAATAATTTATTGATCAAACCTAATAGGCATATTCATAAAACTTGAGATATATTCCAAACAACATAAATACATTATTATAAATGTATATATAAATTTCCCACTCACCTGCAAGCATCCAAATTCAAAGTTCGAACCCTTTAAGCCTACAATCCCCAAATTCTTATAAATCTACAATTTTTCTGGAAAGGGGGAAATTCCATAACTGTAGAGATGTAAGAAAATAGGAAGAGAGGAGAGGATCTGATTTGGAGCGTTAATTTGCATTCTTTTCCATTAGATCTGTTAATCCTCTCAATTTCATTTGAATTGGATTTGATTTGTTATATAAGAATATATGTTGGATTAAGAAAATAGGTTTGGAGAAGGAGGAAAACGGCAGAGCTCCGCTGCCACTGTAGATGTATGGGGAAAAGAATGAGGCTTTACCCTTATATTTATAGGGGTGGAAATGGCCTAGAACCGTTGAATTAGTTTTTAGTTATATCTGTCCATCCGTTTTATAATATTTTATAAACCATCCCTCTTTAACCCTAGCCACCTCTGCATAGCTCTACCAAGGGGTCACAGGCACCGGCTGACCGCTTGGTCGACCTGGCAGTAGGGTGGTCAAGGGAAGATTTATTTCAATATATATTATTCTATTTGATTTATTATCCGTCCGTTTTCGTATTTCATCCGTAACTTCTTCATAAGGACTCCGTTCGCGAAACTCCAAACATGAAAGTTGACCAGAATTCCGAGATGAACACATCAATTAAAGTTTCATGGTCAAATTCCATCATTTGCATAAATTCCTATTTTTTAAATTCTAATAATTAATTTATATTGCCAAAATTCTGGGTTGTAATAAAATTGCACTAGATTTGTTTAAGAAAAACTCTTGCCAATTCTTGATTAATGCTTACTTAAAGCATTTACTCATTCAAAGACCAATCAATTTTTGTGCACTATTGTATTTTTCATCACTACTTACACATGTTTATATATACATATATATACATATGTGGGTATATTTGTATATATTTGTTCGCATTTTGTCCCTTGTACACTGACTTGTGCACATGAATTTGTTGCATTGTCCCTTGTTTACATATGCGTACACATCTGAAAACCACTTGTGTATATATGCGTACACTTTCCTTGTATATGTCCATTTATTCCATGGAATGTGCTGCAATATTCGCTTATGTGCATTTGAGACACTGTTGGGTTGACTGATCCTTGCTACACCAATTCAGGACTGTCATACACACACACACACACACACATATATATATATATATATATATATATATATATATATATATATATATATATATAGAGAGAGAGAGAGAGACACACATGCTTGGCTTGACCATCCTTCTTGTTGTTTTTATTTCCATCCATGTACATTTGGGTCTTCTTTATTTTCTCGTCCTTTAACACGCTTGGGGTTGCATCATTATCACTTGAAAAATTGATAAGGATAGTTTCGTCACTATTTCTTGCCAGATGTGTGTAACACCCCATAATTTTAAATATTAAAATTAAAAATTTTAAGAACACTTAATTTTTAGGAGAAGAATGAAGGGAAATGGGTTACATCATTGTGTTCGTCTCGGAATTCTGCTTGGGATAGAGTCCAAATTTTCGTAAATCGGACTTCGTATGAGGAAGTTATGGCCTTCAGAAGTTTCAGGGATTTAAATAAATTAAAACAGCTCGAATTCAAAATTCAAATAAAAAAACAGAAGCGGGATGAGCAGGATTTTTCCCGCCTCAGGCCAGGTCGACCAGGGGGTCGACCTTCCCTATACAGGTTGAGCCGGGGGACGACCTCCCCTGATTTGGTCAGATCCGAGGCAGATTCGGGATTTTGCACCTGGACTTGTTTCCTGGAAAGATTCTTTGGCTCCTAACCTATTTAAACACCCCCCAAACATCACTTTCTCTCCACACCAAACCATTGCAACGCTATGCTGCCTCAGTCCTAATTAAAATAAGTGAAAGACGTCCTTATGCTGTTGGAATAATTCATCTTCTTCTTAAAGCTAAGGAATTATGAGACAAGATTGTAGAACAAACGACGAACGAATTATTCTCTTCTCTAATCTGTTCTTGGTGAGTAAAATTTCTTCCACAAAATATTTAATAAATTAATTATGATGAGTTATAATTTGAGTTATAAGATTATGCCTGTTGAATCATTGACCAATATGATATTGTCTATTTTGTGAATATACGCTAGTTGTTGTCTTATGTACATAGATTCATGATGTTGGTTCATATGTCTAAACACATATGCTAGATTTGATTCATTTTGTGACATTAATTTACAAGTCTAAATCATATGCAAGTGTATAAGTAAATCTTAGTTTACATGTCTAAATTATATATGCAAGTTTATATATAAGTTTGGATGTGAATCATATGCTAGTTTGTATGTAAGTTTGTATGCGAATCATATGTAAGTATTAGTTTACATGTCTAAATTGCATATGCAAGTTTAATACAAGTTTGTATGTAGATCATATGCAAGTTTATGCGAAAACCATGTTCATATATTGTGACGGCCCGCCCCGCACCAGCCTGCATTTCCTCCGGAAGTGCGCTGTACACATGCCCGACTAGCACGGAACGGTCGCCAAAGAAAGGAAAGAAGGGGATGAACTAATCAAGGAACCTGTAGAATGTCTCACAGCGCATGGAATAAAATATAACAATAACATACTTGACATAAAACAGGTGAGACAGTGCATAAGATGATAACTAAAATCAACATCAATCATCAGAGCAGCGGAAATCCAATACAGCTTATTACAACTTTCCAAATTTACTGTCTCTAAACAAAAGAAAGCTAAAGTAGAAGATGCACCACCAATGCCCAAGCAGTGATCTTCAACAACACAGGGAGAATACTATATATGTATATTACGTGGAAGCCTCCTACTCGTCTCCGGATCATCTACCCGTGCATCACCAGCTAACCTGTCTCTAGTCTGCTCATGTGAGCACCCAGAGTAATAAGAGGAGACATAAAACTCTGGGTCAGACATAAAGCCTGGTATGAGCGATAAGCATCTAAACAGAATGATAACAGGTATACTAAACCATACCTGATCCTGGACCTGCAACCAAAGAGTTGGTACCACATATCGTACAGTACTCTAAGGTGCCATAATAAATAGTGTACGGGGGGTGGGGTGTGCATGTCATAATGATAGCAAACAAATCAACCATAGCAACCATCCTCACATCTCTCACTCAGTGCATAAAGCATACGATATCTACCACTTTAGAACACTAGACAAATTGAGGTAACGACGAATCCCGACTTGTAGAAACCCTGCTATGACCAAGCTAAACACATGGAGTCATGACCGAACATTTCAATGACCCACCACATTAGTCGTAGCCCTTGGTCCTACCAATGCCATAATGGCCCTGAATCCTCCTTCGTACCTCCTACCATAGTGGTCCAAAGCTGTAGACATCGATAACCCCTTAACACGCGTCCCCCAGCAAAGCCCAATCATGAAGCGAACTCGTTGATTCCCATCTAAATCTTGAGCTCTAACTTCCCATTTGGACTTCCTTTGCATCTCGGGTTTTGATCGAATTGGAGTGGGTCTTCTGAAGAGTCATCGCGTAGTAGTAATAGCCCACGTACGGTTCGGTTCGGTGCTCCTCGTCTAGCTTGGTTCGGTTCGGTGTAACCTTCCTGATCGGTTCGGGTCGGTGTCCTCCTCCGGGTCGGGTCGGGTTACTGTCTTCCTTCCAGTTTTCTTCGATCAGCTTCCTCGTTTTCCATCTACTCCGATCCGATCCGCTCCCGTTTTCCATCCACTCCGATCCGATCCGCTCCCTTCGCCTTGCTCCAGTCGTAGCCTTCCATTCCTGAGTCGATCCGATCTGGTCTCCATTATTCTTCCGATCCGATCCCCTTGTCCACTCCAACTCTGAGTAAACGGCCTTCCTTCTTGCCAAGTCTCGTACGTGCCAAACTCCAGTTCGGGTCGGGTTTTCTTGCCCAGTTCGCATATCCGATCCGAGCCCTCATCTGATCCGATCCGAAGCCCTGCACAACTTTCTGCAACTTTTCCAGCAACTTGTTTACGCCGTTCGACGACGTTTTGGCAAATCTAACTATTCTAACCAATCACAAATCATGTCAAGTAGCCATAACAACATGTAAGAGCAACCACAAACATCAAACAACAATTCAAATGAATCAAAATGGATCAAAAGTGGCCAAAACCCCACATTTTCCCATAACCTCTCTTAATCATGTTTAGGCACATACTTAGTAAAACTTAATCAAATCGTCTAAATTTTCTAACAGAGGCATAAAATATTATTTAAGAATTTCTAAACATTTTTCCAGAATTTATTAGTGTATAAATTCGCTAATCTTCACTAATTACCCTTAATTAACTGTAATTAGTGTCAAAACGATGCTATCACTCACCTTGGCCACAACTAAAACCCCAAAACTGAAATATTCTCTGATTTGGCGCTGTTCCCAATCTTACACAGCAGCTCTACCTCGGTTCTCGCGCTAATACTCCTTGATTTGATATTTGCTAAGCCTAATCTTCAATTAGAAAGTGATTAAGAGGTGTTTTAAAGAGATTTAGAGGGTGGAGGCCATGGCTAGGTTAAGAGGAATGAATAGTGACGGCTGAAAAATGAGAAAAAGGTATTCTCCAAACCCTAACACCCCTTTTAAACTCCTAATCCCGAAATTTCCCTTTGGGCCTAGCTGTTAATCACCCGGTTAAGCCCAATTAAGCTGTTTTTCACCACCTGAAACTTGTTTCAGCCATATCTCCCAATCGGTGAGTCCGTTTGGCTAATGTGACCACTCTACGGAAAGAGAAACCATCATCCGAAGCCAATAGAAGTGGTTTCAGGTCAAAATTCATTTCCAGTCAAAAGTTATGGCCAAAACAGTGCCAACTAGGGGTAAAATGGTCATTTAAAAATCGGGAAAAATCATGAACATGGGAAATGACCCCAGTAGTCGTCTCCCAAAGTTACGTGACCATACGACTTCGTATGTGAAAGAAATAAATATCCTACGATCCTATGATGCGTAGAATACAGGTCGTTACACTCTTCCCCCCTTAAGAAATTTCGTCCCCGAAATTCCTTAACCCAAAACATACAAAGGATCCCGCATGCCTAACAACCACATACATCAATCAAACAAGAAAAACAAACCTATCCTAGCATGCGGAAAACTAAATCGAAGTCAAAATCTTACCAGGCAAAGAGTTCTGGGTGTGTCTTCCTAATGTTCTCCTCTGTCTCCCAAGTACAATCATTCTCGTCCTCGCCCCACTGAACCTTGACTAGTTTCACCGCCTTTCTTCGAAGTTGCATCATGTCGTGCTCGACAATACGGGCCGGCTTGCGGTTCCCAACCGCCTCGGGTTCTACTTCGAAGTCCTCTAACTGATCAGGTGAAATAGTCATATCTGAGTCGTGAACGAACTTCCTTAGTTGGGAAACATGAAATACGTCGTGAACTCCCGCCATCTTCTCTGGTAAGTCAATTCTGTATGCCAAATTCCCGACTAGTTCAAGAACAGGGAATGGGCCAACAAATCTTGGTGCTAACTTGCCTTTCCTGTCAAATCGTATTACGCTCTTCAACGGAGAAATCTTGACAAACACCAAGTCACCAACGGAGAATTTTAGGTCTCTTCTCCTCTTATCAGCATAACTCTTCTGCCTATCTTGGGCTGCCTTCATTCGTTGTTGAATGATCTTGATCTTATCTGAAGTTTCCCTCACCACATCTGGTCCAAGCATAAACTTCTCGCCAGTCTCTATCCAACATGATGGTGAGTTACACGGTCTTCCGTACAAAGCTTCAAACGGAGCCATACCGATACTGGATTGGTAGCTATTATTATATGCAAACTCTACTAGATGCAAATGGTCAACCCATGACCCATCAAAATCCAATACACAAGCTCTCAAGAGATCTTCCAAAATACGATTCACTCTCTCCGTCTGACCGTCGGTCTGAGGATGATATACGGTACTGAGATGTAACTCTGACCCTAGAGCCTCTTGTAAGCTCTTCCAAAACCCACTAGTGAACAACGGGTCTCAGTCACTCACAATGCTTTTAGGTACTCCATGAAATCTCACTACCCACTTCATATACAATTCTGCTAACTTAGCTGCCGTTCTGGTCGATTTGACTGGTATAAATCTTGCACTTTTAGTCAGTCGATCCACAACTACCCAAATGCTATCATGTCCCGATCTAGTCCTTGGTAAACCATCAATGAAATCCATCGAGACTTGCTCCCATTTCCATTCGGGAATTTCTAAAGGCTGTAACAACCCACTAGGCTTCTTTTGCTCGGCTTTAACTAGCTGGCAATTCATGCACTTGGATATAAACTTCCCAACGTCTCTTTTCATCCCTTCCCAGTAGTAAGTCTACTTCATATCTCGATACATCTTGTTACCACCAGGGTGTATAGTCAGCTTTGAGTGATGACATTCTCTAAGCACTTCATCTCTCAATTCATTGACATTGGGCACAACAAGCTTTCCATTCTTTCTAAGCCATCCATCTCGATCAAGCCCATACTTGTTCATCTCCTCATCGATATCCATCTTTAACTTGGAGATGATTTCCAATAGGTTAGGATCGTCCCTCTGACTAGAGCCGATCCGCTCAATTAAAGTGGGTCTGATCGTCAAACCTGCTAACATTTCTGGATCCAATCCGCACTTTGGTCTGAAATCAAACCCCGCGATATACTCTAGTTGCTTCCATTCAAGGAACATAGCCCCTAAGCTGGCATGTCTTCTACTCAATGCATCAGCTACCGCATTGCCCTTTCCCGGTGTATATGCGATGTCAAAATCATAGGAAGCTAAGAACTCTAACCACCTTTGTTGCCGGAGATTTAGATCCTTCTGGGAGAAGAGATACTTCAACGACTTATGATCTGTGAACAGCTCAAATCTTTCTCCCAAGAGATAGTGTCTCCACATCTTTAACGCGAACACGATCGCTGCCAATTCTAAATCATGGGTAGGGTATCTTCTCTCGTGCGGTTTCAATTGCCGACTTGCATAAGCTACAGCCCTACCGCCTTGCATCAATACAGCACCCAGTCCGGTACCACAGGCATCCGTGTATACCGTCATCTCTTCATCCTCCTTAGGAATGACTAACACTGGTGCGCTCGTCAACTTGTCCTTTATACTCTTGAATGCATTCTCGCACCTTTCATCCCAGACAAAAGCTTGATTCTTCTTGGTCAACTGGGTCAATTGTGCTGCTATCTTGGAGAAACCTTGGATAAACTTACGATAATATCCAGCTAATCCCAAGAAACTTCTTACATCTGTTGCATTCTTGGGCGTACGCCAATCCTGTACCGTAGCCACCTTTGCTGGGTCCACGGCAATACCATTCTCTGATACAACATGGCCCAAGAACCTCACTTCCCTCTTCCAGAAGTGACACTTAGAAAACTTTGCTTTCAATTGGTGTTTTCTCAACACCCCCATCACTACTCTTAAATGTTCCTTGTGTTCTTCCTCTGTCCTCGAATAGACCAAAATATCATCAACGAACACAAGGACAAACTTATTCAACTGATCTCTGAATACCCTATTCATAAGATCCACAAAATATGATGGGGCATTGGTCAGCCCGAATGGCATGACCAACCATTCATAAAATCCAGACGGCGTTCGAAATGCCGTTTTAGCTATACTCTCAGCTTCTACTCTAAGCTGATGAAAACCTGTCGCGAGATCCAACTGAGAAAATACTCTCGCGCCACTCAACTGATCGAACAAATCATCTATCCGCGGTAGAGGATACTTGTTCTTCCTCGTCACTTTATTCAACTCGCGGTAGTCTACACACAAACGAAGGCAACCATCCGCCTTGGTAGCAAACACAACTGGTGCTCCCCATTCAGAAACACTCCTTCTGATAAATCCCTTCTTCAAAAGATCGCTGACTTGCACCTCGAGCTCTCGCTGCTCCCTTGGTGCCATACGACGAAGTGGCATCACTATAGGCCTGGCATCCTTTACCAAATCAATACGAAACTCAATCTCTCGGTGTGGTGGAAGTCCGGTCACTTCTTCGAAAACATCCGGATACTGGCCAACCACGGGCAAACCTGACAACTCACTATGCGGAATGTCGAGGGAGTTTAGAAAACTAGCCAATACCCCCTTACTGGGTAGACCACCAAACACTATCCTCCGCCCATCATCCGCTCTAGCTGTCACTAAAAAGCCCTCACGGTCTACCACCACCCCGTATCTTTGGAGCCAATCTACTCCCAAAATAATGCCAAACCCAGTAAAGCCCAAAACAAAGCAATCACAAACAAACATGCATCCATGACTCGATAAGATCACATTATGACAAATCATGCTAAGGCTAGTCGAACCACCAATCGGGTTCGTCACTACTAAAGGTCTATCGACAATCTCGGGCTCCAATCCCAACCTATCTACCAGGTCACTAGATATGAAAGAACTGGAAGCTCCGGTATCAAACAAAACTCTAACAGGAACATCATAAACAGAAAGCATACCTTGAATGACGACAT
This sequence comes from Allium sativum, assembly GCA_030737875.1. Taxonomy (NCBI): domain Eukaryota; kingdom Viridiplantae; phylum Streptophyta; class Magnoliopsida; order Asparagales; family Amaryllidaceae; genus Allium; species Allium sativum. The sequence continues at coordinate 419,683,389 of CM060913.1, read as the reverse complement.
TCTTTCCCTTCTCCGCCGCAGTTGGGGCATTCGACGAAGAAGGAATAACATTAAGAGCATAGGCTTTCACCATTTGCTTTTCTTTAGGGGGTTGCGGACACTTGTCCTTGTGATGTCCCATTTGGCCACAGTTGAAGCACTTCCTATCCGCTGGCTTGGCCCGACAATTACTAGCATAATGGCCCTTCTTACCACAGCTGAAGCACTCCACATCTTGCTTATTCTTTTTCTTCTGGCCATCCTTAGTCTGACTCTGCTTTCTCTTATTCTGGGAACCACCCTTGCCTCCACCACTTGCTTGTGGCCTTGGCTCATCTGCGGATGCAACCTCAGTCTTCGGCTTAGGGTAGAGACTTTCTGATCTTAATGCTTTCCCCACAATTGATTCAAACGTCTCATCGATGTGTTTAATAAGTTTTTCCCCCAAGTACTGATCCAAACCAGTTATGAATTTCTCATTCTTTTTCTCGGCAGTATCAATAAGAGATAACCCATATTTTGACAAAGTGTCAAATTCAGCAATATACTCCGAGACAGCTCTGCCATTCTGCTTGAGCTCCAAGTACTTCTTAAACAGCACTGACTTCTGAGCAGCTGGAATGAACTTCTCGCTAAAGCGAGCCTTAAACTGCTCCCAAGTAATCTGATCTTCGGGAGTAGCTGCCTTTATAGCATTCCACCAATTCATTGCCCGCCCTTGCAGCTGACGGGACGCTAGCTTTCTTTTCATCGCATCCTCGATACCCAAATCCTCGAAGATACGTTCGCAACTATCCAACCAATCCTGAACATCCGTAGCCGACTCCGTTCCGTGGAATGACTTCCCACCAAGACTAGCATAATCCTTATTCAGCTTGGCGAAGTCAACCCTTGGCGCCTGCACTATTGGACCACCACCATTTCCACCATTGGGAGCTGCCCTCTGTACATCTCTAAGCATCTCTCTCATGAGGTCAGTAAACATCGTCCTCATGTCAGCAGCATTCCCATTATTGGCCCCCCTACCGGTACCTCTAACATATCGGCTCATCGTCAATCTGAAAAAGGAAACGATTAACGACTCCATAGTGGTGCTAGTGCAGTACGACTTCATCCATATACTACTAATAGTATATATATATATATATAGATTTTAAAACCAAAGTAATCACAAATACGCTCTCTCGTATACGTATATTATCTCTCCCTGATAACTTCCCTAGGTTAACTACGCAACCTAGAGCTCTGATACCAAGTGTGACGGCCCGCCCCGCACCAGCCTGCATTTCCTCCGGAAGTGCGCTGTACACATGCCCGACTAGCACGGAACGGTCGCCAAAGAAAGGAAAGAAGGGGATGAACTAATCAAGGAACCTGTAGAATGTCTCACAGCGCATGGAATAAAATATAATAATAACATACTTGACATAAAACAGGTGAGACAGTGCATAAGCTGATAACTAAAATCAACATCAATCATCAGAGCAGCGGAAATCCAAATACAGCTTATTACAACTTTCCAAATTTATTGTCTCTAAACAAAAGAAAGCTAAAGTAGAAGATGCACCACCAATGCCCAAGCAGTGATCTTCAACAACACAGGGAGAATACTATATATGTATATTACGTGGAAGCCTCCTGCTCGTCTCCGGATCATCTACCCGTGCATCACCAGCTAACCTGTCTCTAGTCTGCTCTTGTGAGCACCCAGAGTAATAAGAGGAGACATAAAACTCTGGGTCAGACATAAAGCCTGGTATGAGCGATAAGCATCTAAACAGAATGATAACAGGTATACTAAACCATACCTGATCCTCGTCTAGCTTGGTTCGGTTCGGTGTAACCTTCCTGATCGGTTCGGGTCGGTGTCCTCCTCCGGGTCGGGTCGGGTTACTGTCTTCCTTCCAGTTTTCTTCGATCAGCTTCCTCGTTTTCCATCTACTCTAATCTGATCCGCTCCCGTTTTCCATCCACTCCGATCCGATCCGCTCCCTTCACCTTGCTCCAGTCGTAGCCTTCCATTCTTGAGTCGATCCGATCTGGTCTCCATTATTCTTCCGATTCGATCCCCTTGTCCAGTCCAACTCTGAGTAAACGGCCTTCCTTCTTGCCAAGTCTCGTACGTGCCAAACTCCAGTTCGGGTCGGGTTTTCTTGCCCAGTTCGCATATCCGATCCGAGCCCTCATCTGATCCGATCCGAAGCCCTGCACAACTTTCTGCAACTTTTCCAGCAACTTGTTTACGCCGTTCGACGACGTTTTTGACAAATCTAACTATTCTAACCAATCACAAATCATGCCACGTAGCCATAACAACATGTAAGAGCAACCACAAACATCAAACAACAATTCAAATGAATCAAAATGGATCAAAAGTGGCCAAAACCCCACATTTTCCCATAACCTCTCTTAATCATGTTTAGGCACATACTTAGTAAAACTTAATCAAATCGTCTAAATTTTCTAACAGAGGCATAAAATATTATTTAAGAATTTCTAAACATTTTTCCAGAATTTATTAGTGTATAAATTCGCTAATCTTCACTAATTACCATTAATTAACTGTAATTAGTGTCAAAACGATGCTATCACTCACCTTGGCCACAACTAAAACCCAAAAACTGAAATATTCTCTGATTTGGCGTTGTTCCCAATCTTACACAGCAGCTCTACCTCGGTTCTTGTGCTAATACTCCTTGATTTGATGTTTGCTAAGCCTAATCTTCAATTAGAAAGTGATTAAGAGGTGTTTTGAAGAGATTTAGAGGGTGGAGGCCATGGCTAGGTTAAGAGGAATGAATAGTGACGGCTGAAAAATGAGAAAAAGGTATTCTCCAAACCCTAACACCCCTTTTAAACTCCTAATCCCGAAATTTCCCTTTGGGCCTAGCTGTTAATCACCCGGTTAAGCCCAATTAAGCTGTTTTTCACCACCTGAAAATTGTTTCAGCCATATCTCCCAAACGTTGAGTCCGTTTGGCTAATGTGACCACTCTACGGAAAGAGAAACCATCATCCGAAGCCAATGGAAGTGGTTTCAGGTCAAAATTCATTTCCAGTCAAAAGTTATGGCCAAAACAGTGCCAACTAGGGGTAAAGTGGTCATTTAAAAATCGGGAAAAATCATGAACATGGGAAATGACCCCAATAGTCGTCTCCCAAAGTTACGTGACCATACGACTTCGTATGTGAAAGAAATAAATATCCTACGATCCTATGATGCGTAGAATACGGGTCGTTACATATATGCAATTTCACCTTTGTGTGTATAGGTCTATGTAAATCATATCTTATATAATTTGATCCATGCCAGTTTGTAGTTTATGCAAATTATGCTTATTTCCTATGCAAGTTATTGATTATGCAAATTTATGATTATATAAATTATAATCATGCAAGTATTGATCCATGCTAGCCTATTCTTATTTGTAAGTTAGATCTACTTTATGTTTTAGGAAAATTGTGATGTTTCTTTTCTTTTTATGAGTTAGACTATTTGCGGGTCTAACATATTTCATATTAAACGTACGAATGACGTGGGGGCAATGGGAAAATATTAAATATTAATATTGTGAATTAGCATATAATGGCTTTAAAAGCATATAATTAATTTGAGACATTAATTGGTATAATTTATATACCTGAAAATTTTGGACATAATTTATGTGACAATTATAGACATGGATTAAAATTGGAAGTTATTGACAATCTAAAATAGAGATATTAATTCAAATTGGGGTAGAATAATAATGTGTAATAATAAATGCCTAAGACACGAGGTTAGACTCGTTTGTAGTATAAGACTGCCCAGACCCGCCCGGCAAATCCAGCAACCACAAACGGTAGTCTAATGTGAGAGGTCAAGGGCATAAATTAAATGCGTATTAAATGCCTAAGACATGAGGTTAGACTCATTTGCGGTATAAGACTGCCCGGACCCGCCCGACACATCCAGCAACCGCAAACGGCAGTCTAATGTGAGATGTCGTACGCATAATTAAAAGATGCTTAGACACGAGGTTAAGTCTGGCTTGTGGTGGAAGTCTGCCTTCAACCGCCCGGCATATCCAGCAGCCACAAGCAATCGACTTAATGTGGGAGGTCTGTGCATTAATAATTAATTAATGCTGATCAAAGACGAATATGAATGACAAACAGAAGTTTGGTTGAGTTGAGTAATTCTCTGGTTACCGATCTGATGTTGATTTCGGTCTTCAGGGTTGATACTTAGGGAGTTATTCTCTTAACCAATGTATCTGTGAACGAAGATGTACTTAATCATAAATTAAGTAAAACATATTATACGATATATATATATAATACATAAAACATGATAAGTGGATAGGGTTAAGACCAGCTTAACCAATAATCTGATAAGTAGGTAGGGTTAAGACCGGCTTAACCAATAATTTATATTAATTTGATAAGTAGGTAGGGTTAAGACCAGCTTAACCAATAATATATATATTAATCTGATAAGTGGATAGGGTTAAGACAAACTTAACCAATAATACAAATGGATCTGATAAGTGGATAGAGTTAAGACCAACTTAGCCAATAATATATAAGTGGATAGGGTTAATGCCAACTTAACCAATAATATATAAGTGGATAGGGTTAAGACCAGCTTAACTAATAATATATATGTTGATCTGATAAGCGGATAGGGTTAAGACAAGCTTAACCAATAACACATGTTGATAAGTGGGTAACATGGGTGACATGTGGGATATAATTATAAACACTTAACCAAGTTGAAACATGTAAGAAGACATGAATTAGAGGGGGTTAAGTAGGAAATCCTAGTAGGGACCAAGCATATGTGGAAAGCTTGTGTCAAGTGTGAGGACCCTTTTCAACCAGTAACCCATTTAGTATCTAAGTGAGCTCGATCTAGATCGAGGACGGGACACGCTTACTGGGTTTGATTATAAAAGGTCAAAACGGGTTAGTGGTGGCAATGCAAGTCCAACGTGGTCATGTGCCTGCGTGGGCCCGGGCTAGTAGGTAAGACGTTGTTGCATCGTGTAGGTATAAGCCGTGCATCTTTAGTGATATCAAATTGCCACTTTGGGGAGTGATACACCTCACTGTGGGACCAACACGGGTATCTATGAGTTAGGGAGCCGATCGAATGGGGAAGGTAGTGGGTACGACTAGCGGAGATAGGAGCAAGCGACACCTATGAAGATAGCTAGGAGTACAACTACCACATTATGAATAAATGTTGTAATTAGAATGGGAAGGGTAGTGGGTACAACTAGTGGAGATAGGAGCAGGTGGCACCTATGAAGACAGCTAGGGGTACACGAAACTACCATTATTATTATTTTGTTCAGTAGGCGGGATCAACTTTTAGGGTGACTAGTATTGGTGCAGTAGAGTAATTATCCTATAGTGATTAGGAACGCAATTAACGTTATCTTATTCCTCTTGTTGGTTTTGTCATGCCCATTTGTTTCACAGTCATTCCTTATTTTACCATTTTATGCCTTATCCTAATAACTTTAATAATTATATTGTTAAAGTTATTGGACTCGCCAGACTTTATGTCTGACCCCCTTTGTTTTCGCCTCTTTTCCTCCTCCCCCCCCCCCCCCAGGTTCTCAAGGTGGGACTAGTGCTAGTAGAGCTTGATTTGGATCTCTTTTGAAAGTGCTTGGATTGATGAAAGTAAAGTTCAGCTTATCTCTTTTATGGCTACTTATGTTGGGGTTATGCTTTTTTACTTTATGTACTCAAAAAACAATTTGTCAAGATGGATATTAAGTGTACTTGGTTTTATTGTTGGTTTTTGATGTTGTTGTAACCAAACTATTTCTCCGCTACAATAAAAGTTGTTTTAAAATTTTCAAGTACCAATATATGTATCTTTCTTGTTATATTTCGTTCTATACACCAATAATACTCCATGAAAGTTAATGCACTCCCTTTGTGAGTGACATTAATGGACGTGGGTGTTACACGTGGTATCAGAGCTGAAGGTTACCAAAATAGATAAGAGATTTTGAAAAACCGCTTTCAAAAGCATTTTTATAAATAAATACTTTCAAAAATATGTCTTAAGTAGAGTATTTTTAAGAGAAAAAGTTTATTTTGAAAAACATCACCCCCAAGAGCCATATATCTTTCCTTCGATTCTCCGTTTTAAATCTCTTCCTCTTTCCTTTTTGAATTTTTGCCTCCACGTATAGATGCTTTTTCTAAGATATGTAAGAACTTCCATATGGTGGGCGGAAATCCGCTTCGTGGGACTGGGACATTTGTCAAAGCTAGAAGGAAGTGGAGGACTTGTTGGTACCTATAAGACAGACGATGGGAGGAAGGTTCAATTAGCTGCTTGGTTAATGAAGGACGAAGCCTCATTTTGGTAGGAGGTCACGAATGGAGAATGTGCAAGAGAGATGGATAGGACACTACAAGAAAGTAGATACAAAGAAAGGCGGTAAGGATAACAAGGGGCCAAGAGAAAAGGAAGGGTCACACTTGTGAAATACCTGACTACTTAAATAAAGACGTTAGAAAGAAGAAGAAGACTAGTTGTCATCGTTACGGAGAAACATGACATCTTATTAGGATCGTCCAAAGAAGCAAAAGGCAAAGATAAGGACAAAGTACTGGATCTTCTGGAGGGCAGACGCGTTCCCTCACGGATGGCATACCTGATAGAGGTAGAAATATCTTGGTTGGAAGTTTGGTTTTTCTTTTTGATCATCCTGTTCGAACCTTGTTTGAATTCTGGCACTTCACACTCATTCGTATCTGCTTCGTTAGTTAAAACACTGCACCTAAATACTAGTCTAGTTACGAATCCTATAGTAGTCTCAAATACTGTTGGTGGTTCGGCTCATCTTTCGATGATTTGTCGGGATTTGAGAGTGTCAATCTTGGGCGTTGGGTTTGAATGCAACGCCTTCGTTCTTGGCTTCATGGGCTACGGCTTGATTCTAGGCATGGGTTGGCTAGCCAGATACAGTGCCATCCTAGACTGTGAAAGAAGGGTAGTTAGATTGTTGACTCGTTGTGGAAAGACCCTTGATATTTCTTGTGACCCTAAAGTGATGCTTAGCTACCTAGAATCTCTTGACGCGTCCAATGATGATTTGGAATTTGTTCATGTGATCCGTGAATATGGTGACATCTTCGATGAAGTTCGGGGTTTACCCCCGAGGCACGAGATAGACTTTCGTATATACCTTGTAGATAATGCAAACCCAGTTGCATTACCGTTGCACCACATGGCTCCGAGAGAGAGAAGAGAACTCGGTGAGCAAGTAAAGGAGTTGCTTGAGAAGGGGTTCATAAGAAGAAGCATTTCAGAATGGGGTGCTCCGGTTGTTTTTGCTACAAAGGCTGATGGTTCACTTAGATTGTGCATGGATAATAGAGAGCTGAATAAGCTCACAAAGAAGAACAGACACCCATTGTCGAGGATAGATGATTTATTCGATCAGTTGGTTGGTGCTTCGGTTTTATCGCAGCTGGATTTAGGTACAGGATTTCATCAGCTAAGAGTGGCTGAAGGCAGCATAAATAAGACATCATTTAGAACTCCTGACGGATTCTTCAAGTGGCTCGTCATGACTTTTGGTTTGACGAATGAACCCACATACTTCGTTGACTTAATAAGTACGGTGTACAGGGAGTTTCTAAACAAGTTTGTGGTAGTCTTTGTGGATGATATCTTGATTTTCTCTTAAAGCGAAGAAGAGCATGCCCTACATCTTAGGGAAGTCTTAGAGACCTTACGAGCGCATCAACTCAAAGCTAATTTCTCCAAATGTCATTTTTTGAGGAAAGAAGTGAAGTTCTTAGGACATGTTGTCTCTAAGGAAGGGATAGCTAAGGATCCCGCAAAGGTGGTGGCAACACAAGGTTGGAAGGTCCCTAGAAACGCGACGGAAGTAAGAAGCTTTTTGGGGCTGGCGGGCTATTATAGGAAGTTCATTAAGGACTTCACGAAGATATCAGCCCCACTTATTCGGTTAACGAAGAAGAACTTGACTTTTTCTTGGGATGTTGATTATGACGATGCTTTCCAGCATTTGAAGTGGGCTTTGACGACGGCTCTAGTTTTAGTTTTGCCAGATGGAAGTAGGCCATTCACAGTGTATACCGGTGCTTGCGGGACAGGTCTTGGAGCACTTTTCGATGCAAAAGGAAAAGGTGATATGCAAAAGGCAGCAAGTACGAGTATCGCTTATCAACCACAGACAGATGGAAGGACAGAAAAGGGTGAATAGAATCCTTGAAGATCTTTTGAGGTTATGTATCCTAGATTTTGGAGGGACATGAGAAGAGGCAACGAGCTTAGTGGTGTTCACGACATGTTTCACGTGTCACATTCGCGGAAGTGTTTACAATATATCATGGAAGTAGTAGAGCCGAGCAGGCTTAGAGAAGTGGAAGTGGAGTGAGATGCCCCGATTAGACGAGCACCTACATGCATCTTTGGATGGGAGGTCATAAAGCTACGCAAGAGAGAGGTCAAGTTGGTCAAGCTGCAATGGGGAAATGATCAAGGAGACGCGACTTGAGAAACGAAAGACAAGATGCGTACGCTGTACCCTTTCATTTTTGAGGGTATGTTTTTTTACTTCTCCTTTCTCTACCGCTTTGTTGATACTTGTCCTAATGTTTAATATGTCTTTGCGATGATATATTCGATCTTTAGTTAGGAAAAACCCTATGGTTGTAAACATGTGTTTGAGACATGTTATGTTTGGTGGATGCAAATGAGTGCAAGTGGTTGCTAGTGGTTGCTCGTGGATGCATGTACACACACATTAGGCACTAGATTGGCTCAGTCACTTTCATGTTGCATATAAATATGTGTGCATATTTAAATTAATGGATGTATAATGGTTGTGTTATCATATGGACTGCATTTAGATGAATGGTAGTGCACGCGTGTAGAAATAATATGTATCATTAGGATTCTTTTGCATACATAATGGACGCATGGCACTATCATGGTTCGCATTAAGGAGTCAACTAAATCAGTAGACCGTCTGATTTTGCATTACATAAGGAACATACACACACACTTTTTGCATATGTTCATACGACATTAGAAGTCTTTTAAGGACAATGGATGCCTGTGTTTGATGATTGAGTAGATGGATGATAGGATGGTAGGATATACATTCTTCTTAACTTGGAGATTTCGGGGGCGAAATCCGTTAAGGAGGGGAGAATGTAACACCCCGTAATTTTAAATATTAAAATTAACAAATTTAAGAATACTTAATTTTTGGGAGAAGAATTAAGGGAAATGGGTTACGCCATTGTGTTCGTCTCGGAATTCTGCTTGGGATAGAGTCCAAGTTTTCGTAAGTCGGACTTCATATAAGGAAGTTATGGCCTTCAGAAGTTTCAGGGATTTAAATAAATTAAAATAGCTCAAATTCAAATTAAAAATTCAAATGAAAACACAGAAGCGGGCTGGGCGGGTTTTTCCCGCCCCAAGCAGGTCCACCAGGGGGTCGACCTCCCCTATACAGGTCGACCTGGGGGTCGACCTCCCCTGATTTGGTCAGATCCGACGCAGATTCGGGATTTTGCACTAGGACTTGTTTTCTGGACAGATTCTTTGGCTCCTAACCTATTTAAACACCCACAAACCTCACTTTCTCTCCACACCAGACCATTGCAATGCTATGCTGCCTCAATCCTAATTAAAATAAGTGAAAGGCGTCCATATGCTGTTGGAATAGTTCATCCTCTTCTTAAAGCTAAGGAATTGTGAGACAAGATTGTAGAACAAACGACGAACGAATTATTCTCTTCTCTAATCTGTTCTTGGTGAGTACAATTTCTTTCACAAAATAATTAATAAATTAATTATGATGAGTTATAATTTGGGTTATATGATTATGCATGTTGAATCATTGACCGATATGATATTGTCTATTTTGTGAATATACGCTAGTCATTGTCTTATGTACATAGATTCATGATGTTGGTTCATATGTCTAAACACATATGCTAGATTTGATTCATTTTGTGACATTAGTTTACATGTCTAAATCATATGCAAGTGTATATGTAAATCTTAGTTTACATGTATAAATTATATATGCAAGTTTATATATAAGTTTGGATGTGAATCATATATACGTTAGTTTATATGTATGTTCATATGCGAATCATATGTAAGCCTTAGTTTACATGTCTAAATTCCATATGCAAGTTTAATACAAGTTTGTATGTAGATTATATGCAAGTTTATGCGAAAACCATGTTCATATATGCAAGTTCACCTTTGTGTGTATAGATCTATGTAAATCATATCTTATATAATTTGATCCATGCCAGTTTGTAGTTTATGCAAATTATGCTTATTGCCTATGCAAGTTATTGATTATGCAATTTTATGATTATATAAATTATAATCATGCAAGTTTTGATCCATGCTAGCCTATTCTTATTTGCAAGTTAGATCTACATTATGTGTTATGCAAGTTGTGATGTTCCTTTTTCTTTATATGAGTTAGACTATTTGCGGGTCTAACATATTTCATATTAAACGTACGAACGACGTAGGGGCAATGGGAAACTATTAAATATTAATATTGTGAATTGGCACATAATGGCATTAAAAGCATATAATTAATTTGAGACATTAATTGGTATAATTTATATACCTAAAATTTTTGGACATAATTTAAGTGACAATTATGGACATGGATTAAAATTGGAAGTTATTGACAATCTGAAATAGGGATATTAATTCAAATTAGGGTTGAATAATAATGTGTAATAATAAATGCCTAAGACACGAGGTTAGACTCGTTTGTGGTATAAGACTGGCAGGACCCGCCCGACAAATCCAGCAATCACAAACGGTAGTCTAATGTGAGAGGTCAAAGGCATAAATTAAATGCGTAATAAATGCCTAAGACACGATGTTAGACTCGTTTGTGGTATAAGACTGCCCGGACCCGCTCGGCACATCCAGCAGCCGCAAACGGCAGTCTAATGTGAGAGGTCGTAGGCATAATTAAAAGATGCTTAGACACGAGGTCAAGTCTGGTGTAATGACCCGCATTTTCTAGGGGTATAATTAATTTATTTAATTGTTTAAAATAGTGATTTAGGGAATTAAATCGTCGTTAATTAAATTATAATGAATATTCAATTTAATTAAAAAAATTAATAATATATTTAATTCAGAAATAATCAAAAATATTGGAAATCATAATATTCTGTGAACTGGGTCATCCCTAAGATTTAATTCAGCTTAGAGTTGAATTATATTGACGAATATATTCAATCGACGTCAGTTTGAACGTATAATTTTAATATAATTAAAATAGAGCTCGAAATGGCGCGGCAGTTCGCTATTTAGCGATTTGAACTTCAACTGGATATACAGGGTTCGTTTTAAATCGGATTTCTGTGAAACAAGAACGTGTGGAGCTGGTAGAGTATATCTTTCTAGTGGAAGAGAAAAATCGGGATTTCATCGTGTAGATTTTGATTCACGTCCAAATCAAATTTTAGAAAAGTCGCTGTGGAATTCCTTTATAATTTATAAAGGAATTATTTATATTTTAAAAAGGAATTTCAATATAAATCGAATATCGGGTTGACCCAGATTTGAAATATCGAGTTAGAAATCCTATTGGAGCTGTACGATATTCCACTATGAATATAGACATTAATATTTAATTTTAAATATTTAATGTAATTATATTTAAATATATTTATATATTTAAATAGGCTATTTAGAGCTTTAAAAATAGCCACTTTTGCAAACGAAGTCGGAATTCGACGGAACTAATTTTGTTGGATCCGCAATGTCAAATAGTTGTTAGATCTCTAGTTTCGTGATTTTTAGAGTCAATGTGTGGCCGTACGGATTTTTAAAGTGAAAAACAGTCAGTATTTCGACAGTTAAAAATACGCTGTGTGAGCATACGAAGTCGGAATTCGACGAAACCAGTTTCGTTGGGACCGTAATGTCGAACTCAAGCTGCATGTCAATTTTCGTGATTTTTAGGTATCGTGTGTGATCACACAGATTTTTAGAAGACTGAAACGAGTATGAAATGATTAAAAGAAAATATCTAAAATAAAGTATGTGAACAAAAAGGAGCCACCTACTTCAATTTCCAACCACACAACATTTTTCTTCCCGTATATATTCAAATTCAAGCCGCCACCATCAGAAGGTTTCAAACGTGAAAAATGAGCAAAAGAAAAATCAATGAAAAATCAAATAAAACACTAAAATCCCAAAACTTGGATATTGTTGATCCTGGGAGCGTCCTCTATAATCTGGTGTTGGTTTTACTGAACTCGACCTCAATTTCTGGTTCGCTCGAAGTAAACAGTAGCCCTAGGGCTCGAGCTAGGGGAAAATAGGAGGTCTAATTCACGGTTTGAAGTTTGTTTTTGGATTCGAGAGGTGCTTAGGGTCATGCAAGCAGATTTTGGGGGATTTCCGTGAGGTTTGATTTCGGTGAAAACTTACTGGGATCGATGGAAATGTTGAACGGCGGGTTGTCTTCAGTGAGGGCGAGTTCGGAACTGAGGGTACAGTGAGGTGCGGGTTTCGATGGAGAATGGGATGGGGGAGGTGGCGCTCGAAATAGATGGACGGAGGAAAGGTGGGTTGAAATTCTTGAAAATGGCAACGGTGAATATGCCTGGAGCTCGGTTGGATTTGTGAGAGGAAGAAGGCCACGTTGGGTTTAAAGTTTAGTGGGCCGAACAAATATAAAGGGTAAGGCCCGTTTTAAATTTCCAAATCCAAGTTTAAATTATTTAAAGATGTATTAACTTGTCGATGTGATAACTTGACCATACGATATCAGATTGATGAATCATAAGTTGCGTTGGGATCGTATGGACGGACATTACACGATGACACTGACTGGGAGTCCATCGGAGCTCGTTACAATTTATGGCGAAATAAATTATCCGTCGAAATCAAATAACGCAAACCGTTGTTTAACGGCTAACGCGCAAATGTGAGTAAATCTCACCAACTCTGAACAGTTTATAATTTCATGTTGTATTTTTAAAACTGTTAGAAATTGTCTGTTTGATTGTGTGTTGACTGTTGATTGAACTGGTAGTCAGTTAATGAAATATTATATATATATATATATATAATATATAAACAGTTAGATAGTTATATATTGATTCTGTTTATCAGAATAATTCATATTGAACTGAAAGTGATGACAATCATGTTGTGTAACATCTGTGGATGCAGGTAAACAGGTTGGAGGAATACGACTGGATTCCTCAACAGTTATTTTATTGTTTTTCATATATTTTAATATATGATGTGAATTATAACCTGTTGTTGATTGTGTGTGTATGGACGAGATTAGACATCGTAATTGGATATGTTAAAATACCACAACATGCCGGAATGTTGATAAGGGAAATTTCAAAGTGATATTGAAAATAAAATATTTATAATGGAATATTTATAAATAAGGGATTATTCAAAAAGGAAATAATTTCAAACTATTTTCTTTTTAAATGGAAAGGCCTGTGTGGCGGGGTTTGGGGATTTTCCCGATGCTCCCGTTACAAAGGAGGTTATGGCGAATTTTTCAGAGGATTTAAGGAGTTAGAATATTTCAAGGATAAATTTGAAAAGGAAATATTTGTAAACCATTTACAAATAGAATTGAAAAGGAAACGTTATAAAAAGGAAATCATTTTTAAAGTGTAGAACCGTTATTTAAAAGTAAATCTTTTCAAATGAATAAAACGTTGTTAAAAAGGAAATCTTTATAAAGTGAATAAAGTAAATCGAATATGGTATTCAAAAGGAGTTAAATCGAATATGGTATTCGAAGGGAGTAAATCGAATATGGTATTCGAAAGTTAGTAAAACGAATATGCTAATCGAAAGGGGTTAGTCGAGTCGAGTTAGTTGAATAGAGTTAACTAGTTCAGTAGAGTTAACCAGTTGGGTTAAGTAAGTCAGGTTAACCAGTTGAGTTAAGTAAGTCGAGTTAATCAAGTCGAGTTGATCGAGTTAGAGTTACTCAGTTAGAGTTAATCGATTATTAGTTATTCGAAGTAGAAGTCATCAAATATAGTTTATTCGAATAGAGTTAGAGGAGTTATCGAATATAGTTTATTCGATAGGAGTTAAGTGAATTAGTTAAGTTAAACTAAGTGAATTGGTTAAGTTAACCAAAGTGAATTAGTCGAGTTAATCAAAGTGATTAGTTCAGTTAATCGAGATAAATAAATCAAGTTAGGTTAATCGAGTTGAATTAGTCAGTCGAGTTAATAAATTGAGTTAGTCAAACCAGGTAAAACCAGTTAGAGTTAATTAATTAAGGTTGACCAGTTAGAGTTGATCGGTTATAATTAACCAGTTAGAGTTGATCAACTAGAGTTAATCAAATATAGTTATTTGAGACAGAGTTAGTCAAACAAAGTTATTCAAGATAAGTTGCCATCTCGTACGACTGCTAACGTAATTCGCAGGGCTGTAAATAGCCTACGGCTTTCGGATCTTTCCAAAGGGAATCAGGCGACCATTGTGATCGCTGCGATCTAGAGTCAAGCGAATGGAGTAAAATAGAGTTATCAAATATTAGTTATTTGAATGGAGTTGAATAGAGTTAAATGGAGTTAAATAGAGTTATCAAATATTAGTTATTCGAATGGAGTAAATGGAGTTAAATCGAATATTAGTTATTCGATAGGAGTTAATCAAGTTGTGTTAAATAAACCAAGTTAGTCGAGCCTAGTTAATCGAATCGAATTGGTCGAACCAAGTAAGTTAAGTTAGTCGAGTTAAGTTCGTCGAGTTAAATTAATCGGTGTTAGTTTCATCGAAAGGAGTTATCGATTATAGTTTGATCGAAGTGAGATTTATCGAATAAGAGTCATTTGAAAAGAGATTATCGAATATAGTTTATTCAAAAGTGAGATTTTCAAATATGAGATATTTAAAAAGAAAGAGTTATCGAATATTAGTTATTCGAAGAGAGATTATCGAATATCGTTTATTCGAGAAGGAGTATTCAAATATAGTATATTCGAAAGGAAGGAGTTAATCGAATATAGGTTATTCGAAGAAGAGTTAATCAAATAGAGATTTCTCGAAGAGAGTTAATCGGCAAATTCGATTATATCGAATTCGGGAAAGTACTTATACTTTCCAGTGTTTAAATAGAGATTTATTTATTTATAAATAAATAAGTGTTAGGTTAATTATTCACTAATAAGAATAGAAGTTATAATTAAAGTTAGATAATTCGAAAGTAGGGATTATAACGTTATCGTTATAACCAATGTTTTAAATATAGAAGTGGATTAGTAAAATTGAATCCGAGAAAGGCGTAAAGAAGTTGTTAAAGATTAAAAGATAAACTTTGACCATTTCGAAGTTATAACGTTGTTCAGTTAAGGTCTGAGAGGTAATTATACCCCAACTTGAGTGACTTCCTTCTTGACTAAGAAATGGTAAGGTTTGATCATAAAGGAGTTTTGGAAATGTTTTCCAAACGAGAATCAGAAATGTTTTCTGATAAAAAAAAATAAGAATGTAGAATATAGGGAAACAGGAGATAAATAAATGAACTAAAGAGATTTATGTTAAATGATGTTTGTTCGATATAATTTCCATTTGGAAATAATATCGTTGTTTGCACACTTGTTTTTCTTTGATAGTTAACTCACCGACTATCGAGGTTTTGACCATTTTAACGTTGTTAATATGGAGAGACCGGTTGGATTATTATCCATAGAACCACTCTGTATTGGCATAAGCGTCGCGAATCATATATGCCAAAGATAATTGAAGACGAAGTAAAATGGAAGGGCTGTTGTATAAGTCTTAGATAACAGTGACTAAGATGGATATACGGAATAGTGCCTTCGGTTTGTCCAGTCCCAGGACAACTTGTATGGACGAAGGTCTGACAGAGTATATCCAATGGATCGCGTAAGTTGATCTGTTCAAACGTATTCACGTTTGGTGGTGGAGGAATTCGTTTCTCTTAGCTGTATACCCGTGTTATTTTTGGATAAGTCAATTTGTGATTTGGCGGGTATGACGATGTGACATTCTAAGTGAATGAGGATGACTTGTATGAATGAATGTCTGACATAGTATTTCCAGAAAGGTCACGTACATTGATTTCTTCAACCGTACCAAGAGTGGAAGCGGAGAAGGAAACTTCTTTTAGCTGACACGTAATGTATGGTTGTAGACGTCAATTAGTGATTTTCGATGGACCAAACAATGTGGCATTCGAAGTGAATCTGATGTGATGATAAAGCGTAGCTTCTAGCCTCATCAACCAGTAAATGACAGAAATCGGGCAGGCAGCATGGCTAAGTCGGTCGCACCGAAGTAGGGTGTATAATCACCTATCTAGAGAATATTCATTTGCTTCTTAAATCTATCAATGTTGTCCCATATATATATATATACGGAAACGGTTGCTGATCCCAACCGTTGGTGATATACATTCGATACACTCAAGCGAAATGAGTGGTCGGTCATGTGTGGCTGAGTTACAAGATGTTCTTGTTGAACTCCAGTGTATCGTTCCTAGAGTACACTGATCGGAAGGTGGTTCCATACCTTGTCATAGTTGGAAATCCATTATCCAATGCGTGCTTGCGATTTTGATTGTATACTATATATGTAGAATGTGAGATGAAAGCGTTTCTGCTAGTTGATATCTATTTGTACATAGACATTATTATAATATCTAAAGGTTTTTGATATAAAGATATTTTGGATTCTCATAAGGGAAAAACCTGTTCCGTTCTGCGGCGTGGTCTTATGAGATATCGTTTACTTGTTCATATACCTGTTTAAACTGTTTTACTCACACCAGTCCCGTGACTGACCCGGAGTTTACTTTGATGTTTTCCCTAAAGTCTTGGGTTCCTAAATTTGTATGGGCAGTCAAGTAGTCGGGATTTGCAGATACATTGAAGAGCTGGAGCAGGAGGCTTCAGGATCATATAGCTATATTTATTTCCGCTGTGTTGTAAGTGTTGTACTCTGATAAGTGCTATTGTATACATAACTGTTATATTTCAAAGTTATGTTATCTATTATATGTTATTCGTTCCGCTGTGAGGTTCGTGTTACTCTGATGTTGTGTTCTTCTTCTTCTTCTATTCTAAGTTTCTATCTTATCTATTCTCACCTTCTAATTTCTTTCATTAATTACCGGGATTTTTCGATGTTTTGGTTATCGACATCGAGCTTATGTCGATAACCAAAGTCACCGAAAATCCGGGTCGTTACAGTTGGTATCAGAGCTTAAGTTAAGAATTACTTGGCTCTGTGGCGTGACTCGGTAGAGATAGGGTTAGTAATACCCTAGATTGAGTTGAGTGTATATATACGAGTGCGTATTTGTATTTGATATAAAAATGGTTTTATATTGTGGAGATTCATTGGTTGAGTTGTTTATGAGTTCTGGTCGATCAGTTTGATCCACTGTATCGGTAGGAGTAAATAAACACTTGAATACGATGGACCAACACAGTATGGATATGTGATATATTATCATATATAGGTTGTGATTATAATCAAGTAAGATTATAACATGTGAAATGGTTATATATAACCAATCAGAATTCATATAAGTAAAGTATATGAAATAAGATGAATTAAATATGAATTTAAATCAGATTTGGAATTAAAATAAGGAAATTTTAAGTTCCTGGGAGATTTTGAAATGTTTTCAAAATGGAAGTATTCAGTAATGGTTTTGAAAATGATATAGTATTGAAGTCACTTGGGTCGCTGGAAAATAATTCCGATGATGACTGCGCAGTATCATCGGTGTGATTTTCGAGTTCTAAGTGGTGGATTACTACCAAAGATTTTGATTTGAATTGTTTTGAGAAAACAAGGTGTTTAGAAATTCAAATGTTTTGAATTGGTATTGTGATTTCAAATTAATTTGAAATGAACCCAGGAATTTGAAATTTGAAATTTAAATTTAACTTATGAAGTTAAATGGATTTAAATGGTGAAAGTGAATAATAAATTAGAATTTAACCTTGACTAAGATAAATGAAAATGGAATTGATTAGCGGATAATCTGGATTTGGATTTGAAATGATAAGTTAAGAGTTTGGAATTTGAAACTCGAATTTGAAATTGAATTCGGCTTGAATAAGCGAATGGTTGTGTTAAGAATAACTTGGTTGGAGTTTGATTGGAAATACATTGGTATATGCTGAATTGACAGCAGGTGAAAGGGATAAAGTTGATATACCCAACAAAAAGGTACAAGTTTATATTTGATATAAGCATGAGATTTATGAGCCGAATTGGCAAGCCGCTTGGCTGTTTGATTTTCTTTTGGGTTGGAGAAGGCCTGGAGAGGCGAGTTGTGGTTTTACCGATAGGGCTGTACAAAGGAGGTTATGGCGAAATTTTCCGAAAATTTAAAGTGTTAGAAAATTTTCAGAATTTTTGAAAATTTTAGTTAGTCGGAAGGAATTAATATTGAAATCGATATTTTTTGGTTAAGTTGAAAACCAGAGACAATGGGTAACAAATAAGCTTTTACCAAATAGGTAGGGTCGTCCTCTAACTTAGCAATTTCGAGGACGAAATTATTTTAAGTGGGGAAGAATGTAATGACCCGCATTTTCCAGGGGTATAATTAATTTATTTAATTGTTTAAAATAGTGATTTAGGGAATTAAATCGTCGTTAATTAAATTATAATGAATATTTAATTAAAAAAATTAATAATATATTTAATTCAGAAATAATAAAAAATATTGGAAATCATAATATTCTATGAACTGGGTCATCCCTAAGATTTAATTCAGCTTAGAGTTGAATTATATTGACGAATATATTCAATCGACGTCAGTTTGAACGTATAATTTTAATATAATTAAAATAGAGCTCGAAATGGCGCGGCAGTTCGCTATTTGGCATTTGAACTTCAACTGGATATACAGGGTTTGTTTTAAATCGGATTTCTGTGAAACAAGAAACATGTGGCGCTGGTAGAGTATATCTTTCTAGTGGAAGAGAAAAATCGGGATTTCATCGTGTAGATTTTGATTCACGTCCAAATCAAATTTTAGAAAAGTCGTTGTGGAATTCCTTTATAATTTATAAAGGAATTATTTATATTTTAAAAAGGAATTTCAATATAAATCGAATATCGGGTTGACCCAGATTTGAAATATCGAGTTAGAAATCCTATTGGAGCTGTACGATATTCCCTTGTGAATATAGACGTTAATATTTAAATTTAAATATTTAATGTAATTATATTTAAATATATTTATATATTTAAATAGGCTTTTTAGAGCTTTAAAAATAGCCACTTTTGCAAACGAAGTCGGAATTCGACGGAACTAATTTTGTTGGATCCGCAACGTCAAATAGTTGTTAGATCTCCAGTTTCGTGATTTTTAGAGTCAATGTGTGGCCGTACGGATTTTTAAAGTGAAAAACAGTCAGTATTTCGACAGTTAAAAATACGTTGTGTGAGCATACGGAATTGGAATTCGACGAAACCAGTTTCTTTGGGACCGTAATGTCGAACTCAAGCTGCATGTCAATTTTCGTGATTTTTAGGTATCGTGTGTGATCACACAGATTTTTAGAAGACTGAAACGAGTATGAAATGATTAAAAGAAAATATCTAAAATAAAGTATGTGAACAAAAAGGAGCCACCTACTTCAATTTCCAACCACACAACATTTTTCTTCCCGTATATATTCAAATTCAAGCCGCCACCACCAGAAGGTTTCAAACGTGAAAAATGAGCAAAAGAAAAATCAATGAAAAATCAAATAAAACACTAAAAATCCCAAAACTTGGATATTGTTGATCCTGGGAGCGTCCTCTATAATCTGGTGTTGGTTTTACTGAACTCGACCTCAATTTCTGGTTCGCTCGAAGTAAACAGTAGCCCTAGGGCTCGAGCTAGGGGAAAATAGGAGGTCTAATTCACGGTTTGGGGTTTGTTTTTGGATTCGAGAGGTGCTTAGGGTCATGCAGGCAGATTTTGGGGGATTTCCGTGAGGTTTGAGTTCGGTGAAAACTTACTGGGATCGATGGAAATGTTGAACGGCGGGTTGTCTTCAGTGAGGGCGAGTTCGGAACTGAGGGTACAGTGAGGTGCGGGTTTCGATGGAGAATGGGATGGGGGAGGTGGCGCTCGAAATAGATGGACGGAGGAGGAGGAAAGGTGGGTTGAAATTCTTGAAAATGGCAACGGTGAATATGCCTGGAGCTCGGTTGGATTTGTGAGAGGAAGAAGGCCACGTTGGGTTTAAAGTTTAGTGGGGCGAACAAATATAAAGGTTAAGGCCCGTTTTAAATTTCCAAATCCAAGTTTAAATTATTTAAAGATGTATTAACTTGTCGATGTGATAACTTGACCATACGATATCATATTGATGAATCGTAAGTTTCGTTGGGATCGTATGGACGGACATTACACGATGACACTGACTGGGAGTCCATCGGAGCTTGTTACAATTTATGGCGAAATAAATTATCCGTCGAAATCAAATAACGCAAACCGTTGTTTAACGGCTAACACGCAAATGTGAGTAAATCTCACCAACTCTGAACAGCTTATAATTTCATGTTGTATTTTTAGAACTGTTAGAAATTGTCTGTTTGATTGTGTGTTGACTGTTGATTGAACTGCTAGTCAGTTAATGAAATATTATATATATATATAAATATATATATAATATATAAACAGTTAGATAGTTATATATTGATTCTGTTTATCAGGATAATTCATATTGAACTGAAAGTGATGACAATCATGTTGTGTAACATCTGTGGATGCAGGTAAACAGGTTGGAGGAATCCGACTGGATTCCTCAACAGTTATTTTATTGTTTTTCATATATTTTAATATATGATGTGAATTATAACCTGTTGTTGATTGTGTGTGTATGGACGAGATTAGATTTTGTAATTGGATATGTTAAAATACCACAACATGCCGGAATGTTGATAAGGGAAATTTCAAAGTGATATTGAAAATAAAATATTTATAATGGAATATTTATAAATAAGGGATTATTCAAAAAGGAAATAATTTCAAACTATTTTCTTTTTAAATGGAAAGGCCTGTGTGGCGGGGTTTGGGGATTTTCCCGATGCTCCCGTTACAAAGGAGGTTATGGCGAATTTTTCAGAGGATTTAAGGAGTTAGAATATTTCAAGGATAAATTTGAAAAGGAAATATTTGTAAACCATTTACAAATAGAATTGAAAAGGAAACGTTATAAAAAGGAAATCATTTTTAAAGTGTAGAACCATTATTTAAAAGTAAATCTTTTCAAATGAATAAAACGTTGTTAAAAAGGAAATCTTTATAAAGTGAATAAAGTAAATCGAATATGGTATTCGAAAGGAGTTAAATCGAATATGGTATTCGAAGGGAGTAAATCGAATATGGTATTCGAAAGTTAGTAAAACGAATATGCTAATCGAAAGGGGTTAGTCGAGTCGAGTTAGTTGAATAGAGTTAACTAGTTCAGTAGAGTTAACCAGTTGGGTTAAGTAAGTCAGGTTAACCAGTTGAGTTAAGTAAGTCGAGTTAATCAAGTCGAGTTGATCGAGTTAGAGTTACTCAGTTAGAGTTAATCGATTATTAGTTATTCGAAGTAGAAGTCATCAAATATAGTTTATTCGAATAGAGTTAGAGGAGTTATCGAATATAGTTTATTCGACAGGAGTTAAGTGAATTAGTTAAGTTAAACAAAGTGAATTAGTTAAGTGAATTGGTTAAGTTAACCAAAGTGAATTAGTCGAGTTAATCAAAGTGATTAGTTCAGTTAATCGAGATAAGTAAATCAAGTTAGGTTAATCGAGTTGAATTAGTCAGTCGAGTTAATAAATTGAGTTAGTCAAACCAAGTAAAACCAGTTAGAGTTAATTAATTAAGGTTGACCAGTTAGAGTTGATCGGTTATAATTAACCAGTTAGAGTTAATCAACTAGAGTTAATCAAATATAGTTATTTGAGACAGAGTTAGTCAAACAGAGTTATTCAGGATAAGTTGCCATCTCGTACGACTGCTAGCGTAATTCGCAGGGCTGTAAATAGCCTACGGCGGTCGGATGTTTCCTGAGGGAATCAGGCGTAACCATTGTGATCGCTGCGATCTAGAGTCAAGCGAATGGAGTTAAATAGAGTTATCAAATATTAGTTATTCGAATGGAGTTGAATAGAGTTAAATGGAGTTAAATAGAGTTATCAAATATTAGTTATTCGAATGGAGTAAATGGAGTTAAATCGAATATTAGTTATTCGATAGGAGTTAATCAAGTTGAGTTAAATAAACCAAGTTAGTCGAGCCTAGTTAATCGAATCGAATTGGTCGAACCAAGTAAGTTAAGTTAGTCGAGTTAGTCGAGTTAAGTTCGTCGAGTTAAATTAATCAGTGTTAGTTTCATCGAAAGGAGTTATCGATTATAGTTTGATCGAAGTGAGATTTATCGAGTAAGAGTCATTTGAAAAGAGATTATCGAATATAGTTTATTCGAAAGTGAGATTTTCAAATATGAGATATTTAAAAAGAAAGAGTTATCGAATATTAGTTATTCGAAGAGAGATTATCGAATATCGTTTATTCGAGAAGGAGTATTCAAATATAGTATATTCGAAAGGAAGGAGTTAATCGAATATAGGTTATTCGAAGAAGAGTTAATCAAATAGAGATTTCTCGAAGAGAGTTAATCGGCAAATTCGATTATATCGAATTCGGGAAAGTACTTATACTTTCCAGTGTTTAAATAGAGATTTATTTATTTATAAATAAATAAGTGTTAGGTAAATTATTCACTAATAAGAATAGAAATTATAATTAAAGTTAGATAATTCGAAAGTAGGGATTATAACGTTATCGTTATAACCAATGTTTTAAATATAGAAGTGGATTAGTAAAATTGAATCCGAGAAAGGCGTAAAGAAGTTGTTAAAGATTAAAAGATAAACTTTGACCATTTCGAAGTTATAACGTTGTTCAGTTAAGGTCTGAGAGGTAATTATACCCCAACTTGAGTGACTTCCTTCTTGACTAAGAAATGGTAAGGTTTGATCGTAAAGGAGTTTTGGAAATGCTTTCCAAACGAGAATCAGAAATGTTTTCTGATAAAAAAAAATAAGAATTTAGAATATAGGGAAACAGGAGATAAATAAATGAACTAAAGAGATTTATGTTAAATGATGTTTGTTCAATATAATTTCCATTTGGAAATAATATCGTTGTTTGCACACTTGTTTTTCTTTGATAGTTAACTCACCGACTATCGAAGTTTTGACCATTTTAACGTTGTTAATATGGAGAGACCGGTTGGATTATTATCCATAGAACCACTCTGTATTGGCATAAGCGTCGCGAATCATATATGCCAAAGATAATTGAAGACGGAGTAAAATGCAAGGGCTGTTGTATAAGTCTTAGATAACAGTGACTAAGATGGATATACGGAATAGTGCCTTCGGTTTATCCAGTCCCAGGACAACTTGTATGGACGAAGGTCTGACAGAGTATATCCAATGGATCGCGTAAGTTGATCTGTTCAAACGTATTCACGTTTGGTGGCGGAGGAATTCGTTTCTCTTAGCTGTATACCCGTGTTATTTTTGGATAAGTCAATTTGTGATTTGGCGGGTATGACGATGTGACATTCTAAGTGAATGAGGATGACTTGTATGAATGAATGTCTGACAGAGTATTTCCAAAAAGGTCACGTACATTGATTTCTTCAACCGTACCAAGAGTGGAAGCGGAGAAGGAAACTTCTTTTAGCTGACACGTAATGTATGGTTGTAGACGTCAATTAGTGATTTTCGATGGACCTAACAATGTGGCATTCGAAGTGAATCTGATGTGATGATAAAGCGTAGCTTCTAGCCTCATCAACCAGTAAATGACAGAAATCGGGCAGGCAGCATGGCTAAGTCGGTCGCACCGAAGTAGGGTGTATAATCACCTATCTAGAGAATATTCATTTGCTTCTTAAATCTATCAATGCTGTCCCATATATATACGGGAACGGTTGCTGATCCCAACCGTTGGTGATATACATTCGATACACTCAAGCGAAATGAGTGGTCGGTCATGTGTGGCTGAGTTACAAGATGTTCTTGTTGAACTCCAGTGTATCGTTCCTAGAGTACACTGATCGGAAGGTGGTTCCATACCTTGTCATAGTTGGAAATCCATTATACAATACGTGCTTGCGATTTTGATTGTATACTATATATGTAGAACGTGAGATGAAAGCGTTTCTGCTAGTTGGTATCTATTTGTACATAGACATTATTATAATATCAAAAGGTTTTTGATATAAAGATATTTTGGATTCTCATAAGGGGAAAACCCATTCCGTTCTGCGGCGTGGTCTTATGAGATATCGTTTACTTGTTCATATACCTATTTAAACTGTTTTACTCACACCAGTCCCGTGACTGACCCGGAGTTTACTTTGTTGTTTTCCCTATACTCTTGGGTGCCTAAATTTGTATGGGCAGTCAAGTAGTCGGGATTTGCAGATACATTGAAGAGCTGGAGCAGGAGGCTTCAGGATCATATAGATATAGTTATTTCCGCTGTGTTGTAAGTGCTGTACTCTGATAAGTGCTATTGTATACATAACTGTTATATTTCAAAGTTATGTTATCTATTATATGTTATTCGTTCCGCTGTGAGGTTCGTGTTACTCTGATGTTGTCTTCTTCTTCTTCTATTCTAAGTTTCTATCTTATCTATTCTCACCTTCTAATTTCTTTCATTAATTACCGGGATTTTTTGATGTTTTGGTTATCGACATCGAGCTTATGTCGATAACCAAAGTCACCGAAAACCCGGGTCGTTACATCTGGCTTGTGGTGGAAGTCTGCCCGGAACCACCCGGCATATCTAGCGGCCACAAGCAATCGACTTAATGTGAAAGGTCTGTGCATTAATAATTAATTAATGCTAATCAAAGACAAATATGAATGACAAACATAAGTTTGGTTGAGTTGAGTAATTCACTGAGTACCAATCTGATGTTGATTTTGGTCTTCGGGGTTGATACTTAGGGAGTTATTCTCTTAACCAATGTATATGTGAACTAAGATGTACTTAATCTTAAATTAAGTAAAACATGTTATACGATATATATATGTATGATACATAAACATGATAAGTGGATAGGGTTAAGACCAGATAAAACAATAATCTGATAAGTAGGTAGGGTTAAGACCAGCTTGACCAATAATATATAAGTGGATAGGGTTAAGACCAGCTTAACCAATAATCTGATAAGTAGGTAGCGTTAAGACTAGCTTAACCAATAATATATATTAATTTGATAAGTGTATAGGGTTAAGACCAGCTTAACCAATATATATATATATATATATATATATATATATATATATATATATATTAATCTGATAAGAGGATAGGGTTAAGACAAACTTAACCAATAATACAAATTGATTTGATAAGTGGATAGAGTTAAGACCAACTTAGCCAATAATATATAAGTGGATAGGGTTAAGACCAACTTAACCAATAATATATAAGTGGACAGGGTTAAGACCAGCTTAACTAATAATATATATATTGATCTGATAAGCGGATAGGGTTAAGACAAGCTTAACCAATAACATAAGTTGTAACACCCCGTATATTCTATAATAGTGAAATTCATAAATTAAAGTATAATTAATTCTAATGAAAGAATTAAGGGAAACGGCTTACGCCATTGCGTTCGCCTCGGAATTCTAGTTGAGATAGAGTCCGAGTTTGCGTGAAATGGACTCCGTATGAAGGAGTTACGACCTCCGGAAGTTTCAGAATAAGTTTGAATTCAAAAAAACAGCTCAGATCACGTTTAAAATTTGAAATTCGAGTTCAAACTGGGCTGGGCGGGAAAATTCCCTCCCAGTGACCAGGTCGACACTAGTGTCGACCTGGCCCCCCAGGTCGACAACGCAGTCGACTTGGGTGTCGACCTGCAGGTCGACTTGCCTGGTCGGCCTGACCAGGCGGGTCAGACCCTGGTTCGACTCTAGTGTGTTGTACGGTCTAATTTCCCTCCCTGTTTGCATTTAACGGCTCAAATTTACTTGAAAACTCTATAAATACACACTAAGACTCAACTAATTCACATAAGAAAATAAGAGAGAAGTCGTCATGCTGTCTGGAAGGAGTTGATCGTAGCCGCCAAGAATCAAACTAAGAAGCAAACTAAAGTCTAATCAAATCAATCAACAGATTGCTACCCAAAGGAGAGCATCTCCAAATTCAGAAAACAGAAATCAGAAAACAAGATCTCGTCACGTTGTAAGTATAGTGGTCTTTCAGAATTTGAATAAAATTATGATGTGATACGTTGTAATTGGGAATAAAATTGTATCATTGTAATGATGTAGATCTTGTGTATTGTAATGTTTCTATCGTGATTATTTTTGGTGAATTGATTTGTGGCATAAATGGATCGATGCAAGTTTATTATACGTTTGTATATGAAAGTGATGGTAATTGCAAGTTTTGTGGCAAAGTCTATGATTAAATCCCTCTCATGTTTATGTTAATATCCCCTTTATGTTTATGTTGATATCATGGACTATATACTTATGTAAACATGTTATAGATCTGGGATCTTTTATGCCTACATGACTCAAAACCTATGTATACATCTTAGATTCATCACAAGTATAATTGGATTAATATTAAGTATATTTGGGTTACACAAATTATGCTAGTATCATGTTAAAATGGACTGCTTGTTTTGAAGTTAGTTCACCTTTGGGTTATGATAAAAAGTGGACATTTTATGAACATGTAACATGCTAGTTTGGTGTTTGCCATTATGCCTAGTTATATATGTTTAAACTCACATCTAGGCAAATCCAAAGTTATGCTATTTCACATGTCACCTACTTAGTCATATGCCTATTTGACTGTAAGTTCATATGATCAAATGTGTATGTTAGTTGAATCGCCTTTTATGTGACATAGAAATATTACATGTTCTTGATTTCCCCTTTTCTCACGCTTATCAAGTTGGGCTGAGTTGTGTCGAGCCCAACATTAGTACGTACAAACGGGGGTAATAGCGTTGGGTGTAAAACATGATATAAATAAATATGTTGGCATGCTTGGCGCATACCAACAACTGTGATATTATAGCGGTATAAATTGTTATACCCAAAAATGAAGGACATGATATTTACATATTAAATTGAATGGTGAAATGTAAATTTAGAAAATACGACATGTTTAACCCGAGGTTGGATTGAGTTGTGATGTAAACCTGCCCGGACCCGCCCGGCTATCCAGTAGTCACAACAATACCTATCCAATGTGGGTGGTTAAACATTGAGCCCAATAAAGACCCAAGGTTAGACTGAACTACGGTGTAAACCTGCCCGGAACCAACCGGCACATCCAGTAACCGTAGTGATATCTGTCTAATGTGAGTGGTCGGTGCTCTAAAAGGCTAAGGATAGGTTGTAGGGTTAAGTCAACTGAAAACACTTAACCAAAGATTCAACATGTTAACAAATATTGATGGGTGGGGTTAGGTATATACATACAATTAACCACTTAACATGTTTGACTAGAAAACCCTGGTAACGTAGGGACCCGTTTCAGCAGTAACCCAATTTAGGTATCAACGGTACCCTGAAACTAGGCAGGGTGGGGCACGATTACTGGGCTGATTGTAAGCGGTCAAATAACGGCAATGTTAGGTGCACAGTGTAGGTCTAACGGTGTGCGGTCATGCACGCACTCCGGAGCAGACAAGCAGGGCACTGGGGGCACCAGTAGTATATCCTATGCCTTCTAGTAATTGTGTGGGGCCACCACCATGGTTCTTGATACACCCCATGGTGGGACCAGCATAGGTATCTACACTTCTTGGGGTAGCCGTAAGAGACACGTACGAGTAGGAGCCGATCTTTAGAAAACAAAAAGGATCACTTCACCCTCAGCATGGGGTGCCGGTTAGAGTAATACTAGTAGATGCAGAGATATGGTGTGGGTTCGATAGTATATTCGACTCTAGACTACACTCCCTTAGTTATGATACTATCCTGTTTTCAGTTTATGTCTATCATACCCTTTTCTTATTCACATACTGAAAAGTCACTAGATTTACTCAGGCTTTATGTCTGACTCCGTTTTTCTTTCGTCTTCTTTTCTTTCGTTTCCCCCCCCCCCAGGTCCACAGGGAGGAAACAACTCAGCCTAGCCAGACTCTTTTGCATGCTTGAAGACAGTAGATGTACGGTTTGGATCTCTTTGGCTTGGATCATGGTTTAGATATCATTATGGGGATTTTGTTGCTTTACTTTATGTTTTATGCTTCTTTGTTAATCAAGACAGTTATGGAAATGTAATGTTTTTGGAAGTATTGTAAGACAATTATGGTGTGGTTTGTGTAACACGTATTTTGGTGAAATAAAAGTTGTTGTTGTTTCCGCTGTTTAAAAATATGTGTATTTATATCTGTCTTGTATATCTGTGACTTATACTTATAAACCTCCACCAAAATTAGGGCATTCCCTTTGTGAGTGACCCTAACGGAGGTGGGGTGTTTCACTTGGTATCAGAGCATAGGTTTACCAGATAAGATAAAAGTTTTTGAAATTGTTTTCATAAGAAAATTTAAAGAAGCATTTTTTTTAGAAAGTGTTATATTTTAAAAGGCATAATCCCCCGAAGCCATGTGCACTATCTCTCTCTATCCTTTGTTTTGAATCTTTTCTTTCTGTTTCAGCATGTCCGGAGACCTTAACCTTCCTGAAGGAGTAACGATACCCGGCTGGTTTAGGAGGTACTTAGAAGCAAGGGCCAATGACGCGGGCCCAACAAACATTCCTCCTCCAGTGGCAGCGGTTCCTCCTCCTCCTCCTGCCCCTCCTCTTGGAAATGCTTTTGCCAAAACATGTAGAGACTTCAAATCTATGGGTGGAAAGGACTTCCATGGAACTGAGTCTTTTGTAGGAGCAAGAAATTGGCTAAAGGAGACTGAGGATCTGTTTGACATCTTCGGAGTTGATGATAGGCAAAAGATACAGCTAGCAGCGTGGTTGCTAAAAGATGAAGCTTCCTAATGGTGGGAGATCACTAATGCTCAGATTTTAGGACAAGGTTCGAATTGAAATTCCTCTCCCAAGCTGAAAGGAGCCTGCAACTAGAGAAGTTCTTGAATCTTGAACAAGGAAGCATGACGGTCAGGGAGTACGTCAATCAATTTAATCAGCTGGCCAGATTTGGGTTGGACTTAGTAAATACCCAACACAAGAAGGCGCTTCGCTTCGTCAAAGGTCTGAATGAGCCTATACACAGCCTTGCCATGACCCATGTGTCCACGGAAGCGACTTATGAAAGCTTCGTGGACATGGCGTTGCTACATGAGGAAGACCATGGCAAGAAGGAGACTAAGGCTGAGGAAAAGAAAGAAGGTTTACAGGCCAAGAAGACAGATTTTAAGAAAGGAGGAAAAAACAAGAAGTCCCGTGAGAGGAGAAAGTGCCATTTTTGTGGCATAGTTGGACATATAGAGAAAGACTGCCGGAAGAAGAAGGCAAAGATGGGTGGTTGCTTTCATTGCGGAGAGACTGGGCACCAAGCTAAGGACTGCCCAAAGAAGAAAGGACAGGGACAGAAAGCTGGATCTACTTCAGGGGGACAAGTTCATGCTCTGACAGCCCCTTCACAGGAGCGAGGTAGTAATATTTCTGTAGAAAGTGTAGTCTATCTTTATGATCATCCAGTTCGTACACTTTTTGACTCTGGTGCATCACACTCATTTATTTCATCTGCTTTAGTAGAATCTTAGCATCTAGACACTAGTATGGTTAAGGATCCCTTAGTAGTTTCAAATCCAATTGGGGGCTCCGCTTACTTGTCAATGGTTTGTTTGGGTTTGAAAATCTCTATTCTCAGTGTTGAGTTTAGTTGTATTGCCTTTGTTCTAGGCTTCTCGGGATATGGTTTGATCTTAGACATGGACTGGTTATCCAGTAACGGTGCCATTCTTGATTGTGAGAAAAGAGTAGTTAGACTCTTGACTCGGCTTGGTAACACTCTAAAAATTTCCTGTAACCCTTTGAATGCTGTTATGCTTAGTTATCTAGAGTCGCTTGATGCTTCTGATGAGAATTTGCAGTCGCTTAGAGTAGTCCGGGAATATCCGGATGTCTTTGAGGAGGTGAAAGGCTTACCTCCGAAGCGGGAAATAGACTTATGTATCTATCTTGTAGATAATGCAAAGCCCGTAGCTTTACCTGTCAGACATATGGCTCCAAAAGAGAGAAAGGAGCTCAGTAAGCAGGTTAAAGAGCTTCTAGAAAAGGGGTTCATTAGAAGGAGCATTTCAGAATGGGGTGCTCCAGTGGTGTTCGTAACCAAAGTAGACGGTTCGCTTCGCCTCTGTGTTGACTATAGGGAGTTAAAGAAGTTGACCAAGAAATATAGGCACCCTCTTCCCCGAATCGACGATTTGTTTGATCAGCTTGTAGGCGCGTCGGTTTTCTCCCAACTTGATCTAGCAACTGGGTTTCATCAGCTAAGAGTGGCTGAAGATAGTATTGATAAAATGGCGTTCAGAACCCCAGACGGTTTCTTTGAATGGCTTGTCATGCCTTTCGGCCTGACAAATGCACCCGCTTATTTCGTGGACCTAATGAGCAGAGTGTTCAAAGAATTCCTCAACAAGTTTGTGGTTGTCTTTGTGGACGATATCTTGATCTTTTCAAAGAGTGAGGAAGAGCATGCTCAACATCTGAAGGAAATCATGGATACTCTCCGAGCACATCAGCTAAAGGCAAAATTTTCAAAATGCCACTTTTGGAGAAAAGAAGTAAGGTTTCTTGGGCATGTAGTATTTAAAGAAGGGCTGGCCGTAGACCCCGCGAAGGTAGTTGCGGTGCAAGACTGGAAAGCATCAAAGAATGCAACTGAGGTCCGAAGTTTTCTAGGACTAGCAGGCTTCTATCGAAAATTCATAAGGGATTTTGCGAAAATCTCAGCTCCACTCACGAGGTTGACAAAGAAGAATCTAGTGTTCAATTGGGACTTGGATTGCGAGTTGGCTTTCCAACGCTTAAAAAGGGCTCTTACAACAGCCCCAGTCCTGACTTTGCCAGACGGAAGCAAGATGTTCACAGTTTATACAGATGCATGTGGGACAGGACTAGGCGTTGTCTTGATGCAAGAAGGGAGGGTAGTAGCTTATGGTGGAAGGAAATTGAAAGCTCATGAAAAGAACTACCCGACCCACGATCTTGAGTTAGCCGCCATCGTCTTTGCACTTAAGTCTTGGCGACATTATCTCCTAGGTGAGAAGTTCGAACTTTATACTGACCATAAATCGTTGAAATATATTTTCTCGCAGAAAGATCTTAACCTGAGGCAACAGAGATGGATGGAGTTTCTTGCCTCGTATGACTTCGATATTTCCTATACTGCGGGCAAGGGCAATGTGGTGGCAGACGCCTTGAGTAGAAAGAAACTGACCCTAAGCCCACTCTTTGTAGAAAGGCAAAGCCTGGAGTATATAGCCAGTTTTAACTTTAGGCCCTCCTCTGATTTCGTACCGGGTTTGTTAGCATCTCTTGAGGTGCGCCCTACTCTTTTGGACACAATAGGGACGACACAACATGAGGACCCTCAGCTAGTCGAAGTGGTTGATAAACTAATTAAGGGTGAGACTTCTAGTCACCTCAGTAGATACTCTATTGATGATAAAGGCTGGTTGAGACGCGACGGAAGACTATGCGTTCCACAAGCAAAGGAGTTGATAAAGAAGGTTCTGGAGGAAGCACATCGTTCCAAGATGACAATACATCCAGGCGGAGACAAAATGTACAAGGACATGAAAAGGGTTTTCTTTTGGAACGGCATGAAGAAGGACGTGGCAGATTTCGTTTCTAAGTGTATGGTATGCCAACAAGTTAAAGCGGAACAGAAAAAGGCTGAAGGACTGCTTCATCCCCTAGAGGTCCCACAGTGGAAGTGGGATAGCATTTCAATGGACTTCGTTGATGGGCTGCCTAGGTCGAGAAGGGGCAATACTAGCATTTGGGTAATAGTGGATAGGCTTACAAAGAGTGCCCACTTTTTACCTGTCAAGAGTAGAAGGACCGCCTCATCCCTAGCGTCTCTTTACATCAAGGATATAGTTCGACTCCATGGGATACCCTCCAGCATTGTTAGTGACCGAGACCCTATCTTCACAAGCGAGTTTTGGCGAAGTTTGCAAGAAGTTGTAGGCATACAGTTATGTTTGAGCACGGCCTATCACCCCTAGACCAATGGACAGACGGAAAGGGTGAATAGAGTTTTAGAGGATCTTTTGAGACTTTGCGTTTTAGACTTTGGAGGGACATGGGAGGATCACCTTCCCTTAGTGGAGTTTGCTTACAACAATAGCTTCCAAGCTACCATAGGCATGGCACCCTTCGAAGCATTGTATGGAAGACCGTGCAAGTCACCAACTTGTTGGTGGGAGTCTACAGATAAGGTTATTCTTGGTCCAGACATGATCAAAGAAATTTCAGAAAAAGTGGACTTGATTCGAAGAAGGATGAAGACGGCCCAAGATAGACAGAAATCCTACGCCGACAAGAGAAGGACCGACCTTGAGTTTGAGGTTGGGGACAGAGTTTTTCTTAAGGTATCTCCTCTAAGGAACGTTGTTCGTTTTGGATCCACTGGAAAGCTAGCACCGAGATTTGTAGGACCATTTCCTATCATTGAGAAGGTTGGGAAGATGGCCTATAGATTAGAGCTACCGAAAAAACTGGCCGGAGTTCACAACGTCTTTCATGTTTCTCACCTCCAGAAGTGTTTACACGAGTCTACTGAAATAGTAGATCCTAGCATTCTAGAAGAAGCCGAAGTGGAACGTGAAGCAACTGTGAGAAGAGTCCCAACACGCATCTTAGGAACTGAAGTGAAAAATCTATACAACCGCGAAGTCAAGCTCGTCAAATTTCAGTGGAGCGACGCCGAGGAAGACGCGACTTGGGAAACTGAGGCTAGAATACACGCTACCTACCCTTTTCTTTTTGAGGGTACATCTTTGATCCCTCTTTTTCCTTAAGTTATGCTTTATCTATCTTTTAGGTATATCTCCTCGGTCCTTTTCCTAACTCTTTAGGTAGAAAGAAAATGGATGCAAACATGTATTTGAAACGTGTTATGGATAATGGCTGCAAGTGGTTGCTAATGATTGCTAGTGGTTGCTCGTGGATGCATATACACACACATTCTAGGTTTTAGATCGGCTTAGTCACTTCATATTGCATATGCATATATGTATTCTCGTTCATATGTGGTTGAAATTTTATATGTTATCATATGGTTGTCGCATTTGTATGAATTGTTGTGCACTCATGTAGAATTATGAGTAGGAAAAATTTGCATACATGATGGATTCATGACACCTACATGATTCGCATTTAGGAGGTCAACTGAATCAGTGGACCGCCTGATTTCTGCATTAGATAAGGACATATACACACACAATGCATATGATCATAAAGCATTAGAAGTCTTTAAGGACAATGGACACCTGTGTTTGTGGGTTGAGTAGATGGACGATTGGATGGTAGGATATACATTCTTCCTAACTTGAAGATTTCGGGGACGAAATCCTTTTAAGTGGGGGAGAATGTAACACCGTGTATATTCTATAACAGTGAAATTCATAAATTAAAGTATAATTAATTCTAATGAAAGAATTAAGGTAAACAATTTACGTCATTGCGTTCATCTCGGAATTCTGGTTGAGATAGAGTCCGAGTTTGCGTGAAACGGACTCCGTATGAAGGAGTTACGACCTTCGGAAGTTTCAGAATAAGTTTGAATTCAAAAAACAGCTTAGATAACGTTTAAAATTTGAAATTCGAGTTCAAACTGGGCTGGGTGGGAAAATTCCCGCCCAGTGACTAGGTCGACACTAGTGTCGACTGGGCAGTCGACCTGGCCCCCCCAGGTCGACTACGCAGTCGACTTGGGTGTCGACCTGCAAGTCGACTTGCCTGGTCGGCCTGACCAGGTGGGTCTGACCCTGGTTCGACTCTGGTGTGCTGTACGGTCTAATTTCCCTCCCTGTTTGCATCTGACGGCTCAAATTTACTTGAAAAATCTATAAATACACACTAAGACTCAACTAATTCACATAAGAAAATAAGAGAGAAGTCGTCATACTGTCTGGAAGGAGTTGATCGTAGCCGCCAAGAATCAAACTAAGAAGCAAACTAACGTCTAATCAAATCAATCAACAAATTGCTACCCAAAGGAGAGCATCTCCAAATTCAGAAAACAGAAATCAGAAAACAAGATCTCGTCACGTTGTAAGTATAGTGGTCTTTCATAATTTGAATAAAATTATGATGTGATACGATGTAATTGGGAATAGAATTGTATCATTGTAATGATGTAGATCTTGTGTATTGTAATGTTTCTTTCGTGATTATTTTTGGTGAATTGATTTGTGGCATAAATGTATCGATGCAAGTTTATTATACGTTTGTATATGAAAGTGATGGTAATTGCAAGTTTTGTGGCAAAGTCTATGATTAGATCCCTCTCATGTTTATGTTAATATCCCCTTTATGTTTATGTTGATATAATGGACTATATACTTATGTAAACATGTTATAGATCTGGGATCTTTTATGCCTACATGACTCAAAACCTATGTATACATCTTAGGTTCATCACAAGTATAATTGGATTAATATTAAGTATATTTGGGTTACACAAATTATGCTAGTATCATGTTAAAATGGACTGCTTGTTTTATAGTTAGTTTACACCTTTGGGTTATGATAAAAAGTGGACATTTTATGAACATGTAACATGCTAGTTTGGTGTTTGACATTATGCCTAGTTGTATATGTTTAAACTCACATCTAGGCAAATCCAAAGTTATGCTATTTCACATGTCACCTACTTAGTCATATGCCTATTTGAATGTAAGTTCATATGATCAAATGTGTATGTTAGTTGAATCGCCTTTTATGTGACATAGAAATATTACATGTTCTTGATTTCCCCTTTTCTCACGCATATCAAGTTGGGCTGAGTTGTGTCGAGCCCAACATTAGTACGTACAAACGGGGGTAATAGCGTTGGATGTAAAACATGATATAAATAAATATGTTGGCATGCTTGGCGCATACCAACAACTGTGATATTATAGCAGTATAAATTGTTATACCCAAAAATGAAGGACATGATATTTACATATTAAATTGAATTATGAAATGTAAATTTAGAAAATACGACATGTTTAACCCGAGGTTGGATTGAGTTGTGACGTAAACCTGCCCGGACCCGCCCGGCTGTCCAGTAGTCACAACAATACCTATCCAATGTGGGTGGTTAAACATTGAGCCCAATAAAGACCCGAGGTTAGACTGAACTACGGTGTAAACCTGCCCGGAACCAACTGGCACATCCAGTAACCGTAGTGATATCTGTCTAATGTGAGTGGTCGGTGCTCTGAAAGGCTAAGGACAGGTTGTAGGGTTAAGTCAACTGAAAACACTTAACCAAAGATTCAACATGTTAACAAATATTGATGGGTGGGGTTAGGTATATACATACACTTAACCACTTAACATGTTTGACTAGAAAACCCTGGTAATGTAGGGACCCGTTTCAGCAGTAACCCAATTTAGGTATCAACGGTACCCTGAAACTAGGTAGGGTGGGGCACGATTACTGGGCTGATTGTAAGCGGTCAAATAATGGCAATGTTAGGTGCACAGTGTAGGTCTAACGGTGTGCGGTCGTGCACGCACTACGGAGCAGACAAGCAGGGCACTGGGGGCACCAGTAGTATATCATATGCCTTCTAGTAATTGTGTCGGGGCCGCCACCATGGGTCTTGATACACCCCATGGTGGGACCAGCATAGGTATCTACACTTCTTGGGGTAGCCGTAAGACACACGTAGGAGTAGGAGCCGATCTTTAGAAAACAAAAAGGATCACTTCACCCTCAGCATGGGGTGCCAGTTAGAGTAATACTAGTAAATGCAGAGATATGGTGTGGGTTCGATAGTATATTCGACTCTAGACTACACTCCCTCAGTTATGATACTATCATGTTTTCAGTTTATGTCTATCATACCCTTTTCTTATTCACATATTGAAAAGTCACTAGATTTACTCAGGCTTTATGTCTGACTCCGTTTTTCTTTCGTCTTCTTTTCTTTCGTTCCCCCCCCCCCCAGGTCCACAGGGAGGAAACAACTCTACCTAGCCAGAATCTTTTGCAAGCTTGAAGACAGTTGATGTGCGGTTTGGATCTCTTTGGCTTGGATCATGGCTTTGGATATCATTATGGGGATTTTGTTGCTTTACTTTATGTTTTATGCTTCTTTGTTAATCAAGACAGTTATGGAAATGTAATGTTTTTGGAAGTATTGTAAGACAATTATGGTGCGGTTTGTGTAACACGTATTTTGGTGAAATAAAAGTTGCTGTTGTTTCCGCTGTTTAAAAATGTGCGTATTTATATCTGTCTTGTATGTATGTGACTTATACTTATAAACCTCCACCAAAATTAGGGCATTCCCTTTATGAGTGACCCTAAGGGAGGTGGGGTGTTTCATAAGTGAATAACATGGGTGACATGTAGGATATAATTATAAACACTTAACCAAGTTGAAACATGTAAGAAGACATGAATAAGAGGCATTAAGTGGTAAATCCTAGTGGGGACCAAGCAAAGGTGGAAATCTTGTGTCAAGTGTGGGGACCCTTTTCAACCAGTAACCCATTTAGTATCTAAGTGAGCTCGATCTAGATCGAGGATGGGACACGCTTACTGGGTTTGATTGTAAGAGGTCAAAACGGGTTAGCAGTGGCAATGTAAGTCCAATGGGGCCATGTGCGTGCGTGGGCCCGTGCCGGTAGGTAAGATGTTGTTGCATCGTGTAGGTATAAGCCGTGCATCTTTAGTGGTATTGGGTTCCCACTTTGGGGAGCGATACACCCCACTGTGGGACCAACACAGGTATCTACGAGTTAGGGAGCCGATCGAATGGGGAAGGTAGTGGCTACGACTAGCGGAGATAGGAGCAGGCGACACCTATGAAGACAGCTAGGAGTACAACTACCGCATTATGAATAAATGTTGTAATTAGAATGGGAAGGGTAGTGGGTACAACTAGTGGAGATAGGAGCAGGTGGCACCTATGAAGACAGCTAGGGTACACGAAACTACCATTATTATTATTTTGTTCAGTAGGCGGGATCAACTTTTAGAGTGGCTAGTATTGGTGCAGTAGAGTAATTATCCTATAGTGATTAGGAACACAATTAACGTTATCTTGTTCCTTTTGTTGGTTTTGTCATACCCATTTGTTTCACAGTCATTCCTTGTTTTACCAGTTTATGCCTTATCCTAATTGCTTTAATAATTATATTGTTAAAGTTATTGGACTCACCAGACTTTATGTCTGACCCCCTTTGTTTTTGCCTCTTTTCTTCCTTTTTCCTCCTTAGGTTTTCAGAGTGGGACTAGTGCTAGTGGAGCTTGATTTGAATGTCTTTCTCTCTATTTTGGAAGTGCTTGGATTGCTGAAAGTAAAGTTCAACTTATCTCTTTTTTGGCTACTTATGTTGGGGTTATGCTTTATACTTTATGTACTCAGAAAACAATTTGTCAAGATGGATATTAACTGTACTTGGTTTTATTGTTGGCTTTTGATGTTGTTGTAACCAAACTATTTCTCCGCTGCAATAAAAGTTGTTTTAAAATTTTCAAGTACTAATATTTGTATCTGTCTTATTATATTCCGTTCTATACACCAATAATACTCCACGAAAGTTAATGCATTCTCTTTGTGAGTGACATTAATGGACGTGGGGTGTTACAATGTGCATTTACCTATGTTCTTGGTTCATTACTTTGCTGTGTGCTTGCACACTTGACTAGTGAGCCATGAATATATATATATATATATATATATATATATATATATATATATATAAACACACACACACACAAACTTGTATATATATGTATATGCATGTGGACTTGAACACATGTGCACACATAATGCATTCAAATTCTTGATCATTGTTGTTGTCAGTTGGACCTGTATACGTATTTTTTCATATTGCCTTTGTTGAGTTCATTGTCTGGGCTACTTCCCACCCGTGATTATCCCTTGCATTTGAAACACACTAGTCTATCCAGCATTGACATTTGTTGATGCACTTGAAAAATTGAGTGTTGCTCTTGTTTGCTTCTCTATACTTGTTGTCTTGACCATGAACTTAAGATTGTACTATTGTTCATGGTGTCTTGTTTCACTAATGTTTATGTCACATGAAATTTGATGTTGCTTAGAAACTGAACACAATTTTGAAATTCTTGAGTTGAAATCTGCATGTGTATCTCTTGAGCTTGTATGCAGGTATTGCCATGTACATGTGTACAAGCATTTATGCCATGTGACTTCTCCATGCTACACCATCTATGTTTGTATTGGCCTTGTCTTGCGTTGTTCCACCATGTTTATCCTAGTTTGTTGCTGCATATCCATGCATTTATGTTTTGTGCACTTCTTGTTGATGCTGCATACTACTGGACACAATTTGTTTGAAATTTGACTTGTTGAGCCATGATTAGTTGACTTCTAGACAGTGCCTACTGACTTGTTTATGTGAATGTACCCATATACATACATATGTATATATACACAGATGTGTGTGTGTATATATATATATGTCTGTATTTTGTGTGTTGTCATTCCCGTTTTGTTGCACTTATGTTTTCATGAATGCTTGCAGCATGCATGTGTTGTTAAGTAAGATTAAATGAATGTCGTTTCTTGGAATATTAGGTGTTTGAACACTTCAAACAAACAGTTTCAAGTGCTCAAATTCCTTAACAAAATAAGGCCTTTCATTGTTGGCCTTCTTGAGAACAAAATGAATGATCGCACGGTGAATGGTTTTCAAATTAAACTTCAAAAAAATTGAAATTTTATTCATAATAATGATTGCAACTATAAGTGGAGAATTCTTGTGGCATGGGACCCTTATATTTGGACAGATTTGGTAATGGTTAGTAAATCTTACTAACACATTTCCATTAGTGCTACGAATGTTGGAGGATTAAAATGTCAAATTACATTCATTTATGCCAGTAACTTCTTACTGGATAGAGAGAAACTTTGGGTGGATATTGCTAAAGAGGCTAAACATGTGGATGTCCCATGGCTGGTTATTGGAGGATTTAATAACATCTTATATGTGAACGACAAGAAAGGGGGATTTACTGTGATGTTTAGACAGATATCGGGTTCCATTAATTTTATTGGTGAGTCGGGATTAATGGATATCCCTATTAAAGGATTTAAATATACACGGAGAAGGAGAGGCTTGGAAACTAAAATTGATAGATTATTATGCAATTTTCGGTTTCTGGACAAGTTCCCAGAGTTGACTGATTTTGGAGAAGCTAACCCTGTTAGTGATCACATTCCTATATGTGTGAAATTCAGTCCTAAGGAGGTAAGAAAAAATAATAACCCTTTCATATACGTCAATTCTTGGGATGAATTCGAAGGATACTGGGATTGCTTTCAGTTTGCAATGGAGAAGATGAGCTTGATTCAGTGGCAAGATTCTAAAGTGTTTATTTTTCAAGTGTTTATGAGATTTTGTAAATTTTATTTGAAGCGGTGGAACTGTAGCAATTGGGAATTTAAGTATAATAAGAAGAGAGTGGAAGAGGAATATTGTGCTATTTTGAAAGAAGTAGATGATAATACCACTGATCATACTTTATTTGAAAAACTTGAAAATGTGTACACAAGGTGGAATGAGCAATGTAACATTGAGCATAGGAATGCTAAACAAAAAGCTAAAATATCTTGGCTAAAAGAGAGTGATTCATGCCCTAAATTTTTCCACGCCAAGAGGTCATTGAGAAGGCATATAAACAACTGGGGTAATATTATTCTAGCAAATGGTCAACTGATGCAAGATCCTGACAGTACAGAAAATAAGGCCCTAATTTATTACTCTAAAATGTTTTTTGGTGACAATCCTTAAACAACAATTTTTTTCCTAAAATAAATTGTAAATTCTTGATTAATGATAGACGAAGGGAGCACCTTCTGTCATTCATCTCGCATGATGAAGCGAAGGCGATCATTTTCTCTATTCCTGATGATAAAAGCCCGAGACCTGATGGGTTCACCGCTAAATTT
Organism: Allium sativum; assembly: GCA_030737875.1. Classification (NCBI taxonomy): domain Eukaryota; kingdom Viridiplantae; phylum Streptophyta; class Magnoliopsida; order Asparagales; family Amaryllidaceae; genus Allium; species Allium sativum. Next base: position 419,643,195 of record CM060913.1, on the reverse strand, counting down.
TTCAAGATTCACTAGGAAGACATTAAATTATTTCTTACTGATCTAATTCAAGAAATTTTCTAGATCGGAAAGCTTGCCAAAAGTATTAATCATACTTTTATCCCTCTTATACCTAAAGTTGAGAAACCGATGAGTATATCTAACTATAGGCCTATCTCTTGTTGCAACGTTATTTATGAAATTATTTCTAAATTCGTTTGCAACAGAATTAAGCCATACCTCATGCGTCTAATATTTGAAAATCAATCCGCATTTATCCCGGGTAGTTATATTATAAAGAATGTTCTTCTTGCTCATGAAAAAATTAGACATTTCAAGAGAAGGGGCAGTGGTAACATGTGCATTAAAATTGACTTACTAAAGGCTTATGATTCGATGAATAAGAGATTTGCCTGTCATATGTTAAAAATGATGGGTTTTCCAAGAAAATTAATTAAAGTCATTAAAGCATGTATTATCACTCCTACTTTTTCTATCCTTATAAAGGGCAGTCCTATTGGTTTTATTCACAGCAATCGGGGGTTGAGACAAGCAGATCTTCTATCCCTTATGCCTTGTGATGGAATACTTTTTTATAATGATGCATACAGCTAGTTTAATGGATCTAGTCCCACCAATTTTAAAAAATGAACCATATATCAACCATTTAATATATGCATACAACTTAATGATCTTCTCTAAAGCTAAGGTTAAGAGTGCATAGAAATTTATAAGATTTTAGACATCTTGAAGAAGTTGATAGGTCTTAAAGTTAACTGTCTTAAATCAAAGATATTTTTCATCAAATCGATGAACAATAAAAGTGAACTATTGAATCTTCTTGATATGAAAGAGGGAAGTTTCCTATTAAATATTTAGGTGTCCCATTATCCAATAATTATTTACACTTCTCTGATTATGGTGATTTATTTGATAAAATCAGAAAGAAAATGGATAGTTGGGATTGTAGAATTTTGTCTGTGGCCGGAAGAATTGAATTGGTTAAGTCTGTGATTACGCCTATAGTCACGTATTGGTCGTTAGTATACCAATTGCGTACTGCGAAGATTGGAAAGATTGAGAAGATATGTGCTAACTTTATTTAGGGAGGGAAAAGTCACAGAATCGCTTGGGACGTACTATGCAGTCCAAAAAAAGAAGGGGGTGTGGGTTTAAGGAGATTTGATGACATTAAATCTGCAGCAGCAGCTAAATTGATATGGCATTACATGAGTGGAAATAGTATGTGTAAAAAATGGATGGAAAGCAGATATGTCAAACAAGATAATTTTTGGGTCATGAAAACTGATGTCAACAGCTCTTGTACTTAGAAGATGATGCTTAGGAAGAGATATTTGGGGCTGAAATGTATCAATAAATGTATTGTGAATGGTCATGATATGATGCTTTGGTTTGATCCCTGGTTGAACAGTGAAATTCTTGTGAATATGTTAGGATAGGACAACTTATGATTGTTTGGTGGGGACAATTTAAAAGTGGAGTGTTTAATTCAAAATGGAACTTTCAATACTAATCAACTTACTGTCTCAAGAGTGATAGCAGATAAAATAAAAGTGGTTCGTATCAATTCTAGCTTTGATTTCGATTTCTGGACCTGGAATGATAGCAAACACGCTTTCTAGTTTCGCTCGGCATGGGAAATTTCTAGAAGCCCTAAACCTGATCTAGATTGGTGTAATATTACATGGCACTACATTAATAGTCCAAAGATGTCAATTTGCATGTATAAGGCGATGCTCAACAGATTATGTACCATGGATCATCTTCCAAATTGGGGATATGAAGTAAACACTACTTGTGTTTTATGTATGGAATGCATCAAGACAAGAAATCACCTGTTCTTCACTTGCTCTTATTCTTCCTACCCGTGGGCAAGATGCAGATTGAAGATGAATGGTCCCCCACGTCGAATCAGCCATTCATTCTGATTGATGAAATCAACTACCTGAAATCGAAATACAAATCAAAACATATTTCAATAGATCTAGCTTTCTCAAGTGTGGTCACTACGGTGTATCACATATGGGCGGAGAGAAAGGCTCAATGACATGGACGAGGATATAGGGACAAGTTTAAACGATTGGAATTCATTGAAAATGTAAGGTACCAGATGTCCAAGTCTAAGATGAAGAACATGACGAAATACGCGAAGATCCTGCATAATTGGGGTATCGACTGCTTGGACAATGATTGATTTTGCTTTCAGTTCTAACTGTGGCTTTCCTTTTTTGAGTGGAGAAGGTGTTTTTGCCTTTTATTAACCTATTAGGCCTATTTTGTCTTAGGCTTGCTTTTTTACATTTCGAAATTTAACTTCGGGTTTTTGGCAAGACAGGTAATTTGATGTTTTCTTGCCACATCACTTATGTACCTTTTTATTGATGCATTATCAATAAAGCGCCGCACTATTTTTCCCTCTCGGGTACACGCGTCGCGTACACATACATATTTTTAATGAGGCGGTTTACCCAGTTTCAACAAAATCAAACAAAAATCATATAGTTGTTGCATACAACAATCTCTCCCTTTTGATGATGACAAACATATAATAAAATTTTGAATATGATAAATGTGTTTGATAGTGAAGTGTAGAACTCCTCCCCATATATGTATGTTACCCCTACAATAGAACTCCCCCTAGATATGTGCATATGAGTGAAGTAAAACAATAATTGAAACTTCAATATTAAATTATTCAAAGAATATTCACTCATCGATCAAAGTATTAACCAATTCTCCCCTTTTTGTTGTCATCAGAGGCATACATAAATTAAAATAGTGATGAAAAATTGTCTAGAAATATAAAATCAGATCAAGAGAGAATGTTCATCATAAATCTCATTTAATCAAATAAAAATCATAATATTCTTCAAACTAATGACAAATTTAACATTGTAGAATGAAGGATTTACGATGAATTTTACAAAATGGAGAGAGTTTTAAAACATATGATTTCCAATTATTTTCAAAGAAAAATAAAATTGAATACAAAACAGCGATGGATTTGGACTATGATTACAAATTCAAATCAAGTGACGAAATCAATTAATCTCATATCCTAATAACTATCAATCAAGAGATCATAATATATAATAAAATATTAACACATTTCATAATTTAGAAAATGGATTGATAGGCTGGTTTTTACACACCTAGGAAGATTTCGTATAAGTTTTTATCTTTTTATTTTAAGAGCACACTAACCACGCATAACCATATCTTGGATTTTTAGATGAGGTTAGTTGCAGCTTAAATTATAAGTAATCTCTAACCATGCATGACCATATCTTGGATTTTAAATGAGATTAGAGAAACACTTATTAAATACAAAATATCCTCTGTGTGTAAAACCAAAACGAATGATAGAAATATGGCGGGTGCAGAGATGATTTGTGAAATAACTTTCTAAATTAATCATATTATGAAATATGCTTAACCGTACTGAAATTTTTGAAAAAAAAATCAGTTATCTATTTTTTTGAAAAATAATATAATCACATTTCCATCACAAATTTTGAAACAATATATTTGTTTATGACTTTTATTCGAAAAATAAAACTCTCTACATTAATACAAAAACATGATGGGGGTTACAAAAGGATGATAATGAAGGAAGATGTTCATGAAAGAAACATAATTAAAAGATATTTTAAAAACTGTTCAATCATCATGAAAATTTAAATAAAATTTTCTTTTGTTGTGAAGTATATTATGTCAGATTCATCACAATTTCTAAAATCGGATAATAATTTTGATGAGTTCTAAATACAGTTCAATTTGGTAATTGATTTCAATTTATGAATAAATAATCAATAAATGATTTTAAAATTGAAAAAGTCAATTACAAGAGGGATTCTCAAGGATATATACAAGGTGAAAATCAATTTCAAACAAATCAAACAATTGAATATGAAGATTTTTCCAGCACTTCTAGAACTGATACCACTTGGAGCTCCTAATTATCCATAGTGTGCAAAGGAAACAAAGCATAGAATTTTCAATTTAAAACACCAAGCACAAGCAGACAAATCTAGCAATTCAGACCTTTTTATCAGAGCAGCAGTCACTCAATTTTTATACCAGAATTACATGAGAATTTTTTGCAATTATTTCTATCAAGCACAAGAGACAGATCATGATCCAATGATTAAATCAGTTAATTTGAAATCGCTTGAAGAGATGTGTAAATTTTAAGATCTAATGAATCGATCACACAAGATTATCAATTTCAAATCCAAGAAGTGTGTGAGATTCAAGATATCAACAATTTCAAATAATTTCAAATTAATCAAATATCCAAGCCAAAAGATCATGAATTAAAAATGTATTTCAAGATGCAACACAATGATTGATGCCAAATGATTTTTAATTCAGAATGACCAATCCAGTCCAAGAACCAATGAAATTATCACAATTGATAAACAGTGGTGTGCAGTATTAAGTGTAGTTTTTTTTGTCTCCTTCCAAAATGAATTAAAAGATACTCAAAACAGCAGAGATGTGTGAAATTTCATTTGTTTTTTAGATTTCAAAATTTTTAGAACTCAAATTAACAATGTTCAAGATATGATAAGAATGCGTCAGCATTGTTAGGAATTCAGGAAAAAAATAAACTTCAAAACAATTGAAGATAATTATGAATTTGAATTCAAGACCTGAAAATCAATAAAACATCAGAGTTTTATACAAATGAAGCAAATTTCCAAAAAAACAAGAATTCTGCAATTTGAAGCTAAGAAAGCTCAGGAAAAAATTGTGGTAGTGTCAATACATATCAGCACAAAAAGAAAAAAGAAATAAAAGAAGGATAGAAAGAGGAAAAAAATATAAGCACAAAATAAAATGTGAGTCTAGAGATCATACCAAATTTATAGTAAACATTGTGGATTTCCAACTCAACAGTCTTGGCTAAGGAACGTATAACAATTATCTTCAATTCAAATATGGAACAATCTTTGATTCTTCTAGAAAGTTGTTCGTCAGCCTGTCTTTGGTACCCAACTATTTAGAGTGTCGAGTTTGTCTAACAAAATTTGTAAAACCACTCATAATTGTATTGACATGTTTTGGTACCCAAACTTATTTGTATAACAACCCGCCAGAGTTTACCATTGTATAACAAAATTTGTAAAACCACCCATAATTGTATTCGCATGTTTTATTTCCTTTTGGGGACAAACATGTTTAATTATATTGTTATAAAACAAGTTCACATCTCATTTGTGATTTAAAATCCTTTCAGACATATTTCTGAACCTGAGTTGACCTTCTAGGGTTTTGAGCAGTTGTCTTTCTTCCATACAAAGTGTTGAGAGTTTCCCAGATTTCCTGTGAAGTTAAACAATGGGAGATAAGAATATATTGATCATCATTAATAGAGAATATAAAATATGTGTAGCATGAGAATTAAACCCAATATCATTCATATTATATCCACTGATAACATCATCCCAACATTTAATATTAACATGTTTTAAATAAGATTCCGTGTCAGATTTCTAATTAAAAAATATGTACCATAAAAAATAGTTGGAAAATGACTAGATAGACTCTCACTGGATTGACAACTAAGGAACACCATGACTCTACAGTAATTAAAAAAATAACTGCTCTGATATCACTTATTGGATCTAGATTAACATTAGAGGGGGTGAATAGAATTTATTGGAGTTTTACGAGATATTAAAAATATCACAACACAGATTGCATCAGAAAAAATAAATAACATAGATTTTACCTAGCTTCGGCAAACCCTGCCTACGCTGCATTCCCAAGATTTTATTACTAGAATTAAAACAATCTCTATGCTTATAAAGTACCTATAAACTCGTGATACCCACTACCAACTGTTCTAATCCTACGCTCAAAATCTGGTATTGATCTTTAACACCCAAGATCAGATTTTTCTCCAAATTACAATCCCGTAACTCGTAAATCTTATTTATAAATTCTACAACTAGAAAACCATAGTTTTACAGAAAAGAAGAAAAACAAAATGGATCGGTTACAAAAATAAATTAAAAACAACAAAAATAAAAACCTCCCATTTTTAAAGTGAACTAGGTTAACCAAAAAAGAAAAAGGCCAGTCCTTTTTTTTTCGCTTTGTCACTTCGACTAATAAATGTCGGCTCTTCTTCTCTCTAATGGTGACCCGACGTTTTTCTTCCTAAATCGATTTGCGTCTTCAATTCTAGATGAATATTCTTCCATTGCTTGAGTATCGTTGCTCGCTTGTCAATGATTTGGTATTTCGATCAAAAACCGTGAGTTTCTCTAATTTGATTTTTTGATTTTCTTTCAATATTTATTTCTTGGTTTTTTGATGCTTTTATGCCGATGATGATACAGTGTTTAAATAGGATTAACAAATGCATGTTACCATCTGATTTCCTCGAACGCCTTGGTCTGATTTTTGCATGATTTACGTGATTGTTTGCTCTCCCGTGAATCATAGATAGAATTCTAGAAATGTTCGAATTGTTTCTTACCCAAAATTATTTGCATATTTCTAGAAACAAATATTGAATGTGTGTGATTCATCCTTGCCAAAAATTGGTTGCATATTGATTTATTTCCAAAAATTGATTCCCTTGGCTCTAAAATTCACATGAGTTTCTGGAAACATTTAACAAAAAATTTCAGGCCAAACTTTCCTATGTGAAATCAAGAAACATTTTTTTTCCCTCTGCTTTTCATGCATGCTGAATTTCTAGAAAGATGTGTTGCTGAATTTCTTTAAGAGAATTGCACCATATTTGTTTAAAAAAATTCTTTCCGATTCTTGATTCATGCTAACTTAAAACCTTTATTCATTCAGAGGCCAATCAATTTTTATGCACTGCTGTAATCTTTATGACTACATACACATGTGTATATATATACATATATATACACACACATATGTGTGTATATATGTATATCATTGTTGCATGTTGTCCTTTGTACACTAACCTATGCACATGAATTTGTTGCACTTTCCATTGTTTACATATGTGTACACATCTGAAAAATGTCTGTGTATATATGTGTACACTTGCCTTGTATATGTCCATTTGTTCCATGGCCTATGCTACAATATTCACCTATGTGCATTCAAGACATTGTTAGCTGACTGATTGTTGTTACACCAATTCTGGACTGTCATATATATATATATATATATGTGTGTGTGTGTGTGTGTGTGTGTGTGTGTGTGTGTGTGTGTGCGCGTGTGTGTGTGCGTGTGTGTATACGTGTGTGTGTGTGTATGCTTGGCTTGACCATCCTTCATGTTGCTTTTATTATAATCCATGTACACTTGGGTCTTCCTTCTTTGTTGTTACTCTAGCCTGCTTGTTGTTGCATCATTGTCACCTGAAAAATTGATAAGAACAGTTTCATCACTTTTTCTTGCTTGTTGTGCATGTTACCTATGTTTTTGGTTCATTACTTTGCTGTGTGCTTACACACTCGACTGGTGAACTATGAATATATATATATATATATATATATACACACATACATACATACATACACACACTTAAACTTGTATATATTTGTATGTATGCGTGTGGACTTAAACACATGTGCACACATACTACATTCAAATTCTTGATCATTGTTGTTGTCAGTTGGACCTGTATATGTATTTTATCATACTGACTTTGTAGAGTTCATTGTCTGGGCCGCTTCTCTCTTGTGATTGTCCCATGCATTTGAAACACACAAGTCTATCCAGCATTAACTTTTGTTGATGCACTTGAAAACATGATTGTTGCTCTTATTTACTTCTTTATACTTGTTGTCTTGGCTATAAACTTAAGATTGTACTATTGATCTTGGTGTCTTGTTTCACCAATGTTTGTGTCACATGAGATTGATGTTGTCTAGAAACTGAACATCATTTTGAAATGCTTGAGTTGAAATCTGCACGTGTATCTCTTGAGCTTGTATGCATGTATTGCCATGTACATATGTATATGAACTTCTGCCATGTGACTTATCCATGTTGCACCATGTATGTTGACTGGTTTGTATTGGGCCTTGTCTTGTTCCACCATATTTATCCCAGTTTGCTGTTGCATATCCATGCATTTCTATTTTGTGCACTTCTTGTTGATGTTGCATACCGTTGAACACAACTTGTTTATTTGACTTGTTGAGCCATGATTTATTGACTTTTGGATAGTGTCTGCTGACTTGTTTATGTACATGCATGTAACGAACAGAGATTTTCGGCCCTGAAAATCGACATAAATGCCTTTACCGTAACTCATCCCGACCTTTCAAACACCGAAAACATTGGACGTTATTAGAAAGAATTTAGAGGGTGAGGTAAAAAAGAAATAAATATTAGAATAGAAGAAGAAGAAGAATCCACACAACACAGAATCAGAGTCTCACATCGCAGCTGAACAAAATATAATATAGAAATAAATCTTTACTGAGAGCTTTAAAATACTTACAATCATCAGAGTACATCACACATCTGGACAGTTATAATAACCTGTCCTCAGATACAACACACAGCGGAATAGTAGCTATATAATATCACACGTCTGGACTCTTCCATCTCGTCTCTTCACATCATTCGATAACCTGAACCTGTACACCCCCGGCTAACCAGAGCATTTACAAAACACCGGGTCAGTTTGGTGAACCAGAGTGAGTAAAACTCACACAGTATTAAGGGTAAATCATCCAACATGATTTTTAAGTTCAAAATCTTTTCAAAGGAAAAGGATAATTGTAAGACCAAATCCACACATAAACACGGACGGTTTTTACCTTACGATAACCCTAAACATTTTTGAAATCAATATCATTTCTGATATTATAATAATGTCTAATTCCAAATAAATAACAATCTAGCTGAATGCTTGCATCTCACGCTCCACATATAAAGTACACAATCAAAACCACAGGCGCTTATTGGAGATTGGATTCCAACCTTGACAAGGTATGGGTCCACCTGCCGAAAGTGTATATCTAGAGGCGAATACACTGGGTTCAACAAGAACGTCTTGCAACCTGGCCCACACATGACCGACCGCTCATTTCGCTTGAGTGTATCGAATGTATATCACCAACGGTTGGGCTCAAACCACCGTTTCCCGAAATGGGACAACATCAAAATAGATTAAAGAAGCAATAGGAATTTCTCTAGATAGGTGCACCCTAATGGGAGCGACCTACATAGCCATGTTGCCTACCTGATTTTTGTCATTTCCCGGCTGTGAGGCTTGAGGTTAGAATTTTTCTTTGAACATCTGGTTATCATTCACTTTGAATGTCACATCGTCAGATCCGCCAAATCACTAATTGACGTCCACAAAAATATACTGGGTTTAAAAGAAGTACGCCTTCTTCGCCACCAACTCGGTATGTTTGTAAAAATCAACGTACGTGGTTTTTAGGAAATACTCTGTCAGACATTCATCCATACAAGTCATCCAGGAACGGGATGCACCGAAGGTATTCTCCTACTGCATCCAATATTGGAATCACCCCATGGATCAGTAGCGAGAAGTCCTTGCAATCCGTAGATTCCAACCACGACAGAACCGCAGTTTATCTCTGGCCGCTAAACCAGAGATTATTAGTAGTTCTTCCGTTTGATGAAGATCCACGGTCTTCATTGCTCCATCTCGATCGTCTTCTGATCTCTTCACGTATTTGTTGGTCGGAATGGTTTTCGAATATAAATTCGATCCCGGTCTTTCCTTACCAACAATCGTATGGGTCATATTTGATAGTCGGTGATTTAACTATCAAAATAAACAGTGTTTCAATCATGACAAACCCAATGAGTTCACTGGTTCAGTATTCAGCACCACTTGGCCTTTGAATTAAAAAAAATGTAGATTTGAAACTCCTAAATATTTCGATATTATAAATATAGCTTATCGTTTCTCATTTAACATAAGATATTACTTTAAACGAATTCACTTTTATATATCCAGTTTCCTATTTTCACTTACAAACCATTTGCCACATTGTTATCTCTTATTGGGAAATCGATTCAATTTATTACTTGTAAAACAACATTACGAGATCTCTTTTATTCATTACTTGCAAACAAAATCCAATGTTTATTCTTAGAGCATAAAACTCATCTTTTACATTTCCCTTTCTAACTCGAACATATCATTATGTTTTCACGCAACCCCTTTTACTTCCCTGTTTCTTTGGATTCATCGTTATATAGATATTTTCCAACTTTCCCACTAAACATTCGTATTATTATTTTTCAAATGAAATAATAAACTTTTACTATCATTTTTACCATTACAACTCATAACTTCTTCAGAAAATCTTGAAGTCGTTCTAGTTGGGGTATTTTAATTACCTCTCAGACCTTGATCAACAACGTTCATATCTCAAGATGGATACAAGTTGTAATCCAAAAATCCCATTTATATAACACTGGTTTATTATAAAACCCTTTTATCTAAATTTCCCTTTTTACTCAATTCAATTAATTAAGTAACATTCAATTTAAGCTATAATAGTCGCTTAAAATTTCCTTTTATAACTTTGTTATAAAAAAACCCAGGTTTAAGCAAAACCTGTCCACAAACTCCTTCCACCTTCCCATCGGATTTCATTTCCCATTTCGAGTCCTTTTTAAATGAATTTCAATTAAAAAGTATTTCCCTAAATTATTACCAATTAAAATAAAATTTTACCTCGACAGTTAACTACTACCGTAGTTAATTCCTTTATTTATTAATTCCATTTTTAAAGATCTTATTAAAATAATATTCACTAAATCCTTTTACTCGATTAATTCAAATCAATTTAATAATCAATTTCGAATAAAACATTTGACTTAGTCATTCAACGCGGTTATCTCGTTAATCGATTCCTACTCGTTTTCACTTTAAATTAATTAATAACATAATTAATTAAAATAATCCCATTAAAATTTTATTAACAAAATAATAACCCAACTTACCGGTTAGATTAATTTCTATTCACGAATTTATAAATCTGATTAACATCAGAAATTACTTTATAAACCAATTAATAATAATCAAAGTCTTAAATAAATTAAATATTTATTTATTTCCCTATCATAATTTTTATTCAAAATAATATATATATTTTAGAATCCATCTCCAGTTATAAAATAAATTTTATAACTTCAATTCTATCAGTTCACCTGACGGTAAATCGATATAAATAAAACAATTTACTTTTAGGCCATTTACTGTCGATTACTCAACCAATATAGCCCATTGGTTAAAACCAAACAGAGGTTGAATTTCCAATCAATGATCAATACTCAAATCAATTACGCAAACATGATAGTTCATATGATAATATAAAAATAAATAATGTAATTTGAGGAATCCCGTTGGATCCCTCCAACCTGTTTTTCCCTGTATACAAATGGTTACTTCAAATCAGATCATTCAACCATTTAACTGATAATAACATATAACGACCATTTAATCCAACCACAAGCCATTCGAACAATTCAACCAATTAAACACGTTTATTTTATAAACGTGACCAACAAGGTAAGTTACCTTTATTGGAACCAATCGTTAGAATAACGATTTGATATTTCACTGAAATTAAACGACGGTTTAATTTCATCAGATAAATCAACAAATAAATATATGATTAGCAAACAGTCAACCATTGGCAAGCAAAGTACAAAATAAAAACCCAATTTATATAAAATATAAATGGGAAAAACTGAGTGAGTTTAACTCACCTTGAGTTGATTCATTGTCAATGAAGCGGCTTGTTTTCAGTTAAATTAAACAACGCTTAATTTAACTGAAAATATCTGTTGATTCCAATTCCATTTTTACGGCGTCGATCTCGCCCATGTGATTCTGGTGTCTCTTGCTTTGCTCCATTCTGTTATTATTTGTATAAGTTATATATAATTTACGCCAATGATTTTTAACTAATAATTTAACCTTAAATTTTGATTTAGTAAAAATCTAATTACTTTGGTCATCAACTATACATGCCGAATATCCTTTTCCTCCATGCTTTGTTCCCACAGTTGCGATACCCATATCATTGTATACTCAGGCCGATCTAAACCTTTGTTTCCTTTGCTAAATTCTGCGTCCAAACTGTCCTCTACTTGGGTTCGTACATGATATACACGTAAATGTGTATATTTTACCCGCTTATTTATCTAGTTTTCTATTTAAAATAATTAATATTGTGTATTTATAGCTGTGTTTTCAGATTGTTGATAAAAAGCTTGGTTTAGAGCATTTGATGGATAAAGCATGAAGAATTTGCTTAAAAAGAGTGAAGTTGAAATTACTAAAGCTTGAAGAGTTTAAAGCTTGAAGAACGGTTGCAAATAGAGTTCAGTTGGGTATATTTGGCTCACTAAAGACTCATGTTGCGTTCACATTGGCTCATTTGTAGACCATCTCACTCATGTTGCGTTCACATTAGCTCATTTGCAAGGCCTCTCACTCTATAGCTGCGTTCACACTAGCTTATGTGTTAGTTGGGCTAATTCTTTAGTCCCAAATTATGGAATTTGCCAAGTAGCCTTTGTCATATCAGCTATAAATACACTTTATCTCATTTATTGTAAAACACACACTACTACAAAAGTGGGAATATTCGACACTAATTTACTGTGGCCGTAGATCAAAAAAGCGTTGCCGTAGGCCCTTTTTTGTAATAGGCAACAGCAGAGGGGCGTTGCATCCGCGGCCGTTGCATTAGCCCTCTAATGCAACGCTTTTGCCCATCTATAGCCACGGAAAGAAAGTGTTGCATTATAACCGTAATGCAACACTATTTGCACGTAATGCAACAATATTCAGCGTTGCCTTAAGCATTAGTTTGAGTCTGGCTGCCACGTCACGATTGTGAGGCCACGTCAGCTTTCCACGTCAGCTTCTTACGTGTCACACGACACATCAGCTCTCCACGTCAGTTGTCCATGTGTCACATGCCACATCAGCTGTGGGGTCCACATGCCATGTGGAATTAATAATATTTTATGTGATGCAACACCACAGTATTATGTAATGCAACACCATTATCTTGGAATACAACATCAAAAAAAAAGCAAATGCAACAGTAGAAGAAGACAAATGCTACATTATAAGAAGGCAAATACAACGCTTTGATTATAAATTTTGCAATACCAGTTTCGTACATAGAAGAAACACTACAAGTGCCAATGCATACGATCAAATACATAATTTAAAAGTACAATTCAAATATTCTACATACCACAAGTGTCAACACATACCACCTTCAATACAAGTGCCAACGCATACGATCGAATGTTGTTGCATAGAATTTGGATCATGAGATTGAGCTTTTTGAGCTCTTCGAGCTTGTCTTCCTTTCTCTGTTTCAGCCCACTTAACAACTAAATGTATGGTTGATCCCTACAACTGAAATTTTATTTTACTTATTTGAGCAAGTAGAGAAAACTGAAGTACAATTTGAGCACTAAATCAACTAGGTTGATGCAATAACTTACTTAAGAGATAGGCATTTTTGCCACACAAATTTGTATATTTATATGCATTCTCACATACACATGAACAGCAAATCTATTTAGCACATCCACACACTCAGCATCATATAAAACAAAAATATACACCAATGACTCTCAAACTTAAGCCAAACAAAAAATACTGCATGGACTATAACCGGTAGTGTATGCATAGATATATTGATGTTTGTATATGTATTTAACAGTTAATCGAGGTGGTAATTTGATAGGACCAAAATAATTTGGTAAGTTTGAAATAAAGATAGTGTCTTGATCAAAACACAGCACTCACAAACAATAATATATGTATCTATCTTAACCATTGGGGTCACATGGATGATGGATCAAACTAAGACACGAGCATTTATTCCTCAAAGGAAACAGACCTTGTATCAGACATGCATTACTCATCTTATTTCATCTTATTTCATCCTCAAATGAAACAGTACTAATTTTAATGAAATACAGCCATGAATAAAGTAGCACCTGAGATCCCCACATGTAAGGTTGAGCCAGGGAACCTGATGCCATGGGTGAAGGAAAGTATGCAGGAGGTGGAATTGGCGAATATGCCTATATCCAATCAAATTGTACATAAATACATCGGTGACTGCTACTAATATGTAAAACTAAAATAAAAGTGATGCATTATTAGCCTAAATTCAGATTTTCGTGATTGAACATGGAAACATTTAGAATAAAAATACCTGAAAGCTAGACCAATCACCGTATGCTGGAGCAACTACAGTTTGATCCTATATTCAACCAAACAAACGAAGACTGATCTAAACCAATATCAATTAAAATTATATATAGCAAATCTCTTAGTACTATCACGAAAATACAATTTACGATCTTAACGTGAACTTTCCTCATCAAAATCATGTTAAACAGCTCAAATCGAGCAATAATTAAAAACCTGAGCTAAAGCTGAAGCTTTTGGAGCTTTTTTGGATGCTTCTATGTCACTACTACCCATGACTTCAGTCAGTTTGTTTGATCAATTCATAAAATAGACGACCAGTTTACAATTAAGATCAATACAGGAGGAAGACTAATTATTTTCAGTGAATTGAAAGTGAATTTTAAATTGCTGATATTTTCTTGTGCATTCCAAATTTTTAAAGAAGTTAACTTAGGCAGCATTTTCATATTTAAGATGAGTCTAGCTTGGTCATAGTCATTTTTCACTATTTGTGCTCTTATTTGTATCTACAATCTAAATAGTTTCTTCTCTGTTATCCATGCAATTCTGTCAGAATGCAATGAAAGTTTGCTTACTATTCTCAAGCTACTTGCAAGCCTGACCTATATTGATGGTACCACCGTTGATGTCATATAGGATGATGAAATATCTACATATACTTACCATATTACAGAAGTAACCGGCTGCTAGCTCACTGACAGCAGAGCATTTTAGCAATTAAAATGCCTCAGTAGTTAGATTAAAGCTCCTTTTATGATCCCACCACTTCTCGCCCTTGCCGTCAAAAGTACCTCCACCTCCAAATGCGCCTACCCCTACAATAAACAAGCAGAGAACAAGTAAATCTGCCCTTATTCCAGAAACAACATTCTTTTTTTTTCATTCACAAAACAAGCCCATAAATATTAACCGAATTGGACCATTATTACATGAGAATTCACAGCTCAAAACTCACTCCAAGAATTCATGACTTAGTAACGCGAATATGAATATGGGGAGCAGCCTGGCTATACTAAGGCTTCCAAAACAGGCAACAACAAATATTAGCAGTACATTCTCAATAATATTCATTGGCTTTACCAGGTAGACATGAAGCCTGTCAATTCTTCTGTGCATCATCAGCAAATATCAAACTAATTTTGTTTATGTTTCCTTTTCATGTGTTCTTACTATATTATACTTGCAAATGAGTTAAAGAAAAAAAAAATCTTACATTGATGAAGGATTTGATTGAAAGTCGTGATTATTGCTTGTACCCTTTCCAAAATGTTTCCAGTGACTTGCACTATTGCCTGAATCATCAACCAAAGATTGAATATCGTCTACGGGTGGTCTTATTACCAAGCCAGTAGGAAGCAACCTGAAAAATCCGAATGAGTTACAATACTTTCCTCCTTTCTTAACTGTATGTTAAAAACTGTAAATAGCACCATGCTTTCTTAATGCATGCTTGTTTGAATGGTTCAGCTAATGATTTCTGCATCACGCCAAAGCAATCAATATAACATATATGTATTTACTTTATTTATGGGGATGGAGTATAGTTTCTCAACTAAGTTGAGTTACAATGGAAACTCCACATGAACACTACCATATCCTTTGCATACCCTTTTGCAGAATACGGAGAGTCAAAACGAAACGAATAGTATATGTACACTACCATATCCCGTGTGAACCTCAGTACGGCCACTATGAAGGCTACTGCATGAATGATAAATTTTGACACTTTACTGGTTGCAGAGGAAAGCCCTTATGCTAGAGAAGTCGTAAAATTTCGAGGATACGTCCATTTTTCCCTACTGTCGTTATCTGTGGGCATTGATTTACATCTGAGTTTGCATGAACTGTTTTTCAGAATGTATTGAATTAGCGACGTGTAGAATACAAACACCATTATCAATAACTTCAGAATTATATGTGAAAAAGAAAACTGATTTTTTCGAAAGGCCTTTGTTATGGTATAAATAAAAGAGACAAAATAATAATATATCCATCTTTAGCTTTTTTGGCAGGCCAAGACGGACATAATGAAGCTAATCCAATAGTTTATATTATAACATTTCCAGCAAGTCATTGGAAATGTCCAAGTTAAACACCGTTTATGTCAAATCCATAAAACAAAGAGGATGGAACAAATACGGATTCAGTTGGCCGATAATTTAAATTCAGAGGTTACAATGTTGTAATTGTTACTTGCTTCTTCATAGTTTATACATTATATATATTTACACGTAAAGCAGACGATGAAAACTTGCAGCCATCTTTTTTAATTGGTGAAGAAGTGTAGTTTTAAACTGGATTATCAGTGACTTGCGTTGCTTGATTAATCGCAATCTACCAATTTGTTGGGTGATCTAAGAGGATTTGGTGTAAACACAACAGGAGATCGGTTTGAGTATAATGTAACAGTTACATGCACTTCATCTAGCAAAAACAGTTTTCAAGAGATCTACTTAATTGTTAATACGTTTAGCAATTAAGGCATGAAATTTTGATCATTCAGTCTTCTACATACAGCATGCTATAGCTGTCAATACAACTGCCTGTAATATCAAATACTATGTCAAGTTCTAAGATAAACCTTGATGGACCATTTACCACTATAAGTACTTTTTCCATCTTAAGTTCTCAAATTCAATTTCATAAGAAATAGATTAATTTGGGATACGCAACTTTAGGACAACAAATCTGCTCCCCACTCCAATCCCCTTTCTTGCAACGTTAGAATATTTTTACTATTATGACAAGATAGACCAAAATATCACTGTGATGTCATGATACCCACTGAATACCAAGCTATGATTCATCTGAAATTAGAACATAAAAGAATGTTTTTTTACCGAATCTGGGATGCTTCAAATCCCTTGGAAGTAGCCTCCTTTTTGAAATAATCCCCGAAGGATCAGTTCCCAAGCAACTGAAAAAAGTATGATTCATTTCGGCATTCGCGAACAGAAGATTTCGATCCCCAATTCACTAGGGTTTTCGATTTTGAGGCATCATGTTTTCGATCTCCGATTCGCTAGGGTTTTCAATTTGAGGCGTCATGGTTTCGATCGCCAATTCAGTAGGGTTCTCGATTTGAGGGTTTGGGGAAAGTTAGGGGTGCGACAAATTAGATTAGGGTATGAATTTGTGATTTAGTGTGAATGAAATGAAAAGAAATATTGCCTTTCGCGGGAATGAAAATCTTAGCGGGAAATAGGAAGGAGTACGTGGATTGATCAACTTGGATGGACGGTTATGATTTTTCGTTTATAATGGCGTGGATCGATGAGGTGTACTTTTAACTGGTGTAACGCAACGCTTTTAAATGGTGTTGCATGTCTGAATACTAGAATTCATACCGCAACACTGTATTCACATCTAATGCAACAACAATTGAATGTTGTTGCAGAAGACCAAAGAATGCATAGTTTTCGCCACACTTTTCATGCAACGCGCACAAATTAGTGTCGAATATGCCCACTTTTGTAGTAGTGACACTCAGTTTTATTCTGTAATCCTTTTCTTGGAATAAAACTCTTCTTTCTCTCTTCTATTTAGTTTTTATTGCATTTTATTTATGTCGTTTATTTTCTTTTTATTTTCTTTGCTTTTAGCTATGTTTAGCTAATCCTCTTTAATTAGGGGGTGATGACGCTAATAGATATGATTCAATATGAATCACATAGCCAAAAGATTAGAACTTCATGTATGTAGATCTAGATTTGAACTAAGGGTTAGATCTGAACTTTCATATTCTGTGTCGTTTAAGAGTCATGCTCCTTCACAGGGTATATTCGTGTTCGATCTAACAATTATCAGATTTAGATCTAATTTTAGGTTTTTAGAAATTAATTTGTGAATCTGTCCTGATAGTCTATGGTTGTTTAAGAGCTCAGCTCCTGCATAGGCTATGCTTGTTGTTATTTACTTATTTGTTTCTAAGAATCTATTTATTGTTGATTCGTGTTTGTGACAGAAACATGAATTAGATCTATATTTATTTGTTGGCTATTGATGAGTGTGAATCTAATCTATGTCATTATCCCCCTAATTGCTTTCTCTTATTAGATAAATCTCTTTTTTTATTTAATTGCTGCTATTTTCTGTGTTTTCAATCAATCAAAATTCTGGAATAACATGATTGGATTTATTAATTAAAATATTTTTGGTCCCAGAGTTCGACACCCTCTACAACAATCCTTATTGTTTAGGAAAACCGAACGGATTTTACAGATGTTTACAATTGTATAATTTGTTCGCAAACAGTACGCCTGTCCACATTCATTAACGTTTAAAGTTAATAATTAATATAATTTTAACTAACTAACATTTTAATTAGTAAAATTTTCCTCTTAATTACAATTTAATCACATCAGGTTTAGGCAAAAATGTACAGGCGGCTTCTATTTTAATTCTCGAAAGGCCGACTTGTTCCTGCAAAAAGAATTCATGTATTAAAGTTTTGATTTGATTAAACTAAAAACCCCTTAATTACTCAAGTCAAAAGCATTAATTACACAAGTTAGGCCGCTTACGTTGTTAAGGCAAAACAAGCTGACCCTTTCCTTCTTTATACTGTTCAAACTCATCACGTCCAACACATCTTGCCGCAAGTTATCAGCATGTCCCCTTTCGTTTCTGTTACTCCATTTATTTCTTTGTATTTTCGTATCCCTTTGTTTTTTTTTTCACCGTTCATCCCAGTTTTATCCATCCGCATTGATCCTTTATCCTCGATTTTTCTGTCTCGTCTTCACGCTTCATTATCCAAAGCAAATCTCATTTCTTTACGGGATGACAGACCGAGCTCTTCGTTAGTTCCTCTCAGTTTTCTTGTTGCCTCAAATTTCTGAAGTCTTCATTCTCCATGCATACACATTATCACCGCCCAATGCTTCCACTTCCGCACCCTGCTCAGCCAATCAAGGGTCATCTAGGACCAACATCTAAGACTAGAAACCGGTGTGCCTCCCATCCACAACAGACCGACCTCCTTCAGACCTCTCGGCTCCTTTTTCCTTCCCGCATGGAAAAGAACTCCGCCCCTTGCTTCTTCGTTGTTTTCTCAGCATGGTCCCAGTCATACCCCATATGCACCAGCCCTGCTTTTTTTTATACTTATTTGAACAGAGGAGTTTGGTTTCTTTTGTTTGGTAGAAAATGGATACACGTGAATGGCTGTGGTTACTGAAGCAAAGAAGAAACGAGTTCACCTATATATATAGGTGGGGGACACAGTTAGGATAAGAGCGATGTCTTGTTAACGCAGTACAAGGTAGGAGCAATAGCTTGGCAGGTTTCGTAGAGTTCTCATGCAGTTGTTTCTTCAGTTGAAAGAAAGAAAAGACGGGTTGTAGCTGAAGCAAATACACAGCTAGGTTGATTTCTTCTTTAGGGTGTCCTTGCATTTCATTTATTTGATAGGAAAACACACAAGTGCATAGGTAGAAGAATAGGGTGAGTTAGGAGAAGAAGCAGCAGCTGTACTGTGTAGTTCAGCGGTAGCATGTGCGGATATTTAATTTAAGGTGAACTCGCGTACTATAGGAAATAGACACTGCAAAAGTAGGGGTTGACATTCAAATTTATTATATTATTTGTGAAACTTCGCTATGAGGTAATTGATTAAAACCACTACAAACGATTTCTGTCTTCTGATAAAAAGGCTAATCTTAGTGTAAAAAGGTATTCCAGATCCAATGGGACAAGTTTCGTCAAAATCCGAGGTCGTATGAAAAATTTTCCTTTATAAAACCAGAAATAAACACGCATTTAATTTTTTCATGATCACCAGATAAATCAAATCAACTTGAAACTTTGCAATCCTATAATAATTCTTCAATACGAACCCAACGACACCAGTTTCGTCGCATTCTGAGATTGTTTCCCTGGTAGGCTATTTTTACGCGCACCGCAATGCGATTTTTAACGCCAAATTTGTCGGTCTCTAAAAATAACAAACTATATACCTATCCTGACTCTAATCGACGATACGAACTCAAATGGACTGGTTTCGTGGCCTAATTCGATCGTCTGTTCAAGTTACACTCGAATATCCCTTTATTATATTAATTACGCGCTATAGGAATTGAATGGGCGTTTGTGGCTACCGTGGCCACATACGACATCGGTTTGCCACGCCATTTAACACCGTATAATAATTTAACGATACAGTTCCATTGAAACTAATTTCATCGAAAACAGAGACCGTTCGCAAAATGGCCATTTTAAAGGCCGATAGCAATTTCCATAGCGACTATTTCAAATTTTAATTTGGCCATAACTAATAATCTACAACACGAAATATGAATTTTTCTCTTTTATATGAAAACTATCGTCACTACGGTTCCAATGTTTCTCATTTCACAGAAATTTGACTTATATCGGACTCTGTATATCCATTTTAAGTTCAAAACTCCAAATTACGAACTGCACGCCATTTTCAAGCTCGATTTATATTATATATAAATATATATATATATATCGTTCAACTTCGTTTTAAATAGTGATTTAAATATTAAAATCCATTTATTTTTCAAATAAAATATTAAAACCAATTTAAATATTCATATTCAAATGGTCGAAAAACACAGGTCGTTACAATGC
This sequence comes from Allium sativum, assembly GCA_030737875.1. Lineage (NCBI taxonomy): Eukaryota > Viridiplantae > Streptophyta > Magnoliopsida > Asparagales > Amaryllidaceae > Allium > Allium sativum. The sequence continues at coordinate 419,622,413 of CM060913.1, read as the reverse complement.
ACCCATATACATACACATGTATATATAAACATGTGTGTGTGCACGTGCATATATATATATGTATGTATGTATATATTTGTGTGAGTGCGTGTTTGTATTTTGTGTGTTGTTATTCCTGTCGCACTTGTGTGTTCATGGATACTTGCAGAATGCCTGTGTTGTCAAGCTTCACCTGAATACATCATACTTGATATATTTGTCCCTTGCTAACCATATTACCCCTGCACAAAATATATGTGTATATACATATACATGTATTTGTATACATATATTGTGTATGTGCAGTAATATGTGTGTGTGAGAGAGAGAGCACTAGAGACACTATCTACCTTATGGTATTTAAAGTGAATCTCTGTAAATATCACAAGAAGTCTAGACACAGACGAATGAATATGCATATCAGACCAAGTCAAGTAATATCATGAGAAACACACCAAAATTCTTAGGAAAATAAATTTTGAAATAAAATCATATTTGCTAGAATTTAAAAACACTACAACAAAATGACCCTATTACAACGGTGGAACACCGTTGTAATATACATTTTACAACGGTGGACAAACCATCGTGTATTAAGAAGTTGTAATAGACTAATATCTTTTACAACTTTTTTGCACTGTTGCACCACCGTTGTAATATGTATATTTTACAACTTTTTTCCACCGTTGTACTAAACTTTATTACAACAGTTTTGCACCGTTGTAATAAAATCAACTACAACTGTTATGCACCGTTGTGATTGACATTTGGGTTTTTAAAAAAAATAAACATCTTTTGCAACTAAAAAGAACAATACATTAAATATAGAAATACTCCATAAACAAATCCGATATTATAGATAAACAAATCTGATATTACAGTTATTTGCAAACTAATTTATTAAAATACTCAAATATTTAGCATTACAAACAATAAGTTTTAGACAACACCGTTGTATTACAAACAATAATTCAAAATCTTCAACAAGCGCTTCGATTTTTATAAGAACCGGAAATTTACATGAACCTTTGGCTTGTGAGACCTTCATACTCAACTTGTAATGCTTGTGGAAGATTAAAGTGATACAATGTAACATAAGGCTCAATACCTGCAAGTATTGAAATCTCTTAATCTAATTTACAAATTTCAAAGAGACTGGATTACTTGAAAATTCCAACCGTTAATACCATAGCTAACAAGTGCATCAATCAGATCGTTGTAGTATCGTAAACCTTTGGGATTTACAGGCCCTCTTCCATCTGCAAAAAGCATATTTATTACTATTGATTTTTGATGTTAATGTTTACTATTTGTGTCCAGATAAAAATGAAAGCATACTTTTTACTGTCTAGACGCACATCCATACTTTTTACTGTACTCACACTGTAAGGTAAAGTGGACACATACATGCATTAGTTTGTACGCTATGCCCATTTTGGCAACACAGGAATAAACAAATTATACACTATTATGCGATAGTCGAAACAGTCTAAATACATCAGTTTTACTCCTCACCAATTTGACAAAACACAAAATTGATTATTTACTTCTACACAACTGAATATATGCAAAAAATTAAATCAATTTACAACTTAGAAATATACAAGCTTTTCCACCCACTTAGTTACTTTGTAACTTACAAAATAGTCTACAACAATACATATAATACTCAAAAATAACATAAAAATACACCGTAACAATCTTAAGGACTACCAGTATTTTTGCTATATACATTTTAGTTCCTAACTGAATTCATACAAAACTTCAAGTGCATATAGTACTGCATCTACAGTCCGATGTTAGTCCATTTTATAGCCGAAATGAGCATCCCTACCTTTAAACAATACCCCAGACTGTCTCATTTGAATGAGACACCCCATAGATTGCGTGGGCAATCAACAGGGTCAGACATAACACGTCTGGTATGAGTGCATTTCATAGTGTATGGTGTTCAAAGTGTACTGTTAATATTTTAAAGTTTAATTCGAACCATTCTAAATAAACATGTTAAGACTTCCTACATAGTGTTATAGCAAGTTAAGTGTTCACTTATAATATGCATGTACATGAAATTAACTAAACAAATGCATACCAGGACATATTCATTTACAAAATATGCATATGCATTGAAATTGCCTAAACAATGTGTATCAGGTTATCAACACAGGAAAGGTAGCTTGTGATTAACCAACATATATGCAATCACCAATAGTGTTTACTTCATATCAATCATATTATGAATGTATCCGAGTCATTTTATATATCATATCATTTAAACAACTTCATACTTAAATCTGAAGTCGGTCCAAGCTACACAACAAAACATTCATGTTGAAGCTAAGTATCCAAAGCCAAACATACATTAACGACCAATCATTTTCAGTTTATCCTATATTTATACTTGTTTCATATCAATTTATAGGTACTCTGTCCATGTATCCATATGTACCAAATCAATAGGTCACCATTTCACCAACCGTAACATGAATACTGTCAAACACTTATATCAGTTTCTAATGATCAGTCAACCTATTTCTTATATGTGATATTTTGTCATACATATATATACATTTCAATGCACATATATACGTCTACTAGGTTACAAAGTCATCTTGCAGATCATTTCTAAAATATACATTATCATGCATATATACATATAGGTTTTCGTTTAGTCTACATCTGGTCTTTCTAATGTATATGCACTTTCTTGCATATATTCATACGTATTTGATTCCAGAACCCCATGCGTATTAACATTAGTTGACATAAGTATACCCCAGATGAGCCACCAAAACCAGGCATCCAATATGAACACACATCACCAATATTTGCACATTATTTAATGGATCCCATAAACCATGAATAAAAATATAATTCAAACATATACCAAATTATATCACACTAGTAAGCACGCAAATCAAAATTATAACACAGCATTAACCAATCCTTTTAATTTAATCCGGCCTATCATAATGTTCAGCTAAATATGGGATTTCATGACATAATCCACAGTAGCCCCATTTTGGAAATCTTGCTGGACTTATGGTATTGTTTTTATTGAATATTTACTTCACTAATATTCATCAGATTCGTAAGTGTGGTATGTTCTAATCAGGGTTATTATGGGACATGTAAACCCTATGCCGCAGTATTATTATGCAGATCAATAAACATGTTATCCAAACCAAAATAGCATTCATCCACAGAAATCACCCAAAAGCAACACATAAATCACAAAACCAATATATATTTACTCAGGATAATCGTGCAGTGAAACAAACAAGTGAAAATAGCTGCCTATAAAAAGGACCTATTGCCGAAAAAGAGAAAATACACTCACCGACGATTTTATTCACGATTTCATACTTCTAGATCTTGATCTTGGCCTTTGAATCCCTCAGATCCGTTGTTGCATCACCACTAGAACCCATCTCCTTCACGTATCCATCATCGCTTTGGTGCGAGATGATCAATTGCTGATTTTCCCCAATTTTGTTTCTAGGGCTTTCGCCCTTTTTTTAAAGTTTCTTTTTTTTAGAATGAGAGAATGAAATGGAAACCGACGGCCTATTTTCTTTTATTTACTTTGATTCATAGGACTAGGGTTTCACCATTGTCAATACCCATTTTGCTCTTAGATTTAATGCTAACCCTTATAACACTTAAGCCCCAAATCATAACACTAAAACAAATTTTCCATGTCATAAACACAATATACAAACAAATGTGTGTGTTTATTCACCATTTTAATCATGCACAATTTCCCATATTCATCATGTACATATCACAAATGATTTATTTATTTATTTATCATCAATTAAGCGGTTTTTATCTAATCTAATAGTAATTAATAGTAATTGGTATTAATTTGTAAATTTATTATTGAATATAAATTATTCTTAAATGTTAATATTACTAATTATTAAATATAAGTTTTTATTAATATTTAATAGGTCTCTAATTTAAGAAATAGAAAAAAGAGTTACTAAAAATAAGTTTAAACAACTTTATAATTTAACTATTAATTATCGGAAATTAATTAGTATATATTAGTTATTACAACAGGCAAAAAAGAAAAGTTGTGATATATATGTTTATTACAACAGTGATTTTTTCACAGTCGTAAAAAACATTTATTACAACAGTGGGTTTTGCACAGTTGTAAAAAAGCATTTATTACAACTGTGCTTTTCGCATAGTTGTAAAATTAAAGTTGTAATATGGTGTTTTTTTTGTAGTGAAATAATTTTGTTCCAGTTTACTGTGTGTTTCTATGATAGGTATGCAGGTGACTTGACTGATTGTGAAGACTAACTAAAGACAAGACTGAGTGTCAGTGAGTGATTGAGTGAATGTGAATGTATATGAGTTTGTACAACCAAGTGAAGTATAACTAAGTAACTGAGTGTTGTAGTGAGAAGCCAACGTAATAAATAAAATTGAATATATTGTATTATAGTGAGATGTACAAATACTAGAGTTGTAAATTTTGTACTATTGAAATGTTGCAAATAAATATTATATTAAAATAAAATACTGTTTGAATATTTAAATTCTTATGCAGTAATATTTTATTCAATTATAAGTATTTATTTCTATATGTTAAGTAGTGGAATAGTACAATTACAAACACATTTATAATAATATATATGTTTGTTATCATCAAAAAAAATTCAATGAGCAGTCTTGTATAAGGGATCCATTCCATGCCAAAGTAGGCTACTAACAGTATTTCTATCGTTAAAATAACGATTGAAATATTTCTTACAAGGGCATATTAATTTATTTTTTCTTATAGATTTTGCATAATCATCATCCACGAATAACTCCAATTCACGTCTATATTCATTCGAACTACGATCCAAAGCTACCCAACTTTCATCTGTAGCTCTAGCTATTGCCTATATAACAAACCAAACACATGCACTGCTAGTTCCATTTTCATCATTATATATTTCTTCTCAAAAACATACAAAGTCCAAATACAACCAATTATGCAAATGTGAAAAACATCGAACTATAACATGTCTGAATGATTACAAATTAAAAAACTTTAGAATTTTGTGTTCTTTCTTCATTTGCACTTACATTGTTTTTATTTCTTTGCACTTCCTTTTCAATTAATTGCTTTCAAAATCTATCATACAACATACACTAAAGGGATTGTTGAATCATTGCTCAATAACCTTTATCCAAAATTTTGGTTACTTTAATGAATATGTGGTTATTCAATGAATTTGATAAATTTATTTTCTTTTTCTCCACATTTTAATATACTAATGATGATGCTAACAAATTCAAAATGAAACAAAATTAATTGTAGTATAATTTAGGATACGACTATTTTGGAAAATAAGTAGATTTTAGCAAGGCTATGATTTTGAGTGACATTTTAATATAGAAATTAATGGAATTTAATATAATTTTTAGCAATATTCTAATTTTGAGTGATATTTTTAAATAATAATTAATGGAATCCGAAGAACATAAAGTGTGATATAACTTTAGTAAAACCTGATTACTTTCATAATTATGAAATAAGTATAGTTTCAGATGAAGCACATGAAATAGCTAGCGTAAAGATGATAACATTTTTACCTTTTTCTTGAGGTTACTTAGCTTTCATTTCATTTGCTTAGCAATGTGTAATACATCACTTATACTAAAAATTCTCGTAATCTTACCAACAAACTTTACATGCTATTTTTTTCCTGTAATAGTCTTCAGATCATCGATCCAAGAGAATTGTTGTTGTTTCAACCAAATTGTTGCTTCCCGCCCTTTAAGAATAGTTATAATGCAAAACAGAACGTAGAAATTGCTGGGAAGAGCAATTGAGATAGTGTGAATCAAATTGTGGGACAATAAATGGAGAATGTTATTTGTGAAGAAATAAAGATTAATTGAAAATGAGATTAGGTAATCGAAAATGTTAAAAGGAGATAAAAAGAGCATACCTCAACATGGCACATAAATCAAGTAAACAAAAATTGAATAGAAATCGCATAAGCAGATAATGTTCAGCAGTGAGTAGGAATAGAAAGCGCATAAAAAATTGGGGAAGTAAATGAGTGGAGCACGTCACATGATCTCCAAACTGATCACATAACACCTTTTCCTTGCACAGCTAGTCAAATCCGAACCACTCTTAGTCATGCCTTATGATAAATCTACATCGCTCGTTATCTATCCAGCAATTTTATTATGTAGACTTGTATACTGCCCATGTCGATGGTACGGATTATTCCTTTATTATATAATTACGCCATGCAGTTTCGCAGTGTGTAGTAATATTTTATTAAAATTGAACTACTGAAAATAATATAATAAAAATATATAAGTGGGGAAAAAGAAATAAAATACACTGTACACTCACATTTTGTTTGGTGTACTACGTCAAATGATTCACTATGCTGCATAAAATTTTCCATCAATAAACATGCTGACGCCGCGATGCATGTTGATCTCAGTGATTGCTGAGTGGCTGTTATGTATGATTATGTGATTAACTCTATCTCACCAACGACCAAAACTGTCCACTAAAGTTCCATGCTATAATCGTCGCTTTAAAACATTTTAGCTATAAAGTGTTTTTACTCATCCCAAACAATTCCTTATTATATCAAAATCAAAATAATAAACAATTTCCCTTTCTAAAAATAATTAGCAGAATACCTTTCCAAATAACAATTTATATTTTAACATAAAGGATAAACTTTCATGTCAGACAACTTTGTACATTATTTCCAAATAATATATAAATGCTCCTCCAAAAAATCTGCTATGTTTTCAAGTATGTTTTTCTATGAATTAACTCGGATATTTTCCTTAAAGCATCCACTTTTCAAAATCATCAACTTCAAGTGGTTTAGTGTATTTAAGGTATATCATTCAAATCAATACAAAAAAACTCAAATGCAGATAAATACAGTTCCATGATTGTTTTGGAAAAACAACAGCCATGATAAAAGGAAACACGCTCGAAAGTTGAGGTATTCGTTCCTGGATCATTTGACAAAAATCATGAAAAATAAAGTAATTTCATCATACAGTGCCACTATAGAATTAAATTTTAATTAAACAGACATCTTGTGTTCTATTTTCAAAACGAAAAAAACATTTTGTGTTTGTAGTTAAGCAAATGAGAAAATGATGAGAAGACAGACTAATTTCTTCAATAACTAAATATTCTTAAGTAAACATCATGAAATGGTTTATTTCTGTTAATAACCAACAATTTGTTGTTAACTGTATAGGAGGAATAAATATAGATAAAATATATAATCAGACATAAAGAAATACTGCAAACAAATCAGGAAATAATTAGGCATTTAGGCATATAGCTCATGTGCATTAATAAGAATCCAGATACAAAATAAAAGAAATCAATGGAAACAATAAAACCCAAACGTCACTCACTGAAGTAGAAGCGAACATGCGTTTTTTGTAAGAAATTGGAGTGCTATTATTAAAGCAATTCAAATCGAAAAATAATGTAAAATGAATATAAAATTGTTATTTCATGGAATCTAAAATTCAATCTGTACCTTTATTAATACTGTCAATCAAGAAAAATAAAAAATTTCATCACCCACTAACTTGTAAATAAGGTCTCTTACCATTACAGCAAATTATTCATCATAATAGGTAAGATTAGATGTATGTTAGCCTCATCAGTTTTCTTTGACTGAGATCTGGTCTCTGGCATGTTTACAGGCTGATGATTTGATGAAATAGTGAGTGATGGTGAGGAAAAGGAATCAAGTATGAGGTACAAAGTTTAGCAGAGAGAGATGAATGATCAATACGTGTTGATCAAGAGAAAAGGGACGATCATAATGGGTTTGGGAAAAAGGGATTGGGTAAAAGAAGGCAAAGGGAAGAATATAGAATGGGTTGATCAACATGGAAAGATCACACCAAAAGAAAAGATCAGTGTGACAGAAAAAGAAGATCAGAGAATGAAGAAAATAGCATAAGAGAAACCAAAGAATAGAAGTAAGGAAATATACAACAGAAATAGTGTAAGTTGAGATTAATTTGGGCATTGTTGTTGACACTCAAAATATTGTTAGGGGGGAGGGTCAATTTTTATTTTATTTTAAAATTTCTTAAGGGGAGTACCAATGAGGGAAGTAGCCCCTTAACAAATAAAGGTAATTTTACCTTATTACCCATTTAGGCTTAATTTCACTCTTATGTTCAATAATCAAATTTTTAATGGTTAATCAACACCATTAGTTGTGGAGAAATCAAACCTTAACCAAAAAACATGATCGAAAAAGAAAACAATATGATATTGACATAGGAGAGTGAGCGTTATGTTGGACTTGATCAAAGTGATGAGATTGAAAAATCTAATTTCAGTTTATTAAATCGTATGCACATGTTATTAGGTTTAAGATCTGATTTCAGTTTAATTAAACTATTCCCTGAAGCTATTTACAATTAAACAATTTAGGGTTTTTTGATTTGCATTGACCCCCCTTAACAATTTAAAAAAAGTGGAGTGTCCTTAAATTTTGACCCCCCCCCCCCCCCCTCTTAACATAAATTGGAGTGTCAATAACAAACCCCATTAATTTTAGGGACCGACTATTGCCACCCCGATATTTTCTTTTCAGCCTCAATCAAAAATTAATTTTTAGTTATACCTTTAATACTAAAATAGATAACTTGCCTAATGTTATGTGATGATTAAAAATAATAAAATCTTCCATATATGATGTCTGATGTTAAATTACAAACAATACTTAAAATTTAAAATCAGCATTGCACGTGATTTCAAAAAAGAGTTAAAGACACGAATTACAAACAATGATTAAAATTTGCAAACAATGATTAAAATTTAAAAAATTATAAGGCCAACAACGTATATAATTATGTATTTTTAGACCGAATAGATCGATAGTGTACAGAAATTGCAAATACTTGAATAGAAAATAACTAAATCATCACTGTAGTAGGTGTTAATTTAAATAAATCAGCACTCAAATGAAGTGTTTGTTAGTATTTGATCTAGAGAGCAGAGAGAGAGAGAGATTAAAGGGTAAAACAATTAGAAGGCTAGATTTTTATTGATTACTTGAATGATATTACAAAAATGCTTGATTGATTTGCAATGCTAAACTTTGCCTCTATTTATGGATGGTTTATCTTTATCTTAAAGGGCACTCTAGATGAGAATATTCTAGAGCACATTTGAGTCAATTATAATAAAAAATTATATACCAAATACTGATCCAAATCAATACAATACCAAATATAATCCCAAATTAATGCAATACCAAATAAAGGCAACATATCTTTATTCTTAACTCTAACATCCCCCCTCAAACTCACGATGCGGAGAATCATGAGTTTACAAAATAGAAGCTGCAAAGTGAAGAGTAGCAAGATCGAACAACCATTTCAATATTCTAAGGAGTAACACCAAACTCCAAGCACCAAATACCAAATACTCAACAACAACTCAATAGTCTTCACTTTGATCGGTAAGCAAAAGATCTGAGCGGCCAAATGGCAAAACTGGTCCCAGATGTATTTGTATGTTTGCATCCCCTAAACATACAAAGAAAACAAAATAAACCAAAATGGGATGAGTTTGCATATATTTGCATCCCCCAATCATATCAAATGAAAACAAAACCAAATCAATAGTGATGAATCAGCATATGTCTGCATCCTCCAAACATACCTTACACTACCATCTACCACCTTCAATCAACGTCAATTGCCCTCCTAACAAACAAGGTTACCGATACAGAAATCAAACGAACAATAAACATCTTCAAACTAATGTTACTCTCTAACAACTCAGTCAACCAACCATGTCTTGACAATACTTCAAAATGCCGACCAAACCACCCACCCTTGAAGTCCAAATCACCCACATTAACCAAATACCCCCATGCACGATCATCTACAACATCATAATCATCGCGACTTACCTACACATCAACCAAATCCAACGCATCATCCATCGAACCCTCCGCAATAAGTCTCACAAGTCCTGACCAAACAAAGCTACATCATCCACATCTATCATCCCGAATTCCAATTCACCAAAACCCAAAACATTTTGTTTCCTTTTTTCTTTTCTTTTTCTTTTTTTACAAACAACAAATAATAGATCTCAAAATTACCAACAATGCTCGTCTACTACAATCATCAAGAACAAATAACAGATCTTAAACTGACCAACAACAAACATCTATTACAATCACCACCAACAAACATCTATTAAAATCAGCACCAACAAGTAACAGATCTCAAAACTAACGAAGAAGAAACAACAGAAGTAAGAAGAAAAAGAAAATAACAGATCCACGACAATAAACCGCTCTGATACCATGTTGACAACAACCCTCCCTCTATCTCTTTGTATAACCAAACTCTGATACCATTTAAGAATTTGACATAGAGAGAAGAGAGAGAGATTAAACGGTAAAACAATTAGATGGCTACATTTTTATTGATTACTTGATTGATATTACAAAAGTTACTTGATTGATTTACAATGTTTAACCTTGCCTCTATTTATAGATGGTTTATCCTTATCTAAAAGAACATTCTAGATGAGAATATTCTAGAGCATATTTGAGTTAATTATAATAAATAATTCTATACCAAATATTGATCCAAATCCATACAATGCCAAATATAACACCAAATTAATGCAATACCAAATAAAGGCAACATATCTTTATCCTTATCTTTAACATGGTTAATTTCAATAACCAACGATAGACAATCAACGACGTCATCTACGAACGTTAATTAATTCGACCAAGACGTTAAAGAGAGTGCTGCAAGAAAAACTTCAAGTTTGAAGTAAGAAGTTAAGAGCAAAAAAAAAATAAGAATAAAGATTTAGTAAGGGAAATTTTGGAATAAGCGGAGTGGAAAGAGAAAAGGTTAGGGTATGCATGTTATTTTTTATTTAGTGGGGGTGAAGAGAAAATACCAAGGTGTCAATAGACGAGCCATTAATTTTATTACTGATTTTCGCATAGCATTTACAAATATTATGGTGCTATTTATAGATGCTTAACACCTTACTTAATGGGTGTTGTTATTGACACTCCAACTATTGTTAAGGGTGGGTCATTTTTTAAAAACACTCCACTCTTTGAAAAATTGTTAAGGGGATACACAAACATATTATTTCACACTACTTAATATTCCTGGACTGTCCCTTTAAATTATATTAAAAAAATCTTAGGCTAATTCTATTCATACATGAACAATCTCTTAACATACACCATAAAATAAAATAAACTACCGTACACCAAAAATTATTTACATACACCGTCTCTTTTACAATAGTACCCTTATTTTATTCTTCATCATCTTCCTTCTTTCAAACCTTAAACTTATTTACAGTAAATAAAATTTTATAGTATAAAATAAATTTAAGTTTAGTAAAATGAATGTCAATTTTTTGAATATATGGTAACCAATTTATCATGCTACAAAAAATCTTAATTTCAACAAAAGTGCCTACTCCTAAATTAAATGATTCTAAATTTGAGCATTTACTTGTAAAAGATTCCCTAATTCAAATTTTAGGTTTCACATTTAAAAACAAATTAAGTTCTTCAATTTTTTTATATAGATATGGTAAATATCGTTATTTGCAACGTTTTAATTTGATGGATTATAATTATAAAAGTAATAATGCAATAAAACATAAGGGTAATTTAATAATATAGTTTTTAGCAAAATAGTGGTGCACGTTAGGTAATTTTTGGTGTATGAATAGAATTTGCCATAAACTTATTCGACAAGGGAAACCAAATTAAAATAAGCAGTTCGTCATCAATGCACCGAATGCAACATGCAATCAAATATGTATGTATTCGGCAATGATATGTCAAAAATTAATAATCATTTCAGTGCATTGCCTTCGTAATTATAAATTTCGACATATTTATGTCGACAAAAAAAAAGTAGTTTGATACTATTCGTTTGAAAACGCTTATCCTTTAGGGTTTTATAAAAAAATCTATATATGCGAATTGAAAAAATATATTATGGCCCTTGCAATATTTGTTAAGGAAAAATTAGCTTCATTTGTTAAAAGGGCTAAATGGGTAATAGAGTAAAATTACCTTTATTTGTTAAGGGATTACTTTCTTTATTGGTACTCCCCTTAACAATTTTTAAAAAAATAAAAAATTGACCCTCCCTTAACAATATTTGGAGTGTCAATAACAATGCCCTACTTAATTGTCGTAATTTACAGAATTACCACTTAAACCCCAATATCATTATATTAAAGCTTGTGCATATGCCCAACATGCACATTCAATTTATTTAATTTCTACCTATAATTCAATGATGTAAGTTATTAGAATCAATCATCCACGCCTTGTGTTGTCTTAGATTTGCTTTGTTTCATCATCTAGTTTTTGCTTTGGTTGATTCTCGAGCTTTTCTGATGTGTTTGTTGAAATGCTTAGTAAACGATCATGTCCATCAGTTGTTTGTTGGAATGCCTGAACGTAACAATTCCTCCCCCTTGAAAAAGAGACCTTGTCCCAAGGTCTAGCACAGGGAATTTCATAACTATATCCCAGTAGTCATCGCAGGTTGCATCAGTGACCAGTTATTCTTCCATTTGACCAAAATTTGAACCATTTGCTTGTTATCCTTTGGTACTAGTCTTTGATCTAAAATTGATTTAGGCTCTTCCACTAGTTCGTCAATATTAGATGGCAGGTCAGATTGTAATGTCACTCGCGAGCCAGTCTTCCTCTTAAGCTGACTTACATGAAATACTGGGTGAATTAAGGCACCATGTGGCAATTCCAGTTTACTGCCTACTTCTGCAAAAAAAATCAGGATTTTGTATGGGTCATGATATTTTAGAGAAAGTTTGTGTGTCTTTTTTATACTGACTGTAATTTGTTGATAGGGTCGTAGCTTTAGGTAAACCCAATCATCAACATTAAAATCCGTTGCAGACCTATCCTTGTTTACGTATTTTTGCATTTGTTCCTGGGCAAGTTTTAAGTTGATTACCTTGAGCATTGTTAATATAATGTCTCTTGAAAATAATTGTTGCTCGTCTTGCTTCACTTTTGTTGTATTTGGAACATAAGATAAAATTGTTGGCGGCTGTCTCCTATATACTATCTCATATGGGTCATTTTTGTTGACTCTTTCCATGTAGTATTAAATCGGAAATCGGCTATGGACAACCACTTTGTCCATTCACTAGGTTGATGGAAGACAAAACATCGCAAATATGTTTCCAGAATTTTGTTGGTGATCTCGGCTTGCCCATCCGATCAAGGGTGATAGGCTGATTAAAATTTCAATGAACATCCTTGCAATGTAAATAGGTCAGTCCAAAAAGTGCTCAAAAAAATTGAATCCCTATCACTTACTATATATTTTGGCATTCCATATAGTTTCACAATCCCATCAAAAAAGTTATGAGCAACTTTCTGAGCATAAAATGGGTGTTTGAGGGCAAAAAGGTGAGAGTATTTTGACAGTCGATCTACCACCACAAAAATTACCGAAGCTCGTTACTTTTACGCAAATTAATAAAAAAAGTCCATGGATAAGTTTGTCCAAATATTTTGAGGAATAGGCAGAGGTTGTAGCAGTCTAGGGTACAGCACATTTTTTGACTTTGCCCGTTGACAAATATCATACTTTTTAATATAGCTTTCCACTAATTTTTTGATCTATTTCCAAAAGAAAACCCTTCTGATGCTTTTTAATGTCTTTTTTACCCAGAGTGTCCACTGAGTGGTGTTGAATGAAACTCATATAGGGTGATATCCAGCAATTGTGTATGTGTATGATCCAACAATATCTACCTTTTATAAAATATCAACTTGTCCAGAAGCTTGTATTTACTCCTGTCTGCTGTGCCATTGAGAATCTGTTCTTTTTTCAGTACATAAAAGGGTCTTGATTTTATTTCTTTTTTGAGTTCATGAATCCAGTTAGCTTGCACAAGGGATAGATTATGTAATTCCTAACCTTACATTCGAGACAAGAAATTAGTAATTATATTTTCTCTACCGTTTATGTACTCAATAGTGTTGTCATAGCCATGTAACTTTGCCAACCACTTTCCTTGAATCCCAGTGGTCAATTTCTGACTAAGAAGATAACTTTGATGATATGTCCTTATTATAAATTTCCATCCAAGTAGATATTGTGACCACATTTTGGTTGCTAGAATATATGCTAATAGTTCTTTTTCATATGTAGATAGATGCAAGTTTCTTCCCTACAAGGCTTGACTTATATATGCAATAGGTCTATTATTTTGTAAAAAACAGCACCAAGGCCGCTGCCACTTGTTGTAACCGTTGTGATTAATCCGATTCAAGACCATCGAATCTGATATCTAAACCACAATGCGCTAGCGGAAGACTAGATCATTGTTAGACTTGCAAAAACAACCAAACCAATAACTCTAGCCACAAACAAAGATCAACTAATCACGAACAATCCAAATCTCAATCAAAAGCAAGAAACTAATGACAAAGTAGCAATAATAAATCACACAAGGATTTATAGTGGTTCCACTAACATCGTGTTAGTGTACATCCACTTTGGAGAGAGTATTTTATTACCACGATGAAAGGAATACAAGAGATTGATCCAATAATCACTATATTTCAATATAGAAAAGAGTTTGAGGAGAATAGAATTGAAGAATTAGAATTAGGTTATAAACTCTAATTCTCCCTTGAGAATAAACCCTTGATCGCTAATCAAGTCTTCAAGCTCTCCTAATTCACTTCAGAAAATAGCTTATATAGAGGTTTGCCAATTACCCAAATTGCCTACGAATTAGTCACAAATCAATTTGCTAATCTTCAGCTCGAAAATAGCCCAAAACCCGATCAAACGTTTGTCGTACTTCCTGACAGACGTCTATCATCTTCCAGATATCTATTGGGCAAATGTGCTCAGCACAGACGTTTGCCAAGGGTATGACAGACGTCTGTCTGAGCTCTCGGGAAACCAATTCCCTGCAGTCAGACGTCTGTCATCCCCTATGACAGACGTTTGTTGCTCTAGACCACTGAAAACTGCACCTTCCAGCTCATATCTCCTTCATACGAGCTCCGATTTGCGAACAGTCACCTCCGACTCGAAGCTATCTTCGTCCTCTTCAATTCAACACATAGTATCGCATATCACAACACTCCACCTTGATACTATAACCATCTCAACTCCAAACTCTAATGCACCATGCACTTCCTTCTACCTTCGACCAAGCAACTTGAATGTTTTCCCAATGAGCTCTGGCATGACCACCGCCCATTACACTACACCAACGAGTTCAGGCAAAGTCCCCCCACCAATGTAGTGTTGAAAACATTCAAACCAAAAAACCGTCTCACCAAAAGACAATGTACTTGGGAGTGTAACAAGTACTTACCATGAAGATAGATTTCCAATCTCTCACCGCTATTCCTTTTCCATCAAACACAAAATTACTCTCTCCACCTTACCCACCCCGTGGCACCTAGCAACTCAACAAGCGAATTAAGTTCGAGCAATGCTCGAACTTCCCATACGGCAATGCCTTTGTAAACATATCCGCCGCATTATCCTTTGTGTGCACTTTTCGAATGTATACTAGCTTACCCTCATCCATGGCTACAAGAAATGACCCCCTCACCTCAATATGCTTGGTCCGTGAGCTAAACGCCAAATTCTCCGCCAAATGGATAGCACTTTGGCTATCACATCGAACATCAACACTCTCATGTTTGAAACTCAAGTCACACAACAATCGCTTCAAGTAGAGTGCCTCCTTGGCCGCTTCCACAGCGGCAATCAACTCCGCCTCCGTAGTGGATAAAGCAACTACGGTTTGCAATCGCGATCTCCAACTAAAGGCTGTCAGATATACCCTGAAATTGATTTCCTTCGATCCCTATCACCGGTGTAGTCCGAGTCACAATAACCAACCAATTTGCAACTCCTTTCATCACTACCGCCAAAGACAAGTCCATGAGATGTTGTGTCTTTCAAGTATCTCATAATAGCCTTTACGGCTTCCCAATGCGATTTCCCCGGATTAGCCATATACCGACTAACCACCCCGACGGCATTTGCAATATTGGGTCTTGTACACACCATTGCGTACATCAAGCAACCAACCGCACTTGCATATGGCACCTTTGCCATATAAACCTTGTCTTTATCCCCGATAGGTGATCCCTTATCTGAAAGCTTCATATGCAAAGGCAAAGGTGTATTTAACGCCTTTGCATCCTCCATGCTAAACCGGCAAAGCACTTTCTTAATGTATTCCTTTTGAGTCAATCTTAACTCAAAACGCTTTCGGTCCCTTTCAATTTCCATGCCCAAAATTTTTCTTGCTTCTCCAAGATCTTTCATTTAGAAATCCGATTTCAAAAGCATCTTCAACTTGTTGATTTCATTTTGATCCTTGGAAGCAACGAGCATATCATCGACATACAAGAGTAAATACACCTAACAATCATTTCCCAACCTCTTGAAATATACGCAAGCATCCTTGATGCTTCGATGGAAGCCACTTTCAAGCATGAAATGATCAAATCTCTTGTACCATTTTCTAGGCGATTGCTTCAACCCATATAGTGGTTTCTTCAACTTGCAAACCATTTTGGACTTACCATCTACAACAAACCCTTCCGGTTGCTCCATGTAGATGTCTTCATCCAAGTCTCCATGCAAGAAGGCGGTTTTCACATTAAGTTGCTCCAACTCCAAGTCATGGGTAGCAACTATTGCTAGTAAAACCCGAAAAGATGTATGACGAACCACCGGTGCAAAAATTTCATTATACTCCTTCCTTTCCTTTGTGAGAACCCCTTTGCCACTAACCTTGCTTTGTACCTTCCATCATCCTTCACCTTGTAAATCCATTTGCACCCTATAGCACGGTTTCCTTGAGGAAGTGGAACCAACTCCCAAGTCCGGTTCTTCATTAGTGATTGCATCTCTTCCTCCATGGCGCAAATCCACCTCGAGCTCTCTCTCGACTCCATGACGTCATCAAGGTCCATCGGCTCATCTTGGATTACATTGAGAGCATAGTCCAAATGATCACAAAAGCTAAGGTAGTTCCAATCACCATATCTTTCGGGAGGCCTTATTGCATGTCGACCAACCCGAGTAGCAATAATATCACCCAAACCCCTTTCTGCTCCACCTTGAGTCAAAACTTCTCTAGTATCATGTACATCACCAACATCACTAGAGGAACCATGTGGACTATGTGATGTTTCATCAACCGCTTGAACCCCACGAGCTTCTTCAACTCTACTACCACTTGGATGGAATGTGGGAATGACTTCCTTCTCCTTTGATTCACCATGAACGAAATCCGGAACGTCCGATGAGCTCTCATTCACCTTGCATAAAGCCGACTCATCAAAAGTGACATGACGAGAATTAACAACCTTCTTTGTTTCCAGATTCCAAATCTGATAGCCTTTCATGCCATCCGTGAAACCAAGCAAGACCCCTTTGAATGCTCTAGCTCCAAGATTATCATTCCCCGGATCATGCACATAAACCGGGCTACCAAACACATGAAGATATCTCAAGTCAACACTCTTCCATTTCCACACTTCCTCCGGAATTTTGTTACCAATGGCTGAACACGGAATTCGATTTACAATATGCACCGCGGTTGACAAAGCTTCGGCCTAAAATGCCTTAGACAAACCCAATGTCAATCCAAGTATCGAGCTTTCTCAAGTAGAGTTCGGTTCATTCTCTCCGCTACTCCATTAGATTGCGGATCTCCCGGTGTAGTAAAATGCCTCCGGATTCCGTGATGCTTACAATACTCCAAGAATTCACGCGAGACATATTCACCGCCATTGTCGGTCCTTAACACCTTCAAAGTCTTACCACTCTCATTCTCAACAAGAGCCTTCCACACTTTGAACTTAGCAAATGCCTCCGACTTGGCCCCCATTACATACACCCATACCTTTTGAGACAAATCATCAATGAAAGAAATATAATACCTTGCTCCTCCCAAAGAAGCAACCGGTGTCGGTCCCTAAACATCCGAATGAACATACTCAAGAACCTCCTTTAAGTCATGCTTGCCTTCATCGAATGATACCCTTGTTTGCTTCCCCATGACGAATTCCTCGCAAAACTCTAGTTTGTTGAAACTCTCACCCTCAATTCATCTCCCGCTTCCGAAGAATATCCAAACTTCTCTCCGAGACATGACCCAATCTCAAATGCTACAACCGTGTCGCATCCAAGTCACGAGAACTATCAACACCCACACAAGTCTCACCTCCTACGGTCACACCTTGAAGCAAATATATACCATGAGTCCTAGCACCTTTCATAACCACAAGTGCCCCCTTCGAAACCCTCAAGCAATCCTTCTCGATAGTGATCTTGCATCCTAGAGAATCCAATTGCCCCAAAGATATAAGTGATTTCCTAAGTCCCGGAACATAGCTAACATTGGTGAGCGTGCGAACAACTCCATCAAACATCTTTATTTGCATGAAGCCACAACCCATCGACTTGCAAATAGCACTATTTCCCATAGCAATTGCATTTCGTTCTTTGACCTCAAAGGATGAAAAACAATTTCTATTTGGCATCATATGATACGACGCGCCCGAATCGAGTACCCATTCGTTACCCGAAACACCCGTTGCTACCGCCGTCAACACATTCTCATCTATCTCACCATTCCCGCTCTCCGCCGCCACGGATGAAGATGCTACTTCCTTCTTATCTTTGTCCGGATATTCATTTTTCCAATGTCCTGGTTTTTTACAAATAAAGCACTTGCCATTTCTCTCTTTCGATTTACCTCTTCCACCGGGTTTTCGTGATTTAGAACGCCCCTGGTTTCCTTTCTTCACATTGTTTTCTTTCTCCACAAACAACCCGTGACTACTACTAGCTCCACTACTACCCTCACTCATATCCTTCATTTGATCTCTCATCTCCTCACTAAGAAGACCCGTCTTAACATCATCTAGAGTCAAGGTATCCCGACCATAGATCAAACTATTTGAGAAACCCGTATAACGGTTCGGCAACGAACACAATAATATCATCGTCTTTTGCTCTTCCTCAATCTTCAAATCAACGGCCTTCATCTTCATGAGCAAGTCATCAAAGGCATTAAAATGTGCCTTAAGTGAATTACCCTCCTTCATCTTGAAGGTGAAAAACGTTCGCAATAAGATCAAACGGTTAGTGAGCGACTTCTTCATATAAAGTTCTTCCAACTTGTCCCAAATACCTTTAGCGGTAGTCTCACCACTAATTTTGGAGATAACATTCTCCCCCATAGCAAGTTGAAGAGTAGTGTAAGCCCATTCCTCCATCTCCCTCCCTCAACATCCGAGATATCACTAGGCAATAAGTGAGTATCAAATACTACCCGGTGCACCCGATTCCGCCTAAGAACCGCTTTCATTTTCCATTGCCACTTCTCAAAGTCATTATCACCATTCCACTTGTCAATAACTAATTGAGAACCCGACGCTGCATACGAGCCCCATACATAAGGCGCCACACTATTCGGACTTCCGGTTGAAGGATTTACCGAGCTATTATCCATCTCCGGCATTTTCACAAACACCTAACAATCACCAAAACGGCTTTGATACCAACTGTTGTAACCGTTGTGATTAATCCGATTCAAGATCACTCGAATCCGATATCTAAACCACAATTCTCTAGCGAAAGACTAGATCGTTATTAGACTTGCAAAAACAACCAAAGCAATAACTCTAAACCACAAACAAATATCAACCAATCACGAACAATCCAAATCTCAATCACAAGCAAGAAACTAATGAAAAGTAGCAAAAATAAATCACACAATGTTTATAGTGGTTCCACTAACATCTTGTTAGTGTACATCAACTTTGGAGAGAGTATTTTATTACCACGATGAAAGGAATACAAGAGATTGATCCAATAATCACTATATTTCAATATAGAAAAGAGTTTGAGGAGAATAGAATTGAAGAATTGGAATTAGGTTATAAACCCTAATTCTCCCTTGAGAATAAACCCTTGATTGAATCAAGTCTTCAAGCTCTCCTAATTCACTTCAGAAAAAAGCTTATATAGAGGTTTGCCAAATACCCAAATTTCCCCTGAATTATTCACAAATCAGTTTGTTAATCTTCAGCCCGAAAATAGCCCAAAACCCGATCAGACGTCGTACCTCCTGACAGACGTCTGTCATCTTCCAGATATCCATTGGGCAAATGTGCTCAGCACAGACGTCTGCCAAGGTATGACAGACGTCTGTCTGAGCTCTCGGGAAACCAATTCCCTGCAGTCAGACATCTGTCGTCCCCTATGACAGACGTCTGTCGCTCCAGACCACTGAAAACTGCACCTTCCAGCTCATATCTCCTCCATACGAGCTCCGATTTGCGAACAGTCACCTCCGACTCGAAGCTGTCTTCGTCCTCTTCAATTCAACACATATAGTATCGCATATCACAACATTGTTTATAAATCCTTTGTAGAGTCAGGTAATGCAAGTATGGGTGGATTTGTTAAAAATGATTTTAATTTTAAAAAAGCTTCAGTTGTTGTCTCATCCCAATAAAAAGAATTTTTCTTGAGCATGTTTGTGAGTGGCTTAGCAATGATACCATATCCTTTATTAAATTTTCTACAGTAGCTAGTTAAACCTAGAAAACCCCTTAAAGCTTTTATGGTTATAGTTGAGGTAATTGCAATATAGCCTTAATTTTATCCTTGTCAACAGAAATTCCATTTGAGAAATTACATGACCTAAATATTTTATATTACCAGTAGCAAAAGAACATTTTGGCAGATTAATTATGAGTTTATTTCCCTGAAGTGTATTCAGTGTTAGTTTTAAATGTTTCAAATGTTCATTCCAATTAGCATTATATATTAATATATCATCAAAAAATACAAGAATGAATTGCCTTAAAAATTTCTGAAAATGCTATTCATTAGTGATTGAAAATTCGATGGTGCATTTGTAAGGCTAAATGGGATAACAACAAACTCATGACGTCCTTCATGTGATCTAAATTTTGTTTTATGAATATCTTCTTCATTCATTCGAACTTGATGGTACCCTGACATTAAATCCAGTTTAGTAAAAAAAATTAGAACCATGAAGCTCGTCTGATAAATCTTCAACTAATGGAATAGGAAATTTATTTTAATTGTTTGCTTATTTAAAGCTCTATAGTCAACACATAATCTCCAAGTTCCATCCTTCTTTTTAACCATTACAATAGGAGTTGAAAAGAAGCTGGAGCTTGGCCTTAATTATTATTCCAGAATTTAACATGTTAGAGATTAAAGCATCCAATTTCTTTTTAATATGATGTGAATACCTATAGGGTTTGAGACAAACCGGCCTTGCTCCTTCTGGAAGAGGAATTTTGTGATCACATGCTCTTTTGGGTGGAAGTTGATTTGCTGCTGTTGTGGCCGAAGGAAACTGGTTCAGAATATGCCAAATGTCTAGATGAATTGAAGAAGTGTTTGCTGATGAAGTGTTAGCAGAGAGAAATATGAAGTGTAAGTTAGCTTCTTTGAACTCTTTTGTTAATCGGTGCCCTTCGATTGCTTGTATATCACTTTGTAAAAGCCCCTGCCACTTATATTCTTTGTCTTTATAATAAAATTTTACTTGCAATTTCTTGAAGTTAAAACCGATTTCATTTAATTCCCTTACCCATTGTGCACCCAACACAATTTGACAAGAACCCATAGGTAATACTACTAAGTCAAGTGGCATTTTACATACTTGACAATGTAATATAACATTTGTGCAAATTTCAAAGCTTCAAGTTTGTGTCCATTAGCAACCTGGACTTCATAAGGTTTAGATGGTGATCTGTTTAATTTGAATTTGTGTGCTAAGGCAGCACCAACGAAACTATGATTTGATCCTGAATCTAATTAAAATATTACTGCCCTATTGTTATGATTCCTTTGATCCTGATAATGTGTAATGTTGGTATTCCCAGTAGTGTGTTAAGTGAAATAACATGCAGTGTGTTTTGTGTATCATCACCACTGTCATTATTTTCTGGGTGAACATCATCATCAGAATGCATACTATCATTATCAGATGTATCCCAAAGATTAATTACTCCCTCCATGATAAATACTTGTTTTGTTTTGCACTTGTGATCTGGAGAACATTTCTCATTACAGCTGAAACATCTGTTAGTTTTTTTCTTTTCTAAAAATTAATTTGGAGTTAGTTTCTTGAATTTAGATTTTTTTTATCAATAGAACTTGGGTATGATTTTTGAGTAGGTAATGTTGGAATTCGTATACTCTTCTTGGCTGAGAAAGATTTCCTTTTATTTTTTGAAAGCCATTTATTTTCAAATGTTTTTGCTATGCTAACAACATGGTCAAAATCAGTAGGGTTGTTAGCTATATCATGATATTTAATCTCTTCTTTTAAACCACCTTTTTTTTTCCGCAACAAATGAACTGATCTTATGTGGTCAATCATGCCTTCTAATCTTTCAAACTGTTAACATATTTCATGACCGTGTGTTTGTTTTAATGAAGAAAAGGTGTCGTATGTTAGAATCCAATCACTAGAAACGTGCAAAAACCGTTTCTATGAACAGTAGCGCCTTTAAGCGTTAGCAATACTGATTCAATGATATTGCAAATTGCAACTACAAAGTTCAGCCACAAGTATACAAGGAAATGCACAGTAAATATCCAGAGAAAGAGAAAGAAGTAGTACCGACTATTGTCCGAGTCCAGCGAGCGCTGTTTCCTTGAAACGAAGTTGCTCCCTCTACGGCGTGGAAGGATGATGAGCAATCGTTTCCCAAGGATGAAACGGACCGTATTTGTGATGTTGCGCTACAGTCACAAATCGACGACGAACGCAAGAGAGTTTCTGTATATATTTGATGCAGAACAGAGCGAGGAAGAAGAAAACAAGAAGGAGAGAAATTAGACTTCAAATTCGTGTTTTGATTCGAATTCTGCAGGCCTATATATAGGCTGGAAGAGGCATGTTCTTATGAACATGTGCTTCCGTTCAAATTGCCATGGCTATGACTGTTGGAAAGGTTGCGACCCTTTACCAACAGAAATTTCCATTGGCAATCGCGCGGTCAAATTCAAAAAATAGCGGCTCCGCAGCGAGCCCATCGGAGGCCCAATTAATCACCAGACCCCAAGAGCCCCAAGGCCCAAGGCCCTTTATCTTTGACCTTTAAATATTAGCATGAATGTTTTATCATGCCATTGTCTCTCCCTCTTCCATCTCCTCTTTCTATTGATATAATACATCAAGCATTAGTATAAGTAGTGGCATAAGGCACAAATTTCCCCGATGTGGGACTTAGTTTGCCTCAACCACTTTACTCATTCTTCCAACAATCCCCCACATGGGTGAGTGGTTGTATAATCTGTTCTGAAACTTTGTGTAACATTTATCATATCGGTAAAAGTAGCTCAGAGGCCTTGAACTTTTCCTAGTGTTTTATCGTTATAACTAACTGGCGAATCAGTAGACTAGATTGTCTTTGAACTGTAAGCCGTTTGTGTAAGTCTATAAAGATAACACATGATAAATGCTCTTTAACCCCTTGGTTCTCTGTTTGTGTTCGTTTTTGCCATGAACACCGCCTTGGTTTCATGAGTGCTTGAAGAATTCGACCTTACAATTCTTCTTGAAGCGGCGCCTTCGCACTCACATAGGTGATTCTATTGAGAGTATCCCATAATACTCCACTTGGTTCTTTATAACACCACAGTATAAACATCATTAAAAGCCTAGCTTATCCTATTCTCCGACGGGTTTTGCACTGACTTATCATAGGAATGTTTTGTATTTAACAGTGCCGTCAAGTTTATCTTAAACTTAGTTGTCCCTTTGAACCTAGATCTTGGGATCTCCAGTCAACTAGGTGGGGTTTCCGTTTTAGAAAACTTTTAGTTGATAGGTCTTAAGCCCATTCCCATCGATAAGGTTTGAACTTCTCTCTTGGCAAGCCTTTTGTTAGTGGATCCGCTATGTTATCCTTTGACCTTACATAGTCTATAGTGATAACTCCGTTAGAGAGAAGTTGTCTTATGGTTTTATGTCTACGAAGAATATGTCGAGACTTACCATTATATTATGTACTTTTCGCCCTTCCTATAGCAGATTGACTATCACAATGTATACATATTGGAGGTACCGGTTTTTCCCAGTTTGGAAAATCTTCCAAGAAACTCCTAAGCCAATCTGCTTCTTCTGCGGCTTTATCTAGAGCAATGAACTCCGATTCCATTGTCGAACTTGCTATGCAAGTCTGTTTGGATGATTTCCATGAGATTGCTCCATTTCCTAATGTAAACACATATCCACTTGTGGATTTTGTGTCATTTGAGCCAGTTATCCAACTGGCATCACTATATCCTTCTATCACTGAAGGATACTTCTCATATTGTAACACATAGTTTTGTGTGTACTTCAGATATCCTAGGACCCTTATTATTGCTTTCCAGTGATGTTTACCAGGATTACTGGTATATCTACTCTGCTTGCTTATAGCGTATGCAATATCAGGCCTAGTGCAATTCATGACATACATGATACTTCCCAGTATGCGAGAATATTCAAGTTGATATATTCCATCACCGGTGTTCTTTACCCAATTTTGGTTCATATCCACTGGTGATTTTGCAATGGTTATATTATACTGCTTGAACCTTTCAAGTAATTTGGCTATGTAATGTGACTGAGATAGTGCATATCCTTGTGGTGTTTTTATAATTTTCACACCCAAGATTACATCAGCCACTCCTAGGTCTTTCATGTCGAATCTAGAGGATAACATATCCTTCGTAGATTTTATTATGGCATTATTATTTCCTAGGATTAGTAAATCATCAACATAAAGACAAACAATGACATATCCAATATCCGTATATCTTATATATACGCATTTATCTGATTCATTTATTTTGAACCCATTTGATAACATAGTTTCATCAAATTTCTCGTGCCATTGTTTTGGAGCTTGTTTAAGGCCATAAAGTGATTTTACAAATTTGCACACCTTATTTTCATTTCCCGGGCTTAGAACCCCTTCTGGTTGCTGCATATATATTTCTTCTTCCAGTTCACCATTCAAAAACGCAGTTTTCACATCCATTTGGTGTATTTCCAAATTCAATATAGATGCGATTGCAATAAGCATCCTAATTGATGTTATTCTGGTAACTGGAGAGTATGTATCAAAGTAATCCAGATCTTCCTTCTGTCTGAATCCTTTTATTAAAAGTCTTGCTTTATACTTGTCTACTGAGCCGTCAGCCTTTAGTTTCTTCTTAAATATCCATTTATATCCTAGTGGTTTTGATCCTTTAGGGAGATCCACTAGTTCCCACGTATGGTTTTGTAGAATGGATTCTATTTCACTATTGACGACTTCTTTCCAATAAGGAGCATTGGGAGATGACATTGCTTGTTGGTAAGTTAGAGGTTCATTTTCTATCATATATGCATAGAAATCAGGTCCAAAGGATTTAGAGGTCCTTTGTCGCTTGCTCCTTCTCGGTTC
This sequence comes from Allium sativum, assembly GCA_030737875.1. Lineage (NCBI taxonomy): Eukaryota > Viridiplantae > Streptophyta > Magnoliopsida > Asparagales > Amaryllidaceae > Allium > Allium sativum. The sequence continues at coordinate 419,596,869 of CM060913.1, read as the reverse complement.
CTCTATCTCAGTTTCATCATCCATTTCTCTTTGATCAGCATTATCCTCGGGAGTATCTGAATCTCTTGGCCTCTTTTGAACACTAGTTTCAATAGAGGTCTTTAGAGGATAAATGTGTTCAAAGAATCTTGCATTTCGAGACTCGATAATGGTGTTTTCATGAATATCATCAATTTCAGATTTGTACACCAAAAATCGATATGCACTACTATTATGAGCATATCCAATGAATATGCAATCTATAGTCTTTGGTCCAATTTTGACCTTTTTCTGCTTTGGTATTTCTACTTTGGCAAGACACCCCCACACTTTCAAGTATTTGTAGGATGGTGGTCTATTTTTCCAAAGTTCATGTGGAGATTTTGATGTTTTCTTTCGTGGTATTTTATTCAAGATGTGATTTGCCAAAAGAATAGCTTCTCCCCAAAAGTTATCTGGCAATCCAGAACTAATTAGTAAGGCATTCATCATTTCTTTAAGAGTTCTGTTTTTCCGTTCGGCTATACCGTTGGATTGAGGTGAATACGGGGCTGTAGTTTGATGTATAATTCCATGCTCAGCACAAAATTCCTCAAACGGAGACTCATATTCTCCTCCTCTATCACTTCTTAAAGATTTTATTTTCTTATTGAGTTGATTCTCAACTTCTGCCTTATACTGTTTAAACATGTCGATTGCTTCGTCCTTACTTCGAAGGAGATATACATTACAGTATCTGGTACAATCATCAATGAATGTGATAAAGTACCTCTTTCCACCTCTAGTTTGACACATTTTCAAATCGCATACATCAGTATGTATTAATTCTAGAGGTTCGGTCTCTCGTTCAACGTGATGAAACGAGGTTCTAGTCATTTTTGCTTCTGCACAAACTTGACATTTATAGTTGGAATCTATATTGCATTTTGGTATGAATTCTAGATTAATTAATTTTCGCAATGTATCAAAATTTACATGCCCTAATTTAGAATGCCATATGTTAGAAGAGTCAACAATATAAGCAGAAGATTCACTTTTATTCATATCATTATTCGGTACAACAGTGGTTACATTTGCTTTAAACAAGCCATCACACACATATCCTCTTCCAACATACACTCCGTTCTTTGATATTACAAACTTATCAGCAACAAATGTTAGTTTGAAACCATGCTTGCTGAGCAACGATCCTGAAATCAGGTTCTTGCGGATTTCTGGAACGTGGAGAACGTCATTCAATTTTAGTTCCTTTCCAAAAGTTAACTTCAGTACAATCTTTCCCTTGCCTTCAACCTTTGATGCGGACGAGTTACCCATGAATAATTGCTCGTTATCAGTGGCAGGCTTGTAGGTTGTAAACATCCACTTGTTGGCACATATATGACGAGTGGATCCTGTGTCTAGAAACCACTCCTTGTTGTTGCCAACAAGGTTGCATTCAGAAACAACTGCACACAAATCCATATCTGTGACATCCTCTGAATTTCCTGCCATATTTGCTTCAGGTTTCTTCTTTTTGGGCGTACGACACACGGCTGCTTTGTGGCCTTTCTTCCCACAATTATGGCAAGATCCTTGAAACTTCTTTTGTTTCTTTGCATTAGGATTCTGCTCGCGCTTTCTTTTATTTGTCTTTTCATCCTCAACCACGTTGGCTTTTGCCTGCAATGAACTGGTAGCCTTTTTCTCTGATTTTCTGTTGTCTTCTTCGATTCGCAGACGAACAATCAGATCCTCCATGGTCATTTCCTTGCGCTTATGCTTTAAATAGTTTTTGAAATCCTTCCATGACGGAGGCAACTTTTCGATAGCGGCAGCCACTTGGAATGACTCACTTAACACCATCTTTTCGTCGTGAATTTCATGAATGATAACTTGGAGTTCTTGAATCTGACTGACGACTGTTTTGGAATCGACCATTTTGAAGTCAAGAAACTTTCCGACAATGAATTTCTTCATTCCGGCATCTTCAGTCTTGTACTTCTTTTCAAGTGATAACCAGAGAACCTTTGCAGTCTCAACGGTACAGTATACATTATATAAACTGTTATCTAATCCGTTGAGAATGTAATTTTTACAGATGAAGTCAGAATTCTTCCATGCAGTAAAAGCCTCAACTTTGGTGGCGTCTGGCTCTAATTCTTCAACAAACGGTGGATCCTCTGTAATGTATTGGGCCAGGCCCAAGGTTGTTAGGTAGAAAAGTATCTTCTGTTGCCAGCGTTTGAAATCCTGGCCATTAAACTTCCCTGGTCTCTCGCCATGCGAATATGGGACAGTTGGTGAAACCAGAGGCGGAGCCGGTGGCACAGTCAGTGTCGGCACAGATTTGCTGTTGCTGTTTTGCGACATTGTCGTCTGCAAATGAAAGCAACTATTAGAAACTTCGTTTCAAGATTGTTAGAATCCAATCACTAGAAACGTGCAAAAATCGTTTCTATGAACAGTAATGCCTTTAAGCGTTAGCAATACTGATTCAATGATATTGCAAATTGCAACTATAAAGTTCAGCCACAAGTATACAAGGAAATGCACAGTAAATATCCAGAGAAAGAGAAAGAAGCAGTACCGACTATTGTCCGAGTCCAGCGAGCGCTGTTTCCTTGAAACGAAGTTGCTCCCTCTACGGCGCGGAAGGATGATGAGCAATCGTTTCCCAAGGATGAAACGGACCGTATTTGTGATGTTGCGCTACAGTCACAAATCGACGACGAACGCAAGAGAGTTTCTGTATATATTTGATGCAGAACAGAGCGAGGAAGAAGAAAACAAGGAGGAGAGAAATTAGACTTCAAATTCGTGTTTTGATTCGAATTCTGCAGGCCTATATATAGGCTGGAAGAGGCATGTTCTTATGAACATGTGCCTCCGTTCGAATTGCCACGGCTATGACTGTTGGAAAGGTTGCGACCCTTTACCAACAGAAATTTCCGTTGGCAATCGCGCGGTCAAATTCAAAAAATAGCGGCTCCGCAGAAAGCCCATCGGAGGCCCAATTAATCACCAGACCCCAAGAGTTCCAAGGACCTTTATCTTTGACCTTTAAATATTAGTATGAATGTTTTATCATGTCATTGTCTCTCTCTCTTCCATCTCCTCTTTCTACTGATATAATACATCAAGCATTAGTATAAGTAGTGGCATAAGGCACAAATTTCCCCGATGTGGGACTTAGTTTGCCTCAACCACTTTACTCATTCTTCCAACATCATATGGTCTTTCAAGATCATTTGAATTAAAACGTACCTGGATTGCCTTTGTGTATGTTTCCTAGTATTCAAAATTAGGTGTATTTCAAGAGTACATATAAAATCATTGCAGTGCCTCCTTCCTTAGATTATAAGAGGAAAAGTGTACCCAGTCATGAAGATCAGTACTGTTAAATTTGAAGAATTGTTCAACTTGACGTAGCCAATCAATTACTCTATCTTCTCCGGTGAAAGTAGGAAAATCTATTTTTAATTTGATTTTTGTTGGGTCTTTTGTTGTAGCTATTTGGAAGTTAGTATTTCTTGCATTATATTCAGCATTTCCGTGATGAATATCTGTGATTCTTGAAGTTATTTCAGCATTTCTGGAGACTGGATTATCCAGAATCTATTGATCAGGAGTTGGCAGTAATGGAGGCAGAGAATTTGCTAAGGAGTAATTGTTTATTCTTTGTTGGCTGGTCCCTGATTGTCTGAATATATCTACTCGAGACTGGTTGTCTTGAATTCTTGAAATTCTACTTCCGTTTAATTCTGAATTTTATTTTGCAAGGGATTCATTAATGCTCTGGTGAATGTTGTCTACTTTTGTATTGAGATCATTCACGTTTTGCCTAATATCTTGATTTTGTAGGGAGTGATCTTGGGTGGCATCTTCCAGATTTCTCATACAGGTTTCATTTCTATGATTAGTAACACTTCGTCTATGCCACATTTCTTATTGAGATAGCATATATTGATTAGCACTTTCAAGTGATGAGGCATCTCGGCTAGCTTCCGTGGTCGATGGATCTTGAGAGTGAGGGTCAGAATTTAACTCACTCGAAGGTTCTGATACCATTTTGTTAGCCTCATCAGTTTTCTTTGACTGTGATCTGGTCTCAGGCATGTTTATAGGCTGATGATTTGATGAAATAGTGAGTGATGGTGAGGCAGGAATGGGGTACAAAGTTCAGCAAAGAGAGATGAATGATCAGTACGTGTTTATTAAAAGAAAAGGGATGATCAGAATGGTTTGGATAAGAAAGGGATTGGGTAAAAGAAGAAAAAGGGAAGAATACAAAATGGGTTGATGACTATGAGAAGATCACACCAAAAAAATGATCAGCATGAAAGAAAAAGATCAGAGAATAAAGAACATAGCAGAAGAGAAACAGAAGAACATAAGTAAAGAAATACACAATAGAAATAGTGTAAGTTGAGATTAATTTTATTACTGATTTTCGCATAGCATTTACAAATATTAGAGTGCTATTTATAGATGCTTAACACCTTACTTAACTGCCGGAATTTGCGGCATTGCCACTTAAACCCTAGTGTTATTATATTAAAGCATGTGCACATGCCCAACATGCACATTCAATTTATTTAATTTCTGCCTATAATTTAGTGTTGTAAGCTGTTAGAATGCAATCGTCTACGCCTTGTATTGTCTCAGATTTGATTTGTTTCATAATCTTGTTTTTGCTTTGATTGATTCTCGAGCTTTTCTGATGTGTTTGTTGAAATGCTTAGTAAAGGATCATGACCACCAGTTGTTTGTTGGAATGCCTGAACGTACCAAAGTATACCTTGCTTGATCGAAGATTCGGGTATTAAACAGTGAAATACCGTTGTGCCAGAAAAGGAAATACTGTTGTAGGCCGAGAAAGAGAAACGATTTTTGCTGAAAAGGTGAAAAATCGATTTTTGCTGGAGAGGTGAAGCCAACTTTTGAAGCGGTGGGATTGGAGATAATTAATTTGTCCTAAAATGTAAAGGTTGGAGGTGATTTTAGTTGGGGCTGAACTTAGTGCTGAATCCGCGTGTATAATTAATACTAGAGGCAAATAATAACTTTACCCCTAGCATGGTTTGAGGCTTATATATCTTTTGCCTTTAATTAGCTGTGGGGACAGTATTATTTGCATGTATAAGCTTTATTAGAGACAAGAGCCAACCCTTCCCCCAAAAGAGGTTATCAATAAGTGCAAATCATTTTATTGCCCTTATTTTTGTGTCTCTAATGCTTCATAATTTGTATCTCAATTGAAACCAATAGGGAAAAGAATTTTTTTGCCTAAGAACTCAATTTTCAATCTTTTTCCGTTAAATCTACCATCTATTTGAAGCACGACTTATTATTCATCGAATCACACTCCTATTGCTTCTTTCTTTTAAATCTCAAACTCCATTTCATTCAATTTTAAAAAATTTAGGGTATTTATAAAATATTTGTGGTTTGATGCTTCAATTGTAAGTAATTCCATGTTTGGATAATCTCTGTTGGTCTAAATTATGGTTTTGTTTGTAATGATCGCATGATATTCTTAGTGCAAGCGTTGGTGTTGATTTTGTTGCTTTTATATGATGTGTCATTGTTTAAATATTGTTATTTTCAAACTCTTGAATGACATTGCATTAGATTGTTAGATACAATACTTTACGGTACTTTACTGTGGATTATGCCAAGATGCAGCCGTAGAAATAGATGACAGTGTGGCATTCTTACAAGAGTCGCTACACTGACATCGATAACAGGATGCAGCTATCTTAACACCCTGTTAAATAATGACGATGCAAAGTCGTGGTGTGTTCCATTCACTTCGTTTAGAATCACTGAACAAGCGGACATAACTTGAGCACAAGGCTGCTATTGTAATAATAAAATGTTGTGCATACAATACAAGAGCAAATATTACCCTCAATTATCACTTCTGATTCATCACACAAAAAATGAACCACCTGACATTCAGTCGACTAAAATAAATTGAACACGCTTCGAACATTTCACCTCGGTTGCTCTCTCAGCGATTTTTGCTTCAAATCTGAAGTCAGTCTGATTCACATGGTGACATATGAAATTGTTTTCTTATAACGCTTAAGTTTGAAACCAAAACCGTATAAATTATAGCAGACAGGTATTTTCAAAAGAAGCCATGTATAGGGATAACCTTTGTATAATTGTCAGTTTTCATGTTGAAAACTAGAATTCAGACTAAACCTGCATTTAATAATGGAAATAAACAAGAAACTAGAAAAACAGTAATGATCAGTTAGTTTAACTCAGGAAAACAGTAAACGGTAAAGTTAAAAATTATACTACCACTAAACTAGGAATATGTTTGCTTTTAACTTTATTGTTAGTGCCAAAAAACCAGCTGCCACTGCCATTTATTGAGTAGAAATATCTCCTGCATATGTGTTCTCTTCTCTATTATGATTTTTAAATATAACCTGGTTCATGAACAAACCACAATATAATCATATACAGTCAAGTTAAACTGAAGTGCATACTGGATGTAACTCATCCTTCAAATTGAAAACAAGTCATTTGTCTAAAAACCATCACACCTGCGCATGATTGATAACATTTTACTGCTACAAAATTCTCAAACCTGCAAATGTGAAACTGGCTCTATAAATTCAACACATAGTCCAGGAGAACAAGCTACAACTTGGAATGTGTGAGGCATGATGCTGTAGACAACATAGCAATCACAGGTACATATGATGCAAGAATGCTACAGCCACTCGCATTAATAATGTTTATAACGTGTGCCGTGGGCGTTGATGAATCATTTTTATTGTTATTACCATATATTTTTTGCCATGACAACTGAAAAATTGTAAACCACATCAATTTTTGAAATATGTCACCGACTCATGCATAAAGTATGGTAATTTTTATTCTAATACACAATTTTAATAAGTTAATCCACCATTTTACTTTAATAAGTTAATCCATAACTATTTTGTAAGTAACTTAAAAATTTCATGTTTTTGTTTAGAAAAAAGGAAAATCAGCAATTCTTATAGAAGTTGCACAGCCACATGGAATATTTTCTTTTATTTTTTCACCTAGTTCAATATGTAAACATCTAAATGTGAGTTTTCGAGCAATATTGCATATAGATCTTAGCTTTTTTTGGGATTTTGGAGGATAAATCTTTTTTTTGTTCTTCTTAAAGTTTTGCTTTTCCATTACGGCCATTTACACATAACATTATCGCATCATTTTGTATGTTATGTTTTATGCAATACAAGCACTCTCTTTACATTTTACATCGTTGTTTCTATCTATCTATCTCTCTCTCTCTCAATCACATTCCTGAATCACTCAAGCATTACAAACAACACTTTCAAGATTGTTAATAGTTTAGTTCTTCATAGTGTTTTTTGGGGACAAAACTAGTATGTATTTTCGTTCAGCAATAATATGTATATTTATTCAAATGTATTTTATACCCTTATTAAGCAACTGTTATTCTTATATAAATGTTCTTTTAAGCTCACACTCATATTTTAAGTGTTGGTTAGAAGAATTAGTGCATCAAATGAGCATTACAACTGAAGAATATAGAATGCAAATATAAAATCATGACCAATACATTCATGGTTAAGTAGTTATAATAATTAATAGATTCATAGTTTCGCAATAACAAATACGAAAACGAGGTTGCCTACATATGCGACCAAGCATGATAGGTTTTTTGTATCAAGAGCAAGCACTTCTGTTATAAATTCTACTCACTATTCTACTTGTTTTTGTCTTATTTTCATGACTTCCATCTTCTGTGATGCCTAAATGGAATAGCATGTTGGCATAAGCTTTTATATATAATCAAGACCAACAATGTTCTGTTCTTCTTAAGCTTCAAACTAAAAATAAACAAAGTACTTACTGTTGTTACATTGAATGATGTACTGCACTTAGATTTTAATTTAAATGTAGGATTTTAGAAATAAGAATTGTACGAAGCACAACCGAGAAGAAGAAAGATATTTGACATTTTTTTAGGTGGAAAAACTAATTAAAAATTATATTATTAAAAGACTTTCATCGAAGATTTTAGTACAGTTCTAGTGGCCCTTCATCGAAGATGAAACAAACTTGAAAGCCAGACAAATGATGTGGAAAGGTTAATAAATAATAAGCATATATCAAGCCTCTTACCTTTCAATCAAAGGAGGAAGTGTAGTAGATTCAGCAAAGTCATTTTCAGCTACACGTTTGCAAAGGCTTTGCTGAATCCACATTTCCAAAACAAATTGCCTATGCAGTCGACCTTCCATCATACGGGAGAACTGCCTACATGAAGATACATATTGACATCTATGAGAGAAAAGCAGAAATGAAACCTACCGACTGATGTTGAATCATTGAGAAAGCGACCTATCATATCACTGCCAAAACAAAAGTTATTTATTGCATGCATGCAACTTTTCTTCCCCTGGCGCGAAATAATGTTATGGTTGAGTTATGGGCTCACTGAGATGGGGACTAGCACTGTAGCTTCACTGGCTTTCACGTTACATCTATCTGAATTTTGTATAATTTGAACCAAAAAACAATACATTTCTTTGAGTTCGATTAGAAAATGGTAACAAAAAAAAAAAAAAAAAAAAAAAAAAAAAAAAAAAAAAAAAAAGGAATTGTTACTGAAAAAATTAAATAAAAATACATGAAGCAGAACATTTGAGGGTCGTCCCAGGAGCAGTATTCAATGGAATCTATACAGAGATAAATTGAAAGCGGTTGCTAACTCACCATGAAACCATTTTGTTCTTAGTTTTTAATTCAGTCAAGTGTAATGTGCAAGTGAAGTTTTACTATTTCAAAAGGCCACCATTTGCATTACCATATTGCAAACATTAGAAGAATATATATATATATATATATATATATATATATATATATATATATATATATATATATATATATATATATATATAAGTAAGGTGCAAATGCTATTAAATTAAAAAATAAAAATCATTTTCACATAGTGATATATGAAATTGATAACGTGAATTAAAACAGTGGAATTTCTTGAAATTCACATATGTCTGTAACTTAGGCTTACCCATTTTTTGTTTTGGGTTTTTATCCACATGAAAGTCCAAACCGCTTAGGTATATAGTGTAAAGTGACGGTTGTAGAAAATGCAGTTAACACACAAAACGTGATTTTTTATTATTATTATTATTATTATTATTGGTAAATAACAGAAGTGTTAATATCCAATATTGGTTTTGATAACAACAACCATATAAATATTACTACTAGTACTACTTACACAGGAGGCTGTGGAATTGGACAACCAACCCAGATATGGGCAAGGGGGAGGGAAGAACAACTTTTTACACATTTTAAATAAACTGCTGCTCCTTCCCCGTTTACCTGTTGGAGGTAGAATGATTTTTTTCACCTGCTGACCCTTACCCTTTTTCATTTCCCTCTTTTTCTAGTCTTGGGCAACCCAGCACAATGGGCTGCTCTTGATTGTTTTAGAGTAAATCTCAGCAACATCTTGTAGTAACTTATGTTTTCAAAATTAACATTTATATAATACTTATTTTCTTCAATGATAGCTAACTAAAAAGTAAACACAGAAAATCAGAGATTGTAACAAGTTTGATTTACGTAGAAGAGAAATGCTAAGCTCACTCTCCCTTAGGGAGAGTGAGTTTGTACTTGTCACATGATTGGTGGAAATGAGTTGGCACCAATCATTAGCCATGTATGATACAATAAATACCAACCCATTTCCACCAATCAGGTGGCAAGTACAAGCTCACTCTCCCTAAGGGAGAGTGTGCTTAGCATTTCTCTACGTAGAAAGTAAGTTGAGACAAATGCATTTCTCAAGAGTGGTGAACTTGACTAGCATGATTGGTAACGATTGAATGATATCATTTATTTGGTTAAAAAATTGTTGTGGCAAAAATTATGACTACATGGTTAGTACATACTAAATAGACGTAAATAGGTAGAGTAATTATCTTTACAGCCATATATAAAGGTTGGAAAAAATGTATGATTTTGAACGAGATTCATAGTCAGAGGAGATTTTAATATTTTAAAGGAGATGAATGACAAAGATGACATTATATATATATATATATATATATATATATATATATATATATATATATGTTTGAAATTGGGTAAATTTTTATTTCAGCCCATAAATCCGGGTCGGTCCAAATATTACAAAGCCCGAACTGAAAGTACGAGAGACATAATAAAACAACTGTTCACTTTTCATTCATTCCACATCGTCTGCAAAAGTAAACAAAAAGTTCCCAATTGAAGAAAAATTAGGGCAGTAGCTTTTTTCATGACGGCCGTAGATTCTCTTTTCGCCTTCCTCCAATCACTGTCCTCCAGTTCCACTTCTCCAATTGTAGTAGTTCTCGTTCCGTTGCAGTGGTAAGATACTTCGGTTTAATTCTGCCAATTATGATTGCAGTTTCTCGATTAATTGCTACTGCGTTTACTAACACATCTTTTTCCTTCATAAGCACGGGCGTTGCGTTCTCGCCATGTCTGCCACACTGTGGTTGCGAGGCCAACCTTGTCAACCTCTATCATCAATTACGACATATTACTCTCATCATGCGTGTAGTTGATTTCATCCTCTAAACTTCCAATTTGTTCAGTATTGAAGCATTTTAATTTCATCCTCTAAACATCCTCTAGCCTTCTACTGTACTGACATTCGAAGTATAGATGCTTAAGAGTTTCCCTTTCTTTATTGCAAAGATAGCATATGTCCTCGTCTATGATCTCCCAGCTATGTAGTCGTTCTTTAGTAGGCAGCCTGTCTAGGATAGCTTTATATAGGACTTGAGACATTTTTGGTGGACAGGACCTTGTCCATACCACTTTGCTTCAAGTTACCTGCTCAAGCTCTTGCCTAATACTTTCCCATACATTTTTAAGAATAAATTTGCCTTCAGCCCACTTCCACTCATCTTCAGACTTGTTAAGGTTAATTGTTTTCTCTGCAAGTTCATTTGCTAGGTTGCGTGCTATCAGATTATTACTGCAGTTCCATGAATTGTTTGATATAATCCTGTTCACTGTGACTGTCGGTGCACCATAAGCTGAAAAGCTACCCCAAACATGTCTGTCAATTAGACTTTTAACATTCAACCATGGATCACGCCACAAGTCAGCTGACTTCCCATTGGCTATCTCTCGTTGAATTCTGCTCTTTAGTTCTTATCTGAATTTCAGACAGTTTTTACAAATAATTGATGAGTTGTTGTCAATGGGTGAGGTCCAGAAGTTGCTTTTGCTGTATCTGGCCCTCATCCACATAGCCCATAAATTATTTGAAGAGATTAAGTTCCAGGCTAGCTTCAGCCCATAAGTCTTTTTGAGTTCGAATAAATTTTTCAGCCCAACTCCTCCCAATTTTTTGGGCCTACACAAAAGTTTGTAGCTGATTTTGTGTAAACCTCCCTTCCAAATAAAATTTGCACAAACTGTATTAATTTTAGCTATCGAGCAATCTAGAATTTCGAATGTTTGCAGCCAAAATCTGACTTTTGAAGTGATTACAGTGTGAACCAATTCCACTCTCCCAACAAATGAAAGTAGTTTAGATCTCCAACCCTGTAATTTGTCACGAATACCATCTACCAGTTTGCCACACTCAGCATCAGTAATAGTGTTATTAAACAGTGGTACCCCCAAGTACTTGACCGAAAGAGTACCCTCTGGAACACCAATTGCTTCAAGAAACTCATTCTTGCTTCTACAGAATTTATTGAAGTAGCATTTAATTTTGAGATCATTCACCTTGAGCTCCACCCATCTCTCCATATTGTGGAAAATGTGTTTTAGTTGGGTAATGGCTGAAATAAAGGCCTTAAACAACACTAGTAAGTCATCAGCATATACCAGATGGGTGACTAATGGTTAATGATTATATATTGGCAAAATCAGACTACGTTCAATTGTCAATTCCAATTGCAACGTAAACCATTCCATAGCCACATCAAAAAAATATGGGGATAGAGGGTCCCCTTGTCTAATTCCCCTTGTGCTAGTGATGTGCCCCTTAGGCACACCATTGATAATGATAGAGTACGTTGGGGAATTGAGGCAGAACCGAATTAAGTTTAAGAGGTTAGCAGGAAGACCCAGATATTTTAGCATGTGAATGATGAATTCTCGATTGACTCTATCATAGGATTTATGTAGATCAATTTTTAGACAAATCTTATCTGCCCCTTTCTTGTTAAAATCTCAAACAAGTTCATGTGCCATAAGTGAATTTTCAGAAATAAATCTCCCCTTGATAAATGCACTTTGACATTTAGATATTAGATCTGGCAGAACTGAATTTAAACGGTTGCAGATGATTTTTCTTAACACTTTGCACACCACATTGCAAGGCACCCCTTTTTATATATATATATATATATCCCATATATATATATATATGTGTGTGTGTGTGTGTGTGTGTGTGTATGAGGCACGCTCCAAGGAAGCCCTTTTGCATCTGATTCAGAGCCAAGTATTTATAATTAAATAAGTTAGTGGGGGGAGAGAGAGTTAGTGGGAGGAGAGAGAAACCAGCATATGTGGTGGAAATCATGGGGGCTAATGAAGACAATATAGACGTTAGCGTGTGAACACGTTTTATCATATTTAGTATGTTTTATAATTATTTACTAGCCGTTTGGCTCATGCATACTTGGTATATTTAATACTAGTCGTTAGGCTCATGCATACTTGGTATATTTAATACTAGCCGTTAGGCTCATACATATTTGGTATATTTTGTATCAGCCGTTAGGCTCATAGCACTATATATTTGTGCTCTTTGTATCATGTTTTTGCATCAATAAAATTACAATTGTTCCTCACTAATAACTCTCCTCCTCATCTCTTAATATGGTATCAGAGCCTTTATTCCGAAAGGCTCATTCTTTATCAAAAGTGTTGATCACAGCTACAACACCAACTGTGTTGTGCCAGACCTCTTTCAACCTTCATTCTTTTCTGGATCTCTACATGCTGTCGTGAGTTTTGTCACATTACGGTGATACAAGTGAAACAAAAAGGCTGCAACTATAAGTAAACTGCCTCGTCATATTCTCATATCTAATGGCCAATGATTCTGGTGCCACATCAACGGTATCAACAAGCACCATCAATAACACCCCACTAAACCATCATAACCTGATCAAATAAAAAACTCAAGTCATTACTACATCGTTGGACGAGGATAAGAATATACTATGGAAATACCAAATTGAAATTGCGTTAAAGGGCTATGGACTACAAGTGTATGTCAATGGAACCATAACTATACCACCGGTGACAATAGCAAACCAAGATGGCAATCTCTCACCAAATCCTGACCACGTCAAATTTCAGAAACAGGACAGCCTGTTATCATCATGGCTATTATCATCATATGCCCTATGTTGTTATCACAGATAGTAGGCTGCAACACATCTCATGATATATGTACCACTGTGCAACAGATTTTCAGTTCACAATCAGCTGCTAGAATCATGCAATATAGAATAGAATTACAAAATTTTAGAAAAAAGGAGGCAAATATGAAAGAATACTTAGGGAAAATTAAAAACCTATGTGACAAACTAAATGTTGTTGGCCATAAGATCAGCGACAATGAGCAAATCCTATTTATTATTGATGGATTAGAAGAAGAATACGAATCTCTAGTAACTGTGTTAGCCACACAACAAACCTTACCTGACTTACAGTTCGTTCGATCATCACTCCTCGCTCATGAAGGCAGAATCGACCAAAGAAAAACAACACAGAATAAGTTCTCTGCCAATTATGCCACAGTCAGAAAAAAAGCAGATACAAGGAGATAACAACAACTATCATGTGAAATGTCAAATATGCCAAAAGTTTGGTCACATGACGAACAAATGTTACTTCAGGTATAGTTCAGACACAGGTGGACAATAGGCAAGCCAAAATTACTCTTCACAAAAAAGAGCACAAGCAAATATGGCAACAACAGTGAATTCAACTCAAAATAATAATGATGCAAACCGAAGACATAATGCTGCAGATGATGATGAAGTAAAAAAATGAAGACAATGGCTTCAAAGAATGGTACCCTGACTCAGGAGTGACTCACCCCCATAACTAGCAATCTTCAGAATTTAAACATTGGGAGTAGAAATTACTCAGGTATGAGGAATTTGCATATGGGTAATGGTAGTACTGCTAGTATCACACACATAGGCAAAGGGACAATTTTTGGGAAAAGAAAACTCAAATTAAACAATCTTCTTAGAGTACCCACGATTAATAAAAATTTGTTAAGTGTATCAAAATTTGCCAACGACAATAATGTTTACTTTGAATTTCATACTAGGTTTTGCTTAGTTAAAGATTCCCTGAATCATGAAATATTACTTCAAGGTAACCTATATGATGGTTTATACAAATTCAACAACTTGAAGACTGCAAACTCAAGTGGAGAATTCTGGTGCAATAATGTAGATGCTAGTAGTGACAATGACTGTATTAGGAATAGCTGCAATAACGTTGATTATGACAATAATAGCAGTAAATGTAACGTGATTAATTCTTGGCATGTAAAATTAAGACATCCTAATCTGGAAACTATTAAGACTGTTCTGCGTAATAATAACATTCATTATAAAAATGTACCTATCAAACACACATGCACACACTGCCACTCGGGAAGAGCCACAAGCTCCCTTTTAGTGATCCTAAAACCAGATATAATGAGCCACTGAGCTTATGGTCGCTGACTTGTGGGGACGTGCGCCTCTAAATTCATATCAAGGACACAGGTATTATCTTTCTTTTGTGGATGCTTATTCTAGATATACTTGGATATACATGTTGAAAACTAAATCAAAACCTTGCAATATAGTTATGTTATTTATAACTCATGTAGAAAAACAAATGAACAGTACTGTTAAGGTTGTTCAGATAGATGGAGGAGCTGAGTTTAAACCTCTAACTAATTACTTTCTCAAAAGAGGGATCAAACATAGATTAACTTGCCCTCATACATCCGAACAAAACGGTTTAGTCAAAAGAAAACATAGACACGTAGTAGAGACTGGTCTAACTTTGTTATCATAAAGCTCATTACCCATGAAATATTGGAATGAAGATTTTTACACATCTGTATTTCTCATTAACAAGTTGCCAACCAAAGTCTCAAACAATAAAAGCCCTCATGAAATGATATACAGTGTTAGACCAGAATATTGTTTTCTGAAAGCCTATGGGTGTCTATGTTTTCCATGTTTGAGAGACTATAACAATCATAAACTAAGTATGAGATCAAGCCCATGCACATTCATTGGGTACGCACAAAACCAAAAAGGCTATAAGTTCATGGACAAAAATGAAAAAAAAATATGTTTCTAGACATGTGATATTTGGTGAAAACAAGTTTCCTTATGCAAAAAAGCAAATCGGCAAAAAGGATGAGGAACAAAGAATAAACAATAACATACGGTTCAAGCCATTCATTATTGAACCACCTTCAATCAATAGAAATGAAGAGCAACAACACACAGGAAATTTAAACACACAGGAAGAAACTATGGACCGAATAAATGAGGAAACCAATGAGACACACAATGACTCAGAAGACATAAACATACATCAATCAAATCAAAACATGTAGTATAGTGAAGATACAAAAAACAACAGCCATGCTGACATAGCAACAATGATACACAACAGTATACACCACCACAATCAACTGGACATCACATGATCACCAGGTCAAAGAGAGGCATCTTCAGACTTGAAGCATATTATATTTATGCCATTGAGATCGAACCATTGAATTTCACTCAGGTCATAAGATCAAACAAATGGAAGGAGGCAATGGACACTGAATATAAAGGTCTCATAAGAAACAACATTGGAGCTTAGCGAGTCAGCCAAAACACAAAAATGTTATTGGTTGGGTGTAACGACCCGCATTCTACGCATCGGAAGATCGTAGAATATTTATTTCTCTTTGATACAAAGTCGTATGGTCATGTAACTTTGGGAAACGACTAGTAGGGTCATTTCCCATGTTCATGATTTTTGCCGATTTTTAAATGACCGTTTTGCCTCTAGTTGATCTTGTTTCGTCCATAACTTTTGATTGTTTAGAAATTTTGACTTGAAACCACTTCCATTAGCTCCAGATGATGGTTTCTCTTTCCGTAGAGTGGTCATAATAGTCAAACGGACTTACCGTTTGGGAGATATGGCTGAATTAAGGTTTAAAGGGTTATTTTCAGCTAATTGGGCTTAACCGGGTAGTTAGTAATTAGGCCCGTTGAGGGATTTCGAGATTAGTGGTATTTAAGGGCTGCTAGGGTTAGGATTTCGGTTTTTACTTCATTTTTCCAGCCGCCACTTATTTTCTTCAACCCTAGTCATGGCCTCCAACATCTAGAATCATTCCAAATCACCTCTAATCACTTTCTAATCAAAGATTAAGCAAAACTACATCAAATCAAGGCGAATTAGCATAGGATTTGGGATAGAGCTGCTGGAACACATAGAGATTGGATCTATATCAGAGGAGTTTCAGTTCTGAAAGTTAAATTGTGGCAAAGGTGAGTGATTTGCTTAGTTTTTCACTAATTATGGCTAGTTAGGGTAATTAGCGAAAATTAGCGAAACTATGGCTCAGAAAAATCTAGAAAAAATCCTAAAATTCTAAAACACCATTTTATGCCTCTGATATGAATTTGGGTTAATTTCGACTAATTTTGCAAATCCCTGAATTTGGGGGATTAAGGGGTGATTAGTGATAATTAGCGAATTTATGCATGTTAAAAATCTAGAAAAATATTCAGAAATTATGAAATATTGTTTTAGGCCTCTGTTAGAAATTTGGTTCCATTTGGTTAAGTTTTGCTAATCATATCATTAGTTTTGCTTAAAACATGCTTAAAGGAAAATATGGGGTTTTGGTCATGTTTGATCCATTTTGATATGTCATATTGTTGTTTTGGTGTTTGTGGTTGATTCCCTATGTTCCTATGATTGTATAATATGCTTTGTGGTTGATTAGAAGTGTTAGATTGGTCGAAAACGCCGTCGAGAGGCGAAAATAGCTTGCTGGAATGGTGTAGGTTTTAGGACCAGGAAAAACCGACCAGGCTTCTGACCGACCAGGTTCTTGACCGACCAGGTTTCGACCGACCGGGGGAAAACAGAACGACCGACCAGGTTCCAGACCGACCAGGAATGAAGGAGGTTTCAGACCGACCAAGTCTGGAACGACCAAGGGAGTTTCGAACGACCGAGTTTGGACCGACCAGGGGGGGTTTCTGACCGACCGACCCCGTAGGAACTTCAGGCCGACCAGGATGGGTGAAATGCGACCAGAGGAGGTTTCAGACCGACCAGGGGAGGAGTGAAATGCGACCGACCAGGAATGAAGGAAACCGATCCACTCGTGCTTCATATCACGATCCGAACCATATGCAGATGACCACGATCCGAGCTGAAGGAGCTTGTCACGAATCGATCTGGAGGGGAGCGCACGATTCAAAACAGAGGGTGACCACGAGCTAGTGACTGCGAACCGAACCAGGGTGGTGCGACCCGAACCGTTGGAGGGCGGAGCACGATCCGAACCTGAATGAAGACCGATCCGGAGGATGATGAATAAAACCCAAGATGCAAAGGTAGTCCAAAGGAGAAGTTAGAGCTCAGGATCCAGATGGGAACCAATGAGTTCACTTCATGATTTGGGCTTGGCTGCAGGACGTGTGCAAAGGGGTTATCGGTGTCCATAACATTGGTTCATCACTGAGAGATGGATTAGGGGCTCGTAGTGTAGTTATACGAAGTTGGACTTCGTCAAGGCCCAAAGGATTAGGTGACCAAAGTAGTGGATATCGTATGCTTTATGCACTGAGTGAGAGATGTGAGGATGGTTGCTATGCTTGATTTGTTTGACATCACCATGACATACACACCCCTCCCCCGTATCTTTACACCTTATGCTTAGTGCCACCTTAGAGTATTGTACAGTATGTAGTGCTAACTCTTTGGTTGCAAGTCTAGGTTCAGGTATGATTGGATTATACCTGTTATTGTTCTGTTTTGTTTAGCTGCTTATCGCTCACACCAGACTTTTGTCTGACCCAGAGTTTTATGTCTCTTCTTATTACTCTGGGTGCTCACACGAGCAGACTAGAGACAGGTTAGGTGGTATGCACGAGTAGCTGATCCGGAGACGAGCAGGAGGCTTCCACGTATGATATATATAGATATTCTCCCTGTGTCGCTGGTGGTCACTACTCTGGGCATTAGTAGTGTACCTTTTCTTTCTTTTGTTTTAGAGACGGTTTTGAAAGTTGTAATAATGATGGTTTGGGTCATAAGCTGTATTTGGATTTCCGCTGCTGTGATGGTCATGTTGGTTTAGTTTTCAGCTTATGCACTGTCTCGCCTGTTTTATGTCAAAGTTATGTTATTATTATATTTTATTCAATGCGCTGTGAGACATTCTACAGGTTCCTTTGTTAGTTCATTCTTTTCTTTTGGCGACCGTTCTGTGCTAGTTGGACATCGGCACAGCGCATTTCGGGGAAATGTCGGCTAGTGCGGGGCGGGCCGTTACATTGGGTGAACATACAAAATAAAAAGAAAAGAAGATGGATCTATTGACAAATACAAGGCCAGACTGGTTGCAAAAGGTAACGCACAACAATTTGGTTTTGATTTCAACAAAACTTTTTCTCCTGTCATAAAACCTACAACCATCAGAATTATACTGACCATTGCTCTAAATAAAGGATGGAATGTGAGGCAACTGGACGTCAATAATGCTTTTTTGAATGGGGAATTGACAGAAGAGGTATACATGCAACATCCTGAAGGATATGGTACTGGTGATAAAGTATGCAAACTATACAAAGCAATAAATGGCTTAAAACAAGGTTCAAGAGCTTGGTATGAAAAGCTAAAGTCAATTTTGTCTAACATGGGTTTCTCACAAGTTAAATTGGACAATTCTCTATATATGAAGAAGGGCATACATGGATCTGTGCTCATTCTAGTATACGTTGATGACATGCTAATAACAGGAGACAACAACGAAGAAATAAACAGAACCATACACAAGCTGGATCAAAATTTCGCCTTTAAAGACTGGAGGGAACTAAAAAAAATTCTTGGAATACAAGTGATTAGGAAAAACAATGGTGAATTAATATTATCCCAACAAAATTATATCACTGAAATACTGCAAAGGGAAAATATGCACAAGGCAAACCCATTACCTGTGCCTATGATTAGTAACCTAAGACTATCTAAGCACAAAGGAGAAGCTATCGACAATGCCAAACAATATAGAAGCATAATAGGAGCATTACAATACACAACTGTTACTCGACCAGACATAAGCTACAGCATCAATAAACTCAGTCAATACATGCAAAACCCTTTATCAGAACATTGGATGGCTTTAAAGAGAGTGTTACAATACTTACAAGGCACAAGACATTACGACATATGCCTATCAGAAAAGGAACTTAACTTATACAGCTTTAGCGATGCTGATTGGGCAAACGATATTGACGATCGAAAGTCTGTCTCAGGATACTGCTTTTATCTCAGTTCTAATATCATTTCCTGGTGTATGAAGAAACAAAAGACCACATCCAAATCTAGCACAGAGGTGGAGTACAGTGCACTGGCAAGCGCTACAGCTGAAATCACGTGGATAGAATCACTAATGGAGGTGCTTGGTTTCACTCCAAGACAAAAGTCGGTCATTTGGTGCGATAATAAGAGCACAGTATCTTTATCTCTAAACCCTATTCAACATTCAAGGACAAAACATCTTAAAATTGATCTCCACTTTGTGAGAGAAAGAACGCAATCAGGAAGACTTGTAATATGTCATGTACCTGCATCCTATCAGAAAGTAGATGCTCTCAAAAAGGCCCTTCTGACCAAGTATTTTATCATAATAAGAGAGGAACTTCGCATTATCAGTGGAGGCGGAAGCCAGAATGAAAAGGAGACCCTATTTCAAACTGAGGGTGCAAAATGAAGACAATGGAGCCGTTAGCGTGTGAACGCATTTTATTATATTTAGTATGTTTCATAATTATATATTAGTTGTTAGGCTCATGCGTACTTGGTATATTTAATACTAGCCGTTAAGCTCATGCATACTTGGTATCTATAATGCTAGTCGTTAGGCTTATACATATTTGGTATATTTTGTACTAGCCGTTGGGCTCATAGCACTATATATATATATATATACATATATATGTGTGTGTGTGTGTGTGCGCGCGCGCTCTTTGTATCATGTTTTTACATCAATAAAATTACAATTGTTCCTCACTAATAGCTCTCCTCCTCATCTCTTAATAGAGGCTAAAGAGGTGTTGCACTATTTGGGGTGCTCCTGATCCTATCCTTATATATATATATATATATATATATATATATATATATATATAGCGGGTTTACATGTGTAACACCCTGAATTTTCTATGAATATTAAAATTAACAATTTTAAGAATACTTAATTGTTAAAGTGAGAATTAAGGGAAATGGGTTATGTCATTGCGTTCGTCTCAAAATTCTGCTTGGAATAGAGTCGAAGTTTTCGTAAATCGGACTTCGTATGAGGAAGTTATGGCCCTCGGAAGTTTCAACAATTTTATATAAATTAAAACAGTTCAGAATAAAAATTCAAAATTCAAACAGGGGAGCGGGCTGGGCGGGAGTTCTCCCGCCCAAGGCCAGGTCGACCAATGGGTCGACCTACCCTATACAGGTAGACCAGGGGGTCGACCTAACCCCTCGGGCAGATCTGAAATGTGACGATTTCTGACTCTTTGCTGAGTCATTAGGGCTGATGTGGTTGTTCTAGATAACTCTATATAGTCTGGATGGTTGGGATTGCTCCTATGATAATATAACGACTTAGTTTGATTCAAACTTCTATGAAAGAGTGCCTAGACTCAAACCCTAAACCTAAACTAAATTAGTCTCTTGGCCACCATGCTGCTGCTAGGATAGTTCTTCTTCCTAAAGCTTAGGGATTAGCAAGTCGGAATTCTAATTCAAAAGACGAACGAATCATTCTTTTCTCTAACCTATCTTTGTGAGTACAATTTCTTTCACAAAATAATTAATAAATTAATTGTGATAAGTTATAAAATGTGGATTATGAGAACATGATTGTTGAATCATGTGATGTTATTGTCTGTTGGTGAACATATGACAGTTTTATTATCTTATGTTGGTAGATCTAATTCACATGTCCAATTATACATGTTTAACTTGATTTATTTTATGCTAGTTCGTATGTGAATCTTATGCAAGTTCGGGATGTTAAATCATATGCTAGTTTGTATGTGAATCTTATGCAAGTCTGTGTTTACATATGTTACGTCGTATGTGAATCTTATGCAAGTTTGGGATGTTAAATCATATGCTAGTTTGTATGTGAATCTTATGCAAGTCTGTATGCGGATTATACACAAGTTTATATGTGAATAAAGTATATACATATACTAGTTTATATGCAAAAACCACTACAACAAAAACACCATATTACAACTTTAATTTTACAACGGTGGTAAACGCACCGTTGTAATAAATGGTTTTTTACAACGGTGGTAAAGACACCGTTGTAATAAATGGTTTTTTACAACGGTGGTAAAATCACCGTTGTAATAAATGGTTTTTTTACAACGGTGGTATTCCCTAAAGTTGCAATAAACATATTTTTAACAACTTTTTGTTTTGTTAGTTGTAATAGATGCCCATTACAAACTTCATGTTTATAATATCTATATTTAATAACTAATTATATTAATATTTAATAATAATTAATAATTAATAATAAACTTAGGAATCGATAATATTTATTAAATAATTAATAGTTAATAAGTGGTAATTTAATGTTTAATAGTTAATGTTAACTGCTTATTAATTAATATTTAGGTGACATATACATTTAATAGTTAATAATAAAATTACTATTAAATATTTAATAGTATATAATCAATAAAATTTACATAATAATTAACTTTTAATAGTTGGAATTCAATTATAACTTTGAAGAAATAGGTAATAAATAATAATAACTATTAATAAATAATAATGACTATATAATAAATAATTTTAATTATACAATAGTGAATGAATAAGTAATAATGACTAAATAATAAACAATTTTAATTATTTAGTAATAATCATGATTAATATTAAATAATTAATAATTGGTAAATAATGACTAACAATTTTAAACCATTTATACGTAATTAATAATTAGAATTAGTATTTAATAATTATCAACCGCTATTTAATAATGACTAACAAGAATTTTTAACAACTATTTAATTTTTTCTATTGCAAACATTTATTAACTGCTATTATGTTATAACAATTTTCAAGTAAATGTTGTTAACTACAAGGAGTAATCATCAATATAACGTAACACGTTAGAGCTTTAAATAAGGCCAAAAGGTGGACTTCACCTTTACTGCTTAATTTTCGTTTTGGCTCCAGATCTAAAATTTTCGTTTTGGCTCCATCGCGAATATTTGGCTCCAAAGTAAATTTTTTGGCTCGTATTTCCTTAATTTTTCCATTAGACCTTCTCCGTTTTCACGGTAACACAATTTCAGAAATCATTTTATCTTCTTAAACCCACGCCGCCTATTATTCTATCTCGCCATCATCTCGTTCTTTCTTTTCTTCACAAAGTAAATCAGCGATCTGGTACTACAATCGAAGGCAAGTTTAGAGATTTCAGGCTTCGGTTGGGATATTATTGGTCATGGGTTGCGCAGAAGATCTGTGCGTGGATCCATAGGAGGAGAGAAAGCGATTTCGATCTGTAGGGGGAGAGAAAGTAGATCTGTGCATGGATCTGTATGTACTCAGAGAGGATGCGTGGATCTGTGCGTGGATCTGCAAGCGAGAGCGAAAGGAAGAAGGATCTGCGCGTGGATCTGTGCGTGAAATATCAGAATTATGCCCCAGCAAACTTTGATCTATAGTTTCGTAGCTCGAGGTATGATTATACTTGCGGAGTACACTGAATTCACTGGAAATTTCACCAGCATCGCCTTCCAATGTTTGCAGAAACTTCCGGCAATGAACACCAAGTTTACCTACAACTGCGATGGCCATACTTTCAATTACCTTGTCGAGGGCGGATTCAGTGAGTATATTCTCTGTTTTTCTTTTCTCTCTTCTTTTTTGAGGCAAATTCGTAGGTCACAGAATTTAAATTGGTTTAATCTGGTGTTGATTATTCGATATGGCAGCTTTGTAAACCTGGTGTTATGAGATTTTGTTTTGTTAGTTGATGTGATCATATTGAGTTGAATACTATGTCATGGTAAGAATCAATGACTCAAATCTTGGTTTTCATTGTTTAAATGTTTGGAAAGTAAGGCGACAGCAAAGGAAACAATGTATCAGTAAGGATGTAATTATACTTTTAACTTGCTGAGTTTTTAATCCGGAGCATCATAGTGGCATTTTTAACATTTTTTGAATGCCAATGACACTTATCCCTTTTTTCCTGTGAATCTTTTTATTCTTTCAGGATTCGCTTTAATTCCATGATTCACAATCTTTACGTGACTGGTATACAAGTGACTGAACTGGATGCTGGAGCATATAAAGATTCGGTGTGTGTTAGTGTGTATATTTACATGAAAGTGTGTATGTAACTGAGTGTACTGAATGAGCAGTCTATAATGAGGAATGTATGTATGTAATTGACTGTATTATATAACAGATGGTTGTACAATAGTGGGATCATAAAGTTGTACTATTTCAAATAATGAAATAAAATATTTAATTGAATAAAATAATTGTTTGAATATCAAATTCTGTGCAATATCATTTTATGTAATATAAATATTTATTTCTATACGAGATGTAATGTATCATTAAATAAAAATCATATTGTTATACTCAACAGTTACAACGGTGCAAAACAGTTGTAATAAATCATTCTACAACGGTGAGTAAAAGTTGTTAAATACCCTATTTCACAACGGTGTTGCAACGGTGCAGAAACGTTGTAAAAGATATAAGTATATTACAACTTCTTAATACACGACGGTGGCTCCACCATTGTAAAAACTTTTTACAACGTTTTTGCACCGTTGTAATATGGTATATTTGTTGTAGTGAACATGTGATAAATTCATATGCAAGTTGTAGGAATCCATATGCAAGTTTAGGTTAAAACTATATTCACATTTTTAGGTGAAAATTATATTCACATATGCAAGTTTAGGTGAGACTCATAATTCATATATGCAAGTTCACAATTTCATGTTTAGATCTATATTTAGATCCATGGTAGTTTATGCAAATATATGATTCTATATGACCATTGTCTATGCAAATTATTGGCTATGCAAATTTATGTTATAATTCCAATTTGCAAGTTAGATCTATTTTTATGTATTATGCAAGTTGTGATGTTTCTTTTTTATAAGTTAGACTATTTGCGAGTCTAGCTTATTTCATATTTGAACGTACGAATAGCGTGAGGACAATGGGAAAATATTAATTATGTAAATTGTGAATTGGCATAAAATGGCTTTAAAAGCATATAATTAAATTGAGACATTAATTGGTATAATTTTTATACCTAAAAAGTATGGACATAATTTAGGTGACAATTATGGATATAATTAATTTGGAAATTATTGGCAATTTGAATAGGGATAATTAATTCATATTGGGGTGAAATAATATGTAGTAATAAACGCCTAGGACATGAGGTTAGACTCGTTTGTGGTGTAAGACCGCCTGACAAATCCAGCAACCACAAACGGTAGTGAGAGGTCAAAAGCATAAATTAAATGCGTAACAGTTGTAAAGACATGAGGTTAGACTCGTTTGCGGTATAAGACTGCCCGGACCCGCCCGATAAATCCAGCAACTGCAAACGGTAGTCTAATGAGAGAGGTCTTATAAGGTTACGGTTATAATGAATTAAGTAACACTTAACCAAGTTAAACATGTGGTGGGACATGGGGGTTAGGTGGGTAACATGGGTGACATGTGAAATACGATTAGAAACACTTAACCAAATTGAAACATGTAAAAAGACATGAATAAGAAGGGGTTAAGTGGAAAATTCTAGTGGGGACCAAGCATAGGTGGAAAGCTTGTGTCAAGCATGGGGGACCCTTTTCAAACCAGTAACCCATTAAATATCTTTGTGAGCTCGAGTTAGATCGAGGACGGGACACGCTTACTGGGTTTAATTGCAAGAGGTCAAAACGGGTTAACGGTGGCAACGTAAGTCCAACGGGGTCATGTGTGTGCGTTGGCCCGGGCTGGTAGGTAAGACGTTGTTGCATCGTGTAGATATAAGCCATGTATTTTTAGTGGTATCGGGTTACCACTTCGGGGAGTGATACACTGCACTATGGGACCAACATGGGTATCTACGAGTTAGGGACCCAATTGCACGGGGGTAGTGGGTACAACTAGTGGAGATAGGGGCAGGCGGCACCTATGGAGACAGTCAGGGGTACACGAAACTACCATTATGATTATTATGTTCAGTAGGTGGGATCAACTTTTAGGGTGACTAGTAGTGGTGCAGTATAGTAATTATCCTATAATGATTAGGAGCGAGATTAACGCCAGAATAATCCTCTTGTTTGTTTTGTCTTGCCTACTTGTTTCACAGTCATTCCTTGTTTTACCAGTTTATGCCTCACCCTAATTACTATAATATTTATATTATTAAAGTTATTGGACTCGCCAGACTTTATGTCTGACCCCCTATGTTTTCGCTTCTTTTCTTTCTCCCCCTCTCCCCATGTTCTCTGGGTGGGACTAGTGCTAGTGGAGCTTGATTTGGATCTTTCTCTCTCTTTGGAAGTGCTTGGATTGCTGAAAGTAAAGTTCAGCTCATCTCTTTTATGGCTACTTATGTTGGGGTTATGCATTTTACTTTATGAACTCAGAAAATAATTTGTCAAGATGGTTACTAAGTGTACTTCATTTTACTATTGGTTTATGATGTTGTTGTAATCAAACAATTTCTTTGCTGTAATAAAAGTTGTTTTAAAATTTTCAAGTACCAAATATATATATCTATCATGTTATATTCTATTCTATTCACCAATAATACTCCATGAAATTTAATGCATTCCCTTTGAGGACGTGGGGTGTTACACGTGGTATCGGAGATGAAGGTTAACAGAACAAAGAAGATATTTTGAAAAACTGTTTTTCAAAAACGTTTTATAAAGAAATACTTTCAAAAGTATGTTTTAAGGAGAGTATTTTCAAGAGAAAAGTTTGTTTTAAAAACATAACTCCCAAGAGCCATATATCTTTCTTTCGAATTCTCCATTTTGAATCTCTTTATTTTCTTTTCAGCATGTCTGGGTTACCCGAGATACCCGAGGGAATACCGATACCAACCTAGTTCAGAAGGTATCTGGAGGCTAGGGCCACCGCCACAGTCCCAGCAGACATCCCTCCTCCCCCAGCTACAGCCGCTCCGCCTCCCCCTCCTCATGTTGATACTTTTTCAAAGATATGCAAAGACTTTCGAGCAATGGACGAAAAACCTTTTCACGGATCAGAGACATTTGTTGAAGCTCGAAATTGGCTCAAGGACGTAGAAGATTTGTTTGGTATCTTCGAGATAGTAGATGGAAGGAAGGTCCAATTGGCTACTTGGTTAATGAAGGACGAAGCCTCGTTTTGGAGGGAGGTCACAAATGGAGAGCGTCCAGTGGAGACATGGACGGATTTCAGACATAGGTTCGAGATGAAATTTCTCTCACGAGAAGAAGAGAATTTATACATGGAAAAGTTCTTGGCATTGAAGCAGTGGAATTTATCAGTAAAGGAGTACATCAACAAGTTCAATCAGTTGGTGAGGTTTGGCTTAGACTTGGTGAACACACCTGAAAAGAAGGCCCTGAGATTCATTAAAGGTTTGAATGAGCCGCTACATGGGTTAGCTATGACCCACATTCCTATGGGGGCTACCTTTGAGAAACTGGTTGACATGGCGCTTATGCATGAAGAGGAGAAAGGTGCTAATGCTAATAAGGCACCAGAAAAGAAAGGGGATCAAAAGAAGTCACAGCAGCAACCTAAGAAAGGTGGTAAGGACAACAATAGCAAAGGAAAAAAAAAGATGATTTAATTGTGGAACACCAGGCCATCTGAGCAAGGACTGTAGGAAGAAGAAGAAGACCGGCTGCTTCAACTGTGGTGAGGAAGGACATTTGATCAAAGACTGCCCGAGAAGACAAGGGCAGAGGGCAGGGTCTACTTCTGAAGGGCAGGTTCAGGCTCTCATGGCACCAGGGCAGGCAAGAGGGCAGGTTAACGTTCTCATGGCACCAGGGCAGGCAAGAGGGAAGGTTCGCGCTCTCATGGCACCAGGACAAGAGAGAGGTAGAAACATTTCTATTGAAAGTTTGGTTTTTTCTGTTTGATCATCATGTTCGTACTTTGTTTGATTCTGTGCTTCACAATCGTTTGTATCTGCTTCGTTAGTTGAAACACTGCACCTAAATACTAGTCTAGTTACGGATCCCATAGTGGTCTCAAATCCTATTGGTGGTTCGGCTCATCTTTCAATGATTTGTCGGGAATTGAGAGTATCTATCTTGAGCGTTGAGTTTGAATGCAACGCCTTCATTCATGGCTTCACAGGCTATGGGTTGATTCTAGGCATGGATTGGTTATCCAGTAATGGTGCCATCCTCGATTGTGAAAAGAGACTGGTTAGACTTATGACTCGCCTCGGCAACACTCTCGAAATCTCTTGTAATCCCATACATTCTGTTATGCTTAGCTACCTAGAATCTATTGATGCGTCTGTTGAAAACTTGCAGTCTGTTAGAGTAGTCCGTGAATACTCAGATGTATTTGAAAAGGTGAAGGGCTTAGCTTCGAAGTGGGATATAGACTTCCGCATATAACTTGTTGATAAAGCAAAACTCGTAGCTCAACCCGTTAGACACATGGCTCCAAGGGAGAGAAAAGAGCTTAGTAAGCAAGTCAAAGAGCTACTCGAAAAGGGGTTTATAAGGCGGAGTATTTCTGATTGGGGTGCTCTAGTAGTATTCCCAACCAAAGCAGATGGTTCAGTTCGCCTATGCGTTGATTATAGAGAGCTAAACAAGCTGACAAAGAAGAATAGACACCCACTTCCAAGAATAGATGTAACACACCACCTCCGTTAAGGTCATTCACAAAGGGAATGCCTTAATTTCTGTGGGGCATTGTAGGTAAAAGATGCAAATAAATTACAAGACAGACAAT
Source organism: Allium sativum (assembly GCA_030737875.1). Classification (NCBI taxonomy): domain Eukaryota; kingdom Viridiplantae; phylum Streptophyta; class Magnoliopsida; order Asparagales; family Amaryllidaceae; genus Allium; species Allium sativum. Next base: position 419,568,603 of record CM060913.1, on the reverse strand, counting down.
TAAAGCAGCGGCAAATAAATAAAACTTTATTTCATTGATAAACAGCTTGTACAAAGATTGTTTTACATACCAAAGTATCCTGTCTTGCTTACAAAAATAAAGAAGCATAAAATGATTTCCCCAAATAAAGCATGAGCCAGCCATAGCAGTAGAAGAGAGAGTCCAAGGCAACACGTCAAAGAGTCTTCAAGCTTGGAAAGAGTAACGGTCCAAACAAACTTGAGTTATTCCCTCCCTGACTACCTGGGTGGGAAACGGAAGAAAAGAGGCGAAAGCAAACTAGGTCAGACATAAAGTCTGGTAAGTCCAGTGATTCTTAGTATTTAAACGAGGAAAAGGGTCATGACATGAATAAACTAAATATAAGACTAACCATAGTATGGGATAAGCATGGGATATGGCAAGATAAACTGAATGTACCGATAAACTGAATGTACTGATAAACTGAATGCGCTTCTACTCCTTCTCTGCTTCGCAACTACCCTGTTTATACTGATGTCTATATCTCTGTACTACCTAAGTGGTGTCCAAACTAGTAATCTATGATCATATGATAACGTGATCCCAATCCCCGTATTTGCGGTTGCCTTCAGGTGTACATCTATTATGGGGATTCTGTTTATTACCTAGATCTAATCTAGGGTTTACTATCGAGCACTTACTAGATTCAACCAGGGTCTACGCTACCCAGGGCCACTGGGGTTTATGCTACTTATTGAACGCTTATCGGATTCAGGGTTTACGCGACCTAGGTCCAACTAGGGATTATGCTACCTACCTGTATTAATTTTCCATGTGTCTGTAACACCCCGTATTTTCTGTAAACGTTAATGTAACAAATCAAAGTATAATTTTTAAGAGAAGAATTAAGGGAAACAGGTTATGCCATTGCGTTCGTCTTGGAATTCTGCTTGAGATAGAGTCCAAGTTTGCGTGAATCGAACTTCGTATGAAGAAGTTATGCCTTCGGAAGTTTCAGCTCAAATTTAAAAACAGCTCGAAACTGAATTCAAAATTCAAAACAGAACCCAGAAGCGGGCTGGGCGGGAAATTTCCCGCCCAGGACCCAGGTCGACCAGGGAGTCGACCTCCCACCTATAGGTCGACCTGGGGGTCTACCTGCCCTATTCTTCCAGATCCGAGGCAGAATTCATTTTTATGTATCCGGGCTTATTTCTGGACCAAATTCATGAGTTCTACGCTATATAAACGCCCCCAAACTTCACTTTCTCCACACAACTTCAGTACGCCTATACTCTGCCTCAATCCTAATTAAAATAAATCTTATTCTCCATTAAAACAAGTTATAGTTCTTCTCCAAATTGGAGATTCAAATCAAGATAAAACTTCAAGTTGGACCATAGGTATTCTGCTTCAAGCAACGTCACTCGAATCATAGCAAATCGCCTTTTCTAAACCGATCAATGTAAGTTCGATTATTCCTTAGATTTGAACGTGTAATTGGAATTGTGAATGTAATGAATCAAAATATAGAACTATACCAATTTGCAAGTTAATTATCTTTGATTCGTGCTTATGTCAAATCTAACGTTATCTATGCCTTTGGATCTAATTCATGATTGTGGCCTAGAACTTATTGTGGCTAATTTCCAATGACTATGATTATGGGACTTTTGCCTAAGACTATGACTATGAAACTGTTTCCCATGAAACTATCGCCTATGACTATGATCCATGACAAAGAAACTATTACATATGACTATGACTATAAGATTGTTGCCTATGACTATGACTATGACTCATAATTTTGAGACTATTGCATATGATTTATGACTATGAGACTATTGCCTATGAAATTGATTAAGAAACTATTGTGATTAGTCGCCCATGACTATTATGGTTAATTGCCTATAACTATTGTAGTCAGTGGCTTATGCCTATTCCTATTAACCTATTAGGTTGTACTTCGAACTGGCATTATGTTGGACCAAATCACGTATGCCTATTCCCATAATTATGTTAGATCTCATTTTTTTGAGGTGTAACTTGTCTAGTTTATTCCTATTCTCTGTTATGTACATCAAGCCCATCGGAACCATTATTTTTGTATTTGGTTCATCCTTTCATGGCTATTCTTTTATGTCAATTCTCATGCTTATCCCCTAGTCCTTGCTTTGATACTGTTAGTATCATTTCATGAGTACATAGAAAACTTGTGAAATCATGTTATACGTATGATTATGATGCGGGGATTGGGCGTAGCTTAATTAAGTTAGTTTGGCATAATAATTATGTTGGCATAGTCTAATTTGGCCACAAAGTGTGTAATTAGCGTGTAAACCAAGTTTTGGGCATAAACGGTAAACTAGAATATAAAATCTAGTTTTGACATGAACCGTAAATTAGAATATTAATCTAGATTGGGCATGAATTGTAAAAGGGGAATATTAAATCTAAAATTGGTATAAACTGCAAGTTGGGCTGATTGATAGGTAAATTAAGTTTTGGGCATAGAATATAAATATGCTAATTTGCATGATAAATAAATATGATCTAGGCTAAATTGATTTACGGAAAATTTACATAAATAGTAAATATGTAAATTTAGTAAAAGACGACTATGTCTAACCCGAGGTTAGACTGAGTTGTCGTGTAAAACTGCCCGGAACCGACCGGCACATCCAGTGACCACAACAATACCTGTCTAATGTGGGTAGTTAGTGCATCAAGCCCAGAAAGACACGAGGTTAGACTGAGTTATGGTGTAAACCTGCCCGGAACCGACCGGCACATCCAGTAACCACAACAATATCTGTCTAGTGTGAGTGGTTGGTGCTTTAATTAATTAATTAATTAAGGATCATGAATAAATTAAGCTATAAATGGTGAGGTTAAGTAATTAGGGAAACACTTAACCGTAATAACATGTTAACTAGGCAAGTGGGTGAGTTTAAGTAGAATTAGAACACTTAACCGTTACAACATGTTTATTAGACAAGCGGGTGAGGTTAAGTAAATTTAGAACATTTAACCGTTGTAACATGTTAATTAAGCAGATGATAGGGTTAAGTTAACTAAGGTAACACTTAACCAAAATATATAATGACATGTGGTGGGGTTAAGTAATACAAGAGGAAAACACTAAACCAATTATATAACATGATGTATGGGACGGGTTAAGATAACACGGGAACAACACTTAACCAATATAACATGATTTGAGGTAGGGTCAAGTCAACACCAGAAGGAAACACTTAACCAACATGACGTGACGGGTGGATGGGTTAAGTTAACTTGAATTGATTAATGATACTTGACGAATATAACTTGATGAGCGAATGTGGTTAAGTTAAATGGGAAATACTTAACCAATATAACCTGATGAATGAACATGGTTAAGTTAATAAATCACACTTAACCAATCCAACATGATAAGCAAGAGAGGTTAAGTTAATAAGAAACACTTAACCAACACAACTTGAAGTACACATCGGATAGGTGGGTAATATTAGTAAATATAGGCCCACAAAACTTAACCATTAAATAAACATACTTGAATCCATGGGAAGGTTAAGTGCACGTCGGGTTGGTGGGTAATATTAGTAAATATAAGCCTATAAAACTTAACCATTATATAAACATGCTTGGATCGATGGGAGGGTTAAGTACATCTCGTGTAGGTGAGTAATATTAGTACATATAGGCCCACAAACTTAACCATTAAGAAAACACGCTAGAATCGGTGGGAGGGTTAAGTACATCTCGTATAGGTGGGTAATATTTGTATATATAGGCCCACAAACTTAACCAGCAGGAAACCCTAGTAACGGGGACCCATTTCAGCAGTAACCCACATAGATGTATCACGGCACCCTGAAACTAGGCAGGGCGGGGCACGATTACTGGGCTGATTATAAGCGGTCAAAAATAGTGTCAGGGGGTACATTAGTGTAGGTTCCAATGGTTTATGGGCATGCACGTACTCCGGAGTGGAAAAAGCAGGCACTAGGTACCAGTAGTTATACACAGTGCATCTTGAATCGTGTCGAGTCGCTATCATAAGGCTTGATACACCTTATGGTGGGGCTAGCATAAAGTATCTACACGCAAGAGAGGGCCGACTGACGTAGATCAAATATGGAAAAATTAATACTAGGTAGCATAATCCCTAGTTGGACCTAGGTCGCGTAAACCCTGAATCCGAAAAGCATTCAATAGGTAGCATAAACTCTAGTGGCCCTGGGTAGCGTAAACCCTGGTTGAATCTAGTAAGCACTCGATAGTAAACCCTAGATTATATCTAGGTAATAAACGGAATCCCCATAATAGATGTACACCTGAAGGCAACCGCAAATACGGGGATTGGTATCAAGTTATCATATGATCAAAGATTACTAGTTTGGACATCAGTTAGGTAGTGCAGAGATATAGAAATCAGTATAAACAGGGTAGTTGCGAAGCAGAGAAGGAGTAGAAGCGCATTAAGTTTATCAGTACATTCAGTTTATCGGTACATTCAGTTTATCCTGCCATATCCCATGCTTATCTCATTTTATATTGCTACTATGGTTTAGTCTTATATTTAGTTTATTCATGACATGACCCTTTTCCTCGTTTAAATACTAGGAATCATTGGACTTACCAGACTTTATGTCTGACCTAGTTTTCTTTCGCCTCTTTTCTTCCGTTCCCCCTGGTAGTCAGGGAGAGAATAGCTCAGGTTTGTTTGGACCGTTACTCTTTCCAAGCTTGAAGTCTCTTTGACGTGTTGCCTTGGACTCTCTCTTCTACTGCTATGGCTGGCTCATGTTTTATTTGGGGAAATCATTTTATGCTTCTTTATTTTTGTAAACAAGACAGGATACTTTGGTATTGTAAAACAATCTTTGTACAAGTTGTTCATCAATGAAATAAAGTTTTAATTATTTGCCGCTGCTTTAATTGTCTGTCTTGTAATTTATTTGCATCTTTTACGTATAATGCTCCAGCGAAACCAAGGCATTCCCTTTGTGAGTGACCTTAACGGAGGTGGGGTGTTACAGTGTCTGTGTCAATCGGCCCTCTCTTGCGTGTAGATACTCTGTGCTGGCCCCACCATAAGGTGTATCAAGCCATATGATAGCGACCCGACACGATTCAAGATGCATAGTGTATAACTACTGGTACCCAGTGCCTGCTTTTTCCCACTCCGGAGTACGTGCACGCCCGTAAACCGTCGGAACCTACACTGACGTACTCCCTGCCGTTATCTTTGACCGCTTATAATCAGCCCAATAATCGTGCCCAACCCTGCCTAGTTTTAGGGTACCATGATACATCTATGTGGGTAACTACTGAAATGGGTCCCCGTTACTAGGGTTTCCTGCTGGTTAAGTTTGCGAGCCTATATATACAAATTTACCCACCCATACGAGATGTACCTAACCCTACCACTGATTCTAGCATGTTTTCTTAACGGTTAAGTTTGTGGGCCTATATGTACTAATATTGCCCACCTACACGAGATGTACTTAACCTTCCCACGGATTCAAGCATGTTTATTTAATGGTTAAGTTTTTGTGGGCCTATATTTACTAATATTACCCACCTACCCGATGTATAATTTACCTCCTACTTGTCAAGTCGTGTTGGTTAAGTGGTTCTTATTAACTTAACCTTTCTCGCTTATCTTGTTGGAATGGTTAAGTGTGATCTATTAACTTAATCTTGTTCAGTCATTAGGTTATATTGGTTAAGTATTCCCCATTTAACTTAACCCCATTAGCTCATCAAGTTATACTGGTCAAGTGTCATTAATCAATTCAAGTTGACTTAACCCATCCACCCGTCACGTCATGTTGGTTAAGTGTTTCATTCTGGTGTTGACTTGACCCTACCTCTATTCGTGTTATATTGGTTAATGTTTTCCTCTTGTATTACTTAACCCCACCACATGTCATTATATATTTTGGTTAAGTGTTACTTTAGTTAACTTAAACCTATTATCTGCTTAATTAACATGTTACAACGGTAAAGTGTTCTAAATTTACTTAACCTCACCCACTTGTCTATTTAACATGTTGTAACGGTTAAGTATTTTAATTTTACTTAACCTCACCCACTTGCCTAGTTAACATGTTATTAAGGTTAAGTGTTTCCCTAATTACTTAACCTCACCATTTCTAGCTTGATTTATTCATGAGCCTTAATTAATTAATTAAAGCACCAACCACTCACACTAGAAAAATATTGTTGTGGTTACTGGATGTGCCGGTCTGTTCCGGGCCGGTTTAGACCACAATTCAGTCTAACCTCGGGTCTCTCTGGGCTTGATGCACTAACCACCCACATTAGACAAGTATTGTTGTGGTCACTGGATGTGTCGGTCGGTTCCGCGCAGTTTTACACCACAAATCAGTCTAACCTCGGGTTAGGCATATTCGTCTTTTACTAAATTTACATATTTACTATTTATGTAAATTTTCCGTAAATCAATTTAGCCTAGATCATATTTATTTGTCATGCAAATTAGCGTATTTGCCAAAAACTTGATTTACCTATCAATTTACCCAACTTGCAGTTTATACCAATTTAGATTTAATATTCCCCTTTTACAATTTGTGCCCAATCTAGATTAATAATCCAATTTACGGTTCATGTCAAAACTAGATTTAATATTCTAGTTTACCGTTTATGTTTACACGCCAATTACACACTTTGCGGCCAATTGAATTTATCAACTTATGCCCAAGTCTAATATGCATGTAAATCGTTCACTATTATAGCCAATTTATATTATGCCAACATATTTATTATGCCAAACTAACTCAATTAAGCTACGCCCAACCCCCGCATCATAATCGTACGTATAACATGATTTCACAAGTTTCTAAGTACTCATGAAATGATACTAATAGTATCAAAGCAAGGTATAGGGGATAAGCACGAGAATTGACATAAAAGAACAACCATGCATGAATGAACCAAATAAAAAAATAATGGTTCCAATGGGTTTGATGTACATAACAGTGAATAGGAATAAACTAGCCAACTTATACACTAAATATGAGATCCACATAATCAAGGGAATAAGCATAGGTGATTTGGTCCAACATAATGCCAGTTCAAGGTACAACATGATCGGTTAATTGTAAAAATGTGAATAGACATAAGCAACTAACTACAATAGTCATAGGCAATTAACCACAACAGTCATGGGCGACTAATCACAATAATTTCTTAATCAATGTCATAGGGAATAGTCTCATGGTAATAAATCTTGGTAATAGTCTCATAGTCGTGTATCATATGCAATAGTCTCAAAATTATGAATCATAGTCATAGTCATAGGCAACAGTCTTATAGTCATATCCATATGTAATAGTCTCTTTGTCATGAATCATAGTCATAGGCGATAGTTTCATGGGCAACAGTTTCATGGTCATAGTCTTAGGCAAAAGTCCCATAATCATAGTCATTGTAAATTAGCCACAATAAGTTCTAGGCCACAATCGAGAATCAGATCCAAAGGCATAGATAATGTTAGATTTGACATAAGCACGAATCAAAGATAATTAACTTGCAAATTGGTATAGTTCTATATTTTGATTTATTACATTCACAATTCCAATTACACGTTCAAATCTAAGGAATAACCGAACTTACAGTGATCGATTTAGAAGAGGATAAAGAGAAAGCATTGTGGTGATTTGCTATGATTCACGTGATGTTGCTTGAAGCAGAATGCCTACGGTCCAACTTGAAGCTTTAACTTGATTCTCTTTTAATTCTATTCAGTTTGGAAGCAGATGCATTAATCCTAGTTTTGATTCCAACAGAGTAGCATCGCCATTTTTTTATTTTTAATTAAAATTGAGACAAAGTATAGGCATAATGAAATTGTGTGGAGAGAAAGCTAGGTTTGGGGGTGTTTAAATAGCATAGGAGTCACGAATCTGGTCAGAAAGGCGTCCAGGTGCAGAAAAATGGATCTATCTCTAGATCTGGAAAACAGAGGGGAGGTCGACCCTAGGGTCGACCCTAGTGTCGACTTGTATACCCGTTCAGTTTGAGCTTTGGTTTGGCTCAATAAGACTTACGGTTTGAAAGTTATGCCTGTTTCCGTAAACTGGTGTAATCTGGCAATTTCCTGGATAAAGCAACGAAGCGTCATACGATCGGAGTATGGCTCATGCACCCTTGGATCGCCCCTCATCGGATCACCCCCTCGTCTCGTGATGCACCTCGTCTCGTGAAGCACCTCGTCTCGTGAAGCACCCCGACTCATGGAGCACATGTAGACCTCGACCCGACCACTCCAGCCCGCCCTATGTGACCACGGCCCGACCCCCGAACCTGCTCCTACGCAGCTTGTTCTGACCTATTCTCAAGGCTATTCGCTCTCCTATTTTCCCGAATCGGGTGCCATGTACCCCATCACGAACCGGTCTTCCCAGAAGCTCTCCTACAGCTATAAATACACCATTCAAAGAAATTTTCCCTCTTTCTAACTGATATAGCAGCCATGTGGATTCGGCAGCTAGAAACAGAATTGATCAACAGTTGGAATATGTTGGTCGCTCGCTTCTTGAACAGTTTCGGGTCCACATCGCACGACCCAAGAACGTCATGTCACTCACCACAATCAAGCAAAGGCTTAGAGAAACTCTGCATTCCTTTCTGGAAAGATTCAACGTTGCAGCAGCATCAGTTGATCGCCCTGAACCGTCGATGGTACTGATGGCAGCGGTATCCGGTGTCTTGGATAATACGGAATTCAAAAAATCTTTGTACCGAGATCCACCGCGAAATCTCGGCAAATTCTACCTTGAAGCAGATAGATTTCTGCGAGACGAAGACGCAACTTCCGAGAAGAAAGTTCTCGATGTCAACATGCTCAAAGATGGAGAACTATCTGATTCTGGAAATGGCATAGGAAAAGCCGCTGTCAAGAATGATCGCAACACTCAGCGTCGGAGAGGGCCCAGATATGAAAAGTATACCGAACTCAATTCCTCTCTCTTAGACATCTATCTGGACACGAACGGTGCTATCTCCTACCCAAAGTCTCCCAGGAGGGAGCTATCACAAAGAGAACGCGATTCTGGAAAGCACTGCATATTCCACGATATGGATGGACATGACACAAATGACTGCAGGCATCTTCGTGATTTTATTGAGGAATGGGTTAGACGTGGAGAGCTGCCCGAGTATGTGAAACTACCGACAGCGCCTGCACCTGCGCTGCTACCTCCTGCTCCCTGGAGAGGGAATGACCTTGGATCGAGCTCTCGTGGGCTCATCATCAACTGATCTGGATGAGATCAGCTTTCATTTTCTGCATTTCTTAGGCTTTAAGATTTGTTTTTGCTTTCGTTAGGTTTTTTGATCGGTTGAATCGGAGTACACACGTACGGGGTTAGGATGTAGCCCCCAAAGCGTGCTCTGGACTCGGTGTCAAACCAATCAGGATTTGATTTGGTTTTGCATTTTGAATTGAATAAGGACTCTCCAAGAATGGATTATGTTTGGAGAATTTAAGTATCTTGTCAGGATGTGGCACGATCCTCAACTTCGGTTAAAGTATGGCTTATACTTATTATGGAACTCTAGGTATGGATTATGCCTAGGGACGGACTATCTTGTCAGGCTGTGGCAAGCGTAGCTCTACTTCAGGTCTGAGTATGGTTTATACTCACTTTGGACTCCTAAGTATGTATTATACTTAGGAACGACAAATGGTCTTGTCAGGATATGACAAAAGAAATCGGGTATGGATTATACTCGGTTTGAACTTCTAGGTATGGATTATGCCTAGAAAGTTTGGCCCCAGCCAGGATTTGGCTGGATGACTCTATTTCAGGTCTGAGTATGGTTGATACTCACTTTGGAATCTTAAATATGGATTATACTTAGGAACGACAAACAGTCTTGTCAGGATGTGACAAAAGAAATCGGATATGGATTATACTCGATTTGGACTTCTGGGTATGGATTATGTCTGGAAATGTTGGCCCTTGCCAGGATTTGGCAGGATGACTCAAACGTCCCTTGAGTATGGTTTACGATCATTAGACGCCGAAGCATGGTTTATGCTCAGAAAATTTGAACAATATCGCCAGGATTTGGCACATTTGTTTCTCCTTTATCTCTTTACAGGTATGGATTATATCTGTAGCTGGCAGACCCGGAAAGGTCATGGCATTATCGAATTTCTATAGCTTATAGATTTCCTGAACTATCCAGAACACATCTTCCTTTAACCAGCAAGATATTTTATAGGGGCAAACTTGTTGACACACTTTTTGGTAAAAGCTATCACACTGAATTTCTGGATAGCATCGCGCTCGGATATGGAGAACATTGTCAGAAGACAGGCAACGATTTGGTCATAGTCGCATCATGAACAAAGAAAGGCCCAAAACTTCTATCAGATGACCTTTTTTGGGCCCGAAAACAGGGATTACAAAGTAGAGCTTTATAACTCTTATAGATCTCTGAATTAGCTTCAGTTTGAGCTTTGGTTTGGCTCAATCGGACTTACGGTTTGAAAGTTATACCCGTTTCCGTAAACTGGTGTAATCTGGCAATTTTCTGGATAAAGCAACGAAGAGTCATACGATCGGAGTATGGTTCATGCACCCTCGGATCGCCCCTCATTGGATCGCCCCCTCGTCTCATGAAGCACCTCGTCTCGTGAAGCACATCGACTCGTGGAGCACATATAGACCAAGACCCAACCACTCCAGCTCGCCCTATGTGACCACGACCCGACCCCCGAACCTGCTCCTACGCAGCTTGTTCTGACCTATTCTCAAGGCTATTCGCTCTCCTATTTTCCCGAATCGGGTGCCATGTACCCCATCACGAACTGGTCTTCCCAGAAGCTCTCCTACAGCTATAAATACACCATTTGAAGAAATTTTCAAGGATCTTTTTGGCTCTAACTCCTCACACCTTCCACCATTGCTCTCTGCAAAACATTTTCAGCAGCAAAGGAGCCAAATTCCACACTACAACACGAGGATTTCGTGTATAATATTCATTTTTCTCACTTCTTTTCATTGTAAACATGAGGATTTCATGTATAAACCGAGAGAATTGTACTTGTAACTTCTTAGGATTTAAGAAGAGATAAAGTGGACGTTGGCTTGGTTTGAGCCGAACCACTATAAAAACTTTGTGTGTTCCCCATTTTTACTGCTTTTTCTGATTCTGTGATCTGCATTTGGGTGTTAGGCCCAGATTTTGGTCTAACATTTTGGCGCGTCAGGAAGGGGGGCACACGACAACTACAACTTCTGCTTGGATTTTTTCGCTATTGGATAAATGGCGAACAAAAGGAAGAAGACTGGAACTTCTGCTCATGCCGATGACGCTGAAGACGCAAGGAATGGGGCAAGCCTTGAGGATTCCTCCCATGACGACCCGTCAGCACACTTGACCAGAGAAGAGATGGACGGCGTTCTCGCTGAATTGAGGGATCAAATGGCAAAGCAAGATGATCTCCTCAGGAAACAACAGGAAATGATCAACCAATTCTTCGCTCGGATGGATGGAAGGCCAAGCAATGCTCAAGTCATTGGAAATGAAGCCACAAAAGCGGCTCGGGCATCACATGGACTCGGGGGCAACCCGCTCGTTATTGGAAATGCACATCAACCGACCTCGGCTCCAAATCGGATGGATACCGGAGCGCAAACTCTCACTCAACTGCAGCAAGGATCGGCTCGTGATGGGCCACCAGCACCGGGTCGGATCGCCCCTCCTCAGCTCGCTCCCCACGAACCACGATCCAGCCTTCACCAACCTGCCTCATGAACCGACCCCATCGAACCGGATCGGATCGCTACCCTCGATCCGCGATCCCCAGGCAACAGCTCACCAACAACTTCCATCCTTTCCTGCATTCAACGCTGTGGGCACCAGCTCTGATCTTGGCAATTTACAACAACTTTTCAAGGGAAATCGACTTGCTGATCTGATTCAACGCCTCTCGAGAGGCCGCACCTATCCGAATGACGTGGATGACGTCAATCATAACCCATTCACTCAGGAAATCAGGAATTTCCGCATTCCCCCGGATTTTAAACTCCCACAACTGAGGCCATACAACGGCAGGACGGATCCTACCGTGCACCTGATGCGCTACAAACGACATATGGAAGTTCAACCGGCATCAGAAAATGTCATAGCTAAGTGTTTTCCCCTCTTTCGGACTGATATAGCAGCCATGTGGATTCGACAGCTAGAAAAAGAATCGATTAAAAGCTGGAATATGTTGGTCGCTCGCTTCTTGAACAGTTTCGGGTCCACGTCGCACGACCCAAGAACGTCATGTCACTCACCACAATCAAGCAGAGGCTTAGAGAAACTCTGCGTTCCTTTCTGGAAAGATTCAACGTTGCAACAAAATCAGTTGATCGCCCTGAACCGTCGATGGTACTGATGGCAGCGGTATCCGGTGTCTTGGATAATACGGAATTCAAAAAATCTTTGTACCGAGATCCACCGAGAAATCTCAGCGAATTCTACCTTGAAGAAGAAAGATTTCTGCGAGAAGAAGACGCAACTTCCGAGAAGAAAGTTCTCGATGTCAACATGCTCAAAGATGGAGAACTATCTCATTCTGGAAATGGCAAAGGAAAAGTCGTCGTCAAGAATGATCGCAACACTCAGCCTCGGAGAGGGCCCAAATATGAAAAGTATACCGAACTCAATGCCCCTCTCTCAGACATCTATCTGGACACGAACGGTGCTATCTCCTACCCAAAGCCTCCCTGGAGGGAGCCATCATAAAGAGAACGCGATTCTGGAAAGCACTGCATATTCCACGATATGGACGGACATGACACAAACGACTGCAGGCATCTTCGTGATTTTATTGAGGAACGGGTTAAGCGTGGAGAGCTTCCCGAGTATGTGAAACTACCGACAGCGCCTGCACCTGCGCTGCTACCTCCTGCTCCCCGGAGAGGGAATGACCCTGGATCGAGCTCTTATGGGCTCATCATCAACTGATTTGGATGAGATCAGCTTTCATTTTCTGCATTTCTTAGGCTTTAAGATTTTTTTTTGTTTTCGTTAGATTTTTCGATCGGTTGAATCGGAGTACACACGAACGGGGTTAGGATGTAGACCCAAAAGCATGCTCTGGACTCGGTGTCAAACCAATCAGGATTTGATTTGGTTTTGCATTTTTAATTGAATAAGGACTCTCCAAGCATGGATCATGTTTGGAGAATTTAAGTATCTTGTCAGGATGTTGCACGATCCTCAACTTTTGTTAAAGTATGGCTTATACTTATTATGGAACTCTAGGTATGGATTATGCCTAGGGACAGACTATCTTGTCATGCTGTGGCAAGTGTAGCTCTACTTCAGGTCTGAGTATGGTTTATACTCACTTTGGACTCCTAAGTATGGACTATACTTAGGAACGGCAAATGGTCTTGTCAAGATATGACAAAAGAAATCGGGTATGGATTATACTCGGTTTGAACTTCTAGGTATGGATTATGCCTAGAAAGTTTGGCCCCTGCCAGGATTTGGAAGGATGACTGTAACAACCCGGATTTTTTTTACAACATGCTAGGACAAGAATCAAGGCAGAATTTAATGATAAATTCTGAATCAAGGGAAATGGGCTGTGCCATTGCGTTCGTCTCGGAAAAATACGCGAAATAGAGTCCGAGTTTTCGAAAATCGGAGTCCGTATGACCAAGTTATGGCCCGTCAAAGTTTTCAAGTTCAAAAATAGTTCAAATTTGAATTCAGATTTCAAATTCAGCCAAGCAGGACAGGCGGGAAAAATCCCACCACCCCCAAGTCGACTGGGGAGTCGACTTGGGTGTCGACACACCCCAGGTGGTGTCGACTGCCCAGTCGACACCCCTGTCGACTTGGGTGGTCGGCCAGTTGGCCTGGGTGTGCCTGACTTGTTCCTCAAGACATGCTCTTGGGTCTGGTCTATTAGCCTTTGACGGGTTTTGAGGGTTCAGATCTATCCTAGGGTTAATCTAAGGGCCTAAACTACTCCTAATCTCTATAAAAACACCCTAGGACCTAACCTAAACCACTAAAAATCAATCTTACAACTAAGTGCTGCCAAAATCTATCTTGATCATGGCCTCCATCTCCAACCCCAAGGGCTTATTCATTCAAATCGGGTTCAAATCAAAAGGTGCTAGCTTGCTACATCAAATCAAGGGAGTGGATCAACGTTGCTAGGCCAATTTCATGACGATTCTTCAACAAAGGAGCCACCTTTCTTCGTCAAGACATTGCATGATCCTTCCCTAAGCCTCGCTATGTAAGTTCTAGCTACTTGTAGATTCTAACGGTGGTTCTAATGTGACATGAGATAAAATGTGATGAAACATAAGTATGCTAGCCTATGTGAACCTAATTTTGCCCCTTTTCTATGATCTATGACCTTGGGCTAAGTTTTAGCGACTTTATCATGCCACTCATGTTATGTTTAACCTAGTATAACTTTCAAGTTTGAATCTTTATCTATGGAATGTTAGCATGAACCTTTGGGAACCATTTGACTTGTGAAACATTGGCAAAGACTTGACTTTGGGGCTTATGCATGTAAATGAACCCAAACCCCTTATGTTATCATGCATGTTCTGTGGCCAAATTCCCTTATGATACTATGCATGTTTGTGGCCAAAAACCCTTATGATGCTATGCATACTTTGAGGCCAAACCCCTTATGATACCATGCATGTTTGTGGCCAATCCCTTTTTGGCATCGTGCATGTTTTGAGGCCAATATGTAGCATAGTATCCTTACTATGTTGACTCGCTTTTACTTGGGTTGGAAACACGATTTGGGGTAGGATAGACAAGCGTGATTATGACATGATAATTTGACATGGGATTTCATGAAAATATGGCACTCATGATACATCTAAATGTGGACATGACATGTGAGGTAAACATGGGACTTGAAACTAGACACGTATGGGTTGGAAGTGTAATATGACACTAGACCAAACAAGAAAGTGGCCAACTCGAGGTTGAGTTGAGTTTGTAGCATAAATCTACCCGGACCCGCCCGGCTTAACTAGTGGCTACAAACAATAGGACCCAATGTGAGTAGTTGGTCATATAGCACTTAAAACCCGAGGTTAGACTAGGTTGTGGTATAAATCTACCCGGACCCGCCCGGCTTAACTAGTAACCACAACAAAGTCTAATATGAGAGGTTGGGGTGCATTAATTTAATTAATGCCACATGAAAAGGTTAAGTAATTTTGACTAATGACACTTAACCGATATGACACGAATGGGTAGGTTAAGTGGAACCGGACTTGATTTCTTAATGACACTTAACCACATAAGTCAATTAGGGGATGGGGTTAAGTAATTTACACTTAACTAATCCGACTTGGTAATTAGGTGGGGTTAAGTAACCCCACTTAACTAATCTAAACACGGTAATTAGATGGGGTTAAGTAATTTACACTTAACTAATCCGACTTGGTAATTAGGTGGGGTTAAGTAACCACACTTAACTAATCTAAACACGGTAATTAGATGGGGTTAAGTAATTTACACTTAACTAATCCGACTTGGTAATTAGGTGGGGTTAAGTAACCTACACTTAACTAATCTTAACACGGTAATTAGATGGGGTTAAGTAATTTACACTTAACTAATCCGACTTAGTAATTAGGTGGGGTTAAGTAACCTACACTTAACTAATCTAAACACGGTAATTAGATGGGGTTAAGTAACCTACACTTAACTAATCTAAACACGGTAATTAGATGGGGTTAAGTAACCTACACTTAACTAATCTAAACACGGTAATTCGATGGGGTTAAGTTAGACACTTAACCAATCTAAACTGGGTAATTCAATGAGGTTAAGTAACCAATACTTAACCAACTTAACATGATAATTTAATGGGGTTAAGTAACGTATACTTAATCAATTATACATGATGGTTTGATGAGGTTAAGCAACCATACTTAACCAATCTAATATGAGAACTTGATAGGGTTAAGTCACAAGACCGTTTAAATATACTTAACCATCATAATACGACTAGTGGATGGGGTTAAGTTAACCTATACTTAACCAATCCGATGAGGTTAAGATAATCTATGCTTAACCAATCTAACACGATAATCTGATAGAGTTAAGATAAACAAATACTTAACCAATTTGACTTGGTGATTGAATAGGGTTAAGTCATGAGCTTCTTGGTACACTTAACCAACTTGTAGGGCTAGGTCTTGGACTTGAATACTTAGCCAAATCTTGACATGATTCGTAGGCAGGTTAAGTCATGAACGTAAATGACAATACTTAACCCATTAGACAAAACCCTAGTTCAGGGGACTAGGTGGAAAACAGGGATTAACAAGGATGACGGGAAAGGAGACTAAGTGGTAAACCTTAGTTTAGGAAACTAAGTAATAATTCTTAGTCAAGGGATTTGGACCAGTTCACAGATAGATGAGTAACCCGATATGGTAGGTCATCGCTTAAGACACGAGGGGGAGCAAATTATCTGACTTAGATAAAAGCTCCAACGAACTGGGTGACGAAGCGGTAGCTTCGGGGGACGTGAGGGTACTCTTGGTATCGCTCTGTGAGGTGGAAGATGGTCCATGAAACCCGGCCTCACAGAGGTTAAGGTCTGCGGTAGAAGAGCCAAGAGTATGCCTTGGTTGCTATGCGAGCGACCTAAAGACTGGGATGGATTAGCGTGGAGTCGACGATACTTGTTTTTGCCCTGGATAGCACGTCGCCGACTACCTACCATCTTTAGTCAATCGTGTACGAACGGAAAGGCAGAGAACTCCCAACAGACCATGTTCTTGCTATCGAGTCATGGGTGAGGTTGGCCCATAGGAAAGTGGGGCTATAGTGGGGCCGGGATGTAGTTCTCATACATGATTTTTCTTGGATTGCCTTTCAGTAGTTGAGGGAGGGGTCACGTGGGACCATAGCCACGGATACAAAAACAGACCTTGATATCTGCATCATCAGACGACTTAAAGCTCCCGACCGAGTTCCGTATTTCTCGATTTTTCCCTGGCACGGAACTCGGATGGCACATTGAGATACATGTGCGTCTAGACATGGAAGACGATTCACGATACATACGTGGGATAAAGGGCGCGGTTGACGGGTGGCATAATCCATAGTGGCCCTAGGTGGCCTGAACCCAAACCGAGACACGAAAACGTTCATTAGGTAGCATAATCCCTAGTGGTCCTAGGTGGCATAAATCCTAAGTGAACACGCGATAGTTCATGGTAAGAAAACATAACCAGATCAAGGGTAGCAGTCCAAAACAATTTCAAGGATAAAATGGTACTACGTTTAGGTGGTATAGATTTACATGGGAAAGCCCGTACGGCCTACGGCAAAGGACTGAACTTATACATGGAAAGAAACATACGAGTTGGGAAAACCTACATATGCTATATATTAGGTTGACATGGACCATTACATGACATTGGGCAAGGGACATTCATAGTTAACACATGACGCGGGTTGGGATACTAGTACGAGAGGTGCAGAGTAAATATACAGGATAAGTACCGGGGGATGTTATACATGATAGATACCTTGTGATAGTATACTTGATAGAAAACCTGACGATGTGATACCTTGATTTATCTTGACACCGTAGTTTATCATGATACCTTACTTTATCTTGCTACAGTAGTTCATCCAGTTATCTTGGTTTAGCTTATCTATCTTGTCGTCATCCTTATGTTTACTTTCAGTTTATGCATGTCATGTTACCTTTACCTGTTTTTATGCTGGAAGTAGATAGGACTTACCAGTCTTTATGACTGACCCCGTTTTGTTTCGCCTCTTTGTCTTCCGTTCCCCCCCCCCAGGTTTTCAAGGAGGGAATGATGTTGTTTAGTTCGGACCTCTTATGCTTGAAGGTCATCATGTATAGCTTGGTCTTCTCTTGGCTATGGCTGCTTCACCGCGTTATTTTGGGGAATAATTTATGAAAAGGTTTTATGCTTCTTTACTATTGTAAGACAGGTTTTGATGTATTCTGATGTAAAAGGCTTTAGACCTTATTTTATAAGGTAATGAAATTTGTTTTACTTCCGCTGTTTTATACATATGTTATGTCTTGTAATATTTCTGTGCATGTTTACCTCGATAATGCTTCACAAAACCTAGTGCATTCCCTTTGTCAGTGACCCTAGCGGAGGTGGGGTGTTACATTTGGTATCAGAGTAGAAGGTTACCAGACTGGGCAAAAGTTTTTAAAACCTTCTGAAAACTATTTGAGAAACCGTTTACAAAGAAGCATTTTTCAAGAAAAGTTTTTAAAGGCTATTCCCCAAAAGCCATTAGCACTATCCTTTGTTTCCTTGAATGAACCTCTTTTCCTTTCTTTCCTCCATCTGTAGTCACAGTAGTTTTAACTGCGACTAATCCTTGTCTAGCTACGTAAGTGTTTTCTCGTGCGATGGGGGAAGTTCTCGAGAGACCTGTTACCGAAACTATAAGAAGGGATAATAAGAGCAAGGATAAAGGACACGAGTTTAAGAATAAGCAACTCATTGGTATGGCTTGATCCACAAAGGAAGATAAGGACAAGACTAGCGAGAGGGCAATTGTATGCTCTCATTTCTAGCGTACCTAAGAGGAATGGTACCGTTTCTGTTAAAGGCTTAGCCTTTCTTTTCTATCATCCCGTCCAGACTTTGTTTTGATTATCGCATCGTTTAAGTCTATTTCGATAGTTAAGTCTCTGCACCTTAGTACTAGCATGGTAGAATATCCCACTTTTGTCCCAAAATCTGGTTGGAAGATCGGTCCATTTATTCAAGACTTGTTGGGCTATGGATGGATTCTAGGGGTAAAGTGGGTATCCAGTAAGGGATACCATCCTCGATTTTGAAAAGAGGGTAGTCAGACACTTAACTTGCCTTGGTAATACCCTCGAAGTCTCGTATAACCTTTGGGTTTTGTCATGGCCAGTTACCTAGAATCTCTTGATGCATTTATCGGAAATCTCTGATCCGATCGAGTAACGCTCGCCAATAAGGCGGATGGTTCATTCCGCTTAAGCATGGGCTGTAGGAATCACCCTAGTAAGTATACTGGGCAACATGGCTGGCATCGGTTGTTTTCAAGGGAAAGTTCTTCTGCGTGGAATACCTCTTAGTAGGTAAACGAGATCCAAGATTCGCTAGTGAATTGTTGGAAAGCTTGCATAAAACCACGAGTACGCAGTTATGGTTGAGCCAAGTATTCTAGAAAAGAACAAGTGAAACGAGAGGCGGCAGTGAAATGAGTCCCGACTCATACCTTGGAAATAGGAATCAAGGAGCTACGAAATCATGAAGTCAAAGGCGATCAAGGCACACTGGAATTAAGCTCAAGGAAATGCGGCTTAGACGCGCGCATCATGTCTCTTTTTAAGAGTATATCTTTGATCCTTGGTTCACCTGTAGAGCTTGCTTGCATGCTATCGCTTGGTGGATATCCTCTCGGTCATGTTTCTGTTACAAACCCCGTAAGGAGTTTGTCTTGTTTATCTCCTCGATCTTATCTTGGGAACCTTAGATAGAAGTCTATGGATGTAAACATGTATTTGAAACATGTTATGATTGATATGGTTGCAAATGGTTGCAAGTGGTTGCTCGTGGATGCGCGAATACACATTAGATACTAGATTGACGCGGTCACGTTTCATGTTGCATATGCATGAGTATTTATGCTTGTTTATGGATGAAATTGAATGTGTTGTCATGCGGATGTTGCATATGGATGAATGTTTGTGCACGCATATAGTACTTATATGACTAGGACTATTTGCATACATGTTGGACTCATGGCACTAAACATATTTTGCATTAGAAAGATCATTCAGGCCTGATCATTAGCATTAGCTAAGGAGCATATACACACACTTTCTGCATGTAGTCATAAAGCATTCGGAGTCTTTTAAGGACCATGGTTGCATGTGGATGATGTTTTGAGTAGATGGATGATGGATGGTAGGATACGTTCTTCCTAACTTGGAGATTTCGGGGACGAAATCCTTTAAGTTGGGGGGAGTGTAACAACCCGGATTTTTTTTTACAACGTGCTAGGACAAGAATCAAGGCAGAATTTAATGATAAAATCTGAATCAAGGGAAATGGGCTGTGCCATTGCGTTCGTCTCGGAAAAATACGCGAAATAGAGTCCGAGTTTTCGAAAATCGGAGTCCGTATGACCAAGTTATGGCCCGTCAAAGTTTTCAAGTTCAAAAACAGTTCAAATTTGAATTCAGATTTCAAATTCAGCCAAGCAGGACAGGCGGGAAAAATCCCGCCACCCCCAAGTCGACTGGGGAGTCGACTTGGGTGTCGACACACCCCAGGTGGTGTCGACTGCCCAGTCGACACCCCTGTCGACTTGGGTGGTCGGCCAGTTGGCCTGGGTGTGCCTGACTTGTTCCTCAAGACATGCTCTTGGGTCTGGTCTATTGGCCTGTGACGGGTTTTGAGGGTTCAGATCTATCCTAGGGTTAATCTAAGGGCCTAAACTACTCCTAATCTCTATAAAAACACCCTAGGACCTAACCTAAACCACTAAAAATCAATCCTACAACTAAGTACTGCCAAAATCTATCTTGATCATGGCCTCCATCTCCAACCCCAAGGGCTTATGCATTCAAATCGGGTTCAAATCAAAAGGTGCTAGCTTGCTACATCAAATCAAGGGAGTGGATCAACGTTGCTAGGCCAATTTCATGACGATTCTTCAACAAAGGAGCCACCTTTCTTCGTCAAGACGATGCATGATCCTTCCCTAAGCCTCGCTATGTAAGTTCTAGCTACTTGTAGATTCTAACGGTGGTTCTAATGTGACATGGGATAAAATGCGATGAAACATAAGTATGCTAGCCTATGTGAACCTAATTTTGCCTCTTTTCTATGATCTATGACCTTGGGCTAAGTTTTAGCGACTTTATCATGCCACTCATGTTATGTTTAACCTAGTATATCTTGCAAGTTTGAATCTTTATCTATGGAATGTTAGCATGAACCTTTGGGAACCATTTGACTTGTGAAACATTGGCAAAGACTTGACTTTGGGGCTTATGCATGTAAATGAACCCAAACCTCTTATGTTATCATGCATGTTTGTGGCCAAATTCCCTTATGATACTATGCATGTTTGTGGCCAAAAACCCCTTATGATGCTATGCATACTTTGAGGCCAAACCCCTTATGATACCATGCATGTTTGTGGCCAATCCCTTTTTGGCATCGTGCATGTTTTGAGGCCAATATGTAGCATAGTATCCTTACTATGTTGACTCGCTTTTACTTGGGTTGGAAACACGATTTGGGGTAGGATAGACAAGCGTGATTATGACATGATAATTTGACATGGGATTTCATGAAAATATGGCACTCATGATACACCTAAATGTGGACATGACATGTGAGGTAAACATGGGACTTGAAACTAGACACGTATGGGTTGGAAGTGTAATATGACACTAGACCAAACAAGAAAGTGGCCAACTCGAGGTTGGGTTGAGTTTGTAGCATAAATCTACCCGGACCCGCCCGGCTTAACTAGTGGCTACAAACAATAGGACCCAATGTGAGTAGTTGGTCATATAGCACTTAAAACCCGAGGTTAGACTAGGTTGTGGTATAAATCTACCCGGACCCGCCCGTCTTAACTAGTAACCACAACAAAGTCTAATGTGAGAGGTTGGGGTGCATTAATTTAATTAATGCCACATGAAAAGGTTAAGTAATTTTGACTAATGACACTTAACCGATATGATACGAATGGGTAGGTTAAGTGGAACCAGACTTGATTTCTTAATGACACTTAACCACATAAGACAATTAAGGGATGAGGTTAAGTAATTTACACTTAGCTAATCCGACTTGGTAATTAGGTGGGGTTAAGTAACCCACACTTAACTAATCTAAACACGGTAATTAGATGGGGTTAAGTAATTTACACTTAACTAATCCGACTTGGTAATTAGGTGGGGTTAAGTAACCCACACTTAACTAATCTAAACACGGTAATTAGATGGGGTTAAGTAATTTACACTTAACTAATCCGGCTTGGTAATTAGGTGGGGTTAAGTAACCTACACTTAACTAATCTAAACACGGTAATTAGATGGGGTTAAGTAATTTACACTTAACTAATCCGACTTGGTAATTAGGTGTGGTTAAGTAACCTACACTTAACTAATCTAAACACGGTAATTAGATGGGGTTAAGTAACCTACACTTAACTAATCTAAACACGGTAATTAGATGGGGTTAAGTAACCTACACTTAACTAATCTAAACACGGTAATTCGATGGGGTTAAGTTAGACACTTAACCAATCTAAACTGGGTAATTCAATGAGGTTAAGTAACCAATACTTAACCAACTTAACATGATAATTTAATGGGGTTAAGTAATGTATACTTAATCAATTATACATGATGGTTTGATGAGGTTAAGCAACCATACTTAACCAATCTAATATGAGAACTTGATAGGGTTAAGTCACAAGACCGTTTAAATATACTTAACCATCATAATACGACTAGTGGATGGGGTTAAGTTAACCTATACTTAACCAATCCGATGAGGTTAAGATAATCTATGCTTAACCAATCTAACACGATAATCTGATAGAGTTAAGATAAACAAATACTTAACCAATTTGACTTGGTGATTGAATAGGGTTAAGTCATGAGCTTCTTGGTACACTTAACCAA
Organism: Allium sativum; assembly: GCA_030737875.1. Lineage (NCBI taxonomy): Eukaryota > Viridiplantae > Streptophyta > Magnoliopsida > Asparagales > Amaryllidaceae > Allium > Allium sativum. The sequence continues at coordinate 419,545,922 of CM060913.1, read as the reverse complement.
CTTGTAGGGCTAGGTCTTGGACTTGAATACTTAGCCAAATCTTGACATGATTCGTAGGCAGGTTAAGTCATGAACGTAAATGACAATACTTAACCCATTAGACAAAACCCTAGTTCAGGGGACTAGGTGGAAAACAGGGATTAACAAGGATGACGGGAAAGGAGACTAAGTGGTAAACCTTAGTTTAGGAAACTAAGTAACAATTCTTAGTCAAGGGATTTGGACCAGTTCACAGATAGATGAGTAACCCGATACGGTAGGTTATCGCTTAAGACACGAGGGGGAGCAAATTATCTGACTTAGATAAAAGCTCCAACGAACTGGGTGACGAAGCGGTAGCTTCGGGGGACGTGAGGGTACTCTTGGTATCCCTCTGTGAGGTGGCAAATGGTCCATGAAACCCGGCCTCACAGAGGTTAAGGTCTGCGATAGAAGAGCTAATAGTATGCCTTGGTTTCTATGCGAGCGACCTAAAGACTGGGATGGATTAGCGTGGAGTCGACGATACTTGTTTTTGCCCTGGATAGCACGTCGCCGACTACCTACCATCTTTAGTCAATCGTGTACGAACGGAAAGGCAGAGAACTCCCAACAGACCATGTTCTTGCTATCGAGTCATGGGTGAGGTTGGCCCATAGGAAAGTGGGGCTATAGTGGGGCCGGGATGTAGTTCTCATACATGATTTTTCTTGGATTGCCTTTCAGTAGTTGAGGGAGGGGTCACGTGGGACCATAGCCACGGATACAAAAACAGACTTTGATATCTGCATCAGCAGACGACTTAAAGTTCCCGACCAAGTTCCGTATTTCTCGATTTTGCGCTGGCACGGAACTCGGATGGCACATTGAGATACATGTGCGTCTAGACATGGAAGACGATTCACGATACATACGTGGGATAAAGGGCTCGGTTGACGGGTGGCATAATCCCTAGTGGCCCTAGGTGGCCTAAACCCAAACCGAGACAGGGAAACGTTCATTAGGTAGCATAATCCTTAGTGGTCCTAGGTGGCATAAATCCTAAGTGAACACGCGATAGTTCATGGTAAGAAAACATAACCAGATCAAGGGTAGCAGCCCAAAACAACTTCAAGGATAAAATGGTACTACGTTTAGGTGGTATAAATTTACATGGGAAAGCCCGTACGGCCTACGGCAAAGGACTGGACTTATACATGGAAAGAAACATACGAGTTCGGAAAACCTACATATGCTATATATTAGGTTGACATGGACCATTACATGACATTGGGCAAGGGACATTCATAGTTAACACATGACGCGGGTTGGGATACTAGTACGAGAGGTGCAGAGTAAATATACAGGATAAGTACCGGGGGATGTTATACATGATAGATACCTTGTGATAGTATACTTGATAGAAAACCTGACGATGTGATACCTTGATTTATCTTGACACCGTAGTTTATCATGATACCTTACTTTATCTTGCTACAGTAGTTCATCCAGTTATCTTGGTTTAGCTTATCTATCTTGTCGTCATCCTTATGTTTACTTTCAGTTTATGCATGTCATGTTACCTTTACCTGTTTTTATGCTGGAAGTAGATAGGACTTACCAGTCTTTATGACTGACCCCGTTTTGTTTCGCCTCTTTGTCTTCCGTTCCCCCCCCATGTTTTCAGGGAGGGAATGATGTTGTTTAGTTTGGACCTCTTATGCTTGAAGGTCATCATGTATAGCTTGGTCTTCTCTTGGCTATGGCTGCTTCACCGCGTTATATTAGGGAATAATTTATGAAAAGGTTTTATGCTTCTTTACTATAGCAAGACAGGTTTTGATGTATTCTGATGTAAAAGGCTTTAGACCTTATTTTATAAGGTAATGAAATTTGTTTTACTTCCACTGTTTTATACATATGTTCTGTCTTGTAATATTTCTGTGCATGTTTACCTCGATAATGCTTCACCAAACCTAGTGCATTCCCTTTGTGAGAGACCCTAGCGGAGGTGGGGTGTTACAATGACTCTATTTCAGGTCTGAATATGGTTTATACTCACTTTGGAATCTTAAGTATGGATTATACTTAGGAAGGACAAACAGTCTTGTCAGGATATGACAAAAGAAATCGGGTATGGATTATACTCGATTTGGACTTCTGGGTATGGGTTATGCCTGGAAATGTTGGCCCTTGCCAGGATTTGGCAGGATGACTTAAACGTCCCTTGAGTATGGTTTACGCTCATTAGACGCCGAAGCATGGTATATGCTCCGAAAATTTGAACAATATCGCCAGGATTTGGCACGTTTGTTTCTCCTTTATCTCTTTACAGGTATGGATTATATATGTAGCTGGCAGACCCGGCAAGGTCATGGCATTATCGAATTTCTATAGCTTATAGATTTCCTGGACTATCCAGAACACATCTTCCTTTAACCAGCAAGATATGTTCTGGGGGGCAAACTTGTTGACACACTTTTTGGAAAAAGCTATCACACTGAATATCTGGATAGCATCGCGCTCGGATATGGAGAACATTGTCAGAAGACAGGGAGCGATTTGGTCAAAGTCGCATCACGAACAAAGAAAGGCCATCAGATGACCTTTTTTGGGCCCGAAAACAGCGATTACAGAGCTGATCTTTGTAACTCTTATAGATCTCTGAATTAGCTTCAGTTTGAGCTTTGGTTTGGCTCAATCGGACTTACAGTTTGAAAGTTATGCTCGTTTCCGTAAACTGGTGTATTCTGGCAATTTCCTGGATAAAGCAACGAAGCGTCATACGATCGGAGTATGGCTCATGCACCCTCATATCGCCCCTCATCGGATCGCCCCTCATCAGATCGCCCCCTCATCTCGTGATGCACCTCGTCTCGTGAAGCACCCCGACTCGTGGAGCACATGTAGACCACGACCCGACCACTCCAGCTCGCCCTATGTAACCACGACTCGACCCCCGAACCTGCTCCTACGCAGCTTGTTCTAACCTATTCTCAAGGCTATTCGCTCTCCTATTTTCCCGAATCGGGTGCCACGTACCCCATCACGAACCGGTCTTCCCAGAAGCTCTCCTACAGCTATAAATACACCATTTGAAGAAATTTTCAAGGATCTTTTTGGCTCTAACTCCTCACACCTTCCACCATTTCTCTCTGCAAAACATTTTCAGCAGCAAAGGAGCCTAATTCCACACTACAACACGAGGATTTTGTGTATAATCTTCATTTTTCTCACTTCTTTTCATTGTAAACACGAGGATTTCGTGTATAAACCGAGAGAATTGTACTTGTAACTTCTTAGGATTTAAGAAGAGATAAAGTGGACGTAGGCTTGGTTTGAGCCGAACCACTATAAAAACTTTGTGTGTTCCCCATTTTTACTATTTTTTCTGCATTCTGTGATCTGCATTTGGGTGTTAGGCCCAGATTTTGGTCTAACAAGACTCAACTATGGAAGCAGATATATACGGATGTGAAGCGCTAAGGTCAGAAGGGGTACTAACAGGATAATCAAAAAGGAAAAACTCTTTCAACCGAAATCTTACTACCTCTCTCTCAACTATGCTGGCGGTGAGAGCATGCACTCGCCTTCCGGAAAATCCTATCCGTTGTTCTTGCCCTTATCCTCAATTATACGAACCGTTATACCCTAGTAAAGATACTTCCTCTTGTCTTAGGTTTTACTATTTCTTTTCCTCCCCTCCTTTGTGAGCCAAGTCCATATCCATGGGTTCTTCATCCTTGTGTTATGCTCCATAGCCAAACCCCCTCATTCTCAACTTTTCCACCCTTGTGTAACTTGTTGACATGTCTCTTGAAAGCTGCTTCCATCGCATGGAAAATCCTACAAAGCTCGAAAGAAAATTACGGCTACAGATGGAAGTTAGGCACTTATTTGCCCTTTAACAAGTGTCGTAGTCTCATAGGAATCATGTCGCGATGAGGTTACCTCCCAGAAAGCTAGGAGCCCTAGAGACACAGAAAAGAAGGAAACAAGGATTCAAACAGAGGGTCAAAAGATAGTGCATATAGCTTTGGGGAATATGCCTTTAAAACAAAACTTTTCTTTTAAAACCGTTTTGAAAATAATTTTTCAAATCTTTTTATCTGATCCGGTAACCTTCAACTCTGAATAGACACCCACTTCCAAGAATAGATTTAACACACCACCTCCGTTAAGATCACACACAAAGTGAATGCCTTCATTTCGGTGGAGCATTATAGGTAAAAGATGCAGATAAATTACAAGACAGACAATTAAAGCAGGGGCAAATAAATAAAACTTTATTTCATTGATAAACAACTTGTACAAAGATTGTTTTACAATACCAAAGTATCCTGTCTTGCTTACAAAAATAATGAAGCATAAAATAATTTCCCCAAATAAAGCTTGAGCCAACCATAGCAGTATAATAGAGAGTCCAAGGCAACACGTCAAAGAGTCTTCAAGCTTGGAAAGAGTAACGGTCCAAACAAACCTGAGCTATTCCCTCCTTGACTACCTGGGTGGGAAACGGAAGAAAAGAGGCGAAAGCAAACTAGGTCAGACATAAAGTCTGGTAAGTCCAGTGATTCTTAGGATTTAAACGAGGAAAAGGGTCATGACATGAATAAACAAAATATAAGACTAAACCATAGTATGGGATAAGCATGGGATATGGCAAGATAAACTGAATGTACCGATAAACTGAATGTACTGATAAACTGAATGCGCTTCTACTCCTTCTCTGCTTCGCAACTACCCTGTTTATACTGATTTCTACATCTCGGCACTACCTAACTAGTGTCCAAACTAGTAATCTATGATCATATGATAACGTGATCCCAATCCCCGTATTTGCGGTTGCCTTCAGGTGTACATCTATTATGGGGATTCCTTTTATTACCTAGATCTAATCTAGGGTTTACTATCGAGCGCTTACTAGATTCAACCAGGGTTTACGCTACCCAGGGCCACTGGGGTTTATGCTACCTATTGAACGCTTCTCAGATTCAGGGTTTACGCGACCTAGGTCCAACTAGGGATTATGCTACCTACCTGTATTAATTTTCCATGTGTATGTGTCAGTCGGCCCTCTCTTGCGTGTAGATACTCTGTGCTGACCCCACCATAAGGTGTATCAAGCCTTATGATAGCGACCCGACACGATTCAAGATGCACAGTGTATAACTACTGGTACCCAATGCCTGCTTTTTCCCACTCCGGAGTACGTGCATGCCCGTAAACTATCGGAACCTACACTGACGTACCCCCTGCCGTTATCTTTGACCGCTTATAATCAGCCCAGTAATCGTGCCCCACCCTGCCTAGTTTCAGGGTACCATGATACATCTATGTGGGTTACTGCTGAAATGGGTCTCCGTTACTAGGGTTTCCTGCTGGTTAATTTTGTGGGCCTATATATACAAATATTACCCACCCATACGAGATGTACTTAACCCTCCCACCGATTCCAGCATGTTTTCTTAACGGTTAAGTTTGTTGGCCTATATGTACTAATATTGCCCACCTACATGAGATATACTTAACCTTCCCACGGATTCAAGCATGTTTATTTAATGGTTAAGTTTTCGTGGGCCTATATTTACTAATATACCCCACCTACCCGATGTATACTTAACCTCCTACTCGTCAAGTCGTGTTGGTTAAGTGGTTCTTATTAACTTAACCTTTCTCGCTTATCTTGTTGGATTGGTTAAGTGTGATCTATTAACTTAATCTTGTTCAGTCATTAGGTTATATTGGTTAAGTATTCCCCATTTAACTTAACCCCATTAGCTCATTAAGTTATACTGGTCAAGTGTCATTAATCAATTCAAGTTGACTTAACCCATCCACCGGTCACGTCATGTTGGTTAAGTGTTTCCTTCTGGTGTTGACTTGACCCTACCTCTATTCGTGTTATATTGGTTAAGTGTTTTCCTCTTGTATTACTTAACCCCATCACATGTCATTATATATTTGGGTTAAGTGTTACTTTAGTTAACTTAACCCTATCATCTGCTTAATTAACATGTTACAACGGTTAAGTGTTCTAAATTTACTTAACCTCACCCACTTGTCTAATTAACATGTTGTAACGGTCAAGTGTTTTAATTTTACTTAACCTCACCCACTTGCCTAGTTATCATGTTATTACGGTTAAGTGTTTCCCTAATTACTTAACCTCACCATTTCTAGCTTGATTTATTCATGAGCCTTAATTAATTAATTAAAGCACCAACCACTCACATTAGACAGATATTGTTGTGGTTACTGGATGTGCCGGTCAGTTCCGGGCAGGTTTACACCACAACTTAGTCTAACCTCGGGTCTCTCTGGGCTAGATGGACTAACCACCCACATTAGACAGGTATTTTTGTGGTCGCTAGATGTGCCGGTCGGTTTCATTCAGTTTTACACCACAACTCAGTCTAACCTCGGGTTAGGCATATTCGTCTTTTACTAAATTTACATATTTACTATTTATGTAAATTTTCCGTAAATCAATTTAGCCTAGATCATATTTATTTGTCATGCAAATTAGGGTATTTTCCTAAAACTTGATTTACCTATCAATTTACCCAACTTGCAGTTTATACCAATTTAGATTTAATATTCCCCTTTTACAATTTATTCCCAATCTAGATTAATATTCCAATTTACGGTTCATGTCAAAACTAGATTTAATATTCTAGTTTACTGTTTATGTTTACATGCCAATAACATACTTTGCAGCCAATTGAATTTATCAACTTATGCCCAAGTCTAATATGCATGTAAATCGTTCACTATTATAGCCAATTTAGATTATGCCAACATATTTATTATGCCAAACTAACTCAGTTAAGCTACACCCAACCCCCGTATCATAATCGTATGTATAACATGATTTCACAAGTTTCTAAGTACTCATGAAATGATACTAATAGTATCAAAGCAAGGTACAGGGGATAAGCACGAGAATTGACATAAAAGAATAGCCATGCAAGAATGAACCAAATACAAAAATAATGGTTCCAATGGGTTTGATGTACATAACAGTGAATAGGAATAAACTAGCCAAGTTACACACTAAATATGAGATCCACATAATCAAGGGAATAGGCATAGGTGATTTGGTCCAACATAATGCCAGTTCAAGGTACAACATGATCGGTTAATTGTTAAAATGGGAATAGTCATAAGCAACTAACTACAATAGTCATAGGCAATTAACCACAACAGTCATGGGAGACTAATCACAATAATTTCTTAATCAATGTCATAGGCAATAGTCTCATGGTTATAAATCTTGGTAATAGTCTCATAGTCGTATATCATATGAAATAGTCTCAAAATTATGAATCATAGTCATAGTCATAGGCAACAGTCTTATAGTCATAGTTATATGTAATAGTCTCTTTGTCATGAATCATAGTCATAGGCGATAGTTTCATGGGCAACAGTTTCATGGTCATAGTCTTAGGCAAAAGTCCCATAATCATAGTCGTTGGAAATTAACCATAATCAGTTCTAGGCCACAATCGAGAATCAGATCCAAAGGCATAGATAACGTTAGATTTGACATAAGCACGAATCAAAGATAATTAACTTGCAAATTGGTATAGTTCTATATTTTGATTCATTACATTCACAATTCCAATTACACGTTCAAATCTAAGGAATAACCGAACTTACAGTGATCGGTTTAGAAGAGGATAATAAGATAGCATTGTGGCGATTTGCTATGATTCGCGTGACGTTGCTTGAAGCAGAATGACTACAGTCCAACTTGAAGCTTTAACTTGATTCTCTTTTAATTCTATTCAGTTTGGAAGAAGATGCATTAATCCTAGTTTTGATTCCAGCAGAGTAGCGATGCCATTTTTTTATTTTTAATTAGAATTGAGGCAAAGTATAGGCAAAATGAAATTGTGTGGAGAGAAAGCTAGGTTTAGGGGTGTTTAAATAGCATAGGGGTCATGAATCTGGTCAGAAAGGCATCCAGGTGCAAAAAATGGATCTGTCTCCAGATCTGGAAAACAGGGGGAGGTCGACCCTAGGGTCGACCCTAGTGTCGACCTGTATACCCAAGTCGACCCCCAGGTCGACCATAGTATCGACCTGTGTAGGTAGGTTGACCCCCAGGTCGACCCTAGTGTCGACCTGGGTCCTGTGTGTTTTGAATTTCGGGCTGAAACTTATGAAGGCCATATCTTCTTCATACGGAGTCCGATTTTCACAAACTTGGACTCTTTTCCAAGCAGAATTTCGAGACGAACGCAATAGCGTAGCCCGTTTAACTTAATTATTCTGTTAAAATTTAATTATTCCCTGATTTGTTACTCTTATGAACACAGAAAATACGGGGTGTTGCAATAGATGACTTGTTTGATCAACTTGTAGGTGCTTCTGTTTTCTCCGAACTTGATTTGGCTACTGGGTTCCACTAGCTAAGAGTGGCTGAATACAACATTGATAAGACCGCGTTCAGAACCCCGAATGATTTCTTCGAATGGCTTGTCATACCTTTCGTCTTGACAAACGCACTCGCTTACTTTGTTGACTTGATGAGCAGGGTGTTTAGAGAATTCCTTAATAAGTTTGTGGTGGTCTTCGTCGACGACATTTTGATTTTCTCAAAGAATGAAGAAGAGCATGCTTTGCATTTAAGGGAAGTCATGGATACTCTTCGTGCACATCAGTTGAAAGCCAAATTCTCCAAATGCCATTTCTGGAGAGAAGAAGTGAGGTTTCTTGGACATGTGGTGTCCAAAGAAGGGTTAGCTGTGGACCTCGCAAAAGTAGTTGCGGTGCAAGATTGGAAGGTTTCACGGAATGCAACCGAAGTCGGAAGCTTCCTCGGGCTAGCGGGCTTTTACCGAAAGTTCATTAAATACTTCGCAAAAATATCATCCCCACTCACAAGATTAACAAAAAAGAACCTAACTTTCGCTTGGGATTTGGATTGCGATATTGCTTTCCAACTTTTGAAAAGGGCTCTAACAACAGCCCCAGTTCTAACATTGCCGGATGGGAGCAAGTTGTTTACCGTATACACAGATGCATGTGGTACGGGACCAGGTGTTGTCTCGATGCAAGAAGGGAAGGTAGTAGCTTATGGAGGCAGACAGTTGAAAGCACATGAGAAAAACTACCCAACCCACGATCTAGAGTTAGCTGCCATCGTCTTTGCACTTAAGTCTTGGCGCCATTATCTCCTAGGTGAGAAGTTTGAATTGTATACTGACCATAAATCGTTGAAGTACCTTTTCTTGCAGAAAGATCTTAACTTGAGTCAACAAAGGTGGATGGAGTTCTTGGCATCCTATGATTTCGAGATTTCCTATAACCCTGGCAAGGGTAATGTGGTAGCAAACGCCTTAAGCAGGAAGAAGCTGACCTTGAGTCCTCTCTTTGTAGAAAGGCAAAGCTTGGAGTATATAGCAAACTTTAACTTTAGACCCCCTCTGAAATTGTTCCTGGTCTGTTACCATCGCTAGAGGTGCGACCTACTCTTTTGGACTCAATATGAACCGCACAACGAGTAGACCCTCAGCTAGTTGATGTGATGGATAAGCTAGTTAGAGGTGAGACTTCTAGTAACCTCAATATATACCCCATCGATGATAAGGGTTGGTTGAGACGGGATGGAAGGCTATGCGTCCCACAAGCAAGGGATTTGATGAAGAAGGTTCTCGAAGAGGCACACAATTCCAAGTTGACTATACACCCAGGTGGAGACAAGATGTATAAGGATATAAAAAGGGTTTTCTTTTGGAATGGCATGAAGAGTGATGTAGCTGAGTTCATCGCTAAGTGTTTGATATGCCAGCAAGTCAAAGCGGAGCAGAAGAAGCCTGGTGATCTGCTTCATCCCCTAGAGGTCCTACAGTGGAAGTGGGATAGCATTTCGATGGACTTTGTTGATGGATTGCCTAGGTCAAGAAGGGGAAATACCAGTATTTGGGTAATAGGGGACAGACTCACTAAAAGCGCTCACTTTGTACCTGTTAAAATTAGAAGGATTGCCTCGTCCCTAGCATCCATTTATCTTAAATAAATAGTTCAACTCCATGGGGATACCCTCCAGCATAGTGAGTGATCGAGATCCTATCTTTACGAGCGAGTTTTGGAAGAGTTTGCAAGAGGCTGTAGGCACACAAATATGCTTAAGCATAACCTATCACCCCCAAACCGATGGTCAGACGGAAAAGGTGAACAAAGTATTGGAAGACCTCTTGAGATTGTGCATTCTTGACTTTGGAGGGACATGGGAGGATCATCTTCCTTTGGTGGAATTCGCCTACAACAATAGCTACCAAGCCACCAAAGGCATGGCGCCCTTCGGAGCTTTATATGGAAGACCATGCTGATCACCAACTTGTTGGTGTGAGTCTACAGACAAACTCGTACTTGGGCCAGACATGATTAGAGAAACCTTAGAAAAGGTGGACTTGATAAGAAGACGAATGAAGGCTGCACAAGATAGACAGATGTCCTTCGCAGACAAAAGAAGGACCGACCTTGAGTTTAAGGTTGTGGATAGGGTGTTCCTTAAAGTATCTCCTTTGAGGAATGTCATTAGCTTTGGGTCCGCAGGAAAGCTAGCACCAAGATTTGTAGGACCATTTCCTATCATTGAAAGGATTGGGACAATGGCTTACAGAGTAGAGCTACCCGAGAGGCTGGCTGGAGTTAAAAATGTTTTTCATGTTTCTCAACTACGAAAATGCTTACATGAATCTGTGGGAGTGGTGGAGCTAAGTATACTAGAGGAAGTAGAAGTGGAACGAGAAGCGACTGTGAGAAGAGTTCCAGTTCGTATCTTGGGTATGGAAGTCAAAAAGCTATGCAACCGTGAAGTCAAGCTTGTTAAAGTTCAATGGAGTGACGCTGAGGAAGACGCGACTTAGGAAACTGAGAGGAAAATACGCGCAGCCTACCCTTTTCTCTTTTAGGGTACCTCCTTGATCTCTTTTTCCATAAGTTTATTTATGCTTATATCTATCTTTTAAGTATATCTCATCAGTCCTATTCTTTATCCTTAGGTAGAAACCGATGGATGTAAACATGTATTTGAAACATGTTATGATTGATGGTTGCGAGTGGTTGCAAGTGGTTGCTTGTGGATGCATGTACACACACTTTGGGCACTAGATCGGCTCAATCACTTTCATATTGCATATAAATGTGTGTGCATATTTAAATTAATGGATGTATATTGGTTGTGTTATCATATGGATGCTAAATTCTGATGAGTGGTTCTGCACACATGTAGAAGTAATATGTATCGTTAGGATTCTTTTGCATGCATAATGGACGCATGGCACTATCATGATTTGCATTAAGGAGGTCAACTGTATCAGTGGACCGCCTGATTTTGCAATAGATAAGGAACATACACACACACTTTTTGCATTTGTTCATACGGCATTAGAAATCTTGTAAGGACAATGGATTCCTATGTTTGATGGTTGAGTAGATGGATGATTGTATGTTAGGATATACATTCTCCTTAACTTGGAGATTTCGGGGGCGAAATCATTTAAGGAGGGGAGAATGTAACACCCTGAATTTTCTGTGAATATTAAAATTAACAATTTTTAGAATACTTAACTGTTAAAGTGAGAATTAAGGGAAATGGTACGCCATTGCGTTCGTCTCGAAATTCTGCTTGGAATAGAGTCCAATTTTTCGTAAATCGGACTTCGTATGAGGAAGTTATGGCCCTCGGAAGTTTCAGCAATTTTATATAAATTAAAACAGTTCAGAATAAAAATTCGAAATTCATAATTCAAACAGGGGAGCGGGTTGGGCGGGAATTCTCCCGCCCTAGGCCAGGTCGACCAAGGGGTCGACCTACCCTATACAGGTCGACCAGAGTGTCGACCTGGGGGTCGACCTACCCCCCTCGGGCAGATCTGAAATGTGATGATTTCTGACTCTTTGCTTAGTCATTAGGGCTGATGTGGCTGTTCTAGATAACTCTATCTAGTCTGGATGGTTGGGATTGCTCCTATGATAATCCAATGGCTTAGTTTGATTCGAACTTCTATAAAAGAGTGCCTAGACTCAAACCCTAAACCTAAACTAAATTGGTCTTTTGGCCACCATGCTGCTGCTAGGATAGTTCTTCTTCCTAAAGCTTAGGGATTAGCAAGTCAGAATTCTAATTCAAAAGATGAACGAATCATTCTTTTCTCTAACCTATCTTTGTGAGTACAATTTCTTTCACAAAATAATTAATAAATTAATTGTGACAAGTTATAAAATGTGGATTATGAGAACATGACTGTTGAATCATGTGATGTTATTGTCTGTTGGTGAACATATTACACTTTTGTTACCTTATGTTGGTAGATCTAATTCACATGTCCAATTATGCATGTTTAACATGATTTATTTTATGCTAGTTCGTAATTGAATCTTATGCAAGTTCGGGATGTTAAATCATATGCTAGTTTGTATGTGAATCCAATGCAAGTCTGTGTTTACATATGCTAGTTCGTATGTGAATCTTATGCAAGTTTGGGATGTTAAATCATATGCTAGTTTGTATGTGAATCTTATGCAAGTTTGTATGCGGATTATACACTAGTTTATATGTGAATCAAGTATATACATATGCTATTTTATATGCAAAAACATGTGATAAATTCATATGCAAGTTGTAGGAATCCATATGCAAGTTTATGTGAAAACTATATTCGCATTTTTCGGTGAAAATTATATTCACATATGCAAGTTTAGGTGAGACCCATAATTCATATATGCAAGTTCACAATTTCATGTTTAGATTTATATTTAGATCCATGGTAGTTTATGCAAATAAATGATTCTATACGACCATTGTCTATGCAAATTATTGGCAATGCAAGTTTATGTTATAAATCCAATTTGCAAGTTAGATCTATTTTTATGTGTTATGCAAGTTGTGATGTTTCTTTTTTATAAGATAGACTATTTGCGAGTCTAGCATATTTCATATTTGAACATACGAATAGTGTGGGGACATGGGAAAATATTAATTATGTAAATTGTGAATTGGCATAAAATGGCTTTAAAAGCATATAATTAAATTGAGACATTAATTGGTATAATTTTTATACCTAAAAGTATGGACATAATTTAGGCGACAATTATGGACATAATTAATTTGGAAATTATTGACAATTTGAATAGGGATAATTAATTCATATTGGGGTGGAATAATATGTAATAAAAAACGCCTAGGACACGAGTTTAGACTCGTTTGTGGTGTAAGACTGCCCGGACCCACCCGGCAAATCCAGCAACCACAAACGGTAGTCGAATGTGAGAGGTCAAAGGCATAAATTAAATACGTAATAGTTGTAAAGACATGAGGTTAGACTCGTTTGCAGTATAAGACCGTCCGGACCTGCCCGGCAAATCCAACAACCGCAACCGGTAGTCTAATGTGAGAGGTCTTACAAGATTACAGTTATAATGAATTAAGTAATACTTAACTAGGTTAAACATGTGGTGGGACATGGGGGTTAAGTGGGTGACATGGGTGACATGTGAAATACGATTAGAAACACTTAACCAAATTGAAATATGTAGGAAGACATGAATAAGAAGGGGTTAAGTGGAAAATTCTATTGGGGACCAAGCATAGGTGGAAATCTTGTGTCAAGCATGGGGGACCCTTTTCAAACCAGTAAACCATTGAGTATCTTTGTGAGCTCGAGTTAGATCGAGGATGGGACACGCTTACTCGGTTTGATTGTAAGAGGTCAAAACGGGTTAACGGTGGCAACGCAAGTCCAATGGGGTCTTGTGCGTGCATGGGCCCAGGCTGGTAAGTAAGATGTTGTTCCATCGTGTAGATATAAGCCATGCATTTTTAGTGGTATCGGGTTGCTACTTTGGGGAGTGATACACCCATTGTGGGACCAGCACCGGTATCTGCAAGTTAGGGAGCCGATCGCATGGGGGTAGTGGGTACAACTAGTGGAGATAGGGGCAGGCGGCACGTATGGAGACAGCTAGAGTACACGAAACTACCATTATGATTATTATGTTCAGTAGGCGAGATCAACTTTTAGGGTGACTAGTAGTGGTGCAGTATAGTAATTATCCTATAATGATTAGGAGCTAGATTAATGGCAGAATATTCCTCTTGTTTGTTTTGTCTTGCCCACTTGTTTCACGGTCATTCCTTATTTTACCAGTTTATGCCTTATCCTAATTACTTTAATAATTATATTGTTAAAGTTATTGGACTCGCCAGACTTTATGTCTGACCCCCTTTGTTTTCGCCTCTTTTCTTCCTTTTCCCCCCAGGTTCTCAGGGTGGTACTAGTGCTAGTGGAGCTTGATTTGGATCTTTCTCTCTCTTTGGAAGTACTTGGATTGCTGAAAGTAAAGTTCAGCTCATCTCTTTTATGGCTACTTATGTTGGGGTTATGCTTTTTTGCTTTATGTACTCAGAAAACAATTTGTCGAGATGGTTACTAAGTGTACTTGGTTTTACTGTTGGTTTATGATGTTGTTGTAATCAAACTATTTCTCCGTTGCAATAAAAGTTGTTTTAAAATTTTCAAGTACCAAATATATGTATCTGTCTTGTTATATTCTGTTCTATTTACCAATAATACTTCATGAAAGTTAATGCATTCCCTTTGAGAGTGACATTAATGGATGTGGGGTGTTACAACATGGCACCCTTTTATTTTGGCCTCCATTTTACACCTCATTTATAGCCACAAATTTGTTGTTAAATAATGTGTGAGTGGGAGAGAGAATTAGTGGAAGGAGAGAGAAAGGGGAATGTGTGGTGGAAATCAGGTGGGCTAGCGGGATGTTGCACTATTTGGGGTGCCATTGAATGCTCCTCATATGTATATCTATATATATATATTGGTTTGATATAATTTTCAAAAAAAATATAGGTTTAACACAAAATGAGGTACACAAAATCTGAAGCATAGAGTTATTCCATGATTTGCATCCCTTACATAAAAACACATTAATCGTATGACTGAGATTTTATGTTAAAATTTTATGTTTATATAGCCGCTCTCATGTGTGTGTGTGTGATGTTGAGTTTATTAAAATGAAAACTTGGAGGAGATTCTGCATATCAGATCAAGTAGATTTGAAACTTTGATATTTAGTCATTCGATGTTCATATGTAATAGAGTGGTTAGAATTTAGAAGCTTAGGCAATACAAGTAACGTTTCAACTGTTAACAGCAGAAAGGAATTTAAGCATGTATTTAAAAGTCCTGGTACATGCATATAAATATCACAACAAAATACATTTCCATGAGAAGAAAAAATTGATAAAAGCATCAAAAGTAATTTTACCTAAAATTTTAAGTGGTTCGGGTTCATCATTTATTAAATGCGTGAATTTTATATTTATATGTTTTTATTTACATTAGGAAAAACATATTTTTAATTTCATAAATGGCAGTAGAGAAGTGGGTCATGCAATCTACATATATTTAAAACGTACGTACACCACTCTGAAATCTCAAATTTGCAAATGTGAAACTGGCATCTTTAAGTTTAACCAAAAGCACCCATTTTATACCAGTCAAGAAGACAAGGACTACAACCTCATTAGCCTAACAGTATATCAAAGAGATAGTCAGACTCCATGGTATTCCATCAAGTATCGTAGGTTATAGAGACCCCTTTTTCACAAGCGAAGCTTGGAGAGGCCTACAAACAACATTGAGGATAACTCTTAACTTAAGCATAGCTTATCATCCGCAAACGGACAGACAAACAAAGGGAGTTAACATAATCTTGGAAGTCTGGCTCATAGGTTGCATCATCGACTTAGAAGGAGTTTGGGAATAGCACCTACCGCTTGTGTGTTAAGGATTGCGGAATGGATCGTTAAGGCAAAACTAACACTAGAGGTGGGGATGAATAGTGTATTTAAGAAACTTAACAAAATCTAAAACTTATTTGTTATACTATATGAATATCAAACCACAGAGATAACCATAGACACATACTCAAACATAAACACAAAGATAAACAAAAATAAATGCAGAAAAGGAAAGAATAAACCGGATTTTATACTGGTTCGGATTACTCCTACATCCAGTCCTACGCAACGGTGGATTGCACAGAGTTTTATTACTATATCAACATCCAAGTACAACACCCTTGATTTCACGGCCACAAGGTTACCACCGATTCCAAACACCCTTGATCAAGTATATTCCCCTTAATTTCCCTGGCTACAAGGTTACCATCGTTTCTATTCCTTGATTTCTAGGCTACAAGGAACACACCTTTTCCCAAACACTTCCCAAACAATTACAACAGCCCTATATCTCTTCAATAGTTCTTCGATTCAGAGTGTAACGAGAAGAGAGTGAGAAAAGAAGAAGTTTTATATAAACAGAATTGAATTCGGCAAAGTATAAACGTAGAAATCATAAAAATATGAAATACTAATGGTGTAAAGAAAGGGAATGAAGATGGAGAAGAAGAATGATGAGAAATTTCGAAATCAGACCCTATTTAAAAGATTTGAAAGGTTGCAATGCTTCTGGAACATTACGAATAATGAAAAGACACTTCCTTTCAAAATAAAAAATAAGACAGCTATATGTAGACATGTCCATAAACGTATGTCGACATATCATAGTGTAAATTTGAATTTTGAGTATTTTTCAAGTGTTTTGATATATATATATATATATATAATTCTAGAAATTCTTGAATTAAAACGTAGTGTTATAAATAAGTATTATAAAGTAGAAAATTATATGAAACCATAAATATAACTTATATAAATATATTTATAAAATTATATAGTTAAAAGCTACAAAAATATAAAGTATATAACTATATAAATATGATAATCATTCAATGGTACCTCAAATAGTGAGTACCCCAAAATCCCCCTACATAAACCAAGCATTTATATTAGTTTAAGTTAGTGGAAGGTGAGAGAATGAGTGAAGGGAGAAAGAAACGGGATATGTGGTGGAAATTAGGGGCATTTTGGGGGTGCTGCACTGTTTCGGGTGCTATTTAACGCTCGCCAATAAGTGTATATAAACTTATAAGCTTTAAAACTTGAGTCTAAAATCAAAAGTAAAATAGAGAAACTTAATTAGAATAGCATTTGAAAATAGCATTTGAAAATAGAATTTGGAATTTGAAAATCAAAAATTGAAAAATAGAATTTGAACTTGAACCTGGAGTGTTATTCAAAGTCTTACATAAACTAGACTCTATTACAATATTTATCTTGAAATCTTGATTACTCATGAGTCTTGAATCATCCCTGAATTCTGAATCTCTAGAAGCTCTTAAACTGTATAGTCTTCAATATTAATTCCTATATATAAATCATGTATATATATATATATTCTAGAGAAAGGTGTTAGTATATATTTTATAATCAATTAATATTGAAATAAGGTTGTTGTCATCAAAACTCCATTCTCCAACATTGTGGAGTTCACATATAATAATAGTTTTCAAGCAACGATTGGTATAGCCCATTTTGAAGTGCTATACGTGAGGCCATGCAAATCGCTAATTTGTTGGTGGGAAACTACCGACAAGGTTATACTCGGACCAGACTTCGCCCGTGAATCCACGGAGAAGATATCTTTGATTAGACAGAGAATAAAGGCAGCCCAAGACTGTCAGAAATCATATGCCGATAAGCGAAGGAGGTAACTTGAGTTTAATGTTGGAGACTTGGTATTCGTAAAAATATCCCCTCTTGAGAAAACGGTTCGGTTTGGAAAGACTGTGAAGTTGGCTTTCAGACTTATTAGGCCTCTTGATGTCATTGAGAAGATAGGATCTTTGGCTTATCGAGTGGATCTCCTAGAGTGTCTATCGGGAATCCATAATGTTTCATGTATCTCATCTAAGGATCTGCCTTCATGATTCCGCTACCAGACTCGAGCTTGATGAAATTGGGGACATAGAAAAACTCGAGTTGGGGTCCAAGGTGCCCTGTGCAACTGCAAGGATTGTAGAGAACAGAATCAAGAGACTCTACAAAAAAACCGTTCACTTTTTCTGAGTACATTGGGGAAATGACCCTGTGGAAAGCACATGGGAGTTGAGAATAAGATGAGACAGACCCACCCAGAGCTTTTCACGGTAACATTTCCTCAAAATTACATTTATGGATGCATCGTGGTTGCTAGGTTGGATGCTACGAAATGGATGAAACACCACTGCACCCAGCACTGATATAGAATTATATGCATATTTAGGTTGTTTGCATACATATTGCATCACTTATTACACCTACATGTTAGGGTAGAGCTCACTTTAGCGAGTCTACAGTTCATAATATCTGCGAGTCATGGATGCTTATGGATGAATAACATGGGTGTAAAACATGGATGTTTCGAGCGAGTTGTATTTTTCACCCCCTTAAGCAGATTTCAGGACGAAATCTATTTTAAGGGGGGAAGAATGTAACATCCCATAAAATTCATAAGTAGTAATAATAATAATTAAATAATTAAAAATAAGCAATTAAATAATATGGCTGGAAAATGAGATTTTGCAGCTTTAGGAATTTGGCTACGAAATTCTTTTATTTGGATTCTTGGCGAAATTCTACATCATTTTGATATATAATATGCTGAAAACGGTCAATGTATGAAGAAGTTACGAACAAATGAATTTGGACAGCGAACATAGAAAAATATAAATATAATTATATAAATGTTATATATATTGTCCAAATTATAAATTAAAGATAAAGAGGGAATTTCAAATTTTGAAATTTGAGATAAGATCAGGGGAACAACATACCTTGTAAATATGTAATAACATAAAAAGAATTAGAAACATATTAATGAAAATAAACAACTCAGCAGCGCACGTTGATTAGGCATTCCAGTCCCGAAGGGGTCGACCGCGCCCCCTTAAGGGGTGTCGAACACTCGGCGGCTAGACAGCCCAATAAAGCTATGTGGTTAGGATTTTCTTTGAGGGATTTACAAAAATGAAAGGCTCAGATTAATTTTAATTGATCCAACGTTCAAGCTCACACGAGCAAGTATAAATAACCCCTCATACCACACACTAGAAACCCTAATTATTCTCCATCTCTACCTCCATGCTATCGCTCCACCATCGCTAAATTCCATAGAAAGATAAAAGAATAGGGTAAAGGTTTCTTCTACTTCTCTAACTCTATTCTAAATCTCTCTATTCCAATTTATATAAGTTTAGGATTTTGGAATTTAGCATAAACATATATGTATAAGATTATAATGTATGTTTCTTATGTGTATATTGTTAGGAGGATTATTAAAGCTCGCTTAAACGTAAAGATTGTTGCAGATCTAGATCTACCAAATAATTTTCTCTATTCCGCCTATAGTTTGTCAGTGGAATGTGATGTACTTAGGGCATATTCATGGTTTTAATAGTTTTTCATGTGAATAGATATGCCTAGGAAGATTTGGGTATTCGATAATGTAAACATGAAAACCACCAAATCTTCTATCTTATAATTTCGTATTGCCATGAATTATTGGGTTGTGTGGATTTTTGGTCTTTGTATTAGATTAAAATGAATATGAGTGTTGCCATAATTTTTTCCTATTTCATGTAATTCACTTTTATTTACCATTGAATGTAACCTAAAAAGATTTAGATTTGATTATTTCATGATTTGGTTTGGGTCTGGATCCTATTTTGGATCCAATGCATTCAAAATGTATGTATTTTTATGTGTGCAACGCCAAAAGTGGTGAATTAGGTGAAATAGGGATTATAAACATACAAGTGGAAGCGTATGTAATACTCTGTTTTAATCTAATATTGAAATCATTCCAATAAGCCTAGGATGCAAGTTAAATTTGTCATGTCTGTATATTTTCCATTCGCTGTTATCTGTTGTATTGTCATTATGCTATCATGTCTATGTTGTAGCAATAAAAATATGGGAAAATCTTACTTGTATACCATGAATTTGGTAAAAATTAGCAATTTCCACCTCTATAGAATATTTCCATGTTGATACGAATGTTAAGTTAAGTAGATGTTATTATTATTTTACTTATATAAACATAATAACGTTCTATTAGTGTAATAAATGCGAATAGGATAGAATTCGAATTTGAAAGTGAAATTTTCCCTTAATAAATATATATTTGTTTGCTTGTGTGAGTGAATATAAAATGGATTTAAATATATATAAATATATATAAATAAGTGACTCATGGACACGAGGTTAGTTGCCATTTGTGGTAGAAGTCTGCCCAGAACCGACCGGCAAATCCAACAACCACAAGTAGACCCAACTAATATGAGATGTCTAGGTGGCATGGGCCATTCAAAAACATAGTACACTAGACACGAGGTTAAACCAACTTGTAGTAGAAGTCTGGGGCAACCCACCAGCATATCCAACATCTACAAGTGTCTGATTTAATGTGAGAGGTTTAGTGCGTGTATATATAACTATATATATATATATAAGTCTATCGTATGTGAAAATGAATAGGTTTACTACGCCTTGAGAAGGTCTTAAGTGGCTGACTCTCTTTTTATCTAGTTTGGGTCTTAAGTATTTAGCACTAGGATCCCTCTGAAGGTTTATTCTTTAGAGAGGAACCAAAGTCATGGGATCCACCCTTACTAAATTTGAAGTAGGTCTTTGTCTAACGACCCGTATTTTTACAGTGTGATAATTAATTTATTTAATTATTTAAATAGCGATTTAGAGAATTAAATAAATATTAGAAAGAAGTTAGAACAGAGGAACAAAAATAAACTTTGGGAAAACACACAGTTCATTATTAGAAAGAAGTTAGAGGATGAGAAATAAAAGGAAATAAATATTAAAACAGAAGAAAACGAAGATCACAAACTCACAGCAGAACAAATAAAATATATTAGATAACATAAAATTTGAAATATAGTAATATACATACCATCATCAGAGCACAACAGTTATTCCTGGAGCAGTTACACACATCTTCTTCCAGATACAACATAGTACATAGTGGAAAATATGATAGTCTATAGCTAACAGGTGAAGCCTCCTACTTCAAGCTCCTCCAAAGTGAATCTGTAAAATCCTGACTACTTGACTGCCCTTACAAATATGGACACCCAAAAGTTTAGGGAAAACAAAACAAAATAGACTCTGGGTCAGTCATGGGACCGGTGTGAGTAAACTCCAACCATTTGTTTAACTTTCAAAATCCTTTCGAAAGAAATGATAATCGTAAGACCGATTCACACATAAACATGGATGGTTTTTACCTTATGATGACCAAAAATATTATTGATATCAAATCCAGTGATAGTACAATAGTGTCTAAATCAAATAAATAGAAGTCTAGCAGAATGCTTGCATCTCACGCTCCATATATAACATAAAATCAAAAACCGCAATGTGCTTATTGGAAATTGGATTTCAAACATGAAAAGGAATGGAACCACCTTCCGATAGTGTATCTCTAGAGGGGAATACACTGGGTTCAACAACAACGTCTTGCAACCCGGCCCACACATGGCTGGCCACTCATTTAACTTGAGTGTACCGAGCATATTATCACCAATGGTTGTGATTAGCAACCGTTACCGAAAGCATACAGCAGCGAATAGAATAAGAAGAAAATGAAATTTCTCTAAATCAGGTGATAATACCCCATATGGGGATGACCCACATGGCCATGCTGTCTGCTCGATTTCTGTCATTTCCCGGATGATGAGGCTTGAGGTCACGATTATCCTTTTTGAACGTCTTATCACCATTTAATTTGAATGTCACTTTGTCAAATCCATCCATACACGTTCTCCTGGGACTGGACAACCGAAGACACAATTCTATTAATCCACCTTAGGCAATTTCTACCTAGGGTTAACAGAACAGCCCTTGCACTTTACTCCGTCTTCAATTATCTTTAGTGTAAGTTGATTTGTAACGCTTATGCCAATATGGAGTGGTTTTCAGATAATAAAACTGATCCCGGTCTCTCCGTATTGACAATAGAGGTATAAAATAAATTAAACCTTTGATAGACGGTGATTTAACTATCAAAGAAACATCCATACAATCAACGGTCCTATTTCCAATTGGTTATTCTACCGATCAAACATCACTAGCCCCTTTTTATAAATTATCATTTCAAATTTCTATTTTCCCCTCTTCTAGAGTCTTTCAAAATTCAATTGTCTTTCTCAATTCTTGGAAAACATTTCCAATATTCTAATTTCTTTATTCGAGAAAATATTTCTTATTCCAATTAGAAAACATTTCTAAGTATTCACGAACCCTTATTTTCTATATTCAAAAAAATATACCTTACTAATATTGTAAAATATTTCCATCTTGCATTTCTTAATTTCTAGTTGACCAATTCGTTTCATTTGCTATGCGTAGAAAACATCTCTCATTTTATTTGGGGAACATTTCAAAATATCCAACATTCTACTTTCAAAACGTTTTTGCTTTTCTCTTTTTAATATCCCTTCTTTTGCTTATAAAAATCAATACTTTGCTTATAAAACAACGACTATAACATTTTGAATGTTATAGCTTCCCATTCAATTCTATAGCTTCCATTTATAGATTTCTTTTGGGACGGAAATCTGATAGAGTATTATACTATTTTTGGTTACTAAATGTATGTAACTATTTTAAACCCCAGGTCGTTACAGTAAAGGGTATATTTAAATAATGGTACTTCTTTCTTGTTTTACTGATAATTAAATATTTAATTATCTAATAATAACATGGTACTTCTTTCTATTACTATAAAGGGTATGTATATAACTATTTTAAACCCCGGGTCGTTGCAGTGACAATATTCTCTAAGGAATAGTGCTATATATAAAAATCACGCTTAAGCTTTGTAACAACCCGTATTTTCAATAAACTGTTATAACATAAATCGAGGCAGAATTTAATTCTAAAATCTGAATCAAGGGAAACGGGGTATGCCATTGCGTTCGTCTCGGAAAAATACGAGAAATAGAGTCCGAGTTTTCGAAAATCGGAGTCCGTATGACCCAGTTAAGGCCCATTGAAGTTTTCAGAAATTTCCAAGTTAAAAACAGATTTAAATTTCAAATTAAAAACAAGGATTAGGGCTAATTGGCGTCAGGCGGGAAAACTCCCGCCAGGACCCCCATGTCGACAGGCATGTCGACAGGGGTCTTAGGGTGTCGACTGCCCTGTCGACAGCCCTGTCGACACGGGGTGGCCGGGCAGTTTTGCCTGGCGCACCATTTTGATTTGGGGCTTGGTCTTGTGGCTTGGTTCTAGAGAATTCCTAAATCTGACGGACCTAAACTAACCTAGGGTTAATCCTAGGGCTAAAAACACTCTAATCTTCTATAAATAAGCCCCTAATCCTACCCTAAAACCTCATTATTCACTCTAGCAACCAAACTATGTCAAATTGAATTCTCAAATGGCCTCAACCTAAGAACCCTAGCCTCCACCCTCTTCAAAAATCAATTCTAGGAAGATTTTGATGTTCATACAAGCTTTTCTAAGTTGTATGAATGATCATTAGCTTGCATACATCATCAAGTTGCAAGCTTTATTTGCTAAGCTAGAGTTTTTGGGATTTTTGTTAATTGGAGCTTTGTTTTGGGTTTTTATATGCTTGCATAAAAGGGCTTCTCAATCTTTATTAGTAGATTTGTGTCTTCATAATATTTGTAAGCCCTCTTACCTTCATTTTGGAAACTCTAAAGTTAATATGTGATGAAAGTTGGGATTTATGCATGTTTAATAAGTTATGCATGCTTATGCGAGTTCACTATGCTATGTTATGCATGTTTAATGAGTTATGCATGCTTATGCGAGTTCACCATGCCATGTTACACATGTTTGATAAGTTATGCATGTTCACTATGCCATGATTTGCAAGTTTAACAAGTTATGCATGCTTATGCAAGTTCACTATGCCATGATTTGCAAGTTTAACAAGTTATGCATGTTTATGCAAGTTCACTAAGTCATGATTTGCAAGTTCAACAAGTTATGCATGTTTATGCAAGTTCACCATGCTAAGTTATGCAAGTCCAACATGTTATGCATGCTTATTATGATATGTAAGATTCATCATGTATGTTGTGCCAAGTTCCCTCTTTCTATCCTTTATGCGTTATGACGAATATGTAAGCGATAGAGTGACGTTGGGGGGGTTTTTGGGTAAAACTTAAAATACATGAAAATATAAGATTGGGAATTTACCTATTAAGTTAGGTCTACCCCTTGGGAATTTACCTATTAAGTTAGGTCTACCCAAGTTAAACTTGTAATTATGGTTTGAAATAAAGTGGACATGACACTTAGAAAACATGTGTGGCCAACTCGAGGTTGGGTTGAGTTTGTAGCGTAAACCTACCCGGAACCGACCGGCTTAACTAGTTGCTACAAACAATAGGACCCAATGTGAGAAGTTGGTCATGTGTACCTGGGACCCGAGGTTAGACCAAGTTGTGGTGTAAAGCTACCCGGACCCGCCCGGCTTAACTAGTAACCGCAACAAAGTCTAATGTGAGAGGTTAAGGTACAATTAAATTAATGCCTCATGATTAGGGTTAAGTCATGGCCCACTAATACTTAACCAATTTTGGGGATACGAGGGATTAAATGGGGTTAAGTGGTGAACTGTCGGTTACACTTAGCTAATTTAATCCGTGATTAGTGAGGGGTTAAACCACACTTAACCCTCTTAGAAAACCCTAGCAACGTGGTCTGTTCCAGCAGTAATCCCAGTTTGGTATCATTCACAACCCTAGAGGCTAGGCTAGGGCGGGGCACGATTACTGGACGGATGTAAGCGACCAAAGCGACGGCTGAGTGGTACAGCGGTGCGGGTCCAGGCGGGCTACGGACGTGCACGTAGTTCGGTGTTGGACAAACTCGAGGCACGGGTACCAGTAGGTTTAGACTGTGCATTATTGCTTAGGTGTCTGGGGTTGACACCCGAGGGCTTGATACACCCAAAGGTGGACCCAGCACAGTCTGACTACAACCATATGTGGGCCGTATGGACACCAACCCTTGACGTGTTAGGTTTATAGGGAGCCGATCGACTAGACCGTTGGGCTGGACCTTGCATTAAGGTCACCTCATGCTATTGGGCCAAAGTTTGGGCTGAGGGATCAATACCTGTTATGTTAGTTTGCTAGTACACTGTGGTGCAAAGCTTAATCTTCTTTATGTGATGACACCTGTATCTATTGCCAGCATATTCATCTCAGTTTCCATCATGATGTTAGCTTTATTAGTTTATAGACTGATCGTAGTAGGGCTTACCAGTCTTTTTGACTGACCTGTTTTCTTTCGCTTCTTTTCTTCCGTTCCCCCCCCCCCCAGGTTCTCAGGGAGGGAACAGTGGTGCTTAGCTTGGATCGCTTGCTTGTTCGCTGGATAGCTCATGTATGTCTGGACATTGAGCTCGCTATGGTTTATCACTTTTATTTTTGGGGATAGCACTATGTATTTCAGTATTTCTGTTTATGTTGTACTAGACATATTTATTTTGGCAGATGACTTTATGATGTACTAGACTTGTTTTGAGATGGTTTGAGATATTCCGCTGTTTTATTCTCACTTACTCTGTTTTACATATATATTTATGTTCCTGTTCTGCCTTGATATATCATTATGCATGCTTACCCAGTTCTAACGCCCCCCAGAAGCTAGTGCCCCCGAAAGAGTGACCCTAGCGGAGGTGGGGTGTTACAAATTTGGTATCAGAGCATATGGTTTACAAGAAAGAACAAAAAGTTTTTAAAAATACTTTTGAAAAACTATTTTCAAAACAAGTATAAAGTATTTTCCAAAGAAAAGTCTAGTATTTTAAAAGGCGGTTCCCCAAAAAGCCATTAGCGTTATCCTTCGATCCCTTGACCTAATCTTATCTTATCTTTCGTTTCAGTATGGCTGAGGATCTTGCCATCCCGGACGGAGTAAATGTGCCACTCTGGTATAGGAGGCTTCTAGAAGCTAGGGAGGCAGCCGGCCCCGCAAACCCTACTCCCACTCCTCCTCCTGTAGTTGAGAATCCTCTCCCTAATGTCCCTCCTCCGGTGGTTCCTGTTCCCCCTCCTCCAGCAGTTAATATTCCTCCTCCCGTTGCTAATGTTCCTCCCCCTCCTGTTGCTGAGGCTCCTCTTCCTCCTCCTCCCCCTCAGCATCCTCAGGTTGAGTTCACGAAGGTTTGTAAAGACTTCAAGGCGATGGGAGGCAAGAATTTCCTAGGCACGGAATCTTTTGTTGAAGCTAGGAATTGGCTGAAAGACACTGAGGACTTGTTTGCTATCTTTGGGATTGATGACGAGAGAAAGATCTTATTGACAGTGTGGCTTTTGAAGGATGAAGCGGCCTATTGGTGGGAGGTCACCAATGGGACGAGGCCCGTTGAGACTTGGGCCGATTTGAGGGCTAGATTTGTGGCCAAGTTTCTATCTTCTGCTGAGGCGAATTTACAGATGGAGAAGTTCATTGCATTAAAGCAAGGTGATATGTCTGTCAAGGAGTATGTGAACAAGTTTAATCAGCTGGCCCGTTTTGGTTTGGATATGGTAAACACTCCTGAGAAGAAGGCTCTTCGATTTGCTAGAGGGTTGAATGAGCCGCTGCAGGGCTTGGCGATGTCACATATTCCGCATGGAGCTACTTTTGAGAGTTTAGTCAATATGGCTCTACTTCAGGGAGATGGGAAGAAAGAGGTCAAGACGAGTGATACTCAAGCAAAGAAGACTGATTCTCAAGGCAAAGGCAATCAAGGTGGTCAAAGCAGCCAGGGAAATCAGAACAAGAATAAGAAGGGGAACAACAACAACAAAGGCAAGGGAAAGTGCAATTACTGTGGTATGCCTGGACACTTTGCTAAGGATTGTAGGAAGAAGAAAAGGAAGCTTAGTGGTGGATGTTTTTCCTGTGGTGAGGCTGGACACTTCAGCAAGGAGTGCCCGAAGAAGAAAGGACAGGCTGGACCTTCAGGAGGGCAAGTTCATGCTCTCAATACCGTTCCAGTTCCAGATCGAGGTAGTGTTTCTGTTGAGAACCTTGTTTATGTTTCTGATCTTCCAGTTCGTACCTTGTTTGATTCTGGTGCATCACATAGCTTTATTTCATCTGATCTTGTTGATAGCTTGCACCTTAGTACTAGCTTAGTGGATGATCCCGTTTGTGTTTCGAATCCCATTGGGGGTTCTGCTCATCTATCTATGATATGTGAGGATCTGAGGTTCTCTATACTCAGTGTAGAGTTCTTGTGTAGCGCCTATGTTCTTGGTTTCAGGGGATACGGATTGATACTGGGCATGGATTGGCTGTCCCGATATGGAGCCATTCTTGATTGTGAGCATAGGGTTGTGAGGCTTGTGACTCGCCTTGGCAACACCTTAGAGATTTCATGCAATCCGAAGAATCCCGTCATGTTGTGCTATCTTGAATCTCTCGACTCGTCAGAGGAAGCCCTTCAGTCTGTAAGGGTGGTCCGAGATTATCCGGATGTTTTTGAAGAAGTTAAGGGGTTGCCCCCTAAACGAGAGATTGATTTTCGCGTTTATCTGGTGGATAATGCTAAGCCTGTTTCTTTGCCCGTTCGGCACATGGCTCCGCATGAAAGACGGGAGCTCAGCAAGCAAGTAAAAGAGTTACTTGAAAAGAACTTCATCAGACGAAGTATATCCGAATGGGGAGCGCCTGTGGTGTTTGCTACTAAGGCAGATGGTTCTCTTCGTCTCTGTGTGGATTATAGAGAATTGAATAAGCTGACTAAGAAGAACAGACACCCATTACCGAGGATCGATGATCTCTTTGACCAGCTTGTGGGTGCTTCTGTTTTCTCTCAGCTTGATCTTGCTACTGGATTTCATCAGCTCAGAGTGGCTGAAGATAGTATAGACAAGACTGCATTCAGAACTCCAGATGGATTCTTTGAATGGCTTGTTATGCCGTTCGGCTTGACGAATGCACCCGCGTATTTCGTGGACTTGATGAGTAGGGTGTTTCGGGAGTTCTTGAACAAGTTTGTCGTGGTCTTTGTGGATGATATTCTGGTCTTCTCCAAGGATGAAGAAGAGCACGCGAGACATCTTGTAGAGGTGATGGATACGCTTAGAGCGCATCAGTTAAAGGCCAAGTTCTCCAAGTGTCACTTTTGGAGAAGGGAAGTTAGATTCCTTGGGCATATCGTATCCAAGCAAGGCTTAGCGGTGGATCCCGCTAAGGTGGTTGCAGTTCAGGATTGGAAGACTCCAAGGAATGCAACCGAGGTGAGAAGTTTCCTAGGTCTTGCGGGTTTTTACCGGAAGTTCATTAAGGACTTCGCGAAGATATCCGCTCCTCTTACTAAGTTGACGAAGAAGAACTTAGTTTTTGCTTGGGATATGGATTGTGAGCTTGCTTTTCAGAGACTCAAGAGAGCCCTTACCTCAGCACCAGTTCTAGCTCTACCCGATGGTGGTAAGATATTTACCGTGTATACTGATGCTTGTGGCACGGGATTGGGCGCCGTTCTGATGCAAGAAGGCAGAGTTATATGTTTTGGTGGTAGGCAACTTAAGGTGCATGAGAAGAAGTATCCTACCCATGATCTAGAGCTGGCAGCGATTGTGTATGCACTCAAGGCTTGGCGTCATTATCTTCTGGGAGAGAGATTTGAGCTGTATACTGATCATAAGTCTTTGAAGTATCTCTTTTCGTAGAAGGATCTGAACTTGAGGCAGCAAAGATGGATGGAATTCTTGGCGTCCTATGATTTTGATATAGCCTATACCCCTGGCAAGGGGAATGTTGTAGCGGATGCGTTGAGTAGAAAAAGGTTGACACTAAGTCCTCTATTTGTTGAGATGAAGAATTTAGAGTTCTTGGCAACCTTTGATTTCTCTTTGGCGATGGAGTCGGTGACCGGTTCTTTAGCATCTCTTGAGCTCAGGCCTACCCTTCTAGATCAAGTTGGGGCTTCGCAGAAGGAAGACCCCAGATAATTGAGATCATGGATAAGCTGATTCGAGGGGAGACATCTAGTCACCTTACTCGATATTCTATAGATGATAAGGGTTGGCTGAGGAGAGACGGAAGGCTTTGTGTTCCGATGGTAGAAGACTTGGTGAGGAAAGTTCTTGATGAAGCACATCGCTCCAAGTTGACTATACATCCGGGTGGAGATAAGATGTATAAGGATATGAAGCGCATTTTCTTCTGGCCTGGAATGAAGAAGGATGTGGCCGAGTTTGTCTCTAGATGTGTTATTTGTCAGAGAGTAAAAGCTGAGTCGAAGAAGCCCGGTGGGCTATTGCATCCTCTAGAGGTCCCGCTATGGAAGTGGGAGAGTATTTCTATGGACTTTATTGATGGGCTTCCAAGGTCAAGGAAGGGGAATACGAGCATATGGGTCATTGTAGATAGGCTTACGAAGAGTGCTCATTTCATTCCGGTGAAGAGCAAAAGGACCGCATCTGGACTAGCATCAGTATATCTTCGTGAGATAGTACGACTACATGGAGTCCCTTCCAGCATAGTCAGTGACCGAGACCCCATCTTTACTAGTCAGTTCTGGAACAGTTTGCAGGAAGCTATGGGCACGAGGCTGAACCTGAGTACGGCCTATCACCCACAAACAGACGGCCAAACAGAAAGGGTGAATAGGGTACTTGAGGACTTGTTGAGGCTTTGCATTATGGATTTTGGTGGTGCTTGGGAATACCATCTTCCTCTTGTTGAGTTTGCATATAATAACAGTTATCAGGCGAGCATAGGGATGGAACCATTTGAAGCTTTATATGGGAGGCCGTGCAAGTCACCCACATGTTGGTGGGAGACTACAGATAAGCTTATACTTGGACCCGACATGATTAGAGATACATCCGAGAAGGTCGAGTTGATTAGAAGACGGATGAAAGCGGCCCAAGACCGACAGAAATCCTATGCTGATAAGCGGAGATCCGATTTGGAGTTTGATGTTGGGGACATGGTTTTCGTAAAGGTTTCTCCTTTGCGGAATGTGGTCCGATTTGGAGCTGTTGGGAAGTTGGCACCGAGATTTGTTGGACCCTTCCCTATCATAGAGAGAATTGGGAAGATGGCTTATAAAGTGCAATTGCCCGAGAAGTTGTCCGGAGTGCATAATGTCTTTCATGTCTCGCATCTCCGAAAGTGCCTACATGAGTCCGCTGAGGTGGTTGAACCTAGCATTCTTGAAGACGTGGAAGTAGAGAAAGAGGCAACTTTGAGGAGAGCTCCGATTCGTATCTTGGGGACGGAGACCAAGAAGCTAAGGAATCGAGAGGTCAGGTTGGTGAAGGTTCAATGGGGTGAAGCCGAAGAAGACGCAACTTGGGAAACCGAGGAGAAGATGCGTGGGCTTTATCCATTCCTTTTTGAGGGTACACTCTCAATCTCTTTCCTTTGCTTAGCATATCTTTCTCTTTGCTATCCATGTTTATCTAGTTATCGTGCTAATCTTGTCATGAGAACCTTAGGTAGAAACCCTTTGGATGAAACATGTGTTTGAGACATGTTATGTTTGATGGTTGCAAGTGGTTGCAAGTGTTTGCAAGTGGTTACTCGTGGATGCATGATACACATTAGGCACTAGATCGGCTCACACACTCCTCATATTGCATGTGCATGAGTGATTATGCTTATTCTTGGATGAAATTTGTATGCAATCACATGGATGTTGCATATGGATGTATGATTGAGCACGCATGTAGATATTATACATTATATTAGGGATTTGCATACATATGGATACATTTCACTAACATATTTTGCATTGATCTTTGCATTAGATAGGTACATATACACACACTTTTGCATATGTTCATACAGCATTTAGAATCTTTTAAGGACAATGGTTGCTCGTGGATGATGTTTTGAGTAGATGGATGTTGGATGGTAGGATACGTTCTTCCTAACTTGAAGATTTCGGGGACGAAATCCTTTAAGGAGGGGAGAATGTAAATACCCGTATTTTCAATAAACTGTTATAACATAAATCGAGGCAGAATTTAATTCTAAAATCTGAATCAAGGGAAACGGGCTATGCCATTGCGTTCGTCTCGGAAAAATACGCGAAATAGAGTCCGAGTTTTCGAAAATCGGAGTCCGTATGACCCAGTTAAGGCCCATTGAAGTTTTCAGAAATTTCCAAGTTAAAAACAGATTTAAATTTCAAATTAAAAACAAGGATTAGGGCTAATTGGCGTCAGGCGGGAAAACTCCCGCCAGGACCCCCATGTCGACAGGCATGTCGACAGGGGTCTTAGGGTGTCGACTGCCCTGTCGACAGCCCTGTCGACACGGGGTGGCCGGGCAGTTTTGCCTGGCGCACCATTTTGATTTGGGGCTTGGTCTTGTGGCTTAGTCTTGTGGCTTAGTTCTAGAGAATTCCTAAATCTGACGGACCTAAACTAACCTAGGGTTAATCCTAGGGCTAAAAAACACTCTAATCTTCTATAAATAAGCCCCTAATCCTACCCTAAAACCTCATTATTCACTCTAGCAACCAAACTATGTCAAATTGAATTCTCAAATGGCCTCCACCTAAGAACCCTAGCCTCCACCCTCTTCAAAAATCAATTCTAGGAAGATTTTGATGTTCATACAAGCGTTTCAAAGTTGTATGAATTATCATTAGCTTGCATACATCATCAAGTTGCAAGCTTTATTTGCTAAGCTAGAGTTTTTGGGATTTTTGTTAATTGGAGCTTTGTTTTGGGTTTTTATATGCTTGCATAAAAGGGCTTCTCAATCTTTATTAGTAGATTTGTGTCTTCATAATATTTGTAAGCCCTCTTACCTTCATTTTGGAAACTCTAAAGTTAATATGTGATGAAAGTTGGGATTTATGCATGTTTAATAAGTTATGCATGCTTATGCGAGTTCACTATGCTATGTTATGCATGTTTAATGAGTTATGCATGCTTATGCGAGTTCACTATGCCATGTTACACATGTTTGATAAGTTATGCATGTTCACTATGCCATGATTTGCAAGTTTAACAAGTTATGCATGCTTATGCAAGTTCACTATGCCATGATTTGCAAGTTTAACAAGTTATGCATGTTTATGCAAGTTCACTAAGTCATGATTTGCAAGTTCAACAAGTTATGCATGTTTATGCAAGTTCACCATGCTAAGTTATGCAAGTCCAACATGTTATGCATGCTTATTATGATATGTAAGATTCATCATGTATGTTGTGCCAAGTTCCCTCTTTCTATCCTTTATGCGTTATGACGAATATGTAAGCGATAGAGTGACGTTGGGGGGGTTTTGGGTAAAACTTAAAATACATGAAAATATAAGATTGGGAATTTACCTATTAAGTTAGGTCTACCCCTTGGGAATTTACCTATTAAGTTAGGTCTACCCAAGTTAAACTTGTAATTATGGTTTGAAATAAAGTGGACATGACACTTAGAAAACATGTGTGGCCAACTCGAGGTTGGGTTGAGTTTGTAGCGTAAACCTACCCGGAACCGACCGGCTTAACTAGTTGCTACAAACAATAGGACCCAATGTGAGAAGTTGGTCATGTGTACCTGGGACCCGAGGTTAGACCAAGTTGTGGTGTAAAGCTACCCGGACCCGCCCGGCTTAACTAGTAACCGCAACAAAGTCTAATGTGAGAGGTTAAGGTACAATTAAATTAATGCCTCATGATTAGGGTTAAGTCATGGCCCACTAATACTTAACCAATTTTGGGGATACGAGGGATTAAATGGGGTTAAGTGGTGAACTGTTGGTTACACTTAGCTAATTTAATCCGTGATTAGTGAGGGGTTAAACCACACTTAACCCTCTTAGAAAACCCTAGCAACGTGGTCTGTTCCAGCAGTAATCCCAGTTTGGTATCATTCACAACCCTAGAGGCTAGGCTAGGGCGGGGCACGATTACTGGACGGATGTAAGCGACCAAAGCGACGGCTGAGTGGTACAGCGGTGCGGGTCCAGGCGGGCTACGGACGTGCACGTAGTTCGGTGTTGGACAAACTCGAGGCACGGGTACCAGTAGGTTTAGACTGTGCATTATTGCTTAGGTGTCTGGGGTTGACACCCGAGGGCTTGATACACCCAAAGGTGGACCCAGCACAGTCTGACTACAACCATATGTGGGCCGTATGGACACCAACACTTGACGTGTTAGGTTTATAGGGAGCCGATCGACTAGACCGTTGGGCTGGACCTTGCATTAAGGTCACCTCATGCTATTGGGCCAAAGTTTGGGCTGAGGGATCAATACCTGTTATGTTAGTTTGCTAGTACACTGTGGTGCAAAGCTTAATCTTCTTTATGTGATGACACCTGTATCTATTGCCAGCATATTCATCTCAGTTTCCATCATGATGTTAGCTTTATTAGTTTATAGACTGATCGTAGTAGGGCTTACCAGTCTTTTTGACTGACCTGTTTTCTTTCGCTTCTTTTCTTCCGTCCCCCCCCCCCCCCAGGTTCTCAGGGAGGGAACAGTGGTGCTTAGCTTGGATCGCTTGCTTGTTCGCTGGATAGCTCATGTATGTCTGGACATTGAGCTCGCTATGGTTTATCACTTTTATTTTTGGGGATAGCACTATGTATTTCAGTATTTCTGTTTATGTTGTACTAGACATATTTATTTTGGCAGATGACTTTATGATGTACTAGACTTGTTTTGAGATGGTTTGAGATATTCCGCTGTTTTATTCTCACTTACTCTGTTTTACATATATATTTATGTTCCTGTTCTGCCTTGATATATCATTATGCATGCTTACCCAGTTCTAACGCCCCCCAGAAGCTAGTGCCCCCGAAAGAGTGACCCTAGCGGAGGTGGGGTGTTACAAGCTTGGTCAACAACGTTAATTTATCATTATAGTCCAAAAACTTGCAATACGCTGCAATATCCCATTTATAACCAATCTTGACATATCTTTCCATTACAAACTGATACCATTCCTCGATAATAGTGAAGCCGTTCAAGTTGGGGTATTTTATTTACCTCTCAGACCTTGATCGACAACGTTCTTATCTTAGAATAGATATAAGCCCATAACTCTAAACCCCTTACTACTTCTAATACCAATTAACTATATTTCTTATTTCATTTGATATATGTTTTTATAACCTCATATACTTACTTTGCTAACACGGTTATTTACAACTATTTATATTCAATATTGACTCTTTACTTCAACCTCGCTATATGATTCCATTTTATAACTTCTTTACCAACACCCATTAACAATCTTCGCCTTTTGACATTTCACTTTCTATTTGAGTTATTATACTCTATTCAAGTAACACCTTATTACGACTTAATAATTATCTTAATAAATTCTTATTCCAGAAGTAATTACTTAAATTAAATAATGATTAACTTTATCATTGCTAAAGTAAAACAGTTTACTTCTTTATTAATTCAAAAAAGAATGGTTGCATACTTTAATGAACAATAACTATTTTATTAGTTCAATCATTCTTTAACCTTCATTAAAAAGGTAATTAATAATTAAGAAATCTAATTAATTTAAGCAATTAACTTCTAAGTTATTATCACTTGATTAATTGAAGATCAATTAATCAAATAATCATTTTCTAATAAAACAGTTGATTTAATTAACTTCAAATCATCAGTTAATTTGTTACCCGATCTTAATTACTTCTTACCGTCAGTTTGATATAATTGGTCTAAAACATTACTAAACCATTTGTCTTAAAATGGTTATCCTAAAATATTAGCTTATGCGGTAATTATAACTTCACTTACGTATAACCCTATATAAACTGTCAAAACAATCGTTTCTATTTACTCTATAAAACTGACTATAGAATGTTTATAATAGAATTTCTATTATAATTTAAAACTCCACTTCAATTGTAAAAGTACAATTTTTTATAATTTAATTTTGTTGATTTTCTTGACGGCAAATCAACGTCTTAACAAAAAAAATGGATTTATGGTCGTCTGCTGCCAATTCCTTAATCAACATCGTTTATTGATTTAGTGACATTAACGTTGCGTTTCCATTCAACATAAATATCCAAATGGGTTTTCCGATGTCATTGGGTTCAAACAGTGCATATATAAATAATAAAAAACAAACAGTGCATATAAATATTGAGGAATCCGGTTGGATTCCTCCAACCGGTTTTCCCGCATCCACAGATGTTAGTCAACACAATTAACACTAATTCCATACTAGGGAATATTTTAATCGATGGAATCAGTATCCAGCCAATGATGTGTACATATGCAATGATATATACATTTCAACCAATTTAATTGTAATCTACCTGCAAGGCCATCACATAGCATTCAACCAATATTTATCACTGTTAAAATCTAAATATAATAATTTAAAATAGAACAGAATCAGTGATTTTAATCAACTTTGCGCGTTAACCGTTAAATAACGATTTGTGTCAGTTGATTATATCCGGCATTTAATTTTTTTAGAAAGTGAAATGATCTCCAAATCGCTCCATATCAGTTCCAGAATGTAGACCTCATTGCTATGATTTCAATGTGACTGGTTCCGCCTTAACCGGAGCATTAAGCTTGCTAAATCACTGATTTTAACCCAAATACCAGATTTGATGTAAACCACGTTTATACAGTACACCCCTTCATTTACTCCACTTCTGCAAATGAAACGCCCACTCCAATATTTGCTTCTTTACAGTGCCATCTTCACAACAATAGACCCGTTTCACAGTAAGCCAATCCGCAAAGTAAAATGGCATCGCTCCTTCTACTCTCCTCCCATACTCCATTTACGTGAAACTAGAACAGCTCGTGCTCGTCGCGGTTCAGGTCTCAGTGCACTGCTCTAGGCGAGAGCAACTTCATTAACAACCCATTTCAACTGTTTTTTTTTTTTTTTTTTTTTTTTTTTTTTTTGATGCCAAAGCCTCCTACTATGCACAGACTCTCTCTGTTCCTTATTCACTTACACACCATTACCACTTCACACATTAATACACAACATATCCTTCACCATTTACAGCACCCCTCTTCAGCCTTTCATCCCACCGTTTATGTGCTGAGCTTCCCCTTTCCCACATTGCAAATAAAACCGTCCCTCTCCAAGATTTAGAACTACACATCACACTTTTCAGTAGACATCCGCAAGCTTCCACAATACATTGTCTCCTCCCACGCAATATCTTCCTCTATGAGTGCTTCTACTTCCTTAAGCTACTCACAACTCACCCCATAAGAATGAGCTCTCACTCCTCCACTAAAACTCCACATTGCAAAAGTAAAGCCACACCCATAATTTTACACAGAACCTCACCACCCCATACTCAGTTCCTCCACTACACCTGCTACTTCTTCTCGTTGTGTCCTGTGCCAAGTTCTGGAACACTCTGCTTGTTTTTTGAATTCGAAAACATTACGTTGAGTTGCCCAAAAAATACCATCGCGGAGAGAGATCTCAGCCAAGCTCAAGTATATTGATTTCGCATATTTTTAGAGGAGGAAGTGAATTGGTTTTATATTTTGAACGCCATCAGTATATACGGCTTGTTTCATGTTCGAAGATCCTAAAGAATGGAGAAAGAGGCATCGCATTGGCCTGGTATTTATACACCAAGAAGCTTAACATTTAAGTAAAAGTACAATAGCTTTTACTTAACGCATTAGTCTAAACTTTAAAGTTGGCATGCTATTCCTTGCCAATGAAGTATTAGCTTAGCTTAGGTAATGTGTGCATAGCCCCCTGTTAGCATGTGCAGAGAGGTCATTGTATTAACGGCAAAATGTCAAGCAGTTGTCCATCTGTAGTGGTAGTCATTAATTCCCGTAACACAAAATTTGCATCCGTCCTTCTTTGGTGTACTGTTTATAGTATAGTATAGGGTAACTATTTGACTTAAGATGTCCATACAATTAGGTGGAAAAATGTGAACATGAAGGAATAAGTACTATTTTAACCTATGTTATTTGTGTTATGTAATCACTACTAATTAAATATCTAACGGGATGTATTTGAGAAACAAATCCCTTACTATACTTATAATATCGATTAACTAATAATGAATGTGTGATCTGTCGAAAGATATGTTATGACCTCAAGCCTCATCAACCGAGAAATGACAAAAATTGGGTAGGCAAGTAGTCGGGATTTATAGATACACTAGATGGAGCTTGGAGCAGGAGGCTTCAGCAGCATTTTATAGCTATTGTTTATTTCTGCTGTGATGTAAGTGTTGTACTCTAATATACAAATATAGATTTGTGTTTCAAAGTTATTTTAGATACTATATTTTTTCCGTTCCGCTGTGAGATTCGTGTTATTCTGATGTTGTTGTGTTCTTCTTCTTCTTCTATTCTAATTTTCTATCTTATCTATTCTAACCCTCTAACTTCTTTCTATTAACTATCCGGTATTTCCGATGTCTGAATAGTCGACATTGGTATTTGTGTCGATTTTCGGAGTCGTAAATCCCCGGGTCGTTACAGTAGTTTTCCAATGATAAATAACGTATATTTTCTAAATTTAGAAAATAAGAATTATGAATAATTAAATGGCAAATTAAATTAAAGGGGGTCAGTGTTGATTGATAACTAATCGGTAAGATTTCCATTTGGAAATATGACCGTTATTTGTACACATGTTTTCCTTTGATAGTTAAATCACCGACTATCAAAGTTTTGACCATTTTCCATTGTCAATACGGAGAGACCGGGATCATGCTTATTATCTGAAAACCACTCCATATGGGCATTAGCATTGCGATTCAAATATGATGAAGATAATTGAAAATGGAGTTATGCAAGGGCGGTCCTGTTTATAGAATATTGCCTTCGGTTTGTCCAGACCCAGGACAACGTGTATAGACGAATGTCTGACAGGGTATATCCAATGGATCACATAAGTTGATCGCTTCAAACGTATCCACATTTGGTGGCGGAGGAATTCGTTTCTCTTAGATTTATACCCTTGGTATTTTTGTGGAAATCAATTTGTGATTTGGCGGGTATGACGATGTGGCATTCAAAGTAAATAGTGGTGTGATCTGTCAAAAGATATGTTACGACCTCAAGCCTCACAACCTTGAAACGACAAAAATCGGGGCAGGAAGCATGGCTTTGTGGGTCGCCCCCATTAGGGTGTATTATCACCATCTAAAGAATATTCATATTTGTTACTTCTTTTCGCTTCTGTATCTCCTTGGAACGGTTATGTTGCTAGCAACCGTTGGTGACAATATATTCGATACACTCAAGAGAAATGAGTGGTTGGTCATGTGTGGCCGGGTTGCAAGACGTTCTTGTTGAACCTAGTATATTCCTCCTTAGAGATACACTATCGGCAAGTGGTACCATACCTTGTCATAGTAGGAATCCAATCTCTAATAAGCGCCTGCAGTTTTGATTGTATAATATATATATGTGGAGCGTGAGATGAAAGTGTTCTGCTAGATCATTAATTATTTGTGATTAGACATTATTATAATATCAGAAAAGTATTAATTTTGAAAATGTTTTCGGTTATCGTAAGGTAAAAACCATCTGTGTTTATGTTTGTATCGGTCTTACGATTATCATTTCTTTTGAAAATGATTTCTAAAAGTTAAACCAAATGGTTGAAGTTTACTCACACCAATCCCATAAATGACCCAGAGTTTATTTTGTTTTGTTTTCCCTGAACTTTTGGGTGCCCAAATTTGTACGGGCAGTCATTTAGTTCAGATATTTTCAGTTATTCTCGGAAGACCTGGAGCAGGAGGCTTCAAGATTCTATAGCTATTGTTTGTTTCTGCTGTGATGTAAGTGTTGTACTCTAATATACAAATGCAGAATTTTGTTTCAATGTTACTTTGTATACTATATTTTATTCATTCCGCTGTGAGATTCATGTTACTCTGATGTTGTTGTGTTCTTCTTGTTATTCGATTCTAATTTTCTATCTTATCTATCCTCACCCTCTAACTTCTTTCTATTAACTATCCGGTATTTCCGATATTTGAATAGTCGACATTGAGTTTATGTCGATTACTCAGGGTCGCAAACAAATAGAAAATGTTTTAAATGGGAATAATATATAACGATTAATAGAATATTTGGATGATACTACAACGACCTGGGGATTTTCAAAGTTAGTATATTTATTTAAATATACCCTTTACAGTAATCGAATTTCCGTACTCTCCTACTCGCACATATATGGACGATTCTATCAGTCCATCTTGTATGTAAAATGATATTCTAACAAGCAGAGGGAATATTGTCATATATATGGACGATTCTATTAATCCATCTTGTAAGCAAAGTGAGTGAAATGGAATTTCCGTACTCTCCTACTCGCACATATATGGACAGTTCTATTAATCAATCTTGTAATTAAAATGATATTCTAACAAGCAGAGGGAATATTGTCACTACAACGGAAAGTAAAATGGACTGTTTCATATTCCCAAAAATCATATAAATTAATCATCCCCATTAACGATCACTCATTTATAGGTTTCAATAACCATCAGATTTGAAAATTTGAATAGTCGACATGGGTTGTTCTGACGATCCTAGGTAGAAATTGCCAAAGATGGATTTACATAATAGTGCCTTCAGTTTGTACCCAGGACAACGTGTATGAACAAATGTCTGACAAAATATATCTAATGGATCACGTAAGTTGATCGCTTCAAACGTATCCACGTTTGGTGGCGGAGAAGTTCGTTTCTCTAAGCTTTATACCCGTGGTATTTTTGTGGAAATCAATTTGTGATTTGGCGGGTATGACGATGTGGCATTCAAATTAAATGGAGGCATGTTCTGTCAAAAGATACGTCATGACCTCAAGCCTGATCAACCGGGAAATGACAAAAATCGGGCAGGCAGCATGGCTATGTGGGTCGCCCCCATTAGGGTGCATTGTCACCATCCAGAGAATATTCATATTTGTTACCTCTTTTTGCTTCTTTATCAACCGGGAACGGTTATGTTGCTAGCAACTGTAGGTGACAATATATTTAATACACTCAAGAGAAATGAGTGGTCGGTCATGTATGGCCAGATTGCAAGACGTTCTTGTTGAACCCAGTGTATTCCTCTCTAGAGATACACTATCGGCAGGTGGTTCCATACTTTGTCATAGTCGGAATCCAATCTCCAATAAGCGCCTGCGGTTTTGATTGTATACTACATATATGTAGAGCATGAGATGCAAGTGTTCTGCTAAATTGTTATTTTTTGTGATTAGACATTATTATAATATTAGAAAAGTATTGATTTTGAAAATGATTTGGGTTATTGTAAGGTAAAAACCGTCCGTGTTTATGTGTGGATCGGTCTTACGATTATCATTCCTTTTGAAACTGATTTTTAAAAGTTAAACCAAATGGATTGAGTTTACTCACACCAATCTCATGACTGACCCAAAGTTTATTTTGTTTTGTTTTCCTTAAACTCTTGGGTGCCCAATTTTGTACGGGCAGTCAAGTAGTCAGGATTTTACAAATATACTTGAAGAGCTGGAGCAGGAGGCTTCACGAATTTATAGCTATTGTTTATTTCCGCTGTGATGTAAGTGTTGTACTCTAATATATACAGATTTGTGTTTCAATGTTATTTTATATACTATATTTTATTCGTTCCGCCGTGAGATTCGTGTTACTCTGATGTTGTTGTGTTCTTCTTCTTCTTCTGTTCTAATAGTTCTACCTTATTTACTTTCACCCTCTAACTTCTTTCTATTAACTATCCGGTATTTCCAATGTCTGAATAGTTGACATGGGTATTTGTGTCGATTTTTGGAGTCGAAAATCCCCGGGTCGTTACAGTGGTATCAGAGCTGAAGGATAAGTAATTACCTTGGCTCTGTGGTGTGACATAGTAGAGATGGGGTTAGTAATACCCTAGATTGAGTTTGTGCGTGTATATACGAGAGAGCGTATTTGTAGATTTTATAAAAATTGTTTTATATTATGGAGATTTATTGGTTGAGCTTTTTGTAAGTTCTGGTCGATCAGTTTGATCCACTGTATCGGTAGGAGTTCCTGAACACACGAATACGATGAACCGACACAGTATGTTTCGAAAGGAGGGTAAATGGAATAATTTTACCCAAATTATATTTTTGGAATAAAAGAAAGTATAGATTTTGGAAATATTATAGTATATTGGATGTGTTGGTTGTTATTATACTCAGATAAGGTTATAATTGAAATGGTTATGTAAATAACCAATCAGAATTCATATAAGTGAAAAATATGAAATCGAAATGAATTGAATCTAAATTTAAATTAGAATTGAAATTTAAAACTGTGGAAATTTGAAAAAGTGTTTGTATGTGAATTTGAGTTAAATATATGAGAATTTTAAAATCCTAGGAGATTTTAAATAGTTTTACAAACATTGGAAGGATATTTGGAAATAATTTCAAAATGGAAATGTTTAAATATGAGTATTGGAAAGTGATATAGTATTGAACCCACTTCGATCACTGGGAAATAATTCTGATGATGCTGGCCACATCAACAATGTTCATTTTCGAGGTTGTAAGTGACGGATTACTACCAAAGATTTTGTTTTTGAATTATTTTGGGAAAATGAGTTGTTTTGAATCCTGAAAAGGAAAGTTTGATTTTTGAAAAGGGTAAACAGTTCAAAAATCCAAGAAATAGGCTATTTAAATTAAAAAGAAATTGAATTAAATTTGTGAAAACAAATTGAAATTGGGTTAAATCCAATTAAGTGGAAGCTGTATTGAAATGGAGTAATATCAAATCGAATTGGAAAATCGTATATAATTGGACTCGGATGAGTAATTGGTTTGATTTTTGAAATAAAAATCAGAATTGTGACTGTGGGATGAAGATAACTGATTAGAGGAATAAATAAATTAATGAAATAGGATAATGGAACTTAACGAAGTTAAGTAGGTTTAATTGATGAGTTAGGAGTTAGGAATCAAGAATGGAACTTTGGTTTGAAATGGAACTTGGCTTGTATAAGCGAATGATTTGTTTTGAGGCTAAAAACTGATTGGAATTTGATTGGGAAGATATTGGTATATGCAGAATTGATGACAGATGGAAACGATATAATGATATGCCCGACAAAAAGGTATATGCTTACTTTTATATGAGTTTGGTGATTTATGAGCCTGTTTGGCAAGCCGCTTGGCTGTTTCATTTTCTTTTGGGTTGGAGAAGGCCCAAAGAGGCGAGTTGTAGTTGTACCGATTGAGCCGTACAAAGGAGGTGCTGGCGAAATTTTTCAGAAATTTAAGGTGTTAGAAAAATTTTAGAATTTTTGAAAATTTTCATAAGTCGAAATGAATTAATATTTAATTGAAATTAATTGGTTCGGTGAAACCGGAGTTAAGAAGTAAACAAATAAATTTTAACCCAATCAATAGGGTTTATTTTCTGCCTTAGCAATTTCGAGGATGAAATTATTTTAAGGGGGGGGGGGGGAGAATGTAACGACCCATATTTTTACAGTATGATAATTAATTAATTTAATTATTTAAATAGTGATTTAGAGAATTAAATGGTCGTTTAATTAAATAATGTTGAATATTTAATTAATATAAATAATAGAATAATAAATTTAATTTTGAAATAGTCAGAAATAGTGGATTGACAATATTGTGTGAATTGGACAATTTAAAAATATATAATTCAATTTAGAATTGAATTATATTAACGAATTTATTTTTAAATGTTAATTGAACGTATAATTTATATTATAATTATAATCGAGCTCGAAATGGCACGATAGTTCGTAATTTGGCGATTCAAACTTTAATTGAATACACAGAATCCGTTTTAAATCGGATTTCTGTGAAAAAAGGAACATTCGGATCTGTTGAACGATATTTTTTTAATGGAAGTGAAAAATCGAGATTTCGTCGTATAGTTTTTGAGTTATCTCCAAATCAAATTCTAAATTAGTCACTATGGAATATTTATAATTTATAACGATATATTTTTATTATGAAAGGATTTTTAATATAAATCGAATATCGATATAATTGGGAATTTTGAAATATCGAGTTATAAATCCCGATACATTTATTTTGGAGTTATATGGTATTGTATGTAAATATATATACAATAATATTTAATTATATTTAATTTAATTATTTTTAAATATATTTATATTTAATTGGGTTTATTTGGAGCTTTAAAAATAGTCAGTTTTACAAATGAGCTCCGTTTTCGATGAAACCAATTTTGTTGGATCCGAAATATTAAATTATTGCTAAATTTTAATTTCTGTAATTTTTGGAGTCAGTATGTGGCCACGCGTATTTTTAATGTGTAAAACAGTTAGTATTTTGACGGTTAAAAATACGTTGTGTGAGCAAACGGAGTCGAAATTCAATGAAACAAGTTTCGTTGGGTCTGTAATGTCAAACTAAAGATGTATATCCATTTTCATGATTTTTGGGTATCGTGTGTGATCACGGGAATTTTTAAATGACAATTACAAGCAGCGTTTGAATCTAATAAATAAAAAAGTCAAATTAAATATTAATTTCCCAACACTATATATATCACTAACCTCCCAAACCCTAAACAGAATTTTCCTCCGGTCAAAAACATGCACCGCCACCGATTTCTTTTCAACAGGAAGGAAATTATCTTCAAAAAATTTCTAAAATCAAATATAAATCCATAAATCGTGTAATAATTATATTTGAGATCCCAGAGTATTTATCTTCGGTTTGGCATCATTTTTAAGTGGTGCGATTCTTGTTTGTCGATCTCGACTATTGCAATGCGGGCTTCAGGAAAATTAGGTTTCGAATTCATAGAGGATTGGAGCATCAATTCGATATTTGGGAGTTGCAGTTGAGTTTGTTGAGGAGAAACAAGTTTGTTGTGAATTTTTGTTGAATTTATGGGACAAAAAGTGTCGATGCCATTACTGGCAGTGCATGAAGATGCTTCAAATGCATGTTTAGGATGGGAGGCCGAGTGTCCTAGGTTAGGGATGAAGAAGATGAATGGGTAAAGAGAGTAAGTTCCATGATTTTTGTTTGAGTTCTAATGAAGAAATGGAGGAAGTGATTGGTAGGAAAAGAGTCGGCTATGGGTATTTTCCATAAGGAGCAGCATATGATTACGGGAGGATGGAATTGAAGAAGAAAGGTGTATAGTGGGTGCGGGTTAAAATTCATTTGGGCTCGATATGAATAGTAAGCCCATTTATT
This sequence comes from Allium sativum, assembly GCA_030737875.1. NCBI lineage: Eukaryota > Viridiplantae > Streptophyta > Magnoliopsida > Asparagales > Amaryllidaceae > Allium > Allium sativum. Next base: position 419,501,872 of record CM060913.1, on the reverse strand, counting down.
AAATTTAATTAAGTTATTTCAATTTAAATAAGTGTGTTAACTTTAAATTATCATATCTATTGCATATGATGTCGGAATTTAACAAAATAAAATCCGTTGGGATCGTACGGACGACGGCTACGCAATGGAACTGACTGGGAGTGAATTGGAGCTCGTTACAATTTATGTCTGAATCAAGCGACAGTTATCGTTATTTAATGTTGATCGTCCAATGTGAGTAAATCTCACTAACTCTGCTCAATTTATATTTTCATAACATATTTTTAGAATTGATAAATATTGGTTGACTGATGTGTGTTGACTGTTTGAATGAATTGCTAATCAATTGGTTGAAAATATAGATAATGATACATACATATATCGTTAATTAAATATTGATTCTGTTTAGCAGAATATTTCATATTGAAATGATATTGATGTTAATTGTATTATTTAACATTTGTGGATGCAGGGAAACAGGTTGGAGGGATCCGACTGGATTCCTCAATATTTATAATATTGTTTTTCATATATTCTGATATATGATGTGGTATATTATCTGTTATTGATTATGTGTGTTTGGATGATGAATGACCCTTTTAATTTGGTATTTTAATACCATAAGTGATATTGGAAAGTGAAAAGGGAATTTTCAAAGTGTATTTTGAAAATAAAATATTTATATAAAATCAATGGATTTATATAAAAGGAAATATTTATATGAAATAAATATGATTATAAATAGTAATATTTGGAAAATAAATAAATTTAGAAAAAGGGATTATTTGGAAAATAAATAGAATTATATAAATGAAATATTTATATAAAATAAATAGAATTGTATAAATGAAATATTTGTAAAAAAATAGAAAAGGAAATATTTATATGAAATAAATAGGATATTACAAAAGGAAACATTTTATAAATAAATAGAATTTTATAAAAGAAAATAAGTGGAAAATAAATATTAAATAGAAATCTGTTTTTAACAGATAAATGTAAAAGATTAATTTAAAGTAGAAATAAATAGAAATATGTTTTAACAGAAAAACTGGAGAAGATTAATTTATAAATAATATTTTTTTAAATTGAATAAAATATTTATCTTTTGATAAATGGAATATATAAGTCTGGACTTATATAGAGAAGTAGAAATCGGTTTTGACACCGATATTTTAAAAGAATGTGAACTCAGCATTTATTAAGGGAATTATAAATGAGATTTAAGTGTTAGAATAAAAAGGGGATTTCATATGAAAAAATCTATAAATAGACATATAAATATAATTTGGAAATGGGATATTATTTTAAAATACGAAATCAAACTTAAGGGATTATATAAAAGGATTATTTTTCACATTCGATGTAAATAATGGATTAAAATAAATATTTTATAAATTAAACCATTTATAAAGGAAATTAGATTTTTGAAATAGGAATTCAATGGGGGATTTGAATGAAACAGGAAATAGGGTTAAAACAAAATAGTGGATTCTATTTGGAAAAAAAAATGGATTGGTTGTGGACTTATAAATTGACTAGATAACAGAGGTTAAATCTGTAATAATATTATAAATTGAAATCATGTTTTGATTTGGTAGAACAAGTCCTGATTTCTATAAAAGGGTAATATTCATGTTTAAAAGTGAATAATGAATTAAAAATAAATGTTTTTTGCAAATTGGACTGGTTATGAAGAGAGTCAATCGAATATAGTTATTCGAATAGAGTTAATCGAATATTAGTTATCGAATAAGAGTTAATCGAATATTAGTTAATTGAATAGAGTTAGTTGAATATTAGTTATTCGAATAAAGTTAATCAAATATAAGTTATTCGAAGAGAGATAATCGAATATAGTTTATTCGAAGGAGAGATTATCGAATGTAGTTTATTCGGAAAAGAGTTATCGAACATAGTTTATTCGAGAGAGAGTTACCGAATAAAGATTTTTCGAAAGAGAATCATACATTGGAATTCAAAAATACCGAATGTAGGAAAGTATTATTTACTTTTAGATTTTTAATTAAGATTTATTTATTTATAAATAAATTATTATTTAGTTATTTATTTATTCAACTTAAGAAATAAAATTTATACTTAAGTTATTATATGTCGGAAGCATGAGATTATAACACTATTGTTATAATCAAATGGTTTCTGTAAAAAGAAGTGGATTCGTAAATAGAATCCGAGAGTTACGTAAGGAAGTTCGTTAAAGATTTAAAAGAGTGAACTTTGTCTATTTCGAGGTTAGAAATGTTGTTCAATTAAGGTCTGAGAGGTAGTTATATCCCAACTTGATTGACTTCATTTTTAACTAAGGAATAGTTAAGGTTCGATAGTGAAGGATGGTTAAGTAAATTTAGTTAATGAGTGTAACGGTTTGAGTTGGCATAGCGATGTTTTAGTTCAAAATATGTTTAAATCCAATGAAGGAGTTTTGGAAATGTTTTCCAAATAAAAAATAGATATGTTTTCTAATATAGAAAATAAGAAATGAGAGTAAATATGGAAATGTTTTCCAATGATTATTAACGTTTATTTTCTAATTTTAGAAAATAAGAATTTACGAACATATGGAAACGGGAATGGGGAAATGAATAATTGAATGACAAATTAAATTAAAGGGGGTCAGTGTTGATTGATGATTGATTGGTAAGATTTCCATTTGGAAATACGACTGTTGTTTGTACACATATTTTCCTTTTGATAGTTAAATCATTGACTATCAAAGTTTTGACCATTTTTTGTTGTCAATACAGAGATACCGGGATCTGATTTATTATCCGAAAACCACTCCGTATGGGCATTAGCGTTGTGAATCAAATATGATGAAGATAATTGAAAATGGTGTTGTGCAAGGGCTGTACTGACGATCCTAGGTAGAAATTGCCTAAGATGGATTTACAGAATAGTGCCTTCGGTTTGTCCAGACCCAGAACAAGGTGTATGGACGAATGTCTGACATAATATATCTAATGGATCACGTAAGTTGGTCGCTTAAAACATATCCACGTTTGGTGGCGGAGAAATTCGTTTCTCTTAGCTCTATACCCATGGTATTTTTATGGAAATCAATTTGTGATTTGGTGGGTATAACGATGTGGCATTCAAAGTAAATGGAGGCGTGATCTGCCAAAAGATACGTTATGACCTCAAGTATGATCAACCAGGAAATGACAAAAATCGGCCAGGCAGCATGGCTATGTGGGTCGCCCCCATTAGGGTGTATTGTCACCATCTAGAGAATATTCATATTTGTTACTTCTTTTCGCTTCTGTATCTCCCGGGAACAGTTATGTTTCTAGCAATCGTAGGTGACAATATATTCGTTACACTCAAGAGAAATGAGTGGTCGGTCATGTGTGGTCGGGTCGCAGGACGTTCTTGTTGAACCCAGTGTATTTCTCTCTAGAGATACACTATCGGAAGGTGGTTCCATACCTTGTCATAGTCGGAATCCAATCTCCAATAAGTGCCTGCGGTTTTGATTGTATACTACATATATGTGGAGCGTGAGATGCAAGCTTCTACTAAATTATTAATTATTAGTGATTAGACATTATTATAATATCAGAAAAGTATTGATTTTGAAAATGATTTGGGTTATCGTAAGGTAAAAACCATCTGTATTTATGTGTGGATCAGTCTTACGATTATCATTCCTTTTGAAACTGATTTTTAAAATTTAAACCAAAGGATGGAGTTTACTTACACTAGTCCCATGACTGACACAGAGTTTATTTTGTTTTGTTTTCCCTAAACTCTTGGGTGCCTAATTTTGTACGGGCAGTCAAGTAGTCGGGATTTTACAGATATACTTGAAGAGATGGAGCAGTAGGCTTGATTAATTTATAGCTATTGTTTATTTCCGCTGTGATGTAAGTGTTGTACTCTAATATATATAGATTTGTGTTTCATTATTATTTTATATACTATATTTTATTCGTTCCACTGTGAGATTCGTGTTACTCTGATGTTGTTGTGTTTTTCTTCTTCTATTCTAATAGTTCTACCTTATATATTCTCACCCTCTAACTTCTTTCTATTAACTATCCGGTATTTCTGATGTCTGAATAGTCGACATGGGTATTTGTGTCGATTTTTGGAGTCGAAAATCCCCGGGTCGTTACACTTTGGGTCCTCTTTCTCTAAAAGTGGTTAGGCATAAAACGGTAATGGAGTAGGGTAGTTCGCGGGGATGTCCACTTCCTCTAGGAGCTTGTAAAGGCTTTACTAGGGACAGATTGATAATTGAAAAGATATGTGGCCCTTGCATGCTCACCGACTGTCTAAGGGAAGTCTTAAGCGACATAGGTGTCCTATTAGGTAACATCAATTAAGTAGTAATGTTTGCATTACTACTTCTCATATTACAAATGAGGAAATAGACTTAATAACGTTAACGTACTAGGACGGGGTCTAAAAGGGCTAGGGGTCCGCCTTACGGTTTATAAGAGATCATAAGAATCCAACTTTAATAGGGCCATAAGTGACTGAGAATGCTACCTCATTGGGTCTTTACCCTAAAAACACTAATGGATGATTCACTTAGATATCCACCCCATCTGTTAGATATTTATGTTTGTGTGAGTCTTTGTGTTGCATAGACATACCTTGACATATGTATCCAGTTAAAAATATAGGGTATGGACATTAAGTAACACAATATTTCAATCACCCAAAACTTTATGTTCTGACCCCTCTCCTTAACATCCAACAGGTCAGTAGATAGGATGAAAGCATGGATGAAGTCATGATTGAAGCCGATGGAAAATACGAAGTTATTGTGATATTATTAGCAATTATTGCTTTACTTCTTTTGGAATCTTATGAGATTGAACTATTTTATTGAATAAATGTAACTGTAACTGTTGTATTTCTGAGATTTTGAAATAATGGTACATCTTATTTGAATATTATATTTTCTCTTTCCGCTGTGTGAGATTCTCATTCGATGTATATGTTATTATTATCTATGCAAATGTAATCCTTACAGGAACCTATGACCCGTTTAGAGTGGTTCAAAGTTGTGATGGGAATTTTCTGGGTCGAAGATTAGACCTATTCCAGGTGGGTTGTTACATTCATGGTGTTGCTGCAGATACTAATTTTACTTAAAAGTGGCCTGCACATTATCTATAGTAGCACTTTTACTTTCCAATGGCAACACTTTTACATTCAATGGCAACACTTTTTCATCTCAAACAAGATTACATATTTATGTAATAGAATACTAATGCACATAATTTGAATTCAAACAGTGTTATATTAAATAAAATATTTTATTTCAACAACTAAAATTGTACAAATTTCTAATTTCAACTATTTACAACTCAATGATTTACTGCAACACTGATTACTTACATATACAGATATTCCTCACTACATCACTATATTTACTCATTACATATGCAGTTTCAATTTTTACAGACCTTGATGAATATATGTTGTGCCGAAGGCGAGCTAAGTGCTGAGCCGAAGGCGAGCCGAGAAGCAGGTCCGAGCACAGCGCCGGTGGGGGTCTGGGTCCCCACAGTCCCGGTGGGATCGACTTAGCCAGTTAGGTCAAACAAGTGGGCACCGCCCAATTCATCCGATTTCGGAGGACCAAGCTTTCTTTGAAACGATGTTTTTTTGTTTCAAACTTACATTAACTCACCTGTCAATTATAGAAACACACACAGTAAAAGATGGAGGTGAATATACATATATCGACGCATTCATTACATATCAGTGCACCTGTCACTTATTAAATATATGTATGTACATATGTGTGTATATATATATTATATACAAGTATGCACAAGAATGGTGCAGCAAGGGTTTAAGACCAAGAAGCTCAATGGCCAAGACAGAGCAAGGCATACAACCATGTCAAGTGCAGAATCAAGGTGACATGGTGAATAAACATCGGCAGTGGCATCACACAAATAAGTGAAGCACATACAAGTGCACAATAGCTCAATAAACTCACAAGCAAGTCCAACATCACCCAAAGCCTTAAACAACAACAATAAACAAACTTTTAACTAAGTAGGAAATAATAGTTACATCTAGTTCGAAATGAGAGCAACAAATTTTTGTTTACTCTGTTCATATGAACCGGTAGGTAAAAAATCGATGGAGAAGATACTTTAGAGGTGCCTGTAACAAATTAAAGGAAACGATCTTTGTCTACTTTGCTACAGCCGTTAACTACCTCCCAGAGGCACTGAATTACAAGAGACACACTGATATAACCAGAATAATCTGTATTTTCTTTCAGGACATCATGTGCAATGTGATAACATAAAGTTAAGATTCAACAATGATACAAAACAACCCAATATTTTTAATAAATACATGTACGCAAACAATTAAAAATTTAAACGACTAGATCGTTCTAATTCATTCGATTTTGTTAGATAAGTGGTACAAAACATCACACTGAAATATACTTAAGTGATACATTATAGTGTTTTACAAGTACTTTAAAGTCACAGTCAATTTCAGGAAGCCCACTAATCAACAATTCAACCTCTTTCTTACTCTGTGATTTTACCTTCACGCATTTGAATCATCAATTTTCTGGCATACCCTAAACTGTTAAGCAACTGAAAATAACACAAAAAACACGTCAATCTCCATTTCAGTTCATTCAAAACCAACATCAATTCTACAATCAAAATTGAAATTTGATCAAATAAAAGGTAAGAGATTATTTAAGGATTCGAAACCCTATAAATTCACATGAATTCATCACAGGCATAAGTGAGAATGAAATCGAACAACGAAATAATACTCAAAAGTAAAAAAGGGCAAAGTCACGTACTAATTTTAGAGATCGATTTCATCTCAATGATAGGATTAGTTGTAATTCGAAGCAATCAGAGGATCATCTTGAATTAAAGAAGCGGAAGTCGCGATTTGTTGAAGAGGGCAAAACCCTAGTATTCGATTAGCCATTAAAGTGGAAGTCGACTGTATTTTTTTCTTAAGTGAAAATAGCATGAATTATGTTCCAATGGAAAAATGTAAATTTAGGGCAAAGAAACTGAGGTGGTGAAGGAAAATCAGTTTGACGTGGATCGAGAACGTGGACCGTTGGATCGTGTTGATGTGGATTGACAATTTTATTTACACGGCAGCTGCAACAATTTGGTGATATCTATGCTAACACATTGAAGCGTGCGTTGCAATAGACAAAAATCAGCATAGCTATGGCAATATTTTAGTTGGAAACACCTTGGATTTTCATTGCAGTAGGACATCCATGGCATAGTGCCTTAATGGTAATAACTTTAAAGACTAGAAGAGAACATGTTAATTGTTCTTAGCTGCATGGATCTTGATCTTACATTAAGGATGGATTGTCCCATTTCTCTTATAGATGCTAGTACCTCCGTAGAAAGGAGGATTTTTAAGAAGTGGGGCCTTTCAAATTGAATGAGTCTTATGATCATCAAATGCGACATATTTGAGGCTTTTAAGGGTACGATATCCAAAGAAATCACTGATGCTACAACTTTCCTTGTTGAAATTAAGGAACGCTCTGCAAAGAGCGATAAGGCGGAAAACAGGTACTCTTTTAAAGAAACTTATTTCCATGAGGTTCATGGGAAATTAGGAATACATAAGGGAGTACATTATGGAGATGTCTCACCTTGCTTCAAAATTGAAGACACTAAAACTTGACCTTTCGGATGACTTAATTGCGCATTTAGTGCTTATTTCTCCTCCTCCACAGTTCTGTCAATTAAAGGTCAGTTACAACTGTCAAAAGGAGAAGTGGACTGTAACACCCCCATACTTTTATGCACCCAATTCTGACTAAAATCAAAATTTGAACACATCCAAGCATGAAGCATGTATATCTTGTACCTGCAATAAAGAGCATGAGCATAATCAGAGTACGATAAAAGAAAATTCACAGTGGAAATAAAATAGGATAACTAGTATTAACTTAAGTAACTACCTTTTTTGAAGTAAGTCACTTTGCCAATACTCACATAACTGTTTCTATACAAGGTTGCCTGAACTACTGAAAACCAAGTGATGGTGAACGATACATATTTGTAGGCGATGGACAAATGGCATATGTAGAAGCAATTGGACATTTTAGATTGTTATTAAAAACTGGTTTTTATTTGGATTAAAAAGACAATTTTGTTGTACCGTCATTTAGACAGTGACGGAATTTGGTTTCTGTTTCTTTGTCGGACAAATTTGGATATTATTGTTCATTTGAAAACAACCAGTTTACTTGTCTTCAATTTCAAATATTGTTGGAACTGGCTATTCAAATGCGTATATCACTCTTTATTTGTTGGAAACAGTTGCATTCTATAATGAAACCTTGCATATAGAATCACATGGTACTAAACGTAAATTAAATAAGGAAAATTTAGCATCTTTATGGCATAAGTGTGTAACGACCCACTTTTTCCATATAGTTTAAGCCAACATCTAACAACCCATGTCAACTCAAATTGCACAGAAAAAGAGATAGTTATGAGAAAGAAGTTAGAGGGTGAGGAAAGAAAGTAAGAAATATTAGAATAGAAGAATAAGAAGATCATCCGAGTCTTACAGCGGAATGAACAAAATATAATATATCAAAAATCTTTATACAAAATGAAACACTATATATATATATATATATATATATATATATATATATTACAATATAAGAGTACAACAAGACCAATACAATTCACACAGTGGAATAAACGAGTACCAATAAATATATGGAATACGTCTTAACCTCAACTCCTCTGGAACTCCAAGCGAAACCTAACATGATAATATACACGGTCTGACCCGAGCACATTTAAAGAAAAGCAAAATTCACCTGGATCAGTCTGGAATACTTTCATAGATAAATTCATATGGCAAACAATTTGCTTAACTTTCAGAGATAAATTCATCTGGATCAATCTCAGAACAACAGTCAAGTATATTGGCGGCTCAGGCCTTTATTAACCAAAATCTTCATTAACTCTTGCAATATACTTCGTATGGAATAATAAACAGATTTCAACATCCTTTACTCATTACAAACAAATATCATTCCTTGATAATAGTAAAGTCGTCCAAGTTGGGGTATTTCATTTGCCTCTCAGACCTTGATCGACAACGTTCTTATCTCGAAATATATAGAATATTGTAACTCAAAAACCACTATTATAATTACATTATCCAAAACCTATTTTCTAAAATTTTGAAATTATGGTTTAAACCATAATCTTACTTTAGAAAATCTCAGTCGATTATGACCATTTAACATTAATCTTCCGCTTTAAACTTCGCTACATGAATCTCCTTTATAATTGGAATTTTATTGCGACAATTTGATTGCCAAATACTTTACCCAAAGCATTGAATATGATATTATAAACTAATTTAAATTTTTATAACCAAAAATCCATTTCATGATTTAAAAACTACTAATATCATCTTTTGTTGCCTTTTTGATCTTCTTCTTTAATTCAAATCATTTACTTAAAAATAGTTATCACAACATATTAACCCTTAGGTTAATTACGACATATTCGCTTATAAAACTCGTCAAATTCTTATAATAAAATCATTTCATAATATTATTATAATCCAATTTATAAACATTGATTTATTTAAAACTTCATTATAATCTATAAAATATAATTAAAAATATCGTTCCAGTTATAAATAAATTTTATAACTCAACTTCGTTAATTCGCTTAACGGCAAATCAACGTTTTAAATAAAAATGTGAATTTTAGGTCATTTGCCACCAATCCCTCAACCAGTAACATTTATTGATTCAAATCACAATAACGTTGAATATAAATTCAATGTCAATATTCAAACATGTGTTCAATATCACGGGGGTTTAATCAGTTCATATATAAATAATATAAAATAACACAGCATACTAAATATTCGAGGAATCCGGTTTGATTCCTCCAACCTGTTATTCCCTACATTACAGTTCATTATAACATTTAATAACAATATATAAGATATAAATTTTAACTCAATATCCTAAACGACGATAATATAATTAACGTTAACCATTCAATCAACAATGGGCATCCTAGGCAACCAAACATCCAACTATCAATGATTAAATTTAATTATATGAATTAATCACATCATATAATTCAAGAAATGTGTGAGAATTAACTCACCATTTTATTTTTGACTGATGATTTCAACGTTGTTTCGTTTAATTTTAAACAGACAATTTAAATTAACTGAAATTATGTTTGCGTCTAATTCCCTTCGAATCTTCTCAGCTACGTTGCCTTCTTTACTGCGATTCTGATGTGTATGGTTTTGAGTGATTCTGACAATATACTGTCAAGATATCGCAATTATAATTTTGATTATTTACTTAACGATTGTTAAATCTAAGCAAAATAATTAAATTAATACCTTTATTATTACTTAGTCCGGTCATTAACCCATAGGAATATGCTAGGAGGCCCGAAGGAATTTTTGTCAAAATATGCGGATCTTTATTTGAAGGGCTAAAAATAAGGGAGGACTCCTGGAAAATAGGGGAGAGTGCAAATCATGCGGTGGAAAATGTTTTTGTCACTTTCCCTGACCTATTTTCCGGGCCTTCAAGCATTTCCGTTAACCCATAATACGCGGATCATGTACTTCTCCTCTTCCCCATCTTGTTCAAATTAAATCTGATCCTCCGCTTATCAATTCTTTTTCCTTTTTTAAATTACGCAAGGCCCAAGCCCATGTGTAGCCCATCATGTAAAACAGCTAACCACTTCTGGCCTTCTCCCCCACGTAAAACATGCCCGGTATTTCTTCATCTCACATATTCAGGAAACATGCTCCAGGCACTTCTCCATTTAATGGCGACTCCCACGTCCAAACTGCCACGAAAGTTTATGCAGGCCATCTCTTCACATGCATCACACGATTTAAAACTGCCTGCCCTTATTACTTTTTTTCGCATGGAAGTATCTCCATATATCCTTTTCTCCTTCACTCTAAACCAACACTATCTCCTCCCTTGCCAGACCCTCTACGCCAGAAAACACCGCTTATTCCCTATACGCTGCTTTCTTCTTTATTTAGTTAAATACCGCTTCTTCTTCCATTTTCAACAGGCAAGAGCCCTTCGTTTTTGGCTATGGTTTATAAAGGCTTGGGATGGAAGAAACAAACGAGAATATTATATATATTTTTTATTCGCTGGCAATTGTTTTTTATTCTCCAATGGGTAATAAAGCAACACTTAAGAAAAATGGGATAGAAGCATATGGAAAATTTTCTTCTGAAAAGATATTTGATTAGAGAATTTTTTTTTGTTACATTATTATTTGATTTGACCAAAGATTTTTATTTGAAGCGACTAGCAACGTTTTCTCGTGTCTATCGTTATTTCTGAATGATGTTTATTCGCTTTTATGATCACACATAAATCCCGTTTGTGACGAAATTGGACGTCATGGTATAATTTAACGTTACGGTCCTAAAAAAATTGTTTCGTCGAATTCTGAGTCCATTTTTGCAAAAACGACACTGGTTCGAGTCCAAACGGCCGATTTATTTGCATTTAATTTTGCTACACTTATAAAATAACTTCAACCGGCGCCAAACTTGAAATCTAGCAACAATTAACTGTTGCAGACTCAATAAAATTTGTTTCTTTGAAAACGAAGGTCGTTTGAATAAAGTACCTTTTTAAGGGTCCTTATTAAATTAAAATAAATCAATTTTAAAATACCTCAATATAATAATATTAGAATATTATAATCGGCCAAACACAAGCAGAATTTCATATACTTTCAAAATAAAATACTCCTGGTTGAATTCCAAGCCAAATCAATATTCAGTATATTAAAAATCCTTTTAATATATATAAATAAACGTTATAATTTATAAACAAATTCCATAACGACTATTTGAAAATTTGATTTGGACATAAAACAAAATCTACAACTTGAAAACTCGATTATTTCCTTCCATCAGAAAAATATTATCCAATAGATTCAGACGTTTCTCGTTTTGAAGAAATCCGACTTATTTTGGATTATGTATAACCATTTGAAGTAAAAAACATAATATTACGAACTACCGCTCCATTATAGTTCGTTTTATAATTAAATTATAAATTAAATGTTCAAATGTCATTTAATAAACAAAATCATTAATATAATTCAATAAAATAAATATTTCTATATTGTCCAATTTATATTATACGACAAATTCAAGTAATTCCGATTATTTCGGATTTAAAATATCATTTTAGTATTTGAATTAATAAAATATTTAAAATTATTAAATTCAAGCGATTTAAATTCCCTCCCAATATTTAAAACCATTTTTAAATATTAAATAAGATGGTTAAAAATATAGGCTGTTACGTTCCTTTCCCTTTAAAAGAATTTCGTCCCCGAAATTACTAAGGTAGGAAAAATGCTGCAAACCCGGTATTTTTCTCAAAATCCAATTAACTAAAAATTTCCTTTCCAGTCTTTAAACCGAACCAATTAGTTTTAATTGGAAAACCAATTAATTTTTATAGAAAACAAATTCTAAGAATTTCCAAAAAGATTTGAAATTTTTCTAACACTTTAAATTTTGGAAAAACTTTAGCAGAGTCTCCTCCATACGGAGGGACTTCTGCAATATTGCAGGAACAAAAATAAATCCATCGACCTACACGGTCGGAAGATCCAATTCAAAACCCAATCTCAAAATCCAAATAAAAACTCATAATTTGTATTTTACGTAGGAGTACCTTTTTGCGAGTGTTATTATTTGATAAGCGATAAACTATACTCGAGCTTGCTCAATTATCATGAAACTCTAATCAACACCAGAACTTAATCAATATCAGCTCTGCACCTATTCTCAACTCATATCGAATTCATTATCAAGTTAAATATTCAAGTCATCCATTCCAACAATTTTACAAACCATCTAATTCTAATATCTTGAATCCATTAAATTCAATTCAAGATAGGTTTCAATCAAGTTTATTCTATACAACCATGCAATCAATTTCGATCATACAATCAAATTAATTTCCAAACATTCTATTTGGATTTACTCCTTGCACGTGTTTATGTTTTCGAATCAAACTTCTTATTGATTTATATTAAATTTTCAATGCTCAGGCTCAATTTTAACTTGTACGATTCTTAAGTTAAGAATTCTTATTACACTTCCAATTCCATAATCAAATTGAACTTTAATTCAAATTAGCACTAATAATAATATAATATTACAAAAAAATTAAAATCTACCATCTTTATAAACTATATTGGCAAAAATAACTTAAAATAGTTTTATATCAAATTACAAATACGTGCTCTCATACACACACACACACACACTCAAACTCAATCTAGGGCATTACTAACCCCATCTGTATTGAAGTACGCCACAAAACCAAGGTTATCACTAAACCTTATGCTCTGATACCACTTGTAACGACCCACTTTTTCCGTACAGTTTAAGATAACATCAAACAACCCATGTCAACTCGAATTTCACAGAAAAGAAGATAGTTATGAGACAGAAGTTAAACGGTGAGAAAAGAAAGAAAGAAATATTAGAATAGAAGAATAAGAAGATCATCTGAGTCTCACAGCAGAACGAAAAAATAAATAATATATCAAAACTTTTCATCCAAAATGAAATAGTATATATATATATATGTATGTATGTACGTATGTATGTATGTATGTATGGTTACAATATAAGTGTACAACGCGGACCAATACACTTCACACAACGAAATAAACTAGTAACAGTAAATATATGGAATATGTCTCAACTTCAACCGAAACCTAACCTAATAATATACTCGGTCTGACCCGAGCATTTTTGAAGCAAAGCAAAATTCACCCGAGTCAGTCTGGAATACTTTCAGTGATAAATTCATATAGCAAACATTTTGCTTAACTTTAGAAATCTTTTTGAAAGAGAAGGATAATAGTAAGACCAGCCCACACATAAACGCGGATGGGTTTTACCTTACTATAACACAAAACATTTTTGAAATATCAAAATCCAGTGATATTATAATAATGACTATCAAACCACAAATAAATAATCATCTGGTAGAACGCTTGCATCTCACGCTCTACATATTCATTACAAAATCAAAAACCGCAAGGCCCTTATTGGAGATTGGATTACAACTACAACAAGGTATGGGACCACTTTCTGATCAGTGTACTCTAAAGGGTATACACTAGGGTTCAACAAGAACATCTTGCAACCTAGGCATACATGACCGACCACTCATTTAACTTGAGTGTATTGAATGAATTGTCACCCCTGGTTGGTATCAACATAATCGTTCCCGGGAGTTATAGAAGCGAAAGAAGAACAAGTAAGAAATTTTCTCTAGATTGGTGACAATACACCCTGTTTGGGGCCGACCCAACTAGCCATACTTCCTGCCCGATTTTTTATCCTTTCCCGGTTGTGAGGCTTGCGGTCACGATTATCTTTTTCGGACACCTAGACACCATTCACTTTGAATGCCACATCGTCAGATCCGGTAAATCACTAATTGACGTCCACAAACATACTCTGGGTGTTAAGCAAGAGAATTTCTCTACCACCAAACTTGATATATTTGTAAAAATCAATGTACGTGAGTTTCAGGAAATACCATGTCAGACATTTGTCTATATAAGTCATCTAGGAACAGGATGAACCGAAGGCACCCTCCAACAGCATCATAGGAATCACCCTATAGATCAGTAGCGAGTAGTCCTTGCAATCCATAAATTTCAATCACGACAGAACCACAGTATTTCTCTAGGGATCAGCTAGAGATTTTGAGTAGTTGTTCCATTTTATGAAGATCTATGGTCTTCAATGCTCCAACTTTATCCCTGCAGATTAGTTCCGAGCAATACGGTTATTCAAAGTGGTTTTGGGTCTAGTTCCCATCCCGGTCTCCTCGAAACAACACTTCCAAAGGTCCAATAAGATATTCCATTGATAGTTGGTGTTTTAACTATCAATCTCAAAACAGTGTGGTTAAGTATATTGGCAGCTCGGGTCTTTATAAAAAGTCATTCATTAACTCTTTATCGATTTTTGAAATTGTTTCATCGATTTAAAATCGATTTTACTTATCTTGATAAAACCATATTTTTAACCTTTAAGAATAAACGTATTTTTTTAAACTCCTATTTATTCTTCTTTACTCCAAAAATGTTACCATATTTCATAAATACTCTTTCCATTTCCTTTATTTGGAAATATTGTTTTTCTTTCTTAATATTGCCATAGTATTCCTTAAATTCCGACATCTCGATGTATATTCTAACTTAATGCTATAAAACTAATTACTGATTCTTATACAAGCCAATAATATCAATTATTTACTTTAAAACCAAACAATACTATTTCTTTTTCAAAATCTCGCAACTAACGTTGCATTATTATTATTATTCATATTCCAAAATCTCGCACTAACGTTGCAATATTCTTTGTATGGAATAATAAACCAATTTCAACACCTTTACTCATTACAAACTAATATCATTCCTCGATAGTAGTGAAGTTGTCCAAGTTGGGGTATTTTATTTACCTCTCAGACCTTGATCGACAACGTTCATATCTAAGAATAGATAGAAGATTGTAACTTGAAAACTGCTATTATAATTACATTATCCAAAACCTGTTTTCTAAATTTTTTAAATTGTGGTTTAAACCATAATCTTACTTTAGAAAACCTCAGTCGATTATGACCATTTAACATTAATCTTCTGCTTTAAACTTCGCTACATAAATTTCCTTTATAATTGGAATTTTATTGCGACAATCCAATTGCAAAATACGTTACCCAAAACATTGAATATCATATTATAAACTAGTTTGGATTTTTGTAACCAAAAATCCATTTCATGATTTAAAAAATATTAATATTATCTTTTATTGCCTTTTTGATAAGCTTCATTTATCCAAATCATTTACTTAAGAATAATTATCAGAACATATTGACCCGTGGGTTAGTTACAGCATATTCGCTTATAAAACTCGTCAAATTCTTATAATAAAATCATTTCATAATATTATTATAAACCAATTTATAAACATCGATTTATTTAAAACTTCATTATAATGTATAAAATATAATTAAAAATCTCATTCCAGTTATAAGCAAATTTTATAACTCGACTTCGTCAATTCGTTAAAAGACAAATAAACGTTTTAAATAAAAATGTGAAATTTTGGTCATTCGCTGCCAATCCCTCAATCAATACTGTTTATTGATTCAAAGCACACTAAAATTCAACGTCAACATTCAAACAGGTTTTCAATATCACGGGGGTTCAATCAGTTGATAAATAAATAATGTGAAATGACACATCATATTAAATATTTAAGGAATCCAGTTTGATTCCTCCAACCTGTTCTTCCCTACGTTACAGTTCATTATAACGTTTTATAAGAACATATAAGATATAAATTTTAACTCAATATCCTACAGGACAATAATATAATTAACGTCAACCGTTCCATCAACAATGGGCATCCAGGGCAACCAAACATCCAATTATCAACGATTAAATTTAGTTATATGAATTAATCACATCATAGAATTCTAGAAACGTGTGAGAATTAACTCACTATTTTATTTTTGACTGATTATTTCAGTGTTTTTTCGTTTAATTTTTAACAAGCGTTTAAAATTAACCAAAATTCTGATTGTGTCTGATTCCCTCCGAATCTACTCAGCAGCATAGCCTTTTTTTACTGCGATTTTGACATGTCTAGTTTTGTGTGATTATGACAATATATGGTCAAAATATCATGATTACAATTTTGATTATTTATTTAACGATTATTAAATCTAAGAAAAATAGTTAAATTAACTTAATACCTTTATTATTACTTAATCTGATCATTAACCCATAAAACGTGGATTGTGTACCATCTCCACTTCCCCATCTCGTTCAAACTAAATCTGATCCTCCACTTCATCATTTCTTTTCCTTTTTTTTTAATTATGCAAGGCCCAAGCCTGCGCATTGACCATCACGTGAAACAGTAAACCACTTCTGGCCTTCTCCCCCACCTAAAACATGCCTAATATTTCTTTTTCTCACACCTTCAAGAAACAGGCTCTAGGCAATTACCCATTTCATGGCAACTCCCACGTCCAAACTCCCATGAAAATTTCTACAATCCATTTCTTATCATGCATCACACGATTTAAAACTTCCTACCCTATTACTTTTTTGGCATGCAAGTATCTCCCTATATCCTTTTCTCCTTCACGCTAAACCAACACCGTCTCCTCCCCTTGCCAAACCCTCCATGCCAGAAAACACTGCTTATTCTCCATACGCTGCCTTATTTGTTTAGTTAAAAACCGCTACTTCTTCCATTTTCAACATGCTCCCTCCAATAAGTTTTAGCATAGCATAACCTTTGAAAAATCCAAACTCTTTCCCCTTTTTTTCCCAACATCTCATGTCATTGCCACCCTGTACTTCGCTGTTGTCAACCTCACCAGCCAAGTTGGTCCAAAACCGACCCTTTGCTGCTTCGCTCCTCCAACAACGATCTTCCAACTCCCCACAGTTTGACCCTCCATGCTTAACCAACGAGAGCTTGAGATGCCCTTAACAACTCAGCTTGCACCCACTACACGGAAAAACGAACCAAGACTGATTGCCTTTAAGAAGGTTGCCACTGCTAGCAGAAACCGTCTAGGAATGAATGCCTATGGTGTGACACCCCACGTCCGTTAATGTCACTCTCAAAGGGAGTGCATTAAGTTTCGTGAAGCGTTATAGGTATACAGAAACAGAAATATTACAAGACAGACATAAAAATAGCAGCGGAAATGAAAACTTTATTTATCATAAAATAGCATAGTCAAAACATCCCTTGTCTGAAATACATGAAAACCATTTCATCGATAAAACATCTGTCTTATTCTTAAACATCAAAGTATAAAATAGAAGAAGTGTAATCCCCAAGTGAAAACATAGCCATAGTAGCAAAGATAGAAGCTTGAGCAGTACATCTAGAAGTTCCAAGCAAGACGATAGCATAATCTTGACTAAGCCTGAGAATTCCCTCCTTGAGAAACTAGAGGGGGGAACGGAAGAAAGAAGAGGAAACAAAAAAGGTCAGACATAAAGTCTGGCGAGTCTAGTTACTTTTAGCAAGTAAATAAATAAAAGTAGCACGACAGGCATATAAAGTGGATAAGAGAGATTACTACATAAAAGACAGGTGTGACAAGGTAGACGGGATATGGTGTATACGCTTCCCTAATGATTACTCTGCACTTTTACTAGCATAACCAGAATGAGATGATCTTTCCCACTATAAGGTGTTAGACTTAGGCGTACGTCCAAATGTATCCTAACTACTACCCTAATCGATTGACTCTCTAATCCGCGTTGATACTCAGTGTCAGACCCACCGTAGGCTGTACCATGTCCTAAAGTGGCAACCCCTCGCTGATATGCACAGCTCCATATCTACAGGTGTCACGGTCGTCTTATCCCCCTCTGCCTGGCTCATGGACGCACATGGCTCGGTCGGTTTGCGCCGCCCATATCGTCCTCCACGTTTGGTCTTTTACAATCAGCCCAGTAAGCATGCCCCTTCTCCGACCTAGTTCGGAGTACATGTTTGATAACTACTCTGGGTTACTGGATGAAACGGGTCCCACACAATATGATATAAGCTCTCCCCTTTGTCTTGTATCCCCCACTAGGTTTTCATTGGCTATGTATACCACTAGGTATCTTTAATTACATAACCCTATCATTTCTACAAGTTATACTTACCCTAGAAGGTGTCTTTAATTTCATTACTTTACTATTTCCAATGGTTATGTATACCACTAGGAGTCTTTAATTACATAACCTTATCAGGTTATGTTTGTGGGCCTATATGTAAATATTACCCACCCCCTCAGATTTACTTAACCCACCCACTGTTCAACCAAATTTACTTAACCCCAACTTTAGTTTAAATTCATACAATCCCTTATGGATTCAACTAGGTTATGTATTACAGACAACAGGTTATCCCCATTCACATTGACTGCTTTTCACTTGCCGAGGTTACACTTGCTTATTAATTTCATATAAATATAATTTAATCCATTTAAGTTCATTAATAAGTCCCATTACATGTCATTCTTTATATTGTAATTAACAGAAGTAATGTTACAATCTTTCGCCCCTGGATTGTAATTAACAGAAGTAATCTTACAATCTTTCGCCCCTGGATTGTAATTAACAGAAGTAATCTTACAATCCCTTTGTATTATTCATTGTCTAATTCCATAATTACAATAACATGTTTTACTTAATATTTAATTAAGTATACTCCTTCTCAGTTAACCTATTTTTGGTTTAACATATCACTACAACTTGACGTTGTTCACTTATTAACTTAGTTTCCTTAAATAAGGTTTTCTAATAAGCTTTCTTTCCTTTTTATTATAACATTTGTTATAATTTCCATTTGTCCCTAGGACAAGCCTACCTATTATATAACATTAAAGTAATTAATGATAATAGGTTACTATCATTCCTTGTTTATTCTAATTCATTACCATGTCCATTTATGGTTATAATGGGCTAGACCTCCCACATTAGGCCTACAACTTGTGGATGCTGGATATGCCGGTCCGGTCCGGGCAGACTTCTTCCACAAGTTGGGCCTAACCTCGTGTCTTAGCTCGTCTCGTATTTGTGCACTTAGACCCCTCACATTAGATTCAACATTTGCGGTTGCTGGATATGTCGGTCGGGTCCGGGCAGACTTCCACCACAAATGCAATCTAACCTAGTGTCATAAGTGCAGTTACAGTTTTCTAATTACTGTAATTCTAGGCATTTTAATTATATCTATGTCTCTATAGTTGTTCATGCCCATTTACCCAATTATATTCATAATGGATTATACGTCCAAATTCATATTCGTCATTTAAGTTATGCCAATTCTAATGTTTTCCCCCGTTCCCTAACTAATGCATTCGCATATATTTGGCGCCATGCCTAGGATAAAAAGTAGCCTAATCATAAACAATAAAAGGAAAAGATGACAATAGCGATTATTTTCACAAAAGTGGCATAAACATGTAATTAGCATAGCGACAACGTAGACATATAAAAATAGATTTAGCAAGCATGTGATAATAAAACTAGATCTAACATAAAAAGGATGTCATAATAGGCATGAATAAATAAGGATTCATATTTCCAATTAATGATAGTCTTAAATTAATCACCACATGATAGGTATAAGATAATTTAGATGGAGAAATTGATCTAAGCAAGGTTTTAACAGTCCAAATAATGACGGATCCAAATCAGCCACAATCATAGATAAAGGTTAAGATCCACAAATATGACATGATAAATTAACCACAAGTGAATTAGATCTATAAAAGTAGATCTTGCATAACAAAGTTTAAGATCCACGAATGTGACATGATAAATTAACCACAAGCGAATTAGATCTATAAAGGTAGATCCAGCATGATAATATTTACACTACTACAAAACAGATCAGTTGCTTCGCCTTATTTGCTTCGGTTGTCTTTAAAACAGAAGCAAATAATATTAGTTGCTTCCGTTCTTTCACTACAACTGAAGCAACTAGTTCGTAGGAAGCGACAAATGCTTAATACATGCAAAATTGCTTCCGTTGTCTCAGGAACCGAAGTAACTGTGTGAAGCCAATATACATATTTGCTTCTATTTTTTGTAGAACCGACGTTTTAAACCTAGGCCAATACAGCAACCAAACTTAGAAACGTCGGTTTTAATATTAAAACCGATGTCTTAAACGTTAGCAAATAATTAATTAGCAGAAAAGTTTACCGCTTCTTTTTTGGGCTTTACATAGAATCCCGCCCATACCCTTCTGTCTGTTCGCAAATTCTTTTTTTCCCCTTTTCTAAATCGATATTCCAAGTACTCCGTGTTTTCCATTCGAGCTATCAGATAATCCACGCTGCCTTCAATCCGCAATAAATTTCAGATTATCGGATCGTTGATTCTCGACGTTGCAAAAGACCCCTCGTTATCGGATTGCTGATTCTCACACCCAATTTCAGATTATCGAGGCCACTGGATCGTTTCTCAGATAATCCACGCCCTCGTTGTCAAATTGTCAGGTATCAGTTCTTCAGCGTCGATTGATTCTTCTTATTCTTCTTTTTTTTTTGCTATTTCTGGTAATCCTTTGTAATCTGTACAACAAGAATTTTTTATTTTGGCCATGAATTTGATCGTCTTGGTAGATTTTGGCCATGAATTTGATCATCTAGGGATTCCGATCTTGTAGAATCTTTAAATAAAGAACAATTAAGCTATTCGGAATTGTGTTGCAAAAAAGAAATTAAAGAACTGAAAAATAAAAATGAGAGTTTGGAGAATGAGCTGATTAATAAGAAAAAAAAAAGAATAAAGAGAAAGTTTGATGGATTGAAAACAGAGAAAGATAACAAATATAAGAGAAATGTTAGGAAGGCTATAGCTGGAAGTTCTCTTTACCCCAAAAACGAAGGACGAAGAGTGCAACGGCTTGAAAACTTGTACCATAAGTTTATAATTTGGCATGGATTTTGGAGGAAAGATACTGCATTCGACTGTTTAAATTATTTAAAAACTTGTTGGTTTTACTTTGTGATACCATATCTCAAGATACTAGAACTTTTCACAGTGCATAAAATTGAACAATGTTGTATAACTAAAAGCTGTGAAAAATCCGAAATAGTAGTTGACGTGTAGTATAATATGCATTGCACTGTCAATTTATATCGTTTATGCAAGTGAAAAAACATGGGCATGCATAAAGATTAGTGAATGTCAAAACCAACTAAGCATGACACAGTACCTTAATACTGAATGCATCATTACATTGTTGTAGTGCTAAACTACCTTTATGATAATATCAGTTATTTAAATACGAAACCTGAAAAACATTATCCAGTCCTTGAATATTAACTCCTTTAAAATATTGTAGTTGCTCTCCAAAAAGTCTTAGTTATGGAATATTTCATAATCATGAAATCATTGTTTATGCAATATAATAGGATTAAAAAAGAAGATAATAATAATAATAATAATTTATATATATTTTTGATTTGTTTAAAGTTTAAAAACTTTTTTGAAAAGTGCAAGTTAATTTGCATCTTTTTTCAAGAAACTACAAACTTCTTTGCGTTTTCCAATTTAGAGAAATATGGGTTGTATTTTACAAATTCATTTTTACATATATTTTTCTTATAATAGCTTCGGAAATAGGAATCCGGTGTGTACAGACTTAATCAATTTGTTACTTGATTAATGGAATAGCATAAAGAGAATAGCAGGGAGGTAGGAAGGTCAGTCAAATAATAGCTTTTGAGTCAACAATTAATAAAGATCAATAGTATAAATGCAATACTATTCATTGAACTCTGAAAATAGGAGGCTAATATGGTGTAAATCTGTCCATTTCAGCTATAACACGGCTTAGACCAAATAAAGTTCTCTTTTGTCTTATTTACAATGTTCATATTACCTTATAAAAATTAAAGAACACGTACCAGTTGCACAGGCTCCTTCCTTTGTATTACAACTACATTATAAATTTCATCTTTTGTAATAATCATATTTCATAAATGGAATGTTAAGTTTATGTGTTTTCATTACTAGTTTGGACTACCCTGGTGTTAGTCCAGAGCACAATTTTCTGAAGGGAATTGGACGACTGAATATTATAGTGTTACCGACGAAAAGGCTTTAGAAGTAACTTTAAACCATAGCCTTTTTTATTTTCATCTTTCAGTTTTCAATTATCCGAATTTTTTTTGCATTTTTTTCCTCTTCTGAAAATGACTTTTAATTCCGGTAATCATATTCATCCATCATAATGTGTTTATAACCATGGAAAGATACGTTTACAAGTTATTTAATGTGTAGTGCTTTACCATTTGCATGAAATTACATAAAAACCATTAGCTTAGTATAGCTTATAAGTACAAGTAGGGTGCTTCAACATAGGGGTGTTCGGAAATAGATTATAAGATACATGAGGTAGCAGTTCGTGTGGTAGACATGGTTGTGTTATGGCAAGCTGTAGTGTGATTTCTGGTGATTGAAGGAGATGGTGCAGGTTATATTCACTTCACTCGCTCTTATCAAAATCATTCTCCAACGTGATCTATGATTCCAAACAATCTATTTTGACAATTAAAAGATTAATAATTAAGTTTAAGAAATTTAAGTTTCTTCACTGAACAAACATTAAGAACGATTTGACGAGAGCATTAGAACAGTACAAGAAAGAAATGGATAATCAAGATTAATTGATTAATTCAAGTAATTGTTTCTTTTTGTAGCAGAAAATTTTAACTGAATGTACACCTTAGTCCTTTCTTTTCTCCCTTGGTAATTTTTTTTCTTTTAAATTATAACTTATAGATATTATGCAGAATTTGGATCATCTCTTGTTAAAAATCAACGTGCATCTGAATTAGTGGTCAGGTCAGTCAGTACATTTAAGTAAACTTTCAATTTTGATATTTGAATTTATGGGTGAACATTTAAAGAGCTGATCTGAACCTGAATTTGACTTATGGATCAATCAGTGCATTTAACTGAAAAAAGAACTCGTATTCAATGAATTTTACAATAATCACAGATTATTTGGATCATTAACTCGCTTCTGTCGAAGTTAATATCAAATAGTTGTTCCTACCACTTCCGTTGCCAAGTAGATTCTAATCAACCCACCTGCGCCTGAATTGAGGTGAACAGTAATTCCGAAGTTCCTGGTCGAATCCGTACATTGTTAATTATCGTCCTGCAATTTGTGACATTTCGATTATCATATCTTCCCCAATTCCATGTTACTAAAAAGGTTATGTTGTTATTATAATTTTAGCGCAAACGTATGACTCCCTATGTACTGCAACTATTACTTCTTAGTGTTCTAACATTAAACTTTGCAATTATCATCCAGTTTCAATAGATAAATCATGTGTCAGTCCATTTGTGGATTACAAATATTTTGGATGCAAACCGACTAATTTGTTCACATAACTTTACTCGCTGCAGATATAATAGATATGCCTTCGCGCTTCATCTATAGGATTATGTGTCTTCACTCAAGATCGCATGATGGTAATTAACATCTTCTATTTTCTGAATTCCAATTATCAATAATTGCCAAAATATGTAATTTACAAAGTCATACCTTTGTAGTCAGCGAGTCATTGATATGTTGCATAATGTCAATTCTTATATGTTGACTGCTATTTATGTTCAATTTAGCTTTTCATCGATGTGCTTTTTTTAGGTTGTATCCTGGTTGAGCGCAAATGGATGAATCGTAAATGTTGCAGTTTATAAACCAACAATTTGTTGTTTTATCACAATTTAAGAAACTGCTAATGCATATTTGATGTATTAACCAAGAAACCAATTCCCATTCAAATTTTGATTTAGTAAATGTATCATAAATGCTAATCTGAATTGCTAAAACCTTCAAATTTTTGCTGCTACCTTCTCTTTTACAAAATATAGGGTTTAAATTACGTGCAAAATTATATTCCATCTTACTTTGCAGGCGTTCTTTCATTACATATTGCCTTGCTTCCTCTGATAACATTATAATTTGATTCTTGCAGTCATAAGAAGAATTGAATCCTATGATCAGATGTAAAATTGATTTAGCATATGCCTATTTTCTTAGTGTATTATCCAGTTGAATATACAATGTGAGAGTATTTTGTAATCTGTATGACTATATTATAGAATAAATTTTATATGATTTACAGATATACATACATTATTCTGATAAAGCTCAAATAGTTTGTTCAAGATTAAAGATTGATCATGGCAAGAATCAAGATTGGTTGGCACAAGTGCACAATAGATCGGCGAGGCTGAACCTGTGCAGATCTTCGACTAGAATACGACATGCACACTCTTAACCATCCACAGAAGAAGCGCTGGACACTGTCATGACAAAAAAAGGTTTGGTTTGTTCATATTTTTTTAGTTTATATTAATGCAACTTCTGCATTCGTGGATTAGTACATCAATTATGACATTAGATGCATTCGTCGGTTAGTAATTTAATCTTTTATGCTACATTCGAGCTCTGATTGTTGCATATAAAATACTTGGAAAACATTAAAACTTAAAACTTTTGCAATCTAATAAGTTAAAATTTGACATACTATTTAATGTTTTTATTTCCAGCAAATACAATTGTGCAAGTTTGGTCAAATAATCTGCTAATACCCATACAAGTGTGTGCTCAACATGTTTTTGATGTTATATATCATAGTATATAAACAACTATTAGTTAACTTTTTTTTCATTGCATAATCCTTTCCACCAATATCTATTTATGTTTTAAGTTATTAGAAAAATTTATGATGGAGATAACCATAACCACCATCAAATAAAACAAAACATAATACTATCGAGTTGAGATAAGGCTGTTAACATTATTTTACCCGACATTTTCGAATTTTTTAATGCTTTTTATAGAATATTATGTCGTTATACACACTTAAAACTAAACTAATATAATGCCTTGGAAATATTTGAGATAAACTTTATAATGAATAATGCTTGTATGAGACATACGCTTAAAGTAAGCTATAAAGTTAATGTTTCGGCATGGAAAGTAATTAAAATAGAAGAAACTTTAAAATAATATATAAAGTAATTATTTTGCAAGATATATTACATATCGATATGTCAATCATCCATTATTCTGAAATATGGGAATAAATAAAAATTAATTGTAACACCTATTACGACACTTTATTACATAATGGAATTTTGAGCTTCCTTCTATCCTTTCCTGTCAGCATCCTTTTTGACAATGGAGTTAATGGTATTTTTGGCTTGTTGGATATAAAGAGATGAAGCATGTTATTATATACACAAATAACGTAAAATGAAATGTATTTGTTCCCGCTATAACTACTGTTGTTACGATTATTAGTCGTTTTATGTAGTCTGTATTATATCGCTCATTCTAAGGCATTGGCGCAAAAAAAAAATTCTTCAAAGCATGGAATTTTCAGTTAATTAAAATGTATTGGTGCACAACCTTTTCTATTAAAATGTATGTTTCAAAATAACATTAGTAAAATCGAAAAATATAATTTTCCTAAGGGATACAAAAGCATGTTAAGAACTAACATTAGATATGCCATTACACGAACATTATGGATATATGAAATTCGAGCATGACTGTAGAACAGGGCAATTTGAGCAAATAGTCGAGTAAACAGAAAATGCATTTATGTGCTGAGTAGGGTACATAATATTTGAAATGTATATTTAAAAAGATCGATATATTCAGTTAATTAGTTATTTGGCTTTTTTTGAATAATATGCATAAATAATTTGCAAAAATAAATAAATTGTAAAAGAGGTAATCAGCGACGAAGACAAACTATGTAGAAAAAAATTAGGGTCAAGGACATCAAGTTTCATTTTTTTAGTTTAAAGAACATACTTTTAATAAAATATTGAAACAAAACGCAAAATACAACTGCCATTATATTCCGTTTTTACACTATACCAAAATGCTATTTACAACAAGTATTATATTTAGTGTTATATTTAATTTTACACTATACCGAAATGTCTTGAGTCCTAATTGGTACCTTACATTTTTTATGCATTGAGGCATCCGTTGTATTTAATATCCAATCCATGAGTTTACATCCACATGGATGATAAACTTGTTCATTGTTAATTACTGCAGACCGAATACCATATTGATGATAAAAATGAAAAGCATTGTGCTAAAGAATGTTCGGGAATGATGAAAAGATTTCAAAACCAAATTGGTTAGTGGTTGGATAACAAAGACAAGAAAGCTTTCAGAGGGGCATAAATAGCCTTACGAGTTCTACGATGGAATTACACAGCCACAATGGGAAATTTTTAAAAAGAATTGCGAAACCAATGAATTTAAGGTATGTCTTTTATTAATTTTAGAAATAAGGTTGTTTCATCTATATTATATCTTCTAAAATTTCCCACTCAGCAGTTTAGTCCCACTTCGTCCCGTATTCCTTAATTTTTGTTGTATACAAACTAAGGTATGAGCCCAAATTACAATTTAAATAATGCATATATAAGTTGTAGTGGGGCATGAAGCTTTGTATGAATTTTGCAGACAGGGACCTGCAAGTTGCAGTCCTGAAGGGTATTTTAAAATTTTGATCATCTATGTTAGGCAACCCAAAAAATAGATATTATGTTAGTTTTTGAAATTATTTCGCGTTTGATACCTAAGAAGGCCGATTCAGCCACTTCAAAGCAGCTCAGTATCCAGTTTAAAGTAGTTGTCAGCTCAATAAAAAAATCTATTTAAAATTAGATAATGTTGCAACAGAAAACGGTGCTCCACTTTCTATTTTAAAGCATATTGAAATCCAGTACAAAGATTTAGAAATTCACACACAAATTTAAAATAGATTCAGTACAAAGATTTTGAAATAGATTTGTACACAAATTTTAAATCATACTACAATTCATTACAATGATTCGGAAATTCGATACAAAGATTCAGGACAAACAAACAAGAAACCATGATAATCCTGACCTTAATAAGCCATTATAATCCACATCCTACACCAATTTGCATTTGGTACAGTTTTCTTATAACATCACAGTTGAGTTTTAAGAGATATCAACATAAACTTAGCTAAAGTTAATCATCTGATTTTTTTTCCTTCTTCTTTAACACATAACAAAGTTGGGTTCTACCAAAAAATACAACATCAGTGATTGCAACACACATTAATCACAGAACACAAAACCTGACCTCAATTTTCTTCTTGCTTTTTAATAACTTGCTCTATCTTTGGAACTTCTTTGCTAAATTCCTCCCATTGTTCTACATTTAAACTTATACCTGTATCATTCTTTCTTTTTTCATAATTTTTTTCATAGATGCAAACCATAATTATGTATGTATTTATGTTATTAAACAGCGAACGTTTCTGCGACTAATTTACCACAACGTTTCTGCTTAACTAAGCTGAAAATAATCAAATATCATCAGCTTTGGCCAGCAGTGGTATCAGCATTGATGTACTCTGCATATTGGGAAAATGAGATATGCAAAAAAAGCAGGGTTTCTTTTGCTTTTCTATGTACAATGAATAAATAATTAAATACAATATGCACGGTCAGTCTGCCTTTAAAAAAAATTGACTATAAAATAATTTGTGTTTCAGATTTATAGGTAAAAAACGTCGATATGGCTTAGCTGTGTTTCAGATTTGGTTTCGAGGCAGTGGTGGATGTGGTAAGCAGTGACGAGTGGTTGTGACGAGTATAAGCTGTGTTTCATATTTGGCTTTTGTGTATGAAACGTGGGGAATGCGTAATTATAGCTAGACTTTCATTTTATTAGCCTAAAATCCGAAAAACTTGAAAGTTTAACTTACTAACTAAATTCACCTCTTTAATCAATTTTTTTTGTCAATTTATTAAATTTGATACACCCCTCTTGCTTTATCATTATTAAAATTATAAGCATCGGTACTGCAATATTTTTTTTTCATAACTTTTTTTTTCTTTTTCAAGTCGATCAGAAGAACTGAATCAACTGAATTATATCATCGTTATTATTATTATCATTATTGTTATTATTATTATTATTATTATTAGCAGTCCGTATACTAAAATTTAATTGTACGCCTATTCTATTTGTTTGTTGGCCTTCAATTCTAATAGTGTAGGTTCAGCACAATAATTAGCCCAATCAATAACCAAAAAAGGTTCACGTGAAATTTGTGAAATATAAACAACTCTATATCTATATTCTGACCGTTCAAAGGACCGTGGGTAATCAATGTTTGGGCCTTTTGCTGAGCATTCATGCAGACAAAAGAAAAGATTATATACTGGAAATTAACAAATATTGCTACAAATCAATTTTATTGCGCTACTTTTTATATTTCTTTACTATAATAATATCCAGATTTCAATTCCTGCATTCAGAAGAGTTTCACGCCTAACGGAGACGAAAACGAATAGACGAACTTTTTACATTAACCATCTCCATTTACATTCATCGGTTGATGTTTATATGTGATTTTTCTGTGCTCATTTGCAAACTGAAATTATATTTCTAATAGTGATTAGGGATAACCCACAGTGATTTACTATTGATCTAAAAATGTATCATAAACAAAATTTTAGCAGTAACTAAACATTATAAATTTGGAAGCTTAGTAAATTGAACACTGTTAAGTATTTGTTCAGTAGCAATTACTGTTAAGTATTTTTTCTATAGATGCTTAGATTTTTGTTAATGACGTGTCTACCTTAGATGCTGTAGTATTTGGGACTCCTGTAAATAATCTTACTGTTAAGTATTTGTTTGGACCATCATATTTGGGTTTGTTTAAGTGTGTTGGTTTTAAGTGGATGATAGTTAGACCTGCTCTGTCTGCTCACATTTGCAACCTGCTTAGTTTAAGTGTGTTGATTTTAATTTGTTCCAACCTGCTCTGCCTGTAGAACCCGCATGTGAACTTGTATTGCGTTAAGGTGTCAAGTTGCAAAATCACAATAGTTTACAGCTAATATTAAATAGACCCTCAACAGAACTTTGGCTAAAATGTTTATAATCCTTACATTAGAAAATATCTTTATTTCAATCATTTTTTCTTTTTCTATTAGTCCACATGCATTCAAAGCTGCCTATAGTCTTATTGTATTATTGAATGGAGAGGTTAATCTCTCACTGTCATAAAACACCTTGGGCGCCAAGGAACTTATTTTGCATCATCTGTATTCCCAGGCCTGTTATGTCATGTAATTGTAATTTTTTCGTTAGCATACAAGTTAGTTTATCACAATATTTATGTATAAGTAATATCAAACTGTTTAGATTAGAAAACTTATCATTTTCTAAGGCAAATCAATTAGCGATATTACTGCAAAATCAATGTTATCATTAGCCCTTATCGATTAATTTATAACACATTTATATTTTTGTAATGTGTTTTATTATAAGCAGTTTGAACAAAATAAATTATTAAATTTATTTTAGGAGCCGCATAAAATAATGTCCTTTATTAAAAATTACTTAAAATTGTATGGTGAAGCAACATTATAATGTAAAACGTGTCAAGTTATTAATCATTTTAGATAAACTGTAATTTAACATTTATCTATGTAATGATTACCAAATTATTGATATATTCTTTGTTTATTGAAGTTTTACCATTACTGAAATTGCACTTTGTTTTTGAAATTTTGCAGGTAGATATATATATTCAACGAGGCCATTGGTTTGTTTTTGAAGTTTGGATGTGGATCTTTCTGAAGCCGGGATTTAGTTAGCGTTTTGTTCATTCTTGTAGTAAGACCGGATTATATTGTATTTGGTTCTTTCTTGGAGTATGACCGGATAATATATATCGTATTAGGTCTTGTACTAAGACCAGATTATTGACACTATTTATGAATTATTGTTTTCTTATTAATATGTTGTTGCTATTAAATGTATGGATTATTAACATTATCAATGAAATTATTACACTTATTTTCTATATTGTTCAATCTGTATTGTTATGTAGTCCGAATATCATTAATTATTTGTTTTGATATATTGAGAATAATGGTGATTTATATGGGAGAATAGTTGTTATGAAAGAAGTTATTTTGCTTCGGTTGTGGTTACAACCGAAGCAATAAGAAAGCCCATTTTATGCTCCCTACTCTTTCATACGTCGGTTTACGGTGACCGAAGTAATAAATTATTTTTTGCTTCGGTTTTTCATCTGAAGCTATAATATTTACTTTGTTACGTCTTCTGCAGTTGCTTCTGATGTTAAACCGAAGCAACAACAAGAAATAACCAAAGCAACAAACTAGCATTTGCTTCGGTTGTTTGTCCGAAGCAACAGGTTTTTTTGCGTCTACTGCAGTTGCTTCGGTTCTAGAACTGAAGCAACAGGGGGTAAATAACCAAAGCAACTGACCTGTTTTGTAGTAGTGTTAAGATCTACAATTGTGACATGATAAATTAACCACAAGCTAATTAGATCTATAAAGGTAGATCTAGCATGACAATGTTTAAGATCCATAAATGTGACATGATAAATTAACCACAAGCGAATTAGATCTATAAAGGTGGATTTAACATGACGTGATAAATTACCCACAAACGAATTAGATCTATAAAGGTAGATCTAGCATGACATGACAAATTAACCACAACGAATTAGATCTAACATGACATGATAAATTTACCATAAACGAATTAGATCTAACATGAAACGATAAATTATCCACAAACGAATTAGATCTAACATGACATGGTAAATTATCCACAAACGAATTAGATCTAACATGAAATGATAAATTATCCACTAACGAATTAGATCTATAGAGGAGGATCTAACATGATAATATTTAAGATTCATGGATGTCATAGATTCACGATTTGTAACAAATCCAAATCACGGCCCTATCACGTTTACTTTTAATCATTTAAATCTACAAGTAACTAACTCACCGTGTTTGGATTTTAGAAGATAGAAAAGAAATTGTTGGTGTTGAATCTCATGTCTACAGTTGAAATGCTTGAATATTTTAAACTTGATTTATAGAAGAAGATAGAATTAGATTAAGTTAAGGCACTGACGGCATCTAGCCTCCATTGTTTTTAGTATGAGAAAAACAAGAGAAATGGACCCGTATATATAGCTGCCAGCCCCCTAAAATCGTCTACCACCTCATCCCTAGGCGTATCAACACCCCTGTAGGGGGGTTGACCCTGGTGTCGACACAATTAAGGGGGGTCGACCTCGGTGTCGACACCCCTCTATGGGGGTCGACCGCCTAGAGCGGGAAAACTACCACCACTTTTTTTTTTCAATTTTTAAATGATTTTGGATAAGGTTCTGACTCATGCGTATATATGTTTCTTCTGCGCGTATGCAAACTTGAAACTCACATATCTTCTTCATAGGGTATCCGTTTTACATAAACCAAATATCTATCTTGACCAAAATTTCTAGGCGAACGCAATAGTGCAGTTCGTTTCCTTTAATTCTGAATATTAAATTAATTATTAATTATTTTATCCTCTTTTGATATTGTTAAAATACAGGGTGTTACATTCTCCTCTATTCAAAGGATTTCGTCCCAGAAATCTCCAACTTAAGAAGAATGTATCCTATAATCCATCATCCATCTACACATCCACCAATCATAGGCATCATTCTCCTTAAAATTTTCTATTACTTATATGAACATATGCAAAAGTGCGTGTATATGTCCCAACACTAATGCGAAAGATCAGGTGATCCACTGATTCGGTTAACCTCCTTAATGCAATATATGATAGTGTCATTAATCCAACATGTATGCAAATATTCCTATTACAACATGTAAGTTCTACATGTGCGCACAACCATTCTTCCAAATGCAACATCCATTTGATAATACATCCATTTTCATCCATTAAAAGAAAAGAAAAATGCTCACACATCCGTGCGCAGTATGAGAGTGATTAAGCCAATCTAGTGCCTAATGTGTGTGTGTGTATGCATCCACGAGCAATCACTTGCATCCACTTGCATCCATCAAACATAACATGTCTCAAAAACATGTTTACAATCATGGGATTCCTACCTAAAGGTCGAAGATTCAATCGATAGGATATATTCAAATGATAGAAACAAGCATGGATAAAAGCTTTGGAGAAAGAAGTTACGAACATACCCTCGAAGGGAAAAGGGTACGAAGCACGAAACTTGTCTTCGGTGCCCTAAGTCGCATCCTCTTGGTTGTCATCCCACTGAACCTTTACCAACTTGACTTCTCATTTGCGTAACTTCTAAACCTCTGATCCAAGTAAAAGTCTTTCTATAGATCCCTACCAACGAGCCGGTGATCTACAGGGTCATCCGTACAATGCTTTGAAGGGTGTGCCATACCGATACTTGCTTGATAATTGTTGTTGCGGGCAAACTCTACTAAAGGAAGATGCTCTTCCCAAGTCCCTCTGAAGTCTATGATACACAGCCTTAAAAGATCCTCAAGAATTCTGTTCACCCTCTCCGTCTGTCCATCGGTCTGAGGATGATAAGCGGTGCTCAAACATAACTGTATACCTAATGCTTCTTGCAAGGTCCTCCAAAATTTACAGGTGAAAATGGGATCACGATCACTTACGGTACTGGAAGGTACTCCATGAAGACAGACTATCTCATGAACATAAACTGTTGCCAACCATGTTGTCGTCCTCTTACTCTTAACTGGTATGAAATGAGCGCTCTTAATAAGCGTGTCTACTACAACCCAAATGATGGTGTTGCTCCTCCTTGATCTTGGAAAACCATTGATGAAATCCATGGAGACGCTCTCCTACTTCCATTGCGGGACCTCTAAAGGATGAAGTAAACCACCGGGCTCCCTTTGCTCAGCTTTGACTTGCTGGGAAATCAGACATTGAGAAACAACTTTGCTACATCTTTCTTCATTCCATCCCAAAAGAAAACCCTTTCTCAAGTAGCTCCCCTACTTTTTTGTTGAGCTCCCTTCTTTCTCTTGGAGCAATATTGCGCATAGGCAATGCAACTGGCTTTTGTCCACCAAATATATGCAGAAATCGATCTCGCGCCTTGGGGGTAAACCTGAACTTCTTCAAAGACATCAGGATACTCATGGACTACTGGAACAGATTTTAGATCATCGATAGATGAATCAAGTGACTCTAGGAAACTCAATATAATAGACCCCTTGGGGTCAAAAGAAATCTCGAGGGTCCTCTCTTAGCAAGTCAAAATCCTAACAACCCTCCTCTGATAATCCAGAATGGCACCATATGTGGTTTGCCAGTCCATCCCTAGAATTAACCCATAGCCCATGAACCTAAGCATATACGCATCGCACTTGAACTCGACGCCCAACACTATATATTCTCAAACCCCGAAAAATCATAGATAAATGAGGCGAACCACCTATAGGGTTTGAGACAACAACGGGATCCACTACCATACTAGTATTTAAGTACAAAGATTCAACTACAGAATTAGATATAAACGAATGCGAAGTGATAGAATAAAAAAGATTTCTTATAGGATGATTGGAAAAAGAAATCAAACCTTCCATGGAAACTTTCCTACCACTATCTGGAGCACTGATCGCAAAAGCATGCACCTGCCCTCCAAAAGTTCCTGCCCTTTGATCTTGTCCCTGTTTCTTCAGACACTCCCTAGCAAAGTGTCCGACTTCTCCATAATTGAAGCAAGTGTTCATCCTTCTTTTACAGTCTTTGACCAAGTGACCCTCTTTCCCAATATTGTGACATTTCCTCTTATCCTTGGCCTTGTCATTCTTTCCACCTTTCTTCTGTTGTTGTTGCCCCTTCTTGGGCCATACCTTCTTATTTTGCGTTGTTTCTTTAGTCTTAACTTCCTTATTCTCTCGTTTTACCGTCCTTTGTAACAAGCTAACTAGTCTCTCGAAAACTGCCTCCATCTACGGAAATCCTTACAAAGCTCGAGAAAGTTAGCCACATGTGAAACTACTGCGACTACAGATGGAGGTTAGGCACTTCATTTCCCTTCGACATGTACTGTAGTTCTAACATGCCTATGGAACCATGCCACAATGGGGACACCTTTTGGGAAGGATTGGTTCCCCAGACAAAAAGAAAAAGGAATCAAGCAGAGAGTCGAGAGATATTTCCTATAGCTTTGGGGAATATGTTTTTCAAAGCAGACTTTTCTTTTGAAAATGCTTTCTTCTAAAACCTTTTTGAAAATAGTTTTCAAAAACTTTATCCAATCTGGTAAGCTTCAGCTCTGATACCAAGTGTGACACCCCACGTCCGTTAATGTCACTCACCAAGGGAGTGCATTAAGTTTCGTGAAGCGTTATAGCTAAACAGAAAAGGAAATATTACAAGACAGACATAAAAATAGCAGTGGAAATAAAAACTTTATTTATCATAAAGCAGCATAGTCAAAACATCCCTTGTCTAAAATACATAGAAACCAATACATCGTTAAAACATATGTCTTATTCTTAAACATCAGAGTACAAAATAGAAGAAGCATAATCCCCAAGGGAAAACATAGCCCACACCGTCCACTTTTGGATCTCTTACAATCAGTCCAGTAAGTGTGTCCCTTCTCCGACCTAGTTCGGAGTACATGTTTGATACCTACTCTGGGTTACTGGATGAAACTGATCCTACACAATATGATACAAGCTCTCCCCTTTGCCTTCTACCCCCCACTAGGTTTTCATCAGCTATGTATACCACTAGGTATCTTTAATTACATAACCCTATCATTTCTACAAGTTATGCTTACCCTAGAAGGTGTCTTTAATTTCATAACTTTATTATTTCCACCGGTTATATATACCACTAGGTGTATTTAATTACATAACCTTATCAGGTTAAGTTTGTGGGCCTATATGTAAATATTACCCACCCCCTCAGATTGACGTAACCCACCCACTATTCTACCAAAATTACTTAACCCCAACTTTAGTTTAAATTCATACAATCCCTTATGGATTCAACTAGGTTAAGTATTACGGACTAATAGTTATCCCATCACATTGACTTCTTTTAACTTGCCAAAGTTTCACTTGCTTATTAATTTCATATAAATATAACTTAATCCATTTAAGTTCATTAATAAGCCTCATTACATGTTATTCTTTAGATTGTAATCAACAGAAGTAATCTTACAATCTTTCACCCCTGGATTGTAATTAACAGAAGTAATCTTACAATCTTTCACCCCTGGATTGTAATTAACAGAAGTAATCTTACAATCCCTTTGTATTATTCATTGTCTTATTCTGTAATTACAATAACATGTTTTACTTAATATTTAATTAAGTATACTCCTTTTCAGTTCACCTATTTCATGTTTAACATATCTTGATGTTGTTCGCTTATTAACATAGTTTTCTTAACTAAGGTTTTCTAATAAGTTTTCTTTCCTTTTTATTATAACATTTGTTATAATTTCCGCTTGTCCCTAGGACAAGCCTACCTATTATATAACATTAAAGTAATTAATGATAATAGGTTACTATCATTCCTTGTTTCATTACCATGTCCATTTATGGTTATAATGGGCTAGACCTCCCATATTAGGCCTATAACTTGTGGATGCTGGATATGCCGGTCGGGTCCGGGCATACCTTCCACAAGTTGGGCCTAACCTCGTGTCTTAGCCCGTCTTTTGTGGACTTAGACCCATCACATTAGATTCAACATTTGCGGTTGTTGGATATGCCAGTTGGATCCGGACATACTTCCACCATAAATGCAATCTAACCTCGTGTCATAAGTGCAGTTACAGTTTTCTAATTACTGTAATTCTAGGCATTTTAATTATACCTATGTCTTTATAATTGTTCATGCCTATTTAACCAATTATATTCATAATGGATTATATGTCCAAATTCATATTCGTTGTTCAAGTTATGATAATTCTAACGGTTTCACCCGTTCCCTTATTAACACATTCGCATATATTTGGCATCATGTCTAGGCTAGAAAGTAGCCTAACCATAAACAATAAAAGGAAAAGATGACAATAGCGATTATTTTCACAAAAGTGACATAAACATGTAATTGGCATAGCGATAAGGTGGACATATAAAAATAGATCTAGTGAGCATGTGATAATAAAACTAGATCT
This sequence comes from Allium sativum, assembly GCA_030737875.1. Taxonomy (NCBI): domain Eukaryota; kingdom Viridiplantae; phylum Streptophyta; class Magnoliopsida; order Asparagales; family Amaryllidaceae; genus Allium; species Allium sativum. The sequence goes on along the minus strand of CM060913.1, from coordinate 419,465,226 downwards.
AACATACTGAGGATGTCATAATAGGCATGAATAAATAAGAATTTATATGTCCGATTAATGATAGATCTTAAATTAATCCCCACATGATAGGTACAAGATGATCTAGATGGAGAAATAGATGTAAGCAAGGTTTTAACTGTCCAAATAATGAAAAATCCAAATTAGCCACAATCATAGATAAAGGTTAAGATCCACAAATATGACATGATAAATTAACCACAAGTGAATTAGATCTATAAATGTAGATCTAGAATGAAAAAGTTTAAGATCCACGAATGTGACATGATAAATTAACCACAAGCGAATTAGATGTATAAAGGTAGAACCAACATGATAATATTTAAGATCCACAATTATGACATGATAAATTAACCACAAGCGAATTAGATCTATAAAGGTAGATTTAGCATGACAATGTTTAAGATCCATAAATGTGACATGATAAATTAACCACAAGCGAATTAGATCTATAAAGGTAGATTTAACATGACATGATAAATTATCCACAAACGATTTAAATCTATAAAGGTAGATCAAACATGACATGATAAATTAACCACAACGAATTAGATCTAACATGACATGATAAATTAACCACAAACGAATTAGATCTAACATGACATGATAAATTATCCACAAACGAATTAGATCTAACATGACATGATAAATTATCCACAAACGAATTAGATATAACATGACATGATAAATTATCCACAAATGAATTAGATCTATAAAGGTAGATCTAACATGATAATATTTAAGATTCAAGGATGTCATAGATTCACGATTTTTAACAAATCCAAATCACAGTCATATCACGTTTATTTTTATCATTTAAATCTAAAAGTAACTAACTCACCATGTTTGGATTCTAGAAGATAGAAAAGAAATTGTTGGTTTTGAATCTTAGATCTATAGTTGAAATGCTTGAATCTTTTAAACTTGATTTATAGAAGAAGATAGGATTAGATTCAGCTCAGGCACTAACGTCATCTGGCCTTCATTGTTTTTAGTATGAGAAAAACAAGAGAAATGGACCCGTATACATAGCTGCCAACCCCCTAAAATCGTCTTCCACCTCAGCCCTAGGGGTGTCAACACCCCTGCAGGGGGTCGACCCTGGCATTGACACCCCTTAAGGGGAGTCGACTCCCTAGAGCGGGAAAACTACCGCCATTTTTTTTTTTGAATTTTTGAACGTTTTGGATAAGGTTCTGACTGATATGCATATATATTTTTCTTCTGCGTGTATACAAACTTTAAACCCTCGTATCTTTTTCATACAGTGTCCGTTCTATGCAAACCAAATGTCTATCTTGACCAGAATTTCGAGACAGACGCAATGGTGCAGTCCATTTCCTTTAATTCTGAATATTAAATTAATTATTATTCAATATATCCTCTTTTAATATTGTTAAAATATGGGGTGTTACATCTGGTCAAGCCTAGAACTCACATAGGTATAGTATTTCACTTCAGGAAACATGTCGAAAGTTGGTGAGATGAGGGAGTTCGATGGGAAAGAGTATTGGAAGGGAAGATCCGTTCGTTTTTGGCTATGGTTTATAAAAGCTTGGGATGGAAGAAGCAAGAATATTATGTGTGTGTGTGTGTGTATATTATTATTCGAGGAAGAAATCAAATCGTTGGCAATTGTTTTTCTTCTTCTGGCACGGGTAATGGAGCAGCGCTTATATAGGAGATGAATGGGATAGAAGCACATGGATTATCAGAAAATTTTCAACTGAAAAGATATTTGATCAAAGTTTTTTAGTTTGTTTTACTATTATTTTATTTGATTTGACCTAATATTTTTATTTGAAGTGACTAGCGATATTTTCTCATGTCTATTGCTATTTCTGAATGATGTTTATTCCCTTTTGTGGTCAGAAACAAATCTTGTTCGTGACAAAATTAGACGTCATGGTATAATTTGATGTTATAGTCCTAAGGAAACTTGCTTCGTCGAATTATGAGCTCGTTTACAAAAACGGCGCTTATTCGAGTCCAAACGGTCGATCTATTTGCATTTAATTTTGCTATGTTCACAAAATAACTTCAATTGGCGCCAAACTTGAAATATTGCAATAATTTACTGTTGCGGACTCAATAAAATTTGTTTCGTTGAAAAAAGAGGTCATTTGAATAAAGTTCCTTCTTACAAATCCTAATTAAAATAAATCAATTTTAAAATACCTCAATATAATAATATTAAAATATTATGGTCGGCCATATGCGAGCAGAATTTCATACACTTTCAAAATAAAATACTTTGGGTTGAATTCCAAGCCAAATCAATATTCAATATATTAAAAATCCTTTTAATATATATATATAAATAGACATTATAATTTATAATCCATAGCGACTATTTGAAAATTTGATTTGGACATAAAACAAAATCTACAACATGAAAACTCGAATTTTCTCTTCCATTATAAAATATTATCCAATAGATTCGGGCATTCTTGTTTCGACGAAATCTGACTTATTTTTGATTCTGTATTACCATTTGAAGTTCAAAACGTAATATTACGAACTACCGCTCCGCTGTAGTTCGTTTTATAATTAAATTACAAATTAAACATTCAAATGTCGTTTAATAAATGAAATCGTTAATATAATTCAAAACAAACTAAAATAAATATTTCTATATTGTCTAATTCACATAAATTCAAGTAATTTCGATTATTTCAGATTTAAAATATCATTTTATTATTTATATTAATGAAATATTCAAAATTATTAAATTCAAGCTATTTAAATTTCAGCCCAATATTTATAACCATGTTTAGGTATTAAATAAGACGGTTAAAAATATAGGCCGTTACAAAGCGCTTAAGTCATATCTCAAAAAGTAGAGTTGAGCGCTTAGTATCTGATGGCATTATGGAGTCTCTTGAGTTCGCAAACTTTGATGTTGTATGGATTGCACCAGGGGGGAACATACCAAAACTAGAAGATTGAGTGCCAATAGATCTTCAAAAGTCTTAGAATTAATTCATATAGATATTTATGGACCTTTCCCTATGGCATCTTGGAATGCTCAACAATATCTGTAACGTTCATAGACGATTACTCATGTTATGGGCACCTATATCTCATTCATGAAAAGTCGCAATCACTAGATGTATTCAAATCTTATAAAGTTAAAGTAAAAAATCAACTCAACAAAGGGATTAAAAGTGACAGAACCGGTTGTGGTGGTGAATACTACAGTCAATATGATGGCTGAGGTGAACAACGTCCACGACCGTTTGCTAGGTTCCTAGAGGAATGTGGTATTATCCCATGGTACACCATGCCAGGATCACCCAGCATGAATGGTGTTGCTGAAAGACGAAATAGAACTCTTAAGGATATGGTAAGGTGTATGATTGCACATTCCAACTTACCCAAATCTCACTGGGGATAAGCATTAAAGAAAGTAACTTATATTCTCAATAGAGTACTAAATAAAGAAGCTTCAAAAACACCTTACAAGCTCTGAACAGGCACTATAACAAAAATGCTATATTACAGCTTCAAATTTACAACTCTCACGAAGTGCCAGTTGTAATAAAGGTCTTCTCTGTAGGATCTAAATTAACGCTATAGGGGGGTGAATAGGGTTTATTGCAATTTTGCGGAATATAAAAATTATCACAGCACAAATCATAGCAGAATAAATAAATGCATTAAATAAATGACACCGGATTTAGCTAACTTCAGCAAACCATTGCATGTTGCTGCATTCCCCAACGTTTCATACTAAGTATTAAAACATTATCCCGGATACAACATATGTACACTCGCGACCCCTCGCTGTTGTTCTAATCCTACGCTCAAAACCCTGTATTGATCTCAAACCCCGAGATCAGAATTTCCCTAACTGTAAATTTTATAGCTAGAAAGCTAGCTTACAGAAAATTAGAAACATATATTTTTGTTTACAATAAGAAGAAGAACTTAAAATAATAAATAGACAAAAACTGCCTTTAAACCAAAGTAAAATAAAATGAGTCGGGCCCTTTTTTATGCTATGCCATTTGAGGATATGGGCTTCCTCTTTATTCTCTTTGATGCCCGACCCTCTATAAATTAGGGTTTTTCTATCTGCTCCAAATCACAACTCCTAATACTTGATGAAATTGATAAGTGATGGCTTCGATGCTTATTGCTCTTCTGGTCATTCGATTTGGCTTCGGGGATGATAGAAAATCCGAATATTTGTGAGTTGCTCGGATTTATTTTTCTCGATTTAACTACTTTGATTTTTGATACTTTGACAGTGATGAATGGGTGATATATATAGGGTTTAAGACCTTTTGATTATCTCTGATTTCACATCTATATTTGGTTGTGATATTGTGTGATTCTTGCATGATGAATTATTGTGAATAGGTGATTGATTTCTCAAAATTCTTGCCTAAAACAGAACCTTCCATTTCATTGAAAAAATCATGCATGATTTTTTTTGATATATTTAGCCATGTTTGTGCTCACTGTGCATTTGGAGAGATAATTTGCAATTTTAAATTGCCAAATTTTACTTACACAAATTAATCTCTTTCATATTTTCGAGCCACTGAATTTGGATTTCAAACTACAGAAGAAGCCCCATTTTCTGTTGTCACCATTCGAATACCTTCTTGTTGCCAATTTGCTTGTGTATTTAACATGCTCTTATTTGGTCTGATGTATATGCTCACATCATTGGTTTGATATGCTTCTTTATGCATTCAGAAATGATCTTGCACACTATTTTGCACTTGTGTTTGTGTTGCACCATGTTTATGTGCTATGTTTCCTTGCCCTTGTCTGCTTGGTGCATCCTGTTCACTTTGCATGCACTGACTGTGTTGCATACTTGAAAACCTGCCTTTTACCTCTCTCTTGGGATTGTTGTGCCATCTCATCATAGTTGTACCATTATGTAATTGCTGAATGAATTATTTTGATGGTGCTCGAACTATACATTTGTATTCTCATTGTCACATCTTCTTGTGTACATGCTTCTTGTACTATTGTGACTTCCTGTTTTATGCCACCATGCACATGCATATAAGTAGCCTTTGTTGTGCTTGCTCTGACTTGACCCTTAATTATGTCATGTACTTTCTATTGCTTGCTTCATTTCATTTAACCATGTTGTTGTATTTTCTAAGACTTCTCTGTTCATTTTGATTCATTCTTTTCATGCCTTGAATGCTGTCATGCTCATGTGCACCTTGTACATGTGCACTGGTTTGCATTATAATGCTAACTGGTCTCGAACTAGTTACATCACTATTTGCTATTTATGACCTGAAATAGACTTGAGTTGTTTGCATGTTGCCTCCATATGCATGTGTCAGTGTATTCACCTAGTTCCCACTTAGCTGCACATACATGTTGCACTTCCTATTGTACATTTGAAACTCCTCTTCTCTGGCTTGTAGTTATGCATTGTTCACCATTTGTGTGTCCATTTTGGCTTTTGCTTGTGGTTCTGCCATATATATATATATATATATATATATATATATATATATATGTATGTATGTATGTATGTATGTATGTATATGCATTTATGTGTGTGTGTATATGCTGGGATGGTGTACATAAGTTTGCTTGGACTTGATTTGTTTGGGTCTTTAAATCATGCTTTGTAAATTCCATGCTGCTTTGGTTCATGTACATGTCCAGTTGTACCATTGTGCATGCTTAAGTTTTGTATTTGTTCACCTGGAGAAAATAACTGTATACAAGCAAAAAAATATTTATATATAAATCAGCAGACCTCTATATGATGTGTCATAGCTGGTCAAGATCAACATACCACAAATGTGAGTCATGGCTGGTCTTAATCAGCAGACCACTATAGTTGTGTTGAGGCTGATCTGCGAGCACTAGTATTCAGTCTACCTTATGGTATTCACAATGAATCACTGTGAATATCACAAGCAGTCTAGACTTAAATAAATGTATATGCATATCAGACCAAGTCTAGAAAAATGATGAGAAACACACTAAAATTATGAGGCAAATAAAATTTAAAATAATTTTATATTTGTTAGAATTTAAATCTATTTTATTCCAGTTTACTGTGTGTTTCTGTGATAGGCATCGGATGACTAGACTGAATATTGAAGCTATTGAAGACAAAGTGTGTTAGCGTGTGTACATGAAATCGAATATGTAACTGAGTGAAATGAGTGTTGTAGTTAAGAACCAATGTATTGAATGTACATGTGAAATGAATGTATTATATCACAGCGAAGTGTACAAGTGGAGTTAGAAGTTTGTACTATTTCAAATGTTGAAGTAAGATATTTATTTGAATAAAAACACTGTTTGAATATTAAATTCTATGTAATAGTATTCTATTCAAAAATAAATAATTATTTGTCTATGTGATGAAATATAGAAGAGTATAGATATAAAAAAATTTATAAAATATATATGTGTGTGTTAGCATCAAACAAAAATCATATTGGTATATTCAACAATCTCCCCTTTTTGATGATGACAAACATACACAAAGATTTTGAATGTGATATATGTGTTTGATACTGAAGTGTAGTACTCCCCTTATTTATATTCTCCCTATACAACTAAACTCTCCATATATATGTGCATATGAGTGAGTTTAAAAAATAATTGAATTTCCAACATAAAAAATCTTCTTGAATCATTCACTCATCAATCAAAATCTTAACCATTCTCCTTTAGTTATCATCAAAAGGATAATCGAAATCGAAACAGTGATGAATACGGATTAAAAATTCAAATCAAGAGAGAGAATATACATTGTAAATCCTATTTAATCAAACAAAAATCATAATATTCTTCAAACTAGAAGCAAATTTCACATTTCAGAATGATGGATTTACGATAATTTTTATACAATGGAGAGGTTATAAAACTTTAGATGTACGAATAGAAATTCAAAAAATATATTAAAATTAAGCATAAAATAGCGATGAATTTGGACTATAATTATAAATTCAAGTCAAGGGAGACAAAATCAAATATCTCAAATCCCAAAACTATCAACCACAAAATCATAATATATCATAAAAGAATAACACATTTCACATTTTAGATAATGGATTGATAGGTTCGTTTTTACATAACGAGGAGGATTTCATATATATATATATATATATATATATATATAATATTTCATTTCCTTCCCTTTTGTTTTCTTTCCCCTTATTTTTCTAAGAGCACACTAACCATGCATAATCATAAGAACTTTTAAATGAGGTCAGTTGCAACTTAAATTATAAGCATTCTCTAACCATGTATTACCGTATAGGTTTTAAAATGAGATTAGAGTAATACCTATTATATGAAAATTCCCTTATTATGTAAAACCATAATGAATGATAGAAATATGGTAGGAATAGAGATGGTCGTGAAATAAATCTCTAAATTAATCATATTGTGAAATATGTTCAACTGTACCAGGAATTTTCAAAATTTTCATCTCTCTCTTATTCTAAAAAAAAGTTTACTTATATTTCCATCACTGTACTTTCTTTATTGATGTAAAATAAAACTCTCCACATTATATAAAACCATGATGAATGACAAAAAACGGTAGAAAAAGAAGATGATCGTGAAATAAGCACCAATTCAAAGATATTGTAAAATCTGTCCAATCATCATGAGAATTTAAATAATATCTCCTATTGTTATGAAATATACTATAGTGATAACTCATCACAATTTCATAAATCTAATAATAATTTTGATGTGTTCTAGAATAGTTCAATTTGGCTAATAATTTCAATTTTTGAATAAATAAACAGAAATGATTTTAAAATTAAAAATATCAATTTCAAGAGGGATTCTAAAAGAACTATGCAAATTGAAAATAAGTTTCAAAAATCAGTTAGTATAATGTGAATATTTTCAATACTTCTTCGACTGATATCACTTGTAGGTCCTAATTGCCCATAATTACAGTGTATCATAGATACTAGATTTTCAGCAAATCATCCAATCACCAAGCCTAAGCAAATAAGTCTAAAAATTCCATTTTCTTTATCAGAGCAGCAGAAAAATCAATTTCAAAGCAAGACTCACAAGATATTTTTTTCACAGTATTTACAATAAGCCCAAGAGACAATCCATAATCTAAATTAAAAGCAAGTTATTTGAAATCACTTGATGAAATTTATTTTTAGAAATCAAGTCCAAGTATGGTATCCATGAGATTCAATATACAATCAATCACATATGATTTTAAAATCAAAAGAGTCAAGCCAAGCCCAAAAAACTATGAAATGATCATAACTTAACAATCATTGCTTTCAAGTAGTGTACTGTATTGACTGCAGATTTTCATTAGCTTTTCAGAACTTCAAGAATTCAAGATTTCTGAATAACAATATTCAAGATATGTACAAAATACTATAGCACTGTCAGAAATTCAGGGAACTGTCAAAAAGTTAAACTTCAAGTGAATTGCAGGTATTCACAATTGTAAGTTCAAAATATGGAAATCATCAAAACATGAATGTTTTAGATAAATGAATCTAATTCACAAAAAACAAGAATTTTTCAATTTGAAGTTAAGAAGCTTGAGATATGTCAAAAATACAGTGGCAGTGTTAATACAAATCAACATAAGTGAAAAGGAAGAATAAAAAAACAAGAGTTTAGAGATCATACCCGATTTACAATTGACGATGTGGATTCTCTAACTCGACAATCATGACTAAGGAACACTAAAATTTTATCACAAACAAAATTAACTTGAATACTATCTCTCTTGATGTTTTTCCTTATCCATCATCAGTACCTAATTGTTGATAGGATCGAGTGGTCTAACAAAAGCCGTGAAACCGCCCTTAACTTTATTTGAATGTTTTGGAACCCAAACCAGTTTATATAAAAATCCATTAGCATTCACTAAAGTGCCCTTAGGAACCCAAATTTGTTTAGTTTTACTCTAATTCATTTTGTAATCTTTTGGGATCCAAATTCAATTAATTGGTTTGTTTCTTAAACGCGTTACCATCTTGTTTATGATTTAAAAACCCTTTGAAATTATTTGAGTCCAAATTTTCAATTCAGTCTTTTCCAAAGCTACTTGAAGGATTTTTTAAATCATCTAAATTCAACTTCTCAAGACTATCAATTTTCCCAAAGCTAGGTCCACTCTTGTTTCCAAAAGAAAATTGGGTTTTCTACAACATATTCAACCATTTTTCTCCATTAGAAAATTTTAGCTAGTATTGATTCATGTCGTTGAATTTTAAATTTCAGATCACTGTTTTCTTTCATTAAATTTGAACAATGATTTATAAAGAGCATCCATTTGTTCCAAAACCAAATTTTCATTTTCAAGCAATTTAGTTCTGGACTTGGACTCAGAAATCTCAGGTTCAAATTGTTTTTGTTTTTCAAACTCAAGTTTTTCAAAATCCTTGAACTTATCAATTTCTTTCTCAAGCTCATTTAAAATTGATTCAGTTTTCAGCAACTTTTGTTTCTCGGCAAATTCATGTTTGGAATTTTCAGCAATCTTAAAACCTTCAAACTCCTTTTACAATACATTATTTTTATGAAGTAGCGCGTTCTCATGATTTTTCAAAATCAAAATTTCATTTTCAAGGTATCTAAATATTTTTTCTAATTTTGAATAATTTTTGCAATCAGAGTTTTCAAAATTTTGAGTTTTCAAGTTTAATTCCAAAACATCATTTTTACATCGCAACTCAAGGTTTTCAGATTTTAGGTTTCCATTTGTTAATTTGAGACTGTCAACCGTTTTAGTTGATTTTTCATAAAGAAAAACCATCCCTTCAAAAGAAAATTCACCACCCTCATCATATGTTGAGTCTTCACCGTCTGATTCACCTGAATCATCATCTGTAAATCCTATTAAGCATAAATCTAAATCTGAGTTGACATTTGAGGGTTGTGAGCACTTATTGTCTTTTCTTCCATATTTCGCATTGACGGTTTTCCTGATTTCATGTGCATTTAAACAACGGAAGATATGGTTATATTTATCATTATCAATATAAGGATATAAAATATGTGTAGCACAAGAATTAGCTATAATATGATTTTTATCTACCATATCACATCCATTGATAATAATATCCCAACATCTAACATCAACATATTTTAAATAAAATTCCATTTTTGATTTTCGGTTTAAAAGATCTGTTCCATCAAAAATAGTTGGGGATATATTGGAAAAATTCTCATTGGATTGACAACTAGGAAAATCACTGTTAGGGAAAAACATGACTCTAGAGTTAATGATAAAAAAAATACCTGCTCTGATACCACTTGTAGGTTCTAAATTAACCCTAGAAGGAGGTGAATAGCGTTTATTGTAGTTTTGCGAAATATAAAAATTATCACAACACAAACAACAGTAGAACAAATAAATTCGAAAAATAAACAATATAGAATTTACCCAGCTTCGACAAACCCTTGCCTAATGTTGCATTCCATAAGGTTTCTTACTAAGTATTAAAACAATATCATGCATACAACACTTGTACACTCGCAAGCCATTGCTATTAGTCTAATCTTACGCTCAAAACCCTGTACTGATCTCAAACCCCAAGATTAGAATTTCCCTAACTATAAATCCTATAGCTAAAACCTTGTTTATTAAAAATAAAAAAACTATAGATTGGTTTACAGTAAGAAGAACAACTTAATATAAAAACAAGACAAAACCCCCTTTAAAACCAAAGTAAAAAAAAAGAGTCGGCCCCCTTTTTTATGCTATGTCATTTGAGAATATCGGCTTCCCCTTTATTCTCTTTGATGGTCGAACCTTTATGAATTATGATTTTGCTATCTGCTCCAAATCGCGACAACTGATACTTGATTTAATCGACTAGTGATGGATTTGATGCATGTTGCTCTTCTAGTTGTTCGATTTGGCTTCGGGGATGATCGAAAATCCAAATATTTGTGAGTTGTTGTGATTTATTTTCTCGATTGAATTGCTTTGATTTTCGATACCTTGCCAGTGATGAATGGGTGATATATAGGGTTTAAAACCCTTGATTATCTCTAATTTCACATGTAGATTTTTGTGATATTGCGTAATTCTTGCTTGAAGAATGACCATGAATATGAGATTTATTTCTTGAAATTCTTTCCCAAAACAAATGCTTCGATTTCATTGATAAAATCATGCAAGATTTTCTTTGATGTATTTAGCCGAGTTTATGCTCACTGTGCATTTGGAGAAATAATTTACAAGTTTAAATTGTCATATTTTACTTATGCAAATTAATCTCTTTCCTATCTTTGAGCCAGAGAATTTGAATTTCAAACTACAAAAGAAACCCCCCCCCCTTTTTTGTCACCATTTGGACACCTTATTGTTTCCAAACTGCTTATGCATTTAACATGCTCTTGCTTGGTTTGATGTATATGGTTACATCATTGGTTTACTGCTTTATGCATTCTGAAATGCTCTTTCACACTTTTTTTTCCACTTGTGTCTATGTTGCACCATGTTTATATACCCTGCTTCCTTGTCCTTGCATGTCTGGTACATCCTGCTCACTTTGCATGCTCTGACTACTGTGTTGGATACTTAAAAACCTCCCTGTTGAGACTGTTGTGCCATCTCATCACAGTTGTACCATTGTTTAATTGATGAATGAATTGTTTTGATGATGCTCGAACTATACATTTGTATTCTCATTGCTGCATCTTCTTGTGTACATGCTCCTTGTACTCTTGAGACTACCTATTTTATGTCACAATGCACATGAATATTAGCAGCCTTTGTTGTGCTTGCTCTGACTTGACCCTTAGTTATGTCATGTACCTGTTGTTGCTTGTTTATGTGTTTGTATTTGCTAAGGCTGCTCTGTTCAATTTGATTCATGCTTTGCATGTCTTGACTGCCATCATGCCATTATGCCTTAGTTTGCATTATAGTGTTGACAATTCTTGAACTAGCTTCATCACTATTTGCTAGTTATGACCTGAATTAGACTTGAGTTGTTTCCATGTTACCTCCATATGCACATGTCAATGTATTCACCTAGTTCCCACTTAGTGGCACATACATGCTGCACTTCCAATTGTACCTTTGAAACTCCACTTCTCTGGCTTGCAGATGTGCATTGTTCACCATTTGTGTGTCCCGTTTGGCTTTTTCTTGCGGTACTGCCATATATATTGTATATATATACACACATTTATGTGTGTGTATATATATGTTTGGCTAGGGCACATAAGTTTGCTTGGACTTGATTTGCTTGGGCCTTTGAATCATGCTTTGTAAGTTCCATGTTGCTTCGGTTCATGTACATGTCCAGTTGTACCACTGTGCATGCTTGAGTTTTGTACATGTTCACCTGGAAAAAATAACTGTATACAAGTGCAAAAGTATTTCTATATAAATCAAAAACCACTATATGATGTGTCGTGACTGGTCAAGATCGCCTGACCACAAATGTGAGTCGTCACTGGCCTTGATCAACATACCACTACAGCTATGTTAAGGCTGATCTACAGGAACTAGTATTCATTCTACCTTGTAGCATTTACAATGAATCACTGTGAATATCACAAGCAGACTAGAATCAAATAAATGTATATACATATCAGACCAAGTCTAGATAAATGATGAGAAATACACCAAAATTCTAAAGTAAATAAAATTCAAAAATAAATTTATACTTGCTAGAATTTAAATCTATTTTGTTCTAGTTTACGGTTTGTGTTTCTATGACAGGTGTACAAGTGATTGGACTGAATATTGAAGCTGCTAAAGACAAAGTGTATTAGTGTGTTTATATAAGTCTATACATGAAATCGAATATGTAACTGAGTGAAATGGGTGTTGTAGTGAGGAACCAATGTATTGAATGTAAATGTGAAATGAATGTATTATACCACAGTGAAGTGTACAATAGTGTAGTAAGAAGTTTGTACTATTTCAAATGTTGAAATAAGATATTTATTTGGATAAAAACATTGTTTGAATGTTAAATCTTGTGCAATAGTATTCTATTCAAAAATAAATATATATTTCTGTATGTGATGAAATATAGAATAGTACAGATACAAACATATTATATATATATATATTTCATCATCAAACAAAAATCATATTGTTATATTTCAACAATCATTTCCTTAAAATTGTAACAAATAAATTTTTAACAACTGTTTTGTTTTGTCAGTTGTAATTGATGCCTATTACAACCATTATTTTTTGTTAGTTTTAATAAATGACTACTTTTAACAACTCTTATACATTTCGATAAAATATTGATTAGGATGAAGAATCAGCGGTCGTGAAATTTTAGCGCAGAAAGAATGAAATATTTTCTTATTAGTTTTAATTTATTATTACTTACTTACTAATTATAATCAATAATTATATTCAATATTTTAGAAAGTTTAAAATCTGTAAATCTATTAAAATAAATTCAGAAATATTCAAAAAATTTGTAAACAAAATTTTTAAATTTCATAAAGTTAAAATATTAGCTAGACTTGAACTTTATAAAATATTTGAATTTAGAAGAACTCATAAACATTGAATTTTTTTGAAATTCAATAAATATAAAAGTTATCTTACGAGTTATTACTTTTACATTAATTTTGAGGTTTTCTTTGGTAACATTCTTTTACCTGTATAGACAAGTATTCTTTTGTTTTAAATTGCTGAAATTTTTGCTTTAAACCAACATTTTCTTTCAAATAGAAAATAAACTAAGTTTCTGCTCCTTTTCCAAATCGGAAATTTTATCGCTTCCATTCATCCAAAATTTGACCCAAACTCTAACATGTTTCGCACCCATTAACCATTATTTTTATTGCATCTTCCCGTTCCACTTCCTCATCTCCTTCGTTAAAAACGAAACATTACTATCGTCTTACCATTTTCATCCTTCTCACAAATTCAGATCCAAAGAGAAATGGGAAGCTGTTAACGTCCCCCAAACCGAACCAATAGCATGTGTTGATACGCTTTTTGGTTAAAGCTGCCAAACGTCAAGTTTTTTGTTAGCAACGCATTCAAGCGTCAATAACATCATCAAAAACATAAAATGATTTGGTCTAAGTCGCGACGTGTTCGGAAGAAGGATTGGAAATGGGGTCGATTCGTAAAATCGTCATCGATGGGCTCAAAAAAGCTGGCGTAATAAAAATACGTGATCGACTCGGTTCGATCAGCTCAAAATGGTTGAGCGCATCAGTCCGATCACGTGGCAAGACTCATCATGCAAAATATATGGATTTAGTGAAAAACGGTGTTGCGCACTCAAAAACAGCCAATCGACACGAATCGATCACGAAAAATGGTTTGCACGACTCACGACATCAAAATATGGTAAATTGGCAAAAACTGATTTGGCATGTCGAAAATGCCTGGTCGACATGGGAAAATCATGAAAATTCATAGTGAAAACATTGGGAAATCAATCTGGAAACTTGACTAATTTGGCACAAGGTAAAATGCACGGAAACATGGTGGATCGGGCAAAAATCACGTCTCGCACACGGGTTGATCACACCGAAAAACTTGGCAAAAAAACATAGCTCGACAAATTTGCTAGAATTTTGAATCCCTCGAGGGATTCAAAATTTCTACTTCACACCTTGCCTCGGCAAGTGTTTTTTCGTAGCGCACACAAGGATCAGAATTTTGGCAAAGGATCGGATATGGGAAAAGCGAGTTCGAAATTCTAGTGAACGACTCAAGGGATACGAAGATATCCACGAGTGCGCAACAGTCAAAAATAGGGATTCAAAAAAATGGTAAACAGACCGATCCGAATTTCTAGGTTTGTAAAAGGCTAAACGCTCCGAGGGATTCGAAGACTTTCGATCATACGTTTGTATCTGTGAAGAGGGAGTCGAAAATTTGGCAAGCTCCTGGGACTCGAAGTGCTTGGCAAATTGCCATGCGGCTCTGGCAAAAGGCAAACACGTGCGGATCACCCTTTTTATGTGATCTGCTCGTACTTTCAGCCTATCCTTAGGGATACGAAAATCCCAACTTGGCAAACAGCCCAGAAATTGGCAGATCACGTTGGCACAACATTTTTACATGCGTGTCACTCTTTTTTATGTGATCAACACGTTATTTTGGCTGTTTTTGGGGGATTTGAGTTTTTCAAAGGTAGAGATATGAAATTTTAACAATGCATTGATTTTCCGACTCCGATTTTGGGATACGAATTTCGTATCCCCCAAGGATATGAATTCTGACCTGTCACATCATAAACTCACCTATAAATAGCTCTTTACTTGGCATTTAAAGGGGTTGGTTCTCATTTGGTATTTCGGACTTCTTGGAGCTCTCATGCATCATTAATGGTAGCAACCTTCTTCTCCATGACCACTGGACATGGCATGGACCTCTAAAACATTGCATACACATTTTCCAACACCTTTTGGACATCTACAAGCAAATCACACTATTTTTGGACTATTTTGGACATTTTGAATATTTATTGAATTTCTTCGACATTGAAGCTACTCATTGGGCACAGTTGACCAAGTCAGCTCAGATTTCACTCAATGAAGAAGAAGAAGGGCATTTTGGTCAAACTTTAGAATTAACAAATATTTTGTAGTTCTATTGAAACACTTTGTACACAAATATTGTCTATACTTGTACAACAATTGTAATCGATTATTATATGATGAATGATTACTATGAAGTGGATGTAGGCGTTTGCGCCGAACTACTATAAAAAGCTGTGTCTTCCCAGCATTAGTGTACTTATTTCAGATACTACTATGTTCACATAACACTCACATTCAAGGGTTGTTATGTTGTGAATCTACGACAATTCCCTACGTAAACACTTTGGCATGCTAGGAAGGGGGCGCAACTTTGACCGCTGCTTGGGATTACATTCTCAGATTTGTCTTCAGTTTTTGCCTTCGACTTCTGCCTTCGACTTCAACTTTACTCCTTTTTCACCATGGTAAGCGCATGAAGCTCGATGCTATCGCTGAAGCCCAGGGTACTGGAGGAGGAGGAAGTCAAGAACTTTCCTCCACTTGAGTTCCATCAAACTACGTCACTCGAGAAAATTTCGAAGGAATGATTAAGAGCTTAGCTATGGATTTGAATGCTCGACTCGAGCGATAGGAAAATGCCTTCAATAGCTTTCTTGCTCGGATAGAAGATAGGATAAAAAGTGCATTGAGGCCGACTGGCCAGGTAGACATTGCTAGAACAAATACCAATGTTCCTCTACCTACAACTAGGGACTTGGGGGAAACCACACAAACTAATCAATAGGCTGACACTGCTCCTCCGAACGGTGTCGGTCCTACTACATTCAAGGGAACCCTTAATCCCTATGTCGCTCCGGCCTGTAATGCTTTGGTTGGTCAAGTTGCAAGCTCCTCTATTGGTAATGTTGATCAAGCGCCGGTGCGTGCAGCTTTCGACGGTAGTGCTTCCACGGTTCCGGGATTGGAATTGTGTCTGATGCGGCTACTCAAATTGGAATTTAACCGAATATTCTTCTCGCTAACCAACCATTTCCTAACTTGGACCTAAACAGTGGGAGCACCAGTTTCGCTTTGGATAATTTGAACCAGCTTCTTGCTTTTTGTAATGGATCTCAGATACTATTAGTTCACTCGAGGTGGTGCCTCTTCTACGGACTTGGATTGTGTGGCTTGTAGTCCGTTGTCTTTTGATATCAGGAACTCTTGCAACCCAACAGATATCAAACTACTGGTGTTGGACCCCTATGATGGTCGGAAGGATTCGACTGCCCACTTGATGAGATATATTCAACATATGGAAGTCCTCTCTGCTTCAGAAAACATTATGGCGAAGTTCTTTTCACTCTACTTAACAGATATAGCTGCAATGTGGTTCAAGTAGCTAGAGGCAGACTCCATTACTTCCTAGAAAGCTTTGATTACCAGATTTGTGGAGCAGTTCAAAGTCAACATCGCTCGCCTAAAAAGTGTAATGACCCTCAATGGCATTAGGCAGAAGTCGGCTAGACTCTGCATAAGTTCTTGAAACGATTCAATGCTACGATCGCTTCAGTCGACAGGCCTAACCCTTCTATAGTTTTAGTGGTCGCAGTATCAGGTGTTTTGGGTAAATCTGGCTTCAAGACTTCGTTGCACCAGGACCCGCCTATGGATCTCAGAAAATTTTATTTTGAAGCTGAAAGGTTCCTTCGGGAAGAAGACGCAAGAACTAACAACAAAAAGGTTCTCGAAGCAAATGCTGTTAAGGGCGGGAAACTGTCTGATTTTGAAAAGGCGAAGGATTCTGCTGCAAGTAAACCCTCCACGGGAAATGATTGTAATGCTGCTTGGAGACAACCTGGGATCCCACCTTACTCGGAACTTACTTACACCCTCGAGTAGATTTATCGAGAAGTTCATCCCACGAGTCCCTTTAAAAAGCCTCTTATCAGGGAGCCCACTCAAAGAGAAAGGGAATTTGGTCGGCACTGCATATTTCATAACATCGATGGTCACAAAAAAACGAGTATCAACATCTCAGGAATGTTATTGAAGAACATGTCAAAAGTGGAGAGCTAGCATGGTTCGTTCGAACTCGGGCTGCAACATAAGGACAGGCACAACCACATCAAAGGAATCGTGGCAGGCACAACCACGTCAAAGGAAATGATTTTGTTGTTGCTTGTTTCATTTCATTCAACCATGTTATTGTGTTTGCTAACGCTGCTCTATTCATTTTGATTCATGCTTTTCATGTCTTGAATGCCATCATGCCAATGTGCATTGCTTTGCATTATAGTGTTAACTGGTCTTGAACAAGCTTCATCACTATTTGCTAGTAATGACCTGAAACAGACTTGGGTTGTTTGCATGTTGCCTCCATATGCACATGTCAGTGTATTTACCTTGCTTCTACTTAGTTGCACATACATGTTGCGCTTCCTATTGTACATTTGAAACTCCTCTTCTTTGGCTTGCAGATGTGCATTGTTCACCATTTGTGTGTCCAGTTTGGCTTTTGCTTGTGATACTGCCATATATATACATGTATATAAATATATGCATTTATGTATATATATGTATGTATGTATTTGGCTGGGGCACATAAGTTTGTTTGGACTTGATTTGTTTGGGTCTTTGAATCATGCTTTATAAGTTCCATGTTTCTTCGGTTCATATACTATCCATTGTGCTATTATGCATGCTTGTGTTTTGTACCTGTTCAACTAGAAAAATTATCTGTATACAAGTGCAAAAATATTTCTATGTAAATCAGCAGATCACTATATGATGTGTCGTGACTGATCAAGATCAGCTAACCACAAATGTGAGTCGTGGCTGGTATTGATCGACGGACCACTATAGCAGTGTTAAGGCTGATCTAGGGGCACTAGTTTTCATTCTACCTTGTGGTATTTATAGCGAATAATTGGGAATATCACAAGCAGTCTATAATCAAATAAATTATATTCATATCAGACCAGTTGTAGAAAAAGGATGAGAAACACACCAAAATTCTAAAGCAAATAAAATTTAAAATAATGTTATACTTGCTAAAATTTAAATCTATTTTGTTCCAGTTTTCTATGAATATTTCTATGACAGGTGTACAGGTGACTGGACTGAATACTGAAGTTGCTGAATTCAAAGTGTGTTAGTGTGTGTATATAAGTCTATACATGAAATCGAATACATAACTGAGTGAAATGAGTGTTGTAGTGAGGAACCAATGTATTGAATATAAATGTGAAATAAATGTATTATATCACAGTGAAGTGTACAATAGTGCAGTTAGAAGTTTGTACTATTTCAAATGTTGAAATAAAATATTTATTTGAATATTAAATTTTTTGCAATATTATTCTATTCAAAAATAAATATTTATTTCTGTATGTGATGAAATATAGAATAGTACAGATACAAACACATTTATAATATATATATATATGTTTTTTATCATCAAACAAAAATCATATTGCTATATTCAACATTTTCAACAATCATTTCCTGAAAGCTGTGACAAATAAATTTTTAACAACTGTTTTATTTTGTCAATTGTAATAGATGCCTATTACAACCATTATTTTTTATCATTTGTAATAAATGACTATTTTAACAACTCTAATACATTTCAATGAAATATTGATTAGGATGAAAAGATCGGGGTCGTGAAATTTTAGCACTAAAAGGATGAAATTTTTTCTTGTTGGTTTTAATTTATTATTACTTATTTACTAATTAAAATTTATAACTATATTCAATATTTTATAAAGTTAAAAATTGGTAAATCTATTAAAATAAATTTAGAAATATTCACAAAATTTGTAAACAAAATTTTGAAATTTCATAAAGTTAAAACATTAGTTAGATTTGAACTTTATAAAATATGTGAACTTAGTAGAACTCATAAACATTGATTTTTTTTAATTCAATAAACATAAAAGTTATCTTACGAATTATTACTTTTATACAAATTTTGATGTTTTCTTTGGTAACATTCTTTTACCTGTATAGAAAAGTATTCTTTTGTTTTAAATTGCTGAAATTTTGGCTTTAAACCAACATTTTCTTTCAAATTGAAAATAATCCGTGTTTTCGCTCCTTTTCCAAATCGAAAATTTTGTCGCTTCCATTCGTCCGAAATTTTCTGTAAACTCTACCGTGTTTCGCACCCACAAACCATTATTTTTATTGCATCCGCCCGTTCCACTTCCCTATCTCCTTCGTTAAAAATGAAACATTATTATTGTCTTCTCCTTTTCATCTTTCTTGCAAATTCGGATCCAAAGAGATATGGGAAGTTGTTAACGTCTCCTAAACCGAACCAATAGCATGTGCTGACACGCTTCTTTGTTAAAGCTGCCACATGCCAAGTTTTCATTAGCAACGCGTTCAAGCATCAATAACATCATCAAAAACACAAAGAGATTTGGTCGAACTCGCGACGTGTTCAGAAAAAGGATTAGAAATGGGGTCGATTCGTAAAATTGTCATCGATGGGCTCAAAAAGCTGACGTTGTAAAAATACGTGATCAACTCGGTCCGATCAACTCGAAATGGTTGAGTCGTCGTTCCAATCACATGGAAAGACTCATCACGCAAAAATATATGGATTTGGTGAAAAATAGTGTTGCACACTCATAAACAGCTGATCGGCACTCGTTGATCACGAAATATGGTTTGCGCGACTCACGGCGTCATAATATGGTAAATTGGCAAAAGCTTATTTGGCATGACGAAAATGGCTGATCGACATGGGAAAATCATGAAAATCCATGGTGAAAACATTGGGAAATCAATCTGGCAACTTGGATGATTTGGCACATTGGAAAATGCATGGAAAATGGGGTGCATCGGGCAAAAATCACATCTCGCACTCGGGGTGATCACACCTAAAAAATTGGCGAAAAAATATGGCCTGGCACATTTGCCAGAATTTCGAACCCCTCGGGGGATTCGAAATTCCTGCTTCGCACCTTGCCCCAGCAAGTGTTTTTTCGTGTCGCACATAGGGATCCGAATTTTGGCAAAGGATCGGACATAGGAAAAGCGGGTTTGAAATTCTGGTGACCAATTCGAGCGATACAAAGAAATCCATGAGTGTGCAACGGTCAAAAAGAGGGATTCAAAAAAAGTGTAAACAAGACGATCCGAATTTCTGGGGTTCAAAAAAGGCTGAATGCTCCGAGGTATCTGAAGATTTTCGATCATGCATTCGTATCGGCAAAGAGGGAGTCGAAAATTTTGTAAGATCCTGGGTTTCAAAGTGGCTTGGCAAATTGCCAGGCGGCTCTGGCAAAGGGGAAACACGCGCGGATCACCCTTTTATATGTGATCCGCTCGTGTTTTCAGCCTATTCTTAGGATACAAAAATCCCAGCATGGGAAACAACCCAGAAATTGGAAGGTCACAGTGACACAACATTTTTACACGCGGATCACTCTTTTTTACGTGATCAACACGTGGTTTTGCTTGTTTTTGGGGGATTCGAGTTTTTCAAGGGCAGGGATACGAAATTTTAACAGTGCACTAATTTTTGGACTCCGATTTTGGGATACGAATTTTGTATCCTCCAAGAATACGAAATTTTACCTGTCACATCATAAACTCACCTATAATAGCCCTTTGCTTGGCATTCAAAACAGTTGGTTCTCACTTGGTATTTTGGACTTCTTGGAGCTCTTAGGCATCATTAATGGCAGCCACCTTCTTTCCATGACAATTAGACATGGCATGGACCTCTAAAACGTTGCATACACATTTTCCAACACTTTTTGGACATCTACAAGCACAATTACACTATTTTTTGACTATTTTGGATATTTCTTGGATTTCTTCGACATTGAAGCTACTCATTGGACACAGTTGACCAAGTCACCTCAGATTTCACTCAATGTAGAAGAAGAAGAGCATTTTGGTCAAAGTTTAGAATCAACAAATATTTTGTAGTTCTATTGAGACACTTTGTACACAAATATTTTCTGAACTTGTACAACTATTGTAATCGAATATTATATGATGAATGATTACTATGAAGTGGATGTAGGCGTTAGTGTCGAACCACTATAAAAAGTTATGTCTTCCCCGCATTACTGTACTTATTTTGGATACTACGTTGTTCACATAACACTCACATTCGAGGGATGGCATGTGTTGAATTCACAACAATTCCCCACGTCAACACTTTGGCACGTCAGGAAGGGGGCGCAACTTTGACCTCTGCTTGGGATTACATTCTCGGAGTTGTCTTAAGTTTTTGCCTTCGAATTTTGTCTTCGACTTCAACTTTATTCTCTTTTCACCATGGTTAAGCGCATGAAGTTCGACACTCTCGCTGAAGCCTAGGGTACTGAAGGAGGAGGAAGTCAAGAACTTTCCTCCACTGGAGTTCCATCGAACTACGTCACTCGAGAAGATGTCGATGGAATGATTAAGAACTTAGTTATGGATTTGAACGCTCGATCGAGTGATAAGAAGATGCGTTCAAACCTTTCTTGCTCGGATAGAAGATAGGATAAGAAGTGCTTCAAGGACGACTAGCCAGGCATACATTATTGGCACAAGTACCAATGTTCCTCCACCTGCGACTCGGGACTTCGGGGAACCCCACAAACTAATCAACAGGCCAATAATCCCCTCGGAACGGTGATGGTCCCACTACACTTGGGGGCACCCCTAATCCCGATGTCTCTCCAACGTATGAAGCTTTGGTTGTTCAAGTTGTGGGCTCCGCTATTGGTAATATTTCTTAAGCGTCGGTGCGTGCAGCTTTGGACGGTAGTGCTCCGACTGTTCCGGGATCAGAATTGTGCCCGATGTGGCTTCTTAAGTTGGAATTCAACTGTATATTCTTCTCGCCAACCAACCATTTCCTAACTTGGACCAAAACAATGGGGGCACCAGTGTCGTTTTGGATAATTTGAACCAGCTTCTTGCTTTTTGTAATGGATCTCATATCACAGTTGTCATCAGTCAATTCACTCGAGGCGATGCCACTTCTAAGGACATGGCTTGTATGACTCATAGTTCGTTGTCTTTGGATATCAGGAACTCTTGCAACCCACCATATTTCAAGCTACTGGTGTTGGACCATATGATGGTCGGAAGGATCCGACTCCCTACTTGATGAGATATATTTGACATACAGAAGTCCTCTCTGCTTTAGAAAACATCATGGGTAAGTTCTTTTCGCTTTACTTAACAGATACAACTGCAATGTGGCTCAGGCAGCTAGAGGCGAACTCCATTACTTCCTGGATTGCTTTGATTAACAAATTTGTGGAACAATTCAAAGTCAACATCATCGCCCAAAAAGAGTAATGAACCTCAATGGCATTAGGAAGAAATTCGGTGAGACCTGCGTAAGTTCTTGAAACGATTCGATGTTGCAGTCACTTTAGTCGACAGACCTGAGCCTTCTATGGTTTTAATGGCACAGTATCAGGTGTTTTGGGAAAATCTGACTTCAAGACTTCTTTGCACTGGATTCGCCTAGGAGTCTCGGAGAATTTTATTTAGAACCTGAAAGGTTCCTTCAGGAAGAAGACGCTAGAACTAACAACAAAAAGGTTTTCGAAGCTAATGTTATTAAGGGCGGGAAACCGTCCGATTTTGAAAAGGCAAAGGATTCTGCTGTAAGTAAACCCTCCTCAGGGAACGCACACAATGTGACTTGGAGGCAGCGTAGGTTCTCACCTTACTTGGAACTTACTCACACCCTCGAGGAGATTTATCAGTAAGTTCATCCCACGAGTCCCTCCGGTCAGGGGGCCCACTCAGGGAGAAAGGGAATCTGGTCGACAATGCATATTCCATGACATCGATGGTCACAATACAAATGAGTGTCGACATCTCAGGAATGCTATTGAATAACATGTTAGAAGTGGAGAGCTAGCATGGTTCGTTTGAACTCGGGTTGCAACACAAGGACATGCATAACCCTTTCAAAGGAATCGAGATAGGCATGGGACCAGCAATCGTCCAAATGGCATTGTTATCAACTGAACACCTCAATGACTCTGATGTCTTGGATACAAGTCTCCTGGCATCTGTATCTTGCAAGTTGTGGATTCTGGTCTTCTACAGCTCCCAAATAATGGGCTTCCCACTTATGGCTTTCATACCTTATGGCTTTCCGACTTTCGAACTTCTTGATCCCCATGGTATTGGCTCTCTGGTTTTCTCAATTATGGATATTCAAGCTCCGAGCCCATGGTTCTATCTATTTTGTCTTTTATGGCATGCAAATGGTTGAGTGGAACTACCCATGCACGAGGGCAGATATAATCCCAAAGCATGCTCTTTACTCGACAACACACCATGTGGTTATTAATGAAATGGATTTTCAGACATTCCTTGGTCGTTTTACCAATGTAAGGTAAACTTGAACCCATCTACAGCTCGTGGTCATCTTACCTCATCAAGATCGCCTTGAAAAAAAAATGATTTTGGAACTGCGATCGGCAAGCTCGCTTACCCATGTACGGGACCAAATGTCCTTAAGCATGCTCTTGGCGAACAATAAACCATCCAATCCCCTTCACAAATGAATTTGTGATAAAAAACTGCTAAGTCTACATACACATGTACGGGACTAAATGTCCTTAAGATGCTCTTTACGGATGGCAAACTGTTAAGTTTTCCTTTCGGTTTTGCTAAAATTCCAGAATTTTATAACTTTAGTAAGATTACTTCGCAAAGAAAATGCTTGTGGAGTATGAAACCTGAAATTGGATTACTCACTTTAAATTTTATTTATTTACTACCTTGGGTTGTCTTGCCTCGACAAGATCCCTTCTGGAAAACTACTTGCCTCAGTCGTCTTACCAATGTAAGATCGCCTTTGGACCAAACTATATCCCTTGGTCATATCATCAATGTGAGACCACCTTGGACGAAACTATATCCCTTGGTAATCTCGCAAATGTGAGGCTACCTAGAAGGAAACTATATCCCATGGTCATCTCACAAATGTGAGACCACCTAGGACGAAACCATATCCTTGGTCATCTTACCAATGTGAGACCACCTAGGACGAAATTATATCCCTTGGTCGTCTCACCAATGTGAGATCACCTCGGACGAAAATGCATGCCCTGGTCGTCTTACTAAAGCAAGATCGCCTAGGAAAAATATCACAGCATGTGACAGTCTCGTCGGTAAAACGACAAGATCGCCCACTACTGGCTATGTGCATTCTCTAATCGTGTAAGATATTGGACTCCTCCAGTCCCTCGGATATTATGCCTATACTGGTTATCTCTAAGCAATCCAAATGGATTGTCGGCTTTCAATGCATGTCTAATTAGTACGATCCCAAGCGATCATGAATTCCTAAATTAATACAATCCCAAGTGATCGTGGTCTTCTAATTAATACGATCCCAAGTGATCATGGATTTCCAAACAGTACGATGCAAATTGATCGTCGGCCTTTGTTCAAGCTTTCTAGTTTTCCGACTCATGAATAATACGATCCAAAGTGGTCGTGGGTTTCTGGATTTCTGGGTTTCTCTTCTTCTAGCAAATCACATCTTCCTTCAACAAGACATGTCTTGAGGGGAAAAATGTTGACTTGCTTTTTGGTTAAAGTTGTCACACATCAAGTTTTGGTTAGCAATGTGCTCAAACGTCAATAATATCATCAAAAACATAAAGCGATTTAGTCAAAGTCGCGACGAGTGCAAAAAAAGGATTGGAAATGGAGTCGATTCATAAAATCATCATCGATGGGCCCGAAAAAGCTGGCATAGTAAAAATATGTGATCGACTCGGTTCGGTCAGCTCAAAATGGTTAAACGTATTGGTCCAATCACGTGGCAAGACTCATCGCGCAAAAATATATGGATTTGGTGAAAAACTGTGTTGCGCACTCAAAAACAACTGATCGACACGCGTCGATCACGAAAAATATCTTGCGCGACTCACGGCGTCAAAATATTGTAAATTGGCAGGTCGAAAATGCCTGATCAGCATAGGAAAATCATGAAAATTCATGGAGAAAACATTGGGAAATCAATCTAGCAACTTGGCTGATTTAGCACATTGGAAAATGCATGAAAAATACGGTGGATTAGGAAAAAATCTTGTCACGCTCGGGCTGATCACATCGAAAAATTTGGCATAAACCATGGCCTAGCCAATTTGCCAGAATTTCGAATCCCTCAGGGGATTCGAAATTCCTGCTTTGCACCTTACCCCGGCAAGTGTGTTTTCGTGTCGAACACAGAGATCCGAATTTTAGCAAAGGATCGAACATGGGAATAGAGGGTTCGAAATTCTGGTGAGCGACTTAAGGGATACGAAGAAATCCACGAGTGCGCAACGGTCTAAAAGAGGGATCCGAAAAAAAAGTAAACAGGCCGATCCGAATTTCTGGGGTTCGAAAAAGGCCGAACGCTCCGAGGGATCCGAAGATTTTCATATGTTCGTATCGGTGAAGAGGGAGTCCAAAATTTGGTTAGCTCCTGAGATTCGAAGTGGCTTGGAAAATTTCCAAGCGGCTCTAGCAAAGGGGAAACGCGTGCAAATCACCCTTTTTATGTGATCCACTCATGTTTTCAACCCATTCTTAGGGATACGAAAATCCCAACATGGCAAACAGTCCAGAAATTGCCAGACCACGTTGGCACAACATTTTTACACGCGGATCACTCTTTTTTATGTGATTAATACGTGATTTTGGCTGTTTTTAGGGGATTTGAGTTTTTCAAGGGCAGGGATACGAAATTTTAATAGTGCACTGATTTTTTGTCTACGATTTTGGGATATGAATTTCGTATCCCCCAGGGATACGAAATTTGACATGTCGCATCACAAACTCACCTATAAATAGCCCCTTGATTGACATTCAAAGAAGTTGGTTCTCATTTTGTATTTTGGACTTCTTGGAGCTCTCATGCATCATTAAGGGCAACCACAGTCTTCTCCACAACATTGGATATGGCATGGACCTGTAAAATGTGGCATACACGTTTTCCAACACTTTCTGGACATCTACATGCACAATTACACTGTTTTTGGACTGTTTTAGACATTTTGGATATCTCTTCGACATTGAGGCTACTCATTAGACACAGTTGACCAAGTCAACTCAGATTTCTCTCAATGACGAAGAAGAAGTATATTTTGGTCAAAGTTTAGATTTAACAAATATTTTGTAGTTCTATTGAAAAACTTTGTACACAAATATTATCCGAACTTGTACAATAATTGTAATCGAATATTATATAATGAATGATTACTATTAAATGGACGTGGGCGTTAGTAGCGAACCACTGTGAAAAGCTATATCTTCCCCGCATTGCTGTACTTATTTCGGATATTACTATGTTCGCATAACACTCACATTTGAGGGTTGATGTATGTTGAATCCGCGACAGTTTCCCACGTCAACAGCATGGATCTAGCTTTTGTTATTGACTTTCTGGAAAAGAAGATGTTGAATTCGTGCTCAAGTTTCGATGGTGAATCGCTTATTGGATCCGAAATCTAGCTCTATCTCGATGTTGCCAATAGATTATCTCCTATGAAAACAGTCCTCAGATGTAAAGATGGAGACCTATCATCTAGAATCTAACTTCAGCTCAGACGATAATCTCAGTAAAACCTAGTGGAGACGATTCTTTTCGTTTAGAATAGAATGACCCCGGCATCCCTCCTGTGGATGGAGATCGATCTCAGATAAGCTTGTGGAGATGCTGATTTCTATTCACGAAATCACAACCTAGGCACCACTGCTGCGAACAGAGATCTATCCTCAGATGAAGATCACCAGATGTGGTAAGTCCCAAAATTTATGATCTGAAGCTAAAAGTACACCATAAAATTGTCACAATTTATTTTGATGGTAAAATAGTTGGATTGAGCGGGATCTATCCTTAAAAATAGCGACCAAGGTGGAATAACGGAACAAATCTTTAAGCTTTACATAGATGCACTTAGCAGAGAGTATTTTGTAGGCAAAACCCTCCCTTTTCTATATAATTGCTGCAAAAACCGTGCTTTTGATAAATGTTGAATCACGTTGCTTTCCCTGTTATTCTGTTTCTACTACATGGATCGATATTGATTCCCTGTGCGTAAGATTTTTTCTATTTGAAAAATATAAAGAATTATATGCTTCTTCATGATTTTAGCCAGGCAAAGAAGCATTGATTCTTGTATGTTTGTATCAGTATGCTACGTTTCTTGAAGGATTTATTTCGAACAAGTATTGCCCTTCGCATAATTTCCATTTTAGTATTGTTATTAAAATAGTCTTGGACTCTAACTCTGACTGTCTATGTTCTAGTGAGCTTATACATGCATATTTATATGCAGTTAGTATCGTGTTTGAGTAATGCAGTTGTAACTACACTGGAATGTTACATGCATTGCTAAAAATAGTTATAACTGCATTTTTTTAAATCTATTATGATGTTTTGTTCTCTGCTTTCGTCGGCTTGTATTGCTTGAATAACCTGTTTATCTGTTTTCAACAGGGGAAGGCTCATGATAAAGAAGAAGGCTCAAGATACATTAAGGGCTGGGTTTGAGCGTCTTAATGATATACAAATGGATGGTGTTCTGCTGCCATCTAAAAGCTAGCATGTTAAATTTCTACAATTTAGGCCTCACAGATCATTTCTGGTGCATAAAATGACCCAGATTCAACAATTCGGTCATTTCAAGAAACCCAGATTCGGTAATTCGATCGACTCAACAAAACTCTCGAATTTGATGCTTTTTAGCACTCAATCTCTTAGATCTAACTCTTGTAACTCTCAAGGAAATCTCGACAATCAACTTTTGGAATAGATTTAAAGATATGGCACTCAGATCAAAACTAGGATTTTGGTTACCCTAGTTAAGTGGGGGAGTGATAGAAGATGGTGTTTAGCCTAAATGATATGATGTCTACTATTTGTCATTTTCTTTTTGTAACATTATGGGCCACATTGTATTGGGTTTGGGCCTAGCCCTTTATCTCCCTCCTGTATTTGTTTCATTTACAATTCTTCATATTTCAATAGACACAAAATTAGTAGGAGCATGGAACAACTATGAGTTTAGTAGTATGAAACGTATGGTGGAAAGTTGATATGATGGAAAAAGTCTATGCTAGTTAAATTCCAATGGAATTTTGGATCAGTGGACCAAAGTGCAATCGAGAAAGACATGGTTAAGCAGTGGATTGTTCAACGGTGGCGGGTGGTCTGCTATTGTAGAGTTGGTGCGGTGAGTTTGGGTTGATCGACGGTAGATAAAGCTCAGAAAGAAAGAAAAACAAAATTTAATAACTTTACAACACGAAATATTAAACGGGGAATGTGAAACGCGTACTATATTGAAGAAGATAAAATAAAAACCAGGTGAAAGGCAATAGCTATTGAAATGCATTCAGTATGACTCTTTTGTTTGATTTCTGTCCTATGTTCGTTTTTAAGTAATGCTTCATTCCATATAATATAAATGTGCACATAATATATGTATAAATTAAGGGTGTGTTTGGTTAAAAATGAGTTTTGGGTTCTTAGTTTTCAAAATTAATTATAAAACTTTAAAGGTGTAGAAGGAGGAATGGTAGAATGAAAGCAAGATGCAGGGGACCGCGGAGGGGATGTAGCAATCATGAAATGAGGATTTGGTCTCCATATTTCTCTCATTTCTCAAAACATGAAAAATGGATAAAAGTTATTTTTTATTTTGTGTGTTAAATTTGTTTTCTAAAACTGTTGTTTTCCATGATTTACATGTGTTGTGCACATTTTTGTATGGACAAAAACCCAAAACTTAAAATGGTAAACCAAACACTACCTAAACTTTTTGAATTTTCCTTTTTCTAACTTGAGTAGATTACTGTAAGTGATGGTTGCTATTTTCTAAAATAAGTTCACAAAAATAAGTAAAGCAAACAATACATATGCACAAGAATGTCTCATGTATTTTTTAACTCTGATTGCTTGGCATTTCTTGTGAATTTTGAAACAAGAGCAAGAATTACATATATTTTCCCACTCACTAAAGTTGGAATAAATTGAGAGCATATATTTGTGAGTGTGACCAAATGATGATAGATTCACAATTCGGAAAGAAAAACGAAGTAAAGAATGAATGCCTTGCATGCCTTCTAACAACAGCATATTTTGCCTCCATTCAAATTAACTTGCATAAACATAGTTATAGAAGATACGTATTGAACTTTCTAAGTTCTCCATTCAAACTTCCTTTCTATATGCTTCATCTTTTATATATTAGATGTACATACGTACTAAACTTTCTAATTCGTCCTTTTCCGGATGTAAAGAGATTACAGTAAATGATTATAGCAGTTCATAAAATACCCAACAAAAAAAGGGTATAGTTTTGCGCTTAATAAAGTGCAACAAATGCAAGTATACAGTGATGATAAAAAATCATCACTACATGAGTATATGTTTAAATTTATTTTAATAGGGCTTTTCCATAGGAAAAAAACACCTGCTTGAATGTAGAAAGCACACGGTAATCTTTAGTAAAAGGCGAAAGAATAGTTCGCTCTGTGCTCACTAGGCCGCTGCTTGTTTTCAGTAGTCTCAGCTCCCGGCTTGTACACCATCTTCTTTTCATCCTAAATCTAGACCACCCGGCTTGTTTTTTATTTGAACATGTTTTATGATGCTTAAATTGAACCCTCGGAGTTGAACGTTGTTACCACCGTTGTTCAAATTATATTTGCACATAAGAGATCTGCACTGTATTTCATCTACAGCTTCGGGTTTTAATTGTTTATGCATATTGCTTCATATTGATGCTTAATTTGGTTTTGTAGTTTTCCTGGATTGTTCTGTTTAACGTAACGATGTATTATTTCATGGCTGTTCATGCATGCTTGAGATGACAATGTGATTCAGTCATCTCACTTGTCTTGAGCTTGAGTAGCTATCTAGCAGGCTATTTTCTTATATCTGTATGGTTTGGACTCGCCTTGATATATGTTAAAGAAAATCTGTAAAATAATCCAACTTCCTGTGAGTATTGTCGATTTCATCATTGATGATATAATAGATGTTGGTGTCAAAATTGCTGTCAACTATCTTGTTTGAATTCAAGAAAACCTTATTAATATTAATTTAAAAAGATGCTAGCTAGCTCTACTAGGTTGTAATATGTGTGCGTTCTTAACGAACGAAAACGAGGTATTTGAACGGAGAATTTTAACGTGGTACTGTAGCGAACGGGGAATGTGTTTTTAGCTACGAACGGCGCATTTGAGCGTGATATTTAATTGTTAAATTAATTGTTTTGAATTAATTAAATACTAATTGCATAAAACAAAACGACTATACATGATCAGAAATACAAACATAAAGAATACAACAAGACTGAAATTAAAACAAATAAATGAAAATCTAGAATAAACGACGATGAGGTAAAGCGCTCAACTCCGCTAAAATAAACTCACGTTTGCCCTCATCGGTAAGCTCCTAAACAATCTCCACATTCCACGTACGCATCATTGTGGAAAATCATCATAATTTCCTAAAGCTCGACACGCGTCGATCCCTGAATAATCTCCAAGCAACGAGCAGCCAGCTATCTCACATGATCGGTCATAAACGAGCTGACATGCTCTACCCGTCTGCGCCTAGAGGGCTGACTAGAAGGGGATCGCCCGAATCCATCCAACCAGTATAGTAACCCGCTTCGACAGGGGAGAAAGAAGCAGCTGGCACATGCCTGGTGGAGGTGCAGTAAGGGGCGCAACATCAGGAATCGGGTACGCACAAGTATCTTTGCGCAAACAACCCTCGAACATAATGTCCTGCTCTCAGAACTTCAACGGCAAGTTCTTCCTGAATCGTCTGTATGGTCTGCCATCGTCGGTACCCCAAAAATCATCAGAACCGTCTAGATAATCGAACTTTGCATTCCATACACCGCCAAGTGCTCTTAATAGTCTGTCCCAATCGCGAAAAGAGCGCTTCATGTTTATCCTATTTATTTTTAATCCGGGTTTCTGTGAAATCCAGAATAAAACGGCCATTCAAAGCTGTCGCGACTGTTAAGTAGAAGTGGCTGACGTCAGTATCGTGCTCGGCTATAAATTTTATGCAAATACCTATAAAAGTGGACTCCCGGTCGTCCGTCCAATATGTAAATGACTGCGAAGTAATAGAGGTGGAAGAGGTAGACATCTGCATAACCCAAAAAAAAAATCAGAAAAATTCGTAAAAAACATATGTTATAGAAAATTGAAAAATAAACGGTATAAAAAAACCTTTTTTGCAGCTTGAAATGACTCGAAAAAAATCAGTTTTCGGAGGTGAAGAGGGGTGGGTTCGGGTTTGATGGTGGAGAATGGGGTGGTGGAGGTTATTTTATAGCGGCTGAAACGGTATGTTGGAAAAGTAACCGTTGGCGTCCGACGCGTCGGACACGTCCAACGCCAACGGTTGCTTTTCCAACGTTCACGAATCGTCTCATCTTGAAGGGAAAAAAGTTATTGGCGTCCGGCACGTCGAAGGCCACCAAAAGTTTGAACGTGCCTAATTTTGTCTGCGAACGCACCCTGTGACATTCTTGGTCAGTTGATTAATCTATAATAATGCAAATGCAAATAATAATAAAACTAATCCATTCAAATATAAAAATGGGTCGACATTTGATATAGATTATATGAAAGTATTGGAAAAGTGTTCAGATGATATGGCACAAAGGAGTTTTAGATATTCTTCAATCATAGTTAATACGGAGGAATCAAGGAAGTAAGGGAACAAGACGTTAACCTGATGAGAACTCTGGATATTGGCAAAAAAAAAAAAAAAAAAAAAAAAAAAAAAACAAATTTGCTAATCGATGTAAACAGTTATAGCCTGAACTGATTAGTACAACTTTGTTTTTTCTTCTTATACAAAGGAATATAAAGCCAGTGAAAAAAAACTATAATGTTAAAGCAATAGTTATACAAGGAAAAGTAAAAGTAGACTGGCCAACACAAACTGATGATCGTACTAAATTCATTTATGCAAAAAAGAATATACAGCAAAAGACATGTTACTAATACAGGTAGTGTTTATGATGGTAAGGGCAAGGCAATCTATTAGCCACTTTAATAAAATTACACGGGAGGCAGTTACATACTCTCTACTGAGCTCTATAATCCTAATGAGGCAGAGAAGCAAGCTCCTATTGGATGGGTAAGACGGGTAAGACAAAACGAGTGTGTTGATATTCACACCTCATTTAGACTAGGGGTGTTACGGTTACAGCAACCGTCAATTTAACCTTCAACCGTAACTGTAACTATTGTTGACGGTTGACAAATTTTATAACCGTTATCGTAACCGTTTAACCGTTACCGCAACCATTACCGTAAATTTACATTGTTATCCATAAATAATTCAAGCTTTAACATTAATTTTAAGAATTAGTTTATTTATCTATGAAACCAACCATCCATGTGCATGTTGTCTATAAATAAAAACACACAAATAATTTATATATATGTTATTTCTCTAGCTTAAGTTATTGAAAAACATTTTTTTATGAAATACTACAAAAAAATCATGTGCAGTTGGTACGGTTTACCGTGGCTATCAAAATCCACAACCGTCACCGTTACCGTAGTTGGCAACCGTGTGAACGGTTAGTGCAGTTCGGCGGTTGAACGATCCAACCGTAACAGCCTTAATTTAGACTACCACTACAAATTTTAAGGAAATTATGGGCACTAAGCTAGAGGCGTTCATAACGTGTGGCCTCCAATGATACATCATTAGAGGCATAACAAACATTAGCCTTTACAAATCATTTATTATGGCATTTAGAAGCGCACCCGTAAACAATGAAAGGCAAAATTCATTTTGGCACCTGTTGGAGCAACTCCAACAGTGGAGGAAATTCATGTTAAGGGGTGTAATTTCGTTTATTTTTGCACCCAACAGTTGTTACGGGGTGTAATATGAAGGGAAATGTTACGGGCTCAATTCAGAGTCCTGAATGGGGCGCGCGAGCCGATTTTATCGGCTCGTGATGTCGCGAGCCGATTTTATCGGCTCGCGACTTCAGGAGCCGATAAAATCGGCTCCTGGCTATTATTTTTTTCCCCAACTATTTTTACCATATTTTACCATATACAAAACCAAACACATTAATTTTTTTATAAAATAAACTCCGAAACATAATAATAATACATGATTACTAAGAGAAAAACCTTTTTTTTTACGTTTTACCCTAGTTTGTCATATACAAAAACATAACCGATATTTATTTCGTACCATAAACTTAGAAACATAATAATATATGATTAATAACTCTTACGAATACAAGAGAACGAGTTGGTACAATAGAAAATGACAACATCTTTACTGCATACATGATTGATAAGTTCGGACAAACATAAAATAAAACACAAATTCAGATAATGGTTCTTCATAACTATGTATCGCCGTAGTGGTTCCATAAATGATTCATAAGATCCTTCTGCAGCCGGTTATGAAGTTCTGCATCTCTGTAGATAACTTGACGGCTCAAATGAATGTTGAAATCCTCCTCTGTTATTGGTTGGTTTTGTCGGAATACTGGAGGTGGTTGCGAAGCATCCTCGTAATCGCAGTGGCGTTGCTCTTCATCCATATCTCTTTCATCTTCTATAATCATGTTGTGAAGAACGATGCAAGCAAACATGATTGTAGACATCTTTCTCCTAGACCACAGCTTACATGGATTACTTATCATTGCAAATCTCGATTGTAAAACACCGAAAGCACGTTCCACGTCTTTCCTTTGTCCCTCTTGCATCGCCGCGAACATGACTTGTTTAGGAGTTAATGGATTTGGACATGTTTTAACTATGGTGCTCCATTTCGGGTAAATGTCGTCACCTAGGTAATAGCCATGGTTGTAAGTATTTTGGCCTAGGGTAAATGTTAAAGGAGGTACCTGGCCTTGAGCAAGATCATTGAACAGATGAGATCTTTCTACAACATTTAAGTCGTTATTAGACCCGGGCATTCCGAAGAAAGCGTGCCATATCCACAGATCGTACGATGCCACAGCTTCCAAAATGATGGTTGGTCGTCTTTCCTTGCCGTTGTACGCACCTTGTAATCCCTTAGGACAGTTCTTCCATTCCCAGTGCATACAGTCCAGACTTCCTAACATTCCCGGCCAACCCCTGCTTTCGTGCATCTCTCTGATTCGCACTACATCTGCTTCATTCGGAGACCGTAAGTATTCTTCTCCGTAGACGTCCACAACTGCTTGACAGAAAGTTTCAAGTGTTTCTAGTGTCGTGCTCTCTGCTATGCGGTGTGCATCGTCCAAAGCATCGGCTGGTGTGGCATAAGCTAACATTCTCATAGCTGCCGTCATTTTTTGTTCACCGGACAACCCCTGTGTCTTCGATGCATTTTGTTTGTACTTAAAGTAATCATTGTTACCTTGAATACCAGCTAATATCCGAAGAAATAGGTTTCTCCGCATCCTGAATCTTCGGCGAAATATATCAGGCCCGTAAGTGCAATCGTCATCGAAGTAATCTTGCATCAAAGACTTGTGGTGTTTAGCATGATTTCGGTGTATAAACCTCCTTCCAGGAACCGATCCCCCCCTAGTTGTGGACGATGAACCGTACGCTTCACCGTATAGGTCCCGTATTTCTTGTATTTCTTCTTCTTCCTCTTGAAGGATTTCATCTTCCTCCGAATCGCTAGCAAAAGCCAGTAAACATTTTGTAAAACTGAAATCCATTTATTATTTTGAGTAAGTTTTGATTTGAGATATGTACTGCAATGTTGCTGTTATATATAAGGTTTGATTTGAGTGTCTCTTTATTGGAATCCTTTATTGGTCTGAGTGTCTCTTTATTGGTTTGAGTGTCTCTTTATTGGTCTGAGTGTCTCTTTATTGGAATCGTTTATTGGTCTGAGTGTCTCTTTATTGGTTTGTGTGTCTCTTTATTGGTTTGAGTGTATGTTTATCGGAATCCTTTATTGGTCTGAGTGTCTCTTTATTGGTATGAGTGTCTCTTTATTGGAACCGTTTATTGGTCTGAGTGTCTCTTT
Organism: Allium sativum; assembly: GCA_030737875.1. Classification (NCBI taxonomy): domain Eukaryota; kingdom Viridiplantae; phylum Streptophyta; class Magnoliopsida; order Asparagales; family Amaryllidaceae; genus Allium; species Allium sativum. The sequence continues at coordinate 419,429,771 of CM060913.1, read as the reverse complement.
ATTGGTTTGAGTGTCTCTTTACACGTATGTAAGAAGGAGTTTAAAAGGATTTTAAAAGGAGGGTCGTCCACTTATCTGCATAATGTAAACATTTAAGCACGCGAAGGAGTTAAAAAGGAGTTTAAAACTAGGGTCGTCCACTAACCCGTGATATTTACACGTATATAAAAAGGAGTTCAAAAGGAGTTTAAAAGAGGGTCGTCCACTTATCCTCATAATGTAAACATTTAAGCACCCGAAGGAGTTTAAAACTAGGGTCGTCCACTAACCCGTGATATTTACACGTATATAAAAAGGAGTTCAAAAGGAGTTTAAAAGGAGGGTCGTCCACTTATCCTCATAATGTAAACATTTAAGCACCCGAAGGAGTTAAAAAGGAGTTATAAAGGAGTTTAAAACTAGGGTCGTCCACTAACTCGTGTTATTTAAATGTATATACAAAGGAGTTAAAAAAAATTAAAAAGGAGGAAATTAAAATTAAACTAATATAACAAACCCCAACCCCCCCCCCTCCCGAGCCATATATAGGCTCGGGACAGGCGCGAGCCGATTTTATCGGCTCGCGAGCCGATAAAATCGGCTCGCGCCCGTTGGGAGATATCAAAGATATCTCCCGTAATGTTACGGGCCGTAACGTTACGGCCCGTAACACTGTTGGAGATGCTCTTAGCATCTATCAGGGCAAAGATGAGCGCCTCTGTTGTTTATCCATATTTGCTACTTGTGGCGGTAAAGTTTTAGATGACTGCTAAGCTCCACCTTTCTTTTTTCATCTTTCTTCAGTTCCACCTCCTGAGAAATTAATTCGTCGTTTAAAAAGGCATTAATCACTTCAGCTTAATCAGGAATCTTGTTGCGGCTCAATGGAATTCTCCAATTTAATCGAACATCAAAGGTGAGTATCTGTGTGATATCATGATTTGAATCATATCTAAACCCTAACCTGCGTTGCTTTTGAAGAATTTTTTTAGATCCAAGCAACTTAGATGTATATTTTCAATTTTATTTTACATTTTCCCCTTAGTTTATTGTCTGTGCAGTTTTATTTCATATTCTTTTTGCGCTTCTTCCTCATTGAAATCGAGGAAGAAAACAATTTCGATTAAACAATAGCGGTCCATTATCCAAAACTTTAATAGTCATAACTAAATTTCTCTTCACTGTTAACTCATATTTTTAATTGTTAGTCACTGGTATTCCTTTTTTGTCTATGTTTGCATGAGAATTTCTGTTCAAAATTAATTGCCTATAAGTTGTATGTTTCAATGTTCAAATAAGCAAATGACTTTAATTGCAGTTTAATTAATTTGTAATGTTTGGTCGTCTTCCTATCCATCAGTCACCTAAAACCTGAAACCTGTAATTTCAGTTTAATTAATTTGTAATGTTTGACCGTCTTCCTATCCACCGGTCAACTGAAACCTGTAATGTTTGATAAACGTCAAATGTGGACCTGATAAAAAGTTTAAATTTTATAGTAGTAATAATACAGTGTGGATGGTTATCGAGTTATCTACAACATATTTTATACTAATTTTAGTACAAATGGCTTATTAACGTGCTACTGTTAAATAAAGTTATCATTCGAATTCATCTTCAGATGACCACTGTATGGTTGCATATATGTTGATAGGACAGTTAAACAAAAGTAAACTTAGCAATAATCGAGATATATTCAATGTTCAAACAAGCAAATGACTTTAATTTTAGTTTCGTTAATTTGTTTGCGCTTCGGAAACAATTAGAAATCAAATCTTGATGAATTTTTTGCATGTAGTTTTTCAGTAGCATGTTGAATAACTTATTGAACCTTGAAGTAGACGTATGCTTATTATTTAGATATAGTTGACTGTATATTTTCTTCTAAATGTATATATATTTGTGCTATGAATCTATGATTTTTTATTATCAAAATTGCTCTTGTATGGTATTTCTTATCATCTAAATTGCGTATATGATATTGATTTTAACCGAAGTTCTGATCGTAAGTAGATAGGGAAAAAAGCACGTCAAAAATTCGCAAGTGCTTTTTCGCCTTGACTTAATTTTCTATAGAAAAATTGGTAATGGGAAGGATATGAAAATTGTCAGTTGTTTGAAGTTACAATGTTATTTTTCCATCAATACGGATGATCCAACAACGTTAAGCCAATTTGTACACTGATAATATGATATGAATATTGCCCATCATTTGATGTTACAATCTTATTTTAATATCCATACGGACATTCCAGTAGCATTCAGTTAATTTGTACATTAATAACAGGATATTGCCGATCATTTGAGGTCATAATATTATTTTGGGCAAACACATGAACAAATGCGTTCATATGATAGTTTGGGCGGTTTATTTGCTGCATGATTTCGTTAACTCAATTTGCTATGTAACTCAGTTTTTTTTTCTTGAATCTTTAGTTGGTGGAACTGAATGTACTAGGGAACTACTTATGTTGAAGGCAATGGGAAAAAACGCTAGTTATGAACCGTAGTAGGGTTTGTCTTCTTTCAAACATCCATTAAATGCATTAAATTTATTAGTAACGATTATTAATTTTTATTTCATATTCAGTTCAATATACAAAATAAGTAAACTAAGATTTCATTAACAACGCATTAGCAATTAAAAAACTATTTTTGTATAGGGCTTCTTGCATTTATTGGTATATTGTCACTTGGTCTGCGTCATAGTTCATAGTGTTTCAAACTAAATTGATCACATAACAATACATTCGGAAAAAGAAGTTAATTCATTTGGTTTTATGAAAATGTTATTTGTCACATTTACCTACAAGCTTTTGTAAATTTCTAGATAAGCCAAATTATTCTACACTGGGAAAAGAATTAGATGCCCGTGTTTTAATTATATACACACATGCATCGAGAGAGAAATATTCTATTCATTAGACCATCATTTTGTCCCAACATCATGCTCTTCTTTTGAGGTTCAGTTCATCTTCCACCCATTATGGTTTATTTTACCAGGCTGACTAATTTTAATATTTATTTTGTTTTTATTTTATCAGCGTGCAACACATGTTTGTTTAACAACAGAATTTCATCTTGGAGGAGAACTGTTTGCATTGCTGGGTAGACATCCACTAAAGATATTCAAACTAGATGCAACAAGGTAAATACTAAATACTTCAAAAGCAAACGATACAAGCTACGCATAAGTTATTATATTTAGCCCATCAATTTAAGGTCATAGGTGATTGATAAAGCATCTTCACCTAAGCTAGCTAGCATTTAAATTTCAAAAAGAAAAAAAAACACTTTGTTTGAAATTTAATTAATGATTAAGTCAATGTAAGTTCTTATTAAATAACATTGTTTCTCATGTACATGCCTGTTTTAAATTCTAAGACGAAAGTTAAAGCTACCTCACTGCAGCTAATAACAAATAAATGTTATTAGAATGGATTTTTTATTTGTGATGTATTATTGGTCATTCCATCACTTTAAAAAGCGTAGAAAGAAAAGAAAATCTTGAATCTGTAAAATCAAACTCATATTTAAAAGTTTGAACTCTTCGTGGAAATCACATTTCACAATCAAATATAATATATTGTATTTAATTACACAAGACAAATAACCCCCTTCCTCCTTTCTTCTATCCATTTTGATAGTAAATGAAAAAAAAACAATACAAAATAATCTTCTAACGATCATGCTCTAAAATAATTAGTATTCAAGTTCAAATTGCTTTTACCATTTCTTAGTGATCATGGATATATGTGTTTTGAAATCCATAATACTCAGTTGGTTTTCAACGCAAAATAAATTGATGTATTATGGCACACATAGACATGATATCAATGTTCTTATTCATGATAAAAAACTTCTTCCAATGAATATTAATATTCATCATTTTAAAGAATATCAGATTGGTATTAACTTTTAATAGGTAATTATAACCCATATCCTTTCCCTAGCATAAAAGTATGCTCATGTTATATTTTCCTAGACAGATCCCTGTTTCAGATTATGATGGTTCATATTAGAGACAGATGAGGATTGCTAGCTGTGCCTCCAAGTTGTGCCGCAAAGAAATAATCAGACCAATGAGATTTGGTATGTATAGTTCCAATTTTCACCATCTGAATTCTATAGAAGAAAAATATGGGTCAAAATTTTGATAAAGAGAAAATAAGACGAAGTTCAAAAATATTTAATAAGTAAATGATTCTTGCACTGCATACATGGTTTTTAAGTCATGAAATCACTTGATAATTCAGTCTTCACCTATAACAGATCAACATCGACTTATATACATTAGATAATTAAATATATTCTTGAATTATTTTGATCCTGTGGTTAAAATTTGAAAAATTCTTCTTCCATAGTTTGAAAGCTAACACAACATAATGAAATTTTGGTTAATTTGATTTCAATGATAGTAGACCTACTTGGTTATAATTTGAAATTGTCTTCTTCTGCATTTTAAAGCCAGTGCAGCATAACCAAATTCTGGTTAATTTGATTGCAATGATAACAGACTGGATTATTGTTCTAAATGTAAAAACATTTACTAATTTTTTGGTGGGGACTTCAATTCAATTACAGGATACACAGGCAGTTATGACCAATAATATTCCTACGCCTCCTAATGGAAACGAAGGCACAGGCGACCCGGCAGTGTGTGCAGCTACCACTCTTTCATCTCAAAATGGTGGCAAAGAATCTAGAAATCTGTCAACTGCAGCAGATGTCACCACCTTGTCTATATCTGATCAAGCATGAATCAAATAAAATGATGGGTCTCCTATCAAATCTTCACAAAATTGTATTAGAAGGAGAGGAAATACCATTGGATCAAAAAATAAACGGTTGAGGATTGGAAGTGAAGATACAATGGAGTACATGGTAGGAGGCTCAGGATCTTCTACAGTCACTCCCTGATTACAATCCAAGTATAATGGTCGTTGAAGGTCTTGAAATTGAGGAATTTGAGGTACAACTGAAATTTACCATTAGTTTTATTGATCGGTTTACTGTCATTGTTCTCAGTTCTATGCACGATTTCTAACAATAAGTCTGGAGGGTAAACTATTGGAATATATAGCGTAGAGTATAATTTTCAATTGCCAAAAAGAGAAAAAACTAAATAATCATGGATGGTGAGTTCTAAAGAGGGAAAAAGAAAGAAAAAAAGAGTACGCTTTGGGAACTGAAAGATGTAAACCAAAAGCCAGAAAGAAAACAGTGTTGAGTTATATTTTATTGGCTTGTAAAGCATTGTGCAGTTGTAGGTTGCCCAAATATTAGATAGCTAAAAGATAGAACTTAGCACATTTTCTTGTAATGGTTTCGATTGTTGACTGGTCTAACATTGTTCATTTTCATAATCCATTAAATTCAAAATTCAATTCCGTGTAGATTTGGGCTAGTTTGATTTTGTCATTTGCGCTATATTATGGTTTATTACTATGACTTGTTACATAAATTTAAAGGACAATGCATACTAAGTTACTGTAATTATTTCTTTTTTGTTTTTCCGTACTTCCTTTTGATCCAAGCATCTTCATTTTTCTTTTGAAATAAAACAAGATTGATAACTTGTTGGCGAGTGTTAAGTTATCAACTTGTAAGGGTTATTATATATGAAACCATTTCTAAATAAGATGGATTTGTTCATTACATTTACAAGACCAATTAAGGTAAAACGTTATGTTGTCTTAACCATTCGCACTCCTTACAGCCGATCCGATCTTTTGTATGAGAGACATATCTAAATGTAACAGCTTCGTTCTGCTTATAAGATTACACATCTTCTAAAATTTGGGTAGAGACCTGCTTTTCGAGTCATAGATTGCTCTGAGCGGCGCAATTCAAATGATCAACCTTAATGTTCGGAGGTTCATATTTTATTATAAACCGTGCTATTTGTGGATACAAGATGCTTACATGAATTAATTTTTTTCGATAATTTGATGATGTTAAAGTTAAAGTGTTTTAAATGTAATGAATTTGAATCATCTGGTCAGTGGTTTTTTCCTCTTCTCAAAATTGCTCCTTTTTAGTTAAGTTAGAAAAATAGTTGATAATACCACACAACATGGATAGGGAATGATGATGATATTACAAGAGATATACTAGACCTCATCCATTTTACCTGAAATAGGTTGGATACGCTAACTTTAGACTTAGCCCTAAGATTTGGTTCCACTTATCCATGATAATATCACAGAGAAATAAAATAAGTTGATTAGATGCGTATACCTTCATAGTTCCGATGAAAATTTATAATTTGATTGTATTACAGATAACATTTTTGCGTTCTATACTGTATCCTGATAGTGTAATTAGATCGTTGCTCAAATTTTTGTCGAAAATAATTGATGCCTCATCTTTTTTTTTTTAAAAATGTGTTACCGTGATTAACTTCTATCATTAACAAGTTCACCATACATCTAATAATAATGCTTCGTTTTATGTCATTTTAGCATTAAAGAACTCTTTTGGATCATTGTCGCAATTGTATCCATTTAGACTAGAGACCAGTGATAAACATATGTTGTTGTTTTATGTTGAAGTGCTTCCAGCTTTGTGTGTGCTTCATGTAAGCATGAGCATGTTTTATATTTGTTCTTTAGATATTGTCAATTACATTTAGAGTAGGGACTAGTGATAAACATCTATTGCTCTTTTATGTTGAAGTGTTTGCAACTTTGTATGTGCCTCATGATTGGTTTTAATTTAGTAAAGCTTGTCTCTGGTTTACTTCTTAGGTTGCAGATGTTTATTTCTCTCCTTTTCAAAATTCAATATTACAGCTTACTTTTTTACTTTTGTTTAAATCTGATAAAGGATTGATAGATCTTTTAAATTTCTACAGAAAATGCTACTAAGTTAGAAGATTCACTACAAGTCAATGTCATGACATAGTAGATGAATGTTGATTTGCTAATTGCAAACAGTTGATCAAGAAAACACTGCAGTTTCATTTTATTTCCTTGCGCAGTAGAGTTTAGCATGGATCCACTCTAGTATTTGATTAAAAGAACGTTGATCTACAAGATTGTGGGCATAGAGTATTAGATTGTTGTTATGTATTTGACATATTGTTGTGATTGAGGTTTTTTTTTGACTTAGAAACAGTGTATTTATTTTTGGTATTGTGCTAAGGTGATATAAATTTTTATTTTACATTTATGTGGATTATATTTTGATGTTATGTTTAGACAATGGAAAGCATGTTGTGCTATATTTTGTTGTTATGTTTAGAAAATGGAAAACATGCTGTGCTATATTTTGTTGTACCATACTTATGTGAAATATTCTTATGCCAGTTATATTTGTATCAGTAGGGGCACCTATTAACGTCTCTTGGTTTTATTAAATTACAAACTCACCGCTGGAAAAGTGACAATTTGTTCTGCCTGTAATACTTTCAAAATTAATAGGGGCGATACTTTTCACCTTTAATATTTAGACAAGTGTGGCTGATGCCACCAACAGTGGGGCAGTTATGGAGTTCAATCTGCCTTTAATTCTCATCAGGGACGCCTTTTATACAGACTGATATTAATCTGCCTCCCATAACCATAGGGGCAGTTTTATTTGATTTTCCGCCCTTATTTATTAATGTAGAAGCACATGTTTAAGCCTCTAATATTCTCAGATTTAGTAGTGTACTGGCCACCATTAAAAAAATAGGTTATGAAGAACTGTTCACACCAATTTGTAAAATTCAACTATCAACGATTTCAAACCCATTTCTAAGTCTATAGCTAGCATCGATTTTAAAAGAAAACAAAATTAGGGATCGAATCTTACTTGACTTAGACGACTTCTTCCCTCTTGTCATTGTGGCATGAACGTTATCAGCTGATTGGACGATTGTTATTGCGTTGGTAATTTAGGAAAATCTTCAAGCTTGTAGAGCAATGAAGAAAATTTTAGAAAAAAGACTTTTTTTTTGGAACGATGAAGAAATAAAGGCAGAGGTGGTAGCCGATTAAAAATTGAATAATTTAGGTGGTGTAAAGGAGTAGAGAAGCATAAAAAAGAGGTAGCTTTTAGTATAGGTGGCTAGTAGTCTAAATGGGGTGTGAATAGCAGCACACCAAAACTAAATCCTAATGCAAACCAAATTTTATTGACGCGTGCTAAAGAGGCATAAATCAAACATATCACTTCTGATGCTGGAGGCAATAAAAGTCCAAGTATTTCTTATTGCGACTTTATTTATAAGAATAAGTATCCTTTAGAGCTTCGGTGTTTGCAGACCAAATATTTCTTATTGCGACTTTATTTACAAGATAAGAATAGCCATGTTGAGTAACATAGTAAGAGGTTACAAAAATTATCAATTTTTATTTTTGAAAATCAAAGTGCTTCGAGCTCAAGGCTCTCTACTTTGAGTTGAAAAATAAAAAAAAATCATATTGTTATCACTGGCTCGAAACAAAACCTTCGAATCACAATTTCATCTTGCTTCAAACTCTAATTTGTCTTCCTTCGAAACATTATTTCAAAGCACTCCCTTCGAAATATTGCACTTCCTTATTTCGAAACATTACCTCCTTTCGAACTGCTGCTTCGAGTGTACCTTCGTATCGATCCACAGCTACTCCGCTTTGCATTGACACAAAGTTCATTGCTTCGAACGAAGCATCAAAGCTGATCTAAATAGTCACTTCGCCTTTGATGTGCTTCCGGTCTCCTTGCTTTGCTTTGAATCAATCTTTGATACTTCAAACCCGCCTTGTTGAGCTCTAAACATGCTTGGTATTGCTTTGGAACCATCTGGTCCTGCTTTGAATCACCGAGTTGCTTTGCTTTGAATAAACTGCTGATTTGAGCGTTTCACCAGTTTGTCATTTCTCCATAGTCGGATAAACTACTGTGGTGGAGCGATTTCTATGGATTTAAGTTTTTCACTGTCATGTCATTTCTCCACATTCGAAGAAACCACTCAGTAACATATACGGCGGAAATATAAATTTTTGCTTGCATTGCATCCACTATGATTTCAAAATATCAAAAGAAAACTTGAAAATACTTGATTTGCAGATAGTGAAAGGAAAGAAGGAGAACAAATTCAAAGTTCTATGAAAGAAAGTGAGGTTTAGAGAAAAAAGTTAATTTTAATCTCACAGAGTCATTATTATAAACTTAAACTAATTTTTTGGATAAATTTTCTTACAAGGTAGAATCTTTTATTTTAATGAAACTTTCATTGAAAAGGAAACATTTTATATTTTAGGTTAATTTTCAAAACTCGATACACTCTTATGCTAATTTTAAACTATTACACCTATAGACTGATTTTTTCATATAAATGGCGAAGTGGTTGTCTTTTTAGGAAATGCACTTATAGTTTTTTACATTGCGCAGGCGCAACCCAATTGTTGACGGTAAAAAATGACGAAAACACCAAAGATTCCTATTACTAGAAATAGTTAATTTGGTCGCAACACTAAATATAAGAAAGCGGTAAATGACACAAGTATTTATAATGGTTCGGCCACGGATCAGGCCTACGTCCACTTTGGAAAGATGTTGGAATTTTATTAATCACTCAAGAATTACAAGGTAGAGCCATGCTCATTACATTTGCTTTCATAATTGTCATATGCTAGGTATTTGGGAAAAAAATATTTAATTCTCCTTCTTCCTCAAATAGGAGATGCCATTAATGAGGTCTAGGAAGCTCTAGGAAGGTCACAAGTGAAGGAAATCCAACAATCTTTGAAGTGTGAGGCCATGGGCTATTTATAGGAGTGGAGGTAGGTAGGATTAGGTAGGAGTAGGTAAAAATAAGGGACCACTAGCAGAATTTCGTACCCACCACCTGCTCGCCTCGGAATTTCGAACCCGGGCTTGGGTGCGAAATTTCAAAGCCAGACATGGGTTCGAAATTTCGCACCCGGGCATGGGTGCGAAATCTGGCACCCACTGGGTGCGAAATTTCGAACCCAGACATGGTTTCGAAATCTCACACCCGGGCATGGGTGTGAAATCTCGCACCCGCTGGGTTCGAAATTTCGCACCCGCTGGCTGCGAAATCTCGCACCGTCGGGTTCGAAATTTCAAACCCAGATTGGGCGCGAAATTTCCCACCTGCTGGGTGCGAATTTCGTGCCCTACCTGGTGCGAAGCTCTTTCGAGGGGCGCGAGTATCCAGGGAACAGACGCTTGAAGCTCGTGACTCCTTCGAGGCCCGAGTGCCTTGGTTCGGGGAGGTTCTCTAGATGCTGCGAGGTTACGAGCGATGTAGTCCCTTCTTGGCCCTGTTTCCTTAATTCCTAAGCGCCCCTCTTTCAGCCTCAGCTTCACGTAGGGCTGTCAATTTCCAACACGACCCAAAACCCGACCCGAAACCCGCATGGGAAATTAGCGGGTTGACCCGACCCGTTTAATAATGGGTCATTTTAGGGTCAACCTGATTTTGACCCGTTTATAAACGGGTGGGTTTAAGGTTGACCCGCGAAACCCGAATTTGACCCGACTAACCCTTTTATGGGCTCTATATTATTGTAAAATGCTCATCTTTGCTTGAAAATAAAGGATGTTGCCATTATTCAATTATTCATACACACTAACACTTAACAATTTTTCACATTTTCATGTTTATTCCCATATTAACAGCTTTTTACATTTTTATTCTCATCTTAGCTTGCAACAAGTGAATGACAACAATACACTTCTTTCATGTTTTCATGTTCAATCACATCTTTTTATACAAATATTTTTCTTAATGGGTTACACGAATCAAACCCGAAACCTGCACGATTGTAAATTGGTCAACCTGAAACCGACTCGTTTAATAAACGGGTTGAGCTGACCCGACCCAAACTTAACCCGAACACGACTTGACCCGACCTGAACCCGACCCAACCCAACCTATTGACAGCCCTAGCTTCACGCGATACTTTAAGTTGAGCATTCCTGATGCCCTCTTGGGAACAGGACCAAAAAGCCGGTTAACATCTGCCCCCTCAAAGTACCTCTTGTCTTAACATGATGTGCTTTTTGTTGGTTGAGATAGTAGCTAAGCTGTTAATTCTTCCTATAATTCGAAAGGCGAGTAAAAATTAGTTGTCGGGCTCATTCCCTCCTGTGGTGCGGATGAGTTGTTGTTGGGGGATGCGCCATACTCAAATCGCTACGTGTCCACAGTGCGTCGCCCCCGTGGGTGCACGGGGGTCGATATGCGCCTGCATGGAGTACGTATACGAGAGAGTGGCAAGGCGCCTCAAACCCTGTGGTATGATGATCATCATCATCATTTTTTTTGGGGTTCGGAAATCTTCGAACCCCAAGAGGTTCGAAATTTCAAACCCAAGCGATTCGAAATTTCGAGCCAAGGGGCTCGAAATTTCGAGTTCAGGGGTCCGGAATTTCAAACCCCTTGAGGTTCGAAATTTCGAACCCGGGAGGTTTGAAATTTCGAACTCAGTGGGCTCAAAAGCTTCGAACCCGCCCTGGAATGCAAAGGGACACCTTTTTTCTTTTTTAAATTGGCCCCCCTCACTTTTGTCCTTCTATTTTTTCTTTCTTAAGTCGCCATTGCTGAAAGCTTCGAACCCAAGATTTTTTGAAACTGGTAATTTCAAACCCGAACTAATGAGGCTTTAGGTCGAGGAAATGAGAGAGGGAGGAGGTTGAAAGACCGCTGCATCGAACTTGAAACCTCGTGGATTCAATTTTTCGAACCCAGCTAGGTTCGATGCCTCGAAACCCTATGGGTTCGAATTTTCGAACCTCATTGGGTTCGAATTTTCGAACCCAGCGGATTCGAAGTCTCGAACCCTCATGGGTTCGAATTTTCGAACTCCCTGGGGTTCGAAGCATCTAACCCTTGTGGGTTCGAAATTCTAAACCCCGTGGGTTTGAATTTCCGAACTCTCTATCTAGGTTCGAAATTTTGAACTTGGAGAGATTCAAATTTTCGAACCCGGATGGGTTCAGAATTTCGAACCCTTCTGGTTTTGAAATTTTGAACCTAGGGTTCGAAATTTTAAGCCTGACATGGTTCGGGACTCAGTCTTTGATGTGTCGGGCTTCCAATTTATCATGTCGTTGGGCTTTGACTTCTGAATATCCATCTCTGGATTTGCATACTTAGCGTTGATGCATATGTTGTTACCTGTGTGAGCATGGTTTAGGATTGTTCATATAGGATAAAGCATACAACCGGACTGGGACTTGGACTGTTTCGAATTGTTATGAACTTTTCTTTATGTAGCTTATCTTTGCATAGCATTTCACGCACATATTAGTTGTCACCAACATGAGGGGTATATGTCACTATACTACTCGTTCTGATGTTGATGCATTAAAATATAGCTAGAGATGCAGACAAGATCGAAGACCGGAAAGACCACGGAAGCCGAGGCTTCCCATCCCTCATCACACACATTCGACCCAACCCCTAGTGGTAGCTCATCTGGTAGCGAGCTTGAGACTACCGAAGGATCGACTCCTTCTCATACGACCAGCTTGCCCGAAGCATCTGAGCACGGGGAACAAATTGAGCGACTACATTCCCCAGTTGTGACCAAGGAGACCGAGAATGTTGATATTATGGGTGAGGATGCGCCCGCAACTCTGGTAGCTCTGGACATGCTTCCTGATGTAGTGATTTTGTAGAATCCCACCAGTACCATCGTGTATGGATGCTACCACGGTCAGGAAAATGGCAGCGTGATTTAACATACCGGTGGACGATGCCCATGCCCCCGGGAGAGATGGCAGAGCCCACGCACCGCCCGAGGGTCTTACTGCTTGGAACCGACATGCTTGCTTTGCAGGGTGCATGCCCTCGACTAATAACTTCATTCGGGACATGCTTTTCTATTTCCGTCTCGCGCCATCACAATTACAACCCAATGCTTACGCTTCTTTCCTGTGTACTTATGTTCTCTTCCATGAGTTTTTGCACAGGGAAACCACTAGGGAAGATATTTGATATTTTTCCACCTAAGGAAAACGAGCGATGCTTCTCCCTCTCAATGGTTTCTGGAAGTGACAGCTGCTACAAAATTCTTTGTCGGAACGTGGCCCAGGATGTCAGTGTTTAAGCGCGAGTGGTTCTTCGTTAGCTGCCCTCCCGGATTTGCCAGAAGGTGGATTGAGGGAATTAAGTGTTTCTCTAGCTCCATTCCTTGCCGTAATTTTTTGATTTCCTCCTTTATTTATGGTTTTAAGTGGATTATGACAGGAAATTCAAAGGCGCCTACCGGGGACGAATACCGACAACTCCTTAATGCTTTGTGAGCGATACCAGAGAACCTCCGTGGTACTAGTACCGTGACAAGTCAGGATCGCCTCCGCTGCTCTGGGTTGCTACCTACCAACCGGGTTGTGATCACGCCTTTGGTTGCTATTAGTGCGCCAAAAGAGGGAGTTGCGGTAGGTCCAACCACTACTGGACGGAAGAGGAAAATGCCCTCTGCGGAAGGGAAGCTGCCATAGATTGCTCGACCTCAAAGAGACGTGCGCGAGGGCGAGGCCCATGGTTAAGAGGGGGTCGCTAGAGACAAGGGGTTACCGAGCACTCTGATCCCGCCTCCGTCAGGGAAGGGGGAAGGAATGCTGGTTAGACCGCAATCTCTCGTGACTCGCTCTTGGACCACTTCCTCAGTCGAACCTGCAGGCTAGTTCGATGGCTTTAAAAGCTTGATTTAGTAGTGACTCCATGGCCAAATACGACAAGCCTGGAAAAACTTGTGCTGCAGAGGGGTTAACTCCCTCGAGCGGACCACAATCTGGTCTATTGAGAGAACACTTAGGACATACATCCTTAACACTGCATAGCATAGATGTTTGTCTACGTGTGTGACTTGACTAACTTTGGCTTGTTCCATTGGCAGGTGATATGGCAGTAGGACGTGGTGGGCGGGGTTACGGATGCGGGGATCGCCAACATCCCCAGAGCTCTTCCTTCGAGAATTTTCGAAGATCTACCAGTTTATATGGTGTTCCACTCTGCCATAACAAGGCAGCGGGCATCGAGGCCGGGATCGACCTAGGTGATCTCCGACACCTCCTCATCCTCCTATTCGCGTGTCCATGGGAGATACTCGGCTCAACGTAGGCGGCTCTCGATCTTTACCTTTGACAACTCCCCATCTATTACCTCTCCGGTTCCTGCTCAGCCTGCTAAGGGGAGGGAGCTGTTGTTTGGTCAATTAAGGTCGGGCATGGAGGTCGTGACGGAAATGCAAAATTTGATGGAGTTCCAAATTCGAGCATTTTCTATAGAGGAGAGGAGGGCATTTTTGAAGTTATACTTCCCCCCAATATCACTTTGATGAGCTGCAGTCTCTTCCTGATCTCTGCCCTGCCCCTAGTAGGGAATCCGGGGAAATATGGATGCATGTACAAGCCGCATATCACCAGTCCAACGAACTTACCAAGTATTCCCTCTACCTTTCTGAGTTGATCAAGAGGAAAAGCGTGAAACTCATCAATTGACAGTTGACTATTAATGATGAAAAGACCTCGGTTACCCACTTGGAAACTAAGATAGGTAGGTCCATTTGTTGTGTCGCGGTTGATTAACAGCTATCCCGTGTATTTCCCATTTTTAACTTATGACCATATTATTGTAGCGGAGCTGAAGCAAGCCCATGTGATTTTAAAGACGGAGGCTGTGCATGACCGTGAGACTTTCAGCGACACAGTAAGTCGCTTGACCATTAAAAACACAACCCTCAAGAGGGATAAGGATGAGTGGTCTAAAACATGCGCCGACATGGAAAGGGAGATTGAGAAATTTTCTCATCTTCAGGATGACAATGCCGCTTTGAGGGTGGAAAACGAAAAGTTGCGGGCTGAGAATGCCGAAGTTGAAGAGGCAGCTTGAGGCGATGGAAAGCGAAGGAGGATGCTGAAGCTAGCAACAGGGACGTGTTGAGTACGTCCGAGGGTATAAAGGCCGAATATTTAAGGGATATAGAGCATCCAAGGGGGGAGCTGAGTGATGCGGATTTCCGTGTTGGGTCCTCTTCGAGGAGAGTATCCACAATATGAATGTCAAGGCTTTGAGATTCCAAAGAATTTAATGGGTTGAGGACTATCCCCGTGAACTAGCTCGAACTTAGGGGAGGTCGATTCCATACAAAGCCCATTTACACGAAGTGGATTTCGGGTCCTTGGACGAGCGACAACTTAGGATCAATCTCTTGACCGCTGAGGAGTAAGAGAAGCTGGAGGAGGGTGAGAGATTGTTGCTTGAGGATGGCAAGCGAGAGAGGCTGGAGAGGCTTGCTGCTGAGAAAGGGAAGGCTGTCATGTCTGATAGTGCTATGATTACGGATACATTTGCAAAGGCAAGCTTATATCATCCATTAGCCTCTGAGTTGGTGGCGGTGAGTGGTCCCGCAGCCTTGATTCGGACTTCGACTGAGTATGACCCGGATCACCCTAGACTAGGAGAGGATGGGTTCTCATTGCCTACAACACCGAGTACCCCTTCTATTCTTTTCATACCGTCCCTAACCAAAGGTAAATTCCCTTTACAATGCATCCCAGAGGATGTTGTGATTACTAAATTTGCGGACTAAACGGTTGTGTTTTCTTCATCCAGCCCTTCCTGAATCGACCATGACATCAGGCCCTGCCTCCGTGGTCCCACAAGTGATGAGTTTGGGCAAGAGCCTACGAAAGCGCAGTCTAGAGGAGGAGAGGATCAGCTTGACACCTTTTCAGATATACAGATAACCACCTGTCTTTATGAGGGTCTGATTGATGAAGGGGAGACAACTGATGGACAAAGTTCCCATGCCAGCGGTTCGGTGGAGGCCGATGTGACTTCAATGGCCGCAATGGTGGGAGCTCAAAAAGCCAAGATGGTGGCTAAGAGCGAAGAAGTAGAGGAGAAGCGAGGACACGACGAGGCTGCCCGAAAGGAGATCCTAATGAAGACCAGGCAGGATGCTGAGGCGAGGGTCGCCGACACTATCGCAAAGAAGAGAGCCGACGAGGAGGCTAAGAAAAGGAGGTCTAATGATGAGACCTAGAAGAAGAGGGAAGACGAGGGCGCACAGCGGAGGACTACTGAGTCTTGTGAGAAAGCCGAAGCTGGTGACGTCACGCTGCATAGGTCCCAAAAGCTCGCTGCGTGGAGGGCTGCCAAAGAGGCTAAGGAGAAAGCTAAGATGGAAGGCAAGGCGGTCCCCGAGACGAGTGACACTGTGGTCGGCCTCGCAACTGGGGGTGTCCCCAATCCCACGTTGCATGCCACCCTTCTTGATATTACCGAGGTCTCTAGCGGCGATGGGAAGGGAGAGAGACACCTCTCGGCTTCTCATGAATCGACCACTTCTCGGAGGGGCCGAGATGGAAAAGGCGGTCTAGCAAGAAGAGGCACGGTGCCAAGGATGAACAGTCGAGCGTTGAATCTACAAAAAAGGACAAGCATAAGCACAAGAGAAAGAAACATGATTAGTGTTAGCAACCATTAGTAGGAGTTACCGTTATTTTGGTAATGTAGGCCGATAGTTTACGCGAGTACGTCCTTAGCTTTTGGTTTTTCAAGACACGGTGTGGTTCTCATGTACACACTGTCATTAGAAAGAAAAAGTGTTAAACACATAGTTTGTTCAGTATGTGTGTGTGAAAATGAAATATGAATCAGTAAAGATCGTTGTTTATGTCAAGTTTTTGGATGTTCTTTTCATGTTTTCCAGTGTCATGTACTTGCATAAGCATACTTATCGTTACACTCATCACAAAAGCGATTAGGGGCCATCTCTGGTAAATTATTCCAGAGAGTTGAGGTAGAGCACTGCTTTCAGTAAGTTTCCCTCAGCTCAGGAAACCCGTAGTTTGCGAAACCAGGCTGTGCGCTTGCTGTTTTGGGTGGCCCTGGGTTAAACCCTAGTATAGCGAAGGCGTAGGGAATCGCATTGTGCGGTCCGCCAGGTGGGTGGCTCTCCCGTCGTCTATCGGGTTGAGGCGAGCCACCAGACGTCATTTATTCACCGGTGTAGTTTTCAGCCTTGATCATTAGCTCGTAAGGTCCGATCGTGGCCATGGGTTGCCCCTAAGCCTTGAAAGCTAAGGGGGCAGAAACGATTTAAGGTCAGTCTTGGTGTTGCGCCCAGATTCGACGCGACCTGTAACCGGCGAAGAGAGATTTACATCGATCCTCGTCGGTCGCTGAGTGGCACCAAGTCGCCTGGACTAGGACGTGGAACGATTTATTCTCGGCCTCGGCACCGGGACGAGGTTCAAGTTAGTGGTTGTTTATACTCGCGCCGCGGGCTGGCGATTCGAGTAGCATTGCCGGCTCCCGTGCTCGGGGTGCCAAGCATAGCCAAGTGTTTCAAACCCAATGCTGCTTATAGGTTGGAACGACAGCGCCGGCTCCCGTGCCCGGGGTGCCGATGCGGCGGTCACATGCGTGAATCGAGCTAGTGGTCGGAGCTAAAAAGACGCATTACGTGAGAAGTAAACAACAAGGAGATAGGAAACCAAACATCACTTCCGCTGATAACTTTGGCAGAGATAGCCTTTACAATGCCTTGAATTTCTGAAAAAACAGAACATTGTTTGAAAAACATAAACAATTGTAAGCAGAGTTATGTAAAGTAGCGGCGGAGATGTTCGTGGTTCCATGCCCTTGGGAGTTCAGCTCCGTCGACGGTGGTGAGTCTGAATTTTCCATCGCTGAGCTTTCGCTGTATGGAGTATGGGCCTTCCCAGCGAGGCGCAAGGCCTGTTGGTGGGGGAAAACCCGCTTTAGAACGAGGTCGCCGATGTCGAGGTCCTTATGGCGGACCGTGGAATTGAAATATCGAGCCACTCGCTGTCGTTGGGCGGCGACTCTGATATCGGCCCCGTTCCTCTTTTCTTCCAGCAAGTCGAGTGGTGCTAGAAGTAAATCTTGGTTTGTCCTTGGATCGAAGTATGTGACTCGATGGGATTGAAGCTTGAGTTCAATGGGAGTGACGGCTTCAGATCCGTAAGCGAGGACGAAAGGACTATGACCGGTTGTTGTCTTGTAGGTGGTGCGGTAAGCCCATAGAGCTAGAGGAAGTTCATCTGCCCACATGCCCCTAGCCTTTTCCAGACGCTTCTTGATGATGGATTTGATGACCTTGTTTACTGTCTCGACTTGCCCAATGGCTTGAGGATGAGCCACCACTGAGAATCTTTTATCGATGTCGTGACGCTGACAGAAGGCCTTGAACTCGGTGCTCTCAAATTGAGTGCCGTTTTCGGGGATGATAGCTTGGGGCACCCCATAGAGGGTAATGATGTTGCGGAAGTTGATCATCTTCTTCGTGGTAACGGTGGCGAGAGCTTCAGCTTCTGCCCACTTGTTAAAATAGTATCGTGCCCCGCCTCTAGCCATTGGAAGAGTTCCGATGATGTCGATCCTCCACATGGCGAACGGCCATGGGCTGACCATTTGAGGCAATTTGGTAGGCCGGGCTCTTGGGATCTTGGAGAAGCGTTGGCACTTATCTCACTTACGAGGGTAGTCTGCGGTGTCTTGATCAAGCGAGGGCCAATAATAGCCATGTCTGAGAATCTTTCTGACTAGGGTTTGCCCCACCCCAGTGTGGTCACCGTATTCGCCTTCATCCACACTGCTTAGCACTCGGAGGGTGTCGCCGTGGGCTACGCATCGGAGCAAGGGAACAGAAAAACCTCTGTGGTAGAGTACCCCGTCCATAAAAAGGTAACGGGCTGACTGGCGAGTGGGCGCACGCCTTTCCTTGTAGTGCCTTGGTAGGGTTCCATGTTGTAGGTAATTTCTAATCGGTGTCATCTAGGCCTCAGGCTTAGGTTCGGTGCTCATGATCATCTCATCTTGCTCTTGCTTGATGCTCGGAGAGTTGAGGACTTCAATCGGGGTGAATCCGTTAAGTTGCGGGTCTTCGGAGCTTGCCATTTTGGCAAGGTAATTTGCCTTTTCATTTTGCTCGCGCGGGACATGGGTGATGGTGACAAGTTCGAGGTGGGCGAGTATCCCCTGAACCTGGGCCAGGTATTGGGCAAGCCGTCCCTCTTTCGATTGATACTCTCCCATCACTTGTCAGACGATAAGTTGTGAATCGGAGAAGATGTGGACGGTCTCATGCTTGAGTTCGATCGAGATTCTAAGCCTGACGATCAAGGCTTCATATTCCATGTCGTTGTTAGTAGCATGGAAATTTAGTCTTAACGCGTAATACATCGGGCGTTCTTCAGGGGTGATGAGCACGATTTCAGCCCCGGAGCACTTTCTGTTAGAGAAGCCGTCTATGAACAATTTCCACTGGGCATCGAGAGTCCCAACATTCTCTGTGGGAGCCTCCTCGGGGGCTGTGAATTCCACGATGAAATCTGCGAGAGCTTGGCCGAGGATGGCTCGTCGGGAGATGAAGGTTATCTCGAACTGGCTTAGCTCTATGCTCCACTTTAGTAATCATTCTGATGCCACGGGTCGCTGTAGGACCAGTCGCAGTGGCTGGTCAGTGAAAACTTTTATGGGATGAGACTGGAAGTATGATCGGAGCTTTCTAGAGGAAATCAATAAGCAGAATGCAAGCTTTTCTTGCTTCGGATAATTCTTCTCCGCCCCCGTCAGCTGCTTGCTAATATAGTAGATGGGCCGTTGAGTGCGATCTTCGAAGCGTATTAGCACCGAGCTAATTGCCTTCATAGAAACAACCGCGTAAATATATAAGTCCTCGTGGTCTATAGGCTTACAAAGGATAGGTGGTCGCTCTAAGTGATCCAGAAGTTCCTTGCATGCGGAGACGCATTCGGGGGTCCACTCAAAATTGGGTTTCCCTTTTCGGAGTAAATCGAAGAAGGGGATGCACTTGTCGGTGGCCTTAGAGATGAATCGACTTAAAGTGGCGACCTTTCCGTTCAGACTTTGGACATCCCTGATGTTTTTGGGGACTTGGATGTCCCGAATAGCTTGGATTTTTTCTGGATTGGCTTTGATGCCCTGAGAGTTGACAATGAAACCCAAGAATTTTCCCGAAGCAACTCCGAAGGAGCACTTCAAGGGGTTTAGTTTCATGTCGTACTGGCGGAGGACATCAATCATTTCGGAGAGGTCGTGGATGTGATCGCCTGATATTTTATATTTCACCAGCGTATCATCCACGTACACCTCCATGGACTTTTCAATCTGATTTTTAAAGAGTCGATTAATCATTCGTTGATAAGTGGCGCCAGCATTCTTGAGGCCGAAAGGCATAACGCGGTAGCAGTAGAGCCCAAGATCGGTGATGAAAGAGGTGTGATCTTGGTCGTAGAGACTCATCGGTATCTGGTTGTAGCCTGAGTAGGCGTCCATGAAGGATAGCAGCTGGTATCCGGCAGTCGAGTCAACTAATTGATCGATCTTCGGGAGTGGAAAACTATCCTTGGGACATGCTTTGTTTAGATGGGGGAAGTCGAGGCATGTCTTCCATTTATCGTTGGCTTTTTTAACCAGAACTGGATTGGAAACCCATTCAGGATAGTTGGCTTCGCGTATGAAGTTATTGTTGAGCAGGCGTTCCATCCTCTTCTTCGAGTGCTTTGGACCTTTCGGCCCCAAGAAGCGGCGCTTTTGTTTGACTGGAGGCATTCTAGGATCTAAGCAAAGGGAATGGCAAGCAATCGCGGGGTCGATGCCCTTCATGTAGAAGTGATCCACGCAAACACATCCAGATTGGCTTTCAGGAAGCATGTAAGATTTTCTGTGATTGCTGGGTGTAGTTGTGACCCTACCTTCAACACCCTTGTTGGTTTGTTGAGGTTGACGAGAACGTCCACTGTGGATTCGATCGGGGGGTAGCCCTCTCATACTCTGGCTCTTCATCCTTCCATGGGTCGAGGTCATCGGAAAGACGACAGTTGCACCTGAGCCAGGTCCCAAACGCCACTGATTGCTATGCTGAAATGCTTTTGGCGTAAGAAGGCGTGAGCACGGCTTTTCCCTTGTCCTTGTTGCATACATTCTTCTATTCTATCGTGTAGCATTCCCTGGCGCTTACTTGATCGCCCTTAACAGTTCCAATCCCATTTTCTGTTGGGAATTTCATCAGGGGAGACCATGGTGCCATGTAAACTCAGAATTCAGTGAGAAAAGGATGCCCTAGAAAAGCGTTGTAAGGGGACCTGATGTCTATAACCATGAAAGTGAGAATTCGGACTCGGCTTCGGTCCCCCTCGCCCAGTTCCACAGGTAGGTCGATCATCCCTACAGGGGAACTAGAGGCCCCATTGAAGCCGTGAATCGCGGCGTGACATGGCTTCAAATCATTCATTTCTAATTTCATCTGGTCGTAGGCAACCTTAAAGATGATGTTGACCGAGCTCCCTGAGTCGATTAAGATTTTTCAGATGGAACCTACGCCGATCTGAGCAGTAATGACTAGTGGACCGGTGGTCGAGATCTCGACTCCTGTCGATTCTCTTTCTCGGAAGATAATATCATCCCATATAGTTTTTTGTCGCTTGGATGGGATAGACTCAGGGAGAGCGGAGCAGACTTCGTAAGTAGCATACTTTGTGGAACTCACATACTCCTCTATTTTGCTAAAGCTGTCGTGTGAGGGGAAAGGTCCGCCACATATGGTGTTGATCACGATTCCTCGTCTTGGGTTAGACGGTCCTAGAGCTGCCTTGGTGGTTGCTTGTGGAGCTGGTGCTGGAGGCTGCGAGTTTGCTTCGGGGGGAAAGGGCTCTTGGACATATTGCTCGAGCCATTTCTCATGAATAAGTTTCTCGATTGCATCCCTATATTGGAGGCATTCTTTGGTGTCGTGCCCGTACACGTCGTGGTATCGGTGGTACCTTCCAGTGTTCTTCTCGCGGTCAGTTGATTCTATGACGCGTGGCTTCTTGTATGGCAAGGTGTTACATGTTTCCAAGTAGATTGTCTCTATGTCTTCATTCAATGTGGTGTAGGTCTCGAAAGCTTGGCAAAGGCTGGGATTTCCTTATTCCGCTGGGGCTTGCCTGTTGTTCCGTCCATCCGACCTGCCGTTATTTGGTTTTTTCATGTAGGGACCGACCCACCTATTTTGGTTGAAGGGCTCCCCGCCTTGCCTACCCCTGAGGTTGTTATTTGCAGCGTCCGCTTGGGGATCACTGGGATGAATTGTGGTGGAGAGCTGGTTCCTACTTGCCTCTTCTTGGCACAAGTATTGATCTGCTTTCTCGTAGAAGGCATCGAGGCTTTTTGGCTGCTTCTAATCGATCCAAACCCCGAACTCTGAAGTAGGGAGGGCACCTTTTGCCAGCTGAAAGAGAATGGTGCGAGGTTCTGGATTCTTGACCTCGGCGAGAGTTATGTTAAACCGGGAAAGGTAGCTCTTAAGCGACTCGACGGGCCCTTGGTATAGGTTGGATAAAGTGAGGGCATTCTTCGAAGTTGGGATATGCACCCTGAATTGCTTAACCAGCTTTGTTGCTAGTTGCCTGAAGTTGTTAATGGAATCAAGAGGGAGGCGAGAGAACCAAAGTAAAGCGGTACCGGGCAGGAAGACCGGGTAGCATTTGCATTTGGCTGGATCGTCACCCCGACTCGAGTCCATTTGCCATCATAGCGATTCAAGAAGGCACAAGGATTAGTGGTACCATCGTAGAGTGGAATTTGTGGCATGCTAAAGCGCCTCGTCCACTCAGCCTCATTTACTCTCCTTGTGAAGGGGTTGCTCCTAATGTGAACTTCCCATGAGCCGTGCGTGCCCCCTTGCATTTCCCTCAAGATCCTTCGCACCATGTCGGGAAGATAAATTGGATGAGGATCCCCCATCGGGATCCTTGGATTTTGACGTGGCTCCGTTGTCCTGTTGCGAGGTCGTCTTCTATGGTGAATGTCCAAATCGTCTTCCTCCATGTCCTCGACATCTATCATTGGGTCTTGGTGTGGACGGTTAGGTGGAGCGGAGTGATGCAGATCTTGTTCTGGATGAGCGCGAGCTGCTGGAATAGCAGACCCATCACCCTGATTAGCGACCATCGGGTTGTGTCGAGGAAGAGGTTGGTTTGTAGGACCTAGTCCGTTGTTGATGATCAAGCTAGAGCGGTCTCGATGTTGTGCTCCCTCGCTATATGTGACTATAGTTCGATTTCCATTGCCTTTCCATTTTCATTGGCATGACCGCTACCGTTATCGAGAGCATTGGTACGAACGGCGACGTTGTTGATGAGGCTAAACCTCCTCCTTTGGTGTGGGCCCCTTGACTCGAAAGAGGAAGTTTCTGAGGCAGTTGGTCGGGGTTGAGCATTGTTCCAAGCTAGTTGAAATCGAGCGACGACGCGTTGACTTTCTTGAAGTTGTCGCATAAGGTCGATGTTATTCCTTAATGATTGGTTGAGCTCAACCATAGTTCTCTCATATCTTTAATTAAGCGTGCGGATTTGAGCTTGTGTAACGGGCGCCTCGGGGTCCACAATAGGAGAGACGGTTTCATTGGTGGCACGGCTATCTACCGGTTGAGGTTGTTGGGAGGTAACGACCTCGGCTGCGGTTGAAGAGCTGATCATTGCGCTCTTTGACTTCTTTACCATCATAAGTGGACTCGACAGCAGGTTGAGCAAGGAACCTCAAGCTTGTCGAAGTCAAAATGATAATATGGAAGAAAGATGCAAATCTCGAATTCAACTCTCAATGAAAGCACCAAATGTTGACGGCAAAAAATGTCAAAAACACCAAAGATTCCTATTACTAGGAATAGTTAATTTTGTCGCAAGACTAAATATAAGAAAGCAGTAAATGACACAAGTATTTATAGTGGTTCGGCCGCGGATTAGGCCTACGTCCACTTTGGAAGAATGTTGGAATTTTATTAATCACTCAAGAATTACACGGTAGAGCCATGCTCATTACATTTGCTTTCATAATTGCCATATGCTAGGTATTTGGGAAAAAGAATATTTAATTCTCCTTCTTCCTTAAATAAGAGATGCCATTAATGAGGTCTAGGAAGCTCTAGAAAGGTCTCAAGTGAAGAAAATCCAACAACCCTTGAAGTGTGAGGCCATGGGCTATTTATAGGAGTGGGGGTAGGTAGGATTAGGTAGAAGCAGGTAAAAATAGGGGACCACTAGCAGAATTTCGAATCCGCCACCTGCGCGCCTCGGAATATCGAACCCGGGCTTGGGTGCGAAATTTCGCACCCGTTGGGTGCGAAATTTCTAAGCCAGACATGGGTTCGAAATTTCGCACCTGGGCATGGGTGCGAAATCTCGCACCCACTGGGTGCGAAATTTCGAACCCAGACATGGTTTCGAAATCTCGCACCTGGGCATGGGGGTGAAATCTCGCACCCGCTGGGTTTGAAATTTCGCACCCTCTGGCTGTGAAATCTCGAACCCGATGGGTGCGAAATCTCACACCGTTAGGTTCAAAAATTTTGAACCCAGCTTGTACGCGAAATTTCGCACCTGTTGGGTGCGAATTTCGTGCCCTACCTGGTGCGAAGCTCTTCCGAGGGGCGCGAGTATCCCGGAATCAGACACTTGAAGCTCGTGATTCCTTCAGGACCCAAGTGCCTTGGTTCGGGGATGTTTTCTGGATGCTATGAGGTTACGAGAAGTGTGTCCCTTCTTGGCCTTGTTTCCTTCATTCCTAAGCGCCCCCCTTTCAGCCTCAGCTTCATGTGATACGTTAAATTGAGAGTGCCTGATGCACTCTTGGGAACTGCACCAAAAAGTCGGTTAACACTTATAGTCGTGTCAATGTAAAATGAACAATGGTGTAGTTAATAGTTGCATTCGTGGTATGATATTTTTTAAAGACAAAACATTAATTCTAACACAATAAAAATGAATATAACTACAAATTAATTAAAACGAGCTGAATAAGTTCAAAAACTAGTTTAAATAAATATTTACGTTGACTTTAAGGGATTTTTGAGATTATCATCCTAAATTTTGGAAATAACACTGCAATTTTGAAGATTCGTGTTGCATACACTCTAATACGTGTTACCTTTTTGCCCAAGGAATATACTAAAAATAAAAATTGAATGGAAGCTCAAGCAAGTACTTCAGTTTATCCAAAATCGACCGGTCGGGGATAATTAATTATCGGTTGGTAGCATATGGCTGATTGACGGTGGAAATTACGAAGCATGTAGTTTTTTTAATTGTACTATGCTATTATTGTCAGAGATGTGGAATTTCTTTTTATTCGTAGGAAATACTCAGACATATGAATAGTAGGAGCATGAAACAACAACGAATTTAGTGGTACAAAAAATACGTTGGAAAGTTTGTTAGAGAAAATAATGATTCACATATATTTTGTATTCTGTGTTAGGCCTTCGACCGAACTCTTTTCGTTTGGGCCTATTTATATTTAGCCCATCATGTCTTGTATATAATGTCTTGTACACGAACCGATTACATTATTCAATTCAGTATTACATTTCTGCAATCTCAATCTATTTTCTCTTCTCTATCTCAATACTTCTCATCATCATAATATTGCGTTTTATCAAAATCTAATATGGTATCAAAGCCTTATGCCTCGCGGCATTCCCATTGAGTGAATTCATCATCTAGGGAATTGTGTCTCTGATTGCATCATTTAGTTTTGTGTCATCAAAGAAAGGAGTAGTCAGAATCTCTTCATCGCCCTTTTCTCCTCCTAGTTGCATCAGAACTGTCTGCCAACCTTTCTGATCAAGCAAAGAAATTCTGGTGGCATGCCAAGAATTGGTGACTCGTTATCAACCACTGCGGCTTGCCCCTAAAACTCCATTCTATCAGTTATGTATTTATTGTACCATAAACAATCTCGGTAGCAACAGTTCTTGATCCATTTCTTATCAACCTTGACCGTGGCAAACCAAGGAAACATCACCCATCCTGTGTCCTGTTCCACTAGGATCTCCCAAAATCAACCTGACCCCATTCATGACTTGATGGAAGCAATCATCAAGCCTCAAAGACAATTAATCTCAATACAGCTCGACAAATCCAACTACTTGCTATGGAAATTAAAATAGAGACTGTTGTTAGAGGTTACGGCTTAGATAATTATGTTCTTGGAATAAGAATAATTCCATCAAAATTTGCGAGAGACGACAAAGATAAACTCGTGCCAAATCAAGATTGTGTTGCTCATCAAAAGCAAGATGGCCACACATGTTCTTGGATGATGTAAACCATCATTGTAGCAATTCTGCCACATTTAATTGGAAGCAAATCAGCACAAGAATTGTAATTTACCGTTGAAAGAAATTTTACCTCACAGTCCTCTGCCAGATTCATGCATTACGGAAGACCGTTGCAAAATATAAGGAAAGAAGGGTCAACAATGAATGACCTCAAACTAAAAGAACTATGTGATCAACTTACTTTTGCAGGGCAGAAAATAATAGAGTCATACCAGATTTTGTCAATAATCAATGGTTTAGACGATGACTACGAGGTTGTTGTAATAATAATGTCATCAATCGACCCCACAACCTTACTACAATATGTCTATTCCACCTTGTTAGCACATGAAGGAAGAATAGAACACAAGAAGGATGTCAACACTGAACTATTAGTAAACTACGCTAATCTCAACAGAGGTTGGGGTTAGGATAAAGGAAACTAGGAAAAGGGTCAATCAAATAATCAAAGAGGTAGTCAGTCCTACAAGGGGAGAGGCACAGGAAGAAATAACAATAACAAGTTAAGGTGTTAGATCTGTGAAAGGACTGATTATGGTGCAAGCAAATGTTACTTTTGGTACAATGTTAAATACACACCCTTTCAACATCCCAGCAACTCAAGTGCCTACATAGTAAATGCATAAAAGGAAAACACACAAAAATTAGTCAGAAGTGGCCATATAGGAACTAATATTGTTGATGATACTAGTGATGACTGCTGGTACCCAGACTCAGGGTCCACCAACCATGTAACCAACAATCTCAGCAATCAAAATTTTGGAAATAAAGAGTTGTACGCAAAACTTACTTATTAGAAACGGAAAACTTGTGCACATAACACACATAGAAAATGCTAAAATTGATGGACCCAAGAATCTATATCTCAAAAACTTATTAAGGGTACAATCAATCATAAAGAATCTCATGAGTCTTTCCCAATTTACAAATGACAATGTTTTTATTGAATTCTACCCGAATATTTGCTTAGTTAAAGACGTGTTAACATAAGAAATTATGTTGCAGGGTAGAGAGTGTAAGGGGATGTATAAATTAGATGTTGCAAATGCAAGAGAAACTGAAACTGAAAATGCTTATGCATTGACTCTTGAAAATGATTCCGAGTGTTGTAAACAATTTGATCTTTGGAATAGTAAACTAGGACACCCCAGTATAAAGGCAGTAAAACATATTATGGGTAGTAATAATATTCTGATCAAACATTTTCCTACAGCATATGTTTGTACTTTTTGTCAAATGGGGAAGAATCATAAGATAGCATTTCCTAATTCTGACACTAGCTATACAAAACCACTGGAACTCATTGCTACTGATTTGTGGGGTCTTGCCCCAATTCAACCTGATTATGGTTATAGAAACTATATATCCTTCATTGATGCATATTCTCGATTTGTGTGGATTTAGTTACTAAAATCCTAATCTGAAACCTATAACATTGCGACATAGTTCGTTACTAGAATTGAAAAACTAACAGGCCATCAAATAAAAAAAATCCAAACTGATGGTAGTAAAGAATTTTTACCACTCAAACAATTTTACTCAGAAAAAAGGCTTACTAAGTAGGACAACTTGTCCATATACTGCTGAGCAAAATTGGTTAATTAAAAGGAGGCATAGGTATATAGGTAAGACTGGGCTAACCCTCCTAACTCCAGCCTCTATGCCACTAAAATTCTGGCGAAAGGCATTTAACATTGTCGTGCACCTATTTAACGTATTACCCACTAAAGTGCTCAAGTTTAAATGTCCTCAAGAAGTATTATTCAATATTAAACCTGACTATAAACATATGAAAATTTTTGGATGTCAGCGTTTTCCATACCTAAGGTCTTATAATACACACAAACTACAGTTCAAATTCACTTCATGCACCTTCCTATGTTACTGTACCGGTCAAAAAGGATACAGATGCCTACCTGGTACGAAAAGGGTATATATTAATATGCATGTGGTGTTTAATGAAAAGGTGTTTCCATTTGATAAATCTGAAATTAAAACCACAAGCAAAGTTCATAATACTAGGCAGATTAGCTCAAATGTACTTGATGAAGTGATTCTCGAAATGCCACCTCAGCAAGATAAATCTGGTGATAGGGATCACTTTCAACTCGCCATGCCCACTAGTGGACGAAGTCAAGAGCAATTCAAGTCACCAAGCATTAGCAGTGAGTCTTCCCAAGAAGAACATGAAAGCATGCATCAGAATCAAGCATCAAAATCTGGTAACGGCACAGCCAGTGGAAACAATAAAGGCACTACCACTGAGGGCAAGGCAAATACACTTTCAATGCTAACAAGAGTTGTTGGCACCGAAAACTGGTACAATACCCAAGAGACAAATTTGTAGAGATTAAATGAAGACAAACAAAATGAAAATGCAGAAGAAAATGATCATACATAGGTTTATAGTGGTTTCGGCGTTAACGAGCCTATGTCCACTTTATAATTCGTCTTATATCAGCTGATCTATTTCAGTCGAATTGCTACAATAATGATATAATTCGAAATTTGCCAAAAAGATCCATCTTCTGAGTCCAGAAGGTCGATTTACAAGTTCTACAATATCTGAATTGGCTGAGACACGTTTTCTATGATCCAAAACTTTAGGAGATCATGAACATGAGTTCTTTCCTAGGATAATGGTGTGATTTGAATCAGCGGCGCTAGGTGGCATCTGACCTCATCATAAAGAGATGACTAGTTATGTTTAAATAGGAGCAAGACCGACTCTTCAGGAGGATATTTGGCACAACATTGGAATGAATCTGACATAATCAGTCGAGAAGTCGCGAGTTCCAATGGGCTTGCACGTTGGGTCTTTATTCCTGACTCAAGGCTCAGGTGTTTGTTGATTTGTCTCTGGATCGGTTGGATCTGTGGTCGGGATCATACAGACTTTCTTGTCATTTGGGAAGGATCTCATAATGCCAATGAATCTTGATGGCCTTGCCAAAAGGTTGGTTAACACTTTGCCCCTAAAAGTATGTCATGCTAAGAATAAGGCATGCTTTGAACATTTTATTGTAACAACCCGAATTTTTATAACATGTTAAAACAAGAAATCAGGGCAGAATTAAACTCTAAGTTAAGAATCAATGGGAACGGGTTACGCCATTGCGTTCGTCTCGAAATTCTGCTTGAAAACGAGTCCGAAATTTCGTAAATCGGAGTCCGTATGACCAAGTTATGGCCCATAGAAGATTTCAGAAAATTCAAAATTTAGCCTGAAATTCAAATTCAGCCAGAAGCAGATTGGGCGGGAAAATTTCCCGCCCAGCCCCAGGTCGACTGGGGGGTCGACTGGGGAGTCGACCTGCCCCCCCCCCCCCCCCCCCACCCCCAGGTCGACTGGGGAGTCGACCTGGATATCGACCTGGGGGTCGACCTCCCTGGTCGGGCCAGGTTAGCCTGGTGCACCTGCTTGCTTGTGTGGTCTGGTTGGTTGGCCTGTGACGATTTTCAGTGGTTCAGATCTAAACTAGGGTTAATCTAAGGGCATAAACTAGTCCTAACTCCTGTAAAAACACCCTAAGACCTAGCCTAATTCACTAAAAACCATCCTAACAACAAAGTGCTGCCCAAATCTCTCTTGATCATGGCCTCCATCTCCAACTTCAAGGGCTTGAGCATTCAACTAGATCCATGTCAAAGGAGCAAGCTTTCTACATCAAATCAAGGAAGTAGAGCATCATTCCTACACCGTTCTACGACAAATGCTTGCTCATAAATCTCTAGCCACGCTATGTAAGTTCTTGCTACTTTTAGATCTAAACGGTAGTTCTAATGTTGACATGGGATAAAATGAGATGAAACCTAAGTATGCTAGTCTATGTGAATCTAGTCTTGCCTCTCTCTTGAACGTATCACTTTGGGCTATTTCTTAGTGATTAAATCATGCCACTCATGTTGTGTTTGACTTAGTTTATCATCCAAGATTGAATTTTTACTTATGGAATGTTGGCATGAACCCTTAGAACCATTTGGCTTGTGGAACATTCATATGAACTTGACTTGGGGCTTATGCATGTAAAAGAACCTAAACCTTTCATGACCGTTTACATGCCTATGATGATGAACCTATTGTTATGCTATTATGCATGTTTGAGGCCAATCCCTTTATGCTATTATGCATGTTTGAGGCCAATCCCTTTATGCTATCATACATGATTTGAGGCCAATATGTTGTCATATTATTCCTACTATGTTAACTCGCTTTCACTTGCTTTGGGAATACGCCTTGGGTAGTTTAGGCAAACGTGAGATGGGCTATGAAATTTAACGTGAATTAAGTAAAGGGGAAAATGGGCATAAGTGGAAAACGTGGGCTTTGTCGCAGCCCAAATTTGATATGAACATGATAAGTAGAAAAACATGAAAGTGGCCAACTCGAGGTTGGGTTGAGTTTGTAGCATAAATCTGCCCGGAACCGCCCGGCAAATCCAGTAGCTACAGACAATAGGACCCAATGTGAGAAGTTGGTCATATCGCGCTTGAAACCCGAGGTTAGACTAGGTTGTGGTGTAAAGCTGCCCGGACCCGCCCGGCATATCTAGTAACCACAACAAAGTCTAATGTGAGAGGTTGGGGTGCATTAATTTACTTAATGCCACATGATAAGGTTAAGTAACTTGATTAGACTAATGACACTTAACCAATATAACGTGGATGGGTGGGTTAAGTAAAACCGGACTTGATTTCTTGATGACACTTAACCATATAACACGATTAGAGGATGGGTTAGTTTAACCTGAATGGGTCGATAACACCTGACTAGTATAACGCGATGCATGGTAAGGTTAAGTAAACTCACGGGGGTAACACTTAACCATTATAATTTGACTAGTGGATGGGGTTAGGTTAACATATACTTAACCAATCTAACATGATAACTTGATGGGGTTAAGTCATGAATCGCTTGAATATACTTAACCAATCTAACATGATAACTTGATGGGGTTAAGTCATGAATCGCTTGAATATACTTAACCAATATAACATGATAACTTGATGGGGTTAAGTCATGAATCGCTTGAATATACTTAACCAATCTAATACGGTAATTTGATGGGGTTAAGCTTAAATATACTTAACCAATTTGACACGATGATTTGGATAGGGTTAATTCATGAACCGCTGGAATACGCTTAACCAACTTGACACGTGATTCGTAGGGCTAAGTCATGAACTTGAATGACAACACTTAGCCAACTTGACATGACATATAGATGGGTTAAGTCACGAACGGGAGTGACCACACTTAACCAACTTGACATGCTAGATTGATAGGGGTTAAGTCTTGAATTTAGATGACAACACTTAACCTGCTAGACGGAAACCCTAGTTACGCGGTCCTTTTCAGCAGTAATCCTCTTGGATGTATCACGATAGCCTAGGGACTAGGCTAGTGTGGGGCACGATTACTGGGCTGATTGTAAGCGACCAAAACGACGGCGGAGTTTGGTGCGCCATCGTAGGTTCAGGCGGGCTATGGTCGTGCACGTAGTCCGGAGTTGAAAAAGCAGGCGTGGGCACCAGTAGTTGTACACTGTGCGTGCTTGGAATGGTGTCAGTGGTTGACACCCTAGGGCTTGATACACCCTAGGGTGAACCTAGCACAGAGTAGCTACATTCGTGATTGGGCCGTATGACACCGACACACGACGAGCTAGGACTTGTAGGGAGCCGATCGATTAGATCGTTACGTGGAAAAAGGGCGTTGTTCGATAGGTAGAAAATCCCTAGTGGTCCTAGGTGGCATAAACCCTGGTCGAATCTAGAAAACGTCCAATAGGTAGCATAATCCCTAGTGGTCCTAGGTGGCGTAAATCCTAGATGAACACGCGATAATTCATGATAAGAAAGTACAACTAGATCAAGGGTGACAGTCCAAACGATTTCAAGGATACTTGAACTACGTTGAAGTCGTATAGAACTACGTGAGGAAGCCCGTAGGATTTACGACAAAGGACTAAACATATACATGGGAAGAAACATGCGAGTTGGGAAAATCTACATTAGGTTGACATGGACCATTTCATGACATTGGGCAAGGGACATTTAGTAGCTAACACATGACACGGGTTGGGATACTAGTACGGAAGGTGCGGGGCAAATATACTTGATAGAACCTTGGGTGTATTACTCGATAGAACCTTGGGATGTTATACTTGATGCATAGTGACCGTAGTTTATCTCTATACAGTAGTTCATCCTGTTACCCTAGTTTAGCTTGTCTATCTTGTCATCATCCTTATGTTTACTTTCAGTTTATGACTGTCACGTTACCTTTACCTGTTTTTATGCTGGAAGTAGATAGGACTTACCAGTCTTTATGACTGACCCCGTTTCTTTCGCCTCTTTGTCTTTCGTTCTCTCTCCCCCCCCCCCCAGGTTTTCAAGGAGGAAATACTGTTATTTAGCTCGGACTTCTTCTGTTTCAAGGTCATCATGTATGGCTTGGATCTTTTCTTGGCTATGGCTATTTTACTGTTTTACTTGGGGAATAATTTATGACTATGGTTTTATGCTTCTTTATTATTGCAAGACAGGTTTCGATGTAAGTAATTTAATGGCACTTTGATGTAAAAGGTTTTAGACCTTACTACTTTTATAAAGTAATAAAATCATGTTTTCTTCCGCTGTTTTATATGTTCTGTCTTGTAATATTTCTATGCATGTTTACCTAGATAATACTCCACCAAAGCTAGTGCATTCCCTTTGTGAGTGACCCTAGCAGAGGTGGGGTGTTACATTTGGTATCAGAGCAGAAGGTTACCAGACTGGGCAAAAGTTTTAAAACCTTCTGAAAACTATTTGAAAACCGTTTACAAAGAAGCATTTTTCAAGGAAGGTTTTATTTTTAAAGGCTATTCCCCAAAGGCCATTAGCATTATCCTTTGTTTCCTTGATTGAATCTCTTTTCCTTTCTTTCCTCCACCTGTAGTCACAGTGGTTTGAACTGCGACTAATCCTTTTCTAACTACGTCAGTGTTTTCGGTATGATGGAGGCAGTTCTCGAGAGACCTGTTACCGCGTTGTAAGAAAGGATAGTAAGAACAAGGATAAAGGATACAAGCTTAAGGACAAGCAACTTTTTGGTATGCCTTAATTCAAAAAGGAGGAAAAAGTGGATGATAAAACCCATGACAAGAGAGAGTATCTCTAGTAGGGTAAAAAGGGGAAGATAGTCAAGTATTATGAGACGAGGACAAGATCATCGAGAGGGCAATTGTATGCTCTCACTGTTAGCGTACCTAAGAAGGATGGTAACGTTTCTGTGAAAGGTTTAGCTTTTCTTCTCTATCATCCCGCCAGGACTTTGCTTTGATCACCGCATCATTTAAGTCTGCTTCGATAGTTGAGTCTCTACACCTTCATACTAGCATAGTGGAGGATCCCATTTTTATCTCAAATCTTGTTGAGGAATCGGTCCACTTGTTCATGACTTGTTTGGATTTGAGGACGTCTATGACTTTTGGGAATAATGCTTATGCTTTTAAGCTATGGGTTGAATTCTAGGAATGGAGTGGTTATCCAGTAAGGGTGCCATTCTCGGTTCTGAAAGGAGGGTAGTTAGGCTCTTGACTTGCCTCGGTAATACCCTCGAAGTCTCGTGTAACCTTTAGGGTTCTGTCATGATTGGTTACCTAGAAGCTCTTGATGCATTTGTTGGTAATCCGTTCGAGTAGAGTTTGCCACTAAGGCGAATGGTTCATTTTGCGTGTGCATGAGTTATGGAAATCATTCTAGTAAGTACACTTGGTAACATGGTTGGCATCTGTTTGTTTCAAGAGATAAGTTCTTCTGCGTGGAATGCCGTAGAGCGAATAAACGAGATCCATGATTCACTAGTGAATTTTGGAGAGCTTACATGAAACCATGAGTGCACAGATATGGTTGAGCCAAGTATACTAGAGGGAGAATAAGTAAAAGTGGAACGAGAGGCGACAATGAAGTGAGTTTCAGCTCATATTTGGAAATAGGAGTTAAGAGGCCACGAAATCATGAAGTTAAAGATGGTCAAAGCACAATGGAATTAAGCTCAAGGAAATGCGACTTAGAAGATTGAAGACAAGATACGCGCATCATATCTCTTTTTAAGAGTATATTCTTGATCCCTGTTTTCCTGTAGAGCTTACCCACATGCTATCTTTTATGCATATCCTCTCGGTCCTATTCTCGATCTTATTTCTGTTGCAAACTCCATAGGGGGTATGACTCATCAGTTAATAATACATGTCAGGGTTTGAAGGTGTCCGTTAGGTTGACTAAACCTTTTGGGCTTTATAGGATATGAGTTGGGTTTAGAAAGGGATTTCTGGTAATCCGAAAAGGAGTTTATCTTGCTTATCCTCTCGATCCTTTCTTGAGGACTTTAGGTAGAACCCTATGGATGCAAACATGTATTTGAAACATGTTATGATTGATGTTTGCGAAATGGTTGCAAGTGGTCGCAAGTGGTTGCTCGTGGATGCATGAATACACATTAGGCACTAGATCGGCTCAGACACATTTTCATGTTGCATATGCATGAGTGTTTATACTTGTTTGTGGATGAAATTGAATGTGTTATCATGTGGATATTGCATATGGATGAATGTTTGTGCACACATATAGTGTTTATGTGACTAGGACTATTTGCATACATGTGGATTCATGGCACTAAACATATTTTGCATTTAGAAGATCAATCAGGCCTGATCATTTGCATTAGATAAGGAACATATACACACACTTTTGCATATATTCATACAGCATTAGAAGTCTTCTAAGGACAATGATTACTTGTGGATGATGTTTTGAGTAGATGAATGATGGATGGTAGGATACGTTCTTCCTAACTTGGAGATTACGGGGACGAAATCCTTTAAGGTGGGGAGAATGTAACAACCCGAATTTTTATAACATGTTAAAACAAGAAATTAGGGCAGAATTAAACTCTAAGTTAAGAATCAATGGGAACGGGTTACGCCATTGCGTTCGTCTCGAAATTCTGCTTCAAAACGAGTCCGAAATTTCGTAAATCGGAGTCCGTATGACCAAGTTATGGCCCATAGAAGATTTCAGAAAATTCAAAATTCAGCCCGAAATTCAAATTCAGCCAGAAGCAGATTGGGCGGGAAAATTTCCCGCCCAGCCCCAGGTCGACTGGGGGGTTGACTGGGGAGTCGACCTGCCCCCCCCCCCCCCCCAGGTCGACCTGGGTATCGATCTGGGGGTCGACCTCCCTGGTCGGGCCAGGTTAGCCTGGTGCACCTGCTTACTTGTGTGGTCTGGTTGGTTTGCCTGTGACGATTTTCAGTGGTTCAGATCTAAACTAGGGTTAATCTAAGGGCCTAAACTAATCCTAACTCCTATAAAAACACCCTAAGACCTAGCCTAATTCACTAAAAACCATCCTAACAACAAAGTGCTGCCCAAATCTCCGTTGATCATGGCCTCCATCTCCAACTTCAAGGGCTTGAGCATTCAACTAGATCCATGTCAAAGGAGCAAGCTTTCTACATCAAATCAAGGAAGTAGAGCATCATTCCTACACTGTTCTACGACAAATGCTTGCTCATAAATCTCTAGCCACGCTATGTAAGTTCCAGCTACTTTTAGATCTAAACGGTAGTTCTAATGTTGACATGGGATAAAATGAGATGAAACCTAAGTATGCTAGTCTATGTGAATCTAGTCTTGCCTCTCTCTTGAACCTATGACTTTGGGCTATTTCTTAGTGATTAAATCATGCCAGTCATGTTGTGTTTGACTTAGTTTACCATGCAAGATTGAATTTTTACTTATGGAATGTTGGCATGAACCCTTAGAACCATTTGGCTTGTGGAACATTCATATGAATTTGACTTGGGGCTTATGCATGTAAAAGAACCTAAACCTTTCATGACCGTTTACATGCCTATGATGATGAACCTATTGTTATGCTATTATGCATGTTTGCCTTTATGCTATCATACATAATTTGAGGCCAATATGTTGTCATATTATTCTTACTATGTTGACTCGCTTTCACTTGCGTTGGGAATACGTCTTGGGTGGTTTAGGCAAACATGTGATGAGCTATGAAATTTAACGTGAATTAAGTAAAGGGGAAAATGGGCATAAGTGGAAAACGTGGGCTTTGTCGTAGCCCAAATTTGATATGAACATGATAAGTAGAAAAACATGAAAGTGGCCAACTCGAGGTTGGGTTGAGTTTGTAGCATAAATCTTCCCGGAACCGCCCGGCAAATCCAGTAGCTACAGACAATAGGACCCAATGTGAGAAGTTGGTCATATCGCACTTGAAACCCGAGGTTAGACTAGGTTGTGGTGTAAAGCTGCACGGACCCGCCCGGCATATCCAGTAACCATAACAAAGTCTAATGTGAGAGGTTGGGGTGCATTAATTTACTTAATGCCACATTATAAGGTTAAGTAACTTGATTAGACTAATGACACTTAACCAATATAATGTGGATGGGTGGGTTAAGTAAAACCGGACTTGATTTCTTGATGACACTTAACCATATAACACGATTAGAGGATGGGTTAGTTTAACCTGAATGGGTCGATAACACCCGACTAGTATAACGCGATGCATGTAAGGTTAAGTAAACTCACGGGGGTAACACATAACCATTATAATTTGACTAGTTGATGGGGTTAGGTTAACATATACTTAACCAATCTAACATGATAACTTGATGGGGTTAAGTCATGAATCGCTTGAATATACTTAACCAATCTAACATGATAACTTGATGGGGTTAAGTCATGAATCGCTTGAATATACTTAACCAATCTAACATGATAACTTGATGGGGTTAAGTCATGAATCGCTTGAATATACTTAACCAATCTAATACGGTAATTTGATGGGGTTAAGCTTAAATATACTTAACCAATTTGACACAGTGATTTGGATAGGGTTAAGTCATGAACCGCCGGAATACGCTTAACCAACTTGACACGTGATTCGTAGGGCTAAGTCATGAACTTGAATGACAACACTTAGCCAACTTGACATGACATGTAGACGGGTTAAGTCACGAACGGGAGTGACCACACTTAACCAACTTGACATGCTATATTGATAGGGGTTAAGTCTTGAATTTAGATGACAACACTTAACCTGCTAGACGGAAACCCTAGTTACGCGGTCCTTTTCAGCAGTAACCCTCTTGGATGTATCACGATACCCTAGGGACTAGGCTAGGGTAGGGCACGATTACTGGGCTGATTGTAAGCGACCAAAACGAAGGCTGAGTTTGGTGCGCCATCGTAGGTTCAGGCGGGCTATGGTCGTGCACGTAGTCCGGAGTTGAAAAAGCAGGTGTGGGCACCAGTAGTTAGACACTGTGCGTGCTTGGAATGGTGTCAGTGGTTGACACCCTAGGGCTTGATACACCCTAGGGTGGACTTAGCACAGAGTAGCTACATTCGTGATTGGGCCGTATGACACCGACACACGACGAGCTAGGACTTGTAGGGAGCCGATCGATTAGATCGTTACGTGGAAAAAGGGCGTTGTTCGATAGGTAGCATAATCCCTTGTGGTCCTAGGTGGCATAAAACCTGGTCGAATCTAGAAAACGTCCAATAGGTAGCATAATCCCTAGTGGTCCTAGGTGGCGTAAATCCTAGATGAACACGCGATAATTCATGATAAGATAGTACAGCTAGATCAAGGGTGACAGTCCAAACGATTTCAAGGATAATGGAACTACGTTGAAGTAGTATAGAACTACGTGAGGAAGCCCGTAGGATTTACGACAAAGGACTAAACATATACATGGGAAGAAACATGCGAGTTGGGAAAATCTACATTAGGTTGACATGGACCATTTCATGACATTGGGCAAGGGACATTTAGTAGCTAACACATGACACGGGTTGGGATACTAGTACGGAAGGTGCAGGGAAAATATACTTGATAGAACCTTGGGTGTATTACTCGATAGAACCTTGGGATGTTATACTTGATGCATAGTGACCGTAGTTTATCTCTATACAGTAGTTCATCCTGTTAACTTAGTTTAGCTTGTCTATCTTGTCATCATCCTTATGTTTACTTTCAGTTTATGACTGTCACGTTACCTTTACCTGTTTTTATGCTGGAAGTAGATAGGACTTACCAGTCTTTATGACTGGCCCCGTTTCTTTCGCCTCTTTGTCTTCCGTTTCCCCTCCAGGTTTTCAGGGAGGAAATACTGTTATTTAGCTCAGACTTCTTCTGCTTCAAGGTCATCATGTATGGCTTGGATCTTTTCTTGGCTATGGCTATTTTACTGTTTTACTTGGGAAATAATTTATGACTATGGTTTTATGCTTCTTTATTATTGCAAGACAGGTTTCGATGTAAGTAATTTAATGGCACTTTGATGTAAAAGGTTTTAGACCTTACTACTTTTATAAAGTAATAAAATCATGTTTTCTTCCGCTGTTTTATATGTTATGTCTTGTAATATTTCTGTGCATGTTTACCTAGATAATACTCCACCAAAGCTAGTGCATTCCCTTTGTGAGTGACCCTAGCAGAGGTGGGGTGTTACATTTATTCTGGATTATTTCTCATTACAGCACAAATCAGAAGTACATATTTACATCGGTTGGAAGGAATTTTATGTGAATCACATAGGCCACGGGCCGACCAGACATCTTAGTACCAACTACTAGTTCGGGAAATAATAAGGCTCTGAGGTCATGCGTCCATTCGGTTAGGCCTGGCTCAAAAGTGAACCACCACATCAGCCCCCGTGCCTAGTTCTGTAGTCACATCCACAAAAGACAAAGAGTCATGTCGTTTCATTATAAAAGGTTGTCCCACCATCCTTATTTACTTTTTACTGCAACCGATTTTGTAATTCTCTAAAGAGATTCGAAAAAAAATCCTTTTTCTAAATCCAAGATCGTCTTCTCCAGCTCCTTTACAGGTATCGATGTTCTTCTCCTTACTTTTAAACATAGATTTCACACTCAGATCTTCCCAACTTTTCTTTTTTGCCCCCAATTTGTGTTATGTATAATTTACGGTCTGAATCGTCGGCGTTGTACTCGCTAGAATCGTGGTCTGGTGGTGTGGCGATGTTCATTCGTTCTGTTGATGGCACAAGCAGTGACAATCAGTGGTGAGAACGGAATTATCTTTATAGAGAAGTGTCCTGTCTTTCAAAGCTCTTCAAATTTCAAAGTGCCATCAAATCATAGGACACGCGGCAGTAGGAAAGAGGGAATGATAGTACAAGGATGACGACTCTCGGTATGGTTATGTAGAGGGTGATGTTGAAATCAATGCTTGTCAATATGGCCTCGAAGAACAGGTGATTATCCTTACCTTGTTTAGGAATATTATCTTACCTTAGGTCGACAAGGTTATCGACTGACCCCCTTTTTTAAACTGAAAGCCGCAAAATTGAATACGTCTTAAATTGCGTGTTTTTTAACTTAAACTGTCACTTTTTCTGGCGCATACTTGTGAACACACATGCTGAAGTATTATGATCTTATCAATCTGACTGAGGCTTTTTGCAGCACAACTCATAACGTCAGGATGACGCATTACTCGTGAAGTCGAGGCTGAGAACAAAAAGGCCATATCCGCTCATGTAGACTTGGGGAGTTCCTCGGCTTTTACTTCCAGGACCGACCCCGAATCTGAATTCAACACTGATACTCATGGTCGATCGGTCGATTTTCCTTATGCTATGGAAATCGAAGAATCAAGTGGGATAGCAGCTGCGCCCGATACTCTCCATAATGCTAATATTATAACTGCTCCTGAAGGCTCTTGGCCCGGTATAATGTATGAAAGGCAGCTAGAAAACTTGAGTGTGAAACATAAGCTTTCATGGCTCGATATGTTGCTTCAAAATACGGCGATCTTCCTCACAATCCGTCGAGTGGCTACATGGCGCTTACCGTCCAATGTGCACCACTGGGGCTATCGCCCCTTTCTCTCCATTCATACTCGACTTTTTAAGGTAAATGAATCTAGTCCCTATGCAACTTCATCTGATCGCATATACCAGCTTGTTGTCTTTATGTGTCATGTACATGAAGTATTGAACTGAATCCCCATGCTCGACGATATAATATTTTTATTCAACTTCAGACATCGAGAGCAAACTTCCTCTTCTTTTCTTTACTTTTAGGTTGTCCACAGTTGAAAAATCATCGAGGGCATCCCCAGAAAACTGGGTGACACTCATGCCTAGTTTTTCTTTAAACAACAACCGGGATGCGCACGCCGTTGGCTCCGATGTCGTAAATCTTTTTACTCTAGTTGATTTGATCATAGGCAAGACTTTTATTCAAATTGTTTCCATGTACATAATGAGCCGACACGTCCCGAAGGTAGGGTGTTCCGGGATCATTTAATAATTTGGTTTCTCTTAAGAAGGATGACCGACACTAAAGGTTCTTTCAACCGACGCAAATCTTCATCATTGTCATGTTCTAAACAAGAAAAGGTCATTGGGACCCTCGGATAGTAAGGGCTCTCCTTCATGCAGCATTAGGTTGAATGTGCCTCCTCCTCAAAAAAGTTGACTAATGTCAAGGTCGTGCCTCCCATCAAGGGGTCGTCTATTCAACCGTCGTCCGGAGGGAAAAAGAATACTCGTCACCAAGTCAAGATAAAGATGTCAACTTATAAGAGGCTACGTCAGGAGTCTGATTTGCTAATAACACAGGAGAAAACATAGGCAGATGCTTCAGAGAAGATTCGTGTTGAAACAATAGATGAGGGAGCTGCTGATCACCAACTAGAAGACTCTGATGCTGGAGTAGACCCTTCTCCAATTCACAGGCCCCAGGAGGAAGAATCTAACCTCCCTTTCCAAGGATTATAGAATGTGGAAATACCTGATGCATTTATAACTTCTCAGAACTTGGACCCGGAGGACTTTTTTCGTACCAAGTATGGAGAAGATTTCATATTAACCGACCCGAAAGATACAGGGGTAGCTTATCATGTTTTAAGCTTAGGTTGGCTTAGGAGAAAAACTTATTATACACAGCACTAGAACTGTACGGCACAGTTCTATATTCCCTTTTTGTATTGATCGACCTTTTTTCAATAATGCAGCTGTGGTCGATGAGGAGTATTATCATGCCAACTTTGATTCTTTGTTGGAAGTTGGTGGTCCTGCTGGGTCGGTCCCGCTGCAGGTCAGGCGGGAGGGCGATCATGGGGATGATGGTAGTAGAAAGAAAGAGATAAGAAAGAAGAAAAAGAAGAAAGAGAAAGCTAGGAAGAGGAAGAAGCGAGAGAAGGGAAGCCAAGGCCATAAGAAGAAGGAAGGGAAGAGGAGAAGGCATCGTGAAGGAGAAGAAAAACTTGAAACTTCCAAACCACAATCTCCACCTCAACCTCGAGTGCAAGCCCCAAGAACGACGATCGAGCCACTGACGTGGCTGCCCCTAGTCATCCCCTTTTACCAGTCGAGCCTTCTCTTAAGATACAATCGGCCAGTGAAAAAAGTCCCCTGGGGTCGAGCCATCTGAATTGAGAGAGAATACCTCCCGAATAAATGAAGAAATGGAGGAACTCTTTCCAGGTCTTTATTTTGCTGATATCGACCCTTCCCTCATGCTTCAGCCCTCCCCATTGAACCTCCAAGATCAAACCAAATCGAACATTGACTACACACTAACCCAATACAATGCGATGTACGCATATGCAAGACAAGTGTGTGATGTGGTGAGGAGAAGAACAAAAGAGAATGTAAGCATGAGGAAGGAGCTGGAGCTCGATAAGAAGGCTTTTGAGTTGCTACAGAAGATGGTAGCGGAATGTAAGTCCGAGGTTATTACTACAAGTGAGAAGAGTGGCGAGAGACTTTGAAAACTCTAGTGGCTCAAATTGAGTCCGCGAGCTAAGTGTGTGCGAACTTGAACACCGAAAATGAGAACTTGGGGAGTGACAAGGATCAGTTGGAATGGGAAGTGAGAGATTATAAGACCCGTCTCAACTTATCCGAGGTAGCCAGGAAGAAAGCCGAGGGTGTTGTCGCCGCCGCAATCGAAAATGTCAACAATGCTCATCTTCATCCTAAAACTGAAATCTGTGTGATCAAAGCCGAACACACCATTGAAAAAAGAGAAATAAGCAGAAAGTTTGGTGTTTGCGTTTATGGTTCTTTTCCCGTGTCCTTCGTCACCGAGTCTTGGCTTTGACAAAGGATTACTAATGGGTGTTAACTGATGCATTGGAGGTGTTCATAAAAGAGCAAAGGGTAAGCTGGTGAACGTGGAAGCTTTGATCACTCAATACTTACGTGACGATGAGCGTGAGGTATTGGCTGAGGGAAAAAGAAACTTACAGGCATTCAGAGATGTTGCACGTTATGCGACTAAGGGGAAGTCAGTCCCCGAAGTTGACCAAGCATGGCAAGAGCATCTCTTCCTTCTTTGAATGTTGAGGTCGGTTGTTCTTCTACTCCCCTTCCTAAAAATCAATCTTCCGGTGTTGTAGAGGAATATAGTCCGGATGACCCTCTTCTCCTTTTACCTAAGGATAGCTCAGTTGCTCCGGCTTCATCAGGGAATGTTTCAGACCAACCAACAAAGACCAAAGATCACTCATTCTCTCATTCTTAAATTTATATAGGCATGTCCGAGCAATATATTTACCGAACTTCCATTGTCAACCAAAACCTTTCATACTTTGGCCAGACCAATAATGGATGTAATGACTAATGGGTCAACGCTTGGGGCTTCTACATATATCGGTTCCGATCGCGGAAAAAGATTGCATCGTCCTTCTTTGCTTTATAGGACTTGCATTTTCAGGTGCACTTGTCTCCGCGACGTCCAGATCTTTTGCGGAGTTCACATAATATTCCATAGCTCGGATGCTATGCCCTGCTGGATGAGGTCCTCTAACAATGGCATTAATTACTATCCCCTTTTCCTTCTCTTGGGTTGTGGTCTAGGTGTCACCTGACTTTGCTTGGATACTGAAGTCCCCTGTCTCTCGGGGCTATTCTATACTCATCGAGCTTTCCCTCTCGAATCAACTTCTCAACAATATCACGAAGGTGGCGGCATTCATTAGTCATGTGCCCATAAATTTCATGGAAAAGATAAAATTTCCCAATCGATCATTCTTTTTCAGTAGGTTCACGCAAGGGAGGCTTCTTGTACCGAATTGTACTGCATGTGCCGAGATAAATGTTTTCCAGCTTGTCATTAAATGCCATATAACTTTTGAAGGCTTGGAATCAGTGTCGCTTTCTAGAGTTCCCTCTTTGTCCAGGGTTCCCATTAGCTCCCCTTGATTCGTTACCATTTTGCTTGCTATAGTTCCCAACATTCACTTCCACCTTTCCAAAACTATCCCTGAACTGTTTTAATGCTACGTTACTTTGGATGGCTTTTCTAGAGATGTCTTTTGGCCTAGCTTCTTTCTCTAGTTGAGCATCTTCCTAGCGTA
Source organism: Allium sativum (assembly GCA_030737875.1). Taxonomy (NCBI): domain Eukaryota; kingdom Viridiplantae; phylum Streptophyta; class Magnoliopsida; order Asparagales; family Amaryllidaceae; genus Allium; species Allium sativum. The sequence continues at coordinate 419,386,274 of CM060913.1, read as the reverse complement.
ATTGGATGTTGACCTTTTCATAGAACATCTCAATGGTCATGGGAGGTTTCCCATTAGATACTTCCCCAACTCCGTTATTTTGTTAATGTCATCTACCATGTCCATCAAAACCGTCTCATGATTAGGATTACTTGCTTTGGTGGCAACCCAGTTAAATCGATTGAGGTAGTTCCTCAAGGACTCACCCCTTCCTTTCTTTACTACGGAAAGGGACATGACATGCTTCGATTTATAGGCATGAAGATGGAATTAGTTCAGGAATTTCTCACTAAAGCCTTTGAAGCTTAGGACCGACCTTGAGGGAAGATGAGTGAACCACATAAGTATTACTCCACTTAGAAAAATCGAGAAAGCCTTGCATTTGATGGTTTTTGGAGCTACAACCACCTCCAGGAGCTACGGCACCTCCATATGCCATGAATATCTCAACAAATGTTGTTGCGGGTCGGTGGTTCCATCGTAATGATTCATCTGGGGAATATTAAGCCTTTTGGGAAATTCTTCCTATGGAATGTTATCAATGAAAGGCATATGGTTTCGGCCGATCCCCCAATCTTCATTTTATACCTTCTGTTGTCATTCATGATCGGTTGTACCATGGCCGCTAAATCTGAAGGGATAAGTGTCCCTCGATCAGCTTCTTCGATCGACCTATCCCCCTATGCTCCCTCTCCAGGAAACGTCGCCTGGCTTGCCTTCAGGGCGGTTCTTCCTGTCCCCCCTAGGCGTCTCGGTCATTCACAAGATGTAGGGGAGGAAGGATGGGAGCTTGGGTCATCTAAGAATCGGTTTGGTGAACCGTGGGAGAGACGCTTCGGTCCTGTCGAGTTGTGGTTTTGATTACCTCCACGTTGGTCAGATCGGCTTGAGTTTGACCTGTCGTTCCTGGCTGATCTGAACGTCCTTCCAAATATAACTGTCGCGCATTTTTTGTCTTTCCAGCGAGCATCTCGGTTGATGTCGGCCTCTGCATCCCCCAGATGACGATGAGCTCTCTGATTTCTGGTCCAATCGCCGAGGGGAAGATTGATGATTCTTGAACTCTTCCAATCGCCTCTACATATGGTTCATATCCTGGCTCATCGCAGTATTCTCCAAGGAATGAGCATTTAGAGCATCTGTGGTTAGTACGACCATGAACTCATCACGGGTTGCGAAAGATGGGAGTGAAGCTTGATCTATTATGGAAGGTTGTACCGAAAATGGTAGAACGGGCTGGTCCGCATTGGGGTCTGGAACGGTCGACCCTCCAGCCACATCTAATGACGTTGTAACCACAGCCTGCTTTCCAGCGGCACGCATTGAGGATTTAGCAACCATGATTCAATACTATCTGAATAAGTCGTAGGTTCTGATCTCGGACTTGGCAATCCGAAAGTAGAGCAAAATCCTTCAAATGCTGAGAATATCAATTTCTCAGTGAAAGCACCAAAGTGTTGGCACTGAAAACTAGTACAACACCCAAGAGACAAATTTGTAGAGATTAAATAAAGACAAAAATGATCACACATAGATTTATAGTGGTTTGGCGTTAAAGAGCCTACGTCCACTTTGTAATTCTTCTTATGTTAGCTAATCTATTACATTTGAATTGTTATAATAATGATATAATCAAAAATTTGCCAATAGGATCCTTCTTCTGAGTCCAGAAGGTATATTTGTAGAGGCTACAATATTTGAGTTGGCTGAAGCACGTGTTCTAGGATCCAAGACTTTAGGAGATCCTGAAGATGAGTTCTTTCCGTGGATAGGGGCGTGATTTGAATCGACGGCGCTAGGTGGCATCTGACCTCATCATAAAGAGATGATTAGTTACGTTCAAATAGGATCAAGGCTGACTCTTCCTGAGGATATTTGGCACAACATTGGAATGAATCTGACATAATCAGTCCGAAAGTCGAGGGTTCCAACTTGCTCGCGCGCTGGGTCTTTGTGCCTGACTCAAGGCTCAGGTGTCGGTTGACTTGTCTCTGGATCGGTCGGATCTGTGGTCGGAATCATACAGACTTTCTCGTCATCTGGGACGAATCCCCATAATGCCAATGAATCTTGAAGGCCTTGCAAAAAGGCTAGTCAACAAAAGCCAAATGTGGAATTTTCAAACCAAAGGCATTCAACATTGATGTAATGCAAAGTGAACCAACATCCTTTCAGGAAGCCAACCACCACACTGAGTGGAGGACATCTAAGGAAGAAGAGTATAATGCTGCTATTAAAAACAAGACATGGACACTAGTTAATTTACCATATCACAACAATTTAATTGGCTGCAAATGAGCTTTTAAACTTAAAAAAATGCTGATGGCTTTAAGTATAAGGCAAGGCTTGTTGCAAGGGGTATTCACAATAGTTTGGCTTTGATTTCTCAGAAACATTCTCACCTATTGTGAAACCATCTTCAATAAGAATAATTCTAACAATTTCCTTATACAAGAATTGGGACATCAAACAAGTTGATGTTAATAATGCTTTTTCGAATGGTGAATTGCAGGAGGAAGTATTCATGGAGGAGCCTGAAGGCTTCATTCAAAAAGGAAAAGAAAAACTTGTGTGTAGACTCAACAAAGCCATCTTTGAGCTAAAGCAAGCACCAAGAGTGTGGTTTAACAAGCTGAAGTCAACATCATCTTTCACAAGCTGAATGATTTGAAGCCATGTCAATTAATATTAGAAACGAATGATCAAAAATATGATCAAGTGAATAACCAAGAATACCACAAACCAATTACACTATTCAATTTAGTATTACATTTTTGCAATCTCAATCTACTTTCTCCTCTCTATCTCAATACATTTCATCATCCTAATATTAAATTTTATCAAAATCTAACAAAGTTGATATGATTAAAAACTTTGTGGTTGTTAAATTTAAGTGGAAACGGTAGTTAAATTTAAGTTGATATGAGATATGGGGTGGTAGTCACATCAAGTGCAAATGAAAATAACAATTGTTCAAAAGTTAAGTCATATCGAAATGATGATCAACCTGAGTTGGTTATCCATGTAAATTGTTCACAAACTAAAACAACCACAATACTCTTTGATGGACTTCTCTAGATCTAAACAAAGTATGAAGTAGTGTAAGAAATAAATTCCTTTCGAGTCTCATCTATGGTGTGATTTATAATCCTGCATGGAAAAATATGATATCATAGTAAGAGTTAAAATGTAATAAAATAAAGAAAATAAAAACAATTAAAAATATTCTCAGACAACATAAGCGACAATTCTGATTTTGCAGAGAGTACGTACTAGTCATTTACATGCTAGAATGAGATAAATATCATAATCAATGAGTTGGTGTAGTCTTGCATGACTGATGCTTTCATGTTTTCTCCCATATATTTTTTATTTTCATTTTTCACAAGCAATTAGAGAACGTATGACAGGTTTTTAGTGTAATTTATGTTTAATACTCGTATTGTTGTTCTCTATGTATTATAAATTATACCCTTTTATTTTTAGTATATAAAGCATCTAATTCAAAAAAAAAATTGTTAGTTCAAATGGGTCATCATTTTTGTGTTTTACCTAAAATGTCAAATTCGGAGCAAAAGTCCTGTTTACGTTCTGGGTTTTGGAAATCTGAATTCTTAGATTCGCAAAAATTGTATGATCAAGTTTAAACATACAACCATTTCGATCCAATTTAGAACTTCATCTTACAGAATTCAATCATTTTCGGTGATAGTTAGTTGTCTAAAAAAACCACTTTACTTTTGATACAGAGGATCAAATCGAGTTAAATGCAAATTTAAATATGTACGTTTTATGTTAACAATAATGATTTTATGTTGTCAAATTCAGAAAATTAGATCGAAAAATGCGTTATTGGTTCAAATTGGTTGTTTCTCATAAATCAAGTGTGTAACTAATATATATAACTTCACTACGGCAGTGTGTTGTTATTGTCTGAGATATGAAATTATTGTTTATTCATAGAAAAAGAAACGGACGTATTAGTTAGAGCATAAAATAACAATGAGTTTAGTATGACCCGGATGTTGGAAAGTTGATATCATTATATATATATATACACACACACTTCCTTCGATTCATAATATAAGACGTTTTTGGTGGTTTGATTTGTTTCAAAATGTAAGATGTTTAAGTTTGTTATTCCTATTTTATCCTTGATCCATAATAAATGTTAGAGACTCAATGATTGCTTCGCAATTTTTATGCAGGAAAATAGAAGTGATAATTAGGTTGCACATGAAAAGAGAACTTAATTTGTTAGACTTACTTAATTTAAGTATGGACTAAAATGTCAAATAATTTTTTTCTTTAATTCACGTGTAAATTTCTAAACATCTTATATTATAAACCGTAGGGAATATATAGGAGCGTTTCAGGACACCTTTATTTTGTCCTACCCCTTTAGCACACATACCGTATCGTGAGGTATACTAATCTAAATTCAAAAAAAATTGTAGACGTTTAACTCACACACACACCCATATATATATATATATATATATATATATATATATATATATATATATATATAGGGGACGACTATTGAGACACAAAACTAAACACAAACATTTCTCAATTTCTCGTTTTTTTTGTTTTTCATATCTTTCACGAGATATTTCTCAAATCCCGTTTGACCTCTCATTATTCTTGGAAAATATTTCCATATATCATAGCTATTTACTTTCTATATTCCGGAAAATATCTCTTATCACAGGTGGAAAACTTTTCCATATATTCACAAATTCTTATTTTCTATATTTAGAAAACATATGTTATTAACATCGAATTTTTTTTCCATAAATTCACATCTCTTACTTTATGTCGACTAAATCATTTCATTTTCTATACTGAGATAACATCTCTGATTATATTTGGAAAAATATTTCCAAAACTCATTTACTTGAATTTAAACAAATATCGTATAAAACACTACTGTTACGACAATTTAAAACCATAACACTCATCAATAGCCCGTATCTATAACCAATCCTCGCTAAGAACCATATTCGTTTGTCAGTGATGAAATCAATCAAGTTGAGGTATAATTACCTCTCAGATCTTAATTGAATAACATTTTTAACTTTGACAAAGTTCGTAACTTCGAATACCAACAAAACATCGCTCATGCAACTCTCGGATTCTATTTAATAATCCACTTTTTTTTCGGGAATCATTGATTATAACAATAGTGTTATAATCTAGGCTCTGAGATATAAAACCTTAAAATATAACTTTTATTCATTATTTTGAATAAATAAATAATAAACAGCTAAATCTTGATTAAACGGAAAGTAAATAGTACTTTCATGAATTCGGTATAGTCGAATTTCAATGTTTAACTCTCTTTCGAGTATTTTCTATTCGATTATCATTCCGAACTTTGGAATAAGTTTACCATTTCAGATCAACTAAATTTCCACTTTCATTCTATATTCACCTTTGAATTTATCATTTCCAACTCCTTACCAATTTCACTTATAACCATTCCAATATGCAAAACGTTTATTTTTAAACCATTATCCACCTTAAAGTGAATATTCCTTTATAGAAATCTGGACTCGTTTTATCAAATCAATTTGATTTGAATTGTGAACACTATTACGGGCTCAAATCCTTTCTATCGAGTCACTTTATAAATTTACATTCATATTCCAGTTTTTATAAATCTCGTTTTCAAGTCAACTTCTTGTTAATTATCTATCAAGTTTATAACTTAATATCAACTTCATATTTGATTATAAATTACTGGTTCAAAACCCAATACAAATTATCCTGTCAAGTTCCAAATTATATAGTATACAATTTATAAAAATAAATTATTTTTATAAAATTTGACATAGTCGAATTCCAACTATAAATCCTTATGCATTTATTTCAATTCCATTGAGATTCCGAAAGTCAAAGTAAATTTCGTCGTTTTGTTCTCAAACAATTTCCAACACCCCAGTCAGGGGAACCCGCCAATTTTCGTCTTGATTTCTATCCAAATTCCTTTCTCGATGACCCTCGAATTATGAATATCAATGTTTGTAACTTTTCAGTTTTTCCTTCTTTTAGGGTAATCTACCCTCGAATTATGAATATCAATGTTTGTAACTTTTCAGTTTTTCCTTCTTTTAGGGCAAGTAGATTACGGTAAATGATGATGGCAGTTTTCAAAAATAAATTCACAAAAAACAAGCAAACTAATCTGCACATATGCGCAACAATACGTCTAACCTTTGTAAACTAAACTACTTGGGAGTTTTGAAAATCAAGAAACAGATTAAATTTTGCACTTAACGAAAGTGTAGCAAATTGCAAGCATGTGTAGGTAATCAAACATAAAAGCTAAACGTGTCCTGATACTTAGCAAACCGCTACTTCTAAAGTGACAGTCAAGAAACGTCGGCACCCGCTACTTCTAAAGTGACAGTCAAGAAACGTCGGCACGAGAACGGGCACACTGATAAATATTTAAATACATTTTAATGGGGCTCTTTCATGCAAAAGAGCACCCTCCAAAAAATAAAGTATGCTGCTTAAATGTGGAGAGCACACGGTAATCTTTAGTAAAAGGCGAAAGAATAGTTCGCTCTGTGCTCACCACGCAGCTGCTTGCGTTCTATAGTATCAATTCGGCCTGTTTATATATTAGACTGGCCTCCTTCGCTGCTTAATATCCAGCGATATGGGACAAAACATGCAAAACTGCATCACTTTTTCTTTACTCTTTCTCCTTTCAATCTTTTTGTCCCAGACTTCTCAGCTTGTTTTTCATTTGAACTTGCTTACCATGCTTAAGTTGAACCCTTGGAGTTGAACTCTATTACCACCATTGTTCACATTATATTTGCACATAAGAGATCTGCTGCACGGTATTTCATCTACAGTTTTGGGTTTTAATTGTTTATCCGTATATATTGCTTCATATTGACGCTTAATTTGTTTTTGTAGCAGCTTCTTTCGATTGCTCTGTTTGAAGCAACGATGTATTATTTCATGGCTGTTCATGTGTGCTTGCTTGAGATGCCAATATATGATTCAGTCATCTCACTCGTCTTGAGCTTGAGAAGCTACCCAGCATGCTATTTTCTTATTATATCTGTATGGTTTGAACTTGCCTTGATATATGTTAAAGAAAGTCAGCAAAATAACGCAACTTCCTATGAGTATTGCCAATTTAATCGTTGATATAACAGAAGTTGGTGTCAAATTGCTGTCATCCATTTTGTTTGAATCAAGAAAACCATATAGGAGTAATATTTAAAAGGATGCTAGTTCTCAACTAGTTTGTAACATGACATTCAAGGTCAGCTGGTCAATAATATGACGTTCTAGCTCAGTTGGTTAGTGATAAAAGGGATATCAATCCAATATTACTAGTATTTATGGAATTAATTTTGAAAACAAAAGAAACGAACTGTGGGGTAAACATAAAAATATGAGCAATAAATATAAACTACCATGAATAGTAATGGAAGATTTCACTAATGCATTTAAAAGAGACAATGCAATTCCACAGAGTAAAATGCATAAAATTAGCAAATTCTTATTACAAAATGGATTGATTCGATTAGTTACTTATGGTAATAAATCTACACTACGCAGGTCAAGGATGGTCAAGATTGTACATTGTAAGCTAAATAGTATATTAGTTAATAAAAAAATCTCTAGCTTTTCCAAAATGTATATTTTGTGGTAGCATTTGCATTAGAGGTGATACTGTGGTTAGAGGGTAGTAAAGCTTGGGTAGAAAAATCATTGGAAGGATGAGTCATAAGAGCGGAAAATATGGACCCATAACCTGACTGAAAAAAATTAGTTTTGGTGGAGGGGATGAAAAAGAAGAGTTAATGTGCATATTCTGTGCATGTTTTAGAGTTTGAGAAATATGAGACCAATTCTTCATGTCCCTGTTCTCAGTATCCTTCATGTTCATCCAATCAAATCTCCTGATTTTCGCTGTTTTGCATTTAAATCTCCAACAATTCGGGGATTTTAGTGCAAAAGGTGGAAACTAGAGGGTTTTGACTGGGTGAGACACGAGGGACACTGAAAATGAGGACATAACAATTGATACGGGGAACCATGGAAGAAGGATATGACATATTTGTTTAATGTGAGTGGGGGTGGGTTACAAAATGCAATACGAGTTTGTTGACACCATTTTAACGTGTGTCATCATGACACCACTAACGGTGTTTGTGGTGTGTGGTTGAGATTGCCCCCTGAATTTCTCTTGTTAAATCTCAGTCGCATACCACTAACACCGTTAGTGGAGCCATGGTGACATACATTAAATAGTGTTAACAAACTAGCTTTCTACAAAATGGGCAGAATATTGACCACTTTGAAAGTAAAAGGCTTGATGCATCAAGCTCAATGATAATAAGAATGGAGAGGGATTTATGAAATCAAATTGCATAGTAATGCTTTAGATTAGTTTAAGCTAGGTCATAGGCAAGATGGTTGTAAGAACAGTATAAGCAACGGTATCTAAAGAATGCACTAACAATTAGGGTGCGTTTTTAACGAACAATAATAGAGCACTGGAGCATGATATTTGAGTGGCGCATTTGAGCGTGGCATTGTTGCGAACGGGAAATGTGTTTTTTTGCTACGAACGAGGTATTTGAGTGAATTATTTATTTGTTGAATTATTTGTTTTGAATTAATTTATGCGTTTAATTTTAATTCATGTTTCTTATGTGTATGACAACATTTTGGAAAGCTTGTAATATCAGTCCCACATTGCCAAAAAATTATGAATAGCTTGGTATATATATGAGTATGCAAACTATAGACACAATTAAAATAAAATAAAATAACCTTAAATTAACATAAAGACTTGATACTCATACATATAAATTAACACGCACCATCATTAACACAAAATTATTGTTGGCGTCCGATGCCAACAACCGAATTTCCGTCGATCGCCAATCATTCCTGGAAGCGTGGCTTACCACATTCCGGCGTCAAATGCGAATGCAAGCGTGGAGAGAAAGAGCTGCGAACGCACCCTGGCCTTATTATTTTCATGCAACAAGTCCTCAACGTGTATTTTGAGTATGTCATCATTTTTCACTTAATCTTCTCCACTGTCAACATCAGTAACTAAATTTGCATTTTAAGACATTACAACTTGTTAAACCAAAATCTGGGCCTAACACCCAAATGCTATGTGAAAACCTCACAATCACAAATCAATGCAGAAAAGCAATAAAATAAGAGGAGACACACAATATTTTATAGTGGTTCGGCTCAAACCAAGCCTACGTCCACTTTATCTCTTCTTAAATCCTAAAAAGTTACAAGTACAATTCTGTTGGTTTGCGGTTTATATACGAAATCCTCGTGTTTACAATGAAAAGAAGTACAAAAAGTGGAGATTATACACGAAATCCTCGTGTTATAATGTGGAATTCGGCTTTGATGTGTTCGCAAAGTCCTTACGGTTGTAATGGTGGAAACCCAGTAAGAGAGTGGCCAAAAGATTCAAAAAGCTCTCCTCAAATGGCCATGTTTCGGAGTATTTATAGGCGTAGGAACCCTTCTGGGTGACCCGGTTCGGATGCCACGTGGCACACCCAGAGGAAATCTCAAAGAGTAGTGGAGAAAGTGGAAATATCCTTTCCAAGTCGTGTTGGGCCAAGTGTTATCCGATCCGCATTTGTTGGAGGCGGTTATGGCAAGAGAATCGGTCAAACTTTGTGTGCAGAAGCAGGTCCAGGGGGTCGGTTCGGCCCTTAGATCCGAACCGAGTTGGTGTCCTCGATTAGAAGACGTTACACACTTCTGTGCAGAATCCGAGGGGGATCGGTTCGGCCTAGCTCGATCCGAACCGGGCCAGTGCTATGCTGAAACCATCCAGTGCTATCGGGTTTGCTTCTTAGCTGTGATTGAAGGGCGGTTCGGGTTCCACCACGCACGATCTGAACCGGTTAGGGGTGATGCCAAATTTCCAAATCTAAGTTTCCAGTTCTGCATGCGTCCACGGAAACAGACATAACTTTCAAACCATAAGTCTGTTTTGTCCAAACGAAAGCTCGACTTGAAGCTGATTCAGAGAGCTACAAGAGTTGCGGAGCTTAGCTCCATAATTGATGTTTTCGGGCCTAAAAGAGGTCGTCTGATAGGATTTTCGGGCCAATCTTTGTTTGTGATGCGACTTCAACCAAATCGTTTCCTGTCTTCTGACGATATTCCCCATACTTGTACGTATTGTTAACCAGAGATTTCATGTGTGACGGCTTTGACAAAAAGCAGGTCAATATTTTGGCCCCTAGAACATATCTTGCTGGTTGAAGGAAGATGTGTTCTGGATAATCCAAGGCCACGCCGGGCCTGCCAGCTGCAAGTATAATCCATACCTGCGAAGAAAAGAGAGAAAAAAGGTGTGTTAAATCCTGACAAAACTAATTACACTTTCAAGCATAAACCAGGCTTGGGCGTTTGTTTGAGCATAAACCATATCGAGGGACGTTCGCATCATCCTACCAAAACCTGGCGAGGGACCTAACCTTCCGGGTATAAGCCATACCAGGAAGTTCAAACTGAGCATAAGCCATACTCGAGTTTTATTGAGTTCCTTTGCCCAATCCTGACAAGATCGTTCATTGTTCCTGAGTATAATCCATACTTAAGTATCCTAGTGAGTAAAATCCATACTCATGTCGGGAGAGAGCTATACTTGCCAAAACCTGACAAGACAGTTTGTCCCTAGGCATAATCCATACTTAAGGGTCCGAGATAAGTATAAGCCATACTTTAATTGAGATTGAGAATCCTGCCACAACCTGACAAGACACTTAAATTCGCTAAACATAATCCATGTTCAGAAAGTACTTCCTTATTCGATTCAAAGTACAAATCCAAAGCAAATCCTGATTGATTTGTCATCGGGTGCAGAGCACGCTTTGGAGCTAAATCCTAACCCCGAACGTGTGTACTCCGATTTAGCTAATCGGAAAACCTAAAGAAAGCAAAGAGACATATCTTAAATCCTAAGAAATGGTGAAAATGCAACGTGATCCAATCCAGATCAGTTGATGATGAGCCAATGGGAGCTCGATTCAGGGTCATTCCCTCTCCGGGGAGCAGGTGGTGGCAGCGCGGGTGCAGGCGCTGTAGGTTGTTTCACATACTCGGGTAGCTCTCCACGTCTAACCCGTTCCTCAATCAAGTCTCGCAAGTGCCTACAGTCATTTGTGTCATGACTGTCTTTATCATGGAATATGCAATGCTTTCCAGAATTGCGTTCTCTTTACGATGGCTCCCTTCTGGGAGGCTTTGGGTAGGAGATGACACCGTTTGTGTCCATGTAAATGTCAGTCAAGGTCGAATTGAGTTCAGTGTACTTTTCATATTTGGGCCCTCTCCGGGGCTGAGCGTTGTGGTCATTCTTGACAGTAGGTTTCCCTTTTCCTTTTCCAGATTCAGACAGTTCTCCGTCTTTGAGCATGTTGACATCGAGAATTTTCTTTTCAAAAGTTGCGTCTTCCTTATGCAGAAATCTATCCAATTCAAGGTAGAATTCGCTAAGATTCTGTGGTGGATCTCGATATAATGATTTTTTGAATTCCGAGTTACCCAGAACGCCGGATACTGCCGCCATAAGTACCATTGATGGTTCAGGTCGATCAACTGATTCTGCTGCAACGTTGAATCTTTCCAGAAATGAGCGAAGAGTTTCTCTGGGCCTCTGCTTGATTGTAGTAAGCGACATGACGTTCTTGGGTCGAGCGATGTGGACCCGAAATTGCTCGATAAAGCGAGCGACCAACATGTTCCAGCTGTTCATCGACTCAGATTCCAACTGCCGAATCCACATAGCAGCTATATCGGTCAAAAAGAGGGGGAAGCATTTAGCCATGACGTTTTCCGACGCCGGTTGAACTTCCATATGCCATTTGTAGCACATCAGGTGCATGGTACAATCTGTCCTATGTTGTAGGGCTCTAATTGTGGAAGTTTGAAATTTGGGGGATTGCGAGAATTCCTGATTTCTTGTGTGAATGGATTGTGGTTGACATCATCCATGTCATTCTGATAGGTGCGGCCTCTCGAGAGGCGTTCAATGAGGTTGGTGAGTCGATCGCCTTCAAAGAGTTGTTGCAAGCTGCTAAGGTCAGAGCTAGTGCCCCAGCGTTAAATCTAGAAGAGTTCGGGAAAGTATGGGGAGCTTGGAAGATCATCCGGTTCGGTTCGGAGGTGCCCCTCTGCTGTGGCTCAGAGAAGTGAGGAGGTTCGTGGTAATGGTCACGGTTCGGGTCAGATATTTCGATCCGACCTGTTTCCGGTCCTCTGTTCCGAGCAGTTTCCTGTTGCCACTGAGCTGGTGGCTGAATGTCCATTCGGACCGGTGCGGTGGAAGGTCGTGCTCGACCTGGGTCTGTGTTTCCATCCAAAACACTAAGTGTTACCGCTGCAGAATGCTGAGGGGGATTACCCCTTGTTCCCTCCGTGCCCCCGGTTCGGATCGGATTTCGCTCTATGATCTGGGTCAGATCCGAACCGATCCGGTTTGCTGCTCCTACTGGGGCTGATTCCATGTTATTTCCAGCGAGTTGTGTGCCACCGTTCGGCCTGCCTTCCATTCGAGGAAAGAATGCATCCATCATCTCATGTTGTTTCCTGAGGAGATCATCTTGCCTTGCCATTTGAGTTCTCAATTCAGCAAGAACGTCATCCATCTCTTCTCTGGTTAAGTATGCCAATAGATCACCATGAGAGGAAGCCTCCTGGCTCGCCTCATTCCTCGCGCCTTCCGTACCAACATCCTCAGTACGAAAAAAGGTTCCATCTTTCTTTAGTTTAAACATCGATCCAATAGACGAGCAATCCGATTCCTTTCAAGTTAGAGATTGAAGTAATATCGTATGCCCCCTTTCTGGCACGCCAAAATGTTAGACCGAAATCTGGGCCTAACACCCAAATGCTATGTGAAAACCTCACAATCACAGATCAATGCAAAAAAGCAATAGAATAAGAGGAGACACACAATATTTTATAGTGGTTTGGCTCAAACCAAGCCTACGTCCATCTTATCTCTTCTTAAATCCTAAGAAGTTACAAGTACAATTCTGTTGGTTTGCGGTTTATACATGAAATCCTCGTGTTCACAATGAAAAGAAGTACAAAAAGCGGAGATTATACACAAAATCCTCGTGTTATAATGTGGAATTCGGCTTTGATGTGTTCGCAAAGTCCTTGCGGTTGTAATGGTAAAAACCCGGTAAGAGAGTGGCCAAAAGATTCAAAAAGCTCCCCTCAAATGGCCATGTTTCGGAGTATTTATAGGCGTAGGAACCCTTCTGGGTGATCCGGTTCGGATGCCATGTGGCACACCCAGAGGAAATCTCAAAGAGTAGTGGAGAACGTGGAAATATCCTTTCCAAGTCGTGCTGGGCCAAGTGTTATCCGATTCGCATTTGTAGGAGGCGGTTATGGAAAGAGAATTGGTCAAACTTCGTGTGCAGAAGCAGGTCCAGGGGATCGGTTCAGCCCTCCGATCTAAACCGAGTTGGTGTCCTCGATCAGAAGACGTTACGCACTTCTGTGCAAAATTCGAGGGGAATCAGTTCGGCCTAGCTCGATCTGAACCGAGCCAGTGCTATGTTGAAACCATCCAATGCTATCAGGTTTGCTTCTGAGCTGTGATTGAAGGGCGGTTCGGGTTCCACCATGCACGATCCGAACCGATCAGGGGTGATGCCAAATTTCCAAATCTAAGTTTCCGATTCTGCATGCGTCCACGGAAACGGACATAACTTTCAAACCGTAAGTCCGTTTTGCCTAAATGAAAGCTCGACTTGAAGCTGATTCAGAGGGCTACAAGGGTTACGGAGCTTAGCTCCGTAATTGATGTTTTTGGGCCCAAAAGAGGTCGTCTAATAGGAGTTTCGGGCCAATCTTTGTTTGTGATGCGACTTCAGCCAAATCGCTTCCTGTCTTCTGATGATATTCCCCAAAGCGTATTGTTAACCAGAGATTTCATGTGTGATGGCTTTGATAAAAAGCAGGTCAACACAACTATACCTTCAAAAAAAATTTATATTTCCATTTTGATCATATATCTTACCTTCTTCAACACTGTCAAAAGCGGCAAATTTGTTGTTTAATTGGACAGTTTATTTCCTATTGCTACTGAACGAAAATTCATCTTAGAATTTGCATTTGGTATAGGCTAAGAACAACTCCAATTGTTTCAGGGTGTGGATTTTAGATTTCCAAACCCCAAAAAGCTGGAAATTCCAACGGTTTGTGGACCACCAGCCAAATCAAAGCTGTTGTTTATGTCAGCACAAATTAAAAGTGGGCCATGATAGAAAAATTAAAGCTGTCGCATTGTTTTGTTAACCTTAAAACCGATTTGAAGAAATTTAGTTGTGGATAAGGCTGTCCCACAAGCCTAATATTAAGGTGTTCCCACAAGCCAAATTAGTTTTTAATTTGTACACGTATAGTTTTAATTCTTTTGTTTGGAAAGAAAAAGTTAACCAGGCGTTTGTTGAACAGACATCTGGTCTCAGACGTTTGTTCAACAAGCGCATGGAGAGTTTGCAGATTCCGGAATATTTCCTCCTGAAATCCAATCGAAAGGTAATTTGTACACGGTGTTCGACAGCTTTTAGAGTGTGGATTTCATATATTTGGAAATCCACTGCTCAGTTGGAGAAGCTCTAATGCTAAAAGGCCCGAATACTTTTTTGTCAAATTGTGCGAAAATCAAATCTTGCGGCTGCTGCATCTTCCCCCTTTAATCTCACACTCCCCCATGAACTGTGCCATTTCCGCACTTCTCTACACCTAAAATTCCGTGCCCTTTAGCATGGTTGTTTGATATATTAGATGACTTAGCATTACCAGCTTGAGCAACATTGGCTTGATTAAAATTCTCATGAGCACCAGAGGAAACTGCAAGCGTATATCATTTGTGAATGACGATTTTTTTTCTTGATATGGTCAACTCTTTTCCATACCCTTTTGTTTACAACACCAACACGATTCCTTAAACAGTTTTTCATAGTTTCAACATGGGCTTTCTCAAATACTCTAACTTTCTTTTCATTTCTAATAACACTATGATCCTATGACAAACAACTATACTTGCAGTTTTTATTCGAATGTCTAAAGACTTTGCAATTAACACAAATGTCAGATTTCCACAAAATATTGTACATAAAAATCAGTTGAGTAGATCCATCAAGCGATTGAACGGGGAAGGAGTTAACTAGCACTACAAGAAAACTTCACATAGACATCGGCTAAAAAAACGATGTCTCCATTTTTCGGGAGCGATGTTGATGTCAATGATGTCTAAAGTGCCAATTTTTTACATTAGTTAAAAAACGATGTCGAAGCGGTAGTAAGACATCATAAAATAATTAATAAACGATGTATTAATCCTTTTTTTTGTTTATTTCCATTCATATTAACCCCTTTTCTCATCTCATATACAGAAATAAATATTTATTAATAGAAATACTATTGCACATAATTTAATATTTAAATAGTAGTTTATTTAATTAAATATTTTATTTAATTAAATATTTTATTTAAACATATGAAATACCTTGCTACAAGACTCATCACTCATCACCTCGCTACAATACTCATCACTCATCACCTCGCTATAACACTCAACACAACCAGTTATACATTATACCAAGTGCCTCAATACGCACATCCTCCAACTGGTCCACAATGTAACACTTTCGATTCTTCTTTTAGATTTTATGCTCCAATCCACAATGTTACACATTAGCAGGAACTTATATCATATATCAAGAGGCAAGAATAAGATCCTGACCGCCATTGGTTTCTGAAGGTCGACAAATTCAACATAAGCAACACATAATGGAGACTGAATCTCTCTAGACACCATTGGCTAAAATAAAGAAAAATCAGTATTTCATTTCATAATTTGTAGAGCAAAACAAAATGATATAAGTATCAGAGCACTAAATTCATTGAACTGATATTGGTAATGATATTATGATAGGAAATTAATGCTTATCATTCTCAGTAGCCTACTCTTTGCATATGCATCTAAAAACATAATTTATATTACAGAGATATCATTCTGCAAGAAAAATATCCTTCATACATAAGCAATCTCTGCCCCAGTAATAATTAGTGTTACTGCACTCATGGCTTCTTGCATTCAATTACAAATAAATGTAGTCTAGTGTGTAACATGCAATATGTTATTGATTAACCATTTTTATTAGCTTCAACATGTTTGTATAAAATAGTTTTTTGTAAAGTCTTACCATCCAATCTCTAGTTGCTTCGTATATTAGCAGCCTCCCAAGTTCTGCTAAAGTATATTCTACCAAGAAACCAAGATGTATAAATCAACTATTAAACATTTTCTCTGCATGCTTACTTTCAGATGTAAAAAATATAGCATTCAAGCGTATATTTTCTTGTTCAATTCCTGGTCAATGATTACTTACGTTACAATCTTTTACAGCATCCATTGAAACTATCGTAGAGATTTGCGCCATGCAGTTGGGACTCAACCTTACTCTCTTTGGTGCTACCGAGTAACCGAGACCTAGGGTTTCGTAGAAAATTCATAATAAATTGAAGATTGAAATCATGGAGAAGTAGAGAAAAGAGAAACCTCTTACTTTTGGAAATGCTTCTTAAAAGAAACAGGAATCTGGAATTGGGGGGGGGGGTTAGGAAACCCTAATTTCAACTGAAGTCGTCCGACATTTTTTAGAGAGATAAAACGGATTTGGTCTGTGTTGAGAAATAAAACGCGAAGGGGTGAAACGTGAAGAGGGAAATAATAATGACGTGGAAGAAGCGGGTTGGCTAGTTGCTATGCACATGGACCGTGAGAATGGATGGTTAGATGGAGATGCTTGGAAGCGTGTGGACGGGATGTAAGCGGATTGTGGAATGCGGATCATGAGACCTTTAACATCACGCATGAAGCTGATGTAAACGATGCATAAAAACTGATGTTAAAGCACATTTTGAACCCCGTCCTAGACGTCAGCCATTAAGTTTTTTGGGTACAATCCATCTCAACGATAATACATAATTTCACTATAAAATATAATTAACAAATATTAACTATAATTAATAAATATTAACTATAATTACTAAAAAATATTAACTATAATTTACTAATTATAATATTAGCTATAATTAATAAATATTAACTACAATTTACTAATTATAAAATAATTAATAAATATTAACTATAATTACAAAAAATATTAACTATAAAATATAATAATAAATATTAACTATAATTTACTAATTATTAATCATTAACAATAATACATTTAACAAGTGATGTAATAGACAACATCTATTATAATAAGAGATGTAATAGCCAAGATTTTTGATATGGCCTATAAGTTCAATTTTTAAAAGGTGTATTTAAGACGTCAGTCTTTCAATAAATCGATGTCTAAGAAACCAACAACATCACTTTTAAAATGAGCGATGTTAAAAATATGTTTTGACATCGGCTGAATTTAAGACGAGGCTAAAACTGTGATGTATATTCTACTTTTTCTTGTAGTGTAGTTCTGGATTAGGGGATGTTTCAGTTACACATTGACATACTAGATACGATCAAGCTTCTCAGTAGAATTATCTAAACATATTAATTTTCTGAGAGAATACGCAAAGCTGGTTTATACCAAGTTGCGACTAAGCAAAAATGAGGATACCATAGAGTTGTACCTAGACTGGCAATGTTATTATAAAACTACTAATAATTGGAAAACTACAGAAATTGATTTATTTCTTGGATTAATTGTCACGAATAATCCAAAGTTTAACGTGTCTTCCTATAATAATCCCAAGTTTGGATTATTTTTAAATAATCCCAAGTTTAGGGTTCTCTTCCCATATTGATCCCACTGACCTTTTAACTTATTACAGTCGGTTTCAACTTTATACTTTACCAAATCTAACATGAATTCACTTCTTCTTTTTTGTTCTTCTTCTTTACTCGACTTCAATTCTTTCCTCAATTCTATCTTCAATTCATTTCTTCAATTCTTGATTTCTTTTTCTAGTTCAACGAAAACTCAATCGATTTCTTCTATTTCGAGTTCAACAAGAGCGGCGGCAAACAACTGTGACCATAATATTCCAGCGAAGATGAAGACTGTGAAGGCAGGCGCTAATGCGGAGAAGAAGTTTTTGGTTTCTCCATGTGGCTGCAAGTATAACTAGGTTTTTTTTGTTGAGGTTTTGTGATTGCTGATTTGGGGAAATTGTTGATTGTCATTGCTAGTTTTAATGATGTTCTTGCTGCAATGCTGAATTGTGGGTAATGATATGTGCAGAATGAAGATTGTGGGTATTTTATGTGGCATGACGAAGTGTATGGAAGTAATAGTAATGTTGAATTGGATGATATGCATGTTAAATTGGTGGAAAAAGAAAGGACTATATCGCAACTGCTCGTGGAGTCGAAAAACATTGAAGATAAGCTGCTGAAACAAAAGCGAAAGAGGGCAAAAATTGATAATTAGTGGCAGATATGGGGAGAGAGTTGCCCGTAATGCACATTGAATGTGGAAAACATGAGAAAGGAGAAAAAAATTGCAACAGCCTTAGCTATGTCGTGGATAATGCCAGGAATTGTTTTATGTATTGCGATGGCTTAAAAGGCAAATTCTATTTCAACCCAAAAATTTAGTTAGTATCCCCCCAAATCATGAAATAATCGGTAAACCCACAAATTTAGTTAGTAGCCCCCTGTTTTTTTATAAAAATAACCAAAAATACCCTTCCATATATGAAGACTACGTGGTTTTTCACTGTACGTCGTAGTTCCCCTACTTGGTTCGTTAAAGTACCAATTAGATGATCTTCGTGGTTCATTCATTGACCATGTAGGAGTACTATGAGGTACACCGAAAAACCATGTAGTTCAACTACGATGTGTACCAAAAACTGAAAAAAATATAACAGAAAAAAGGCATTTTGGTCATCATATTTTTCTGATAAAATGGGGGGCTGCTAACTAAATTTATGGGTTGAAATAAAATTTGCCATGTGAAAATATATTGTAATGGCTTTTTTTGGGAATGTGCAATGGCATTGAATATTAGTGTACGACAGTGTAACAACATATTAGTGCATGCATTGATATGTTGTGATGTTATGTGGCAGTATAACAACATATTAGTGTATGCATTGAATATTAGTGTATGGCAGTATAACAACATATTAGTGTATGCATTGATATGTTGTAATGTTGTATGGCAGTGTAACAACATATTAGTGTATGGCAGTGTAACAACATATTAGTATATGCATTGATATGAATATATGAAATAAATATATTCATTGATATATGTGCATGCATGCTAATGTTTGCTAATATGCATATGGCAGAATTCATGTTGATATGATATTAGCATGCGTAACAACATAACAGTGCATGCTAATATGCAATGACAGAATTCATACTGATATGGTATGCATGCTAATATGCATGCTGATGTGCAATGGCATTAACATAACAATACAGTAAACCACAATATATGAATACACATAACATTAACAATACAGTGAACCATAACAATACACATAACATTAACATAACTAAGTACGCTAACAGGTACATTAAGACAAACTACTACATCCAGCATATTACAAACGAGTACACTAAGACAAACTAGTACAATAACAAACAACTACTACAAAAATGCTTCCAAAGATCAACTGCCTAAACAAAAAAGCTTCCAAAGATCAACTACTACAAAAAAATTCCAAATATCAATTCGATGATGCATGTGTTGGTACCATAAATTGATCCTGAACTTACTGGATAGAGATCTGAAACAATCAAAAAAATGTATGAATGTATGATGGTGCACAATATATGAATGTACAATACATGCAACAGTGAGCTGAAATAACTTAATAACTTACGTTTCTTATTTGATGACCATCGGACCTTATATACACTCCATCGCCATGAAATTTCGCAAATGCACCGCTTACTCCTCTACCACCACTTGATCGTTTGCCGCCTCTTGATCCTCTACCACCCCTGATGACCCTACCTCCTCTTCCAGTCCTTGCAGGCTCAGTTGTCACTTGGTTTTGGTTGGCTTCACTAGGTTGACATTGGCTTGCACCACTATTAACATTCTATCTTGGCCTTGTTCTTGACCTTTTCGGCTGTGCCTCAATCTTTTTGAACTTGTCAGGACGCTTTCTTTTTGTATACTCATTGGACTTGCAAACACTACATGTGAGAATTATTCCATGGGCTATTAGTCGCCTTTTCTTTTTTGGAATCTCATCTTTCTTTGTCTGCCTGGCCCTATCTTGATTGAAGGTGGTTGAAGGGGGTGTCATTTCCACCTAAAAATGTTTTCAGAAAACACCCATCAACACATATAACCCACCTATATCCATCCAAGAGCCCCTTCTTTAACCCTTCAAAACATACAAAAGTCTTTGAAAAATAGGTATTGGTATACCTTTGATCATTTCATGCTCAAATCTTAAAACACTACAAGGACTTGACTATATTAGCATCTCTATGTATCTTCCTAGTTTATGGTAGTGTTCAGTCATAGAACCATGTAGTTTTAATGAGCCTAGTACTTCACATTGTAAGCTTTTTCTCTCTTTATAACAACCCTATAAGCTCTCCTTAAAGTCTTTATTATTTCTGATGCTGGCAAATGAGGCCTTACTTTAAATACTTCTAATAATTTCTCTAGCAACTAAGTGGATTTAAGCTATCTGTTTTCTTCCATTGTCCGATGGCTATTATGATCACTGTCCACTGACTTTACTACAAAGGAGGTTAGCATGTTATCCATTAATGCACACAGCCTAAAAGGACACCCTAGCTTACATTTCACCCCTAATCTTTACAACCTAGACTTGTCACTAACCTTGAAGGTCAGGTTTCTTCCTTGTGCCACAACAAACTTTGCAAATTGTGCTCTAAACTCTTATCTTTATGGAAATCTTTGACCAACTCTCCACTCAAATGTCGACAATCGGTTCTGTCATTCACGACTATGTTCTTATGTCTTCTCTTCCCAGCAATAACCTCTTCGTCATCATCACTATCATGAGGTGTATGAACCTCATCTTCACTGTCTTCGTACTCATTCACATGTGCATTGGCATCAACTCTTGATGTCCCAGCTTCTTGTTGAGAAGCTTCTTTTCCTTGACATCCTAATTTCCCTTGAGCTGCATCAATTTGAAGCTTAGTAGCAATTGTCCTTAACCTCTCATTGGGGGTGACAATTAGACCCGACCCGATGGACCCGACCCAGCGGGTCTTGGTTCTAGGCGAGTCGGGTTTTGTCGGGTCTAAACTATACATTTAGAAAATCTGGACCTGATCCGAACTTCAGTTCGGGTCAGGTCGGGTTGAAGCTCGGGTCGGGTCCGACTGAATAATAACACTAATAATACATATATTTCAATGTTTATTGGTCGGGTCTTTCGGGTCGGGTTTATGTGGGTCAGGTTTGATCAGTTCTTGATGGTATTTTTCAACACCTAGACCCGACCCGAGACCCATCGGGTTCGGTTTAGGTTCGGGTTCGGGTCTTTTCGGGTCGGTTCGGTTTGGGTTTTCGGTTCTAATTACCAGCCCTACCTCTCATTCATACCTATCATTGTGTCCCATGCAATTATTAGTTCGTCATCATTGGTATCACCCTCACCATCATAAGCGCTCTATTCACCATCATCATTTCTGGATTCATTATCGACATTCTCAATTTCATGCTCATCAATTTCAGAATATTTTCTCCTGCGCTCATACTCACTGTCCTCGCTCTCCTCGTCCTCTCTCGCAGGATCATACACTGGATCATCTAAACTGGATGTCCCGAGATCTTCACCAATCATCTCTTCCAATTTGTAAAAACAAGGTGTTGAAATAGGACTTTCCATGCGGTTTCTAGGTGAAGTTCTATTTTGCATACATTCCATGGGGGTTTCATCTTAGTTTGAATGTTGTGGAGCCGACACATTTTTATCTACAAGTAAAGAGGAAGCTGGTTAGATCGAATTTTGTTGAGCTGACGCATTTTCATCTACAAGTAAAGAGGAAGCTGGTTGAGGTGTTTGAACTTCGGTTTGGGTTGAGGGAGAAGTTTTCTATGATTTCTAGGCGATGTTCTTCTTTCCAAACATGAATTCTCTTTGGCTGATGGGGAAGGTTGCTTACGGTTTCTAGCAGACGATCTAGCTTGAGTTTTTTAGGAGAAACCTTCTTTCTAGGAGTAATCTTCTTCCTTTGTCTTGCGTTAGTCTTCGGTGGAGAGGTGTTTGGAGTCTGAGCAGAATCATGTTGCGTATTGTGTATGGTATCGATCATGGTAGGGGGTTCTACATCAATGTTATGAGGAATATCAATACCGTGCACCACAAACAACTCAACACAATGATACTCTATTGCAATTTCAGCCATTTGCAGCAACTCCTTGTCTTCATAAGCCTTCATAATCCCCCCATCTAAAGAATTCTCCGGCAATAAGTAATGTATCTCGTCAATCGTACTATATTGCCCACATTCTTGAGCTAACCCTTTCAGCCAAAACCAACATAAAAAATCAAGGTCGTCGTTGATTGTTTTAGCCTCTCTTACATACTGTAAACCATTTGGACCTAACTGAAACAAACCACAATGCCAAAATTTCAGAGCTACTTCATTCATTTTTACCTAAATCTGTTTTCATCAAAGAATATCAATACAAAAATCTACGTGACCTAGCTCTACTGGAATCGAATTCAATTATATAGTACAAAGGATTGAAATTACCTACCAGAATTGTGGGAGCCAAAGCAACGTAAAGATTCGCACGTGGATCAATGAAATTTGAAGAGAGGTGAAGTCAAAGAAGAAAAATGTATTTACGTTAGATTTGGTAAAGTAAGTGTTTAAATCAGCTATAACAGATCAATAGGTCGGTGTGAACAATATGGGAAGGGACCTCCTAAACTTGGGATTATTTAAAAATAATTCAAACATGGGATTATTATGGGAAGGCATGTTAAACTTTGGATTATTCATGTCAATTAATCCTTATTTTTTTCATAAATTTGTACAAGGATTCAAATAACTAACTAATATAATGTTGTGTTATTTATACACATTATGTTGTGTAACGTTACATATGCAGTAGCAAATGACAGATTTCCCTTATGAACCTAAGTATATATAAATGTGTTCGGTTTGGTATTATGTCAACTAGTTCTTGATTAGGGGATATTTCAGTTTGGCATTAGCCTAGTAAATACAATCAAGCTTCTCAATAGAATTATCTAAACATATTAATGTTCTTAAAGAATTTGCAAGATAGTTTATACCAAGTTGCGACTGAGCAAAAAATAAAATACCATAGAGTTGTACCCAGATTGGAAATTCTATTATCGAACAACAACAAAATGTTAATTGGTGGATTCCATTGTTTTAAGATAGAAAGCTTGTTCTTAATAACAATTAGCTCACTTTAGTAATTTTAATTCTATCAATTTCATCAGAGATAAGGAAAAGGGATATATTACCTCATATTTTTCCTTGATATTTCCTCACAATCTCCATCTCTTTTTCAAGTGTTTAATGCTAGAAGTATACGAGAGAGGTCTATCTAGGAAGAAACCCGCCATGTAATCATTCTAGAGACTTGTTCCAGTAGATATAACAACCGGAGGTGGTACTATATCATCACCCTTAAAAGTTAGGTCTAACCTACAAGCACGCATACTTTCCTGCATTGCATGGGTGGTTTTTGAATAGGAAAGTCTAGGCATGTTCAAAGGGAAGAGATGGAATAAAAGAGGAGGAGGGAATAAAATAAAAGACAGGATGGAAACAAATGAGGGGTCAAAAAAGACTGAGGACAAGATAATGGAGGATCATGGGTTAGAGTAAGAGGAGATAGATTGAGCGTTTATTGCTTAAAACAAATTAAGTTTGGTCGGTTTGGTTTTGTAAGTTAATTGGTTGGTATTGGTTTTCAGTTTTATATTATTTCAGTTTAATGAACGAGTTTGGTTTTCCATATTTGAAAATCAGACTAACCAATTAAACCATATTTAAAAATTAATTTAATTTATAGGGAAAAAAATTACCACTAATAGTGCTGTTATTTATTGTATTTCATAACAATATCATCTTTCATTAATTTCGTATTAATATTTTTAGAAGAAGAGTTTGTTTTCTAAAATGTTTGCATCATATGAACTCATTTGGTTATTTAAATCGTATGTTACATCAACAACTAAACGATCTATTTAAATCCTATGATAAACCAAATAAACCAAGCAAACCGAACTAAATATTATTAGAATAGTTGGTTTTTTTCTTAAAAAATATTGACTTGGTTTGGTTCGGTTTATGTTTCTTGAACGGTTATTTTGGTTTCAACCTTTTTGATCGGTTTCAAACCGAATTAACTATTTGTTCACTCCTAAGAGGAGGTAGAGAGGAACATGTACGAGAGAGAGGTATGTGAGGAGAGAGGCGAGGAAGTGACATGGACGAGAATGGAGGAAGCAATTGCCATTAAAAAGAGGGTAGATTAGCTAAATGAAATGAAGTTTAAGGAGTTATGCCTTTTGATTGAGTTGAATAGGTATTCTACAGGGTAATAAAGATTCAACATTCAAGGTACTCTCTTAGGCACTAAAAGGGTTTATCTTTCTTAAAATTTAATGATTTAGGAATTGGTTATGATATATTTTTTGTTCAAATTGATTTGCTTATTTCTAATTCTGTATACGTATGTGTTATTGACATATGATGTTGAATGCAAATATGTTTATTTGATTTCAATTCGAATTCTTCTAAACCTCTTTATCCCGTTCTCCTACTTGGTTATGAAATAAAAAATGAATTTATTTACTTTTATATTTGAACTTATTTATTGGCAAATTTTGATAAATTGATTTGTAACAGATATATGCATGTATTGATAAATGTGTATTTGTATTTTCAATTACTTGATTTTAGACATAGGAAATTGCAATTTCTTATATGCATTAGAAAATACAATTAATTATTTTACATGTAATCTCGGGCATGAATTATCATTCTTATTGTTTAAATTGGATAATGTTAATTAATTCATACAAGATCCATGTATATAATATATATGTATGTCTGTATGTATGTGTCTGTATATATATATATATATATATATATATATATATATATATATATAGGCAAAGCCGACCAGTTTTTATAATGGCCGCAACCACTTTTCATTACAACAAATAATAAATACAATATCACATGAGTTAGCCTAACTACACAATCTGGTTTTAAAGTGGCCAGTCCACATCGATCAAAAAGTAAAGTACAAGAGATAGACTAGCTAAAGTGCCTAATATACTATACCAAAAGGATCACTAATCCCCTTTATCATTATTGATGTCAGCATAAGTACTTGGGCCTATAACATGCCGAAAGGCAGTGAAATATGACGCAAGAAGTGGATCATAACATCTCGAAAGCAGAGAGTACAAATGCATCTTATCCCAAAACAGGTTGACAAATAACAAATAATCGCTGAAACTATCAATTTATTGGAGAATGGAATTTTGATGACAACAACCTTGTTTCAATTATTTCAATTATTGATTATAAAATATAGACTAACAATTGGTATCAGAGCATAGGTTTTCAAAAGTTCATTATCTGAATTTTGGAAATATTAAATGGCAACCAGAACTGGAATTGCTAGTAACAATAGTTCATTTGTAGAGGGTCTGTCCACCGTTAGACCACCATTATTTAATGGCAGTAATTATTCGTATTGGGCATGTAAGATGAAAATATATTTGCAATCCATAGGGTTAAACACTTGGAATATCACATAGACTAAATATGTTGAACCAACTACTAATTTTGCACAATGGAATAATGAATAAAAGGCTGCTGCACAAAGTAATTCTAAGGCTATGAATATGATATTCTAATCATTAGATAGAAATGAATTTAATAGAGTGTCAGTTTGTAAATCTGCTTATGAAATATGGAGGACATTGCAAGTTACTCATGAAGGAGCTGATAAAGTTAAACAAACCAAGATATCTATGTTAACTAACCAGTTTGAGTTATTTTCAGAATGAATGTGTCTCCAATATGTACTACAGGTTCCAGGAAATAGTGCATTCATTAATGGATTTGGAAAAACTTATTTTTAGGAGGATCAAGTTAGAAAAATTCTCAATTCACTAACTCCAGATTGGGATAAAAAAAACATTAGCAATTAAAGAGGCAAATAATGTTAGTGAAATGAAGATTGAGGAGTTAATAGGAAACTTGATGTCTTTCGAAGTTCAGTTGCAGGAAAGAAAGGAGAATAAATCAACAGAAAAGAAATCTATAGCATTCAAAGCAACAACTTACAATTCTGATTCAAGTAGCGAGGATGATGAAGAAATTGCCTTAATGACAAGGAATTTCAGAAAATTCTAAGATATAAAAGGAGAAAAAATTTCCAAAGAAATAATTAATGAAGCTCGAGAAGAAATGATGACATATTTTTCAATGCAACAAACCAGGCCATATAAAGAGAATGTGTCTATATCTAGATAAATCAAATCAACAGACAAATAGTAATAATTCATCAAAGAAGTGGAAAAGGGCATATGCAACAACTTTAGATGATCCAGACTCCTCATCATCAAGCGATAAAGAACCAGAAATAAGAAATTCGAATATGTTCTTCACATCGATTCAGAACTCAGAAAATATTGAAGAAATGGATCTAAAAACCAGGTATACCTTAAAAAAAATTGATTGAATTTGTTGAATGGATGTTTTTAAATGTTTTGATTGCTTGCCTTGTTTGAATTTAAAATTAAAAAATTCAAACTTGAAGTTTAAAATTCACATTAGAAATTTGGATTTTGAAATTCAAAATAATAGTAATAAAATAAAAATTAATAAAAATTAATTTTAGATGTTTGTTTGAATTAATATTATTTCAAGAAATAGTAATCCTGAAAATATAAAACGTTAAATTAAAGACAAAGTCAAAAAGAAACATGTCTTTTCAAAACATACGTATATGTCGACATACCCAAATTGACATGTCGACATATGTACCAGTAAATGAAATTCAAATTTTGAATTTCAAAAGTGTTCAAACTTCCCTCCATCTTTTCACCAACTCGCTAGGTTTGAAAAGGTGTCCTTAATTTCAGAAAAGTAACGAACATTCACTCTCTATTTATTTATGTATTCAATTCTATTCTCTCTACCTTTCATTCAAAATTCAAATCAACTATCTTCATTTTATTCTCTTCAAAAACTTATCTCCAATGGCTTGCTCTAGTACACCAAAAAGCATGAGATTGACGAAAACTCTCAAAGGTCATCTCTACAATGATTCGGAAGCTATTCAAGCCTATATTGATTATATGGAAAATGGAAAAGTCAATACAGGAGCCTTCGCTATCTTTGAAGATTTCCTTCTTATGATCTTAGTTTTCTCTTTCATCAAAATGAAGTTCTAAGTTTAATTGACTCTCGGGATAACGACAAAGTATATTACCCGAATCTTGTCAAAATGTTCTATGCGAATTTGAATTGCGGCTTTTACGAAGGAAACGAGAATCAAGTATGGAGTAGCATAAAAGGCACTCAAATCATTTTGGATTGTGAAAATTTGGGAACCATTTTAAATTGTAAGTGTACGTACAGGTTCAGATTTTTCGGAATTCGAAATTGATGTTTGGAAACTTATCATCACATTTTTGAAAGCGATGAAAATGCGGATTTTAAAAATCGCTTTTTCCGCCCAAAAGCAAGAATAGTTAAACTCCTTCTTTAACATACTCTCACTCCTCATTTCGAAAATTTCAATAACCCTAACCTCAAAGTCTAAAAAGCCCTTTTTGCAATTTTTGGTGTTTATGATATTAATTGGGATGATATAATTTTGAAAGAATTTAAGCCGAAAGAGATGTCCACCAAGGAAAACACTCTTTATCATGGTGTTCATCTTACTCGGATTTTCAAGTATTTTGGAGTGGATCTCAAAGGAAAGGAATTTGTGCCAAGAAAGGTGTTTAACTCGGCAAATATAAATCTTATGCAAATTCCAGTCGTTTTTATGCCTTATGAAACATTCGAAGATAAACAAGCTAGAATGCAACAAGAGGAAAATCCAATGGAAATTGATGAAGAAGAAGATTCCTCTTTAGAAAATGTATAATATCCCACAAATACTAGGACCATAACCATACAAGCACTTGTTCAAAACCAAGTCAAATTAGCCAAGAACCAAAAGAAGATCAAGAAGACTCTTACCCATATGTCTTCTAAAATGAACATTTTTTTTGGCAAAGTAGGAAGAAAACTTGGAATATCATCTTCCTCCTCATCATCTGTTGAAATCTAAGCTTATCTAGGTTATGTTATCTTTCGTATTTGCTTGTATTTGCTTTCGAATCTAGTAGGTAGTACCTTGTATTGTTTGAATGTATTTGCTTTCTAATAGTAATGAACGATGTTTATTTCTGTCAATCCAATCTTTAATTTACCGTAAAAACTCAATAAACTACATAAATTAATATAATAATAATATATAACTTAAAATTGTGTGAAACTCAAATACCCAAAAAATGACTAGGGTATGTCGACATGTGCAAAATGACATGTCGCCATATAACTGCCAGAAATTTAAATTTGTTCAAAAATTGAATTTTAAATAACCAACTAGTGTCTATTTATTTTTAACGAATTATAGGCCCTATAAATACCTCTTTCTTCCAGAAAAACATATTTTGAACTCTCTCCTTCTTCTCTAACCATTTCTCATCTATATAATCAAATAATGGCCAATCCCATTCACAATTTGAGTGAGAATCCTGAAGAAACACTCAATTTGTTTAAGAATATCCTTTCTATAATACTTTATAATCAGCGTCATCTCGAATTGAGTCAAATAAAGATGGTTGAACATCAAGAGAAGCACTTTGATGCCATTCATTGGTTAATCTCTTCTCTTTTCAGAGATGAAGACAACAACCTTGCTAAGGCACCACCCACAAAAGAAGATGAAGATTGGGAAGTCATCAGAAGGATCCAATCTTTGGAGGGGAAGTTTGAAGAAACGTTTGAATTTGTTTTATTTGAATGATATGCTTTGTTTGAAATTGTTTGAATTTGGTTGAATTTGTTTGAATTTGAAAAACTTGTATATATTGATTGGTTTGAAATATTCGAATGGATTGATTGTAAGTATTTGAACAAATTATTTGAAAAAATCTTATTAGATTGCTTATGCTTTTGTGCCTTTAGTATTAAAGTAAGGGGGGATATTTAGATATAGTTTAGTTTAGTATAATAATACATAGATTGAGGGGGAGTATAACTTAGTTTAGTCTGGATTAGTCTAGTTTAATATAGGTTATTATAGTCAAGTTGGTTTTTGATAATGACAAAGGAGGAGAAATTATAAAATAAGATATAATTAAAATAGGCATAGTTTAAGAGGAAGTCAGAAAGAATTCATGGTGAAAGGGGGAGTATTCGAGGAATTAGATTAGCAGGTAATAATAGGTATGAATATTTTATGAACTAAGGTTTTCATCATCAAAAAAGGTAGATTGTTGGAGAATGGAATTTTGATGACAACAACCTTGTTTCAATTATTTCAATTATTGATTATAAAATATATACTAACACAACTCCATCAGACGTCAAGCTTATGTCATCTCCTTCTACATGGTACTATATTTGCCAAGTTTCACCTTCCTCCCCTATGAACTTATGGAATTTATCTGTTTTTGGATTATACCTCATCTCCGACTTAATGTGTAACCAGGTACTTCCATCTGCATTCCAAAGGATGAATCGATCATCAGGATAGTCAGTAGAAGGTTCCTCGGTAGGATCAATAGCAGGGACCGCTGCTGAGGGAGAAACACAACATGAGAGAAAACTGGAGCTGCAACAGGAATATCTAAAGCGACGAAAGATGCTGCGACAACCTACCCTTTTGACCGCTCCAAGTCGGTAAATACACCAACTCGAACTGTTCAAAATGACAGACTATTAAGGCTTACAGGGTTTAAAACAGAATTAGACACAAAATCATCGAATACAATTACTTGCAGCGAAATAAATTTTCTACAAATATCAGAGTTTATACAATATTTTTGTATAGCAGAATTAAAATACATACATAAATTTAAAAATAATTTTATAATTTTGTCGGGCTTGCGCGCGCGTGTGTCTTCACATGCCTCTCTTCTTTGCGAGCCGAGAATCTTTACATTTGTAACACTTGGGTCTGACCCGAGCATTCCATGCAAAAATATAAAATACTCAAGTCAGGATTAAACTTATTTCAAGTAAGTCAATTCTGAATAAACACTAAAATATAATAGTTCATTCAACCAATTTACCAATGATTCGAGTATATCAAACCCATGAGAACTACCGCGTTATATTGGCTTCAATGGATCAAAACAACCTGGATGTGTCAAATTATAGCATGTGTGGAAGCAAAAAGTGGCACGTTGCATGGTAAGATGCAACATGTATGTGTATTCAATTCCATGCGTGAATGGGTGGTACATATATGGCAGATAGGCATGTACCAGCAAGACAAAATAAAGAGCATACATTCAAAAGATGCTATAACAAGTATACATGACAACAGAAAACCGAAGTAGGCAAGGTGGTGAGAAGCTCATGCCTAAAGTAAATAACAAATGACAACAGGGCAAAAAGGTAGCCTTGTAAAGAACCTACCCCTCTTTCTTCTTCTAGAAACTTAAATGCCACATATAGGTCAAATACATGGTAAAACACTGCTGTACATGAAGAGCACGCTTGAATATATTAACATGTGATTTAGGAAAACCATTCATTTGGAAATCTAAACAAGGCATGGTGTATGGACCAAAGTATGTATTACGGGTATGTGTTTCACATTTAACAGGGACCAGCAGGGAAATGTTCTTAGTCGTGGAAACTGAGTCAAAAACTAAGTAATATATATAAAGTCATGACATGTATGGCAAAATCAAAGGTCAGTGGCATAATTGACATGTTGCAACCCATACAAAGTGTCAAGTGCATACATCTCAGCTCAAGGAATCAAATATGTCATACTGGTCCCAAAGTGAAACGCTAACTTTCAAAGTGCAGGTTAAATGGATACATAAAACGCCAAGGTGCAGGTCATAGCAAGGTGTACAAACTAGTCACAAATGCAGGAGCATGTCAATCAATTTCAGTAAGAGCCTAGTTTACGGGCTAATGCAAGGCATGTTCAAAAATTAGATCAAATCAGATTATACAAGAAGGTGGGTGGCATATAAAATGCAATGACCTTACTTGGTGCAAGAGACAAATCATCTTAACATAAATGAAACTAACACAAATATAGTTTGTTCGTGATCAAGATAGAAAATCTAAAGTGCATGCTCATGTATCTTATTCAAATGTGCATTAGATGGAAAATAGTGAACAATATAGGACAAAACAGTGAAGCATATACTCTTCTCACTGCATATACAGTGGCACATGCAAGGGAGCCCTAATTCGCATTGCTTGAAACAACATGGGTGGCAAAATTCAAAAAAATGCAGCAAATGCATAGTATAATAGAAAACATGGTGTAGGATGATCAAGCAACAAACAATGGACAAGTCATTACACTGGCCATATATGCAACACATATCCGACAACCATGCGCATGTATACATGCGTAAACACATGCAACTACGAAATTTCAAGTGAACCCAAACACCAATATTAATAAATAAATTCCTATTTTAAACAAAAAATAGGAAACCAACATGTATTTCATTTTACTACAAATCAGTGTATGCATTAAAACTGGCATACAGATTATACAACTCAGCAAGAGTGTGTGTGTGTGTGTGTGTGTGTGTATATATATATATATGTGTGTGTGTGTGTGTGTGTGTGAGTAGCTAACATGTACAAATCCTGCATACACGGTGAAAGACCCATTTGATAGTTTAACATTTATTATTTGTAATGTATAGGAATGTATTCCATATTTTAAACAAGGTATAGGTACCACACTACAGGTGAAATCAGTGAGTAAACAAGACGGTGAAACACAAGCAAATCAATAACGCAACTAACTATTATATCCTAGTTCTTAATGAAGTTAAGCTACTTGAAATAACATTAATCATGAGCATAACTCACCTTAAAACCGTGAAGAAGGCATAAGGCTGACGAAGCTTTGAATTGTGGAGCAGAGGCGACAAAGACTGATGAAAAGCGGGGAGGAAGGGCGTATGCAACTTCAAAAAAGGCTGCGGGTTTCTTGGAGCTTTGGTTTTAGTGCAAGGTGAAATGGTAGTGGATTGCTTTGATTGAGGAGGAGCAGTTGGCTGCGATTTAGGGGAAAGTGAAGCACCGATTTGAGGAGGCTGATTTCGATTCGAAGGGGTGAGGTTTTGATTAGGGCAGAGGAAAGTATTGAGGAAGCTTGGAGTGGTTGCGATGGTGGTCGTTGTCGTGGATTGGAGAGAACCGATTTTTTTTTTGATATGGGGAAGTAAACTACAGATGTTTAAGGGAAAGGAAGAGAGAGCTATGTTGAGTGGAAACAACGAATGGGGTATGCTTTTTATAACGTAAAAAAAGGGGAATAAATACAGAAGGAAAACAACACGTGGTAGACAAAGGCAGAAGCAAGAAACAACGTGTTAAATAATTTCAGATGGAAAAGGACAATTGTTGTTTTTGCAGCATGGAGGAGACCAGTGGCCATAATTTTGAGCATAGTGTACATGTATTATTTTGTTTCAACAGAATGTTTTACAAGTATTTAAAAAACAACCATTAAATAAAATTATGTTAGATATGGTTTGAATGAGACGTTAGGCTAGAACACTGATTGACAAACAATATTGCTTGTTTAAATCTCAATGACTTATTAAACGGTTAAATTAACGTAAACGAAATACATACCGTATTCAATACATAATTCATTTCTTTGTTTTATCAAGTCGAACTTATATCAAATTATACTTAACGATTTCATTGAGAACTAAATTTGAAATAAATTGGACATTTAAATTTATAATTATCGATTTGATTTTGTAACTAACTATACAATGGATTAGCTCTTAAATTAATAAATAAACTTATGAACTTAATATTTCAAATCGAGTTTTAAATATTCAGTTTTAGTTTTCGAAATTATAAATGTTGGACGTTTAACTAAACCATAGAAATTCAAAGAATCTTATTCACATGAAGATTCAAAATAAGTTAGATTTTAGATTTCCAAATTAAATTTCAAAGTTTGTATTTCAAATTTATATTACTGCCAAAGTTAAATTTTCAAATATTCAAAAAAATTCCAAATTAGTTAATAACGTTAGTTTTGACAAAACATTCATTTTGAAATTTAATTTTCGTAAAAAAATTCATTTAAAAGTAAACCCAAACTATGTTTAAAAATAGATGAAATTTAAGCTGAGGTATAAGTATATATTTTTTTGGTCAAATTTTAATTCAATTTATATTTTAAATGTCAAAATTTCTGAGCCGTTACAGTCTCCCCAACTCAAAGCTTTTCGTCTCGAAAATGAGAGGTTGTAAAATTATACTTAAGTAAAATAAATCTAACTTACAAAATTTATTAAAAATAATAATCACATTTCTATTAAGTTTTTTTATAAGTAGACGGTTGTGTAGAGCGATTCTACACACCCGATTAATAGCATAAAATAAAAGGATAGTTTTAAGCGATCAACAAGCCTGATCGCTGGCCATAAAACGACAAAATGTGCATGCAAACTGCATGCAGAGTTAAAGCATTGCGCCTAGCGCAAGCACAGTACAAGTTCACCAAAATAAACATACAAATTCTACCAACAGCTGAAGAAATG
The DNA here is from genome assembly GCA_030737875.1 of Allium sativum. Taxonomy (NCBI): domain Eukaryota; kingdom Viridiplantae; phylum Streptophyta; class Magnoliopsida; order Asparagales; family Amaryllidaceae; genus Allium; species Allium sativum. The sequence goes on along the minus strand of CM060913.1, from coordinate 419,352,434 downwards.
ACGTAGCAAACCAAAACAAACATGCACAAGAGCTATTCATCACGACAAACCACCAAAAGACTTTAACGATGAAGGGGCTTACACTACGATAGGAGGGTGGAGCAGTTACCATGGCCTCGGGTACTGGAGCTGCTGCTGGTCACCATGGAGTTGAACGCCGCCCGCCGATTCCTCCCAAAGCTGCGTGACATCCAGAATTAGCGGCGTGTATGGCTGCACTTGGGTACCTGTCCAAAGATGGTAAAGGTAAGTGACTTTGTTGGCTAACCCTAAAAGAGAGCTGGAGCGACCGTTGAAACATGTGATGTTCCTCTCTCGCCAAATAGTCTAGGCGAAGGTCGCAAAGAGAACGTCCATGGATGGTGAAGCAGGTGAATATTGCCAGTAATCGAAATGGTGCGGAGGTGGAGAGAAGTGACCAAGCGCATGACTGGAAGAAGTAACCGAAACGTAGAAGCTTGTGTCACACTCATGGAAAAGATGTCATATGTCCTCACAGTCAAGAAGACATAAGCTGCATGTCGGGGAGACGGGGATTCCTTTTCGTATCAGACGATCCTTCATGTTCACTCTGCCATGAGCTAAGCCCCAGAGAAAAAATGCACTCTAGAGGGGATTTTGACTCTCCGGATCCTGGTGAAGGAGAACTTTCTACCGGGATCAGCTAAGAAAAGGTAACAAGATTTAACCGAGAACAAACGAGATCTACTTAAAGACCAATAGACAATATTAGGAGTAACAGTAAGGGGTATAGCTTGAATAATCGCCAGGAGCTCGCGGATCTCACTAAGGCCGTTGGGCTGGAAATAAGTGTTGGGAATGATAGCGGAAACTCTTAACAATTTAGCATCATGGATTGAAATGTTTGGATGAGAGCAAATGGAGAAGAGGTTAGGAAAGAAGTGAGCTAGAGGGAAGCTATAAATCCAGGTGTCCAACCAAAGGCCGCAGTCTTGACCATTACCCACCTCGATAGCGAATAGGTGCTTTATACGGGGAAAAGCTCTCAGAACACCAAACCAGAATGAAGACGGCCAGTTAAGAGGATGAGAACGTAGTATGGCTAATGGTTGCAGGTTGTAGTAGGTGGAAAGGATGAGGGATTTCCAGAGAGCATTACAAGGGGTAAGAGCCTTCCGATCCATTTAGCGAGCAGCGCATGGTTCAGGATGCCAATATCCATGATCCCAAGACCACCCGCGTCGACACCTATGCAGATAGTCTTCCAGTTGACAAGAGATTTGGCGGATCCACCATTCCAAAGGAAGGAACGACGGGCATGATCTATATGATTGATAACCCATCGAGGAGCTCTGTGAATCGAGAGGCAATAAATGGGGAGAGCCGACAAGACGGCCTTGACCAGAACTAGTTTGCCAGCTCTCGACAAGGAGGAGGTCTTCAATTGCGCGAGTCTGAGGTCGATTTTCGAGGTTAGGGCTGTCCAGTTGCTATGGTGAAGTTTACTGGGCCTGATAGGCACTCCAAGGTAGTGCAAAGGGAAATGTTTGAGTTTGCAGTTAAGCATGCTGGCAACCATAGGGCCAAGGTGAGCGGAATCCCCTAACATGTAGATCAAGCTTTTAGTGAAGTTGATGGACAGGCCAGAATCCAGCTCAAAGAGGTAAAGAATGAGCTTAAGGCAGTGGAGGTTCTAAGGGGTGGGGGTGGAGAACAGGATAGTGTCATCGGCAAATTGAATGTTGGCAGTGGGGTTGGAGGAGGTGAGAGATGGTTGTTGAGAAGGGAAATTCTAACCATTTGATTTAGGGTGTCTACGACGAGGATAAAAAGAAAAGGGGAAAGCGGGTCTCCTGTCGAAGCCCCCTCCTAGATTTAATGAGGCCGCCATCTAAACCGTTAGTATGCACAAACGAAAAGTTGGAATTAAGAATAGCTTCAATCCACTTGCACCAACGATGGGGGAAGCCACGAGCAGAAAGAACCTGGAGGATGAAGTCCCAGCTAACAGTATCAAAAGCTTTCCGGAAGTCCAGTTCAAGTAGAAAACCCTTCGTGTTGGCCCGATGGCAGAATGAAACTAGCTCTTAGACAGAAGCTATACAGTCATGAATGTTTCTACCCTCAACAAAAGCGGACTGCTCCATTCCAATTAGATCTTGAATGAGAGGGTGGAGGCGATTAGCAAGGACCTTGGTGATGATTTTGTAGTAGCAGTTGAGGAGGCTGATAGGTCTGAAGCTATTGGAATGGTTCGCCCCTTCATGCTTAGGGAGGAGAATGATCTTAGCATAGTTGAGTCTATTGATCGTACTGGGGTTAGAGTAGAAGTCAAGGAAGAGGTTAAGAAGGTCAGACTTGAGCGTTTCCCAAAAGGCTCAGTAGAAAGCCGGGCCAAAACCATCCAGGCCGCAAGCCTTATAAACATCCATACCTTTGAGAGCGGTCAGGATCTCTTCTTCAGAGAAGGGACAGTCTAAGGGTAGAGGGGTTTGGTCTGGGTAGAGGAGCGGCCAGTCAATAACAGGTGGGAGGGGGATCTGGTACCCAGGAGGTTCCTGAAGAAGACGGTGAAGCGACAGTTAATTGCAAAAGGGTCGGAGGAGTGGAAGTTGGACTCGTCGACATGCAGCTCCGAGATGATGGTCTTACGTCTCATGCCGTTGGCAAAATCTGTGGAAGAACGCAGTGTTAAGGTCTCCTTTAGCAAGCCACTTAGACTTTGCACGTTGTTTCCACCTAATCTCCTCCTGACGAAGGAGCCTATGTAACTCCTCACGCAAGTTGGTAAGTCTGCCAATGTCGTCCAGACACAGAGGTCCATATTCCTCTAAGACGTTGAGTTCAAGAATGCTCTTTTGGATATCAGCAATGCGCCTAGGGATATAACTCCATATTTTACGAGCCCAAGGCTTGATAAGACGACGGAGGCTGCGCAGTTTGGCGACCAAAGTGGCAGATGGCTCGCTGCGACGGGAGGCAGTACCAAGCATGTTTGACGAAGTCAGAAAAGCCAGGTTCAAGCAGCCAAACTCTCTCGAAGAGGAACTTCTTAAGTAGCGGGAGGGACCCTTCCGTTGTTAAGAGGATAACACAGTAATCCGAAATAGTAGCTGCGAGACCTTTCATAAAGGAAAGAGGATAGAGATCATCCCATCTGGAGTTGAAGAGGAAGCGGTCAAGTTTGACTAACGTGGTACTCTCGCTATTGCTAGACCAAGTGAATCTCCTATTGTTGATAGGAGGGTCAAGAAGCGCACAGAAGTTAACAAAATCGTTGAAGTCAACAAATTCAGGTGTGTGAGAAAAGTTGTTGCGCTCAAAGGGGCCCTTAGTGACGTTGAGATCCCTACCAAGCAGCCAAGGACCAACGTGTGTGGATCCAACAATAAAGCACAATTCCCAGAGATTCTTTCTCTCATGACAGGCAAGAGGACCATAAATATTAGAGAAGAGGTAGACCTCATCTGACGGGACACGTTTAAGGAAAATATGAAGGGTTGAGGCCTCTTTGATGGAGTGGATGCGAGACCAACTACCACCATTCCATGCAGCGATTAGACCCCCCACGCGAGCCCTCAGCATTAACTGCCTCCCAATCAGAAAAGCAAGTAGGTAAGCAAGAGGCGATGAACAACGGGTCTGCGAGTTTAGATTCTTGGATAAAAAGGACATCCAGATACAGGGACTTCAGGAGAAATTCAATTGCAAATCTTTTGGAAAAATATCTCACTTCCCTAACGTTCCAGGAGAGAATCTTCATGGGTGGGCGGTTGCTCTCTCAAGTTCCAGAGTTTGCATATTATTATAGAGGTCCGGAGAGAGGTTGACCCCTAAGCTACGGGAAAGCTTCTTGTTTAGGGAGAAATTATCGCTTGAAAAAATAATAGGCTGGAGAAAGCTGCCTGAATCGGGTGAGGGTTTACCTGAGTTGGGAGCATGAAGCCTGGCGCTGCGCCTAACAGCAGAAGAGGAAAGAGATGGAGTTACAGTGGGTGAGACAACGCTCTTCAACTGCGGCGGTGGGGGTTTTGCAGCTTGAGGAACTATCTACATGTCGGAATAGGTGGAAGCAGTCGCCAAAGGTAATGGCTCTGAGAGGTCAAGATCCTGAAAGGGGTCCCACCTGGGTTCTTCAGCAGGCCAAGGGTCCCATCCCCTGGGTCCGACGACTTCCAAGGAGCTATCTTGCGTGGCTAGAGGGTCTAGGTTCGCCTGAATAGGGAGTGAGGGTTCAGGAATTGAGGACTCAAAAATCATCATGTCAAAACGGTCATCTAACTCATTAGAACTAGAAGACATGGGAAGGGAAGTTGAAAAGGTTCCACCATGAATTCAGTGTTGTTCTCCCACTTATTGCCTAGGAGCATATCGTAAGGGTTCAGGGTTGGGTGGAAATGGTCCCAATGCTCCACGGTGATAACGAAGTGGTTGCTACGGAGGTAGACGGAGTAGGTACAAGGTAAAGTCACCGCCTTTAGTAGCCGAACCCTAGCAAAAACGAACCTGAAGTCAGCCTGAGCCCAGCTACAATCATCTGCACGGAGGAAGAGTCCAACTGGGTAGATAGCGGAGGTGAGACAATCGTGGAGATGGCGAAGATGGATAGGGAAACCCCTTATTCTGACCCAGGTGGTTGGCCAGAATTCTCTGACGATAATTTCCAACGCCGAATTCCAAGCTTCCAAGGCGAGCACAGCTGCAGGCTTCTTCAGAGTGCGCCTTCCGAGAGCATCATGGTAAAGATCTGCAGAAGGAAACTGAATTAAGTCATTCTGATCTCCGATGATGTAGATGTTCCAGTCGTAGTGGTGGTAAAACTCGGAGAGGGTGGCGCCTATGGAGTTGATGGTCCAGTAGTCGACGAGGATGGAGGCTTTCACCATATGAACGGCATCAGCCGGAAGTGCCATTGCGGAAGGTGAAACTTTGGAATTTTCTGGAGATGAATGAGCAAGTAGGGAAGGAGCAGGGGTTTTAATGCGAGAATTCGATTTGACGGAGAGAGATTGCTGAGTGTCGATTGCAGGCACGTGTTGAGAGAGATGTTGCGATGCGACTGTCGCAAGATTTCCTGAAGAAGAATTTGCAGAGGTTTTTGCGGTAGCCAACGTTGCAATTGTTTGTTTCCTTTTAACCATTCGTGTGTAGCTTTTATTATCATGCCCAAAAAATCCACATCTATAGCATATCCTTGCATTCCTTCAATTGGTTGCCACGTGTCCCTTTGAAGCATAGTGATAACATTGGTGGTTCAATTTCAAAAATTGAACAGTGTTCGTGAAAAAACTGAAGGAAGGTAACAGCCCTTTCTTGAAAGCTGATGCCAGCTGTGGCGCGCGGGAGGACGAGGTTGGATTTCTGGCGCGATGTGACAGCACCGCCACGTAGGATAAGCGTTGGGAGACGGGAGGCATTGGTAAAAGCGGCGGGAGCTTAGCCGGAATGGCAGGAAGCAGAGAAGCAGGAGCGTTAACTAGAGGATGTTCAAGGGAGGTGGCTAAGCTGGAGGTTGGTACAGAAGGTTCAAGTTTTGGCGGTGGTGGAGGTGGAACTGGAGGCTTACAGATGATGAGGGATTCAGCTACCATCGAATCTGAAGGAGGTGCAGCTGGACTTAAAGTGGCATTGTTGGTTGCGGATGGGAGCGAGGAAGGAGGTGGAGGCGGATGTACAAATGGCAGAATGGGTGGCGCGGACAGTGGAGCGGTGGTGTGGTGGAAGCCATTTTTGAGAGTATTGGTGGAAGCCATTTTTTTGGGAATGATTTCAATATTAAATTTAAAGAAAACTTATTACGTTTGATTTCAATATTAAATTTAAAGAAAACGTATTAAGTGTGGTGGACTGATTTCAATATTGAGTTTGAAAACTTATTAACATAATTCGTAAGAATTTCATTTTTGCATCATAATCTTAAATTATACAAAACTTAAATCGTTATATTGAAAATAATTTTTGGAAAAAAATCAAATAAAGAAATTGGTAACTTGCTATAATTAAGAGCATTGTTTGCAAAGCATTTGAAAACCTCAAAATGATTTCTTCGAACTTAGAATCCTGTGTCATTTCAAATCGTTGACATACTATATACTTCTTTCATATCGAATCATACTTCCCTTCAGGATTTCAAAACAAAACCACTTTGGAAAAATTTAAACATACTATAATAGAATCGTATCAACATATATATTCCGTTCGTTCGAGAAGTTCTCCTCCAATGACAAGGATATTGAGTACTATCCATCACGCAATTCATGCTCATTATACCCTCGTCACAAACCCAGTTTAGTCAAGGGTTATCCGAATCCATGGTACATACAAATTGTTTCCTATCCCGAAGTTTATAAATCATTTCGCAACAAAGGTATATGAGTACCTTTAGTCATAGTATTGTTATTTTTTCAAGGCACTTCAAATATCAGGATTCAAGTCATCGAAATTTTCTTAGTTTACAAACCATTCATTATATCAAAATATTTGGAAAGTCGAATTTCCCTTTCAATAATGGGAAATTAAATTTGATCAATAGGATTTTTCTATCAAGTATCATATAAATTTAATCTTTTAAAACTTTAATCAAAAGCTTCAAAAATTTCTTAAAAGTCATATGAAGTTTCTTTAGATCAACTATTATTTTGAATATTTCAAAACTTCCAAAAAAATTCTATATTCACATAAGGTAAAATCTTCCAAGAGTTTGAATCAATATATTCGAAGTCATATACAATCCATATAATCAAACAACCTTTCCTTTTTCATTCATTCAAAATCCTCTAGAAATAATATAGTATTTTGTTTACTTTAGTTAATAGTATCAAAATTTGTTTGAAAGGTCACATATTCAGCTATGTAGAAAAATTTCTTCAACAAATTTATTTTGAAAGTACCATCATGTTTCGCTGTGCTACTCTGAATTAGTATACATATTTCAAATGAGTATAGTTCCGAAATACTAATTCAAAATATTTGAAATCAACTGTCCATAGTTGTTAAATTCACCTGTCCATAGTTGTTAAATTCACCTGTCCATAGTTGTTAAATTCAAATTAGATCTTGATTTCTTTCAACACAAGGAAATGGAAAAAGGATCAAAGGCCCGGTGCTTCAAATTTACGTACTCAAGTCAAATCAAGGCAAGCAAAAGAGTTTAGTTTCAAAATGGACAACCAATAGCATGATGGTTCAAGTTCAGGATACATGCCTAAATTCACAAGATAAAGTTACTCAGGATCAAATAGTTTGAGTTCAAATGTTCAAACAGGGCTAAGATAGGAAAGTCAGGGCAGTTCAATCATGGGTTGTCGAATAAAATTTTCAAATGTATCATTGTGATTATTTGTTACGAAATTCTTATTTGACTCGTTCATGCAGAAGTGGGGAAAATTTGTCTTCTCCCCCCACCTAGACATTTGTTGTATCCTAAGTTACTTTTATATGATTTCTTAACTAAAGTTAGTATTCTCAAAATTATCTTCAAATTCCTTAAGTAGTATTTAATTCAATTGCTAAAATATACCATTTTTAAGTTTTTAACATAATAGTTTCGTTTGCACTTGTTACTTATAATTTATGTTAAGCATAAGTTCAATTCGATCACCTCATTAATTTATTTAACACTCATCGACAGATTTAAGTATAATATCATCTTTGATTAAACTTATTAGATCGCAAAAGGTTTATATTCAAAAATTTGATTTCCAAAATTTCAAATTTAAGCATAAATAAAATAGTTATATATATATATATATATATAATTTCAAAGTTATGGATTTGGGAAAACAGCTAAAAATCCTCTTTCTTAGTTTATTAGGTTGAGGTTAGGTAATTTTAAATTTTAGATCATGGATTTTTTATTTAGGGTTCGAAAATATTGTTAACTCAAAGTTTGACAAGTTATTATCGTTCTTACAGATGTTAATCATACACTGATCAGGATTATGACTAAAATCTCCAAGTACTCAAATATACTTATTGTAGCTCCTAGTGAAAATACTTAAAACTCTTAAAAATATATAAGGGAAGTTCCAATTGATGCCAACTATTAAAACTACTCACGAACTGCAAATACACAATGATTACGCCTGGGTCCCCCAGGAAACATCCATGCCCATATGAAGTCGCTTCCCTATAAATTTCATCATGATAAAATCAATAGAAGGCATCTAAAAGAAAAGTAGAAAAAACCTGAGATCATCATGGAGTGCAGCCCCTAGGGTCGCTCTATCACCAGGTCAAGAGGACAAAGTGCCACGGCCAAAGGTGGCTAAGCAATCACTACCATACGCCTTATTCCATAATATCCCAAAACACATTCGCATGGATCATAGTCTATTTCTAGTAACTCGGGTGGTTGCATTGTTTTCACCAAAATACCTTAGACATTTACTGTCCTACGAATTACGCCAAGTGGACCTCAAATACACAATGATTGCGCCTAGATCCCCTAGGAAAAAACCGTACCCATAGGCCCTCGCAGCCCTACATATTTCTCCATCATAAAATGACCATATGTTGCAATAGACACAATTGTTTCACCTAGTTCCCTCAGAGAACATCCGTCCCTATAGGCTCTCGCTACCCTGTGAATTTTGCTATGCAGCCGAGTTCGAAGGAAACACATAAGTTTTACATCCGGACACCAATCATTACATGCATCACCTACCAAATAGGTCCTCTATTCCGCAAGAAGGTACTTCCCGTATCTTTAGTTTGAAAACACAAGATACAATATGCATAGTACATTATTCCATGTTCAGCGTATCGTACTTATAATAATGTCCATTCACATAAGGTTTTCATTCCATATCATGTTTTCAAATATCATTCTTATATATATATTCCCTTATATAAGATTCTGTTTCATATCAATTATCTTCCAAAATAATAATTTCGAATTAATTGCAATTCTTACATAAATTGTTCATATATAAGTTCCGAAAACTTTTACCTCAATTATCTTGAACTTTTCATCTCAATCTCAAAATCATTTTTGATTTCTAAGTCGATTCGATATTCAATATTACTTCAAATCCAAATTCATATTCTCAAATCAATCTTGTTATCAAAACATCGTAGTTGATTTGGATTTATACGTCATGCATATCGTTATTCAAACGAATCTTCATACTCAGTTACTCGAACCAAAATTGCTCAGATCGAAATGCATACACTTTCCAAAATGATTACATTAAATAGTTTGAGTAAAATAGTAGGGCTGAAATAACATAAGTTTGGATAGGAAAGTAAGACATAATCTTTAATACTACAGGTCAAATAAAATAGTTAAGTACAAAATGATTTAGGTAAATTAGTTTAAGTAAAACGGTAAAGTTATTTTGAATGAAATAGATATTTCAGCATAAAATAAGTAAATTGTTTACAAAAATAGGTTTCAATAAACAAAAATAGTTTAGTACAAGTTAGGCTTAAATAGAAAGTTTTAATGTCTATATTTGCAATAAAATGGTTAAATACAAATAATTTAGGAAAGCTTGGTATAAATAGAAAATAGATAATATAAATAATTTAGGTAGAATAGTAAAATAGTTTGAGTAAATTGGACTTAAAATAGATAAATCATTTGGGTCAAATAGATACAAAATAAAAGCTACAAATAGCTTAATAAGTTCAATAATCGAAATGAATAAATTTGATTAGTTAAATTAAAATACGATATAAGTTGCTAAGTATAATAGATGGAAACCTAGGTATAAAATCATTTAAGCAAAACAATAAATAAAATAACTAAGTATAAATAACATAGGTTAGAAATAATTAGCAATGCAAGTTTGATTATAAATTAAGTTAAACACAATGGTTTAGATAACACAGGACAAAGTTATAGGTAAGCAGTACTAATTCTGATCCGAGTCAATTTCAATACTGATTCAGCTCTTGTTTCAACCATTGTTTTCTCAAATCGAGTATCATTCAAATTCATCTTTGTCAAGTTTTCAAAGTTCTTTTCGACATTCCATACTTAGTACTCATCTTGATTTTTCAACAAAATCCCTTTCAAAATCACATGGAAGATTTCAAAAATGCTTGGTAAAATCAATTCATTTCGCTTATATTTTCTTCGATAATTTAGAGCAACTTAACGATGGATTTCAAATCTTTATCCCAAAGAGCTATCGAATGGGGATTCCAAAAGGAACTTATATTTCAAAAATATTTCCTTTAAAATATTTTATTATCAAAATATCTTCCAAATAATTTATTTTTTAAAATACGCTCTCTCTAGGGTGATTCTAACACCCATTCTACTCATTCTAGGATATTACTATCATGTCTCTAATGAGTTATTAAACCCGATAAGCCAAGCTTTGTATAACCAAAGCTCTGATATCAAGACTTGCCCTTTTGACCACCCAAAGTCGGTAAATAAACCAACTCGAACTATTCATTACGACAGATTGTTATGGATTACAGGGTTCAAAATAGAATTAGACACAGAACCAAGAATATAATTGCTTGTAGCGAAATAAATTTTATACAAATATCAGAGTTTATACAATATTTTTGTACATTGTAATTAAAATACATACATAAGTTTAAAAATAATTTTACATTTTTTTCGGGATTGTATGTGCATGCGTCTTCACGTGCCTCTCTTCTTTGCGAGCTAAAAATCTTTAAATCTGTAATATTTGGGTCTGACATGAGTGTTTCATGCAAAAACATAAAACAATCGAATCAGGATTAAACTTATTTCAAGTAAGTAAACTTTGAATAAACACTAAAATATAATAGTTAATTCTAGCAATTTACTAATGATTCGAGTATATCAAACCTATGAAAACTGCCGAGATATATTGGCTACAATGAATCAAGGCAACCTGCTTGTATCAAATTATAGCATGTGTGGAAGCAAAAGGTGGCATGTTGCATGGTAAGATGCATCATGTATGTGTATTTAATTCCATGCATGAGTGGGTGGTACAAATATGGCAGCATGGGCGTGTACTAGTAAGACAAAATAAAGAGGACACATCAAAAGATGCTACAGCAAGCATACATTACAATAGAAAACCGAAGTAGGAAAGGTGGTGAGAAGCTCATGCCTAAAGTAAAAAACAAATGACAATGGGGCAAGAAGGTATCCTTGTAACAGACCTACCCCACTTTCTTCTACCAAAAACTTAAATGCCACATCGAAGTTAAATACGGGGTAATATACTGCTATACGTAAAGAGCACGCACGTATATCTTAACAAGTGATTTAGGAAAACCATTAATTTTGAAATCTAAACAAGGCATGGTGTATGGACCAAAGCATGTATTTTGGGTATGTGTTTCAAGTTTAACAAGGCCAAGCAGGGAAATGTTCTTAGTTGTGGTAAAACGAGTCAAAGCACTAAGTAATATATATATATATATATATATATATATAGGGTCATTACATATATAACAAAATTAAAGGTCAGTGACGTAATTGGTATGCTGCAACCAATACAAAGTGTCAAGTTCATACATCTCAGCTCAAGGAATCGATTATGGCATAGTGGTCCCAAAGTGAAAAGTTCTTAGTCGCGGCAAAACGAGTCAAAACACTATGTAACATATATAAAGTCATAAAATATATAGCAAAATTAAAGGTCAGTGACATAATTGGTATGCTGCAACCAATACAAAGTGTCAAGTGCATACATCTCAGCTCAAGGAATCAATTATGGCATACTAGTCCCAAAGTGAAATGTTAACTTTCAAAGTGCAGGTTAAATGGATACATAAAATGCCAAGGTGCTGGTTATAGTAAAGTATACAAACTAGTCACAAGTGCAGGTGCATGTCAATCGATTTCAGTTAGAGCCTGGTTTACAGGCCAATGCAAGGCATATTCAAGAATAACCAAATCAGATTATACAGGAAGGTGGGTGACATATAAAATGCAATGACCTTACAGGGTGCAATAGAAAAATTAGCTCAACACAAATGGAACTAACACTAATATAGTGTGCTCATGATCAAGATAGAAAATCTCAAGTGCATGCTCATGTATCTTAGTCCGATGTGCATCAGGTGGAAAACAACGAACAATATAGGACAAAACAGTGAAGCATATATTGTGCTCACTACATATACAGTGGCACATGGAACACCCCACCTCCGTTAAGGTCACTCACAAAGGGAATGCCTTAATTTTGGTGGAGGTTTATAAGTAAAAGACACAGATAAAACACAAGGCAGATATAAACACATATAAATAAACAGCGGAAAAACCAATAGACTTTTATTATCATAAATACGTGTTCATACAGAACATTTCCAACATTGTCTCAAAACAAACTTCCAATTATTACAACCATAATACTGTCTTGATTTTAAAAGTTAAAGAAGCATGAAACATAAATAAAGCTGCATAATCCCCGTAAATGATATCCAAAGCCATGGTCCAAATGAAAGAAATCCAAGCAATACATTTTCTCTCTTCAAGCTGGATGAAAAACTGACTAAGCTGCGGTGTTTCCTCCCTGTGGACCCGGGGGGGGGGGGGGGAATGGAAGAAAAGAAGACAAAAGGAAAATGGGTCAGACATAAGTCTGGTAAGTCTAGCTATATTCCTAGAATGTTAATAATAAAAAGATCATGACTTGCATAAAGTGAGAACAGGACGATATCAAGATAATAGACTATCCTAGAACAAGATAAGGTGTCCTAAAACGAACATCCCTTCGCACCCTATTTTAAATCTCTATCTCTGCACCTACTAATTCTTATACCAACAGGCACCCCGTGATTGGGGTGAAGTGATCCCTTTCTCTTTCTTTAAAAGATCGGCTCCTACTCGTATATTCACATGTGTCCTACGGCCCTATATGGTAGATACCTATGCTGGTCCCACCATGAGGTGTATCAAGACCCATGGTGGCGGCCTCGACACAATTCTAGCATGCATTGGGTATACCACTGATGCTCCAGTGCCCTGACTTGTCTGCTCCAGAGTGTGTGCACGCCCGCACTCTGTTAGAACCCACACTATGCACCAACCGCCGTCGCTTTTGACCGCTTACAATCATCCCAGTAATCGTGCCCCACCCTGCCTAGTTCAGGGTACCATGATACCTAATTGGGTAAATGCTGAAACGGGTCGCCGTTACTAGGTTTTCTAGTCAAACATGTTAAGTGGTTAAGTGTCTGAATGAACCTAACCCCCACCCATCCAAATTATTTAACATGTTGAATTTGGTTAAGTATTTATTAAATTGACTTAACCATATCAGTCCTAACTCAGCTCTAATTGTCTTATTAGAGCACCAACCTCTCAGATTAGACAGATATTGTTGTGGCTGCCTGTATGCCGGTTGGGTCCGGGCAGTCTTACGCCACAACTCAGTTTAACCTCGGGTCTTTATTGGGACCCATGCCTTAACCTCTCACATTGGATAGCTATTGTTGTGACAACTGGACAGCCGGGCGGGTCCGGGAAGGTTTATGTCACAACTCAATCCAACCTCGGGTTAAGCGCGTTCGTATTTTCTAATTTACATTTTAATTATGTAAATTATTCAAATTCAAATTACTGTCACATTCATTTCCAATTAATCTCATTAATTAAGGTAATTAATGCCTTTTTATGCCATAAATCACTTATGTGATTAATGACCAATATGTAAATTAGAAAATATTCAAATTACTGCCACATTCGTTTCCAATTAATCTCATTAATTAAGGTAATTAATGCCTTTTTATGCCATAAATCACTTATGTGATTAATGACCAATTTATGGCAAGTTTTCCTAAAATTATCATTTTAACCCAACGTTACCCCGTCCAATATTAGGCTAACCATCTCAGCCTAATTTATGTTCGCATGATTTTTGGTGTAAAGTATTAGGCTAAAAACTTAGCCTAATTTAATATACGCAAATTGGCATAAATTAGCATAAACATGACAAGGGTATAACTTTGGTGTTGATGGCATAATCAATATGAACATAATAGGGTGTACTTGCAAAATAACTAACATGAACATTTTAGGGGTGAACTTGCAAAATAACTAACATGAACATTATAATGTCATAGGTACAAACTTGCAAAAAGACTAACATAAACATTATAATGTCATAGGTATGAACTTGCACTTATAGGCTAACTCAACATATATGTGTTTTTTTTAACATAGGCCATATTAACAACATACATGAGAATTAACAATATGAACTAATCCATATACATATGTTAATTTGCAACATAGGCAAATCAACATACGTATATGTGAGTTAGAAACATAGGCTAATCAACATACACATGTGTTAATTAGTAACATAGATTTAAACATACTTGCAAATTAATCCCAACATATGATAAGTGTGAACATGGCATAAGTTTTGCATAAACATGAACATATAGATTTGACAATTGGTCGCATAACTTCACTACATAAACTTGCATAATAAACTACACAATTATCATAAGATGTTACAATCCAAGTCCATGCTTATACAAATAATCTAATCCAATAATCCCAAATTTAACATGATAATAGAATCAAGTCACTGACATAGATTAATATTATAAAACATAATAAACATCATACTTAATAATTCTCAATTCAACATGATAATAGAATCAAATCACAAACGTATATTAATAACATAACGGGTATCGTACTATTATCATTTCATCGCAACACATGATATTCATATTAATTCGCATTCTAAAAATGTAGCTAAACTTACAATCGTAGACGGTCTTGTTTTCTGATTTCTGAAATTCTGAATTTGCAAAGCTTTCCTTTGGGAAGACGTTGCTTTGATTCTAATTTGTTGTTGCTTTTTAATCTTTTAGTTTGTATTCACTATGTTGTTCGTCTCTTTCAAGTGGAGGCTCCCTCTAGTTCTCAGCAGACAGCATGGTGGCTCCAATTCTTTTTTTTTTTTTGTGTATTTTTAGTTTGAGACCTAGGGTCTTTTTATAGAGTTGCAAGTTAATTTGAGCCGTCGATGAAGCTAGGGTTAACCAGAACCGTCCGTTGTAAAGATAAGCCAATTATGTTCACCATTTCTTTCTTAATGTACATTTACTATTATTTGTCAATCCATATAAATACGTACGCATTAGATACATCTCCCCTTTACACATTTATTATTATTCTTGTATGCACATTAGATACATCTCCCATGTACACATTTATTTTTGTATTAGCAACTTTAGTGTTAATAGAAATATGGGGTGTTACATTCTCCCCTCCTTAAAGGATTTCGTCCCCGAAATCTCCAAGTCTAGGAGAACATATATCCTACCATCCAAATGTCCATCTACTCAATCATCAAACACGAGCGTCCATTGTCCTTAAAAGACTTCTAATGCTTCATGATCATATGCATCGTGTGTGTACAAGTCCTTATCTAATGCAAAAATCAGGCGGTCTACTGATTCAGTTGACCTCCTTAATGCAAATTATGTAAGTGTCATGAATCCATTATGTATGCAAACTTTTTCCTATTCATATTTCTACATAAGTGCGCAATCATTCAAACAAATGCGACATCCATATGACAACATATTAAGCTTCAACCATATACAAACATAAACACATATATGCATATGCAATATGAAGTGATTGAGCCGATCTAAAACCCTAGATTGTGTGTGTATATGCATCCACGAGCAACCACTAGCAAACATTTGCAACCACTTGCAACCATCATCCATAACATGTTTCAATTACATGTTTACATCCAAAGGGGTTTCCACCTAAGGATAAAAGGGTAAGGTCGGGGAGATATACCTAAAAAGATAGATACTAACATGACTTTAAGGAAAAAGAGAGATCAAAAATGTACCCTCAAAAAGAAAAGGGTAGGCTGCGTGTATTCTATACTCAGTTTCCGAAGTCGCGTCTTCCTCGGCGTCGCTCCACTGAACTTTGACGAGTTTGACTTTGCGGTTGCGTAGCTTTTTCACTTCAGTTCCTAAGATGCGAGTTGGAACTTTCCTCACAGTTGCTTCGCGTTCTACTTCAGCTTCTTCTAGAATGTTTGGCTCTACCACTTCCGCTGACTCATGTAGATACTTCCGGAGGTGAAAAACATGAAAGACGTTGTGAACTCCGGTCAGTCTCTCGGGTAACTCTAACCTGTAGGCCATCTTCTCAATCTTCTCGATGATAGGAAATGACCCTACAAATCTTGGTGCTAGCTTCCCTGTGGATCCAAAGCGAATGACGTTCCTTAAAGGAGACACCTTAAGGAAAACCCTGTCCCCAACCTCAAATTCAAGGTCGGTCCTTCTCTTGTCTTCGTAGGATTTTTGTCTGTCTTGGGCTGTCTTCATTCTTCTCCGTATTAAATCTACTTTCTCTGAAGTCTCTCGGATCATATCTGGTCCAAGTATGAGCTTGTCAGTAGACTCCCACCAACAAGTGGGCGATCGACACGGTCTTCCATATAAAGCTTCGAAGGGCGCCATTCCGATGGTGGCTTGGTAGCTGTTGTTGTAGGCAAATTCCACTAAAGGAAGATGGTCCTCCCAAGTCCCTCCAAAGTCAAGGACACAAAGTCTCAAAAGGTCTTCCAAAATCCTGTTCACCCTTTCCATCTGACCATCGGTTTGGGGGTGATAGGCCGTGCTCAAACATAACTGTGTGCCTACAGCTTCTTGCAGACTCCGCCAAAACTCGCTTGTGAAGATAGGATCTCTGTCGCTAATAATGCTGGAAGGTATTCCACGGAGTCGAACTATCTCCTTAAGATAAAGAGATGCTAGAGACAAGGCAATCCTTCTACTCTTGACAGGTAAAAAGTGGGCGCTTTTAGTAAGCCTATCCACTATTACCCAAATGCTAGTGTTGCCTCTTCTAGACCTAGGCAGCCCATCAATGAAGTCCATTGAAATGCTATCCCACTTCCACTGTGGGACCTCTAGAAGATGGAGCAGACCGCCAGGCTTCTTCTGCTCCGCCTTGACTTGTTGGCAAATCATGCACTTAGAAACAAAATCTGCCACGTCCTTCTTTATGCCACTCCAAAAGAAAACTCTCTTTAAGTCCTTGTACATTTTGTCCCCTCCTGGATGTATTGTCATCTTGGAATGATGTGCCTCCTCAAGAACTTTCTTCACCAACTCCTTTGCCTGTGGGACACATAGTCTTCCATCCCGTCTTAACCACCCTTTGTCGTCGATGGTGTATCTATCGAGGTGACTAGAAGTCTCACCCCTAACGAGCTTATCAACCACTTCTACAAGTTGAGGGTCTTCTCGTTGTGCGGTCCCTATTGAGTCTAAGAAAGTGGGCCGCACTTCTAGCGATGCTAATAGACCGGGTACAAAATCAGAGGAGGGCCTAAAGTCAAAACTGGCTATAAACTCTAGGCTTCGCCTTTCAACAAATAGCGGGCTCAACGTTAGCTTCTTTCTACTCAAGGCATCTGCGACTACATTACCCTTGCCAGGAGTGTAGGAAATCTCGAAATCATACGAGGCAAGAAACTCCATCCACCTTTGTTGCCTTAAGTTAAGGTCCTTCTACGAGAAGAGATACTTCAAAGATTTATGGTCAGTATACAGTTCAAATTTCTCACCCAGGAGATAGTGGCGCCAAGACTTAAGCGCAAAGACGATGGCGGCCAACTCAAGGTCGTGGGTTGGGTAGTTCCTTTCATGAACTTTCAACTGTCTTCCGCCATAAGCTACTACCCTTCCTTCTTGCATTAGGACAGCCCCTAGTCCTGTCCCGCATGCATCCGTGTATACTGTAAACATTTTGCTTCCATCCGGCAAGGTCAGAACTGGGGCTGTTGTAAGAGCCCTTTTTAAGCGTTGGAAAGCAAACTCGCAATCCAAATCCCAAGAGAAAACTAGATTCTTCTTTGTTAGACTTGTAAGAGGAGCTGAGATTTTTGCAAAATCTCTAATGAACTTCCGATAAAAGCCTGCAAGCCCGAGGAAGCTTCAGACCTCGGTTGCATTCCTTGGTGCCTTCCAATCTTGCACCGCTACTACTTTTGCGGGGTCTACAGCTAACCTCTCTTTGGACATTATATGCCCAAGAAATCTCACTTCTTCTCCCCAAAAGTGGCACTTGGAGAATTTAGCTTTTAACTGATGTGTTCTAAGACTCTCCAAGATTGCCTTTAGGTGTTGAGCATGCTCTTCCTCATTTTTTGAGAAGATCAAAATATCGTCTACGAAGACCACCACGAATTTATTGAGGAAATCTCTGAACACCCTACTCATTAGGTCCACGAAGTAAGCGGGTGCGTTTGTCAAGCCAAAAGGCATGACAAGCCACTCAAAGAATCCGTCTGGGGTTCTGAAAGCTGTCTTATCGATGCTATCATCAGCTACCCTTAGCTGATGAAATCCGGTCGCCAAATCAAGTTGGGAGAAAACCGACGCTCCTACAAGCTGGTCAAACAAATCGTCAATTCTGGGGAGAGGGTGCCTATTCTTTTTAGTTAGCTTGTTTAGCTCCCTATAGTCAAAACATAGACAGAGTGAACCATCCGCCTTTGTAGCGAACACCACTGGAGCGCCCCATTCTAAAATGCTCCGCCTAATGAACCCCTTTTCTAAAAGCTCTTTAATATGCTTACTGAGCTCTTTCCTTTCCCTAGGAGCCATGTGCCTAACAGGCAAAGCAACGGACTTCGCATTGTCAACAAGATAGATGCGGAAGTCTATTTCCCATTTCGGAGGTAAGCCCTTCGCCTCATCAAAGACATCCGAATATTCTCGGACCACCTTAACTGACTGCAAATTCTCAACAGAAACGTCAAGCGATTTAAGATAACTAAGCATAACCACATTCGAGGGATTACAGGTAATTTCCAGAGTGTTACCGAGTTGGGTTAAAAGCCTAACCACTCTTTTCTCACAATCAAGGATGGCACCATTACTGGATAGCCAGTCCATGCCCAAAATCAATCCATACCCCGAGAAGCCCAAAACAAAGGTACTACATCTAAATTCTACACTTAGAATAGAGATCTTCAAATTCATACAGATCATTGACAAATAAGCTGGGCCTCCAATTGGATTGGAGACAACCAAGGGATCCTCTACCATACTAGTTTCTAGGTGCAGAGATTCTACTAAAGCAGATGAAATAAAGGAGTGTGATGCACCAGAATCAAATAAAGTGAGAACTGGGCGATCATAAAGATAAACTACACTTTCTACAGAAGTATTTCTACCTCGCTGTTGCAGAGGAGGTGCCTCCAGTGCATGAACTTGTCCACCCGAAGTGGATGCAGCTTTCTACGCCTGCCCTCGCCTCTTAGGGCAGTCCTTAGCTATGTGTCATGTTTCTCCACAATGAAAGCAACCATCATTCATCTTTGCCTTCTTCTTCCTGCAGTCTTTCACCACATGTCCAACCACACCACAGAAATTACACTTTCTTGTTTCGCGAGCTTTGTTGTTTTTCCCGCCCTTCTTAAAGTCTGTTTTCTTAGGCTGTAAAGCTTCTTTCTTTCCCCGAGACCCTTCTGCCTTTGTCTCCTTCTTGCCTTTATCCTCCTCATGTAGTAACGCCATCTGTACTAGCCTTTCATATGTAGCTCCCATAGGTATATGGGTCATGGCCAGGCTATGAAGCGGCTCATTCAGTCCCTTGACAAAGCGGAGAGCCTTCTTGTGTTGGGTGTTGACTAGATCCAGTCCGAACCTAGCCAGCTGATCAAACTGGTTGACGTACTCTTTGACGGTCATACTTCCTTGCTTAAGGGATAGGAACCTCTCCATTTGAAGACTTCTCTCAGCTTCTGAAAGGAACTTCAGCTCAAATCTAAATCTGAAATCTTCCCACGTTTCTACTGGTCTTTCTGCATTGGTGACTTCCCACCAGTAGGAAGCCTCTCCTTTGAGCAACCACACTTCCAGTCTTACCTTCTGCCTGTCTTCTACCTCGAAGATAACAAAAAGATCTTCGGTCTCTTTCAGCCAGTTCCTGGCTGCTACGAAGGACTCGGTTCCATGAAAGTCTTTCCCACCCATAGCTTTAAAATCTCTACAAGTCTTGGCAAAAGCATTTCCTCTCGGAGGAGGAGGAGGAGAGGGGAATTTCAGCAACTGGGGGAGGAGGAGGAATTGCTGCAGCTGGGGGAGGAAAATTCGCTGGGCCCACCTCATTGGCCCTAGCTTCCAAGTACCTTCTAAACCAACCAGGTACAATCACACCTTCTGGAAGGTTAAATTCTTCCGACATGCTGAAACGAAAAAGGAAAGATTCAAAATGAAGGATAGATAATTCACATGGCTTTGGGGGATTATGCCTTTCTAAAACTATAAAACAATTCTTTTTCTTGAAAAATGCTTCTTTAAATTTTAATTTGAATATAATTTCAAAAACTTTTTATCTGGTCTGGTAAACCTATGCTCTGATACCAAGTGAAACATCTCACCTCCGTTAAGGTCACTCACAAAGGGAATGCCTTAATTTTGGTGGAGGTTTATAAGTAAAAGACACAGATAAAACACAAGGCAGATATAAACACATATAAATAAACAATGGAAAAACCAACAGACTTTTATTATCATAAATACGTGTTCATACAGAACATTTCCAACATTGTCTCAAAACAAACTTCCAATTATTACAACCATAATACTGTCTTGATTTTAAAAGTTAAAGAAGCATGAAACATAAATAAAGCTGCATAATCCCCATAAATGATATCCAAAGCCATGGTCCAAATGAAAGAAATCCAAGCAATACATTCTCTCTCTTCAAGCTGGATGAAAAACTGACTAAGCTGCGGTGTTTCCTCCCTGTGGACCTTGGGGGGGGGGGAACGGAAGAAAAGAAGACGAAAGGAAAATGGGTCAGACATAAATCTGGTAAGTCTAGCTATATTCCTAGAATGTTAATAATAAAAAGATCATGACTTGCATAAAGTGAGAACAGGACGATATCAGGATAATAGACTATCCTAGAACTAGATAAGGTGTCCTAAAACGAACATCCCTTCACACCCTATTTTAAATCTCTATCTCTGCACCTACTAATTCTTATACCAACAGGCACCCCGTGATTGGGGTGAAGTGATCCCTTTCTCTTTCTTTAAAAGATCGACTCCTACTCGTATATTCACATGTGTCCTACGGCCCTATATAGTAGATACCTATGCTGGTCCCACCATGGGGTGTATAAAGTCCCATGGTGGCGGCCCCGACGCAATTCTAGCATGCATAGGGTATACTACTGATGCTCCAGTGCCCTGACTTGTCTGCTCCAGAGTGTGTGCACGCCCGCACTCTGTTAGAACCCACACTGTGCACCAACCGCCATCGCTTTTGACCGCTTACAATCAGCCCAGTAATCGTGCCCCACCCTGCCTAGTTCAGGGTACCATGATACCTAATTGGTTACTGCTGAAACGGGTCCCCGTTACTAGGTTTTCTAGTCAAACATGTTAAGTGGTTAAGTGTATGAATGAACCTAACCCCCACCCATCCAAATTATTTAACATGTTGAATTTGGTTAAGTATTTATTGAATTGACTTAACCCTATCAGTCCTAACTCAGCTCTAATTGTCTTATTAGAGCACCAACCTCTCAGATTAGACATATATTGTTGTGGCTGCCTGTATGCCGGTTGGGTCCGGGCAGTCTTACGCCACAACTCAGTTTAACCTCGGGTCTTTATTGGGCCCCATGCCTTAACCTCTCACATTGGATAGCTATTGTTGTGACAACTGGACAGCCGGGCGGATCCGGGCAGGTTTACGTCACAACTCAATCCAACCTCGGGTTAAGCACGTTCGTATTTTCTAATTTACATTTTAATTATGTAAATTATTCAAATTCAAATTACTATCACATTCATTTCCAATTAATCTCATTAATTAAGGTAATTAATGCCTTTTTATGCCATAAATCACTTATGTGATTAATGACCAATATGTAAATTAGAAAATATTCAAATTACTGTCACATTCATTTCCAATTAATCTCATTAATTAAGGTAATTAATGCCTTTTTATGCCATAAATCACTTATGTGATTAATGACCAATTTATGGCAAGTTTTCCTAAAATTATCATTTTAACCCAACGTTACCCCGTCCAATATTAGGCTAACCATCTCAGCCTAATTTACGTTTGCATGATTTTTGGTGTAAAGTATTAGGCTAAAAACTTAGCCTAATTTAATATACGCAAATTGGCATAAATTAGCATAAACATGACAAGGGTATAACTTTGGGATTGATGGCATAATCAATATGAACATAATAGGGTGTACTTGCAAAATAACTAACATGAACATTTTAGCGGTGAACTTGCAAAATAACTAACATGAACATTATAATGTCATAGGTACAAACTTGCAAAAAAACTAACATAAACATTATAATGTCATAGGTATGAACTTGCACTTATAGGCTAACTCAACATATATGTGTTTTTTTTAACATAGGCCATATTAACAACATACTTGAGAATTAGCAATATGAACTAATCCATATACATATGTTAATTTGCAACATAGGCAAATCAACATACGTATATGTGAGTTAGCAACATAGGCTAATCAACATACACATGTGTCAATTAGTAACATAGATTTAAACATACTTGCAAACTAATTACAACATATGATAAGTGTGAACATGGCATAAGTTTTGCATAAACATGAACATATAGATTTGACAATTGGTCGCATAACTTCACTACATAAACTTGCATAATAAACTACACAATTCTCATAAGATGTTACAATCCAAGTCCATGCTTATACAAATAATCTAATCCAATAATCCCAAATTTAACATGATAATAGAATCAAGTCACTGGCATGGATTAATATTATAAAACATAATAAACATCATACTTAATAATTCTCAATTCAACATGATAATAGAATCAAATCACAAACGTATATTAATAACATAACGAGTATCATACTATTATCATTTCTTCGCAACACATGATATTCATATTAATTCGCATTCTAAAAATGTAGCTAAACTTACAATCGTAGACGGTCTTGTTTTCTGAGTTCTGAAATTCTGAATTTGCAAAGCTTTCCTTTGGGAAGACGTTGCTTTGATTCTAATTTGTTGTTGCTTTTTAATCTTTTAGTTTGTATTCGCTATGTTGTTCATCTCTTTCAAGTGGTGGCTCCCTCTAGTTCTCAGCAGACAGCATGGTGGCTCCAATTCTTATTCTTTTTTTTTGTGAATTTTTAGTTTGAGACCTAGGGTCTTTTTATAGAGTTGCAAGTTAATTTGACCCGTCGATGAAGCTAGGGTTAACCAGAGACGTCCGTTGTAAAGAGAAGCCAATTATGTTCACCATTTCTTTCTTAATGTACACTTACTATTATTTGTCAATCCATATAAATACGTACGCATTAGATACATCTTCCCTTTACACATTTATTATTATTCTTGTATGCACATTAGATACATCTCCCCTTTACACATTTATTTTTGTATTAGCAATTTTAGTGTTAACAGAAATACGGGGTGTTACAGCACATGCAAGGGAGCCCGAATTGGCATTGCATGAAACAACCTGGGTAGCAAAACCCAAAAAAATGCAGCAAATGCATAGTACAATAACAAACATGGTGTAGGATGATCAAGCAACAAACAACGGACAAGTCATTACACTTGCCATATATGCAACACATATCCGACAACCATGCGCATGTATACATGCATAAACACATGCAGCTACGAAATTTCAAGTGAACCCAAACACCAATATTAATAAATAAATTCCTATTTTGAACAAAACATTGGAAACCAACATGTATTTCATTTTACTACAAATCAGTGTATGCATTAAAACTGGCATACAGATTATACAACTCAGCAAGAGTGTGTGTGTGTATATATATATATATATATGTGTGTGTGTGTGTGTGTGATTAGCTAACATGTACAAATCCTGTATACACGGTGAAAGACCCATTTGATAGTTTAACATTTATTATTTGTAATGTACAAGAATGTATTCCATATTTTAAACAAGGTATGGGTAACACACTACAGGTGAAATTAGTGAGTGAACAACACGGTGAAACACAAGCAAATCAATAATGCAACTAACTATTATATCCTAGTTCTTAATGAAGTTAAGCTACTTGAAATAACATTAATCATGAGCATAACTCACCTTAAAACCGTGAAGAAGGCATGAGGCTGATGGAGCTTTGAATTGTGGAGCAAAGACGACAACGATTGATGGAAAGTGGGGAGGAAGGGCGTGTGTAGCTTCAAAGAAGGTTGTGGGTTGCTCGGAGCTTTGGTTGCTAGTGCAACGTTAAACGGTGGTGGATTGCTTCGATTGAGGAGGAGCGGTTCGCTGCGATTTAGCGGAAAGTGGAGCACCAATTGGAGGAGGCCGATTTCAATTCGAATAGGTGAATTTTCGATTAGGGTAGAGGAAAGTAACAAGGAAGCTTTGAGTGGTGGCCATTGTCGTGGATTGGAGAGGATCGATTTTTTTTGATTTGGGGAAGGAAACTACGGTTGTTTAAGGGGAAGGAGGAGAGAGTTGTGTTGAGTCGAAACGACGAAGGGGATGTGCTTTTTATAACGTAAAAAAGGGGAAACATATACATAAGGAAAACAACACGTGGTAGACAAAAGCAGAAGCAAGAAACAATGTATTAAACAATTTCAGATGGCAGAGGATAATTGTTGTTTTTGCAGGAAGGAGGAGATCAGTGGCCAAAATTTTCAGCACAGTTAACAAATATCATTTTGTTTCAGCTGAATATTTTACAAGTGTTAAAAAACCAACTTTTGGATCAAATTATGTTAGATATGGTTTGAAGGATATGTTAGGCTAGAACACGGATTGACAAACAATGTTGCTTGTTTGAATCTCAACGACTTGTTAAATTAATGTGAACGGAATACATATATGTATTCAATACGCAATTCATTTCGACGTTTTATCAAGTCGAACTTCTATCAAATTATACTTAACCGTTGAGTTACACAGTTCCGCGATAGATCTTTCGAATTAGGAGCCATTATATTGGAATCCAACTTCCAATACGAGCCTTGCATTTTCAATTATAGACCTATATGAGACATAAAAAGGTGGGTTATTATGTCGTCTGAGATTGAAACATTTATTTTCGAAATTGATTTTCAC
The DNA here is from genome assembly GCA_030737875.1 of Allium sativum. Taxonomy (NCBI): domain Eukaryota; kingdom Viridiplantae; phylum Streptophyta; class Magnoliopsida; order Asparagales; family Amaryllidaceae; genus Allium; species Allium sativum. Next base: position 419,327,411 of record CM060913.1, on the reverse strand, counting down.
ACTATCCACTAGCAATAATAAACGAGAATTTTCGCGTATCAAGCATTTTTGGCTATTATAAGGTAAAGCTCTTTCCTTTGGATTGTGCTTGCATTGTGTGATGAGACTTGATCCTTATAATAGATTCATTTTCAAAAAGACATCACGAGTTTTTATTACTGGTATTCATGTGGAGAAAACCCATTCCGTGTTATACAGCGTAGCCCCATGATTTACTCATTTACCAAACTTTAAAATAAAATAAATAACTGGTTTTGGTTCTCACACCGGTCCCATTACTGACCTGGAGTTTAATTTTTCCCATCTAAACTCTAGGTGCCCATATTTTCCACACGGGCAGCTGGTAGTTTTGGTTTTGCAGATATTTTTAAAACATGCTCTTGGATTTTGGTTGGAGCTATACTCTGGAAAAATTGGTGGTCTTCCGCTATGTATATTTATGTTTGCAATGTATTGTAATTTATTTCTCGGATATTTTCCCGCTATGTATCAATTATTTGTACTTTGATATATTTTGTACTCTGATGTAAAATTGTTGTAATAACAACAAAATGTTCTTTTTTGTTTTGTTTTGATGTGTTGTATCCCATAACTGTTCGAGGATTTCTACGTTTTGGATCAGATATGTGTGGCTTGTGGTCAATTCCAAAGGAAAGGATTTTTGGGTCGTCACAAATGGTATTAGAGCTTTTGTTTATTCAAAGCTTTGGGGTTACAAAGCATTATAACAAGATGAAAGAATTCACCAGAGATAAGGTTAGTAATATCCTATAAGAATAACGCATGAGAGATAGGGTGAGTAATGCCCTAGAATGAGTTTGAAGAGTATTATATATAGAAAAGAATGAATTTTCATATATATATATATATACAAATGAATTTGGTTTTGAAAGGTTATATATGGTCAACCAACCTGATTATCATATTATAAGAGTTTGAATATTTGATTTGATGTCTAGGTTGGACTATCTAGTATAAGAAGATTTTGCATATACGCTTGGCCTACGTATATACGAAGTCTTAAATATACTGGATTGATATATATCCACATTTTATTCACTTGAGGATGATTCTGGTGATTGTAGCAACATCACCAGTGTTTATTTTCGGGTTTCGAAAGTGGGATGACTATAGAATTCTAATTAAATCATCATAAACTGATTTAAGTAAATATTTGGAAATGCTTTGAGCTATATAATTTGACTAACATAAGTTAAATTGATTGAAAATACAAAAGTAATTCAAACGAATCGGAATTTAACTTAAGTGAAGTTAAATAAAATATTGGAATGATAAAACAAATAGGAGAATGGAAGTTGAATTGAACCAAATCAAATTTAATATTGAACTAAATTGGAAACTAGTTGGAATTGGATATATATATATATACACACACACACACACATATGTATGTTGGACAGGTTATTGATTGGAAGACGAGAAGAGAAATAAAATTGAATGCCCAACAAAAGGGTACATATTTATAGTATTGATTGGGTTCGATGACTTTATGAGCCGACTTGCAAGCCGCTTGGCTTTTCTTTTTGATTGACGAGGGCCCTGAGAGGCAAGTTGTATTTGTACCGATCATCCCGTATAAAGGAGGTTATGGTGATTTTTTTTGAAAATTTCAGGCGTTAGCCGAATTTTAAAAAATTGGGAAGTTCTTAGAAATTGAAAAGTTGAAGAACTAGAGTATGAACGAAGGATGAGTTGGTTAAATGAATGACCTTCAGTTCTGTCTTCGATTTTGAGGATGAAATCCTTTTAAGTGGAGGAGATTGTAATGACCCAATAATTTATTAAGAAATATTTAATGGATTTTAAATATTTTAAACGATTCATTTTGAGAATTAACGACTTAGAATTTATTTAAAACTAAGTTTGTACGTATAAATTTATATTAATTATAAAACGAACTCGTAACGTCGTGGTAGTTCAAAAAATTTAGTTTTGAACTTAAAATGAATATACACATTTTAATAATATAAGTCGAATTTCTATTAAACGAGAAATGTTAGGATCTATTGAATTATATTTTTCTAACGGAAGTGAAAAATCGAAATTTCATGTTATAAATTGTAAGTTATGTCCAAATCAAAATTTCAAACTATCTTCATGAAATCATTTATAAATTATATCGATTTATTATATAAATAAATGGATTAGTTATGAATTTGAATATCGATTTGACTTGACTTTTGAAAATATCGAACTATAAACCCAAGTATATTTGTTTTGGAACTATATGATATTCTATTTTGGTATATATGATAATATTTTTTTGGCTTAGCCGACCGGTTTTTATAGTGACCCGTAACACCTTTTCATTATAACTAATAATAAATATACAGTATAGTTCAAATGATTATGGCTGACAATCAACTATTTGATTTTTAAGGTGGACCATCCACCGCCTACAGAGTTTATAGTGTTCCGTCCACTCTACCTATACGAGCTTAAAGCACTGGAGCTAGCTGTTTACTAGACTACAGTATAATACCCCACACAGGAGGTAATCACATACTAAAAAATAGTAAATTACATGCGTTAATATCATAAGGATGTGCTAAAAACAACCTCTTATATTAGCTGCCAAGAGACAAACTAAAGCAATTCCTTGAGTAGGCGACCTATCTCGAGCCACAAAAAAAAAGCACGGGTACCATACAGCTGCAGAAGCTAACAGTCCTCGAGCTCCACAAACAGCTAAGCAAGTGGAGCTACATACGTACATATAACATGCTTTCCAAATAAAAAGTACAACGAAGTTCAGGGACAAGGCAAATTAACATTGCTAACTGCTACTAAAAGAGGAGACGTGATGAATTAGTTGCAGCAGGAAATACCATAAACTCCAAACCATGCTGCCAAGCAGAACAATACGAAATAGAGCAGGTAACAAGTCAAAATACTTGCAATGATCGAAATATAAACATAAAAATTCAGGATCATGGCACCTATGGGATGACACAGAGAGGTAAGTACATAAGCTAGAGAAAAAGCCAGAAAAGCTACAGAATATACCATCACCAGCATCGCGAGCTACACAAGAAATAGTTCAGTTAGAACAAGAGCTAGACCATTGAACTAGCTACACACCCTGCACCAGAAGAAAAAGCGACTTCCGAACTATACAACCTTCCCACCATGACAAACTAATAACAATCCAGTACTCATAATTCACTAAAAAGGAAAGTCGAAACCAAACATAAAAAAACAAGCATTCACACCACAGCCCAGTCTTGCAATCTTACCGCCACCATAAACAACCAAGAATCTCAAACTACATGAGTGTTATACACCCGACAATGTACAGATCAGACTCGCGAGGATCCGAGGTAGCACGCTACACCAATTTCAATGTGTAGAATATAATCAAGCCAGACCAAACCATAACTAAAACACTTAACAATGCTGATGCGGCCACCACTCATAGTTGAATAACAAAAGATAACCAGAAACCTCCAAACAGGCAAGTCGAAAACCCACACACACAAAACCAAACAAGTAACTACATAGATATAATAGACATCAGACATCACACAACCAACACCATGACTCAAAATATATGTTCTTTGCACATCAATCAATGTATAATCATATATTCACGAGGATACTGGTGATAGGACACAACAGCCAATCGTTCGAAAGGGTAACATCTTCAACCAGTCAGTCACCACAGCAGAGAATCACAGTTGAGAAGAATGGGCCACCACACACAAAAAGAGGCCGAAATCAGTTGAAATGAGAGAGCTTTGTGTTGATGATGTAGTGGAAGGATGACAGGGGACGGTACATGGCATGAGGGCTCAGATCAGGAACATCGAGGGGAGAAACTTCGAAAAGGAACATGCAGGCGAAAACAGTCAGATGGTGGGAAAGAAACGAGTAGATCTGAAGGAAGGAGAAAAGTGAAGTAAAACTCTGATAGAAGAGAAATGGAAGAAACGGTAGACTGACTGTCGCCATTAACGATCTTTTGAGAAGATCTCGAACCCTGGATTTCTTGTCATGATATATACGATAATACTAATTTATTATTATTAATAATAATTTGAGCTACTTTTGAATTTATTTAAACTTTATTAGTTTTATTTAAGCCTTAAAAATAGCTATTTTTAAAACGACCTCCATTTTCAGTGAAACCAATTTTATTAGATCTGGAATGTTAAATTATTGTTAGGTTTCAAATTTCATATCAATTGGAATTCGCATGTAAGCGTGATAAAAATAAACACATACTGAAATTCAATTAAAATGGAATATAAGCTAGAAATAAGACCATTTATCAAACGATCTCCAAATTCGATACAACCAAGATCATTAGAACTGTATTTGTGAAATTTAGCTAGATATCGAAATTCATAATGTTTGAAATTGGTATATGATCGTGGTAAATAAAATTGCACACTGAAATTCAATATTTAACGTTTTATTGACTTATATTTTAATTTTAAGCAAAATTGATTAAAATGACAGATATAAGCTTACGAAACCAATTCCATTATGTTCGGAATATGCTAGGGACGTCATTCATTGGGATTCATTTGGAGTTCGGGGCATTAAACTTCATAACGAAGTAATAAAGGATTTAAATATTAATATAATTATTATATAAATGCCCTCAATTTACACAAATCCTAACCCTACTGTGAAAGCCGCCGCCATTTACCATTTCATGGGCAGATTTGTTCAATTTTCAATCCATAATCTCTCTCAATCCACACCATTTCATTCGAAACTTCCAACATGAAAATTAAAGAGCAAGGAGAGATCTTTAATTCTATATGTGGTGATCATTTATAGTATTGTGATTCGTGAGAATTCTTGCCTTAAAGGCTGCGAGTTTGAACCATTCTCTGGAGAAGGTGGGACCACCGAATTTGCATGGGGTGGCTGACGATATGAGAGGAGGGTGCAGCGCTTCCTGCCATGGTGTTGGATCAGGTTTCGATCACCTATAGGCGACGCGGTGGAAAAAAAAGGGTGACAAGGGTTTCACATTTTACTTGGGAAGAGACGATGGTTAGGGGGCCGATTATCTTAATTAAACATGCATTAACGTTAAGCTAATTGCTGTCATTAGCATATTATAATTTTATTTAATTCATATATAAACTTGAATTGGCTATAACTATTTCATATAAGCAAAATTCGACAAAATAATATCCGTTGGGATCGTATCTTCGAATACTACGCTATGGAACTAATTTGATTTAATTAAAAATAATCATTTTACGAACCGATCAAAGTGAGAACTCTCACCCAATTGTTTTATTATGTAATTATATCCATAATTAAATATGTATTGATTGCATGTGATTGCAATGTTTGTTTCATGGTTGATGGATGATTTTATAGTTTTTATTAATATTATTGAAGTGTGAATATAAGCGTTGTCGATAGAAAAGCTTAGATTATAATTATTGGTTGATGGATGATAGTTGATATGGATGTACTTATTTTGTTAATACAAAATGTACACCACGAATATGAAATTGGAAATTAACTTAATTTCATTATAATGAAATTTAAAATGATTTTTGTATACATTTGAGTGAAATTTGGCAAGAAAATAGAAATTGGTTCTTTTTAAATGGAAACGAGATTTAAAAAATGGAGTCTATATAATTTCAAATGACTTTTGAAATGGATTTAAAAGAAATTTGGATTAAAAACAAATTGTTTTAATTCAAATAGGATTTTGAATAGTAATTTCAAAATGTGAATTCGATTTAGATATTAAACGACGTTTTTAACTCGAACGGATTCTTCCATTAATCTTATTTACTTTTATAGTGGATGTCCAGAAAATTTTGATTTCAAAATATGATATTTTCAAAAGTATGATAATAATAAGGGATGTTCAATTTTGGTTTAAAATTGAATTGGAATTGAAATCGTTTTTTAAACAAGTTTATAAATATTTTATAAAATATGTTCAAACGAAAGCGATGAATTTTATTATAAATAATAAAATGGTTCGAATAGGACGAGTCATGCAACGAGTGTTAGCGCATTTCGACCGTTAATTTCAAATGGACGTACCAGGTGATCCGACCGTCGGATTTTCTTGAAACGAGCCTCCAAAAAAGGTCCTTTTCCTTTTTGAGCTTTGGGATATTTATAGGTGGAGATGGCGGCTTGGGCTGTTGTGACTTGGCATGGCCTTTTCGGGAAAGCTTGGATGCGTAGAGTCCATCCCTTGGTTAGAAAAGCGGCTGGAGGACTGATTCCGCTATTCATAAATAGTATCCTCGGAAGTTGTGGCTTACTTAGTGTCCACGGTGAGGTGTGTCAAAAGTAGAGCTTTGTCTAGATATTGTTTGACCACTTTTATTGCCTTGAAAGTCGAGCAGAGCATTTGAATGGCTCAGCTAGATATTTCCATGCAGATCTGAGATATTCGGTCGATACACCTGATATGAGAGCGGTTCTCTCTGTCGACTAGGAGAACGATTCTTCTGGAGCGAGTCATCAGTTGATGAGAATTGGCTTTGGGACAATATGCGACTGTTCCAGGCCGAGCTTCCATTGGGCATCCTGAAGCATGATTTATCTGATTCGGCTGATTTTGTGTCTGGACTTCGATCTAGCCCGTCGTGGCTTTTGCCAAAAAGAGGGTTAACACTTTTCCCCTCAGAATGCATCTTCTTTGGTAGGAGGAGGTGTGTTATGAAATATGAATCGAAGCACAATCGCTCGAGCAGCTATAGTCGCGCCGGACCATATTAAGGCCAGAAATCTGACGGCCCCGATGTTGCATTAAGGTCAGAAAACCGATGACCGGACTAGGTCGTATTAAGGCCGGAAAACCGACAACTATCGGGAACCGTATTAAGGCCGAGATGATGATCATCATCTGCATGAGAATTAGTTCATGCAAAGACAAAATAAGCCACTCTCTTTCTGGAGGAGGCTGATGGGTTGAGCATTTTATTTCACTTGGCTTTGAGGGGTGGCAAGTATTATCCATACTCGGCTTAGTAGCAAGCATTAACCATACTCGGCTTAGTGGCGAGCATTAACCATACTCGGCTTAGTGGCGAGCATTAACCATACTCTGCTTAGTGGCGAGCATTAACCATACTCTGCTTAGTGGTGAGCTTTAACCATACTCGGCTTAGAGAGGTGGCGAGCATTATCCATACTCAGCTTGGTGCAAGTGTTTTTTATGTTCGACTCATGTTAAATTAGTATATCCAGCAAGCAGTAAATGCTCGTGGTATAGATAAAAGGGTGAGTATTATCCATACTCGGTTTAAGATTTTTACCGTACTCGCCTGGTGGAGTAGGTTTATTTTTTTTATTTTTTTAGAAATAGTGGTGGGCTTTCGCACGGACCACATTAAAGAAAGGGGGCGAGCATTAGCCATGCTCGGCTTAGAGTTTCCAAACATGATCCATGTTCGCAAAAGAAAATTTATAGCAGCTAAAAAATTATTACAAAGAAAAGAAATTCTAAGAGGACAACTATTGATTCCAGAGCATGCCTAGGAACTAAATCCTAACCTCATACATGTGTACATCAAGGTGTCCTTTTTTTGAAAGAAGCACATTAAAATAAGAAAAAAACTAATTAATGATAATGCCGCGAGTGCTAGTCTCAGGGTCCTTTCCGTTTCTAGGAGCTCGAGGACCGACCTGAGGAGCTTGGGCAGAAGATCGCGGTGGCGTGGTCGGGGCGCGCTTCTTAACATACTCGAGAAGCTCCCCTCGCCTAACTCGATCCTCGATGAGATCGCGCATATGTTGGCATTCATCGATGCTATATCTAGCTACGTTGTGGAATACACAATGTTTATGGGAATTGAGTTCCATCTGGGTTGGTTCTCGTCGAGGTGGTCTCGGAGTAGGAAGAGACCCTCGTATGTCAAGGTAGATATCGAGCAGAGAGGAATTGAGATCGGTGTACTGGTCGTACTTATTTTCGTTTCGAGGTCGTACGTTGCGCTCATTCTTTCCCGAGGCTTTCCTCTTCCTTTATTATGGTCGTTGCTGTTGAATAGACCTTGTTGTTTGGCTGCTAGGACCTCAAGGCTCTCCATCTCAATGCTGGCGTCTTCTTGTCGGAGGAATCGCTCGGCCTCGGAATAGAAGTCATCTATATCCTTGGGGGGATCTCTGGTTAAAGAGATTGAGAATTCTGATCGGTTATGAACTCCTGCAATGGCAGTCATAAGTACCATCGATGGCTAGGGCCGATCGACTGACGCTACGGCCACGTTGAATCCTTCGAGGAAGAATCTGAGCGTCTCCCCTGATCGCTTCTTGAAAGTAGATAGGAACATAACGCTCTTTGGTTGAGAGATATGTACTCTGAATTGTTCAATGAAGCGGGTGACCAGCGTGTTCCAGCTGCTAATCGACTCCGTTGTCAGCTGTTGAAACCACATGCCAGCTATGTCGGTGAGAAAGAGCGGGAAGCATTTAGCCATGACGTTGGTCGATGTGCCAAGAACTTCCATATGTCACATGTATCGCATGTGGTGGATGTTCGGATCAGTGCGACAATTGTATGGTTCGATCGTTAGGAATTTGAAGTCCGGGGGGTTTTGGGAGTTTCTAATTTCCCTGGTAAAGGGGCTGCAATTGACATTGTCTATATCTTGCTGTGAAGACGTGCCCCGAGTGAAACATTGGATGATGCTTGCAAGCTAGCTTCCATCTTCGAGAGGCGTTGCCATGAATTTAGCTCTGCATTTGGGAGAGCTTCGGTGCGAGGATCTGGCAAAAGCATGCTCGGAAGGGTGGCCATTGGCTGGGCTTGGCCTCTGAGAGTTAAGTGAAGGTGAGAGTGAGGATGAGCTCCGTTGAGTGGTTCTGGGAAGAATGGCCCCTCTTGAACCCGAGGAGTATTGGATCGAGCTGTACCCATGACAGTGGGTCTAGGCTAATCCAGCATAGCATGTGACGTTCAGAGCTCAGGGTTGCCCCCGGTTGGAGCGAGGTTAGGAGGGTTTGCGGTAGCGTCATCTTCCGCCATGGTGAGGACCGGTATGGTAGGGTGATCTCCCTTGTTCGTAGGGAAGGATGCACCACCTCTTCGTTGAAGGGGAGAGTGGTTTGCGGTAAGATTCCGGGCTGTAAAGGGAATGGTATTGATTCTGATGGGCCCAGTGGTCGCTCGACTGGCATGAAAGGTCGAGTTGTTTCTAGGAGTGGAGGCAGAGTGGTCGAACGACCTAGGTCTTGATCGCGGGTCTCCTAAGAATCTGCTGCTGCAACTGCGCTGGTCGCTGGAAGCGATACTCCTGACTGTGAATGGTTGGTTGGTGGGACCAAACCACGATGAAATAAAGGTGTAGCCTGGTCAGTGGCCTGATTATGCGTAGACCAAAGATCGGTTTTTTCCCCAGCTCCGGCCGATGGAGGAATTGATGTTGAAGCGTTCAATCCCATCTCCACTCGACTAAGAATGTGATCCATCAACTGCTTCTGTCGTTCAAGGAGTTTACCTTGAGATGTCATATGGTTTCTGAATTCGACCCTGATTTTATCCATGTCGTCTCGGGTAATAAGTTGAGACATATCTTCATCAGAGGAAGCTTCGTGGCTTGCCTCCGGAGCATTGGTATTGGCTGCGTCGGTGTTTGCGGGACGAGAGGATGTTGTATCTTTCTTTCGCTTGTTCGCCATGGATTGAAATAAGCAAAAGCTCGGAAGGAATGTCGGTGCTCTGCCCCTTCCTGGTGCACCAAAGTGTTGACGTCAAAAGATGGTCACTAGTGACAATCAACCCCCAATCGTGTGAGAGCACATGAATAATGATTATAAGATGCATAAATAATAAAGAAAACAAGGAGCACACACAGAATTTTTACAGTGGTTCGGAAAATACAGTGCCTACGTCCACTTTATATATATATTTCTTCTGCTTTTTATTACAAGTACAATGCTTTTTCTGTTTGAAGAAAGGAGAGGAAATAGCTATTTTATAGTTAGCTGTGAGAATCGGAAGTCTTGGGAAAGAATAGAGCCTCCGAAAAAGGTCCTTCTCCTCTTTGAGCTTTGGGATATTTATAGGTGGAGATGGCGGCTTGGGCTTTTGTGACGTGGCCTGGCCTTTTCGGGAAAGCTTGGATGCGTGGAGTCCATCCCTTGGCTAGAAAAGCGGCTGGAGGACTGATTCCGCTATTCATAAATAGCATCCTCGGAAGTTGTGGCGTCCACGGTAAGGTGTATCAAAAGTAGAGCTTTGTCCGGATATGGTTTGACCACTTTTATTGCCTTGAAAGTCGGGCTGAGCATTTCAATGGCTCAGCTAGATATTTCCATGTAGATCCGAGATATCCGGTCGATACTCCCGATATGAGACCGGTTCTCTCGGTCGACTGGGAGAACGATTCTTCTGGAGCGAGTCATCAGTTGATGAGAATTGGCTTTGGGCCAGTATGCGACTGTTCCGGGCCGAGCTTCCGCTGGGCTTCCTGAAGCATGATTTATCTGATTCGGCTTATTGCGCGTTTGGGCTTCGACATGGCCTGTCGCGGCTTTCGCCAAAAAGAGGGTTAACAGGTGTCTTCAATAACAATGTTCTTAAACTCAGATGAAAATGAATTTTATGGAATAAATCTTTTAATTAAGATTAATGAAGTCTTTCAAAGTGAAGTTTTTCGACTAATAAATTTAGTTGGGATTAAGTGGAAATCGATTTAGTGATAATCTAGATGAACATCCATGGAGGAAGACCTTTACTGTTTAAGTATTTTAAAAGGATTTATCGTTATTCTGCTTACAGTATAAGTCTGATACATAAATTTATATCGATTGTGAACTTATATGATTTCCATGAAGATTCCATTTCTAATGGAAGTTTGATTTTGGGTTTATCGTGAACGATGTTTTAAATGACATTTGTTTTTTAACCCAGTATAGGAGAAGATGATTTCTCAAGTTTGGATGTTAATAAATCTTTCAATAAAGTTTGACTAGATGAAATGGATATTAAAAATAAGTTAAAGTTTTAATAAATCTTTCAACAAAGATTTGAATGAATGAGACGGAGACCAAAACCAAGTTAGAGTTTTATTAAATCTTTCAACAAAGATTGGTATGAAAGAAATGGAGATTAAAAATATGTTAGAGTTTAATGAATCTTTATTGAAATGAAATTAAAGAAGGTAATTAAACTTACCGAAACACGAGGGGTGTTAGATATAGAGTACCACCAGTTTTACTTCGTGGAATGAATATGATGGGAATGAGATAATGATATGAGAGATGACCATTTTGTAAAGCTCGCTAAACCCGATTAGGCTTATAAACCTTAATTCGAGTTAAGTTTGTGAAAAAATATTATATAGTCTTTTGAATTGATTTTCAAGGGAAGATTTAAACTAGATGTTTAAATGATGTAAATCTTTGGTAAGATTTATGGGAGTAATTCCCAATGTAAAGAATATTCTGGATTAGAATGAGGCGCATGATATGTGTACATATCACTTGATTTTAAAGATGCAATAGTTATTTCGGAAAGTCTGGGTTCCAACCTATTCTGAATAACTAGTACGACGATTGTCGAAGATATTGAAGATGGCGGTTGAAGATCGGAGATCTTCACATCGTTTGGATTATTGCTGATGTCTCCATTGGGGTGTATAACCCAAGACGAGGTATAAGTGGCATTCGTCCATACATACTTGGAGATTTACCAGATATGCAAGGGTCTCTCTCCTTAATTAAACGAGGAATAAGGTGCCTTCGGTTTTGTTTAGACCCGGAACAAATTTATAAATGGATATGTGTCTAACATTGTGTTTCATAACATAACTGATTAGCTGATATTGGTGATATATCTATAGTGGTAGAGAATTTAGATTTACACCCTTCTTTGAGGCGTATGAGCTCAAAAGTTATATTATTATTAGAAACCGATCATATTTGCGAATTTAAATGTGGCATGTTGAGTGTTGCGGGCAGATAGATTAAAGCTTCTTGTTGAAAAGAAAGGCTTTGTGGTTGATGATAAAACATGACTGATATAGCATAATTTTGTGTCTAGATGTCACTTCGACGAGCCTCGCACACCAGTATGATGGTGAACTGATGGTTAGATCAATATAACTTTCGAGATGAGGATGAACAACCTTCGGGTTGGGATTGGACAACTTTTAGGGTTGGCATGGATTCGGTTGACCGAGGATCTGGGTTGCGGTTGCTCCACGCTAGAGGTATAGGGCATAGCAATGTTCCGAGGCTGGACTTAAGCCGCGGGGCGTGATACCTAAGTCCTGGATATAGTGTGGATGTGTATTATGGTGCTTTCCAAAGCCTAGACTTAACTATGGAGTTACACACTTCCACGATAGATCTTTCGAGTCAGGAGCAATCACAATGGAATCCAACTTCCAATTCGAGCCTCGCGTTTTCAGTTGTAAACCTCTACGATAACATAATAGGATGGGGTATTATGTCATCTAAGACTGATACATTTATTTTTGAAATTGATTTTCGCACTATGCACTAGCAATAATAAAAGAGAATTTTAGCTTATCAAGCATGTTTGGCTATTATAAGGTAAAAATCTTTCCTTCGGTTTGCGCTTGAATTGTGTGATGGGACTTGAGTCTTATAATATCTTCATTTTTCAAAAAGGCACTATGAGTTTTTATGATTGATATTCATGTGGAGAAAACCGATTTTGTGTTATATGGCGTAGTCCCATGATTTACCTAACTTTAAAATAAAGTAAATAACTGGTTTTGGTTCTCACACCAGTCTCACGACTGACCAGGAGTTTATTGTTTTCCACCCAAACTCTAGGTGCCTATATTTTCCACATGGACAAGTGGTTGTTTTGGTTTTGCAGATATGTTTAAAACAGGATCCTGGATTTTGGCTGGAGCTATACTCTAGATAAATTTGTAGTCTTCCGCTACGTATATTTATATTTTCGTTGTATTGTAATTTGTTTCTCAGATATTTTCCTGTTGTGTATCAATTATTTGTACTCTGATGTAAAATTGTTGTAATAATAATGAAATGTTCTTTTGTGTTTTGGTTTGATGTGTTTTATCCCATAACAGTTCGAGGATTTCTGTGTTTTGGATCGGACTTGTGTGGCTTATAGTCGATTCCAAAAGCGAGGATTTTTGGGACCTCACACACACTATGGTAATTTATATTTAAAATCATATTTAAAATATCGTAAATTTAATAATAACAATATTGAATTATATTCAAATAATTACGTTTAAATATTTCAAAGTCATAAATCATATTTCAAATCAATTCATTATTTGATTAAGTTCAAAAATTCAGATTTCATATTTACAAAACAATTTACTAACAAAATTACATTTTTATTTCACGTTTTTATATCTTTAATGTCATTATTTCAAAAATGTTTATATTAACATTTCAGACTCATTGGCCAAGATCGAAAACAGCTTTTTTTTGGAGCAAGGCCAACCAGGAATGACTTATATTTAAAATAATTAAAATAATGTAAAACAGTTATATTTAAAATAATTATACTATATAAAACAATTTAATTAAAAATAAATATAAAATACATAATTGTTAAATTTTAGATAAAATGGTATAATATAAAATACTTATAGAATGTAATAATTAAGTTATGCATAAAATAGTTACATTAAAATAGTTATAAAATAATTGTTAATTTTAGAGAGTATAATTTAAAGTAGTTTAATATAAGACAACATAAATTTCAAATAACTTAAAATAGTCCAATTCAAACTATATGCCCATAATTCCAAAGTTCAACTTATTATCAATTTAGATTTTCAAAATTTCACTTCAAATCAATCTAAACATTAAACAGCATACACCTAGGTTCCATTCATTTCAAAATAGTATTTAAGTTGGGTTATTTGATTTTATTATTAAAGATTCACATTACCTTTAACTCACATCTTGATAAAGTTCATATCTATAAATCCAAATTTTCAATTTTATCGATTATAAACATTTTAACTTCAGTTATGTTTAGATTCAAAACATTTAGTTAATAAATTATTGTCTAATCAATTTATGAAATTTCATAATCATGCCAGGTTTATAAAACTCATTCATTATTTTAAATTCACATTTTAAAATCAGTTTATATCTTAAGTTGGTAATTTTAATTTTAATTATTCATTTCAAAAAATCAAGTTAACATAAAATTTCTAACTTCTCTTTAAAACCTTATATACTTATATTTTATATAAAAACATCTGCTTATATGTATAATTTAAAATTTTAAATAATAATTAAACTATATTAAAAGATTTATTTATTTACTTATAAAATAATTTATTTATTTATTGGCAAAAGCCGACAGATTTTTATAATGTTCCGTAATGCTTTTATTATAACAAATAATAAGTACAGTAGTTACAGAGATAGACATATTATCTATCTACTACAAACGATTTTTAGAGTGGACCGTCCATTACAACTATCATAGCTTATAGTACAGGTTCTAACCTAGATGGAAATAGTATAAAAGAGGCTCCATGTACAGTGCATTATTATATTAGACTCTTAGAGTCAGACCTAACCAACACAACTGATAAAAGGAAACACTTTAACAACCACATCTCTATGACATACACTATGGAATACACAAGTACACCACATAACATTACAAGAAAATACAAAAACCTGCTTTGCATCCATTCTAAGACAAACACAGTGACAACAAATGACACAGTGCAAAACCATTCCTTGAGTAACATTACTACCAAATACTAACCCAGGCCCGACCCTAGGCCTAGGCGGTCGCCTAGGGCCTCAGGTCTGGGAGAGGGAGGAGGAGGGAGGAGGAGAGAGGAAAGAGGCCTCAAAGTTTTGGATTTTCTATTTAAAAGGATACTGATACTATGTATTTCTTAGTTCAAATGTGAAGTTATGGTGGCTCAGTGGTAACACTTGCAATAACTTGGCTTTCAACCAGAGTTCAATTCCTACCCTATTCATTTTGTGCCTACAAAATTTGTAAATTCTGCCCAGGGCCACAAGTTGCAGAATCCTTTGTAAATTTTGTGTTCGCAAATTTCTTTTTGGCCTAGGGTCCCATGTTGCCCCAGGGTCGGCACTGTACTAACCTTACTAGCAGACCACAGGACATAACATGTTCAAACTATAACCTGCATCTTTCATTCCGTAGGAAGAAAATGATATCATCGCCCAAAATTTGTCATATGAACCACTCACAGAGAAGAGACCAAACTAGCAAAAGGAACACTTGCTTCAAAATAATAACTTGCCAAACCTCAAGAAGAGTAGGTTGCACCACAAAACCACAAACAAATGATGTCCTAAATAACTTGCAGCTAAACAAAACACCGTGACCAAAAATGCAATGACCCAGATTTATGGACGATTTATTTTAAACATTTAATATTGTTTTAAATGTAGAATCGATAATACAAATGGAATTTTATGTAGAGATTGACGATTTAATAATCGTTTGTAATTTAGTTTCGAATATATTGAATAATCGTAATCCTAAAATGAATATAATTGAATTTGAAGATAAAATCGAATCAAAACGATTCAGATAGTCAATATAAATTCTATTCATAATGTAAACGATAATAATAATTTATTATTGAGGAATTGGTTATTCTTGAATTTAAATTATATTATATATAGATTTAATATTTAAAATGGCATTTTAATTACAAACAATATCATAATTCGACGAAACCAGTTCCATCATGTCTTGAATAATAAGTTATAGCAAGATTTCAAGTTCATCCCGATCAGAACTCATATGTGATAGTTTTAGCATGTTACTTTGTAAGCAAGTTTATAAATTAATAAAATATAAATCATTAGCTTCTAGGACACACTACCTCCTTTAGCTTCTTGAACACACAACTTCAATTATAAATAAACAGTCATTGTCCCCTTTCCTTGTATCTTCTTCAGCATCGAATTCGTTGGATCTGTTTTCCCCTTTTCTCTATTCTTTATCAAATTCTTATTAATCAAATACTTGGAAAAATTCGACAATTCGAGATTCGTTTATCCCCTTTTCTCATGAGCATCAATTCTGTACTATCGATTTAGGGTGTGCTTCTTCTGTGGGGAGGTCGACTTTCGTATATCGGAGTTGGTGCATGGCGCGGTGACTTAGTTAGGTTCGTGGTAGTGTGGAGCGCCTGTGGGTGAACTAAGGGGAGGCGACAGTCTCTAAGGTGTTGAAAGGATTACTATAGCTCACGACCGTTACAGGTCATGACAGGGAGACAGACATCGAGCAGAATAAGCATGTGTTCACAGTGCGAAGGGGAATTTAACGGTGGTGACGGTTGGATGCAATTGGTGAAGTTCGATCTTTTTTTTGTAGGTTGAACTGGTTACGGTGCGACATTCGGAATTTAGGGAGAGGTGTTTTCTGTTTTTGGATGAAAGGGAGTAGAGTTCAATGCAAATCCTGGTGATGAATTAGGGAAGCAGGAGATGCGACAGTTTATGATAGGGGTTTGGGTTTGTGTTCAATTGGAGGAATATGTGAAGTTGTTTAGAATGGTGATAAGAGGATAGAAATGGCTTGTATAGTGAAGGAAGGGATCGAAATTGTTACAATAAAAGGAAGAAGCATTAAAGATAATAAAAGGTAATTAATTTATAATTTGATTTAGTTAATGGATAATTTAAAAATATTCAAACTCAAAGTTGTTATCACCATGTCATATGATAACAGTTTTCGATGAACGGAGTTTATTGGAATCATAAGGATTAAGCATGTGATGGAATCAAGTTTGGAAGTTGTTGGAGTTAGCAAGGGTTTTAAATTTAATCGAACGCGATTCGATTTGATTTAAAATTGGGGCGGATTGCAATAAAAATCAATGTGAGTAAACTCACTCTCTGGATTCGTTTATAATTTTATTATAAATGAATTTTTATTTTAAATAATTTTTATATGATGTTTGTTGGTTGTTTGGATGCATTGAAATATTATTGTGGCTATTATACATATATATTAGTTATATAGGCTTGGTGGTTGTGACTATTATATATATTGGATTGGATATTTCCTGCAATATCATTAGCGGATGCCCGCAGTATCATTAGCGGATGACCCTATATGCCCCACAATATATTATAATGAATGACCTTCTACACCCGCGATATCCTGCCTTGAACCAGGATGGGTATTATTTATATTGGCTAACATCTGTGGATGTAGGAAAATAGGTTGGAGGGATCCAACTGGATTCCTCAAAATGTATTATTGTTTGTTTCATATATATTATCATATATGTTGTGTTACCAAATATGTGATTAACAATTGGATGTTTTGGATGTTTAAATATCACCGACCCTAGATATTGGTATATAAAAATATCGTGAAAAGGGATTTTGAGATTTAAAAAGGAGAATCTATCTTCCAATATAGAATTTGAATTTTGAATGGACTAGAAATATAAACTTGTTTTGAATAATAAAAACAAGCAATTCATTTATAAACGATGTTTATAAATGAAGTGAAATAAATTATCATTGGGAAATTGGAGAGTGTAAATTCAAATGTGAATTTAAAATGAGAATTGGGAATCGTTTTAAATAGAAATTGATGAAATCTATTTCGATGCTCAAAATGTAAATTTAATTGGATAATTTAATTAGATTATGCCAAAATAATAAAATAAATTATATCCAGAAAAGATATTGGAATTGTATTAATTAGAAGCTAAGATTTAAAAATAATATTAAAATAGATTCTATGTTATATATAAATAAGTTAAAATAAATAGAATATTCCAAAATAAGATTTTGGTTTTAAATAGATTTTTGAAATGAAACTTGATTTAACATATAAAACAATGAAGTCGAATTTATAAACGATGTGTATAAATCTAGTGAAATAAATTATCATCAGATAATTTAGAAGTTTAAATTCAAGTATGAATTTAATAGTGAATTGGAAAACATGTTGTAAAAAAAAAGAACGATTGATTTTATTTCGGAATTCAGAATATAAACTGAATTGAGAAAATCCAACAGATTATAAATGGAATTCGATTTCATTGAATTTTATAAAATAATTTATTTCTAATGAAATTGGAAATTAAAAATAGAAATAGAGTTGTGATTGAATCGATAACTGAATATGAAATAATCGACGATTAGGGATAATCGAAAAATATTAAGTTGGATTTGGAAAACTGAATTAATATATATATATATAAGAACAGAACTGAAATATGTTTAAACGAGGTTTAAACATTTATATTTAAATATAATTGAAACGAACTGGCCGCAACATGGTAGTTCGTAACTTGATGTTTCGAACTTCAATTGAGTACATAGAACTCAATTTAAGTCGGAATTCTTTGAAACAAGAATCGGCATGACTGATTAAATAATAGTTTTCTAATAGAAGACAAAAATCTGGATTTCGTCGGATAGATTTTGAGTTATATCAAAATAAATTTTCTAGAAAAATAGCGCTATAACCGTTTTAAAACCATAACCGTTTATTTAATAAAATAGAAGGATTTGGAACAAATAAAACTTAAATATCCATTAGAAAAACCCAAATTGGACTTATAAAATAAATATGGACTCAAGTGGAGAAAGTGTATGGATTTTTGAAGCAAAAATCAGATTTTTAATTATTGAGTAGAATTAACTAATTTGAAGAATAATTAGTTAATGGAATTTTGAATTGAAATTGGGCTTTGGATAAGTGAATTGGATTTCTAAATTCATATTCAAAATCGGATATGAAACATGAATTGAAAATGGAGTTCAATTAGTTTATAAGCAAATTAAAATTGTATATGAACGTGATATGTTCAAATAAAAAGTGAAATAGGCAAAAGAGCTAATTAAAGAATAAATTAGCGAATTGAGTTAAAAATGATTGGATTGAGTTGGAATAAATTGGAAATTGACGTATATATGTGGAGTAGGTATGGAATGAAGATTACAATTTGAGTGCCCGACAAAAAGGTACACGTTTAAATTCCATATGAGATTTTATGCGCCTACTGGGCAAGCTGCTTGGCTTTTTGATTTTCTTTTGAATGGAAAGGGCCTAGAGAGGCGAGTTGGGGTTTGAGCTATTGAGCCATACAAAGGAGGTGCTGACGAAATGTTCATAAATTTAAGGGGTTAGAATATTTTAAAGAAAATTTGATAACTATAAATCAATTTATATATATATATAGAATTCGTTAAGGAAACAAACTTAAAATAGAATATTATAAACAAAAAGGAAATCTATAAATTTAAATCTGGTAAGAATAGAAAGGGAAACATATACATGTTTAAAAATGGATAATTGGTTTTATATGATGATTATTCTAGATAAGCAGTCATGTCCGTTTCGAATTATGAATGTTATTCACTCAAGGTCTGAGAGGTAGTTATACCCCAACTTGATTGATTTCACTATTAACCGATAAATAGAAATATTCATTCTTGTAGATCAATGTTTAAATAAGATTTAGTTGAATGCAGTATTTTGGGTTGTTGTAACGATGTTTTACACAACATTCGTTTTAACCCAAGCAAGTGGAATTTTGGAAATATAAAAATAATTATTTCCTAAGTATAGAAACAAACGTTTAGAAAAGAGATAAGTATATAGAATGTTTTCCAATTATAATAAGAAGATATTTTCTAAGTATAGAAAGCAAAAGAAGGTGATATATGAAAATGTTTTCCAAATAGCGTAAGATGTAAAGAGGATTATCGAAAATATTGCGTTAACAAATATTGATAAGGAAATGTATAAGTGATTTAATTAATGAAATATTAAGTAAGGGGCCCAATGATTGTTTGATGTTTTGGACAAATGTTTGTTTTTCTTCGATAGTTAAATAACTGACTATCGAATTATTGGCAAATATCGTTGTCAATATGGAGAGACCGATTGGATTATTATTTGAAAACCACTCTGTATTTGCAGTAGCATTGCAAATCGGATTATATGAAGACAAATCGAAGACGGAGTAAAGTGCAAGGACTTTTTCTATTAATTCTAGGTAGAAATTGCCTAAGATGGATTAATAGAAATTGTGCCTTCGATTTTGATCAATCCCAGAACGAACATGTATTGTGATAACCCGTGACTTCCACGTGAAGGAAAGCACGAATTGCTTTGATGACAAGACGAATCAGGACACAAACAGAAGAACATTTCATTGTTTATTACAACAACTCCATCAGAATACAAGAATATACAGAGTATGAATAAATATTACGCAACAGAAAAATGTCAGAGATTACAATACATTACATAGCAGCGGAAAAAGAATACAAAACACAACTGAAAGTAATACACGGATACAGAGCTTTCCGAGTATCGTTACAGCTATAAACCAGGATCCTGTGAATATAAATCTACAAAACCAAAACTACTAGCTGCCCATGTCAAAATAAGGGCGCCCAGAGTTTAGGTTAAAACAATAAACTCCAGGTCAGTCATGTGACTGGTGGGAGAACTAAAACAGTTATTAATCTTTATTTTTAAAGTTAGGTAAATCAAGGGACCATGCCGTATAACACGGAACGGGTTTCCTCCCAAGAATACCAGTGCATAAAACAACAACGCAATGTTAAATAAAGAACAATGAAGCTATTATAAGACCCAGGTCCCATCACACAACGCAACGCAAGCCAGAGGATAGAGTTTTTACCTTATAATAGCCAAAGAATGCTTGATACGCTAAATTTCATTTTTTATTATTACTATAAGTGTATAGTGTCAAAACAATTTCAATCATAAGTATCAATCATAGACGGCATAAGTACCCCATACCACTATGTCGCCATATATAGGTTTACAATCAAAACCGCAAAGTCACGTATTGGAAGTTGGATTTCCATCTGCGAACCGAGGCAAGGGATTGTCCTCAACCGATTCGAGACTGTCTAGCCCGAGCCTCAGGCTACAGCCGCAACTGCACCTAGGAGCCACATGGTCGACCCACCGATGTGGATTAAAATGCCTGAACACTGCGTTTCCCCGCCCTTTGGGGCGTCAATGAGCCAAATGACTCCATCGGCTCCACGCAGTCACCGATATATCCGAGACGCCTCGCAACAGCAACAACCACACAGGTGAAAATAATGTAAATGTCAGGATTGGTAGGTCACTGACACCACCTTAGCTAGAAAGAAACGCATGCCCTCCCTGGATCCTTCTCCCGTTTTGGGTTCACAACCGGGGTGTGAGGCTCGCGAATCAACGCTACACAAAGCTATGCCACATAGGCCGTGCTTTGATCATCAACCACAAGACTCTGCTTTTCAATAGAAGCCTTGATCATATTGCCACTTAGGCATGCCACACAGGCAATTCACTCTATGCGATTGATATCCATCAATATATAACCCCTGAACTTGTACGTCTCAGAGAAGGGCATTAAGCAAGAGAATAAATTCTCCGCTGCCAAACAGATATATATTTAATAGAAATCAATCACACATAATAAAATCCAATGTCAGACACACAGTCCATTTACAAGTTCGTTCTGGGTCTGAACGAATCGCATATCCATCGATCTCCAAGTACATCTGGACGATCACCAACTGATTCCCTCCTCTTGGGCGCACAACCCAATAAAGATCATCAGTAATCACCCAAACGATGTGAAGACCTCCGGTCTTCGGCCACAGTCTTCATTCTCGATACCATGTCGAATCAGTTATTCAGAATGGGATAAACTCGATCTTTCTTAATAACTCGCGTATATAATAAACAAGTGTTACACAAACACAACATACGCCTCATTCCTATTCAGAATATTCTTTCATTCAGATATTCTTATACTTTGGGAAAGGTTCCCATTAATTTTATCAAAGATAAATTCTTTAAATTTATTCTTTAATCTACTTTGAATATCAATTCAAACTAGTCGGGATTAGCGAACCACACCGAAGTAATCATTTATTTTATTTCCCAATCCCAACCTATTCATCCCATGAAGTAAAACTGGGCATACTTCATATCTAACACCACGGTGTTATCGGTAAATTCAATTACCATTTCACGTTCAAATCTAGTTAAAGATTTAACTATTGCCTGGAGCAAAACTGGTGATACTCCATTCCCGATCATTTCAATCTAATTAAAGATTCATTAAAACTCCACTTAGTTTTAATCTTCCCAAAAATCACTATCAATGATTATTTAACTTGGGAAATCATATCCTGTCTTTAACTGGGTTAAAGAACCAATGTCATTTAAAACACGGTTCACTGTAAACCCAAAATCACATTCCATTCCAATTCAATTATTGAAACTTCTGGTTACTTTTAAAACCCTTTCAAATCCAATTTATTTATTAAAAAATAAATAAATTATTATTCTAGTTCAAAACTAGTTCATTTCGATACAAATCTATTTTAATCTTTTAAAATTTGGAATTTTTCATCTCAATTCTTCACAAATCATTTCTTATGATATTACACAAATTATTACTATTTTTAATAATTTTATCAAGGCCCGTACAGTCGAATTCCATCAACGGCCATCGAACTGTACTTACAGCGACCTTTTCCAAATTTTATTTGGACATAATTTCAAATCCAACCGTTAGATTTATAATTTCTACTATTCGTTAGAAAGCTCTTTTCAATTCGAACCCAACGGTTCCGGTTTTAGGAGAATCCGACGGCAGGATCTCCCGTAATATCCATTCGAAGTCAATAGTCGAAATTCGCGAACTACCGCGGCGCGGCGCGTTCTGTTCAGTCCATTATATAAATATATATATATATATATATAGTCGATTTCCTTTTTTAAACCTATTATATAAATCGTTTTAAATTCGTTTTCAAAACGATTTCAACTTCATATTCAATTTCAAATCAAAATTGAATATTCCACATCATTGATATACAAATGATAATATTTTCAAAACGTTATATTTTGAAATCACTTTCTTTTCTATATTCATTATAAAAATGAATAAAATCGATATAAATATCGTTCACGTCAAAATGGCGTCAATCTAATCAACACGGCTTTTATTCAACACATGAATTTTTTTTCTTTCAACACATGAAATTATTTTCTATTCAACACATGAATTTATTTTCTATTCAACACATGAATTTATTTTCAATTCAACACATTAATTTATTTTCAATTCAACACATGAATTTATTTTCAATTCAACACATAAATTATTTTCTAAATTGGAATGAGGCCTAATCAATTACCATATAATGTTAATTATATTGATTTTCTACAACACATGTATATAATAGCAACGGTAAATAATCAACCATCATCCAGAGTGCACCACACAACTGCACAAGCATTTAATATAAATAATTAACGCTTACACAGTCTATCAATCCATCGATTGACATATAACTAAACAATCAGGATTAGTGTACGTCAAATCTCATCCCAATACCCGTGTGGGGTTTCAAATCAACAAACACAGATTTTATTTGTGCAGTTGGGCGATGTGTAAAATTTATCATCCCAATCAATATCAGTCAAATCAGTGTATGGAAACAAATCGTCCGATTTGTTTATTACTATTTATTTTATATACACGCTAAAAATCATATTTTTAACTATAAAATATTTTCCACTATAAAATATTTTATTTCATTCCACAACACACAATCAAATTTCACAACACAGCAATCAAACAAACAAGTCATCCATGGTCTGTGGACGACGGGGGTCGGGTGCTGCTAAGCACCGTCTGCATCCTAGTATATATTTCAACTAGAAAATAAATTAAAAGTGAGGAGTTCACACCAAGAGCTAAACCAAACGCCATGACTCTTCATATGTAAGAAATCTTCACCGCTCGCCATTTGTCACTTTTGTCGTCCGTATACGCTACATATATAAAAATCACATTTTTATTATGCTATGGTATAAATAAAAATCATACCTTTACGTAACTAAAAAAATCTAACCTTTTCTTGTTTTAAAAATTTATTCTTTTCTATTATAAAAATAGTATTTTTATATTCTCCATCTTATAAAATCATATTTTTATTCTCACTACTATATAAAAATAAAGTTGATATTTTTATTTCACATCATATACTGCAAAGATTATATTTTTAAAATGCTTTCTTCTATACAAAAATTCGATATTTCACTATATAAAAATATCGTCTTTCACTATATAAAAATATCATCTTTCACTTTATAAAAATCACATCTTTTTATTCGATAAAAATCAAAATTTTCCTACGATAAAAATCGTATCTTTATTACAACAAAAATCTACTCATTTTGTTTTCAAAAATCTAAGGCTTTTGTTTTCTTTAAAAATGAAATACTTTCATCTTTTAAAAATCGCATTTTTATAGCGTTTTTAAAAATCAGCCTTTTTATGGATTACAAATATAAACTTTCATTGTTATTCATATATAATAAAAATCAAAACTT
The DNA here is from genome assembly GCA_030737875.1 of Allium sativum. Classification (NCBI taxonomy): domain Eukaryota; kingdom Viridiplantae; phylum Streptophyta; class Magnoliopsida; order Asparagales; family Amaryllidaceae; genus Allium; species Allium sativum. Next base: position 419,303,065 of record CM060913.1, on the reverse strand, counting down.
TTTATTTAAAAAATCTAATCTTTTTATATGGTTATATATAAAAATCCTATTATATATATAGGAATAAGAAAGATATAGAAATAACAATAAAAAAAATAAAAAAAGTGAAATAAAAACTAAAACTTACTGGTCTGCATTGAACGGAGAGGAGGGGGAAAATGGCGCATCGGAGGTCGTCGGTGGGGTGCTGCACGGTTGCACCGACGGTGGCTTGGGTGGAGGCTGCAGTCTAGGGTGGTGCGGTGGTCAGGTTGAGGCGGTGGCGGCCCCATTTGGTGGCTCTAGGGTTTTAAAGAAGGAGGAGAGGGAGGGCTTACTAGAGCACGACGGAGGGGAGGGAGAAGAGGGAGGGTGGCGATGGGGGTGATGGCGGCGGTCGACGGGGGTGGGAGTGCTACGAGGTGGTTATGGGTTTTTTTTCATTTGGGGGAAGTCGATTTTCTGAATGGAAGTGAAGGAAGGGTGGTATATAATATAATTAATTTTATTTAATTTATTATCTCCAAATAGTTGACTTTTTATTCGATCTCCAAACGAGGCCCAATGGCTGTCGCCCCTAGCTAACTACCCCCATTCCGAACACAGTGGGATAAGTATCGTAAGCCAGTTCGGCCGTTTCGATCAATTTTCGTCAAAATCAACATATAATTCTATATATTGAATTTGAACGCGCATTTTAATTTACTGGGGCCACATACTAACTCTAAAAATTTTTGAAAAATATTTTCTAGCTTCTTATTGACGATGCGGTCCTAACAAAACTAATTTCGTCGAATTCTGAGACCGTATGAAAAATGGCCATTTTCCAGTCGATTAAAATCAACTGAAACTGGTCAAACGCGTTTTCCTTTGCCACACTCACATATTGATTCGAAAAATTATGAATTTTGAAACCTAGCAATAACTTGACATCACGGATCCAACAAAAGTGGTTTCGTCGAAAACCGAGGTCGTTTGCAAAATGGCCTTTTTTAAGGGCTAGAATTCCATAGCAACTATTCCGAATTTTCAACTGGGCATAACTTTTTATCCCCGCTATGAAATTTTGATTTTTCTGATTCGTTGGAAAGATATTTTCAATTAGATTAAAATAATTTTGTTTCGCTAAAATCCGGTTTATTTTGAATCCTGTACATTCATCTGAACTTTGAAATCGAATATTCAAACTACCGCGCCATTTTCAATTCCTTCTATATATATAAATAATTATTTATATTCTAGCGACGATTCAAATAAATATATCCGTTCTAATTCTATTCAAAATAAATTTCTCGTCGTTATTATTTAAAATAATCCATTTTAAATATTCAAAATTCATCAAAATTGCCAAAATAAAAAATTTAAATTGGCTCAGAATTTCCGGGTTATTCCAATCTCCCCCACTTAAAACTTTTCGTCCCCGAAAAGGAACGAAGCTGAAAGTTGTTCAACTAATCAACTCAACTTCCAATATTTTCATTACGGCTTAAGTTCTTCAACTTTTCAGTTTCTAAGAACTTTTCAAATTTTTCAAAAATTTGGCTAACACCCTAAATTTTTGAAAAATTTCGCCATAACCTCCCCTGCACCGGGGACTTCGGGATATTTCATATAGCCTCCCATGGCCTTCTTCAATCCAAAAGAAAAAGCCAAGCGGCTAACCAATCGGCTCATAAAATCATCCAAAACCCAAGAAATACAATAAACATATACCTATTTGTTGGGCAAACAATTTTATTCCTCTTCTCTAGCCTCCTTGCAATGACCTATTCAATTAAGTACATGTATATGCATATAAATGCGATAAATTTTCAATATGGTTTAATATTTGGTTCAATTTGGCCTAAATTCACCGTTCATTCACAAAATGGTTTAAAGGAATAATCATACAACACAACCATCAATCAATTAGTTGATTAATGTTTCAAACTCATAATTTTGATGTACATACAGAAAATCATGTTTTTGATGCCAAATCACAACAATAAACCTATCTAGTTTTGGTTCTCACACCAGTCAATTGGAAATATGTAGAAATCTCACCTTCGTTACTCGAAAATAAATACTGATAACGCTGCAGCATTATCAGAATCATCTCTGGGCGACTAGAGTGTGATTCTATATCTATCCAGTATATTAAAACATCGAATATACGTTTGCAAGGCGTATATGCCAAATCTTTAAATTTTGGATTGTCCAAATTCAATACAAATAAAATATTCAAATACGTTGAATAAGGTTTAAATTTTCAAAACAAAGTAGGTTTTCACTTTTATTTCAAAAATATACTCTTCACACTCGTTCTAGGATACTACTGATCCTATCTCTAACGAGTCATTCTTATTGGATATTACTAATCCAATTTCTGATGAATTCTTTCATATGGTTATAATGTGTCTTGTTCTCGAGCTCTATAAACCAGAGCTCTGATACCACTATGATAACCCGTGACTTCCCCGTGAAGGAAAGCACGAATTGCTTTGAGGACAAGACCAATCAGGACACAAACAGAAGAACATTTCATTGTTTATTACAACAACTCCATCAGAATACAAGAATATACAGAGTATGAATAAATATTACATAACAGAAAAATATCAGAGATTACAATACATTACATAGTAGCGGAAAAATAATACAAAACACAACTGAAAGTAATACACGGATACAGAGCTTTCCGAGTATCTTTCTAGCTATAAACAAGGATCCTGTGAATATAAATCTGCAAAACCAAAACTACTAGCTGCCCGTGTCAAAATAAAGGCACCCAGAGTTTAGGTTAAAACAATAAACTCCAAGTCAGTCATGTGACTTGTGTGAGAACTGAAACAGTTATTAATCTTTATTTTTAAAGTTAGGTAAATCAAGGGACCATGCCGTATAACACGGAACGGGTTTCCTCCCAAGAATACCAGTGCATAAAACAACAGCGCAATGCTAAATAAAGAAAAATGAAGCTATTATAAGACCCAGGTCCCATCACACAATGCAACGCAAGCCGGAGGATAGGGTTTTTACCTTATAATAGCCAAAGAATGCTTGATACGCTAAATTTCATGTTTTATTGTTACTATAAGTGTATAGTGTCAAAACAATTTCAATCATAAGTATCAATCATAGACGGCATAAGTGCCTCATACCACTATGTCGCCATATATAGGTTTACAATCAAAACCGCAAAGTCACGTATTGGAAGTTGGATTTCCATCTGCGAACCGAGGCAAGGGATCGTCCTCAACCGATTTGAGACTGTCTAGCTCGAGCCTCAGGCTACAGCCGCAACTGCACCTAGGAGCCACATGGCCGGTCCACCGTTGTGGATTAAAATGCCTGAACACTACGTTTCCCCGCTCTTTGGGGCGTAAATCAGTCAAATGACTCCATCGGCTCCATACAGTCACCGATATATCTGAGGCGCCTCGCAACAACAACAACCACACAGGTGAAAATAATATAAATGTCAGGGCTGGTAGGTCACTGACACCACCCTTGCTAGAAAGAAACGCATGTCCTCCCTGGATCCTTCTTCCGTTTCTGGTTCACAACCGGGTGAGGCTCGCGAATCAATGCTACACAAAGCTATGCCACACAGGCCGTGCTTTGATCATCAACCACAAGACTCTGCTTTTCAACAAAAGCCTTGATCATATTGCCACTTAGGCATGCCACACAGGCAATTCACTCCATGCGATTGATATCCATCAATATATAACCCCTGAGCTCGTACGTCTCAGAGAAGGGCGTTAAGCAAGAGAATAAATTCTCCGCCACCAAGCAGATATATATTTAATAGAAATCAAACACACAGAATAAAATCCAATGTCAGACACACAGTCCATTTACAAGTTCGTTCTGGGTCTGAACGATACCGGAGGCACATTATACCTCGCATATCCATCGATCTCCAAGTACATCTGGATGATCACCAACTGATTCCCTCCTCTTGGGTGTACAGCCCAATCAAGATCATCAGTAATCACCCAAACGATGTGAAGACCTCCGGTCTTCACCACCGTCTTCATCCTCGACACCACGTCGAATCAGTTATTCAGAATGGGATAAACCCAGTCTTTCTGAATAACTCGCGTATATAATAAACAAGTGTTACACAAACACAACATACGCCTCATTCCAATTCAGAATATTCTTATACTTTGGGAAAGGTTCCCATTAATTTTATCGAAGATAAATTCTTTAAATTTATTCTTTAATCTTCTTTGAATATCAATTCAAACTAGTCGGGATTAGCGAACCACACCGAAGTAATCATGTATTTTATTTCCCAATCCCAACCTATTCATCCCATGAAGTAAAACTGGACATACTTCATATCTAACACCACGGTGTTATCGGTAAATTCAATTACCATTTCACGTCCAAATCTAGATAAAGATTTAACTATCGCCTGGAGCAAAACTGGTGATACTCCATTCCCGATCATTTCAATCTAATTAAAGATTCATTAAAACTCAACTTAGTTTTAATCTTCCCAAAAATCACTATCAATGATTATTTAACTTGGGAAATCATATCCTGTCTTAACTAGGTTAAAGAACCAATGTCATTTAAAACACGGTTCACTGTAAACCCAAAATCACATTCCATTCCAATTCAATTATTGAAACTTCTGGTTACTTTTAAAACCCTTTCAAATCCAATTTATTTATTTAAAAATAAATAAATTATTATTCCAGTTCAAAACTAGTTCATTTCGAAAAAAATCTATTTTTATCTTTTCAAATTTAGAATTTTTCATCTCAATTCTTCACACATCATTTCTTATGATTTTACACAAATTATTACTATTTTTAATAATTTTATCAAGGCCCGTACAGTCGAATTCCATCAACGGCCATCGAACTGTACTTACAGCGACCTTTTCCAAATTTTATTTGGACATAATTCCAAATCCAACCGTTAGATTTCTAATTTCTACTATTCGTTAGAAAGTTCTTTTCGATTCGAACCCAACGGTTCCGGGTTTAGGAGAATCCGATGGTCGGATCTCCCGTAATATCCATTCGAAGTCAATGGTCGAAACTTACGAACTGCCGCGGCGCGACGCGTTCTATTCAGGCCATTATATATAATATATATATATATATATATTATATATTTCGTCGATTTCCTTTTTAAAACGTATTATATAAATCATTTTAAATTCGTTTTCAAAATGATTTCAACTTCATATTCAATTTCAAATCAAAATTGAATATTCCACTTCATCGATATACAAATGATAATATTTTCAAAACGTTATATTTTGAAATCACTTTCTTTTCTATATTCATTATAAAAATGAATAAAATCGATATAAATATCGTTCACGTCAAAATGGCGTCAATCTAATCAACACGACTTTTATTCAATACATGAATTTATTTTCTTTCAACACATGAAATTATTTTCTATTCAACACATGAATTTATTTTCAATTCAACACATGAATTTATTTTCAATTCAACACATGAATTTATTTTCAATTCAACACATGAAATTATTTTCTAAATTGGAATGAGGCCTAATCAATTACCATATAATGTTAATTATATGGATTTTCTACGACACATGTATATAATAGCAACGGTAAATAATCAACCATCATCCAGAGTGCACCACACAACTACACAAGCATTAAATATAAATAATTAACGCTTACACAGTCTTTCAATCCATCGATTGACATACAACTAAACAATCGGGATTAGTGACCCGTGTGGGGTTTCAAATCAACAAACACAGATTTTATTTGTGCAGTTGGGCGATGTGTAAAATTTATCGTCCCAATTAATATCAGTCAAATCGATGTATATGAACAAATCGTCCGATTTGTTTATTACTATTTATTTTATATGCACGTTAAAAATCATATTTTTAACTATAAAATATTTTCCACTATAAAATATTTTATTTCATTCCACATCACACAATCAAATTTCACAACACAGCAATCAAACAAACAAGTCATCCATGGTCTGTGGACGACGGGTGTCGGGTGCTGCTAAGCACCGTCTGCATCCTAGTATATATTTCAACTAGAAAATAAATTAAAAGTGAGAAGTTCTCACCAAGAGCTAAACCAAACGCCACGACTCTTCATATGTAAGAAATATTCGCCGCTCGCCTTTTGTCACTTTCGTCGTCCGTATACGCTACATATATAAAAATCACATTTTTATTATGCTATGGTATAAATAAAAATCAAACCTTTACATAACTAAAAAAAATCTAACCTTTTCTTGTTTTAAAATTTTATTCTTTTCTATTATAAAAATAGTATTTTTATATTCTCCATCTTATAAAAATCTTATTTGTATTCTCACTACTATATAAAAATAAAGTTCATATTTTTATTTCACTTCATATACTGCAAAGATTATATTTTTAAATTGCTTTCTTCTATATAAAAATTCGATCTTTCACTATATAAAAATATCGTCTTTCACTATATAAAAATATCGTCTTTCACTTTATAAAAATCACATCTTTTTATTCGGTAAATATCAAAATTTTCCTACAATAAAAATCGTATCTTTACTACAACAAAAATCTACTCATTTTTTTTCAAAAGTCCAAGCTTTTTGTTTTCTTTAAAAATGAAATCTTTTCATCTTTTAAAAATCAGATTTTTATAGCGTTTTCAAAAATCAACCTTTTTGTGGATTACAAATATAAACTTTCCTTGTTATTCATATATAATGAAAATCAAAACTTTTTATTTAAAAAAAATCTAATCTTTTCATACGGTTATATATAAAAATCCTATTCTATATATAGGAATAAGAAATAGAAATAACAATAAAAAAAAGTGAAATAAAAACTAAAGCTTACTGGTCTGCGTTGAACGGAGATGAGGGGGAAAATGGCGCGTCGGAGGTCGTTAGGGGGGTGCTGCACGGTTTCACCGGCGGTGGCTTGGGTGGAGGCTGCGGTCTAGGGTGGTGCGGTGGTTAGGTTGAGGCGGTGGCGGCCCCATTTGGTGGCTCTAGGGTTTTAAAGAAGGAGGAGAGGGAGGGCTTGCTGGAGCACGGCGGAGGGGAGGGAGAAGAGGGAGGGTGGCGATGGGGGAAGGGGGTGGTGGCGGCGGTCGACGGGGGTGGGGGCGCGACGAGGTGGTTACGGTTTTTTTTTCATTTGGGGGAAATCGATTTTATGAATGGAAGTGAAGGAGGGGGGTATATAATATAATTAATTTTATTTAATTTATTATCTCCAAATAGTTGACTTTTTATTCGATCTCCAAACGAGGCCCAACGGCTGTCGCCCCTAGCTAATTACCCCCATTCCGAACAGAATGGGATAAGTATCGTAAGCCAGTTCGGCCGTTTCAATCAGTTTTTGTCAAAATCAACATATAAGTCTATATATTGAATTTGAACGCGCATTTCAATTTACTGGGGCCACATACTAGCTCTAAAAATTCTCGAAAAATATTTTCTAGCTTCGTATTGATGATACAGTCCTAACAAAACTAATTTCGTCGAATTCTGAGACCATTTGAAAAATGGCCATTTTCCAGTCGATTAAAATCAACTAAAACTAGCCAAACACGTTTTCCTTTGCCATGCTCACATATTGATTTGAAAAATTACGAATTTTGAAACCTAGCAATAACTTGATATCACGGATCCAACAAAAGTGGTTTCGTCGAAAACCGAGGTCGTTTGCAAAATGGCCTTTTTTAAGTGCTAGAATTTAATAGCGAATATTCTAAATTTTCAACTGGGCATAATTTTTTATCCCCGCTATGAAATTTTGATTTTTCGGATTCATTGGAAAGATATTTTCAGTTTGATTCAAATATTTTTGGTTTCGCTAAAATCCGGTTTGTTTTGAATCCTGTACATTCATTTGAACTTTGAAATCGAATTTTCAAACTACCGCGCCATTTTCAATTCCTTTTATACATATAAATAGTTATTTATATTCTAACGACGATTCAAATAAATATATCCGTTCTAATTCTATTCAAAATAAATTTCTCGTCGTTATTATTTAAAATAATCCATTTTAAATATTCAAAATTCATCAAAATTGGCAAAATAAAAATTTTAAATTGGCTCAGAATTTCCGGGTTATTACATGTATGGATGAATGTCTGACATAGTATTTCCAATGATCGCATATGTTGGTCTGTACAAATATACATCTGGTGGTGGAGAATTTATTCTCTTAGCATAATATCTAGGATATCTTTGTGCAAATCATTTAGTGATTAACGGACCTGACAATGTGGCATTCAAAGTGATTGCGCTATCAATGAAAGGTAAGTAATCGTAACCTCAACCCTTGCAAACGGGAAATGGTATAAAATCGGGTAAGTCGCATGGCAAAGTGGGTCACACCCAATTAGGGTGTATTGTCACCTGATCTAGAGAAAATCCTTTTGCTTCTTTATCTTATCGCTACTGTTGCTTCAGAACGTTGGCTGATCCCAATCGTTTATGACAATACATTCGGTACTCTCAAGCGAAGTGTAGGGCTGGTCATGTTTAGCCTGAGTTGCGAGATTTTCTTGTTGAACCCGGTGTATTCCTTTCTAGAGATACACTATCGGAAGGTGGTCCCAAACCTTGCTAGTTCGAATTTATGATCCTATAAGAGCCTGTAGTTTTGATTGTATACTATGTATGTGTAGCGTGAGATGCAAGAGTTCCGCTAGGTTGATATTTATTTGTTTTAGACACTATTCTAATATCGGAATAATATTGATTTCAAAGAATGTTTTGGGTTATCGTAAGGTAAAAACCATCCATATTATGTGTGGATCGGTCTTACAATTATATTTTCTTTCAAAAATAATTTTAAAAAATTAAACCAATGATTGGAGTTTACTCACACCAGTCCCATGACTGATCTAGAGTTTATTTTGTTTTACCCTAAACTCTTGGGCGTCCAAATTTGTACGGGCAATCAAGTAGTTCAGGTGTTTTCAGATATCCTTGGAGGATCTTGGAGCAGGAGGCTTCAATATTGGATATATATAGAGTTTATTCTGTTGTGTTGTATATGTGATGAACAACTGTTGTACTCTGATGATGATATGTTTATACAGTTAAAATTTTGTATTCCAAAAGCTGTTATATATATATATATTATATTTTATTCCGCTACGATGTGAGATTATGTGTTATTGTTTTTGTTCTTCTTATATCCTTTTCCTCTTACTTCATAACGATTCGTAATTCTGTGTTCTTTGGGTTGGACGTGTGTTGTATTTAGTCAACTCAGATAGCACGGATTTGCTGGCCATTACACAAAACAAATATTGCATATAATATTCCAACAAAGGAGCGCAGAACCACAAGAGTGAAGTACAGTATCTAAAAGGAGAAGCACCACCGAAAAACACATTGGCCACCCCAAATACACCATCAAACCTAAAAAGAACAGAGCTAAGAAAAGTACAAATCAAAGACTAAGTAAAGGAGGGATACGCAAGCCTATACAATCAAAACATACAAAGACACAGATCCATAAGTTAACTAAACGACCAAAAAATAAACTAATCGATACTCATTAGCTGATAAACAATCTTGTTGGAGACTTGATCAAAAGGAAGACTAACCGTAGATCAAAGCGAGTAGATCTAAGAAAACGCATTAGATCAGACTATAAAGGAATCATCAAAGCCTAGTTAAAATGGAGCAGATGAGAAATGCAAAATAGATCTGAATTAAGAACGAGGGATTGGGTTAAGTGGAGACAACATATAGCACAGGCTTGGAGAAAGCTAGGGTTAAAAGAGGAGAACACAGAGCAAAGGCAGAGTGAAAAGAAAAGGAACAGAAGGGAGCGACGATTTGGGTGAAATCCTTAGTCTCCAATTCCATGTAAAGATGTCGTCATTGATTTCGTTGTGTTTAAATTATTTAAATTTAAAACTAAATAATATTATAATTTAAATTCTTAAATTTATATTTATAAACATATATTGACTTATAAATTATTATTTTTATAACATATTATCTAAATTTATAGCTTTATTAAATTATCGAAATATAAGTTTAAATAAATTTCTAAATTTAAAATTTTAAAATAATTTGATAAAATCAAAATATATTTACAAATTTTACTTTTCAAAGTAGACCAATAGTATCCATATATAAATTTCTACTAAGGTCAAGTAATACAGATATCTATCATTTCAATCCGTTAAATTTAAATTTCCGAGTATATATCATTTCAACCCGCATCCCAATAAATTCAGTTTTAATTCCTATATTTTTACAGTGGTTCGGGTACATATCATTTCAACTCATAGTGAAAACAAAATAAATATAACACTACTGATATCACACATATATCACGTTTGAAGTTAAAGCCCTGCCATATCCCCAGCATATCGTGTAGTGGATTCCTACCGCTATGCTATTTCAAAATAACATCTGAAATAACCTTTTGGCTTTAAACCCCGCTACATTTCGATATATCCTATTATTTTAGCTATATTCCGTTATATCTTCTATAAAAGAGATAAATTGAAAAATGACATGTATACATTATAAAATGTGTTTTGTAGTAAAAAAAATAATGTACTTTTTAAAATATGAATACTATAATATTATAAGAGATTTAATCAAGCTAAATAAAAGTTTACAAATATTTACATATATTTGCCCATGCTTTTATTTAAAGTAATAATGTATTAATTAAAATGGAATTGAATGTTAATTTTCCATTTATTTATCATTTATATATTTGTAAAAGAATTAAATACGAGTTTTATATGCTATTTTAGACCCATCCGATATATACTGATATTTCTCCTCTTTATCCACACAACAACTTTTTGTACATCCACCGCATTTTATCCGCCAACTACTTTAACTACGCAGAGATTCACAATAATCAAATACCACTTGAAATGCGGTGGATTAGTTGTGACATGAATTATGACAACCAATGAATTATGACAACCAATGCGGGGTCTGGCCTGAGCGGTTTCTGCATTGCGGTGGGTCCACCCCTACCTTTAACATGCACAACCAATTCGCCTAGGCTTTTTCTTAGTCATTCACATGCAATAGAAACATATACATCAAAAACTCAACCCACACACAACCAACACAACACCTAAGTTAGGCTCGGATACAACCACTGGACGTCGGACGTGGAATGGCCTGGGGAGGTGCGGCCTGGCCGTGCGCAAAGGGAAAGACAAGGGTTTTGCCCTTTTTCCTTAAATCAAATGGGTTTGGTTTCAAGGCTGACATAGGCTCGAGGTGCGAGGCTGCTGGTGGGGAAGGTGGGGGCAGCATGTCGTTCAAAAGCGATGGCGTGAGGCTAGGGCTAGGGAAACATAGTCGGGTTTTTGTTTTGTTTGGGTTCGGTTCTAGAGATGTAGGGTTTCATGGTTTGGGTGGATAATTAGTGCGAGGAGGGGTTCGGAGTATGGAAACAATAACGATGGAGGCGGAGGTAGGCGTGCGACAACCCATGGTGGAGATCGATCGTGAACGATGGTGAGAAATGAATGGGTATAGATTTATATTGGTGAAGGAACGAGTTTATTCTTGGAGATGGTGAAATACTGTCGTGATGTGGAGGAGAGAATGAAAATATAATTGCGGTGAATTATTTGAGCGGGGGGAGAGAGAGAGATTATCTTGGTTTGGTTTTGATTTTTCACCAATTTTTATCTTTGCAATATGATTTGGGAGAACTTTATGGATTTGATATCTGGGGACAGAAAGGTTCTGAGAAGATAGAATGGGGAGGATGAAAAGGTATGGGCAAATTCTATTTAAACCCATAATCTTGCTGAGTATACCCATGAAATATGGAATAAAAAAGTAAAACCCAGCTTTTTGCTGAGTTTACTCATGCATAATTAAAAAATAGACAATTTTTCCCTCCCACGTAGGAAGCATACGTGGTACCCTAAAGGCATCTCGTAGAGCAACTACGTGATGCATTTAGGATACACGTAGTGCCCCTGCATCGTGCCTTCATGGTATTACATAATGGTCCTACGTGGTGCCCTAAAAGGCACCGCATAATCGCCCTACGAGGTGTGCTGACAAATTCAAAAAATACTATTGTGTAGGGACAATTTTATCATAATTTTTTTTATAAAAACATGGGTATACTCAGCAAGTTTATGGGTTTAAATAGAATTTGCCAAAGATATGTGACTTTTAATCTGCTCGAAGGCGAGTTAGAGAATATCATGTGACAACTTAATAAAATGTGTCCCTACAAATTCAATACACTCATTCAAATTCAATACCATTATAAATACCAATGTGAATAATAAAGAAGGTACAGATGAGATACATCTCTATTTCTACTACTAACAAGTGCGAACCCGTGCTTCACACACGACTATGTGGTGAAAATATTGTAATTGGACGTAGAATAGAAGATTAGGAAAACGAATGACATAAAGAATAAAAAAGTAAATAAGTTAAATACCAAAATTGTGCAATATTGGAAAGAAGCACAATGAAGCGAATGGAATCAAATTTAGAGATTGATTGTCCTATTAGTGGGATAAGCATTGATATACGCAACTGTGATGAGTTTTGAATTTTTTTTTTATTATCGAACTTAAAGATCCGCTATCACGTTAGAGCTAAAGATCTAATATCAAATTTAGAGATTTATAATCATGTTGGATCAAAAATTTAACGTTAAAAAGTAAACCTAGAATGGTGGTGACTTTTGGTATTTTGAGTTTACTCCTTGATATTTTAATTTTGAAGATAAAATGTGAACCAAGATATAATGCGCAAGTGTTAGTAGTATAAATGCAGACCAATTTGAATCAAAATATTTGAGTTTGATTGCACATGTAGACTAATAAAACATGTTTTACTCAAAATTGTGGTCTTCTTATGAAGAAGTTTATAGTTTGATATAAAAGCCGTAGCACTGTAGAAAATACAATTTGCTATTTAAGTCAGGTAAATATTCTGCTAATACCATGTCTCATATGTTAACGTTTTACCTGTAGTGTCACTTCCATTTTTTTCCTTCCATTTAAGCATTTCAACCCACATCTATCTTGTTTTCTCAAAATTAAATTTGGTAGCTTTTAGGAATCTACACCATAACATATCAGTAGACAATGGTAAACGTAAATAAGAAAACATGTATTAGTTAATATTCCCAGATATACTCATCCTCTTAAGAAATATGGTGTTCAAATAGCAAGGCAACGCCGAACACCCTAAAATTTGTGCATTACTCTGCCCAATAGATTAAAATTACAAATCACAAAACGAATTAATACTTTACAACAAATCACAATTTTCAAAAACAGCGGTAAAACATTTCAAAATTATTGTTGATTTTGATATAATGTTCATAACATTTTATTTGCTTTTACCTAAGTGGATTGATAACATCAAATAGTATCTTACTAACTAAGAATCTCACATTTTATGTTACATACTCTGTGCATGTTTAATGTCTCATTAATAATTACGCAACTTACGCATGGAAGCTAATATAAAGTAATGAAATATTTATAAATAGTAAAAATAAAATACAATTGAATGAACAATATATTATATTTTTCAGAATGCATATTATTTTAAATCATAATATATAATGTAAAGTCAGAAATCAAAAGATATCGACGTTAAGATTCATGTCAAACATGAAATAAGGACATAGGGAAAAAAGCCAGAGAACTACAACAAAACCCTATTACAACGGTGGAAAACCGCTGTAATATACATTTTACAACGGTGGGCTAACCATCGTGTATTAAGAAGTTGTAATAGACTAAAATCTTTTACAACTTTTTTGCACTGTTGCAACATCATTGTAATATGTATATTTTACAACCTTTTTTCACCATTGTAATAAACTTTATTACAACAGTTATGCATCGTTGTAATAATATCTATTGTAACTGTTATGCACCGTTGTGATTGATAGTTGCGTTTCAAAAAAATAAGCATCTTTTGCAGCTGAAATGAACAATACACTAAATATAACGATACTCATAAGCAAAACAAATATTACAGTTATTTGCAAACTAATTTATTTAAATACTCAAATTTTCAATATTACAAACAATAATTTTTAGAAAATATTTCGTGTATTATTACATGATCATACATCAATTTGCGTGATTGACATCAAACAACAATGACACAGAAAAAACACTTCCGAACAAACAGGCCTGGAAACATGACATCAGAGACTCACTTGCAACACCATTAAGTTGAGTTCCTTGACTTGCAACTAAGAGGAGGCAAGCTACCAATCGAAGCTGATGCATCAAGAAATCCAAAAGATAATTACTTCATCTCAAGTCACCCCAATAGCATAAGTGTTGAATTTTTTGATTTAAATATTTTATGAAGAGGATGTAATCAATTAAATGATTGGCTGATTGGATTGATTAATTGATTGATTAATTAATTGACAAATTGGTTGATTGATTGATTTATTGATTGGTTAATTGATTGATTGATTTATTGGTTAATTGATTGATTTGATCATAGAAGGAAAGAAATAAATGGTTATATTTAATTTTGGAGAAATCTTGAAGGGGAAACTTGGATATTTGTCTAGGCTTTCTATTCTCCTATATACATGCAACCTTATTGGTTAGATTGTGACAATTAACATCAGAAGAAGAAACCATGTGAGAATATCTAGTGAGGTTGTGTGCCTCCATAGGCTTGCGCCCTGGAGAGGAAGATGTAGGAATTTGGGCTAAGGGTAGCTATTCCTATTTACTGCTGAAAGACGCAGTTGGTGCCTCCAGATTGTCCAAGGGGTTGTCGTCGTTCTTCATCGCACTTCTGCTCCAACAATATTTGTAGTCATCTAGATATTCATTGCCTATCTCAATAAGTTATTGATTCATTGTATTTAGTTTATTTTTGGTTGTAATCCATTGAGTGTAAACCAAATTTGTTTTTGGTGAATCAATAAAGAGGGTGGTTGGGTGGAATATTGGTGTACTGTTATTATTTCCAATTTGTTATGTTGTTATTTTCAATAAAATTCATCTTCAAGTGATTGGGTGATAAAGATCCTATTTTTCTTGGTGTTTTATCAAATTTCCGCTGCGCACAAAACCCCAACACTAAGAACCACAGCTTCAACATAGCAACACTACAGACCAATACACATCAACCAGAGAAACATATGGCCTCAAACAAGCCAACGCACCAAGCATAGGAGATAACGCAACAACACTACAAAATTACAAACACTGTAATGAGCTCATGTGCCATACTTGAAAATTTTCATTAAAAGAAGAAACAAGAACTGTTATCTTTACCTTTGGGGTAGAATTCCGCCAAAAGAGATTCCTCGCTTGTCATCAAGTTCATATATGCTTTGGGTAGTGCGTTTGAGCTATAAATAAAAACAAATAATTAGTACATTGTTTTTTGTTAAATTATTAATAACTAGTAGAAGAAAAATTAAATTTTAAAAGTAAAATTTTTATTTATACATTGTCTTTTTTTCACAGTAAAATACTTAAATTTGTTTAACTTCGGGGATTTTTATTGGTGTTTAATTTCGGATTTCATTTTTATATTTAAATTTGTCTTCTATGTGACCCTGATTTAACAAAAACAAACTAAAATATGGATCCAAGAAACTCCTAGAGTGTTACAATGAACTCGAATGTGACATTTTGAACAGTAGAACAAAATTTAATTTAAAGCTTAATGTAGCAATTAACAAATACACGATGAAGCAAGTAAAATGTTATGCATGAAATAGTTATTTCAAATGAAAGATGAATATTGATTTGCAGGATACACATAATGTTTGATAAACGTGACTCATAAAATAGTTGACTTATTGTACTGCGAGCATAAAAATTTAAATATTTATTAATTACTTGAATTGAAAAACTGATGGTATTCCACCATAATAATAAACACAAATCATAAATCAAGAAAAACTGTAAATATCAGCGAAGAAACTAGTGTACTATTCGATAGACATATTATAGAAAAATTAATAATTAATCACATAAGATCAACCGCTAGAACTTCTCATTTTTATCAATTTTTAAGTGCACCATTGTACGACCATTCCAGTTTAGGTCATGTGTCAGCTAATCTTATAAACTAACCAAATTTAATGAAGAGTTGATCAAACTGGAAATTGCAACATGAGTGATACCTTTTCATCAAGAAAAGTTACACAGTTTTAGTAGCTACTAAAGAATTCTACTCAATTAGAATAGACATTATGTAGGGATAGTAGATATTAATGGTGTCTATTCATATTGCGTTATACTATATTTACTAAATGTAGCTCATTAAATTGGTCTCATTTTTGTTAGTCATTTCAATTGTTATCTGCGAACAAAAATAGAATTGTATAATGAAATGGCTAGGTCTTATGGAAATCATAAACTAATATTTATTTTTGACTATTGTGAAAGTTTTCCAAATCCTTTTACTTTGACAGTAAAGTATCTTATAATAGTAACTTCTAGTAAATACTATTGTATGAGAAAGGATGTTCTATGGGAGAAAAAGGGCAAGCTGGATAAAATATATAGTATCTTTATTTCTTTAGACATCTTAATTTAAGAGATAAAATATGACACATGACATCAGTTTTAGCCGTAGGAGGAGCATGCTTCCTAATTTTACCATCATGCTTCAGTTATCACATTAAGAATTATACAATTAACAATGGTTATGACGAACATGAATATTTTTTTATACATATCTTAGTCATAATATTGTAATCTACCATCAACATAGAAATTGGAAGTAAGAAGAGATAGTAAATGAGAACTGAAACTCATATCTTTCATAATGTGCAACATGCTTCTTATTTGGAAATATAATAAAGGAAATAATTCATAGGTTTAAGATTCCTATTTGACCTTGTTTGAGAGTACGTTACGAAGAAGCATCATAATCGACTTACTTCCAATAACATTAGACATGTTTCGTATGCAGAAATGTTGTTGTGATTGTTCACTTGTTTATTTCAAATCTATAATACACTACAATATAGAAATTCAGTAATTAAGATTGCAGTTTTAAAAATGTAAAGTCCATTAGCTAGTACAGATGTTAAGGATGTAATAACAGATAATTTCTTTATTTCTAAAAATGTACAAAAAAAATTCAAAATGTACCTCAATTTCTCTAATCTTCATTGCAACATCATTTTGCAATCGAACTTTTCTCCGACTACTTCATAGAAAATGTACGCTCCTTCCCTACTAGACATCTGTAAAAGTATGAAGATCGTCAGTTGTTAGAAAACGCATAAATTTTATGATTTTGGACTTAGTTACCACATGAAAGGCCTGAAAGTCAATGTCAGAAGGTTGTAGGTTGGTGAATTTATTCATTGTAGTTTTTTTTTTCATTACAATAGGCTTGTAGTAAAAAAATTATCCATTGAGCCTTGTCTATGAAAATCAGTTCTTGTCTTGTGTAAAAAAAAAAAATCAATTGTGAACTTGTGCAATCCAGTTGTGAAACGCTAATTATTTTAAAATTCAGGTAAGGTAATTAAAATAGAGATCATCTGCTACTGTCACAATCAGCCATGGGAATTAAAATTCAAATCATTTCTAGTTATAAACTGTATACATATTCAGTGAAGAAAAGAGCTATAAGCATCAACAAAACATCAAAGTACAAAAACTGGGGTGTAAACAAAAAAACTAATAAGAACTCACTTGAGAGAATAAATTAAAGATTGTGAATTTGGTGAAGCCATTGAACATTCAATGTGTAGAAAAGGTCATATTTGTTACCAACAGTTGAGGAACAAAGTAGATAAAATTGTACTGTGAATGTCAAAAGAAATTAAATGGAAACTTAAGATCAGAAATGAAGAAACGGAATTTACCATGCATGAAATTTGTAAGACCCAGAAAATGTCAAAGTACATAAGAAAAATCGCACATGGGGAATATTGAGAATCGTCAGGTTGTAAGATGAAGATCTTTGGTTGTATGGCTGGAATTTTTGTGTTTGGGAAGGAACAGATCGATTTGGGAGAAACCTAAAAATTTGTCAGTTGCGATTTTAGGATTTGCAAAAGGGATTGGGGAAGAAAAAAAGATAATGCACTGGACATGGATGATTAACCGGTTCGTGTTTATTTTCATTTCCTTCGTAACATTTTGGATATGCGTGTGTACGGACACGTGGTGATAAGTTAGACACGTGGTTTCTGCTTTCCAATATAAGTAATAGACCAATAACAGCATAACTGTACTAAGTGTTAAAACTTTTGCATAACACATGATATGGGATGGATAATATTATGAGCTAGAGATTCGATAATAAGAGAAATGAATACCGCATGGAAATTGTATTTTGAGATCAAATTTTGTTTTGAATCTAGTTTTAAACTAAATTCAAAAAACTTATTTTTTCTCTATCTTCCTAATATAATCGTGGACGTTTGCGAATAAACCGCATAACGACTTTCCACATTACTATTGATGATCAATAAACTTACTTACATATGAAGTTATACATAGTTACTTCAAAGCTGATGATAATTGCTACCTTCGAGGTGGCAAAACAGCCATGAGATGATTGAATTGCCTGAAAGGTTCCCCATTTTTGAATGTGGATGCAGAGAAGGAAAGTCACCTCAAATCAGAAGAAAACGGAGCAGGGTAGTACCTATGATCAAGTCAAATGTAACTAGTGTTAGTTTTGAACAATTGACACATCAGTTTGTCAATGAAACTCTTTGGCAAACCCATCGACGCAATAAAACACACAACCTTCATCAACTCGAATTTCTTCCTCCTACCGCAATCCTCTTACACCCTACAACTCACACCATCACACAACTTGCTTCACCACAAACTCAACAGTGAAAACCCCATCAATCAACTCACCCAAATAGTTTCAACCCACCGCAGCAGATCTCCGCAAATCATCGAGTTCGACTACATCACCCAAACCGTTTCAGCCTTAAGACAATAACCAAGACTAATGTAAATATACCAAATGCTACTTGAAAAATAATCATATCCCATCATTAACAAATAAGAATATTGTTACTGCCGGTAGTAGAGAATTAAAATATTATTAAAGCAATAAGAATATTGTGTTGACATCAAGTAACATGAAACACGGTTGCAACCGTGTTCACCACAATCAATAGAATGCAACCAAACCCAATCAACAATAGGAAAGCAAAGCTAATATATAACAAACAGATAATCAACTACAACCAAATCCGATTGTCATGGTCACTCAAACTTCAATCGTGATCCAAAAATAGCATACACAACACAATTCTAAGCATGTTAATTTGCCAAAATCAGTAGATTCAAAAAAATCAGTTATGTTGAATAAGTCGACTCCGAAAGAGAAACAAAAAACATTCAATCTCATTCTCATAATTACAGCTAAATCAAAAACTGAAACTAACATGAGAAAAAACTTACAGAAGATGCAGAGGGAAGACAACTTCGCTACGGCGTATGACATGTAGATGGAGTAGCTCGACGGAAGGCTAACGAAAAAGAGGAAAAAGGACGAAGCGAGAGTACCTAGGGTTCAGAGAGAAGTAGATGCGAACGGTAAAGGTAGGGAAAGTTGCTACTAATGGTGTGGGCATAAAAGTGACGGAAGGGCATGAGCGGAGGCATAAGGCGGAAGGGGAAATAGAAGGCGACGAGCGCAAGATTTTTTGAGGAAGGAGGAATTGGGATTTTGATTTTGACATACAGACGAGAATTAGAGAGGTCGGTCGATAGAATGCACTAGAAATACAAGACGCGAATTACGTGAGAGCCAAATTTTTAGTTTTACCGCCCTTAAGTTTCTTTGTTTTGCATTTAACATAACTGTTACTTTTCCATCGGTTACAATTAAAATTTCACCAAAACTTAGAGAATTAAAAATTATAATTTAGAATTAATAAGTAAAATTTTATGTTAAATATAAATATAATATGAATTTCTTGAGAATTGATTTTTACTAAAATATTAAATATTACTGATTAATAATAATAATTATTAATTATTACCTATTTCTTTAAAGTTACAATTGAATTCCAACTATTAAAAGTTAATTATTATGTAAATGTTATTGATTATATACTATTAAATATTTAATAGTAATTTTTAAAATGTAACTATTATTTATTAATCATCAATTAAGCGGTTTTTATCTAATCTAGTAGTAATTAATAGCAATTAATATTAATTTGAAAATTTATTATTGAATATGAATATTCTTAAATGTTAATATTAGTAATTATTAAATATAAGTTGTTATTAATATTTAATAGGTCTCTAGTAAAAGAAATAGAAAAAAGAGTTACTAAAAATAAGTTTGAACAACTTTCTAATTTAACTATTAATTATCAGAAATTAATTAGTATATATTAGTTATTACAACAGACAAAAAAGAAAAGTTGTGATATATATGTTTATTACAACAGTGATTTTTCATAGTTGTAAAAAGCATTTATTACAACTGTGTTTTTCGCACAGTTGTAAAATTAAAGTTGTAATATGGTGTTTTTTTTGTAGTGAAGTTTGTAACTTAAATGAACTCGTTGTTCATGTGTAAATGGAAAATATTATGCAACTGTAAAAAAATTCCATGTAGTAAATATAACTAAATAAAAATAAATGAATCAGTGTATGCACATAGAATCTCCAATTATATATGTGTTGTGCCAATGATGAATAAATTCCTAGTCGTCTACAATTAGATTATATAATATAAATATACATCTCCCATTTCTGAGTTACTCCGTTTAAAAACTAAAACCGCCTGTTGACATAAACATTTTGTTTTACATATTTTGTTAACGTCATTCATAGCAGCCGTATCTTTATATTCTCGTTAAAACCATAATCATCATTCTTAGGTAGAAAATAGATTGTTAACAGGATAATATATTTGTGTGTCATGGTGAAATATTATCACGCAACACATAAAAAAAAACACCACTATTGTATCCAAATTGTGTTTATTAAAACAAACAACACACACTCAGGGAGGAGAAATCATTATTACAAATAGAAATAATGAGATACCATGATATCCATGGTAGGGATTTTTTAAATGTTATATCATTGGATAGAAATGTGCCAATTTTTTGCTAAACTATCATGCTGATGGTGTGGGAAGGATCATAATGCAACGACGATAACAGAAAAAACAATTCATAATCATCAAAACATGTAGTTAAGTAACATCTGTGTAGCCAAGGTGACAGAGATAGGAAAGAACAAAATGACTGTTGAATAATTGCATCCTTGAACTTTGAGAGTTGGACATAAGCATGTCCAAATAGCTGACGGGAAAGAAGGTATAGTACTGTGCAACGTAATAGCATGATGTATAAATACAATAACCTGAAATTTAACATATGTTAGCATCCATCCTCTACTTCAGTAAATGAAGTTCGTACAGTTCATGAAAAGTGCAACATGTAAAACACTATATTTCCTAATATCTATATTTGTCAAAAATCTTAGGGGTGGGCAGAAACCGCCCAGACCGAACCGTAAAAATGGTACGAAAAACCGCACCGGGTTCTCTTTCTAAAGCAAACAGGCCAAACCGAATCGTCTCAGAATGATACGGTTCGGTTGCGGTTTGAGCTTTCACCAAACCATATTAAACCGAACCGAACCGCATAGCTACACCGATAATGTTATGATAAAAAAATTAACAAATTCCTATCTAACTTTTAATTTAACGGTATATATTCTATTTTCAACGTATGTGGTAGTTATATTAATTAAAGATAACACGATGTGTTTTAATATTCATGTGACACAGCGTTATACAATCGTAAATTGATTGTTGATGGAAGTAATTTTCTTGTTTCGTACTTAATACGGGTTCAAACTAGACCGAACCAAAACTGGACCGTATTAGAGTGAAACCAAATCGAAACCGAACCGTTTGAATGGTTAGTATAATAGTTTGTATTTTTGATTAACCGTTTGATGTGGTGCGGAAGCGGTTTGAGCTTCAAACCGTACCGAACCGAACCGCGCTCACCCCCAAAAAAATTTGAACCATCAAGTTATAAGTTAGTGACTCAAGATCACAACATCTAATTCACTACATACGTTATACAAAGGGATACACAAAGCCAAATTAGAGGCCATAAACTACACTTATAATATCAATAAGTTTAATTCAGCTAATTTAACTAAACATGTTTTTATAAAATTTCACATGCCGAACAGGTTACATGTTTACGTTTACCATAAGAATATTGCATATATTTTTGATCTGAAAGACACTTTCCCACAGTGGTGGATTTATTTATTTTTATTTTTTTATTTTTTTTTATTTTGAGGCATGGTCAACTTTTGTCCCACATTGTAAAAACTAGTTAAACTTTTCTACATATATATCAATATGTACTAGCTCTTTACAAAACAACCAAATACAACATCATGTGGAGAAGCAGCAGAGGCATGGATTGGTTTCCAAGTAGGCGATATAACAGGTAGGTGGTTTGCATTGCTAGAAAAAAAATTCTCAATCCGGGCATTGGCCCTTACTGGCCATAACTTGCGTCCGCCCATGGGAAAGATATACATATTCTTTATCCAGAAAACATTAGATTCACCTGTCATTTTGGTTCAGATTCATTTATGAACTCAGATTAGAAAAAGCAATTACGAATCATGATGAGCCAATTGACATCTTACTCAGTGCAAACATGCAAAAGAAAAAAAGAACATCAAATCTGGTGATGACAGAAGCTTCAATACATGATATATACGTAAACAATATAGTAAGAGCACCTAATTTTGTACACATTTGGAATGCATTAATAACGTAAACTACTACAGACCCAATAATTAAGAATAAAACGTTAGTAGCACAAAAAGAGATTCTAACTGGTATTATTACCCCACTGTTTTTATATGAAAAACGACCATTAAGTTGTTCAATATAAAGTAAAAATTATTTGTTAAAACATATATTCCAAATTATATTTTATTTAAAAAACATAGATATAATTGGTGATACAATGAATATCCACCATTATATCACCACATGAATTCCCGTCTTTCATATAAAAACAGAAAGATTCGACGGCCTAGATCACTTTTGTCACTAATTTTATCTAATTTTATGTTCAAATAATGGACCAAAATAATATATACTACTCATTTTTAGTGTTTGCATGAACATACTACATGTTGTAAATCAAACAAAAAATAAAACAAAAAAAATCAAATATAAAGAAGTTGAATAAAATCAACTGTGAATATATCAAGCTGCCAATTAAAAATTGATAACAAATAAAAGATAATAAGTTGAGTTCTATACATAATGATTAAACGTTAGTACATCCAATGTTGTAAGGAGGGAAAAAGAATCTGAACAAAAAATAACCAAAAAGCATCTCATATTTCTTTTAATTTCTAGCAAATTTAATCGCAGATAAGTTCAGAAATAATTGAAATTGTTAGAAAGTCAATTTACATAGTTCAACATTAAGCATATAAAACATGGAACGTTCTCATAAAATTACTATATAAAATCCCCTCTGTCATAGAAAATTAAGTACATATACTTACAAAGTTTACTAAATATCATCATGCATACGGGGCCTAAAGAGTCACAAAAAGTAAAATAAAGTTTTCATTTTTGGCCAAAAACAATTAGCTTTAAAATTGTTTAAAGGTATAATTTGTACATATCAGGTTAATGCATTTCACAGTAATAACTTGAACAAAGTGCCTACGTACCTTGGCCAGTCGCATAAAGTGGTTTTTAACAACTAATTCAATGAGAACGTTCGATTCTTAACAGGCTCCTTTGGTTGTATAATGCTCCATCACCCATTATGACCAGTTTAACCAAATAAATAACTAAATAAAGAAACAAATTGAGAAAAGAGAGAAAGAAATGTTGCCAAATATTCCATTGCTATGAAGCATTACAAAGGCATACTTAACAGACTTTGATCAGTAGAAGAAATATGATATGATATGATTATCTAACATGACTTAACAGTAAATCATGTGCATGGAGGACATTTAACTTTAGCGCACTCGTTATAATTTTTATGAAAAACGTTAGTTGAAGAGCACAGCCATCCTTTGCAACTTGATACTATTAAACAATACGATGGAGCAGTAGGGCCACTGATCGCGCAGGTAGATGATGACTTGTGTTTTCGTCCGATGTTGAACTCGTCCTCTCATACACATTATCCTTGGAGATGATCAATTTGCCTGCAAACGTAGAAAACAAACCATTTATTAGAAAGTGAAATTTGCATCATTTCATAAACTTCTGACCTGTACGTAGTGAATTTGGTTATTTTACTCACACTGAGAAAGAGCACACAATCCTAAGCACAAAATAAAGAATAGGAGTACGGAGCTAATTGTCCTCAATTCTTTGTGAGATAATGGAAAATAGACTAAACAAATCAATTTGTATTTACTTTTTAAATTTACATTGAAGATAGGTATATAAATTATTAAGCATATGATTATTAGATATTTTACATAACATTACAAAATAAGTGACATTATTCAAGTATACGCGGAACCTTTAAACGTATATCTAGTCAGTTAATAACTTGACTTGAACTTGTAGAATGTCATTAATTATATTGATATGGAGAATTCTTTGTATAGTTTCAACTGGTTAACAATGAACATGGAATCAATATTAATATACTGGTTTTTCATATTAATCTTTTTAGTTATAGTTACACAATGATTAAAAAATATATCTAAATTCATAAAACTATATATTTCATATCACAAACTACACCGAAGTTATATAATGACTATCGATCTTAATATGAAGTTGTCTTTGTAGTTGAAACGTGTGCTACGTCGCTATGCCGAAAACATGGAAGACAACCAAAATTGCATAGCAGTTTTAGGATAAAACAATCCTATAATAAGCATAATCATAATAAGACTTTTGAACATAAAGAGATGAACATGTGTAATTCCAAGAATAAACAAAAAGCGATAAAGCTGCTCTAGCCCTTCAAATGAAACAAATGGTTCATACCCCTATGATATCTAAATTAACAATTAACCACAAAGTCGAATAATTGGGGTTATTCAACTTAACGATACCTAAAAGTTTAACCTTGTTAAATTACTAGAAGATTAATGCTTTTCATGGGGTTATTCAACTTAGTTACCAGAATGACAGAAAATGGAATTTGATATCAATTTTTGCATATAAATGCAGCAAAACAGCACTTTATTATATACAAAACTATGTCCCCAAATTAGAATACATTATGTCGAAAACTTGAAAGTATGTGTGAATATATTTGTTTAAAGAAATCTACTTAAACATGGAAAGACAGTTGAGACATGTAGAAAATAGAAAAACACCATGCTCACTTAAAAATGCACATCAGAACTGCAGCAAAGAAAAGAAACCAGGTTCAATTCATAAGTGTAACAACCCGAAAAATCAGAATCAATTTAAAATTTTTATTTTGGCAATTTTAATGAATTTTGAATATTTAAAATGAATTATTTTAAATAATAACGACGGAAAATTTATTTTCGATGAAATTAAAATGAATAATTTTATTTTAATTATAAAAGGAAATGAAAATGGCGCGGTAGTTTGAAAATTCGATTTCAAATTTCAAATTAATATACAGGATTCAAAATAAACCGAATTTTAGTGAAACCAAAAATATTAGAATCTATTTGAAAATATCTTTCCAACAAATCCGAAAAATTGAAATTTCATAGCGAGAATAAAAGGTTATGCCCAGTTGAAATTTCAGAAAAGTCGCTATGGAAATATGGCCCTTAAAATAGTAATTTTGCAAACGACCTCCGTTTTCGACGAAACCACTTTTATTGGATCCGGAATATCAAATTATTGCAAATTTCGAATTTTCATAATTTTCTGAATCAATATGTGAGCTGTCAAAAGAAAACGCGTTTTGACAGTTTCAGTCAATTTGGATCGACCAGAAAATGGCCATTTTTCAAACGGACTTCAAATTCAACGAAATTAGTTTTGTTAGGACCATATCATCAATACGAAGCTAGAAATAATTTTTCTAAAATTTTTAGGGTCCGTATGTGACCCCCGTAAATTGAAATGTGCGTTCAAATTCAATATATATTGAATTATATTTTGAATTTGATGGAAACTGATCGAAACGATCGAATTGGCCTATGAAACATATTCCTTTGTGTTCGACATGGGGGTAATTAGCTATGGGCGATAGTCGTTGGGTCTCGTTTGGAGTTCGAATTAAAAAGTCGCTTTTTAGAATTAAAATAACTAAATATTTAAATATATATAAAAGTCAACTCCCTCTTCTCTCTCCCTCATTCCACCTTTCAAAATCGATTTACGGAGAAAAAAAGAAACCTTAGAACCGCTCGTCACATCCCCACCCTCATCGGCACCGCCCACCCTAGCGCCGCCTCAGGCTGCTCCGCCCCCTAACCTCGCCGGACCCCCTTCCTTCCCCATCCTCCTCTCTTCCCATTCGCAGTTCACCCCCAAATCCCCCTACGTCTGAAAATCGCCGCGTCTACTGCGAGACCACCAGCCTGGCATGCCACCGCAGATCCGACCCCCCTTTCGGTCGAAGAAGGTGCATGCTCCCCCCTTCTTCCAATATGAACCGTAAGTTTTCATTTTACTTCATTCTTTTTTTTATCTGCACTTGTTCATGTAATTTTTTTAATGAAATGTATAAAAAAAGGGATAGGATTTTAAAAATAAGGATATGATTTTTATATTTGAAAAGTTTTGATTTAAAAAGAAAAAGAAAAAGAAATGATTTTTAGTTATGTTAAAATATAACTTCTAGCACATAAAAATGTGATTTTTATGTAGGCAATATGACAATAAAGATAAAATTTTTATCTAGGTGAAGTAGCGGTGAAGACATGATTTTTTACTTTATAAAAGATACAATTTTTAATTATATAAATATATGATTTTTATATATGGTAATAGCGAACAAAGATTAGATTTTCACGAATATAAAGATGAGATCTTTATAGATGTAGTGAAATAAAAATACGAATTTTATATGAAGATATTTGAAATAAAAATTGGATTTTTACATATACAATAGTAAAATAAAAATGTGATTTTTATTATAGGAATAGCGAAATGAAAATATGATTTTTATTTATGTAGTAGCGAAATAGAAATATGATTTTTAATATAAAAATTGTGTGAAACAGATTGCGTTGGAATCAAAGCAGCGAATCTGAGCGACAAAAATAAAGAATGGCAGAGTGGAACCCAAAGGTGAGAACTTCTCACTTTAGCTTTATTTTCTAGTTAAAATATTTACTAGCATGCAGACGGTGCTTAGCAGCACCTGACACCCGTCGTCCACAAATCATGGACGACTTGTTTGTTTGTTTGATTGTGTTGTGAAAATTGTTTGTGATGTGAAATGGACTGAATTAAATATTTATGTGTTAAATAAAATAATTTATCATTAAAAAATATAACTTTTGACGTGTATATGAATGAAATAAATATTCATTTACAAATCGAACGATTTGTATTTGTACACACATTTGACTGATATGGATTGGGGCGATATATTTTACATATCGCCCAACTGCACAAATAAATATGTGTTTGTTGTTTGAAAACCCCACACGGGTATTGGGATGATATTTGACGTACACTAATCCCAATATTTAGTTGTATGTCAATAGATGAGTTGACAGGCTGTTGTAAGCGTTAATTATTTATATTTAACGCTTATGCAGTTGTAGAATGCACTTTGGATGATGGTTGATTGTGTATCATGGCTGTTGTATACATGCGTTGTATGAAATCCATATAAACAACATTATATGGTGATTGACTATGTCTAATTCCAGTTCAGAAAGAAGTAATATTTTAAAATAACGAATATTTTTAAAATAATGAATATTTTAAAATAATATTCATTAAAAGGTCAAAATCTGATTTTGATGTCCGATTTGGGATGGACACGAATATATTTAAATATATAAAGCCGTGTTGATTTGATATGCGCCATTTTGACGTGAACGATACTTATATCGATTTTATTCATTTTTATAATGAATCTTGAAAAGGAAGTGATTTCAAAATCTATTGTTTTGAAAATACTATCATTCATATATCGATGATATGGCCTATTCAATTTTGATTTGAAATTGAATATGAAGTTGAAATCGTTTTGAAAACGAATTTAAAACGATTTATAAAATACGTTTTAAAATGGAAATCGGCGAAATATATATAATATTATATATATATATATATATATATAATGGCTTGAATAGAACGCGCCGTTGTAATGACCCAGATTTCCATAACATCAGAGTTGACTATATACATCATACGTCCAACCCAAATATCACGAAAATACGAGACATTTTTTTTCTTTAGAAGAAAGAGGTAGAAGAAGAACAGAAATAACAACACAGAATCTCACATCGCAGCAGAACAAAATATAATATATCACATCTTTGAAATACAAAATCTTAACTGTATAACATACACTTATCAGAGTACAACACTTACAACATAGCGGAACAAACTATAACTAGATAACGCTGAAGCCTCCTGCTCCAAGCTCCTTTAGATATATCTGAAAAATCCTGAACTACTTGACTGCCCGTACAAATTTAGGCACCCAAGAGTTTAGGTAGAACAAAACAAATAAACTCCGGGTCAGTCATGGGACTGGTATGAGTAAACAGTTTAAAACAGTTTCAGAAAACTAAATGATATCTCATAAGACCATGCCGCATAACACGGAACGGGTTTTTCCCTTATGAAAATCCAAACACTTGATTCAACTTTATATCAAACTCTTTTGATATTATAATAATGTCTAAATCAATTAAATAACAATCTAGTGGAACGTTTGCATCACACGTTCCACATATATATACAATCAAAACCGCAAGCACGTATTGGGTAATGGATTTCCAACTATGACAAGGTATGGAATCACCTTCCGCTGGTATATCTCTAGAGGAGAATACACCGAGTTCAATAAGAACATCTTGCAACTCAGCCACACATGACCGACCACTCATTTCGCTTGAGTGTATCGAATGTATATCACCAACGATTGGGATCAGCAACCGTTTCCCGAATGGGACAGCATCGACAATAGATTTTTAGAAGTAAATGAAACTCTAGATCAGGTGATTATACAGCCTAATAGGTGCGACCTACATAGCCATGCTGCTTGCCCGATTTCTGTCATTTACCGGATGATGAGGCTAGAAGCTACGCTTTATCATCACACCAGATTCACTTCGAATGCCACATCGTCAAATCCATCAAATCACCGATTGACGTCCTTAACAGTACATTACGTGTTAGCTAAAAGAAGTTTCCTTCTCCGCTTCCACTCTTGGTACGGTTGAAGAAATCAATGTACGTGACCTTTCTGGAAATACTCTGTCAGACATTCATCCATACACGTCACCCAGGAACAAGATGAATCGAAGGTACTATTTCTATAAATAGAAAAAGTCCTTGCACTCTACTCCGTCTTCGATTATCTTTATATAATCTGATTCGCACGCTACTGCCAATATGGAGTGGTTCTTCGGATAATAATCCAACCGGTCTCTCCATATTGACAACGATGGTCAAAACTTCGATAGTCTGTGATTTAACTATCGAATAAAACAAGTGTTTCGATAGTCGATGATTTAACTATCGAATAAAACAAGTGTTCATCCAAACATCCAACAATCACTGAACCTTTAATTAATATT
Organism: Allium sativum; assembly: GCA_030737875.1. NCBI lineage: Eukaryota > Viridiplantae > Streptophyta > Magnoliopsida > Asparagales > Amaryllidaceae > Allium > Allium sativum. The sequence goes on along the minus strand of CM060913.1, from coordinate 419,273,418 downwards.
CCATTAATTAAATCTCTTCTCTATTTCTTATCAATATTTGTTAACCAAATATTTTCAATAACCATATTGGCCTTATACGTTCTTTGGAAAATATTTCCATATATCGCCTTCCTTAAATTTCTAGCTTTAGAAATATTCATTATTCTATTTCCAAGCTTTGCACATATTTGGGTTAAAATAGATGTTGTGTAAAACATCGTTACGACAACCCAAATACAGTATTTAACGAATTCTTATTCCACATTGATCTTCGAGCCTGATTCTTGCTACTTATCGGTATATCATGAAATCAACCAAGTTGGGGTATAATTACCTCTCAGACCTTGACTGAATAACATTTAACGTCAAAACAGACAAGACTACTTACTCGAATAATCAATACCATACTACTACTTCTTCACTTTTAAACACATATATACTTTCTCTTTTATCCTTACGAGGTTTTATTCTTATACTTCCTTTTTGATTATACTATTCTATTTCTACGTTCGTTTTCTTATTGACTTCTATATATTTTGATATGTAAATTTCTAACTATCAAATTATCTTAAAAATATTCTATCTCCTTAAATTTCCGGAAAAATTCGCCATAACCTCCTTTGTACCGGGAGCATCGGGAAATTTCAAATAGCTTTCCCGGTCCTTCTCATCTCAAAAAGAAAAAGAAAAAGCCAAGCGGCTAGCCGATACGGCGCATAAAATCTCATATGGAAATTAAATACGTACCTTTTTGTCGGGCATTCTATTTATTTCACTGCTATACTTTATTCCAAACCTGTCTCCCGTATATTTATGCCTGTCCAATCTATTTAACTATACCAAATCGTTTTAACTCAATTTGTTAATTATCTCTTTAGTCCATTTCTCTTTTAATATTTGAATTCTATATTCAAACTCCAATTCGCTTCTATTATTCAAATTCCATAGTTTAAAGTCCGTTGAATTTCTATATTCAAATCTATCGTTTAAAGTCCATTTGAATTTCTATATTCAAATCTATAGTTTAAAGTCCATTTGAATTTCTATATTCAAATCTATAGTTTAAAGTCCATTTGAATTTCTATATTCAAATCTATAGTTTAAAGTCCATTTGAATTTCTATATTCAAATCTATATCAATTCCTTATATTCAAAGTCCATTTGAATTCTCGGCATTATTTATAAACAACGTTTATAACTTCAATTCAAATCCCATCTTTCCATTTATAAACAACTTTATAAATTCAATTCAAATTCCATATTTCCATTTATAAACAACTTTATAAATTCGATTCAAATTCCATCTTTCCATTTATAAACAACTTTATAAATTCGATTCAAATTCCATCTTTCCATTTATAAACAACTTTATAAATTCGATTCAAATTCCATCTTTTCCTTTTATAAACAACTTTATAAATTCGATTCAAATTCCATCTTTTCCTTTTATAAACAACTTTATAAATTCGATTCAAATTCCATCTTTTCCTTTTATAAACAACTTTATAAATTCGATTCAAATTCCATCTTTTCCTTTTATAAACAACTTTATAAATTCGATTCAAATTCCATCTTTTCCTTTTATAAACAACTTTATAAATTCGATTCAAATTCCATCTTTTCCTTTTATAAACAACTTTATAAATTCGATTCAAATTCCATCTTTTCCTTTTATAAACAACTTTATAAATTCGATTCCTTGTTCATATGTATTCAAAACAAGTTAATGTTTCTATACTTCATTTAAAATTCAAATTCTATTTATAAAAATAGAATTCCCCTTTTAAATTTCAAATACCCTTTTTGATATTTTTATAAATCAATATCCCAAGCCCCAGTGATATTTAAACAATCAAATCAACCAATTTTCAATCACTTGATTTTTAACACATCATATAGGAATATATATGAAATCAAACAAACAACAAACAGATAATATATTTTTGAGGAATCCAGTTGGATTCCTCCAACCTGTTTTCCCTGCATCCACAGACGTTAGCACATAAATAATACCCATCCTGCTTCGAGGCAGGATATCGCGGTATAGAAGGTCATCCACTAATCATAGCGTGGGGCGTATAGGGTAATCATCCGCTATGAAACTGCGGGCATCCGCTAATGAGACTGCGGGAATCCAACCAATCATCAACCCAATATATATATAATAGTCCTAAATAACTAATATATTTAAATCAACCAAACAGTATTCAAACAAGCAACAATAATTATTTTTAACGACATAAAAATAATTCTAATTAAGGTGAGTGAGATTTACTCACCGAGATTTTCTTTGCTGAATATCTTGTGGAAATTCAAATCTTACGGCTGCGAATCGCCTCGAATGAGTTTTTATCGTGCTCCTACGAATATTTATTTAATGATCAACATTTCAATTAACGAATAAATAAATGTCTTATATATATATATATATATCCCTTTTCTCATTTAATTAAATCATCAAATTGTTTTTGATTAAATATCCAACTTCTTTTTATTTATTTTGAGTTTGAAAATCTGAATCAAACTAATATAGTTTAAATAAAAGAAACACAAACTAACTAATTCATTTTCTATAACTAATTACATAAATTTATTTGCTCTTTATATAACTAATCCCTCATAATAATTTTCTGACTGCCTTATATATTTTTCCAAATAAATAAAAACTAAATCTAAAAAGAAAAATACCTTAGTCCTGCTAAATTCTTTCTTCGGCAATTTATCGAACACGTTCTCGGCATCTACCATTGCTACTGTACCTCAAAACTGCCATGGCTCCGAACTCTGACTGATCGTCGCCGTTGTCCGCTTGCCCCTGTACCCAGTTCCAGTCGATCCCTCTCCAACTGCCAATGCTCAACTCGTCACCCCCTAGCAATCTCCCTGAACCCCATCGACTTCCACTCCAACTCGCAGTTCAAAATTTGTGGGCCCTCAGATCCAAATTCGTAACTTCATATGAAGCCGTGACAACCTCCCTTGTATCATCGCGATCCCAAATCAACGGAACCGTACTCCATAACCGATTATCCAAACCCATGCTCAAATCGAGCTTCTTAGAAACCCCCAAATTGATGCACTCCCCTTTTGAAATCGAACAGGCCCAAAACAGACGACGCACTCCAATTTCGGCGACTAGCAGACTTGACGCCTCCCTGTATGCTACGATAGTGCAAGTTGCAGTACTCCAGTACAAACTCAAATCGAACATCGGTTTGCCTACTGCCTTTTAAATGACAGCAAAACTCCTGTCGCATTTCTGGGTATCGCGACACTCGGATCTGAGCGACACAGACAACAACGGAGGCGGCTCTTTGATTTTGATTCCGTTCGATTATAGAAAATGGGAGCGGCCATTATTGATTTACGGTTTGGAGCTTGATTTTTGTCTATTCAGAAATGGGAGGAGCAGTGTGGTTTTATAACAGAGAGGTGTGGTTTTTAGAGTGAACAACGAGGCCAATAACATGTGGAGTTGAAGAGGAAGACATGTTCGGTTTTCCCCCTTATGATTTATTTGCCTTGTTGATTTTGTTTGAGTCCATTAAAAAGGAAGGGAATTATAATATTATATTTTAATTTAATTTGTTTTAAAAAAAAACTGTATCCTTAAATTTAAAATACCCATGATGTCGAACCCCTTTCTCAACCCAACAACTGGCGTTTCTAGGATTTACCCACCATTCCGGACACACTGGGATAGATCACGAAGTCCAATTCGATCATCCCGAACAGATATTAATTTAAATCGATTTAATTTAAATTTCAAACTATTTAAATTCTTCGATAATTATTGAATATTATTATTCTAATTCAAACAGAATTATGTATTGATTATCTGAACTGATTTCAAATCAGTTTTCACTTCGAATTCAGTTATTCGCTGATTCCTTATTTGGATAATTTAATATATACGATATTAAATCGAAATCGATATTTAAATTGATAACATAAATATAAAAATTCGTTTATTTTATCAACTAAATATTTAAATCCATTCTAAATATTTAAAATTAGTTGGTCGAAATCCCGGGTCATTACAATCTTCCCCACTTAAAATAATTTCGTCCTCGAAATTGCTAAGGTAGGAAAAGTGCTACCAACCCATTTTTTTTTTCAAAACTTATTTATGTTGATACTCAACATTTCAAACTTCCTTACGTCTCTCTTTCGAATAAATCCCTATTCGATAATTCCTCCCTTCGAATAACTATATTCGATAATCTCTATTCAATTTACTCTTATCAATCAACTCTATTGGATTTAACTCTTATCGATTTACCCAATTAGATTTAATCTTTTCACTTAACTCCTTCCGAATGACCAATATTCTATAACCCACTTCGATTAAACTAATCGATAGCTCTTTTCGATTAAACTATAATCGATAACTCATTTCGATTAACAAATAATCGATAACTCCTCCGATTTACTAATAATTGATAACTCCTTCGATTAACTAATAATTGGTAACTCCTTCAATTCTATTCGAATAACTAATATTTGATTTAACTTCATTCGCTTGACTCTAGATCGCAGCGATCACAATGGTTACGCCTGATTCCCCCAGGAAACATCCGACCACCCTAGGCTATCTGCAGCCCTGCGAATTACGCTAGCAGTCGTACGGAATGGCAACTTATCCTGAGTAACTATGTTTGACTAATTCTATCTCAATAACTATATTCGATCAACTTTAATTGAATAACTAACATTCAACTAAATTCTAATTCGATTAGCTATGTTCAATTAACTCTATCTGGTTAACTCAAAATTTTAATAACAAATATTCGATAAATTCTAATTGAATAACTAATATTCAATTAACTCTACGGATTAATCCTAACTGATCAACTCTAACGGGTTAATTCTTTCTCTAATCGATTTATTCTAACTCTAATCGATTATTTCTAACTCTAATTGACTTCTCCTATTCGAATAACTCCTATTGGATAGCGTTTATTCATTTATAAAGATTTACTTTTAGTAACGGTTCTTCACTTTATAAATGTTCTCTTTAATAACGCTACTTCACTTATACAAGTGTTGTATACCCCTTCTATTTAAAACTATCGGTGTTAAAAACCAATATCTCTTCTCTATATAAGTTCAGACTTATATATTCCATCTATCGAATGATAAACATTTAATTTAATTTATAAACTATTATTTATAAATTAATCTTTTCTATTTATCTGTTAAAAACAGATTTCCATTTTCTATTCATCTTCTGAATATTCCTTTGATTAAATTCTATTTATTTAACAAATAGATATCTCATTTATAACAATCTATTTATTTACTATAAATAAATATTTCCATTGAATCTATTTGTAAATGTTTTTACAAATATTTCCTTCTAAATTCTATTTGTAAATGTTTTTACAAATATTTCTCCTTCTATTTGTTTGCGCATAACTCCCTTTGTATTGTGTTACAAATATATTTCCTTTTTATTTGATTTACAAATATATTTTCTTTTTAACTCTTTTGGTTTTTCTTTATTCACACCCAATTCATATTAATTTCTTCATTTTGATCCATTTAACTTACTTAAGTTAAATTTAATTTCAATCATTCAAATTCCCATTAACTAGTTGCTAATTAACCGTTTTGCCTATTTCACCCTTTTTATTTGAATATAACTTGTTCAAATATAAGTCAATTTAATTATAGACTAATCTAATTATATTTTCAACTCGAGTTATATATTCGATTTCGAATATAAATTCTCAATTTCTTTCACTTATCCAAAAACCCAATTTCGACTCAATTTTCCTTTAACTAATTATTCTCCAATTTAGTTAATCCTATTTAACTATTTAAAATATGATTTTTGTCTTAAAAATCATTTCACTTACTTCACTGGAGTTCATATTTATTTTATAACCCAAGTCTATATTTTCCTCATGGCCATTCGGATTTTATTTACTTTAAAAATCCCTTTACTTATATATATAAACCATTGTGGTTTTTAATGGTTTCTGGCGCTGCTTTTCTAAAAATTTGATTTTGACATAACTCAAAATCTATACGACGAAATCTAGATTTTTCTCTTTTATCAGAAAACTATCGTTCAACCGGTCCCGACGATTCTTGTTTCGAAGAATTTCGACTTCAATTGAGTTCTGTATACTAATTTGAAGTTCGAATTGCCAATTTACGAACTGCCGCGCTACGACGAGCTCGTTTTAATTATATTTATAAATATAAATGTTTTAACTTTGTTTATAATAAATTCAACTCCATTCTGATATATTTTTAATATATATCCAATCCATTTCACATAATATTCCCGATCTATTTCTCTTCAAATATTCAAGTCCTCTACATCTACAATATTCAAATTCCATTTGAATTTCTTTATTCAAACTCTATATTTGAATTTCCTTCTATTTAATTTCTATTTGAATTTCTTTATTCAAAATCCATTTCAAATCCCTTATTCAAATTTCTATTTGAAATCCTTTGAATTTAAATTCTATTTTAACTCCTTTTGTTTTCTTTGAATTCTAATATTCATCCTCCACTTTATATTCTCTTCGAAATTCTATTTAACCAAATTCCAATTGAATTCTAATATTCAAATCCCTATTTGACTTTTCTTTATTCAAAACCATTTGAATTCCTTTGAATTCAAATTCAACAACAACAACAACAAAGCCATATATTTCTATTTGAATTCCTTTGAATTCCTTTTGAATTCAAATTCCATTTCAATTTTTCTTATACAATTTCTATTTGAATTTTTCCTTTATTCAAACTCATTTGAATTCCTTTGAATTCAAATTCTATTTCACTTCTATTTGAATTATATATATATATTCAAATTCCTTTATTTTACTTCTATTTGAAATCTATATTTCATTTCCCATTTCAAAATTCCTTTGAAGTTATATAAATATATATATACTTATATCTATCTCAAATTCAAAACATTTGAATTTTCCAACAACTTGTTTCTTTTCAACAAATTTCCATCAAAACTTTTCTAAGGCAGCAATTCATCACTTAGAAACTCGAAAATGAACACTGATGATGTTGCGACCATCATCAGAATTATTTCCCAGCTACTGAATGAGTCCAGTGCTATATTTCTTTCAAAATCCATTTAGAAAAACATTTTCCAAACTCCCAGGATTTTAAATTCTGAATTCTGGTTGGAATTCAATTTTAATTTATCACATTTGTATATTTGATTTCGTATACAAATTCTATTGGTTATATATAACTATTTCTGTTTTTATAATCTAAATCGATTATAATCTTAACAATCAACTTAACTATTTAAAAACAATATCGTGTCCAATCTCCTGTTCAAGTGTTTATAAATTCCTATCGACTTCGTGGCGTCCCACGATTCGACCAAAATTTATAATCCACTCAACAGACTAGTCAACACAATATAAAATAGTTTTTATATCAACTAACAAATACGCTCTCTCGTATATATATATACACTCAACTCATTCTAGGATACTGTTGATCCTATCTCTAATGAGCACATTTCCACACAGCCTAGGTATTCGCTCAACCTAAGCTCTGATACCAACTGTAATGACCCAGATTTCCATAACATCAGAGTTGACTATATACATCATACGTCCAACCCAAATATCACGAAAGTACGAGACATTTTTTTTCTTTAGAAGAAAGAGGTAGAAGAAGAACAGAAATAACAACACAGAATCTCACATCGCAGCGGAACAAAATATAATATATCACATCTTTGAAATACAAAATCTTAACTGTATAACATACACTTATCAGAGTACAACACTTACAACATAGCAGAACAAACTATAACTAGATAACGCTGAAGCCTCCTGCTCCAAGCTCCTTTAGATATATCTGAAAAATCCTGAACTACTTGACTGCTTAGGTAGAACAAAACAAATAAACTCCGGGTCAGTCATGGGACTGGTATGAGTAAACAGTTTAAAACAGTTTCAGAAAACTAAATGATATCTCATAAGACCACGCCGCATAACACGGAACGGGTTTTTCCCTTATGAAAATCCAAACACTTGATTCAACTTTATATCAAACTCTTTTGATATTATAATAATGTCTAAATCAATTAAATAACAATCTAGTGGAACGTTTGCATCTCACGTTCCACATATATATAATCAAAACCGCAAGCACGTATTGGGTAATGGATTTCCAACTATGACAAGGTATGGAATCACCTTCCGCTGGTATATCTCTAGAGGAGAATACACCGAGTTCAACAAGAACATCTTGCAACTCAGCCACACATGACCGACCACTCATTTCGCTTGAGTGTATCGAATGTATATCACCAACGATTGGGTTCAGCAACCGTTTCCCGAATGGGACAGCATCGACAATAGATTTTTAGAAGTAAATGAAACTCTAGATCAGGTGATTATACAGCCTAATAGGTGCGACCTATATAGCCATGCTGCTTGCCCGATTTCTGTCATTTACCGGATGATGAGGCTAGAAGCTACGCTTTATCATCACACCAGATTCACTTCGAATGCCACATCGTCAAATCCATCAAATCACCGATTGACGTCCTTAACAGTACATTACGTGTTAGCTAAAAGAAGTTTCCTTCTCCGCTTCCACTCTTGGTACGGTTGAAGAAATCAATGTACGTGACCTTTCTGGAAATACTCTGTCAGACATTCATCCATACACGTCACCCAGGAACAGGATGAACCGAAGGTACTATTTCTATAAATAGAAAAAGTCCTTGCACTCTACTCCGTCTTCGATTATCTTTATATAATCTGATTCGCACGCTACTGCCAATATGGAGTGGTTCTTCGGATAATAATCCAACCGGTCTCTCCATATTGACAACGATGGTCAAAACTTCGATAGTCTGTGATTTAACTATCGAATAAAACAAGTGTTTCGATAGTCGATGATTTAACTATCGAATAAAACAAGTGTTCATCCAAACATCCAACAATCACTGAACCTTTAATTAATATTCCATTAATTAAATCTCTTCTCTATTTCTTATCAATATTTGTTAACCAAATATTTTCAATAACCATATTGGCCTTATACGTTCTTTGGAAAATATTTCCATATATCGCCTTCCTTAAATTTCTAGCTTTAGAAATATTCATTATTCTATTTCCAAGCTTTGCACATATTTGGGTTAAAATAGATGTTGTGTAAAACATCGTTACGACAACCCAAATACAGTATTTAACGAATTCTTATTCCACATTGATCTTCAAGCCTGAATCTTGCTACTTATCGGTATATCATGAAATCAACCAAGTTGGGGTATAATTACCTCTCAGACCTTGACTGAATAACATTTAACGTCAAAACAGACAAGACTACTTACTCGAATAATCAATACCATACTACTACTTCTTCACTTTTAAACACATATATACTTTCTCTTTTATCCTTACGAGGTTTTATTCTCATACTTCCTTTTTGATTATACTATTCTATTTCTACGTTCGTTTTCTTATCGACTTCTATATATTTTGATATGTAAATTTCTAACTATCAAATTATCTTAAAAATATTCTATCTCCTTAAATTTCCGGAAAAATTCGCCATAACCTCCTTTGTACCGGGAGCATCGGGAAATTTCAAATAGCTTTCCCGGTCCTTCTCATCTCAAAAAGAAAAAGAAAAAGCCAAGCGGCTAGCCGATACGGCGCATAAAATCCCATATGGAAATTAAATACGTACCTTTTTGTCGGGCATTCTATTTATTTCACTTCTATACTTTATTCCAAACCTGTCTCCTGTATATTTATGCCTGTCCAATCTATTTAACTATATCAAATCGTTTTAACTCAATTTGTTAATTATCTCTTTAGTCCATTTCTCTTTTAATATTTGAATTCTATATTCAAACTCCAATTCGCTTCTATTATTCAAATTCCATAGTTTAAAGTCCGTTGAATTTCTATATTCAAATCTATCGTTTAAAGTCCATTTGAATTTCTATATTCAAATCTATAGTTTAAAGTCCATTTGAATTTCTATATTCAAATCTGTAGTTTAAAGTCCATTTGAATTTCTATATTCAAATCTATAGTTTAAAGTCCATTTGAATTTCTATATTCAAATCTATATCAATTCCTTATATTCAAAGTCCATTTGAATTCTCGGCATTATTTATAAACAACGTTTATAACTTCAATTCAAATCCCATCTTCCCATTTATAAACAACTTTATAAATTCGATTCAAATTCCATATTTCCATTTATAAACAACTTTATAAATTCGATTCAAATTCCATCTTTCCATTTATAAACAACTTTATAAATTCGATTCAAATTCCATCTTTCCATTTATAAACAACTTTATAAATTCGATTCAAATTCCATCTTTTCCTTTTATAAACAACTTTATAAATTCGATTCAAATTCCATCTTTTCCTTTTATAAACAACTTAATTCGATTCAAATTCCATCTTTTCCTTTTATAAACAACTTTATAAATTCGATTCAAATTCCATCTTTTCCTTTTATAAACAACTTTATAAATTCGATTCAAATTCCATCTTTTCCTTTTATAAACAACTTTATAAATTCGATTCAAATTCCATCTTTTCCTTTTATAAACAACTTTATAAATTCGATTCAAATTCCATCTTTTCCTTTTATAAACAACTTTATAAATTCGATTCCTTGTTCATATGTATTCAAAACAAGTTAATGTTTCTATACTTCATTTAAAATTCAAATTCTATTTATAAAAATAGAGTTCCCCTTTTAAATTTCAAATACCCTTTTTGATATTTTTATAAATCAATATCCCAAGCCCCAGTGATATTTAAACAATCAAATCAACCAATTTTCAATCACTTGATTTTTAACACATCATATAGGAATATATATGAAATCAAACAAACAACAAACAGATAATATATTTTTGAGGAATCCAGTTGGATTCCTCCAACCTGTTTTCCCTGCATCCACAGACGTTAGCACATAAATAATACCCATCCTGCTTCGAGGCAGGATATCGCGGTATAGAAGGTCATCCACTAATCATAGCATGGGGCGTATAGGGTAATCATCCGCTATGAAACTGCGGGCATCCGCTAATGAGACTGCGGGAATCCAACCAATCATCAACCCAATATATATATAATAGTCCTAAATAACTAATATATTTAAATCAACCAAACAGTATTCAAACAAGCAACAATAATTATTTTTAACGACATAAAAATAATTCTAATTAAGGTGAGTGAGATTTACTCACCGAGATTTTCTTTGCTGAATATCTTGTGGAAATTCAAATCTTACGGCTGCGAATCGCCTCGAATGAGTTTTTATCGTGCTCCTACGAATATTTATTTAATGATCAGCATTTCAATTAACGAATAAATAAATGTCTTATATATATATATCCCTTTTCTCATTTAATTAAATCATCAAATTGTTTTTGATTAAATATCCAACTTCTTTTTATTTATTTTGAGTTTGAAAATCTGAATCAAACTAATATAGTTTAAATAAAAGAAACACAAACTAACTAATTCATTTTCTATAACTAATTATATAAATTTATTTGCTCTTTATATAACTAATCCCTCATAATAATTTTCTAACTGCCTTATATATTTTTCCAAATAAATAAAAACTAAATCTAAAAAGAAAAATACCTTAGTCCTGCTAAATTCTTTCTTCGGCAATTTATCGAACACGTTCTCGGCATCTACCATTGCTACTGTACCTCAAAACTGCCATGGCTCCGAACTCTGACTGATCGTCGCCGTTGTCCGCTTGCCCCTGTACCCTGTTCCAGTCGATCCCTCTCCAACTGCCAATGCTCAACTCGTCACCCCCTAGCAATCTCCCTGAACCCCATCGACTTCCACTCCAACTCGCAGTTCAAAATTTGTGGGCCCTCAGATCCAAATTCGTAACTTCAGATGAAGCCGTGACAACCTCCCTTGTATCATCGCGATCCCAAATCAACGGAACCGTACTCCATAACCGATTATCCAAACCCATGCTCAAATCGAGCTTCTGAGAAACCCCCAAATTGATGCGCTCCCCTTTTGAAATCGAACAGGCCCAAAACAGACGACGCACTCCAATTTCGGCGACTAGCAGACTTGACGCCTCCCTGTATGCTACGATAGTGCAAGTTGCAGTACTCCAGTACAAACTCAAATCGAACATCGGTTTGCCTACTCCCTTTTAAATGACAGCAAAACTCCTGTCGCACTTCTGGGTATCGCGACACTCGGATCTGAGCGACACAGACAACAACGGAGGCGGCTCTTTGATTTTGATTCCGTTCGATTATAGAAAATGGGAGCGGCCATTATTGATTTACGGTTTGGAGCTTGATTTTTGTCTATTCAGAAATGGGAGGAGCAGTGTGATTTTATAACAGAGAGGTGTGGTTTTTAGAGTGAACAACGAGGCCAATAACATGTGGAGTTGAAGAGGAAGACATGTTCGGTTTTCCCCCTTATGATTTATTTGCCTTGTTGATTTTGTTTGAGTCCATTAAAAAGGAAGGGAATTATAATATTATATTTTAATTTAATTTGTTTTAAAAAAAACTGTATCCTTAAATTTAAAATACCCATGATGTCGAACCCCTTTCTGAACCCAACAACTGGCGTTTCTAGGATTTACCCACCATTCCGGACACACTGGGATAAATCACGAAATCCAATTCGATCATCCCGAACAGATATTAATTTAAATCGATTTAATTTAAATTTCAAACTATTTAAATTCTTCGATAATTATTGAATATTATTATTCTAATTCAAACAGAATTATGTATTGATTATCTGAACTGATTTCAAATCAGTTTTCACTTCGAATTCAGTTATTCGCTGATTCCTTATTTTGATAATTTAATATATACGATATTAAATCGAAATCGATATTTAAATTGATAACATAAATATAAAAATTCATTTATTTTATCAACTAAATATTTAAATCCATTCTAAATATTTAAAATTAGTTGGTCGAAATCCCGGGTCATTACAGCCGTGCTGCGGCAGTTTGCGAATTTCAACCATTGACTTCGAACGGACATTACGGGAGATCCGACCGTCGGATTCTCCTAAAACCGGAACCATTGGGTTCGTATCGAAAAGAGCTTTCCAAACGAATACAAGAGATTTGAAATCCAGTGGTTGGATTTGGAATCATGTCTAAATCAATTTTGGAAAAGGTCGTTGTCAGTGCAGTTCGATTACTGTTTATGGAAATCGACTGTACGGGCCTTGATAAAATTATTAAAAATTATCAGTAATTTGTGTAAAATCAAAATAAATAATTTGGAAAGAATTGGGATGAAAAATTCCATATTTGAAAAGATAAAAATATATTTTATCAAAATGAACTAGTTATGAACTAGAATTATAATCCAATATTTTTTTAAAATTATTAAATTGGACTTGAAGTGGTGTAAAAATAACCGGAATTTCCAATATATGAATTGGAATGGATTTTAATCGAAATTATCTTTGGAATATTTCGATATTGGATTCCGTGATTATACGGATATTGTGGAGGAATTTGGAAGATATATATATCGTTATTCCAATACGATATTTGTTGATTTCAGAATTTGATATTGATTATAAGCCGATATATTTTCTATTCAGAGCCTTGTATTTAATATCAAATGGGATTTGGGTTTGTCGTGAATGGTGTCTTCATTAACACTGTTCTTAAACCCAGTTGAGAAAAGATTAAATCTTTTTATTTAGATTTAATGAAGTTTACCAATTAATTGATATTTAATTGGAATTGAATTGGAATTGATTTTTGGGTTTATCGAGAATGGTGTTTTAAATAACACTTGTTCTTTAACCCAATTAACAATGGAAAGTGAATTGGGTTTATTGTGAACTGTGTTTTTAATGACATTCGTTCTTTATCCCGATTTGCAGTGAAATGTGATTTGGAATTTATAACTCTTTTTATTAAGATTTAACGGGAATTTTCCAAAGTTACGTTTTCCAATTTAATATATTAAATTGGAATTGAATGGAATTCGATTGATAATAATCGAAGTGAAATTCGGTGGAGGAAGACTATTAATACATATGGAATTTAAAAGGCTTTGCCGTTATTCCATTTATATTATTAGTCGGATACGGAAATTGATATCGATCATATATTGATTTTTTTCCGGTGAAGGTTCCATAATTAATGGAATGTGATTTGGGTTTATCGTGAAATGTGTTTTAAATGACATTATTTCTTTAACCCGGTTAAAGGAAGGATTACATGTCAGTCATTGTATTTCGAACTGTATGGTTGATCTCTGCTATATATATATATATATATATATATATATATATGTTTGGTGGCGGAGAATTTATTCTCTTGCTTAACACCCTTCTCTGAGACGTACGAGCTTAGAGGTTATATATCGGCAGAAATCAATAGTACGGTGTAGATTTTCGATGTGATATGTTTGTGTTTCCAAAGTTAAATAATCATTAATATTGATTTTTGGGAAGATTAAAACTAAGTGGAGTTTTAATGAATCTTTAAATAAATTGAAAAAGGGAATGTGTTCATTTAAATTATCAAATTTGGGAAATGATCGAGAATGGAGTATCGCCAGTTTTGCTCCTAGCTATAGTTAAATATTTAATTAGATTTGAACGGGAATTGGTACTTAATTTTACCAATAAGACTGTGGTGTTAGTTATGGAGTATCACCAGTTTTGCTCCATGGGAAGAACAGGTTGGGATTGGGAAATTAAACAAATGATTACTTCGGTAAGGTGCGCTAATCCCGACTAGTTTGGAAAACCGTAACATGGTTTGAATTGACATCCGAAGGAAGATTAAAGAATAAATTTAAAGAATTTATCTTTAATAAAATTAATGGGAACCTTTCCTAAAGTATATGAATATTTGAATAAAAGAATATTCAGAATTGGAATGAGGTGTATGTTGTGTTTTTATAACACTTGTTTATTATATACGTGAGTTATTCGGAAAGGCCGGGATATACCCATTCTGAATAACTGATTCGACGATAAGTCAACGATGAAGACGGTGGTTGAAGACTGGAGGTCTTCACATCATTTGGATGATTACCGATGTCTTAATTGGCTTGTACACCCGAGACGAGGTAATAAGTGGTGATCGTCCCGACGTACTTGGAGATCGACGGATATGCGAGGGACTCTCTCCTGTATTTGATATATAGGAGGAGGAATAAGGTGCCTCCGGTTTCGTTCAGACCCAGAATGAACTTGTAAATGGATTGTGTGTCTGACATTGAATTTTATTCTGTGTTGATTGATTTCTATTAAATATATATCCGTTTGGCAGCGGAGAATTTATTCTCTTGCTTAATACCCTTCTCTGAGACATACGAGCTCAGAGGTTATATATCGATAGATATCAGTCGCTTGACATGAATCCCTGTGTGGCATGCATAGATGCAGTGATCAAGGCTTCTGTTGAAAAACAGAGTCTTGTAGTTAATGATTAATGCATAGCTTTAATATAGCGACGCTTTGTGTATAGCGTTAATTCGCGAGCCTCACACCCCGGTATGAGTCAAAAACGGGATCGGACTGTTGGGAGAACATGACGTTTCTTTCTAGCTATGGGTGGTGTCATGGTTTTACATGCCCTGACATTTTTATATTTTTACCTATGTGGTTCGGTCTCTACGGAGGCGATGGATAGGTCCGATTGGACCGGGAAACGTGTGTTCAGGAATTGCCAATCCACTAACGTAAGTGTGGACCGGCCCAACCGATCCAAGGTTACCCAGTGTGTGTATTCCGGAGATATTTGCTAGAGTGTCTCGAAGTGGCGATGAGCCATCCCTGGCCTCGACTCATGACGGAAATCCAGTTTCCAATACGTGACATTTCAGTTTTGATTGTAGAGCCTAGTATTGGCGACATGATATATGGTACCCATGTCGTTTATGATTGATACATTTATATTTGAAGATGTTTTTGACATTATACACTTATTATAGTATCAAATGATTTGTTTTAAACGTACCAAGCATGTTTGGCTATTATTAGGGAAAAGCCTATCCTCCGTCTTGCGTTGCATTGTGTGATGGGACCTGGGTCTTCTAATAGCTTCATTTTTCCAAAAAGCATTGCACTGTTTATCCATTGCACTAGTATTCTTGGGAGGAAATCCATTCCATGTTATCCGGCATGGTCCCTTGAATTACTTTTTTTTAAAGTAAATTTTTAAATAACTGTTTTAGTTCTCACACTAGTCACATGACTGACCCGGAGTTTATTGTTTTAACCTAAACTTTAGGTGACCCTATTTTCCACACGGGCAACTAGTATTTGGGTTTTTGCAGATTTATATTCACAGGATCCTGATTTACAGCTGGAATGATATTCGGAATGCTCTGTATCCATTTATCTCTTTCAGTTGTGTTTTGTATTATTTTCCGCTGCTATGTAATGTACTTTAATCTCTGATATTTTTCTGATGTATAATATTTATGCATACTCTGTATATTCTTGTACTCTGATGTAAATTGTTGTAATAAGCAATGAAATGTTCTTCTGTTTGTGTTTCTATTCGTCGTGTTCTCAACTCAATCCGGGCTTTCCTACACGGGGAAGTTTGGGTCGTGTCAGTTTGGTATCAGAGCTTTGGTTTACAGAGCTTGAGGATAAGGCACATTAGAACCATATTAAAGAATTCATCAGATATTTGATTAGTTATATCAAATAAGAATGACTCGTTAGAGATGGGATCAGTAGTATCCTAGAACGAGTGTGAAGAGTAGTGTTTTTAAAATAAAATGAAAACAAATTTTTGGTTTGAAAATTTAAATTGTATTATACGTATTTGAATATTTATTTTAAATTGACAATCCAATATATAAAGATGTTGCATATACGCCTTGCAAACTAATTCGAAGTTTTAATTTACTGGATAGATATAGAACCACGCTCTAGTTGCCCGGACAAGATT
The DNA here is from genome assembly GCA_030737875.1 of Allium sativum. Lineage (NCBI taxonomy): Eukaryota > Viridiplantae > Streptophyta > Magnoliopsida > Asparagales > Amaryllidaceae > Allium > Allium sativum. The sequence goes on along the minus strand of CM060913.1, from coordinate 419,256,510 downwards.
CTGGTGATGCTCGTGCATCATCAGTATTTATGTTCGAGTTTCAAGGGTGGGATTTATATATATTTATAATTGACTGGTGTGAGAACCAAAACTAGATAGGATTTATTGTTTATGAATTGGCATCAAAAATATGATCTTTGACTATGTAGTAAAGTTATGTGTTTGAAACGTTAATCGACTAATTGATTGTTGTTGTTGATTGTGCTATGTAATTATTCATTTAAACCAACATGTGAATGAAAGTAAATTTAGCCAAATTGAATCAAATGTTGAACTAACTTGAGAATTGTTTGAAATTGCATGCATATACATGTATATACATTGAACAGGTCATAGCAAGAAGGCTGGGGAAGAGGAATAAAATTGTATGCCCGACAAATAGGTACATGTTTACTAATTTATTGGGTTTTGGATGATTTTATGAGCCGACTGGCTTTTTCTTTTTCTTTTTGAGATGAGAGGGCCTGTGTGGTAGTTCGGGGATTTTCCCGGTGCTCCCCGTACAAAGGAGGTTATGGCGAAATTTTTCGAAAATTTAGGGTGTTAGCCAAATTTTTGAAAAAATTGAAAAATTCTTAGAAACTGAAAAGTTGAAAAACTTAAGCCATAATGAAAATAATGAAAGTTGAGTTGATTAGTTAAACAACTTTCAGCTCCGTTACTTTTCGAGGACGAAAAGATTTTAAGTGGGGGAGATTGTAACAACCCGGAAAATCAGAACCAATTTAAAATTTTTATTTTTGCAATTTTAATGAATTTTGAATATTTAAAATAAATTATTTTAAATAATAATGATGGAAAAATTATTTTCGACAAAGTTAAAACGAATAATTTTATTTTAATTATAAAAGGAACTGAAAATAGCGCGGTAGTTTGAAAATTCGATTTCAAATTTCAAATAAATGTACAGGATTCAAAATAAACCGGATTTTAATGAAACCAAAAATATTAGAATCTATTTGAAAATATCTTTCCAACGAATCCAAAAAATTGAAATTTCATAGCGGGAATATAAAGTTATGCCCAGTTGAAATTTCAAAATAGTCGCTATGGAAATATAGCCCTTAAAATAGCGATTTTGCAAACGACCTCCGTTTTTGACGAAACCACTTTTGTTGGATCCGTAATGTCAAATTATTGCTAGATTCCAATTTTCATAATTTTCCGAATCAATATGTAAGCATGGCAAAAGAAAACGTGTTTTGACAGTTTTAGTCAATTTGGATCAACCAGAAAATGGCCATTTTTCAAACGGTCCTCAGATTCGACGAAATTTGTTTTGTTAGGACTCTATCGTCAATATGAAGCTAAAAATATTTTTTCTAGAATTTTTAGGGTCCGTATGTGACCCAGTAAATTGAAACGTGCGTTCAAATTCAATATATATTGATTTATATTTTGAATTTGATGGAAACTAATCGAAACGATTGAAGTGGCCTATGAAATATATCCCACTATGTTCAAAATGGGGGTAATTAGCTAGGGGCGACAGTTGTTGGGTCTCGTTTGGAGTTCGAATTAGAAAGTTGCTTTTTAGAATTAAAATAATTAAATATTTAAATATATATAAAAGTCAACTCCCTCTTCTCTCTCCCTCATTCCACCGTTCAAAATCGATTTGCAGAGAAAAAAAAAGAAACCCTAGAACCGCTCGTTGCACCCCCACCCTCGTCGGCGCCGCCTACCGCAGCGCCGCCTTAGGCTCCCCAACCTCGTCGGATCCCCTACCTTCCCCTCCTCCTCTCTTCCCATTCGCAGTTCACCCTAAAGCCCCCCACGTTTAAAAACCGCCGCGTCCACCGCGAGACCACCACCCTGGCGCGCCACCGCAGATCTGACCCCCCCTTTCAGTCGACGAAGGTGCACGCTCCCCCTTCTTCCAATATGAACCGTAAGTTTTTATTTTACTTCATTCTTTTTTTTTATCTTCACTTGTTCATGTAATTTTTTTTAATAAAATGTATAAAAAAGGGATAGGATTTAAAAAATAAGGACATGATTTTTATATTTGAAAAGTTTTGATTTTTTAAAAAAAGAAAAAGAAATGATTTTTAGTTATGTTAAAATATAATTTTTAGCACATAAAAATGTGATTTTTATGTAGGCAATACGACAATAAAGATATGATTTTTATCTAGGTGAAGTAGCGGTGAAGACTTGATTTTTTGCTTCATGAAAGATACGATTTTTAATTATATAAATATATGATTTTTATATATGGTAATAGCGAACAAAGATTAGATTTTCACGAATATAAAGATGAGGTCTTTATAGATGTAGTGAAATAAAAATACGAATTTTATATGAAGAGATTTGAAATAAAAATTGGATTTTTACATATACAGTAGTAGAATAAAAATGTGATTTTTATTATAGGAATAGCGAAATAAAAATATGATTTTTATTAATGTAGTAGCGAAACAGAAATATGATTTTTAATATTAAAATCATGTAAAACAGATTGCGTTGGAATCAAAGCAGCGAATTTGAGCAACAAAAATAAAGAATGGAGGAGTGGAACCCAAATGTGAGAACTTCTCACTTTAACTTTATTTTCTAGTTAAAATATATACTAGGATGCAGATGGTGCGTAGCAGCACCCGACACCCGTCGTCCACAGACTATGGATGACTTGTTTGTTTGATTGATTGTGTTGTGAAAATTGTTTGTGATGTGAAATAGACAGAATAAAATATTCATGTATATAATTTTGAATGTGTATATGAATAAAATAAATATTCATTTACAAATCGATCGATTTTTATTTGTACACACATTTGACTGATATGGATTGGGATGATATATTTTACATATTGCCCAACTGCACAAATAAATCTGTGTTTGTTGTTTGAAAACCCCACACGGGTATTGGGATGATATTTGACCTACACTAATCCCCATATTTAGTTGTATGTCAATTGGTGAGTTGACAGGCTGTTGTAAGCGTTAATTATTTATATCTAACACTTATGCAGTTGTAGAATGCACTTTGGATGATGGTTGGTTGTGTATCATGGCTGTTGTATACATGCGTTATATGAAATCCATATAAGCAACATTATATGGTGCTTGACTGTGTCTGATTCCAGTTCAAAAAGAAGTAATATTTTAAAATAACGAATATTTTAAGATAATGAATATTTTAAAATAATATTCAGTAAAAGATCAAAATCTGATTTTGATGTCCGATTTGGGATGGACACGAATATATTTAAATATATAAAGCCGTGTTGATTCGATATGCGCTATTTTGACGTGAACGATATTTATATCGATTTTATTTATTTTTATAATAATATCGAAAAGGAAGTGATTTCAAAATATAATGTTTTGAAAATACTATCATTTATATATCGGTGATATGGAGTATTCAATTTTGATTTGAAATTGAATATGAAGTTGAAATCGTTTTGAAAACGAATTTAAAACGATTTATAAAATACGTTTTAAAATGGAAATCGACGAAATATATACATACATACATACATACATACATACATACATACATATATATATATATATAATGGCCTGAATAGAACGCGCCACGCCGCGGTAGTTCGCGAATTTCGACCATTGATTTCGAACAGACATTACGGGAGATCCGACCGTTGGATTCTCCTAAAACCGGAACCGTTGGGTTCGTATCGAAAAGAGCTTTCCAATAAATACAAGAGATTTGAAATCCAACAGTTGGATTTGGAATCATGTGCAAATTAAATTTGGAAAAGGTCGCTGTAAGTGCAGTTCGATGACCGTTTATGGAAATCGACTGTACGGGCCTTGATAAAATTATTAAAAATATCAATAATTTGTGTAAAATCATAATAAATGATTTGGACAGAATTGGGATGAAAAATTCCATATTTGAAAAGATAAAAATACATTTTATCAAAATGAACTAGTTATGAACTAGAATTATAATCCAATATTTTTTTAAAATAATTAAATTCGATTTGAAATAGTTTTAAAAATAACCGGAATTTCTAATATATGAATTGGAATGGATTTGAATCAAATTATCTTCGGAATATTTCGATATTGGATTCCGTGATTATACGGATATTGTTGAGGAATTTGGAAGATATATATATCGTTATTCCAATACGATATTTGCTGATTTCAGAATTTGATATTGAATATAAGCCGATATATTTTCTATTCAGAGCCTTGTATTTAATATCAAATGGGATTTGGATTTGTTGTGAATGGTGTCTTCATTAACGCTGTTCTTAAACCCAGTTGAGAAAAGATTAAATCTTTTTATTTAGATTTAATGAAGTATACCAATTAATTGATATTTAATTGGAATTGAATTGGAATTGATTTTTGGGTTTATCGTGAACGGTGTTTTAAATAACACTTAATCTTTATCCCGATTAAAAATGGAATGTGAATTGGGTTTATTGTGAACTGTGTTTTTAACGACATTTGTTCTTTAACCCGATTTACAGTGAAATGTGATTTGGAATTTATAAATCTTTTTTATTAAGATTTAACGGGAATTTTCCAAAGTAACGTTTTCCAATTTAGTATATTAAATTGGGATTGAATGGAATTCGATTGATAATAATCGAAGTGAACTTTTGTGGAGGAAGACTATTAATACATATGGGATTTAAATGGCTTTTCAGTTATTCCATTTATATTATTAGTAGGATACGGAAATTGATATCGATTATATATTGATATGTTTTTCCTGAAGATTCCATAATTAATGGAATTTGATTTGGGTTTATCGTGAACTAATCCCAGCTAGTTTGGAAAACCGTAACATGGTTTGAATTGACATCCAAAGGAAGATTAAAGAATAAATTTAAAGAATTTATCTTTGATAAAATTAATGGGAACCTTTACCAAAGTATATGAATATTTGAATAAAAGAATAGCCAGAATTGGAATGAGCCATATGTTGTGTTTTTATAACACTTGTTTATTATATACGTGAGTTATTCGGAAAGGCCAGGTTTATACCCATTCTGAGTAACTGATTCGACGATAAGTCGAAGATGAAGACGGTGGTTGAAGACCGGAGGTCTTCACATCGTTTGGATGATTACTGATGTCTTGATTGGCCTGTACACCCAAGACGAGGTAATAAGTGGTAATCGTCCCGATGTACTTGGAGATCGACAGATATGTGAGGGCCTCTCTCCTGTATTGGACATATGGGACGAGGAATAAGGTGCCGCCGGTTTCGTTCAGACCTAGAACGAACTTTTAAATGGATTGTGTGTCTGACACTGGATTTTATTCTGTGTTGATTGATTTCTATTAAATATATATCTGTTTGGTGGCGGAGAATAATTCTCTTGCTTAATGCCCTTCTCTGAGACGTACAAGCTCAAAGGTTATATATCGATAGATATCAGTCGCATGGCATAAATCGCCTGTGTGGCTTGCAGAGATGCAGTGATCAAGGCTTCTATTGAAAAGCAAAGTCTTGTGGTTGATGATCAAAGCATAGCTTTAATATAGCGCCGCTTTGTGTATAGCGTTAATTCGCGAGCCTCACACCTCGGTATGGGTCAAAAACGGGATCGGACCGTTGGGAGAACATGACGTTTCTTTCTAGCTATGGGTAGTGTCAGGGTTTTACATGCCCTGACATTTTTATATTTTTACCTATGTGGTTGTTGGATTGCGAGGCGCCTCAGATATATCGGTCCCTACGGAGTCGATGGATAGGTCCGATGGGACCGGAAAACGTTTGTTCAGGAATTACCAATCCACTATCGTAAGTGTGGACCGACCCAACCGATCCAGGGTTACCCAGAGTTTGTAGTCCTGAGACATTTGCTAGAGTGTCTCGAAGCGGTGAGGAGCCATCCCTGGCCTCGACTGATGACGGAAATCCAATTTCCAATACGTGGCTTTTCGGTTTTGATTGTAGAGCCTAGTATTGGCGACATGATATATGGTACCCATGCCGTCTATGAATGATACATTTATATTTGAAGCTGTTTTTGACACTATACACTTATTATAGTATCAAATGATTTGTTCCAAATGAACCAAGCATGTTTGGCTATTATAAGGGAAAACCCTATCCTCCGGCTTGCGCTGCATTGTATGATGGGACTTAGGTCTTATAATAGCTTCATTTTTCAAAATGCATTGCGTTGTTTATCCTATGCACTAGTATTCTTGGGAGGAAACCCGTTCCGTGATATCCGGCGTGGTCCCTTGAATTACTCTCATTTAAAGTAAAGTTTTAAATAACTGTTTTAGTTCTCACACCAGTCACATGACTGACTTGGAGTTTATTGTTTTAACCTAAACTCTGGGTGCCCCTATTTTCCACACGAGCAGCTAGTAGTTGAGTTTTTGCAGATTTATATTCACAGGATCCTGGTTTACAGCTGGAATGATATTCAAAACGCTCTATATCTGTTTATCTCTTTCAGTTGTGTTTTGTATTATTTTCCGCTGCTTTGTACTGTACTTTAATCTCTGATATTTTTCAGATGTATAATATTTATGCATACTCTATATATTCTTGTACTCTGATGTAAATTGTTGTAATAAGCAATGAAATATTCTTCTGTTTGTGTTCTGATTCGTCGTGTTTTCAACTCAGTCCGGGCTTTCCAATACAGGAAGTTCGGGTCGTGTCAATAAGCCACTCGTGTAGATATTTAGGAAAGAAACTAAAATCGGTATGCACTTAAAAATGCACTGTAACAGTATAAAATTAGGCATATTTGTAGTCTTTCTACAATATGCCGAAGAGCAACCAAAATTGCACGAAAGCATAACTATAAAGATCTTCGGTGGTACTATTAGCCTATTAGACCAGTGGTAGGAAGACAAAAGGCAGTTGATCATTTTTTTAATAGATTAAGGACAGACCAAGGACAAACTAAGATGGTTCGGACAATCAAATTCTTTTATGATATACTAGTTATAGTTATAACCACTAAAAATGGAAAACTTGACTAGTCATAGGCATTTAACGAACTTATGTTTGTTATTTATTTGCTTGTGACCAAAATGAGGTGCAAGTTCGGGATTTAGCAGTCGTTCAGCAATGTCAGGTTCAACGTAAGTGTTATCAAAGCCAAGTACATCACATTATTATATAAATTATCCATGCAATTAACGGAGGAGGACTCGCTGAGGAGTTTAAAAATAGACCCCAAAAGGTTAAATAAGAGGTTTACAAAGTCTTCGTCAGAATACCTTACTAGTGGATATGCATATTTGTTGCTTCAACCACTTTAGAACATTTTTTCACTTGGGGTTCTTCAACTTTTAGATGTTTCAAATGAAATGCACAATTATGAACAAAGTCTTTCTTTTGGAAGTACACATCAGAAAATGGTGATTTAGACCGTAAGTGATCTCTTGAGAAATTCACATATCTGTATATTAACATTTTAGTATGAAAACGTAGAGGCTTACATAGAGGAGGTATCATTGGAAATTATGTCCAAAATAAAATTTTGAAACGCATTAACATATAGTTTGAAAGCTGAACTTAAGATATTCGGACTTAGCCCAGTACGACCCTACATGAACTTAAAGACAACATTGAAATGGAATTGCAAATCCCAAGTATAAATGCTACAGCTCCCAAAGGTGACAACATGCATGCCAGCATTCAAACATATAGATGATAGTCAATACGAATAAAACCATAACGCAACAACATTGCATAAATAGATGTTTCAAATATACATCGAGATGCTTAATTAGATACAAGATTGTTCACATTATGTTTCAAGAATTAGTAAATAGAATAATATCAATTTTTATCTCAACGCACAAGTACATGGGAAAATCTTGATTCAAGGCAAAAAAGTGGTAATCTAATGACATAAATCGGTCCAGGTAGGTAGCTTAATGTTGGATAAAAGTCCTAATTTTCTCAGAACCTTCTGCATAGTTGGTATCAAACCTTTTTAATGCATTGGACAATTTTAGTTTCATGACTGGGTTAGAAATCAATTAGCCCAAATTGGAATTCACAATTCAATAAAAAAATCAACTGGGTAAATTAGCTAGCTTCTTGATCAAAGCAGCGTACTTGTAAATTTCAAATTTTAAGTAATAAGTTGAACTGTAAAATATATGTACAAAAAAAACATGGCACTATTTTAGTCTATCATGTCATGTTTTTGTCATGTAGGAAGAAAACACTGCTATCATAAATCATCTTATGATTTGAAACCCCATTTCATATAAAATAGCTTTTTTTCTCAAACTACAATTAAAACTCGATTACAAATGCAGGGGTGAGAAAAACCGTTTAAGTTACACCAAAGTAAAAATATATATATTTAGATACCTGGATCTATAATTCAAACCTATAATTTACAACATGAAATATAGTTAAAACTCGAAACATGGAGAAAAGTAATTTCAATGCTTAGGATCTTTAGATACATCAATATTTAAATATTATTAACGAAGAAAGAAGAATAAATGGTTTTACATAGTTGGATATAATTTGATAAAATATGCAGAGCAAAACTAGTAGTACAAGAGCATATATGATATAAGTCATTAAAATTTATGATTCATAATTTTAATACACTTTCGATTTAAATGGTTAGAATTATGTTATATGATTTAGGAACCATTTTGAAAACCTTAGCAGAATTTGATTTATTGTTTTTTGACAAAAAAGTACCAAATTCATTCAAATGTAAAAATGATTTTGAATGTTTTCCAAATGAGTAGAAAATCCATAGCAAAATAGTAAGAAGGATACCAGAGTAGCGAGTTGAGCATCGAGGCATCCAACGAAACAAAGCACTTCATCAATGCTATCAAAGGTCATGGACTATATCGTATGTATCAATCAATTGGTGAAGTCCCCTTTCTTCTATATGTCCTCTTTTATCTAACACTACAACAATAATTTTGTGAGAGGAATTGAATAAGATACAATATATAAGAAGTATTGAAATTTAAATATCGTTTTTCTTTAACTAGGTGAAACACTTGATAAATATGTACTTTAAAGTGAAGAATGATGTCTTCTCAATACCAATTAATAAATTTTCAGGACCTCATATGTAACATCCGTGATTTTTGACCGTTCAAATGGACAATGATCCTCAATGTCGACTTAAAAAAAAACAAAAATACAGATATTTATTGGGATTTATATAAGAAAAAGGAAGAAAGAAGAAAAACCAATACAGAATCTCACAACGGAAGGACAAAAATATAAAAAATAAGTAACAGTTCATGAAGCTATTAAAAACATACATTGATTATATTTTACATCAATTACCAGAGTTAACTATACTAAACATATCGATACTTGCAGCGGAATAATAATGGATACGTCTGTTGAGCTCCACCTTCATCTTCATAATGTCATCTTCAATAACTAAAAGCTCAGGCTGACCTGAACGTATTGCATAAAGAGAAACACAATAAACACTCGGATTAGAACTAAATCATTCACATATTAGTCAAATTAAAATACGAAATAACATGAGTGTTATGGGTGCAGAAATCTAAAGAAGTACTATGGAAATTCGCGAATGATTTTGGAAAAATGAAGTTATCATAAACTCGACCTATATCACAAAATGCAAGCGCACACCAAATGGGCGAGTTTTGTCTTATGATAACCAAACATGCTTTCATATGTGAAAATCTTCTTTCAATACTATTAATAGTGCATAGTGTTGAAAACCGTTTTGCAAATAAATATATTAATCTTTGCAAGCATAGTGGCTATGCCTACATACATAATTTACAAACAAAAAGAAAGGCTCGTATTGGTAGTTGGGTTCCAATATGATGGCTCCTGACACGAAAGATCAATCAGGAACAAGGTGCAACCTCACGGTTCATGGTTAACATCCAGACTCAGACACCAAACACCAGGTAAATCATCGGTTAACATCCAGACATGGACACCGAACATACCCTTTATGTTCCCCAGGTTTCGAAGTAGATCTACCGCCGAAGCTTTCGAGTTTCAATAGAGATGTATATATACAACCTAACCACCAGTTTATCATAAATCCGGGGTGTGAGGTTCGTCGAAGTCACGGTTTACACAATGCTATTACCATAAGCTCATTTCATAACTTGAGTATGCCACATTGTCAATTTACTACATGTCATTGATTCCTATAAACACATAACCTCTAAGCATGTAAAACTTAGAGATGGGAATAATTTATTTGCCACAATCCGATATATATTAACAAAAATCAGTGCCACGCAGTTAATTACAATGTCAGACACACAATCCATACAAGTCCATCCTGGGTCTGAATGGAACAAAATCCGAAAATCCTCAAATATATTCAGACATCATGCCACTTATAACCTGGTATTTAGTGATCAGCCCAATCGAGACATCAGCAGTCAATCCAAATAAATCCAAAGATTTCGGGTCTTCATTCGTTATTTCGACATCTCCAATTTGCTGTATAACATCATATTATTACTTGGAATGGTTTTTGAACATATATTCGATCCCGGTCTTTCCAAATAATAAGCGCATTATTAAAACAATAGTCTTGCCTCCAAATTTTCATATCAATATCAAGATTATTTAAACATCGAATTTTATTCAAAAGGGGGAATATTTTTTTTTATTTCAAGTCTCAATCTGAATCAATGGTTTAAATCTAGAAAATTCTAATTTAATAGACATTATAAATATTTAAATAACTTGAAAAAAAAGATTATTATAAATAAAACTTTTTTTTTGAAAACATATATATAATAAAATAATTATAGTTTAATAAAATAATTTAATTCACTACATATATACATGGATAAAAAAATCTTTAAATATTGAATAATATAATATAGTTTACTTTATTTCGAATTATAGGTATATATAAAATAAATACTTTACTAAATTAATCTTTAAATAATAAATATAATTTATTTCAAAATCCATAGGTATATATATGGCTAATCAATTTTAAAACATAATTTTTATAAATATAATATAATTTATTTCGTTTCCGTATCTCGATTTCAAATAACACTCAAATCTGACATTTCAAGTTTAAGGGTTTAAGTCCAAATTCAATCAAACTCTCAACAATTTCAAGTATCGTCGAATGCTCTTATTTAAATTAAATTTAAAGATAATTATTAAACCCGACTTTAAACAAAATAAATTTGAGAAAACAAATCGTATTTAAATCACATTTTCTATTTCCAAATTTATTTTGGAATAATTGCATTTACAAATTCAATGAACATTTCGGTGTATCAATGCAGTAACCAGTTTCAAATCAAGACATCCATAACAACCATTTCATACAACATGTAATTATTATCTCGCTTAGCTAATTAACAAAGGTCAGTAAATTTTTTCCTAGAAATTTACTTTAATTAACTAGTTATCGAATTCGAATTTACACATCGGCTAGCATGCATGTCAATTTTCAGGAACAAATCAACAATCAATTTCAACTATACAACCAAACTATTTCATAATCTAATTTAACTAATACGAGAATAATTCAGTTAATTGTGAGCGATAAATTCACTTACCTTGGTTCTAAACGTGTATGAACTCCAAAATAGACCCAAAATTTTACAGTCTCGAAATCAGTCCAAACCAGCGGCATCGCGAAGAGCTCGTCGATACAATACCAACGCAACAAACCGCGCATCAATAAGAGCTCGTATCAAAAAGTTATAAAAGTTTTAGTGATTGAAAAAAACGAAAATGGCACCAAAAAAGGGAAAAACACTTTGCCACATAAAATCCAAAATTCCCTCTTCTTCTTGAACTCATGCTCCAGGAACGCCGTAACCCAAAAACCCGTTCACCCTTATGAATCCACACACCTTCAAATACTCAACCGGAATTCGATCAAGAATGTCCACCAGAACCGCCGTCTTGTGCTCTGCCCATGCCTAGAACCAGGCCTCCTCCGATGATCGGCACCACCTCAAAACGGCAATAACTCGCGCTGCCTTGCTGGCCATTTTCCGGCGATTATAGAAACAAAAATCCGTGATCAACCGTATAGATTTGAAGAGGAGATCAATGGCTATATTTTTGGCTTTGGAATTATTGAATTTCTTTGAGAATCGAAGGAGAAATTAAGGGGAAAAGATTACAAAATTTCAGCCATTGAAGAAAAATAGAGCGGCGACCAAGAATTAGGGTTTCTGAAAATATTAATTTAATAATAAAATTCTCGATTTGCGTGATATTTAAGCCAAAATTCGAACGGACTCCAAATCAGGCCCGCTTACTGCCTAACAATAGGTTTTGACGCCTTATGGACACAATGGGATAGGTTTCAAGGCCTAATTCTAAAGTCTACAGTAGTTTCTACTAAAAACTCAACTATTTAATTAATTTATGCACACAAATTTATACACGTTTTAATTTCATACGATCAACGACTATGAAATTTTATATATTACTATAATTTACAATTCTGGATCAAATAAAATTTAATTTATCGAATTCTGATATTATGTACACTAATGTCAAATTCCAATATTTGTAAATAAATATTCAAGCTTAACTTAAATTGAATTCAACTGTTTTAAAATCTATAATCAAATCAAAAATAGAATCCAAATAAACTTCATGAATAAAAATTCTTTTTGTATGAATTCCATATTGATTAACAAAATGCTTCAATTTTTGTATTTCAATTATAAATTACATAAATCAAAGTATTTCAATATATAAGTTTTCAAATATCATTAAAATAAACATAAACAAATTAAAATTTTAATATAAAAATAATTTTGTTCAAAAACACACTAAAATAAATAATTTAAATTATTGCAAATCTTGGGATGTTACATCATAACTTATAGCATATCCTTTTACATTCGATTACATCATTAGAATTACCCATGAATATAACAGTGATGTTTTTTCTTTGCTTATGCTATTTCTTATTTCCAACTAACATCAAACTCTACAAATCCATAGAGGGAAGTGCGATATTTTGCATGAATCATTTTAAGTTGGAAACTATCATCATTAAATTACTTTAATATAAATCTGTGAACATTTGTGAACTTTCTGTTCAATTAAGAATGGTTGGTATAAGTTTCACTCAACTTTCAGCCCAATTAATATAATTGCATGGTGAACCTAAATTAACAAAAGTCAACATGTAAGAACACACATAAACCTGCAGTTTAAAATATAGATCCTATATGGTCCTGTTTTATTTTTTCCGTATAATTCAACATATAAGAACACACGTAAACCTGCAGATAAGATAAGATATTCGCACATAGTTCAAAATTTGACTAACAAAAACAAAACAAAAAGATAAAAAAATGAATAGATTATGCCTGGATTGAAGGATGCTAAACAAAAAAAAATACTATATAGAATAAAAACTCACTTTTTATAAAGATTTGAAACAATCAAAATTCACAGATGGATAATAAATCAATACACTAATTCAAAATTTGACTATCAAAGAGTGATTTGAACTAATTAAGAAAACAAAAAAGAGAGGTTGATACCTAGATTGAAGGACGTCGAAAAAAATCGTAGATCTGACGAATCTGATAGCCTGATGCAAATTTGAGATTGATTGCAGATTAGGTTTACGGATGTGAGTTGTTGGGTGAATTCAATGTTGGGCTCAAAGTGCTAGCTGCAGGTAAGGAATTAGGAGGCGGGTTGGAAAGTGAGATTGGAAGAAGTAGAAATGAGAAGGAGCAGGTTTTAGGGATTAAGAGATTCACCTGAAAGACATGGGAGGATAATCAGAGGAGAAAGAAAAGTCGCAGAAAACAACGAAAGAACACGGGGAGTAATTTTTTGGCTTCAGAGAATTTTATTTTGGGCAATTGACGGTAAGCAAAACCTCCCTAGCGGTCGGTTTGATAAAAACAAATGACAAAACATACATCGCACTTGTGGCTTTACCTAGAAATTTGATGTTGCTATGGAAACACATGCTAGGATCTCGGTTGTCTGTTTTGATAATAAAATTCTGATGCTCTACTTGAACATCTCTAATAACTCAATTGATAAGTAAGTCGACCAACTGCAAACTCTGATATCCCCTTTAATCACCAATCATCAAACTTGCTCTGATGGCCTGTAAGCCACCACTTCTGCCTTTAGCATTCGTAATGTCTTGTCTGTGCCACTAAAGAACGGGCAAAGCTTTATAACATGCCTCTTTCTTTGTTTAATCATGCCTTTGTTCCTAAAAACAAAAGAGTGCTACAGTAACATGATTTTGCCCCAAAAAAATTCGAAGGAGGCAGAAAGCTGAAGTAGATGTCGCTAAGAATCATAACTTGCCATTAAAAATGAGTAGTGCAAATTGAGCATTGTTTGAGAGAACTAGTAGAAAACTGTTATAGGCTTTTGAAGTGGTGATGATAAGAGATGTCTGGTGGTTAGCCAAGATGAAACTGAAAATTTCACTAATATATCTACAGTAGTTTCATCTACATCGAATAAGACAGACGATACCTTTAAGTATTACTTGATCCATGTAAACACAGGATTTTATCAAGAATTTGTGAATAATCCTAAAAAGGAAAATTACATAATGATAATTGGCTATGGCATCAATTAGACAGTTGTCACAGACAGTCATAATAAATATACTGTTTCAAGTACACAATCCTTATTGAGTCGATGTACCAAAAGAACTTTGTGCTATCAAATATATTTGTGGGCGAAATGATTTAAAATGGGAAGTTATAGTTGTTAGTAAAAAAAAGATGCATCATTTTGAGTTTGTGTTAAAACAAAATATATCCAGTTATATCCAGGCAATATAACTTTCGTACTCATCTAATGACATACGTGCATTGCATAATTCACATGTATTTTATGATAAAACATATGTTAATAGTGAACTATTAGATTTATGACTGGAATAAAAAAAGTAATTACTGACATGTTAGCTTTAAGACTAGAACAAAGCAGATATATAAATTGGAACAGAACTGTTAAGACTAAGCTGTAAACTTTGGAACTATAGTGTGATGATATAATGCAGTAAAAAAAAACATGATATGTTTAGTTGTTTGACACTAATTGTTACAAAGGCAAAAGTAATTTCGACCTGAATTATATAAATTTATGTAAAACATGTAGGCATGAGACATAATGTAACAAAGGATGAAAAGTAATATAATATTAGAAAACATGGTGCGAAAGTTACATGCCTAGCATGTGGACTTTTATAATTAGATACCTTTCCAGTGCAATCTCCAAGCGCTTTCAACTGAAAAACTTAGTTGTGAACGTATTTATCCATGTAAAGTAAGTTAGAATAACACTGTCAACTAATTTTGCAAACAACATATTTCTAAGGCTAAGAAAAAAACACAAAGAGTAAAACTCTGGGTAAAACAATAGAATACATAAATAATATAATGCACATAATGTATTCAAAAAAATAAGTCAAATAACAAAATAGTAAAACACTTATTAACCATTGATTGGAAACATGATGTTGAATTATATCGATGCACAATTGCAATTTGAATTTACTTGCGATTAAATTGCCTAACATGAAATCAGTTGTGAAGAATGTGTATATACATACATACATACATAGAGCAGTAAATATATGCTGGGCATAAAAGAGTGTTAACATATTAGAATAACTATGTAAAGAGAGCAGTACAATCAATTATTTAAGCATTCAAACAACAGGAAAATGTTCACAAGGACAAATTTTAGGGCTTTTTTATCCATAAGGACAGCCCACTAAAATTTTATTCACAAGGACAATATACTGTCACGTGCGCTGATTTATTTTTCTTTCTCATTCCGACATCGCGCTTCTCTCTATATCGAATTCTCTTCTCCAGTTCTTTTTTTTTTTCTTCTAATCACGAATTCATCTTTCACAAAATCACAAAATCAAGCAATAACGCAATCATCTTTCAGGAAATAAAGCAATCGATTCACGAAATAACGCAAACCATTAACCGAATGTCGAAACCCTAATTCGATTTTGGAGATTACATCGATTGTTTTTTTTATAATCATTATAGCTTACTGTTCATCTGTGCGATTAGGATTTTTTTTAATTTCTATCGGTGATTCATGACTTCTCTTGGTTCTGCAGTTTTAATGTTCAACCTTTCAGCGCGTAGGTATCATTTTTATATTTTTCTAGTTATCATTTTTGTTTATTTACCACTGATTTATATTCATTTGATGTGTTTTTAATGTTATATTTATTATTTACTTGTATGGTTGCGTTATCTATGTATTACAGTCGAACTTATTTTGTTATAATCAAACAAAATGTGGTGTAAGTAATTTTTGTGCTACTTTTTATTTAAAACATTACTGCAGTTTTTAGGTATCATTTTTTTTATTTTTTTTAGTATCATTTTTACTGTATTCACTGTGCTATGATTTTTTTAGTTACTTTTTTTGTTGCTGTATTAATTTTGTTGTTGTACTGTTGCACTAGCTTTGTAATTCAATTGAATTTATTTCATTTTGATCAATCAAATTGTGAATATATCATATTTCACTGTGATGTAAGTAATTTTTGTGCTACTTTTTATTTAAACATTACTGCAATTTTTAGGTATCATTTTTTTATTTTTTGGGTATCATTTTTACTGTTTTCACTGTTGCTATGTTTTTTTTAGTTACTTTTTGTTGTTGTATTAATTTTATTGCTATACTGTTGCACTAGCTTTGTAATTCAATTGAATTTATTTCATTTTGATCAATCAAATTGTGAATAAATCATATTTCACTGTAATGTAAGTAATTTTTGTGCTACTTTTTATTTAAAACATTACTGCAGTTTTTAGGTATCATTTTTATATATTTTTTGGGGTATCATTTTTACTGGGCTCAATGTGCTATGTTTTTTTAGTTACTTTTTGTTGTTGTATTAATTTTGTTGTTGTACTGTTGCACTAGCTTTATAATTCAATTGAATTTATTTCATTTTAATCAATCAAATTGTGAATTAATCATATTTCACTGTGATGTAAGTAATTTTTGTGTTGCTTTTTATTTAAAATATTACTGCAGTTTTTAGGTATCATTTTTATATTTTTTGGGTATCATTTTTACTGTATTCACTGTGCTATGTTTTTTAATTACTTTTTTGTTGTTGTATTAATTTTTACTGTATTTACTGTGATGTAACTCAATTCAAATTTCATAAAAATAATATTTATTCTCACTAATACCGACTGATTAAAAAAACAATAGCACTCAAATCAATTCAATTATCACAAAAAATAGATTATTCTCAATAATACACAATAATAACCACTTGTATTATATGATACCTACAACTATACATAACTGATATACTTGGATACGTTGTTTTCCTACAGAATCTAAGTACATACAACACTGCTCCTCATTCCAAGCATGCATTCATGCATTTACTTTTACTTATATGCAATCCAACCTTGAATTCAAGTAAATTCCAGCAGCATGCAGTATCTGCAAGAATTTCATACACAATCAAAACTTATACCAACATAATACTGTAAATTCAACTAGAAAAATATAAAACTGATACCTAAACAAATATAAAAATGATACCTAAAAACTGCTATGATGTAAATTCATGTTGAAAATATAAAACTGATACCTAAAAAATATAAAAATAATACCTAGAAACTGCTATGATGTAAATTCATGTTGAAAATATAAAACTGATACCTAAAAAAAATATAAAAATGATACCTAAAAACTGCTATGATGTAAATTCATGTTGAAAATATAAAACTGATACCTAAAAAAATATAAAAATGATACGTAGAAACTGCTTTGATATTTTGAACGAAAACTAATGAATAAAAATGTTTGCAACCCACTTTGATTAATAAAAATGACATAATTTCGATTGAGTTGCAAAGTTAATACAACAGTACAAGTATAAAACTGATATAGTATCAAAACTATAAAAAAACAGCATAACACTATTAATACAAGAAAAATGATCCCCAAAAAAATAGCAAAATGATACCTTAAAAACTGCTGCTAACTTCACCATGAAAAAAAAAACCAGCGATTTTTTTCTCCTTCATCTCTCTCGTTCGATTTTCTAGGACGAATTCACGAAATCAAAAAATCACGAAATCATATTTACTACCAAACGAATCATAGCAATCGAATTTACCCTAATTTCGTGAATGATTTCAGCAATTGAACACACGTGAGATCGAGATATTTGATGGAAGAGGCGGAAGTTGTTTGCCGGAGGAGATTATGGTTTGATGGAAGAGGCGGCCAGTGGTGGAAGTTGATCGTCGGTGGCGACTAGGGTTTAATGGAAGAGATGGTCAGCAACTAGGGTTTTTAGTGAAACGATGAAAACGATAAAAAGAACGTAATAAAAGAGGGGTTAAGTTGGGCTGGCCTATTTACTGTCCTTAAGGATAAATTATTAGTGGCTTGTCCTTTTGGATAATTTTTTTAATTAGTTTGTCCTTATAAAAAAATTCCCCTTCAAACAATATGCAAAGTTGTCAGAATACATATATATTAAGTAGAAAAGATACTATTTATAGCCATATTTGCATTTATGTCCAGTTGAAAAAAAGTAAAATTTCAAACAGAATACATGAATCATTATCATTTGTAAGCAAGTAAACAGATTAATTATTAAAGATATAATTTATAAATACTTAAAAAAAGGTAACTAAAAAGCTTTATGAAAACAACAATTACTGGCATCTTATATTGAATTTTGTATTTGAATGGCATCTAAAAAGCCAATATTTTTCTTTGCTCATCTGAACAAAGACGTGCCGATCAATTACTCATCCAAGCACCAAACTATCACATTATATTGATAGTTTTTTAAAGGCATATGTTAATAAAATACAGTTTTTTTTGAGTGACATGGGGAACTTACCCGCACACAGTGCTTTGATTCCCATCACCCAACTCCCTAACCACCCAAACTACAAATGGCGGGTGATAAAATACAGATGTAGATATCATTTTAAGCAGAATCAGCAATTAAATATCATACTATTTCCCTTTTATTGTGTCATAAATTCCCTTTTGTTCTCTTTTTTGTGTGGAATTATTGGTATGCAAACCATTACAAAAGTTTATATTAAAAAATACCTAAAAATATTAATTACATGAAGCTCTACTTGTGGTAAATATATTTTCTATCTAACTCAAAACAATTAAAAAGACATTATAGATTATGGAAGAACATGAAAACGCAGCTAGAGACCCTATATAATGCATTAAAAAAATCAAGTTTAATGCCAATCCGTTATCTTTTTTCTCAAATAAGATATTGTTGTGGTTTGTGATACTCAATCATAGGTGGAGAAGACGGTATGTTAAATCAGATTAAATGGAAGGAAATTTTTCTAAGAGGGAGAAAGGGTAGATGTTGCTTTCCCTAATTAATGGGATTTGGATAAATATTGTTTTCCCTAATTAATGGGATTTTGATAGATATTGATTGTTTTCCCTTATTTGGTGGAATAATTAATAAAGATTTGTTTTGAGCAAGTTTTAAGGAGTATTTATTTCTGAGATATTTTAGGGTTCAATTAGATTTTAGACCTAGTTTTTTTATTTGCCTATATAAGCATTTCATTAGGGAGAGAATTACTTGTACTTGTTGGAAAGAAAAACTTGTTTTTTCGGGATTGAGATAAATTCTCAATTATTTTTAGGTTTTCAATGTAATAATTTGGTGGATTAATAAAGGTCTGTTTGGTGGAATTTGCTTGTTATTTTTATCTTCTTCCCTCTTTCAAAATCTAATTGTGTAGTCATCTTGCAGAAACCCTAATAGTTGGTATCAGAGCCTTCTACAAAATTTTTTTATAGAGGGTTTGAATATGGATAAAATAATTATTGAAAAGCTTAATGGAAGAAATTTGGGATTATGGAATGCGAAGATGGAAGATTTTCTTTATCTTAATGGTATTCATCAGCCACTGGAGAATTATGGGGAAAACCCTAGCAATCTATCCGAAGCAAAATGAGAGACTTTGGATAGAAAGGCTGCTGCGCTTATTTGATGTTTTTTGGATAATACAATGCTTCATATTATTGCTAATGAAACATCTGCATATACCATATGGAAGAAATTGGAAGGGGTTTATGCGAAGAACTCTACAACAAATAAGGATCTTATTATGAGACGGTTGGTGAATCTAAAACTTAAGGAAGGTGGATCTATTGAAGAGCATCTTAATGATTTTCAGGAAAGTGTGAATCAATTGGCTATCGTAAATTTTAAGGTGCATGATGAAACATAAGCCTTAATGATGATGAGTTCGTTGCCAGAGAGTTAGGAAACACTTTTGGTTGTGTTGAATAACTCAAATTCGGATGGTGTTGTTTCAATGGGTTCAGTGGTCAATAGCTTGCTTAATGAGGAGATGCGGAGGACAAGCCTTATGGAAGGAAAAGATAAGGAGGCAATGGAAATTGAAACTCCAATTGAAAAAGCTTTTATTGCAGTGAGGGTTAATCAACGAAATATGGAAAGGCAATCGAATAGAACAGACATGAGAAAGGAATACATTTATTTTTACTGTGACAAACCCGGTCATCAACTGCGATTTTGTCATAAGCTTAAGAAGGATAAGGAGAAGATGAAGGCATTGGAAGAAGAGTCAGATGAATAAAAGGGCAATGATAATAAGGTCTTGGTGTGGAACTTGAAGGCAATGTTTTATGTGTTAATGAAGGCGAAAGCAAAGATTGGATACTTGATTCGGGAGCGCTTGTTTCCACGTATGTCATCAAAAGGTAGCATTTATTGATTATGAAGAACAATCTGCTAAAGTGGGATCCGCCGATGGTCGAGATTTGCATGTTAAAGGCATAGGTTCAGTCCGATTGAAGATGAATGATGGAAAGGTGGTGAAGCTAACGGGTGTTAGGTACACCCCGAAAATTAAGAAGAATCTTGCTTCAATTGGACAGTTGGAACAAAAAGGCTGTAATCTCTAGACTACAGGAGGAGTCACAATGGTTTGGAGGGGTAACAAGGAGCTTCTGCGTGCAAAACTGGGAAATGATAACATATATAAATTGCTTGGAAAAACGGCGGAGAATGTTAAGAGTTCTCAAATTGGATTTGGAGAGGAAAGTTCATCTGAATCAAGGTGGAGCCATCAACGTAAAGCCACAAAGCCTATATGGAGACCATTGTGGTATTACAAGCAATTTTAAATTTATTGTTGGTTGGTGCATTTCATGTGGGAGATGCATCATTTGTAAGTGGTAGATTTGTTTTGAAATTGGAGTTTATTGGAAAGAATTTAAATCAAAGTGGAGTGTTGTAACGACCACGAGATTTTCGACTCCGAAAATCAACACAAAACCCAGTGTCGACTGTTCAGACATCGAAAATACCGAATCATTATTAGAAAGAAGTTAGAGGATGAGAAATAGAAAGAAAGAAATATTAGAATAGAAGAAAACGAAGATCACAAACTCACAGCGGATCGAATAAAATATATTTCATAATATAACTCTTGAAATACAAATCAGTAACTTTATATACATACCATCATCAGAGCACAACAGCCATTCCTGGAACAGTTATAAACACCTGTTTCCAGATACAACCATAGTACACAGCGGAATATATGATAGTTTATATCTAACTGGTGAAGCCTCCTGCTTCCAGCTCTTCCAAGTGAATCTGAAAAATCCCGACTACTTGACTGCCCGTACAAATTTGGGCACCCAAGAGTTTAGGGAAAACAAAATAAACTCTGGGTCAGTCATGGGACTGGTGTGAGTAAACTCCAACCACTTGTTTAACTTTCAAAACCCTTTTCGAAAGAAAAGATAATAGTAAGACCAGCCCACACATAAACATGGACGGTTTTTACCTTACTATAACCCAAAACACTTTAATACGAAAATCCAGTGATATTATATTAATGTCTACATCAAGTAAATAACCAAATAGCAGAACGCTTGCATCTCACGCTCCACATACATAGTGTAAAATCAAAAACCGCATGGCGCTTATTGGAGATTGGATTTCCAACATG
Organism: Allium sativum; assembly: GCA_030737875.1. Taxonomy (NCBI): domain Eukaryota; kingdom Viridiplantae; phylum Streptophyta; class Magnoliopsida; order Asparagales; family Amaryllidaceae; genus Allium; species Allium sativum. The sequence goes on along the minus strand of CM060913.1, from coordinate 419,234,577 downwards.
ACAAGGTATGGAACCACCTTCCGCTTGTGTATCTCTAGAGAGGAATACACTGGGTTCAACAAGAACATCTTGTAACCCGGCCCACACATGACCGACCACTCATTTCGCTTGAGTGTATCGAATGTATATCACCAACGGTTGGGATCAGCAACCGTCTCCCGACTGGGACAGCATCGAATAGAATAAGAAATTAAATGAACCTCTAGATAGGTGATTATACATCCTAATGGGTGCGACCCACATAGCCATGCTGCCTGCCCGATTTTTGTCCTTTCCCGGTTGTTGAGGCCTGAGGCTACGAATACTTACCATTCATTGATAGCACAATCACTTTGAATGCCACATTGTCAGATCCGTTAATCACTAGTTGAGTTTGCACAAATATTCTGGATATTATGCTAAGGGATAAATCCGTTGCAACCATATATATTCATACAGACCAACCCATTTGATCATTGGAAATACTCTGTCAGACATTCGTCCATTTACGTTCGTTCTGGGATTGAACGAAACCGAAGGCACTATTTCTATAAATAGAAAAGCCCTTGCACTTTACTCCGTCTTCAATATATTCAGCATACTTGGTTCGCAACGCTTATGCCGATACGGAGTGGTTCTTAGGATGATAATCCAACCGGTCTCTCCATATTGACAACGATGGTCAAAAACTTCGATAGTCTGTGATTTAACTATCGAATAAAAACAAGTGTTCATCCAAACATATCAAACAAATCACTGGGCTCTTTAATTAATATTTCATTAATTAAATCTCTTCCACACTCTCTTATCAATATTTGTTAATCAAATATTTTCAATAATCATCTTGCCTCTTATGTCATTTGGAAAACGTTTCCAAATATTAACTTCTTTTATTTTCTATATATTAGAAAATGTCTCTATTTGAAATTGAAAACAATTACAATCACTTATCTCTATTCCGACTATTTTAATTATACTCAGGAAATATTTACTTTTATTTTTCCAAAATTCCATCACTTGGGTTTAAAATGAATGTTGTGTAAAACATTGTTACAACAACCCAAAATATTTTATTCAACTAACTCTTTTTCAAACACTTCTCTTCGAGACTGGATCTTGCTATTTATCCATTAAAAATGAAATCAATCAAGTTGGGGTAAAATTACCTCTCAGACCTTAACTGAAAACATCCTCAACTTCAAAACGGCAAAACCACTTACCTCGAATAAACACACTATACAATCCAATTATTCATTTTTAAAACATGTATATAGTTCGCTTTCTATTTCTAATTTATAGATTTGCCCTTTTGTTTACAATATTCGATTTTTATATTCATTTACCTATCGAATTTTATACGTCGATGCAATGATTTCTAACTATCAAAATATCTTAAAAATATTCCAACTCCTTAAATTTCCGGAAAAATTCGCCATAACCTCCCCTGTATCGGGAGCATCGGGAAATTTCAAACAGCTTCCCGGTAACTTCTCATCTCAAAAAGAAAAAGAAAAAGCCAAGCGGCTTGCCGATACGGCGCATAAAATCTCATATATGAGTTAAACATGTACCTTATTGTCGGGCACATAAATAAAATCTTCATATACTTCATCCCATACCTGTCTAACACATGTTCACCTGTTTCAATTCAACTCAATTCAATCGTCTGAATTCAGTTTCCGCTCATTTATTCTTTAATTAGCTATTTTGCCTATTTTGTTTCTTTGTTTGAACATAACATGTTCAAATAAAATATTTAACTTGCCCATAACCAAATTGAATTTCAATTTCAATCCTAGTTTCCTGTTTGATTTCGAATATAAATTTTTAAATCGAATTCGCTTATTCAAAGCCCAATATTAATTCGAAATCTCATTAACTAATTACTATTCGAATTAGTTAATTCTATTCAATAAATCAAAAATCCGATTTCTGTTTCAAAAATCAACTCATTACTCCACTGGAGTTCACATATATTTTATAACTCAAATCTGGATTTTTCTAAATAGAAATTTCGATTTTATTTGCTTAAAATCCTTTAATTTAATTAAATAAACCGTTATGGTTTTATAATGGTTCTGGCGCTGCTTTTCTAAAAATTTGATTTTGACATAACTCACAATTTATACGACGAAATCCAGATTTTTCCCTTCCATTAGAAAACTATTATCAAATCGGTCCTGACGTTTCTTGTTTCAAAGAATTCCGACTTCAATTGAGCTCTGTATACCCAATTGAAGTTCGAATCGCCAATTTACGAACCGCAGCGCTGCGGCGAGTTCGTTTTAATTATATTTATATATAAACTTTTAAACTTCGTTAAAATGAATTCAACTCCATTTTTACTCCATTTGAATTTCTAATATTCAAACTCCATTTTCCTTTATTTGAATTTCTTGATTCAAATTCCAATCTCACTTTTGAATTCTATTTTCAAATCCCAATTCCTTTTCTATTTGATATTCAAATTCAATACTTGAATTTCTATTTCAAATCTCTATTCAAACTTCATATTCAATTCTATTTGAGTTATATATTCAAACTCTATTTCGATTATATTTGAAGTTTATATTCAATTCTTCTTTGAATTCTAAATTCAAAAACCATATTCAATTCTCTTGAATTCGATATTTCAAATTTCATTACAATTCTACCTTGAAATTCTATATTCAAATTCATTTATTCAAATTCTATTAGAATTGCTATATTCAAATCCCATATTCAATTCTTTTTGAATTCTCGATTCAAATTCTATGTTTTAAATTCCATTTGAATTGTATAATTCAAATTCTCAAATTCTCTTCCAATTTCTATTATTCAAACCTTATTTCTACTTTTATTTGAATTCCCAAATAGTCCAACTCTTTTTGAATTCCAAGTATTTAAAACTTCTTTTAACTCAAATTCCATATTGATTCTCCTTGGACTCAAATTCCATATTTTAAACTTTCCTTGAATTCAAATGCCATATTTAAATTCTTTTTGAATTTAAATACCATATTTATATCTCGTTGAATTCAAATACCATACTTTATTTTCTTGATTTAAATTCCACTTTAATTTCTATATTCAAATCTTTTTTTTTATGAATACCTATATTTGAAATTCATACTTGAATTTAAATATTTAACTCCATTTGGGTTTCTATTTGAAATCCAAATATTCAAAACTTCTTTTAAATTCTATTTGAATTCAAATATTCAAACTTCTTTTCAAATTTCTCTTTATTTAAATTCCCTTTTATTTTACTTGTTTATATTTTTAAACAAAGTATCGCTTCCAATTTCCTTTGAAATAAATATTTTCTACTTTGGAAAAATAGATTTCCCCTTAACAAATTCACACTTATAATTTACTTTTGAATTGTCCAATGAAAATTCTTTTCACTCCATTTAAAACTTTGTGTATAAATGAACTACTTGTTTTATTCCTTTTAAAACAAGTTAAATATTTTTATTCCATTTTAAATTCAAATTCTATTTTAGAAAAATAGAATTTTCTCTTTTAAATCTCAAATATCCCTTCCGCGATATTTTTATAAATCAATATTCAAGCCCCAGTGATATTTTAAACAATCAAATCAACCAATTTTCATTCATTTGATTTTTAACACATCATATATGAATATGTATAAAATCAAACAAACAGCAAACAGATAATATCTTTTTGAGGAATCCAGTTGGATTCCTCCAACCTGTTTTCCTGCATCCACAGTCGTTAGTCAACAGAAATAATACCCATCCTGCTTCAAGGCAGGATATCGCGGTATAAAAGGGCATCCACTAATCATAACGTGGGGCGTATAGGGTAATCATCCGCTAATGGTACCGCGGGCATCCGCTAATGAGACTGCGGGAATCCAACCAATCAATCAACCCAATATATATATATATATAGCCTAAATAACTAATATATATATAAAACAAGTAGAAAGCATTCACACAAGCAACAAACAATTATTTTTAATGAAATAAAAATAATTCTAAAGGTGAGTGAGATTTACTCACTTTGATTTTCATTTGTTGAATATCCATTTAGAATTCCATAGTCGTAATGGCTTTGAATCCATTTAAACAACCTCTTCGCGTCTACGAATCGACTTGAATGAAAATTACTTTTCACCTACGATTAATTGGTTTTGTTTATCGATTAAACGATAATAAATTAAATTGACTGCTAATAATTAAATAAATTAATTCTTCTATAAATAATTAAATTTGTTAAAAACTTATACCTTGTTGTCTTGCTAATTTGCTCGGCTAACCCCTTAGAAAAACTCCAACAGCTTCAAACTGCATTTGCTTCTAAAAGCTGTCATTTTTCTACCTCGGCATTTTTACGAACATCATGCTGTCAAGCTCCATTGAACCCATATTGATCACCACTACTTGTTGTACTACCCTTCTTTGTATCTTCCTTACCGCTGTCACTACACTTCCTCCCAAACATCATCTTCATCACGCTACAGTTGAGAAGTTTCCAAGCAAAACCATCTGGCATCAGTCAATCGAACTCCTTCCACTCGCAACAATACTAGATTCGTTCTCCACATCGCGAACCACAATCACCACACACATGCACCAGAACCCCCTCAAAACCAGTTCTGACCTTCAGTCCAAACAACGACTATTACTGTCGCGTCCTACCAGAGCATGCCGGAGCACCCATCGCAGACCCCAATCTCCATCTCGCATCGCCCTTAACATGTTCACCCAGTTCGTACAACTCCCGTTCACTGTTCATCCCTTATCACGCTCGCACCTTTTCACAATTCGCAATAGTTCCCAAAGATCAAAACGCCAGGTGACATCGCACCACTCCAGGCGCTATTTCCATACCATCAGATTCGAACTCATATTGTTTTATTGGTATTCGATTTTCAAATTTGAATGGAAAAAGGAATCGGAGAGGAAGTGTTTTGCTGAGGGAAAAATGGAAAAAAAAAATGAAGTCCGATACTTGTTTATATAGGAGAGGAATCGGGAACAGTCAGTACACAACATTAATTTCATGTATAGCTTTGCGTTGAAGGTTAGGGACAAAATTTTGAGCTCGAGAAGAACACTAGGTCTGCGGAATGAAACAGAGGTCGGCTTTGTTTAGTCATCTTAGGTCGGCTGATTAGGTTGTCTGATTTTAGTTTGTTTAAAAAAAATAACTAAAATATATCACAGTCCCTTATTTTAAAACCCTGGATTTCTATTCTAACTTAACGACCGATGTTCTCGGATTAATACGTTATTTTGAACTCCACGGGACTGATTCTGGAATTTTAATTCAACTGTATAAAGCAGAAAACAATTTAAATTAACGATTTAAAGTAAATTGTATTTAATATATAAATCGATTTTAGAAAATAAAATTTCATGAAATTAAATTATTATTATCTTTCTAATTCAAACAGGATATATATAAATCAACTGAACTGTTTTTCAATTCAGTTTTAACCGTGAATATAATTGCTTGTTAATAACTCAATATATTCGAAATTATATCCTATATCGATTATTTAATCGATAAATTCAATATAAAAATTCTTTTATATTATCAACACAATATTTAAAACGATATTAAATATTTAAAATTAATCGTTCAAAAACCTGGGTCGTTACAAGTGTTGTAATTTGTGATATTCAATCATAGGTGGAGAAGATGGTATGTTAAATCAGATTAAATGGAAAGATATTTTTCTAAGAGGGAGAAAGGGTAGATGTTGCTTTCCCTAATTAATGGGATTTGTATAGATATTGTTTTCCCTAATTAATGGGATTTTGATAGATATTGTTTTCCCTTATTAGGTGGCATAATTGATAAAGATTTGTTTTGAGCAAGTTTTAAGGAGTATTTATTTCTGAGATATTTTAGGGTTCAATTAGGTTTTAGACCTAGTCTTTCTATTTGCCTATATAAGCATCTCATTGGAGAGATAATTACTTGTACTTGAAGGAAAGAAAAACTTGTTTTTTCGGATTAAGATATATTCTCAATTATTTTAGGTTTTCATTATAATAATTTGGTGGATTAATAAAGGTTTTTTTGGTGGAATTTGCTTGTTATTGTTACCCTCTTTCAAAATCTAATTGTGTAGTGATCTTGCGGAAACCCTAACAGATGTTTTGTGTGGTGGAAAGAAGGAAAAAAGCTAGAAGCTTTGAATATACCCAAAAGGTTGTTTCACTTGCGATGGTTGTAAACTCTGCTGTGCTTGTAAGTTACATGGTGATATTCATCGCATCCTTCTCTTTGAGGAGTACAAATGTGAATATAATACCATGTTTTAAATATATTGCCTTCTATTTGTGGTTTGTCCATGAGAAAGAATATACAAAACGTAGATTTCATGATTGAGCCAAGGAGACATTGCATATTGCTCGAGCCTTTGATATAATCGACATAGATTTATTTTGAAATGAAGTTTAATTTAGTCTATAGTGGAGTACATTTATGGGGGTATCTATCAATGTAAAAAGGGGGTCGGAAAAAGCTAAATACAGTTTAATCGGCAAAACTTATACTGCATAAATGATTGAAGATGTGTATTGCATATTTATCGAGGACTACCATCAATGAATGACTCGGTATAAGGCTAGAAATTTACGTTTTAGTTACTTTACATTAGCTCAGATTACGCATATAGTCTATCACACAACAATTTCATTTGAAATTGAACATGCGCTGCTATGGTTAACGAAAGGCTACAAAGTTAACTTCTAGTGAAGCTCTCATGCACTGCTATGTGATTTCATTCATATTTGCAAAATATATGTTTAATCAATATAGAAAAATTGCAAGACAAATATTTCATTAACTAATAATGGATCAATAAGGAAAATAAAAATGCATTTCACATTCCGAGAGATATAATAACCAGTCAAGGTGTAAAAATTTATCGAGTTGGAAATGGGATGTTTTAAGTTTGGAGCCTTTATGACTCGTGATGAAGGTTCATGTGGAACCTTAAATGTTCACTAATCTAAACATGATGCATATGACCATACTGAGAAAATGCTAAGAAGTTTGAAGAATTTGTCCAAGGATATAATATTATTTGTAATTGCCAACTGAAACTGTGCACATTATGCCGTGTTAATCTATAGTTAAAAAAATCAAAGATGTGAATGAAATAAAAGGCAATTTTTATGGTTGAAAACATGCATTTTCTCTATGTATTTATGATGAATAAAATTCAACATTCATACCTAAATAATATATCATAACCCTATAATTTCCATTAATATATATATATATATATATTAAAAGAGAATCGTTTAGGGGTAAAAAATGTGAATAGCGAGAACTACTTTAATTAACCAAGGGAAGATTATAAGATATGCCTACACACTAATTTAAGACCACTAATTAAACATGGAAATAAAAATTAATACAGTGAGTTGCATTTAAAATCAGCTGTAATGTTTCACCAAAATTTGAAACAATAAAGGAGTAAAGAAGCTTAACTTTTTTTAACAAATACTAATGTAAAGAAAAAACGGAAATGCAAATAAATCTGGGCTACATTCTTATTACCCAATAAACTTGGCATGCATTACATTATGCTCTGATATTAGTTTTAATGCATAGAAGGAATTTTAAGCACAAAAGACTTCAGAAAAGCTTAGAATTTTAAGTTATGCACAAAGTAAAAAAATTTAAGGTGTATTAAAAGGCAACATTCATGGGTGAAAACCTACATTTTCTCTATGAATGTATGATGAGATAAAAGGCATATTCATGCTTGAATAATCCATCATAACCTCATAATTTCCACCAATATATATTATTATCTTTTAAAAAGAGAACCTTTTAGAGGAAAACAATATGAATATATATGAATTACTTTAATTAAGCATGGGAACATTATAAGACACGCCAACACACTAATTTAAGTCCAATAATGACCAATTTCATATGCCACTAATGGCTTCTTTTCCAAATTTTGAGCTACTACCCCGCTTATGGTTTCTAAAGGACTTTTAAAGTTGTCAGTCCTAATGAAAATAAAACCAGTATTAATGTAATGTTCCCCTAATAAAAGCGTACAACAACAGAAAACAACATAATAAATCTGAGTCCATTGGACTATCATAAAACCTAATACAACACATGCAATGAGAAAATATTAAAGACAATGAGTAGTTTTAAAAGGGCTGAAATAATGACAACTTGCTAAATCCGAGAATAGGGAAGATAAAGATCATAAGATTCAAATCTGCAACACTAAAGACAAATTTTAAAAAAGTAACTAGAGGGCTTAGAATATAGAAAAATGTATAAATAAATTTAGTGTCAATACATTACCACCGAAAGTCACAAACATTTAAAGGAACTGGAAATTTATATGGATCATATATACTGGTAGTCAATGTAAAACCACTTAACAGAGTGGGCTAAAAATTGAAAATGTTAAAATAAAATAAAATAGAAAAGATAGGGCAAACAATAAAATAGAAAAGACAGGGCAAAAAATAGGTTAATAAATGTTATATTTCATGATACTACGTACTCGAAGTTCATAATTTGAAAAACTTTAGAGCATAATGTAAAAAATGAATCTATGAGTGGCATTGCATGAGCATAGATAATAATGAGTACATTTGATTCATAAGCACTTTTCTTAGAAAGAAATTATGATGTTTGGTCTAAAAAAAACACTACTACAAAAAAGGTCTGTTGCTTCGCCTTATTTGCTTCGGTTGTTTTTATAACAGAAGCAAATAGTATCATTTTCTTCGGTTCTGCTAGCAACAGAAGCAAATGCGTGAAGCAAATGGTATTACTTGCTTCGGTTATGCCAATAACAGAAGCAAATTTGCTTCTGTTGTACCAAAAACCGAAGCAAATGCACCGAAGCAAATTGTGTTGTTTGCATCGGTTGCTTAGAAACTGAAGCAAATGCACCGAAGCAAATAATGCATTTGCATCAGTTCCATAAGAATAGAAGCAACAACGAATTATTTTACCAAAGAAAATGCAAATATCAATAATCATAGACAACCTTACATATGCCATTATTTATAATTTATTATAACAAATGATTGTCAATAAATAATATATAGTTACAAATTATAATAAATAATCAATAATAATTTTTTATATTTAATAATTTATTGTAGTTAATTACTAATATTTAGTAGATTGTAGTTAACAATTATCAGTTTCATGGTCTACTGTTCCTTTCATGAAACTCGCTGAGTCTGCAAGAAGAGCTGTTGGGAAATACTGTTTGGTAGTGCAAGGCGTGGAAACTAGGCAATTATCTTTGGAATTAGTTCTGTATGATGAGAGTTTATGTATGATGAGAAGCTGTGTGATCTATGAGGGTTATTGCGAGTAATGGTTAGTTTGTTATACCATTTCTACATGCTTGAGAGATTTTATATTGTAAATATTAAGCTTAACTTTCAAAAACAATTATCAGTTTCATTTAATAATTAACAAATGAATTAATAATTAACAAATAATATTACATATTGAATGTTTAACATTTATTTTTAAAATAATTAGTATTAATTATAATTAAGAAGTATTATCGAATAATTAATTTTCGACAATTAGTAATTAATAATTACTATTAATTATTTATTTATTATTACTAAATATTTAATTAAAAATAATAATATAATAATTAAAATTGATATTTAATAATAATTAATTACAAATAAAGTTTACTACTTATGAAGTGATATTTAGTATCTAAAAATTAATTTTATACGATTATTAATTAATAATGACTATTTAAAAATTAATGATTAATCGTTAAGAGACAAATATTTAATAGTTCAATTAGTAAGAAACATGAATTGAGAAGTAATATTTAATTTTTTTATTTGTAACCATAATTAATAATTATATTTAAGCCTTACCAATTGTAATGACCCGCACCGGCAGAGGTATTATGATTAATTTAGTTAATTATATAAATGTTAGTTTAAAAGAATTTATTTGGTCGTGGAATTAAATAATGGTAAATATTTAATTAAAATAATAAATTAAATAATATATTTAATTCAGTAATAATCAAAAATAGTGAAATTCACAGTGTGGTGTAATTTGGGTTATCTAAAATATATATATTAGTTAGGAGTTGAATTATATTGACGAATATATTCAATCGACGTCAGTTGAACGTATAGTTTATAATATAATTATAAACGAGCTCGAAATGGCGCAGTAGTTTGTAAAGTGGCGATTCGAACTTCAACTGAATGTACATGATTCGTTTTAAGCCGGATTTCTGTGAAATAAGAAACGTGTGGAGCTGGTGAAGTATATCTTTCTAGTGGAAGAGAAAAATCGGGATTTCGTCGTGTAGATTTTGATTTATGTCCAAATCAAATTTTAGAAAAGTCGCTGTGGAATTCCTTTATATTTTATAAAGGAATTATTTATATTTTAAAAAGGAATTTCAATATAAATCGAATATCGGGTTGACCTAGAAGTGAATATCGAGTTAGAAATTCATATAGGAATATTCTAACGCTGTGTGATATTCTGTTGTGAATATATACGATAATATAAATTTATCTATATTTAATTTAATTATATTTAAATATATTTATATATTTAAATGGGTCATTCAGAGCTTTAAAAATAGCCACTTTTGCAAACAAAGTCGGAATTCGACGAAACTAATTTTGTTGGATCCGCAATGTCAAATTATTGCTAGATGTCAGTTTTCGTGATTTTTAGAATCAGTGTGTGGCCGTACGGATTTTTAGAGTGAGAAACAATCAGTATTTTGACCTTTAAAAATACGCTGTGTGAGCAAACGGAGTCGGAATTCGACGAAACCAGTTTCGTTGGGACTGTAATGTCGAGCTCTACCTACATGTCCAGTTTGGTGATTTTTAGATATCGTATGAAATCGCTGGGATTTTTAAAAGGCAGATACAAGGAGAAATCGAATAAAATAAAATACAAAAATCAAATTGAAAATATCCCTCCCATTTTCTGAGGTTCCGCACAGACCACATGGCCTTCGATCTCCACCACAAACCTTACCTAACCCATTCAAGCCTATATAAGGCGTATAAACCATCACAGCAAACAACTTTCCCAAAGTAAAAATAAAAAAGAAAACAAACAAAAATCCTAAAATCTTAGAATGATTCTCGATCAACTCAGCATCTTTAGAGCTTCGATTTCATGTAAGATTTGTGGGGTTCGGTTTGATTTTTCCGTCATTCGATTTTAGCAGCGGCAGCCTAGGTTGGCGGATGCTTGAATTTGGGTTTGAAATCAATGAAACGGATGTTGTTTTTGGGTTCCTGAGTGGAAACCGCACTTGCTGGAAGAATTTTGGGATGTTCGGTGGCGAAAACTGTCGATTCCTGTGACAGTAAAGCTGGACGATGCGATTTAAAGGTGGAGACCGAGTTCAGCGTTTGTGGGTGGAGGTTGTGGAGGATTGAATGAGGAAAACATTGGTGGTGGGTTTGAGTGATGTAATGGAGGAACGATTGAGGATTGGGGAGGTCAATGATCATCGAAATGGAGGATTAAAGGGAGCAGGCTACGGAATTGTAATTGGGGAAGAAAGGACAAGGTACGGTCGGGTTTTCAAGTAGGGGATGGGCCGGGTTCAACAGTGTAAGGCCCGACTTTCAATTAGAATTTAAGTTTAATTTATTTAAAATAGAGCATGAACTTCGTAAATTCATAACTTCATCATACGACATCGAAATTCAGCAAAACAAGTTGCGTTGGGATCGTATGGACGGGAGCAACATAATGAGACTGACGGGAAGTCCATCGGAGCTCGTTACAAGTTATTGCAAAATAAATTGTCCGATCTGAATCAACGACAATTATCGTTAATTAATGATGATAGTCCAATGTGAGTAAATCTCACTAACTCTGAATAGTTTATAATTTCATGTTGTATTTTTAGAACTGTTAGATATTGGCTGATTGACTGTGTGTTGACTGTTTGATTGAACTGCTAGTCAGTTAGTTAGATTTCTATATTGATTCTGTTTAACAGAATGTATCATATAGAACTGAAAGTGATGTTATCTATATTGTTTAACATCTGTGATGCAGGGAAACAGGTTGGAGGAATCCAACTGGATTCCTTAACATTTATTTTACTGTTTTTCATATATTGTGATATATGATGTGATATATAATCTGTTGTCGATTACATGTGTTTGGACGATACTGATCATCGTGATTTGATATGTTGAATACCATAACATACCGAATGTTGATAAAGGAATATTTTCAAAGTGTATTTTGAAAATGAATTATTTATATAAAATCGATGGATTTTATATAGAAAAGGAAAGGGATTTTTACAAAAGAAATATTTACAAAATCAAAGGGTAAGTAGAATAAAAAGGAAATCATTTGTAAAGTGAAGAACCGTTACTAAAAGTAAATCTTTATAAATGAATAGTTTATTCGAGAAGGAGTTAATCGATGTTAGTTAATCGATTAGAGTTAAAGTTAAAGGGAGTTAATCGATGTTAGTTAATCGATTAGAGAATAAATTTAAAAGGGGGTATTCAAATATAGTTTAGCCAAAAGGAGTTATTCGATCAGAATTCATCGAATAGAATTAATTGATTAGAGTTAATCAACTAGAGTTAATCAGTTAGGTTAAAGCGTAGAGTTAAACCAGTTCGAGTTTATCAGTTAGAGCTAAACCAATTAGGAGTTAATCGATGTTAGTTTAATCGATTAGAGTTAAAGTAAAAGGAGTTAATCGAGTATAGTTTATTCGAATAGAAGCAAAGGAGTTAATCGAATATAGGTTATTCGAATAGAAGCAAATGAGTTAATCGAATATAGTTTATTCAAAGAAAGTAAAAGGAGTTATCGAATATAGTTTATTCGAAGGAGTTAAGTGAAATGAGTAAATCAATAAGCGTTAGTCAAATAGAGTTAATCCAATAGTGTTAGTCCAATAGAGTTAATTGATAGGGTTAATCGAATAGAGTTAAGTGAAAAGATAAATCGAATATAGCTATTCGAAGGAGGGTTAAGTAAGGAAGTTAGTAAAGGGATATAAAGTGAACATTGTCTATTTCAAAGTTAGAAATGTTGTTCAGTTAAGGTCTGAGAGGTAGTTCTACCCCAACTTGATTGGCTTCGTTTTTAACTAAGGAATAGTTAAGGTTCGGCAATAAAGGAAATGATTTGAGTTGGCATGCGATGGTTTGTTTAAACATCTGTCTAAGTCCAATGAAGAAGCTTTGGAAATGTTTTCCAAATAAGAAACCAGAAATGTTTTCTAATAAAAGAAAACAAGAAATGGAAATGTGTTCCATTGTTAATGACGTATATTTTCCAAATTTAGAAAATAAGAAATATTGAATATAGGGAAACAGGAGATAAGTAAATTTATGAAATAAAGAGATAAAAAGTTGAATGATGTTTGATCGATATAAATTTCCATTTGGAAATAATATTGTTGTTTGCACACCTGTTTTCTTCGATAGTTAAATCACAGACTATCGAAGTTTTGACCATTTTAACGTTGTTAATATGGAGAGACCGGTTGGATTATTATCCAAAGAACCACTTTGTATTGGCATAAGCGTTGCAAATCATTTATGCCAAAGGAAATTGAAGACGGAGTTATGCAAGGGTTATCCTGTTTAAAGAATAGTGCCTTCGGTTCATCCTGTTCCTGGATGACTTGTATGGACGGATGTCTGACAGAGTATTTCCAGACGATCACGTATATTGATTTCTCCAACTATACCAAGAGTGGAAGCGGAGAAGGAAACTTCTTTTAGCTAACGCGTAATGTATGGTTGAGGACGTCAATCGGTGATTTGATGGATTTGACGATGTGGCATTCAAAGTGAATCTGGTGTGATGATAAAGCGTAGCTTCTAGCCTCACATCCGGTAAATGACAGAAATCGGGCAGGCGCATGGCTAAGTCGGTCGCACCGAAGTAGGGTGTATAATCACCTGATCTAGAGTTTCATTTACTTCTAAAAATCTATTGTTGATGCTGTCCCATTCGGGAAACGGTTGCTGATCCCAACTGTTGGTGATATACATTCGATACACTCAAGCGAAATGAGTGGTCGGTCATGTGTGGCTGGGGTGCAAGATGTTCTTGTTGAACCCAGTGTATTCCTCTCGAGAGGTACATGAGCTAAAGGTGGTTCCATACCTTGTCATAGTTGGAAATCCATTACCCAATACGTGCTTGAGGTTTTGATTGTATACTATATATGTAGAACGTGAGATGAAAGCGTTTCTGCTAGATGATTATATATACTGCGGTTGGTAGACATTATTATAATATCAAAAGGTTTTTGATATAAAGAGATTTTGGATTCTCATAAGGGAAAAACCCGTTCCGTTATACGGCGTGGTCTTATGAGATGTCGATTACCTGCTTGAACTGTTTTAAATTGTTTTACTCACACCAGTCCCATGACTGACCTGGAGTTTACTTTGTTGTTTTCCCAAAACTCTTGGGTGCCTAAATTTGTACGGGCAGTCAAGTAGTCGGGATTTACAGATATACTGGAAGAGCTGGAGCAGGAGGCTTCAGGATCATATAGCTATAGTTATTTCCGCTGTGTTGTAAGTGTTGTACTTTGATAATGTATTGTATACATATAATGATTTATTTCAAGGATATGTTATCTATTATATGTTAATCATTCCGCTGTGAGATTCGTGTTACTCTGATGTTGTGTTCTTCTTCTTCTTCTATTCTAATTTTCTATCTTATCTTTCCTCACCCTCTAATTTCTTTCACTAATTACCAGGATTTTTCGATGTTTTGGTTATCGACATCGTGTTTATGTCGATAACCAAAGTCGCTCGAAATCCGGGTCGTTACAGTTGGTATCAGAGCAGAAGGTTAATTGATTAACTTGGCTCTGTGGCGTGACTCGGTAGAGATAGGGTTAGTAATACCCTAGACTGAGATTGAGTATATATATACGAGTGAGCGTATTTGTTATTGATATTAAAATTTGTTTTATATTGTGGAGATTTATTGTTTGAGTTGTTTATAGGTTCTGGTCGATCAGTTTGATCCACTGTATCGGTAGGGATTTTGTAAACACTCGAATACGATGAACCGTCATGGTATGTTTTGAAAAGAGGGTAAATTAAAATAAGTTTACCCAAATTATATCTTGATATAGAGAAGATATATATATATATATATATATCAAAATTTTAATATATTGGATATATCGGTTGTTATTATAATCGAGTAAGATTATAAATTGAACGGTTATGTAAATAACCAATCAGAATTCATATAAGTGAAATACGTGAAATCAGATGAGTTAAATTTGGAATTTAAACAAGAAATTGAATTAAAATTCTGGAAAAATTGGATAAGTGTTTGTAAGTGGATTTGGATTAAAAATAAGGAAAATTTAAGATCCTGGGAGATTTTAAATTGTTTTACAAGCAGTGTGAATTATATTTTGAAATGAATTTCAAAGTGGAAATGTTTAGAAATGGTTTTATAGTATTAAACTCACTTCGATCGCTGGAAAATAGATTCTGATGATGACAGATGCATCATCAGTATTCAATTTCAAGTTGTAAGTGACGGATTACTACCAGAGATACGGTTTTAAATTTGTTTTGGGAAAGACAAGTTGTGTTGAATTTCAAAATGGGATTTAAAATATAGGATTTGAATTTTTAAATAGACTTAAAATATTAACTTGTTTTAAAACAAATAAAACAAGTAGTTCCTTTATAAACAAAGTTTATAAATAGTTCTTTTATAAACGAAGTTTATAAATGAAGTGAAAAGAATTATCATTGGATAATTCAGAAATAAAAATACAAGTGTGGAATTGAAAGGGAAACCTATTTTCCAAAGGTAGAAATATCGATTTCAAAAGGAATTGAAATCGAGACTTATTTAAAGAATGAATAAAGAAAGTTTGAAAAGGAATTTGAATAAAGGAAGTTCAAACATAGAATTTAAATAAGAAAATTCAAAGGAGATTTGAATATAGAGAATTCAAAGGGGATTTGAATATAGAAAATTCATAGGGGATTTGAATATAGAAAATTCAAAGGGGATTTGAATATAGAAATTCAAATGAGATTTGAATAAAGAAGATTTAAATAATGGAAAATTGAATATAGAATTCATATAGAGTAATAATGAAAATTTGAATATAGAATTCAAATAGATTGAAATGGAATTTGAAAATAGAATTTCAAAATAGAATTTGAAATAGGAATTCGAATATAGATTTCAAATAGAGTTGAAATGGGAATTGGAATATATAATTCAATAGAGTTTGAAAATATAGGATTTGAATACCGAAAGTGAAATGGAATTTGAATATAGAAATTCAAAGGGAGTTTGAATATATGAAATTCAATGAAATTGAAATAGAGTTTGAATATAGAAATTCAAATGGAATTCAAATGTTGAATTTGAATATAGAAAATATAAAGGGATTCAAATATAGGATTTGAATATCGAAGGTGAAATGGAATTTGAATAAAGAATTCAAATGGAATTCATATATGGGATTTGAATATATAGGATTTGAATAATAGAAGTGATATAAAATTTGAACAGAAATTGAATAGAATTAACTAAGTCGAAGAGGAATTAGTTAATCGAGTTTTGAATTTGAAGTTGAACTTTGAAATGTGAATTGGATTTGTAAATGGATATTCGAAATCGAATATAGAACTTAAATTTGAAATTTGGATTCAAATTAGTTAATAAGCAAGTTAAAATATATTTGAACATGTCATGTTCAAATATAAAAGTGAAATAGACTAAAAAGTTAATTAACAAATTAATTAACGAATTGAGTTAAAATGGTCAGGTATGGTTAAAATAGATTGGGCAGGTATAAATATACATAAGATAGGTATGGGTAAGGTATGAAGGTATATAGATAGAATGCTCGACGAAAGGTATGTATTTAATTCATATGAGATTTTATGCGCCGTATCGGCTAGCCGCTTGGCTTTTTCTTTTTCTTTTGAATTGGTGAGGGCCATGGGAGGCTATTTGAAATATCCCGATGCTCCTAGTACAAAGGAGGTTATGGCAAATTTTTCCGGGAATTTAAGGAGTTAGAATATTTTTAAGATAATTTGATAGTTAGAAATCAACGTATCGATAGATATATAGAAGTCGATAAGGAAACGAACTTAGAAATAGAATAGTATAATCAAAAGGGAAGACTAGGAATAAAATCTCGTAAGAATAAAAAGAGAAGGTGTATACGTGTTTAAAAGTGAATAAGTAGTTGTATGGTATTGATTATTCGAGTAAGTAGTCATATCTGTTTTGATGTTATAAATGTTATTCAGTCAAGGTCTGAGAGGTAGTTATACCACAACTTGATTGATTTCATTATTAACAAATAAATAATAAGATTTCAGGCTCGAAGATCAATGTTGAATAAGAGTTAGTTGAATATAGTATTTGAGTTGTCGTAACGATGTTTTACACAACATCCGTTTTAACCCAAATAAGTGTAAACGAGGAAATAAAATAATAAATATTTCCTAAGTATAGAAATAAACGAGATTGGAAAAGAGATAAGCAATTGGAATATTTTCCAATTATAAATAGCATATATTTTCTAAAGTTTAGAAAATAAAGGAAGGCGATATTCGGAAATGTTTTCCAAATAACATAAAAGGCCAATATGGCTATTGAAAATATTTGGTTAACAAATATTGATAAAGAAATAGAGAAGTGATTTAACTAATGGAATACAAATTATGGGCTCGGTGACATGTTCAAAAAGGAAAATTTGATTTTTGAAAAGAGTAAACTGTTTGAAAACTCCCAGGGAAAAACCTGTTTGAATTAAAAACAAATTTAACAGAAATTTGGGAAAGCAGAATTGAATTAAAGTAAAGCAAGTAAAGTGGTAACTGAGATTGAATTAGAATGATATCAAGACAAATTGGATTGTGAGATTCAAATCTGAAGTGTAATGTGATAATCAAGTTAAGAGTTGGGAATCGAGAAGAAACTCGAGTTGAAATGATATTTGGCTCGGATATAAGCGAATAGTTATGTTGTGGATAAAAGCATATTGGAATTTGATTGGGATGACATTGGTATATGCTGAATTAACAGCAGATGTAAAGGATATATTGATATGCCCGACAAAAAGGTACCAGTTTATATTACATATGGGGTTGAGATGTTGATGAGCCAAATTGGCAAGCCGCTTGGCTGTTTGATTTTCTTTTGGGTTGGAGATGGCCCGGAGAGGCGAGTTGGAGTTTGACCGATTGACCAGTACAAAGGAGGTGCTAGCAAAAAAATTCGAAGAGTTAAGGCGTTAGAAAATTTTCATGATTTTTGAAAATTTTCGTTAATAAGAATTAATTAATAATTTAATTGAAATTAAATTGGTTCAGTTGAAACTGAAGTTAAGGAGTGAACAAATATGTTCTAACCAGTTGATAGGGTCGTTCTCTAACTTAGCAATTTCGAGGACGAAATTATTTTAAGTGGGGAAGATTGTAATGACCCGCACCGGCAGAGGTGTTATGATTAATTTGTTTAATTATATAAATGGTAGTTTAAAAGAATTTATTTGGTCGTGGAATTAAATAATGGTAAATATTTAATTAAACTAATAAATTAAATAATATATTTAATTCAGTAATAATCAAAAATAGTGAAATTCACAGTATGATGTAATTTGGGTTATCTAAAATATATATATCAGTTAGGAGTTGAATTATATTGACGAATATATTCAATCGACGTCAGTTGAACATATAGTTTATAATATAATTATAAACGAGCTCGAAATGGTGCAGCAGTTCGTAAAGTGGCGATTCGAACTTCAACTGAATGTACAAGATTCGTTTTAAGCCGGATTTCTGTGAAACAAGAAACGTGTGGAGCTGGTGAAGTATATCTTTCTAGTGGAAGAGAAAATTCGGGATTTCGTCGTGTAGATTTTGATTTATGTCCAAATCAAATTTTATAAAAGTCGCCGAGGAATTCCTTTATAATTTATAAAGGAATTATTTATATTTTAAAAAGGAATTTCAATATAAATCGAATATCGGGTTGACCCAGAAGTGAATATCGAGTTAGAAATTCATATAGGAATATTCTAACGCTGTGCGATATTCTGTTGTGAATATATACGATAATATAAATTTATCTATATTTAATTTAATTATATTTAAATATATTTATATATTTAAATGGGTCATTCAGAGCTTTAAAAATAGCCACTTTTGCAAACAAAGTTGGAATTCGACGAAACTAATTTTGTTGGATCCGCAATATCAAATTATTGCTAGATGTCAGTTTTTGTGATTTTTAGAATCAGTGTGTGGCCGTACGGATTTTTAGAGTGAGAAACAGTCAGTATTTTGACCTTTAAAAATACGCTGTGTGAGCAAACGGAGTCGGAATTCGATGAAACTAGTTTCGTTGGGACTGTAATGTCGAGCTCTACCTACATGTCCAGTTTGGTGATTTTTAGATATCGTATGAAATCGCTGGGATTTTTAAAAGGCAGATACAAGGAGAAATCGAATAAAATAAAATACAAAAATCAAATTGAAAATATCCCTCCCATTTTCTGAGGTTCCGCACAGACCACATTGCCTTCGATCTCCACCACAAACCTTACCTAACCCATTCAAGCCTATATAAGGCGTATAAACCATCACAGCAAACAACTTTCCCAAAGTAAAAATCAAAAAGAAAACAAACAAAAATCCTAAAATCTTAGAATGATTCTCGATCAACTCAGCATCTTTAGAGCTGCGATTTCATGTAAGATTTATGGGGTTCGGTTTGATTTTTCCGTCGTTCGATTTTAGCAGCGGCAGCCTAGGTTGGCGGATGCTTGAATTTGGGTTTGATAAAGAGGCTTGCTCATACCGATATCGAGTCACCGTCAAAGAAGTCTTGGCATGATAAGCCAGTTAGCTTTTTAGAAGACATTGTTTTTGCCGCAAAAACAAGGCAGATCTTTGATCCTACTACTATAGATGACGACCAGGCGGTCGATGTTGATGCTTCTCTTGATATTTCTCCGGGAGGTAAGTCTGTAAGTAGCCCTATCCCTTCCGATACTTTTGGTGAGTTAGGCGGAGAAAGGCATA
Source organism: Allium sativum (assembly GCA_030737875.1). Lineage (NCBI taxonomy): Eukaryota > Viridiplantae > Streptophyta > Magnoliopsida > Asparagales > Amaryllidaceae > Allium > Allium sativum. The sequence goes on along the minus strand of CM060913.1, from coordinate 419,214,529 downwards.
GTCTTCCGATGTCTTCTTCTTCTCAGCCTGCTATCTCCTCTGTACGTCCTCCGCCAGTCTCATATTTCAATAGGATTGTAAATCTTGCTCTTTCATCTCCTGAAGTCGCTAATATTACTCCGACTTCTACATCCTTGGATTTAGAATATTTCCATCAGCAATAAATCAGAGACCAACTTTGGTACTGATTTATTCTTTCTGATGTTTCTTTTATTTCTACATTGTTTCTGCGAGGGGCTCAACCCATTTCTTTTCCTAAGGTGATGAAGACTTCGTATTCATCCAGAGGGATGGCTTCTGCGGTAGAGGCCAATGCCCTTAAGGAGGAGAACAGGGCGCTGAGGGATATGGTTAATACTCCGTTATAGGAGAAGGCGGAGGGTAACAACAAATGTAACGAGTTGGCGACCATGATGGAAAAGGAGAGAAAGGCTAAATATGTGTTGGCAAAGCAGGTTGAAGACCTTAAGGAAGAAAGGACAGGGATGGAGGTTGATTATGCTGTCGAGGTGGATAGGATGAATACTCAGATCGCTACCGCTAAAAGGATAATTTACGAAGCTAGGGACAGAATTTCCAATTTCTTGAAAGTCCATCTTAATAACATAGTTATGGAGTATTATGACGATGCCCTCATCCTTTCTTTTTCTGATAATTATAAGAGGCTTTCGGAATTTGATTTTTCTTCAATCGAACCCTCTGTACGGGGTAGAGTTTTGGAAAAGATTGAGCAGGTGAGGCGATAACATAAGGTCCCCTTAATGAACAAGATAAATCCCACATCCCTCTTATTCATTGAAGAGTTTTATGAAGATTATGAGGAAGAGGAGGAGGAAGAAGCCACTATTGAAGGGGAGAAAGGAGGTGACATGGACCGGCAGGGCGGATCTGGAAAGGGTAATGGGATTTCCACTTCCATACTGAGAGAGTTACTTAATGATGAAGGGAATGTCACTGGTTTCATGAGCACTTCACTTACTCAGAGTCCAACTACACCACCTTCTAAGGTGTATGGTTCTTTGGATTTTAAGAACAAAGAGACTCTTGACCGATCTAAAATCGACGTTACCCAGGTATGGCTTTTGCTCTCGAAATATTTTCCTTCTCCTTGAATTTTGTTAATAACTAGTGTTTTCATGTCGCGGCAGTTCTCTGCTTACCAAAGATGTAAGCTACTATAATGCTTTAAATTCTGTGTTTGAAAAGCATGGAGAATTTCCAAGGAATTAACCTGCAAAAACAATCTAGAGGGGAGTTTCAAAGGTTAATGTATGAAGTATTTTTTAACTTATTCACTAATGATGTTGACTTCGTGATATTTTGTGGTTTAAGATGTTGTATTTATATATCAATGTGGACGTTATGCGGATGTGTGTATGATTTGATAATGTTCGTATGGTTATCTTTCCCTGGAATGCATGATGTTATTAGTGTATACTTTGATGTTTATGTTTTATATATTATGCTATCTTATCTCATTCATGACTAGGAGGACCAGTTCCATACCCTTCCTTCACAATTTAGAGAGGAAACTTTGAATACTGCTGGCTGCAAAGATATTTTTGAAAGTGCTCCCCATTCGGGCTATAAAAAGATGTATTATCTTCAAAAGATGGTTGTCACGAATCTCAAGGAACAGGTGTCCCATTTGGAAAAACAACTAAAGGAGAAAGATGAGATTATTTATAATTTGCAACGCAGGCTAGCAGCAAAACCCCTTGTTAGTTCTGATGCGGAGGCAGGTAGGCTATACCAACAAATCGACAAGTTGGGAAATGAACTAAAGAAAGCTACCGAGAATTATGCTTCCTTGGAATTCGCCTTACGAAACCCTGACTCAGAATGATAGACTTCTCTAATAAGTTTGTAACGTAAATCCCTTTTTAAAAAGATATTGTGTTTGTGTAACAAATTATGTCGTGACTTCTAGTAGGCTTGCCTGTGTATTGTGTGATTTATATGATGTACTCGTTTTGTTGGAAATGATGCCATCATAACATAGGGTGTTGTAATCGATAGAAGACCTAGTCGTGCCAAGTGTAAGTAAAAACTTCCTCATGTAACAAGTATTTTGGGGGAAAAACCCCGCTACAAGATTTCCTTAGAAAGGGTGTAGTCCTAGTTGTAGGACCCCACTATGAATGTTTGGGATCTTTTCCCTAGTTCTTTTCCAAACTGACGTTTTAATGTGATGCTATTACTGGTACTGTGTAAGAAACTGGTATATTAAATAATAAATTGATGAATATATAAGTTAAAGACGCTTCCCTAAGAAAGCGAGAAGGCCAACGAGTTCATCCTTAGAACTAACAGAAGTATAGTTTTGAGATGTCTTTAGGCTATCGAGAAGGTTGAATTGCTCCTTTTTGTTTAGGTTTAAGATTCCGAAGCGATCCAGATTTGGATATTTGTGACGAGACCAGAACCCTGTGTCTGGTTGTGTTTTATACTTGAATTAACTCAGATCTGGGCATTAAGATTGGAGACCAAGAGCCCGCTTCCGGCCTTTGTGAAAATTCAATCCAATCCTAGATTCGGGTTATTGAAGTAGGAGATCGGAAGTCCTCTTCTGATCTTCGTTACGAACCAAATCAACCTAGATTTGGGTATCGATATAGGACCGAGACTCTCCTTTTAGTAATCGTGTAGATCTGATCCAACTCAAATTCGAGTTATTAATATAGAAGACCCGAACTAACCTTTGTTCAGGTAACTAAAGATTGAAGACCGAAAATTCCCTTTCAATATTTGTGAAGAACCGAATCAACCCAGATTCGGGTATTAATGTTTTGGTATCCCCCTTGGATTGAATCTGCGAAGTAGAGGTTGTACGTTCTTCTTGAGCCTCTCTCTGGGCTTTTGATGTCAAGCATAGGATGTTCATGCTTTGTTGGCCACTATCTGGGCCTGTGCATCCGGTGCGCTTGGCTAGCTTGTCCACAAGCAGGGTCCAAGGACTTACCCGACCGCCCTCCAGGAGGCGCCTTATCCTTACCATCGTAGGTGATGATAAGGTCTTAGAAAATTAGAGTGGGCTATTGTAGACACAAAATTAAGGTTTACTCTTTTGATGCTATATAATGACCATCGTAAGTACTGACAGAGGCTTACACACCACTCCCCTCTGAGGGGTGCCCTATCCTGACCATCGTAGGTGATGATGGGGGTTGGCTATCCCTTCTGCGGGTAACGCAGAACATAAGCAGAGGTAGGACGTGCTCTTCTGCGAGCAGAGGTAGGACGTGCTCTTCTGCGAGTAGAGGTAGGACGTGCTTAGTTCACAGAGGCAGGGCGTACTCTTCTGTGAGCAGAGACAAGGAGTGCTAACGTTAGATGCACCGCAACGACCATTTCTGGTGTGAAACGGAGGCTTACGCTTTTGATGTTTTAACCTAGCCCCCTCTGATTTGGGCATGGAGAAAGACTAACACACCATCCCCCTCCGGGGGATCTGTTGTCCTGACCAATTTGGTGATGACAAGGGATTTGGTCCATTCGTTGTTTGACACCTTTTGGGTTTCTTTAAGCTTCGAAGGGAGGGTTTTTCGTACCCTCGACCAAGTTTATTAATCCTTTTCCTAAGGACTTTTATTGAACTTAATCTGATCTTTTTATAAACTCCCATAATTTGCCTTGATTGATGAATTTGATGATCGTTTCCTCAAGGATTCTGCAGTAGTCGGTTTCTTATCCATTCATCATGTGGTAATGACAATAGGGTGCTCCTGTTTTCCTTTCGTATTTGGGCTTTTTCTTTGTGATCGACCAATAGTTGAGTTCGTGTTTAGTTAGGAAGTTGATATTTTTCATCGAAGTGGTTAGGTAGTATTCCTTAGGTAATCCTGGCGTAAACCTCTTTTCTTGTCGTTGGGACTTAACCCTTTTGTGACCCAGTCTTGTTGTTTTACCTACATATTTGTTCCTACTTCCCAAAATATACTGAGGTTGGGGTGTTATCCTTTCAGAATATTTGTTGGCGAAGTGGTCGAAATCATTCATTATTTCTTGTTCAAGCACCGTTCCTTCGATCTGCTTGTGGAGAGTTTTCCTTAGGTGAGAAAAGATGTTAATATCCTTTGATGTAGAGTCATTTGGAGGAGGTGCTAGGGTTTTTCCTATGTGGGAAAGGCCATAATCCCCGGTGTCGGAAGCATATTATTCTATTACTCTTTCCCGCTTTATTATCTGCAAGGCTTCCACTCTCAACCTTCGTTCTTCTGTCACTCTGGGGTCAGTGATTCTGAATTATCCATTCGAGATCCAAAAGGCATTTGTTGGGACCTCTTACCCATAACTTTGCTTCTTCAAAGCCTTAGTCCAATCCGGGATGGAACAGCTCAAGTAGATATAAGGTAAATTTAACCAAAAGATCGAAGGTTCAAGCCCTCCTTCTAGTGCCAAAATGTTAATGATATTTTTCGTCAACACCGGAGATAGGTCTATGGAAGTGGATCTAAGGGGAAAATAGCTTGTTTAGCCTTTGCAAATATGAGTTAGCTCACCATTTCCTAGGTATCGAGGTCTAGAATCCAAAAGAATAGTTAATCTTCCCTCAATGGGGTGAGTATCATGCTTAAGTGATTTAAGAACCACCAGTTATCCCAGGAGGATGAATTTCTAAACACAACCCTTGATAAGGACTTAACGGATGGTAGGAAGGGGTTCTACATTAAGCTTGTTGAAGGGTCTAAGCTTGTAGGAAGGGTTTAAACTTGCAGGAAGGGGTGTTTCACTTGGCCTGCGGAAAAGGATTGGTCAAAGGTTCATGTATGTGTAGGAAACAAACAGTAAGCTACGGCAACAACGATCATAGCAAATTCATAAAGAAATATCACAAGTATCAACTCATTCTTTATTGATCTTTGATTTAGAATACAAGGATAGAGTAAGAGAAATCCCAGAATTGATTTAAGGATTAGGGTTTATTCTAGAGAAAAAAGTGCAAGAATCAGAATGAGAAAAATCGTCCTTAAAATGTGACCCCTGGGGTCTTATTTATAGAGAATTAGGTTCCCCTTCTGCTGTTAAGCCTGCAGTAACCACCGTCGGCCGCTTTTTACTTCAGTCTCGGGTGCTTTAGCTTCCGGCCACTTTATGTTGCGGATTATAGCTTCTATAATGAAGGTTTCAGTCAGTTAGGGCTTCTTTGAGATTGATATGAGCTCTCGTTTGTATGCTCTCGGTTATAAGCTTCCAGATGTAGGCTTCCGGTTTTCCCGTGAATACTTAGAGGATCTTGACCACATGATGTATGTAGATAGCCGCTAGTTCGGAGCCATTGTCGGTGTTTGAACTAAGTAGACCAGCGTGGGTAGCTTGTATCCCTTCTGGGGTTCCGGTTGGACTTTCGATGTAGCCTCTAGGTATAGCCTAATCTTCCAGAAGATATCTCCGGGTGATTTGCTTATTATCTATCAAATGTGACCTTTTGATATTTATGTTGTAGATGTTTCAGAAGCTGGTTCCGGATAATCTTTATGTACTTCTAGTTTGATACTTTTGAGGTCTTCGCCTCTTGATGTATCGGTATTGAGAAGGTTAATACCTACAGCCCTTCTGTCTTTTCGGGTTTCAATTTGCGGAGCCCTTGCCTCCTATCTTTCCTAGCTTCTGACATAAATGACCTTTTGCTATAAGATCCCCCTGCCGGATATATCTTACCGTATATACCTTATCGGATATACTCTACCGGTTGGACCCTGCCGGATAGACATTTTCGGATAGGCCCTGCCGGATAAATCTTGTTGGTATTCTGTAGCTTTTGAGTTCTTTTCCCTTAGGAAGGTGCCAGTTTATGCAGCTCTTGGATCATTCCTTCTTGCTCTTGGTTCTTTCCAGTGTTTGCGTTCATCCGATTCCCCTGCATAATCAGATTGTTTCGGAGTTATTTTTACAGTGACAGCTCCGTTTTGGACGAATCTATCCCGGTCAAACTTGAGAAGACTATGCAAGATGACATAGTTTTCGATAAGAGGGATTCTATCGGAATCGGGATTTCAACCATTGATCCTCTCGTCTCTTCATCTACCATCCAGCCTATGTCCAAAGATTCTCATCAACTCAGGGAGCTCTATTAACATTATCTTCAACATATTTATTTAAAAAATATATTTAGAACAATTGATAGTTCTGAAAAAATTGAAGGATGAAAAATTAGACCTAACAGTTAGAAATTCTTTTATAAATTCTGGTTGTATTTCCTCAAATACTAATATTTAAAGATTCATATGAATATCTATCGTAATATATGTAAATGGTTAGTCCAAAAATAAGGATCTACAAAAACTATTAAAAGAGTATACGCATTTAATCTGAGTACCGCGCGGTTTGTGAAAGGATATATACTAGTTAAAAAGCAAGAGTTCCAGCATAATTAAATAATAAATTTGACATTTTATTAAATTTATTATTCAACTATACTATCACTGCACAGTAGGAGAATAAATGTATACTTGTACTAGTTTCTTTTTAACATTCTTTAGTTGGGGGACTATTTCAAGCGTTCCTTCTCTTACTTCTAGGTGTCTAACATTACAGTAGAGGAAAAGCTGGCTGAAAAGTCGCATGATATTTAATGTTTATAGTTCATATAGAAGAAGATATATGATATTCTTTGTAACATTCTTGGGGGTGCTCCTTTTAGTTTTATAATCTATATTTTGGTATATAATATCAGCGGAGACGGGAATTAGAGGGGGTATATGTATCTGATAGATTTCTTCGAAGGTGCGAAATAAAATATGTGGGCATGGATAAATGAAAAGACAATAAAAGCCTATTTACAGTGGGAAGATACAAGTATTGGTCAATCATGTATAAATTTGTCAAATGAAAGTATTCATGGCCCTGACCCTAACTCAATATAGGACGTAACCTCAATGATCATAAAGGTTCTCGTCTTTTAGAACCATTGATAGTTTTTAGAACAATTTATTAAAAAAAAAAGTAGTCGCGTGGATGCTTCTTCTTGGGGGAGCTGCTGCTAATAGCAGCTGTAAAGAATATTTAAATGAGAATTTTTTTTAATGATATTGATCGTGTGCCATTATGCAACTGTGTGCATGACTGTGAAAGATTGTGCATGTATATATGAGGTTGCGTGTAAGTGGATGCTGGTGTGAGTATCTGAGGTTTTGTGTGTGGGTGCGTGTGATGTTGCTTGTGTATAACTAATTGTGTTTTTTATATATGTATAAGGGTGAGTGCTGCTATGAGATTTTTACAATACATATGTTAAACTTGTAGCAACTATGGTGTTTTGTTTTTTATCTGAGCTTTAGTTTATTGGCTTTGACCATTTTGATTTTTTTGGGTTTTTTTGGTCGTCGATCTACTACCTTGCTGTAACAACCCTGAATTTTGAAATCAATTTAAAATTTATTTTTAATTGATTCTAATGGAAACTAAATATTTTAAACTATTTATTTTGAGAATTAATGACTTGGAATTTATTTAAAACAAAGTTTGAACGTATAAATTTAAAAATTAATTATTAAACGAGCTCGTAACATCGTGGTAGTTCGAAAAATGTAGTTTTGAATTTCAGATAAATATACATAATTCGATATAAGTCAGATTTCTGTAAAACAAGAAACGTTAGGATCTATTTAATTATATCTTTCTAATGGAAGTGAGGAATTGAGATTTCGAGTTACAAATTACATGTTATATCCAAATTAAAATTTCAAATAGTCTTAATGGAATTAATTGATATTTTAATATTATTTATGCCCTTAAAATAGTTATTTTGCAAACCATCTCCATTTTCGACGAAACTAATTTTGTTAGATCTGAAACGTCAAATTATTATTAGGTTTGAAATTTCAATTCAATTCGAATTAATATGGAAACATAGTAAATTTAAACACGTGTTGAATTTTAGTTATAAATTCAATAAGCAAGTAAAAGACCATTTTTCAAACAATCTCCAGAATCGACGAAATAAATTTTGTTAGAACCGTTCTTGTAAAATATAGCAAGATTTCAAATTTCGTAATTTTTGGAGTTGGTATGTGGTCGTGGTAAATTAAAACGTACGTTCAAATTCAATATTTAACGTTATATTGATTTATATTTTAATTTTAAGAAGAACTAATCGAAATGATCAAATCATCTTGCGAAAGATATTCCATTGTGTCCGCAGTAGGAGTATTTGGTTAGGGGCGAAAGTCATTGGGGTTCGTTTGGAGTTCGTAGCGTTAGATAGGTAATAAATGAATTAAATATAATATAGTTATATATATAACACTTTTCACGCAAAACCCTAATTTCTCATTCATCGTTTTGCGCCACCTCAAACATATGTGTGTCCATGTTACTTCCATTTTGCTTCCTCAATCACATTTAATCCAACAGTTATTTTGCAAATCCTGAAAAAAGAAAAATGTAGAGATTTCTATGCTCGTTTAATTCATACGGTTTTGATCATTTTTCGATGAGTCTGTGGTATGAATTTCTTGCTCAAACCCCTGGAAGTCGGACACGTTTTCTGGTGCAAGGATGGGCTCGATCCCAACGCCGTTGGTGGTGGAGGGAGGCGACGTGAAGGGCTATGACGCGGTGAACTTCGATCAATGGTCGTTGGCCCGAGGGGAGGTGCAACTAAAGGTTTTGGAGTGCGAGGTTTAGGTTTGTTCGTGAAACTGGAAGAACGAAGATAAGAGGGGAGGGATTATTAAGTTAATTAATTTATTTAATTATTTTAAGATTTATTATTAATGTAATTAAAATATAAACCTCCGTAACTTGTTCATATTTAATCAAAATCGGATAAACCTGGATTCGTTAGAATCACGACAACAAGCTCTACGCAAAGGAACAAGTTTGGACAGAAAAAGAGCTAGCTACAGATTTTGGCTAAATTAAACGCATAGTTTAATTAGATCAAAACAATTGTTTTATAACAATTTCAACACCGATCAATGTGAGAACTATCTTACTCAACTAATTTGTACGGTTATTCTATTTCATAGCTGAATATATATTGACTACCTATGTCGATTTATATTGGGTTAATCATTACAAATTGTTATACGGTATATGGTAGCTCACATCACCAGTTGTTTGAAAACCCGAAGGTTGAATTATTGATTGTTTGTGTTATAAAATGAATGTGATTTTGAAATAATTAACATATTAAACGAGTTAAATTATTTGTGGTAGTTGAAATTGGATTATATCCGTTTACAAGTCAACCGACTTATTTATATTCGCCCATTTTAAGTGATATCAATTGGAATGAATAAATAATTTATTAATTTATTATTTATTGGTTGAAAACCTGACACGGGTATTGGGATAATATTTGATTTGCACTAATCCCAAGTGTTTAGATTGGATGTTAATCGATTTATTGACAGACCGTTATAAGCGTTATTTAATTATTTAATGCTTATATAATTATAGATGCATTCTGAATGTGAACTAGATGTTTGATAGTTGTTTATCACTATTGTTAAATACATGCGATGTTTGAAATCCCCATAACTAAAATTATATGGTAATTGGTTGAATCTCATTTCCATCCGAAATTAAAAAAAATATTTTAATATAATATGCAGCGAAAGGGCAAGTTTGATTTTGATGTCTGATTTTGGACGGACAACAAAGATTATAAAATTATAATGAATATTCATAACTGAAATGAACTGAATTGAATTGAATTAATTTTCATATAATTATTGTTTATACAATTTATTTTGAAATGAATAGTCATTTCAAAATATGAAGCCAAGTTAAGCAAATAAACGACATTTTAACTCGAACAGACTTTTCTATCGATCTTATGTATCTTTATAATGTATATCGAGAAAATGGATTTCAAAATGTGATATTTTCAAAATATTATTATTTTAGTAATATAATAATATGATGTTCAATTTTGATTTAAAATTGAAGTGGAAGTTGAAACCGTTTTTTAATGAATTTATAAACGTTCTATAATATACGTTTTAAATGGAAATCGATGAGATTTATTATAAATATATATTTAAATGGTTCAAATTGAACAAATCGCGCAACGACTGTTCATGAATTTCGACCATTAACTTCAAATTTACGCAACGGAAGATCCGACTGACGGATTCTCCTGAAACTAGAACTATTGGATTCATATCGAAAAGATCTTTTAAATGATAATAAAAATAAAATAAAATTTAATGGTTAGATTTTGTGAAATGTTCAATTTAAATATGAATAAAAACAATGCAAGTGCAGTTAAATGACATGAAACTCATTTAACTGAAAAGGCCTATTTTTTATGATTAAAAATAGGGAAAATTATGTTAAATCATAATAAATGATTTGAAAAGATTTTTGATGAAATATTCCAAGTTTATAAAGATAAAAGATATTTCTATCTGAATAAGTCATTTATCAACTTGTGTAAAGAGCTGAAAGAAATTATAATGGTTTTAATATAAATAGAATTTTCCAATGTATAAATTGGAATGGATTTGAATGGAAATAATCTTCGGATATTTCGATTTTTGATTCCATGATTATAAAGATATCGATGAGGAATTTGGAAGATATTGATATCATTATTCTCGATAAGATAACTATTGGTTTCAGAGTTTAGTATTGAATATAAGTTGACATGATTTCTTTTCAGACCCTTGTATTAATATCAAATTGGATTTTGGGTTTGTCATGAATGGTATCTTTAATGATATTGTTCTTAAATGCAGTTAAGAATAGAATAACTCTTTTAATTAAGATTAATGAAGCAATTAATAAATATAATTAAAATCAAATAGAAGTTGATTTTGGGTTCATTGTGAACGATGTTTTACATAACATTAGTTCTTAAACCTAATTAATAGTGAAGTTATGATTTGGAATTTATAAATCTTTTGATTAAGATTTAATGGAACTTTTCCAAAGAGAAGTTTTCCAATTTAATAAATTAAATTGGAATTGATTGGAAGTCAATTTAATGATAACTGAGATGAGCTTCTATGAAGGAAGATCATTACTATTTATGGAATTTAAAAGGCTTTGTCGTTATTCCACTTATAGTATTAGTCTGATATGGAAATTTATATCGATTACGATTGATCTGGTTTCAGTGAAGGTTCGATTTTAATGGAAGTTGATTTTGGGTTTATTGCGAGCGATGTTTTAACGAAATTCGTTCTTCAACCCAGTTAAAGACAGGATTTATTTCCTAAAGTTGAATAATCATTAAATGATGATTTTGAAGATAAAAACTAAGTTGGAGATTTAATGAATCTTTAATCAGATTGAATTGAGAAAGAGGTAATTAAATTTACCAAACACGAGAAGTGTTCGAGAATGGAGTACCACCAGTTTTACTCTATGCGATAGTTAAATCTTTAATTAGATTTGAAACGTTAAATGGTAATTATATTTACTGATAACATAATGGGTGTTAGATATGGAGTACTACCAGTTTTGCTACATAGGATGAATAGGTTGGGATGTAGATAATAAAATGAATGATTACTTGGGTAAGGCTCAATAATCCCGATCAGTTTTATAAACCTTAATATGCTTTATGTTGCGAAAGTTATTATAAAATATTTTGAAAAGATTTCCAAGAATATTTGAATAAAAGAATATTCTGGACTGGAATGAGGCGTATGATGTGTTTGTATTTCACTTCATTATAAGATACGCAAGTCATTCGGAAAGACCGAGTTTCACCCATTCTGAATAACTGATACCTCGATTAAAAGTCGAAGATGAAGACGGTGGTTGAAGACCAGAGATCTTCACATCGTATGGATGATTACTGATGTGTTGATTGGGCAGTACACCTAAGATGAGGTAATAAGTGGTGGTCGTCCAGGCGTACTTGAAAATCAACCGGATATGCGAGGATCTCTCTCCTGTATTGGACATATGGGACGAGGAATAAGGTGCCTCCGGTTTCGTTCAGAACCAAAACGAACTTGCAAATGGATTGTGTGTCTGACATTGTAGTTTGTGCTATATTGGTTAATTTATACTAAATATATATATCTGTTTGGTGGTAGATAAGTTATTTTGTTTGCTTAACGCCCTTCTCTGAGACATACGAGTTCAGAGGTTATGTATTAGGTGACATCAGTTGTATGGTATAAAATGACAATGTGGCATGCTGAGATGCATGGAGCAAAGCTTTTGTTGAAAAGCAGATCTTTGTGGATGATAATCAAATCATGATTTTAATATAGCGTAGCTATTTGTATAGCATTAATTCGCGAGCTTCACACCCCGGTATGAGTCAAAATAGGGATGAGGGACCATAGGTAAAACATGTGTTTCATTCTAGCGAGAAGTAGTGCGATAGTATAGAGCTCTGACATATTTACTTATGTGGATGAATGAAGCAAGGAACCTCAAGAATGGCCGCACAAGGCCCTCGATGGTCGATATACTGACCAAGAGGTCCGATAGGACCGGGAAACGTAGAGTTCATGCATAAATAGTCAGCAACGTGCAAGCTAACGGGCCCTGCTGATCCAAGGGTCACATTCATGTAGTCTTAGCATCCCGCTAGAGATAGCCCGAATCGGAGGAGAGATCCCTAGCCTTGACTCATGATGGAAATCCAAATTCCAATACGCGACTTTTCGGTTTTAGTTGTAATCCTATATGACAACATAGTAGGATAGGGGTACTACGCCGTCTATGATTGATACATTTATATTCGAATATATTTTCTGCACTATGCAATTATAATAATGCCAAAAATATATGTTTTAAAGCATATCAAGCATGTTCGGCTATTATAAGGTAAAACTCTATCTCCGGCTTGTGTTGCAATGTGTGATGGGACCTGAGTCTTATAATAGCTTCATTTTTTTAAAAACATTATGTTGTTTTATTTCTAAACTGATATTTATGTGTAGTAAACCCGTTCCATGTCATACGATGTGATCCCATGATTTTTCCAACCTTTTTAAATAAAGTTTTAATAATTGTTTTAAGTTCTCACATCATTCCTATGACTAACCTGAAGTTTACTTTTTTCACCTAAACTCTGGGTGCCCATATTTTCCACACAGGCAGCTAGTACTTTTGGTTTTGCATATATTTATTTAACAGGATCCTGGATTTAACCTGCAACTACACTCTAGAAAGCTTTGTATCTGTGTATTTCTTTCAGTTGTGTTAGTTGATGTATTTCGGCTATGCATTGTTTTATACATTTTATTTCCGTTAAATTGTTGTAATTTATACTCTAATGTAATATTGTTGTAGTAGCAATGAAAATTTCTATTGTTCTACGTTCCGGTGAGTTGTGTTCTCAAACAATCCATATTCTTGTTCGGTTTAGGCCGGATGGGGGTTTCGGGTCGTATCAGCTTGGTATCAGAGCTTTGGTTTACAAAAGCTCGAGAATAAGACATATTAGAACCAAACGAAAGAACTCATCAGAGATAGAATTAATAACATTCTATTAAAGAATACACATTAGATATGGGGTTAGTAACGCCCTAGAATGAGTTGGAAGAGTATTATAAATAGAAAAGAATAAATTTGCTTATTTATAAAAAAGAATTTGATTATGAAAGATAAAATTTTATAATATGATTTTGAATGTTTATTTTAACGTCGCAGTTGGACTATCGAGTAAGGGGATTTTGCATATTTGTTTGGCGAATGTATATCTGAAGTCTTGAATATACTTGATTGATATAGAATCACATTCTAGTCGCTTGAGTATGATTCTGATGATAGCCTAGACATCATCAGTGTTCATTTACGAGTTTCGAAAGTGAGTTGACTATATAATTCCAATTGAAACATCGAAAATATACTTAAACTAATATATGTAATTATTTGGAAATGATTTTAGATTTAAATTTAACTTATATTAGTTAAATAGTTTGAAAAGGTAAAAGTAAATAAAATTAATTAAAATTTAACTCAAAGGAGTTAAATAAAATTGAAATTGAATTAAGTCAAATTTAATGTTAAATTGATTTGAAAATAGTTGGAATCATATATATATATATTTATGGTGGACATGTTAAGGAAGCTAACAAGAGGAATAAAATTGTATGCCCTACAAATAGGTACATATTTACTTTATTGATCAGGTTTGATGATTTTATGAGCCATTGGCAAGCCGCTTGACTTTTTGATTTTATTTTTGATTGATGAGGGCCTCGAGAAGCGAGTTGTAGTACCGAGCAACCCATACAAAGGAGGTTATAGCCAAATTTCGAAAATTTAAGGCGTTAGCCAAATTTCGAGAAATTGGAAAGTTCTTAGAAACTGAAAAGTTCAAGAACTTGAGCTGGAATGAAGGTTGAGTTGGTTAAGTAAACGATCTTCAGTTTCGCCTTCCTTTTTTAGGATGAAAAGTTTTTAAGTGGGGGAGATTGTAATAGCCCTGAATTTTGGAACCAAATTAAAATTTATTTTTAATTGATTTTAATGTAAATTAAATATTTTAAACGATTTATTTTGAGAATTAATGACGTGGAAATTTATTTAAAACAAGTATTGAACGTCTAAATTTAAAAATTAATTATAAAACGAGCTTGTAACATCTCGATAGTTGTAAAATTTAGTTTTGAATTTCAAATAAATATACAGAATTCGATATAAGTCAGATTTCTGTAAAACAAGAAAAGTTATGATCTACTTAATTATATCTTTCTAATGGAAGTAAGAATTTGATATTTTGAGTTATAAATTGCAAATTATATCCAAATTAAAATTTCAAATGGTCACTATGGAATTTATTTTTATTTTAATATTATTTATGCCCTTAAAAATAGTCATTTTGCAAACAATCTCCGTTTTCAACAATTGGATCAGGAAGGTCAAATTATTGTTAGGTTTAAAATTACAAGTCAATTGGAGTTATTATTTGTGTATTAAATTTAAACGCGTGTTGAATTTTAGTTATAAATTCAGTAAGCAAGAAAACGACCATTTTTAAAACAATCTACAAATTCGGCGAAATAAAATTTTTTAGAACTGTATTTGTAAAATATGGCTAGATTTCAAACTTCATAATTTTGGAGTCAATATGTGGTCGTGGTAAATTAAAACGTGCATTCAATTTCAATATTTAACGTTACATTTATTTATATTTAAATTTTAAGAAAAACTGATCGAAATTATCAAATCAGCTTACGAAACATATTCCATTAGGTCCGGAATAGGGGTATCTGGTTAGGAGCGAAAGTCATTGGGGTTCGTTTGGAGTTCGCAGTGTTAAACAAGTAATAAATGAATTAAATATAATATAATATTATACATATATAACTCTTCAGGAAAAACCCTAACTTCCTGTTTGTCGTTTTGCGTCGCCTCAAACATTTCTATGGCCACGATACTTCCATTTTGCTTCCTCAATCACGTTAAATCTAATAGCTATTTTGCAAACCCTCCAAAACAAAAAATGTAGAGATTTCTACGCTCTTTTAATTCAAACTGTTTGATTATTTTTCGATGAGTATATGGTACGAATTTCTTGCTCAAACCCCCGAAGTCGCGCACGTTTTCTGGCGCAAGGATGGGCTCGAGCTCAAAGTCGTTGGTGGTGGAGGGAGGTATCATGAAGGGCAATGGTGTGGTAAACTCCGATCAATGGCCAATGGCCTAAGGGGAGGTGCGACTAAAGGTTTTGGAGTGCGAGGTTTAAGTTCGTTCATGAAACAAGAAGAACGAAGATAAGAGGAGTAGGATTATTAAGTTAATTTATTTAATTATCTTAAGATTTATTACTAATGTAATTAACATATAAACCTTCGTAAACTGTTCATATTTAATCAGAATTAGAGAAACCCGAATGCGTTAGAATCGTGACAACAAGCTCTACGCAATGGAAAAAATTTGGACAGAAACAGAGCTAGCTACATATTTTGGCTAAATTAAACGCACGGTTTAATTAGATCAAAACAATTGTTTTGTAATATTTTCAAAACCGATCAATGTGAGAACTCTGTCAGTCAACTAATTTGTACAGTTATTCTATTTTATAACTGAATATATATTGATTGCTTATGATGATTTTTAATGGGTTAATTATTATAAGTTGTTATACAGTATATGGTAGCTCACATCACCAGTTGTTTGAAAACTCGATGGATGAATTGTTGATTGTTTGTGTTATAAATTGAATGTGATTTTGAAATAATTACCATATTAAAACAATGTAAAAATATTTGTAGTAGTTGAAATTGGATTAAATACCTATTTACATGTTAACCAACTTGTTTATGTTCATCCATTTTAAGTGATATCGATTGGAATGAATAAATAATTTATTGATTCACTATTTATTGGTTGAAAACCCCATACGGGTATTGGGATAATATTTGATGTACGCTTGTCCCACGTTTTTAGATTGGATGTTAATCGATTGATTAACAGACCGTTATAAGTGTTATTTAATTATTTAATGCTTATATAGTTGTAGATGCACTCTGGATGCGAATTGGATGTTTAATAGTTGTTTATCACTATAGTTGAATACATGCAATGTATGAAATTCATATAACTAAAATTATATGGTAATTGGTTGAATCTCATTTCAATCCGGAATTAAAACGAATATTTTACTATAATACTCAGTGAATGGGCGAAGTCTGATTTTGGATGGACAACAAAGATTATAAAATTATAATGAATATTCATAGCTAGGATGAATTGAATTGAAGTAATTTTCATATAATCATGATTTATACAAGTTTATTTTGAAATGAATGGTAATTTCAAAATATGAAGCCGAGTTAAGTAAATAAACCACATTTTAACTCGAAAGGACTTTTCTATCGATCTTATATATCTTTATAATGAATATCGAGAAAATGGATTTCAAAATCTGTTATTTTGAAAATATTATAATAATATGATGTTCAATTTTGATTTAAAATTGAAGTAGAAGATGAAATCGTTTTTAAACGAATTTATAAACATTTTATTAAATATGTTTTGAACGAAAATCGATGAGATTTATTATATATATATATATATATATATATATTTATATATTTAAATGGGTCGAATAGAACGAGTCACGCTGTGACTGTTCTTGAATTTCGACCATTAACTTCGAATTGACATAACGGGAGATCCCATTATCGGATTCTCCTTTAACTGGAACCGTTGGGTTCATATCGAAAAAATGATTATAAGAGATTTAAAATCTAACTATTATATTTTTTGAAATAGTCAATTCAAATATGAATAGAAACAGCTCCAGTTCAGTTAAATGACCTGAAACGTCATTTAACTGAAAGTGCCTATTTTTAAATTTCTAAAAATAGGGAAACATTATATTAAATCATAATAAATGATTTGAAAATGTTTTGGATGAAATATTCCAAGTTTATAAAGATAAAAGATAATTATATTTTAATAAGTTGTTTATCAACTTGACTAAAGAACTAAAAGAAATTATAATGGTTTTAATATAACCAGGTTATTCCAATGTATGATTGGAATGGATTTGAATGGAAATAATCTTCGGATATTTCGATTTTGAATTTTGTGATTATATGGATATCGTTGAGGAATTTGGAAGATATACATATCGTTATTCCCAATACGATATCTGTTGGTTTCATAATTTGATATTGAACATAAGTCAATATAATTTTTATTCAGAGCCTTGTATTTAACATCAAATTGGGTTTTGGGTTTATCGTGAATTGTATTTTTAATAATATTGTTCTTAAACCAGGTTAGTAATTGAATAATTCTTTTAATTAAAATTAATGAAATTTTCCAATTAATAAATATAATTGGAATTAAACGGAAGTTGATTTTGGGTTCACTGTGAACGATGTTTTAAATAACATTAGTTCTTAAACCCAATTAAAAGAGAAGTTATGATTTGGAATTTATAGATATTTTAATTAAGATTTAATGGAATTTTTCCAAAAAGAAGTTTTCCAATTTAATAAACTAAATTGGAATTGAGTGGAACTCGGTTTATTGATAATCGAGATGATCTTTTATGAAGGAAGACCATTACTATTCATGGAATTTAAAAGGGTTTGTCGTTATTCCACTTATAGTATAGGGAAATTTATATCGATTATGATTGATCTGATTTCTGTAAAGGTTCCATTTTAATGGAAATTGATTTTGGGCTTATTGTGAGTGATGTTTTAAACGACATTTGTTCTTTAATCCAGTTAAAGACAAGATTTATTTCCTAAAGTTGAATAATCATTAAATGATGATTTTGAAGATTAGAACTAAGTTGGAGTTCTAATGAATTTTTAATTAAACAGAAACGGGAAAGGGGTAATTAAATTTACCAAACACGAGAAGTGTTCGAGAATGAAGTACCACAAGTTTTACTCCATGCGATAGTTAAATCTTTAATTAGATTTAAAACATTAAATTTACCAATAACACAATGGGTGTTAGATATGGAGTACTACCAGTTTTTCTCCATAGGATGAATAGGTTGGGAATGGGATAATAAAATGAATGATTACTTCGGTAAGGCTCAGTATTCCCAACTAGTTTGATAAACCTTAATCTGGTTTATGTCGCGAAAGATATTATAAAACCTTTTGAAAAGATTTCCAAAAATATTTGAATAAAAGAATATTTTGGATTAGAATGAGGCGTATGACATTTTTATATTTCACTTGATTATAAGATAAGCGAGTTATTCGAAAAAATCGGGTTTCTCCCATTCTGAATAACTGATACAACGATTAAAAGTCGAAGATAAAGACGGTGGTTGAAGACCAGAGATCTTCGCATCGTATGAATTATTACTTGTGTCTCGATTAGGCGGTATACCCAAGACGAGGTAATAAGTGATGGTTATCCAGACATACTTGAAGATCGACCGGATATGTGAGAACCTCTCTTCTGTATTGGGCACATGAGATGAGGAATAAGGTGTCTCCGGTTTCGTTCAGACCCAGAATGAAATTGCAAATGGATTTTATGTCTGACATTGTACTTTGTGATATATTAATTGATCTATACTAAATATATCTATATGTTTGATGGTGGAGAATTTATTCTCTTTGCTTAACACCCTTCTTTGAGATGTAAGAGCTCAGAGGTTATGTATTAGAGGACATTAGTTGTATGGTTTGAACTAACAATGTGGCATGTTGAGATGCATGGATCAAAGCTTCTGTTGAAAAGCAGAGCTTTGTGGATGATGATCAAAGAATGGCTTTAATATAGCATAGTTTTGTGTATAGCATTAGTTCGCGAGCTTCACACCTTGGTATGAGTCAAAAAAGGGATGAGGGACCATGGGGTGAACATGCGTTTCTTTCTAGCTATAAGTAGTGCTATGGTATGAAGCCCAGACAAATTTACTTATGGATGATCGAAGCGAGGCGCCTCGAGAATGGACACAAAGGCCCTTGACGGTCAACATACTGACCAAGAGGTCCGATAAGATAGGGAAACGTAGAGTTCACGCATAAATAATCAGCAATGTGCAGGCTGACCGGCCCTGCCGATCCAAGGGTCACATGCGTCTGGTCCTAAGTATCCCGCTAGAGTTAGCTCGAATCGGAGGAGAGATAACTAGCCATGACTCATCATAGAAATACAAATTCCAATAGGCGACTATCCGGTTTTAGTTGTAAACCTATATGGCAACATAGTAGGATGGCGTATTATGCCATCTATGTTGATACATTTATATTCGAAGATGTTTTATGCACTATGCAATTATAAAAATGTCAAAAATATTTATTTTAAAGCGTATCAAGCATATTTGTCTATTATAAGGTAAAACTCTATCCTTCAGCTTGCATTGCATTGTGTGATGAGACATGAGTATTATAATAGCTTCATTTTTCAAAAAATCATTGTGTTGTTTTATTTCTAAACTGATATTCATGTGGAGTAAACCTGTTCCGTGTCATACGGCTTGGTCCTATGATTTTTTCAACCTCTTAAAATAATGTTTTAATAACTATTTTAAGTTCCCACACCAGTCTCAAGACTGACTTGGAGTTTATTGTTTTCACCTAAACTCTGGGTGTCCATATTTTCCACACGAGCAATTAGTAGTTTTGTTTTGCAGATGTTTATTTAACAGGATCCTGGATTTACGGTTGGAGCTATACTATGGAAAGCTTTGTATCCGTGTATTTCTTTCAGTTGTGTTAGTTGATGTATTGATTTTGTGCATTGTATTTATGCATTTTATTTCTGCTGCATTATTGTAATTTATACTCTAATGTAATATTGTTGTAATAACAATGAAAAGTTCTATTGCTCTGCATTCTATTGAGTCATATTCTCAAACATTATGTATTCTTGTTCGGTTTAGACCGAGGGTGTAATGACCCGTATTTTTTGGTGGAATAAATAATTTATTTAATTATTTAAAATAAATGTTGGGTAATTTATAATGACCAGAATTTAAATAATAAGGAATATTTAATTTATATAATAATTAAATAACATATTTAAATTCCAGAATAGTCGGAAATAGTAGAATTCACCATACGATGTGAACTGGATCATATATAAGCTATAATTCAGTTTGGAATTAATTTAGAATAATGAATATATTATTTGAACGAAGTTTGAATGTAAAATTTATAACATAGTTAAAATCGAGCTCGAAATGGCGCTGCAGTTCGTAAATTGGCAATTTGAACTTCAACTGATGTACAGGGTTCATTTTTAATCGGATTTCTGTGAAACAAGAAACGTGTGGAGCTGGTGGAGTATGTTTTTCTAATGGAAGAGGAAAATCTGGATTTCGTCGGGTAGATTTTGATTTACGTCCAAATCAAATTTCAGAAAAGTCGTTGTGGAATTCCTTTATAATTTGCAACGCTTTATTTACGTTATAAATAGATTTTTAATATAAATTTGAATATCGAGATAATCTGGAATTTCTGGGATATCAAGTAAAAACTCTGATATGATATTCTGGAGCTGAGGGATATCGTATATGAATATATACGGTAATATTTATTTATTTATATTTAATTATATTTCAATACATTTATATATTTAAATGGGTCATTCAGAGCTTTAAAAATAACCAGTTCTGCAAACGACCTCAGAATTCGACGAAACCAATTTTGTTGGATTCGTAATGTCAAATTATTGTTAGATTTCAATATTCGTGATTTTTGAAGTCAGTATGTGGCCGTACGGGATTTTTATGTGAAGAACATTCAGTATTTTGACGGTTAAAAATACGCTGTATGCGCATACAAAGTCAGAATTCGACGAAACCAGTTTCGTTGGGTCCGCAATGTCAAACTCTAGTGGCATGTCAATTTCCGTGATTTTTGGGTATCATGAGTGATCACAGGAATTTTTAAAGATGAGTATGACATTAATAATTTAATAAAATAATTAAATAAAATATCCTAACTAATTGTATGATTAAAAACAAGCCGCATCCAATCTTTTTCAGCCACAAAAAGAATCCCGCCCCTTATAAAAACATTCTTACAAGCCGCCACATTTTCTTTCATCACAGCCAAAAAAATCGAGAGAAGAAAATCAAAAGAAATTCCTAGAAACATCTAAAATTCAAAATACTTATATATATATAGGATCCTGGAGTAATTCTCTTCATTTTGGTACCCGTTCTAAGGAGTTCGACGCATGATTTGGTGGATGGGGTTTTGGGCAGTAAACCTAGGTTTGAGGTTATGGTAAAATAGAAGCATCAATGTGTGTTTTTGATATTAGATTTGGGTTCAGGAGTGGAATTAACATCGGGTTGTGGAATCTTGATGAACTCGGTGGAGTTTTGTTTGGTGATGCCTGAACTGGGACCGACGATGGACGTGAAAGGGAGAGCTCGAGTTGAGGGAAAGAGGTAGGGGGTTGAAGAGATTTGGGTGAAGAGTTTTGTGGTTATTTTAGTTTGATTTTAAGGTCAAGGAGCAAGGAGATGGAAGCAAGGGAAATGGCCGGTTGTTTTTAGGAGCAGGCGTCGGGAGTTTTGCATTTGAAGAAGAAGAGGTAGTTCGGGTTTGGGCTTTAAGGGTGGTTGGGCCGGTGATATAATGAGAGAGGCCCATTTAAATTTTGTTAAGTTATTTTTAACTTAAAATATGTTTAAACTTGTCGATGTCATAACTTGACCATACGATATCAGATTGACGAACCGTAAGTTGCGTTGGGACCGTATGGACGAGAGCTTTATAATGAAGCTGACTAGAAGTGGATTAGGGCTCGTTTGAATTTATGGAGAAATAAATTGTTTGATTCAAATCGAACAAATAGTTTATCGTTCTTTAACGATGAACTGCCAATGTGAGTAAAACTCACCAACTCTGAACGGTTATATTTTTATAACATATATTTAGAACTGATAAATGATGACTGTTTGCTGTGTGTTGACTGTTTGATTAAACTGCTAAATGTTTGGTTGAAATTACAGATAACGATATAGATATAAATCGTTAATCAAATATTGATTCTGCATAACAGAATATTTCATATTGAAATGAAATCGATGTTAATTATGTTGTTTAACATCTGTGATGCAGGGAAATAGTTTGGAGGAATCCGACTGGATTCCTCAACATTTATTTTACTATTTTCATATATTGTGATATATGATGTGTTATATAATCTGTTATGGATTATGTGTGTTAGAATGATATTGATCCTTGTTATTCGATATTTTAAAATATCATAAAAAGACCCTGGGATGTAAAGAGATTTATTTCAATGTATATTGTAATAAAGGGATTTTATAAAATCAACAGATTTTATAAAAGGAAATATTTCGAAAGTAAATAAAAGTAAAATGTTTATAAAACGAATAGAGTTTTATAAAAGGGAAAAATGTTGATAAAATGAATAAATATAATAAAGGAATATCTATTTAGAAAAATAAATAGAATTATAAAAGGAATATTTAGTTGGAAACTAAATAGGATTATAAAAGGAAATTGATGAGATAAAAAGGAGTTAATCAAACGTAGTTTATCAAAAGGAGTTAATCAAACGTAGTTTATCAAAAGGAGTTAAACAGACATAGTTAATTTAGGATAATAACCATTTAGCACGACTGCTAACGTAATTCGCAGGGCTGCAGATAGCATACGGCGGTCGGATGTTTCCTGAGGGAATCAGGCGTAACCATTGTGATTGCTGCGATCTAGAGTTAAGCGAATGGAGTTAAATCGAATATTAGTTATTCGAATAAGAGTTAAACAAATAGAGTTATTCAAATAGAGTTAATCGAAATAGAGTTAAACAAAATTAGAAACTGATTAGAGATTAGTAAATTGAATGGTTCTCTAAGTGTCTATCTGATGTTGGTTTCGGCCTTCGGGGTTTATACTTAGAGAAATGTTCTCATACTAGTTTACATTCAGGGACTGATAGTTGTGGAATGATAGTGATATGTATATAAACAACGGAAATGTTTTCCAGTGTTAATAACATATATTTTCTAAACATAGAAAATAAGGAAATGTGAATATATATATATTGAATGATGATTGATCGATATAATTTCCTCCTGGAAATAATATCGTTGTTTGCACACCTGTTTTTCTTTGATGGTTAAATCACATACTATCGAAGTACCATTTTAATGTTGTTAATATGGAGAGACCGGTTGGATTATTATCCAAAGAACCACTCTGTATTGGCATAAGCGTTGCGAATCATATATGCCAAAGATAATTGAAGACGGACTAAAGTGTAAGGGTTGTTGTATAAATCTTAGATAACAATTGCCTAAGATGGATGTACTGAATAGTGCCTTCGGTTTGTCCAGTCCCAGGACAACTTGTATGGATGAAGGTCTGACAGAGTATATCTAATAGATCGCGTAAGTTGATCTCTTCAAACGTATTCACGTTTGGTGGAGGAGGAACTCGTTTCTCTTAGTTGTATACCCTTGTTATTTTTGGATAAATCAATTTGTGATTTGGCGGGTATGACGATGTGACATTCTAAGTGAATGAAAATGTGACATGTAAAAGATAAGCGTAGCTTCTAGCCTCACACATCCGGTAAATGACAGAAGTCGGGCAGGCAGCATGGCTATGTAGTTCGCACCTATTAGGGTGTATAATCACCTGATCTAGAGTTTCATTTACTTCTAAAAATCTATTGTTGATGTTGTCCCATTCGGGAAACGGTTGCTGATCCCAACCGTTGGTGATATACATTCGATACACTCAAGCGAAATGAGTGGTCGGTCATGTGTGGCCGGGTTGCAAGATGTTCTTGTTGGACCCAGTGTATTCCTCTCTAGAGGTACACTAGCGAAAGGTGGTTCCATACATTGTCATAGTTGGAAATCCATTACCCAATACGTGCTTGCGGTTTTGATTGTATACTATATATGTAGAACATGAGATGAAAGCGTTTCTGCTAGATGATTATTATATTGTGGTTGATAGACATTATTATAATATCAAAAGGTTTTTGATATAAAGATAATTTGGATTCTCATAAGGAAAAAACCCGTTCCGTTATACGGTGTGGTCTTATGAGATATCGTTTACTTGTTCAAATTGTTTTAAACTGTTTTACTCACACCAGTCCCATGACTGACCCAGAGTTTATTTTGTTTTATTTTCCCTAAACTCTTGGGTGTCCAATTTTGTACGAGTAGTCAAGTAGTTGGGATTTACAGATACTTGAAGAGCTGGAGCAGGAGGCTTCAGGATCATATAGCTATTGTTTATTTTCGCTATGTTGTAAGTGTTGTACTTTGGAAATGATATGTATATTCAAGTACAGATTTGTATTTCAAAGTTATGTTATGAAATATATTTATTCATTCCGCTGTGAGATTCGTGTTTACTCTGATGTTGTATGTTCTTCTTCTTCTATTCTTAGTTTCTATCTTATATTTCCTCACCCTCTAATTTCTTTCATTAACCATCCGGTATTTTCGACTCTTGGTGTTTGATATGTGTTGTATATCGGATAACCAAGATCGCAAATTTCCGGGTCGTTACAGGGTGGGGGTCTCAGATTGTGTCACTTGCTTTGTCGTTATATGGTTTTTAGTATTTTGAATTTCGTGTTTCTTTTTTGGAGCTTTTTTCCCTTACCGATGTTCACATGTCTTTCTCTCTGTTACCTTATAAGAGCAACTCCAATAGTGGAGGATTACGATCCTGAGTCATGAATATATGCCTTATTCGTAACCCAATAAAGCTTACAACTCTTAGTATTAAGGGTAATATTCGGGGACCAATTTTGAATTCACATATGGTCCTGGAAGCTGAAATTATTAGCACTCTATGGGAAAGCACCGATTTTTTTTAGCACACACCGAAAATTCGACGCTTTGCCTCCTCCTCCTCCTCCTCCTCCTCCCCCCTCCCCTCCCCCCCCCCCCCCCCCCAACGGTTGCAATTCGGTTGTTTATGCCTCCAACGGTCATAGAACGATCATATTTTCATCTAACGACTATAAAATGGCCATATTTTCTTTCGACGGCTATATAAAAAGATCATAATGCAACTACAACGACTATATTTTTAGTTACAAATTACCAACTTCCATACATTCTACATCACAACACAATTTCTCTTCCTTTCCATCTACCACTCCCAAAGTAACCGAAATATAATAATATCTTCACCATTTGGAGAATTTTTACATCTAACAATGGCCGAAAGCCAGTTTTCTCAAGATAACACCGAGTACGACCTAGCTACTCCTTCATGCAAACAATCAACTTTTCCTTGAACAAGCGAGGAGGATTGTGATATATGCAATATCTACTGCTATTTTTCATAGGATTCGGTTACAGGGAATGATTAATCAGCCATTAAGCTGTGAATAAACATAAAGACTGCATTCACTGAGAAGTGCCCTGAAGGCATACGAATGGTGTCAGCGATTTAGGGTCAATTCGAACAACGTCGTTTTATGAATTATAAGTTTATAAAATAAAGAAATACAATCTTATTGACATGGGAGGCGAGGAACATGTGGTACGTTTTCTTTACTACGTAGATTAGTGGTTTCATCATTGTTATTTATGAATCATTTTCAGTTTTTCTTATTAGAAGCGAATGACAAACGAGGAGTTCAGATCCGCCAAATCACTAATTGATGCCCTCAAAAGTACGTTGGGTGTTAGACTAAGAGAAATTTCCTTCTCCGCCACCACTATGGTACTTTTGAAGAAATCAATGTACATGACCATTTGGAGACACTCTGTCAGACATCCGTCCATATAAGTTGTCTTGTGTTTGGACAAACTAAATATATTATCCCATCAATCCATCTTAGGAAATTTCTACGTAGAATTAACAGAACAGCCTTTGCACTTTGCTCCCTCTTTAGTTATCTTCAGCATAATTTGATTCGCAACGCTTATGCCTATACGGAGTGGTTTTCAGATAATAAACCTGATCTCGGTCTTTCCGTATTGGCAACAAGAATATAAAATAGACCAAAACTTTGATAGTCGGTTATTTAACTATCAAAGGAAACATCCGTACAACCAACGATTCTATTTCCAAATGAAAATTCTACCGATCAAGCATCAAGCAACTCTAAGCCCGTTAAATTAATTTCTTATTAATTTCTCATTTCTCAATTTCTCATTTTTTCGTTTTTCTTATCTTTCACAAGATATTTCTCAAATCCCATTTGGGCTCTCATTATTCTTGGAAAACATTTCCATATATCATAACTATTTACTTTCTATATTCCAGAAAATATCTCTTATCACAGTTGGAAAACTTTTCCATATATTCACAAATTCTTATTTTCTATATTTAGAAAACATATGTTATTAACATCGAATTTTTTTTCCATAAATTCACATCTCTTACTTTATGTCGACTAAATCATTTCATTTTCTATACTGAGATAACATCTCTGATTATATTTGGAAAAATATTTCCAAAACTCATTTACTTGAATTTAAACAAATATCGTATAAAACACCGCTGTTACGACAATTTAAAACCATAACACTCATCAATAGCCCGTATCTCTAACCAATCCTCGCTAAGAACCTTATTCGTTCGTCAACGATGAAATCAATCAAGTTGAGGTATAATTACCTCTCAGATCTTAATTGAACAACATTCTTAACTTTGACAAAGTTCGTAAATTCGAATACCAACAAAACATCGCTCATGCAACTCTCGGATTCAATTTAATAATCCACTTTTTTCCGGGAATCATTGATTATAACAATAGTGTTATAATCCAGGCTCTGAGATATAAAACCTTAAAATATAACTTTTGTTCATTATTTTGAATAAATAAATAATAAACAGCTAAATATTGATTAAACAGAAAGTAAATAGTACTTTCATGAATTCGGTATAGTCGAATTTCAATGTTTAACTCTCTTTCGAGTATTTTCTATTCGATTATCATTCCGAACTTTGGAATAAATTTACCATTTCAAATCAACTAAATTTCCACTTTCATTCTATATTCACCTTTGAATTTATCATTTCCAACTCCTTACCAATTTCACTTATAACCATTCCAATATGCAAAACGTTTACTTTTAAACCATTATCCACCTTAAAGTGAATATTCCTTTATAGAAATCTGGACTCGTTTTATCAAATCAATTTGATTTGAATTGTGAACACTATTACGGGCTCAAATCCTTTCTATCGAGTCACTTTATAAATTTACATTCATATTCCACTTTTTTGTAAATCTCGTTTTCAAGTCAACTTCTTGTTAATTATCTATCAAGTTTATAACTTAATATCAACTTCATATTTGATTTAAATTACTGGTTCAAAACCCAATACAAATTATCTTGTCAAGTTCCAAGTTATATAGCATACAATTTATAAAAATAAATTATTTTCATAAAATTTGACATAGTCGAATTCCAACTATAAATCCTTATGCATTTATTTCAATTCCATTGAGATTCCGAAAATCAAAGTAAATTTCGTCGTTTTGTTCTCAAACAATTTCCAACACCCGGGGAACCCGCCAATTTTCGTCTTGATTTCTATCCAAATTCCTTTCTCGATGACCCTCGAATTATGAATATCAATGTTTGTAACTTTTCAGTTTTTCCTTCTTTTAGGGTAATCTACCCTCGAATTATGAATATCAATGTTTGTAACTTTTCAGTTTTTCCTTCTTTTAGGGCAAGTAGATTACGGTAAATGATGATGGCAGTTTTCAAAAATAAATTCACAAAAAACAAGCAAACTAATCTGCACATATGCGCAACAATACGTCTAACCTTCGTAAACTAAACTACTTGGGAGTTTTGAAAATCAAGAAACAGATTAAATTTTGCACTTAACGAAAGTGTAGCAAATTGCAAGCATGTGTAGGTAATCAAACATAAAAGCTAAACGTGTCCTGATACTTAGCAAACCGCTACTTCTAAAGTGACAGTCAAGAAACGTCGGCACGAGAACGGGCACACTGATAAATATTTAAATACATTTTAATGGGGCTCTTTCATGCAAAAGAGCACCCTCCAAAAAATAAAGTATGCTGCTTAAATGTGGAGAGCACACGGTAATCTTTAGTAAAAGGCGAAAGAATAGTTCGCTCTGTGCTCACCACGCAGCTGCTTGCGTTCTATAGTATCAATTCGGCCTGTTTATATATTAGACTGGCCTCCTTCGCTGCTTAATATCCAGCGATATGGGACAAAACATGCAAAACTGCATCACTTTTTCTTTACTCTTTCTCCTTTCAATCTTTTTGTCCCAGACTTCTCAGCTTGTTTTTCATTTGAACTTGCTTACCATGCTTAAGTTGAACCCTTGGAGTTGAACTCTATTACCACCATTGTTCACATTATATTTGCACATAAGAGATCTGCTGCACGGTATTTCATCTACAGTTTTGGGTTTTAATTGTTTATCCGTATATATTGCTTCATATTGACGCTTAATTTGTTTTTGTAGCAGCTTCTTTCGATTGCTCTGTTTGAAGCAACGATGTATTATTTCATGGCTGTTCATGTGTGCTTGCTTGAGATGCCAATATATGATTCAGTCATCTCACTCGTCTTGAGCTTGAGAAGCTACCCAGCATGCTATTTTCTTATTATATCTGTATGGTTTGAACTTGCCTTGATATATGTTAAAGAAAGTCAGCAAAATAACGCAACTTCCTATGAGTATTGCCAATTTAATCGTTGATATAACAGAAGTTGGTGTCAAATTGCTGTCATCCATTTTGTTTGAATCAAGAAAACCATATAGGAGTAATATTTAAAAGGATGCTAGTTCTCAACTAGTTTGTAACATGACATTCAAGGTCAGCTGGTCAATAATATGACGTTCTAGCTCAGTTGGTTAGTGATAAAAGGGATATCAATCCAATATTACTAGTATTTATGGAATTAATTTTGAAAACAAAAGAAACGAACTGTGGGGTAAACATAAAAATATGAGCAATAAATATAAACTACCATGAATAGTAATGGAAGATTTCACTAATGCATTTAAAAGAGACAATGCAATTCCACAGAGCAAAATGCATAAAATTAGCAAATTCTTATTACAAAATGGATTGATTCGATTAGTTACTTATGGTAATAAATCTACACTACGCAGGTCAAGGATGGTCAAGATTGTACATTGTAAGCTAAATAGTATATTAGTTAATAAAAAAATCTCTAGCTTTTCCAAAATGTATATTTTGTGGTAGCATTTGCATTAGAGGTGATACTGTGGTTAGAGGGTAGTAAAGCTTGGGTAGAAAAATCATTGGAAGGATGAGTCATAAGAGCGGAAAACATGGACCCATAACCTGACTGAAAAAAATTAGTTTTGGTGGAGGGGATGAAAAAGAAGAGTTAATGTGCATATTCTGTGCATGTTTGAGAAATATGAGACCAATTCTTCATGTCCCTATTCCCAGTATCCTTCATGTCCCTCCAATCAAATCTCCTGATTTTCGCTGTTTTGCATTTAAATCTTCAACAATTCGGGGATTTTAGTGCAAAAGGTGGAAACTAGAGGGTTTTGACTTGGTGAGACACGAGGGACACTGAAAATGAGGACATAACAATTGATACAGGGAACCATGGAAGAAGGATATGACATATTTGTTTAATGTGAGTGGGGATGGGTTACAAAATGCAATACAAGTTTGTTGACACCATTTTAACGTGTGTCATCATGACACCACTAACGGTGTTTGTGGTGTGTGGTTGTGATTGTCCCCTGAATTTCCCTTGTTAAATCTCAGCCGCACACCACTAATAAATAGTGTCAACAAACTAGCTTTCTACAAAATGGACAGAATATTGACCAGTTTGAAAGTAAAAGGCTTGATGCATCAAGCTCAATGATAATAAGATTGGAGAGGGATTTATGAAATCAAATTGCATAGTAATGCTTTAGATTAGTTTAAGCTAGGTCATAGGCAAGATGGTTGTAAGAACAGTATAAGCAACGGTATCTAAAGAATGCACTAACACTTAGGGTGTGTTTTTAACGAACAATAATATAGCACTGGAGCATGATATTTGAGTGGCGCATTTGAGCGTGACATTGTTGCGAACGGGAAATGTGTTTTTTTGCTACGAACGAGGTATTTGAGTGAATTATTTATTTGTTGAATTATTTGTTTTGAATTAATTTATGCGTTTAATTTTAATTCATGTTTCTTATGTGTATGACAACATTTTGGAAAGCTTGTAATATCGGTCCCACATTGCCAAAAACTTATGAATAGCTTGGTATATATATGAGTATGCAAACTATAGACACAATTAAAATAAAATCAAATAACCTTAAATTAACATAAAGGCTTGATACTCATACATATAAATTAACACGCAGCATCATTAACACAAAATTATTGTTGGCGTCCGACGCCAACAACCGAATTTCCGCCGATCGCCAATCATTCCTGCAAGCGTGGCTTACCACGTTCCGGCGTCAAATGCGAATGCAAGCGTGGAGAGAAAGAGCTGTGAACACACCCTGACCTTATTATTTTCATGCAGCAAGTCCTCAACGTGTATTTTGAGTATGTCATCATTTTTCACTTAATCTTCTCCACTGTCAACATCAGTAACTAAATTTGCATTTTAAGACATTACAACTTGTTAGACCAAAATCTAGGCCTAACACCCAAATGCTATGTGAAAACCTCACAATCACAAATCAATGCAGAAAAGCAATAAAATAAGAGGAGACACACAATATTTTATAGTGGTTCGGCTCAAACCAAGCCTACGTCCACTTTATCTCTTCTTAAATCCTAAAAAGTTACAAGTACAATTCTGTTGGTTTGCGGTTTATACACGAAATCCTCGTGTTCACAATGAAAAGAAGTACAAAAAGTGGAGATTATACACGAAATCCTCGTGTTATAATGTGGAATTCGGCTTTGATGTGTTCGCAAAGTCCTTACGGTTGTAATGGTGGAAACCCAGTAAGAGAGTGGCCAAAAGATTCAAAAAGCTCCCCTCAAATGGCCATGTTTCGGAGTATTTATAGGCATAGGAACCCTTCTGGGTGACCCGGTTTGGATGCCACGTGGCACACCCAGAGGAAATCTCAAAGAGTAGTGGAGAACGTGGAAATATCATTTCCAAGTCATGTTGGGCCAAGTGTTATCCGATCCGCATTTGTTGGAGGCGGTTATGGCAAGAGAATCGGTCAAACTTTGTGTGCAGAAGCAGGTCCAGGGGGTCGGTTCGGCCCTTCGATCCGAACCGAGTTGGTGGCCTCGATTAGAAGACGTTACACACTTCTGTGCAGAATCCGAGGGGGATCGGTTCGGCCTAGCTCGATCCGAACCGGGCCAGTGCTATGCTGAAACCATCCAGTGCTATCGGGTTAGCTTCTAAGCTGTGATTGAAGGGCGGTTCGGGTTCCACCACGCACGATCTGAACCGGTTAGGGGTGATGCCAAATTTCCAAATTTAAGTTTCCGGTTCTGCATGCGTCCACGGAAACAGACATAACTTTCAAACCATAAGTCCGTTTTGTCCAAACGAAAGCTCGACTTGAAGCTGATTCAGAGAGCTACAAGAGTTACGGAGCTTAGCTCCATAATTGATGTTTTTGGGCCTAAAAGAGGTCGTCTGATAGGATTTTCGGGCCAATCTTTGTTTGTGATGCGACTTCAACCAAATCGCTTCCTGTCTTCTGACGATATTCCCCATACTTGTACGTATTGTTAACCAGAGATTTCATGTGTGATGGCTTTGACTAAAAAGCCGGTCAATATTTTGGCCCCCAGAACATATCTTGCTGGTTAAAGGAAGATGTGTTCTGGATAATCCAAGGCCACGCCGGGCCTGCCAGCTGCAAGTATAATCCATACCTGCGAAGAAAAGAGAGAAAAAAGGTGTATCAAATCCTGACAAAACTAATTACACTTTCGAGCATAAACCATGCTTGGGCGTTTGTTTGAGCATAAACCATATCGAGGGACGTTCGCATCATCCTGCCAAAACCTGACGAGGGACCTAACCTTCCGGGTATAAGTCATACCAGGAAGTTCAAACTGAGCATAAGCCATACTCGAGTTTTATTGAGTTCCTTTGCCCAATCCTGACAAGATCGTTCTTCGTTCCTGAGTATAATCCATACTTAAACATCCTAGTGAGTAAAATCCATACTCATGTCGGGAGAGAGCTATACTTGCCAAAACCTAACAAGACAGTCTGTCCCTAGGCATAATCCATACTTAAGGGTCCGAGATAAGTATAAGCCATGCTTTAATTAAGATTGAGAATCCTGCCACAACCTGACAAGACACTTAAATTCGCTAAACATAATCCATGTTCAGAAATTACTTTCTTATTCGATTCAAAGTACAAATCTAAAGCAAATCCTGATTGGTTTGTCATCGGGTGCAGAGCACGCTTTGGAGCTAAATCCTAACCCCGAATGTGTGTACTCCGATTTAGCCAATCGGAAAACCTAAAGAAAGCAAAGAGACATATCTTAAATCCTAAGAAATGGTGAAAATGCAGCGTGATCCAATCCAGATCAGTTGATGATGATCCCACGGGAGCTCGATTCAGGGTCATTCCCTCTCCGGGGAGCAGGTGGTGGCAGCGTGGGTGCAGGCGTTGTAGGTTGTTTCACATACTCGGGTAGCTCTCCACGTCTAACCCGTTCCTCAATCAAGTCTCGCAAGTGCCTACAGTCATTTGTGTCATGACCGTCTATATCATGGAATATGCAATGCTTTCCAGAATTGCGTTCTCTTTGCGATGGCTCCCTTCTGGGAGGCTTTGGGTAGGAGATGACACCGTTTGTGTCCATGTAAATGTCAGTCAAGGTCGAATTGAGTTCGGTGTACTTTTCATATTTGGGCCCTCTCTGGGGCTGAGCGTTGCGGTCATTCTTGACAGCAGTTTTCCCTTTTCCTTTTCCAGATTCAGACGGTTCTCCGTCTTTGAGCATGTTGACATCGAGAATTTTCTTTTCAAAAGTTGCATCTTCCTCACGCAGAAATCTATCCGATTCAAGGTAGAATTCGCTAAGATTCTGTGGTGGATCTCGATATAAAGATTTTTTGAATTCCGAGTTACCCAGAACGCCATATACTACAGCCATTAGTACCATCGATGGTTCAGGTCGATCAACTGATTCTGCTGCAACGTTGAATCTTTCCAGAAATGAGCGAAGAGTTTCTCTGGGCCTCTGCTTGATTGTGGTAAGCGACATGACGTTCTTGGGTCGAGCGATGTGGACCCGAAATTGCTTGATAAAGCGAGCGACCAACATGTTCCACCTGTTGATCGACTCAGATTCCAACTGCCGAATCCACATAGCAGCTATATTGGTCAAAAAGAGGGGGAAGCATTTAGCCATGACGTTTTCCGACGCCGGTTGAACTTCTATATGCCATTTGTAGCGCATCAGGTGCATGGTACGATCTGTCCTACCGTTGTAGGGCTCTAATTGTGGAAGTTTGAAATTTGGGGGATTGCGAGAATTCCTGATTTCTTGTGTGAATGGATTGTGGTTGACATCATCCATGTCATTCTGATAGGTGCGGCCTCTCGAGAGGCGTTCAATGAGGTTGGTGAGCCGATCGCCTTCAAAGAGCTGTTGCAAGCTACTAAGGTCAGAGCTGGTGCCCCAGCGTTAAATCTAGAAGAGTTCGGGAAAGTATGGGGAGCTTGGAAGATCATCCGGTTCGGTTCGGAGGTGCCCCTCTGTTGTGGCTCAGAGAAGTGAGGAGGTTCGTGGTAATGGTCATGGTTCGGGTCAGATATTCTGATCCGACCCGGTTCTGGTCCTCTGTTCCGAGCAGTTTCCTGTTGCCACTGAGCTGGTGGTTGAATGTCCATTCGGACCAGTGCGGTGGAAGGTCGTGCTCGACCTGGGTCTCTGTGTTTCCATCCAAAACACTAAGTGTTACCGCTGCAGAATGCTGAGGGGGATTGCCCCTTGTTCCCTCCATGCCCCCGGTTCGGATCAGATTTCGCTCTGTGATCTGGGTCAGATCCGAATCGATCCGGTTTGCTGCTCCTGCTGGGCCTGATTCCATGTTATTTCCAGCGAGTTGTGTGCCACCGTTCGGCCTGCCTTCCATTCGAGCAAAGAATGCATCCATCATCTCCTGTTGGATCCTGAGGAGATCATCTTGCCTTGCCATTTGAGTTCTCAATTCAGCAAGAACGCCATCCATCTCTTCTCTGGTTAAGTATGCCGATAGATCACCATGAGAGGAAGCCTCCTGGCTCGCCTCATTCCTCGCGCCTTCCGTACCAACATCCTCAGTACAAGAAAATGTTCCATCTTTCTTTAGTTTAACCATCGATCCAATAGCCGAGCAATCCGATTCCTTTCAAGTTATAGATTGAAGTCATATCGTGTGCCCCCTTTCTGGCGCGCCAAAATGTTAGACCAAAATCTGGGCCTAACACCCAAATGCTATGTGAAAACCTCACAATCACAGATCAATGCAAAAAAGCAATAAAATAAGAGGAGACACACAATATTTTATTGTGGTTTGGCTCAAACCAAGCCTACGTCCACTTTATCTCTTCTTAAATCCTAAGAAGTTACAAGTACAATTCTGTTGGTTTGCGGTTTATACACGAAATCCTCGTGTTCACAATGAAAAGAAGTACAAAAAGCGGAGATTATACACAAAATCCTCGTGTTATAATGTGGAATTCGGCTTTGATGTGTTCGCAAAGTCCTTTCGGTTGTAATGGTAAAAACCCGGTAAGAGAGTGGACAAAAGATTCAAAAAGCTCCCCTCAAATGGCCATGTTTCGGAGTATTTATAGGCGTAGGAACCCTTCTGGGTGATCCGGTTCGGATGCCATGTGGCACACCCAGAGGAAATCTCAAAGAGTAGTGGAGAACGTGGAAATATCCTTTCCAAGTCGTGCTGGGCCAAGTGTTATCTGATTCGCATTTGTAGGAGGCGGTTATGGAAAGAGAATCGGTCAAACTTCGTGTACAGAAGCAGGTCTAGGGGATCGGTTTGGCCCTCCGATCCGAACCGAGTTGGCGTCCTCGATCAGAAGTCGTTACGCACTTCTGTGCAAAATTCGAGGGGGATCGGTTCGGCCTAGCTCGATCCGAACCGAGCCAGTGCTATGCTGAAACCATCCAGTGCTACTGGGTTTGTTTCTGAGCTGTGATTGAAGGGCGGTTCGGGTTCCACCATGCACGATCCGAACCTATCAGGGGTGATGCCAAATTTCCAAATCTAAGTTTCTGATTCTGCATGCGTCCACGGAAACGGACATAACTTTCAAACCGTAAGTCCGTTTTTCCTAAACGAAAGCTCGACTTGAAGCTGATTCAGAGGGCTACAAGAGTTATGGAGCTTAGCTCCGTAATTGATGTTTTCGGGCCTAAAAGAGGTCGTCTAATAGGAGTTTCGGGCCAATCTTTGTTTGTGATGCGACTTCAACCAAATCGCTTCCTGTCTTCTGACAATATTCCCCAAAGCGTATTGTTAACCAGAGATTTCATGTGTGATGGCTTTGATAAAAAGCAGGTCAACACAACTATACCTTCAAAAAAATTATATTTCCATTTTGATCATATATCTTACCTTCTTCAACACTGTCAAGAGCGGCAAATTTATTGTTTAATTGGACAGTTTATTTCCTATTGCTATTGAACGAAAATTCATCTTAGAATTTGCATTTGGTATAGGCTAAGAACAACTCCAATTGTTTCAGGGTGTGGATTTTAGATTTCCAAACCCCAAAAAGCTGGAAATTCCAATAGTTTGTGGACCACCAGCCAAATCAAAGCTGTTGTTTGTGTCAGCACAAATTAAAAGTGGGCCATGATAGAAAAATTAAAGCTGTCACATTGTTTTGTTAACCTTAAAACCGATTTGAAGAAATTTAGTTGTGGATAAGGCTGTCCCACAAGCCTAATATTAAGTGTTCCCACAAGCCAAATTAGTTTTTAATTTGTACACGTATAATTTTAATTCTTTTGTTTGGAAAAGAAAAAGTTAACCAGGCATTTGTTGAACAGACATCTGGTCTCGGACATTTGGTCAACAAGCGCATGGAGAGTTTGCAGATTCCGGAATATTTCCTCCTGAAATCCAATCGAAAGGTAATTTGTACACGATGTTCGGCAGCTTTTAGAGTGTGGATTTCATATATTTGGAAATCCACTGCTCAGTTGGAGAAGCTCTAATGTTAAAAGGCTCGAATACTTTTTTGTCAAATTGTGCGAAAATCAAATCTTGCGGCTGCTGCATCTTCCCCCTTTAATCTCACACTCCCCCATGAACTGTGCCATTTCCGCACTTCTCTGCACCCAAAATTCCGTGCCCTTTAGCATGGTTGTTTGATATATTAGATGACTTAGCATTACCAGCTTGAGCAACATTGGCTTGATTAAAATTCTCATGAGCACCAGAGGCAACTGCAAGCGTATATCATTTGTTAATGAGGCATTTTTTTTCTTGATATGGTCAACTCTTTTCCATACCCTTTTGTTTACAACACCAACACGATTCCTTAAACAGTTTTTCATAGTTTCAACATGGGCTTTCTCAAATACTCTAACTTTCTTTTCATTTCTAATAACACTATGATCCTATGACAAACAACTATACTTGCAGTTTTTACTCGAATGTCTAAAGACTTTGTAATTAACACAAATGTCAGATTTCCACAAAATATCGTACATAAAAATCAGTTGAGTAGATCCATCAAGTGATTGAACAGAGAAGGAGTTAACTAGCACTACAAGAAAACTTCATATAGACATCGGCTAAAAAAACGATGTCTCCATTTTTCGGGAGCGATGTTGATGTCAATGATGTCTAAAGTGCCAATTTTTTACATTAGTTAAAAAACGATGTCGAAGCGGTAGTAAGACATCATAAAATAATTAATAAACGATGTATCAATCCTTTTTTTTGTTTATTTCCATTCATATTAACCCCTTTTCTCATCTCATATACAGAAATAAATATTTATTAATAGAAATACTATTGCACAGAATTTAATATTTAAATAGTAGTTTTATTTAATTAAATATTTTATTTAATTAAATATTTTATTTAAACATATGAAATACCTCGCTACAAGACTCATCACTCATCACCTCGCTACAATACTCATCACTCATCACCTCGCTACAACACTCAACACAACCAGTTATACATTATACCAAGTGCCTCAATACGCACATCCTCCAACTGGTCCACAATGTAACACTTTCAATTCTTCTTATAGATTTTATGCTCCAATCCACAATGTAACACATTAGCAGGAACTTATATCATATATCAAGAGGCAAGAATAAGATCCTGACCGCCATTGGTTTCTGAAGGTCGACAAATTCAACAGAAGCAACACATAATGGAGACTGAATCTCTCTAGACACCATTGGCTAAAATAAAGAAAAATCAGTATTTCATTTCATAATTTGTAGAGCAAAACAAAATGATATAAGTATCAGAGCACTAAATTCATTGAGCTGATATTGGTAATGATATTATGATAGGAAATTAATGCTTATCATTCTCAGTAGCTTACTCTTTGCATATGCATCTAGAAACATAATTTATATTACAGAGATATCATTCTGCAAGAAAAATATCCTTCATACATAAGCAATCTCTGCCCCAGTAATAATTAGTGTTACTACACTCATGGCTTCTTGCATTCAATTACAAATAAATGTAGTCTAGTATGTAACATGCAATATGTTATTAATTAACCATTTTTATTAGCTTCAACATGTTTGTATAAAATAGTTTTTTGTAAAGTCTTACCATCCAATCTCTAGTTGCTTCGTATATTAGCAGCCTCCCAAGTTCTGCTAAAGTATATTCTACCATGAAACCAAGATGCATAAATCAACTATTAAACATTTTCTCTGCATGCTTACTTTCAGAAGTAAAAAATATAGCATTCAAGCGTATATTTTCTTGTTCAATTCCTGGTTAATGATTACTTACGTTACAATCTTTTACAGCATCCATTGAAACTATCGTAGAGATTTGCGCCATGCAGTTGGGACTCAACCTTACTCTCTTTGGTGCTACCGAGTAACCGAGACCTAGGGTTTCGTAGAAAATTCATAATAAATTGAAGATTGAAATCATGGAGAAGTAGAGAAAAGAGAAACCGCTTACTTTTGGAAATGCTTCTTAAAAGAAACGGGAATCTGGAATTGGGGGGGTTTAGGAAACCCTAATTTCAACTGAAGTCGGCCGACATTTTTTAGAGAGATAAAACGGATTTGGTCTGTGTTGAGAAATAAAACGCGAAGGGGTGAAACGTGAAGAGGGAAATAATTATGACGTGGAAGAAGCGGGTTGGCTAGTTGCTATGCACATGGACCGTGAGAATGGATGGTTAGATGGACATGCTTGGAAGCGTGTGGACGGGATGTAAGCGGATTGTGGGATGCGGATCATGAGACCTTTAACATCACTCATGAAGCTGATGTAAATGATGCATAAAAACTGATGTTAAAGCACATTTTGAACCCCGTCCTGGACGTCAGCCATTAAGTTTTTTGGGTACAATCCGTCTCAGCGATAATACATAATTTCACTATAAAATATAATTAACAAATATTAACTATAATTAATAAATATTAACTATAATTACTAAAAAATATTAACTATAATTTACTAATTATAATATTAGCTATAATTAATAAATATTAACTATAATTTACTAATTATAAAATAATTAATAAATATTAACTATAATTACAAAAAAATATTAACTATAAAATATAATAATAAATATTAACTATAATTTACTAATTATTAATCATTAACAATAATTCATTTAACAAGTGATGTAATAGACAACATCTATTATAATAAGTGATGTAATAGCCAAGATTTTTGATATGGCCTATAAGTTCAATTTTTTAAAAGTGTATTTAAGACATCAGTCTTTCAATAAATCGATGTCTAAGAAACCAACAACATCACTTTTAAAATGAGCGATGTTAAAAATATGTTTTGACATCGGCTGAATTTAGGACGATGCTAAAACTGTGATGTCTATTCTACTTTTTCTTGTAGTGTAGTTCTGGATTAGGGGATGTTTCAGTTACACATTGACATACTAAATACGATCAAGCTTCTCAGTAGAATTATCTAAACATATTAATTTTCTGAGAGAATACGCAAAGCTGGTTTATACCAAGTTGCGACTAAGCAAAAATGAGGATATCATAGAGTTGTACCTAGACGGGCAATGTTATTATAAAACTACTAATAATTGGAAAACTACAGAAATTGGTTTATTTCTTGGATTAATTGTCACGAATAATCCAAAGTTTAACGTGTCTTCCTATAATAATCCCAAGTTTGGATTATTTTTAAATAATCCCAAGTTTAGGGTTCTCTTCCCATATTGATCCCACTGACCTTTTAACTTATTACAGTCGGTTTCAACTTTATACTTTACCAAATCTAACATGAATTCACTTCTTCTTTTTTTATTCTTCTTCTTTACTCGACTTCAATTCTTTCCTCAATTCTATCTTCAATTCATTTCTTTGATTCTTGATTTCTTTTTCTAGTTCAACGAAAACTCAATCGATTTCTTCTATTTCGAGTTCAACAAGAGCGGCGGCAAACAACTGTGACCATAATATTCCAGCGAAGATGAAGACTGTGAAGGCAGGCGCTAATGCGGAGAAGAAGTTTTTGGTTGCTCCATGTGGCCTGCAAGTATAACTAGGTTTTTTTGTTGTTGAGGTTTTGTGATTGCTGATTTGGGGAAATTGTTGATTGTCATTGCTGCTTTTAATGATGTTCTTGTTGTAGTGTTGAATTGTGGGTAATGATATGTGCAGAATGACGATTGTGGGTATTTTATGTGGCATGACGAAGTGTATGAAAGCAATAGTAATGTTGAATTGGATGATATGCATGTTAAATTGATGGAAAAAGAAAGGACTATATTGCAGCTGCTCGTGGAGTCGAAAAACATTGAAGATAAGCTACTGAAACAAAAGCGAAAGAGGTCAAAAATTGATAATTAGTGGCAGATATGGGGAGAGAGTTGCCCGTAATGCACATTGAATGTGGAACACATGAGAAAGGAGAAAAAAATTGCAACTGCCTTAGCTATGTCGTGGATAATGCGAGGAATTGTTTTATGTATTGCAATGGCTTTTATTGAGATGTAGTTTAGGGGTTTGGAATTGTATTTTTTAACTGCAGTGTCGTGTATGCACTAATATGAAAAGGCAAATTCTATTTCAACTCATAAATTTAGTTAGTATCCCCCCCAAATCATGAAATAATCGGTAAACCCACAAATTTAGTTAGTAGCCCCCTGTTTTTTTATAAAAATAACCAAAAATACCCTTCCACGTAGGAAGACTACGTAGTTTTTCACTGTACCTCGTAGTTCCCCTACTTGGTTCGTTGAAGTACCAATTAGATGATCTTCGTGGTTCATTCATGGACCATGTAGGAGTACTATGAGGTACACCGAAAACCCACGTAGTTCAACTACGATGTGTACCAAAAACTGGAAAAAAATATAATAGAAAAAAAGGCATTTTGGTCATCATATTTTTCTGATAAAATGGGGGGCTGCTAACTGAATTTATGGGTTGAAATAGAATTTGCCATGTGAAAATATGTTGTAATGGCTTTTTTTGGGAATGTGCAATGGCATTGAATATTAGTGTATGGCAGTGTAACAACATATTAGTGCATGCATTGATATGTTGTGATGTTATGTGGCAGTATAACAACATATTAGTGTATGCATTGAATATTAGTGTATGGCAGTATAACAACATATTAGTGTATGCATTGATATGTTGTAATGTTGTATGGTAGTGTAACAACATATTAGTGTATGGTAGTGTAACAACATATTAGTATACGCATTGATATGAATATATGAAATAAATATATTCATTGATATATGTGCATGCATGCTAATGTTTGCTAATATGCATATGGCAGAATTCATGTTGATATGATTTAGCATGCGTAACAGCATAACAGTGCATGCTAATATGCAATGACAGAATTCATGCTGATATGGTATGCATGCTAATATGCATGCTGATGTGCAATGGCATTAACATAACAATACAGTAAACCACAATATATGAATACACATAACATTAACAATACAGTGAACCATAACAATACACATAACATTAACATAACTAAGTACGCTAACAGGTACATTAAGACAAACTACTACATCCAGCATATTACAAATGAGTACACTAAGACAAACCAGTACAATAACAAACAAATACTACAAAAATGCTTCCAAAGATCAACTGCCTAAACAAAAAAGCTTCCAAAGATCAACTACTACAAAAAAACTTCCAAATATCAATTCGATGATGCATGTGTTGGTACCATAAATTGATTCTGAACTTAATGGATAGAGATCTGAAACAATCAAAAAAATGTATGAATGTATGATGGTGCACAATATATGAATGTACAATACATGCAACAGTGAGCTGAAATAACTTAATAACTTACGTTTCTTATTTGATGACCATCAGACCTTATATACACTCCATCGCCATGAAATTTCGCAAATGCACCGCTTACTCCTCTACCACCACTTGATCGTTTGCCGCCTCTTGATCCTCTACCACCCCTGATGACTTTACCTCCTCTTCCAGTCTTTGCAGGCTCAGCTGTCACTTGGTTTTGGTTGGCTTCACTAGGTTGACATTGGCTTGCACCACCATTAACATTCTATCTTGGCCTTGTTCTTGACCTTTTCGGCTGTGCCTCAATCTGTTTGAACATGTCAGGACGCTTTCTTTTTGTATGTTCATTGGACTTGCAAACACTACATGTGAGAATTGTTCCATGGGCTGTTAATCGCCTTTTCTTTTTTGGAATCTCATGTGGGTCCTTCATCCTATTCCTTCTTTGTCTGCCTGGCCCTATCTTGATTGAAGGTGGTTGAAGGGGGTGTCATTTCCACCTAAAAATGTTTTCAGAAAACACCCATCAACACATATAACCCTCCTATATCCATCCAAGAGCCCCTTCTTTAACCCTTCAAAACATACAAAAGTCTTTGAAAAATAGGTATTGGTATACCTTTGATCATTTCATGCTCATTTCTTAAAACACTACAAGGACTTGACTGTATTAGCGTCTCTATGTATCTTCCTAGTTTATGGTAGTGTTCAGTCATAGAACCATGTAGTTTTAATGAGCCCAATACTTCACATTGTAAGCTTTTTCTCTCTTTATAACAACCCTATAAGCTCTCCTTAAAGTCTTTATTATTTCTGATGCTGGCAAATGAGGCCTTGCTTTAAATACTTCTAATAATTTCTCTACCAACAAAGTGGATTTAAGCTATCTGTTTTCTTCCATTGTCCGATGGCAATTATGATCACTGTCCACTGACTTTACTACAAAGGAGGTTAGCATGTTATCCATTAATGCACATAGCCTAAAAGGACACCCTAGCTTACATTTCACCCCTAATCTTTACAACCTAGACTTGTCACTAACCTTGAAGGTCAGGTTTCTTCCTTGTGCCACAACAAACTTTGCAAATTGTGCTCTAAATTCTTATCTTGATGGAAATCTTTGACCAACTCTCCACTCAAATGTCGACAATCAGTTCTGTTATTCACGACTATGTTCTTAAGTCTTCTCTTCCCAGCAATAACCCCTTCGTCATCATCACTATCATGAGGTGTATGGACCTCATCTTCACTGTCTTCGTACTCATTCACATGTGCATTGGCATCAACTCTTGATGTCCCAGCTTCTTATTGAGAAGCTTCTTTTCCTTGACATCCTAATTTCCCTTGAGCTGCATCCATTTGAAGCTTAATAGCAATTGTCCTTAACCTCTCATTGGGGGTGGCAATTAGACCCGACCCGATGGACCCGACCCAGCGGGTCTTGGTTCTAGGCGGGTCGGGTTTTGTCGGGTCTAAACTATACATTTAAAAAATCTGGACCTGATCCGAACTTCAGTTCGGATCAGGTCGGGTTGAAGCTCGGGTTGGGTTGGGTCCGACTGAATAATAACACTAAAAATACATATATTTCAATGTTTATTGGTCGGGTCTTTCGGGTCGGGTTTATGTGGGTCAGGTTTGATCAGTTCTTGATGGTATTTTTCAACACGTAGACCCGACCCGAGACCCATCGGGTTAGGTTTGGGTTCGGGTCTTTTCGGGTCGGTTCGGTTTGGGTTTTCGGTTCTAATTACCAGCCCTACCTCTCATTCATACCTATCATTGTGTCCCATGCAATTATTAGTTCGTCATCACTGGTATCACCCTCACCATCATAAGCGCTTTATTCACCATCATCACTTCTGGATTCATCATCGGCATTCTCAATTTCATGCTCATCAATTTCAGTATATTTTCTCCTGCGCTCATACTCACTGTCCTCGCTCTCCTCGTCCTCTCTCGCAGGATCATACACTGGATCATCTAAACTGGATGTCCCGAGATCTTCACCAATCATCTCTTCCAATTTGTAAAAACAAGGTGTTGAAATAGGACTTTCCATGCGGTTTCTAGGTGAAGTTCTATTTTGCATACATTCCATGGGGGTTTCATCTTGGTTTGAATGTTGTGGAGCTGACACATTTTTATCTACAAGTAAAGAGGAAGCTGGTTAGATCGAATTTTGTTGAGTTGACGCATTTTCATCTACAAGTAAAGAGGAAGCTGGTTGAGGTGTTTGAACTTCGGTTTGGGTTGAGGGAGAAGTTTTCTATGATTTCTAGGCGATTTTCTTCTTTCCAAACATGAATTCTCTTTGGCTGATGGGGAAGGTTGCTTACGGTTTCTAGCAGATGATCTAGCTTGAGTGTTTTAGGAGAAACCTTCTTTCTTGGAGTAATCTTCTTCCTTCGTCTTGCGTTAATCTTCGGTGGAGAGGTGTTTGGAGTCTGAGCAGAATCATGCAGCGTATTGTGTATGGTATCGATCATGGTTGGGGGTTCTACATCAATGTTATGAGGAATACCAATACCGTGCACCACAAACAACTCAACACAATGATACTCTATTGCAATTTCAGCCATTTGCAGTAACTCCTTGTCTTCATAAGCCTTCATAATCCCCTCATCTAAAGAATTCTCCGGCAATAAGTAATGTATCTCGTCACTATATTGCCCACATTCTTGAGCTAACCCTTTCAGCCAAAACCAGCATAAAAAATCAAGGTCGTCATTGATTATTTTAGCCTCTCCTACATACTGTAAACCATTTGGACCTAACTGAAACAAACCACA
This sequence comes from Allium sativum, assembly GCA_030737875.1. Lineage (NCBI taxonomy): Eukaryota > Viridiplantae > Streptophyta > Magnoliopsida > Asparagales > Amaryllidaceae > Allium > Allium sativum. Next base: position 419,169,990 of record CM060913.1, on the reverse strand, counting down.
ATGCCAAAATTTCAGAGCTACTTCATTCATTTTTACCTAAATCTGTTTTCATCAAAGAATATCAATACAAAAATTGACGTGACCTAGCTCTACTGGAATCGAATTCAATTATATAATACAAAGGATTGAAATTACCTACCAGAATTGTGAGAGCCATAGCAACGTAAAGATTCGCACGTGGATCAATGAAATTTGAAGAGAAATTAAAAAGAGGTGAAGTCGAAGAAGAAAATTGTATTTACGTTAGATTTGGTAAAGTAATTGTTTAAATCGGCTATAACAGATCAATAGGTCGGTGTGAACAATATGGGAAGGGACCTCCTAAACTTGGGATTATTTAAAAAAAATTCAAACTTGGGATTATTATGGGAAGGCATGTTAAACTTTGGATTATTCATGTCAATTAATCCTTATTTTTTTCATAAATTTGTACAAGGATTCAAATAAATAACTAATATAATGTTGTGTTATTTATACACATTACGTTGTGTAACGTTACATATGCAGTAGCAAATGATAGATTGCCCTTATGAACCTAAGTATATATAAATGTGTTCGGTTTGGTATTATGTCAACTAGTTCTTGATTAGGGGATATTTCAGTTTGGCATTAGCCTACTAAATACAATCAAGCTTCTCAGTGGAATTATCTAAACATATTAATGTTCTTAAAGAATTTACAAGCTAGTTTATACCAAGTTGCGATTGAGCAAAAAATAAAATATCGTAGAGTTGTACCCAGATTGGCAATTCTATTATCGAACAACAAAAAAGTTAACTAATGGATTCCATTGTTTTAAGATAGAAAGCTTGTTCTTAATAACAATTAGCTCACTTTAGTATTTTTAATTCTATCAATTTCATCAGAGAAAAGGAAAAGGGATATATTACCTCAAATTTTTCCTTGATATTTCCTCACAATCTCCATCTCTTTTTCAAGTGTTTAATGCTAGAAGTATACGAGAGAGATCTATCTAGGAAGAAACCCGCCATGTAATCATTCTAGAGACTTGTTCCAGTAGATATAACAACCGGAGGTGGTACTATATCATCACCCTTAAAAGTTAGGTCTAACCTACAAGCACGCGTATTTTCCTGCATTGCGTGGGTGGTTTTTGAATAGGAAAGTCTAGGCATGTTCAAAGGGAAGAGATGGAATAAAAGAGGAGGAGGGAATAAAATAAAAGACAGGATGGAAACAAATGAAGGGTCAAAAAAGACCGAGGACGAGATAAGGGAGGATCATGGGTTAGAGTAAGAGGAGATAGATTGAGCGTTTATTGCTTAAAACAAATTAAGTTTGGTCGGTTTGGTTTTGTAAGTTAATTGGTTGGTATTGGTTTTCAGTTTTATATTATTTCAGTTTAATGAACGAGTTTGGTTTTCCATATTTGAAAATCAGACCAACCAATTAAATCATATTTAAAAATTAATTTAATTTATAGGAAAAAATTACCACTAATAGTGCTGTTATTTATTGTATTTCATAACAATATCATCTTTCATTAATTTCGTATTAATATTTTTAGAAGAAGAGTTTGTTTTCTAAAATGTTTGCATCATATGAACTCATTTGGTTATTTAAATCGTATGTTACATCAACAACTAAACGTTCTATTTAAATCCTATGATAAACTAAATAAACCAAGCAAACCGAACTAAATATTATTAGAACGGTTGGTTTTTTTCTTAAAAAATGTTGACTTGGTTTGGTTCGGTTTATGTTTCTTGAACGGTTATTTTGGTTTCAACCTTTTTGATCGGTTTCAAACCGAATTAACTATTTGTTCACTCCTAAGAGGAGGTAGAGAGGAACATGTACGAGAGAGAGGTATGTGAGGAGAGAGGCGAGGAAGTGACATAGACGAGAATGGAGGAAGCAGTTGCCATTAAAAAGAGGGTAGATTAGCTAAATGAAATGAAGTTTAAGGAGTTGCCTTTTGATTGAGTTGAATAGGTATTCTACAGGGTAATAAAGATTCAACATTCAAGGTACTCTCTTAGGCACTAAAAGGGTTTATCTTTCTTAAAATTTCATGATTTAGGAATTGGTTATGATATTTTTTTTTTTCAAATTGATTTGTTTATTTCTAATTCTGTATACGTATGTGTTATTGACATATGATGTTGAATGCAAATATGTTTATTTGATTTCAATTCGAATTCTTCTAAACCTCTTTATCCCGTTCTCCTACTTGGTTAAGAAATAAAAACTGAATTTTTTTACTTTTATATCTGAACTTATTTATTGGCAAATTTTGATAAATTGATTTGTAACAGATATATGCATGTATTGATAAATGTGTATTTGTATTTTCAATTACTTGATTTTAGACATAGGAAATTGCAAATTCTTATATGCATTAGAAAATACAATTAATTATTTTACATGTAATCTCGGGCATGAATTATCATTCTTATTGTTTAAATTTGATAATGTTAATTAATTCATACAAATCCATGTATATAATATGTATGTATGTCTGTATGTATGTGTCTGTATGTATGTATATATATATATATATATATATATATATATATATATATATATATAGGCAAAGCCGACCAGTTTTTATAATGCCTGCAACCACTTTTCATTACAACAAATAATAAATACAATATCACATGAGTTAGCCTAACTACACAATCTGGTTTTAAAGTGGCCAGTCCACATCGATCAAAAAGTAAAGTACATGAGATAGACTAGCTAAAGTGCCTAATATACTATAACAAAAGGATCACTAATCCCCTTTATCATTATTGATGTCAGCATAATTACTTGGGCCTATAACATGCCGAAAGGCAGTGAAATATGACGCAAGAAGTGGATCATAACATCTCAAAAGCAGAGAGTACAAATGCATCTTATCCCAAAACATGTTGACAAATAACAAATAATCGCTGAAACTATCAATTTATTGGAGAATGGAATTTTGATGACAACAACCTTGTTTCAATTATTTCAATTATTGATTATAAAATATATACTAACAATTGGTATCAGAGCATAGGTTTTCAAAAGTTCATTATCTGAATTTTGGAAATATTAAATGGCAACCAGAACTAGAATTGCTAGTAACAATAGTTCATTTGTAGAGGGTCAGTCCACCGTTAGACCACCATTATTTAATGGCAGTAATTATTCGTATTGGGCATGTAAGATGAAAATATATTTGCAATCCATAGGATTAAACACTTGGAATATCACATAGACTAAATATGTTGAACCAACTACTAATTTTGCACAATGGAATAATGAATAAAAGGCTGCTGCACAAAGTAATTCTAAGGCTATGAATATGATATTCTATTCATTAGATAGAAATGAATTTAATAGAGTGTCAGTTTGTAAATCTGCTTATGAAATATGGAGGACATTGCAAGTTACTCATGAAGGAGCCGATAAAGTTAAAAAAACCAAGATATATATGTTAACTAATCAGTTTGAGTTATTTTCAGAATGAATGTGTCTCCAATATGTACTACAGGTTTCAGGAAATAGTGCATTCATTAATGGCTTTGGAAAAACTTATTTTTAGGAGGATCAAGTTAGAAAAATTCTCAATTCACTAACTCCAGATTGGGATAAAAAACATTAGCAATTAAAGAGGCAAATAATGTTAGTGAAATGAAGATTGAGGAGTTAATAGGAAACTTGATGTCTTTCGAAGTTCAGTTGCAGGAAAGAAAGGAGAATAAATCAACAGAAAAGAAATCTATAGCATTCAAAGCAACAACTCACAATTCTGATTCAAGTAGCGAGGATGATGAAGAAATTGCCTTAATGACAAGGAATTTCAGAAAATTCTAAGATATAAAAGGAGAAAAAATTTCCAAATAAATAATTAAGGAAGTTCGAGAAGAAATGATGACATATTTTTCAATGCAACAAACCAGGCCATATAAAGAGAATGTGTCTATATCTAGATAAATCAAATCAACAGACAAATAGTAATAATTCATCAAAGAAGTGGAAAAGGGCATACGCAACAACTTTAGATGATCCAGACTCCTCATCATCAAGCGATAAAGAACCAGAAATAAGAAATTCGAATATGTTCTTCACATCGATTCAGATCTAAAAACCAGGTATACCTAAAAAAAAATTGATTGAATTTGTTGAATGGATGTTTTTAAATGTTTTGATTGCTTGCCTTGTTTGAATTTAAAATTAAAAAATTCAAACTTGAAGTTTAAAATTCATATTAGAAATTTGGATTTTGAAATTCAAAATAATAGTAATAAAATAATAATATAATAAAAATTAATTTTAGATGTTTGTTTGAATTAATATTATTTCAAGAAATAGTAATCCTGAAAATATAAAACGTTAAATTAAAGACACAGTCAAAAAGAGACATGTCTTTTCAAAACATACGTATATGTTGACATACCCAAATTGACATGTCGACATATGTACCAGTAAATGAAATTCAAATTTTGAATTTCAAAAGTTTGAACTTTCAAACTTCCCTCCATCTTTTCACCAACTCGCACTACACCAGAAATGACCTTTAGTAGCGTTTGAAAAACGCTACCAAAACACTTTGCTAGAGTTTTAAAGAACACTACTACAGGTCCCGCAACCAAAAGTCTTGTTTTTTTTGTTGCGTTTTGATAAACGCTACCGAAATTTCTGCACAGTTACGTTTTCCAAACGCTACTAAAAGCTTTTACATGGGTCCTTTTTCTTTTCTAAAGCGTTTATTTTGTGCAACTAAAAACTTTTTGTTGCATTTATTTTATGCTACTAAAAATTCAGGTGGTGTGTTACATTTCTTTCTGTGGCGTTTCTTAAACGCTACTAAAACATGTTGATTGTTTTATTAAACATTTTAAATACTACATACTGTTACTATTCTATATGATTTCCAGCAACCAACTGCATTATAATCATAGTAAAATCAACAACAATCGTATAAAAATCTGATTTAAATCAACAATCAATCAATCATATAATCATCATACTCAAATAATTAAAAACACATTAATTATACAAGTATTTTCCATAAGCATTTAAATAATGGTTATTTAACAAAATCCGCAACTTCATATACCACAAGCGTTTAGAAACAAGTTTACAAAATAAGCACTAATAAATATCATAACACATAACATTTAAAGTCATGTCCATTGTTGCTGATGGTCCTCACTTCAGAAAAGCTAATTACCTGTAGACAAGGTTAGTAATCAATAATAAGAATTTGCCATGAATTATCGACTAAAATTCAAACAATGGGTGGGTATTTTCCATTTTTCTATATTTGCATCCATTTCCTTCCAGTAATTTCCGGAATTTCCGCTTTCCTCCAAATAAATAAGTACGGAAGGAATTCCTTTCGATAAATAATGGAAAAAGTCAAAAAAATTCCGCAATTTTCATGAAATTCCCTCCAAAATAATATTTAATTGATCCTCTTCTCTATGCCCAAAATCGACGTCTTTATTTTACGTATACTTCTATTAGGATCGACTTCAAACCAAATTCGATTTCAGACGAAAATACAAAACAAAACCTTAAATCTCATTTGCTCTTCTTCGCATAACCACAGAATGCTAAACCAATTGATTTGGTCACTTAATTTTACCGTCAAAAGCACTCTATTAGGAACATTATAAATTCAATTTCAGTTTCTTAAATTGTATGTGTTTTTTCTTCATTCTTATCAAAATTTGTTAGCAAATGGATTTTGTCAGGTTAAAATTACAAATTTTAACAACGAATTGTTATTTCTATGTAAAAAAGAAGCTAAAAGATACTATTTTACACTCATTTCTTTTATAATCTAAGCCAACTGCAAATGATAAAATCGCTAGTTTATAACAAAGCTTCGAGGGGTCTTGTTTTTCATTATCCAAAATTTGCTTTGTTTTTTCAGTTTGAATTTTTTAAATAGGTTTTATGGTTTTGATTTAATATATTAGTTCAGATTTGTAATTCACATGAGGCATAAAAAATGTTAAGAAACCAATAGATGAAAGAATTTGCAGTAGATCCAAATCATTGAACTCACCTTACCCTTGCAGCCAGGATTTTTAGAACGAAGGCTGTGTGAATCTTTTTTCCTCAAATAACATAAAAAATGATCAACTTCATTTTGCAGTGCAAATTCACATGTTGTTAGCCATGGACAGTCAAAATTTTGCTGCTCGTACACCTACAGAGATGAGCTATTTTACATAATATAGAACTATAAAGCAGTTAATCATAAATAATAAAAAAATGAAACTGGTTATACAGCAATTCGATGATCCCATTACATTTGATGATGATAAAATAGCAGCTGAACACCATAAGGAGAAACTCCAGAAAATCCCCTAGAACACCATGAACACTAGCACAAGATAAAATCCCCTAGCCGCAGTACCCAACAAAAACAAAACCAGAAAACTTACTCAAAACAAGTCACAACCAAAGGAACACGAAAAGAACAACCCACAACCCAATTAACATCCAAAACCAACAAAAAAACAGACCTACGAGTCCAAGTATACTTGAGCAAAGCATGTACCAGAGCCATGACCAAGAACCCATAGAAAATCTACTTGTTACTTGAGAAAGTCGGTTCAGGCATGAAAACATACCTTGTAAACTGTGACGACGTATATGAACAGAAATTATTGATAAAGGCTAAATGGAAGATGCTGATGATTTTTGTTTAATTCATATGTATGATGCGCGTACAACATACCAAAGTGAAAATGTTATAATAATTTATTTTAGCAACAGAACACGAAAATAAAAGCATATAATCCTATAATAGCTTCCCAATAACAAAGATATGCTCTGAACCTGAACTGAAATTGTCATTAATAAGCATACACATTACCTTAGCAATAACAATAAAAGCTGGATCCCTAGAAGATATGCACCGCTGAATGAATGAAACGACAAAATCACCTAAAATCAAGATGGTTACAAGTATGAATAGCATACCATTAATAAACAAAGTGAAAACATTCAGCATAAAGTAACCAATATGTTATAGACGCACGCACCTTGTTACTTTGTTATAGCTAAAGTTAAAAGGAGTAGCAAATAGGTCTAAATGACCATAGTTGCAGTTCACTCTTTCCATGTTTACAAGTGCTTGGTGTACAAATCTTGAAATTGAGCTGGAAAAATAAAGACATTAAATGTAAAAAGTACTCATAAATTGTGTGCAATTTCGAAGGACATATAAATTTCAGGATTTTTTTGAAATAATATTAAATGAAAGAAATCATTCGTGGGAACTACAGTGAAAGTTATACAGTTTTAATAAATAGAAGTGTTACACTAACCGATAGTTCTTTCACACAGAAGCATGCTTATCTGGTCATCACGTGACTCAAGCCCAAGCCCATCTTTTTAATTTCCTTTATTGCCTTGTTAGCAGGCCGCATGGCCCAGTGTTTTTTCTCTTGTTTTACTTCAGCGTGTATATATAGTGCTGTGTACACAGAGCACTGCATCTTGTAATTCAATAGTTCATTTTGCAATATCATTTCTTCTTAGCAGTTTCTTTAAATCTGAAACATCTTTTTATCATCATCAAATTTTAACATAAGTTACAGCAACTAACACCCTTGTGAAAATAGCAGCTGGGCTCCATAAGGAGAAACTCCAGAAAATCCCCTAGAACTCCATGAACAAGAACCCATTATAACACCGAAATACACACACTAGCACAAGAAAAAAATCCCCTAGCCGTAGTACCCAACAAAAACAAAACCAGAAAACTTCCTCAAAACAAGTCACAACCAACAGAGCGCGAAAAGAACAACCCACAACCCAAATAGCATCCGAAACCAACAGAGAACAGACTTACAAGTCCAGGTATACTCGAGCAAAGCATGTTCCAGAGCCATGACTAAGAACCTCTAGAAAATCTACTTGTTACTTGAGAAAGTCGGTTCATGCATGAAAACATACCTTGTAAACTGTGACGACGTATATGAACAGAAATTATTGATAAAGGCTAAATGGAAGACGCAGATGATTTTTGTTTAATTCATGTATGATGCGTGTACAACATACCTATGCTATGCGTACATGTTTGAGATATTATCAATACTAACTAGCTATTAATTAAGGTGGGGCAGTAATGATTTTTGAATTTTGCAGCAGTAATTGTATTTAATAAGTTTTATGTAGGTTTTAAATGTTTTGAAACATTAAATGGCCACAGCTTTCTAATCAACTTTAAATTATATGCAGGAACCACTTCTTTATCGTTAGTAGCATTATCGTCGTGAAATATAATGCAATAGATGAGTAAAAGGACATGGTATTTTTAAATAGGTATGTGTAATTGAAAATCTAAAATTGTTGAATATATGAAGCAACTTACATAATTATTAACCTAAGAATTAGCATTCACCTTAACATATGCTTGCACCTTAGCATTCATCAAAACCTATTTTACTCAACAAGAAAATAATATCTTTCATAGTAAATTTTTATTAGATTCACTAATTAGTAGATGAATCGTTTGAAAGATGATTTAAATGTCCTTTTTTTTTGGACATGAAACAGGAAAGAAAACAGCAAAGTTGGGATGGAAAGTTTCTGAATGGAATTCAAGAATCAAATGGATTTGTATCTTTGTTAAAAAATATAACAGTGTTGCTTGTTAATAGTTTGCATGAAAGGAACCTTAAATGACTCTACTGTATTATCCATTAGCTTTGTAGTTTCTTTGAGAGTTAGTTTTGTCGAGTCGGCTTGCTTGTATTACCTAGCAGTGTTGGTTGTTAGTTTTCAATTTTGATGGGTTAGTTTTCTTGTCAATAGTTCAGCAGTATTGCTTCTCAATTATGTAACATGTATTTGTGTATTTTTCTTTGCTGCGACATGTTCGTAGCTCTATTCTTCTTTGTTTGATTCCTTATGTCTTCTACTATGTCGTACTACGTCTTTAATACTGTGTATTTTTTATTTTAGTATTTCATCTTAAATACTTCGCTGTCAACAACTATTTACAACCAAGGTTATAGTCACTTAGCAATACCATTTTTCATACGTATATACGTTTCTCAATATTCCACTGATAAAAAGTCCACTAAGAATACAGAGAAAATAAAGTGAAATTAAGACCGACTAACCTCATTAAACTTAGCCAACCATCGAACACCAAGCACAATAAACATAAAAGGTCCAACCATATTAAACTTGGCCAACCACTGAACACCAAACCCTTCCAACCAAAAAAACTTGCATGCTTCAACTTTTGTTCCAGTCCCATTTCTACTTAATTCAGTATCTAACATTGAAAACATATAATATATTTATGCCATGTATTCAAGAGTAGCATGGAAATACGGAAGAAAACGCATGAAGTACTTAATAAAAAGTTCCCTGATTATATATAAGTTGCTTATCCAAACATCTGCCATGCATTGTTCTCATGAACATCTCCTCTAACAAAGCACATTTCAAGAACAACTCCCACATCGCTCAACTACACTAAATTATTCTAACCATTTTTACAAGAGATAATGGCTAACCCTTAGTTAATGTCATCTCTACCAACAATTGCTCTTATATCAACCCCTTGTCTACCAACAAGGATTTCTTAAGATGCATATCATATAAGACGCATTACGCACCTATCAATCCAGAAGTGCTTATGTTATAAAGTTTGGTCGACGTAGGTTCACTCAATAAATAATTATGTCGCATTTATAAGTCAAGTATTTGGTGGCAATTATCCTAATTAACTGAAATTAAGGTGCCAGAAAGTTAGGTTGGTGAAGTGCCAACAACTAAATTAAAAGTTAGATACCATGCACGAGTTAATGACAAATGAGAGCAGCTTATGCAGTCCACTATTCCTAGACAGCCATATCACAGATTCAACAAAACTGATAAAGAAGCAAATATTAGATAAAACAATAATGTGACCTGGTAGCCAGCTATGCATCAACTAAATGCATCTTGAGCCTTCATTCCCAAAAAGACATGAAAAAACACAGTGAAAACATGCATAATCTCCAAGCAGGCGTAAACCTATTCAGGTTCAAAGGGACTTTCTCAGCTAGTTTTGTCTTCGTATCTTTGTTATACAAAGAGACACTGGCAACCCTTTTGCAATTTCTCATCAATAACCAAGTTTTATGAATTCAGGAAGTAATAGTTTAAAGCTTAGATGATATCTAGTACAATTTATTGGGGAAGGTTCTCAAAAAGATATCAAATGGAAGAGAATAAAATACGAAAGCAAGACAGAGGCCTTATTTAACAAAAGCTAATATCAGTTTACCTATTGATACTAGAGCACTACTTGTGACCTTAGGTGGTCCCCATTATACATCCATTCTTCTAGATCATTTAAATGCTCTATCAAGATGGTTATTCCTGCATAACATCAAATTAAACTCAGTATTAGTGTCACTCTTTATACTAACTTGTAAGCAACTATATAATAGCATGAAGAGAACTTGTAATTTGTTTAGTTGTCAACATTTTAGTGTTAATCATGATACACTTGACAATGTAAACTTAAAATCAAAACTAAATATAATGAAAATCAAAACTTAAAAGTCAAAACTTATAATTTTTTTAGTTGTCAACATTTCAGTGTCCTCGCTTAATTATTAACTGAGCAGCAAGCTCGGTTTTAATGAACTGAGCGAAGTACTTAGTTATCACAGATCAACCTACTAGCAAACATGAAAATAAATATAATGAAATAAGTCTACGACCAGATTCTTATAAATTAAGTATAATGTGTAATAACTTTCTGTTATTTCCTGCACATTGTTGTGTTATTTCCGAATAAAATATTAGAATATATAAAGTCAGTTAGCCTTCTATATCTTAGCTCATTCTTAATGGAGGTTTAATGGAGCTAAAAGCTGACAAAACTAAACAAAACTTTACATAACTAAAGCTCGGTTATGTTCAATTATAAAACTGAATATAGCTCAGCGATAAAAACCAAGCTCGAACTCAGTTAAAAATCCTAAACTTGGTTTTATAACTGAGCTTTTATGCTCATTTTTTATATGAGCTTAGCTCTGTTTTAAATCTAAGCTTAAAGGCTTAGATTACAAAAACTGAGCATTAAGCTTTAAAGCTCAGTTTGTAGAACTGAGGTCAAAATTTCGAACTTAAGCTCAGTTCTAACCGAGCTTTGGCTCAGTTTGTAGAACTGAGCTTCAAGCTCAGGTTCAAAAAAGAGAGCTTAAGCTCAGTTTTGACTGTGCTTTCGCTCGGTTTGTAGAACTGAGCAACACTCTGTTTCCGAACTGAGCAAGCTAAGTTTTCTAACTATGACTGAGTGTAGCTCAGTTTCCTAACCAAATGAAACTCAAATTTTGAACCGAGCAGAGCTTAGTTTTACAGCCAAGCGGAGCATAGTTTTTGATTCGACCTGAGCTCAGTCCTTAAAAAAAAATTGAAATTCATTAACAATCAATGAAACCACAGACTCTAAACACATACATCTGCAACAATCAGCAGAGACTGCACATCTACAACTAAAGAACAACAAGTAAAATTCATCCCATATGAAAATGACATCATATAGCCAAAAACTGGCTCACCACAAATATCCGGACCTGCCAGATTTTGAAAATGGAGGGAATGAGCATTGTCTGTCGATACACAGGCGCCAAAGGCAGACTAAAAGGAAACATGACTGCTGCTCACACCATAACCCAAGCCGCTGATTTCTGGTCACCAAAGAATAACCGCCTGCAAAAGCGAGCCCACAAAATCCTCCATTAAACAAAAACACGAGTCTAAACCACTACTGAACAACACACCACAAGACAAAAAAACCGTACTTCCTCCAACTATAGCTATCGCCTATCAATAACTCATAAGATGACCCAGGTGACCTCAAAAATAAGTAGAGAAAACTAGATCTGAAATATCTCAAAGTTCACTATTAACAACAGGATAAGCGACAAGATGACTAGAAAATTAATGTGGTGCCCCAAGCAAATGGGGAACAGCGCGATACCGAGGTAGAGAGTAGAGATTGAAAGGGGAACTCAGAAGTAGTTGAAGATGGACAGCGGAATAGGGTGGATTGGCCGAAACACAGAAGTTCAAAAACACTCATGGTGGAACCACAGTATGAAAGGTGAAACCAAAAGAAATTGGCAAAGGGTAAAATCTGCGAACGAGGAAATGGTAAATTTAAAATAAAAAAGAAGCGGATGGATCTAAAGTTTGTGCTGAGAATGAAGAAATTGCGAAGTGAAAGGCCAAGGAGTGAAGATTTGAGAGCAGAAAGATGGAGGCAGATTGGTAGAATTGAGTTTGACGGAGAGTCGTTCTTTGGGGATTGTCAGTAGGACACGTATACTTGATTTGGAGGGACATGAAAATTTTGGTCTAGATTTTGAGAGAGAGAAAGCAGGGAGAGGAATGAAAATTAGGTGGCTTGATAAGCGGGAACCCAAAAATAATTCCCGCTTAGTAACTTTCCAAAGCTACAACGCAACTATTTCAGTACGCTTGACAAGACAGCCGCATTAAACGTAGAAACGCAACTGTATAATATAACAAAAAGCACAATTTCTTGTAGTGTCGCTGGGTTTGAAAAGGTGTCCTTAATTTCAGAAAAGTAATGAACATTCACTCTCTATTTATTTATGTATTCAATTCTATTCTCTCTACCTTTCATTCAAAATTCAAATCAACTATCTTCATTTTATTCTCTTCAAAAACTTATCTCCAGTGGCTTGCTCTAGTACACCAAAAAGCATGAGATTGACCAAGACTCTCAAAGGTCATCTCTACAATGATTTAGAAGCTATTCAAGCCTATATTGATTATATGGAAAATGGAAAAGTCTATACGGGAGCCTTCGCTATCTTTGAAGATTTCCTTCTTATGATCTTAGTTTTCTCTTTCATCAAAATGAAGTTCTAAGTTTAATTGACTCTCGGGATAACGACGAAGTATATTACCCGAATCTTGTCAAAATGTTCTATGCGAATTTGAATTGCGGCTTTTACGAAGGAAACGAGAATCAAGTATGGAGTAGCATAAAAGGCACTCAAATCGTTTTGGATTGTGAAAATTTGGGAATCATTTTAAATTGTAAGTGTACAGGTTCAGATTTTTCAAAATTCGAAATTGATGTTTGGAAACTTATCATCACATTTTTGAAAGCGATGAAAATGTGGATTTTAAAATTCGCTTTTTCCGCCCAAAAGCAAGAATAGTTAAACTCCTTCTTTAACATACTCTCACTCATTTCGAAAATTTCAATAACCCTACCCTCAAAGTCTAAAAAGCCCTTTTTGCAATTTTTGGTGTTTATGATATTAATTGGGCTGATATAATTTTGAAAGAATTTAAGCTGAAAGAGATGTCCACCAAGGAAAACACTCTTTATCATGGTGTTCATCTTAATCGGATTTTCAAGTATTTTGGAGTGGATCTCAAAGGAAAGGAATTTGTGCCAAGAAAGGTGTTTAACTCGGCAAATATAAATCTTATGCAAATTCCAGTCGTTTTTATGCCTTATGAAACATTCGAAGATAAACAAGCTAGAATGCAACAAGAGGAAAATCCAATGGAAATTGATGAAGAAGAAGATTCCTCTTTAGAAAATGTATAATATCCCACAAATACTAGGACCATAACCATAGAAGCACTTGTTCAAAACCAAGTCAAATTAGCCAAGAACCAAAAGAAGATCAAGAAGACTCTTACCCATATGTCTTCTAAAATGAACAATTTTTTTGGCAAAGTAGGAAGAAAACTTGGAATATCATCTTCCTCCTCATCGTCCGTTGAAATCTAAGCTTATCTAGGTTATGTTATCTTTCGTATTTGCTTTCGAATCTCGTAGGTAGTACCTTGTATTGTTTGAATGTATTTGCTTTCTAATAGTAATGAACGATGTTTATTTCTGTCAAATCAATCTTTAATTTACCGTAAAAACTCATTAAACTACATAAATTAATATAATAATAATATATAACTTAAAATTGTGTGAAACTCAAATACCCCAAAAATGACTAGGGTATGTCGACATGTGCAAAATGACATGTCGCCATATAACTGCCAGAAATTTAAATTTGTTCAAAAATTGAATTTTAAATAACCAACTAGTGTCTATTCATTTTTAACGAATTATAGGCCCTATAAATACCTCTTTCTTCCAGAAAAACATATTTTGAACTCTCTCCTTCTTCTCTAACCATTTCTCATCTGTATAATCAAATAATGGCCAATCCCATTCACAATTTGAGTGAGAATCCTGAAGAAACACTCAATTTGTTTATGAATATCCTTTCTATAATACTTTATAATCAGCGTCATCTCGAATTGAGTCAAATAAAGATGGTTGAACATCAAGAGAAGCACTTTAATGCCATTCGTTGGTTAATCTCTTCTCTTTTCAGAGACGAAAACAACAACCTTGCTAAGGCACCACCCACAAAAGAAGATGAAGATTGGGAAGTCATCAGAAGGATCCAATCTGTGGAGGGGAAGTTTCAAGAAACGTTTGAATTTGTTTTATTTGAATGGTATGCTTTGTTTGAAATTGTTTGAATTTGGTTGAATTTGTTTGAATTTGTAAAATATAGGTTATTATAGTCAAGTTCGTTTTTGATAATGACAAAGGAGGAGAAATTATAAAATAAGATATAATTAAAATAGGCATAGTTTAAGAGGGAGTCAGAAAGAATTCATGGTGAAAGGGGGAGTATTCGAGGAATTAGATTAGCAGGTAATAACAGGTATGAATATTTTATGAACTAAGGTTGTCATCATCAAAAAAGGTAGATTTTTGGAGAATGGAATTTTGATGACAACAACCTTGTTTCAATTATTTCAATTATTGATTATAAAATATATACTAACACAACTCCATCAGACGTCAAGCTTATGTCATCTCCTTCTACATGGTACTATATTTGCCAAGTTTCACCTCCTCCCCTATGAACCTATGGAATTTATCTGTTTTTGGATTATACCTCATCTCCGACTTAATGTGTAACCAGGTACTTCCATCTGCATTCCAAAGGATAAATCGATCATCAGGATAGTCAGTAGAAGGTTCCTCGGTAGGATCAATAGCAAGGACCGCTGCTGAGGGAGAAACACAACATGAGAGAAAACTGGAGCTGCAACAGGAATATCTAATGCGACGAAAGATGTTGCGACAACCTACCCTTTTGACCGCTCTAAGTCGGTAAATACACCAACTCGAACTGTTCAAAATGACAGACTATTAAGGCTTACAGGGTTTAAAACAGAATCAGACACAAAATCATCGAATACAATTACTTGCAACGGAATAAATTTTATACAAATATCAGAGTTTATACAATATTTTTGTATAGTAGAATTAAAATACATACATAAATTTAAAAATAATTTTATAATTTTGTCGGGCTTGCACGTGCGTGCGTCTTCACATGCCTCTCTTCTTTGCGAGCCGAGAATCTTTACATCTGTAACACTTAGGTCTGACCCGAGCATTCCATGCAAAAATATAAAATACTCAAGTCAGGATTAAACTTATTTCAAGTAAGTCAACTCTGAATAAACACTAAAATATAATAGTTCATTCAAGCAATTTACCAATGATTTGAGTATATCAAACCCATGAGAACTACCACCTTATATTGGCTACAATGGATCAAAACAACCTGGATGTGTCAAATTATAGCATGTGTGGAAGCAAAAAGTGGCACGTTGCATGGTAAAATGCAACATGTATGTGTATTCAATTCCATGCATGAATGGGTGGTACATATATGGCGGATAGGCATGTACCAGCAAGACAAAATAAAGAGCATACATTCAAAAGATGCTATAACAAGTATACATGACAACAGAAAACCGAAGTAGGCAAGGTGGTGAGAAGCTCATGCCTAAAGTAAATAACAAATGACAACAGGGCAAAAAGGTAGCCTTGTAAAGGACATACCCCTCTTTCTTCTTCTAGAAACTTAAATGCCACATAGAGGTCAAATACATGGTAAAACACTGCTATACATGAAGAGCACGCTTGAATATATTAACACGTGATTTAGGAAAACCATTCATTTGGAAATCTAAACAAGACAGGGTGTATGGACCAAAGTATGTATTACGGGTATGTGTTTCAAATTTAACAGGGACCAGCAGGGAAATGTTCTTAGTCGTGGAAACTGAGTCAAAAACTAAGTAATATATATAAAGTCATGACATGTATGGCAAAATTAAAGGTCAGTGGCATAATTGACATGTTGCAACCCATACAAAGTGTCAAGTGCATACATCTCAGCTCAAGGAATCAATTATGTCATACTGGTCCCAAAGTGAAACGCTAACTTTCAAAGTGCAGGTTAAATGGATACATAAAACGCCAAGGTGCAGGTCATAGCAAGGTGTACAAACTAGTCACAAGTGCAGGAGCATGTCAATCAATTTCAGTAAGAGCCTAGTTTACGGGCTAATGCAAGGCATGTTCAAAAATTAGATCAAATCAGATTATACAAGAAGGTGGGTGACATATAAAATGCAATGACCTTACTTGGTGCAAGAGACAAATCAACTTAACATAAATGAAACTAACACAAATATAGTTTGTTCGTGATCAAGATAGAAAATCTAAAGTGCATGCTCATGTATCTTATTCAGATGTGCATTAGATGGAAAATAGTGAACAATATAGGAAAAAACAGTGAAGCATATACTATTCTCACTGCATATACAGTGGCACATGCAAGGGAGCCCTAATTCGCATTGCTTGAAACAACATGGGTGGCAAAATTCAAAAAAATGCAGCAAATGCATAGTATAATAGAAAACATGGTGTAGGATGATCAAGCAACAAACAATGGACAAGTCATTACACTGGCCATATATGCAACACATATCCGACAACCATGCGCATGTATACATGCGTAAACACATGCAACTACGAAATTTCAAGTGAACCCAAACACCAATATTAATAAATAAATTCCTATTTTAAACAAAAAATAGGAAACCAACATGTATTTCATTTTACTACAAATCGGTGTATGCATTAAAACTGGCATACAGATTATACAACTCAGCAAGAGTGTGTGTGTGTGTGTGTGTGTGTGTATATATATATATATATGTGTGTGTGTGTGTGTGTGTGTGTGTGAGAGAGAGAGAGAGAGAGTAGCTAACATGTACAAATCCTGCATACACGGTGAAAGACCCATTTGATAGTTTAACATTTATTATTTGTAATGTATAGGAATGTATTCCATTTTTTAATCAAGGTATGGGTACCACACTACAGGTGAAATCAGTGAGTAAACAAGACGGTGAAACACAAGCAAATCAATAACGCAACTAACTATTATATCCTAGTTCTTAATGAAGTTAAGCTACTTGAAATAACATTAATCATGAGCATAACTCACCTTAAAACCGTGAAGAAGGCATAAGGCTGACGGAGCTTTGAATTGTGGAGCAGAGGCGACAAAGACTGATGAAAAGCGGGGAGGAAGGGCGTGTGCAACTTCAAAAAAGGCTGCGGATTGCTTGGAGCTTTGGTTGCTAGTGCAAGGTGAAATGGTAGTGGATTGCTTTGATTAAGGAGGAGCAGTTGGCTGCGATTTAGGGGAAAGTGAAGCACCGATTTGAGGAGGCTGATTTCGATTCGAAGGGGTGAGGTTTTGATTAGGGCAGAGGAAAGTATTGAGGAAGCTTGGAGTGGTTGCGATGGTGGTCGTTGTCGTGGATTGGAGAGAACCGATTTTTTTTTTTTTTTTTGGATAAAGGAAGAGAGAGCTATGTTGAGTGGAAACAATGAATGGGGTATGCTTTTTATAACGTAAAAAAGGGATTAAATACAGAAGGAAAACAACACGTGGTAGACAAAGGCAGAAGCAAGAAACAACGTGTTAAATAATTTCAGATGGAAAAGGACAATTGTTGTTTTTGCAGCAAGGAGGAGACCAGTAGCCATAATTTTGAGCATAGTGTACATGTATTATTTTGTTTCAACTGAATGTTTTACAAGTATTTAAAAAACAACTATTAAATAAAATTATGTTTGATATGGTTTGAATGAGACGTTAGGCTAGAACACTGATTGACAAACAATATTGCTTGTTTAAATCTCAATGACTTATTAAACGGTTAAATTAACGTAAACGAAATACATACCGTATTCAATACATAATTCATTTCTTTGTTTTATCAAGTCGAACTTATATCAAATTATGCTTAACGATTTCATTGAGAACTAAATATGAAATAAATTGGACATTTAAATTTATACTTATCGATTTGATTTTGTAACTAACTATAAAATGGATTAGCTCTTAAATTTATAAATAAACTTATGAACTTAATATTTCAAATCGAGTTTTAAATATTCAGTTTTAGTTTTCAAAATTATAAATGTTGGATGTTTAACTAAACCATAGAAATTCAAAGAATCTTATTCACACGAAGATTCAAAATAAGTTAGATTTTAGATTTCCAAATTAAATTTCAAAGTTTATATTTCAAATTTATATTACTGCCAAAGTTAAATTTTCAAATATTCAAAAAAAATCCAAATTAGTTAATAACGTTAGTTTTGACAAAACGTTCATTTTGAAATTTAATTTACGTAAAAAATTTCATTTAAAAGTAAACCCAAACTATGTTTAAAAATAGATGAAATTTAAGCTGAGGTATAAGTATATATTTTTTTGGTCAAATTTTAATTCAATTTATATTTTAAATGTCAAAATTTCTGAGCCGTTACAGTCTCCCCAACTCAAAGCTTTTCGTCTCGAAAATGAGAGGTTGTAAAATTATACTTAAGTAAAATAAATCTAACTTACAAAATTTATTAAAAAAATAATCACATTTCTATTAAGTTTTTTTTTAGTAGACGGTTGTGTAGAGCGATTGTACACACCCGATTAATAGCATAAAATAAAAGGATAGTTTTAAGCGATCAACAAGCCTGATCGCTGGCCATAAAACGACAAAATGTGCATGCAAACTGCATGCAGAGTTAAAGCATTGCGCCTAGCGCAAGCACAGTACAAGTTCACCAAAATAAACATACAAATTCTACCAACAGCTGAAGAAATGACGTAACAAACCAAAACAAACATGCACAAGAGCTATTCATCACGACAAACCACCAAAAGACTTTAACGATGAAGGGGCTTACACTACGATAGGAGGGTGGAGCAGTTACCATGGCCTCGGGTACTGGAGCTGCTGCTGGTCACCATGGAGTTGAACGCCGCCCGCCGATTCCTCCCAAAGCTGCGTGACATCCAGAATCAACGGCGTGAATGGCTGCACTTGGGTACCTGTCCAAAGATGGTAAAGGTAAGTGACTTTGTTGGCTAACCCTAAAAGAGAGCTGGAGCGGCCGTTGAAACATGTGTTGTTCCTCTCTCGCCAAATAGTCTAGGCGAAGGTCGCAAAGAGAACGTCCATGGATGGTGAAGTAGGTGAATATTGCCAGTAATCGAAATGGTGCGGAGGTGGAGAGAAGTGACCAAGCGCATGACTAGAAGAAGTAACCGAAACGTAGAAGCTTGTGTCACACTCGTGGAAAAGATGTCATATGTCCTCACAGTCAAGAAGACATAAGCTGCATGTCGGGGAGACGGGGATTCCTTTTCGTATCAGACGATCCTTCATGTTCACTCTGCCATGAGCTAAGCCCCAGAGAAAAAATGCACTCTATAGGGGATTTTGACTCTCCAGATCCTGGTGAAGGAGAACTTTCTACCGGGATCAGCTAAGAAAAGGTAACAAGATTTAACCGAGAACAGACGATATCTACTTAAAGACCAATAGACAATATTAGGAGTAACAGTAAGGGGTATAGCTTGAATAATCGCCAGGAGCTCGCGGATCTCACTAAGGCCGTTGGGCTGGAAATAAGTGTTGGGAATGATAGCGGAAACTCTTAGCAATTTAGCATCATGGATTGATATGTTTGGATGAGAGCAAATGGAGAAGAGGTTAGGAAAGAAGTGAGCTAGAGGGAAGCTATAAATCCAGGTGTCCAACCAAAGGCCCCAGTCTTGACCGTTACCCACCTCGATAGCAAATAGGTGCTTTATATGGGGAAAAGCTCTCAGAACACCAAACCAGAATGAAGACGGCCTGTTAAGAGGTTGAGAACGTAGTATGGCTAATGGTTGCAGGTTGTAGTAGGTGGAAAGGATGAGGGATTTCCAGAGATCATTACAAGGGGTAAGAGCCTTCCGATCCATTTAGCGAGCAGCGCATGGTTCATGATGCCAATATCCATGATCCCAAGACCACCCGCGTCGACACCCATGCAGATAGTCTTCCAGTTGACAGGAGATTTGGCGGATCCACCATTCCAAAGGAAGGAACGACGGGCATGATCTATATGACTGATAACCCATCGAGGAGCTCTGTGAATCGAGAGCCAATAAATGGGGAGAGCCGACAAGACGGCCTTGACCAAAACCAGTTTGCCAGCTCTCGACAAGGAGGAGGTCTTCAATTGCGCGAGTTTGAGGTCGATTTTCGAGGTTAGGGCTGTCTAGTTGCTGTGGTGAAGTTTACTGGGCCTGATAGGCACTCCAAGGTAGTGCAAAGGGAAATGTTTGAGTTTGCAGCTAAGCATGCTGGCAACCATAGGGCCAAGGTGAGCGGAATCCCCTAACATGCAGATCAAGCTTTTAGTGAAGTTGATGGAGAGGCCAGAATTCAGCTCAAAGAGGTAAAGAATGAGCTTAAGGCAGTGGAGGTTCTGAGGGGTGGGGGTGGAGAACAGGATAGTTTCATCGGCAAATTGAATGTTGGCAGTGGGGTTGGAGGAGGTGAGAGGTGAGAGATGGCTGTTGAGAAGGGCAATTCTAACCATTTGATTTAGGGTGTCTACGACGAGGATAAAAAGAAAAGGGGAAAGCGGGTCTCCTGTCGAAGCCCCCTCCTAAATTTAATGAGGCCGCCATCTAAACCGTTAGTATGCACAAACGAAAAGTTGGAATTAAGAATAGCTTCAATCCACTTGCACCAACAATGGGGGAAGCCACGAGCAGAAAGAACCTGGAGGATGAAGTCCCAGCTAACAGTATCAAAAGCTTTCCGGAAGTCCAGTTCAAGTAGAAAACCCTTCGTGTTGGCCCGATGGCAGAATGAAACTAGCTCTTGGACAGAAGCTATACAATCATGAATGTTTCTACCCTCAACAAAAGCGGACTGCTCCATTCCAATTAGATCTTGAATGAGAGGCTGGAGGCGATTAGCAAGGACCTTGGTGATGATTTTGTAGTAGCAGTTGAGGAGGCTGATAGGTCTGAAGCTATTGTGATGGTTCTCCCCTTCATGCCTAGGGAGGAGAATGATCTTGGCATAGTTGAGTCTATTGATCGTATTGGGGTTAGAGTAGAAGTCAAGGAAGAGGTTAAGAAGGTCAGATTTGAGCGTTTCCCAAAAGGCTCAATTAAAAGCCGGGCCAAAACCATCCAGGCCGCAAGCCTTATAAACATCCATACCTTTGAGAGCGGTCAGGATCTCTTCTTCAGAGAAGGGGAAGTCTAAGGGTAGAGGGGTTTGGTCTAGGTAGAGGAGCGGCCAGTCAATAACAGGTGGGAGGGGGATCTGGTACCCAGGAGGTTCCTGAAGAAGACGGTGAAGCGACAGTTAATTGCAAAAGGGTCGGAGGAGTGGAAGTTGGACTCGTCGACATGCAGCTCCGAGATGATGGTCTTACGTCTCATGCCGTTGGCAAAATCTGTGGAAGAACGCAGTGTTAAGGTCTCCTTTAGCAAGCCACTTAGCCTTTGCACATTGTTTCCACCTAATCTCCTCCTGACGAAGGAGCCTATGTAACTCCTCACGCAAGTTGGTAAGTCTGCCAATGTCGTCCAGACACAGAGGTCCAGATTCCTCTAAGACGTTGAGTTCAAGAATGCTCTTTTGGATATCAGCAATGCGCCTAGGGATATAACTCCATATGTTACGAGCCCAAGGCTTGATAAGACGACGGAGGCTGCGCAGTTTGGCGACCAAAGTGGCAGATGGCTCGCTGCAACGGGAGGCAGTACCAAGCATGTTTGACGAAGTCAGAAAAGCCAGGTTCAAGCAGCCAAACTCTCTCGAAGAGGAACTGCTTAAGTAGCGGGAGGGACCCTTCCGTTGTTAAGAGGATAACACAGTAATCCGAAATAGTAGCGGCGAGACCTTTCATAAAGGAAAGAGGATAGAGATTATCCCATCTGGAGTTAAAGAGGAAGCGGTCAAGTTTGACTAACGTGGTACTCTCCCTATTGCTGGACCAAGTGAATCTCCTATTGTTGATAGGAGGGTCAAGAAGCGCACAGAAGTTAACAAAATCGTTGAAGTCAACAGAGTCAGGTGTGTGAGAAAAGCTGTTGCGCTCAAAGGGGCCCTTAGTGACGTTGAAATCCTTACCAAGCAGCCAAGGACCAATGTGTGTGGATCCAACAATAAAGTATAATTCCCAGAGATTCCTTCTATCATGACAGGCAAGAGGACCATAAATATTAGAGAAGAGGTAGAACTCATCTGACGGGACACGTTTAAGGAAAATATGAAGGGCTGAGGCCTCTTTGATGGAGTGGATGCGAGACCAACTACCACCATTCCATGCAGCGATTAGACCCCCCACGCGAGCCCTCAGCATTAACTGCCTCCCAATCAGAAAAGCAAGTAGGTAAGCAAGAGGTGATGAACAATGGGTCTGCGAGTTTAGATTCTTGGATAAAAAGGACATCCGGATGCAGGGACTTCAGGAGAAATTCAATTGCAAATCTTTTGGAAAGATCTCTCACTTCCCTAACATTCCAGGAGAGAATCTTCATGGGCTCCAGAGTTTGCATGTTATTATAGAGGTCCGGAGAGAGGTTGACCCCTAAGATACGGGAAAGCTTCTTGTTTAGGGAGAAATTATCGCTTGAAAAAATAATAGGCTGGAAAAAGCTGCCTGAATCGGGTGAGGGTTTACCAAAGTTGGGAGCATGAAGCCTGGCGCTGCGCCTAACAGCAGAAGAGGAAAGAGATGGAGTTACAATGGGTGAGACAATGCTGTTCAACTGCGGTGGTGGGGGTGGGGGTTTTGCAGCTTGAGGAACTATCTACATGTCGGAATAGGTGGAAGCAGTCGCCAAAGGTAATGGCTCTTAGAGGTCAAGATCCTGAAAGGGGTCCCACCTGGGTTCTTCAGCAGGCCAAGGGTCCCATCCCCTGGGTCCGACGACTTCCAAGGAGCTATCTTGCGTGGCTAGAGGGTCTAGGTTCGCCTGAATAGGGAGTGAGGGTTCAGGAATTGAGGACTCAACAATCATCATGTCAAAACGGTCATCTAACTCGTTAGAACTAGAAGACATGGGAAGGGAAGTTGAAAAGGTTCCACCATGAATTCAGTGTTGTTCTCCCACTTATTGCCAAGGAGCATATCGTAGGGGTTCAGGGTTGGGTGGAAATGGTCCCAATGCTCCACGGTGATAACGAAGTGGTTGCTAGGGAGGTAGACGGAGTAGGTACAAGGTAAAGTCACCGCCTTTAGTAGCCGAACCCTGGCAAAAACGAACCTGAAGTCAGCCTGAGCCCAGCTACAATCATCTGCACGGAGGAAGAGTCCGACTGGGTAGATAGCGGAGGTGAGACAATCGTGGAGATGGCGAAGATGGATAGGAAACCCCTTATTCTGACCCAGATGGTTGGCCAGAATTCTCTGACGATAATTTCCAACGCCGAATTCCAAGCTTCCAAGGCGAGCACAGCTCCAGGCTTCTTCAGAGTGCGCCTTCCGAGAGCATCATGGTAAAGATCTACAGAAGGAAACTGAATTAAGTAATTCTGGTCTCCGATGATGTAGATGTTCCAGTCGTAGTGGTGGTAAAACTCGGAGAGGGTGGCGCCTATGGAGTTGATGGTCCAGTAGTCGACGAGGATGGAGACTTTTACCATATGAACGACATCAGCCGGAAGTGCCATTGCGGAAGGTGAAACTTTGGAATTTTCTGGAGATGAATGAGCAAGTGGGGAAGGAGCAGGGGTTTTAATGCGAGAATTCGATTTGACGGAGAGATAGTGCTGAGTGTCGATTGCAGGCACGTGTTGAGAGAGATGTTGCGATGTGACTGTCACAAGATTTCCTGAAGAAGAATTTGCAGAGGTTTTTGCGGTACCCAACGTTGCAATTGTTTGTTTCCTTTTAACCGTTCGTGTGCAGCTTTTATTGTCATGCCCAAATAATCCACATCTATAGCATATCCTTGCATTCCTGCAATTGGTTGCCACGTGTCCCTTTGAAGCATTGGCGGTTCAATTTCAAAAATTGAACAGTGTTCGTGAAAAAACTGAAGGAAGGTAACAGCCCTTTCTTGAAAGCCGATGCCAGCTGTGGCGCGCGGGAGGACGAGGTTGGATTTCTGGCGCGACGTGACAGCACCACCACGTAGGATAAGCGTTGGGAGACGGGAGGCGTTGGTAAAAGCGGCGGGAGCTTAGCCGGAATGGCAGGAAGCAGAGAAGCAGGAGCGTTAACTAGAGGATGTTCAAGGGAGGTGGCTAAGCTAGAGGTTGGTACGGAAGGTTCAAGTCTTGGCGGTGGTGGAGGTGGAACTGGAGGCTTACAGATGATGAGGGATTCAACTACCATCGAATCTGAAGGAGGTGCAGCTGGACTTGAAGTGGCATTGGTGGTTGCGGATGGGTGCGAGGAAGGAGGTGGAGGCGGATGTACAAATGGCAGAATGGGTGGCGCGGATGGTGGAGCAGTGGTGTGGTGGAAGCCATTTTTGAGAGTATTGGTGGAATCCATTTTTTTTGAATGATTTCAATATTAAATTTAAAGAAAACTTATTACGTTTGATTTCAATATTAAATTTAAAGAAAACGTATTAAGCGTGGTGGACTGATTTCAATATTAAGTTTGAAAACTTATTAACATAATTCGTAAGAATTTCATTTTTGCATCATAATCTTAAATTATACAAAACTTAAATCGTTATATTGAAAATAATTTTTGGAAAAAAATCAAATAAAGAAATTGGTAACTTGCTATAATTAAGAGCATTGTTTGCAAAGCATTTGAAAACCTCAAAATGATTTCTTCGAACTTAGAATCCTGTGTCATTTCAAATCGTTGACATACTATATATTTCTTTCATATCGAATCGTACTTCCCTTCAGGATTTCAAAACAAAACCACTTTGGAAAAATTCAAACATACTATAATAGAATCGTATCAACATATATATTCCGTTCGTTCGAGAAGTTCTCCCCCAATGACAAGGATATTGAGTACTATCCATCATGCAATTCATGCTCATTATACCCTCGTCACAAACCCAGTTTAGTCAAGGGTTATCCGAATCCATGGTACATACAAATTGTTTCCTATCCCGAAGTTTATAAATCATTTCGCAACAAAGGTATATGAGTACCTTTAGTCATAGTATTGTTGTTTTTTTCAAGGCACTTCAAATATCGGGATTCAAGTCATCGAAATTTTCTTAGTTTACAAACCATTCATTATATCAAAATATTTGGAAAGTCGAATTTCCCTTTCAATAATGGGAAATTAAATTTGATCAATAGGATTTTTCTATCAAGTATCATATAAATTTAATATTTTAAAACTTTAATCAAAAGCTTCAAAAATTTCTTAAAAGTCATATGAAGTTTCTTTAGATCAACTATTATTTTGAATATTCCAAAACTTCCAAAAAAAATCTATATTCACATAAGGTAAAATCTTCCAAGAGTTTGAATCAATATATTCGAAGTCATATACAATCCATATAATCAAATAACCTTTCCTTTTTCATTCATTCAAAATCCTCTAGAAATAATATAGGATTTTGTTTACTTTAGTTAATAGTATCAAAATTTGTTTGAAAGGTCACATATTTAGCTATGTAGAAAAATTTCTTCAACAAATTTATTTTGAAAGTAACATCATGTTTCGCTGTGCTACTCTGAAGTAGTATACATATTTCAAATGAGTATAGTTCCGAAATACTAATTCAAAATATTTGAAATCAACTGTCCATAGTTGTTAAATTCACCTGTCCATAGTTGTTAAATTCACATGTCCATAGTTGTTAAATTCAAATTAGATCTTGATGTCTTTCAACACAAGGAAATGGAAAAAGGATCAAAGGCCCGGTGCTTCAAATTTACGTACTCAAGTCAAATCAAGGCAAGCAAAAGAGTTTAGTTTCAAAATGGACAACCAATAGCATGATGGTTCAAGTTCAGGATACATGCCTAAATTCACAAGATAAAGTTACTCAGGATCAAATAGTTTGAGTTCAAATGTTCAAACAGGGCTAAGATAGGAAAGTCAGGGCAGTTCAATCATGGGTTGCTCGAATAAAATTTTCAAATGTATCATTGTGATTATTTGTTACGAAATTCTTATTTGACTCGTTCATGCAGAAGTGGGGAAAATTTGTCTTCTCCCCCCACTCAGACATTTGTTGTATCCTAAGTTACTTTTATATGATTTCTTAACTAAAGTTAGTATTCTCAAAATTATCTTCAAATTCCTTAAGTAGGATTTAATTCAATTGCTAAAATATACCATTTTTAAGTTTTTAACATAATAGTTTCGTTTGCACTTGTTACTTATAATTTATGTTAAGCATAAGTTCAATTCGATCACCTCATTAATTTATTTAACACTCATCGACAGATTTAAGTATAATATCATCTTTGATTAAACTTATTAGATCGCAAAAGGTTTATATTCAAAAATTTGATTTCCAAAATTTCAAATTTAAGCATAAATAAAACAGTTATATATATATATATATATATATATATATATATATATATATATATATATATATATATAATTTCAAAGTTGTGGATTTGGGAAAACAGCTAAAAATCCTTTTTCTTAGTTTATTAGGTTGAGGTTAGGTAATTTTAAATTTTAGATCATGGATTTTTTATTTAGGGTTCGAAAATATTGTTAACTCAAAGTTTGACAAGTTATTGTCGTTCTTACAGATGTTAATCATACACTGACCAGGATTATGACTAAAATCTCCAAGTACTCAAATATACTTATTGTAGCTCCTAGTGAAAATACTTAAAACTCTTAAAAATATATAAGGGAAGTTCCAATTGATGCCAACTATTAAAACTACTCACGAACTGCAAATACACAATGATTACGCCCGGGTCCCCCAGGAAACATCCATGCCCATATGAAGTTGCTTCCCTACAAATTTCATCATGATAAAATCAATAGAAGGCATCTAAAAGAAAAGTAGAAAAAACCTGAGATCATCATGGAGTGCAGCCCTTAGGGTTGCTCTATCACCAGGTCAAGAGGACAAAGTGCCATGGCCAAAGGTGGCTAAGCATCACTACCATACGCCTTATGCCATAATATCCCAAAACACATTCGCATGGATCATAGTCTATTTCTAGTAACTCGGGTGGTTGCATTTTTTCACCAAAATACCTTTGACATTTACTGTCCTATGAATTACGCCAAGTGGACCTCAAATACACAATGAATGTGCCTAGATCCCCTAGGAAAAAACCGTACCCATAGGCCCTCGCAGCCCTGCATATTTCTCCATCGTAAAATGACCATATGTTGCAATAGACACAATTGTTTCACCTAGTTCCCTCAGAAAACATCCGTCCCTATAGGCTCTCGCTACCCTGTGAATTTTGCTATGCAGCCGAGTTCGAAGGAAACACATAAGTTTTACATCCGGACACCAATCATTACATGCATCACCTACCAAATAGGTCCTCTATTCCGCAAGAAGGTACTTCCCGTATCTTTAGTTTGAAAACACAAGATACAATATGCATAGTACATTATTCCATGTTCAGCGTATCGTACTTATAATAATGTCCATTCACATAAGGTTTTCATTCCATATCATGTTTTCAAATATCATTCTTATATATATTCCCTTATATAAGATTCCGTTTCATATCAATTATCTTCCAAAATAATAATTTCGAACTAATTGCCATTCTTACATAAATTATTCATATATAAGTTCCGAAAACTTTTACCTCAATTATCTTGAACTTTTCATCTCAATCTCAAAATCATTTTTGATTTCTAAGTCGATTCGATATTCAATATTACTTCAAATCCAAATTCATATTCTCAAATCATTCTTGTTATCAAAACATCGTAGTTGATTTGGATTTATATGTCACGCATATCGTTATTCAAACGAATCTTCATACTCAGTTACTCGAACCAAAATTGCTCAGATCGAAATGCATACACTTTCCAAAATGATTACATTAAATAGTTTGAGTAAAATAGTAGGGCTGAAATAACATAAGTTTGGATAGGAAAGTAAGACAGAATCTTTAATACTACAGGTCAAATAAAATAGTTAAGTACAAAATGATTTAGGTAAATTAGTTTAAGTAAAACGGTAAAGTTATTTTGAATGAAATAAATATTTCGGCATAAAATAAGTAAATTGTTTACAAAAATAGGTTTCAATAAACAAAAATAGTTTAGTACAAGCTAGGCTTAAATAGAAAGTTTTAATGACTATATTTGCAATAAAATGGTTAAATACAAATAATTTGGGAAAGCTTGGTATAAATAGAAAATAGTTAATATAAATAATTTAGGTAGAATAGTAAAATAGTTTGAGTAAATTGGACTTAAAATAGATAAATCATTTGGGTCAAATAGATACAAAATAAAAGCTACAAATAGCTTAATAAGTTCAATAATCGAAATGAATAAATTTGATTAGTTAAATTAAAATACGATATAAGTTGCTAAGTATAATAGATGGAAACCTAGGTATAAAATCATTTAAGCAAAACAATGAATAAAATAACTAAGTATAAATAGCATAAGTTAGAAATAATTAGCAATGCAAGTTTGATTATAAATTAAGTTAAATACAATGGTTTAGATAACACAGGAAAAAGTTATAGGTAAGCAGTACTAATTCTGATCCGAGTCAATTTCAATACCGATTCAGCTCTTGTTTCAACATTGTTTTCCCAAATCGAGTATCATTCAAATTCATCTTTGTCAAGTTTTCAAAGTTCTTTTCGACATTCCATACTTAGTACTCGTCTTGATTTTTCAACAAAATCCCTTTCAAAATCACATGGAAGATTTCAAAAATGCTTGGTAAAATCAATTCATTTCGCTTATATTTTCTTCGATAATTTAGAGCAACTTAATGATGGATTTCAAAATCTTTATCCCAAAGAGCTATGGAATGGGGATTCCAAAAGGAACTTATATTTCAAAAATATTTCCTTTAAAATATTTTATTATCAAAATATCTTCCAAATAATTTATTTTTTAAAATACGCTCTCTCTAGGGTGATTCTAACACCCATTCTACTCATTCTAGGATATTACTATCATGTCTCTAATGAGTTATTAAACCCGATAAGCCAAGCTTTGTATAACCAAAGCTCTAATATCAGGACTTGCCCTTTTGACCACCCCAAGTCGGTAAATAAACCAACTCGAACTATTCATTACGACAGATTGTTATGGCTTACAGGGTTCAAAATAGAATTAGACACAGAACCAAGAATATAATTACTTGTAGCGAAACAAATTTTATACAAATATCAGAGTTTATACAATATTTTTGTACAGTGTAATTAAAATACATACATAAGTTTAAAAATAATTTTACAATT
The DNA here is from genome assembly GCA_030737875.1 of Allium sativum. Taxonomy (NCBI): domain Eukaryota; kingdom Viridiplantae; phylum Streptophyta; class Magnoliopsida; order Asparagales; family Amaryllidaceae; genus Allium; species Allium sativum. Next base: position 419,140,425 of record CM060913.1, on the reverse strand, counting down.
TTTTCGGGATTGTATGTGCATGCTTCTTCACGTGCCTCTCTTCTTTGCGAGCTAAAAATCTTTAAATCTGTAATATTTGGGTCTGACATGAGTGTTTCATGCAAAAACATAAAACAATCGAATCAGGATTAAACTTATTTTAAGTAAGTAAACTTTGAATAAACACTAAAATATAATAGTTAATTCTAGCAATTTACTAATGATTCGAGTATATCAAACCTATGAAAACTGCCGATATATATTGGCTACAATGAATCAAAGCAACCTGCATGTATCAAATTATAGCATGTGTGGAAGCAAAAGGTGGCATGTTGCATGGTAAGATGCATCATGTATGTGTATTTAATTCCATGCATGAGTGGGTGGTACAAATATGGCAGCATGGGCGTGTACTAGTAAGACAAAATAAAGAGGACACATCAAAAGATGCTACAACAAGCATACATTACAATAGAAAACCGAAGTAGGAAAGGTGGTGAGAATCTCATGCCTAAAGTAAACAACAAACGACAATGGGGCAAGAAGGTATCCTTGTAACAGACCTACCCCACTTTCTTCTACCAAAAACTTAAATGCCACATCGAAGTTAAATACGGGGTAATATACTGCTATACGTAAAGAGCACGCACGTATATCTTAACAAGTGATTTAGGAAAACCATTAATTTTGAAATCTAAACAAGGCATGATGTATGGACCAAAGCATGTATTTTGGGTATGTGTTTCAAGTTTAACAAGGCCAAGCAGGGAAATGTTCTTAGTTGTGGTAAAACGAGTCAAAGCACTAAGTAATATATATATATAGTGTCATTGCATATATAGCAAAATTAAAGGTCAGTAACGTAATTGGTACGCTGCAACCAATACAAAGTGTCAAGTTCATACATCTCAGCTCAAGGAATCAATTATGGCATACTGGTCCCAAAGTGAAAAGTTCTTAGTCGCGGCAAAACGAGTCAAAACACTATGTAACATATATAAAGTCATAAAATATATAGCAAAATTAAAGGTCAGTGACATAATTGGTATGCTGCAACCAATACAAAGTGTCAAGTGCATACATCTCAGCTCAAGGAATCAATTATGGCATACTAGTCCCAAAGTGAAATGTTAACTTTCAAAGTGCAGGTTAAATGGATACATAAAATGCCAAGGTGCTGGTTATAGCAAAGTATACAAACTAGTCACAAGTGCAGGTGCATGTCAATCGATTTCAGTTAGAGCCTGGTTTACAGGCCAATGCAAGGCATGTTCAAGAATAATCAAATCAGATTATACATGAAGGTGGGTGACATATAAAATGCAATGACCTTACAGGGTGCAATAGAAAAATTAGCTCAACACAAATGGAACTAATACTAATATAGTGTGCTCATGATCAAGATAGAAAATCTCAAGTGCATGCTCATGTATCTCAGTCGGATGTGCATCAGGTGGAAAACAGCGAACAATATAGAACAAAACAATGAAGCATATATTGTGCTCACTACATATACAGTGGCACATGAAACACCCCACCTCCGTTAAGGTCACTCACAAAGGGAATGCCTTAATTTTGGTGGAGGTTTATAAGTAAAAGACACAGATAAAACACAAGGTAGACATAAACACATATAAATAAACAGCGGAAAAATCAATAGACTTTTATTATCATAAATACGTGTTCATACAGAACATTTCCAACATTGTCTCAAAACAAACTTCCAATTATTACAACCATAATACTGTCTTGATTTTAAAAGTTAAAGAAGCATGAAACATAAATAATGCTGCATAATCCCCATAAATGATATCCAAAGCCATGGTCCAAATGACAGAAATCCAAGCAATACATTCTCTCTCTTCAAGCTAGATGAAAAACTGACTAAGCTGCGGTGTTTCGTCCCTGTGGACCCGGGAGGGGGGAGGACGGAAGAAAAGAAGATGAAAGGAAAATGGGTCAGACATAAGTCTGGTAAGTCTAGCTATATTCCTAGAATGTTAATAATAAAAAGATCATGACTTTCATAAAGTGAGAACAGGACGATATCAGGATAATAGACTATCCTAGAACTAGATAAGGTGTCCTAAAACGAACATCCCTTCGCACCCTATTTTAAATCTCTATCTCTGCACCTACTAATTCTTATACCAACAGGCACCCCGTGATTGGGGTGAAGTGATCCCTTTCTCTTTCTTTATAAGATCGACTCCTACTCGTATATTCGCATGTGTCCTACGGCCCTATATGGTAGATACCTATGCTGGTACCACCATGGGGTGTATCAAGTCCCATGGTGGCGGCCCCGACACAATTCTAGCATGCATAGGGTATACTACTGATGCTCCAGTGCCCTGACTTGTCTGCTCCAGAGTGTGTACACGCCCGCACTCTGTTAGAACCCACACTGTGCACCAACCGTCGTCGCTTTTGACCGCTTACAATCAGCCCAGTAATCGTGCCCTACCCTGCCTAGTTCAGGGTACCATGATACCTAATTGGGTTACTGCTGAAACAGGTTCCCGTTACTAGGTTTTATAGTCAAACATGTTAAGTGGTTAAGTATCTGAATGAACCTAACCCCCACCCATCCAAATTATTTAACATGTTGAATTTGGTTAAGTATTTATTAAATTGACTTAACCCTATCAGTCCTAACTCAGCTCTAATTGTCTTATTAGAGCAACAACCTCTCAGATTAGACAGATATTGTTGTGGCTGCCTTTATGCCGGTTGGGTCCGGGCAGTCTTACGCCACAACTCAGTTTAACCTCGGGTCTTTATTGGGCCCCATGCCTTAACATCTCACATTGGATAGCTATTGTTGTGACAGCTGGATAGCCGGGCGGGTCCGGGTAGGTTTACGTCACAACTCAATCCAACCTCGGGTTAAGCACGTTCGTATTTTCTAATTTACATTTTAATTATGTAAATTATTCAAATTACTATCACATTCATTTCCAATTAATCTCATTAATTAAGGTAATTAATGTCTTTTTATGCCATAAATCACTTATGTGATTAATGACCAATATGTTAATTAGAAAATATTTAAATTACTGTCACATTCATTTCCAATTAATCTCATTAATTAAGGTAATTAATGCCTTTTTATGCCATAAATCACTTATGTGATTAATGACCAATTTATGGCAAGTTTTCCTAAAATTATCATTTTAACCCAACGTTATCCCGTCCAATATTAGGCTAACCACCTCAGCCTAATTTACGTTCGCATGATTTTTGGTGTAAAGTATTAGGCTAAAAACTTAGCCTAATTTAATATACGCAAATTGGCATAAATTAGCATAAACATGACAAGGGTATAACTTTGGTATTGATGGCATAATCAATATGAACATAATAGGGTGTACTTGCAAAATAACTAACATGAAAATTTTAGGGGTGAACTAGCAAAATAACTAACATGAACATTATAATGTCATAGGTACAAACTTGCAAAAAGACTAACATAAACATTATAATGTCATAGGTATGAACTTGCACTTATAGGCTAACTCAACATACATGTGTTTTTTTTTAACATAGGTCATATTAACAACATACATGAGAATTAGCAATATGAACTAATCCATATACATATGTTAATTTGCAACATAGGCAAATCAACATACGTATATGTGAGTTAGCAACATAGGCTAATCAACATACACATGTGATAATTAGTAACATAGATTTTAACATACTTGCAAATTAATTACAACATATGATAAGTGTGAACATGACATAAGTTTTGCATAAACATGAACATATAGATTTGACAATTGGTCGCATAACTTCACTACATAAACTTGCATAATAAACTACACAATTCTCATAAGTTGTTACAATCCAAGTCCATGCTTATACAAATAATCTAATCCAATAATCCCAAATTTAACATGATAATAGAATCAAGTCACTGGCATGGATTAATATTATAAAACATAATAAACATCATACTTAATAATTCTCAATTCAACATGATAATAGAATCAAATCACAAACGTATATTAATAACATAACGAGTATCATACTATTATCATTTCATCGCAACACATGATATTCATATTAATTCGCATTCTAAAAATGTAGCTAAACTTACAATCGTAGACGGTCTTGTTTTCTGAGTTCTGAAATTCTGAATTTGCAAAGCTTTCCTCTGGGAAGACGTTGCTTTGATTCTAATTTGTTGTTGCTTTTTAATCTTTTAGTTTGTATTCGCTATGTTGTTCATCTCTTTCAAGTGGAGGCTCCCTCTAGTTCTCAGCAGACAACATGATGGCTCCAATTCTTATTCTTTTTTTTTTGTGAATTTTTAGTTTGAGACCTAGGGTCTTTTTATAGAGTTGCAAGTTAATTTGAGCCATCGATGAAGAGGGTTAACCAGAGACGTCCGTTGTAAAGAGAAGCCAATTATGTTCACCATTTCTTTCTTAATGCACACTTACTATTATTTGTCAATCCATATAAATACGTACGCATTAGATACATCTCCCCTTTACACATTTATTATTATTCTTGTATGCACATTAGATACATCTCCCCTTTACACATTTGTTTTTGTATTAGCAACTTTAGTGTTAACAGAAATACGGGGTGTTACAACACATGCAAGGGAGCCCGAATTGGCATTGCATGAAACAACCTGGGTAGCAAAACCCAAAAAAATGCAGCAAATGCATAGTACAATAACAAACATGGTGTTGGATGATCAAGCAACAAACAACGGATAAGTCATTACACTTGCAATATATGCAACACATATCCGACAACCATGCACATGTATACATGCGTAAACACATGCAGCTACGAAATTTCAAGTGAACCCAAACACCAATATTAATAAAGGAATTCCTATTTTGAACAAAACATAGGAAACCAACATGTATTTCATTTTACTACAAATCAGTGTATGCATTAAAACTGGCATACAGATTATACAACTCAGCAAGAGTGTGTGTGTGTGTGTGTGTATATATATATGTGTGTGTGTGTGTGTGTGTGTGTGTGTGTGTGATTAGCTAACATGTACAAATCCTGTATACACGGTGAAAAACCCATTTGATAGTTTAACATTTATTATTTGTAATGTATAGGAATGTATTCCATATTTTAAACAAGGTATGGGTAGCACACTACAGGTGAAATTAGTGAGTGAACAACACGGTGAAACACAAGCAAATCAATAATGCAACTAACTATCATATCCTAGTTCTTAATGAAGTTAAGCTACTTGAAATAACATTAATCATGAGCATAACTCACCTTAAAACCGTGAAGAAGGCATGAGGCTGATGGAGCTTTGAATTGTGGAGCAAAGACGGCAACGATTGATGGAAAGTGGGGAGGAAGGGCGTATGTAGCTTCAAAGAAGGTTGTGGGTTGCTCGGAGCTTTGGTTGCTAGTGCAAGGTTAAACGGTGGTGGATTGCTTCGATTGAGGAGGAGCGGTTCGCTGCGATGTAGTGGAAAGTGGAGCACCAATTTGAGGAGGCCGATTTCAGTTCGAATGGGTGAATTTTCGATTAGGGTAGAGGAAAGTAACAAGGAAGCTTTGAGTGGTGGCCATTGTCGTGGATTGGAGAGGATCGATTTTTTTTGATTTGGGGAAGGAAACTACGGTTGTTTAAGGGAAAGGAGGAGAGAGTTGTGTTGAGTCGAAACGACGAAGGGGATGTGCTTTTTATAACGTAAAAAAGGGGAAACATATACATAAGGAAAACAACACGTGGTAGACAAAAGTAGAAGCAAGAAACAACGTATTAAACAATTTCAGATGGCAGAGGATAATTGTTGTTTTTGCAGGAAGGAGGAGATCAATAGCCAAAATTTTCAGCACAGTTAACAAATATCATTTTGTTTCAGCTGAATATTTTACAAGTGTTAAAAAACCAACTTTTGGATCAAATTATGTTAGATATGGTTTGAAGGATATGTTAGGCTAGAACACGGATTGACAAACAATGTTGCTTGTTTAAATCTCAACGACTTGTTAAATTAATGTGAACAGAATACATATATGTATTCAATACGCAATTCATTTCGACATTTTATCAAGTCGAAATTCTATCAAATTATACTTAACCGTTGAGATACACAGTTCCACGATAGATCTTTCGAATTAGGAGCCATTATATTGGAATCCAACTTCCAATACGAGCCTTGCATTTTCAATTATAGGCCTATATGAGACATAATAGGGTGGGTTATTATGTCGTCTGAGATTGAAACATTTATTTTCGAAATTGATTTTCACACTATCCACTGGCAATAATAAACGAGAATTTTCGCGTATCAAGCATTTTTGGCTATTATAAGGTAAAGCTCTTTCCTTTGGATTGCGCTTGCATTGTGTGATGAGACTTGATCCTTATAATAGATTCATTTTCAAAAAGACATCATGAGTTTTTATTACTGGTATTCATGTGGAGAAAACCCATCTGTGTTATACGGCGTAGCCCCATGATTTACTCATTTAACAAACTTTAAAATAAAATAAATAACTGGTTTGGTTCTCACACCGGTCCCATTACTGACCTGGAGTTTAATTTTTCCCATCTAAACTCTAGGTGCCCATATTTTCCACACGGGCAGCAGGTAGTTTTGGTTTTGCAGATATTTTTAAAACATGGTCTTGGATTTTGGTTGGAGCTATACTCTGGAAAAATTGGTGGTCTTCCGCTATGTATATTTATGTTTGCAATGTATTGTAATTTATTTCTCGGATATTTTCCCGCTATGTATCAATTATTTGTACTTTGATATATTCTGTACTCTGATGTAAAATTGTTGTAATAACAACGAAATGTTCTTTTTTGTTTTATTTTGATGTGTTGTATCCCATAACTGTTCGAGGATTTCTACGTTTTGGATCAGATATGTGTGGCTTGTGGTCAATTCCAAAGGCAAGGATTTTTGGGTCGTCACAAATGGTATTAGAGCTTTTGTTTATTCAAAGCTTTGGGGTTACAAAGCATTATAATAAGATGAAAGAATTCACCAGAGATAAGGTTAGTAATATCCTATAAGAATAACGCATGAGAGATAGGGTGAGTAATGCCCTAGAATGAGTTTGAAGAGAATTATATATAGAAAAGAAAACATTTTCTTATATATACAAATGAGTTTGGTTTTGAAAGGTTATATATGGTCAACCAACCTGATTATCGTATTATAAGAGTTTGAATATTTGATTTGATGTCTAGGTTGGACTATCTAGTATAAGAAGATTTTGCATATATGCTTGGCCTACGTATATACGAAGTCTTAAATATACTGGATTGATATATATCCACATTTTATTCACTTGAGGATGATTCTGGTGATTGTAGCAACATCACCAGTGTTTATTTTCAGGTTTCGAAAGTGGGATGACTATAGAATTCTAATTAAATCATCATAAACTGATTTAAGTAAATATTTGGAAATGCTTTGAGCTATATAATTTGACTAACATAAGTTAAATTGATTGAAAATACAAAAGCAATTCAAACGAATCGGAATTTAACTTAAGTGAAGTTAAATAAAATATTGGAATGATAAAACAAGTAGGAGAATGGAAGTTGAATTGAACCAAATCAAATTTAATATTGAACTAAATTGGAAACTAGCTGGAATTGGATATATATATATATATACACACACACACACACACATATGTATGTTGGACAGGTCATTGATTGGAAGCCGAGAAGAGAAATAAAATTGAATGCCCAACAAAAGGGTACATATTTATAGTATTGATTGGGTTCGATGACTTTATGAGCCGACTTGCAAGCCGTTTGGATTTTCTTTTCGATTGACGAGGGCCCTGAGAGGCAAGTTGTATTTGTACCGATCAACCCGTATAAAGGAGGTTATGGTGATTTTTTTTGAAAATTTCAGGCGTTAGCCGAATTTTAAAAAATTGGGAAGTTCTTAGAAATTGAAAAGTTGAAGAACTAGAGTATGAACGAAGGATGAGTTGGTTAAATAAACGACCTTCAGTTCTGTCTTCGATTTTGAGGATGAAATCCTTCTAAGTGGAGGAGATTGTAATGACCCAAGAATTTATTAAGAAATATTTAATGGATTTTAAATATTTTAAATGATTCATTTTGAGAATTAACAACTTAGAATTTATTTAAAACTAAGTTTGTACGTATAAATTTATATTAATCATAAAACGAACTTGTAATGTCGTGGTAGTTCAAAAAATTTAGTTTTGAACTTAAAATGAATATACACATTTTAATATAAGTCAAATTTCTGTTAAACGAGAAATGCTAGGATCTATTGAATTATATTTTTCTAACGGAAGTGAAAAATCAAAATTTCATGTTATAAATTGTAATTTATGTCCAAATCAAAATTTCAAACTATCTTTATGAAATCGTTTATAAATTATATCGATTTATTATATAAATAAATGGATTAGTTGTGAATTTGAATATCGATTTGACTTGACTTTTGAAAATATCGAACAATAAACCCAAGTATATTTGTTTTGGAACTATATGATATTCTATTTTGGTATATATGATAATATTTTTTTGGCTTAGCCGACCGGTTTTTATAGTGACCCGTAACACCTTTTCATTATAACTAATAATAAATATACAGTATAGTTCAAATGATTGTGGCTGACAATCAACTATTTGATTTTTAAGGTGGACCATCCACCGCCTATAGAGTTTATAGTGTTCCGTCCACTCTACCTATACGAGCTTAAAGCACTGGAGCTAGCTATTTACTAGACTACAGTATAATACCCCACACAGGAGGTAATCACATACTAAAAAATAGTAAATTACATGCGTTAATATCATAAGGACGTCTAAAAACAGCATCTTATGTTAGCTGCCAAGAGACAAACTAAAGCAAATCCTTGAGTAGGCGACCTATCTCGAGCCACAAAAAAAGCACGGGTACCATACAGCTGCAGAAGCAAACAGTCCTCGAGCTCCACAAACAGCTAAGCAAGTGGAGCTACATACGTACATATAACATGCTTTCCAAATAAAAAGTACAACGAAGTTCAGGGACAAGGCAAATTAACATAGCTAACTGCTACTAAAAGTGGAGACGTGATGAATTAGTTGCAGCAGGAAATACCATAAACTCCAAACCATGCTGCCAAGCAGAACAATACGAAATAGAGCAGGTAACAAGTCAAAATACTTGCAATGATCGAAATATAAACATAAAAATTCAGGATCATGGCACCTATGGGATGACACATAGAGGTAAGTACATAAGCTAGAGAAAAAGCCAAAAAAGCTACAGAATATACCATCACCAGCATCGCGAGCTACACAAGAAATATTTCAGTTAGAATAAGAGCTAGACCATTGAACTAGCTACACACCCTGCACCAGAAGAAAAAGTGACTTCCGAACTATACAACCTTCCCACCATGACAAACTAATAACAATCCAGTACTCATAATTCACTAAAAAGGAAAGTCGAAACCAAACATAAAAAACAAGTATTCACACCACAGCCCAGTCTTGCAATCTTACCGCCACCACAAACAACCAAGAAGCTCAAACTACATGAGTGTTATACACCCGACAATGTACAGATCAGACTCGCGAGGATCCGAGGTAGCACGCTACACCAATTTCGATGTGTAGAATATAATCAAACCAGACCAAACCATAGCTAAAACACTTAACAATCTCGATGCGACCACCACTCACAGTTGAACAACAAAAGATAACCAGAAACCTCCAAATAGGCAAGTCGAAAACCCACACACACAAAACCAAACAAGTAACTACATAGATATAATAGACATCAGACATCACACAACCAACACCATGACTCAAAATATATGTTCTTTGCACATCAATCAATGTACAATCATATATTCATGAGGATACTAGTGATAGGACACAATAGCCAATCGTTCGAAAGGGTAACGTCTTCAACCAGTCAATCACCGCAGCAGAGAATCACAATTGAGAAGAATGGGCCACCACACACAAAAAGAGGCCGAAATCAGTTGAAAGGAGAGAGCTTTGTGTCGATGATGTAGTGGAAGGATGACAGGGGACGGTACATGGCATGAGGGCTCAGATCGGAAGCATCGAGAAGAGAAACTTCGAAAAGGAACATGCAGGCGAAAACCGTCAGATGGTGGGAAAGAAACAAGTAGATCTGAAGGAAGGAGAAAAGTGAAGTAAAACTCTGGTAGAAGAGAAACGGTAGACTGACTGTCGCCATTAACAGTCTTTCGAGAAGATCTCGAACCCTGGATTTATTGTCATGATATATACTATAATACTAATTTATTATTATTACTAATAATTTGAGCTACTTTTGAATTTATTTAAACTTTATTGGTTTTATTTAAGCCTTAAAAATAGCTATTTTAAAACGACCTCCATTTTCAGAGAAACCAATTTTATTAGATCCGGAACGTTAAATTATTGTTAGGTTTCAAATTTCATATCAATTGAAATTCGTATGCAAGCGTGATAAAAATAAATACATACTAAAATTCAATTAAAATTGAATGGAAGCTAGAAATAAGACCATTTATCAAACGATCTCCAAATTCAATGCAACCAGGATAATTAGAACTGTACTTGTGAAATTTAGCTAGATATCGAAATTCATAGTGTTTGAAATTGGTATATGATCGTGGTATATAAAATTGCAAACTGAAATTCAATATTTAACGTTTTATTGACTTATATTTTAATTTTAAGCAAAATTGATTTAAATGATAGATATAAGCTTACGAAACCAATTCCATTATGTCCGGAACAGGGGTATTTGGCTAGGGACGTCATTCATTGGGATTCATTTGGAGTTCGGGGAATTAAACTTCATAACGAAGTAATAAAGGATTTAAATATTAATATAATTATTATATAAATGCCCTCAATTTACACAAATCCTAACCCTACTGTGAATGCCGCCGCCACTTACCATTTAATGGGCAGATTTTTTCAATTTTCAATCCATAATCTCTCTCAATTCATGCCATTTCATTCGAAACTTCCAACATGAAAATTAAAGAGCAAGGAGATATCTTTAATTCTACATGTGGTGATCATTTATAGTATTGTGATTCGTGAGAATTCTTGCCTTAAAGGCTGCGAGTTTGAACCATTCTCTGGAGAAGGTGGGACCACCGAGTTTGCATGGGGTGGCTGACGATATGAAAGGAGGGTGCTGCGCTTCCTGCCATGGTGTTGGATCAGGTTCCGATAACCTATGGGCGACGCGGTGGAAATAAAAGGGTGACAAGGGTTTCACATTTTACTTGGGAAGAGACGATGGTTAGGGGGGTGATTATCTTAATTAAACATGCATTAAAGTTAAGCTAATTGCTGTCATTAGCATATTATAATTTTATTTAATTCACATATAAACTTGAATTGGCTATAACTATTTCATGTAAGCAAAATTCGACAAAATAAGATCTGTTGGGATCGTATCTTCGAATACTACGCTATGGAACTAATTTGATTTAATAAAAAATAATCATTTTATAACGATTTCGAACCGATCAAAGTGAGAACTCTCACCCAATTGTTTTGTTATGTAATTATATCCATAACTAAATATGTATTGATTGCAATGTTTGTTTCGTGGTTGATGGATGATTTAATAGTTTTTATTAATATTATTGAAGTGTGAATATAAGCGTTGTCGATAGAAAAGCTTAGATTATAATTATTGGTTGATGGATGATAGTTGATATGGATGTGCTTATTTTGTGAATACAAAATGTACCCCATGAATATGAAATTGGAAATTAACTTAATTTCATTATACTGAAATTTAAAATGATTTTGTATACATTTGAGTGAAATTTGGCAAGAAAATAGAAACTGGTTCTTTTTTAAATGGAAACGAGATTTAAAAAATGGAGTTAATATAATTTCAAATGACTTTTGAAATGTTTGAAATGGATTTAAAGGAAATTTGGATTAAAAACAACTTGTTTTAATTCAAATAGTATTTTGAATAGTAATTTCAAAATGTTAATTCGATTTAGATATTAAACGATATTTTTAACTCGAACGGATTCTTCCATTAATCTTATTTACTTTTATAGTGGATGTCGAGAAAATTTTGATTTCAAAATATGATATTTTCAAAAGTACGATAATAATAAGGGATGTTCAATTTTGGTTTAAAATTGAATTGGAATTGAAGTCATTTTTAAAACAAGTTTATAAATATTTTATAAAATATGTTTAAACGAAAGCGACGAATTTTATTATAAATAATAAAATGGTTCGAACAGGACGAGTCACGCAACGACAGTTAGCGAATTTCGACCATTAACTTCAAATGGACGTACCGGGAGATCCGATCGTCGGATTTTCTTGAAACGAGCCTCCGAAAAAGGTCCCTTTCCTCTTTGAGCTTTGGGATATTTATAAGTGGAAATGGCGGCTTGGGCTGCTGTGACGTGGCGTGGCCTTTTCAGAAAGCTTGGATGCGTGGAGTCCATCCCTTGGTTAGAAAAGCGACTGGAGGACTGATTCCGCTATTCATAAATAGTATCCTCGGAAGTTGTGACTTACGTAGTGTCCACGGTGAGGTGTGCCAAAAGTAGAGCTTTGTCTAGATATGGTTTGATCACTTTTATTGCCTTGAAAGTCGAGCTGAGCATTTGAATGGCTCAGCTAGATATTTCCGTGCAGATCCAAGATATTCGGTTGATACACCTAATATGAGAACGGTTCTCTCTTTCGACTGAGAGAACGATTCTTCTGGAGCGAGTCATCAGTTGATGAGAATTGGCTTTGGGACAATATGCGACTGTTCCAGGTCGAGCTTCCATTGGGCTTTTTGAAGCATGATTTATCTGATTCGGCTGATTTTGCATTTGGGCTTCGATCTAGCCCGTCGTTGCTTTTGCCAAAAAGAGGGTTAACACTTTTCCCCTCAGAATGCATCTTCTTCGGTAGGAGGATGTGTGTTATGAAATATGAATCGAAGCACAATCGCTCGAGCAGCTATAGTCGTGCCGGACCATATTAAGGCCAGAAATCTGACGGCCCCGATGTTGTATTAAGGCCAGAAAACCGATGACCGGACTAGGTCATATTAAGGCCGAAAACCGACAACTATCGGGAACCGTTTTAAGGCCGGGATGATGATCATCATCTGCATGAGAATTAGTTCCTGCAAAGACAAAATAAGCCACTCTCTTTCTGGAGGAGGCTGATGGGTTGAGCATTTTATTTCACTTGGCTTTGAGGGGTGGTGAGTATTATCCATACTTGGCTTAGTGGCGAGCATTAACCATACTCGGCTTAGTGGCGAGCATTAACCATACTCGGCTTACTGGCGAGCATTAACCATACTCTGCTTAGTGGCGAGCATTAACCATACTCGGCTTAGTGGTGAGCTTTAACCATACTCGGCTTAGAGAGGTGGCGAGCATTATCCATACTCAGCTTGGTGCAAGTGTTTTTTTATGTTCGACTCATGTTAAATTAGTATATCCAGCAAGCAGTAAATGCTCGTGGTGCAGATAAAAGGGTGAGTATTATCCATACTTGGTTTAAGATTTTTACCGTACTCGCCTGGTGGAGTAGGTTTCTTTTTCTTTTTTTAGAAATAATGGTGGGCTTTCGCACGGACCACATTAAAGAAAGTTGGCGAGCAATAGCCATGCTCGGCTTAGAGTTTCCAAACATGATCCGTGTTCGCAAAAGAAAATTTATAGCAGCTAAAGAATTATTACAAAGAAAAGAAATTCTAAGAGGACAACGGTTGATTCCAGAGCATGCCTAGGAACTAAATCCTAACCTCATACATGTGTACATCAAGGTGTCCTTTTTTTGAAAGAAATACATTAAAATAAGAAGAAAAAACTAATTAATGATAATGCCGCGAGTGCTAGTCTCAGGGTCCTTTCCGTTTCTAGGAGCTCGAGGACCAAACTGAGGAGCTTGGGCAGAAGATCGCGGTGGCGTGGTCGGGGCGTGCTTCTTAACATACTCAAGAAGCTCCCCTCGCCTAACTCGATCCTCGATGAGATCGCGCAGATGTTGGCATTCATCGATGCTATGTCTAGCTACGTTGTGGAATACACAATGTTTACGGGAATTGAGTTCCATCCGGGTTGGTTCTCGTCGAGGTGGTCTCGGAGTAGGAAGAGACCCTCGTATGTCAAGGTAGATATCAAGTAGAGAGGAATTGAGATCGATGTACTGGTCGTACTTATTTTCATTTCGAGGTCGTACGTTGCGCTCATTCTTTCCCGAGGCCTTTCCTCTTCCTTTATTCTGGTCATTGCTATTGAATAGACCTTGTTGTTTGGCTGCTAGAACCTCAAGGCTCTCCATCTCAATGCTGGCGTCTTCTTGTCTGAGGAATCGCTCAGCCTCGGAATAGAAGTCATCTATATCCTTGGGGGGATCTCTAGTTAAAGAGATTGAGAATTTTGATCGGTTCTAAAATCCTGCAATGGCAGCCATAAGTATCATCGATGGCTAAGGCCGATCGACTGACGCTACGGCCACGTTGAATCTTTCGAGGAAGGATCTGAGCGTCTCCCCTGATCACTGCTTGATAGTAGATAGGAACATAACGCTCTTTGGTTGAGAGATATGTACTCTGAATTATTCGATGAAGTGGGGGACCAGCGTGTTCCAGCTGCTGATCGACTCCGTTGTCAGCTATTGAAACCACATGCCATCTATGTCTATGAGAAAGAGCGGGAAGCATTTAGCCATGACGTTGGTTGATGTGCCAAGCACTTCCATATGTTGCATGTATTGCATGAGGTGGATGTTCGGATCAGTGCGACAATTGTATGGTTCGATCACTAGGAATTTGAAGTCCGAGGGTTTTTGGGAGTTTCTAATTTCCCTAGTAAAGGGGCTGCAATTGACATTGTCTACATCTTGCTGTGAAGAAGTGCCCTGAGTGAAACGTCGGATGATGCTTGCAAGCTGGCTTCCATCTCCGAGGAGGCGTTGCCATGAATTTAGCTCTGCATTTGGGAGAGCTTCGGTGCGAGGATCTGGCAAAAGCATGCTTGGAAGGGTGGTCGTCGGCTGGGCTTGGCCTCTGAGAGTTAAGTGAAGGTGAGAGTGAGGATGAGCTCCGTTGAGTGGTTCTGGGAAGAATGGCCCCTCTTGAACCTGAGGAGTATTGGATTGAGCCATACACATGACAGTGGGTCTAGGCTGATCCAGCATAGCATGTGACGTTCGGAGCTCAGGGTTGTCCCCAGTTGGAGCGAGGTTAGGAGGGTCTGCGGTAGCGTCATCTTTCGCCATAGCGAGGACCGATATGGTAGGCTGATCTCCCTTGTTCGTAGGGAAGGCTGCACCAGCTCTTCATTGAAGGGAAGAGTGGTTTGCGGTAAGATTACGGGCTGTAATGGGAATGACATTGATTCTGATAGGCCCGGTGGTCGCTCGACTAGCATGAAAGGTCATGTTGTTTCCAAGAGTAGAGGCAAAGTGGTCGAACGACCTAGATCTTGATTGCGGGTCTCCTAAGAATCTGCTACTGCAACTGCGCTGGTCGTTGGAAGCAATACTCCTTACTGTGAATGGTTGGTTGGTGGGACCAAATCACGATGAAATAAAGGTGTAGCCTGGTCAGTGGCCTGATTCTGCGTAGACCGAAGATCAGTTTTTGCCCCAGCTCCGGTCGGTGGAGGAATTGATGTTGAAGCGTTCAATCCCATCTCCACTCGACTGAGAAGGTGATCCATCAACTGCTGCTGTCGTTCGAGGAGTTTACCTTGAGATGTCATATGGTTTCTGAATTCGACCATGATTTTATCCATGTCGTCTCGAGTAATAAGTTGAGACATATTTTCATCAGAGGAAGCACCGTGGCTTGCCTCCGGAGCATTGGTATCGGTTGCGTCGCGGGACGAGAGGATGTTGTATCTTTCTTTCTCTAATGACCCGGGTTTTTGACGATCTTTGTTATCCGATATACACTACTACAAAACAGGTCAGTTGCTTCGCCTTATTTGCTTCGGTTGTCTTTAAACTAGAAGCAAATAATAACAGTTGCTTCTGTTCCTTCCCCAGAACCGAAGCAACTACTTCGCAGGAAGCAACAGAAAATTTATATATAGGAAATTGCTTCCGTTGTCCTAGGAACTGAAGCAACAGTTTGAAACAAATATAGCTTTTGCTTCTAACCTTTGTTAAACCGAAGCCTTAAACTTCATTCAATATGACACATTTATTTACAAACGTCGGTTTGGTTAAAACCCGACGTTTTAACACCAGGTAAAGAATTAGCTGACATTATACTTACCGCTTCTTTTTGGGCCCGTACACAAAGTCCCGCCCGTTACCTCCTTTCCCTCTTTTGACTAAATCAGTAAATCTTCCTTTTTTTTACTTTTCTAAATCGATAATCCAATTTCCGATTCAAACCATCGGATAATCCGTCCTCAATTCACGAAGAATCTTGTAAAAGCCCTCTTAGATACCTGATTCTCGTCATCCAATTTCCGATTGTTTCTCAGGTAAAGCATCGATCGATATTATTATTAGTATTTTTTGGCTATTTGTGTTAATCCTTTGTAATCTGTACAACATGGATTTTTTTTGGCCATGAAATTCCGATTTTTGATTTTTTTTTTTTTTTTTTTTGCTATTTATGTTATTTTTTTTGGCCATGAATCTGTACAGCTAAAAGTAAGCTAAAGTAAAAGTTTGCATGGGCTATTGGTGATTTCCTCTGTTACCTTAAAATTGCTGAGAAATGTATTCTGAAAGGGGATTTGGTGATGGTTCTTACTGCTAATCATAATTACAAAAGTATATTTTAATGTAGTCCTTGATTGTTTATTTCGTTGATTACCTGTCGGTTTTCTCACACCAATATTAATACTAATAATTTATTTTTGCTTTAATATTGAGAACAATCGTAAATATGTAGAACTGACAAATTGTCTTCGTCAATAAATCACATGAATATAATTACAATTGGGTCATGATAATGCAACTCAAGCTGCGTTTGAATGACATAGTTAAAAGCTGCATCGTATAGATGTAATTAACCTTGATTCACATGAACGCAGCTAGAAGTGCATTTGTTTAGAGCTTTTTATCAAACATTTTCGCAAGCCAATCGTGTTATATGTACATTATATTTTACTATCTTACTCTTGAATATCTTATTGGTTTACATTTCAAAACGAAACGTGACCAAAATCCGAGATTTAAAACCTTGCCAACTAAGCATATGTTCATGTTTTGCCCAATATTAAGCAGTGTTATATAACTACATTTCACTGTTAAGAAGTTAGGCTCAAGAGAAATTGTTTTATATTTGATAATTTTTTCTTTTGTTGTACTTGTGTTTATATAATCTTACATATGGGATATAAGTATAAGAAACAAGAGACGGGATACATGGAAGACAAAGATTTGTGATATAGTTTGCTTTCTCATATAGGGAAATAAACTTGTATATAATGAGAAATAAATTATGTTGAATCTTCCAAAATATATTGCTTATTGTGTATATATAACTCTCTAATTCTAGGCTGTATTTGTTTCCCTTTCTTCGTATGCACAAACATTTCAGCAACTAGCATTTTATAAAAAAATGTAAATTTATACAGTAGAAAAACACATTTATTGATTAGAAAAAACTGTGCTTTAATGACTTTCAAGTTTCAACACACTTTCAAAACAAAAACAAACAAAAAGTTTTTTTTTATCAGACAGAGTATACTCCACAACAGACTATGTGATACACTACTATAGTTTTTTTTTTATCATCATACTGCTGCTTTTACTAAGTAAAATTGTTTTATAATTATATATGTAATGGGAAACTTTTATGATCAGCATTTATATTTATTTTTCTATTACTGCTAAGCAAATCTGTAGCTAAGTCATTTAAGAGTAATATGACATATTATTAATACCCATATGGACTTCTCTATACCTAAGGTTCCCACATAAATTTATCATATGAAAATGCACATTGATCTGCGTAATATAACCAAAACTGGAAACCATATTTATTTTAATTCATTTAAAGCTGTATGAAAAGAGCTTCACTAGTTAATGCTTTACTTCTTAGCTGGAAATAATCAAGTCATGATTACATCAGTACTGGGGCTTATTGTATCAGTATTGCCTCCACTACGAATTTCACTTTGAATTTTCTTTGCCGCCATAATGGAATGTTCATAAGTAGAATTATAGAATAAAACAGTAACTCTAATTTGGCAATAAATTTCGAGATGAGATCGATTATTGAAAAGAGTTTTAGTTAAACAAGTGTCATGTACTATAATAAAATCCATATAACTCAAAAATGTGTTCTTTTATCTACCTGGTCTTTAGTGCAAAATATATTTTCAATTGAAAACAACAACAAAAGGAATGCACTTACCAGAAAATAGATATTAATTAAGTTCAATGATTTTGCTTTGTTTTTAATATAATTTCAGATATGATAAACAAGTTGAAAATACACCGCGCAACTATAAATTGCACTCAACCTTTGAATTTTATTAGGGACATCACATAATTCACCTTATAAATTTTATGGACATAAATACATTTAAATATACAGGGGAGGTATATGCTTGTTTACTTGTTTGAGTATATGCTTATGGACATAAATACATTTGAATACATTTGTATGAGGTTTATGCTTATGGACATAAATACATTTGTTTGCTTCTTATCCCTGCGGCTGCGACCTTTAGATTTCCTTTTCTGGAAGTGACTGGCTAGCTGCAGATTGCTTTTGATCAATATTCTCTACTTCATTCATACATTTGTAAATGACAGAATTGAATAATAATTTATCGTACATATTTCTATGTTTTATTCATACATATGTAAGTTCAAGAAGAAAATAATGGTTTTATTTCCTTCGTTATAGCCATTATTTACAGTCCCCTTAATTATAAATCTGCCTTTAAATGGTTTTTGTACCTTTGATACTATGAAAGATAATGAGATTTTTTTTATTTTATTTTGAAATAAACTGAATGAATGTAAAGTTATTATATGTGTCGTTATTTGTAATATAACATAATGATTAATGGGCTATGGGTATATAAATACAACTTATATCGCTTTATGTATCAAACATTTATTTGACAATAACATAGTTGCTCACTTCATTATGCCTGATATTTACAATTTAAGTGGATACTTTTATTACTTCTTCAACAAACCTTATTTTGGATATTTCAGGAAATGGTATCTATACGCAAATATAATATTTTCTAAGGGTAAAAAAATGTGTCCAATTATATAATACATATTGATTTATCAGAGAAAAATACTTTCTTGTTTATGTCAATAGTGTCCAGAGTAATCTCATATTGTTCAGTAAATCTATGACCTTCCACAGGCTTATAAACAAACCAACATATTAACCAAGTAAAATTTAAACCGAAATAATAGTCATAGAATCAGCATATTATAAGGTACACTCCTATGGGTTAGCATGAGCATTTGATTGGTTTAGTACTCTAATTTTGGATGAATTATCTAGGTTGAAAATGGCAAGCATGTTATAAAGTTCTTACATAATTCCGAGGAGAATAGTGATGGTTAAAGACAAAGCATATTTTTGAAATTTGTAGAAATACTTCAATAAGAAAGTTGCATATTGTGAATATGATAGATTAATTAAAAAAGATGTGGAAAAGGTAGAGAAAGGTTTCAGGTTAAGATGGCTACATGGGGCATATAGATAAATTAAATAGAAATTGATGGTATGAAGTCTAGATTAGAAGATTTGAAAATAGACATTGAAAATAGAAATTGCAGGTTAAGAAAGGTTGCTTGTTGTTTACAATAAATTTAACAATTTTGTTACATATGTTACTACATGCATGCCTTCCTCAATTTCCACAATTTTGTTTGTGCCAATCACTAGGACGCTAGCTAGTATAGTTACACTATTGCACTTCCGGACAGCCTGGTGGAATTTGAATCATCAAATTTCAAGTAATAATAAGCCAGAACACATAAAAATTCCATACTATGACATACTATGTTATTTTGTTATTTCCATTAAAAATTCCATACTATGTTATTTCCACAATTTTATTCCATACTATGACATGACATAAAAGGCAGAAATTTATTCCATACTATGTTATTTTGTTATTTGGTTTTCATTTTTTCTGTGTGTAGCTTGTCTGTAGTATTCTCACATGGATCACAGTTGGATGTACAACATAAAACGTTGCGATGACGTGTTTCTCAATAAAATGGAAGAGCTCATCAGTTGTGCATAGCCAATCAATCAAGAAGAGGGGATGAACATATTTTTTATCCTTGTAGACTCTGCAAAAATGCCAGAAGATTCCGTAACATAGATCAAATTAGGGATCATATAATTCGCAATGGGTTCAAGAAAAATTATATGCAGTGAATATGGCATGGTGAAAGTATACTTAGTACACCTAGTTCTAGTGCTCATGAGACCTATGAGAATGAACGGGATAATAATGAAAATGAACGGGAGAATAATGAGGTGAATGAAGATAATGATTGTATGCATGAGATGTTTCGTGATGTCAAAGATCATCTAATGGAGGAGCCAAACTTATGCGACAAAATATTAACAGATGCCGAAAAGCCTTTGTTTAAGGATAGTTCTTTTACGGTATTGTCTGCGGTGCACAAGCTTTTTAATTTGAAATCAAAGCATGGTTGGAGTGATATAAATTTTACTTCCTTGTTGAAACTTTTGAAAGACATGCTTCCAGAAGGTAACGAGCTTCCTATTTCTAACTACGAAGCGAAGAAAATTATGTGCCCTATTGGCATAGGGTACAAAAAGATACATGCATGTCCAAATGATTGTATATTGTATCGAAATGAGTATGAGAACTTAAATGAGTGCCCCAAGTGTGGATTATCTCGTTACAAGTCCCGGGGAAATGCTTATAACAATTCAAATAAGAAACGGCCTCCCGCAAAGGTCTTATGGTATTTGCCAATTATTCCAAGGTTTAAATGCTTGTTTGCAAATAAAGAAAACGCAAAACACTTAAGATGGCATGCAGACGTGAGAAAAAACGATGGGTTACTTAGGCATCCAGCAGATTCTCCGTAGTGGAGAAACATCGATGCAACATATCCTGATTTCGGTGAAGAAAGTAGGAATCTCAGACTTGATCTTTGCACAGATGGCATAAACCCATTCGGAAACTTAAGTAGTCAACATAGTACTTGGCCTGTTCTTTTGGTGATTTACAATCTGCCACCTTACTTGAGTTTGAAGCGCAAGTACATCATGTTGTCTCTTCTAATCTCTAGACCACGACAACCAGGAAACGACATCGACGTCTACCTAGCTCCTCTTATTGATGATCTAAAACTTCTATGGAATAAAGGTGTGCGCATGTTTGATGCATATAGTAAAAGTGATTTCACATTGCGTGCCATGATATTTTGTACTATAAATGATTTTCCTGCCTATGGTAACTTCTCTGGATATAGTACTAAAGGCGCCAAAGCATGTCCAATTTGTCAAGCTGATATGGTTGTTGAGCGTTTGCATTTTTGCAAGAAGAATGTGTATATGCATCATCGTAGATTTCTTCCTATTAATCATCATTATCGTAGAAAAAAAAGCCTTTCAATGGAGAAATAGAAAATGGATTTGCTCGTTTACCATTAACTGGAAATGATGTTTATGAACAAGTCATGATTATTGAAAATGCATTTGGCAAAGTCTTTTCTCTTCTTGAAGGCTCGTGGAAGAAGAAGTCTATATTTTGGGAGCTTCCATATTGGAGACATTTAGATGTTAGACATTGCTTAGATGTAATGCATATAGAAAAGAATGTTTGTGACAGTATCATTGGGACACTCTTGAATTTACCCGGTAAGACAAAGGATGGTGAGAAAGCTAGACAAGATATGTTGAAATTGGGTATTCGGAAGGAGCTAGCACCGATGCAGAAAGATAGACGTATGTATTTGCCCCCTGCATGTTATACATTGTCAAAAAAAGAGAAAACCAGCTTATGTGAGTGTCTTCGTGGTGTGAGGTTCCAGCGGGCTATTCTTCAAACATTAGCAGTCGTGTATCAATGAAGGATTTGAAATTGATCGGCATGAAGTCTCATGATTGTCATGTGTTAATGCAACATTTGTTACCTGTTGCAATTCGTGGTATATTTCCTAAACATGTTAGACATGTTATTACGTAGTTGTGTATTTTTTTTAATGTAATTTGTAGCAAGGTAATTGATCCTGATATGTTGGATGCTCTACAAGCTAATGTTATTGTCACCATATGCCAATTTGAGATGTATTTTCCTCCTTCATTTTTTGATATTATGGTGCATTTGATTGTTCATCTTGTAAGAGAAATCAAAATTTGTGGTCCTGTGTTCATGAGATATATGTATCCGTTTGAAATGCACACGGGAACTTTAAAAAGAAAAACAAAAAACAGATATAGACCCGAAGCTAGTATTGTAGAAGGTGTTGTGGCTGAGGAGGTTATTGAATTTGTCACTCAATACGTACCTCATGTTGAACCTATTGGACTTCGAAAGTCTCGTCGTGAAGACCGACTTGACGGTCAAGGCACAATTGGGTTTAAATTGACTTCTATTGGTGAGGAAATGTTTCACAAAGCTCACCTACTTGTGTCACAACACCTTAGTGAGGTTCATCCTTACTTGGAGGAGCATATGACACTTCTAAAGTCTGAGAATCCATCAAAAAACGAAAGATGGTTGACAACTGAACATAACCGCACTTTTGTCGAATGGTTTAAAACCAAAGTAATGGATCAGTTGTCCGAAACAAATCATAATGTTTCTGATATAGTAAGATGGTTGGCATATGTGCCTCGATTTCAAGTTCACTCTTATGAAGGATATGATATTAATGGTTACGTCTTTTATACGGAATGCTAAGATGGAAAGAGCAAAATGCAAAATAGCGGAGTTAGTGTCGTGGCTTCTTCTCGAGAATTCGCTAGTGCTAAAGATAATAGACCAATAAATGCGTCAATGACATATTATGGGATAATTGAAGATATTTGGGAGCTTGAGTATAAGGGCTTCACGATTTCATTATTTCGATGTAGATGGGTTGACAATTATCATGGTGTACGAGTAGACGAACATGGATTCGCACTTGTTGACTTTAGTCGAGCGAGTCATGATAATAATTCACTCATCTTGGCATCTCAAGCAATACAAGTTTTTTATGTGACCGATCCAGCTGACAATAAGTGGTATGTTGTTCTTCCTAGCAAAAGACGTATTGTTGGGATTAAAGATGTGGTAAACGAAGAAGAATATGATCAATTTGACGAGAACCCACCTTTCTCCGTTGGCATAAGTCTACAAGAAGATGAAGTTGAGTTAAATGCAAATTATGCACGTTCTGACCATAACGAAGGAGTTTGGCTAGTGGGGTAATTTTTTTCCTATGTTTCATGCTTTTAATTTTCATTTGAAAGCGTAGATATGACATTTGACATTTACTTTTTTTAAGAATAACTAGTAGAAATTGAGTTAAATATGTAGCTTAAAGAAAAATTTGTTGCTGTCAATTTAGCGTGCTTCTTGTTTGTTTATTTCTTGGGCACATTGTATGACAATAGAATGCACATTCTTTTTATCTAGTGTCTCATAAAAATTAAATTACATCTGATATTAAATGTTAGTATATTTGTGTCTTATTAGTTACGTAATGTTTGATTTCTAAATAATTAATACTTTTGTGTTTGTAGAGATAGAGATACGGATCCGTGATCTCAACCATCCGTCGGCAATTTTAAAGGTAACCAATTCAATCCTAAAGTATTATCTTTTTATTGTCGACAAATGAATGTTGACTAGGTAGGAACTGGGTATTCCATTTTATATATAACCATTTTACTCTTTTTACTTTAAATTGGGTACTTAGATAGTAATACATATATATTATGAGTCTTATATAGTATACAACATACTACATAATAAGTAAATTCAAATTAAGCAAACGAAATTCAAATATATGACATATCCCATCATGTCAAAGTATCATATACTCATTTGGATATATATCTCCCACCATGTCAAAGTATCTCCGACTATTATATTTGCAGAAAATTCTAGGTTAAAATGTGAAAAAACTACCGTAATATGATGTGGAGCATAAAAAAGGGAGAAAATCCGACTGGATGAGTGGAAGCCTATGGAGAGCTTGGGTCGATTTACTTAAAAAAGTCCAGAAGTGATTGTAATTTTAATAGCCTCGGATATATAATAAAATTCGGAAGAATTTATATAATAACTGCATCAATTTATAGTTATAAATTGACCTGTTCATGTTAAACTTACAAGCAAAATCTTTTTAAAATTCTGTAAATAAAAACTAAAATTTTGTAAGTTATCAGCGATCACTTCAGAATATAAGTTATACATTATTAAAAGGGCATTGTTATTGACACTCCAAATATTGTTAGGGGGAGGCCAATTTTTTATTTTTTAAAAAATTGTTAAGGGGAGTACCAAGGAGGAAAGTAGCCCCTTAACAAATAAATGTACTTTTACATTATTATCCATTTAGGCTTAATTTGGGTTTTTGTGATTTAGGAGACTTATGATTTTACGATTGGCTAATTCTATTTATACACGAAAAATTGCTAAACATATACCAAAAATTATAATAAACTAATATACACCATATATTACATTACATACACCGTTTCTTTTACTTAAATATCCATGTTCTCATCTTCTTTTTCTTTCCTTTTTCAAACTTAAAAAACAATTACCAAAAATTATAAACTCTTTGCATCAAATTGAGTAAAATTTTACAAAATGAAATATATTTCTTGTACTAATATTTCAACTTTTATTAACTTTATGAAAAAAAATTCAATTTCAACAAAATTACTGTAATTTTACAAAATAAATCAACACTTCTAAATTAGACCATTATTTATGAATGTTTTCTTAATTGAAATTTTAGATTTCATGATTAAATAATTTATTAACATATCTAGTTTGTATCAAATTTCAATACATTTAAGAATAATTTGACTTTTTATATGCAGAAGTATTAAAAAAGCAAATATGAGAAAAGGGTAATTTAGTAATAAAATTTTATAGAAAAAATAATGGTGTAATTTAGTAATAAAATTTTATACAAAAAATAATGGTGTATGTTAAGGAATTTTCGGTGTATAAATAGAATTTGCCTTTATGGTAAGTAATTTTTAGAAGTAAGGGTGAAAACGTAAAAAGTAAAAAAAAAAAGTCACCAACATTGATCCCTCCCTTAACAATTTAAAAAAGTGGAGTGTCCTTAAAATTTGGCCTCCCCTTAACCGAAAATGGAGTGTCAATAACAATGCCCTATTAAAATAATGTAGCATGCATTTTAATTATCGTGTTCTGAGTTGGCTCCTGATTGTAAATAAACAAAAGCAACATGAAAAATGGAAAAAAAAATCACAAATAGGGAAATATAATCGTAGAATGAGAATGAAGGTCAGTTTGAGTCATTTAATTCTGTCTTGTTACATCATTAGTATACATGGAATAGTATAATTTAATTTGTAACCATGAGAAAATATACATTATGTGTAAAATTAGATTACAATACAAATACTACAGAACTATTACTTTTTTTTTGGATCAATTCCGAATTAGATTTGGGTATTAAAGATGGCTCGTGTGTGATATGCAAGGTGCAAAACATTGTATATGATTTAATATTTATTAGGTTCGTAATTGTATTGAGCCTATTAACTTTGGTCTAGGTGATTTGGGTCCGAGTTTGATTATATGAAATATTACTTGCTGTCAAACATATATATCCTACTCGACATTGTAATTGTGGGTTATTTTGTACAAATATTAAAATATCATGTTATCATGCTTTTGGGCTAAGTTCGAACAACAAAAATTACAATAAAAAATGTGGATTACTATTGAGATTGGGTAGCAAAATAAGTACTGCAATGAACATGTTTTGCAAGTTTATTTTCAATAAACTTGTTCCAGTTTTTGAAATGCTGAAATATATTTCACAATAAACTTGCAAAACATGTTAATTGCAGAAATTTCACAATGCATAGATCTGCCATTAATTTCTTACTGGTAATATATTATTTCAGTGCTTTATTTCCATTGATACAGCAATAATGGAAATAGAACCATATAGACACAATGAAGAGCAAACCGGTACTTCTACTCAGTCTTCCTCTAAGAAGAGGCGAAGAGGTCCAACAACAAGAAAGAAATATAGAACACAAGAGCCAAAATATATTGAGTGGAGCGATAATGGCAAACCCATTGGGAAGTGGGCGAAGTCTTACAAGGTGTATGTGGGCGACGCGGCTCGATCCAAAATCGATATCACTATTAAGAGCTGGGATGACGTTAGCCAAGGGCTTAAGGACACTCTTTGGGAAGATGTTAAGGTATTATAAATTCATTTACATTTGCTTGTTCATCGTAAGCTTGCCATGTAATTATTATATTTCTTTAATTCAGTGCATCTTCACACAATTTATCATAGATACATTGAGCTATAGGTAGATCTGATGGATCGCTTGAAGTGCAATCATAAAACAGCTCGGTCAAAAGTTTTAGTTTATCCATATCATCAGATAATATATTACTTTGTTCATAGTCATTGTACAAAACCAGGGCCTCCAATTCAGGTGTAAGTTTCGGCCTTCGTTTCATCTGCCACTGAAATTGAAATATAAATACCAATAATTATGGTAGAGACATCTTTTAAGCTTAACTCTAAAGTCAGAATAATCTTTATACATCAAATGTATAAATATTGAAAGCGGCTATAGCGGCTATTAAAACACAAATATGAAACAAGCATTGATCATTGGACCTTTTTGTCTTTTAAATGGGAGGTGGAAATCTAGATAAGTTATAATGGTTGATATGTCTTGTATTACATTTCATGTCACCGAATTTTGTCCAATTAAACTTTCCCATAAATAGCATTCATAAGTACCATTAAGAAAAAAGAAAAAAAGAGCTTAACCAATATTATATGTTTGATATTAATTTTAATCATAACTTTTTTATCCAATCAAACCAAAGTACGACTGAACTGATCAAAATTAGTTCAGTCTTTTTGTTTCAGTTTTGATTGGTCTATTTTGTTTTTCCTTCCAGCAACATTAACTCAACACCTTCTATATCATTTTAGTTTATCTATCAGTGTTCTAAAAGTTTGAAAATAAGAGTACTGAAACCACAATTCAAGATAAAGACTGCCCCCAACACCCATACATACACAAAAATAGCACTGGAAATTTACTTCTTTGCTTCCCCTTAAAAAAAAGGTCAAAGATATTGGAAACACAATTTTTTTTGTAGAAGTACAAATATTTGCAATCTTGCTGAAACTAAAAAATAAAGGTATTTTATTTCAGATTTTTGATATCATATGCAGGTCTGTGTCCTAAACTCCTACATTGTTTTCTCATTTTGAAAGCATTGGTAAAAGGTATTTTAACTTCAAGGTTTCATAACATTAGCAATATAATGATGCCGTAACACGTTAATCATTTCATTAAAAAATACTGCAGTAGGTGGGGGAAGCATATTTTTGTATAGATGTAGCATATTGATGATAAAGTGTTCATTTTTAATTATACAGACCGAATACCATATTGATGATAAAATGAAAAGCATTGTGCTAAAGAATATTTGGGAACGATGGAAATATTTCAAAACCAAATTGGTTAGTGGTTGGATAACAAAGACAAGACCGCTTTCAGAGGGCCATAAAGAGCCGTACGAGTTCTACGACGGAATTACACGATCACAATGGGAAGTATTCAAAAAGAATTGCGAGACCGATGAATTTAAGGTATGTCTTTTATTAATTTTAGAAACAAGGCTGTTTCAGATACAAGTTTTTACCTTCATTCAGAAATTCGAATTTCTTTTGTAGATGAGTTTGGATGTTTGATTGGTAAATTATTCTTGTAAGGTCAATACTTATTATACATTAGAATATACCCTCCATTAATTTTGTGCATTTGTTTGCACCGTTCAAGCTAAAAAGAAATGGGTTTTTGTGCATTTATTATTATTTGGTGCACTTGCATTTGTTTGTTCTTTAAAATAAATAAATTTATTGTTGCTTGTAACTTTATTTTCCACAATTGCGTGTAACTTCCCATCACATCTTTGAAAATCCATTCTATGTTTCATATTGCAAAGTGAAATAGTTCTGAGTTTCATACCTATCATGTCTTTGAATATTGGACTTCTTTAATGACCAAGCATGGACATTGGGAAACTCTTTCGCGCACAAGTTTGTTAATACTATACTAAAAAAGGCCTTCTAATTTTATAAAGCATGTCTAAAATTCGTTCTTTGGTACTGTACAAGATTTTACGCAATGTCTAAAACGTCTCAACGAGATAATGCCAGATTACTACTACTTTTTCATGATCGCTATATTGATTCTTGTTAATTTTACATAAGGTATCATTACTTATTTCTTTGTTTGTTGACCATAATCATGCTTTCAAAGTTGTAAAATAAAATGAGTTGGTAAGCTCGTAAAATAGAGGAAGATCTCTAACTTACAGTACGGCTCCAGCATTTGCTTGCAACCCCACCTCATCACCTCGACAACATTTGTTAGACCAAATCATATTCTTTTCCATCATCGAGCAAGTTGAAGCTGATTGATCGCATTTATTGATCCAAATATTATATGTACAAAACCTAATTTTAGCCAACATCATAAATTGTCAACTCTACAAATTATATGGTGAAGTCCAAAAATTACAGACTCCAATCATAAAAAAACAGCAAGGAGGTCATCTGAATATAAAATAAAAGAAGACAAAACATCTTCCCCCCCCCAAAAAAGAATCTCTTTCTTTGTCGGTTTGATAATTTTATATTGCAACATTATTTTCATTTTTCTAACCAGTGTAAACAAATACACATGTTTAATCCCACGAATATTATGTCTAGCCCAGTTGATATTATATGCGATATTTTTGAGGTAATTTAGGGACATGCATGGTTGTTCAGGTCATATGAGTATAAAATAAATAATGAGTCAAACTTTTCACCTTTATATATATGATTTTTTTTCTCCTCTTACTTGAGCCGTGATTTTGACTAGTTCGCTTACTTGCATTTTAAATCTTAGAGAAGATATTCGCTTATTTGTTGGACATACTAACTTTAAAATTTGGTGTATTTCTACAAAATCAAATCATCTTTTTTTTGTTACATGCAGATGAATTCTCGATTTCAATTAACGTACATTGCACTTTCAATATTTCAAAATTGTTTATTTCAGATTGACTTAGGTAATCAGAATAATTCAAAAAAAAATCGATTTCTTGTTTATTTTTATGTTTGTAACTTTGGAATTGTTTTTGAAAAAGATAATAAATTGTAAAGTTCGTTACAATGATGAAAAAACGATGATATGAACCTGGCAAGCTGTCTCATTACAAAAAGTTTGCAGGATATGGAAAGTGAAAAATAAAGTATTCCAGAACGTAAAACTGCTGATTGAAAAACTAGTGTATAAATATGGGTATGTCTTTCAAACAATAATTTTTCTTATTATCCACAAGTGTATAAATATGGGTTAACAGCTGCTTACCAGAGCCAAATTTTCCAATAGAAGATGATTTAACAGCCAGCATATAATATAAATAACTAGAACTGATTTGCAGATTTATATAAATGCAAATTTTGAGATAAGATTTGAAATCGACTTGTGAACAAATTTTCACATAATGTAATGCAATGCAGGTTATTTCAAAAAAGATTTCTTAATTATTTTTTATTAAATCAGTAAGTAGTTCTTTATTATTTTTTTGTTAATATTCCGTATATGATGCGTTTATAGTCTAATGAAGGAAATAAAGGGTATATTATAATGAAATACTGCATGTATTGTTATTTTGCACTCTATTTAGAGCAGTTCAGTATCATTAATCTTTCTTTTTTCATAAATGCAAAACCATAATTATGTATGTATTTATGTTATTAAACAGCGAACAAGTGAGAAAGCTAGACAGAGTCAGATGTGCAATGTGCATCCTCACTATTTAGGGCAAGCCGGATATGCCGGAAAAAAACCTAAATGGATTGCCGAAGGCTATAATTCCTCAATGACATTACCAAGTGGATCCGTTTTGGATCAAAGTATTAATTGGGTTTTGGCAAGATCGAAAAAGGGAGCTGATGGAAATTATACAATCCCAAATGAGGAAACTAGGCGAGTTGCAGAAAAAGTGGTATGATTAGTTTTCATTCATTCATTGTATCTCTTTACATTATTGTCTTACAATAAATTATTATGTAATTATGTTTTTGTTTATAGAATGAATTGAGAGAAAAAGCCATAGAAGGAGCATGGATTCCAAATAGACACGACGATGTGCTAAATCGTGCTCTTGAAAAAAAGAGCATCTAGGTCGTGTTAGGGGAATTGGTGGACCCATCGGTATCAAAGACGTATTTGGGGAGGCACAAAGAAATAAAGGTCCAAGTGGCGTAATATCGGCAGATCAGCTACATGTTATCGCTCAGGAGATGGAAGCTAAAATGAGTGAAAACTTGGAATCTAGGGTGAATAAAATGGTTGAGCAGTAGGTTACTAATATTTTGAAAATGATGGGTATAAAGGTGCCAAATGATATTGGGGTCGACAGCACACCTTCAATTGGTATTCGTAGTAGCTGTCAATCAGTACAGTTGGACAAATTACAATCTACAAGCAAAACTCAAGATACAGATCCTTTTGTAGAATTGCAGGTATTTCAAATATCAAAGTCAAAATCAGTTACTGTATGTAATTTCGATCAGTGTTCTGCATACTTATTCTAGTCTAAGCATATGATTTTCTAACTTGTTACAATATGAACATATGTAGTCGGTAATAAATTTTGACATGGAAATTATATGTCGGTAATAAATTTTAACTTGTCATCATCTAACTTATTCTATGTTCATTTCAGATCATGTCCAACAATTTCCGAGCATGTTCATATGCACAGTTTTTTTGATGAATTTCCGAGCAAAAATAGGATACAAATTAAAGTTGTACAGAGTACCAGTTTTGATATAATGTACGAAAACTCTATATAAAAAGCACTGTACAGTCTTGACCTTACGGGTGAAGTTTGGATTAAAAAGAGAACCCTATTTAGTTGCTGTATATTTGTACCTTGAATTGGATCATGTTTTTTCCAAGAGAAAATTATACCTTGAAACTATTAAACTTTGGTATACCTGTAACTTAAGTCCAGCTTCCTTGCTGCAATGTCAAGTAAAAAATTGTAAAGAGCTAACAAGTTTTTCTTAACATGCTTATTGATTATGGAGTATACTTAAATTAAGGGAGACTGAAACCAGTGTTGTTTGTTTTAATATTACGACAAATAGCAAACATTATCAGGTTGTTTGCATGTTATATGCTACAAAGCATTATAAGTTATAACATATATACATATTTGGCTGGCATGATATTATTGAATAGATAGGCACCTGTTAACATACACACACACACACACATAATGGTTCTTGTATATAGCCGTGCCAACATTTATAAAGAATAAATACTATTTTTAGACAGTGAAAAATGAAACTGGCATAATAGTCATATCCTTGTATATATAGGAAATGTTCCAGGAGTAGAGGATACACTTTTATTTTAAGTTTGTAAACTATATGAATAGGCCGCAACATCACTTGGTATTTACAAGAAATGTTTTGAGTAGAAGGGCCATATTTTGTAAATATAAAATGATATTTATATGCATGTACAACAAGCCACTGCACTAGTGTAAATTAAGCACATCTATATGCAAAGAAAACTCAAACCAAAATGTTGCAATACCGGGGTATTAATTTCTGGAAGAGATTGGGATTTCAAAGGGGTTTAACCAAAATGTTGCAATACCGCAACATCAACCTGAATAAAAATGAAACAAGAAGACTAGAATTTTAACCCTTACTGCACCATACAATGATAATATTAAGATGGTTACCCTAGTCTGAATGCTATGAGAAACAACATGATGATAAGGTCATGGTGAAACACTCTGAGAAAAAGTTCATTTATCTAAGCTTTGGTTACTAAAAAAAGTTCATTTATCCGAGCAATTTACAACAGTCGATCAAGGAGGGAAAGCCAATCGTTATGCCTTAATTCAAACGTTCACTTTTGTAAATATATATCATTTTATGCATCTAATATGTAAATGAAAAATATTTGTTTTGTTATTGTCATCCTTAGGAACCAACAAAATGTCGTCTAGCTGTGAATTTCGACTTCAAAATTATCGTAGTGGGTCGTGGTAGGGTACATCCTGCTTCAGGATCCAGCGATCGATGCCACAATCAACAACTCTTGGCTGATCATGTAAAGGTTGGGATTGACGCGGTGGAGCCTATTCATGCAGGAGTCTCACTTCCAGTTCCAACTCAATATCACACCACAATAGGCGAAGCGGTTGGTAGTTTTGCTCAGTGGCCTAAAAATCTTGTGCTTTTAGGAGAAAACGATGCGGTAAAATCTCTTGTGCATGTGCATTATTGTGCTTATCTAATATATCATTATTGATTTGATTTTGTACACAAGCATGTTAATCATATAAGTGAAGCTTTAGCAGAACAATAAATAACAGGCCGTACTACTATTAGGGAGCACGAATATTATAACTAGGATGTCTTTTACTATATAAACTCCTTTCCATTATCAAACTGATTTTTTTATTGGCTAATTTCTTCGCCATTATATAAGTTCTTGATACGCAGGAAATGGTAGAAAATGCAACATTTGAGAATGTATTATAACTTTATGTGCAGGCTACACCTAAAGCGAGCACAAACAAAGTAAAACAAAATGGTGCCACGGCCATGAATAAAAACGAAATGGTCATGAATACAATGTCCGATCAATTTGTGAAGCATAAGGCAATCGTGGGAGAAGATATCCTGAAAAATTTGACGGATGAGTGTAAATATTTCCACGACTTGATAGTTCAAATGCCAACCGATGTTGGTGTTATCATTGCAATTCACGTGAATAAGGATTTATTTACGTGTGACGAGGACTTTGAAATTCATATAAAGACGGATGACATTATCCAATTTCTTAGTATGGCATGGCTGAATGCATCATGGCTACAGATTTGCATCATGTGAGTATTTACATATTTTTTTTGCTGAACGAATAATGTTGATTACATGTTTAAATAATGTGTAGATGGTTAAATCATATGTGCAATAATCTAGAAGTGAAGAACATTGGGTTTATGTGTCCTCAGAGGCTTTCCCAAGTACGGAAATGTCCAGATGCGACAAATAGTTATATCTCAAACTCGTGGCATGTATCATAGTCTAAGTGCTTATTCTTAGCTCCATACTACGAAGGGTATGAATATTAGACATTTAGTAAATAGTTACCAGTTTGTTGTTGATTTATTTTTTATAAACTTATATTTTAGGAAGCATTGCCTGCTGGTTGTTTTCCGTATGGAAAAAAGCGAGGTTTATGTTTTTGATCCTGCCGAATGCAAACGCTGTCTAGAGATCAAGCCACAAGTAAATGTGTATGTTTTATTTGTTGCCTTTGTTTAGATATGTCTTTTGTTACATTATTTGTGTAGTGGTCACATGCACGTTGCATCAAAATTATTTAGATTAAGATTATGTGGTCATTTGTTGCATTTTCAGGGCCTTCAAAACTTACAGAGCATTAGGTGGCAAGTCATCTCGAGGAAGTATCTTGAAATGGAAATTCGTTACGGTGAATTGTTATGTGACAATTTTTTTTTTGTATGTTGTTTGGGATATAAATTCATTATAACCTGACTTTTTTTTGAAATATTGCTAGTGTCCCCAACAATTAGGACCAACGGATTGTGTATATTATGTGAAGAGGTATATGCATGATATAATAAAAAACCAACGTCAAAGTATTGATTTTCATGAGGTACCACTTTCTTAGTTTTATTTTTTCCTTTCATATTCAATATAAATAATTGTATGATTAATTATTTCAAAAAAATCTCTTTACTGTAAGACTTTTTACAAACTGTTTCGTACGGTCAAAAAGAGATGGACGAGATCCGAGATAATATAGCTACTTATATCATGCATAATTGGATGTAGTCGTTGTATATGCTACAATATTGTGAGTTTTGATTGAATACTAAGATTCACTTGCAAAAGAATTTCTATATATGAGAAATAACAGTTTAATTAATGCAGTTTCAAGGAGATGCAGTTTCAGTAATGCTAAGAAGCTGTCTATCATGCATGATGTTAACACAAGGTAAAATTGTGTTCACCCTTTTTTTTAAATAATATATTTACATTCGAGCAGACATAAATTTAGTTAGTAATTTCAAAGAATATGAACACAGTTTTTTGTGGTGTTAGCTGTATAGAACGTGGTGATATATATGAAGTAATTTGCGTCCTTGACATCATATTTTATATGAAGTAATTTTATAATAGAACAAAACATATGCAATGGTACTAAATGTGAATAGATAAACCATTACTAAATTTTTGGTTTTCCAATGGTAAGAGACATAAGGGTTATGACGCACGTAGCGTAATATACAAATATAGAATCAAGATGTTTTTTATTATACAAAAAAAGTCAAAACTTATACGTTTTGAACTTTGGAAAACTAAAAAGTAGATTATCTAAATGGACAGTTTGGCTCAAATGGATTGGTATTATGTTCATCAGACATTGATCTCAAAAGCAAATATGTTCCTCCTCTACAAATAACTTAGCCATACAGGCTGTTGTTTAATTAAAATTAATAATAAATCATCCTTCTTCTTATTATTATTGTTGTTGTTATTTTCTTTAACATAACCGAACTCTAACTCGGAAAATAAAATTAATTAAAAGGTGATGTACTGACATTAAATCATTTTTTATGAAGTGCAGTGTGAAAAACAAAAGATGCACAGAGAGCATGAGATCAGTTGTGGGTACAGTGAAACATCAAATTAAACATTTATTTTACTCACAGCAGGATATAATTCAAAGTGATTATCCTGTACACTAAAGTCTCAATATTCACACATAAGTTATTTTATTTACAATAATCCATACGCCCATCCTCTACAGGACAAAGCCCAGTACATACTGTCTTCAAACCCCCGGACCAGTTGCATAATTCAACACAACCAGAAGAGAAATTGACGGTTCTGATTAACTAGGACCCCAGCAACTAATGAACATGGCTTGCTTCACAGCGTCATCGCCCGAGATGCGGCTCATGTCACGGTTGTCAATGACCAAAACCCGGTTCAATCCGACTCCTATAGACGGAATCAAACCTATCGGAATCAACAATGATTTAGCGAACCGGATGATTGAGCCATGGTCTGTATGGTCCCGTGCTACAGCGCAACTTGCAGCCGTGATCATCTGCCATTACTAAATTTTTGGTTTCATTTTTGGAATTATGGAAATTCCATTTTAATTTCGATTCTGGATTTCAATGTTTTTTTGGTACCCTTTACTTGTAAATATACTCATAAATTGTACAAAATTTTATATTTGTAATGCTAGTTTAACGATTATAGCTAGAAACGTACATATGGTTTCACCTAACTGTAATTTTAACAAGTGAAAAACTAGACGAATCTGAAATCTAAAAGTAGCCATATGCAACGAGAGCCCAAGAACCAAATAAAACAGCCCACATAACTTTACTACGTTTTCTATATCGTTTTAAAAAAACCCATTGCCATTTTCTTTCCAAAATAAATACCTGTAATCTTAAATACATTATACTTATTCCCTTTTGCTGCTATTACCTGTGAGCATCTCCATGTCTCACAGTTAACATTACTTTCAATTCTGAAATGATCCCGGTAAGCACACTGTGCAAAGAATACTGGAAAGGGTATGACATTTTTAATGTTTACAGTTTACACGTGCACGTGAAAAAGTTTAGATTGACAAAAATGCATTGCAGTATAAAACTGAAATAGTGCAGTTTTTTTTAATGATCTATGAACCTGAAATACTGCAGTCTTGCAATGATGCAATGATCGCAGTAAAAACCTGAAATACTGCAGTTTTTTAATGTGGTACTGTGGTATTTGAGTTGTGTTGTTTTGGTTCAAGTATGAGTAGATTTACAAGTAAAGGTTTTTTATAACCACAGGACCACATTAAAAAACTGCAGTATTTCAGGTTTTTGATCGCAGTAAAAAACAGAAATAAGATCAAAAACTATTTATAATAGTTTATCATAACCAAATTTAATGTACTCGTAGGTAATCAGGATAAACCTAGGAGGTGGTGAATCAATAATCTCTCCTGTTTTTTGAGCTCTAACCCCATAATTGGAAAACCTGAACTGTCCCAAAACAGAAAAAGAAGATACAATGTTAATAATATAAAAAGATACCAAAACGAAAATTTAGGAAAAAGAAGAGAATGCATACCAAAATTTGAATAATGGTTGCACGATCTAAGAAGCATGAGAATTGTAAGTACTCTGAAAGAAAAGTATAAATTTTATCAACCAAATCGTAGCAAAACATATGAAAAATTGTGACGCGGATGTCTTGTAGAGTATTTGGTAAAGATGGGAAACCAAAGCATTTTCCTAAGTGACCATGTTCCCATGCACAATCCAGTATTTGGTAAAGATGGGAAACCAAAACATTTGAAAAATTGTGACGCGGATGTCTTGTAGACAATGGAATGCATTAGGAAGATTCAAGCTTCAGTGGCAGTTACACCCTACATACAATAAACATCTGCATGTATGCAGATTTAGACAGTAAAAATTCTCACTGATTAAATGTGACGCATATCTTACGTTTTTTATTGTCCATGAACAAGTTGTTTCCCAATGTTTTGAACTTTTGAAATTTTACTAGTATTTAGTTCTCTGCTTTTGAACTGGCTACAGGAAAATCAACCCAGACATGAAAATGGCGGAATTTCAAGCTTGAATGTCTTTGCTTGTTAATTTCATTGATAACTTCGTCTACAAATTAGATTCTTTACCTTAATTTATGTTCTAATTCCTCTTACCAAAACTATTATAGCTCTTTATAATGTTCTGTATGTAAAACTTTGTTGTATTCATAACTATGCTTTATTTTCTCTGTAGTATTTATCACTGGATTATCATAAGGGCAACCGAGTATAAGTTCCACTTGACTCATAGTTTAGTCTCATATTCTTCTAGCATGTATGCAGATATGCTCCTGGCCTAAATAATTCTTCACATTTTTGCGTGCAGCTGACAATATTGCATTGAGTTTCCACATGAACATTGTGCTTGCACAACCCCCAACTTTCACTTATTTGATATAAATCAAATGAAAAATAATGAGCCAAATTTTCCAGTAAAAACCTGAAATACTGCAGTACTGCAATGATCGCAGTAAAAACCAGAACCATTTTAACCATTCTTTGTTTATTGAAATTTTCTTTCTTTGTAATTAATACTGCAGTTTATTGAAAGTTTGTTTGTTTTTGAAATTTTGCAGGTAGATATATATTGCGCAGCAGATATTCAACGAGGCGATTGGTTTGTTTTGGAAGTCGAAATTTATTTAGTAAGACTGGATTATATTGTATGTGGTTTCTTTCTTGGAGTATGACCGAATTATATATATTGTATTTGGTCTTGGATTAATGACACTATCTATGATGAATTGTAGATTTCTTATGTTGTTGCTATTAAATGTGTGTGGATCATTAACATTATCAATGAAATTATTACATTTATTTCTGTATTGTTCCATCTGTATTGTTATATAGCTTGAATATCATTAATTATTTGTTTCAATATATTGATAATATTGGTGATATATGTAAAGGAGCAGATTTTATCAAAGAGGACTTTTGCTTCGGTTGTGGTTACAACCGAAGCAACAAGTAAGTCCGTTATATGCCCCAATTCTTTTACACGTCGGTTGTAGATAACCGGAGCAATAAACAAATTGTTGCTACAGTTATTCATCCGAAGCTACAGGCTTCCCTTTATTGCGCCTACTTCAGTTGCTTCTGTTGTTAAACCGAAGCAACAATTGCAAATAAC
Organism: Allium sativum; assembly: GCA_030737875.1. Classification (NCBI taxonomy): domain Eukaryota; kingdom Viridiplantae; phylum Streptophyta; class Magnoliopsida; order Asparagales; family Amaryllidaceae; genus Allium; species Allium sativum. The sequence continues at coordinate 419,102,445 of CM060913.1, read as the reverse complement.
CGAAGCAACAGAGCAATATTTGCTTCAGTTGCTTGTCCGAAGCAACAGCTTTTTGGTCTGTTGCATCTACTGCAGTTGCTTCGGTTGCAGAACTGAAGCAACAGGGGGTAAATAACTGAAGCAACAGACCTGTTTTGTAGTAGTGATACAACACATATCGAACATCCAAGGATCGAAAATACCGGTCATTAATGAAAGAAATTAGAGGGTGAGAATAGATAAGATAGAAAGTTAGAATAGAAGAAGAAGAAGACAACACCAGAGTAACACGAACCTCACAGCGGAACGAATAACATATAATATATATAACATAACTTGAAATATACATCTATACTTGAATACATCATTATCAAAGTACAACACTTACAACACAGCGGAAATAACTATAGCTATATAATCCTGAAGCCTCCTGCTCCAAGCTCTTCCAGTGTATCTGTAAATCCTGACTACTTGACTGCCCGTACAAAATTGGGCACCCAAGAGTTTAGGGAAAACTAAAACAAAATAAACTCCGGGTCAGTCATGGGACTGGTGTGAGTAAAACAGTTTAAAACAGTTCAAGCAGGTAAATGATATCTCATAAGTCCACGCCTATAACGGAACTGGTTTTTCCCTTATGAGAATCCAAATTATCTTTATATCAAAAACCTTTTGATATTATAATAATGTCTATCAACCACAATATAATAATCATCTAGCAGAAACGCTTTTATCTCACGTTCTACATATATAGTACACAATCAAAACCGCAAGCATGTATTGGGTAATGGATTTCCAACTATGACAAGGTATGAAACCACCTTTCGCTAGTGTACCTCTAGAAAGGAATACACTGGGTTCAACAAGAACATCTTGCAACCCGACCACACATGACCGACCACTCATTTCGCTTGAGTGTATCGAATGTATATCACCAATGGTTGGGATCAGCAACCGTTTCCCGAATGGGACAGTATCAATAATAGATTTTTAGAAGTAAATGAAACTCTATATCAGGTGATTATACACCCTACTTCGGAGCGACCGACTTAGCCATGCTGCCTGCTAGATTTCTGTCATTTACCAGATGTGCGGCTAAAAGCTACGCTTTACCATCACACCAAATTCACTTCGAATGCCACATCGTCAAATCCATCAAATCACCGATTGACGTCCTTAACAATACATTATGTGTTAGCTAAAAGAAGTTTCATTCTCCGCTTCCACTCTTGGTACGGTTGGAGAAATCAATATACGTGATCGTCTGGAATTACTCTGTCAGACATTCATCCATACAAGTCAACCAGGAACAGGATGAACCGAAGGCACTATTCAGTATATCCATCTTAGGCAGTGTTATCTAAGACTTATACAATAGCCCTTGCACTTTACTCCGTCTTCAATTATCTTTGGCATATATGATTCGCAAAGCTTATGCCAATACAGAGTGGTTCTTTGGATAATAATCCTACCGGTCTCCCCATATTAACAACGTTAAAATAGTCAAAACTTTGTGAGTCTGTTATTTAACTATCAAAGAAAAACACGTGTGCAAACAACGATATTATTTCCAAATGGAAATTCTATCAGTCAATCATCAATCATATATATATATCCTTATTTTCTATGTTTAGAAAATGTATGTTATTAACACTGGAAATCATTTCCATTGTTTATTTATATATCACTATCATTTCACAACTATCAGTCCCTGACTGTAAACTAGTAGGAGAACAATTCTCTAAGTATAAACCCTGAAGGACGAAACCAACATCAGATCGATACTCAGAAAACTATTCAACTTAACTAATCCCTAGTCAGTTTCTAATCTTGTTTAACTCTATTTCTTTTAACTATGTTCGCTTAACTTCTTTTGAATAACTATGTTCAATTGACTCCTTTCGAATAACTATATTCAATTGACTCCTATTTGATGACTCTATTTGATAACTCTAATCGACTAACTCTTTTCTATCTCGTTAATTTCCTTTTATAATCCTATTTATTTTCCCAATAAATATTCCTTTATTCTATTTATTTATCAACTAAATATTCCTTTATTCTATTTGTTTACTTTCTACGTAAATATCTTTCTTTATACTTCTATTTACTTCTTAAATAAATATTGTTTTACACTTCCATTTACTTGCTAAGTAAATAATCGTTTTATAAAATTCTTTGATTTTATAATTATTCCCTTTCTAAATCTCTCCTATTTATAAATATTCCAGTTTATAAATATTTTATTTTCAATATCACTTTGAAAATTCCCTTATCAACATTCCGGTATGTTATGGTATTCAACATATCAAATCACGATGATCAATATCGTCCAAACACATATAATTGACAACAGATTATATATCACATCATATATCACAATATATGAAAAACAGTCAAATAAATGTTGAGGAATCCAGTCGGATTCCGCCAACCTATTTCCCTCCATCCCCAGATGTTACACAATAAAATCAACATCACTTTCAGTTCCATATGATATATTCTATTAAACAGAATTAATATAGAAATTCAACTAACTGACTAGCAGTTCAATCAAACAGTCAACACACAGTGCCAATATTTAACAGTTCTAAAAATACAACATGAAATTATAAACTGTTCAGAGTTAGTGAGATTTACTCACATTGGACTATCATTGTTAATAACGATAACCATCGCTCAATTCGGACGGACAATTTAATTTGCCATAAATTGTATCGAGCTCCAATGGACTTCCAGTAAGTTCCATGGTGTAGCCACCGTCCATACGATCCCATCGGATCCTGTTTCGTCTAATTTTGATACCCTTAATTGACCCATTCCCATTCATGAATAACCGGCCCATACCCTCAATTCCTTCTTCCCGCAAATCCCTTTTCCCTGCTCCAGTATTTACACCATCACCCAATACTTTCTTGTCCACTTGACTCCCTCCTTACTTTGTATTAAATCAAATAATGATCACGACATATTTCCTAATCAAATAATACACTTGCCACTACATATCACTGTTTTTTTTTCAAACAAAAACTAAATAATCCATCCCTTAATCCCCTAATCATCAAGAGTAGAACACAGTACATACTTCGTTTATTCACCAGGTTAAACGATCTTATTCCCGTGACCTTCAACCTCTCCATGTTATCACCCCCATCACCGGTTCGACCTCATCCTCACCATGCCTTGCGTGACCACTTCAAAGTATATGCTCGGCAGATACAGTGTAGCAGGCGCCTTTAATTTCACCAAAACATCTCCAATTTGCCCAAACTACTCCACGTCCTTACACAAACCGAACTCACTAAAAACTGCCACCTCGCCTCGCAACCGCTTGCTTCTCCTATCCTTCCTCAGTCGTCTCTTCATCGCTCACCATTACCGCCTTCCTCACGCTATTCACAGCGAATCAGTTTTGGGTTAAACCCAGAAAAAAAATTCAAATAGGAGTGATGCTCTTCTTATAAGGATCCCAGAAACAAACTCAGGTCGAGCCCAAGCCCCTTAGAATTTCTGATATCCCGAACCCTAGGTATCGGCTGTTTTAAAAACATCGAACAGTAAGGAGTTCGAACGGAACAAGATGCACCTCAGTTTGAAGGAAATGACCAGAGGAGTTTGAATATCATACTTTTGAGATTTATAGATTTAGCTTTGATTCCCTTTTAAATTTTATTGCTTATCCATGTTTTCTATGAAGAACAAACCGACAGCGGAAGTGTTGTTGACTTTGGGAGGAAAATAAATTAGGTTTAAGTGTGTTGAGGTGTTTATATAGGAAAGATATTTTAACAAGTCATGGTTCTGCGTTTTGAAATGGAACCACGTATACTTTCATAAATGGAACCACGAATACTTTCGTTGCAACCAAGCAAATGCATATATAAATATATTATTTGATGCTATCAAGTTCTCGTGTTAATTTAGTGTATATACATTTGCTGGAAACCTCTTGAAATAGGACTTCAATTATACCCCACTATAGACTGATATATCGTTTATTAATATGGTTATCAATCTTGTTTATTTCGGTATTTACTCCTTTTGTTAATTATAACCTATTGTAAAAACATACTCAAGGCTATACGTGATCGTCCATGTCTATGAATATGTCTCCATTATTCTATGTAACTTTTATGTTCTTACGGTCTACGTTAACAAAAATTTCATCATTTTACGGACCGTTATAAACAAGGATAAAAATACTGTTGTGATGAGCAATGTGCCCCAATCCCAAAAATATAATAATATCGGTAGATTAACTCATTTTGTGAAATCCCAAAATCGCTGATTAAGGGTGCGAAATACTCCAAATAAAAAGTTACTTATTTAATTTATTAAAAATTACTATATAATTCTAAAAATTAAATTATCACTATGTCCTAAAAGAACCTTGTCTAAATTCAAATCCGATCTCTAGTTATATCGAATAAACCATTAAGGTCGATAAACGATTCTATAACGACTATTTTAAAATTTGATTTGGACATATCTCAAAATAAACACGACGAAATCCCGATTCTTCTCTTCCACTAGAAAGATATACTCCACCAGCTCCACACGCTTCTTATTTCATAGAAATCCGGCTTAAAACGAATCCTGTATATTCAGTTGAAGTTCAAATCGCCAATTAACGAACTGCAGCGCCATTTCAAGCTCGATTTTAATTATTATATAGTTATACGTTCAAACTGTCATTCAAATAATATATTCGTTATTCTAATTCAATTCTAAACTGAATTAAATATCACAGATGATCCAGTTCACACCATATCGCCATTTCAGCCAATTTTGATTATTTTAAAATTAAATATATTATTTTAATTTATTATTTTATTTAAATATTCACTATTATTTAATTCAACGACCATTAAATCCTCTTAATCACTATTTATATAATTAAATAAATTAATTAATATACCTCTGCAAATGCGGGTCATTACAATCTTTCCCACTTAAAATAATTTCGTCCTCGAAATTGCTAAGGTAGAGAACGACCCTATCGACTGGTTAGAACATATTTGTTCACTTCTTAACTTCAGTTTCAACTGAACCAATTTAATTTCAATTAAATCACTAATTAATTCTGATCAACGAAAATTTTCAAAAATCCTGAAAATTTTCTAATGCTTTAACTTTTCAAAAAATTTCGCCAACACCTCCTTTGTACTGGTCAATAGGTCAAACCACCACTCGCCTCTTTGGGCCATCTCTAACCCAAAAGAAAACCAAACAGCCAAGTGGCTTGCCAATTCGGCTCATAAATCTTATATCCAATAGAAATATAAACTTGTACCTTTTTGTCGATATATCCTTATATCCTTTCCACCTGTTATCAATTCAGCAGATACAAGGGTCATCCCAATCAAATTCCAATTTGCTTTTATCCACAACACAACCATTCGCTTATATCGAGCCAAATATCATTTCAACTCAAGTTTCTTCTCGATTCCCAACTCTTAACTTTATTATCACATTACACTTCAAATTTGAATCTCACAATCCAATTTGTCTTGATATCATTCTAATTCAATCTCAGTTACCACTTTACTGGCTTTACTTTAATTCAAATTTTCTTTCACAAATTTCTGTTAAATTTGTTTTTAATTCAAACAGTCCTTCTCTGGGAGTTTTTTAAACAATTTACTCTTTTCAAAAATCAAATTTTCCTTTTTGAAATTCAACACAACTTATCTTTTCCAAAACAAATTCAATACAATATCTCTGGTAGTAATTCGTCACTTACAACTCGAAAATGAATATTGATGATGCAACTGTCATCATCAGAATCTATTTTCCAGCGATCGAAGTGAGTTCAATACTATAAAACCATTTCTAAACATTTCCACTTTGAAATTCATTTCAAAATATAATTCACACTGCTTGTAAAACAATTTAAAATCTCCCAGGATCTTAAATTTTCCTTACTTTTAATCCAAATCCATTTACAAACACTTATCCAATTTTCCAAAATTTTAGTTCAATTTCTGGTTTAAATTTCAGATTTAACTCATCTGATTTCACGTATTTCACTTATATGAATTCTGATTGGTTACTTACATAACCACTTAATTTATAATCTTACTTGATTATAATAATAACCAATATATCCAATATATATCAATTTTGATATATATATATATATATATCTTCTCCATATCAAGATATACCTTGGGTAAACTTATTTTAATTTACCCTCTTTTTTTCAAAACATATCGTGTCGACCTATCATATTCGAGAGTTTATAAACTCCTACCGATACAGTGGATCAAACCGATCAACCAGAACCCATAAACAACTCAACCAATAAATCTCCACAATATAAAACAAATTTTTATATCAATAACAAATACGTTCACTCGTATATATACACTCAAACTCAATCTAGGGTATTACTAACCCCATCTCTACTGAGTCACGCCACAGAGCCAAGGTAAATCACTTAACTTAAGCTCTGATACCAACTGTAATGACCCGGGTTTTTGACGATCTTGGTTGTCTGATATACAACACATATCGAACATCCAAGGATCGAAAATACCGGTCATTAATGAGAGAAATTAGAGGGTGAGAATAGATAAGATAGAAACTTAGAATAGAAGAAGAAGAAGGCAAAATCAGAGTAACACGAACCTCACAGCATAACAAATAATATATAATATATATAACATAACTTGAAATATACATCTATACTTGAATATACATCATTATCAATGTACAACACTTACAACACAGCGGAAATAACTATAGTTATATAATCCTGAAGCCTCCTGCTCCAAGCTCTTCCAGTATATCTGTAAATCCTGACTACTAGATTGCCCGTACAAAATTGGGCATCCAAGAATTTAGGGAAAACAAAAACAAATTAAACTCCGGGTCAGTCATGGGACTGGTGTGAGTAAAACAGTTTAAAATAGTTCAAGCAGGTAAATGATATTTCATAAGACCACGCTGTATAACGAAATGAGTTTTTCCCTTATGAGAATCCAAATTATCTTTATATCAAAAACCTTTTGATATTATAATAATGTCTGTCAACCACAATATAATAATCATCTAGTAGAAACGCTTTCATCTCACGTTCTACATATATAGTATACAATCAAAACCGCAAGCACGTATTGGGTAATGGATTTCCAACTATGACAAGGTATGGAACCACCTTTCGCTAGTGTACCTCTAGAAAGGAATACACTCGGTTCAACAAGAACATCTTGCAACCCAGCCACACATGACCGACCACTCATTTCGCTTGAGTGTATTGAATGTATATCACCAACGGTTGGGATCATCAACCGTTTCCCGAATGGGACAATATCAACAATAGATTTTTAGAAGTAAATGAAACTCTAGATCAGGTGGTTATACACCCTACTTCGGAGCGACCAACTTAGCCATGCTGCCTACCCGATTTCGGTCATTTACCGGATGTGAGGCTAGAAGCTAAGCTTTATCATCACACCAGATTCACTTCGAATGTCGCATCGTCAAATCCATCAAATCACGGATTGACGTCCTCAACAATACATTATGTGTTAGCTAAAAGAATTTTCCTTCTCCGCTTCCACTCTTGGTACGGTTGCAGAAATCAATATACGTGATCGTCTGGAAATACTCTATCAGACATTCATCCATACAAGTCATCCAGGAACAGGATGAACCGAAGGCACCATTCAGTATATCCATCTTAGGCACTGTTATCTAAGACTTATACAATAGCCCTTGCACTTTACTCCGTCTTCAATTATCTTTGGCATATATGATTCGCAGCGCTTATGCCAATACAAAGTGGTTCTTTGGATAATAATCCAACCAGTCTCTCCATATTAACAACGTTAAAATGGTCAAAACTTTGATAGTCTGTGATTTAACTATCAAAGAAAAACACGTTTGCAAACAACGATATTATTTCCAAATGGAAATTCTATCAATCAGTGATCAATCATATACATATATATATTTCATTATTTTCTATGTTTAGAAAATATATGTTATTAACAATGGAAAACATTTCCATTGTTTATTTATATATCACTATCATTTCACAACTATTAGTCCCTGACTGTAAACTAGTGGGAGAACAATTCTCTAAGTATAAACCCCGAAGGCCGAAACCAACAACATATCGATACTCAGAAAACTATTCAACTTAACTAATCCCTAGTCAGTTTCTAATCTTGTTTAACTCTATTTCTTTTAACTATGTTCGATTAACTTCTTTTGAATAACTATATTCAATTGACTCCGTTCGAATAACTATATTCAATTGACTCCTATTTGATGACTCTAATTGATAACTCTAATTGACTAACTCTTTTCTATCTCGTTATTTTCCTTTTATAATCCTATTTATTTTCCCAATAAATATTCCTTTATTCTATTTATTTATCAACTAAATATTCCTTTATTCTATTTATTTACTTTCTACGTAAATATCTTTCTTTATAGTTCTATTTACTTCTTAAATAAATATCGTTTTACACTTCTATTTACTTGCTAAGTAAATAATCATTTTATAAAATTCTTTGATTTTATAATTATTCCCTTTCTAAATATCTCCTATTTATAAATATTCCAGTTTATAAATATTTTATTTTCAATATCACTTTGAAAATTCCCTTATCAACATTCCGGTATGTTATGGTATTCAACATATCAAATCACGATGATCAATATTGTCGAAACAAATATAATTGACAACAGATTATATATCACATCATATGTCACAATATATGAAAAACAGTAAAATAAATGTTGAGAAATCCAATTGGATTCCTCCAACCTGTTTCCCTGCATCCACAGATGTTACACAATAAAATCAACATCATTTTCAGTTCCATATGATATATTCTGTTAAACAGAATCAATATAGAAGTTCAACTAACTGACTAGCAGTTCAATCAAATAGTCAACACACAGTCAATCAACCAATATTTAATAGTTCTAAAAATACAACATGAAATTATAAACTGTTCAGAGTTAGTAAGATTTACTTACATTGGACGATCATCATTAATAACGATAACAATCGCTCGATTCGGACAGACAATTTAATTTGCCATAAATTGTAACGAGCTCCGATGGACTTCCAGTCAGTTCCATGGTGTAGCCACCATCCATACGATCCCATCGGATCCTGTTTTGTCTAATTTTGATACACTTAATTGACCCATTCCCATTCATGAATAACCGACCCATACCCTCAATTCCTTCTTCCCGCAAATCCCTTTTCCCTGCTCCAGTATATACACCATCACCCAATACTTTCTTGTCCACTTGACTCCCTCCTTACTTTATATTAAACCAAATAAAGATCACGACATCTTTCCTCATCAAATAATACACCTGCCACTATATATCACTGTTTTTTCCCCAAACCAAAACTAAATAATCCATCCCTTAATCCCCTGATCATCAAGAGTAGAACACAGTACATACTTCGTTTATTCACCAAGTTAAAAGATCTCATTCATGTGACCTTCAACCTCTCCACATTATCACCCCCATCATCGCTCGACCTCGTCCTCACCATGCCTTGCGTGACCACTTCAGAGTATATGCTCGGCAGCTACAGTGTAGCAGGCGCCTTTAATTTCCACCAAAACATCTCCAATTTGTACAAACTACTCCACATCCTTAAACAAATCGAACTCACTAAAACTTGCCACCTCGCCTCGCAACCGCTTGCTTCTCCCATCCTTCCTCAGTCATCTCTTCATCGCTCACCATTACCGCCTCCTCACGCTATTCACAGCGAATCATTTTTGGGTTGAAACCCCAAAAAAAATCAAATAGGAGTGATGCTCTTCTTATAAGGATCCCAAAAACAAACTCAGGTCGAGCCCAAGCCCCTTAGGATTTCTGATATCCCAAACCCTAGGTATCGGCTGTTTAAAAACATCGAACAGTAAGGAGTTCGAATGGAACCAGATGCACCTCGGTTTGAAGGAAAAGACCAGAGGACTTTGAATATCATACTTTTGAGATTTATAGATTTAGCTTTGATTCCCTTTTAAATTTTATTGCTTATCCATGTTTTCTATGAAGAACAAACCGACGGCGGAAGTGTTGTTGACTTTAGGAGGAAAATAAATTAGGTTTAAGTGTGTTGAGGTGTTAATTTAGGAAAGATATTTTAACAAGTCATGGTTCTGCGTTTTGAAATGGAACCACGTATACTTTCATAAATGGAACCACGAATACTTTCGTTGCAACCAAGAAAATGCATATATAAATATATTATTTAATGCTAACAAGTTCTTGTGTTAATTTAGTGTATATACATTTGTTGGAAACCTCTTGAAATAGGACTTCAATTATACCCCACTATAGACTGATATATCATTTATTAATATAGTTATCAATCTTGTTTATTTCTGTATTTACTCCTTTTGTTAATTATAACCTATTGTAAAAACATACTCAAGGCTATACGTGATCGTCCATGTCTATGAATATGTCTCCATTATTCTATGTAACTTTTAAGTTCTTACGGTCTACCGTTAACAAAAATTTCATCATTTTACGGACCGTTATAAACAGGGATAAAAATACTGTTGTGATGAGCAATGTGCCCCAATCCCAAAAATATAATAATATCGGTATATTAACTCATTTTGTGAAATCCCAAAATCGCTGATTAAGGGTGCGAAATACTCCAAATAAAAAGTTGCTTATTTAATTAATTAAAAATTACTATAATATTCTAAAAATTAAGTTATCACTATGTCCCAAAAGAACCTTGTCTAAATTCAAACCCAATCTCTAGTTATATCAAATAAACCATTACGGTCGATAAACGATTCTATAGCGACTATTTTAAAATTTGATTTGGACATATATCAAAATCTACACGATGAAATCCCGATTCTTCTCTTTCACTAGAAAGACATACTCCACCAGCTCCACACGTTTCTTGTTTCACAGAAATCAGGCTTAAAACGAATCCTGTACATTCAGTTGAAGTTCAAATCGCCAATCAACGAACTACAGCGCAATTTCAAGCTCGATTTTAATTATAATATAGTTATACATTCAAACTATCATTCAAACAATATGTTCGTTATTCTAGTTCAATTCTAAACTGAATTAAATATCACAGATGATCCAGTTCACACCATATTGCCATTTCAGCCAATTCTGATTATTTCAGAATTAAATATATTATTTTAATATATTATTTTAATTAAATATTCACCATTATTTAATTCAACGACCATTAAATCCTCTTAATCACTATTTATATAATTAAATAAATAAATTAATATTCCTCTGCAAATGCGGGTCATTACACTTCCGCTTGTTTGCCATGGATTGAAATAAGCAGAAGCTCGGAAGGAATGTCGGTGCTCTGCCCCTTCCTGGCGCACCAAAGTGTTGACGTCAAAAGATGGTCACTAGTGACAATCAACCTCCAATCGTGTGAGAGCACATGAATAATGATTATAAGATGCAGAAATAATAAAGAAAACAGGGAGCACACACAGAATTTTACAGTGGTTCGGAAAATACAGTGCCTACGTCCACTATATATATATATATATATATATATATATATATATATATATTTCTTCTGCTTTTTATTACAAGTACAATGCTTTTTCTATTTGAAGAAAGGAGAGGAAATTGTATTTTATAGTTAGCTGTGAGAATCAGAAGTCTTGGGAAAGAATAGAGCCTCCGAAAAAGGTCCTTTTCCTCTTTGAGCTTTGGGATATTTATCGGTGGAGATGGCGGCTTGGGCTGTTGTGATGTGGCCTGGCCTTTTCGGGAAAGCTTGGATGCGTGGAGTCCATCCCTTGGCTAGAAAAGCGGCTGGAGGACTGATTCCGCTATTCATAAATAGTATCCTCGAAAGTTGTGGCGTCCACAGTAAGGTGTATCAAAAGTAGAGCTTTGTCCGGATATGGTTTGACCACTTTTATTGCCTTGAAAGTCGGGCTGAGAATTTCAATGGCTCAGCTAGATATTTCCATGTAGATCCGAGATATTCGGTTGATACTCCCGATATGAGAGCAGTTCTCTCGATCAACCGGGAGAACGATTCTTCTAGAGCGAGTCATCAGTTGATGAGAATTGGCTTTGGGCCAGTATGCGACTGTTCCGGGCCGAGCTTCTGCTGGGCTTCCTGAAGCATGATTTATCTGATTCGGCTGATTGCGCGTTTGGGCTTCGACATGGCCTGTCGCGGCTTTCGCCAAAAAGAGGGTTAACAGGTGTATTCAATAATACTGTTCTTAAACCCATATGAAAATGAAGTTTATGGAATAAATTTTTTAATTTAGATTAATGAATTCTTTCAAAGTGAAGTTTTTTGACTAATAAATTTAGTTTGAATTAAGTGGAAATCGATTTAGTGATAATCGAGATGAACATTCATAGAGGAAGACCTTTACTGTTTAAGTATTTTAAAAGGCTTTATCGTTATTCTGCTTACAGTATAAGTCTGATACATAAATTTATATCGATTGTGAAATTATATGATTTCCATGAAGATTCCATTTCTAATAGAAGTTTGATTTTGGGTTTATCGTGAACGATGTTTTAAATGACATTTGTTCTTTAACCCAGTATAGGAGAAGATGATTTCTCAAGTTTGGATGTTAATAAATCTTTCAATAAAATTTGACTAGATGAAATGGATATTAAAAGTAAGTTAAAGTTTTAATAAATCTTTCAACAAAGATTTGAATGAATGAGATGGAGACCAAAACCAAGTTAGAGTTTTATTAAATCTTTCAACAAAGATTGGTATGAAAGAAATGGAGATTAAAAATATTTTAGAGTTTAATGAATCTTTATTGAAATGAAATTAAAGAAGGTAATTGAACTTACCGAAACACGAGGGGTGTTAGATATAGAGTACCACCAGATTTACTCCGTGGAATGAATATGATGGGAATGAGATAACGATATGAGAGATGACCTTTTTGTAAAGCTCGCTAAACTCGATTAGGCTTATAAACCTTAATTCGAGTTAAGTTTGTGAAAAAATATTATATAGCCTTTTGAATTGATTTTCAAGGGAAGATTTAAACTAGATGTTTAAATGATGTAAATCTTTGGTAAGATTTATGGGAGTAATTCCCAATGTAAAGAATATTCTGGGTTAGAATGAGGCGCATGATATGTGTACATATCACTTGATTTTAAAGATGCAATAGTTATTTCGGAAAGTCTGGGTTCCAACTTATTCTGAATAACTAGTACGACGATTGTCGAAGATATTGAAGATGGCGGTTGAAGATCGGAGATCTTCACATCGTTTGGATTATTGCTGATGTCTCCATTGGGGTGTACAACCCAAGACGAGTATAAGTGGCATTCGTCCATACGTACTTGGAGATTTACCAGATATGCAAGGGTCTCTCTCCTTAATTGGACGAGGAATAAGGTGCCTTCGGTTTCGTTTAGACCCGGAACAAATTTATAAATGGATGTGTGTCTAACATTGTGTTTCATAACATAACTGATTAGCTGATATTGGTGATATATCTATAGTGGTAGAGAATTTAGATTTACACCCTTCTTTGAGGCGTATGAGCTCAAAAGTTATATTATTATTAGAAACCGATCATATGTGCGAATTTAATGTGGAAATGTTGAGTGTTACGGGTAGATAGATCAAAGCTTCTTGTTGAAAAGCAAGGCTTTGTGGTTGATGATAAAACATGACTGATATAGCATAGCTTTGTGTCGAGACATCACTTCGACGAGCCTCGCACACCGGTATGATGGTGAACTGATGGTTAGATCAATATAACTTTCGAGATGAGGATGAACAACCTTCGGGTTGGGATTGGACATCTTTTAGGGTTGGCATGGATTCGGTTGACTAAGGATTTGGGTTGCGGTTGCTCCACACTGGAGGTATAGGGCATAACAATGTTCCGAGCCTGGACTTAAGCTATGGGCGTGATACCTAAGTCCTGGATATAGTGTGGATGTGTATTATGGTGCTTTCCAAAGCATGGACTTAACTATGGATTTACACACTTCCGCGATAGATCTTTCGAGTCAGGAACAATCACGATGGAATCCAACTTCCTATACGAGCCTCGCATTTTCAGTTGTAAACCTATACGGCAACATAATAGGATGGGGTATTTTGTCATCTAAGACTGACATTTATCTTCAAAAGTGATTTTCGCACTATGCACTAGCAATAATAAAAGAGAATTTTAGCGTATCAAGCATGTTTGGCTATTATAATGTAAAAATATTTCCTTCGGTTTGCGCTTGAATTGTGTGATGGGACTTGAGTCTTATAATATCTTCATTTTTCAAAAAGGCACTATGAGTTTTTATGATTGGTATTCATGTGGAGAAAACCGATTCCGTGTTATATGGCGTGGTCCCGTGATTTACCTAACTTTAAAATAAAGTAAATAACTGGTTTTGGTTCTCACACCAGTCTCACGACTGACCCGGAGTTTATTGTTTTCCACCTAAAATCTAGGTGCCTATATTTTCCACATGGACAAGTGGTTGTTTTGGTTTTGCAGATATGTCTAAAATAGGATCCTGGATTTTGGCTGGAGCTATACTCTAGATAAATTTGTAGTCTTCCACTACATATATTTATATTTTCGTTGTATTGTAATTTGTTTCTCAGATATTTTCCTATTGTGTATCTATTTTTTTACTCTAATGTAAAATTGTTGTAATAACAATGTAATGTTCTTTTGTGTTTTGGTTTGATGTGTTGTATCCCATAACAGTTCGAGGATTTCTGTGTTTTGGATCGGACTTGTGTGGCTTATGGTCGATTCCAAAATCGAGGATTTTTGGGACCTCACACACACTATGGTAATTTATATTTAAAATCATATTTAAAATATAGTAAATTTATTAATAACAATATTGATTTATATTCAAATAATTACGTTCAAATATTTCAATGTCATAAATCATATTTCAAATCAATTCAATATTTGATTAAGTTCGAAAATTCAGTTTTCATATTTACAAAACAATTTACTAACAAAATTACATTTTTATTTCACATTTTTATATCTTTAATGTCATTATTTCAAAAATGTTTATATTAACATTTCAGACTCATTGGCCAAGACTGAAAACATCTTTTTTTTTGGAGCAAGGCCAACCGAGAACGACTTATATTTAAAATAATTAATATAATGCAAAACAGTTATATTTAAAATAATTATACTATATAAAAAAAATTAAAAATAAATATAAAATACATAATTGTTAAATTTTAGATAAAATGGTATAATTTAAAATACTTATAGAATGTAATAATTAAGTTATGCATAAAATAGTTACATTAAAACAGTTATAAAATAATTGTTAATTTTAGAGAGTATAATTTAAAGTAGTTTAATATAAGATAATATAAATTTCAAATAACTTAAATTAGTCCAATTCAAACTATATTCCCATAATTCCAAAGTTCAACTTATTATCAATTTAGATTTTCAAAATTTCACTTCAAATCAATCTAAACTTTAAACAGCATACGCCTATGTTCCATTCATTTCAAAATAGTATTTAAGTTAGGTTATTTGATTTTATTATTAAATATTCACATTAACTTTAATCACATCTTGATAAAGTTCATATCTATAAATCCAAATTTTCAATTTTGTCGATTATAAACATTTTAACTTCGGTTATGTTTAGATTCAAAACATTTAGTTAATAAATTATTGTCTAATCAATTTATGAAATTTCATAATCATACCAGGTTTATAAAACTCATTCATTATTTTAAATTCACATTTTAAAATCAGTTTATATCTTAAGTTGGTAAATTTAATTTTAATTATTCATTTCAAAAAATCAAGTTAACATTAAATTTCTAACTTCTCTTTTAAACCTTATATACTTATATTTTATATAAAAACATCTGCTTATATGTATAATTTAAAATTTAAAATAATAATTAAACTATATTAAAAAATTATTTATTTACTTATAAAATTATTTATTTAATTATTGGCAAAAGCCGACAGATTTTTATAATGTTCTGTAATGCTTTTATTATAACAAATAATAAGTACAGTAGTTACAGAGATAGACATATTATCTATCTACTACAAACGATTTTTAGAGTGGACCGTCCATTACAACTATCCTAGCTATAGTACAGGTTCTAACCCAGATGGCAATAGTATAAAAGAGGCTCCATGTACGGTGCATTATTATATTAGACTCCCAGAGGCCGACCTAACCAACACAACTGACAAAAGGAAACACTTTAACAACCACATCTCTATGACATACACTGTGGAATACACAAGTACACCACATAACATTACAAGAAAATACAAAAACCTGCTTTGCATCCATTCTAAGACAAACACAGTGACAACGAATGACACAGTGCAAAACCATTCCTTGAGTAACATTGCTACCAAATACTAACCAAGGCCCGGCCCTAGGCCTAGGCGGTCTCCTGGGGCCTCAGGTCTGGGAGAGGGAGGAGGAGGGAGGAGAAGGGAGGAAAGAGGCCTCAAAGCTTTGGGTTTCTATTTAAAAGGATACTGATACTATGTATTTCTTAGTTCAAATGTGAAGTTACGGTGGCTCAGTGGTAACACTTGCAATAACTTGGCTTTCAACCAGAGTTCAATTCCTACCTTATTCATTTTATGCCTACAAAATTTGTATATTCTTCCCAAGGCCACAAGTTGCAGTATCCTTTGTAAATTTTGTGTTCGCAAATTTCTTTTTGGCCTAGGGTCCCATGTTGCCCCAGGGTCGGCACTGTACTAACCTTACCAGCAGACCACAGGACATAACATGTTCAAACTATAACCTGCATCTTTCATTCCGTAGGAAGAAAATGATATCATCCCTCAAAATTTGTCATATGAACCACTCACAGGGAAGAGGCCAAACTAGCAAAAGGAACACTTGCTTCAAAACAATAACTTGCCAAACCTCAAGAAGAGTAGGTTGCACCACAAAACCACAAACAAATGACATCCTAAATAACTTACAGCAAAACAAAACACCATAACCAAAAATGCAACGACCCAGATTTATGGACGATTTATTTTAAACATTTAATATTGTTTTAAATGTAGAATCAATAATACAAATGGAATTTTTGTAGAGATTGACGATTTAATAATCGTTTATGATTTAGTTTCAAATATATTGAATTATCGTAATCCTAAAATGAATTTAATTGAATTTGAAGATAAAATCGAATCAAAACGATTTAGATAATCAATATAAATTCTATTCATAATGTAAACGATAATAATAATTTATTATCGAGGAATGGGTTATTCCTGAATTTAAATTATATTATATATAGATTTAATATTTAAAATGGCATTTTAATTACAAAGGATATCAGAATTCGACGAAACCAGTTTCATCATGTCCTGAATAGTAAGTTATAGCAAGATTTCAAGTTCATCCCGATAAAAACTCATATGTGATAGTTTTAGCATGTTACTTCGTAAGCAAGCTTATAAATTAATAAAATATAAATCATTAGCTTCTAGGACACACTACCTCCTTTAGCTTCTTGAACACACAACTTCAGTTGTAAACAAACAGTCGTTGTCCCCTTTCCTTGTATCTTCTTCAGCATCGAATTCGTTGGATCTGTTTTCCCCTTTTCTCTATTCTTTATCAAATTCTTATTAATCAAATACTTGGAAAAATTCGACAATTCAAGATTTGTTTATCCCCTTTTCTCATGAGCATCAATTCTGTACTATCGATTTAGGGTGTGATTCTTCTGTGGGGAGGTTGACTTTCATATATCGGAGTTGGTGCATGGCACGGTGACTTAGTTGGGTTCGTAGTAGTGTGAAGCGCCTGTGGGTGAACTAAGGGGAGGCGACGTTCTCTAAGGTATTGAAAGGATTACTATAGCTCACGACAGTTACAGGTCATGACAGGGAGACAGACGTCGAGCAGAATAAGCATGTGTCCACCAGTGCGAAGGGGAATTCAATGGTGTTGACGGTTGGATGCAATTGGTGAAGTTCGATCTTTTTTTTGTAGGTTGAACTAGTTACGGTGCGACATTAGGAATTTAGGGAGAGGTGTTTTCAATTTTTGGATGAAAGGGAGTTGAGTTCAATGCAAATCCTGGTGATGAATTAGGGAAGCAGGAGATGCGACAGTTTATGATAGGGGTTTGGGTCTGTGTTCAATTGGAGGAAGTTGTGAAGTTGTTTAGAATGGTGATAAGAGGATAGAAATGGCTTGTATAGTGAAAGAAGAGATCGGATTTGTTACAATAAAAGGAAGAAGCATTAAAGATAATAAAAGGTAATTAATTTATAATTTGATTTAGTTAATGGATAATTTAAAAATATTCAAACTCAAAGTTGTTATAACCATGTCATATGATAACAGTTTTCGATGAACGAAGTTTATTGGAATCATAAGGATTAAGCTTGTGATGGAATCAAGTTTGGAAATTATTGGAGTTAGCAAGGGTTTTAAATTTAATCAAACGCGATTCGATTTGATTTAAAATTGGAGCGGATTGCAATAAAAATCAATGTGAGTAAACTCACTCTCTGGATTCGTTTAAAATTTTATTATAAATGAATTTTTATTTTAAATAATTTTTATATGATGTTTGTTGGTTGTTTGGATGCATTGAAATATTATGTGGCTATTATACATATATATTAGTTATATAGGCTTGGTGGTTATGGCTATTAAATATATTGGATTGGATATTTCCCGCAATATCATTAGCGGATGCCCGCAATATCATTAGCGGATGACCCTATATACCCCCACAATATATTATAATGGATGAACTTCTATACCGCGATATCCTGCCTTGAACCAGGATGGGTATTATTTATATTGGCCAACATCTGTTGATGTAGGAAAACAGGTTGGAGGGATCCAACTGGATTCCTCAAAATTTATTATTGTTTGTTTTCATATATATTATCATATATGTTGTGTTATCAAATATGTGATTAACAATTGGATGTTTTGGATGTTTAAATATCACCGACCCTAGATATTGGTATATAAAAATATCGTGAAAAGGGATTTTGAGATTTAAAAAGGAGAATCTATCTTCCAATATAGAATTTGAATTTTGAATGAACTAGAAATATAAACTTGTTTTGAATAATAAAAATAAGCAATTCATTTATAAACGATGTTTATAAATGAAGTGAAAGAAATTATCATTGGGAAATGGGAGAGTGTAAATTCAAATGTGAATTTAAAATGAGAATGGGGAATCGTTTTAAATAAAAATTGATGAAATATATTTCGCTGTTCAGAATGTAAATTTAATTGGATAATTTAATTAGATTATGCCAAAATTATAAAATAAATTATATCCAAAAAATATATTGGAATTGTATTAATTAGAAGCTAAGATTTAAAAATAATATTAAAATAGATTATCTGTTATATATAAATAAGTTAAAATAAATGGAATATTCCAAAATAATATTTTGGTTTTAAATAGATTTTTGAAATGAAACTTGATTTAACATATAAAACAATGAAGTCGAATTTATAAATGACGTGCATAAATCTAGTGAAATAAATTACCATCAGATAATTTAGAAGTTTAAATTCAAGTATGAATTTAAAAGTGAATTGGAAAACGTGTTGTAAAAAAAGAACGATTGATTTTATTTCGGGATTCAGAATATAAACTGAATTGAGAAAATCCAACAGATTATAAATGGAATTCGATTCCATTGAATTTTATAAGACAATTTATTTCTAATGAAATTGGAAATTAAAAATAGAAATGGAGTTGTGATTGAATTGATAACTGAATATGAAATAATCGACGATTAGGGATAATCGGAAAATATTAAGTTGGATTTGGAAAACTGAATTTATATATATATATATATATATATATATTGAGTACATAGAACTCAATTTAAGTCGGAATTCTTTGAAACAAGAATCAGCAGGACTGATTAAATAATAGTTTTCTAGTAGAAGACAAAAATCTGGATTTCATCGGATAAAATTTGAGTTATATCAAAATAAATTTTCCAGAAAAATAGCGCTATAACCATTTAAAAACCATAACCGTTTTAAAACCATAACCATTTATTTAATAAAGCAGAAGGATTCGGAACAAATAAAACTTAGATATCCATTAGAAAAATCCAAATTGGACTTATAAAATAAATATGAACTCAAGTAGAGAAAGTGTATTGATTTTTGAAGCAAAAATCAGATTTTTAATTATTGAATAGTAAAATAAATTTGAAGAATAATTAGTTAATGGAATTTTGAATTGAAATTGGGCTTTGGATAAGTGAATTGGGTTTCTAAATTCATATTCAAAATCGGATATGAAACTTGAATTGAAAATGGAATTCAATTAGTTTATAAGAAAATTAAAATTGTATATGAACGTGATATGTTCAAATAAAAAGTGAAAAAGGCAAAAGAGCTAATTAAAGAATAAATTAGCGAATTGAGTTAAAAATGATTGGATTGAGTTGGAATAAATTGGAAATGGACGTATATATGTGGAGTAGGTATGGAATGAAGATTACAATTTGAGTGCCCGACAAGAGGTACACGTTTAAATTCCATATGAGATTTTATGCGCCTACTGGGCAAGCTGCTTGGCTTTTTGATATTTTTTTGAATGGAAAGGGCCTAGAGAGGCGAGCCGGGGATTGAGCTATTGAGCCATACAAAGGAGGTGATGACGAAATGTCCATAAATTTAAGGGGTTAGAATAGTTTAAAGAAAATTTGATAACTATAAATCAATATATATATATATATAATATATATATAATTCGTTAAGGAAACAAACTTAAAATAGAATATTTTAAACAAAAAGGAAATCTATAAATTTAAATCTGGTAAGAATAGAAAGGGAAACATATATACATTTAAAAATGGATAATTGGGTTTATATGATGTTGATTATTCGAGAGAAGCAGTTATGTCCGTTTCGAATTAAGAATGTTATTCTCTCAAGGTCTGAGAGGTAGTTATACCCCAACTTGATTGATTTCATTATTAACCAATAAATAGAAATATTCATTCTCGTAGATCACTGTTTAAATAAGATTTAGTTGAATGTAGTATTTTGGGTTGTTGTAACGTTGTTTTACACAACATTCGTTTTAACCCAAGCAAGTGGAATTTTGGAAATATAAAAATAATTATTTCTCAAGTATAGAAACAAACGTTTAGAAAAGAGATAGGTAATTAGAATGTTTTCCAATTATAATTAGAAGATATTTTCAAAGTATAGAAAGCAAAAGAAGGTGATATATGAAAATGTTTTCCAAATAGCGTAAGATGTAAAGAGGATTGTCGAAAATATTGCGTTAACAAATATTGATAAGGAAATGTAGAAGTGGTTTAATTAATGAAATATTAAGTAAGGGTCCTGATGATTGTTTGATGTTTTGGACAAATGTTTGTTTTTCTTCGATAGTTAAATAATCGACTATCGAATTATTGGCCAATATCGTTGTCAATATGGAGAGACCGATTAGATTATTATTTGAAAACCACTCCGTATTTGCAGTAGCGTTGCAAATCAGATTATATGAAGACAAATCGAAGACGGAGTAAAGTGCAAGGACTTTTTCTATTAATTCTAGGTAGAAATTGCCTAAGATGGATTAATAGAAATTGTGCCTTCGATTTTGATCAGTCCCAGAACGAACATGTATTGTGATAATGTAACGACTGGAAATTTCCGACTCCTCGAGAGTCGGAAATTCCGAGACGTTAGTGAAAGAAAGTAGAGGGTGAGGAAGAAAAGATAGAACTAATAGAATAGAAGAAGAAGAAGAACATCAGAATCATCAGAGTAACACGAATCTCACAGCGGAACGAATAACATATAATATATAACATAACTTTGAAGTAAACAGTTATATATATACAATAGCACTTATCAGAGTACAACACTTACAACACAGCGGAAATAACTATAGCTATAGAATCTTGCAGCCTCCTGCTCCAAGCTCTCCAAGCATATCTGTAAATCCCGACTACTTGACTGCCCGTACAAATTTAGGCACCCAAGAGTTTAGGGAAAACAACAAAGTAAACTCCGGGTCAGTCATGGGACTGGTATGAGTAAAACAATTTAAACATGTATATGAACAAGTAAACGATATCTCATAAGACCACGCCGCATAACGGAACGGGTTTTTCCCTTATGAGAATCCAAAATATCTTTATATCAAAAACCTTTTGATATTATAATAATGTCTATGTACAAATAGATATCAACTAGCAGAAACGCTTGCATCTCACGTTCTACATACATAGTATAAAATCATAAACCGCAGAGCGCTTATCGGAGAGTGGATTCCAACAGACAAGGTATGGGAGCACCTTCTGAATAGTGTACTCTAGAGGTGATACACTCAGGGTTCAACAAGAACGTCTTGCAACCCGGCCACACATGACCGCTCACTCATTTAGCTTGAGTGTCGCGAATATATTGCCACCACAGTTATAGGCCATCAAACCGTCATCCGAAGATACAGAATCAAAAAGAAGTATAAATATGAATATTCCCTAGATCGGTGACAATACACCCTGCTTGGGGATGACCCAACTAGCCATGCTGCCTAGCCCAACTTTTGTTACTTCCCGGTGTAAGGCTAGAAGCTACGTCTATCTTCAGAACATCTGATCACCATTCACTTTGAATGCCACATCGTCATACCCACCAAATCACAAATTGACTTATCCAAAAATAACACGGGTATATAGCTAAGAGAAACGAATTCCTCCGCCACCAAACGTGAATACGTTTGAACAGATCAACTTACGCGATCCATTGGATATACTCTGTCAGACTTTCTTCCATATACGTTGTCCTGGGACTGGACAAATCGAAGGCACTATACAGTATATCCATCTTAGTCACTGTTATCTAAGACTTATACGACAACCCTTGCACTTTACTCCGTCTTCAATTTATCTTTGGCAGGTATTGCTCGCAACGCTTATGCCAATACAGAGTGGTTCTTTGGATAATAATCCAACCGGTCTCTCCATATTAACAACGTTAAAATGGTAAAAACTTTGATAGTCTGTGATTCAACTATCAAATGAAAACATGTCGGTGTACAAACAACGATCTTATTTCCAAATGGAAATTCGATCGATCAATCATCATATGTTCATATTTCCTTATTTCATATATTTAGAAAATATATGTTATAAATCATTGGAAAACATTTCCATAGCTTATTTTCACATCACTATTATTTCACAACTATCAGTCCCTAACTGTAACTAGTATGAGAACAATTCTCTAAGTATCAATTCGGAAGGTCGAAACCAACATCAGATCGTCACTTAGAAAACCGTTCAACTTACCCTCTCCAGTCAGTTTCTGAATTTGTTTAACTCTATTTCTTAAATTCTTATCATGAAAACATTTCATTTTCTATGTTTAGAAAACATATCTGACTATATTTGGAAACGTTCCCAAAACTCATTTACGGATTTCAAATGAACGTTGTATAAAACATCGTTACGCTTAATCCATTAATCGCTTATTACTTAACTATATTTCAAATCAACCTTTTCTATCGAACCACAACTATTCCTTTGTCAATTCTGAAGTCAATCAAGTTGGGGTATAATTACCTCTCAGACCTTAATTGAACAACGTCCTTTACTGTGAAATAGATGAAGCTCATCACTCACTTTTTACAATCATCTGTTTATGCAAACTCTCGGATTCAGGTTACGAATCCACTTCTTATATGAAAACGTTTGATTATAACTATAACGTTATAATTCCTACTTCTGCAATATCTAACCTAAATCATAACTTTACCTCCTAACTCGAATAATTTAACAGACACCTAACTTCTAAATCAATAACTAAATCTTGATTTAAACCCTGGAAAGTAAATAGTACTTTCCCGAATTCGCTATAATTGAATTCGACGTATAACTCTCTTTCGAGTAATCTCTATTTGATTAACTCTTCTTCGAATAACCTATATTCGATTATCTCTCTTCGAATAACTCATATTCGAAATCTCTCTCTTTCGAATAAACAATATTCGATCTCTTTCTTTCGAATATGCTATATTCGAAAATCTCCTTTCGATTTACTAATCGATAACTCCTTTCGATCAAACTAAAATCGATAACTCCTTTAACTCTATTCGAATAACTAATATTCGACTAACTCCTTTGGATCGACTCATTTGATTAACTCCTTCGAATAACTAATTCGAATAACTTACCTTCGAATAACCAATATTCGATTTACTCTAACTCGATTAACTTAATTCTAATCGATTTACTCCATTTCGATTCAACTTAATTCAAATCGATTAACTTAACTCAAATTGATTAACTCTTTTCGAATAACTAAATTCGATTTAACTCTTCTCGAATAACTACATTTGATTAACTCAAATTGAATAACTAATATTCAATTAACTCTTACGTGTTTAACTCTATTCGAATAACTAATTCGAATAACTCTAATGTGTTTAACTCTATTCAAATATCTAATTCGAATAACTCATTTCGAATAACTAAATTCGATTAACTCTTTTAACTTTACTCGAATAACAATATTCGATTAACACCTTCTTTCGAATAACTATATTCGATTAACTCTTCGACTAACTCCTTTGGATTAACTAACTTCGAATAACTCCTTTGGATTAACTAACTTTGAATAACTCCTTTGGATTTAACTAACTTTGAATAACTCCTTTGGATTTAACTAACTTCGAATAACCAATATTCGATAACTACTCTTCGAATAAATAATATTCGGTAACTCTTCTCAAATGAATAACATTTGATTTCTCCACTCGAATAAACTATATTCGATAACTCTTCTCAAATGAATAACATTTGATTTCTCCACTCAAATAAACTATATTCGATAACTCTTCTCAAATGAATAGCATTTGATTTCTCCACTCGAATAAACTATATTCGATAACTCTTCTCAAATGAATAGCATTTGATTTCTCCACTCGAATAAACTATATTCGATAACTCTTCTCAAATGAATAACATTTGATTTCTCCACTCGAATAAACTATATTCGATTACTCTTCTCTCGAATACACTATATTCGATTACTCTTCTCTCGAATACACTATATTCGATAACTCTACTTCGAATAAGTGATATTCGATAACTCTATCTGGTTAACTCTAACTGATCCACTCTAACTGGTCAACTTTATCTGGTTAACCCTAATGGTTTAACCTAACTGGTTAACTCAAATGGTTTAACCTAACTGGTTGACTCAAATGGTTTAACCTAACTGGTTCACTTCGATTACCCACTAAGTTTAACTTAACTAATTCACTTCGATTAACCACTTAGTTTAACTTAACTAATTCACTTCGATTAACCACTTAGTTTAGCTTAACTAATTCGCTTCGATTAACCACTTAGTTTAGCTTAACTAATCACTTTGATTTACCACTTAGTTTAACTTAACTAATTTACTTCGATTAACTCGACCAATTCACTTGGTTAACTCGACCAATTTACTGGATTAACTCCTATTTATTTAACAAATAAATATCTCCTGTAGTTTAATTCTATTTATTTAATTTCTAAATAAATATCCTTTATATTTCTTTTAACGAATATAATTCCTTTATATTTTGATTAACAAATATATCCCCTTATATTCGATTAACATACATATTCCCTTGTATTTGATTTACAAATATAAATTCTTTTATATTTGTTTTACCAACTATATTCCTTTACATTCAGAATCCTTTTTCTTATATATATATATATATATATATATATATATAAAATCCCTTGATTTTATATAAATAAACTATTTTCAAAATATACTTTGAAAACCCCTCTCCTACATTTTGGTATTTCTCATGGTATTTAACACACCATATAACAACGATAAATATCGTCCCACCACACATAATCACACAGATTATATACATCACATTATATATCACAATATAAAAATCACAGTAAAATAACTGTTGAGGAATCCTGTTGGATTCCTCCAACCTGTTTCCCTGCACCACAGATGTTAGACAACACCAGTATAATATTCTGTTAGAACAGAATCAACATAAAACTATTTGACGGTTTATATACATATATATATATATATAATCTCTACTAACTGACTAGCAGTTCAATCAAACAGTCCACACACAAAATCAAACAGACAATATTTAACAGTCCTAAGAATACAACGTGAGAATATAAACTGTTCAGAGGTTGTGAGATTTACTCACCTTGGCGCGTTAATCGTTAATTAACGATTTGCGTCAGTCGATTAAACCCGACGTTCATTTCTGCCATAAATCCGAACCAGCTCCAAATGGTTCCCCACCCGGCTTCATAGCATAGCTAGCGTCCACACGATTCCAATGTGACGAGCGGTTCATAAAATCTTTAGTTTACTCGGCCCATCCTCACGGTTCAATATCATGTCCGTACTTAACTGATACTAACCCATTTTAAACGGCCCAGTGTATTACAAAGGCCACATCCGCCCCCTACTTCATGTTTCACCATTCAGAGTGTCCATTGTTCTGATGGTCCCGAGCCGAACAAAACTAAACATTTAACCCGAACCCGTTCCCTCTTTAAAACTCCATGGCCACTCCTTGTTTTCCACATACAGCTCCATCTGGCGTATTTACCAACATCATCACACAACAGATACTAACATAACCTAACTGATTTCAGACCGCGTCCTCTTCTCGCCTCCCTTCAAAAGCTCATGCAACATCCAAACTTCCATGCAACTACCTATTGACCCCCTTCCATACACTCGCTTCTCCTTTACACGCCGTAAGCCCCAGAATGTATCTCTCCTTCTTACCATTTGTCACACCATGCATCCTTCATTTTAAACACACCTGATGCCCACATACACGCACTCCGTTATATCTTCTTTTACTTCCCTTTCTGCTCTCAGCAAACTCCAAAACACTAGCATCATCTCCTTCAACATGACCCAGCACTGCTTCGCCCAGGTAGGAATGACGAGCACATCCTCACATCGTTGTTCATGAACCCTCGAACTGGAATATCACCCAAAAATTCATCTCGTTTTATTTCCTTTCAAACCATACCAAAATCAAACGCTTCGAAATTTAACACCCAACTGCATCGTTCACTCCTTGTTCGAACCCTTTCCCCTCATCGCGTCGATAGCCCAGTATCGCACTGCTACAGGGAAAATATCGAACCCTATCATCACAGTTTTTCCAAATTCTTTGATGCAAGATGTAAACCGAACTCATAAACTCGAAAATACCATCCATTTTCCCCTTCGATGCTTCAATTTCTGACCAACTAAAACCCTAGATGAACGCTGGAGGAAGACAGCGACCTCAAGTGAAATCGAACTCAACGATTTGGGTATAGAAATGAAGCTCTGGTCTTGCTAAATCCGAATATAACTCTCTCTTGATTTATAGAATTTAGTTTGAGTTTTCTCTTGATTTTTGAAATGGATTTCATCACGTTGGAAATGATTTGGTGGCAGCAAGCTTTCAGTTGACTGAAAAAATGAAATTAGGTTAGACGATTGGTTGAGGTCATTATATAGGGATTTTAATTTATGGACGTGGCCTTAGTTTGTCCATGTACACTGTGTGGTGTAGAGGAAAGGGACGTGGACTCCTGTTGATCACCGAATGAAGGGGTTAGGTTCTAGGGATATAATATTTAAGTTACACATTTTCGTGACCCCTCTACATGAAATTCTGTTGTCATCCGAATGGCCAATGACAGAAATAAATATACCGTTGTTATGAGCTCGGTGTCACGATCCCAAAAATGTAATAATACCGGTAGATGGACTCATATTTTGAAACTTCAAAATGTTGATTTCAGGGTGCGAAACACTCCAAATAAAAAGTTGCTTATTTAATTAATTAAAAATTACAGTAAAATTCTAAAAATTAAATTATCACTATTCCCCAAAAGAACCTTATCTAAATTCAAACCCGATCTCTAGTTATATCGAATAAACTGATACGGTCGATAAACGATTCTATAGCGACTTTTCTGAAATTTGATTTGGACATATCTCAAAATCTACACGACGAAATCCTGATTTTTCTCTTCCACTAGAAAGATATACTCCACCAGCTCCACACGTTTCTTGTTTCACAGAAATCCGGCTTAAAATGAATCATGTACATTTAGTTGAAGTTCAACTCGCCAAATAACGAACTGCCGCGTCGTTACAGGTTCGTTTTAATTATATTAAAATTAATACGTTTTAACGTCGATTATTAAATCGATTCGTTATTCAAATTCAATTCTAAACTGAATTAAATATTTTAGCTGATCCAATTCACACAGTATTGTGAATTCGGTGATTTCCGATTATTTCGACATTATAACATATTATTATATTGTTTATTTTAATTAAATATTATATATTATTTAATTCAAGTCATCGATATCGCCCAATCGATATTTAATAATTAAATAAATTAATTATTCGACAGCTAACAAAACGCGCCATTACAGACTTCCCCCCTTAAAATAATTTCGTCCTCGAAATTGCTAAGTTAGAGGATGACCCTATATATTGGAACTCCTAAGATTGGTTTTCCCCTTATTTCTGATTTCAACCGAACCACTTAATATTGACTAAAATATTTATTCTTCCGACTAACTAAAATTTTCAAAAATTCAGAAAATTTTCTAACACTTTACATTTTCGGAAAATTTCGCCATAACCTCCTTTGTACAGCCCTATCGGTAAAACCACAACTCGCCTCTCTAGGCCTTCTCCAACCCAAAAGAAAATCAAACTGCCAAGCGGCTTGCCAATTCGGCTCATACATCTCATGTTTATATCAAAAATAAACTTGTACCTTTTTGTCGGGCATATCAACTCTTATCACTTTCACCTGTTATCAACCCAACATATACCAATGTTATCTCAATCCAACCTTCAACTCAAACACTTGGTGCTATCCAAGTCAAATTCTATTCAAACTCCAATACCAGATTTCAAACTCTTAACCCATCAACTTAATTCCAATCCAGATTATTCTCTAACTGAATCCCGATTTATTTAACTTGGTTCAAGTTAAATTTTAATTTACTATTTGTTTTTACCATCTTGATTCATTCAACCTAACAAGTTAAATTTTAAATTTCAAGATTTAAATTCCTGGGTTTTATTTCAAATTCCATTTTGAAATCATACTAACAATTCAAAACCTTTGAATTTCTAAACAACTTGTTTTCTCAAAACAATTTGAAAACAAAATCCTTGGTAGTAATCCGCCACTTAGAAACTCGAAAATCACACCGACGATGTATCGATCCATCCTCGGAATTATTTTCCAGTCATCCAGGTGAGTTAGATACTATATTTATTTCAAATTGAAAAACATTTTCAAAATCTCCCAGGAACTTAAAATTTCCTTATTTTAATTCCAAATTTTGATTTAAGTTCAGATTTACTCATTTGATTTCACTTATATGAATTCTGGTTGGTTATGTATAACCCTTTCACTATATAATCTTACTCGATCATAATTACCACCAATATATCTAATATATTAAAATTTTGATATATATAAATGTATCTCTATATCAAAATACACTTTGGGTAAAGTTAAATTCACTTACCCTCTTTCAAAACATATCGTGACGACACATCGTATCCGAGTGTTTATTAACTCCTACCGATACAGTGGATCAAACTGATCGACCAGAACTCATAACAACTCAGCCAATGAATCTCCACAATAAAAACCCTTTTTTATATCAAATACAAATACGCACTCGTATATATACACTCAATCTCAATCTAGGGTATTGCTAACCCTATCTCTACCGAGTCACGCCACAGAGCCAAGTAATTCTTAACTTAAGCTCTGATACCAACTGTAACGACTGGAAATTTCCGACTCCTCAAGAGTCGGAAATTCCGAGACGTTAGTGAAAGAAAGTAGAGGGTGAGGAAGAAAAGATAGAACTAATAGAATAGAAGAAGAAGAAGATCAGAATCATCAGAGTAACACGAATCTCACAGCGGAACGAATAACATATAATATATAACATAACTTTGAAGTAAACAGTTATATATATACAATAGCACTTATCAGAGTACAACACTTACAACACAGCGGAAATAACTATAGCTATAGAATCTTGCAGCCTCCTGCTCCAAGCTCTCCAAGCATATCTGTAAATCCCGACTACTTGACTGCCCGTACAAATTTAGGCACCCAAGAATTTAGGGAAAACAACAAAGTAAACTCCGGGTCATTCATGGGACTGGTATGAGTAAAACAATTTAAACATGTATATGAACAAGTAAACGATATCTCATAAGACCACGCCGCATAACGGAACGGGTTTTTCCCTTATGAGAATCCAAAATATCTTTATATCATAAACCTTTTGATATTATAATAATGTCTATGTACAAATAGATATCAACTAGCAGAAACGCTTGCATCTCACGTTCTACATACATAGTATAAAATCATAAACCGCAGAGCGCTTATCGGAGAGTGGATTCCAACAGACAAGGTATGGGAGCACCTTCTGAATAGTGTACTCTAGAGGTGATACACTCAGGGTTCAACAAGAACGTCTTGCAACCCGGCCACACATGACCGCTCACTCATTTAGCTTGAGTGTCGCGAATATATTGCCACCACAGTTATAGGCCATCAAACCGTCATCCGAAGATACAGAATAAAAAAGAAGTATAAATATGAATATTCCCTAGATCGGTGACAATACACCCTGCTTGGGGATGACCCAACTAGCCATGCTGCCTAGCCCAACTTTTGTTACTTCCCGGTGTGAGGCTAGAAGCTACGTCTATCTTCAGAACATCTGATCACCATTCACTTTGAATGCCACATCGTCATACCCGCCAAATCACAAATTGACTTATCCAAAAATAACACGGGTATATAGCTAAGAGAAACGAAATCCTCCGCCACCAAACGTGAATACGTTTGAACAGATCAACTTACGCGATCCATTGGATATACTCTGTCAGACCTTCTTCCATATACGTTGTCCTGGGACTGGACAAATCGAAGGCACTATACAGTATATCCATCTTAGTCACTGTTATCTAAGACTTATACGACAGCCCTTGCACTTTACTCCGTCTTCAATTTATCTTTGGCAGGTATTGCTCGCAACGCTTATGCCAATACAGAGTGATTCTTTGGATAATAATCCAACCGGTCTCTCCATATTAACAACGTTAAAATGGTAAAAACTTTGATAGTCTGTGATTCAACTATCAAATGAAAACATGTCGGTGTACAAACAACGATCTTATTTCCAAATGGAAATTCGATCGATCAATCATCATATGTTCATATTTCCTTATTTCATATATTTAGAAAATATATGTTATAAATCATTGGAAAACATTTCCATAGCTTATTTTCACATCACTATTATTTCACAACTATCAGTCCATAACTGTAACTAGTATGAGAACAATTCTCTAAGTATCAATTCGAAAGGTCGAAACCAACATCAGATCGTCACTTAGAAAACCGTTCAACTTACCCTCTCCAGTCAGTTTCTAAATTTGTTTAACTCTTTTTTTTTTATTCTTATCATGAAAACATTTCATTTTCTATGTTTAGAAAACATATCTGACTATATTTGGAAACGTTCCCAAAACTCATTTACGGATTTCAAATGAACGTTGTATAAAACATCGTTACGCTTAATCCATTAATCGCTTATTACTTAACTATATTTCAAATCAACCTTTTCTATCGAACCACAACTATTCCTTTGTCAATTCTGAAGTCAATCAAATTGGGGTATAATTACCTCTCAGACCTTAATTGAACAACGTCCTTTACTGTGAAATAGATGAAGCTCATCACTCACTTTTTACAATCATCTGTTTATGCAAGCTCTCGGATTCAGGTTACGAATCCACTTCTTATATGAAAACGTTTGATTATAACTATAACGTTATAATTCCTACTTCTGCAATATCTAACCTAAATCATAACTTTACCTCCTAACTCGAATAATTTAACAGACACCTAATTTCTAAATCAATAACTAAATCTTGATTTAAACCCTGGAAAGTAAATAGTACTTTCCCGAATTCGCTATAATTGAATTCAACGTATAACTCTCTTTCGAGTAATCTCTATTTGATTAACTCTTCTTCGAATAACCTATATTCGATTATCTCTCTTCAAATAACTCATATTTGAAATCTCTCTCTTTCGAATAAACAATATTCGATCTCTTTCTTTCGAATATGCTATATTCGAAAATCTCCTTTCGATTTACTAATCGATAACTCCTTTCGATCAAACTAAAATCGATAATTCCTTTAACTCTATTCGAATAACTAATATTCGACTAACTCCTTTGGATCGACTCATTTGATTAACTCCTTCGAATAACTAATTCGAATAACTTACCTTCGAATAACCAATATTCGATTTACTCTAACTAGATTAACTTAATTCTAATCGATTTACTCCATTTCGATTCAACTTAATTCAAATCGATTAACTTAACTCAAATTGATTAACTCTTTTCGAATAACTAAATTCGATTTAACTCTTCTCGAATAACTACATTTGATTAACTCAAATTGAATAACTAATATTCAATTAACTCTTACGTGTTTAACTCTATTCGAATAACTAATTCGAATAACTCTAATGTGTTTAACTCTATTCAAATATCTAATTCGAATAACTCATTTCGAATAACTAAATTCGATTAACTCTTTTAACTTTACTCGAATAACAATATTCGATTAACACCTTCTTTCGAATAACTATATTCGATTAACTCTTCGACTAACTCCTTCGGATTAACTAACTTCGAATAACTCCTTTGGATTAACTAACTTTGAATAATTCCTTTGGATTTAACTAACTTTGAATAACTCCTTTGGATTTAACTAACTTCGAATAACCAATATTCGATAACTACTCTTCGAATAAATAATATTCGGTAACTCTTCTCAAATGAATAACATTTGATTTCTCCACTCGAATAAACTATATTCGATAACTCTTCTCAAATGAATAACATTTGATTTCTCCACTCGAATAAACTATATTCGATAACTCTTCTCAAATGAATAGCATTTGATTTCTCCACTCGAATAAACTATATTCGATAACTCTTCTCAAATGAATAGCATTTGACTTCTCCACTCGAATAAACTATATTCGATAACTCTTCTCAAATGAATAACATTTGATTTCTCCACTCGAATAAACTATATTCGATTACTCTTCTCTCGAATACACTATATTTGATTACTCTTCTCTCGAATACACTATATTCGATAACTCTACTTCGAATAAGTGATATTCGATAACTCTATCTGGTTAACTCTAACTGATCCACTCTAACTGGTCAACTTTATCTGGTTAACCCAAATGGTTTAACCTAACTGGTTAACTCAAATGGTTTAACCTAACTGGTTGACTCAAATGGTTTAACCTAACTGGTTCACTTCGATTACCCACTAAGTTTAACTTAACTAATTCACTTCGATTAACCACTTAGTTTAGCTTAACTAATTCACTTCGATTAACCACTTAGTTTAGCTTAACTAATCAATTTGATTTACCACTTAGTTTAACTTAACTAATTTACTTCGATTAACTCGACCAATTCACTTGGTTAACTCGACCAATTTATTGGATTAACTCCTATTTATTTAACAAATAAATATCTCCTTTAGTTTAATTTTATTTATTTAATCTCTAAATAAATATCCTTTATATTTCTTTTAACGAATATAATTCCTTTATATTTTGATTAACAAATATATCCCCTTATATTCGATTAACATACATATTCCCTTGTATATGATTTACAAATATAAATTCTTTTATATTTGTTTTACCAACTATATTCCTTTACATTCAGAATCCTTTTTCTTATATATATATATATATAATCCCTTGATTTTATATAAATAAACTATTTTCAAAATATACTTTGAAAACCCCTCTCCTACATTTTGGTATTTCTCATGGTATTTAACACACCATATAACAACGATAAATATCGTCCTACCACACATAATCACACAGATTATATACATCACATTATATACCACAATATAAAAATCACAGTAAAATAACTGTTGAGGAATCCTGTTGGATTCCTCCAACCTGTTTCCCTGCACCACAGATGTTAGACAACACCAATATAATATTCTGTTAGAACATAATCAACATATAACTATTTGACGGTTTATATATATATGTATATATATATATACATATATATATAATCTCTACTAACTGACTAGCAGTTCAATCAAACAGTCCACACACAAAATCAAACAGACAATATTTAACAGTCCTAAGAATACAACGTGAGAATATAAACTGTTCAGAGGTTGTGAGATTTACTCACCTTGGCGCGTTAATCGTTAATTAACGATTTGCGTCAGTCGATTAAACCCGACGTTCATTTCTGCCATAAATCCGAACCAGCTCCAAATGGTTCCCCACCCGGCTTCATAGCATAGCTAGCGTCCACACGATTCCAATGTGACGAGCGGTTCATAAAATCTTTAGTTTACTCGGCCCATCCTCACGGTTCAATATCATGTCCGTACTTAACTGACACTAACCCATTTTAAACGGCCCAGTGTATTACAAAGGCCACATCCGCCCCCTACTTCATGTTTCACCATTCAGAGTGTCCAATGTTCTGATGGTCCCGAGCCGAACAAAACTAAACATTTAACCCGAACCCGTTCCCTCTTTAAAACTCCATGGCCACTCCTTGTTTTCCACATACAGCTCCATCTGGCGTATTTACCAACATCATCACACAACAGATACTAACATAACCTAACTGATTTCAGACCGCGTCCTCTTCTCGCCTCCCTTCCAAAGCTCATGCAACATCCAAACTTCCATGCGACTACCTATTGACCCCCTTCCATACACTCGCTTCTCCTTTACACGCCGTAAGCCCCAGAATGTATCTCTCCTTCTTACCATTTGTCACACCATGCATCCTTCATTTTAAACACACCTGATGCCCACATACACGCACTCCGTTATATCTTCTTTTACTTCCCTTTCTTCTCTCAGCAAACTCCAAAACACTAGCATCATCTCCTTCAACATGACCCAGCACTGCTTCGCCCAGGTAGGAATGACGAGCACATCCTCACATCGTTGTTCATGAACCCTCGAACTGGAATATCACCCAAAAATTCATCTCGTTTTATTTCCTTTCAAACCATACCAAAATCAAACGCTTCGAAATTTAACACCCAACTGCATCGTTCACTCCTTGTTCGAACCCTTTCCCCTCATCGCGTCGATAGCCCAGTATCGCACTGCTACAGGGAAAATATCGAACCCTATCATCACAGTTTTTCCAAATTCTTTGATGCAAGATGTAAACCGAACTCATAAACTCGAAAACACCATCCATTTTCCCCTTCGATGCTTCAATTTCTGACCAACGAAAACCCTAGATGAACGCTGGAGGAAGACAGCGACCTCAAGTGAAATCGAACTCAACGATTTAGGTATAGAAATGAAGCTCTGGTCTTGCTAAATCCGAATATAACTCTCTCTTGATTTATAGAATTTAGTTTGAGTTTTCTCTTGATTTTTGAAATGGATTTCATCACGTTGGAAATGATTTGGTGGCGGCAAGCTTTCAGTTGACTGAAAAAATGAAATTAGGTTAGACGATTGGTTGAGGTCATTATATAGGGATTTTAATTTATGGACGTGGCCTTAGTTTGTCCATGTACACTGTGTGGTGTAGAGGAAAGGGACGTGGACTCCTGTTGATCACCGAATGAAGGGGTTAGGTTCTAGGGATATAATATTTAAGTTACACATTTTCGTGACCCCTCTACATGAAATTCTGTTGTCATCCGAATGGCCAATGACAGAAATAAATATACCGTTGTTATGAGCTCGGTGTCACGATCCCAAAAATGTAATAATACCGGTAGATGGACTCATATTTTGAAACTTCAAAATGTTGATTTCAGGGTGCGAAACACTCCAAATAAAAAGTTGCTTATTTAATTAATTAAAAATTACAGTAAAATTCTAAAAATTAAATTATCACTATTCCCCAAAAGAACCTTATCTAAATTCAAACCCGATCTCTAGTTATATCGAATAAACCGATACGGTCGATAAACGATTCTATAGCGACTTTTCTGAAATTTGATTTGGACATATCTCAAAATCTACACGACGAAATCCTGATTTTTCTCTTCCACTAGAAAGATATACTCCACCAGCTCCACACGTTTCTTGTTTCACAGAAATCCGGCTTAAAATGAATCATGTACATTCAGTTGAAGTTCAACTCGCCAAATAACGAACTGCCGCGTCGTTACGGGTTCGTTTTAATTATATTAAAATTAATACGTTTTAACGTCGATTATTAAATCGATTCGTTATTCAAATTCAATTCTAAACTGAATTAAATATTTTAGCTGATCCAATTCACACAGTATTGTGAATTCGGTGATTTTCGATTATTTTGACATTATAACATATTATTATATTGTTTATTTTAACTAAATATTATATATTATTTAATTCAAGTCATCGATATCGCCCAATCGATATTTAATAATTAAATAAATTAATTATTCGACAGCTAACAAAACGCGCCATTACAGATAACCCGTGACTTCCCCGTAAAGGGAAGCACGAATTACTTTAAGGACAAGACGAATCAGGACACAAACAGAAGAACATTTCATTGTTTATTACAACAACTCCAGCAGAATACAAAATATACAGAGTATGAATAAATATTACACGACAGAAAAATATCAGAGATTACAATACATTACATAGCAGCGGAAAAATAGTACAGAACACAACTGAAAGTAATACACGGATACAGAGCTTTATGAGTATCGTTCCAGCTATAAACCAGGATCCTGTGAATATAAATCTACAAAACCAAAACTACTAGCTGCCCGTGTCAAAATAAGGGCACCCAAAGTTTAAGTTAAAACAATAAACTTCAGGTCAGTCATGTGACTGGTGTGAGAACTAAAACAGTTATTAATCTTTATTTTTAAAAGTTAGGTAAATCAAGGGACCACGCCGTATAACACGGAACAGGTTTCCTCCCAAGAATACCGGTGCATAAAACAACAACACAATGCTAAATAAAGAACAATGAAGCCATTATAAGACCCAGGTCCCATCACACAATGAAACGCAAGCCGGAGGATAGGTTTTTACCTTATAATAGCCAAAGAATGCTTGATACGCTAAATTTCATGTTTTATTATTACTATAAGTGTATAGTGTCAAAACATTTTCAATCACAAGTATCAATCATAGACGGCATAAGTTCCCCATACCACTGCGTCGCCATGTATAGGTTTACAATCAAAACCGCAAAGTCACGTATTGGAAGTTGGATTTCCAACTGCGAACCGAGGCAAGGTGAAACACCCCACCTCCGTTAAGGTCACTCACAAAGGGAATGCCTTAACTTTGGTGGAGGTTTATAAGTAAAAGCCACAGATAAACACAAGACAGATATAAATACACATATTTTAAACAGCGGAAACCAAACAGACTTTTATTTCATCAATACGTGTTCAAACAAAACCTTTCCATAATTGTCCCAAAATACTTCCATCATTACAACCTCATTTCTGTCTTGATTATGAAAGAAGCATAAAAACATAAATAAAAGTAACAAAAATCCCCATAGTGATATCCAAAGCCATGATCCGAGCAAAAGAGATCCAAACCATACGTCTACGGTCTTGAAGCTTGCAAAAGAGTACTAAGCTAGTTTGTTTCCTCCCTGTGGACCTTGGAGGGGGGGGGGACGAAAGAAAAAAAACGAAAAGAAAATAGAGTTAGACATAAAGCCTGAGTAAATCTAGTAACTCTTCAGTATGTGAATAAGAAAAAGGCATGATATATATAAACTGAAAACAGGCAAGTGTCACCAGCTAAGGAAGTGTCGTTTAGAATCGAATGTACTATCGCACCCACACTATATCTCTGCACCTACTTAAGCTTATTCTAACTGGCACCCCATGCTGAGGGTGAAGTGATCCCATTTTCTAAAGATCGGCTCCTACTCGCGTAAACATGTGTCATACGACACCCAAGAGTTGTAGATACCTATGCTGGTCCCACCATGGGTGTATCAAGACCCATGGTGGCGGCCCCGATACAATTCTAGAAGGCATAGGTTATACTACTGGTGCCCCCAGTGCCCTATTTGTCTGCTCCAGAGTGTGTGCACGCCCGCACCCCGTTAGAACCTACACTATTGCACCCACCGCCGTCGCTTTGACC
Organism: Allium sativum; assembly: GCA_030737875.1. Taxonomy (NCBI): domain Eukaryota; kingdom Viridiplantae; phylum Streptophyta; class Magnoliopsida; order Asparagales; family Amaryllidaceae; genus Allium; species Allium sativum. The sequence goes on along the minus strand of CM060913.1, from coordinate 419,064,212 downwards.
GCTTACAATTAGCCCAGTAATCGTGCCCCACCCTGCCTAGTTTCAGGGTACCATGATACTTAACTTGGGTTACTGCTGAAACGGGTCCCTCGTTACTAGGGTTTTCTAGTCAAACATGTTAAGTGGTTAAGTGTTTGTATTTACCTAACCTCACCCACCAATTCTTGTTAACATGTTGAATTTGGTTAAGTGTTTATAGTTGACTTAACTCTACCATCTGTCCTTAGCCTCTTAAAGCACCTGACCACTCACATTAGACAGAGATTACTACGGTCACTGGATGTGCCGGTCGGCTCCAGGCAGGTTTACACCGTAGCTCAGTCTAACCTCGGGTCCTTATTGGGCTCAATGCTTAACCACCCACATTGGATAGGTATTGTTGTGACTACTGGACAGCCGGGCGGATCCGGGCAGGTTTACGTCACAACTCAATCCAACCTCGGGTTAAGCATTCCGTGTTTTCAGAATTTACATATTTTATCACTTCTCAATTATATATGTAAATTTCATGTTCTTTATTCTTGGGTATAACAATTCATACCGCAAGAATGTCATTGTCGTTGGCATGTGCCAACCATGCCAACATATATTTTTAATGTTTACACCCAACGTTATTACCCCCGTTTGTACGTTCGCAACATTATAACAAGCGTTGGGCTCGACACAATTCAGCCCAACTTTATAAACGTGAGAAAAAGGGGAAATCAAGAACATGTAATATTTCACATAAAGGTGTGCAGCGCATGAACTTGCAATTTTGCGATTCAACTAACATATAATATGGGTCATGTGAACTTGCATTCAAACCAAAGTATAAGTAGGTAGGTGACATATGAAATGGCATAGTTTAGGCTTATACAAACTAGGGTTTAAACATGTTTAACTTGGCATAATGTCAACCACAAAACTAACATGTTGTATATTCACCAAAATGTCCAATTTTAACATCTAATCATATAACCTATTTCAACATGAACTTGCATAGTTTATGAAACCCAAATGATACTTAACATAGATCTAATTGTACTTGCAAATAAACATAAGAATGTGTTCATAGATTTTGGGTCATGTAGGCATAAAAGGTCTCAAATCTAGAACATGTTTACATAAGCCTTAATTTAGACTTAGAGAATGCATATAGTCCATACCATAGACATAAACATAAAGGGATCAAATTCTAGTTTTTGCCACAAATTTGCAAGTGCCATCGTTTTCATATACAATTGTTCAATAGGCTTGCATCAATCAATTTAGGCCACAAATATCAATACACAAGTCATGACAGAATCATTACGATACATAGAATTTATATCGTTATCATACAATAACACAATTCTATTTTCATTTACATCGAATCACGTCACAGTTTTTATTCATATTCTGAATACTTACAACGAATGCAGAATCTTGAATTCTGGATTCTGAATTCTGAAATTGAGATGCGTTCCTTTGGGTAGATTATCGTTGCGTTGATTAATTTGATTAAGCTTTAGTCTTCTTCTAAATTTGATTCGTCTCTAAGCTCCTCTCTCTTGACGGCTATGCTCAATTCCTTCCTGGCAGCATGACGACTCCCATCTTATTTTTTATGTGAATTTTAGTTGAGATTTAGGGTGTATATATAGATTTTTAAATTGTTTTGAGCCGTCAGATGAAGACAGGAGGAATCTAGACCATACAAAGTTCAAAGAGCCAATCAAGAGGTGACATGTCAGCCCTAATGACACACCAAGCCATAGAAATTCGAGCCAGACCCAGCCAGCCAGGTCGACTGGCAAGTCGACACCCAGGTCTACACTATGGTCGACCTGGGGTGACCATGTCGACACCATGGTCGACCCTATGGTCAACCTGGTCCCTGGGTGGAAATTTTCCAGCCCAACCCAGTTTGAACCTATTTTTTGAATTTCGAATTTGAAACCGAGCTGTTTGAACTCTAAATTTTATTCTGAAACTTCCAAAGGTCATTACTCCTTCATACGGAGTCCGATTCACGCAAACTCAGACTCTATCTCAAGCAGAATTCCGAGACAAACGCAATGGCGTAACCCATTTCCCTTAAATCTTTCATTTAGAATTAATTACATTTTAATTTGTGAAGCTTAATGTTATAGAATTCACGGGGTGTTACATTCTCCCCCCGTTAAAAGGATTTCGTCCCCGAAATCTTCAAGTTAGGAAGAATGTATATCCTACCATCCAACAGTCCATCTACTCAACCAACAAACACAGGCGTCCACTGTCCTTAAAAGACTTCTAATGCTTAATGATCATATGCATAGTGTGTGTACATGTCCTTATCTAATGTAGAAATCAGGTGGTCTACTGATTCAGTTGACCCCTTAATGCGAATCATGTAAGTGTCATGAATCCATTATGTATGCAAATTTTTTTCCTACTCATAATTCTACATGAGTGCACGACTTATTCATACAAATGCGACAGCCATATGACAGCATATCAAGTTTCAACCATATACAAATGAGAATACATATATGCATATGCAATATGAAGTGACTGGGCTGATCTAAAACTTAGGGGGTGTGTGTATATGCATCCACGAGCAACCACTAGCAATCGTTAGCAACCATTTGCAGCCATGATCCATAACATGTTTTCAAATACATGTTTGCATCCATTTGTTTTCTACCTAAGGAGTTAGGAAAAGGACCGAGGAGATATACCTAAAAAGATAGATAAAGCATAACTTAAGTAAAAAGAGAGATCAAAGATGTACCCTAAAAAAGAAGAGGGTAGGTAGCGCGTATCCTATCCTCAGTTTCCCAAGTCGCGTCTTCCTCGGCGTCGCTCCACTGAACTTTAACGAGTTTGACTTCGCGGCTGCGTAGCTTTTTCACTTCAATTCCTAAGATGCGGGTTGGAAATCTCCTCACAGTTGCTTCACGTTCCACTTCGGCTTCTTCTAGAATGCTAGGTTCCACCACTTCCGCAGACTCATGCAAACACTTCCCGAGGTGAGAAATATGAAAGACGTTGTGAACTCCGGCCAGTCTCTCGGGTAGCTCTAATCTATATGCCGTCTTCCCAACCTTCTTGATGATAGGAAACAGTCCTACAAATCTTGGTGCTAGATTTCCTATGGATCCAAAGCGAACGACGTTCCTTAAGGGAGATACCTTAAGGAAAACCCTGTCCCCAACCTCAAACTCAAGGTCGGTCCTTCTTTTGTCGGCGTAGGATTTTTGCCTATCTTGGGCTGTCTTCATCCTTCTCCGTATCAAGTCCACTTTCTCTGAAGTCTCTCGAATCATGTCTAGCCCAAGTATAAGCTTATCTGTAGACTCCCACCAACAAGTTGGTGATTTGCACGGTCTTCCATACAAGGCTTCAAAGGGCGCCATACCGATGGTAGCTTGGTAGCTGTTGTTGTAGGCAAATTCCACTAAAGGAAGGTGATCCTCCCAAGTCCCTCCAAAGTCAAGAACGCAAAGTCTCAAAAGTTCCTCTAAAACTCTATTCACCCTTTCCGTCTGGCCATCGGTTTGGGGGTGATAGGTCGTGCTCAAACATAACTGTGTGCCTACAGCTTCTTGCAGACTCCGCCAAAACTCGCTTGTAAAGATAGGGTCTCGGTCACTAACAATGCTGGAGGGTATCCCATGGAGTCGAACTATTTCCTTGAGATAAAGAGATGATAGAGATGAGGCAGTCCTTCTACTTTTAATAAGTATAAAGTGGGCGCTTTTAGTAAGCCTATCCACTATTACCTAGATGCTAGTATTGCCTCTTCTCGACCTAGGTAGTCCATCAATGAAGTCCAGTGAAATGCTATCCCACTTCCACTGTGGGACCTCTAAAGGATGAAGTAGTCCTCCAGGCTTCTTCTGTTCCGCCTTGACCCATTGGCAGGTCATGCACTTAGAAACGAAATTTGCCACGTCCTGCTTCATGCCGCTCCAAAAGAAAGTTCTTTTTATACCCTTGTACATCTTATCACCACCCGGGTGTATGGTCATCTTGGAATGATGCGCTTCCTCGAGAACCTTCTTTGTCAACTCCCTTGCTTGTGGGACACATAATCTTCCATCTCGCCTCAGCCAACCCTTATCATCGATGGCGTATCTACTGAGGTGACTAGAAGTCTCACCCCTAATAAGTTTATCAATCACATCAACAAACTGAGGGTCTTCACGTTGAGCAGCCCCTATTGAGTCCAAGAGAGTAGGGCGTACTTCGAGAGATGCTAACAAACCTGGTACAAAATCCGAAGAGGGCCTAAAGTTAAAACTGGCTATATACTCCAAGCTTTGCCTTTCCACAAAGAGAGGGCTTAAGGTCAGTTTCTTTCGGCTCAACGCGTCTGCTACTAAGTTTCCTTTTCCGGGAGTATAGGCAATTTCAAAGTCATACGAGGCAAGAAACTCCATCCATCTTTGCTGCCTCAAGTTAAGATCCTTCTGCGAGAAGAGATATTTCAACGATATATGGTCAGTGTATAATTCGAACTTCTCACCTAGGAGATAATGGTGCCAAGACTTAAGCGCAAAGACGATGGCGGCTAACTCGAGATCGTGGGTTGGGTAGTTCTTTTCATGAACTTTCAATTGCCTTCCACCATAAGCTACTACCCTCCATTCTTGCATCAAAACAGCGCCTAGCCCCGTACCACAAGCATCCGTAAATACTGTGAACATTTTGCTTCCATCTGGCAAAGTCAGAACTGGGGCTGTTGTGAGAGCCCTTTTTAATCGTTGGAAAGCAAACTCGCAGTCCAAATTCCAAGTGAACGCCAGATTCTTCTTTGTTAGCCTTGTGAGTGGAGCTGAGATTTTTGCGAAATCCCTAATAAACTTTCGGTAAAAACCGGCTAGCCTAAGAAAGATTCGGACTTCGGTTGCATTTCCTTGTGTCTTCCAATCTTGCACTGCCGCCACTTTCGCGGGTTCCACATCCAACCCATCTTTGGATACTATATGCCCCAGAAATCTTACCTCCTTTCTCCAAAAGTGGCACTTGGAGAATTTGGCTTTTAGCTGATGTGCACGGAGAGTATCCATGATTTCTTTCAGATGTTGAGCATGTTCTTCCTCATTCTTTGAGAAGATTAAGATATCATCTACGAAGACAACCACAAATTTGTTGAGGAATTCTCTGAACACCCTGCTCATTAGGTCTACGAAATAAGCGGGTGCGTTTGTCAAGCCGAAAGGCATGACAAGCCACTCGAAGAAACCGCCTGGGGTTCTGAACGTCGTTTTATCAATCTTGTCTTCAGCTACTCTTAGCTAATGGAACCCAGTTGCCAGATCAAGTTGGGAGAAGACCGACGCTCCTACAAGCTGATCAAACAAATCGTCGATTCGGGGAAGAGGGTGCCTATTTTTCTTGGTCAATTTGTTTAACTCCCTATAGTCGACGCAAAGGCGAAGCGAACCGTCCGCTTTGGTTGCGAACACCACTGGAGCACCCCATTCCGAAATGCTCCTTCTAATGAACCCTTTTTCGAGAAGTTCTTTAACCTGCTTACTGAGCTCCTTTCTCTCCTTTGGAGCCATGTGTCTGACAGGTAAAGCTACAGGCTTTGCATTATCCACAAGATATATGCGGAAGTCTATTTCCTGCCTCGGAGGTAAGCCTTTCACCTCCTCAAAGACATCTGGATATTCCCGAACTACTCTAACTGACTGCAAATTCTCATCAGAAGCATCAAGCGACTCTAGATAACTAAGCATAACAACATTCAAGGGACTACAAGAAATTTCTAGAGTGTTACCAAGCCAAGTCAAGAGTCTAACTACTCTTTTCTCACAATCAAGAATGGCACCATTTTTGGATAACCAGTCCACGCCTAAGATCAAACCATATCCCGAGAAGCCCAAAACAAAGGCATTACAACTAAACTCAACGCTGAGAATAGAGATTTTCAAACCCAAACAAACCATTGCCAAGTAAGCGGAGCCCCCAATTGGATTTGAAACTACTAAGGGATCCTCTACCATACTAGTGTCTAGATGCAGAGATTCTACTAAGGCAGATGAAATAAAGGAGTGTGATGCGCCAGAGTCAAAAAGCGTGCGAACTGGATGATCGTAAAGATAAACTACACTGTCTACAGAAATATTACTACCTCGTTCCTGCGGAGGTGCCACTAGCGCATGAACCTGACCCCCTGAAGTGGATCCGGCTTTCCGTCCCTGCCCTTTCTTCTTTGGGCAGTCCTTAGCTTGGTGCCCAGTCTCTCCACAATGGAAGCAACCACCCATCTTCGCCTTCCTCTTTCGGTAGTCTTTCGATATATGTCCAACAATGCCACAGAAATTGCACCTTCTCCTCTCACGGGGCTTATTATTCTTCCCTCCTTTCTTGAAGCCTGTTTTCTTTGCTTGTAGACCCTCTTTCTTCTCTTCCACCTTTGTCTCTTTCTTGCGTTGTCTTCCTCGAGTAGCAACGCCTTGTCCACCAAGCTTTCATAAGTCGCTTCCGTGGATACATGGGTCATAGCAAGGCTGTGTAGAGGCTCATTCAAACCTTTGACGAAATGAAGTGCCTTCTTGTGTTGGGTGTTTACTAAGTCCAGCGCAAATCTGGCCAGCTGATTAAACTGATTAACATACTCCCTGATTGTCATACTTCCCTGTTTCAGAGTTAGAAACTTCTCCATTTGCAGGCTTCTTTCATCTTGGGAGAGGAATTTCATCTCAAACCTTGTCCTGAAATCTTCCCATGTTTCCACCGCCCTCTAAGCATTGGTAATTTCCCACCAATAGGAAGCTTCATCTTTAAGCAACCACGCTGCTAGTTGTATCTTTTGCCTTTCATCAACTCTGAAGATGACAAACAGATCCTCAATCTCCTTTGGCCAGTTTCTTGCTCCTACAAAGGATTCTGTCCCATAAAAGTCTTTTCCACCCATAGCCTTGAAGTCTCTACATGTTTTTGCGAAGGAATTTCCACGAGGAGGTGGAGGAGGAGGAGGAACCGCGGCCACTAGAGGAGGGATGTCTGCTGGGCCCATGCCATTGGCCCTTGCTTCTAAGTACCTCCTAAACCAGCCGGGTATCGGTACTCCTTCTGGAAGGTTAAGGTCCCCAGACATGCTGAAACAGAAAGGAAAGATTCAAAATGAAGGATAGAGAGAGATAGTGCACATGGCTTTGGGGGATTATGCCTCTTTAAAAATATAACACTTTTTCTTGAAAAATGCTTCTTTAAACTTTCTTTTGAAAACAATTTCTAAAGCTTTTATCTAGTCTGGTAAACCTATGCTCTGATACCAAGTGAAATACCCCAACTCCGTTAAGGTCACTCACAAAGGGAATGCCTTAACTTTGGTGGAGGTTTATAAGTAAAAGCCACAGATAAACACAAGACAGATATAAATACACATATTTTAAACAGCGGAAACCAAACTGACTTTTATTTCATCAATACGTGTTCAAACAAAACCTTTCCATAATTGTCCCAAAATACTTCCATCATTACAACCTCATTTCTGCCTTGATTATTAAAGAAGCATAAAAACATAAATAAAAGTAACAAAAATCCCCATAGTGGTATCCAAAGCCATGATCCGAGCAAAAGAGATCCAAACCATAGGTCTACGGTCTTGAAGCGTGCAAAAGAGTACTAAGATGGGTTGTTTCTTCTCTGTGGATCTGGGGAGGGAAACAAAAGAAAAGAAGACGAAAAAAAATAGAGTCAGACATAAATCCTGAGTAAGTCTAGTAACTCTTCAGTATGTGAATAAGGAAAAGGGCATGATAGATATAAATTGAAAACAGGCAAATGTCACCAGCTAAGGAAGTGTCGTTTAGAATCGAATGTACTATCGCACCCACACTATATCTCTGCACCTACTTGAGCTTATTCTAACTGGCACCCCATGCTGAGGGTGAACTGATCCACATTTTATAAAGATTGGTGCCTACTCGCGTAAACATGTGTCATACGGCCGCCAAGAGATGTAGATACCTATGCTGGTCCCACCATGGAGTGTATCAAGACCCATGGTGGCGGCCCCGACACAATTCTAGAAGGCATAGGTTATACTACTGGTGCCCCCCAGTGCCCTGTTTGTCTTCTCCGGAGTGTGTGCACGCCCGCACCCCGTTAGAACCTACACTGTTGCACCCACCATCGTCGCTTTGATCGCTTACAATCATCCCAGTAATCGTGCCCCACCCTGCATAGTTTCAGGGTACCATGATACCTAACTTGAGTTACTGCTGAAACGGGTCCCTCGTTACTAGGGTTTTCTAGTCAAAAATGTTAAGTGGTTAAGTGTCTGTATTTACCTAACCTCACCCATCAATTCTTGTTAACATGTTGAATTTGGTTAAGTGTTTATAGTTGACTTAACCCTACCTTCTGTCCTTAGCCTTTTAAAGCAACTGATCACTCACATTAGACAGATATTGCTAGGGTTACTGGATGTGCCGGTCGGTTCCGGGCAGGTTTACACCATAGCTCTGTCTGACCTCGGGTCCTTGTTGGGCTCAATGCTTAACCACCCACATTGGATAGGTATTGTTGTGACTACTGGACAGCCGGGCGGGTCCGGGCAGGTTTACGTCACAACTCAATCCAACCTCGGGTTAAGCATACCGTGTTTTCTGAATTTACATATTTTATCACTTCTCAATTATATATGTAAATTTCATGTTCTTTATTCTTGGGTATAACAATTCATACCGCGAGAATGTCATTGTCGTTGGCATGTGCCAACCATGCCAACATATATTTTTAATGATTTACACCCAACATTATTACTCCCGTTTGTACGTTCGCAACATTATAACAAGTGTTGGGCTCGACACAATTCAGCCCAACTTTATAAACGTGAGAAAAATGGGAAATCAAGAACATGTAATATTTCACATAAAGGTGTGCGGCGCATGAACTTGCAATTTAGCGATTCAACTAACATATAATATGGGTCATGTGAACTTGCATTCAAACCAAAGTATAACTAGGTAGGTGACATATGAAATGGCATAGTTTAGGCTTATACAAACTTGGGTTTAAACATGTTTAACTTGGCAAAATGTCAACCACAAAACTAACATGTTGTATATTCACCAAAATGTCCAATTTTAGCATCTAATCATATAACCTATTTCAACATGAACTTGCACAGTTTATGAAACCCGAACGATACTTAACATAGATCCAATTATACTTGCAAATAAACATAAGAATGTGTTCATAGATTTTGGGTCATGTAGGCATAAAAGGTCTCAAATCTAGAACATGTTTACATAAGCCTTAATCTAGACTTAGAGAATGCATATAGTCCATACCATAGACATAAACATAAAGGGATCAAATTCTAGTTTTTTCCACAAACTTGCAAGTGCCATCGTTTTCATATACAATTATTCAATAGGCTTGCATCAATCAATTTAGGCCACAAATATCAATACACAAGTCATGACAGAATCATTACGATACACAGAATTTATATCATTATCATACAATAACACAATTTTATTTTCATTTACATCGAATCACGTCACAGTTTTTATTCAAATTCTGAAAGGTCATTATACTTACAACGAAAGCAGAATCTTGAATTCTGGATTCTGAATTCTGAAATTGAGATGCGTCCCTTTTGGTAGATTATCGTTGCGTTGATTAATTTGATTAAGCTTTAGTCTTCTTCTAAATTTGATTCGTCTCTAAGCTCCTCTCTCTTGACGGCTATGCTCAATTCCTTCCTGGCAGCATGACGACTCCCATCTTATTTTTTATGCAAATTTTAGTTGAGATTTATGGTGTATATATAGTTTTATAAATTGTTTTGAGCCGTCAGATGAAGACAGGAGGAATCTAGACTATAAAAAGTTCAAAGAGCTAATCAAGAGGTGACATGTCAGCCCTAATGACACACCTAGCCACAGAAATTCGAGCCAGAGCCAGACCCAGCCAGCCAGGTCGACCAGGTAGGTCGACTAGCAGGTCAACACCCAGGTCGACACTATGGTCGACCTGGGGTGACCAGGTCGACACCATGGTCGACCCTATGGTCGACCTGGTCCCTTGGCGGGAATTTTCCCGCCCAGCCTAGTTTGAACCTGTTTTTTGAAATTCGAATTTGAAACCGAGTTGTTTGAACTTTAAATTTTATTCTGAAACATCCGAAGGTCATAACTCCTTCATACGGAGTCCGATTCATGCAAACTCGGACTCTATCTCAAGCAGAATTCCGAGACGAACGCAATGGCGTAACCTATTTCCCTTAATTCTTTCATTTAGAATTAATTACACTTTAATTTGTGAAGCTTAATGTTATAGAATTTACGGGGTATTACACAAGGGCTCGTCCTCAAACAATTCGAGACTGTCTAGCTCGAGCCTCAGGCTACAGCCGCAACTGCACCTAGGAGCCATAGGGTCGGTCCACCAATGTGGATTAAAATGCCTGAACACTGCGTTTCCCCGCCCTTTGGGGCGTAAATGAGCCAAATGACTCCATCGGCTCGACATAGTCACCGACATATCCGAGGCGCCTCGCAACAGCAACAACCACACAGGTGAAAATAATATAAATGTCAGGACTGGTAGGCCACTGACACCACCCTAGCTAGAAAGAAACGCATGCCCTCCCTGGATCTTCTCCCGTTTCTGGTTCACAACCGGGGTGTGAGGCTCTCGAATCAACGCTACACAAAGCTATGCCACACAGGCCGTGCTTTGATCATCAACCACAAGACTCTGCTTTTCAACAGAAGCCTTGATCGTATTGCCACTTAGGCATGCCACACAGGCAATTCACTCCATGTGATTGATATCCATCAATATATAACCCCTGAGCTCGTACGTCTCAGAGAAGGGCGTTAGGCAAGAGAATAAATTCTCCGCCGCCAAGCAGATATATATTTAATAGAAATCAATCACACAGAATAAAATCCAATGTCAGACACACAGTCCATTTACAAGTTCATTCTTGGTCTGAACGAAACCGGAGGCACCTTGTACCTCGCATATCCATCGATCTCCAAGTACGTCTGGACGATCACCAACTGATTCCCTCCTCTTGGGCGTACAACCCAATTAAGATCATCAGTAATCACCTAAAAGATGCGACGACCTCCGGTCTTCGACCACCGTCTTCATCCCCGACACCACGTCGAATCAGTTATTCAGAATGGGATAAACCCGGTCTTTCTGAATAACTCGCGTATATAATAAACAAGTGTTACACAAACACAACATACACCTCATTCCAATTCAGAATATTCTTATACTTTGGGAAAGGTTCCCATTAATTTTATCAAAGATAAATTCCTTAAATTTATTCTTTAATCTTCTTTGAATATCAATTCAAACTAGTTTGGATTAGCGAACCACACCGGAGTAATCATTTATTTAATTTCCCAATCCCAACCTATTCATCCCATGAAGTAAAACAGGGCATACTTCATATCTAACACCAGGGTGTTATCGGTAAATTCAATTACCATTTCACGTTCAAATCTAGTTAAAGATTAAACTATCGCCTGGAGCAAAACTGGTGATACTCCATTCCCGATCAATTCAATCTAATTAAAGATTCATTAAAACTCCACTTAATTTTAATCTTCCCAAAAATCACTATCAATGATTATTTAACTTGGGATATCATATCCTGTCTTTAACTAGGTTAAAGAACCAATGTCATTTAAAACACGGTTCACTGTAAACCCCAAATTACATTCCAATCCAATTCAATTATTGAAACTTCTGGTTACTTTTAAAACCCTTTCAAATCCAATTTATTTATTTAAAAATAAATAAATTATTATTCTAGTTTAAAACTAGTTCATTTCAATAAAAATCTATTTTTATCTTTTCAAATTTGGAATTTTTCATCTCAAATCTTCACAAATCATTTCTTATGATTTTACACAAATTATTACTATTTTTAATAATTTTATCAAGGCCCGTATAGTCGAATTCCATCAACGGCCATCGAACTGTACTTACAGCGACCTTTTCCAAATTTGATTTGGACATAATTCCAAATCCAACCGTTAGATTTCTAATTTCTACTATTCGTTAGAAAGCTCTTTTCGATTCGAACCCAACGGTTCCAGTTTTAGGAGAATCCGACGGTCGGATCTCCCGTAATATCCATTCGAAGTCAATGGTCGAAATTCTTGAACTACCACGGCGTGGCGTGTTCTCTTCAGGCCATTATATATATAATATATATATTTCGTCGATTTCCTTTTTAAAACGTATTATATAAATAGTTTTAAATTCATTTTCAAAACGATTTCAACTTCATATTCGATTTCAAATCAAAATTGAATATTCCACATCATCGATATACGAACGATGATATTTTCAAAACGTTATATTTTGAAATCACTTTCTTTTCTATATTCATTATAAAAATGAATAAAATTGATACAAATATCGTTCACGTCAAAATGGCGTCAATCTAATCAACATGGCTTTTATTCAACACATGAATTTATTTTCTTTCAACACATGAAATTATTTTTTATTCAACACATGAATTTATTTTCAATTCAACACATGAATTTATTTTCAATTCAGCACATGAATTTATTTTCAATTCAACACAGAAATTATTTTCTAAATTGGAATGAGGCCCAATCAATTACCATATAATGTTAATTATATGGATTTTCTACAACACATGTATATAATAGCATCGGTAAATAATCAACCATCATCCAGAGTGCACCACACAACTGCACAAGCATTAAATATAAATAACTAATGCTTACACAGTCTGTCAATCCATCGATTCACATACAACTAAACAATCAGGATTAGTGTACGTCAAATCTCATCCCAAAACCCGCGCGGGGTTTCAAATCAACAAACACAGAATTTATTTGTGCAGTTGGGCGATGTGTAAAATTTACCGTCCCAATCAATATCAGTCAAATCAGTTTATATAAACAAATCGTCCAATTTGTTTATTACTATGTATTTTATATAGACGTTAAAAATCATGTTTTTAACTATAAAATATTTTCCACTATAAAATATTTTATTTCATTCCACATCACACAATCAAATTTCACAACACAGCAATCAAACAAACAAGTCATCCATGGTCTGTGGACGACAGGTGTCGGGTGCTGCTAAGCACCGTCTGCATCCTAGTATATATTTCAACTAGAAAATAAATTAAAAGTGAGGAGTTCTCACCAAGAGCTAAACCAAACGCCATGACTCTTCATATGTAAGAAATTTTCGCCGCTCGCCTTTTGTCACTTTCTTCGTCCGTATATGCTACATATATAGAAAAATCACATTTTTATTATGCTATGGTATAAATAAAAATCGTACCTTTACATAACTAAAAAAAATCTAACTTTTTCTTGTTTTAAAAATTTATTCTTTTCTATTATAAAAATAGTATTTTTATATTCTCCATCTTATAAAAATCATATTTCTATTCTCACTACTATATAAAAATAAAGTTCATATTTTTATTTAACTTCATATACTGCAAAGATTATATTTTTAAAATGCTTTCTTCTATATAAAAATTCGATCTTTCACTATATAAAAATATCGTCTTTCACTATATAAAAATATCGTCTTTCACTTTATAAAAATTACATATTTTTATTCGATAAAAAACAAAATTTTCCTATGATAAAAATCGTATCTTTACTACAACATAAATCTACTCATTTTGTTTTCAAAAATCCAAGCCTTTTGTTTTCTTTAAAAATGAAATCTTTTCATCTTTTAAAAATCGGATTTTTATAGCATTTTAAAAAATCAGCCTTTTTATGGATTACAAATATAAACTTTCCTTGTTATTCATATATAATAAAAATCAAAACTTTTTATTTTAAAAAATCTAATCTTTTTATATGGTTGTATATAAAAATCCTATTCAATATATAGGAATAAGAAAGAAATAGAAATAACAATAAAATAAAATAATAAAAAAAGTGAAGTAAAAACTAAAACTTACTGGTCTGCGTTAAACGGAGAGGAGGGGGAAAATAGCGCGTCGGAGGTTGTCGGGGGGGGGGGGGGGGGGGTGCTGCACGGTTGCGCCGGCGGTGGCTTGGGTGGAGGCTGCGATCTACGGTGGACAGGTTGAGGCGGTGACGGCCCTATTTGGTGGCTCTAGGGTTTTAAAGGAGGAGAGGGAGGGCTTGCTGGAGCACAGCGGAGGGGAGGGAGAAGAGGGAGGGCGACGATGGGGGAAAGAGGTGATGGCGGCGGTCGACGAGGGTGGGGGCGCGACGAGGTGGTTACGGGTTTTTTTTTCATTTGGTGGAAATCGATTTTATGAATGGAAGTGAAGGAGGGGGGAGAGGTATATAATATAATTAATTTTATTTAATTTATTATCTCCAAATAGTGAATTTTTATTCGATCTCCAAACGAGGCCCAATGGCTGTCGCCTCTAGCTAATTACCCCCATTCCGAACATAATGGGATAAGTATCGTAAGCCAGTTCGGCCATTTCGATCAGTTTACGTCAAAATCAACATATAACTCTATAAATTGAATTTGAACGCACATTTCAATTTACTGGGGCCACATATTAAATCTAAAAATTTTCGTAAAATATTTTCTAGCTTCGTATATATGGTCCTAACAAAACTAATTTCGTCGAATTCTGAGACCGTTTGAAAAATGGCCATTTTCCAATCGATTAAAATCAACTGAAACTGGTCAAACGCGTTTTCCTTTGCCACGCGCGGCCATTTTCCAGTCGATTAAAATCAACTGAAACTGGTCAAACGCGTTTTCCTTTCCCACGCTCACATATTGATTCAAAAAATTACGAATTTTGAAACCTAGCAATAACTTGACATCACGGATCCAAAAAAAGTGGTTTCGTCGAAAACCGAGGTCGTTTGTAAAATGGCCTTTTTTAAGGGCTAGAATTCCATAGCGACTATTCTGAATTTTCAACTGGGCATAACTTTTTATCCCCGCTATGAAATATTGATTTTTTAGATTCGTTGGAAAGATATTTTCAATTAGATTCAAATATTTTTGGTTTCGCTAAAATCCGGTTTATTTTGAATCCTGTACATTCATTTGAACTTTGAAATCGAATTTTCAAACTACCGCGCCATTTTCAATTCCTTTTATATATATAAATAATTATTTATATTCTAACGACGATTCAAATAAATATATCCATTCTAATTCTATTCAAAATAAATTTCTCATCGTTATTATTTAAAATAATCCATTTTAAATATTCAAAATTCATCAAAATTGCCAAAATAAAATCTTTAAATTGGCTCAGAATTTGCGGGTTATTACAATCTCCCCCACTTAAAACTTTTCATCCCCGAAAAGGAACGAAGTTGAAAGTTGTTTAACTAATCAACTCGACTTCCAATATTTTCATTACAGCTTAAGTTCTTCAACTTTTCAGTTTCTAAGAACTTTTCAATATTTTCAATAATTTGGCTAACACCCTAAATTTTCGAAATTTTTTGCCATAACCTCCCATGCACCGGGGACTTCGGGATATTTCATACAGCCTCCCATGGCCTTCTTCAATTCAAAAGAAAAAGAAAAAGCCAAGCGGCTAGCCATTCGGCTCATAAAATCATCCAAAACCCAAGAAATACAATAAACATGTACCTATTTGTCGGGCAAACAATTTTATTCCTCTTCTTTAGCCTCCTTGCAATGACCTGTTCAATGTAAGTACATGTATATGCATACAAATGCGATAAATTTTCAATACGGTTTAATATTTGGTTCAATTTGGCCTAAATTCATCGTTCATTCACAAAATGGTTTAACGGAATAATCATAAAACACAACCATCAATCAATTAGTTGATTAATGTTTCAAACTCATAATTTTGATATATATATATATACAGAAAATCATGTTTTTGATGCCAAATCACAACAATCAACCTATCTAGTTTTGGTTCTCACACCAGTCAATTGTAAATATATAGAAATCTCACCTTCGTTACTCGAAAATAAATACTGATAACGCTGCAGCATTATCAGAATCATCTCCGGGCGACTAGAGTGTGATTCTATATCTATCCAGTATTTTAAAACTTAGAATATATGTTTGCAAGGCGTATATGCCAAATTTTATATATTGGATTGTCCAAATTCAATACAAATAAAATATTCAAATACGTTGAATAAGGTTTAAATTTTCAAAACAAAGTTGGTTTTCACTTTTATTTCAAAAATATACTCTTCACACTCGTTTTAGGATACTACTGATCTTATCTCTAATGAGTCATTCTGATTGGATATTACTAATCCAATTTCTGATGAATTCTTTCGTATGGTTCTAATGTGTCTTGTTCTCGAGCTCTGTAAACCAGAGCTCTGATACCACTGTGATAACCCATGACTTCCCCGTGAAGGAAAGCACGAATTGCTTTGAGGACAAGACGAATCAGGACAAAAACAGAAGAAAATTTCATTGTTTATTACAACAACTCCATCAGAATACAAGAATATACAGAGTATGAATAAATATTACACAACAGAAAAATATCAGAGATTACAATACATTACATAGCAGCGAAAAAATAAGACAAAACATAACTTAATGTAATACACGGATACAGAGCTTTCCGAGTATCGTTCCAGCTATAAATCAGGATCCTGTGAATATAAATATGCAAAACCAAAATTACTAGCTGCCCGTGTCAAAATAAGGGCACCCAGCGTTTAGGTTAAAACAATAAACTCCAGGTCAGTCATGTGACTGGTGTGAGAACTAAAACAGTTATTAATCTTTATTTTTAAAGTTAGGTAAATAAAGGGACCACGCCTTATAACATGAAACGGGTTTCCTCCCAAGAATACCAGTGCATAAAACAACAATGCAATGCTAAATAAAGAACAATGAAACTATTTTAAGACCCAGGTCCCATCACACAATGCAACGCAAGCCGGAGGATAGGGTTTTTACCTTATAAAAGCCAAAGAATGCTTGATATGCTAAATTTCATGTTTTATTATTACTATAAGTGTATAGTGTCAAAACAATTTCAATCATAAGTGTCAATCATAGATGGCATAAGTGCCCCATACCACTATGTCTCCATATATAGGTTTACAATCAAAACTGCAAAGTCACGTATTGGAAGTTGGATTTCCATCTGCGAACCGAGGCAAGGGGACATCCTCAACCGATTCGAGACTGTCTAGCCCGAGCCTCAGGCTACAGCTGCAACTGCACCTAGAAGCCACAGGGCCGGTCCACCGATGTGGATAAAAAGCCTGAACACTGCGTTTCCCCGCCCTTTGGGGGCGTAAATGAGCCAAATGACTCCATCGGCTCCGCACATTCACCGATATATCTAAGGCGCCTCACAACAGCAACAACCACACAGGTGAAAATAATATAAATGTCAGGGCTGGTAGGTCACTGACACCACCCTAGCTAGAAAGAAACGCATGCCCTCCCTGGATCCTTCTCCCGTTTCTGGTTCACAACCGGGGGGTGAGGCTCGCGAATCAACGCTACACAAAGCTATGCCACACAGGCCGTGCTTTGATCATCAACCACAAGACTCTGATTTTCAACAGAAGCCTTGATCATATTGCCACTTAGGCATGCCACACAGGCAATTCACTCCATGCGATTGATATCCATCAATATATAACCCCTGAGCTCGTACGTCTCAGAGAAGGGCGTTAAGCAAGAGAATAAATTCTCCGCCGCCAAACAGATATATTTAATAGAAATCAATCACACAGAATAAAATCCAATGTCAGACACATAGTCCATTTAAAAGTTCGTTCTGGGTCTGAACGAAACCGGAGGCATCTTGTACCTCGCATATCCATCGATCTCCAAGTACGTCTGGACGATCACCAACTGATTCCCTCCTCTTGGGTGTACAGCCCAATCAAGATCATCAGTAATCACCCAAACGATGTGAAGACCTCCGGTCTTCGACCACCGTCTTCATCCTCGACACCACGTCGAATCAGTTATTCAGAATGGGATAAACCCGGTCTTTCTGAATAACTCGCGTATATAATAAACAAGTGTTACACAAACACAACATACGCCTCATTCCTATTCAGAATATTCTTATACTTTGGGAAAGGTTCCCATTAATTTTATCAAAGATAAATTCTTTAAATTTATTCTTTAATCTTCTTTGAATACCAATTCAAACTAGTCGGGATTAGCGAACCACACCGAAGTAATCATTTATTTTATTTCCCAATCCCAACCTATTCATCCCATGAAGCAAAACTGGGCATACTTCATATCTAACACCAGGGTGTTATCGGTAAATTCAATTACCATTTCACGTTCAAATCTAGTTAAAGATTTAACTATCGCCTGGAGAGAAACTGTTGATACTCCATTCCCGATCATTTCAATCTAATTAAAGATACATTAAAACTCCACTTAGTTTTAATCTTCCCAAAAATCACTATCAATGATTATTTAACTTGAGAAATTATATCCTGTCTTTAACTGGGTTAAAGAACCAATGTCATTTAAAACACGGTTCACTGTAAATCCAAAATCACATTCCATTCCAATTCAATTATTGAAACTTCTGGTTACTTTTAAAACCATTTTAAATCCAATTTATTTATTTAAAAATAAATAAATTATTATTCTAGTTCAAAACTAGTTCATTTCGATAAAAATCTATTTTTATCTTTTCAAATTTGGAAATTTTCACCTCAAATATTCAAAAATCATTTCTTATGATTTTACACAAATTATTACTATTTTAATAATTTTATCAAGGCCCGTACAGTCGAATTCCATCAACGGCCATCGAACTGCACTTACAGCTACCTTTTCCAAATTTGATTTGGACATAATTCCAAATCCAACCGTTAGATTTCTAATTTCTACTATTCGTTAGAAAGCTCTTTTCGATTCGAACCCAATGGTTCTGGTTTTAGGAGAATCTGACGATCGGATCTCCCGTAATATCCATTCGAAGTCAATGGTCGAAATTCGCGAACTACCGCGGCGTAGAGCGTTTTGTTCAGGCCATATTATATTATATATATATATTATATTTCGTCGATTTCCTTTTTAAAACGTATTATATAAATCGTTTTAAATTCATTTTCAAAACGATTTCAACTTTATATTCAATTTCAAATCAAAATTGAATATTCCACATCATGAATATACAAATGATCATATTTTCAAAACGTTATATTTTGAAATCACTTTCTTTTCTATATTCATTATAAAAATGAATAAAATCGATATAAATATCGTTCACGTCAAAATGGCGTCAATCTAATCAACACGGCTTTTATTCAACACATGGATTTATTTTCTTTCAACGCATGAAATTATTTTCTATTCAACACATGAATTTATTTTCTATTCAACATATGAATTTATTTTCAATTCAACACATGAATTTATTTTCAATTCAACACATGAAATTATTTTTTAAATTGGAATGAGGCCCAATCAATTACCATATTATGTTAATTATATGGATTTTCTACAACACATGTACATAATAGCAACGGTAAAAAATCAACCATCATCCAGAGTGCACCGCACAACTGCACAAGCATTAAATATAAATAATTAACGCTTACACAGTCTGTCAATCCATCGATTGACATACAACTAAACAATCGTGATTAGTGTATGTCAAATCTCATCCCAATACCCGTGTGGGGTTTCAAATCAACAAACACATATTTTATTTGCGCAGTTGGGCGATGTGTAAAATTTATCATCCCAATCAATATCAGTCAAATCAGTGTATATAAACAAATCGTCCGATTTGTTTATTACTATTTATTTTATATACACGTTAAAAATCATATTTTTAACTATAAAATATTTTCCACTATAAAATATTTTATTTCATTCCACATCACACAATCAAATTTCACAACACAGCAATCAAACAAACAAGTCATCCATGATCTGTGGACGACGGGTGTCGGGTGCTGCTAAGCATCGTCTGTATCCTAGTATATATTTCAACTAGAAAATAAATTAAAAGTGAGGAGTTCTCACCAATAGCTAAACCAAACGCCACGACTCTTCATATGTAAGAAATCTTCGCCGCTCGCCTTTTGTCACTTTCATCGTCTGTATACACTACATATATAAAAATCACAATTTTATTATGCTATGGTATAAATAAAAATCATACCTTTACATAACTAAAAAAAATCTAACCTTTTCTTGTTTTAAAAATTTATTCTTTTCTATTATAAAAATAGTATTTTTATATTCTCCATCTTATAAAAATCATAATTTTATTCTCACTACTATATAAAAATAAAGTTCATATTTTTATTTCGCTTCATATACTGCAAAGATTATATTTTTAAAATGCTTTCTTCTATATAAAAATTCGTTCTTTCACTATATAAAAATATCGTCTTTCACTTTATAAAAATCACATCTTTTTATTCGATAAAAATCAAAATTTTCCTACGATAAAAATCGTATCTTTACTACAACAAAAATCTACACATTTTGTTTTCAAAAATCCAAGCCTTTTGTTTTCTTTAAAAAAGAAATCTTTCATCTTTTAAAAATCGGATTTTTATAGCATTTTTAAAAATCAGCCTTTTTATGCAGTACAAATATAAACTTTCCTTGTTATTCATATATAATAAAAATCAAAACTTTTTATTTTAAAAAAAATCTAACCTTTTTATATGGTTATATATAAAAATCCTATTCTATATATAGGAATAAGAAAGAAATAGAAATAACAATAAAATAAAATAATAATAAAAAGTGAAATAAAAACTTAAACTTACTGGTCTGCGTTGAACGAAGAGGAGGGGGAAAATGGCACGTCGGAGGTCGTCGGGGGGGGGGGGGGGGCTGCTGCACGGTTGCGCCGGCGGTGGCTTGGGTGGAGGCTGCGGTCTAGGGTGGTGCGGTGGTCAGGTTGAGTTCGGTGGCGGCCCCATTTGGTGGCTCAACGGTTTTAAAGAAGGAGGAGAGGGAGGGCTTGCTGAAGCATGGCGGAGGGGAGGGAGAAGAGGGAGGGTGGCGATGGGGGAAGGGGGTGATGGCGGCGGTCGACGAGGGTGGCGGCGCGATGAGGTTGTTAGGTTTTTTTTTCATTTGGGGGAAATTGATTTTCTGAATGGAAGTGAAGGAAGGGGGTATATAATATAATTAATTTTATTTAATTTATTATCTCCAAATAGTTGAGTTTTTATTCGATCTCCAAATGAGGCCCAACGGCTGTCGCCCCTAGCTAATTACCCCCATTCTGAATACAATGAGATAAGTATCGTAAGCCAGTTCGGCCGTTTCGATCAGTTTTTGTCAAAATCAATATATAACTCTATATATTGAATTTGAACGCGCATTTCAATTTACTGGGGCCACATACTAACTCTAAAAATTCTCAAAAAATATTTTCTAGCTTCGTATTGACGATACGGTCCTAACAAAACTAATTTCGTCAAAATCTGAGACCGTTTGAAAAATGACCATTTTCCAGTCGATTAAAATCAACTAAAACTGGTGAAACGCGTTTTCCTTTGCCACGCTCACATATTGATTTGGAAAATTATGAATTTTGAAACCTAGCAATAACTTGACATCATGGATGCAACAGAAGTGGTTTCGTCGAAAACCGAGGTCGTTTGCAAAATGGCCTTTTTTAAGGGCCAGAATTCCATAGCGACTATTCTGAATTTTCAACTGGGCATAACTTTTTATCCCCGCTATGAAATTTTGATTTTTCGGATTCGTTGGAAAGATATTTTCAATTAGATTCAAATATTTTTGGTTTTGCTAAAATCTGGTTTATTTTGAATCCTATACATTCATTTGAACTTTGAAGTCGATTTTTCAAACTACCGTGCCAGTTTCAATTCCTTTTATATATATAAATAATTATTTATATTCTAACGACGATTCAAATAAATATATCTGTTCTAATTCTATTCAAAATAAATTTATCGTCGTTATTATTTAAAATAATCCATTTTAAATATTCAAAATTCATCAAAATTGCCAAAATAAAATTTTAAATTGGCTCAGAATTTCCGGGTTATTATATGTATGGACGAATGTCTGACATAGTATTTCCAATGATCGCATATGTTGGTCTGTACAAATATACATCTGGTGGTGGAGAATTTATTCTCTTAGCATAATATCTAGGATATCTTTGTGCAAATCATTTAGTGATTAACGGACCTGACAATGTGGCATTCAAAGTGATTGCGCTATCAATGAAAGGTAAGTAATCGTAACCTCAACCCTCGCAAATGGGAAACGGTATAAAATTGGGTAAGTCGCATGGCAAAATGGGTCACACCCAATTAGGGCGTATTGTCACCTGATCTAGAGAAAATCCTTTTGCTTCTTTATCTTATCGCTACTGTTGCTTCAGAACGGTTGCTGATCTCTATCGTTGGTGACAATACATTCGGTACTCTCAAGCGAAGTGTGGGGCTGGTCATGTTTAGCCTGAGTTGCGAGATGTTCTTGTTGAACTCGGTGTATTCCCTTGTAGAGATACACTGTCGGAAGGTGGTCCCACACCTTACTAGTTCGAATTTATGATCCTATAAGAGCCCGCGGTTTTGATTGTATACTATGTATGTGTAGTGTGAGATGCAAGCGTTCCGCTAGATTGATATTTATTTGTTTTAGACACTATTCTATAGAATAATATTGATTTCAAAGAATGTTTTGGGTTATCATAAGGTAAAAACCATCCATGTTATGTGTGGATCAGTCTTACAATCATATTTTCATTCAGAAAGAATTTTAAAAAATTAAACCAATGATTGGAGTTTACTCACACCAGTCCCATGACTGATCTAGAGTTTATTTTGTTTTACCCTAAATTCTTGGACGTCCAAATTTGTACGGGCAGTCAGGTAGTTCAGGTGTTTTCAGATATCCTTGGAGGATCTTGGAGCAGGAGGCTTCAATATTGGATATATATAGAGTTTATTCTGTTGTGTTGTATATGTGATGAACAAATGTTGTACTCTGATGATGATATGTTTATACAATTAAAATTTTGTATTCTAAAGTTGTTATATATATATATATATTATATTTTATTCCGCTACGATGTGAGAATATGTGTTATTATTTCTGTTCTTCTTATATCCTTTTCTTCTTGCTTCATAACGATTCGTAATTCTATGCTGTTTGGGTTGGACGTGTGTTGTATTTAGTCAACTCAGATAGTACGGATTTGCAGGCCATTACACAAAACAAATATTGCAATTAACATTCCAACAAGGAGCGCAGAACCACAAGAGTGAAGTACAATATCTAAAAGGAGAAGCACCACCGAAAAACACATTGGCCACCCCAAATACACCATCAAACCCAAAAGGAACAGAGCTAAGAAAAGTGCAAATCAAAGACTAAGTAAAGGAGGGATACGCAAGCCTATACAATCAAAACATATAAAGACACAGATCCATAAGTTAACTAAACGACCAAAAAATAAACCAATCGATACTCATTAGCTGATAAACGGTCTTGTTGGAGACTTGATCAAAAGGAAGACTAACCGTAGAGCAAAGCGAGTAGATCTAAGAAAACGCGTTAGATCAGACTATAAAGGAATCATCAAAGCCTGGTTAAAATGGAGCAGATGAGAAATGCAAAATAGATCTGAATTAAGAACGAGGGACTGGGTCAATTGGAGACAACATATAGCACAGGATTGGAGAAAGTTAGGGTTAAAAGAGGAGAACACAGAGCAAAGGCAGAGTGAAAAGAAAAGGAACAGAAGGGAGCGGCGATTTGGGTGAAATCCCTAGTCTCCAATTCCATGTAAAGATGTCGTCATTGATTTCGTTGTGTTTAAATTATTTAAATTTAAAACTAAATAATATTATAATTTAAATTCATAAATTTATATTTATAAACATATATTGACTTATAAATTATTATTTTTATAACATATTATCTAAATTTATAGCTTTATTAAATTATCAAAATATAAGTTTAAATAAATTTCTAAATTTAAAATTTTAAAATAATTTGATAAAATCAAAATATATTTACAAATTTTACTTTTCAAATTAGACCAATAGTATCCATATATAAATTTTACTAAGGTCAAGTAATACATATATCTATCATTTCAATCCGTTAAATTTAAATTTTCAAGTATATATCACTTCAACCCGCATCCCAATAAATTCAGTTTTAATTCCTACATTTTACAGTGGTTCGGGTACATATCATTTCAACCCATAGTGAAAACAAAATAAATATAACACTACTGATATCACACATATATCACGTTTGAAGTTAAAGCCCTGGCATATCCCTGGCATATCGTGTAGTGGATTCCTACCGCTATGCTATTTCAAAATAACATCTGAAATAACCTTTTGGCTTTAAACCCCGCTATATTCCGATATATCCTATTATTTCAGCTATATTCCGTTATATCTTCTATAAAAGAGATAAATTGAAAAATGACAAGTATACATTATAAAATTTGTTTTGTAGTAAAAAAATAATGTATTTTTTAAAATATGAATACCATAATATTATATTAGATTTAATCAAGCTAAATAAAAGTTTACAAATATTTACATATATTTGCCCATGCTTTTATTTAAAAGTAAGAATGTATTAATTAAAATGGAATTGAATGTTAATTTTCCATTTATTTATCATTTATATATTTGTAAAAGAATTAAATACGATTTTTATATGCTATTTTAGACCCATCCGATATATACTGATATTTCTCCTCTTTATCCACACAACTTTTTGTACATCCACCGCATTTTATCCGCCAACTACTTTAACTACGCAGAGATTCACAATAATCAAATACCACTTGAAATGCGTTGGATTAGTTGTAACATGAATTATAACAACCAATGAATTATGACAACCAATGCGGGGTTTGGCCTGAGCGGTTTCCGCATTGCGGTGGGTCCACCCATACCTTTAACATGCACAACCAATTCGCCTAGGCTTCTTCTTAATCTTTCACATGCAATAGAAACATATACATCAAAAATTCAACCCACACACAACCAACACAACACCTAAGTTAGGCTCGGATACAACCACTGGATGTCGGATGTGGAATGGCCTGGGGAGATGCGGCCTGGCTATGCGCAAAGGGAAAGACAAGGGTTTTGCCCTTTTCCCTTAAATCAAATGGGTTTGGTTTCAAGGCTGACATAGGCTCGAGGTGCGAGCCTGCTGGTGGGGAAGGTGGGGGCAGCGTGTCGTTCAAAAGCGATGGCGTGAGGCTAGGGCTAGGGAAACATAGTCGGGTTTTTGTTTTGTTTGGGTTCGGTTCTAGAGATGTAGGGTTTCATGGTTTGGGTGGATGATTAGTGCGAGGAGGGGTTCAGAGTATGGCAACGATAACGATGGAGGCGGAGGCAGGCGTGCGGCAACCCATGGTGGAGATCGATCGTGAACGATGGTGAGAAATGAATGGGTATAGATTTATATTGGTGAAGGAACGAGTTTATTCTTGGAGATGGTGAAATACTGTCGTGATGTGGAGGAGAGAATGAAAATATAACTAGGTTGAGTTATTTGAGAGGAGGGGGGAGAGATTATCTTGGTTTGGTTTTGATTTTTCACCAATTTTTTTATCTTTGCAATATGATTTGGGAGAACTTTATGGATTTGAGATCTGGGGATAGAAAGGTTCTGAGAAGATAGAATGGGGAGGATAAAAAGGTATGGGCAAATTCTATTTAAACCTATAATCTTGCTGAGTATACCCATGAAATATGGAATAAAAAAGTAAAATCCAACTTTTTGTTGAGTTTATTCGTGCATAATAAAAAAATAGACAATTTTGCCCTTCCACGTAGGAAGTATACGTCGTGCCCTAAAGGCATCTCGTAGAGCAACTACGTGGTGCATTTAGGATACAAGTAGTGCCCCTGCGTAGTGCCTTCATGGTACTACATAATAGTCCCACGTGGTGCCCTAAAAGGCACCACATAGTCGCCCTACGAGGTATGCTGACAAATTCAAAAAAATACTATTGTGTAGGGACAATTTTTCATGATTTTTTTATAAAAACATGGATATACTCAGCAAGTTTATGAGTTTAAATAGAATTTGCCAAAGATATGTGACTTTTAATCTGCTCGAAGACGAGTTAGAGAATATCATGTCACAACTTAATAAAATGTGTCCCTACAAATTCAATACAGTCATTCAAATTCAATACCATTATAAATACCAATGTGAATACCAAAGAAGGTACTAGGAATGGCAATGGGGCGGGTTGGGGCAGGATTCTCATGCCCCAGACCCGACCCGGAATTTTTAAACCCCGCCCCAGACCCGCCCCGTAGACCCGGTGCGGGTCTGGAATTTCGCCCTGTACCTGAAACCCGTACGGGTCAGGGTAGACCCGACCCGCCCCGCGACCCGGTGATATTATGTTCTAGTGTACACAAATTTATATATTTATATTTTTTATCACTAAATGACAAATTATATGCATATTATAATGTGTTCACAATGACAAGAGAATATTATAAAATGAGTTGTAAGATAATAGTTCAAAATGTATGCATTTGTTATTGTATGATTATCATTGATGTAACTTAATACGATGAAAATTTTATAGTTTTCAATTAAAAGAATATAATATTCAAGTTATAACTATGTAAATCTAAGAAGATTAACAAGTAATAGTTATAGTTATAAAGAGTTTGAATGATGTTTCGATCATGTGGGTCGGGTTGGGGCGGGTTAGCCATGCCCCAGACCCGACCCTAGACCCGGACCTCCAAAAGCGGGTCGTGGGTCTACCCGCCCCGAAGACCCTATGGGGCGGGTCTAAATGGGTCAAAACAGGGGCGGGTCAAGCGGTTTGGACCCTAGACCCACCCCATTGCCATCCCTAGAAGGTACAGATGAGATACATCTCTATTTCTACTACTAACAAGTGCGAACCCGTGCTTTACACATGACTATGTGGTGAAAATATTGTAATTGGACATAGAATAGAAAATTAGGAAAACGAATGACATAAAGAATAAAAAAGTAAATAAGGTAAATACCAAAATTGTGCAATATTGAAAAGAAGCACAATGAAGCGAATGGAATCAAATTTAGAGATTGATTGTCCTATTAGTGGGATGAGCATTGAGATACGCAACTGTGATGAGTTTTGAATTTTGTTTTATTATCGAACTTAAAGATCCGCTATCACGTTAGAGCTAAAGATTTATTATCAAATTTAGAGATTTATAATCATGTTGGATCAAAAATTTAACGTTAAAAAGTAAACCTAGAATCGTGGTGACTTTTGGTATTTTGAGTTTACTCCTTGATATTTTAATTTTGAAGATAAAATGTGAACCAAGATATAATGCGCAAGTGTTAGTAGTATAAATGCAGACCAATTTGAATCAAAATATTTGAGTTTGATTGCACATGTAGACTAATAAAACATGTTTTACTCAAAATTGAGGTCATCTTATGAAGAAGTTTATAGTTTGATATAAAAGCCGTAGCACTGTAGAAAATACAATTTGCTATTTAAGTCAGATAAATATTCTGCTAATACCATGTCTCATATGTTAAAGTTTTACCTGTAGTGTCACTTCCATTTTTTTCCCTTCCATTTAAGCATTTCAACCCATATCTATCTTGTTTTCTCAAAATTAAATTTGGTAGCTTTTAGGAATCTACACCATAACATATCAGTAGACAATGGTAAACGTAAATAAGAAAATATATATTAGTTAATATTCCCAGATATACTCATCCTCTTAAAAAATATGGTGTTCAAATAGCAAGGCAACGCCGAACACCCTAAAATTTGTGCATTACTCTGCCCAATAGATTAAAATTACAAATCATAAAGCGAATTAACACTTTACAACAAATCACAATTTTCAAAAACAGCGGTAAAACATTTCAAAATTATTGTTGATTTTGATATAATGTTCATAACATTTTTTTTGCTTTTACCTAAGTGGATTGATAACATCAAATAGTATCTTACTAACTAAGAATCTTCCATTTTATGATACATACTCAGTGTATGTTTAATGTCTCATTAATAATTACGCAATTTACGCATGGAAGCTAATATAAAGTAATGAAATATTTATAAATAGCAAAAATAAAATACAATTGAATGAACAATATATTATATTTTTTAGAATGCATATTATTTTAAATCATAATATATAATGTAAAGTCAGAAATCAAAAGATATCGACGTTAAGATTCATGTCAAACATGAAATAAGGACATAGGGAAAAAAGCCAGAGAACTACTACAAAATGACCCTATTACAACGGTGGAAAACCGCTGTAATATACATTTTACAATGGTGGGCTAACCATTGTGTATTAAGAAGTTGTAATACACTAAAATCTTTTACAACTTTTTTGCACCGTTGCAACATCGTTGTAATATGTATATTTTACAACTTTTTTTCACCATTGTAATAAACTTTATTACAACAGTTATGCATCGTTGTAATAATATCAGCTATAACTGTTATGCACCGTTGTGATTGATAGTTGCGTTTCAAAAAAATAAGCATTTTTTGCAGCTAAAATGAACAATACACTAAATATAACGATACTCCATAAGCAAAACAAATATTACAATTATTTGCAAACTAATTTATTTAAATACTCAAATTTTCAATATTACAAACAATAATTTTTAGAAAATATTTCGTGCATTATAACATGATCATACACCAATTTTCGTTCTTGACATCAAACAACGATGACACAGAAAAACACTTCCGAACAAACAGGCCTGGAAACAAGACATGAGAGACTCACTTGCAACACCATTAAGTTAAGTTCATTGACTTTCAACTAAGAGGAGGCAAGCTGCAAATCAAAGCTGATGCATCAAGAAATTCCAAATGATAATTACTTCATCTCAAGTCACCCCAATAGCATAAGTGTTGAATTTTTTGATTCAAATATTTTATGAAGAGGATGTAATCAATTAAATGAATGACCGATTGGATTGATTGATTAATCAATTGACTAATTGGTTGATTGATTGGTTAATTGATTTATTGATTTATTGGTTAATTGATTGATTTGATCATAGAAGGAAAGAAACAAATGGTTATATTTAATTTTGGAGATATCTTGAAGGGGCAACTTGGATATTTGTCTAGGCTTTCTATTCTCCTATATACATGCAAACTTATTGGTTAGATTGTGACAATTAACATCAGAAGAAGAAACCATGTGAGAATATCTGGTGAGGTTGTGTGCCTCCATGGGCTTGCGCCCTGGAGAGGAAGATGTAGGAATTTGGGCTAAGGGTAGCTATTCCTATTTACTGCAGAAAGAGGCAGTTGGTGCCTCCAGATTGTCCAAGGGTTTGTCATCGTTCTTCATCGCATTTCTGCTCCAACAATATTTGTAGTCATCTAGATATTCTTTGTCTATCTCAATAAGGTTATTGATTCATTGTACTTAGTTTATTTTTGGTTGTAATCCATTGAGTGTAAACAAAATTTGTTTTTGGTGAATTAATAAAGAGGGTGGTTGGATGGAATATTAGTGTACTGCTATTATTTCCAATTTGTTATGTTGTTATTTTCAATCAAATTTATCTTCAAGTGATTGGGTGATAAAGATCCTATTTTTCTTGGCGTTTTATCAAACTTCCGTTGTGCACGAAACCCCAACACTAAGAACCACGGATTCAACATAGCAACACTACAGACCAATACACATCAACCAGAGAAACATCTGGCCTCAAACAAGCCAACGCACCAAGCATAGGGGATAACGCAACAACACTACAAAATTACAAACACTGTAATGAGCTCATGTGCCATACTTGAAATTTTTCATTAAAAGAAGAAACAAGAACTGTTATCTTTACCTTTGGGGTAGAATTCCACCAAAAGAGATTCCTCGCTTGTCATCAAGTTCACATATGCTTTGGGTAGTGCGTTTTAGCTATAAATAAAAACAAATAATTAGTACATTGTTTTTTGTTAAATTATTAATAACTAGTAGAAGAAAATTTAAATTTTAAAAGTAAAATTTTTATTTATACATTGTCTTTTTTTCACAGTAAAATACTTAAATTTGTTTAAATTCAGGGATTTTTATTGGTGTTTAATTTCGGATTTCATTTTTATATTTAAATTTGTCTTCTATGTGACCCTGATTTAACAAAAACAAACTAAAATATGGATCCAAGAAACTCCTAGAGTGTTACAATGAACTCGAACGTGACATTTTGAACAATAGAACAAAATTTAATTTAAAGCTTAATGTAGCAATTAACAAATACACAATGAAGCAAGTAAAATGTTATGCATGAAATAGTTATTTCAAATGAAAGATGAATATTGATTTGCAGGATACACATAATGTTTGATAAACGTGACTCATAAAATAGTTGACTTATTGTACTGCGAGCATTAAAAAATAAATATTTATTAATTACTTGAATTGAAAAATTGATGGTATTCCACCATAATAATAAACACAAATCATAAATCAAGAAAAACTGTAAATATCAGCGAGGAAGCTAGTGTACTATTCGATAGACATATTATAGAAAAATTAATAATTAATCACATAAGATCAACCGCTAGAACTTCTCATTTTTATCAATTTTTAAGTGCACCATTGTACGACCATTACAGTTTAGTTCATGTGTCAGCTAATCTTATAAACTAACCAAATTTAATGAAGAATTGATCAAACCGGAAATTGCAAGATGAGTGATAGCTTTTCAGCAAGAAAAATTACACAGTTTTAGTAGCTACTAAATAATTCTACTCAATTAGAATAGACATTATGTAGGGATAATAGATATTAATGGTGTCTATTCATATTTCGTTATACTATATTTACTAAATGTAGCTCATTAAATTAGTCTCATTTTTGTTAGTCATTTCAGTTATTATCTGCGAACAAAAATAGAATTGTATAATGAAATGGCTAGGTCTTATGGAAATCATAAACTAATATTTATTGTTGACTATTGTGAAAGTTTTCCAAATCTTTTTACTTTGACAGTAAAGTACCTTATAATTGTAACTTCTAGTAAATACTATTGTATGAGAAAGGATGTTCTATGGGAGAAAAAGGGCAAGCTGGATAAAATATATAGTATCTTTATTAATTTAGACATCTTAATTTAAGAGATAAAATATGACACTTGACATCAGTTTTAGCCGTAGGAGGAGCATGCTACCTAATTTTACCATCATGCTTCAGTTATCACATTAAGAATTATACAATTAACAATGGTTATAACAAACATGAAGATTTTTTTATACATATCTTAGTCATAATATTGTAATCTACCATCAACATAGAAATTGGAAGTGAGAAGTGATAGTAAACGAGAACTGAAACTCTTATCTTTCATAATGTGAAACATGCTTCTTATTTGGAAATATAATAAAGGAAATAATTCATAGGTTTAAGATTCCTATTTGACCTTGTTTGAGAGTACATTACGAAGAAGTATCATAATCGACTTACTTCCAATAACATTAGACATATTTCGTATGTAGAAATGTTGTTGTGATTGTTCACTTATTTATTTCAAATCTATAATACACTACAATATAGAAATTCAGTAATTAAGATTGCATTTCTAAAAATGTAAAGTCCATTAGCTAGTACAGATGCTAAGGATGTAATAACAGATAATTTCTTTATTTCTAAAAATGTACAAAATAAATTTCAAAATGTACCTCAATTTCTCTAATCTTCATTGCAACATCATTTTGCAATCGAACTTTTCTCCGACTACTTCATAGAAAATGTATCCTCCTTCCCTGCTAGACATCTATAAAAGTATGAAGATCGTCAGTTGTTAGAAAACGCATAAATTTTATGATTTTGGACTCAGTTACCACATGAAAGGCCTGAAAGTCAATGTCAAAAGGTTGTAGGTTGGTGAATTTATTCATTGTAGTTATTTTTTTTTTCATTTTTTCGTTACAGTAGGCTTGTAGTAAACAATTTATCCATTGAGCCTTGTCTATGAAAATCAGTTCTTGTCTTGTGTAAAAAAAAAAAAAAAAAAATTCAATTGTGAACTTGTGCGATCCAGTTGTGAAATGCTAATTGTTTTAAAATTCAGTTAAGGTAATTAAAATAGAGATCATCTACTACTGTCACAATCAGCCATGGGAATTAAAATTCAAATCATTTCTAGTTGTAAAATGTATACATATTCAGTGAAGAAAAGAGCTATAAGCATCAACAAAACATCAAAGTACAAAAACTGGGGGTGTAAACAAAAAAACTAATAAGAACTCACTTGAGAGAATAAATTAAAGAGTGTGAATTTGGTGAAGCCATTGAACATTCAAGGTGTAGAAAATGTCATATTTGTTACCAACAGTTGAGGAACAAAGTAGATAAAATTGTACTGTGAATGTCAGAAGAAATTAAATGGAAACTTAAGATCAGAAATGAAGAAACGGAACTTACCATGCTTGAAATTTGTAAGACCAAGAAAATGTCAAAGTACATAAGAAAAATCGCACATGGGGAATATTGAGAATCATCAGGTTGTAAGATGAAGATCTTTGGTTGTATGGATGGAATTTTTGTGTTTGGGAAGGAACAGATCGATTTGGGAGAAACCTAAAAATTTGTCAGTTGCGATTTTAGGATTTGCAAAAGGGATTGGGGAAGGAAAAAAGATAACGCACTAGACATGGATGATTAACCGGTTCGTGTTTATTTTCTTTTCCTTCGTAACATTTTAGATATGCGTGTGTACGAACACATGGTGATAAGTTAGACACGTAGTTTCTGCTTTCCAGTATAAGTAATAGATCAATAACAACATAACTGTACTAAGTGTTAAAACTTTTGCATAACACATGATATGGGATGGATAATATTATGAGCTAGAGATTCAATAATGAAAGAAATGAATACCGCATGGAAATTGTATTTTGAGCTCAATATTTTGTTTTTTGAATCTAGTTTTAAACTAAATGCAAAAAACTTATTTTTTTCTGTCTTCCTAATATAATTGTGGACGTTTGCGGATAAACCGCATAACAACTTTCAACATTACTATTGATGATCAATAAACTTACTTACATATGAAGTTATACATAGTTACTTCAAAGATGATAATAATTGCTACCTTATAGGTGGCAAAACAGCCATGAGATGAATGAATTGCCTGAAAGGTTCCCCAGTTTTGAATGTGGATGCAGAGAAGGAAAGCCACCTCAAATCAGAAGCAAACGGAGCAGGGTAGTACCTATAATCAAGTCAAATGTAACTAGTGTTAGTTTTGAACAATTGACATATCAGTTTGTCAATGAAACTCTTTGGCAAACCCATCGATGCAATAAAACACACAACCTTCATCAACTCGAATTTCTTCCTCCTACCGCAATCCTCTTACACCCAACAACTCACACCATCACATGACTTGCTTCACCACAAACTCAACATTGAAAACCCCATCAATCAGCTCACCAAAATAGTTTCAACCCACCGCAGCAGATCTCCGCAAATCATCGAGTTCGACTACAGCACCCAAACCATTTCAGCCTTAAGACAATAACCAAGACTAATGTAAATATACCAAATGCTACTTGAAAAATAATCATTTCCCATCATTAACAAATAAGAATATTGTTACTGCCAGCAGTAGAGAATTAAAATATTATTAAAGCAATAAGAATATTGTGTTGACATCAAGTAACATGAAACACGGTTGCAATCGTGTTCACCACAATCAATAGAATGCAACCAAACCCAATCAACAATAGGAAAGCAAAGCTAAAAGATAACGAACAGATAATCAACTGCAACCAAATCCTATTGTCATGGTCACTCAAACTTCAATCGCGATCCAAAAACAGCATACACAACACAGTTCTAAGCATCGACGCATTATATTACAAGCCGGTGGAAGGAATTTATAAAAATGTTTAGCCAGGGATAGGAACAAAATGAAGAACTATGAAATCAAGCGCGAATTGATTCTAGTGGGTGAAGAAGGTTAAAGTAAGCCTTGGGTTACTACGGCATGTTCAGTAGCTATTCGCTTACGAAGTGGCTCTCTTTTAAAGTACCACTTCTCGCAGATCTTAGGAGACTGCCTTCCCTATCCTTGCTAGGCTCCGTCTGTTAATTCTCCAAAATCAGTAGATTCAAAAAAATCAGTTATGTTGAATAAGTCGATTCCGAAAGAGTAACAAAAAACATTCAATCTCATTCTCATAATTATAGCTAAATCAAAAACCGAAACTAACATGAGAAAAAACTTACAGAAGATGCAGAGGGAAGACAACTTCGCTACGGCATATGCCATGTAGATGGAGTAGCTCGAAGGGAGGCTAACGAAAAAGAGGAAAAAGGACGAAGCGAGAATACCTAGGGTTCAGAGAGAAGTAGATGCGAACGGTAATGGTAGCGAAAGTTGCTATTAATGGTGTGGGCATAAAAGTGATGGAAGGGCATGGGCGGAGGCATAAGGCGGAAGGGGAAATAGAAGGCGAAGGGCGCAAGATTTTTTAAGGAAGGAGGAATTGGGATTTTGATTTTGACATACAGACGAGAATTGGAGAGGTCGGCCGATAGAATGCACTAGAAATACAAGACGCGAATTACGTGAGAGCCAAATTTTTAGTTTTGCCACCCTTAAGTTTCTTTGTTTTGCATTTAACATAACTGTTAGTTTTCCATTGGTTACAATTAAAATTTCACCAAAACTTAGAGAATTAAAAATTATAATTTAGAATTAATAAGTAAAATTTTATGTTAAATATAAATATGATATGAATTTCTTGAGAATTGATTTTTACTAAAATATTAAATATTACTGATTAATAATTATTATTATTAATTATTACCTATTTCTTTAAAGTTATAATTGAATTCCAACTATTAAAAGTTAATTATTTTGTAAATGTTATTGATTATATACTATTAAATATTTAATAGTAATTTTTAAAAAGTAACTATTATTTATTAATCATCAATTAAGCGGTTTTTATCTAATCTAGTAGTAATTAATAGTAATTAGTATTGATTTGAAAATTTATTATTGAATATGAATATTCTTAAATGTTAATATTAGTAATTATTAAATATAAGTTGTTATTAATATTTAATAGGTCTCTAGTACAAGAAATAGAAAAAAGAGTTACTAAAAATAAGTTTAAACAACTTTCTAATTTAACTATTAATTATCAGAAATTAATTAGTATATATTAGTTATTACAACAGACAAAAAAGAAAAGTTGTGATATATATGTTTATTACAACAGTGATTTTTTCATAGTTGTAAAAAGCATTTATTACAACTGTGCTTTTCGCACAGTTGTAAAATTAAAGTTATAATATGGTGTTTTTGTTGTAGTGAAATTTGTAACTTAAATGAACCCGTTGTTCATGTGTAAATGGAAAATATTATGCAACTATAAAAAAATTCCATGTAGTAAATATAATTAAATAAAAATAAATGAATCGGTGTATGTACACAGAATCTCCAATTATATATGTATTGTGCCAATGATGAATGAATTCCTAGTCGTCTGCGATTAGATTATATAATATAAATATACATCTCCCATTTCTGAGTTACTCCGTTTAAAAACTAAAACTGCCTGTTGACATAAACATTTTGTTTTACATATTTTGTTGACATCATTCATAGCAGCCGTATCTTTATATGCTCGTTAAAACCATAATCATCATTCTTAGGTAGAAAATAGATTGTTAACAGGATAATATATTTGTGTGTCATAGTGAAATATTATTACGCAACACATAAAAAAACACCACAATTGTATCTAGATTGTGTTTATTAAAACAAACAACACACATTCAGGGAGGAGAAATCATTATTACAAATATAAATAATGAGATACCATGATATCCATGGTAGGGATTTTTTAAATGTTATATCATTGGATAGAAATGTGCCAAATTTTTTTGCTAAACTATCATGCTGATGGTGTGGGAAGGATCATAATGCAACGATGATAACAGAAAAAAACAATTCATAATCATTAAAACATGTAGTTAAGTAACATCGGTGTAGCCAAGGTGACAGAGATAGGAAAGAACAAAATGACTGTTTAATAATTGCATCCTTGAACTTTGAGAGTTGGACATAAGCATGTCCAAATAGCTGACGGGAAAGAAGGTATAGTACTGTGCAACATAATAGCATGATGTATAAATAAAATAACCTGAAATTTAACATATGTTAGCATCCATCCTCTACTTCAGTAAATGAAGTTCGTACAGTTCATGAAAAGTGCAACATATAAAACACTATATTTCCTAATATCTATATTTGTCAAAAAACTTAGGGGTGGGCAGAAATCGCACAGCAATGCGGAAACCGCCCAGAACGAACCGCGAAAATGGTACGGAAAACCGCACCGGGGTCTCTCTCTAAAGTAAACATGCCAAACCGGATCGACTCAGAATGATACGGTTCGGTTGCGGTTTGAGCTTTTACCAAACCATATTAAACCGAACCGAACCGCATAGCTACACCGATAATGTTATGATAAAAAAAAATAACAAATTCCTATCTAACTTTTAATTTAACGATATATATTCTATTTTCAACGTATGTGGTAGTTATATTAATTAAAGATAACACGATGTGTTTTAATATTCATGTGACACAGCGTTATACAATCGTAAATTGATTGTTGATGGAAGTAATTTTCTTGTTTCGTACTTAAAATGGGTTCAAACCAGACCGAACCAAAACCGGACCGTATTAGAGTGAAACCAAACCGAACCGTTTGAATGGTTAGTATAATAGTTTGTATTTTTGATCAACCGTTTGATGCGGTGCATAAGCGGTTTGAGCTTCAAACCGTACCGAACCGAACCGCGCTCACCCCTAAAAAATTTGAACCATCAAGTTATAAGTTAGTGACTCAAGACCACAACATCTAATTCACTACATACGTTATACCAAGGGATACACAAAGCCAAATTAGAGGCCATAAACTACACTTATAATATCAATAAGTTTAATTCAACTAATTTAACAAAACATGTTTTTATAAAATTTCACATGCCGAATAGCTTACATGTTTACGTTTACCATAAGAATATTGCACATATTTTTGATCTAAAAGACACTTTCCCACAGTGGCGGATCTATCTTTTTTTTTTTTTGAGGTATGGTAAACTTTTGTCCCACATTGTAAAAACTAGTTAAACTTTTCTACATATGTATCAATATGTACTAGCTCTTTACAAAACAGCCAAATACAACATCATGTGGAGAAGCAGCAGGGGCATGGATTGGTTTCCAAGTAAGGCGATATAACAGGTAGGTGGTTTGTATTGCCAGAAAAAAAATTCTCAACCCGAGCGTTGGCCCTTACTGACCATAACGTGCATCCGCCCCTGATTTCCCATGGTCCCATGTGGATGTTATACAAATAGTATATGCAAGGCCATGTCATTTGGCTCTCTTATGCTAGATATACATATTCTTTATCCAGAAAACGTTAGATTCACCTGTCATTTTGGTTCAGATTCATTTATGAACTCAGATTAGAAAAAGCAAGTACGAATCATGATGAGCCAATTGACATCTTACTCAGTGCAAACATGCAAAAGAAAAAAAGAACATCAAATCTGATGATGACAGTAGCTTTAATACATGATATACACGTAAACAATATAGTAAGAGCACCTAATTTTGTACACATTTGGAATGCATTAATAACGTAAACTATTACAGACTCAATAATTAAGAATAAAATGTTAGTAGCACAAAAGAGATTCTAACCGGTATTACCGCACAATGGTGGGAAATCCCACCGACCATTATGTTGTTCAATATAAAGTAAAAAATATTTGTTAAAACATATATTCCAAATTATATTTTATTTAAAAAACATAGATATAATTGGTGATACAATGAATATCCACCATTATATCACCACATGAATTCCCGTCTTTCATATAAAAACAGAAAGATTCAACGGCCTAGATCATTTTTGTAACTAATTTTATCTAATTTTATTTTCAAATAATGGACCAAAATAATATATACTACTCATTTTTCGTGTTTGCATGAACATACTACATGTTGTAAATCAAACAAAAAAAAAAACAAAAAAAATCAAATATAAAGAAGTTGAATAAAAACAACTGTGAATATATCAAGCTGCCAATTAAAAATTGATAATAAATAAAAGATAAAAAGCTGAGTTCTATACATAATGATTAAACGTTAGTACATCCAATGTTGTAAGGAGGGAAAAAGAATCTGAACAAAAAATAACCAAAAAACATCTCATATTTCTTTTAATTTCTAGCATATTTAATCGCAGATAAGTTCAGCAATAATTGAAATTGTTAGAAAGTCAATTTACATAGTTCAACATTAAGCATATAAATCATGGAACGTTCTCATAAAATTACTATATAAAATCCCCTCTGTCATAGAAAATTAAGTACATATGCTTACAAAGTTTACTAAATGTCATCTGTAGTGCAAAATCAGAGATTTGGGCAGCGGAATACGAATTAACCCAATGATCTAGTCTGTCAACAATTTCAACAACGCCAAAAATAAAAACAAGTGGCACAAATTTATAGAGAGAACAAAAATAGAGGAAAGAGCACACCAATTTTTAACGTGGTTCGGCTTTGCCTACGTCCACGGAGACCCAACAACCTTTATTTCTCAGTGAAGAAATGAGTACAACAGATTACAATAGAGAGAAGACTAATGGTGGATTACTCTTTTTTTTTTCATACAATAACATGACCCCTAATTATATAGGGATTTCTTGGAGATAAAGAATAGAAGTTTCTAGGACATGAAGAAAAATAAATATCTTCCTTGATTTGACTGGAGCATAAATGGATGGCATAATTATGGTCTCAATCTCTTTCCCTTTCTTCATCAATTGATTGATTGGCCTATTAATTATTTTTCTTCCAAAAAAAAAAATCTTCCTCTTATCCCTTTCCATAAACAAGCCAATTAATTGATTGACAATCAATCAATTTCTTTCCTTCTCCACTAATATTTGAATCATTAATTTCAACACTCCACCTTGATTCAAATATGGCAATCTTTCTTCATTAACTCATCTTCAACAATCCACATAGAAGTTGTTGGGCCCAGCGCCCAATGGCGCTCAAGTAACAGGAAGCAAACTGATCAAGTTTGAGCAATGCTCAAACTTGTCCTTTGGAAGTGACTTGGTCATCATATCTGAAGGATTATCTGAAGTACCCACCTTCAATAATTTGATCTTGCTTCGTTCTTCCTCAAGCATAAGAAAGAAGCCTCTAACATCAATGTGCTTCGTCCGTGAACTATAAGCCTGATTCTCAACAAGATGAATCGCACTCTGACTATCTGAAAATAGCTCCACTGTCCGCTGCTCCATTGAAAGATCATCCAACAACTGAAGTAAGTACAATCCTTCCTTTGTTGCTTCCACAATCGACATTAACTCTGCTTCAGTAGTCGACAAAGCTACGATTGACTGCAACTTTGATCTCCACGAAATCGGGCCTATGCCAAGTGTATAAACATAGCCCGACACCGACTTCCGTCCATCTCTATCCCCAGCATAATCTGAATCACAGTATCCTCTAAGAGAGATGTCTCCATCTACTCCACCATATAACAAGCCAACTGAAGAAGTGCCACGAAGATATCTAAGTATCCACTTCACTGCTTGCCAATGCTCTTTACCTGGGTTAGACATATATCGACTGACAACACCAACTGCATGAGCTAAATCAGGCCTTGTGCATACCATAGCATACATAAGGCTTCCAACCGCACTAGAATAAGGAATATTACACATATCCCTTTTGTCTTCATCCGATGTGGGACACATATCTTTGGATAGCTTGAATTGAGAGCCTAATGGAGTAGCCACCGGTTTAGCATTCTCCATACCGAATCGAGATAGGACTTTCTCGATGTATTGAGTTTGAGTGAGCCTCAAAACTCTTTGCTTTCTATCCCTCTGAATATTCATCCCCAAAATTCTTTGTGCATTTCCCAAATCTTTCATCTCAAATTCCTTACTGAGCTCCATTTTCAACTCCGAAATTTTTGACAT
The DNA here is from genome assembly GCA_030737875.1 of Allium sativum. Taxonomy (NCBI): domain Eukaryota; kingdom Viridiplantae; phylum Streptophyta; class Magnoliopsida; order Asparagales; family Amaryllidaceae; genus Allium; species Allium sativum. The sequence goes on along the minus strand of CM060913.1, from coordinate 419,024,272 downwards.
ACTCTTAGAAGCTATCAACATAACATCAACATAAAGTAACAAATAGATGATATCATCATTGCAATTTTTAAAATAGACACATTGGTCCTTAAAGCTTCTAGAGTAACCATATGAGATCATAAACTTATCAAATTTCTTATACCACTGTCTAGGAGACTGTTTTAAGCCATAAAGAGATTTGTTAAGTTTACAAACATGACCTGGCCTGCTGCTATCAATGAACCCTTCTGGCTGCTGTAGATAAATGTCCTCCTCAAGATCACCATGCAAGAATGCTGTCTTGACATCTAGTTGTTCCAACTCCATGTCAAAGTGAGCAACCAATGCCAAAAGAATGCGAATGGAAGTATGTCTAACGACTGGAGAAAAAATATCATGAAACTCCACATATTTCTTCTGAACATAACCCTTCGCCACTAATCTTGCTTTGTACCTCAAGTCACCATTGCCGCCATCTTTCACCTTATAGATCCATTTACATCCAATTGCTCTCTTGCCGGAAGGAAGTGGCACTAAATCCCAAGTGTGATTTTTGTGCAAAGACTCAATCTCCTCCTCCATTGCTACTAGCCAACTGGAGCTATCAACTGAACTAATGGCATCTTTGTAGTCTCTTGGTTCATCATGAAATATGCTTAATGCATAAGCTGCCATGTCATCAAAGTCAATATCTTCAATGCTTAATCCCACAAAATCATCAAGCCATGTAGGTCTTTTCTTCTCTCTCGTTGGTCGAGTTTGAATTTGAGCTCCACCTTGAGATTGATCTTCTATCTCTTCCCTATCAACCACGGTGTCATCTGAATCACCATTTTTACTTGTATGGAAGTCTGATGATCTGCCTTGTGTTTGGTATTTTGAATTTGTCCTCTCAACATCATCATTAACTGAAGAAGAAGGCTCCACCTTCAACATAGCCTTCTCATCAAATGTAACATGCCTGCTAGTAACAATCTTCTGGGTAGTAGGACACCACATCCTATAACCCTTAATTCCTTTCTTATAACCAAGAAAAATACACTTGCGCGATCTTGGATCCAACTTCCCTTTTCTCTCATGCACATAAGCTAGACAACCAAACACTCTGAGAAAGGAATATGATACAGGCCCTCCCTTCCATACTTCTTCAGGAATCTTCATATCTATGGCGGTAGAAGGTGTGCGGTTGATAAGGAAAACCGCCGTAGATAATGCTTCTGCCCAAAATCTCTTATTTAATCCTGCAGTCAGCCATAAGCAACGAGTTCTTTCCAACAAAGTCCGATTCATTCTCTCTGCAACCCCATTTGACTGAGGGTCTCCTGGTGTGGTGTAGTGTCTTTTGATTCCCTCGGACTCACAAAATTTGATGAATTTTTGAGAAGTGAATTCACCACCATTATCTGAACGAAGAACCTTCACTTTCTTTCCAGACTGCTTCTCAACAAGAGATTTCCAACTTTGAAACCTATCAAAAGTTTCATCTTTGGACTTTATAAAGTAAACCCATACTTTTCTAGAAAAATCATCAACAAATGAAACGAAATACCTGGCTCCTCCATAAGATAGGCATGGTGCGGGGCCCCAAACATCAGTATGAACATACTCTAAAACATCTTTAGACTTATGCTCTGCAATGCCAAAAGAAACCTTCGTCTGCTTTCCAAGTACACATCCTTCACAAAAGTCAAGTTTTGAATGATGAACACCGTCAATCAAGCCTCGCTTTCTCAATACTTCTAAACTGCGCTCTCCAATGTGGCTGAAACACCCAACCTCCGTTAGGGTCACTCTCAAAGGGAATGCCCTAATTTTGGTGGAGGTTTATAAGTACAAGTCACAGATATACAAGACAGATATAAGAACACATATTTGTAAAACAGCGGAAGAACAACAAACTTTATTTCGTTAAGTCAAATACGTGTTACAACAACATCCTTTCCAAAAACATAACATAACACTTTCATAATCTGTCTTGAGTACATTATTTAAAGAAGCATAGATAAAACATAGATAAACTGCAAAAGCCCCATAGCGGATTGTCCAAAGCCATAGTTCAAAACAGGAAAGTCCAAGCAATACATTTCTCTTCTTCAAGCTGGATGTTGAGGTAGGTCAAGCTGCTGTGTTCCCTCCCTGAGAACCTGGGGGGGGGGGGAACGGAAGAAAGAAGACGAAAGAAAAATAGAGTCAGACATAAAGCCTGAGTAAGTCTAGTACTACTTTGTCTATGAATAAAGAACTGGGTATGATAAGTAAAACAGGAAGTGGGCAAACACTATGAACTTGGTTAAGTTATCTAGGGTCGAATATGCTATCGTACCCCATGTTAATCTCTGAACCCATATAAACTAGTTTCCAACTGGCACCCCATAATCAGGGTGATGTGATCCATTCAATGATGATCGGCTCCTACTCGCATAGTTACATGTGTCTTACGGCCCCCGATGTCTGTAGTTACCTATGCTGGTCCCACCATGGGGTGTATCAAGTCCCATAGTGGCAACCCGACACAACCTTAGAGTGCACAGGTATGCTACTGGTGTCCAGTGCCTTATTTTTCTGCGCCGGAGTGTGTGCACGCCCGCACTCCGTTAGAACCTACACTGCTACACCACCGCCGTCGATTTGACCTCTTACAATCAGCCCAGTAATCGTGCCCCACCCTGCCTAGTTTCAGGGTATCCTGATACACCATTTAGGGTTACTGCTGAAAAGGGTCCCCCGTTACTAGGTTTTCTATCTCTAGCCAACATGCTAAGTTGGTTAAGTGTTTCCTAACCTAACCCCACCAGTCCGTTTAGTTTAGCATGTTCCATTTTGATTAAGTCTTTAGTCCACTTAATCCTAACAATCCTGACTCAGCCTTAATTGTCTTATTAAGGCCCGGACCTCTCACATTAGACAGGTATTGTTGTGGCTGCCTGTTGCCGGTTGGTTCCGGGCAGTCTTACGCCACAACTCAGTCTAACCTCGGGTCCTTGCTGGGCTCCATGTTTAACCTCCCACATTGGATAGGTATTGTTGTGACTACTGGACAGCCGGGCGGTTCCGGGCAGGTTTACATCACAACTCAATCCAACCTCGGGTTAAACACATCGTATTTTCTACATTTACATATCTTGTCATTCTTCTTTATTTATATGTAAATATTTGCGGCCCATTATTAAGTTAATGGTGTAAAGATTACACCAATCACGGGCCCAACCCATACTTGAATTTGGGCCCTTCTATTTTATATTTTCATTCATTAATTCATTTTAACCCAACGTTATTTTCCCCCGTTTTACACTTCCGTTCATATATATTGGGCTTAGCCTTTTAAATCCCAATTTAGCCATGCGAAAGGGGAGGCTTATGGCGTATACACAAAGAGGGGAAGGTGAGCGCATGAACTTGCATATGACGTTGGAAAATACATAATAGAAATTGGTGTACTTGCATAGTGGTGACATGTATTTTGGTCATAAAACATAGGTGACATAAATCAAGGCATGTAAACTTGCATAGGTTTAACTACAACATGAACCTATATTCTTATTTAGGCATAATGTCAAACATAAGCATGGCCTAAATACTTCTAGCATAAACATGGCATATTGTCAAACATAAGCATGGCATAAAATACTTCTTGCATAGGCATGGAATATTGTCAAACATAAGCATGGCATAAAATACTTCTAGCATAGGCATGGCATATGGTCAAACATAAGCATGGCATAAATACTTCTAGCATGAACATAGCATAATTCAACTTAATCATGATTTAAGCCTAATCACATAATGATGCATAAATATTCCTAAACATGGTGTTTGCTTTAAACTTGCAAAAAGGGGATTTTTGAGTCGAACCTAGCCATGTCTCACATATGTCATTTAACAACATAGAACTAACATGGATTTCAATTATGCCTAATATTATTCATAGCCTAGCCATATTAATGAGTTTTGCAAAAGCATGGTTTAATACATGGATTATGGTGTCAAAATTCCAACATAGTTTCATATGAACTATAACAACCAAACTTGTTCAATTACTTGCAAAATGATTTATGCACAAAATATACATCATGATAGCATAATAACAAAGCCCAAATTCGCATAAATTTCAATCAACTACATACATGTAGCTTCAACATAGATAACATAATTTGCGCAATATTCCAAACGTATACTTGTATAGAACTACCGCATGTAGTTCTTTATAACATAATCCATAAATATCCAAACGTATATAAATTGATAAGAACGCATAAATATGAATTACTTCCATTGCCACAATTCAAGCATACACATCAACACAGTTGTTTATTATACCAAAGTAATACTCTACTTACAATGGTTGCGGCGAATTCTCTAATTAAGAGATATGATTCCTTTGTTGAATTGATTAGCTTTAGGTTGCTTGAATTGCTTTAGGCTTTAGAACTTTCTTCCTAACTCTCTCTAGTCGGCGGCTAATCTTTGTCGTTCCTCAGCAACATGGCGGCTATAATCTTATTTTGAATGAATAGATTAGGGTTTAGTCTAGGGTTGTTTATATAGAGGTTAGGAATTGATTAGGACCATTGATGTTGCTAGGTTAGATCATAGCCATTCATTAGGAAGAGAGACCAATAAAAACCCGCCACCTAGCCCTAATGACAAAGCAGACCACAGAAATTCGACCACACACCGACCTGGCCAGCCAGGGCTAGACCAGACCTGGCCAGCAGGTCATTTTTGACCTGGGCGCACTTGGCAGGTGCGCCAGGTCAAAAATGCACTGGCGCACTTCACAGGTGCGCCAGTTCATTTTTGTTCTGGCGCACTTCCCAAGTGCGCCAGTGCATTCTGGCCTTTTTTCGGTTTTTCGCCCAACTTCGTTCGTCCATAACTTCTTCATACGATATCCGTTTTTCGAAAACTCGGACTCTATTTCGCGTATTTTTCCGAGACGAACGCAATGGCGTATCCCGTTTCCCTTAGTTCTTTGATTTGGGTTTGATTATACTTTAATTCATGAATTTCACAGTTATAGAATTTTCGGGGTGTTACATTCTCCCCCACTTAAAAGGATTTCGTCCCCGAAATCTTCAAGTTAGGAGGAATGTATATCCTAACATCCAATCATCCATCTACTCATCCATCAAACACGAGCATCCATTGTCCTTAAAAGACTTCTAATGCTTCATGATCATATGCGAAGTGTGTGTGTACATGTACTTATCTAATGCAAAATCAGGCGGTCTACTGATTCAGTTGACCTCCTTAATGCGAATTATGTAAGTGCCATGAATCCATTATGTATGCAAATTTTTCTATTCTTGATTCTACATGAGTGCACAATCATTCAATACAAATGCAGCATCCACATGACAACACATTAAAGTTCAACCATATACGAGTGCAAACATATATGCATATGCAATATGAAGTGACTGAGCCGATCTAAAACCTAGATTGTGTGTGTATATGCAACCACGAGCAACCACTAGCAATCACTTGCAACCACTTGCAACCATCATCCATAACATGTTTCAACTACATGTTTCCATCCAAAAAGATTCTATCTAAAAGATACGGTCGAGGAAATATACCTAAAAAGATAGATAAAAGCGCAACTTAAGGAAAGAGAAAGATCAAGGATGTATCCTCGAACAGAAAAGGGAAGGCTGTACGGATTCTAGCTTCAGTTTCCCAAGTCGCGTCTCCCTTGGCGTCGCTCCACTGAACTTTGACGAGCTTGACTTCACGGTTGCGTAGTTTCTTCACTTCCGTTCCTAATATGCGGGTTGGAACTTTCCTTATGGTTGCCTCGCGTTCCACTTCGACCTCTTCGAGGATATTTGGCTCTACCACTTCAGCAGACTCATGCAGACATTTTCGGAGATGTGAAACGTGAAAGACGTTGTGGACTCCAGCCAACTTCTATAGGCCATTTTCCCAATTTTTCCTATCTAAAGGTATAGTCGAAGTAAAAACTTTGTGCCCATTAGGCAATGTCAAAACTGAAAACCTATGCCACATATATATTGATTAGGAGAAGAACTCTCTAAGCATCAGCCCCGAAGACCGAAATCAACATCAGACTGACACCCAAAGAATTACTCAACCCAACCACCATATATGATTCTAGGCAACTAAGCATGATGGACTCCTTTTAGGTCATAAGGGAGTCCCTTCCTAAGATCAATCTGTATCCTATAAAACCCAAAAACTTTAGTCAAACCAATGAACACCCTCGAGCCCCAACATGTGTTACTAACAGATGAGTCATACTCCCTATGAGGTTTGCAACAGAAATTTGGATTGAGAATGGGACCGAGAGGATATACTCTTAAGAAGAGATATTATGCACGAATCTAGTCTTCAATCTTCTAAGTCGCACTTCCTTGAGCTTAACTCCATTATGCTTTGTCCGTCTATAACTTCACAATTTCGTAGCTTCTTAATTCCTGTTTCCTTTTTCACTTATTCTCCTTCTAGTATACTTGGCTCAAACCTAACTGCGTACTCATGGTTCCATGCAAGCTCTCCAAAATTCATTAGTGAATCTTGGATCTTGTTCACTTACTAGAAGGTATCCCACATAGATGAATTATCTCTTGAAAATAAACAATTGTCAACTTCGTGAGCGGAGCTGAGATTTTCGCAAAATCCCTTATGAATTTTCGATAGAAACCCGCTAGTCCTAGAAAACTTCGGACCTCAGTTGCATTCCTTGGTGTCTTCCAATCCTGTACCGCCACTACCTTAGCAGGGTCCACTGCTAACCCTTGTTTGGATACTATGTGCCCAAGGAACCTCACCTCTTCTCTCCAAAAGTGGCATTTGGAGAACTTGGCTTTTAGTTGATGGACTCGCAAAGTTTCCATGATTGCCCTTAAGTGTTGAGCATGTTCCTCTTCACTCTTTGAGAAGATAAGGATATCGTCTACGAAGACCACTACGAATTTGTTGAGGAAATCTCTAAATACCCTACTCATCAGGTCCACGAAGTAAGCAGGTGCATTTGTCAAGCCGAAAGGCATGACAAGCCATTCAAAGAAGCCGTCTGGGGTTCTGAACGCCGTTTTATCGATGCTATCTTCAGCCACCCTTAGCTGATGAAAACCGGTTGCTAAATCGAGTTGGGAGAAAACAGACGCTCCTACAAGCTGGTCAAACAAATCGTCAATTCTAGGGAGAGGATGCCTATTCTTTTTCGTTAGCTTGTTGAGCTCCCTATAGTCAACACATAGACGGAGTGAACCATCCGCCTTTGTAGCGAACACCACTGGAGCGCCCCATTCTGAAATGCTCCTCCTAATGAACCCCTTTTCTAGAAGCTCTTTAATCTGTTTACTGAGCTCTTTCCTTTCTCGTGGAGCCATATGTCTAACGGGCAACGCAACGGGCTTTGCATTATCTACCAGATATATGCGGAAGTCTATTTCCCGCTTCGGAGGTAAGCCCTTCACCTCTTCGAAGACATCCGGATATTCCCGGACCACTCTAATTGATTTCAAATTTTCAACAGAGGCATCTAGCGATTCAAGATAACTAAGCATAACCGCATACGAGGGATTACAAGAAATTTCCAAAGTATTACCGAGCTGGGTTAGGAGCCTAACAACCCTTTTCTCACAATCAAGGATGGCCCCATTACTGGATAGCCAATCTATACCCAAAATCAAACCATACCCCGAAAAGCCCAAAACAAAGGCACTACATTGAAATTCTACGCTTAGAATAGAAATTTTCAATCCCAAACAGATCATAGACAAATGAGCTGGGCCCCCAATTGGGTTTGAAACAATTAAGGGGTCCTCTACCATACTAGTTTTTAGGTGCAGAGATTCTACTAAAGCAGACGAGATAAAGGAGTGTGATGCGCCAGAATCAAATAAAGTGCGAACAGGGTGATCATAAAGATAAACTACACTTTCTACAGAAGTGTTTGTACCTCGCTGTTGCAGAGGTGGCGCTTCCAGCACATGAACCTGTGCCCCTGGGGTGGATCCATCCCCCTGCCCCTGTCCTCGTTTCTTTGGGCAGTCCTTAGCCCTATGGCCCGTCTCACCGCAAGAAAAGCACCCACCGTTCTCCTTGGCCTTCTTTTTCCGGCAGTCCTTTACTAAGTGCCCCACTTTGCCACAGAAATTACACGTCCTCTTCTCTTTGTTGCCTTTCCCGCCCTTCTTAAAGTCTGTCTTCTTGGGCTGCAAACCCTCTTTCTTCTTGCCCTTATCCTCCTCATTCAGCAATGCCATTTGCACCAATCTTTCATACGTGGCCCCCATGGGTATATGGGTCATGGCCAAACTGTGTAATGGCTCATTTAACCCTTTGACAAAACGGAGAGCCTTCTTGTGCGGGGTGTTGACTAGGTCAAGCCCAAACCTAGCCAGCTCATCAAACTGATTCACATACTCTCTGACTGTCTTGTCCCCTTGTTTAAGAAATAGGAATTTTTCTAACTGCAAACTCCTTTCTGCATCTGAGAGAAATTTGGTCTCAAACCTTGCCCTAAAGTCCTCCCATGTCTCCACTGGTCTTTCGGCATTAGTGACTTCCCACCAGTAGGAAGCCTCACCCTTCAATAGCCACACTGCTAACTGTACTTTTTGTCTATCTTCTACCTCAAAGATGATGAATAGGTCCTCCGTTTCTTTCAGCCAATTCCTAGCTGCTACGAAGGACTCAGTTCCATGGAAATCCCTTCCTCCCATAGCTTTAAAATCTTTACATATCTTAGCGAACGTGTTTCCCCTAGGAGGAGGTGGAGGAAAAGGTGCTGCTGCAGCTGGATGATTTCCTTCCGCTGGGGGAGGAGGAACGGTAGGACCTGGCTGAGTGGCCCTTGCTTCTAAGAACCGTCTAAACCAACCAGGTATTGGCACCCCTTCTGGCAAGTTAAGATCTTGGGACATGCTGAAAAAAAAGGATAGATTCAAAACGAAGGATAAGAGATAGTTCCTATGGCTTTGGGGAGTGGACTTTTGCCTTTTAAAAATAAAATAATATTTTTTTCTTTTAAAAATGCTTCTTTAAATTTCCTTTTTGAAAATAATTTTTCAAAACTTTTTATCTTATCTGGTAAACCTATGCTCTGATACCAAGTGAAACACCCCACCTCCGTTAGGGTCACTCTCAAAGGGAATGCCCTAATTTTGGTGGAGGTTTATAAGTACAAGTCACAGATATACAAGACAGATATAAGAACACATATTTGTAAAACAGCGGAAGAACAACAAACTTTATTTCGTTAAGTCAAATACGTGTTACAACAACATCCTTTCCAAAAACATAACATAACACTTTCATAATCTGTCTTGAGTACATTATTTAAAGAAGCATAGATAAAACATAGATAAACTGCAAAAGCCCCATAGCGGATTGTCCAAAGCCATAGTTCAAAACAGGAAAGTCCAAGCAATACATTTCTCTTCTTCAAGCTGGATGTTGAGGTAGGTCAAGCTGCTGTGTTCCCTCCCTGAGGACCTGGGGGGGGGGAACGGAAGAAAGAAGACGAAAGAAAAATAGAGTCAGACATAAAGCCTGAGTAAGTCTAGTACTACTTTGTCTATGAATAAAGAACTGGGTATGATAAGTAAAACAGGAAGTGGGCAAACACTATGAACTTGGTTAAGTTATCTAGGGTCGAATATGCTATCGTACCCCATGTTAATCTCTGAACCCATATAAACTAGTTTCCAACTGGCACCCCATAATCAGGGTGATGTGATCCATTCAATGATGATCGGCTCCTACTCGCATAGTTACATGTGTCTTACGGCCCCCGATGTCTGTAGTTACCTATGCTGGTCCCACCATGGGGTGTATCAAGTCCCATAGTGGCAACCCGACACAACCTTAGAGTGCACAGGTATGCTACTGGTATCCAGTGCCTTATTTTTCTGCGCCGGAGTGTGTGCACGCCCGCACTCCGTTAGAACCTACACTGCTACACCACCGCCGTCGATTTGACCTCTTACAATCAGCCCAGTAATCGTGCCCCACCCTGCCTAGTTTCAGGGTATCCTGATACACCATTTAGGGTTACTGCTGAAAAGGGTCCCCCGTTACTAGGTTTTCTATCTCTAGCCAACATGCTAAGTTGGTTAAGTGTTTCCTAACCTAACCCCACCAGTCCGTTTAGTTTAGCATGTTCCATTTTGATTAAGTCTTTAGTCCACTTAATCCTAACAATCCTGACTCAGCCTTAATTGTCTTATTAAGGCCCGGACCTCTCACATTAGACAGGTATTGTTGTGGCTGCCTGTTGCCGGTTGGTTCCGGGCAGTCTTACGCCACAACTCAGTCTAACCTCGGGTCCTTGCTGGGCTCCATGTTTAACCTCCCACATTGGATAGGTATTGTTGTGACTACTGGACAGCCGGGCGGTTCCGGGCAGGTTTACATCACAACTCAATCCAACCTCGGGTTAAACACATCGTATTTTCTACATTTACATATCTTGTCATTCTTCTTTATTTATATGTAAATATTTGCGGCCCATTATTAAGTTAATGGTGTAAAGATTACACCAATCACGGGCCCAACCCATACTTGAATTTGGGCCCTTCTATTTTATATTTTCATTCATTAATTCATTTTAACCCAACGTTATTTTCCCCCGTTTTACACTTCCGTTCATATATATTGGGCTTAGCCTTTTAAAGCCCAATTTAGCCATGCGAAAGGGGAGGCTTATGGCGTATACACAAAGAGGGGAAGGTGAGCGCATGAACTTGCATATGACGTTGGAAAATACATAATATAAATTGGTGTACTTGCATAGTGGTGACATGTATTTTGGTCATAAAACATAGGTGACATAAATCAAGGCATGTAAACTTGCATAGGTTTAAATACAACATGAACCTATATTCTTATTTAGGCATAATGTCAAACATAAGCATGGCCTAAATACTTCTAGCATAAACATGGCATATTGTCAAACATAAGCATGGCATAAAATACTTCTTGCATAGGCATGGCATATTGTCAAACATAAGCATGGCATAAAATACTTCTAGCATAGGCATGGCATATGGTCAAACATAAGCATGGCATAAATACTTCTAGCATGAACATAGCATAATTCAACTTAATCATGATTTAAGCCTAATCACATAATGATGCATAAATATTCCTAAACATGGTGTTTGCTTTAAACTTGCAAAAAGGGGATTTTTGAGTCCAACCTAGCCATGTCTCACATATGTCATTTAACAACATAGAACTAACATGGATTTCAATTATGCCTAATATTATTCATAGCCTAGCCATATTAATGAGTTTTGCAAAAGCATGGTTTAATACATGGATTATGGTGTCAAAATTCCAACATAGTTTCATATGAACTATAACAACCAAACTTGTTCAATTACTTGCAAAATGATTTATGCACAAAATATACATCATGATAGCATAATAACAAAGCCCAAATTCGCATAAATTTCAATCAACTACATACATGTAGCTTCAACATAGATAACATAATTTGCGCAATATTCCAAACGTATACTTGTATAGAACTACCGCATGTAGTTCTTTATAACATAATCCATAAATATCCAAACGTATATAAATTGATAAGAACGCATAAATATGAATTACTTCCATTGCCACAATTCAAGCATACACATCAACACAGTTGTTTATTATACCAAAGTAATACTCTACTTACAATGGTTGCGGCGAATTCTCTAATTAAGAGATATGATTCCTTTGTTGAATTGATTAGCTTTAGGTTGCTTGAATTGCTTTAGGCTTTAGAACTTTCTTCCTAACTCTCTCTCTAGTCAGCGGCTAATCTTTGTCGTTCCTCAACAACATGGCGGCTATAATCTTATTTTGAATGAATAGATTAGGGTTTAGTCTAGGGTTGTTTATATAGAGGTTAGGAATTGATTAGGACCATTGATGTTGCTAGGTTAGATCATAGCCATTCATTAGGAAGAGAGACCAATAAAAACCCGCCACCTAGCCCTAATGACAAAGCAGACCACAGAAATTCGACCACACACCGACCTGGCCAGCCAGGGCTAGACCAGACCTGGCCAGCAGGTCATTTTTGACCTGGGCGCACTTGGCAGGTGCGCCAGGTCAAAAATGCACTGGCGCACTTCACAGGTGCGCCAGTTCATTTTTGTTCTGGCGCACTTCCCAAGTGCGCCAGTGCATTCTGGCCCTTTTTCGGTTTTTCGCCCAACTTCGTTCGTCCATAACTTCTTCATACGATATCCGTTTTTCGAAAACTCGGACTCTATTTCGCGTATTTTTCCGAGACGAACGCAATGGCGTATCCCGTTTCCCTTAGTTCTTTGATTTGGGTTTGATTATACTTTAATTCATGAATTTCACAGTTATAGAATTTTCGGGGTGTTACAGTGGCCCATACGAAAATGCCACAATCTGGTAGAATCGGAATCAACTGAAGCAGACTCCACAACAGCAGTTGTACCCTTCAGCAAATACAGATTTCCAGCTTTTACCCCTTTCATCACTATCAATGAGCCATTTGTAATTTTTAATGAATCTTTTTCTATTACACACTTTAAGCCAAAATTGCACAATGCTCCAATGGAGATCAAACTACGCCTTAAATCAGGCACATGCCTGACATCACATAAAGTGCGAACAACACCATCAAACATCCTGATTTTTACTGTTCCAATACCAATCATGCGACACGCAGCATTATTTCCCATGAGAACCTCTCCTCCATCAAACTGACGATAAGTGGAAAAAACGTGCCTATCTGGTGTCATGTGATAGGATGCACCCGAGTCAATAATCCACATAGTGCTCTTCATAGGAGAGGCAGAGGCTGTAAAAATGCCAGGATCATTATCTGAATCTGATGTCTCCGCCGTAGATGCTGAAGCCTTCTGGGGAACAGCTTTGTTTTTATTCTCCAACTTGGGGCAATTTGCAATATAATGTCCAGGTTTTCTGCAATAATGACAAACTCCCTTCCGAGCTCCTCTTGACTGAGATCTGGACTTAGCTCTGTCTCCACCATATTTGGGTCTACTTTGACTTCTTCCTCTCTGTGCAACAAGGCTTTCAGAATCATTCTCCATGCTCATGCTTGCCAACTTTCCTCTCAACATCTCATTATGCAAATTTGTCTTCACATCCTCCAAGCAAATAGACGAACGCCCATAGATCATAGAGTTAACAAAAGTGTTATACTCTGCAGGCAAAGAACATAAAAGAATAACAGCTTGCGCCTCATCCTCAATCTTTACATCAACTGCTCGAAGATTCATGACAAGTGTGTTGAGGGAATCTATATGAGCAAATACATCTGTTCCAGGCCTCATTTTGAAAGAATAAAGTTGTTGCTGTAAGATGATGCGGTTGGTGAGAGACTTGTCGTAGAACTTTCTCTGAAGAGCATCCCACAATTCCTTAGCAGTTTTCACATGAGAAAACTCTCTAAGTACTTCGTCAGAAAGGCTAAGTTGGATGGTAGTAAGAGCATCCTCTTCCAATTCTTCTAACTCTTCAGGTGGTAATTTCTTCAATTTCTCTGGATCTGAGACAACTTTAAATGTCCTCTCTTTCTTCAACACCGCTTCCATCTTCATCTTCCATGTGCCAAAATCCCCCTTTCCATCAAATCTAGCAACTCCATAATTTGTAGCGCTTCTACCACCGTTATTCTTTGCGGAATTTGACATGGTTGAAAAAGTCTTTGAATAGGACGACTGGCTCTGATACCAATCTGTAGTGCAAAATCAGAGATTTGGGCAGCGGAATACGAATTAACCCAATGATCTAGTCTGTCAACAATTTCAACAACGCCAAAAATAAAAACAAGTGGCACAAATTTATAGAGAGAACAAAAATAGAGGAAAGAGCACACCAATTTTTAACGTGGTTCGGCTTTGCCTACGTCCACGGAGACCCAACAACCTTTATTTCTCAGTGAAGAAATGAGTACAACAGATTACAATAGAGAGAAGACTAATGGTGGATTACTCTTTTTTTTTCATACAATAACATGACCCCTAATTATATAGGGATTTCTTGGAGATAAAGAATAGAAGTTTCTAGGACATGAAGAAAAATAAATATCTTCCTTGATTTGACTGGAGCATAAATGGATGGCATAATTATGGTCTCAATCTCTTTCCCTTTCTTCATCAATTGATTGATTGGCCTATTAATTATTTTTCTTCCAAAAAAAAAATCTTCCTCTTATCCCTTTCCATAAACAAGCCAATTAATTGATTGACAATCAATCAATTTCTTTCCTTCTCCACTAATATTTGAATCATTAATTTCAACAATCATGCATACGGGGCCTAAAGAGTCACAAAAAGTAAAATAAAGTTTTCACTTTTGGCCAAAAACAATTAGCTTTAAAATTGTTTAAAGGTATAATTTGTACATATCAGGTTAATGCATTTCACTAAAATAACTTGAACAAAGCGCCTACGTACCTTGGCCAGTCGTATAAAATGGTTTTTAACAACTAATTCAATGAGAACGTTCCATTCTTAACAGGCTCCTTTGGTTGTATAATGCTCCGTCACCCATTATGACCAGTTTAACCAAATAAATAACTAAATAAAGAAACAAATTGAGAAAAGAGAGAAAGAAATGTTGCCAAATATTCCATTGCTATGAAGCATTACAAAGGCATACTTAACAGACTTTAATCAGTAGAAGAAATATGATATGATATGATTATCTAACATGACTGAACAGTAAATCATGTGCGTGGAGGAAATTTTACTTTAGCGCACTCGTTATAATTTTTATGACAAACATTAGTTGAAGAGCACAACCATCCTTTGCAACTTGATACTATTAAACAATACGACGGACCAGTAGGGCCACTGATCGCGCAGGTAGATGATGACTTGTGTTTCCGTCCAATGTTGAACTCGTCCTCTCATACACATTATCCTCGGAGATGATCAATTTGCCTGCAAACGTAGAAAATATACCATTTATTAGAAAGTGAAATTTGCATCATTTCATAAACTTCTGACCTGTACGTAGTGAATTTGGTTATTTTACTCACACTGAAGAAGAGCACACAATCCTAAGCACAAAATAAAGAATAGGAGTACAGAGCTAATTGTCCTCATTTCTTTGTGAGACAATGGAAAATAGACTAAACAAGTCAATTTGTATTTGCATTTTAAATTTACATTGAAGATAGATATATAAATTATTAAGCATATGATTATTAGATATTTTATATAACATTACAAAATAAGTGACATTATTCAAGTATACGCGGAACATTTAAACGTATATCTAGTCAGTTAATAACTTGACTTGAACTTGTAGAAGGTCATTAATTATATTGATATAGAGAATTTTTTGTATAGTTTCAACTGGTTAACAATGAACATGGAATCAATATTAACATACTGGTTTTTCATATTAATCTTTTTAGTTATAGTTACACAATGATTAAAAAATATATCTAAATTCATAAAACTATATATTTCATATCACAAACTTCACCGAAGTTATATAATTGACTGTCGATCTTAATATGAAGTTGTCTTTGTAGTTGAAACGTGTGCTACGTCGCTATGCCGAAAACATGGAAGGCAACCAAAATTGCATAGCAGTTTTAGGATAAAACAATCCTATAATAAGCATAATAATAAGACTTTTGAACACAAAGCGATGAACATGTCTAATTCCAAGAATAAACAAAAAGCGATAAAGCTGCTCTAGCCCTTCAAATGAAACAAATGGTTCATACCCCTTTGATATCTAAATTAACAATTAACCACAAAGTCGAATAATTAGGGTTATTCAACTTAACGATACCTAAAAGTTTAACCTTGTTAAATTACTAGAAGATTAATGCTTTTCATGGGGTTATTCAACTTAGTTACCGGAATTATAGAATATGGAATTTGATATCAACTTTTGCATATAAATGCAGCAAATTAGCATTTTATTATATACAAAACTATATCCCCAAATTAGAATACATTATGTCGAAAACTTGAAAATATGTGTGAATATATTTGTTTAAAGAAATCTATTAAACATGGAAAGACAGTTGAAACATGTAGAAAATAGAAAAACACCATGCTCACTTAAAAATGCACATCAGAACTGCAGCAAAGAAAAGAAACCAGGTTCAATTCATAAGTGTAATAACCCGGAAAATCAGAACCAATTTAAAATTTTTATTTTGGCAATTTTAATGAATTTTGAATATTTAAAATGAATTATTTTAAATAATAACGACGGAAAATTTATTTTTGACGAAATTAAAATGAATAATTTTATTTTAATTATAAAAGGAATTGAAAATGGTGCGGTAGTTTGAAAATTCGATTTCAAATTTCAAATTAATATACAGGATTCAAAATAAACCGGATTTTAGTGAAACCAAAAATATTAAAATCTATTTGAAAATATCTTTCAACAAATCCGAAAATTTGAAATTTCATAGCGAGAATAAAAAGTTATGCCCAGTTGAAATTTCAGAATAGTCGCTATGGAAATATAGCCCTTAAAATAGCAATTTTGCAAACGACCTCTGTTTTCGACGAAACCACTTTTATTGGATCCGGAATGTCAAATTATTGCCAGGTTCGAATTTTCATAATTTTCTGAATCAATATGTGAGCGTGGCAAAAGAAAACGTGTTTTGACAGTTTCAGTCAATTTGGATCGACCAGAAAATTGCCATTTTTCAAACGGACTTCAAATTCGACGAAATTAGTTTTTTTAGGACCGTATCGTCAATAAAAAGCTAGAAATAATTTTCTAAAATATGCGACCCCAGTAAATTGAAATGTGCGTTCAAATTCAATATATATTGATTTATGTTTTGAATTTGATGGAAATTGATCAAAA
This sequence comes from Allium sativum, assembly GCA_030737875.1. Taxonomy (NCBI): domain Eukaryota; kingdom Viridiplantae; phylum Streptophyta; class Magnoliopsida; order Asparagales; family Amaryllidaceae; genus Allium; species Allium sativum. The sequence continues at coordinate 419,007,472 of CM060913.1, read as the reverse complement.
CGATCGAAATGGCCTATGAAACATATTCCCCTGTGTTCGAAATGGGGGTAATTAGCTAGCGGCGATAGTCGTTGGGTCTCTTTCGGAGTTCGAATTAAAAAGTTGCTTTTTAGAATTAAAATAACTAAATATTTAAATATATATAAAATTCAACTCCCTCTTCTCTCTCCCTCATTCCACCGTTCAAAATCGATTTACAGAGGAAAAAAAAAACCCTAGAACCGCTCGTCACATCCCCACCCTCGTCGGCACCGCCCACCCTAGCGCCGCCTTAGGCTGCTCCGCCCCCTAACCTCGCCGGACCCCCTTCCTCCTCTCTTCCCATTCGCAGTTCATCCCCAAAGCCCCCCACGTCTGAAAACCGCCGCGTCTACCGCGAGAACACCACCATGGCGCGCCACCGCAGATCCGCCCCCCTTTCAGTCGACGAAGGTGCATGCTCCCCTTTCTTCCAATATGAACCGTAAGTTTTTATTTTACTTTATTCTTTTCTTTATCTCCACTTGTTCATGTAATTTTTTTAATGAAATGTATAAAAAAGGGGATAGGATTTTAAAAGTAAGGATATGATTTGTATATTTGAAAAGTTTTGATTTAAAAAAAGAAAAAGAAATGATTTTTAGTTATGTTAAAATATAACTTTTAGCACATAAAAATGTGATTTTTATGTAGGCAATACGACAATAAAGATATGATTTTTATCTAGGTGAAGTAGCGGTGAAGACATGATTTTTTACTTTATAAAAGATATAATTTTTAATTATATAAATATATGATTTTTATATATGGTAATAGCGAACAAAGATTAGATTTTCACGAATATAAAGATGAGGTCTTTATAGATGTAGTGAAATAAAAATACAATATTTATATGAAGATATTTGAAATAAAAATTGGATTTTTACATATACAGTAGCAGAATAAAATTGTGATTTTTATTATAGGAATAGAGAAATAAAAATATGATTTTTATTAATGTAGTAGCGAAACAGAAATATGATTTTTAATATAAAAATCATGTAAAACAGATTGCGTTGGAATCAAAGCAGCGAATCTGAGCAATAAAAATAAAGAATGGCGGAGTGGAACCCAAAGATGAGAACTTCTCACTTTAACTTTATTTTCTAGTTAAAATATATACTAGGATGCAGATGGTGCGTAGCAGCACCCGACACCCGTCGTCCACAGACTATGGATGACTTGTTTGTTTGTTTGATTATGTTGTGAAAATTGTTTGTGATGTGAAATGGACAGAATAAAATATTCGTGTGTTAAATAAAATAATTTTATCATTAGAAAAATATAATTTTGAACGTGTATATGAATAAAATAAATATTCATTTACAAATCGAACGATTTTTATTTGTACACACATTTGACTGATATGGATTGGGATGATATATTTTACATATCGCCCAACTGCACAAATAAATCTGTGTTTGTTGTTTGAAAACCCCACACGGGTATTGGGATGATATTTGATGTACACTAATCCTAATATTTAGTTGTATGTCAATCGGTGAGTTGACAGGATGTTGCAAGCGTTAATTATTTATATTTAACACTTATGCAGTTGTAGAATGCACTTTGGATGATGGTTGATTGTGTATCATGGCTGTTGTATACATGCGTTATATGAAATCCATATAAGCAACATTATATGGTGATTGACTGTGTCTGATTCCTGTTCAAAAAGAAGTAATATTTTAAAATAACGAATATTTTAAGATAATGAATATTTTAAAATAATATTCAGTAAAAGATCAAAATCTGAGTTTGATGTCCGATTTGGGATGGACACGAATATATTTAAATATATAAAGCCGTGTTGATTTGATATGCGCCATTTTGACGTGAACGATATATCGATTTTATTTATTTTTATAATGAATATCGAAAGGAAGTGATTTCAAAATCTAGTGTTTTGGAAATACTATCATTTATATATCGATGATATGGAGTATTCAATTTTGATTTGAAATTGAATATGAAGTTGAAATCGTTTTGAAAATGAATTTAAAACGATTTATAAAATACATTTTAAAATGGAAATCGACGAAATATGTATAATATATTATATATATAATGGCCTGAATAGAACGCGCCATGCTGCGGCAGCTCACGAGTTTCGACCATTGACTTCGAACGGAAATTACGGGAGATCCGACCATTGTATTCTCCTAAAACCGAAACCATTGGGTTCGTATCGAAAAGTGCATTCCAATGAATACAAGAGATTTGAAATCCAACGGTTAGGTTTGGAATCATGTGCAAATTAAATTTGGAAAAGGTCGCTGTAAGTGCAGTTCGATGACCGTTTATGGAAATCGACTGTACGAGCCTTGATAAAACTATTAAAAATATCAATAACATGTGTAAAATCATAATAAATTATTTAGAAAGAATTGGGATGAAAAATTCCATATTTGAAAAGATAAAAATACATTTTACCAAAATGAACTAGTTATGAACTAGAATTGTAATCCAATATTTTTTAAAAATAATTAAATTCGATTTAAAATGGTTTTAAAAATAACCGGAATTTATAATATATGAATTGGAATGGATTTTAATCAAATTATCTTTGGAATATTTCGATATTGGGTTCCGTGATTATACGGATATTGTGGAGGAATTTGGAAGATATATATATATATCGTTATTCCAATATGATATTTGCTGATTTCAGAATTTGATATTGAATATAAGCCGATATATTTTCTATTCAGAGCCTTGTATTTAATATCAAATGGGATTTGGGTTTGTCGTGAATGGTGTCTTCATTAACACTGTTCTTAAACTCAGTTGAGAAAAGATTAAATCTTTTTACTTAGATTTAATAAAGGTTACCAATTAATTCATATTTAATTGGAATTGAATTGGAATTGATTTTTGGGTTTATCGTGAACGGTGTTTTAAATAACACTTGTTCTTTAACCCAATAAAAAATGGAATGTGAATTGGGTTTATTGTGAACTGTGTTTTTAATGGCATTCGTTCTTTAACCCGATTTGCAGTGAAATGTGATTTGGAATTTATAAATCTTTTTATTAAGATTTAACGGGAATTTTCCAAAGTAACGTTTTCCAATTTAATATATTAAATTGGAGTTGAATGGAATTCGATTGATAATAATTGAAGTTAAATTTTGTGGAGGAAGACTGTTAATACATATGGGATTTAAAAGTCTTTGCCGTTATTCCATTTATATTATTAGTCGGATACGGAAATTGATATCGATCATATATGGATTTTTTTTTCCGTGAAGATTCCATAATTAATGGAATGTGATTTGGGTTTATCATGAACTGTGTTTTAAATGACATTATTTCTTTAACCCAGTTAAAGGAAGGATTACATGTCAGTCATTGTATTTCAAACTGTATGGTTGATCTCTGCTAAATATATATATGTTTGGTGGCGGAGAATTTATTCTCTTGCTTAACACCCTTCTCTGAGACGTACGAGCTTAGAGGTTATATATCGGCAGAAATCAATAGCACAGTGTAGATTGTCGATGTGATATATTTGTGTTTCCATAGTTAAATAATCATTAATATTGATTTTTGGGAAGATTAAAACTAAGTGGAGTTTTAGTGAATCTTTAAATAGATTGAAAAAGGGAATGTGATAATTTAAATTATCAAATTTGGGATATGATCGAGAATGGAGTATCGCCAGTTTTGCTCCTAGCGATAGTTAAATCTTTAATTAGATTTGAACATGAATTGGTACTTAATTTTACCAATAAGACCGTGGTGTTAGTTATGGAGTATCACCAGTTTTTCTGTAACACCCCGAATTTCAGTTAATGCTAAAATTCACTAATTGCAGAATAAATAATCTCAGATGTGAGAATTGGGGGAAACGGGCTGCGTTATTACGTTCGTCTCGGAAAAATGCGCGAAATAGAGTCCGAAATTTTGTAAATCGGAGTCCGTATGGCCCAGTTATGGCCCAATGAAGTTTACAGAAAATTCAAAGTTCAAAACAGATTTAAAATTCAGGTTCAAATTTCGAAATTGGGGCCATTGGGCGTAGGTGGGAAAATTCCCGCCTAGCTACCCAAGTCGACAGCCCTGTCGACTGGGCGGTCGACTTGGCTAGGACCAAGTCGACAGCCCTGTCGACTTGGGTGTCGACAGGGGGTGCTCGGCCAGTTTGGCCTGGTGCAACATTTTAGGGTTTGGCTGTGTTTTGGGGCTGTTTTCTGGAAGCTTCCGAGATCTGATGGTCCTAATCTAATTTAGGGTTAATCTAATGGCCAAAAACACTTGCCTAATCTATAAATACACCCTAAGACTACCCTAATTCATACTAAAAATAGATTCAAGGGCCTCATGCCGTCAAATTAAAACTAGAAGGAGCCTCCACCAAAGTTGAGAGGAAGTTAGCATCTCAAATCAACTCTAATCAAGTTCTAATCCACTCTAGCAACTTAATCTTCCTCATTGGAGTGCTAATTAGTTATTTGTGAGTTCCTATGCCTTTAGCAAGCAATTGCTAAACTAATTAGGATAGGATATTATGAGGCTATGGTTGTAAATGTGGATCTATGCAAGTTGTGGTTGTCATATGCTATATGTGCATGATGATTAGTTTGCAAGTTTATATGCAAGTTCATATGCAAGTTTGTCTCTTTTTATGATATGCACAACATATGCAAGTTTGCCTCTATGTATGACATATTATGCAAGTTCATATGCAAGTTTATATGCAAGTTCATATGCAAGTTTGTCTCTTTTTATGATATGCACAACATATGCAAGTTTGCCTCTATGTATGACATATTATGCAAGTTCATATGCAAGTTTATATGCAAGTTCATATGCAAGTTTGTCTCTTTTTATGATATGCACAACATATGCAAGTTTGCCTCTATGTATGACATATTATGCAAGTTCATATGTGGGTTTATATGCAAGTTCATATGCAAGTTTGTCTCTTTTTATGATATGCATAACATATGCAAGTTTGCCTCTATGTATGACATATTATGCAATTTCATATGTGGGTTTATATGCAAGTTCATATGCAAGTTTGTCTCTTTTTATGATATGCATAATATATGCAAGTTTGGGTTAATGATTTATGTTAGTTGGGTTTAATATTATGATGCAAGTTGACACCTTTTAAACCCATGTTAATGCTAATGTTATGATAAGTGGAACCCATTATAATTATGATGAATCTTCCCATTTATATGTCATGTTGTGTGAACGAATTACGTGGGGAACGATGGGGTTAATATGCATGTTAACAAAAATTGTGTGAAGTTGGTATGATTAAGCATAACATAAAATGAATGGACATAATTGGGAATTTACCTATTAAGTTAGGTCAACCCATATGATGGAGTTGGGAATTTACCTATTAAGTTAGGTCTACCCATACTATGGAATTGGGAATTTACCTATTGAGTTAGGTCTACCCATATTCTTAAAAATGTGTAATTAATTAGGGATAATTAATACAAATTATGGGGGTGATTAATTAGGTGTAATTAATCAACTAAGACACGAGGTTGGACCCTTTTGTAGCAGAAGTCTGCCCGGAACCGACCGGCAATCCAGCAGCTACAAATGATTGGCCCAATGTGAGAAGTCTTAGTCATAAATTAAATACGTGATTAAAGTAAAGACACGAGGTTAGACCCTTTTTATGACGGAAGTCTGCCCGGACCCAACCGGCATATCCAGCAGTCATAAAAGGTGGTCTAATGTGAGAGGTCTTTATGAGGTCATGATCTTAATTAATTAATTAAGAAACACTTAACCATATTAGCATGTAGAGGGACATGAGGGGTTAAGTGGATGCCTTGGGTGGCATGTGGAAATCTAGTGGTTGCCTTGGGTGGCAATAGAAAATACGATTAGAATACTTAACCAAAGTGGAACATGTAATTAAGACATGATTAAAGGGTTAAGTGGTATACACTAGAAATGACAATCTTAGGTGGGTAGCTTGTGGGCGCCCATCTCAACCAATATCCCAAACGTATCTTAGTGGGCTCGACTCAAGTCGAGGACGGGACACGCATATTGGGCTTGACTATAAGAGGCCAAAATGGGGTAGCGGTGGCAACGCGAGTCCAACGGGTTTCATATGCGTGTGTGGACCCGGGCTGGTAGGTAAGACGTTGCATCGTGTAGATATAAGCCATGCACCATTTGTTGTATCGGGTTGCCACTTTGGGGAGTGATACACCCCATTGTGGGGCCAGCACGGGTATCTACGGTAGGGAGCCGATCGCTTGGGAGTAGTGGGTACACCTAGTGGAGATAGGGGCAGACGGCACCTATGTAGTCAGCTAGGGGTACATGAAACTACTGGGTAAATTTTCTAAGTCCTTGGGAGGGATCAATCTTTAAGTAGGAATGACTGGTGTGGTGCAGTGTAGTAATTATCCTTGGGTGGGTAAATGCGTCTTTATCGTTATCTTAGTTCATTCTAAGTCTGATTGGCTACTGAGTGTAGTCATTTATCCCCAGTCACACCGTACCAAGTTATATCATACCCTAATTACTTTAATGATTGTATTGTTAAAGTTATAGGACTCGCTCAGACTTATGTCTGACCCCGTTGTTTTTATCTTTTTTCCCAACCCTCAGGTTCTTAGAGTGGGCCCAGCACGAGTGGGCTTTGATCAGGCTGCTTTTATTACTCTCTTGGAGCTTGGACCCTAGATGTAGAGCTCAGCTTACCCTTTTCTTTTATGGCTATCAGTTCATGTATTGGGATTATGTATTTTTATTTATCAGGATGGATATTTTGTACTTGACTCTTATCATGGTTTTGTGATGTAACCAAACATGTTTTACTTTCCGCTGCAATGAAATGATGTTTTAAATTTTCATGCATTACTTATATCTGTCTTGCTGTAATTTTGCTGTTCTATATTCACTTAAAATACTCCACCGATGTTATGGCATTCCCTTAGCGAGTGACCATAGCGGGAGTGGGGTGTTACACGTGGTATCAGAGCAAAGGTTACCGGAACAGATAAATTTTTTAGAAAACTATTTTTCTAAAAACATTTTTGGAAGAGATATCTTCAAAAACATGTCTTTAAGGGGAAAATTTTTTGAAAGAAAAGCATAATCCCCAATAGCCATATCTTTATCTTTCGAATTCTCCGTTTTGAATCTTTCCTTTTTCGTTTCAGCATGGCTGAGGATCTTAACTTTCCGGAGGGTGTGACGATACCAGTATGGTATAGGAGATTGATGGAGGCTAGGGCCGCCACTGCGGGTCCAGCAAATGTTCCTCCACCAACCGGAGCACCCGATCTTCCTCCTCCCCCTCCTCCTCCTCGCACGGATACTTTTGCTAAGACTTGTAAGGAATTTAAAGCTATGGGAGGGAAACCTTTTCAAGGATCTGAAACTTTTGTGGAGGCTAGAGATTGGCTTAAGGAGGTGGAAGAGTTGATAGATATCTTTGAGATGGAAGAAGGAAAGAAAGTCAAGTTAGCTGCTTGGTTAATGAAGGGAGAGGCCTCATTCTGGTGGGAGGTCACTAATGGAGAACGCCCCGTTGACTCTTGGGCGGATTTTAGGCAAAGATTTGTGGCAAAGTTTCTCTCAAGGGCAGAGGAAAACTTGTATATGGAAAGATTCTTGACTCTAAAGCAAGGAAATCTCTCGGTGAAGGAATATGTCAACAAATTTAATCAATTGGCAAGGTTTGGCATAGACATGGTGAATACACCGGAGAAGAAGGCTTTGAGGTTCGTGAAAGGCTTGAATGAACCGATGCATGGATTGGCTATGACTCATATCCCTATGGGGGCCACCTTTGAGAAGCTAGTTGACATGGCTCTCATGCATGAAGAAGAGAAGGGTCCCAATGCTAATAAGGCACCCGAGAAGAAGGGAGATCAAAAGAGACCTCAGCAACAACAGCAAAACAAAGGTGGGAAATGCAACGGTGGCAAGGGGAAGAAGAAGTGCTTCAATTGCGGGATACCAGGCCACATAAGCAAAGATTGTCGAAAGAAGAAGAAGACTGGCTGCTATCACTGTGGCGAAGCAGGGCATCTAGTGAAGGATTGCCCTAAGAAGGGGCAAAGGACGGGATCTACCTCAGGAGGACAGGTGCAAGCTCTTATGGCACCGGGTCAGGCTAGGGGGCAAGTACAGGCTCTCGCGGTTCCACCGATTCAGGAAAGAGGTAGAACTATTTCCGTTGAAAGTCTGGTTTTTCTATTTGATCATCCTGTCCGTACATTGTTTGATTCTGGCGCATCGCATTCGTTTATCTCATCATCATTAGTTGAGTCACTACACTTAGACACCAGTCTAGTAGATGATCCCTTGGTTGTTTCAAACCCAATTGGGGGCTCCACTTATTTGTCCATGATATGTTTGGGTTTGAAGATTTCTATACTTAGCATTGAGTTTAGATGTGATGCTTCTGTTTTGGGCTTCACGGGCTATGGGTTGATTTTGGGCATGGACTGGTTATCCAGTAATTGTGCCGTTCTTGATTGCGAAAGGAGAGTTGTTAGGCTCATGACCCGCTTGGGTAACACTCTCGAGATCTCTTGTAATCCCATGGATTCTGTTATGCTAAGTTATCTTGAATCGCTTGACGCTTCGGTCGAGAGTTTGCAATCTGTTAGAGTGGTCCGGGAATACTCGGATGTGTTTGAGGAGGTGAAGGGCTTACCTCCGAAGCGGGAGATTGACTTCCGAATATATCTTGTGGATAATGCTAAACCTGTATCTTTACCAGTGCGCCACATGGCTCCTCGTGAGAGGAGGGAACTCCATAAGCAAGTAGGGGAGTTGCTTGAGAAGGGGTTCATAAGACGAAGTATATCTGAGTGGGGTGCTCCAGTAGTTTTTGCTACAAAGGCGGATGGGTCCCTCAGACTTTGTGTAGACTATAGAGAACTCAACAAGCTCACAAAGAAGAATAGACACCCATTGCCGAGGATTGATGATCTTTTCGATCAGTTGGTTGGCGCTTCAGTATTTTCTCAGTTGGACTTAGCCACGGGGTTTCATCAGTTGAGGGTGGCTGAGGATAGCATAGACAAGACTGCCTTTAGGACTCCGGATGGTTTCTATGAGTGGCTGGTGATGCCATTTGGGTTGACGAACGCCCCTGCATACTTTGTTGATTTGATGAGTAGGGTGTTCAGGGAGTTCCTTAATAAGTTCATGGTGGTCTTTGTGGATGATATCTTAGTATTTTCTAAGAGTGAAGAAGAGCATGCCCTACATCTTAGGGAAGTGTTGGAGACTCTTCGAGCACACAGCCTTAAGGCTAAATTCTCTAAATGTCACTTCTGGAGGAAGGAAGTGCGGTTTTTGGGGCACGTGGTCTCCAAGGAAGGGATAGCTGTGGATCCCGCGAAGGTAGTATCAATTCAAGATTGGAAGGTTCCGAAGAATGCTACCGAAGTAAGAAGTTTCTTAGGGTTGGCGGGCTACTATAGGAAGTTTATCAAAGACTTCGCGAAGATATCAGCTCCATTAACCCTCTTGACGAAGAAGAATCTTGTTTTCACATGGGACGTAGATTGTGAGGATGCGTTCCGACGGTTAAAGAGAGCTTTAACCACCGCTCCAGTTTTAGTGCTGCCAGATGGGAGTAAGCCATTTGTTGTTTACACCGATGCTTGTGGAACAGGACTAGGCACAGTCTTAATGCAATAGGGAAGGGTTATAGCCTATGGTGGAAGGCAGTTGAGAGTGCATGAGAAAAATTACCCTACCCATGATCTAGAGTTGGCCGCTATTGTTTTTGCGCTTAAGTCATGGCACCATTATCTTCTTGGCGAGAGGTTCGAATTGTTCACAGACCACAAATCTTTGAAGTACTTATTCTCTCAGAAGGATTTGAATTTGAGGCAGCAAAGGTGGATGGAATTCTTAGCGTCCTATGATTTTGATATAGCATATACCCCTGGCAAGGGTAACGTGGTGGCAGACGCCTTAAGCAGAAAAAGGTTGACCTTGAGTCCATTATTCGTGGAATGGCAAAGCTTGGAATTCATCTCGATGTTTGTTTTTAGACCTTCCGTTGACTCCGTACCCGGTTTGCTAGCTTCCTTGGAAGTTAGACCTACTCTTTTGGGACGGATTGGTGAGGCACAGCGAGACGACCCATAGTTGGTTGAGTTAGTAGAGAAGCTCATAAGGGGGGAGTCGTCCAGCCATTTGAGTAGGTACACCCTAGATGATAAGGGGTGGTTGCGTAGAGACGGTGGACTTTGTGTACCGCAAGACGAAGGTTTGAGGAAGGCTATTTTGGATGATGCACATCGTTCAAAGATGACCATTCATCCCGGTGGGGACAAGATGTACCAAGACATGAAGCGAGTTTTCTTTTGGGCCGGTATGAAGAAAGACGTGGCCGAGTATGTCGCTAGATGCTTGGTGTGCCAACAAGTGAAAGCGGAGCAAAAGAAACCCGGAGGGTTGCTTCACCCATTGGAAGTTCCGCTATGGAAGTGGGATAGTGTCTCGATGGATTTTGTCGATGGATTACCAAGATCAAGGATGGGTAATACGGGAATTTGGGTTGTGGTAGACAGACTTACTAAGAGCGCCCATTTCATACCCGTGAAGAGTAAGAGGACAGCTCCATGGCTAGCTTCAGTTTACATTCGAGAGATTGTTAGATTGCATGGTGTACCTTCCAGTATTGTGAGCGATCGAGATCCTATCTTCACTAGCGAGTTTTGGAAGAGTTTGCAAGAGGCGGTAGGGACTCAGTTGTGTTTGAGCACCGCATATCATCCTCAGACGGACGGCCAGACTGAGAGGGTGAATCGTATTTTAGAAGACCTTTTGAGGCTATGTATCTTGGATTTTGGAGGTACATGGGAAGAGCATCTTCCATTGGTGGAGTTCGCATATAATAACAGCTTTCAGTCTAGTATTGGCATGGCTCCTTTCGAAGCTCTTTATGGAAGGCCTTGTCGATCACCTACATGTTGGTGGGAATCTACGGATAAGATCTTTCTTGGGCCCGATATGGTTAGAGAGACTTCGGAAAAGATTGATTTGATTAGAAGAAGGATGAAAGCGGCGCAAGACAGACAGAAATCTTATGCGGACAAGAGGAGGACGGATCTTGAGTTTGTTGTTGGGGACGTGGTCTTTGTCAAAGTGTCTCCGTTACGGAATGTGGTTCGCTTTGGATCTGTTGGGAAGTTAGCACCAAGGTTTGTTGGACCGTTTCCTATTAAGGAAAGGATTGGACAGATGGCCTATAGAGTGGAGTTGCCCGACAGACTTAGTGGTGTACATGATGTGTTCCATGTGTCACATTTGAGGAAGTGCCTACATGAGACCGCAGAGGTGGTAGAGCCGAGCTTGCTTAGAGAAGTGGAAGTAGAGCGTGATGCGACTATTCGACGAGCTCCTACTCGCATCCTTGGGTCAGAGACTAGGAAATTGAGGAATCGAGAGGTTCAACTAGTCAAAGTACAATGGGGAGAAGATGAGGGCAACGCTACTTGGGAGACGGAAGCGAAGATGCGTTCATTGTACCCATTCCTTTTTGAGGGTATGTCTTTTAACTTCTCCTTTATCGTTTGTCTAGTACTTATCTTATCTTTAGTATGTCCTCTCGTTAGTACTTTTGACCTTTAAATAGGGTAAACATATGGTTGAAACATGTGTTTGAGACATGTTATGGTTGATGGATGCATGTGGATGCAAGTGTTTGCTAGTGGTTGCTCGTGGATGCATATACACACACTCTAGACACTAGATCGGCTCAGTCACTTCATATTGCATATTGCATATAATTGCGTGTAGGTAGCTATATTTATGGGTGTATAATGATTGTGTTATCATATGGATGATGCATTTTGGTGAATGATTGTGCACTCATGTAGACATTGTATGTGTCGATAGGGTTCTCTCGCATACATAATGGATGCATGGCACTATCATGGTTTGCATATGTTCATACATTAGATAGGGAACATATACACACACTTTTTTTTGCATATGCTCATACATCATTAGAAATTGTTTTAAGGACAATGGATGCCCGTGTTTGATGGATTGAGTAGATGGTTGTTTTGATGGTAGGATATGCATTCTCCTTAGCTTAGAGATTTCGGGGACGAAATCCTTTAAGGAGGGGAGAATGTAACACCCCGAATTTCAATTAATGCTAAAATTCACTAATTGCAGAATAAATAATCTCAGATGTGAGAATTGGGGGAATCGGGCTGCGTCATTACGTTCGTCTCGGAAAAATACGCGAAATAGAGTCCGAAATTTTGTAAATCGGAGTCCGTATGGCCCAGTTATGGCCCAATGAAGTTTACAGAAAATTCAAAGTTCAAAACAGATTTAAAATTCAGGTTCAAATTTCGAAATTGGGGCCATTGGGCGTAGGTGGGAAAATTCCCGCCTAGCTACCCAAGTCGACAGCCCTGTCGACTGGGCAGTCGACTTGGCTAGGACCAAGTCGACAGCCCTGTCGACTTGGGTGTCGACAGGGGGTGCTCGGCCAGTTTGGCCTGGTGCACCATTTTAGGGTTTGGCTGTGTTTTGGGGCTGTTTTCTGGAAGCTTCCGAGATCTGATGGTCCTAATCTAATTTAGGGTTAATCTAATGGCCAAAAACACTTGCCTAATCTATAAATACACCCTAAGACTACCCTAATTCATACTAAAAATAGATTCAAGGGCCTCATGCCATCAAATTAAAACTAGAAGGAGCCTCCACCAAAGTTGAGAGGAAGTTAGCATCTCAAATCAACTCTAATCAAGTTCTAATCCACTCTAGCAACTTAATCTTCCTTATTGGAGTGCTAATTAGTTATTTGTGAGTTCCTATGCCTTTAGCAAGCAATTGCTAAACTAATTAGGATAGGATATTATGAGGCTATGGTTGTAAATGTGGATCTATGCAAGTTGTGGTTGTCATATGCTATACGTGCATGATGATTAGTTTGCAAGTTTATATGCAAGTTTATATGCAAATTTGTCTCTTTTTATGATATGCACAACATATGCAAGTTTGCCTCTATGTATGACATATTATGCAAGTTCATATGCAAGTTTATATGCAAGTTCATATGCAAGTTTGTCTCTTTTTATGATATGCACAACATATGCAAGTTTGCCTCTATGTATGACATATTATGCAAGTTCATATGCAAGTTTATATGCAAGTTCATATGCAAGTTTGTCTCTTTTTATGATATGCACAACATATGCAAGTTTGCCTCTATGTACGACATATTATGCAAGTTCATATGTGGGTTTATATGCAAGTTCATATGCAAGTTTGTCTCTTTTTATGATATGCATAACATATGCAAGTTTGCCTCTATGTATGACATATTATGCAAGTTCATATGTGGGTTTATATGCAAGTTCATATGCAAGTTTGTCTCTTTTTATGATATGCATAATATATGCAAGTTTGGGTTAATGATTTATGCTAGTTGGGTTTAATGTTATGATGCAAGTTGACACATTTTAAACCCATGTTAATGCTAATGTTATGATAAGTGGAACCCATTATAATTATGATGAATCTTCCCATTTATATGTCATGTTGTGTGAATGAATTACGTGGGGAACGATGGGGTTAATATGCATGTTAACAAAAATTGTGTGAAGTTGGTATGATTAAGCATAACATAAAATGAATGGACATAATTGGGAATTTACCTATTAAGTTAGGTCTACCCATATTATGGAGTTGGGAATTTACCTATTAAGTTAGGTCTACCCATACTATGGAATTGGGAATTTACCTATTGAGTTAGGTCTACCCATATTCTTAAAAATGTGTAATTAATTAGGGATAATTAATACAAATTATGGGGGTGATTAATTAGGTGTAATTAATCAACTAAGACACGAGGTTGGACCCTTTTGTAGCAGAAGTCTGCCCGGAACCGACCGGCAATCCAGCAGCTACAAATGATTGGCCCAATGAGAGAGGTCTTAGTCATAAATTAAATACGTGATTAAAGTAAAGACACGAGGTTAGACCCTTTTTATGACAGAAGTCTGCCCGGACCCAACCGGCATATCCAGCAGTCATAAAAGGTGGTCTAATGTGAGAGGTCTTTATGAGGTCATGATCTTAATTAATTAATTAAGAAACACTTAACCATATTAGCATGTAGAGGGACATGAGGGGTTAAGTGGGTGCCTTGGGTGGCATGTGGAAATCTAGTGGTTGCCCTTGGTGGCAATAGAAAATACGATTAGAATACTTAACCAAAGTGGAACATGTAATTAAAACATGATTAAAGGGTTAAGTGGTATACACTAGAAATGACAAGCTTAGGTGGGTAGCTTGTGGGGGCCCATCTCAACCAATATCCCAAACGTATCTTAGTGGGCTCGACTCAAGTCGAGGACGGGACACGCATATTGGGCTTGACTATAAGAGGCCAAAACGGGGTAGCGGTGGCAACGCGAGTCCAACGGGTTTCATATGCGTGTGTGGACCCGGGCTGGTAGGTAAGACATTGTTGCATCATGTAGATATAAGTCGTGCACCATTTGTTGTATCGGGTTGCCAATTTGGGAAGTGATACACCCCATTGTGGGGCCAGCACGGGTATCTACGGTAGGGAGTCGATCGCTTGGGAGTAGTGGGTACACCTAGTGGAGATAGGGGCAGACGGCACCTATGTAGTCAGCTAGGGGTACACGAAACTACTGGGTAAATTTTCTAAGTCCTTGGGAGGGATCAATCTTTAAGTAGGAATGACTGGTGTGGTGCAGTGTAGTAATTATCCTTGGGTGGGTAAATGCGTCTTTATCGTTATCTTAGTTCATTCTAAGTCTGATTGGCTACTGAGTGTAGTCATTTATCCCCAGTCACACCGTACCAAGTTATATCATACCCTAATTACTTTAATGATTGTATTGTTAAAGTTATAGGACTCGCTCAGACTTATGTCTGACCCCGTTGTTTTCATCTTTTTTCCCAACCCTCAGGTTCTCAGAGTGGGCCCAGCACGAGTGGGCTTTGATCAGGCTGCTTTTATTACTCTCTTGGAGCTTGGACCCTAGATGTAGAGCTCAGCTTACCCTTTTCTTTTATGGCTATCAGTTCATGTATTGGGATTATGTATTTTTATTTATCAGGATGGATATTTTGTACTTGACTCTTATCACGGTTTTGTGATGTAACCAAACATGTTTTACTTTCCGCTGCAATGAAATGATGTTTTAAATTTTTAAGCATTACTTATATCTGTCTTGTTGTAATTTTGCTGTTCTATATTCACTTAAAATACTCCACCGATGTTATGACATTCCCTTAGCGAGTGACCATAGCGGGAGTGGGTTGTTACATTTTCTCCATGGGATGAATAGATTGGGATTGGGAAATTAAACAAATGATTACTTCGGTAAGGTGCGCTAATCCCGACTAGTTTGGAAAACTGTAACATGGTTTGAATTGACATCCAAAGGAAGATTAAAGAATAAATTTAAAGAATTTATCTTTGATAAAATTAATGGGAACCTTTCCTAAAGTATACGAATATTTGAGTAAAAGAATATTCAGAATTGGAATGAGGTGTATGTTGTGTTTTTATAACACTTGTTTATTATATACGTGAGTTATTCGAAAAGGCCGGGTTTATACCCATTCCGAATAACGGATTTGACGATAAGTCGACGATGAAGACGGTGTTTGAAGACCGGAGGTCTTCACATTGTTTGGATGATTAGTGATGTCTTGATTGGCTTGTACACCCAAGACGAGGTAATAAGTGGTGATCGTCCTGATGTACTTGGAGATCGACCGATATGTGAGGGCCTCTCTCCTGTATTGGACATATAGGATGAGGAATAAGGTGCCTCCGGTTTCGTTCAGACCCAGAACGAACTTGTAAATGGATTGTATGTCTGACATTAGATTTTATTCTGTTGATTGATATATATCTGTTTGGCGGCAGAGAATTTATTCTCTTGCTTAACACCCTTCTCTGAGACGTACGAGCTCAGAGGTTTTATATCGATAGATATCAATCTCATGGCATAAATCGCATGTGTAGCTTGCAGAGACGCAGTGATCAAGGCTTCTATTAAAAAGCAGAGTCTTGTGGTTGATGATCAAAGCATAGTTTTAACATAGCGCCGCTTTGTGTATAGCATTAATTCGCAAGCCTCACACCTCGGTATGAGTCAAAAACGGGATCAGACCATTGGGAGAACATGACGTTTCTTTCTAGCTATGGGTAGTGTCAGGGTTTTACATGCCCTGACATTTTTATATTTTTACCTATGTGGTTGTTGGATTGCGAGGCGCCTTGGATATATCGGTCTCTACGGAGCCGATGGATAGGTCCGATAGGACCGGAAAACGTTTGTTCAGGAATTGCCAATCCACTAACGTAAGTGTGGACCGACCCAACCGATCAAGGGTTACCTAGAGTGTGTAGTCCTGAGACATTTGCTAGAGTGTCTCGAAGCGGTGAGGAGCCATCCCTGGCCTCGACTCATGACGGAAGTCCAATTTCCAATACGTGACATTTTGGTTTAGATTGTAGAGCCTAGTATTGGCGATATGATATATGGTACCCATGCCGTCTATGATTGATACATTTATATTTGAAGCTGTTTTTGACACTATACACTTATTATAGTATCAAATGATTTGTTTTAAATGTACCAAGCTTGTTTGGCTATTATAAGGGAAAACCCTATCCTCCGGCTTGCGTTGCATTGTGTGATGGGACTTAGTTCTTATAATAGCTTCATTTTTCAAAATGCATTGCGCTGTTTATCCTATGCACTAGTATTCTTGGGAGGAAACCCGTTCTGTGTTATCCGGCGTGGTCCCTTGAATTACTCTCTTTTAAAGTAAAGTTTTAAATAACTGTTTTGGTTCTCACACCAGTCACATGACTGACCTGGAGTTTTTTGTTTTAACCTAAACTCTGGGTGCCCCTATTTTCCATACGAGCAGCTAGTAGTTGAGTTTTTGCAGATTTTTTTCACAGGATCCTACTTTACAGCTGGAATGATATTCAAAAAGCTCTATATCTGTTTATCTCTTTCAGTTGTTTTTTGTATTATCTTCCGCTGCTATGTAATGTACTTTAATCTCTGATATTTTTCTGATGTATAATATTTATGCATACTCTGTATATTCTTGTACTCTGATGTAAATTGTTGTAATAAGCAATGAAATATTCTTCTGTTTGTGTTCCGATTCGTCGTGTTTTCAACTCAGTCCGGGCTTTCCTATACAGGGAAGTTCGGTCGTGTCAATAAGCAACTCGTGTAGATATTTAGGAAAGAAACTAAAATCAGTATGCACTTAAAAATGCACTGTAACAGTATAAAGTCAGGCATATTTGTAGTCTTTCTACAATATGCCAAAGAGCAACCAAAATTGCGCAAAAGCATGACTATAAAGATCTTCGGTGGTACTATTAGCCTATTAGGCCAGTGGTAGGAAGACAAAAGGCAGTTGATCATTTTTTTGAACAGATTAAGGACAGACCAAGGACAAACTAAGATGGTCCGGACAATCAAATTCTTTTATGATATAGTAGTTATAGTTATAACCACTAAAAATGGAAAACTTGACTAGTCATTGACATTCAACGAACTTATGTTTGTTATTTATTTGCTTGAGAGCAGAATGAGGTGCAAGTTCGGGATTTAGCAGTCGTTCAGCCATGTCAGGTTCAACGTAAGTGTTATCGAAGCCCAAGTACATCACATTATTATATAAATTATCCATGCAACCAACGAAGGAGGACTCGCTGAGGAGTTTAAAAATAGACCCCAAAAGGTTAAATAAGAGGTTCACAAAAAATCTTCGTCGGAATACCTTATTAGTGGAAATGCATATTTGTTACTTCAACCACTTTAGAATATTTTTTCACTTGGGGTTCTTCAACTTTTAGATGTTTCAAATGAAATGCACGATTACGAACAAAGTCTTTCTTTTGGAAGTACACATCAGAAAATGGTGATTTAGACCGTAAGTGATCTCTTGAGCAATTCACATATATGTATATTAACATTTTAGTATGAAAACGTAGAGGCTTACGTAGAGGAGGTATCATTGGAAATTATGTCCAAAATAAAATTTTGAAATGCATTAACATATAGTTTGAAAGCTGAACATAAGATATTCGAACTTAGCCCAGTACGAACATACATGAACTTAAAGACATCATTGAAATGGAATTGCAATTCCCAAGTATAAATGCCACAGCCCCCAAAGATGACACCATGCATGCCAGCATTCAAACATATAGATGATAGTCAATACGAATAAAACCATAATGCAACAACATCGCATAAACAGATGTTTCAAATATACATCGAGATGCTTAATTAGATACAAGATTCTTCACATTATGTTTCAAGAATTAGTAAATAGAATAATATCAGTTTTTATCTCAACGTACAGGTACATGGGAAAATTTTGATTCAAGGCAAAACAGTGGTAATCTAGTGACATAAACCGGTCCAGGTAGGTAGCTTAATATTGGATAAAAGTCCTAATTTTCTCAGAACCTTCTGCCTAGTTGGTATCAAACCTTTTTAATGCATTGGACAATTTTAGTTCCATGACTGGGTTAGAAATCAATTAGCCCAAATTGGAATTCACAATTCAATAACAAATCAATTGGGTAAATTAGCTAGCTTCTTGATCAAAGCAGCGTACTTGTAAATTTCAAATTTTAAGTAATAAGTTGAACTGTAAAATATATGTACAAAAAAAACATGGCACTATTTTAGTCTATCATGTCATGTTTTTGTCATGTAGGAAGAAAACACTGCTATCATAAATCATCTTATGATCTGAAACCCCATTTCATATAAAATAGATTTTTTTCTCAAACTACAATTAAAACTCGATTACAAATGCCGGGGTGAGAAAAACCGTTTAAGTTACACCAAAGTAAAAAAATATTAAGATACCTGGATCTATAATTCAAACCTATAATTTACAACATGAAATATAGTTAAAACTCGAAACATGGAGAAAAGTAATTTCTACGCTTAGGATCTTTAGATACATCAATATTTAAATATTATTAACGAAGAAAGAAGAATAAATGGTTTTACATAGTTGGATATAATTTGATAAAATATGCAAAGCAAAACTAGTAGTACAAGAGCATATATGATATAAGTCATTAAAATTTATGATTCATAATTTCAATACACTTTCGATTTAAATGGTTAGAATTATGTTATATGATTTAGGAACCATTTTGAAAACCTTAGCAGAATTTGATTTATTGTTTTTTGACAAAAAAGTACCAAATTCATTCAAATGTAAAAATGATTTTGAATGTTTTCCAAATGAGTAGAAAATCCATAGCAAAATAGTAAGAAGGATACCAGAGTAGCGAGTTGAGCATCGAAGCGTCCAACAAAACAAAGCACTTCATCAATGCTAGCAAAGGTCATGGACTATATCGTATGTATCAATCGATTGGTGAAGGCCCCTTTCTTCTCTATGTCCTCTTTTATCTAACACTACAACAATAATTTTGTGAGAGGAATTGAATAAGATACAATATATAAGAAGCATTGAAATTTAAATATCGTTTTTCTTTTACTAGGTGAAACACTTGATAAATATGTACTTTAAAATGAAGAATGATGTCTTCTCAATACCAATTAATAAATATTCATGACCTCATATGTAACATCCGTGATTTTTGACCGTTCAAATCGACAATGATCCTCAATGTCGACTTAAACAAAACAAAAATACGGATAGTTATTGTGATTTATATAAGAAAAAGGAAGAAAGAAGTAAAACCAATACAGAATCTCACAACGGAAGGACAAAAATATAATAAGTAAGTAACAGTTCATGAAGCTATTAAAAACATACATTGATTATATTTTACATCAATTACCAGAGTTAACTATACTAAACATACCGATACTTGCAGCGGAATAATAATGGATACGTCTGTTGAGCTCCACCTTCATCTTCATAATGTCATCTTCAATAACTGAAAGCTCAGGCTGACCCGAGCGTATTGCATAAAGAGAAACACAATAAACACTCGGATCAGAACTAAATCATTCACATATTAGTCAAATTAAAATACGAAATAACATGAGTGTTATAGGTGGAGAAATCTAAAGAAGTACTATGGAAAGTCGCGAATGATTTTGGAAAAATGAAGTTATCATAAGCTCGTCCTACATCACACAACGCAAGCGCACACCAAATGGGCGAGTTTTGTCTTATGATAACCAAACATGCTTTCATACGTGAAAATCTTCTTTCAATACTATTAATAGTTCATAGTGTTGAAAACCGTTTTGCAAATAAATATATTAATCTTAGCAAGCATAGTGGCTATGCCCACATACATAATTTACAAACAAAACGAAAGGCTAGTATTGGTAGTTAGGTTCCAATATGATGGTTCCTGACACGAAAGATCAATCGTGAACAAGGTGCAACCTCACGAGTTCATGGTTAACATCCAGACTCGGACACCAAACACCGGGTAAATCACCGGTTAACATCCAGACACGGACACCGAACATACCCTTTATTTTCCCCAGGTTTCGAAGTAGATCTACCGCCGAAGCTTTCGAGTTTCAATAGAAATGTATATATACAATCTAACCACCAGTTTATCATCAATCCGGGGTGTGAGGTTCGTCGAAGTCACGGTATACACAATGCTATTACCACTAGCTCATTTCATAACTTGAGTATGCCGCATTGTCAATTTACTACGTGTCACTGATTCCTATCAACACATAACCTCTAAGCATGTAAAACTTAGAGATGGGAATAATTTATTTGCCACAATCCGATATATATTAACAAAAATCAGTGCCACACAGTTAATTACAATGTCAGACACACAATCCATACAAGTCCATCCTGGGTCTGAATGGAACAAAATCCGAATATCCTCAAATATAATCAGACATCATGCCACTTATAACCTGGTATTGAGTGATCAGCCTAATCGAGACATCAGCAGTTAATCCAAATAAATCCAAAAATTTCGGGTCTTCATTCGTTATTTCGACATCTCCAATTTGCTGTATAACGTCGTATTATTACTTGGAATGGTTTTTGAACATATATTCGATCCCGGTCTTTCCAAATAATAAGTGCATTATTAAAACAATAGTCATGCCTCCAAATTTTCATATCAATATCAAGATTATTTAAACATCGAATTTTATTTAAAAGGGGGAATATTTTTTTTATTTCAAGTCTCAATCTGAATCAATGGTTTAAATCTAGAAAATTCTAATTTAATAGACATTATAAATATTTAAATAACTTGAAAAAAAAGATTATTATAAATACAACTTTTTTTTTGAAAACATATATATAATAAAATAATTAGAGTATAATAAAATAATTTAAATCATTACATATATACATAGATAAAAAAATCTTTAAATATTGAATAATATAATGTAGTTTACTTTATTTCAAATTATAGGTATATATATAATAAATACTTTATTATATAATCTTTAAATAATAACTATAATTTATTTCAAAATCCATAGGTATATATATAGCTAACCAATTTTAGAATATAATTTTTATAAATATAATATAATTTATTTCGTTTCCGTATCTCGATTTCAAATAACGCTCAAATCCGACATTTCAAGATTAAGGGTTTAAGTCCAAATTCAATCAAAATCTCAACAATTTCAAGTATCGTCGAATGCTCTTATTTAAATTAAATTTAAAGATAATTATTAAACCCGACTTTAAACAAAATAAATTTGAGAAAAAAAAATTGTATTTAAATCACATTTTCTATTTCCAAATTTATTTTGGAATAATTGCATTTACAAATTCAATGAAAATTTCGGTGTATCAATGCAGTAACCAGTTTCAAATCAAGACATCCATCACAACCATTTCATAAAACAGGTAATTATTATCTCGCTTAGCTAATTAACAAAGGTCAGTAAAATTTTTCCTAGAAATTTACTTTAATTAACTAGTTATCGAATTCAAATTGACACATCGGTTAGCATGCATGTCAATTTTCAGGAACAAATCAACAATCAATTTCAACTATACAACCAAACTAGTTCATAATCTAATTTAACAAATACGAGAATAATTCAGTTAATTGTGAGCAATAAATTCACTCACTTGGTTTCTGAACGTGTATGAACTCCAAAATAGGCCCAAAATTTTGCAGTCTCAGAATCAGTCCAAACCAGCGGCATCGCGAAGAGCTTGTAGATACGATTCCAATGCAATAAACCGCGCGTCAATTAGAGCTCGTATCAAAAAGTTATACAAGTTTTAGTGATTGAAAAAAAAACGAAAATAGCACTAAAAATGGGAAAAACACTTTGCCACATAAGCTCCAAAAATCCCTTTTCTTCTTGAACTCATGCTCCAGGAACGCCGTAACCCAAAAACCCGTTCACCCTTATGAATCCACGCATCTTCAAATACTCAACCGGAATTCGATCAAGAATGTCCACCAGAACCCCCGTCTTGTGCTCTGCCCACGCCTAGAACCAGGCCTCCTCCGATAATCGGCACCACCTCAAAACGGCAATAACTCGCGCTTCCTTGTAGGCCATTTTCCGGCGATTATAGAAACAAAAATCCATGATCAACCATATAGATTTGAAGAGGAGATCAATGGCTATATTTTTGGCTTTGGAATTATTGAATTTCATTGAGAATCGAAGGAGAAATTAAGGGGAAAAGATTGCAAAATTTCAGCCATTGAAGAAAAATAGAGCGGCGACCAACAATTAGGGTTTCTAAAAATATTAATTTAATAATAAAATTCTTGATTTGCGTGATATTTAAGCCAAAATTCGAACGGACTCCAAATCAGGCCTGCTTACTGCCTAACAATAGGTTTTGACGCCTTCTGAACGCAATGGGATAGGTTTCAAGGCCTAATTCTAAAGTCTACAGTAGTTTCTACTAAAACTCAACTATTTAATTAATTTATACACACAAATTTATACACGTTTTAATTTCATACGATCAACGGAAATTTTATATATTACTATAATTTACAATTCTGGATCAAATAAAATTTAATTTATAGAATTCTGATATTATGTACACTAATGTCAAATTCCAATATTTTTAATAAATATTCAAACT
Source organism: Allium sativum (assembly GCA_030737875.1). Classification (NCBI taxonomy): domain Eukaryota; kingdom Viridiplantae; phylum Streptophyta; class Magnoliopsida; order Asparagales; family Amaryllidaceae; genus Allium; species Allium sativum. The sequence continues at coordinate 418,984,394 of CM060913.1, read as the reverse complement.
TAACTTAAAATTGAATTCAACTGTTTTAAAATCTCTAATCAAATCAAAAATAGAATACAAATAAATTTCATGAATAAAAATTCTTTTTGTATGAATTCCATATTGATTAACAAAATGCTTCAATTTTTGTATTTCAATTATAAATTACATAAATTAAAATATTTCAATATATAAGTTTTCAAATATCATTAAAATCAACATAAACAAATTAAAATTTTAATATAAAATAATTTTGTTCAAAAACACACTAAAATAAATAATTTAAATTATTGCAAATCTTGGGATGTTACATCATAACTTATAGCATATCCTTTTATATTCGATTACATCATTAGAATTACCCATGAATATAATAGTGATGTTTTTTCTTTGCTTATGATATTTATTTTTTCCAGCTAACATCAAACTCTACAAATCCATAGAGGGAAGTGCGATATTTTGCATGAATCATTTTAAGTTGGAAACTATCATCATTAAATTATTTTAATATAAATCTGTGAACATTTGTGAACTTTCTATTCAATTAAGAATGGTTGGTATAAGTTTCACTCAACTTTCAGCCCAGTTAATATAATTGCATAGTGAACCTAAATTAACAAAAGTCAACATGTAAGAACACACGTAAACTTGCAGTTTAAAATATACATCCTATATGGTCCTATTTTATTTTTTCCGTATAATTCAGCATATAAGAACACATGTAAACCTGTAGATAAGATAGGATATTCGCACATAGTTCGAAATTTGACTAACAAAAACCGAAAAAAAAGATTAAAAAATGAATAGATTATGCCTGGATTGAAGGATGCTGAACAAAAAAATACTATATAGAATAAAAACTCACTTTTTATCAAGATTTGAAACAATCAAAATTCACAGATGGATAATAAATCAGTAAACTAATTCAAAATTTGACTATCAAAGAGTGATTTGAACTAATTAAGAAAACAAAAAAGAGAGGATGATACCTAGATTGATGGACGTTGAAAAAAATCGTAGATCTGACGAATCTGATAGCCTGATGCAAATTTGAGATTGATTGCAGATTAGGTTTACGGATGTGAGTTGTTGGGTGAATTCAATGCTGGGCTCAAAGTGCTAGCTGCAGGTAAGGAATTGGGAGGCAGGTTGGAAAGTGAGATTGGAAGAAGTAGAAATGAGAAGGAGCAGGTTTTAGGGATTAAGAGATTCACCTGAAAGACAAGGGAGGATAATCAGAGGAGAAAGAAAAGTCGCATAAAACAACAAAAGAACACGGGGAATAATTTTTTGGCTTCAGAGAATTTTATTTTGGGCAACTGACTGTAAGCAAACCTCCCTAACGGTCGGTTTGATAAAAACAAATGACAAAACATACATCGCACTTGTGGCTTTACCTGGAAATTGGATGTTGCTATGGAAACACATGTTAGGATCTCAGTTGTCTGTTTTGATAATAAAATTTTGATGCTCTACTTGAACATCTCTAATAACTCAATTGATAAGTAAGTCGATCAACTGCAAACTCTGATATCCGCTTTAATCACCAATCATCAAACTTGCTCTGATGGCCTGTAAGCCACCATTTCTGCCTTTAGCATTTGTAATGTCTTGTCTGTGCCACTAAAGAACGGGCAAAGCTTTATAACATGCCTCTTTCTTTGTTCAATCATGCCTTTGTTCCCGAAAACAAAAGAGTGCTACAGTAACATGATTTTGCCCCAAAAAAATTCGAAGGAGGCAGAAAGCTGAAGTAGATGTCGCTAAGAATCATAACTTTGCAAATTGAGCACTGTTTGAGAGAACTAGTAGAAAACTGTTACAGGCTTTTGAAGTGGTGATGATAAGAGATGTCTGGTGGTTAGCCAAGATGAAACTGAAAATTTCACTAATATATCTACAGTAGTTTCATCTACATCGAATAAGACAGACGATACCTTTAAGTATTACTTGATCCATGTAAACACAGGATTTTATCAAGAGTTTGTGAATAATCCTAAAAAGGAAAATTACATAATGATAATTTGCTATGGCATCAATTAGACAGTTGTCACAGACAATCATAATAAATATACTGTTTCAAGTACACAATCCTTATTGTGTCGATGCACCAAAAGCACTTTATGCTATCAAATATATTTGTGGGCGAAATGATTTAAAATGGGAACTTATAGTTGTTAGTAAAAGAAAGATACATCATTTTGAGTTTGTGTTAAAAACTAAATATATCCAGTTATATCCAGGCAATATGACTTTCGTACTCATCTAATGACATACGTGCATTGCATAATTCACATGTATTTTATGATAAAACATATGTTAATAGTGAACTGTTAGCTTTACGATTGGAATAAAAAAATAATTACTGACATGTTAGCTTTAAGACTGGAACAAAGCAGATATATAAATTGGAACAGAACTCTTAAGACTAAGCTGTAAACTTTGAAACTATAGTGTGATGATATAATGCAGTCAAAAAAAACATGATATATTTAGTTGTTTGACACAAATTGTTACAAAGGCAAAAGTAATTTCGACCCGGATTATATAAATTTATGGAAAACATGCAGGCATGAGACATAATGTAACAAAGGATGAAAAGTGGTATAATATTAGAAAACATGGTGCGAAAGTTACATGCCTAACATGTGGACTTTTATAATTAGATGCCTTTCCAGTGCAATCTCCAAGCGCTTTCAACTGAAAAACTTAGTTGTGAACATATTTATCCATGTAAAGTAAGTTAGAATAACACTGTCAACTAATTTTGCAAACAACATATTTCTAAGGCTAAGAAAAAAACACGAAGAGTAAAACTCTGGGTAAAACAACAGAAAACATAAATAATATAATGCACATAATGTATTCAAAAGAACGAGTCAAATAACAAAATCGTAAAACACTTATTTAACCATTGATTGGAAACATGATGTTGAATTATATCAACGCACAATTGCAATTTGAATTTACTTGCGATTAAATTGCCTAACATGAAATAAGTTGTGAAGAATGTGTATATACATACGTTCATAGAGAAGTAAATATATACCGGGCATAAAAGAGTGTTAACATATTAGAATAACTATGTAAAGAGAGCAGTACAATCAATTATTTAAGCATTCAAACAACATGCAAAGTTGTCAGAATACATATATATTAAGTAGAAAAGATACTATTTATATCCATATTTGCATTTCTATCCAGTTGAAAAAAAAGTAAAATTTCAAACAGAATACATGAATCATTATCATTTGTAAGCAAGTAAACAGACTAATTATTAAAGGTATAATTTATTAAATACTTAAAAAAGGTAACTAAAAAGCTTTATGAAAACAACAATTACCGGCATCTTATATTGAATTTTGTATTTGAATGGCATCTAAAAAGCCAATATTTTTCTTTGCTCATCTGAACAGGGACGTGCCGATCAACTACTCTTCCAAACACCAAACCATCACATTATATTGATAGTTTTTTAAAGGCATATGTTGATAAAATACAGTTTTTTTTTTGAGTGACATGGGGAACTTACCCGCACACAGTGCTTTGATTCCCATCACCCAACTCCCCAACCACCCAAGCTACGAATGGCGGGTGATAAAATACAGACGTAGATATCATTTTAAGTAGAATCATCAATTAAATATCATACTATTTCCCTTTCATTGTGTCATAAATTCCCTTTTGTTCTCTTTTTGGTGGAATTATTAGTATGCAAACCATTACAAAAGTTTATATTAACAAATACCTAAAAATATTAATTACATGAAGCTCTACTTGTGGTAAATATATTTTCTATCTAACTCAAAACGATTAAAAAGACATTATAGATTATGGAAGAACATGAAAACGCAGCTAGAGACCCTATACAAAGCATTAAAAAAATCAAGTTTAATGCCAATCCGTTATCTTTTTTCTCAAATAAGATGTTGTTGTCGTTTGCGATATTCAATCATAGGTGGAGAAGACGGTATGTTAAATCAGATTAAATGGAAGGAAATTTTTCTAAGAGGGAGAAAGGGTAGATGTTGCTTTCCCTAATTAATGGGATTTGGATAAATATTGTTTTCCCTAATTAATGGGATTTTGATAGATATTGTTTTCCCTTATTTGGTGGAATAATTAATAAATATTTGTTTTGAGCAAGTTTTAAGGAGTATTTATTTCTGAGATATTTTAGGGTTCAATTAGATTTTAGACCTAGTCTTTTTATTTGCCTATATAAGCATCTCATTAGGGAGAGAATTACTTGAACTTGAAGGAAAGAAAAACTTGTTTTTTTGGGGATTGAGATAAATTCTCAATTATTTTTAGGTTTTCATTGTAATAATTTGGTGGATTAATAAAGGTCTGTTTGGTGGAATTTTCTTGTTATTGTTATCTTCTTCCCTCTTTCAAAATCTAATTGTGTAGTCATCTTGTAGAAACCCTAATAGTTGGTATCAGAGCCATCTACACAAATTTTTTATAGAGGATTTGAATATGGATAAAATAATTATTGAAAAGCTTAATGGAAGAAATTGGGGATTATGGAAGGCGAAGATGGAAGATTTTCTTTATCTTAATGGTATTCATCAGCCACTGGAGAATTATGGGGAAAACCCTAGCAATCTATCTGAAGCAAAATGAGAGACTTTGGATAGAAAGGCTGCTACGTCTATTTGATGTTTTTGGATAATACAATGTTTCATATTATTGCTAATGAAACATCTGCATATACCATATGGAAGAAATTGGAAGGGGTTTATGCGAAGAACTCTACAACAAATAAGGATCTTCTTATGATTCGGTTGGTGAATCTGAAACTTAAGGAAGGTGGATCTATTGGAGAGCATCTTAATGATTTTCAGGAAAGTGTGAGTCAATTGGCTGCCGTAAATTTTACGGTGGATGATGAAACATAAGCCTTAATGATGATGAGTTCATTGCCGGAGATTTGGGAAACATTTATGGTTGCATTGAATAACTCAAATTCGGATGGCGTTGTTTCAATGGGTTCAATGGTCAGTAGCTTGCTTAATGAGGAGATGCGGAGGACAAGGCTTATGGAAGGAAAAGATAAGGAGGCAACGGAAATTGAAACTCCAATTGAAAAAGCTTTTATTGCAAGGAGGGTTAATCAACGAAATATGGAAAGGCAATCGAATAGAACATACGTGAGAAGAAATACATTTGTTTTTACTGTGACAAACCTGGTCATCAATTGAGATTTTGTCATAAGCTTAAGAAGGATAAGGAGAAGATGAAGGCATTGGAAGAAGAGTCGGATGAACAAAAGGGCAATGATAATAAGCTGAATCTTGGAGTGGAACCCGAAGGCAATGTTTTATGTGTTAATAAAGGCGAAAGCAAAGATTGGATACTTGATTCGGGAGCGCTTATTTCCATGTATGTGATCAAAAGGAAGCATTTATTGATTATGAAGAATAATCTGCTAAAGTGGGATCCGCCGATGGTCGAGGTTTGCATGTTAAAGGCATAGGTTCAGTCCGATTGAAGATGAATGATGGAAAGGTGGTGAAGCTAATGGGTGTTAGGTACATCCCGGAAATTAAGAAGAATCTTGCTTCAATTGGACAGTTGGAACAAAAAGGCTGTAATTTCTAGACTAGAGGAGGAGTCACAAAGGTTTGGAGGGGGTAACAAGGAGCTTCTGCGCGCAAAATTGGGAAATGATAACATATATAAATTGCTTGGAAAAACGGCGGAGAATGCTAAGAGTTCTCAAATTGGATTTGGAGAGAAGAGTTCATCTGAATCAAGGTGAAGCCATCAACGTAAAGCCACAAAGTCTATATGGAGACCATTGTGGTATTACAAGCAATTTTAAATTTATTGTTGGTTGGTGCATTTCATGTGGATGATGCATCATTTGTAAGAGGTAGATTTGTTTTGAAATTGGAGTTTATTGGAATGATTTCGTATCAAAGTGGAGTGTTGTGATTTGTGATATTCAATCATAGGTGGAGAAGATGGTATGTTAAATCAGACTAAACGGAAGGAAATTTTTCTAAGAGGGAGAAAGGGTAGATGTTGCTTTCCCTAATTAATGGGATTTGTATAGATATTGTTTTCCCTAATTAATGGGATTTTGATACATATTGTTTTCCCTTATTAGGTGGCATAATTGATAAAGATTTGTTTTGAGCAAGTTTTAAGGAGTATTTATTTCTGAGATATTTTAGGGTTCAATTAGGTTTTAGACCTAGTCTTTCTATTTGCCTATATAAGCATCTCATTGGGGAGAAAATTACTTGTACTTGAAGGAAAGAAAAACTTGTTTTTTCGGGATTGAGATAAATTCTCAATTATTTTAGGTTTTCATTGTAATAATTTGGTGGATTAATAAAGGTTTTTTTGGTGGAATTTTCTTGTTATTGTTACCCTCTTTCAAAATCTAATTGTGTAGTGATCTTGCGGAAACCCTAACAGATGTTATGTGTGGTGGAAAGAAGGAAAAAAAGCTAGAAGCTCTGAACATACCCAAAAGGTTGTTTGAATTGGGATGGTCGTAAACTCTGCTGTGCTTGTAATTTACATGGTGATATTCATCGCATCCTTCTCTTTGAGGAGTACAAATGTGAATATAATACCATGTTTTAAATATATTATCTTCTATTTGTGGTCTGTCCATGAGAAAGAATATACAAAACGTAGGTTTCATGATTGAGCCAAGGAGACATTGCATATTGCTCGAGCCTTTGATATAATCGACATAGATTTATTTTGAAATGAAGTTTAATTCAGTCTACAGTGGAGTACATTTATGGGGGTATCTATCAATGTAAAAAGGGGATCGGAAAAAGCTAAATACAGTTTAATCGGCAAAACTTATACTGCATAAATGATTGAAGATGTGTATTGCATATTTATCGAGGACTACCATAAATGAATGACTCAGTATAAGGCTAGAACTTTACGTTTTAGTTACTTTACATTAGCTCGGATTACGCATATAGTCTATCACACAACAATTTCATTTGAAAATTGGAAATGCGCTGCTACGGTTAACGAAAGGCTACAAAGTTAACTTCTAGTGAAGCTCTCATACACTGCTATGTGATTTCATTCATATTTGCAAAATATAAGTTTAATCAATATAGAAAAATTGCAATACAAATATTTCATTAACTAATAATGGATCAATAAGGAAAATAAAAAAGCATTTCACATTCAGAGAGATATAATAACCAGTTAAGGTGTAAAAATTTATCGAGTTGGAAATGGGATGTTTTAAGTTTGGAGCCTTTATGACTTGTGATGAAGGTTCACATGGAACCTTAAATGTTCACTGATGTAAACATGATGCATATGACCATACTGAGAAAATGCTAAGAAGTTTGAAGAGTTTGTCCAAGGATATAATATTATTTGTAATTGCCAACTGAAACTGTGCACATGATGCCGTGTTAATCTACATTTAAAAAAATTAAAGATGTGAATGAAATAAAAGGCGATGTTTATGGTTGAAAACATGCATTTTCTCTACGTATTTATGATGAATAAAGGGCAACATTCATACCTGAATAATATATCATAACCCTATAATTTCCATTATTATATCTTATATATATATATTAAAAGAGAATCTTTTAGAGGAAAAGAATGTGAATAGCGAGAACTACTTTAATTAAGCATGGGAAGATTATAAGATATGCCTACACACCAATTTAAGACCACTAATTAAACATGGAAATAAAAATTAATACAGTGAGTTGCATTTAAAACCAGCTGTAATGTTTCACCATAATTTGAAACAATAAAAGAGTAAAGAAGCTTAACTTTTTTTTAACAAATACTAATGTAAAGAAAAACGGAAATGCTAATAAATATGGGCTACATTCTTATTAACCAATAAACTTGACATGCATTACATTATGCCGTGATATTAGTTTTAATGCACAGAAGGAATTTTAAGCACAAAAGACTTCAGGAAAGCTTAGAATTTTAAGCTACGCACAAAGTAAAAAAAATTAAAGTGGATTAAAAGGCAACATTCATGGGTGAAAACCTGCATTTTCTCTATGAATATATGATGAGATAAAAGGCATATTCATGCTTGAATAATCCATCATAATCTCATAATTTCCACTAATATATATTATTATCTTTTAAAAGAGAACCTTTTAGAGGAAAACAATATGAATATATATAAATTACTTTAATTAAGCATGGAACATTATAAGACACGCCAACACACTAATTTAAGTCCAATAATGCCCAGTTTCATATGCCACTAATGGCTTTTTTTTCCAAATTTTGAGCTACTACCCCGCTTATGGTTTCTAAAGGACTTTTAAAGTTGTCAGTCCTAATGAAAATAAAATCAGTATTAATGTAATGTTCCCCTAATAAAAGCGTACAACAACAGAAAACAACACAATAAATCTGAATCCATTGGACTATCACAAAACCTAATACAACACATGCAATGAGAAAATATTAAAGACAATGAGTATTTTTAAAAGGGCTGAAATAATGACAACTTGCTAAACCTGAGAATAGGGAAGATAAAGATGATAAGATTCAAATCTGCAACACTAAAGACAAATGTTAAAAAAAATTACTAGAGGCCTTAGAATATCGAAAAATGTATAAATAAATTTAGTGTCAATACATTACCACCGAAAGTCACAAACATTTAAAGGAACTGGAAATTTATATGGATCATATATACTGGTAGTCAATGTAAAACTACTTAACAGAGTGGGCTAAAAATCGAAAATGTTAAAATAAAATAAAATAGAAAAGATAGGGCAAAAAATAAAATAGAAAAGACAGGGCAAAAAATAGGTTAATAAATGTTATATTTCATGATACTGCGTACTCGAAGTGCATAATTTGAAAATATTTAGAGCATAATGTAAAAAATGAATCTATGAGTGGCATTGCATGAGCATAGATAATAATGAGTACATTTGATTCATAAGCACTTTTCTTAGAAAGAAATTATGATGTTTGGTCTAAAAAAAACACTACTACAAAAAAGGTCTGTTGCTTCGCCTCATTTGCTTCGGTTGTTTTTATAACAGAAGCAAATAGTATCATTTGCTTCGGTTCTGCTAGCAACAGAAGCAAATGCATGAAGCAAATGGTATTACTTGCTTCGGTTATGCCAATAACAGAAGCAAATGGTATAGTTTGCTTCTGTTGTACCAAAAACCGAAGCAAACGCACCGAAGCAAATTGTGTTGTTTGCATCGGTTGCTTAGAAACTGAAGCAAATGCACCGAAGCAAGTAATGCATTTGCATCAGTTCCATAAGAACAGAAGCAACAGCGAGTTATTTTACCAAAGCAAATGCAAATATCAATAATCATAGACAACCTTACATATGTCATTATTTATAATTTATTATAACAAATGATTGTCAACAAATAATATATAGTTACAAATTATTATAAATAATCAATACTTATATTTTATATTTAATAATTTAATTTAGTTAATTACTAATATTTAGTATACTGTAGTTAACAATTATCAGTTTCATGGTCTACTGTTCCTTTCATGAAACTCGCTGAGTCTGCAAGAAGAATTGTTGGGAAATACTGTTTGGTAGTGCAAGGCGTGGAAACTAGGCAATTATCTTTGGAATTAGTTCTGTATGATGAGAGTTTATGTGTGATGAGAAGCTGTGTGATCTATGAGGGTTATTGCGAGAGATGGTTAGTTTGTTATACCATTTCTACTTGCTCGAGAGATTTTATATTGTAAATATTAAGCTTAACTTTCAAAAACAATTATCAGTTTCATTTAATAATTAACAAATGAATTAATAATTAATACTAAATAACTAACAAATAATATTACATATTGAATGTTTAACATTTATTTTTAAAATAATTAGTATTAATTATAATTAAGAAGTATTATCTAATAATTAATTTTTGATAATTATTAATAAATAATTACTATTAATTATTTATTTATTATTACTAAATATTTAATTGTAACAGCCCGCATTCTATGTATCGGAAGATCATAAAATAATTTTATTTTATTCCCCGAGGGTTGAATCATTCTCATCTTTTAGTATGTTGCTTATGGAGATGTGAGACATGTCCATAAATTTTACCGATTTTGTTTGTTACCATTTTGCCCCTGTCAGTCTTGTACAGGGCATAACTTTTGACTCAAGTCGAATCAGAGGGTGAGACCTATGCCATTGGAAAGGAATTGATGATTCTCTTTCCGTAGAGTGGTTACATTAAGGATTTGGTTCAGCGGTTTGGGAGAAATCGTTGTTTTAAGGTTTTTCAGTTGGCTGTTCAGGTTTTGGAAGGCTAATGGGCTGATTTGGAGGAGGCCCATTAGAGGGTGGGTGGAGACTATAAATAGGGGGTAAGGGGTATGGAGAAAGGTTGGCATTTTCCATTCTCTTATGGGGAGGCTTTGATCTCCTTCTTCCTCTAACATCTTTCCACCACTAAAATTCCAAAATCCAAGGAGGGAAATCGAAGATCTACACCATAAGAGGCTAGATCTACATCGTCTCAAGGGCGAATTCATCGGATTGAAGAGTTTGATTCGAAGTGTTCGCTGTCCGGATTGCGTTTTCATTGCTTTTGCTTAGATTTGGATAATTGGTGAGTGATTTACATCTCTCATTCGGATTCATGCAAGTATATGGGTTTTAGGATGTTAATTTCATCATTTCCATGTTATTTTCCTTAGATCCACACCATGCTAAGTCCATTTTATATATGAATCATCTTAGGATCTGATCTAGATAATTTAAATGGTTAATTTTATGATTTTTCTCAAGATTATGCAAGTTAGATCCTTTTTTATGTTCATATGATTCACTTATCATGTTTTGGGAAATTTATGTGTTTTGATGGAAATTGTTAGATTGATGATATTGTTGGTTGCATAACATGTTTGTGATTGCGTTTGGATGAATCGGATAAGCTGGTTTCGTCGGATTCGTCGTTTGGCGAAGTTTTGGTCGAAATCGGAGTCGAATTGGAGATGTGCAGGTTTCTGGTCGTCCTGGAGTTGGTCGGGTCGGTCTGGAATGAGGTGGTCGGTCATAGTATGGCTTGGGAAGCAAGTCAGGGAGCTGGTCGGTTTAAGTTGGTCGGTCCAGAAGGAGCAGAGGTGTTTCTGGTCGGTTTCAGATGGTGGCATTCTGGTCGGTTTCAGATGGTGGCATTCTGATTGGTTTCAGATGGTGGCATTCTGGTTGGTTTTACTGGAAGCAAATCCTGGTCGCTCTGAAGGAGCTGGTCGGTCAGGTGGAGCAAAATCTGGTCGGTCTTGACGGGGTCGATCCAAAGCTGGTCGGTCCCAAGGAGGTCGAGTCGATCCAAAGCTGCATGGAGGCGGGTCGTTCTGGAGCAAGGCTGGTCGGTTTTTGGCGGGTCATTCTGGAGCAAGGCTGGTCGGTTTTTGGCTGGTCATTCTGGAGCAAGGTTCTGGTCGGTTTTGGCAGGGTCGTTTCCTGAAAAAGTACGTTTTCGGGTACGACTCGGGTACGAACCAAAAAGGTCTGAAAAAAATATTTTTCGGGGGAAAACCCCCGAACCCTAGCCGCAGCGCAGTGATGTGTTTTGGTTCGGTGATGGCGTGACTTCGAGGTGATTCAAGTAGGAAGACTCGAAGTGATGAATGTGTTCGTTGATCAAGGTGGAACAACGAATGCGGAGACAACTCAAAGGTCGTGAGTTGGTGGATAATGGCTGCTCGAGAAGGTTGCTTGAGCTATGAAACATCGTCAAGGTTGGACAATTAGAGATGCGAAGGCCGAGAAGTCATCGTTGTCGTAAGTTCTAGCAGGCTCAAAGCAGGGGTACGATGGGTATCGTTGAAAGGCCCAAAAGACCGGTTGTTGGTCGAGTACCCTGGGTCTTTCCGGTTGGGGAAAGGCCTAGTGTCAAGGTTGGACACTGCCAAGGTTGGGCATATGGAGTTCATGCTAGAACTAGGGTTACCATTAGCCCTTGACATATGGCAAGGTTGGCCGTCATACGATAGTGATGATTTCGAAGCAGGATTGGCGGTGATAGCCAGAGTCTGTCATGAAGGTTGGATGTTTTGCTTGTGCCATCTCACGTTGGTTATCCAACATCGAAGTAGATGTTCCTTGAGTGCTTGTCTGATATTGGTTTCGGCCTCTGGGGCTTGTATTCGAGGGATGTTGAATTCGACTAGGATGATTTACATGAGATATATATAATCTCGATGCCATGATTGCTATTGCTGGTTGTTTCTGTTTTCCATGGATAAATGGTTGTTCTGTTTTCTATGGATTAATGGTTGAAATGCTTGGTAAAGGCTATCACTGTCCGATGTGGGGAAGATAAGGTTGAGTTCTTCTCTGGTGATGTGGGTAGACAAGTTGTTCATTTACCCATTCTCATATGCTTTCTTGTTGAAGTTTGTTAGCTGTATTATCGCTCACTAAGACTATTGTCTGACTCAAGGTTTTATGTCTCCTCTTATTACCTTGGGTTGTTCATCCGGTTATGGATGGGCAGACTAAGTAGCAGGTTACAGGTAATGGAGCTTAGTGATATGAGGAAGCTGAGCGATGATGAGCAGGAGGCTAGCGTACCAGTTTTATTCTATCTAGTACTTCTGTTTCCGCTGTTTGAGTTGCTCGAGAGCTGTAGTGAGGCCTTATGTACAAACTTGGATATCAGTTGGATAATCTTTCTGGATGTTGAAAGAGTTTCAAAAGTTTGCTATATGATACCTCATTACTATCACCTGTTGTATATGTTCTATTATATTTTATCCTTGCGCTGTGAGTTCTACGACAGGTTTCGATGTGTTCACTTACTATGATGATCGTCCATAGCAGCCTGGCACGCCTTTCAGCGCATTATTCCTCTTGTTTAGTGCGGGGGTTATGGGCGGTCGTCACATTTGGTATCAGAGCTCTGGTCAATGATTTTGGCCAAAGTTCGAAGACGTAATTACGTATGAGAGACGTATTTGTAGATTTCAGTTGGATGTTTACTATATATATTGTATATATAGTAGTAGCGGTTGTATCTCTTTAGCAGTTTTCTTGGAAGTGGCTAATTATTCTAAATTGCAGATTTAGAATGAGTAGACAACCATCAAGACACGCTGCTAGGGGAGCTAATACTGGAGGGGGAAATGGTGGTGAACCAGATTACCCGGCCATGTTTGAAGCCATGGCAGAAACAATTATGCGAAGGGTACCCGCTCCAGTGGCGGCTACGGTAGATGTAGGTGTGCGAGTTCCTAGGGTAGACTTTGCAAAGATGTGCAAGGACTTTACATCTCTAGGAGGGAAACCATTCAAGGGAACTGAGCCAGCTGAAGAGGTTCAGAGGTCGATGGATTCATGGGTTCGAATCTTTGGAGACTTGGGTATTGAAGATGCAATGAAGAGAAAGCTTGCATCAAGGCAGCTTCAGAGCAGGGCCATGGAATGGTGGAATTCTGTCATACTCGAGACTCCGGAAGAGGAGATTTCATGGGAGCAATTCCAAGCTAAGTTTGAAGCAAAATTTATCTCCACTGCTCAAAAGTCCGTTCTCTTCAAGAAGTTCGTAGAGTTGAAGCAGAATGGCAGATCAGTTCTTGACTACATTTCTGATTTAGAGGCTTTGTCTAGATATGCTCGTTCATACATTGATACACCCTATCAGAAGAACGAGAAGTTTGTCTTGGGTTTGGATGCTCATATTGGAAAGCCGCTTGTGGACCACCTTGATGATTCATTTGAAAAGATTGTGGAAAAGGCTATTCGTCATGAGAGCTTGTTTCCCAAGGAAGCAAATGTTGTTACTGCAACCAAGGAGGTTCAGAAACCACAGCAGGGTGGTAATAATAAAAAGAGGAAGCAGCAACAACAGAAAGGAAAGGGTGGCCAAAAGAAACCCAAGAGTGAGGTGCTTTGCTTTAACTGCCAACAGAAGGGTCATTATTCAAATGAGTGCAAGAATCCCAAAGCTGAGAAGAAGTGCTTCAAGTGTGGAAAGCCTGGGCATGAGAAGAAGGATTGTCCAGAATCAGCTAAGGGCAAGCAGATTGTGAAGGCATATGCTTTGGAAGCCGTGCCATCTTCTTCAAGAGCTCCTACTGCAGAGGAGAAGGGAAAGGGTGTTGTGGTGCAAGGTACTTTTTCCATTAATGGTGTTTCAGTTCGAGTTTTGTTTGATACTGGAGCATCACATTCATTCATCTGCAGTGAGCTTGTTTGCCGCTTGGGTTCGGAACCCGAGATTTGTGATAGGCCATTGATCGTGACAAATCCAGTTGGGAGTTCGTCCAGTTTGTGCATGATTTGCCGTGGTCTAGTATTATCGAGTCATGGTTGCTCTTTTATGTGTGATTGCTTTGTTCTTAACTTCGCTGGGTATGGGATCATCTTGGGCATGGATTGGCTCAAGAGATATGCGGCAAGGGTGAATTGCGAGAAGCTAGAGGTGAGGGTCGGGGATGTGGAAGGGCGAAAAGTGTTGATTAGATGTAAGCGCGAAGACGGGGTCTTCGTGAGTTATCTATATTCGCTTGGGATTCCACAGGAAGACCTATCATCAGTGCTGATCGCTAATGAGTATGTAGATGTCTTTGACGAGGTCAAAGGGTTGCCGCCGCATCGCGAGATCGAGTTTAGGATCGATTTGGTCGAGGGTGCGAGACCAATTGTTATGCCACTTAGGCGGATGGCGCCTAAGGAACAGCGAGAGTTGGAGGTGCAAGTTAGAGACCTTTTGGGAAAAGGTTTCATTCGGAGGAGTGTTTCCGAGTGGGGTGCACCAGTCGTGTTTGCAACTAAAGCAGATGGCTCGTTAAGGTTGTGTGTGGACCATCGTGAGCTGAACAAGGTGACTAAGAAGAACAAATATCCGTTGCCAAGGATTGATGACTTGTTCGATCAGCTTCACGAAGCCAAAGTGTTTTCTCAGATGGATCTGGCAACAGGATTTCACCAGTTGAGAGTGGCTAAGGATAGTGTACCAAAGACTGCTTTTAGGACACCGTCCGGATTTTTCGAGTGATTGGTGATGCCATTCGGGTTGACTAACGCGCCAGCGTATTTTGTGGATCTTATGAATAGAGTGTTCAGAGATCGGTTGAATAAGTTCGTGCTTGTGTTCGTGGATGATATACTGGTTTACTCCAGAAATGTGGAAGAACATAAGACGCATTTGAGAGTTGTGTTAGAGATCTTGCGAAAGCATCAGCTTAAGGCTAAGTTCTCAAAGTGTCACTTTTGGAAAGATGAAGTGAGGTTCTTGGGTCATGTTGTTTCTGGGAAAGGTATAGCGGTTTACCCCGCTAAAGTGGCAGCAATCCAGGACTGGGATAGACCTAAGAATGCGACGGATGTTCGGAGTTTCCTTGGGTTGGCTGGTTATTACCGAAGGTTTATCAAGGATTTTCCAAGATAGCTGCACCATTAACAGGATTGACGAAGAAGAACCAAGTGTTCACATGGGATGCAAAGTGTGAACAAGCGTTCGAAATCTTGAAGGAGAGATTGACGAGTGCACCTGTGTTGACCATTCCAGGTGGGAATGAAGAGATGGTGGTGTATACTGATGCATGTGGTACTGGTCTTGGAGCAGTGCTCATGCAGAAGGATAAAGTTGTGGCCTACGCGAGTCGACAGCTAAAGCCGCATGAGAAGAATTATCCAACTCATGATTTGGAGTTGGCAGCGATTATGTTTGCTATGAAGATGTGGAGACATTACCTGTTGGGGGTACGATTCGGGTTGTTTACGGATCACAAGTCGTTGAAGTATCTTTTCTCCCAAAAGGATTTGAATCTTCGGCAGCAACGATGGTTAGAGTTTCTGGCATCGTATGACTTTGGGATAGCCTATACTCCTGGCAAAGGCAATGCAGTTGCAGATGCATTGAGTCGAAGACACGCAAGTTTGGGAGCGATGTTTTCGGAATGGAAGGGCCTCGAGTATTTGGCAAGGTTCGATTTCAGGCCAAGGTGCGAGTTGGAACCTGAAATGTTGGCAAGCTTGTCGATAAGGCCTACTCTTATCGAAAGGATTGGCGAGAGCCAAAAGAAAGATGTGAAGCTCTTTGAGTTCATTCAGAAGCTGGAACCAGAGAATAAAGAATTCGAGGTCGATCGAGAAGGTTGGCTTCGAAAGCAAGGGCGATTAGTTGTTCCAGATATCGATGGATTGAGAGATGAGGTTCTGAGAGAATGTCATCACTCAAAGTTGACAATTCATCCCGGTGGTAATAAGATGTATCAGGACATGAAGAGAATCTATTATTGGGAAGGCATGAAGCGAGATATTGGAGAGTTCATTTCCAAGTGTATGAACTGTCAGTTGGTGAAAGCTAAACAGAAGAAGCCGAGTGGTTTACTTCAGCCATTAGAAGTTCCTACATGGAAGTGGGAGCAGATATCGATGGATTTTATCGATGGACTACCTAGAACTAGGGTAGGAAATGAAGGGATTTGGGTCATTGTGGATCGTTTGACCAAAAGTGCGAGATTTATTCCTGTCAAGTCGACTAGGACAGCATCAAAATTGGCTGAGCTTTATGTGAAATGGATAGTTCGATTCCATGGTATCCCAAAGAGTATAGTAAGTGACCGGGATCCATTGTTCACGAGTGGATTTTGGAAAAGTTTGCAAGAAGCTTTGGGAACCGAGTTGTGCTTAAGTACGGCATACCATCCACAAACTGATGGTCAGACCGAGAGAGTCAACCGAGTTTTAGAAGATCTCCTAAGGGCTTGTGTGTTAGACTTCGGAGGATCATGGGAGGACCATCTACATTTAGTCGAATTTGCATATAATAATAGCTACCAGTCGAGTATTGGGATGGCACCATATGAGGCGTTGTATGGAAGGCCGTGCAATTCTCCAGCTTGTTGGTTGGAAACTGGAGATAAGTTGATACTTGGGCCTGAGATGATAAGAGAAACCTCGGATTGTATCGAGATAATTCGGCAACGAATGAAGGCGGCCCAAGATCGTCAGAAAAGTTACGCCGATAAGCGTCGTAAGGATTTGGAGTTCGACGTAGGTGATATGGTTTTCATAAAGATTTCACCGTTGAAGCAAGTGGTTCGATTCGGAAGTAAAGGAAAGTTGGCTCCTAGGTTTGTTGGACCATTTCCGATAGTCGAGCGAATAGGAAAGCTCGCATATAGGTTGGGGTTACCCGAGAAGATGTCGAGTGTGCATAATGTTTTCCATGTGTCATTTCTATGGAAGTTTGTGCACGACTCGAATGTGGTGGTATCTCCAGAACAATATGAAGACTTGGAAGTAGAGACCGCAGTTGCGAAACCTCGTAGGCCACTTCGTGTTGTGGGAAATGAAACGAAACAGCTTAGGAGGAAGACGGTTAAGCTAGTCAAGGTACAATGGAGTGAAGATGGCGACGATTGTACATGGGAGACGGAAGAGAGCATGAGGGCGACTCATCCAGAACTCTTCGTCGGTAGGACCCTTTGATATCGTATCTTCGTTGTATCATTGTATCTTGTTGTTGTTTAATAGAATTCCACGTGCTAGGATAAGGCTATGGATGCATGGTTTGATGGTTGCTAGTTTGGATGATAGAATTGGCTTCTCATGGATGTTAGGCATGCGGAATTGTTGAGGTTGCTTGTGTTTGCTTGGAATTTCGGGGGCGAAATTCTTAAGGGGGGAGAATGTAACAGCCCGCATTCTATGTATCGGAAGATCATAAAATAATTTTATTTTATTCCCTGAGGGTTGAATCATTCTCATCTTTTAGTATGTTGCTTATGGAGATGTGAGACATGTCCATAAATTTTACCGATTTTGTTTGTGACCATTTTGCCCCTGTCAGTCTTGTACAGGGCATAACTTTTGACTCAGGTCGAATCAGAGGGTGAGACCTGTGCCATTGGAAAGGAATTGATGATTCTCTTTCTGTAGAGTGGTTACATTAAGGATTTGGTTCAGCGGTTTGGGAGAAATCGCTGTTTTAAGGTTTTTCAGTTGGCTGTTCAGGTTTTGGAAGGCTAATGGGCTGATTTGGAGAAGGCCCATTAGAGGGTGGGTGGAGACTATAAATAGGGGGTAAGGGGTATGGAGAAAGGTTGGCATTTTCCATTCTCTTATGGGGAGGCTTTGATCTCCTTCTTCCTCTAACATCTTTCCACCATTAAAATTCCAAAATCCAAGGAGGGAAATCGAAGATCTACACCATAAGAGGCTAGATCTACATCGTCTCAAGGGCGAATTCATCGGATTGAAGAGTTTGATTCGAAGTGTTCGCTGTCCGGATTGCGTTTTCATTGCTTTTGCTTAGATTTGGATAATTGGTGAGTGATTTACATCTCTCATTCGGATTCATGCAAGTATATGGGTTTTAGGATGTTAATTTCATCATTTCCATGTTATTTTCCTTAGATCCACACCATGCTAAGTCCATTTTATATATGAATCATCTTAGGATCTGATCTAGATAATTTAAATGGTTAATTTTATGATTTTTCTCAAGATTATGCAAGTTAGATCCTTTTTTATGTTCATATGATTCACTTATCATGTTTTGGGAAATTTATGTGTTTTGATGGAAATTGTTAGATTGATGATATTGTTGGTTGCATAACATGTTTGTGATTGCGTTTGGATGAATCGGATAAGCTGGTTTCGTCGGATTCGTCGTTTGGCGAAGTTTTGGTCGAAATCGGAGTCGAATTGGAGATGTGCAGGTTTCTGGTCGTCCTGGAGTTGGTCGGGTCGGTCTGGAATGAGGTGGTCGGTCATAGTATGGCTTGGGAAGCAAGTCAGGGAGCTGGTCGGTTTAAGCTGGTCGGTCCAGAAGGAGCAGAGGTGTTTCTGGTCGGTTTCAGATGGTGGCATTCTGGTCGGTTTCAGATGGTGGCATTCTGGTTGGTTTCAGATGGTGGCATTCTGGTTGGTTTTACTGGAAGCAAATCCTGGTCACTCTGAAGGAGCTGGTCGGTCAGGTGGAGCAAAATCTGGTCGGTCTTGACGGGGTCGATCCAAAGCTGGTCGGTCCCAAGGAGGTCGAGTCGATCCAAAGCTGCATGGAGGCGGGTCGTTCTGGAGCAAGGCTGGTCGGTTTTTGGCGGGTCGTTCTGGAGCAAGGCTGGTCGGTTTTTGGCTGGTCATTCTGGAGCAAGTTTCTGGTCGGTTTTGGCAGGGTTGTTTCCTGAAAAAGTACGTTTTCGGGTACGAACCAAAAAGGTCTGAAAAAAATATTTTTCGGTGGAAAACCCCCGAACCCTAGCCGCAGCGCAGTGATGTGTTTTGGTTCGGTGATGGCGTGACTTCGAGGTGATTCAAGTAGGAAGACTCGAAGTGATGAATGTGTTCGTTGATCAAGGTGGAACAACGAATGCGGAGACAACTCAAAGGTCGTGAGTTGGTGGATAATGGCTGCTCGAGAAGGTTACTTGAGCTATGAAACATCGTCAAGGTTGGACGATTAGAGATGCGAAGGCCGAGAAGTCATCGTTGTCGTAAGTTCTAGCAGGCTCAAAGCAGGGGTACGATGGGTATCGTTGAAAGGCCCAAAAGACCGGTTGTTGGTCGAGTACCCTGGGTCTTTCCGGTTGGGGAAAGGCCTAGTGTCAAGGTTGGACACTGCCAAGGTTGGGCATATGGAGTTCATGCTAGAACTGGGGTTACCATTAGCCCTTGACATATGGCAAGGTTGGCCGTCATACGATAGTGATGATTTCGAAGCAGGATTGGCGGTGATAGCCAGAGTCTGTCATGAATGCTGGATGTTTTGCTTGTGCCATCTCACGTGGGTTATCCAACATTGAAGTAGATGTTCCTTGAGTGCTTGTCTGATATTACTTTCGGCCTGTGGGGCTTGTATTCGAGGGATGTTGAATTCGACTAGGATGATTTACATGAGATATATATAATCTCGATGCCATGATTGCTATTGCTAGTTGTTTCTGTTTTCCATGGATAAATGGTTGTTCTGGTTTCTATGGATTAATGGTTGAAATGCTTGGTAAAGGCTATCACTGTCCGATGTGGGGAAGATAAGGTTGAGTTCTTCTCTGGTGATGTGGGTAGATAAGTTGTTCATTTACCCATTCTCATATGCTTTCTTGTTGAAGTTTGTTAGCTGTATTATCGCTCACTAAGACTATTGTCTGACTCAAGGTTTTATGTCTCCTCTTATTACCTTGGGCTGTTCATCCGGTTGTGGATGGGCAGACTAAGTAGCAGGTTACAGGTAATGGAGCTTAGTGATACGAGGAAGCTGAGCGATGACGAGCAGGAGGCTAGCGTACCAGTTTTATTCTATCTAGTACTTCTGTTTCCGCTGTTTGAGTTGCTTGAGAGCTGTAGTGAGGCCTTATGTACAAACTTGGATATCAGTTGGATAATCTTTCTGGATGTTGAAAGAGTTTCAAAAGTTTGCTATATGATACCTCATTACTATCACCTGTTGTATATGTTCTATTATATTTTATCCTTGCGCTGTGAGTTCTACGACAGGTTTCGATGTGTTCACTTACTATGATGATCGTCCATAGCAGCCTGGCACGCCTTTCAGCGCATTATTCCTCTTGTTTAGTGCGGGGGTTATGGGCGGTCGTCACATTGATTAACAATAATAATATAATATTTAAAATTGATATTTTATAATAATTAATTACAAATAAAGTTTACTACTTATGAAGTGATATTTAGTATCTAAAAATTAATTTTATACGATTATTAATTAATAATGACTATTTAAAAATTAATGATTAATCGTTAAGTGACAAATATTTAATAGTTCAATTATTAAGAAACATGAATTGAGAAGCAATTTAATTTATTTTATTTGTAACCATAATTAATAATTATATTTAAGCCTTACCAATAATAATAATAATTAATTTTAAATAATTAGTAATCAATAATGACTATTTATATTTAATGATTAATAGTAAAGAAAAATATTTAATAGTTCAATTATCATGAAAAATATTTATAATTTTTTATTTGTAACCATAATTAGTAATTATATTTAAGCCTTACCAAAAATAATAGTAATTATGTTTAATATTTAATACTAAAAAAATTAAGATTCTACAATAAAAATAATTTATTTGGGATGATTATTAATAGTTATTAAATTATAGTTAATGTAACAACCCGGAAAATACGAGCCAATTTAAAAATTTTAAATTGGTCATTGCAACGGAATATGAACAATTGAAATAGAATATTTCAATAAAATAGTGAATTAGAAATAGTGAGTCAGTTTGAAAATTTGAATTCAAACTTTGGCTGACTGTGCATGGTGGAAAATATAACGGATTTTAGCAAAACCAAAAATATTTAAATCTGTTTATCAATACCTTTCTAACGAATCTGAAAAATCGAAGTTTCATAACGGGAATCAAAAGTTATGGCCGAATGAATTTTCAGAAAGGTCGCTATATAGAATATATAGCCCTGGAAAATTGATATTTTGCAAACGACCTCGGAATTCGACGAAACCACTTTTGTTGGGTCCGGGATGTCAAACTATTGCTAGGTTTCAAATTTCATAATTTTTGAAGCTAGTACATGAGCGTGGCAAAAGAAAATGTGTTTGGTCATATTTCTGTTAAATTGGATCGACCAGAAAATGGCCATTTTCCAAACGAACTCAGAATTCGACGAAACTAGTTTTGTTGGGACCGTAGCGTCAAAACATAGCTAGATTTATTTTTCTGGAATTTTTCGAATCAGTTTGTGGCCTTGGAAAATTGAAGTGTACGTTTAAAGTTAAAAATTAAATGTTTTATACTTTAATTTGAAAAATAACTGACTGTAACAGTCGAATTGGCCAACGAAACATATCCCATTGTGTCCGGGATGAGGGTATTTAGCTAGGGGCGATAGCCGTTGGGTTTGAATTGGTGTCCGTGTGGAGAAACATTATTTTAAAATATAATAAAACCACAGGCCAATGGAAAAATTCCTTTAATTATTTAAAAAAAAAACGCGAAACCCTTTTTTTTCCCCGATCGACGGCGGAAATCGTTCAACCCTTTCTCCCCCAAATCGTCGCCGCCTCAGCCCCCTGCCGACGCCGCCACCACCACCAGTCGACGCCGCCACCTCCCCTCTTCCAATCCGACCTACCCTCGTCACCTCCCTCCTCCCCATCGATGAGAACGAGGCCCATGAAGTCCGACACTTCCCAGCGCCGCCACGTGCGCCACCGACCACCGAACCACCCCAAACCGCCCTGCGCCGACTCCCCTCTCCTCCCTCTTCCACGTCATCACCTCCGATCATCCCCTCGTGCCTTGGTTTTCGCGAAAACCGCAACCCTAGTTTTGAACCATCGTGAAAGGTAAGTTCTTTTTGATGTTTGCACTTTGAAAAATCATATCTTTATGGTGTGTTGACGAAATTCGATGAAACAGGAAACATCGGGACCGCAAGGAAGCTCTCTACCACATAGAAGAGACCGCGGATTTTTCTGAGTCATCTACGATTTTTAGCACTCTGAAAACCAATGTGAGAAATCTAAATTAAATGAATTTGAATGGAAAATGTCGTGTATAAATTATATAAGCGAAATATAAATTACACATGTGTTGTATACCTCATGTACATGCATGGTGTAAGCTATATAAGCGAAGTATGAATTATACATGCATAGAATAATTAGTATATGTGTTGAAATGCAAGTGAAATATAGCAATAATATATATATATATATATATATATATATATATATATATATATATATATACTCCTCTCGTCCACAAACCATGGACGATATTTATTGTTGTGAATTGGTGTGAAATATTGGATGAAAAATGCGAATGGTTGAATAATTGTTTGTGGTTGAAAAATACCCATTGGTGATTGAAATGAATTGGAAATGATTGTGGAAATAAAAATAAAACATGCCGTCTGCGTGCGAATTAGATGCATGAATCCCCATTGTCAAAAACCACGAGGTTTTAAGGTAGAGCGAGGAGCCGTACTAGGGACGGTGCCGGTTTTAACTACCCTGCCATTATGCTGCCAAAATTTTGAATAATATTCATGTGTTAGAATTATTTTCGTATGTTGAAATTATCTTCATGCGTTGAAATTAAAATCATGTGTTGAAACTATGTCCATGTGTGGAAATGTTCATGTGTTGAAAAGTGATGTGTGAAAATTAAATTCATGTGTGAATGAATGAAGTGTCTAAACGATAAAAATCACATTTTTATAATATATATGAAGTATGAAAAATATTCGCCTTATATATAAATAGTTTCAACAATAAAAATTACATCTTTCTTATATGAACAACATATATAAAATATCCATGTGTGGAGGTGCTCATGTGTTGAGAAGTGTGTGTATTGGAAAAGTTCATGTGTTGAATAAAAAGATCGAACAATAAAAATTACATTTTTATTGAAATTAAAAAGTGTTGAAACATTCATGTGTTGAACAAATATTTTAAATGATAAAAATATCATTTTTATCATATATGTGATATGCTAAAGATATGCGAGCGTTGAAACAAATATTTGTGAAAGGAATATTATTTTTAACATGCATAGGAACTAAATAAAATAGTCATGTGTTGAAATATATTTTAGTTCGCCAAAATTATCAATTTTGAAATGTGAAGTGTTAAAAATAGTCACTTATTCAAATAAATATGCATGAGTTGAAATATTCATTAATTAGCTAATGATATGATTTTTGCCTATGCATGCAACATTAGAATGAATGGTGTTTTTAAACCAAATTGAATCAAATATGAAGTTGAATGGAAAATGATAAGTGATGAGAATTGTATATATGTACATGCATATTTATTTAACAGGTTATAGCAAAGAGGCTAGAGAAGCGGAATAAAATTTTGTGCCCGACAAATAGGTACATGTCTACTGTTTTGTTTGGGTGATGATTTTATGAGCCTATCGGCTAGCCGCTTGGCTTTTTCTTTTTCTTTTTGACATGAGACGCCCGTGTGGCTATTTGGGAATTTTCCCAGCCCCTCCCGTACAAAGGAGGTTATGGCGAAATTTTCCAAAATTTAAAGGCGTTAGTGAAATATTTGAAGTGAAAACGATATAGGAATTTTTGAATGAGCTATATTTATATAAATATAAATAAAATTAAAACGAAACATGGCCGTGAAGTTCGTGTTTTGAAACCGTGATTTCAAACGACTAGTGTGGGAAATCCGACCATTGGATTTTCCTGAAACCGCAACCGTTGGGTTCGCCTTGGAAATATCTTTCCAACGACACCAACTTTGTGAAGATCCGACGGTTGGATTGTCTGGAGTGTTTAATTCAAATCTCAAGAAAAACAGCGCGAGAAACGATTATATATATATAAATATAAATAAATTAAATCGAATAACGAGCTGCAGTTCGTAAATTGAAATCGTAACTTCAAATGGCTAGTGTGGAAGATCCGACCGTCGGATTTTCCCGAAACTGAAACCGTTGGATTTGTTTTGAAATGACCTTCCTAATGATATAAAATTTGTGAAGATCCAACGGTTAGATTTTCAGATATGTGTAAAACAAATTTAGTGAAAAACAGCGCCAGTGCATCGGCACGACCTGAATTGTCGTCTAAATAAATATGGTCATTTTAAATCAATAAAAATGGCGATATATCGTTATAAAATACTATTGATGATATAGAGTCGAAATAAACCAATTTTGTTGTGTTTGCTTGATATGTGATGGTTGAATGTATTTAACATGAAAATTATAACTAAAGAACTGAAATGTGAATGTTGAATAGTCCAACCATGTGATAAATTGATTTGAAAATCTAAATACGTGGGTTATTTGAAAAGGCCGAGTTCATCTCATTTCAAATAATCGATCGACGTTGAGAAGTCGAAGAGTCGAAGACGGTTGAAGACCGACAATCTTCACATTGGATGGATAGGCGCTACTGATGCTCGTGATTGGAGTAGCTACCGTGAAGGAGCTGAAGTAGTAGCCGTCCAAACATACTGTTGATTGTACGGATATGCGAGGAATTTGGTGCCTCCGGTTTCGTTCAAACCCAGAACGGACTTGTAAATGGACTGTGTGTCCGACATTGGATTTTGTTCTGTGCTGATTGATCTCTGTTAAATATATATCTGTTTGGCGGCGGAGAATTTATTCTCTTGCTTAACGCCTTTCTCTGTGACGTACGAGCTCAGAGGTTATGTATTGATAGAAATCAGTCGCATGGAGTGGATTGCCTATGTGGCACGCCTAAGTGGCATATGATCAAGGCTTCTGTTGCAAAGCAAAGTCTTGTGGTTGATGATCAAAGCATGGTCTCTGTGATGTAGCTTTGTGTATAACGTGAATTCGTGAGCCTCACACCTCGGTATCAGTCAAAAATGGGATAGTGACTGCAGGGAGAGCACGACGTTTCTTTCTAGCTAAGGTGGTGTCAGTGACCTACCAGCCCTGACATTATATATACTTTTCACCTGTGTGGTTGTTGGAATACGAGGCGCCTCGGTTATAGGTCTGTAAGGACCAGGAAACGTGTGTTCAGAAATTGTCAATCCTCAAAAGTAAGAGAGGACCGGCCCTAAAGATCCAAGGATCATAGTGGGGTCCTGGGACATTTGCTAGAGTATCTCGAATCGGAGAGGAGCTTGCCCCTTGCCTCGACTCATGAAGGAATTCAATTTCCAATACGAAATATGCGAATGTGATTGTATTACTAGTATGGCGACATGATATATGGTACCCATGCCGTCTATGATTGATATTTATGATTGAAATCGCTTTTGAAACATATATGCACTAGTAATAATATCAAACACTTTTGTTTTATACGTATGAAGCATTTTTGGCCATTATAAGGTAAAACTCTATCCTCCGGCTTGCGTTGCATTGTGTGATGGGACCTGAGTCTTATAATGGCTTCATTTTATAAAAAGCATTGCGATGATTTAATCATTTACTTTATTTCATGCACTAGTACTCATTGGAGTAAACCCGTTCCGCGAAAGTGGCATGGTCCTTTGATTTACCTTATTATTGTTGTTAATAAGTTAAGAAGATTTCTCATACCAGTCCCATGACTGACTCGTAGTTTGTTTCACCTTGCAAACTAGGGTGCCCTCATTTTCACACGGGTAGCCTAGTTACAGGTATCTGGCGCACTTTTGGCTCATGGCGAGGCTTGACTACACCGTGTTGACTTTGACTCTTTCCGCCATTATTGTATATATATTATGATTCCGCCATTGGCGATGTAGACTGATATTTATTTTGTGTAATCTTTATGTATGATTCCTCCTCTGGCGATGGTGACTGATTGTGTATTATTATGCACTAAGTTGTATCCTGCACTGTGCTCTCTGATGTGGTGATATCTATATGATTCCGCTGTCATATGTGTGTAACTTATCCTATTTTAATTTTATGCTATTATCTATGATCTGCTAATGATGATTAACGTGTTATATTCCAATGATTATCCTTAACACCGTGTCACGGGGTTTTGGGGTCGTCACAGTTAATATGTATTTACATATAATAACTAATAAATATGATCAATCCCTTATAGTTAATATTAAATAAATAATAATCATTTCTTAATAATTAATACTAATTATTAATGTTTAGTGTTTAAAAATTTATTTATTTATTATAACTTAACATTTAACAATTAATAATAATTGATTTATTATTTAATTTTACATCTAATAAGTGATAGTTAATAATTATTACAAGTATTCGATAATTGCTAATACAAGCATAATAATTACTTTTAATTATAATTATGAAGTAATAATATTAATCTTTAATTTTTAATTAATTTATATATATATTAAAAGATGGAGTATTAATGTTTAATAAAATTACATGTCACAACTAGTACAAAATCCTATAATATTTAGTAATGTTAATGTTTATGATTCTATATTTAATCAATAAGTAATATTTAGTAATTCAGATGTAATATTTAGTAGTTAATTTCTAATTCTTATTAAGTTGTAAGTGGTGTACTGGCATCATCAACTGACATCTAGTCTGAATGCTGTAATATGAGAACGGACAGTGTCTTGGCCTTTTAGATGCAAGCCTCAAAGCTTATACGGTCCTCATAGTATCCGCACCCGCTTCGCAAATCAGTCTACCACTACCGGTTATTATAATCATGTGCTTCTACCCTTTAGGTTTTCACGCTTTTTATTCCGTCGCCTCCTTTCTTTCCCTGTTCTGGCTCAGTTGTTTTTTTATGAGGGAACCCTAAAACAATCCTCTGGTCAGGCTAAGGATTGGTAGCAGGTTAGGTTTGCGTGGACTGCAGCGTCACTTTTATCCTTTTCCACGTTTTGGGATTTTGGACTATGCAGCTTCAGACTATCAGTAGCATGTAGTGTTATGGTATGTACACTATTATGTATTTTGGGAAGTGATATTATGTATGATGGACTATGTATTTAGACATCTCTATTATGATATGTATTATGTATTCTGTTGTTGTTATTGTGCTACGCTTGATGCTATTATATTTTGTACTATGTAACTTGGGAAATTTTCTTGTACCATTGCTTTGAACTTATACCGAGCACGAATGGTAAGTTGAGAAATTTTAAAAATTCTCGTGCCAGTGTTCGTTCAACAGAATGAGTACAACTTTTAGCCTTTTCGAGTCTCATTCTCCGTGCTTTCCGACAGTAATACTTAGTGTTGCTCTTGGTTAGCATGGGTCTAGGGGCCAGGCGTTACATT
Source organism: Allium sativum (assembly GCA_030737875.1). Classification (NCBI taxonomy): domain Eukaryota; kingdom Viridiplantae; phylum Streptophyta; class Magnoliopsida; order Asparagales; family Amaryllidaceae; genus Allium; species Allium sativum. The sequence continues at coordinate 418,956,770 of CM060913.1, read as the reverse complement.
GTTGTACAAAAAATAAGTGCCATGATTTATAAAGCGATGATTAAGAGGGAGGAGGTAGTCTCGTGTTAACCAATGAGAGGCGACCTGATCTTTGGAGAAGCGACAATGGGAAATCAAAGGCGATTATTTCTCGAGCTCGGGCATGGTGTTGTCATGAGGAGAGGAGCGTGCCTCAGAGCGGTTCGGCCCAATTTGACCTTACCCAAAATTCAAGAAAATCCGAACAAGATCATTATGATATTATATTAGAGAACAAATATGGGTGCCGATTGGCTAAAACTCCTACAAAGGAGGAACATTTCAGTTTAACTGGGACAAATTCGACTTCTTTTCGTAGTTCTTCGTTTCTCTCATAGTTCTGAGTAGCTGAGGTATGATTATTCATATTTCGTTCTATATATTCCCCCCTTTGATTTGTGTTTGTATTTCAATAATTTAGGGATCTCCATTTGTTAGACTGTTTTGGCAATCATAAATTTAGGGTGCGTCTCGATTTTCGTCTGATGCTTAGAACGTACTTTATGGTATTAGAAAGAATTTGTTGAAAATTTGTCCCTTAGTAGCATAATAGAGATGGTTTTACAACCAAAAATGATATGAAACTGAACTTTTGTAAAAGTTTGAGGAAGTTCTAGTTTGATAATATGATTATCCAATTTCACCAACCTAACACCCTAAGCCAGGCGCTGGCTCTCAAGATGTGTAAATTTTAGATATTAATGAACCTCTCTAATCAATAAAAGGTGTTTTCTTATTAATAAACGAGGTTAACGTGTCTTATTTCATGAGTTCAATAACCACTGTTTTTGGGAGTAATTATTACAAAAAATCATTGATTTGTATTATGTACAGCCGTATGGAATTGCAAATTGAATCCAATTAACATGAAGACAGTCCATTCATAGTTTATATGTACACGTCAAGATGAATGAGAATGGTCATCCAAGCCTTACTAGAAACACTTGGTATTGAAAAACTAGCTACAGCATGTTCACATTCTCTAATGTGTTTAGCATTCTCTAATATGTTTACAGTCAAATGCCATTACTTTGAGTATATAATAGAAAATTTTAGAGTCATGACATGTTTATTGAAACTGCCCAATTACTAAGCTTTTAAAGTGTTCTTTTACAAATCTACTTCTGCTTTTAACTAACAACATGATTGCATTATGAGAGCAATAGATATTTTTAGACTAAAAATATATTGTAAACATGAACATAATAAAATCCTCCAATCCTTTATTATCTTGGTCCAGAGCTTGATGGCGACGCATCTCCTTCTCGTTTCCCTTTCTTCTTCAGACTCAAGAGGGAACAACCAATTGCCTTGGTCCAGATCTCAAGCTCGAACGGAGACTTCAGGCAGTTTGCTTGAGCGGAGACTTTAGGCGATTTGCTCGAACAGAGAGCAAGCAATTACCTTCATCCAGATCTCGAGATCTCAAACTCGAACAGAGTTGTGGTATTTTTTTTCTGATATAGCAAAATTGTTTCCATTGCTTGCAATTGTTCACCTGTGATTTTGCATGTGATTTTACGGTAATTTCTAGTCAACTGTCAATTGTTCATCTTTGATTTTGCATGCACTCATACTCTTCTGTTTGTAGATTGTCATTTTGCTGAAGTATGCATTAATAAGGTTTATGCTGAATCATTCATCTTGCCAGTTAGAGATGAATCAGTTAAGCAATTATTAAGTTCGTTTTTGTTTACATTTTTTTTGCGAAGACTTGTGATACCAGCAACATACAAGTTTATACTATTTGGTAGTATCATATTATTTCTCATTGTCTAATTAAACGCTATTTTACATTAATGATTGAAGTTGTATTTTAGTCAATTGATCCCACCCCAAATGTTCCCATTTTAGATTGACTTGGTTCGCCAGCAAAGACTACTGGTAACTTCTTTGTGACTTATTCGTTTACTCTGTTGTAGGGCTGATTAATACGTCTGATTAATGCAATATACTTTGTTGTTGAAATGTATTTCTAAAGTCATTGTTGATACTTTGAATAAATGGTATTCCATTGGAAATAGATTCATTTCAATACTAACTGATATTTTTTCTTTTTTATGTTTGTTCATGCTATATAAAGTATTTCTAAACTCACCGTTTATGTTTATTCATTTCAAATCTAATTACTTATATATAACAAGTATTTTTAATGTAATGTATGATTGTTAATTAATGATAACTTATTTTGAATGTGTAAATATAACTTCTTCATTAAATTCAGTCATGAAAATACAGAATAGTTTATTATAATACCGGACTGATTGTTACATTTGATCATAAAATATTCAATATCTTTTGCACGTAGTTAAGTACAAATTGAAAATGTGAATGATTTGTTTAAATTTTTCTGTCTGACCTCAGACATATAAGACTATCAGAATTAGGGTAAGAATCTAAATTAGAGCCTAACCTTGGTTAAGGTAGGAACTGGGATTAGGATTTGTTGTAGCACTATGTAGGGAAATGCATGGTTCTGGTGAATATAATCATGTGCCTTTTTTTATAGAATGATGCAACATAATGCAAGTTAACACGTGCCCTTTTTTTTTACAGAATGATGGAAAATATATCATGTGCCCTTTTACAAAATAATGCAAATTTATCATGGACTGTCTTTTCTATATGTTCTAAATAATAATGCATATGCCCCCTCTGATGGTTTGATTTTCCTTGTGCAGGCTTGGATTAGGTTGCTTACTAGGAAGGATATTCCTGATCTTTCCTTATATGTTTATGTTGAAGGTATATGCTGAAGGTTTTAATATTAACCGAAGGTTTTATTAATATTTATGTTGATAATTTTAACTTCAAATGTATATGTTTGTGACTTTGTTTTTCTGTCAATGAGAGCTGAAACTGCTGAAATTATGTTATACAAGCATGTCTGTTAGAAATATTAAATATACCGGTTGTAGGTTATTTTTTGAAAACGGTAATTTACCGTTACTGACAAAACGGTTACCGATCTATCGGTATACCAACAAAACGGTTATCGACATATCGGTAACGGTAACAGTATGCATTTTTGCCTTATCGAAGATAACGGTATGGTAACGGTAACCATTACCGTAACAGCTCTGGCGATGTGTGTTGTGTATTGGCTGAATTTGATACTGCAGTTAGTCTTATTCACTTTGTTATACTATTTAGTTTTATTCAGTTGTGTAACATTGACATTTAGTTAGAATTCAATATTATATATAGATAGTATTGATATTTAGCTTTATTTCAATGTTTTATATTGTTATTATAGTCAAGTTTAGTGAAATTGATGTGCTTTTTATTCTGACCTTAAATGCAATTTGATGTTGTTTCGGGTTTTAATTAAAACCTGAAGCAGTATTATTTTTTCTTGATTCACCCATTTTTACTTCGGTTGTTTGGAGCAACTGAAGAAAAATATTGGTTGTTTGCTTCCTACATAGAACGGAAGCAACAGGTGTAGACTTGTTGCATCTTCTTTATTTGCTTCGGTTATTGAACTGAAGCAACAGGGGGTGAACAACCGAAGCAAAAATTATTATTTGCTTTGGTTGTTTGTTTGAAGCAACAAATTTTGGTCTGTTGCGTCTTCTGCAGATGCGTCGGTTCTAGAACAGAAGCAATAAGGGGTAAATAACCGAAGCAATTGACATGTTTTGTAGTAGCGAAAGTAGCTTATTCCAGTCATTCAACTAAGTATCACACCATCTTTTCTCCTTTGGGATCAAACATAGCATATCAAAGGCACGTTGCTGGCAAAAAAGTGATAAGACATAAAATTATGCATTATACTGATCTTAAGATGGCAATGGTAATATGATTTAATCCATCTATTTATTTGTAAGCATTCATTATGATAGGAAAATTTTATTTGTTTAACTAAAGTTACCATTTATTTATGTCTAGTCATGCCTTTTTGGGGAACTTTCGATGTTTCACCAACTACTCCATATGATTGCATTCACACTTCAATGAACATTGTTCACACCAAAACCACACCATGCTCTGGAATTTACACATGCGCGCACACACACAAACACACACACATACACACACACACACATACACATTTACATATACATATACATACAAATATGGAATGTCCATGGGCTATCAGTTTTTCCGCATTAAGAATTTACTGAAATTATTTCGTTAATAGTTGGAACATAAGAAATCCATCATTGTTCCATATATGTTTGGGTAAATTTATTCTTACATGCTTTTTAATTAGAGATTCCTAATAATTAAATTTAAGATCTCTTCAATCATATGGAATTTGAAGATTCACAGTAATTAAAAAAAATGAAAACGATAAAAGATTTCAATTTTCCTCGAAGTGATATAACAATATGTTGGGATCCCTCCTTAATTGGAGAGTTTCTAGAAAATTCTAGATCTTTCTAGAGAAATCTAGAATTTTCTACAATGTACCGAAGAACTCTAGAGAAGTCTAGAACCCTCTAGAAGTTTATGGAAGAGTATGGAACCCTCTGGAATATTCTGGAGCTGTGTGGAACCTTATGGAAGAGTATGACCGGAGAACTATTGAGAAGTGTAGAACCCTCTAGAAGCTTGTGAAAGAGTGTCGAACCCTCTGGAATATTCTGGAGATGTGTGGAACCTTCCGGAACCTTATGGAAAAGTATGACCGGAGAACTCTAGAGAAGTGTAGAATTCTCTAGAGGCTCGTGGAAGAGTGTGGAACCCTTTGGATATTCTGGAGATGTGCAGAACCTTCTGGAACCTTATGGAAGAGTATGGAAGGACACATAGGGGAATGGAAGAATCTAGAGATTCCTAGAGAGTATGGAGCATTCTAGAGAATCAATCTTCACCCTTGGATGCAAGTAATATCCTCCATTCATCATGGAGGTTGAGTAGTATAAATAGGAGAAGGAGCCTTCATTACTATCCATCTAGGGATCCAAGAATCAAGAGAGAAGCCACTTCTTAGAGTAAGAAAAATACTTGAGAGTTAGCAAGCCTCTTTGAGAGAAAAGAGAGATAGATTAGGAAGTCTTTATCCTCAAGCTTGAGTAAACCACCGAGTGTGAGATACTTTTGTAATCATATTCTTGTAATCCTACTATTCTTTTGTATAATGGAAGAATCTCCATATTGGAGAATTATAAACTCTTCTGCTTCCATTGCTACCTTTTAATCTTAAAGTGTCTATCTTAACTTCACGAAGCCGGAAAGACCAAGATTTCCCCAATACAGTACATTATTTAAAGCTCCTTATTTCCATAAAAGTAAATAAAAAATAGAAATGCAACTTGCAGATTCACAGCATTTAAAAAAAGGCAAAAGATAAAAGATTTTAATTTTCCTTAAAATGATATAACAGTACGTTATTTAAAGCTCCTTATTTCCTCAATAAAAAATAAAAATCCAATTTCTAATGATGATCGTATTCTACATTCATGATTTAGGTTGCTTTTGTTTAATATTTCAAAAGTTAAATCTAATTTCGAATTATGAATGGTGAATATAAAAAAAGTGGTTTTCTTTTTCCAGTTTTGTAATTCTGCAATTTCAAATGCAACTAAAATAAAATTCATCCTCAACTCATGTACAAAACATATCGAAAAACTATAAAAATATAAATATAAATATCTTGAAGATTCATAATCTATACAACAAAGAACATAGAAAGGGATTATCATTTTATAAAACAACATATTTAAGATATGCTTTCATCATTAGTAACACACACGTCATATGACATGCTATAGAACATGACGTTGCATATTCTGGCACATTTATAACTACCATATATTCATTAAGTTACATATGCGAAATACAGCTAGCAGCTAGCACAGATCAATCCAGCAACATATTTCTAACTGCAATTTTATACTGAAATCAAAAGAAAAAAAAACCCTGCAATAGTATCCAAAGCACAACCAGCAGCCACGGTTCAGCAGATAGATTAACTTTTCGGTTTCAATTCTGCAAAAGGTGCTAATCTTTAACCTTACCTTGCTGAAGCAAATTCTTGTTTAGGAACTGAAGACTATTTCAAAGGCTGCAAGTGATTTTACTCTAAACGATGTTTTGAAGAAAGTTACTACGATAAAAAAGGGGAAATACAAAATAAAGAAGAATAAGAGATGGTAACAAAAGAGGGAGAAGATTTTACCTTCCTCCTTCAGCAAAACGAAAATGGAAGTAGTTGGAGAATATTTTACCTGTCGTATGCATTAACCTACGGGATAGCTGAACATTGACCATTATTTCGATAGATGAACGTTGACCTTTGGGATATCCGACCATTGAAGCGAAATGATTCTACGAGTGGGGGTGACGAGCGATTAGGGATAAGATGGGAAAAGAGGAACAATTTTAATATGGCTTTTTGCAAGGGAAAAAGGGAAAAAAGACGGTTCAATTCAATATGACAGGCAGAAGGCCTGAGAGCTCTCGAAAACATTCTCTGTAATTATAGGATAGTATAGGCAACATAGATTGGAGATTAGGTTTGTGATAATAAAGTAGACATGGAATTCTCTGATTTAGGACAGAAGAAGATGATGAAAATAAAAGAAAATTAGGGCGTTGGGAAGAAGGACGAAAAGAGGATGTGCAGTATTAGGGGAAAAAATGTTGCGACCCTTATAGTTCAAAAATGAAAATGCTGAGCAGGATAGCCTCTCTACGCCCCTCAAATGATACTAAGTAATTATAATATCAAAAATGCTAGAACGACCGGCATTTGATAAGTGAGAAATTGCGAGAGCTACAGGGACCATTGGATGCTTTTCCATCCGTGATTCGCGTTTCTTCCCTGCCGCTTATTTCCAGATCCGGTGATTTTCACCGTTTTTCTTTCGGTCGTTCTAGCAGTGTCCTTGTAATGTAGCATAGGTAAGATAATTCTTTCCACTAATTTACTTGCTGTCTTTTTGAAATACCAAAAATGCCGTTCATTTTCGCATAATACGGTGACGCCTGGCTCACGTTTTCTATTCTCATTCTTCGTCCTCCAATTTGCCCAAAAAACGTCGCTTTCCTTTTTCCTCCATTGGATTCTTCCCCAAATTCAGTCTCATAGGAAAATTTACTTCGCTCGGCCGTTAATAATTCCAGATCGACTTTCGACCATGATTTAGGTACTTATTTCTTCATTATTTACATATTGACATGTCTTCCTTTTCTTTAAATTGCTGATGATGCTCAAACTCTATACTTACTATTTTTATGTTCTGTTAATTCAGGTACCGATGAGAGTGTGGAATTTTCTAGCATATGCGGTAATGATTTCTGTTAATTCAAGTTTCGATGTTACTATAGACAATGATTACCCAACATTCATCATCGAAATATTTACTCCACTCAGCTCTTATTAATTTGAGATCAATTTTCGACCATGTTTTAGGTACTTAACTCTTTGCTATTTACATATTGATCTATCTCTCTTCTATAAATTTCAGATGATGCTTAAACTCTTTGCTTACTTTTTTTAAGCTTCCGTCAGTGATATATTAAATCGCTTCCAGTTAACTAACTTTTTTTTTCTTTTTCTGTTTTGCTTTTGGCAAATCCCCCCCCCCTCCCCCCCTCAAAACTTCTGATGACGAAAGCACCCTTCTTTTCGAAGTGGCAGGTTATCTCGCAGTGGCACTGCTAGGTTATCTCACATACCACGCAGGGGCACTGCGTGGTACGTGAAGTAACCTCGCAGTCGCACTGCGAGGGAGGGCATTTTTGTCTTTTTTTAAAAGGGGGCTACTCAGAAAAACGGGTATTTTACGTTTTTTCGGATTTTGGGGGCCAACTCAGCAATTTGGTGGGTTTGAATAGAATTGGTGGAAGCTCCAATGTCCGGAGTTGTTCCGGAAGCAGAAGCCGGAATACTTACTATCATGGTAAAAACTCTGTCTATATTTCATAATTAGAAGATTAGCAAAGACAAGTGACTTCTCTAAAAAAAAGAGGCCAGGGGAGATTAATCAGATTGATTTTAGGTGAATCTTCCCCTCTAACCACTCAGGAATGCAATTACTTGCAGGAATTTTCTGTTTTGCAGTGGCCACTCCTGAAAAAGGGGCAAATTCCAACTATTTCAGCATATACTACACCCACATTTTGTTAGCGTATTGAATATGCAACTGTAGGGTAATATAGTCTTTTTATGTGTTTTGTTGTTTGCCTATATATAAAGGCCTCTTTGGTTATTTTAGGGTTAAGTGGCTTGTATCGTCAGCCTCCATTTTTCTATATTTCGTTTGTCTATTCAATCAATAAAGATGTAGCCTTCTAATTCTTCATCGTTGTATCTCTCTCTTCTCTCTGGATCTGAATTCTAACATGGTATCAGAGCTAGGTTTAAGAGGGAAGAGAGAGCGAGAGAAATAGAGGGTTCAAGTGAATTTTTTTTACTGTTTGTTTTGCTTCTTAAAAACAAAAGCTGGTATCGAATCTCGTTCTCTTTCAATTTCTTTCATTTTCAAAGTCCACCATCAAAAGCCACCAATTCATACCCTAACCCGAAAACCTCATCACCACAATCGAAATCCACAAATACCCCCACAACTTCCACTATCATATCAGCGAACTCCCCACCAGTCACACAACCTTCATCCACGCATTAGCCCGACATCACCAAAACCGTACTCACGCAACCCCCTACAGCAATTATTCCTCCCAATCACCAAACGTTCATCTTTGCATTAACCCGTGCAATCTCTTTCATACCATACTCCATCAAACCAGTCACATCTTCACAAAGCCAAGACAAACCATAATCACCAAATTCACCTTCAGATCCAATCTCAACAAGCTCCACTGCAAATCTCCCAAAAACCTCCTCTACCACTGGTACATCAATCCACCATTTTCAAAGTCCAGATCTCGTTCGAACAAAAAAAAAAATCCCAACTGCACAGTCGAAAGTAAATCAATCGATGTTCCTTTCTTAACACAATCGAATAACGCGATTTAAGAAAGGAAATCATGCAGTCGATTCACACAGTCGAATCGCATCAAATTCATTTGGGGTTTCCGATGTGATTTCCGATTCGCTTTGGTCTTTGGGATCAACCTGAGCTCAGCAGATGCATTTATCACAAAATAAGCACACCATATTGGCGTTGTTTGTGCGCGATTTCGTGAGGAAGAGTGGTGAATTAGGTTTGGGTTATTGCGTGAAGAAAAGTGGCGATTTGAGTGAGGATTTGAAGGCGATCAGGGAAATGGGTGTGAATATCGAACGCTGCTTGGTAGGTGATGATTGTGTGTGGTGAAAGGAAGTACGGTGGTGATAAGGTGTTTTTCTGAAGTGTGGTCTGAAGGTGGAAGACGTGAGATTGTGTTTGATTTTGTTGATGAGGATGCTTGTTGTCTGAAGGATGTAGCTGTTGCGTGCTCTGATAGGAGGGTGGTTTCTTGTGTTTGTGGATAACAGGAGTTTGCTGTTGTTGGCTTGATCGAAGTTTCAGGAGATGGTCAGTGGTGTAGTTTTGATGATTATCAATGTTTTATGGACTGGTGATCATGGACTGTTGGAGTTTCAGAGTGGATGGTTGGTCTGACAGTGAAACTTCTTGTGCAGGTTGATGTGTGATTGTTGAATGGTGTGTTTGGAGATGAAGTTCAGTGATGGAGTTTTGAGTATTGATCTGTGATCAAGCGGTACTGAAGTTTGGAGTATTGATGAATTGTGAAGGAAAGAACTAAAGAAGAAGAGGTGCAGATTGAATTGCAGTATGATGTTGGGAGTTGATGTGATGGACGTGGGGAGATGTGGTATGTTACTGTGTTGAGTGGTATGTGAGGAGAGATGATTTGAATGAAGGTGGTTCGATTGTGAAAAAAAAGGGTTGGGAAGTTTTGATTTGGTGTTGATACGGTTTGATGTAGGCGGTATTTGGTGAGAAAACTTTGGTTCTGGTCTGATGCTTATGAAGAACGGTGAGGGATATTTGTGGAGGCTTATGATTATATTGCAGTGTGGTCTAAAAAGGAGAAACGGTGGACTTTGGTTAGTGCAGGGATTGCTTGGCTTGTATGTTGGAACTTGTATTTTCGGAATGTTATGGCAATTTTGTGGCAAAGATGAAGGAAAGGGAATTACAGGTTGGTGACTGTTTGCTTTTGCTGTGTGGTGGAGTGTGTTTTTTGTTAAGATGTGTGGTGCGATGATGAAGTTGTGAGCTGATGGGATCTATGAATTGGGGTCTGCAGTTTTGGAAGAGTTTTCGAGGTTGATTGAGTTGTTAGAGAATAACATCAGTTTGAAGTTGTTTATTATTCATTTGATGTCTGTATCGGTAACCCTGTTTATTAGGAGGGCAATTGACGTTGATTGAAGGTGGTAGGTGGTACTGCAGGTATGTTTGGAGGATGCAAACATATGCTGACCATCCCTATTGATTTGATTTTGTTTTTTTTTGTTTGTATGTTTGGGGGATGCAAACATACAAAACCATCCCATTTTTGGTTTAGTTTTGTTTTCGTTTGATATGTTTGGGGGATGCAAACATATAAACTCATCCGGGGACCAGTTTTGTCATTTGGCCGCTCAGATCTTTTGCTTACCGATCAGATTGGAGATTGTTTTGGATTGTTGAGTTAATGTTGAGTGTTTGGTTATTTGGTATTTGGCAGTTTCTTCGCAACTTCTTTTGGCAGCTTTTATATGGCAGTTTCTTCTCTACTTCTTTTGACAGTTTCTTCTCTACCTCTTGTGGCAGCTTCTATTTGGCAGTTTCTTCTCTACTTCTTATGGCAACTTCTATTTGGCTCTTCTCTACTTCCTGTGGCAACTTCTATTTGGCAGTTTCTTCTCGACTTCTTTTGGCAGCTTCTATTTGGCAGTTTCTTCTCTACTTCTTTTGGCAGCTTCTATTTGGCAAACTCACGATTCCCCGCATCGTGAGTTTGAGGGGGGATGTTAGCGTATTGAATATGCAACTGTAGGGTAATATAGTCTTTTTATGTGTTTTGTTGTTTGCCTATATATAAAGTCCTCTTTGGTTATTTTAGGGTTAAGTGGCTTGTATCGTCAGCCTCCATTTTTCTATATTTCGTTTGTCTATTCAATCAATAAAGATGTAGCCTTCTAATTCTTCATCGTTGTATCTCTCTCTTCTCTCTGGATCTGAATTCTAACACATTTTACTATTTTAGACTGCTTCTACATACTTCTCCATCCGGTTATATCATACAAGTGGAAATGGAAACCTATAATGCATGGCACTGGAGATTGTAAGAAATAAGAAGTGTTCTTTGGAAAACAATTCTATGTTCATATAGTTTTTTCTTTGTTGAGAAAATTGTAGCATATACGGTCACCTTCAATTTTTGCTCTGTGATCATTCCAAAAGCAGTTTTATTAGTTGTTATTGTTAGGATTGCCTCGCATGTTGTTAAGGAGGGATGATGGTTTGGAATTAATAGTCCCACATCATGAGATAAATTGAAGGAATTGTGCATAAATATGAGTTGATAGGCACGTAACATAAGGGATTCCTTTTGTTATATGAGAGTTGTGTACCAGCTCATATGCGTGCAAGGTAGGGTGGCTTTGTTCTGACCGTCGTTACATAACAGTTATAATGGTATGTGTTACTGATATTTGATTAGTTGTTATAATGGTATATGTTACTGATATTTGATTACTAGACCGGCATAGACAGGTAATTTCCGTTTACATATTACAATTTATAAAATGCAATAGCGACCTAGGTTTCGTCATTTCCGACGTAATTACATATTATGAAATGCGATAACGATTGTGATCTGCAGTTGTTATTTCTGATTTATTAGTATCTGATGTTCTAGGGTTCGTACTTCTAATTTCCAATTAATTAGTATCACTAAGCTTTAGTCAGATGGAATTGCTTTCGACTTGGATATTTCCTTCACCAAGACAATAAATACAAAATCGGTGCAGGAAACAATAAGCTTATTGATTTCTTCTTCAAGCTTGCGCATTAGATCTTGATAGGATCTATAATCTCGCAGCATCAAATCAGTTTTCTTTTCCCCCTTCGTTAGGCTTTCGTTGATTACTGTGGAATTAATTAGGGCATAACAGCGTGAAGAGATATGAGGAGTAAGTATATGTTTATGTGTTGTGCATGTTATGTATATGTTTTTTTTTCAACGTAATGTTATCTAATAGTTATGCTGTTATGTTATGTTTCCAACACGTAAATAGTTAATTACACTATTATGTATATGTTCCCAAAATTAAACCCATGCAGACCCATTAGCTTCCCGAAATTCAAATAGATGTTGGTGTAGTGTACGATGTTCATAGAAATAGCTATTGGTATTAAATTAAACTAGGTGTGAAGAAAGTTAGCACTGAGATGAAATCAATATGAAGCATGCTACAAAGAGATAACTTTCGATAAATTAGGTAACTTTTTTTTTCTAAATATTTATTACTTGCACCGTTTAAATGATAATACCATGGATTAATCTGAAATTGTTATACTTCGCTCTAATTCACATATCTGATTTCAGAATTGTATTTGGCTTTGAAAAATTGATATTTGGTTATCTATCTCCATTATTTCTTCTTTCCATATTAAGCGGAATATGATGATAGAAAATGCAATAATCTAGGTGTGAAGAAAGTCAACACTAAGGTGAAATCGACATGAAGCATGCTACGAAAAGATAACCTATGATGAATTAGGTAACATTTTTTTTTCAACATCTTTATTACTTGCATCGTTTAACTGATAATACATTGGATTAATATGAAATTGTTATAGTTCGCTCTAATTCACAGATCTGAATTCAGGTTTGTATTTGGCTTTGAAAGATTGATATTTGGTGAACTATGTCCATTATTTCTTCTTTCCATATTAAGCGGAATCTGATAATAGAAAATGCAATAATCCAGGTGCTAAGAAAGTCGACGCTGAGGTGATTCTGAAATTATTGTATACAGATATGATTTGTGTAACAACCCGTATTTCTGATAACCTGTTATAACGTAAATCGAGGTAGAATTTAATTTATAAATCTGAATCAAGGGAAACGGGCTATGCCATTGCGTTCGTCTCGGAAAAATACGCGAAATAGAGTCCGAAATTTTGTAAATCGGAGTCCGTATGACCCGGTTAAGGCCCAAAGAAGTTTTCGGGAAATTTGAATTTCGAAACATGCATAAATGGGGCAGGCGGGAAAACTCCCGCCCAGCCAAGTCGACTTGGCTGTCGACAGGGCTGTCGACTTGCCTGTCGACATGCCTGTCGATTTGGCAGTCGATAGGGCTGCCGACTTGCCCTATCGGCTGATTCTGGCCTGGGTGCACCTGGTTGAGTTTTGGGCTGGGTTGGAGGGCTTGGGATGAAATCTGACGGACCTAAACTAACCTAGGGTTAATCTAAGGGTCTAAAACACATCCTAATCCTATAAATAAGCCCCTAACCTAACCCTAAATCATCATTATTCATTCAAGTAACTAAACTATGGCAAAATCATTTCTCTTATGGCCTCCACTCCCTTCATAAAATTCCTAAATAGATTTCTATGAGAGATTTTCCATGCATACAAGTGTTTTCAAGCTTGTATGAGCATCATTAGCTTGCATTCAAGTCAAGTTACAATCTTTACATCATAAAGCAAGGGTTTTTATTGATTTGGAGCTTCATATTTGGGTTTTATGATTGCATAAGGGCTTTGTCAAATTTTTGTGTCTTCATAAGCATTGTAAGCCCTTTTCTACTTTCATACTTAAACTCTAAAGTTAATGAATGATGCAAGTTGTGTTTGATCATTATGATATGCAAGTTTACTATGATGTGTTATGCAAGTTTACTATGATGTGTTATGCAAGTTTACTATGATGTGTTATGCAAGTTCATCAAGTTATGTTATGCAAGTTTGATATGCAAGTTTGTCATATGATATGCAAGTTATGTTATGCAAGTTTGATATGCAAGTTTGTCATATGATATGCAAGTTATGTTATGCAAGTTTGGGTTGATCCTTTTGTTCATGTTATCATGTTATGCAAGCTTATCTTGGGTTTATGAGCTTAAAGCTTCAAGCTTTATGCTAAAGGTTGCATTTTGGCAACATGTAAGTTATCATATCTCTTATGATAACTTGCATGTGAGGCTAAATGCGAACTTATGGCCATTTCTACATGTCATTTATCACCATGTATCACCAATATGCTAAGTTTGGTTTTATGCATGCTTTTGAGGCCTAAAAATGTAATATGCAAGTATATGAACACATGTACACTTCATATGCCACCATGTTGAACTTGTGGTTTCAACACCTTTATGTCATGATTATGCCAAGTTCCCTCTTTCTATCCTTTATGCGCTATTGCGATATGTAAGCGATGGGATTGCGTTTGGGGTTGAGTAAACTTAAAAGACATAAAAACATAATCTTGGGAATTTACCTATTAAGTTAGGTCTACCCTTTGGGAATTTACCTATTAAGTTAGGTCTACCCAAATGCTTGAAAACTTGTAACATGTTTTGGAAACATGATGGACATGACACTTAGAAAAGATAAGTGTGACCAACTCGAGGTTGGGTTGAGTTTGTAGCGTAAACCTACCCGGAACCAACCGGCTTAACTAGTTGCTACAAACAATAGGACCCAATGTGAGAAGTTGGTCATGTTGTACCTTGAACCCGAGGTTAGACCAAGTTGTGGTGTAAAGCTACCCGGACCCGCCCGGCTTAACTAGTAACCACAACGAGGTCTAATGTGAGAGGTTAAGGTGCATTAAATTAATTAATGTTACATAATAAGGTTAAGTAAATTTGATTTATGACACTTAACCAATTTGACATGAATGGGTAGCTTAAGTGAAACCGGGCTTGATTTCTTAATGACACTTAACCGAAAATACGACTAGTAGTTAGGGTTAAGTTAACCTACACTTAACCAATCTGAACTCGGTAATTTAACGGGGTTAAGTTGAACTATACTTAGCCAATCCAACTCAGTAATTTGATAAGGCTGAGAATCGATTGGATACCTGGTCTGGATAAACTAACTTGATGGATAAATTAAACGAACCTGTTTTGCGGATCTGTAGGACCCACACCAAGTTAGGCAAGTTTGTAAATCTGTTATCTGATCCGTTAGTCTGAAAACTGATCGTCTGAACCTGGTATGTCTGAACTCTGTTCATAAGTTAATCTGAATCTGATTGTCTGGGGACACAAGGGGGAATACTTGTGTCATCTGTTGTTTGGGACCCATATTAGTCAGTAACCCTTTCTGGTATCAAAACTTTGACCCAACTGTAGGTAGGGTCCGGGCACGCTTACTGAACTAATTATAAGTGGTTCATTCTGATAATGGTTATGGGTGTTGATGGTGCGTTCCAACCGGGTCATGTGCGTGCATGGATCTCGGTCTGCCTCTGAGGATGTAAGACGCCGTGACATCTGTAAATACACCTGTGCCAATTGGTTGCCACTTTAGGGAGTGATACACCCTATCGTGAGGCCGACATAGGGTATTTATGTATTAGGGAGCCGATCGCTTGGGTAGGATTTAGGGTACACTTAGCTCTGTCTGATTCTGTTGGTACCGTCTGTTTGGTTGGGTGGTAACACCCGTCTATTTCTGCGTGGTACCGTCTGTTAGGGTGGTAAAGGCCCACTACTAGTGTACACCTAATTGTAGTATTCCGTTTTTGTACTCTGTTCTGTTAGGGTGGTAAAGGCCCATTATTGTTAGCATTCCGTTTCTGTACTTTATCTGTTAGGCCCATTATTGTTAGCATTCCGTTTCTGTACTTTATATGTTAGGGTGGTAAAAGCCCATTTTTCCCGAACTCTATCTATGGACCATTCTGTTCCGTCCTGTTTCGATGTAGACATTAGGGTAACACCTAATCCTGTTATACTAGTATTGGTACTAAGAAGTTGGATCTTGACTTAGGTCAACACCTGATATTGGGCCAAGTTTAGGCCAAGGGATATATTCTTGTTTATACATGACATGTTAGAATGCTGGTACACCTATGGTGAAAAACTTCACCTTGATTATGTGATGACCCCTTTGAACTATCTGTTAGATATTCACCATGCTAGTATGTAATTATCCTTATGTTCATCCCTGCTTCTCATGCCAGTTAACTTTATCAGTTTACATTGATTGTAGTAGGGCTTACTCAGTCTTTCTGACTGACCTGTTTTCTTTCGCCTCTTTTCTTCCGTTCCCCCCTAGGTTCTCAGGGTGGGAATATTGGAGCTTAGCTTGGCTTTCTGATCGCTTGCTGTGGGATTTTAGCTCATGTACGGTCTTGACATGAAGCTAGCTATGGTTATCACTTATTTTGGGGATAGTACTTATGTATTTCAGTTTTTCAGTTGAAGTTGTTTTTATCTAGACTTGTGTATTTGGAAAGTTGACATTATGTTGTACCAGACTTGTTTTTGAAATAGTTTGAAATCTTCCGCTGTTTTACTTATCTTATTTACTCTGTTTACATATATACATATGTTCTTGTTCTGCCTTGATATATCATTATGCATGTTTACCTGATTCAAACACCCCTCCAAAGTCAGAGTGCTTGCAAGAGTCACCCTGGCGGAGGTGGGGTGTTACATTTGGTATCAGAGCATATGGTTTACGAGAAGGAACAAAAAGGTTTTTAGAAAACTTTTGGGAAACTATTTTCAAAACCAAGTATAAAGTATTTTCCAAAGAAAAGTCTAGTTTATTTTAAGGGCTATTCCCCAAAAAGCCATTAGCACAATCCTTAGTTATCTATTCTTAGTTCCCTCGTTCTGAATCTATTTTTTCCTTCGTGTCAGTATGACAGATAACTTTGTTATCCCAGAGGGAGTGCAAGTTCCTGTTTGGTATAGGAGACTTATGGAGGCTAGGGCGACCGAAGCCGGCCCCGCAAATGTTACTCCTCCTCCGGTGGTTAATGTTCCTCCTCCTCCTGTTGCTGAGGTTCCTCCTCCTCCTCCCCCTCAGCATCCTCCAGTAGAGTTCACGAAGATTTGTAAGGACTTCAAAGCAATGGGTGGCAAGAACTTTCTAGGTACCGAGACTTTTGTAGAGGCCCGGAATTGGTTGAAAGAGACCGAGGATTTATTCGCTATCTTTGGATTAGATGATCAGAGAAAGATCTTGTTGGCGGTTTGGCTTATGAAGGATGAAGCCGCTTATTGGTGGGAGATCACCACCGCGACTAGGCCCGTTGAGACTTGGGCCGATTTCAGGACAAGATTCGGGCTTAAGTTTCTGTCTTCTGCTGAAGAGAATTTGCAAATGGATAGGTTTATTGCTTTGAAGCAAGGAGACATGTCTGTCAAAGAATATGTGAACAAGTTCAATCAGTTAGCTCGTTTTGGCTTGGATATGGTGAGCACTACTCAGAGGAAGGCTCTTCGTTTTGCTAAAGGATTGAATGAGCCGTTACAGGAGTTAGCTATGTCTCATGTTCCCATGGGGGCCACGTTTGAGAGTTTGGTAGATATGGCCCTACTCAATGAAGAGAACAAGAGTGCAAAGAAGGAGGTCAAGGTGAATGAGTCTCAAAACAAGAAAACGGGGCCCAAAAAGGAAATGCAAAAGAAGGAGGAGAAGTCTGAAGATAAGAAGGAAAAGAAGTGCTTTACTTGTGGAAGCTCAACTCATCTAAACAAGGATTGCAGAAAGAGGAAGGGCACTTGCTTTAACTGTGGAGAGATGGGACATTTCACTAGGGACTGCCCGAAGAAGAAAGGGACTACGTCGGAAGGAACGGTGAATACTCGCATGGCGAGTGAATAGATTAGGGCTAGAATAATTCGTTTGTAGGATGTTTAATCTTCCTTGTCTGATTTTCAGTTTGAAACTCTTTTTCTGGTATTTTGATTCTGTAATGGAAACTCGGTACTTTAATGCTAGTCTTGCTTCTGATCTGGTAATAGTCTCAAACTCCCTGAGAGTTATAACTCATTTGTTTGTGATAAATTGGGGTTTGAGAGTATCTGTGTTGGGCATGAGGGTGACTATGACGAATACATTCTGGGTTTCTACCATGCTTAGTTTCCTAAGAATCATTTGGGAAAAATCTGATCTGTACTAGTAGTCTGTAAGTATATGTACCAAGTTTTTGTTTTATCTGTACTCGCTTCCATCACTCGACCGTATCTTGTTGAGATAGGAATCCTATGGATGTAAACATGTGTTTGAGACATGTTATGTTTGATGGTTGCAAGTGGATGCAAGTGGTTGCTAGCGGTTGCTCGTGGATGCATAAACACACACTAGGCACTAGATCGGCTTGAAATACACTCTCATATTGCAAATGGACGTGTGTACATTTTCAATTCTTATGGTTGCAAGATGGTTAATTCGGCACATGGATGTTGCATATGGATGAATGTTTGTGCACACATATAGTATTATATGATTAGAACTATTTGCATACATAATGGATTCATTTCACTAACATAATTTGCATTGAGGATCTTTGCATTAGATAAGAACATATACACACACCTTTTGCATATGTTCATACCGCATTAGAATCTTTAAGGACAATGATTGCTCGTGAATGATGATTTGAGTAGATGGATGATGGATGGTAGGATGCGTTCTTCCTAACTTGAAGATTTCGAGGACGAAATCCTTTAAGGAGGGGAGAATGTAACAACCCGTATTTCTGATAACCTGTTATAACGTAAATCGAGCCAGAATTTAATTTATAAATCTGAATCAAGGGAAACGGGCTATGCCATTGCGTTCGTCTCGGAAAAATACGCGAAATAGAGTCCGAAATTTTGTAAATCGGAGTCCGTATGACCCGGTTAAGGCCCAAAGAAGTTTTCGGGAAATTTGAATTTCGAAACATGAAGAAATGGGGCAGGCGGGAAAACTCCCGCCCAGCCAAGTCGACTTGGCTGTCGACAGGGCTGTCGACTTGCCTATCGACTTGGCAGTCGATAGGGCTGTCGACTTGCCCTATCGGCTGATTCTGGCCTGGGTGCACCTGGTTGAGTTTTGGGCTGGGTTGGAGGGCTTGGGATGAAATCTGACGGACCTAAACTAACCTAGGGTTAATCTAAGGGTCTAAAACACATCCTAATCCTACAAATAAGCCCCTAACCTAACCCTAAATCATCATTATTCATTCAAGTAACTAAACTATGGCAAAATCATTTCTCTTATGGCCTCCACTCTCTTCATAAAATTCCTAAATAGATTTCTATGAGAGATTTTCCATGCATACAAGTGTTTTCAAGCTTGTATGAGCATCATTAGCTTGCATTCAAGTCAAGTTACAATCTTTACATCATAAAGCAAGGGTTTTTATTGATTTGGAGCTTCATATTTGGGTTTTATGATTGCATAAGGGCTTTGTCAAATTTTTGTGTCTTCATAAGCATTGTAAGCCCTTTTCTACTTTCATACTTAAACTCTAAAGTTAATGAATGATGCAAGTTGTGTTTGATCATTATGATATGCAAGTTTACTATGATGTGTTATGCAAGTTTACTATGATGTGTTATGCAAGTTTACTATGATGTGTTATGCAAGTTCATCAAGTTATGTTATGCAAGTTTGATATGCAAGTTTGTCATATGATATGCAAGTTATGTTATGCAAGTTTGTCATATGATATGCAAGTTATGTTATGCAAGTTTGGGTTGATCCTTTTGTTCATGTTATCATGTTATGCAAGCTTATCTTGGGTTTATGAGCTTAAAGCTTCAAGCTTTATGCTAAAGGTTGCATTTTGGCAACATGTAAGTTATCATATCTCTTATGATAACTTGCATGTGAGGCTAAATGCGAACTTATGGCCATTTCTACATGTCATTTATCACCATGTATCACCAATATGCTAAGTTTGGTTTTATGCATGCTTTTGAGGCCTAAAAATGTAATATGCAAGTATATGAACACATGTACACTTCATATGCCACCATGTTGAACTTGTGGTTTCAACACCTTTATGTCATGATTATGCCAAGTTCCCTCTTTCTATCCTTTATGCGCTATTGCGATATGTAAGCGATGGGATTGCGTTTGGGGTTGAGTAAACTTAAAAGACATAAAAACATAATCTTGGGAATTTACCTATTAAGTTAGGTCTACCCTTTGGGAATTTACCTATTAAGTTAGGTCTACCCAAATGCTTGAAAACTTGTAACATGTTTTGGAAACATGATGGACATGACACTTAGAAAAGATAAGTGTGACCAACTCGAGGTTGGGTTGAGTTTGTAGCGTAAACCTACCCGGAACCAACCGGCTTAACTAGTTGCTACAAACAATAGGACCCAATGTGAGAAGTTGGTCATGTTGTACCTTGAACCCGAGGTTAGACCAAGTTGTGGTGTAAAGCTACCCGGACCCGCCCGGCTTAACTAGTAACCACAACGAGGTCTAATGTGAGAGGTTAAGGTGCATTAAATTAATTAATGTTACATAATAAGGTTAAGTAAATTTGATTTATGAAACTTAACCAATTTGACATGAATGGGTAGGTTAAGTGAAACCGGGCTTGATTTCTTAATGACACTTAACCGAAAATACGACTAGTGGTTAGGGTTAAGTTAACCTACACTTAACCAATCTGAACTCGGTAATTTAACGGGGTTAAGTTGAACTATACTTAGCCAATCCAACTAAGTAATTTGATAAGGCTGAGAACCGATTGGATACCTGGTCTGGATGAACTAACTTGATGGATAAATTAAACGAACCTGTTTTGCGGATCTGTAGGACCCACACCAAGTTAGGCAAGTTTGTAAATCTGTTATCTGATCCGTTAGTCTGAAAACTGATCGTCTGAACCTGGTATGCTGGGGACACAAGGGGGAATACTTGTGTCATCTGTTGTTTGGGACCCATATTAGTCAGTAACCCTTTCTAGTATCAAAACTTTGACCCAACTGTAGGTAGGGTCCGGGCACGCTTACTGAACTAATTATAAGTGGTTCATTCTGATAATGGTTATGGGTGTTGATGGTGCGTTCCAATCGGGTCATGTGCGTGCATGGATCCCGGTCTGCCTCTGAGGATGTAAGACGCCGTGACATCTGTAAATACGCCTGTGCCAATTGGTTGCCACTTTAGGGAGTGATACACCCTATCGTGGGGCCGACATAGGGTATTTATGTATTAGGGAGCCGATCGCTTAGGTAGGATTTAGGGTACACTTAGCTTTGTCTGATTCTGTTGGTACCGTCTGTTTGGTTGGGTGGTAACACCCGTCTATTTCTGCGTGGTACCGTCTGTTAGGGTGGTAAAGGCCCACTACTAGTGTACACCTAATTGTAGTATTCCGTTTCTGTACTCTGTTCTGTTAGGGTGGTAAAGGCCCATTATTGTTAGCATTCCGTTTCTGTACTTTATCTGTTAGGCCCATTATTGTTAGCATTCCGTTTCTGTACTTTATCTGTTAGGGTGGTAAAAGCCCATTTTTCCCGAACTCTATCTATGGACCATTCTGTTCCGTCCTGTTTCAATGTAGACATTAGGGTAACACCTAATCCTGTTATACTAGTATTGGTACTAAGAAGTTGGATCTTGACTTAGGTCAACCCCTGATATTAGGCCAATTTTAGGCCAAGGGATAAATTCTTGTTTATACATGACATGTTAGAATGCTGGTACACCTGTGGTGAAAAACTTCACCTTGATTATGTGATGACCCCTTTGAACTATCTGTTAGATATTCACCATGCTAGTATGTAATTATCCTTATGTTCATCCCTGCTTCTCATGCCAGTTAACTTTATCAGTTTACATTGATTGTAGTAGGGCTTACTCAGTCTTTTTGACTGACCTGTTTTCTTTCGCCTCTTTTCTTCCGTTCCCCCCCTAGGTTCTCAGGGTGGGAATATTGGAGCTTAGCTTGGCTTTCTGATCGCTTGCTGTGGGATTTTAGCTCATGTACGGTCTTGACATGAAGCTAGCTATGGTTATCACTTATTTTGGGGATAGTACTTATGTATTTCAGTTTTTCAGTTGAAGTTGTTTTTATCTAGACTTGTGTATTTGGAAAGTTGACATTATGTTGTACCAGACTTGTTTTTGAAATAGTTTGAAATCTTCCGCTGTTTTACTTATCTTGTTTACTCTGTTTACATATATACATATGTTCTTGTTCTGCCTTGATATATCATTATGCATGTTTACCTGATTCAAACACCCCTCCAAAGTCAGAGTGCTTGCAAGAGTCACCCTGGCGGAGGTGGGGTGTTACAATTTGTTTCGTTTATGGTAAACTGTGATTTACATTTCCATTTATGTTTTGACAATAAATTAGTTTCTATTCAGTGACATTTCTATATTTAGATGAAGTTGATCAACATTAACAACCGATGCAAGGATACAATTCAAGCTGGATTTAAATTTAGGTTCGATTTATGACAAATAACTTCATTTTTAAATCCTATGTGATGTGAGCTTGGAAATTGGTTTCATATCTTTATGGTATTACCATTTTTGCTTTATAGTATCAGTTGAGTCTCTCTTTTTTTCTTAATAAACCCATCTCTCCTTTTACCAATGATTCTACATTAAATGAGGATGAATACGGTATATTTAGAGTTATTGCTGTGTAATCAATGTTAGATATATTCATTTTAGGGAAACTTAACCGTGCATATTTTTGTTATTATGGCATGAGAGGAATATCAGAATTTTCAAAGATAAGTTTGAAAGCTCCAATCATACCATGTTTCATATTCCTAAACAGTGTGGGCAATCACTCAAAAGTGGAAGCATATTGAAAAGCTTGAAGATAGCATTGTAACAAGGGATAGGTGCAGTAACATGTGAAGTTAGTTTCATAATTCAGAAATAATATTGTTTCATTCACTGTAATGCATCTTTGATCAGATTTAGATAATATTATGTTGTTCATGTCCTTAAATTTTTAGTATATTCTTACATTGTTTGTTCTTTATACAAAGTGCAGCTAGAGTAATATTACGTTTAGGCTGTTTGTGTTAAGTTTCAGATGATAAAACTCATTGCAAGGAATGTACTCTAGGTATTCAAATCTTGGAAACAGTCTTCCATTTTTTGTATAATATATTTCTTTCATTTTGTTCATATATGGAATTATAAACTCTAGTTAACGTCCAGTGCTTTGAATTATGTCATTATTGGTAAGATTATATATATTGTTTGATTTTAGTATTCATTGCAGTCTTATTGTTGTTATAAAACCAAGTTCTATCATGCTATATTTTGAGATATAAGCATAGCTGAAATTATTTACTCATACTAATGAATTCTCTGTTATATGTAGCTGCGAATTCTTTGCGTTAGTGAAAACATTTAACATCATATAAAGATCAGTCAAAGAAATCTAAGCTGATTATTTCTTTAGGTAGCTTTTGAAGATTGAGAGGGTTTGTTTGTTTGTTCGTTTTAGTTTGGCTAGATGAATGGAATAATACCAGTTGCCTGGTGTTTTGGTGCTTTATCTTTTAAAAAAAATTGATCGAATATTTCTGGGTAAATTATTGTTTTCTTTTTTGTTGGAATTTTATTATTTTTTAGTTCCTTTCGGGATCCCAATCATCTATGTATTCGGTTTCTAATATGATTGATACATTAAATTATTTCCAATTTTGCTTGCTGATCTTGCAACTATTTGATGTCACCATCCCTTTGCAAGATCACCGGTCGAAGTCAGAAACATTGATTTCGACTCAACCATGTCATGAATCTGTCATTTTTAAGTTTTGTGTCTTAGTTATTCTATATAACATCCATTTAGGTTGCAAAATGATGAGCTATTATTTTGCTTCTGCTCCCAGCATGATATCATGATATTTCATGAATATTTATAATAATAAATAAAGGTCGTTTTTTGTAGTGCAAATTTCAAGCTCCTTGAATCTTAAGCACTTAATGGTAAATAAACAAAATAGGCAGTTCAAGTGTAATATGCCAGTCTTAATGTCTTATGTATAGAGGATTTGGAACTGTATCATTCTAAGGTTTTTAATTTTTCATTTATTATACATTCTATGATATTATTTCTTCTTTGAGTATTTATTATACATTGTGTAATAAAATTCATTTACACAATTATACTTTCACACTTTATTTCATTTTACTTACCGGATCACTATTATGTGATAAAGACTATATACAAGACTTAACAAGTGCATATATGGATTTTATGCAAAAGTTGTAGGATTAAATACGAACTTCTGTCGCCATCCTAGAAGACCCAATTATATGGAGCGGTGTCAAAGTGATACCTATCTATCAATTACTTAAATTGTAAAACAAAAAACTTGACCATATTGAGTTGAACATCTCACTCCATTTCAAAATAGGACGAAATTATTTACTACTTTTTTTTATTTAATTTCCAAATAACTGCATATAAACACATTTTCCTTCACAGTTAATAGACTTTCAAACGATTGCTACTAGAAGACAACATATGAACACAACACACAAGCTTCCAGAAAATGTATAGCACATTACATCAAACACTTTAACAGCATTAGCATATCAGTTACTTCTCACAAAACAACAATGACCTCAAACAATGTTACACTCTACCCATGTGCAAAGCATGGGCCACTCACTAGCTTAATTAATAAAAAAAATCACAAATTTGAATAAGTGAATAAAATATTTGTAAAAATTCTTAGGATTTGAAATATTATATTTAATAAAAACTTTAACTTATTTAATCAAAACTGTCAATAGCTGTCGGAAGTCAAATGATGGAGCCGTTAGCGTCCTTTGAAGCATTCCGTCGTAATTTGTTGTATAAACCTAAGCGTAATACTACCATTCTTATGTTTTATTTATTTATTTGATGTAGCTTTCATCATGGGATATTTAGACGGTCGCATAGGGAAAGTTCATAGGGAAAGTTCATTTATATATAGCGAATTTTTTTTTTCATATATGTTTTTGAGATGTAACAAAAGTGAAAACGCAAGACATATAAAAGATATATGAATCGGTGTTGATGTTGATTAAAATCTATGTTCCAGACCTTTTTTTTTCTTTCTTTCCGTAATGTTCTGACTAACCACAGATCATGACTAGCAACACTGTAGTGCTCAGTCGGGATGACTTCCTCCATATCCCAATTTGGAAACTATTAGGATGATATATTTATTAAATTATATTTCTGACAAGAGGCATCTGTTTAGTTGTAATTTAATCATGTAGGTTGATGAAAGGGTATTAAAATTATAATTTGTAAACAAATTTATTTTAATTTTTTTAATAGCTACAAGTATAGAGTTTGTGTGTGTATATTACAAGCAACAAGAATATTTTCATAATGTATGGAGTTATTATATGATGGAACTGAAGTGTGCATTGAGTTTTATATGATGGAATATTATTAGATATTTATATTTAAATCTTTTTTCTAATAAACCATTTGGCATGTTAACATGTGCTTCCTACATACAAAATTATATATGAATTTTACTTTTTGGATTATTGTCTTATTTTGAGAATTCTGTTTGTAGGAAGCAATAGTTGAAGGGTAAGGCCTTTAAATATGATCGGTGGTGGCATAAAGAAGAAAAAAAAACTAAACACCATAGAAATGATAAATCTAATATTAAGGACAAGGAGCTTGTTTCAAAAGGTAATTTTACATATATATTTCCACTGCATGCAAATAACATAATCAATGTAGATTATAAAAAAAGTTATAAATACTATCCATTATATGCAAATAGCATAATCAATGTAGATTATGCCTTAGCTGAAAGCTCTGAAATTCAAAGCGTTGATCATAGCAGGGACAATATAAAACCTAATAAGGTAGAAAAAGAAAAGTTATCACATTCACATGATTATCATTTATTTAAATGTTTAACCACACAATAAATGTATTTACACTGATTATTAATATAATATCAAAAAACGTAGAGAAAGCGTCGATAAATTAATTTGGCATAAGCTCATGAACAAAGCAGTTGACAAAATAATCGATTTTAACTAAAATTGGTACATAAAATGTTATTGTTTATTATAAGTTGGATTTGACTATTCATGTACGTTGAACAAATTCATGAGGCAATTCAAGTGCGTTGGCTATATCACTACAACAAAATGACCCTATTACAACGGTTGACACTGTAGTATACATTTTACAACGGTGGGCTAACCGTCGTGCATTAAGAAGTTGTAATAGACTAAAATCTTTTACAACTTTTTTGCACAGTTGCAGCACGGTTGTAATATGTATATTTTACAATTTTTTTCCACCGTTGTAATAAACTTTCTTACAACAATTATGTACCATTGTAATAATATCTACTACAACTGTTATGCACCGTTATGATTGGCAGTTTCATTTTAAAAAAATAAACATCTTTTGCAGTTGAAATGAACAATACACTAAATATAGCGATACTCCATAAGCAAAACAAATATTACAGTTATTTGCAAACTAATTTATTTAAATACTCAAATTTTCAATATTACAAACAATAATTTTTAGAAAATATTTCACCTATTATTACATGATCATACACCAACTTGCGTGCTTGACATCAAACAACAATGACACAAAAAAAACACTTCCGAACAAACAGGCCTGGAAATATGACATGAGAGTCTCACTTGCAACAACATTATGTTGAGTTCCTTGACTTGCAACTAAGAGGAGGCAAGCTGCCAATTGAAGCTGATGCATCAAGAAATCCAAAAGATAATTACTTCATCTCAAGTCACCCTAATAGCATAAGAACCACAACTTCAACATAGCAACACTACAGACCACTACATAGCATATTGCTTCCCTTCATCTTTTATATTTCAACTATTTCTGCACTTCTCAGTTTTGTGGAAATGCTCATTCGTGCCTACAATATAGAAATAAGAAAGCAGAGGGCTAGAACAAAAGAAAAAGTTTAAAAAAAAAAAAAAATCAATGCTCATAAAAGATCTGTTTCATTTGTATACTTACTCCCGATGAACATCACCTACAAGCATCATGTGTTCCTTGTTATCCTGGCATTACTGATGTATATTCACCATTTCCTTTTAAATGCCCTACAAGTTACAACTGCTCATTATTTATGTGAATTTCACCAATACTGGCATTCTGTTGAGCCGTAGGGATCAATAAGAATATTAGTTGAAAGTCTTCTCATACTCAATATACAACACTTGTTAACAAATAAAAAAGTGAAATCATGTTTCATTTTTTGGTCAATCAATATTCCTTTTTAAAACAAGTTCAGGTACAATTAAAATTTCACCGTGTCACTTTGCAAATTTAATTTGACTATTCTATCCTAACCAATAATAAAAGTTAAACAAACCACAAGTTGAGATGCTAAGAAAGTAATTTCTACGTTGACACAATAAACTTAAATCAAAAGGAACAATAACTTTATTACAACAACCTGAACAATTCTAAATAGAAAATATTTTAATTAATAACTCAATTTAAGAAGGCAACTTAACAATGTTATAGTTATCTAAATTATTTCTTATCGAATCATATAGTGTTTTGCAGGCATTTATAAACAATAATATCTATGAATATTTTAATAAATAATATACATATAGTGTAATTATATTCCTTACTAATCCCAAGGCTTAATTATAATTAAAGGAGAATTTTTGTTGATAAAGATTATTTTTTTACAAACTTACAGTTAGAATACATAGCTAGGAGTCCTATCAGGCTAAATGTCTCCAATCTATAAAACACCCAATGGACTTTGGTTAAATTCGTTTGCAAATAGTTTAGAGTCATGAAGGCACAACAATGTGATCATAATATAGTTCCTTTCACTGTGAGCTACTTTGAATTGATGTGTGTTGGTTTCAAAATAAAGTATATGCTTTTTAATTATTGGCAAAGAGTTATACATAAATAACATCAGCATCAAACACGTCATAACTCAGAATCCATGATTCCACTCTTTAATCCAAAAATATACAATGGCAGTAATTACTGTAACATAATCAAAGGATGTTCTTTTGACATTGTCCAAGTGTAGTGGTCTTTACGCAAATTAATCCTAAAAGTACACATATTAAATGCATATTTTTTAAAACTTTTAAAGCCATAAACAAGAACCCCAACCAAAATTTTGAGATAGAATCCCATCTAATCGAACTATTTAACTTGGTATCTCGCTTTTGATTCTAAAACTAAAAAAATCAAAATAAGTCAATATGGCTATCAAGATAATAAGCCAATCAAATATACGTTTTCTACTAATCCTATAAGCATATGCAAAAAAAATTGCTGCTACATCTATGCTAAGAGGAAAAAAAATTATCATTGGTTTCAATGATGCACTTGCATAATGAGTCCTAAAGGGCTTTTTTGTAATGACCTGCATTGGCAGAGGTATTATGATTAATTTATTTGTGATACAGAGAATTAATTGGTCGTGGAATTAAATAAATGTTGAATATTTAATTAAAATAATAAATTAAATAATATATTTAATTCTGAAATAATCAGAATTGGCTGAAATGACGATATGTGTGAACTGGATCATTTGCGATATTTAATTCAGCTTGGAATTGAATTTGAATAACGAATATATTATATAAACGACAGTTTGAACGTATAATTATATTATAATTAAAATCGAGCTCGAAATGGCGCTGCAGTTCGTAAATTGGCGATTTGAACTTCAACTGCATATACAGGATTCGTTTTAAGCCGGATTTCTATGAAACAAGAAACGTGTGGAGTTGGTGGAGTATATCTTTCTAGTGGAAGAGAAAAATCGGGATTTCGTTGTGTAGATTTTGATTTACGTCCAAATCAAATTTTAGAAAAGTCGTCGTGGAATTCCTTTATAATTTACAAAGGAATTATTTATATTTTTAAAAGGAATTTCAATATAAATTGAATATCGGGTTGACCCAGATTTGAAATATCAAGTTAGAAATTCATATAGGAATATTCTAGAGCTATATGGTA
Source organism: Allium sativum (assembly GCA_030737875.1). NCBI lineage: Eukaryota > Viridiplantae > Streptophyta > Magnoliopsida > Asparagales > Amaryllidaceae > Allium > Allium sativum. The sequence goes on along the minus strand of CM060913.1, from coordinate 418,927,915 downwards.
TTCCACTATGAATATAGACGTTAATATTTATTTATAAATATTAAATTTAATTATATTTATATATTTAAATAGGCTATTTAGAGCTTTAAAAATAGCCACTTTTGCAAATGAAGTCGGAATTCGACGAAACTAATTTTGTTGGATCCGCAATGTCAAATAATTGTTAGATTTCCAGTTTCATGATTCTTAGAGTCACTGTGTGGTTGTACGGACTCTTAGAGTGAGAAACAGTCGATATTCTGATAGTTAAAAATATGTTGTGTGAGCATACAGAGTCGGAATTCGATGAAACCAGTTTCGTTGGGACCGTAATGTCGAACTGTAGTTGCATGCAGGTTTTCATAATTTTTAGACATCATGTGTGTTAGTAGGGATTTTTAGAGTGTTGAAACGGATAAATAATGATTAAAATAAAATATTTAAAAATATCTAAACTTCCTATATATACCCCCACCTTCCCTTAACACCTAATTTCATTTTCCCTCTTGGTCAAATTTTCCGCCATCGGTCTTCATTATTCCAAAGTGAAAATCCCTCTTCTAAAATCAAGAGTAATTCAAATAAAATCGTATAAATCCAAATACCAGTGTTTTCGAATTCTCCTGGTGTTACTTTTCAATCTCGTGTACCTGTTATTGGGTCCGAGCAACTTTTGTTCGATGTCGTGTAAACAGCTGAGTTCTAGGGTTGGCGTTTTGGGGATTTTTGTGCGCCGATGCTCAAAATGGTGAGTGGATTTAGGTTAGAGGGATCGAATGGAGGTTGCATTCCAAAAATGAGGGATTTCGGTGGTTAAAATGTTCGAACCCGTACTGTAGCGGTGCTTCGAGGCTGGAGAACGGAAGTCACAGGGAGGCGTCGAACTCAGAACAGTGGGGTCCAGGAGATCGAGGGATGGAAGGAGAGGAGTTTGGTCATTCCCGATTTGAGTATTGGTGGAGTAATGAAGAGGAATTGGAGTTCAAAGTTTTCTGAATGGCCATAGTTGCCTTTGGAGCTCACGGTTTTGAATTTGGAGGAGGAACGTTACTATTCATTTCGGGTATGTGGGCCGGAGAGGGAAAAAACAAAGGTTTGGCCCATTTACAAACTAAGTGGTTAAGGTTTATTTTAAGTTGATAGTGTATTAAATTCAAATGACAATAACTTTGTCATACGATATCGGTTTTCAGTGGAACAAGATCCGATAGGATCGTATGGACGGACACTACACGATGGAACTGACTGGAAGTCAATCAGAGCTCGTTACAATTTATGGCGAAATAAATTGTTTGATTCAAACCAAACCAACAGTTTATCGTTCTTTAACGATGAATTGCAAATGTGAGTAAATCTCACTAACTCTGAACAATTTATAATTTCATATTGTATTTTTAGAACTGTTAAATATTGGTTGATTGACTATGTGTTGACTGTTTGATTGAACTGCTAGTTAGTTAGTGAATTTCTATATTGATTCTGTTTAACAGAATATATCATATGGAACTGAAAGTGATGTTGATTTTATTGTGTAACATCTGTGGATGCAGGGAAACAGGTTGGAGGAACCCAACTGGGTTCCTCAATATTTGTTTTACTGTTTTTTTCATATATTGTGATATATGATGTGATATATAATCTGTTGTCAATTATATGTGTTTTGGACGATATTCATCATCGTGATTTGATATTTTGAATACCATAACATACCGAAATGTTGAAAAGGGGAATTTGTCAAAGTGATATTTGAAAATAAAATATTTATAAATGGAATATTTATAAATAAGAAATATTTATAAATTGGAATATTTATAAATAGGAGATATTTAGAAAAAGGGAAAAACATTATAAAAAGGAAATTGTTATAAGAAGGAAATCATTTTAAAGTGGAGAACCGTTACTAAAAGTAAATCTTTGAAAATGAATAAACGTTGTTAAAAAGGAAATCTTTATAAAGCGAATAAAGGAGTTAAATCGAATATGGTATTCGAAAGGAGTTAAATCGAATATGGTATTCGAAAGTTAGTAAATCGAATTAGTTATTCGAAAGGGGTTAGTCGAGTCGAGTTAGTTAAATAGAGTTAATCGAATATTAGTTATTCGAATAAGAGTTTACCAGTTAGAGTAAAACCATTTGAGTTAACCAGTTAGGTTAAACCGTTAGAGTTAACCAGTTAGGTTAAACCATTAGAGTTAAACCAATTAGGTTAAACCGTAAACTTAAACCAGTTAAGTAAAAAAGAGTTAATCGATTAGGGTTAAATAAACAAAGTTGATCGAATTTAGTTTATTCGAAGAAGGTTTTCGAATCTAGTTATTCTTAAGAGAGATTATCATATATAGTTAATCCAGAGTAGTTAGTCGTAGTAGTTAATCCAAAGGAGTTAGTCGTAGTAGTTAATCCAAAGGAGTTAGTCGAAGTTAGTTAATCCAAAGGAGTTAGTCAAAGTTAGTTAATCCAAAGGAGTTAGTCGTATTGTTAATCCAAAGGAGTTAGTCGTAGTAGTTAATCAAAAGGAGTTAGTCGTAGTAGTTAATCCAAAGGAGTTAGTCGTAGTAGTTAATCCAAAGGAGTTAGTCGAAGTTAGTTAATCCAAAGGAGTTAGTCGAAGTTAGTTAATCTAAAGGAGTTAGTCGAAGTTAGTTAATCCAAAGGAGCTAATCGAATATAGTTATTCGAAAGAGATTTACGTAAGGAAGTTTGTTAAAGAATTAAAAGGTGAACTTTGTCTATTTCAAGGTTAGAAACGCTGTTCAGTTAAGGTCTGAGAGGTAGTATTACCCCAACTTGATTGACTTCATTTTTAACTAAGGATTGGTTAAGGTTCGATAGTGAAGGTGGGTTAAAGGAATTTAGTTAATAAGCGTAATGGTTTGAATTGGCATCGCGATGGTTTGTTTAAACATCTGTCTAAGTCCAATGAAGGAGTTTGGAAATGTTTTCCAACTAAGAACCAGAGATGTTTTCTGATATAGAAAACAAGAAATGAAAATGTTTTCCAATGATAATAACATATATTTTCTAAATTTAGAAAATAAGAAATGTTGAATATAGGGAAACATGAGATGAAAAATGAACTAAGGAGATAAATGTTAAATGATGTCTGATCGATATAAATTTCCATCTGGAAATAATATCGTTGTTTGCACACGTATTTTTCTTTGATGGTTAAATCACAGACTATCGAAGTTTTGACCATTTTAACGTTGTTAATATGGAGAGACCGGTTGGATTATTATCCAAAGAACCACTCTGTATTGGCATAAGCATTGCAAACCATTTATGCCAAAGATAATTGAAGACGGAGTAAAGTGCAAGGGCTATTGTATAAGTCTTAGATAACAGTACCTAAGATGGATGTACTGAATAGTGCCTTCGGTTCATCCTGTTCCTGGATGACTTGAATGGACGGATGTCTGACAGAGTATTTCCAGACGATCACGTATATTGATTACTCCAACTGTACCAAGAGTGGAAGCGAAGAAGGAAACTTCTTTTAGTTAACACATAATGTATGGTTGAGGATGTCAATCGGTGATTTGATGGATTTGAGGATGTGGCATTCAAAGTGAATCTGGTGTGATGATAAAGCGTAGCTTCTAGCCTCATCAACCGGTAAATGACAAAAATCGGGCAGGCAGCATGGCTAAGTCGGTCGCTCCGAAGTAGGGTGTATAATCACCTGATTTAGAGTTTCATTTATTTCTAAAAATCTATTGTCGATACTGTCCCATTTGGGAAACGGTTGCTGATCCCAACCGTTGGTGATATACATTCCATACACTCAAGCGAAATGAGTGGTCGGTCATGTGTGGCCGGGTTGCAAGATGTTCTTGTTTGAACCCAGTGTATTCCTCTCTAGAGGTACATTTGCGAAAGGTGGTTCCATACCTTGTCATAGTTGGAAATCCATTACCCAATATGTGCTTGCGGTTTTGATTGTATACCATTTATGTAGAACGTGAGATGAAAGCGTTTCTGCTAGATGATTATTATATTGTGGTTGATAGACATTATTATAATATCAAAAGGTTTTTGATATAAAGATATTTTGGATTCTCATAAGGGAAAAACCCGTTTCGTTATACGGTGTGGTCTTATGAGATATCATTTACTTGTTCGAACTTTTTTAAACTGTTTTACTCATACCAGTCCCATGACTGACCTGGAGTTCATTTTGTTGTTTTCCCTAAACTCTTGGGTGCCCAATTTTGTACGGGCAGTCATGTAGTCAGGATTTACAGATATACTGGAAGAGCTTGAAGCAGGAGGTTTCAGGATCATATAGCTATAGTTATTTCCACTGTGTTGTAAGTGCTGTACTTTAATAATGATGTATATTCAAGTACAGATGTATATTTCAAGTTATGTTATATATATTATATGATTTCGTTCCGATGTGAGGTTCATGTTACTCTGATGTTGTGTTCTTCTTCTTCTTCTATTCTAAGTTTCTATCTTATCTTTCCTTACCCTCTGTTTTCTTTCTATTAATTTCCTGATTTTCAGTTTAATTTGGGGTTGGACTTGTGTTTTTGGTCAACTCAAATTGGACCGGAATTTTGGGTCATTACAGTTGGTATCAGAGCTTAAGGTTAAGTGAATTACCTTGGCTCTGTGGCGTGACTCAGTAGAGATGGGGTTAGCAATACCCAAGATTGAGTTGAGTGTATATATACGAGTGAGCGTATTTGTTATTGATATAAAATTGTTTTATATTGTGGAGATTTATTGGTTGAGTCGTTTATGTGTTCTGGTCGATCAGTTTGATCCACTGTATCGGTAGGAATTTATAAACACTCGAATACGATCGGTCGACACGATATGTTTTGAAAAGAGGGTAAATTAAAATAAGTTTACCCAAGGTATATCTTGATATAGAGAAGATATATATATATATATATATATATATATATATATATAAAAGTTACAATATAGTGGATATATTGGTTGTTATTATAATCGAGTAAGATTATAAATTAAATGGTTATGTAAATAACCAATCAGAATTCATATAAGTGAAATACGTGAAATAAGATGAGTTAAATCTGAATTTAAACCAAAAATTGAATTAAATCCTAGAAAATTGGATAAGTATTTGTAAATGGATTTGGATTAAAAGTAAGGAAAATTTAAGATCTTGGGAGATTTTAAATTGTTTTACAAGCAGTGTGAATTATATTTTGAAATGAATTTCAAAGTGGAAATGTTTAAAAATGGTTTTATAGTATTGAACTCACTTCGATCGCTGGAAAATATATTCTAATGATGACAGCTGCATCATCATTATTCATTTTCGAGTTGTAAGTGATGAATTACTACCAGAGATACTGTTTTGAATTTGTTTTGGGAAAGACAAGTTGTGTTGAATGTCAAAATGGGATTTATAATATAGAATTGAATATAGAATTTGAATAAAGAGAATTCAAATAGATTTAAATATAGAAGTTGAATAAAGAGAATTCAAATAGAAATTGAATATAGAAATTCAAAGGGAGTTTGAATATATGAAATTCAATGGAATTGAAATAGAAATTGAATATAGAAATTCAAAGGGAGTTTGAATATATGAAATTCAATGGAATTGAAATAGAAATTGAATATAGAAATTCAAAGGGAGTTTGAATATATGAAATTCAATGGAATTGAAATAGAAATTCAAAGGGAGTTTGAATATATAGAATTTGAATATAGAAATTCAAATGGAATTAAAATATAGGATTTGAATATATAGAATTTGATATATAGAATTTGAATAGAATTTGATATATAGAATTTGAATAATAGAATTTGATATATAGATTTGAATAATAGAAGTGATATAAAATTTGAATAGAAATTGAATAGGATTAACTAAGTCGAAGAGGAATTAGCTAATCGAGTTTTGAATTTGAAGTTGAACTTTGAAAGGTGAATTGGATTTGTAAATGGATATTCGAAATCGAATATAGAACTTAAATTTGAAATTTGGATTCAAATTAGTTCATAAGCAAGTTAAAATATATTTCAACATGTCATGTTCAAATATAAAAGTGAAATAGACTAAAGAGTTAATTAACAAATTAATTAACGAATTGAGTTAAAACGATCAGGTATAGCTAAAATAGATTGGGCAGGTATAAATATACATGAGATATGTATGGATAAGGTATGAAGGGATATAAATAGAATGCTCGACGAAAAGGTATGTATTTAATTCATATATGAGATTTTATGCGCCGTATCGGCTAGCCGCTTGGCTTTATCTTTTTCTTTTGGATTGGTGAGGGCCATGGGAGGCTATTTGAAATATCCCGATGCTCCTGGTACAAAGGAGGTTATGGCGAATTTTTCCGGGAATTTAAGGAATTATAATATTTTTAAGATAATTTGATAGTTAGAAATCAACGTATCGATATATATATATATATATATATATATATATATATATATATATATATATATAAGTCGATAAGGAAACGAACTTAGAAATAGAATAGTAAAATAAAAAAGGAAGACTAAGAATAAAATCTAGTAAGAATAGAAAGAGGAAGCGTATACGTGTTTAAAAGTGAATAAGTAGTTGTATGGTATTGTTTATTCGAGTAAGTAGTCATATCTGTTTTGACATTATAAATGTTATTCAGTCAAGGTCTGAGAGGTAGTTATACCCCAACTTGATTGATTTCATTATTAACAAATAAATAGTAAGATTTCAGGATCGAAGATCAATGTTGAATAAGGGTTAGTTGAATATAGTATTTGGGTTGTCGTAACGATGTTTTATACAACATCCGTTTTAACCCAAATAAGTGTAAGCTTGGAAATATAATGAAGAATATTTCCTAAGTATAGAAATAAACGAGATCGGAAAAGAGATAAGTAATTGGAATATTTTCCAATTATAAATAGCATATATTTTCTAAAGTTTAGAAAACAAAGGAAGGCGATATTCGAAAATGTTTTCCAAATAACATAAAAGGCCAATATTGGTTATTGAAAATATTTGGTTAACAAATATTGACAAAGAAATAGAGAAGTGGTTTAACTAATGGAATATTAATTAAGGGCTCAGTGACATGTTCAAAAGGAAAAATTGATTTTTGAAAAGAGTAAACTGTTTGAAAACTCCCAGGGAAAGACTGTTTGAATTAAAAACAAATTTAACAGAAATTTGTGAAAGCAAATTTGAATTAAAGTAAAGCCAGTAAAGTGGTAACTGAGATTGAATTAGAATGATATCAAGACAAATTGGATTGTGAGATTCAAATTTGAAGTGTAATGTGATAATCAAGTTAAGAGTTGGGAATCGAGAAGAAACTCGAGTTGAAATGATATTTGGCTTGGTGAAAAGGCGAATGGTTGTGTTGGAGATGAAAGTGATTTCAGAATTTGATTGGAATAACATTGGTATATGCTGAGTTGATAGCATATGGAAGTGATAGAGTTGATATGCGGACAAAAGGTACAAGTTTATATTTCTATTGGATATAAGATTTATGAGCCAAATTGGAAAGCTGCCTGGCTGTTTGATTTTCTTTTGGGTTGGAGATGGCCCAGAGAGGCAAGTTGGAGTTTGAGCTATTAACCAGTACAAAGGAGGTGCTGGCGAAATTTTTCGGAAGGTTAAGGTGTTAGAAAATTTTCAGGATTTTTGGAAATTTTCATTGATAAGAATTAATTAATAAATTAATTAAAATTAAATTGGTTCAGTTGAAGCTGAAGTTAAGAAGTGAACAAATATGTTCTAACCAGTCGATTGGGTCGCCTTCTACCTTTTAGCAATTTCGAGGACGAAATTATTTTAAGTGGGGAAGATTGTAATGACCCGCATTGGCAGAGGCATTATGATTAATTTATTTAATTATATAAATAGTGATATAGAGAATTAAATGGTCGTGGAATTAAATAAATGTTGAATATTTAATTAAAATAATAAATTAAATAATATATTTAATTCTGAAATAATAAGAATTGGCTGAAATGGCTATATGGTGTGAACTGGATCATCTGTGATATTTAATCCAGCTTGGAATTGAATTTGAATAACGAATATATTATATAAATGACAGTTCGAACGTATAATTATATTATAATTAAAATCGAGCTCGAAATGGCGCTGCAGTTCGTAAATTGGCGATTCGAACTTCAACTGAATATAAAGGATTCGTTTTAAGCCGGATTTCTATGAAACAAGAAACGTGTGGAGCTGGTGGAGTATATCTTTTTAGTGGAAGAGAAAAATCGGGATGTCGTCGTGTAGATTTTGATTTACGTCCAAATCAAATTTTAGAAAAGTCATCGTGGAATTCCTTTATAATTTATAAAGGAATTATTTATAATTTTAAAAGGAATTTCAATATAAATCGAATATCGGGTTGACCCATATTTGAAATATCAAGTTAGAAATTCATATAGGAATATTCTAGAGCTGTATGGTATTCCACTGTGAATATAGACGTTAATATTTATTTTTAAATATTAAATTTATTTATATTTAAATATATTTATATATTTAAATAGGCTATTTAGAGCTTTAAAAATAGCCACTTTTGCAAACGAAGTCGGAATTCGACAAAACTAATTTTGTTGGATCCGCAATGTCAAATAGTTGTTAGACTTCCAGTTTCATGATTTTTAGAGTCACTGTGTTGTCATACGGATTTTTAGAGTGAGAAACAGTTGATATTCTGACAGTTAAAAATACGCTGTGTGAGCATACGGAGTCAGAATTCGACGAAACCAGTTTCGTTGGGACCGTAATGTCGAACTTTAGCTGCATGCCGGTTTTCATGATTTTTAGATATCAAGTGTGTTCGTATGGATTTTTAGAGTGTTGAAACGGATAAATAATGATTAAAATAAAATATTTAAAAATATCTAAACTTCATATATATACCCCCACCTTCCCTTAAGACCTAATTTCATTTTCCCTCTTGGTCAAATTTTCCGTCGTCGGTCTTCATTATTCCAAAGTGAAAATCCTTCTTCTAAAATCAAGAGTAATTCAAATAAAATCGTATAAATTCAAATACCATTGTTTTCGAATTCTCCTGGTGTTACTCTTCAATCTCGTGTACCTGTTAGTGGGTCCGAACAACTTTTGTTCGATGTAGTGTAAACAGCTGAGTTCTATGATTGGCGTTTTGGGGATTTTTATGCGTCGATGCTCGAAATGGTGAGTGGATTCGGGTTTAAGGGATCGAAGAGAGGATGCGTTCCAAAAATGAGGGATTTCGGTGGTTAAAATGTTCGAACCGGTACTGTAGCGGTGCTTCGAGGCTGGAGAACGGAAGTCACAGGGAGGCGTCGAACTCAGAACAGTAGGGTCCAGGAGATCGAGGGATGGAAGGCGAGGAGTTTGGTAATTTCCGATTTGAGTATTGGTGGAGTAACGAAGAGGAATTGGAGTTCAAAGTTTTCTGAATGGCCATAGTTGCTTCAGGAGCTCACGGTTTTGAATTTGGGGGAGGAACGTTACTGTTCATTTCGGGTATGTGGGCCGGAGAGGGAAAAAACAAAGGTTTGGCCCATTTACAAACTAAGTGGTTAAGGTTTATTTTAAGTTGATAGTGTATTAAATTCAAATGACAATAACTTTGTCATACGATATCGGTTTTCAGCGAAACAAGATCCGACAGGATTGTATGGACGGACACAACACGATGGAACTGACTGGAAGTCCATCAGAGCTCATTACAAATTATGGTGAAATAAATTGTTTGATTCAAACCAAACCAACAGTTTATCGTTCTTTAACGATGAAGTGCAAATGTGAGTAAATCTCACTAACTCTGAACAGTTTATAATTTCATGTTGTATTTTTAGAACTGTTAAATATTGGCTGATTGACTATGTGTTGACTGTTTGATTGAACTGCTAGTCAGTTAGTGAATTTCTATATTGATTCTGTTTAACAGAATATATCATATGGAACTGTAGGTGATGTTGATTTTATTGTGTAACATCTGTGGATGTAGGGAAATAGGTTGGAGGAGCCCAACTGGGTTCCTCAACATTTATTTTACTGTTTTTTTCATATATTGTGATATATGATGTGATATATAATTTGTTGTCAATTATATGTGTTTTGGACGATATTCATTATCGTGATTTGATATATTGAATACCATAACATACCGAAATGTTGAAAAGGGGAATTTGTCAAAGTTATATTTGAAAATAAAATATTTATAAATGGAATATTTATAAATAAGAAATATTTATAAATTGGAATATTTATAAATAGAAGATATTTAGAAAAAGGGAAAAACGTTATAAAAAGGAAACTATTATAAGAAGGAAATCATTTTAAAGTGGAGAACCATTACTAAAAGTAAATCTTTAAAAATGAATAAACGCTGTTAAAAAGGAAATCTTTATAAAGCGAATAAAGGAGTTAAATTAAATATGGTATTCGAAAAGAGTTAAATCGAATATGTTATTCGAAAGTTAGTAAATCGAATTAGTTATTCGAAAGGGGTTAGTCGAGTCGAGTTATTTGAATAGAATTAATCGAATATTAGTTATTCGAATAAGAGTTTACCAGTTAGAGTAAAACCATTTGAGTTAACCAGTTAGGTTAACCCGTTTGAGTTAACCAGTTAGGTTAAACCATTAGAGTTAAACCAGTTAGGTTAAACCATAAAGTTAAACCAGTTAAGTAAAAAGAGTTAATCGATTAGGTTTAAATAAACAAAGTTGATCGAATTTAGTTTATTCGAAGAAGGTTTTCAAATCTAGTTATTCGTAAGAGAGATTATCATATATAGTTAATCCAAAGAAGTTAGTCGTAGTAGTTAATCCAAAGAAGTTAGTCGTAGTAGTTAATCCAAAGGAGTTAGTCGTAGTAGTTAATCCAAAGGAGTTAGTTGAAGTTAGTTAATCCAAAGGAGTTAGTCGAAGTTAGTTAATCCAAAGGAGTTAGTCGTAGTAGTTAATCCAAAGGAGTTAGTCGTAGTAGTTAATCCAAAGGAGTTAGTCGTAGTAGTTAATCCAAAGGAGTTAGTCGTAGTAGTTAATCCAAAGCAGTTAGTAATAGTAGTTAATCCAAAGGAGTTAGTCAAAGTTAGTTAATCCAAAGGAGTTAGTCGAAGTTAGTTAATCCAAAGTAGTTAGTCGAAGTTAGTTAATCCAAAGGAGTTAGTCGAAGTTAGTTAATCCAAAGGAGCTAATCGAGTATAGTTATTCGAAAGAGAATTACGTTAAGAAGTTTGTTAAAGAATTAAAAGGTGAACTTTGTCTATTTCAAGGTTAGAAACATTGTTCAGTTAAGGTCTGAGAGGTAGTATTACCCCAACTTGATTGACTTCATTTTTAACTAAGGAATGGTTAAGGTTCGATAGTGAAGGTGGGTTAAAGGAATTTAGTTAATAAGCGTAATGGTTTGAGTTGGCATCGCGATGGTTTGTTTAAACATCTGTCTAAGTCCAATGAAGGAGTTTGGAAATGTTTTCCAACTAAGACCCAGAGATGTTTTCTGATATAGAAAACAAGAAATGAAAATGTTTTCCAATGATAATAACATATATTTTCTAAATTTAGAAAATAAGAAATGTTGAATATAGGGAAACAGGAGATGAAAAATGAACTAAGGAGATAAATGTTAAATGACGTTTGATCGATATAAATTTCCATCTGGAAATAATATCATTGTTTGCACACGTATTTTTCTTTGATAGTTAAATCACAGACTATCGAAGTTTTGACCATTTTAACATTGTTAATATGGAGAGACCGGTTGGATTATTATACAAAGAACCACTCTGTATTGGCATAAGCGTTGTGAACCATATATGCCAAAGATAATTGTAGACAGAGTAAAGTGCAAGGGCTATTGTATAAGTCTTAGATAACAGTGCCTAAGATGGATGTACTGAATAGTGCCTTCGGTTCATCCTGTTCCTGGATGACTTGTATGGACGGATGTCTGACAGAGTATTTCCAGACGATCACGTATATTGATTTCTCCAACCGTACCAAGAGTGGAAGCGAAGAAGGAAACTTCTTTTAGCCAACACATAATGTATGGTTGAGGAGGTCAATCGGTGATTTGATGGATTTGACGATGTGGCATTCAAAGTGAATCTGGTGTGATGATAAAGCGTAGCTTCTAGCCTCATCAACCGGTAAATGACAGAAATCGGGCATGCAGCATGGCTAAGTCGGTCGCTCCGAAGTAGGGTGTATAATCACCTGATCTAGAGTTTCATTTATTTCTAAAAATCTATTGTCGATACTGTCCCATTCGGGAAACGGTTATTGATCCCAACCGTTGGGGATATACATTCGATACACTCAAGCGAAATGAGTGGTCGGTCATGTGTGGCCGAGTTGCAAGATGTTCTTGTTGAACCTAATGTATTCCTCTTTAGAGGTACATTAGCGAAAGGTGGTTCCATACCTTGTCATAGTTGGAAATCCATTACCCAATACGTGCTTGCGGTTTTGATTGTATACCACAAAGCGTTTCTGCTAGATGATTATTATATTGTAGTTGATAGACATTATTATAATATTAAAAGGTTTTTGATATAAAGATAATTTGGATTATCGTAAGGGAAAAACCCGTTTCGTTATACGGCGTGGTCTTATGAGATATCGTTTACTTGTTCGAACTGTTTTAAACTATTTTACTCATACCAGTCCCATGACTGACCCGGAGTTTATTTTGTTGTTTTCCCTAAACTCTAGGGTGCCCAATTTTGTACGGGCAGTCAAGTAGTCAGGATTTACAAATATACTGGAAGAGCTTGGAGCAGGAGGCTTCAGGATCATATAGTTATAGTTATTTCCGATGTGTTGTAAGTGTTGTACTTTAATAATGATGTATATTCAAGTACAGATGTATATTTAAAGTTATGTTATATATATTATATGATTTCGTTCCGCTATGAGGTTCGTGTTACTCTGATGTTGTGTTCTTCTTCTTCTTCTATTCTAAGTTTCTATCTTATCTTTCCTTACCCTTTGTTTTCTTTCTATTAATTTCCTGATTTTCAGTTTAATTTGGGGTTGGACTTATGTTTTTGGTCAGCTCAAATTAGACCGGAATTTTGGGTCATTACATTTTCCATTTGCAGTTTAAGATGAGAACAGGATGTCCTATATTTAGTACCATGAATCAGATTCATCTCCCTTGAAAAATTCAGTGTTCCCCCAAACAAATAATACACCAGCCCTACTTGAAAAATAAGATTCTGACAAAGAAATTAATTAATTTTACATTATAATTCGACCCATAGTGATCATAAACAAACAATTAATTTACAAATTAGTATGTTTGACCAAAAACATGTTCACTGACCAACGCAAATTTTAATCAAAATATAAGCATATGATTGGTAATCACAAAAAAACACAAGTACCGTGTTATGAAGAAAAAAATTGTCAATGGATAAGCAATGTCATTAAATGAAATTAAATTCAAAAAACACAGTTCTCAATTCCTTATCTTCACTAATGAGATATTTCATTTGTTTGTAATCATATAAGTTTCATTTAGTATGAACTATATATACTATGAATACGTCGCAACCCTTATGTAACAATATTTGACAAAGTCCACTACATAATTTTATAGAAAAATTTATTAATGTTAGTATTTAATACTGATGTTATATGGTGTTAATATCTTTAGTGTAATCTTGTATGAAAAAGTCGACTAAAACAAAATTTAGAAATGACAGCAAAATTATTGTTGGAGTGGCATAATATCATAATTTAGACTATATGTATACATAACCTCTTACTTCTTACATATCTCCCTAATGTAACATGTGCTAGTCGGTGTTGTAAAAAACATAAAAGAGATGTAACCATCTAAGCTTGAAAAAACATGGTTAATAAAGATAACCAGGCACACACAAAAATAGAATCAAAATGTTATGAACAAAACTATAATGCAATGTACAAATAGGTGGAAGTATATAGGAATATGTAAATATGCAGACATTGGATATCGAGGAACATCTTTAGTTATCTGCATGAAATGCCAAAGATATAACAAACTAATCATTTATATGCAAACAGGAAGAAATCCAAGCCTGGTGATGAGTCATTGACCGATATCACTATCGCTCAAATAAAAAATAAAATCAAATGATGTGGATTTGTAACAAAATATGAAATCCAAAGACCTAAAGTTGTTCATTTAAAGCTAAATATGACTGTATTCTTATGCTTAACACCAGATGGGATCATAAATAAAGCTTGCAATTTAAATATCAGTAGGACAATCCATTTAATAGTGGCTAAAAGTTGAAATCAAACTTCAAACCATACCTACGACCACCGAATTAAAATAGATATGTCTGTTGTGCAGATAAGAAGCATGAAATCGACGGAGGTAGTAGAGAATGAAACACGTACCAGCAACAGATCCTAGTTGACGATGAAGCAGCGCCAAAATTATGGGTTTGTGGCTCGCGTCTTTTTATGTGCCATAATTGCTACTGCACCACCTGCCATGGAGATGGATTCGTTTGCAGTCGTTGCGAAAAAGGAGATCGGCTCGGCGACAACGAAAATTTGAGAAACGCGATTTCCTTTTTCAGCTTTACAGAGGCGTCGATGAATTGATGCCCTAGGTTTTCCGAGGCCCTAAGCGGTTGCTTGTCCCGCTTTGGCCAAGGGTCGGGCTTGGATGGAAGGGCATGGGCGGAGGCAGAAGGCGGAAGGGGAAATAGAAGGCGAAGGGCGCAAGATTTTTTGAGGAAGGAGGAATTGGAGATTTTGATTTTGACACACAGGCGAAGGGCACAAAATTCGTGACAGCCAAATTTTCAGTTTTACCGCCCTTAAGTTTAATTGTTTTGCATTTAACATGATCGTCAGTTTTCCATTGGTTACAATTAAAATTTCATCAAAACTTAGAGAATTAAAAATTATAATTTAGAATTAATAAGTAAAATTTTATATTAAATATAAATATAATATGAACTTCTTGAGAATTGATTTTTACTAAAATATTAAATATTACTGATTAATAATAGTTAGTATTAATTATTACCTATTTCTTCAAAGTTATAATTGAATTCCAACTATTAAAAGTTTACTATTATGTAAATGTTATTGATTATATATTATTAAATATTTTATAGTAATTTTTAAAAAGTAACTATTACTTATTAATCATTAATTAAGCGGTTTTTATCTAATCGAATAGTAGTTGGTATTAATTTGTAAATTTATTTTTGAATATGAATTATTATTAAATGTTAATATTACTAATTATTAAATATAATTTGTTATTAATGTTTAATAGGTCTCTAATACGAGAAATAGAAAAAAGAGTTACTAAAAATAAGTTTAAACAACTTTCTAATTTAACTATTAATTATCAGAAATTAATTAGTATATATTAGTTATTACAATAGACAAAAAAACGTTGTGATATATATGTTTATTACAACAGTGATTTTTTCACAGTTGTAAAAAACATTTACTACAACAATGCGTTTTGCATAGCTGTAAAAAAGCATTTATTACAACTGTGCTTTTCGCACAGTTGTAAAATTAAAGTTGTAATATGGTGTTTTTGTTGTAGTGTATCTAAATGTATGGATACGGTAAACAACCATTTCACCGATTTTATTGTCATCTTTTTGAATAGCTATGCTATAAAATATGGCTCAACAATTAAATGCAGGTCCACCTGGACGTGCTTATATATATATATATATATATATATATATATATATATATATATATAACTGTAAAGATACGATGAAATCCAGTAGGCTTTGCAACCATCCCTTCATCCCTAAGTACAACAGGTAATACCCACCGTGGATTACAGATGATACCCCAAACACCTTGTTTTATGGCCGGCCTCTCGACTGTTCTCCAACCCCAAAATGGGACATGTAGGGGTAAGAGCCCACTGTTCACTACCAAACCTCATGGTGATAACCCCCTATCGTGCTGCATCCTATTACCAGGCATGCCAAACAAGGATTGGTATGAGAAATCTTACTTAACTTATCTAATAATAAGGCTAATCACAGGACCATGTCTCTAACGCGGAACGAGTTTAATCCGTTCGATTGCCTGTGCATAAAGTAAGTAAATCTTTTAAACAACGCAATGTTTTTTAGAAAAATGAAATCATTATAAGACTCGAGTCCCATCACACATTGCAACGCAAACCGAAGGATAGAGTTTTACCTTATAATGGTCAAACATGATTGATATGTATAAAACAAAAATCATTTGATATTATTGTTAGTGTCTAATCAGTTTAAAACATTTTCAAAGTAAATGTATAAATCCTAGACGGCATAGCTACCATATACTATGTATCCATATATAGGTTTACAATCAAATCTATAATGTTGTATTAGAAATTGGGTTTCCATCATGAGTCGAGGCTAGGAATCATCCTCACCAATTTCGAGACATTCTTGCAAATGCCTCAAGACTCGGACGCTGGCGAGCCCTGGTTAGCGGTAGGGCCGGTCGAACATACTTTAGTGGATTAGTTATTCCTGAACAATACGTTTTCCGGTCCTGTTGGACCTATCACTTGGCCAGTAGCGATCAATATCTGAGGGCCCTTACAATCCATCATCCATATAAGTAAAAATGTCTGGTCTCCATACCACGACACCACTTCTAGCTAGAAAGAAACACAAGTCCTCCCTACGGTCCTCATTCCGTTTTGACTCATACCGGGGTGTGAGGCTCGCGAAGTAATGCTATACACAAAGCTATGCTAATTAAAGCTGTGCCTTAATCATCAACCACAAGGCTCTGCTTTTCAGCAAAAGCCTTGATCATTTGCATCTTAGCATACCACGCTGAAACGACCCAAACTCGCCCTTACAGAAAAGCCCGGATTGCTTTGAGAACATGACACATAAGAACACAAACAAAAGAAAATTTCATTGCTATTACAACAATTTACATCAGAGTACAAGAATATAACAAAGTATATATAGATATTACACATTGAAAAATATTAGAAATTAAATTACAAAGCAATACGGGCTTTTCCGTAAGGGCGAATTTGGGTCGTTTCAGCGTGGTATCAGAGTCAGGTTTCGATCCTAGGACCTGTGGGTTCATAAAAACCTAAAAAATTAAATAGGTACAATACACGCTCAAATGCTATTTTGTTAAAGCTGCACTAGCGCACTTGCTAATTGCGCCGGTTCAAATTTAAGGGGCACACTTCTAAAGTGTCCCGTAATTTTTTTTTAAATATATCAGCTCATCGTTGAGCTAACCAAAATCAGTATATATTTGCAAATAGTTTTAGAATCAGCCTATTTGTGCTATTAGTTTTAAAAACTAACATCTTTTGAAAATTTGTCCATGATTTTATTATGTTGTATTTATTGTGTAATATAAATGATTTGTTGAATTTGATTATGTGTTCGACTTTGCATCTGTAATGTTGGGTTAATTATTGTTATGAATTTGTTTTTCAAAAGAAATTCCTGCTACTGAAATTGATCACAATATTTTCTTTGTTTTGAATTGTCCCTATAGATATTGATGTAAGAATTTTGGTTTTAGAAATAACTAGTGGGAGGCTTGTGCTTCGCATTTGGGCAGTTGGTACTACAGTGAATCCTATAGTGGGACATGGTTGTAGAGGATAATAGTTAGTTTAGTTTGTTTCTTCTTTTGTAGTGTTATGTTACCAAAGAAGGATGAGAAAAGAAGAGTAATGGCAGGGGTTGAAATTAAAGTTGGTTACATATGTTTATTGTGTGAACTGTAAATGTTGTGTTGTGTAATGTCAGCTATTGGAAAGGAATAAACATACGTTGTTATAAAAAGCTTTTTGACAGTGGCAGAGTAGAATATTAATGTATGAAAATGAAGATGGGTAAAATTAATTATAGGTGTCAACTGGGAAGTAGGTTAGTTGAAGTTATCATATGGCCATTAGATATAACGTAGGATTATATAGAGTTATACAGGGGAAAGTTAAAATAGCAGTACCGCAGTTTGAAGTGTAACGAATAGAAAGATCTGAATGTTGTTAGATTTCATGGTAAGAAACAAATAGCAGTATACTGTTTGTGCAACTGTGAAGGCAGAGGAGTAGTTGGGGCCATGTGTGTAATAAAATAAAGTTCATGTCGGTTGTTGAATGCAAAGTTGCAGTAGACATACAATTGCAGTAAAAAAAATAGTAAACAACAATCTGAAAAAGCATTAACAAATGCAACCTCTATACATGCACTTTTTTCAACTACAATATCTGAGTATGCAGTTTATTGCACTACCCAGCTGCATTCTATGGAGCATTCTTATTACATATAAAAATATAAGCATTATACATGATTTTTATACATATATAACATATGTCATATATACACACGCGTACATATAAAAAAGAATACATAACTACATAGTGGATGGTCCTCTCTGCATCCTCTTTTTCCTTCTCTTTTCTTTATAACAAATAGGCACCTCAGGGATCCAGCCATCACAACAGTTATAGATAACCATACCCTTCGGCCTTCATGCTCATCATTTCGCTCCTTTGAAACTAGCGACATGCTCTTCCAGGCTTTTCATGGAGTGCTTACACTTGTAGCAATACTACACATCATTATTTAGTCATCATGCTGCTTATAACTAAAGAACCATGAGTAGCACCTTGCCTTGCAACACCACAACACATAAATGCAGCTTGTTGCATATTATTCAGTCCGCACCTTGTGCAAACTTTTCCATTCACATGGTTAGCTTCTATGACTGCATGTCAAAAGATCATACGATGCAGAATCCAGACACTTAACCTGTATATGTGCAGCAACATATAAGGAGACTCGACCTCATTTTTCATGCACTCTTCAATTCAGCAACTGATAATAAGGACCGCGTTTATATTTATATTTTGTTTTATGTTTGTGGAAATTAGAAATAGTGATTAATAGGAGAGAAGATACTTGGTCAAATATGGAATGTTGCACATCATTCTTCTCTATGACCGCCTTCGGTTTCTCTACATTTGGATGGTTCATCTACTTAGTGACTGTAAAAACAAATTTTAAAAAGAATAAAAACATGGTTAGTTATCACCATGGAGAATATAAAAGAATATGCTTAGAATTGTAGTATGTTTGGATGATTAAATAGACAGTAAATACTTACACTCGGGCCTTTATCTTCTAAGACTTGTGCATCCTTCCGAAAAATGATTTTTTTTCCCTTTGTTTTTTGTTCACAATATTTGTCATATTGAGATAGGTATATAATCAATATATTTATAATGGTAGCATACCAGGTTTTTAGAATATCAAGCATATAGTTACTTACATTCACAATAACAGAAGCCACCAAAACACATATTATTTCGCAGAAGCCACCAAAACACATATTATTTCACCATTTTGTTTATCTGTGCATGTTAGCATCAACTCTCACAAACTTGGGTAGTATGTACCAAACTACCATGACAAGAGGGCCTACTGAATGTTCTTGTAGAATATTCTAGTTTAATCTAGCCTGGAGATAGAGAATCCCATCATTATCACACCACTTATTCAAGTTAGTCTCGGTGGAGGCATGCTACTTATATTTCTTTAACAAACCCTTCAACAATAATTTATCTTCTTCCCACTTTAAATAGATCATGATGTGTAATGTAGTAGATATTTCTATAAGGAAAATTTTGAAATTGTATGAAATCAGTCGTAAGTTATAGTAGCTTGTTCTAAAATTGGACAAAAAGAACATCTACAGCAAAATATTATGGGTGTTGTTATTAACACTCCAACTATTGTTAAAGGGGGATCATTTTTTAAAAACACTTCACTCTTTGAAAAATCATTAAGGGGTTACACAAACATATTATTTCACACTACTCAATATTCCTAGATTGCCCCTTTAAATTAGATTAAAAGCAACTTATTCGATAAGAGAAACCGAATTAAAATAAGCAGTTCGTCACCACTGCACCGAATGCATTATGTAATCAATTACAACAGTGTTATGTCAAAAATTAATAATCATTTTGGTGTGTTGCCTCCATAATAATAAAATTCAACATATTTATGTCAACCAAAAAAAGTTTGATCATATTCCTTAGAAAACGCCTATCCTTTAGGGTTAAAAGAAATTGATATATGTGAATCAATTTTTTTTTACTACGGCTCTTGAAATATTTCTTAAGGTAAAAATATCTTTATTTGTTATGGGGATAAACGGGTAATAAAGTAAAATTACCTTTATTTGTTAAGGGGCTACTTTTCTCAATGGTGCTCCCCTTAACAATTTTTGAAAGAAAAAAAAATTGGTCTCTCCTTAATAATATTTGGAGTGTCAATAACAATGCCCAATATTATTGTAAAAAAAAATCATGTAAATTGTTGAAGTCAAACTTCCTGCAACAACCACAACAAATATCTTTAACTTATGATATAGCTTTTGATTAAAAAATAGAATAGAGAGTGATGAGTTGATATTATTTCAGCTTTTAGGAGAATTTGGAAGGGATAAAGTGTTGATGTTGACAAAATACATAAAAAAATTTGAGTAGGTATGTTGATAAATGTTTTTTTTATTTTTACTATTAATCAGTTCACTGTCATAACCGTAACCAATTTATATGTAGGCAGGAATATAAATTCATCATTTCCACAAAAGTTATGATAAAAAAGCAAGTATAACTTGGTAAATGAGAAATATGAACAATTTATGTAAAGATCACATTCATTTGGATAATTTGTAGAGACCACATAAAGTTAAACATTACTTAAGAATAAACAAATCGCCTTTTGTATATGGAAAAATGATTTCAATTGACGTAGTCAACGTAAATATAGACATGTAGTCAAATTATAATTCCACAGTTAAGTGAGATATTAAAAAGTGGATAGATATTTGCTTTTTACTCATAAATGCTATTACTGAGATAATAAAAGGATGATAAATGGTTTTTTTACTCTTAAATGCTAATAGAAAGGTGCATTTCTATCTCATACATGCTCAAGTGTATGGAAAGATGTTTTTCCGGTAGAAAGAAGGAAAAATTGTTTCACATCAGATGGAATAGTAAAATGAATGAGATTGATGGAAATGAGGAGCCACAAAGTAGTCAAGCAATTAAGTGGACACGAATGAGCATGTGAGAGAAAATGATGTAAATCAAGAGAAGAAAAGTGTTCAAAAAAATTTAATGGAAGAGGGGATAAAAACGGAGTAGAAGAGCAGTTAAATAAATTTATCGACTCCATTGCTTTATTGCACATATCACAACCATTTCAAGTCTTTTTTATTTTCAAATATTTGTCTTTATCTTTATATTTTTTAGATATAAGTCAGCTTTATCTTTTCGCTTATCTTTCCATCAAAACCGAGCAACTTTGTAATATAGATATATAATATCTATAAATATACATGTTATCTAATGGCAATAAAACCAAGCGTTGATTTATTTTTTAAGGAACTACTAAAATCTAATAAGAGTTGAAAATAAGATATAAAATGCGTCATCAAAGTATGGTACTATGCAACTTTAAACAATTTGTATGCAATTTGATGAGTCTTAATACATATATAGTTGATATTACGTGCTAGTTGCCAATGCAATGATCAAGTAACATACAACTTACTAAATCTAGATTAATCATGTGTAGTAATACTCATTAACCATCATAAATCTAGGACGAAATCAAATCTCCTATACCCAAAATCCCCTATCCCCCTTATCCAACCAATCAGGATCCCCTGATTTCCACTTGTTAGCAATTAAGCCCTCTTTCTCTCTCCGACTTAATTGCAAAAAGTAGAAATCAGGGGGTCTTGATTGGTTGGATACAGAGGGATAGTGGAATTTGGGTATAGAGCATTTGCTCTCACCTAGGACAAAGAAATGATTTTTATCAATATTTATGCAATACAACTGCAAGTCCACCAAAATTTTGATCAGAAAGTAGGGGTGTAAACGGGTCGGACCGGACCGGACGGAGGTGTCTCCGAGCTCTATCCTATAAGAATTCAAATGGACACGGACCTGACATCATATAGCCTTAGACCGAGCCGGACAACAGGCTGTCCTGTCCAATATAGCCTTGGATAATAGAAAAACATCGAACATTTTAGATTGGACCAAACACTAGTGTGTCCAAGCTCTGTCCTATAAGAGAATCAGACGGACACGTACCGAACACCTTATAGCTTCAGACCGAGCCGGACAACGGACTGTCTTGTCCAATATACAGCCCTATCAGAAAGCATAAGTGGGTCTCAAAATTTGAAAGACAATAAATATCTACAATTGATGAATTTATAATAGCCGAAACACGTTATAGAGCCGACAACACATTTTAAACTGAACATCCATGAAATAAGCTATGTTTATGTATAAGGATGAAAAATAGTTAGCTTTAAATGGAATTCATGCGGAACATCTTCATCATGATATCACTCTTTCTCTTGTAGCATTGTCGAGATCCAAAGTTAAATCCGGTTGGTTGAAAGTAGCAAAGGTTGAATCAACCACTGTTATAAAGAGAATTAGAAGTGCAATAAGAATGTTTCCAAAGTCAAATGGATGTTGGTATCGAATTTGATAGTTACTACAGTAATATGAGGGTTTTTCAAACAAAATAAGTCTATCCTACTTACCACACTAATCAACATGAATGACTTAAAAGTAGAATCATGGTGCAAATGTTGGATCATTGCATTGAGGAACAACGAAGCTGAAAAGTGGACAAAAATTAGAAACATTGTTGCTGGAAAAACTTTAACCAAAGGGAAAAGGAATAGCGTTACCTGAAATCGAGGCAGACGACATTAGCTAAAGGAATGAGGGACTGAACAATTTAGGGATCCGAAGCGAGAAAAATTATAGAGCGCGCGTGGGAGATTTCGACGAAATTTGGTGATTCAGTAGTAGACGGAACGGACGGGCAACCATCCTTTATTTCAATTCACAGTGGGAGCAGTTATAACGCAGTGGAGGAAGTCAAGAGTGGAGGAAGAAGGGTGGGGTAGAAAGGATTGGGGAAGTAGGGAACACTTTTATTAGTCACGTGCGTGAAGAGAGAATAAAAAATGAAAATTTAGAGAATGTACTACGTTGTAGTAATAAGGAAAATAAAAATGGCTAGAGGAGCCACGTGAGATGGAGATAGTCTTGTCATTAGGTTTAAGTAATAGATTATGAACATACTAGAGAAAATGGTTAAACATTAAAAATAACATTTTTAATGTATATTCGATTCAGTATAAAAAAATCATGTTTTAGAGAAAATGGTTAAACATTAAAAATAACATTTTTAATGTATATTCGATTCAGTATTAAAAAAAATCAAGGTTTAGAGAAAATGTTTAAACATTAAAAATAATATTTTTAATGTATATTTGATTCAATATAAAAAAGAATCATGTTTTAGAGAAAATGGTTAAACATTAAAAATAACATTTTTAATGTATATTTGATTCAATATAAAAAAAGAATCATGTTTTAGAGAAAATGGTTAAACATTAAAAATAACATTTTTAATGTATATTAGATTCAATAAAAAAAGAATCATGTTTTAGAGAAAATGGTTAAACATTAAAAATAACATTTTTAATGTATATTTGATTCAATATAAAAAAAAGAATCATATTTTAGAGTAAAATGGTTAAACATTAAAAATAACATTTTTAATGTATGTTTGATTCAATATAAAAAAAGAATCATGTTTTAGAGAAAATGGTTAAACATTACAAATAACATTTTTAATATATGTTTGATCTATTAAAAAGAGTCATGTTTTAAATAAAAAGATTGGACAATAAAAATATTTTATTGTTCATTAAAGAAATTTTGTTAATCAAAATGTTATTTGCATGTTAGTAAAGTAGAAAAATGAATACATGCTAGTTAGAATAAAAAGGATTACATGTTAAAATGTACTTGTTAGTTAGAAACATCATTTTTTACATGCTAGTTAGTAGATAAAAAAGAATAACATGTTAATCATGTTTTGTCATTTAAAAGGACATTTTAATTTTTAGATTAGAAAATAAAGGATTTATGTAAAACATGTTATATTATTAGAAAAGGACATTTTAATATGTTAGATTATAATAAAAAGAAAAAACATATTAAACTTGTTTTGTTATCAGAAATGACATTTCATTATGTTAATTAGAAAAAAAGAAATATATGATTAACATGTAATGTCATTTAAAATGACATTTTTATCATGTAAGTTAGAATAAGAAGAATGACATGTCAAACATGTTTTGTCATTAAAAATATGACATTTTTATCATGTTAAATTAGAATAAAATAATCATATGTTAGAATATGATCTTGTTTGATTAAATCATTATTTTTAACATGTTAATTAAAATCGTCGAACGAATTATATTTATATTTTTATATATATACATAATATAAATTAAAATTAAAATTAAATGAATCATGCATGGTAATTCGCATTTTGGAATCGTAACTTTAAACAATTATACCGAGAGATCTGACTATCGGTTTTTCCAATAATGGAACCGTTGGGTTCGCTTTGGAAAGATCTTTCCAACGATATTAAATTTGTTAAGATCCAATGGATTTCCAGAGATGTGTAACCAGAGATGTGTAATTCAAATTTGGATAAAAACAGCTCCAGGGCCGCGTAATGACTTGAAGCGTTGTTCGAATTAAATGGACTATTTTTATAAAAATAAAAATAGCGATAAATAGTTATAAAATATTATTAATGATATGAAATGATTTGAATTATATATATTCAAAAATTATTTGAAAAGACCGAGTTAAAACTCATTTCAAATAATTACACGATGATTAAAGTCGAAGACATTGACGACAATGGTTGAAGACCGACGATCTTTACATCGAATGGATGACTATCGATGCCCTGAACTGGGTAGCTCCCAGTAAAGGGTTAAAGAGGTAGGGACGTACTTGTTGATTGTCTGTATGGACATACAGGACGAGGAATAAGGTGTCTCCGGTTTCGTTCAGACCTAGAACGAACTTGTAAATGGATGTTTGTATGACATCGTTCTGTGTTGATTGATTTCTGTTGAATATATATCTGTTTGATGGTGGAGAATTTATTCTCTTGCTTAACACCCTTCTCTGAGACGTACGAGCTTAGATGTTATATATTGATAGACATCAGTCGCATGGCGTGGATTGTCAATGTGGCATGCTATGATGCAAATGATCAAGGCTTTTGTTGAAAAGCAGAGCCTTATGGTTGATGATCAAGGCACATTTTTAATCAGCATAACTTTGTGTATAGCATTACTTCACGAGGCTCACATCCCGGTATGAGTCAAAAACAGAATGAGGACCGTAGGGAGGACTTGTGTTTCTTTCTAGCTAGAAGTGGTGTCATGGTATGAAGCCCAGACATTTTTACTTATGTGGATGATGGATTGTGAGGGAAGTTGAGTGACTTGTTTTGCAGATATTTATTTATTGAGCAGGATTCTGGATCAAAGCTTAAAGTTGTGTCCAGAGCATTAATAGTCTTGCTGTAACACCCCTAAGTCCCACATCGTGGAAGCCTGTGTGAAGTGGGTACTTATATAATAGAGCCCATCTCTTACTAACGCCGAGGCCTTTTGAGGAACAAAACCCCACATCTATACGGTGGCTAAGTTGGGGACAATATTTTGCGTGAACGGAGGTGAGGATTGTTACAGTGGTATCAGAGCCAATACTCAGCCGGAATTGTGGCTCCTGTGTGGATCACAGTGCCTAGGTGAGGTGTTTGTGAGCCAACGTGGACGTTGGGCTCTATAGGAGGGGAGAATGTAATACCTCTAAGTCCCACATCGTGGAAGCCTATGTGAAGTAGGTACTTATATAATGGAGCCCATCTCTTACTAACACTGAGGCTTTTTTAGGAACAAAACCCCATAGCTATACGGTGGCTAAGTTGGGGACAATATTTTGCGTGAATGGGGGTGCGGGCTGTTACACTTGCGTTGTGTTAGTTTATGGTTTCCGCTGCATTGTAAATTAATCTTCCACTGTATTATTATTTTTCGATGTTCTTTGGTATATTATGTACTCTGATGTAACACTTTTATGATGTTTATAAAAGTCTTCTGATGTGTTGTATGCCCAAAGTTAGCGTATGTGGGATTCAAATGGTCTTGGTTGATCTAAGGATCGTTTAGGTCCGAGCTAAATCCGTATCATGTGTGTGTGTGTGTGTGTGTATATATTAATCTTTTCCATCCAAATCGACGTAAGTAACGTTATTGTAATAAATGTTTTTTGTTATGTGTTTGAATAGTTTCCGTTTATTGGGTATGTACTAGGAATATAACCCGTATTAAATGGAAATAATACTATGACCATTGTAGAAATAAATGAAATTGATTTTCTATAAAAACAAAAAGGTCTTCATATGTAAGGTAATAACTATTGTTACCACAAACATTTTGGGAAATTAATTGAACAGGATGAATATGTATAACATGTATATTTCGATCATTCAAATTATTGAATTAAATTTAATTATAAATGGTTTTAAAAGAAATATTAAATGATAAATTTAATTTAGAATGTATTTATTTGGAAATTAAAACATGAAATTGATTTATAGTGAAATATTAATCTTTAATATTTATTCTTTTCATATAGAAGTGATTTAAACAATTTTATATTGAAACGTTAAAGTTTAGTCACTCCATTTGAATCAGTTTTTGGATATTTATTTGCGGTAGCAGCAACCGATATATCTCAAATAATACCAAAATTTTAAAATTTGAATAAAAATTAGAAATTTAATATTTTTGATGCGTCTAATGAGACATAGCGTAGAAATGAATTTCGTGGAAAAATACTCAAGTTTGCTTCTTTCGCGTTAATTTAATTAAAAGGTTTAATAAAATCACTACAAACAAAACGTTGGCGGAATTCAAGCGAATTTGAACTAAAAATACTAGATTGAATTCTAAGAATGAAGTTATTTTTCATTTCGTAAAAATCAGACGTTTTATCCTCCGTTTAATTATTTTCGCGTGCGAATTTTACATTAAAAGAGATTTGTAACGCATTTTTGATCAGAGTGTCATGACACTACGAATTATGTACTGTTGCGTCCTTCTCATCGCGTTGATCACTGTAGTATATTTAATCGTCAGTTTCGGTACTTGGTGCACCACAGAATTGCAAAATAGATTGCGTAGTTCATTTTGATCACCGTAGTATATTTAAATTTTTCATTCCTGCATGTTCAACATTTTGCACGATTTGGTCCCTTTACGTTTGGAAATTTCACTGGTTGGTTTAAATTAATGGTTAGTAAACCAACACGCATATATTTATATATATTTATGTTGTTAATAATCCTCTTCGTTTATAACTCACTTATCATGTATCCACTCCAAAAGCCACTTCTACCTTTCTACGTTTCGTCTTCATCTTTTCCAATAAATAAACCTATAGGTCTCTCTCTTCTTCTTCATGTTCTTTCTCCTATTTCATTTTGCCTGTTCTTTTCTCAAAACTAAAGCCTGTTACTCTGCACCCTCCCTACCACTAAAGCAACTCCCATCCCACTTCCCTTTTTTTTTCACCTCCTCCATGTCTTTCCCATTTTGTTTATAAAGAGAAAAAATGAACCCAGCATCATTTACCTCCATCTGGCTTCCTTGAGCAACGACTCTCGAGGTCCACGTCAGAACCTTGTTGCATCTTCACCATAGTGACCGACTCGCGCACGCCAACTTCATTGCTCCGATCGTCACTTTGGTGATGCCTTCCCGGATATGTTTTTGGGTGGTGGTGCCGCCATAATCAACTGCGATCGCTGCTCCGCCATCACCAAATGCCATCACCAAATGTGAGTAACCTCTCACGGTTAAACGTATTTCAGGTTCCCTTCTTTGCATTGCACAAAGAGTCTGTTTGATTTTGAACGGGAATAGGTATTTGGGAGGGTTATTTTGAAAGGGTATTTGAAGGGGAATTGTTGTGAACGAGAAATGTGTTTTTTTTAACGAAAGGGGCATATTGGAAGGGGAAGAGTTGTTATTTTATTGTTTTTGTATTTTTGTTTATTGTAGGTTTATTGAATTAGAATACGAATTGAAGAAGACAAATTGCAGAATACAAATTACAGAATTTAAAGTTCATAATTCAAACACCATTACAACACAAGAATACATAAAAACTACATCAGTACATAAAAAATTACTTTCATCCAATCCTCAGTTTATGGACATAATAAAGAATACAACACCTAAGTTGTTTGGGCTTGTCAATTAGAAGTAAAAAAGGGTTGACGTCCCTTCTCTTATCTAACGCTGACAGAATAACCCCCACCTCCCACTCGAGATAATCATCATCATCTTGACATACTGCCATGCACAAAGCAAGAAACTCATTTTTGTATATGTGATGAGGATTTAAGCTATAATTTTTGAATTGTTTGTGGAATTGAGGTTCGAATTTTTGAATTTTTTGTGGAATTGGAGTAAATATATAGGGGAGGGGGAGATGGCTTGGCTGTTCTAGAATTTTCGTCGCGTCAGACATGCATCAGACGCATCAGACGATTCAGACGCCAAACTATCTCCCCAACAGTTCGTCTTGAAGGGGCATTTGTGTGCACACTACTGTTGACATGTTCGATGCATTTGACGCAAACGCGAACTTCAACTGCCCAGTTCGAAAATCAAATGCTACCTAAATATAATTAGTGTGGGCTATGTGCTACTACATTTCGTTATTTCGTTGATTGCCTTTTTTTTGTTATAAAAATTTGAAACTTGATTGAGTTATTATTCTGAACCTGGAAATGTAAATCCATGCCTCTCTGAAGGTTTGAATCCAATTGCTTGGCGTATACATGCATATTACCAGACTTGCATAAGCATGATTACTTAGCAGTTGGGCTCATTCAAAAATTTAAACTCTGCCTTGTCACGTAATCCGAAGCTTATGCCTTCCAATTGTTGAGACTCCCTTGATTTAGATTATTTGTGTAACATTAAGCTATACACTAAGACTTGACATTGTTGGATATTTTCGTAAATTATGTCGTAGGCTTATTGTAACACCCCTTAAAATTCATAAGTATTAACAAATAAATTAATTAATTAAAACAAGTAATTAAATGATATGGCTGGAAAATGAAATTTTTGCAGCTTTAGGAATATGGCTATGAAACTCTTTTATTTGGATTCGTGGTGAAATTCTACATCATTTTCGTATGTAATATGCTGAAAACGATTAACGTATGAAGAAATTATGAACAGTGTACGCAGAAATTATATATATATATATATAATTATGTGAATATTATATGTATTGTCCAAATAATAATTTAAAATAAAAAGAGGGAAATTCAAAATACAAATATTAATATATGGAATAATATTGCAATTGGAGTATCCCATCTAATTTAAATATGCGTGTATATATAAATACACAAGAAGGGGACAAGAGCAACGTTAAAAAGGAAAGATGTAATTAGAATTAATTGCATTATTGTACGTGTTTGAATTGATAATATCTAAGAGATAAACTACATTGTTGGATAACAATAACTTTCCCATAGGTGGATTTGAAATCCAAATAAATAGATAAAGACAAGGGGACAAAGGATGTGTTACATAAGGAAAAGGATCGATAATAAAGGACAAGCAATTAAGCAAATAAAGAACATAAATAATAAAAATGAACAGCCCAATAAGGCTATGTAATTAGAGTTTTCTAAAGAGGTTATGTCTATATGGATGGTTCAGATTAATTTTTATAAATCCGACGGCTCCTGCTCATATGAGCAAGTATAAATAACCCCTCAAACAACACACTGGAAACCCTGATTATTCTAAACCTCTGCCTCCATGCTGCTGAATTCAATAGAAAAAAAAGAGAAAAAGGATGAAGGTTCTTCTACTTCTCTACTTCCATTCCTATATCTCTCTGTTTGAAATTATATAAGTTTAGGAAGTTGGAATTTAACACAAACAATATATATAAGAATCTAATTATATATTTCTTATATTTATATTGTTAGGAGATCAATCAGAGCCCACTTGAACGTTGAGAATCGTCGCAGATATATATATTTCTGTCACATCTCCACTTGATTTGTGAGTGGAATCTAGTTTTGCTTAAAAGCATATTCATATTATCATCAGCTTGCTATATGAATTGTTATGCCTATGAAGATTTGGTTATGCGATAATAAAATATGAAAAATCCTCAAATCTTCTACTTTGTAATCACGTAGGAAAATATCATATTGAATTGGTTTTGTAGAATTGTGGTTTCTGTATTGAATTAAAGGTAAACATGAGTATTGTATTATTATTTATATTTTATGCAATTCACAGTCATCATTTGATTAAGCCTAAAAAGGTTTGGATTTGAATTGTTTTATAGTTGAATTGGGTTTGGATCCTAATTTGGGTGTAAATGCATTCATAAATTGGAATGAATCAAATGTAAACATTTTTGGGTGTATAATACCACAAAAGGGGTGAATTGGGTGAAATATGGATTGTAAACATACATGTGTGAACGTATGAAATATTCTACTTTTAATTTAATATTTGAATCATTTCTACATGCCTAAGGATACAAGTTATAGTTGTTATGTATATGTATATGTTTTCCATTCACAGCTATTTTCTATATGTTCATTTTGCCATCATGTTTATGTGTAGCGGTAAAATATGGAAAAATCTATGTTGTATGGCTTAATTTGAATATGATGACAATTGCCACCTCGTTGGAACTTTTCCCGTTTGTACGAATGTTACGTTAATTAGGCGCTGTTATTATATTACCTATTTAAACGTAATTAACGTTAAATTAAGTGTAATAACTGCGTTTAGGCTAGAGTTTGAATTTGAAATGTCCCCTTAACAAATATACATATATATTTGTTTGCCTGTATGTGCGTATATATAGAATGGCTTATATATATATATATATATATATATATATATATGACACATAAACATGAGGTTATTTGCCAATTGTGGTAGAAGCCTGCAAGGAACCGATCGGCATATCCAGCAACCACAAGTGGGCCTAACTAATATGAGATGTCTAGGTGTCATGACCATTCGTAAACTTAATACACTAGACACGAGGTTAAACTGACTTATAGTAGAAGCCTGCCTGAAACCGACCGGCATATCCAACATCTACTAGTATATGGGTTAATGTGAGAGGTCTATAGTGTGAGAGTGTGTGTGTGTATAGTTGATGTGTGAAAATAAATAGGCTTACTGCATCTTAAGAAGGGCTTAAGTGGCTGACTCACCTTTTATCTAATTTGGGTCTTAAGTGGTAAGGACTAGGATCCCTCCGAAGGTTTATTCCTTGGAGAGGAACCCAAGTCATGGGACCTACCCTTATTAGTATTATGGTAAGTCTTTGGGTCCTCCTTTAGAAGTGGTTAGGCATAAAACGGTTAACGGAGTAGGGTAGTTCACAGAGGATGTCCACTTCCTCTAGAAGCTTTTCAGGGATCAAACATGGACAGATTGGTAATTGAAGGATATGTGGCCATCGCATGCTCACCAACTGTCTAAGGGTCTTAAGTGATATAGGTGTCCTACCGGTTAATATCAGTTAAGTAGTAACGTTCGCAATATTACTTCTCATATTACAAATGAGAGATTAGACTTAAGAATGTTAACGTACTAGGACAGGGTTCTTAAAGGGCTAGGGGTCCGCCTCAGGGTTGTAAGAGATTATAAAAATCCACCTTTAGTAGGGTCATAAGTGACCGAGAATGCCACCCTATTTGGTCTTTACCCTAAAGACACTAAGGGGCGATTGACTTGGATATCCGCCACTTTGGTTAGAATTTATGTTTGTATGAAATCTTATGTGCCACATAGATATACCTTGACATGTGTAACCTACTAAAAATATAGGGTATGGACATTAAGTAACACTATATTCCAGTCACACAGAACTTTATGTTATGACCACCTCTCCTTAACATCCAACAGGACTGTAGATGGGGTAAAGCCATGGATGAAGTCAGGATTGAAGCCGATGGAGAAGATGAAGTTATTATGATATTATTGGCAGTTATTGCTTTTCTTCTTTTGGAATCTTATGAAAATGAACTATTTGATATACCAATTGAATAAATGTAACCATAACTATGTATTTTTGTGATTTTGAAATAAATGGTACATCTTATTTCTGGTATTATATTTTCTCTTTCCGCTGTGTGAGATTTCCATTCGAAGTATATGTTAATGTTATATGTGCAAATGTAATCCTTACAGGAACCAACGACCCATTTAGAATGGCTCTAAGTTTCGATGTGCAAACGTAAGCTCTGCATTGACTTGTAGTATTCTTTGTTATTCACTTGGGTGTACTTTTGATGCTGCCTATTTACTCTGTCACCTGAAATAAACAAACGGGGGTTCCTTTGTGCATATAAAAGTATGTTGCATCTGCCAATGTCATATGCTGTTGACCTATAAAATTTAGTATTGACCTGCTTACGAATTTTGATACACGACCTGCCATGAGTTTGGTATGTTGCTGATCACTCTCTTCAGTTTGTACCCCTTTTCTGGTCACATTTTCCTGACCAGTAATATTGGTAATTGATGTTTCCTTAACCATTGCAGCCAGCCATGTTGTCACTACCGGTAATACAGCATGTATCTTGTCCCCTTTCATTCTTTGTATGCCTGATGTGACTATGTTTTCGCCTTTGGGATGTTGGTAAATTCAACTATATATATGTGGAGGTTGATTTAAATATGTGTATACATATATTTTGTATATGTACATACATATTAATAGGCATACGTATATACATGAGATTACTCTTGGTTTATAAATAAATTCATGCCTGCATATGCCACCATTTGAGATCTCCCTGTTGGAATTTAATTCACGCATGTGTTGTGCATACATACTTGTTGTATATTTGGTTTTTAGCTACAAAGCCCACCTTATGCATTTTGCATTTAGCCACATTATATCCCGATCTTGTTTGCCCTCTGTTGTTATGACAGAGCCTTGCGCAATGTTTGTAATGCCTTGTTTCGGTTATGAACGACAGACCACGATATTCCACTACTCGACGTCTTCTATGGTTGCTGTAACATCTTTGCATGTACTTGTCATTTCCTTGGTTATCAAGTCATGATGCTCATGATGTTTATATTTCGGTAGTTCATGGGTTAATATGCTCAAATCATTAATAATTTGCTAATCATAATTTAGTGTTTATTCAAAGTTGAGTTACTTAAAATATTCGAGTGTTTTATGTTTTTGCATGGAACACTTGGGTCAGACGCGAGTGTTGTAGATTTAAAGATTCCAACTATCGAAGCTAGATGCATGTGAAGTCGCGCTCGCTTTGGTTCGTCAAATTCCATGATTTTATTTTAATTAAAATTTTGTGTATTGTAAAATTCTACCGTTGTGTAAAATTTATTGTACAACTCTGGTATTTTATGTAAAATGCTTCTACTATGAGATATTATAGTTTATTTTTATTGTGATTTCTATATCTGATTCTGTTTAAACCCATAAGTTAAATAACAATCTGTCGTTTCAAGCGGTTGAAAATGCAGATCGTTACAATATGCATAAATGATTGCAATTAAATTTAGTATTTAGGAATAGAAATTGTAACTCTAACTAGGGAATAAATAAATAGTAAACTTATGTATAGACATGCAGATTCACCTAAGGAAGTAAATGGAATTAAATATGTAGTAATATTTGGGAGTTATAATAATTATATTATAACTTGAATGGACTAGTTTAATTGACATTAAATAGGTTAAATTGATGCCTTAGGAATTATAGCCGTTAGGGTCATAAATGGTAGGTTACCTAGTTAATAGTTATAAGTAGAATTAAAGTAGATTAATGGGAATTGATTGGCGTAGTAAATCCAAAATCCAATAAAGAAATTGTTACTACCAAAATTAGCAATAAAATAAGCCGACGGTGAAGGGGTTTCGGTTGGCCGCAAACACATAGGAATCCTTCAGAAAGAAGGGTCAAATACTAAGAAGAGCCAAAAGTAGGGAGAAGTGGTATGAAAGCCGCATCAACCGAGACCTTCCTAGGAGAAAGGATCATAAAAGCTACGGGATCTATGCGACAAGGGCAAACCGGCAGTTCCTTCCTACAGCGCCAACCCGGCAGGAGGTCCTGCGGTGAAAGGCCATCTAGGTCAGAAACCAAGAAAGATGAAGGCAAGAGCTCCATCAGTTGAGGTCCGAAAGGACCTCCGGTATTAACCTGCTAAATGCCGATACATCAGGAGGCTAAAACACCAAGAGCATCAAGCCAGAAACACATAAAGATTATCTGGAACCTGTTTCCGAAATACCCACTGCATAAATGCCTAGAGGTCGTATTGATAAACAACAGACAAATCACCTAGAGCAACCTTCTGGAGCGTCAGGCTATACTTGGAAATCCCACCGAAAAGCAGGCCGGAACCCCGGAACGGATACAAGCTATCCACACTGGTATACTTAGCATAGACACTGACAGTGATTCCGAATTGGCAGCTACCCACATATATAATGAGGGCAGGCCCTTCTTAGTATTCACGGGAAAGTTGG
Organism: Allium sativum; assembly: GCA_030737875.1. NCBI lineage: Eukaryota > Viridiplantae > Streptophyta > Magnoliopsida > Asparagales > Amaryllidaceae > Allium > Allium sativum. Next base: position 418,893,432 of record CM060913.1, on the reverse strand, counting down.
AAGCCCATATCTGAAAGTCTATGACCGAAAGCATACAATCGAAAACTCAAAATACCTTCCGAAGAGCTACCACAACAGAAAGCACATATCAATCTCAAAGAGGCTCTCGACTAACCGAAACCTTCATTGTGAAAGGTATAATTAGCACCATAAAGCAGCCGAAAGCAAAAACATCTGAGACCAAGGAAAAAGGCAACCGACAATGGCTCCTGAAGGCCCAACTGCCCAACGGTGGAAGGGGCTCCAAGTTCTCTATAAATAAGACCCCAGGGGTCACATTAGAGGGGAGGAATTCTAATTCTTGTACTCTTTTTCTCTAAACCCTAAGATGGGAATCAATTGGAGGTTTTCCTCTACTCTGTTCATGCATTCCAAATCAAAGATTTATAAATAGCGAATCTATACTTGGAATGCTTTCTTGTGAGTTTATTTATGATATATCTAGTTATCATTGCTGCGATTTGATGTTTGTTTCCTATATATGTGTTGATTCCTGTCCAAATCTCTCTGCAGATTGGATAAAACACCTCTTTCCAAAGGTTTAAACACATCCAGGCGGTGTTTAGTGACTCTTATCCTCAAGGCCTAGATACCTAGAGTGGTGATCTGACCCAAACTCGTGGAGGTTGAACAACCGATTTTTTCCTTAGGTACATTTCCATTGACTTATCTCCGGTGTTGACAAAAAATATCGTTAGCATTTTGGTGCTAGAAGGAGGGCCTGAACCTTCGATCCCTTGGTTAGCCTTTCTGCATAACCACTTGTGATGTTCCATCCTGGATTGGATTAAACCTTGAAGAGACGAAATTATGAATAAAAGGTCTCTACCGGTTACTAATTGGTTTCTCATGGTTAGGACAAGTTTAACGAGCCATGGGCGACCGAAAGGCTCAAATTAGGATCCTGCTATCTAAGAGAAAGAGAAAGATGTAGAACCTTATGACCCTGATCGACGGAGCGTTAACCCCTTCCACTTAGGACCTACTCCGATTTTCGCCCTGAATCAGTACTCGACGAAAATATATAACTCCTTTATCGATATCAAAGAAACTATCCTAACACATGCTAAGGGAACCATATTCGAACGGAAGGGTAAGAAGGCTGCCACTCCTCTCACCAATAAAAGATCTAAAAGAAACATACCCCCGTGTCGAAAGGCAGTTAAACGGAAGTTTAGGAATGAAGATGGAATAACAAAGTCAAGTGGTAAAAGGACCAAAATACAACAGCGAAAGAAGGCTTTCGAGTCAAGGTTACTAAACGGTTGTAAGCTCACAACATCAAATGAGGGTATCTACTTCCTAACTAGGCACGAGTTAAACTTTTGGCCGTTGTTAAAGAAGAAACCCAAAAACAAGGTTAAGTTGGAAAGGCCATATTGCTACTACCATATGGTAAACGGACACGAAACAAATCATTGCAGAGTTTTAAAGGGAATGATCATTAGCTTCTTAAGCCAAGGAAAACTACAAAAATATGTAAAGAAAGCATAGAGAGTTATGCCGATTAAATCTTTAAGAGAGGAAAAAGGTTACCAACACGATTGCAAGAGAGGAAATCCCTACAAGCCGGAGATGATTGCGGACAGGCCAAACAACAAATGGATAAAAGAAAGAAAAAAACTCATCATCACCAAATTGGTCAGGGAAAGGCATCCCCCAGAGGGGGGTGGTGTGTTATTCTTTCTCCATGCCCAAATCAGAGGGGGATAGGTTAACGCATCAAAAGCGTAAGCCGTCATTCCACACTAGAAATGGTTGTGGCGGTGCATCTAAAATTTAGCACGCCCTGCCTCTGCTCGTAGAAGAGTACGCTTTGCCTCGGCTAAAACTAAGCACGTCATACGTCCTACCTCTGGTTATGTTCTGAGTTTCCTGTAGAAGGGAACGTAAACACATATCATTGCATACAATGGTCAGGATAGGGCACCCCTCAGAAGGGGGTGGCGTGTAAGCCTCTATCAGTACCTACGATGGTCAGTATAGAGAATCAAAAGAGTAAACCTTAGTTCTGTGCCTACGATGGCCCCGTATAAGTTTCTAAGACCTTATCATCACCTACAATGGTCAGGATAAGGCGCCTCCTGGTGGAAGGTCGGGTAGTCCTTGGGCCCTGCTTGTGGATAAGCTAGCTAAGCGCACCAGACGCACAAGCCCAGAGAGTGGCCAAAAAAGCATGTACATAATCTGCTTTGACATCAAAAGCCCAGAGAGTGGATCAAGAAGCACATACAACCTCTGCTTTGCATCCTAAATCCAAAGGGGTACACGAAACAATAATGCCCGAAGGGGTTTCTGCCCTTCAATCTTTAAATTCCCGAATCTGGATTGATTCGGCTCTTCACAAATGCTAAAAGGGGTTTCTGGTCTTCAATCTTTAAATCCTGACTCCGGGTTGATTCAGATCTTCACAAATATCGGAAGGGTTTTCCGGTCTTCAATCTTTAAATCCCTAAATCTGGGTTGATTCGACTCTTCACAAAATACCGGAAGGGGATTTTCGATCTTCAATCCTTAATTACCCGAATAAGGAACGATTTGGGACTTCTAGGAAGCGGGTTTCCGGTATCCAATCGCTAATTACCTGAACAAGGGTTGGTTCGGGTCCTCTATATTATATTCAAATCAAGGTTAATTTGGCACGTGGCGAAGGTCAGAAGCGGATTTCCGGTCTCTCATTTAAATAACCTAAATCTGGTTTAATTCGGCTTACATCAGACACTAAAAGAGGATTCCCGGTCTTATACCAATATCCAAATTTGAATGATCCTGAATTGAAATGAACCCAAAAATTTACCAGCATAAGAGTTCCGAAGTAATTATCTCAAATTGAAACAGCTTCGGATGTACTCACGGAAGAAGGGCTGCAAAACAAAATTTGGAAGAACAAGAGAAGCTCATCATCAAAATAAGCCCGAATAAAAAGGGTTATCAATCCTCTTATTCATGGAAACTTCTTAAGTCATTTATACACAAGCAATCGTTATCCATGTTTTATATAAACATTTATTTACATAATAGACATTCATAAAACATAAATTCATTCGCAAAAATTGCATTCTCAATGGCCCAAGTAGGGCATAATTAGATATCATTATTACCAAATGTCATCAAATAGCTAGGTCCTCTCCATTCTCAGGTAAAGGAGGGTCAATGCCAAGATGAAGCGTGATGCTTAGTAGCTTATTAAGTGATATACATGCAAATGTGTATAGTTTATCTGCTTATTTGTCTTGTTTTCTCTTAGAAATAATTGATACTGTGTATTTATAGTTGTGTTTTTAGGTTATTTATGATGAATGGAATTGATGCACTTAATTGTTGAAAAGCTTGAAGAATTGGTATAAGAAGAGTGTTGATTTTGGAAACTAGATTAAAGCTTGAAGAAATGTTATTGTTCAATCACTTTCTGCCGCATATTTTAATGTTTCAATGTCTTTTCATAAAGATAACTTGTCGCAGATGTTATGAAATTCCTATTCATGCTCAAAACGGTTGGAGTTGATGCCATTTGATGCCTGCAAGCTATGACATTTGCAAAGCCATTCATACATGTTCACACTTAGCTATTTGGTTTACGTGTTATTTTGAAAAAGGGCTTTTGTTCCACATTGTGTAATAGGCCGCTTAGTCTTGGCCTGGGCAACTATAAATACACTTGTATTTAGTTCATTTGGATTCATTCAATCTTAGGTTTTATTCTGTAACTTCCTTCTGTCAGAGTAAAATTAGTCTTCTCCCTTTTCTCTTTAGTTTTTTATTTACATGTTATTTTCTTTTCTGCAAGTAGATTAGATTTTCCTTTATTTTATTTTTATTTTCTTTTTTTTGTTTTATGTTGCACTTTACGTTCGTTGTTAGAATAATAAACATGAGAAGCTAATCCCTTTCAACTTAGGGGTAATGAAGCTCTCTTGATCATGTAGTTGCAACATAATTTATCTTTTCATTCTCTCTTTGTGCTTCATGTCATGTTGATGTCATGGTGATTAAGTAGAGGTTGAAACCAAAAATTTGATGGTCTATAGTTCTAATTAATAGTTCGTAGGCCATGCTTAAATTATATTTCAATTTCAACTTGTTCATTTTTCATTAGATCTAGTAAGGTGATTTAGTGGGTATGATATAGTTTAATAGTTTATGTTGTGCTAGTTAATAGCATGGATAAGATATATTTATAATAATCATATCAACTAAATTCACAAATGACCAAAAGAAAAGAGAGATCGTAATTTTATAACTTGTCGTACTACATGATCTAGAACGTGAATTTGTTCCTAAGTTGCCATTTGTCTCATAGTTTTTAATTAATTTCAATTTACTAGTTTAGTTGTTGTTAAATAATCACTCAAATTCGGTTTAATTTGATTGAATAAGATTGAAAATACTTCTTTCCCCATGGATACTCGTATTCGCCACGTACTAAGAATTGTATGTCATGCACTTGCGATTTATTACACTTCGCGGCGATATTCTAATTCATAGAATATTCGTCGGCGAACAAGTTTTTGGCGCCATTGCCGGGGAAAGAATTTAATTGTGATTTTATTCTTCGAACTGATTTTCTTTGTTGTTTTTCTTTCTTAAAAAAACAAACAATTTTTTTTTCATTTGTGTTTTGATCATTCGTTGCATTTGCATTTCTTGTCGATTTGTGTACTTGTTTTTGTTCATTTGTGCTATCTTCTTTTGTTTTTTTTTTTAAAAAAAAAAGAAAAAAAATGAAAAGTGGCATTTTGTATATTTCATCACCACTACCATCAATTTTGCACTGATCATTCAACCTTGCATTTGAATTTGTGCTCTGGTTTTCCATCCCTGTTGGCATTACCATATTTGTGTGTCTTGTATATTCTTTTTTTTTTTAAATTAAAAAACAATTATCTTTTGTTCAGTCTCTTTCCCATTTTTTGTGTTTTCAATTTCCTTTATTTCTTTCCCTTTATCTCTCTCTCATTTATTCCTCTCCTTTTTACAATTCTTACAAAAATTAAAAAAAAAACACCAATTTATTGCTTTTCTTTTTTCCCTTCCTTCCTCTGTAATTTCTTTCCCTTTTTGCCTTAATATACCCCAACATCCTCACCAAAAATCACGTCACTACACCTAAAAAAAAGAACTTCTTTTCTCAATTCATCCATCAGACCCTCTTCAACCATTCACCAATATCTCCTCTATTCACAAATTCACCAACCACAGATCTGATTTTCCAAACCACACTGCTCTCTGTCAATCTACTCAAACTAGCCTCTAACTTCCACTACCCCACTTCACCAACTACACTGAAAGTTCCCTTACCACGCAACAACATCCTTGCCTTCGCCTTCTTCGATTTCGAATAGGAGACCACTGCCAAAACTCCACACTCCTGTTCTCTCAAACCACGTCGACAATCAACCTAGACCTTCATCACATTTAGTTTCACTTCAAGTTCAACCCAAAATTAGCAACTCACCTCTATGAAACAACATAAATCCCCTAATCCAATTCAAGCCACACATCTCCCTCTTACACAATCACATACACCACAACTAAACAACCTGCACTTCAACCAACAATCCACTTCAACCAAGCTTCGAGCCATCACCACATACCGTTCTCCCTAAAAAAAAAGACTGCTGCCACAAACGAGTTCTGCCACATCTACTCCTCGTGCAAACCGTCCGCTTCACATCATCTACCATCTGCAACCATCACTACACAGCAAAAACCACCTTCAGTTCCTACACAACTCCTTCTACACCAATTCAAAACAACCCTAAATGCCCTCCTCAACTCGCACAAAACCCAACCGACACCTCTGAATCCAAGCATAACAGACCCAAATCCGTGATCGAACTTAGATCCAAAGCACAAACCCTCAATCCTTCAAACCAGTCTCGCTCAAAACTGCTGAAACCCCAATTGCAGCACGAACCTGAAGTGAATTCCCAACTGCATTCGAAAAAAAAAGAAATTTGCAGTTCGATTTGTCTGAGTTTTCTTTTTCTTTGTGGTTCGAACTTCGGAAGATAAGAAAAAATTGAGGGGTGCGATAGTGAATCGGTTTTGCTAAGCTTGTAGGCACACTTGGGCCTGTAATATGCTTTTGGGCTTTTACTAATTGGGCTGCATGAAGTTTGTTTTGTTTTTGTTTAATTTTTATTTGTTTTTACTTGTTTCTTTTCTATTTTGTTCATAATTTTTTATTATTTTTTTTCTTCCTCCTCCTTTCTTAAAATAAAAATAAAAACAAAATATTGCTCTTAAGAATTGATTCTCTTTGATTTGTTTTCTACTTTTGTATAAACTTGTCTTTTCCTCATTTCTATCCTCGAAAAGAGAGAGAGAGAGAAACAATCAAGCAATCAAACAAAAGATTTCAGAGGTCAAACAATCATTCACAGAATTTGAATTGTTGGAGCGGTTCCACACCAAGTGGTGTGTGAATGCGCTAGCGCTACTCAGTTGCAATGGACGGACTGCTGATCTAGGTGAGAATTTTCTAAACTCTGCAGGGACTGCTGTTGCTTGAAAAATAAAATAGAAATTGCTTGTAAAAATCCTTTGAAGGTGCCGCGGCTTGCTTGTAAAATTTTATTTCTACGATTTATTATTCTGTGATTTTTCAGTGATTGATTATTCTGCCTATTGATGTGTGGTTGGCAATTTTAAAACGAATGTGGGATAAATTGAAAAGCTTGTTTTTAAAATAAATTATTTTTCAAATCGAATCAAGGATTCTCCAAAGCTCATATAATAAAATATTCGTTAAATTGACAACTAGGATTGATACTCTCTGAGGTGTCTAAGGAACGGTAGAGTCTAGAACTCAAACAAGTTCTTAAACCTTCAGTCGTGTTTCTACGGTGATTCGTGGCATACTGATAACTCCTATCCGAACCTGGCTTAGACTTGTATTCATATAATCCGAAGCTGTTAATTTTAACATATTTTTTTAAAAGAATTTTCTTGAAAACGTCTCAATTCCCTTATTCCTACGGATTTTATGATAGTTGTGAAAATCAATATAATCCATATAATTTTACACCAAATTCATATGGATATTTTAATAATAACCATTATACAAACGATTTGGAGTTTACGCCACCAACTTCTCAATTTTTTTAAAATAATCCTAATTGTACACCACCAAAATTTCAAAATGATGATCAACCCTCAAGTCTTGAAATAAATGTTCAAGCTCTATGTGAAGAAAGTCAAAGATTTAATGAATCAACTCAAAGATTAATTGAATTAATGTGCAACAATTCAAGTCAAAGTTTTAAGAATAATCAAAATTTGAATTCACTTCCAAATTCAAATAAATTTTGATTATAACCCTTGCCAATTAAATTTCGAGCTCCAAAATGAATTTCAAATTCGAAATGGAAATGTAAATCAATTTTCAAATGATTTTGGCAATGGGAATAATTTCAATTGTGGTGCAATAGAAAATTTTTGTTCTCAGCAATTTCAAGTTAAAAATCCTCATGTAAATAATTATAAATTTGATTTTGTTGATAAAACGAATGAAATTCACGATAATCACATGAATTTGTTGTTGCAAGACTACTTGAATTTTTGTGAAAAACAAAATATTCAAAACTGAACGTGTGGCGATTTAAACGATAATCCACCTTTGCCCACAATCGACGATCTTCAGCTAACAACTTTTGAAATTGATGAAAATCTTAATGAAGTTGTTGAAAGCTCTGTGCTTAATTTGAATTTCAGTTCTCTTGAAAACAAAGACGTTAATCTTCAATTTGATCCTTCTCCATCAGATTCTGAAATTTTTGAAAATTTAGCAACTTTAGTTTGTCAACCTAACAAAAATGATGAAGTTGTTAACAACTGTTTAAGTGAGGACGAATTTCATGAGCGAAAACTTCTTAAACTGATTGACGATAATGTTGTCGGGTCTGAAACTGAAAATGAAAAATTTGAAAACTTCAAAAATTTTGAGGTTGAAAATAACAAAACTGCTGAATGTGATCTTGAACATAATGATGATTTTTCTTAAACTGTTGAAACTCCTTGCGACTTGATCATTTTAACTGAACCTCACTATGATCACTTGTTTTTCAATGATAAATTTATGCAGTATATGAACTCTTTCTGGAATAACACTATTTTTTAGAAACCATGATTTCGAAATTTACTAAAAATTCATTTGTTTGGTTTTGACTTTAGGTTTATAAATGAACCTCTAGTCAACAAAATTTCAAATATCAAAGCAAAACCGAACAATATTTCTCAAAACAAGTGTGGGGGTAAGAGTGATGCTTACGTCTCCCAATTTTACATCATTTGAATAAATTAAACTTTGTTTTTGAAACTTTATTAAACCCCGGCTTGATGACCTCTCTTTAGTTGCTACAGAAATTCAATTCGATTTTAGGATCAATTGTAAGCTCAAAATTTTAAGATTAGCAACTCAAACTTTTGAAAAAACAAAATTTGTTTTTCCAAATCTGACATGTAATATTCAAACATTTATGATTTGGTTTTTTGTGCTTAAGTTGTGTCTCATAATCTTAATGAGGCTGATCCATTGGTCCATCGTGGACCGGTTCATCTATTCAATGACTGCATATTTTCTGCACACACATTCGGTAAGTCGCACTAACCCTCTTTTGTACATATGTAAATATTTCTCTTCCGTTCACTCATTGTGTCTTGCATTGACTGTGGGGACACAGTCGAAATCAACTGTGGGGGGAGATTCATTTTCAATCTGTTTTGCATAGTTTAATTTTTTTTCCTTTTTCTTTTTGCATTTTTTCCTTCTTCTTAAAAAAAAAAGAATTTCACATTTCTATTTACTTTTAAATAAGACATGATGGAATTAGCATACAATTTTGGTCGTTCAATTAAAATATTTGGAGATTTACTTCTCTTAGCGGATAACGAAAGGAAAGTTTGAATTATGAGCAAATTGGGTGTAACTGGTATATTGGGAAATTCGTAGGTGATGACTATGAAATATTTTCTGAGTTTAATCTGATTAAATGAATGGTTGATTTAGACTACTTGCGATAACATTTTAGATCTTTTAAGTGAAGTTATGCTAAGATATCCTCGCTTAACTCTCTCGCTCTCTCTCTCTATTGTAAAAAAAAGAGAAGAAGAAAAAAAGAATGTATGTATATATTACTAATCCAAGGTTAATCAACATTGCTAGTACATCTCGCGTTGGTGTGCAAATCCGCCAAGCTCTTTCCGACACCTTGTTGACAATGTCAACGTCAGTATATCTTGGTCTCATTTTATGAGTTCGACACTTAAGGATTACCGACATCTTGTTGACAAAGTCAGCGTCGGTCTGCACAATCCTCCAAGCTCTGTCCCAAACTCTCACGGGTGGTATACCTTGATCTTTTCGTTTAGGTGTTTGTAATAGTAATAATGTAAATATTTTGTAATAAAGAGAGAGTAAGCACTTGAAATCTAGCCGCACTCTTCACTTATTCAACCTAACTTGTTAACAAAAAGGAAGTTGAGATGCCATTTTACGACTATTGGTATCGATTATAAAATCCATTTGTTTGAAGTTTTGATTAGTAACGGACTCAAATTTCATAGTGACGACCCAAATTTGTGTTAACCCATTCGTCTAATATTTAAAGGTAAATTATCCATTTGTAAATATTCCTTTAAAAGCTTGCATTCGTCTTGTAAATATTTTCTAATTTTGCATTTTGTACATACTTTTTGCTTTTGGATTTTGTGGGTAGTATCCGCTGAAAATCCTCATGAGATAACACTCGTCCTACTGGGGACACCCAGAGGTTTAAAGGCTTTTTGCATATTCTCAATGTAATTATGCTCCCTACGAAAATAGATTTATCATAGTTTTTTTGTACTTTATTCGAGGACGAATAAAAAGATAAGTGTGGGGGTATTTGATATACACGCAAATGTGTTTTTGTTTTCCCTTAAAAATAATTGATACTATGTATTTATAGTTGTGTTTTCAGATTATTTATGATGAATGGAATTGATGCACTTAATTGTTGAAAAGCTTGGAGAATTGGTGTAAGAAGAGTGTTGATTTTGGAAATTAGGTTAAAGCTTGAAGAAATATTGCTTTTCAATCACTTTCTGCCGCATATTTTAATGATTCAATGCCTTTTCATAAAGATATCTTGTCGTAGATGTTATGGAGGTCCAATTCATGCTCAAAACAGTTGGAGTTGATGTCATTTGATGCCTGTAAGCTATGACGTTTGCAAAGCCGTTCATACGCATTCACACTTAGCTATTTGGTTTATGTGTTATTTTGAAAAAGGGCTTTTGTCCCACATTGTGTAATAGGCCGCTCAATCTTGGCCTGGGCAACTATAAATACACTTGTATTTAGTTCATTTGGATTCATTCAATCTTAGGTTTTATTCGGTAATTTTCTTCTATCAGAATAAAATTAGTCCTCTCCCTTTTCTCTTTAGTTTTTTATTTACATATTGTTTTCTTTTCTGCAAGTAGATTAGATTGTCCTTTATTTTATTTTTATTTTCTTGTTTTTTGTTCTATGTTGCAATTTATGTTCGTTGTTAGAATAATAAACATGAGAAGCTAATCCCTTTCAACTTAGGAGTAACGAGTCTCTCTTGATCATGTAGTTGCAACATAATTTATCATTTCATTCTCTCTTTGTGTTTCATGTTGATGTCATGGTGATTAAGTAGAGGTTGAAACCAAAAATTTGATGGTCTATAGTTCTAATTAATAGTTCATAGGTCATGCTTAAAGTATATTTCAATTTCAACTTGTTCATTTTTCATTAGATCTAGTAAGGTGATTTAGTGGGTATGATATAGTTTGATAGTTTATGTTGTGCTAGTTAATAGCATGAATAAGCTATACTTATAATAATCATATCAACTAGATTCACAAATGACCAAAAGAAAAGAGAGATCGTAATTTTATAACTTGTTGTACTACATGATCTAGAACGTGAATTTATTCTTAAGTTGCCATTTGTCTCATTGTTTTTTTATTAATTTCAATTTACTAGTTTTGTTGTAGTTAAATCATCACTCGAATTCGGTTTAATTTGATTGAATAAGATCGAAAATTACTTCTTTCCCTATGGATCGACTCGTATTCGCCACGTACTAAGAATTGTACGCCGTGCGCTTGCGGTTTATTACACTTCGCGGCAGTATTCTAATTCATAGAATATTCGTCGGTGAACATTAAGCTTTCAAACTTTTTTACTCGTTTCGTCTTGATGGTCAAAAGGTTTGATTTGAAGCTTAAAGGCTCTGTTATAAGCCCTACGCATAGCCCTAAGAGATTTGTTTTCTTTCTCTAACTCGAAAACACTCATACGCAAATCATGCCTTTCTTCTTGCAAATGCCAAATTTGATCAGCATACCTGACGATGCAGTCATGAGAATCCTTAATTAACTTAGCGTCATAGGTCCCTTTCATCTTAGCTACCACACTTTTGCACCACTCAGAAATAGTTGACTCCTTTAACCCCGGAGGAGGGTTATTCAAGTAATAATACCTCTGAAGGGCGAGGTCTTACGAGCTGTTGCAACACCGGGAGATGAATATCCCATCATGATAGGAATATTCTTGAAACAATGTTCCCACGTCTTGCACTTTGTAGTGGCATTGTTTAAATCAATTTCCAAGTCAACAATACGTTGAGTAAATGCCTCAATTCACCCTCAAACTCAGTAGAGGGTGTGGTCAATCCAAGAATAGTCCTATCTCGCTCTTCTAGCTGTTCTTTTAAAGCGTTCATTCTCTCAGTCAAATGTTTGATGCATAAATACTGATGTAAGATCTTTCTCTCTTGAGGCATAGGAGGAATCTTTTTTGCCGGCAATGCTTCGCTCCGAGACAGGAGGATCTCATGTCGATTAACCTACCCACACGAACATAGGAAAATAGTTACGATTATATTTTTCTTTTTGATTTGCAATAATAAAACACCCTTTTCTTATACAACTTTGCGCGATTTAAATCCGAAACCAATCTACTATGGCACATAGATAAAAAAAGGGATTACAAAAAGATCACTTTTACTTGATTATTGCATTTATTGTTTACATAACATTTCAGCATTTTTAACCCTAAAACTCTTTAGTATTGCTTCACAATCTCTGCTCAGAAAGTTAAAGGAGAGATGAGGGAATGCTGTGTAAACACTCTTATGTTCCTCAAGAAAACGCTTTTTCCTGAAAGCGTGAGTAGATGTCGTTTGAAACTCCTCTTTCAGTCTACAAATCATACATAATGCATCTTCATAATAAATAAAATTTTGTCATGATGCAAATAAGCGTATTAGCCTTCACATGTAGTAAAGGGGACTCCTTACAAATGTTGCATAGATCGCTGAATTAAGTTTTCAAGTGTGCCTCTTACTCTACATAAGAATGGTTTGAATCCTTCTGTTTGTTACCTAACTCTGCTTAAGACAAGAAACAACTTTTCTTTTATCTATTGTAATGATAGGAGACTGGTTATAATCAAATATTCGGGGAAAGAGAAAAACACTACCGGGGCAAGAATTATACCCGAGGAAAAGGAGCTCTAGGACCAACAGCTTTCTTCCTTCCCGAAAGACCTGAGGGGCTACCTTCTTTAAGCAATGATGATTCAGAGTCGCAGACAATATGTTTGTCCTGGAGGCCACTACCTCCGGAACCATTGCCGTCATTCTGTTCATCGTTGCCAACAAAAGCAAAAGTCTCCCCTTCTCCACCTAAATCATCTGAAAGGTTGTCAATATTTAAAAGGTCCTCGACTTTAGATTCACTCCTCCGCTGAATCTCAACGCCTTGTTCGCCCAACTTAGTCCTTTCCATAACTCGATCCATGACGAAAGAAGGAACTTTGGTGGTTCGGAGCTCAGAAAAACTTTGAAGGTTATCGGAAAGAAGGTGAAGTAAGGCATCTTCATAATAGTCAGACTTAATCTGCGGAAGATGAACTTGCAAGAAGTTATAAATCCTGTCTTCAGTTGCATAGATTATTTGCACAACACGTAAAAGCTTCTCATCCTTCTTCTGAAGTTCATCAGCATGAGTAACTACTTCTTCTGCTATTTGATGTTCTAAGGCAGATACTTTGTCAGGAGTTATGTCCCTAGTCTAACGTTCTTTCTCTAAAGCTGCCTCGGCGTGTTCCAAGGAAGCTTTCAACCTCTCACATTCATCGCTCAAAGCTTCGCTTGCTTCTTGAAGATGAACGATTGCAGTGGCAGAGGAAGGAGGAATTGGCTTAGACAAGCGCCATCCCTTGATAATCTAGGAAATTAGAAGCATTCAATATACAATCGCAACAAATTGAAAGTCCAGATTAAAAAGAAAATTTTGTACCTTAAGCTGTCGGGTGATCAAATGCTGGTAGAAATCCATCGTGTTTGAAGAAGAGGAGGGTACCGAGATGTCAGAAAATTCTGGACCAAAAAGAACAAGCTTCACAAAATCAGTAAAATCCGTTGAAGAATCAAGAGGCCTCAAAGGCTCAACAGACTGAGAAGTTGGAATATGCAACGTGACATATGCACCCACTCCTGATGTACTTGGAAGGGTTGTAGGAAAAACACTACCTCCTTGTTCCTCTACTAGAACCACCCCCGGAAGTCACAGAAATCGGATATCAAACTTTAATCTCTTAGCTAGCGGGTCAATAGGCAACTCAGCCAACCTCTTAACAGCAACAGCAGTAGATCGATTTAAAACGCCAGTAAGGGTAGAGGCTTCCGAAGCCAAAACTCCTAGTCAAACGAAAAACCAAAGAAAGATTCAAGAACGCGGAACTTGGGTACTAAAGAGACCTCGATAAAGAAACTATCGAATCAACAAAACATACCAGGAAATAAGGGTGTAGAGGAAGCAAACACTTTTAAGCATAACAATAAACGCTTAGAGCCTGAAAGGCCAATAGGTGGATGCCCCAAGACCTTTTGTCCAGTAGGAAGGAGGTCACAGAGACACAACTTGTCCTTGGTTAATAGAGCAGACCGACCTAGCGGCTTTTCGAGTAGCTTCAAAATGAGCTCAAATACAAGGGATTCGATTTCGGTTAAAGGCACTCTCTTAGAAGCAGGATCTGAAAGAAAATGATTAAAGATAAGCCACAAATGAGAAAAATAGTTGCTCACAAAGGGTTAGAGGATTCACCACAATCGGCAAATTTGCCTATAATACCGATAGGGCATCTGATGAAGAAGAACCGGTCTTCTCAAAATATAGCCTTATTCGTACCGTCATTAACAATCTTCCGCAAGGGGGTAGCATGGAATATAGGGAAGTCAACACCTCTTGAAAAACACATCAAGTGTTGAATAAGGTTAGGAGTAACAGAAGCCTGCCCCGATTCAAGAGCAAGTACTTCAAGACATAAAAGCAGCATGTAAGTGCTTGGTAAGAGTTGAATGGGCGCAATCTCCAAGTCCCGTAGAAGTCGAAACATGAAGGATGGAAAAGGAAAGAAACCTCCATGTCAGATATGTGTAGCTGAGTAAGCGAAATATCATTCAGGAGGAATCATGATGTCATCATAATAAGCAGCAGGGATAGCCTCCACATTATCTATAACAAAGTTGGGAAGAACGGAGTTTGCTTCATCTTGAGAAGTAATCAAAGACTTCTTCATGATGAAAGATTTCCTCCTCCGAGAAATGCCACAAGCACCAGTTGACGATGGACCGAGACTCCTTTTATTAGACATAGTGCTGCCAGGTGATATAATTCCATGAACACATAAAATTCATATCCCACTCATTAGAACACTAGGGGGTGATGACATGTAAACCAACTAGCAATGGATATTCAAAATAGTGAATGTTGGGATAACTCAAAATACTAGTTTAGATAAGATACACAACAAATATTACCTTAGTCAAAAACGATCAAACCCTTGGTAATGACAGGGTCGTCTTCTCCTAAGGATAACGCTAAGAGAATTCAGATGAAATGATAGTGACTGGGCCATAACCAGGCAACTATAAGTGACCACCAAAGACCAGGATGGTACTGGGCACCGTTCCCATTACTTAATTATGAGAATAGTTTCTTTCGCACAAAATGCATATCTCAAAACCTTAAATTAATATTTGGGGAAAAGGGCATATGAGCAGCTCACCATGAATTGTAATCCAAGTCATTGACATTCGAACAACTTATGTCCGACATGCAAAACCCTAGAAAATTTGGGTAGAACAATTTAATTCCTAAATTAAAGTCCAAAACAGAAATATTAACCAAAGGTTCAGGTGATAAGATTCCCAAAATAAGCTTCAAGTCCTCAATGAACAATTCGAAGAATTAATGTTGCAGGTAAAAAGCGAAGAAGAAGCGATGGTAATTAAGCAAAAGAAATTTACCCAAATCTCCACCATATAAATATAGACCAATCAACATTTCCAATCAAGGGAGATCAAAAGACTCAGATTTGACACTTTGAAAAAGACAAAGAGTTTGACTTGGAAAGTAGAAAATGCCCCTTCACTGAGGGGAAAATGTTACTACCAAAATTAGCAATAAAATAGGCTGATGGTGAAGGGGTATTGGTTGGCTACAAACACATAGGAATCCTTCAGAAAGCAGGGTCAAATACTAAGAGGAGCCAAGAGTAGGGTGAAGTGGTCCGAAAACCGCATTAACTAAGAGACCTTCCTAGGAGAAAGGAACATAAAAGCTATAGGATCTATCCGACAAGGGCAAACCAGCAGGATCCTTCCAACAGTGCCAACCCGGCAGTGGGTCCTGCGACGAAATGCCTTCCAGGTCAGAAACCAAGAAAGATGAAGGCAAGAGCTCCGTGAGTTGAGGTCCGAAAGGACCTCGGGTATTAACCTTCCAAATACCGACACGTCAAGAGGCTAAAACACCAAGAGCATCAAGCCAGAAACGCATAAAGATTATCTGGAACCAGCTTCCGAAACACCCACTGCTTAAATGCTAAGACCTCGTATTGATAAACAACAGACAAATCACCCAGAGCAACCTTCTAGAGCATCAGGCTATACGTGGAAATCCCACCGAAAAGCAGCCTGGAACCCCGGAAGGGATACAAGCTATCCACACCGGTCTACTTAGCACAGACACCGATAGTGATTCCAAACCGACAGCTACCTACATACATAATGTGGGCAGGCCCCTCTAATATTCATGAGAAAACTGGAAGCCCATATCCGAAAGTCTATGACCGAAAGCATACAATCGGAAATTCAAATACCTTCCGGGGAGCTACCAAAACAGCAAGCACATATCAATCTCAAAGAGTCTCTCAACTAACTGAAACCTACATTGTGGAAGCTATAATTAGCACCATAAAGCGGTCGGAAGCAAAAAAATATCCGAGACCAAGGAAAAAGACGACCAATAAAAGCACCTGAAGGCCCAACAGCAGAAGGGGCTCCAAGTTCTCTATAAATAATACCCCAGAGGTCACATTAGAGGGGACGAATTCTAATTCTTGTACTCTTTTTCTCTAAACCCTAAGACGGGAATCAATTGGAGGTTTTCTTCTATTCTGTTCATGTATTCTAAATCAAATATTTATAAAGAGTGAATCTATACTTGGAGTGCTTTCTTGTGAGTTTATTTATGTTATTTCCAGTTATCATTCCTACGATTTGCTGTTTGTTTCCTATATAAGCGTGGATTATTGTCCAAATCTCTTATATATTGGATGAAACACCTCTTTTCATAGGTTTAAACCCATCCAGGCGGTGTTTAGTGACTCTTCTCCTCAAGGCCTAGGCACCTAGAGTGGTGATCTGACCCAAACTCGTGGAGGCTGAACAACCCATTTTCCCCTTAGGTCCATTCCCATTGACCAATCTCCGGTGTTGACGAAAAATTTCGTTAACAGAAATAATAATTAAACATCTTAGGATAGGAAGTTATAGATTTTCCTTATTTTACTCTAGTTAAGCTGAAATTAATATATTAAAAATAAGGATCGGACTTGGTGGGTTAATGATGCAAGGTCAGTTGCCTTATTCGAAAGAAGTATGCACTTTCCAATAATTGGATGCATGTACAACTGTTGTGAGATATCATTAACCATGGGAACCCGTGATGATAATTAATTGCACAGCGAGGATTATTTCCTAAAATGAAGTTTATCTCAAGTGTGAGCTATTAAGTGCTTGTAGGACCCGTCTCCTCCCCAAAAGAGAAAAACTTAAAAAGGAAATAATTTATAAGTGTTACGACCTCAAGCCTCATCAACACGGAAATGACAAAATCGGGCAGGTAGCATGGCTAAGTGGGTCGCACCCAATTAGGGTATATTGTCGCCGTCTAAAGAATATTCATATTTGTTACTTCTTTTTATTTCTGTATCTCCCAGGAACGGTTATGTTGGTATACCAACCGTAAGGTGACAATATATTCGTAACATTCAAGTGAAATGAATGAATGGTCATATGTGGCTGAGTTACAAGATGTTTTTATTGAACTCTAGTGTATCGTTTCTAGAGTACACTGATCAGAAGGTGGTTCCATACCTTGTCATTGTTGGAAATGCATCCTCTAATAAGAGCCCGCGGTTTTTGATTCTATATTATATATGTAAATCATGAGATGAAAGCTTTTTGCTAGATTTGTATTTACTTGATTTAGACATTAATATTTTATTAGAAAATATTGATCTTAAGAAATTTTTGGGTTATCATAAGGTAAAAACCGTCTGCGTTTATGTGTGGATCGATCTTATGATTTTCATTTCTTTTAAAAAGGATTTTAAAAGTCAAACCAAGTTTGGATTTTACTCACATCAGTCTCATGACTGACCCAGAGTTTATTTTATTTTGTTTTTACGCTAAACTCTTGGATGCCCAAATTTGTACATGCAACCAAGTAGTCGGGATTTTCTAGATACTTGGAGGAGCTTGGAGCAAGAGGCTTCAACATTAGTTATATACAGAGTTTGTTTTTGCTGTGATGTTATATGTTGTACTCTGAAAATGGTATGTATATACAGTTTCAGTTTTGAATTTAAAATTTATGTTATAAAATATATTTTACTCGTTCCGTTGTGAGATTTGTGTTTACTCTAATTTTGTTCTGCGGTGATCCTCTTTTTCTTCTATTCTAATTTTCTTTCTTTCTATTTCTCACCCTCTTACTTCTTTCTATAAACGATCTGGTAATTTTGATACTTGAATAGTCGACTTGGTGTGTTGAGTTGATTTTCAGGGTCGAAAATCCTTGGGTCGTTACAGTGGTATCAGAGCTGAAGGTTAAGTGATTACCTTGGCTCAATGGCGTAACTTAGTCGAGATGGGGTTAGTAATACCGTTGATTGAGTTTGAATGTACATATATGAACGAACTTGTAGGTTTTATAAAAACAGTTTTATATTGTGAATATTTACTGGTTGACGGCTTATAAATTCAGGTCGATGGTGGGACACCACAAAGTCGATAGGGGTTTATAAACACTCGAATATGATGAACCGACATAATATGTTTTGAAAAGAGAGTAAATGGAATAATTTTACCTAAAATTATTTTGATTTAAAAGAATAATTGATATTGGAATTATTACTATAAGTGGGTGTGTTGATGGTTATTATAATCGAATAAGATTATATTTGAGATGGTTATAATTAACTAATCAGAATTAGTATAAGAGCGATATATAAATTCAGATGTATTAAATTTCGGTTTAAAACTAGAATTGAGATTTAAACTTTAGGAAATCGGAAAGGTGTTTGTAAATGGTTTTGGATTAAATATATGGAAATTTTAAGATCCTAGGTGAAGTTGAAAATGTTTTTCAAGCATTGTGAAGTATATTCTGAAGTAATTTCAGAAAGGAAGTGTTTAAAAATGAGTTTTGAAGTGATAGTATTATTGAACTTACTTCGATAGCTGGGAAATAATTCTGACGATGACTACAGTATCATCAGTGTTCATTTTCGAGTTTCAAAGTGATGGATTACTACCAAAGATTTTGTTTTGAATTATTTTGGGCAAAATAAGTTGTTCAGAAAATTCAAATGTTTTGAATTGTTATAATTGTATATGATTTCAAGCTTGTTTGAAATAAAACCCAGGAATTTGAATTCTGAAATTTAAATTTAACTTATGAAGTTAAAGAGATTGGAATGGTAAATGTGAATAAATAAAGTGGAATTTAACTTAGACCAAGTTAAATAAAATTGAATTGGATTAGAGATAATCTGGAATGGAATTGGATTTGTTGAGCCAGAATTTGGAACAAAAGTTGGAACTGGAGTTTGAAGTACAATTTAGCTTGGGTGTTAGAGAATAACTGGATTTGAGAATAAGTTGATTAGAGATCAATTGGGAATACATTTGCATTTGCGGAAGTGATAGAAAATTGAAGAGATAAAGTAGAATGCCCGACAAAAAGGTACAAGTTTATATATATATATATATCAAGTCTGAAATTTTTAATGAGCATGTTTGGAAGCTGCTTGTCTGTTATATTTTTATTTTGGATTGGAGAAGGCCTAAAGCGGAGAGTTGTTATTGTACTAATTGAGCCGTACAATGAAGGCGCTGGCGAAATTTTTATAAATTTAAGGTGTTAGAAATTTTTTAAAATTTTGGTTAATAGAAATAAATTAATATTTTAATTGAAATTAAATGGTTTATGTGAAACTGAAGTTAAGAATTTAATTTTTAACCTGAGTTTGCAGCACTTTTCCTACCTTAGTAATTTCGGGAACGAAATCCTTTTAAGGGGAAGGAATGTAACATCTCATAATTTTAGAGATTTGATAATTAATTAATTTAACTATTTTAATCTATTAGTTCGATAATTTAAATGGTTTTAATCGAAATACTTTGAATATTTAATTATTATAAATAATGAGATAATATAACTATTTTTGAAATAGTCAAAAATGGTTGAATTTGCAATATTGTGTAATTTGGATAATATATGATATTTAATTTAGTTTATATTCGAGTTATAATAACAAATATATTATTTAAACAATAGTTGAACGTATTGATTATAATATAAATTATAATAAAGCTCGTAATGTCGCAGCGGTTCGAAACATTTCGATTTGGACTTCAACTGAGCACACATGATTCATTATAAGTTGGATTTCTTCGAAATAAGAAACGTCTGAAACTATTAAGCTATATTTTTTTAACGGAAGTGAAAAATCGAGATTTCGGCTTATAGATTGTAAGTTATGTCCAAATCAAATTTTCAAATAGTCGTCATGGAATCGTTTATAACCCATAACGGTTTATCAAGTATAATTAAATATTGGTTTCGAATTTGGATGAGATTTCTAAGACATAGTTATTATTTAATTTATAGAATTTTCTGTAATTTTTATTTTGGAAAATAAGCAACTTTTTATTTGAAGTGTTTTACACTCTATATCAGCATTTTGGGGTTTCACAGAATAAGCTAACTTGTCTATATTATTATATTTTTGGGATCATGGCACCTTACTCTTCATAAATGATATTTTTATTTTTGTCGAAAGGGGTCATTAATCGAATAGAGCTTCATGTAATGGGTACGCTAAAACAAATATATATATATATATATATATTCTTTACTTCAAAGCCAAGCATCCTACAAACCATCCCTTCAGCGCAGGGCTATCTGTTGCCTACTCAAAATTCTGAAACGAAAAGGACTGCCTCGCACATGCCTAATGCCTTAACCACCAAGCTTCTTCTAATCTATAAATATGCACGCGATAAACCTGTTCATATCTTTGTCTTCTGAAAACTAAAAACTCCAAGCTGTCATGTTTTTTTCATCTTTCCTATCAAGTGTTTTCGAAACTTAAAAAACGAATTCGAACTCATATATATATATATATATATATATATATATATATATATATATATATATATATATATGCAAATCCGAAGACCAAGGGCTGATGGGGTTCTGATAATCGTGACTATAGCATAGTCGCGGTAGGTGAGGTACCACTTTCCCTTGGCGAAGGCAGAGAGCAAATGGAAATACTGGGCGAGCTTAGAAGGCGGAATGCACGCGTGAACTCAGTTTGAGGGGTTGTGATACCATTTTGGGGTCGCAGCGTGAGGCTGAGAAACACAAGGATGTGAGTGCATAGGGCTGGTGGTTGCGATGGGCTCGGAGAAAGAGAGAGATCGGTGGTCTTGTTTTTACTTTATATGTTATGGGAGGAGACTGACGAGAAGGAGTAGGAGTGAGTTTTAGTGGGTTGCGTGAAGTAGGATATAAAGAAGGAGTTTGGGCAGCAATGGGGCGGGATGAATGTACTGAAGTGGGATCAAGCTTTGTAATATAGGGTGATGATTGGTGTGGGGTTGGAAAAGTTTTGAAAATGGTGGGTTCAGCTGTGCGTTTTAGGGATCAGGAAGGTGGCAAGGAGAGCAAGAAGATTGGGAAATGGTAGGAGCTTACATTCCAAAATCATGGACAATGAAAACGTGGAAGCAAGGCGATCAAAATATATGGAAATAGCAACAAAGCCTGGAGCTCGCGTTGGGTATATGAAAGAAGACGATACTATCAAGACGGGTTATGGGTTTTCAAAATATGGGATGGGCCGATGGTATAACGTAAGGCCGAGAAATAAAAAAATGAAGAAAAAAAGAAAAGAAGCCCATAAAAAGTGGGAATGTGTGAATTGGCAGGAGAAGAGGAGGGAGGGGGTAGAGTGGTATTGTTTTGGGAAGAAACAGTGTACATTAAGGAAGCATGCTAGTTATTTTCGATTGGTCCAAGAGAATATAAGGTAAAGCCTAGAATTTAATATAAATAAAATTACGTTTATTTAATATTAAATAGTATACAAACTTGTTTATATTATATCTGGTGCATACGATATCACAATTTGGAACCGTCTGTCGCGTTGGTACCGTATGAGTGCAGGCTACGCGGTGGAACTAGTCTGGAGAGACTTGGTGATCATTTTTAACTTATGATGAATTAAAATGCCCGATTTAATCAACGAACCGTTAATCGGTATTCAACGATTAATGAACAAGGTGAGTAAACTCACTAACTCTGTCCAGTTCTAAAATTTTATAAACGTTATTTAATATTGATAAAAATGTTTGAATGTTGTGTGTGATGGTTGTTTGGATGATTTTCTAATTAGTTGTTTGAAATTAAATATAACATTGATTTAATACTGGTTCTACTTATTTTATTATCACATATTGATATGAAATTAGCGTTATTTATATTGATTAACGTCTGCGGATGCTAGGAAACAGGTTGGAGGAATCCAATATATTATTGTTTTTCATATATTGTATTATATGATGTGATAAATTATCTGGTGTTGATTATTGTGTGTTTGAAATGTTGAATAACATTGACCCTGATAATAATTGGTATTTAGATACTGTAAAATATATTATAATATATTGGAAAAGAATTTGGGGGTTTAGAAAGGAAAAAACTATTTTAAAATAGAAATTAAGTTTCGATGGACTAAAATATAATAACTTGTTTTAATTATATAAAAACAAGTAGTTTGATTTATAAACGAAATTTATAAATGAGATGGAATAATTGTTATTAAATAATTTGGGAAAGTAAATTTAGGAGGGAAATGGGAAATAGTTTTAAATAGGAAATCAATGAAATTATTTCGAGGTTCGAAATGTAAATAAAATTGAAATAAATTATAAGATTTATATTGGAAATTTGACCATGTTGAATGTTACAAAAGTAATTTATTTTTAGAAATTATATAATCCAGAATTGGACGAGAAGGCTGATATTTGATTTAATTTATGATTGGATAGGTAATCGAGATTTAAGTTATAAACTTATTATATAATTAATAAAAAGTTGATTTATAAATGGAGTGTATGAAGTTAAATATAAATATGAATTTATAAAATAACTTGATAAACAGTATGTGAATCTGTAATAGTATTAATAAATAAAAATCAAGATTTGATTTGATAAAATTAGTCGGGATTTTAGTAAAGAAATAATATTCACATTTCAAAGTGAATAATGATTTAAAAACAAATGTTTTGCAGATGTAAAATAGAATTAAGGAAATCAGAAACTGACAGGAGACTAGTTAATTTGAACGACTTTCTGGGTATTGATCTGATGTTAGTTTCGCCCTTCAGGGTTAATACTTAGGAAGTTGTTACCTTACTAGTTTACAATTAGGGACTGATGGATAGTGATGCGTGAATAAGGTATGAAAATGTTTTCCAATGTTCATAACGTATATTTTCAAAATAAGGGAAATAAGGTGTTGTGAATATATGGAAACGTTTTCCAAGAAATCGTGAGAAGCCAAACGATTTGGAGAAATATTTGGGTAAGGATATTGAAAGGAAATTGGGAAATGAATAATTTAATGATAAATTAAATTAAAGGGGATCAGTGTTGATCGATGACTGATCGGTAAGATTTCCATTTGGAAATACGACCATTGTTTATATGTATGTTTTTCTTTGATAGTTAAATAACCGACTATCGAAGTGTTTATCCCTTTGTCCGCTGTCAATACGAAGAGACCGGGATCAGATTTATTATTTAAAAACCACTCTGTATGGCATTAACATTGTGAATCGAATATGTTGAAGATGATTGAAATCGGAGAGTATGCAAGGGTTGTTCTTCGAATCCTAGGTAGAAATTGCCTAAGATGGATTTACGGAATAGTGCCTTCGGTTTGTCCAGTCCCAAGACAACTTGAATGGACGAATTTTTGACAGAGTATATCTAATAGATTGCATAAGTTGATCGCTTCAAACGTATTTACGTTGGTGGTGGAGGAATTCTTTTCTCTTAGCTTTATACCGGTGATAATTTTTAGATAAATCAATTTGTGATTTGGCGGGTATAACGATGTGACATTCCAAGTAAATGAAGGCATGATCTATTAAAAGGTACGTTACGACCTCAAGCCTCATCAACAGGGAAATGACAAAAATCGGGCAGGTAGCAAGGCTAAGTGGGTCGCACCCAATTAGGGTATATTGTCACCATCTAGAGAATATTCATATTTGTTACTTCTTTTTATTTCTGTATCTCGCAGGAACGGTTACGTTGGTATAACAACCGTAAGGTGACAATATATTTGGAACATTCAAGCGAAATGAATGGTCGGTTATGTGTGGCTGAGTTACAAGATGTTCTTGTTAAACTCCAGTGTATTGTTTCTAGAGTACACTGATCGGAAGGTGGTTCCATACCTTGTCATAGTGGGAAATCCATCCTCCAATAAGATCTCGTTGGTTTTGATTGTATATTATATATGTAGAGCATGAGATGAAAGCGTTCTGTTAGATTTTTATTTACTTAATTTAGACATTATTATTATATCAGAAAATATTGATCTTAAGAAATATTTTGGGTTATCATAAGGTAAAAACCGTCTGTGTTTATGTGTGGATCGGTCTTATGATTTTCATTTCTATTAAAAAGGATTTTAAAAGTTAAACAAAGTGATTGGAGTTTACTCACACAGTCCCATGACTGACCCAGGGTTCATTTTGCTTTGTTTTTCCCCTAAACTCTTGGGTGCCCAAATTTGTACGGTCAGTCAAGTTGTCGATATTTCCAGATACTTGGAGGAGCTTGGAGTAGGAGGCTTCAACATTAGTTATATATAGAGTTTGTTTCCGCTGTGATGTTATATGTTGTACTCTGAAAATGGTATGTATATAAAGTTTCAGTTTTGTATTTAGAAGTTATGTTATATAATATATTTTATTCGTTCCGCTGTGAGATTTGCGTTTACTCTGATTCTATTCTATGGTGATCTTCTTCTATTCTAATTTTCTTCCTTTCTATTATTCGCCCTTTAACTTCTTTCTATAAATGATCTGGTATTTCCGATACCTAAATAGTCGACATGGTGTGTTGTGTTGATTTTCAAAGTCGAAAATCCTCGGGTCGTTACAGGTACAGTGTAGAATTTTGGATGCATATTCATTCTTACATAACGAAAACAAGTGTACTCTCATTTGAAAGCACTATATATCTTTGAAATGCTGATGATAAGTTATCAATCCATTGCCGTTTTTACAAAAAATGGGGACTGGGTGCATGATGTAGGAGACAAATGACAATGTAAGTAAGCAAGACAAAAAAATGGTAACATGTTTGATTATTCCTAATCTATTGAGTTATTATCCTCCATTTAACGTTTTATCATATTTTCGTTAATTAGTTACTTATATGTTATTTCTCTTTTTATTCTTATGTTCGCTTGTGTATATTAATTAACAACACTTAGTTGATTTTTCTTCCAACTTTATTTGAGTTGTAGTTCAATATATTTTAAACTGTTTATGCAAACTTGGAACAGATTTTAGAGAACTATGGCTAGAAAGTATACTTCAAAAAGACCAAAGATGACAATTAGAAAAGTAGAATGTACAGAGTTTCAAGTCAAGACTACATGCACAAACTTAACCAATTATAACAGTAGATAGTGATGATAGTTTGTTATATACTTTATTAATCCGGGTTAGCTTAAAAGTTTTGTTCCAAATATGTTAATTAACTATTGTTCTATAATAAAGTTTGCATAAACTAAAAGTTTGGCTTCCGCACGTTGTACTTCAGTTTAAAAGTTTCTATTGAAACTTATCTTTATTTACATGAATATTTGTGCAAACTACCTATAAGTATTATATTAAGGTTAATGTGACATCGTTAACAAGACTAATTCTTTGACACAGTTGCAAGCCTCTATTTTATTCGCCCGCCATCGTCAAGAAGGTTTTTAGAAATTAGTGACTTTCAGGTTTGTAGTTTCTCTTTCTTCATATCATTTTACGTTATCACAATTCATTACCTCTATGAACAACAGTTTCAATCAGTTTATATCCATTGACTAACAAATCTAATATTTATTATGAAGTTAGGTTTTTGTCCTTCTGCTTTTTAGTTTGGGAAAACAATAACGCAATATGTTATCTACGTATCTTTGCAGTCGAACCATGTTGATGATTGTCAGTGACCAACGTGTCAATGATGTAAAATATTTTCTTCTTTGATACAACAAAGAGTCATTATTCATAAAATGGTTCAGCTTCATTTTAATTTCACAGACTTAGCTATTTACATGGATATATATTGTTAGAGAATATGATGCCGTTGATTGGGCTAGAGGATAAATTTTCTTCCTTTATTGCATTAATTAAGTTACAGGATATATTGCCTGATTTGCGCATTTGGTTTATAATTGGTATTGTATTAATTTGGGCCAAATGTGCTCTAGAATGTTCTATTCTAGATCATTCCTTTCTTATCTATAAGTAGAGGCAAAGTATAGTATTGTAATTAAATTAATCAAGCATCTCCTTTGCAATAGCAATCAAATAAATCAATAAAAATGTAGTCCTTTCATGTTTTGACCGTTTGTCTCTCTCTCTTCTCTCTTGATCAAAATTCTAACATGGTATCAGAGCTTGGTTGTACAGAGAGATAGAGAAAGAGTTGCTGTTAACATGGTATCAAGTAGAGAGAAAAAAGATTTCGTTTGATTTTCCATTGCCTCCTTAATCAATTCGCTTGCTGTCATGGATCTGTTATTTTCTTCTTTTTACTTCTGTCATTTCTTCTTTGTTAGTTTTGAGATTTGTTATTTATTGGTGTTGATTGTCGTAAATGAGCGTTGTTGGTAATTTTGAGATCTATTATTTGTTGTTGGTTAAAAACAAGAAAAAAAAGAAAAAAAAAGAAAGAAAAGAAAAAAGAAGAGAGAAGAAAAGAAGGAAAAAAAGAGAAGAAAAAAAAATGGTTTGCTGTGGGAAAGTTTGAATGGTGAAAGGAATTGTTTTGTGAAGATGAACGTGGAGAGATGTTATAGTCCGGTTGATGGAAGTTGCGTTGTCTAGGTTTTGGTGTATTTGTTGGAGATCGTAGGGGATTGAAGTTTGTGTTGTAAGGTGTTGTATGTGTTGGAGTTTGTGTCTAGATGTGGTTGTTATTTTCTATGAGGTAGGAAGATTTTTTGTATGTGGTTTTGTAATTTGGTTCTGGTGATTGTGGACAAAAGTTGATGTTTGTATTTGTGACTGATGATGGAGGAGTTTGCTGTTAGGTGGACTTTTGGGTTTGTAGGTGTAGAAAAAAACAAAAAAAAATGTGTTAATTAATGGTTGTGTGACTGATGTATGTTGTTTGTGAACTGTTATGATGGTGAACTATTGATGAAGTTTTGGTTTAGGTTCTGAAGTTGGGTTTGTAAAGATGTTGTGTCTGGAGAAAATTGACTGTGTATGGTTTGTTTTTGGTTTCTAGAAGTGAGTAGATGGAAAGAGTAAAGAGTTTGCAGGAGGACGGTGATGTTTATGGCTTGGGGTTTGTATGTATGGTTGTAGCAGTTTGTTAGTGGTTTGTTGGTGGAATAGGAAGTGTGTATGGTTGCAGTTATAGAGTTACAGTATGTTGATTGGTCGATTGTGCTTGGGGAAGTGTGTTGTTTGCGATTTTATTTGTTGAGTTCGACGATGGAAGGTTGTTTGTGAAGGTGATGGAGTGTAGTGTTATTTTGGAGTTGACTAATGTATTGAATGTGTGTAACTGCTTGCAGTGGCTTTTGGTGTTGCCAGAAGGAAATGTTATTGGTGGGGATGAACGTCAGATTGTCCGATGGAAGATGAAGTGCAATTGTGGAGTAACAAGGTAGTTTAGCAAGTGAAGTCGATGGTTAATGATTGATTGAGTTGTTAGAGAGTAACATTAGTTTGAAATTGTTTTTCGTTTGATGTATGTATCGGTAATCCTGTTTATTAAGAGGGCATGTAACGACCCGGATTTTCGAGCGGTTGGATCCGTTGGGATCATGGGGACGGTGGCTACGTCATGGAACTGACTAGGAGTGAATCTGAGCTCGTTACAATTTATGGCAAAATAAATTGTCCGTCTGACTCAAAGACAGTTAATCGTTTTTAACGATAACAGTCCAATGTGAGTAAAACTCACCAACTCTGAACAGTTATATTTTTATAATGTATTTTTAGAACTATTAGTCATCTGTTGATTGCTGTGTGTTGGTTGATTGATTGAACTGCTAGTCAGTTAGTGAAAATTATATATATATATATAAATATATATATATAAACCGTTAAATATTTATATATCGATTCTACTATCATAATAATGTACATTGAACTGAAAGTGATGATAATCATATTGTGTAACATCTGTGGATGCAGGGAAACAGGTTGGAGGAATCCGACTGGATTCCTCAACAGTTATTGTATTGTTTTTCATATATTTTAATATATGATGTGAATTATAACCTATTGTTGATTGTGTGGGTATGGACGATATTGAACATCGTGATTTGATATGATTGAATACCATGACATACCGGAATGTTGATAAGGGGATTTTCAAAGTGATATTGAAAATAGAATATTTATAAAATGGGATATTTATAAATAAGAGATATTTATAAAGTGGAATATTTATAAATAAGAAATGTTTATAAATTGGAATATTTATAAATAGGAGATATTCAAAAAGGAAATAATTACAAACCATTATCTTTTTGAATGAAAAGGCCTGTGTGGAGGGTTTGGGGATTTTCCCGATGCTCCCGTTACAAAGGAGGTTATGGCGAATTTTTCAGAGAATTTAAGGAGTTAGAATATTTCAAGAATAAATTTGAAAAGGAAATATTTGTAAACCATTTACAAATAGAATTGAAAAGGCAACGTTATAAAAAGGAAATCATTTTTAAAGTGTAGAACCGTTATTTAAAAGTAAATCTTTTCAAATGAATAAAACGTTATAAAAAGGAAATCTTTATAAAGTGAATAAAGTAAATCGAATATTAGTTATTCAAAGGGAGTAAATCGAATATGGTGTTCGAGAGTTAGTAAAACGAATATGCTATTCGAAAGGGGGTTAGTCGAGTTAGTTCAGTAGAGTTAACCAGTTCAGTAGAGTTAACCAGTTCAGTTAGAGTTAACCAGTTCAATAGAGTTAACCAGTTCATTTAGAGTTAACCAATTCAGTAGAGTTAACCAGTTCAGTAGAGTTAACCAGTTCAGTTAGAGTTAACCAATTCAATAGAGTTAACCAGTTCAGTTAGAGTTAACCAGTTCAGTAGAGTTAACCAGTTCAGTAGAGTTAACCAGTTCAGTTAGAGTTAACCAGTTCAGTTAGAGTTAACCAGTTCAGTAGAGTTAACCAGTTCAGTAGAGTTAACCAGTTCAGTTAGAGTTAACCAGTTCAATAGAGTTAACCAGTTCAGTTAGAGTTAACCAGTTCAGTAGAGTTAACCAGTTCAGTAGAGTTAACCAGTTCAGTTAGAGTTAACCAGTTCAGTTAGAGTTAACCAGTTCAGTAGAGTTAACCAGTTCAGTAGAGTTAACCAGTTGGGTTAAGTAAGTTGAGTTAAGTTAGTCAAGTTAGTCGAGCCTAGTTAATCGAATCGAATTGGTCGAACCAAGTAAATC
Source organism: Allium sativum (assembly GCA_030737875.1). Classification (NCBI taxonomy): domain Eukaryota; kingdom Viridiplantae; phylum Streptophyta; class Magnoliopsida; order Asparagales; family Amaryllidaceae; genus Allium; species Allium sativum. The sequence goes on along the minus strand of CM060913.1, from coordinate 418,864,075 downwards.
GAGTTAAGTTAGTCAAGTTAGTCGAGCCTAGTTAATCGAATTGAATTGGTCGAACCAAGTAAGTCGAGTTAAGTTAGTCAAGTTAGTCGATCCTAGTTAATCGAATCGAATTGGTCGAACCAAGTAAGTCGAGTTAAGTTAGTCAAGTTAGTCGAGCCTAGTTAATCGAATCGAATTGGTCGAACCAAGTAAGTCGAGTTAAGTTAGTCAATTTAGTCGAGCCTAGTTAATCGAATCGAATTGGTCGAACCAAGTAAGTCGAGTTAAGTTAGTCAAGTTAGTCGAGCCTAGTTAATCGAATCGAATTGGTCGAACCAAGTAAATCGAGTTAGTCGAGTAAAGTTCGTCGAGTTAAATAAATCGATGTTAGTTTCATCGAAAGGAGTTATCGATGTTAGTTTCATCGAAAGGAGTTATCGATGTTAGTTTCATCGAAAGGAGTTATTGATGTTAGTTTCAACGAAAGGAGTTATCGATGTTAATTTCATCGAAAGGAGTTATCGATGTTAGTTTCATCGAAAGGAGTTATCGATTATAGTATAATCGAAGTGAGATTTTCAAATATGAGATATTTGAAAGGAAGAGTTATCGAATATTAGTTATTCGAAGAGAGATTTTCGAATATCGTTTATTCGAGAAGGAGTTAATCGAATATAGGTTATTCGAAGAAGAGTGAATCAAATAGAGATTTCTCGAGGAGAGTAAATCGGCGAATTCGATTATATCGAATTCGGGAAAGTACTTGTACTTTCCAGTGTTTAAATAGAGATTTATTTATTTATAAATAAATAAGTGTTAGGTTAATTATTCACTAATGAGAATAGAAGTTATAAATAAAGTTAGATAATTCGAAAGGAGGGATTATAACGTTATCGTTATAACCAATGTTTTAAATATAGAAGTGGATTAGTAAAATTGGATCCGAGAAAGGCGTAAAGAAGTTGTTAAAGATTAAAAGATAAACTTTGACCATTTTGAAGTTATAACGTTGTTCAGTTAAGGTCTGAGAGGTAATTATACTCCAACTTGAGTGACTTCCTTCTTAACTAAGAAATGGTAAGGTTTGATCGTAAAGGAGTTTTGGAAATGTTTTCCAAACGAGAATCAGAAATGTTTTCTGACAAAAGAAAATAAGAATTTAGAATATAGGGAAACAGGAGATAAGTAAATAAATGAACTAAAGAGATTAATGTTAAATGATGTTTGTTCGATATAATTTCCATCTGGAAATAATATCGTTGTTTGCACACTTGTTTTTCTTTGATAGTTAACTCACATACTATCGAAGTTTTGACCATTTTAACGTTGTTAATACGGAGAGACCGGTTGGATTATTATCCAAAGAACCACTCTGTATTGGCATAAGCGTTGCGAATCATATATGCCAAAGATAATTGAAGACGGAGTAAAATGCAAGGGCTGTTGTATAAGTCTTAGATAACAGTGACTAAGATGGATATACTGAATAGTGCCTTCGGTTTGTCCAGTCCCAGGACAACTTGTATGGATGAAGGTCTGACAGAGTATATCCAATGGATCGCGTAAGTTGATCTGTTCAAACGTATTCACATTTGGTGGCGGAGGAATTCGTTTCTCTTAGCTGTATACCCGTGTTATTTTTGGATAAGTCAATTTGTGATTCGGCGGGTATGACGATGTGACATTTTAAGTGAATGAAGATGGATGTCTGACAGAGTATTTCCAGAAAGGTCACGTACATTGATTTCTTCAATCGTACCAAGAGTGGAAGCGGAGAAGGAAACTTCTTTTAGCTGACACGTAATGTACTGTTGTAGACGTCAATTAGTGATTTTCGATGGATCTGACAATGTGACATTCGAAGTGAATCTGATGTGATGATAAAGCGTAACTTCTAGCCTCATCATTCGGTAAATGACAGAAATCGGGCAGGCAGCATGGCTAAGTCGGTCGCCCCGAAGTAGGGTGTACAATCACTTATCTAAAGAATATTCATTTGTTTCTTAAATCTATCAATGCTGTCCCATATATATATACGGGAACGGTTGCTGATCCCAACCGTTGGTGATGTACATTCGATACACTCAAGCGAAATGAGTGGTCGGTCATGTGTGACTGAGTTACAAGATGTTCTTGTTGAACTCCAGTGTATCGTTCCTAGAGTACACTGATCGGAAGGTGGTTCCATACCTTGTCATAGTTGGAAATCCATTATCCAATACGTGCTTGCGATTTTGATTATATACTATATATGTAGAACGTGAGATGAAAGCGTTTCTGCTAGTTGATATCTATTTGTACATAGACATTATTATAATATCAAAAGGTTTTTGATATAAAGATATTTTGGATTCTCATAAGGGAAAAACCCGTTCCGTTCTGCGGCGTGGTCTTATGAGATATCGTTTACTTGTTCATATACCTGTTTAAACTGTTTTACTCATACCAGTCCCATGACTGACCCGGAGTTTACTTTGTTGTTTTCCCTAAACTCTTGGGTGCCTAAATTTGTACAGGCAGTCAAGTAGTCGGGTTTTACAGGTATATTTGGAGAGCTTGGAGCAGGAGGTTTCAAGATCATATAGCTATAGTTATTTCCGCTGTGTTGTAAGTGATGTACTCTGATAAGTGTTATTGTATACATAACTGTTATATTTCAAAGTTATGTTATCTATTATATGTTATTCGTTCCACTGTGAGGTTCTGTTACTCTGATGTATTGTTCTTCTTCTTCTTCTATTCTAAGTTTCTATCTTATCTATCCTCACCCTCTAATTTCTGTAACACCCCGCCTCCGCTAGGGTCACTCGCAAAGGAATGCACTAGCTTTAGAGGGGCATTATTGGTAAACATGCACAGAAATATCACAAGACAGAACATATAAAATAGCGGAAGTAAAATCGAACTTTCATAAACATTAATAATTAAGGTCTAAAGCCTTTTACATCAGAGTACATCAAAACCTGTCTTGCAATAGTAAAGAAGCATAAAGACTTTTTCATAAATTATTCCCCAAGTAAAAACAGTAAAGTAGCCATAGCCAAGAAGAGTCCAAGCCATCCATGATGACCTTCAAGCAGAAGAAGTCCGAACTAAACAACAGTATTTCCTCCCTGTAACCTGGGGGGGAAACGGAAGAAAAGAGGCGAAACAAAACGGGTCAGTCAAAAAGACTGAGTAAGCCCTTTCTACTATCAGCATAAAAACTAGTAAAGTTAACTGACATGAGAAACTGAGATGAACATAAGCATGATGACAAGATAGATAAGCTAAATCAAAATAACAGGATGAACTACTGAACTCAGATAAACTAAGGTGTCATGATAAATTACGATGTCAAGATAAAACAAGGTATCCCATCGTCAGGTTCCTATCAAGTATAATATCCCCAAGATATCTATCACGTATAACATCCCATGGTATATATCCTGTCTTTTAGCTCTGCACCTACCGTACTAGTATCCCCACCGTATCATGTGTTAACCATGAATGACCCTTACTCAAAAGTCGTGTAATGGTCCATGTCAACCTAATATATCGTATATATAGGTTACTCAACTCGTATGTTTTATTCCATGTAAATGTTCAGTCCCTTGCCGTAGACCATACGGGCTTTCCCATGAGATTCCATACTACTTTAACATAGTTCCATGACCCTTAAGATCGTTTTGGACTGTCACCCCATATCTAACTAGTGTCTTTCAATGTGATCATCGTTTGTACAACTAGGACTTATGCTACCTAGGACTACTAGGGATTATGCTTACCTATTGCATGTTTTCGTATCTCGGTTTTGGTTCAACCACCCAGGGCCACTAGGAATTACGCTAACCGTCAACCGCGTCCTTTTTCCCACGCATTCATCGTGAATCATTTTTCCATGACTGTATGCACATGTATCACTTCGTGCCATCCGAGTCCTGTCACAGGGCAGGTCAGGAAATACAGGACTCGGTCGGGAGCTTTCGATTTATCTGCCGATGCAGATGCTAAGGTCTGTTTTTCTATACGTGGCTATGGTCCCACGAGACCACTCCCTCAACTAGTAAAAGACAAGACATGATAAATCCTGTATGAGAACACATTACTGGCCAACCCACAATCCTAGCCTTACCGCAACCATAATTAGATAGCAATTATGGTCTTTTGGGTGTTCTCTGCCTTTCCGTACGTACACGCTTGACCAAAGATGGTAGGTAGCCTGACGAAATGCTATCTAGGGTACGACCGTGTATCGTCGACTATCCCCTATCCATCCCCATCTTTAGGTCGCTCGTATAGCAACCAAGGCATACTCTTGGTTCTTCTAACGCAGACCTTAACCTCTCATGAGCCTAGTATGATCACCTGGCAGCTCACAGAGGGATACCAAGAATATCCTCACGTTCCCCGAAGCCGCTGCTTCGTTACCCAGTTCGCTGGAGCCTTTATCTAAATCAGATACTTGCTCCTACTCGTATACTTAAACGATGAACTACCGTATCAGGTTACTCATCTTTCTATGAGCTGGTCTAAATTTCCTTGACTAAGAATCCTTACTTAGTTATTCTTCAACTAAGGTTTACCACTTAGCCTTATTCCCGTTATCCTTGTTAACTACGGTTATCCACCTAATCCTCAGAACTGGGGTTTACATAATGGATTAAGTGTCACTTAAGTTCATGACTTAACCCGTCTACAAATCATGTCAAAATTGGCTAAATATCCAAGTTCAAGACTTAACCCTACAAACCATGCTCAAGTTGGTTAAGTATATATTAACTTGACCCTATCAAATTACTGAGTCAAATCGGTCAAGCGTATTTAAGCGATTCGTGACTTAGCCTTACCATGTTTTCACGTTAGATTGGTTAAGTATAGGTTAACTTAACCTCAATAAATTAACGAGTTAGATTGGTTAAGTATAGGTCACTTAACCACATCAAATCATCATGTTAGATTAGTTAAGTGTTTAACTTAACCCCATTAAACTGCGAAGTGGGATTAATTAAGCCTAGGCTAACTTAACCCCATCCGATTTCCATGTTTAGACTAGTTGAGTCTAATCTTAACCCCATCCATTAACTGTATTTTTCGGTTAAGTGTCATTAAGAAAACTTACTTAACCCTACCAATTTATCGCGTTGGATTGATTAAGTGTTGGTTAACTTAACCCCGTCCACTAGTCATATAAAAATGGTTAAGTGTCATTAGGCAAATCAAGTTACTTAACCTACCCAACCTTGTCATGTTTTGTTAGGTATCATTGGCCTAATCAATTTACTTAACCCATTGTCCATGTCATATTTGGTTAAGAGTCATTAATCAAATTAACTTAACCCTATCATGTGGCATTAATTACTTAATGCACCTCAACCTCTCACATTAGACTTTGTTGTGGTTACTAGTTAAGCCGGTCGGTTCCGGGTAGCTTTACACCACAACTTGGTCTAACCTCGGGTTCAAGCACAACATGACCAACTACTCACATTGGGTCCTATTGTTTGCAACTACTAGTTAGGCCGGTCGGTTCCGGGTAGTTTTACATTGCAAACTCAACCCAACCTCGAGTTGGTCACTTTCATGTTTAGTCTAGTGTCATGTTCATATTCAAGTTTTTAATAATATGGGTAGACCTAACTTAATAGGTAAATTCCCAATTCCGTAGTATGGGTAGACCTAACTTAATAGGTAAATTCCCAATTTCATATTTTCAAACATAATCACATGTCAACTTCCATGTTATTTTTCAAGTCATGTTTTCAAGTTGTATTTTCATGTCATTAGAAATTACTCATAACATAACCCAACGCTTTTAAACTCGCATATACGTTCGCAACAACGTAATGGATAAAAGAAGAGACTTGGCAAAGGCATGGAAAAAATGGATATTAAGCCACAAGTTAATCATGGTGGAAAATGAGGCACAAATGTGTTCATTAACTTGCATGTTACATTCTTAAGCCTCAAAACATGCATAAACCCAAACTTGGCACATAAGCGAATCATGGTGACAAAAGACATGGAATGATGACTAGTAACTCGCATATATCATCATATAAGGGTTATGACTTCATATGCAAGTTGACATAAAGGTTATGAGGGTTCTCATGTTGCATAATGCAACATTTCAACATAAAGGTTGTAGCTTTTAGCCCACAAGATCAAGATAATGACTTCATAAACTTGCATGACATGATAGCATGTATCATACTCAATGATCAAACCCAAACTTGCAACATGAACATTTAACTTCATAGTTAATATCTAAGAGTAGGGAAAAGGCTTACATTGCTATGAAGGCACAAATCGATTAAATTAAAGATTGAGACAAAGCCTATGCATGCTATCATTCAAAAACCCAAAGATGAAAGCTCCAAATCAATAAAAACCCCATCTTGATGAACAAAGGTCAAAGCTTTAGCCTTGAAATCAACTTGAGAAGCTCTCATACTAACATAGGGACTCTCTAATACTCACATGATCATGAAACCTCTCATAGAAATTAAGTGGAGGCTAGGATTTTGAGTGGAGGCCATGAGTGGAGCAATTTTGCCATAGTTTAGTTGCATGAATGAATAATGAGGGTTTAGGGGTAGGTTAGAGGCTTATTTATAGAGATTAGGAGTGATTAGGACCTTAGGATTAACCCTAGGATCAACCTGAACCATCAGATTTCGAACCAGGCCCAAAAACCTAGCCAAGACAGAAAATAGGTGCACCAGGCAAAACTGCCCGGCCACCATAAGTCGACCCCCAAGTCGACAGGGCTGTCGACTTGGGTCAAGCCATGTCGACTCCCAAGTCGACAGGGCTGTCGACTTGGGGAGCCTGGCGGGAATTTTTCCCGCCTAGCCCTCCAGCCCTAATTTCCGAAATTAGAACTCGTTTTTGAACTTGAATTTTCTGAAAACTTCGTCGGACCATAACTTGGTCATACGGACTCCGATTCTCGAAAACTCAGACTCTATTTCGCGTATTTTTCCGAGACGAACACAATGGCATAGCCCGTTTTACTTGATTCAGAATTTAAAAATGAAATTCTGCTTTGATTCTCGTTTTTAACATGTTATCGAAATACGGGTTGTTACATTCTCCCCACCTTTTAGGATTTCGTCCCCGAAATCTCCAAGTTAGGAAGAACATATCCTACCATCCATCATTCATCTACTCAAAACATCATCCACAAGTAACCATTGTCCTTAGATGATTTCTAATGTTGTATGAATATATGCAAAACGTGTGTGTACATGTTCCTTAGCTAATGCTAATGATCAGGCCTGAATAATCTTTCTAATGCAAAATATGTATAGTGCCATGAATCCAACATGTATGCAAATAATCCTAGTCATATAGATACTATATGCGTGCACAATCATTCATTCATATGCAACAACCACATGATAATACATTCGATTTCATCCATAAACATGTATAAATACTCGTGCATATGCAATATGAAATGTGACCTAGTCGAGCTAGTATCTAATGTGTATTCGCGCATCCACTTGCAACCACTTGCAACCATATCAATCATAACATGTTTCAAATACATGTTTACATCCATAGGGTTCTACCTAGGATTCCCTGAAACAGGGTCGAGAAGATAAACAAGACAAACTCCTTACGGGGTTTGTAACAGAAAATAGGACCAAGAAGATGTCCACAAAAGTTAGCCTACAAGTAAGCTCTACAGAAAACAGGGATCAAGGACATACTCCCAAAAAGAGATATCATGCGCGTATCTAGTCTTTGACCATCAGAGTCGTATTTCCTTGAGCTTAATTCTATTGTGCCTTGACCGTCTTTTTAACTTCGCGATTTTGTAGCTTCTTATTTCCTGTTTCCATAACATGAGCTGGAACTCATTTCTTCGTCGCCTCTCGTTCCACTTGCACTTATCATTTTTCCAGAATACTTGGCGCAAACATGACTGCGTACTCATGATCTCATGCAAGCTTTCCAAAATTCACTAGTGAATCTTGGATCTCGTTTATATGCTATAAGGTATTCCATGTAGAAGAACTTTCTCTTGAAAGTAAACAGATGTCAACCAGGTTATCAAGCCCACTTACTAGGGTGATCTCTATAACCCATGCCTAAATGAAGTAAACCATCCGTCTTATCGGCGAACACCCCTCGATCGGGCTTCAAATTTCCAATAAAGGCATCAAGGGATTCTAAGTAACTAGTCATGACAGAACCTCAAAAAGGTTACACGATACTTCGAGGGTATTACCAAGGCTAGTCAAAAGGTCTAACTACCCTCCTATCAAAGCCGAGAGTGGCACCCCCTACTGGATAACCACTTCATCCCTAGAATCCATCCATAGCTTATAAACATAAGCATTATTTCCAAACTCAACACTTGGCATAGACATTCTCAAATCCAAACAAGTCATGTATAAATGGACTGATTCTCCAATAGGACTTTGAGACAAAAATGGGATTCTTTATTACGCTAGTACTTAAGGTGCAGAGACTCAACTATCGAAGCAGACTTAAATGATACGAAAAACGAAGTCCTAACGGGATGATAGAGAAGAAAAGCTAAACCTTTAACAAGATCGTTACCCTCCTTCCGAGGTACCCTAGAAATGAGAGCATACTATTGCCCTCCCGATGATCTTGTCCTTGTCCCATAATACTTAACTATCCGCCCCATTTTACCATGCCAAAGGTACTTTCTCGTCATGGGTTTCATTGTTCATCTTTCTCCCTCCTTTGAGGACTAAGCCATACCCACAAGTTGCTCATCCTTAAGCTCGTATCCTTTATCCTCTTTCTCACTATCCTTTCTTATAACGCAGCCACTGGTCTCTCGAGAACCACCTCCATCGTATGGAAAGCACTTTCGTAGATAGAAAAGACTAGTCGCAGTTAAAACCACTGTGACTACAGATAGAGGAAAGAAAGGAAAAGAGATTCAATTAAGGAAACAAGGATAGTGCTAATGGCCTTTGGGGAATAGCCTTTTTCTTTTAAAAGAAAATTTTCTTGAAAAATGCTTCTTTGTAAACGATTTTCAAATAGTTTTCAGAGGGTCTTTAAAAACGTTTGCCCAGTCTGGTAACCTTCTGCTCTGATACCACGTGTAACACCCCGCCTCCGCTAGGGTCACTCGCAAAGGAATGCACTAGCTTTAGAGGGGCATTATTGGTAAACATGCACAGAAATATCACAAGACAGAACATATAAAATAGCGGAAGTAAAATCGAACTTTCATAAACATTAATAATTAAGGTTTAAAGCCTTTTACATCAGAGTACATCAAAACCTATCTTGCAATAGTAAAGAAGCATAAAGACTTTTTCATAAATTATTCCCCAAGTAAAAACAGTAAAGTAGCCATAGCCAAGAAGAGTCCAAGCCATCCATGATGACCTTCAAGCAGAAGAAGTCCGAACTAAACAACAGTATTTCCTCCCTGTAACCTGGGGGGGAATGGAAGAAAAGAGGCGAAACAAAACGGGTCAGTCAAAAAGACTGAGTAAGCCCTATCTACTATCAGCATAAAAACTAGTAAAGTTAACTGACATGAGAAACTGAGATGAACATAAGCATGATGACAAGATAGATAAGCTAAATCAAAATAACAGGATTAACTACTGAACTCAGATAAACTAAGGTGTCATGATAAATTACGATGTCAAGATAAAACAAGGTATCCCATCGTCAGGTTCCTATCAAGTATAATATCCCCAAGATATCTATCACGTATAACATCCCATGGTATCTATCCTGTCTTTTAGCTCTGCACCTACAGTACTAGTATCCCCACCGTATCATGTGTTAACCATGAATGACCCTTACTCAAAAGTCGTGTAATGGTCCATGTCAACCTAATATATCGTATATATAGGTTACTCAACTCGTATGTTTTATTCCATGTAAATGTTCAGTCCCTTGCCGTAGACCATACGGGCTTTCCCATGAGATTCCATACTACTTTAACATAGTTCCATGACCCTTAAGATTGTTTTGGACTGTCACCCCATATCTAACTAGGGTCTTTCAACGTGAATCATCGTTTGTACAACTAGGACTTATGCTACCTAGGACTACTAGGGATTATGCTTATCTATTGCACGTTTTCGTATCTCGGTTTTGGTTCAACCACCCAGGGCCACTAGGAATTACGCTAACCGTCAACCGCGTCCTTTTTCCCACGCATTCATCGTGAATCGTTTTTCCATGACTGTATGCACATGTATCACATCGTGCCATCCGAGTCCTGTCACAGGGCAGGTCAGGAAATACAGGACTCGGTCGGGAGCTTTCGATTTATCTGCCGATGCAGATGCTAAGGTCTGTTTTTCTATACGTGGCTATGGTCCCACGAGACCACTCCCTCAACTAGTGATAGACAAGACAGGATAAATCCTGTATGAGAACACACTACTGGCCAACCCACAATCCTAGCCTTACCGCAACCATAATTAGATAGCAATTATGGTCTTTTGGGTGTTCTCTGCCTTTCCGTACGTACACGCTTGACCAAAGATGGTAGGTAGCCTGACGAAATGCTATCTAGGGTACGACCGTGTATCGTCGACTATCCCCTATCCATCCCCGTCTTTAGGTCGCTCGTATAGCAACCAAGGCATACTCTTGGTTCTTCTAACGCAGACCTTAACCTCTCATGAGCCTAGTATGATCACCTGGCAGCTCACAGAGGGATACCAAGAATATCCTCACGTTCCCCGAAGCCGCTGCTTTGTTACCCAGTTCGCTGGAGCCTTTATCTAAATCAGATACTTGCTCCTACTCGTATAATAAACGATGACCTGCCGTATCAGGTTACTCATCTATCTATGAGCTGGTCTAAATTTCCTTGACTAAGAATCCTTACTTAGTTATTCTTCAACTAAGGTTTACCACTTAGCCTTATTCCCGTTATCCTTGTTAACTACGGTTATCCACCTAATCCTCAGAACTGGGGTTACATAATGGATTAAGTGTCACTTAAGTTCATGACTTAACCCGTCTACAAATCATGTCAAAATTGGCTAAGTATCCAAGTTCAAGACTTAACCCTACAAACCATGCTCAAGTTGGTTAAGTATATATTAACTTGACCCTATCAAATTACTGAGTCAAATCGGTCAAGCGTATTTAAGCGATTCGTGACTTAGCCTTACCATGTTTTCACGTTAGATTGGTTAAGTATAGGTTAACTTAACCTCAATAAATTAACGAGTTAGATTGGTTAAGTATAGGTCACTTAACCACATCAAATCATCATGTTAGATTAGTTAAGTGTTTAACTTAACCCCATTAAACTGCGAAGTGGGATTAATTAAGCCTAGGCTAACTTAACCCCATCTGATTTCCATGTTTAGACTAGTTGAGTCTAATCTTAACCCCATCCATTAACTGTATTTTTCGGTTAAGTGTCATTAAGAAAACTTACTTAACCCTACCAATTTATCGCGTTGGATTGATTAAGTGTTGGTTAACTTAACCCCGTCCACTAGTCATATAAAAATGGTTAAGTGTTATTAGGCAAATCAAGTTACTTAACCTACCCAACCTTGTCATGTTTTGTTAGGTATCATTGGCCTAATCAATTTACTTAACCCATTGTCCATGTCATATTTGGTTAAGAGTCATTAATCAAATTAACTTAACCCTATCATGTGGCATTAATTACTTAATGCACCTCAACCTCTCACATTAGACTTTGTTGTGGTTACTAGTTAAGCCGGTCGGTTCCGGGTAGCTTTACACCACAACTTGGTCTAACCTCGGGTTCAAGCACAACATGACCAACTACTCACATTGGGTCCTATTGTTTGCAACTACTAGTTAGGCCGGTCGGTTCCGGGTAGTTTTACGTTGCAAACTCAACCCAACCTCGAGTTGGTCACTTTCATGTTTAGTCTAGTGTCATGTTCATATTCAAGTTTTTAAGAATATGGGTAGACCTAACTTAATAGGTAAATTCCCAATTCCGTAGTATGGGTAGACCTAACTTAATAGGTAAATTCCCAATTTCATATTTTCAAACATACTCACATGTCAACTTCCATGTTATTTTTCAAGTCATGTTTTCAAGTTGTATTTTCATGTCATTAGAAATTACTCATAACATAACCCAACGCTTTTAAACTCGCATATACGTTCGCAACAACGTAATGGATTAAAAGAAGAGACTTGGCAAAGGCATGGCAAAAATGGATATTAAGCCACAAGTTAATCATGGTGGCAAATGAGGCACAAATGTGTTCATTAACTTGCATGTTACATTCTTAAGCCTCAAAACATGCATAAACCCAAACTTGGCACATAAGCGAATCATGGTGACAAAAGACATGGAATGATGACTAGTAACTCGCATATATCATCATATAAGGGTTATGACTTCATATGCAAGTTGACATAAAGGTTATGAGGGTTCTCATGTTGCATAATGCAACATTTCAACATAAAGGTTGTAGCTTTTAGCCCACAAGATCAAGATAATGACTTCATAAACTTGCATGACATGATAGCATGTATCATACTCAATGATCAAACCCAAACTTGCAACATGAACATTTAACTTCATAGTTAATATCTAAGAGTAGGGAAAGGGCTTACATTGCTATGAAGGCACAAATCGATTAAATTAAAGATTGAGACAAAGCCTATGCATGCTATCATTCAAAAACCCAAAGATGAAAGCTCCAAATCAATAAAAAACCCCATCTTGATGAACAAAGGTCAAAGCTTTAGCCTTGAAATCAACTTGAGAAGCTCTCATACTAACATAGGGACTCTCTAATACTCACATGATCATGAAACCTCTCATAGAAATGAAGTGGAGGCTAGGATTTTGAGTGGAGGCCATGAGTGGAGCAATTTTGCCATAGTTTAGTTGCATGAATGAATAATGAGGGTTTAGGGGTAGGTTAGAGGCTTATTTATAGAGATTAGGAGTGATTAGGACCTTAGGATTAACCCTAGGATCAACCTGAACCATCAGATTTCGAACCAGGCCCAAAAACCTAGCCAAGACAGAAAATAGGTGCACCAGGCAAAACTGCCCGGCCACCATAAGTCGACCCCCAAGTCGACAGGGCTGTCGACTTGGGTCAAGCCATGTCGACTCCCAAGTCGACAGGGCTGTCGACTTGGGGAGCCTGGCGGGAATTTTTCCCGCCTAGCCCTCCAGCCCTAATTTCCGAAATTAGAACTCGTTTTTGAACTTGAATTTTCTGAAAACTTCGTCGGACCATAACTTGGTCATACGGACTCCGATTCTCGAAAACTCAGACTCTATTTCGCGTATTTTTCCGAGACGAACGCAATGGCATAGCCCGTTTTACTTGATTCAGAATTTAAAAATGAAATTCTGCCTTGATTCTCGTTTTTAACTTGTTATCGAAATACGGGTTGTTACAATTTCTTTCATTAATTACCGGGATTTTTCGATGTTTTGGTTATCGACATCGAGCTTATGTCGATAACCAAAGCCGCTCGAAAATCCGGGTCGTTACAGGGCAATTGATGTTGATTGAAGTTGGGAGGTGGTTAATGTAAGGTATGTTTGGAGGATGCAAACATATGCTGATTCATCCCTATTGATTTGGTTTTGTTTACTTTGTATGTTTGGGGATGCAAACATGCAAACATCCCATTTTGGTTTGTTTTGTTTTCTTTGTATGTTTAGGGGATGCAAACATACAAACTCATTCAGGACCAGTTTTGCCATTTGGCTGCTCAGATCTTTGGCTTACTGATCAGATTGAAGATTGTTGAGTTGGTTGAATTAATTGGTATTGGGTGCTTGGTGTTTAATGTTACTCTCTAACAAAATTGAAATGGTTGCTCGATCTTCTATTCTTCACTTTGCAACTTCTACTTGGCAAACTCACGATTTTTCACATCGTGAGTTTGAGGGGGGATGTTAGAGAATATGATGCCATTGATTGGGCTAGAGGATATATTGCCTTCCTTTACTGCATTAATTAAGCTAGAGGATATATTGCCCAATTTGTGCATTTGTTTTATAATTGGTATTGTATTAATTTGGGCCAAATATGCTCTAGAATATTGTATTCTAGATTATTCCTTTTTTATCTATAAGTAGAGGCAAAGTATAACATTGTAGTTAAATTAATCAAGCATCTCCTTTGTAATATAAATCAAATAAATCAATAAAAATGTAGTCCTTCCATGTTTTTACCGTTTGTCTCTCTCTTCTCTCTTGATCAAAATTCTAACATATATTAGGCTGAAATTTCTTTTGCTCTATTTGGCTTTTACTATATACTTCTCAACTTGACACAGAAAATATATGCTCTTTTATAAACTTTTTTTCAACGATCCTAGCTATAGGTTATGTAGTATTCTTATTTCAAATCCCTACAATGATCCACAATATTTTAATATCACTCATACATTACTTTAACTCAAGTTTAATTTACTTCAGATTGTTCGACTGATCCTTGTTGCGAAACTGCTTTATGAGTTGCAAAAAATTCAAATTCTTTATGTCATCCTTTTTCCTTCCTTATATATGTACCTCATATGTGTACAATTTTCAAACGTTTCTATTCCACTCTTACAGGTGGTTACATGAAACAACCAATGGTAAAGCAAGATTGTGGAAGTCGATCAGAGGATCATCACTATTTTTACCCTATATGTTTACTTTTGAAATTGTTACACATAACAATAACTTGCTAGAGTTGTTTATCTCAGTACCATTTGTACAAAGATGGTCATTAATTTCCTTTCCATGTTCACAATCCTCTTTTATCTTTTTGACTAAATTACCTTTGGCAGAATGCAACTGAGGGTAAAACATTAACAGTATTCTGATTATACAACATTTTTACCTTAAAAAATTATGTATATTATGAGTTCAAAAGGCACAATAGAAATATTGTAGTACTATATGTTCAATTATTTGTAATGAAAAATAATGTTGTGTCGCGCTTTCTTTTGGAAATTATCATTACCTCTATGTTGAATAACAATCTCTAATTTCTGTATTATCATAAGTCAGTGATACGATTTTAACAAGCAAAATGGACAATAGGGTAACCATTCATCCATATTTTTACTCTTTGCATTAAATGTCTTACCCGCACTCATGGGTTCATGAAGCTTTTAAAAGTCACCAAATAACAAATCAAATAATATAAACTCTCCTCTCTTCTTTAGTATATCTCACTAATTGCTAAAGCTAGTATCTTCTCCAATTTATAATAAAAATCTTTTTATTTTAATTACCAGCATTCACTGCTGTCATGTAGATCGTAATACTGACTAAATTTTAGTTTCATTTGTCTTCAATAGTCTAACTTTCATTAATGTTTAATTTTATTAATTATTTTATGGCACTTACCATTATAAATAGTTAAAGTAATCTTGCTACTGGTTCCCGTTTGTATCCCACCTTGATTATATTACATGTGTGGTAATCATACAGTTAATATGATATATATGATAATAAGTACAACTTTGCAACTTTGATAGCATTAATTTAAAATTTCAAAACTTTTGATAATTGAAAATATTATATTCAAGTCTTTAAATTTACAACTGTATGTTATGGTCAGTTTATTTGGACTAAATTATAAGCAACGAAATTCGCTGACACTAAAACAAGTTAGTAGAATTAAACTTAAAAAAGCACTTAATTTATTTTCCCTAATTTTTACTGTACAAAGTTTTGATATGATGATAATATCTATAACTAGACGTATAATACAGGTTGAGATGTAGGTCAGGCTACTAATTTTCAATAAGCTCCTGAAAAGTTGGTCGTTATCATGTGTATTTCATTTGTTATACTAAATGATATTGTAGTTGCATGATTAGTCTTTAACATGTATCCATGATCTATATTACTCATTCAGTCAATATACAAGTTGTTATGCCATAGATATTGAGCATTTATAGACATAAAGATATTTAAAGGGCAACTAATGCACTTTTTGCATGATCCTAGAATGGGTTTTTCCTGATTCTTCATGAAGCTTTGTGCAGTTAAAGGGAAGTCATTCAAATCTTGATAACCACTATTTTTTTATTCAATCATATTTTGAATGCTTCAATATTTGAAGTCACCAGCCAACCTATTATAAATAACTATTGCGGTATAAACCTGGTATTTTAATTATATCTCATGTAGATACAACCTGCTATAATTTGTTGCACCACATGGCCAAATATATTTCCATTTAGACCATATAAATAGATCTAATATTATAGCAATGAATGAACTATGTGCTCAAGCTTCTTTGGAACAATAATGGATTAAAAGCTGTAACAGTATATTACTACTGTGCTTATTTGGACAAGCCGGAGTTGGTGCCTACTATAAAGCCTTATAGTTAACATATGTTGAATTTGTGAAGCGTTTTTTGACGTTTCAACAAAAATGATTACAATCTGAGTAGGTCATTGGTTATCACAAGATAAGTGGCCAAATACCCAACTGATATTATTTCCTTCTTAGTCTGAAATTGTATGAAATTTCTGTTGTAACTTCATTTCTTTTTTTTCCTCTAACCAAGATCATGCTAATTTTTTAAGTATGTATTACAGTGTGAAAATTACCTAGATTATCTCTTGCAATAGTGTTAAAACAAATTTTCACATGCATTCAGCATATGATGGAATTACCCTTAATAAAATAATTTTTAATATATCTGCTCAGTTGTTTCACTGTTTAACCATTAAACCTAGGATTAACACTTATTTGCAACTTTAAGCACAATTTTCATATCCACACTTCCACCGGACATGCATGCATGTTAGCATAAATATAATGTTGTGATGGTTGCATGGATAACCACTCCATGGACACTATCAAGCGACCTTGATCTATGCATTGGTGAAAATTTTGTTTATGTTAAGGCATCAGAAGTGCCGCTTTTGTTATGTACACTTTCCTTTTGTACTTACCATTAGGATCAAGAGAGATGCATGTACCACACATATCAACATATAAGAGTGTTTAAAGCTTCCCATAAAGATAGAGTCTATGACGAAGCAATGCTAATGTTTCTTTATATTAAAACAAACATTGAATAAATAGACTAATATATTATGCACTTTGCATATGGAAACACCACGGTAGTGTTTAGTTTATTTTTTGTTTTAAATTTTGAGTTTTCAAGGTTAAACTTGAAAGATGCAAAGATTTGAAGGGTGACGAACTATAGATGGAGGGGATGATGGAGGGTATGAAGGAAGGTGGATGGATGAATTTGATATCGTTCTTCCATTATTTCTTAAAATACGAAAAATGATAAAAGTTTTTTTTTGTTTTGTGTGTTAACTCCGTTTTGAAAAATGATCGTTTTCCACGATATGTGTACAATATGTGTGTGTTAGTAGTACTTTTGTACGCAGAAAACTAAAAACTAGAAAGCGAACACACCCTAATTTTTTGGTATGATTTGCTTTCCTTCTTATTTTCATAGTTTATGTTCTCACCATGCTATAACTCACACATGCATATAAAACAGGTTACCGAAAATCTTGGTTGGACAACCTTCATCATTTCTGAATCACAGTTTTCACAGCTTCCAGTCAAATAGGAGAAAGCAAATGGAGGAACAAGTGATAAAATGCTTAATTCTTGTTATAGTTTGTAATGCAATATTTCCATTTACAGAAGATTTGGAAGATATTATTAATCATGGTGATACAATATTTCCATTTAGAGAAGATTTGGGAAATATTGTTAATTTGAGTAATATAATATTTCCAACTACAGAAGATTTGGAAGATATCAGAAAATCTATTGCCTCTTTTGTAAAACTAGAGAGAACAATAAATTACCTAAATAAGTGGAAGAATATGAAGAAGTTTCTTTTATGATATTGAAATAAGGAATTAATTTTCTAATTGGAGAATCAAGTAGGCGTTGATTTATAACCATAAATCAATAACTTCAACCCCAAGTATTAATCCTTATATAAGGATAGGGATTAGGTAAATGTATTAAATCATCTCTCAAAGTTGTATTTCATCTTCTTCCTCCCTATTATCAGTCTTGTAATATTTTCTTTTGTAGAAAAGTAATAAAATCTCCTCTTCCCAAGTGGGCGTACACTAAAAAGACGTTAGTAGAACCACTATAAATCTCTTGTATTCTTTCTCTTATTGCTTGATCTGTGATTGTTTTGTTGATGACTATCTGTTGTTTGTTTTGCATCACCATCAATCCATTCCTATTTGTTTTTCCGTAAGGTTGGGTTTAATTCTCAAGGCGTTTTTTGGAAAAACATTTCCAACAATTGGTATCATTGCTACGAGGTTGATTGAGAAAGAGTGCTAGGCATTATGGTAGGAGATGAGGAGAATTCAGCAATTGTATCAAGGCCATATGTCAAAGGGACATATATGGCAATAGGATCTCAGTTAGCAATCGAAAGATGGAATGGGGATAAAGACTTCAGGAAGTGGCAATGAAGGATGAAAGTTGTTCTAATAAGGAATAATGTTCATCCTGTGGTGTTTCCTCCTGAGGAGTGGACGGATGATATTTCAACCGTGGAAGGGAAGGAGATGGAACGATGGGGATTTACTACTTTACAATTAGCAATGAGAGAAAATGTCATTTCAGAGATTAGCGGTGAGACCACTGCTAAGGACATTTGGACCAAGC
Source organism: Allium sativum (assembly GCA_030737875.1). Taxonomy (NCBI): domain Eukaryota; kingdom Viridiplantae; phylum Streptophyta; class Magnoliopsida; order Asparagales; family Amaryllidaceae; genus Allium; species Allium sativum. The sequence goes on along the minus strand of CM060913.1, from coordinate 418,845,504 downwards.
TGGAAAAAATCTATTTAAAGAAGCCACTAACCAACCATTTATTTTTTCCGAAGACGTTTTTCACCATACGGATGAGAGAGGGTAATTCAGTGAAGACACATCTAAGCTTCTTTGATGATCTCGTGATGAAGATGAAGACTGTTGACTTGAAAGTAGACGAGGAGCAAATAGCAATGATTCTTTTGTGTTCTCTTCCGGAGCGATACACAGGTTTCACTAACAGTCTTATCTATGCCAGAGATACACTAACAATAGATGATGTGAAGGCATGTCTTCTATCTGAGGACTTGAGGGATCAGATGAAGGGGTTGAGTGAAGGTAGAGGAGGAAGTAGTACGGAAGCCTTATTAGCTGGGAAGTGCTGCATTTGCAAGAAACCAGGCCATTAGAAGAGGGATTGTCTGGACTTGAAGAAAAAAATTGAAGCTGCAATTTCATCGGTTGCGATGGAGGAATTTTTTTCTGATGACTTATTGACAGCGGTAGTATCAGATGCATTAGACCATTGGGTGCTAGGTACGTGGAGTCTTTTCACATCAGATCTAAAAGGAATTATTTCAGTTCTTTTAAAAGAGAAAGAGGGAAACTGATTCTTATGGGAAACGATGCTAGTTGTAGAGTCATGGGCGAAGGTACTGTGCATATTCGCATGTATGACGGGGTAATAAGCACCTTGACAGGTGTCCATTATGTTCCAGGTCCTCGGAAGTCAATGATATCTCTTAGGCAGTTAGCATCCAAAGGATGCGAGGTGACTATTGATAAGGATAATCTAAGGGTTTCTAAGGGTGCATTTGTATTGATGAAGGGAGATATATTTCATAGTTAGTATGTCCTGAGGGGAAGCACTGTACTTGGAGAGTCAAGAGTTGGAGTCTACAGTTCTTGTGCAATAAAGATGTCAAAGCCAGACATACGAGAAGGGACTTTGAGTTTTTGCATAGGAAGAATATGATCAAAGGGGAAAGCTTCAACAAAGTAGGATTTTGCAAAGAGGATGTGCTTGATAAGCATAAGAAGGGATCATCTGAATTTGGTCAGAGATCAAAGGAGAAAGCAGTGGATATGCATAAGTCTTTGCAGACTGCTAAGTTCGGGCGTTGCTCGAGCTGGAATCGTTTATCGAAATGCTGGGTGCCACGTGATGGCACGGTGTGGGGGGAGAGAGTTGAGATGGTTCATGAAGATGTTTGTTTTTATGGTGAAGATTGATAGGTCTTACTTGAAGGGGGGTTACTTTGAACACTTTGTTGGCAGGCGGTGGCATTGCCGGAGTTTGTTGACAAAGTGCAATGGGTGGTGGCCATGCCAAAGCTCATTGGGGAAAGTAACCATGGTGTCTTGTCTGAGAAGATGCCTAGAGTAAGAGGATGCAGGTGGAGTTGGTATGATTTCAAGAAAATATAGTATCAAGGTGGAGATTGTTACAATTTGTGATACAATATTTCCATTTGCAGAAGATTTGGAAGATATTATTGATTATGGTGATACAATATTCCATTTAGAAAAGATTTGGGAAATATTGTTAATTTAAGTAATATAATATTTCCAACTGCAAAAGATTTGGAAGATATCAGAAAATTTATAGCCTCTTTTGTAAAATTAGATAGAGCAATAAATTACCTGCATAAGTGGAAGAATGTGAAGAAATTTCTTTTGGGATATTTAAGTAAGGAATAAGTTCTCTGATTGGAGAATTAATTAGGCATTGATTTATAACCATAAATCAATTACTTCAACCTCAAGTATTAATCCTTATATAAGGATAGGGATTAGGTAAATGTATTGTATCATCTCTCAAAGTTGTATTTCTTCTTCTTCCTCACTATTATCAGTCTTGTAATATTTTCTTTTGTAGAAAAGTAATAAAATATACTCTCCCCAAGTGGACGTATACTAACAAGATGTTAGTGGAACCACTATAAATCTCTTGTGTTCTTTTTTTATTGCTTGATCCGTGATTATTTTGCTGGTGACTATCTATTTTTTGTTTTGCCTCACCATCAATCCGTTCCTATTTTTTTTCTGCAAGGTTGGGTTTTATTCCCAAGGCATTTTTTGGGAAACTTTACCCCAACAATTCTACAAACTGAAAAATCCAAAACAGCAAGCACTTTAGATGACACGCCCATTGATAAAATGAATTTATTTTATGTTCATGGTGTTACAAATACTCACTCATCTATTAGCATCAATGTAAACATAAAGGTATTAAACTGTTGTACCTGCTGCCACTATCGGCCTCATTTGATTTAATTTATTATGGTCATATGGCATTATTAATGAAGTAGGCATTGAAAAATGTAGAAACTATTGTCTTTGGTTACTGAGTTTCAAATTAAGTAGATTTCCAGTGTGTGTGGATAATTTTACATGCCCACTGTAACATTTATCAGAACTTCAACTATTCCATATGATGACTTCCTACATGAAATTCCATTTGCAGCTTGCTTCGGTTTGTAATTAATTATTGTTTGATGAGTTCTTCACTAATTATGAATGTCTAGAGATCATCTTTTATTTATAATTGTTTTGATTACTGTTTTAGTAATGCCTCGGGACCACATTCTTGAATTCAGTGAAATGTGGCCTTTGAGCTCTTATATAAATTAAATACTCCCTCTGATTCATAATATAATAAGTTTTAGGAAGTTTGCTTTGTTTCAATATATAAGATGTTTAAGCTTATTATTCCAACTTTATCCCCGATCCATAATAAATGTCATAAATCCAAAAGCTACTTTACGAGTATTTTTATGCATGAAAAGTAAGAAGTAGTTGATGGGAATAGAAAAAGTAGTTGACAACACATGAAAAGAGAAATTAATGTAATTTACGTAAGGATTAAAATGTCATTTGAAATTTTTCTTATTTCTTGTGTCAAGCTCTAAAACTTCATATACTATGAACCGGAGGGAGTATCATTTTATTTCATTTACAATTTTAGTGCTTGGCAAGGACTGCTGATTTGCTTGAGAATGGTGTAATGATTTGCTTAAGGTAAGATGCCTGCTTACACAATCTTTGAACATCGCTTATAATTAGTATTTTTTTAAAATTGTTTCGATTATCCTGAGCATTGAACAAATGCAACAGTTAAAGAGCAAAAAATACATAAAGTTTCTGTTCATTATGGAGTCCTTTGCTTTAAATGCCAAGCTCTTGGAGGTTTTAATTGATCCGTTATTTTCTACAACAGGTGAAAATGATATTAAATGCTTGACACTTGGAAAATGATAAAGGCAATAAAATGCATTGAGCTACACACGTTTTGTTTATTGGACAATGGGTGATAGGGGTGAGCGTTCGGTCGATTTGGTTGGTCTGGACATAAAAAAACTCAAACCAAATTAAAACCGAAAATTTTCCAAATTGAACCAAACCGAAATAATTTCGGTTAATTCGATCGGTAACCGATTTAACCAAACTTGAATGATGTATTACTTTTCAATTGATGAATTCACTCAAAGTAAAACATAAATTCATGCTTAGAGAAATTTTATATAGTAAAATTTAAGTTTATGACAAGATTTGATCTATTTGTAACAAATGCATTTGTATTATATAACTAAACTAATTTTTTAAAGTACTACAGTACCGTAAAATTAGATAATTAATTAAAAGTTTGGTTAATTCGGTTAAACGGATAACCAAAAAGATTTATTTTACAAACTGAATTCAAACCGATTTAGTTTTAAAACCGAACCGAACCGACCGAAATAAATCGGTTTGGTCGGTTAATTTGGTTTGAACCGAATATTGCTCACCCCTAGTGGGTGATTGTACAAATATTTATTGCTTGATAATCATGGACGTTAAATAGATGAACATTATAAGTTATAAACATCAGAAATAGGAGTGTATTTTACTTATAACTAAATATTAAGTCAACAAATAATATTAAAGCTTTATTGCTACAGTATGAATAACTTACATACTCTACCTACGTGTGCTTGCAACCCAATCTCACCACTGTTAATTCATTGCTCAAAAAACAAGCATTATGTTCGATGTTAATGTAAAATATTAAATGGCATAACCTTTCCGTACAAGGAGCTTTGTGGCATAATGTAAATTTTGCCTTTATTTGATGTTCACTTATCAAATACATATATAATATTGGCCTAGAAAATAACACATATTGAATAAAACATATAATAAAGTTTTAATATTTATGTTGCATACCAACTAATAAATTGTATATAAAAAATTCATATGTCGGTGGTCACCTTCAATGGTTGTTACTGTCATGGTAGGTCCATGTTCAGACTTAACGAACAAACATTTTTTCTATATCTTTATTATTGGAAGCATTTCAAAGATATATAAATTTATGTTTGAGTTTATAAACAATTTACAATCATGTTACACTCTACCATAACAGTAATAACCATTCGTCTTCCTATCAAACAAACCTCAACACAATCCTCCAAAGTAAATGGCATAATTTACATAAATAATGTATATGGCTGTAATTATACAGATAGCCAATGCAAGAAGGAGAAATGATTCACAACATTATATGTCATGTTGCTTATGAACTCATCACTTAATTCCCTCTTTCCCTAAAATATAAATTTAAAATTGTATTCAAAACTAGGTACTCCGTTCATAAAATCACGCCTGATACATGAAAACAAATATCCTAATAAGATATAAAAAAAAAAAAAAAATTATATTTCCAAAACTACCTTACATTGCTAATATCTCTTACATGTTTTATACAAAACATTTTCATTCTCCAACGTACTTCTTTATCTGCTCAACGCATAGGACTATACGTCACATAAAACTATAATACTTGAGGCATCTTTATATAACTATGAATAAATTCACTCTGTCAACTACCTAACTATCAATAATATCATAAGGACATATCCATCTGCAATTACATAAATCAACAAGTAGAATATCAATAAAATCATAAGAACATATTCATCTGCAATAGCATAAATCAACAAGTAGAATATCAATAATATCATAAGAACATATCCATTTGCAATTACATAAATCAAAAAGTGGAAGTTTGAACATATATATATATATATATATATATATATATATATATATTCAAGGACTATACAATTGCCCGTATGCGTAGCACGAGTCACAAACTAGTATATACATATAAGTGGATCTGATTTAGATTCATTACGCATGCATATTTTGTGGTTGCAACTCATTATGTACACCGTGCATATGCGTACATCTGTTGAATATTTTGATGTACACTATTTGGTTGTATAGTTTAGGACAATTAGGCACCAACACAATGACTTATACATTGATAAAATTTGGAGATGAAATTTCTTTTAATTAGGTAAGAATGTAACAACCCGTAATTTTAACAATATTTAATTTAGTTATCTAATTGGATTCCAAAAATGGGATTTTTTGCAAATAATAGAATTTGATCACAAAACATGCACAGTTCTGTTCGTGATGAAATTATGGTCAAGTTTCACGATTGGAACTTCGAAAATGGAGTCCGTATGAAAAAATTATGAAAGAAATACGAAAAACAAATAAACAAAATATAATTATATATGGTAATATATGATTTCCCCTGCCCCACTTCTAGGTTGACCAAGGTGGATGACCGGGGCGGTCGATCATTGGATCGACCCCTGGTTGATCCTGACAGTGGCGTCTAGGGTTTTGTGATAGCTTTCAGGTGAGTGGGAATTATATACATTGTTTATAATAAATTTATTTAATTATTTTGTGTTGAATTTGAATTATATGCCTAAAAGGTATCATATTTGTTTATTCTGTCTAATCTAAAATATTATGAATATGTGTTAAGCATGGATTTGTAGGACTTTTAATTTAGTATTATTATATTTCCTACAATTTATTTTAGATTTATTGTGGTTATTGTAAACACCCTAGACCTGGAAATTAGTCCCAAAAACCATTGTAAATTTGTAGTTTTATTCCAGTTCGTAGGATGTGGGTGTTGAATTGTAATTGAGCAGTTTTGATTAAAATAATAATAATCGTATTTGTGTTTGATACTGTTTGCGGTTTTACTTGATTATTGTAGTTTTATCCTTTTTGTTCTTTTTGCAATAAAAGACATTATTTGAAATCTACAAGGAACATAAATAATTCAAATAAGAAAAATGTGCGAACTCACGTATTCTATACATAGTTTGTAAAATATATTATAATCAACCTATTTCTTTGTCGAAATGTGTCGGTTCTTCCTTTTTAAAATAATTTGGACAAAATATACAATAATTACAGTAAATAACCCTTTTATAAGATTTTGAATCTTAAAACAAGATTAACACAAAAAGGGTTTTTTTTTGTCGTTAGTTAGACCAGAGCATCACTAGTAAGTTTAAATAAATAAAATTAGTAACTAAGATAAGTATGCGTTTAAAATATAAATAACTATATATATTATAATCTTATCCATCCAAATCAATGTAAGTATATTATAATAAATGTTTGTTGTTATGTGTTTGAATAATTTCCATTTTATGGGTATGTATAGGAAAATGTAACCCTCGAATGGAAATAATATTATGACCATTATAGCAATAAATGAAATAGATTTGCTATATAAATAAAAAGGGTCATACATAAGGTTATAACTGTTGTAACCATGAGCGTTTTGGAAAATTAATTGAATACGATAAATATGCCTAAATGGTTGCAATTAAATTGGTATTTAGGAATAGAGATTGTAACTCGAACTAGGGATTAACTAAATAGCTAACTTACATATATACATATACATTCACATAAGAATTAGATAAAATTAAATCTATAGTAATATTTCGAAGTTACAATAAATAGATTAGAATTTAAATGAGACTGACATAAATGATATTAAATAGGTTAAATTGATGCCTTAGAAATTATGACCACTAGCTTCATTAATGGCAGCTAACCTAACTAATAATAATAAGAAGAATTAATGGAGATTAATGGGAATTGATTGGTGTAGTAAAAGCTAAGTCCAATAAATAAATAAACATCCTAGGTACGAAGTTATAGATTTTCCTTATTTTATTCTAGTTAATCAATAATAAATATAATTTAGATTAAGGATTGGACTTAGTAGGTTATGATGCAAGGTCAGTTGCCTTATTCGATAGAAGTCTGAATTTTTTGGTAGTCGGCTACACGTACATTTGTTGTGAGATATCATTAACCATAGGAACCCATGATGATTGTAACGACCCGGCGATTTTCGACCTTGAAAATCGACACGAAAACCCAATGTCGAACATTCAAGCATCGAAAACACTGGAACGTTACGAGAAAGAAATTAGAGGGTGAGATAAGAAAAGAAAGAAATAATAGAATAGAAGAAATAAGAAGAAGAAACACAACAGAATCAGAGTCTCACATCACAGTGGAATAAATATAATATAGAAATAAATCTTTATTTAAAACTTGAAATAATACTTAAATCAGAGTACATTTGTCAAGACAATCTGGACAGTTATAAATATATGTCCTTATAAACAACACACAGTGGAATAAATACTAATACATCTGAACTCCTCCAGCACGTCTCCTGAACTTCGTAATGTCCAATAACCTGAACCTGTACAACTCGGTCTAACCCGAGCATTACAAACACCGGGTCAGTCTGGTGAACCAGAGTGAGAAAAACACACAAAGTTTAAGGGGTTCATCCACCTTGATTTTAAAGTTTAAATCTTTTCGAAAGAAAAGGATAATCGTAAGACCAAATCCACACATAGATACAGACGGTTTTTACCTTATGATAACCCAAAACATTTTGAAATCAATATTCTTCTGATATTATAATAATGTCTAAATACAAATAGATATCAATCTAGTAGAACGCTTGCATCTCACGCTCCACATATATAGTGTACAATCAAAACCGCAGACACTTATTGGAGATTGGATTCCGACTATGACAAGGTATGGAACCACATGCCGATAATGTATCTCTAAAGAGGAATACACCGGGTTCAACAAGAATGTCTTGCAACCCAGCCCACACATGACCGACCACTCATTTCTCTTAAGTGTGTCGAATATATTGCCACCTACGGTTGGTACCAACAAAACCATTCCCGAGAGATACATAAATGAAAAGAAGTAACAAATATGAATACTCTTTAAATGGTGACAATACACCCTAATGGGTGCGACCCACATAGCCATGCTGCCTGCCCGATTTGTGTCATTTCCTAGTTGTGAGGCTTGAGGTTATAATCTTTTCCAGAACATCTGGCTACTATTCTCTTTTAATGTCACATCATCCATACACGTTGTCCTGGGACTGGACAACCGAAGGCACCCTCCTACCACATCCTAGGTATCACCCTATAGATTAGTAGCGAGTAGTCCTTGCAACCCATAGATTCCAACCACGATAGAATCATAGTTTATCTCTGGGAGCTAACCAGAGATTATAAGCAATACTTTCGCTTTATGAAGATCTATGATCTTCAAATGCTCCATCTCGATCATCGTCTGATCTCTTGCTGGTCGGAATGGTTTTCGAATATAAATTCGATCCCGGTCTTTCTGAACGAACCATCGATAGTTGACCAGATTTGATAGTCAGTTATTTAACTATTAAACAAACAAACATTCAACCATAAAAATAAAACAAGTTCACTAGTTCAGTACTTAGCATCACTTGACCTTTTCAATTTTCCATTCGTAAATCAAACCCTTAAAACTTTCAATATTTGGATCAAAGCTTTTAATATCTTATTTCAAAAATACAATTATACTAAAAAATAATCTTATTTTACTTAAAACCTTTAAACCTTTATTTTATAATATTATTCATTGAAATCCTAATTTTACTTCTCTTGGCCATCCTCGATTCTAAACTAATATCATGGAAAATCATGAAGTCGTTCAAGTTGAGGTATTTTATTTACCTGTCAGACCTTGATTTAACAACATTCTTATCTTTAGAAAGATAGAAGTTTATCAACAAAAATCCCATTTCACTAATTATCCCACATATTTCATTTTACTATCCGATTCAAAACATCATTTGATATTATACTTCTACTTGGAAATCTTATTCCAAATCTTAGCACGTTTATTAAGTAAACTATTATTCAAAACTTCTCTATTAGCTTTACATTCTTTTAACACATTATACATAAATCTCAATTCCGTTATAAATAGAAATCTTTATAAACTTTTGATAAGTTTACTTCAAGTCCACTTGGTTACATTTCGATAAAACTTCACTCCTTATTTAACATCGCGAATTTAGATTGCATCCTAATAATTTACCTCGCCTCATCACTTTAATTCAACCCTTGGGTTTCCATTTCGATTTCCACTTTATCTCCTCACGTTTATGAGTTTTATCCCACTCATAACTTGTTTCAATAATCTAAATCATTGTCCATAAAACTTGGTTTTAAATATCTTCATTCAACTTGGATTTAGGAATCTAATTACATAAAATTCTCAAAAGAGTTCAATATAAACCTACTTACATATTTAACATACATATGGTTGAAAACTCGTTTCACTATAAATAGTGTTATATAGTTACATTAATCTTCATTAGTTTAATTCCAAGATCATTACTTGATTAGTGATAAATTTCAATATTTAAAAACAAGGTTTGCCTTATAATTTACATCTTCCATTAAGCACAAATTTAATAATCAATTCTCATTTAGGTAATTGACTTATTTGGCTTAACAAATTTACTCATTAACCCGTTCCAATTTTTCCCTCCATTTAAATTAACTATATAATTAATTCAATTACTCCTTTACCTTGATTATTATTTTGTAAATAATAATCAATCTTCATATAATCCAATCTAATTGTTTCTTAAGAACAATTAATCCCAGTTATAAATCGTTCGACTAATATCTACTTACTTGCTTTCAAAATTTTATTTACATACCAATTTACCTTATAGAACCATTAAATAGTTCTTATAACCTTAAATAATAATAATAAGTGTTAGTTTCCTTTTTATAAACTTTAATTCAAAATAATTGATTTCAAACTATCTTCAATTATAAAATAAATTTTATAACTTCATTTCCGTTGATTAATTTGACGATAAATCGACATTTCATAAAACAAATTATTTTTAGGCCATCTGCTGCTAGCTACCCAACCAATATGTTCCCATTGGTTAACCACAAACAAATGTTGAATTTAGGTTCAATAATCAAGGATCAAAGCAATCATCTAATCAGACTGGTTAAATAGTTCATATAATTGTGATATGAAAATAACAATAATTTTGAGGAGCCCAGTTGGATCCCTCCAATCTGTTTTCCCTGCATCCAAATATGTTAAAACAATATAACATCATATATAATGTTCAACAATAACAACAATCCAAATGTCCACACTTCAATTTAATACATTTATATTTTTATAAACGTAACCAATGAGGTAAATTATCTCCCTTGGAAATGTTCCTTAAAAATAACGATTTGGTTTAAATTAAACAAACGTTTAATTTATTCATTTCAATCAACATATGTTAATATATGCAGCATCCATCAAACAACTAATAACCATAGCACACAAATATTTAAACCGACTTATATAAAATATAAGTGGGATAAAAACTGGGTGAGTTGAACTTACCTTGATCTTCACTCATCATTTACAATGGTTCAATTTAGTTAAATTAAACAAACGTTTAATTTAACTAAATATTCTGACTGCTTCTAACTCCGTCCATTCTAGCTCCAAGATGCTACGCTCCATGTATGATTCCAACGCTATTTGTTTGGTTTAATTATGTTAAGATATGAGAACGTTAAATAAATTATACGTTCATTATTATTATTATCTTATTTAATTAAACTTAATTGATGACCATTAACGTAAATTTTGGGTACGGCTTGTTCTACTTTTAAATTTCGATCGAAAAAGAGGACCTTCACTTGCCAAATGGCTATACAAAATATATTAGAAATTGTGGCGCGTAATGTTTTTGTTGGTCATATATATAATAACTGATCTTCACCTTGTAAGCATGCGCCTCCAAGACTTCACAAAGCCAACAAACCGGTTTCAGTAACGTGTCCTTCTGTTGAAACCAAAAGATAGCTACAAGACTGGCTTCCCTTCCTCCCTATATACGTATCAGCTCTCACCACCCTTTTACTCTCTTTTTTATTAACTCACAAGGCCCGAAAGCCCAAATATCAGCCCAACACTTCAATCAGCCCACGTTTCATGCGCTTGCTTCCATCATATACAGTTTCTTCTTCCACAAACAGGAACATTCTGAACCCGGATCTTTCTATCTCCGCCAACTCCTGGCACCGCTCTGATGACCTCACCGACCACCGCTTCTTCCAGACTCAGACCCCAACACCACCGCTTCAGCTCCCCCATTTCACCGCCCCAGATCCTCCATCCATCCTCTTCTTTTATATTTTTTTTCTTTATTATTATTTTACATGTATACACTCTTTGCATTTAACAAACACCCACGTGCCATGCAAATTCTTACCGCCTGTACATCATACGCCAGCCTCACTACGTGTTCACCTTCTTCTTCCAACTACCCAGGGAAACCGCTCCTCCACTCGAGCAAACGCAACAGGCTACATTTCCTGAAAACTCTCGCTCGAACCCCCTTACTTATCTGATGTGTCATATTATATATAAAAATTTTTTATATCTCTCTTTTTCGTGCGGTTTCCGTTGGGATTTACCTCGCCTCATCACTTTAATTCAACCCTTGGGTTTCCATTTCGATTTCCACTTTATCTCCTCACTCTTATGAGTTTTATCTCATTCATAACTTGTTTCAGTAATCTAAATCATTGTTCATAAAACTTTGGTTTTAAATATCTTCATTCAACTTGAATTTAGGAATCCAATTACATAGAATTCTCAAAAGAGTTCAATATAAACCTACTTACATATTTAACGAACATATGGTTGAAAACTCGTTTCACTATAAATAGTGTTATATAGTTACATTAATCTTCATTAGTTTATTTCCAAGATCAATACTTGATTAGTGATAAATTTCAATATTTAAAAACATGGTTTGCCTTATCATTTACAATTTCCATTAAGCACAAATTTAATAATCAATTCTCGATTAGGTAGTTGACTTATTTGGCTTAACAAATTTACTCATTAACCCGTTCCAATTTTTCACTCCATTTAGATTAATTAATTATATAATTAATTCAATTACTCCTTTACCTTGATTATTATTTTATAAATAATAATCAATCTTTATATAATCCAATCTAATTGTTTCTTAAGAATAATTAATCCCAGTTATAAATCGTTCGACTAATATCTGCTTGCTTGCTTTCAAAATCTTATTTACATACCAATTTACTTTATAAAACCGTCAAATAGTTCTTATAACCTTAAATAATAATAATAAGTGTTAATTTCCTTTTTATAAACTTTAATTCAAAATAATTGCTTTCAAACTATCTTCAGTTATAAAATAAATTTTATAACTTCATTTCCGTTGATTAATCTGACGATAAATCGACATTTCATAAAACAATTTATTTTTAGGCCATCTGTTGTTAGGTACCCAACCAATATGTTCTCATTGGTTAACCACAAACAAATGTTGAATTTAGGTTCAGCAATCAAGGATCAAAGCAATCATCTAATCAGACTGGTTAAATAGTTCATATAATTTTGATATGAAAATAGCAATAATTTTGAGGAATCCAGTTGGACCCCTCCAACCTGTTTTCCCTACATCGAAATATGTTAAAACAAAATAACATCATATATAATGTTCAAAAATAACAACAATCCAAATGTCCATACTTCAATTTAATACGTTTATATTTTTATAAACGTAACCAACGAGGTAAGTTACCTCCCTTGGAAATGATCGTTAAAAATAACGATTTGGTTTAAATTAAACAAACGTTTAATTTATTCAGTTCAATCAACATATGTAAATATATGCAGCATCCATCAAACAACTAATAACCTTAGCACACAAATATTTAAACCCAACTTATATAAAATATAAGTGGGGAAAAACTGAGTGAGTTGAACTCACCTGAATCTTCACTCGTCATTTACAACAGTTCAATTTAGTTAAATTAAACAGACATTTAATTTAACTAAATATTCTGATTGCTTCTAACTCCGTCCATTCTAGCTCCAAGATGTTACGCTCCATGTATGATTGCAACGCTGTTTGTTTGGTTTAATTATGTTAAGATATAAGAACGTTGAATAAATTATACGTTTATTATTATTATTATCTTATTTAATTAAACTTAATTGATGACCATTAACGTAAATTTTAAAAGAGGACCTTCACTTGCCAAATGGCTATACAAAATATATTAGAAATTGTGGCATATGATGTTTTTGTTACTCATATATATTATAACTGATCCTCACCTTGTAAGCATGCGCCTCCAAGACTTCACAAAGCCAACAAACCGGTTTCAGTAACGTGTCCTTCTGTTGAAACCAAAAGAAAGCTACAAGACTGGCTTCCCTTCCTCCCTATATACGTATCAGCTCTCCCCACCCTTTTACTCTCTTTTTTATTAACTCACAAGGCCCGAAAGCCCATATATCAGCCCAACACTTCAATCAGCCTACGTTTCATGTGCTTGCTTCCATTATATACAGTTTCTTCTTCCACAAACGAAACATTCTGAACCCGAATCTTTCTATCTCCGCCAACTCCTGGCACTGCTCTGATGACATAACCGACCACCGCTTCTTCCAGACTCAGACCCCAACACCACCGCTTCAGCTCCCCCATTTCACCGCCCCAGACCCTCCATCCATCCTCTTCTTTTATATTTTTTTTTTCTTCATTATTATTTTACATCTATACACTCTTCACGTTTAACATACACCCACGTGCCATGCAAATTCTTTCCGCCTGTACATCATGCGCCAGCCTCACTACGTGTTCACCTTCTTCTTCCAGCTGCCTAGGGAAACCGCTCCTCCACTCGAGCAAACGCAACAGGCTACATTTCCTGAAGACTCTCACTCAAACCCCCTTACTTATCTGATGTGTTATATTATATATATAAATATATCTCTCTTTTTCTTGCGGTTAATTTTATGCTTTGCAGTTTATATTAACGGTGTCCTTCACTTCGTTCGTGTCTGGAAATAAAGAAAGAGCCGCGGTATTTATACGCGAATGGAGAGATGGATAAGAACTTATTGTCCTACTTCGCTTATAACCCTGTGGCGTGGAGGATGGCAATGCAGTGAGATTTCATTCGTTGAAAAGAAAATACAGGCTTCAGCTATGCTCGCGGTTTCAGTACTTTGGTAGGGATAGGGTATGGCTGCGTGAATTATCCCATCGGTTAGCCTGTGCGTTGAGCTTCAGTGTAGTATAGGCTGTTAAAAAGAAAAATAGGAGAACAGAAAGCCGACTCGTTGGGAACAGAAATACAGGCTGTTGGGATAGCATAGGGTGTAGCTGTTTAGGGCGATGGCTGTTTGAAAAAGATATGCATTCGATAGGCTGTTTTGAAAGGAAAAGACTGGTAGGGTGTTGTTTTTCATTTCAGAATAACTGTAGTGCATTTGGTATCTCACATCATATCTACAGTGAATGGAGATTAGCCATAACATGTTATATAGTTAATAGTTGATGAACACTATTCCACGTGTATGAACAAAGATGAATGAATTATATTTTGAAATATACTCAATTTAGTTTCACATTTTGATGTGCATCTCAAATCTTGGTGCTTTTCCAAATTTGATATCAATATCGGTGTCATGGGATGTTATAAGACACATGGCTCTCATTGAGTAAAATTAGATAAGGTTTAGACTTTGGTTGAGATGTTTATATCATAAATCATTTACTATTATGCATGTCATTGTATTTCAGGTTGAGACTAGATATGGAAACTTAGTCATATGGTTTTCCTTTTTAGATTTTGTTTACGTGATTTTTCGTTGAAATTATTTGTTATTCACCAGTTTTGTTACATATCCCAATCTTCCAACAATTATGAATTTCATACGTTGTTTAATTAGTATTATTGAACTTATTATATTAGATAAATACATCATTCATGTGGGGTTATGGAGTTAAAGCGTTTTCATGTTTTGTATCCAACAGATGATAACTTTTTTCCTATATATCTCCTTATAACCTATTGATTCACGTTCAAATATTGGTGTTTATTATAACTGTTATCTACTCGTAATAAACCAAGTAGAGTGAAGTTTTACATTAGTTAACAATATATTTTATTACGGTTAGTTTATTTTACCATAACCATTAACTACTGATCGTTTTAATAAATGAATTACATATTATAAATCCATTTAAAATGTCAATTCAACACATAATATAATAAATATATTAAATATTTGACCACTAAAAATACGGTTCATTACAACGATTGTTAATTGCATAGCGAGGATTATTTCCTAAAATGAGGTTTATTTCAAGTGTGAGATATTATGTGGTTATAGGACCTGCTTCTTGCGCAAAAGAGAAAATCTTAAAAAAGAAATAATTTATAAACATAAGCCCGCGTCGAAATAGAGATATTAAGTAGTTAGATCCACCCTTAAAAGGGTACTAAGTGATCGCATAGCTTGTCATTCCATTAAACAAGAAGTATTAAATGGCTATTGGGTATGAGTTTAGTAATCCCCACATTGCTAATCTTCCTTTAGGCAATAAGTGACTGGGGTAAGAGTCGGCCTTAGAATTAGGTATTAAATGACTATTAAGGAGGTACCATGAGTTTGTCTATCATGTGGGAAGTATTAAGTGGTTAAGGGATGATCTGATAACGGTGGTTAGATAGTAACATAGGGGTCCGCAAAAGGGTCTTAAATGGTGTCAAGCTCCTACCTTAACATGGTATTAAGTGGTTGGTTACTACTTCTTTCCTTATGCGAAATTTTGGGTATACGCGTGAATGACAGAAGCCTTAAGTTAGTTGGACTTAGTAGTTAGTGTCCTCTAATTTATATTAGTGCAGAGTAAACCACCAGCAAGGTATTAAGAGATCGATAGGTCCACCTTAGGTATTAAGTGATCCAAAAGATTAACCGTTAACTTATATTGATAGTGAGGTCTTAAGTGGCTATATAAGAATAATTATCCTCCGTATGGAATAGTGTGCAGTTGGAAGCCCGCCTCTTAGTCTTTGGTGATTAGTTGAATGGTGATGTAAAGGCTTCATACTTATTTGTAAATTCTTTATCTCAGTATTGCGATATTGTTATCTTTGGGAATGTTACCTAGGGTATGGTAGTTTGTCACCGTGCGTAAATCTTCGCAATATTATGTTAGAATTGCCAACCTTGTTAGACATAGGTTTCGGTTCTGAACAAATGGGATACATTTGTGTATTGTAGACAATGCTATATATTTTCAACTCACCAGGACTTGTTGTTCTGACCCCTTCCTCATAGCAACTCTCAGGTTTAGCTTGGGAAAGGAAGGGATTAGTAGGTATTGGGTTTGGTTTTCAGTTCTCGTTTTCTCATGCTTGATATCGATATAACGATATGCTTTAAGGTAGTCAGCTTGGTCGTTATTAGTTATCATACTTTGTTTCCGTTGTGAGTTATTTTTATTGTACTCTGATTATGCTCATGCTCATTTATTGGCAGGTGCCAGATTTATACTCTTAATGTTTGGATGGGTTTTGGTTTCGATTTTTGTTGAAATTCGGACTCAGAAAAGTGTAGGGTCCTAAATTTGATATTAGAGATTAGGTTTAGATGATCAGAGTTATTAATAAGTTAGGACTAGTTAGAGAAAGTATTTTCTTTTCTTTTATATTTTCTTTCGTCTTTCTTACTTGACTTTAAATTATTTCGATGATAAGGTAGTCGTGAACCGATTCATTTAGCATAGGTTCTAAAACGACTATAGGTCAGGTGTATTTTGAGTTCGAGTATTCGGCCAACCCCGAATTGCCCCATGGTGCGTTTGACGATTTTGTTTTAAAGAGCACGAGGACCCATGGATTTGAGCATGGTGACTGGACAAAAAAATCTAGCTGCAACTGAGGTAGTTACGATTTCTTACTTTAGTTTTTTTGTGTGTTCTAGTCAATGACCTTTTCTTGGTCTTGAAACGGGAAGTTCATGTTAATGTGTCGCCATCGTCTCGAAAAATAATTATGAAGTATACTTACTTAATATTTCATCGTGTAGATTCAGATAATCTTTTGGTGTGATTATTTTTTTGAATCCTTGGTCTTATATTCAGGGAGATTTCAGTTTTTAAAACTATTTTTTTGAAATTTAAATGGGTTTTAGAAAATTTAAACTATGGTTTTCGAGAAACTGTTTAATAAATTTTTAGAATTTTAAATGTAACACCATTTCAGATTATTTGGTTTTGTATAATTTTAATAAATAATCCGTTTTGGTAAAAAAGAAGGAATTTGAAAAGGACAAGGAATATGCCTCAAAGTTCAAAAACCATTATTGTATATCCCTTATGATTTTTGTATTTCTCATTTAGGATATTTTGGATGACCTATAGAAATTATCACAAACAACCTTTTAAGAGTTTAAAATCTCGACAATTTGGAACGTGGAAAGATTTTCCAGTTCATAATGTAAACTATAAAAATAGATTTATATTATGACACCCTTAGTTTATAAATTAAAAGTTATTTTGAATGGTTTTCAAAATTTTCTCTCGGAAAAGAGTATGGGAAATTCTATTCAGCTTTGAGTATTTGATTTCCTGAATCGTTCAATTTGTTTGTTAGATAGGTAAGAGATAAATCTGTTTCACTTTATTTCAGATTTCTAGATGAATTTTCTATTCGAGAATACATTGGTTGTATGGTCGTAGTTTTTTTGTTGAGACTACTTTGAATCTTTGGAGAATGTTTGGAGTTTGACTGCGGACTTCGTGTCCAATCTTTGGAGATAACGCGGGATGGTTAGTATTTTAATTTGATCCTAATAGGGTCAAAGTTCAACCTTTGTCCAAAGCCCATTAAATAGTTGACTGTTTAGCATTATACCTAAAGGCGTCAGCTAGTTGATGATCTTTTGGTCTAACTTGAACCTAGGACTCAATCGTAAAAGTTGCATTCAAATTACCACCATTAAATGTCTTTCTTTTGTCCTTCTTTCCTCATCTAGCCAAAACATATCTTTAATCCTTTTCTATTTCTTTGTTATTGCCTCGTCTCCTCCTTTTTCATGCTAATTCGCGCATTAGATCTTGCCCAACTATTACTCCAGATATATTTCTTCTCTCTGATCATTTTCTTAGTCCGTAATACCTACTTGCATTATCTGATTTTATGGTGCCTTTTGATTCTCATCCTTAAGGAGAGAACCATCTGGTTGGAGTTACGAGTTCAGTAATCCCCACGTAGGTCCGCTTTCTCTAGGTAGTAAGTGACTGTGGTAAGAGTCCGCCTTGGGATTAGGTATTAAATGACCATTAAGGAGGTACCATGAGTTTGCCTATCCTGCAGGAAGTATTAAGTGGTTAGGGGATGATCTAATAAGGTCAACTAGATAGTAAAATGGGGGTCCGCCAAAAGGGTCTTAAATGGTGACAAGCTCGTACATTAATCTGGTATTAAGTAGTTGGTTACTATTTCTTGCCTTATGCTTGGGTTTTAGGTATACGCGTGAATGACGGGAGCCTTAAGTTAGTTGGACTTAGTAGCTAGTATTCTCTAATTTATATTAGTGTAGAGTAAACCACCAAGCAAGGTATTAAGAGATCGATAGGCCTGCCTTGGGTCTTAATTGATTGAAAGGATCCATCCTTATCTTATATTGATAGTGAGGTCTTTAAGTGGCTATATAGAAATAGTTATCCTCCTTGTGTAATAGTGAGTAGTTAAGAGCCCATCTCTTTGTCTTTAGTAATTGGTTGAATGGTGGCTTAAAGGTTTCATACTTATGTGTAAACGCTCTATCTCAGTATTGTGATATAATTGTCTTTTGGATTGGTACTGTAGGTAATGTGGTTAGTCGTCGTGCGTAAATCTTTACAACGTTAGGTTAGAATTGCTAGTTTTGTTAGACATATGTTTCGGTTCTAACCAAACGGGTTCCTTTTGTGTATTGTAGACAGTGTTATACATTTTCTACTCATTAGGACTTGTTGTTCTGACCCCTCCTCATAACAACTCTCTGGTTTGCTTGGCGAAGGAAGGGATTAGCAGGTTTCCAGTTTGGTTTTTGATTCTCGTTCGCTGATGCTCGATATTGATGTGGTGATATGCTTTAAGGTAGTCGCTAATCGGTATTAGTTATCTTACTTTGTTTCCATTGTAAGTTATTTTTATTGTACTCTAATTATGCTCATGCTCATTTATTGGCAGGTATCAGATTTATATTCTTCATGCTTTGATGTGTTTGGGTTTTGATTTTTGCCGAAATTTAGACTTAGAAAAGTGTGGGGTGTTACAGAACCTCTTTATGAACTTTTGCAAAGTCTCTGCGGGTTTTTGCTAGAGTGTCATCAATATCATCATCACATTCTTAGTGCAAGTTATATGAACTCTGAATCACCCCATGAACCTATCCACAGGTTCACTCCAAGATCCGATTAATTTGTTGTTGAGCTTCCTAAACCAAAGTGCAGGAAAATCTGAAAAGAACAGTGAGAAACATTTTTCCATGAGCTCGGGAGATGCCCCCAAGCACGTCCATGTGTTTGATATAGCGTGATAGATGTGTGGTAGGATCCGATCTCCCATCCTTTGTCGTCAAAACAGGTAGTTTGAAATTTGATGGTGCCCTTGCGTTTCTGATGTTTGAAATAAAAGAACTTCGAGTCACATCCTTATACTATTAGCCAGATACCTCGCCTCGGGTTTTTCACCATATAATCTCGGTCAACTGATCACTATCTAATGTGAGTTGAGAAACCTATCCTCCGCTTCTTGAGGGGAATTCAGGAATGTACTGTTCGAGTTGTACTCCTTCAAACCTTTCTACTGGAGTCTCACGCCTCTCTATGTTGTTCAAATACAAATTAGCGTAGTTTGATTTCCAACATGAACTTTCGATTCAACCATAAACTAAGGTGTTGCTATGGGTGTAATCTCAGTTCCCAAAACTGTGGGAGCACTACCTTCCAAACCCTCGAATACCTACTCCTGAGCCACGCTACCAACTCTAGAAACTAGAACTTAGCCAACAAAAACTTCTTATGTTGCAGTCGTACCAGGATTAGGGGTATTGCCCCTAAGTCTAGCCGAATCAATACCGATCCGAGGATCATTATCGGCATGGGTTCGAGGTTGAGGGATTGCCCTCAACTCTTGATCCATATTCTGAGGAACACTAGCACTTTTTCCAATGATATCACCTTGTCCTATCAGCCTTCCAAAGCTTTCCATTCTTTCCATGAAGGCATCCACAAACTCTCCACGCCTTCTGATGGGCTCTTTTTATCTTTCTAAATGTGTCATCAAGTCCTTAGCCAAAGCATTCAAATCCTTCTGAGTTACTTGATTCAACAAATTTCCAATAGAAGAAACTTCCTGACTTCCTTCATTTCCAACACCTTTAGCTTCCAGGTAGCGTCGAGCTTTTTTCTCTTAACCATCTACAAATCTTAGGATTATTTGTTCCCTTAACAATTAAAATCTGAGACCAAATCCAAAGGTTGCATGCCCCTACTTAGCGCGCCAAAATGTTGACGTGGGGAATTGGTCCTCCCTCGCCAGCACCCAAGTTGTATGAATTGAGTAGTGAATCCAATGAAAATGTGCAAGTACGTAAACAGATACACAAAATTTATTTTAGTTCAGCATAAATGCCTACGTCCACTTTGTCGTAACTATTCTTTGTTAACATTACATTTACAAGTTTCATCGAGTACAAAACTTTGAGTTATAAAGTACAATGTCCTTGTTAATTCCTTACCATGCCATGAAAAACATCATCATCTTCCTAAGTCCAAATATTCTTAAAGTATGCTTCTATGTCCAAATCTGCCCAAAATAGCGAGGTAAGTGCTAAATTTTTGTTGAGAATTTTCTTGCAAAGTTCATAGGTCCAAAAGATCATCCATAAAAACCATGAAAGAAGCCATTAGAGAGCTCCAAAACCAAGCTTCCCGCATGTAGAATGGAAGTCCAAAGATCCTTTCAAATGTCACATCAATCAGGTATTTATAGGTGGAGCTTGTGGGCCAAAGCCCAAAATTTCGAATCCCGAAATCGGCACGTATCCAGGGACTTAGCCAAAACCCAAACACTTCCCTCGAATTGCCTTCATCCAATCCAAAATTCTGCTTGCTCGAGCTTTAAAATCTATGTGAAAATCCGAGTGTCGCCACCTTGTATTTGAGTGATCAGGTTGTGTGTAACACCCCGTGTATTCTATAACAGTGAAATTCACAAATTAAAGTATAACTAATTTCAAATCAAGAATTAAGGGAAACGGGATATGCCATTGCGTTCGTCTCAGAATTCTGCTTGAAATAGAGTCCGAGTTTGCGTAAAACGTACTTCGTATGAAGAAGATATGGCCTCCGGAAGTTTCAGAATTCAGTTTAAAGTTCAAACAGACCAAAACAACTCAGAAAAACCAATTTGAAATTCAAAATCGGGCCGGATAGGCCATGGCAGGAATTTTCCCGCCCAAGGCACCCAGGTCGACTTGGTAGTCGACCTGGGGCTACCCAGGTCGACTGGGCAGTCGACCTGGGTCACCCGTGTCGACTGCCAAGTCGACACGGTGTCGACTGGCGTGTCGACCTGGCCCCTGAGCCAGGTCGAACCCAGCCCCCCTGGCTGGCCTGGTTTGTGTTTGGTCGATTTTCTGAGCCTTGCCTTGTCACTAGGGCTAGGTGTCAGCTCCTGGTTTGTCTCTCCTTCAAACGAACGGCTATTATTAAACCAAGCTCCATAGACGGTCTTAATCAACTCACAAACTCTATTTAAAGGACCTAAGACTCACCCTAATTCACACAAACAAAAATGGAGATGAGACCGTCATGCTGCTGAGGAGAGACTAGGAATAGCCGTTAGAAATTGAGAGACAATTAGGAGATAATTCGAAAGCTTAAAGCAACGTCAATTAAAACAACGCCTACGACAAAAGATAGCATCTCCAAATTCAGAATTCAGATTCCTGAATTGAAGATTCGTCATACGTTGTAAGTAGAGTGCTATTCCGATGTGAATAAATAACTGTGTTTTGATTTATGTAAAGTGAGAAATGGAATTGTGGCGATAATGATCTATATTTGTATGTTGCTTTGATTCTAAACGATTTGGAAATGTTATGGTATACGATCGGATATTTGCAAGTATGTGGTTTATGTTGACAACCATATGTTGTGGTATTTTATTTGGGGTTCATACAAGTATATGCTTCATGTTAACAACCATATGTTGTGGTATTTTATTTAGGATTCATACAAGTAAATGATTCATGTTAACAACCATATGTTGTGGTATTTTATTTGAGATTCATACAAGTATATGATTCATGTTAACAACCATATGTTATGGTATTTCATTTGGGATTCATGCAAGTATATGATTCACTATTATGCCAATATGATGTACATACTTTTATGATCACTTTTAGTGTGTAATTGGACTCGACTAAGTACTATGGTTTATATGAATCTATGTTGGAATTGGCAAATCATACTTTTGTATTAGAAACAAAAGTAAGCATTTTTATGAACATGACTAAACTATGTTTGGTATTATGCCTAGTTGAAAACATGTTTTAGGCCTAAGTTGTTATCAAAATCATATGGTGATATATGTGACACATAATTAAGTTAGATTTACATTCCAATTGCAAGTTTACATGAATAGACCAAAAACATGATTTCATGTTTAAGTATTGTTTATGCCATGATTATATGAATAGAATGATTCATGTTTAAGTATTGTTTATGCCATGATTATATGCTATTACAATGCAAGTTCACATGTGCCTAGTTCATGTTAATTGAATCGTTATGTTGCAAGTTCATGCGTTCACACTCCCCTTTTTATGTTACCTTATAAACACCATGTTATATGCCTCCCCTTTTCATATGGCTAAGTTGGGTTTAAATATTAAACCCAACATATCTTATATTGTAGCGAATGTGTAAAACGGGGGTAATGACGTTTGGGTTAAAATATAGAACATATGTGTGGCATGTTTGACGCATGCCAACAACCTTGAAAAACAATTAAGTGGTATAAATAAATTTTACCCAATAAAGATGAATTTGAATAATGGGCCGCAAATATTTACATATAAAAAGAAAAGAGACAAAATATGTAAATTTAGAAAATACGATGTGTTTAACCCGAGGTTGGATTGAGTTGTGATGTAAACCTGCCCGAAACCGCCCGGCTGTCCAGTAGTCACAACAATACCTATCCAATATGGGTGGTTAAACACGGAGCCCAATAAAGACTCGAGGTTAGACTGAGTTGTGGCGTAAGACTGCCCGGACCCAACCGACAACAGGCAGCCACAACAATACCTGTCTAATGTGAGAGGTCAAGGCTTTAATAAGACAATTAAGGCTGAGTCAGGATTGATAGGATTAAGTAAATTGAATTAATACTTAATCAAAATGGAACATGCTAAACTATACAGACTGATTGGGGGTTAGGTTTACAAAACACTTAACCAACTTAGCATGTTGGCTAGAAATAGAAAACCTAGTAGCAGGGGACCCTTTTCAGCAGTAACCCTACAAGGTGTATCTGGATACCCTGAACTAGGCAGGGTAGGGCACGATTACTGGGCTGACTGTAAGAGGTCAAATCGACGGTGGTGGTGCAACAGTGTAGGTTCTAACGGGGTGCGGGCGTGCACACACTCCGGCGCAGAAAAATAAGGCACTGGGCACCAGTAGCATACCTGTGCATTCTAGGATTGTGTCGGGCCGCCACCATGGGACTTGATACACCCCATGGTGGGACCAGCATAGGTAACTACAACAACGAGGGCCGTAAGACACATGTAACTATGCGAGTAGGAGCCGATCATCAGAAATGGATCACTTCACCCTGATTATGGGATGCATGTTGGGAACTAGTTTATATGGGTACAGAGATTAATATGGGGTACGATAGTATAATCGACTCCAGACAACTTAACTTAGTTTGTGGTGCTTTCCCATTTCCAGTTTATACTTATCATACCCAGTTCTTTATTCATAGACTGAATAGTCCTAGACTTACTCAGGCTTTATGTCTGACTCTACTTTTCTTTCGTCTTCTTTTCTTTCGTCCCCCCCCAGGTCCACAGGGAGGGAATACCGCAGCTTGACCAGCTTTCACATCCAGCTTGAAAGAGAAAGAATGTATTGCTTGGATCTTTTTCGTTTTGGACTATGGCTTTGGACAGCAATTATGGGACTTATGCAGTTTATTTATGTTTTCTTTATGCTTCTTTAAATAATGTAATCAAGACAGTTATGAAGATGTTATGTTTTTGGAAGAATTGTAAGACAATTATGGTATGGTTTGTGTAACACGTATTTTAATTAAAAGTAGTTGTTGTTTTCCGCTGTTCAAAAATATGTGTTCTTATATCTGTCTTGTATATCTGTGACTTATACTTATAATCCTACACCAAAATTAGGGCATTCCCTTTGAAAGTGACCCTAACGGAGGTGGGGTGTTTCATTGTGTGAGCCATATTTTCCTTGATAAATCTGATCAAACATTAGGTGTAGATGCCAAGCTAAAAGGTCATGGGCTAGACCCATGGATTTCGGTTATCCACTCGTGCTTAAAAACATTGTTCAGCTTGCCAGATCCATCCAAACAATTCGCGTCCGCAGATGCCGATCTAGGAATCAGACTTCCTTGTGCTTGGATCCTTTTATGCTCAGCTGCATTTCCATGTGATCCGCCCGATGCTGGTAGGCTTTTTTTAGTGATCGCTTTGTATCAGGTTTGTATGCAGGGGATATGAAATATAATACCAATCCTCAGATCGGTATTTTGGATTATGCACAAATCCAAGGCTCATGCCTTGGTTTCTTGTTGATCCGCTCGTGCATGGCAAACATTTGAAGCTGATCCAAGTTTTTGCATACCAAAACCTATGCTTTTGCCTTATTCAGTCACCACATTTTATCTGATTTGATTCATGCCAACTTCGTATTCAATCCCTATGCTCCGACTTTCCATATCTAAAGAGATCTTATGGGATACGAAATCCACACGTGTTCAAGATATGAAAATCCCTAAAGAAGTCGAATATGGAATTTCCACTAGCCAACTAACTCTGATTCAAACCAAAACTTCACCAACCCGAAGTACATCAAACTGAGAATGTTGATCTAGGAATTAAACCATATTCCCAACCTTTTTTCTGATCACTTCGCGTCTTCGACCAAATCGTTTAGCACTTCCTTGAGATCATACTCGAATCTTGAGTACATCGATAACCAAAAATCATCGCGTGACTGCCTTGGCAAAAAGCGGGTCAACGTGACTCATTATGTACATTGTGCATATATGCATGTTTGGTTGTAAAATTGATTGTACAAAATTTGTTGTGTAGTTTAGAAAAGTTAGGTGCCTGCACTAAGACTTAGTCAACGGTAAAATTTCAGGACAATTTTTTTTTAAGAGAGAATAATGTAACACCCAAAATCTGGCATTAGTTAAATTAGTTATTAATTATTTTCCAAAATGGAATTTAAACAAATAATGGAACTTGACTGTGAAACATGCACCGTTAAGTTTGTAATGGAGTTCTGGTCAGATTTCATGTCTGGAACTTCATAAACAAAGTTCATATGAAAAAATTATGGGTGAAAAACAAATAAGGACTAAAAATAAACAATCAAAATGAGCATAATAACTCTCCTCTTTAATTGACCCGGCCCGATCACTTTTCATTTCGACTAAAGGGTCAATTTAATTGTCAACTACTTGATCGACCGATTGGTCGATTTGGCTATGCAGTGGCTATGGTTGTGATGGATTTTTATTTAATATTAACAAACGGATCTTTACAAAATTAAATCTAACGATTCAGGGTCATTTCAGCGTCTATGAATAAAGGCCTATACCCTATTTTTTTTCATATTTTTCTGAGGTATCAGCGAAGCACTACTATTTTCATCTTACAAAATTTCTTAAATAAAAAGATTTATAATCAAATAACAAGAATTAAAGAGAATGAATCCAGATCCATGAATAAAGATAGGTTTTGCATGAAAGGTAATTTCTTAGGTTTCTATTCTTTATTTTCTTTCCCTATTCTAATTCTTTATTAGATCTTCAAGTATTAATATATGTATCTGTAACAACCCATTTTTTTGATAGTTCAAATCAACAGTGATCCTCAAATGTCGACTTAAATAAATCAAAAATACAGATAGTTATTGGGATTAATATAAGAAAAAGGAGAAAAAAAGGAAAACAACCACAGAATCTCACAGCAGAAGGACAAAAATATAATAAATAAATAACAGTTCATGAAGCTGTTAAAACATATATTTGATTATACACTTACAACGATTATCAGATTTAACTGTTGTACAACATACCAATATTTGCAGTGGAATAATAATAATAAATATGTCTGTTGAGCTCCATCTTGATCTCCATCAGGGCCGGTCCTAGGACTTTTGGTGCCTAAAGTGGAAAGCCAAAAAGAGGCCCTTCTGCAGACGATAATGCATAACATCAAAACATGCGAGTGTGCAGTTTTAAATTCTGGTGTTCATTGAAATTTAAAAATACTTCAATTGATCAGACTATCAACAGAATTTCAACATAACTGACAACCCACCACCATTGCAATTTTCCTATATAATATAATCGCACCGAATAACATAAAATGGTATAGTGGGAGCCAAAGCCGAAAGCTTGATTTGAGTATTTTATGATACCGACCCCCTGTGCTAAACTCAGTTAAAGTACTAAAATATTGGAATGATAACAATCAATTACATCAATACAAATACTGATAAGCATATTATGAGCTTAATCCATAAACAAAAATATTTTTCAATTCGACAAAACATAATGCGAATCTTAAGGTGAAAATTAAGAAGCATGTAACCGAACAGATTGAATTTCACATCATAACATGAGAACTTTTAAATTAGCAAGAAAAAAAGAGGACTCACATGAAAGTTAAAAAAAATAAAAATTGAAATTGTACAGTCCATACTCCATACTGAAGGCAATGATAAATATATATGGACACAACTTTTAAACATTATCAACATTAACATTCTGTAGGGTTAAAATTTATTAATAAAAAGTTCAAAATTATAAGATTCCCATGATGATGACAAAACAGATAAACTCCTAAGTATTAAACATTCTATGTACAGAATTCGTATTGCAATTTGCTACTTTTGAAAAATCAAAATAAATGAATTTCCATGGTAAAGGTATAGCTCCTACAATTTTTTATACATAGTAGATTGAGTTAGCTAAGGGACGACATGAATACCCAAATAATTTTACAGTATAATAACTTGAATTATAAATTATTACTAACTGAGTGCTAACTGTAACCAAGAACTCAAGATTGAAGAAGAAGAGAAGCTTGGAATTGGATCGCCTGCCTCTGCCTGGCACTTGTACCTTGCTGCCTTGTGATTTGGATTTTGCGATACTTTGGAATTGAGTATAAACTAAATTTATCAAAATTGAATTGTTCACCCATCTTTGATATTACTTTAAATAACCTGATTTATAGTAATAGTTGAACTGTGAACTCGAGATTTTATAAACAAATAACTCAAAGTGAGAATTATAATTGAAATTTAATTATTAAATCAAATTATTTCAAATCGAACTATTAAATCGAATTGAATAAGAATGGGAAGTCAAATCCTTTTTAATTAAGATATCGAAATTCAGTCGAATTGATTTGAAACTAAAATATGATTTCCTGTTTTGTTAAAATTTTAAAATATGATTCTAACTCCAACTATATTATTATTTTTTAAAACCATTTTATTTTATAATGACAATTTTCTTAATAAACTATTTACCTTATAACTATTTTATTTTATTATTTATTTTAAATTAACTATTTTAATTTTAACTATTTATTTTATAAACTACTTTATTATTTTGACTATAGATTTTTCTAAATTTGATTATTCCGTTTTAATTACAAACTATTTATTTTTCAAACCATTTAAATTGTATATCTAACTATTTCAAATATATTTTTAATTATTTTAATATTCAAATTATTTTAAAGTTGGAATTGTTTCAAGATTTTAAATTAGTTTAAATGTAGATATTATGATGAATAATATTCTCTCTTGAATATTGAAATGATTTTTATAATCTGATATTTGGATATTAAGTACGACCCCCTTTGAAATGTGAAAGAGCCGACTGGTGTGAAAAATGTAAACGATTGGCTATTAAAGAGACCGGGATCAGATATCGTAATACTCTCTGCCAATACCGAAAACCACTTTAACAATTGTATATGATGGGGAGTTCCAGAATGAAGTAGGTTGATTTGGAGGCGAATACTAGATTTGAAGAAAGAGAACGATGATGGATGTCCTTGACCTTCGGGTCATAATTAAAATGACTAAAACAGGGATATACCGGACCAAGTGGGGTTAGCTACCTCCATCGGAACACTTCTTCCTTTATTACCATAGTCCCTCAGTTTGATTGATTTGATGCGCCTCCGTGATTTGGAAGTGTTGTTCGAGGTAGGCGGTAGTTGCGGCTATGCGTTACAACCAGTCCGAGCATGTAACTAGTATATTCCTACTCTGGGCATTCCTCGTGTGCCTTGTCATATTATCTTGATCGAGCCCCCTATGACTTTAATTTGTACCATACCTATGGAGTGCCCTCTGATAGCCACTACACACTGTGGACTTTACGGTATCTGTATAGACTACGATATAATAAATGGTGTAAGAGTAATAATGGTAATTCCGCTTACGCTATTTTAATATTTTATATTTAAACATAAACACTATTATAATAGCGTATTGTATTATATAGTATCTAGTTTAACGGATCCTTAGGAGATGGAAATTCCCGTAACATCTCTTAAATTATTGCATCCATATTATCACATGAATTTGATTTAACTAATATGAGAATATTTTAGTTCTGATTCGAGTATTTTTGTCTTTTCATTTGTGCTTGGGTCAGCCTGAGTTTCAGTTATCGAAGACACTATTTTGAAGATGAAGATGGAGCTTGCTAGAAATATTATATTTATTACCGCTGCGAATATTGGTATGTTTATTATAGTTAACTCTGATAATCGTTGTAAGTGTAAGGACCCGTAACTTCCCCGATCTACGAGGAGAAGAGAAAGAACGGATTGCCTTGAGGACAAGACGAATCAGAACACAAAAAGAAGAACATTTCATTGCTTATTACAACAATTTCATCAGAATACAAGAATATATAGAGTATGAATAAATATTATACATCATAAAAATATCAGAGTTTACAATACATTACAATGCAGCGGAAAATAATACAAAACACAACTGAAAGGAATATATGGATATAGATATCATTCCACCTGTAAACCAGGATCCTTTGAATATAAATCTGCAATACCAAAACTAATAGCTGCCCGTGTGGAAAATAGAAGCAACCAGAGTTTAGGTTAAAACAATAAACTCCAGGTCAGTCATGTGACTGGTGTGAGAACTAAAAACAGTTAGTAATCTTTATTTTAAAGTTTGGTATATCAAGGGACCACGCCGTATAACACGGAACGGGTTCCCTCCCAAGAATACCAGTGCATAGGGTTTCCTCCCCAGAATACCAGTGCATAAAACAACAACGCCATGCTAAATAAAGAACAATGAAGCTATTATAAGCTCAGGTCCCATCACACAATGCAACGCAAGCCGGAGGATAGAGTTGTTACCTTATAATAGCCCGAAAATGCTTGGTTCGTGAAATTTCATCTTTTATTATTACTATAAGTGTATAGTGTCAAAACAATTTCAATCATAAGTATCAGTCATAGACGACATAAGTGCCCCATACCACTATGTCGCCATACTAGGCTCTAAATCAAAACCGCAAAATGTCGTATTGGAAGTTGGATTTCCATCTGTGAACCAAGGCAAGGGATCGTCCTTACCGCTTCGAGACGCTCTAGCCCGTGTCTCAGGAACAGAATGCATCGTCCCTTGGATCGTCAGGGCGGGTCCACTCGATGTGTATTAAAATGCCTGAACACTGCGTTTCCCTGCCCTATGGGGAGTCAATGA
The DNA here is from genome assembly GCA_030737875.1 of Allium sativum. Taxonomy (NCBI): domain Eukaryota; kingdom Viridiplantae; phylum Streptophyta; class Magnoliopsida; order Asparagales; family Amaryllidaceae; genus Allium; species Allium sativum. The sequence continues at coordinate 418,815,374 of CM060913.1, read as the reverse complement.
GCCAAATGACTCCATCGGTTCCGGATCGACCGATATAACCGAGGCGCCTCGCTATCCATCATCCACATAAGTAAAATGCCCTAGCGTGTAAAACCCAAAACACCACTGCTAGCTAGAAGGAAACGCATGCCCTCCCAAAGGTCCTTCTCCCATTTCTGGTTCACACCAGGGTGTGAGGCTCAATAATTAACACAACACAAAGCTATGCCACAAATGCCGTACTTTGATCATCAACCACAAGACCCTGCTTTTCAACAGAAGCCTTGATAATTTGAATCTCAGCATGCCACACAGGCAATTCACGCTATGCAACTGATGCCTATCAATCACACAGAATGAAATCTGATGTCAAACACACATCCATTTACAAGTTCGCTCTGGGTCTGAACGAAACCGGAGGCACCTTATTCCTCCCCCGTATGTCCAATACAGGGGAGAGGCCCTCGCATATCCGTCGATCTCCAAGTACGTCTGGACGATCACCACTTATTACCTTGCCTTGGGTATACAGCCCAATCAAGACATCAGTAATCATCCAAACGATGTGAAGACCTCCGGTCTTCAACCACCGTCTTCATCCTCGACACATCATCGAATCAGTTTTTCAGAATGGGATAAACCCGGTCTTTCTAATAACTCGCATATATAATAAACAAGTGTTATAAAAACACAACATACGCCTCATTCCAATCTAGAATATTTCTTTATCCAAATATTCATATAGTTTGGGAAAGGTTCCCGTTCATTTTGTCAAAGATAAATTCTTTAAATTTATTCTTTAATCTTCCTTTGGATATCATTTCAATCTAATTAAAGATTCATTAAATCTCCACTTGGTTTTAATCTTCCAAAAAATCAATATTAACAATTGTTTAACTTGGGAAATCATATCCTGCCTTTAACAGAGTTAAAGAACCAATGTCATTTAAAACACGGTTCACGATAAACCCAAAATCACATTTCATTCCATCAGCCTTTAACCGTAAATTAGCAAGTGAACAATTCCCTAAGTATTAACCCCGAAGGCCGAAACCAACATCAGATCAATACCCAGGAAACCATTCAACTTAACTAATCTCCAGTTAGTTTCTGATTTTCTTAACTCCATTGGGTCTAAGAATAGTATTATTAAAGATACCATTCACGACAACCCAAAATCGCATTCCATCGTTAATCGGGTTAAAGAACAAGTGTTATTTAAAACACCGTTCATGATAAACCCAAATCACATTTCATTAATTATGGAATTTTCATGGATAAACAAATCAATATATAATCGATATCAATTCCCCTAATAACATAAATGGAATAACGACAAAGCCTTCTAAATTCCATATGTATTAACAGTCTTCCTCCACCGAAGTTCACTTCGATTATTATCAATCGAATTCCATTCAATTCCAATTTAATATATTAAATTGGAAAACCGTTACTTTGGAAAATTCCCGTTAAATCTTAATAAAAAGATTTATAAATTCCAAATCACATTTCACCGTAAATCGGGTTAAAGAACGAATGTCGTTAAAAACACAGTTCACAATAAACCAAATTCACATTAGCCTCTAGCCGTAAATTAGTAAGAGAACAATTCCCTAAGTATTAACTGTAACACCCCACATCCATTAATGTCACTCATAAAGGGAATGCATTAACTTCTATGGAGCGTTTTAAGTGAGTATAGAACAGAAACTTAACAATAAGACAGATATAAACAGTACTTGAAAATTTAAAACTTTATTTCATTGCAGCGGAAAATACATAAGTTTGATTACATCATCAAAACCAGAGTCAAAGTACATAATATCCATCTTGACCAAATCGAAGTACATAAATTGAAAGACATAATCCCTAATACTAATTAGTCATAAATAATAGAGGCTGAACTTTACTTCAACGATCCAAGTAATCTTCTAAAAGCAAGAAATACAGCTGTCCAAAATCAAGCTCCACTGGTGCTAGTTCCAACCTGAGCACCTTGGGGGGGGGGGGGGAGGAGGAAACAAAGGGAGTCAGACATAAAGTCTGGCGAGTGCAATAACTTTAACAATATAATTACCAAAATAACTAGGCTAAGGCATAAGTTGGAAAATAAGGAAATGACTGTGAACAATTAAGTATGGCAGAGTAAACAAGGAAACAAGACGAACTAAGATAACGTTAAAGCGCGCTTAACCCACTATAAGATAATTACAATACTGCACCACCACTAGTCACCCTAAGGTTGATTCCGCCTACAAAACTTAATAATGATAATGGTAGTTTCGTGCACCCCTAGCTGCCTTCATAGGTGTCGCATGCCCCTATCTCCACTAGGTGTACCCACTACCCCATGCGATCGGCTCCCTAACTCGTAGATACCCGTGCTGGCCCCACAGTGGGGTGTATCACTCCCTAAAGTGGCAACCCGATACCACCAAGAATGCACGACTTATACCTACACGATGCAACAACGTCTTACCTACCAGTCCAGGTCCACACACGCATATGAACCCGTTGGACTTGCGTTGCCACCGCTAACCCGGTTTGGCCTCTTACAGTCAAGCCCAGTATGCGTGTCCCGTCCTCGACTTGGGTCGAGCCCACAAAGATACGTATGGGTTACTAGTTGAAACGGGCCCCCATTACTTGACATAAGCTATCCACTTAAGCTTGGTCCCCTCTAGCACATCCCACTTAACCCACTTCTTATTCATGTTCACTTACATGTTTCAATTTTGGTTAAGTGTTTCTAATCGTATTTCCAATGCCACCCAAGGCACCCATAAATTCCACATGCTACCCAAATCACCCACTTAACCCCCTTATATCCCACTACATGTTTATCTGATTAAGTGTTTCTTAATTCATTATGACCGTAACCTCATAAAGACCTCTCACATTAGACTGACATTTGTGGCAGCTGGATTTGTCGGGCGGGTCCGGGCAGTCTTACACCACAAAAGAGCCTAACCTCGTGTCTTTACAATTGTTACGTATTTAATTTATGCCTAAGACCTCCCACACTAGACTGGCATTTGTGGCAGCTGGATTTGTCGGGCGGGTCCGGGCAGTGTTACACCACGAAAGAGCCTAACCTCGTGTCTTAGACGATTAATTACACCTAATTAATCATCCCCCAATTTGAATTACTTTCCCTATTCAAATTACTAATTAATTCCAAATTTAACTATGGCCATAATTGACTCAATTATTTCCATCTATTTATGGTATGTAAAATCATACCAATTTTCATCATAAATTAATTTTATGCCTTTTAAGGCATTTATGCCAATTAAATCTTTTAATATTATCCCCTTTAACCCGCGTTGTACGTTCGTTCGTTTAACGTAAAATATACGTTAGACTCGAATAGTCTAACTCATGGAATAAAGAGAAAACATCACAACATACATAGAAATAAAACTAAATCTAAACATAAGGGGTGAACTTGCATGTGTGAATGATGTTCTACATCTAAAACTTGCATAGGCCAAAGTTACAACTTGCATAAAACTACATATGTCATAGATCCAAATCTAAAGGTGTAAAACTTGTTGAGATAATGGTCACAAACTTGCATAAATCATGTATGTCATAGATCTACATCCAAAGGTGTAAACTTGCATAGGCAATAACCCTAAACTTGCATAACATGATTCATATTCCAAACTCATATATTTATACAAACTTGCATATATGATTTATGCAACATAACAATGGTCTAAACGTACATCTAAACATGTAAACTAGTATGTAGAATTTGGCATATAACTCATTCATGCCATAGCCTAACTTTAGATCTAAAATAGCTGTCATGAAACATGTAAAGTTATATCTAATCTCTACTAACTTGCATATGATCCACATCTAAACCAACACCTAAACTTGCATACATACGTATGATTTATCATATGAATCAACATAACAAAACTAGCATATGAAACATGATGATTGGATTACACATAAAATTACAACATAGATGATAGCAACATAGCTTTACAACATAGATGATAACATCACAACATAACATCATAGAATTTATAACATATATGATAATATCATAATTTTACAACATAACTATAACATGCGGTCAATAATTCACATCACATCCATACAATCCGCATCATAACTTAATCCAATTAAATTGCTAATTATTTTATTAAAGAAATCGAACTCACAACTCAAAGAAGGTCTTGAGTTCTGAATTCTGAGTTCTGAAGTTGAATTAGCTTTCCTTTGAAGAAGATTCGTTGTTAAAGTTGAATAGAACTGGTTTGATTTGTTGTTCTTCATCTCTAATTGGTGGCGGCTACTCTAGGTTACAAGATGACAGCATGACGGCCATAATTTCAGTTTTTATTTTGATTTAGAGTTTGAGTCTACCCATGTTTATATAGAATTTTAATTTAATTAAAGCCGTCGGATGATCTTAGGGTTAATCAAAACCATTCAGTCGGGATAGGGTGACACCTCAACAAGGAGTCAGAAAGGACTCAATAATGAGTCACAACATGGGTCGGACTGAACCAGAAAGCTGTGCTGGTTTTCTCTCGGCCTGGGCGCATTTGGGAAGTGTGCCAATGAAAATTTGTACTGGCGCACTTCCTAAGTGCGCCAGTGCAATCTTCCTCTTTTTTCCTCTATTTTCCCTTCTGACTTCGTTCGTCCATATCTTCTTCATCTGATATCCGTTTTACGCAAACTCGGATTCTATCTCGACCAGAATTCCGAGACGAACACAATGGCGCAACCCATTTCCCTTAATTCTCACGTCTGAGATTGATTATTCTTTAATTTAGTTAATTCGATTATTCAAAAATCCGGGGTATTACATTATCCCCTCCTTAAAGGATTTCGCCCCCGAAATCTCCAAGTTAAGAGAATGCATATCCTAACATCCAAACAACCATCTACTCAACCATCAAACACAGGCATCCATTGTCCTTATAAAATTCCTAATGCTGTATGAACATATGCAAGAAGTGTCTGTATATGTTCCTTATTTAATGCAAAATCAGGCGGTCTACTGATTCAGTTGACCTCCTTAATGCAAACCATGATAGTGCCATGCGTCCATTATGTATGCGAAAGAACCCTATCGATACATATTATTTCTACTTGTGTGCACATCCATTCACCAAAATGCAGCATCCATATGATAGCACAACCATTATACATCCATTAACTTAAATATGCACACACATTTATATGCAATATGCAATATGAAGTGACTGAGCCGATATAGTGCCTAAAGTTGTGTATATGCATCCACGAGCAACCACTAGCAACCACTTACATCCACGTGCATCCATCATACATAACATGTCTCAAACACATGTTTCAACCATAGGACTACCCTATCTAAAGGTCAAAGATACTAGCGAGAGGACATACTAAAGATAAGATAAGTACAAGCTAAGCGATAAAGGAGAAATTAAAAGACATACCCTCAAAAAGGAAAGGGTACAATGAACACATCTTCTCTTCCGTCTCCCAAGTAGTGTTTATTTCATCATCTCCCTGTTGCACTTTGACTAGCTTGACCTTTCGATTCCTCAACTTCTTAATCTCCGACCCAAGAATGCACGTAGGAGCTCGTCGAATCGTCGCATCACGCTCTATATCCACCTCTCTAAGAAAGCTCGACTCTACCACTTCCCCGGCCTCGTGCAAGCACTTCCTCAAATGTGATACATGGAATACATCGTGTACACCACTAAGTCTCTCGGGCAACTCCACTCTATACGCCATCTGCCCAGTCCTCTCCTTAATAGGAAACGACCTTACGAACCTTGGTGCTAACTTCCCAACGAACCCAAAGCGAACGACGTTCCGTAATGGAGACACCTTGACAAAGACCATGTCCCCAATATCAAACTCAAGATCTGACCTCCTCTTGTCCGCATAAGATTTCTGCCTATCTTGCGCCGTCTTCATCCTCCTTCGAATAAATTGATCTTTTTCGAAGTCTCTCTAATCATATCGGGCCTAAGCAAGATTTTATCAGTAAACTCCCACCAACATGTAGGCGATCGACACGGCCGTCCATAAAGAGCCTCGAATGGTGCCATGCCAATGCTAGATTGAAAGCTATTATGCGAACTCTACTAACGGAAGATGTTCCTCCCATGTACCTCCGAAGTCCAAGACACACAACCTCAATAGGTCCTCTAGAATACGATTCACCCTCTCGGTCTAGCCGTCCGTCTGAGGATGATATGCAGTGCTCAGACATAATTGAGTCCCTACCGCTTCTTGCAAGCTCTTCCAAAATTCTCTAGTAAAGATCGGATCGCGGTCGCTCACTATGCTAAAAGGAACACCGTGCAAATGAACTATTTCTCGAATGTATACGGAAGCTAACCATGGAGCAATCCTCTTACGCTTCATGGGAATGAAATAGGCGCTCTTAGTAAGTCTGTCTACCACGACCCAAATCCCCGTATTACCCTTCCTCGGCCTCGGTAATCCGTCAACGAAGTCCATCGAGACGCTTTCCCACTTCCATTGTGGGACCTCCAATGGGTGAAGCAATCCATCGGGCTTCTTTTGCTCTGCCTTTACTTGTTGGCACACCAAGCATCTAGCGACAAACTCAGCCACATCCCTCTTCATGCCGGCCCAAAAGTAAACTCTTCTCATGTCCATGTACATCTTGTCCCCGCCAGGATGGATGGACATTTTCGAACGATGTGCATCATCAAGAATGGTCTTCCTCAAATTCTCGTCTCGTGGTACACAAAGTCTACCATCCCTACGTAACCAACCCTTATCATCTAGGGTATACCTACAGAGATGGCTCAATGACTCTCCCCTTTTGAGCTTCTCTACTAACTCAACCACCTGTGGGTCATCTCGCTGTGCCTCACCAATCCATCCCAAAAGCGTAGGTCTGACTTCTAAGGATGCTAGCAAACTGGGTACGAAGTCAATGGAAGGTCTAAAGTCAAACGTAGAGATGAAATCTAAGCTTCGCCGCTCAACAAACAACGGACTCAAGGACAACCTTTTCCTACTTAAGGCGTCTGCCACCACATTACCCTCGCCAGGGGTATATGCTATCTCGAAATCGTAGGACGCTAAGAACTCCATCCATCTTTGCTGCCTTAATTTCAAGTCCTTCTGAGAGAACAAGTATTTTGAGATTTGTGGTCAGTGAACAATTCAAATTTCTCGCCAAGAAGATAATGACGCCAAGACTTAAGCCCGAAGACAATAGCGGCCAAATCTAGGTCATGTGTAGGGTAATTTCTTTCAAGCATTCTCAGCTGCCTTCCACCATAGGCTATTACCCTTCCCTCTTGCATTAAGACTGCGCCTAGTCCTGTCCTACAAGCATCGGTATAAACGGTAAGTGGCTTACTCCCATCTGGCAATACTAAGATTGGGGCTGTGGTCAAAGCTCTCTTTAAACGTTGGAACGCATCATCACAATCTATGTCCCACGTGAAAACTAGGTTCTTCTTCGTCAAGCGTGTTAATGGGGCTGATATTTTTGCGAAGTCTTTGATAAACTTCCTATAGTAGCCAGCCAACCCTAAGAAACTCCTCACCTCGGTAGCATTATTAGGGACCTTCCAATCTTGGATGGCCACTACATTCGCGGGATCCACAGCTATCCCTTCTTTGGAAACCACGTGCCCTAAAAAATCGCACTTCCTTCTTCCAAAAGTGACATTTAGAAATTTTAGCTTTAAGGCTATGCTCTCGAAGGGTCTCCAACACTTCCCTAAGATGTAGGGCATGCTCTTCCTCGTTCTTAGAAAAGATCAAGATGTCGTCCATAAAGACTACCACGAATTTATTAAGGTACTCCCTAAACACCCTACTCATCAAGTCAACAGTATGCGGGGGCGTTTGTCAAACTGAAGGGCATCACAAGCCACTCCAAGAAGCTGTCTGGAGTCTTAAAGGCAGCCTTGTCTATGCTATTCTCAACCACTCTCAACTAACGGAAACCCGTGGCCAAGTCCAACTGTGAAAACACTAAGGCGCCAACTAACTGATCGAAGAGATCGTCAATCCTTGGTAGTGGGTGCCTATTCTTCTTAGTAAGCTTATTAAGTTCTCTATAGTCCACACAAAGTATAAGGGACCCATCTGCCTTCGTGGCAAATACTACTGGAGCACCCCACTTCGATATACTACGTCTGACGAACCCCTTCTCAAGCAATTCTTTCACTTTCTTACTGAGTTTTCTTCTCTCTCTTGGAGCCATGTGGCGCACTGGTAATGCAACTGGCTTTGCATTATCTACTAGATATATTCGAAAGTCTATCTCACGTTTTGGGGGTAAACCCCTCACCTCATCGAAGACATCAACATATTCACGGACTATGGGAATAGAATATAAGTCATCATCGTATGCGTCAAGGGATTCTAGGTAGCTAAGCATTACTGGACCTCTAGGGTCACAAGAAATATCAAGGGTCTTTCCACAACGGGTCAACAACCTAACTACCCTTCTTTCACAATCTAGGATGGCCCCATATCTAGTTAGCCAATCCATACCTAGAATCAAGCCGTAGCCCATGAAACCAAGAACAAAGTCATTGCATTCAAACTCAATGCCTAAGATAAACACTCTCAAATCCCGATAGATCATAGAAAGATGAGCCGAACCACCAATAGGATCTGAGACTACTAAGGGATCAGTAACAAGACTAGTATCTAGGTGCAGTATTTCAACTAATGATGTAGAGATAAACGAATGTGATGTGCCAGAATCGAATAAAGTACGGAAAGGATGATCAAACAGAAAAACTAAACTTTCAATGGAAATTGCTCTACCTCGTTCTTGCAGCGGTGGGACCACGAGAGCTTGAACTTGCCCCCTTGCCTCCCCTGGTGCCATAAGAGCCTGCACCTGTCCTCCTGAGGTAGACCCTGCCCTTTCTTTGGGCAGTCCTTAATTAGATGTCCCGCTTCGCCACAGTGGAAACAACCAGTCTTCTTTTTCTTTCTACAATCTTTGCTTACATGGCCCGGTGTCCCACAGTTAAAGCATCTTTTATTTGCCTTACCATTGTTGCCTTTTCCACCTTTCTTGTTCTGTTGTTGCTGTTGCGACTTCTTTTGATCCCCTTTCTTCTCGGGTGCTTTATTAGCATTGGCGCCCTTCTCTTCTTCATGCATAAGCGCCATGTTAACTAATCTCTCAAAGGTATCCCCCATGGGGATGTGGGTCATAGCTAACCCATGAAGCGGCTCGTTCAAACCCTTAACAAATCTCAGGGCCTTCTTTTCTGGTGTATTAACCAAGTCCAAGCCAAATCTCGCCAACTAGTTGAACTTGTTGACGTATTCTTTCACCGATAGATTCCCTTGCTTTAGCGCCAAAAATCTTTCCATGTACAGATTCTCTTCAGCCCGTGAGAGAAACTTCGCCTCAAACATCCGCCTAAAATCTGGCCATGTATCGACTGGACGTTCTCCATTAGTGACCTCCCACCAAAACGAGGCATCATCCTTCATTAACCAGGCAGCCAACTAGATTTTTCTTCCAACATCCACTTCAAAGATTCCAAACAATTCTTCCACCTCCTTTAGCCAATTACGAGCTTCAAGAAACATCTCCGTCCCGTGAAAAGGTTTTCCACCCATTGCTCGAAAGTCCTTACATATCTTCGCGAAAATATCGACACGAGGAGGAGGAGTATTTGCTGGACCTGCAGTGGTGGCCCTAGTCTCCAAATACCTCCTAAATCATCCTGATATTGTCATTCCCTCGGGTATCTCGGGAATTCCAAACATGCTGAAACGAAAAAGGAAAGATTCAATAAAAAAGAAACGAAGGAAAGATATATGGATCTTATGGTTATGCTTTCTAAAATAAGCTTTTCTCTGAAAATACTTTCCTTAAAACATACTTTTGAAAGTACTTCTTTATAAAGGTTGTTTTTCAAAAACACTTTTCAAAATTCATATCTGTTCTGGTAACCTTCAGCTCTGATACTACGTGTAACACCCCACATCCATTAATGTCACTCACAAAGGGAATGCATTAACTTCTATGGAGCATTTTAAGTGATTATAGAACAGAAACTTAACAACAAGACAGATATAAACAGTACTTGAAAATTTAAAACTTTATTTCATTGCAGCGGAAAATACATAAGTTTGATTACATCATCAAAACCAGAGTCAAAGTACATAATATCCATCTTGACCAAATAAAAGTACATAAATTGAAAGACATAATCCCCAATACTAATTAGCCATAAATAAGAGAGGCTGAACTTTACTTCAGCGATCCAAGCAATCTTCTAAAAGCAAGAAATACAGCTGTCCAAATCAAGCTCCACTGGTGCTAGTTCCAATCTGAGCACCTGGGGGGGAAGAAAGAAAAGAGGAGAAAACAAAAGGGGTCAAACATAAAGTCTAGCGAGTGCGATAACTTTAACAATATAATTATCAAAATAACTAGGCTAAAGCATAAGTTGGAAAATAAGGAAATGACTATGAACAATTGAGTGTGGCAGAGTAAACAAGGAAACAAGACGAACTAAGATAACGTTAAAGCACTCCTAACCCACTATAAGATAATTACAATACTGCACCACCACTATTACACTGCACCACCACTAGTCACCCTAAGGCTGATCCAGCCTATAAAAATTAATAATGATAATGGTAGTTTCGTGCACCCCTAGCAGCCTTCATAGGTGCCGCCTTCCCCTATCTCCACTAGGTGTACCCACTACCCCCATGCGATCGGCTCCCTAACTCGTAGATACCCGTGATGGCCCCACAATGGGGTGTATCACTCCCCAAAGTGGCAACCCGATACCACCAAGAATGCACGGCTTATACCTACACAATGCAACAACGTCTTACCTACCAGCCTAGGTCCACACACGCATATGAACCTGTTGGACTTGCGTTGCCATCGCTAACCCGGTTTGGCCTCTTACAGTCAAGCCCAGTATGCATGTCCCGTCCTCGACTTGGGTCGAGCCCACAAAGATACGTATGGGTTAATGGTTGAAACGGGCCCCCATTACTTGACACAAGCTATCCACCTAAGCTTTGTCCCCTCTAGTACATCCCACTTAACCCACTTCTTATTCATGTTTACTCACATGTTTCAATTTTGATTAAGTGTTTCTAATCGTATTTCCAATGCCACCCAAGGCACCCACTAGATTCCACATGCCACCCAAGGCACCCACTTAACCCCCTCTTGTCCCACTACATGTTTATCTGGTTAAGTGTTTCTTAATTCATTAAGACCGTAACCTCGTAAAGACCTCTCACATTAGACTGACATTTGTGGTAGCTGGATTTGCCGGGCGGGTCCGTGCAGTATTACACCACAAAAGAGTCTAACCTCGTGTCTTTACAATTGTTACGTATTTAATTTATGCCTAAGACCTCCCACATTAGACTAGCATTTGTGGCAGCTGTATTTGCTGGGCGGGTCCGGGCAGTCTTACACCACAAAAGAGCCTAACCTCGTGTCTTAGACGATTAATTACACCTAATTAATCATCCCCCAATTTGAATTACTTTCACTATTTAAATTATTAATTAATTCCAAATTTAACTATGACCATAATTGACTCAATTATGTCCATCTATTTATGGTATGTAAAATCATACCAATTTTGATCACAAATTAATTTTATGCCTTTTAATGCCAATTAAATCTTTTAATATTATCCCCTTTACCCCATGTTGTACGTTCGTTCGTTTAACGTAAAATATACGTTAGACTCGAATAGTCTAACTCATGGAATAAAGAGAAAACATCACAACATACATAGAAATAAAACTAGATCTAAACATAAAGGGTGAACTTGCATGTGTGAATGATGTTCTACATCTAAAACTTGCATAGGCCAAAGTTACAACTTGCATAAAACTACATATGTCATAGATCCATATCTCAAGGTGTAAAACTTGTAGAGATAATGGTCACAAACTTGCATAAATCATGTATGTCATAGATCTACATCCAAAGGTGTAAACTTGCATAGGCAATAACCCTAAACTTGCATAACATGATTCATATTCCAAACTCATATATTTATATAAACTTGCATATGTGATTTATGAAACATAACAATGGTCTACACTTACATCTAAACATGTAAACTAGCATGTAGAATTTGGCATATAACTCACACATGTCATAGCCTAACTTTAGATCTAAAATAGATGTCATGAAACATGTAAAGTTATACCTAATCTCTACTAACTTGCATATGATCCACATCTAAATAAACACCTAAACTTGCATACATACGTATGATTTATCATATGAATCAACATAACCAAACTAGCATATGAAACATGATGATTGGATTATACATAAAATTACAACATAGATGATAGCAACATAACTTTACAACATAGATGATAACATCACAACATAACATCATAGAATTTATAACATATATGATAACATCACAATTTTACAACATAACTATAACATGCGGTCAATAATTCACATCACATCCATACAATCCGCATCATAACTTAATCCAAATAAATTGCTAATTATTTTATCAAAGAAATTGAACTCACAACTCAAAGAAGGTCTTGAGTGCTGAAGTTGAATTAGCTTTCCTTTGAATAAGATTCGTTGTTAAAGTTGAATAGAACTGATTTGATTTGTTGTTCTTCCTCTCTAATTGGTGGCGGCTACTCTAGGTTAAAGGATGACAGCATGACGGTCATAGTTTCAGTTTTTATTTTGATTTAGGGTTTGAGTCTACCTATGTTTATATAGAATTTTATTTTAATTAAAGCCGTCGGATGATCTTAGGGTTAATCAAAACCATTCAGTCGGGATAGGGTGACACCTCAGCCCTAATGACTCAGCAAGGAGTCAGAAAGGACTCAACAATGAGTCACGACATGGGTCAGACTGAACCAGAAAGATGTGCAGGTTTTCTCTCGGCCTGGGCACACTTGGGAAGTGTGCCAATGCAAGTTTGTACTGGCGCACTTCCCAAGTGCGCCAGTGCAATCTTCCTCTTTTTTTCTCTATTTTCCCTTTTGACTTCGTTCGTCCATATCTTCTTCATCTGATATCCGTTTTACGCAAACTCGGATTCTATCTCGACCAGAATTCCGAGACGAACACAATGGTATTTCCCTTAATTCTCACGTCTGAGATTAATTATTCTTTAATTTAGTTAATTCGATTATTCAAAAATCCGGGGTGTTACATTAACCCCAAAGGCCGAACCCAACATCAGATCAATACCCAGGAAACCATTCAACTTAACTAATCTCCGGTCAGTTTCTAATTTTCTTAACTCCGTTGGGTTTAAGAACAGTATTATTAAATATACCATTCACGACAAACCCAAAATCCAATTTGATATTAAATACAAGGCTCTGAATAGAAAATATATCGGCTTATATTCAATATCAAATTCTGAAATCAACATATATCGTACCGGAAATAACGATATATATGTATATATATATATATCTTTCAAATTCCTCCACAATCTCCGTATAATCACGGAATCCAATATCGAAATATTCCGAAGATAATTTCGATTTAAATCCATTCCAATTCATATATTGGAAACCCTGGTTATTTTTAAAAATCATTTCAAATCCAATTTATTTATTTTAATAATATTGGATTTATTATTCTATTTCAAACTATTTTATTTCGATAAAAATATGTTTTTATCTTTTCAAATATGGAATTTTTCATCCTAATTCTTTCCAAATCATTTCTTATGATTTTACACTAATTATTGATATTTTTAATAATTTTATCAAGGCCCGTACAGTCGATTTCCATAAACGGCCATCGAACTGCATTTACAGCGACCTTTTCCAAATTTGATTTGGACATAATTCCAAATCCAACAGTTAGATTTCAAACCTCTAATATTCTTAGAAATCTCTTTTCGATACGAACCCAACGGTTCCGGTTTTAGGAGAATCCGATGGTTGGATCTCCCGTAATATCCATTCGAAGTCAATGGTCGAAATTCGCAAACTGCCGCAGCGCGTTCTATTCAGGCCATTATATTATATATATAATATATATTTCATCGATTTCCATTTAAAATGTATTTTATAAATCGTTTTAAATTCATTTTCAAAATGATTTCAACTTCATATTCAATTTCAAATCAAAATTGAATATTCCATATCATCGATATATAAATGATAATATTTTCAAAACATTATATTTCGAAATCAATTCCTTTTCAATATTCACTATAAAAATGAATAAAATCGATATAAATATCGTTCCCGTCAAAATGGCGTCAATCCAATCAACATGGCTATATATATTTAAATATTTTCGTGTCCATCCCAAATCGGACATCAAAATCAGATTTTGATCATTTATCGAATATAATTTTAAAATATTCATTATTTTAAAATATTCGTTGTTTTAAAATTTATATTCTTTCTGAACTAGAATCAGACATAGTCAATTACCATATAATTTGATTATATGGATTTCATACACACATGTATAAAACAACAATCAAACACAGTCAACCATCATCCAAAGTGCATTCTACACTACATAAGCATCAAATATAAATATTCAACGCTTGTAACAGCTTGTCAATCAATCGATCAACATATAGCTAATTATTGGGATAAGTGTATGCCATATATCATCCCAATACCCGTGTGGGGTTTCAATCAACAAACAATGAATTTTATTTGTGCAGTTGGGCGATGTGTAAAATTTATCGTCCCAATCAATATCAGTCAAATGTGGGTACATAAAAAAATCGTCCGATTTGTTTATAAATACTTATTTTATTCATGTACATGTTAAAAATTATATTTTTAACTATAAAATATTTATTCATTCCACATCACACAATCAATTTTCATAACACATCAATCAAACAAACAAGTCATCCATGGCTGTGGACGATGGGTGTCGGGTGCTGCTAAGCACCATCTGTATCCTAGTATATATTTCAACTAGAAAAATGAACAAAAGTGAGAAGTTCTCAACTTTGGTTTCCACTCCTCCATTCTTTATTTCTGAACAGTTTGGATTTGTTTCCAGTGGTCCCATCGCAATCTGATTCATGCTATTCATAGTAAAAATCACATTTTTATTTCATTATCTTCAAAATAAAAATTATATTTTTATTTCACTAAAATATATATATAAATCAAATTTTTACTTTATAACAATCCTATCTTATTATTTTTTAAAAATCTAATCTTTTCAGTTTTAAAAACACTATATTTTTATTTTTCAAAAACAATGTATGTTTATTGTTCAGAAAAAATGTATGTTTCTATTTTTCTTTAAAAATCTTTGCATTTATATTTTTAAAACCATATGTTTATTCTATTGTAAAATATTACAGTTTTATTCTACAAGGTAAAATATTACATTTTTATTCTATTGTAAAATATAATTAAAATCAGAAAATAAATTAATGCTATTCTTATATTTAAAATCAGATTTTAAACCAGACTTTTCATGTTAAAAATCAGGTTTATCATTATTAACTAAATTAAATAAACAAACTAATTGCTTAAGAATTAATTACCTAGTTTAAGGGTCTAAGCCCTCTCCTCGCTCTGCTACCATCGAACCCATCATCAGAGGAAGAAGGATTCAGCCGCACCACCCTGCAGAACGTCATACCCTAATCAATCGGCCCCCTTCGACGCCCCAAACCACCAACCTCCTCCACCTTGAATCTCGTGGCGCCACGTCACCCCATTGTTGGCAATTTGGACTTGAACGCCGATCCTTTCCAAGCAATTTCCTATCACCACAAAACCCCGACGTCGATCACAACTAGTCGACTAGAAGGCCTCATCGAGCCGACCATTTTTGGAGTGGAAGGCCCCACCAGAAGATGAACGGATAGAGAGTTAGGGGCGGAGGAAAGGCTGAGCGATTCTGCCATTCATTTCTTTTGGGGGTGCAAGTCAAAGATGTTGACCATGACATTTGAATGAAATTAGGGCTTTGACCCATTTTGACCAAGCTTATATATTTTTTTCTATTATTTTATTTCACAAAGTACTAGTTTACCGATCTGAACTCAGAATCAAACCCAATGACTGTCGCCTCTAGCTAATTAACCCCCCATTCCGAACACAATGGGATATGTTTCATAAGCCAATTCGACTGTTTGAATCAGTTTTTATCAAAATTAAAATATAAATCAATATATATTGAATTCAAACGTACATTTTAATTTACCGGGCCACATACAGACGCTAAAAATTACAAAAAAAATTATTTCTAGCTTCGTATTGACGATATGGTTCTAACAAAACTAATTTCGTCAAATTTGGAGACCGTTTGAAAAATGGCCATTTTCTGGTCGATCCAAATTGATTGAAACTGTCAAAACACGTTTTCCTTCGCTACGCTCACATATTATTCAGAAAATTATGATTTTTGGAATCTAGCAATAATTCAACATCCCGGATCCAACAAAAGTGGTTTCGTCGAAAACGGAGGTCGTTTGCAAAATTTCCATTTTTAAGGGCTATATTTCCATAGCGACTATTCTGAATTTTCAACTGGGCGTAGCTTTTTATTCCCGCTATGAAATTTCAATTCTTCGGATTCGTTGGAAAGATATTCTCAAATAGATTCTAATGTTTTTGGTTTCGCTAAAATCGGGTTTACTTTGAATCCTGTACATTCATTTGAAATTTGAAATTTGAAATCGAATTTTCGAACTACTGCGCCATTTTCAATTCCTTTTATAATTAAAAATAAGTATTTATATTCTAACATCAATTTATATAAATATATATGTTCTAGTTCTATTCAAAATAAATTTCTCATCGCTATTATTTAAAATAAACCATTTTAAATATTCAAAATTGCCAAAATAAAAATTTTAAATTGGTTCAGATTTTCCTGGTTGTTACAATCTCCCCCACTTAAAATCTTTTCATCCTCGAAATGGAACGGAGTTGAAAGTTGTTTTACAAACCAACTCAACTTTCATTATTTCAATTATGGCTTAAGTTCTTCAACTATTCAGTTTCTAAGAACCTCTCAAATTTTTCAAAAATTTGGCTAACACCCTGAATTTTCGAAAAATTTCACCATAACCTCCACTGCACGGGAGCACCGGGAAAATCCCGAAATTGTCATACAGGCCTCTCCAATCCGAAAAGAAAAAGAAACAGCCAAGCAGCTAGCCAATCGGCTCATAGAATCATCAAAAACCCCAAGAAATGCAATAAATATGTGCCTACTTGTCGGGCAAACAATTTTATTCCTCTTCTCTAGCCTTTTTGCAATGTCCTGTTCAATGGATATACATATATATGCATGCAATTTCAAACAATTTTCAATACAGTTCAATATTTGGTTCAATTTGGCCTAAATGTACCGTTCTTTCTCATATTGGTTTTATTAGATAACAAACAATCATACAACACATCCATCAATCAATTAGTGAATTAACGTTTCAAATTCATAATTTTGATACATATACAGAAAATCACGTTTTTGATGCCAATTCACAACAATAAGCCCTATCTAATTTTCGGTTCTCACACCTGTCAATTGGAAATATATAAATATCACACCTTTCGAAACTCGAGGACCGATGCAGATGATGTGGCCACATCATCAGAATAATCCCCGGGTGACTAGAGTATGATTCTATATCTATCCAGTATATTAAAACTTCGAATACACGTTTGCACGGCGTATATGCAAAATCTTTATATATTGGATTGTCCAAATTCAATACAAATAAAATATTCAAATATGTTGAATAAGGTTTAAATTTTCAAAACAAAGTTGGTTTTCATTTTAAAAATATACTCTTTATCCTCGTTCTAGGATACTATTGATCCCATCTCTAATGAGTCGTTCTCATTGGAAATTACTAACCCAATCTCTGATGAATTCTTTTGTTTGGTTCTAACGTGTCTTGTTCTCGAGCTCTGTAAACCAAAGCTCGGATACCACTGTAAGGAACCGTAACTTCCTCGGTCTCCGAGGAGAAGAGGAAGAACGGATTGCCTTGAGGACAAGATGAATCAAAAAACAAACAGAAGAACATTTCATTGCTTATTACAACAATTTCATTAGAATACAAGAATATATAGAGTATGAATAAATATTATACATCATAAAAATATCAGAGTTTACAATACATTACAATGCAGCGGAAAATAATACTAAACACAACTGAAAGGAATATACGGATATGGAGCTTTCTGAATATCATTCCAGCTGTAAATCTGGATCCTGTGAATATAAATCTACAGAACCAAAACTACTAGCTACCCATGTGGAAAATAGAGGCACCCAGAGTTTAGGTTAAAACAATAAACTCTAGGTCAGTCATGTGACTGGTGTGAGAACTAAAAACAGTTATTAATCTTTATTTTAAAGTTCGGTAAATCAAGGGACCATGCTGTATAACACAGAATGGGTTTCCTCCCAAGAATACCAGTGCATAGAGTTTCCTCCCCAGAATACCAGTGCATAAAACAACAACGCCATGCTAAATAAAGAATAATGAAGCTATTATAAGACTTAGGTCCCATCACATAATGCAACGCAAGCCATAGGATAGAGTTTTTACCTTATAATAGCAAAAAAAATGTTTGGCACGTGAAATTTCATCTTTTATTATTACTATAAGTGTATAGTGTCAAAACAATTTCAAACATAAGTATCTATCATAGACGGCATAAGTGCCCCCATACCACTATGTCGCCATACTAGGCCCTACAATCAAAACCGCAAAATGTCATATTGGAAGTTGGATTTCCATCTATGAACCAAGGCAAGGGATCGTCCTTACCGCTTCGAGATGCTCTAGCCCGTGTCTTAGGAATAGAACGCATCGTCCCTTGGATCGTCAGGGCCGGTCCACTCAATGTGGATTAAAATGCCTGAACACTGCGTTTCCCCACCCTATGGGGCGTCAATGAGCCAAACGACTCCATCGGTCCCGGATCGACCAATATAACTGAGGCGCCTCGCTATCCATCATCCACATAAGTAAAATGCCCGGGCGTGTAAAACCCAAAACACTACTCCTAGTTAGAAGGAAACGCATGCCCTCCCTGAGGTCCTTCTCCCGTTTCTGGTTCACACCAGGGTGTGAGGCTCACGAATTAACGCTGCACAAAGCTATGCCACAAAGGTCGTGCTTTGATCATCAACCACAAGACCCTGCTTTTCAACAGAAGCCTTGATCATTTGCATCTCAGCATGCCACACAGGCAATTCGCGCTATGCAACCGATGTCTATCAATCACACGGAATGAAATTCGATGTCAGACACACATCCATTTACAAGTTCGCTCTGGGTCTGAATGAAACCGGAGGCACCTTATTCCTCCCCCGTATGTCCAATACAGGGGAGAGGCCCTTGCATATCCGTCGATCTCCAAGTACGCCAGGACGATCACCACTTATTATCTCGCCTTGGGTTTATAGCCCGATCAGGACATCAGTAATCATCCAAACGATGTGAAGACCTCCGGTCTTCAACCATCGTCTTCGTCCTCGATATATCACCGAGTCAATTATTCAGAATGGGATAAACCCGGTCTTTCTAAATAACTCGCGTATATAATAAAAAAGTGCTATAAAAACACAACGCACGCCTCATTCCAATCTAGAATATTTCTTTATTCAAATATTCATATACTTTGGGAAATGTTCCCATTAATTTTATCAAAGATAAATTCTTTAAATTTAATCTTCCTTTGGATATCATTTCAATCGAATTAAAGATTCATTAGAACTCCACTTGGTTTTAATCTTCCCAAAAATAATAATAATGATTGTTTAACTTAGGAAATCATATCCTGTCTTTAACTGGGTTAAATAACCAATTTCATTTAAAACACGGTTCACGATAAACCCAAAATCACATTTCATTCCATCAGCCTTTAACCGTAAATTAGCAAGTAAACAATTCCCTAAGTATTAACCCCGAAGGCCGAAACCAACATCAGATCAATACCCAGGAAACCATTCAACTTAACTAATCTCCAGTTAGTTTCTAATTTTCTTAACACCACTGGGTCTAAGAACAATATTATTAAAGATACCATTCACGACAACCCAAAATCGCATTCCATCATTAATCGGGTTAAAGAACTATTGTTATTTAAAACACCGTTCACGATAAACCCAAATCACATTCCATTAATTATGGAATTTTCACGGAAAAACAAATCAATATATAATCGATATCAATTTCCGTATCCAACTAATAATATAAATGGAATAACGGGAAAGCTTTCTAAATTCCATATGCATTAACTGTCTTCCTCCACCGAAGTTCACTTCGATTATTATCATTTGAATTCCATTCAATTCCAATTTAATATATTAAATTGGAAAACCGTTACTTTGGAAAATTCCCATTAAATCTTAATCAAAAGATTTATAAATTCCAAATCACATTTCACCATAAATCGGGTTAAAGAACGAAAGTCGTTAAAAACACAGAGCCTCTACCATAAATTTGTAAGAGAACAATTCCCTAAGTATTAATCCCGAAGGCCAAAACCAATATCAGATCAATACCCAGGAAACCATTCAACTTAACTAATCTCAAGTCAGTTTCTAATCGTCTTAACTCCATTGAGTTTAAGAACAGTATTATTAAAGATACCATTCACGACAAACTCAAAATCCAATTTGATATTAAATACAAAGCTCTGAATCAAAAATATATCGGCTTATGTTCAATATCAAATTCTGAAATCAACAAATATCGCATTGGAAATAACGATACATATATATACATATATATCTTTCAAATTCCTCCACAATCTCCGTACAATCACGGAATCCAATATCAAAATTTTCCAAAGATAATTTCGATTTAAATCCATTCCAATTCATATATTGGAAATCCTAGTTATTTTTAAAAACCATTTCAAATCCACTTTATTTATTTTAAAAATATTGGATTTATTATTCTACTTCAAACTAGTTCATTTCGATAAAAACGTATTTTTATCTTTTCAAATATAGAAATTTTCATCCTAATTCTTTCCAAATCATTTCTTATGATTTTACACAAATTATCGATATTTTTAATAATTTTATCAAGGCCCATACAGTCGATTTCCATAAACGGCCATCGAACTGCACTTACGACGACCTTTACCTAATTTGATTTGGACATAATTCCAAATCCAACCGTTAGATTTCAAACCTCTAATATTCGTTAGAAAGCTCTTTTCGATACGAATCCAATGGCTCTGGTTTTAGGAGAATCTGACGGTCAGATCTCCCGTAATATCCATTCAAAGTCAATGGTCGAAATTCGCAAACTACCGCAGTGCGTTCTATTCGGGCCATTATATTATATATATAATATATATTTCGTCGATTTAAATTTAAAACGTATTTTATAAATCATTTTAAATTCATTTTCAAAATGATTTCAACTTCATATTCAATTTCAAATCAAAATTGAATATTCCATATCATCGATATATAAATGATAATATTTTCAAAACATTATATTTCGAAATCAATTCCTTTCCAATATTCATTATAAAAATGAATAAAATCGATATAAATATCGTTCCCGTCAAAATGGCGTCAATCTAATCAACACGGCTATTTATATTTAAATATTTTCGTGTCCATCCCAAATCGGACCTCAAAATCAGATTTTGATCATTTACCGAATATTATTTTAAAATATTCATTATTTTAATATCTTTATTCTTTGTGAACTGGAATCAGACACAGTCAATTACCATATAATTTGATTATATGGATTTCATGCACACATGTATACAACAACAATCAAACACAGTCAACCATCATCCAAAGTGCATTCTACACTGCATAAGCATCAATATAAATATTCAACGCTTATAACAGCCTGTCAATCAATCGATTGACATATAGCTAATTATTGGGATTAGTGTATGTCATATATCATCCCAATACCCATGTGGGGTTTCAATCAATAAACAATGAATTTTATTTGTTCAGTTGGGCGATATGTAAAATTTATCGTCCCAATCAATATCAGTCAAATGTGTGTACATAAACAAATCATCCGATTTGTTTATTAATATTTATTTTATTCATATACATGTTAAAAATTATATTTTTAATTATAAAATATTTATTCATTCCACATCACACAATCAATTTTCACAACACATCAATCAAACAAACAAGTCAACCGTGGTCTGTGGACGACGGGTGTCGGATGCTGCTAAGCACCGTCTGCATCCTAGTATATATTTTAACTAGAAAAATAAATAAAAGTGAGAAGTTTTCACCATTGGTTTCCACTCTTCCATTCTTTATTTCTGAACGGTTTGGATTTGTTTCCAGTGGTCCCATCGCAATCTAATTCACGCTGTTCATAGTAAAAATCACATTTTTATTTCGTTATCTTCATAATAGAAATCATATTTTTGTTTCGCTAAAATATAGATATAAATCATATTTTTACTTCATAAAAATCCTATCTTTTCAATTTCTAAAAATCTAATCTTTTCAGTTTTAAAAACATTGTATTTTTATTTTTCAAAAACAATGTATGTTTATTTTTCAAAAACAATGTATGTTTCTATTTTTCTTTAAAAACCTTTGTATTTATGTTCTTAAAACCATATGTTTATTCTATTGTAAAATATTACAGTTTTATTCTACAAGGTAAAATATTACATTTTTATTCAATTGTAAAATATAATTAAGATCAGAAAATAAATTAATGATACTCTTATATTTAAAATTAGATTTTAAACCATACTTTTCATGTTAAAAATCAGTTTTATCATTATTAAATAAATTAAATAAATAAATAAACTAATTGCTTAAGAATTAATTACCTAGCTTAAGCGTCTAAGCCCTCTCCTCATTCTGCTACCATCGAACCCATCATTGGAGGAAGAAGGATCCCGCCGCACCACCTTGCAGATCGTCGGACCCTAATCAACCGGCCCCCTTCGATGCCCTAAACCACCAACCTCCTCCACCTTGAATCTCGTGGCGCCATGTCACCCCAATCATCGACAATTTGGACTTGAACGCCGCTCCTTTCCAAGCAATTTCCGATCACCACAAAGCCCCGGCGTCGATCACAACCGGTCGACTAGAATGCCTCATCGTGTTGACCATTTCTGGAGTGGAAGACCTCACCAGAAGATGAATGGATAGAGAGTTAAGGGTGGAGGAAAGGCTGAGCGATTCTGCCGTTTATTTCTTTTGGGGGCGCAAGTCAAAGATGTTGACCACGACATTTGAATGAAATTAGGACTTTGACCCATTTTGACCAAGCTTATATATATTTATATTATTTTATTTCACAAATTACTAGTTTACCAATCAGAACTCAGAATCAAACCCAACGACTGTTGCCCCTAGCTAATTACCCCCATTCCGAACACAATGGGATATGTTTCGTAAGCCAGTTCAACTGTTTGAATCAGTTTTTATCAAAATTAAAACATACATCAATATATATTGAATTCAAACGTACATTTTAATTTACCGAGGCCACATACAGACTCTAAAATTTCCAGAAAGATTATTTCTAGCTTCGTGTTGATGATACGGTTCTAACAAAACTAATTTCGTCAAATTTGGAGACCGTTTGAAAATGGCCATTTTCTGGTCGATCCAGATTGACTAAAACTGTCAAAATACGTTTTCCTTTGCCACGCTCACATATTGATTTAGAAAATTATGATTTTTGAAATCTAGCAATAATTCGACATCCCGGATCCAACGAAAGTGGTTTCGTCGAAAACGGAGGTTGTTTGCAAAATTTCCATTCTTAAGGGCTGTATTTCCATAGCGACTATTCTGAATTTTCAACTAGGAATAACTTTTGATTCCCACCATGAAATTTCAATTTTTCGGATTCGTTGGAAAGATATTCTTAAATAGATTCTAATATTTTTGGTTTCTCTAAAATCGGGTTTATTTTGAATCCTGTACATTCATTTGAAATTTGAATCGAATTTTCGAACTACCATGCCATTTTCATTTCCTTTTATAATTAAAAAATAAATATTTATATTCTAATGTCAATTTATATAAATATATACGTTCTAATTCTATTCAAAATAAATTTCTCATCGCTATTATTTAAAATAAACCCTTTTAAATATTCAAAATTCATCAAAATTGCCAATGTAAAAATTTTAAATTGGTTCAGATTTTCCGGGTTGTTACAGTAAGTGTATAATCAAATGTATGTTTTAACAGCTTCATGAACTGTTATTTATTTACTATATTTTGTCCTTCCACTATGAGATTCTATGTTTTTTTCTTCTTTTTCTTTTATAAATCCCAATAACTATCCGTATTTTTGGTTTGTCTAAGTCGACATTGAGGATCATTGTCGATTTGAATGGTCAAAAATCTCGGATGTTACAGTAGCTTTCATGAATATCTATCACGAATTAAAAATAACATAATACTAATTTCGATTTTAGAAAAGTAGTTTATATGTTAACTTTAGATATCAGTAGAGGAACATTGATATTTAATTTAACTAACGTTTTTTTAGTTGTGTACTCAATTAGTTATTTCTATTTTATTTGAATATCAGCTAAATAATGTTATTATATTATTTATGATATTGGTTATTTTATACTTTACGCTCGAGAACATATAATACAATGTACATAGAATACTTCTATATTTTTAGTTAAGTTAAAACAAAGTTATACACATAAAAATTGACATACTCGAAAGCATATATGCCTTCCAAAGATCAAACCGTTCTTTAATTTTATATTTGAAGGTTTAGAAGTGGTAAATGATCAGTACTACTAAAAATTAATAATGATACGTTTAGGATTTTATTTGTTGTGATTGTAGTTGCACATTTTTTCTCTGTAGGTACTGATAATGTTGTACAAAGTGATAAAACAAAACTGCAGAATTCAATGTCTTACCATAGGTAATATATATCGTTAGATGTGCATTCATTGGATCTTATATGTGTATAAAGTAGATGCTTTGATGCAACTTTTCTTCTAAGCTAATCTGTGTGCCTATTTAACTGTATGGCTTGATTTATAATAAAAATATTTCATGGGAATTAAACCACATGTGTTGTGCACAGTTTGAAAATTGAAATGATGGAAACTCAAAAGTTGGTTTGCTGCCATTAGAAAGTGCGCATTCAACTAAGCTAAATTATTGCACCTTGATTGATCTTAAGGCTTTCACTATAAGTATTAGGTTTACATTATAGTTATCTGAAAAAATAGTAGGGGAGTTTAAAGTTGGTGATAAAACTAATAAATTTTTAGATTTTTATTATGCATGACATATGTCTTGTTATTATACATTACCATTAATTAAAAGAAGCAAAAAATTTCAATTTTTTTTGCTGGGATAAAAAAGTTTAATTCTTGAAATGTGTTTTGCTAAGATTTTTCATTGACGTAGTACCTAATGCATCAAAATTAAGAAGATATTTATTATGCCAATTGCAAGTATTTTTATATTTTAGTCTTAATAGTGTTCATATTAAGTCGAGAGTACTATTTATTGGAACACAATATTATTGAAGTTTATCTATTTTCCTAAATTAGGCATAAACATGATTGTGGCTTTATTCAATATTTTACAGATCATTAACATATTTGTTAAGTCATTTATATAATCTGCAAATAAATTTGTACATGCATGTCCTGTCATAGTTTTTGTTTTGGTTGACTGTAAAAAATATTTAATTCACTTATCAGTAGCTACTAAGTAGTACGGAGCAAAACACAGTCAAAAAATTCTATTCTTATGAAAAGGCTAGAGGAATTGCCATTTGAACATTGGTCTTCTTTTCAAAATTAGTTTTTCTATACTAGAATATATGATCAGAAGGTGCGTACGTGGTTCGGCTGTTTAGTAGAACGATATATAAAAAAATTCATTATTCAAATTACGGGAAATCACTCATTTGTTGACATTTTATAGGAGACCTGCCATAAGCGTATGAAGTATTTCTTATGAATCCATAGTCAACACTAATCTTTTAAAATATGTCACGTGTTCTTAGAAACAAATAAAACACATCATATGGTGTTAGTTTGTGTTTATATTAGTAATCGCTCAAATTGTTATTGTTTCTGTTTTTCTTCTTCTGAATTTCTATGTTGTCAATCTTTTTCCGTAGTAGGAAATGTTTCATGCTTAAATCTTTGTAGATGTTAACCTTATCATGGCATGCAAGTAGCATGTAGTATGTCCATATGATAGCTCTTTTATCATCAGTTCTTAATAGACTGAGTTTCATTTACTTCATTGCCACTGGGGACTTCACGTGAGCATGTGCATGTTAAGTTATGTGAAAACAGGCAGTTCTAAAGTCTGTGGCAACATACCATTTGGTCGGTCATTGTGGTTGTTTGGACTTAATTAGGATGCCTCGATGGAGTAGCAAGATTGCAATATTTAAAATCATACAAATATAAAAACTTCTTTAAGTGCTAGATTACTAATGGGTAATTTTAGTTCCATTAAATGTTAGGTGATTCGGTCGTAATTCGCTGTACTCCAAACCATGGCCATGCACGACATTGTATGGTGATTACTTTCACAATTAATTGGCGATGTGAATATATTATTTTATGATCGATACAGTCCTTTTACATCATTTTTAAACCTATTCTAACAAGTCTTTTTCGAACAAATTAAACAATCAATTATCCACCAATAAGTTTATTGGTATGATGGTATAGCATATTTCTTAGGATTATTCATTATACCTCAGACTTATTTTACTAAGAGAAACCTTAAGTTGAGTACGAATTTTTTGTTTGTTTCTATTTTATTATACCATCGTTTTAATTGTGATTCTGATATATCAACTATAAGATTGTGCATGGGTTTAGAACAAAACTTAATTAGCTGCAAATCTAAGTGTGACATATTGTTTGTTGGAACATCAATAACAGGTTATACATTTTCCATAACATTACCATGATTCAAGAATTGAGTTCCATAGAATTTTTGCAAACAACTCTAATCTGCTTCAAAGCACTAAAAAATTGGGCTAAAACATAAGGGTTTGGATTAATATAAGTAGTAACTAACTAAGCGGATCATGTTAGAGACAAGCTTAGGTGATATGTGCTTGATTAGAATTTTTCTATGACCTCTATTTGCTCAATATAATATTTTGTAAACTTTGTATTTCTCATTTAGCAACTTAAACTATAAATACCTTTATCAGAAGATATATATATATATATATATATATATATATATATATATGTATTCATATTTTTGTGTTGTTTGTTAAAGAGAACACATATGGTCAAAGGAAAATCTTTAATAACTAATAAAATTTCAGCGCAAAGTCAAAAAGCAACTTTTTTCCCATCTTAAATATTTTTTATCTACCAACCTAAACAAAAACATGTTTTGCCTATTTGAATTTCAGCAATTTTCAAATACTTTAAACGAACTCAACAGAATGATCAAATTGGTTATCATAACATTGTTGAATCCTCAATCAAACTTCACATTTCCTGCTACGCAAAAGATTTTGATGAATGTATCTGTATGACTTGACCTATTTTATCTTGATGTTCATTTGCAAAAATAGCTATTTTGGTTATTTCTAAACCCGCCAATTTTTTGAAATTAATTTAACGATTTGTACACATAATTTAATCTTTACGATTAGAAGTAATTTTGGCTGTTAATTACACTGACTAAAACAATTTTGGTAGTGAATGAGACCATAATAAAACTAAAATGTAGTGGTTGAATCCTAATTCCTTAATTACCCTAACCGTTCTACTAACTATTTTGTTACAACATATCTTTTCAGATTAAGAGAGCTTCTTAATCATGCCAGTCACTTCCCAAGTTGAAACCTTATTCATTAAGATCCTCATTTCATATCTTCATTATGTAGTCTAAAGGTTTGAGATTATTTACTAGAAGATTACATTCTTTTATTTGTTGTATTAATCTATTTTCTTTCTTTTAAGTTCCTAAATGAAGTTTGTAAGAGTATTACAGTCATTTCTTAGAATTGAGTAAGCTTAGTGCTCAACTTAACATTATTACTACATTGGAATGTTGGAGGGGTAAGCAAAGTCATACACAATTTTGGCAAGATAGTTCTTAACTAAAATGATTATTTATTGAGCATTAAAAAATTTCTTCCCTGTTTGTATTTTTCCTAAAATTTATTACAAGTATTAAAAAGTTTCAATACGACATAATACAAGGTTAAAAAGTATTTAATATGACCATTATCTAAGTTGAAAGATTATTTATCTTAAAGCAGACATGTTTAGTTATATGAAAAGCAATCCATTTTTGTTTCCTTCTTAAATGTATGTTATCTTGTAATATAAATATAAACTTAAATTATTTACCTATTTAAATTTTAGCAATTTTTATGTATTAAAAATGAATTTAATGAAATATCCAAATTAATTAACATCACATTAACAAATCTACAAACAAACTTCATGTTGGAAATAACTTTGTTTTGAAGAGATGAATTATTTAAAAATTTGGAATAAGTGTTAGAATGGCTTCTATACGTGAATGATCCCACATATTGAGACTATACGAAAGAAGCAAAGTATTTATATTTGTTTCTTACAAGACATGTTGGGGCCTTAGGGCTCCTAATACATCCTTTGTTGTGAGGAGGGAGACCATGCATCAGGACCATCATACACATGACGGACTGGCTCGGCTCGGGCCTTGGTGTTGTAGACACTTATATTTTTGGATCGAAAAACATTGTATTCTTTAAACCGTTTTTTAGATGGTAAAATTTTTGAACCGATTTTTGTTTAATACGGTAAAATTTTGATCCACTTTTTCAGCCGACTCTCTCCCAGTATCCAGTAAACCATTCAGCAACTTATTTTTTCCATCTATAACAATTCATTTTTAGACAAGAATTCAGATCCGAACAACATTCTCTTCTTCCTCCGCCATTAAAAAATTTTACAAATCCCGAATAGTTATTTTCGAAACTACAAATCTGCACTAATTTTTTGTGCAAGCAAATCAGTTATACATATTCGAGGTTGTTTTATCCTAGAGGCTTCAGTGATTGAGAACAACTGGTTTGCACCTCTGACCAGATAGCGGAATTGTCTTCAAGAAAGCGACGAAGTATATGACTCAACCATTGTTTTCCAACAATTTGAAGATGATCTGAAATAATGGCTTCAACCTCAACCCTAAATGATGTTGCTCATCCCTCTGCCTTCCAGATCCCGATCGTGACTGCTACTCCATTCAGATTCGAAGGCTTGCACTTCTAGCGATGGCGTCAAAAGATGGAATTCTGCCTGACAATGAGAAAGGTAGTGGCTGTGCTGACCACTGACAAACCGCAGCTACCAAACAGACCTGGCGAGGCTGATGCAGTATAGATGGCATCCTAGACTGAACAAAAAAACAGCTGCAAACCTGGACTGAACAGGACTATCTATGCAAAAATTTCGTACTCAAGGGCCTTAGCGATGACCTGTATGACTACTACAACTTAGAGGACAAGACAGCTAAGGAGTTCTGGGAAGTGCTGAAGAAGAAATATGACACAGAGGAGGCAGGGGCAAAGAAGTATGTAGTCATCCGCTACCTCAAGTACTAGATGATAGGTCTTTAGAGATGCAGTCTCATGAGCTCCAGAAAATAGCTCATGAGATCATCTCCGAAGGTATGGCGCTGGACGAACAGTTTCAAGTTGCTGTTATTATTGACAAATTGCCCCGTGGATGGAAAGATTTTAAGAATGTCTTAAGGCATAAGACTAAGGAAGTTTTCTTAGAGAGCTTGGTCATGCGCCTCCGTATAGAAGAGGAGGAATGCAAGTAGGACCAGAAAGTAGAGGTGCTGATTGTCAATAACAACAGCACTAAAAAGACCAAACCCGTAGTTCTATAACCGAACCAAAAATCCTTTAAGAATTAGAACCGATGCAGCAAACAGAATGGGAATCCACAAGGTAACCAAAAAGGATAGTAGAAACCAGTCTAAAACAATGAGTTTGGGCAGTTGTTTCTATGTTACAACCGTGGAAAACCAGGTCATATGACATGAAAGTGTCGAAATAGGCCATGCTCTACACTGCAGGCTAATCTGACTGAGGAGCCTCTTACGACTATGATTACTGAGATTCACCTTGTTGGTGGATCAGAGGGTTGGTGGGTAGACACTGTGCTTCTCGCCATGTTTGCTATGATCGTGATATGTTCACTACATACACGGTTTTCTGATGATCAGAAATTGTTGTTGGGAGATTCTCACACCACTAAAGTTGTAGGGATTTTCAATGTGGAAATCAAGTTTACCTCTAGAAAGACTGTGATTCCGAAAGATGTTTTGCATACTCCAGAGATGAGGAAGTATCTGTTTCTGGATTTCTCCTTAATAAGGCTGGATTTACTCAAGTTATTGGGTCTGATTTGTATACTCTAACTTATAAGAGAACTTTTGTGGGAAAGGGTTATGATTTTAAGGGAATGTTTAAATTGGATGTTGAATCTAATAAAGTGACCAATTTTGCTTATATGTTGTGTGATTTTAATATTTGGCACTCTAGATTATGTCATGTTAATAAACGTATAATTCATAACATTAGCACCTTAGATATGATTCCTAAAATGTCAGAATCTGAACTTGATAAATGTGAATTCTGTACTCAAGCTAAAATCACAAAGAAACCTCATAAATTTGTTGATAGAGTATCCGAACCCTTAGACTTGATTCATTCTGATATATGTGAGCTTGGTGGTACTATGACTAGACATGGGCATCGTTATTTTATCACTTTTATTGATGACTGTTCTGATTTCACCTATATATACCTTATGAAAAATAAAAGTGATGCTTTTGACATGTTTAAAACATTTAAAACTGAAATTGAGAATCAAGCAAATAAAAAAATTAAGAGACTTTGTAGTAGGGCCGACTCTGAGCTTCAAAAGGCCCTAGGCGAAAATGTTGACAGTGCATAGGCGGGGAAAAAATATATACAACGGCATGGTGTTGTAAGGTACTGAACCAGGGACCTTTGCATGAAAGCCACACTACATACCAACTGGACCATTGCTACTTCCATGTTTGCTTTGCTGACATATGGCAATTGATATACTAACACAGTATATACATTTTTTTTATTCTTAAGGCCCTTCCCTGGCCCGTGGCCCTAGGCCGCCTAGTTCGCCTTGGGCCAGGACCGGGTCTGCTTCGTAGTTATAGTGGAACAAAATATGAATTTACTTTAATTCTGGATTTCTATAAACTACATGGTATAGTACATGACTGCACCCTATTCACCTGAAATGAATGGTAAAGCTGAAAGAAAACGTAGGACCTTTATCAAATTAGTAGTTGCCATTTTACTAAATTCCGGTGCAGCAAAACATTGGTGGGGGATATATTATTAATCGTATGATATGTTTTGAATAGGATCCCTAAATATAAGAATAAAATTTCTCCTTATGAAATTTTAAAGTTATAAACCCAATGTGTCATACTTTAGAACTTGGGGTTGTTCAGCATATGTTCGCATCCCAGACCCTACGAGAATAAAATTAGCAAGTAAAGCATATGAATGTGTATTTATAGGCTATGCTATTAATAGCGAAGCATACAGATTTTATGACCTAAATACACATAATGTAAATGAATCAAATGATGCCCGATTTTTATGAGGCAAAATTTCCTTCTGAATTAAGGAATAGTGGGGGCACTTCAAGTATGCCTATTAGAATAGAATTTAATGAAAATTCTGAAGCTGAACCTAGAAGAAGTAAAAGAGCAAAAACTGTAAAATATTTTGGTATAGGTTTTTGTGCTTTTACTATAGAGGAGGATCCATCAAATCTCCAAGAGGCCTTATCTTATTTAGATGCTGACTTTTGGCAAGAGGCTATAAATGACGAGAAGGATTCTTTGGAATCCAACAAGACTTGGCACCTGGTAGATTTACCAACTGGTTGTAAATCTATAGGTTGTAAATGGGTGTTTAAAAAAAATAAAACATGATGGCACTGTCGATAAATATAAAGCACGTCTAGTAGCTAAAGGTTTTTGTTAAAAAAAGGAAATTATAGATTTCTTCGACACTTTTTCACCTGTAACTAGAATTACATCCATTCGGGTATTAATATCACTTGTTTCCATTCATAATTTATTAATACACCAAACGGATGTTAAAACTGAATTTTTAAACGGTGAATTAGAAGAAGAAATTTATGTGGACTAGTCTGAAGGATTTGTAGTACATGGTCAAGAACATAAAGTGTGAAAATTAGATAAATCATTACACGGTTTAAAACAAACACCTAAACAATGGCATAAAAAATTTGATAACTTAATCATTTCACGAAGTTTTAAGATTAATAAAAGTGACAAATGCATTTATTACAAATATGAGAAGGACCTACTCATTTTTGGGTCAAACATTCATGCCATAAACTCAGTCAATCCTTACTAAGTGCCAATTTTGATATGAAAGATCTACGTGACGCAAGTGTAATCCTTGGTATTAAAATTATTAGGTCAGAAAAGGGTCTTTCTTTGGATCAATATCATTACATTAAGAAGATACTAAAGAAATAAATTTACTTTGACCATAAACCTACATGTACACCATATGATCCCAGTGCAAAGTTATTTTAGAACACTGGTGAAGGTATTAGACAGTCTGATTATGTGAGTATCATTGGCAGCCTTCGGTATTCCATTGATTGTACTAAACCCGACAATGCCTGTGTCATGGGATTATTGTGAAGGTTTACCAGTAGACCTAGTATAGAGCACTGTCATGCTATTGAAAGGGTCATGAGATGCCTTAAACGAACTATGAACCTTGGGTTACATTATGAAAAGTTTCCAGCTGTACTTGAAGGATATTCCGATGCAGACTGGAATACTTTATCTGATGATTCTAAAGTGACCATTGGTTATATATTTAACATCGCTGGAGGAGTTGTTTCTTGGAAATCCAAGAAACAGACAACTTTGGCTCAGTCTACTACAGAGTCTGAGATGATAGCACTAGCCACAACTAGTGAAGAAGTAAAGTATTTGAGAAATTTGCCAGCAGAGATTCCCTTATGGGAAAAACCGGTACCAGTTGTGTTGATCCATTGCATTGGTACTGCAACTATTGCAAAAGTTCAGAACCATTATTATATTGGTAAGAGACAACAGATACGTCGTAAGCACATTACTGTTAGATAACTACTATCTTCAGGTACAGTTAGAGTGGATCACATACGCCGTGATGAAAATTTGGCAGATCCTTTGACAAAAGGATTGTCCAGAGAGAAAGTCCTTAATACTTCTAAAAGAATGAGACTATTGCCCTTAGATTGTTAAGTCACGCACAATGGTAACCCGACCTAATGACTGGAGATCCCAATAACTAGGTTCAGTCGGTAAAAAGGGTTGTGTAGTGATATTAGTTGAACATGCTATTTAATACACCAGGAAGCACGTATTCCTGAAGTGATTAGAGGATGAGTTAATAGAAACTCTTAATAAGATCTGTACTCTATTTGGAGTGGAGTTCCTACCATCAGGAGTGCTCTTGATAGACTCACCTATGTGAATGTGGAAATGTGGCCACTTCCTATGGAGTTTTGGGAAAATCTTTTAGAGCATTAGCTAAGCTGGAATAGACGTGCATGACTACTAATGCACGGGCTTGTTTGATTGCACTATAGAAAAGGTTGTGTGTGGTCTGATGTCAGGAATAGAGTTTAAGACTATGCATCGCTCTAGTAAAAACTGAATCTTATCCACTATGCAAAGATTCAAGTCGGAAGACACCTTTGTTTATGCATGATCTTATGTTTTTAGAAACTGCTCGAAAATATTTTTAAAAAATTCAAGTGGTGGATTGCTGGAAATAGCTTTGTTTTGAAGAGATGAATTATTTAAAAATTTGGAATATGTGTTAGAATGGCTCATATATGTGAATAATCCCTCATCTTGAGACTATATAAAAGAAGCAAAGTATTTATATTTGTTTCTTCGAAGACATGTTGGGGCCTCGGGGATCCCAATACATGCTTTGTTGTGAGGAGGGGACCATGCATCATGACCACCACACGCACGCGCAACCGACCGACCTGGCCTTGTAACGACCGGGAATTCCGCTCGACCCGAATCAGTCGCTAAACCGATCGAGACCGTTCGAAACGCCTGATTGTTTTGAGAACACGACAAATTAGAACGCAGATGGAAGAACATTTCATTGTTAATTACAACAATTCATCAGAATACAAGAATATACAGAGTATAAACCAATAATATACATCAGAAAATATCAGAGATTTAAATTACATTTAAATACATCACTGCAGCGGAAAATAATACAAAGCACAACTGAAGGAGATATACGGATATAGAGCTTTCCGGATATCATTCCAGCTGTAAACCAGGATCCTGTGAATATAAATCTGCAAAACCAAAACTACTAGCTGCCCGTGTCAAAATAAGCGCACCCAGAGTTTAGGTTAAAACAATAAACTCCAGGCCAGTCATGTGACTGGTGTGAGAACTAAAACAGTTATTAATCTTTATTTTAAAGTTAGGTAAATCAAGGGACCACGCCGTATAACACAGAACGGGTTTCCTCCCAAGAATACCAGTGCATAAAACAAACAACGCAATGCTAAATAAAGAACAATGAAGCTATTATAGGACCCAAGTCCCATCACACAATGCAACGCAAGCTGGAGGATAGGGTTTTTACCTTATAACAGCCAAGAACGCTTGATATGTTTAAAACAAATCATTTGATACTATTATAAGTGCATAGTGCATAAAACAACTTCAAATCATAAGTATCGATCATAGACGGCATAAGCGCCCCATCCCACTATGTCGCCATACTAGGCTCTACATATAAAACCGCATAGTCACATATTGGAAGTTGGATTTCCATCTGTGAACCGAGGCAAAAGATAGTCCTCTACCGATTCGAAACTGTCTAGCCGGAGCCATGGGATTAGAGCTCGAGTGACCCTTGGATCGTCAGGGTCGGTCCACCGATGTGGATTAAAATACCTGAACACTGCATTTTGCCCGCCCTTTGGGGCGTAAATGAGCCAACGAATGACTCCATCGGACCCGGATCGTCCGATCAAACCGAGGCGCCTCGCAACAGCAACAACCACATAAGTCAAACTCGTCAAGGCGTGTAAAACCACTGACGCCACTTCTAGCTAGAAAGAAACGCATGCCCTCCTTGAGGTCCTCTCCCGTTTTTAGTTCACAACCAGGGTGTGAGGCTCGCGAATTCATGTTACACAAAGCTATACCACACAGGCCGTGCTTTGATCATCATCCACAAGACTTTGTTTTTCGACAAAAGCCTTGATCAATTGCAGCTTAGCATGCCACACAGGTAAACCACTCCATGCAACCAATATCCATCAATCACACAGAATGATATCCAATGTCAGACACACAGTCCATTTACAAGTTCGTTCTGGGTCTGAACGAAACCGGAGGCACCTAGTACCCCGCATCTCCATCGATCTCCAAGTACGTCTGGACGACCACTAACTAATTCCCTCCTCTTGGGTGTACGGCCCAATCAAGATCATCAGTAATCACCCAAACGACGTGAAGACCTCCGGTCTCCAACCACCGTCTTCATCTTCGACTAATGTCGAATCAGTTATTCAGAATGGGATAAACCCGATCTTTCTGAATAACTCGCGTATATGGTAAACAAGTGTTACACAACACAACATACGCCTCATTCCAATTCATCGGTCACTAACCATAAACTAGTAAGAGAACAATTCCGCAAATATTAACCCCGAAGGCCGAAACCAACATCCGATCAATACCCATGAAACCATTCTTCTTAGCCAACCTATAGTTAGTTTCTAAATTTCACATTCTAAGGGAAAGGTTCCCATTAATTTTACCAAAGATAAATTCTTTTAAATTTATTTTTTAATCTTCCTTTGAATATCACTTCAAACTAGTCGGGATTAACGAACCTTACCGAAGTAATCATTTGTTTTAATTTCCCAACCCCAACCTATTCATCCCATGAAGTAAAACTGGTAATACTTCATATCTAACACACCGGTGTTATCGATAAATTCAATTACCATTTCACGTTCAAATTTAATTAAAGATTTAACTATCGCTTGGAGCAAAACTGGTGATACTCCATTCTCGATCTTTTCAATCTAACTAAAGATTCATTAAAACTCCACTTAGTTTTAATCTTTAAGTAGGTTAAAGAATCAATGTCACTTAAAACACGGTTCACGAAAAACCCAAAAATAATACCTGTTCAATTCCAATTAAATATCATTTAATTGGTACACTTCATTAAATCTAACTAAAAAGATTTAATCTTTTTCTCAACTGGGCTTAAGAATAGTGTTAATGAAGACAACATTCACGACAAACACAAATCACATTTGATATTAAATACAAGGCTCTGAATAGAAAATATATCGGCTTATATTCAATATCAAATTCTACGACCAACAAATATCGTATTGGAAATAACGATATAAATATATCTTTCAAATTTCCATAACAATATCTGTATAATTACGAAATCCAACATCGAAATATTCCAAAGATAATTTCGATTCAAATCCATTCCAATTCAATTATTGGAAATTCTGGTTATTATCGAAACCATTTCAAATTCAATTTATTAATTTCAAAAATAAATTGATTTTAATCATAGTTCAAAACTAGTTCATTTCGATAAAAATCTATTTTTATCTTTTCAAATATGGAGTTTTTCATCCCAATTTTTCCCAAATCATTTCTTATAATTTTACACAAATTATTACTATTTTAGTAATTTTATCAAGGCCCGTACAGTCGATTTCCATCAACGACCATCGAACTGCACTTACAGCGACCTTTTCCAAATTTGATTTGGACATAATTCCAAATCCAACCGTTATATTTCTAATTTCTAATATTCGTTAGAAAGCTCTTTTCGATACGAACCCAATGGTTCCGGTTTTAGGAGAATCCGACGGTCGGATCTCCCGCAATATCCATTCGAAGTCAATGGTTGAAATTAACGAACTACCGCAGCGCGACGCGTTCTATTCAGGCCATTATATATATATATAATATATATATATAAATACATTATATATTTCGTCGATTTCCTTTCAAAACGTATTTTATAAATTGTTTTAAATTCGTTTTCAAAACGATTTCTACTTCATTTCAAATTCAAATCAAAATTAATTTTTTCCTTATAAATTAGTTTTAAATTCATTTCAAATTGATTTCAATTCAAATCGATTTTTAATTCAATTTCAGTTCCTTTTCAATTCAATTCAATTTCAATTCAAATTCATTTCTATTCAACTTCAATTCGAATTCAATTCTATTCAATTTCAATTCGAAATCATTTTCTATTCAAATTCAATTCTAATTCATTTTCTATTCAAATTCAATTCTATTCGAATTTCATTTCAAAATATTCGATTTTGAAATCACTTTTCTATATTCATTATAAAAATGAATATAATCAATATAAATATCGTTTGCGTCAAAATGGCGTCAATCTAATCAACATGGCTTCATATATTTCTATTTTCAAATATTCTATTTCAAATATTTCTTTTTAAAATATTTCTATTCAAATATTTCTTTTTCCAAATATTTTATTTTAAATATTTCTATTCAAATATTTCTTTATCCAAATATTCTATTTCAAATATTTCTATTCAATTATTTTATTCCAAAACTGGAATGAGGCCCAATCAATTACCATAGATTTTATTTCTATGGATTTCCATACAACGCATGTATATATCAACAATGACAAATAATCAACTATCATTCAAAGTGCATTCTACAATATATAAGCATCAAATATAAATTTTTAACGCTCATAACAGCCTGTCAATCAATCATCGACATACAACTAATTATTGGGATTAGTGTATGTCATATATCATCCCAATATCCATGTGGGGTTTTCAAACAATCAAACACAGATTTTATTTTGGCAGTTGGGCGATGTATAAAATTTATCGTCCCAATCAATATCAGTCAAATGTGTGTACATAAACAAATCATCCGATTTGTTTATATTATTTCATTTTAAATACACGTTAAAAATTCTATTTTCAACTATAAAATATTTTTAACTATATAAATATTTTATTTCATTTCACATCACATCACACAATCAACTTCACATCAAAATCAAACAAACAAGCATACAA
This sequence comes from Allium sativum, assembly GCA_030737875.1. NCBI lineage: Eukaryota > Viridiplantae > Streptophyta > Magnoliopsida > Asparagales > Amaryllidaceae > Allium > Allium sativum. The sequence goes on along the minus strand of CM060913.1, from coordinate 418,777,256 downwards.
GCCGTCCATGGTCTGTGGACGACGGGTGTCGGGTGCTACTAAACACCATCTGCATCCTAGTATATATTTCAACTAGAAAAATAAATAAAGGTGAGGAGTTCTCACCGACTAGCTAAACCAAATGCCACGTCTCTTCATATGTAGAAAATCTTCGCCGTTTGACACTTTCGTTGCCCGTATTCACTACATACATAAAAATCACATTTTTATATTGTTGCTATTTATATAAAAATCACATTTTTATATTGTTGCCATTTATATAAAAATCACATTTTTATAATCACTTAATATAGATAAAAATTCAATTTTTATACCGCTACTATATAGATAAAAAATTATATTTTTATTCTTTACATCATATAAAAATTATATTTTTATTATCTCTATAATATAAAATTCATAATTTTATTCTATTCATTATATAAAAATCATATTTTTATTCTACACATTATATAAAAATCATATTTCTATAAATTCTGATCATATGATAAAATTATATTTCTATTTCATATAATTTTACAATGCTACCTTTTATTAAAAATCAAAATTTTATCTTGCTACAACCCAGCTATTCATATTTTTAAACACAACGTTTTTAAACAAGGTTATTAAGAAAAATCAGATTTTCATTGATTAAATAACAGAGAAAAAGAAACTGAAATAAAATAAAATAAGGAAAATAAAAGCTTATTGATTAAAGAAGGGGAAGGGGTCTTCACTCGGCGGTCCTCGATCCAGAGGGGGGCTTCTCGCGGTGGCGCGCTCGAGGTGGGGGGGCTGCGGTTCGGTCATCGATCCGGGGGGCTACTCGCGGTGGCGATCCAGGGGGCGGTTGAGGCGGTCTTCGACGGGGGGGGGGGGGGGCACGCGATTCGATTAGGTTTTTTTTCTTTTCTGTTTTCTAAAATGAAATAGAACGGGGGGGGTTTGATTTGAAGAGAAAAGGAGATGGGGGGGGGGGAGAATATGTTAATATATATTTTATTTAATTATTTTCAAAAAGCAACTTTTTATTTCGACCTCAAAACGAGACCCACCGCTTGTCGTCCATAGCTAATTACCCCCATTCCGAACTCAATGGGATATGTATCGTAAGCTGATTCGATCGTTTCGATCAGTTTTTGTCAAAATCAACATATAACTCTATATATTGAATTTGAACGCGCATTTCAATTTACTGGGGCCACATACTAACTAGAAAAATTCCCTAAAAATATTTTCTAGCTTCGTATTGATGATACGGTCATAACAAAACTAATTTCGTCAAATTCTGAGACCGTTTGAAAAATGGCCATTTTCCAGTCGATTAAAATCAACTGGAACTGGTCAAATACGTTTTTCTTTGCCACACTCACATATTGATTCGAAAAATTACGAAATTTGGAATCTAGCAATAACTTGACATCACGGATCCAACAAAAGTGCTTTCATCGAAAACCGAGGTCGTTTGCAAAATGAGCATTTTAAGGGCTGAAATTCCACAACGACTATTCTGAATTTTCAACTGGACATATCTAACAACCCGGAAATGCAAGCCAATTTAAAAAATTTATTTTTAGTAATTCTGATGAAGTTTGAACATTTAAAATGGATTATTTTAAATAATAACGACGAGAAATTTATTTTGAATAGAATTCGAACGTATATATTTATATAGATCGTCGTTAGAATATAAATAATTATTTATAGTGAATATTAGGCTCACATCCCTATTTTGAAACTTAATTAGGCTCACATCCGGTCATAAACTTATTGTAAATTAGGTCCCTATTTTATGAAAAGTCATCAAAAAAATATAAAAAAATCACGTAAATTCGTATTTAAATAAAACACGTAAACACTAAAAAATTCAGAACAAAAAACCATCAACGAAGGCGTCAAAAATCAAAAAAACCAAAAAGAAAAACGAAATTTCCAGTTAAATGCATAATAGTATGCACATATATCACTTTCCTGCATACATCCATGCATATTTTTCACTACATACATCTTCGTTGATTTTTATTCATGCAAATAAATGCATACATGTGCGAAAAAATTTCAAATACTTGCATATATTTGTGCAGGCTTATTTTCATATTTTAATCTGAAAACAGCTTACAGAAAAGTTGCATACATATATGCAATTATCAGTAATAATTGCATAAATGTATGCAACTATTTTTTTTCGATTTCCGTAGATTCCTGACATTATTTCCATATTTTAGAATTTTTTTTAATGAACGTACGCACATTTTTTAAAAAAAAATACAAAAAGGCGGAAAAAATAAAATAGGGGGCGGGTTTAAAAATTTTCAAAACTTTGTTTTTTTTATAAATTTGGTCCCTACTTTTTATCCTATAAAAATGTTGCACACATGTGTGCATTTTTTTGAGAAATTTGCACATTTGGATGCAAATAAAAATGAACTGAAAAATTATGTTAAATCTATCCGTTGGAAGAACTGCAATAATTGCATATATGCATGCAATAAAATCAAAAACGTGCATAATATTATGCATTTAACTGCAGTTTTTTCTGTTTTTTTGTTGTTTTCTTCTTTCTGACATTATTTTTGTTGTTTTTTGAACTGAATTTTTTTTATAATGCGTAATATATTTTATTACTAATTTATGAATTTTTTTTATTTTTTTTAATTATTATTTTATAAGTTTTGAAAACAGGGACCTAATTTACAATAAGTTTATGACCGGGTTTTTTTTATATTTTGAAACTTAATAGGGACCTCTAAAAAACGCACCCTTATTTATAACTATAAAAGGAATTGAAAACGGCGCGGTAGTTCGATAATTCGATTTCAAAGTTCAAATGAATGTACCGGGTGCAAAATAAACCGGATTTTAGTGAAACCAAAAATATTAGAATCTAATTGAGAATATCTTTCCAACGAATCCGAAAAATTGAAATTTCATAGCGGGAATCAAAAGATATGCCCAGTTGAAAATTCAGAATAGTCGCTACAGAATTCTGGCCCTTAAAAATGGAAATTTTGCAAATGACCTCGGTTTTCGACGAAACCACTTTTTTGGATCCGCGATGTCAAATTATTGCTAGGTTTCAAATTTCGTAATTTTTCGAATCAATATGTGAGCGTGGCAAAGGAAAACGCGTTTGACCAGTTTTAGTTGATTTTAATCGACTGGAAAATGGCCATTTTTCAAACGGTCTCAGAATTCGACGAAACTAGTTTTGTTAGGACCGTATCGTCAATACGAAGCTAGAAAAAAAAATTCTGGAATTTTTCGAGTTAGTATGTGGCCCCGGTAAATTGAAGTGCGCGTTCAAATTCAATATATAGAGTTATATGTTGATTTTGACGAAGACTGATCGAAACGATCGAATCAGCCTGCGAAACATATCCCATTGTGTTCGGAATGGGGGTATTACGCTAGGGACGACAGTCGGTGGGTTCGATTTTGAGTTCGAATGTAAAGGTTACTTTTTAGAATTCAAAACGAAATCAAATAAAATATATATATATTACAATATAGGGTCAACGCCCATTTTCTCTCTCCTTTCCCTCTTTCTTTCTTCTTCAGTTCACGTTCGAGAATGAAAAACAAAACAAAAAAGGGAAGAAGAGGGAGAAGCTGTCGCTCCTCCGATTGAGCCGCCACCGCGCCCTAGGGTGGCGCTGCCACCCTCTCCTCTACTTCCCACTTTTGCTCTCCCTCCTCCACCGCAAATCGCCATCGCACCCCCCTCTTCCCATTGCAACTCCTCCTCCGTCCCCTCCTCCAGCGCAGGGGAGCAGCGCCCTTCCCCAAACCCCGAGACCCAAAAACCACACCCCCTTCATCTCAAAACCGCCACCGCCCCACTGCTGAAGACCACCTCTGACTCCCCCTTCTGCTCCTCCTTCCTCCGCTTCTACAACACCTCGAGCCCTCCACCTCAATTCGACAGCCCATGAATTCGATTTTGGTGAGTTTTATATAATTTATTTATATATATTTATTTGTTTTTCAGTTTTATTATGTAATGGCGAGTTAGAAATCTGAAATTTTTAAACATGAAAAGGTATAAATTTTAAAACATAGAAAAGTTTGATTTTCATTTTATAAAGATTTGATTTTTAATAGTATAAAAATTTGATTTTTATTTTATAAGTAGCGGTATAAAAATATAATTTTTATAATATAAAAAGGTTAAAAATATAATTTTTATACTAGTGACATATTAAAAATATGATTTTTATTCATGTAGAGTTATAAAAATATAATCTTTATTAGAAGAAGGGCGATATAGAAATATAATTTTTATAACGAAGTAAAGATAAAAACTCAGTTGTTATAACAAAGTGAAAATAAAAATATTATCTTTATATATGTAGCGAAATAAAATCTGATTTTTATTATATATATAGTGAAATAAAAATGTGATTTTTATATCGATGAAATAAAAATCCGATCTTTATATAAGAAGAGAAAATTGAGATTTTTTTAAGAAAAAAAAGCGTTGTAAAAATATATATGAAGTAGAAACAAAAATATGATTTTTATTTATTGAAATGAAGTAATAAAAATATTATTTTTATATTGGAACAGCGTGAATACAACTGCATTGGATTTTCAAATAGATCCAGACGGTTCAGCAGTTCAAAAGCAAAGCACGACGGAGTGGAACCCTCTATGAGAACTTCTCACTTTAAATTTACCTTTCTAGTTATAATATATACTAGGATGCAGACGGTGCTTAGTAGCACCCGACACCCGTCGTCCACAGACCATGGACGGCTTGTATGCCTGTTTGATGTGTTGTGAAATTTGTTTGTGATGTTGATGTGAAATTGATAATAAAACCTTTATGTGTTGAAATAAATTAATTATCGTTAAAAATATAATTTTTAACGTGAATGTGAATAAATAAATATTCATTTACAAACCGGACGGTTTGTTTATGTACACCTATTTGAAGGACATTGATTGGGATGATAAATTTGACACATCGCCCAACTGCACAAATAATATTCAGTGTTTGTGGATTAAACCCCCACATGGGTGTTGGGAGGATATTTGGCGTACACTAATCCCAATTATTTAATTGTATGTCGATCGATTGGTCGACAGGCTGTGTAAGCGTTAATTATTTATATTTAATGCTTATGCAGTTGTGTGGTGCACTTTGGATGATGGTTGATTATTTGTCGTTGCTATTATATACATGTGTTGTATGGAATCCATATAATTAACATTATATGGTAATTAATTGGGCCTCATTCCAATTGGGAAAATAAAGAATATTAGAATATAAAAATAGTCATGTGTTGACGATGCTCATGTGTTGAGAATATTCATGTATTGAAACTATTCATGTGTTGAGTAAAATATTTTAACAATAAAATTTACATATTTATCATATTTAAGATTAGGAACTGCTTTACGGTTGGAGTCTGATTAAAAATCAAACGATAGATACCATAATTTTATAAAATATATTGCATAACAAAAATAGTCGTGTGTTGACAGTACTCATGTGTTGAAATTAGTCATGCGTTGAAGGAAATATAGATTCATGTGTTGAATAGAATAAATATTCATTTGTTGAATAAAGTAACGAATTTATTGAAATATATAAAGCCGTGTTGATTAGAGTTGCGCTATTTTGACGTGAACGATATTTATATCGATTATATTCGTTTTTATAATGAATACAGAAAAAGAAGTGATTTCAAAATATAAAGTTTTGAAAATATTATCATTTATACGGTAATGATATGAAATATTCTATTTTGATTTGAAATTGAATATAGAGTTGAAATGGTTTTGAAAACGAATTTAACACGATATGTAAAATACGTTTTAAAAGGAAATCGACAAAATATAATATATATAATGGCCTGAATAGAACGCGCCGCGCCGCGGCAGTTCGTGAATTTCGACCATTGACTTTGAATTGACGTTGCGGGAGATTCGACCGTCGGATTTTCCTAAAACTGGAACCGTTGGGTTCGTATCGAAAAGAGCTTTCCAATGAACATTACAAATTTGAAATCTGACGTTTGGATTTGGAATTATGTCCAAATCAAATTAGGAAAAGATCGTTGTAAGTGCAGTTCGATGGCCGTTGATGGAAATCGACTGTACGGGCCTTGATAAAATTATTAAAAATATCAATAATTAGTGTAAAATCATAAGAAATGATTTGAAAAGAACTGGGATGAAAAACTCCATATTTGAAAAGATAAAAATAGATTTTTATCGAAATGAACTAGTTTTGAACTAGAATTAAAATCAATTTATTTTTGAAGTAAATAAATTGAATTTGAAAGTGGTTTTAAAAATAATCATAATTTCCAATAATTGAATTGGAAGTGGATTTGAATCGAAATTGTCTTTGGAATATTTCGATGTTGGATTCCGTGGTTATACAGATATTGTTATGGGAATTTCAAAGATATATTCATATCGTTATTTCCAGTACGATATTTATTGGTTTCAGAATTTGATATTGAATATAAGCCGGTATATTTTCTATTCAGAGCCTTGTATTCAATATCAAATGTGATTTGGTTTTGTCGTGAATCGTGTTTTAGGTGACATTGGTTCTTTAACCCAGTTAAAGATAGGATATTGTTTTTTTTTTTTTGAGAAGATTAAAACTAAGTGGAGTTTTAATGAATCTTTAATTAGAGTGAAAGTGAATTGATAATTCAAACTATCAAATCTGAAAGGTGATCGAGAATGGAGTATCACCAGTTTTGCTCCAAAGCGATAGTTAAATCTTTAATTAGATTTGAACTTGAAACGGTAATTAATTTTACCGATAACACCGTGGTGTTAGATATGGATTATTACCAGTTTTACTCCAAGGGATTAACAGGTTGGGATTGGGAAATAAAACAAATAATTACTTCGGTGTGGTTCGCTAATCCCGACAAGTTTGGAAAACCATAATATGGTTTGAAATGATATCCAAAGGAAGATTAAAGAATAAATTTAGAAGAATTTATCTTTGATAAAATTGATGGGAACCTTTCCCTAAGAATGTGAAAATTTGAATAAAAGAATATTCTGAATTGGAATGAGGCGTATGTTGTGTTTGTGTCACACGTGTTTATTATATACGCCGGTTATTCAGAAAGGCCGGGTTTATACCCATTCCGAATAACCGATCCGACGATATATCGAAGATGAAGACGGTGGTTGAAGACCGGAAGTCTTCACATCGTTTGGGTGATTACTGATGATCTTGATTGGGCTGTACACCCAAGATGAGGGAATCAGTTGGTGATCGTCCAGACGTACTTGGAGATCGATGGATATGCGAGGAAAGTGCCTCCGGTTTCGTTCAGACCCAGAACGAACTTGTAAATGGGCTGTGTGTCTGACATTGGATTTTATTCTGTGTTGATTGATCTCTATTAAATATACATCTGTTTGGCGGCTGAAAATTTATTCTCTTGCTTAACGCCCTTCTCTGAGACGTACGAGCTCAGAGGTTGTATATCGATGGACATCAGTCGCATGGAGTGAAATGCCTGTGTGGCACGCCTAAGTGGCAAATGATCAAGGCTTCTGTTGAAAAGTAAAGTCTTGTGGTTGATGATCAAAGCACAGCCTGTATGGCATAGCTTTGTGTGTAGCATGAATTCGCGAGCCTCACACCTGGGTATGAGTCAAAAAGGGATACGGACCGTTGGGAGAATACGACATTTCTTTCTAGCTAGTAGTGGTGTCAGTGCTTAAACTGGCTGACATTTATATATACTTTTCACCTGTGTGGTTGTTGGAATGCGAGGCACCTCAGATATAGGTCTGTTAGGACTGGGAAACGTGTAATCAGGAATAACTAATCCCCAAAATTAAGAGAGGACCGACCCAACCGATTCCAAGGATCATAGTGGGGTCCTGAGACATTTGCTAGAGTGTCTCAAACGGAGAGGAGCTTGCCCCTTGCCTCGACTCATGACGGAAATCCAATTTCCAATACGTGATATTGCGGTTTTATTTGTAGAACCTAGTATGGCGACATAGTGGTATGGATCAGTCATGCCGCCTATGATTGATATTTATGATTGAAATTGTTTTGACACTATACACTTATAGTAATATCAAAATAATGTGTTTTTAACGTATCAAGCATGCTTTGGCTATTATAAGGTAAAAACCCTATCCTCCGGCTTGCGTTGCATTGTGTGATGGGACCTGGGTCTTATAATAGCTTCATTTTTCTTTTTTAGCATTGTGTTGTTTGTTTTATGCACTGGTATTCTTGGAAGGAAACCCGTTCCGTGTTATACGGCGTGGTCCCTTGATTTACCGAACTTTAAATTAAAGATTAATAACTGTTTTAGTTCTCACACCAGTCACATGAATAACCTAGAGTTTATTGTTTTAACCTAAAATCTAGGTGCCCTTATTTTCCGCACGGGCAGCTAGTAGTTTCGGTTTTGCAGATTTATATTCACACGAACCTGGTTTACAGCTGGAATGATATCCGGAAAGCTCTGTATCCGTATATCTCTTCTAGTTGTGTTTTGTATTATTTCCGCTGCAATGTATTTAAATGTAGTTTAAATCTCTGATATTTTCTATGTAATATTTATTCATACTCTGTATATTCTTGTATTTTGATGGAATTGTTGTAATAAGCAATGAAATGTTCTTCTGTTTGCGTTCCAATTCGTCCTGTTCTCAAAACGATCAGGGGTTTCAAACGGCCTTGGTCGGTTTAACGATCGATTACGATCGAGCGAAATTCCTTACCGTTACATTTTAGTATCAGAGCTATGGTTTACAGAGCTAGAGAACAAGAACATTAGAACCGAACGAAAGAATTCATCAAATATTGGATTAGTAATATCCAATTAGAATGACTCGTTAGAGATGGGATCAGTAGTATCCTAGAATGAGTGTGAAGAGTATATTTTTCAATTGAAAACAAATTTTGTTTATTTAAATCGTTTTATACGTATTTGAATATTTATTTTTATTGAATTTGGACAATCCAATATATAAAGATTTTGTATATACGCCTTGCAAACATATATTCGAAGTTTTAATATACTGGATAGATATCGAGTCACACTCTAGTCGCCCGGAGATGATTCTGATGATTGTAGCTACATCATCAGAATTGGTGTTCGAGTTTGGAAGGTGAGATTTCTATATATTTCCAATTGGCTGGTGTGAGAACCAAAATTAGATAGGGCCTATTGTTGTGATTTGACATCAAAAATCTGATTTTTGGACTATATATCAAAGTTATGAATTTGAAATGATAATTCACTAATTGATTGCTGATTGTGTTGTTTGATTAATTAAATGTTGAACCTTTAGCCAATTTATATCAAATAGTGAATTGTATTGAAAATTAGTCGCATTTGCATGCATATACATGTATATACATTGAACAGGTCATAGCAAGGAGGCTAGAGCAGAGAATAAAATTGTTTGCCCGACAAATAGGTACATGTTTACCATAATTTACTGTTTTGTTTGGGCGATGATGATTTTATGAGCCGCTTGGCTTTTTCTTTTGAGTTGAAGAAGGCCATGGGAGGCTATATGAAATATCCCGAAGTCCCCGGTGCAGGGGAGGTTATGACAAAAAATTTCGAAAATTTAGGGTGTTAGCCCAAATTTTGAAAAAATTGAAAAGTTCTTAGAAACTGAAAAGTCGAAGAACTTAAGCCATAAAGAAAACAATGAAAGTTGAGTTGATTAGTTAAACAACTTTCGGCTTCGTTCCTTTTCGGGGATGAAAAGTTTTAAGTGGGGGAGATTGTAATAACCCGGAAATCCGAGCCAGTTTACAATTTTTATTTTGGCAATTTTAGCGAATTTTGATTATTTAAAATGAATTATTTTAAATAATAACGATGAGAAATATATTTTTAATAGAATAGAACGTATATATTTATTTGAATCGTCGTTAGAATATAAATATTTAATTATATATATAAAAGGAATGGAAAATGGCGCGGTAGTTCAATAATTCAATTTCAAAATTCAAATGAATGCACCGGGTGCAAAATAAACCAGATTTTAGTGAAACCAAAAACATTTGAATCTAATTAAGGATATCTTTCCAACGAATCCGAAAAATCAAAATTTCATAGCGGGAATCAAAAGATATGTCCAGTTGAAAATTCAGAATAGTCGCTGTGGAATTTCGGCCCTTAAAAATGGCCATTTTGCAAACGACCTCGATTTTCAACGAAACCACTTTTGTTCGATCCTTTATGTCAAGTTATTGCTAGATTCCAAATTTCTTTATTTTTCGAATCAATATGTGAGCGTTGCAAAGGAAAACGCGTTTGACCAGTTTCAGTTGATTTTAATCGACTGGAAAATGGCCATTTTTCAAACGTTCTCAGAATTTGACGAAATTAGTTTTGTTATGACCGTATCGTCAATACGAAGCTAGAAAATATTTTTAGGGAATTTTTCTAGTTAGTATGTGGCCCCAGTAAATTGAAATGCGCGTTCAAATTCAATATATAGAGTTATATGTTGATTTTGACGAAAACTGATCGAAACGATTGAATCAGCTTACGATACATATCCCATTGAGTTCGGAATGAGGGTAATTAGATATGGACGACAGGCGGTGGGTCTCGTCTTCAGGTCGAAATAAAAAGTTGCTTTTTGAAAATAATTAAATTAAATATATATTAACATATTCTCCCCCCCTTATCTCCTTTTCTCTTCAAATCAGACCCCCACGTTCTATTTCATTTCAGAAATCAGAAAAGAAAAAAACCTAATCGAATCGCGTGTCGCCCCCCTCGTCGAAGACCGCCTCAACCGACCCCCTGGATCGCCACTGCGAGTAGCCCTCCCTCCCGGGATCGAAGACCGAACCGCAGCCCCCAACCTCAAGCACGCCACCGCGAGAAGCCCTCCCTCTGGATCGAAGACCGCCAAGTGCAGACCCCTTCCCCTTCTTTAATCAGTAAGCTTTTATTTTCCTTATTTTATTTCAGTTTCTTTTTCTCTGTTATTTAATCAATGAAAATCTGATTTTTATTAATAACCTTGTTTAAAAACGTTGTGTTTAAAAATATGAATAGCTAGGTTGTAGCAAGATAAAAATTTGATTTTTAATAAAAGGTAGCGTTGTAAAATTATATGAAATAGAAATATAATTTTATCATATGATTAGAATTTATAGAAATATGATTTTTATATAATGTGTAGAATGAAAATATGATTTTTATATAATGAATAGAATAAAAATATGATTCTTATATTATAGAGATAATAAAAATATAATTTTTATATGATGTAAAGAATAAAAATATAATTTTTTATCTATATAGTAGCGGTATGAAAATAGAATTTTTATCTATATGAAGTGATTATAAAAATGTGATTTTTATATAAATGGCAACAATATAAAAATGTGATTTTTATATAAATAGCAACAGTATAAAAATGTGATTTTTATGTATGTAGTGAATACGGGCAATGAAAGTGTCAGACGGCGAAGATTTTCTACATATGAAGAGGCATGGCGTTTGGTTTAGCTAGTCGGTGAGAACTCCTCACCTTTATTTATTTTTCTAGTTGAAATATATACTAGGATGCAGACGGTGTTTAGTAGCACCCGACACCCGTCGTCCACAGACCATGGACGGCTTGTATGCTTGTTTGTTTGATTTTGATGTGTAGTTGATTATGTGATGTGAAATGAAATAAAATATTTATATAGTTAAAAATATTTTATAGTTGAAAATAGAATTTTTAACGTGTATTTAAAATGAAATAAATATAAACAAATCGGATGATTTGTTTATATACACACATTAGACTGATATTGATTGGGACGATAAATTTTACACATTGCCCAAATGCACAAATAAAATCTGTGTTTGATTGTTTGAAAACCCCACACGGGTATTGGGATGATATATGACATACACTAATCCCAATAATTAGTTGTATGTCGATCGATTGATTGACAGGCTGTTATGAGTATTAAAAATTTATATTTGATGCTTATACAGTGTAGAATGCACTTTGGATGATGGTTGATTATTTGTCATTGTTGATATATACATGCGTTGTATGGAAATCCATAGAAATAAAATCTATGGTAACTGATTGGGCCTCATTCCAGTTTTGAAATAGAATATTTGAATAGAAATATTCAAAATAGAATATTTGGAAAAGAAATATTTGTCTAGAAATATTTGAATAGAAATATTTGAAATAGAATATTTGGAAAAAGAAATATTTGAATAGAAATATTTGAAATAGAATATTTGGAAAAAGAAATATTTGAATAGAAATATTTGAAAAAGAAATATTTGAAATAGAATATTTGAAAATAGAAATATATGAAGCCGTGTTGATTAGATTGACGCCATTTTGACGCAAACGATATTTATATCGATTATATTCATTTTTATAATGAATATTGAAAAGTGATTTCAAAATCGAATATTTTGAAATGAAATTCGAATAGAATTGAATTTGAATAGAAAATGAATTAGAATTGAATTCGAATAGAAAATGATTTAGAATTGAAATTGAATAGAATTGAATTCGAATTGAAATTGTATAGAAATGACTTCGAATTGAAATTGAATTGAATTGAAAACGAACTGAAATTGAATTAAAAATCGATTTGAATTGAATTCAATTTGAAATGAATTTAAAACGAATTTATAAGGAAAAATTCAATTTTGATTTGAATTTGAAATGAAGTTGAAATCGTTTTGAAAACGAATTTAAAATGATTTATAAAATACATTTTGAAAGGAAACTGACGAAATATATAACATACACATAGATATATATATATATAAATATATATATATTATATATATATATATACATAATGGCCTGAATAGAACGCGCCGCGCTGCGGTAGTTCGTGAATTTCGACCATTGACTTCGAATGGATATTGCGGGAGATCCGACCATCGGATTCTCCTAAAACCAGAACCGTTGGGTTCGTATCGAAGAGAGCTTTCTAACGAATATTAGAAATTAAAAATCTAACGGTTGGATTTTGAATTATGTCCAAATCAAATTTGGAAAAGGTTGTAGTAAGTGCAGTTCGATGGCCGTTGATGGAAATCAACTGTACGGGTCTTGATAAAATTATTAAAAATAGTAATAATTATTGTAAAATCATAAGAAATGATTTAAGAAGAATTGGGACGAAAAACTCCATATTTGAAAAGTTAAAAATAGATTTTTATCGAAATGAACTAGTTTTGAACTAGGATTAAAATCAATTTATTTTTGAAATTAATAAATTGAATTTGAAATGGTTTCGATAATAACCAGAATTTCCAATAAATGAATTGGAATGGATTTGAATCTAAATTATCTTTGGAATATTTCGATGTTGGATTTCGTGATTATACAGATATTGTTATGGAAATTTGAAAGATATATTTATATCGTTATTTCTAATACGATATTTGTTGGTCGTAGAATTTGATATTGAATATAAGCCGATATATTTTCTATTCAGAGCCTTATATTTAATATCAAATGTGATTTGGGTTTGTCGTGAATGGTGTCTTCATTAACACTTTTCTTAAGCCCAGTTGAGAAAAAGATTAAATCTTTTTAGTTAGATTTAATGAAGTGTACCAATTAAATAATATTTAATTGGAATTGAATTGGTATTGATTTTTGGGTTTATCGTGAACCGTGTTTTAAGTGACATTGATTCTTTAACCTAGTTAAAGATTAAAACTAAGTGGAGTTTTAATGAATCTTCAATTAGATTGAAAAGATCGAGAATGGAGTATCACCAGTTTTGCTCCAGGCGATAGTTAAATCTTTAATTAGATTCGAACGTGAAATGGTAATTGAATTTACCGATAACACTGTGGTGTTATATATGAAGTATTACCAGTTTTACTTCATGGGATGAATAGGTTGGGGTTGGGAAATTAAAACAAATGATTACTTCGGTAAGGTTCGTTAATCCCGACTAGTTTGAAGTGATATTCAAAGGAAGATTAAAGAATAAACTTAAAGAATTTATCTTTGATAAAACTAATGGGAACCTTTCCCTTATAATGTGAAATTTAGAAACTAACTGTAGGTTGGCTAAGAAGAATGGTTTCATGGGTATTGATCGGATGTTGGTTTCGGCCTTCGGGGTTAATATTTGCGGAATTGTTCTCTTACTAGTTTACGGTTAGTGACTGATGAATTGGAATGAGGCGTATGTTGTGTTTGTGTAACACTTGTTTACCATATACGCGAGTCATTCAGAAAGACCGGGTTTATCCCATTCTGAATAACTGATTCGACGATTAGTCGAAGATGAAGACGGTGGTTAAAGACCGGAGGTCTTCACGTCGTTTGGGTGATTACTGATGATCTTGATTGGGTCGTATACCCAAGAGGAGGGAATCAGTTAGTGGTCGTCCAGACGTACTTGGAGATCGATGGAGATGCGGGGTACTAGGTGCCTTCGGTTTCGTTCAGACCCAGAACGAACTTGTAAATGGACTGTGTGTCTGACATTGGATATCATTCTGTGTGTGATGGATATCGGTTGCATGGAGTGGTTTGCCTGTGTGGCATGCTAAGCTACAATTGATCAAGGCTTTTGTCGAAAAGCAAAGTCTTGTGGGTGATGATCAAAGTATGGCATGTGTGGCATAGCTTTGTGTAACGTGAATTCGCGAGCCTCACACCCCGGTTGTGAACTAAAAACGGGAGAGGACCTCAGGGAGGGCATGCATTTCTTTCTAGCTAGAAGTGGCGTCAGTGGTTTTACACGCCCTGACGAGTTTGACTTATGTGGTTGTTGCTGTTGCGAGGCGCCTCAGTTTTATCGGACGATCCGGGTCCGATGGAGTCATTCGTTGGTTCATTTACGCCCCAATGGGCGGGGAAACGCAGTGTTCAGGCATTTTAATCCACATTGGTTGACCGGCCCTGACGATCCAAGGGTCACTCGAGCTCTGATCCCGAGGCTCAGGCTAGACAGTCTCGAATCGGTAGAGAACTATCTTTTGCCTCGGTTCACAGATGGAAATCCAACTTCCAATACGTGACTTTGCGGTTTTATTTGTAGAGCCTAGTATGACGACATAGTGGGATGGGGCGCTTATGCCGTCTATGATAGATACTTATGATTTGAAGTTGTTTTATGAACTATGCACTTATAATAGTATCAAATGATTTGTTTTAAACGTATCAAGCATTCTTGGCTATTATAATGTAAAAACCCTATCCTCGGCCGGCTTGCGTTGCATTATGTGATGGGACCTGGGTCTTACAATAGCTTCATTGTTCTTTATTTAGCATTGCGCTGTTTGTTTTATGCACTGGTATTCTTGGGAGGAAACCCGTTCCGTGTTATATGGCGTGGTCCCTCGATTTACCTAACTTTAAAATAAAGATTAATAACTGTTTTAGTTCTCACACCAGTCACATGACTGACCTGGAGTTTATTGTTTTAACCTAAACTCTGGGTGCCCTTATTTTGACACGGGCAGCTAGTAGTTTTGGTTTTGCATATTTATATTCACCGGATCCTGGTTTACAGCTGAAATGATATCCGAAAGCTCTGTATCCGTATATCTCCTTCAGTTGTGCTTTGTATTATTTTCCGCTGCAGTGATGTATTTAAATGTAATTTAAATCTCTGATATTTTCTGATGTATATTATTGGTTTATACTCTGTATATTCTTATATTCTGATGAATTATTGTAATTAACTATGAAATGTTCTTCCATCTGCGTTCTAATTTGTCGTGTTCTCAAAACAATCAGGCGTTTCGAACGGTCTCGATCGGTTTAGCGACTGATTCGGGTCGAGCGGAATTCCCGATCGTTACAGGCCTAGCCTGGCCCTGCCCAGTTCGGGCTCGGGCTTGGGCTTTGGTGGTGTAGACACTTATATTTTTGGACCGAAAAATATTGTACTTTTCAAACTAGGTTTTAGATGGTAAAATTTCTAAACCGATTTTTATTTCATACGGTATAATTTTGATCCACTTTTTCATTAGACTCTCTCCCATTACCCAATACACCGTTCGACAATTTATTTTTTCCGTCTACAACAATTCATTTTTAGACGAGAATTCAGATCCGAACAACATTCTCTTCTTCCTCCGCCATTAAAATTTCTTACAAAACCCGAGCAGTTGTTTTCGAAAGTGCAAATATGCACTGATTTGTTGTGCAAGCAAATCAGCTATACATATTCGAGGCTATTTTATCCTAGTGACGTCGGCGATTGAAAACGACTGGTTTGCACCTCTGACCAGATCGCCAAATCGTTTTCAAGAAAGCGACGAAGTATGTGACACAACCATTGTTTTCCGACACTTCATATTCCTATTACCCCAGATTGTTTTGACGAGTCATGGTATGACTAGGTCTATTTTATTTTGTGTTCATTTACAAAGGCATTTTTTTTTTATTACCAAGCGAGATAGTTTTTGAAATCCATAAAATTATTTGTATAAATAATAAGCTTTACGATGAGAAATAGTTTTTGATTGTTAGTTACACTAACCAATACAATTTTGGTAATGAATGAAACTATACTGGAACAAGAATGAAGTGGATTGTTCCTAATTCCTCAGTTACCCTGACTATTATTACTTGATATTTTGTTATAAGTGTGTCTTTTCATATTAAGAGAGCTCTTATCATGCCAGTCACTTCCCAATCTGAAGCTTTGTTCATTGAAATCCTTATTTTGTAGCTTGATTTGATAGCTTAATGGTTTGAGATTTTTTTCGTAGAAGACTATGTTCTTTTATTTGTTTATGAATTCGTTTTTTTTTTCTTTTTAAGTTCCCAATGTTGTTTTGCAATGGTACCTTAGTCAGTGTGATGATCAACTTAACATTACTACATTGGGATGACGCATGGGTAAATAAAATCATACACAACATAAGGAAGTCATATCTAGAATGGTTATTCATAAACAAGTATTAAAACTTTGCTGCCTTATTTTGTATTTCTCCTAAAATTTGTTACAGGCTTATTAGATTATCAGTGAACACATTCAATATCATCATGAAAAAATATCACAGCCGAAGGATACAAGTACTTCGTAAGTAATAGTAGTAATTAAACTAGAGAATGGCCCCAAAACCACTAATTGTGTCAACAAGTTTGCCTATTGGAAGACATTTCGCATCTTTTACTTCGCTGATATAGGATGACTGTAATTGGTCTATAAATGAAGTAACTTTGACCAAATTAGTTTCCTTCTATGTTACTCATCTTTCACAACAAATAATATTTTATATATTTTGCTATGTACATGCCTTTTTGAACATGAACTTTTTCATAAAGTATGTGATAGTTCTCACTATTTAAATCTCTAACACGGGAATACATATTCATAGCTAATTTGGCTATTTAACTCATGCTAGTACCATCAACTGTGCAAATATCACTGTTTTTTAGTTAGTCGGTCTAATCTTTCATCTTGGACTTTGATAATATTGTATATGACTTTTTAAATAAGATACATCACAAATATTTTTTATATTTCAATTTGTAGACAATGAGGAAAGGTATAGTAAGCACCTAATTCTAGATTGGAGGAAATATGGCAATGATCAACAAAATCCTGGCCCAAATCAAAGCACAAGTCAGCATTTCTTAAACTGGATAAATTGTTAAAACTATCAGTATGGTTTCATTAGAAATGCACCGCCTATTCCATCACCAAAACCCATAAACCAATAATGTGGTACAAAAAGAGAAATTTTAATGACCTGTAATGATGATAAAGAATTACACCAGATTTTTCTCTTTTTCTACTTAGCATTTTTCACTTTTCAGTATGTAATATGAAACTGTCAGTCAACACTTCCCACCGTGTGGACAAAACAACTATTTAGCACTTAATAGGGATCCATAGAAATGCATGTACATCTGAGCATGGATATATTTTTTAGATTATAAAAATAGACAATTTGTGCATTGAGTATTCCATTTAACTATTGGATTACAAAAATGGGTATATTTTTTCAGCTGACTATCGTCAGCGAAAGTTGCAATTGATTCAGTGAAGATTGGGTGGACTTCCTTATCCGATAATAATATTTGATTCTATCCGATGTAGCTTAATTCCTTATCATTGGTTTTTCATATATAGCTGTAGTTCCATGAAAGGAGTGATAATTCATGGTGGAACACATACTATATCCAAGTAGAGAGAATTTATTACCTTTGTTGTTACTTTGTATTTTTTAAGTTCAAAAAAATGCTATACGCAACAAATTCATCATTTTTTTCTATTGCAGAAATGTCTAATTCATGTTGTCAATGGAGGAAAGGAAAGGATACTTGGTGTAGAAAAATGCCAAAAAAAAAAGGTCAGGTTTTTCTTTATTGCGTTGTTGGAATATATCCATGGATTGTGTAAATTTGTAAACTTAAGTATAGATTAAGTCTGTTGGGAATAGAATAATAGTTCACCCCAGTAAAGAGAATCTGTTGACATATTATGGTATCTGTAGGTCACGTTGATTTCTATAAAATCATATATCAAATTTCGTTTTGGCATATAGACAACTTATACAAATTCAGCCCCTACATGGCTCTATTATGTAAGAAGAGATACATTTCATAAAAATATCATCCTACCTGAGATCATTTCAGCATTTCAGGCACGATCCACAACACAACAATCCTTTGTTCACAACAGGAGTATAGGTAAGCATGATTTACGATTTACTATAAAGAAATGTTATGCTTTGTCATTTGACAGCTACAAGTCATCATGCCATGCCATCTGATCTTGCTGCAAATCTTGCCATATGTGTCGTCAGACGTCTCAAACTCGAAGATCTCCTAAACTCACTCTTTTACAATCTTGCCTCATGCATACTTACAAGTGTTGTAGCTTTTTATCCATGATTAAATGGCCTGATAATGTCGTACAACCTTGCGTAAATGGATCATATGCTACGTTTTCTCCTCTTATCTGGTGGTTATTTCTTTAGGTTTTTCCTTCGAGTAAGCTCAATTTATGTCCTTACCGCTCATTAAAGTTGTACGCATGTATAGTTCATGCTACAATTTTGTACTTTAAGGCTGTCAAAGTGAGTAGCTTTTACAGATATATAGACAATTTAACAAATTTGTATGCGTTATATGTTTTGCACAATTATATAATGGAGGCCGAATTCGACCCATCTAATAAAGAAAAAAATGAACTATCGTTCATTCTTCAATTTGACATCTTTGTGCATTATATGTTTTAGCCATTTACTATGAGTTGTATTTTTTATTAGCCTTACCTGTAATGGATTTTCGAAATATGTATCATCCTGCAGAATCACAAATTTTCCAACAAAGGTCATACACATATGCATACATACATATATGTATGTATGTATGTGGGCGGCTATTTGTACATAAAATTAGATACAAATAGAGGGATATAAAACCTCAACCGTTGGATCTTTTTGTCTTTATA
Organism: Allium sativum; assembly: GCA_030737875.1. Lineage (NCBI taxonomy): Eukaryota > Viridiplantae > Streptophyta > Magnoliopsida > Asparagales > Amaryllidaceae > Allium > Allium sativum. The sequence goes on along the minus strand of CM060913.1, from coordinate 418,757,878 downwards.
TGAAAATGTGGAATTTGTGGGGTGATCTAATGGTACAAATCAATTGTGTCAAAATTTTGGGTCTAAATATTTATTAAAAAAATGAATGCTGCAAAAAGTAATTTGTATGAATTGGATTTTTCATTATGATTTTCCTCATTTCTTCTTCAACTAACGTTGGCTTATAATTTTACACAACTCAAGATTTAATAAACAAAAGCTTCTATCATTTGCACTAATAGTTTTTTGAACTCAATTATACAATAAATTTCTCATTGTTCCATTTATTAGATTCTATTTAAATAATCTAAAACAAATTGCGTAATACATATAAATTTTAATTTGGCCAAACCCGTGTGCAAAACACGAGTTCACACTTGCCATCAATAACATTTAACAAGCATTATACAATGCTGAAATAGGTGTATCAAGAAGTGTTTTTGTAAATTTAATTTTCTATTTTTAAAAATACTTTATTTCCCATTTATAAGATTAGTTAAAAAATCTAAGGGTGCATTTGGTTTACATTTTTTTAGTTATGAGTTTTTGCACATACAAAAATATCGACGACGAACACATATCGTGAAAAACGATCATTTTACAAAACAAATTTAACACACAAGACCAAAAATAATTTTTTATTATTTTCCATATCTTAAGAAATTATAAGAGAATGATAAAAAGTTCATCTAGCCACCATCCAGCGGTCCCCTACGTCACTCCTTCCGCCTTTGATCCGTCACCTCCATCATACTTCATTTGTTTTCAACTTTTATAATTAATGCTGAAAACTACAAAATCAAAATACAAAATAAACCAAACATTACCTAACTTTTTAGGAATGAATGTAACCATAAATAATTTTCTTTGACAAAGATTTAGCAAACTAATATTAGGATAACATTTCTTTATACTTTAAAGGCAGGGCTATACTATTCACATATGATTACATCATATTTCAACTTCTAGCTTTTTTTAATGTTTTCTTATTTCATTTAAACTTATAGTTATTTTCAATGCAACGTCGTCTGAAATATTCTAGAAGTATCCACGGTGATAAAAAAATTTACTTTAATTTATGCTAAATTTTATATTTTTTTGGGTTATCGCATGCTGGAATGGTTATTTGAAGCAAATGCTAGAATTATTTAGCTCTTCCAAATAATAGAGATTAATATCCTCGAGTGGTTGATATAAATTGAATTAGTTTTTTTAATTATCCAAAGTGGATGGACTTTTTAGTGTACTCACTTAGAAGTTTATAAAATTATCCAATTTTCTGTGCTAAAAAATAACATACTACACAATATTTGTTAACTACTGATATGCTTATTCAGTCACGAATCTAAAGATTATGAAATGGCATAAGGATCATTCATTGATACAAATTGATTTAGTTTGTTTAATTATCCAAAGTGGATGGACTTTTTAGTGTACTCACTTATAAGTTTATAAAATTATCCAATTTTCTATGCTAAAAAAATAACATATTACACAATATTTGTTAACTACTTATATTTACTACATATTAATATTCTTTATTAATTAAAATAACACCTTTGAAGCAACTAAAATATTTTTCTAATTTATTTACTTTTAGTTTATGATAATAAACACAGTACTCCAAATCTTAAGATATCGATTTTTTAAACCAGTTTCAAAATGTCATTTCACACTTAGCATGGTTTCTTAATTCCATATATGAAATACAATTATGTGAACTTTAGGCTTAGGTTCTTAAAATCAAGCTCAATACATGAAAACTTCTCCCTAGAATAGTATTGTAAATTAAGTTCCTAAAATTTAACTACTAAATAAGTGCATATAATTAAACAATTATTCAATAAATAATTGAGGATATATTTCAAATTTCTTTGGTGAATAATTTGGGAAATTTCCACATATTTTCATTATATTTGTGGAAATATCTATAATTTATTGATCATATTGCATAACTATCTACAATTATTCACTAAATAATTTCACAAATTTATGCAATTATTTAGTAATTTAATTCTTTAGAGCTAGTTTACATACTTTCTTTGGCAAGAATGTTCATTGTATTTTAAAATTTAATAGGGACTTTACCCAAACTGTCCCTACTATTATCATACTGAATACATGAATACTTGACTTTTTACTCCATATAAGAGGAATCTATTTTGAAATTAAGCATCATTTAAATTTATATGCATGACATAATGTAACTAAGTAAATAATGGTTGACATATGATGCTAATTTTTTCATAAATTCATAATTCTTTGAAAAAAATTGCAATGCAATTTGTGCTTTAGGATTATTTAAGCTGATTAATTTATAAATATTTTATAACAATGTTAAAAAATAAGCTAAATCAAAATAAACTCAGTGTACAAATGTACAGTTCATCTTTATATAGCTAAAATATAGAAACATACCACTATATTAGATTTTGTGAAGCCCGTGTGCAGAGCATGGGTACGCATTTGTATTGTAATATCCCGTGTTTTTGGCAGGCACATATTTAATTTATTTATTTTTAAATATTGGTTTAGAATAGATTTGATGTATATATTCTGTTTATAAAACGAAGTTTTAATTTATATATATATAAATATATATATATTCGATATCACTTAACCAAATTTGTAAGGGTTGAATTTGAAAGTTTATCTTAGTCCTATTTTGAAATTATACGTTATTCCATTTTGGTATATTCAATAATATCGATTTATTGCAACTATTTTACAATTTAATTTATTTTGTAACGATATTCTTTGAGATTTAGAATATGAACCAAAAACTAAAACATATACAAAAAAAAAAAAAAAAAAACCCATGACATCACAATGTCTTCTTTTTTACTTCCGATTGCTAACAATGAACAATATCCAATTCAATACAAAGGACATAGCCGTAGAAATGAAAACAATGCGCCAGAGCTCTTTGAAATATTCAACTACGACAAATAAAAATTTGATTTAAACTGCACATAACAAAGTTCAAACGTAGTAGAATTTAGATCAATGAAAACCAAAAATGGTTACTGCATTGCAAAGACAAAACACTCAAGTGATTACACTCATTCATATTATGCATCTGATCATGATAATGAAACAAACAAGTATAGTCCTCGCAGCACATTAGTTACTGTAAATAAACTGTAATACAAAATAAAGCAATCAAGTATTGATCCACATAATTGTGATAACAACATGCAGAGTACACTTACATACACAAAATCCTGAACAATAAAAACATAAGTCTATTCATCAAATTCAAATTTCAACTATATAAATTGAAAAGACAAATGATCCAGAAAAAAAAAAAAAAAAAGGAAACCACAAAGAAGAAAGAAAAACCATAGAACCTAGTCTATTTTAGGGACGACTTTAGCAGGGTGCACATGGGGAAATCCAACACCATCTGCACTGTTACGCTCAGCCATCACCATTCCCATCAAGTCACCATTTGCCACCACCAAATAAACCTGAGAAGACAGAAGAAAACATAGTTATAAGTAGCTAGAAAGTAGGTTAATGTATAGTTATAGAGTTGAAAGTTTTCAGATAAAAAAATGAATTCAAATCTGAAAATTTGGAAATGAAACAAACAGAAAATCTCAGCCACGAATCCAGGAGGACTGTTGTCCATAAATTAGATATAGGATCTACTAAAATCCTTTTTGAACAAGACCAAGATCAGAACAAAAGATATGTGGAAATGACAATACAAATGGCTTCATAGCCCTACCAAATCTATACATGAACAGCCCGATCAATGTATACATCTAAGCAGACAACCGTACAACACAAACCCACCAGTTCAAATCTACAAGGAGGACTAGACAACTCGAATACCAATTTTAATGTGAACAGACAATGGACAGGATGAACTGACAATACAATTCGAACAGGAAATAAACAGTACGCACAGATTTACTTCACCAAATTCACATGGGAACAGTTCAATTTTCGTACATATATCTAAGCAGACAATACACGAAAAGCCAACTGGAAATCCTCATTATTCACTGTAAACATCACACGAAACCCATCAAACATATCATAGCAGAACCGTAGCACCTAGGATTAGGCACAACTGAAGTTTAAACTAGATGTAACAATTCATGAATCACTGTCACCATTCACTAGTATAAATACACAAGCAGGATAATAAAATGGCCACAACAAAACCAGATCGACACAAAGAAAAAAAAAACCCGAACTCAAAAGAAAAAGGAAATTAAAACAGAAATTAAATTTTGGAAATAATTACTTAGCTTTTTGATGGGGGAGTCGGTCTCGTTCTTCAGGAATGGCGGAGCTTAGGTCTCGTCCGTTGCAGTGGTGGTGAAGCTTCGATCTCGTCTGGTCCCTCGTGTGTGGTGGAACAATGGAAGATGAGGCTGACGCAAGGTGGTAGGAACGAAGTACTGGGGGAGAGGGGAGTGAGACAGACGAAGCAAGAATCGGAGGTGGAAGGGTTTCCATTCTTTTTCTCATTGATTTTTTTTGGTGGCGGCTGCAAAATAATGGAGGGTCTGGTGTTTTGAGGGTTTTTAGTGGATGAGGGTTTCGGGTTTGGGCTCATTCGGGTAGGCTGGACGGAGAATGTAGGTAAGGCCCATTATATATTTATTTTATTTTGTTTTAAACTAAGTTAAAAGCTTTATAAACTTTAAATATTGATTTCGAGAGCTCACGTGGTCAGATTCTGACGAAACGAAAAACACCAGAATCCTGGAGACGAGCACTACGCAATGGCTGAGGTTTGAGAAGGGCAGGCAGCCGTTGGATTTTTCAAATAAATATCGTCCAATTCAACTAAAAACAGGCAGATCTATCGACGAATCAAATCCGATGTGAGTAAATCTCACTCAGTTATTTCCCGCTTATATTTTATAAGCTGGGTGTTTGTTTTTGTATGCTTTGATTGCTAGTGATTGATTGCTGATAGATATTCATATGTTGTTTGAACTGACGAAATTAAACGTTGTTTAATTTCGGTGAAACCCGTATCGTTTTTTTTTTTCGATGGGTCCCAGTCAAGGTAATTCACCTTACTGACCACGTTTATAAAATAAACATGATTTCATGGATTGTTGAACTGTCATGGATGTGTGAAATAAATTTGGGTTGACCATTATTTATTTGAATTGTTTTATTTGATGGGTCGTCCAGTTATTGAAAATCAACTTGAAATTCAATATTTGTTTAGTTTTAACCAACGGGTACGACTGGTTGAGAAATTGGCAGTGCATGGCCTAGGGATTAGTCGTTCATGAATATCGTCAAAATTTAAGTTATAAAATATATTTTTATAACTGATGACAGATTTTAAACCTGTATTTTTGAACAAAAGTTGAAAAAGGAAATAAATATTTGTTAATTATGAATTGAGTTATAAATGGGTTTTTAAATGATCTTATAAAAGAAATTTCAAATATTTATCAGATTCATAGGAGTATGAGAAGAAATCTATTATAGATTTGAATAATCGTTTGTGAGATATAAATAAAAGGAAGTTCGAAGTAAAGGCGAGAGTGAAAAGAAAAGTGATTTTGTTGAACCATGTTTTTCAAATGAAGTTATGGAAAGGAAATAAAGTATAAATAAATGTTACTTAATGAAGGAATTAAGTAAGGTTCTGAAATAAGCCTCCAAGCGAAAGATTCAAGGGTGAATATGGTAAATGTGGTAAGTGATGGGATTTTAACAAAAATCCAAGGGAAAAGAGTATCGCTTAAAGAAGTAAAAGAAAATGTGATACTTTGTAAATGTTTTTTTTAATAAATGGATTAAGAATGATGATATTTGAAGGGAAAGAAGTTTTATAAATATACAAAATAGCAAATATGGTATATTTGACATAGGAATGACTTCGGGTTTTGAAATCAGCTAATATCTATCTGAAGAGAAGGCTGTGGTTGGTCAAGGTCTGAGAGGTAAATAAATAGCCCAACTTGGACGACCTCGGTATTGTCTAAAGATAATCTTAGTTGGTAGTGTGTAAGGAGAGAAATAAATTATTATTTTCATATGGAAATAATAACGAGATGTAAAGAAAAAGGTCGAGAGTTTATAATGAGATTTTCCATATGACAGAAGAGAAAGAATTTGATACTTATTTATATATAAATGTCAAGGGTCAGATAAATGAAAAGAAAAGGGGTGGGGAGTTAAAATGGTATTTCCGAAGATTAAAGGGAATTGGGAAAGTAAAGTTTTAAGGATAATTTATCCTAAGTGAATAATCGTTGATTATTTTTCAAGTGATAATAGAAAAGGAGATTTCAAAGTATTGCTTAACTTGAAATAAGTTGAGTCGTGTTCCAGTTTGGTTAATGAAATAGGAAAGGGGTTTTGAAATAATTGAGTGTGATTATGGGATATTTTCATAAACATGAAAATGAGATGTTTAAGGAAAGAAATTTACTTCAAATAAATATATTTGAAATGTTTAAGGGTTAGGGATTAATTATCGTTAACCGTTCTGAATTAAAGAGGCCATGTAGTGCTGGTACTGAACTGATAAACCCATGTATGCTCACACTTATTTATTTGGTAGTTAAAACACCGACTATCAAACCTTACCCACACGATTGTTGGTATGGAAAGACCGGGATCGAATTTATATTCGAAAACCATTCCGACCAACAAATACGTGAAGAGATCAGAAAATGATCGAGATGGAGCATTGAAGACCGTTGATCTTCATAAGCGGAAGGACTACTGATTGAATTTCCTTGGTTTAGCGGCCAGAGATATTTCAACAGTGATTCTGTCGTGATTTGGAATCTTCGGATTGCAAGGACTTTTCGCTACTGATCTGTAGGGTGATTCCCAGGATGCAGTAGGAGGGTGCCTTCGGTTCATTCTGTTCCTGGATGACTTGTATGGACGAGTGTCTGACAGAGTATTTCCTAAGAATCACGTACGTTGATTTTTACAAACATACTTCTGTCAGCTGCAGAATATTTTTGTGGACGTCAATTAGTGATTTGACGGATCTGACGATGTGGCATTCAAAGTGAAATGATGGCCAGATGTTCGAAGAGATGAATTCTAGCCTCAAGCCTCATCAACCGGGTGATGACAAAAATCGGGCAGGCAGCATAGCTATGTGGGTCGCTCCCATTAGGGTGTATAATCACCTATCTAGAGAAAATCCTTTTGTTTCTTGTTCTATCGATTCTGCCCATTCGGGAACGGTGGTTTGAGTCCAACCGTTGGTGATATACATTCGATACACTCAAGAGAAATGAGTGGTTGGTCATGTGTGGGCCGGGTTGCAAGATGTTCTTGTTGAACCCAAGTGTATTCGCCTCTAGAGATACACTATCGGCAGGTGGTCCCATACCTTGTCATGGTCGGAATCCAATCTCCAATAAGCGCCTGCGGTTTTGATTGTATATATATGTGGAGCGTGAGATGCAAGCGTTCCACTAGATTGTTATATACTTGTATTTAGACATTATTATAATATCAGACAAGTATATGGTTTCAAAACTGTTTTGGGTTATCGTAAGGTAAAAACCGTCCATGTTTATGTGTGGATTTGGTCTTACGATTATCCTTTTCTTTTGAAATGATTTTTAACTTAAAAATCATGACTGGATGATTTACCTTAAATACTGTGCGAGTTTTATCTCACTCTGGTTCACCAGACTGACTCGGTGTTTTGTAAATGCTCGGGTTAGCCCGAAGTGTACAGGTTCAGGTTCGAAGCTGAAAGAGATGAGCTGGAAGAGTTCAGTCGTATGATATCATTCCGCTGTATTGTATATAAGGGCAGGCTATTAAAACTGTCCAGATGTGCTCACGTACTCTGATGTTGTAAGTTATAAAGATTTAGTTTTATATTATATTCTGTTCCGCTGCGATGTGAGACTCTGTGTTGTGTTCTTCTTCTTCTTCTTCTTCTTCTATTCTTATATTTCTTTCTTTCTTATCTCACCCTCTAATTTCTTTCATTAACAATCCGGTGTTCTCGGTGTTTGAAAGGTCGGCATGAGATACATTAAAGGTATTTATGTCAATTTCCGACGCCGAAAACCGGTGGGTCGTTACAGTTGGTATCAGAGCGAGGTTTAGAGATAACCTTGGCTCTGTGGCATAACTCGATAGAGATGGGGTTAGTAATACCCTAGATTGAGTTTGAGTGTATATATATATGAGAGCGTATTTGTAAATTTTATATACAAATGTTTTGTATTGCGTGGCTGATCGGTTCAGGTGTTGAAAAACGTTGAACTGATAAGGAACACAATATTGTTTTGGAAAAAGGTAAATGAAATAATTTTACCCGAAATTATTTTTGTATTGAAAGAAAATAATTTTCTCAAATTATCTAGCTATGGTGTGTTGACTGATTCAAATGGAGTTCAAAATTTGGTTAAAATTTTGGATTGGAACTCAATTGAGTTAAGTGAAATCGAAATAAATAATTAATTTCCATATTGAAATTAAATTAAGAGATAAGGTGGTAATTAAATAAAGTTAATTCGAATTTGGGAATTTAATGAATAATATAATTAAATTGAATATAAATTGGTTGATATTCAAATATGTTGAATTAAATTAAATAATAATATTGAATGTGAATTTAGTTGATTTGATTGGGTTGTTGTGCCTTGATTGTTGATTGATTGTTATGTGCTTGTTTGATTGGCTGAATAAAAAATTCATCCATGGATTGACAAGAATTTAATAAACTGATGAAAATAGAATTATGGGATTTACCACAATTTCTTACCTTAGCAATTTCGAGGACGAAATTATTTTAAGGGGGGAAGAATGTAATATCCCGTGTTTTTGGCAGGCACATATTTAATTTATTTATTTTTAAATATTGGTTTGGAATAGATTTGAAGTATATATTCTGTTTATAAAACGAAGTTTTAATTTATATATATATAAATATATATATATTCGATATCACTTAACCAAATTTGTAAGTGTTGAATTTGAAAGTTTATCTTAGTCCTATTTTGAAATTATACGTTATTCCATTTTGGTATATTCAATAATATCGATTTATTGCAACTATTTTACAATTTAATTTATTTTGTAACGATATTCTTTGAGATTTAGAATATGAACCAAAAACTAAAACATATACAAAAAAAAAAAAAAAAACCCATGACATCACAATGTCTTCTTTTTACTTCTGATTGCTAACAATGAACAATATCCAATTCAATACAAAGGACATAGCCGTAGAAATGAAAACAATGCGCCAGAGCTCTTTGAAATATTCAACTACGACAAATAAAAATTTGATTTAAACTGCACATAACAAAGTTCAAACGTAGTAGAATTTAGATCAATGAAAACCAAAAATGGTTACTGCATGGCAAAGACAAAACACTCAAGTGATTACACTCATTCATATTATGCATCTGATCATGATAATGAAACAAACAAGTATAGTCCTCGCAGCACATTAGTTACTGTAAATAAACTGTAATACAAAATAAAGCAATCAAGTATTGATCCACATAATTGTGATAACAACATGCAGAGTACACTTACATACACAAAATCCTGAACAATAAAAACATAAGTCTATTCATCAAATTCAAATTTCAACTATATAAATTGAAAAGACAAATGATCCAGAAAAGAAAAAAAAAGGAAACCACAAAGAAGAAAGAAAAACCATAGAACCTAGTCTATTTTAGGGACGACTTTAGCAAGGTGCACATGGGGAAATCCAACACCATCTGCACTGTTACGCTCAGCCATCACCATTCCCATCAAGTCACCATTTGCCACCACCAAATAAACCTGAGAAGACAGAAGAAAACATAGCTATAAGTAGCTAGAAAGTAGGTTAATGTATAGTTATAGAGTTGAAAGTTTTCAGATAAAAAAATGAATTCAAATCTGAAAATTTGGAAATGAAACAAACAGAAAATCTCAGCCACGAATCCAGGAGGACTGTTGTCCATAAATTAGATATAGGATCTACTAAAATCCTTTTTGAACAAGACCAAGATCAGAACAAAAGATATGTGGAAATGACAATACAAATGGCTTCATAGCCCTACCAAATCTATACATGAACAGCCCGATCAATGTATACATCTAAGCAGACAACCGTACAACACAAACCCACCAGTTCAAATCTACAAGGAGGACTAGACAACTCGAATACCAATTTTAATGTGAACAGACAATGGACAGGATGAACTGACAATACAATTCGAACAGGAAATAAACAGTACGCACAGATTTACTTCACCAAATTCACATGGGAACAGTTCAATTTTCGTACATATATCTAAGCAGACAATACACGAAAAGCCAACTGGAAATCCTCATTATTCACTGTAAACATCACACGAAACCCATCAAACATATCATAGCAGAACCGTAGCACCTAGGATTAGGCACGACTGAAGTTTAAACTAGATGTAACAATTCATGAATCACTGTCACCATTCACTAGTATAAATACACAAGCAGGATAATAAAATGGCCACAACAAAACCAGATCGACACAAAGAAAAAAAAAACCCGAACTCAAAAGAAAAAGGAAATTAAAACAGAAATTAAATTTTGGAAATAATTACTTAGCTTTTTGATGGGGGAGTCGGTCTCGTTCTTCAGGAATGGCGGAGCTTAGGTCTCGTCCGTTGCAGTGGTGGTGAAGCTTCGATCTCGTCTGGTCCCTCGTGTGTGGTGGAACAATGGAAGATGAGGCTGACGCAAGGTGGTAGGAACGAAGTACTGGGGGAGAGGGGAGTGAGACAGACGAAGCAAGAATCGGAGGTGGAAGGGTTTCCATTCTTTTTCTCATTGATTTTTTTTGGTGGCGGCTGCAAAATAATGGAGGGTCTGGTGTTTTGAGGGTTTTTAGTGGATGAGGGTTTCGGGTTTGGGCTCATTCGGGTAGGCTGGACGGAGAATGTAGGTAAGGCCCATTATATATTTATTTTATTTTGTTTTAAACTAAGTTAAAAGCTTTATAAACTTTAAATATTGATTTCGAGAGCTCACGTGGTCAGATTCTGACGAAACGAAAAACACCAGAATCCTGGAGACGAGCACTACGCAATGGCTGAGGTTTGAGAAGGGCAGGCAGCCGTTGGATTTTTCAAATAAATATCGTCCAATTCAACTAAAAACAGGCAGATCTATCGACGAATCAAATCCGATGTGAGTAAATCTCACTCAGTTATTTCCCGCTTATATTTTATAAGCTGGGTGTTTGTTTTTGTATGCTTTGATTGCTAGTGATTGATTGCTGATAGATATTCATATGTTGTTTGAACTGACGAAATTAAACGTTGTTTAATTTCGGTGAAACCCGTATCGTTATTTTTTTTTTTCGATGGGTCCCAGTCAAGGTAATTCACCTTACTGACCACGTTTATAAAATAAACATGATTTCATGGATTGTTGAACTGTCATGGATGTGTGAAATAAATTTGGGTTGACCATTATTTATTTGAATTGTTTTATTTGATGGGTCGTCCAGTTATTGAATATCAACTTGAAATTCAATATTTGTTTAGTTTTAACCAACGGGTACGACTGGTTGAGAAATTGGCAGTGCATGGCCTAGGGATTAGTCGTTCATGAATATCGTCAAAATTTAAGTTATAAAATATATTTTTATAACTGATGACAGATTTTAAACCTGTATTTTTGAACAAAAGTTGAAAAAGGAAATAAATATTTGTTAATTATGAATTGAGTTATAAATGGGTTTTTAAAAGATCTTATAAAAGAAATTTCAAATATTTATCAGATTCATAGGAGTATGAGAAGAAATCTATTATAGATTTGAATAATCGTTTGTGAGATATAAATAAAAGGAAGTTCGAAGTAAAGGCGAGAGTGAAAAGAAAAGTGATTTTGTTGAACCATGTTTTTCAAATGAAGTTATGGAAAGGAAATAAAGTATAAATAAATGTTACTTAATGAAGGAATTAAGTAAGGTTCTGAAATAAGCCTCCAAGTGAAAGATTCAAGGGTGAATATGGTAAATGTGGTAAGTGATGGGATTTTAACAAAAATCCAAGGGAAAAGAGTATCGCTTAAAGAAGTAAAAGAAAATGTGATACTTTGTAAATGTTTTTTTTAATAAATGGATTAAGAATGATGATATTTGAAGGGAAAGAAGTTTTATAAATATACAAAATAGCAAATATGGTATATTTGACATAGGAATGACTTCGGGTTTTGAAATCAGCTAATATCTATCTGAAGAGAAGGCTGTGGTTGGTCAAGGTCTGAGAGGTAAATAAATAGCCCAACTTGGACGACCTCGGTATTGTCTAAAGATAATCTTAGTTGGTAGTGTGTAAGGAGAGAAATAAATTATTATTTTCATATGGAAATAATAACGAGATGTAAAGAAAAAGGTCGAGAGTTTATAATGAGATTTTCCATATGACAGAAGAGAAAGAATTTGATACTTATTTATATATAAATGTCAAGGGTCAGATAAATGAAAAGAAAAGGGGTGGGGAGTTAAAATGGTATTTCCGAAGATTAAAGGGAATTGGGAAAGTAAAGTTTTAAGGATAATTTATCCTAAGTGAATAATCGTTGATTATTTTTCAAGTGATAATAGAAAAGGAGATTTCAAAGTATTGCTTAACTTGAAATAAGTTGAGTCGTGTTCCAGTTTGGTTAATGAAATAGGAAAGGGGTTTTGAAATAATTGAGTGTGATTATGGGATATTTTCATAAACATGAAAATGAGATGTTTAAGGAAAGAAATTTACTTCAAATAAATATATTTGAAATGTTTAAGGGTTAGGGATTAATTATCGTTAACCGTTCTGAATTAAAGAGGCCATGTAGTGCTGGTACTGAACTGATAAACCCATGTATGCTCACACTTATTTATTTGGTAGTTAAAACACCGACTATCAAACCTTACCCACACGATTGTTGGTATGGAAAGACCGGGATCGAATTTATATTCGAAAACCATTCCGACCAACAAATACGTGAAGAGATCAGAAAATGATCGAGATGGAGCATTGAAGACCGTTGATCTTCATAAGCGGAAGGACTACTGATTGAATTTCCTTGGTTTAGCGGCCAGAGATATTTCAACAGTGATTCTGTCGTGATTTGGAATCTTCGGATTGCAAGGACTTTTCGCTACTGATCTGTAGGGTGATTCCCAGGATGCAGTAGGAGGGTGCCTTCGGTTCATTCTGTTCCTGGATGACTTGTATGGACGAGTGTCTGACAGAGTATTTCCTAAGAATCATGTACGTTGATTTTTACAAACATACTTCTGTCAGCTGCAGAATATTTTTGTGGATGTCAATTAGTGATTTGACGGATCTGACGATGTGGCATTCAAAGTGAAATGATGGCCAGATGTTCGAAGAGATGAATTCTAGCCTCAAGCCTCATCAACCGGGTGATGACAAAAATCGGGCAGGCAGCATAGCTATGTGGGTCGCTCCCATTAGGGTGTATAATCACCTATCTAGAGAAAATCCTTTTGTTTCTTGTTCTATCGATTCTGCCCATTCGGGAACGGTGGTTTGAGTCCAACCGTTGGTGATATACATTCGATACACTCAAGAGAAATGAGTGGTCGGTCATGTGTGGGCCGGGTTGCAAGATGTTCTTGTTGAACCCAAGTGTATTCGCCTCTAGAGATACACTATCGGCAGGTGGTCCCATACCTTGTCATGGTCGGAATCCAATCTCCAATAAGCGCCTGCGGTTTTGATTGTATATATATATGGAGCGTGAGATGCAAGCGTTCCACTAGATTGTTATATACTTGTATTTAGACATTATTATAATATCAGACAAGTATATGGTTTCAAAACTGTTTTGGGTTATCGTAAGGTAAAAACCGTCCATGTTTATGTGTGGATTTGGTCTTACGATTATCCTTTTCTTTTGAAATGATTTTTAACTTAAAAATCATGACTGGATGATTTACCTTAAATACTGTGCGAGTTTTATCTCACTCTGGTTCACCAGACTGACCCGGTGTTTTGTAAATGCTCGGGTTAGCCCGAAGTGTACAGGTTCAGGTTCGAAGCTGAAAGAGACGAGCTGGAAGAGTTCAGTCGTATGATATCATTCCGCTGTATTGTATATAAGGGCAGGCTATTAAAACTGTCCAGATGTGCTCACGTACTCTGATGTTGTAAGTTATAAAGATTTATTTTTATATTATATTCTGTTCCGCTGCGATGTGAGACTCTGTGTTGTGTTCTTCTTCTTCTTCTTCTTCTTCTATTCTTATATTTCTTTCTTTCTTATCTCACCCTCTAATTTCTTTCATTAACAATCCGGTGTTCTCGGTGTTTGAAAGGTCGGCATGAGATACAGTAAAGGTATTTATGTCAATTTCCGACGCCGAAAACCGGTGGGTCGTTACATGTATTATGCTGTTACTAAGTTTGATTCCTATGGCTTTGAAGCCCTCTATCATCTGTTATATTATATGAAAACTCAATGTTCTTCCAAAGAACTTTTAGTTTTGTTTTTTCCAGAAAACCAGTGCGTTGACATGTGTCTAGAGAAATAAATCAATAGTGAAAAAAATAGTTTAAACATGTGCATCTCTTAGTTTCCTATAGTAATGTGCATTCCACCGACCTTTAGATATTTCCAATTTCAAGAATCCTTGAATAATGTTAATTGTTTACAATCCCCAAATCTTTCTATGTACTTTCTAATTATCAATTAAATGCTTCTTTATCACTCGTATTATGAGTTTTATTATATACAAAATGTTGTATAGAATTAATTTAATTTTTTTTATATTTAAGCACTTTCTTTTCACAGTTTGACTCCTGATTTTTTTTCCTTCTTAGCATTACTCCATTCAAATATAAATTCAACAACTAATATTCAAACATTTTCATTTCTATAGCCAAGCACATGTATATATATTATACATAAATATATATATATATATGTGTGTGTGTGTGTGTGTGTGTGTGTGTGTGTGTATGTGCGCGCGCGCGCGCCCGTGCGCGTGTATAAGAATATGAGGCAATTAGTATTCTCTACTTCTGAGTTAATCTAAGATTATATACTCACCTTTTATTAGTTCTAGAAAAATCATTATCTCCACTAATTCTAAAATAAATATTAACACTATTTATTTATTTTGGAAAACCGAAAGGTCGAATTTCGCTTTTAGTTATTTGGATTAATTACTTTGCTTTCTCTTAAATTTACTACTCGAATCAAACGTTTCATTTTCTCTTATACTTACTTCAATGGCTTTAATTACATCTTTTTTTTGCAAGACCAATCGATTTTATAGCGGGAACAACCACTTTTCAATACAACGAATAATTATTATATAAGAGCTAGAAGTTAGGCAATTTTCCTAACTACTAGAAAAATCATATCTGAAGTGTCATAACACTGTACGTGAACATACAGGAGAGAAGCAAAGTGCTTCCACTACTAAAGAGTAAGTCCTAAGGATCCACGAGGGGTCTAGCGCCTAAACCAGAAGAGGAAAGCATCATATACTCAACAAAAATCAACGAAAAGACGAGCAAGGCCAACCACGTAGTCTGTTGAGTTCGTGTCATAAATGAATTTTTGATCCCAAGTATTATCTAGCCAAAGATACCAATTAAATTCTCTAATCTCACCAACCTTCTACATCTCCAAATTAACTCCTTCAAGCCAATAAAAAAAGCCTCATATCTTCTCCTTCTTCTTGAGGCCCACCACGAAAGGGCTTTAATCGCATCTTCTCTATAATCAAGCAATATTTTAGGGGATTGTTAAATCCAATTATTGTCAAAGGGAGTCTGTTATAATATATATGAGTGAATGTGCTTTTGTCATATTCTGTTTAGTCCTACATTGTGGAATAAGTTTTACTCCAAGCTCCCAAGCCTATAAATAAGGAGCTTATGTAATGTAAATAGTGTACTAATTTTGGGAATGAATTAGAGTATCTTCTTTCTCCTCCTCTAATGGCTCTCTAATTGTATATTGTTTACAACACGTTATCAGCTCGAGATTTTATTAGAGCTATTGTTTGAAATATTCTAGAACTATATCTATGGATCTATCATGTAAGTAATTTTTATTTGAAGGTACCAATTCATGGATTTATATATTTGTTATATAATTATTTTCTATTTGAGAATATTTGATCAATGGAACTATGAATTTGTCATATCTTCTGTTCTTTTATATCTGACTGAAACTTCTAGATCTCTTTTCCTTCTTTTTTTGTAGATCTAGATTATATTCTAATAGATCTAACTTTTTAGATCTAATTAATTTTTTTGATCCTAAATATGTGTAGATGTATTCTTTCATTTCTTTGCAGATCTAATTTTGAATTTTCCAAATCCAATTTAATAGAGATTCGATTGTATATATATATTTTACATTGTTGATGATGTAGAGGTAGATCTAGTTTTATCCTTTTTGATCTACTATTACTTTCGGTATGTGGATAGACTGAAGATGAAATATGTATGATTTTTTATGTACACCCAACAGTATTATAGGTATAAAACATGATGACGTAGCATTTAAACTCAATAGCAATATTGATTTATCGTCGGAAGTGAA
Organism: Allium sativum; assembly: GCA_030737875.1. Lineage (NCBI taxonomy): Eukaryota > Viridiplantae > Streptophyta > Magnoliopsida > Asparagales > Amaryllidaceae > Allium > Allium sativum. Next base: position 418,741,366 of record CM060913.1, on the reverse strand, counting down.
ATTGAAAACTCATGATGTAAACAATTATTTTCAAATAAAGAACCTGAAGTTCATATGCAAATGAGGAACCTGAAGTTCATATGCAAATAAGGAACCTGAAGTTCATATGCAAATAAGGACCAGAAGTTCGTATGCAAATAAGGAACCTGAAGTTCATATGCAAATGAGGAATCTGAAGTTCATATGCAAATGAGGAACCTGAAGTTCATATGCAAATGAAGAACCCGAAGTTCATATGCAAATGAGAAAGATGAAATAAAAGCCTCGAGGCATGTAATTGTATTTAATTTTTGCTTATAGCAAATGACATGTAATAGAAAAGGATTTGAAAAGGAAATGAAAAAAAAAGGTTTCATTTATTAAAGTTATTTTTTATTTAGCACCTGAAGTGAATGGAAATGTTAATGAAAGCATACATGACAAACTTAATTTTTAGTATTTGAAATAAAAGTTGAGAACTTGTAATTCCATTGTAGTCAAAAAATTTGAGTTTCCATGAACTATTGAATGCATTTGTTATTTGAGATAGAAATTTTTATGCAATATATCTCATCTGCTAAAATTACAGATGTAAAATTTGTTGCATCCTGAAGATGCTATTATATTTGTATGAAGACTATATATATATATATATATCAAGAAGAGATATTTATTTTAGGAAATCTAGTTATTGAGAAATAAATTTCATTATTAAGATATTCATTTTAATTTTATCATTGAGTAATATTGAACTTAAACCTGAGACGAAATTGTGTTACTTTAAGTACCATTTCTCAGTTGATTCATATATTTGTAATGAAATCATTTTACTGTGAAAATAGTTATATCGTAGGCCATATAAATGTTAATTGCATTTACTATTATCATAAATGCATTGGTTATTATAAATAAATGTTATATGTTCATGCTCAGAATATGGATATAAGTATGATTTTTTTATGTATTTATTTGGCAAGTAATATATGATATAATGAAAGAAATAGGTTCAACAACAACCTGAAGTTGTGTGAAGAAATTATTTTTACAACGAGTTGTATAACTCAAAATCCAAGACCTGAATTCCTGAATTCATATCAATATTTTTCTTAACTTGTAAAAATTTATAAGCTTCTAAACAAGGATTTTACACATAATTTGAGAACCCGAAGTTCATAAAAAAAATGAACTTGAAGTTCATGAATAAGTAGCCTGAAGGTATGTTGAAATTATGTAAAATGATAAGATTTTACTTTCTGAAGAAGTTAAAGGAAATAAATAAATCATAATGCTCAAGAAATAGAAAACCCGAAGTTTCACGAAGTTGTGACATGAAAAGATTGTACTTCCAGAAGAAGTTAAAAGAGACACACACATAATAATGGATTCACTAGAAAATCTCTAAACAGGTTTCATCTAAGTGACATCTTTTATGTACAATTTATATAAACTGAATATGCTGAAGATATAATATGCATATTAATCTCTTGAAGAGATATTCTAGAGATTAATTTTTATGTAGCAAATCCAACATCCTAGAAGAGATGTTATAGTTTTTTTGTTGCATTGTAATTACATAAATAAAAGATATGTTCCCAGAAGGAATATCATACACTCCAGAAGTAGTGATTTTTTTCCTTGAATCTTATTTTTATTTAATGCATCTAATTTTGTTACTTCATTTGAAGTTTGATATGTACTTTTGTATATTGATATGATATTTCAATAGTTTGTATATATTTATCTCAGGAGGATATAATTTCATCCTAGAAGTGGTGATAACAAAATATCTTTAGAGGATATTTGTATATTTGGAAATGGTAAGATATCTCTAGAAGAGATCTTTTATTTGAAAATAATAAAATATCTTTAGAAGAGATTTCTACAATTAAAGTGATAAATATTTGTAGAAAAGTTCATAAATTTCTCTCAAAGAAAAAATATGTGTTAAAACTCCACACATGGTGTTTAAGGAATATCCCAGAAGCGATATCAAAACTCCATCAACTTAACAACTTGAACTTGTTCATATATTTATTTGGACTAGAAGTTCGATGTGTTTTCAAACCAGAAGTTTTAAACATTATCATATGATTCTGAAGAATTTGTAATGACATTGACCAATACATTGAAATCAATAGTTTGATCTTTGTAATAATTTATTCTAAAATCACTAACTCAAATGAGAAAGGCTGTGCAAATTTATAATACGTGGACGCACGTATTTATATATTCATATCTGTAAATATTTAACTGATAACATGAAGTTTGTTATAGGCTTACTTTATAGATTATGCATAAATATTATTTAGTGATTTAAATTTCAATCAACATGAATGTTGAATGACCTGAAGTCATATGTGTATTCAAATGATCTGTATAATAAGAAAATTCCTCCAATATTGTTAGATCAATGAAAGTGAATAAGTTAAAAAAAAGAATGCATCTTATCGACTAATTAAAGGGTTATCCTCCTATAATTGATATACATATAATATATTTGCTAGCAGCAATGTTATAATGGATCAAAATGAGAATCCAATGATGATTATTATTTAGTGAGACAATGTTTGTCAACGTTGAGGGGGAGGATAAAGGGATACAATTTCATTTTGAGTATCAGTGTTAAATAATTGACACACGAACAAATTATAAATAATATCCCTTGTAGACTTACTTCAATATATATTTGAATCCCTAAAGGATCAAAATGCATAAAACACATTTAAAGATTGGTTAAGAAGTCAGTTCGAAATACTCTTGAAGTAAGTAATAAAAATGCCTGATGAAGGAAGTGAGTGTTCTTGAAGAAACATCTAAGGAGTCTCTTGAAGGGATCCATGCCATGATTGTCAAATAACCCCAGAGGTGGTTTAGGTACCTAAAATAGATAAATAAAGAGATCTCAAGAAATTATATCTAGAACTAACAATATATAATCATCGATGAATTTATAAAAAGTAAAGCGCTTATGTCAAATCATGATTGGCCATCATAAATCCTTCTCTAATTGAGAAATGCGGACCCGTAGTCCGCAAAGTAGTTAATAAACCTCAAAGGTATGAATATTTGTTAAATCGCACTAAGTGATGAAAGAATATTAGTTCCTGAAGAACATAAACTACTTTGTTGGTTATATAGAACATAAAGAATAAAGAGAGTTGATTACAACATTCTTCTAAGTATTGTTATTAATGAAAATCATGATATAATTCATGATGAGTTGATTATGTCCTGCTTTTAAGTATTGTTGTAATGAAACATTTAATATACTTTTAAGTATAGTTGCGATATGCAAAATTCATTGAAGTGTACAGGTTCCTGAAGAATATAGATAACTTTAGTAATTATAAAGAATGCAAAGAACATAGAATATAGATTACAATATGCTTCTAAGTATTGTTGTAATGAAAATCTTGATATAATTCAAGATGAGTATATTACTTCCTGCTTTTAAGTATTCTGTAATGAAACTATTGTTGTTCATTACAAATGTATTGCAGTGTACAAACCTGATTGAAGCACAAAATTGTAAACACTCGAGGTGTATAGCAAAAAAGCACAAGCAAAAGGTGCTTTAAATAAGAAAACATGCCTAAAGCATGAAAATGCACACAAAAGTTTTTAAAGAAAAGTTCATTAAGAATTATCTTGTGATGTTGTACTCTTTTTCCTCCACTTTGGTTTTTCCCTATAGGGTTTTCCATTGTGAAGTTTTTAATGGGACAAATGTTAATAAATGATGAACATCGGAAGTATGAAGACTAAAGATTATTATCTCTTGATTTAATTTCCTATACAAGATTTGTTGAAGTAATATTGTCAATGAGATACATATTCATGGATCCAGAACTTTCTATAACGAAATTGAGATATCAAAGGATAATTAAAATTTTAGAGGAAATTAAATTATGGGGAGTATCAAAAGAAGTATCATCCTCAAAGTAATATTTTAAGTTTTAATGAGGTATTATCTTAATCTAGAAGAATCAAGCACCACATCAAGGAATAACATCTTAAATATGTTATTTAAAATAATCTGCATTTTTATCCTTAACTAAGGTTTTTGCTACCGGGTTTTCCTTTGTAAGGCTTCTACTGAAGAATTATATTGATCCAGAAGTATCATTCTATATTTAATGTAGTAAATTATTGAAAATGTGTTTTTGTGCTCTTTTTCCTTCACTAAAATTGTTACCATAGGATTTTCCTTAGTAAGGTTTTAATGAAGCATTACATCGATCTTGAAGTATCGAACTCTTAGAAGAAATATAATTCTAATATGGTAATTACAATTTCAAGAGTTGCACTCTTTTCCTTGTTCAAGGTTTTTTCCATTGGGATCTCCAAATAGAGGTTTTTTAATGAGGCAACGGACAATATCTATGTCATACGAATAGATATTTGCAAGCAATATATTATGAGAGGGAGCAATAATCTTTCAAAGGGGATAATTTCTAGCTACTATGAGAGCATTCAAGAATTTGAATAAACATATTCAAGGAGGACTGTTAAAGTTACCATTCTAATCCACATAAAGCAAAATCACAAACTGGATATGTGTTTACAATCAACAATGCAGCTATTTCATGGAGATCTACAAAGAAAATATTGGTAGTAACATCATTCAATCATTCAGAAATACTAGCACTACATGAAGCAAGTCAAGAATGTGTTTGGTTAAGATAATTAATTGAACGTATTCGAAGCACATGTCAACTTCCCTCAACTACAGAAAGATCAATTATTTATGAAGACAATGCAGCATGCGTAGCTCAGATTCAAGCAGGATATATCAAGGGTGATAGGACAAAACACATTTCTCCCAAAAAAAAATCACACACGAGCTCCAAAAATGGACAATAAGATAGAAGTGAAGCAAATCCAATCTCATGAAAATCTAGTAGATCCATTCACGAACGTACTTCCAAAATCAACGTTGTAGAAGATGATATATAAAGTTGGTATGCGCCGCTCGCATCACCAAACTATTTAAATAATGCGTTACGAATCAGGGTGTAACAACCTGGAAAAATCAGAACTAATTTAAATTTTTTATTTTGGCAATTGTAATGAATTTTGAATATTTAAAATGATTTATTTTAAATATTAACGACTAGAAATTTATTTTGAATAGAATTAGAACGTATAAATTTATTCAAATCAAAATTGGAATATAAATATTTATTTTAATTATAAAAGGAATTGGAAATGGCGCAGTAGTTTGAAAATTCGATTTCAAATTTCAAATGAATGTAAAGGATTCAAAATAAACCGGATTTTTGTGAAACCAAAAATATTTGAATCTATTTGAAAATATCTTTCTAACGGATCTGAAAAATCAAAATTTAATAGCGGGAATAATAAGTTATGCCCAGTTAAAAATTCAGAATAGTCGCTACGGAAATATAGGCCTTAAAAATAGCCATTTTGCAAACGACATCCGTTTTCGACGAAACTACTTATGTTGGATCCGAGATGTCAAGTTACTGCTAGATTCCAAAATTCATTATTTTTGGGATCAATATGCGAGCGTGGCAAAAGAAAACGTGTTTTGACAGTTTTTGTCAATTTGGATTGACCAGAAAATGGCCATTTTTCAAACGGTCCCCAAATTCGATGAAACAAGTTTTGTTAGGACCGTATCGTCAAAACATAGCCAGATTTATTTTTCTAGGATTTTTGGAGTCAGTGTGTGGCCCCTAGAAATTTAAATGTACGTTAAAATTCAATATATATTGATTAATATTTTGAATTTGATGAAAGATGACCATAACAGCCGAATTGGCTTAGGAAACATATCCCATTATGTACGGAACGGGGGTAATTAGCTAGGGGCGACAGTCGGCGGGTTCAGCTTGGGGTTCAAAATAAAAAGTTGTTTTTTATAGAAAATTAAATTAAATATATTATTTATATATCCCCCCTTCCTCTTTCATAAGTCAACAAGGGACTAAAAGAAAAAAAAGAAAACTTCATACCTCATCGCCCCGTTGAGCCCTCCACGCCGCCGACGGCCATGCTCACCGTCTATCGAACCACCCATCCCGCCGCTTGAGCGACGGCGCACCCCCTCCTTCTCCTGAGCAACGCGACACCCCCCTTTTTTTCCTCTAACCCGAAACCCGAACCCTACACCACCCAATTCCACTGCCCTCTCCCCTTTTCCAGAGCCGCCGCCTCCACCTTAGGTCCTTTTACCTCCGACGCATCGGAGAAGCCCCCCTCTCTGGAAATTACAGTGAGTGTTTTTAATATTTTATTTATTTTAGTTTAGTTAATTTAAATATAAAAACATGGTTTAAATTCAGTTTAAAAATGAAAAAAGAGTTGATTTTTAAAATGAGAAAAAATTGGGTTTTTAATATGATAAAGATGTGATTTTTATTGTATGAACATCGTTTTAAAGTTATGATCTTTGTTTGTTTTAATGATATGATCTTTGTTTGTTTTAAAAATATGGTTTTCATATACTTAGCATAATAAAAATATGATTTTTATAGTAAGAAGAAAATATTTTTAGCAAGTTAAAAATATGATTTTTAACCAATGTATGTATGAAAATATTTTTAGAAACATTAAAACGTGATTTTTATTTATATATGAACAACATAAAAATGTGATTTTTATATTGAAAGAGGAATTATAAAAATGTGATTTTAAATTATAAATATCGTTGATTAAAAATATGATTTTTAATGTATAAATATCATATTAAAAATGTGATTTTTACTGTGAATAGCATGGAAAAGTTTGAGTTAGAATTTCAAGCAAATTCGAACCGTTCAGAAATGAAATGGCGGAGTGGAACCCAAAGGTGAGAACTCCTCACTTTAATTTTCTTTATACAGTTATTTATTTTATAACTGCATATATGAACTGCTCCCCATCGTCCACAGACCATGGACGACTTGTTTGTTTGATTGTATTGTGTTATTGTGATGCAAAATAAATTATTCATGTGTTGAATAAAATATATAATCATTAAAAATATCATTTTTAATGTGTAATGGAAATTAAAAATATTCAGTTGTTGAAATAAATATTCTATAGTTGAAAATATAATTTTTAACCTATATATGAATAAAATGAATATTCATTTACAAATCAGATGATTTGTTTATGAACACCCATTTGACTGATATTGATTGGGACGATAAATTTTACACATCGCCCAACTACAAAAATAAATCAGTGTTTGTTGTTTGAAAACCCCACACGGGTATTGAGATGATATTGGACGTACAATAATCCCAATATTTAGTTGTATGTCAATCGATTGGTTGACAGGCTATTATAAGCGTTGATTATTTATATTTAATGCTTATACAGTTGTGTAATGCACTCTAGATGATGGTTGACTGTGTTTGATTGTTGTTGTGTACATGTGTTGTATGAAATCCATATAAATTACATTATATGGTAATTGACTGTGTCTGATCCCAGTTTAGAAAGAATGAACATTTTAAAATAACGAATATTTTAAAATAATATTCAGCAAAAGATCAAAATATGATTTCTATGTCCGATTTGGGATAAACACGAATATATTTAAATATATAAAGCCGTATTGATTAGATTAACGCCATTTTGAAGTGAATGATATTTATATCGATTTTATTCATTTTTATAATGAATATTGAAAATGAAGTGATTTCAAAATCTGAAGTTTGAAAATATTATCATTTATATATTGATAACATGGAATATTCAATTTTGATTTAAAATTGAATATGAAGTTGAAATCGTTTTGAAAACGAATTTAAAATGATTTATAAAATACATTTTGAAAGGAAATCGACAAAATATATATAATATTATATATATAATGGCCTGAATAGAACGCGCCGCGCCGCGGCAGTTCACGAATATCGACCATTGACTTCGAACGGACAATACGGGAGATCCGACTGTCGGATTCTTCTAAAACTGGAACCGTTGGGTTCGTATCGAAAAGAGCTTTCTAACGAATATGAGAGATTTGAAATCTAACGTTGGATTTGGAATTATGTCCAGATCAAATTTGGAAAAGGAAGTGCAGTTCGATGACATTTACGGAAATCGACTGTATAGGCCTTGATAAAATTATTAAAAATATCAATAATTAGTGTAAAATCATAATAAATGATTTGGAAAAAACTGGGATGTAAATTCCATATTTGAAAAGATAAAAATATATTTTTATCGAAATGAACTAGTTATGAACTAGAATTATAATCCAGTATTTTTAAATAAATAAATTTGATTTGAAATGGTTTAAAAAATAACCGGAATTTCCAATATTTTAATTGGAATGGATTTGAATTGAAATTATCTTCGGAATATTTCAATATTGGATTCCGTGATTAAACGGACATTGTGGAGGAATTTGGAAGATATATATATATATATATATATATATATATATCGTTATTCCAATACGATGTTTGTTGAGTTCAAAATTTGAAATTGAATATAAGCTAATATATTTTCTATTTAGAGTATTGTATTTAATATCAAATGGGATTTTGGGTTTGTCATGAACGGTGTCTTCAGTAACACTGTTCTTGAACCCCATGTGAAGAGAATAAATCTTTTAATTAAGATTGTTAGAGTTTCCAGTTAATTTAATAATTGGAATAAAATGGAATGTGAATTGGGTTTATCGTGAGCTGTGTTTTTTAGCGACATTCGTTCTTTAACCCGATTTACAGTGATTTGGAATTTATAAATCTCTTGTTAAGGTTTAAAGGAGATTTTCCAAAGTAAAGTTTTCCAATTTAACATATTAAATTGGAATTGAATGGAATTCGATTTGGTAATGATCGAAGTGAACTTCTGTGGAGGAAGACTGTTACTATATATGGAATTTAAGAGACTTTGCCATTATTCCATTTATATTATCAGTTGGATATGGAAGTTCATATCGATTATATATATATATATATATATATATATATATATTGATTTGTATTCCATGAAGATCCATTGTTAATGGAATGAGATTTTGGGTTTATCGTGAGTTGTGTTTTAAATAACATTAGTTATTTAACCCAGTTAAAGATAAGATTAATTTCTTAATTTTGAAAAATCATTAAGTAATGATTTTTGGAAATTAAAACTGAATTAGAGTTTTGAGGAACCTTTAAATAGATTGAAAGGTAAATTTGATAACTAAAATTATCAAATTCAAGAGATGATCGAGAATGGAGTATCACCAGTTTTGCTCCAAGCGATAGTTAAATCTTTAATTAGATTTGAACGTGAAATGGTAATTTAATTTACCGATAACACCGTGGTGTTAGATATGAAGTATTACTAGTTTTGCTTCATGGGATGAATAGGTTGGAATTGGGAAATTAAACAAATGATTACTTCGGTAAGGAGCGCTAATCCCGATTAATCGGGATAAACCATAATTTGGTTTGAATTGAAATCCAAAAGAAGATTAAAGAGTAAATTTAAAGAAATTATCTTTGATAAAATTAATGGGAACCTTTCCCAAAGTATAAGAATATTTGAATAAAGGAATATTCTGGATTGGAATGAGGCGTATGTTGTGTTTTTATAGCACATGTTTATTAAATACGCGAGTTATTCAAAATGACCGGGTTTATCCCATTCTGAATAACTGATTCGACGATAAGTCGAAGATGAAGACTGTGGTTGAAGACCGGAGGTCTTCACATCGTTTGGATGATTACCGATGTCTTGATTGGGCTGTACACCCAAGACGAGGTAATAAGTGGTGATCGTCCATACGTACTTGGAGATCGACCGGATATGCGAGGGCCTCTCTCCTGTATTGGACATATGGGACGAGGAATAAGGTGCCTCCGGTTTCGTTCAGTCCCAGAACAAACTTGTAAATGGATGTGCGTCTGACATCGAATTTCATTCTGTGTGATTGATAAACATCAGTTGCATAGCGTGAATTGCCTGTGTGGCATGATGAGATGCAAATGATCAAGGCTTCTGTTGAAAAGCAGAGTCTTGTGGTTGATGATCAAAGCACGGCTTTAATATAACATTGCTTTGTGCAGCGTTAAGTCGCGAGCCTCGCACCTCGGTGTGAACCAGAAACAGGAGTGGACTTCAGGGAGGACATGTGTTTCCTTCTAGCTAGGAGTGGTGTCTGGGTTTTGGACACCCGGGCGTTTTACTTATGTTGATGATGGATAGCGAGGCGCCTCGGTTATATCGGTCTCTGCGGAGCTCATGGATAGTATGGTCTTTATACAGACCAATTTTACGCCCCATAGGGCAGGGAAACACTGTGTTCAGGCATTTTAATCCACTCCGTGTGGACTGGCCCTGACGATCCAAGGGTTAATGCGTTCTGACCTGAGACATGGGCTCGATTTTCTCGAAGCGGTAAGGTCGATCCCTTGCCTTGGTTCACAGATGGAAATCCAATTTCCAATACGACATTTTGCTGTTTTGATTGTAGAGCCTACTATGGCAACATAGTGGGATGGGGCACTCATGCCATCTATGATTGATACATTTATATTTGAAATTGATTTGACACTATACACTTATAGTAATAGTAAAATATGAAATTTCACATACCAAGCAATTTTGGCTATTATAAGGTAAAAACTCTATCCTCCGGCTTGCGTTGCATTGTGTGATGGGACTTGAGTCTTATAATAGCTTCATTGTTCTTTATTTAGCATTGCGCTGTTTGTTTTATGCACTGGTATTCTTGGGGGTAAACCCGTTCCGTGTTATACGGCATGGTCCCTTGATGTACCAAACTTTAAAATCAAATTAATAACTGTTTTAGTTCTCACACCAGTCACATGACTGACCTGGAGTTTATTGTTTTAACCTAAACTCTAGGTGCCCCTATTTTCCATACGGGCAGCTTGTAGTTTCGGTTTTGCAGATTTATTCTTACAGGATCCTGGTTTACAGCTGGAATGATATTCGGAAAGCTCTGTATCCATGTATCCCTTTCAGTTGTGTTTTGTATTATTTTCCGCTGCATTGTAATTTGTAAATTTCTGATAGTTATCAAATGTATATTATTTGTTCATACTTTGTAGATTCTTGTATCTGGTATAAATTGTGGTAATAAGCAATGAAATGTTCTTTTGTCCGTGTTTTGATTTGTGGTGTTCTCAACTCAATCCGGGCTTTCCTTCACGTGGAAGTTCGGGTCGTTATACAGGGGGAGCATATATTATGCTGTAATGTACTCTTTTCCTTCAATAATATTTTTCCATTGGGATTTTATTAGTAAGGTTTTTAATGAGGCATTATTTTGATCCAGAAGTATCAACCCTCATTGGAACATTGTCAATATGTTACCTAGAGATGATATAAAAATTGTACTCTTTTCCTTGTTTATGATTTTTCCCACAGGGTTTTTCATAAAAAGGATTTTAATGAGGCAATTAATCTTATCATCTTTACATATGCATATTCAAGGGGGAGTGTTGTAATATATATGAGTGAATATGCTTTTGTCATATTCTGTTTAGTCCCACATTGTGGGATAAGTTTAACTCCAAGCTAACAAGCCTATATATAAGGAGCTCATGTAATGCAAATAGTGTACTAATTTTGGGAATGAATAAAAGTATCTTCTTTCTCCTCCTCTAATGGCTTTCTAATTGTATATTGTTTACAACAGAGTCCTTTTTTAAAAAAATATTAATTATTATCGGGAGTACCAATGAAGAGAGCGGCCCCCTTAACAAATAAAATTAATTTTACTGTAATATCCTTTTAAGCTTAATTTCCTTGTTCTGTTCATTTCTAATTTTTAATCTAAACCATTACAATGCAGCAATATTCTGCTAAATAGAAATAAAAACTACGTCCATCCACCTCCGAAACTAACATTTCACCCTCCTTTACATAGTTCGGCAACCCGATATAGTACAAATTTAAAAATACGATCAATCATGCCGAAAACATAAATTTAATTCGGCAATGATACTCGATTCATGTTAATTAAGTCATTTTTCCCAAGCTCGACGATAGCGGATCGAATAAATACACCCAAAACACACAAGCCATTTTTGAATACATATGTAAACCCTAATTCAATCAAACGATTAACCCTAAAATTGATTTGGCTTGCCTTCGCAACACCTACTCCACTAATTTAGGATTTGGTTGTGAGGAGCATTTCACATTCTAGCCATTAATTCTCTCTTGTTCGTGATGAAGAAATGTAATCGCGTGCGAAGTTGAGTTTGCTTGAAGTGTTAGCACTGAATTTGGTTTTTTAATTGATTTAGGGTTTTGCGTATTTGTTTATTGGGACGGGTAATATTGGAAGACAGAACAATGTAAAATAATAAGTCTGTACGCCCTTTAACAATTTTATAAACAGTGGAGTGGTTTTAAAAATGTTCATCCTATAACAATAGTTGGAGTGTCAATAACAATCCTCATATTTTATGCTTCACACCTCCCTAATTCTTTTGCATGTAACAAAATAACAAAATTGAAAAATAAATTAAATTTCTAATGAATTTGTTATGATTGACTCTTTATTCATTGAAATCTCAACTTTTCTCATGCAAAATCTATGTGCCATATATTCCATCTTACATCAGTGAATGAACTTTTTTCCTTTTAAGTTCTAAGCTAAATATTATTTCCATCAATTTTTCTTTTCAATATTAGGTTTTGATACTCAATTTTTTTAGCCTGATGAGATTTCTAATATTATTGTATAAAAATAGCAACTAACGCCTTACTTGATTTTTATTTTTTAGTATATGTAATTGATTTATTTATTTGTATTTCTTAGTGGGTTCAATATTAAAGTGGTATATAAGGTTCGATAAATTATCATATGAATGATTTTGTCTTATTTAGTTATGTGTGATGAATTTGTTCCCCTTAATTAATTTGAACTTAAATCGATCATGTATGATCTAATTCATTATTTATTTACCATTATGAAAAATGGTATGCTAATAATTGTATGTTGAAAATAAATAACAAAATATGAGTTTAATGAAGGAAGGTGATTTTATGGAATGCAATACCATATGCTTCAAACATGAAATTACAAAAGGGATTATATATGTCTTTTGAACGTAGTAACAAAAAACAATAATGAGATGTTCAACATAAATTTGAATTAAGCCATGATTTTAATGAACGAAAGTGATTTTATGAAATGTAATATCATACACTTCAAATACAAAATTACAATAGGGGTTATATATGTCTTTTGAGCGTAATATCAAAAAACAATATGAGATGTTCAACACAATTTGATTAAGCCATGATTTTAGATTTGATAATTTAGTCAAAATATAATATTCAGAAATATTTATATATACAGACATCTATGTTTCCTTTTGATTAGCATATTAATGGTAATTAGTGACAATTATGTTTACCTTTGATGATCTTATTAATGGTAATGGTAATGGTAATTATGTTTACATTGAATAATTAAATTAATGTCAACTAATTTACTTGCTTTTTTTCATATATTAATTAGTTTTGAATTCAAAGTTTAAAATTATAAGTATTTTAATTCATTTTTACTGACAACTATATGTACACAAAAATATTCGTTCTCAAGGTAACCCTAATTTTACATTTAGTATGCAAAATCTTAATATCAGTACTAATCTACAAATTAAGCTAAAGTTTACATCATTTATTTATTTTCATTAATTATATGGTGCATAATGATTTTGATATAACATTAGTAAATTAAAATTGTACACATTTGGTTCATAAGTAAGATTGCCAAGTTAATGAACTTATAAAAAAAACTTACAGTCTCAAAGTACATAAAAGTCCAGTTTTCCTTTGAAAATCTTTAGTTTTCGTTTCTACCAAAAAAAGAGTATGTTGACGTGTGTCCAAAGAAGAAACAATAATGATGGAAAATGAGTTCAAACATGTGCGTGGCTTAGTTTTCTACAGTAATGTGCCTTCTTCCCACTTTTAGATAATCATAATTCAAAAATTATCTAGTTAATGTTACTAATTTACAATCCTAAAATGATTTTCATATACTTACTAAAATCATTGTTAACTGAGTGCTTCTTTATCATTTTATTATAAGTTTTATTATTTATAAAAACTTTAATATAATTAATTTTAATTCTTTTAAATCTAAGAACTTTTCTTTATTGTTTGCCTCCTCAGTTTCCCTTCTTAACACCATCCATTCATATATAAATTCAAAAATTAATATTCACATGTTCTCACTTCTATATTTTTATCATCTACAAATTCAAATTATTGTCAGTTACATACACCTATTGTATTGTGTACATACACACACACAGATATATATATATATATATATATATATATATATATAATATAATGAGACCATTATTATTCTTTGCTTCTAAAAAATACAAAATCAAAAGAAAACGTATTCTAGTGAATTCATTCTGCCTAAATCACTGTTCTATGCATTGAAATCAAAACTTTTCTCTTGTAGAATTCATGTGCACTATTTTTCATCTCCATTAAAATTAAATTTGTTTTCAACACCTGGCTTAATTTCAATTTATTAGTGTTGAGTACAACAAAATGGTTTTTGTTTGATGGTAACAAACATATATATTATTATATAAATAACATTAAACAAAAAGCATTAATAATATCGTCAGAAAACACAAAGCGATTTGGTCAAAGCCGCGTCGCAAACATAAGAAAACCCGAAACTCCTATCAGATGACAACTTTTGGGCCCGAGATTGTCTATCGTGATGATTTGCACTAAGGCTCTTGTAGAAGGCGAGTCATCATTCGAGCCATAGGCGAGCCACCAACGGGTCCGTGCCTAGCGCTCGTGAGGGCCCGGAGCCCCACAGTCCCGATGTCGATCGACCTAGCCAGTTAGGTCGAACATGTAGGCACCGCCCAATTCTATCGATATTCCTCTGAGCCGGAAGCTCAAATCCCTCCAGTTTGAACTAGCGAAAACTCGAATTCCCCCATCTCGCATCACTACTTCGTCGCATTGCCTCCTTCGCCTCATAGGGATCTCGCATCATGCCGCGTCACCAACATCGCCTCCCATTTGCTTCGCATCAAATCTTCAAAAGTCACATCTCCCACTTCGAATCAATCATCACAGTTCTCATTTTTCTGATGACAAAATTCGCTTCCTTCGGGTGTGAGTTTTCGCATCCCTCTCGACCATTGGAATTTTTGGCCTTCTAGAGCTTCAAGAGCCACATTAATGGCAGCCACCTTCTCCTCCATGACCAATGGACATGGCATGAGACATTGAAATGTTGCATAAACGTTTCCCATTAACTTTTGGATGTATACAAGCATTAAAGCACCACCTTCGGGCTGTTTTACACTTCTTAGACATTGGAACTAATTTTAAGCAAAGTTGACCAAGTCAACCCATTTCAACTAAGAAGAAGGACAATCTATTCAAATTTTAACATATATACAACTTTGTATACAAATATTGTCCCAACTTGTACAACATTGTAATCGGACATCATATGATGAGTGATCATTATAAAGTGGATGTAGGCGTTAGTGCCGAACTACTATAAAAAGCTGTGTCTCCCCGCATTTACTTTACTTTACTAGTTATTTGAATTACTGTATTGCTAACGCACTTGCATACACATTGGGTGTTGGCGTACGGACAATTATCCCCATCAATATTTTGGCGTGTCAGGAAGGGGGAACGCGCATAGCTTTGAACCCTGCTTCGGATTAATTATTTGGATTTGATTCTTGGATTTCGTCTTCGACTTCTGTTTTCGACTCCAACTCTACTCGCTTTTCACCATGAGTAAGCACAAGAAGCTCGACGCTATAACTAAAGCTCAAGGTACATAAGGGTTACGAAGTCAGGAACTCTCCTCGACTGGACATCCATTGAATTACGTCATGCGAGAAGACGTCGATGGAATGATTAAGAACCTCACTACAGATTTGAACACTCGTCTTGAGCGATAGGAAGAAGCTTTCAATACCTTCCTTGCTTGGGTTGAAGACAGGATAAGAAGTACTTCAAGGCTGACTGGCCAGGTAGACATCCTTTGGACAAGTACCAATGCTCCTCCACTCGCGACTCGGGACTAGGGCAACCCTACAAACTAACTAGTAAGCCGATGCCGCTCTTTGGAATGGTGCTGGTCCCACTACAATCGAGGGCACCCTAATTCCAATGTCGCTCCAGCCCGTGATGCCTTGGTTGGTTAGGTTGCGGGCTCCGCAATTTGAAATGTGGCCCAAGTGCCAGTGCGCGCAGCATTTAATGGTAGTGCTCCTAAAGTTCTAGGAGTCGGGACTGCTCCCGATATGGCTCCTCAGGTTGGAATTCAATCGGACATCAATTAACTGATTCCTCACTTGGACTTAAACACTGAGGGGCACCTGTGTCACTTTGGATAATTTAAATCAGCTGCTTGCTTTCGAAAATGGGTCAGAGATCACGGATGTCATCTGACGGTTCACTCGAGGTGGTGCCTCTTCTACGGGCTTGGATTGTGTGGCTCACAATCTGCTTTCTTTGGATATAAGGAATTCTCGTAACCCATCGAATTTCAAGTTACCAATTCTGGAACCCTATGATGATCGCGTACATCCGACTGCTCACCTGACAAGATATTCGACATATGGAAGTACTCTCTGCTTCAGAAAATGTGATGGAGAAATGCTTCTCTCTTTTCTTAGTAGACATAGCAACGACTTGGTATAAGCAGCTGGAGGAGGACTCCACTTCATGGAACGCTTTGATCACTAGGTTTGTGGAACAGTTCAGAGTCAACATAGCTCATCCAAAAAGCGTCATGACTCTCAACATTATTAGGTAGAAGTCTGACGAGACTCTACGTAAATTCTTGAAATGGTTCAATGTTGCGATGGCTTCGATCGATAGGGCCACCCCCCAATGGTTTTATTGGCCATAGTATCGGGTGTTCTGGATAAATCGGATTTCAAGACTGCACTGCTCCTGGACCCTCTTAGGGATCTCGGGTAGATTTATTTTAAAGCTAAACGATTCCTCCGTGAAGAGGAGGTTAGGGTTGACAATAATAAAAAGATCCTCGATGTTAATTCTGTTAAGGATGAGAAACCCTACGATCCTGAAAATGCTAAACATTCTACCGCTGCTAACCAACCTCCTTCGAGTAAGAGCCGTCCCTCGGGAAACAATCGTAATTTGGCTTGGAATCCCAGATCCTTGGCTTACACTGAACTTACTCACACCCCCAAGGAGATTTTCTTGGAAGTTGATCATGTTCCTCCCTTCACAAAGCCTCCTGTTCGGATGCCCACTCAAAGAGAAAAATATTATGGACGACACTGCATATACCATGGCATTGATGGTCACAATACAAACAAGTGTCGACATCTTAAGAGTAAAATTGAAAGGCATGTTAGAAGCGGAAAACTAGCACAGTTTATTGGAACTCGGGCTGTGGTGTCGGGACTAGCACAACCCCCTAAATGGAATCAGGACAGACGTGGGATTAGAAATTGTCCCGGCCGCATGGTTATCAACTAAACCTCTCACCGGCTCTGGTGTCTAGGGTCCAAGCCACCCTTGCACCAGTATCTTACGGCTTTTGGTCTCCTGGGTTCTTGGTTTTCTGATCATCTAGTTTTCTTATGGTCTTCAATGGCTCTCAAATTATGAGCTCATCACTTATGGCTTTCTCATTTCAAAGTTCCTTCTTTTGGATTTCTCAACCCCATGATATTGGCTCTTTTGGCTTTCTCAGTTATGGATATTCGAGCCCTGATCCCATGATCTTTTCTCGTTTGATCTTTTGAAATGTAAATGGTTGAGTCAACCTACCCATGCGTGGGAGCAGTTATAATCTATAAGCAGGCTCTTGGTTCGATAACACACATCTAGTTATCAGTAAAATGGTTTTTCTGACATTTCTTGGTCATTTTGCTAAAGTACCGTTGCCTTGAGCTAAAAGTACATGTCTTGGTCATCTTACGAATGTAAGATCACCATAAATGCATCATATCCCTTGGTTTCATCACCAAAGCCTGATCGCCAAGGATGTAATGTATCCCTTGGTTGCATCACCAAAGCATGATCACCAAGGACGAAATGTATCCTTTGGTCGCATCACCAAAGCGTGATCGCCAAGGACGAAATGTATCCCTTGGTCGCATCAACATAGCGTGATCGCAAAGGACGAAATGTATCCCTTGGTTGCATCATCAAAGCGTGATCGCCAAGGACAAATGTATCCCTTGGTTGCATCACCAAAGCGTGATCGCCAAGAACGAAATGTATCCTTTGCTTGCATCACCAAAGCGTGACCGCCAAGGAAGAAATGTATCCCTTGGCTGTTTTGCGAATATGAGTAGACCAAGGATGAAACGAATCCCTTGGCTGTTTCGCGAATGCGAGCAGACGGAGGATAAAATTAATCCCTTACTTGTTTCGTGAATGCGAGCAGACCAAGGATGAAATGAATCCCTTGGCTATTTCGCGAATGCGAGCAGACTAAGGATGAAATGAATCCCTTGACTACTTTGCGAATGCGAGTAGACCATGAATGAAAAGAATCCCTTGGTTGTTTCATGAATGCGAGCATTCCAAGGATGAAATGAATCCTTTGGCTGTTTCGCGAATGCGAGTAGACCAAGGATGGAATGAACCCCTTGGTTGTCTCGCAAATGCGAACAGACCAAGGACGAAACACATATCTTTTCTTTGCAGGATATCGGACTCCTTTAGTCCTTCTCATACTTCGGCCATTCTAGTGATTTCCATTAATATGGTCTGAAGCGATTGTGGTCTTAATCCAAAGCGATCGTGGTTCTATCTTGATACGATCCAAAGCAATCGTGGACTCCTAAAAAGTACGATTCAAATTAGTCGTCCGCCTTCTTCAAAGTTCAGGCTTTCGGGTTTTCCGACTCTAAAATAATACGATTCGAAGCGATCATGGGTTTCTGGTTTTCTTCACTCCTCACAAAACGTACCTTCCTTGGATCAAGCAAGACATGTTTTGGAGGGCAAATTTTGGCACACTTTTTGGTTAAAGTTGTCATATGTCAAGTTTTTGGTTAGCAACGTGCTCAAGCGTCAATACCATCGCCAGAAAACACAAAGCGATTTGGTCAAAGTCATGTCGCAAACATAAGAAAGCCTGAAACTCCTATCATACGAGAACTTTTGGGCCCGAGAACGTCTATCGCGATGGTTTGCACTAAGACTCTTATAGAAGGAGAACCGTCATCCAAGCCGCAGGCGAGCCGTCAACGGGTCCGCACTCAGCGCCGGTGAGGGTCCGGGGACCCATAGCCCCTGTGGCGATTAACCTATCCAGTTAGGTCGAACATGTGGGCACCGTCAGATTCTTTAGATTTTCCTCGTAGCTAGAAGCTTGAATCCCTCCAGTTCGAACTAGTGAATACCCAAATTCCCCCATCTCGCATCACTACTCCATCCTATCGCATCGTCTCCTTCGCCTCACAGGGATCTCGCATCATGCCGCATCACCAACATCGCCTCCCATCTACTCTGCATCGCATCCTAAAAAAGTCGCGTCCCCCTACTTCAAATCAATCATCACAGTTTGCATCCTTCTGATGCGAAATTTGCATCCCTCGTATACGAGTTTTTGCATCCGAACGCGTGAAATCGCTTCCCTCTGGGATGCGGATTTCGCATCCTTCGTGATGCAAAATTCGCATCCCCCAGTAGGGATGCTAATTTCCCTGTAAGGCGTAAAGTCGCATCCCTCCAGGATGCCAATTTCCCTATAACACGTGAGTTCGCAACCCTCCGGATGCGAATTCCACCTCCTTAGTTGTAACACCCCATAATTTGAACATAAAAATTCACAAATTAAAGTATACTTAATTAAGTGAAATGGGTTGCGCAGAGAAATATATATATATATTGATATATATATATATATATATATAATTGAAAATTAAATAAATAAATATGCAAAAATGTTCAAAGCAGCGAATTGGGAGAGGGGAATAACCGAACCGGCCGATTTTTGAGGTCGACCCAAGCTCGCTGGGTCGACTAAGGGTTAATCCAGGGTGTTTGGCTGTCAACCCATGGGCCGATTCGCTCAAATGCAGATTTTACATTTGAATGGTTCTCATGGTTCAGCTTTAATCTAAAGGCCCTAGATGGTTCCTGCACTTGACTTCTTCCCCAAGACATGCTTTGATGGCTTGGATTGAATCTAGGGTTAATCCTATGGCTAATACTATCCTAATCCTCTATAAAAAGACCCCTAAACCTAGCCTAAATCACCATTATTCAATCCTACAACTAAACTATGTCAAATTTGTTCCTCTCATGGCCTCCACTCTCATGCTAAAATTCCTAAGCCTATTTCTATGAGAGATTGTGAGTTCATACAAGTGCTTTCAAACTTGTATGAGTGTTCTTAGTTTGCATTCAAGCCAAGTTGCAACATTTCTATTTCAAAGCAAGGATTTTTGTTGATTTGGCGCAAGGGTTTTTCATTTGGGGCTTTCATATTTTGGTGCTTGCATAAGGGATTCGTCTCAATCTTTATAATAAATATTCATTTGTGTCTTCATAGCGTTGTAAGCCCTTTTCTACTTTCTTTCTTTGAACTCTAAAGTCAAATGAATGATGCAAGTTTGGGGTTGATCCTTATGATATGCAAGTTTGGTTCAACATTATATGCAAGTTTGGTTGATCATTATATGCAAGTTTGGTTGATCATTATATGCAAGTTTGAATGATCATTATGCAAGTTGGTTTAACCATTATGTATGACACATGTTGCTATGTTATGCAAGTTTTGGTTGATCATGTTATCATGTTATGCAAGTTAAACTTGATGTTGTGAGCATAAAGCTCTAAGCTTTATATTAAAGGTTGCATTTTGGCAACATGAAAGTTATCATATCCCTTTTGATAACTTGCATGTGAGGCTAAATGCGAACTTCTAGCAACTTCTACATGTCATTTATCACCATGTATCACTCATATGCTAAGTTTGGTTTTATGCATGCTTTTGAAGCCTAACAATGCAATATGCAAGTATATGAACATATGTACATCTCATATGCCACCATGATAAACTTGTGGCTTCAACACCTTTTTGTCATGATTATGCCAAGTTCCCTATTTTACCCTTTATGCGTTGTTGCGATTATGTAAACGATGGGATTACGTTGGGGTTGGGTAAAATTATGACATGAACATGATTTTTATAACATAACGTGATATGTTAACTTGTAATTATGTTTTGGAAACATAATGGACATGACACTTAGAAAATATGAGTGTGGCCAACTCGAGGTTGGGTTGAGTTTGTAGCATAAATCTACCCGGACCCGCCCGGCTTAACTAGTGGCTACAAACAATAGGACCCAATGTGAGAAGTTGGTCATGTTGTGCTCGAACCCGAGGTTAGACCAAGTTGTGGTGTAAAGCTACCCGGACCCGCCCGGCTTAACTAGTAACCACAACAAAGTCTAATATGAGAGGTTAAAGCACATTAAGTTAATTAATGCCTCCAGATTAGGGTTAAGTCATGGTTGTAACACCCCACCTCCGCTAGGGTCACTCGCAAAGGAATGCACTAGGTTTGGAGGAGTATTATTGGTAAATATGCACAGAAATATTACAAGACAGAACATATATAAAATAGCGGAAGTAAAATCAAACTTTCATAACATGAATAAATAAGGTCTAAAGCCTTTTACATCATAGTACATAAAAACCTGTCTTTCAATAATAAAGAAGCATAAAGACTTTTTCATAAATTATTCCCCAAGAAAAAGAAGTAAAGTAGCCATAGCCAGGAAAAGTCCAAGCCATCCATGATGACCTTCAAGCAGAAGAAGTCCGAACTAAACAGCAGTGTTTCTTCCCTGTAACCTGGGGGGGGGGGGGAAACAGAAGAAAAGGAGGCGAAACAAAACGGGTCAGTCAAAAAGACTGAGTAAGCCCTATCTACTATTAGTATAAAAACTAGTAAAGTTAACTGACATGAGAAACTGAGATGAACATAAGCATGATAACAAGATAGATAAGCTAAATCAAAATAACGGGATGAACTACTGAACTCAGATACACTAGGGTGTCGTGATAAACTACGATGTCAAGATAAAACAAGGTATCACATTGTCAGGTTTCTATCAAGTATAATATCCCAAGATATCTATCGCGTATAACGTCCCATGGCATCTATCCTGTATATCCGCTCTGCACCTACCGTACTAGTACCCCAACTGTATTACGTGTTATCCGTGAATGACCCTTACTCAAAAGTCGTGTAATGGTCCATGTCAACCTAATATGCCGCATATATAGGTTACTCAACTCATATGTTTCTTTCCATGTATAAGTTCAGTCCTTTGCCGTAGGCTGTACGGGCTTTCCCATGTAAACGGTTTATCCTTGAAGTTGTTTTGGACTGCAACCCTTGATCTAGTTGTGTTTCCTTACCATGAACTATCGCGCGTCCACTTAGGATTTATACCACCTAGGACCGCTAGGGATTATGCTACCTAATGAACGTTTCCGTGTCTCAGTTTGGGTTTTGGCCACCTAGGACCACTAGGGATTACGCCACCCGTCAACCGCGCCCTTGATCCCACGTATGTATCGTGAATCGTTTTCCATGTCTAGATGCACATGTTCCCCAATGTGCCATCCGAGTTCCGTGCCAGGGCAAATCAAGAAATACGGAACTCGGTCGGGAGCTTTAAATCGTCTGCCGATGCAGATATCAAGGTCTGTTTTTTGTACCCATGGCTATGGTCCCACGTGACCCCTCCCTCAACTACTGAAAGGCAATCCAAGAAAAATCATGTATAAGAACCACTCCCCGGCCCCACTATAGCCCACTTTCCTACGGGCCAACCTCACCCATGACTCGATAGCAAGCACATGGTCTGTTGGGGGTTCCCTGCCTTTCCGCACGTACACGATTGACTAAAGATGGTAGGTAGTCGGCGATGTGCTATCCAGGGCAAAAACAAGAATCGTCGACTCCACGCTAATCCATCCCAGTCTTTAGGTTGCTCGCATAGCAACCAAGGCATACTCTTGGTCCTTCTAACGCAGACCTTAACCTCTCATGGGCCTAGTATAATTACCTGGCAGCCCACAGAGGGGTCCCAAGAATATCCTCACGTCCCCCGAAGCTTCCACTTCAGCACCCAGTGCGCTGGAGCTTTTATCCAAGTCAGATAACTTGCTCCCCCTCGTATACTAAGCGATGACCTACCGTATCAGGTTACTCATCGTTTTGAGAATTAGTCCTATGTCCTTAGCTAAGAATTATTACTTAGTTACCCTTAACTAAGGTTTACCACTTAGCTTCCTTTCCCGTTATCCTTGATTAACCACGGTTTTCTACCTAGTTCTTCTAGCTAGGGTTTGTCTGTTGGGTTAAGTGTTATCATTCAAGTCCATGACTTAACCCGCCCACGAATCACGTCAAAGATTGGCTAAGTATTTAAGTTCAAGACTTAGTCCCACAAGTTGGTTAAGTGTACCCAGAGGCTCATGACTTAACCCTATCAAGTCAAATTGGTCAAGTACTAGCTTACCTTAATCCTATCGGATTATCTTGCTAGATCGATTAAGCATAGATTATCTTAATCCCATCAAATTATCGAGTCGGATTGGTTAAGTATAGGTTGGCTTAACCCCATCCTCTAATCGTACTACAATGGTTAAATATATTCTAAAAAGGTCTTGTGACTTAACCTTATCAGGTCCGCGTATTAGATTGGTTAAGTGTAAGTTACTTAACCCCATCAAATCATCATGTATAATTGGTTAAGTATAAGTTGCTTAACCCCATTAAATTATCACGTTAAGTTAGTTAAGTATTGGTTACTTAACCTCATTGAATTACCGAGTTTAAATTGGTTAAGTGTTTAACTTAACCCCATCGAATTACCGTGTTTAGATTAGTTAAGTGTGGATTACTTAACCCCATCTAATTACCGTGTCGGATTAGTTAGGTGCAAATTACTTAACCCCATCCCCTAATCATCTTGTATGGTTAAGTGTCATTAAGAAAACTTACTTAAACTTGCCAAATTATCATGTTGGATTGATTAAGTGTTGGTTAACTTAATCCCCGTCCACTAGTCGTATAAAAATGGTTGAGCGTCATTAAGCAAATCAAATCACTTAACCTACCCAACCTTGTCATGTTTTGTTAAGTATCATTAGCCTAACCAATTTACTTAACCCATTTACCCATGTCATATTTGGTTAAGAGTCATTAATCAAATTAACTTAACCCTATCATGTGGCATTAATTACTTAATGCACCCCAACCTCTCACATTAGACTTTGTTGTGGTTACTAGTTAAGCCGGTCGGTTCCGGGTAGCTTTACACCACAACTTGGTCTAACCTCGGGTTCAAGTACAACATGACCAACTTCTCACATTGGGTCCTATTGTTTGCAACTACTAGTTAGGCCGGTCGGTTCCGGGTAGTTTTACGTTGCAAACTCAACCCAACCTCGAGTTGGCCACTTTCATGTTTAGTCTAGTGTCATGTTCGTAGTCAAGTTTTCAAGCAATTGGGTAGACCTAACTTAATAGGTAAATTCCCAATGGGTAGACCTAACTTAATAGGTAAATTCCCAAGCTTATGTTTTTATGCATACTTACATGTCAACTTCCATGTTATACTTCAAGTCATGTTTTCAAGTATAAACACATGTCATATTTAACGTTACATGTTGTCATGTTTATACCCATTTACCCAAGTCATATTCATGTCATTATGTTTCCCCATAATGTGACCCCAACGCTTTTTAAACTAGCATATACGTTCGCAACAACGTGATGGATTAAAAGAAGAGACTTGGCAAAGGAATGACAAAAATGGGTATTAAGCCACAAGTTAATCATGGTGGCAAATGAGGCACAAATGTGTTCATTAGCTTGCATGTTACATTCTTAAGCCTCAAAAACATGCATCAACCCAAACTTGGTACATAAGCGAATCATGGTGACAAAAGACATGGAATGATGGCTAGAAACTCGCATATATCATCATATAAGGATTATGACTTCATATGCAAGTTGACATAATGATTATGAAGATTCTCATGTTGCATAATGCAACATTTCAACATAAAGGTTGTGGCTTTTAGCTCATAAGATCAAGATAATGACTTCATAAACTTGCATAACATGATAGCATGCATCATTCTAATTAATCAAACCCAAACTTTCAACATGAACATTTAACTTCATAGTTAATATCTAAGAGTAGGGAAGGGCTTACAATGCTTATGTGGACTCAAATGAGTATAGCAAATGTAAGAAACCCCTTATGCAACAAATTAAAACCCCAAAATGCAAGCAAACTTGATCAAGACTCCTCCTTTATGATGCCAATAGAGAAACAAGACTTTAATGCAAGCTAAAGAGGATCGTACAAGCCTAAATACACTTGTATGCATGGAAATCTCTTAGAAATTTGATTTAGGAATTTATGAAGAGAGTGGAGGCCATGAGAGGATTGATTTTGCCATAGTTTAGTTGTAGGATAGATTAATGATGATTTAGGGTAGGTTAGGGTCTTATTTATAGATTAGGCAAGTGTTTTAGGCCATAGGATTAACCCTAGGATAGATCCTAGCCCTCAAAAATCGTCACAAGCCTCCAAAACAAGACCAAGGGCCAAAACAGGTGCACCAGGCCAGCCAGGGTCAAGCCAGAAGGCTGTGCAGGTTTCTGGCTCGACACGGGCGCACTTCCCAAGTGCGCCAGTGTATTTTTGTGCTGGCGCACTTAACAAGTGCGCCAGTGCATTCTGGCTTGTTTTCGGTTTTTCTGCCTAACTTCGTTCGTCCATATCTTCTTCATAAGGACTCCGATTTACGAAATTTCGGACTCTATTTCGCGTATTTTTCTGAGACGAACGCAATGGCGCAACCCGTTTATCCTGATTCAGATTTTATAATTTAATTCTGCCTTGAATCTTGTCTTAACACGTTGCTAAAAATTCGGGTTGTTACATCCTCCCCAACATAAAGGATTTCGTCCCCGAAATCTCCAAGTTAGGAAGAACGTATCCTATCATCCATCATTCATCTAGTCACAACATCATCCACAAGCAACCATTGTCCTTAGATGATTTCTAATGCTGTATGAATATATGCAAAACGTGTGTGTACGTGTTCCTTAGCTAATGCTAATGATCAGGCCTGAATAATCTTTCTAATGCAAAATATGTATAGTGCCATGAATCAAACATGTATGCAAATAGTCCTAGCCATATAGGTACTATATGCGTGCACAATCATTCATTCATATGCAACAACCGCATGATAATACATTCGATTTCATCCATAAACAAGTATAAATACTCGTGCATATGCAATATGAAATGTGACCGAGTCGAGCTAGTATCTAATGTGTATTCGCGCATCCACGAGCAACCACTTGCAACCATATCAATCATAACATGTTTCAAATACATGTTTACATCCATAGGGTTCTACCTAGGATTCCCTGGAACAGGGTCGAGAAGAAAAACAAGACAAACTCCTTACGGGGTTTGTAACAGAAAATAGGGCCGAGAGGATGTCCACAAAAGATAGCCTACAAGTAAGCTCTACAGAAAACAGGGATCAAGGATATACTCCCAAAAGAGATATCATGCGCGTATATAGTCTTTGACCATCAGAGTCGTATTTCCTCGAGCTTAATTCCATTGTGCCTTGACCGTCTTTTAACTTCGCGATTTCGTAGCTTCCTATTTCCTGTTTCCATAACATGAGCTGGAACTCATTTCTTCGTCGCCTCTCGTTCCACTTGCACACTTGGCGCAAACATGACTGCGTACTCATGATCTCATGCAAGCTTTCCAAAATTCACTAGTGAATCTCGGACCTCGTACCACAAGGTATTCCACGTAGAAGAACTTTCTCTTGAAAGTAAACAGATGCCAACCAGGTTATCAAGCGCACTTACTAGGGTGATTTCTATAACCCACGCATAAGTGAAGTAAACCATCCGTCTTATCGGCGAACACCACTCGATCGGGCTTCAAATTTCCAATAAAGGCATCAAGGGATTCTAAGTAACTAGTCATGACAGAACCTCAAAAAGGTTACACGATACTTCGAGGGTATTACCAAGGCTAGTCAAAAGGTCTAACTACCCTCCTATCAAAACCAAGAGTGGCACCCCCTACTGGATAACCACTTCATCCCTAGAATCCATCCATAGCTTATAAACATAAGCATTATTTCCAAACTCAACACTTGGCATAGACATTCCCAAATCCAAACAAGTCATGTATAAATGGACTGATTCTCCAATAGGACTTTGAGACAAAAATGGGATTCTCTATTACGCTAGTACTTAAGGTGCAGAGACTCAACTATCGAAGCAGACTTAAATGATACGAACAACGAAGTCCTAACGGGATGGTAGAGAAGAAAAGCTAAACCTTTAACGAGATCGTTACCCTCCTTCCGAGGTACTCTAGAAATGAGAGCATACTACTGCCCTCCCGATGATCATGTCCTTGTCCCATGATACTTAACTATCCGTCCCGTTCCACCATGCCAAAGGTACTCTCTCATCATGGGTTTCATTGTTCATCTTTCTCTCTCATTCTGGGTTGAGCCATACCAACAAGTTGTTCATCCTTAAACTCGCATCCTTAATCCTCTTTCTCACTATCCTTTCTTATAACGCGGCCATTGGTCTCTCGAGAACCACCTCCATCGCATGGAAAGTACTTTCGTAGATAGAAAAGACTAGTCGCAGTTAAAACCACTGTGACTACAGATGGAGGAAAGAAAGGAAAAGAGATTTAATTAAGGAAACAAGGATAATGCTAATGGCCTTTGGGGAATAGCCTTCTCTTTTTAAAAGAAAACTTTCTTGAAAAATGCTTCTTTATAAACGATTTTCAAATAGTTTTCAGAAGGTCTTTAAAAACTTTTGCCTAATCTGGTAACCTTCTGCTCTGATACCAAATGTAACACCCCACCTCCGCTAGGGTCACTCGCAAAGGAATGCACTAGGTTTGGAGGAGTATTATTGGTAAATATGTACAGAAATATTACAAGACAGAACATATATAAAATAGCGGAAGTAAAATCAAACTTTCATAACATGAATAAATAAGGTCTAAAGCCTTTTACATCAGAGTACATCAAAACCTGTCTTTCAATAATAAAGAAGCATAAAGACTTTTTCATAAATTATTCCCCAAGAAAAAGCAGTAAAGTAGCCATAGCCAGGAAAAGTCCAAGCCATCCATGATGACCTTCAAGCAGAAGAAGTCCGAACTAAACAGCAGTGTTTTCTCCTTGTAACCTGGGGGGGGGGGGGGAACGGAAGAAAAGGAGGCGAAACAAAACGGGTCAGTCAAAAAGACTGAGTAAGCCCTATCTACTATTAGTATAAAAACTAGTAAAGTTAACTGACATGAGAAACTGAGATGAACATAAGCATGATAACAAGATAGATAAGCTAAATCAAAATAACGGGATGAACTACTGAACTCAGATACACTAGGGTGTCGTGATAAACTACGATGTCAAGATAAAACAAGGTATCACATTGTCAGGTTTCAATCAAGTATAATATCCCAAGATATCTATCGCGTATAACGTCCCATGGCATCTATCCTGTATATCCGCTCTGCACCTACCGTACTAGTACCCCAACTGTATTACGTGTTATCCGTGAATGACCCTTACTCAAAAGTCGTGTAATGGTCCATGTCAACCTAATATGCCGCATATATAGGTTACTCAACTCATATGTTTCTTTCCATGTATAAGTTCAGTCCTTTGCCGTAGGCTGTACGGGCTTTCCCATGTAAACGGTTTATCCTTGAAGTTGTTTTGGACTGCAACCCTTGATCTAGTTGTGTTTCCTTACCATGAACTATCGCGCGTCCACTTAGGATTTATACTACCTAGGACCGCTAGGGATTATGCTACCTAATGAACGTTTCCGTGTCTCGGTTTGGGTTTTGGCCACCTAGGACCACTAGGGATTACGCCACCCGTCAACCGCGCCCTTGATCCCACGTATGTATCGTGAATCGTTTTCCATGTCTAGATGCACATGTTCCCCAATGTGCCATCCGAGTTCCGTGCCAGGGCAAATCAAGAAATACGGAACTCGGTCGGGAGCTTTAAATCGTCTGCCGATGCAGATATCAAGGTCTGTTTTTTGTACCCGTGGCTATGGTCCCACGTGACCCCTCCCTCAACTACTGAAAGGCAATCCAAGAAAAATCATGTATAAGAACCACTCCCCGGCCCCACTATAGCCCACTTTCCTACGGGCCAACCTCACCCATGACTCGATAGCAAGCACATGGTCTGTTGGGGGTTCCCTGCCTTTCCACACGTACACGATTGACTAAAGATGGTAGGTAGTCGGCGATGTGCTATCCAGGGCAAAAACAAGAATCGTCGACTCCACGCTAATCCATTCCAGTCTTTAGGTTGCTCGCATAGCAACCAAGGCATACTCTTGGTCCTTCTAACGCAGACCTTAACCTTCATGGGCCTAGTATAATTACCTGGCAGCCCACAGAGGGGTCCCAAGAATATCCTCACGTCCCCCGAAGCTTCCACTTTGGCACCCAGTGCGCTGGAGCTTTTATCCAAGTCAGATAACTTGCTCCCCCTCGTATACTAAGCGATGACTTACCGTATCAGGTTACTCATCGTTTTGAGAATTAGTCCTATGTCCTTAGCTAAGAATTATTACTTAGTTACCCTTAACTAAGGTTTACCACTTAGCTTCCTTTCCCGTTATCCTTGATTAACCACGGTTTTCTACCTAGTTCTTCTAGCTAGGGTTTGTCTGTTGGGTTAAGTGTTATCATTCAAGTCCATGACTTAACCCGCCCACGAATCACGTCAAAGATTGGCTAAGTATTTAAGTTCAAGACTTAGTCCCACAAGTTGGTTAAGTGTACCCAGAGGCTCATGACTTAACCCTATCAAGTCAAATTGGTCAAGTACTAGCTTACCTTAATCCTATCGGATTATCTTGCTAGATCGATTAAGCATAGATTATCTTAATCCCATCAAATTATCGAGTCGGATTGGTTAAGTATAGGTTGGCTTAACCCCATCCTCTAATCGTACTACAATGGTTAAGTATATTCTAAAAAGGTCTTGTGACTTAACCTTATCAGGTCCGCGTATTAGATTGGTTAAGTGTAAGTTACTTAACCCCATCAAATCATCATGTATAATTGGTTAAGTATAAGTTGCTTAACCCCATTAAATTATCACGTTAAGTTGGTTAAGTATTGGTTACTTAACCTCATTGAATTACCGAGTTTAAATTGGTTAAGTGTTTAACTTAACCCCATCGAATTACCGTGTTTAGATTAGTTAAGTGTGGATTACTTAACCCCATCTAATTACCGTGTCGGATTAGTTAGGTGCAAATTACTTAACCCCATCCCCTAATCATCTTGTATGGTTAAGTGTCATTAAGAAAACTTACTTAACCTTGCCAAATTATCATGTTGGATTGATTAAGTGTTGGTTAACTTAATCCCCGTCCACTAGTCGTATAAAAATGGTTGAGCGTCATTAGGCAAATCAAATCACTTAACCTACCCAACCTTGTCATGTTTTGTTAAGTATCGTTAGCCTAACCAATTTACTTAACCCATTTACCCATGTCATATTTGGTTAAGAGTCATTAATCAAATTAACTTAACCCTATCATGTGGCATTAATTACTTAATGCACCCCAACCTCTCACATTAGACTTTGTTGTGGTTACTAGTTAAGCCGGTCGGTTCCGGGTAGCTTTACACCACAACTTGGTCTAACCTCGGGTTCAAGTACAACATGACCAACTTCTCACATTGGGTCCTATTGTTTGCAACTACTAGTTAGGCCGGTCGGTTCCGGGTAGTTTTACGTTGCAAACTCAACCCAACCTCGAGTTGGCCACTTTCATGTTTAGTCTAGTGTCATGTTCGTAGTCAAGTTTTCAAGCAATTGGGTAGACCTAACTTAATAGGTAAATTACCAATGGGTAGACCTAACTTAATAGGTAAATTCCCAAGCTTATGTTTTTATGCATACTTACATGTCAACTTCCATGTTATACTTCAAGTCATGTTTTCAAGTATAAACACATGTCATATTTAACGTTACATGTTGTCATGTTTATACCCATTTACCCAAGTCATATTCATGTCATTATGTTTCCCCATAATGTGACCCCAACGCTTTTTAAACTAGCATATACGTTCGCAACAACGTGATGGATTAAAAGAAGAGACTTGGCAAAGGAATGACAAAAATGGGTATTAAGCCACAAGTTAATCATGGTGGCAAATGAGGCACAAATGTGTTCATTAGCTTGCATGTTACATTCTTAAGCCTCAAAAACATGCATCAACCCAAACTTGGTACATAAGCGAATCATGGTGACAAAAGACATGGAATGATGGCTAGAAACTCGCATATATCATCATATAAGGATTATGACTTCATATGCAAGTTGACATAATGATTATGAAGATTCTCATGTTGCATAATGCAACATTTCAACATAAAGGTTGTGGCTTTTAGCTCATAAGATCAAGATAATGACTTCATAAACTTGCATAACATGATAGCATGCATCATTCTAATTAATCAAACCCAAACTTTCAACATGAACATTTAACTTCATAGTTAATATCTAAGAGTAGGGAAGGGCTTACAATGCTTATGTGGACTCAAATGAGTATAGCAAATGTAAGAAACCCCTTATGCAACAAATTAAAACCCCAAAATGCAAGCAAACTTGATCAAGACTCCTCCTTTATGATGCCAATAGAGAAACAAGACTTTAACGCAAGCTAAAGAGGATCATACAAGCCTAAATACACTTGTATGCATGGAAATCTCTTAGAAATTTGATTTAGGAATTTATGAAGAGAGTGGAGGCCATGAGAGGATTGATTTTGCCATAGTTTAGTTGTAGGATAGATTAATGATGATTTAGGGTAGGTTAGGGTCTTATTTATAGATTAGGCAAGTGTTTTAGGCCATAGGATTAACCCTAGGATAGATCCCAGCCCTCAAAAATCGTCACAAGCCTCCAAACCAAGACCAAGGGCCAAAACAGGTGCACCAGGCCAGCCAGGGTCAAGCCAGAAGGCTGTGCAGGTTTCTGGCTCAACACGGGCGCACTTCCCAAGTGCGCCAGTGTATTTTTGTGCTGGCGCACTTCATAAGTGCGCCAGTGCATTCTGGCTTGTTTTCGGTTTTTCTGCCTAACTTCGTTCGTCCATATCTTCTTCATACGGACTCCGATTTACGAAATTTCGGACTCTATTTCGCGTATTTTTCCGAGACGAACGCAATGGCGCAACCCGTTTATCCTGATTCAGATTTTATAATTTAATTCTGCCTTGATTCTTGTCTTAACACGTTGCTAAAAATTCGGGTTGTTACAATGGTCCACTTAATACTTAATCAATTTGGGCCGGATGGGTTAATCGGGGTTAAGTCATGAACCTTGGATACACTTAACCAATTTAATCCACGTTTGGATCGGGTTAACCACATTTAACCCGTTAAGGAAACCCTAGTTGCGTGGTCCTTTGCAGCAGTAACCCTCTTGATAGTATCATAAGACCCTAGGACTAGGCTAGGGTGGGGCACGAATACTGGGCTGACATGTAAGCGACCAAAACGACGGCTGTGTAGGTACGCCGGTGTAGGTCCAGGCGGACTATGATCGTGCACATAGTCCGGCGTTGGAGAATCAAGCACGGGTACCAGTAGATCTAGGCTGTGCATACTTGATTGGTGTCCGAGTTCTACACCCTAGGACTTGATACACCCTGGGGTGGACCTAGCACAGTTAGCTACATTTCATGTTTGGGCCGTATGACACCGACACTTGATGAGTTAGGCTTATAGGGAGCCGATCGACTAGACCGTGTAGTTGGACCTTGATTTAGGTCACCTCATGATATTGGGCCAAGCTTGGGCCAAGGGATCAATTCTTGTTTCTACTTGACATGATAGAATGCTAGTACACCCGTGGTGCAAAAACTTTACCTTGATTATGTGATGTCACCTTTATCTATCTTGTTAGTTAATCATCATGCCAGTATGTTGTTATCCTTATGTTCATCTCAGCTTCTCATGCCAGTTAACTTTACTAGTTCATAGACAGATAGTAGTAGGGCTTACCAGTCTTTTTGACTGACCTGTTTTCTTCTGCCTCTTTTCTTCCGTTCCCCCCCCCCGTTAGGTTCTCAGGGTGGGAACATTGGAGCTTAGCTTGGATCTTTACAGCTTGCTTACTGGATTTGCTCATGTACGGTTTTGGACATTGAGCTAGCTATTGTTTATCACTTCATTTTGGGGATAGTACTTTATGTATTTCAGTTTTCCAGTTTATGCTTTTATCTAGACTTTGTTGTTGGAAAATATGTTGTAACATGACTATGGTTTAGAAATGCTAAGTTTTATCCGCTGCTTTACTACTCTGTTTTACTTATATGTTCTATCTTGTGATATCTGCATGCATGTTTACCTTGTTTAAACGCCCCTCCAAAGTCAGTGCCCTTGCAAGAGTGGTACTGGCGGAGGTGGGGTGTCACATTTGGTATCAGAGCATAAGGTTTACAAGATTTGAGCAAAAGTGTTTTTAAAACTTACCTTTTGAAAAACTATTTTCAAAACCAATTAAGTATTTTCCAAGAAAAAGTCTAGTTATTTTTAAAAAAAGGCTATTCCCCAAAAGCCATAGCACTATCCTTCGTTTCTTCGTTCTGAATCTATCTTTTTCTTCGTTTTAGCATGGCCGATCGCTTTAACATCCCGGAAGGCGTACAAGTACCCGTCTGGTTCCGGAGATTTATGGAGGCAAGGGCGAATGAAGCCGGCCCCGC
Organism: Allium sativum; assembly: GCA_030737875.1. Lineage (NCBI taxonomy): Eukaryota > Viridiplantae > Streptophyta > Magnoliopsida > Asparagales > Amaryllidaceae > Allium > Allium sativum. The sequence continues at coordinate 418,707,578 of CM060913.1, read as the reverse complement.
GAACATTCCTCCTCCTTCCCCCGTCGCTAACATCTCTCCTCCTCCCGTAGCTGAGGTTTCTTCTCCCCCTCAGCATCCGCAAGAGGATTTCGCAAAGCTTTGCAAAGACTTTAAGGCGATGGGTTGCAAGAATTTTGTCGGAACGGAGACTTCTGTGGAGGCAAGAAACTGGTTAAAGGAAACTGAAGACCTCTTTGCTATCTTTGATGTGGAAGATCGTAGGAAAGTTCTATTGGCGGTATGGCAATTGAAAGGGGAAGCTGCTTATTGGTGGGTAGTCACCACCACTACTAGACCTATCGAGACTTGGGATGACTTTAGGAGAAGGTTTGGACTAAAGTTTTTATCATCAGCAGAAGAGAATCTTCAGCTAGAGAGGTTCCTATCACTAAAGCAAGGGGACATGACCGTTAGAGAATACGTGGATAAGTTTAATTAACTTGCTCAGTTCGGTCTAGAATGGGTTAACACCGCTCGGAAGAAGGCCCTATGCTTTGCTCTAGGATTGAATGAGCCATTGCGTGGTTTGGCCATATCTCATATACCCCTGGGGGCGACCTTCGAAAATTTGGTGAATATGTCCTTACTTCAAGAGGAAGATAAGAGTGGCAAGAAGGAGGTCAAGGCAAATGAGTCCCAAGGCAAGAAGGAAGATACCTAGGAAAGAGATAAGAACAACCATAGCAAGAACAACAAGTCAAGAGAAAGGAGGAAGTGCAACTTCTGTGGGATTACTGGGCACATAGCCAAAGACTGTAGGAAGAAGAAGAGGAAGTTGGGCAAATGCTTTCACTGTGGAGAGCCTGGACATTTTAGCAAGGATTGCCCCAAGAAGCAAGGACAAGGGCAAGGGCAGAATCATCGTGCAGGACCTTCTGGAGGGCTAGTGCATACTCTCAACATCGCTCCAGTTCTTGATCGAGGTAGTATTTCTGTAGAAAACCTTGTTTACATTTCTGATTTCCCTGTTTATACCTTGTTTGATTCTGGCGCATCACATAGTTTTATTTCTGATTTTGTTGAAGGTTTGCACCTAAGTACTAGCCTAGTTGAGTATCCCGTTTGTGTTTCAAATCCAATTGGGGGTTCCACCCATCTATCTGTGATTTGTGTGGATTTGAAAATCTCTATCTAGAGCATAGAATTCATGTGTAATGCTTAGGTTCTCGAGTTTATGGGATACGGGTTGATTTGGATGTGGATTGGTTGTGAACATAGGGTGGTGAGGCTCATGATTCGCCTTGGTAAAACCCTAGAAATTTCTTGTAACCCTAGAGGTCCCGTCATGTTATGTTATCTTGAATCTCTCGACTCGTCCATCGATGATCTGCAATCTGTAATGGTGGTCCGAGACTATCCCGATGTCTTTGAAGAAGTTAGGGGATTACCTCCTAAACGAGAGATAGATTTTCGCATTTATCTAGTCGATAATGCCAAGCCAGTATCATTGCCCGTTAGGCACATGGCCCCTCGTGAGAGAAGGGAGCTCAGTAAGCAAATCAAGGAATTGCTTGAGAAGAATTTTATTAGGCGAAGCATTTCTGAATGGGGTGCTCCAGCGGTATTCGCTACTAATGCTGATGGTTCGCTTCGTCTATGTGTTGATTATCGAGAGTTGAACAAGCTGACAAAGAAGAATAGGCACCCATTACCAAGGATTGATGATCTCTTCGACCAGCTTGTAGGTGCTTCTGTTTTCTCTCAGCTCGATCTAGCCACCGGATTCCATCAGCTTAGAGTGGCTGAGGATAGTATCGATAAAACTGCGTTTAGGACTCCAGATGGATTCTTTGAATGGCTTGTCATGCCATTCGGTTTGACTAATGCACCCGCCTACTTCGTAGACGTGATGAGTAGGGTATTCAGAGAGTTCCTCAACAAGTTCGTGGTTGTCTTCGTGGATGATATTCTGATCTTCTCAAAGGATGAGGAAGAGCATGCTAAGCATCTCAAGGAAGTGATGGATACGCTTAGAGCGCATCAGTTGAAGGCCAAGTTCTCCAAATGTCATTTTTGGAGAAGGGAAGTTCGGTTTCTTGGACATATAGTTTCTAAGCAAGGCATAGCGGTGGATCCCGCGAAAATGGTTGTGGTTCAAGACTGGAAGACTCCTAGGAATGCAACCGAAGTGAGAAGTTTTCTCGGTTTGGCGGGCTACTATAGGAAGTTCATCAGGGACTTCGCTAAGATTTCGGCCCCTCTTACTAAGTTAACAAAGAAGGACTTAGTCTTTGCATGGGACTTGGAGTGTGAGCTTGCTTTTCAAAGGCTCAAGAGAGCCCTTACCTTAGCTCCAGTTTTGGCAGCATGGATTGGCACTTGTTTTCAAGAGATAGTTTTCTGCGTGGGATACCGTATAATATGTAAACGAGATCCAAGATTCACTAACGAATCTTGGAAAGCTTGCACGAAACCATGAGCACGCAGTTATGTTTAAGCCAAGTATTTTAGGCAAAGGATAAGTGGAAGGGGAATGAGAGGCAACGGTGAAATGAGTTCTAACTCATATTTTGGAAATAAGGATTAAGAATTATGGAATTGTGAAGTTAAAAGACGGTCAAGGCACGATGGGATTAAGCACAAGAAAATGCGGCTTAGAAGACTGAAGACTAGATACGCGCATTATATCTCTTTCTAAGAGTATATCCTTGATCCCTATTGTTCCGTAGAGCTTACTCGCATGCTATCTTTTAAGTATATCCTCTCGGTCCTATCCTCAATCTTAGTTCTGTTGCAAACCCCATAAGGAGTATGACTCGCCTGTTTGTGAGATATAGTTGGGGTGAAGATGTTCGTCACCAAACTATTTGGGCTTTATGGGATATGGGTAATAATTGATAGACTTACAAAGAATGCCCATTCTATTCCGGTGAAAAGCAAGAGGACCGTATCATGGCTAGCATCTATTTATCTTCGAGAGATAGTGCGGTTGCATGGAGTTCCTTCTAGCATAGTTAGCGATCGTGACCCAATTTTCACTAGCCAGTTCTGGAAAAGTTTGCAAGAGGCAATGGGTACGCAATTGAATCTGAGTACAGCCTATCACCCCCAGACAGATGGCCAAACCGAAAGGGTGAATAGAGTGCTAGAAGATCTTTTGAGGTTTTGTGTTCTCGACTTCGGTGGTACTTGGGAAGACCACCTTCCTCTTGTAGAGTTCGCTTATAATAATAACTATCAAGCCAACATAGGGATGGCACCATTCGAAGCTTCGTATGGGAGGTCGTGCAAGCCACCAACATGTTGGTGGGAAGACGACGGATAAGCTTATAATTGAGCCCGACATGATAAGGGACACATCCGAGAGGGTTGAATTGATTCGAAGACGGATAAAAGCGGCCCAAGATAGACAGAAATCCTATGCTGACAAGCGAAGGGCAGATTTGGAATTCGAAGTGGGAGACATGGTTTTCGTGAAGGTTTCTCCTTTGCGAAATGTGGTACGTTTTGGAGCAGCGGGGAAGCTGGCACCAAGGTTCGTAGGACCCTTCCCTATCATAGAGAGAATTGGAAAGATGGCCTATAAGGTGGGATTGCCCGAGAAGCTAGCCGGAGTGCATAATGTCTTTCATGTCTCGCATCTCCGAGAGTGCCTACATGAGTCCACTGAGGTGGTTGAACCAAGCATTCTTGAAGACATTGAGGTAGAGAAAGAAGCAACCTTGAGAAGAGCTCCGATTCGTATCTTGGGAACAGAGATCAAGAAGCTAAGAAATCGAGAGGTCAAGTTGGTGAAAGTTCAGTGGGGTGAAGCCGATGAAGATGCAACTTGGGAAACCGAGGAGAAGATGCGTGGTCTTTATCCATTTCTTTTTGAGGGTACATTCTCGATCTCTTTTCCTAATTAGCATATCTTTCTTTTTATCCGCGTTTATCTAGTTTATCTTGTTTCGTAGATCTTGTCATGAGAACCTTAGGTAGAAACCCTTGGTTGAAACATGTATTTGAAACATGTTATGCTTGATGGTTGCAAGTGGTTGCAAGTGTTTGCACGTGGATACTCGTGGATGCATGATACACATTAGGCACTAAGATCGGCTCACACACTTTCATGTTGCATATGCATGAGTGCTTATACTTATTCATGGATGAAACTTGTTGAGCTATCACGTGGATGTTGCATATGGATGAATATTATGTGCAATCATGTAGAGATTATAAATTATGTTAGGAATTTGCATACATATGGACTCATTTCACTAACATATTTTGCATTAAGGAGGTTTACTGTATCAGTAACCGCCTGATTTTTGCATTAGATAAGTACATATACACACACCTTTGCATATGATCATACAACATTTAGAATCCTTTAAGAACAATGACTGCACATGGATGATGTTTTGAGTAGATGGATGATAGATAGTAGGATACGTTCTTCCTAACTTGGAGATTTCGGGGACGAAATCCTTTAAGGAGGGGAGAACGTAACACCCCGTAATTTGAACATAAAAATTCACAAATTAAAGTATACTTAATTAAGTGAAATGGGTTGCGCAGAGAAATATATATATATATATTGATATATATATATATACATAATTGAAAATTAAATAAATAAATATGCAAAAATGTTCAAAACAGCGAATTGGGAGAGGGGAATAACCGAACCGGCCGATTTTTGAGGTCGACCCGAGCTCGCTGGGTCGACTAGGGGTTAATCCAGGGTGTTTGGCTGTCAACCCGTGGGCCGATTCGCTCAAATGCAGATTTTGCATTTGAATGGTTCTCATGGTTCAGCTTTAATCTAAAGGCCCTAGATGGTTCCTACACTTGACTTCTTCCCCAAGACATGCTTTGATGGCTTGGATTGAATCTAAGGTTAATCCTATGGCTAATACTATCCTAATCCTCTATAAAAAGACCCCTAAACCTAGCCTAAATCACCATTATTCAATCCTACAACTAAACTATGTCAAATTTGTTCCTCTCATGGCCTCCACTCTCATGCCAAAATTCCTAAGCCTATTTCTATGAGAGATTGTGAGTTCATACAAGTGCTTTCAAACTTGTATGAGTGTTCTTAGTTTGCATTCAAGTCAAGTTGCAACATTTCTATTTCAAAGCAAGGATTTTTATTGATTTGGCGCAAGGGTTTTTCAATTGGGGCTTTCATATTTTGGTGCTTGCATAAGGGCTTCGTCTCAATCTTTATAATAAATATTCATTTGTGTCTTCATAGCGTTGTAAGCCCTTTTCTACTTTCTTTCTTTGAACTCTAAAGTTAAATGAATGATGCAAGTTTGGGGTTGATCCTTATAATATGCAAGTTTGGTTGAACATTATATGCAAGTTTGGTTGATCATTATACGCAAGTTTGGTTGATCATTATATGCAAGTTTGGATGATCATTATGCAAGTTGGTTTAACCATTATGTATGACACATGTTGCTATGTTATGCAAGTTTGGGTTGATCATGTTATCATGTTATGCAAGTTAAACTTGATGTTGTGAGCATAAAGCTCTAAGCTTTATATTAAAGGTTGCATTTTGGCAACATGAAAGTTATCATATCCCTTTTGATAACTTGCATGTGAGGCTAAATGCGAACTTCTAGCAACTTCTACATGTCATTTATCACCATGTATCACTCCTATGCTAAGTTTGGTTTTAAGCATGCTTTTGAAGCCTAACAATGCAATATGCAAGTATATGAACATATGTACATCTCATATGCCACCATGATAAACTTGTGGCTTCAACACCTTTTTGTCATGATTATGCCAAGTTCCCTATTTTACCCTTTATGCGTTGTTGCGATTATGTAAACGATGGGATTACGTTGGGGTTGGGTAAAATTATGACATGAACATGATTTTTATATCATAACGTGATATGTTAACTTGTAATTATGTTTTGGAAACATAATGGACATGACACTTAGAAAATATGAGTGTGGCCAACTCGAGGTTGGGTTGAGTTTGTAGCATAAATCTACCCGGACCCGCCCGGCTTAACTAGTGGCTACAAACAATAGGACCCAATGTGAGAAGTTGGTCATGTTGTGCTCGAACCCGAGGTTAGACCAAGTTGTGGTGTAAAGCTACCAGGACCCGCCCGGCTTAACTAGTAACCACAACAAAGTCTAATGTGAGAGGTTAAAGCACATTAAGTTAATTAATGCCTCCTGATTAGGGTTAAGTCATGGTCCACTTAATACTTAATCAATTTGGCCTGGATGGGTTAATCGGGGTTAAGTCATGAACCTTGGATACACTTAACCAATTTAATCCACGTTTGGATCGGGTTAACCACATTTAACCCGTTAAGGAAACCCTAGTTGCGTGGTCCTTTGCAGCAGTAACCCTCTTGATAGTATCATAAGACCCTAGGACTAGGCTAGGGTGGGGCACGATTACTGGGCTGACATGTAAGCGACCAAAACGACGGCTGTGTAGGTACGCCGGTGTAGGTCCAGGCGGACTATGATCGTGCACATAGTCCGGCGTTGGAGAATCAAGCACGGGTACCAGTAGATCTAGGCTGTGCATACTTGATTGGTGTCCGAGGTCTACACCCTAGGACTTGATACACCCTGGGGTGGACCTATCACAGTTAGCTACATTTCATGTTTGGGCCGTATGACACCGACACTTGACGAGTTAGGCTTATAGGGAGCCGATCGACTAGACCGTGTAGTTGGACCTTGATTTAGGTCACCTCATGATATTGGGCCAAGCATGGGCCAAGGGATCAATTCTTGTTTCTACTTGACATGATAGAATGCTAGTACACCCGTGGTGCAAAAACTTAACCTTGATTATGTGATGTCACCTTTATCTATCTTGTTAGTTAATCATCATGCCAGTATGTTGTTATCCTTATGTTCATCTCAGCTTCTCATGCCAGTTAACTTTACTAGTTCATAGACAGATAGTAGTAGGGCTTACCAGTCTTTTTGACTGACCTGTTTTCTTTTGCCTCTTTTCTTCCGTTTCCCACCCTCAGGTTCTCAGGGTGGGAACATTAGAGCTTAGCTTGGATCTTTACAGCTTGCTTACTGGATTTGCTCATGTACGGTTTTGGACATTGAGCTAGCTATGGTTTATCAGTTCATTTTGGGGACAGTACTTTATGTATTTCAGTTTTTCAGTTTATGCTTTTATCTAGACTTTGTTGTTGGAAAATAATGACCAAGTACTTTGTTGTAACATGACTATGGTTTTGAAATGCTAAGTTTTATCCGCTGCTTTACTACTCTGTTTTACTTATATGTTCTGTCTTGTGATATCTGCATGCATGTTTACCTTGTTTAAACGCCCCTCCAAAGTCAGTGCCCTTGCAAGAGTGGTACTGGCGGAGGTGGGGTGTCACATTAGTGATGCGAAATTCGCATCCCCCGGGAGGGATGCGAATTTTCATATAATGCGAGTTTTTTAAGGAAGCAGAATGCGATTTTATACTCCAACAAGGCTATGATACGATTTTTTGTGATTCAACGAGCTGTGATGCGATTTTTCATCACCCGAGTATCATGTGTGATGCGATTTTTTGTATGTGGTCTATGCATGATGCAATTTTCTTCCATTTGGTCCCCAAATCTCACCTGCTCCACTACTAGCCCTCAATTATAAATACCCCAAGGCTTTGCCTTCATAAGGAGTTTTTCCTTGGAACTTTTGGCCTTGTAGTGCTTCAAGAGCCACATTAATGGCAGCCACCTTCTCCTCTATGACCACTGGGCATGGCATAAGGCATTGAAACATTGCATAAACATTTTCCAATAACTTTTGGACGTCTAAAAGCATAAAAAACACCACCTTCGGGCTGTTCTGCACTTCCTGGACATTGGAACTAATTTTAAGAAGAGTTGACCAAGTCATTACCACTATCATATAATGAACGGACATGAAACCAATCATTGCAGAGTTCTATAAGGGATGATCATTAATTTCTTTAGACAAGGGAAATTGTACAAATATACCAAGAAAACGTAGCCAACTATAGCACCGAATTTTTTAAGAAAAGAGTGTCTACATAACAAAGGGCATGGAAACTTTCCTGAAAAGCTGGAATAACCCGAAATGGATAAAAAGAATAAATGGATAAAAACTGTAACGACCCGGATTTTTGGCGACTTTGGTTATCGACATAAGCTAGATGTCGATAACCAAAACATCGAAAAATCCTGGTAATTAGTGAAAGAAATTAGAGGGTGAGGATAGATAAGGTAGAACTAATAGAATAGAGGAAGAAGAAGAACATCATCATCAGAGTAAACACGAATTTCATAGCGGAACGAATAAAATATAACATAACTTTTGAAATACAAACAGTTATATATACAATAGCACTTATCAGAGTACAACACTTACAACAACAGCGGAAATAATAATAGCTATAGAATCCTGAAGCCTCCTGCTCCAAGCTCTCCAAGTGTATCTGTAAAATCCTGACTACTTGACTGTCCGTACAAATTTAGGCACCCAAGAGTTTAGGGAAAACAACAAAGGAAACTCTGGGTCAGTCATGGGACTGGTGTGAGTAAAACAGTTTAAACAGGTATATGAACAAGTAAACGATATCTCATAAGACCACGCCGCAGAACGGAACAGGTTTTTCCCTTATGAGAATCCAAAATATCTTTATATCGAAAACCTTTTGATTTTATAATAATGTCTATGTACAAATAGATATCAACTAGCAGAAACGCTTTCATCTCACGTTCTACATATATAGTATACAATCAAAATCGCAAGCACGTATTGGATAATGGATTTCCAACTATGACCAGGTATGGAACCACCTTCCGATCAGTGTACTCTAGGAACGATACACTGGAGTTCAACAAGAACATCTTGTGACTCAGCCACATATGACCGACCACTCATTTTGCTTGAGTGTATCGAATGTATATCACCAACGGTTGGGATCAGCAACCGTTCCCGTATATATATGGGACAGCATTGATAGATTTAAGAAACAAATGAATATTCTCTAGATAGGTGATTATATACCCTACTTCGGTGCGACCGACTTAGCCATGCTGCCTGCCCGATTTCTGTCATTTACCGGTTGATGAGGCTAGAAGCTACGCTTTATCATTACATCAGATTCACTTCGAATGCCACATTGTCAGATCCATCGAAAACCACTAATTGGCGTCTACAACAGTACGTTACGTGTTAGCTAAAGAAGTTTCCTTCTCCGCTTCAACTCTTGGTATAGTTAAAGAAATCAATGTACGAGACCTTTTTGGAAATACTCTGTCAGACATTCATCAACACAAGTCATCCTCATTCACTTAGAATGTCACATCGTCATACCCGCCAAATCACAAATTGACTTATCCAAAAATAACACTGGTATACAGCTAAGAGAAACGAATTCCTCCGCCACCAAACGTGAATACGTTTGAACAAATCAACTTACGCGATCCATTGGGTATACTTTGTCAGACCTTCGTCCATACAAGTTATCCTGGAACTGGACAAACCGAAGGCATTACTCAGTATATCCATCTTAGTCACTGTTATCTAAGACTTATACAGCTGCCCTTGCACTTTACTTCGTCTTCAAATTATCTTTGGCATAAATGATTCGCAACGCTTATGCCAGTACAGAGTGGTTCTTCGGATAATAATCCAACCGGTCTCTCCATATTAACAACGTTAAAATGGTCAAAACTTCGATAGTCTGTGATTTAACTATCAAAGAAAAACAAGTGTGCAAACAACGATATTATTTCCAGATGGAAATTATATCGAACAAACATCAACATATATCCATATATATATTCATATTGCCTTATTTTCTATGTTTAGAAAATATATGTTATTAACACTGGAAAACATTTCCATCTGCTTATTTACATATCACTACTCTTCCCCAACTATCGGTCCCTGACCGTAAACTAGTATGAGAACAATCCCCTAAGTATAAATCCCGAAGGCCGAAACCAACATCAAATAGGCACTTAGAAAACCATTCAATTTACTAATCTCTAATCAGTTCTAATTTTACTTAACTCTATTTGATTAACTCTGATTGATTAACTCTAACTGGTTAATTCTAATCGATCAACTCTAACTGGTCAACCTTAATTAATTAACTCTAACTGGTTTTACTTGGTTGGACTAACTCAATTTATTAACTAGACTGACTAATTCAACTCGATTAACCTTACTTGATTTACTTATCTCGATCAACTGAACTAATCACTTTGATTAACTCGACTAATTCACTTTGGTTAACTTAACCAATTCACTTAACTAATTCACTTAACTCCTGTCGAATAAACTATATTCGATAACTCCTCTAACTCTATTCGAATAAACTATATTCGATTAACTCATTTACTCTATTCGAATAAACTATATTCGATTAACTCCTTTTCACTATTCGAATAAACTATATTCGATCAACTCATTTGATTTAACTCTAATCAATTAACTCCATCGAATAAACTATATTCGATGACTCCTTTGATTTAACTAATATTCTATAACTCACTTCGATTAACTAATAACCGATAACTCCTTCGAATAAACTATATTCGATAATCTCCTCTAACTCTATTTAACTCCGTTCGAATAACTAATATTCGATAACTCTATTTAACTCCATTCGCTTGACTCCAGATCGCAGCGATCACAATGGTTACGCCTGATTCCCTCAGGAAACATCCGACTGCTGTAGGCTATTTACAGCCCTGCGAATTACGCTAGCAGTCGTACGAAATGGCAACTCATTTGGATTAACACTTATTTGATTAACTCTAACTGATTAGCTCTAACTGGTTAACTCTAACTGATAACTCTTACTGGTTAACTCTAACTGATTAACTCTAACTGGTTAACTCTAACTGGTTAACTCTGACTGATTTTCTCTAACTCGGCTAACCCCCTTTCGAATAACATATTCGATTAATTAACTTTCGAATACCAGATTCGATTAACTTACTTTCGAATACCATATTCGATTAACTAACTTCGAATACCATATTCGATTAACTAACTTCAAATACCATATTCGATTAACTAACTTCGAATACCATATTTGATTAACTAACTTCGAATACCATATTTGATTAACTAACTTTTTTTATAACGTTTATCCATTTAAAAAGATCCCCTTTTTATCAACGTTTATTCATTTATAAAGATTTATTTTTTCGTAACGGTTCTTCACTTTATAAATGTTTATCTAATAACGTTTTCCTTTTTATAACAATTTCCTTTTTATAACTTCTTGTTCCGTTATAAACCAATTTCCTTTTTATTAACTCTATTTATTTTCTAAATATTCCCTTTTCAATTCTATTTGTAAATGGTTTACAAATATTTCTTTTTTTCTATTTTATTCTATTTGCAAATGGTTTGCAAATATTTCATTTTCACATTTATTTAAAAATATTCTAACTCCTTAAATTCCCGGGAAAATTCGCCATAACCTCCTTTGTATCGGGAGTATCGGGAAAATCCCCAAACCCGCCACACAGGCCTTTCCATTCAAAAATAAAATGGTTTGAAATTATTTCCTTTTTGAATATCTCCTATTTATAAATATTCCAAATTTATAAATATTCCTTATTTATAAATATTCCATTTATAAATATTTTTATTTCAATATCACTTTGAAATTATTCCTTACCAACATTCAGTATGTTATGGTATTCAATCATATCAAATCACGATGTTCAATATCGTCCAAACACATATAATCGCCAACAGATTATATATCACATTATATATCACAATATATAAATCACAGTAAAATAACTGTTGAGGAATCCAGTTGGATTCCTCCAAACTGTTTCCCTGCATCACAGATGTTAGACAATAAAATTATCATCTCTTTCTGTTCAATATGAATTATTCTGATCAACAGAATCGACATATAAATATTTAACGGTTTATACATATATATATATATATATATATAATTTCTACTAACTGACTAGCAGTTCAATCAAACAGTCAACACACAACAATCAACAGTTAATTAACAGTTCTAAGAATACAATGTAAAAATAGAACTGTTCAGAGTTGATGAGTTTTACTCATATTTGCAGTTCATCATTAAAGAACGATAAACTGTTATTTGATTTGAATCAAACAATTTATTTCACCATAAATTCATACGAGCCCCAATCCACTTCCAGTCAGCTTCGTTTTGAAGCTCTCGTCCACACGATCCCAACGCAACTTACGGTTCGTCAATCTGATATCATATGGTCAAGTTATGATTTTACGAAGTTATACACTATTTAAATTAAAAATAAAACTTAATTAAAATTAAACGGGCTTAACCTCTTTAACCCGGCCCACACCAATATTTATAAGCCCCGACCTGAACTTCTTTTTACCTCGTCTTCCTCTCAGAACAATTTCCGTAACCTCCTGCTTGCTTCACCATTTCTGAGTACAACTCCACCTCGTTCTCCCTCCATATTCAATGAAACAACAAACTGATGTCATCACTCATCTCCTCGTTCAATCCTTGACACCCTCATACCCACTAACTCGCAACCTGCCTCGACCATGAAAACGCGATTCCCAGCCCACGCCTGAGAACTATCGACATCAGTTAGGACCGAATCCCACCAAACATCCACAACCGATGCTCCTCTCCATCCTGAATTCGAGTATCAACTCGAATTACACCATCAATACTCGTAAAACCCGAAACCCAAAACCCTAGATTTACTGGTGAAACTCGACTTCGACGGCAAGGGATTCGAACACCACAAAACCCATATCAAAATGAAGAGAAATACACCACAAACCCATACATACAACTTTGGGGATTTATAACATTTTCTATGAATTGATTATGATTTTCAAAAGAGGAAATTTCATGTTGGAAGAAATAAAATGGAGGCGGCTCCTTCTGTTGACTTTGGAATGTTAGAAATTAGGTTAAGGGTTTATAGGATTTTATAGGTAGATTTTATAATATTATATTCGATTATAATATTCGTTTTTACTTCTACGCTATCTGTATTTATCTCTAAAAATTCTTGTGATCACACATGGTACCTAAAAAATACGAAACTGAACACGCAGCTATAGTTCGACATTACGGTCCCAACGAAACTGGTTTCATCGAATTCCGAGTCCGTATGCTCACACAGCGTATTTTTAACCTTCAAAACACTGACTGTTTTTCACTCTAAAAATCTGTATGGCCACACATTGACTCTAAAAATCACGGAAACTGACATCTACTAATAATTTGACATTGCGGATCTAACAAAATTAGTTTCGTCGAATTCCGACTTTGTTTGCAAAAGTGGCTATTTTTAAAGCTTTGAATGGCCTATTTAAAAATATAGATATATTTGAATATAATTAAATTAAATATAAATAAATTTATATTATCGTATATATTCATAGTGGAATACCATACAGCTTTAGAATATTCCTCTATGAATTTCTAACTTGATATTTCAAATCCTGATTAAATCGATATTCGATTTATATTGAAATCTCTTTTAAAAATATAAATAATTCCTTTATAAATTATAAAGGAATTCCACAATGACTTTTCTGAAATTTGATTTGGACGTACATCAAAATCTACACGATGAAATCCAGATTTTTCTCTTCCACTAGAAAGATATACTTCATCAGCTCCACACGTTTCTTGTTTCACAGAAATCCGGCTTAAAACGAATCCTGTACATTCAGTTGAAGTTCAAATCGCCAAATCGCGAACTGCAGCGCCATTTCAAGCTCTATTTTAATTATATTAAAATTCTACGTTCAAACTGTCGTCGATTGAATATATTCATCAATATAATTCAACTCTAAGCTGAATTAAATCTAAGGGACGACCCCGTTCACAGAATATTGTGATTTCCAATATTTTTGGTTATTTCTGAATTAAATATATTATTTAATTATTTAATTTAATTAAATATTCACTATAATTTAATTAATGAAGATTTAATTCCCTAAATCCTTATTTAAATAATTAAATTAATTAATTATTCCACGGCTAACAATGCGGGTCATTACATTCTTCCTCACTTAAAATAATTTCGTCCTCGAAATTGCTGAGGTAGAGGACGACCCTATCTGTTAGAATTCCTAAGATTTGTTTACCCCTTATTTCTGATTTCAACTGAACCAATTAATATCGACTAAAATATTAATTTATTCCGACTAACTAAATTTTCAAAAATTCTGAAAATTTTCTAACACTTAAAATTTTCGAAAAATTTCGCCAGCACCTCCTTTGTACTGGTCAATAGCTCAAACTCCAACTCGCCTCTTTGGGCCTTCTTCAACCCAAAATAAAATCAAAACGCCAAACGGCTTGCCAATTCCGCTCATAAATTCCAAACTCATATAAAATATAAACTTGTACCTTTTTGCTGGGCATATCATTATATCCCTACCATCTGTTATCAACTCGGCATACACAAATGCCATCCCAATCAAACTCAATCACTTTTATATCGTCAAACCAAATCATTCGATTATACTCAAGTCGAATCCCATGGTCAATCTCAAGTTTCATTCTTGATTTTCAAATTCTAAGTCCAGCTAAATTTCAAATTCTTGACTTATCCATTCAATTCTATTTAACTTAGTTCAAGTTAAATTTCAATTTTTTTTACCATCTCATTTTATTTAACTTCATAAGTTAAATTTAAATTCCAGAACTTAAATTCCGGGGTAAATTTCAAATTAATTTGAAATCATACTGCCAATTCAAAACCTTTGAATTTTCTAAACAACTTGTTTTCTCAAAACAATTCTAATCAAAATCTTTGGTAGTAATCCACCACTTAGAACTCGAAAATCACACCGATGATACTGCGCAGTCATCATCGGAATTGTTCCCAGCGACCCAAGTGATTTCAATACTATATCATTTCAAAACCCTTACTAAATACATCCATTTTGAAAACATCTCAAAATCTCCCAGGAACTTAAAATTTCCTTATTTTAATTCCAAATCTGATTTAAATTCATATTTAATTCATCTTATTTCATATAATTTACTTATATGAATTCTGATTGGTTATATATAACCATTTCACTTTATAATCTCACTCGGTTATAATCACAACCTATATATGATAATATATCACATATCCATACTGTGTCAGTCCATCTTATTCAAGTGTTTATAAACCCCTACCGATACAGTGGATCAAACTGATCGACCAGAATTCATAAACAACTCAGCCAATGAATCTCCACAATATAAAACCATTTTTTTATATCAAATACAAATACGCACTCGTATATATACACTCAAACTCAATCTAGGGTATTACTAACCCTATCTCTGCCGAGTCACGCCACAGAGCCAAGGTAATTCTTAACTTAAGCTCTGATACCAACTGTAACGACCCAGATTTTCAGCGACTTTGGTTATCGACATAAGCTCGATGTCGATAACCAAAACATCGAAAAATCCTGGTAATTTGTGAAAGAAATTTGAGGGTGAGGATAGATAAGGTAGAACTAATAGAATAGAAGAAGAAGAAGAAGAAGAACATCATCATCAGAGTAAACACGAATCTCACAGCGGAACGAATAAAATATAACATAACTTTTGAAATACAAACAGTTATATATACAACAGCACTTATCAGAGTACAACACTTACAACAACAGCGGAAATAATAATAGCTATAGAATCCTCAAGCCTCCTGCTCCAAGCTCTCCAAGTGTATCTGTAAAATCCCGACTACTTGACTACCCGTACGAATTTAGGAACCCAAGAGTTTAGGGAAAACAACAAAGTAAACTCCGGGTCAGTCACGGGACTGGTGTGAGTAAAACAGTTTAAACAGGTATATGAACAAGTAAACGATATCTCATAAGACCACGCCGTAGAACGGAACGGGTTTTTCCCTTATGAGAATCCAAAATATCTTTATATCGAAAACCTTTTGATATTATAATAATGTCTATGTACAAATAGATATCAACTAGCAGAAACGCTTTCATCTCACGTTCTACATATATAGCATACAATCAAAATCGCAAGCACATATTGGATAATGGATTTCCAACTATGACAAGGTATGGAACCACCTTCCGATCAGTGTACTCTAGGAACGATACACTGAAGTTCAACAAGAACATCTTGTAACTCAGCCACACATGACCGACCACTCATTTTGCTTGAGTGTATCGAATGTATATCACCAACGGTTGGGATCAGCAACCGTTCCCGTATATATATAGGACAGCATTGATAGATTTAAGAAACAAATGAATATTCTCTAGATAGGTGATTATACACCCTACTTCGGTGCGACCGACTTAGCCATGCTGCCTGCCCGATTTCTGTCATTTACCGGTTGATGAGGCTAGAAGCTACGCTTTATCATTACATCAGATTCACTTCGAATGCCACATTGTCAGATCCATCGAAAATCACTAATTGGCATCTACAACAGTATGTTACGTGTTAGCTAAAGAAGTTTCCTTCTCCGCTTCCACTCTTGGTATAGTTGAAGAAATCAATGTATGTGACCTTTTTGGAAATACTCTGTCAGACATTCATCAACACAAGTCATCCTCATTCACTTAGAATGTCACATCGTCATTCCCGCCAAATCACAAATTGACTTATCCAAAAATAACACGAGTATACAGCTAAGAGAAACGAATTCCTCCGCCACCAAACGTGAATATGTTTGAACAAATCAACTTACGCGATCCATTGGATATACTCTGTCATACCTTCGTCCATACAAGTTGTCCTGGAACTGGACAAACCCAAGGCACTACTCAGTATATCCATCTTAGTCACTGTTATCTAAGATTTATACAGCAGCCCTTGCACTTTACTCCGTCTTCAAATTATCTTTGGCATAAATGATTCGCAACGCTTATGCCAATACAGAGTGGTTCTTCGGATAATAATCCAACCGGTCTCTCCATATTAACAACGTTAAAATGGTCAAAACTTTGATAGTCTGTGATTTAACTATCAAAGAAAAACAAGTGTGCAAACAATGATATTATTTCCAGATGGAAATTATATCGAACAAACATCAACATATATCTATATATATATATTCACATTGCCTTATTTTCTATGTTTAGAAAATATATGTTATTAACACTGGAAAACATTTCCATCTGCTTATTTACAAATCACTACTCTTCCCCAACTATCGGTCCCTGACTGTAAACTAGTATGAGAACAATCCCCTAAGTATAAATCCCAAAGGCCAAAACCAACATCAGATAGGCACTTAGAAAACCATCCAATTTACTAATCTCTAGTCAGTTCTAATTTTACTTAACTCTATTTGATTAACTCTGATTGATTAACTCTAACTGGTTAATTCTAGCCGATCAACTCTAACTGGTCAACCTTAATTAATTAACTCTAACTGGTTTTACTTGGTTGGACTAACTCAGTTTATTAACTCGACTGACTAATTCAACTCGATTAACCTAACTTGATTTACTTATCTCGATTAACTGAACTAATCACTTTGATTAACTCGACTAATTCACTTTGGTTAACTTAACCAATTCACTTAACTAATTCACTTAACTCCTGTCGAATAAACTATATTCGATAACTCCTCTAACTCTATTCGAATAAACTTTATTCGATTAACTCATTTACTCTATTCGAATAAACTATATTCGATTAACTCCTTTTCTCTATTCGAATAAACTATATTCGATCAACTCATTTGATTTAACTCTAATTGATTAACTCCATCGAATAAACTATATTCGATGACTCCTTTGATTTAACTAATATTCTATAACTCACTTGGATTAACTAATAATCGATAACTCCTTCGAATAAACTATATTCGATAATCTCCTCTAACTCTATTTAACTCCATTCGAATAACTAATATTCGATAACTCTATTTAACTCCATTCGCTCGACTCTAGATCGCAGCGATCACAATGGTTACACCTGATTCCCTCAGGAAACATTCGACCGCTGTAGGCTATTTACAGCCCTGCGAATCACGCTAGCAGTCGTACGAAATGGTAACTCATTTGGATTAACACTTATTTGATTAACTCTAACTGATTAGCTCTAATTGGTTAACTCTAACTGATTAACCCTAACTGGTTAACTCTAACTGGTTAACTCTAACTGGTTAACTCTAACTGGTTAACTCTAACTGATTTTCTCTAACTCGACTAACCCCCTTTCGAATAACATATTCGATTAACTAACTTTCGAATACCAGATTCGATTAACTTACTTTCGAATACCAGATTCGATTAACTAACTTCGAATACCATATTCGATTAACTAACTTCGAATACCATATTCGATTAACTAACTTCGAATACCATATTTGATTAACTAACTTCGAATACCAAATTTGATTAACTAACTTTTTTTATAACGTTTATCCACTTAAAAAGATCCCCTTTTTAACAACGTTTATTCATTTATAAAGATTTACTTTTTCGTAACGGTTCTTCACTTTATAAATGTTTATCTAATAACGTTTTCCTTTTTATAACAATTTCCTTTTTCTAACTTCTTGTTCCGTTATAAACCAATTTCCTTTTTATTAACTCTATTTATTTTCTAAATATTACCTTTTCAATTCTATTTGTAAATGGTTTACAAATATTTCTTTTTTTCTATTTTATTCTATTTGCAAATGGTTTGCAAATATTTCCTTTTCAAATTTATTTGAAAATATTCTAACTCCTTAAATTCCCGGGAAAATTCGCCATAACCTCCTTTGTATCGGGAGTATCGGGAAAATCCCCAAACCCGCCACACAGGCCTTTCCATTCAAAAAGAAAATGGTTTGAAATTATTTCCTTTTTGAATATCTCCTATTTATAAATATTCCAAATTTATAAATATTCCTTATTTATAAATATTCCATTTATAAATATTTTTATTTCAATATCACTTTGAAATTATTCCTTACCAATATTCCGGTATGTTATGGTATTCAATCATATCAAATCACGATGTTCAATATCGTCCAAACACATATAATCGCCAACAGATTATATATCACATTATATATCACAATATATAAATCACAGTAAAATAACTGTTGAGGAATCCAGTTGGATTCCTCCAACCTGTTTCCCTACATCACAGATGTTAGACAATATAATTATCATCACTTTCAGTTCAATATGAATTATTCTGATCAACAGAATCGACATATAAATATTTAACAGTTTATATATATATATATATATATATATATATATATATATAATTTCTACTAACTAACTAGCAGTTCAATCAAACAGTCAACACACAACAATCAACAGTTAATTAACAGTTCTAAGAATACAATGTAAAAATAGAACTATTCAGAGTTGGTGAGTTTTACTCACATTTGCAGTTCATCATTAAAGAACGATAAACTGTTATTTGATTTGAATCAAACAATTTATTTCTCCATAAATTCATACGAGCCCCAATCCACTTCCAGTCAGCTTCGTTGCGAAGCTCTCGTCCATATGATCCCAACGCAACTTACGGTTCGTCAATCTGATATCGTATGGTCAAGTTATGATTTTACGAAGTTATACACTATTTAAATTAAAAATAAAACTTAATTAAAATTAAACGGGCTTAACCTCTTTAACCCGGCCCACACCAATACTTATAAGCCCCGACCTGAACTTCTTTTTACCTCATCTTCCTCTCAGAACAATTCCCGTAACCTCCTGCTTGCTTCACCATTTCTGAGTACAACTCCACCTCGTTCTCCCTCCATATTCAATGAAACAACAAACCGATCTCATCACTCATCTCCTCATTCAATCCTTGACACCCTCATACCCACTAACTCGCAACCTACCTCGACCATGAAAACGCGATTCCCAGCCCATGCCTGAGAACTATCGACATTAGTTAGGACCGAATCCCACCAAACATCCCCAACCGATGCTCCTCTCCACCCTGAATTCGAGTATCAACTCGAATTACACCATCAATACTCGTAAAACCCGAAACCCAAAACCCTAGATTTACTGGTGAAACTCGACTTCGACGGCAAGGGATTCGAACACCACAAAACCCACATCAAAATGAAGAGAAATACACCACAAACCCATACATACAACTTTGGGGATTTATAACATTTTCTATGAATTGATTATGATTTTCAAAAGAGGAAATTTCACGTTGGAAGAAATAAAATGGAGGCGGCTCCTTCTGTTGACTTTGGAATGTTAGAAATTAGGTTAAGGGTTTATAGGATTTTATAATATTATATTCGATTATAATATTCGTTTTTACTTCTACACTATCTGTATTTATCTCTAAAAATTCTTGTGATCACACATGGTACCTAAAAAACACGAAACTGAACATGCAGCTATAGTTCGACATTACGGTCCCAACGAAACTGGTTTCGTCGAATTCCGAGTCCGTATGCTCACACAGCGTATTTTTAACCTTCAAAATACTGACTGTTTTTCACTCTAAAAATCCGTATGGCCACACAATGACTCTAAAAATCACGGAAACTGACATCTAGCAATAATTTGACATTGTGGATCTAACAAAATTAGTTTCGTCGAATTCCGACTTTGCTTGCAAAAGTGGCTATTTTTAAAGCTCTGAATGGCCCATTTAAAAATATAGATATATTTGAATATAATTAAATTAAATATAAATAAATTTATATTATCGTATATATTCACAGTGGAATACCATACAGCTTTAGAATATTCCTCTATGAATTTCTAACTTGATATTTCAAATCCTGATTAAATCGATATTCGATTTATATTGAAATCTCTTTTAAAAATATAAATAATTCCTTTATAAATTATAAAGGAATTCCACAGCGACTTTACTGAAATTTGATTTGGATGTACATCAAAATCTACACGATGAAATCCCAATTTTTCTCTTCCACTAGAAAGATATACTTCATCAGCTCCACACGTTTATTGTTTCATAGAAATCCGGCTTAAAACGAATCCTGTACATTCAGTTGAAGTTCAAATCGCCAAATCGCGAACTGCAGCGCCATTTCAAGCTCTATTTTAATTATATTAAAATTCTACGTTCAAACTGTCGTCGATTGAATATATTCGTCAATATAATTCAACTCTAAGCTGAATTAAATCTAAGGGACGACCGCGTTCACAGAATATTGTGATTTCCAATATTTTTGATTATTTCTGAATTAAATATATTATTTAATTATTTAATTTAATTAAATATTCTCTATAATTTAATTAACGACGATTTAGTTCCCTAAATCCTTATTTAAATAATTAAATTAATTTATTATTCCACGGCTAACAATGCGGGTCATTACATTCTTCCCTACTTAAAATAATTTCGTCCTCGAAATTGCTGAGGTAGAGGACGACCCTATCTATTGGAATTCCTAAGATTTGTTTACCCCTTATTTCTGATTTCAACCGAACAATTTTTATCGACTAAAATATTAATTTATTCCGATTAACTAAATTTTCAAAAATTCTGAAAATTTTCTAACACTTAAAATTTTCGCCAGCACCTCCTTTGTACTGGTCAATAGCTCAAACTCCAACTCGCCTCTCTGGGCCTTCTTCAACCCAAAAGAAAATCAAAACGTCAAACGGCTTATCCATGCCTACGACGGCCAGGTTAAGGCACCCCTTGGAGGGGGTGGAGTGTAAGCCTCTATCACCGCCTACAATGGCCAGGGTAAGGTGCCTCCTGGAGGGAGGTTGGATAAGTCCTTGGGCACTGCTTGATAATAAGCCAGCCAAGCGCACCGGACGCACAAGCCCAGAGATTGGCCAACAAAGCGAGCGCATCCTCTGCTTTGATGAACGAAATCCCAATGAGTGGCTAAGTAAGCACGTACATCCTCTGCTTACATAAAATCCTGAGCAAAGGGAACAAAAGCTCTGAAGGAGCATCCTAAACACGCATTTGCCTCTGCTAACACAAATACCTGAATCTATGTTTGGTTCGGGAATTCTATTAAATGTATAATGTGGATATCTGGTCTTCTATTAAATGCCTGAATGTAGGTTTGGTTCAGGACTTCTGCTAAATGAAAGATGTGACTACCTGGTCTTCTATCAAATACCTAAATCTGGTTTTGGTTCGGGACTTCTACTAAAAACTAGATGTGGATATCTGGCCTTCCATCGAATACCCTAATCTGGGTCATAAGATTTTCTTATCCCTAAAGAAAGGGTTTACTGTCAATACTCGGAGTGATGAGTTGCGTCTACTACCTAAAAGCCTTCATTCGAAGATAGTGATCTTCCATCTTTCTCGGGGAGATTTTCTTGACACATAAGCATAAGTTACTTTCCTATTATTCAAATAAAATATGTAGTGCAAATAATCATATTATCTTCATTACAAAGACAGTGTAGCAAGGGTATTCCTTAGCACTTCACATAAGAAGAATTGCTTGAGAATAGTTATCGAACAAGATAGTTATTTCCAAATACACAAAATGTGAGTAAACACATTACTCCACTACACGTTTGCTCATTATCAAAATACAGCGCACACGACATTTCTTATTATAGATTAGTTATCCTATGTTCCCTACAAGGTTAAACACTAAACAATGTATGTTAATCTTGCGTAGAGTACTACAATAAAACTTCAAGGAGAAAGTATTCTCATCAAGGGTATAACACTAAATGTCAAGTGACATCCGCATAACTTTGTTTACAAAATTATCTAACGAGTCGCCACATGCAAAATGTTGCCACGTCAGGTGTTTCTTTGTACATTTATCCATCATCCTACCATCATGTTATGACTTTAAAATAGAAGGGTCTTGTAACAACTAGGTTCCTTATTCCGAGGCAGGATTCTTTAAAATGTATTCCAAGGATTTTTAGATTGCATTAGGACCCTCCAATTCAACTTCTAATTCATTGATTCGTTAGAGTAACTTAATTATCTCTTCGTCTGCATTAGTAGGAGGATAGGCCTTTAATTGTTTTTTCAGTTTAATAATAATTTCAACTTTCTCCATTAATTGTCCTCCCAACGTAGATATTTGTTCACCCTGGTTCTTGACTATTATCTTTTGAAGATAATACAACTCTTTCCGTTTTGAAGAAGGAGCATCTTTAAAGATGCTCTTCGGCTTTACCCTCTCTAGTGAGTCTTCTCCAAGTTGAGAAGTTGAAACCTTAGGTTGACTTCCCTATTCGCACAAAGGGTAAAAGCACAGTCATCAGTGAATTCTATCTCAAAAGATAATATCAATCGAACATGATTCTCATTTAAAAGGACTGCTACAATAATATGCGTATATCGAGTGTTACAACAGTAATTCCATTAGTCAAAGAACATCTTACATATATTAAAACCAAAAAACTAGAATTTTAAGTTTCTTTTGGAACAGCTTCTCGTTCATTGCTTAGGCAACCTAAGGGAAGTCCATATTTCACACATACACAGCGGAGGTTACATATTATAGGATATCTTTCAAATTCAAGTGTGGCTTGGGAAATAGCCAGGGACGAACTCCCATTCATTAATTTAGGATACGAGTGTAGACCATCTCTTGAGAATACATCCTCAACTGATATAGAATTCTGCCGTATCACAAAATTAAACAATAAATATGTGTGATAAGATAAATTGTTTTAGCAAAAGCAAGGCTAAGTTATGCCTACTCCTTATTATTATTTATTTCTTTATCATATTGACGAAATATTGTTTTCTGTTACATATAAGTTGTTACAGAAAACCCTCGACCCGAGAATGATAAGATAAAAATAATGCAAGAATAATACCTGAGTAGCAGAAGCCTCAGGAAGCACAGAACACGCCACTTCTTTCTGGCTTTGGCTTGAGGAACCACCATCTTTTGGAATGAATTCAACCAAATCCAAGTCAGAAGAAACATTTAAGGTACCTGAATCCCATTTTGAAGAGATATGAACATTTCCTACATACGGAGGAGGTGAAATGACACTCCTTTCATTCAAGTCCTCAGGAGATTCCTTACCTTTGAGGCTATGATCACCATCGTCATCCCAATCATAATTTGAACCTGAGGATTCGTCTTCCTCCATACCTGAATCGAGTTCATCCGAAAGGTCCTCGATATATAAAAGATCTTCAAGCTTGGTCTTGCCCTTCTGCGGAACTGCCACCCTTCGTTTAGCTAACTCAATCCTTTCCACGATTTTACCTCGGACGGTTGGATGAACAGAAGGAAATTCTATGTCAGGAAACCTTTTGAAGTTATCGGAGAATGATTGGAAAAGAGCATCCTCATAATACTCCAGGGCAATCTTTGGGAAATGCTCTCTCTAAAATTCAGAAATCCTATATTTAGCCTCATAAATTATGCACTTAGAAGTGGATAGCGCATTCTGAAATCTGGAAAGCTGATTGTCCTTCTCCTTTAGTCTTCTAGCATGATTAGCCACCATCCTAGTCTTCTCATCTTCGACCTCCTGCTTAAACAACTTGTTAGAACCAAAATTGGCTCTAATACCCAAACTAATAACAATTCTACTGAAATGAAATCAAAAACGACGAGAACACACAATTTATATTGGTTCGGCGTTAAATAGCCTACGTCCGCTTTCTTCTCTTTGGATTGATGTCTTGAATGTGCGTACAACAACAATTTTCACTCAATTCTCAGTTATCTAATACATTGATTCACTCAATTTCCTTCACAATATGATTCAAAAGATGATTGTAATCTGAATAAATTGATGAAATTCGGATAGTAAAGGAGTTTGAGGTCTGAAAATGCCAAAATATCCCTTGAAATGAGCATTGGAGGTGTATTTATAGGTGGAAATGTCTCTGGAGTGGCTCCGATTCAGGTACACGTGGTCTCCATCCTATAGAAGTCGGGTTCGGACAGGATATGATGGTGACAGCAAATCAGGTTGGCAGCGAACGTGGGGAGATCGTGGGCTAATTGGTTGCTTAACCGCTCCGCTTCTTGAGGAAATCATGGGGTGTATTTGCCATCCATTGGTACGCGGTTCAGATCGAATGAATAGGAGAAGGATGCAGGACTTCCTCCACCTGATCCGGAGCTGCTTCTGGTCCTCCATTTCCCAATCTGCTGTATATTGCTTTGGCTGGTGACCCCCGACCCGATCTGGACATCAGAAGCATGTTCTTCTAGTCACCCTTTATATCTTTGTATGGCCTAGCTCACAAAGTAGGCTAACATTTTCCCCCTCGAAGGACACTTCTATTGGAAATGGAGTGTGCTTCGATATTATCTATCTGTTGGTCTCTGAAATAAATCATCGAACAATCGCTTCCATTCATTTGTAGGGACGTGTCGCTTCATAAAGTCATGTCTCTTGTTGCTTATATATACACCATAAAACGTATGAAATACCTTCTTTATTTTTAAAAAATTTTGGGAACTTTTTTTTTATGTTCAGCAATTACTCCAGGTAAGCTTTTTTCTTTGTTTTTCTTTGAATTCGATTCGTATGCTATGTCAATGTGTATGATTCCCTCCGGGTTTGGTCTCCAATCCGAATGACTTCTTTTCCGTCCCCCTACCACTGGTTCAATGGGCTGTGTAGATGGGCTTGCACACCGGTCCGAATGGAATTAAAGGGCTGGGATTACAAAGAGCCACCTCAAGTCTATATAAACCTGTCGCTCTTCTTCTTCTACCTCCCTTACTTTTATTGTTCTCGTCTTCTAAGTTTTACACTGAAACCCTAGTTCTCAAAAACTTAGGGAATTTTCACGTTAATCTTCGAATCAAGCAAATAGGTAGGTTTATAACCTCAATTAACTTCGTAATAGCTGTTTTCAGTTAGGATTTATGGTTAATTTGGACGATTTGGGTATGGTTTTTGTTTGACCTTGACGTCATGATCTTCTCCCATCGCCATCGTCGTCGATGGCCTTGTCACCATCTCGAGGCAGTTACAGAGGAGACCAGAGCCTAATACTTGCCATGCCAACGTATGAACATTCGCTTTTGATTTGGTTCTTGGCACAAAGTTGGGTTCGGTGTTGGATGAGGAAGAGGAAGGATGGAGAAGAAGAAGAAAATAGGAGGATTTGGGATTGGCTCGAGTGGAAAGATATAAGAGTGAAGAGGATAGGGGTTTCATCTAACCAAATCAGATCGGATTGAAAAGTGAAGGGTAAAAGGAAAACAAGGCTTACTCAACCGGGTCGGGTCGGAATGAAAAGCGAAGAGAGAAAAGCATGGGCTCCCAAGCTGACCCGGTCCACTCAGAATATTCATTCCCGAACCGATCCGATTTGCATATAGAGAGTTAACTTTTGCTTCAAACCGAAACATGATTTTTCCCCCGATCCGATCTATAAAAACCCGGAAAATCTGAGCCAATTTAATTTTTTTTAATTTGGCTATTTTAGTGGTTTTTTAATATTTAAAATAAATATTTTAAATAATAACAATGAAAAGTATGTTTGAATCGATGTTTGAAAATAAATATAATTATTTTAAATTATAAACAAGGCCTGAAATAGCGTGGCAGTTTCAAAATTTGAATTCGAAATTTGACTGACTGTACCGGGTGCAAAATAAAACGGATTTTAGTGAAACCATCTGTTAGTGAATTTCCTTCTAAGAATTTTAAAAATCGAAGTTTCATAGCAGGAATCAAAAGTTATGGCCAAATGAATTTTCAAAAAGGTCGTTATAGAGTTTATATTACCCGTGAAAATAGCCATTTTGCGAACGACCTCAGAATTCAACGAAACCGCTTTTGCGGGGTCCGGGATGTCAAATTATTGCTAGGTTTCAAATTTCATATTTTTTGAAGTTAGTATGTGAGCGTGGAAAAGGAAAATGTGTTTGGTCGATTTCTATTAAATTGGATCGACCAGAAAAGGGCCATTTTTCAAACGGTCTCAGAATTCGACGAAACTAGCTTTGTTGGGACCGTATCATCAAAACATAGCTAGATTTATTTTTCTGGAGTTTTTGGGATCAGTATGTGGCCTCGGCAAATTGAAATGTACGTTCATATAAAATATTGAATGTTTTATATTTTAATTTGAAGAGAAACTGACTCAAACAGTCGAATGGGCCTACGAAACATATCCCATTGTGTTCGTAATGGGGATATTTAGTTGTTGGGTTTGAATTGGAGTTCGTATTAGAATACCCCCTTTTAAAATTTTATATAACTCCCGGCCAATCGGATTTTTTATAAAAAAAGGATTTTCTTTCTCCCCGTAACCCGATAGCAGGCGGAAACACCTTCAATCCTTCCTCCCTCAAATCCTTCTGATTCACTCAATAAAATTCAAGGGTATTATAGAAGATTTTGTAGAGGATCTTCAGATCTACAAATCCATATAAGGATTGGGATTTTCAGAACATCAAAATTTCGCCAGCACCTCCTTTGTACTGGTCAATAGCTCAAATTCCAACTCGCCTCTCTGGGCCTTCCTCTACTTATGTTCCTTGTTACTCGAAGGAATGAAAACCCTTATCCGTGCCTACGACGGCCAGGTTAAGGCACCCCTTGGAGGGGGTAGAGTGTAAGCCTCTATCAACGCCTACAATGGCCAGGGTAAGGTGCCTCCTGGAGGGAGGTTGGATAAGTCCTTGTGCACTGCTTGAGAATAAGACAGCCAAGCGCACCAGACGCACAAGCCCAGAGCATGGCCAACAAAGCGGGCACATCCTCTGCTTTGACAAACGAAAGCCCAATGGGCGGCTAAGTAAGCACGTACATCCTCTGCTTACATAAAATCCTAAGAAAAGGGAACAAAAGCTCTTAAGGAGCATTCTAAACAGGCATTTGCCTCTACTAACACAAATACCTGAATCTATGTCTGGTTCGGGAATTCTATTAAATGTATGATGTAACAGCCACAATAATTAGCATTGGACAATTTATTTGTGAAAATCTATGTCTAGTTAAATATCCTTCCGTCCCAGAATGTCTACATGAAAAAGGAAAGATTCTTCTCTTTAGGTCCAAATCCTACAGAGCGTGATTCCATTTATTTTATTTTGAATCATAATAAAAAAAACTTAACAAAACACGGCTGAATAGCATTTTTTCTCGATTGACCTCCTCTACCCAATCAATAGTTCAAGTCACACACTCCCAAGAACCATTTTCAAGTAGTGTTCGATCGATTACGTACAAATGCACGGAACTATTACTATTTCATCAAAGTTAGATAACCAATAAAACCCGTTGTTGCTGATATCTCCTTCTCAATTCCTTCTTCCATAACCCGAGCTCGGATATCTGGTCTTCTATTAAATGCCTGAATGTAGGTTTGGTTCAAGACTTCTGCTAAATGAAAGATGTGACTACCTGGTCTTCTATCAAATACCTGAATCTGGTTTTGGTTCGGGACTTCTACTAAAAACTAGATGTGGATATTTGGCCTTCCATCGAATACCCTAATCTGGGTCATAAGATTTTCTTATCCTTAAAGAAAGGGTTTACTGTCAATACTCGGAGTGATGAGTTGCGTCTACTACCTAAAAGCCTTCATTCGAAGATAGTGATCTTCCATCTTTCTCGGGGAGATTTTCTTGACACATAAGCATAAGTTACTTTCCTATTATTCAAATAAAATATGTAGTGCAAATAATCATATTATCTTCATTACAAAGACAATGTAACAAGGGTATTCCTTAGCACTTCACATAAGAAGAATTGCTTGAGAATAGTTATCGAACAAGATAGTTATTTCCAAATACACAAAATGTGAGTAAACACATTACTCCACTACACGTTTGCTCATTATCAAAATACAATGCACACGCCATTTCTTATTATAGATTAGTTATCCTATGTTCCCTACAAG
Source organism: Allium sativum (assembly GCA_030737875.1). Taxonomy (NCBI): domain Eukaryota; kingdom Viridiplantae; phylum Streptophyta; class Magnoliopsida; order Asparagales; family Amaryllidaceae; genus Allium; species Allium sativum. The sequence goes on along the minus strand of CM060913.1, from coordinate 418,678,903 downwards.
GTTAAACACTAAACAATGTATGTTAATCTTGCATAGAGTACTGCAATAAAACTTCAAGGAGAAAGTATTCTCATCAAGGGTATAACACTAAATGTCAAGTGACATCCACATAACTTTGTTTACAAAATTATCTAACGAGTCGCCACATGAAAAATGTTGCCACGTCAGGTGTTTCTTTGTACATTTATCCATCATCCTACCATCATGTTATGACTTTAAAATAGAAGGATCTTGTAACAACTAGGTTCCTTATTCCGAGGCAGGATTCTTTAAAATGTATTCCAAGGATTTTTAGATTGCATTAGGACCCTCCAATTCAACTTCTAATTCATCGATTCGTCAGAGTAACTTAATTATCTCTTCGTCTGCATTAGTAGGAGGATAGGCCTTTAATTGTTTTTTCAGTTCAAGAATAATTTCAACTTTCTCCTTTAATTGTCCTCCCAACGTAGATATTTGTTCACCCTGGTTCTTGACTATTATCTTTTGAAGATAATACAACTCTTTCCGTTTTGAAGAAGGAGCATCTTTAAAGATGCTCTTCGGCTTTACCCTCACGAATGAGTCTTCTCCAAGTTGAGAAGTTGAAACCTTAGGTTGACTTCCCTATACGCACAAAGGGTAAAAGCACAGTCATTAATGAATTCTATCTCAAAGAGATAATATCTATCGAACATGATTCTCATTTAAAAGGACTGCTACAATAATATGCGTATATCGAGTGTTACAACAGTAATTTCATTAGTCAAAGAACATCTTACATATATTAAAACCAAAAAACTAGAATTCTAAGTTTCTTTTGGAACGGCTTCCCGTTCATTGCTTAGGCAACCTAAGGGAAGTCCATATTTCACACATACACAGCGGAGGTTACATATTATAGGATATCTTTCAAATTCAAGTGTGGCTTGGGAAATAGCCAGGGGCGAACTCCCATTCATTAAGTTAGGATACGAATGTAGACCATCTCTTGAGAATACATCCTCAACTGATATAGAATTCTGTCGTATCACAAAATTAAACAATAAATATGTGTGATAAGAGAAATTGTTTTAGCAAAAGCAAGGCTAAGTTATGCCTATCCTTATTATTATTTAATTCTTTATCATATTGACGAAATATTGTTTTCTGTTACATATAAGTTGTTACAGAAAACCCTCAACCCGAGAATGATAAGATAAAAATAATGCAAGAATTATACCTGAGTAGCAGAAGCCTCAGGAAGCACAGAACATGCCACTTCTTTCTGGCTTTGGCTTGAGGAGCCACCATCTTTTGGAATGAATTCAACCAAATCCAAGTCAGAAGAAACATTTAAGGTACCTGAATCCCATTCTGAAGAGATATGAACATTTCCTACATAAGGAGGAGGTGAAATGACACTCCTTTCATTCAAGTCCTCAGGAGATTCCTTACCTTTGAGGCTATGATCACCATCGTCATCCCAATCATAATTCGAACCTGAGGATTCGTCTTCCTCCATACCTGAATCGAGTTCATCCGAAAGGTCCTCGGTATATAAAAGATCTTCAAGCTTGGTCTTGCCCTTCTGCGGAACTGCCACCCTTCGTTTAGCTAACTCAATCCTTTCCACGATTTTACCTCGGACGGTTGAATGAACAGAAGGAAATTCTATGTCAGGAAACCTTTTGAAGTTATCGGAGAATGATTGGAAAAGAGCATCCTTATAATACTCCAGGGCAATCTTTGGGAAATGCCCTCTCTAAAATTTAGAAATCCTATTTTTAGCCTCATAAGTTATGCACTTAGAAGTGGATAGCGCATTCTGAAATCTGGAAAGCTGGTCGTCCTTCTCCTTTAGTCTTCTAGCATGATTAGCCACCATCCTAGTCTTCTCATCTTCGACCTCCTGCTTAAACAACTTGTTAGAACCAAAATTGGCTCTAATACCCAAACTAACAACAATTCTACTGAAATGAAATCAAAAACGACGAGAACACACAATTTATATTGGTTCGGCGTTAAATAGCCTACGTCCACTTTCTTCTCTTTGGATTGATGTCTTGAATGTGCGTACAACAACAATTTTCACTCAATTCTCACTTATCTAATACATTGATTCACTCAATTTCCTTCACAATATGATTCCAAAGATGATTGTAATCTGAATAAATTGATGAAATTCGGATAGTAAAGGAGTTTGAGGTCTGAAAATGCCAAAATATCCCTTGAAATGAGCATTGGTGGTGTATTTATAGGTGGAAATGTCTCTGGAGTGGCTCCGATTCAGGTACACGTGGTCTCCATCCTATAGAAGTCGGGTTTGGACAGGATATGATGGTGACAGCACATCAGGTTGGCGGTGAACGTGGGGAGATCGTGGGCTAATCGGTTGCTTAACCGCTCCGCTTCTTGAGGAAATCATGGGGTGTAACTGCCATCCATTTGTACGCAGTTCGGATCGAATGAATAGGAGAAGGATGCAGGACTTCCTCCACCTGATCCGGAGCTGCTTCTGGTCCTCCATTTCCCAATCTGCTGTATATTGCTTTGGCTGGTGACCCCCGACCCGATCTGGACATCAGATGCATGTTCTTCTAGTCATCCTTTATATCTTTGTATGGCCTAGCTCACAAAGTAGGCTAACATTTTGCCCCTCTAAGGACACTTCTATTGGAAATGGAGTGTGCTTCGATATTATCTATCTGTTGGTCTCTGAAATAAATCATCGAACAATCGCTTCCATTCATTTGTAGGGACGTGTCGCTTCATAAAGTCATGTCTCTTGTTGCTTATATATACACCATAAAACGTATGAAATACCTTCTTTAGTTTTAAACAATTCTGGGAACTTTTTTTTATGTTCAGCAATTACTCCAGGTAAGCTTTTTTCTTTGTTTTTCTTTGAATTCGATTCGTATGCTATGTTAATGTGTATGATTCCCTCCGGGTTTGGTCTCCGATCCGAATGGCTTCTTTTCCGTCCCCCCACTACTGGTTCAATGGGCTGTGTAGATGGGCTTGCACACCGGTCCGAGTGGAATTAAAGGGCTGGGAATACAAAGAGCCACCTCGAGTCTATATAAACCTGTCGCTCTTCTTCTTCTACCTCCCTTCCTTTTATTGTTCTCGTCTTCTAAGTTTTACACTAAAACCCTATTTCTCAAAAACTTAGGGAATTTTCACGTTAATCTTCAAATCAAGCAAATAGATAGGTTTATAACCTCAATTAACTTCGTAATAGCTGTTTTCAGTTAGGATTTATGGTTAATTTGGACGATTTGGGTATGGTTTTTGTTTGACCTTGACGTCATGATCTTCTCCCATCGCCATCGTCGTCGATGGCCTTGTCACCATCTCGAGGCAGTTACAGAGGAGACCAGAGCCTAATACTTGCCAAGCCAACGTATGAACATTCGCTTTTGATTTGGTTCTTGGCACAAAGTTGAGTTCGGTGTTGGATGAGGAAGAGGAAGGATGGAGAAGAAGAAGAAAATAGGAGGATTCGGGAATGGCTCGAGTGGAAAGATATAAGAGTGAAGAGGATAGGGGTTTCATCTAACCAAATCAGATCGGATTGAAAAGTGAAGGGTAAAAGGAAAACAAGGCTTACTCAACCGGGTCGGGTCGGAATGAAAAGCGAAGAGAGAAAAGCATGGGCTCCCAAGCTGATCCGGACCACTAAGAATATTCATTTCCGAACCGATCCGATTTGCATATAGAGCGTTAACTTTTGCTTCAAACTGAAACATGATTTTTCCCCCGATCCGATCTGTAACAACCCGGAAAATCTGAGCCAATTCAATTTTTTTTAATTTGGCTATTTTAGTGGTTTTTCAATATTTAAAATAAATATTTTAAATAATAACAATGAAAAGTATGTTTGAATCGATGTTTGAAAATAAATAAAATTATTTTAAATTATAAACAGGGCCTGAAATGGCGTGGCAGTTTCAAAATTTGAATTCGAACTTTGTCTGACTGTACCGGGTGCAAAATAAAACGGATTTTAGTGAAACCAAAAATATTTAAATCTGTTAGTGAATTTCTTTCTAAGAATTATAAAAATCGAAGTTTCATAGCAGGAATCAAAAGTTATGGCCAAATGAATTTTCAAAAAGGTCGCTATAGAGTTTATATTGCCCGTGAAAATAACCATTTTGCGAACGACCTCAGAATTCAACGAAACCACTTTTGCGGGGTCCGGGATGTCGAATTATTGCTAGGTTTCAAATTTCATATTTTTTGAAGTTAGTATGTGAGCGTGGAAAAGGAAAATGTGTTTGGTCGATTTCTATTAAATTGGATCGACCAGAAAAGGGCCATTTTTCAAACGGTCTCAGAATTCGACGAAACTAGCTTTGTTGGGACTGTATCATCAAAACATAGCTAGATTTATTTTTCTGGAGTTTTTGGGATCAGTATGTGGCCCCGGCAAATTGAAATGTACGTTCATATAAAATATTGAATGTTTAATATTTTGATTTGAAGAGAAACTGACTCAAACAGTCGAATGGGCCTACGAAACATATCCCATTGTGTTCGTAATGGGGATATTTAGCTAGGGATGATAGTCGTTGGGTTTGGAGTTCGTATTAGAATACCCCCTTTTAAAATTTTATATAACTCCCGGCCAATCAGATTTTTTTATAAAAAAAGGATTTTCTCTCTCCCCGTAACCAGATAGCAGGCGGAAACACCTTCAATCCTTCCTCCCTCAAATCCTTCCGGTTCACTCAATAAAATTCAAGGGTGTTATAGAAGATTTTGTAGAGGAACTTCAGATCTACAAATCCATATAAGGATTGGGATTTGTAGATCTTCAGATTGGGATTTTGTTGAGTGAATCTGAAGATCCTCTACAAAATCCCAATCCTTATATGGATTTGTAGATCTGAAGATCCTCTGCAAAATCTTCTACAGCACCCTTGAATTTTATTGAGTGAATCAGAAGGATTTGAGGGAGGAAGGATTGAAGGTGTTTCCGCCTGCTATCGGGTTACGGGGAGAGAGAAAATCCCTTTTTTAATAAAAAATCTAATTGGCCGGGAGTTATATAAAATTTTAAAAGGGGGTTTCTAATATGAACTCCAATCCAAACCCAATGACTGTCGTCCCTAGCTAAATACCACCATTCCGAACACAATGGGATATGTTTCGTAGGCCTATTCGACTGTTTGAGTCAGTTTCTCTTCAAATTAAAATATAAAACATTCAATATTATATTTGAATGTACAATTCAATTTGCCGGGGCCACATACTGATTCCAAAAATTCCAGAAAAATAAATCTAGCTACGTTTTGATGATACGGTCCCAACAAAACTAGTTTTGTCGAATTCTGAGACCGTTTGAAAAATGGCCCGTTTCTGGTCGATCCAATTTAATAGAAACCGACCAAACACATTTTCCTTTTCCACGCTCACATGCTAACTTCAAAAATTATGAAATTTGAAACCTGGCAATAATTTGACATCCCGGACCCAACAAAAGTGGTTTCGTCGAATTATGAGGTCGTTTGCAAAATGGCTATTTTCACGGGCTATATAAACTCTATAGCGACCTTTCCGAAAATTCATTTGGCCATATGATTCCCGCTATAAAACTTTGATTTTTCAAATTTGTTAGAAAGAAATTCACTAACAGATTTAAATATTTTTGGTTTCACTAAAATCCGTTTTATTTTGCACCCGCTACAGTCAGTCAAAGTTCGAATTCAAATTTTGAAACTGCCGCGCCAATTCAGGCCTTGTTTATAATTTAAAATAATTATATTTATTTTCAAACATCGATTCAAACATACTTTTCGTTGTTATTATTTAAAATATTTATTTTAAATATTAAAAATCCACTAAAATAGCCAAATTAAAATTTTTAAATTTGCTCAGATTTTCCGGGTTGTTACACGATCCCAAAATATACATCTGAACCGAACTCTTCTAACTTAATGCACAAAAATCTGTTCAACTGGCTCAGTCGTTGCTTGCCGTGATCTGCAACTTAATGAACAGTTAGGATAGTGCCTTAAAAACATGAACGAACATTTAAGACCATTCTGACCATATTATTGCTTCGTTAGACTTTTGCATTATGCTCTCATGTGTTTACTTTGCATCCTTTGCACACATAGCACACACTTTAGTTCACACACGTACACAGGGGGATACGGGCTATCTTACTCTAACTTATGTTATTGCTTCTTCAGTAGTTTAGCGATCATGACAGAGAGATGTTCATCTAGGTTAGCAGAAAAGAGAGAAGTTGCGGAAACTTCCGAGAAACTCACTCTTGATGTGTTTACTTTGCATCCTTTGCACACATAGCACACACTTTAGTTCACACATATACACAGGGGGATACGGGCTATCTTACTCTAACTTATGTTATTACTTCTTCAATATTTTAGCGATCATGATAGAGAGACGTTCATTTAGGTTAGCAGAAAAGAGAGAAGTTGCGGAAACTTCCGAGAAACTCACTCTTGATGACATATCCTCTCCTTCAGACCCTAAATGGGATGATGAGGGCCCAGATTATGAAGTGGAAGCACACAATAGTGAAATACCTTCTGATAGTGAAGTTTCTCTTGGTGATGAAGAGGAAGGAAGGGTAGGAGATGATCGTGCTCCCAATGAGTTTGAAACTGCCATCATATTGGAGTTACCCAAAGATTCTGTTGATTCGATGATCCATGATGATAGACTTGTCAGAATATGTCTAAAACATGGAATATTAAAAAGAGATACCCTGGTGCCGTCAAAAACATATTGCCCCCACAATCCACCGGAAGGATTTATGGCAGTTACCCGATTGATGTGTCTTGTTGGGGCTATTCCACCATTTCCGCCTTTTGTTGTCGATTTTCTGAGACAGATGTGGATTGCCCCCATGCAATTACATCCCAACTTTTATGCTTATTTATACACCTTGTATATAGCATACAAAGAGGTTTTAGGTATAGAGCCTACCTTCGATGACGTCACTTTTTTTTATAATTTCAAGCATCGGACTCAAGAGACTCCTCCTTCTCATATTTTGAATCAGTCCCAAAAAGGAAAATTATTACTGTTCCATTTAGCAGCAAGGCTGGCGATTCTAAGCTTAAATGGTTTTATATCAAACAACAGCCGGGGTGCGCCAAGAGATGGACCAAATCAAGTAAAGAACCGAGTTTCTAGATCTCAACTTTAAATGCTTATGTCAACACATTAACTTGCTTTCTTTTTCATTCGCAGTTGATAACCTGAAGCACATATCGAATCAATTTTACTTTGATCATTTGCATCGGCTTCTCAATGGCGATCATAAGTTCATAACCATCGATGAAGTTCTTAAGGATGAGTATCTCCATCATCACGGGTTATTGCCTATTACCCGTAGTATAGGTCGTGGGACGGGTCCATATGTGTACATACCTTCAGTAGACATTATTCTTGAGACGGGCGAGGGCTCGAAAGGTCCAACAATACTTCTTCGGACTTCACCTTCTCCATCTTCAACTCAGGACGATGAGTTAGCCAACATAGCTGAAAAGCACGGAGAAGGGTATACCGTCCCTGATGATGCTATTTCTTTTGAGAAGTCAACATCCCCTAAAGAGTTGCCAACAGATGCTTCTCAAGGAGATGTTCCTACTACCGACGATTCCACATTTAAGGGTTTAGGAAATCTTCCCCTGCCTGAAACCATCTATACTTTAGAGGACTTTGGAACGAATCCTTTAACTTTCACTTTTTCAGAGGAGACTACTCCCGTGAAGGCCAAAGAGCCCGCGCATGCTAGTCTGGCTTCAGACTCGGGTTTGTTGGGGGGAACACCACTTAGGATGCACATAACACATTTGCACCGCACGTCACAACACTCATGTCTTATGTGAGCATTGATTATGAATTCCACTTATATTGTTGTGCAGGTACAATGTCTCGCCCTTACTATGATGTCAGAAAAATGCGCCGTAGCATGTCTTGACCTCCTTCTGACATCGAGCATGATCACCGTGAGAGCCGGGGCAGAGATGATAGAAGGCCTCATGATTCTCATCAACCACATACCTCGCGCTCTCGTTCCCCTGTCCGGTCGGATCCAGACAAGTATAAGAGCCACCAGAGCCGTCGTGGAGAAGATACATCGCAATCCAAAGATCGAACTTCTCCTCAAGACAAATATAATCGGGAAAAAAGTCCACCGAAACATACTGATTCATAAGACAAACACAAAGTTTATGAGAAGCAATCTGGAAAAGTTGATGCAGCCATCGTCCCTGCTAAGCGGAAACTCATTGAACTATCATACTGCAAGCCCCCACCACTGGATGCTGATTCCAAAATTAAGCTGGCATATCGGGAGAAGCAGTTCCCAGATCACTACTTTGAGAATCTAACTTTCTTACCCGCACTTGAGCCTATTTCTTCAAAGTAGGCAGATGAGGCTAAAAAAAACATTGGCGCAGTTGAGAAACAATACTCAGAGATGTACAAATATTCACACAATCTCTCCAGAATCATTCAGGCCTTAATTACAGACGTTGATTCAATGAAGAAGGTTGTGGATTCCAATGAGAATGCTTTGAAAAATTTGGAGAAGGACTTGGAAGATACACAGGATCAACTCGTCATTGCTCAACGAGATGCCAACAACTTCAAACAGCAATTTATGGAATTACGAAAGCGTTATCATGACTTGCTGGAATCTCATAGTCAAGACGTTTGGAGTTGAAGAAACAAGTGGAAGACGCTAAGTCATACAGTGTCAAAATGCAACTGGCTTACAATACTCTTGAGCAAGAAAAGGCCGAGTTAGCAAGGAAAAATGCTGAACTGGAGAGACGAAATGCTGACTTGGAGTCCAAGTTAATGGAAGCCAAGACTAGGGCTGCCCTAACTGAGGGAAATGTGGATAACGCCATTAAGTCTGCTGAAGAAACCCATAAGCAGCTACCAGAGGCTCAAGAAGAATTGCACGGTTTTGGCGTACTAATGATTGAATTCTTTGCACACATAATTCGTCGTCGAAACATCTCTTGGATCGAAGACTATCCAACTACCTTAGTTCACATATGGAGTCAAATCATCAAATTGGAGAAAGAGAAACTTAAGGTAGACTTCGTTGATGAAGACAAACTTATGGAGAAGTATCTGAGAGATGATGAACCAGCACGCCTGGCCGAGGGGCGTTGCCTCATTGCTGCTGCTATGGAGGAGGAGAAACGCCTAGCCAAGCAAAAGAATATCCTTGAAGTTGGTTCTTCTTCTGCTACCGCCGAAAAGACTGGAGTTGAGGGATATGATCCCGAGAATCTGGGAATTCCTAAAGTGTCTCTTTTATCTCCTATACCCGAATCAGCGTCAAAGATGGTAGTCGCCCTAATTGAGAAATCATCAGAAGGTATTTCTACCTTTTCACCTCAATTTGTCAAAGTCGTCTCCACCTTTCATCACATCATTGGGAAATCGATCGAGGATCCTTTATTTTCTCCTGAGTTAATAACTGTTGCTTCTCATTCTGCAGGTGCTAGACCAACCGAGAAGATTGATGAGCCTCAGGGAGCCTCTATTGGGGAAGAATCCGTGAAAAAGGCTCAGAGAGGACAGGACAAGGCTACCATTGTCGAATCCGGAGGGGGAGCTGAACCGTTAAAGCCAACACTTCTCATGATGACGAAATGATAGATGCCTTGAAAGACAACGATGGTAATGGGGGGCATGAAGAAGATCCTGATGCGGCTATAATTGTGGATTCGAAAAGTGCTGATGACGTGACTTTCGCTGAAATGAAAGTCGAACAAGACAAGCGCATGCAGCTGAAAGTCGAGGACTTAAACCCCGAAAGCCTTAAGCCGCTTGTAGTAGTGGATCCTGGATCGAGGTTAGTTGTTAAGATTTCGACTAGGTCAATTACAGAAGAGCTTACTAAAAAATCTTCTCTTGATTCCAGTGTTCCGACTCCTGGGAAGAAATCTACTGATTCTGGTACTTCAACTACAAAGAAGAAAAGGCCAAAGCATCTAATGCTTGATGCTGAAAAAGAAGCTAGAAATGCTCTTAAGGCTGCCAAAAAATCCAAGTCTGCTCCAAAGCCCAAGTGATAATGTGCTTTGTTTTATTTTATTTTCACATCCTACTGATTTCCTAATATTGTAATGAGTGCAACCCTCACGTCTTTTGCTTAGTCTTCTTGTATAAACTCACATATTTGTGAATAAAGTGGTTTGTTCCCTGCAATGTCTGATATCCGTAAATTTTAACATTTAGATAAAAACGCAAATGAACAGCATGTCAAATCGCAGTTATATAGTAAAGTCATTATTAAGGGGAATATGTGTACATATATATGCCCCCAATCAATCTTGGATAACTGATTAAAACTTATTCAAGATTGATTAAATTCAAAATTCAGCTGTCTCTGATTCTCTGACGGGGCCATATTCCTTTCGTCATTGATGCCTGTTCTTTTTAGCATCTTTATACTCTCATGTCTCAAAACCAGGTTAGAGTATTATTGAGGCGGTCTCTTATCGGGGTGCACCTTCATGCCTCAAGGGACGTCGTCTTCCCGTCCTTTATACTCTCTCTCGTTTTATGAGAGTTAGAGTTAGGAATGTCTTCTTCCCATTCTTTGCATCTTATCATGCAAACGGTCATTTTATTTGCTCCTGCACATGGGTTATCTCCAATTTTTGAAATTTAATTTTGTGTTTTGTGTTTCATTCTCATCATAGAATAATGGTTAAATACATAAATAATGCAGGAAAATAAATGCACACGATATTTTATAGTGGTTCAGCTAAGTCATAGCCTACATCCACTTCATAATCCTTTGTTCATATAAACAAACTTTTTAAGGCAAGTCGTGCCTTTTTTCATAGTTTATAAAAACAAAAAGGAAGACATTTCATATTTAGCTCAGATATTGTTGTAAGTGCTGAGCGTTCCAAACTCTGGGAATCTCTTCACCATCCATGGTAATTAGCTTGAATGCTCCTGTATCAAGCTTCTGTTAGATGATGTGTGGCCCTTCCCATTTTGGACCCAATTGGGTTGAAGGCGGGAAGACTCGCTTCAGTATTAAGTCTCTTGGTTTAAAGGTTTTGAAGCAAACTTTCTGATTATAATAACGTGCTACTTGATGTCGATGTCTTGAGGCACGCAAGTCTGCTTCGTCTCTTTTTTCTTCAACCATATTAAGAGACTCTAGGAGGACTGTTCTATTGGTCATCGGGTCATAGTACGCGACTCGATGAGAAGGGACTTCCAATTCTACCAGGATTACTGCTTCTAACCCAAAGGAAAGTGAATAAGGAGTATGGCCGGTGGCCGTCTTAAAGGTTGTCCTGTAGGCCCAAAGAGCTAGTGGCAACTCATCTACCCATTTAGCTTTGGCCCCTCCAACCGCTTCTTAAGAATAGATTTAAGGACCTTGTTTATTGCTTTGACCTGGCCATTTGACTACGGGTGAGCTACAGCAGTGTACCGTTTATCAATCTTGTACTTCTGGCAGAAGTTTCTGAATTCGACACTGTCAAACTGTGTCCCGTTATCAGTTATGATGGTCTTCGGTGTCCCAAATCGACAGATAATGTTTTTGACCACAAAACTGATCACCTTTCTTGCCAAGACCGTTGTTAAAGGTTCAGCTTCCACCGATTTCATGAAATAGTCCACGGCGACGATCGCGTACTTAGCTCCTCCTCTGGCAATAGGTAACACTCCAATAATATCAATCCCCCACATGGCAAATGGCCATGAGCTTACCATTGACTTGAGCTGAGTCGGAGGCGCTTTGGGAATCTTGGAAAATCTTTGACATCTGTCGCAGAGTTGTGATAATCAGCCGCGTCTTTATTCACGGTAGGCCAAAAATATCCATACCGTAATACTTTCTTTGCTAGGGTTTGGCCCCCGGTGTGGTCCCCACACTCACCTTCATGTACTTCTTGCAGTACACGTTTGATGTCGTCGTGTGCGATACACCATAGTAGTGGCATTGAAAACCCTTGGCGATAAAGGACGTCGTCCTTTAAACGTATCTTGCAGCTCATCTTTCACTCTTCTTCAATGGGAGGGTTCCATTCTTGAGAAAATTATTGATTGGTGTCATCCATGATTCTCTCTCTGGGTTGACTTCCAAGGCTAGTTCCACTTCCATAAGGTCGAAACTCGGTAATTCCAAAACCTCTATCGGAACCATTTCAGTTTCTTTGGGATTGTCAGAACTTGCTAGCTTTGCCAACCAATCTGCTTTCTGATTTTCCGTTCTTGGAGCATGCGTTATGCTGTAATGCTCCAAACTTCCCAGCAGCTCCTTTACTTTTTGAGATAAGTAACGAGTCGAGGTCCTTTAGCAATAAATTCCTCCCGGACCTGGCATACAACTATCTTGGAATCGCAACATATATCCAGTGTCTTCACTCCCAGTTCTTTGGCGAGTTTCATCCCAGCAATCAGGGCTTCATACTCGGAATCATTATTAGTAGCAGAAAACTCTAATTGCAATGCATAGTAAATAGATCGTCCTTCAGGAGTTATTATAACAACTCCAGCGTCGGACCTTCGATCATTTTTGGCTCCGTCCGTATATAGCTTCCACGGACTAAGCTCTAACTCTTGGTCCAAAGTAACTACCTTGTCACCCATCATTTCCTCTTCGGGAATTGTGAATTCAGCTATAAAGTCGGCCAATGCCTACCCTCTTATTGATTTCCGTGGTTGACAATTTAAATCAAATTGACTCAGCTCGATGTTCCATTTAAGTAACCACCCCGATGCTTCGGGTTTTTGCAACACTTGTCTTAAAGGTTGATCGGTGTATACAACTATCGGGTGAGCCTAAAAGTAATGACGAAGTTTGCGGGAAGCAATCAGAAGGCTATAAGCAAGTTTTTCTATCTTCGGATAATTACGTTCTGCAGCGGCTAGCTTTTTGCTCACGTAGTATACAGGCCTCTGGACTTTATCCTCTTCACGTACCAATGTTGTACTAACAGCGTGAGATGATACCGCTAGGTAGATAAACAAATCCTCATGTTCCACGGGTTTTGATAATATTGGAGGCTTTTCTAATAAGTCTATTAAATTCTAGAACGCCTCCACACAGTCAGGGGTCCACTCAAAATTTCGCTTTCCTCGTTTTATTAGATCGAAGAAAGGTACACACCTATCTGTAGCTTTGGAGATAAACCTGCTCAATGCAGCAACTTTTCCGGCTAAGCTTTGAACATCTTTTATCTTTCGTGGTTCTTCAATATCCCTTGTTGCTGCTATTTGACTAGGATTTATCTCAATTCCTCGAGAACTCAAGATAAACCCAAGGAATTTTCCAGATGCTACCCCAAACGAGCATTTTAGGGGGTTTAACTTCATTCCATATCTTCGAAGAATATCAAACATTTCAGCTAAGTCCCTTGTATGGTCGGAAGATTGTTTAGACTTCACAAGCATGTCATCCACATAAACCTCCATGGTTTTCCCGATTTGATTGTAGAATATGCGGTTGACCAAGCGTTGGTACGTAGCCCCTGCATTCTTTAACCCAAATGGCATTACCACATAACAATATAACCCCAAGTCTGTGATGAAACTTGTATGCTCCTGATCTTGTATGTGCATGGGAATTTGATTGTATCTAGAATGGGCATCCATAAAGGATAAAAGCTCGTGCCCAGCCGTCGAATCTACTAGCTGATCAATTCTGGGAAGAGGAAAGTTATCCTTTGGGTAGGCCTTGTTCAAATCAGAGAAGTCGATACATGTACGCCACTTCCCGTTAGACTTTTTAACCAGGACAAGATTTGTTATCCAGTCGGGATATTTCGAATCCTTAATGAATCCATTATCTTTTAATTTCTCTACTTCTTCTTTCAAAGTTGCTGACCGCTCTGGGCCTAACATCCGTCTTTTCTGTTTGACTGGTGGGTGCTTTGGATTAATACATAAAGAGTGGCTCATAATGGCAGGTGAAATCCCACACATGTCAGCGTGAGTCCAGGCAAACACATCTAGATTTGCCCTTAAAAAATAGCCAACTCTTTCGCTCGAACTGGATCTAGTTGCGAGCCGATATTTAGTACTTTTGTTGAATCTGTCTCATCAATAGGTATATCTATTGTTATCTCGTTGGGAGTCACCTTCCTGTCCTCGGGTTCTTTATCTTCTCTTGGATCTATATCCTCGAGCACATCTAAGGGCGACTATCTTGGGGCTAGACCTCTTAATTATTATGCTGAGTTCTCCTTTGTAAGGGGAGAATCGTCCTTAGTTTCTATATTCAACCGATTCATTAGCATGTTTAACTCTGTCATGTAACAAGCTCGTCCCGTAGCTTGGTCGCCTCTCATCACCCCAATTCCTTCGTCAGTCGAGAATTTAAGCAGCAAGCACCAAGGTGCAATACATGCCCTAAACTCGGCAAGGGACGGTCAGCCTAGGAAGGCATTGTAGGGTGACTCTACATCCAAATCTAAAAATGGCAGGATCCTCACTCTCTGGCGATCTCCCTGCCCTACTGCCACTGGTAATCTACGTAGCCCATCGGAGCCGTCAACGCCTCGTTGAAGCCACGTACCCATCCTTCGCAGGGCTTTAGATCTTTTGCTTCAAATCTCATTTGTTCGAAAGCTTTCTTGAAGAGGATATTGACCAAGCTCCTGTTGTCCACCAACACTTTATGGACTAAAGCAGGGCCGATGGTCGTGGCAATTACCAGTGGATCTTCAGTTGGGGATTGAACTCCGGAATCATCTCTACTATGGAATATGACGTCGTCTGACATCGTCTTTTGTTGTTTTACTGGAGTGATGTCTTCGAGGTTACTGCATTCTCCTACCTCAAAATGCTTGGCGGCGTTGACGTACTAATCCATTACTTTGAAACTACGACTAGCTAGGTGGTGTCTGCCTACAATGGTATTGATAATGACCCCCTTACCTTTCTGTTGGGCTGTGGGTTTTGAAATAGGCTGGTTTTGGTCCGGGGCTTGTCCCCTGTCCCTTGGGGCAACCTTGTACTCGTCTAAATTCCCTTCCCGCATAAATCTTTCAACCGTATCTCTTAAATGACGGCATTCATTGGTGGAATGACCGTGGGTTCCATGGAACAAACAAAACTTTCCCGTTGCGATCTCTTTTTCAGTGGAGTCTCTAGGTGGTGGTTTTTTGTACTGCAATATGATATATGTATCCAAGTAAATATTCTCCAACGTATCACTTAAAGGCGTATAGTTTTCAAAAGTATGGAATCTGGGTCTTTTACTAGAGTTATTCCCTCGATTCCTGTTCCTTCTATTGACATTCCCATTCCTGTTGCTATTACCTCCACTCTGGTTGCCAATGTTTACTTCAACCTTCCCTGAACTGTCACCAGATTGTTTCACAGCAACATTACTTTGGACACCTTCCCTCGAGCCCCCTTCGGACTTTCTCTTCCTATTTGCATGAGCTTCTTCTCGCCTTAAGCGAATATTAGCTTTTTCATAGAATAATTCTCTAGTTGGGGGCGCTTTCCCAGATAGATAATCTCCAAATTCTATGTATGGGTCAACTCCTTCTATCAAAGCCATCAGAATAGTGGGTTTATGCGGGTCACTAACTTCGGTGACGGCCAGGTTGAAGCGGTCCAAATATGATTTCAGAGATTCGCCTAGAGCCTGTTTGATCCTTGATAACTCTATGACGCACTAGGACTTTCGGGTGTGAAGTCGAAACTGGTTCATAAAGCGCTCACTCAATTCTGTGAAATTTGATATCAACCGGGGAAGGAGTCGGGTGAACCACATTAACGCCAAGTCTTCAAGATAAATTGGAAAGGCTTTGCATTTTACAGCATCTGGAGCTGCTGCGGCATTCATGAACCATGCATACCTCGTCAGATGTTGCCCTGGGTCTGTTCTTCCTGAATACCGATCCATCTGAGGCAAGTTGAACCGCCGAGGGAACTGGAAATCCAATATATCATCTTTGAAGGGGGTATGACTTCGCTCAATACACCAGTCCTCATTAGTGTACCGCTGGCTTTCGGACATAATCTGACGCACTATCGCCCATACATCGGCATTTGTTAATGTCTGCACCGGTTCTCTAGGTCTGATATTCGGATTAACCCTGGTCTCCTGATTAGGGGATAAACTCCTATTTCTAGCGGCGGCTGCTCTGCATTGCTCCGTACACTCCCAGTCGATCTCAGGAGGGAGGGGCTAAAGAAGTTACTGTTGCGTAGCGTTAGTAATGTTAGGATCTCAGGGTAGAACGTGGGATCCATGCATGGGAAACAAAATAGGCTCTTTCAAGCTTGGATCATCAGGCCCTAACACACGAGCACAGTCTTCGCGGGATCCTAAAGATCCAAAAGTTAGCTGATCAAGATTCTGAGGTCGCTCTAGCGGTCTTCTTTCACGAGGACGTCCCTCATTTAAAGAAGATGAATCGTCTACAACAAAACGACATGTTGGGGAAGGTGTCTTTTGCCTCCAGAGCTCCTGGAGTTCCCTACTCATAGTGATCATGTTCTCTTACATGCGAAGATTGTCGCGCTTATGGGCTTCCAATGCCTCCTTAGTACTCCGGAGCATGTCAAGAAAGCGTGAAAAATCTCCTTGGTGTGACGAGTGCAGATGGGTAAAGCTGATCATTAGTCATAGTGGCTGGAATCAGAGCATTGGAGGGAGCTCGAGTAGAAGTTCCAGCTTCATTCTGGTTCGGATCGAATGGGAGCAAGGTAGTAGGACCGGACCGGTTCGGATGGGGCGAGCGAGTGACCTAAACGTCTTCTGATCGGCTCGGATCGGAGTCACCTGCTCGGATCGGACCTTCCTGACCGGAGCGGCCTGCTCCAGAGTCTTGTCCACGCGACCTCGTCAATACCATGGCTTGTTGATTCTCTCTAGCATCGTTCTCCCTAGCGCCTTGCACTTCTTTTCCTTTTGTTTTGGCCATAGTGTTCAATTCTTTAATGGTTCACCAAAAGGTACTTAAAGATGTCAAAAAAATGGAGGATTAACTTCTTTGAACTTTGAAAGTCCAAATAGTAGAATGATAATCCCAAAAAGCGAAGAATTCAAAGATTTCTCAGCGAAAGCACTAGAATGTTAGATACAAAATTGGCTCTAACACCTAAACTAATAAGAATTCTACTGAAATTAAATCAAAAATGACGAAAACTCACAATTTATAGTGGTTCGGCGTTAAATAGCCTACGTCCACTTTCTTCTCTTTGGATTGATGTCTTGAATGTGAGTACAACAACGATTTTCACTCAATTCTCACTTATCTAATACATTGATTCACTCAATTTCCTTCACAATATGATTCAAAAGATGATTGTAATCTGTATAAGTTGATGAAAGGAGTTTGAGTTCTGAAAATGCCAAAAGATCCCTTGAAATGAGCATTGGAGGTGTATTTATAGGTGGAAAATGCCTTTGGAGTGGCTCCTGTTTGGGTACACGTGGTCTCCATCCCATAGAAGTCGGGTTCAGATAGGATATGATGGTGACAACACATCAGGTTGGCGGTGAATGTGGGGAGATCGTGGGCTAATTGGTTGCTTAACCGCTCCGCTTCTTGAGGAAATCATGGGGTGTAACTGCCATCCATTGGTACGCGGTTCGGATCGAATGAATAGGAGAAGGAAGGGTGCAGATTGGACTTCCTCCACCCGATCCGGAGCTGCTTCTGATCCTCCGTTTCCCAATCTGATGTATATTGCTTTGGCTGGTGACCCCCGACCCGATCCGGACATCAGATGCATGTTCTTCTAGTCATCCTTTATATCTTTGTATGGCCTAGCTAACAAAGTAGGCTAACACAACTGAAGCGCTAATGCTTGGTTATTTAGACGGAACCTGTCCCTCCTCTCATCCTTCAACTCCGATCTGACCTTTTCTAAAGACGTCTTTAATTTTTTACACTCTTCTTATATCCCTCCTTTAAGGATTCAACTTTACGGATTAAGGCATTTTTCTCCCCCCTTAAGCGACATAACTTCAAGCGGAAATGGGGTAAACATCTCCAAATCAGAGAACCATTTCTTAGAAATCTAGAAAAAGGGAATTGAAGTTAAAATTCACATAAAAGTAAAACAGAGTCAAAGATAAGATCATACTAGTAATTGTTGTTCGATAAGTAATTGCAGCTGGCTCGCTAAATCTGAAGATGAGGACGGAAGCAAAAAATTGGCCATGTCGTCAGAGGAAAGGGCAATCCTTATGATTTTGTCAAAACTTCGAGTCAATGGAAGACGCTTGGAGGAACTAGCATGTCCTGGTGGAAAATGTGTCACTAGCTCACGTTTAATCAAAATTAAAGATCCAGCAGTGTTAGGTACATAAATGTGATGAAGAAAATCACTACCCAAGGTTGCAATTTGAAAAGGAGTTGCGCTCAGGGCCACGTCAGCAGGCGGAGTAGCTGAAGTAGGGGTATAATACTCATTGGACTCAATAATGCCAACCCCGTGAGAAGCAGGAGGAGTGGAAGTTTCATCTTTGCATCTTTTAGGAGCTGGATCATCAGTAATGTTGGTAAGATTTCTCTTAGCAGCAATATTAGACTGGCATAAGGTGTCTAAAGTAGATTCCCCATAAGGTTCCTTAGAAGCTACTTGAGACAGTCACAGAATTTGATATACTTGATATGAAGCAATATTTCAAAATCACATCGGAAAGCAGTCCTTACATGGGATCCAAAAGATAGAGGGACAAGTTGGTGAATACATCATAGCTCAGGAATAGATGTGTAGATCCAAGAAAATGTAAATGAAACCTTTCTATAATCTTTTGTCCCAGAGGAAGAAAGCCATACCTCTGAAGATTGCTCAAAGTCAATAAGATGGATCATTTACCTCACTTCTCCGAAGCTTTAAACATATTTCTAACAACCTTATCCTCCTCGTCACTTAGGTCTTTTCTTGCGAGGGCAGAAACTAAAATAAAACGAAAAGTTAAAGCTTAGGAAAAAAAGAAGAGTAACCAAAACTGAGAAGTATAACTCACCTGGAGTGGTAAACATGCCTTTTATACCCAGAGGGCACCTGATATAAAAGAATTATATATATCATAATCCAAAGACTAGATGAGGTTATCACTAGTTAATTTCTTAGAAAGGTTGGCATGAAATAGAAGCAAATAAGACCCTCTGACCATAGACAATTGTAACAAATATTGCAAGAGACGAGGGCTAAGAGAAGGCTGTCCTGATTCCAATGCTAGAAATTCGAGACATAAAAGGCAGAGGTATATGTATTCAGAGTTAATTGAATGGGAGCTAGCTTCGTAAGAACCTTAAAACAAAGTCTAGGAATGAGAAGAAACCACCGTGCCAAATGTAAACAGCGGTATAAGCAAAAAACCCTCTAGAGGGCTTTGAATAATACCCTTTCCAAAAGCAGGAACATCATCATAAGCCTCCCCACACGCCCATAGAAAGTCAGGAGCGTGCCACAAGTTGTGAAAGTTGAAACCTTTAGCACAATGCATATATGAATATGCATACATGCCTAAAACGTTGTTTAATATGTTATTTGATCTTATCAATGGACTAGGCATAAAACTTGGTTTCGAAAAGTCAAGCTGGGGTATCGGAGGGGTTAGCATAGAACATGCACACACATCGGTAAAGAATTTTACCAATTCTCTAAAAAGGAGTAAGGGTGTCTTACCTTATCCTCATATAGAAGAGAAAACTTATGTTCAAAGTCTTGCATTTTGAACCCTAGAAAGTTTGGCAGGGGAGGTTAAATGATAAACTCAAATAGTCCACCATTAGTGATATTACAGATTCCTCTATATGAATAAACCAGTGTAATAAGGATTAGAAACATGAGGCTCTTAATCAAATTCACAGTAAAAGGGAGAAATGTTTCTTCAGGATTATCCGATTAAAAACTAGTGAAATAATTACGGAAACATAGTTGAATTTGTGGTTTTGGAAATATTCGAAGAACGGTGATTTTGCGTAGGATAACTGATTGTAGGGAACGAATTGAAGAAGAAGAAAAGGGACTCTATACCTAGAAGCGCCTTCTCGACTACAACCATGCAGATAATCATTGATCAATGGTGCAGATAAAATCAAGAATACCAAAAGGCGGGAAATCAGAGTGCAAAGACCCAAAGTTGTTGACTTGAAAGGTCGAAATTACCCTTTATAATGAGGAGGCAAATGTTACTACCAAATTCAACACCGAAACATGTTGTTGGTGAAGGGGTGTCGGACCGCAAGCAGCTCAAAGAAATGATCCGAAAGTATGAAGCAGACATCAGGTTAAAGCTGGAAGCATAAAAGAAGTGGGTAGTTCAGTATAGTACTGGCACCAACATTAAAGAAAACAACACAGTACTGATACAAAAGGGGATAGTGATAAAGCTACAGACACCGAGAACAATCAATATGACTCAATTCTGAAAGCATGGCACAAGGAATTGGGATAAGCAAAGAAAGGTAAGAATCGAAAGCTTACAACCCGAAACCAAAGTTATGGCAGGAAACACCAAGCCTAACAAAGAGAGAAGAAAGGGCTATTGATACTAGTCTACTTAGTGCCGATACAGAAGTGGATGAAGACATTAAAGGTATGAGAAGCCAAAACACCACTAAAATATCCCAAAATTTAACCATCGGCTTGTCGGCTACCGAGAGACCACTTCAGAAGTCATCAGGAGATGATCCGAAAGCTCATTATTAGAAGACTGAAACCAATCCTATGGGTACATCGAAAGCAAGCAAAAGCTTCTAGGAAGAAGAGCTATCGCTTAGTGTCGATATCAAAAGGCCACTACAAGAAAATACGTCTTTAGTTACAATTATTAGCAATGTTTATTGTATGAAAGCAACCAATACTATTTTAATATTATTTTTCCTTTCATTTTTATTCGTTAACATAAAACAAATTAACCCTTACAACCAAACTGACCTTGTCACGTTTACTATTTTTCCTTTTTGCCAAAAGTTCCCTCCTTTTGAAAAATTTCCCCCTTAAAATTTGGTTCCGCTTCACGATACGATTTTGTTCCCTTATTCGTTCGTCCCTTTCTGATTCTCGGTTTCTCTATCGATTTCATCTCGCCCTCTAATCGTCGTTTTTATTAACTCATGGCCCTTAAATTTTATTCTCCTTTCCATCGCGGTTTTCGTCCCGAAGCCCTCGAATCCCTTTCCCACTTGATATCCGAGCTTACTAATTTAGATCGTTTCACATCTAGAAATCAATTTAGACTGTTGTTCAGCTTGCGGTAAGATTTATTAAAAGTTATTTCAAACTTACAAATTATCATTTTAGATCTAGAATTCAATTTAGACTATGTTTCACATTGAGGTAAGGTGTACTAAATATTATCGTTCATATTTAGAAATTATCATTGGGGTTAAATCTATTAAAAATGGTCATTGACATTAGACTGAGGTTAAATTGAGCTTTTGGATTGAGTGTTTAAATTGTCGTTCAGATTTAGAAACCGATTCAGATTGTCATTTATACTGATCTTAAAATCCATAAACAATGAATTAAAAATTATTTGTTAACCCCATATGGATTAGATGTATCACTGATAAAAGGCCATGCAATTTTGTTTTTGTTGTCAATGACTGATCCATTGCTAACACCAGTATAAGTTTAGAAAATAAAACAAAAGATACATATAGGTTTACTTCCTGTGTATTGTTCAAGTATGTGATTATGATAATCATATTTCATGATTTTTTTTCTTTTCGATTTTGACAAGGAGATTTTTATTCGCACCGGTACAAGTTAGAGTTGATCTCTTTATAAATATATACAAGTGTTATGCATAAAATCTCAAGTGTTAGGAAACATGCATGCACTAGTCTAACTATTGAGATAAAATCAAACATTGTGTTTTACTTTACTTTTCAGTATCATTTTAAACTTTTTAGTTGTAAGGAATGTCAAATGGAATTTAGTTATTATTGTTTGTTGCATTACTTTCTATGAAGTAAGCAATGGTTTATCCCTGTCTACAATCTGTGTTAGCACTTTTTATTTTATTTTTGTTGGAAATGAATGAGCAAGAGAAATAGAAATTTAGGAAGAAGAAGAGATAGCAACATATAAGCCCCACATCATCAAAATATTAACACAATCTCTTCTAATATATTAGAAGCCGATAGACTTATATAAAATAAAAGGAAGAGGGAATATATGGAGATGTGGAGGCTTGGCCATGACCAAATAATACATTAAATGTCAAAGATTGGGCCTTGGGTATCTTGATTGAATATGGTCATCGGTTGCTGATTGGGCTAGTGCGCTGAAAAGGGAATTTTTTTCTTAGAATTTTAAAGGTTTGTCTGTTCAGTCCAGAATTTCTTAGCGTATGCACATTAATAACCGGGTGGTTAAAGGGTCACAACCTTTCTAATTCTGTTGGTTACTGATGCATACGAATAGGCACCTCCTCCTGCTTATAAATACATTGCCCAAAATGAGACAGAAAATACTTTTTCTGCTTGCATTACTTCTTCTTCTTCAAAGTAATCCTTTGATCTATTTTCTATAATCAACTTCAGTTCATTAAAACTCTGTTTTCTTCCACTAAGCTATGGAATTGGTCCGTTTTATCCTGGGAAACAAATTGGAACTGCATCGATCAGTGCATATGACGGTAATATTATTTCAAGGAAACAGAATATTTCTGGATTCGAACATTACTGAAACAGAATACTTTCTGTATATCTTCAATCTGCTGCACATCAGTTATGCTTTCTGTGATTATTGTAAACACATTTTGATGTGACAATTGTGGCATAATTAAGTAACAATGATTGTTGTTGCTGTCTGTTTGTAATAAAGTTGTGTATTTATAAAAAGTTCTAACAATTTTAAATCTTTTTGTTTATTTTTTTTCCAATTTCTGCCCGATATTTTCTGATAGCAACCATAGTTCCCTGCTCAGTTCTATGTATGTGAGCTTGAATCATAACTTTTTATATTTGATCTTTCATGCTTGAACCTTTCATTAACTATCCATCTAAATTTAAAACTTGTGACACAAAAGAAACATGTTCAATTGACTGACATTACGTGCTTCTCATTGTTTCTGTACTATGGTATCCTATATTGATCAAGTTGAGGACTCTATTACTAACCTGTTGTTATATTTGATTTATGTCACACTTTAATTTGTAATCCAAGCTAGCAAGGTTTTAAACTTTTGGACCATGACCGTTCATTAAGATTTTCACTTATATATTTCAAATTAATAGAATGTAAAAACAACATAATGTAAAACTTAGCAAGGTTTGAACAAATAAACCAATATATATATATATATATAATTAAGCCAAATCTCTGTCGTTCTCATAACCGATCATGCAGGAATTAGGTTATATTCTTTTTAGTTACGAGTGGACCGCAAATTAAGAAAATGGTGGCTTCATCCTTAAATCGACCCTTCAATAGAACACATTAGGAAGAAAGGATGGTTTTGTTCGTCCGATTGAGGATCAAGAGATCAGAGAATTTGGTGATTTGGAGTAACAATTTACAAGATCTTAAAAGCTGAATCTTTTCCATCTTCTCAAACGATCCTGTAAAAATTGGATCTACAGACAAAACCAGCCTCCTGATATGTCTACAACTATTAATCAAATTCATCCAATTTATTAGTTTGAGGAACAGTCAGGGAAAATGTTAGGGGTGGTTGATAGATTTTCATTTCCATGCATTATCTATCCTGAAAAATATAAGTGATTCGATCAGTAACAGGAGACACGAACTAAAAAGAATGGGTTGTAGATTGATCAGATTTGAATATTGTTTATTTAGATAACGGTTTCAGTTGTAGTTGCATAGGAAGTAGTTAATTTGGACAGCGATCAAGGTAACAGTTCTATAGCTAACTTTATTGATGATTATGCCAAACATTAGCCGCATATGAATGAAACAGAAATTGACTGCTCAGTTATGGAGCAATCATAGATCGTGTGTTGTTGTTATGTGGTAGAAAGCGAACATGGTTAGTTTGATGTAGCAGTATATCAGATTTTCTAGAGATCATGGGGTTGCAAGTTTTATGGAGCAGCTTGTGCATGTGGATTGCACGAATTGTAACTGGATCTAGTTTTAGTTCATTTCGTATTTTCTTGTATACGTATTTGTTTATATGTACGAACAGTAATTGGATCTAGTTTTAGAGATCATGAGACATATAAAAAAGAAAATGCTTGTAATATGAAGGCTGTGCATCTGTTTTTCATGGTGCAGTATCCTAAACTGAACATAAGGGATTATAATCCCAATATTAATAAATTTGGTTTCTCCACTCTAAATTGTTTTTTAAATTCTTTATTTTAATCACTATCGGGAAACAATATTGATCTACATGTAATGAAAAAAAATCCCAAAAAGAAGCTTTTAATGTTAAAAAAATCTTCTAATTTCTAATAAATGGAGTCCTGCCGTGCAGAAAAGGTAGTCGCTATATACGCCATGGGGTCATTCTCTTGAATTAGGCAAGCTAATTACCTCTACATAGTTCAGTATATATATGGCTGAAAGAACTTGGATTTCTCATATAATATAATTTTTTTAGATTTCTCATATAATATAATTACACAAAAATACGATAATTCATGCATTTTGTTTGTCTAACAGATTGCAAATCTAGTAGCAAATAATAGATGCAGTTGATTGATGTAGATGAAACGGGACGAATAGTGCTGAAGGAACCATCATTTCAACGTATCCAACAGCGATGGTTCATTTTGTTCCATTTGGAAAAGATTTCGTAAAAGTTTGGATAAAATTTGTGAGAGTCAATGATCAATTGCTATGAAGACCCACATCGCAGTGTACGTACATGGAAGATGCATGTCAGTACCATAGCTTGGCCAGCCGCATATATCATTGTGGAATCAAGTTCAAGTGTCATTTACTACTAAAATTCGTGTTTATTCTATGAAATATAAATCTAATAATCTAGTTTTATTGGCGATGATCATTTATCATTTTAACCGAAATATTTTTTTCCACATAATCACCTAAGGTTTTCACATAATGATAGGAACATGATCGCCTAATTTTGATGGAGTGGCATCGACAAATTTGAACTATTCGATTTAAGTTTAATTTGATGATGATTGTACACATTGGTTTGCATTTGTCTGGATATTTTATGATAGGACACATTGACATAAGGTTAATGCAATTATGAGACTAATCTTTTGTGAAAATTATTAAATTCTGCAGTTTTCATAGTCTAAAATAACGAACAAACAAATTACTTAATGTATATTCATTAAACTAGCATTCAAAGAACAAATATGTGGTGGTTTCGGGTGCTATGTTGCAATAATAACAAAGGTAATTATTGGGGTTGTTGAAAGGTTTGGTGTTTATACTAGTAATGATGTCTAGTATATGGTTTATTATAATTTACACATGGATTTAATTTTAGATATGTGTCCGGTTTTTAAATACATTTGAAATTCATGGTTCAGTTTCAAAAAAGTAAAACATTACACAAATTTTCAAGTGTACTTTTCTATTTTATCCCACCACCACACAACGTTTAATCCTGAAAATTATAAACAAACAAAAGATTGAGGAATTAAATGTAATTTCGCTCACATACATAGTAGGTATTTCAACTCTTTTTTAAACTATTATGTGTTCCTCCAAAATATGCATGTTATGTAAAATTAATACCACACATGTTATAATTGTTATATTTTAGAATATGTGAGCATAGAGAAGAATTTCTTAAAGATGCACAAATCAATAAGATGGTTGTTTTAACGAGAAAATTAATAATAAAGTTATAATTACCTCACAGACACATAACTCTATCATCTTTTGGATCAAATAGTTGAAAACCAAGGATAAAGGAAAAAAATGAGATTAGCATTTTCTAATCTTCATTTTCCTATTTAACCATTTTATTTTCATAAGTGTCAATAATTGCCTTGTTGTTTTTAGTAGTTTAAATACTTAAGAAAATGTAAACTATACTCGCATATAATTGGTTTATCAGCAGGTCAAGATTTTATATTATTTTTAGTTTTCATTCCTTGCTAATTACTATGATTTTCATGCGTAGGTCTGCATATTTTATACCATACTATCCAACGTGAGTCCAGGATGATTGTTTGGTTTTGTTAAACATGAGTCACATTTGAGGAATCTAGCAATCGTCATGAGATTGTGTACTTCAAGAATTTAGCCTTTTTCCCCTATAATTATATGTGAAAATGTGCTGAATTTATGTGCCTGAAGATTTCAAATTTTCAATACTCATCATACAACCGTCATGGATTGTCAACAGCTACTGTGTATTATAAATGAAGTGAAACTACCTTGAATTAATGACTCTTTACCCCAATTCACGTGCTAAACCTAGCAAATTTTTTAGGTCTTCAATTTTGTCCTTATTAAATTTCAGTAATTTTGTTAATGTAACTTTTCCAGGGGTGGAGATCATTTGTTCAATGCAAAACAATAGGTTTTCAATTTGCGTGCTAAATCCTATTTGTTTCCTCCAATTGTACGCTTTGTCATGTGGTTTCTGGTTATACCGAGTTCTCACTACACTTTGTCATGTGTTATCTGGTTATTAGATGGCTATTGGATTTTGGTGTTGGTTAAGGAGAACTAGTTCATGAATTGATTTCGCGAGTGAGTGGTTCAGGAAGTGGAGTTTTGGTTGTGATGCGATGATGATTTAGAAGGGTAAGGTCGGATGGAGGAGATGAGGATGGTAACAAGTTTTGATGTAGTGAGGCTCTGGTATTAGAAGTTAGTGGGGTAAAACCAATGTTTGAGGTAAATGGCAATACGTTGACTTGAATGTGGTTGTCTCGTTTGGATTCTAGTTGTTGAGTGGATGGATGGTGCAGTGTTGAAGAAGGTGCAGTATCGATGGTGCAGTGCAGGGTTGATGCACGGTGGTCGCTTTTTTGAAGAAGATATGTTTGTGTGTAGTTACGAATGTGGATGGAGATATTTGTGTGATTGGTTCAGTGGCTTTTGGTTGGTTTGTATAAGTGTTAGCGCTACTGTGTACATCACTATATACATCAGTGGACTCACTATATACATCAGTAGGGGGTGATGGTTTAGAATTTTCTTACTCTAAGTTGTAGGAGATTAGGGATTTGATGGTTGAAGCCAAAGCAATTATCATCTGCCATGCTCTACCACTACTAGTCTTGCCATCTCTTCTCTTCCCCACCTTCTTTTATTCTCAAGTTTAGCTCTAATGTATATAAAAAATAGAAACCTGGAAGAACCTCTCCCCAAACCTGCCACCCATCTGAATCCTTGCACCGCTACAAAGTAGCACTTATGCCTCTCCTTCACCCGTATTTTACAGCAGTTGAGCCTCCTCCCTAAACTTGCATGTGTCACCACCCTATGCCCATCACAGCCACCGATCCACGCACCGTACCACACCGAACGCATACGCCTTCGTCGAATACTAGACCCCGCGCCGAGCTCCTCCCCCACCCGCGTCACCCAACAATTTTGAAACCCTGCATCACACCCAAATCCCTCCCTCACACCACCAAAACTCGGCTCAGCATCGCCTCTTCCTGGCAAGTACTCGAAACCAAACCAGACTGCTCGCATCTCCTCCCTCCTCGCGACCTCACTCCACTGTCTTACCCACAATTGCCAAAGGAATGTAACCCGCGAGCCCTTGTAGCAACCACCTAGCCGTCACTTCCCTCTCCACCTCATCCCAGGACCCAAGACCACCCTGCACCCAAAGACTTGCCACGTCGCACCAATTCTGGCCACTACATCTACAAACCCAGCACCTCAACCATTTTAATCCTTGACTACCTAACACTTCAAAAAAAGTGTAGGGTAGTTGCATGCATGTATTGCTATGGGCATGTACAAACCGAGCACCTCCAATAGGTTATGTGAATACTCCATAAGCAATGGCATGCCAAGCATATGTGGCATGATTTTGTGTATCCTAGTCTCGTAGGTGACATGAAATGTGATGTGGCAGTGGCAAATGGAAACTTTGGATTCAAACGTAGGAAGCAAATATATGGAATAGGAGAAACGAATGCACACGTGAAGCGTATTAGATTGTATTGGGCTTTGGATTGGATCTGTGCCCTTTAGGTTCGTTGTTTGTACCGTATTCGGAATCCCTAATGCTTAATCAACATGCATTTTCTAGGTCCGAATACGCGGTAGCATTTCCTACCGTTTGATTCACAATTCGTCTGTGAATTGTTTTCGTTTCCTACCACATACTTCAAAATGCGGTGAATTACACCGCAAAATTTTCGATTGTTCTAGCATGATCCATTTGGAATTGAGTTGGTTTAGAAGGCAAAGCAATTTAGGTCTCCCATATGAATGTTGAGCTATAATTCAGTAAAATTTATGTCTGTCTGTTGTTCTATGTTTTCTTGTGGTTCAATAAATGTGAAATTAACAATTCCAGATATTTTCATCTGAACGGTGTATAAGTTTATTTGACATCTAAATGACTTGCTTCATATTCATTTCATTATAAAACTTATCCCACCATTGATCCATATTTTTGATACCTAACCCAGTATTTTCATTAAATATAAATGTCGAGTTAATAGAAAGTCGGAATATATGTTTCATTCTTTATAACTATTTCATGTCAATCATAATACAACTATTTTTAACGTAAGTGCTTGTTAAGTGCACACCTGGCGCTTTCACTGTGTACACCTGGCGCTTTAAATTTCTGGTCAGGGCTATCAAGTGCACACCTGGCACTTTCACCGTGCACTTGCATACATACTTCGTTGCTTGCCCTTTCAGTTAGATTGTTAAGTTTATTAAGCACAACCTTGGCATTTGGCTGGTGTAACATGGATTAGCCGGAGATATGACTTTCAAGCATCCATACCTTCTCAACATAGTTACAGAATTGATAGTGTGTTAACCCCTATATATTATGCAGGTCAATATGTTCATACCAAGGAATTGGGATACTAAACTAGAAACATAATTGTTAATTGTTTCAAAAAGCAAGTTTTTCTCAGTATAAAGCATTTTACACATTTATATAATTCTGACTATTTACCGTTATACTTGTATGTAATTCTTATCATTCATCGTCAATACTTGTGTACAGGTAATTAGTATTTCCAAAGTGAAGAACAGTCGCATCAAAGAACCTATGGTAATTAAGCTATGAAGAAGACATTAACTATTATGTATTATAATATTTTGTTTGTACTAGTCGTGTAGACTTGTATGTAAGCAGTTGTGGTATGTAGATTCACTTATTTTACCTAAATATTACTATTGGGACATTTATGGGTGTTATATTTGACATTGCAAGTAATGTGTTTTTTTAATATTTAAATATGGTGATTATCGATGTTAGTTTGAAAATAGTACTTATATGACTGGTTGTTCGTTTTAATATTTCTATTATAAATAAGTGATCGATGGAAATGATATAAGCCATTAACATTAGATAACCAGGATTAATATGTGATGTACATAGGTAATATTAGTAGCGTTGAAAAAGTGCTACAAATGTAATTTAAAAAAATTATAGCTGAAATAAAACGAAATAAAAAAATATATAGTAGGAAAGATTAAATGCTATGAAAATATTATAGTAGCATTGAAAAACGCTACAATAAAATATAAAAATGATGCAAGTATCACTTTTGTTGCATTTTTAAGACGCTGCCAAAAAATCTTTTTGTAGAGTTTTTGGAACGCTACAATATGTTCATTTTTGGTAGCGTTCACTAAAACGCAACAAAAACTTTCAAACTTTTAGTTGCATGTCGTGTAGCAGCGTTTATTGGAACGCTACTACAAGTTTTCGCAGCGTTTATGCAACGCTACAAAGGCATTTACTCAACTTTGTGGTAACCAAAATATACCCGCGTGACGAATCCCGAAACATGGGAAGTTGAAGCTTGAAAGCAAATACTATGAAAACATAAAGACAAAACCGGAAGCTTACCACCAGAAGTCAGAAGCCATTCCCAAAGCTATCTATACCAACGGGCTTGGTATCGATACGAATGACCGAGACCAACCATCCGAGAGCTAGGACCGAAACACCAAAGGCTATGTTATATATATTAACAGTATCAAAAGAGCAGCTGAAACCAAGGCAACCGAGACCAAAAGATGAAGAGCGGCCAACAAACAGTTGCCGCACCCGAAAGAGGTCTTTATTGGACCAATGACACAAGAGGTCCCGATTTGTCTATAAATAAGACCACAAGGGTCACATTTTGGGGCACTTTTCTTATTCCCCAATCTTGTATTTATTTCTTATGTAGTAAACCCTAATTTCTAAATCGTTTTGGGGATTTTGCTTAGGAACTTCTATGTACTCATCAGAGTGATCAATAAAGAAAGGATCAATTTCTTGAGATTTATCTCATGAATTTCTTCTATACTTATGCTAGTGGTTTCTTTAATGCTTCTCACGGAAGTGCCTTTTACATAAACCAAGTTACCCAAAATACCCTTCCACGAGCCTTTTTAGCTTTCTAACTTGCCTTGCGCTTGGGGATCCCTTGTCCCAAGGTTACTGTCGGCTTTGAGTTGTGGAAGCGTGACACTCAGCCCTTGAGCGAAGAGTAACTAATCTCCGGGCTCAAAATTTTGATGTCATGGAAACGGTAAACTAACTCAAGCATGTGGGAACTAAATAATCCCTTATTTATCTTAGGTCCCCTTCTTAGACCCATCTCCGATGTTGATGAAAAATATAGTTAACCAATTTTGTTTAGGACTGAATCAGGTGCTAAGATCGATTTCATTGGAAAGAAAATGATGTTTCCAATTCTGTAGAGTGGTTACATTAAAGATTTGGTTCAGTGGTTTGGGGGAGTTGCTGTTTTAGTGTTACACAATTTCTAGATAGACTAATTAGTCATTAGTGGGCTGATAGTGAGGCCCATTAAGGCTAGGGGATGTTAGCTGTAAATAGGAGGGTAGAGGCAAGGAGAATTGTTTAGTTTCTTCATTTCTCTATTTGGTTGGAGTTTGAGATTCTCCTTACTCCAATCAAATACCTCTCCGCTCCATTAAATTCATAGATCTAGATTAGTAGATTGAATATCAACATCAAAGAAGAGTATATGGCATCAAATTGGATGATTTGAAGACGGTTCTTCGCTGTGCGGATTTGTAGATCATTGATTTCAAGCTAATTTGCAGATTTGGTGAGTGATAAGGATCTCTCACATGGATTCAATCGAGTATATGGATTGTTTGATCTTATTTTCATCATTTCAAGTTGTTTTCACCCAGATCTACATCATGGTATGTATATTTTCAATCGAATCACCATAGGATTTAATCTAGTAATCTAAATGGGTAAATTCTTCTGTTAATTCATGTGTTATGCAAGTTATATCCATTAATTAGATCCGTCTTTTGTTTATTCATGATTTGGCGAATTTTATATTCTTGAATGATGATTATTTAAAGTATTAGTGTTTATTGACTATTGCTTGAGATTTTTTGTTAAATGGTTGTTTGTGATTGCACGAGTTTGAATCGAATTGATTTCGGGAAACACGAATAGCATGGATCTGTAATAGAAAGTTGGTTGGATCCAGCATGGATCGGTTAGATTTTGTGATGGAACGGACGTGCCAAAGTCGATGGATCAGCATGTATTCTCTTAGATCGGCATCTCTCACAAAAGCCATAGGTCGATACATTTAAAATCCATGGATTAGAATGTTTTATAAGTTATGGATCGGGCTTGGTTTGAGGATGGATCGGGCATGGCTTTGATGATGGACCAGACATGAATTTTCGATGGATTGGCATGGGTTCTAAATGGATCGACATTGGATGAGCAAATGGATCGTTCAGGTCGTCTTTGATGGACCAACAACGTTTTCAATGATGGAACGATGACAGGAATCATAGCGTTTTCTGAAGCGTTGTGGAATCATGGGTCGGGCAAGGTTGATCCATGATGGATTGCACATATTACCTACTGATCTGTAGCGTTCTGGAAACACTGTGAAAGGGTGGATAAAACGCTAAGGAAAAAGAAATGAAATGTTGTGTTTTTTGATTCATAGCAAAGAGTGAAACGCAATGAATCGAATCTCAATGGAATAAAGTATGTTTTCGGTTCGACGTTGGACGTGGCTTCGAAGTAAATTCAAGATGGAATAATCCAAGTGTTGTGAAGTGTTCGTTGATTGTAGAAATGCAATGTGTTGGAGAATGGAGTTTTGATGACAACAACCTTATTTCAATTATCATTGATTATAAAATATAAACTAATACTTTTTGTATAGAATATATATGTACATATGCAGGAATTTATATACAGGAAATATTACTGAAGACTGTACAGCTTAAAGATGAAAGAGATTCAAAATTCAGAGAAATATCAAGACTCATGAGTATTTAAGATTTTAGGAGTTCAAGATTAATATAGTTATAGAGTCTAGATTTTGTAAGACTCTAAATAGCACTCCAGATTCAATATTCAAATTTTGATTTTCAATTCTGATTTTCAAATACTATTTTCTATCCTCAGTTCTCTATATTTTATTTTTTATCTTTTCTACTTTCTTTTTTATTTATCTATCTTTGTTTTTCAAACCTAAGTTTTATATATTTATGTTTTTATACTTTATATAGTTTAAAACCTTATAATTTTATAAATATGTTTATATAGTTTAAATTTATGTTTTCATATGTTTTTCTACTTTATAATATTAATTTACAACACTATATTTTTATTCAAGAATTTCCAGAATCATATTTATTTCAAAATACTTAAAAATGTTTAAAATTCAAATGTACACAAGAGCATGTCGACATATATAAAACACTATGTCGACGTATAACTGTCAGAAATTTAAATCCGAAAGGAAGTATCTTTTCACCATTTGAAATGTTTCAGAAACGTTACAACCTTTCACACACTATAAACAGGGCTTGAATTCGAATTTTTAATCATCTCTTCTTCTCCACTTTCACTCTCTTTCATTGTATAATTATTCTTTATCATTTTTATGACTTCTACACTTATACTCTGCCGAATTCAATTCCGTTTTGATTAAGCTACTTCTCTTTACACTCTTTTCTCATCTCTCTCTAAATCAAGTTCTACTGAAGAGTTATAGGGATGTTTGTAATTGCTTGGGTTAAGTGTAGTAGGAACCGGTGTGTTCCTTGTAGCCGAGAAATCAAGGAAGTAGGAATCGGTATGTTCCTTATAGCCGAGAAATCAAGGAAGTAGGAATCAGTGTTTTCCTTGTAGCCGTGAAATCAAGGAAGTAGGAATCAGTGGTATCCCTTGTTGCCGTGAAATCAAGGAGGTTGTACGTAACTATTGATATAGTAATAAAACTTTGTGCAATTCAGCATTGTGCGGGACTAGATTTAGGATCAATCCGAACCAGAATAAAATCCGGCATGTTCTTTCCTTTTCTGCATTTTTATTTCTATTTATTTAGCATCTGTGTTTGAATCTATGTCTGTAATTGTGTTTGTAGTGTTTAAGATTATGATTTTTTTTAATTCTCACAAACACTATTCACCCCCCTCTAATGTTTGATTTGCCTTAACAATCCATTCCGCATTCCCTAACAATTCTTATCAGATTAGGGTCTTTCGAAAAGTTCATAATCTGTTTTTTGAAAATAGTGATAATGGCAACCAACACTGGTACCAATAATAGTTTTTTATAGAGGGTCAATCCACTGTTAGACCACCATTGTTTAATGGTAGAAATTATTCATATTGGGCATGTAGAATGAAAATTTATTTACAGTTAGTAGGTTTAGACACATGAAATAATACATAAAATAAGTATATTGAACCCACAACTACATTTGCATAATGGACAGATGAACAAAAGGCTGCTACATAGAGCAATTCTAAATCCATAAATATGTTATTTTGTTCATTATATAGGAATGAGTTTAATAGAGTATCAGTAGGTAAAACTGCTTATGAAATTTGGAGAACTTTACAAATTACACATGAAGGAACTAATAAAGTTAAACATACTAAAATAGCAATGCTAGTTAATCATTTTAAATTATTCAAAATGAATGAGAATGAGTATATTTCAGATATGTATTGCAGATTTCAAGAGAGAGTGCATTCATTAACAGCACTTGGGAAAACTTATTCTGAAGCAAATCAAATCAGAAAAATATTGAATTCACTAACTCCAGAATGGGATCAGAAAACTTTGGCTATTGAAGAAGCCGATGAAGTCAATGAAATGAAGATTGAGGAGTTAATCGGAAATATGATGTCTTATGAAGTTCAATTATAGAAAAGAAAAGAAAACGAATCAACTGGAAATAAATCTATTGCACTTAGAGAAACAACAAATAATTCTAAATCGAGTAGTGAAGATGAGAAGAAATAACACTTATAAAAAATCATTTTAGAAGATTTCTAAAATATAAAAGGAAGAGTTATAATCAAGGAAATTCAAAAAATAATGAAGATCGATGTTTTAACAACAACAAACCGGGCCATATAAAGAAAATGTGCCCATATCCAAACAAATCGACCCAACAAATGGATAACAGCAATTCGTCAAGGAAAAGAAAGAAAGCATACACAACAACGTTAGATAATTCAGATTCGTCATCAAGTGATAAAGAACTAGAAACCGGAATACGAATATATGCTTTATGACAATTCATAGTTCAAAAAATCATGAAGAAAAGGATCTAAAAACCGTGTACACATTAATTAATTTTTTAATTTTATTTGGTTGGGTGGTTGTTTTATTTGTTTGCTTTGGTTTGAATTTAAAACCTTAAAAATAAATTTTTGAAATTTAAATTTTGAAATTCAAAATAATAATATAATATTAAATAACCAATCAATTAATAAAATAAATGGTTTGTATGTTTATTAGAATTAGAATTATTTCAGGAATCGTTAAACCTGAAATATAAATCGATTATATAAATTTCAAAACAAAAAAAATCCAATTTCCTTTGAAATTAGACAAGTATGTCAACATAAAGAAATGTCTATGTCGAAATACTGACCAGTTTGAAATTTAAATTTTGAATTTCAAAAGTTCAAACTTTCGAACTACCCTTCAATCTTTTCACCAACTCCCAAGGTCTGAAAAGGTGTCATTTCAATCTGAAAAGTTGTGCCTATTTAATTCATATCCATTTAATTTCTATATATACATCTATCCTTTCTACCTTTCATTCACAACTCAAAACAATATTCTTTATATCTATTCTCTTCAAAATTATCAATTCAATGGCTTCCTCAAGTTCATCTCAAAAATTAAAGATAACCAAAACCATCAAAGGCTATCTTCATAATGACAAGGAGGCCATCAAAACCAACGATAACTATTTAGCAAACATTAAAGTTAACACGGGTTTTGTAACATCCCGCAATTTTTAACGATTTAAATTGCGATTTAAATCGCATTTTATTTTGAAAATATTCTATAATTTCTCGTAATGAGAATTTTCAATTTGAAATACGTTCAGTAAGATGTAGAAGCTGTGAAAATTTCGTCGGAAAATTTGAATGTTGTCGGTCGCGCAATTTTCAGGGTAAAGCTGCGCATAACAGTTCAATTTTTTTAGCGATTTTAAAATCTCTCTGAAACCAGTTCGGACAAACACAAAAAATATTCTATTCATTGTCAGTAATCCAATGACGAAATTCATTTCGCGAAAATCGGACGTTTTGATCTCCGTTTCTCATCCGCACTTCTACATTAAAGGGGTCCGTAACGCGTTTTTGAATTGAGCATGCTGACACTGCAAATTATATACAGTTGTGTCAATCTCATCGCGTTGATTATCGAAATATATTCATTTGTCAGTTTCAGGGTTCGGTGTGCGTTGAAATTCCACATTTTTACGCTAAAGGGGTCCGTAACGCGTTTTTGAACGGAGCATGCTGACACTGCAAATTATATACCGTTGTGTCCGTCTCATCGCGTTGATTATCGAAATGTATTCATTTGTCAGTTTCGGGGTTCGGTGTGCGCTGAAATTCCGCATTTCTACGTTAAAGGGGTCCGTAACGCGTTTTTGAACGGAGCGTGAAGACATAGCAAATTATATACCGTTTTGTCCGTCTCATCGCGTTGATTACCAAAATATATTCATTGGTCAGTTTTGTTGTTCGGTTCACGCTGAAATTGTGAAAATACTTGCACAGTTCATTTTTAAAATAGAGCCATTTGAGTTCGATGTGTCCATTTTACGATCTTACATATCTTTCTATATATTTTGGGTCTGCAAAACATGTATTTTTATTTTACTAAACTACCTAAATATTTTTTTGTTTTCAAAATGGGCACATTCTTCATGTATCTTAGCTGCCATTGTCTTCTCTTTCCCCATACTCTTTCACTTCTCATTTAATGCAACATACCTTGTACGCTCCTTTTTCTTTTCCTTAGCTAGGAAGTATGGTACCTTATATCAATACATACTACATGCACGCATGGAAGGGGGATGGTTCCAACAGCAAGGACATACTTTTTTCTCTTATATGCAATATTCACGCATGAAACAAAAGAAGGGAGGAGCATTCATTCATGTTTCCAACAGCACATTTGTTCATTTGTTTTTCTTATTCTACTGCTTTCTACTTGCTGCATAAAAATGGAGACAAATATTTTTTTTGTCAAAATAAACACAGCAACCTTTTTCAAAAACAGACTTTCTTCTTCTTGTCAACACAAATTGCATGCATTGTATAAGCAAGCATGAGGATTCACTTCTCTGCCAACAAAGAAAATACATCAAGGGATTCAAAAAAAAATTCCACAAAGAGCCACATTATTTTCATTTCTCTCAAGGGAACTCTTCGCGCATGGAAACAAATTTCCATTGCTTTCATATTTTTTTACTTCCCTGGGCATTCATAGTTGTCCACACGTTTTCTAAAATAATACACTTCATATTCTTCACGCAAGACAGTGTGTGTATGTGACTTGTGTGTGGGTGTGATCGGTCATGCGTGTGTGTGAGAAATGAAGGACGTGAAGGGAGGCTTTTAGAGTTTGCATGGCAGTGGAAAAGGGAGGCGCGTGCAAGGAGTATGGGAAGGAAGGGTAGCAGGCAAGTATGAAGAGGGAGATGTGAAAATGAATGTCAGAGGGAATGAAAGTTGGATTCATGAAAACAAAAGGTGGGGGAAACGCATGCATGCGCGTTTAGGGCCATTTAGACTTTTGTCCACGTTGGGTGCGATTTTTATTAAATTTTTTTTGATTTATAAATATAATAACTTAAGTTGAAGTATGTTTTTAACAAATAAAACATGTAGCATGATGCGTTTTAGCTTGCATATTTCCAGTAGCATAAGTTGCAAGCGTTTAAGCCTCTTTGAAAAAAAAAAAGAGTAAATAAAATAAATGAATGGGTACATGCGTAAATTGCATGCAACTTGTCTCATACGTTAGTGTTATTGCATATAGCCATTCAAATGCATGTTGGACATTGACCATTTTGCCGCATTTCATTGAGCCAAAAGAAAAAATATATTGTTTTGTTTTACTAAAGGAAAAAAAGAAGGAAAAAAAAAGAAATGAATGGGAACATGCGTAAATTGCATGCTCCCAGTAGCATGCATTGGTTCCATCCATGTGGAACAAAATGCATGCATGCGACCAAGTTATGTCCATTTAATTTTAGTATATATTTTTCTTCTTTCTATCAGAAAGCTTAAAAAAATAAAATAGAATTAACTTTTATTTTGGAAATAAAACTTCGCTCGGTGTATATGTGTCTTGACCGTAATTTCTTTGTTCAGTTCGCTGAAGTTTTGGTGTTGTTTTGGTTTCGCGCCTATCTGTTATCGTCTCTACTTCTATGCCACGAAAGGTGAGTTTTCTCACACCTGCAAAAATATTCACATTTCTGTGAAATTGAAATCTGTGATTGATTTGATAATTTGTTTGTTGGTTGCTATATTTAAATGGACATCCAATTTAAACTGTAGAAATCGAATTGACAGTTAGTTTACTTTTGAATTAAATTGCTAGTTAAATCCCGACACATATAATCAGTTAATTATTGCAAATTGAACTGTTTTGGATGATGGTTGTGATGTGTGTTTATTTATGGATATATTGAACTGTACAGATGTTGTCTATATTTTTATATCAGTGTTATCACCTTGGATGTTACGAGCATCATCATAAACTGTCATTTTGAATAAATTAAGAAATAGGTTGAAATGATATATACCTATGACATTTGACATTTGGATTGAAATGATATATATCCATTCCCTGAAATTAAAAATTAAAAATTTGAAATAACTGATCACTTGGCCATAGGATAGAGAATTATTATACGGACACCGGATTGGTTAAATCAAAAAATTTTAGAACTTGTGAAACCGGTTTAAATAAGTGATCTATGTAAAGAAAATAAATTGAAATTATTTAAATTGAATTATACATTGGGATTTGAATTTAAATTTGAAATTGAATTATTTCAAAGGTTTAAGTCTTTATTTAAACTTTGAAATTAAATTCAAATTGAAATGATCTAAAATTGTTAATTTGAAATTGAACTAAAAATTGGTTATAATTTAAATTATTTCAAAGGTTTAAATCTTTATTTAAACTTTGAAATTTGATTCAAATTGAAATGGTCTAATTTGTTAAATTGAAATTTGAACTAAAATTTGTTATGAATTGAAATCATTCCAAATTGAATTATATTCGAAATGTTAAAATTTGAATTGTTTCAAAGGTTTAAATCTTTATTTAAACTTTGAAATTTAATTCAAATTGAAATGATCTGATTTGTTATTTGAAATTTGAACTAAATTGGTTATGAATTGAAATCATTCCAAATTGAAATTAAAATATTTGAAAAGTTGAAATTGAATTATTTCAAAGGTTTAAATCTTTATTTAAACTTTGAAATTAAATTCGAATTGAAATGATTATAATTTAAATTATTTCAAAGGTTTAAATCTTTATTTAAACTTTGAAATTTAATTTGAATTGAATTTGAAAAATTGAATTATTTCAAAGGTTTAAATCTTTATTTAAGCTTTGAAATTAAATTCGAATTGGAATGAAAAATAAATAAATATTATGAACTTGAACTTGAACTCGAATTTGATTTGAATCAAATAGATTCAAATAATATTTGGAATTGGAAGTTATCCTTTAAAATGGATTGTTCTCAAATGAATTTGATTGTGGAATCGATTTGGATTGGATTTTGGAAATTGATTTGGTTTGTTTGAGATTTGAACTTAGGTTCAGATTTATTTAAAATAGAAAGTAACAGTTGATTTGAAATTATTTCTATATGAACTATTTTATGAAATTTATTCCTTTGATATATGGAGTGCTTTATAT
Source organism: Allium sativum (assembly GCA_030737875.1). NCBI lineage: Eukaryota > Viridiplantae > Streptophyta > Magnoliopsida > Asparagales > Amaryllidaceae > Allium > Allium sativum. Next base: position 418,639,647 of record CM060913.1, on the reverse strand, counting down.
AAATTGTTTTTCAAAAACATATTCTTTATATATATATATAAGTTGTCTATTTTATAAAAAAAACATTTTAATAAACATAAAACCATTTCCAACATTCAAACTGTTTTGATTTTCAAGCTATTCCAAATCTCCCAAAATTATTTACAACTAATCAAAAATTTATTTAAACCCCAAAACTATTTCAAACTTACAAACAGTTTTAGAAGTGAAAAGTGTTTACATTTAAATCTGTGACTTAAAAGTAATTATGATCATTTTGATGTTAAAATCATAAATGAATTAAAAACGAATTTTGAAGTAAAATAAAGGAATCGAAGAAAAATGAGGTTAACTGAAGTTATAACCAATTATTGAATTTGAAATTTATCTCAAAGTAAATATGAATTGTGAAAGTAAATATTATTATGATATAAAATAATATGATATTTTAAAGTGAAATTTGTTTAGGTGGATATGATATTTTGATATCATAACGATTAACTTTTGAAATATAAAATACCAATCGGTGTGTAACATGACATTTTGTTGTTAAAAGAGACCGGGGCCTCTTATTGACATACTCTCTATCAATGTTGAAACCACTTTAACAACTGTGTACACGGTGGAGTTCCAGAAATGAAGTAGGATGAATTTAGAGGCGATTACTAGATTTGAAGAAAGTGAACGATAATGGATGACCCCGACACTTGTGTCGATTTGAAATGACTAAAACAGGAGCCGTGCCTGACCAAATGAGGCTTGACTACCTCTTAGTGGACATCTGCTCTACGATTTTCCTGGGCCTTGGGTCCATACTATTACTATTCAATTGTTGTTGTTGTTTTGTTGGTGCGCACCCTTGATGGAATGTATTTTCCTTTGATTCGATATGGGGAAGATGTCTACGGTGGGCCGTTAGGGGTAACCATCAGTCTGGATCAGGCAAACTAGTAGCATACTACTTTGGGTATTTCCTCATGTGCCTCGTCATATGTTTATCCTTATGCGAGACAACTACGATTTTGATTTTGGCATAGGTCTATAGGGGACTCACTGGCTACCGACGTTTTACTGGTTGTTTTACAGGACCTGCATAGATCATGTGCTTATAAACTGTGTAAGGGTAATCAATGTAACCCCGCTTACGCTATTTGTCTGACAAGTATTTATGAATAGACACTATTATAATAGCAAAATTATATTATATAGTATCTAGTTTGACGGATCCTTAGGAGATGGAAATTCACGTAACATGTCTTAAGTTATGTGTGTGCATGTTCGTATGATGTTGATTTGACTTAGATGAGAATATTTTTGCCTGATCCGAACTTGTTTTATTTTCACGCTATTACGCTCGGGTCAGACTTGAGCATTCCAGTTTCAAAGGTTATCTTTTGAAGGATGAAGACGAAGATGGTATACTATTATTACTATTGTATTCCACTACTATTCTGTTGCATTACTCTGTATTATCAATTATGTATATAAATGTATAACTCTGATAAATGTTGTAAAATGATCAAATGTTTATTTTAAACAGCTTCATAAACTGTTATTTGATTATTATATTTTGTTCATTCCGTTGCGAGATTCTGTGCCTGTTTTTCTTCTTTCTTTCTAATTCTAAATTAATCCCATTGATTATCTATATTTTTGACAATAACGGTTAAAGATGTGGATCATCATTTAACAATCTGTAAATACGTACAGTTTTGAGTTAGACATGTGTGGATTATTGTCGACTCAAAAGGTACGGGTTTCCAGGTCGTTACAGTTGGTATTAGAGCTTATGGTTTAACAGTAAACCTTGGCTCTGTTGGGATTTACTCATTAGAGATAGGGTTAGTAACACCCTAGAATGAGTTCTAAGTGTATATATATACGAGAGAGCGTACTTGTACTTTCGATATAAAAAATGGTTTTATATTGTGTTGTTTGACTTATTGAGTTGAGTTCGGAGTTCCAGTCGATGCGTGTTGCAAGCGTTACCGAATGGGATTTCAAAACACTTGAACAAGGCATTCTAGCACAATATTGTCTTCATGTATATTTTATGTATGTAATATAAATAATTTTGAAATTCTATGGTAAATTAGTCGATACTCTTAACCTATTGACTATAAAAATAAATCGGTCTTTAAATCATGATTTATAATTAGCTGTAAACCAAATGAATTTAAATGGAGAATATGAGATCTTTAAATTCCGATGATTTGTAAATATTTTCAAGGTTTTGAAAAATAATAGTAGTAATATTTGAAGGATATTCAAATAGAAATTGGTTAAGTACTCTATTTTGCTGCTGGGAAATAAATTTCGGTGATGAGGTGATCATAGTCATCGACTTTCATTTTCGAGTCTCAAAGTGGGGGAGACCACTGGGTAGCATTGCTACATATTCGTTTTGGAAATAATTTTAATTTGAAATCTTGAGTATGTTTTGATATACAAAAATTATATATAGTATATAGTATTTCAAAATGTTTTGAAAAGAAATTGGTATTTAAGATTCTCAAGTCTCCATTTATACAAATTACTCACCTTGTTGATAATCAATGAAATAAATAATTGTCAGTATTAATATCAAACGAAAATTTGAATAGGTGAATAAAGAAATACGATAATTGAATAAGAGAAATATAAATGAAAATATAATATAATATTATATAAAAAAATTGAGACATAAAGTAAGGAAAATGTTAAAGTAAATTTGAAACAAATACTCATGTTACTTCGATAATAAAGAGTAAAGTTGTGAAATACTAAATTTCATTTGTAATATATACAAACCTACCTAAATGAAAAGTTTAAGAGTATATAAATATGTAATGAAATATTTTACAAATGAAATTTAAATAAATAACATGTTCCAAAATGATATGTTGAATCATAGAAATGTTATGAAGATAAAGAAAAGTAAAGATGTTCAAAAAAAATTGAATTTGAACCAAATAAATGTTTATAAAGGTTAATCAAGTGGTTGTAATAAAAAAAATTAATTTGTTAATGTTCTGAAACGATTAACAAATGGTTGGAATATTCGCAAAGGATAGCATCATTTAAGTAAATGAAATATCAAACTTAAGTGAGTTATAAGCTGCAGTTGAGAGATAAGTTAATACTAATAAAATTCTAAATTGTTCAATACGAATGTTGAAAAGTTTGAAATTTTATGCGCAATTACAACATAGGAAGTGAGCTAAATAAATTAAACTAATGTAATCAGCTAATATAAGTTAAGAAAAAAATGAACTTAGATTCTGATTGAATAAAATGTCAAAGATAAGCTTAAGAAAATTTACAATAAGCTATTTCGCGATGTAAATAAGTTTATAAGTTGAATCGATTGTAAATCTATTTAAGAAAGTAAATTAAAAACATAGAGATCTTAGGATGTAGATGAAACTGAAGTATTAACATATATAGAAATTTAAATGAGTAAGTATATATGTAAATTTCAAATATGTCGAGAATAAGTATAGATAAACTGAAACGCCAACATATAGAAAATTTTAATATAGTTGAAATAAATAGATTTTGAACTATTGAAAACTAAAGACTAAAAAAATTCATTAACACAAATGAATATATGGAAATCAATAGATGTAAGCAAATTGGATGAGAAATAATTTAATGCGAATACATTAAACATAAAAACATATGTGAACCAATCAAACAAAATTGTACGGGTATGAATAAACTATATAAATTTGATTGCTATATGTTATTATGTTGCATTTGCTATGTTCATGTGTATTGTTTTTGCATTTTGATGTATGCATGGATGTTGTCTCAAGTACATGATTCGCATATCATTATTATTGAGTAATCGGTAGGTACAAAAGGTGTTTGATTTAATTTGGAAGCTTGCGCGCGTTTATCGTTTTGCTTGCGTATATAAGCGAACTCTCTTATATATAAATAAAATAAAAAGTACACCTACATAAAAATATAAATAGGATGTGTATATTGATATATATTGGGTTTTTCGGCCATGAGAGCCTATGTATAAGTTTAATCTTTTCTGGCGTGTTGCCAAAGTCTCTCCGTACAAAGGAGATTTTGCCGAATTTTTTTTTTGTGATTTCAGGCGTTGGAAATTTTTTTGGAGACTTTAAAATTCAAAACTTACGAATTTTTTTTTTTGTATATTACTTTGGGTAAGTATATATATGTACTTGCTACCATGTTTCGTTCCTTTTCGAGGACGAAAAGTTTTAAGGTAGGAAGAATGTAACATCCCGCAATTTTTAACGATTTAAATTGCAATTTAAATCGCATTTCATTTTGAAAATATTCTATAATTTCTCGTAATGAGAATTTTCAATTTGATATACGTTCAGTAAGATGTAGCAGCTGTGAAAATTTCGTCGGAAAATTTGAATGTTGTCGGTCGCGCAATTTTCAGTGTAAAGCTGCGCATAACAGTTCCATTTTTTTAGCGATTTTAAAATCTCTCCGAAACCAGTTCGGACAAACACGAAAAATATTCTATTCGTTGTCAGTAATCCAATGACGAAATTCGTTTCGCGAAAATCGGACGTTTTGATCTCTGTTTCTCATCCGCATTTCTACGTTAAAGGGGTCCGTAACGCGTTTTTGAATTGAGCATGCTGACACTGCAAATTATATACCGTTGTGTCCATCTCATCGCGTTGAATATCGAAATATATTCATTTGTCAGTTTCAGGGTTCGGTGTGCGCTGAAATTCCGCATTTCTACGTTAAAGGGGTCCGTAACGCGTTTTTGAACGGAGCATGCTGACACTGCAAATTATATACCGTTGTGTCCGTCTCATCGTGTTGATTATCGAAATATATTCATTTGTCAGTTTCGGGGTTCGGGGTGCGCTCAAAATTCCGCATTTCTACGTTAAAGGGGTCCGTAACGCGTTTTTGAACGGAGCGTGCAGACACAGCAAATTATATACCGTTGTGTCCGTCTCATCGCGTTGATTACCAAAATATATTCATTGGTCAGTTTTGGTGTTCAGTTCGCGCTGAAATTGTGAAAATACTTGCACAGTTCATTTTTAGAATACAGCCATTTGAGTTCGATGTGTCCCTTTTACGATCTTACATATCTTTCTATATATTTTGGGTCTGCAAAACATGTATTTTTATTTTACTAAACTACCTAAATATTTTTTTGTTTTCAAAATGGGCACATTCTTCATGTATCTTAGCTGCCATTGTCTTCTCTTTCCCCATACTCTTTCACTTCTCATTTAATGCAACATACCTTGTACTCTCCTTTTTCTTTTCCTTAGCTAGGAAGTATGGTACCTTATATCAATACATACTACATGCACGCATGGAAGGGGGATGGTTCCAATAGCAAGGACATATTTTTTCTCTTATATGCACTATTCACGCATGAAACAAAAGAAGGGAGGAGCATTCATTCATGTTTCCAACAGCCCATTTGTTCATTTGTTTTTCTTAATCTACTTCTTTCTTCTTGCTGCATAAAAATGGAGACAAATATATTTTTTGTCAAAATAAACACAGCAACCCTTTTCATACACATACTTTATTCTTCTTGTCAACACAAATTGTACGCATTGTATAAGCAAGCATGAGGATTCACTTCTCTGCCAACAAAGAAAATACATCAAGGGATTCAAAAAAAAATTCCACAAAGAGCCACATTATTTTCATTTCTCTCAAGGGAACTCTTCGCGCATGGAAACAAATTTCCATTGCTTTCATATTTTTTTACTTCCCTGAGCACATATTCTTCACGCAAGACAGTGTGTGTATGCGACTTGTGTGTGGGTGTGCTCGGTCATGCGTATGTGTGAGAAATGAAGGACGTGAAGGAAGGCTTTTGGAGTTTGCATGGCAGTGGAAAAGGGAGGCGCATGCAAGGAGTATGGGAAGGAAGGGTAGCAGGCAAGTATAAAGAGGGAGATGTGAAAATGAATGTCAGAGGGAATGAAAGTTGGATTCATGAAAACAAAAGGTGGGGGAAACACATGCATGCACGTTTAGGGCCATTTGGACCTTTGTCCACGTTGGGTGAGATTTTTATTAAAATCTTTTTTTTGATTTATAAATATAATAACTTAAGTTGAAGTATGTTTTTAACAATTAAAACATGTAGCATGATGCGTTTTAGCTTGCATATTTCCAGTAGCATATGTTGCATGCGTTTAGGCATCTTTGAAAAAAAAAGAGTAAATAAAATAAATGAATGGGTACATGCATAAATTGCATGCAACTTGTCTCATACGTTAGTCTTATTGCATATAGCCATTCAAATGCATGTTGGACATTGACCATTTTGCCGCATGTCATTGAGCCAAAAGAAAAAATATATTGTTTTGTTTTACTAAAAGAAAAAAAAGAAGGAAAAAAAAGAAATGAATGGGAACATGCGTAAATTGCATGCTCCTAGTAGTATGCATTGGTTCCATCCGTGTGGAACAAAATGCATGCATGCGACCAAGTTATGTCCATTTAATTTTAGTATATATTTTTCTTCTTTCTATCGGAAAGCTTAAAAAAATAAAATAGAATTAACTTTTATTTTGGAAATAAAACTTCGCTCGATGTATACGTGTCTTGACCGTAATTTCTTTGTTCAGTTCGCTGAAGTTTCGGTGTTGTTTTGGTTTTGCGCCTATCTGTTATCGTCTCTACTTCTATGCCACGAAAGGTGAGTTTTCTCACACCTGCAAAAATAGTCACATTTTTGTGAAATTGAAATCTGTGGTTGATTTGATAATTTGTTTGTTGTTTGCTATATTTAAATGGACATCCAATTTAAACTGTAGAAATTGAATTGACAGTTAGTTTACTTTTGAATTAAATTGTTAGTTAAATCCCGACACATATAATCAGTTAATTATTGCAAATTGAACTGTTTTGGATTATGGGTGTTTATTTATGGATATATTGAAATGTACAGATGTTGTCTATATTTTTATATCAGCGTTATCACCTTGGATGTTATGGGCATCATCATAAACTGTCATTTTGAATAAATTAAGAAATAGGTTGAAATGATATATACCTATGACATTTGACATTTGGATTGAAATGATATATATCCATTTCATGAAATTAAAAATTAAAAATTTGAAATAACTGATCACTTAGCCATAGGATAGAGAATTATTATACGGACACCGGATTGGTTAAATCTAAAAAATTTAGAACTTGTGAAACCGATTTAAATAAGTGATCTATGTAAAGAAAATAAATTGAAATTATTTAAATTGAATTATACATTGGGATTTGAATTTAAATTTGAAATTGAATTATTTCAAAGGTTTAAGTCTTTATTTAAACTTTGAAATTAAATTCAAATTGAAATGATCTAAAATTGTTAATTTGAAATTGAACTAAAAATTGGTTATAATTTAAATTATTTCAAAGGTTTAAATCTTTATTTAAACTTTGAAATTTGATTCAAATTGAAATGGTCTAATTTGTTAAATTGAAATTTGGACTAAAATTTGTTATGAATTGAAATCATTCCAAATTGAATTATATTCGAAATGTCAAAATTTGAATTGTTTCAAAGGTTTAAATCTTTATTTAAACTTTGAAATTTAATTCAAATTGAAATTATCTGATTTATTATTTGAAATTTGAACTAAATTGGTTATGAACTGAAATCATTCCAAATTGAAATTAAAATATTTGAAAAGTTGAAATTGAATTATTTCAAAGGTTTAAATCTTTATTTAAACTTTGAAATTAAATTGGAATTGAAATGATTATAATTTAAATTATTTCAAAGGTTTAAATCTTTATTTAAACTTTGAAATTTAATTTGAATTGAATTTGAAAAGTTGAAATTGAATTATTTCAAAGGTTTAAATCTTTATTTAAGCTTTGAAATTAAATTCGAACTGAAATGAAAAATAAATAAATATTATGAACTTGAACTTGAACTCGAATTTTATTTGAATTAAATAGATTCAAATAATATTTGGAATTGGAAGTTATCCTTTAAAATGGATTGTTCTCAAATGAATTTGATTGTGGAATCGATTTTGATTGGATTTTGGAAATCGATTTGGTTTGTTTGAGATTTGAACTTAGGTTCAGATTTATTGAAAATAGAAAGTAACAGTTGATTTGAAATTATTTCTATATAAACTATTTTATGAAATTTATTCCTTTGATATATGGAGTGCTTTATATAAATTGTTTTTCAAAAACATATTCTTTATATATATATATATAAGTTGTTTATTTTATAAAAAAAAATTAATATACATAAAACCATTTCCAACATTCAAACTGTTTTGATTTCCAAGCTATTCCAAATCTCCCAAAATTATTTACAACTAATCAAAAATTTATTTAAACCCCAAAACTATTTCAAACTTACAAACTGTTTTAGAAGTGAAAAGTGTTTACATTTAAATCTGTGATTTAAAAGTAATTATGATCATTTTGATGTTAAAATCATAAATGAATTCAAAACGAATTTTGAAGTAAAATGAAAGATTCGAAGAAAAATGAGGTTAACTGAAGTTATAACCAATTATTGAATTTGAAATTTATCTCAAAGTAAATATGAATTGTTAAAGTAAATATTATTATGATATAAAATAATATGATATTTTAAAGTGAAATTTGTTTAGGTGGATATGATATTTTGATATCATAACGATTCACTTTTGAAATATAAAATACCAATCGGTGTGTAACATGACATTTTGTTGTTAAAGAGACCGGGGCCTCTTATTGACATACTCTCTGTCAATGTTGGAACCACTTTAACAACTGTGTACGCGGTGGAGTTCCAGAAATGAAGTAGGATGAATTTAGAGGCGATTACTGGATTTGAAGAAAGTGAACGATAATGGATGACCCCAACACTTGTGTCGATTTGAAATGACTAAAACAGGAGCCGTGCCAGACCAAATGAGGCTTGACTACCTCTTAGTGGACATCTGCTCTTCGATTTTCCTGGGCCTTGGGTCCATACTATTACTATTCAATTGTTGTTGTTGTTTTGTTGGTGCGCACCCTTGATGGAATGTATTATCCTTTGATTCGATATGGGGCGGATGTCTACGGTGGGCCGTTAGGGGTAACCATCAGTCTGGATCAGGCAAACTAGTAGCAGACTACTTTGGGTATTTCCTCATGTGCCTTGTCATACGTTTATCCTTATGCGAGACAACTACGATTTTGATTTTGGCATTGGTCTATAGGAGACTCACTGGCTACCGATGTTTTACTGGTTGTGTTACAGGACCTGCATAGACCATGTGCTTATAAACTGTGTAAGGGTAATCAATGTAACCCCGCTTACGCTATTTGTCTGACAAGTATTTGTGAATAGACACTATTATAATAGCGAAATTATATTATATAGTATCTAGTTTGATGGATCCTTAGGAGATGGAAATTCCCGTAACATCTCTTGAGTTATGTGTGTGCATGTTCGTATGATGTTGATTTGACTTAGATGAGAATATTTTTGCCTGATCCGAGCTTGTTTTATTTTCACGCTATTACGCTCGGGTCAGACTTGAGCATTCCAGTTTCAAAGGTTATCTTCTGAAGGATGAAGACGAAGATGGTATACTATTATTACTATTGTATTCCACTACTATTCTGTTGCATTACTCTGTATTATCAATTATGTGTATAAATGTATAACTCTGATAAATGTTGTAAAATGATCAAATGTTTATTTTAAACAGCTTCATGAATTGTTATTTGATTATTATATTTTGTTTATTCCGTTGCGAGATTCTGTGCTTGTTTTTCTTCTTTCTTTCTAATTCTAAATTAATCCCCTTGATTTTCTATATTTTTGACAATAACGGTTAATGATGTGGATCATCATTTAACAATCTGTAAATACGTACAGTTTTGAGTTAGACATGTGTGGATTATTGTCGACTCAAAAGGTATGGGTTTCCAGGTCGTTACAGTTGGTATCAGAGCTTATGGTTTAACAGTAAACCTTGGCTCTATTGAGATTTACTCATTAGAGATAGGGTGAGTAACACCCTAGAATGAGTTCTAAGTGTATATATATACGAGAGAGCATACTTGAACTTTTGATATAAAAAATGGTTTTATATTGTGTTGTTTGACTTATTGAGTTGAGTTCGGAGTTCCAGTCGATGCGTGTTGCATGCGTTACCGAATGGGATTTCAAAACACTTGAACAAGGCATTCTAACACAATATTGTTTTCATGTATATTTTATATATGTAATATAAATAATTTTGACATTCTATGGTAAATTAGTCGATACTCTTAACCTATTGACTATAACAATAAATCAGTCTTTAATATATGATTTATAATTAGCTATAAACCAAATGAATTTAAATGGAGAATATGAGATCTTTAAATTCCGATGATTTGTAAATATTTTCAAGGTTTTGAAAAATAATAGTAGTAATATTTGAAGGATATTCAAATAGAAATTGGTTAAGTACTCTATTTTGCTGCTGGGAAATAAATTTCGGTGATGAGATGATCATAGTCATCGACTTTCATTTTCGAGCCTCTAAGTGGGGGAGACCACTTGGTAGCATTGCTACATATTCGTTTTGGAAATAATTTTAATTTGAAATCTTGAGTATGTTTTGATATACAAAAATTATGTATAGTATATAGTATTTCAAAATGTTTTGAAAAGATATTGGTATTTAAGATTCTCAAGTCTCCATTTATACAAATTACTCTCCTTGTTGATAATCAATGAAATAAATAATTGTTAGTATTAATATCAAATGAAATTTTGAATAGGTGAATAAAGAAATACGATAAATGAATAAGAGAAATATAAATGAAAATATAATATAATATTATATAAAAAAAATTGAAACATAAAGTAAGGAAAATGTTAAAGTAAATTAGAAACAAATACTCATGTTTCTTTCATAATAAAGAGTAAAGTTGTGAAATACTAAATTTCATTTGTAATATATACAAACCTACCTAAATGAAAAGTTTAAGAGTATATAAATATGTAATGAAATACTTTACAAATGAAATTTAAATAAATAACATGTTCCAAAATGATATGTTGAATCATAGAAATGTTATGAAGAAAAAGAAAAGTAAAGATGTTCAAAAAAAATTGAATTTGAACCAAATAAATGTTTATAAAGGTTAATCAAGTGGTTGTAATAAAAAAAATTTAATTTGTTAATGTTCTGAAACAATTAACAAATGGATGGAATATTCGCAAAGTATAGCGTCATTTAAGTAAATGAAATATCAGACTTAAGTGATTTATAAGCTGTAGCTGAGAGACAAGTTAATACTAATAAAATTCTAAATTGTTCAATACGAATGTTGAAAAGTTTGAAATTTTATGTGCAATTACAACACAGGAAGTGAGCTAAATAAATTAAACTAATGTAATCAGCTAATATAAGTTAAGAAAAAAATGAACTTAGATTCTGATTGAATAAAATGTCAAAGATAAGCTTAAGAAAATTTACAATAAGCTATTTCGTGATGTAAATAAATTTATAAGTTGAATCGATTGTAAATCTATTTAAGCAAGTTAATTAAAAACATAGAGATCTTAGGATGTAGATGAAACTGAAGTATTAACATATATAGAAATTTAAATGAGTAAGTATATATGTAAATTTCAAATATGTCGAGAATAAGTATAGATAAAATGAAAGGATCAATAAAGAAAGGATCAATTTCTTGAGATTTATCTCATGAGTTTCTTCTATACTTATGCTAGTGGTTTCTTTAATGCTTCTCACGGAAGTGCCTTTTACATAAACCAAGTTACCCAAAATACCCTTCCACGAGCCTTTTTAGCTTTCTAACTTGCCTTGCGCTTAGGGATCCCTTGTCCCAAGGTTACTGTTGGCTTTGAGTTGTGGAAGCGTGACACTCATCCCTTGAGCGAAGAGTAACTAATCTTCGGGCTCAAAATTTTGATGTCTTGGAAATGGTAAACTAATTCAAGCATGTGGGAACTAAATAATCCCTTATTTATCTTAGGTCCCCTTCCTTAGACCCATCTTCGATGTTGATGAAAAATATAGTTAACCAATTTTGTTTAGGACTGAATCAGGTGCTAAGATCGATTTCATTGGAAAGAAAATGATGTTTCCAATTCTGTAGAGTGGTTACATTAAAGATTTGGTTCAGTGGTTTAGGGGAGTTGCTGTTTTAGTGTTACACAATTTCTAGATAGACTAATTAGTCATTAGTGGGCTGATAGTGAGGCCCATTAAGGCTAGGGGATGTTAGCTGTAAATAGGAGGGTAGAGGCAAGGAGAATTGTTTAGTTTCTTCATTTCTCTATTTGGTTGGGGTTTGAGATTCTCCTTACTCCAATCAAATACCTCTCCGCTCCATTAAATTCATAGATCTAGATTAGTAGATTGAAGGTCAACGTCAAAGAAGAGTATATCGCATCAAATTGGGTGATTTGAAGATGGTTCTTTGCTGTGCAGATGTGTAGATCATTGATTTCAAGCTAATTTGCAGATTTGGTAAGTGATAAGGATCTCTCACACGGATTCAATCGAGTATATGGGTTGTTTGATCTTATTTTCATCATTTCAAGTTGTTTTCACCCAGATCTACATCATGGTATGTATATTTTCAATCGAATCACCAAAAGATCTAATCTAGTAATCTAAATGGATAAATTCTTCTATTAATTCATGTGTTATGCAAGTTATATCCATTTATTTGATTCGTCTGTTGTTTATTCATGATTTGGCGAATTTTATATTCTTGAATGATGATTATTTAAAGTATTAGTGTTTATTGACTATTACTTGATTTTTTTTGTTAAATGGTTGTTTGAGATTGCATGAGTTTGAATCGAATTGATTTCGGGAAACACGAATAGCATGGATCTGTAATAGAAAGTTGGTTGGATCCGGCATGGATCGGTTAGATTTTGTGATCGAACGGACGTGCCAAAGTCGATGGATCAGCATGTATTCTCTTAGATCGGCATCTCTTACAAAAGCCATAGGTCGATACATTTAAAATCCATGGATTAGAATGTTTTATAAGTTATGGATCGGGCTTGGTTTGAGGATGGATCGGGCATGGCTTTGACGATGGATCAGACATGAATTTTCGATGGATCGGCATGGGTTCTAAATGGATCGACATTGGATGAGCAAATGGATCATTCAGGTTTTCTTTGATGGACCAACAACGTTTTCAATGATAGAACGATGACAGGAATCATAGCGTTTTCTGAAGCGTTGTGGAATCATGGGTCGGGCAAGGTTGATCCATGATGGATCGCACATATTACCTACTGAACTGTAGCGTTCTGGAAACACTGTGAAAGGGTGGATAAAACGCTAAGGAAAAAGAAATGAAATGTTGTGTTTTTTGATTCATAGCAAAGGGTGAAACGCAATGAATCGAATCTCAATGGAATAAAGTATGTTTTCGGTTCGACGTTGGACGTGGCTTCAAAGTAAATTCAAGATGGAATAATCCAAGTGTTGTGAAGTATTCGTTGATTGTAGAAATGCAATGTGTTGGAGAATGGAGTTTTGATGACAACAACCTTATTTCAATTATCATTGATTATAAAATATAAACTAACACTTTTTGTATAGAATATATATATACATATGCAGGAATTTATATACAGGAAATATTACTGAAGACTGTACAGCTTAAAGATGATAGAGATTCAGAATTTAGAGAAATATCAAGACTCATGAGTATTCAAGATTTTAGGAGTTCAAGATTAATATAGTTATAGAGTCTAGATTTTGTAAGACCCTAAATAGCACTCCAGATTCAATATTCAAATTTTGATTTTCAATTTTGATTTTCAAATACTATTTTCTATCCGCAATTTCTATATTTTATTTTTTATCTTTTCTACTTTCTTTTTTATTTATCTATCTTTGTTTTTCAAACCTAAGTTTTATATATTTATGTTTTCATACTTTATATAGTTTAAAACCTTATAATTTTATAAATATGTTTATATAGTTTAAATTTATGTTTTCATATGTTTTTCTACTTTATAATATTAATTTACAACACTATGTTTTTATTCAAGAATTTCCAGAATCATATTTATTTCAAAATACTTAAAAATGTTTAAAATTCAAATGTACACAAAAGCATGTCGACATACATAAAACACTATGTCGACGTATAACTGTCAGAAATTTAAATTCGAAAGGAAGTGTCTTTTCACCATTTGAAATGTTTCAGAAACGTTACAACCTTTCACACACTATAAACAGGGCTTGAATTCGAATTTTTTATCATCTCTTCTTCTCCACTTTCTCTCTCTTTCATTGTATAATTATTCTTAATCATTTTTATGATTTCTACACTTATACTCTGCCGAATTCAATTCCGTTTTGATTAAGCTTCTTCTCTTTACACTCTTTTCTCAGCTCTCTCTAAATCAAGTGCTACTGAAGAGTTATAGGGATGTTTGTAATTGCTTGGGTTAAGTGAAGTAGGAACCGGTGTGTTCCTTGTAGCCGACAAATCAAGGAAGTAGGAATCGGTATGTTCCTTATAGCCGAAAAATCAAGGAAGTAGGAATCAGTGTTTTCCTTGTAGCCGTGAAATCAAGGAAGTAGGAATCAGTGGTATCCCTTGTAGCCGTGAAATCAAGGAGATTGTACGTAACTATTGATATAGTAATAAAACTTTGTGCAATCCAGCGTTGTGCGGGACTAGATTTAGGATCAATCCGAACCAGTATAAAATCCGGCGTGTTCTTTCCTTTTCTGCATTTTTATTTCTATTTATTTAGCATCTGTTTTCGAATTTATGTCTGTAATTGTGTTTGTAGTGTTTAAGATTATGATTTTTTTAATTCTCACAAACACTATTCACCCCCCTCTAATGTTTGATTTGCCTTAACAATCCATTCCGCATTCCCTAACAATTCTTATCAGATTGGGGTCTTTCGAAAAGTTCATAATCTAATTTTTGAAAATAGTGATAATGGCAAGCAACACTGGTACCAATAATAGTTTTTTATAGAGGGTCAATCCACTGTTAGACCACCATTGTTTAATGGTAGAAATTATTCATATTGGGCATGTAGAATGACAATTTATTTACAGTCAGTAGGTTTAGGCACATGAAATAATACATAAAATAAGTATATTGAACCCACAACAACATTTGCATAATGGACAAATGAACAAAAGGCTGCTACATAGAGCAATTCTAAATCCATGAATATGTTATTTTGTTCATTAGATAGGAATAAGTTTAATAGAGCATCAGTAGGTAAAACTGCTTATGAAATTTGGAGAACTTTACAAATTACACATGAAGGAACTAATAAAGTTAAACATACTAAAATAGCAACGCTAGTTAATCATTTTAAATTATTCAAAATGAATGATAATGAGTATATTTCAGATATGTATTGCAGATTTCAAGAGAGAGTGCATTCATTAACAGCACTTGGGAAAACTTATTCTGAAGCAGATCAAATCCGAAAAATATTGAATTCACTAACTCCGGAATGGGATAAGAAAACTTTGGCTACTAAAGAAGCCGATGAAGTCAATGAAATGAAGATTGAGGAGTTAATCGGAAATATGATGTCTTATGAAGTCCAATTATAGAAAAGAAAAGAAAACGAATCAACTGGAAATAAATCTATTGCACTTAGAGAAATAACAAATAATTCTGACTCGAGTAGTGAAGATGAGAAGAAATAACGCTTATAAAAAATCATTTTAGAAGATTTCTAAAATATAAAGGGAAGAGTTATAATCAAGGAAATTCAAAAAATAATGAAGATCGATGTTTTAACAACAACAAACCGGGCCATATAAAGAAAATGTGCCCATATCCAGACAAATCGACCCAACAAATGGATAACAGCAATTCGTCAAGGAAAAGAAAGAAAGCATACACAACAACGTTATATAATTCAGATTCATCATCAAGTGATGAAGAACTAGAAACCGGAAATACGAATATATGATTTATGACAATTCATAGTTCAAAAAATCATGAAGAAAAGGATCTAAAAACCGGTTACACATTAATTAATTTTTTAATTTTATTTGGTTGGGTGGTTGCTTTATTTGTTTGCTTTGGTTTGAATTTAAAACCTTAAAAATAAATTTTTGAAATTTAAATTTTGAAATTCAAAATAATAATATAATATTAAATAACCAATCAATTAATAAAATAAATGGTTTGTATGTTTATTAGAATTACAGGAATCGTTAAACCTGAAATATTAATCGATTATATAAATTTCAAAACAAAAAAAATCCAATTTCCTTTGAAATTAGACAAGTATGTCAACATAAAGAAATGTCTATGTCGAAATACTGACCAGTTTGAAATTTAAATTTTGAATTTCAAAAGTTCAAACTTTCGAACTTCCCTTCAATCTTTTCACCAACTCCCAAGGTCTGAAAAGGTGTCATTTCAATCTGAAAAGTTATGCCTATTTAATTCATATCCATTCAATTTCTATATATACATCTATCCTTTCTACCTTTCATTCACAACTCAAAACAATATTCTTTATATCTATTCTCTTCAAAATTATCAATTCAATGGCTTCCTCAAGTTCATCTCAAAAATTAAAGATAATCAAAACCATCAAAGGCTATCTTCATAATGACAAGGAGGCTATCAAAACCTATAATAACTATTTAGCAAACATTAAAGTTAACACGGGTTCTTTCGCCATCTTTAGCGACTTTCCCTCTTATGATCTCGCCTCTCTTTTTGTACACAATGAAGTATTGAGTCTAATTGACTCTCGTGATAAGGACGAAGTATGTTATCCCAAACTAGTTAAGATGTTCTATGCAAATCTCAATCATGGATTTTACAAAGGCAACGAAAGTCAAATTTGAAGTAGTGTCAAAGGCACTAAAATTGTTCTCGATGCCAAACCCTTAGGCACTATTCTAAATTGTAGAACAATGGGCTTGGATTTCTCAATTTTTCCATCGATGAAACTGATTTGGAAACATTTCACAACATGTTTGACGATGGTGCTCTAATGGAATTCAAAATTTGCTCTTTCGTCCAAAAGCAAGGATTATTAACCTTTTCCTCCAAGAATCAATGGAATAAAGCCCATAGATTTATATACAAGAGAAAACACTCTCTACTATAGTGTTTATCTCACTCATATTTTCAAATACTTTAATGTTGATCTTCATGGAGAATAATTTGTGCCTAGAAAAGTGTTTGACGCATCAAACATTCATCTCATGCAAATTCCTCTCACTTTCAAACCTTATGAGACATTCGAGGCCAAACAAGCTCGAATGCAACAAGAATCAATGGAAATCGAAGAAGAAGAAGCTTCTATGGAAAGTATTGAGTATCCAACTTCTAAGCGTATTTACGAAGAGACGATTGTTCAAAATCAAGTGAAAATCGTCAACAATCAAAAGAAGCTTGACAAGAGACTTTTCAAAATATCCAAATTCATGGTCAAGATAGGAAGAAAGCTTGGAATTTCATCTTCCTCATCATTATCTGAAAATTAGGCCATCTAGTTTAATCTACCTTTATGTATTGAACTATATTTCCTTGTATTTGCTTTCGAATCCCATATTTAAAGTGTGTCTTGATTATTTGGATGTATTTGTTTTCTGTTAAGTAATGAATGAAGTTTTATTTATGATAAAATCATCTTTATGTCTCTGGAAAAACTATAAAACTAATTACAATATGATATATTATAATAGAGTTCAAAATAATTCAAATTTTCGAAATTTTCAAAAATTACATTATAGTATGTCGACATACGAAAAAGAGGATGTCAACATATAATTGACAAATTTTCAAATTGTTTCAAAATTTAAATTAAAATAACTACTCAAGTCCATTCAAAATCCAACAAATTCCATACCCTAATTAAGTCTATTTCTTTTAGAAAAATTCATTATTCTATTACTCATTCTTCATTAATCGTTTCTCATCAAATCCATGGAAAATCCTATCCATAATCTTAGTGAAAATCTAGAAGAAACTTTGAATTCTTTCAAAAATATTCTCTCTATCATTCTATGAAATCAGCGCAAACTAGAGCTAATTCAAATAAGGATGGTAGAATTTCAAGAAAAACATTTTGATGTGATTCGTTGGGATATCTCTTATCATTTCGGAAATGAAAACAATCAAAAATCATATAACACTGAAGAAGAGTGGAAGGGCATCAAGAAGAATCCAATTACTGGATAAGAGAATGGGTTGAAGTTCCAAGAAATGTTTAGTTATTTGGTATGATTTGATTGATTTGTTGTGGTGAGATTTGATTTGAATTCTATTAGTTTGAAACTTGTATATATTAAGACATATGGTGTGATTTGATTTGGTTTGGTTTGTATCAAACAAACATATGTAATTATAATATTTGAATTGGTTTGTATATAATCATCATATTACTAGGTTTTATTAGTATAATTTTGAATGGATTAAAGGGAGTATTCTACTAAGAATTAGTTAATAGATTAAGGGAGAGTATATTTATTGGGTAAGTTACTTAAGTTCTATTCAGAAAGTTATACAATTTAGGGGGAGTACCTTTACGATATTTTTCTGGTAATGCCAAAGGGGGAGAAATTATAAAATATAGACATGGTTTATAGGATTCTTACAGACAGAGGGAGTATCAGAAGGATCATTGTCAACGGGTATATAAAGGTACGATATTTTATAAACTAAGGTTGTCATCATGAAAAAGAGTGAGATTGTTGGAGAATGGAGTTTTTATGATAACAACCTTATTTCAATTATCATTGATTATAAAATATATACTAACACTTTTTGTATAGAATATATATATATATACCCACACTCGTAAGCAGGAATTAATATACAGGAAATATTACAAAAGACTGTACATTTTAAAGATGATAGAGATTCAAAATTCAGAGAAATATCAAGACTCATGAGTATTCAAGATTTCAAGAGTTCAAGATTAATATAGTTATAGAGTCTAGATTTTGTAAGACTTTAAATATCACTCCATATTCAATATTCAAATTCCGATTTTCAAATTCTGATTTTCAAATTCTGTTTTCTATCCTCAGTTCTCTCTATTTTACTTTTTATCTTTTCTGTTTTCTTTTTTATTTATCTATCTTTGTTTTTCAAACCTAAGATTTATATATTTATGTTTTTATACTTTATATAGTTTAAAACCTTTTAATTTATAAACATGTTTATATAGTTTAAATTTATGTTTTCATATGTTTTTCTACTTTATAATATTAATTTACAACACTATATTTTTATTCAAGAATTTCCAGAATCATATTTATCTCAAAATATTTATAAAAAAAAAATCAAATTTACACTAGAGTATGTCGAAACGTTTCAGAAACATTACAACCTTTCACACACTATAAAAAGGGCTTGAATTCAAATTTTTGATCATCTCTTTTTCTCCATTTTCACTCTCTTTCATTATATAATTATTCTTTATCAGTTTTATGATTTATACACTTATACTCTGCCGAATTCAATTCTGTTTTGATCAAACTTCTTCTCTATACACTCTCTTCTCATCTCTCTCTGAATCAAGTGCTATTGAAGAGTTTTAAGGCTGTTTTTAATTGCTTGGGTTGAGTGAAGTAGGAATCGGTGTGTTCCTTGTAGCCAAGAAATCAAAGAAATAGGAATCGGTGTGTTCCTTGTAGCCGAGAAATCAAGGAAGTTGGAATCGGTGTTTTCCTTGTAGCCATGAAATCAAGGAAGTAAGAATCAATGGTGTCCCTTGTGGCTGTGAAATCAAGGAGGTTGTACTTGACTATTGATATAGTAATAAAACTCTACGCAATCCATCATTGTGCGGGACTGGACGTAGGAGCAATCTGGACCAGTATAAAACCCAGTGTGTTCTTTCCTTTTCTACATTTTTATTTCTGTTTATTTAGCATCTGTGTTTGTAATTGTCTTTGTATTGTTTGATTCATTATATTATTCACATAAGTTTTGATTTTGTTTAAATTCTCACAAATACTATTTACCCTTCCCCCTCTAGTGTTTGATTTGCCTTAATGATCCATTCAACAATCCCTAACACAATGAATACGAAGAGAACTTAAAGTTGTGAGTTCGTGGATAATGGTTGCTCGAGAAGTCACTTGAGCTTGTGGATAGTCATCAAGTTGGATGACTAGATTTATTGAAGGCCAAGGAATTATCGTTAGTTGGAGGTTCTAGCAGACCCAAAGCAGGGATATAATAGGGACACCTAAAAGACTAGTAGGACTATTCGAGTACCCTGGGTATCATTAAAAGGCCTAGTTATCTCATGGAGGAAAATGTACATAGGACGTACAGTAGTCTGACTAAAACCGTGGTTACCATTATCCCTTGACGGAATGCAAGTTAGGCCAGTCATACAGTTAACGAAGATTTGAAGGCAGGATAAACAGTGATAGCCAGAGTCATGGATGATGATTGTTTTGCTTGGATCGCCTTGTGTAGATTGTCCAACATCGAAGGAGATATCTCTTGGGTGCATGTCTGATGTTGGTTTAGGCCTTCAGGGATTATGCTTGGGAGATTTCGAGTTCGATTAGAATGGTCTACGCTTGATAACTGGTTGCCATGAATGTACCGTTTGTTTCTTTCTGGTTGTTGTAAAGGCTATCATTGTCGGACGTGGAGGAGACAGATTGGGTTCTTTTTTGATATGTTGGTAGATTAGTTGATTGATCTACTTATTTCTCAAATACTTTATTAGTGATGTTAGATAGTTGTTTATCGCTCATAAAGACTATTGTCTGACTCAAGGTTTTATGTCTCCCTCTTATTACCTTGGGATGTTCATCCGGTTGTGGATGAGCAGAGTGAGTAGTAAGTGATAAGTAGTAGATCTTGATGAGGACGAGGCTGCTGAGTGACGATGAGCAAGAGGCTGATGTATTATTTTCTACTATCAACTATTTGTTGTTTTCTGCTTTTATGTTTGATGTATTCTCTGAGTGACCTGTAGTGAGGCATTTTGTACAGACTCTTATAATGTATTCCAGTGATGCGTGTATATTTCATGATGATACGAAAGTTTAAGATTCTGCTCAATTCTGCTTCGCTATTATTGCCTGTTGTATATGTTCTATTATAATTTATCCTAGCATTGGGAGTTGTATGACAAGTTCTGCTTGTGTTATTCTATCCTGATGATCATCCATAACTATCCGGCATGTCTTTCAGTGCATCATTCCTCTTGTTAAGTGCAAGAGTTATGGCTGGTCGTCACATTTGGTGTCAGAGCTCTAGTTAATCAATTTTAGCCAAAGTTCAAAGACATAATGACATATGAGAGACGTACTTATAGGTTTTTGATGGATGTATATTATATATGAGTGTATAGTATAGTAGTGCTTGAATTCCAATTGCGTTATTCTCATGTATGGGCTAATCATTCTATATTTCAGATTTAGAATGAGTAGCGAAGAGACTGTTCCTGGAGTGGGAGACAACCATATACTAGATTACCCAGCTATGTTTGGGGCCATGGTGGCACCGATTATGAAGAGGGTCCCCGCTCCGAAGAATGCTGCAGTAGATGTGGTGGTTTAGGTGCAAATGCCTAGGGTTGTGGACTTCGCGAAGCTATGCAAAGACTTCACTACTCTAGATGGGAAACCATTTAAAGGAACAGAGCCGATTGCATAGATTTAAGGGTGACATGATACTTACATTCAGATATTTGAAGACTTGGGCATTAATGATGCGACTAAGAGGAAGCTTGCATCGAGACAGCTACGGGGTAGAGCTATGGATTGGTGGAACTCTGTCAGTTTAGAGATCCCATAAGATGAGATCACATAGGATCAGTTCCAAGTCAAGTTTGAGATGAAGTTCATTTCTACAGTTCAGAAGTTTATTATATTCAGGAGATTTGTTGACCTAAAGCAGAATGGTAGACCAGTAATGGAGTATGTTTCCGATTTTGAAGCTTTGTCCAAGTATGCTCATTCATATGTTTAGACTCCCTACCAAAGGAATGAGAAATTTTTCATAGGCTTGGACAATTATCTTGGAAATCAGTTAGTTGATCTCCTAGATGACACTTTTGAGAAGATCATGGAAAAAGCTTTGAGGCACGAGAGTTTGTTACCCAAGGAAGAGAGTGTTTTTGCAAATAAAGAGGAACCAAAACCACAGCAAGGTGGTAATAACAAAAAGAGGAAGCAGCAATAGCAGAAAGGAAAAGATGGTCAGAAAAGGCAGAAAAACGAGATGATATGCTTTAACTACCAGCAAAAGGGTAATTTTTCCTAGGATTGCAAGAATACGAAAGCTGAGAGGAAGTGCTTTAATTGTGGGAAGCCTGGGCATAACAAGAAAGACTATCCAGAACCAGCTAAGGGTAAGCATGTTGTAAAGGCTTATGCTTTGGTAGTTGTGCCATCTTCTTCGAGGGCTCTTACGGTGGAAGAGAAAGGGAAGAGCGTCATCGTTCAAGGTATTCTTTCCATTAGAGATGTTTCAGTTCGAGTGTTGTTGATACTAGAGCATCGCATTCTTTCATTTGTAATGAGCTTGTGTGCCGTTAGGGTTTGGAACCTGATATTTGTGATAGACCATTGATTGTGACTAATCCAGTCGGGGGTTCGTCCAGTTTGTATATGATTTGTCGTGATCTAGTGTTGTCGAGTCATGGTTACTCCTTTGTGTGTGATTGCGTTGTTTCGAACCTCACTAGATTTAGGATTATTTTGGGTATGGACTGGCTTAAGGTGTTACTAGTTAAAATGTTGCCACAGCTATGCTGATTTTTGTCTATTGCAATGCACACTTCAAAGTGTTAGCATAAATATCAACCAAGTGTTGCAGTAGCTGCATGAATAAAATTATCAATCCGCGTCCACATGATCTAATGGTCCACATTACTATTCCGCTCCACATTACTATTCCGCGTCATTCTGATTTTCCTTCATCGCCTCACCTACTTTGCCCTAAATTTTCATTTTCCTGCTGAGCATAACTCATGCTATTTTTCAATTGAGAAAAAAATCCACTTCCTTTTCAATGGCGATGGAAAATTAGGGTTTCTCCCTCTTCAACAAATTGCAACTGTTTTTGTAATTCAAGATGAAAAAATTGTGACTTCGACTTGGGATGAAAAAAATCGCGATTTCAGCTTCTTTAATTCTTTAATTCGAGATGAATCTCCTTCATGTTTTTTAAAGGTGAGTTTTAAAAGTTTCCAAAATCTCGAATTGAGATTAGTTAATTTATATTTCGAATTTGTTAATTTGTAGCTCCTTGAGCTCCAGATGAATTTTTTATCAGCTGAAGATATGATTGCGTGCTTGAAATCCAATTAAGAAAAGGAGTAAGACATGGAAATCGTGGTATTTTGTGGTGCTTTTATATGTTGATTCGCTGAAATGGTATTTTGAGCTGCTATTAGGTTGTAAATCAATTTAATAACACAGAATTTAAGTTCCTAGTGAAGTGTGGTTGTGAACAATTTGACCATCATTGGTGTTTTGCACTGCAGGTGTTTGATGTATTATAGAGATGGGGTTGAAAACTGTTTGAAGTCATATTGAGAATGATTACAACTGGTAATGCTCTCCAAACCTCAAATAATTGTCCATGTTTTACATTTATTTTCTTTTCCATTTTAACATGTGAAAACTACTTTCCTTCTTCCTTAACATGTGCAACTTTTAATCCATATCAATTTAAATTTTAGTGTAAAGCACCACCATTACCTAATATAAACCATTGTTATATTACTAATATCAAATAGAATGCTTGTTTTCAAAGATGATGGTTGGGTCGGATATCAATACAGATCAAATTTTGATTTCTTACTCATGATAATTACAGGAATGTATAAATCTGCATATGCATGGTTGGGTCAGAATGCATGTTTACATATGCAGTTTACATATACATGTTTACATATGCAGTTTTGAAATAGAATGCATTTTACATATGCAATTTTTAAGTTTAATGTTTGTTGTTGTTTATAAGACTTTGGGTGATGATGGACTCGGTGTGCAGTGTTTCAAAGAAGGCGTGGTCTTCCGAAATCGGATGAATCAGGCAGTGCCCACTTGCTCGACTTAACTGGCTAGGTCGATCACCACTGGGACTGTGGGGACCCGGACCCCCACCAGTGCTGTGCCCGGACCCGCTGACGGCTCGCCTTCGGCTCGGCACTCGGCTTGCCTTCAGCTCGATATGTCAGTGGTAGTATCTATACAAATTCATACTGCATATGTAATGAGTGAACTGAGTGATGTAGTGAGGAATATCTGTATATGTGAATAATCAGTGTTGTAGTAAATCATTAGGTAATAAATAGTCGGACTCAGAAATTTGTGCTATTTCAGTTGTAGAAACAAAATATTTTATTTAATAAAACATTGTTTGAATTCAAATTATGTGCATTAGTATTCTATTGAATAAATGTTTAATCATGTAAAAGTGTTGTTATTGGATGGTAAAAGTGTTGCCATTGGAGGTAAAAGTGTTGTTATGGATAATGTGGGGCCCACTTTTAAGTAAAATTAGTATGTGCAGCATCACCCTAAAAATGTTATCATTGGGTCGAAAATGTGTTGCCTTTGACTCCACGGCAACGTGGA
The DNA here is from genome assembly GCA_030737875.1 of Allium sativum. Lineage (NCBI taxonomy): Eukaryota > Viridiplantae > Streptophyta > Magnoliopsida > Asparagales > Amaryllidaceae > Allium > Allium sativum. The sequence goes on along the minus strand of CM060913.1, from coordinate 418,615,135 downwards.
AAAACGCAACACCGAGAAAGTGTTGCCACAAATCATTTTTTGCCTATAGGTAGCAACATTTTTTGGCACTTCCTGCATCACTTCTCTGGTGTTGGCGTAGTGTGACCAAGAAGAACAAATATCTGTTGCCAAGGATAGACGACCTGTTCGATCAGCTTCATGAGGCCAAGGTGTTTTCTCAAATGGATTTAGCAAAGAGATTCCATTAGTTGTGGGTGGAAAAGGATAGTGTGCCAAAGACTGCTTTTAGGACACCATCGTGTTTCTTTGAGTGGCTAGTGATGCCATTCGGGCTGATGCATAGTGTATTTTTTGGATCTTATGAATAAGGTATTCAGGTTTATTCCTAGAATGACGAAGAACATAAGACGCACTTGCGAGTTGTTTTGGAAATCTTGCAAAATCATCAACTGAGAGCTAAGTTTTCGAAGTGACACTTCTGGAAGAGTGAAGTGAGAATCTTAGGCCATGTTGTTTCTGGAAATGGAATAGCGGTTGATCTCGCTAAGGTGGCAGCAGTCCAAGACTGGGATAGACCTAAGAATGCGACGTATGTTCGGATTTTCCTTAGGCTGGCGGGCTGTTATCGTCGATTTATTAAGTATTTCTCCAAGATAGCTGCACCATTAACACGATTGACGAAGAAGAATCAAGTGTTCGCATGGGATGCAAAGTGTGAACACGCTTTTGGAATCCTGAAAGAGAGGCTGATGAGTGCTCCTGTTTTGACCATTCTAAGCGGGAATGAAGAGATGGTGGTATACACCAATGCATGTGGTACTGGACTTGGAGCAGTGCTGATGCAGAAGGACATCGTTGTAGCCTACGCAAGTTGACAGCTGAAGCCACACGAGAGGAATTACCCAACTCATGATATGGAGTAGCGATTGTGTTTACTCTAAAGATATGGAGATATTTCCTGTTGGGAGTTCAATTCGAGTTGTTTACGATCACAAGTTATTGAAGTATCTTTTCTCTCAAAAGGATTTGAATCTTCGGCAGCCATGGTGGTTAGAGTTTCTGGCATCATATGATTTTGGTATCGCCTATACTTCTGGCAAAGGTAACGCAGTGGCAGATGCGTTAAGTCGAAGACATGCAAGTTTGGGGGTAATGTTTTTGGAATGGAAGCACCTCAAGTACTTGGCAGGATTTGATTTCAGGCCTAGATGTGAGTTAAAGCCTAATATGTTGGCAAGCTTATTGATAAGACCTACTCTTATCGAAAGGATTAGCGAGAGCCAAAAGCATGATGTAAAGCTGGTCGAGGTTATCCAGAAATTGGAACCATAGGATAAGGAGTTCGAGGCCTCGAAATAAAGGACATCTGGTTGTTCCTAATATTGATGGATTGAGAGATGAGATTCTAAGAGAATATCATCACTCAAACTTGATGATTCATCCTGGTGGTAATAAGATGTATCACGACATGAAGCGAGCTTACTACTGGGAGGGTATGAAACGGGATGTTGGAAAATTCATTTTCAAGTTTATGAACTGTCAGTTAGTGAAAGCTGAACAAAAGAAGCCAAGTGGATTGCTTTAGCCATTGGAAGTTCCTACGTGGAAGTCGAAGCAGGTATCGATGGATTACCTTGAAATAGGGAAAGAAATGAAAGAATTTGGGTCATTGTGGATCGCTTGACCAAAAGAACCAGGATTATTCCTATCAGATCGACTAGGACAGGATCGAAGTTGGTTAGACTGTATATAAAATGGATAGTTCGATTAGTATATAAAATGGATAGTTCGATTAGAGCATAGTGAGTGACCGAGATCCATTATTTACAAATGGATTTTGGAAGATTTTGCAAGAGACTTTGTGAACCGAGTTATATTTGAGTACGGCTTATTATCCCTAGAATGATGGTTAAACCAAGAGGGTTAACTGAGTTTTGGAAGATCTTTATAGAGCTTATGTGTTATACTTTAGGGGATCGTGGGAAGACCATCTTCATTTAGTTGAGTTTGCATATGAAAATAGCTACCAGTCGAGCATTGGGATGGTACCATGCAAGGTATTGTATGGTAGACCGTGTAATTCTCTGGCATATTGGTTAGAAACTGGAGATAAGTTGGTCCTTGGGCCAAAGATGATCAGAGAGACATCGGATTGTATTGATATCATTCAGCGACGAATGAAGGCAATCGAAGATCGTCAGAAGAGTTATGCCGATAAACATCAAAAATATTTGGAATTCGACCTGGGTGGCATGGTTTTCGTGAAGATTTCACCATTGAAGAATGTTGTTGATTCAGAAGTAAAGGGAAGTGAGCTCCAAGGTTTTTTGGACCGTTTCCGATAGTCGAGCGGATTGGAAAGCTCGTGTATAGATTGGATTTACCCAAGAAGATGTCGAGTGCACATAATGTTTTCCATTTGTCATTTCTACGGAAGTGTGTGCACGATACAAATGTAGTGGTATCTCTGAAACAACACAAAGACCTAGAAGTCAAGTCCGTAGTTACAAGGCCTTGTATGCCGCTTTGCATTGTGGGGAATGACATAAAACAGCTTAGAAGGTAGATGGCTAAGCTAGTCAAGGTGCAGTGGAGTGAGGATAATGAGGATTGTACATGGGAAACGGAAGAGAGTATGAAGATGATCCATCCAGAACTCTTCATTCGTATAACCCATTAATGTCGTATCACCTTATACCATTGTAACTTGTATTATTCGTTAGAATTCAGCGTGATAGGTTAAGGCTACAGAAGCATGGCTTGATGTAAACTAGTTTGGATGGTAAATTGGTTGTTCATGGATGGGAGGCATGCGTAATCGTTTTGGTGCTTATGTTTGCTTGGGATTTCGAGGGAGAAATTCCTAAAAGGGGAGAATGGAACGACTCACACTTTATATATCAGAGGATCGTAAATTATTTTTATTTAATTCCCTGAGGGTCAGATCATTCTCATATTTTGATATGTTAGTTATGGGGGTTGAGACATGTCCATAATTTTTATCAATTTGTTTGTGACCATTTTGGTCCCTATCAGTTTTATACAGGACATAATTTTTGAATGGAATTGAACCAGGTGCTGAGATCAATTTCGTTGAAAAAGAAATGATGTTTCCAATTTCTTAGAGTGGTCACATTAAATATTTGGTCCAGCAGTTTGGGAGGAATTGCTATTTTAGTACTGCACAATTTTTCGAAAGACTAATTAGTTATTTGTGGGATAATTAGTAAGGCCCATTAAGCTAGGGGTTGTTGGCTATAAATAGGAGGGTGGCTGCAAGGAGAATTGTTTAGTTCCTTCATTTCTCTATTTGGTTGGGATTTGAGATTCTCCCTACTCCAATCAAATACCTTTCCACTCCATTAAATTCATAGATCTGGATTAGTAGATTGAAGATCAACATCAAGGAAGAATAGATCACATCAAATTGGGTGATTTGAAGATCGTTCTTCGCTATACAAATTTTTAGATCATTATTGCGGATTTGGTGAGTGATAAGCATCTCTCACACGGATTCAATCGAGTATATGGGTTGTTTGATCTTATTTTCATCATTTCAAGTTGTTTTCACCTATATCTATATCATGGTGGGTATATTTTTGTTCGAATCACTATAAGATCTAATCTAGCAACTTAAATTGGTAAATTCTTATGTTAATTCATGTGTTATGCAAGTTAGAACCATTTGTTTTATTCGTCTATTGTTTAATCATGATTTGTTTAATTTTATATTCTTGAATGATTTGAGGTATTAGTGTTTATTGATGATCGCTTGATTTTGTTGTTAAATGGTTGTTTGAGACTGCACGAGTTCGAATTGAGTTGATTTCAGGCAACAAGAATACCATGGATTGGCAATAGAAAGTTAGTTGGATCTGACATGGGTCGTTCAAATTTTGTGATGGATCAGACGTGCCAAAGTCGATGGATCGACGTGTATTCTCTTGGACCGACAACACTCGCAAAAGCCATTGATCAACACATTTTAAAAGCCATGGATTGGCATGTTTTAAAAACCTATGGTCGGGCTTGGTTTGAGGACGGATCGGGAACGGATTTAACGATGGATCAGACATGAATTTTCGATGGATCGGCATGGGTTCTTGATAGATTAGCGTTGGACAAGCTAATGGATCGGTCGAGTCTTCTTTGATGGACCGACAGTGTTTTCAATGATGGATCGGTGACAGGAATCATAGATTTTTCTAAAGCACTGTGGAATTATGGATCAGGCAAGGTTGATCCATGATGGATCGCGCATGTTACCTACTGAACCACAACGTTCTGGAAATGTTATGAAAGAGTGGATAAACGTTGTGGAAGAAGAAATGAAACGCTATGGTTTGTGATTCATAGCAAAGGGTGAAACACAATGAATCGATTATCGACCAAATGAAGTATATTTTTGGTTTGACGTTGGACATGGCTTCGAAGTAAATTCAAGACGGAATATTCGAAGTGTTGTGAAGTGTTCGTTAATTGTCGAAATGCAACGAATATGAAGACGACACAAAGTTGTGAGTTCGTGGATAATGGTTGCTCAAGAAGTCGCTTGAGCTTGTGGATAGTCATCAAGTAAGATGGCTATAGATATTGAAGGCCGAGGAATTATCGTTAGTCGGAGGTTTTAGCGGGCTCAAAGCAGGGGTATAATAGGGACGCCTAAAAGACTAATGGGACTAGTCGAGTACCCTGGGTATCGTTGAAAGTCCTATTTGTCTCAAGGAGGCAAATGCAAGTGGGGCGTGTAGTAGTCCGACTAGAACCAGGGTTTACCATTAGCCCTTGACAGACGGTAAGTTAGGCCAATCATACAATTAACGATGATTTCAAGGCAGGATAGGCGGTGATAGCCAGAGTCATGGATGATGATTGTTTTGCTTGCATCCTCTTCTGTAGATTGTCCAACGTCGAAGGAGATATCACTTGGGTGCTTGTCTGATGTTGGTTTAGGCCTTCGAGACTTGTGCTTGGGAGATGTCGAGTTCAATTAGAATGATCTAAGCTTGATAACTAATTGCCACGAATGTACTGTTTGTTCCTTTCTAGTTGTTGTAAAGGCTATCCCTGTTGGATATGGAGGAGACGGGTTTGGTTCTTTTCAGATATGTCAGTATATTAGTTGATTGATCTACCTATTTTTCATATACTTTATTGATGATGTTAGATAGTTGTTTATCACTCACTAAGACTATTTTCTGACTCAAGATTTTATGTCTCCCTCTTATTACCTTATGTTGTTCGTCTGCTTGTGGATGGGCAGACTAAATAGCAGGTGACAAGTAGTAGATCTTGATGAGGAGGAGGCTGCTGAACGACGATGAGCAGAAGGCTGACGTATTAATTCTTGCTATCTACTATTTGCTATTTTCTGCTGTCATGTTTGATGTGCTTTCTGAGTGACCTGTAGTGAGGCATTTTGTATGGACTCTTATGATGTATTCCAGTGATGTATGGATATTTCATGATGACACAAAAGTTTAAGATTCTGCTCAATCCTGCTTCACTATTACTGCATATTGCATATGTTATATTATATTTTATCCTAGCACTGTGAGTTGTACAACAGGTTCTGCGTGTGTTATTCTATCCTAATGATTGTCCATAGCTAGCTGGCACTTCAGCGCATCATTCCTCTTATTAAGTGCATGCATTATGGGCGGTCGTCATACTCACTCACAATACTAGTGCAGAAAATCAACAAAGCAAAGTGGAATGGCATACTTATATGCACATAAATGTGTGTATATATATGTATATATTTGAGCATATGCGAGCATAGTGCATGGCAAAGTGAAAAAGCTAAATTGGTCATGGATACAACAAGTACACAATGGCAAGTGCAAATGATACATGCAAGTTCAATAGCAAAAAGCAGTAAATATGCAATTATAATCAACAGGAGCCATAAAATGGAGTATTTATAGCAGGTTTTATTTCAATCAAGGTTTGAAGAACTAAATCGATTATTTTTGGCAAGAGAAACATTTCAAGACTTTCCGGAAATATAATCATGGCCAAAAGGAAGATTTTGATTTTCTTGATTTAAAATAGCGTAATATTTGGCAAAAAAAATTTCAAATACACAAGTTTTGTTTTGGGTAAGCAAAGTTTCCAGAAATCACAACTGAGAAATTTTTGGAGAAGAATTTAAATTCGAAAGAGTTAAATTCGACAACAAATCATTTATTTTCGAAGGAGAACAATTCATAATATTTCATGAAACAACAAATCGAGTCTTCCCATAAATCAGCTGAAGAAATCACAAGCTGAAGAAATCACGCAAATATCATGACCAAATCTATGAGAGAAACCAGAGAATCTAGGGCTTTCTAAACCCTATATACATACCTATTCATCGTAGGTAATTGCATCGAAACCAAGCAATTCAATTGAAAAAGTAAATTAGAGAAACTCACATATATTTAGATTTTTAATCATTTGCAAAAGACAAATCGTCGACCAGGGAGCAACAAGCAATCGAAGCTAGAATCAGTTACATCAAAAGTTTCAGGAGTCATGATTTGGGAAAATCAAAACCCAAGGTTTTTATTCGGTCGTCGTTGAAGTGTAAAAGGAAGCCGAAGTTTTAAGTGGCCAACCACAAAGTTTGGGACAACATATTTACTTTTACTTATGTGTTAAACCCGGATTCTAGGGTTTTGTTTCTATTTTGCTTTAAATGTTTTTCTTTTGTAATCATTCTACAGTTTTCTAGTTTCTTTAAACTAGGGTTTTAGCTACAGGGTTTGTATTTAGGGAAAATTTGATCTCAGGTTTGAGATCAGTGCAAGGTTTTGAGCGTAGAATTAGAACAATAGCGAGGGGCCGCAAGTGTACCAGTGTTGTATGTGGGATATTGTTTTTAATACCTAGTAGAAACCTTGAGGAATGCAGCAGTGGGTAGGGTTTGGCCGAAGCTGGGTAAATTACGTGTTGTTTATTTTTTTGCACTTGTTTTATTGTTATATGCGTTGTGTGAATTATTTTATTTTCCGCGAAATTTCAATAAACCTTATTCATCCCCATATAGGGTTAATTTAGATCCTACAATTAGTATGTTGAGTTTTCTAATATTATGGTATAAATATCTAAATTAACACCTTAGTTGATTTTCATTTTTTAGAATTCATAAATAATTTTCTTATTTGCATTTCTTAAAAAAATTCGATATTAAAATGATATACATGTTGAAATTTTTCGACAACCCGAAGCGTCTTCATGTGCACGCACTTCGTTCAACGTAGAGGCACTACAAACCGTTGAAAAAACCCTCTTCGTGCCAACATCTTGATTGGATATCCTAACTCCCCCTAGGGCACACATATGTTCATGGCAACAATTAATCGTAACAAAAGGATCGTTGTTGTTACATGCCACCAATCCCATATATATACTCATCTTCTTTAAGATATCCTACCATGTGGGACTAATTGCAAATCCAATTTACGCACCCACTTTCATACAATGAGAGCCACACCTAACAGATCTCCACCTCGGCGAGTATTTCTCAACTGAATTTGAAGTTATACGGAGTTCTCAAACATTTGGAAAGGTCGCTAACACATTCAGCTGTTCGGCTTAGGTCGCTACCACCTCTAAGCAGTTTCACCAAGCTATTTCTACAAAGGGTACTCTTTTTTACAGCTGATCAGGCTGCAATCTAACATATAACTCCACCTTAACAAGAATCCGGAGCTCAAGCTACTGGAGCAAACTTACGCCAATGCTGCATCATATTGGTCTCCTCGAACAATCGGCTCTGATACCATGTTGAAATTGTTTGGCATCCTGAAGCATATTCATGTGCACGCGCTTCTTCAGCGTAGACGCACTACAAATCGCTGAACGAATTCCTCTTGGTGCCAACGTGCTGATTGGATATCCCAACATCCCCCTAGAGCACACATATGTTCATGACAATAATTAATTATAACAAAAGGAATCCCTTGCCAGCAAACCCATATATATACCCATCTTCTTTGAGATATCCTACGGTGTGGAACTAATTGCAAATCCATTTTATGCACCCACTCTCATACAATGCTAGCCACACCTAACAATACAAAGTTCATTAAATTACAGTATGAGTGGATTTTTCTTATTCAGTTTGGTGTTGTTAATTTGTTTTTTTTTTCTTTATTTTCAAATATTTTTGTATATATAATCAATAATGGTATGCACTAATTCATTATATATTTACCATTATGAAAATTTATATGTAAATATTTTATGCTGACAACAAATAACAAAATATGTTTCTAATGAAGTTAAGTGATTTTGTGAAACACAATATCATGTGCTTCAAACGTGAAATTATAAAAGTAATCATATATGTTGTTTGAGCACAATAAAAAAAAATTATAATGAAATGTTTAACATAAATTTGAGTTAAGTTATTCCATAATTTCAAATTTGTTAATTGAATCAAAATACAATTTTTTGGAATATCTACATATACACACATAAGTTTCCTTTTAGTTATCATATTAATGATAATTATTTTTCCTTTAATTATCATATTAAAGTTGTAAACACCCCACCTCCGTTAAGGTCACTCACAAAGGGAATGCATTAACTTTGGTGGAGTATTATAGGTAAAAGGTACAAGTAATTTACAAGACAGACATATAAACAGCGGAAAAACTAAATTTTATTTCATAAGCACGTGGTCCAGTCAAAACATTACAACAATTATCTCAACAACCAAATTCCAAATCATTACAATAGAACCTCTGCCTTGACTAAAACATAACGAAGCATAGAACAATAATAAAGCAACATAAATCCCCAATTAAGAGTGTAACCACGGTCATAGCCCAAGAAAAGAGAATCCAAGCAATATGTCTAGTCCCTTCAAGTTGGAAAAGGTCTGGATTAAGTTGAAGTATTCCCTCCCTGTGGACCTGCGGGGGGGAGGGAGGGAAAGGAAGACCAGAAGATGAAAGAAAACGGGTCAGACATAAGCCTGGTAAGTCCAGTGATTATTTAGCATGTAAACAGGTAAAAGGATCATGACGTGAATAAACTGAACCTAAGACAATACCGTAGAGATAAGATAACAATAAATAAGGAAAGATAAACTTAATATACTATCGCACTCATTTCTATTTCTCTACACCTACTAACAAGTGTTTCAACTAGCACCATGTGTTCATGATAAAATGATCCCTTTATCGATCGACTTCTACTTGCATGCATTTATGACTTGTGTCCTTTAGCCCCACTTGATAGTAGATACCTGTGCTGGTCCATCCATGGGGTGTATCAATTCCTATGGTGGCAACCCGACACAAATTCAAGATGCACAGTGTATACTACTGATGCCCAATGCCTGATTTGTCGCATGCCCATACTCCGTCAGAACCTACACTTCTGCACCACCCGCCGTTATCTTAACCAATTATAATCAGCCCAGTAATCGTGTCCCACCCTGCCTAGTTCAGGGTACCATGATACATCTATGTGGGTTACTGCTGAAATGGGTCCCCGTTACTAGGGTTTCCTAATCAACATGTTAAAATGGTTAAGTGTTCTCAAATTTACCTAACCTCACCCATCAGTTTAGTTAACATGTTTTATTGGTTAAGTGTTGCCTTAATTTACTTAACCCTACCATTCTTAGCTTGCCCGTTTCTTAGCTTTAACTCATTCATTAAAACACCAACCTCTCACATTAGATCTATATTGTTGCGGTCACTGGATGTGTCGGGCGGTTCCGGACAGTCTTACACCGCAACTGAATCTAACCTCGGGTTTTTGGGCTTAATCCACTAACCTTTCACATTAGATCTGTATTGTTACGACTGCTGGATGTGCCGAGCGGTTCCGAGCAGTCTTACACCGTAACTCAATCTAACTTCGGGTTAGGCATATTCATCTTTTAATTAATTTACATATTTATGTTTATCTGTAAATTATCCACCAATGTTGTCAACTCAAGTCATGTCCCATTTACCCTCTAAATTATGTCCATAATTCTTAGGTATACAAATTATACCATTTCATGCTATTAATCATTTACATGAATATGAGCCAACCTATGCCAATAGCATGTAATTTAATATTTTTCCCAATGTATCCCCGTTATTCGTTCGCATAAATTACATAGAACGTTAGGCTCGCTAATTAGCCTAACTCATAAACAAAAAGGGAAAAGCAAAGGGACATGTAACATTCCAATGGCATAAAACAGTATAGATCAACTAAGCATGTGTGATATAAATTTGGCATAGTACTACACAAATTTAATTAAACATGTAAATGTGAACTTGCATTTGAGTTGGATCAAATTAACATAGATCTAAACATATAAGCATGTAGATCTAGACATATAAGCATACATGAACATGACTTAGCTTATGATCTTGCATATAACGTAACATAAAGGAATCACCAAATTTATATACAACATGATAGGTTCATCACCAAATTAATATACAACATAATAGTTTCATCACCAAATTAATATACAACATGATAGGTTCATCACCAAATCAATATACAACATGATAAGTTGTATCAATCACAATAGTCACGTAGGCATAGTTAATTTCAGAATTGCTACAGGGATAAACATGAATCAGAATACGATTATCTTACAACTAGGCACAGTTCTAGTTTCGCTTCATTACAAGTCATGACTTTTATTTGTTCAAATCTAAAGAATAGCTGAACTTACAAAAAAAATCTTATTTTCTGGGATCTAAATTCTGAAATTGAAACGCTATCCTTTGATGTAGACTATTGATTCTCTAGTTTGGACTTGATTATGGGCTTTCTAACTTGATTTTTAGTTTAGAGAAAAATGGAGCCTATGCTGGTTTGGCCATGGATAGCATGACGGCTTCAGAGAGTAAGGTTATGAGGTTTTAGGGTTGAGGGTTGGGGTTGTTTATATAGAAGTTTAGATTAATGAGAGCCGTTAGATCAACCTAGGAGTAATCAGAGCCGTCTAGACCAAATAGAGCTAACCGGAAGTCGTCACATATACCCTAATGACTCAGAGAAACGTCACTGGACAAAACAGCCTAGATCTGGTCGAGGGGGTCGACCCCTACAGCGGGGTCGACACCCCAATCGACGGTCGACACCTATGTCGACCCCCCATGTGGGGAGTCGACCCCTATGGGCGGGAATTTTCCCGCCCAGCTGATTCTTGAAATTTTTGAATTTCGAACTACTTTTTGATTTAATTATTATTTATATTTAATTTCCATTTAAACTTGAAATCTTCTGAACTCCATAACTTCTTCATACGGAGTCTAATTCACGCAAACTCGGACTCTATCTCAAGTAGAATTCCGAGACGAACGAAATGGCACAACCCGTTTCCCCTAATTTCTACTTTAAAATTAAGTATTCTTTAATTCGTTACTTTAATGTTCACAGAAAATACGGGGTGTTACAAAAGCTAATTATGTTTACCTTCAATCATCATAATTTTATCCACCTTAATTCACCTTTACTGATAGTTGTATACCGTAAAGAATCATATTCATTCTCATAGATACTTTATGTTTGCATATATTTGTAAGCAAATTTTTAATATTATTAACGATCTACAAATTGAACTAAAGTTTATATCATTTTTTTTTGTTCAAATATGTTAATATATATAATGATTTGAATATAATAATTATAAATCGAAATTGCAAACGTTTTATTTATAAGCAATGTTGACAAAATTACTGAAAGTTTAAATAATTTAGAGTCCCAGTTTTAAAGTACCTTAATGTTTTAGTTTTAAATGTATTATATTTTTAAATTTTTTACTTCTCACTTTATCCAAATTTGAAACCATAAAAAACCGCTATTTTTTTGTAAACAAATTATGCATTTGATAGAGAATATGTGTAGTTTAGAATTTTTTTGATAAAAAGTGAACAAAGTTGACTTACCCCTTATGATTAGATTCCATGTATTTAAAAAAAAAATTAATCATTAAGGTTATATTTATAAGCCCCAAGATATCAGTGTTACTTTGAGACTTTACATTTTTGTAGTTTGATGAATGACTTTTGACTTTGCTTTAGAGATAAATGAATATTCTCTCAATATTATGCCTTTCATATTGAAGTGTTAACTATAATGAGATTGTCAAACGGATGCCAATTAATTATTTTATCCATGACCAAATAGACTATTTTGGTCACCGAGTCATCGATTAATCAAAAAATATTTTGTATGAATATAACAGTAAATTCACATTGTTAATAGTTTCCTAATTAGTTTGAATTATCTCAAATTATTAAATATATTTATTTTAACTTAGTTTTTGTTCTCAGTTTTTAATATTAAATATAAATTAAATTTTCATAGTGGTTGGAGTTATCTTTATGTACTAAGTTATATAGGTTTTGGATTTTTTCCAATCATCTAATCATCACATTTTTCAATGATTATTTGTAATCTTACAAGACACTTGTGCTAAAGATTATTCTTTCTTAAATTGCTTTAAAATGCAGCAATGTCAAATGATCCTTAAAATATTAGAAAACATGATTAGGTATACAAAAAGTTATAAATTTGTTAAAGAATATGCAGAACTTGATAACTTTAGTCTTCATTTTATTTCTTTATTATTTTTGTTGTAGGTAAATAATATTGTGTCATGCTTCAAATTTTACAGTACAAAATTTTTGTATGCATTATTGATAATTTAACAAATTCTTTCTTACTATAGAGAAATATCATAGTTGAAACTTTCTATCTGTTCTTAATGACTTTTAACCACATTCATACTTTTATTTTAAAAGAGAGAATGTATAGACTAAATTCTTTAATAATATAACAAAATGTTGTCAAAGTAATATTTTTTCTGCTTTTAAAGGCGACATTATAATTTTTGTAGCTCTTAATGTTGAAATGAAACAATATATATCTTTATAAATGATAAATAGTTGTAACAATATACAATTAGAAAGCCATTAGAGGAGGAGAAAGAAGATACTTTTATTCATTCCCAAATTTAGTACACTATTTACATTACATGACTCCTTATATAAAGGCTTGGCAGCTTGGAGTAAAACTTATCCCAAAATGTGGGACTAAACAGAATATGACAAAAGCATATTCACTCATATATATTACAACACTCCCCCTTGAATATGCGTATGTAAAGATGATAAGAATAACTGCCTCATTAAAAACCTTTTTATGAAAAACTTTGTGGGAAAAATCATAAACAAGGAAAAGAGTACAATTTTTTTATTCCGTCTCTAGGTAACATATTGACAATGTTCCAATGAGGGTTGATACTTCTGGATCAAAATAATGCCTCATTAAAAACCATACTAATAAAAACCCAGTGGGAAAAATATTAGTGAAGGAAAAGAGTACATTACAGCATAATATATGCTCCCCTTGATTTGTAACGCATTATTCAAATAGTTTGGTGATGCAAGCGGTGCATAACAATTTTATATATCATCTTCTGCAACGTTGATTTTGGAAGTGCCTTCGTGAATGGATCTACTAGATTTTCTTGAGATTGGATTTGCTTCACTTCTATCTTACTGTCCCTTTTTGGAGCTCATGTGTGAAAAAGAATTTGGGAGAAATGTGTTTTGTCCTATCAAACTTGGTATATCCTGCTTGAATCTGAGCTACGCATGCTGCATTGTCTTCATAAATAATTGATCTTTCTATAGTTGAGGGAAGTTGACATATGCTACGAATATGTTCAATTAATTATCTTAACCAAATACATTCTTGACTTGCTTCATGTAGTGCTAGTACTTCAGAATGATTGGATGATGTTACTACCAATGTTTGCTTTGTAGATCTCCATGAAATAGTTGCATAATTGTTTGTAAACACATATCCAGTTTGTGATTTTTCTTTATGTGGATCAGAAAGGTAACTTTAACACTCCTCCTTGAATATGTGTCTTCAAATTCTTGAATGCTTTTATAGTAGCTTGAAGTTATCCCTTTTGAAAGATTATTTCTCCCCTTCATAGTATATTGCTTGCAAATATCTATTCAGATGACATAGGTATTTTTTTGTTGCCTCGTTAAAAACCTCTATAAGGAAATCCCAATGGGAAAAACCTTGATCGTGGAAAAGAGCGCAACTCTTGAAATTGTAAATACCATATTAAAATGATATTTCTTCTAAAAGTTCGATACTTCAGGATCGATGTAATGCCTCATTAAACCTTACTAAGAAAAACCATATGGGAAAAATCTTAGTGAAGGAAAAAGAGTACAAAAACATATTTTCAATAATTTAATACATTAAATGTAGAATGATTCTTCTGGATCAATATAATTCTTCAGTAAAAAACCTTACAAAAGAAAACCCAGTGGGAAAAACCTTAGTTAAGGATAAAAATACAGATTAACTTGAATAACATATTTGAGATGTTATTCCTTGATATGGTGCTTGATTCTTCTAGATCAAGATAATGCCTCATTAAAACTTTCAAATATTACTTTGAGGATGATACTTCTTTCGATATTCCCCCTTATTTAATTTCCTCTAAAATTATAATTATCCTTTGATATCTCAATTTCATTATAGATACTTCTAGATCAATATGTATCCCAGTGACAATATTACTCAAAAAAAATCCTGTATAGGAAATAAAATCAAGAGATAATAATCTTTAGTCTTCATACTTCCGATGTTCATCATTTATTAACATTTGCTCATTGAAAACTTCACAATGAAAAACCCTATGGGAAAAACCAAAGCGAAGGAAAAAGAGTACAACATCACAATATAATTCTTAATGAACTTTTCTTTAAAAACTTTTGTGTGCATTTTCATGCTTCAGGCATGTTTTCTTATTAAAGACACCTTTTGTTTGTGCTTGCTTGTTGTACACTTCGAGTGTTTACAATTTTGTGCTTCAATCAGGTTTGCACACTGAAATACATTTGTAATGAACAATAATAGTTTCATTACATCAATACTTAAAAGCAGGAAGTAATCTACTCATCTCGAATTATATCAAGATTTTCATTACAACAATGCTTAGAAGCATGTTGTAATCTATATTATATGTTCTTTGCATTTTTTATAATTACTAAAGTTATTTACATTCTTCAGGAACTTGTACACTTCAATGAATTTTGCATACCGCAAATATACTCAAAAGTATATTAAATGTTTCATTACAACAATATTTAAAAGCAGGAAATAATCTACTCATCATGAATTATATCATGATTTTCATTATAGCAATACTTAAAGGATTGTTGTAATCGACTCTCTTTATTCTTTGTATTTCATACAACCAACAAAGTAGTTTATGTTCTTTAGGAACTAATATTCTTTCAACATTTAGTGTTATTTAACAAATATTCGTACCTTTGAGGTTTATTCACTACTTTGTGGACTACAGGTCCACATTTCTCAATTAGAGAAGGATTCATAATGGCCAATCATGATTTAACATAAGCGCTTTACTTTTTATAAATTTATCATTGATGACTATATATTGTCAATTCTAGATATAATTTCTTGAGATCTCTTTATTTATATATTTTAGGTTCCTAAACTTCTTCTGGTGTTATTTAACAATCATGTCATGGATCTCTTCAAGAGACTCCTTAGGTGTTTCTTTAAAAATACTCACTTCCTTCATCTGGCATCTTTATTACTTACTTCAAAAGTATTTCGAACTGACTTTTAAACCAATCTTTAAATGTGGTCTATGCATTTTGATCCTTTAGGGATTCAAATATATATATATATTGAAGCAAGTCTACAAGGGATATTATTTATAATTTTTTCATGTGACAATTATTTAACACTGATACACAAAATGAAATTGCATCCCTTTATCATTCCCCTCAATGTTAACAAATATTGTCACACTAAATAGTAATCATCATGGGATTCTCATTTTGATCCATTATCACATTGCTGCTAGCAAATATATTATATGTATATCAGTTGTAGGAGGATAACCCTTATAACGACCCCAAACCCCGTACTGACTGCGGCAAGGGTAATCCTTGGAATATAACACATAAACAGAAACAACAGAACATAATTAAATAAATACACCAGATAATGAACAAATAATACACTGGATAAACATAATCATCAGAGTTACACAGTACACAGGATCATACTTAGTACAAATACAGTTCAGCTATACATAAATGTCTACAGCGGAAATAAACATAATATGTACAATAGGAGCTGAACAACATAAAAAGAGATAACTGATAGAATCCATCTTTAGCTCCAGCTATCCAGAGAAAGCCAGCTAAAACCTGAATACAAGGCTGCCTGTGTAGAAAAAGGGGCACCCGAGTTTGAAAGTGAAACAAACTACGAGTCAGTCATGGGACTGGTATGAGATAACTACTCAACACATTTAAAATATGGCTAATCTCAGGACCATGCCATTTTCATGGAACGGGTTTACTCCATCGGATTGCCAGTGCTTTAAAACAAATAATTCTTTTAAACATCGCAATGCTTTTTATAAAAATGAAGCCATTATAAGACTCAGTTCCCATCACACAATGCAACGCAAACCGGAGGATAGAGTTTTTACCTTATAACGGCCAAAATATGCTTGATACGAATAAAACAAAAGAATTTGATATTATTACTAGTGTTTATATGTTTCAAAAGCAATTTCAAATCATAAGTATCAATCATAGACGGCATTTATGCCCCATACCACTATGTTGCCATATATAGGTATACAATCAAAACCGCACAGTCACGTATTTGGAAATTGGATTTCCGTCATGAACCAAGGCAAAAGATAGTCCTTACCGACTTCGAGACAATCTAGCCCATGTCTCAGGCAAGCGCGCAGGCAAGCCTTTGGAGTGACAGGGCCGGTCCACCGATGTGGATTAAAATTCCTGAACACTACGTTTCCCTGCCCTATGGGGCGTAAATGAGCCAACAAATGACCCCATCGGTCCCGGATCGACCGATATAACCGAGGCGCCTCACAATCCATCATCCACATAAGTAAAATGTCAAGCCGTGTAAAAACACTGACACAACTCCTAGCTGGAAGGAAACGCATGCCCTCCCTGAGGTCCTTCTCCCGTTTCTGGTTCATACCGGGGTGTGAGGCTCGCGAATTCACGTTATACACAAAGCTACGCCACACATGCGGTTCTTTGATCATCAATCACAAGACTTTGCTTTTCAATAGAAGCCCTGATCACTGCATCTTAGCATGCCACACCGGCAATTTTCACCATGCAACTGATGGTTATCAATCGCATAGAATGAATTCCAATGTCAGACACACAGTCCATTTGCAAGTCCGTTCTGGGTCTGAACGAAACCGAAGGCACTAAATAACTCGCATATCCATCGATCCCCATGTACGTCTGGACGATCACCACTCATTATCCATATTTCGGGATGCCTCCCAATCAGGACATCAGTTACCATCCAAACGAGGTGAAGTTCGGTCTTCAATCACCGTCTTCATCTTCGACTTCTTATCGTCGATTCGGTTATTCAGAATGGAATAAACCCGGTCTTTCTGAGCAACTCGTGTATATAATAAACAAGTGTTACACAAACACAACATACGCATCATTTCAATTCATTAGTCACTAACTGTCAATCAGTAAGAGAACGATTTCCCAAATCTTAACCCGAAGGCCGAAACCAACATCAGATCAAAATCCAGGAAACCATTCGACTTAGCTAACCTTCAGTTAATTTCTAAATTTCACAACCATATCGTTTATAATATTTTATAATGATTTATCGCTATTTTTATTTATTTTAAAATAGCCAATTTATTTAAAACGACGCTTCGGGCCATAACGCGGCCGTGGCGCTGTTTTTCTTCAGATTTGATTTACACATATCTGAAATTCTAGCCGTTGGATCTTCACAAAATTCATATCATTAGAAAGATCTTTTCAAAACGAATCCAACGGTTCCAGTTTCGGGAAAATCCGACGGTCGGATCTCCCGGTATAATCGTTTGAAATTTCGATTTCAAAATACAAACTGCAGCGTCGTTATTCTATTTAATATAATTATATATGTATATATATATAAATATAATCGATTCTGGCGTTGTTTTTCTTCAGATTTGAATTAAACATTCCAGACAATCCAACCGTTGGATTTTTACAAAGTTGCTGCCATTGGAATGATATTTCCAAAGCGAACCCAATGGTTGCGCTTTCGGGAAAATCCGATGGTCGGATCTCCCGCACTAATCGTTTGAAATCACGGTTTCAAAATACGAACTGCAGCTTCGCTATTTGATATATTTCAATTCTATATATATATATATATATATATATATATATATATATATCGATTCTTCGCTTTCAAAACTATATGATATTCATACTTTTGATAAAAATGTTATTTTTATCTAACTGTCTTCTATTTCAACACTTCACTATTTTTAACAATTCATGTATATAATAAAAATGTGATTTTTAATGTAAAACAATTTATTTCAAGACACGACTATTTTATATAGTTCATATAGATGATAAAAATATGATTTTTATTTTAAAACAATTTCTTTCAAAACACGACTATTTTATATAGTTCATATAGATGAAAAAATATGGTTTTTATTATAAAACAATTTAATTCAAAATATAAATACCATTCAACACATGAATTTCAATTCAACGAATGAATTTCGATTCAACACATGAAGGTTTTCTATAGTTTATATATATAGATAAAAAGGTGATTTTTATATTTAAAACACGAATACGATTCAACACATGAATTTCTGTTCAACGAATGAATTTCAATTCAACACATGAAGGTTTTTTATAGTTTGTATATATAGAGTAAAAATGTGATTTTTATTGTTAAAACAATTTATTTAAAACACGAATACCATTCAACACTTGAATATGATCCAACGAATGAATTTCTATTCAAAACATGAAGGTTTTCTATAGTTTGTATATATAGAGTAAAAATGTGATTTTTATTGTTAAAACAATTTATTTAAAACACGAATACCATTCAACACATGAATTTCAATTCAAAACATGAAGGTTTTCTATAGTTTATACATATAGATAAAAAGGTGATTTTTATTGCAAAACATGAATGTCGTTAAATAGATGAATTTCCATTCAACACACAAATATAGTTTCAACACATGAAAATAATTCTAACACATGAATGTTATTCAAAATTTCGGCAGCATAACGGCAGGGTAGTTAAAACCGGGACCGTCCCTAGTACGGCTCCTCGCTCTACCTCAAAGCCTCGCAGCTTTTGACAATGGGGAATCATGCATCTAGTTCGCACGTAGGCGGCATGTATATTTTTTTCATTTCCACAAACTAATCCTATGTGGTTTCAACCAAATATTTCTCAACCACAAACGGGTATTTTTCAACCACAATCAATCAATTTCAACCACAAACAATTTCAATCAACCATTCGCTATCAATCAATTTTCACACCAATCACAACCAATAAATATCGTCCATGGTTTGTGGATGAGGGGCGTATATATTTATATTTATATATATTTATATATAGCATTTCACTTCTATTTCAACACATATATAATTTTTTTTACAACGCATATACAACTTATACATCGAACGTACAACTTATACAACGCTTATACAAGAGGTGTACAACGCTTATATAACTCATACATCGACTATATAATTTATACATCGTCGTTTTCCATATCGTTTATAATTTAGAAATCTCACATTGGGTTCCACTCCACCAAATATAGCAGAAGGCTCAGAAAAATATGCGGTCTCTTCTAGAATGTAGAAGACGTCCACACGAGTCCACTGTCTCTTGTTTCACTGAATTTCGTCAAGAAACGAAAAAGATATGATTTTTACAGTCAAATAAAAAACCGTAGCGCTTTAAACTGCTATAATATAGTATAAAATAAAAACAGTCGTATAGTTTCAAACCTGTTCAAAACTAGGTTTGTAGTTTTTGTGAAAACCGAGCAGCGTGGAGACGATCGGAGGGTACCACGGCCTAGAGCTATGAGAGGGCTTCCTGGCGACGGTGGTGGGGGCCCCAGCGATGGCCAGAATCGGGATCGGCGGCGGTGGGAAGTCTTTGACTTCGTGGGGCTCGTGTTCGTCGAGGCGGCGACGAGGGAGAGTGATAGTTGATCGGATTTAAAGAGGGAGGCGGGCGCTATCGAGATCTGGTGGCGGCGGCGGCTAATTGTGGCTGAGGTGGTGGGAAAATGGTCGGGAAGGAGGGAGCAACTATCGCCGTTGATCGAAGGAGAAAAAAGGGTTTTTCAATTATTATTATTTTAATTTATGAAAGGAATAATTTGATTGGCCGGGGCTTTTAAAAGGGGTTTTCTAACACGACCTCCAATCCGAACCCAATGACTGTCGTCCCTAGCGTTTTGCCCCCACTCCGAAAACAATGGGATATGTTTCGTAGGCCCATTCGATTATTTCAGTCAGTTTTCCTTCAAATTAAAATATAAAACATTCAATATTTCATTTGAACGTACATTTCAATTTGCCAGGACCACAAACTGATTACAAAAATTCCAGAAAAATAAATCTAGCTAAGTTTTGATGATATGGTCCCAACAAAACTAGTTTCATCGAATTCTGAGACCGTTTGAAAAGTGGCCATTTTTGGTCGATCCAATTTAACTGTAATTACCAAAACACATTTTCCTTTGGCACGCTCACATACTAGCTTCAAAAATTATGAAATTTGAAACCTAGCAATTACTTCACATCCCGGATCCAACAAAAGTGGTTTCGTCAAATTCCGAGGTCGTTTGCAAAATGGCCAATTTCACAGGCTATATAAATTCCATAGCGACCTTTCTGAAAATTCATTTGGCCATAACTTTTTCTTTCCGCTATGAAACTTCGATTTTTCAGATTCGTTAGAAAGGTATTCACTAACAGATTTAAATATTTTTGGTTTCACTTAGATCCGTTTTGTTTTGCACCCGGTACAGTCAGTCAAAGTTTGAATTCAAATTTTGAAACTACTGCGCCATTTCAGGCCTTGTTTATAATTAGAATTAATTATATTCCTTTTCAATTGTCGATTCAAACTCAGTTTTCATCTTTATTATTTAAAATATTTATTTTACATATTTAAAATCCACTATTTTAGCCAATTTAAAATTTTGAAATTGGTTCAGATTTTCTGGGTCGTTACAAATAGTCGATAAAATGCATTCATTTTTTTAACTTATTCTCTTTCATTGATCTAGCAATATTGGAGGAATATTCTTATTATACAGATCATTTGAATACACATATGACTTCAGGTCATTTAACATTCATGTTGATTGAAATTTAAATCACTAAATAATATTTGTGCATAATCTATGAAATAATCTTATAAAAAACTTCAGATTGTTAGTTAAATATTTATAGATATGAATATATAAATACATGTGTCCACTTATTATAAATTTGCATAGTCTTTCTCATTTGAGTTAGTGATTTTAGAATAAATTATTACAAAGGGCAAACTATTGATTTCAATGTATTGATCAATGTCATTACAAATTCTTCAGGATCGTATGATAATGTTCCAAACTTCTGGTTTGAAAACACATTGAACTTTTGGTCCAAATAAATATATGAACAACTTCAAGTTGTTAAGTTGATGGAGTTTTAATATTGCTTCAGTGATATTCCATAAACACCATTTATAGAGTTTTAGTACATATTTTCTCTTTTAGGAGAAATTTATGAACTTTTCTACAAATATTTATCACTTTAATTTGTAGAAAACTCTTCTAGAGATATTTTATTACTTTCAAATAAACAGATCTCTTCTAGAGATGTCTTACCATTTCCAAATATACAAATATCCTCTAAAGATATTTTGTTATCACCGCTTCTAGGATGAACTTATCTCCTCCAGAGATAAATATATACAAACTATTGAAATGTCATATCAATATACAAAAATACATATCAAACTTTAATTTCAATAAGAAAAGTAGATGCATTAATTAAAAATAAGATTCAAGAAAAAAATCACTACTTCTGGAGTGTATGATATTCCTTCAGGGAACATATCTTTTATTTATGTAATTGCAATGCAACAAATAAAAAAATCTCTAACATTTCTTCTAGGATGTTGGATTTCCTATATAAAATAAATCTCTAGAACATCTCTTCAAGAGATTAATATGCATATTATATCTTCAGGATATTCAGTTAATATAAATTGTATATGAAAGATGTCAGTTAGATGAAACTTGTTTAGAGATTTCTATTGAACCCATTATTATGTGTGTGTCTCTTTAACTTCTTCTAGAAGTACAATCTTTTCATGTCACAGCTTCTAGAAAGCTTCGGATTTCTATTTCTTGAGTATTATGATTTATTTATTTCCTTTAGCTTCTTCAGGAGGTAAAATCTTATCATTTTACATAATATCAACATAACTTCAGGCTACTTATTCATGAACTTCAAGTTTATTAAAAAAAATTATGAACTTCGGGTTCTAAAATTATGTGTAAACTCCTTGTTTAGAAGCTTATAAATTTTGACAAGTTAAGAAAAATATTGATATGAATTCAAGAATTCAGGTCTTGGATTTTGAGTTATACAACTCCTTGTTAGAATAATTTCTTCACACAACTTCAGGTTGTTGTTGAACCTATTTCTACCATTATATCATATATTACTTGCCAAATAAGTATATAAAAAAATCATACTTATATCCATATTCTGAGCATGAACATATAACATTTAATTTATAATAACCAATGCATTTATGATAATAGTATATGGCCTAGGATATAACTATTTTCACAATAAAATGATTTTATTACAAATATATGAATCAATTGAAAAATGGTACTTAAAGTAACACAATTTCATCTCAGGTTTAAGTTCAATGTTACTCAATGATAAAATTAAAATGAATATCTTAATAATGAAATTTCTTTCTCAATAATTAAATTTCCTAAAATAAATATCTCTTCTTGATATATATATATATATATATATATATATAAAATCTTCATACAAATATAATAGCATCTTCAGGATGCAACAAATCTTACATCCGTAATTTTAGCAAATGAGATATATTGCATAAAAGATTTCTATCTCAAATAACGAATGCATTCAATAATTCATAGAAAACTCAAATTTTTTGACTATAATGGAATTACAAGTTCTCAACTTTTATTTCAAATACTAAAAATTAAGTTTGTCGTGTATGCTTTCATTAATATTTCCATTCACTTCAGGTGCTAAATCAAAAATAACCTTAATAAATGAAAGCTTTTCTTTTTTCTTCATTGCTTTTTCAAATCCTTTTCAATTACATGTCATTTGCTATAAGAAAAAAATTAAATGCAATTATATGCGTCGAGGCTTTTATTTAATCTTTCTCGTTTGCATATGAACTTCAGGTTCCTCATTTGCATATGAACTTCAAGTTCCTCATTTGCATATGAACTTCAGGTTCCTCATTTGCATACGACCTTCAGTTTCTTTATTTGCATACGAACTTCAGGTTCCTTATTTGCATACGAACTTGAGGTTCCTTATTTTCATACGAATTTCAGGTTCCTTATTTGCATACAAACTTCAGGTTTCTCATTTGCATATGAACTTCAGGTTCCTTATTTGAAAAAAAAAATTGTTTACATCATGATTTTTCAATTTCACTTTCGGTGATAAATCAATATTCACTACACCAAAACAAGGGATTCCCATTAAGTATAGGTGTTGCAAATAATTTCAGTAACACTTTTAAGTGTCACCAACGGCCTGTGAGGAATTTTCTGTAACACGTATAAGTGTTTGAAACAGAGTAACTGCTAACACTTACAAGTGTTACAAACATATTCATTGCTAATACTTATAAGTGTTACAAACATATTCATTGCTAACACGCATAAATGTTGGAACTATAAGATATGGTAACACTTATAAGAGTTACAAACATATTCATTGCTAACACTAATAAATGTTAAAACCATAAGATAAGGTAACACTTATAAGAGTTACAAACATATCCATTGCTAACACTTATAAATGTTGGAACTATAAGATATGGTAACACTTATAAATGTCAGTATCATAATCCTACTAACTCTTATAAGTGTTGGCATACATAAATTGCTAGCACTTATACAACATGTCTTCATGATTTTCAATCATATATATAATTCAACATATCAATTCAAATAAAAGTATTTGATACACTTCCATATTTCAAATTCAACAATGTCACTTTTTCATAATGCTTCCAATTTCAAAATACCATAATATCAAGTTCAAATTACAAAAAAGAATACAAAGTTTTACTAAGGATACGTAGAATTTTAGATACTATGAAGGCGAAATGTGGACCATATCACAAAGCCTCCATCCGAAAATTCACAAAGCTTGTAATGTCCGTTTTGAGGACCATCGTAAATTGGTGCTTCCGAATCTAAAACTTCTGTTATCCAAACAACTTCTATTATCCAAACATCGTAAATTAGTTTTGCAGATGATTTTCATTGGATTGGTTTGAGAAATTGGGAAATATTACAGCTTTGAGATGCTAAAAACTGAGTTCAATTATGCCAAATACCAAGATCCCTGATGCATTTATCGTACATGTTTCTTCTTTCAAATTGGATATCTACAATCCATTACGTTAGTAAATAAAAATATATAAATGTGTTTATATGTATAATATTTTTGTAAGAACAAATATTTGACTTAGTATTGTAATAATTTTTTTTTTATAAACCAATGTTGGTCTAAACAAATGTGTGTACACTAATACGGTTCGCAAATTACTGATCTTCTGAAATAGGAATCTGTAATAGTTATATATGTATAGAAGTATTTGCGCGAAAACTGAGCTGCTCAATTCGCGCGAAAACTGAAACCAATATTAAGCTATTTGGATCTAATTCGTTTAGTGTTTAATTCTTTTCTTACTTTAAAGGATCATTAGTTTTACTATATCTAAGTTAACTTCCAGACCTTTTAAATAGAATACTCATATCTTTTTCCATTTCACAAAATAGGTGAGATTGAAAACTATACGTCTGATTTTAATTAAAAAAAATCTATATACATAATGGCAGGAAGTAGGCCACTAAGATTCAATATCCATAATATCATAATAAAAAACACTTGCAGATTATTTTTACCAAACACAACTTCATGTAGTTTTAAGTTTTTACATTTCATATTTTACTTTGTTTTTATAAATAGGATTGAACTTGCATTAAAATCATGATTTACTAAGGAAACTTTTAGTACAGGAAACATAAAACAAAATGATTATCTACTCTTGCACTTGGCCCACGAAATTAATGTACCTTAATTATGAAATTCAGTTTAAAACATCAATAAGAATATGTTATAGCATGATATATTCATCTCATACATTGTAGCCACCAAACATCTGCCAATACAGAAAGTGCAACTGCGGGAATCTGATTCTCAAGCCCATATGCATCCATCCTCTAACATAACTGCCATATACAACTTCCAAACTAAAGCTACCACTCTCGGCAACTTCAAATCCAAGAGTTAAATGAGCTGTAAAATAAAAATACATTTGTGAACTCAAGCATCAACAGAATTTTATGTAATAAAATTCACATTTACTTAAAGAATTGAAGTATTGAAGAATAAAATATATAAAAGATTTTGAAGAAGAAATGATATAAGAATGAAGAACAGAATTTTTTATTACTGTTGTTGTAATGTCTTAATGATAATAAGTGAGTAATATCGTGTATTTATACACGATACAATTGTTTACAGCATAACATAATATTTGGGCTTTAGCCCAGGCCCATGAATGTTACATAGTGATATACACGAAATGATGAGATAATCCTGAAGCCTATCTTTCATTTGTATACTTTATATCTCCCTGCAAATGAAAGCTAGGGTTTCTAATGTCCGCCGCCACATCTTAAGGAGATGAAATTTGATAAATTTCCTCAGAAATTAGTCTGAATCAGCCTTGATCTCAAAGTATTTGCAGGCGATGGCGAGGATTCAGCCTATGAGAGCTTATACTTGCTTCGCTTAAGTGGTCTCTGCCTTGAATGTTTTCGATTTTTGGATGTGAGATGCTGATTTGCTTTGCAGGCTTTACGTCTTCAATACTTGAACTGTCAGCTTGCGTTGGCCTCCATCTAGATTTGTCAGACATTACAGGTTTTAGATCTGAGTTTGTGAATTTTGCTTTCTCCCCAAGGTTTGATCTTTCAATTACTTTAAGTTCAGATCTCAATCTGGCAAAGTTTTTGCTTAATAATGGCTTTGTAAGAATATATGCTATCTGATAATTTGCTGGAACATGATTTATTTGAAGTTTTCCCTTGATTACTTGTTCTCGAACAAAATATAGATCAATTTCCATGTGCTTGGTTCTTGAATGCAGTATAGGATTAGATGATAATGATACTACACTTAAATTGTCACACCATAGTACTGGCTACTTTGAAACTGTAACTTTGAGTTCACTTAGGAGTGATTGTACCCACATAATTTCAGCAGTTGCATTAGCAATACTCCGGAATTCAGATTCAGTACTGGACCTTGAGACTGTAGATTGTTTCTTAGCACACCATGATATAGGGTTATTTCCTAAATAAATGCAGTAGCCTGAAGTTGATCTTCTGTCATCAGGGTCAGTTGCCCAGTCTGCATCACTATATCCAATAATATTGAGCTGATTGCCTTGTGTGAAGTGTAAACCATAGTCCATAGTTCCCTTTAGATATCTGAGCACTCTTTTCATTGCCTTCCAATGATCTTCTTTTGGCTTCTGCAAAAATTGTGAAAGTTTGTTAACACAGTATGTTATTTCAGGTCTAGTAATGGTAGCATATTGTAATGCTCCAACTAGATTTCTATATTGTCTGATATTGACAATGTTTTCTCCCCTGTATTTAGATAGTTGATGATTTGTTATCATTGGTGTAGGCAGGGCATTTGCAGCTTCCATCTTTGCTCTAACAAGAATTTCATTGATATATTTCCTTTGACTCAAAAATAATTCTGATTTTGATGTTTTAATAACTTCAATGCCTAAAAAATAATTGAGCTCCCCCAAGTCTTTGATTGAAAACTGTTTGTCAACAATCTGAGTGAGCTTTCTAATTTCAGTTTCACTATTTCCTGTAATGATTAAATCATCCACATATATTAAAACAAAATAGTTATATTATCAGTAATTTTGACAAGCAGAGAGTGATCTGATTTAGTAGATTGAAACTTTAATTTTGTTAAAGTAAGTTTCAATTTATCAAACCAAACTCTGGGAGCTTGTTTAAGCCCATAAATTGCTTGTTTAGTTTACAAACAAGCTCTCCATTCTTCTGATATCCCTGAGGTTGACTCATATATACTTCCTCCTTTAAGTCACTGTTCAGAAATGCATTGTTTACGTTCGGTTGTTGTATCCTCCAATTGTTAAGTAGAGCTATGGTAAGAACTATTCTTATGGTTGTTGGTTTAACAACTGGAGAAAATGTCTCTTCAAAGTCAAAACCATATTGTTGTGTGAAGCCTCTAGCGACAAGTCTTGCCTTGTATTTATGTATTGATCCATCAGCATTTCTTTTTAGCGTGTATGTCAACTTGCTATCTATTATATTCTTATCTGCTGGGGCTTTAACAAGTGTCCAGGTCTTGTTCTTTATCAAGGCTTGATATTCATCATCCATAGCTTGTTTCCAGTTCTGGTTGCTAATGGCTTGATTGTAATTTGCTGGTTCATCTGAATTACTGATAACATTATAAACTTTGGGCTTGAAAATACCCCTTTTTGATCTAGTGATCATTGGATGACCTGTCTGAATTTGTTCACTCTGTTCATGAGTTTCATTATTATCATTCCTAGTATCTGATTGATCATTTCTAACTTCTGAACTTCAGTCATGCTGTAGATGTTCATGTTGTTGCTGATTGTTGCTGGGTTGATTGGAAGGCTCAGATGTCTCACTGCTTGATGATGATGCATGCTGTTGAGAAGAGTCTGAGCTACCATCACCAGTGTCTTCAGTACTGTTGTCAGAGTACAGAGGTATTCCTAGTATTGACTTCTTTGGATTGTATATTTTTTGTGTAGTAGCTATGTCTTTATCTTTGAAAGGAAATACCTTTTCATTAAATACAACATGTCTACTAATGTAGACTTTGCCTTTTTCATCAAGACATTTGTAACCCTTCTGGTCACTTGCATATCCTATAAAAGTGCATGCTGAGGATCTAAATTTAGTTTATGAGTATTGTATGGCCTTAAGTATGGATAGCATAGACAGCCAAAGACTTTGAGCCTATCATAATCAGGTTTA
Source organism: Allium sativum (assembly GCA_030737875.1). Taxonomy (NCBI): domain Eukaryota; kingdom Viridiplantae; phylum Streptophyta; class Magnoliopsida; order Asparagales; family Amaryllidaceae; genus Allium; species Allium sativum. Next base: position 418,586,922 of record CM060913.1, on the reverse strand, counting down.
ACATTATATAAAGATTCTAGAGGACTTTTGTTGTTCAGAGTTTTGGTTGGCAACCTGTTTATTAGATATACAGAAGTGTTAAAAGCATCAGGCCAAAATTTCATAGTTAAGTTACTCTAAGCTAATAAAGTAAGACCACAATCCACAATATGCCTATGCTTTCTCTCAACTAAACCATTCTGCTCAGAGGTATATGGACAACTTAATCTGTGAATTATACCTTTCTTTTGAAAGTATTCACCTAAAGGTTTAAATTCCATGCCTCCATCAGTTTGTAGTATTTTCAAACTTTCACCTGTTTGTTTTTCAGCTTGATTAATAAAATGAATGACAACTTTAGTGGTTTCAGACTTGGATTTTAAAAAATATATCCAAGTATATCTAGAATAGGAGTCAACAAAGGAAATATAATAGTTAAAGCCATAATCTGAATTTGTTGAAGCAGGACCCCATAGATCTGCTGCAACAAGTTCAAGTGGTTTAGTGTAATTAGTTAAAGAATTCGTGAATGGCAACTTGTGGCTTTTGCCCATTTGACAAAAAGTGCAAACATATGGCATATGGACATTGTTATATGAAATTTTGTTTGTGTCTAAAACTTTCTTGACAACATTTACATTAGCATGACCAAGCTTTATATGCCATAGATCAAATACACTGATTTTATCATTAATTTCTGATAGGTAGCAACTGTTTTCCTCTTGACCATTACTTGCAGTATTCACATCATTGAATTTGTACAATCCATTGCATGTTTTACCCTGCAAAATAATTTCATTAGTCAATAAATTTTTAACTAAACAATGATGTGGATGAAATTCAAAATACACATTATTGTCTTTAGCAAACTGTGATACACTGAGTAAATTCTTTTTTATATGAGGAACCATAAGTAGATTATTGAGGTATAGTTGCTTTTTACCTTTTATGCTACCAAAGCCAATATGTGTAATGTTTACACTGCTACCATTACCCATACGTAAAGAATTCATACCTTTGTACTCCCTTTGGCCTAGATTGAGATTGTTGAGATTATTTGTGATATGATTAGTAGCACCTGAGTCTGGATACCAATTATCATCTCCAGTGTCATCTGTTTGGCTGTTTCTTGACATGTTGCTTTGACTGTCTGTTTCAACATTTGCCAGATTTGCTGTAGGGTTTGTTTTTCTTTGACTATTTTGTGTTTCACCACCAACATAATTGTTATTAAACCTGAAATAGCACTTCACAGCTGTATGCCCTATTTTTCCACAAATTTGACACTTAGGTCTGTTATTATTATTGCTCCACCTTCCTCTTCCTCTGCCTCTATTAGAAGAGCCTCCTCTTTGATTAAAAGAATCTCCTCTGTTTTGATTCTTGTTTATGGTTTCAGCAACATTAGCAGATAATTCATTTAATTGTGACCTTTTTGTTTCAATTCTTGCCTCATGCGCAAGAAGAATAGAGTGTACATCTTCCATAGAACTGGTCACCTTTTGAGATGTGATAACTGCTACAACAGCTTCATACTCTTCACCCAGTCCATTTAGGATTGATAAAATATGCTCAGAATCACTGATTCTTTGACCTGCTGCCTCAAGATGATCACATAATCCTTTAACTTTTGTTAAGTATTCTCTCATGGACAGGTTATCTTTCCTGGCAGTCTGTAATTGGTTTCTATAGAAAATTGTCTTTGCTGATGATTAAGTATTAAAGGACTTTCTATGATTGTCCAAATATCATAGGCTGTTTTACACCCAATTACTTGGGATAAAATCTTTTCACTTATAGATGATAATAACCATGCACAGATTAGTCTATCCTGTCTATGATATTTGACATAATCATCATTGCTAACTACCCTATTATCAGCATCAGTTATGAACTTAAGTGGAATAGCAATAGTACCAAGAATGTATCCTTCAAGACCATAGCCTTGAATGGCTGTCTCTACTTGCAATTTCCATAGCAAGTAGTTGTTTTCTTCAAGGTGAATCGTAATTAGTTGAGTTTGTGGATTTATACCTGTTTTAACAAGAGATTCTGCACTGGACATGTTTTGATCCACTGATGTTGACTGGTTTTGATTTGCAGATGAATTTCCAGGAGTAATTGGTGGTTGATTTCCAGGAGGAATCGTTGAGGAGTTATGATCATCCACCATGATGACAACAAAACAACACTGTATCTTGAAGCTTTGAATTGAGCAATTCTTGAAAAGATTATGTGGCTATAGATGTTGCAACCTGAAGAGCTTCAGGTGATGATTGTTAACCCTTTGGGTTGATTCTTTCTGATGAAGCACTCTGGTATGGCACTTCTTTATAGCAATTTCTCTTTTCTTGAATTTCCTGATCGACTTTAAGACTTCAGAAATTTTCTTTTATCAAACTTAATACGATAGTTTGATGCAGCTTGAAATGATAGGCATGACACAAACTATTGTTATTGAGTAGCAATTCCAAAATGATGAAACAGAAATTCTGTTTTTGATAGGAGTGATTTGGATGATGATATCAAATCTGACGGATCTCTGTTTTTAAAACAGAATTGCAGCTACTCTGATTTGTTTTGTTTTGTTTGTTTTTTTCGTTTTTTTCTTGATTGCTGTTAAGCTCTTGAGGCTCTGATACCATAAAAGATTTTGAAGAAGAAATGATATAAGAATGAAGAACAGAATTTTTTATTACTGTTGTTGTAATGTCTTAATGATAATAAGTGAGTAATATCGTGTATTTATACACGATACAATTGTTTACAGCATAACATAATATTTGGGCTTTAGCCCAGGCCCATGAATGTTACATAGTGATATACACGAAATGATGAGATAATCCTGAAGCCTATCTTTCATTTGTATACTTTATAATTTACATTTTTTAAAAACTAGAAAAACAATCAAAGATGAAACATACTTTCAATTTTTACTATTTTTCAAAAAACAAAATTATAAAAACAATCAATTATTCGTCAATAAATTGCCATTTTAGCTCGTTTGAAGATTTGACATCTGGAATTTTGGCTTTTTTAACTAGCTTAGATCCGAATTTGAGCTTTGCACAGTCTGGCGCTCAGTTTCAGCTCAGTCCGGAACCGAGCTAAGCTCGGTCCGGGACTGAGCTTAGCTCGGTTCCGGAACGAGCTTAGCTCAGATTCGGGACTGAGCTGAATTTGAGCTTAGCTCAGTTCCGGATTGAGCTACAGGTCAGCTCCGGGACTGAGCTTAGCTCAGTCCGGATTCTTGAATGCAAGGTTCTTGCAAAGTTTAGCTTAGGTCAGCTACGTCATCATATCTACATTCTCAACAGTAATAAGTAATACTTTTGTAGGCTTAAAGAACACTTAACTGGGTAAAGGAGCATGCAAGGTTCTTGCAAAAGATTCTTAAACGGCAGCAAATTAAGTTAGAAACAAATTAAGTAAGCAGCAAATTAAGTCTAATAACTAATCAACCTCTTAAAAGAAAGAACCAAATCATGCACAGACAGAGTCACTCCAAAATAGTTCACAAAAACTGAGTCGTAGCAGCTCAATACACAAAAACTAAGTCACTGACTCAGTTTGCAAACTACGTCGCCTACTTAGTTCGCAAACTGAGTCCAAGCGACTCAGTTTGCAAAAACCGAGTCGCTGTGACTCAGTTTTTGTGAAATGAGTCGCTGCGACTTAGTTTGCGAACTGAGTCGACAACTCGGTAGCTGAATGTTAAAGTTCAAGACAACAAAAAAGCATTGCACTCAAGATAACAAAAACAATTAGAATGGTAACAAAATTTTAAAAAAAGTTTGACTATTACCTTCAATGTGCAAAATAGAAGCAGAATATGGCTTCAACGCCCTACCTTTCTCCAGACATAAATCATATAATGCATATTTGGTAATATTCTATCTTATGATGCTTACCTTTCCTGTTTTTCGATCAACCTCAGCAGGCAATCTAAGCCAAGTAGAGTATACAGGTGATTCGTAAACAGTAACTTGAGGTGAATGTCATTTTGCTCACAGTATCCGACTATACGAGCAACTGTATCTTGCTTCTTTGGATATCCTGATATCTTAATGTCACCTTCTATATATCCACCTATCTTCCTTCCTGCAAGAACATCCGTTAGTGTTGTCAAACTTTATTACTCAGATCTAATCAAACAATTAAACTGGTCACATAAGTAACTGAACTAACATGATGTTGACATTATATTGAAATCCACTCTCACTGAAAAAGGTGTCTCAAAAGGAAGAACCAAGAGATAACAAATTAATTGGAATGTAGGAGAGCCAATGAAGATATAAAGATAATGCACGAGGGTCACCCTCGACGCAATTTGAATAAGCTTCTTTTGTTGTTCTGGAGCAATGTTGACATTCTATTTTTACATATGAAGTCGATATTAATTATTCCTTGAACCTGAATGGGTTGTAATGTTCTGAATTTGACTTCTGCCATGGAGGAATAGGAAAATAAATTAGTACAAAATATTTGTTTGAAGGAAAAAAGATACAGTGGCATCAATGTTGATTTCGTATTCAAAGTTGAGCGATAACATGCACATTAAACAAAAGAATGATTTAAGTTTTATATTGTTTGTACTACAACTTGTATTGTATTGTTCCTGAACATAAATATTCAGCAAACATGTTGTATTACAACTTTTATACACACATGTTAAACAAAAGAATGGTTTAAGTTTTATATTTGAACACATACACTTCATTCTTGTTGAAGTACAAAATAATTGCAAGAACTTTCTATTAGCTTTGATGCTACTTCAAAATACATAACAGTTAACAGATAAATTTACAACTCTATGAAAAAGAGAATGTACAAATATTGAAAGAAAGACTACCGGAATAACCTCTGTATTTTTTTTGTGCGCTCCTGTGATAAATGTTGTAAACAACAAAAATTTGAAAGATAAAGAAAAAAGTATTCTTATACGTGACAGTGTATGATATCTCTAAGCATCTAAAACCTACATCCATTTTATGTAAAGACAAACCTCCAAAAGGAATGATGCCTTGTCCCTCTTCTTATCGCTGTTTTGTATGTATGATATCTCTAAGCATCTAAAACCTACATCCATTTTATGTAAAGACATTCATAAGATTCTAAAAATGCATATCTTAATCAAATGAAGATACAAAGAGAACTATTGCACTGATTTAGCCTATGAGTTATATACTTGCATGTCATTAGCTGAATGTTTTGACCTTGGAGTTGTAGGTTTCTGATCGTTTGGACCTTTCCTGTCATCTCTTGCATTTATCAACTCTATTAAAACAGATGATTGTGTTAGAAAGCTATAACTAAACACTCAGTAGTTGAATGTTTTGACTTTGGAGTTATAGGCCAACAACAGGTAATAGTTGTGAAATCAAGTGCAACACAGATGCATATCACAAATTCTCTCGCATGCTACAATACCGAAATTCAAATCACAAGTGCAGCTAGTCTAAAATCTGAAGAAAATAAAACAGCAAGTGCAAATGAAACAAAAATATGCAAATTAACATGTATTAAAGCTAAAGGCCATTCCTCATACTGAACCATAAGTACCACTAAAATTGTCGCTATCATGTGTAATATATAGTTCTTAAATAGTAGAAAATAAGTACATTGAAGATAACAATATGTTAACTGCTCAACTCCTTTTATATGCACAGGCACAACACATGTTTGGTACCAAACTTGAATAAGTTTGCAGTTTAAGTTTAAAGATGCAAGAAATTAATGGAAAGGTTAACAAAATTATGTATAATACACATACCACCTATTACCGTTCCATTAAGATAATATTTTTGGCTAAAAAAGAAGTACAAAGGGTAGCAAAAGAAGCTTACATGCAAGATTGTGTCATTAACGCACATTCCTCCTGCACATATTCTGCACAAACATCTTTTCAAGTGCCTTGTCTTTTGTAAAGAGATAAGCAGCAAGAGGCATTGCTCTTGAGTTTATTACATCAAAATTGTGTTCAACTCGCTGTACCTACAATCAGTATGCAACAAATATGTTAAGATATAAAAAAACGTGTCGTTCAACGTGGAAAGTATATGTAAATAGTAGTCTAAGGTTATTGCTGTGATAAGAAGAAGCAAGGGACCAAAAACTTTGTCCTTCATTACGGTGAATCTTCAGGAACATCTAACAAAATAGTTGGAGCAATCCTTCTACGGAAAAAGAAAACAAAATTATGTGTGAACATGGGATTATTTACTTGTTCACTCAACTACTTAAATCATATTTGTAGGACAATAAGTTTATGCAATATGCAGATATAAAGAAACATAATTTAACATAAGAAATATATGTGAAAATTAGGTGGAGATCTAATGGTTAAAATCTACTCAATAAATTTATTAAAAAGAACAAATCTCGCCGTCGTTTTTCATCACGGGAACCTCCAAATAAAATCTTGTTGGATGCTTTATCGTCATCTAAAAGCCATGTCAAGCATGAAAAATGATTTGAATTTACAATCCGAGACAGATCAGGCGATTCTAAGGGATTGTTGCCATAAAATTTCTCTAGAGTAACTTTCATAGATTCCAACTGTGAGAAATTAGGAAGACAACAGAAACCAATGCATAAATACCAAATGTTTCATGTACAAAAACAAAAAAGAGTTAGCAATCGGTTTCTGTTTCAGACTTTTTACCAACTTTGGAACATATGTGTTTAATTTAACCACATTTGAAACTGAATTTAAAATGTACTGCATCATATATATAGACAACCATGGGATTCGAACCCCCGACCTCCCGAAAAGCAACACCACACACTAACCACTGTGCTAAAAACTCTTTATGTTAGTTTTTCGAGAGGGGTGTTACAGACTACCCCCCTTAAAAAGCCCAACGTCCTCGTTGGCTCATATCACTCACAACTCAGGCGTTATGCATGTAACCCGCATCAGTACCACACCGACTGACATCCGCAGCATTACACACAATTCCGGCTGGGTATAGGCTCTAATATCAAATGTGACAACCATGGGATTCGAACCCCCGACCTCCTGGAAAGCAACACCACGCACTAACCACTGTGCTAAAAGATCTTTGTGTTAGTTTTTCGAGAGGGGTGTTACATATAACATTTCAGATTCATCAAATAAATGTTAGGCTATTGCAAATCATATTTGCAATATATATGTATATATTTATCAACATAAATATATATAAAGATGTATGTTTTAATATGTACTTGTTGATCATGTACGTTGATCCAACTACATACATCAAGACATGAATATGTATGTATGTGTGTGTGTGTCTATATATATATATATATATATATATATATATATATAGCTATCACTACATATCTTAACTGTTTGCAAAGTTATATACAACCATCATTATTTATCCAGACAGTATATCATGGTGGATCAAACCAAACAAAAAACCTTAACAAATTGAGATAGATTGATTTTTATAGACATATGTGTATAAATTAGCATGTTGATCTATAAACATCTACATAGGATAAATCAGTGAATATTGTCTTAATATATATACACAACATGGCAAGTGTACTTAAATTCTGAAATCTATTAATGAAAACAAATACTATTTCTAGCATTAATAAATTAGCCCAGGTGAAACTCTATAAAATGTTTTAAGGCATCATCATATTTCTAGAATTAATCAATTAACCCAGGTGAAATCGATTATTAGAAGCCGCCGTGATTCCTAGAAGTGAAATCGATTTTTTACCTCTTATCGTGATTCCTAGAAGCCGTCGTGATTCCTAGAAGCCCCAATTCGTAGAAGCCCAAGTTCGAAGTAACGGAGAGAGGATTTGAGAGGCTAATAACAATTTTAGAAATCCAAGATGAAACGACCCGAAATCCCCATTACAGGAAATCACGGATTGAGTTGAGGACAAGACCAATCAGAACACAAACAGAAGAACATTTCATTGTATATTACAACAATTTCATCAGAAAACAAGAATATACAGAGTATGAATCAATATTACACATCATAAAATATCAGAGATTACAATACATTACATAGCAGCGGAAAATAATACAAAGCACAACTGAAGGAGATATACGGATACAAAGCTTTCTGGATATCGTTCCAGCTGTAAATCAGGACCCTGTGAATATAAATCTTCAAAACCAAAACTACTAGCTGCCCGTGCGGAAAATAAGGGCACCCAGAGTTTAGGTTAAATTAATAAACTCCATGTCAGTCATGTGACTAGTGTGAGAACTAAATCAGTTATTTAAAACTTTACTTTAAAGTTAGATAAATCAAGGGACCACGCCGTATAACACGGAACGGGTTTCCTCCCAAGAATACCAGTGCATAAAACAACAGTGCAATGCTAAATAAAGAAAAATGAAGCTATTATAAGACTCAGGTCTCATCACACAATGCAACGCAAGCCGGATGATAGGGTTTTTACCTTATAATAGCCAAAGAATGCTTGGTATGCTAAAAAACAAATCATTTGATACTATTATAAGTGCATAGTGTATAAAACAATTTCAATCATAAGTATCAATCATAGACGGCATAAGTGCCTCATACCACTATGTCGCCAATACTAGGTTCTACAATCAAAACCGCAAAGTCACGTATTGGAAGTTGGATTTCCATCTGTGAACCGAGGCAAGGGATCGTCCTCACCGGCTTCGAGACTCTCTAGCCCGAGCCTCAGGGTCAGAGCGCATCGACCCTTGGACCGTCAGGGCCGGTCCACCGATGTGGATTAAAATGCCTGAACACCGCGTTTCCCTACCCTTTGGGCGTAAATGAGCCAAATGACTCCGTCGGCTCCACATAGTCACCGATATATCCGAGGCACCTCGCAACATCAACAACCACACAGGTGAAAATAATATAAATGTCAGAGCTGGTAGGTCACTAACACCACCCTAGCTAGAAGGAAACGCATGCCCTCCCAGATGTCCTCTCCCGTTTCTGGTTCACAACCGGGGTGTGAGGCTCGCGAATCAACGTTACATAAAAGCTATGCCACACAGGCGGTGCTTTGATCATCAACCACAAGACTTTGTTTTTCAACAGAAGCCTTGATCAATTGCCACTTAGGCATACCACATAGGCAATTCACTCCATGCGATTGATATTCATCAATATATAACCCCTAAGATCGTACGTCTCAGAGAAGGGCCTTAAGCAAGAGAATAAATTCTTCGCCGCCAAACCGATATATATTTAATAGAAATCAATCACACAGAATAAAATCCAATGTCAGACACACAGTCTATTTACAAGTTCGTTCTGGGTCTGAACGAAATCGGAGGCACCTTGTACCTCGCCTATCCATCGATCTCCAAGTACTTCTGGACGATCACCAACTGATTCCCTCCTCCTGGATGTACAGCCCAATCAAGTTCATCACTAATCACCCAAACAATGTGAAGACCTCCGGTCTTCGACCACCGTCTTCATCCTCGACACCACGTCGAATCAGTTATTCAGAATGGGATAAACCCAATCTTTCTGAATAACTCGCGTATATAATAAACAAGTGTTACACAAACACAACATACACCTCATTCCAATTCCGAATATTCATTCATTCAAATATTCTTATACTTTGGGTAAGGTTCCCATTAATTTTATCAAAGATAAATTCTTTAAATTTATTCTTTAATCTTCTTTGAATATAAATTCAAACTAGTCGGGATCAGCGAACCATACCGAAATAATCATTTATTTTATTTCCTAATCCCAACTTATTCATCCCATGAAGTAAAACTGGTCATACTTCATATCTAACACCACGGTGTTATCGGTAAATTAAACTACCATTTCACGTTCAAATCTAATTAAAGATTTAACTATCGCCTGTAGCAAAACTGATGATACTCCATTCTCGATCACTTCAGTCTAATTAAAGATTCATTAAAACTCCACTTGGTTTTAATCTTCCCAAAAATCAATATCCTGTCTTTAACTGGGTTAAAGAACCAATGTCATCTAAAACACAGTTCACGATAAACCCAAAATCACGTTCCATTAATTATCGGGTTAAAGAACAATTATTTAAAATACCGTTCACGATAAACCCAAAAATCAATTCAAATTCGATTCCAATTAAATACCATTTAATTGGTACACTTCATTAAATCTAAATAAAAAGATTTACTCTTTTTCTCACCTAGGTTTAAGATCAGTGTTAATGAAGACACCATTCACGACAAACCCAAATCACATTTGATATTAAATACAAGGCTCTGAATAGAAAATATATCGGCTTATATTCAATATCATATTCTACGACCAACAAATATCATATTGGAAATAACGATATAATATATCTTTCAAAATTCCCAAAACAATATCTGTACCATCACGAAATACAACATCGAAATATTCCAAAGACAATTTCGATTCAAATCCATTCCAATTCAATTATTGGAAATCGTGGTTATTTTCAAAACCATTTCAAACCCAATTTGTTTAATTTAAAAATAAATGGATTTATAATTCTAGTTCAAAACTAGTTCATTTCGGTAAAAATCTATTTTTATCTTCTCAAATATGGAGATTTTCATCCCAATTCTTCACAAATCATTTCTTACGATTTTACACAAATTATTGATATTTTTAATAATTTTATCAAGGCCCGTACAGTCGATTTCCATCAACGGCCATCGAACTGCACTTACAGCGACCTTTTCCAAATTTGATTTGGACATAATTCCAAATCCAACCGTTAGATTTCAGATCTCTAATATTCGTTAGAAAGCTCTTTTCGATATGACCCCAAAGGTTCCGGTTTTAGGAGAATCCGGCGGTCGGATCTCCTGTAATATCCATTCGAAGTCAATGGTCGAAATTCGCGAACTGCCGCGGTGCGTTCTATTCAGGCCATTATATATATAATATATATATATATATATATATATATATTTCATATATTTCGTCGATTTCCTTTAAAAACGTATTTTATAAATCGTTTTAAATTCATTTTTGAAACAATTTCAACTTCATATTCAATTTCAAATCAAAATTGAATATTCCACATCATCGATATGCAAATGATAATATTTTCAAAACGTTATATTTTGAAATCACTTTCTTTTCTATATTCATTATAAAAATGAATAAAATCGATATAAATATCGTTCACGTCAAAATGGCGCATATCTAATCAACACGGCTTTATATATTACAATAACTTCGTTATTTTATTCAACAAATGAATATTTTCTTCAACACATGAATTTTCTATTATTCAACACATGAATATTTCTTCGATTCAACACATGAATTTTTCTTCTATTCAACACATGAATTTTCTTTCTATTCAACACATGAATTTTCTTTCTATTCAACACATGAATATATATTTGATTTCAACACATGAATATATATTTTATTTCAACACATGAATATATATTTGATTTCCACACATGAATATATATTTTATTTTAACACATGAATATATATTTGATTTCAACACATGAATATATATTTTATTTCAACACATGAATATATATTTTACTTCAACACATGAATATATATTTGATTTCAACACATGAATATATATTTTATTTTTTTATTTCAACACATGAATATATATTTTTCACATCACAACCAACAGTCAAATTTCACAACACAAACAATCACATAAGTCGTCTATGGTCTGTGGACAACGGGTGTCTGGTGCTGCTAAGCACCGTCTGCATCATAGTATATATTTCAAACTAGAAATTAAATTAAAAGTGAGGAGTTCTCACCGAGGGTTCCACTCCTCCATTCTTTATTTCTGAATGGTTGGGATTTGTCTGCCATGCAAACGCAGTCTTCTCCATGCTGTTCATACTAAAATCACATTTTTAATACGAAGTTCTATATATTAAAAATCATATTTTTAATACTCTACCAATATAAAAATCATATTTTTATTCTTTTTATAATATAAAAATCATATTTTTATTCTTTCTATAATATAAAAATCATATTTTTAATTGGCTACATATATAAAAATCACATTTTTTATATTATCTATTATATAAAAATCATATTTTTATTCTTTCTATAATATAAAAATCATATTTTTATTCTTTCTATAAAATAAAAATCATATTTTCAATTGCTACTTCTATAAAGATCACATCTTTTTCTTCACTTCATAAATATAAAAATCGAATTTTTATCGCTACTTCATATATGTAAAAATCGATCTTTTTATTTTAAAAATCCTATCTTTATATAAACAAAACTCATATTTTTTCCTTTAACAAAAATTGTATCTTTCCTCTCCAAAGATCTAATCTTTTCTAATTAAAAATCCAAGCTTCTCATATTCAAAAATCTAAACATTTCATTTTTTTTTTTTAAATCTAATCTTTCTACTTTTAAAAATATGAACTTTCTACTTTTAAAAATAAAATCTTTCTAATAAAGATCAAATCTTTTTAAAGCTACTTACATAAAAATCACTTCCTTATTTGTATTTCATATAACGAGAAATCACAATTTCATTTTAAAGCGGTTTATATAAAAGCCATATTTTTATCATCGTATATAAATAAATCAAAGAAAAATCATATAAACGCTCACCGGTGGCTGAAGGTGGATCGAAGGGGCTGATGGAGGCGCTGTCGAGGTGGAGTAGGGGCACGGGCTGCGTCGGGGTGTCATTTGCGAAGGTGCAAACGTGTAAAAACCGGATTTTTTTAAGGGGAGGGGCCCGTTGGTCGTAGCTAGGCGGAAGGGGTGGTGGCACTGGGTGCTGCTGGCGGTGGGGGAGGCTCGGTCGCGGTCCGGTGGTTGGTTCAGGGCAGTGGCGGTGGCTCTAGGGTCAAGGGCGTCGGTGTTTGGAAGAGGGGGCGCGAGTTCATCGGAACGGAAGAAGGGGGAGGCGAAGGAGATGGAGGGTGGGCGAGGCTATCGCCGACGTCGGCGATGGTGGATCGTGGCGCGCGGTGGCACGCGAGGGTGCTAGGGCATAAGCGCCCCCTTTTTTTGATCGAAAATGGAGAGAGAGAAGGGAAGAGTGGTGGAGTGTTTATATAATTAATTAATTTAATTTAATTTCCAATGAAAAGTCGACTTTTCTTTTGAACCCCAAACGAGGCCCAATGACTATCATCCCTAGCGTATTACCCCCATTACGAACACAATGGGATATGTATCGCGAGCCAGTTCGGCTGTTACAGTCAGTTTCCGTTCAAATTAAAATATAAATCAATGTATATTGAACTTGAACGCACACTTCAATTTACCGGGACCACATACTTACTCTAAAAATTCCCGAAAAAATATTTCTAGCTTCGAATCGACGATACGGTCCTAACAAAACTAATTTCATCAAATTCTGAGACCGTTTGAAAAATGGTCATTTTCCAGTCGATTAAAATCAACTGAAACTGGTCAAAACATGTTTTCCTTTGCCACGCTCACATATTAATTCAGAAAATTACGAATTTTGAAACCTCGCAATAACTTGACATCACGGATCCAACAAAGTGGTTTCGTCGAAAACCGAGGTCGTTTGCAAAATTTCCATTTTTAAAGGGCTAGAATTCCATAGTGACTATTCTGATTTTTCAACTGGACGTAACTTTTGATTTTCGCATGAAATTTCGATTTCTCGGATTCGTTGGAAAGATATTTTCAAATAGATTCTAATATTTTTGGTTTCACTAAAATCCGGTTTATTTTGAATCATGTACATTCATTTGAACTTTGAAATCGAATTTTCAAACTACCGCGCCATTTTCAATTCCTTTTTTATTTATAAATAATTATCTATATTCTAATGACGATTCAAATAAATAAATACGTTTGAATTCTATTCAAAATAAATTTCTCGTTGTTATTATTTAAAATAATTCATTTTAAATATTCAAAATTCACTAAAATTGCCAAAATAAAAATTTTAAATTGGCTCGGATTTCCGGGTTATTACAATCTCCCCCACTTAAAACTTTTCGTCCCCGAAAAGGAACGAAGCCGAAAGTTGTTTCACAAATCAACTCAACTTCCAGTATTTTTATTACGGCTTAAGTTCTTCAACTTTTCAGTTTCTAAAATCTTTTCAAATTTTTCAAAAATTTGGCTAACACCCTAAATTTTCGAAAAATTTCGCCATAACCTCCCCTGCACCGGGAGCTTCGGGATATTTCAAATAGCCTCCCATGGCCCTCATCATTCCAAAAAGAAAAAGAAACAGCCAAGCGGCTCATAAAATCATCAAAACCTAAGAAATTTGTAAACATGTACCTATTTGTCGGGCAAACAATTTTATTCTTCTGCTTTAGCCTCCTTTCTATGACCTGTTCAATGTAAGTACATGTATATGCATGCAATTTCAAACAATTTTCAATTCAGTCCAACATCTGATATAATTTGGCTAAATGGTTCAAATTATAATTAATCACAACAATAATCAAACAACACAATCAGCAATCAATTAGTTGATTAACATTTCAAATTCACAATTTTGATATATAGTCAAAAATCACATTTTTGGTGCCAAATCACAACAATAGACACTATCTAGTTTTGGTTCTCACACCAGTCTATGGAAATATATAAATATCACACTTTCGGCACTCGAATATAAATACTGATGATGCGGCCGCATCACCAGAATTATCCCCGGGCGACTAGAGTGTGACTCTATATCCAGCCGGTATATTAGAGGCTTCCAATACACGTGGATCAGACGTATATTAAAATATCTATACACCTGATAGTCCAAATCAGTATAAATAAATATTCAAATACGAATAATTGAATTAAATTTTCAAAACAAAACTTGTTTTCAATTTGAAAATGTATTCTTCACACTCGTTCTAGGATACTACTGATCCAATCTCTAACGAGTCATTCTCATTGGATATTACTAATCCAATCTCTGATGAATCCTTTCGTTTGGTTCTAACGTGTTCTGTTCTCCGAGCTCTGTAAACCAAAGCTCTGATACCACGATGAAACGACCCAAAATCCCCCTTACGGGAAATCATGGATTGAGTTGAGGATAAGACCAATTAGAACACAAATAGAAGAACATTTCATTGTATATTACAACAATTCCATTAGAATACAAGAATATACAGAGTACGAATCAATATTACACATCATAAGATATCAGAGATTACAATACTTTACATAACAGCAGAAAATAATACAAAGCACAACTGAAGGAGATATACGGATACAGAGCTTTCCGGATATCGTTCCAGCTGTAAATCAATACCCTGTGAATATAAATCTGAAAAACCAAAACTACTAGCTGCCCGTGCAGAAAATAGGGGCACCCAGAGTTTAGTTTAAAACAATAAACTCCAGGTTAGTCATGTGACTGGTGTGAGAACTAAAACAGTTATTTAAAATTTTACTTTAAAGTTAGGTAAATCAATGGACCACGCCGTATAACACGGAACGGGTTTCCTCCCAAGAATACCATTGCATAAAACAACAGCGCAATGCTAAATAAAGAAAAATGAAGCTATTATAAGACCCAGGTCCCATCACACAATGCAATGCAAGCCAGAGGATAGAGTTTTTACCTTATAATAGCCAAAGAATGCTTGATACGCTAAAAACCAAATCATTTGATACTATTATAAGTGCATAGTGTAGAAAATAATTTCAATCATAAGTATCAATCATAGACGACATAAGTGCCCCATACCAGTATGTCGCCAATACTAGGCTCTACAATCAAAACCGCAAAGTCACGTATTGGAAGTTGGATTTCCATTTGTGAACCGAGGCAAGGGATCGTCCTCATCGATTTCGAGACTCTCTAGCCCGAGCCTCAGGGTCAAAGCACATCGACCCTTGGATCGTCAGGGCCGGTCCACCGATGTGGATTAAAATGCCTGAATACTGCGTCCCCCCCCCCCTTTGGGGCGCAAATGAGTCAAATGACTCCATCGGCTCCACACAGTCACCGATATATCCGAGGCGCCTCGCAACAGGAATAACCACACAGGTGAAAATAATATAAATGTCAGGGCTGGTAGGTCACTGACACCACCCTAGCTAACATGCCCTCCCTGATGTCCTCTCCCGTTTCTGGTTCACAACTGGGGTGTGAGGCTCGCGAATCAACGTTACACAAAGCTATGCCACATAGGCGGTGCTTTGATCATCAACCACAAGACTTTGCTTTTCAACAGAAACCTTGATCAATTGCCACTTAGGCATGCCACACAGGCAATTCACTCCATGCGATTGATATTCATCAATATATAACCCCTAAGCTCGTACGTCTCAGAGAAGGGCCTTAAGCAGGAGAATAAATTCTCCGTCGCCAAACAGATGTATATTTAATAGAAATCAATCACACAGAATAAAATCCAATGTCAGACACACAGTCTATTTACAAGTTCGTTCTGGGTCTGAACGAAACCGGAGGCACCTTGTACCTCGCCTATCCATCGATCTCAAAGTACGTGTTTGCGAACAAATCAAACAATTGTAAACAACTGTAAGATCCGTTCGGCTTTCCTGAACAACAAGGATTGTTGTAGAGGGTGTCGAACTCTGGGACCAAAAATATTTAATTAATAAATCCAATCAAGTTATTCCAGGATTTTGATTGATTGAAAATACAGAAAATAACAACAATTAAAACGAGAGATTTATATAATAAGAGAAAGCAATTAGGGGATAATGACATAGATTGGATTCACACTCATCAATAGCCAACAAATAAATATAGATCTAATTCATGTTTCTGTCACACACATGAATCAACGATAATTAGGTTCTTAGAAACAAATAAGTAAATAACGACAAGCATGGCCTATGCAGGAGCTGAGCTCTTAAACAACCATAGACTATCAGGACAGATTCACCAATTAACTTCTAAAACCCTAAAATTAGATTTAAATCTGATAATTGTTAGATCGAACACGAATATACCCTGTGAAGGAGCATAGCTCTTAAACGACACAGAATATGAAGGTTCAGATCTAACCCTTGACTCAGATCTAGATCCACATGTATAAAGTCCTCATCTATTAGCTATGTGATTCATGTTGAATCATATCTATTAACGTCATCACCCCCTAATCAAAGGGGATTAGCTAGACATAGCTAAAGAAGAAGAGAAAAATAAAATAACAGACATGAACAGAAATAAAATAAAATAACAACTGAGAGAAAGGGGGAAGAAGAGTTTTATTCCAAGAAGAGAATTACAGAATAAAACTAAGTGTATTTTACAATGAATGAGATAAAGTGTATTTATAGCTGATATGACAAAGCCTACTTGGCAAATTCCATAATGTGGGACAAATCCCCTTTTCCAAACTATGACACATAAACTAACTAGCTTAATGTGAACGCGCGCAGCGCATGAATGAGAAGCCTTGCAAATAACTTAGCCCAACTAGCAACAAGACCAATGTGAATGCATGCATATGTCATGGAATATAGGTTGCGGGCTTCAACTCCAGTTGCATTGAGAATAAATAACAACTCCAAGTGATTATTATGGAAAAGCATTGAATCTTGTCTTTAAAATACGCAGCAAAAAGGTGTTTGAATAACAACATTTCTTCAGGTCTTCAAGCTTTAATCCAGCTCTAAAATTCAACACTCTTCTTGCACAAATTCTTCAAGCTTTACAACAATTAGATGCATTAATCCATTAATCACAAATAATCTGTAAACATAGCTATAAATGCACAATATCAATTATTTAAAAGATAAAATAAGATAAATATGCGGATAAAATATACACATTTACGTGTATATCAGTACGCCTGGACAATCACCAACCGATTCCCTCCTCCTGGGTGTACAGCCCAATCAAGATCATCAGTAATCACCCAAACGATGTGAAGACCTCTGGTCTTCGAACACCGTCTTCATTCTCGACACCACGTCGAACCAGTTATTCAGAATGGGATAAACCCGGTCTTTCTGAATAACTCGCGTATATAATAAACAAGTGTTATACAAACACAACATACGACTCATTCCAATTCATAATATTCATTCATTCAAATATTCTTATACTTTGGGTAAGGTTCCCATTAATTTTATCAAAGATAAATTCTTTAAATTTATTCTTTAATCTTCTTTGAATATCAATTCAAACAAGTCGGGATTAGCGAACCACGCCGAAGTAATCATTTATTTTATTTTCCACTCCCAACCTATTCATCCCATGAAGTAAAACTGGTCATACTTCATATCTAACACCACGGTGTTATCGGTAAATTCAATTACCATTTCACGTTCAAATCTAATTAAAGATTTAACTATCGCCTGGAGCAAAACTGATGATACTCCATTCTCGATCACTTCAATCTAATTAAAGATTCATTAAAACTCCACTTGGTTTTAATCTTCCCAAAAATCAATATCCTGTCTTTAACTGGGTTAAAACCAATGTCATCTAAAACACGGTTCACGATAAACCCAAAATCACATTCCATTAATTATCGGGTTAAAGAATAAGTGTTATTTAAAACACCGTTCACGATAAACCCAAAAATCAATTCAAATTTGATTCCAATTAAATACCATTTAATTAGTACACTTCATTAAATCTAAATAAAAAGATTTAATCTTTTTCTCACCTGGGTTTAAGAACAGTGTTAATGAAGACACCATTCACGACAAACCCAAATCACATTTGATATTAAATACAAGGCTCTGAATAAAAAATATATCGACTTATATTCAATATCAAATTCTACGACCAACAAATATCGTATTGGAAATAAAGATATTAATATATCTTTCAAATTCCGATAACAATATCTGTATCATCACAAACTCCAACATCGAAATATTCCGAAGACAATTTAGATTCAATTCCATTCCAATTCAATTATTGGAAATCCTGGTTATTTTCAAAACCATTTCAAATCCAATTTATTTATTTTAAAAATAAATGGATTTATAATTCTAGTTCAAAACTAGTTCATTTTGATATAAATCTATTTTTATCTTTTCAAATATGGAGATTTTCATCCCAATTCTTCACAAATCATTTCTTATGATTTTACACAAATTATTGATATTTTTAATAATTTTATCAAGGCCCGTACAGTCGATTTCCATCAACGGCCATCGAACTGCACTTACAGTGACCTTTTCCAAATTTGATTTGGACATAATTCCAAATCCAACCGTTAGATTTCAAATCTCAAATATTCGTTAGAAAGCTCTTTTCGATACGAACCCAACGGTTTTAGTTTTAGGAGAATTCGACGGTCGGATTTCCCGTAATATCCATTCGAAGTCAATGGTCGAAATCCGCGAACTACCGCGGCGCGGCACGTTCTATTCACGCTATTATATATATATATAATATATATATTTCATCGATTTCCTTTCAAAACGTATTTTATAAATCGTTTTAAATTCGTTTTTGAAACGATTTCAACTTCATATTCAATTTCGAATCAAAATTGAATATTCCACATCATCGATATGCAAATGATAATTAATATTTTCAAAACATTATATTTTGAAATCACTTTCTTTTCTATATTTGTAACAACCCGAATTTTTAACAACATGATTAAGACAAGAATCAAGGCAGAATTATATTATAAAATCTGAATCAGGGAAAACGAGTTGCTCCATTGCGTTCATCTCGGTAAAATACGCGAAATAGAGTCTGAAATTTCGTAAATCAGAGTCCGTATGACCGAGATATGGCCTCACGAAGTTTCACAAAAAATTCAAATTCAAAACAGAATTCAAATTTCAGAAAATCAGGGTAGGCGGGAAAAATCCCGCCCAGACCAGGTCGACAAGGGGGTCGACCTGGGTGTCGACCTGGGTGGGACCAGGTCGACTGGGGAGTCGACCCCAGGGTCGACCTGGGGGTCGACCTGCCTGGTCGGACCCAAGCAGCCTGGTGCACCTGTTTTGCTGTTTGGCTCGGTTTTGGAGGCTTATGACGATTTTTGAGGGCTTGGATCTATCCTAGGGTTAATCTAACGGCCTAAACTACTCCTAATCTCTATAAAAAGACCCTAAGCCTACCCTAAACCCCTCATAAATCACTCTTGCAACGAAGTGCTGCCCAAATCTACATTGATCATGGCCTCCATCCCCAAATTCAAGAGCTTATGCTTGCAAACTAGATCCAAGACGAAGGTGCAAGCTTTCTACACCAAATCAAGGGTTTTGATCATCATCTCAACATGGATTCTTCGACAAGACGATTCATGCTCCTAAATCTCTAAGCCACGCTATGTAAGTTCTAGCTACTTCGAGATGTTAACGGTAGTTTAATCATGGCATGGAATAAAATGTGGCTAAACATGAATGCTATAACCTATGCGAGCCTAGTTTGCTCCTTTATCATGAACATATGACTTTGGGCTAAGTTGTAGCGACTTAATCATGCCACTCATGTTATGTATAACCTAGTATATCTTGCAAGTTTGAATCTTTATCTATGGAATACTAGCATGAACCTTTGGGAACCATTTGACTTGTGAAACATTGGCAAAGATTTGACTTTGGGGCTTATGCATGTAAATGAACCCAAACCCCTTATGTATCATGCATGTTTGTGGCCAAATTCACCTATGATACTATGCATGTTTGTGGCCAAATTCCCTTATGAAACTATGCATGCTTGTGGCCAAATTCCCTTATGATATTATGCATGCTTGTAGCCAAATTCCCTTATGATACTATGCATGTCCGTGGCCAAAATTCCTTTATGATACTATGCATGTTTATAATACCCTACTATGTGACTTGCTTCCACTTGGGTTGGAAATACGTTTGGGTAGATTAGAAAAAAACGTGGGTATGACATGAGTGACTTGGGTCTTACAAGAGATCATGACATTCATGATACATTTAAATATGGTCATGAAACGTGGGAAAACATGGAACTTGAACTAGACATGGGTGGGTTGTAAGTGTAAAAAGACACTAGACCAAACATGAAAGTGGCCAACTCGAGGTTGGGTTGAGTTTGTAGCATAAATCTACCCGGACCCGCCCGGTTTAACTAGTGGCTACAAACAATAGGATCCAATGTGAGAAGTTGGTCATGTCGCGCTTAAGACCCGAGGTTAGACTAGGTTGTGGTGTAAAACTACCCGGACCCGCCCGGCTTAACTAGTAACCACAACAAGGTCTAATGTGAGAGGTTGAGAGTGCATTAATTAAATTAATGCCACATGATAAGGTTAAGTAAATTTGACTAATGACACTTAACCGATATGACACGAATGGGTAGGTTAAGTGGGACCGGGCTTGATTTCTTAATGACACTTAGCCATACAAGACAATTAGGGGATGGGGTTAAGTAAATTACGCTTAACTAATCCGACTTGGTAATTAGATGGGGTTAAGTTATCCACACTTAACTAATCTAAACACGGTAAGTTCGATGAGGTTAAGTAATCCATACTTAACTAATCTAACACGGTAATTAGATGGGGTTAAGTAACTTAGACTTAACTAATCTAAAACACGGTAATTAGATGGGGTTAAGTAACCTTCACTTAACTAATCTAAACACGGTAATTTGATGAGGTTAAGTTAAACACTTAACCAATCTAAACTTGGTAATTCAATGAGGTTAAGTAACCAATACTTAACCAATTTAACATGATAATTTAATGGGGTTAAGTAACTTATACTTAACCAATTATACGTGATGATTTGATGAGGTTAAGTTACCTACACTTAACCAATCTAATATGTGGACCTGGTAGGGTTAAGTCACAAGACCTTTTAAATTAGGCATAACCATTGTAATACGATTAGTGGATGGGGTTAAGTTAACCTATACTTAACCAATCCGACTCGATAATCTGATGGGATTAAGATAATCTATGCTTAATCAATCTAACATGATAATCTGATAGGGTTAAGACAAATAAATACTTAACCAATTTGACTTGATAGGGTTAAGTCATGAGCTTCTTAGTACACTTAACCAACTTGTAGGGCTAAACCTTGAACTTGAGTACTTAGCCAATCTTGACATGATTCGTAGGCGGGTTAAGTCATGAACCTGGATAACAACACTTAACCCATTTGACAAAACCCTAGCTCAGGGGACAAGGTTGAAAATCGTAGTTAACAAGAATAGCGGAAAGAGGAGCTAAGTGGTAAACCTTAGTTAAGGGCAACTAAGTAATAATTCTTAGCTAAGGACATGGGACTAGTTCATAAAGAGATGAGTAACCTGATACGGTAGGTCATCGCTTAGTATACGAGGAGAAGCAAGTTATCTGACTTAGATAAAGGCTCCAACGAACTGGGTGACGAAGCGGTAGCTTCGGGGGACGTGAGGGTACTCTTGGTATCCCTCTGTGAGGTGGCAGATGGTCCATGAAACCCATCCTCACAGAGGTTAAGGTCTGCGATAGAAGAGCCAAGAGTATGCCTTGGTTGCTATGCGAGCGACCTAAAGACTGGGATGGATTAGCGTGGAGTCGACGATACTTGATTTTGCCCTAGATAGCATGTCGCCGACTACCTACCATCTTTAGTCAATCGTGTACGAACGGAAAGGCAGGGAACTCCCAATAGACCATATACTTGCTATCGAGTTATGGGTGAGGTCGGCTATCTGGAAGTGGGCATCGATGGGCCGTAGTGTAGTTCTCATACATGATTTTTCTTGGATTGCCTTTCAGTAGTTGAGGGAGGGGTCACGTGGGACCATAGCCACGGGTACAAAAACAGACCTTGATATCTGCATCAGTAGACGACATAAAGCTCCCGACCGAGTTGTGTATTTCTTGATTTGCCCTGGCACGGAACTCGGATGGCACATTGAGGAACATGTGCGTCTAGACATGGAAAACGGTTCACGATACATACGTGGGATAAAGGGCGCGGTTGACGGGTGGCATAATCCCTAGTGGCCCTAGGTGGCTGAACCCAAACCGAGACACGGAAACGTTCATTAGGTAGCACAATCCCTAGTGGTCCTAGGTGGCATAAATCCTAAGGGAACGCGCGATAGTTCATGGTAAGGAAACATAACAAGATCAAGGGTAGCAGTCCAAAATAACCTCAAGGATAAAACGTTCACATGGGAAAGCCCGTATGGCCTACGGCACAGGACTGAACTTATACATGGAAAGAAACATACGAGTTGGGGAAAACCTACATGTGCTATATATATTGGGTTGACATGGACCATTACATGACATTGGGCAAGGGACATTCATAGTAAACACATGACGCGGGTTGGGATACTAGTACGAGGGGTGCAGAGCAAATACACATGATAAATACCTTGGGATGTTGTACATGATAGATACCGTGGGATGATATACATGATAGATACCTTGGGATAGTATACTTGATAGAAACCTGACGATGTGACACCTTGATTTATCTTGACACCGTAGTTTATCATGACACCTTAGTTTACCTCGCTACAGTAGTTCAGCCTGTTACCCTGGTTTAGCTTATCTATCTTGTCGTCATCCTTATGTTTACTCTCAGTTTATGCATGTCATGTTACCTTTACCTGTTTTTATACTGGAAGTAGATAGGACTTACCAGTCTTTATGACTGACCCCGTTTTCTTTCGCCTCTTTGTCTTCCGTTTCCCCCCCCCCCCAGGTTACAGGGAGGAAATGCTATTGTTAGTTCAGACTTCTTCTATTTGGAGGTCATCATGTATGGCTTGGATTTTTCTTGGCTATGGCTACTTTACTGTTTCACTTGGGGAATAATTTATGAAAAGGTTTTATGCTTCTTTACTATTGCAAGACAGGTTTTTTGATGTATTCTGATGTAAAAGGCTTTAGACCTTATTTTATAAGGTAATGAAATTTGTTTTACTTCCGCTGTTTTACATATGTTCTGTCTTGTAATATTTCTGTGCATGTTTACCTCGATAATGCTTCACCAAACCTAGTGCATTCCCTTTGTGAGTGACCCTAGCGGAGGTGGGGTGTTACATTTGGTATCAGAGCAGAAGGTTACCAGACTGGGCAAAAGTTTTTAAAACCTTCGGAAAACTATTTGAGAAACCGTTTTACAAAGAAGCATTTTTCAAGAAAAGTTTGTTTTAAAAGGCTATTCCCCAAAGGCCATTAGAATTATCCTTTGATTCCTTGATTGAATCTCCTTTCCTTTCTTTCCTCCATCTGTGGTCACAGTAGTTCTAACTGTGACTAATCTTTGTCTAGCCACGTATGTATTTCCCGTACGGTGGAGGTGGTTCTCGAGAGACCTTTTGCCGTGGTACAAGGAAGGATAATAAGAGTAAGGATAAAGAACGCGAGCTTAAGGATAAGCAACTTGTTGGTATGGCTTAGTCCATCAAGGAGGACAAGGACAAGATCATCGGAGAGGGCAATGGTACGCTCCCATTTCAAGGGTACCTAAAAGAGATGGTACCGTTTCTGGTAAAGGTTTAGTCGTTCTTTTCTATCATCCCGTCCAGACTTTGGCTTGATCATCGTATCATTTAAGTCTGCTTGGATAGTTGAGCCTCTGCACCTTAGTACTAGCATGGTAGAGGATCCCAGTTTTGTCCCAAAAATCCGGCTGGAGAGTTGGTCCATTTCTTCATGACTTGTTTGGATTTGAGAATGACATGTCTCAGCTACGGATGGATTCTAGGGATAAAGTGGTCACCCAATAAGGGGTGCCATTTTTGGTTTTGGAAAGAGGGTAGTTAGACTCTCGACTCACGTTGGTGATACCCTCGAAGTCTCGTGTAACCTTTTGGGTTCTGTCATGGTTAGTTACCTAAAATCTTGGGATGCAGTTGTTGGTAATCCATTCGAATAGAATTCGCCGCTAAGGCGGATGGTTCGTTTCGCTTATGCATGAGTTATGGGAATCACCCTAGTAAGCACTCTTGGCAGCATGGATGGGCATCGGAAAACGAGGTCCAGAATTCCCTAGTGAATTTTGGAGAGCTTGCATGAGTACGCAGATATGGTTGAGCTAAGTATACTAGGGAAAGAATAAGTGAAAGTGGAACGAGAGGCGATAGTGAAATGAGTTCCAACTCATACCTGGGAAATAGGAATCAAGGAGCTCCGAAATCATGAAGTCAAAGGCAGTCAAGGCACAATGGAATCAAGCTCAAGGAAATGCGGCTTAGACACGCGCATCATGTCTCTTTTTAAGAGTATATCTTTGATCCTTGGTTCTCCTGTAGAGCTTGCTGGCATGCTATTGCTTGGTGGATATCCTCTCGGTCCTGTCTCTGTAGCAAACCCCATAAGGAGTTTGTCTTGTTTATCTCCTCGATCATATCTTGGGAACCTTAGATAGAACTCTATGGATGTAAATATGTATTTGAAATATGTTATGATTGATATGGTTGCAAATGGTTGCAAGTGGTTGCTCGTGGATGCACGAATACACATTAGATACTAGATTGACGCGGTCACGTTTCACGTTGCATATGCACGAGTATTTATACTTGTTTATGGATGAAATTGAATGTGTTATCATGTTTGTGCACGCATATAGTACTTATATGACTAGGACTATTTGCATACATGTTGGACTCATGGCACTAAACATATTTTGCATTAGAAAGATCATTCAGGCCTGATCATTAGCATTAGCTAAGGAGCATGTACACACACACTTTGCATATGTTCATATGGCATTAGAAATCGTCTAAGGACAATGGTTGCCTGTGGATGATGTTTTGAGTAGATGGATGATGGATGGTAGGATATGTTCTTCCTAACTTGGAGATTTCGGGGACGAAATCCTTAAAGGAGGGGAGAATGTAACAACCCGAATTTTTAACAACATGATTAAGACAAGAATCAAGGCAGAATTATATTATAAAATCTGAATCAGGGAAAACGGGTTGCGCCATTGCGTTCGTCTCGGAAAAATACGCGAAATAGAGTCCGAAATGTAGTAAATCGGAGTTCGTATGACCGAGATATGGCCTCACGAAGATTCACGAAAAATTCAAATTCAAAACATAATTCAAATTTCAGAAAATCAGGGTAGGCGGGAAAAATCCCGCCCAGACCAGGTCGACAAGGGGGTCGACCTGGGTGGGACCAGGCCGATTGGGGAGTCGACCCCAGGGTCGACCTGCCTGGTCGGACCCAGGCAGCCTGGTGCACCTGTTTTGCTGTTTGGCTCGGTTTTGGAGGCTTGTGACGATTTTTGAGGGCTTGGATCTATCCTAGGGTTAATCTAACGGCCTAAACTACTCCTAATCTCTATAAAAAGACCCTAAGCCTACCCTAATCCCCTCATAAATCACTCTTGCAACGAAGTGCTGCCCAAATATACATTGATCATGGCCTCCATCCCCAAATTCAAGAGCTTATGCTTGCAAACTAGATCCAAGATGAAGGTGCAAGCTTTTTACACCAAATTAAGGGTTTTGATCATCATCTCAACATGGATTCTTCGACAAGACGATTCATGCTCCTAAATCTCTAAGCCACGCTTTGTAAGTTCTAGCTACTTCGAGATGTTAACGGTAGTTTAATCATGGCATGGAATAAAATGTGGCTAAACATGAATGCTATAACCTATGCGAGACTAGTTTGCTCCTTTATCATGAACATATGACTTTGGGCTAAGTTGTAGCGACTTAATCATGCCACTCATGTTATGTATAACCTAGTATATCTTGCAAGTTTGAATCTTTATCTATGGAATACTAGCATGAACCTTTGGGAACCATTTGACTTGTGAAACATTGGCAAAGAATTGACTTTGGGGCTTATGCATGTAAATGAACCCAAACCCCTTATGTATCATGCATGTTTGTGGCCAAATTCACCTATGATACTATGCATGTTTGTGGCCAAATTCCCTTATGAAACTATGCATGCTTGTGGCCAAATTACCTTATGATATTATGCATGCTTGTGGCCAAATTCCCTTATGATACTATGCATGTCCGTGGCCAAAATTCCTTTATTATACTATGCATGTTTATAATACCCTATTATGTAACTTGCTTCCACTTGGGTTGGAAATACGTTTGGGTAGCTTAGAAAAAAACGTGGATATGACATGAGAAACTTGACTTGGGGCTTACATGAGAACATGACATTCATGATACATTTAAATATGGTCATGACACGTGGGAAAACATGGAACTTGAACTAGACATGGGTGGGTTGTAAGTGTAAAAAGACACTAGACCAAACATGAAAGTGGCCAACTCGAGGTTGGGTTGAGTTTGTAGCATAAATCTACCCGGACCCGCCCGGCTTAACTAGTGGCTACAAACAATAGGATCCAATGTGAGAAGTTGGTCATGTCGCGCTTAAGACCCGAGGTTAGACTAGGTTGTGGTGTAAAACTACCCGGACCCGCCCGGCTTAACTAGTAACCACAACAAGGTCTAATGTGAGAGGTTGAGAGTGCATTAATTAAATTAATGCCACATGATAAGGTTAAGTAAATTTGACTAATGACACTTAACCGATATGACACAAATGGGTAGGTTAAGTGGGACCGTGCTTGATTTCTTAATGACACTTAGCCATACAAGACAATTAGGGGATGGGGTTAAGTAAATTACGCTTAACTAATCCGACTTGGTAATTAGATGGGGTTAAGTAATCCACACTTAACTAATCTAAACACGGTAAATTCGATGAGGTTAAGTAATCCATACTTAACTAATCTAACACGGTAATTAGATGGGGTTAAGTAACTTAGACTTAACTAATCTAAAACACGGTAATTAGATGGGGTTAAGTAACCTTCACTTAACTAATCTAAACACGGTAATTTGATGAGGTTAAGTTAAACACTTAACCAATCTAAACTTGGTAATTCAATGAGGTTAAGTAACCAATACTTAACCAATTTAACATGATAATTTAATGGGGTTAAGTAACTTATACTTAACCAATTATACGTGATGATTTGATGAGGTTAAGTTACCTACACTTAACCAATCTAATATGTGGACCTGGTAGGGTAAAGTCACAAGACCTTTTAAATTAGGCTTAACCATTGTAATACGATTAGTGGATGGGGTTAAGTTAACCTATACTTAACCAATCCGACTCGATAATCTGATGGGATTAAGATAATCTATGCTTAATCAATCTAACATGATAATCTGATAGGGTTAAGACAAATAAATACTTAACCAATTTGACTTGATAGGGTTAAGTCATGAGCTTCTTAGTACACTTAACCAACTTGTAGGGCTAAACCTTGAACTTGAGTACTTAGCCAATCTTGACATATTCGTAGGCGGGTTAAGTCATGAACCTGGATAACAACACTTAACCCATTTGACAAAACCCTAGCTCAGGGGACTAGGTTGAAAATCGTAGTTAACAAGGATAGCGGAAAGAGGAGCTAAGTGGTAAACCTTAGTTAAGGGCAACTAAGTAATAATTCTTAGCTAAGGACATGGGACTAGTTCATAAAGAGATGAGTAACCTGATACGGTAGGTCATCGCTTAGTATACGAGGAGGAGCAAATTATCTGACTTAGATAAAGGCTCCAACGAACTGGGTGACGAAGCGGTAGCTTCGGGGAACGTGAGGGTACTCTTGGTATCCCTCTGTGAGGTGGCAGATGGTCCATGAAACCCGGCCTCACAGAGGTTAAGGTCTGCGATAGAAGAGCCAAGAGTATGCCTTGGTTGCTATGCGAGCGACCTAAAGACTGGGATGGATTAGCGTGGAGTCGACGATACTTGATTTTGCCCTGGATAGCATGTCGCCGACTACCTACCATCTTTAGTCAATCGTGTACGAACGGAAAGGCAGGGAACTCCCAACAGACCATATACTTGCTATCGAGTTATGGGTGAGGTCGGCTATCTGGAAGTGGGCATCGATGGGCCGTAGTGTAGTTCTCGTACATGATTTTTCTTGGATTGCCTTTCAGTAGTTGAGGGAGGGGTCACGTGGGACCATAGCCACAGGTACAAAAACAGACCTTGATATCTGCATCAGCAGACGACTTAAAGCTCCCAATCGAGTTCCGTATTTCTTGATTTGCCCTGGCACGGAACTCGGATGGCACATTGAGGAACATGTGCGTCTAGACATGGAAAACGGTTCATGATACATATGTGGGATAAAGGGTGCGGTTGACGGGTGGCATAATCCCTAGTGGCCCTAGGTGGCTGAACCCAAACCGAGACACGGAAACGTTCATTATGCAGCATAATCCCTAGTGGTCCTAGGTGGCATAAATCCTAAGGGAACGCGCGATAGTTCATGGTAAGGAAACATAACAAGATCAAGGGTAGCAGTCCAAAATAACCTCAAGGATAAAACGTTCACATGGGAAAGCCCGTATGGCCTACGGCACAGGACTGAACTTATACATGGAAAGAAACATACGAGTTGGGGAAAACCTACATGTGCTATATATATTGGGTTGACATGGACCATTACATGACATTGGGCAAGGGACATTCATAGTAAACACATGACGTTGGTTGGGATACTAGTACGAGGGGTGCAGAGCAAATATACATGATAAATACCTTGGGATGTTGTACATGATAGATACCGTGGGATGATATACATGATAGATACCTTGGGATAGTATACTTGATAGAAACCTGACGATGTGACACCTTGATTTATCTTGACATCGTAGTTTATCATGACACCTTAGTTTACCTCGCTACAGTAGTTCAGCATGTTACCCTGGTTTAGCTTATCTATCTTGTCGTCATCCTTATGTTTACTCTCAGTTTATGCATGTCATGTTACCTTTACCTGTTTTTATACTGGAAGTAGATAGGACTTACCAGTCTTTATGACTGACCCCGTTTTCTTTCGCCTCTTTGTCTTCCGTTCCCCCCCCCAGGTTACAGGGAGGAAATGCTATTGTTAGTTCAGACTTCTTCTATTTGGAGGTCATCATGTATGGCTTGGACTTTTCTTTGCTATGGCTACTTTACTGTTTCACTTGGGGAATAATTTATGAAAAGGTTTTATTCTTCTTTACTATTGCAAGACAGGTTTTTTGATGTATTCTGATGTAAAAGGCTTTAGACCTTATTTTATAAGGTAATGAAATTTGTTTTACTTCCGCTGTTTTACATATGTTCTGTCTTGTAATATTTCTGTGCATGTTTCCCTCGATAATGCTTCACCAAACCTAGTGCATTCCCTTTGTGAGTGACCCTAGCGGAGGTGGGGTGTTACAATATTCATTATAAAAATGAATAAAATCGGCATAAATATCGTTCACGTCAAAATGGCACATACCTAATAAACACGGCTTTATATATTTCGATAACTTCGTTATTCTATTCAACACATGAATTTTCTTTTATTCAACGCATGAATTTTCTTTTATTCAACACATGAATTTTTCTTTTATTCAACACATGAATTTTTCTTCTGTTCAACACATGAATTTTTCTTCTACTCAACACATGAATTTTCTTTCTATTCAACACGTGAATTTTCTTTCTGTTCAACACATGAATATATATTTGATTTCAACACATGAATATATATTTGATTTCAACACATGAATATATATTTTATTTCAACACATGAATATATATTTTATTTCAACACATGAATATATATTTTATTTCAACACATGAATATATGTTTGATTTCAATACATGAATATATATTTTATTTCAACACATGAATATATATTTTTCACATCACAATCAACAGTCAAATTTCACAACACAAACAATCACACAAGTCGTCCATGGTCTGTGGACAACGGGTGTCGGGTGCTGCTAAGCCCCGTCTGCATCATAGTACATATTTCAAACTAGAAATTAAATTAAAAGTGAGGAGTTCTCACCGAGGGTTCCACTCCTCCATTCTTTATTTCTGAACGGTTGGGATTTGTCTGCCATGCCAACACAGTCTTATCCACGCTGTTCACATTAAAATCACATTTTTAATATGATGTTCTGTATGTTAAAAATCATATTTTTAATACTCTACCAATGTAAAAATCATATTTTTGTTCTTTCTATAATATAAAAATCATATTTTTATTCTTTCTATAATATAAAAATCATATTTTTAATTGGCTACATATATAAAAATCACATTTTTATATTCCCTATTATATAAAATCATATTTTTATTCTTTCTATAATATAAAAATATACTTTTATTCTTTCTATAATATAAAAATCATATTTTTAATTGCTACTTCTATAAAGATCACATCTTTATCTTCACTTCATAAATATAAAAATCGAATTTTTATCGCTACTTCATATATGTAAAAATCGATCTTTTTATTTTAAAAAACTATCTTTATATAAACAAAAATTGTATTTTTCCTTTAACAAAAATCGTATCTTTCCTCTCTAAAGATCTAATCTTTTCTAATTAAAAATCCAAGCTTCTCATATTCAAAAATATAAACCTTTCATATTTTTTTTTTACATCTAATCTTTCTTCTTTTAAAAATATGACCTTTCTACTTTTAAAAATAAAATCTTTCTAATAAAGATCAAATCTTTTTAAAGCTACTTACATAAAAATCACTTCCTTGTTTGTATTTCATATAACGAGAAATCACAATTTCATTTCAAAGCGGTTTATATAAAAGTCATATTTTTATCATCGTACATAAATAAATCAAAGAAAGATCATATAAACGCTCACCGGTGGCTGAAGGTGGATCGAAGGGGCTGATGGAGGCACTGTCGAGGTGGAGCAGGGGCTCGGGCTGTGTCGGGGTGTCATTTGCGAAGGTGCAAACGTGTAAAAACCGGATTTTTTTAAGGGGAGGGGCTCGCTGGTCGAAGCTAGGCGGAAGGGGTAGTGGCACTGGGTGCTGCTGGCGGATGGGGAGGCTCGGTCGCGGTCCGGTCGTGGGTTCAAGGCGGTGGTGGCGGCTCTAGGGTCAAGGGCATCGCTGTTTGGAAGGGGGGCGCGAGTTCTCAGGAACGGAAGAAGGGGGAGGCGAAGGAGATGGAGGGGGCGAGGCTATCGCCGGCGTCGGCGATGGTGGATCGTAGCGAGCGGTGGCGCGCGAGGGTGCTAGGGCATGAGCGCCCCCCTTTTTTTCTTCTGATCGAAAATGGAGAGAGAGAGAGAAGGGAAGAGTGGTGGGGTGTTTATATAATTAATTAATTTAATTTAATTTCCAATGAAAAGTTGACTTTTCTTTCGAACCCCAAACGAGGCCCAACGACTATCGTCCCTAACGTATTACCCCAATTCCGAACACAATGGGATATGTATCGTGAGCCAGTTCGGTTGTTACAGCCAGTTTCTATTCAAATTAAAATATAAATCAATGTATATTGAATTTGAACGCACACTTCAATTTACCAGGACCACATACTAACTCTAAAAATTCCCGAAAAATTATTTCTAGCTTCGCATCGATGATACGGTCCTAACAAAACTAATTTCATCAAATTCTGAGTCCGTTTGAAAAAAGGCCATTTTCCAGTTGATTAAAATCAACTTAAACTGGTCAAACACGTTTTCCTTTGCCACGCTCACATATTGATTCAGAAAATTACGAATTTTGAAACCTTGCAGTAACTTGACATCACGGATCCAACAAAAGTGGTTTCATCGAAAACCGAGGTCGTTTGCCAAATTTTCATTTTTAAGGGCCAGAATTCCATAGCGACTATTCTGAATTTTCACATGGACGTAACATTTGATTTTCGCTATGAAATTTGGATTTCTCGGATTCGTTGGAAAGATATTTTCAAATAGATTCTAATATTTTTGGTTTCACTGAAATCCATTTTATTTTGAATCTTGTACATTCATTTGAACTTTGAAATTGAATTTTCAAACTACCGCGCCATTTTCAATTCCTTTTATATTTATAAATAATTATTTATATTCTAACGACGATTCAAATAAATATATATGTTCGAATTCCATTCAAAATAAATTTCTCATCGTTATTATTTAAAATAATTCATTTTAAATATACAAAATTCACTAAAATTGCCAAAATAAAAATTTTAAATTGGCTCAGATTTCCGGGTTATTACACAAAATCTGTTATATGATCCTATCGCTGATTTCACTAATTAGCATGTTGACCTATCGATGATTTCACTTCTTCGAAGTCCATTTTTTTATTTGCTTATGATGCGGCCTGGAAGCAATAAGCGTTAAGGCACCGATAAGGTTACGTGTGATGAGTTACCCTTTTGCCCTTAGAAAAGAAGAGTTGACCAGCCATATCAACACATAGAAGTGTTGGCACATTTTTGGTGACACATTTTAACTATAGTAACACATATTAGTGTCACTAGTCTATAACACATATCAGTGTTGGCAGTTGAAAAAATATGAGTTGCCAAATGGCCATTATGGTGTAGTGACTGCTATTGAGTTTAAATGCTACATCATCATATTTTATACCCATAATACCGTTGGGTGTACATAAAAAAAATTATACATATTTTATCTTCAGTCTATCCACATACGAAAAGTAATAGTAGATCGGAAAGGATAAAACTAGATCTACCTCTACATCATCAATAATGTAAATAATATATATACAACCGAATCTCTATCAAATTGGAATTGGAAAATTAAAAATTAGATCCGTAAAGAAACAAAAGAATACATCTACACATATTTAGGATCAACAAAAATAATTAGATCTAAAAAGTTAGATCCATTAGAATATAATCTGGATCTACAAAAAATATAGGAAAAGAGATCTAGAAGTTTGAGTCAGATCTAAAAGAACGGAAGATATGACAAATTCATAGATTCGTTGATCAAATATTCTCAAACAGAAAATAATTGTATAAAAAATATATAAATCCATGAATTGATACCTTCAAATAAAAATTACTTACATGATAGATCCATAGATATAGATCTAGAATATTTCAAACAATAGCTCTAATAGAATCTCGTGTTGACAACGTGTTGTAAACAATATACAACTAAAAGGCCATTAGAGGAGGAGAAAGAAGATACTTTTATTCATTCTCAAAATTAGTACACTATTTACATTACATGACTCCTTATATAAAGGCTTGAGAGCTTGGAGTAAAACTTATCCCACAATGTGGGACTAAACAGAACATGACAAAAGCATATTCACTCATATATATTACAACATATTCTGATTTATTTTCTTTCATGTGAAATGAAAAAATTGGGCAAACCGAACGTTTAGATTTAGAAATAAAAAGTATTACAAGCCAACATACCGATGTTGAGTTGATTCTCTAGACAAAATCCACGTCTATTATCCAAATGGATCTCTAAGGAATACTCATCATTAATATTTGAAATCACGATATTTTATGAAGTATGAATTTTTTTTAAGGGGTAATTACACAAAATACAAGTTAAGTGCGATGAACTAATAAATAAGAGTTAAATTTATAACATTTTTGAATGCGGAGTTAGGTGTAAAGTGATATCATCTTGTTAAGCGGAGATGTATGCCAGATATTTCTATGAAACTATTTTGATTTTTAATTCTTATAATTAGAGTTTAAGGTCTAACTTTTCATTTTAGAAGAAAATGCATATTTTCTTGATAAATCATTTTTCGTATATTTTCTTTCATAATCAGACAGACTAACTTTGGCTATTTAATAAAATTTCCAAATCATTATTTATTGTATATAACTAATACTTCCATTTTATTGTTCGTATTGTCTGTGCACGCACATATGTGCCTGTTATAGAATTTTTTTTCTATACTAGAGTATAGTCATCCATGATTTATTCATTCCAAAAATAATAAGCAATTTTTTAAATTGTTTTTTATTACGATTCTTTCTTGTTCGATCAAAATTTTATTTTTAATCTATTTTCATGAATAGTGCTTTCATGTTTATCCAAAAATATTTTTTTAGCAGTGATGTTAGTTGTCTTCTAACTTATCTTATGTCATATTTTCTCATATGTTAGATTTGCATGAATATTTGAATGAAAGAGTAAAGTGCATTGACTATTCAAAAAAATTATATAATGCATCCATATTTAATAATTCTCATGTCATATTATGCTACATGTACTAGTACATAAGATGTCCCATTGCTATTATAATATTTTCCAAATTTAACTATCAGCGTGCAAAGTCAAGTGGTTACACAAATTTTGAATTATTGTTTAATTGAATTGAATTTAAAACTAATCTTGCATAGAGCTCAATCTTTCTTTTTCATGTTTTTGAACACCATCATCAAACTAAATCATGTACATATCTAAATTTATATGCTAAATATTGGATTGATGTATGTAGTACTTCGATAATTATATTAGAAAATTCATAACTACACATGTTCAGTAGTTGAATGATTAGTAAATTATGAATAACTGATAATTGATGTTATTTGTTGTATAAAACCATCATATTGTATAAGTATCAATTATATTTTATATGCTTCAGGACTATTCAATTAAATTTAACAAATAACAATAGTTAATGATACTTTAGCAAATTTAATCAAAAAGTACATTAACATATTGTATAACGTTCATATAAATTAATAAAAAATCTAAAAGATACACTGTTAAGAAAATAAACGATGAACCCCGTGTGCTACGGTTCACACTAGTTTTATACTAAAGCGTCATGAAGTAGTGTTTTTCTTTCTAAGTGTGCATCTTTCATATCATCCAAGCCTCCAAAATATTATTTTATCTCTGATTTGTGCCTTCTTCCACAAATCAACTCATCTATACTACATTGTAATTAGGGCTTTGAAGCTCTATGTCAGTTTAGACTCATTTTAAATTGATCCGTCAAGAAGTGTTTTTATTTATTGTTTTAAGAGAAGGTTATTCTGTTGGCAAATTTTATTTGGACACCTAATTTTTCCTTTCATACACCGAACGTTAGACTGAAAATTTAAACACTGTATTTTACTTTGTCCACACCTTGTATCTTCCCATTATACCTTTAACCCAACAAATCGTTCACTCTCTTTTAGTCTCTCGATTCTCAAGAAACTCTATTTCCTCTTACAATGGCCAAAAAAATCAAATAGAAATGCGTATTCAAAAATCAAAATCGAAGCTAGCTGCAAAGCACGCGTCTACCATGGGCGGTCCATCATCGTCGGGTATGTTTTTTCAGTTTGTTGCTTATTAATTCTGTTTTTTTTTTCATTTGTCAAATGATGTTGTGGTCCATGTTTCACCACGGAGAAGCTCTGCGTAGTTTCCATATAGACTACATATGTTTTCAGTGTTTTTCTTTCTTTTTCTTTATTTTGTGTGCGGGGAAGTATATTTTTTCATTGACCAGCTCACAGGCGCCTGCCTGTTCTTAGCTTTGATACACTTTTTGTGTGTCATGTGTAGTAATCTATTTGATGGAGGTAATAACTCATTTATCTGTCTTTGGGAACATTTAGGATATTTGATATGTTTAGTAATACATTTGGGAACATTTAGGCGGTAATGTTTTTTTTTTTTTTTTTTTTTTTTTTTGTTTTTTTTTTGCTATACTTGATTGTCTACTACTACATGCCACATGGACCATCTGGTTATGTTATAATATTACTTACTTATATGATGAATAATGTAAAGTTAAAGTTGATATTACTTTAAATTTATAAATACTTCAAGGAACAACTATGTTTCATTGTTCAGGGTTATAACTTGCCTTCACTGTGTTTTAACTATGCCATTATCATGAATATGAAACGTCTAAATGTTTATCAATAATTGGAAGCAACAATTAAGATATCAGCTTGAAAAAAATAGTGATATGCAATAGTTAAATCATACTGGGTTGTATAAAACAGTACCTATGTATCAATGTTGATGTTCACTACATATTAATGATATTCTTAGTGTAGTTCTTACTTTGTTGGTTGATCAACAGCAATAAAATGAAAAATAGAACAATATTCTTTATTTCGGATTAGACTGATGTTTCTAGTTTGTTCCTCCTCATAATTTACAGGAGGCTAGAAAATATACAATATGGGTTTGAGTGGGGGATTTGTGTTATCGTATTACTAACTTTCTTTGCATCTACAATTCTCTACGATGCATTTGCTTTGATGATATACAAGTGTTTATCTCATTTGTTATCTTCTTTGTTGGTTGCTGTGTAATTTTAATGGAAATAACAGTTTTTCCCTTTTTTCAAAAAAAGAAAAAGTAACACAGAAATGGAGTTATGGTATTTATTATTGCTTTATTATTTTAAGGGGCTTCATACATAGGATCGTATATTTTTAATACTCCCCCGATTGTCTGCCATATTCACCAATCAATGCATGATGCAATTAAGAAGTAGTCGCTAATTTGTACTGTTGTTTAATTTTCAAGTGTTAATTTATAATTTTGTATTCTTACTTATAAGGTATGCTTGGAGGCCTTATGCGAAGGTTTCCCACATCAATAAGAAGTAATCGAGGAAAAGGAAGAACAACTAAAGAGAATGAAAAGAAATTTGAAACTCAAAGGCCATTAATGGTGATGAGGTAGATACCATCGATGAAGCAAACATTGAGACCAAGATTGACGAACACAAAGAGATCGAGGATGACCAAGATGAAACCAACGAGGATGTGGTTAATGATGGAGATGAACAATGGACAACGGAAAAAAACAACCAACACAAAGAACATGGTGGTCCGACGATTAAAGATGTGATTATAGATTATGAAACTCATGTTTCTTCAGCCATATGTGAAGGAAAAGTATATCTTAATTTTTGTAAATTTATTTTATCCATTTCAATAATTTAGTGCATGCTATAATATTGAAAAACGTAATCATGTTTTATAGGAGAGACAACCACTTACCTGTATCAATCGTGGCCATAAAGTTTTAGAATGGGAAATACTAGGAAATGCAATGATTTTTAGAAAGTATGTAGAAGCTTCGGGTTTGTTATATATTGTACAGACTAGCTATCATAGTGTGAACAAAAATCTTATATCCGCCTTTGTAGAACGTTAGCATCCAAAAACAAATAATTTTCATATGTCGTTTGGTGAAATGATGATTACTTTGGATGACATAGTTAGTTTGTTACACATTTATGTGGAAGGAAAGCCAATTGATGTTCAGTCATTTACTATGGATTATGCAATTGAACTTGCATTTAAATTGCTAGGTCTGAGTAGAAATGATACTAGAGCTGGTATGAATGAGAAAGTTGGTTACAAACCTAGTCTCTTAATGCTACGCCCAATATTCAAAAATGTTAATGATGAATGGAATAATAGGAAAATTAGACGTGCTGTGAGGGGTTACTTGTTATATGTTCTTGGGAACACACTATTTGCGGGTAAAAGCAAATCGCACGTTTATTTTTCACTCCTAAATCCCTTTGCATCCATGCAACATATCACAACGTATCCTTGGGGTTGTGTTGCTCTTGCCTTTTTGTATAGACAAATCGGTTTAGCTAGTAGAGTTCAAGTAAAACAGATTGTAGGTTATCTTTGTTTACTTGAGACGTGGATTTTCAACATTTCCCATGTTTCCATCCATCTACATGACAATACATGGAAATTATGCCCAGAGTAGCACGTTGGAATCCATCATGGGATAATCCTATGTCCATAACAACGATACAAATGTTTCTTGATAATTTCGAGGTTGATCAGGTAAATGTTGATTGGTCGATGAATTATATAGAGCATAGTTTTGGTATAAAGAAGATATTATTATTACAATAATTTTTTTTTTCTTTTTTATGTTAGGGTATATTTGATCTATGCGGTAGTGCACGCGTATTCCATCCATTTAATGATATTGCTTGGTATAGTGGATGTATTCTTTGTCTGAACATAGCGAAGCCATATAATCCCACAAGAGTGTTAAGACAATTTGGAAGAAAGAAAAACATTTCAAGACCTCTTATTCCTCCCATTAACACCAGTACATGACGAGGTCCTAGTTATACATCTTACACAAAAGTTTGTTATCGTTTCTTAGAAAGTATATAGGACGAATGACGTAACCATATAGTCGCAAATATGTATAGATCAAGTACCCTACTTTCTTCAAATCTAAGTTGCATTAGTGACTACTTAGATTGTTTTCTGCCTGGAACTGTCATACATGTTCAAATTATAAGAAATCTTCCGAACAATGTTAGCCTTGATCCGTATTATTATCAGCCGACATACGATCAACTATACATGGCAATTTTTTGATATCTACTTGCATGTTTGATATTTTAATCACAGTTACTTCTTATAATTTTCTTTTTTCCAGAGTTCGACAAATGCTCATGGCTTGTTGGATGAAGCATACATGCATGCTAACTCACCATTGTGAAATACTATTGAATTGATTAGAACTAAAAAGCGATTGATTCATACAAAGGATGAACTAGCTTCGTTGTTGATAGTGGTTCTTGCAGTTGAATATGCCACTCGCTGTAAACTTTTTTGGTTTGAAGTTGTCAAAATACATGTTAGAGCAATTTAGTGGTGACCACTCTTGCACTTAATGACCAATGTTGATGTATAGTTAAATCTATGTTGATGCATAATTTATGTATTGATTAAGTCTATGTTGACGTATAATTAAAAGCTGTCAATCTGAAAGCTTTTTGTTTTTCATATCAAGTTACTTTTTGTTTTTTATTGGATTAAGAGCAGTCAAACTGAAATCTATGTTGATGTATAATTAAGATTACTTATGATATTTTAATGCGTGGGTATTATGAAGTTAGGAGTGAAAGTGAAGCAGAAAAACTACTAGACGAAATGGTTAATGCTAGCCCCAGATATTGGTCACGTAAAAAGCATGATGCCTGATTTTTAGAAACAATTAACATAGAGATCATAAGCAATATCAAAAGCACGAAGGTTCTTACAGTTGGAGATAATGGACTCAAATCCATGATTGCAGAATTGACCATAAGAAAGCTCAAGATGTTGGATCCCATGCATTGTACTAGCTATAGATGAAGCTTCCAATTCATTGATAGGAAAGAGTTCACTGTAAACCGGAGCATGTTTCTTCTGAATTCGACCAAAGATTTGCACTGATTTCCTATCAGTTCGATTGATTTGGAGGTTATTTGATGGCAGTAGCTAGCTTATGTCAAGTTTTGTCAGCATTAATAAGGATTTAATATGAATTGTGATGCTGTGATCATCTACTTCACTCATTGGCATTTTTAGAGCCCTAAGATTGCTGCCACTGCATATGGAAAATTCTAGATTATAATTTCCACCTGATAGTAGGAATTCTAAATGGAAACATAACCGAATTTGAACCATATAGCAGTAACTCTCTACTTTTAATTTTACAGCAATAAACTTAACCATAAATGTCGTGGTTCCAAAGGGATCTGTTTTATCATACTGTTTGTGCTTAAAGTGTACACAACTTCAAAATGAGTAATCCTAACAAATTTGAAATTATAAATCAAATGGATGGATATAAAATATTTTAACATGACTTTGGTAGATTACCAATCAATCTATGAAATTTTTATTGCTGATAAAACAAAAGGTGGCTATGATCGATCATATGAAATCTTACAGATATTGATTTAAGAAAGTAGTTTTAAAAAATTGTAAACAAGGATAAATTTGTTGATGATGATAAATTTGTACTGAATCACTCAACTACTTACTACGCTAATTCTCAAAGAATTTGTTTGCGATTAATTGACCAAATAGAAGTAAACCAGAAAATAATAATTAATAACCTGAATAAGAATGGAGTGCTGATATCTATGTCAATAGTTCTTAATTAATAACCTGAATAAGAATGGAAATTGCAACAAAAATTGATTGATCATAATTGATTGTTGCACCGGTCATAGGCTACCTAGAGCAAACATCCACTAAATTGATCTCTGTTTTGATGTATTATCAAGAGTTTTTAAGCATAATATGATATCAGAACATAAATGCATAACTATCTATATATTTACACAAGTTTAATCTATTAAAGCAAAGATGTGGGTGGAGATCACTATCCAAAAAGTTACATGCTTCACTGCTCTTCATCACTAAACAAGAATGCACATAACAACATTCGAGAGCACACATACATATATACAAATCAGCATATGCACACATGTACACATTTAAACACAGAAACAGTGCAAACCAACATAAGTTAAAATATACTGTAGAAAACTACATACAAATCAAAGTAAGCTTGTTTCTAAAGTTTCTATTAAAAAAATGCAGTATACTAAAAAAAAACTACATACACACCTACAATATTATTGATAACAAAGCCGGCAACACATATCAAAACATAATACATGGCATTAGCATAACAACCAAATTTTTTTCAGGCAGCAAAAGGTTGCTTATTTCCAAGTAGCAAAATTTGAGTAGTCATCCCATGCTTTTTTGCGCTCAATAAGTATGTTTTTCCAACCATCCGCCTTTGTCTTATGATAAACAATCCACTTACCACAAAAGATTATTGAAACATGTTGAACTTAAAAAAAAAATACTTGTACAAAATGAGCATTATGGACAAAAGTGATTCCTATTTCCAATCATTGGATATGTGGAGGAACTTGTCCAGTTAATAGTTGTACAGTCAGTGATAACGTTGAACTTATATTGAAAACAACCACTTGATATCGAGTTGCTACAACATAACCAATGATTGGCATACACGTCCACTTTGACGGAGGTGCATCTCCCTTGCCATCAAAGTCAAATTAAGTAGATCGTCCAGTCGGCCATTTTCAACAAATATTCGATCGTATAGTTCTTTATTTTTTTGAGCTCTTCGATCAAATCTTTTCGCACTTGAGACCAACATGATTAGCCTAGCCCAAGCAAGGTAGCAACACAACGAAAACCGTAGTTTCCATCCCATTGTACATCATGAATTTCTGTAACATATGGTTTCAACTGCTTTGGAATGTGATCAATATATCTCTCGTATCAACTGTTAATTCTTCTATCTGCAAAACTATGAATAGTAAGATACAATCATTATGTTTTTTTTAAATGCTTTCTTTGGTCTTTTTGTCGGTAGCTGTTCTACTTATGCTTTCTTCATATTACCACTTACTTGTGTGGATGGTTGTTGAGAAGATATGATATTCACTAACTCAAAAGAGGAAGGCTTTTTTTTATTGATGTCTTTTCTTTTTCCTTCTCTTCCACGAGTTTTAGTTTTACTTTATGGAGATGCAAAAGATGACGTTTGAGGTGCAATGACTTGCATCATTTTTTATATAATTGCAGTTGATACAAAACATCCGTTTTTTTTAATTCCATTAATAGATCTTCCATCTTTTCCACTATGCACATGTCCTCTTTCTTTCTTCTTTGAACAAGATGAAGCCTTGTCCAATGTGTATCAATTAATTTGAGTGGTATCTCTACATGTGAACGAAGATGGGCAAGTTCATGGAAGCAAGGGGGACCATGAGTTTTCCAAAGTGTACATCCATAACTCTGCTTGTTTGCACCAATATCTCTCACACGCGGAAGCTCCAAATAAAGTAACTCTAATGCAACCGTTGAGATTACACCCCATAGGTTTATAACTCTTTTATATGATAAACATGAACAACTTTTATTAACGATTTTTCAAATGAAGCCTTTAGCTCTGTGAATGAATGTTCTAACAATGAATGCATCTTTGACCAAACTTGTTCAAAGTTACAATGACAAGTTGCTAAATGTTTTTTCAACTTCAAATGTGCTTCCTCAACACCACAGTAACAATGAATTATAAATAAACCAATATATATGAATATTAAAATGACGTGAAGTAATTTAGTATAAAAAATTATTACCTATTTGAAGTGTAATTACCAAAATGCATATGCTCATCAGTCCACGCATGAACAAAACGTTCTTTCCATGAATTCAACCAACTCGTGAATACATATATCACAAGCTTCATATGAGTACCATATTGTTCATTCAGTGCTTATAAACGTTGGTTATAGAGTACAACATTTTCTGAATTTGATTTTCTTGTCCCACGCTATTGTCTCCACGTGATAGGCAAATGATGCTACACGTGTGGGGGACGTGTTGGATAAGTCCCAAATCGGGAATGCTAACCCAAATCCAGGATAAATACTAAGAGTTACCCCATCACATTGCCAATTAGTTTTGTGATAATTCGGGGTTCTCTAATACAACATTTTCTGAATTTACAACCTCGTTCCAATCGTTTAAAAACGACTTAATTTCTTGTACATCCATTGCTTTTACTTTTTTTTATGAACGTAAGAACTTTGTTTTTAATATGCCACTTGCACAACATATGCGCAGACTGAGGAAATACTATTTGAGTGGAGTTCAACAACGTCGTTTCTCTATATGTAATAAAAACACTAGGCATGTCTACTTGACAATCAATCATAATAGATTTTAAGCGCACCAAGGCCCAAAGATAGTTTTTTTTCACATTCCCCAACTAAATATATGATGGCAATGCAAAAGATATGATTTGTTGACATCACACCAACAATTTCAAGCAATGGCATTTTATATCTTTTTTTTGTACATATAGTCCACAATAATAACACGAGGAAGTGTACATAAAATGCCTAAACTAG
The DNA here is from genome assembly GCA_030737875.1 of Allium sativum. Taxonomy (NCBI): domain Eukaryota; kingdom Viridiplantae; phylum Streptophyta; class Magnoliopsida; order Asparagales; family Amaryllidaceae; genus Allium; species Allium sativum. Next base: position 418,543,623 of record CM060913.1, on the reverse strand, counting down.
TCAGATGAGCCCAAAAAATATTTTTAATAATATCTGTACCATCCAAAGTTCTCCGATGTCATTCGAAATATCCAAACTCTTTTAGCTTGCATAGTAAATATTGAACTTGAGATCATACAGCCCTTTAAATCTTATTTTGAGCTTGTATGACATTGTAAATCGTCTTAATTGTTGTACAATTCGTCGGATCATTGGTTTTCAAAGTATGCAAAACTTGTTTCGGTTTAACTAAATTTTTATTCATATCAATAACTAATTTAACCTCCTCCTTAGTTAATTTGCCCACAAAAGAACGACCCTCTTTATTTCTAAGCTCGGCATGGTTACGAACCCCATTCACCACCAATAAACTCCATTCATCAACAAATGGAAATTTAATATCTTTCAGTTTAAATGGACAGTTTCATTTTTAGTACTCATTACTCTTGGAGTTGAATTAATATTCTTCGATTTGTCTCCCTTGTACACTCCATTGCTCTCACATCCAAAGAAAATTCGCAATTGAGATCGAGATCCAATAATATCAGAGTGTAACACAATGATCACAAAACCAAGTCGTATTCCAGTATTCTGCACTCATTCCATTAACTTTTCTCTGCTCGGAAATATCTACACAGAATTATATTGTAAGTTAAAAACTAAATTGATATAACCATATAAAATAATAATGCGATCTTACATACATTGTATGTTGTAAATTCATTAGTGTAGTCAATGAGTAACTCTGTATGACCAACATCATCAGGACTATTATGATCAGAGTAAAGCTCCAAAAGAAGAATAGTTAGTCAACATAATCCTAGGACGGTGAAAACGAGGAAAAGATGAAAACCTAGTAGACGGCTTGTAGGGAAAAAATATTCCACGCAGTCGGGGTGTGCTGCTAATGCCCAACCTCGCATCGTCGCCGTGTCAGACGTCGATTTCGATCCTCCTACCTACTTGACGTACGGGCCAAGAATAACTAACCTTATCTGCACATTCTGCTTCAAAAACATGATTTCTCCGGTTTCTACATCAAAATGATTAGCATGTATAAATCCTAACCCTAATTTTGTCTCATCTTCAACAATTTCCATATTTAAAAGTCTGAATTTTGGTTTCTTACTTTTAACCCAATTAATTAGTATGTTAGGGTTTTAAAAAAAATATAATTACAACATATAGTTTACTGCTATTATATATTGGGAATTTTTTTTAAAAAAATTGGTGTAAAAAAGCAAAATTAGGTGTATAAATAGAACTTGTCTATTCTATTTTTTTCATTATAATTTTAAAGAAAATTAAAGTCGTGGACTTTTTAATTGGAGTCCAATGACAATCCCATCAAACATGTCAAAAAACTGAAATAGAGACTCAATCCATTCTCCTCTAAGGATGGCAATGGGGTGGGTCTAGGGTCCAAACCCGCTTGATCCACCCTCTATTTTGACCCATTTAGACCCGCCCCATAGGGTCTTCAGGGAAGGTAGACCCGCATCCCGCTTTTAGAGGTCCGAGTCTAGGGTCGGGTCTGGAGCATGGCTAACCCGCTCCAACCCGACCCGCATGATTGAAACATCATTTAAATACTTTATAACTATAATGATTACTTATTAATCTTCGTAGGTATACATGTATATAACTTGAATATTATATTCTTTCAATAACAAACTATAAAATTTTCATAATATTAAGTTGCATCAATGATAGACATACAATAACAAATGCATACATTTTGAACTACTATCTTACAACTCATTTTATCATATTCTTTTAAAATTGTGAACACATTTAACATGTATATAATTTATCACTTATTGATAAAAAAAATATGTATATAAATTTGTGTACATTTAAACATGATATCACCTTGCGGCGGGTTGTGTCTACGCTGACCCGTACGGGTTTCGGGTACGGGGCAAAATTCCAGCCCCGCACCAGGTCAATGGGGTGAGGATTAAAAAGTCGGGGTCAGGGTCTAGGGCAGAAGAAGCCCCATTGCCATTCATATTCTCCTCTCCCTCTTCACCTAACCCTACTCTTCTTATAAACCAATGTCGGATGAGTTATGCCCACAAAAAAGACCTAATTCTGACCAACGGCTTTCTCTGTCGCATCGCTGCCTGACATTTTCCTGATATATCTCCGTCATCCCATTGCCAGTGAACAATTTTTTCTGTTAATTTCCTACCAGTTGTCGTCTGGGCTATTAGCTCAACAAGGAAGCTACCGACTCCTCTTCTTCTGTACGTGCCTATTTGTTTTTAGTGTGTTCATACAGTGTTTCTTTCGTTTCTGCCGGTGGCAGAGTAGATTGTTTCCAATGCAAATCATAGTTGCAACAATTCCCGTCCTTCAGTGGATATTTTTCTTTATGAATACTTTTCTCCAATGGATTTCGATTTTTTTTCACTGAATCCATTTCCTAATTAGGTGATTTGTTGATCGTGTATTATTCTTCCCCTGATTATTTATCATGTTTTACATTTAATTTAGGCAATATTTTGTTTAAGGACTGTGATCATCAATGTTCTTATCATAGTAATAAGCTCAACCTATTTCATTACACTGATTTAGGAATAGTCTATAGTGATTAAAATGTTGTTGGTACTGTTGTCTGTCTAATTTGACGTATTCGGGCATTAAGAGCATTGGCTAGCATAATTATTGAGTGAAAGCATAATTTGCGTCATAACAACACTAAAATTTGTTGATAGCAACAGTGAGTATATAGAATATGGAATCGAGTTTAGATGTTTTTTATGCATTCATCTAAATTTGTAGCTGTAAAAAAGCAAAAAAAATTAAAAAAAATTAAAAAAAATGGTTGTGCATTTAAATTCAGAGTGCTAAATTGGTTAAGGCAACACCCTTCATTAAAGCTAAAAAAAGGAGAGATAATGAACAATCAGTTCAATTATAAGCTTTCTTTGAAGTTCTAGGTGTTCATCACACTCTCATTATTATTCTAGTTACTTGCAATTTCTACCATAAATGAAGTTATGAAGTTATAGAACTTAGTTGTATAAATTGTTTTTTTTTAAATGATGACGCTTTGTGCAAATTAACAATCCTTACAAGAACTAAGATTTCAACACATGGAAACGAGTAATAAGAGACGTGGCCATGATTGGCGACCCAATTCGTCTGTCCCCTATTCCGCAACAAACGCGACTGGAAACGTTAGCAATCGCGACTTGAAACACCGACAGTGACGATTCGACGACATGGATTTGATGGCATATCCCCTTCTCATCTCTATAGATGACGGGTATTTTTTGCTGGTCGATCTTATATATACATTTACCGTCTGGATGAGATTGTTGAAGAAGGGGGGGCGTATCAGTGGGGTGGGTCAGAAGGCAACTAGGGTTTTATTCCTCTGTTAGGCATAGAAATAAGGGAGACATGGAAGAAGATGATGACGCACATGTTTTTGAATAGAATACACGACCCCTCGATTTGTGCTGTGTAACTGTAATATATACTGACATAACAACTATATAATATATCAATTTGTATATAGATTGGAAAAACAACTGTAAGTTTGCAAGATCTTTACAAATTGTATTGTTTGACTTCCGAATTTTGGTAATTAACATAAAAATAAATAAAATAGTTTTTTTAAAGTAGAAGAAAAAAACATGTTTCGTACCCATGCGTTCTCTCGTACTGGAAACATTCAAGACAACCTTCCATGTATTTATTTTCGTACCACGTTTCGTATCAAACCACGTCCTATGTAACCATGTTTCAACATGTTTTTTTTAATGAAGACTTTATACATTTCATTTTCTGAAAGGAATATTAAATCATTTCTACATGTATTATATATACACCAGTCAGTTTTTCTTTTTTCAAATTTCCTACAAAATCATCATAGTGCATGCATTATAAAATATATATATATATATATATATATATATATATATATATGTGTGTGTGTGTGTGTATATATATATAATGCCTCATTATTGTTTGTTGTTCATTTATATATAATTATGGTGACCAAGGCACGAAAACACAGCCTATAATATGTAGTACACATTATGATTTGAAAATATTAGAATGTCGACTGTTACTCTGCATACAGACTGTTATAACATCTACAATTGTAATACTTCATTTAAACTTATATCTATTAGGGGTAAATAATTAGTTTTAACCTATAAATTATTATGTATTTAACATCCACAAATGCATACACATAAGAGTTGTAACAAACCGGAAATTCAGAACCAATTTAAAAAAATTATTTTAAGAAATTTTAAATAGAAAATGCGTCGTAATTTAAAAAATTATATAAAAGATTACATTTTTCATGTAAGATAGAATGATTAAAAAGTTTCATAGTTTAACAAAAATGTGTTTACATAAAGAAATCTCGCATTTTCAATGTAAATAAAAGATTACGTAGAATCTCACATTTTCAATGTAAATAAAAGATTACATAGAATCTCACATTTTCAATGTAAATAAAAAGATTACAAATGAAAAGAATAGGAAAGAATTACATTTTTATGTAATATAAAAAGACTACTTTTTTTTATCATTCAATGTAAGAAGATTACATTTTTACGTAATATAAAAAGATTATATTTATATGCAATATGAAATGGATTATATTTTTATGCAACATGTGTTTAATGTAAAGGAGCTAAAAATATAGAGTTTATATTTTTAAGGTAAATGAGAACATAGAAAAATGTACATGTTTTAAATGTAAAAACATGTTTGCCTTAAAAACCTCATTTTTAATGTCATGAAATGAAATCAGAGAAAATGAATCAAACATTCATTTTTCCTTTTATTCCCTTTCTTTTGAAATTTGAATGAATAATAAGTGTGGTCCCATTATGCTTAGTCAGCTAATTAATTACTTTGTAAACTACTATATATGAAAAGATTACATTTTTTTAGGACAAATTTTCGAAATAGGCTAATTTTTAAAACATATAGCACAAATAGACCAATTTAAAAAGTATTAGCAGAAATAGGCTAAATTTTGCCACCTCAGCAATGAGGTGGCAAAAGTTATAAAAAAATTAATCGGGGGCGCACTTGACAAGTGCGCCCCTTAAAATTAGAACGGGCGCACTACTCAAGTGCGCCCGTTAAAATTATCACGTGCGCACTTGACAAGTGCGCCCGTTAAAATTCTATCGGGCGCACTTGTCAAGTGCGCCCGTTATAATTTTTTCCAGCCCTACCTGTTTCCTGCTATTCTCTGCTACTCTATGTCATTCTGGTTTTTACTATTTCGGGGAAAAAGTACAATTTCGTACCATTCTTCCAATAGCTCCAAAAAACCTAAAATCTACCAAAATTATCAAAACAAACAAGGTTTATTGATTGAGTTACTTCTATCAGCTATTGCACATCAATTTGAAGGTATTGATTTAGTTTAAACTCAAATCCTAACTCAAATTCTTATGTTTCTCAATTTCATTTAAACCCTAGGTTTAGATTTTTATACTTTCTTATGTTACTAATATTTGTTTAACAATTAAGTATCCTTATGCCTTCCAAATTTTTCATTATAGACTATGTCGGATTTTATTCCTATTATTTGCTATTTTGATGGGAAGTTGAACTTAAAAGAAAATAATACGCTGGTGTATGTTGGTGGCAAACAAAAAGGTTCAAAGATCAAAATTTTTTGCTCCTACCATGAATTAAAGGAAATGGTGTATAGGGTTACAAAAATTGATTCACAAAAGTACGATGTACGATTAGTAAGCAAGTGGGTGACGGATTCTGGATCTTCTGCTATCGATGTACATGAAAATGATGATGTTGATGCAATGTTTTCGGTTAGTATGAAAGTTATTGAGTTATTTGTAATAAAAGAGCAGCTGAGACATTATGAAGAGGCAGTTGATACTAATTTAAACGAACATTCTACTCAAAATATTGGAACTATTCCGAGTTGTGCTCATCAAAGCAATCCAAGTCCAATATTTCCTCCATTGATGAATACAAAGTAAGTTTTTAAATTTTACATTTGAGTAGTTAAAATTCATAGTTTTCTGATCTCATCCTTTTTAAACAGTTTTACGGTGCATGCGGACGGTCCAAGCTCTAAACCGACAAATGATGGTGTAGGTTGTAGCTCACCACATATTGATAGCATGCAAATTGCATCAATGGATTATGATATGGCATGGATGGAAAATACGGAAGCTAACAATGATCCGCTTGAGTTTGGAATTGGTAATGTGATTGAAACGAAAATTATGAAGCATCGTTGGTGCAAGAAGATGAAGATGATAACAATGAACAAATGGAATTTGAGATGTCTTTGACAGATGATATATGTAGTGCACAAACTATGGCAGCATCGTTGATTCAAAATGTAGCTCCTATTAGAGACGCATTTACTGCAGATTGTGTTGATTTGGGCTTTCACGTGGGAATGCAGTTTCAAACCAAGGAAGTGCTTATTCAACAACTTAGTGAGTGGTCTATAAAGAATTCTGTCTCTTTTAAACCTGTAAAATCCCGCAAAAAAGAATACACTGCAACTTGTAATGTCGATAACAATTGCAAGTGGAGAATACATGCTATTGTCCCAAAAGAATCATTGACGGGAAGGTGGGAAATTAGGAAATATGAAGGCAATCATTCTTGTGTTAATCCGGTCATCAATTCTAATTACAAGCAAGCGACAAGTAGATTTGTTGCTAACAAAATACTTCCATTTGTGAAGTCGGATTTGAATACCACTCCCTCTGCGATTCAAGTTTTAATGTCGGTAAATTTTTTCATCAAAATAAGCTACTTCAAGGCGTATAGAGCATTGCGGAAAGCACTTGAGACAGCTTTTGGAGATTGGGAAACATCATATGCTGAGCTGCCACAATATTTAGCTATTATTAAAAACATAATCCGGGAACTGTTTTTAAAATTGAAAACGAAAGAGTCACAAATGATAAAGTTCGTTTCAAAAGTGTTTTTTTGGCACTCGGTCCTTCTATTGATGGTTTTGCGCATTGTCGATCGTTACTTTGCATTGATGGCACACATTTATATGGCAAATATCAAGGTACGTTGATAGTCGCGACTGGAGTTGATGCAAATGATGGTATATTTCCATTAGCATATGCAATTGTAGACTCCGAATCAAAAGATAATTGGGAATGGTTTCTTAGATGCATGTACTATCTCATATATAGTGTTCGCAATAGATGTTTGACTTTTATATCCGATCGAATGAAAGGCATTTCGGGAGCATTAGAAAATTGGCCTTAAGAGCACCATCACCGCTTTTGTGCTAGGCATCTCAAAGAAAACTTTCAAGTTGCCGGATTTACTCAAAAAAAATTGGTAGACTTATTCTATTCATGTGCTAGTGCTACTGATTAGCTGCAGTACAAAGAATTAAGACGCCACTTGAGAACCATTTCCCCAGATGCACATGCTTGGATTGAAAAGAGCTTACGAGGTGCGGAAAAAAATTGGGCTCTATGCAAGGATAACGGTGGACAATTTATGATGATGACAACAAATGTATCTGAAAGTTGTAGTGGAGTTCTACGAGGTGCTTGTGCTTTGCCGGTTAAGTCTTTAGTAGCACGAACGTTTTACCGTATAAACGACTATTTCACGAAACGTCGTTCCGACGTCGAAGGATTTGAAATGCAAATGACTCTAAAAGTTGAAACTCTTTTAGCTAAAAGAGCAAAACAAGCACGACATTGCGGAATTGTTAGATTCAATCAAAACGAATGGCAAGTGAATAATCAATTTGGAAAAGCATTTACCATGACTTTACATGATAATGTGTGTACTTGCACTTGCAACATTCCGCTATTGCAAAAATTGCCATGCTTGCATGTGATGGCCGCTTGTGCTCAAACCGTTGGAGGAGCAAATATATCGTACTATGAATTTTGTTCAGTGTGGTTTTCCATGGAAAGATATAAAGCAAGTTACGCTCCAAGCTTCCATCCAATTCCCGATAGTAGATATTGGGATGTCTATCATGGTCCGACCATAATGCCTCCACATACAAAAAGGAAGACGGGACATCCGCGTTCGACAAGAATTAAAGGTATGATGGATAAAATGGGAGGAAGTAAACAAAATACTTGCAGAAAATATGGTCAAAAAGGACACAACAGATCGACATGTCCGTCCAAATGATATTTTATAAGAGAATATTTGGAGATACGTCTTGATATTTTGTTTGAATAATTTGTAATGGAATGAATGATTTGTACTTTCAATTCAGTGAATGAATGAATGATTTGCATTTCAATAGTGAATGTTTGCATTTTACAAGATTATGAATTGTATTCGATTGTCTTTAATTCAAGTTTGCAAATTGAATTGTTCAGGCAGGGTAGCAGATGCATGCTACCAAGTCTCGGGAAGGGCGCACCTGCAAGGTGCGTCCTGGTCAATTCTCAAGGGTGCGCTTGTCAAGCGCGCCCTTGAAATTTTGTAAGGCGCGCTTGGAAAGGGCGCGCTTGTCAAGCGCGCCCTTGATATTTTGTAAGGGCGCGCTTGCCAAGCGCGCCCTCGTTATTTCAGGAGGGCGCTCCTGGCAGGTGTGCCCAAGCCGAGATGATACAGCTCCAACCTTCAGCCGGTTTACCCCCTTCACTCCTCACTTTTTCCAACCCCCCTTTTACTCCAAAATCCCCCAAAAACTAAAAAATCCAAAAACCTAAGTTTCTACGCTTTCAAATAATCGAATTCTCATAGGAAAATACATCAAATTACCTCAACAATGGAAGGATCTTCATCATCTCATGAAGTTAGAGGTAGATTGTTAAACAATACTTTCTTATTTTTTGTTTGTGTTGCATACAATAGATTTGGTTGGATCATTACTTGTTCAACAATGGAAGGATCTTCATAATTTTACTTCTTGTTTGTGAATGAAAGCCTAGCTAATTCGTAGTTTAGTTATATGGTGAGTTAAATCCTAGCTAATTCCTAATTCATATGATTTAGTAAAAAAGCATTTTTTTTCTATAAATTTTAAAACTAGTTCATTAGACACAAGGTGTTGCATTTGGTTCACTATTTGTTAAAACTTGTTCGTTAAACACAAGTGTCTTGCATCCGGTTCACATTTTGTTCACTACTTGTTCACATTTTGTTCGCTACTTGTTCACATTTTGTTCGCTACCTGTTCACATTTTGTTCACTACATTTTGTTCGCTACTTGTTCACAAGTGTCTTGCATCCGGTTCACTACTTGTCCACTACTTGTTCACTACATGCATTGTTTTTGTAGAGTTGGCACCGGGTCCTGTAGATGCAAGTGTGTTGTGTCTTCAACATGAACATAGAAGCAATAATCCGAACTTGATGAAGGTATTTCAAAAATTCTAATGAATGAACTCACTAATTTTTCATTTCTCATGGAGTAGCTAATTATTTTCATCTCGTATTGAATTTGTAGAGCGACGAGCCAATTGATTGTCAAGATCATTCTAGCAAATTGGGGTTGACTACAGCAAATACACCTAGAGTTCAACTTGCGCTACAAAGAGCTGGATTTAGAGAAATATCCAGATTGGGGTTTTTTAAGATAGATCATGCACTTGTTACTTCATTGGTAGACAGGTGGAGACCGGAGACTTCCACATTCCATCTTCCCACTGGTGAAATTACTATCACGTTGCAAGATGTTAGCTGTCTTTTGGGCGTTGTAGTGGAAGGAAATCCTGTAACTTTTACACATCTCAGTAATTATGAAGATATTTGTTATGAGTGTTTGGGGGCGGTCCCAACTCGAAATGAGATAAGAGGTGCAACATTTAAGTTGACTTGGCTTCGACGTACATTTCAAAATGAACCATCATAAGATGCGTCAGACGAAGAAGTTGAACGTCATGCGAGAGCCGTTATTCTACACTTGATATCTTGTCGTCTTTGTCCCGATCATTCGAAAGGACGATTAAATCTTTTTTGGCTATTATTTGTGAGAAATTTGGACGATTGTGCACGATATTCTTGGGGTAGTGCCATATTGACAACATTATACACTGAATTAACAAATGTTGCGCTCGGTAAATACAAATCGATAGCCGGTTATCTTTCTCTTCTACAGGTAAATATTAGAATGTATATTTATTAATGGCCACTTGTAATATGCAATCTTATCATATTTATCTTTTATATATTTTACAGCTTTGGTCATGGACACATCTTCCTATCGATCGTCCAAACGTAACTTCATCTGCACAGATCGATAGGTCATTACCTTATGGTGCAAGATAGTTTATGTACATTTACATGATGTTCAACAATAGTGCTTATGCTTATGCATATTATTTACATTTACATACTTTATGTACATTACTTTATATCGCAGGTGGTTTGGAAATAGGAGCTGGATTGAATCTCCAAAGCAGGTTGCCACTTACTATCGTGACCAGCTTGACATGCTAACAGACGAGGTTGTTGTATGGAATCCCTACACACAGGATGTGCTGGTTCATCTGCCTCATATATGTCTAAGTGGCATTCCTAATTGGCTATGCAAGACACCGATCATATGCATGCGAACAGTTCAGTTGTATTATCCTGATCGAGTGATGCGACAATTTGGTCTTCAGCAACACATCCCTGAGCCTTGCGAACCTAAGCCAAATTTGGATTTTGTTGTCATTCAATGGAACGATAGACATAACCGTATCGTTCGTAGCACTTAACTTTCACAATACATGAGTTGGTATTGGACGATCACTCAAAGATTCCTTCTCGCGGATCGGACTCAACATGAACGAGCATACACCGCTCGTGCACCGCTTGAGCGAGATGTCGTACGTCTTTTACTTTTCTTTACTGTTTCACTTTACTGATTTAAATCTTTAAATATGTGATTATAAATAACAAAATTCGCAGGTCGATGTGCTAGAGACGGTTAGTAAAGAATTGGGGGATATTGGACGTGGTTGAGTACCGGAGCCCGACATTCAACCACGTTGTATTAGCTTGAAAAAACTCGTTGACACATTACTCTTTAGGCGTAGATTAGAACGCCCAGGAGAGCGAAGAACTAAAAGAAGGCATGATCCTTCTCAAGCTTCACTTCAACGTGACCCAGCTCAATCGTCAGGCGGCAGGACCTTCTCAACCTCCTCCTACTCAAGATTGAAATTCACCATGAACGTTTTATAAGTATCGTATTAGCGTATGTTTGTAAGCGAACCATGTCCATTTTGTATTTGTGATCGAATTCTATTTCGGTTCGTGTTTATGTTTGTAATCGAATTTTATTTAGACTTGTGTTTATGTTTGTAATAGAATATTAACGTTGTTTTTACGTATTTATGTTTGAAATTGATACATATGTGTTTATGTTTTATTTGGGTTAGCGTATATTTGAAGTTGAATCAATAGAAAAGATCAAATCTGGATAAAAACTGCTGTGAAACAGCAGGGTGGATGAAGAGAGGCTGTTGTAAAGCAGCAGATAGTATGGGCGCACCTTGCAGGTGCGCCTTAACAAAATAACAAGGGCGCACTTGACAAGTGCGCCCTTGTTAATTATTAAGGGCGCACTTGGAAAGTGCGCCCTTGTTATTTTGTAGGGGCACACTTGCCAAGTGCGCCCCCGGTATTTTTTTATAACTTTTTCCACCTCATCGCTGAGGTGGCAAAAACTAGCCTATTTCTGCTAAATACTTTTTAAACTGGCCTACTTGTGCAATATGTTTTAAAAATTAGCCTAATGTCCAGCATCCGCAAGTTGTAGGCCTAATGTGGGAGGTCTAGCCCATTATAAACCATAAATGGACATGGTAATGAATTGGACTATTTAGCCCATTATAAGTTGAAATGCCATTTTAACCCGAATAGGTTTATCGATCGTTTTTATTCATTTTATAATGAATAGAGTAAAAAGAAGTAATTTCCAAAATCTAATATTTTGAAAACATTATTTTAATAAAGAAATAGAATAAATCTTTAATCAAGATTTAATGTAGTTTTCCGATTAATTAATATTTATTTGGAATTAAATAAATTGGATTTTTGGGTTTGTCGTGAATGGTATCTTAAATAACACCGTTCTTCAACACAGTTGAGAAAAGAATAAATCTTTTAATTAAGATTATCAGAGTTTTCCAATTATATTTAGAAATTAGAATAAAATAAAATGTGAATTGGGTTTATTGTGAACTGTGTTTTAAACGACACTTGTTCTTTAACCTAATTAACAATGAAAATATAATTTGGAATTTATAAATCTTTTATTGAGATTTAAAGGGGAATTTTCCTAAAGTAAAGTTTTCCAATTTAATATATTAAATTGGAATTGAATATAATTCGATTTAATAATAATCGAGATGAGCTTCTGTAAAAGAAGAATGTTACTATATATGGAATTTAAGAGGCTTTGCCGTTATTCCATTTATATTATTGGTCTGATACAGAAATTTATATCGATTATATATTGATTTGATTTATGTGAAATTTCCATATTTAATGGAAGATAATTTTGGGTTTATCGTGAACTGTGTTTGAAATGACATTGGTTCTTTAATCCAGTTAAAGATAAAATTAATTTCTTAAATTCGTATAATCATAAAGCAATGATTTTTGATGTTAAAACCAAATTGGAGTTTTAATGAATCTTTAAAAAGAAGATTAAGGAATAAATTTATAGAATTTATCTTTGACAAAATTGATGGGAATCATTTCCTAATAATGTGAATATTTTATTTAAAGAATATTCTGAATTGGAATGAGGCTTTTGATGTGTTTTTATAACACTTTATTATTGACTATAAAATACGCGAGTTATTCGGAAAGACTGGGTTCAACCCATTCTGAATAATTAATACGACGATCAAGAGTCGAAGATGAAGACGGTGGTTGAAGACCAGAGATCTTCACATCGTTTGGGTGATTACTGATGTCTTGATTGGAAGGCATCCCCAGACAAGGTAATAAGTGGTGATCATCCGGACGTACTTGGAGGTCAATGGATATGTGAGAACCTCTCTCCTGTATTGGACATATGGGACGAGGAATAAGGTGTCTCCGGTTCCGTTCAAACCCAGAACGGACTTGTAAATGGATGTCATGTCTGACATTGTATTCCTTTATGCTGTATTCGTTGATCTCTGCTAAATATATATATATATGTGGTGGAGGAGAATTTATTCTCTTGCTTAACACCCTTCTCTGAGACGTACGAGCTTAGAGGTTATATATTGATAGAAATCAATGGTATGGTATTGATTGACAACGTGGAATGCTAAGATGCAGTTGATCAAGGCTTTTTTTGAAAAACAGAGGCTTGTGGTTGATGATCAAAGCACAACTTTGTTTAGCATAGCTTTGTGTAACGTTACTTCGCGAGCCTCACACCACGGTATGAACTAGAAACGGGAGTAAGGACTGTAGGGAGGACATACGTTTCTTTCTAGCTAGAAGTGGTATCAGGGTTTTACACACCCGAGCATTTTTACTTATGTGCATGATGAAATGAGGCACCTCGGTTATTTGAGTCCCTAGTGGCTCTATTTACGCCCCATAGGGCGGGGAAACGTATTGTTCAGGCATTATTAATCCACTAACATATTTGTGGACCGGCCCTGAAGAACCAAGAGACGATGCGTTCTTTTCCTGAGATATGGGCTAGATTGTCTCTGAATCGGTAAGGACTATCTTTTGCCTTGGTTCATGATGGAAATCCAACTTCCAATACGACCCATGCGGTTTTGATTGTATAACTAGTATGGCGACATAATATATGGTAGTTATGTCGTCTATGATTGATACATTATGATTGAAATGTTTGTTGAAACCTTATATACACTAATAATAATATCAAATCTGTTCTATCGTATCAAGCATATTTTGACCATTATAAGGTAAAACTCTATCCTTCGGTTTGTGTTGCATTATGTGATGGGACTTGAGTCTTATAATGGTTTCATTTTTCTAAAAAATATTGCGTTGTTTAACGATTTACTTTATTTATGCACTGGCAATCCAATGGAGTAAACCCGTTCCGCGTTAGCGGCGTAGTCCTGTGATTAGCCTTATTGTTAAATAGGTTAAGTAAGATTTCTCATACTAGTCCCATGACTGACCCGTAGTTTGTTTCACTTTGCAAAATCAGATGCCCATATTTTCCACACTGGCAGTCGAGTAGCTTATTTTGCAGATATATGGGGCAGGAGTCTGGATCGAAGATTAAAGCTGTGTCCAGAGCATTGATAGTCTTCCACTGCATTGTATTAATTTTGTTGTAATTTAATCTTCCGCTGTATTAGTTATCCAATGTACTCTGATATTCTGTACTCTGATGAAACATTATTATAATGTTTATAAAAGTCTTTTGTTATATGTTCTGATGTATTGTATACCCAAAGTTAACATATGCGGGATTTGAACGGTCTTGGTCGATTTAGTGATCGATTAGGTCTGGACAAAATCCGTATTATTACAGTTGGTATCAGAGCTCTGGTTAGCTCAAATATTTGGGGTACAACTCTTTAGAACTGAACAAAAGACTCATCAGAGATTGGATTAGTAATATCCAATAAGAATACTCATTAGAGATAGGATCAATAGTATCCTAGAATGAGAAAACTCATTAGAGATGGGGCTAGTAATGCCCTAGAATGAGTTGAGAGTGACAAGTTTATAATTAACGTATTTGCGATTATATATGTAATTCGATCTTAGAAAATATGACCTAAAATGAGTTGAGAGTAACAAGTTTATAATTAACGTATTTGCGATTATATATATAATTCGATCTTAGAAAATATGATTTTTGAATATATAAAAGTTATATATATATATTTGAAAAATTAATCAACTAATCAAATTATTAAAACCAATAAAAAAAATTGAAAATTGAACTGGTTAGTTAAACAACTCTTAACTTCGTTCCTTTTTGAGAACGAAAAGATTTTAAGTGGGGGAGATTGTAACAACCCGGAAATTCCGAACCAATTAAAAAATTTATTTTAAGAAATTTTAAATAGAAAATGCGTCAGAATTTTAATTTTTTTTTTAAAAGATTACGTTTTTCATGTAAGATAGAATGATTAAAAAGTTTCATAGTTCAACAGAAATGTGTTTACCTAAAGAAATCTCACATTTTCAATGTAAATAAAAGATTACAAAGAATCTCACATTTTCAATGTAAATAAAAGATTACATAGAATCTCACATTTTCAATGTAAAAAAAAGATTACATAGAATTTCACATTTTCAATGTAAATAAAAAGATTACAAAAGTTCTCCTGGGTTTTCCAAAAAAAAAAAAAAGATTACAAAAGAAAAGAATTACATTTTTATGTAATATAAAAAGACTACTTTTTTTATTATTCAATGTAAGAAGATTACATTTTTACTTAATATAAAAAGATTATATTTATATGCAATATGAAATGGATTATATTTGGATTATATTTTTATGCAACATGTGTTTAATGTAAAGGAGCTAAAAATATAAAATTTACATTTTTAAGGTAAACGAGAACATAGAAAAATATACCTGTTTTAAATATAAAAACATGTTTGCCTTAAAAACCTCATTTTTAATGTCATGAAATGAAATCAGAGAAAATGAATCAAACATTCATTTTTCCTTTTATTCCCTCTCTTTTGAAATTTAAATGAATAATAAGTGTGGTCCCATCATGCTTAGTTAGCTGATTAATTACTTTGTAAACTACTATATGTGAAAAGATTACATTTTTTATATACAATATAAAAAGGATTGCATTTTCTTTGCAAATAAAAAGATCACATTTGCTTTACAAGGGAAAAAGGATTACATTTTTCTTTGTAATATAAAAAGTTTCAAGGATGGTAAATGTATATGTACATTATTACAATTTGATGTATGCATGAATCATATAAAAGGATTCTAGTATAATAAAATGTCGACACATAAAAATAATTACTTGTCAAACTATATCTCTTGATGAAATTATAAATATTTATTTTTAATTTAATAGGGAAAGTTGGTTAAATAGAAAATAATTCAAACCGAATTATAATTGGTTAAAGTTATTAACCAATAATTTATTTATATGAACTGTTGTTGTTTGAAAACCCCACATGGGTATTGGGATGATATTTGTCATACACAAGTCCCAATGTTTGGTTATATGCCAATCGATATATTGACAATCTGTGATGAGCATCATTTATTTATTATTTTAATGCTCACACAATTATTAATTTCACTCTGGATGTGAATGGATTATTTATTGATTATTTATCATTACTGTTATATACATATGTGATGTATGGAATCCATATAACTGAAAATATATGGTAATTGATTGAGTCGCATTCCGATTCATAATATCTTTTAAATAAGTAATATTTGAAAATAAAGAACATTTTATATAAATAATAGTTTAAAAATAATGAATATTTTTCAGTGAAATAATTACAATTAAAAAATTATAATTGCACTTTTGACACGAGGTTATGTTGCATTTGTGGTGGAAGTCTGCCCGGACCCGACCTACATATCCAGCAGCCACTAATGTTGAACCTAATGTGAGAGGTCTAAGTGCGCAAATACGAAGCGGGCTATGACACGAGGTTAAGCCCAACTTGTGGGATAAGCCTGCCCGGACCCGACCGGCATGTCTAGCATCCGCAAGTTATAGGCATAATGTGGGAGGTCTAGCCCATTATAAACCATAAATGGATATGGTGATGAATTGGACTATTTAGCCCATTATAAGTTGAAACGCCATTTTAACCCAAACGGGTTTATCGATCGTTTTTATTCATTTTATAATGAATAGAGTAAAAAGTAGTAATTTCCAAAATCTAATATTTTGAAAACATTATTTTAATAAAGAAATAGAATAAATCTTCAATCAAGATTTAATGTAGTTTTCCGATTAATTAATATGTATTTGGAATTAAATAAATTGGATTTTTGGGTTTGTCGTGAATGGTATCTTAAATAACACCGTTCTTAAACCCAGTTGAGAAAAGAATAAATCTTCTAATTAAGATTATTAGAGTTTTCCAATTATATTTAGAAATTAGAATAAAATAAAATGTGAATTTGGTTTATTGTGAACTGTGTTTTAAACGACACTTGTTCTTTAACCCAATTAACAGTGAAAATATAATTTGGAATTTATAAATCTTTTATTAAGATTTAAAGGGGAATTTTCCAAAAGTAAAGTTTTCCAATTTAATATATTAAATTGGAATTGAACAGAATTTGATTTAATAATAATCGAGATGAGCTTCTGTAAAAGAAAATTGTTACTATATATGGAATTTAAGAGGCTTTGTTGTTATTTCATTTATATTATCAGTCTGATACAAAAATTTATATCGATTATATATTGATTTGAATTATGTGAAATTTCCATATTTAATGGAAGACGGTTTGGGTTTATCATGAACTGTGTTTTAAATGACATTGGTTCTTTAACCTAGTTAAAGATAACATTAATTTCTTAAATTCGTAAAATCATAAAGTAATGATTTTTGATGTTAAAACCAAATTGGAGTTTTAATGATTCTTTAAAAAGAAGATTAAAGATTTTTTTTATAGAATTTATCTTTGATAAAATTGATGGGAATCTTTCCCTAATAATGTGAATATTTTATTTAAAGAATATTCTGAATTAGAATGAGGCGTTTGATGAGTTTTTATAGCACTTTATTATTGATTATAAAATACGTGAGTTATTCGGAAAGACCGGGTTCAACCCATTCTGAATAATTAATACGACGATCAAGAGTCAAAGATGAAGACGGTGGTTGAAGACTAGAGACCTTCACATCGTTTAGGTGATTACTGATGTCTTGATTGGGAGGCATCCCAAGACAAGGTAATAAGTGGTGATCGTCCAGACGTACTTGGAAGTCAATGGATATGCAAGAACCTCTCTCCTGTATTGGACATATGGGACGAGGAATAAGGTGTCTCTGGTTCCGTTCAGACCCAAAACAGACTTGTAAATGGATGGTATGTCTTATGTTGTATTCCTTTATGCTTATTCGTTGATCTCTGCTAAATATATATCTGTGGTGGCGGAGAATTTATTTTCTTGCTTAACACCCTTCTCTGAGACGTATGAGCTTATAGTTTATATATTAACAGAAATCAATGATATGGTATGAATTGACAATGTGGCATGCTAAGATGCAATTGATCAAGGTTTTTGTTGAAAAGCAGAGTCCTGTGGTTGATGATCAAAGCACAACTTTATTTAGCATAGATTTGTGTAGCATTACTTCGCAAGATTCACACCCCGGTATGAACTAGAAACGGGAGTAAGGACTGCAGGGAGGACATACGTTTCTTTCTAGCTAGAAGTGATGTCAGGGTTTTACATGCTCAGGCATTTTTACTTATGTGAATGATGGAATGAGGCGCCTCGGTTATTTGAGTCCTTAGTGGCTCTATTTACGCCCCATAGGGCGGGGAAACGTATTGTTCAGGCATTATTAATCCACTAACATATTTGTGGACCGACCCTGAAGATCCAAGGGACGATGAGTTCTGTTCCTGAGACATGGGCTAGATTGTGTAGAAATCGGTAAGGACTATCTTTTGCCTTGGTTCATGATGGAATTCCACCTTCCAATACAACCCATACGGTTTTGATTGTATAACTAGTATGGCGACATAGTATATGGTAGCTATGCCGTCAATGATTGATACATTATGATTGAAATGTTTTTTGAAACTTATATACACTAATAATAATATCAAATCCATTCTATCGTATCAAGCATATTTTGACCATTATAAGGTAAAACTCTATCCTTTGGTTTGTGTTGCTTTGTGTGATGGGACTTGAGTCTTAGAATGATTTCATTTTTCTAAAAAGCATTGCGTTGTTTAACGATTTACTTTTTTTATGCACTGGCAATCCAATGGAGTAAACCCGTTCCGCGTTAGCGGCGTGGTTCTGTGATTAGCCTTATTGTTAAATAGGTTAAGTAAAATTTCTCATACCAGTCTTATGACTGACCCGTAATTTGTTTCACTTTGCAAACACGGGTGCCCATAATTTCCACACGAGCAGTCGAGTAGCTTATTTTGCAGATATATGGAGCAGGATTCTGGATCGAAGCTTAAAGCTGTGTCCAGAGCATTGATTGTCTTCCGCTGCGTTGTATTAATTTTGTTGTAATTTAATCTTCCGTTGTATTAGTTATCCAATGTACTCTGATGTAACATTATTATAATGTTTATAAAAGTCTTATATTATTTGTTTTGATGTATTGTTTACCTAAAGTTAACGTATGCAGGATTTGAACGGTCTTGGTCGATTTAGCGATCGATTAGGTCTGGACAAAATCCGTATCGTTACAAGTGTTGTGGATCGTTCTCACTTCTGATATAATATTATAAGACAACGTTAATTCTTTGTTCGCAATTCAAAATAAGTTGGTGGGTGAATATCTGTTGTTGTTATGTGATGTAAAATTTTCTTATAAGATTGTTTTTATTTTAGATGAACTTAAAGTTGATTAAGCTGTAAAATCATGTGATCTTTTCCGGCTAAAGCTATACTAGAATATACTTATAGTGTTTTTTTTCTTGGATTAAACGTGGTTTTATTCGAAATTATCCATCTTCTAAGTAATAGACATGTTAATGCCCTCTTTAAACTCATGTAGTGATTCTTTTTTTCAAAATAGACTTTTATTTTCCAAAGCTTTATGATACATATTTAATTGTTTGTGTCGATTTTGTTAGATTATTTACTCACAAAAATAAATTGGTGGTCAAGTTAATAAAATTAAAGGATTAGTAATTTTATATGTCTCATTCATCTTTAATACTTTTATCGGCTACACGTATGTCAATTGATACGTTGTCGTGGTCAGTTTTTTTTACTTCAAGATTTATGTTAGCCTACCAATTTTTTTTATCTCGGTAGTGTGATTCATATTGAGAATACCACATAATAGTTTATGTTGGATGATAGTCTAGACCCGTCTTGACCCTAGCCCTTCTACCCGATCCATTTACCCTAATACTAAAAGAATTCGGTCTGACTAATTTGCAATTTCTATTTTTCTGACTCAACCCGTTTAAGCAATAAAATAAACGGTTTAATACTAGCCCAACCCACGTAACCCATACTAGTAACTACCCGTAACCTTGTTTTTGTTTCTCCCGAATCTCCCCCAAATCACAATAAAATGGTAGCGGCGATGTCCTCCTTCCTGACTTCAAAGTAGTTCCTTTTGTCTCTACGCTGCTTTTCTTCCTTCCTTTCCCAACTAAACAGTGCCCTTTTTGCTTAAAGCCGTTGGTACAATTTTCCGTTTTTTTGGGATTACGATGCCTCTATGTTTGATTATTTAATTTTTCAATTGAACATACCAAGGCTTAAAAAATCATTGTAGTGTTTTGAATTATACAGCAGGCTGTAAACTAGATTTCTACATATGGAAGCACTCCACGCCAGCAAAAGAAGATTGTTAATTTGAAGTTAGCTTTTTGCCCGATTTGATATATACCGTTAGCAATATCCAATTGCTATTTACTATTGGATAATATTCAATTATAACACAGTTTATGGGATTTTGGTGAGCAGAGTATAGATTTGATGAGTAATTATGAAAAAAATTCAATAAAATTGTAAATTTGATTGAAGTAACACACTTAAAGTCAGTTAAAGATATGCTTGGTCGAGTTATGCTTATTTTTTCTGCTTGCACATGCATGCTTTTGTTTAGCTTGCACTTCATATATAAATCTAGAATCATTTGGATACATGCTTGTATATCATGCCATAAATAATTTTATAAAAATGTCAAGCATATTAATTAATCTGGTGTCTTTTTCATCTTTTTCTTTGTATACCTGTAAGTGCTTGTTTTTTTTTTTGAAGGTTATCTTATACCATACGTTCGCTCTTTATGAAAAGGTTGAAAGCATAATGCCAAGCAAGTAGTACATATTGTCGCTGTGATAATAGAAAAGTCATATTTCAGTATTCTCAACTCATTTTGTTTATTTTTTTGGTTTCAAGTTAAATGATGGTCCCCTCTATTCATTATGCTTAAGGTTTCTGTTGGAAATTTTATGAATTATTTAAAATATGAAATAAGTTTATGATGGCTCCTATTTGTGAATAGTCCCACATCATGGGATTATAAGAAAGATGCAAGTATTTATACTTGTTTCTAAGAAGTCATGTTGGGGCCTTGGGCTCCCAATGCATGCTTTGTTGTGAGGAGGGAGACCATGCATCATGACCACCACACACGTGCGCGCGACCGACCGACCGACTCGACTCGGCCCGGCTCGGTTCGGGATTGGGCTTGGGCCTTGGGCTTGGGGCTTGGGCCTTGGCTATGTGGTGTAGACACTTATATTTTTGGTTCAGAAAACACTGCATTTTTCGAACCAGTTTTTAAATACAGAAAATATTTCTGAGCCGACTTTTATTTATGAAGCGGTAAACTCTTGACCCGGTATTTTCAGCAGATCCTATTTTTCTTCCTCTGCCCAGTATTTGCGATTAACCCTAATCCCCATCTATACATTATCTTCAGTTGTAGACAGAAAATATATAACAATAAAAAAAACAATTTTTACCTCCACCGTTAAAATATTCTTCCTGAAATTTTTGAGCAGTATTTTTATTTTAGAAAGTGCAAATCTGCACTGATTTGTTGTGCAAAGCAAATCAGTTATTATTTCAGAGGCTGTTTTATCCTAGAGGCGGCGGTGAAAGTACGAACTGGTTTTGCACCACCGGCTAGATCGCCGAATCGTCTTCAAGAAAGCGACCTAGTCCGTGACTCAGCCATTGTTTCCCAACAATTTGAAGACGAAAAATGAAACAATGGCTTTGTCTGCTGCCCCATTCAGTCTCGGTGACCTAATCTCAAATCACACTGCTTAAGAACAAATTCAGTTAACTTGATCAGCATCTGAATCCTCGAGCTAGTGGTACGGGTCGGAGATCTGGATCCCATGGTAGTTGTCGATGATGATTCATCGCGACAAACGTTTGGATAGTGAAGAGCTGGAATTGGCGAGCAGAACAAATTGGACCTGCTAGAGAGACTGCTTGTCAAATTGCAACCGAACAGTTGCATTATTTTCCAACAAAGTTCTGCTGCAAGTGGTAGAAGAAGCTGGATAATAAAAAGAAGTAATCACTTGGAGAATCAGACTTCATGAAGGTACATTCTATTAACGGGATTTATCCTCTATGCCGATTATGTGCAATAAAACAAATATGGAACCATGAATGGTAGATAATTTTTTTAAACAGGATGCTGCTCATAATTGTTAGATCTAGGAATTTTCAAGTTTCACCTAAGATAGTTCCAAATTTTATTGGAATATGAGCAGTTAAGATAAAGAAGTTTTATGTCTTCATGAAGGTATTGAGCACAAATTACACTTAGGATCGGTAGCTACATTCCAAGTGATAATTTTATCTTTGGTAGTGAACTTATTATTTGAAACCAGCAATGCGTTTAAAGGCATTCTAGGAGCACATGTACAATCCCAAATCAAAGAATTTGACCGAACATGGTTCCATACTGAATTAAAATCAAAGTTTGCATTACCAATAGGCAACTAATGCTAGATATCACTGTTTTTTGTGAGATTTCCTCTGTGAGATACATAGCGTAAAGAATGCTTATGCAGATTTTGATTTTCTGACTTAGATCGAGATTGAGTTCTAAGTATCTATTAAGACTGATAAGTAAAAATGCAGAAATTAATTTTTTCTATGATTCAATTATGTTAGTCTCTGAGTTTATGAATATTTTCCTATGAGAAAATATAAATTCTCAAAAATATGAACATTTAAAATAGTAAGCATCCACAACCGGCCAGTAAATAACAGAATGGAATCCGCAAGGAAACCATAAAAGACAGCAACAACCAACCTAAATGAATGATTCTGGACAGTTATTCTATAATACAAATTTAGGAAACCAGGTCATATGGCACAAAAGTGTCAGAACAGGCCAGACCCTGCACCGCAGGCAAACCTGACTGAGGAGCCTCTAACGGCTATGACTACTGAGATTCACCTTGTTGGTGAATCAGAGGGTTGGTGGGTAGACATTGGTGTTTCTCGCCATGTTTGCTATGATCGTGACATATTCACAATATACACGGTTGCTGATGATCAGAAAGTGTGTTGTGAGATCCTCACACCACTTAAGCTGTAGAGACTGGTAATAATGAAAACAAAGCATACAGTTTTTTTATGACCTAAATACATATAATATAATTGAAACAAATGGTGCCGATTGTTATGAAACAAAATTTTTAAAATTAAGGAATAGTGGGGGCACTTCTAGTATGCCTATTAGAATAGAATTTAATGAAAATTCTGAAGTTGAACCTAGAAGAAGTAAAAGAACGAGAACCGTAAAATACTTTGGTCCGGATTTTTGTGTTTTTACTATAGAGGAGGATCCCTTAAACCTCCAAGAGGCCTTACCTTCTTTAGATGCCAATTTTTTGGCAAGAGGCTATAAATGATGAGATGGATTCTCTGCAATCCAATAAGACTTGACATTTGGTAGATTTACCCCTATTGTAAATCTATAGGCTGTAAATGGGTTCTTAAAAACTAAAACCTGATGGCACTATTGATAAATATAAAACACGACTAGTAGCTAAAGGTTTTAAGAAAAAAAAGAAAATATAGGTTTCTTTGACACTTTTTCACCAGTAACTAGAATTACATTCATTTGGGTATTAATCTCACTTGCTTCTATTCATAATTTACGAATACACCAAATGGATGTAAAACCCACATTTTTGAACGGTGAATTAGAAGAAGAAATTTATATGGACCAGCCTAAAGGATTTGTAGTACATGGTCAAGAACATAAAGTATGCAAATTAGATAAATCATTATATGGTTTAAAACAAGTATCTAAACAATGGCATGAAATATTTAATAATTAATCACTTCACATGGTTTTGAAGTTAATGAAAGTGACAGATGCATTTATTACAAACCTAAGAATGACATTTGCACTATTATATGCCTTTATGTAGATGACCTACTCATCTTTGGGTCAAACATTTATGCCATAAATTCAGTCAAATCCTTATTAAGTGCCAATTTTAATATGAAAGATCTAGGTGAAGCGAGTGTAATCCTTGATATTAAGATTGCTAGGTCAAAAAGGGGATTTTCTTTGGATCAATCCCATTAAACTGAGAAGACTCTAAAGAAATACAATTATATTGACTGTAAACTTGCATGTACACCATATGATCCTAGTGTAAAGTTATTTAAGAACACTAGAGAGGGTGTAAAACAGTCTGATTATGAGAGCATCATTGGCAATCTTCAGGATGCCACTGATTTTACTAGACCTAACATTGCCTATGTCATGGGATTATTGTGCAAGTTTACCAATAGATCTAATATAGAGCATTAACATGCTATTGAGAGGGTCATAAGATACCTAAAATAAACTATGAATCTTGGATTACATTATGAAAAGTTTTCAGTTGTACTTGAAGGATATTCTGATACAGACTGAAATACTTTATCTGATGATTCTATTGCGAACAGTGGCTATATATTTAGCATTGCTGGAAGAACTGTTTTTTGGGAAATCTAAGAAACATAATATCTTGACTCAGTATACTATAGTGACTGAGATAATAGCACTAGCCACAGCTAGTGAAGAAGCAGAGAACTAAAGAAATCTGCTAGCTGAGATCCCCATAAGGGAAAAATTGACACCAGTGGTGTAATCGATTGCGATAGTACCGCGGCTATTGCAAAAAGTATAGAACCGTTATAACAACGGTAGAAAACGACGTCGTAAGCACAATACTGTAAAAGAACATCACATATATAGTGATGAAAAATTTGACGACTATTGAAAGGAAAATAGAACTGATATTACAACGGTAAAAAATGACAGTCGTATGCACAGTATTGTTAGAGAACATCACATATAAGGTGATGATAATTTGGCAGAACCTTTGACGAAAGGACTGTCCAGAAAGAAAGTCCTTAATAATTCTAAAAGAATAGGACTATTTCCCTGTGATTGTAGAATCACGCACAATGGTAACCCGACCTAAATGACTGGAGATCCCAAGAACTAGGTTCAATGGGTAAAAACAAGTTGTGTAGTGATAGTAGATGAACATGCTAAATTTTAGATTAAGAAGCATGTAGTCCTGAAGTGATAGAGGATGAGTTAATAGAAACTCTTAATGAGATCTACACTCCATTGGAGTGGAGTACCTACCTTCAGGAGTACTCTTGATAGACTCACCTATGTGAATGTGGAAATGTGGCCGTTTCCTATGGAGTTTTGGGCAAAATTTCTAGAGCGTTCACTAAACTGGGATAGACGTGCATGGCTATAAACGCACGGGCTTAATTGATTGCACTATAGAAAAGATTGTTTGTGTTTTGATGTCAGGAATAGAGTTCAAGACTACGTGTCATTCTAGTAAAAACTGAATCTTATTCACTATGCAAAGGTTCAAGTCGGATGACACCTTTGTTTATGCACAGTCTTATGTTTTAGAAACTGCTCGATAATATTTTAAAAAATTCAAGTGGGGGATTGTTGGAAATTTTATGAATTATTTAAAATATGAAATAAGTTTATGATGGCTCCTATTTGTGAATAGTCCCATGTCATGGGATTATAAGAAAGATGCAAGTATTTATACTTGTTTCTAAGAAGTCATGTTGGGGCCTTGGGCTCCCAATGCATGCTTTGTTGTGAGGAGGGAGACCATGCATCATGACCACCACACACGCGTGCACGACCGACTGACTCGACCCGACCCGGCTCGGTTCGGGATTGGGCTTGGGCTTGGGCCTTGGCTATGTGGTGTAGACACTTATATTTTTGGTCCAGAAAACACTGCATTTTTCGAACCAGTTTTTAAATACAAAAAATATTTCTGAGCCGAGTTTTATTTATGAAGCGGTAAACTCTTGACCCAGTATTTTCAGCAGATCCTATTTTTCTTCCTCTGCCCAGTATTTTCGATTAACCTTAATCCCCATCTATATATTATCTTCAGTTATAGACGGAAATATATAACAATAAAAAAAAACAATTTTTACCTCTACCGTTAAAATATTCTTCCTGAAATTTTCGAGCAGTATTTTTATTTTAGAAAGTGCAAATCTGCACTGATTTTTTGTGCAAAGCAAATCAGTTATTATTTCAGAGGCTGTTTTATCCTAGAGGCGGCGGCGAAAGTACAAACTGGTTTTGCACCACCGACCAGATCGCCGAATCGTCTTCATGAAAGCGACATAGTCCGCGACTCAGCCATTGTTTCCCAATAGTTTCCATAAGTTATTATAGGTGGGTATGTGGATCAAGACATGACTTTCTTATTACTGATGTTTTAAAACGCAAAAGGCGTACGTGAGGCGCTTTCGGGTCCGTAAGGCGAGGCGTAAGCCTCAAAGCGTTAAGGCGTAAGCCTTTCGGGTAAAAGAAAAGCGCAACACATATACTTAATTTTTAATATGGAGTAACATTAAGCGTCAAATAGTAAGTAAAAACCATAAAGCGCTCAAAGCAATTCAAACAAAATACAATCATCCTTGCACATTTAATATAAATTGCAAAAGATCAAATGATATCTTCCTTCGGTGCATATATGATCACATAATCCACAGAATTTTTTTTTGAATTTGTAGAACTCGGTAAATCTTTGACCCACTTCCATGCAGTATCACGTTTGCTCATTTTAAATTAACCTTGCCAACAATAGAAATGAGGAAACGATTAAAATGACTTTTCAATGAAACACAACAAACAAAAAAGACAATAAAAAAGACAGCAAAAAGTCTCCTAAACCAGTTTTTTTACGCCTCAATTGGTTGAGGCTTAAGCCTCAGAGTTAAAACGCCTCTTGAGATGCGCCTCAAGGCGTTTTTGCCAACGCCTCGCCTTGAGGCGCGTCTCAGGCGTGTTTTTTATTACACTGCTTATTACTATCTCCACTGCTTATTACTATCTCCATTTAATAAACATAACATATTTACTGATTTGCATTCATGTACCTATCCGAACTGTAAAATTATTGACACCTAATCACACTATTGGATCAACTATGGACCAAGTTAGATCTGAAACTTTGACTATCGACTATCGTTTAACTTTAAAATGTACAACAATTGAACCTACAACGTACACTATTGGATGATAATGTAATCATTTTGAGTACACTATTTGATCAAGTTACGAGTAGCCATATAATCATTTTGAGTACACTATTTGATCAAGTTACGAGTAGCCATATAATCATTTTGAGTACGTTGTAAAAACAGTCTGAATGATAATGTACAACAATTGTTTTTGTAAATAATTGATTTATGTAGTTACATTAGTGTGTCTAATGGGAACTATACCCAAACGCATTGGCAATTGCATGGCTGCAACATCTAAATTAAACTTAAAAATGGATTGAAAGCCATTTCGTTGATTTTGTACAAGAAGATAGAGCACTGAGATTATTCTAAAAAAACCTCATAAATGGAGTGAAACAAAGGGGGAATTCTTTATAGAAAACTTTTTCAAATAGTCAGAAAGCTAATACAGTTGTCTGCCTCTTAATCAGTTTAAGGATTCAAGTTTACGAAGTTCTCATGTAATGACCCGCATTGTCAGAGGTATTATAATTAATTTATTTAATTATATAAATAGTGATTTAGGGAATTAAATCGTCGTTAATTAAATTATAGTGAATATTTAATTAAATTAAATAATAGAATAATATATTTAATTTAAAAATAATCAAAATATTGGAAATCACAATATTCTGTGAACTGGGTCATCCCTGAGATTTAATTCAGCTTAGAGTTGAATTATATTGACGAATATATTCAATCGACGTCAGTTTGAACGTAGAATTATAATATAATTAAAATAGAGCTTGAAATGACGCGGCAGTTCGCTATTTGGCGATTTGAACTTCAACTGAATATACAGGGTTCGTTTTAAATCGGATTTTTGTGAAACAAGAAACGTGTGGAGCTGGTGAAGTATATTTTTCTAGTGGAAGAGAAAAATCGGGATTTCGTTGTGTAGATTTTGATTTACGTCCAAATAAAATTTCAGAAAAGTCGCTGTGGAATTCATTTATAATTCGTAACGCTTTATATAAATTATAAAAGGATTTTCAATGTAAATTTAATATCGATTCAATCTGGAAGCTTGGAATATCGAATATATAAAGTACCCTAGAGCCATATGATATTCTGGTGTGAATATATACGATAATATAAATTTATTTATATTTAATTTAATTATATTTAAATATATTAATATATTTAAAAGGGTTATTTAGAGCTTTAAAAACAGCCACTTTTGCAAACGAAGTCGGAATTCGACGAAACTAATTTTGTTGGATCCACAATGTCAAATAGTTGTTAGATTCCAAGTTCCGTGATTTTTAGAGTCACTGTGTGGCCGCACGGATTTTTAGAGTGAGAAACAATCAGTATTTTGACAGTTAAAAATACGCTGTGTGAGCATACGGAGTCGGAATTCGACGAAACCAGTTTCGTTAGGACCGTAATGTCGAACTCTAGCTACATATCCAGTTTGGTGATTTTTGGATATTTTACGTAATTATAGGAATTTTTAAAGTATGAACGGACTAAACGAGTGGTTAGAAATCAATAGGGTAAGCAAAATATCTCAACCCTATACAATATAAATAACCATCCTTAACCTAAATCAATCCTCCCGAAGTCAACAGCAAAAACCGCCGACACTTCTTTTTACTCCTCAAACCCAAATTGCAGTTTTAGAAAATCGAAATAAAATAAAAAAGAATTCCTTAAATCTTGAAGTTGGATTCTTTAAACTCCTCTTCTCGAAAGCTTCGTCCTGGTATAAGCCTTATGCAGTTCGACGTTCACCTTGGGGTTCGACATTTGAACGCAGTAAATTAGGATTTGAGTTCGATCGTATTACAAAGGGCTTGGGCTCAAATTGATAATGGATCCGGGTTTATGGTGTAAAACCGAGGTTGTTCGGTTAGTTTGGGGTGAAACGGCAACAAAAATTGTCGCTCGAGTTACTGTGCTGAACGAACAGGAAGCCATCGATGAAAATTGATTGCTGGGTTCGAGTTGGTGATGAATGGGTGGATGTCGAAGAGTTTTGGAAGAGAAGAGCAACGGTGGTCTCAGTTCGGGGTTTAGTGGTGTACAGGAGGAGAAAATGGCAACGAAAGAGGTGGTCATGGTGTTTGTCTCAGGAGCAGGTTACGGTTTAAACCATCGGGGAAGAAGGGTGAACGTGGGCCTTTGAAGTTGGGTTATGGGCCGATGTATGAAAAGGGGTGAGGCCCGATATTTATTTTACTTAAGTTTTATTTAAATTTATTGAATGTATTAACTTATAAAAGCAATATCTCGGTCATACGATATCAGAATCATGAACCGTAAGTTGCGTTGGGATCGTATGTACAGTGGCTACACCATGGAGCTGACTGGGAGTGAATCCGAGGTCGTTACAATTTATTGTAAAATAATTTGTCCATCTGAATCAAATCGAACGACAATTATCGTTAATTAACGATGATAGTCCAATGTGAGTAAAACTCACCAACTCTGAACAGTTCTATTTTTATAACGTATATTTAGAACTGATAAATGTTGGCTGATTGCTGTGTGTTAACTGTTGGTTGAGTTGTTTGTGTATTGATTGAAATCATAGATAACGATATATATATAAATCGTTAATCGAATATTTGATTCTGTTTTATCAGAATATTTTATATATGTGTTGTTTAACATCTGTTATGCATGGGAACAGGTTGGAGGGGGTCCAACTGGACTCCTCAATATTTATAATATTGTTCTGTTCATGTATTATAATATATGATGTGATATATAATCTGTTGGATTATGTGTGTTAGAATGATGTTGATCATTGTTATTCGATATTTTTAATATCACAAAAAGACCCTGGGATGTAAAAAGAAATATTTCAATGTATATTGAAATAAAGGAATTTTATAAAATCAACCGATTTTATAAAAGGAAATATTTTGAAAATAAAGTATTTATAATATCATATGATTTTATAAAAAGGGGAATATCTATTTAGAAAATAAATAGAATAAAGGAATATTTATTTAGGAAATAAATAGAGTAAATAAAGGAATATTTATTTAGGAAATAAATAGGATTTATAAAAAGGGAAGTGGACGAGATATAAAAGAGTTAATCGAATTTAGTTAATCGAATATGGTTAGTCGAATAGAATCAGTCAAACATTGTTATTCAGGATAAGTTGCCATTTTGCACGACTGCTAGCGTAATTCGCAGGGCTGTAGATAGCCTACGGCGGTCGGATGTTTCCTGAGGGAATCAGGCGTAATCATTGTGATCGCTGCGATCTAGAGTCAAGTGAATGGAGTTAAATTCAATATTTGTTATTCAAATAAGAGTTAAACAAATAGAGTTATTCAATTAGAGTTAATCGAAATAAAGTTAAACAAGATTAGAAACTGACTAGAGATTAGTTAAGTTGAATAGTTTTCTTAGTATCGATCTGATGTTGGTTTCGGCCTTCGGGATTTATACTTAGGAAATTGTTCTCCTACTAGATTACAGTCAGGGACTGATAGTTGTGAAATGATAGTGATATGTAAATAAACCATGGAAATGTTTTCCAGTGTTAATAACATATATTTTCTAAACATAGAAAATAAGGAAATGTGAATATATATATCTGTTAATTGATGATTGATCGATATAATTTCCATTTGGAAATAATATCGTTGTTTGTAACGACCCGTATTCTACGCATCATGGGATCGTAGAATATTTATTTCTTTCACATATGAAGCCATATGATCATGTTAACTTTGGGAGACGACTATTGGGGTCATTTCCCATGTTCATGATTTTTGTCGATTTTTAAATGACCGTTTTGCCCCTAGTTGGTACTGTTTTGGCCATAACTTTTGACTGGAAAGGAATTTTGACCTGAAACCACTTCCATTGGATTCGAATGATGGTTTCTCTTTCCGTAGAGTGGTCATAATAGCCAAATGGACTTACCGTTTGGGAAATATGGCTGAATTAAGGTTTAAAGGGTTAATTTCAGCTAATTGGGCTTAACCGTATGATTAGCAGCTAGACCCATTGGGTAATTTCGGGTTAGGGAGTATTTAAGGGCTGCTAGGGTTTGGATTTCGGTTTTAGACTCATTTTTCCAGCCGCCACTTAGTTTCTTCAACCCTAGTCATGGCCTCCACCTTCTAATTTCATCCCAAATCACCTTCTAATCACTTTCTAATCAAGTCTTGGCATAATCTACATCAAATCAAGGCGAATTAGCATCAAATCAAGATAGGAGCTGCTGCTAAGCATTGGAATTCATCCCAAACAGAAAATCATTTCAGATCTATAGTTTAATTTGTGGCAAAGGTGAGTGATTTGCATAGTTCCTCACTAATCACGGCTAGCTATGGTAATTAGCGAAAATTAGCGAAATTATGGCTCAGAAAATTCTAGAAAAATTCCTAAAATTCTAAAACACCATTTTATTCCTCTGATATGAATTTGGGTTAATTTCGACTAATTTTGCAAATCCCGGAATTTGGGGGATTAAGGGGTAATTAGTGATAATTAGCGAATTTATGCATGTTAAAAATCTGGAAAAATGTTCAGAAATTCTGAAATATTGTTTTAGACCTCTGTTAGAAGTTTGGTTCAATTTGGTTAAGATTTACTAACCTTATTGTTAGATTTGCTTAAGTATGCTTAAGGGAAAATATGGGGTATTGGCTATGTTTGATCCATTTTACATGCTATGATTTATGTTTTGGTGTTTGTGGTCGATACTATATGTTGCTATGACTGTATGGTATACTTTGTGATTGTTTAGAAGTGTTAGTTTGGTCAAAAACGCCGTCGAATGGCGAAAAACAGTCACTGGAACGAAGTGCAAGAAATACCCCGGACCGGATCGCCCCTACCCCATGCGAACTGATCCGATTGAAGCTCGCGCCACGAGACGACCCGATCCGCTCCACTTTGAAGGTCACGATCCGACCTGACGTCATGAGCCACTCCAAGCTCGATCGATACCACGAATGGGTGAAGCACGATCCGATGATGGCGATCCGACCATTCGCGAAGGAGGACTGCGAACCGAACCGAAGGGGGATGGTGACCACGAGTGCATCGCGACCCGACCCGATGCAGCAGGCGCGATCCGAATGAGCTGACGAATGGTGCGATCCGACCCGAGCTGACGTAACAGGCACGACCCGATCCGAGCGAAGGCAATGACCACGATCCGCGAGTCGAGCTGATGCGAGGGGGCGAGTCACGAACCGAACCAGGAGGTCGCGAACTGAATGAAGACCGATCCGGAGGAGATGCTGACCAAAACCCGAGATGCAAAGGTAGTCCAAATGGAAGTTAGAGCTCAGGATCCCGGACCCAGTTGGGAACCAATGAGTTCACTTCATGATTGGGCTTTGCTGCGGGACGTGTGCAAAGGGGTTGTCGGTATTCATAACTTTGGTTCACCACTGAGAGATGGATAGTGGGCTTGTAGTGATAGTTACACGGGATTGGATTCCGTCATGGCCCAAAGTATTAGGTGACCAAAGTAGTGGATATCGTATGCTTTACGCAATGAGTGAGGGATGTGAGGATGATTGCTATGCTTGATTGTTTGACATCACTATGACATGCACACCCCCACCCCCGTTATCTTTACACCATTTGAAAGGGCACCTTAGAGTGTTGTACAGTATGTAGTGCTAACTCTTTGGTTGCAGGTCCAGGTTCAGGTATGATTGGATTATACCTGTTATTATTTTGTTTAGATGCTTATCGCTCATACCAGGCTTTATGTCTGACCCAGAGTTTTATGTCTCCTCTTATTACTCTGGGTGCTCACACGAGCAGACTAGAGACAGGTTATGGTTAGCTGGTGATGCGCGAGTAGCTGATTCTGAGGCGAGCAGGAGGCTTCCACGTATGATATATAGATATTCTCCCTGTGTCGTTGGTGGTCACTACTTGGGCATTAGTAGTGTACCTTCTTTATCTTGCTTTTGCTTTGGAGACAGTATTTTAAAAGTTGTAATAAGCTGTATTCTGAGTTTCCGCTGCTATGATGTTTAGTTCTGATTTTCAGCTTATGCTCTGTCTCCCCTGTTTTATGTCAAGTATATTATTATTATATTTTGTTCGATGCGCTGTGAGACATTCTACAGGTTCTTTGTATGTTCATTTCCTTCTTCCTTTTCCTTTTGGCGACCCGTTCCGTGCTAACTGGACATGTGTACAGCGCACTTTTGGAGTAAATGTCGGTTGGTGCGGGGCGGGCCGTCACA
Source organism: Allium sativum (assembly GCA_030737875.1). Classification (NCBI taxonomy): domain Eukaryota; kingdom Viridiplantae; phylum Streptophyta; class Magnoliopsida; order Asparagales; family Amaryllidaceae; genus Allium; species Allium sativum. Next base: position 418,510,343 of record CM060913.1, on the reverse strand, counting down.
TTGTTTGCACACGTATTTTTCTTTGATAGTTAACTCATCGATTATCGAAGTTTTCAACCATTTTAACGTTGTTAATATGGAGAGACCGGTTGGATTATTATCCGAAGAACCACTCCGTATTGGCATAAGCGTTGCGAATGATATATGCCAAAGATAATTGAAGGCGGAGTTATGCAAGGGCTATCCTGTTTATAGAATAGTGCCTTCGGTTTGTCCAGTCCTAGGACGACCTGTATGGAAGAATGTCTGACAGAGTATATCTAATAGATCACGTAAGTTGATCTCTTCAAACGTATTCACGTTTGGTGGCGGAGGAATTCGTTTCTCTTAGCTTTATACCCGTGATATTTTTGGATAAGTCAATCTGTGATTTGGAAGGTATGACGATGTGACATTCAAAGTGAATGAAGATATGATATGAAAAAGATAAGCGTAGCTTCTAGCCTCACATCCGGTAAATGACAAAAATCGGGCAGGCGGCATGGCTAAGTCGGTCGCTCCGAAGTAGAGTGTATAATCACCTATCTAGAGAATATTCATTTGCTTCTTTAATCTATCAATGTTGTCCCATATATATATATATATATATATACGGGAAATGGTTGCTGATCCCAACCGTTGGTGATATACATTCGATACACTCAAGCGAAATGAGTGGTCGGTCATGTGTGGCCGGGTTGCAAGATGTTCTTGTTGAACTCCTGTGTATCGTTCCTAGAGTACACTGATCGGAAGGTGGTTCCATACCTTGTCATAGTTGGAAATCCATTACCCAATACGTGCTTGCGGTTTTGATTGTATACTATATATGTAGAACATGAGATGAAAGCATTTCTGCTAGATGATTATTATATTGTGGTTGATAGACATTATTATAATATCAAAAGGTTTTTGATATAAAGATATTTTGGATTCTCATAAGGGAAAAACCCGTTCCGTTATACGGCGTGGTCTTATGAGATATCGTTTAAATGGCTCAATCTGTTTTAAACTGTTTTACTCATACCAGTCCCATGACTGACCCGGAGTTTACTTTGTTATTTTCCCTAAACTCTTGGGTGCCTGAATTTGTACGGGCAGTCAAGTAGTCGGGATTTACAGATATACTTGGAGAACTAGGAGCAGAAGGCTTCAGGATTTTATAGCTATTGTTTTTCAGCTGTGTTGTAAGTGTTGTACTCTGATAAGTGCTATTGTATACATAACTGTTATATTTCAAAGTCATGTTATACATTATATGTTATTCGTTCCGCTATGAGATTCATGTTACTCTGATGATGTAAGTTCTTCTTTTCTTCTTCTATTCTAAGTTTCTATCTTAATCTATCCTCACCCTCTAATTTCTTTCAATAATTACCGAGATTTTTCGATGTTTGGTTAGTCGTCATCGTGTTTATGTCGATAACCAAAGTCGCCAAAAATCCGGGTCATTACAGTTGGTATCAGAGCTTAAGTTAAGTTATTACCTTGTCTCTGCGGCGTGACTCGGTAGAGATAGGGTTAGTAATACCCTAGATTGAGTTTGAGTGTATATATACGAGTGCGTATTTGTATTTGATATAAAATTTGCTTTATATTGTGGAGATTCATTGGCTGAGTTGTTTATGAGTTTTGGTCAATCAGTTTGATCCACTGTATCGGTAGGAGTAAATAAACACTTGAATACGATGGACCGACATAGTATGGATATGTGATATATTATCATATATAGGATGTGTTGGTAGTAATTATAATCAGATAAGATTATAAAATGTGAAATGGTTATATATAACCAATCAGAATTTATACAACTGAATTATATGAAATTGAAATGAATTAAATCTGAATTTAGACCAGAATTGAAATTTAAAATCCCAGAAATGGGAAAGGTGTTTGTAAATGAATCTGGATTTAATATATGTGAATTTTAAGATATTGGGAGATTTTAAATTTGTTTACAACATTGTAAAAGGATATTTGGAATTGATTTCAAGGTGGATATGTTTAAAAATGGGTTTTGAAAGTGCTAGTATTGAACTCACTTCGGTAGCTGGAAAATAGATTTCGATGTTGATCATGACATCATCGGTGTTCATTTTCGAGTATGTAAGTGACAGATTACTACCAAGGATTTTGTTTTGAATTTGTTTTGGTAAAACAAGTTGTGTTGAATTTCAAAAAGGAAATTTTGATTTTTGAAAGAGGTAAACTGTTTAAAAACTTCCAGGAAGAAAAGGTTGTTTGAATTTAAAACAAATTATAGCAAAATTTGTAAAATCCAATAGAATTGAGATTGAATAAAAATCCAGTAAGTGAAAATCATTTGAAATAGATTAGTGTCAAGTAGAATTAGACTTGATTAGAGATAATCTGGAATTATATTGGACTGGTAAGTAAGAATTTGAAATCGAGAATGGAAATTTGATTTGAAATTGAATTCGACTTAGGTATAAGCGAATGGTTGTGTTGAGGATAAATTTATCAGAGTTGATTGGATTGATATTGGTTTATGTTGGATTGATAACAGGTGTAAGGGGTAAAGTTGATATGCCCGACAAAAAGGTACAAGTTTATATTTGATATATGCATGAGATTTATGAGCCGGATCGCCAAGCCGCTTGGCTTTTTGATTTTCTTTTGGGTTGGAGATGGCCTAGAGAGGTGAGTTGGAGTTTTACCGATAGGGCTATACAAAGGAGGTTATGGTGAAATTTTCCAAAATTTTAAAGTGTTAGAAAATTTTCAGAATTTTTGAAAATTTTAGTTAGTCGGAATGAATAAATATTTTAGTCGATATTAATTGGTTCAGTTGAAATCAGAAATAAGGGGTAAACAAATCTTAGGAATTCCAATAGATAGGGTCGTCCTCTACCTTAGCAATTTCGAGGACGAAATTATTTTAAATGGGGAAGAATGTAATGACCCGCATTGTCAGAGGTATTATAATTAATTTATTTAATTATATAAATAGTGATTTAGGGAATTAAATCATCGTTAATTAAATTATAGTGAATATTTAATTAAATTAAATAATAGAATTATATATTTTATTTAGAAATAATCAAAATATTGGAAATCACAATATTCTGTGAACTGGATCATCCCTGAGATTTAATTCAGCTTAGAGTTGAATTATATTGACGAATATATTCAATCGACGTCAGTTTGAACGTAGAATTATAATATAATTAAAATAGAGCTTGAAATGACGCGGCAGTTCGCTATTTGGCGATTTGAACTTCAACTGAATATACAAGGTTCGTTTTAAATCGGATTTCTGTGAAACAAGAAACGTGTGGAGCTGGTGAAGTATATTTTTCTAGTGGAAGAGAAAAATCAAAGAGAAAAATCGGGATTTCGTTGTGTAGATTTTGATTTACGTCCAAATAAAATTTCAGAAAAGTCGCTGTGGAATTCATTTATAATTCGTAATGCTTTATATAAGTTAAAAAAGGATTTTCAATGTAAATTTAATATATATTCAATCTGGAAGGTTGGAATATCGAATATATAAATTACCCTGGAGCCGTATGATATTCTGGTGTGAATATATACGATAATATAAATTTATTTATATTTAATTTAATTATATTTAAATATATTAATATATTTAAAAGGGTTATTTAGAGCTTTAAAAATAGCCACTTTTGCAAACGAAGTCGGAATTCGACAAAACTAATTTTGTTGGATCCGCAATGTCAAATAGTTGTTAGATTCCAAGTTCCGTGATTTTTAGAGTCACTGTGTTGCTGCACGGATTTTTAGAGTGAGAAACAATCAGTATTTTGATAGTTAATAATACGCTGTGTGAGCATACGGAGTCGGAATTCGACGAAACCAGTTTCGTTGGGACCGTAATGTTGAACTCTAGCTACATGTCCAGTTTGGTGATTTTTGGATATGTTACGTAATTATAGGAATTTTTAAAGTATGAACTGACTAAACGAGTGGTTAGAAATCAATAGGGTAAACAAAATATCTCAACCCTATACACTATAGATAACCATCCTTAACCTAAATCAATCCTCCCGAAGTCAATAGCAAAAACCACCGACACTTCTTTTTACTCCTCAAATCCAAATCGCAGTTTTTGAAAATCGAAATAAAATAAAAAATTCCTTAAATCTTGAAGTTGGATTCTTTAAACTCCTCTTCTCGGAAGCTTCGTCCTGGTATAAGTTTTATGCAGTTCGACGTTCACCTTGGGGTTCGACATTTGAACGCTATAAATTAGGATTTGAGTTCGATCGTAATACAAAGGGCTTGGGCTCAAATTGATAATAGATCTGGGTTTATGGTGTAAAACCGAGGTTGTTCGGTTAGTTTGGGGTGAAACGGCAACAAAAATTGTCGCTCGAGTTACTGTGCTGAACGAACAGGAAGCCATCGACGAAAATTGATTGCTGGGTTCGAGTTGGTGATGAATGGGTGGATGTCGAAGAGAGTTGGAAGAGAAGAGCAACGGTGGTCTCAGTTCGGGGTTTAGTGGTGTACAGGAGGAGAAAATGGCAACGAAGGAGGTGGTCATGGTGTTTGTCTCAGGAGCAGGTTACGGTTTAAACCATCGGGGAAGAAGGGTGAACGTGGGCCTTTGAAGTTGGGTTATGGGCCGATGTATGAAAAGAGGTGAGGCCCGATATTTATTTTACTTAAGTTTTATTTAAATTTATTGAATGTATTAACTAATAAAAGCAATATCTCGGTCATACGATATCAGAATCACGAACCGTAAGTTGAGTTGGGATCGTATGGACGGTGGCTACACCATGGAGCTGACTGGGAGTGAATCCGAGCTCGTTACAATTTATTGTAAAATAAATTGTCCGTCTGAATCAAATCGAACGACAATTATCGTTAATTAACGATGATAGTCCAATGTGAGTAAAACTCACCAACTCTGAACAATTCTATTTTTATAACGTATATTTAGAACTGATAAATGATGAATGATTGCTGTGTGTTAACTATTGGTTGAGTTGTTTGTGTATTGATTGAAATCATAGTTAACGATATATATAAATCGTTAATCTAATATTCGATTCTGTTTTATCAGAATATTTTATATATGTGTTGTTTAACATCTGTGATGCAGGGGAACAGGTTGGAGGGGTCCAACTGGACTCCTCAATATTTATGATATTGTTCTGTTCATGTATTATAATATATGATGTGATATATAATCTGTTGGATTATGTGTGTTAGAATGATGTTGATCATTGTTGTTCGATATTTTTAATATCACAAAAAGACCCTGGGATGTAAAAAGAAATATTTCAATGTATATTGAAATAAAGGAATTTTATAAAATCAACCGATTTTATAAAAGGAAATATTTTGAAAATAAAGTATTTATAATATCATAGGATTTTATAAAAAGGGGAATATCTATTTAGAAAATAAATAGAATAAAGGAATATTTATTTAGGAAATAAATAGAGTAAATAAAGGAATATTTATTTAGGAAATAAATAGGATTTATAAAAAGGGAAGTGGACGAGATATAAAAGAGTTAATCGAATTTAGTTAATCGAATATGGTTAGTCGAATAGAATCAGTCAAACATAGTTATTCAGGATAAGTTGCCATTTTGCACGACTGCTAGCGTAATTCGCAGGGCTGTAGATAGCCTACGGCGGTCGGATGTTTCCTCAGGGAATCAGGCGTAACCATTGTGATCGCTGCGATCTAGAGTCAAGTGAATGGAGTTAAATTCAATATTTGTTATTCAAATAGGAGTTAAACAAATAGAGTTATTCAATTAGAGTTAATCGAAATAGAGTTAAACAAGATTAGAAACTGACTAGAGATTAGTTAAGTTGAATAGTTTTCTGAGTATCGATCTGATGTTGGTTTCGGCCTTCGGGATTTATACTTAGGAAATTGTTCTCCTACTAGTTTACAGTAAGGGACTGATAGTTGTGAAATGATAGTGATATGTAAATAAACCATGGAAATGTTTTCCAATGTTAATAACATATATTTTCTAAACATAGAAAATAAGGAAATGTGAATATATACATATATATATGTTAATTGATGATTGATCGATATAATTTCCATCTGGAAATAATATCGTTGTTTGCACACGTGTTTTTCTTTGATAGTTAACTCATCGACTATCGAAGTTTTCGACCATTTTAGCGTTGTTAATATGGAGAGACCGGTTGGATTATTATCCGAAGAACCACTCCATATTGGCATAAGCGTTGCGAATGATATATGCTAAAGATAATTGAAGACGGAGTTATGCAAGGGCTATCCTGTTTACAGAATAGTGCCTTCGGTTTGTCCAGTCCCAGGACGACCTGTATGGAAGAATGTCTGACAGAGTATATCTAATAGATCGCGTAAGTTGATCTCTTCAAACGTATTCACGTTTGGTGGCGGAGGAATTCGTTTCTCTTAGCTTTATACCCGTGATATTTTTGGATAAGTCAATTTTTGATTTGGAAGGTAATGACAATGTGACATTCAAAGTGAATGAAGATATGATATGAAAAAGATAAGCGTAGCTTCTAGCCTCACATCTGGTAAATGACCGAAATCGAGCAGGCAGCATGGCTAAGTCGGTCGCTCCGAAGTAGGGTGTATAATCACCTATCTAGAGAATATTCATTTGCTTCTTTAATCTATCAATGTTGTCCCATATATATATATATATATATATATATATATATATATATATACGGGAAACAGTTGCCGATCCCAACCGTTGGTGATATACATTCGATACACTCAAGCGAAATGAGTGGTTTGTCATGTGTGGCTGGGTTGCAAGATGTTCTTGTTGAACTCCAGTGTATCGTTCCTAGAGTACACTGATCGGAAGGTGGTTCCATACCTTGTCATAGTTGGAAATCCATTACCCAATACGTGCTTGCGGTTTTGATTATATACTATATATGTAGAACGTGAGATGAAAGCGACAACCTCGAATCCATCTTAGCCTGGCCGAGACCTGGCTAGAATGATCATCTACAGGGTGGATCCAGCAGTAAGATCCATTATAACCCGTTAATCGCACCATGGAAACGAGGGCACATGTCATCAAACAGACTGAGTTGGCTTCTTCCTTAAGTTATGAGGATGAGGTATATAGACATTATTATAATATCAAAAGTTTTTTGATATAAAGATATTTTGGATTCTCATAAGGGAAAAACCCGTTCCGTTATACGGCGTGGTCTTATGAGATATCGTTTAAATGGCTCAATCTGTTTTAAACTCTTTTACTCATACCAGTCCCATGACTGACCCAGAGTTTACTTTGTTGTTTTCCCTAAACTCTTGGGTGCCTAAATTTGTACGGGCAGTCAAGTAGTCAGGATTTACAGATATACTTGGAGAGCTTGGAGCAGGAGGCTTCAGGATTTTATAGCTATTGTTTTTCAGCTGTGTTGTAAGTGTTGTACTCTGATAAGTGCTATTGTATACATAACTGTTATATTTCAAAGTCATGTTATTTATTATATGTTATTCGTTCCGCTGTGAGATTCGTGTTACTCTGATGATGTAAGTTCTTCTTTTCTTCTTCTATTATCTTAATCTATCCTCACCCTCTAATTTCTTTCAATAATTACCAGGATTTTTCGATGTTTGGTTAGTCGTCATCGTGTTTATGTCGATAACCAAAGTCGCCAAAAATCCGGGTCATTACATCTCAATATAGTAGTTCCAACTTATATACATGTTATCCTTCAAAATTTAGAATTTAGTCATGGTTGTTTGCCAAGGATTTTTTTCTTTGTTTTGATAATGTTAGTACCAGGCTAATAGCTAATGCTTGCAACTTCAAAATATCTCCAATCTATGCAAGTTGTTGATTGGATGTTTGGATTTTTGCTGCTGCTAGTTATTGCTCTGGACATTTTATATTCGTTTTACTGTTATAACCCTTGACATTTTACTATACTGTTGTTGGTAGTCTTGACCAACACAGCTGTAAATGCTGATTGATTATGGATTCAGACATGTTATTGTAACTAATAATTTTAGTCAATAATTTTGTGATTAACTTTCCTGTTGTTAGTCTTGATCAACAAATAGATTTAGTGATTAACTTTTCTGTTACTAGTGTGTTATCTTAATTCTCTTACTTTTTTATAGCTAAGTTATAACCAATGTAATATTATAGAATCATGAATCTTGTATTTACAAACGAACATACATTTATCCTACTTGCTAATTTTGTAGCATTTGTATGCAGGTGAATAGTTACTCTTCAAGGGATTGCAGAGCCTTCAATCTAATTTAAAGGTAAAATTTTGTTTATAAAACAACGAATAGTATTATGCTTGTCTATTAGCCCTTTTTTGGTGGCATTTTCACTTACTCAAAAATAAATAGTCGAAAAAATAAATAAATGTTTGTCATTGCAACTGAACAGAAAATTTTCATCTTAATCGGTCAAATGTAATTTTTCTGCATTTTCAATTACTCAGAAGTAAATAGCTGAACGAATAGAAAAATGCATGTCATTATATGATGCAGTTTGTAATTATATGATGCAGAACTTTCAAATATTCACCCCAAAACTAATCGTTTAAACAGATAATACGAACTGAGTTTGTTTACCAGTAAACTAATCATACTAGGCTTATGATATGTTAAATGTTTTATTATATCATTATATCTATCATCTGAATTCATATTCCTAATGAGTTGTGTATAATAATATCTAAGTAAATTATTCTAGAACTTGGTTTAACTCAAGTAAAATAACAGTTGGTCTTTATAATCAGTTTCAAGGAATTTGGTACTGAAGTTTGTTGCACAAGCCTTTTAAAAAAAGTTGAACCATTGCATACGGTTGAATATTTGGTGTATGCTTGAATGCCAACTCGTGATGATCATTTTTTAGTTATCATATGTGAACCATATTGTATGCATATGTATTATTTGGCAATAATCCAGTCTTACATGTTAGCTTACTACATATATTTATTTCTATTGCAAGCCAGATAAATGTGTTCAAAATGATTTAATATTATTGTTTATGTGAAGATTCCTTTTTTAAAGTAGTGCCTAATCCATCTTCCTTTATGCCTGTTACAAGTTCATTTTCTGTAAAATGTTACTATATATCTTTTATATTTATTACATGAGCATTTTTACTTATTCAGCTTACAATGACTGGGCATTCAACTCATTGCTTTATCATAAGTACATACTTCATGGGTTATTATGTATTCTTATGTTCACTAAAATGTTTTACAATGTATTAATATTTTTAGGATCAGTAGGAAGTAAACAACATGGCATTTGCAAATTTCGGGAATATCTGAGTTACCATGGTTCTGAGTTATCAAGGTACATTTTTCCATATCGTGGCTACACAAGTTATATAGCTTGTTACTCAAGGCCTAAAACAAATTTTACTTTCTTCGTTTCATTATACAATCAGGAGTGGGTGCAAGGAAAAGATGCATAACCAAGTGTGGGGTTAAATAATTTACTTGGATATTCTTATACACGTTACCAAAGTTTTAAAACGCGAAAAGCGTATATGAGGCATTTTCAGGCTTGAACAGAATCTAGAACAGAATCTGGCATGGTTGAGATGATTGTATTTTCGCAAATGTCCAAAGCTAGGTAGGGAAGGTGCGATGCAGGAAGCAGAACAGAATCTGGTGCACGTCATGATGGTGAGCTCTTCGAGGAGACAACATAAAATAGAACAGCCTTGACTATGCGGGATGTTGTGTTTGATGTAACAATACCTGAGACTATAGTCAAAGGTTCGGAAGGTGGTGTCCACTTAGGAGTCTGGGAATGGACTGCAGAAGCTTTAAAAAGCGTAGCTACCTCTCTTATGCTATCTGTAGAGCACAAGAGTTCCATCGTGGATGGTACAAATGCAGCTTTTTCCATGCTTCATTTTGGAGCATGTATTTAGCCTCATTAAACATAGTGGGCGCTAAAAATACAACAATAGCAACCAAAACACATCTCATTTGAGTATAATTATCAGAAGCACCCGAGACAGAGTACGATAGATCCTTGTCAGTTGCATCTTCGATGACAAGCCTATAAATCATATCTCACTACAAGTTTTCCAACGTAGATAGGCACAATACATTCTCTCTTTCACAATTTGAATTATGAGACTAAGCATATCTTCGACCAAAACTGACTCATGCTCATTATAATAGCCAGTTGAATTTTGGTTGGTATACCTTATAAGTCCAAACACACACTGGATTCGGTCAACAACTAAATCTGGCGGGGTTAAAGCAACGACACACTGAAGCAAAAACAGATCTTCATCTATTATTGTTTCAAACATATCAATAAAAAATACCTTTCACAACTTACAGTTGCATTGGTATGCCACATACTTGCACGTACTTGTGCACAAACCAGCCTGCGTAACAAAGGTGCTTTCAATATTTTAGCTTAAAACCCAAAACGTTTAGTATCCTTAATAGCTCGTTTGAAGAAATTATCGCTATTAGTGTGTTCTTCGATCCTTGTACCTTCCTTGTATATGTGATTCAGTGCCCTGCGGAGCATGAATGATAGTAGACGGTGCAATAAGAGATGGAAATGTACCATTTGAGAGAGATCGTATGCAGTGTCTGGCCATTCCCTGGAGTTAAATACACTGTAGAAACCAGGGTCTTTGCTATTTGAAGGGATTCGAGAGAGTTTATTTATATAACCGGAAAATACTGCATTGCTATGGCCAAAAGCACGCATCTGATGATCTAATGGTGCAATGGATTATATAAGACTGAGTGTTTTAAATGGACCATGTTCAAGGGGGAGTCAAAACGATCTTTGTGTGAAATGGAGAATTAAGGAGTATACCGATATATATTCATAGTAGTTAAGGCGCGCGCCTAAGGCGCAGGCGCAAGGTCTGCGCCTTGCTGATGGCTGAGGCACCTCCGCTAACAGAGGCGCACGTAAGGCGCGCCTCTGGAGCTTTTCAGCGAGGCTCAGAAGGGCGCGCTTCGAGATCGCGTGTACTTTTTTTGCCCTGGAAACAAAAGCGAACATATTTGTTCAATCGATTTAGGGATTTCAACCCATTTGAGTTCGAGTTCTATTGTACTGTCAAACTTTTTAGGGTTTTCAACCAAAATTGAACATATCTGTTCGATCGATTTAGGGTTTTCAACCCATTTGAGTTCGAGTTCTACTATGCTGTCGAACTTTTTAGGGTATAAACCAAAATCGAACTTTTTTTTGCCTGTCGCCTCCTATTGTACTGTCAGGTATTTTTTTTTAAAATATACGCAGCGTGTTTTCCTTTGTAGCTATTTTTTTTTTTTTGCACCATGTTTTTTTTAGCTGTTTTTTTCAACCTATTTGTTTTTTGCAGCAGTTTTTTTTTCTTAAATATATGCAGCATATTTTTTTTTGCAGCGGTTTTATTTTTTATTTTTCAGCCTTTTTTTTCAACATGTTTGTTTTTTGCAGCAACTTCTATGTTTAACATGAATTTGTGACTTCGTACCTACTAAACTATGTTTTTTTATCATTAAATTCATCATTTTTGATAGCATTTTATAATGCAGTTTTTTTCTAGCAAAAAAACCTGCACTTTTACAAAAGTCGCACAAAAAAGGCTAAGGCTCAAGCCTTGCGCCTTTTTGGGCCTTAGCGCCTTAACTACTATGTATATAATGCTCGAAAATGAGCTCATTTATATATGCTACACATGCTCATTTTCGAGTATTATATATCGGCATACTCATCGCTTCTCCATTTCACACAAAGATCATTTTGATTCCCCTTGAACATAATTCATTCAAAACACTCGGTCTTATATAATCCATTGCACCGTTAGATCATTGGATGCGTGTTTTTGGCTATAACAATGCAGTATTTTAAGGTTATAGAAATAAACTCTCGCAAATTCCTTCAAATAGCAAATACCCTGGTTTCTACAGTGTATTGAACTACAGGGAGTGGCCAGACACTGCATATGATCTCTCTCAAGTAGTATCTTTCCATCTCTCATTGCACTGTCTACTATCATTCATGCTCCGTAGGGCACTGAATTACATTTACACGGAAGACACAAGGATCGAAGAATACACTAATAGCAATAATTTCTTTGAACGAGTTATTAAGTTTACTGAACGTTTTGGGTTTTCAGCTAAGATAGTGGAATCACCTTTGTTACTTAGGCTAGTTTGTGCACAAGTACGTGCAGGTATGTGGCGTACTAGTACAACTGTAAGTTGTGAAAGTTATTGTTCTATTGATATGTGTGAAACAGGAATAGAGGAAGATTTATTTTTGCTTCAGTGTGCCGCTGCTTTAACCCGCCAGATTTAGTTGTCGATCGAATCCACTGTGTGTTTGGACACATAAGTTATACCCACCAAAATTCAATTGGCTACCATGATGCGCATGAGCTAGATTTGGTCGAAGAGATAGTTAGACTCATGATTCAAATTGTGAAAGAGAGAAGATACTATGGCCTATCCACGTTGGAAAACTTACGGCGAGATATGATTTATAGGCTTGCCATCGAATATGCTACTCACAAGGATCTATCATACTCTGTCCCAGGTGCTTCTGATAATTATAATCAAATGAGATGTATTTGGATGCAATTGCTGTATTTTCAGCGTCCACTATGTTCAATAAAGCTAAATACTCGCTCCAAAATGAAGCATGGAAAGAGCTGGAATTTTACCATCCACAGTTGAACTCTAGTGCTATACAGATGACACAAGAGAGGTACATGCGTTTTTGTAAAGCTTCCGCAATCCATGCCCAGCTTCCTAAGTGGACATCATTTTTCGAACCTTTGACTCCAGTCTCAGGCCTGGCTACATCAAACTCTACATCGTGCATAGTCAAGGCTATTCTATTTTATGATGTCTCCTCGGAGAGCTCACCATCATCACGTGCGCCAGATTCTTCCAGTGAAGAGTCCATAGGCACAGAGGCTCAAACTTTGCCTAGCAACCATAGTTTATTGTTGGAAATAATCTTGGCTTTTCAGGAAACAAATAATTGTATTGTTAAATTAGCAATTGTATTAATGAATTGAATAAAAGGCAAAATCTAGAATTCCTATTTTAGATATTCTAGATAAGGCATTCCTAGAATACTCTAGAGAATGCAGTGCATTATAAAAGCAAGGAAATCAAGTTGATGTATGAATGCAATCAAAATTTGTAATCAAAAGGAAAGCAATGAAAATTTCCTCCCCATTAAAATAATCCTCTCAAAAATTCCTCCTTCTTCTCTTAAAAAATATTCCTAACAGTGGTATCAGAGCCCTAGATCCTTGCAATTAAAAAAAAAGTGCAAAGTAATGGCTTCTCCAAGCAATGCTTCAGTAAGCATCAACTCCACCTATAGCAATGTCCAAGTTCCTTTATTTGAAGGAGAAAATTATGATTTTTGGGCAGTAAAAATGGAGACTTTGTTCATCTCCTTGGATGTCTTGGAGTTCATCAAGCAAGGATATGAAGACTCAACAGCTGCGGCAGAACGTACAGCAGCTCAAACTGAAGTATTAAAAAAGAAAAGAATCACAGATGCTGGAGTTCTTGGAATAATTCAAAGAGGAGTGTCAAACACCATATTCCCAAGAATTATGAGAGCAAAAACAGCCAAGGAAGCATGGGAAATCTTGCAACAAGAGTTTGAAGGGGATTCAAAGGTGAGAACTGTCAAACTTCAATCTCTAAAGAGAGATTTTTAAAATGAAAAAAATTGAAAGTTTGAATGAGTATTTTAATAGGCTGTCCAAATTAGTGAATCAAATGAAGTCTCATGGAGATATAATTGACGATCGTAGAATCATTGATAAAATTTTGATAAGCTTAACTGAAAAATTTGATCCTATGGTGGCTGTTATAGAAGAAACCAAAGATTTGTCAAACATGACCGTTCAAGGCTTGATGGGTTCACTTAGATCCTACGAGCAAAAGTTGTTATGCCGTATGGAAAAGACGGTTGAAAATGCATTTCAGTCCAAACTCACCACTCAATGCAACAATGACAAAACAATAAAACAAAATAATGGCGAGTCTTCTAGAGGTGGCAGATTTGGCAAAGGAAGAGGAAGAAATTCATGCGGAAGAGGTCGAGGCACCTATGGAGGAAGAGGAAGTGATGAAGGAACAAATAAATGGTGTGGAATTTGCAAAAAAAGCTCTCATGAAGAAAAGGATTGCTGGAACAAAGGAAAGCCACAATGTCATAATTGCAAAAGGTTCGGGCACATTCAAAAGGACTGTCGCCTTGGTAAGCCACATAACACAACATTTGCCAGAGCGGAAGATATGGAAGGGAGCTTGTTCTTTGCTTGTCAAAAGGCGACCGAAGAATATAAGAATATATGGTACCTGGACAGCGGATGTAGCAATCATATGACAGGAGACAAAAGTGCATTCATTGACATAGATTCTTCATTTGGTTCGAAAGTTAAACTTGGCAATGGAGAGTATGTTGAAGTTGAAGGCAAAGGCAGCATTGGAGTTGCAACAAAGCAAGGAGGTAAAGTTATTCATGATACCTTTTATGTTCCTAAATTAGATGAGAATTTGTTGAGCATTGGACAACTTTTAGAGTATGGTTATTCTCTTCAATTTGAGAATGGAGAATGTAAAATTTTTGATTCAAAAGGAAAAGTTGTTGCTGTAATAAAAATGACACAAAACAGAAGCTTTCCCCTTCATCTCAATTATGAGAAAAATCATAGCTTCATGGCAAAAAAGGAAGACGACACTAGTTTATGGCATAAGAGACTTGGGCACTTAAAATACAATAGTCTCACATTGCTTTCACAAAAGAAGATGGTGTACGGGTTGCCAACAATAAAAAAAGAAGAACATGGAGTATGTGAAGGCTGCGTACTTGGCAAACATCATCGGCAACCGTTTCCAAAAGAAGGATCAAGAAGAGCCAAAGAAGTGTTGGAATTAGTACACACGGATGTATGCGGTCCTATGAGCACATTATCTCATGCTCAAAACAGGTACTTTATTTTATTCATTGATGATTTGACCCGCATGACATGGGTTTATTTTATAAGACAAAAATCTGAAGTGTTTGTTATATTTAAGAAGTTTAAAGCTTTTGTTGAGAAAAAAAGTGGCAGGTCCATAAAAGTTTTGAGAAGTGACAGAGGAAAGGAGTATAACTCCAATGATTTTGATAAATTTTGTGAAGAAGAAGGTGTGGAGAGGCAACTAACCGTTAGGTATACACCTCAGCAAAACGGTGTATCCGAAAGGAAGAATCAAACAGTGATGGAGATGGCTAAATCAATGTTGTTTGAGAAAGGCATGCCTAAAGAATTTTGGCCCGAGGCTGTAAATACAGCTGTGTATTTGCTGAATAGATATCCAACAAAAGATGTATGGAATATGACGCCGTTTGAAGCGTGGAGTGGAAGAAAGCCTTCAGTGAATCATCTTAGAGTCTTTGGGAGTATTTGCTATGCTCAAATTTCTAAAAAAAAAGGACAAAGCTTCAAGAAGCAAGTGAAAGATGCATTTTTATTGGCTATAGTTCTGTGTCAAAGGGCTATAGACTTTACAACTTGAAGACAAAGAAAGTAATCATCAGTAGAGATGTTGCATTTGATGAGAAGACATCTTGGAATTGGCAAAAGGAGAAAGTGGAGGATAAAACTGTTCCAACAGTAATTTTAGAACAAAATCCAACTACACTTGCAAATAACCAATGTGATTCATCTACACCAAGTTCTCCATCTAGCACTTCATCCTCAACAAGCCATAATTCATCATCTCCAAGCTCAACCCCAATAAAAATGAGGAGTTTGGATGATATTTTTGCTAGGTGCAACTATTGCGCAATGGAACCAGAAAATTTTGAAGAAGCGGTTAAGGAAGATGCGTGGAGGAAGGCAATGCAAGAAGAGATGGATGCACTTGAAAGTAACAAAACATGGATGTTGGTTGATAAGCCAAAAGACAAAGAAACCATTGGAGTAAAATGGATCTACAAAGTGAAGCATAATCCAGATGGTTCAGTTCAAAAGAACAAAGCGAGACTTGTTGCAAAGGGCTATTCTCAACAGCCAGGTATTGACTACAAAGAGACATTCGCTCCAGTGGCACGTCTTGACACCATTAGAGCTTTAATATCACTTGCAGCCCAAAAAGGATGGAAGCTATATCAGCTAGATGTAAAATCGGCATTCTTGAATGGAGAATTGAAAGAAGATGTGTACGTGGAGCAGCCTCAAGGATTTGAAATTAAAGGACAAGAAGGAAAAGTTTACAAACTAAAGAAAGCGCTTTGTGGGCTAAAACAAGCACCACGAGCATGGTATAGCAATATTGACAACTACTTCATGGAGAAAGGCTTTGAGAAGAGCAAAAATGAGGCTACTTTGTATGTCAAACGACAAGGTATGGACGGTATTCTAATTATTGCATTTTATGTAGATGATTTAATTTATACCGGAAACAATTTAAAGTTGATTGAAGATTTTAGAAAAGAAATGATGAAAAAATATGAAATGAATGATTTGGGCTTGCTGCATTTTTTCCTTGGAATAGAAATCTCTCAAGGTGATGATGGAGTTTTTATTTATCAAAAGAAATATGCTGAGAAAATATTGAGAAAGTTTGGGATGCTTGGGTGTAATCCGGTTGATACACCGCTAGTTGTGAATGAAAAGCTAGAAAAAGAAGATGGGGGAAGGAAGATTGATGCTAGTTACTACAGAAGTCTAGTTGGTAATTTATTTTACCTTACTAATACAAGACCTGACATCATGTTTGCAGCCAGCCTACTTTCTCGTTTCATGAATGATCCTAGTCATATCCATATAAGTGCAACAAAAAGGGTGCTGAGATATATTCAAGGCACTTTGGACTATGAGATCAAATATGATAATAATGTTGAAACTAATTTAATTGGGTTTTGCGATAGTGACTGGGCAGGAAGTATAGATGACATGAAAAGCACTTCTGGATATGTGTTTTCTCTTGGATCAGGAGCATTTTCTTGGTGTTCGAAGAAGCAACAAACAGTTGCTCAGTCTTCTGCAGAAGCTGAATATATTTCAGCTGGCCTAGCTACCCAACAAGCAATATGGTTGAAGAAAATACAAAATGATTTTGGTGAGAAACAAGAAGCTGTGACTATCCATTGTAACAACAAATCAGCCATTGCTATAGCTACGAATCCAGTCCATCATGGAAGAACAAAGCATATAGCCATTAAACATCATTTCATTCGAGAAGCAATTGAAAATGAAGAGGTGCAGCTGAATTTTTGCAAAACAAATAATCAAGTAGCTGATATTTTCACAAAAGCATTAAAGCCTGATAATTTTAAAAGATTGCGAGATCTTCTTGGAGTTCAAAAACCAAGCTTACAGGGGAATGTTGGAAATAATCTTGGCTGTTCAGGAAATAAATAATTGTATTGTTAAATTAGCAATTGTATTAATGAATTGAATAAAAGGCAAAATCTAGAATTCCTATTTTAGATATTCTAGATAAGGCATTCCTAGAATACTCTAGAGAATGCAGTGCATTATAAAAGCAAGGCAATCAAGTTGATGTATGAATGCAATCAAAATTTGTAATCAAAAGGAAAGCAATGAAAATTTCCTCCCCATTAAAATAATACTCTCAAAAATTCCTCCTTCTCTTAAAAAATATTCCTAACAATGGTATTAGAGCCCTAGATCCTTGCAATTAAAAAAAAAAGTGCAAAGTAATGGCTTCTCCAAGCAATGCTTCAGTAAGCATCAACTCCACCTATAGCAATGTCCAAGTTCCTTTATTTGAAGGAGAAAATTATGATTTTTGGGCAGTAAAAATGGAGACTTTGTTCATCTCCTTGGATGTCTTGGAGTTCATCAAGCAAGGATATGAAGACTCAACAGCTGCGGCAGAACGTACAACAGCTCAAACTGAAGTATTAAAAAAGAAAAGAATCACAGATGCTGAAGTTCTTGAAATGATTCAAAGAGGAGTGTCAAACACCATATTCCCAAGAATTATGAGAGCAAAAACAGCCAAGAAAGCATGGGAAATCTTGCAACAAGAGTTTGAAGGGGATTCAAAGGTGAGAACTGTCAAACTTCAATCTCTAAAGAGAGATTTTGAAAATGAAAAAATGAAAAAAAAATGAAAGTTTGATTGAGTATTTTAATAGGCTGTCCGAATTAGTGAATCAAATGAAGTCTCAAGGAGATATAATTGACGATCGTAGAATCGTTGATAAAATTTTGATAAGCTTAACAGAAAAATTTGATCCTATGGTGGCTGTTATAGAAGAAACCAAAGATTTGTCAAACATGACCGTTCAAGGCTTGATGGGTTCACTTAGATCCTACGAGCAAAGGTTGTTACGCCGTATGGAAAAGACGGTTGAAAATGCATTTCAGTCCAAACTCACCACTCAATGCAACAATGACAAAACAATAAAATAAAATAATGGCGAGTCTTCTAGAGGTGGCAGATTTGGCAAAGGAAGAGAAAGAAATTCACGCGGAAGAGGTCGAGACACCTATGGAAGAAGAGGAAGTGATGAAGGAACAAATAAATGGTGTGGAATTTGCAAAAAAAGCACTCATGAAGAAAAGGATTGCTGGAACAAAGGAAAGCCACAATGTCATAATTGCAAAAGGTTCGGGCACATTCAAAAGGACTGTCGCCTTGGTAAGCCACATAACACAGCATTTGCCGGAGCGGAAGATATGAAAGGGAGCTTGTTCTTTGCTTGTCAAAAGGCAACTGAAGAATATAAGAATATATGGTATCTGGACAGCGGATGTAGCAATCATATGACAGGAGACAAAAGTGCATTCATTGACATAAATTCTTCATTTGGTTCGAAAGTTAAACTTGGCAATGGAGAGTATGTTGAAGTTGAAGGCAAAGGCAGCATTGGAGTTGCAACAAAGCAAGGAGGTAAAGTTATTCATGATACCTTTTATGTTCCTAAATTAGATGAGAATTTGTTGAGCGTTGACTCCACCTGTACCATTTTTTCTTTGATTCACTTGTTGTTGAAGAAATTCGTCAAACTTAGCGATCGTTGTTTGGATATTGTTAGAAGGGATGCTCCTGACCTGGTATCCGCACTTAGCAGCACTGATTCGTCCTCAACAGCTTCTTTCTAGTGCAAAGGACTGGAAGGCTAAAGCTCAAGAGCATCTGGCTGCAATAATGGCAAAGATGAAGGCCAGTCAGTCCAAATTTATAGCTAGCCAAAGTTCAGAATTCATTGTGGAGCCACCTGTTGCACAACCCTATCAGAGAATGCCCAAGACTGTCTCGTCAACTTGCTCATTTTGTCTAGACCCTAACACAGATAGACCTTTGCTGTTTCTGGTTCATCTCCAAACTTCTCTCCTTCTTAGTTTGGTTGATAAACCTCCTCCCCTTTCAGACGATGCTGCTGAACACTCTCCCTCCAAAGAGGATACTCAAAGTAAGGGTAGAAACAAAATTTGAAAAAAATACACCACTTAGTTACTTTTTCCATTCACATATGGATGTCATTCACATTCCAATACTTGTTTTCAGGGCAAAACGTACTGTGCAGTGAACATTTCATTCTTCCACAATTATAAAATCATTTCTGGATTAATTTGGATCCCAGTTCCGACCAATCTAATAGAAGTTCACTTCTCCCACACCTATGTTATCAAAGCGCGCGCTGTAGCTCGCTATAACGCAAAATAGCAAATAGCGCAAGCTCTGCGCTATGGAACCTAAGATAGCGCAGGGGTTCCCTATAGTGCATAAATAGAGCGTTATTTTATCGAAGCGCATAATAGCGCATTGCGCAGAACAACACGCTATTTGATTTTTTTAGTTTGTATAGCAATTAAAGCCCAGGCCCATTGAGATGCAACCATATTTACCATGTTATCTGATTTTGCGTGCATGCTTTTTCCTTCTATGATTTGCATATTGCTTTAGCTAGTGTTCCATCAAGTTTTATTAACGCATTTCACAATTTTTTTATATTGAGAACTTGACTTGGTTGGACCGTTGTCCGGATACACCATTCTACATCTATGTTCTTTAATTTAGGCTATTAGATCCAATATTTAGAAACAATAGACTATTTTGTTTGTTTGAGCATCATCGGAAAAAAGATGCATGTAATATCTAAAAGCAATTTTTATATGTCTAATATGTTGGACAACAATTTTTTTCGCTACCCTTAAAGTATCAAAATATTTTCTTCTCTTCTAAGTGAGACCACTAAACACAAAATAACTTACTTATAATTATAGTTTTTGACTTTTTTTATTTTTACTTCGTTGCTTTTTGTTGTTTATATTCTTACTTAATTCTTGTCGTTAGAAAATATTTTACAATTTATGCAAAATTGTATTTTTCATGCATTTTGTTTGTATAAGTTTACCATCATTATTCACAAAACAAGAATAAATTGTATCATAATTCACATATATAAGACTAGATTTTAAATTCTATAAGACAAATATATTATGAGCTATCAATTATTTTTAATGTATAATATAAAATTATTAATATTTCTCTAATATAATTGAATTTTACATCAATAAATATTTAGTACATGCATAAAGTATGATAGTTTTTGTGCGTGGGGTATTGAAGGGTTTGGATATGGATGAAATATGCAAAAACATCGAATTAAATTTCAATTAGATATAATATACTTGATTAGTTATTAAAAAAATGCAAAAAAAAAAAAAAAAAAGTTGGACCAAATAGCGCGCGCTATAGCGCATAGCGCATGCCTTGCGCTATTTGTTATTGACTACACTGTTGCACACAAGCCTTGTTCATATCAGGTACATGTATACACGTTCCCATTATACAAATACAAAATTTTAAGCTATATTTTTCAGCTTTGCTTTTGCATTTCTTAATTAACCCAATGTCAAAGTTTCCTTATCATTTCATACTCAGACGATGGGCTTTTTTGTCCACTAACAGTACTACTTTGCATGCTTTGACACAAACGCCTTCTTTTGTTGTAGTATTTGCAACCAACAATATGGTCGTGAGTGAATGAGAAATGTAGTCATCCGTTAAATAAAGTGTAATGATAAGGGCACACCCCATTTCGTGCTAGGAGCTACCATTCTTACCACCGAACGATTTTTCTTTCTTTCTTTTTTGCCTAGTTCGCGGTTAACCACCGACGGAACAAGGTTATTTCGGTGGTAGTGTGGTAGCCCCTACCACGAACAGGGGTGTCCTTAGCATTACACTAAATAAATATGATTTAATACATGCTCGACTGTTCAGCCTCTGGCATCCCGAGGCTTCCTACAGCAGTTTCTTATCTTCTCCAACATCTCTTGAGATGTTAGAGAATGAAAATTTTCAATGTGCCCCAGAAGGATGTGCTGCTCAATCCAGCTTAGAACATGAACCTGTTTCAGAATTGGTGGAACATTTCAGATGCGCTGCTCAACCCAGTTCAGAACATGTACTTGTTTCAGAATCCGTAGAACATTTCAGATACAGAAGTTTTGGTCTGCTATACTGTGGCGGAATCAACATATCATCTTGTGGACATGCTGTGCACCAAGACTGTTATGACCGCTATTTATTGCAGTTGCGCAGAAGGTTTGTTTTTCATATTTATTCACTTTTATAACCGTATAATGTGTTTATTTAGCTTATCAGCCTTTGTGCTCGTCATTTTTTATTTCAGTTCCTCAGGGGAAGAAGGTTTTGCTGGAAAATTTAATAATCCCAAAATCGGTAATTATCTTACTCATTTTAACTTTAGCTGGAAAAATAAAAGAAAAAATATATAGATCTTTTTAATTGTCGGCACGTGTGTGTGTACTTATACATACGTGCACGCATGCATGCAAGCACGTACCTTTAGTATATATGTATGCATGTGAAAATTTGTGTTGTATTTGGTTTTAATGTAAGAACCTTTAGTATATATGTATAACAAATATTTGTAGGGTGAGCTTCTATGTCCCGCTGAAGTGGCTGCTCGTTCGAAGCTTACAGACACTGGTTTGAACACTTCATTTTGTTTAGATGACTTATGTAAAGCAGCTGGCTCTCCAACAACCAAATTCTTGCTCTTGCAGTGCTTTTGGGTATTGCTCAGAAGTCTGGGAGATCGTATCGTAGAGATATACTAGTTAGATTCAAGGGATTGCAGTTTTTAGCAGGATCCATTTGTTACGGTGTTTCTGGCGACAAAAGTGGAAGTGACGAATTTCCGTCTCTTATCAAAAACCAGAATGAAATATATTTGGATAATAAGCTTTTCAGACATTTAGCAGATCCCATTCTTTGTCATGACCCATTTACATCACTGATGTGGGCGATTTATTGTCTTTCCTCCAGGGTTTTGTGCTCCAAAGAAATTCTCAGGTCTTTAGTTCAGTTCTTCCACACTGTTTGTGTCATTCAGATACATACGTAAAGCCCATTAGATAATAATAACAGCAATAATAGTAAAACAGATGACAAAATCATGTAGTCCAAAATTTAAAATATGACAAAATCAACTGGTATGACATTCACATGTGTTAGTGTGTAATCCGCGCATTTCATACGGTGATATTGTAAAAACACCTTACTTCAAAAATTGTTAGAAGTGGAATTTTGTTATGCAATGCACCTACTAAAAATCAACTAAAAAACAAAACTTTAATTATTTTAATATATTCAACTTTTTTTTAACTGAGTTATATATTTGTATGTAAAAATATATTTGTTAATACGGATATGTATACATATTGAAATTGTTATTTTTAAGCATTTAATGGACTATTTAATGAATCTTATTTTCTTAAATTTGTTGAAATAACAGAAATTTGAGATTATATAATTAATTTGTATATGCGAACTTGAATGTAAATTAACCGAAAAGACTTCATAAGAACTTTGTATTTAATTGTACAAGTCATAAAAAGTAGGTGCCTAACTGCAAACCGAACTGTAAATTGAAGTAGTTTTTTTTTTTTTTTTTTTTTTTTTTTTTTTTTTGTATAATAAAATTAGATACTTAGATGGTAGTACATATTAGTAAGACAAATCTTAGGCAGTATACAATACGTCGCATGTCAACTATATGTTCGAATCACATTATGCAAGTTTTGAATCTATAACCTCCTGCATCGAAGTCTAAATGTTTAACCACTTAGGACAGTGGTGTTGGTCAAATTAAGCGTTTCGACTTTGATACGAAAAATAACAGGTTTGAAACATGGATAGCGTAATTCAAATATATATTAACATGTATGTGTTATGTACTATCTAAGACTTATAGTGCTAATGTGTAATGTATTACAATTCGATTAAAAAAAAGCAATTCTTGTTTGTTTATATAGAATTAGTTATGTGTTTTGTATATTTTTACATTTGAATTCCAATTTGATTTTACCATTATTATTAAATATGAACTATAGTTAGCTATGTTTATTTAGGTTATTGATAATTTAATGAGATAAATGAATATTGTTTAACTGATTTAAATGTATAGGCTCAAATGTAAAATAATAGGAGAGAACTAGGTAAAGCTTTGAAAAACTATAGTTCAATGTAAAATGATTGAAGAGAGTTAATAAGTTTTTTTATTAATCATAGAAATCATAAATTATGCAAAGATTCAGAGTGTAATATCATGAGTAAAGTAAGAAAAGAGGCGAAAATTGTTTAATTAGCTGAGAAGGCTATAAGCGCTTTTATTATACTATTATGTATTATATAAAATTATAAATAATTTGTTGAGATAAATGGGTTATAAATTAAGTTATAATGCTTATGTATATAGTTAGTTCATTCACATACATTATATATTTTTATATTTGAATAAAATTTGATTTAACTTTTTTTTGTCCTTATGGATGTGATATACATTGAAACTGTCATTTTCATATTTATTAAACAAACTAATAATATTAGTTAATTAAGTATATTTTATTAGTTTATATTTAAGGTTTATTTATTCTTTAAATGTGGATATTGACGTAAAATGATATGACATAATTGAGAATAATTTTGTTGATAATTATGCAAGTTATAAAATATAAGTAGTTGAATGTTAAACGATTGCTCACCGACCATGGACCAAAGGTCCTTGGGGTCATAGGTTCGAGTCCTAGCCCCCGGGCTTTGCATGACTTATGGCTGGAGTTGTTATCCCCTGTTATACTTACAAATCAGGCGGGAGGATTGATACTTTCGTTGAACTAACTTAAAAGAGATCAGCGTGCCAGACAGTCGAGTTCACTAGCTCTATCTTCAGATAGGTTTTTTAAATAAAAATAAAAATATCGGACATCTTTCGCTTTACTATTATCTAATACATTAGTCATTAAATAATTCATTGAAAATAAATAATAAATAGGTGTTATTTTTGATAATTTATTGAGATAAATGAATTACAAATTGAAGCTATTATTATTGTTTAATTATATGGTTTTAATTATGTAACACAAACGTAAATGAATTATAATTTCATTTTTACCATTGTTAATGATAATGTTGCACACATACAGAAATGGTGACTTTTTCTTATTTATTATTTTAACTAATGAATAATAGTTAAATATATTTTATTTAATTTAATGAATTATATATCTTCATGTAGATAGTTTTAGTTTTGCGCTTTATGTTTTTATATTTGAATTAAAATTTAATTTAGCATTTTTGTCAATGTTATGTGACATACATGTTGAAATTGCTTTTTTTATATTTGAATTAAAATTTAATTTTGCATTTTTGTCAGTGTTATGTGACATACATGTTGAAATTGCTTTTTTAGATTTTTTTTTATACAAACTATAATTAGCTGGGATTATTCAAATTGTTTGAATTTTGGATTATTTAAATAGTTTAAATTTAGGGTATGGACCTAATTGTAAAGTGATGGAAGAGAATTAAGAGCTTTGTAAATAATTGTAGTAGTATGAAATGTATGAATTTGAATGTAAATGTTTGGAGAGAGCTAATAAGACAATGTGAAAACCATAAATTCTATATGGATTTTAAAATGGAATATCAGGACAAGATTAAGGAGAGGGATTATAATTGCTAGAATTAATGAAAAGATTTGGAATTCTCCTACTTTGATATTATTTGATAGATTTACAATAAAAAATTCAAAAAATAATTAACATATTCACTAAACGGAATATTATAGATTTTCGTCAATAATTCACAAGATTACGAGTATACATAATTAAAGTTTAACATTTTCACCATGTACTAATGGGAAATATTTGTTATTTTTCGAAATTACGAACTACAATATTCTTCACTTATTATTAATTTAATATCGTTCTTAACAGACATTTTTTATTAGCGGTGAAGAATTCACTTAATTCGCTAATTTTAAAACAAATAAACATTGTATATGTTTGAAGCTGTGCAGTTAAAAAGCTAAGCAATTCTATAGCTGTGGAAGTGCAAAATGTTATAGCTGAGAAATAACGTAAAATAGTGAAGATACAAATACTACATTAGATGTAAAAAAACATATAATGCTAAATTTGTTCTCAATCTTATGTCAGTTTTATAAGAAAAAGTAATAATATTTTAATCTTCATAACAAAATAAAAGAATACCATGACTCGTGCGATCTGGATCTGGTGACTACTATTGATTTCCTATTTACATTGATTGTTTGTGCTTTAAAATTATGGTTTTACCCTAACTTTGTTGATTTGGTTTAAGAAAGAACTAATGTAAGGGAACTAAGGAAAATTATATATATAATTGTGGGTATTTCAAGCTATATGGACTTTGATTGATATAATAGTTTTACAACTTTTGTCAGTATAAATTAGTACATCGAATTGTAATTTTCAAAAATGAAGTGTCATTCCAAATGATTATTGTTAATCAATTGGATTTATTTCAAAAGTTCAAAATTTTGATCACTTAATTAAAATATATGGACTGAATGTAAAATAATATGAATTTTGCAAGTTATTGTAGAGAAATATTAAATGATAATGGAGAGAATCGGTAGAGCTTATGAAAATTATAATAATGAATAAGTATAAGGATTTACAAATGACAAATGTAGAGAGAAACAAGGAGGTAGGAAATTCCTAAAATTGATTAGAGAGTAAAAAAAATCATCAACTTAATAGATTGATAGTTGAGAAAAAAAACAAAAAGAATCAAATATTTGAATCATATAATAATGTTTAATTTTAGAATTCATTCATCTCAAAATGATATTCATACATTGTATAACAAGTTCCCATTCTAAAAAATTCTTGATGATAAATTATACTTTGCAGCATTACAATATGAATACACGGGTTAAACTCATATAATTAAATTAGGTTATATACATATTCTCATTTTCAACGTGCATGATATTAAATCTTACTCAACTCATAACTGAACTAGGTGCTACATAACTTTATTTTGAAATTGACATGACATTCCCACATGTGAAATCTATGGTTAAATGCAAAGGCAAAATGGTATGATAATTACAATATTAAATGATTGATAAAAGTTCGTGTGTGGATAAGTTGACTATTAATCAGATGGTAAATTTAATACTCATGGCTAATTCTTTTTTAAAGTTTTTTAAAAAATTTACAAATTAATACATGCACAATATTCACATTAACCAGATGGTAAATTTATATCTTCATTAAAAAGACAGTAAATTTATTCCTTCGTCCATACATTTACTGAAATGCGTAACACCAACTATTTCAGTACTCACCAATAACAATTTTAGTTTATAATTATTCCTTTCTGAAATAAGAACGCTAATTTTCGTAGTAACAAGGAATATTACACTCTCGTCCTTACATTTAAGCGTCGTCTTTCATCTTAATTTATAATTCATTTATTTCATAAATGCATGATTGAATTCAATATTTAACATGAAATTTATTTTTTAACAATATTGGGCTGTGCAGGCACTCCTTGTATGCTACGGCAAAGTTGATGCATCATGTCTAAATGACCGTATAATGATAAAATCTTTGTATGATATGACCTCGGTATCTGAACGAATGAGGAATTATTTTGCCGCTAATCCCATGCTTGACAATTTATGTCAACAAGAAGAAATGATTCGTAGATCTAGTTCCCTTATCTTCGAAGACGCGCATTATTATGGGAAAATGCTGCAGCCAAGTAGCTTCATGTCTGAATGAAGATGCAGTAGCAATTCCATCTCTGATGAATTGGATGCAATAAATGAGTTGGAAAATATATTTGGAATTGGCTCATTGGAGTTTGTGCTCAAAGATAAAGCTGTAGAAACCTTGGCTTTGAAATGGCTGCAGCATTTCCAAATGGAATTTGATGTCCGAGGAAGTGCCACGATATATTCATCCCTCGCGGTTCCATTTAGCCTAGTAGAATTGCCTCGGCTCTATCAGGATCTGCTTTCTTTGTAATTTACAAGTGCAATGCTCCAGTTGCACCTTCACTATCCTAGATCCAGCACTTTGTCTGCTTTGCGGCCAGTTCTGTGTATTCTGCATCATGCAGCTGCAGGTTGGTTACTAAAACACCTTTTAAGTACTTGTTATATGTGTTTTTAACATTTTAGCTATTTACAGTGCTAGTCAATCGTTTTAATCATGCAACTAAATGTGGAGCTGGAATCGGCATAATTTTATTGGTTAACGCATGTATGCATATGTTAATTTTTTTTTTTTTTTTTTTTTTTTTTTGATTATAGGGATCAAACGCGCATGCATACGCACGAGCGCACACATACACTCTCTTACATTTTTTTTTAAACTTCTATACCGGGTTTGATTTACACGCAACAGATGTGCTTCTTCAGAGATATTTGTGTGTATCTCCTCTGCCTTTTCCTTACTTGGATGAACATGGGACAGGGGGTGTTGACAGGGAAACACTGTTGTATCTGAAGGGAAAGAGGTATTCCCACCTGTCTTATTTGGTTGCATGCCATGCTCTCCAATATAGCACTATTGGGACTTACTTGATCGGACCACAATCACTGATAGTGGTCCTGAAATCACTGATAATGATCCTGAATTCGTTGAGGAGATTATTGTGTGAAGAAGAAACGTACAACACTGCTGATAAAGGAAGAAATAGTATTTTCTTTATTTGATGATTGGTATTTTGCAACAATGCAGCGCCGGTGGTTGATTAGTGGAGAGTTTTGAACCATTCTTTTCTTGCTTATGTGCACGCACGATGTAGTTGGTTGTTTTGAACTTGTTTTACTTGGTCAGACTTGAATAAATGCTAGTCTTGTAGCTGCTGTTTAAATTATTCCATGCTTTGTTTATTACAAAAAGTGCGCTGGTTTTTTCCCCTTTTCCTCCTGATTTCTATTTAGGTCAAGTTAGTTTTCAATAAAAAGTGGCTCATATTATCCATACAAACTATGCACAAGACATGTCAGTGTCACCTAAACTCTCTGTGCATAAAAGAGGTGAAATAATAATATGCTAGTATGTTTAACTTGCAATCTTGCTTTCCAAATATTCCTAATTTATCCATAAATGTTCTTATATGGTTGAATCAGAAAAATATTTGAGATGAGAGCTGGTTGGGGAACAATGAAAAATGAAGATGGGGCTCCCATCTATAATATCTTCGTTGACGTTATTTATTTTTATTTTTTTTGAAAAATGAAGATGGTCTCTCTTCTACTTTGCAGAAGCCGATCATTTGGAAAATAAATCTCTATCATGATGAAGTCATTCTTGGATCTAGATTAAGCCTAGAGTGGGAATGAATAGAGATTATTGGATTTTTACGAGTTATTAAAATTATTACAGCACAGATTGCAACAGAGAAAATAAATATAGAAAATAACACAGATTTTACCCAGCTTCGGCAACCTCTGCCTACTGCTGCATTACCGAAGGTTTTTTTTACTAAAATTAAAACAGTCTCTACGCTTACAAAAAAACTGTAAACTTGCGACATCCGCTCACAGTTGTTTAATTCCTACGTTCAAAACCCTGTTACAAGCCCAGTATGCATAATTAATATCATTGAATAGTGGTGGTCTAACAGTGAACTGACACTTTATAAAAGAACTATTATTATTTATAATTCCAGTGTTGGTTGTCATTTAAACAAATTTAGATTATGAAAACTTTGAAAACCAATGCTCAGATACCAATTGTTGGGGATGCAGATTAAAGAACTTAAGATAAATCAAACACTAGAGGGGGGTGTACAGTGTTTTATAGATTTTATTAAATTTCTTGAAATCTTTTAGAATAATAAAAAGTGCTATGCAGATCACAAATATCCTAAATCATAGAATCAAACATAGATGCATAAAATAAAGTAAAAACAGTAAAAGGGTAGTACAAACTAGTGTTTTTTACTGGTTCGGAACTTCCCTACATCCAGTCCTACACAACGCTGGGTTGATGTGGATTTTATTCAACAAATCCAATTACAATCCTTGATTTCAAGGCTATAAGAGCACACCCCAACTGATTGCAAGTACAATAGACTTCGTTGATTTTTCGAGCCACAGCTTTACACTCAATCGATTTCCAGGGTACAATCGCACCCAATAGATTTATATGGGACACTACCACACCCTTCTCTTATCAGTTTTTGTAGTATTGACTCGATAGTACTTGGTCTTGCGATCTTTGATTACAAACAGCCTATAACTCTTGAATAGAACTTGAATTTCAGAGAGAGTTTGATGTAGAATTGAAAGAGAAGAAGAATGATGTAATTTCTGTGCAAATCAGCAGAGTTTAAGTGTAGAAAGTTAAGAAATTAAGAATGATAATGGTGGAACAATTAGAGAAGAAGAAGGAGATGAAAAGTGATTAAAAAATTTGAATTCTGAAGCCCTAATATAGTTTTCCAACAGCAGCATCCTTTCAGAAAAAATTTGAATTCAAAAGACCCAACTTTTCAAAATTTAAAAATTGAATCAACGGCTCCTATGTCGACATACATAAACTAGTAGGTCGACATCCCTTCATAAAAAATCAAAAAATAAAATTTTAAACTAAATCAAATAATGTTTAAATAAATTATGGAAATTCCACGGTTAAAACAAATTATTTTCCTTTATAGTAAAGTAGAGTATACCAAACAAAAAATAATTAAAAACATATATTAAAATGACTTTAAAAATGAGTAAAAACCAAATATAAAACTATAAATATAAAACTATGAATATATTAAAACTTAGTATAAATAAGGAAATTGAAAACGTAAGTAACTATAATAAAATTAGTATTAAATTTATAAGTAAAACTTATTTAAATTAGGACTTAAAAGATATTAAGTATAATTTAAAAACAGGAGCTAAAAAAATTTCAAGAGTTAAAATATTTCATAAAAATAAAGAAGTATAAATTTAAAATAAGGAAGTAAATTTGAAATCATTTGAAAAATAGATTTGAAAACAACGATGTAATCTTGAAATTATTTGAAAAAAGATTTTGAAATCAGAATTAAATTTGAAATTAGAATTCAGTGCTAACCAAAGTTTTAACAAGATAACTAGACACAATTACTCTATAATTCTTGTACTCTTGTATTCTTGATACTCATGGGTCTTGAATCTTGAAATCTTCTACTTTGAAATCTTAATTCTCTAAACTGTACAGTCTTCAATAATCATTACTGCATTGATTTCCTGTATATATATATATATATATATATATATATATATATATATATATATATATATATATTCTGGATAACAGTGTGAGTATATATTTCATAATAATAATAATTGAAAAAAAGTTGAAACAAGGTTGTTGTCATCAAAACCATCATCATCAATATCTCAGTCCCTAACATACGAAGCTTTGGACCAAAAAATGCGGGATAACACAGAGCTGAGGAGATAGATGAATCAAATGACTGCACAGTGGGACGAGCAGATGAGGCGATTTCCTACCTATAAATTATGATTTGAAAGACACATCATCATTAGATAGGAGCAGAGGAGGCCCAAGCCGCATACAAATTTGGGTAGAGCTAGAAATGGAGTGTAGGAATTTATGGTAGAAAATTCATCGGTAGAATGGAAGGAATTAAGAGACGAAGAATCTGTTGGAAACAAATGGGAAGATAGAAACAAATAAAAGAAGAAAGTAATTTTTTGTTAGACGCATGGAATTAGCTAAACATTTTATCTGAACAAACGTAGAACCAGAATGGATGGTTTTATGTCTACCATTCCTTCATCCTGAGTTGAGACCAATCATTCAGAAAGATGCCTAGGGCCAAGCCAATGCCATCAGCTCAGGCTGACCCAGATCAGTTGGATCAGACCGATCCGGAGCAAGCTGACCCAAACTTTGCTACGCGACATAGACCAAGCTGTTCGGCTCCTACTCATGAATACGATGCTGGTGGACCTTCTCATGATGTCACCCTTACTCTCTTGTATCTTATGACTAATCGAGGAAATAAGGGCTAAGGAAAATCAGCCTAGACCACAACATAGGCGACGTTCCCGGAGAAGGAGACCAGAAGGCACAAGATTGAAGCGACTCAAGACCATGGCCCATCGTCTAAACTCAAGATTTAAGGCTATGGTTAGGAAGTTCAAGAAGGGCAGTCAAGGTTGCTCCATCGAAGATCGAGGACTGATAGGAGCCATACGCCGTTAACGGACGACATCCTGGATGCTAAATTCCTACGCAAGTTTAACTTGCCACAGATGTCTCGCTATGCAAGAAAGATTGATCCTATTCAACATCTTATATGGTGCCAGTAGTACATGAATTCAGCTCAAGCCTCTGACGCTATCAAGTGAAAGCCTTCCCAATTTACTTGAAGGTCATGGCGGCCAAGTGGTTCATAAAGCTACCATTAAAGTTCATGGCCTCATTCAATGAACTAGGAAAGAAGTTCTTGAACCATTTCTATATCCATACATCTCGCCCAAAACATGTAATCACATTGTCCTGAATATATCAAGCACCGGGCGATTCGCTCGAAGATTACTTGGAAAAGGTCTAATATTGCGGTTATGGAGGTAAGCAATCAGAGTGAGGAAACGATTTTGATGGCATTGACAGAAGGTTTTGATCCTAATATGGAGTTTGGAGAATGGGAAGTTTCTGATGACTTTGGACTAGTTTTATGAGAAGGCTTCTTAGTTCATGCGAAGGGAAGAGGCAAAGAGGACTAGGAAGAGAAGCGCGAAAGGTCCCTACAATGAGGGGATATAGAATAATATTATAGTCAAGCAATCCAGAAAGAATTCTAGTAAATCTCAGGTGAATGTTCAAAATCAGAACAAAAGAAATAATGATCAGCGGAAAGGTGGAAATGATGGAGATGGCCGAGACCATGAGAGGGATTCAAGGAAGCAACCTAGATTCTCAACCTATGACAAGTATACATTGTTGAATGCCACCAGAAAATGTTTATCTAGATACTTGCAATACCATGCATTATCGAATGCCTGCTCCATGAGAATCGACTGACAAAGTGAAGAAGACTAGTAAGTTCTGCCTTTTTCGCAAGATGTATGTCCGTAAGATGAATGGGTGTTGTCATCTTTGAGATATTATAGAAAAAATGATTATATAAGGGTACTTAGATGAGTATAGTGTTGCCCTTAAGGGAAAGGTGTAAGGGACAAGGGACTTCAGACCCGAATAGATAAGGCTAGGTAGCACCTAAATCTACTGCCCAGTAGAAACATAAAGAAATAGTTATCAACACCATTGTTGGTGGGTCGCACCCAGCCAACACGAATTTACGGAATATAGACGAGTATGTCAGTGTGGTAAAGCAGGTGAAGGACGAGGAGTGCAATGCCGACAAGGAGTCTGCAAGGATTAAACAGAGGAGGACGTTGATTTACGATGTCATCTTCTGGAAGAGAGATGCAAATGGGGTGGAGGCTCGTAGTATTTATCCGCTTGTTATGTTGGTCGTAACTAGCCCTGCATTTATATAGAAGTTCCTTTTGGACTGCAGGAGCTCCATAAATATTTTATTTAAAAGGGCCTACCACAAAATGATGCTTGAGGTCGAGGACTAGAAACCATGTACAACTCAGATATATGGATTCAATGAAACAGCTAATGAGCCAATAGGGATGGTTGAACTACAAGTAGAGCTTGGAGAGGAGGATAGCAGTAGAGTGTGAATCCTCTTATTTTTTGTGTTAGACATATACTGTAACAACCCGGAAAATCCGAACCAATTTAAAAAAATTTATTTTTGAAATTTTAATGAATTTTGGATATTATAAATGATTTATTTAAAATAATAACAACGAGAAATTTATTTTGAACAGAATTAGAACGTATATATTTATTTGAATCGACGTTAGAATATAAATATTTATTTTAATTATAAAAGGAATTGGAAATGGCGCGGTAGTTTGAAAATTCGATTTTAAACTTCAAATGAATGTACAGGATTCAAAATAAATCGGATTTTAGCAAAACCAAAAATATTTGAAAATATCTTTCCAACGAATCCAAAAAATTGAAATTTCATAGCGGGAATAAAAAGTTATTTCCAATTGAAAATTCAGAATAGTTGCTATGGAAAATATAGCCCTTAAAAATAGCTATTTTGCAAATGACGTCCATTTTCAACGAAACCACTTTTGTTGGATCGGGGATGTCAAGTTATTGATAGATTCCAAAATTCATAATTTTTGGAGTTGATATGTGAGCATGGAAAAGGAAAACGTGTTTCGACAGTTTCAGTCAATTTGGATCGACCAGAAAATGGCCATTTTTCAAACGGTCTTCAAATTTGTCGAAATTAGTTTTGTTAGGACTGTATCGTCAATACGAAGCTAGAAATATATTTTTTGGAATTTTTGGGGCTCCAGTAAATTGAAAAGTACGTTTAAAATTCAATGTAATGATTTATATTTTAATTTCAACAAAAACTGATCGTAACGGCCGAATTGGCTTATGAAACATATCCCATTATGTTCGAAATAGGGGTAATTAGCTATGGACGACAGTCGGTGAGTTCGATTTGGAGTTCAAATAAAAAGGTAACTTTTTTTTGAAATATAATATAATTATATATAATCCTTTATTCTCTCTTTCTTCACAAACACAGTCAAAATTCGTTTCCCCCTTTCAAAGAAAAACCGCACCCCCTCCTTCTGAAACCCGTCGCCGTCATTCCCCTTCCCCTCCACCACCGACGCGTTGCCATGCCCCCTCTCCGCCTCACCCCTCTGATCCCCCTACTTCTTCCTCCATTCTCGCTCTCCCACCTCCTCTAATCGAAATCTGACGCAGCCGCAAAACCCTAGGGCACCGCCCCTCCTAGCCCCTCCACCGTCAGACCGTGCCCTTCGCCGAACCCCCCCCCTCCCCGCCACCTAACGCCGCCAGCGAGCAGCCCCCCTCCCCCCATTTTCCGTCGACGACAGTGGACCAGACCCCCTCCGGCGAGAGTAACAATGAAAAAGGTAATTTAAAACTATTTAAAAGATATATTAGTTAATGTAGATTACAAACAGATTTATAAATATGATTTTTAAGCTTTTAAAGATAAGATTTGTTAGTTATGAAAGCTATGATTTTTATCATAGAAAAGATTAGATTTTTAATTTAGAAAAGATTAGATTTTTTGATTAGATAAAAATGTGATTTTTATTCTATGTAAGGAATATTTTTAGTTGATAAAAATATAATTTTTAGTCGCATAAAAGTATGGTTTTTATAGTATGAAAGAAAATATTTATAGTTATGCAAAAATATAACTTTTAGCGATATGAAAATATAATTTTTAGTGAAATAAAAATAGGAAGTGGCAATATAAAAATACGATTTTTATATACATGAAGAAGTGTTTTTCATATGAACAATACGGATATAAAAATATAATTTTTATTATGAATAGTAAGATAAAAAGGTGATTTTTATAATATTAACATCGTGTTAAAAATAGGGTTTTTACGATGTAAATATCGTATTAAAAAATATAATTTTTAACATAAACCGCGTGATACAGATTGCGATGGTACTTTCAGAAAACAAGTCTAAATTCAAACCATTCAGAAATAAGGACTGGCGGAGTGGATCCCCAAGGTGAGAACTACTCACTTTAAATTTTATTTCTAGTTAAAATATATATTAGGATGCAAACGGTGCTTAGCAGCACCCGACACCCGTCGTCCACAGACCATGGATGACATGTTTGTTTGATTGATTGTGGTGTGAAAATTGATTGTGTGTTGTGGAATGAAATAAAATATTTTATAGTTAAAAATATAATTTTTAACGCGTATATGGATAAAATAAATATTCATAAATAAATCGGACAATTTGTTTATATGCACTGATTTGACTGATATTGATTGGGTTGATAAATTTTACACATCGCCCAGCTGCACAAATAAAATATGTGTTTGATTGTTTGAAACCCCACACGAGTATTTGGATGATATATGACATACACTAGTCCCAATAATTAGCTGTATGTCGATCGATTGATTGACAGGTTGTTGTAAGCGTTAAATATTTATATTTGATGCTTATGCAGTGTAGAATGCACTTTGGATGATGGTTGACTGTGTTTGATTGTTGTTGTATATATGTTGTATGAAATCAATATAATCACATTATATGGTAATTGACTTTGTCTGATTCCAGTCCAGAAAGAATGAATATTTTAAAATAACGAATATTTTGAAATAATGAATATTTTAAAATAATATTCAGTAAAAGATCAAAATGTGATTTTGATGTCCGATTTGGGATGGACACGAATATATTTAAATATATAAAGCCGTGTTGATTAGATTAACGCCATTTTGACGTGAACGATATTTATATTGGTTTTATTCATTTTTATAATGAGTATCAAAAAGGAAATGATTTTAAAATATAATGTTTGAAAATATTATCATTTATATATCGATGATATGGAATACTCGGTTTTGATTTGAAAATGAATATGAAGTTGAAATTGTTTTGAAAACGAATTTAAAACAATTTATAAAATACTTTTTAAATGGAGATCGATTAAATATATATTATATATATAATATAATGGCCTGAATAGAACACGCCGCGCTGCGGTAGTTAACGAATTTTGACCATTGACTTCGAACGGACATTACGGGAGATCCGATCGTCGGATTCTCCTAAAACCGGAACCGTTGGGTTCGTATCGAAAAGAGCTTTCTAACGAATATTAGAGATTTGAAATCTAACGGTTGGATTTGGAATTATGTCCAAATCAAATTTGGAAATGGTCGCTATAAGTGCAGTTCGATGGCCGTTTATGGAAATCGACTGTACAGGCCTTGATAAAATTATTAAAAATATGAATAATTTGTGTAAAATCATAACAAATGATTTGAAAAGAATTAGGATGAAAAATTCCGTATTTGAAAAGATAAAAATAGATTTCTATCAAAATGAACTAGTTCAGAACTAGGTTTATATTCCAATATTTTTAAATAAATAAACTGGATTTGAAATGGTTTTAAAAATAACCAGAATTTCCAATGTATAAATTGGAAATGAATTTGAATCGAAACTACCTTCGGAATATTTCGATGTTGGATTTCGTGATTATACAGATATTATTATGGAAATTTGAAAGATATGTTTATATCGTTATTTCCAATACGATATTTGTTGATTGTGGTATTTGAAATTGAATATAAGCCGATATATATTCTATTCAGAGCCTTGTATTTAATATCAAATGGGATTTGGGTTTGACGTGAATGGTGTCTTCATTAAAACAGTTCTTAAACCCAGTTCAGAAGAGATTAAATCTTTTTATTTAGATTTGAAGTATACCAATTAATTGATATTTAATTGGGATGGAATTGAAATTAGTCTTTGGGTTTATCGTGAACGGTGTTTTAAATAACACTTGTTCTTTAACCCGATTAACAATGGAATAAGATTTTGGGTTGTCGTGAATGGTACCTTTAATAATACTGTTCTTAGACCCAATGGAGTTAAGGAAATCAGAAACTAATTGGGGATTAGTTAAGTTGAATGGTTTCCTGGGTATTGATCTGATGTTGGTTTCGGCCTTCGGGGTTAATACTTAGAGAATTGTTCTCTTACTAATTTACGGTTAGAGACTGAGGGAATGTGAGTTGGGTTTATTGTGAACTGTGTTTTTTTAACGACATTCGTTCTTTAATCCAATTTACAGTGAAATGTGATTTGGAATTTATAAATCTTTTTATTAAGATTTAGCAGGAATTTTCCAAAGTAATGTTTTCTAATTTAATATATTAAAGTGGAATTGAATGGAATTCGACTGACAATAATCGAAATGAAATTCTATGGAGGAGGACTGTTAATACATATGGAATTTAAAAGGCTTTTCCGTTATTCCATTTATATTATTAGTCAAATATGGAGATTGATATCGATTATATATCGATTTGTTTTCCATAAAGATTCCAGTGTTGATGGAATGTGATTTTGGGTTGTCGTGAACGGTATCTTTAATAATACTGTTCTTAGACCTAGTGGAGTTAAGAAAATCAGAAATTAACTGGAGATTAGTTAAGTTGAATGGTTTCTTGGGTATTGATCTGATGTTGGTTTCGGCCATCGGGGTTAATATTTAGGGAATTGTTCACTTGCTAATTTACGGTTAAGGGATGAAGGAATGGCGTGTGATTTTGGGTTTATCGTGAACCGTGTTTTAAATGACATTGGTTCTTTAACCCAGTTAAAGACAGGATATGATTTCCCAAGTTAAACAATCGTTAATATTGATTTTTGGGAAGATTAAAACCAAGTGGAGTTTTAATGCATCTTTAATTAGATTGAAATTATATCCAAAGGAAGATTAAAGAATAAATTTAAAGAATTTATCTTTGATAAAATTAATGGGAACCTTTCCCAAAGTATAAGAATATTTGAATAAAGGAATATTCTGGATTGGAATGAGGCGTATGTTGTGTTTTATAGCACTTGTTTATTATATACGCGAGTTATCCAAAAAGACCGGGTTTATCCCATTCTTAATAACTGATTCGACGATGTGTCGAGGATGAAGACGGTGGTTGAAGATCGAAGGTCTTCACATCGTTTGGATGATTACTGATGTCTTGATTGGGCTGTACACCCAAGACAAGGTAATAAGTGGTGATCGTCCAGACGTACTTGGAGATCAACAGATATGTGAGGGCCTCTTCCCTGTATTGGACATATGGGGGAGGAATAAGGTGCCTCCGGTTTCATTCAGACCCAGAACGAACTTGTAAATGGATGTGTGTCTGACATCGGATTTCATTCTGTGGGATTGATATACATCGGTTGCATAGTGTGAATTACCTGTGTGGCATGCTAAGATGCAAATGATCAGGGCTTCTGTTGAAAAGCATAGTCTTGTGGTTGATGATCAAAGCACGGCTTTAATATAGCGTAGCTTTGTGTAGCGTTAATTCGTGAGACTCACACCTCGGTGTGGACTAGAAACGGGAGAGGACTTCAGGGAGGACATGCGTTTCTTTCTAGCTTGGAATGGTGTCAGCGTTTTGCACACCCTGACATTTTACTTATGTGGATGATGGATAGCGAGGCGCCTCGGTTATATCGGTCGTTCCGGGGCCGATGGTTTGGTTGGGATATGACCAGTTTACGCCCCATAGGACGGGGAAACGCATTGTTCAGGCATTTTAATCCACTCCATGTGGACCGGCCCTGACGATCCAAAGGCTTGACTGAGTACTTGCCTGAGGCTCGGGCTAGAAAGTCTCGAAGCGGTAAGAACGATCCCTTGCCTTGGTTCACAGACGGAAATCCAATTTCCAATACGCGACTTTGCGGTTTTGATTGTAGTGCCTAGTATTGGCGACATGATATATGGTACCCATGTCGTCTAGGATTGATACATTTATAGTTGAAGTTGTTTTATACACTATGCACTTATAATAGTATCAAATGATTTGTTTTAACGTACTAAGCATGTTTGGCTATTATAAGGGAAAACCCTATCCCCTGGGTTGCGTTGTATTGTGTGATAGGACCTGGGTCTTATAATAGCTTCATTTTTCCAAAAAGCATTGCGCTATTTATTCTATGCACTAGTATTCTTGGGAGAAAACCCGTTCTGTGTCATACGGCGTGGTCCCTTGAATTACTCTCTTTTAAAATAAAGTTTTAAACAACTGTTTTAGTTCTCATACCAGTCACATGACTGACCTGGAGTTTATTGTTTTAACCTAAACTCTGGGTGCCCCTATTTTCCGCACGGGCAGCTAGTAGTTTTGGTTTTGCAGATTTATATTCATAGGTTCCTAGTTTACAGCTGGAATGA
This sequence comes from Allium sativum, assembly GCA_030737875.1. Lineage (NCBI taxonomy): Eukaryota > Viridiplantae > Streptophyta > Magnoliopsida > Asparagales > Amaryllidaceae > Allium > Allium sativum. The sequence goes on along the minus strand of CM060913.1, from coordinate 418,471,224 downwards.
TATTCGGAAAGATTTGTATCTGTATATTCCTTTCAGTTGTGTTTTGTATTATTTTCCGCTGCATTGTAATTTGTAAATCTCTGATATTTTTCGAATGTGTGATATTTATTCATACTCTGTATATTCTTGTATTCTGATGAAATTGTTGTAATAAGCAATGAAATGTTCTTCTGTTTGTGTTCTGATTCGTCGTGTCCTCAATACAATCTGTGATTTCCCGTAAGGGGGATTTCGAGTCGTTTCATATACTCTCCATATAATGTTTTCTTGGGCCGACCGACCCTAACAAACTTCAGAACTTGGATTCCCTCATTTTGCCTGCTCTTGAAATTCCCGATGGAGAATGGAGTTGGGATTGTACGAAGGGGTCAACTGACCGGAAGGGTATGCTATATGGTCGAGTGGAAGGACGCCAACTTCCAAGAGAAAGGGAATGATGCTGAAACTTCTCTCTGCATCAAAGGTGCCTACGCATAACAACCATGGAGCAGATCCTAATGTGGACAACATTATTGTCTTTTTAAAGACATCGATCCTAGAAAAGACGAAGAGCCAAGATATCAAAGGTAGACCCAAATGGGACTATCATAGCAATTTCGATTGATAACGATGATGCATCAAAGGTCATGAATATCAGATCCCATTTAGTCCCTTATAGATAAAGGAACTTGCTAGCTCTCTTTGAACAAACCTTGATGTGTTTGCATGGACCCAGACCAACATGTATTAGATCTCACTGACGGTTGCAAGTTACCCGCTTAACGTCAACTCGAATTTTGTTCCAGCAAAGAAAAAAACGTGTATGCTAGGCCTCGAAAGATCATCTACATTAAAGATGGAAGTGAATAAATTCAACAGCAATGGCTTAATCCGAGATGCACTGTACCTCGACTAGGTTTCGAATCCTTCTCTCATGAAGAAATCCAATGGGAAATGGCAGACGCGCATATACTACTTTGATTTGAACAAGGACTGTCCTTAAGATAGCTTTTCATTTTCTAGAATTGACCAACTCGTAGACTCCACAATCGAGCATGAGATTCTTTCATTCATGGATGCTTAATCCGAGAATAAAATCAGATACTAATTTATTATTCCATACTAAAAGATACGAATTTCATTATTAATCTCATATTGTACTATTGTGGTAATGACATTTAGGTTGATGAATGCAGGGGCGACTTATGAGTTGTGGGTCAACTGCATGTTCAAATACTAAATTGGGAGGTCGATGGAGGTTTATGTAAATGACATGCTTGTAAAATCATGACTATCGACAGGCCATGTTGATGTTAGCGGAGATCTCCAATGTTCTCTGCAAATATAGCATGAAACTCAACCCTTGACATACTCTTTTGGTGTTGCATCAGGTAAATTATTGGGATTTATTGTCTTCTCTCGAGGGATTGAAGTCAACCCTTATTGATGCCATCTGAAACATTCAGGTTCCGACCAAAATCAAAGACGTATAAAGCCTAAATGTGGAAGTAGCCTCTGTAAGATGAATTATATCCAGAATGACTGACAAATGCACTAATTTTTTGACTTGATTAAGAGAGGAAAGCGATTTCTCCTACACACCAGACAGTGCTAAGGATTTCCATAATCTTTTGGAAACTCGAAGAGGCCTCATATATTATTAAAGTCGATTGATCATGAAAGCTTATTTGTTTATTTGGCAGCATCTTTACATACCATCAGCTCTGCAATTATGTAGGAAGACCCTTGAATTCTAAGGTTGGTGTACTACATTAGTAAAAAATTGACATCGTTTGAGCTAAACTATCCAAAGCTTGAGAAATTAACCTATTATTTGTTGATAGCATCCAGAAACTTCCACCACTACTTCTAGGCCCATCCCATCAAGGTCTACACCGACTAGCCGCTACGATAGGTCCTTCAGCGACCTAAGGTGTTTTGAAGGTTGCTCAAGTGGAGTATTAAGCTAAGTCAGTTTGATATCACTTATATTCCTCAGAGGGACATTTAGGGGCAAGCTCTAACTAATTTCATTTTCGAAGTCACAATTTCAGATGATCTTGTAGAAGGCATTGAACCACCATCTGCCCAATGGATACTATTTACGGATGGATCTTGCAATGATCAGTGTTTTAGCATCAAAATTTCATGGTGAATCCTAAGGAAAGATCTATCAGCTACACGTTAAAACTCGACTTCTTCAGAATCAATACAGAAGGCGTGTATGATCCTCGATTTCCATGCTTAAAATTGCTAAGGAATTAGGAGCAAAATCAGTCTAGATAATTTTTTGATTCCCAGGTCGTCATAGGTCAAGTCAGGATGGATTTCCAAGTTAAGTGAGCAAGACTTTCTCCCTATCTTGATCAAGTACACGAGCTTCTGGCGGAGTTAAGTATTATTCCATTTCATACATTCCTCAGGATCAAAATAAGAGGGCTAATTCATTGTCCAAATTGGCTAGTTCGGAGAACTTGCAACAAATGGGTTTGGTTCTAATTGAAATCGTGAGTACCCCAAGTATAGATCAGATGAAAGTTGACCGGGAATTGACAATTGAACTTGAGAACGAGTCTTAGATGTCTTCTATTAAGAATTTTATATTGCACGACACTCTACCAAATAGAAAAAGAGATAAGTGGCCCCTCTTATGCTAAGAAATTCGATACATCATCCAGAAAGGCATGTTGTATAGAAAAGGTTTCTTTGTCATTTTACTCCGGCTTGTAGGACACGACGACGCTAAACATGTGCTTTGAGAAGTGCATGAAGGTGAGTCTGATGACCTATCGATATGTGGCTGATTATTCATGATGCCACGACTAATGCCAAAGGTTTTCCAAAATTTTGATTGCTCCTCTAGCTCAACTCACCCAAATAGTCAGTCCACGACCTTTTGCAATTTGGGGTATAGACCTTATCGGCACTCTCCTGATCTCCAAAGGAAGTGCAAAGTATGCCATTGTGGCAGTGGATTATTTTACTAAGTGGCCAGAAGCTGAACCACTAACTACAATTTAGACAAAGGAAGTGATTTTGTCATTCGGAACATTTTTTTATTGATTTAGGCTTCCCAGGACTATCGTAACTAATAACGAGGACCAATTTGATAACCCAAAATTCAAAGGATTTTGTGGGTGCTATTATATCGATAAGCGATCCACAACCATCATACATCCGTAGTCGAATGGATAGGTTGAAGCCAAGTCCATTCTAAAGAAACGTTTGGAGAAGGCTATAAGAAAGTGAGTCAATGAACTTCGGTTAGCCCTTTGGGAAGAGAGGATGACCCATAAGTCAGTGAATACCCATGCTCCATTCGCCCTCACTTACCGTTCCAAGGCTGTCATCCCAATTGAATTAAGGTCCCCTCTCACCGATCACTTACTATGACCCGCTGATTAATAAAGACCTCCTTCTAGATTCTCTTGACATGACTGATGAACAAAAGGAGAAGGCTAACTTACGGGTGGTAGAACATCGACACTGAGTTACTAAATATTACAACAATAAGGTTTGACCTAGAAACTTAGAAGATGGCAACCTCATTCTAAAGCATGTCTTCTTTCCCCATCCATATGGGATCGAAGTGGAAAGGAGCCTACGTCATCCAACGAAATCTCGAAAACTGAGCATTTAGGCTAACGATCGTTAATGGTGATCGACTACCAAGAGCATGGAATGTTGAACACCTCCGACATTATTTTACTTAGCTTTTATTTTTGATTATTTCAGTCTTGTACATAGAAATTTGCTTTCAGACAAAGTAATAAGGTGTAACACGATGACTTTCTTTCATCGTTAATAAAAGCCTTGGTGTTTCCAATGCTCCGTGTCTCTTTTATAACTGCATAGCTAAATGCTATGATCTGACCTGTTAAAGCAAACATCCAAATTAAAGGTGTGATTGACAAACCTCTAACTTTCTTCTTGCTCTCGATTTGATAAGAAGGAAACATGAGAATTAGGAGTAGCCGTGCACTGACAAGCCAACCAAAGACTTCTCAAACTCAACCCCACGATTCGATGGGAAAGAGTGACCTAAGCTCAAATGTGATCCAACCATTTGAGTGTAGATCTTCACCTTAGACTAAAGGTGAAGGAGCGACGCCAGACCGATTTTAACCCGATCGGTTCGCTTTTCTAACTCGACCTTTCAAAGACTTGAGATGGAGTATAAACCGGTAAGTAAATATTAATAACGCACTAATACTTAAGACCACTTATTCTATTTCTCTAACCCAAACGAATGACAATAGAGTATAAATGGTGGCTATGACATCCTCACTTAGACCCACATTTTGGTAGGCGATCCCTGATCAAATGGAGATGATCCTACGCTTTATGACTTGTTGGATTAAGGCCAAAAATGTTACCCTACCCCTTGACTCAGACCGAGAGGTTCAATAGGGTACAAGTAAACTATACCGGTCTGATCCCCATGCTCGGAGCCAAATGGACATACTACTTAACAAAAATGCAATTGCGCGATTGTGAGTGCATTGAGTGGAAAAGCAACAAGCACTTGATAACATAAATGACATGAAAAAAGATAGTTTTATTCACATAAAGCATGGAAGTACAAGTTTATGTTCAAACAAAATGCAAAAGCGAGGGTCGCACTCGCATGACATCGGCTAACAAGAAAATTCAAAAGATGGACTATACAAAAGGTGACCCATAATATCTTGCACCCCCTAGTTTTCCCTAAACCAGCCACACCAAGGAATATGGAGTGTCCAAGTATAAAGAGATAATCATAGAGATTAAGATTCACGGGACATAAAAGAAAATACAACGGAAACATTTATTTAAGGAAACTTAATTATCAAAAACCTTATTCAAAATGATTTTTAGTAACAAAACACATGTCATACATAATCTCAGTCTTGAACTAACAAATCAGAGTATAAAAAACATTCGTCCTCATGAGTACGTATCAAATCATGACAATTATAATAACATAAAATAGAATATAGTACAATAATAGAAGGGAAAATAGGATCTTCACAAGTGAATCTCCCAAGCTTCCAATGTCAATCAACGTCTTCCTTGTGAGCCTAATGGGTGAAAAAAAGGAAGAAAGAGTAGTGGGTCAAACATTAAGTTTGGTAAATGAAGTAATTACTAGCATAATTAAGCAAGATAAAGTTAGTAGACATAGTAATAGTTCCAATGTCATAAAGTGATGTGTATGTGCATAAATTCAAATGGTTTCTGAGGAAATTAGGTTATCTGATCAGTTCCAGCTGCATGACTATTTGATTGTTTGTACTATTTTTACTACTATGAATATATGATTAGGATAAGTTTTCCTAATTCTACCCATTGATCGCCTTTTCCTACCTACCACCTCTTAGCATGATAGTGCGCCACCGTGAACCAGATAGTCGTGAAACTATATCAACACGAATCATCATCCGTTGATCAACCATAAAACACACAAATTGGTGCATGGACGCGATAGAGAATTATTTTCGACTTCGATCCCACACACATGATAATCGCCCAAACCCACTATCCTATTGCCTACCTCTTTGACTTCTTATTCACTTACTCTTGCATAAGCGTGCCCAATCTCAATCCCAGATCTGAGATCATCCCCTTAACTTGAAAGGGAATGTTGTTGATACGGGTCCTTAATAACCAATATTTTAATTGTGCTCCTATCCCATTCTTGTTAAACTATTCTTTTGACCGCATATTTTCCTACTTAGCATAGCAAGCCTGATCTCAATGCCAGATCTGAGATCATCAGTCCTTGACCTAAAAGAGAATAATAGGTCCTATTATAACGACTCACCCCAAGACCCACCCTAATAAAAAGCATTACTACGTAATATTGTTTATTATAGTGGAGAATAGGGCTGGTTAGAGGAGACCATCAGTAATCTTGTATTACACGATATTCAAAGATGCAGCTTGGGTGTATATACTTTTTTCCTTACCTCAGGTTGATCGACATACTCATCAAATATTAAACTATGATCGCAAAGGATTGTATTCAAAACAATCTACAACATAATAATGATAATATATCATAGAATAGAATAAATAGAGGTATAGCAATAGAATAAAACAGATACATGTTATACATACTCAAACGGTTTCAAATAGACCATTTTTACATATGATCCATGTCACAAATGATTAAATATACATATTACATGAATAAACAACTGTACAACTTAAAAATAGCTTCAGGGGAGATAGTCCAAGATGAAATTGCTAAACTCAAATCAATAGCTAGCTATAACCTAAAATAACTCGGTCAGACCCAAATATAAATACACGGGTCAGTCTAGTTTAAAAATATCAGTGATAATATGACAGGAGAATATAAAGTCGTATAGATAAGAATTCCTTTTCATAGAAAATGAATAAGTTAAGCCCAAGTTGACAACTAGCTCATGAGATAATTATGGCTAAACAGCCTATATGATCTCATAAACAACACAAACAACCATATGGAGAATTTATTTCCAAAGGTGTTATGCATAAAAGCAGCACAAGGATAAAACATCAAGGAATAACACCAAAAACTCTGTCAAAAAATAGCATATGAACTCGTATATGAGATTATTCAACTAAAAGTGATCAACATATTTAAATAAGCATCAAAATAGTACTAAGGCTACAAAAGGGTTTCAATATCATCAAAACCGACATAAATTGGACTCAAAACATCAAATAACAATGACCCAACAAATCAGCATAATGAGGGTCCAAAACTACAAAGGCAACAGTGTCAACAAAAACATCAATTTGGATCCAAAACAACAAAGTTGGACATGCATCAACAAATAAGTGGCCAAAGCCTGCCAAATACTTTTTTTTATTGAGAAAGCCGTTATCTCTTAGTTGTGGTCCGTTAGCCCGACAACATCGTTAATTTAGATACTCAATAGTTCTCTATATCGAAACCCAATAGCTCGCTACATCAGTAAGAGACTCGACACCCCTTATTCTAGCCCAATAGCCTTCATCAAACACCAAACAACTTTATGTGTATATTTAAATACATATAAGATCAATGTTCTAAGTACTCACGCACTAATGAAGCGTCACAGACTTCGAAATAGTAACTCGAAAAGTGAAGACAATATGTCCCATACCGCATGTTTCACTAATCGATCCACAACAAGTTAACCAATTTCACACTGAAAAACAACAAATATATTCAATATTCAAGCTAGGAATTCACCGAAATAATTAATTTATTTGTCCCATGCTACGCAATTAATTACATCGTTTAAATCACAATCTCTCTTTCTCAAAGGATGCAAAAACTTATAGTTTCATACATTGAAAATACATGATTTGAGAAACCTAGTTTGTAACACAATTTTCAAAATGTTTGTTTATTGCTTTAAAATCTGTATATTGCAGAAAATATTATTTGTACTATTGTCTTAAGACGATTTTATTTATATAAGCCAAATCATTGAAAAATATTGGTGTCAAAGCTATATATATATATATATATATATATATATATATAAAAAAAGAAAATTCATTTTAAAATCGCTTTATAAAAATGTGATTGGTGTGTAAATCATCAAAAAGGAAACAACAAAACTACATGTGATACTTATGTATCCCAAATACGGAAAAGCAATAAATTTTAGCCTTTGAATGGCTAAACAAATAAATCAACTCAAACTACATGCACACAAACCAACTAGATGTAAATAAAGTAGGTAAATATGTGCATTAATGAAACGACCTAAACTCACCCGTAAGGGAAAGCCCAGACTGAATTGAGAACACGACAAATCAGAACACAAACAATAGAACATTTCATTGCTATTATAACAATTACATCAGAATACAAGAATATTCCAAAGTATGAATAAATATTACACATTAGAAATACAATATCAGAGATTAAGAATTTACATAGCAGCGGAAAATAATACATAAGTACAATGCGTAGCGGAAAATAACAACTGACCCAGCTGAAAGAAATACACGGATACAAAGCTTTCCGAATATAGCTCCAGCTATAAATCCAGGATTCTAGGAGAAGAAACATCTGCGAAAACCAAAACCACTAGCTGCCCATGTGGAAAATATTGGAACCCAGAGTTTAGGTTAAAACAACAAACTCTGAGTCAGTTATGGGACTGGTGTGAGAACTCAAAACAGTTATTTAAACTTTACTTTAAAATAAAGTAAATCACGGGACCACGCCGTATAACATGAAACAGGTTTACTCCACATGAATACTGGTTTAAAACATAAAACAATGCAATGCTTTTTGAAAAATGAAGCTATCATACGACTCAGGTCCCATCACACAATGCAAGGCGGAGGATTGAGTTTTCCCTTATAATAGACAAACATGCTCGATATTCTAAAACAAATCATTTTTGTTATTACTATAAGTGTATAGTGCCAAAATCAACTTCAAATATAAATGTATCAATCATAGACGACATGAGCTCCCCATTCCACTATGTTGCTATGTAGGTTTGCATCTAAAGTCGAAAAATGTCGTATTGGAAATTAGATTTCCATCATGAGTCAAGGCATGGGATGTACTCCTTACCGATTCGAGACACTCTAGCAAATTCCTCAGGGCTCGGATGCTGGCGAATCCTGGATCCTGTAGTGCCAATCCACACATACTTTAGTGGATTAGTTATTCCTGAACACATGTTTCCCAGTCATATCGAACCTATCTCTAAGCCACTAGGGTCTCAATATCCGAGGCGCCTCACAATCCAGCATCCACATAAGTAAAAATGTCTGGGATCTATACCATGACATCACTTCTAGCTAGAAAGAAACGTCGTGCACTCACTGCGTTCCCTTATCCCGTTTTTGACACATACTGAGGTGTGAGGCTCGCGAATTAATGCTATACACAAAGCTATGCTATTTAAAGCTGTGCTTTGATCATCAACCACAAGACTCTACTTTTCAATAAAAGCCTTAATCATTTGCATCTCAGCATGCCACACTGACAATTCACGCTATACGACTGATGTCCATCAATATATAACCTCTAAGCTCATACGTCTCAGAGAAGGGTGTTAAGCAAGAGAATAAATTCTCCGCCACCAAACAGATATACATTTAATAGAAATAAATCAATACAAAACAAAATCCAGTTTCAGACACACATCCATTTACAAGTCCGTTCTGGGTCTGAACGAAACCGGAGGTACTTATTCCTCGTCCCATATGTCCAATACAAGAGAGAGGTCCTCGTATAACTAGTCAATCTCCAAGTACATCTGGACGATCACCACTTATTACCTTGTCTTGGGAGTACAGCTCAATCAAGACATTAGTAATAATCCAAACCAGTGTCTTCATCGTCGACTTTTAGTCGTCGTATTAATTATTCAGAATGGGTTAAACCCGGTCTTTCCGAATAACTCGCATATTTATAATCAATAATCAAGTGCTATAAAAACACATCACATGCCTCATTCCAATCCAGAATATTCTTTTATTCAAATATTCACATTTTTAGGGAAAGGTTCCCATTAGTTTTATCAAAGATAAAATCCTTTAAATTTATTCTCTAATCTTCCTTTTGATATTAATTCAAAAAAATTGATTTTATCCTTTATCAATTCTAAACCAAATTAAGGTTTATCACCTAGTCGGGATTAGTGAACTTTACCGAAGTAATCATGTATTTATTAATCCCAATCCCAACCTATTCATCCCATGGAGCAAAACTGGTAGTCTCTTATATCTAACACCCATGGTGTTATCGGTAAATTTAATTACCATTTTACGTTCAAATCTAATTAAAGATTTAATTGTCGCCTGGAGTAAAACTGGTGTTACTCCATTCTCGATCATTTCCCAAATTTGATAATTTAAATTATCACATTCTCATTTCAGTCTAATTAAAGATTCATTAAAACTCCAATTAGTTTTATTCTTCCAACAATCATTATTTAATGATTATTTACGTAACGTCCCGTGTTCTTACGATATAATAATTAATTAATTTAATTATTTAAATAGTGATTTAGAGATTTAAATGGTTGTTTAATTAAATAATATTGAATATTTAATTAATATAAATAAATATATTTATTTCCAAAATAGTCGGAAATAGTGGAATTCGCAATTCTGTGAATTGTATTTATTTATAAGATTTAATTCAGTTTAGAATTGAATTATAATAACGAATCTATTTAATAAACAACGTTATAATGTATAAATTATATTATAATTATAATCGAGCTCGAAATGGCATGGTAGTTCGAACTTTGGCGATTCGAACTTTAAACGAATATACAGGATCCGTTTTAAGTCGGATTTCTGTGAAACAAGAAACGTTTGAATCTGTTGAACGATATTTTTCTAATAGAAGAGAAAAATGGGGATTTCACCAAGTAGATTTTGATTTATGATCAAATCAAATTTTCAAATAGTCGCTATGGAATAGTTTATAAACCATAACGATAATTTAATTATTTTAATTTATTTATTCCGAATTTAGACAGGATCTTTGAGACGTAGGTATAATTTAATTTTTAGAATTTTACTGTAATTTTTATTTTTGAAAATAAGCACTATTTATTTTGAAGTGTTTTACACCCTAAATCAGCATTTTGGGGTTCCATAAAATAAGCTAACTAATCTATATTATTATATTTTTGGGCTCAATGCACATTACTCGATACGACTGTATTTTTATTTTTATCTGTAGCGATTCATATGCAAACGAAGATTTACGTGACAGGGTGCACTATTTCTTAGCAAAGAAGAAATGTTTGGTATACATTCGGTCACATACACATCCTTCCACTTTATATATATATATATATATATATCTTTCCCTTTGAACTATTTCCTTGTTTTGGATACATGGCCAAATCGAGAAGAAAACTTCTTTTACAACTATGAGCTATCCTTTACATATATACATGTTTGATATTATTCATTTTGTGTGCACTTTGACATACAAAGGACATTGTAATAGTTGTTAAAACTGGAATAGTCCATATCGTTAAACGAGTTGATAAAAATAAGAGTAGGAACTTAATTTATCTTGCTACCGTACCTACCTTTCTACTCAACTTGACCTGACAACTCGAATGGGAAGTCAAATAAAACACTGCATATTGGCAGCTACCTATATTGGTAGTACTCTTTCTTTTCATTTCTTAATCGTTAAGTATCCTTACCTTAACTACTAAGCATCTTCATTGTATATAAATGTGAGGAACAAGCAACCTGATTTTCCTTTCAAATTCTTTTCTTTCCTCTTCATGCCAAGATTTTTACATAGCAACTCATAATAAAATAAAATAAAAGTAAAGGGCAAATTGGAAGTAAGTGGCATTGGCATATTCACAGGAGCTTGCGTCCTTATCATTTGCAGAAGCAGGAGAGGACTTGCGTAAGGGAGATTTGCTGGAGTGGAGATAAAAATGAGGTGCAAGTGGTGGCTTCAGTGGTGAAAACAATATGTACTGGGGGAGGCTTACATTATCAGGGAAGACGGAAAATAGTTGAGAAGGGGAAGGCTAGCAGGGGAATTAGTTTCGAAATGGGGGTAAATACGCATGGAAAGGGGGCGAAAAGAAAAAGGATGTGAGGAGAAGCTAGAGAAGAGGGGGACTGTAAAACATGGGATGCGAGTCTGATATGATTCTACAACAAGTAGCATGTGTACCATTGAAAGGGAAGATAGGAACGAGGAGTGTTGAGCTCGAGGTAGCGAAGTGAGATGATGAGGAAATGGCTGTTAGGAGGGTATGTATGGTGTGAGGACATTCAGTTTGTATTTGTGAAGGTAGTGCCACACAGTTCTGGACTGGAAAAGGTGGGTGAAAGGAGCAGTGCAACACGCAGCAAGGATCTGGCCTTGCATGGCATCTGTGAGGCAAAAGGGCGTATGTATTCGAAATTGGAGAAAATTTGTTTGATACATCTACAGGCAGCACATTAAAATGTTATGACATGATTCATATGGGTGCTGCGAGTTGGGGTTTTTGGTGAGAAAACGAAAGGGGATTCGAAGAGGATGATGGTGGTGGTGTTTATTGTTGAAGTAGCGGAGGAATGAGGAAGAAACGGGCATGGAAATGATCGTGAATAGTCATGTTTTTGCGTTTGATGTTTACTGAAGGAGCTGACGGGTGAAGATGAATGAGCGGGCGGGCTTGGGTGTTCACGAATGGGTGATGGGCCAAGAAAAGGTTAAGCCCAAATAACACTAATATAAGTTTAATGTTAATTTAAATAGTATATAAATTTGTAAATTATATAACTTTATCATACGGTATCGGAATTGGACAAAACAGGATCCGATGGGATCGTATGCACGGCGGTTACACAATGGAACTGACTGGGAGTGAATTAGAAATCGTTACAATTTATAGCAAAATAAATTGTCTGATCTGAATCAACGACGGTTATTGTTATTTAACGATAAACCGACCAATGTGAGTAAAACTCACTAACTCTGCCAGTTTATATTTTTATAAATATAATCTAGTATTGATAAATGATGATTGATTGCTGTGTGATGATTGTTTGGTTGAATTGCTGATGTAATGATTGAAATTATAGATAATGATATATATATATATATATATATATCGTTAATCAAATATTGATTCTGTTTATTAGAATATTTCATATTGAAATGAAATCGATGTTATTTATATTGTTTAACATCTGTGGATGCAAGGAAATAGGTTAGAGGGATCCAACTGGATTCCTCAATATTTATAATACTGCTTGTTTTCATATATTGTGACATATGATGTGATATAAAACCTGTGATTGATTATGATGACACTGGTCTATTTAATTGGTATTTTAAACACCATAAGAAATACTGGAATGTAAAAAGGGATTTTTCAAAGTGCATTTTGAAAATGAAATATTTATAGGAAATAAATATAAATAAATAGAAGGAATATTTATTTGGAAATTAAATATAATTATAAAAGGAATATTTATTTGGAAAGTAAATAGAACTATAAAAGGAAATATTTGGAAAATGAATAGAATTTTATAAAAAGATAATTTTACATTAGGAAGGTTTAGACCCTTGCTTCGTACACGGGTGTAACATGATATTGATTTAATGTAAATATTTAATAAAAATCTATTTTAATAGATAAATTGAGGAGAATAATTTATAAACGATGTTTATAAATTAAGGAAATATTTATCATTTGATAAATTTAGTATATGAAATTTGAATTTATATAGAGAAGTAAAATCGGTTTTAACTCCGATAATTGAAATGGAATGTGAACGCGGTAGTTATAAAGGAAATCTGCAATGATATTATAAATGTTAGAAATGAAATAATATTTGTATGAATATTTTGTAAATAAAAATATAAATAGAATTTGGGTTTGAGATATTGTTTTTAAATACGAAATCAAACCATTTGATTATATAAAGAAATATTTCTCACATTCTATGTGAAAAATTAGATTAAAGTGAATATTTTGCAAATAAAATATAATAAAGGAATTCGGGGTGAATTAGGAATTTAAATGGAATTTCTGAAATTAGAAACTGACTGGAAATTAGTTCCTAGAATGGCTTTCTGGGTATCGATCTGATGTTGGTTTCGGCCTTCGAGGTTTATACCTGGGAAATTGTTCTCTTACTAGTTTACTGTTAGAGACTGACAGAGGTGGGAAGATATTGATGCATGAATCAGGAATGGAAACGTTTTCCAAAGTTAATAACGTATATTTTTTAATTTTAGAAAATAAGGGATTTATGAATATATGGAAATGATAAATCGGAAATTGGGAAATGAAATGATGATTGATCGGTAAGATTTCCATTTTGGAATACGACCGTTGTTTGTACACATGTTTTCCTTTGATAGTTAAATCACCGACTATCAAAGTTGTTGACCATTTCCGTTGTCAATACGGAGAGACCGGGAACAAATATATTATCTGAAAACCACTCCGTATGGCATCGACGTTGCGAATCAAATATGATGAAGAAAATTGAAGATGGAGTTATGCAAGGACTGTTCAGTAAATCCTAGGTAGAAAATGCATAAGGTGGATTTACATAATAGTGCCTTCGGGTTATCCAGTCCCAGGACAACTTGAATGGGCGAATGTCTGACAGAGTATATCTGGTAGATCGCGTAAGTTGATCGTTTCAAACGTATTTACGTTGGTGGTGGAGGAATTCGTTTCTCTTAGCTTATACCTATGGTATTTTTGGGAAAATCAATTTGTGATTTGATGGGTATGATGATGTGGCATTCAGAGTAAATAAAGGAGTGATCTGTTAAAAGATACATTATGACCTCAAGCCTCATCAATTGGGAAATGACAAAAATCGGGCAGGCTGCATCGCTAAGTGGGACGCACCCAATTAGGGTATATTGTCACCATCTAGAGAATATTCATATTTGTTACTTCTTTCAATTCTATATCTCTGGGAACGGTTGTGTTGGTATACCAACCGTAAGGTGATAATATATTCGGAACATTCAGGCGAAATGAATGGTCGGTCATGTGTGGCCGAGTTGCAAGATGTTCTTGTGGAACTCCAGTATATTGCTTCTATAGTACACTGATCGGAAGGTGGTTCCATCCTTTGTCATAGTTGGGAATTCATTATCCAATAAGTGCCCGCGGTTTTTGATTATATATTATATATGTGGAACGTGAGATGAAAGTGTTCCACTAGATTGCTATTTATTTGATTTAGACATTATTATAATATTAGAAAAGTATTGTTTTAGAAAAAAATGTTTTGGGTTATCGTAAGGTAAAAACCATCTTTGTTTATGTGTGGATCGGTCTTACGATTATCATTCATTGGAAAAGGATTTTGAAAAGTTAAACCGAAATGGTTGGAGTTTACTCACACCAGTCACATGACTGACCCAGAGTTTATTTTGTTTTGTTTTCCCTAAATTCTTGGGTGCCCAATTTTGTATGGGCAGTCAAGTAGTCAGGATTTACAGATGCACTAGAAAGAGCTGGAGGAGGAGGCTTCAGCAGCGTTTGTATAGCTATTGTTTATTTCCAATGTGATGTAAGTGTTATACTCTAATGATGATATGTATATACAAATTACAGACTTGTATTTCAAAGTTATGTTTATACTATATTTTATTCATTCCGCTGTGAGATTCGTATTACTCTGATTCTGTTGTTATGTTCTTCTCCTTCTTCTATTCTAATTTTCTATCTTATCTATTCTCACCCTCTAATTTCTTTCTATTAACGTTCTGGAAATTTCGATTCTTGAATAGTCGACATGGTGTTGTATGTCGAATTTTCTAAGTCGAAAATTTTCTGGGTCGTTACAATTTAACTTTGGAAATACAAACATGCCACATCGACAATCTACACCGTACCACTGATTTCTACAAATATATAACCTTTAAGCTCATACGTCTTAGAGAAGGGTGTTAAGCAAGAGAATAAATTCTTTTCCACCAAACAGATATATTTTTAATATAGATCAACAATACGGTTCGAAATACAATGTTAGACATGTAATCCTATCTTTAACTGGGTTAAGGAACCAATGTCATTTAAAACACAGTTCACGATAAACCCAAAATCACATTCCATTAACCATGGAATCTTTGCGGGAAACAGATCAATATATAATCAATATCAATTTCCGTATCCGACTAGTAATATAAATGGAATAACGGCTAGCCCCTTTAAATTCCATATATAGTAACAGTCTTCCTCCACAGAAGCTCACTTCGATTTTCACTAAATCGAATTCTATTCTATTCCAATTTAATATATTAAATTGGAAAACTTTACTTGGAAAAAATTTCATTAAATCATAATAAAAGATTTATAAATTCCAAATCACATTTCACTGTTAAATTGAGTTAAAGAACGAATGTTATTTAAAACGCAGTTCACAATAAATCCAAAATCACATTCCATTTTATTCCAATTGCTAAATATAATTGGAAACTCTAATCATCCTAACTAAAAGATTTATTCTTTTCACAACGGGGTTTAAGAAAAATGTTACTGAAGACACCATTCACGACAAACCCAAAATCCACTTTGATATTAAATATAAGGCTCCAAACAGAAATTATATCGGCTTACATTCAATATCAAATTCTGAAACCAACACATATCATATGGGGAATGACGATATATATTTATCTTCCAAATTCCTCCACAATATCTGTATAGTCACGGAATCCAATATCGAAATCTCCTGAAGATGATTTCTATTCAAATCTATTCTAATTCATACATTGGAAAATTCTGGTTAGATTAAAACCGTTCACAAATCCAATTTATTTAATTAAAAAACGTTGGATTATCTTTCTAGTTAATAACTAGTTCATTTTGATAAAAATATATTTTTATCTTTACAAAAGTGGAATTTTTCATCTAAATTCTTTCCAAATCATTTATTATGATTTTACACAAATTATTAATATTTTTAATAATTTTATCAAGGCCCATACAGTAGGTTTCCAATAACGGCCACCGAATTGCATCTATAGCGACCTTTTTCAAATTTGATTTGGACATAATTCCAAATCCAACCATTAGATTTCAAATCTATTTTATTCAATGGAAAGATCTTTTCGATACAAACCCAATGGTTCTGGTTTTAGGAGAATCTGACGGTCGGATCTCCCGTTATGTCAATTCGAAGTCAATGGTCGAAATTCGCGAACGGTCGCAGCGCGACGCTTTCTATTCAAGACATTAATATATATATATATATATATATATATATATATTTCGTTCAAAACCTATTTTATAAATTCGTTTTAAATGACGATTCCCACTTTCATTTCCATTTTAAATCAAAATTGAATACTCCTTATCATTATAATATTTAAATGATAATATTTTCAAAATATCAGATTTTGAAATTATTTCCTTTTCGATATTCATTATAAAAATGAATAAAATCGATATAAATATTGTTCACATTAAAATGGCGCATATCTAATCAATAGGGCTTCACATTTTTCAATATTTTCGTGTCCATCCAAAATCGGACATCAAATTTACATTTTAATCCTTTACTGAATATTATTTTTAAAATATTCGTTAATTCTGAACTAGAATCAGACCTAACCAATTACCATATAATGTTATTTATATGGATTTCATACATCACATGTACACAACAACAATGATAAACAATCATCCATCATCCAGAGTGCATTACACAACTACATAAGCATTAAATATAAATAATTAACGCTTACAACAGTCTGTCAACCAATCGATTAACATACAACTAAACAATTGGGATTAGTGTATGCCAAATATCATCACAATACCTGTGTGGGGTTTCAACCAAAAAATACTGAATATTATTTGTGTAGTTGGGCGATGTGTAAAATTTGTCGTCCCAATCAATGTCAGTTAAATTGATGTACATAAACAAATCGTCCGATTTGTAAATGAATATTTATTTCCATTCCAGGAGAATTTTATGTCATACAGATATACCTTAAAAAATATATTTTTAACGATAAAATATTTATTTCAACACTTGACTATTTTATATAGTTCATACATTCAACAAAAATGATATTTTTATTGTTCAAACATTTTATTCAACACATGAATATTTTATATAGTTTATTTCATTAAATTTCGGCATTACAACGGCGTGATATTAGAACCGGAGTAATGTCTAACATTACCCCTCTCCTAACACTGGCTCGCGCCATACACAATAATCAATCCATCACAATAAATCAACCACAATCAATATGCCACAATCAATCAATTTCACCACAATTCAATCCAAACAAACATCAATGGTTTGTACAATAAATAGTGCCAGGACGTACTAAGCCCCGTTTGCAGCCTTGGATATATTTAACTGTAAAATAGTTTGAATGAGAAGGTGTTCTCACATTGGGTTCCACTCCGCCGTTGTTTTCTGACGCTCTGATTTGTTGTTCTGGTTCCAGAATTTGCAAATGAGCTCCAATCTTCCTACGATCTTTTTTTAGCTTAAACGCGCCATTCCGGACAATTTTCGCCAAGCGTCCTTTCTTCTGAAAATGCTCCAATTCGCCAAAATTTGCAAAAAGACAGTATTTACACAACAGACTTTGGATGTGTTTTCTGAACAACTCCACAATCAAAATATGGCTTCCATATATCCAAATCGAAGAGAAAATCGTGCTCTTCGATTTTGGCACTGTGGAGTTCTGGCCAGAAGCACTTGGATTGGAAGATATTGGTTGAAGATCGTCAGGGGGTAAAACGCAAAACGGGAAATTATAAAAATTGTATTTTTATACGGAGGGGGCCACGTGGTCGACGGGGTAGGTGGCACAGGAGATGGGGAGGCGGAAGGCGGTGGCTGTGCAGTGGGGGCTGGCGGTGGAATTGGGGAGCTGGTGTTTGGGGATTACGCCGGAAAAGGGGGAGAGATTGGGGCGACGGGGAGGAGGAGACGGAGGTGCGGGGTGGGGGGTAGGGGGTTCCGGCGGTTGGGCGCAGTAGTGGGGGTAGCGTAGTGGGAGCGAAGGGCGACAAGCGGGTTCGTTTTTTCTTTTTTAAGAACGATGGGGAGAGAGAGTGAGTGTTACAACCCAGAATTTCTGAACCAATTTAAAATTTTTATTTTAACTATTTTAATGGATTTTAAGAATTTAAAATGATTTATTTTAAATAATAATGACTAAAAATTTATGTTAATCGAAGTTAGAACGTATAAATTTATTTTAAATATAAAATGAACTCAAAATGGCGCGGTAGTTTGAAAATTCGATTTTAAACTTTAATGGAATGTACAAAATTCAATATAAATCGGATTTTAGTAAAACCAAAAACATTTGAATTTGTTTAGTTATGTCTTTGTAATGAATTTGTTGAGATATTACTTTATAAATTGAAAGTTATGACCAGTTTAAAATTTGAAATAGTCGTTATGGGATTTATACATATTTTAATATAATGTATAGCCCTTAAAAATAGCCATTTTGCAAACGACCTCTGTTTTCAGTGAAACCACTTTTGTTGGATGCGGAATGTCAAATTATTCTAAGGTTTCAAATTTTATAATTTTTGGAATTAATATGTGAGTGTGGTAAATATAAACGTGTTTTGAATTTCAATTGTAAATTTAATCGACAAGAAAATGGCCATTTTTCAAACGGTCTCCAAATTCGACGAAATTAATTTTGTTTGATCCTATCGTCAAAACATAGCTAGATTTATTTTTCTGGAATTTTTGGAGTCAGTAAATGTCTCCAGTAAATTAAAATGTACGTTTAAATTCAATATATATTGATTAATATTTTAATTTTGATAAAAACTGATCAAAACGATAGAATTGCCTTGCGAAATATATTCCATTGTGTCTGGAATGGGGGTATTTAGTTAGGGGTGATAGTCGTTGGGGTTTATTTGGAGTTTGGAACGTTAAATTGCAAAATTTAAAAAAAATGAATAAAATAATATTATAAATTATTACAAATACCCTAGGATTTCTGGGAAACCCTAATCCCCAATTTTCCGCCACCGTCAGATAGAAATCAAAGGTGATAATCATCCCCAATTCAATCCTTAATTTCTTCCATCCTCTTTCGAATTAATTCATGGTTATAAAATGAAAATCAAAGAGCCAAGGTCAATCTCCTTTTCTATACGGGTTTGGTCGTAACCCATGTAGTATTGGACGGGAAATTCCACCTTAAACGCACGGGGTTCAGTCTTGGTTTCTGCGACGAAGGGGGGATCGAGTTCCCTGTAGTTGGCGGCGGTGGTGGCTCGTGGTATGGGCGATGACGTGGTCATGTTGGATCGGCTTCCGAGCCCATGTAGTGCGTGCGATTTGAAGACATCGCAGACGAATATAGGTTCATGGAAATGTCTGAATTTGTTCGGGAAGATGGGGTATAACGGTGGTTAATTATATTAATTAATAATTTAATTATCCTACTGTGTTTAATTATATAATTAATGCATAAAACCTTGTAACTTCTTCATACAACAACAGAATTTGACAAACCGGATACCATTGGAATCGTCTTAACGAGCTCTCCAACATGGAACCGACTAGAACTGAAACGGAAGCAGTTGCAAATTTTGGTTAAATTAAACGTCGGGTTTAATTTAATTAAAATAATTGTTCTATAATGATTTCAAAATCGGTCATGGTGAGAACTTCTCACTAAAAATTTTGTACGGTTATTTATTTTATAACTGCATATATGAATTGCCAGTATTGATTTTTATTAGTTTTTAAATATCACAAATGTTGTACGGTGCTTGTTAGCTCACCTTCCTCGTCCACAGATCGTGGACGATTAAATTGATTGTATTGTGTTGTGATTGCGATGTGAATAATATATATATATATGAGATGTGAATAAAATACATGTACGATGAGAATAAAATATATATATAAGATGTGAACAATATATATATATATATATATATATATATGAGATGCGAATAAAATATATATATGAGATGTGAATAAAATATGTATACGATGAGAATAGAATATATATATATGAGATGTGAATAAAATATATATACGATGAGAATATATATATATATATATATATATATGAGATGTGAAAAAAAAATATTTGTTGAATAAATTATATATATATGCGTTGTATTAAAATATGTATGCATTGTGAAATTATAATATATGCGTTGTGAAATTAAATATATGTAATAACCCGGAAATCCAAGCCAATTAAAATTTTATTTTGGCAATTTTAGCGAATTTTGAACATTTAAAATGAATTATTTTAAATAATTACGACGAGAAATTTGAAATGAAGAGAAAAAGAACGTATATATTTATATAGATCGTCGTTTGATTATGAATATTTATTTTAAATTATAAAAGGAATTGAAAATGGCGCGGTAGTTTGAAAATTCGATTTCAAATTTCAAATGAATGTACAGGATTCAAAATGAATCGGATTTTAGCGAAACCAAAAATATTTGAATCTATTTGAGAATATCTTTCCAACGAATCCGAAAAATTGAAATTTTATAGTGGGTATAAAAAGTTATGCCCTGTTGAAATTTCAGAATAGTCGCTATGGAATTTTGGCCCTTAAAAATGGAAATTTTGCAAACTACCTCGGTTTTCAGCGAAACCACTTTTGTTGGATCCAGGATGTAGAATTATCGCTAGATTCCAAAATTCATAATTTTCTGAATCAATATGTGAGCGTGGCAAAGGAAAACGCGTTTGACCAGTTTCAGTTGATTTTAATCGACTGGAAAATGGCCATTTTTCAAACGGTCTTCAAATTTGATGAAATTAGTTTTGTTAGGACCGTATCGTCAATACAAAGCTAGAAAATATTTTTCGGGAATTTTCAGAGTCCTTGTGTGGCCCCGGAAAATTGAAATGTTCGTTCAAATTCAATATATAGAGTTATATTTTGATTTTGACGGAAACTGATCATAATGGTCAAATTGGCTTACGATACATATCCCATTGTGTTCGGAATGGGGATAATTAGCTATGGACGTCAGTCGTTGGGTCTTGATTGGAGATAGAATTTAAAAGTTGCTTTTTAGAATTAATTAAATAATTAAATATATACAATAATATAACCCTCCCTCTACTTTCTCTCTCCTTCACTCTTTAATCTCGGTCAACGATGAAAACAAAATGAAAAAAAAAAAACCTAAACTACCAGTACCCCGTCCCCCTCCCCTTTTTTCTCGTCGATGCCCCTACCTGCCCACCGCGCCACCACCATTGCGCTGCCCAGACCCCGACCACCTCCTCCTCCGGTCCCTGTGCCGCTGTAACAACCCGCATTCTACACATCGGAGGATCGTAGAATATTTATTTCTTTCTTATATGAAGTCGTATGGTCATGTGGCTTTGGGAAACGACCATTAGGGTCATTTCCCATGTTCATGATTTTTCCCGATTTTTAAATGACCGTTTTGCCCCTAGCTGATCTTGTTTCGGCCATAACTTTTGATTAGAAAGGAGTTTTGGCCTGAAACCACTTCCATTGGCTTCGGATGATGGTTTACCTTTCTGTCGATGGTCACATGTGAGAAACGGACTTACCGTTTGGGAGATATGGCTGAAATAAGGTTTGGAAGGTGAAAAACTTCTTAACCGGGCCAAATAGGTTGATTAGTGAATGGGCCCATAACCTATTTCGGGATTAAGGTTATGAGGAGGCTGAAAAGAGTTAGGGTTTCATTCCATTTCAGTTTTGTAGCCTCCACTTACCTCTTAGAAACCCTAAAAATGGCTTCCAACCTCTAAATCACCTCCAAATCACTTTTTAATCAAGGATTAAGCTTAGCAACATCAAATCAAGGGAGATCTTCACCAAATCAAGATTAGAGCTACTGTTTAGCATTAGTATTCGCACCATATCAGAGATTTATTTCAGATATAAGGTTTATTTGTGGCTAAGGTGAGTGATTTGCATAGTTTTGCATTAATTACAGTTGATTAAGGGTAATTAGTGAAGATTAGCGAATTTATGCATTAATAAAATCTGGAAAAATATTTATAAATTCTTAAATGATGTTTTAGACCTTTGTTAGAAACTTGGGTTAATTTGGTTAAGTTTTACTAATCATATCATTAGTTTTGCTTAAGCACGCTCAAGGGAAAATATGGGGTTTTGGCTATGTTTGATCTATTTTAACCAATCAAGATATTGTTTTGATGTTTGTGGTTGATGTTATATGTTCCTATGACTGTTTGGTATGAATTGTGATTGTTTAGAATAGTTAGATTGGTCGAAAACGCCGTCGAAAGGCGTAAACAGTCGCTGGAAAAAGTGCTGGATTTTGGCCGATCCGGATCGGATCGGAGAAAAGAGCCCGAACCGAACCGCCTTCCAAGTTGTTGTATCCACAAGACGATCTGGACCCGAACCTCGACCCGATCTGCCTCTTGCATGCCACTCCGACCTGAACCGATACACCAAGGAGAAGCTCGAGAGACCCGACCCGATCCGGAATGCTTGGGGAGAAGGACCGAACGAAAGGAGTTTTCCACGAAGCCAGGAGGAAGGTCATCCGATCCGAACCGTTGGAGGAAGGTCATCAGATCCGAACCGATGGGGAAAGGTCATCTGATCCGAGCCGATCAGGAGAGGGTGCTACGAGATGATATGAACCCGAGCATATATGATGATCATGAACTGAATGATGACCGATCCGGTGATGACCAATAACCCGAGATGCAAAGGTAGTCCAAATGGGAGTTAGAGCTCAGGATCCAGTTGGGAACCAATGAGTTCACTTCATGATTGGGCTTTGCTGCGGGACGTATGCTAAGGAGTTGTCGACGTTCATAACTTCGATGCACCATTGAAAAGGAATGATGGGCTACGTATCAGTGCAGTAGAGTCATCATGACTCGAGGGGCAAAGTGATCGTAGTAAGACTATGAGCCAGTGCAGTGGAGCCGTTACGACTCCATGGGGCAGAGTGGACATAGTAAAGGATTAGTAAGGCTACGAGCCAGTGAAATGGGGTGTGTACGACTCCATGGGGCAAAGTGGACATAGCGAAGGATTAGTGGCTATGGATCAGTGCAGTGAAGCCGTTGTGACTTCATGGGGCAAAGTGATCATAACAAAGTATTGGGTGATCGAAGTGGTGGATATCATATGCTTTACGCACTAAGTGAGAGATGTGAGGATGGTTGCTATGCTTGATTGTTTGCCATCACTATGACATGCATACCCCCCACCCTCGTATGCTTGTATACCATATGTTAGTAGCACCTTAGAGGGTTGTACAGTATGTAGTGCTAACTCTTTGGTTGCAGGTCCAGGTTCAGGTATGGTTTAGTATACCTGTTATTGTTCTGTTTAGCTGCTTATCGCTCACACCAGACTTTTGTCTGATCCAGAGTTTTATGTCTCTTCTTATTACTCTGGGTGCTCCTAAATGAGCAGACTAGAGACAGGTTAGCTGGTGATGCACGAGTAGCTGATCCGAAGGAGAGCAGGTGGCTTCCACGTTTGATATATATATATATTCTCCCTGTGTCGTTGGTGGTCACTACTTGGGCATTAGTAGTGTACCTTCCTAATCTTGCTTTTAGAGACAGTTTTAAAAGTTGTAATAATGATGTTGTGGAACATAAGCTGTATTTGGATTTTCCCATTGCTATGATAGTTTGTTTTCAGCTTATGCATTGTCCCACCTATTTTGTGTCAAGTATATGTTATGATTATATTTTATTCCATGCGTTGTGAGACATATTATAGGTTCTTTATTGATTCTTCGTCCTCTTCCTTTTCTTCTGACGACCGTTCCGTGCTAACTGGACATGTGTACAGCGCAATTTTTTTGAGTAAATGTCGGTTGGTGTGGGGCGGGCCGTCACATTTGGTATCAGAGCTCTAGGTTGCGTAGTTAACCTAGGAAAAGACACTAGGGAGAGGTAGTACGTATATGAGAGTGCGTATTTGTGATTACTTTGGTTTTCAAAAGCTATATATATACACTATTAGTAGTGTAAGGATGAAGTCGTACTGCACTAGCACCACTATGGAGATTGTTAATCGTTTTCTCTTTACAGATTGAACGATGAGTCGAGACACGAGGGGTGCTGGTAGAGGGGCCAATAATGGGAATGCTTATGACATGAGGACGATGTTCATTGATTTCATGAGAGAGATGCTTAGGGATGTTCAGGGAGCAGTTCCCAATGCTGGTAATGGTGGTGGTCCAGTAGTGCAGGCGCCTAGGGACGACTTCACCAAGCTGTGCAAGGATTACACTAACCTTGGTGGGAAGCCGTTCCATGGAACAGAGTCGGCCACGGATGTTCAGGACTGGTTGGATAGTTGTGATCGTATCTTCGACGACTTGGGTATCGAGGATGCGATGAAGAGAAGGCTTGCGTCTCGTCAGCTGCAAGGGCGAGCGATGAATTGGTGGAATGCTATAAAGACAGCCACTCCTGAGGATCAGGTTACTTGGGATCAGTTTAAGGCTCGCTTTAGCGATAAGTTTATCCAAGCTGCTCAGAAGTCAGAATTGTTTAGGAAGTTTTAGGAGCTTAAGCAGAATGGTAGAGCAGTCTCGGACTATGTTGCTGAGTTCGACACTTTGTCGAAGTATGGATTATCCCTTATCGATACTCCTGAGAAGAAGAATGAGAAGTTCATTACTGGTTTGGATGGATACTTGGGGGAAAGGCTTATCAACCACATCGATGAGACTTTTGAATTGATTGTGGGGAAAGCTTTGAGATCAGAGAGTCTTTACCCTAAGTCGAAGACTGAGGTTGCATCTGTAGATGGGCCAAGACCGCAAGCAAGCGGTGGAGGCAAGAATAACTCTCAGAACAAGAGGAAGCAGAACCAAGCTAAGGATGGACAGAAAAAGAGTAAGAAAGATGTTGAGTGCTTCAGCTGTGGTAAGAAGGGCCATTATGCCAAAGAATGTCGGGCCAAGCCAGCGGATAGGAAGTGCTACAACTGTGGCCAAGTGGGACATCATAAGGATAAATGTCCACAACCTCTTAAAGAGAAGCAGATTGTGAAAGCATATGCTATTAATGTTGTTCCTTCTTCGTCAAATGCCCCAATTGTGGTGGAGGAAGGAAAGAATGTCGTCATTCAAGGTATGCTTTCTATTCTTGATGTTTCTGTTCGAGTTTTGTTTGATACTGGGGCTTCACGTTCCTTCATATCTAGTGACCTGGTAGATAGGTTGGGACTGGAACCCGAGATAATCGATAGACCGTTGGTTGTGACGAACCCAATTGGTGGTTCGACTAACCTTAGCATGATTTGCCGAAATTTGGTCTTATCGAGTCATGGATGTATGTTTGTGATTGCTTTGTTTTGGGCTTTACTGGATATGGCATTATATTGGGGGTCGATTGGCTCCAAAGATACGGGGTGGTGGTAGACTGTGAGGGCTTTTTGGTGACAATTAGGGCGGATGATGGGCGGAGGGTAGTGTTTGGTAGTCTACCTAGTGATGGGGTTACGACCAGTTTTATAAATTCCCTCGACATCCCACATGATGAGTTGTCAGATGTGCCCGTGGTTGACCAGTATCCGGACGTCTTCGAGGAAGTGACTGGACTTCCACCACACCGAGAGATTGAGTTCCGTATTGATTTAGTGAGAGATGCCAGACCTATAGTGATGCCACTTCGTCGTATGGCACCAAGGGAGCAACGAGAGCTCGGGGTGCAAGTAAGCGAACTTTTGAAGAAGGGGTTTATTAGAAGAAGTGTCTCCGAGTGGGGAGCACAGTTGTGTTTGCCACTAAGGCAGATGGTTCCCTTCGTTTATGTGTGGACTATCGCCAGTTGAATAAAGTGACGAGGAAGAATAAGTATCCCCTCCCACGGATAGATGATTTGTTTGATCAACTGGAAGGAGCAAGAGTGTTCTCCCAGTTGGATCTCGCGACAGGATTTCACCAGCTCCAAGTAGCGGCTGAGAGTGTTCCGAAAACGGCATTTAGGACGCCGTCTGGATTCTATGAGTGGTTGGTCATGCCATTTGGGTTGACCAATGCACCAGCATACTTCGTGGATCTTATGAATCGGGTATTCAGAGATCAGTTAAATAAGTTTGTTCTTGTGTTCATAGACAACATCCTTGTTTACTCGAGGATAAAGGAAGAACACAAGGGACATTTGAGGATAGTGATGGAGGTGTTGAGAAGACACCAATTGAAAGCGAAATTTTCTAAGTGTCACTTCTGGAGGAGGGAAGTGAGATTCTTGGGCCATGCTATTTCAGAGAATGGTATTTCCGTGGACCCTGCGAAGGTGGCTACGGTACATGATTGGTCTATGCCCAAGAATGCAACAAACGTAAGAAGTTTCTTGGGGTTAGCTGGATATTATCGTAAGTTTATCCAGGACTTCTCCAAGAAAGCAGCACCGTTGACTTAGTTGACTAAGCAGAATCAAGCCTTCATCTGGGACGGAGTGTGTGAGAATGCATTCAAGAGTCTAA
Source organism: Allium sativum (assembly GCA_030737875.1). NCBI lineage: Eukaryota > Viridiplantae > Streptophyta > Magnoliopsida > Asparagales > Amaryllidaceae > Allium > Allium sativum. The sequence continues at coordinate 418,444,343 of CM060913.1, read as the reverse complement.
ACGAAAAGTTGACGTGTGCGCCAGTGTTAGTCATTCCTAAAGGGAATGAAGAGATGAGGTATGCACGGATGCTTGTGGTACTGGACTAGGTTCTGTATTGATGCAATGAGGTAGGGTTGTAGCTTATGCTAGTCGGCAACTAAAGCCGCATGAGAAAAGGTATCCTACCCATGATTTGGAACTGGCAGCGATCGTGTTCGCGTTGAAGATGTGGAGACATTATCTCTTGGGAGAAAGATTTGAGTTGTTTACTGATCATAAATCGTTAAAGTATCTCTTCTCTCAGAAGGATCTGAATCTCCGTCAACAGAGATGGTTAGACTTTTGGCTTCGTATGATTTTGATATCGCATATACACCTGGGAAAGGCAATCGGTAGCCGATGCCTTGAGTAGGAGACATGCCAGTTTAGGGGCTATGTTTCTTGAATGGGAGCAACTGGAGTATATCGCAGGGTATGATTTCATACCAAAGTGCGAATTGGATCCAGAGATGTTAGCTAGTTTGACAATCTGACCAACTTTGATTAAACGAATTGGTTTCAGTCATAGGAACGATCCTAATCTGTTGGAAATCATCTCCAAGTTAGAGATGAATATCGAAGGTGGGGAGATGAATTTGTATGGGCTTGATCGAGAAAGATGGCTTCGAAAGAATGGAAGACTAGTTGTACCCAATGTGAATGGTTTGAGAGATGAAGTGCTTAGGGAATGTCATCACTCAAAACTGACTATACACCCCGGTGGTGATAAGATGTATCGAGACATGAAGCAGACTTACTACTTGGAAGGGATGAAAAGAGACGTTGGGAAGTTTATATCCAAGTGCATGAATTGCCAGCTAGTTAAAGCCGAGCAAAAGAAGCTTAGTGGTTTGTTGCAACCATTAGAAATTCCCGAATGGAAATGGGAGCAAGTCTCGATGGATTTCATTGATGGTTTACCAAGGACTAAATCGGGACATGATAGCATTTGGGTAATTGTGGATTGATTGACCAAGAGTGCAAGATTTATACCAATCAAATCGACCAGAACGGCAGCTAAGTTAGCAGAACTGTATATGAAGTGGGTAGTGAGATTTCATGGAGTACCTAAAAGCGTTGTGAGTGACCGAGACCCGTTGTTTACTAGTGGGTTTTGGAAGAGCTTACAAGAGGCTCTCGGGTCAGAATTATATCTCAGTACCGCGTATCATCCTCAAACCGACGGTCAGACAGAGAGGGTGAATCGTATATTGGAAGATCTCTTGAGAGCTTGTATATTGGATTTTGGTGGATCATGGGATGCCCATTTGCATCTAGTAGAGTTTGCATATAATAATAGCTACCAATCCAGTATCGGTATGGCTCCATATGAAGCTTTGTACGGAAGACCGTGCAACTCACCATCATGTTGGATAGAGACCGGTGAGAAGTTTGTGCTTGGACCAGATGTGGTAAGGGAAACTTCAGATAAGATTAAGATCATCCAACAATGGAAGAAGGCTGCCCAGGATAGGAAGAAGAGTTATGCTGATAAGAGGAGAAGAGACTTAAAATTCTCCGTTGGTGACTTGGTGTTTGTCAAGATTTCTCCGTTGAAGAGTGTGATACGATTTGGCAGGAGAGGCAAGTTGGCATCAAGATTTGTTGGCCCATTCCCAGTTCTCGAACAAGTTGGGAATTTGGCGTATAGAGTTGACTTACCCGAGAAGATGAAGGGAGTTCACAACGTATTTCATGTTTCTCAGCTAAGGAAGTTCGTGCATGACCCAGATATGACTATTTCACCTGATCAGTTAGAGGACCTCGAAGTGGAACCCGAGGCGGTTGGGAACCGGAAGCCGATTCGTATTGTCGAGCACGATACTAAGCAACTTCGAAGGAAGGCGGTGAAGCTAGTCAAGGTTCAGTGGTACGGGAATGAGAACGATTGTACCTGGGAGACAGAGGAGAGCATTAGGAAGACGTATCCAGAACTCTTTGCCTGGTAAGGTTTACTTAACAATTTAGTTATTCCGCATGCTAGGATAGACTTGTTTTGCTTGTTTTGCATGTTTGATTGTTGTTTTATGGCCGATAGGCATGCGGGACCTTTTGTGTGTTTTGGTTAGGGAATTTCGGGGGCTAAATTTCTTAAGGGGGGGGGGGGGGGGGAGAATGTAACAACCCGCATTCTACGCATCGAGGATCATAGAATATTTATTTATTTCTTATATGAAGTCGTATGGTCATGTGGCTTTGGGAAACGACCATTAGGGTCATTTCCCATGTTCATGATTTTTCCCGATTTTTAAATGACCATTTTTCCCCTAGCTGATCTTGTTTCGGCCATAACTTTTGATTGGAAAGGAGTTTTGGCCTGAAACCAATTCCATTGGCCTCAGATGTTGGTTTACCTTTCCGTAGAGTGGTCACATATGAGAAACGGACTTACTGTTTGGGAGATATGGCTGAAATAAGGTTTGGAAGGTGAAAAACTGCTTAACCAGGCCAAATAGGGTGATTAGTGAATGGGCCTATAACCCATTTCGGGATTAGGGTTATGAGGAGGCTGAAAAGAGTTAGGGTTTCATTCCATTTCAGTTTTTTAGCCTCCACTTACCTCTTAGAAACCCTAAAAATGGCCTCCAACCTCTAAATCACCTCCAAATCACTTTTTAATCAAGGATCAAGCTTAGCAACATCAAATCAAGGGAGATCTTCACCAAATCAAGAATAGAACTGCTGTTTCTCATTAGTATTCGCGCCATATCAAAGATTTATTTCAGATCTAAGGTTTATTAGTGGCTAAGGTGAGTGATTTGCATAGTTTTGCACTAATTACGGTTGATTAAGGGTAATTAGTGAAGATTAGCGAATTTATGCATTAATAAAATCTGGAAAAATATTTATAAATTCTTAAATGATATTTTAGACCTCTGTTAGAAACTTGGGTTAATTTGGTTAAGTTTTGCTAATCATATCATTAGTTTTGCTTAAGCACGCTTAAGGGAAAATATGGGGTTTTGGCTATGTTTGATCTATTTTAACCTATCAAGATATTGTTTTGATGTTTGTGGTTGATGTCATATGTTCCTATGACTGTTTGGTATGAATTGTGATTGTTTAGAATAGTTAGATTGGTCAAAAACGCCGTCGAATGGTATAAACAGTCGTTGGAAAAAGTGCAGGAATTTGGCCGATCCGGATCGGATCGGAGAAAAGAACCCGAACCGAACCGCCCTCCAAGTTGTTATATCCACGAGACGATATGGACCCGAACCCCGACCCGATCTGCCTCTTGCGTGCCACTCCGACCCGAACCGATACACCATGGAGAAGCTCGAGAGACCCGACCCGATCCGGAGTGCTTGGGGAGAAGGTCCGAACCAAAGGAGTTTTCCACGAAGCCAGGAGGAAGGTCATCCGATCCGAACCGTTGGAGGAAGGTCATCCGATCCAAACCGATGGGGAAAGGTCATCCGATCCGAACCGATCTGGAGAGGGTGCTACGAACTGATATGAACCCAAGCCTATATGATGATCATGAACTGAATGTAGACCGATCCGGTGATGACCAATAACCTGAGATGCAAAGGTAGTCCAAATGGGAGTTAGAGCTCAGGATCTAGTTCGGAACCAATGAGTTCACTTCATGATTGGGCTTTGCTGCGGGACGTGTGCTAAGGAGTTGTCAACATTCATAACTTCGATTCACCACTGAAAAGGAATAATGGGCTACGTATCAATGCAGTAGAGTCATCATGACTCGAGGGGCAAAGTGATCGTAGTAAGACTATGAGCCAGTGCAGTGGAGCCGTTACGACTCCATGGGGCAGAGTGGACATAGTAATGGATTAGTAAGGCTATGAGCCAGTGCAGTGGGGTGTGTGCGATCCATGGGGTAAAGTGGACATAGCGAAGGATTAGTGGCTATTGATCAGTGCAGTGAAGCCGTTGTGACTTCATGGGGCAGAGTGATCATAGCAAAGTATTGGGTGATCGAAGTGGTGGATATCGTATGCTTTACGGACTGAGTGAGAGATGTGAGGATGGTTGCTATGCTTGATTGTTTGTCATCACTATGACATGCACACCCCCCCCCACCCCCATATGCTTGTACACCATATGTTAGTGGCACCTTAGAGGGTTGTACAGTATGTAGTGCTAACTCTTTGGTTGTAGGTCCAGGTTCATGTATGGTTTAGTATACCTGTTATTGTTCTGTTTAGCTGCTTATCACTCACACCAGACTTTTGTCTGACCCAGAGCTTTATGTCTCTTCTTATTACTCTGGGTGCTCCTAAACGAGCAGACTAGAGACAGGTTAGCTGGTGATGCACGAGTAGCTGATCCGGAAGCGAGCAGGAGGCTTCCACGTATGATATATATATATATATATGTATATATATATTCTCCTTGTGTCGTTGGTGGTCACTACTTGGGCATTAGTAGTGTACCTTCCTTATCTTGCTTTTAGAGACAGTTTTAAAAGTTGTAATAATGATGTTGTGGAACATAAGCTGTATTTGGATTTTCCCACTGCTATGATAGTTTGTTTTCAGCTTATGCACTGTCCCACCTGTTTTGTGTCAAATATATGTTATGATTATATTTTATTCCATGCGTTGTGAGACATATTACAGGTTCTTTATTGATTCTTCGTCTTCTTCCTTTTCTTCTGACGACCGTTCCGTGCTAACTGGACATGTGTACAGCGTAATTTTTTGGAGTAAATGTCGGTTGGTGCAGGGCGGGCCGTCACAGCCGCAATCGCCCCCCTCTTCTCCAAATTAAACCGAGCATCCCTAAATTGAGCACCGCACCAGTGAGCGCTGCAACTCCTGGCCCCACCTCCTGACGCCGCGACTTCCCCCGCCTCCAACTGACTCCGACGAGCCCCCCTTGTTGACCGACGCGCACAGTAAACCCTCCCCCCTGAAGAGAAAAGCTGTAAGTTTTTATATTTAAAATCCTTGTTTTAAAATCAGTTTTATATTTATATGTAATAGAGTAATATAAAAATAGGGTTTTATTATAAATAAAATAAAAAGGGATGATTTTGTTTATAAAATCGTATGATTTTTGTTCAAGAAAAGATTATATTTTTTATCAATCAAAAAGGTTGTATTTTTATAACAAAAAGTTAGATTTTTTTCTAAACATAAAGGATTTGATTTTATACAACATAAAGGTTCGATTTTTAGTTAACATAAAGATGCGATTTTTATGTAAGTAAAAATATAAATTTTTTTGATATAAAAATTGAATTTTTATAATATGGCTTTGAAACAAAAATGTGACTTTTAACATATACCGCATGAAACAGATCTCGTTGGAAACACAGCAAAGACTTCCTACATATGATGAGTCGCAGCGTTTGGTTTAGCTTCTCGGTGAGAACTCCTCACTTTTATTTTAATTTCTAGTTTGAAATATATACTAGGATGAAGACGGTGCTTAGCAGCACCCGACACTCGTCGTCCACAGACCATGGATGACTTGTATGTGTGATTGTTTGTGTTGTGAAATTTGCCTGCAGATTGTGATGTGAAATAAAATATATATTCATGTGTTGAAATAAAATATGTATTCATGTGTTGAAATAAAACATATATTCATGTGTTGAAATAAAATATATATTCATGTGTTGAAATAAAAGAAATATTCATTTACAAATCGAACGATTTGTTTATGTACACCGATTTGACTGATATTGATTGGGATGATAAATTTTACACATCGCCCAACCGCAAAATAAAATCTGTGTTTGATTGTTTGAATCCCCACACGGGTATTGGGATGATATTTGACGTACACTAATCCCGATTATTTGGTTGTATGTCAATCGATGGGTTGACAGACTGTGTAAGCGTTAATTATTTATATTTAATGCTTATGCAGTTGTGTGGTGCACTCTGGATGATGGTTGATGATTTATCATTGATGTTATATGCATGTGTTGTAGGGAATCCATATAATTAACGTTATATGGTAATTGATTGGGTCTCATTCCATTTTGGGAGAATAAGGAATATTATAAAAGAAAATTCATGTGTTGAATAGAATAAAAATATATTTTCATGTGTTGAATATTCATGTGTTGAATAAAAATATGAATTCATGTGTTGAATAAAAATATATATTCATGTGTTGAATAGAATAAAATTCATGTGTTGAATAGAATAAAATTCATGTGTTGAATAGAATAAATATTCATGTGTTGAATAGAAAGAAAATTCAAGTGGAAAGCACGGATAGAATTGAGGACAAGACAAAATAGGACGCATACGGAAGAACATTTCATTGTTATTACAACAATTCCATCAGATACAAGAATATACAGAGTAAAAATGAATAAATTACATTTGAAAATATCAGAGATTTAAATTACATTTAAATACATCGCAGCGGAAAATAATACAAAAGCACAACTGAAAGTGATACACGGATACAGAGCTTTCCGAGCATCGTTCCAGCTGTAAATCAGGACCCTGTGAATATAAATCTGCAAAACCAAAACTACTAGCTGCCCGTGTGATACCAAACTAAAACGACCTGAACTTCCCCGTGAAGGAAAGCACAGATAGAATTGAGGACAAGACAAAATAGGATGCATACGGAAGAACATTTCATTGTTATTACAACAATTCCATCAGATACAAGAATATACAGAGTATAAATGAATAAATTACATTCGATAAATATCAGAGATTACAATAAATTACATAGCAGCGGAAAATAATACAAAAGCACAACTGAAAGTCGAGTAGAATAAAAATTCATTTGTTGAATAGAATAACGAAGCTATTGAAATATATAAAGCTGTGTTAGTTAGATATGCGCCATTTTGATGCGAACGATATTTATATCGATTATATTCATTTTTATAATGATTATAAAAAAGGAAGTGATTTCAAAATATAACATTTTGAAAATATTATCATTTGTATATCGATGATGTGGAATATTCAATTTTGATTCGAAATTGAAAATGAAGTTGAAATCGTTTCAAAGACGAATTTAAAACGATTTATAAAATACATTTTAAAAGGAAATCGACGAAATATATATAATATAAATATTATATATATTAAATGGCCTAAATAGAACGCGCCGCGCTGTGGCAGTTCGCGAATTTCGACCATTGACTTCGAACGAATATTACGGGAGATCCGACCGTCGGATTCTCCTAAAGCCGGAACCGTTGGGTTCGTATCGAAAAGAGCTTTCTAACGAATATTAGAGATTTGAAATCTAACCGTTGGATTTGGAATTATGTCCAAATTAAATTTGGAACTGGTCGCTGTAAGTGCAGCTCGATGGCCGTTGATGGAATTCGACTGTACGGGCCTTGATAAAATTATTAAAAATAGTAATAATTTGTGTAAAATCATAAGAAATGATTTGTGAAGAATTAAGATGAAAAATTCCAAATCTGAAAAGATAAAAATAGATTTTTATCGAAATGAACTAGTTTTGTACTACAATAATAATTTATTTACTTTTAAATAAATAAATTGGATTTGAAAGGGTTTTAAAAGTAACCAGAAGTTTCAATAATTGAATTGGAATGGAATGTGATTTTGGGTTTATAGTGAACCGTGTTATAAATGACATTGGTTCTTTAACCCAGTTAAAGACAGGATATTGATTTTTGGGAAGACTAAAACTAAGTGGAGTTTTAATGAATCTTTAATTAGATTGAAGTGATCGAGAATGGGGTATCACCAGTTTTGCTCCAGGCGATAGTTAAATCTTTAATTAGACTTGAACGTGAAATGGTAATTGAATTTACCGATAACACCGTGGTGTTAGATATGAAGTATGACCAGTTTTACTTCATGGGATGAATAGGTTGGGATTGGGAAATTAAATAAAAGATTAATTCGGTGTGGTTCGCTAATCCCGACTAGTTTGAATTGATATTCAAAAGAAGATTAAAGAATAAATTTAAAGGATTTATCTTTGATAAAATTAATGGGAACCTTTCCCAAGGTGTAAGAATATTTGAATAAAAGAATATTCTGAATTGGAATGAGGCGTATGTTATGTTTGTGTAATACTTGTTTATTATATACGCGAGTTATTCAGAAAGACCGGGTTTATCCCATTCTGAATAACTGATTCGACGTGGTGTCGAGAATGAAGACGGTGGTCGAAGACCGGTGGTCTTCACATCGTTTGGGTGATTACTGATGATCTTGATTGGGTTGTGCACCCAAGAGGAGAGAATCAGTTGGTGATCGTCCAGACGTACTTGGAGATCGATGGATATGCGAGGTACAAGGTGCCTCCGGTTTCGTTCAGACCCAGAACGAACTTGAATGGACTGTGTGTCTGACATTGGATTTTGCTCTGTGTTGATCGATCTCTATTAAATATACATCTTCCTGGTGAAGGGGAATTCACTTCCTTACTTCACCCTTCTCTGAGACGTACGGGATCAAAAGTTATATATCGATAAACATCAGTCGCATGGTGTGAATTGCCTGTGTGGCATGCCTAAGTGGCAATTGATCAAGGCTTTTGTTGAAAAGCAAAGTCTTGTGTTGATGATCAAAGCACCGCCTGTGTGGCATAACTTTGTGTAACATGAATTCGCGAGCCTCACACCCCGGTTGTGAACCAGAAACGGGAGAAGACCTCAGGGAGGGCATGCGTTTCCTTCTAGCTAGGGTGGTGTCAGTGACCTACCAGCCCTGACATTTATATTATTTTCACCTGTGTGGTTGTTGCTGTTGCGAGGCGCCTCGGATATATCGGTGACTGTGTGGAGCCGATGGAGTCGTTTGGCTCATTTACGCCCCAAAGAGCGGGGAAACCTAGTGTTTAGGCATAATAATCCACATCGGTGGACCGGCCCTGACGATCCAAGGGGCAGTTGCGGTTGTTCCTGAGGGGCGGGCTAGAGGCTCTCGAATCGGTTGAGGACGATCCCTTGCCTCGGTTCACATATGGAAATCCAGCTTCCAATAGGTGGCAATTGCGGTTTTGATTGTATACCTATACATGGCGACATAGTGGTATGCGGCACTTATGCCGTCTATGATTGGTACTTATGATTGAAATTGTTTTGACATTATACACTTATGGTAATAATAAAAGATGAAATTTCACGTACCAAGCATTCTTGGGTATTATAAGGTAAAAACCCTATCCTCCGTCTTGCGTTGCATTGTGTGATGGGACCTGGGTCTTATAATAGCTTCATTGTTCTTTATTTAGCATTGCGCTGTTGTTTTATGCACTGGTATTCTTGGGAGGAAACTCGTTCCGTGTTATACGGCGTGGTCCCTTGATTTAGCTAACTTTAAAATAAAGGTTGATAACTGTTTTAGTTCTCACACTGGTCACATGACTTGGAGTTTATTGTTTTAACCTAAACTCTGGGTGCCTTTATTTTCCGCACGGGCAGCTAGTAGTTTTTGTGTAACACCCCACTCCCGCTATGATCACTCACAATGGGAATGCCATAACATCGGTGGAGTATTTTAGTGAATATAGAACAGAAAAATTACAACAAGACAGATATAAATAGTACTTGAAATTTTAAAACATCATCTCATAACAGCGGAAGTAAAACATGTCTGGTTACATCATAAACCCACAATAAAAGTCAAGTACAATATCCATCAAAATAAAGAAGTACATAATCCCACTCTCATACAATAGCCAAAACAAAAGGAAGGATAACTGGATAACTGGAGCTTTACATCTACCCAAGCTCCTAAAGACTGGAACAGCAATCCGATCAAGCTCCACTACTGCTAGGATCCACCACAGGACCTGAGGGTTGGGAAAAAGATAAAAACAACGGGGTCAGACATAAGTCTGAGCGAGTCCTATAACTTTAACAATACAATCGTTAAAGTAACCAGAGAAGACATGAATTGATATACGGTAACATATAGGGATGAATAGCTACCCTAACAGTCAACTAAACTAAGATAAAGGATAAAGACGCATCTACCCTTCCTAAGGTAAATTACTAAACTGCACCACACCAGTCGTTCCTAACTTAAAGGTTGATCCCACCCATGGACTTATAAAATTAACTTAATAGTACTTGCGTACCCCTAGGTGACCAAGTAGGCGCCACGGGGCCCTACAATCCACCAGGTGTACACACTACTCCCCATTCGATCGGCTCCCTAACGTAGATACCCGTGCTGGCCCCACCGTGGGGTGTACCATTCCCCAACGTGGCAACCTGATAAAACTAACGGTGCACGGCTTATATCTACACGATGCAACAACGGCTTACCTACCAGCCCGGGCCCACTCACGCATATGAAGCCCGTTGGACTTGCGTTGCCACCGCTAACCCGTTTGCCTCTTACAGTCAAGCCCAGTATGCGTGTCCCGTCCTCGACATGGGTCGAGCCCACAAAGATACGTATGGGTTACTGGTTGAAATGGGCCTCCACAAGCTACCCACCTAAGCTTGTCCCTCTTTCTAGTATATCCCACTTAACCCTTTAATCATGTTTTAATTACATGTTTCCACTTTGGTTAAGTATTCTAATCGTATTTTCTATTGCCACTCAAGGCAATCACTAGATTTTCTCATGCCACCCAAGGCACCCACTTAACCCCTCATGTCCCTCTACATGCTAATGTGGTTAAGTGTTTCTTAATTAATTAATTAAGAACGTAACCTTTGTAAAGACCTCTCACATTAGACTGTCTTTTATGACCGCTGGTTAAGCCGGTTGGTTCCGGGCAGCCTTATGTCATAACAGAGTCTAACCTCGTGTCTTTACATTAATCACGTATTTAGTTTGTGCCTAAGACCTCTCACATTGGGCTAACACTTGTAGCAACTGGTTAAGCCGGTTGGGTCCGGGCAGGTTTACGCTACAACTGAGTCCAACCTCGTGTCTTAGTCAATTAATTACACCTAATTAATCACCCTCATAGTTTTATATTAATTATCCCTAATTAATCAAGTTTTTCTTAACATGGGTAGACCTAACTCAATAGGTAAATTCCCATGGGGTAGACCTAACTCAATAGGTAAATTCCCAACACATAGTATGGGTACACCTAACTAAATAGGCAAATTCCCATACTATGTTCATTTATTTTATATTATGCATAATTATATTAATTTCACATAATCTTATTAACCTATGCATTTAATTACCCCATCGTTCCCACGTAATTTCGTTCTCATGATATAACACATATAAAAGGTGTCAACTTGCATATGAATGAACATGTTTCAAAGGTGCCATCTTGCATATTAACAAACACATAACTTGCACATGCACTTGCATAACATGTCACATAACTTGCATATAATATGTCACATAACTTACATATTCACTTGCATAACAAACTTGCATATTAACTCATAGACTTGCATAATGTGTCATCATGAACTTGCATATTAACAAACATGTAACTTGCATATTAACAAACATGTAACTTGCATATTAACAAACATGTAACTTGCATATTAACAAACATGTAACTTGCATATTTACAAACATGTAACTTGCATAAACTTACATACTCAACATGCATAAACATACATACTCAACATGCATAAACATAAGATTAATGCTAACATCATATCATATGATTCAAAGCTCATTAATCCACATACAAAACCATAAATCTCATCACATCTCATCTAATTAGTTTACCAAAAGATCATCAAAGTGATAGAAACTCACAACTAGCAACTTTGAACACCAAATGAAGAAGATTAAGATGCTAAGAAGGGATTAGAAGTTGATTAGAGAGTGATTAGTATGCAACCCTCTTCATAAAATTAGTGGAGGCCATGAGAGCTAGCATTTTGCCATAGTTTAGTCACTAGGTTTAATTATGAATGAATTAGGGTAGGTTAGGGTCTTATTTATAGATTAGGCAAGTGTTTTAGGCCATAGGATTAACCCTAGATTCAATCCAAGCCATCAAAGCATGTCTTGGGGAAGAAGTCAAGTGTAGGAACCATCTAGGGCCTTTAGATTAAAGATGGACCATGAGAACCATTCAAATGCAAAATCTGCACTTGAGCGAATCGGCCCACGGGTTGACAGCCAAACACCCTGGATTAACCCCTAGTCGACCCAGCGGGCTCGGGTCGACTTCAAAAATCGGCCGGTTCGGTTATTCCCCTCTCCCAATTCGCTGTTTTGAGCATTTTTGCATATTTATTTATTAAATTTTCAATTATATATATATATATATATATATATCAATATATATATATATATATCTACACAACCCATTTCACTTAATTAAGTATACTTTAATTTGGGAATTTTCGTGAAACTTCGCGAGGCCATATCTTGGTCATACGGACTCCGATTTTCGAAAACTCGGACTCTATTTCGCGTATTTTTCCGAGACGAACGCAATGGCATAGCCCGTTTCCCTTGATTCCCATTTTAGAATTAAATTCTGCCTCGATTTATGTTATTACAGGTTATTGAAAATACGGGTTGTTACATTCTCCCCTCCTTAAAGGATTTCGTCCCCGAAATCTTCAAGTTAGGAAGAACGTATCCTACCATCCAATCATCCATCTACTCAAAGCATCATCCACGAGCAATCATTGTCCTTACAAGATTCTAAATGCTGGATGGATATATGCAAAAGTGTGTGTATATGTACTTACCTAATGCAAAAATCAGGCGGTTACTGATACAGTAAACCTCCTTAATGCAAACCATGATAGTGCCATGCATCCAATATGTATGCGAAACCCTATTGACACATACAAATTTCTACATGCGTGCACGACCATACACAAAAATGCATCATCCATATGATAACACAGCCATGATACATCCATCAATCTAACTACCACATCCATTTATGCAATATGCAACATGAAGTGACTGAGCCGATCTAGTGCCTAATGTGTGTGTATATGCATCCACGAGCAACCACTAGCAAACAATTGCATCCATATGCATCCATCAACCATAACATGTTTCAAACACATGTTTCAACCATAGGTTTTACCCTATCTAAAGGTCATAGGTATTAGCGAGAGGATATACTAAAGATAAGATAAGTACTAGACAAGCAATAAAGGAGAAGTTAAAAGACATACTCTCAAAAAGAAATGGATACAAAGAACGCATCTTTGCTTCCGTCTCCCAAGTAGCATTGCTTTCGTCATCTCCCCATTGCACTTTAACTAGCTGAACTTCTCTGTTCCTCAACTTCCTAGTTTCTGACCCAAGGATGCGAGTAGGAGCTCGTCGAATCGTCGCATCACGCTCTACCTCTACATCTCTAAGCAAGCTCGGCTCTACCACCTCCGCGGTCTCATGTAAGCACTTCCTCAAATGTGATACATGGAATACATCATGAACACCACTAAGTCTGTCGGGCAACTCCACCCTATATGCCATCCGTCCAATCCTTTCCTTAATAGGAAACGGCCCAACAAATCTCGGTGCTAACTTCCCTACGGACCCAAAGCGAACAACATTTCTCAATGGAGATACTTTGACAAAAACCATGTCCCCAACCTCAAACTCAAGATCCGTCCTTCTCCGATCCGCATAAGATTTCTGTCTATCTTGCGCTGCTTTCATCCTTTTTCGAATTAAATCAATCTTCTCTGAAGTCTCTCTAACCATATCCGGCCCAAGCATGATCTTATCCGTAGATTCCCACCAACATGTAGGAGATCGACAAGGCCTTCCATAAAGAGCTTCGAAAGGAGCCATACCAATACTGGACTGAAAGCTGTTATTATATGCGAACTCCACCAAAGGAAGATGTTCTTCCCATGTACCTCCAAAATCCAAGATACAAAGCCTCAAAAGATCTTCTAAGATACGGTTCACCCTCTCAGTCTGACCGTCCGTCTGAGGATGATATGCGGTGCTCAAACACAACTGAGTCCCTACCGCCTCTTGCAAACTTCTCCAAAACTCACTAGTGAAAATAGGATCTCGATCACTCACAATGCTGGATGGTACGCCATGCAATCTAACAATCTCTCTAACATAGACTGAAGCAAGCCATGGAGCGGTCCTCTTACTCTTTACGGGTATAAAATGGGCACTCTTGGTAAGTCTGTCTACCACAACCCAAATTCCCGTATTGCCCTTCCTCGATCTCGGTAACCCGTCGATGAAATCCATCGAGACACTATCCCACTTCCACTGTGGAACTTCCAATGGGTGTAGCAACCCACCGGGTTTCCTTTGCTCCACTTTAACTTGTTGGCACACTAAGCATCTAGCCACATACTCGGCCACATCTTTCTTCATACCGGCCCAGAAGAAAACTCTCTTCATGTCTTGGTACATTTTGTCTCCACCGGGATGAATAGTCATTCTTGAACGATGTGCATCATCCAAAATAGCCTTCTTCAAACCCTCATCTTGCGGTACACAAAGTCTACCGTCTCTATGCAACCATCCCTTATCATCTATGGTGTATCTACCCAAATGGCTGGACGACTCCCCTCTTATAAGCTTCTCTACCAACACAACCAACTGTGGGTCGTCTCGCTGAGCCTCGCCAATCCGTCTCAAAAGAGTAGGTCTAACCTCCAAGGATGCCAACAAACCAGGTACAAAATCAACAGAAGGTCTGAAGTCAAACAAAGAAAGAAACTCCAAGCTTCGTCGTTCCACGAACAATGGACTCAAAGATAGCCTTTTTCTACTTAAGGCGTCTGCCACCACGTTACCCTTACCAGGGGTATACGCTATCTCGAAATCATAGGATGCTAAGAACTCCATCCACCTTTGCTGTCTTAAGTTTAAATCCTTCTGAGAGAATAAGTACTTCAATGATTTATGGTCGGTGAACAACTCGAATCTCTCACCAAGAAGATAATGGCGCCAAGACTTAAGTGCGAAAACAATCGCGGCCAACTCTAGATCATGGGTAGGGTAATTCTTCTCATGCACTCTCAATTGTCTCCCTCCATAGGCTATTACCCTTCCCTCCTGCATCAAGACTGCGCCTAATCCTGTTCCACAAGCATCGGTATAAACAACAAACGGCTTACTCCCATCCGGGAGCACTAAAACTGGAGCGGTGGTCAAAGCTCTCTTTAACCGTCGGAAAGCATCATCACAATCTACATCCCACGAGAAAACCAGATTCTTTTTCGTCAAGCGGGTTAATGGGGCTGATATCTTCGCGAAGTCTTTGATGAACTTCCTATAATATCCTGCCAACCCCAAGAAACTTCTTACCTCGGTAGCATTTCTAGGAACTTTCCAATCCTGGATAGATACTATCTTTGCGGGATCCACAGCTATCCCTTCCTTAGAGACCACATGCCCTAAGAATCGCACTTCTCTTCTCCAAAAATGGCATTTAGAGAATTTAGCTTTAAGACTATGCGCTCGAAGAGTCTCCAACACTTCCTTGAGATGTAAGGCATGCTCTTCTTCATTCTTGGAAAAGACCAAGATGTCATCCACAAAAACTACTACAAACTTATTCAGATACTCTCTGAACACTCTACTCATGAGATCAACAAAGTATGCGGGGGCGTTTGTCAACCCAAATGGCATCACTAGCCACTCATAAAAACCATCCGGAGTCCGGAAAGCAGTCTTCTCTATACTGTCCTCCGCCACTCTTAACTGATGAAACCCTGTAGCTAAGTCCATCTGCGAAAATACTGACGCGCCAACCAACTGATCAAAGAGATCATCTATCCTCGGTAATGGGTGTCTATTCTTCTTCGTGAGCTTATTAAGTTCTCTATAATCCACACAAAGTCTGAGGGACCCATCCGCCTTCGTGGCAAACACTACTGGAGCTCCCCACTCCGATATACTTCGCCTTATGAACCCCTTCTCAAGCAACTCCCCTACTTGCTTATGAAGTTCTCTTCTCTCACGAGGAGCCATGTGGCGTACTGGCAAAGACACTGGTTTGGCATTATCCACCAAATAAATTCGGAAATCTATCTCCCGCTTCGGAGGCAAACCCTTTACTTCTTCAAACACATCCGGATATTCCCGGACTACTCTGACAGAACACAAACTCTCGACCGAAGCATCGAGCGATTCAAGATAACTTAGCAAAACAGATTCCATGGGATTGCAAGAGATCTCGAGAGTGTTACCCAAGCGGGTCATGAGCCTGACAACTCTCCTTTCGCAATCAAGAACGGCACCATTACTGGATAACCAGTCCATGCCCAAGATCAACCCATAGCCCGTGAAGCCCAATACAAAAGCATCACATCTAAACTCAACGCTAAGTATAGAAATCTTCAAACCCAAACATATCATAGACAGATATATGGAGCCCCCAATTGGGTTTGAGACAACCAAGGGATCATCAACTAGACTGGTGTCTAAATGCAGTGACTCAACTAACGATGATGAGATAAAAGAATGCGATGCGCCAGAGTCAAACAAAGTACGAACTGGATGATCAAACAGAAAAACCAGACTTTCAACGGAAATAGTTCTACCTCTCTGCTGAATCGGTGGAACTGAGAGAACCTGAACTTGCCCCCCTGACTGAGGTGGTGCTATAAGAGCTTGCACCTGGCCTCCTGAGGTAGACCCCGTCTTCTGCCCCTTCTTTGGGCAGTTTTTCACAAGATGCCCTGCTTCACCACAATGAAAGCAACCGGTTTTCTTCTTTTTGCGACAATCCTTACTAAGGTGTCCTGGTGTTCCACAATTGAAGCACTTCTTCTTCGTCTTCTTTTTGTCACCATTGCCTTTTCCGCCCTTGCCTTGTTGTTGCTGTTGCGGTTTCTTCTGATCCCCCTTTTTCTCTGGTGCCTTAGAATTCTTATCATCCTCATGCATAAGTGCCATGTAGACAAGCTTCTCAAAAGTGGCCCCCATAGGAATGTGAGTCATAGCTATTCCTTGCAATGGTTCGTTCAAGCCTCTAACGAACCTCAAAGCCTTCTTCTCCGGTGTATTCACCAACTCTATGCCAAACCTTGCTAATTGATTGAATTTGTTGACATATTCTTTCACCGTGAGATTCCCTTGCTTCAAATTCAAGAACTTCTCCATAAACAGATTCTCTTCCGCCCTTGAGAGAAACTTAGCCCCAAACCTTTGCTTAAAATCTGCCCAAGAGTCAACAGGGCGTTCTCCATTAGTGACCTCCCACCAGAATGAGGCCTCTCCCTTCATTAACCAAGTCGCCAACTTGACTTTCTTTCCCTCTTCCACTTCAAAGATATCTAGCAACTCTTCCACTTCCTTAAGCCAATCTCTAGCCTCTACGAAAGTCTCTGAACCAAGAAAAGGTTTTCCTCCTATAGCCTTGAACTCCTTGCAAACCTTAGCAAAATTATCCACTCTAGGCTGAGGAGGAGGAGCGGTTGTCTCTGGTGTAGTAGCATTGGCCGGACCCGCAGCCGCGGCCCTAGCCTCTTGCAACCTCCTATACCATAGTGGTATAACTAAACCCTCCGGGATGTTAAGATCTTCAGCCATGCTGAAACGAAAGAGGAAAGATTCAAAAAGGAGATTCCGAAAGATAAAGATATGGCTATTGGGGATTATGCTTTTCTTTTTCAAAAACTTTTTCTCTTAGAAGACATGCTTTTAAAAATCCTTTCTTCGAAAATACTCTTAGAAAGTAGTTTTTCTCAAAAATTTTATCTGTTCTGGTAACCTTAAGCTCTGATACCACGTGTAACACCCCACTCCCGCTATGATCACTCACAATGGGAATGCCATAACATCGGTGGAGTATTTTAGTGAATATAGAACAGAAAAATTACAACAAGACAGATATAAATAGTACTTGAAATTTTAAAACATCATCTCATAACAGCGGAAGTAAAACATGTCTGGTTACATCATAAACCCACAATAAAAGTCAAGTACAATATCCATCAAAATAAAGAAGTACATAATCCCACTCTCATACAATAGCCAAAACAAAAGGAAGGATAACTGGATAACTGGAGCTTTACATCTACCCAAGCTCCTAAAGACTGGAACAGCAATCCGATCAAGCTCCACTACTGCTAGGATCCACCACAGGACCTGAGGGTTGGGAAAAAGATAAAAACAACGGGGTCAGACATAAGTCTGAGCGAGTCCTATAACTTTAACAATACAATCGTTAAAGTAACCAGAGAAGACATGAATTGATATACGGTAACATATAGGGATGAATAGCTACCCTAACAGTCAACTAAACTAAGATAAAGGATAAAGACGCATCTACCCTTCCTAAGGTAAATTACTAAACTGCACCACACCAGTCGTTCCTAACTTAAAGGTTGATCCCACCCATGGACTTATAAAATTAACTTAATAGTACTTGCGTACCCCTAGGTGACCAAGTAGGCGCCACGGGGCCCTACAATCCACCAGGTGTACACACTACTCCCCATTCGATCGGCTCCCTAACGTAGATACCCGTGCTGGCCCCACCGTGGGGTGTACCATTCCCCAACGTGGCAACCTGATAAAACTAACGGTGCACGGCTTATATCTACACGATGCAACAACGGCTTACCTACCAGCCCGGGCCCACTCACGCATATGAAGCCCGTTGGACTTGCGTTGCCACCGCTAACCCGTTTGCCTCTTACAGTCAAGCCCAGTATGCGTGTCCCGTCCTCGACATGGGTCGAGCCCACAAAGATACGTATGGGTTACTGGTTGAAATGGGCCTCCACAAGCTACCCACCTAAGCTTGTCCCTCTTTCTAGTATATCCCACTTAACCCTTTAATCATGTTTTAATTACATGTTTCCACTTTGGTTAAGTATTCTAATCGTATTTTCTATTGCCACTCAAGGCAATCACTAGATTTTCTCATGCCACCCAAGGCACCCACTTAACCCCTCATGTCCCTCTACATGCTAATGTGGTTAAGTGTTTCTTAATTAATTAATTAAGAACGTAACCTTTGTAAAGACCTCTCACATTAGACTGTCTTTTATGACCGCTGGTTAAGCCGGTTGGTTCCGGGCAGCCTTATGTCATAACAGAGTCTAACCTCGTGTCTTTACATTAATCACGTATTTAGTTTGTGCCTAAGACCTCTCACATTGGGCTAACACTTGTAGCAACTGGTTAAGCCGGTTGGGTCCGGGCAGTTTTACGCTACAACTGAGTCCAACCTCGTGTCTTAGTCAATTAATTACACCTAATTAATCACCCTCATAGTTTTATATTAATTATCCCTAATTAATCAAGTTTTTCTTAACATGGGTAGACCTAACTCAATAGGTAAATTCCCATGGGGTAGACCTAACTCAATAGGTAAATTCCCAACACATAGTATGGGTACACCTAACTAAATAGGCAAATTCCCATACTATGTTCATTTATTTTATATTATGCATAATTATATTAATTTCACATAATCTTATTAACCTATGCATTTAATTACCCCATCGTTCCCACGTAATTTCGTTCTCATGATATAACACATATAAAAGGTGTCAACTTGCATATGAATGAACATGTTTCAAAGGTGCCATCTTGCATATTAACAAACACATAACTTGCACATGCACTTGCATAACATGTCACATAACTTGCATATAATATGTCACATAACTTACATATTCACTTGCATAACAAACTTGCATATTAACTCATAGACTTGCATAATGTGTCATCATGAACTTGCATATTAACAAACATGTAAC
The DNA here is from genome assembly GCA_030737875.1 of Allium sativum. Classification (NCBI taxonomy): domain Eukaryota; kingdom Viridiplantae; phylum Streptophyta; class Magnoliopsida; order Asparagales; family Amaryllidaceae; genus Allium; species Allium sativum. The sequence continues at coordinate 418,424,788 of CM060913.1, read as the reverse complement.
TTGCATATTAACAAACATGTAACTTGCATATTAACAAACATGTAACTTGCATATTAACAAACATGTAACTTGCATATTTACAAACATGTAACTTGCATAAACTTACATACTCAACATGCATAAACATACATACTCAACATGCATAAACATAAGATTAATGCTAACATCATATCATATGATTCAAAGCTCATTAATCCACATACAAAACCATAAATCTCATCACATCTCATCTAATTAGTTTACCAAAAGATCATCAAAGTGATAGAAACTCACAACTAGCAACTTTGAACACCAAATGAAGAAGATTAAGATGCTAAGAAGGGATTAGAAGTTGATTAGAGAGTGATTAGTATGCAACCCTCTTCATAAAATTAGTGGAGGCCATGAGAGCTAGCATTTTGCCATAGTTTAGTCACTAGGTTTAATTATGAATGAATTAGGGTAGGTTAGGGTCTTATTTATAGATTAGGCAAGTGTTTTAGGCCATAGGATTAACCCTAGATTCAATCCAAGCCATCAAAGCATGTCTTGGGGAAGAAGTCAAGTGTAGGAACCATCTAGGGCCTTTAGATTAAAGATGGACCATGAGAACCATTCAAATGCAAAATCTGCACTTGAGCGAATCGGCCCACGGGTTGACAGCCAAACACCCTGGATTAACCCCTAGTCGACCCAGCGGGCTCGGGTCGACTTCAAAAATCGGCCGGTTCGGTTATTCCCCTCTCCCAATTCGCTGTTTTGAGCATTTTTGCATATTTATTTATTAAATTTTCAATTATATATATATATATATATATATATCAATATATATATATATATATCTACACAACCCATTTCACTTAATTAAGTATACTTTAATTTGGGAATTTTCGTGAAACTTCGCGAGGCCATATCTTGGTCATACGGACTCCGATTTTCGAAAACTCGGACTCTATTTCGCGTATTTTTCCGAGACGAACGCAATGGCATAGCCCGTTTCCCTTGATTCCCATTTTAGAATTAAATTCTGCCTCGATTTATGTTATTACAGGTTATTGAAAATACGGGTTGTTACATTTTGTTTTGCAGATTTATATTCACAGGATCCTAATTTACAGCTGAAGCGGTATTCAGAAAGCTCTGTATCCGTGTATCTGTTTTCAGTTGTGCTTTGTATTGTTTTTCCGCTGCGATGTATTTAAAATTAATTTAAATCTCTGATATTTTATGTGTAATATTTATTCATACTCTGTAATATTCTTGTATTCTGATGGAATTGTTGTAATAAGCAATGAAATGTTCTTCTGTTTGTGTTCTGATCTATCTTGTCCTCAACTCAATTCGTGATTTCCCGTAAGGGGGATTTCGGGTCATTTCAATATATATGCATTGTGAAATTATATATATGAGTTGTGAAATAAAAATACATATGTGCTGTATAAAATTATATATGCTATATAAAAAATAATCATGATATGAAAATATTATTGGTTCGATAAAAATATAATTTTTATCGTATATACTCAGTATATAAAATTGTCATGTATGGAATAATTGTTAGATCGTCAACAAAATAATATAATTTTTAACATATATATGCACTGTATAAAATTAGCATGTAATGGAATATTCAATTTTGATTTAAAATTGAAATGGAAGTTAAAATTGTTTTTAAATGAATTTATAAACTACTTATAAAATACGTTTTAAATGGAAATCAACAATATACATATATATATATATATATTTAATGGCTTGAATAGAACGAGTCGTGCAACGACCGTTCGCGAATTTCGACCATTAACTTCAAATGGATGTAAAGGGAGATCCGACTATCGGATTCTCTAAAACCGGAACCGTTGGGTTCGTATCGAAAAGAGTTTTCCAATGATAATATGAGATTTGAAATCTAATGGTTATATTTAAAAATATGTCCAAATCAATTTCAGAAATGATCGCTATGGAAGTTCAGTAGCCGATATTGGAAACCGACTGTAAGGGCATTAATAAAATTATTAAAAATATGAAAAAATTATGTAAAATCATAATAAATGATTTGGAGAGATTTCGGATGAAAAATTCCAAGTTTTGAAAAGAAAAAAGATATTTTTATCTAAATGAACTAGTTATTAACTAGATTAGAAATCCAATGGTTTTTAAATTAATAAATTGGATTTGTAAAGGGTTTTAATATAACCAGAATATTCCAACATATGAATTGGTATGGATTTTAATGGAAATAATCTTCAGAATATTTCGATATTGGATTCCATGATTATACAGATATTGTTGACGAATTTGGAAGATACAGATATCGTTATTCCCAATACGATATCCTTGGTTTTAGAATTCGATATTGAATATAAGCCGATATTAATTTCTATTCAAAGCCTTGTATTTGATATCAAATTGGATTTTGGGTTTGTTGTGAATGGTGTCTTAAATAACACTATTCTTAAACCTAGTTGAGAATAAAATAAATCTTTTAATTAAGATTCAGAAAAGTTTTGACAATTAATTAATATTTAATTGGAATTGAGTTGAAATTGGATTTTTGGTTTATCGTGAACTGTGTTTTAAATAACATTAGTTCTTTAACCCGATTAATAGTGAAGTTAAGATTTAGAATTAATAAATCTTTTTATTAAAATTTAATGGAAGATTTCCAAAGTAAGGATTTCCAATTTAATATATTAAATTGGAATCGAATGGAATTCGATTTGGTAATAATCGAGATGAGCTTCTGTAAAGGATGACCGTTACTATTTATGGAATTTAGAAGGCTTTGTCGTTATTCCATTTATAGTATTGATTTGATACGGAAATTTATATTGATTATATACTGTTATGATTTCCATGAAGATTCCAATGTGAATGGAAGATGATTTTGGGTTTATCATGAACTTTGTTTTAAAGGACATTGATTCTTTAACCCAGTTAAAGACATGATTAATTTCCAGAAAGTTGAATAATAATCAAGTAATGATTTTTGAAGATTAAAACTAACAAGAGTTTTAATAAATCTTTAATTAGATTGGAATGAATGAATGGTAATTAAATTTACCAAAACATGAGATGTGGTATAAACCAAATATACCTGGTTGTGGATATTGATTGTGCTTGATTGATTTATTGTGCTCGACCAGTTTATGAGCAAAATATGCTTTTACATTTAGCACTGGGTTGGGTAGAAATATTTATATGCTAACATCTTGTGAAACACTTCACGATTTGACTATGAGATGTGTAGCGATGTTGTTGAGTTCATTTCAAATTTAATGAATGATTTTGAAATGATATTTTTCTTAAGTGAAAAGAAATGTGTTCCCGATTTTGGACAAGGAATGTTTTATAAAAAATGTTTTATAAAACAGATTGGGTTATGAGGCCTAAACCTGATATTGTCGAAATGATTTTGAAATGTATTATGTGTTTGACATTGTAGTTCATCACATAACCGATTAGTTGCCATTGATGATATATCTGTTTGGTAGCGAAGAATTTATTCTCTTGCTTAACACCCTTCTTTGAGATGTACGAGCTCAATGGTTATGTGATTAATAGTGACTGATCATATGTATGAATTGCTAATGTAAAGTACTATATTTTGGAAAATACTTGTGATTATTATGTTGTGAAAAGATTTTCCCTACTTCAGGATATAAAAATGATTTAGTATGTGGCTAAAGATTCTGGTAACCTAGACGACTAAAATTATGGGTGAGAGAGACCCAGGGCCTTAATTAGTGAGTGGTCAGTGTAGCCTACTCCATCGTGGGAGGTGCACATTTATATATCGAGTTGGTGAGGTGCGTAGCCTTTGCCTTGTCTAAAGGGAGCCCGGTATTTGGTTGCATACTTGTTTGCATGCATTGTTATGTTTTGGAATTCATATTTCCAAAGATTTTGGTTTGAGATCCCGAAGTGGAATCTACTTTGATATAAAGCTAGATATGTATTTCAAATAATTTGAAATAAGAAATTGGGAAATAAAGTCCAAAGGAATAATTTCTGTAAAGTGAATTGGATTTTGGAAAAATATAAATTTGGGATTAAGCCTAAATGGGTAGATTGAGGAATTGCATGTTGTATAATGCATAGTAGATACATATTTCTATTATTGGTTGTTGTTTATGCACTGGTATTCGTGGGGGGTAAACCCGTTCCGTGACATACGGCGTGGTCCCGTGATTTACTTTATTTTAAAGTGAAGTTTAATAACTGTTTTAGTTCTCACACCAGTCCCATGACTGACTCGGAGTTTATTGTTTCTACCTAAACTCTGGGTGCCCATATTTTCCACACGGGCAGCTAATAGTTTTCATTTTGCAGATTATTTCATTTAGCAGGATTTTGGATCGAAGGTTAAAGCTGTGTCCAGAGCATTGGTAGTCTTCCGCTGTGTTAGTTTATTTGTTTTTCTAGATTGTATTACATTTATTGTAAATTTATTTCCACTGTATATTATTTTCGATACTCTGATATTTTGTACTCTGATGTAACATTATTATGATGTTTGTAAAAGTCTTCTAGTGTTTATTCTGATGTGTTGTGCGCTCAAAGTTAACGTATCCACCTTTTTGGTTCGATTTAAGTCGTTTAGCGATTAATTTGGATCGACTGAGAGGGAGGGTCGTTACAGTGAGGGAGATAAGGGGTTGACTTCAATATATAAATATATATATTTTAATAAAATTTAATTTTCAGAAAGTTAGTTTTTATTTCGAACTCTAAATCAAACCCAACGACTATCGCCGCTAGCTAGATACCCCTATTCTGGACATAATGGGATATGTCCCGCAAGCCAATTCAACTATTTCGTTCAGTTTTCATCAAAATTAAAATATAAATTAATATAACGTTGAAAATTGATTTCAACATACATTTTAATTTACTGGGGCCACATCCAAAAATTCTAGAAAAACAAATCTAGCTATTTTTAGACGATATAGTCCTAACAAAACTAATTTTGTCAAATCTGGATGTCATTTGAAAAATGGCCAATTTCCAGTCGGTTAAATTCAAACTGAAATTACCAAACACGTTTAAATTTATCACGCTCACATATTAATTCCAAAAATTATGAAAATTGGAATATAACAATAATTTGACATTCCGGATCCAACAAAAAGTGGTTTCATCGAAAACAAAGGTCGTTTGCAAAATGGCTATTTTTAAGAGCTATATATTATATTAATATATATATATATATTCCATAGCGAGTATTTTAAATTTTAAACTGGACATAACTTTTAATTTATAAAGTGAAATCTCAGTTTCTTACATTCGTTAGAAAGATACAATTAAATAGATTCATATGTTTCTGGTTTTACTGAAATTCGATTTATCTTGAATTCTGTATATTCAATTGAAATTTAAAATCGAAATTTCAAACTACCGCGCCATTTCGAGTTCGTTTTATAATTAAAATAATTTTATACATTCTAACTTCGATTAAAATAAATTCTTAGTCGTTATTATTTAAAATAAATCATTTCAAATTCTCAAAATTCATTAAAATTGCAAAAATAATTTTTTTAATTAGGTTTAGAAATTCCTGGTTGTTACAATCTCCCCCGCTTAAAATATTTTCGTCCTCGAAAAGGAACGGAGCTGAAAGTTTCTTAACTAACCAACTTAACTCTCATTCTTCAACTTTTCAGTTTCTAAGAATTTTCAAATTTCTCAAAAATTTGGCTAACACCCTAAATTTTCGAATTTTTTTGCTATAACATCCTTTGTACGGGTTGATATTTAAAACCGCAACTTGCCTCACAGGGCCCTCTCAATCCAAAAGAAAACGAAAAAGCCAAGTGGCTTGCCAATCGAACCATAAAATCATCAAACCCAATGAATATAGTAAATATGTACCTATTTGTTAGGCATATAATTTTATTCCTCTTCTTAGCATTCATGCTATAACCTGTTCATGCATATATATACATGTATACAATTCCAATCAATTTTCAAATTCAGTTCAATAATAAATTCAATTTGGCTAAACTTACCTTCCATTTTCATATTGGTTTTATTAGTGGAATTAATAATTATCCATCACAACCAGCAATCAATTAGTTAATTAGCTTTTCCAATATATAATTTTATACATACTCAAAAATCACATTTTTAAGGACGAATTACCGCAATAAATCCTAGCTAAGTTTTGGTTCTCACACCAGTCAATTGGAAAATATAGATATCCCACTTTTGAAACACGAAAATAAATACTGATAATGTCACGACATCACCAGAATTATTCCCAGGCATCTAGAGTGTGATTCTATATCCATCCAGTACAATTGAGACTTCGTATACACGTGGATCATCCCTATATACCCGATAGTCCAAAATCAATTTAAAATAAAATACTCACATACGTATAATAAGGTTTAATTTTTTTTAAAAAAAATTGTTTTCATTTTTATTTTAAAAATAACACTCTTTTGAAACTCATTCTAAGATACTACTGATCCCATCTCTAACGAGTCATTCTCATTGGATATTACAAATCCAATCTCTGATGAATTCTTTCGTTCGGTTCAAATGTGTCTTGTTCTCAAGCTTTGTAAACCAAAGCTCTGATACCACGATGAAACAACCTAAACTCACCCGTAAGGGAAAGCCCGGATTGAGTTGAGAACATGACAAACCAGAACACAAACAATAGAACATTTCATTTCTGTTATAACGATTACATAGAGTACAAGAATATTCCAGAGTATGAATAAATATTACACATTGGAAATAAAGTATCAGAGATTAAAATTTTACATAGAAGCGGAAAATAATACATAAGTACAATGTGTAGCGGAAAATAACAACTGACCCAGCAGAAAAAAATACACGGATACAAAGCTTTCCGAATATAGCTCCAGCTGTAAATCCAGGATCCTAGAAGAAGAAATATCTGCGAAAACCAAAACTACTAGCTGCCCGTGTGGAAAATATAGGCACCCAGAGTTTAGGTTAAAAAAATAAACTCCGAGTCAGTCATGGGACTGGTGTGAGAACTCAAAACAGTTATTTAAACTTAACTTTAAAATAAAGTAAATCACGGGACCACGCCGTATAACGCGGAACGGGTTTACTCCAGATGAATACTAGTTTAAAACATAAAACAACGCAATGCTTTTTGAAAAATGAAGCTATTATAAGACTCAGGTTCCATTACACAATGCAACGCAAGCCGAAGGATAGAGTTTTCCCTCATAATAGCCAAACATGCATGATACGTTTAAAACAAATCATTTTTGTTATTACTGTAAGTGTATAGTGTCAATGTCAACTTCAAATATAAATGTATCAATCATAGACGGCATGAGCGCCCCATCCCACTACGTCGCCATATAGGTTTACATTTAAAGCCGAAAAATGTTGTATTGGAAATTGGGTTTCCATCACGAGTCATGGCAAGGGATGTACTCCTTACCGATTTGAGACACTCTAGCAAATGCCTCAGGGCTCGGACATTGGCGAACCCTGGATCCAGAATATTCTTTTATTCAAATATTCACATTTTTAGGGAAAGGTTCGCATTAATTTTATCAAAGATAAAAGCCTTTAAATTTATTCTTTAATCTTCCTTTTGATATTAATTCAAAAGATTTGATTTTATCCTTTATCAATTCTAAACCAAATTAAGTTTTATCAACTAGTCAGGATTAGCGAACTTTACCGAAGTAATCATGAATTTATTAATCCCAATCCCAACCTATTCATCCCATGGAGAAAAACTGATAGTACCCCATATCTAACACCCATGGTGTTATTGGTAAAATTAATTACCATTTTACGTTCAAATCTAATTAAAGATTTAACTATCGCCTGGAGTAAAACTGGTGGTACTCCATTCTCGATCATTTCCCAAATTTGATAATTTAAATTATCACATTCTCATTTCAATCTAATTAAAGATTCATTAAAATTCCAATTATTTTTATTCTTCCAACAATCATTATTTAATGATTATTTAACTTTGGAAACACAAACATGCCACATGGACAATCTACACTGTACCACTGATTTCTGCCATTATATAACCTCTAAGCTCATACATCTCAGAGAAGGGTGTTAAGCAAGAGAATAAATTCTCCGCCACCAAACAAATATATATTTAATAGAGATCAACAATATGGTTCGAAATACAATGTTAGACATGTAATCCTATCTTTAACTGGGTTAAAGAACCAATGTCATTTAAAACACAGTTCATGATAAACCCAAAATCACATTCCATTAACCATGGAATCTTCACGGGAAACTAATCAATATATAATTGATATCAATTTTCGTATCCGACCAGTAATATAAATGTAATAACAGCTAAGCCTTTTAAATTCTATATATAGTAACAGTCTTCCTCCACAGAAGCTCACTTTGATTATCACTAAATAGAATTCCAACCAATTCCAATTTAATATATTAAATTGGAAAACTTAACTTTGGAAAATTTTCATTAAATCTTAATAAAAGATTTATAAATTCCAAATCACATTTCTCTGTTAATTTGATTTAAAGAACAAATGTCATTTAAAACACAGTTCACAATAAACCCAAAATAAAATTCCATTCTATCCCAATTACTAAATATAATTGGAAACTCTAATTATCTTAATTAAAATATTTATTCTTTTCACAACAGGGTTTAAGAACAATGTTACTGAAGACACCATTCACAACAAACCCAAAATCCACATTGATATTAAATATAAGGCTCCAAACAGAAATTATATCGGCTTACATTCAATATCAAATTCTGAAACCAACACATATCGTATGGGGAATAACGATATACATCTATCTTCTAAATTCCTCCACAATATCAGTATAGTCACGGAATCCAATATAGAAATATCCCAAAGATGATTTCTATTCAAATCTATTCCAATTCATACATTGGAAAATTCTGGTAGATTAAAACCATTGACAAATCCAATTTATTTATTTAAAAAACGTTAAATTATGTTTCTAGTTAATAAGTAGTTCATTTTGATAAAAATATATTTTTATCTTTACAAACGTGGAATTTTTCATCCAAATTCTTTTCAAATTATTTATTATGATTTTACACAAATTATTAATATTTTTAATAATTTTATTAAGGCCCGTACAGTCAGTTTTCAATAACAGCCACCAAACCGCATCTATAGCGACCTTTTTCAAATTTGATTTGGACATAATTCCAAATCCAACCGTTAGATTTCAAATCTCTTATATTCATTGGTAAGCTCTTTTCGATACGAACCCATCGGTTCCGGTTTTAGGAGAATCTAATGGTTGGATCACTGCAACAAAATAGTCCTTTTACAACGGGCAAAAACCGTTGTTATATGCTTTCACAACGGACGAAAGCCCGTCCTAATATGCGTCGTCATAATAGGTCCTTTGTAATTTACAACCGTCAGTGGCTGTTGTAAAAGACCGCTGTAATAATGTGCTCTATCACGTGCACGAACTCTATGACAATGGCTATAAACCCGTTGTAATAGCTTATTAATTACAAGCGGCTTCTGCCCGTTGTAATACATTATATTACAACAGATTTTTTCCATTGCGAAATAAATGAAGATTTATATATAATTGCTGCCATATAGATTCATAATATATATATATATATATATATATTAAAATGCAATAAATATTGTGATGCAACAATCAAAATCACATAATAATACATAATAAAAGACTACAGCAAAAGTCTTAAAATTCCAGCGTATTTCAAAAAGATAGATAAGTTTACATCCAAAAGATTTAGATAAGTTTACATTCCAAAAGATTTAGATAAATTGTATCGACATAGTTCTAACATAAATTACATAACTAATTTCATAAGTACCAACACTAGACCAAGGAAACGTAATTTTTGTGCCACGCAATTGTAGATCCAACGGCCTGTCTGATAGTGGACATCTCTGAATTTGGCCTAAACAAAAAAGCTTCCAGTGTAACCTGATCTCGTTGGTCTTGAGCCTGCATATTGTTACTAGCATGGTATGACTGCGGTTTCAGAAATAATACGTACACCTAAAAAAGAGTAGACATGCGTGTAAATTTGGTCACACGTATAAACACAACAGCAACATAGGAACATACAGAGTGCGTGTGTGTGTGTAAATGTGTGTGAGTGTCTATATAGAGATAGTGCACGTGTATCTTTTATCAAATTGTACAAATCTACACCACCATTAATTTTGATATGAAATTTCAGTTCAGTATACCTAGTTAGTTATAAAAAGCATAAAATTTGTCATTGATTTAGGTCATGAAACATAACCAAATGTGGGTAATCAATTTTGGGATCTTGGCTAGATTATTGGGAGCAGTAAGTATAAATCCGCAATATTGCAGGCTACCAGTATATAAATTTTTCCATCACATGCATGGAAAGAGTAAATTTCGATATGTTAAAGAATACTGCTAATTTTGAAGACAAAAAATAATGCATATTTTAAACCTGAAACTGGTAGCAAATCTAGTATTTTCAATCCCAAACATATAACTGCCAATTTATGCAAATAGTGACAATGAGAAATTTGAGCTCTTAATTGCAATAATAATAGGTTTAAGAACATAATGTAAGGTAAGTATTAAAATTTATGTTTTATCAAATTGTACAAATCTACACAATTAATTCTGATATGAAATTTTAGTTCAGTATACCTAATTAGTTATAAAGCGTAAATTTTGTCATCAATTTAGCGCATGAAACATATCAACCAAATGTGGTAATCAATTTTGGGATCTTGGCTAGATTATTGGGAGCATTTAGTACAAATCTGCAATACTTCAACCTAGCACTGTATAAGTTTTTCCATTACATGCGTGGATAGAGTAAAATTCGGTAAGTTAAAGAACAATGCTAATTTTGAAGACAAAAAAATAATGCATATTTTAAACCTAAAACTGGTAGCAACTCTTGTATTTTCAATCCCAAACATATGACTGCCAATTTATGCAAATAATGATAGAGAGAATTTTGATCTCTCAGTTACAATAATAATAGGTTTAAGAACATAATGTAAGGTAAGTATTAAAATTTATGATTTATCAAATTGTACAAATCTACACCATACTTAATTATGATATGAAACTTTAGTTTAGTATACCTAATTAGTTGTTTAGTATACCTAATTAGTTATAAAGAATAAAATTTGTCGTTAATTTAGCTCATGAAACATATCAACCAAATGTGGGTAATCAGTTTTGGGATCTTGGCTAGATTATTGGGAGCAGTAAGTATAAATCTGCAATATTTCAGCTTACCGGTGTAAAAAAATTTCCATTGCATGCGTTGAAAGAGTAAAATTCGGTATGTTAAAGAATAATGCTAATTTTTAAGGCCAAAAAATGATGCATATTTTAAACCTAAAACCGGTAGCAAGTCTTGTATTTTCAATCCTAAACATATGACTGTCAATTTATGGAAATAATGACAGAGAGAAATTTTAGCTCTCAATTGCAATAATAATAGGTTTAAGAACATAATGCAAGGTAAGTATTAAAATTTTGTACAGCAGGGAATGAAAAAAACATGGAATACTAAGTGTTAAATATACGTACACGTCATATTAATGCCCAAAATATTAAGAATGGAAATCGGTGATCAGATCAAAAACACAGAAAATCCAGATGAGAACACAATCTCGTTTCGTCCTAGGTGAATTCCATGTTAGAAATAATGAAAAACAAATGTACTCATTAAAATCGGAAAATGTGATTGAAATAGAAGAGAAATGGTTTCGCCTATTGGCATTATCATATAAAAATATGTAATATGAAACTTTACTACATTCAAAATAAGGTAGCAACAGCCCTGCCAGTTGTTTTGTGACCATTTGTGAAGACAAAGAGTATGAGCAAGAAATTGGGTTAATAATATAGCAGGAAAATGAGAGAATTTCTGTACTCGTATATCATAGTACTTTAATCAGAGCACCCATTTTCGTTTAATGCAGAGGATTAGAATGTGTGAAATTACACATGCATATCAGCCTAGAACATTTAATTTGTAATAAGAAGTAACATATGTCATTGGTATGTCTAAGTGAGCACATTAATGGAATTCCCAGTTCAAGTACTCAAAGTAAGGTGCAGTATTAATAGTGTATTAGGTAGCAAAAAACAGGTTAGGTGTGAGATTGAATCCAAAATAACGACAAAGGTAATAAACAAACAAATTATTTGATTCATGGGAAAAAACTGGTATAAGTTGCATGCGTACTAACACGGTTAGGATAAAAATTGATAACTGAGCAACATTGGGCATACCTGGCAGACGGTTGTAAGCAAATGGAGGAATAATGCTGTGTAGAATAAAAAGGGCAGAATAAATTATCGGACAAACCAGTACGGAGCAGAAACAGAAGACAGGCGAAGATTAAGTTAGTCGGTGGTTCCTGCTGCTATTGTTATGAACCCGTTGAATTGTGGGATTTCGGACATAGTGGACAATCATGGAGTATAAGAGAATTGGACGGAGGTTGCTGAAATCTTTCCGGAGAATTGGTCGACGGAGTTAGGGTTTTAGAACAGACTGTTGAGAGAAACCAATGGTCTAATCAGATTTGAGGCAGACTGAAGGAGTCGGCCGTCGATTGGAGGAGAGGCAGCGGTAGACTGAGAGATCGCGGTGGTTGATCTGAGGGGAAGCAACAATTGTTTTGAGGGGAGGCTGCGGTAGACTGAGAGATCTAGGATTTTCTTTTTAATCTTATGGCCTACAATGAGAAATAGTGATTGGGACTAACGGTGATTTATTTATGGATAATTGTATCGGGCTGGGCTTTGATGCTTTTATTTGTATTATTTATGTATGACAAATTAATGAAATTGAACATGTATTAAATATTAAATTATAATAAAATATGTAATTTATTTCAATCCAGACAGATATTTATCCGATGCCGCCATATTTATATTCGTTTCCAAATATTATTAAGGCTATTGTACATTCAGATCCACCTTCTGAATGATATTTTCCTTATCAATGGTTGAAAATGAAATAGTCGATATTTCCCATATCAATCTGATTTTGGTTACTGAAAGGGGATGAAGATGAAATAATTGAAACATATCAATAGTTGAAAACATAAAATGAAAACAAAATGATTACGAAATGTTTGTGTTTCATTATTACTTTTAAAATTCATAGTTGTACCAAAACAAGAGCAAACGAGCAAAACTACTTTTAAAAACAATAGATCTACTTCAGAAAATTTTAATGTTTTTAAACTATGAAACAGAAATATTAATTTAATTATTAAATATCAAATACAAGATAATTAAAATTACTTGTTAATTATATTAATTACTAATTAATTATTAATTATTAGTCTTACTTAATGATTATTTGATACAGACTATTTAATAGTATTAATTATTAGAAAGTACTGCTTTTTATTTATTAGTTATTTATTATCAATTGTTACTTATTACTTATTAATTATTAAGTACTAATCATTATATGCCTGTTATTAATTATTATTTCTTAATCATAAATAAACATTAACTATAATTTACTAATTATTAACGACTAATCATAATTAATTATCGAATATAAAACATAATTAATGGTTATAGAAAATAATTATCTATGGCATATCTATAATATAAAATTATATTTTATAATTTTATTATTATTTTAACATTTTAGAATTAGGAATAATGTTTATAATTTTTATTTTAAAATTTTTGTCAAAATTTCAAATTTTAATTCTAATTTTTTTTAATATTAGAAAATTTATCTTAGAAATTTTTAAATCTTAAACTTTTTGTAACATTCAATATAAAATATAACAAGTATTTACATTATTAAATACCAAAAGGTTAATAATAAGTATCACTTCCTAATTATTAAAAATTACACATTAATCAAAAATTATAAAAAATAAAGTATCAAATACATAGTAAATATTAATTCTTTAGTATTTAATAAAAATTATCAAATGTTAATTACTAAATAATAAATATTAATTATTACTATAAATAACTTAGTATTTATTATTATTTATTTATTAGCATCTCTTACAATGGGCGTTATGACCATTGTAAAATTAGCACCCCTTACAATGAGCATTTTATGACTGTTGTAAAATTTACACCTATTACAACGGGCATTTTGTGAACGTTGTTAAATTAACATCTATTATAACGGGCCAAAAATGACCGCTGTAATAACAATCAATTACAACGGAAAATCATTGCCCGTTGTAAAAAGAGTATTGTATAGGCATCTATTACAACAGGCTTGAATGGACCATTGTAATAACAATCTACTACAACGGGCATTTACTGTCTGTTGTAAAAGGGGCGTTGTAATAGGATGTTTTTGTTTTAGTGGATCTCCCGTAATGTCAATTCAAAGTCAATGGTCGAAATTCGCGAACGGTGGCAGCGCGGCGCATTCTATTCGAGCCATTAATATTATATATATATATATAATATTTCGTTCAAAACATATTTTATAAATTCGTTTTAAAAACGATTCCCACTACCATTTCCATTTTAAATCAAAAATGAATACTCCGTATCATTATAATATTTAAATTATAATATTTTCAAAATATCAGATTTTGAAATCATTTTCTTTTCAATATTCATTATAAAAATGAATAAAATCGATATAAATATAATTCACATTAAAATGGCGCATATCTAATCAATACGGCTTCACATTTTTCAATATTTTCGTGTCTATCCAAAATCGGACATCAAATTTACATTTTAATCCTTCACTGAATATTATTTTAAAATATTCGTTATTTCTGAACTAGAATCAGACCCAACCAATTACCATATAATGTTAGCTATATGGATTTCATACATCACATGTACACAACAACAATGATAAACAATCATCCATCATCCAGAGTGCATTACAAAACTACATAAGCATTAAATACAAATAATTAACGCTTACAACCGTATTCAACCAATCGATTGACATACAACTAAACAAATGGGATTATTATACGCCAAATATCATCTCAATACGCGTGTGGGGTTTCAACCAACAAATACTGAATATTATTTGTGTAACGACCCAAGGATTTTCGGTCCCGAAAATCGACATAAATACCTTCACCATAACTCATGCCAACCTTCCAAACACCAAAAACACTGGAACGTTTATGGAAAGAAATTAGAGGGTGAGATAAGAAAGAAAGAAAGTTAGAATAGAAGAAGAAGAAGAAGAACCAACGCAACACAGAGTCTCACATCGCAGCGGAACAAAATATAATACAGAAATAAATCTTTATTGAGAGCTTTTTAAAAATACTTACAATATCAGAGTACAACACACATCTGGACAGTTTTAATAACCCATCCCATATACACAGCGGAATAGTAATCATAAAATATCGTACATCTGAACACCTCCAGCTCGTCTCTGGACTTCGCAGTACCTGATAACCTGAACCTGTACACCCGGGCTAACCCGAGCATTTACAAAACACCGGGTTAGTCTGGTGAACCAGAGTGAGAAAAACTCGCAGAGTATAAGGGGGATCACACAACTTGATTTTAAAGTTAAAATCCTTTCGAAAGAAAAGGATAGTCATAAGACCAAATCTTACGATAACCCAAAACAGTTTTGAAATCAATATCTTTTCTGAATATATAATAATGTCTAAATACAAGTAAATATCAATCTAGCGGAACGCTTGCATCTCACGCTCCACATACATAGTATACAATCAAAACCACGGGCGCTTATTGGAGATTGGATTCCGACTATGACAAGGTATGGGACCACCTGCCGATAGTATATCTCTAGAGGCAAATACACTGGGTTCAACAAGAACATCTTGCAACCCGGCCCTCACATGACCGACCACTCATTTCGCTTGAGTGTGTCGAATGTATATCACCAACTGTTGGGCTCAAACCACCGTTTCCCGAAAAAGGGACATCATCGAAATATATTAAAGAATGGAATGGGTTTTCTCTAGATAGGTGATTATACACCCTAATGGGAGCGACCCACATAGCCATGTTGCCTGCCCGATTTTTGTCATTTTCTAGTTGTGAGGCTTGAGGTTATAATCTTTTGAACATATTGCCACCATTCACTTTGAATGTCACATCGTCAAATCCGTCAAGTCACTAATTGACGTACATAAATATACTCTAGGTATAAAAGAAGTGCCCCTCTTTGCCACCGCTCGATATATTTGTAAAAATCAACGTACATGGTTTCAGGAAATACTCTGTCAGACATTCGTCCATACAAGTCATCCAAGAACAGGATGAACCGAAGATACTCTCTTACTGCATCCAATATAGGAATCACCCCATGGATCAGTAGCAATAGTCCTTGTAATCCACAGATTCCAACCCCGACGGAACCCCAGTATATCTCCGGGTCGAATCGGAGATTGTAAGTGGTTCTTCCGTTTTATGAAGATCTATGGTCTTCAAATGATCCATCTCGATCGTCGTCAGATATCTTCTATATATTTCGTATTTGTTGGTCGGAATGGTTTTTGAATATACATTTGATCCCGGTCTTTCCATAACAAAAATCGTAAAGGTCAGACTTGATAGTCGGTTATTTAACTATCAATTAAACATCTGTGAAATCATAAGAATAGATTTACTGGTTTAGTACTCAGCATCACTTGGCTTCTTTAATTAAAATTAATAAAACTTGGATATTCAAATATTGGGAAAAACATTTCGTTTATCACTTTATATACTGATATTTGCAAAACCATTTCATTTTGATATTTAGAAAGAATATATTATATAGCGATATCCAATATTCAATTTGACTATCGTTTGCAAAACATTTTCCATAACATTTCGCTAATTATAATTGAGAAATCAATTCAACTCACTATTCGATGTTACGCCGACTCTTTTGTTTTCATTACTTTGAAAAATATCCAATCCTTATTCTTATAGAATAAACCATTCTATATCTCATCGCCCAATCTCCTTTTATTCCCTTAATAGGGAAAATATCATCTCATATTATTTCTGTTATTTTGGAAATATTACTATACATTCTCGCCATTACCAACTAGTATCATCCTTGGATAGTCCCGAAGTCGTTCAAGTTGGGGTATTTTAATTACCTCTTAGAACTTGATCAACAACGTTCTTATCTTAAGATACATACGAGTTATAATTCAAGAACCGATATTAAATCTTACTTCAAACACATCCCACTAGTTAAAATATAACTTTATAGTTCTTCTTATCTTTTGGAAGTTTCTCTTTTTAAATATAATTAATATCGCTTATTTCGTTAATTAAATAATTCCTTACTAAACATCACTTTTATTAACTCTCGACTTATTTAAATAAATTTGTTTTACAAACTGAATTATTATTACGATTCCTATTTCCAACCTTGTTTACCAAGCTCAAATTAAATTCTTTTTTCCAATTCCTTTTTCCTTCGGAGAACTCTTTTCAATTCCATTTCCTTACTTAATTACTTATTTAAGTATTTCCAATTTCAAAACATCGCTTTACCCTCACGTTCCATTTATGAACCTTGTTTATAAATCACAGGTTTAATATAACTCTCTTTATATTTCCATTTCTCATTTCCTAATTCCAACGTTAAGTACACCTTTCATTTAAGCTGCTTAAATCACCTTATTTCTTCATTATAAGACTCGAGCTCAAATATAAACTTGTTCATAACTTCTTTTCCAAAACTTAACTATATCCCATTTCCAAAACAGTTACGTACTTAAAAATATATTTCATTTAAGAAGTAATTAATTAAAACTAAAACAAATAATTTACTTCAATGTTAACCATTGTAAAATCAGTTAACTGCTTTATTTACTGAAATAATTAATAAATTTCTTTTTTAAAAATATCTTATTAAGATTTACCAATGATTCGTTAAGTTACTTTATTTAGTTCGTTAACAACAAACTAATTAAAAAGTCCAACTTAGTTAAAATGGTTGACTTAATCAATTCAAAACACGATTATTTCTTAACCAATTTCCAATTAATTCCTTTTTTAAATTAATCAAATAATATAATTACTTAATTTAAATAACTTCATTTAACTTCTCCTTAGATGCGATAAATCAAATACTTAACTATAAGGTTATTTCTTGCTTATTTGCTTCTAATTCTTATCAACATAAGAATTTGTTTTATAAAACAATTTCATAATTACTTATAACTTTAAATAAATACTTATTTCCTTTTAAGTAAATTTTCAAAGTAATAACCTTCAAAACCTATTTTCGTTTAAAATATATTTATAACTTCAATACTGTTGATTCACAGTCGATAAAATCCATATTTTAAAAATAGATTGATTTCTAGGCTAGGTGATGCCAATTTCCCAACCAATACTATCTATTGGTTAATATCAGAGTAAATGTAGAGAATATGGTTCAACCATCAAAAATAATCAATCATTTAACCATACTGGGTAAACCCTCCATAGAATGGTAATGTTAAAATAAACAATAAATTTGAGGAATGGTTATCTTAAATCAAATCGCTCATTTTTAACTGGTAATTTCTATAATGACCATCAATCCATTAACAGACCATTCAAACAAATCAAATAATTCAAACATGTTTATAAACGTGACCAATCAAGGGAAACTACCTTATTTGGGTTAAATCATAACGAGTGGTATCTTATTGAAATTAAACGAACGTTTAATTTCATTTGTTGAATCAACGATAATTATATACCTAGCAAACGGTCAACCATTAACAATCAGAACATGCAAAATAAAAAACCCAATTTATATAAAATATAAATGGGAAGAGCTGAGTGAGTTTAACTCACCTTGAGTTAAATCTGTCGATAAATATCTGGTTTGTTTTAGTTATATTAAGCTGACATTTAATTCAACTAAAATATTTAGTTGCTTCTGATCCGGACTAGACCTGCTCCATCTCGATCTTCCCATCTCTACGGTCCCAACGAGACTGACCATGCTTGAATTTGATAACGTAGGTGCGAGAAATAACATAAACAAGTTTATAAATTAAATTAATTTTTTAAACATGGTTTTTATTTATTAAATGGGCTCTTACCCATCAGACTTCGGCCCGCAACCCCTACAACCCGTTTCTCCTTTTAAAACCCTATCACTGAAACCCTTACCCCATTTATCAGCTGCCTCCACAATTTTAATCCCATGGCCGACATAAATCCTAAGCCCCTTTCATGTCTCCACCAATTGAAGCTCTGCAGCGTCGCAACCTCCCCTTACGCCACCACTTCGTCGTTCTCCCTTCGCTCTCCTCCAAACGATTTGTTAGACTCCAGATCCACCCATTCAACTCCTAACGCCACCGCGGTTTTTGTCGAGCAAACCCCATGCCTCCCAGAACAAGCGAGCCTCCTACTTCAAAAACAAACCGAGGCTTCAATATGTAGATTAGCCGCACCCTAGTTCTTTGGTTCCGAACCAACACGCGAAAATAAAAAAAGTTTTTTTTTCTGTTATCGAATTGCAGTATTTTTTGTTTGATTTTTCTGGTGGTTTCAAATTATTTTCTGGTTTATTGCATTGTTTGAATGGCCCTGGAACTCTCTGCATCTATTTATAGTAGTGGTTGTGATTGAGATAAGATGAACGTCTATCGGTAGCTTAACATAGGTGATTTAGCTAAAATCTTTAGGCTATATGCTTTCATCACCTTTGTGGTACTGTTTGATGGTTGTTTGATGATGCGTGATATCTGTTCGAATGGATATTGATTGAACTAGTCAAGTGACAGTGAACTATGCATTGTTAATTCAAAGATTTGTACTGTTTGTGGTAGATTTTATGTATGGAAACAGTGAATTGGTACATGAATTTTCTGTATATTAGCTGTTCGATTTGGTAAAGATTTGGCGTATATAAATATACATTTCCTCTTAGCTGTTCTTGTACTATTTCTCTTGTTGTTTCAATGATGTCTTAGTTATTCGAGTAGCTGTTCTACGAAGATATACGCTGATTTTTTTCTTTCTTTTCTTTCCTTTCAGCTATGTTATGGATACATGGCCGAGCTGTCATGTACTGGAAATGGAGGTCTTGTAGCTACGTGGTCTATGGACATAGATGAAGACATTATTGGGGTTTTATTACAGTTGGTATACTGATGTATACATTGATATGAACTTATTAGGTGAGGCTATTGAATTGTTTATTCAATTTAGAGATTTGCAATTGATTTTCTGTAGATTTTGTGTTCGATTTTTAAATGTATGGCAGCAACTTTTGTATAGAATGTACGAATTCGTATGTATATGTATGTGTATATATATATATATATATGTGTGTGTGTGTGTGTGTGTGTGTAATTCTAGCTGTTATGAACAAATTGGAATTTTATGTTTTATTTTGGTTTGTATTGGCATTTCATACAGGAGTTATCTATAAAATTCTCTTTGTGTATTTTGTTTGCCTAAGGGCCGACAATTCATGAATATGTGTTGTTTCCTAACGTTTGGTTACAGTTTTTCTTCTTTTCATGTTCATATTGTATTTTGGTTCGTGTACCAGTGTAATGAATATAAGCATTCGGTTTTTTTCGTTTTGCCAAACCAAGCGAAAATGCTAAAATATATATATATATTTTAAAAACAGCCAACTTAATATTATCGTATTAATTAAAACAACAAAATTTTCACTTTCTAGTCAGTATGGAATCCACACCAAGATTTTGTACTGAGAATATAACTGTATTTATGTTTATACACAAGATTATGGATTATTATTTCCTATAACCTTGATGAAATATAAATTAAATTTTAAATGGCTAGATTAACGAAAATAAATAAATAAATATCATCATATTTATTAAACAATATTTTCAACATCAACGGTATAGAATTCAAACTTGATATTAAAAATTCTGGTTTTAAATAATATCTCATTTATATAAAAATCCTTTAATATGAATAAATCGTTATAAATTTAAAAACGATTTCACAGCGACTATTTGAAAATTTGAATTGGACGTAACTTGAAATTTATAAGCTGAAATCTCGATTTTTCCCTTTCATTAGAAAAATATAATCAAATCGGTTCAAACGTTTCTCGTTTCACAAAATTTCGACTTATATCGGATCTTGTATATCCAATCAAAGTTCAAATCGAAAATTATGAACTACCGTGGCGTTTCGAGATAGTTTTAAATAATATATAAATATATATATTCGAACTCTATTTTAAATAAATAAATTCGATTAAAAATCCATTATATTTTCAATCTAATATATAAACATATTTAAGTATTCTAATTTAAATGGCCGAAAAATCTGGGACGTTACATTCTTCCCCCTTTAAAATAATTTCGTCCTCGAAATTGCAAAGTAAGAAGAATATTCCGAACCATATTATTTTAAAATCATTACTTTAAAATTATCATCAAAATAAATTCAAATTCTAAAAATTACCGAGAATTTCGCCAACACCTCCTCTGTATGGCTCGATTGGTATTACTACAACTGCCACTCTGGGCCTCAACTCTTTCGAAAAGTAAATTCAAAATTCAAATGGCAACCCACTCAGGGTCCACTTATAATGCAAAGAATAATCCGGGTTAAATAATTTCGTTTCCACTTCACAACCAATCTTATTTCCAATCACTCTACCAGAATTTATCTCCTTGTTTTCCATTCATACAATTTCTCATTAACTCCAACTGTTTTGATTAAATTCAAATTATATTTAATATCTGGTTTGCATCTGCTTTGGTTTAACTTCCCTTAATATCCATCGATTAATATCAAAATTAATTCCTATTATTTATCCATTTAATTTTCAAATCCCAATTTATTTAAGTTCACTCTATTTGAATTCATTCTTAAATTGATTTTACTTAATCAGGTTCGGTTTCACTTCTCATATCTGATTCAATTGACGAATTGATTTTCTAATCAGTTCAACTTTATTTCGTATCTCAATTTGATTTCAAATCAAATCAATCAGAACAACAAAAAACCCACATTATCATAATATAGAAAATTATTTCCTTTTCTATATAAGAATATATCTTGGGTAGAATTATTTCATTTACCCTCTTTTGTAAAACAATATTGCATCCATTCGCTAGTTCAATGCTTCTCAACACTTGAACCAGTCAAATAACACAAAACAAAACATTTGTATATAAAATCTTTCAAATACGCTCTCATATATATATATACACTCAAACTCAATCCAGGGTGCTACTAACCCCATCTCTATTGAGTTACGCCACAGAGCCAAGGTTACTACTCAACAAATAGCTCTGATACCACTGTAACAACCCAAGGATTTTCGGCCCGAAAATCGACATAAATACTTTTACCATAACTCATGCCGACTTCCAAACACTGAAAACACTGGAACGTTTATAGAAAAAAAATTAGAGGGTGAGATAAGAAAGAAATAAAGTTAGAATAGAAGAAGAAGAAGAACCAACACAACATAGAGTCTCACATTGCAGCGGAACAAAATATAATACAGAAATAAATCTTTATTGAGAGCTTTTTAAAAATACTTACAATATCAGAGTACAACACACATTTGGATAGTTTTAATAACCCGTCCCATATACACCGCGGAATAGTAATAATAAAATATCATACATCTGAACACCTCCAGCTCGTCTCTAGACTTCGCAGTACCTGATAACCTGAACCTGTACACCCGGGTTAACTCGAGCATTTACAAAACACTGGGTCAGTCTGGTGAACCAGAGTGAGAAAAACTCGCACAATATTAAGGGGGATCACACAACTTGATTTAAAAGTTAAAATCCTTTCGAAAGAAAAGGATAGTCGTAAGACCAAATCTTACGATAACCCAAAACAGTTTTGAAATCAATATCTTTTCTGATATTATAATACGGTCTAAATACAAGTAAATATCAATCTAGCGAAACACTTGCATCTCACGCTCCACATACATAGTGTAACACCCCGCAAACTCTATAACTGTGAAATTAACAAATTAAAGTATAATTAATTTCAAATCAAAGAACTAAGGGAAACGGGATAAGCCATTGCGTTCGTCTCGGAAAAATACGCGAAATAGAGTCCGAGTTTTCGAAAAACGGAGTCCGTATGAAGAAGATATGGCCTTCGGAAGTTTGAGAATTATGTTTAAAATTCAAACAGAATAAATCAGGTTTAAATTCGAAAATGGGGCCCAATAGGCCAGGGCGGAAAAAGTCCCGCCTGACGCACCTAGGTCGACTGGGCTGTCGACCTGGTCTAACCAGGTCGACAGGCCTGTCGACAGGGCTGTCGACAGGGGTGTCGACCTGGTCCGGACCAGGTCGAGCCCAGTCTAACCCGGCTGGCCTATTCTCTATGTGGTCGATTTTCTGTGGTCTGCTTTGTCATTAGGGCTAGGTGGCAGGCTCTAATTGGTCTCTCCTTAGAATGAATGGCTACGATCAATCCAAGCAACATCAATGGTCCTAATCAGTTCCTAACCTCTATATAAACAACCCTAGACTAAACCCTAATCTATTCATTCAAAAATAAGAACATAGCCGCCATGTTGCTGAGGAACGACTAGGAGTAGCCACCAAATTGGAGAGAGGATTAGGAGGAAGATTCTAAAGCTTAAAGCAACCTAAACAAATCAATTCAACAAAGGAATTTGCGTCTTCAATCCCTAAATTAGAGAATTCATCACACCATTGTAAGTAGAGTATTACTTTGGTATGAACAAATGATTGTGTAGATATGTATACTTAATTTGTGGCGACAAAGTAATTCATATTTGTGCGTTGGAATATTGTATACGTTTGGATATTCTTGAATTATGTTGTTCATTATGAAAAACTACATGCGGTAGTTTTATGCAAGTATGACGTTTGGATATTCGCAAAATATGTAATCCATGTTGAAGCTACATGTATGTAGATGATTTAAATTCATGCAAGTTTGGGGTTTTGCTACTATGCCATCATGATGTATATTTTTGTGCATAAATCAATTTGTAAGTAATTAAAACAAGTTTGGTTATTATAATCCATATGAAGTTATGTTGAGAATTTGGCATCATATATTAAGCCATGCTTTTGTACTAGAAAACCTATTTGCAAACTTATGAATATGGCTAGGCTATGAATGATATTTGGCATAATTGAAATCCATGATTAAGTCTATCTTGTTTACAAGAATTATATGTTGACATATGTGGTACATAGTTAGGATTAGATTCAAAATCCCTTTTTGCAAGTTTACATGACTAAAGTAAGAATCATGATTTCATGTTAGAAATACTTATGCCATGGTTATGTGAACAAATTTAACTATACCTGTGCCATGCTTATGTTTGACATTATGCCATGCTTATGCCATGCTTATGTTTGACATTATGCCATGCTTATGCCATGCTTATGTTTGACATTATGCCTAAATAAGAATATAGGTTCATGTTGTAGTTAAGCATATGCAAGTTTACATGCCTTGATTTATGTCACCTATGCTTTATGACCAAAGTATATGTCACTACTATGCAAGTACACCAGTTTCTATTTTGTATTTCCAACGTCATATTGCACGTTCATGCGCTCACATTCCCCTCTTTGTGTATGTAATCACGCTTTAAGCCTCCCCTTTTCGCATGGCTAAATTGGGCTTTAAAAGGCTAAGCCCAATATATATAATAAACGGACGTGTAAACCGGGGGAAAATAACGTTGGGTTAAAATTACTAATGAATGAAAAAATAAAATAGAAGGGCCCAAGTTCAAGAATGGGTTGGGCCCATGATTGGTGTAACCTTTACACCATTAACTTAATAATGGGCCGCAAATATTTACATATAAGAAATAAAGAAGAATGACAAGATATGTAAATGTAGAACATACGATGTGTTTAACCCGAGGTTGGATTGAGTTGTGATGTAAACCTGCCCGGAACCGCCCGGCTGTCCAGTAGTCACAACAATACCTATCCAATGTGGGAGGTTAAACATGGAACCCAATAAGGACCCGAGGTTAGACTGAGTTGTGGCGTAAGACTGCCCTGAACCAACCGGCAACAGGCAGCCACAACAATACCTGTCTAATGTGAGAGGTCAGGGCCTTAATAAGACAATTAAGGCTGAGTCGGGATTGTTAGGATTAAGTGAACTAAAGACTTAATCAAAATGGAACATGCTAAACTAAACGGACTGGTGGGGTTAGGTTAGGGAAACACTTAACCAACTTAGCATGTTGGCTAGAGATAGAAAACCTAGTAACGGGGGACCCTTTTCAGCAGTAACCCTAGAAGGTGTATCAGGATACCCTGAAACTAGGCAGGGTGGGGCACGATTACTGGGCTGATTGTAAGAGGTCAAATCGACGGCGGTGGTGTAGCAGTGTAGGTTCTAACGGAGTGCGGGCGTGCACACACTCCGGCGTAGAAAAATAAGGCACTGGACACCAGTAGCATACCTGTGCACTCTAAGGTTGTGTCGGGCCGCCACCATGGGACTTGATACACCCCATGGTGGGACCAGCATAGGTAACTACGACATCGGGGGCCGTAAGACACATGTAACTATGCGAGTAGGAGCCGATCATCATAGAATGGATCACATCACCCTGATTATGGGGTGCCAATTGGAAACTAGTTTAAATGGGTTCAGAGATTAACATGGGGTACGATAGTGTATTCGACCCTAGACAACTTAACCAAGTTTATAGTGCTTGCCCACTTCTTGTTTATACTTATCATACCCAGTTCTTTATTCATAGACAAAATAGTACTAGACTTACTCAGGCTTTATGTCTGACTCTACTTTTCTTTCGTCTTCTTTCTTCCGTTCCCCCCCCCTAGGTCCACAGGGAGGGAACACAGCAGCTTGACCAACCTTAACATCCAGCTTGAAGAAGAGAAATGTATTGCTTGGACTTTCCTGTTTTGAACTATGGCTTTGGACAATCCACTATGGGGCTTTTGCAGTTTATCTATGTTTTATTTATGCTTCTTTAAATAATGTACTCAAGACAGATTATGAAAGTGTTATGTTATGTTTTTGGAAAGGATGTTGTTGTAACACGTATTTGACTTTATGAAATAAAAGTTTGTTGTTCTTCCGCTGTTTACAAATATGTGTTCTTATATCTGTCTTGTATATCTGTGACTTGTA
This sequence comes from Allium sativum, assembly GCA_030737875.1. Lineage (NCBI taxonomy): Eukaryota > Viridiplantae > Streptophyta > Magnoliopsida > Asparagales > Amaryllidaceae > Allium > Allium sativum. The sequence continues at coordinate 418,398,739 of CM060913.1, read as the reverse complement.
CTTATAAACCTCCACCAAAATTAGGGCATTCCCTTTGAGAGTGACCCTAACGGAGGTGGGGTGTTTCACTTGGTATCAGAGCATAGGTTTACCAGATAAGATAAAAAGTTTTGAAAATTATTTTCAAAAAGGAAATTTAAAGAAGCATTTTTAAAAGAAAATATTATTTTATTTTAAAAAGGCAAAGTCCACTCCCCAAAGCCATAGGTACTATCTCTCATCCTTCGTTTTGAATCTATCCTTTTTGTTTCAGCATGTCTGAAGATCTTAACTTGCCGGAAGGGGTGCCAATACCTGGTTGGTTTAGACGGTTCTTAGAAGCAAGGGCCACTCAGCCAGGTCCTACCGTTCCTCCTCCCCCAGCTGCAGGAAATCATCCAGCTGCAGCGGCACCTTTTCCTCCACCTCCTCCTCGGGGAAACACTTTCGCTAAGATATGTAAAGATTTTAAAGCTATGGGAGGAAAGGATTTCCATGGAACTGAGTCCTTCGTGGCAGCTAGAAATTGGCTGAAAGAAACGGAGGACCTATTCATCATCTTTGAGGTAGAAGATAGACAAAAAGTACAACTGGCGGTATGGCTATTGAAGGGCGAGGCTTCCTACTGGTGGGAAGTCACTAATGCTGAAAGACCAGTGGAGACATGGGAGGACTTTAGGGCAAGGTTTGAGACCAAATTTCTCTCAGATGCAGAAAGGAGTTTGCAGTTGGAAAAATTCTTATTTCTTAAGCAAGGGGACAAGACAGTCAGAGAGTATGTGAATCAATTCGATGAGCTGGCTAGGTTTGGGCTTGACCTAGTCAACACCCCACACAAGAAGGCTCTCCATTTCGTCAAAGGGTTAAATGAGCCATTACACAGTTTGGCCATGACCCATATACCCATGGGAGCCACGTATGAAAGATTGGTGCAAATGGCATTGCTGAATGAAGAGGATAAGGGCAAGAAGAAAGAGGGTTTGCAGCCTAAGAAGAGAGACTTTAAGAAAGGCGGAAAAGGCAACAAAGAGAAGAGGAAGTGCAATTTCTGTGGCAAAGTGGGGCACTTAGTAAAGGACTGCCGGAAAAAGAAGGCCAAGGAGAATGGTGGGTGCTTTTCTTGCGGTGAGACAGGCCACAGGGCTAAGGACTGCCCAAAGAAACGAGGACAGGGGCAGAGGGCTGGATCCACCCTAGGGGCACAGGTTCATGTGCTAGAAGCGCCACCTCTGCAACAGCGAGGTATAAATACTTCTGTAGAAAGTGTAGTTTATCTTTATGATCACCCCGTTCGCACTTTATTTGATTCTGGCGCATCACACTCCTTTATCTCGTCTGCTTTAGTCGAATCTCTGCACCTAAAAACTAGTATGGTAGAGGACCCCTTAATTGTTTCAAACCCAATTGGGGGCCCAGCTCATTTGTCTATGATCTGTTTGGGATTGAAAATTTCCATTCTAAGCGTAGAATTTCAATGTAGTGCCTTTGTTTTGGGCTTTTCGGGGTATGGTTTGATTTTGGGCATGGATTGGCTATCCAGTAATGGGGCCATCCTTGATTGTGAGAAAAGGGTTGTTAGGCTCCTAACCCAGCTCGGTAATACTTTGGAAATTTCTTGTAATCCCTCGCATGCGGTTATGCTTAGTTATCTTGAATCGCTAGATGCCTCTGTTGAAAATTTGCAATCAGTTAGAGTGGTCCGGGAATATCCGGATGTCTTTGAAGAGGTGAAGGGCTTGCCTCCGAAGCGGGAAATAGACTTCCGCATATATCTTGTAGATAATGCAAAGCCCGTTGCGTTGCCCGTTAGACACATGGCTCCACGAGAAAGGAAAGAGCTCAGTAAACAGATTAAAGAGCTTCTAGAAAAGGGGTTCATTAGGAGGAGCATTTCAGAATGGGGCGCTCCAGCGGTGTTCGCTACAAAGGCGGATGGATCACTCCGTCTATGTGTTGACTATAGGGAGCTCAACAAGCTAACGAAAAAGAATAGGCACCCTCTCCCTAGAATTGACGATTTATTTGACCAGCTTGTAGGAGCGTCTGTTTTCTCCCAACTCGATTTAGCAACCGGTTTTCATCAGCTTAGGGTGGCTGAAGATAGCATCGATAAAACGGCATTCAGAACCCCAGACGGTTTCTTTGAATGGCTTGTCATGCCTTTCGGCTTGACAAATGCACCTGCTTACTTCGTGGACCTGATGAGTAGGGTATTTAGAGATTTCCTCAACAAATTCGTAGTGGTCTTCGTAGATGATATCCTTATCTTCTCAAAGAGTGAAGAGGAACATGCTCAACACTTAAGGGCAATCATGGAAACTTTGCAAGTCCATCAACTAAAAGCCAAATTCTCCAAATGCCACTTTTGGAGAGAAGAGGTGAGGTTCCTTGGGCACATAGTATCCAAACAAGGGTTAGCGGTGGACCCTGCTAAGGTAGTGGCGGTACAAGATTGGAAGACACCAAGGAGTGCGACTTAGGTCCGAAGCTTTCTAGGACTAGCGGGTTTCTATCGAAAATTCATAAGGGATTTTGCGAAAATCTCAGCTCCGCTCACGAAATTAACTAAAAAGAATCTAGTGTTCAATTGGGATTTGGATTGCGAGTTTGCTTTCCAACGACTGAAAAAGGGCTCTCACAACAGCCCCAGTTTTGACGCTACCAGATGGGAGCAAGATGTTCACTGTTTATACGGATGCATGTGGGACAGGGCTAGGCGCCGTCTTAATGCAAGAAGGAAGGGTAGTAGCTTATGGCGGGAGGCAGTTGAAAGCGCACGAAAAGAACTACCCAACCCACGATCTTGAGTTAGCCGCCATCGTCTTTGCACTCAAGTCTTGGCGACACTATCTCCTAGGTGAGAAGTTCGAACTTTACACTGACCATAAATCGTTGAAATATCTTTTCTCGCAGAAAGATCTTAACTTGAGGCAACAAAGATGGATGGAGTTTCTTGCCTCATACGATTTCGAAATCTCCTACACTCCGGGCAAAGGCAACGTAGTGGCAGACGCGTTGAGCCGAAAGAAATTGACCCTAAGCCCATTGTTTGTTGAAAGACAAAGCCTAGAGTTTATAGCCATCTTCGACTTTAGGCCTTCCTCTGATTTCGTACCAGGCTTGCTAGCATCTCTCGAAGTGCGCCCAATTTTAGTAGATTCGGTAGGGGCAGCACAACGCGAAGACCCTCAGCTTGTGGAAATGATTGATAGGCTAATTAGGGGTGAGACTTCAAGTCACCTCAACAGATACTCCATTGACGATAAGGGTTTGCTAAGGCGAGATGGAAGACTATGCGTCCCACAGACAAAAGATTTAATAAAGAAGGTTCTCGAGGAAGCACATCACTCCAAGATGACGATACATCCAGGCGGAGATAAAATGTACAAAGACATAAAAAGGACTTTCTTCTGGAACGGCATGAAAAAGGACGTGGCAGAATTCGTTTCTAAGTGTATGGTGTGCCAACAGGTTAAGGCAGAACAGAAAAAGCCTGGCGGACTACTACATCCTCTAGAGGTCCCGCAGTGGAAGTGGGATAGCATCTCAATGGACTTCATCGATGGGCTGCCTAGGTCTAGGAGAGGCAACACTAGCATTTGGGTAATAGTGGATAGGCTTACTAAAAGCGCCCACATTTTACCTGTCAAAAGTAAAAGAACTGCCTCATCCCTAGCATCACTTTACCTCAAGGAAATAATTCGACTCCATGGAATACCATCTAGCATTGTTAGTGACCAAGACCCCATCTTCACCAGTGAGTTTTGGCGAAGTCTGCAAGAAGCAGTAGGAAAGCAGTTATGCTTGAGCACAGCCTATCATCCCCAAACCGACGGCCAAACAGAGAGAGTGAACAGAGTTTTGGAAGACCTTTTAAGGCTATGCGTCCTCGACTTCGGAGGGACATGGGAAGACCACCTTCCTTTGGTGGAATTTGCCTACAACAACAGCTATCAACCAACCATCGGAATGGCGCCCTTCGAAGCCTTATATGGAAGACCGTGCCGATCGCCCACTTGTTGGTGGGAGTCCTCGGATAAGCTCATACTTGGACCAGACATGATCCGAGAGACCTCAGAGAAAGTAGACTTAATACGAAGAAGGATGAAGACGGCCCAAGACAGACAAAAGTCCTATGCCGACAAGAGGAGGACCGACCTTCAATTTGAGGTTGGAGACAGAGTCTTTCTCAAGGTATCTCCGCTAAGGAACGTTGTTCGTTTTGGAACCACAGGAAAGCTAGCGCCAAGGTTCGTAGGGCCATTCCCTATCATCGAGAAAATTGGGAAAATGGCCTATAGATTAGAGCTACCCGAGAAGTTGGCTGGAGTCCACAACGTTTTTCACGTTTCACATCTCCGAAAATGTCTACATGAGTCAGCTGAAGTGGTAGAGCCAAATATCCTCGAAGAGGCCGAAGTGGAACGCGAAGCAACCATAAGAAAAGTTCCAACCCGCATCTTAGGAACGGAAGTGAAGAAGCTACGCAACCGTGAAGTCAAGCTCGTCAAAGTTCAGTGGAGCGACGCCGAGGGAGACGCGACTTGGGAAACTGAAGCTAGAATACGCACTGCCTACCCTTTTCTGTTCGAGGGTACATCCTTGATCTTTCCTTTTTCCTTAAGTTGCGCTTTTATCTATCTTTTTAGGTATATTTCCTCGACCGTATCTTTTAGGTAGAAACCTTTTGGATGGAAACATGTAGTTGAAACATGTTATGGATGATGGTTGCAAGTGGTTGCAAGTGATTGCTAATGGTTGCTCGTGGTTGCATATACACACACAATCTAGGTTTTAGATCGGCTCAGTCACTTCATATTGCATATGCATATATGTTTGCACTCGTATATGGTTGAACTTTAATGTGTTGTCATATGGATGTTGCATTTGTATTGAATGATTGTGCACTTATGTAGAATCATGAATAGGAAAATTTGCATACATAATGGATTCATGGCACTTACATAATTCGCATTAAGGAGGTCAACTGAATCAGTAGACCGCCTGATTTTGCATTAGATAAGTTCATATACACACACACTTCGCATATGATCATGAAGCATTAGAAGTCTTTTAAGGACAATGGATGCTCGTGTTTGATGGATGAGTAGATGGATGATTGGATGTTAGGATATACATTCCTCCTAACTTGAAGATTTCGGGGACGAAATCCTTTTAAGTGGGGGAGAATGTAACACCCCGCAAACTCTATAACTGTGAAATTAACAAATTAAAGTATAATTAATTTCAAATCAAAGAACTAAGGGAAACGGGATACGCCATTGCGTTCGTCTCGGAAAAATACGCGAAATAGAGTCCGAGTTTTCGAAAAACGGAGTCCGTATGAAGAAGATATGGCCTTCGGAAGTTTGAGAATTAAGTTTAAAATTCAAACAGAATAAATCAGGTTTAAATTCGAAAATGGGGCCCAATAGGCCAGGGCGGAAAAAGTCCCGCCTGACGCACCCAGGTCGACTGGGCTGTCGACCTGGTCTAACCAGGTCGACAGGCCTGTCGACAGGGCTGTCGACAGGGGTGTCGACCTGGTCCAGACCAGGTCGAGCCCAGTCTAACCCGGCTGGCCTATTCTCTATGTGGTCGATTTTCTGTTGTCTGCTTTGTCATTAGGGCTAGGTGGCAGGCTCTAATTGGTCTCTCCTTAGAATGAATGGCTACGATCAATCCAAGCAACATCAATGGTCCTAATCAGTTCCTAACCTCTATATAAACAACCCTAGACTAAACCCTAATCTATTCATTCAAAAATAAGAACATAGCCGCCATGTTGCTGAGGAACGACTAGGAGTAGCCACCAAATTGGAGAGAGGATTAGGAGGAAGATTCTAAAGCTTAAAGCAACCTAAACAAATCAATTCAACAAAGGAATTTGCGTCTTCAATCCCTAAATTAGAGAATTCATCACACCATTGTAAGTAGAGTATTACTTTGGTATGAACAAATGATTGTGTAGATATGTATACTTAATTTGTGGCGACAAAGTAATTCATATTTGTGCGTTGGAATATTGTATACGTTTGGATATTCTTGAATTATGTTGTTCATTATGAAAAACTACATGCGGTAGTTTTATGCAAGTATGACGTTTGGATATTCGCAAAATATGTAATCCATGTTGAAGCTACATGTATGTAGATGATTTAAATTCATGCAAGTTTGGGGTTTTGCTACTATGCCATCATGATGTATATTTTTGTGCATAAATCAATTTGTAAGTAATTAAAACAAGTTTGGTTATTATAATCCATATGAAGTTATGTTGAGAATTTGGCATCATATATTAAGCCATGCTTTTGTACTAGAAAACCTATTTGCAAACTTATGAATATGGCTAGGCTATGAATGATATTTGGCATAATTGAAATCCATGATTAAGTCTATCTTGTTTACAAGAATTATATGTTGACATATGTGGTACATAGTTAGGATTAGATTCAAAATCCCTTTTTGCAAGTTTACATGACTAAAGTAAGAATCATGATTTCATGTTAGAAATACTTATGCCATGGTTATGTGAACAAATTTAACTATACCTGTGCCATGCTTATGTTTGACATTATGCCATGCTTATGCCATGCTTATGTTTGACATTATGCCATGCTTATGCCATGCTTATGTTTGACATTATGCCTAAATAAGAATATAGGTTCATGTTGTAGTTAAGCATATGCAAGTTTACATGCCTTGATTTATGTCACCTATGCTTTATGACCAAAGTATATGTCACTACTATGCAAGTACACCAGTTTCTATTTTGTATTTCCAACGTCATATTGCACGTTCATGCGCTCACATTCCCCTCTTTGTGTATGTAATCACGCTTTAAGCCTCCCCTTTTCGCATGGCTAAATTGGGCTTTAAAAGGCTAAGCCCAATATATATAATAAACGGACGTGTAAACCGGGGGAAAATAACGTTGGGTTAAAATTACTAATGAATGAAAATATAAAATAGAAGGGCCCAAGTTCAAGAATGGGTTGGGCCCATGATTGGTGTAACCTTTACACCATTAAATTAATAATGGGCCGCAAATATTTACATATAAGAAATAAAGAAGAATGACAAGATATGTAAATGTAGAACATACGATGTGTTTAACCCGAGGTTGGATTGAGTTGTGATGTAAACCTGCCCGGAACCGCCCGGCTGTCCAGTAGTCACAACAATACCTATCCAATGTGGGAGGTTAAACATGGAGCCCAATAAGGACCCGAGGTTAGACTGAGTTGTGGCGTAAGACTGCCCGGAACCAACCGGCAACAGGCAGCCACAACAATATCTGTCTAATGTGAGAGGTCAGGGCCTTAATAAGACAATTAAGGCTGAGTCAGGATTGTTAGGATTAAGTGAACTAAAGACTTAATCAAAATGGAACATGCTAAACTAAACGGACTGGTGGGGTTAGGTTAGGGAAACACTTAACCAACTTAGCATGTTGGCTAGAGATAGAAAACCTAGTAACGGGGGACCCTTTTCAGCAGTAACCCTAGAAGGTGTATCAGGATACCCTGAAACTAGGCAGGGTGGGGCACGATTACTGGGCTGATTGTAAGAGGTCAAATCGACGGCGGTGGTGTAGCAGTGTAGGTTCTAACGGAGTGCGGGCGTGCACACACTCCGGTGTAGAAAAATAAGGCACTGGACACCAGTAGCATACCTGTGCACTCTAAGGTTGTGTCGGGCCGCCACCATGGGACTTGATACACCCCATGGTGGGACCAGCATAGGTAACTACGACATCGGGGGCCGTAAGACACATGTACCTATGCGAGTAGGAGCCGATCATCATAGAATGGATCACATCACCCTGATTATGGGGTGCCAATTGGAAACTAGTTTAAATGGGTTCAGAGATTAACATGGGGTACGATAGTGTATTCGACCCTAGATAACTTAACCAAGTTTATAGTGCTTGCCCACTTCTTGTTTATACTTATCATACCCAGTTCTTTATTCATAGACAAAATAGTACTAGACTTACTCAGGCTTTATGTCTGACTCTACTTTTCTTTCGTCTTCTTTCTTCCGTTCCCCCCCCCCCCAGGTCCACAGGGAGGGAACACAGCAGCTTGACCAACCTTAACATCCAGCTTGAAGAAGAGAAATGTATTGCTTGGACTTTCCTGTTTTGAACTATGGCTTTGGACAATCCACTATGGGGCTTTTGCAGTTTATCTATGTTTTATTTATGCTTCTTTAAATAATGTACTCAAGACAGATTATGAAAGTGTTATGTTATGTTTTTGGAAAGGATGTTGTTGTAACACGTATTTGACTTTATGAAATAAAAGTTTGTTGTTCTTCCGCTGTTTACAAATATGTGTTCTTATATCTGTCTTATATATCTGTGACTTGTACTTATAAACCTCCACCAAAATTAGGGCATTCCCTTTGAGAGTGACCCTAACGGAGGTGGGGTGTTTCACATAGTATACAAACAAAACCGCGGGCGCTTATTGGAGATTGGATTCCGACTATGACAAGGTATGGGACCACCAGCCGATAGTATATCTCTAGAGGCGAATACACTGGGTTCAACAAGAACGTCTTGCAACCCGGCCCTCACATGACCGACCACTCATTTCGCTTGAGTGTATCGAATGTATATCATCAACGGTTGGGCTCAAACCACCGTTTCCCGAAAAAGGGACAGCATCGAAATAGATAAAAGAATGAAATGGATTTTCTCTAGATAGGTGACTATACACCCTAATGGGAGCGACCCACATAGCCATGTTGCCTGCCCGATTTTTGTCATTTCCTGGTTGTGAGGCTTGAGGTTATAATCTTTTAAACATCTGGCCACCATTCACTTTGAATGTCACATCGTCAAATCCGTCAAGTCACTAATTGACGTCCACAAATATACTCTGGGTATAAAAGAAGTGCCCCTCTTTGCCACCGCTCGATATATTTGTAAAGATCAACGTACGTGGTTTCAGGAAATACTCTGTCAGACATTCGTCCATACAAGTCATCCAGGAACAAGATGAACCGAAGGTACTCTCCTACTGCATCCAATATAGGAATCACCCCATGGATCGGTAGCAATAGTCCTTGTAATCCACAGATTCCAACCCCGACAGAACCCCAGTATATCTCCGGGTCGAATCAGAGATTGTAAGTGCTTCTTCCATTTTTTGAAGATCTATAGTCTTTAAATGCTCCATCTTGATCATCATCGGATATCTTCTATATATTTCGTCTTGTTGGTCAGAATGGTTTTCGAATATACATTCGATCCCGGTCTTTCCATACCAAAAATCGTAAAGGTCAGACTTGATAGTCAGTTATTTAACTATCAATTAAATATCTATGAAATCATAAGAATAGATTTACTGGTTTAGTACTCAGCATCACTTGGCTTCTTTAATTAAAATTAATAAAACTTGGATATTCAAATATTGGGAAAAACATTTCGCTTATCACTTTATATACTGATATTTGCAAAACCGTTTCATTTTGATATTTAGAATGAATATATTATATAGCGATATCCAATATTCAATTTGACTATCGTTCGCAAAACATTTTCCATAACATTTCATTAATTATAACTGAGAAACCAATTCAACTCACTATTCGACGTTACGCCAACTCTTTTGTTTTCATTACTTTGAAAAAACATCCAATCCTTATTCTTATAGAATAAACCATTCTATATCTCATCGCCCAATCTCCTTTTAATTCCGTTACTAGGGAAAATATCATCTCATATTATTTTTGTTATTTTGGAAATCTTATTATACATTCTCGCCATTACCAACTAGTATCATCCTCGGATAGTCCCGAAGTCGTTCAAGTTGGGGTATTTTAATTACCTCTCAGACCTTGATCAACAATGTTCTTATCTTAAGATACATACGAGTTGTAATTCAAGAACCGATATTAAATCTTACTTCAAACACATCCCACTAGTTAAAATATAGCTTTATAGTTTTTCTTATCTATTGGAAGTTTCTCTTTTTAAATATAATTAATATCGCTTAATTCGTTAATTAAATAATTCCTATTTCCAACCTTGTTTACCAAGCTCAAATTAAATTCTTTTTTCCAATCCCTTTTTCCTTCGGAGAACTCTTTTCAATTCCATTTCTTTACTTAATTGCTTACTTAAGTATTTCCAGTTTCAAAACATCGCTTTACCCTCACGTTCCATTTATGAACCTTGTTTATAAATCACAGGTTTAATATAACTCTCTTTATATTTCCATTTCTCTTTTCTTAATTCCAACGTTAAGTACACCTTTCATTTAATCTGCATAAATCTCTTTATTTCTTCATTATAAGACTCGAGCTCAAATATAAACTTGTTCATAACTTCTTTTCCAAAACTTAACTGTATCCCATTTCCAAAACAGTTACTTAAAAATATATTTCATTTAAGAAGTAATTAATTAAAACTAAAAAAACAATTTACTTCAATGTTAACCATTATAAAATCAGTTAACTCCTTTATTTAATAAAATAATTAATAAATTTCTTTTTTTTTAAATCTTATTAAGATTTACCACTTATTCGTTAAGTTACTTTATTTAGTTCGTTAACAACAAACTAATTAAAAAGTTCAACTTAGTTAAAATGGTTGACTCATCAATTCAAAACACGATTATTTCTTAACCAATTTCCAGTTAATTCCTCTTTTAAATTAATCAAATAATATAATTAATTAATTTAAATAACTTCATTAAACTGCTCCTCAGACGCGATAAATCAAATACTTAACCACAAGGTTATTTCTTGCTTATTTGCTTCTAATTCTTATCAACATAAGAATTTGTTTTATAAAACAATTTCATAATTACTTATAACTTTAAATAAATACTTATTTCCTTTTAAGTAACTTTTCAAAGTAATAACCTTAAAAACCTATTTTCGTTTAAAATATATTTATAACTTCAATACTGTTGATTCACAGTCGATAAAATCCATATTTTAAAAATCGATTGATTTCTAAGCCAGGTGATGCCAATTTCCCAACCAATACTATCTATTGGTTAATATCATAGTAAAGGTTGAGAATATGGTTCAACCATCAACAATAATCAATCATTCAACCATACTGGGGTAAACCCTCCATAGAATGGTAATGTTAAAATAAACAATAAATTTGAGGAATGGTTATCTCAAATCAAATCACTCATTTTTAACTGATAATTTCTACAATGACCATCAATCCATTAACAGACCATTCAAACAAATCAAATAATTCAAACACGTTTATAAACGTGACCAATCAAGGGAAACTACCTTATTTGGGTTAAATCATAACGAGTGGTATCTTATAGAAATTAAACGACCGTTTAATTTCATTTGTTGAATCAACGATAATTATATAACTAGCAAACGGTCAACCATTAACAATCAGAACGTGCAAAATAAAAAACCCAATTTATATAAAATATAAATGGGAAGAGCTGAGTGCGTTTAACTCACCATGAGTTAAATCTATCGATAAATATCTGGGTTTTTTAGTCGAATTAAACTGACGTTTAATTCAACTAAAATTTCTAGTTGCTTCTGATCCAGACTAGACCTGCTACATCTCGATCTTCCCGTCTCTACGATCCCAACGAGACTGATCACGCTTGAATCTAATAACGTAGGTGTGAGAAATCACATAAACAAGTTTATAAATTAAATTAATTTTTTAAACATGGTTTTTATTTATTAAATGGGCTCTTACCCATCAGACTTCGGCCCGCAACCCCTACAACCTGTTTCTCCTTTTAAAACACTATCACCGAAACCCTTACCCCATTTATCAGCCCCCTCCACAATATTAATCCCATGGCCGACATAAATCCTAAGCCCCTTCCTGTCTCTACCGATCGAAGCTCAATAGCGTCGCAACCTCCCCTTATGCCACCACTATGTCGTTCTCCCTTCGCTCTCCTCCAAACGGTTTGTCAGACTCCAGATCCACCCATTCAACTCCTAACGCCACCGCGGTTTTCGTCAAGCAAACACCACGCCTCCTAGAACAAGTGTGACGGCAAGGAATTTCGCTCGGTCCGAACCAGTCGCTAAACCGATCCAGGCCGCTCGAAACGCCCTATCGTTTGAGAACACGACACAGCAGAACTCATACAGAAGAACATTTCATTGTATATTACAACAATGCATCAGATTACAAGAATATACAGAGTATAAATGAATATTACACAGAATTAACAGAGATTTAAATTACATTTAAATACATAGCAGCGGAAAATAATACAATACACAACTAGAAGTAGATATACGGATACAAAGCTTTCCGGATATCGTTCCAGCTGTAAACCAGGATCCGGTGAATATAAATCTGCAAAACCAAAACTACTAGCTGCCCGTGTCAAAAATAAGGGCACCCAGAGTTTAGGTTAAAACAATAAACTCCAGGTCAGTCATGTGACTGGTGTGAGAACTAAAACAGTTATTATTCTTTATTTTAAAAGTTAGGTAAATCAAGGGACCACGCCGTATAACACGGAACGGGTTTCCTCCCAAGAATACCAGTGCATAAAACAGCAGCGCAATGCTAAATAAAGAAAGATGAAGCTGTTATAAGACCCAGGTCCTATCACACAATGCAAACGCAAGCCGGGGGATAGGGTTTTCCCTTATAACAGCCAAAGGATGCTTGATACGTTTAAAACAAATCATTTGATACTATAATAAGTGTATAGTGTATAAAACAACTTCAAATCATAAGTATCAATCATAGGCGACATGAGCGTCCCATGCCACTATGTCGCCATATATAGGTTTACAAATAAAACCGCAAAGTCACGTATTTGGAAATTGGATTTCCATCTATGAACCGAGGCAAAAGATAGTCCTCAACCGATTCGAGACGCTCTAGCCCGTGTCTCAGGAACAGCCGCAACTGCCCCTTGGATCGTCAGGGCCGGTCCACACGGAGTGGATTATTATGCCTGAACAATACGTCTCCCCACCCTATGGGGTGTAAGTCTGGTCCGTCAGCCGACCAGAATGCATTCGGCCGAAACCGATATAACCGAGGCGCCTCGCAACTGCAACAACCACATAAGTCAAACTCGTCAGGGCGTGTAAAACCACTGACGCCACTTCTAGCTAGAAAGAAACGCAAGTCCTCCCTGATGTCCCTCCCGTTTTTGGTTCATACCGGGTGTGAAACTCGCGAAGTAAACGTTACACAAAGCTACGCCACAAAGGCCGTGCTTTGATCATCACCACAAGACTTTGCTTTTCAACAGAAGCCTTGATCATTTGCATCTTAGCATGCCACACAGGCAAACCACTCTATGCAACCGATATCAGTCACACAGAATGAAATCCAATGTCAGACACACAGTCCATTTACAAGTCCGTTCTGGGCCTGAACGAAACCGGAGGCACCTAGTACCCCGCATATCCATCGATCTCCAAGTACGTCTGGACGACCACTAACTGTTTCCATCTTCTTGGGTGTACAGCCCAATCAAGATCATCAGTTATCACCCAAACGACGTGAAGACCTCCGGTCTTCGACCATCGTCTTCATCTTCGACTTATCGTCGTATCAGTTATTCAGAATGGGATAAACCCGGTCTTTCCGAATAACTCGCGTATATATTCTAAAAGTGTTACACAAACACAACATACGCCTCATTCCAATTCATTAGTCACTAACCGTAAATTAATCAAGAGAATAATTCCCCAAACATTAACCCCGAAGGCCGAAACCAACATCAGATCAATATCCAGAAAACCATTCTGCTTGGCTAACCGACAGTTAGTTTCTAAATTTCGCGTTCAAATCTAATTAAAGATTTAACTATCGCCTGGAGCAAAACTGGTGATACTCCATTCTCGATCTTTTCAATCTAATTAAAGATTCATTAAAACTCCACTTAGTTTTAATCTGTGACTGGGTTAAAGAATCAGTGTCATTTAAAACACGGTTCACGATAAACCCAAAGTCACATCCCATTAATTATCGGGTTGAAGAACAAGTGTTATTTAAAACACTGTTCACGATAAACCCAAAAATCAATATCAATTCAATTCCAATTAAATATTATTTAATTGGTACACTTCATTAAATCTAAATAAAAAGATTTAATCTTTTCTCAACTGGGTTCAAGAACAGTGTTAGTGAAGACACCATTCACGACAAACCCAAATCACATTCATTAATTATCGGGTTAAAGAACAAGTGTTATTTAAAACACTGTTCACGATAAACCCAAAAATCAATATCAATTCAATTCCAATTAAATATTATTTAATTGGTACACTTCATTAAATCTAAATAAAAAGATTTAATCTTTTCTCAACTGGGTTCAAGAACAGTGTTAGTGAAGACACCATTCACGACAAACCCAAATCACATTCGATAATTATCGGGTTAAAGAACAAGTGTTATTTAAAACACTGTTCACGATAAACCCAAAAATCAATATCAATTCAATTCCAATTAAATATTATTTAATTGGTACACTTCATTAAATCTAAATAAAAAGATTTAATCTTTTCTCAACTGGGTTCAAGAACAGTGTTAGTGAAGACACCATTCACGACAAACCCAAATCACATTCGATATTCAATACAAGGCTCTGAATAGAAAATATATCGGCTTATATTCAATATCGAATTCTACGACTAACAAATGTCGTATTGGAAATAACGATATACATATATATCTTTCAAATTTCCATAACAACACCTGTATAATCACGAATTCCATCATCGAAATATTCCGAAGACAATTTCGATTCAAATCCACTCCAATGTAATCATTGGAAATTTTGGTTATTTTCAAAACCCTTTTCAAATTCAATTTATTTATTTAAAAATAAATAGAATTATAATTCTAGTTCAAAACTAGTTCATTTCGATAAAAATCTATTTTTATCTTTTCAAATATGGAGTTTTTCATCCCAAATCTTCACAAATCATTTCTTATGATTTTACACAAATTATTACTATTTTTAATAATTTTATCAAGGCCCGTACAGTCGATTTCCATTAACGGCCATCGAACTGCACTTACAGCGACCTTTTTCGAATTTGATTTGGACGTATCTCCAAATCCAACCGTTAGATTTCAAATTTCTAACATTCATTAGAAAGCTCTTTTCGATACGAACCCAACGGCTCCGGTTTTAGGAGAATCCGACGGTCGGATCTCCCGTAATGTCCGTTTGAAATAAATGGTCGAAATTCACGAACTGCCGCGGCGCGGCGCGTTCTATTCAGGCCATTATATTATATATATAATATATATAATATATATTTCGTCGATTTCTATTTAAAAACGAATTATATAAACAGTTTTAAATTCATTTCAAAATCTATTTCAACTTCCATTTCAATTCAAAGCAAAATTGAATTCTTCTTTATAAATTCGTTTCAAAATTCATTTCTGTTCAATTCAAATTTCAATTCAATTTGAATTCATATTCAATTCAATTCATTTCGAAATCGTTTTCAATTCAATTCATTTCGAAATCGTTTTCAATTCAATTCATTTCGAAATCGCTTTTCAATTCAATTCATTTCGAAATCGTTTTCAATTCAATTCATTTCGAAATCGTTTTCAATTCAATTCATTTCGAAATCGTTTTCAATTCAATTCATTTCGAAATCGTTTTCAATTCAATTCATTTCGAAATCGTTTTCAATTCAATTCATTTCGAAATCGTTTTCAATTCAATTCATTTCGAAATCGTTTTCAATTCAATTCATTTCGAAATCTATTTCAATTCAATTTATTTCGAAATCGTTTTCAATTCAATTCATTTCGAAATCGTTTTCAATTCAATTCATTTCGAAATCTATTTCAATTCAATTTATTTCGAAATCACTTCAATTCAATTTATTTCGAAATCACTTTTAAAATCGATATAAATATCGTTCACGTCAAAATGGCGTCAATCTAATCAACACGGCTTCATATATTCCTTTATTTTCAAATATTCTATTTCAAATATTTCTTTTTCAAATATTTCTTTTTCAAAACTGGAATGAGGCCCAATCAATTACCATATAAAATTAATTATATGGATTTTCATACAACACATGTATATAATAGCATTGAAAATAATCAACCATCAACCAAAGTGCACTACACTGTATAAGCATCAAATATAGATATTCAACGCTCATAACAGCCTGTCAATCAATCGATCGACATATTTAATCAATCGGGATGAGTGAAATTCATATTTCATCCCAACACCCGTGTGGGGTTTCAAACAATCAAACACAGATTTTAGTTGTGCAGTTGGGCGATGTGTAAAATTTATCGTCCCAATCAATGTCCTTCAAATAAGTGTACATAAACAAACCATCTGGTTTGTAAATGAATATTTATTTATTCACTCCACTATTTTCATATTCACGTTAAAAATTATATTTTTAACGATAAAACATTTTATTTCAACCTATGAATTTCTATTCAATTCATTTATTCAATAAAATGATATTTTTATTTTTCTAACATATTTTAGAAAATTTCGGCGGCATAACGGCACGATACTAGAAACGGGACGAGGCCTAGCCTTATCCCCGGACTAGTGAAGGCCCACGCCATTCACATATCAATTTCCAATTCAACCAATCAATCAAATCCAAATCAAATAATCTAACCAACTACACAACCAAACAAACAAGTCCATGGTATGTGGACGGGTGTCGGGTGCTTCTAATAAGCACCGTCTGCATCCTAGTATATATATATAACTAGAAATAAAATTGAAAGGTGAGAAATTCTCACATTTAGCTATCCAACCATCTCGGCTCTTCTAATGCAGGAAACCTTCGCCAACTTGCATTTTGTCGCTTTCGTTGTCCGCTTTCACTACATATGTAAAAATCGAATTTTACTTCGCTATTCCATATATAAAAATCGAATTTTTAGTTCAAAGTTCAGTATATAAAAATCGAATTTTTAGTTCAAAGTTCAGTATATAAAAATCGAATTTTTAGTTCAAAGTTCAATATATAAAAATCGAATTTTTAGTTCGAAGTTCAATATATAAAAATCGATTTTTTAGTTCAAAGTTCAATATATAAAAATCCATTTTGACTTCGCTATTGAATATAAAGATTATATTTTTGTTATTCTTATGAGGTAAAAATTATATTTTTATTGCTTTAAAAATATAAGAATCATACCTTACTTTTTCTACTTAACAAAAATTCCATCTTTATATTTTTAAAGATATGATCTTTATTTTTGCACGTTCTAATCTTTTCCTATTAAAAGATTAAACCCTTTTTCCTATTTTAAAGTTTAAAATAAAATCAGTTTTATAATTCCTTTAAAAAAACAGTTTTTTATTTTCTTTTAAAACAGTTTTTGTAATTCTTTTAAAAACAAAACAGTTTTAAAATTCCTAAAACAAAAATCAGTTTCTTTCTTTTATAAAATTGCAGTTTTTATCTTTTTTTTTCTTTTCTAAATTCTGTTTTTAAAACTCCTAAAAGAAAAAAAAACAGTTTTTATAATTCATTTAAAATTCTGTTTTTATAATTCTTTTATAAAAAATAAAAAAAACAGTTTTTGTAACTTATATAAAAATTCAGTTTACATAATCTAAAAAGAAACAGTTTTCAAATCATAAAAAAAAAAAAAACAGTTTTTTTTTCTTTAATTCACTGTAACACAAAATAGAACAAAACAAAATAAAATAAAATTAAACGCTCACCGGGCTTCGAATGGGAGGAGGAGGATCTCGCGGTGGTGCTAGGCGAAGGTGGCGCGGGTCCTGGCGGCGTCGGTTGGATGCGGGTCGGGGGGGGGGGAAATGTTGTCGCGTCGCTTGAGGAGAGGGGGGGGGGGGTTTCGGGCGTCGCAGGCGAAGGGAGAAGGGGACGGAGGGCGGTGGCGAACGCCAGGGGGGGCGCGATGGAGGCGGCGGCTGCTCTCCCCGTCGATCGATTAGGTCTAATCCTTTTTTTTTTTTCTCTTTTCGATTTTGCTCTGATATGAATCGGGGGGGGGGGGGGTTTAAATGTAAAAGGTTATTAATATTTAATTTTATTTTAATTTATTTTCTCCTTAGAGTTGACTTTTTTATTCGACTTCGAAACGAGGCCCACCGACTGTCGCCCATAGCGTTTCACCCCCATTCCGAACACAATGGGATATGTATCGCAAGCTGATTCGGCCGTTATAATCAGTTTCCGTTTAACTTACATTTAAATCAATATATTGAATTTTAAACGTACATTTCAAATTACCGGGGTCACATACGAACTTTAAAAATCCCAGAAAAATATTTTCTAGCTTCGTATTGACGATACGGTCCTAACAAAACTAGTTTCGTCGAATTCCGAGGTCGTTTGCAAAATGTCCATTTTTAAGGGCCTGAATTCCATAGCGACTATTCAGAATTTTCAACTGGACATATCTTTCAATTTTTAAAGTGAAATCTCAGTTTCTTACATCCGTTAGAAAGATATTATCAATCAGATCCTAATGTTGTTGGTTTCACTAAAATCCGGATTGTTTTGCACCCGGTACATTCAATTGAAGTTTGAAATCGAATTATCGAACTACCGCGCCATTTTCAATTCTATTTATAATTATATATAATTATTTATATTCCAACGACGACGCGTATAATATATACGTTAGAATTATATTCAAAAATAAATTTCTCGTCTATTTTATTTAAAATAATCCATTTTAAATAATCAAAATTCGATAAAATTGCCAAAATAAAAATTTTAAACTGGCCCAGATTTTCGGGTTGTTACAATCTCCCCCACTTAAAACTTTTCGTCCCCGAAAAGGAACAAAGTCGAAAGTGGTTTGATCCTTCAGCTCTACATTCGATCTGGCTTCCATTCTCTAACTTTTTAGTTTCTGAGAATTTTCAAAATTTCAAAAATTTGGCTAACACCCTAAATTTTCGAAAAATTTCGCCATAACCTCCCCTGCAATGGGAGCATCGGGGAATTTCAAATAGCTTCCCCGGTCCTTCAGATCTCAAAAAGAAAATGAAAAAGCCAAGCGGCTAGCCAATAGGCTCACAAAATCATCATCACCCAAACAAAACAGGAAATTATGTAGTAAACATGTACCTATTTGTCGGGCAAACAAATTTTATTCTCTGCTCTAGCCTCCTTGCTATGACCTGTTCAAAGATATATATGCATATGCAAGCAAATGCGACCAAATTTCAATACAAGTCAATATTTGATTCTGTTAGGCTAAATGGCTAAAAATTAGCAAACAAATAAACAAACAACACAAACATCAATCAATTAGTGAATTAGAGTTTCAAATGCATAACTTTGATACATATACAAAAATCATGTTTTTGATGCCAATTCACAACTAAGTGTTCTAGCTATATAAGATTTGGTTCTCACACCAGTCTAATGGAAATATATAGATATCACACTTTCGTTACTCGAAAATAAATGCTGGTGATGGTATACTTCATCATCAGGACCATGTCCGGGCGACTAGAGTGTGATTCTATATCTATCCAGTATATTAAAACTTTGAATACACGCGGATCAGACGTATACGCAAAATCTATATATACTGGATTGTCCAAAATCAATATAAACAAATAATCAAATACGAATAGTTGATTTAAATTTTCAAAACAAAAATGTTTTCATTTGAAAAATATACTCTTCACACTCGTTCTAGGATACTACTGATCCTATCTCTAACGAGTCATTCTAATTGGATATTACTAATCCAATATCTGATGAATTCTTTCGTATGGTTCTAATGTGCCTTGTTCTCTGAGCTTTGTAAACCAAAGCTCTGATACCAACTGTGACGGCAAGGAATTTCGCTCGGTCCGAACCAGTCGCTAAACCGATCCAGGCCGCTCGAAATGCCCTATCGTTTGAGAACACGACACAGCAGAACTCATACAGAAGAACATTTCATTGTATATTACAACAATGCATCAGATTACAAGAATATACAGAGTATAAATGAATATTACACAGAATTAACAGAGATTTAAATTACATTTAAATACATAGCAGCGGAAAATAATACAATACACAACTAGAAGTAGATATACGGATACAAAGCTTTCCGGATATCGTTCCAGCTGTAAACCAGGATCCGGTGAATATAAATCTGCAAAACCAAAACTACTAGCTGCCCGTGTCAAAAATAAGGGCACCCAGAGTTTAGGTTAAAACAATAAACTCCAGGTCAGTCATGTGACTGGTGTGAGAACTAAAACAGTTATTATTCTTTATTTTAAAAGTTAGGTAAATCAAGGGACCACGCCGTATAACACGGAACGGGTTTCCTCCCAAGAATACCAGTGCATAAAACAGCAGCGCAATGCTAAATAAAGAAAGATGAAGCTGTTATAAGACCCAGGTCCTATCACACAATGCAAACGCAAGCCGGGGGATAGGGTTTTCCCTTATAACAGCCAAAGGATGCTTGATACGTTTAAAACAAATCATTTGATACTATAATAAGTGTATAGTGTATAAAACAACTTCAAATCATAAGTATCAATCATAGGCGACATGAGCGTCCCATGCCACTATGTCGCCATATATAGGTTTACAAATAAAACCGCAAAGTCACGTATTTGGAAATTGGATTTCCATCTATGAACCGAGGCAAAAGATAGTCCTCAACCGATTCGAGACGCTCTAGCCCGTGTCTCAGGAACAGCCGCAACTGCCCCTTGGATCGTCAGGGCCGGTCCACACGGAGTGGATTATTATGCCTGAACAATACGTCTCCCCACCCTATGGGGTGTAAGTCTGGTCCGTCAGCCGACCAGAATGCATTCGGCCGAAACCGATATAACCGAGGCGCCTCGCAACTGCAACAACCACATAAGTCAAACTCGTCAGGGCGTGTAAAACCACTGACGCCACTTCTAGCTAGAAAGAAACGCAAGTCCTCCCTGATGTCCCTCCCGTTTTTGGTTCATACCGGGTGTGAAACTCGCGAAGTAAACGTTACACAAAGCTACGCCACAAAGGCCGTGCTTTGATCATCACCACAAGACTTTGCTTTTCAACAGAAGCCTTGATCATTTGCATCTTAGCATGCCACACAGGCAAACCACTCTATGCAACCGATATCAGTCACACAGAATGAAATCCAATGTCAGACACACAGTCCATTTACAAGTCCGTTCTGGGCCTGAACGAAACCGGAGGCACCTAGTACCCCGCATATCCATCGATCTCCAAGTACGTCTGGACGACCACTAACTGTTTCCATCTTCTTGGGTGTACAGCCCAATCAAGATCATCAGTTATCACCCAAACGACGTGAAGACCTCCGGTCTTCGACCATCGTCTTCATCTTCGACTTATCGTCGTATCAGTTATTCAGAATGGGATAAACCCGGTCTTTCCGAATAACTCGCGTATATATTCTAAAAGTGTTACACAAACACAACATACGCCTCATTCCAATTCATTAGTCACTAACCGTAAATTAATCAAGAGAATAATTCCCCAAACATTAACCCCGAAGGCCGAAACCAACATCAGATCAATATCCAGAAAACCATTCTGCTTGGCTAACCGACAGTTAGTTTCTAAATTTCGCGTTCAAATCTAATTAAAGATTTAACTATCGCCTGGAGCAAAACTGGTGATACTCCATTCTCGATCTTTTCAATCTAATTAAAGATTCATTAAAACTCCACTTAGTTTTAATCTGTGACTGGGTTAAAGAATCAGTGTCATTTAAAACACGGTTCACGATAAACCCAAAGTCACATCCCATTAATTATCGGGTTGAAGAACAAGTGTTATTTAAAACACTGTTCACGATAAACCCAAAAATCAATATCAATTCAATTCCAATTAAATATTATTTAATTGGTACACTTCATTAAATCTAAATAAAAAGATTTAATCTTTTCTCAACTGGGTTCAAGAACAGTGTTAGTGAAGACACCATTCACGACAAACCCAAATCACATTCATTAATTATCGGGTTAAAGAACAAGTGTTATTTAAAACACTGTTCACGATAAACCCAAAAATCAATATCAATTCAATTCCAATTAAATATTATTTAATTGGTACACTTCATTAAATCTAAATAAAAAGATTTAATCTTTTCTCAACTGGGTTCAAGAACAGTGTTAGTGAAGACACCATTCACGACAAACCCAAATCACATTCGATAATTATCGGGTTAAAGAACAAGTGTTATTTAAAACACTGTTCACGATAAACCCAAAAATCAATATCAATTCAATTCCAATTAAATATTATTTAATTGGTACACTTCATTAAATCTAAATAAAAAGATTTAATCTTTTCTCAACTGGGTTCAAGAACAGTGTTAGTGAAGACACCATTCACGACAAACCCAAATCACATTCGATATTCAATACAAGGCTCTGAATAGAAAATATATCGGCTTATATTCAATATCGAATTCTACGACTAACAAATGTCGTATTGGAAATAACGATATACATATATATCTTTCAAATTTCCATAACAACACCTGTATAATCACGAATTCCATCATCGAAATATTCCGAAGACAATTTCGATTCAAATCCACTCCAATGTAATCATTGGAAATTTTGGTTATTTTCAAAACCCTTTTCAAATTCAATTTATTTATTTAAAAATAAATAGAATTATAATTCTAGTTCAAAACTAGTTCATTTCGATAAAAAACTATTTTTATCTTTTCAAATATGGAGTTTTTCATCCCAAATCTTCACAAATCATTTCTTATGATTTTACACAAATTATTACTATTTTTAATAATTTTATCAAGGCCCGTACAGTCGATTTCCATTAACGGCCATCGAACTGCACTTACAGCGACCTTTTTCGAATTTGATTTGGACGTATCTCCAAATCCAACCGTTAGATTTCAAATTTCTAACATTCATTAGAAAGCTCTTTTCGATACGAACCCAACGGCTCCGGTTTTAGGAGAATCCGACGGTCGGATCTCCCGTAATGTCCGTTTGAAATAAATGGTCGAAATTCACGAACTGCCGCGGCGCGGCGCGTTCTATTCAGGCCATTATATTATATATATAATATATATAATATATATTTCGTCGATTTCTATTTAAAAACGAATTATATAAACAGTTTTAAATTCATTTCAAAATCTATTTCAACTTCCATTTCAATTCAAAGCAAAATTGAATTCTTCTTTATAAATTCGTTTCAAAATTCATTTCTGTTCAATTCAAATTTCAATTCAATTTGAATTCATATTCAATTCAATTCATTTCGAAATCGTTTTCAATTCAATTCATTTCGAAATCGTTTTCAATTCAATTCATTTCGAAATCGCTTTTCAATTCAATTCATTTCGAAATCGTTTTCAATTCAATTCATTTCGAAATCGTTTTCAATTCAATTCATTTCGAAATCGTTTTCAATTCAATTCATTTCGAAATCGTTTTCAATTCAATTCATTTCGAAATCGTTTTCAATTCAATTCATTTCGAAATCGTTTTCAATTCAATTCATTTCGAAATCGTTTTCAATTCAATTCATTTCGAAATCTATTTCAATTCAATTTATTTCGAAATCGTTTTCAATTCAATTCATTTCGAAATCGTTTTCAATTCAATTCATTTCGAAATCTATTTCAATTCAATTTATTTCGAAATCACTTCAATTCAATTTATTTCGAAATCACTTTTAAAATCGATATAAATATCGTTCACGTCAAAATGGCGTCAATCTAATCAACACGGCTTCATATATTCCTTTATTTTCAAATATTCTATTTCAAATATTTCTTTTTCAAATATTTCTTTTTCAAAACTGGAATGAGGCCCAATCAATTACCATATAAAATTAATTATATGGATTTTCATACAACACATGTATATAATAGCATTGAAAATAATCAACCATCAACCAAAGTGCACTACACTGTATAAGCATCAAATATAGATATTCAACGCTCATAACAGCCTGTCAATCAATCGATCGACATATTTAATCAATCGGGATGAGTGAAATTCATATTTCATCCCAACACCCGTGTGGGGTTTCAAACAATCAAACACAGATTTTAGTTGTGCAGTTGGGCGATGTGTAAAATTTATCGTCCCAATCAATGTCCTTCAAATAAGTGTACATAAACAAACCATCTGGTTTGTAAATGAATATTTATTTATTCACTCCACTATTTTCATATTCACGTTAAAAATTATATTTTTAACGATAAAACATTTTATTTCAACCTATGAATTTCTATTCAATTCATTTATTCAATAAAATGATATTTTTATTTTTCTAACATATTTTAGAAAATTTCGGCGGCATAACGGCACGATACTAGAAACGGGACGAGGCCTAGCCTTATCCCCGGACTAGTGAAGGCCCACGCCATTCACATATCAATTTCCAATTCAACCAATCAATCAAATCCAAATCAAATAATCTAACCAACTACACAACCAAACAAACAAGTCCATGGTATGTGGACGGGTGTCGGGTGCTTCTAATAAGCACCGTCTGCATCCTAGTATATATATATAACTAGAAATAAAATTGAAAGGTGAGAAATTCTCACATTTAGCTATCCAACCATCTCGGCTCTTCTAATGCAGGAAACCTTCGCCAACTTGCATTTTGTCGCTTTCGTTGTCCGCTTTCACTACATATGTAAAAATCGAATTTTACTTCGCTATTCCATATATAAAAATCGAATTTTTAGTTCAAAGTTCAGTATATAAAAATCGAATTTTTAGTTCAAAGTTCAGTATATAAAAATCGAATTTTTAGTTCAAAGTTCAATATATAAAAATCGAATTTTTAGTTCGAAGTTCAATATATAAAAATCGATTTTTTTAGTTCAAAGTTCAATATATAAAAATCCATTTTGACTTCGCTATTGAATATAAAGATTATATTTTTGTTATTCTTATGAGGTAAAAATTATATTTTTATTGCTTTAAAAATATAAGAATCATACCTTACTTTTTCTACTTAACAAAAATTCCATCTTTATATTTTTAAAGATATGATCTTTATTTTTGCACGTTCTAATCTTTTCCTATTAAAAGATTAAACCCTTTTTCCTATTTTAAAGTTTAAAATAAAATCAGTTTTATAATTCCTTTAAAAAAACAGTTTTTTTATTTTCTTTTAAAACAGTTTTTGTAATTCTTTTAAAAACAAAACAGTTTTAAAATTCCTAAAACAAAAATCAGTTTCTTTCTTTTATAAAATTGCAGTTTTTATCTTTTTTTTTCTTTTCTAAATTCTGTTTTTAAAACTCCTAAAAGAAAAAAAAACAGTTTTTATAATTCATTTAAAATTCTGTTTTTATAATTCTTTTATAAAAAATAAAAAAAACAGTTTTTGTAACTTATATAAAAATTCAGTTTACATAATCTAAAAAGAAACAGTTTTCAAATCATAAAAAAAAAAAAAACAGTTTTTTTTTCTTTAATTCACTGTAAC
This sequence comes from Allium sativum, assembly GCA_030737875.1. Taxonomy (NCBI): domain Eukaryota; kingdom Viridiplantae; phylum Streptophyta; class Magnoliopsida; order Asparagales; family Amaryllidaceae; genus Allium; species Allium sativum. The sequence goes on along the minus strand of CM060913.1, from coordinate 418,373,365 downwards.
ACAAAATAGAACAAAACAAAATAAAATAAAATTAAACGCTCACCGGGCTTCGAATGGGAGGAGGAGGATCTCGCGGTGGTGCTAGGCGAAGGTGGCGCGGGTCCTGGCGGCGTCGGTTGGATGCGGGTCGGGGGGGGGGGAAATGTTGTCGCGTCGCTTGAGGAGAGGGGGGGGGGGGTTTCGGGCGTCGCAGGCGAAGGGAGAAGGGGACGGAGGGCGGTGGCGAACGCCAGGGGGGGCGCGATGGAGGCGGCGGCTGCTCTCCCCGTCGATCGATTAGGTCTAATCCTTTTTTTTTTTTTTTTCTCTTTTCGATTTTGCTCTGATATGAATCGGGGGGGGGGGTTTAAATGTAAAAGGTTATTAATATTTAATTTTATTTTAATTTATTTTCTCCTTAGAGTTGACTTTTTTATTCGACTTCGAAACGAGGCCCACCGACTGTCGCCCATAGCGTTTCACCCCCATTCCGAACACAATGGGATATGTATCGCAAGCTGATTCGGCCGTTATAATCAGTTTCCGTTTAACTTACATTTAAATCAATATATTGAATTTTAAACGTACATTTCAAATTACCGGGGTCACATACGAACTTTAAAAATCCCAGAAAAATATTTTCTAGCTTCGTATTGACGATACGGTCCTAACAAAACTAGTTTCGTCGAATTCCGAGGTCGTTTGCAAAATGTCCATTTTTAAGGGCCTGAATTCCATAGCGACTATTCAGAATTTTCAACTGGACATATCTTTCAATTTTTAAAGTGAAATCTCAGTTTCTTACATCCGTTAGAAAGATATTATCAATCAGATCCTAATGTTGTTGGTTTCACTAAAATCCGGATTGTTTTGCACCCGGTACATTCAATTGAAGTTTGAAATCGAATTATCGAACTACCGCGCCATTTTCAATTCTATTTATAATTATATATAATTATTTATATTCCAACGACGACGCGTATAATATATACGTTAGAATTATATTCAAAAATAAATTTCTCGTCTATTTTATTTAAAATAATCCATTTTAAATAATCAAAATTCGATAAAATTGCCAAAATAAAAATTTTAAACTGGCCCAGATTTTCGGGTTGTTACAACAAGCGAGCCTCCTACTTCAGAAACAAACCGAGGCTTCAATATGTAGATTGGCCGCACCCTAGTTCTTTGGTTCCTCAGATAAGTTTTTTTCTTTCTGTTATCGAATTGCAGTATTTTTTTGTTTGATTTTTCTGGTGGTTTCAAATTATTTTCTGGTTTACTGCATTGTTCGAATGGCCCTGGAACTCTCTGCGTCTATTTGTAGTAGTGCCTTTGATTGAGATAAGATGAACGTCTATCGATAACTTAACATAGGTGATTTAGCTAAAATCTTTAGGCCATATGCTTTCATCACCTTTGTGGTACGGTTTGATGGCAGTTTGATGGTGCGTGATATCTGTTCGAATGGATATTGATTGAACTGGTCAAGTGACAGTGAACTATGCATTGTAAATTCAAAGATTTGTACTGTTTGTGGTAGATTTTATGTATGGAAACATTGAATTGGTACATGAATTTTCTGTATATTAGCTGTTCGATGTGGTAAAGATTTGGCGTATATAAATATACATTTCCTCTTAGCTGTTCTTGTACTATTTCTCTTGTTGTTTCAATGATGTCTTAGTTATTCGAGTGGCTGTTCTATGAAGATATACGCTGATTTTTTTCTTTCTTTTCTTTCCTTTCAGCTATGTTATGGATACATGGTCGAGCTGTCATGTATTGGAAATGGAGGTCTTGTAGCTGCATGGTCTATGGACATAGATGAAGACTTTGTTGGGGTTTCTAGTACTGTTGGTATATTGATGTATACATTGATATGAACTGATTAGGTGAGGCTATTGAATTGTTTTTTCAATTTAGAGATTTGCAATTGATTTTCTGTAGATTTGGTGTTCGATTTTTAAATGTATGGCATCAACTTTTGTATATAATGTACGAATTCGAATGTGTGTGTGTGTGTGTATATATATATATATATGTGTGTGTGTGTGTGTGTGTGTGTGTGTAATTCTAGCTGTTATGAACAAATTGGAATTTTATGTTTTATTTTGGTTTGCATTGGCATTTTATACAGGAGTTATCTATAAAATTCTCTTTGTGTATTTTGTTTGCCTGAGGGCCGACAATTCATGAATATGTGTTGTTTCCTAATGTTTGGTTATAGTTTTTCTTCTTTTCATGTTCATATTGTATTTTGGTTCGTGTACCAGTGTAATGAATATAAGCATTCGGTTTTTTTCGTTTTGCCAAACCAAGCGAAAATGCTAAATATATATATATATATATATATATATATATATTTTAGAAACAGCCAACTTAATATTATCGTATTAATTAAAACAACAAAATTTTCACTTTCTAGTCAGTATGGAATCCACACCAAGATTTTGTACTGAGAATATAACTGTATTTATGTTTATACACAAGATTATGGATTATTATTTCCTATAACCTTGATGAAATGTAAATTAAATTTTAAATGGCTAGATTAATGAAAATAAATAAATAAATATCATCATATTTATTAAACAATATTTTCAACATCAACGGTATAGAATTCAAACTTGATATTAAAAATTCTGGTTTTAAATAATATCTCATTTATATAAAAATCCTTTAATATGAATAAATCGTTATAAATTTAAAAACGATTTCACAGCGACTATTTGAAAATTTGAATTGGACGTAACTTGAAATTTATAAGCTGAAATCTCGATTTTTCTCTTTCATTAGAAAAATATAATCAAATCGGTTCAAACGTTTCTCGTTTCACAAAATTTCGACTTGTATCGGATCCTATATATCTAATCAAAGTTCAAATCGAAAATTACGAACTACCGCAGCGTTTCGAGCTCGTTTTAAATAATATATAAATATATATATTCGAACTCTATTTTAAATAAATAAAATCGATTAAAAATCCATTTTATTTTCAATGTAATATATAAACAGATTTAAATATTCTAATTTAAATGGCCGAAAAATCTGGGACGTTACAATTTGTGCAGTTGGGCAATATGTAAAATTTATCGTCCCAATCAATGTCAGTTAAATGGGTGTACATAAACAGACCGTCCAATTTGTAAATGAATATTTATTTCTATTTCAAGAGAATTTCATGCCGTTCATATATACGTTAAAAATTATATTTTTAACCATAAAATATATATTTCAACACTTGACTATTTTATATATTTCATACATTCAATAAAAATGATATTTTTATTGTTCAAACATTTTATTCAACACGTGAATATTTTATGTAGTTTATTTCACAAAATTTCAGCATTGGCCCGATATTAGAACCGGAGTAATGTCTAGCATTACCCCTCTCCTGACACTGGCTCGCACCATACATAATAATCAATCCTTCATAATAAATCAAACACAATCAATATACCACAATCAATCAATTTCACCACAATTCAATCCAAAAAAACATCCATGGTTTGTAAAATAAATAGTGCCAGGAGGTACTAAGCCCCGTCTGCAACCTAGGATATATTTAACTGTAAAATAGTTTGAGTGAGAAGGTGTTCTCACATTGGGTTCCACTCCACCGTTGTTTTCTGATGCTCTGATTTGCTGTTCTGGTTCCAGAATTTGCAAACTTGCTCCAATCTTCACATGATCTTTTTCTTTAGCTTAAATGCGTCATTCCGGACAACTTTCGCCTAGCGGTCTTTCTTCCGAAAATGCCCGAATTCGCCAGAATTTGCGAAAAGATAGTATTTGGACAGCAGACTTTGGACGTGTTTTTTTGAACAACTCCGTAATCCAAAATATGACTTCCATATATCCAAATCGAAGAGAAAATCGTGCTCTTCGATTTTGGCACTGTGGAGTTTTGGCCAGAAGCGCTTGAATTGGAAGATATTGGCTGAAGATCGTCAGGGGGTAAAACGCAAAACTGGAAATTATAAAAATTCGATTTTTATACGGAGGGGGCCATGTGGTCGGCGGGGTAAGTGGGTGGGGAGACGGAAGGGGTAGTGGCGGCTGTGCAGTAGGGGCTGGCGGTGGAATTGGGGAGCTAGGGTTTGGGTATTACGCCGGAGAAGGGGGCGAGAGATGGGCGACGGGGAGGAGGAGGTGCGGGAGGGGGGGGGGTCCGATGGTGGGGCGCAAGCGTGACAGTGGGGGCGAAGTAGGGGAGCGACCGGCGACGAGCGGTTTCATTGTTTTTCTTTTTTTATTTGGGACGACGGAGAGAGAGAGTGAGGGAGACAAGGGGTTGACTCCAATATATAAAAATATATTTTTTAATAAAAATTAATTTCCAAAAAGTTAGTTTTTAATTCATACTCCAAATCAAACCCAACGACTATCGCCCCTAGCTAAATACCCCAATTTCGGACACAATGAGATATGTCCCGCAAGTCGATTCGACTGTTTCAATCAGTTTTCATCAAAATTAAAATATAAATTAATATAACATTCAAAATTGATCTCAACGTACATTTTAATTTACCGGGGCCACGTATTGACTCCAAAAATTCCAGAAAAATAAATCTAGCTATGTTTTGACGATACAGTCCTAATAAAGCTGATTTCGTTGAATTTGGAGGCCGTTTGTAAAATGGCCAATTTCCAGTCGATTAAATTCAAACTGAAATTAGCAAACATGTTTAAATTTACCACGCTCACATATTAATTCCAAAAATTATGGAAATTTGAATATAACAATAATTTGATATTCCGGATCCAACAAAAGTGGTTTCGTTGAAAACGGAGGTCGTTTGCAAAATGGCTATTTTTAAGGGATATATATTATATTAAAATATACACAAATTCCGTTGCGACTATTTTAAATTTTTAACTGGACATAACTTTTAATTTATAAAGTGAAATCTCAGTTTCTTACATTCGTTAGAAAGATATAATTAAACAGATTCGTATGTTTCTGGTTTTACTGAAATCCAATAAATTTTGAATTATGTATATTCAATTGAAATTTAAAATCGAATTTTCAAACTACCGCGCCATTTCGAGTTCGTTTTATAATTAAAATAAATTTATATGTTCTAACTTTGATTAAAATAAATTCTTAGTCGTTATTATTTAAAATAAATCATTTTACATTCTCAAAATCCATTAAAATTGCTAAAATAAAATTTTTTAATTTGGTTCTGAAATTCCGGGTTGTTAGTTGTTACAATTAACATTAACGAAAACCTTCAGGAACCTACAATGAACAGGGTGAAAATGCACAGGCTAGTTCACTGGCTATGTCAACGTAGGTCTCTGCCAGGGTTGACATAGGCCTCAACTGTGTCGACACAGGAATGCAACTTCCAAGCAAATTTTTGCTTGTGACGATTCCGACTTAAGACTAAAGTCTAGCAAACTTCCAAACAAATTCAGGTACAATATTGAATGATTTTGATGTACAAAACTAGAGCAACAAAATAAGAATTATACAATTCCAACATAGATTGACAGATATATTAGACCACAAAGAACAACCTGGAATTGGATGATAGTGTAAACATAGAACTCATCTTCTCTATTACAATAAATGCATTTCTCAACTCAAAACAACCAGAAACAGTGAAATAGGAATATGCATTGGTAATATGCTAGAATGCATGATTTGAGCAACTCACCTTGCCTAGATTTGAATGAATTTAGCTTCCTATAGCTTGGCATGGTTTAAAAAGTTGCTATAACTTATCTTTCTGAATTTTCCAAAGATCGATTAATAGGTTCCGGTTGAAGCTTGATTTGTTGTTGAGATGAGGGTTTAGAAGCTTTTCCTTTATTTGTGTTTTAATCTAGGCTTTTGTTAGGGATTGTGGAAGGTGTTGCTCGTTTCTTTTTTACTGGTTTTCTTTTCCTCAAAGAGAAAGAAGAAGGAATTCAAGAAGGTAACAAGAAAATAAAAGGTACGTATCTCTCCCTTTCCAAATATTTCTCTACTTAATTTAATTAGTTAATGGGCCCAATCTAGGCCCAAATCATCCTCAATACACAAGTGTTTTATATTTTTAGGCTCTTTAGGCCTAAACACATGGTTTAAACACTATTAACCCAATTAAACCCATTTTTACAAACACACACGAAAGTTATGTTGTGTTTAATTTTTGAACAAAACAAACATTTTCAAAGTTTAAAATGTACAAAATGCACTATTATAACACAAATAAATTTCCAAACACACAATGTTTATTACAACACTCATATATTTATTTTTCAACCATATCTATATGTTTTAACATTTATTTCTACACATATTTTATTCCAAATTTACGGTTTCCTCCAAATTCATCATCTACTTGTTTACTACAATTTAATGCAATAAACAATTAGGAATTGTATAAATTTCTGCTTATCACAATTCAGTACTACACCGCTACCCCAAAAATCACTTAACCGTTACCAAATATGGTTCTAAACACAAATTTTTATTTTATCTTATATTTCAAAAACCTATCTTTTCCAAACACAAGTTCGCTAATTATTAATTATCTTATTAGAATTACTTAACACTTTATATTGAAAATATATTTTCATTTAAATATTTGTTGCTAATCAATATTTTGTATTTTCAATATTTATTTAACCATTAAAACATAGTTTACAAACATGGATTGGAATAAATTTTCTTACAATTCTAATAAATTTAATTTATTATAATATATACAATTTCTTACAAATAAAACATTCTTTATTTCCACATCTTAAATTACTATATGGGTTAGGCTCCTGAACTCGTATTATTTTCTTCTCAAGTTTTAAAATCACAACACACTATAATTTATTAACCTTGGGTACCCAAAAACCTGAGTTGTTACAGATTCCACCTTAAAGAAATTGCATCCTCGCAATTTACTTAGATTAATACATTTACATTATCAAGTCCTAACGACACAATTCAAATTTATTTCCTTTGGAAATTTTAGTTTAAGTATACAAACACATAGTGTTTGAAATTTTTCGATTTTTCTCCAACTAATTAATATTGCAACACAAGAAATTCCAAACTTTAATCATTCAACTTATATAAAAAGTGTTAACTCTTGTTCCAAGTAATATATATTTGAGGTTCTATTTATTGCAACATATATTTCACATGGCAATTATTGGAATACACGCTTATCATTTTCAGTTTCCAATCAATGCTAGACACTGCTACACTATCAAATTTGTACTAAGTTCCCAAACAATGGCTGCTATTTTAATTATAATATCAAACAACATGGACATTTACTATTAATTATCACTAACTTGTTAGCTGCAACTGCCTTTAAACCCAAGTATGTGATTGTGCATTTCAAACATATTGTTCATGTTCAAGATAGTTAAAAATATCTTTTACTCAAAACACTGTATCTTTGTTCACTTAAATCTTCCGCAAAGCATTATTTTCTGCTTAATAACTTTTAATTCATTTCGAATAATACTAATCCATCAATTTCATAGCGATTTTTCTTATTATTTGGATGCAACATCAATAATATATAACTATTGTCTCGCCAACATTTCCACAATTCTCGTCTCATGCAATGGCTTAACACTATTCTCATACGAACATTTTCTATCACTTGTTCCCAAATTTATTTTATTACTTAAAATATTGTGTTCAGTCGTCTCATATAAGTATTTAAGAACTTCTTATCAATAGCGTTGATCAAATGTATCGTCGGAACTCTTAATATACCAAATGGAAAACTCAACACAAAAGATAATCACATATTTTTGGTTCACATATGGATATCTCTATTATTTCATTATCACAAATATTCTTTTTTTATTTCAAATACAGACAACCCAACACCAAGCTCCACTAGTTATTCACTTGATTTATATTCATCACTCAATTAATTCTTAACAAACGTTTAATGATCAATATTTACCATCCCTTAATCCCACTTACAGATTTATTGAATTTAGCACGACTAAAATAATTCACTTGTTTCTACTCCTTAACTCCAATTTATATCCAAATTAATACTCTTTTACCCTCAATAGGAATTTCACTTATATTATCGCGGGTTTAATTCATTTACCCATCCAGATTCATTTATTTAATTCAACAATCAACTAGATACAAGAAGTTAAAGTTTAAATTCCATCAAAAAATTTGAACCTAATATTTCAAATACGAAAGGATTTAATAAAATGGAGATTCCTACCAATACAAACTACAGATGATGCAATACAAATCTTCGAATACCGAGGAATGAAATACATTTCTATACATATTTCAAAAGCTAGGATTCCACAAGGCTCAGATGATAAGGGACATGGGTTAAGGATAACAAATAAAATGAATAAAGTAGACACAAGTGTTATTCTTTCGTGTTGTAATACATGTACTATTTCGGTTTTTTTCTATGTTATTGTACTTTGTTCTGAATTTTGCTCTGATACCATAATGCAACGCCCCACCCTGAGATCCACCCTAATAAATAGTATTACCGCATAATACTACCTATCGGAGCAGAGAATAGGACTGATTAGGGGACACCATCCATGGCCTTGTATTAGACGAGTATCGAGTATGTACATTGGGTGTATATACTTTTTTCTTAACTTAAGTGGGTCGACACACTCAATTCATCTAATATAAAATTATAATGGTTAAGGATCATATTTAGAACAATCTACAACACATTATAGATAACATATAGAAGATCACAGAACATCATACATAGTGATACAACAATAGAATACAACAAATACATGTTCTACATACTCAAATGATTTCACGTAAACTTTAAACATATACATCAGGTCCTAAATGAATAAATATACATACAACACGAACAAAAGACTGTACAACTTAGGAAATAGCTTCAAAAGAGATAGTCCAAGATGAAACAACTAAAACCAAATCAACAACTAGCTGTAACCTAGAATAACTCGGTCTGACCCAAGTACAAATACACCGGTCAATCTAGCATAAACATATCACTAATAATATGACAGGTGAATATAAAGTGATATAGATAAGAATTCCTTTTCATTGAAAAGGAATAATTTAGGCCGAAGTCAACAACTAGTTCATGAGATAATTACGGCTAAACAACTTATATGATCTCATGAGCAACACAATAAAAAGGGAATTTATTTCCAACAAAAGGTGTTATGCATCAAAGAAAAGCACAAGGATAAAACATCAAGGAGTAACACCAAAAACTCCATCAAATAAGGACATATAAACTCATATATAAGTTTATTCAATTAAAATTGATTACTATATTTAAATAAGCATCAAAATAGCTCTAAGGCTATAAAAGAATTTCAACATCATTAAACCAACATAAATCGAACCCATAGCATCGAATAAGAACAACCTAATAAATCAACATAATGAGAGTCTAAAACTACAAAGGCAACAACGTCAACAGAAGCATCGATATGGATCCAAAACAACAAAATTTGATAAGACTTGATCGCTTTTGCTTTCTTTTCCTCTGGCTACTAAGATGTTTCATTTCGCCAGGTTCTCTCTTGCCTGCCCATGGATTCAGTAGCAGTTCGAAAGGTTGACCTATTCGGGAATCTCCGGATCTATGCTTATTTTCAACTCCCCGAAGCATTTCGTCGCTTGCTATGCCCTTCCTCGCCTCTGGGTGCCTAGGTATCCACCGTAAGCCTTTCCTCGTTTGATTTCTTTGGCTAAAAGTCTTTATCTTTTCATTCATTAGCAGAAGCCATTTATACACAACGTCCCATTCTGATTTTGTCAACAAATCACATAAATAGGGAAACTACAAATTATATCCCTAAACTTGATTTTGTCAACAAATCACATAAATAGGGAAAATACAAATTACATCCTAAAATTCATTGATTTCTTAATCATTTCCAGCTCACCATATCACATAATATCCATGATTTCCTAATACCTCCCTCCTCAAGTTGGAGCATCAGAATCATAGATGCCCAACTTACCTCTTAGTGCTTTCTTTCCAGAAGGATGTTTTTCCGTTATCCTGGTTTCGTTATCCTCCAAAGCATGAATTTTTTTCTGCATAACACTACGCCACCCTGCATCTTTCACGGTCTCTTTAAAGGACTGTAGTTTTGCTCCTACTGTTACTGCTGCAATAAAATTTTGTTGTTTCATAGAAAATTTGTCACAACTAACACAACGTGCTATGGGATAAGGAGTACCCGAGGGAGATCATGAAGAGGAATAAAGTGAAACAGGGATTAGACTTTACTTGATCGCCGTATGAGTCACAATGTCACACAATTTTACTGAGGGATACTTGATACGTAGTCCACAACCCAAATTATCATCAAAATCTGCACCGTTATATGAATCAACCATATCCACTTCCTCTCTGTGGACAAATGCAGGTCTGGTTGTTCCTCAACCAGAACATGGGAAATTTTCGACTCCATGTTCTCATCATCAACATTGACTAAAACACCAACAATACTCCTATCCATATGCATCTTAGTTAAAGTGCTTACATTTTTAGGTTCAACATCTAAGTATGGGAAAATATTCTCATAAAATGTAACATCACCAGTGATAAAGAATTTCTTTGTTTCTAATTCAAACAAGTTATATCCCTTTTTACCAAATAGATACCCTAAAATAACACATTTACGACTTATACTAGCGAATTTTTCACCCTTTGCCTTTTGGTTACGAACAAAATATAGACAACCAAAAACACACAATTCTCTTAAGGATGGTGAATGACCAAACAAAATATCATATGGTATCTTTTTGTGAAGAATATTAGAAGCAGTATGATTAATAACACGAGCAACAACCAAAACACATTCCCCCCAAAAAGAAATAGGAAAATGTAACAACCCGGAAAATCAGAACTAATTTAAAAATTTTATTTTGGCAATTTTAATGAATTTTGGATATTTAAAATGATTTATTTTAAATAATAATGAATAGAAATTATTTTGAGTATAATTAGAATGTATATATTTATTTGAATCGAAGTTAGAATATAAATATTTATTTTAATTATAAAATAAATTGGAAATGGTGCGGTAGTTTGAAAATTCGATTTCAAATTTCAAATGAATGTACAGGGTTCAAAATAAACCGGACTTTAGTGAAACCAAAAATATTAGAATCTATTTGAAAATATTTTTCCAACGAATCTGAAAAATTGAAATTTCATAGCGGGAATTAAAAGTTATGCCCAGTTGAAAATTTAGAATAGTTGCTATGGAAATGTAGCCCTTAAAAATAGCCATTTTGCAAACGACCTTCGTTTTCGACGAAACCAGTTTTGTTGGATCCGGGATGTCAAATTATTGCTAGATTCCAATTTTCATAATTTTTTAAATCAGTATGTGAGTGTGGCAAAAGAAAACGCGTTTTGTCAGTTTCAGTCAATTTGGATCGACCAAAAAATGACCATTTTTCAAACGGTCTCCAAGTTCGATGAAATTAGTTTTGTTAGGAACGTATTGTCAATACGAAGCTAGAAATAATTTTTTTGGGATTTTTAGAGTCTGTACGTAGTAGATTAATCTAACTTTATAAATCAAATTAATAACTGTTTTAGTTCTCACACCAGTCACATGACTGACCTGGAGTTTATTGTTTTAACTTAAACTCTGGGTGCTCCTATTTTCCACACGCGCAGCTAGTAGTTTTGATTTTGCAGATTTACATTCACATGATCCTGGTTTACAGCTGGAATGATATTCGGAAAGCTCTGTATCCATGTATCTCTTTCAGTTGTGTTTTGTATTATTTTTCCGCTGCATTGTAATTTGTAAATCTCTGATATTTATCAATTGTATAATATTTATTCATACTATGTATATTCTTGTACTTTGATGTAAATTGTTGTAATAAGCAATGAAATATTCTTTTGTTTGTGTTCTGATTCATCTCGTTCTCAAACAATCCGTTCTTTCTCTTTTCTTCGGAGACCGGGGAAGTTCGGGTCGCTACATTTGGTATCAGAGCTTTGGTTTACAAAGCTCGAGAACAAGGCATAGTAGAACCAAACGAAAGAACTCATCCGAAATTGGATTAGTAATATCCAATAAGGAATGACTCGTTAGAGATGGGATTAGTAGTATCCTAGAACGAGTGTGAAGAGTAGTGGTTTTAAAATAAAAATGAAAACAAATTTTGTTTACAAAAATTAAACCATTTATACGTAGTTGAATATTTATTTTAGCTTGATTTTCGACAATCCAATATATAAAGATTTTGCTTATACGCCTTGCAAACGTGTATTCGAAGTTTTAATATACTGGATAGACATAGAATCACACTCTAGTCGCCCGGAGATGATTCTGATGATTGTAGCTACATCATCAGAATTTGTGTTCGAGTTTCAAAAGAGGGATATCTAAATATTTCCAACTGACTGGTGTGAGAACCAAAACTAGATAGGGCTTATTGCTGTTATTTGGAACCAAAAATGTGACTTTTGACTATATATCAAAGTTATGAATTTGAAAAGCTAATCAACTAATTGATTGATGATTGTGTTGTGTGATTATTTATGTGACGATCACAAAATCCGAGGGGCGGTATTAAGGATAATCATTGGAATATAACACATCAATCATCATAGCAGAGTACAGATAATAGCAAAAACAATAAATAGAATAATTTTACATGGGTATGACAGCGGAATCACAACATGTAACAACATCAGAATAGCACAGCGTAGGATATAACTTAGCAAATAAAAGGGAAGTGATCAGTCATCATCGCCAGAGGCGGAATACATACATGCAGTGAGACATAATAAGGGTATCAGTCTACATCTCCGTAGGCGGTACATATACATACGATAATAAGTACTGAAAGTAAATCAGTCTGCATCGCCAGTGGCGGAATCATAATACAAGTATGATAATGGCGGAAAATGTCAAAGTCATCTCTGTGAAGTCCGCCTCGCCATGAGCCAAAATGCACTCTATGCAACAGTGCAGAGCCAAAAACAACCTGTCACCTGTGAACTAGGCTGCCCGTGTGAAAATAAGGGCACCCGCATTTGCAAAGTGAAACAAACAACGAGTCAGTCATGGGGACTGGTATGAGGAATCTATTTAATAGTTAAACAACAGTAATAAGCAAATCATAGGACCACGCCACTTTCGCGGAACGAGTTTACTCCAGTAATTGCTGGTGCATTTAAAACAAAGTAAATTCTTTAAAACAATGCAATGCTTTTGAAAAGAATGAAGCCATTATAAGACTCAAGTCCCATCATACAATGCAATGCAAGCTGGAGGATAGAGTTTTACCTTATAATGGCCAAATATGCTTGATACGTATAAAGCAAAATCAATTAATATTATTACTAGTGCATATATGTTTCAAAAGCGAATAGCATCATAAATATCAATCATAGGCGACATAGCTACCATCTACTATGTCGCCATACTAGTTCTACAATCGAGTCCGTTATTTCGTATTGGAAATTGGATTTCCGTCATGAGTCGAGGCAAGGGGCAAGCTCCTCTCCGCTTCGAGACATTCTAGCAAATGCCTTAGGACTACACACTCTGGGTAACCCTGGATGCTTCAGGGCCGGTCCTCTCTTACATTTGAGGATTAATTATGCCTGAACACACGTTTCCCGGTCCTTACAGACCTATAATCGAGGCGCCTCGCATTCCAACAACCACATAGGTGAAAAATAGATATAAATGTCAGGGATGGTAAGTCACTGACACCACCATAGCTAGAAAGAAACGTCGTGCTCTCCCTGCAGTCCGTATCCCGTTTTTAACTCATACCGAGGTGTGAGGCTCGGGAATCTACGCTATACACAAAACCAAGCCATGTAGACCGTGCTTTGATCATCATCCACAAGACTTTGCTTTGCAACAGAAGCCTTGATCACAGCATCTTGGTATGCCACATTGCAGTCCACTCCATACGATTGATTTCCATCGATATATAACCCCTGAGCTCGTACGTCTCAGAGAAGGGCGTTAAGCAAAAGAATAAATTCTCCGCAGCCAAACAGATATATATTTAACAGAGATCAATCAGTAGATAACAAAATCCAATGTCAGACACACAGTCCATTTACAAGTCCGCTCTGGGTCTGAACGAAACCGGAGGCGTCAAATTCCTCGTATATCCGTCCAATCAACGCATACGTTCAGACGGCTACTACTTCCGTCCCTTCCCGGTAGCTACTCCGGTCAGGAACCTCAGCAGCGCCCATCCAACCGATACGAAGATCGTCGGTCTTGAATCGTCCTTGTATTTTCCAATTTGAATCGCTCGATAAATTATTTGAAATGAGGGTTAGCTCGGCCTTTTCAAATAATTCACGTAATTAGAATTTAAATCGATCCTTTCCATGGTTATATTATTCGACATCCATATTTCAGTTCTTTAGTGTTATTTTCGTGTCAAACACATACAACCATCAAATATCAAACAGATCAAGCCAAATTGGTTTATTTCTAATCTATGTTGCTTATAATATTTTATAATGATTTTTCGCCATTTTTATTTATTTAAAAATGGCCATATTTAATTAAACGACGTTTCAGGTCGTGCCGTGGCACTGGCGCTGTTTTTCCTCTAATTTGTTTTACACATATCGGAAAATCTAACCGTTGGATTTCTACAAAGTCTATATCAGTGGGAAGGTATTCCCAAAGCGAACCCAACGGTTCCAGTTTCGTGAAAACCCGACGGTCGGATCTCCCACACTAGTCGTTTGAAGTTACGGTTTCAAAATTCGAACTGCAGCGTCGTTATTCGATTTAATTTAATTATATTTATATTTATATATAAATATAAACGATTCTGGCACTGTTTTTCTTCATATTTGAATTAAACATTCCGGACAATCCAACCGCTGGATTTTTACAAGGTTGGTGCCGTTGGGAAGATATTTCCAAGGCGAACCCAGCGGTTGCGGTTTCGGGAAAATCCGATGGTTGGATTTCTCGTACTAATCATTTCAAATTACGATTACGAAACACGAACTGCACGGCTTCGATTCCTTTTAATTATATTTATATTTATATATATAAATATAGTTCATTCTATAATTCCAACTATAGTTCATTCTATATTTTCAACTTCGTTTTCACTTCAAATATTTTACTAACGCCTTAATATTTCGAAAAATTTCGCCATAACCTCCTTTGTACGGGGAGGGGTTTGGAAATTTATTGGGCCGTGTTAGGTACCCAATAAATCCTAAAAAGCATCCACATATTTATAGTGATATATTCTGGTGTTTACGGGGGGAGCATGTATAGATAATCACTCCAGAGAATAAATTCTCGTCACCCCGTTTCCGTGTGGAAGTAAATAGTCCATGTGCCGTATCTAATAACTAGAGAGACGTGATTATTGTCAACTCCAGACCCGTGTGGGGTTTTTATTAATCTGGCAATTTGTCGTTATATTTTATATAGTCCATATCAGTCATCAGTTCAACCTGTAGTATATAGTCATCGCCATACAAGCCTCTCGCTCTTATGGTAAATCTTCCAACTCGTCACACAAGCTCCAATTGCTTATGTGGAATATGATGAAGTATGCCTATCGTCAAGAAGTATGCCATGTAGTGTAGTTCAAAATTAATTGTTACTATCCTATGGCGATATTTATTATTTCACACAGAATAACCAACACTCTGCATCCAATGGCATTCACAGGAGTTGATATAAAAATAAAATTGCGCAGCCAACTCATCAAGGTTTACCTATTTGTCGGGCACGCAAATAATTTCTTTACTCTACAGCTAATCCATTTTTCCTATTCAACACATGTATATATATGCAGAACAAAGCTAATAATAATATTTCTAGCAAACTATTATTTAATTCAACACGTGTGTATTTTTATCAAAGCGTATACATGATAAAAAAAATATTTTTATCATCAAAAATATTTATTCAACACGTGAATGTTTTTAACACTTCATATTCACAATAAAAATGTAGTTTTTATTGTCTATTCATTTTATTTTAAAATACGATAACATTCAACACATGAATTTCAACTTGACGAACGAATCTCAATTCAACACATGAATATTTTCTATAGCTTGTATATATATAAAAATGTGATTTTTATCACTAAAGCTATTTGTTTAAATTCAAATAATATTCAACACATGAATTTCGATTCAACGAATGAATTTCAACTCAACACATGAATATTCTCTATAGTTCGTATATATATATAAATGTGATTTTTATCGCTAAAGCTATTTGTTTAAATTCAAATAATATTCAACACATGAATTTCGATTCAACGAATGAATTTCAACTCAACACATGAATATTCTCTATAGTTCGTATATATATAAAAATGTGATTTTTATCGCTAAAGCTATTTGTTTAAATTCAAATAATATTCAACACATGAATTTCGATTCAACGAATGAATTTCAACTCAACACATGAATATTGGTTTCAATATATGTAATTTATTTCAGCGAATGAAAATTATTCTAACACATGAATATTTTAGAAAATTTCGGCAGCATAACGGCAGGGTAGTTAAAACCGGGACCGTCCCTAGTACGGCTCCTCGCTCTACCTTAAAACCTCGCAGTTTTTGACAATGGGGATCATACATCTAGTTCGCACGCAGGCGGCATGTTTTATTTTCAATTCCACAATCCTATTCTAATTTGTTTCAACCATAAGAGGGTATTTTTCAACCACAAAGGTATTTTTCAACCACAAAATCAACCACAAACAATTATTTCCAACCATTCGTCATACCATATAATATCACGTCAATCACAAGCAACAAATATCGTCCATGGTCTGTGGACGAGGGGAGTGTATATATATATATATATTATTTCTATAATTCACTTGCATTTCATCACAATTCAAAGCATATATGTTTCATACAACGCTTGTATAATTTATACATCGCTAATATAACTTATACAACACATGTACATGAGGTATACAATGCGTATATAATTTACACTTCGCTTAATATAATTTATACAACGCGATTCCATTCACACAATTTAGTTTAGATTCCTCACATTGGTTTTTGCAGTGCTAAAAATCGTAGGAAGATCAGAAAAATCCGCGGCTTCTTCTAGATGGTAGAGAGCCTCCTTGCGGTCACGGTGTCTCCTGTTTCATCAAATTTCGTTAACGAACGAAAAAGATATTATTTTTCAAAGTTTTGCAACACTTAAAAGTGTTATTTCCATTTCATAATTTCGAAGCAGAAAGGTTTTTAAACCTTCAAAACTAGGTTTTGATTTTACAATCAAACCGTACCTCGTTGCTCCGATCAGGCCCTGCGACGTTGAAGGGCTACGAATCAGCTCTCGATCGATGGTGGTGGCGGCAGACTCGGCGGCTCCAGCAGGTCACGGCGGCGCTCCAAAGGGGCTGACTTCCTCCTGGAAATTCGACGCGATTAGGCAATGGTCTTCGACGAGGCTTGTTCTGATTTGAAGAGGGGAGGGAGGCGGTCAGAATCTTCAACTGGAGGTAGCGGCGATATGGGCTGTGGCGGCGGCGAAATCGATGGGAAGGTTCGAGCTCGACGAACCGTCGATATCGCTTGGCGGCTAGGTTTTTTTTGAGATATTTCAGAAAATAAAATAATAAAAGAAAATATATGATTGGCCAATGGTTTTATAGGAAATTTTAAATAGTGTTTTTACTAACGAACTCGAAATCAAACCCAACGACTGCCGCCCCTAGCTAAATACCCCCATTCCGGACACAATGGGATATGTTTCGTTGGCCAATTCGACTGTTACAGTCAGTTAATTTTCAAATTAAAGTATAAAACATTCAATATTTAATTTTGAACGTACATTTCAATTTGCCAGGGCCACAAACTGAATCGAAAAATTCCAGAAAAATAAATCTAGCTTTGTTTTGATGATACAGTCCTAACAAAACCAGTTTCGTTGAATTCTGACCTCGTTTGAAAAATGGCCATTTTTAGGTCGACCCATTTTAACAGAAATTGACCAATCACACTTTCTTTTGCCCCGCTCACATACTAGCTTCAAAAATTATGAAATTTGAAACCTAGCAATACTTTGACATCCCGGACCCAACAAAAGTGGTTTCGTCGAATTCCGAGGTCGTATGCAAAATATCAATTTTCAAGGGTTATATATGTTATATAGCGACCTTTCTGAAAATTCATTTGGCCATAACATTTGATTCCCATTTTGAAACTTCAATTTTTCAGATTCGTTAGAAAGGTATTCATAGACAGATTTAAATATTTTCAGTTTCGCTAAAATCCGTTATATTTTCCACCCGGTATAGTCAGACAAAGTTTGTATTCAAAATTTCAAACTACAATACTATACTAATTCTATATTTTATTAAAATATGCTATTTCAATTATTCAAATTCTTTGGTAATAACCAATTTTAAAAATTTTAAATTGGTTCACATTTTCCGGGTTATTACAATCTCCCCCACTTAAAACTTTTCGTCCTCGAAAAGGAAATAACAGCTAAGTAGGAAATAAAATGTAAATGCAAAGTATTGTAAAGGTACCTTGCACCGGAGTTAGTCAGAGATGTCCACTCTGCATTTGGGGTAGGCTTGTTTAATGCTTTCCTCAGTCTCCCAAGTACAGTCTCTAGGATCACTACTCCACTGCACTTTGACTAAATGAACCTTTTTGCTCCTTAGCTCTCTAGTTTCTTTGCCAACAATTTTTAATGGCTCTCTTCTGAGCGCTAATTCTGGAGTTATGTCTATATCCTATTGCGCTGCTTCTTCCACAACAAGATCTGGATCATGAGCATGTTTTCTGAGTTGAGACACGTGGAACACATCATGTACACCAGGCAACCAATCAGGTAATGAAACTCTATATGCCAGAGTTCCAATCCGTTCAAGTATAGGAAAGGGGCCAATAAATCTCGGTGCCAACTTCCCAGTCTTGCCAAATCTGATTACCTCCCGCATTGGAGAAACTCTTAAATAAACATAATCGCCCACGGCAAATGATAAGTCTCTTCTTCTCGCATCAGCATAACTTTTCTATCGGCTCCATGCGGTTTTCAATCGCTTCTTAATGAAATCGACTTTATCCGATGCTTCTCGAATCATATCGGGTCCTAACACAAGTCTGTTGCCAGGTTCTACCCAACATGCGGGAGATCTGCACGGTCTACATATAATGCTTCAAATGGGGACATTCGCAAACTTACTTGATAGCTATTGTTGTAAGAGAATTCGGCTAAATGTAAGTGATCTTCCCATGAGCCTCCAAAATCAATAACGCAAGCCCGCAGTAAATCTTCTAGAATTCTATTCACCCTCTCAGTTTGGCCGTCTGTCTGAGGGTGATAAGCGGTGCTTAGATTCAATTTGGATCCCAATTCTGTCTGGAATGCTTCCCAGAATTTTCTAGTAAACAGGGGATCTCTATCACTGACTATATTGAGCGGCACTCCATGTAGTTTAACTATTTCTTTGAAGTAAGTCTGTGCTAAACTTTGAGTCGTTCTATTGGATAGACAGGTATGAAATGGGCAGTCTTCGTGAAGCGATCTACGATTACCCATATACTGTCGTTTCCTTTCCTAGTTCGAGGCAAGCCATCAATGAAGTCCATCGAAATTTGTTCCCACTTCCATCCTGGAATTTCTAATGGTTGTAATAGTCCAGCCAATTTCTGCTGATCGCTCTTAACTAGCTGACAAGTGAGGCATCTACTAACATATAATGAAATATCTCTTTTCATTGACCTCCACCAGAATGTGCGTTTGATATCGTTATACATCTTGCTCACACCGGGATGGATACTTAGTTTGGACTTGTGGCACTCATCAAGTATTTCTCTTCTGAGCTCAGGAAGGTTTGGGATGCAAATTCTGCCCTTTAATCTAAGAACTCCTTTGTCATCGAGTCGGAAACTTGTGGATTCACCACCCTTGACTCTCTGACTGACTCTTTGAATAAATTCATCGTCTTTCTGAAGGGTCGAGATCCTGTCTATTAATGAAGACGTGATGACAAAACTGGCGATGATTTCATTCTTTCTGCTGAGCGCATCTGCTACAACATTGGCTTTCCCTGGAGTGTATAGAATTTCAAAATCATATGCTGCAAGGAATTCTAACCAACGCTGTTGTCTCAAGTTTAGATCTTTCTGAGTGAATAGATATTTCAAGGATTGATGATCGGTAAATAGTTCGAACTTCTCACCCAATAAATAATGCCTCCAGATTCTTAAAGCAAACATGATAGCTAATAACTCAAGATCATGAGTTGCATAGTTTCTTTCATGCGGCTTCAGCTGACGGCTGGCATAAGCGACCACTTGGCCTTTTTGCATTAGTACTGCGCCTAGCCCTCTAATAGAAGCGTCTGTCCATACAGTCAAGTCTTGGTTGCCTTCTATAATTGTCAATACTGGAGCAGTTGTCAATTTCAGTTTCAGCTCCTGGAAAGCTTCTTCACATTCGGGAGTCCATTTGAATTTCTCATGCTTCTTGGTAAGCTTTGTCAATACACCAGATATCTTTGAAAAATCCTGAACGAATTTCCGATAGTAACTAGCCAATCCTAGGAAACTTCGAACCTCTGTGGGGGTAGTAGGTTGTTTCCAGTTCTGAATCGCTGTAATTTTGCTTGGATCTACAGCAATCCCTTCTTTTGATACGACATGGCCTAGGAACTTAACTTCATCCTGCCAGAAGACACACTTAGAAAATTTAGCTTTCAAGACATTTCTCCTTAGAATTTTCAACACTTGTTCTAAATGTTTTGCTTGTTCGTCTTCCGACTTTGAGTAGATTAAAATGTCATCGATGAAGACTAGAACAAATTTATTCAATACACCACGGAACACTCTGTTCATAAGATCGACGAAGTATGCCGGAGCGTTACACAAGCCGAACGGCATTACTAACCATTCGTAGAATAAATCGGGGCCCCTGAAGGCTGTCAAAGGAACACAGTCTTCTGCTATACGTAATTGGTGGAAACCGGTAGCTAGGTCCATTCTGGAGAATACTGTTGCTCCATTTAATTGATCTAACAGATCATCTATACGTGGCAAGGGATATTTGTTCTTCAGTGTCTGCTTATTGAGATCTCGGTAATCAACACATAGTCTTAGAGTACCGTCTAATTTTGGGACAAATACTACTGCTGCTCCCCAAGCTAAAAAGCTCGGTCTGATCAGACCTTTCCAAAGCAATTCTCGGGTTTGACTACCTAACTCTTCTTTTTCTTTCGGGACCATTCTTCTAATTGGATGTACTACTGGTCGGGCGTTAGGAATTAGATCTATTCTAAATTCAATTTCTCTTTGCGGCGGTAAGCTTTCTACTTCTTCAAACACATCCGCGTAGTTTTTAACGACCGGTATCTTTTCTAGTGAAGGGGGAATAACTTCTAAAGAAGACCAAAATTCTGTCTATTAATTTCAGAACCGTGACATGGTATATATATAGGTCCAAGCTTCGTTTTGACTTTGACTATTCTTTCGACACATCTAACTTCGGCCTTATATTTTGTCAACCATTCCAAACCGAGAATAACATTGAATTCAGATAAATCCATGACGATTAAGTGGATGGGAAACTTGTAACATGAATAAGAGATAGGCACTCTGCAGTACGAACTGAGACTAACAGAACCTCCTATCGGGTTTTGAACTCCTTTAGACTTCTTACTTTTAACTTTAACTTACTAACAATGTTGCTAGAAATGAAGCTACGTGATGCACCGGTATCAAAAAGTACAGAAACAGGAATATTTTTAATGGTAAGGGTACCTCCCAAGACGTCGGGTTTACCTGATCCATCGGTGGTAGCTGGCGGGGTCTCCCCGTCATACACATGAGCCACTTGTGCATTCTGCTTCAGAGGACAGTTCCTGCTATAGTGCCCTTTCTTATGGCAGTTGTAGCATTCGGCTGAGTCTGGATTTGCCTTTGGTTTCCTTGGGGCTTTGCACACATTAGAAAAATGCCCTGGCTTCCCGCAGTTGTAGCAATTCCCTTTCGGTATCTTTCCAGGTTTCTGAGTAGCGGCCGCTGTAATGCTAGACTCTGGCTGCTCTGCTGAAGCCTTGCGCTTATTTCCAGCTTGGCTTTTGGCGCGGTCTTGGTTGGCGTGTCTTTCATCCATATCTTCATAATTGCAAGCCATTTCTACCAATTCTAAGAAGGAGAGTTTGATGTTGCTCATGGCTCTGTCATGATACTTGCGCTTTAGCCCAAATATAAACCTCTTGTTCTTAGCTTTGTTAGTCATAATAAGATCTGGAGCATAGCGCGACAACTGGGTGAATTTATTGAGGTAATCCTAGATAGAGAGATCTCCCTGCTGGAGATTAGCAAACTGCTCTCGCATCCTCTCTAAGGCTTGCTCAGGTACAAACTTCTCGTTAAACATAGCTTTGAATTGCTCCCAGGTTCTGACAGTACCTGCTGCATCCTATGAGGTGATGGGATCCCACCACAACTCTGCTTCCTCCTGTAGGAGCCAAATACCTAGTCGTGCTTTGTTGTTAGTCCCCAATTCCATTCCTTCAAAGATCTTTTCACAGGTCTTCAACCAAGCTATAGCCTCTGTCACTGTACCAGTGCCAGAAAAGGGTTTTCCCCCCAGGTTCCTATACCTCTTCGCTACTCTGTCTAGCTCAAAGTCCTGGGGTGCTGGTGGCTGAACAATAGGGCCTTCCACAACTATGGGGATATTCCCCCGTCCTCCTGCTACTCCTGCTTGGCCTCCACGGCCTCCTCTAGCTGCTGCTGCTTGTGTAGCCATCAAAGAGAGTACTGTATAAGCAAGAAAAGAGTCAAGCTCACAGATTTGATAATTTTCATATATGATAAAGCAGGGGAACATAAGGAAAGGTAATGATGTACCGATCAAATTGTTTTGCTAATCTACTTAGCTCATTCTAGGACATTGCTAATCCTATCTCTAATGAGCTACTCGCATTAGAACACTACTGATTCTATTCTGACGAGGTGTTTAATGTGTTAGATCCCGGAGCTAAGGTTAACCAAAGCTCTGATACCAACTATGACGATCCCAAAATCCGAGGGGCGGTATTAAGGATAATCATTGGAATATAACACATCAATCATCATAGCAGAGTACAGATAATAGCAAAAACAATAAATAGAATAATTTTACATGGGTATGACAGCGGAATCACAACATGTAACAACATCAGAATAGCACAGCGTAGGATATAACTTAGTAAATAAAAGGGAAGTGATCAGTCATCATCGCTAGAGGCGGAATACATACATGCAGTGAGACATAATAAGGGTATCAGTCTACATCTCCGAAGGCGGTACATATACATACGATAATAAGTACTGAAAGTAAATCAGTCTGCATCGCCAGTGGCGGAATCATAATACAAGTACGAAAATGGCGGAAAATGTCAAAGTCATCTCTGTGAAGTCAGCCTCGCCATAAGCCAAAATGCACTCTATGCAACAGTGCAGAGCCAAAAACAACCTGTCACCTGTGAGCTAGGCTGCCCGTGTGAAAATAAGGGCACCCGCGTTTGCAAAGTGAAACAAACAACGAGTCAGTCATGGGGACTGGTATGAGGAATCTATTTAATAGTTAAACAACAGTAATAAGCAAATCATAGGACCACGCCACTTTCGCGGAACGGGTTTACTCCAGTGATTGCTGGTGCATTTAAAACAAAGTAAATTCTTTAAAACAACGCAATGCTTTTGAAAAGAATGAAGCCATTATAAGACTCAAGCCCATCATACAATGCAACACAAGCCGGAGGATAGAGTTTTACCTTATAATGGCCAAATATGCTTGATACGTATAAAGAAAAATCAATTGATATTATTACTAGTGCATATATGTTTCAAAAGCGAATAGCATCATAAATATCAATCATAGGCGGCATAGCTACCATCTACTATGTCGCCATACTAGTTCTACAATCGAGTCCGTTATTTCGTATTGGAAATTGGATTTCCGTCATGAGTCGAGGCAAGGGGCAAGCTCCTCTCCGCTTCGAGACATTCTAGCAAATGCCTCAGGACTACACACTCTGGGTAACCCTGGATGCTTCAGGGCCGGTCCTCTCTTACATTTGAGGATTAATTATGCCTGAACACACGTTTCCCGGTCCTTACAGACCTATAATCGAGGCGCCTCGCATTCCAACAACCACATAGGTGAAAAATAGATATAAATGTCAGGGCTGGTAAGTCACTGACACCACCATAGCTAGAAAGAAACGTCGTGCTCTCCCTGCAGTCCGTATCCCGTTTTTAACTCATACCGAGGTGTGAGGCTCGGGAATCTACGCTATACACAAAGCCAGGCCACGTAGACCGTGCTTTGATCATCATCCACAAGACTTTGCTTTGTAACAGAAGCCTTGATCACAGCATCTTGGCATGCCACATAGGCAGTCCACTCCATACGATTGATTTCCATCGATATATAACCCCTGAGCTCGTACGTCTCAGAGAAGGGCGTTAAGCAAAAGAATAAATTCTCCGCCGCCAAACAGATATATATTTAACAGAGATCAATCAGTATAGAACAAAATCCAATGTCAGACACACAGTCCATTTACAAGTCCGTTCTGGGTCTGAACGAAACCGAAGGCGTCAAATTCCTCGTATATCCGTCCAATCAACGCATACATTCAAACGGCTACTACTTCCGTCCCTTCCCGGTAGCTACTCCGGTCAGGAACCTCAGCAGCGCCCATCCAACCGATACGAAGATCGTCGGTCTTGAATCGTCCTTGTATTTTCCAATTCGAATCGCTTGATAAATTATTTGAAATGAGGGTTAGCTCGGCCTTTTCAAATAATTCACGTAATTAGAATTTAAATCGATTCTTTCCTTGGTTATATTATTCGACATCCATATTTCAGTTCTTTAGTGTTATTTTCGTGTCAAACACATACAACCATCAAATATCAAACAGATCAAGCCAAATTGGTTTATTTCCAATCTATGTTGCTTATAATATTTTATAATGATTTTTCGCCATTTTTATTTATTTAAAAATGGCCATATTTAATTAAACGACGTTTCAGGTCGTGTCGTGGCACTGGCGTTGTTTTTCCTCTAATTTGTTTTACACATATCAGAAAATCTAACCGTTGGATTTCTACAAAGTCTATATCAGTGGGAAGGTATTCCCAAAGCGAACCCAACGGTTCCAGTTTCGTGAAAACCCGACGGTCGGATCTTCCGCACTAGTCGTTTGAAGTTACGGTTTCAAAATTCGAACTGCAGCGTCGTTATTCGAATTAATTTAATTATAATTATATTTATATATAAATATAAACGATTCTGGCGCTGTTTTTCTTCAGATTTGAATTAAACATTCCGGACAATTCAACCGTTGGATTTTTACAAGGTTGGTGCCGTTGGGAAGATATTTCCAAGGCGAACCCAGCGGTTGCGGTTTCGGGAAAATCCGATGGTCGGATTTCTCGTACTAATCGTTTAAAATTACGATTCCGAAACACGAACTGCACGGCTTCGATTCCTTTTAATTATATTTATATTTATATATATATAAATATAGTTCATTCTATAATTCCAACTATAGTTCATTCTATATTTTCAACTTTGTTTTCACTTCAAATATTTCACTAACGCCTTAATATTTCGAAAAATTTCGCCATAACCTCCTTTGTATTATCTTTTCCTTTCTAAGATAGGTGGGCCTATGTGGGGGTCTGGGGAATTTCATCGTGCTCCCCGTACAAAGGAGGTTATGGCGAAATTTTTCGAAAATTTAGGGAGTTAGCCAAATTTTTGAAAAATTAGAAATTCTTAGAAACTGAAAAATTAAAGAATTACGCCAGAATGAAAGTTGAGTTGGTTAGTTAAACAACTTTCAGCTCCATTCCTTTTCGAGGACGAAAAGATTTTAAGTGCGGGAGATTGTAACAACCTGGAAAATCAGAACCAATTTAAAATTTTTATTTTGGCAATTTTAATGAATTTTGGATATTTAAAATGATTTATTTTAAATAATAACGACTAGAAATTTATTTTGAATAGAATTAGAATGTATATACTTATTTGAATCGAAGTTAGAACACAAATATTTAATTATAAAATAAATTGGAAATGGCGCGGTAGTTTGAAAATTCGATTTCAAATTTCAAATGAATGTACAGGGTTCAAAATAAACCGGATTTTAGTGAAACCAAAAATATTAGAATCTATTTGAAAATATCTTTCCAACGAATCCGAAAAATTGAAATTTCATAGCTGGAATAAAAAGTCATGCCCAGTTGAAAATTCAGAATAGTCACTATGGAAATATAGCCCTTAATAATAGCTGTTTTGCAAACGACCTCCGTTTTCGACGAAACCACTTTTATTGGATCCGGGATGTCAAATTATTGCTAGATTCCAATTTTCATAATTTTTGAAATCAATATGTGAGTGTGGAAAAAGAAATCATGTTTTTTCAGTTTCAGTCAATTTGGATCGACCAGTAAATGGCCATTTTTCAAACGGTTTCCAAATTCGACAAAATTAGTTTTGTTAGGACCGTATTGTCAATACGAAGCTAGAAATAATTTTTCTGGGATTTTTAGAGTCTGTAAGTGGTCCCTTGATTTATCTAATTTTAAAAATCAAATTAACAACTGTTTTAGTTCTCACACCAGTCACCTGACTGACCTGGAGTTTATTGTTTTAACCTAAACTCTGGGTGCCCCTATTTTCCACACGGGCAGCTAGTAGTTTTGGTTTTGTAGATTTATATTCACAGAACCCTGGTTTACAGTTGGAATGATATTCAGAAAGCTCTGTATCCGTGTATCTCTTTCAGTTGTGTTTTGTATTATTTTCCCGCTGCATTGTAATTTGTAAATCTCTGATATTTATCAATTGTATAATATTTATTCATACTCTGTATATTCTTGTACTCTGATGTAAATTTATGTAATAAGCAATGAAATGTTCTTCTATTTGTGTTATGATTCGTCTCGTTCTCAAACAATCCGTTCTTTCTCTTCTCTTCGGAGACAGGGGAAGTTTGGGTCGCTACATAAAACCACCTTGAAATCTTAAAGCTCTTGCAACACTCAAAATATATTTATGTTTTCTTTCCACTCTCCCATTTTGTTGAGAAGTACCCACAAAAATAGTTTGAATTAAAATCCCATTTACAAAAACTTAATCTTTCAAACAGTTAAATTATGTTCCATTATCACTACGAACATTTTTCAATTTTTGAGAAAATTGACGATCAATCATAGCAATAAATGACGTAAACATCTCAAAACCTTTAGTTTTAGCAATCAATAAACAGACCCACACAGCACGGGAAAAATCATCCACTATTGTAAGAAAATAATGAGCATCACAAGAAGAAGGTTCAACACATGGACCCCACAAATCACACTTACTAACTCAAAAATACGAGTTGTTTTATTTTCACTCAAAGGAAAACTATCCCTAAGTTTCTTAGCATGATGACATATTTCACATGCTTTATTCAAATTATCTTTAGAATCAAAAGAAAAAGGAAGCCACTTCGCTAATTTTTCTAAAGGATCACCCTACCTATTATGCCATAATTCTAATGAAGAATTACTTGCAACTGTAAGAGCTTGAACTGGTGTCCCTTCACGCAAGTAGTAAAGTCTATCCCGTCTTTGATTCATTCTAGTCACCTCCCTCGTCAGTTGGTCCTGAATAACACACGAGTTAAAATTAGAAGTGACAATATATTTTAAGTCGCATTCAGTTGTGAAACCGAAATTAGATTACAATTTAAGTTCGGTACATGAAGCACATGATAAAGATTGATTTTCTCATTTTATTTAACTACTCGTTCCTTTGAAGCCATGACATTTTCACCATCAGGAAGCCCAACTGAACAAGGAATTACATATTTGGCATCCTTTAAATAAGTAAGTTTCCCTATAACATGATTAGAGAAACCTGTATCGATGATCCACTCACCATTTAAACGATTAGGAGGTGAATGAGAAGCACCAAAAACATCCTGAATAAGAGTCTGCCACTGTTCTATGTTGAAGCCTGGGAGAGGCATCGATCTAGAGGCATCCGACATAACCGATGCAAAACGAGTAAAGCTCACAGCATTGGCTTTCCTAATACATCGCTAAACTTCACTGAAATTCACTAATTATATCCCTAAACTTGATTTTGTCAACAAATCACATAAATATGGAAACTACGAATTACATCCCTAAACTTCACCGGTTTCCTAATCACTACAAGCTCACCATATCACATAATATCCATGATTTCCTAATAAAATTGCACATGTATCAACAAATAAGTGGTTGAAGCATGCCAAATACTTTTACATTGAGAGACCTGTCAGGCCTCTGTCGTGGTCCGTCAGCCCAACAGTAACATAAGTTGAGAGAATCAATAACTCTCTATATCGAAACCCAATAGCTCAGTATATGAATAAGAGACCCGATAACCCTTATTCTGACCAACAGCCTTCACCAAGCACCAAACAACTTTGTATGTATATTTAGAAACATATAGGACCCAACAATCTTTAGTACTGGCACAACAAAGAATGTGACGGCCCGCCCCTGTAACGACCCGGAAAATCTGAACCAATTTAAAATTTTTAAATTGGCTAAAATAGTGGATTTTAAATATTTTAAATATTTAAAATAAATATTTTAAATAATAACGATGAGAAATAAGTTTGAATCGACATTGAAAATAAATATAATTACTTTGAATTATAAACAAGGCCTGAAATGGCGCGGTAGTTTCAATCTTTGAATTCAAACTTTGACTGACTGTACCGGGTGCAAAACAAAACGGATTCGAGTGAAACCAAAAATATTTAAATTTGTTAGTGAATACCCTTCTAACGAATCTGAAAAATCGAAGTTTCATAGCGGGAAGCAAAAGTTATGGCTAAATGAATTTTCAGAAAGGTCGCTATGGAATTTATATAGCCCGTGAAAATGGTCATTTTGCAAACGACCTCGGAATTCGACGAAACCACTTTTGTTGGATCCGGGATGTTGAACTATTGCTAGGTTTCAAATTTCATAATTTTTGAAGTTAATATGTGAGCGTGGCAAAGGAAAACGTGTTTTGGTCAATTATAGTTAAATTGGATCGACCAGAAATGGGCCATTTTTCAAACGGTCTCAGAATTCGACGAAACTAGTTTTGTTGGGACCGTATCGTCAAAACATAGCCAGATTTATTTTTCTGGGATTTTTCGAATCAGTTTGTGACCCTGGCAAATTGAAATGTACGTTCAAATCAAATATTGAATGTTTTATATTTTAATTTGAAGGAAAATTGACTGAAATAGTCGAATGGGCCTACGAAACATATTCCATTGTGTTCGGAATGGGGGTAAAACGCTAGGGACGTTAGTCGTTGGGTTTGGATTGGTGTTCGTGGGTGAAAGAGGGTATTTTCGAAATTTAAAAATATATAAATAAATAAATAATTCATTTGTCCAACTCAGCACTCTCTCTCCCCGCTCCCTCTCTCCTCTCAACAAAACGCAATCGAAACTTCCTGGCCATTTTCTGGCGCCGCCACGACGAACCAGCCTCCGCCACCACCTGCAATCGAAAGTCCTTCCTCCCCTCTTCAAATCCGACCAACCCTCACACCCCCTCGTCCACCTTATCGCCTGAATCGAGCCTCCAAAGTACGGATCTTTCTCGCGCCGCCATGCCTCAGGGACGCCGACGAACTGCACGAGACCCCCATTGCCAGGAAGCCCTCTCGTAGCTCTAGGCCGTGGTACCCTCTGATCGTCTCCACGCTGCTCGGTTTTCGCGAAAACTACAAACCTAGTTTTGAACAGGTTTGAAACTATACGACTATTTTTATTTTAAACTATTTAACAGTGGTTTAAAGCGCTACGGTTTTTGATTTCACTGTAAAAATCATATCTTTTTCGTTTGTTGACGAAATTCAGTGAAACAAGAGACAGTGGACTCGTGTGGATGTCTTTTACATTCTAGAAGAGACCGCATATTTTTCTGAGCCTTCTGCTATTTTTGGTGGAGTGGAACCCAATGTGAGATTTCTAAGTTATAAATGATATATGGAAAACGACGATGTATAAATTATATAGTCGATGTATGAGTTATATAAGAGTTGTACACCTCTTGTATAAGCGTTGTATAAGTTGTATGTTCGATATATAAGTTGTATATGCGTTGTAAAAATTAGATATGTGTTGAATAGAATTGAAATGCTTATATATATATATATATATATATATATATATATATAAATATATATACGCCCTCGTTCACAAACCATAGACGATATTTACTGATTGTGATTGGTGTGAAAATTGGTTGATTACGAATGGTTGATTACGAATGGCTGATTAGAATTGTTTGTGGTTGAAATTGATTGATTGTGGTTGAAAAATACCCATTTGTGGTTGAGAATTATTTGGTTGGAACCACATAGGATTAGTTTGTGGAAATGAAAAAAATATACATGCCGCCTGCGTGCGAACTAGATGCATGATTCCCCATTGTCAAAAGCTGCGAGGCTTTAAGGTAGAGCGAGGAGCCGTACTAGGGACGGTCCCGGTTTTAACTACCCTGCCGTTATGCTGCCGAACTTTTGAATAATATTCACGTGTTAGAATTATTTTCCTGTGTTGAAACTATATTCGTCTGTTGAATAGAAAACCTTCATGTGTTGAATAGAAATTCATTCGTTGAATCATATTCATGTGTTGAATGGTATTTGTGTTTAAAATAAATTGTTTTAACAATAAAAATCACATTTTTACTCTATATATATAAACTATAGAAAACCTTCATGTGTTGAATCGATATTCATTCGTTGAATAGAAATTCATGTGTTGAATGGTATTCGTGTTTTCAATATAAAAATCACCTTTTTATCTATATATATATATAAACTATAGAAAACCTTCATGTGTTGAATCGAAATTCATTCGTTGAATTGAAATTCATGTGTTGAATGGTATTCGTGTTTTGAATGAATTGTTTTAACAATAAAAATCACATTTTTACTCTATATATGCAAACTATAGAAAACCTTCATGTGTTGAATCGAAATTCATTCGTTGAATTGAAATTCATGTGTTGAATGGTATTCGTGTTTTGAATAAATTGTTTTAACAATAAAAATCACATTTTTACTCTATATATACAAACTATTGAAAACCTTCATGTGTTGAATCGAAATTCATTCGTTGAATTGAAATTCATGTGTTGAATGGTATTCGTATTATGAAAGAAATTGTTTTATAATAAAAATCCTATTCTTATGATCAATATGAACTATATAAAATAATATTGTTTTGAAATAAATTGTTTTATAATAAAAATCATATTTTTATTACATATATGAACTATATAAAATAATCGTGTTTTGAAATGAATTGTTTTACAATAAAAATCACATTTTTATTATATACATGAATTGTTAAAAATAGTGAAGTGTTGAAATAGAAGACAGTTAGATAAAAATATCATTTTTATCAAATGTATGAAAATCATATAGTTTTAAAATCGAAGAATCGATATATATATATATATATATATATA
Organism: Allium sativum; assembly: GCA_030737875.1. Lineage (NCBI taxonomy): Eukaryota > Viridiplantae > Streptophyta > Magnoliopsida > Asparagales > Amaryllidaceae > Allium > Allium sativum. The sequence continues at coordinate 418,341,870 of CM060913.1, read as the reverse complement.
TATATAATTGAAATATATCGAATAACGAAGCTGCAGTTCGTATTTTGAAACCGTGATTTCAAACGATTAGTGCGGGAGATCCGACCATCGGATTTTCCTGAAATCGCAACCGTTGGGTTCGCTTTGGAAATATCTTTCCAACATCACCAACTTTGTAAAAATCCAATGGTTGGATTGTCTGGAATGTTTAATTCAAATCTGAAGAAAAACAGCGCCAGAATCGATTATATATATATATATATATATATATATATATATAATTATATTAAATCGAATAACGACGCCGCAGTTCGTATTTTGAAATCGAAACTTCAAACGATTATACCGGGAGATCCGACCGTCGGATTTTCCCGAAACTTGAACCATTGGATTCGTTTTGAAAAGATATTTCTAATGATGTAAATATTGTGAAGATCCAACGGTTAGATTTTTGGATATGTGTAAATCAAATCTGAAGAAAAACAGCGTCGCGGCCGCGTTATGGTCCGAAGCGTCGTTTTGAATAAATTGGCTATTTTAAAATAAATAAAAATAGCGATAAATCGTTATAAAATATTATAAACGATATGAATGTGAAATTTAGAAACTAACTGAAGGTTGGCTAAGTCGAATGGTTTACTGGGTGTTGATCTGATGTTGGTTTCGGCCTTCGGGGTTAATATTTGGGAAATCGTTCTCTTACTGATTTACGGTTAGTGACTAATGAACTAGAATATGGCGTATGTGTGTTTGTGTTGCACTTTTTTATTATATACGCGAGTTTCTCAGAATGACCGGGTCTATCCCATTCTGAATAACTGAATCGACGATAAGAAATCGAAGATGAAGACGGTGGTCGAAGACCGGAGATTTTCACCTCGTTTGGATGGTAACTGATGTCCTGATTGGGAGGTATCCCGAAATATGGATAATGAGTGGTGATCGTCTAGACGTACGTGGAGATCGATGGATTTGCGAGGTATATAGTGCCTCCGGTTTCGTTCAGACCCAGAACGGACTTGCAAACGGACGGTGTGTCTGACATTGGAATTTATTCTGTGTGATTGATAGCCATCAGTTGCATGGTGTAAATTGCTTTTGTGGCATGCTAAGATGCAGTGATCAAGACTTTTGTTGAAAAGCAAAGTCTTGTGGTGATGATCAAAGCACCGCCTGTGTGGCGTAGCTTTGTGTATAACGTGAATTCACGAGCCTCACACCCCGGTATGAACCATAAACGGGAGAGGACCTCAGGGAGGACATGCGTTTCTTTCTAGCTAGAAGTGGCGTCAGTGGTTTTACATGCCCTGACGAGTTTGACTTATGTGGTTGTTACTGTTGCGAGGCACCTCGGTTAGATCGGACGATCCGGGTCCGATGGAGTCATTCGTTGGCTCATTTACGCCCCAAAGGGCGGGGAAACATAGTGTTCAGGAATCTTAATCCACATCGGCGGACCGGCCCTGTCGCTCCAAGGGTCGATGCGCTCTGACCCTGAGGCTTGGGCTAGAGAGTCTCGAAGTCGGTAAGGACTATCTTTTGCCTTGGTTCATGACGGAAATCCAATTTCCAAATACGTGACTGTGCGGTTTTGATTGTATACCTATATATGGCGACATAGTGGTATGGGGCATTAATGCCGTCTATGATTGATATTTATGGTTCGAAATTGTTTTCGAAACCTATAGACACTAGCAATAATACCAAATGCTTTTGTTTTATTCGTATCAAGCATATTTTGGCCATTATAAGGTAAAAACTATATCCTTCGGTTTGCGTTGCATTGTGTGATGGGAACTGAGTCTTATAATGGCTTCATTTTGATAAAAAGCATTGCGATGTTTAAAGGAATTATTTGTTTTAAAGCACTGGCAATCCGATGGAGTAAACCCGTTCCACGAAAGTGGCATGGTCCTGTGATTAGCCCATTTGTATAATGTGTTAAGTGGATTTCTCATACCAGTCCCATGACTAACTCGTAGTTTGTTTTACTTTCAAACTCGGGTGCCCCTTTTTCTACACGGGCAGCCTTGTATTCAGGTTTTAGCTGGCTTTCTCTGGATAGCTGGAGCTGATGATGGATTCTATCATTTATCTCTTTTTATGTTGTTCAGCTCCTATTGTACATATTATGTTTGTTTCCGCTGTAGACATTTATGTATAGCTGAACTGTATTTGTACTAAGTATGATCCTGTATACTGTGTAACTCTGATGATTATGTTTATCCAGTGTATTATTGTGCATTATCTGGTGTATTTATTTAATTATGTTCTGATGTTATCTGTTTATGTGTTATATTCCAAAGATTACCCTTGCCACCGTCAGTACGGGATTCAGGGTCATCACAACGTGGTATCAGAGCTTTGGTTAAGCTTAGCTCTGGAATATAACATATTAACGAACTCGTCAGAAATAGAACCAGTAGTGTTCTAGGACGGGTAACTCAATACAGATAGGATCAGTAATATCCTAGTATGAGTAAAGCAGAATGAAATTACACCTCAATAGACACATTTACATTTGAAGTATGTGTTTCTATATTTTAAATTATCTTTTCTGTGACCTGACACTTGATCTGCTATTTGCAGAAGTACTAGAAAAATGAGTGTCAGAAACAGAAGAAATGCAGAACCCGATCTAGAGGCTCTATTAAAGAGATATCGAAATCTGAACGGAGCACCAGCCGACATTTCCAATGAAAGTGCGTTGTGCCAATGTCTAACCAGCACGGGACGGTCGCCGAAGAAAGGAAAAGAAAGGAATTTGAACTAACAAGGAACCAGTAGAATGTCTCACAGCACATGGAATAAAATATAATAATAACATACTTTGACATAAAACAGGCGAGACAGTGCATAAGATGAAAGCTAAACCATAATCATCATAGCAGCGGAAATCCAAAATACAGCTTATGATCCATAACCATAATTACAACTTCAAAATACTGTCTCTAAAACAAAAGAAAGGAAAGGTACACTACTAAAGCCCAAAGCAGTGACCATCAACAACACAGGGAGAATATATATAGATAATACGTAGGAGCCTCCTGCTTGTCTCTCTAGTCTGCTCGTTTAGGAGCACCCAGAGTAATAAGAAGAGACATAAAACTCTGGGTCAGACAAAAGTCTGGTATGAGCGATAAGCAGCAAAACAGAACAATAACAGGTATACTAAACCATACCTGAACCTGGACCTGCAACCAAAGAGTTAGCACAACATACCGTACAATACTCTAAGGTGCCACTAACATATGGTGTAAAGGACACAGGGGTGGGGTGTGCATGTCATAGTAATGTCAAAAAATCAAACATAGAAACCGTCCTCACATCTCTCACTCGGTGTGTAAAGCATACGATATCCACCACTTTGATCACTAGACCCATCGAGGTAGTGACGGAGTCCGACATGTATAACTATTACTACCACCAAGCTTGCCCCATGGAGTCAAGACTAAATCCTTACAAATGACCCCACTTCATTGGTCCATAGCTAGTAGTCCTACCTAGGCCACTATGGCCCTGAATCCGTCCACATATCCCCTACTCCGTAGTGATCCAAAGTTATAGACATTGATAACCCCTTAGCACACGTCCCACAGCAAAGCCCAACTCATGAAGTTAACTCATTGGTTCCCATTTGGATCCTGAGTAATAACCTTCCACCTGGACTTCCTTTGCATCTCAGGTTTTGGTCGAATTGGAGCAGGTCTTCAGAAAAGTTGTCGCGTGGTAGTAGTAGCACACTCAGGTTCGGTTCGAATATGCATAGTGCTCCAGTCATCAACGGTTCGGTTCGGTCCAATGCTTCCTAGTATGCTCCTGGGTGCGGTTCGGTTCGGTGCTCCCCTTCTGGCTCGGTTCAGTTCGAATGTCTTCTGCCTGGGTTCGGTTCGTATCTCTTCGTTCGGCTCTTGTACTTCACCTCATTCCACTACAACGTCCCCCGTTCGGTTCGGTGCTCATGGATCTCGATTCGGTTCAGATCTTCACTCCAACTCCTAGCTAGTGGCCTTCCTTTGTTGCCATACTATTCTTCTGCCTGGACCCCGATTCGGTTCGGATTCCATGTCTTTGGTGTCAGTTCGGTTCGACCAATCCTATCTGATCCGAACCCCTTTCCCACATCTGATCCGATCCGGATCCCTGCAGTTTTTCTAGCGAGCTTATATCGTCCATTCTCGCCATACGACGGCGTTTCCAACCATTCTAACTTTACTAATCAAGCATACAACCATCCAAACAGTGGTAGTAACATATAGGATAAATCAACAAGGTCAAAACACCAAGCATATGGGTCATTTAAGATCAAACATACCCCAAAAACCCATGTTTACCCTTATTCCCCTTAAGCATGTTTTAACATAGGATTAGCAAATTTAGTCGAAATTAACTCAAATTTTTATCAGAACCATAAAATAATATTTTAGAATTTTACAAATTTTTCTAGAATTTTCTGATGCATAAATTCGCTAATTATCACTAATCACCCCTAATTAACCGTAATTAGTGAAAAACAATGCAAATCACTCACCTTAACCACAAATTAACTTTATATCTGAAATATTATCTGATTTGGGTTGAATCTCTATGCAATACAGCGCCTCTATTCCCAATTTGATGCTAATTTGCCTTAATTTGATGTAGCTTGGATTAATCTTCAATTAGGAAGCGATTAGAAGTGATTTGGGATGAAATTAGAAGGTGAAGGTCATGGCTAGGGTTAGAGAAATGTTTGAGGCGACTAAAAAATGAAATAAAATTCGTTTTCATACTGTTCTCAGTCTCCCCATAACCCTAATCCCGAAATGGGTTATGGGCCCTCTTGCTAATCACCCAAATTAGGCCCGGTTAAGCTGTTTTTCACCTTCTAAACCTTGTTTCAGCCATATCTCCCAAACGGTGAGTCCGTTTGGCTAATGTGACCACTGTACAGAAAGATAAACCATCATCTGGATCTAACAGAAGTGGTTTCAAGTCAAAACTCTTTACCAATCAAAAGTTATGGCCAAAACAAGATCAGCTAGAGGCAAAACGATCATTTAAAAATCGGCAAAAATCATGAACATGAGAAATGACCCGAATAGTCGTCTCCCAAAGTTACATGACCATATGACTCCGTATGTGAAAGAAATAAATATTCTATGATCCTTCGATGCGTAGAATGCGGGTCGTTACATTCTCCTCCCCTTAAGAAATTTCGTCCCCGAAATTCCTTAACCCAAAACATACAAAGGATCCGGCATGCCTACCAATCATTAACAAAACAATCAAGCATACAAAATAACACAACAAGCCTATCCTAGCATGCAGTTTACTAACAAGGGAGTACTATACTGATATAAAAACCTTACTAGGCAAAGAGTTATGGATACTTCCTCCTTATGTTCTCTTCTGTTTCCGAAGTACAGTCTTCCTCATCATCACCCCACTGAACTTTGACTAGTCTCACCATCTTTGAAGCTGCTTCGTATCGTTCCCAACAATACGCATAGGCCTGCGGTTCCCAACCGCCTCGGGTTCAAACTCGATATCGTCCAAATGATCCTATGAAATGTCATATCGGGGTCGTGCACGAATTTCCTTAACTGGGAAACATGAAATATGTTATGAACTCCTGACATCTTCTCTGGTAATTCAACTTTATATGCCAAATTCCCAATTTGCTCGAGAACTGGGAATGGTCCAACAAATCTTGGTGTTAACTTGCCTCTCCTACCAAATCGTATCATGCTCTTTAACGGAGAAATCTTGACAAACACCAAGTCGTCAATGGAGAATTTCAAATCCTTTCGCCTCTTATCAGCATAACTCTTCTGCCTATCTTGGCCAGCCTTCATTCGCTGTAGAATGATCTTAATCTTGTCTGAAGTTTCTCTCATCACATCTGGTCCAAGCACAAATTTCTCACTGGTTTCTAACCAACACGACGGCGAGTTGCACGATCTTCCGTACAAAGCTTCAAATGGAGCCATATCAATACTGGATTGATAACTTTATTATATGCAAACTCTACTAGATGCAAATGGTCATCCCATGATCCACCAAAATCTAATATGCAAGCTCTCAAGAGAACTTATAACACTCGATTCACCCTCTCTGTCTGACCGTCGGTTTGAGGATGATACGTGGTATTGAGATGTAATTCTGATCCTAACGCCTCTTGTAAGCTCTTCCAAAACCCACTAGTAAACAACGGGTCTCGGTCACTCACAATGCTTTTAGGTACTCCATGAAATCTCACTACCCATTTCATATATAGCTCAGCTACCTTAGCTGCCGTTCTATTCAACTTGACGGGTATAAATCTTGCACTCTTAGTCAATCGGTCCACAATCACCCAAATGCTATCATGGCCCGACCTAGTCCTTGGTAACCCATCAACGAAATCCATTGAGACTTGTTCCCAATTCCATTAGGGAATTTTCAACGGTTGTAACAAACCACTAGGTTTCTTTTGCTCAGCTTTAACTAGCTGGCAATTCATGCATTTGGATATAAACTTCCCAACGTCTCCTTTCATCCCTTCCCCGTGTAAGTCTGCTTCATGTCTCGATACATTTTGTTACCACCGAGGTGTATAGTAAGTTTTGAGTGATGACATTCTCTAAGCACTTCATCTCTCAATCCATTGACATTGGGTACAACCAGTCCTCCATTCTTTCTAAGTCATCTATCTCGATCAAGCCCATACTTGTTCATATCCTCGTCGATACCCATCTCTAACTTGGAGATGATTTCCAATAGGTTAGGATCGTCTCTCTGACTGGAACCAATCCGCTCAATCAAAGTGGGTCTGATCTTGAAACTTGCTAATACTTCTGGATCCAATTCGCATTTTGGTTTGAAATCATACGCAACGATGTACTCCAGTTGCTTCCACTCAAAAAACATAGCCCCTAAGCTGGCATGTCTTCTACTCAATGCATTAGCTACCGCATTGCCCTTTCCTGGTGTTTATGCGAAATCGAAATCGTAGGAAGCCAAGAATTTCTAACCATCTTTACTGTCGGAGATTTAGATCCTTTTGAGAGAAAAGACACTTTAACGATTTATGATCGGTAAACAACTCAAATCTTTCACCCAAGAGATAATGTCTCCACATCTTCAATGCGAACACAATCACTGCCAATTCCAAATCATGGGTAGGATATCTTTTCTCATGCAGTTTCAATTGCCGATTAGCATAAGCTACAACCCTACCTCCTTGCATCAATACAACACCTGGTCCGGTACCACAGGCATCTGTGTATACTATCATCTCTTCATTCCCTTTAGAATGACTAACACTGGTGCACATGTCAACTTTTCCTTTAAACTCTTGAATGAATTCTTGCACTTTTCGTCCGGGACAAAAGCTTGATTTTTTCTTGGTCAACTGAGTCAACGGTGCCGCTACCTTAGAGAAGTCTTGGATAAACTTATGATAATACCCAGCCAACCACAAGAAACTTCTTACGTCTGTTGCATTCTTGGGCGTAGACCAATTTTGTACCGTAGCCATGTTTGCAGGGTCCACGACAATACCATTATCTGAAACAACATGGCCCAAGAATCTCACTTCGAAGTTAATACCATTTTTGAACCAAAGCGAACATCAACGTATGGTCCTAAACAATCCATAGCATTCATCGAACAAGTCCTGTCTATCATCCGCTAAAACCATGAATACGTCGATACCCGAATGACTGGTCCAACCAGTATCAAGGGCTAATGGAAGCCCCGAATCCAAATGGACTACCGCACGTCCAACGCACGTTTATCCTTCAAGGATAACTAGATCACGTCCAACGGATCCAAGGTAAGTGGGCGTCCCCAGATACCCCTGCTTCGAGTCCGCCTAGAACACTCCAAACTATCGACGACACCATGGCACTCCATCAGAAGAGCTACCTTAACTTTGTCTTTAACTCGAGTCCACACATAAGCGAAGGGACCCATTGGCCTTAACTGGTGCTCCCTACTCGGAGACGTTGCTCCGGATAAATCCCTTCTTCAAAAGATCGCTTACTTGCACCCCTAGCTCTCGCTGCTCCCTTGGCGCCATACGATGAAGTGGCATTACTATAGGTCTGGCATCTTTCACTAAACCAATATGAAACTCAATCTCTCAGTGTGGTGGAAGTCCGGTCACTTCCTCGAAGAAGTCCAGATACTGGCTAGCCTCGGGCACATCTGATAACTCATCATGCGGGATGTCAAGGGAATTTAGAAAACTAGCCATTACCCCATCACTAGGTAGACCACCAAACACTACCCTCCACCCATCATCCTCTCTAACTGTCACCAAAAAGCCCTCACAGTCTACCACCACCGCGTACCTTTAGAGCCAATCGACTCCCAAAATAATGCCAAACCCAGTAAAGCCCAAAACAAAGCAATCACAAGCAAACATACATCCATGACTCGATAGGACTGCATTATGATACATCATACTAAGGCTAATCGAACCACCGATCGGGTTCTTCATAACTAAAGGTCTATGGACAATATCAGGTTCCAATCCCAACCTATCTACCAGGTCACTAGATACGAAGGAATGGGAAACCCCGATATCAAACAAAACTAGAACTGGAACCTCATAAATGGAAAGCATACCCTGAATAACAACACCCTTTCCCTTCTCCATCGCAGTTGTGGCATTCGATGAAGAAGGAACAACGTTGATAGCATACACTTCCACACTCTGCTTCTTCTTTGGGGGCTGCGGACATTCTTTATTGAGATGTCCCACTTGACCGCAATTGAAGCACTTCCTTTCCCTTGGCTTCGCTCGACATTCTTTGGCATAGTGGCCCTTCTTGCCACAGCTAAAGCACTCTACATCTTTCTTGTTCTTCTTTTTTTGGCCATCCTTAGCTTGGTTATGTTTCCTCTTTTTCTGGGACTCCTCGTTATTCTTGGTGAGACCGACTCTAGGCGCCTGCAGTACTACACCACCACCATTAGTAGCATTAGGAACTGCTCCCAAAGCATCCCTAACCATCTCTCGTATGAAGGCAGTAAACATCTCCCTTATGTCAGGGACATTCCCAATGTTGGTCCCAGAACCCGCTTCTTCTTCAACTCCTGATGCAGAGTTCCTCATCGCATTTCCCATATTTCGATTCATCGTTCAATCTATAAAGAGAAAACGATTTACCATCTTTTTAGTGGTGCTGATGCAGTGCGACTTCATCCTTAGTTATACTAATATATATATATATATATATATAGCTTTTGAAAACCAAAATATCACAAATACGCACTCTCATATACGTACACTATCTCTCCGTGGTGTCTTCCCCAGGTTAACTACGCAACCTAGTGCTCTGATACCAAGTGTGATGGCCCGCCCCTCACCAGCCGACATTTCCAATGAAAGTGCGTTGTGTCAATTTCCAACCAGCACAGGACGGTCGCCGAAGAAAGGAAAAGAAGGGAATTTGAACTAACAAGGAACCTATAGAATGTCTCACAGCGCATGGAATAAAATATAATAATAACATACTTTGACATAAAACAGGCGAGACAGTGCATAAGCTGAAAACTAAACCATAATCATCATAGCAACGGAAATCCAAAATACAGCTTATGATCCATAACCATTATTGCAACTTCAAAACACTGTCTCTAAAACAAAAGAAATTAAATGTACACTACTAATGCCCAAAGCAGTGACCATCAACAACACAGGGAGAATATATGTAGATAATACGTAGGAGCCTCTTGCTCATCTCCGGATCAGCTACTCGTGCATAATCAGCTAACATGTCTCTAGTCTGCTCGTTTAGGAGCACCCAGAGTAATAAGAAGAGACATAAAACTCTGGGTCATACAAAAGTCTGGTATGAGCGATAAGTAGCAAAACAGAACAATAACAGGTATACTAAACCATACTTGAACCTGCAACCAAAGAGTTAGCACAACATACCGTACAATACTCTAAGGTGCCACTAACATATGGTGTAAAGGATACGGGGGTGGGGGTGTGCATGTCATAGTGATGTCAAATAATCAAATATAGCAACCATACTCACATCCCTCACTCAGTGCGTAAAGCATACGATATCCACCACTTTGATCACTAGACCCATCGAGGTAGTGACGGAGTCAGATTTGTATAACTATTACTACCACCAAGCTTGCCCCACGGAGTCATGACTAAATCCTTACAAATGACCCCATTTCATTGGTCCATAGCTAACAGTCCTACCTAGGCCACTGTGGCCCTGAATCCGTCCACATACCCCCTACTCCATAGTGATCCAAAGTTATAGACATCGATAACCCCTTAGCACATGTCCCGCAGCAAAGCCCAACTCATGAACTCATTGGTTCCCATTTGGATCATGAGTAATAACCTCCCATATGGACTTCCTTTGCATCTCGGGTTTTGGTCGAATTGGAGTTGGCCTTCAGAAAAGTCGTCGCGTAGTAGTAAAAGCACAAATCCGGTTTGGTTCGAATATGCTTAGTGCTCCAGTCGTCATCGGTTCGGTTCGGTCCAATGCTTCCTAGTATGCTTCTGGGTGAGGTTTGGTTCGGTGCTCCCCTTCTGGTTCGATTCGGTTCGGATGTCTTCTGCCTGGGTTCGGTTCGTATCTCTTGGTTCAGCTCTTGTACTTCACCTCATTCCAGTCCAACGTACCATGTTCGGTTCGGTGCTCATGGATCTCGGTTCGGTTCGGATCTTCACTCCAACTCCAACTCCAAGCTAGCGGCCTTCCTTTGTTGCCATACTCTTCTTCTACCTGGACCCCGATTCGGTTCGGATTCCATATCTCTGGTGTCGCTTCGGTTCGACCAACCCTATCCGATCTGAATCCCTTTTCCACATCTGATCCGATCCGGATCCCTGCAATTTTTCCAGCGAGCTTATATCATTCACTCTCGCCATACGACGGCGTTTTCAACCATTCTAACTTTACTAATCTATCATACAACCATCCAAACAGTGGTAGTCACATATAGGATAAATCAACAAGGTCAAAACACCAAGCATATAGGTCATTTAAAATCAAACATACCCCAAAAAACCATGTTTCCCCTTAATCCCCTTAAGCATGTTTTAACAATAGGATTAGCAAATTTAGTCGAAATTAACTCAAATTTTTATCAGAGCCATAAAATAATATTTTAGAATTTTACAAATTTTTCCAGAATTTTCTGAGCCATAATTTCGCTAATTAGCACTAATCACCCCTAATTAGCTGTAGTTAGTGAAAAACTATGCAAATCACTCACCTTAGCTACAAATTAAATTTAGATCTGAAATATTATCTGATTTGGGTTGAATCTCTATGCAACACAGCAGCTTTATTCCCAATTTGATGCTAATTTGCCTTGATTTGATGTAGCTTGGCTTAATCTTCAATTAGGAAGAGATTATAAGCGATTTGGGATGAAATTAGAAGGTGGAGGCCATGGCTAGGGTTAGAGAAATGTTTGAGGCGGCTGAAAAATGAAATAAAATTCGTTTTCCTACTTTTCTCATCCTCCCCATAACCCTAATCCCGAAATGGGTTATGGGCCCTCTTGCTAATCACCCTAATTATGCCCAGTTAAGCTGTTTTCCACCTTCTAAACCTTGTTTCAGCCACATCTCCCAAACAGTGAGTCCGTTTGGCTAATGTGACCACTCTACGGAAAGGTAAATCATCATCTCGATCTAATAGAAGTGGTTTTAGGTCAAAACTCCTTACAAATCAAAAGTTATGGCCAAAACAAGATCAGCTAGGGGCAAAACGGTCATTTAAAAATTGGCAAAAATCGTGAACATGGGAAATAACCCCAATAGTCGTCTTCCAAAGTTACATGATCATACGACTCCGTATGTGAAAGAAATAAATATTCTACGATCCTTCGATGCGTAGAATGCGGGTCACTACAAAGAATGTGTCACAGGCTTTCAAATAGTAACTCAAAAAGTGAAAAAATACGTTCTATATTGTGCGCTTCACTAATCGATTCGCTACAATTAACCCATTTCACACGAAAAACCAACAAATATCTGCAATCATCGAGCTAGGAATTAACCAAAATAATTAATATACATGTCCCATACATGCGATTAGTTATATTGTTTAAATCACAATCTCGCTTTCTCGAAGGCTGTAAAAACATGTGGTTTTATATATTAAAAATATATGATTTGACAAAACGAGTTTATAAAATGATTTTCATAGCATTTGGTTTATTCTTTAAAATCTATATATTACAAAAATATTATTTACACTATTGCTTTAAGTCGATTTCATTTATATAAACCAAATCATGGAAAAATATTTTTCTTAAAGTTATATACATATATAGAGAAAATTTATTTTAAAATCGCCTTATAAAAACGTGCTTGGTATGAAAATCATCATAGAAAAGGAAACAATAAAGCATAACAAAAATACACATAATACTCATGTAATCCGAATTTCGATAGGCTATAAATTTCAGCCTTTGAATGAATAAATAAACAAGTTAACTCAAACTAAAGTGCGCAAGCTAACTAGATGTAAAAAAGGTAGGTAAATATGTGCATTAACATGCACGAAAACCATTAGGAACTTTCAATCAACAAGGTAAAAATGCACAAGCAAGTTCACCGTCTATGTCCATATAGGTGACTGCCTATGTCATAACATATGTCGACACATGCCTTACCCATGTCAACACAGGCTTTACCTGTGTCGACATAGGACAAGCAACTTATAGGAAAAAAAAATTCCTGTGATGATCTCGACTTTAAACCAAACCCTGGCCAACTTCCAAACAAATTCAGGTTACAAATTCTGAAGTACAAAACTTAGGTAACACAAAAAAATTATATAATTTCAAACTAGATTGAAGGAAATATTAAACGACGAAGATCAACCCAGAATTGGACGATACTATAAACACAGAACTCATCCTCTTTGTTTACAGTAAATGTATTTCTCAACTCAAAACAGCTAGAAACAGTGAAATAGGAACATGCACTGATAATAAGATAGAATGCATGATTTGAAAAACTCAACTTGCATGGATTCGAATGGATTTAACATCCTATGGCTTGGCGTAGGGAAAATTTTCCAACATGTGAAGCCTCAAAACTTATTGTAACTTCTCTTCTTGAATTTTCCAAAGATTAATTGATAAGTCATGTTGAAGCTTGATTTGTTGTTGAGATAAGGATTTAGAAGATTTTCCTTTATTTATTGTTGAATCTAGGCTTTTGCTACGGATTGTGGGAGGAGTTGCTCCTTTTTCCTTTTTTGGTTTTCTTTTTCTTTGAAAGAAAGAGGGAATTTAGGAAGAAGGTAACAGAAAAATAAAAGATACGTATTTCTCTCCTCCCAAATATTTATTTACTTAATTTAATTAGTTAATGACCCAATCTAAGCCCAAATCATCCTTATTAACTGAAGAGTTCTATATTTTTAGGCTTGTTAGGCCTAAACACACAATTTAAACACTATTAACCAAATTGAACCCATTTTAACAAACACACACCCGAGTTATATTATGTTTAATTTTTCAAAAAACACATGTTTAAATAAACTCTAAAACATTTTTAAACATCATTTTAATGTAACATGCAAAAATTTGAATTTTTTATAAAAACACGCATTTTACACTTTTTATTATTCAAACCCAACATTCTTATCCTCAAACCTATATAAAATCCACTTTGAAAAAATAAATACAAACGCTCATCAAAATATTACAACACACTTAAATATTGATTTATATTCAATATTTACACTTCTATATGTTTTTATTTACAACATACATATATTTAAAGGTACATTTTGCAATAAAATTCACTATTCACAATAGTTTGCCAAATCGTTGTATTTGCACTATTAAATTATTTTCTAAAATTTTATACAACTCATTTAAAACACTTTTTGCCTATTTTGAATACTAAATTACGCAAATAAACACAATATTATCATTATAACAAATTAAACATTTTTCATTCACTTAAAACAAAATGAACACTTTCAATGTTTAATATACACAAAACAAACTATTATCACATAAATAAATTTCCAAACATACAATGTTAATTATAACACTTATATAATTATTTTTCAACCATATTTATATGCTTTGACATTCATTTCTATACAAGTTTTATTCAAAAATGGTTTTCCCTAAATTCACTGTCTGCTTGTTTATTGCAATTTAGTGTAATAAACTCTTTGGAATTGTATAAATTCCTATTTATCATAATTCAACACTACACTGCTACCCCGTAAATCACGTAATCATTACCAAATATGTTCTAAACACAAGATTTTATTATTTTACAACAACTTACCTTTTCAAAACAAAATTTTGTATATAATTAATTATCTTACTAAAACAACTTAAAAATTTATATAGCAAATATATTTTGACGAAAATATTGATTACAAATCAATAATTTATATTTTCAATATTTATTGAACCAACAAAAAATAATTTTCAAACATGGATTGATATAAATTTTCTTATAATTCTAAATGAATTTAATTTATTCTAATACACACAATTTCTTACAAATCAAACTTTTTTATTTCCACATCTTAAGTTATTAAATGAGTTAGGCTTCAGAACTCGTATTATCTTCTTTTCCAGTTTTAAAATCATAAGATGCTATAATATGCTAACCCCGGGTACCCAAAAACCCAGGTTGTTATGGCTATCTAATTATATAAGTTTCTTTTGGCCTAATCCCAGATTTGAGCCCAACCTATTGACTCAGTCCCTAACTCGAGCCAATGATATATTACTTTTATCATAATAGGTTTTATTCATTTCTTTCTGGTTTTACTATGATGTTCTAATGGTTTCTAATATCATAATAAGCCTTGTTACCTTTCTTTATTTAAATTATAGTGCTTGTTATAATTTACCATAAACCTAAAACTTGCCTAATTTAATTTGATTCCTTTTTATTACAGATTCACAATTTATACGAATATTTTTTTGTAAAATTAGTATTCTATTATTTAATCTATTTTTGTGATATTTGCATTCTTTGCATTATTTTTCACACATAAAAAGTGGATAAAATCTGTGTCTTCAAAACTAACATTTATAGCTTTATGTATCTTTAGGGACAAATGCAAATAACTGTAGAATATTTCACTATAGGAAAATTACCGTATTGCAGCTATTTATTAATAACTGAACCCTTATTTCAGTTTCAAAAACTGTTATTTAGCGATTGACGTTTTGTTGCTATTGCAATAGAGATATTTAGCAACTGACATTTTATGCCAGTTGTAATAAATGATTTTTAACAAGTCATATTTTCTACCACTTCCCAAAAACAAATTTTTAATAACTACGCTTTCCAAACGATCGCGAAAAACTTATATTTAGTAACTTCTCTATCTCGCCAGATGCAATAAATGTATTATTAGCAACTTTCTTTTCTTCCAATTGCAATAAACCTATATCTGGAACAACACTTTCTTATCACTTGAAATAAATCTATCTAATATTTTGTTAATTTAAAATAATCAATAAAATGTAATAGTTTAAGAATTAATAATTAATTTACTCTCAATAAATCCTATTAACTAATTAATAATTACTGATTTAGGTTAGTATTTAGTAACTAATGATTCGTGAGTAATCAATATATAATAAAAAAATTCTGGGTAGTGCTTCAATATATAATAATTAAGAAGTAATATTTCTTATCAGGCATTTGATATTCAATGATTATAATTAATTATTATACTTAATAATTACGTAAAGAAAATTATTTTGATTTTTTTACATGCCTATACAAATATTCATAAAATTTAAGACATAAATTATAAATGTTTTCATGTTCAAAGATAAAAGTTAGTAATAATGTAATTAATCATTAATAATGCAATTGATAATTAGAAATTATAGATTATAAATTTAAGATACACATTTTATTTTTATTTAAATTTTACTGTAATGATAATTAGTTAATAAAAAAATACTTAATCTATATAATAAAATTCCCCCCTTGGACAAACAACAAGACAAAGAGTGGTTCAGATTTAATCCCGCAAAAACAAATCCACTATCCTAATTTAAATACATCCCCTGATATTTTGATTGCCACCTCATCTGCATTTGCCTTATATTTAGTTATCATGCGTATTAGTAACTTTGCTCTCCCACTTTCACGTTCCCATGTCTTCCTCCACTCCTTCCTCCACTTCGTTCTAAATTCTTTCTTCCACCAACCCTTTTTGTATATTTGTAGATAACCTTTTCTTTCTTCTCTTCTCGCAAGTCGCAACTTCACTTTCTCTTCTCATTTAATCCCATCTCCACCAAATTCACGCATTCTAATCTTCCCACTCAACATTTTTTCGCTTACCAATTCACTTATCATACACGATGATTATGTCCTCTGTACACGATGCGCGATGACAAGCAGCAAAATATTTAATAATCTCATCATTCACGGAAATCTTTGGGCGGATGGAGATTATATTGTTTCCAAAATTGTATGTTTGCTACATGAATACGGGGTTAATGTCATTGTGTTTGACAATCATGTAAGTGTTTATCTTTTAGTTATATGCTTACATATTTTAATTTGAGATTATCAGTACATAACATCTACCCATATCTCGAAGGGTCGACATGTTTACCCAGACCGTCCTATGCAAATTCGGAGAAGCAAATGGCCAAGACAGAGAACAAGTCTAGGAAGTGAAGTATAACCTCTGCTCATGTGTTCGTATACTCTTTAATTTAATTATCAATTCATATTACATTTTTCATATCAAAATACAGATTTGGGATAGTGCAATACTGGCCTATAAAGAGGATACAATGAATAATCGGCAAACTACTGAATAGCCATTAAAAAGAATTACGGTAAGACAATCTACTGCTTATATTTTGAATACTAAAATAAGTACATTTTTCGTTTTAACCAACTGCTTACTTACTCTTTTTTGCAGCTTAACTTGCACTCAGCACATTGGAGTAAGGACGTAATGGTCGATAATTACACTTTTTTTACGTGTACTTAAAAATATGTTTAAATGTTGATAATAAGTTTTAATATATATCCTATATCAAAGTCTGTCATATTTATTTTTGTCCTCTCTGCATTTGCTTTCTGTGAAAAAAAAAATTCGTGTGATGTGGTTAGCTCAATTTAACATGTTGTGAATACCTCTTGAATCTTGCCTTATGTTACTTTTGATTTTGATGTTGCTATATACATTTTGGAGTCATTTGAGCATACATATGAAATCTTTACTGTAAGTCAGTCGTGTATATAGCAAAGAAGTTACATAACATAAAATGCTGTATGAATTATATTTTGTTTGCTGATACACATTCCCGGCATCTCATGCATGCAATAAATGGCTTAAATGAAAAGATAAAAATGTGCAAATCATAAGAGCCAATCACTAACAATATTCTAATGATACCCAATTTCAACTATGAAATTAGCATTAAATGGGTTGGGACCTAAAAGCTTCAAAATATATTTGAAATTATGTTGCTATATATAATTTAGCATTAAATGGCTCAATTTAACATGCTGTGAATACCTCTTGGATCTTGCCTTATGTTATGTATGATTTTGATGTTGCTATGTATAATTTAGCATTAAATGGCTCAATTTAACATGCTGTGAATACCTCTTGAATCGTGCCTTATGTTACGTATGATTTTGATGTTGCTATATATAATTTAGCATTAAATGGCTCAATTTAACATGCTGTGAATACCTCTTTTATCTTACCTTATGTTACGTATGATTTTGATGTTGCTATACATAATTTAGCATTAAATGGCTCAATTCAACATGTTGTTAATACCTCTTGAATCGTGCCTTATGTTACGTATGATTTTGATGTTGCTATATATAATTTAGCTTTAAATGGCTCAATTTAACATGTTGTGAATACCTCTTGAATCTTGCCTTATGTTACGCATGATGTTGATGTTGCTATATACGTTTTGGAGACATGCGAGCATACATACTCATATTTAATGTAAATGGGTCGTGTATATAGCAAAGAAGTTACATAACATAAACTGCTGTATGAATTAAATTTTGTTTACTGATACACATGCCTAGCATCTCATGCATGCAATAAATAGCTTAAATGAAAAGATAAAAGTGTGCAAATCCATTTCATTCTATATAAGAGCCAATCACTATCAATATTCTAATGATACCCAATTTAAACTATGAAATTAGCACTAAATGGGTTAGGAGCTAAAAGTTTCAAAATATATTTGAAATTTTAAAAATGCTATATCAAAAGATTACCATATAAAAATGGAGTGAAATTGTTTATATTCCATTACAGTGGAGTGAAATTGCATTTCAAAAGATTTGTAGATAATCAGAAAGGTTCTGTATATTTACATCTTCATAGGGTCTTTATCTAAAAGTTACTGTATTATTGGTGATATAGTTTAGCATTAAATGGCTCAATTTAACATGTTGTGAATACCTCTTGAATCTTGCCTTATGTTAGGTATGATTTTGACGTTGCTATATACGTGAAATTGTTTATATTTCAGTACAATGGAGTGAAATTGCATTTCAAAAGATTTGTGGATAATCGGAAAGGTTCTGTATATTTACATCTTCATCGGGTCTTTATTGAAAAGTTACTATATTATTTTAGTGATATAATTTAGCATTAAATGTTAAAAATACTGGCATTGCATGTCTGTAGCCTTTAAACCTGTTCCAATTACGAAAATCAAATATAATATCAGTTTTTATAGAAAAATGTAGTTATGGACATTATTTTAATTACTCCTTCAATATATACTACATTAGACTCATAAATTTTAACATACTCTTACTTCCACATTCATAGCCTCTCTTTTTTACTCCTCGGTTTTATTCTCTTCCTAACACATCATGACTAAGGTAATTCTCTTATTCTAACTTAACTGCTACTTTTTTTTTTACATCTTCTTAGCTCATTTTACATTAAATTGTGCAGTCCAAGCTTTCTGTGCCAACCAAACAGTCTCCATTACCCATTTCAGCACAAAAACATAAACTTAAAAGAACACGTCTAACTATACCCCATAAATCAACCAGCTATGAAACCACCACAACTGTGACTAATGTTCCATCTCCTACTGCTCCTCAAGTTCAACCCAACGATTTTCAGAACGAAAATCAAGCTCACGATCTTCCGCCTACTACTCCACAACATACGGATAACGAAGACGAAGCTCATTGGAATGTAATGGTTTGATACAATTTTTTTCCAACCATTCATACAACTATATTTATCATACGTATTCCTTTACTAACCAATTTATTTTAAACTGCAGTTTGCGGACTGTGACAAGATCCAGGCAGAGTATCTGGCGTCAGTTTTTTTTTTATTTTTTTTATGAAACTAAGGATGTATTCTGCACTAATAAATTACGTTTGTTTCTCATTTGCATTTCCAGTATAAACACCTAGCTATATTTCTCTTTGTACCCATTTCCCTTATGTAGCTCTTATACATAAGCGCACCCATGCATAATTTTGTGTTCTACTACACGTTTTTCCGTGTACTTGAGCAGATGTTTATGGAAAATGTGTTTTAGTCGTTTTCCTTGTGCACCCGCTCATGTTGTCGACTCATATTTACTTTCTGTTTCTAACTTCCTATGCACACTTTTATTCCTCATGATGTACTTATCCAGTTTAATGTTTACTGTATTTTTTTCTTCACTTTTTGTTGTTTCACTATTTGTCATTGCCATTTATTTTTTGTACATTCTACCTTCAGTTCTATATAATAATTGTTTGTTTACTTTGCCATTGTATCTTGGGTCTTTTTTTAACTGACCACCTATAAAAACTTGATGATGAACATTTGTTTCATCCTATTGTTCTTGGCTGACATAACAAATATTTCACATACGCCTTCGTATATTGATTACCACGTGGTATGGAGAACCTGCTTCCTTTATGTTGATAGCCTGTTTATAGATCAATTATCTTTGATAGTATGATGTTTCTATGTAGCATACGTAACATGTTACCTGCTTTTAAATTAATTATTTAAAATATTGTATGTATGGCCATTTATTCAGTAAATTTGGACATTAAAGGGTATGATTCATTGGTTATGTGCATCTGAAGTTACGTGTACATAGCCAACAACAACAATGTAATTCTAGATCACACATCTTGACGTAATATTAACTTTAAAGCTACATATCAATAAAAAACAAATCTGAAATCAGAAATCAGAAAAGAAGTCTAAACTGTGCATGAAAAACGTAAGTTTCTATGTCAGTATCATTAACTATTGCTACCGCTATCCATGGTTATTTCATTACCATTTGTACCTTCAATTAAAATAACATATGTTAAAATTAGAAATATATCCAACAGCATTCATTACTAATGAATATATCCTGTTTTTGACATCTTAACAGTATCTTATACTGTGTAAATATAAAAATCTATTGCCATTTTAACAGTGTCTTTCCTAAATAAATTATTATTTATCATACTTGAAGACGTGAAATATTATCATACCAGTAGCCAAATTATATTTTGTGGTCCACGACGTTTGTTTCATCCCATTGTTCTTGGCTGACATAAAATATTTCATATACATCTTCGTATATTGATTACCATGGGGTATGGAGAACTTGCTTCCTTTGTGTTGACAGCCTGTTTATAGATCAATTATCTTTGATAGTATGATGTTTCTATGTTGCATACGTAACATGTTACATGCTTTTAAATTAATTAGTTAAAATATTGTCTGTATGGCCATTTATTCAGTAAATTTGGACATTAAAGGGAATGATTCATTGGTTATATGCATCTGAAGTTACGTGTACATAGCCACCAACAACAATGTAATTCTAGATCACATATCTTAACGTAATATTAACTTTAAAACTATATATGAATAGAAACAAGTCTGAAATCAGAAATAAGAAAAGAAGTCTAAATTGTGCATGAAAAACGTAAGTTTCTATGTCAGTATCATTAACTGTTGCTACCGCTATCCATGTTTATTTCATTACCATTTGTACCTTCAATTAAAATAACATGTGTTAAAATTAGAAACATATCCAACAGCATTCATTACTAATATATATCCTATTATTGACATATTAACAGTATCTTATACTATGTAAATATAAAAATCTATTGCCATTTTAACAATGTCCTTCCTAAATAAATTATTGTTATTTATCATACTTGCAGACGTGAAATATTATCATACCAGCAGCCAAATTATATTCTGTGGTCCACGTCTTCCATTTACCAATATTTTCTCCTACCCTTCCTTCCTATACACCACTACATGCTTTCTTCTTCCCTAACTGCACAAATAAACTATTCATTTTCCAATCAATACTCTCCAACAAGATACTTAAACCCTGCCTATTTTGTCTTCTCTACTATTTCAACCTAACATTTTACTGCTCCCATTCTCCATCACCGGTGTAACCACTGAAGTTAACTTCCTACTCAGGTTACACTTTTATTTACTTATTTGAACTTCAAATTTTCTTTCTTTCCCGGATTCATTTCCATCTGCCTTTGTATTCTTTCTCACTGATTAATTATACAAAGACTGCTTATATATTTCAATGGTTATAACCTGTTTGCTACTACTGCTGACCTGGTGCTCATTAATAGTTCAATTTTTACTATAAATATTTCTCCTCACGTGCTTCTATATGTTACGAACTGAAAATGGATATACATATTATGCATTTTGTTAAATCAGTTTGCTATAAAGATTTACAAATTGAATTTAACATTATTGTTCACCGATTCAAATTTGTTTTACCTTCAGCTCTAACTCATTATAACTAACCACAAATTTATTTGGCAACTGACAGTTGTAGATATGGAAAATGCGGACAAACGTATTTTGGTCGATATAACCAATCGTACCCCTACTACGTCTACAGGGCATCGAAAGCGTCACAAGGTTTGGTAAACATATATCTTATATGTACATTCAATGCAAATCATTAACCACGTTTTTTCCGTTCTGTAGAGTACTAACACCACTTCGCTCATTGATGCTGATAACAATGATACCGAGACCTCTACAAGCATTACAACCAACATGTATGTGCACACTCTACTCATAATTCCTGTATTTGCTCATGAAATAAACTTTCTGTCATATTTATTTACTAAATCTACCATATTAACAATTATGTATTTATCTTTGATTTTATTTGTTTCTAATACATGCAAAATTAATCTTTGCTGCAATTAGGTCATCAAGGCGCTCAATTGCTCAAACTTTGCATAGACAAAAAGAAAGACTGACAAAAAATGCAACAACTTCGGGAACGGAATCTCAAAACTCGGTATTCAATCTTCCCTCTTCAGCTTCCATGATGCAACGTAATGGTGTAACCTAATCTTCACAAGTGATCGGTGGTGTAGAAGATAACTCCAGCGAAGATCCAACACTTCTTCCCTCCTCATCTACTCAACTTAACACTCAAATGTAAGTCTACTATTGTTTGCAGTCAATCAATTCGTGCCTATACCATGTCCCAACCATAAAATCTAAATACACACAAGTGTCACTTCACTCATAATATATTCATCTCTATTAGGTTAACTGAAGATGGCTTGGTTACACCGTTATCAAATCGCTCCATTGCTCAAAAGCTACGCAGGGAAAGAGAAAGGATTTACCGCGCGCAACACATTGAACGTCATTCCCTTGTCTTAATGAACATACCATATCCATTTTGTAGAGCACTTCATTGGATCGACGAACGTTTGTCAAAATCTCCTTTATGTAATCCCATTTTTGGAACATGTTGTAAGTCTGGAAAAGTAAAGTTACCTCCATTATCACAACCTCCAACGGAATTACGACAGTTATATGATGGAAACGACTCTTTATCTACTTCTTTTTTGCAACATATTCGTGAGTATAACTCTGCAAATTCATTCACAAGTCTTGGCTGCAAATTAGATGATAGAACTCTCGGTACACGTGGGATAAAGTCATTCACAATACATAGAGAACTGCGACAAAGAACGGGTGCTTTGCTGCCTGATATTGGCAATCCCCCTGTATATTCTCAACTATATATATATATATATATGATCCTCCTGCTGCATTGACATTTAGACATGAAAGAAACCAACATCTTAATAGACAAGTTTTGGAAATAATACAATGTGTTCTTTTGTGGGACAATGAATTCACAAAATTATATCGTTAGGCTTATGATATTTTGAAAAACTCGACTGACACAACCCAAAATCTTCCCTTGCATCTTCATTACAATCAGACAGACGACAAACGTGTTTATAACATGCCAACAACGGATGAAATAGCTATTGTCTTACCTGGAGATGGATCTCAAATTTGTGGAACTAGAGATATTGTAATACACTTGAAAGGAGGTTCACATTTGGAACGGATCAGCGAATGTCATCCTGCGTACTTACCCCTTCATTATGTCCTACTATTTCCTCATGGTGATCTTGGTTGGGATATTAACCATATGAAATGGAATCCCTCTTTAAACATTCCTGATACCAAAAGACTGACACAACAACCATATTATAATTATCAACTCTTTGAAAGAGGGTGAATATTCCACAATTTTACGTGCACGTAAATTATTTCAAGAATTCGTTGTGCATGCTTGGGCATGTTAACGAAGACAATAGAGCCGTTACAATAGAGCCGTTAGAGTGTGAACACGTTTTAATCATATTTGGCATGCTTTGTCATTATCTACTAGTCGTTACAATAGAGTCGCTACAATAGAGCCGTTAGAGTGTGAAAACGTTTTTATCATATTTAGCATGCTTTGTCATTATCTACTAGCCGTTAGGCTCATACATATTTGGTATATTTTGTACTAGCTGTTGGGCTCATAGCACTATATATATGTGCTCTTTGTATCATGTTTTGCATCAATAAAAATTGCAATTGTTCCTCTCCAATAACTCTCCTCCTCATCCCTTAATATGGTATCGGAGCCAAATTGCCGAAAGGCTTAATCATCAAGCAGAAAGTTGTTTTTGTTTTATGGCTAACAACAATGAAGTAACCTCCGTTGTTTCAGGAAGTATGGGGTACAACGCTCCACCTAACCATTATGACCTGATTAAACCAAAAAGCCAAATTATCACCACATCTCTAGACGAAGACAATTACATTCTATGGAAATATCAAGTAGAAATCGCTTTAAGAGGGTATGATTTACTGCAATACATTAATGGGACAATAACAGTCCCACCAGTGACGATAACTAATTCGGAAGGAGAAATTGTGCCTAACACAGACTACACAAAGTTTCAAAAACACGACAGCCTCCTCTCCTCATGGCTCCTATCGTCAGTAAGTTCGAATTTATTATCACAAATAGTTGGATGTTGCACGTCTTATGAAATATGGAAAACAATTGAACAAATTTTCAGTTCACAATCAGCTGCTAGAATCATGCAATATAGAAGGGAATTACAAAATTATAGAAAAAAGGAGGCAAGCATGAAAGAATACTTAGGAAAAATTAAAAATCTGTGTGACAAACTAAATGCTGTTGGCCATAAGATCAGCGACAATGAGCAAATCCTATTTATTATTAGTGGATTAGATGAAGAATACGAATCTCTAGTAACTGTGCTAGCCACACAACAAACCTTACCTGATTTACAGTTCGTTCGATCAGCACTCCTTGCTCATGAAGGCAGAATCGACCAAAGAAAAACAGCACAAAATAAGTTCTCTGCCAATTATACCACAGTCAGAAATAAGCAGATACAAGGAGATAACAACAACTATCGTGTGAAATGTCAAATATGCCAAAAGTTTGGTCACATGGCGAACAAATGTTACTTCAGGTATAATTCAGACACAGGTAGACAACAGGCAAGCCAAAATTACTCTTCACAAAGAAGAGCACAAGCAAATATGGCAACAATAGGGAATTCAACTCAAAATAATAATAACACAAACCGAAGACACAATGCTGTAGATAATGATGAAGTAAAAAATGAAGACAATGGCTTCGAAGAATGGTACCCTGACTCAGGAGCGACTCACCACATAACTAGAAATCTTCAAAATTTAAACATTGGGAGCAGAAATTACTCAGGTATGAGAAATTTGCATATGGGTAATGGTAGTACTGCTTGTATCACACACATAGGCAAAGGGACTATCTTTGGGAAAAGACAACTCAAATTAAACAATCTTCTTAGGGTACCTACGATTAATAAAAATTTGTTAAGTGTATCAAAATTTGCCAATGACAATAATGTTTACTTTGAATTTCATCCTAAGTTTTGTTTAGTTAAAGATTCCCTAAATCATGAAATATTACTTCGAGGTAACCTATACAACGGTTTATACAAATTCAAGACTGCAAACTCAAGTGGAGAATTCTGGTACAATAACGTAGATGCTAGTAGTGACAATGACTGTATTAGGAATAGTTGCAATAACATTGATTATGACAATAATAGCAGTGAATGTAACGTGATTAATTCTTGGCATGTAAAATTAGGACATCCTAATCTAGAAACTGTTAAGACTGTTCTGCGTAGTAATAACATTCATTATAAAAATGTACCTATCAAACACACATGCACGCACTGCCAACTCGGCAAGAGCCACAAGCTCCCTTTTAGTGATTCTGAAACCAGCTATAATGAGCCACTGGAACTTATAGCCGTTGACTTGTGGGGACCCGCGCCTCTAAATTCATATCAAGGACACAGGTATTATCTTTCTTTTGTGGATGCTTATTCTAGATATACTTGGATATACATGCTGAAAACTAAATCAGAAGTTTGCAATACAGTTATGCAATTTATAACTCATGTCGAAAAACAAATGAACAGTACTATTAAGGTTGTTCAGACAGATGGGGGAGCTGAGTTTAAACCTCTAACTAATTACTTCCTCAAAAAAGGGATCAAACATAGATTAACTTGCCCGCATACGTCCGAACAAAATGGTTTAGTCGAAAGAAAACATCGACACATAGTAGAGACTGGTCTAACTTTGTTATCACAAAGCTCATTACCCATGAAATATTGGAATGAAGCTTTCTACACATCTGTATTCCTCATTAACAAGTTGCCAACCAAAGTCTTAACAATAAAAGCCCTCATGAAATGATATACAGTGTTAGACCAGAATATGGTTTTCTGAAAGCCTATGGGTGTCTATGTTTTCCATGTTTGAGAGACTATAACAATCATAAACTAAGTATGAGATCAAGCCCATGCACATTCATTGGGTATGCACAAAACCAAAAAGGTTATAAGTGCATGGACAAAAATGGAAAAATATACGTTTCTAGACATGTGATATTTGATGAAAACAAGTTTCCTTATGCAGAAAAGCAAATCGGCAAAAAGGATGGGGAACAAAGCATAAACAATAACATACGGTTTGAGCCATTCATTACTGAACCACCTTCAATTGATAGAAATGAAGAGCAACAACGCACAAGCAATTTAAACACCCAGGAAGAAACTATGGATCAAACAAATGAGCAAACCAATGAGACACACAATGACTCAGAAGATACAAACATACATCAAAACATGCAGTATAGTGAAGATACAGAAAACAACAACCATGTTGACACTACCAGCAACAATGATACACAGCAGCAAACACCACCACAATCAACTGGACATCACATTATCACCAGGTCAAAGAGAGGCATCTTCAAACCCAAAGTATATAATATTTCTGCCAGTGAGATCGAACCATTGAATTTCACTCAGGCTATAAGATCAAATAAATGGAAGGAGGCAATGGACACTGAATATAAAGCTCTCATAAAAAACAACACTTGGAGCTTAGTGACTCAACCAAAACACAAAAATGTGATTGGTTGTAGGTGGACATACAAAATAAAAAGAAAAGAAGATGGATCTATTGACAAATACAAGGCCAGATTAGTTTCAAAAGGTTACGCGCAACAATTTGGTTTTGATTTCAATGAAACTTTTTCCCTAGTCATAAAACCCACAACCATCAGAATTATACTGACCATTGCTCTAAACAAAGGATGGAATGTGAGGCAACTGGATGTCAACAATGCTTTTTTGAATGGGGAATTGACTGAAGAGGTATACATGCAACAACCTGAAGGATATGGTACTGGTGATAAAGTATACAAACTACACAAAGCAATATATGGCTTAAAACAAGCTTCGAGAGCTTGGTATGAAAAGCTAAAGTCAACTTTGTCTAACATGGGTTTCTCACAAGTTAAATCGGACAATTCTCTATATATGAAGAAGGGCATACATGGAACTGTGTTCATTCTAGTATACGTTGACGACATGCTAATAACATGAGACAACAGCGAAGAAATAAACAGAATCGTACACAAGCTGGATCAAAATTTCGCCATTAAAGACTTGGGGGAACTAAAAAAAATTCTTGGAATACAAGTGATTAGGAAAAACAATGGTGAATTAATATTATCCCAACAAAATTATATCACTGAAATACTGCAAAGGGCAAATATGCACAACCCATTACCTACGCCTATGATTAGTAACCTAAGACTATCTAAGCATAAAGGAGAAGCTATCGACAATGCCAAACAATATAGAAGCATAATAGGAGCGTTACAATACGCAACTATTACTCGACCAGACATATGCTACAGCGTCAATAAACTCAGTCAATACATGCAGAACCCTTTATCAGAACATTGGATGGCATTAAAGAGAGTGTTACGATACTTACAAGGCACAAAACATTACGACATACGCCTAAATTCAGAAAAGGAACTTAACTTGCAGTGCTTTAGCGATGCCGATTGGGCCAACGATATTGACGATCGAAAGTCTGTCTCAGGATACTGCGTTTACCTCGGTTCCAATATCATTTCCTGGTGTACGAAGAAACAACAAACCACATCAAGATCTAGCACAGAGGCTGAGTACCGTGCACTGGCAAGCGCTACAGCCGAAATCATGTGGATAGAGTCACTGATGGAGGAGCTTGGTTTCACTCCAAGACGAAAGCAGGTCATTTGGTGCGATAATAAGAGCACAGTATCTTTATCTCTAAACCCTATTCAACATTCAAGGACGAAACATCTTGAAATTAATCTCCACTTTGTGAGAGAAAGAACGCAATCAGGAAGACTTGCAATATGTCATGTGCCCGCATACTATCAGAGAGCAGATGCTCTCACAAAGGCCCTTTCGACCAAAAATTTCATCAGAATGAGAGAGGAACTTCGCGTTATCAGTGCAGGCGGAAGCCAGAATGAGCAAGGAAACCCTAGTTCGAACTGAGGAGGCATAACGAAGACAATAGAGCCGTTAGAGTGTGAACACGTTTTTATCATATTTAGCATGCTTTGTCATTATCTACTAGCCGTTACAATAGAGCCGTTAGAGTGTGAACACGTTTTTATCATATTTAGCATGCTTTGTCATTATCTACTAGCCGTTAGGCTCATACATATTTGGTATATTTTGTACTAGCCGTTGGGCTCATAGCACTATATATATGTGTGCTTTTTGTATCATGTTTTGCATCAATAAAAATTGCAATTGTTCCTCTCCAATAACTCTCCTCCTCATCCCTTAATACATGTACCAAACAAAATCGGTTATATTGGGCTAGGACTCATAAAACTGAGCTTCGTAGGGATCTGTACTATGGAATTACTGATGTAGAGTCAGACGTCTTATCTGCACTGCATTCCGTAGAATTTCAATTATGCTAGAATCAACCACAACAACATCTACAACAAATGTCGTTTATCCTGAGGTTTTGTTGTAATTTCACAAAAAAAGTTGGAGTACAAATGTACGTACTTTTCTCCTCAAAATTAGTTTTCTAAAACTTTTTTTTAAAAAAAAAATTCTTACTGCAGTTTTACACCTTTATTTTGTCTACAGATGCTTTGCAATAAAAATATTTGGCCTGCCACCGACGCCATCACCAATGTCCATCTTTTTGGTTAGTTTATTTGTTTGCAAGTCCTTATTTTCTTCACTATTACAAGTGTTTTCGCAATTACTTATTCACTTTGGTACCTCAACACTACGACTTCATACAAACTGCTTTTCTAACCTTTTTTTTCTTCGCTGCAGTTTGCAGACTATGATAGGATCGAGGCAGAGTATCTGGCAAGGTGTTCAAGGAATTAATCAACCTGCTTCTCCATTATAACCTCATTTCCTTCTTTCCACACTCACCAGTTCCGTTTGTATTCCCCTCTAATAAATTACATTCACTTCCCACCTGTGTTACCACTGTATAAACTTACCTGTCTTTTCTTTATATGCATAAGTTTGTATTATGCAATTTGTTTTTAATTAATACACTTTTTCCCTTTCATTTATTATTCTTTTGCCAACTTCGCGCATCTTTTACTACTCAACTGAAATAATTCCAACATTTTACATTCATCCGCTTCCAATTTACATTAAATAACCTGCGACAAATAGAAATTTAAATATACAATTACTCCACATATACATAACATTTGATGAACATCAATCGACGCGCAAACGACTTGCATCGATCACGCACGAAGCGCGTACCACAACCATGCGCGAAGAGCGTCAAACAACAACGCGCGTGCAAACTACAACACCCCGTACTCTATGCTTCCGTGCAAACTGCAACACCCCGTACTCTATGCTTCCGTGCAACGCATGGGTTTCCACTCGTAATTTATAAATGACAACTTATATACGACATTATTTACAATTTGTTGTAACTAATTATAAAAAATTATAATCACTAATTTTTATCTAAAATAAATTGTTAATTTTTAATAATTAATGTGTAATATTTAATAACCAATGTTTAATTTTTAACATTCAATTGTAAGTATATTGATTTTTTCTTTAGGATGGGCTCAAAAAGAACTTTACTACTTCAACTAGCAATTTCCTCCTCCAATCCGGCCTAACGTGTAATTAATCGCATGTGTTGATTGTAAACTCCCAAAAAATTTCTCCTGCATGATTTTGTTATGCAACTTCCATGATATTTCGCACGATATTATAACACAATCCATCTAAAAAAAAAATTACAATCCCACTTTCATTTTTTCATTTCCCATTCCATAGTTGAAAACTCGATGTTCAAAATATACTCTTCCTCTTCTCTAGATCCCCAATCTCTCCAAAATTCCTAGTCTTTGAAATGTCCATGAATCTATAAATAAATCACTTCTCTCTTGCACTGATCATGAAACGTCAACCCTTATCCCTTCGTTCCACCTATTTGTCCTTTGGAAGCCACGAAACGACAAGTAAAAAAGAGTATCAAAGGCGGTTGTCATTAATCTTGCATCCCTAACTCTACTTCCTATTGCTTGAGAATTTCCTGCTTCTATTTCCATTCTTGCGAATAAGATAAGTCAACTTATCTTTGAATGCATTTTAATTATTTATCATTGTTTTGATGTGCATGTTGAAGAAAATGGTCGAGAATAATAAAAGAATATATAATTTAGTAGAAACGAACGATGATGGTTTGGATTCCAGAGATCAGAATCCAAGGCTAAGATGGACACCTAATTTGTAGATGGAGTTGCTAAGCTTGGGGACCTTATAGTAAGCACCAACTACCTTTCGATCATGTAGTATTTCTTATTTTATTTTTTATTTATAAAAAATATGAAATATAATCAATCACTAATTGATAATCTTAACAATAACATTAAATTTTAGATTACTATGGTGAAATTTGTTTGAGATGAATTTTTATGCCATTGATAATGATGATGCTCAATTCTTCAGCATTATTATAAATAAACAATCTTGATGATATTGATGTGGTCATGGAAGACCAAAAGAAACTATTCACTGGCTGACTCTAAGTAAGAAAGTTGTAGGCCCTCTAATTAATAATAATAATAGCATTGTAACAACCCGGATTTTTGGGTACTCGGCCTAAATAGACTGCAGTTGTTTTCTAGATTTTAAATCTAAAAGGAAATTTGGGATTTTCTAATTAGTGTGTTGGAACAAATTATATGTTTTTAATTTAACAAGCAATTGATTCCAATATGTGCTTATAAATCATGATTTGTTGATTAATGTGAGTATTGAAAATGTAGTGTTGATTGGGAATCAATATTTAAGTGAAAAATATTTTTTCAATGTTGATGACAAACTGTTAATTCGAGTTTCAAATAAAATAATATTTCTTGTCACAAGCTTTCATTATAAAAACATAAGTATTAATTGTGAATCAATATTTGTAGTTGTAAATATTTATTTGAGTAAGTTAATTTATTAAGTCAATGAAGGATGTAAACTTTGTTGATAAAATATAATTATGTTTCTCAATAATATTAATGACAACATTGATGTTTTAATTGGATTGTTGTCAAATAAGAATATAAATGTTGTGTATGAATCAATATTAAGGCTTTGATATGTTTATTATAGTTAATGAACGACTAAGTCAACATTCATGCATTAAAGCAATATTTAATTATTTGTGTCAATTGCAAAATTGTGTTATTCTTTAAATAGTAATATATATGCTTGTGAAAACATGAACCTTCGATTTATAAAGGTTTAAAATTCTTTTGAGAATTAGTATGTTTGTGTTTTGGAAAGTTGCACACATTAGCTTATGTGCGTGATGTTAATGTGCTATTGAATGTATTAAATTGTGTTTTAATTGTATGTTGGGCCTAGTTAGCTAATTTGGAAAATTTTGGACCCTTAATTACTCCTACGTTTAATTATTCTTGCAAATCAAATTATTCAATGCAGTTTGTAAAAATTACAGCACTGTCCATTCCACTTCTATGAATAAAGTCTCCGTATAACCTAGTTTTTTGTGTAAATATTCAATACTTTCACTGCATAATCTATATGTAACCTAGTTTTTTGTGTAAATATTTAATATCTATTTTATAACCTAATTTATAAATATTCATTTTATTAAAATTTGTTAGTTCAATAATTAAAATATTTATTTTTAAAAAGCAATATAATGTAAAGTAATATAATAATCAGTGTACACGCATATACATGCATACAAAACATTTATTAGGATTTTATAATACATATTGAAGCATTTATTAGGGTTTCTTCCATTTAATACACACAAAGAATGTAATGGTAATATACTGGTGTGCATTGAGTAAACTTGATTTACATTTAGCAACCATGTTAATTATCTATTTAGAAATCTCTGCAAATAAAGTATATGTTTTTCTAACTTTCCTAAGAAGGTATTCTCTCTTCCTCATTCTTTTCCAAAAGAGTGCTGTAAAAATATAATTCTTCAACCTCCATTAAAACTCAAGCTTTCATTTTGAATCAAGGTAGATTCCTAGCTTTTATTTCAACTGCCATTCTCTTCAAGATCAATAGGGAATCATGCGTCATTTCGGAAGCTCCAGAAGAAGGTGATTACATATATACATTTAAGTGTTGCATGTCCTCAGATCTTGTTGTTGCAAGCCAAAAGTAGCTAGAAATCCACCCTGATCCGAATCTAAGATGAGTATGCGCTCACGTTTCTTGGTTTACAATAATTTTATGTTTATCAGTGTAAAATAATTTGTAATTTGTTGTGTTCTTGCTTCTGCGAATTTTTGCTGACAAAACTTGTGTCAGTCCATCTTTGAGAGCCTTGAACTCTCTCAATCCTTGATGCTTTGCTTCGATTCTTGTTATAATTCATTTACCGGTAACCCCAGTTTATGCACGCAAAGATTGGATGTAAACTATGAACGTTTGGACACCAAAAATTGGGGATGAAATTAGGTTTCGAAACAGGTTTACAAACTGCTGTCTTGCTTGTCGGTTTGTCTGAACTTGCGTTAGTGTTTTGTTGGGTTTCTTGGCATTTACCATGCTTGCTTTCTGTTCCGAACATCTTGTCGTTGTTCCATATGAACTTTCAGTGTAGTACCCTGTCTTTGATCATGCTGCTCCATGCTCGAGTTTGTGTAGTTATTGTACTGTGACATTACTTGGGTTTGTCAGTGGCTTGCTGTGTACATGTCTTCATGCATGCCATATTGCCCAGTTTTGTACTTGTTCACTCTTTCCTAGCTTTTCTGATTTTGACATCCTTCCTTGATCAATATTTCTGGCCTTATGCTGCCGGTGGATGCTGGACTTGTGCAGCGACCTGTAATCTTTGTTTTGTTCCTCTTTGTCATGTGCATTTGTTTTGGCCATTGGTAAAACAGATGTACACCTGGTCTTTTTCCTGAATTACCCTTGCTTGTATTCATCTTATTCGCTTGTTGTACATTATGTTGCACACTTTAGTGTTGTGGCTTTGGTCCTGTATAGATGTGGTTGTTTTGTTGTTGGTTCGTGTGTTATGCCATAACCAACTTGTCCTTGTTTCACTACAAAAATAAAGGTAATTAAAGACGAATATATTTTGTATCTAATCAAAACAATTTGTCTCTACTTAACTGTTGAGACCTATTAAAAACAAATTTTGTTGTCTTTACATTTTGGTGTCTAAAATATTTCAGACCACAAAGATGGGTCTCGAAGATATTACAAACCCAAAAAATGGTTTCAAATTAGTATGTAATTTAAAACACAACTAGGGACAAATTGGAGTCTCTGAGTCAAGAACGGAGACCATAATATTGTCTCAAATCCATCTCTATATCAAAACAACAACTATCATATAAAATGCACATAATTGATCAGGGCGCCATTTTATGACAGCAGTTCAATAATAAAACTACTGCAGCACCTAATTGACAATACTACAACTGACAGTAGTACATATAATTAAATTATAAGCTCTTATATAACTAGCCAAAACAAGTGTAAGATGCTGCAGACAGCAGTAGAACAACATCTTACAGCCAAAACAATGCGTACAGCAGCCATTTAAACCACAACTGTCAAACTGCAGCAGCCATAGTGGCCATCATACTCGCAGGATAAACAGCATAGCAGGAAAATGCATGACACATTAAATATTAAAAAAAAAAAAAAACTTAATTTACTATCACATGCTGAACTGAAAATAGGTCTTGAGTACAATACAACAAAGGCAGAAATTTTTGAGTTCTACATATGTAAATCTGAAATAAAATACATGCAAACCTGAACTAAAACTTCGCTAAAACTGTGAAATCTAAAACAAACATACCCGAAACTGAACTAAAACTCTTAAACTGAAATCTGGAATAAGTTGGTTGAAGAGGAAAGCATGCAGCAATTGTTTTCCATGATGACATACATGAGGCACTTGAAATCTGAAGCTAACAAAGAGGAAACTCACACTTCATTCATGTGTTGCCTTCATTTTGGAATGGATGGTTTTCTGTTGATGCTTCATGGTTTCCACTTCGATTTAGATCAAGGCCATCTTGCGTTATAGGTCTCAATAGCTGCATAAAAGATTCAACTTGCTGCGGACTGTTTCCATAAGCCGTTTGAAGAGGCATATGCATGGTTTGGCATCGTTCGAGTGGTTGTTGGCAAGCAGTAGATGGTTGCATCAGTTGATAAAGTGATTGAGAAGACTGGCATGACGGCTGCGAGATATAATTCGGATGTTGCGCAAATGGTTGATCACATGGCTGTGGGACCTGATATGGCAGCTGAGATAGAAAACTTGGTGGTTGTGCAGATGATTGACTATGGGGTTGTTGGATTTGGGTAGGTGGATGTTGTAATAATTGAATCGGAGGTTGAGGGACTTGACTTGGTTGGTTTGATAATGGATGAGTAGGTGCTAAAAATGGATGAGTAGGTGGTTGTTGATTTTGACTTGGTGTTTGTACAAAAGACTGACCGAAGTGTTGAGAAGTTTGATTAGACGGTTGTTTATCCATACATGCTTGTTGGTTTGTGCTTTGCAGACCATTATAGTTAACTGAGCCAAACAAGTTAGATATCGCCAACTGCACTTCTCTTTCTACTATCGACTTAATTTCAGCTGTTAACGCCATGCCACTGGACATAACTGGTTGCTCTTGATTTACTCGATCTGCTAACATGTTGGATTGGAAATTTTTATTCAATATGGCACTTGTATCAATATAAGGTGCTCCGTACACTCTTCCCGGTGTAAAGCCTCCAGATGACTCAACCCAAAGTCTTGGATTCCATACGTTTTCATCTTCTTGGAGCTCGGCTTTTTTCTTCATGTATGTTTCCTAAAATTTCAAAAGCATGATATCATAATCCGTGATATATTATACACAAGACACAACAATAAAAAACTTATTAGTTATTATTGTAATATGTTATTACTAAGAATATTCTACCAACATAGATAAAGAGGAACAGTTCACGATTTAAGTTATTCCCAATCATATTAGTAAGAATGCCGTTATGAACTATAAAATTACGGAATTCTGAGTTGTTTTCTTACGTATCAATTTTTTTTTCTAATGAACTGCTTAATTATAACACATAGTTTCAGGGGCATTCAAGTTCTTTTTTTCTTTTTCTTTTTTTGTGTATCATCTTGTAATTTCCATAATCATGTCTAATTGATGAAACAGAATACGTTGGATTATACTAATATATGTTACACTTCCCCCGCTAATACGAGATTTACAGAAACAAGCATTGAGAACCAAACTATGTATGCGTGCAAACCAAACCAATTTAAGCATTCACAAGTAACTAGAGTGTTTAGAAATTTATTCTACAAACCAAACTTAGATATACAGAAATAACACAGGCAGCCAAAACAAGTGTAAGATGCTACGAGTTCAATTATTTCATGCATCCAATATCTGATTTTATTTTATTTCCTTTAGAAAGAGATTTTAGTCAGACACAATTTATTGTTTAGGATATATGGCTTTTTTGTTGTTGTAAAAAGCGATTTTAGTCAGACACAATTTATTACAAATGACAGGTTGTTTCAATTTATTACCTCGGCATTTTGTCGGCTTCGATGTTAGAAATTTGAGTTTACAAACTGATAATATCTTGTACTAGATATTATCGATCTTTTAACTATGATGAGGAATTGGTTCGGTGATCATAAGAAAACATAAATGTGAACTTCAAATTCATGCAGATCCTAGAACTTTTATGTTCTTAAACAAAAAAAATAAATGATTTCTACT
Source organism: Allium sativum (assembly GCA_030737875.1). Lineage (NCBI taxonomy): Eukaryota > Viridiplantae > Streptophyta > Magnoliopsida > Asparagales > Amaryllidaceae > Allium > Allium sativum. The sequence continues at coordinate 418,305,909 of CM060913.1, read as the reverse complement.
TAAAACCTAAAAAAAGTAAAAAATAAAAATTACTCACGTAGACTTTTCGTGATTTGTTGTCAATAAATTCACAAGCCGATATAGATGCACACTTTGCTTTTCCCTTTTCTTCTGCTTTTTCTTTTTTAGTATGCCAAGCCACGAAACTTTCCTCGAAACTCATTGGTTTACCCGTCTCAAGTTCCTGCAGATAATATAGAACTTAGAAAATTAATAGTGTAAACAAGGCGTTTAGCCCTTCGATCAGATAGTTCAAGTTGGTCCAGTTGGTCCAGTTGGTCAAGTTAACTAAACTATTTGGAAATATGAGCTCATATTTGGCAGACTGGTCAAGTTGGTCAGATTGGTCAAGTTGTTTAGCCCTTCGGTCAAGTAAATCAAGTTAACTAAACTAATATGAAACAGCCAAACACTTGGACTGTTACGATAATGTGAATATGAGCTCAAATAGGAAAATCACTAAACTTATCAAGTTGCAAAAAAAGTCTAAAGTATGCCCATCAATTCCACACAGTTGAAAAAAAAAAATTTGATAAATGAAAGGAAATCCAATAACAAACGATGGACTAATTCTTTGACTGAATTTGTGAATGATTGCAAAACATCCTGTTACAGAATCACAAAGATCTATTTAGACTGGTGTAACTGAGGTTGACAGTAGCATTGGATGAATATAGAATGTGTATGATGAAAATAATCCCGAAAGTTTTATATCAATGAACGCTATTAAGAATAGAGTTACATCATTTTTCAGAAGCTAAGATTAAATTATAAGGATTTTGAGTAATGCAGGCAATTAAAAAAATTAAACTAAACTGGTATCTTAATATCTTCTTGAACTTTAGCATAGTTTTCTGCTTCCAGCCTTCCCTCTTAATATCTCATGCCCAGTTGCGTGTAAATATAAATCTATAATCATTTTTATTCATGTATCATTAGCAATAACAATATCAAGTGGTTAATTATGTATTTGTTTGTATTACTACTTGAAATTTATGTATTTAATACGTGACATTTAAACATATGAAATTATTGTTATCTTAAACGAAATACTTACCACTTGAGCCTCATGTGAAACGATAGATACGGAACCAGCAGTATGACATGTATGTGTCCCTTCTTTTGCGGTTAAACGATTTGCTCTCATCTTTTTACATTTGTCATCATACGTACTTTTGTGCCATTCGATATCGATCATCTTCTTCCATACATCGGCTTGGATCCATGCAGGTGGTGTGTCTCTGCAGTTGATCATTGTTGTGGTTTGATTTAATTCTTTGGCTTTCGTTCGTGCACGATTTAATTTTTTCTTCAAGATGGATGCTGCCTTCCTTTTCCAAATGTTATAAACTGTGTGCTCGTAAATTGTGTCATAAGTGTATGCCCTCTGCAAATAAATGCAAGATAATTGAAAGTACACTTATTTTTATTACAATTAATCAACTCAAACACAAATCTACTAGTGGCATACCTTAAACTCGTTAAATAATAGTATTCTTTTATCATGGGGAACTTTAGAAAATGTATACCATGGTTCAGTGAATCGCATATCCCAAATAGAACCAATAAGACGTGCAGCAGATTTGTTTTTAAATCTAAAAGAGAAGCAAAAGAAATATTTACCATTTAATTCACATTTCGTCATAATGTAAACACGTAAATTATGCAAAACTTAACTGAGTTCCTTTCCATTCTAAAGGCCTTTTCCGCGTAAGAGGATCAATTGGAGTATCATATCCTCCGACTGGAATATACTTCCCTTTACCAGCTAGATTTTCTGCCTCTACTCCTCCCTCATTTTCTCTGCTTTCCATTTCATCGTTTCTCTCTTGGAAACCTGCTTGTGCTTCAAAAACTTGCTCCTCTCTAGCTCCGCCAATGTCTGCTACCCCATTCTCAGAAGCATATGGGTGTGCACTTGCTTCTCTTTCAACACATTGGTCCGCTATAGTTTCCATCACAGGTTCTACTCTATCCTCAGATATGTTTGACAAGCTTTCATTGATGTTAGATAATCTATCACTTTGTCCAGATCGTCTGCCTCTTCTACTAATTACCTTTCTCATGAGGCCTCGAAACTTTGAACCAGCCATTACTCCTTTTCGAAGTAGCATTAAAAATTGTCATTAAACTTCATAAACAAAGAATGCATTTTTTGTATTACTAACATAAAAATACCATCAGCAATCACTGGTTAATCATTTTAGTTTAGATATGAAAGTTAGTGTCCCAATATATTTTAAATCTGAAGAGCATATGTAATTTATAACACAAATCCATAAATGGTAAACATTTATGATATTTCATCACATTCCTATGTGCAAAACGATAAACACATAAATATAGTTCCAACTGTATGTGCAGCTAGCTCCATCGAAAACTGAATGAACTTGACAAATACAACATGTCCATAATCATCACCTAGACTTCTGAGGCATAACCCCAATGTTGTGTTGTTATGTAGCATTTAATAACATAGATCATTTTAAAAATATATCTATTTTTTTTAAGGAATCTCCTCTAACATTTTGACGCTGCATCGGTGTAAGTTTTCTGAAGGATTTTTTTCCGAATGTGGTTTTAAGAAAATTATTAGATCAACACTAACACAACAAAGACAGACTAGAAATTGTAACATGTTTTGACAAGCAGGTGAAGATGCTAAAGAGTTATACTGCTTTGATAATCTATAGTGTACTTATATCTCAAATGAACTCAGGTAAAATGTGTGTGAGATGATTGACTTATCTTACAGTCAATACATCCTATGACATGCACAGTGACAGGAAACAAACTTAAGCCACTATACCAAATGATATCCGTCAACTTTTACATCTACAAGCAAGGCTGAAATTAATATAAGGTCTGCACACAATCAATGTTTACATTTGAAATTAGGAGTAGCTTTTACTTGGATGTGACAAATGTATAATGAATTTTTAATGCCTTACAACATGTTATTGGTGCAATCAAGATTTCCTCAATGGATGAATGAGCAACATAGTGAGAACTTATTTAACGCAAGAAGTTCTAGATCCAAATTAAAATTGATTAAAACTTAAGGAGATGGTACGCAGTTAATTACACATGGATCTTGAATTCGAGACAAAAATTAAACTATAGCAGGTTTTGATGTCTGAGGTATCTATTTATATGGATGCAAATGGAGTATGCACTTATCTGTGTTAACAATAAACATAAATTGCAGTGCATTTTACCATTTAAATAGCTCTACAAACTTACCCCGATGGTTGCAATAGGTACGTGCTACTAACAAACGTTCAAGCTGCCAAGCAATTCACATATAATTATGTAAACCGTTGTGTGTGTGTGTGTGTGTGTGTGTGTGTGTGTGTGTATATATATATATATATATATATATATATATATAACATAATCAACAGACCAAAAAACATAGATTGTAAAAATAAATTCAAAGTGGCCGACAATAGATCAGTTGACGCTACAACTAAACTCTAATTTACCGCACTGAATTTATCATAAACCATCAAGCCACAGTACATAGAACAGTTCAGTTGATGCTACAACGAAACTCTACTTTACCGCACTGAATTCATCATAAACCATCAAGCCACAGTACATTGGCAACAATAAATATTTGTTGATTGTGTTTTTTTATTTGATAGGACCAAAGAATTAGAGAGTGTTTAAATTTAAAAAATGTGATGTAATAAACTTGAAGTCAAATGTTGCTGAATAATAATAATTCAGTTCAGCTGATCACCTTATTATAATAATAACGGAAAAAAAAATACTCTAAAATATTGAGGAAATGTGCATTCAATAGCTTTCGCTATATTATTCCTAAACAACAATAAAATAATAATCAGAATATCATCTATTATGAATTTAATGCTACTAGGGAGAATATTCATCCTCGATTGCAATGTCATCATTGCTTTCATCAACATCATCCTCATCTCCGTCGCTGTCAACTTCTATATCATCCTCCTCCTCTGACTCATCGCTATGATTAATGGACGAGTTCATTGCACGAATTAGTTCTTCATTATCTATAATGTTATATTGCTCAATTATTAATGGCTGATCAAGACTATCATCAACATTAACAGTAGACGGTTGGCGTATCTCATCTTCTTGATCCACATCTGCATTTTCCTCTGAATTGAATACATTAAGCGAAAAACGACTTCTTGCAGCAGTTTTAATTACGGATAACCATTCATTTGATGTATTTCTAGGTTGACACGTGAAATAAACTTGTTGGCACTGGTGTGCAAAGACAAAAACATCTTCTGTTTGAAGTCGACAATTGCTTTTTACTTCAATCAAACCATTTGTATGGTGCACTCTTATCCCATTTCTTGTTACTGTGTCAAACCAATCACAATTGAACATAAAAATTTCATTTTTTTCCCCAAGATATGACAATTTAATAACTTCTTTAACCATCCCATAATAATCACTTTCTAGATCATCATAACAACTTCCTTTCACACATACACCATAATTCATTGTTTTTTTGTTCTTTCCATACTGCATTGTATGAAACTTATAACCATTAACAAAGTAACCATTGTAACACTCCACCAAAAAACTCGGCCCTTGAGCAAGTAAATATAATTGATGCTGGATACCATCAAGATGAAAAGGAACCTGTTTAAAATTTATTACACGTGACAAGCGAGTAATTTATATACCACAAAACTATATGTAATATAATATGTGTTTGTGTGTATACCATATATAAACATAACTTACACTAGACTTTAACCAGCTAGGAAATACTGATTCCAGCATCATGTCAACAAAATTCTCGTCGTTTTGTGGATGTTGTCCATGTAGTTCGTCTTTGCATTTTCTAATCATAAAATATATCTTGATAAAACTATATTATGATATATTTAATTATAATGTAATTCAATATTACTCACATTATCAAGTCTTCCATCTCAGGGCAATTGAAAAGTACATATTTATGTATAGCACGATGTTCTACTTCGGTTAGTCGTCTTTTAACGAATGCATTCGATAGCACCCTACCTGAATGACAAAAAATCGATAGTCGCTCATCAGAAAAAATTTCACCTCCATCATCGTTTCTCGTAGCTTGATTCCATATAGTTTCAACATCTGAACCAAAATAGCATGATGAAAAGTTTGATATCTCGTCAATGAGATACGCTTCTGCTATGGATCCTTCAACGTGCGCCTTGTTACCCACTTTTTTTTTCAAGTAGTACAAATACCTAGATCATATATAAAAATTTAGAAAATAATTTATAGAATAATTAAAATAGTTTGTAAAATAATTCATAAACATACCTTTCAAAAGGATACATCCATCGATATTGAACAGGACCACCAACTCTAGCTTCATACGGGATATGAATCGGCAAATGCTCCATAGAATCAAAAAAAGAAGGAGGAAATATTTTTTCAAGCTTACAAATTATTTCGACGATATTCTTTTCCAACAAACTCATGTGATCAACATGTAAATTTTTAGCACAAACATCACGAAAGAAATTACTAAGTTCGACTAAAGTTTTCCATATATTTTTTGGTAAGAATGGCTGAAATGCTATAGGAAGAAGTCTTTGCATAAACACGTGACAATCATGACTTTTGAATCCGCTAATTTTAGCTTCAAGCTCATTAACACATCTTTGAATGTTAGAAGCATATCCGTCTGGAAATCTTATGCATTTAACCCACTGACAAACATCCTTTCGGTCTTTTTTTACAAGACAATAAGGAGCTTTTGGCTTGAAATAATTGCCACAGGAATTTTGAGTTAAGCTCATCCAACGATGTTTGCTACAAATTTTTTCAAGATCAAGCCTAGCCTTCAGATTGTCTTTTGTTTTATCTGTATCCATTAGCGTGTTGAATATGTTGTCAAAAAAGTTTTTTTCAATATGCATCACATCTAAATTATGACGAATTAAATTTGCATCCCAATAAGGAAGATCCCAAAATATACTCCTACGTACCCAATTATGTGATTCACCAAATCCCGTTATTTTTTGATTTCCTAATTCAAATCCAAATACAATATTTGGCAAACTTGACACGATATCTCTCACCTCAACACCAGAACGTCGAAGAGGTGGTATGTCTTGATCGATGGTATTCCTTTTGAACTTTTCCTTTTGCCTTCTGAATGGATGATCCAATTGTAAGAATTGTCGATGGCAATCAAAAAAACAAGCTTTTCCACCATGTTCAAGAGTAAAAGACTTTGTTTTCTCCATACAGTAAGGACATGACAATTTTCCATGTGTACTCCAACCAGACAACATGCCATATGCCGGAAAATCACTAATTGTCCATATTAAAGCTGCTCTTAAAAAAAAATTATCTTTTTTGTGCACATCATAAACGACAACACCTTTCCATAACTCCAATAGTTCATCAATCAAAGGTCGTAAGAAAACATCAAGATTTTTTCCAGGACTTTTAGGCCCTGGTATGACCATATTTAAGAACAAAAATGGTCGTTTCATGCATTTCCATGGTGGTAAATTGTAAACCGTTAAAATCATTGGCCAACATGAATAAGCTTTTGCAGAAGTTCCAAATGTACTAAAACCATCAGTACATAAGCCTATTCGGACATTTCGATCAGAAGAAGCAAATTCTGGATATCGACGATCAAATTCCTTCCAAGCCTCACCATCAACTGGATGAACCATTGAACCATCGGTAGATTTATTATAGTAATTCCATGTCATGTCTTTAGCATGATTTGGCGACATGAATAACCTTTTCAATCTTGGAATAATTGGGAAGTATCGAAGTTGTTTTAAAGCAATATTTTTGCAATTATTTCCTGCATTTTCAGTCTTGTAACGAGGACTTTTACAAACATCACAGACAACCTTCATGTTATTTTCTTTGTAATACAACATGCAAAATTTTGGACAAACATCAATTTTATCATAACCAAGTCCAAGAGGTTTCAACATTTTCTTAGCTTCATAAAAATTTTGAATTAGTTTATGCCCTTCTGGTAACATGTTGTCAATTAATGCACTCATATCCTTAAAACAAGCCTCCGTCATACATCGTCGAGATTTAAGAGCCATCAATTTTGCACATGCAGATAGCTTTGTCTCTTTTGTACATCCATCCCAAAGCGGTTCATCGGCTGCTTTTAACATGTCTAAGAATTTTTGTGCTTCGATATTCGGTGGTTGCTCTTCCACATAATGACCAACATTCATTGCATCTAGAACCATATCTCTATATGGGTTCTCATCACTCGAGCTATTACTTTCTAACCCAGACGTTACCGATTCACCCACCTCTTCCTCTCCATGGAAAATCCATGTAGCATAAAGCGGAACAAAACCCTTTTGTAGTAAATGCTTAGAAACTTCTTCTTTTATTTGAAACTTTCTATTTTTGCACATAGAGCATGGACACCTGATAGTTCCTCCGCTTTCTACATGTAGAAATGCATGCTCGATAAACTTATTGACACCATCAACAAATTCTAGATTTATGTATCCATCTTTTACTCTCTGATACATCCATGAACGTTCACTCATTTTGAGCTTAATCCTACATAAATGAAAAAACTTGCTTACTATTTAATTGAAAGGTGGATACCCAGTGCCAAAGGCTCCCGTACTCAAGCGCGAGGACTTCCTAGACCAGTTTCTCGTTCTAGTACTATTCTCGCGGCTTTCCAGGCTCTGGGGGTGGTCAGTTAACGCGCATAGCCTTTCCCTCACATTGTGAAGAGGCCAGGCTACTTATTATTTAATTATTTGCAAAAATATTTTCCTTACAAACTTGAAGTACAATGTTTATAAACTTTTTTCTTGCTGAAAAGGTTTTAGTTACCAAAATTATCAATTGCCAAGATGATTTAGACTTCACTCAATTTGGTTAGTTTGTAGAATCCTCTCACACACATGTTAGAGAGTGACCGTACAATAATACACTTTAAATATTATAAACAGTAAAGATCTGTCAATTGAACTTATGATGTTTAGATTATTAGACAAATACAATTACTATACAAAATTTCTAGGTACCGCCACAAGCATTTAACTATGTCCGAGCAAATTAGTAAATAAAAATTAAATAATTATAACAAAATTGTATTTTTAAAGATGAACCTCTTTATTAGTCTACCACTTGCACTGAGCAGTAGAATATACAACACCGGCTGCACTTTCCAGTATTACTCTATTTATCCTTCAAGATTCGGTAAAAAGTGTACATCTTGTAGTGAAAATATTGAGGTATTTAATTGCAATCCACAATAATTCCTATATTTGATATCTGCTACAGGTGTTTATGCACCACTGGACAAAACTATGTTTAAAAAATTGACTGAACTCAAGTCAAATGTTATTCAGATTCAGCAAGATACAAACAGGTTTGGATGGATTTCTGATGGGAATTTGTCTAAACTGAACTATCTTTTATTTTATTTTTAGTTTAGCTAAATCTCTTATGGGAAGTTGGCTAAAGTGAATTGTCTTTAATTTTATTTTACATAAATCATGCTTTATTCAACTTAAATCAATTTGATCTGTTTTTTAAAAAAATTGACTAAGAAGTTTTTTTTTTTTTTTTTAGTTTAGTTATATCTAAATCATTTCTTAAATATAATTAATGAACAAAAATTTATTTTCAATCGTTGTGTAGAAATGTATAGGAAAGTGTTTAGCAAACTATCGATAATGTTGGCAAAACGCTCATAAAAAAGTTAGTTTTAACCAAGCTTTGAGATTTTTGTCAACATGCTGGAACTTTTATTGTTGTGTTTAGGTGAAAATATGTTTTTCATGTAACTACATTCAATGTCATATCAATCATATATTTATTAAGAAAGTTGCAATTGTCAGGGAAGAAACACTCTGATGCTAATTTGCACAAAGTTACAGTACTATATCTGATTCGTAGAATCATTTTAAAAAACTGCATCTTTTAAAAGAAATTTGTTATATAGATGTAAGAAAATTTTAGGTCGAATATGCCATTATTGATACCGACTTTACTTTGATATTTTCTTCCATTTAAGTTCTTTTTTGTATTTACTTCCATTTAAGTTCTTTTTGTCATACATAAGTAAAACAAAATGTCGGCTTGTTGAAAGCATTCCCTATACGTAATAAATTTTTTTCCAATTTCATTTTTCAGCACATCCAGTGCGTAACCTCCTTTGGATAAATATATGATGTCTGCACTTTAATTTGTTGTCAGTCTGCGCTTTTTATTCCCCAGTCTTGGTCCTTTGGCATTAACATGCAGTTAGCTATTTCAGCCTACTTTATTGTGCTTGTCATTTGTTTTTATTTACAAAATAGCAGAGATATCTGGAAAGCGATATGTCTATAAAAAAAATGAAGGGAAGTTGGTGTTGTATTCTAGACCTGGTATCGTTGCTTTTTGATCAACTGGACATTTACATGGTTACAATGATTTATGAGCACTGTATAGCCAAGTGCTCATAAATCAAAACCTTCAATTATTCCTAGATGCCCAACATTTTGCCAGTATTTTGAAAGGATGACACAAATACAGGAAAACAACATAAACATGCTGAAATTAACCACCTTCATCGCATGGACCAAACTAAGGCAAGATTAAATCTTAAAAACTATTTGGAGGTACATGATTGTACCATAAACTAGTTAACTAAAACCAAGGGATCATATTACTTAAGGTCTCTACTTCACTGAAACAAATCCTACTGAACGTGCAAGCTTATAAAGTATTCACCCATCTTAACTTATTGAAATCCAAGTTATAACTGAGAATAAGCAAAGCTTTGTATTCTACCTAATATATGATTAAGGCATCAAAAGGCTTAAAGTATCAATGCATATATTTTAGATAATCATGAACCTCAAACATGATAGCTCTAGATAAACGTTAATTAAGATAGACTGTAAAGATACTTAAGAAAATATTACCTTAGGTTAAGTGTTCGATGAATATGCCAACAGGAACCTGAAATGTAATAGAATAATGTTAATCAATAATTATTTCACAATAACAATGTGAAAACTATTTTTAAACGGTCATTGCGAACAGGAATTATGTAATTACAACTCAAGCAATATAAAAACCAAGAAACGGATTAAAAAAATAAAAAACTTATGATTGAAAACAGCTAGTAATAAGAAAATAGAAAAAGGCATATTAGGAATCATAAAATAGGAAGGAAAAAATTTATGTTGACTTCAAATAAAACGAGAAAAAAGAACTAATAGAATATATTTGCAAAAGAAGAGAAAATGAGAGAAAATATATTAGCAGCAAGATATTTATTTAAAACACACATACACACAAAGAAAGTAAATCCTACTTGAGTTTCATAACACTGATTATCACCAAGTAGGCACTTCAAAAATTATCACCAAGTTGCATATTACTATCCAAATTGAAAGCAAAAAGATGAAACATGAGCTCTAGAACAAATCTTGGTTTCTTTATAAGCAACCTTTTTCCATCTCACTATCAGCAAGAGAATATCATCCATATACTGGTCTAGAAAGTAGCACATAAAAAATAGAAAAACTGGAGGGGTACTTCAATATTCAGTTGAAGACTTTCAAGAAGAAATAAATGAATTTAACGATACATATTTATGGAGATAAAAGTGTTTAGGCACTATTTACACTGCACTATCCAAAAATGCATATTTTGAACTAATTTTTTTATGAGCTGGAAGCAGTTCCACTGTTACAAAAGCTGCTCGGACAGTTACAGTTAAAACATGCTTGGGAAAAGTGGAAGTGGCTTCAATGAAAAAGTAGCAGAATTTTTTTCTTCCATCCACAAAATTCAAGAGTTTGCGGATCAGTCACCTCTTTCCGCCTGGAGAGAGGTGCCCCCCGCTTTCAATTTTGCAAACAAATTTTCTTTTTTCCATGAGGTGCAAAATTCACGCAAAAAAAACTATTCCTAATTCGCCTATCCATCGGCTTTACATGACTTATTTTTAAGGAGTATAGATATGCAGTCATGGTGAATGGAAGTGAAGATTTACATTTAGTGGCAATGCCAAGTCAAGTGGAACAAGCACCATGGTAAAAGTAATTTATCAAATGCTTATGCCTTGCAAACCATTTTTCACAAAATGAGTATACATGCAAAACTGAAGGTTAACACTTCCAAAACCAAATTGCTTTTTAGTTCTGCGGCAACTAATATACAGCATATCAAAAAAAAAAAAAAAAAGGTGGGGGGGTTCTGAAATTGGAAATCTTCCTATTAAGTACTTAGGAGTGGCCGTATCATCAAATTATTTGCAATACTCAATTGTCAGTCATCGCTACATCAAGTACAGTCTATGATTCTAGCATGGGATGTGAAATTCTTGGGTTTTGCAGGTAGACGAGAACTGATTCAAACAGTTAGAACTCTTACAGTCTTATATTGGCTATTTCTGTATTAAATCCCAGAATACACGCAAGATAAGCTACATTCGGTTTGTGCAATCTTTTTTGTGGTCGTACAAAACATAAAGTCAATTGAAAAAAATTGTGTAAGCCTATAATTGAAGGTGGAATGGGCCTGAAATGGTTTAATAATTTGAATAAAGCTGCTTGTATTAAGCTTATGTGATCTTTACCTCCAAAAAAAAAAATTATGAAGCAACTGGGTGGCAGCGAAATACTGCTCTGGTAAGCAATTTTGGTACATGCAAATTGCTAATAATGCGTCATGTACCTGGAAATCTAACCTACGGCTAAGGTCGCATGGTAAATAGTTTTTCAATAAGGGTACTTAAATACTTTACTATCGTTCAAATGGATTAACTCCAAATGCTTAGATGATCTAATTGACATAAATAGGTATCATGTTATTAGAAGGGCAGATGAAACAGTATCTACCAATGTTCAGAATCAATAACTGAGACCCAATCTACATCCAGCCACTCGAGAAATTATTGATGATATTAAAACTATCACTATTTAACCAAAATATTACAATATTTGGGCTTTAGGTTTTTCAGAGAATGCAATCCTCAACAAAACAGACCGTGTGTGAGCTGTTTCAGGTATCACCAAAGGTCAAGCAAGCGTATTTTCAATTCCAGTAATAAGATTTAAAATCTAATGAAAAAAACCATAGAACCAAAGAAAAATAAACCGAGCATATCATTGTTATCTCATACAAAGAATTTAAAAGTATTCATCAAATTGATAAATAAATTTAGATCTCAATAACTAATAATTCATAAAATCATTCAACACTTGCAGCAAAATCATATAATTCATACAAAACAATTAGCAGAAGTAAGAGAAATCAAAAAACGAACCGCTACTTTCTTCGACGACGAAACTCGACAGCTTAGGATATCTGTAGGAACTAACGTTGTCTGCTTTTCTACGATTCTCAAAAGAAGGCCATTTGATTGGAACAGCGGTTTGATTCGAGGAATTTTGGGTGAAAAGGGTTAGGGGTTTTGGTTTAAGTGGAGCGAAACGAGTGGGAGGAAGAAAAGAGTATAGCTGGAAATCAGGAACGTGAATTTTTTTTTAAGTATGCTGACGTGGATACCACGAACAATTAAACGATCCATTGCAATTAGAAAGCCTTTTGGTGTTGAGACCCATTACAGACATCATATTATCATTTTATTAATTAACAGTGACAAACTTATTTTTGTTATTAATTAGACCTCATTTAGAGATAAAAATAATTTTTGTCTCAAAAAATTGTCTTAAATCCACCATTTTCTTGTAGTGTTTGCATGTCATTTGCCATTTCACTTGCATGCTTCTTGCATTACCAATTTACCATAACTTGTTGGCTGTGCCTTGTTGAACTGAATTGTACATGTATATTTTGAAAAATAAACCTTGCCCCTTCGAATCCTGCGTACTTTTGGGACTGAACCGTATTAAAGGGAAACTGGATAGGTGTACCTCCTTATTTCTAAATATTGATGATGCCTTCACTTGTGTTTGCGCCACTTTTCATGCTTGATGTGTCCACTTGACCCTTTGGGCCTTACGCTTTATCATGCACTTGCACTGTCTTGGCTACTTGTTGCATCTGCTTATCATTTCTTGCTGACCTGGTCTTATCTATTTGCTCTTGCTTGTTTGACCATTTGCACCCTTGTGCACCTGAAATTAATGACCTTCCGGCCTTTGTTTCTGCTGTATCATGTCGGCGTTTCTTTGTTCACAGTGTTGCTTTAGAAACTTGTTGTGGCCAAAATGTTGCGCTTGCACTTGCAGCTTTGTTGATGGCTTTATGTATTCATGATCTCCTTGCACTGCTGCGGCCGTGGCCTTTACTATCTTTGTTGTTGCACCATTATGACTTACATATGCACATTGCTAAGTTTCCATGACCTCAGTTTTGCGTTGTCACATGAAAATAAGCTTTATCAAGAATAGACGTTGATTTCTCTTCGATCATGAGATTTAATCAACTTGCCATCAATAAATAATTTAAATCTCTGATTTCGGGTAATCTTTGAATTATTCAACTTGCTAGAAATAAATACTTGCTGAAAATAACATCCAAGTACTATCTTTTACTATGAATTGCCTTTCGAACTCAAATTGCTCAGTGTTTTCCTGCTAACTCTTATTCGAGTAAAAGAAAGACTGCTCTGCCTTGACTTGACAATGTGGTATAACATCCAAGTACTATCTGGCTTGGTGTGTGGTCATAGACTTTTGTACTTGATATTGAAGTAGGGTACTTTCATTTGACATTCTGTATTTGTTGATGCATGTTCTTTATATTGCTTGTACATGCTTACTTGACACCTGACTTTTATTATGCTTCGATCAGTTTGCTATCACCTGACATTACTATGTGAATACTATTCTCTGGCTTGATCATTGTATCTATTGTTGCTTGTATCTTGTGTTTGTTGTAAACACCGAGACAATGCTAAAACGGGTATTTTTGGCTCCATTCAAGCAATATTAGCCAATAGTACATTTAATTCTACCCCCGATTTAGTAGTTTCTAAATAATTTAATGTCTTATTTTAAGATGAATTTGATGAAGCTTTAACGATGTTACACACTTGCGCACATTTCTAAGTTGTTTTTTGTAAAACGTTTTCAAGTGATTTTCTATAGCTATAACTTAGTATTATGTGAATTTTCTCAAGTATTTTATGATAATAAAATCTACATTATCCCCACTATAGAGGGAAGGGAAGATTTTAAAGGAAGCATTTTCTAATATTTTACGGAAAAAACGATCTAAAACCTATTTTTGCAAACCAAGCATTTTCTTTATATATATGTACACTTTTACACCCTTCGAAAAGGCATGTTGGAGATCGAATGATGTCGTATACCTGCGGTATGGGACGTGGTGGTAAACAGTATCATTTAATCTCGGATCCGTCTAATCGAAGAACCGAATCTCGGCCGTTCTCAATGTTTCTGAATTCTATGTGATATAATGAATCCCTATGATTCTTTGTGTTTCAATGATCTTCTGTGATCCTTGGAATATTCTATGTTTTGTGGTTTCTTGTGGTTTTTGTGTTTTGGTGGTGTAAGGATGACCTACAGTGTGTGAACCATTAAGTGATAACGTGTTGTATGGGACATACGATTATAACTTTTCGGTTATTATCTAAGGTCTATGACACATTTCTGCATGGCTGCCGGCACTAGACCTTCGGGTTAACTTTGTGTAGACCTTCTGGTCAATTTTGTGTGGATCTGTAGACCTTCGGATTACTCGGATACCCATTTGTGTGACATAGTGATGGCTATGGCTTTGAGCCAATCAGTGTAATAACACGTGCTGGAATATCTTCAGCTTGTCAATTTGTGATGGATCCAAACTCTATGTTTCTGTGTTTGTGCTTTTCTTGATATTGCCGTAATTACTATTATTATTATTTGTGGTGGTTTCATTAGTGGTTCTATACCCTTGAACGAGTTTCAGGGATTTCACGATTCTCTGTTTCAATGACTCCGTGATTTTGTGTTTCAATGATTCTGTGTTCCTATGTTTTAGTGACTTCGTGATTCCGTGTTTTAGAAATTCCATGGCTTTGTGATTCGGTGATTCCATGATTATAAGAATCGGTAGATTATGTGGTTTGTGATTTAACCTTGTGATTTCGGAGTCTGCCATTAGTATTACGTAATCTCATGTGTTGATTACCCTAACCAAGGAGTTTGGGTAATTCATGTCAATGCAGTGTTTAATTTTGCTTGCATGTTTGTCACTCTCACTGCTATACACTAACATTGTGGACTTTGGTATATATATGCTTCTTTGAATAGTGTGTATAAAATTCCTTTTCGTTGGAAAGGAAATTTCTGTATCAGAGTTTCCGTATAAACCCTTGTTTTGAGATTCCTTTTCGTATGGAAAGGAATTAGTGTCCGACTGATATCTTATATTACCATTCATTTTAGTGGATATGTAAAAAAGATTGGTCCATGTATGTAATACTTGGGTCAAATCGAGTTATTTCAGGTTCAGTTATTGTTGATTCATGGTTTAGTTATTGCAGATTCATGGTTTGGTGCTATATCCTGGACTATCTTTAAAGACTCATTATAGTGTTTATATGTATTCTTGAGTTTTTATAGTGACATTCCATTTGACATTGTTGTATTATATTTATTGAGATGTAGCATATGTACAAGTTGTATTTCTGTGAATGCATCTGTGCGTAACTGTTCTGTGATCTATGACTGTGAGGTATTATATATTGTTCTGAAATGATCCTTAGCCATCGTACTTTCTTATTAGGAGTGTTGAGTACGTCGACCCACTTGAGTGAAAAAAATAAAATTTACACACCCAATCGGCGAACTCAATACTTGTCTAATACAAAATTACGAATGGTCACCCCTAAGCAGCCATATTCTTTGCTTTAATAGACAACATTACTCGTTATTGCTCTTTATTAGGGTGAATTTCAGGACAGAGTGTAACAACCCGGAAATTCTGGGTCAGTTTAAAAAATTTTATTTTGGCAATTTTACCGAACTTTGAATATTTAAAATGAATTATTTTAAATAATATCGACGCAAAATTTATTTTCGACAAAGTTAAAACGAATAAATTTATTTTAATTATATAACGAGCCTGAAATGGCGCTGCAGTTCGAAAATTCGATTTCGAATTTCAAATGAATATACAAAATTCAATATAAGTCAGAATTGAATGAAACGAGAAATATGTGAATCTGTTCGATGATATCTTTCCAACGGATGTAAGAAACTGAGATTTCACTTTAGAAGTTGATAGATATGTCCAGTTTAAAATTCAGAAAAGTCACTGTGGAATTTATATATATTTTAATATATATATAAAGGCCTTAGAAAATGGAAATTTTGCAAACAATCTCTGTTTTCGACGAAACCACTTTTGTTGGATCCGTGATGTCAAGTTATTGTTAGGTTTCAAAATTCGTAATTTTCTGAATCAATATGTGAGCGTGGCAAAGGAAAAACGCGTTTGACCAGTTTTAGTTGATTTTAATCGACTGGAAAATGGCCATTTTTCAAACGGTTTCAGAATTTGACGAAATTAGTTTTGTTAGGACCGTATCGTCAATACGAAGCTAGAAATATTTTTTCTGTAATTTTCAGAGTTAGTATGTGGCCCCGGTAAATTGAAATGTGCGTTTGAATTTAAAATATATAGATTTAAATTTTGATTTAAACAAAAACTGATAGAAACAGCCGAATTGGCTTAACGGACATATCCCATTGTATTCAGAATGGGGGTAATTAGCTAGGGGCTACAGTCATTGGGTTTGATTCAGAGTTCATGGTGTTAAACAAATAATGAATGAATTAATTATTAAAATAATAATTTAAATTATATATATCCACATAATGGGTCAAAATCATTCCTTTATCTTTTGAGCGGTCAACCCCATGGAACCCGCCTCCATAACAGATGAACGCTCCAAATACTCCCTTCTTCTCCTTCAATTTTCTCCTAAACCACAAATCAAAATCAAAAACATTTAACCAAGGATATTAGAGATTCTTATAAGCTTCAGATCCATATACGAAAGAACATTTATTGTTGAACAGTTTGGGGAAATTTCGACCCCTAAGTCGCGTCGTTCGGAGCTGGATTCCGGCGTTGGGGGGACTTCGAGCTCTGCCGTGCTCAAGGGGGTGGAAGGCGATGTCAGCGACTCCAGTGTGATGGCGTTTGATCAGGTTCCGACATCTCCATCGTCGAGCAATTCGCAACCCTATGATTTGAACACGGTAGAACCAAGAGCGACGGGCACATCAGTTCAGAACATTGAGGATGGAAGGTTATTTTAATTAATTGGTTAATTAAGCAGTAATTTATCTTATTTATATATATACAGTAGAAAAAAAATGATTTTTAGATGAAAAATCATTAGATAAAAAAGTGATTAATTTAATTAGATAATATTTAATTATGTTAAAAACATAATCAGCATTGTTAAAATATAATTTTTATAATGAATTTGCTTTGAAAACAAAATTTGAATTTGCTTTGAAAACAAAATCTGAATTAGCTTTGAAAACAAAATTTGCATTCTTTTTGAAAATGAAATTTGCATTCTTTTGAAAATAAAGTTAGCATTGATTTTG
Source organism: Allium sativum (assembly GCA_030737875.1). Taxonomy (NCBI): domain Eukaryota; kingdom Viridiplantae; phylum Streptophyta; class Magnoliopsida; order Asparagales; family Amaryllidaceae; genus Allium; species Allium sativum. The sequence goes on along the minus strand of CM060913.1, from coordinate 418,288,363 downwards.
AAAATAAAATTAACGTTTTTTTTTATAGAAATAGCAATATAAAAATATAGTTCTTATATATATATAAGTTTGAAATAAAAATATGAATTTTATATAAATAGCACTATATTAAAAATGTGATTTTTAATATATATTTCGTGAATATAGATTGTGTTGGAATTAAAACAGCGAATCTGAGCGACAACGAAGCACAGCGGAGTGGAAACCAAAGGTGAGAACTCCTCACTTTTATTTTTATTTCTAGTTGAAATATATACTAGGATGTAGAAGGTGCTTAGTAGCACCCGACTCCCGTCGTCCACAGACCATGGATGACTTGTTTGTTTGGTTGCTGTGTTGTGAAATTTTGATTGTGTGATGTGAAATGAATTATATATATTAGGAGTGTATGAAATATATATATGATGTGAAATATATATATATATATATATATATATATGAAAAGTGAAAATATCGTATGTATTGAAAGTGAAAATATCGTATATATTGAAAAGTGAAAATATCGTATATATTGAAAGTGAAAATATCGTATATATTGAAAGTGAAAATATCGTATATATTGAAAAGTGAAAATATTATATATGTATATATATATATATATAAAAGGTGGAAATAATATATATATATATATACATGAAATGAAAACGATATATATATATATATATATATATATATGAAATGTAAACGATATATATATGAAATGTGAAAACGATGTATATATGAAATGAAAACGATATATATATATATATATATATATGAAATGTGAAAATGATTTGATTGTTAAAAATATAATTTTTAACATATATATATATATACACTATATAAAATTGTCATGTATATGAAATGATCGATTTTGATATTAAATAGAAAATGAATTTGAATTGAATTGAATAAAAAACGAATTCGAATTGAATTGAATAGAAAATGAATTCGAATTGAATTGAATAGAAAATGAATTCGGATTGAAATGAATTTGAAATTTGAATCGAATTGAAATGAATTTAAAACGAATTTATAAGGAAAAAATCAATTTTGATTTGAATTTGAAATGGAAGTTGAAATTGTTTTGGAAACGAATTTAAAATGATTTATAAAATTCGTTTTAAATAGAAATCGACGAAATATATATTATAGATATAATATAATGGCCTGAATAGAACGCGCCGCGCTGCGGCAGTTCGCGAATTTCGACCATTGACTTCGAACGGACATTACGGGAGATTCGACTGTCGGATTCTCCTGAAACCGGAACTGTTGGGTTCGTATCAAAAAGAGCTTTCCAAGGAATATTAGAAATTTGAAATCTAACGGTTGTGGAATTATATCCAAATCAAATTTGGAAAAGGTCGCTGTAAGTGCAGTTCGATGACCGTTTATGGAAATCGACTGTACGGGCCTTGATAAAATAAATAAAACTATCGATAATTTATGTAAAATCATAATAAAGGATTTAGAAAGAATTGGGTTGAAAAATTCCATATTTGAAAAGATAAAAATAGATTTTTATCGAAATGAAATGGTTATTAACTAGAAAAATAATCCAATGGTTATAAATAAATAAATTGGATTTGGGGTTTGTCGTGAACTGTGTTTAAATGACATTAGTTCTTTAACCCGCGTAAAAGCATGATTAATTTCCAAAAAGTAGAACAATCAATATGATATGATTTTTGAGTTGAAACCAATTGGGGTTTGAATAAATCTTTAATTAGAGCAGTGATTAAATTTACCAAAATACGTAATGTGATTAAACCAAATTTACTTAGTTGTTGATATTGATTGTGGTTGATTGATTGTTTGGATGGTGCTCGACCAGTTTATGAGCAGAATATGCTTTTACTTTAGCATTGGGTTGGGTAAAGATATCTGTGTGCTAACACCTTGTGAAATACTTCACGATTTGACAATAAGGTGTTTAACGATGTTGTGTTCATTTCAAATTTAATGAATGATTTTGAAATGATATATTTTTCTTAAGTGAAAAGAAATATATTCCCGATTTTGGACAGGGAATGTTTTATAAAAATGTTTTATAAAACAGAAAGGATTTCGAGGCCTAAAACCCGATGATTTCGAAATGATTTGGAAATGTATTATGGTTTTACATTGCAGTTCATCACATATTCGATTAGTTACTATTAATGATGTATCTGTTTGGTGGCGGAGAATTTATTCTCTTGCTTAACACCCTTCTTTGAGACGTACGAGCTCAAAGGTTATGTGATTAATAGTGACTGATCATATGTGTGAATTACTGATGTGAAGTACTATATTTTGAAAGTACTTGTGATTATTATATTGTGAAATGATTTTCCCTACTTCGGGATATGAAATGATTTAGTATGTGGCTAAAGAGTCGGGTAACCCTGAGACTAAAAGTATGGGTGAGAGGGCGGTGTATGCTCTCCATGTGGGGGAGGTGCATCGTCGGTTTAGCCTGCTCCTATGTGGGGTAGGTGCACATTTATATATCGAGTTGCGAGGTGCGTACCCTTTGCCTTGTCGATGGGGAGCACGATATTTGGTTGCATACTTGTCTGTATGCATTGTTATGTTTTGGAATTCATATTTCCAAACGATTTGATTTGAGATCCCGAAGTGAAATCTACTTTGATATAGAAAGTTAGATAGGTATTTCAAATGATTTGAAATAAGAAATCGGGAATAAAATCCAAAGGAATAATTTCTGTAAATTGAATTGGATTTGGAAAATCTAAGTGTAGTGATCAATCTAAGTGGGTAGATTGGGATATTGCATGTTGATTGATGCATAATAGATCCATATATCTATAATGATTGTTGTTTATACACTGGAATTCATGGGGGTAAACCCGTTCCGCATTAGCGGCGTGGTCCCGTGATATGCCATATGATTTATATAAGATTATAACTGTTTAGAGTTTCTCACACCAGTCCCATGACTGACCTGTAGTTTGCTTTTCCCTTGCAAACTCGGGTGCCCCTATTTTCCACACGGGCAGTCGAGTAGTGTTTTATTTTGCAGATTTATGAGCAGGATTCTAGATTGAAGCTTTAAGCTGTGTCCAGGCATTTACAGTCTTCCGCTGTGTAGTTATATTTCCGCTGTGCATTGTATTACATTTATGTAAATTTATCTTCCGCTGTGTATTATTTTCGATATACTCTGATATTCTATACTCTGATGTAACATTATTATGATGTTTATAAAAGTCTTCTGTTATTTGTTCTGATGTATTATATGCCCAGAGTTAGCATATGCGGGATTCGAATTGTCTTGGTCGATTTAGCGATCGATTAGGTCAGGGCGAAATCCGTGTCGTTACAGCTGGTATCAGAGCTTTGGTTAAACTCAAATCTTTGGGGTACAACTCATTAGAACATAAAAAAAGACACATCAGAGGTAGGATTAGTAATATCCTATTGAAGAGTCCTTATTAGAGATAGAATCAGTATCATTCTAGGATGAGCGTCTCATTAGAGATGGGGTTAGAAATGCCCCAGAATGAGTTGAGAGTCATTTGTTTATAAATAACGTATTTGTGATTATATATATAATCTGGTTTTGGAAAATATGATTTTAAATATATAAAGTTATATGTTTGAAAAATCTAATCAACAAATTGATTGCTGGTTGTGTTGTTTGATTTTTGGTTGATTAGTTATAATTTTGAATCATTTAGCCAAATTGAACAAATATTGAACTAAATTGAAATTTGTTTGAAATTGTATGCCTATACATGTATATACACTGAACAGGTCATAGCAAGGAGGCTAGAGAAGAGGAATAAAATTGTTTGCCCGACAAATATGTGCATGTTTATTGTATTTCTTGGGTTTTTGGATGATTTTATGAGCCGATTGGCTAGCCGCTTGGCTTTCTCCTTTTCTTTTGGATTGAAGAAGGCCATGGGAGGCTATATGAAATATCCCGAAGTCCCCGGTGCAGGGGAAGTTATGGCGAAATTTTTCGAAAATTTAGGGTGTTAGCCAAATTTTTGAAAAATTTGAAAAGTTCTTAGAAACTGAAAAGATGAAGAACTTAAGCCGTAAAGAAAACAATGAAAGTTGAGTTGGTTTGTGAAACAACTTTCAGTTTTGTTCCTTTTCGGGAACGAAAAGTTTTAAGTGGGGGAGATGCTGCGCTGTTTTTCTTCAGATTTGAATTAAACATTCCAGACAATCCAACCGTTGGATTTTCACAAAGTGGGTATCGTTGGGAAGATGTTTCCAAATCGAACCCAACGGTTCCGGTTTCGGGAAAATCCGATGGTCAGATCTCCCGCACTAATCATTTGAAATCACGGTTTCAAAACACGAACTGCAGCTTCGTTATTCGATATATTTCAATTATATATATATATAATTAAATTAAATTGAATAACGACGCTGCAGTTTGTATTTTGAAATCGAAACTTCAAACGAGTGTACCGGGAGATCCGACCGTCGGATTTTCCCAAAATTAGAACCGTTGGATTCGTTTTGAAAAGATCTTTCTAATGATATAAAATTTGTGAAGATCCAACAGTTGGATTTTCAGATATGTGTAAATCAAATTTGAAGAAATACAGCGCCATGGCCGCGTTATGGCCCGAAGCGTCGTTTGAATGAATTGGCTATAAATAAATGAATAAAAATAGCGATAAATCATTATAAAATATTATAAACGATATGGAATGTGAAATTTAGAAACTAACCGAAGGTTAGCTAAGTCGAATGGATTCCTGGGTTTTGATCTGATGTTGGTTTCGGCCTTCGGGGTTAATATTTGGGAAATCGTTCTCCTACTAATATACGGTTAGTGAATAACGAATTGAAATGAAGCGTATGTTATGTTTGTGTAGCACTTGTTAATTATATACGCGAGTTGCTCAGAAAGACCGGGTTTATCCCATTCTGAATAACTGAATCGACGATAAGAAATCGAAGATGAAGACGATGGTTGAAGACCGGAGATCTTCACCTCGGTTGGATGATAACTGATGTCCTGATTGGGAGGCATCCCGAAATATGGATAGTGTTAGATCGAAATTTGGACCTAACACCCAAATTGTTATGAACTGTAGAGAATTCTAAGTGAAGAACAAGGAAAAAGAAAATAACACTCAGAATTTATAGTGGTTCGACGTTAACGAGCCTACGTCCACTTTATATCTTATTGATTATGCTTTAAAAGCTAGTACAACAGTTATTTCTCTCAATATTTCAATGGTTTGACAACAATGGCGGACTCAGTATTCACTATTGCCAAAAAGCTCCCGAAAAATGCCAAGCTCTGGGCTATTTATAGCTGATTTTGTCGGACGGATCGCGGACACGTGGCACGAATCCCGAGATTTTCGGATCGCATCGCCACCATTGAAGAAACAGTCAAACTAGCCGTTGTGAACAGGTGTCGTCAGATCCGTGCGATTCGGATCGCTGAAGACCAGCTCGTGGTTGAACGGGTCAGGGGGTTCGGTTCGTTACAAGGGATCGGATCGCCTGGAGGTGGCGTTCGTCGACGAGATGAGAGCGATCCGTTCCTGGGCGAGTCGATAGAGCGCGATCCATCCCTGGGCGAGACGATGGCGTACGATCCATCCCTGGGCGAGACAATGGCGTGCGATCCATTCTTCCACCTTCCTGGGGGACTTGGTTTCCTGATTTCCTTTCATGAATGATCCTGGATGGCTTAGTCAAAAAGCGAGCCAACATTTTGCCCCCTCGAAGTATGTTTTATTGATGATGAAACATGCTTCGAAGATACTTATTGACTCTCTCCTGAAAGGATGCAAGTTTACAGTCGCATTGGTTCAAATTGACACATGGATGGATTGGATCGCCATAGGACGACACGGTCCGATTTGGTCATCTGCTCGTCGCGTGCTGAGTTCCTAGGGTCTTGTGTGATACGGGGCGCATCTTCCTTCGAGTCGTATCGGGCTCTGAGTTTTGTGGGCCATCATTTCAAAGCGATCCGTGGGCTTCTTTGCGATTCCATCTCTGGATCGTCGCCTGTGGGGCGCTTCGTGGACCGAATAAGACAAAGGAGGGGAGACAAACGGTCACCTTCTTTGCCTATATAAGCTGACGCTCCCCTCTTCATTCTCCTTCTTTCTCTTCTCTGCTGAATCGTCTCGCGCGAGCTATCGAAAAACGAGTCCAACCTTTTAAAACTTTCGAAAATCCAAGAACTCTCTCAGCTTTTAGAAAGGTAACTTTATAGAAAGCACTCTCATACTTCTCTCCTGAATTTCTACAGCTGATTCCAGAGAGAAACAAAAACAAATCCGCTACTTTCCGAATAAATCACCAAGTCGCCATGGCCATTGAGCGTGGAGCTCAGAACTTGAGGATGGGAAGGAGATGAGGAAGAAGAAGGATGCAGAAGGAGAAGGAAGGCCGACTCGGATCGTGGTCAACGGTCGAGGACGGAAGCAAATGGCGAGGCGAAAGATCGAGATGGCAACCAAGGGTCGTATCACGGCAGTTGCAACGGTTCGTGAGGGAGCCTTCCCTTCGCCCGGCGATTCGATGAGGGGCAAACTCTCTGCTCTACGATCCGGAAAGGGGCGATCCCCCTGCCGGGCGAGTCGAAGGGGGCGATCCCTCTGCTATGCGATCCGTCTCACGGCTGGTGATACGAAGAAATTTCAGTCTTTAATCAGCGCCTTGTCGCTACAAAACTCTGGACAGTTAGGATAGAGCCTTGACGTTGATCTCCCTGGACTAAATGACTTCATGATTTGACTGCATATGACGACTAACGACCTTTAATAACCTCGACTGCTTTCATGTTTTATTATCGTTTTTAATAATGCGCACACACAAGCACACACAGCAGCACTTGCACACACGGGGGACGGGTAGTGTTGATCTCATCGTTCATATTTTCTCGTCCCAGCAGCAATGTCGAACGACCACTCTTCCTCAAGATCTGTAGCCGAAACGAAATCCGAGACTCCTGAACAGCATAATCCTCAAATTCCTCCAATCAATCCAGAAGGTGAAGATTCTGGGTCCGAATATGAAGCCACAGAATCAGATCCGACAGAAAGCACGTCATCCAGCAACAACTCCGAGTCTGACGAGCGAGCTCCGGACGAAATTCCAGGCGCAGTCGGGATAGATAAATTCTCTGACTCTTTAGCGTCCAAGCTCGATGAGATAAAACTCAAGAGAATCTGCTTAAGACACGGCATTCCTTGGGACGACGTCTTAACACCTGGAAGCGAAGACAGACCCCATCTAGCACCGGAAGGGTATATGTCGATCAGTCGGACAATGTGCCTAGTAGGAGCTATTCCTCCGTTCCCTCCAATTGTCATTGAAACTCTGAGACGATTAGGCATTGCCCCGATGCAGCTTCATCCAAACGCCTACGCGTCTCTATACTCTTTATATGTTGCTTATGCGGAAATCTTGCACGCCGAACTCAAATTCAGAGACCTGGTGTTCTTCTTTCTCTCCAAGCACCGTTCTTCTGCAACTCCCAACTTTTCCTTTTTTGAATCAGTGGCGAACAGGAAAGTTCTGTATGACGGATACAGCAACATCGGGGATCCTAAGTCTGATTGGTTTTACATAAGAAGACAGGCTGGATGCTCACGGAGATGGCTCAAATCGAGTAAATTTTGATCGCCTAGTTGAATATCTTACTTGGGGAGTCTAAGTAATAACATTCTTCCGCTTTTTCCTTTGTCTTAAACAGATCATGTCTTCCCGAAAACAGAGGGTGCATTATACAACAACCGGTTATACATTCTTTTGCAAAGTAGATCCGACTTTTTAAGGATTAAAAAATGCATTACGGATGACAACCTTCACAAGCATCGCCTCTTGGATAGGAAATTTGGACTTGGAACCGGCGGCAAACCTTATAAATATGTGCCCCCGACGGAAGGAGAGGGAACTTCACAAGCGGTGGAGACAACCAAATTTCACAAAAGTCCTTCTCCGATAGTCATCCAAGACGACGAAGACTTGAATGTATACAGGGGGGATGAGTCCCGTGGAGATCCGTCGAAGGAAATCCCTACCTCTGCTCCAATGGAAACTGTCGGTGACGACGAATTGACAGAAGAACAGTTATTCGACGAGCTGAATAAAATCCCTTTGCCCGACATTGAATACACGGAAAAAGACTTCGGCGAGGAGCCTTTCTTTTCTGCTCCCGAAGAGGCGGCGGATTCAACAAGGGGACGTGAAACGGGCCAGACGAGCCTGTCTCCAGGCCCGGGTCTGTTAGGGGGAATTATATGGGATGCACACCTCACACACACTGCCTGACCGTGCACTATTATGTCGTGGATATTCAATGTGATAATATGCTCTTCTTTTCTTTTTTGCAGGAGCGATGTCACGCAGGAAATCTTATTCGTTCCGTTCTCTTCGCGAAGGCACCCCCAGCCTTCGTTCGGGTACTGAGCGCCCTCGCGGTCCTTCTCACAAGCCGAGCTCTTCGCAACCTCGATCTCCACCCAAATCAACCTCAACCAGGCCTTTGAGTCATCCAATAATTCCGACCGGGGGGAAGACACTTCCAAAAGAGTTGACACCTCCAAAGAGTGCGCCTTCCCACAGTCGGTCGTCCAAAAGGCATCACGAATCCAAAGGCGGGGACAGGGATTCATCCAAAGACACTGAGCAAGAGAGAAGCAACATAGTCCCCACCAGCCAACCAGAATTAGCTGCCTCCGGTTCACGGGACTACGTTCACGGTCCCGAAATCCAAGGTAGGCTGGAAAAGCTACGGGAACAATTTCCAGGAATGTTCTTCGATAGGATGGTCTTTGTTCCTGCCTTGGAACCAGTTCCTAAAAACTGGGATAAAGAAGTTATCGGGCATATCCGTCACGTGGCCAAGCAGTACGAGGCGATGAAAAAGCACGCACTTAATCTTTCGGAGGTCATTCGGACACTCGAAATAGAAGCTCACAGGTCTAAAGCAAAACTCGAAAATAATGAAAGGGCTAGGACAAAATTAGAGAAGGATCTGGAAGACGCTCAAGCCCAGCTCGCTCTGGCACAGAGAGACGCCGCAAACTATAAAACTGAATTAGAAAATGCCAAGCAACGCTTTCATTTAGAACTGGATTCCAATAGCCAGGAAAAAATGGCCTTAAAAAAGGAAGTTGAAGACCTCAGAATGGCCAACATTGAATTGGTAACGGCACAAGGCCATTTTTTGACGGAGAAGGCCGCTTGGGAGGCGGAAAAAGCGAGCCTGAAAGAAAGGTTGGCTCTGGCAGAGGCGGAAAAAGTGATTTTGAATGATCAGGTGGCAGACGCGGAGGGACGGGCAGCTCTTGCCGAAAAGAACGTTGAGAGCGCCATTGAAATGGCCACTGCCTCCAACAACAAACTCCTTGAAAGAGAGAAAGAAATCGAGGGGTTTGAGGAGATGATCTTTGATTTCCTCGGTCAGGTTCTCAAGACTCGCAATATCTCATGGATCCCGGATTATCATGTCACTTTGGCCAACTTATGGGATGCCATCGTCGAAGGTGAAAAACATAGACTAGGGGTCGAAGAGATCAATGAAGATGAATTGATGAAGAGCATCCTAAGGGACAACGAGCCTGAGGATCTGGCAGAGGGTCGTCGCTTAATCCTGGCGGAAATGGAGAAGGAGAGAACCATGGCTAAAGGAAAAAGAAAAATTGACGAAGGTTCCAGCTCCGCCCCGAAGTCTAAAACCTCCGGAGTTGAGGAGTATCACCCTGACGATCCGCTAATTCCCTTAGGCTTAACTCCCGTGGTTGTTGGAGCATCCGGATCTACTCAAGAAGAAGTATCTGCTGAAGGTACCTTTCTCTTTTCCCAACAATTTTGCTAAAGCGATTGCGAATTGTCGTCGTCTAACCGGACAACCCATTGAATTAGTAATGTGTGTCTCTCATAATGCAGGTGGCGAGCCCGCCGGCAAGGGTGTTGGAAAGGAGAGAGAATAGGAGGAGGGGATCGTCCTGCCGGGTGCTGAAATCGATGTTTCAGAGCGAGTCGAGGCCGCAACAGCTGAAGGAAGCATCTCGGTGCCTAGCGTCGACCTACCCAAAGATGCTGAGACTATCGAGGCTTTAAAAGACTTGGATGGTTGGCATGTGGATGACGAAGAAGATACCACCGGCACCAAGAAGGCCGACGATGATGATGATGATGAGGAACCCCTGGCCAGCCGAAAAGCCAGACAAGAGAAAGAGTTGGCTTTGAAGAAGGTGGGGGATGAGGCTTTGGATGTGGTCCCTCTTGCAGAGTTCGATCCCAAAACTGGGATGATCATGAAAATTCAGTCCAAGTCCATCAGCCGGCAACTTCACTTTGCAAACCCTGATGACTTCCCGGCTTCCCTCTCTAGCAGAAGCAAGGGAAAAGATAGGGGAGAGGAGACCTCAGAGGAGTCAGATGCTCCCCTCGTGGACAAACGAAAAAGGAAGAAGGGGGATCCATCTGAAGCCGACAAGGAGAGGCTGGAGAGGCAGAAGCGAGAGAAGATATCAAAGCATAAATAGGATGTTTATTGATATTTTGTCTTTTAAGTTTCCCACTGGCCAGGAAGTGTAATTGTGAGACTGGTCCTCACTTTTGCTTCTAACTTGTTTTCACTTTGCTGATTTGCAGTACATAAACAAGGATTTGTTTCTTCTTACATCATTGTGTACCTGTATTCATAGAAACTTTCCACGTTTAGTCGTTAGCCAACTATTAATAATTATAAGTCAGTCAATCAACAGGAAGAAGAATGTTCATGCTATGTTACACTTGCTATATCAAAGTTTAGTGTTCGCATAGGAGTGCGTGATGCCCCCTAATCAATTGTTAGAGTTTTATGCTTGGCGATTCGTTCGTTCCCCGATCCTTCAGCGGGGAAGGAGCTATTTCTCAGCGCTCAATCAGAGACGCCTTTATACTCTCTCTCTCTCTGGAGAGTTAGAGTCCGAGCTCAGCGATTCATTCGCCCCCCGATCCTTCAGCGGGAAAGGAGCTCTTTCTCAGCGCTCAATCGGAGACGCTTTTATACTCTCTCTCTCTCTGGAGAGTTAGAGTTCGAGCTCAGCGATTCATTCGCTCCCCGATCCTTCAGCGGGAAAGGAGCTCTTTCTCAGCGCTCAATCGGAGACGCTTTTATACTCTCTCTCTCTGGAGAGTTAGAGTTCGAACCCAGCGATTCATTCGCTCCCCAAACTCGTCTCAGGTTTACATTTTAATCCAACCTCCGAGGATTAAAACCAGTCGGACAAGCAGCTAGAGCATTTACCAAGGCTTCGGGTTCTTCTGATTAGTTTACGATAGGAACTGTCGGCACTGGACTTCGGGTACCTGCAATATTCACACTGATTTTCATAGGCAAATAAATAAAGACGCAGTAAAGGTAAATGACACACAGTATTTTTATAGTGGTTCGGTCGAATCATGACCTACGTCCACTTTATAATCTCTTGCTTTAAGAAATCAGACTGTTCTAGGCAAGTCATGCCCTGTACATAGTTTTTTTTTTCAAAACAAAAGAATAGATTTGAAACTTCTCATGTTAGATATGGCCGTAGATGTTGGGCATTCCACACTCTGGGGATCTCCTTTCCATCTACGGTTGCCAGCTTGAAGGTTCCGTTATCAAGCTTGCTGAGAATAGAATACGGTCCTTCCCACTTCGCTCCCATATGAGTTGGGGGTGGAAAGACATGTTTCAGAACCAAGTCTCTGGGTTCCAAGGTTCGGGCTCGGACCTTTTTGTTGTAGTATCGGGCGACCTGTTGTTTGCATCTCAGAGCGCGCAGGTCGGCTTCATCCCTCTTTTCTTCGATCATATCCAGGGACTCAAGGAGCAATTCGTTATTGGACATTGGATCATAATAGGTCACCCGATGAGAAGGTACCTTTATCTCAATCGGGATGACTGCTTCCGTTCCAAAAGCAAGGGAGAACGGGGTATGTCCTGTTGCTGATTTATATGTCGTCCTGTAGGCCCATAGTGCCAAGGGCAATTCATCAGCCCACATGGCTCTAGCCCGCTTCATTCTTCTTTTCAGAATGGACTTAATTACTTTATTTACAGCTTCAACTTGCCCGTTCGATTGTGGGTGTGCCACAGATGTGTATCGATTCTTGATGTGGTATTTTTGGCAGAAGTTTCTGAATTCAACACTATCAAATTGAGTTCCGTTGTCTGTTATCACAATTTTTGGGATCCCGAATCGACAGATGATGTTTCTCACGATGAAGTTGATTACCCGTTTAGTTGTGATTGTAGTTAGTGGTTCTGCCTCGACCCACTTAGTGAAATAATCTACAGCCACAATGGCGAACTTGGCTCCACCCCTTGCTATGGGGAGACTTCCAATGATATCAATTCCCCACATCGCAAATGGCCACGGGCTCATCATTGTTTTTAACTGGCTCGGAGGCGCTCTGGGTATCTTTGAAAATCTCTGGCATGCATCACATCGTCGTGCATATCTTACTGCATCCTTGTTTATGGTAGGCCAGAAGTAACCATGCCGTAATATCTTTTTTGCCAAAGTTTGCCCCCCGGTATGGTCGCCACATTCGCCTTCGTGGACTTCTTGCAGCACACGTTTGACGTCATCGTGGGCTATACACCGAAGGAGGGGCATTGAATACCCTTGTCTATAAAGGACTCTGCCTTGCAGTACGTATCGGGCGGCTTTACGAATCACTTTTCGCCTCTCGCTTTTCCTGGTCGGAAGCGCTCCATCCATTAGGAAATTTTTTATAGGGGTCATCCACGACTCCTTTTCTGGTTCCGTCTCTAGTACTAGGTCGATTTCCATCTGATCAATGCTGGGAGACCGAAGTACTTCAACGGGGGCTAGCCCTATCACTTCAGGATCGTTAGAACTAGCCATCTTTGCCAACTTGTCTGCCTGCTGATTTTCTGTCCGCGGAATATGAGATATGCTGTAGTGATCAAACTCATTCAGCAGTTCTCTCACTTTCTTTAAGTATAGAATCAATCTTGCACTTTTAGCTTGGAATCTCCCAGTAACTTGGTTCACAACTAACTTGGAATCGCAGAAGATGTTCAGTTTTGTGACTTCTAGCACCTTTGCAATCTTTAATCCGGCTATCAGAGCTTCATATTCAGAATCGTTGTTAGTGGCCTGAAACTCCATTCGGATGGCATAAGTTATCAATCGTTTCTCGGGGGTTTCAAGCACTATTCCAGCGCCGGATCTTTCGTTATTTTTAGCACCATCAGTATATAATCTCCAGACATCAGGGTCGAAAAGTAATTTTGAGGGTTCCACTTCTTCGTTTGATATGTCTTCTTCAGGAACAGTGAATTCTGCTATGAAGTCAGCTATCGCTTGCCCCCGAATTGATCGTCTGGGCTGAAAGTTCAAGTCAAATTGACTTAACTCAATATTCCATTTGAGTAACCTTCCAGACGCCTCTAGTCTCTGTAGAACTTGCTTGAGTGGGTGATCAGTATATATGATAATAGGATGTGCTTGAAAGTAGTGCCGAAATTTTCTGGAGGCAATCAGTAAACTATACGCCAGTTTTTCCATCCGTGGATAATTACGCTCTGCCGCTGTTAATTTTTTACTCACGTAATACACAGGTCTTTGGACCTTCTCCTCTTCCCTTACCAATGCTGAGCTGACTGCATGAGATGATACTGCCAAATACACGAATAAATCCTCGTGGTCTATTGGTTTAGATAGAATTGGAGGTTTCTCCAAGTGTCTGAGCAAGTTCTGAAACGCTTCCACGCAGTCAGGTGTCCATGTAAAGTGGCGTTTTCCCCGCTTTATTAATTCGAAGAATGGGATGCACTTATCCGTAGCCCTGGAGATAAATCTGCTTAGTGCGGCCACTTTTCCAGCAAGGCTTTGCACATCCTTAATTTGCCTAGGTTCCTGAATGTTCCTGATTGCCGTGATCTGGTCCGGATTAATCTCGATACCGCGCGAACTGACAATGAATCCTAAGAATTTTCCAGAAGCAACACCGAATGAACATTTGGTGGGATTGAGTTTCATCCCATACTTTTGAAGAATGCCGAACATCTCTGCCAAGTCAGTAGTGTGTTGAAAGGATTGCTTGGATTTAACCAACATATCGTCGACGTATACTTCCATCGTTTTCCCGATTTGGTTATAAAACATTCTGTTGACCAAACGTTGGTACGTAGCGCCTGCATTCTTCAAGCCAAAGGGCATCACTACGTAACAATATAATCCCAGATCAGTGATAAAGCTAGTATGCTCTTGGTTCGGAACATGCATCGGAATCTGATTGTATCCTGAATAAGCATCCATGAATGAAAGAAGCTCGTGACCTGCCGTCGAATCTACCAACTGGTCAATTCGAGGTAATGGAAAACTATCTTTGGGACAAGCTTTATTTAAATCCGAGAAATCGATACACGTTCGCCACTTCCCATTGGCCTTCTTTACCAGGACTGGGTTCGAAATCCAATCTGGGTAAGTTGAATCTCTGATAAATCCATTGCTCTTTAGTTTCCCAACCTCTTCTTTCAAGGCAGCGGACCTCTCTGGGCCCAGCACTCGCCTTTTTTGCTTCACTGGAGGATGTTTGGGGTTAATGCTCAAAGAATGACTCATGATTGATGGGGATATCCCGCACATGTCCGCATGGGTCCAAGCGAATACATCCAAGTTGTTCTTTAAGAAAGTCGTCAATTCTTCGGCAAGAGTCGGACTTAACTGGGATCCAATCTTAAGGACCTTCTCCGGATCACTGTCATCGATTGGCACATCCACAGTTGCTTCGTTGGGAGTCGCCGTTCTGCCCCCGGGTTCTTGATCCTCTCTGGGATCTATATCCTCGGGCATCACTCTAGGCAACTCTCCAACAATTATCCTCTTTGATTGCTATAAGGTTTCCGCCCCCAAAGGGGGAGGAGTGCCTTTAGTTTCGATACCCCCGCCGTTGCGAAGCAACTTTAATTCGGCAACATAACATGCTCGCGCAGCAACTTGATCCCCTCTGACGATACCAACGCCGGCTTCTGTGGGGAACTTCAATAGCAAGCACCAGGGGGCTATACAGGCTCTGAATTTTGCGAGGGCCGGCCGGCCCAAGAAGGCATTGTATGGCGATTCGACATCCAAAACCACAAAGGGAAGGATTCTCACTCTCTGGCGTTCTCCTTCCCCAAGTGTAACTGGCAATTCTACGTAACCCATAGGTGCGGTGGATGCTCCGTTGAATCCACGAATCCATCCTTAGCAGGGCTTCAAGTCTTTTATCTCAAGATTCATCTGGTCAAAGGCTTTTTTGAAAAGGATATTAACGGAACTCCCGTTGTCCACCAGTACCTTATGAACAGTGGCTGGCCCAATGGGTATTGTGATTACAAGTGGATCTTCAGTTGGAGCATGGACCCCAATGCTTTCTCGCTCTCGGAAAACAACATCACCAGTCATCATCTTTTGCTGCTTCACCGGAACACTGTCCTCGGGGTTGCTACATTCCCCCACTTCGAGGTGTTGTTTGGCTGCGTTGACATATTGATCTAAAGCTTTGGAACTGTGCCCAGCAAGGTAAAGTCCACCGATCACGGTGTTGATTACAATATTCTTTCCCTTTTGCTGAGCAGTTGGCCTAGCAGCAAGTTGATTTTGATTCTGATTCGGGGCCTGCACTGCTTGCCCCCTGTCCCTAGGCGCTACTCTGTATTCGTCTAGCTTCCCTTCTCGAAGCAACCTTTCGACTACGTCCCTCAGGTGACGGCATTCATTCGTCGAATGGCCGTGAATTTGATGAAAGAGGCAAAACTTCCCTGTCTCACGCTCTTTTTCCGTCGACTCTCTAGGAGGCGGCCTCTTATTCTGGAGGACTTCGTACGCATCCATGAAGATATTTTCCAGAGTATCATTTATGGGTGTATAACTTTCAAAGGCCCTGGGACGAGTCCTTCTCTGGGAGTCGTTCCCTCGGCCCCTCTTCCGGCTGTTGCCATTAGCATTGTTACTGTTGTTACCCGGTCGGCGACCACCCTGGTTCTGATTTCCGACGTTAACCTCAACTTTCCCCGAGCTGTCTCCAGTCTGTTTGATGGCGACATTGCTCTGAACTTCTTCCTTATCAGTTGTTTTAAGCTTTCGGTTCGCGTACACCTCTTCCCGGCGTAGGTGTACATTGGCTTTCTCATAGAATAATTCTCTGGTGTGGGGTGGTTTGCCTGCCAAGTACCTCCCGAATTCAGTATCCTTATCCACTCCATCAATTAGTGCTGCGACAATGGTCGGCTCATGAGGATCTTTGACCTCAGTGGCGGCCAAATTGAAACGATCCAGGTACATCTTTAGACTTTCGCCTGGTCGCTGTTTGACGAGAAATAGATCGATCACGCTTTTCGTCTTCTGTGCGTAGATACGGAATTGCTCTATGAACTTCTCGCTTAGTTCCCTGAAGCTGGAGATCGATCTTGCCGGCAGGCGAGTAAACCATAGCAAAGCCACGTCTTCCAGGAATATGGGAAACGCTTTACACTTAACTGCATCAGAAGCGGCGGCAGCAGTCATCGACCAAGAGTATCTCATCAGGTGTTGAACAGGATCAGATCTTCCTGCATATCGGTTCATCTGCGGCATGTTGAAACGCCTTGGAAAAGTTGCATCCAAAATATCGTCAGTAAAAGGAGTATGACTACGGTCAATCCCCCAATCCTCGTTCCGCTGTCCACGGCTGTCGGCTAAAATCTGGTGAACCATGGCTGCAACGTTTGCACTAGTTAAAGGAGGTTCAGGATCAGTGCCTCTGGCCCGACGAGGCTCTCTGATCTCTCTTCGGGGAGCAGCCACAAAATCTGGGGCTTGGACGGGGCCTCGCTGCCCCCTGTTATCATGAGCATGTGTACGGCGACGAGGCTGAGGTGGTCTGTCATGCACAGGACTGTTCATGCCTCGAGTCCTGAGGGTCGTTGCTTGACCATCCATATTACGGTTTGTGGGTCTTGCCCCTAGTTCTTCTTCTTCTTGTGAGGGCAGGGTCCCGAACCGGAGCTGTTCTATGTTTTCGGCTCTTTCATACGGTCGCCGCGGAGGTCTCGGCGATTCTTCAGACGAAGAGGAATATGCTGGGGTGAGTGGACGAACTGGCGATGTTCTTTGCCTTGTTAACTCATCAAGTCTTCTATCCATAGCTGTCAGGTTTTGCCGGAGGATAGAGCTCTCCTGCCTTTGGGCGGCTAACTCATCAAATAACCTATCCCACATTTCGACAAAACGGGAAAGATCCCCCTCAGTAACAGGAGCAGCAGGATCATAATGGTCATCATCACCCTCTCTTATGGGCATAGTGCTCGGACCGGGTCGAGCAGAGGTTCCAGGACGATAGGAGTGGGTCATGGGTTCTTTTCCAGGTCGAGTTGTGTTCTGACCATCAGTTCGGGTAGCTGCGGTTCGTGGAGGGCGGTTCGCTGTGCCCCCCTGGGATCGACTCGTGGTCGTGGTGCGCGGAGGCTGCGAGGTGTTGCCTCGGGATCGAGTAACAACCCCTTCAGTAGCGCGGATCGTCTCATTCTCATCGACTCGGAACGAGGTGTTTTCATCGGGTCGGATCGCCCCCTGCGCTCCGCGATCCAGAGTCTCTTCGTTGCCCAGTTCGTGCACACTCTCCTCGATCGTTTCGTTGGTCTGCGAAACTTTAGATCTTTTTCCAACCATGATATTCGAATCGCTGGAATCTTCAAGAAAACGAATGACGAAACTTTAAGACTGAGTTTCTCAGTGAAAGCACCAAAAATGTTAGATCGAAATTTGGACCTAACACCCAAATTGTTATGAACTGTAGAGAATTCTAAGTGAAGAACGAGGAAAAAGAAAATAACACTCAGAATTTATAGTGGTTCGGCGTTAACGAGCCTACGTCCACTTTATATCTTATTGATTATGCTTTAAAAGCTAGTACAACAGTTATTTCTCTCAATATTTCAATGGTTTGACAACAATGGCGGACTCAGTATTCACTATTGCCAAAAAGCTCCCGAAAAATGCCAAGCTCTGGGCTATTTATAGCTGATTTTGTCGGACGGATCGCGGACACGTGGCACGAATCCATAGATTTTCGGATCGCATCGCCACCATTGAAGAAACAGTCAAACTAGCCGTTGTGAACAGGTGTCGTCAGATCTGTGCGATTCGGATCGCTGAAGACCAGCTCGTGGTTGAATGGGTCAGGGGGTTCGGTTCGTTACAAGGGATCGGATCGCCTGGAGGTGGCGTTCGTCGATGAGATGAGAGCGATCCGTTCCTGGGCGAGTCGATAGAGCGCGATCCATCCCTGGGCGAGACGATGGCGTGCGATCCATCCCTGGGCGAGACGATGGCGTGCGATCCATTCTTCCACCTTCCTGGGGGACTTGGTTTCCTGATTTCCTTTCATGAATGATCCTGGATGGCTTGGTCAAAAAGCGAGCCAACAGATAGTGAGTGGTAATCGTCTAGATGTACGAGGAGATCGATGGGTATGCGAGGTATATAGTGCCTCCGGTTTCGTTCAGACCCAGAACGGACTTGTAAATGGACTGTGTGTCTGACATTGGAATTCTTTTTGTGTGATTGATAGCCATCAGTTGCATGGTGTGAATTGCCTGTGTGGCAAGCTAAGATGCAGTGATCAGGGCTTCTGTTGAGAAGCAAAGTCTTGTGGTTGATGATCAAAGCACCGCTTGTGTGGCATAGCTTTGTGTATAAGGTGAATTCGCGAGCCTCACACCCCGGTATGAACCAGAAACGGGTGAGGACCTCAGGGAGGACATGCGTTTCTTTCTTGTTAGAGGTGGTGTCGGTGCTTGAACAGGCTGACATTTTATTATTTTCACCTATGTGGTTGTTGCTATTGCGAGGCGCCTCGGTTGTATCGGTCGATCCAGGACCGATAGAGTCATTCGTTGGCTCATTTACGCCCCAAAGGGCGGGGAAACGCAGTGTTCAGGAATTTTAATCTACATCGATGGACCGACCCTGTCGCTCCAAGGGCCCACCTGAGTCTGGGTCCTGAGACATGGGCTAGATTGTCTCGAAGTCGATAAGGACTATCTTTTGCCTTGGTTCATGACGGAAATCCAATTTCCAAATACGTGATTGTGCGGTTTTGATTGTATATATATACGGCGACATGATATATGGTACCCATGCCGTCTATGATTGATAGTTATGATTGAAATTATTTTTGAAACATATAAACACTAGCAATAATATCAAATTCTTTTGTTTATTCGTATCAAGCATATTTTGGCCATTATAAGGTAAAATTCTATCCTCCGGTTTGCGATGCATTATGTGATGGGAATTGAGTCTTATAATGACATCATTTTATAAAAAGCATTGCGATGTTTAAAAGATTTACTTGTTTTGAGCACTGGCAATCCAATAGAGTAAACCCGTTCCGCGAAAGTGGCGTGATCCTGTGATTAACCAAATTATATAATGTGTTGAGTAGATTTCTCATACCAGTCCCATGATTGACTCGTAGTTTGTTTCACTTGCAAACTCGGGTGCCCTTATTTCTACACGGGTAGCCTTGTATTCAGGTTTTAGCAGGCTCTTTCAGGATAGCTGGAGCTGAAGATGGATTCTATCATTTATCTCTTTTTATGCTATTCAGCTCCTATTGTACATATTGTTTGTTTTCCGATGTAGACATTTATGTATATCTGAACTGTATCTGTACTAAGTATGATCCTATATACTGTGTAACTCTGATGATTACGTTTATCCATTGTATTATTTGTACATTATCTGGTGTATTTATTTAATTCTGTTCTGCTATTATCTGTTTATGTGTTATATTCCAATGATTACCCTTGCCACCGTCAGTACGGGGTTTGAGGTCGTCACAACAGAGTGTCATAAGTGTAGTCGTAGCTATAGCGGAATCACAAAGAGAAGCCTACCAGATTTCTGGATGAAGCAGTATTTACTATTTCTTTCATGCTTTTGATTGTTGATACCAAACAATTCGCATTCTTATAATTTTCATAGATTTTTGTGGTGTTATCGTGAAACATTGTCTAGATGTTTCAATTCTTTTTATAAAACGTGGATGTTTATATATGTTTCAGCTTATTTTATTTTTCTTTTGTTCTTCCTAATTCATGTGATCAGATAACGGTATAATTTTTTCAAGTTTCAATTGTTTATTCTTATATTTTGTACAGGTACTCATTTGAAAATTGTCTATAACTTTTTGGTGGTGTGAACAAAGGTAGCTTTCATGCTTTGGCGGACTCTTTGAGATATCTACTCAGGTTTGTAAGTTTATCTTTTGTAACTTGCTAAATGATGTAGGGAAATGAATATGCTTATGAATTTTTTAGGTTGCATGAAAAGCAACCGGTGAAATTTGATACAGTGAAAAAAATGAATAATCAAAATGAGAAAGCAATGTCCAGTGAGAGATATAAGGAACGTATTCTTTTATCTTATGTTCAGTGTATAGTTAGCATTGTTCTGTCTAAGTGCTACTATACCTAGGGCTGTTCACAACCCATATCCAATCCGACCCAACCCACCAACCCGACCAATCCCACATAAACCCAACTCATCATAGTTTGGGTCGGATATGGGTTATAATTTGTAACCCAAACTATATGTGGGTCGGGTTTGATATTTTGTTCAACCCAACCTTATTTTTACCCAACCCAACCATATATTAAAAAACTAATTTAATATCAGCCCACTTAAAAATTGTAATAATATAATTCTAGAATAATGTTTATGTATTTTATAGTAAATATACAGAAAAACATATTTCATGTCAATCCAAACTAGATTGAATTTGGCAAATATATTTTAAAGAGCATTTTAATGTATTTTAAAATGAAATACTTGTTCTGCTATGTAGTAAATTAATTTCATGTGATGTATTTCACTTTAATAAAATATGTCTTATAATGAATTAGTTATTTTAAATGCATTATCCTACCTAAATTCGAATATATTATGTTAAATATTTTAATATTATTTTATTAAAAAAATCCCTCATATTCTTTTTTTACTATATTCATGCAACCCAACCCTACTAAACCCAACCCATATTCAACCTCATATAAGGTCGGATACGGGTTGAATTACCTTAAACCCATACCTATGTGGGTAAGATGAAGTATTTGGTCTAACCCGACCAAACCCATACTTCGTGCAGCCCTAACTATACCTTCAGTTTTTATTGTCTATTATGTGTGGTCCTTATGGATATAAAGTTAAGACATACATATGATAATGTAGCACGTACTGCTTGCTATTGTGTGCACTTATTTTTATGAGTGCATGGTAAACCATGACATTCTTGATTTCATTATATTGGAATAAAATATAAGTGCAGGCCATGAGTTGTTGTTTCTATTTGGCTATTGAATGAACTGTTTATCTCTTATTTTCAAACTGGATAGTAAATTATTTCGAATTATGGTTAGGAATAGAAAATCCGTTCATCATGGTAGAGCCTGTCAAATTGCAACAATGATCATTATGATCCCCTTTAATTTGAAATATAACAATGATCGTGATAGAGCCTATAGAATGAATGTGGTATAACTGTGATATTTTTTATACTTATGCTTTGATTGTTGTGAATGATTATGGTTGAACTGTAAATGTTTTAACAACACGATATAGTGCTTTCGACAACCGCAAAACTGTCATCTTGATTTTTTGTTACCATGTTGATATTAACATTAATACTTATATTTCCATGGTTACCTGTAAAATAATATTATATATTTCTATTCTGGAGGGGTTGACACTTAAGGGAAAAGGTTCTTGAAGGACGTTGTACAATCGCCCGATGCATGCGGAAATTATTTAGTGATATCTACACAAATGTCGGTTGGAATTGATCTTTTGGAAATATATTTGTGGAGCATGAGTAGAGAGGATAGTTCATATTCTAAGGCCTATAGACAAAAGGATAGGAGGAGGTACTCAATGTTATTTTATTTTTTTGACAAAGCAGATGTACTCCATGTTATATTATCACTTTAAGATGCATTTTTCTTGATTGATAGTTGTGTCTTATATTTTGATGTACTTATAATACTATTTTGTAATATCGGTTGATGCTTGTCTTGATCTTAATACCAAAATGGAAAATATTGGTTAAATTTTGGATTGTTTTTCTTTTTAATATTTGATATGTGCATTTACATTTAAAAACGGATGTGCTTTTTTTTATTTGCTACTTATGTGCCTTGCACATACTTCAAATTAGCTTACTATGTTTGTGTTGCAAGTAAATTATATCTGCTTAAATTAAACCATGGACTTATAGCAAAAAATAATATTACGAACGGTTTATGGCAGTTACAATAGATATTGCATCTGTGTATTATAGTGTGAAATCATATTTATAAGATAAAAATATTTAAAAAAACTAGTTTTGTAACATGGTCTATTGTGAGTGCTTTTAACTGTTGTAAGAAGTTTCTGTTGCAACTTTTTCTTCCTATTGTCCTAAATAGTTGTAAAATGTAACTAGCTTATTGCAACTGGACGTATCCAGACTAGTGCCTGTCAGTTGCAATAGGTTTATCGCAACAAACATCGCTTGTTGAAAAATTGTTATTTTGTTATAATATGGGTGCGTTCTTGACGAACGGGAACAGGGTATTTGAGCGTGACATTTGAGCGGGGTATTTAAGCGGGGTACTGTAGCGAACATGGAATGTGTTTTTTTGCTGCGAGCGGGGTATTTGAGCGTGGTATCTGAATGGGTTGTTTAATTGTAAAATTATAATTGTTTCGATTTAATTAAATACTAATTTCACAAAACAAAACGACTAACATTTCATTACACGAACTGAAATACAAACATAAATAACACATCCAGACTGGAAATTAAAACAAGTACATGAAAAGCTAAAATAAACGACGATGTGCTAAAGCGCTCAACTCCGCTGAAATAAACTCCCGTATACCCTCATCGTTAAGCACCTCAACAATCTACACATTTCGCGGAACATTGCGGAAAATCGTCAGAATCTTCCAAAACTCCACATTTACCGATCCTCGAACAATCTCGTAGCAACGGGTAGCTAGCTGGTTCACACGGTCAGTCAGAAACAAGCGGCTCGAGTTGCCACGCTCTACCTGTCTGCTTCTAGAGGGCTGACTGGAAGGGGGATCGCCGGTATCCATCCATTCCCCATAGAAACCGGCGTCGATAGCTGTGGACGAAGCAGCTGGCACATGTGCTGGTGGAGGTGCAGGTGCAACTTCAGGAATCTAGTACGCACAAATAGCTTTACGCAAACAACCCTCGAATAAAATATCCTGCTCTCGGAACTTCATCAGCGAGTTCCTCCTGAATCGTCTGTATGATCTGCTAACGCTGGTAGCCCAGAAATCATCAGAACCATCCATAAAATCGTACATTGTATCTCATTCCCCGCCAAATGTCCTGAGTAGTCTGTCCCACTCGTGAAATGTCCGCTTCATGTCATCCCATTTATTTCAAATCCGGGTTTCTGTAAAAATCCAGATTAAAACGGGTGTTCACCTCTGCCGCGACTGCTGAGTAGAAGTTGCTGACGCTAGTCTCGCGCTCGGCTAGATACTCTACACGAATATCTATAAATGAAGACTCCCGTTTGTCCATCCAATGTGCAATTGGCTGCGAAGTAGCGGAGACAGAAGAGGTTGACATCTGCATAACCCAAAAAAATTCAAAAAAATTCAAAAAAAAAATATGTTATAGAAAACTAAAAAATAAACATAACAGTATAAAAAATACCTTTTTTGCAGTGAAAATTAGCTAAAAAAAAATCGTTTTTTGGGGTTGTGGAGGTGAGTTTTTGGGTTGTGGAGGTGTGTTTTTGGGTTGTGGGGAATGAGAAAGGAGGGGGCTAGATTTATAGTGTGCGAAGGGAGATGTTGGAATTATATCCGTTGGCGTCCGACGCGTCCGACGCCAACGAATGCATTTTCAACGTCTCCTGAACGTTCTATTTGACTGTGGTATTATTTGATGGTGTCCGACGCATCGGACGCGAGCACTTTCCCCAACATGCCAAATTTTCACTACGAACGAGCCCTATGTAAATAACCGAAGGAAATAAAATAACTATAAGGGAGAAAGACCAAAAATAAACTTATAGAAATTAGTGAAAATTAGGCTCACATCCTTAAAACTAAATTTAATTAGGCTCATATCCTCCCCTTTTGAAACATACAAATTTCATCCCTATTTTTGAATAGCGTCTCTTATTTTTTCAAAACTGCCCTTTTTCCTTAATTAACGTCGTCATTAATCTAATACGAAACACGTATTAGGGTTTTATTTTTTACAGGTTTATATTATCCTGTGTCATGGCGGCGCCGTTCTCATTTATGCATTCTGTCGATCTAAAATTCACGGTGCTCAGAATTCTTTCAGTGATTTAATTAGATCCATCCTTGATTTATATAATGAATGTTTATTCTTCAAGGTAATTTATACTTTTTATTATTATTTATTTATATGGGTATCGTTTTTTACTCGATCTTTGTTAACTGATTAATCTGATCTTCTTTAATTGTATAGACTTGTCGATGGACATTTTAATTATTGTATATAGTTTTAATGTTATTATAGATCGTACAGATTTATTTGTTAAGTTTGGCAATACATTTGTTCTTATATTCTGAATATGTGTATACAAATATGCATAAGTTGTTAATATTTGTATAAAAATATGCAACTATCGTTATAATCAGTGTATAGGCCTTTGCATATATTCAAGAAATTTGCGTGTATGTATTCATATATTCTGTATAAATGCATTAGAATATAAAGCTATTTTAAAAATCTGTTTGTTGATTAATTATTTACAAATATGCATATTTTCTTAATATATGCATATTAAAATGTTTAGTATATGCATATATTGTTAACATTTTTAATTTTTGTAAATTTCTGGGTAATGTTATTTGATTACTAGAGATTATGTTTATTAATGTTTATTCTTTTCTTCGTATAACGGTTTTCATGCTGATAATGGTGTATTAGTGTTATTGATGTTTGGTACTGATAGATGTGGATAAGGAAGTTTAAAAGATGCTACCAGAAAAAATGAAAATGAAGGTATGTTGTGTTAAAGTTTATTTTTCACTTATAACATCAATTATTGTGTTTTTAATCATTCATGTATGCAATTTTCCGGAATATATGCATGTCTTCATGAATTTAGTATGAAGAGTATAATATTCTTTTGTATATATGCTTTTAATTATGCTTCTTTTGGTTAATACTAGCATGCAATAACGCAAAATTTGTAAACAAATGCATACAATTGTTCTGAATGTTGATTTATTTGCATAAAGATATGCATTTAATCTGAATATATGCACACTTGATTGCAATTATTATGACTGTACAGATTGTTTTCAACTCATATAGTTATGTGCATTCATGTATGCAAATATTTTTAGAATCTGAATGCATGTGTGCGAATTTGATTAAAAATGGAAAAATAAAACAGAATTGTATGTATGAATGTGATTTTACTGTAAATTTGCGCTGTAGTGTTTTAGTTATTTGTGCATGTTTTCCTTCATTTTAGTACCATTTGTTTTGTATTTTATTTTATTCTTTTAATATTTTTTGTTTATTTTTTTCATAGGTTTTTTCCGTGTAGCAATTGCTACTGTGTCTGGAGAAGATGAAGACAATTGGATTTTGTATTGTCAACAACTCAAAAACTTTCTGAAAGATGATCGTAGAAGATGACATGTTCTTCAAAAGACTATTAGATGTTTTTTGTATTTTTTTTTAACAAAGTTATACTGCATGCTGTTGTGAACATTTACATTCTGCTTTAAATTTAGTTCAGTATTTTAATGTTAAATTATGTGATTCTTACAGTTATTTTTTTAGGCTTATACATATGCAAATATTCAGTATAGTTGCATACATGTATGCAATTATACTGAATATTTGTATCATGTTTTCCTAGTATTTTGCAATGCTGCATACATGTATGAAACAATTCATAGTAGTTACATATACAGGTACGAAAGTATCTTTATAAATGGCTAACGTATACGAGTATTCTTAATTTTTGTATATACGTATGCAATTATTTATATTATGTGCATGCAAGTATTCAAATGTTCAGCTTCTATGCATATCCTCTTTTAGCTTTGAAGTTTACTTCACTTTTGTCTAATCTTGGAATTATCCTGCATATTTTGTCAATTCAAATATGCCTAACATATAACAATATTTGCATTTAAGCATGCAAGTATTATGAATAACTGTATACAAGAAAGCAACAATTCAAATATCGTTCAAGAATCGAAGAACTACATTCAGTACATAAACTTCCATAGTAATTCAGTACAGAAAATACATAATAATGTAATAGTAGTTCGAATACAGAAAATCAATCAACTAATTTGTACAGAAATCTACACACCATTTTTAATAATTTAATCAAAAGGTTTGTTTTCGTCTGATAGCAGGAACGTCTGTGTTAGGTCATCATATACTGTCCAACTGTAGAATTTGAGCAGTAAGCACAACTCGTTGTAGATTTACAGAATCAGACTTGTATATTTCATCATCTTTGTCGACTTATTTGTCCTCACTTCTCCTTTTCATTATATTTATCACAAACGTTTCACAATTGACGCTGCAGAAATTGTAAAATAATTATTAATTTGTTAGAATTATTCTACTTAGTATGAAAACATGCATAAAAATATGCAAACATTCTCAATATCTGCACTAATATGATAACATTTACGAAATCAGCAAAAAGTACGCAAGTCATCATATTTTATGCATGCAAGTTTGAAAATATTATGAATTCATGCACACAAGTATGCACTTATTATGTGTTTACATGCATATTCAACTATTCAAAATATGTGCATAAAATAAGCAACTTTTTTACTGTCTACATCTAAAATGCAAATATTATCAGAATTGCATATAATGTGTTGACAGTTTCAGAATTGCATGCAACATTTCTAATTACATGCATAGAATTATGCAACAATTATGTAATAAAATCACAATTGCATTCCATAGTTTTGGATAAATGCATATAATTATTCAGCATTCATATAGTAGTTGCACAATTACATGCAACAATTGTGATTAAATGCATACGTTTATGCATGAATCTGCTGATTGTTGCACGAATCTGCTGATAGTTTCAAATTTGAAAAAAGCAACTGTATGGATTTTTTTTGCAATCGAAAACATTTTTTGAACCAAATTTGCATGAATATTTGTTTGTAATCAAATAATTATGCAGCAATTTGATGTTAATCCATATTTTAATATAAAATATGACAAGATTATCTGTTGTTTTATAGAAAAATAACAAAATCAAATTTTTACCTTCGTTCTCCCCATATCGATGAAATATTCTGATCAAATCAGCAACGATTTTAGGCTTCCTCACTCGATCGAGATACAAAAACTGAAAATCAGTTGGAAAATTTTAATTTTCTTCTTGGATCGCCTGCCTTAATTGTGCGCCGCAATAAGTGAAACAATTATTCCTGGAACGATGGATTTTAGGGTTTAAAAGGATAAAATCGGAATTATATTAGCGGCTTTTCAAAAATAGGGATGTAATTTATATTCTTTTTACGGCCGGGTTTTTTTTTACATTTTAAAAGTTAATAGAGACTTGTAAAAAACGCACCCTAGAAATTAACTAAAATTGGAAGAGAAAACAAAAAAAATACTTAAAGAAAAATAACTTAAAATGTAAGAAAAACTACAACTACTAAAAACCTTGTTTCTTTAAATTACTTAAAATTCTACATGCACCAGCAATTCTTAGCTCTTATCTGCGGCCTTCCCGGTTCCCATCCTTAGGCTGTCTATATAATTTTATATTTACATATCTCTTTCCAAAAGCATTAAATTTTAAGGGTTAATCTAGAGGGAAAAGATTTATGTGTGAGAAAATATCTAGGTCTAAGAACTTACTTATAGTGGAGATTGGGATTTCAAACTATAAGAATAGTTGATTAAAATTGGTCTAAACACGTCACACGCTAAGATTCGACCGTTGGATTTCAGGATCAACTTCGCTTATTCCATGAAAGTCAGTTTTTTATTTTGACTGGCTCATATGTCGACTTGTGATTAGTGAGGGTCAACCTTAGGGTCAACCTATGCTTGATTGGATCGATCTGGCATGTTTTATATGTTTTTTCTGAACTTATATATTTTTGAATTGTTATTTCCTTAGTAACTTTTTCATACGAACTTGAAATTTGACAAGTTATATATGTAAATTGCTCGGAAAATTGCCACTGATTCAATAGAACAACTTCCACAGGTAAATTCTAACAATTTCACAAACTTAATTTTATTACTTAGCTACTTCCTTAATTAATTAATTAAAAAAAATTTGTTGTCACATGCCCATAACAATCTAACTCTTTGGCTTCTTCTAAGGGAACCTATCTTTCAAGGCAGCGCTGCCACCCTTCCTATCCTTTTGCTTCTTTTGGTATTTTCCGTTTCCACTTCATCCCTTAACGCTTGGAGGCAACTTGACTATTTCGACAAAGTCAACTTCATAAGGTTTCAGCGAGGCGCTTGATGAATCTTTACAGCCGGTGATAGTTGGAGATATCATTTGTATTGGATCTGGCGTGATTACCCCAGGTTCCAACTTGACTGCCAGCTTTAACTCCTTCTGCTTAACTAGTCCCTTCATGCTTAGAGGGCTTGTCATTCCGGTCTTCCCTTGATTCACTATCTCCTCTTCCCCTTTAGCCTAGGCTCCTTAGCCATCCAAATCTCTTAAAGCATCGATCATGCGCCTGTCTTTACCAGGAGTATTAGTGGGGGCACTTGGGGATCTGCGGCAGTTTTGGGTTGTGACTTAGATGATATCTTAATGCGCGATGTACCTGTAGCAGGATGAGCGACAATCGTTAGTCCTTGCGAGGATTTGAGTGTCTCGATTTGTACGTGCGATTAGATGTTTTTCAAACTATGAAAAGAATAGAGAGAAAACTTTAGGAATCTCGCATTTCGTAAGTCCAACAGTATCAACTTCAGCAATGTGGATCAAAGGCTTTGTTAATTTAAACGCTGGGTCCCCAAGAATGTATTTTTGGACGCTTTCAGAACTTTGACCAATAGAGGGTTTCACGATTGTTTGTAGTGAGGAGGGGTCTTGAGAAAACTTCTTGACTTGTCAATTGGCCAGATGCGGCAACATCTCAAACACCAAGGCCACCCTCCATAGTTTCTTTGCTTTTCACAGCCTTCTCGGCCTCGTCTTCTTCCTTCAATAGATTGCTACCATGCTCTAAGGTTTCAGGATCGTTATCTTTTAAATATAGTTTTGTAATCTCTTCCTTATCCATCGACTCGCCTTAGGGAGAAAGCCTCTTATCTAAGACTAGATGATCCCAGGCTTCAGCAAGTGTTGCAGGTTGTCATCGACCCATGACAAGTCTCGGTATCGAGTGACCTAGGCACAAAAGTAAAAAATTAGATGATTAAGTTCCTGATTGTGTTTCTCTACCTTTGCTACTTTAGCCTTGATCTCCTTAAGTTCGTTATCGTAATGGATCTTATAGATGGTTGCAGACCCACAAGGCATCTATGCAATCTCCTCAGTCGCCCTGTTGCTTTTCTTAACCTCGGTCAGTTAGCATTCAATAACATGACTTCCTTAGCAAAAGAGTATTTCTCCTTTCTCAAAGTTTCAATACTAACTTTTGGTCTCATCTTCTCCTCAGTTACACCTTACACTCATCCTCGATGGCTTCGATTTTAAAAGAATGAGAATCGAGTTTAGTGTAGAATCATTCTCTAGCTACCTTAAGCTCATCTCTGGTGTTCTAAGCCATTTTCTTTGCAATGGTCAACTAAGCCTTGTAATTTGCATCCTCTTTTCCTAGAGTTGCCAGGACATTCTTATCACGGTCCCACTTCTGTTTCATGGTTGCAATGTCAATTTCCAATGACCTTATGATTTCTGAAAGTTTTACAGCATACTTAATGGTCTCATGATACTGTTCACATGCTTCTTCTCCTGCTTTCAGCCAGTGGTCAAATTCATGAGGCATAAAATGGATCTTGGAAAGGAACGTTAAGTCGGAGGGGGTAGAATTGCAGATATTGGGCTTCGGGTTCTTTCTTTGTTGTTGAACAATGAATTTCGATTCTCGAGTCGTAGATGTTTCGATAAACCTTTGCTTGTACTTTTCTAGACAACAAGTGCCTTTTTTTGGTGCAGTTGTTTTCTCTTGATGAATTTTGCCTTGTTGGCCTTTTGGAGGGGTCGAGATCTTGACCTTTGATTGTTGGCTGCCACAAGAGTCCTTCCTACGACTTGATGTTTTATCGAGGCCCCAACATATCGAAGAATGAGAGCGGGAGTGGTGAATGTAATCCTGGGTGCGTCTTTCCCTTACATCTCTATCACGACCCTCTTGGAGATTCCAATCATAATCAAAAGTGTATTTGAGCCGATCTTGCCCTTCGAAACGCTGGTAACAAAGCGTTATTGGTACCAATATCTCCTACCCATTGTATTTGCAAGCAAGATAAGCCAGTTTTAGGACAAAGAAATATCATGGAGAGTTGGTGCAATGACAGAAAGTGCTTGGGTTGTGGGTGCTCTAGTGCTCCTCACAACGGACTAGGTCCCAAAGTCCTGCTCGATGGTGTAACATCCTCCATATTCTTAAGAATAATTTCCCCTTCTGAAGTGGGGAAGAAGATCTATAAATTCAGATCTGCAATAGAATATGATCCACTCTCCAATGGTAAGTCACTATGACCCTTAAAGGGGTTATTAGTGCCCATAGTAGTCTCTTTCTCAGCACCTAGAGTAAGGTACCTAGGCTAAAGGGTTTATTTTGAAATGAAGATTTCTGCGACTAGCACTTCAATGATTGGAGGTTATATGTCCTTTTCTTTTCAATTTGCTCTTGATTTCATGATGTGCTGACATCCTAGTGGTGCCTTATAGGACAAATTGATCATGTTCCTCATTGCCTTCATGCTTCCCAATTGGGGAACAATTATATTAACATCTCCTCCATTACCGCCATTGCCTTCGACTATGAATCCATCTGAATCCATGCAACAGCTGATCAATAGTGCAGCTCTGCACATAATCTTATCCCTCAGGAACTGCTCATAGGATCACCAGTGCAGACTTAAGTGCTTCGTCGGTAGGTCTAGTCAGATTTCCTAAGATAAAAGGATATAAATGCTAGATAGATTCAAACTTGACATGAGAACAAGTGATTTCTCTAACACTTACTTTATTCAAGCCAATGCCTGGCAAAGCCCGTTGGACATTGGATGTAAAAACTAGTCAGATTTGGAGCTACTTAATATGGTCTGACTGTCAACCAGGATTTAGTTATTTTGAGTTGCTTCAAAGTAGGTGAATGATGGAGCACGTTTCTTGCACTTAAAATTGAACAAGTAGAGGATGTCATCTATGGTGGGGACTCGAAAAATGTTCTCTAAATACTAGACATGAATGATGACTAATTAGGCGTGGGCGTTAGGGTCCAATTGCATCGACATAGTCTCATGTGACGCTAGATATCTCTTATATAAGAGCTGAACGGAGGTACGCAGCAGACCATGCATATATGTTGGTTGCATACTGGATAACTTGCTAAAGGGTTATGATATCTATCTTCTAGGCTCATCCTATGGATCTATTCAAAGGGAATTCTATGGTAGACAGATAGGCTTTTCAGTTTCACGTCATCCATTGTCGATGATATTGAATCGGTCGGATTCTCCTAGTAAATAGATCCTTCGAGAGTGTCGGGAGAAGGAGTGATTCTTACAACTCCACCTTCAATGATACATTGCTGACCAACTGGTGGCTAACTTGTTGCATGATTTGCATATTTGTTGTCTTAGCGATTCATTGTCTAATTTAGTAGCCATGCTAGACTCGTTTTCTTGATCTATATATGTAACGCCTTTTTTAGCAACTATATCAGCAACTTTAGTGGAGCGTCTTCGACCCATTTTCTATACTACTTAACAAATATCATTGATTAGATAACCCTCATGCATGAACTAGTGCAGTGTGGTGCAGAGACATGTACATAAAAATTCACAAAGATAAAGCACTAAAGACGTGATTCAAATAGCGACTGAAGTGACGGTCACTGCTAATCATCTCACAATTCCTGACCCTTAGTGTTTGATGTCCAGTTTAGTGCAAAGAAAGACATTCATCTATCAAAACAATTCATAGTCGTGTTGAAGTTCAAATACAAACCCAGATATGGTATAATCCTAGAAGTCAAAGTCCAAGTCTAGAAAGTTCAAATATGCAAGTCTGTATGTGTCGAAGTTGTGCCATTCCTCGCATTTGAACCAAAAGTCGAGAAGTAGTATCGTGATCATGCTCACAGTAATGACCCAGATTAGGCCATTAGGATTGGCCTAGCTCTTCACTACACCGGATTGGGCAATCCGGATTGGCCTAGCACCTCAACGACTTAGATCACACTGATCTAGGTTGGCCTCTCCTTCACCATTTTTTTGCATCTTCCTCTACCTGATCCTTTCCACCTCTCTTCTCCTTCTTCTATTCCAAACCTTATAAACAAAACGTAGTCGAAAATGCACATTCTCTTCTACCATAATTTTTCAGCACTGCCTCGCCAACAAAAGGCAACCATCATCACGCACTCCTTCCTCGGACTTACCTTCATCTCTAGCTATGGATGTGTGAGTTCACACCACATATGCACTCCATCCACCGCCGGCTCCAACTCTGCATAGTCCTGTGAATGTAAGAGAGCAGGTAGGTAAACGTCATGGAGGCCCATGCATGGTGAGGTGAATCAGATGCTTTGACATAGTATTTTTGAATTTAAAATCAAGCGGAGTCGGTTTAGCAATAGTGAATGTGGTAAAAAAGGAAGAAGGGAGAGAGGCGATATACTTCAAAAGGGTAGACTTTTCATCTCCACTTCGAAGTGACCGGAAACCCCTAGATCGACACTGATCCAGAGCACAAATATAGTATTCGGATCGCAGACTGATCTGAATCTTCTGAAAAATGATGATGTATGTTGAGCTCAGAAATTGCCAATGTTGCAGATGATGTACTCGACTAAAACACGTGCATGAATAAGGCATACCAACATAGTCCGGTGATAATCTGGTTTATGCATGTGGGATTCAACGGATCGACACGTTGGACGGAACAAAAGGGTATACTTGACCTCTTGATTCGATTCGGTTTGAGTAATTACCTATGGCTATCACATTTCTCTAATTTGAATGCTTGGCTTGGCGAGACTAAAGTAAGACATAGTTGTAGAAAGCACACATGACTATTTATACATATTATGGTTGATCTAACATCGCAGTATTTAAAAAATGTGACTATTCCCTAAGACAGCTTCTGAAAAGGCCGAGACTACTTCAAAAATGATCAATATACACTAAATTTAACTCGATTCAAAGCACATTCCGTGTGTAATGCGAGGTAGTTTACGGGAAAGTGTTACCTGGTTTTCAGACGTATCAACTTCAAAGCACCTCACGATTGCTAAGACTACAAAACCAAGTCATGATGCAGAAATATCTGAATCGGCCTCCTCGACATACTCCTTAAGCATTCCAAATCAATTAGTACATATGGCCCTAGGTCAGCCTGATCATATCAACCAAATTGACCTCCTCGACACACACTCCTTAAGCATTACAAATCGATTAGTACATTTAGCCCCAGGTTGGCATAATCATATCAACCAAATCGAATTTGCCTAAACGCTTGCAACACATTGGATCAGATTATCTATATGTTAGTTCATCGAATCACCTAGATTAGCATGGCCTCAAATTGGCTAGCTGAGCACACATCGGATCAATACAGACACTTCGAATCTTTCAGATTTGGCGAAGGTTAAAGCCAACTTACACCCTTGGATTTTACTCAATGCGACATGCTCAAAGCATGAACATCAATACAAGATCCAGGCTGAGCGAAGAATTTGAGATCGAGGCACGACGTCAAACTAATTTACACAAACATGAGTAGAATCGGTTCGGAACCGATCCGAGTTTCCCTAGATCGTCCTCTGACATGAAGATCACATTTCATGAATTCGAGTCAAACTGCCCAGAAATGGTCTTCCAACGACTTTGATACTTTTTTCCTGAATTCCTAACCGATCTGGGCCTGCTACAATCTATAAATAGGAGGTGCATGGAAAAGCTAAGAATCATTTGGCTCTTTGTTTAATTTTCTTCCATTAGTATCATTGTACTCAAAGACATTCCAACGTGAAATCGTTTAATCGTCCAAAGTTGATTAACAAAGAGTGGAAAGTAAAAGTGGACGTCGTAATATCTTGATTGAACCACTGTAAATTGTATGTCTTGTTTCTTTCCTCATTTTAATTCAATATACATCTTTATTCTCTACATAAAATTTTTTGACGTGTTGAGTCATCTTTGGTATCAACACCCTTAAACAACAATATTGTTCTTATTTTCTTCTCATAATCTCTATGACATTATAACATTTAGAGTTTTGATCACGTCAATACTATAATAATGTTCATAGTTCATTGTGAAGTCCAAACTCTGAAAATCACTTAGCTTAATACAATAACGTTAACCGAGCAATCAAATATATTATAGTTAAAAATTCTAAATTTGTCACCATTGTGATAATAATACCTTTTGCATTAAGGGAGACGGGTTCTATCTTGAATAGCACTTTAACTCTTACATTCACATGCCTAACAATAGGTCATAATTCGAACCTGTATCGAGTGAACTTCCATAATCAACATAATAAATTCATGTAAAAGATCCAAAATACCCTAAGTCAGAAGACCGCTACACATCATCATATGAGATCATATAATTGACTTACATGCATAATTCTATAGAGAACTTTCTATTTGTTTATTATGTTACTGTTTGAGTTGCAAATGTTGTTTATACATACATAACCTCATGATATCTCCAATAGTCATGCATCCATCAATGAAGAGCGATAGCATTATGTACTCCAGTCCCTGCATGTATATTGATACTTCTTCATTGATGTACCATAATTAGGAATATTTGTGGACACGTGTTTTTAACAATTTGGTTCAATATCAATGGTTACGATCTCTTCGTAACTTCAATAGACTAAACACTTTCCTAGAGATTTTTGATTACTTGTTGTTAATGTGCTTATTTTAAATTAGTATACACCATATATAGATACTTTTATTTCAAATAAGATTCTTTATAAGATAAGTTATAAGATAAGTTTACTCACATCTTTCCTAGTGGTTGGGTGTCACTGTCCTAATGGTTTTGCGCTTGGGCTTTGTTGTAGAAGATTTTAGGTTCAAAGCTTACATAGAACGATTTGAATAAATATTTACACATAGTATGTTATATGTTACCTAAAACTTATAGTACTTATATGTACTAGTATATAAAATTAAGTTTATGCATATACGTAATTACGTAACTTTTCATAAAGCGTTCCCCTTAACTTTATCATTTTAATCCTACATTATCCATAATATCTAATCATTACCTAAAATGTAACAATAAATTACTGCTAATATGATTATATATAATTTCATTGAAAATGTTTCGATTACGTTCATAAAAAATCCTTGGTTTTGTTTATCCTAGTTGGAAACTGACAAATGAATAAAGTATAGATCTAAAAAAAGATCAAAAGTTGGATGGTAATATAATGTATAAATTTTAGTTATATTCTCTTTAATTTCCATAATGGCTGAAGTAAAAAAACATCATTAGCATTAATTACAACAATTTAGACAATATTGAATTGGTACTAAAAACGTATTGTTTAATGTTAACTCAAAATTTGGCAGTAACACCTGATTAATTGCAAAAGCACCACCCTTTGATGGGGAAATGGAATAAAGTAGTAAAAGTAAATTATAACAAGAAAGAAATAGAAAGAAGGTGAAGAAGAAGACAATTTTATAGTGGTTTAACTTGGGATCAAGCCTACATTCACTTTGAACAATATTATTATATTCCTTGCCATGCCGAGTATAATATGTTTATATGATTACACATATCTTCAAAGTAGAGAATAACAAACAATCATTAGTATTATTGGTTATCGGAGAATCACTATAACTAGCCTAGGTGACTCAGAGTAGCTATCTCTAGAGAAGAAGCTTTGCTGTCGGAGCAGAGTAATGGCTGCATGAGATGAAGAACTATCTTTGCAGAGCTTTGGTAGAGCAGGAAATCAGTCCCCTTTGATGTTGGAGCTAGGGGGAATTTATAGATGTTCTGGATGAAGTTGGTCCAAGACCTCTTGTATGAAACCTCTAAATTGTATGTCGACCCTCAACTAAAAAAGCCATAGCAAAATACGCTAACTGGATGGGTTCGTGCTGACCCATCATGGATCGTTGCTAACCCATTGTATTAGCATATTTCGACCCCGACCCTTACGTTATTGATCCATGTGTCTCACTTAGCATTTTGATGAAGTTTGGTGTATTTGACTTAGCTTGATGCTGTCGAGTCCTTCTTCTTATATTTCCAATCTTGCCTTCCGATCCATCAAGTATCAGTACCTAAAAAAGCCTGATTAGCATGAAATCACTTGTATGGTCTCCTGCCTACATCACGAGAGAGTTACAATGGGTCGGGGGTCTATATCCTTTGTGAATATAGGTCGATGTCGACCCCATGTACATAGCCATTTTGGCTTTGTGTTTCGGGGGAATGACTTCAATATGTTTCTATGGTCCTGCTGGTGAAGTTTCATTCAATTCTAATATAATGTAACTTTGGACTTCTTAATGATTCTCCGTGGATATCTATCGAGTTTATATCTGGGTTAACATTAGCCCCCCAGAGCATAGTCGTGTAGAAAACATGATGTGCTTTGCTATGAAGATTGTGCTTTCGTTCCGAAGGTATGATCTAGAATCAAACAATTATTCTTCTTAAGAGTCGATTATTGATCCAGTGCCCATTGTTTGTTGCTGCCCTACTTGCACTTAAGCTTGTGTCACGATAACATGTTTCAATTCGATACTTCTACCATAGGGTCAGGAGCGTACGGGCGTGCTCATGGGAGAAGCGGATTTGTTTTTTGTTGAAGCAAC
Organism: Allium sativum; assembly: GCA_030737875.1. NCBI lineage: Eukaryota > Viridiplantae > Streptophyta > Magnoliopsida > Asparagales > Amaryllidaceae > Allium > Allium sativum. The sequence continues at coordinate 418,251,335 of CM060913.1, read as the reverse complement.
ATGGATCGGTGCTGAACAATGGAATTAGGGTCGGTGCCAACCCATCTACTTAACAATTTTTCTTTTTCCATTCCCTTTATATCGCACATGATCCGCTCTGCACATTCATTTCTTATTTTGGCTACAAAAACTAGGGTTCCAGTCTTCCCTCTTTCCTTCTATCAACCCGACTTCCCTGACTCCACTATAGATCGCCTACGCCAACTTAGAGAGCTTCCTAGACCTGCCACCGATCATCCGGCCACCTTTGTTCCACCCATGCTTGGTTGCACTGGTCTTTGGTTTGAATCCAATTGATTTTTCCCCGAACCGTAGGTAAAACCGAGCTTCTTAGGGCTATCTTGCTTGATTTTGATCGTCCCTGACCTTACCATAATACGTAGGTGTTGACTCTAACCATCTTGAATAAACCCTAATTGATCTTGTGCGTATCGAATAATAAAGTTCCAATTTGAGATGTCTCGGCTTTTGGAAATTGAGTTAAACAAATTTGAACATGTGATTCGACCTTTTAGACTATATTTTATTGATTGAGATAACATAACCATATACCCATGTTTGAATGAGATCACCTCAAACTTTTGGAAACACATGTACAAAGCATAAATGGAACATTTAACATTGTTTACGTGATGTTTAAATATGTTATCAATACTTTAACCCAAATTTGAACGACCAAACCGACTTAAAAAATAAATTCTTAATTGCTATTGGCACGTGTGCGAACTTTCCTAAAAAATAATGACAAGAGAGCTTTGTGCGTTGATTCAAATGATGCATTTGTTGTCGGTTATTCAAGTCGGCAATGGATTAGACTTATTAAATGAAAAGGAAACGTTGCAGGCTCTTTTGGCGTTCATATGAGTCATGTTTGAAGATTCATTTCTCTAGAAAGTTCATAAGATATAGGACACGTTTCTATAGGGATGTAGCTTTAAATTTATGCATAGATGGTGCTTGGGTTTTTTTAACCGACACTCACTAGTTTTTGGTCTCAAGCGTCGTCCCTTTACATGTCACTAACACATTTTAGGATGCATGTACCTGACCATTCTGAATACGAGGTTCGCTGTGTAGAATGACTTCTCACCAACTAGAGCACTTCCAGTCTCGAGAAGACGATTCTTCCCAAGTGTCAATTCCATCTATTTCTGGAGTGCACTCGTCATCTATACAAACAGAGACTTCTTCACACATTCCTTCTGACAAAAAATTATAGCGACGGGGATCGTGATTGATCGATCTCGCCCAGTTACAAGACTCATTGTAAATTCGCTAGAGAGATGCCCCTCAGTGGTGACTCATTAAATGCTTCATCGTATTTGTATGCAATTGGGCATCCCGAAGGTTAATGTCCGACTACCAGAGAAGAGTGATACGTCTGATCGCCCTCCTGCTGGGTTTACTGCCTATCAGCATTATATGTGTACGCTTGGCGTCGTCCCGCCATTCAATCCTTTTTTACAATTGGTTATTGAAGAGTTAGGAGTGGCATCCTATCAGCTTCACCCGAATGGTTATGTTGTGCTTATTGGCATGTACGTTCTTTTTATGCGAACTATGCAGTATGCCCCTACCTTTAAGGAGATCTGTTATCTTTGCGTCTTTAGAAGAAAAAAAAGATCGCCTGTCACTGATTTTTGTTGAGGCGGCCAGGAATCAAAAGCTAATTCTTGGTTTATAAGACAAAGTTCCTTCCTTTATGAATTTGTTTTTCTATGTCTAGTGTCACAACAGGTTCTGGACAAGCGGGGGTAAGCTTTTGGGTTTTGAGTTCGTCTTTTGTTCTAGAATTAGATTGTTTTGGCAATGTCCTAACTTAATCTCCTTTTTTCTTCTTTACAGGCCTTCCTACTCAAGTGAAAGACTACAAGCATTTTCCTACTTATTATTCTTTGGTGGCAGTTGTTAAGAAGGAGAGAGAGGTGGACTTCTTGTTGCAAGACAAATTCCGGCACCAATTGGTTTACTAGAACCTTCATGATTCGTTATCCCTCGTGAGGTACACAGGCCGTGGAAGATGAATTAGCTTCTCAGCAAGTGGAAGAGAGTCAAGCTGAAGGAGTTAGCCTCGAGAATGATTTCTTCGTCGAGAGTTCCAATCAGAGGGTTGGCGTGGAGCATGATTCTCCGCATGGCATGTCCCCTATTCGTGAAGGTGATGAGAAAGCATTTGTGCAACGAGAAGGAAAGCACATTGCTGATGTAGATAGGGAGAAAGAAGAGGGATAACTTTCGAGTGGTAGCAACACTAGAGTAGTGACTAAGGAATGTGGCCCTCGGTTTGACAATTCGTCTAATGAGGAGTCTTCTAGTGATGGATCTGAGACCGAGTCGAAAGATATAACCATCGATGATCACAAGACTCCCTCAATACATAATTCTCCAATTTGATCCCCATGTGGGAATGACCAAGTAGTCTTTGGTGACCTGAGAGATATACACATTACACCTTTTGAGGTTCTCGGGAATGACCTTACGCTAGTTACTCCTCCTACTACTGGTTCTTGATTTGATACGATTACTCCAGTGACTGCCAGTTCTTTGACTCTTACAACTACTGGTTCATAAACTCTTGCGGCCGCTGGTTTGGGGATTCCCGTTATTACCAAATTAGGAACCCTTGTGACTACTAGCTCTTGAAATCCTATGACTCCATCATTTACCTTGCATGTTTTTAAGCCTTTCTAACCCTTTCCAAGTCCCCAACGATCCTTATCGCATTGATTGGTCTGTAAGGGAACTGATGTTAGATAACACTACACTCGCTTTGCACCACACACACTTAATATGAATGTCTTCCGTGGCTTGCTATTCTTTGACTTTGGCATTGTTTCTAACTTGATGCTCTTCTTCCCTGCAGGTTTCGCTATGAATCATCCATATGATCACTATGGTGATTTCTCGCATTGTGTTTCCAAGGGATTCAGAGACCAAAGCCATTTCCATCCGCGACGACGTCAAGAGACGGAATAGAAGCGGAGAGAGAGTAAAGCCCATGAAGAGTGAGATCATGAGGATCGTGACAGACAACATCGCGAGGAACAGAAGAGATTGTGATTATCGCGACGAGCGGGAAAGGAAAGATTATAATCGTCATGACCGCGATTGCAGCCATGAGGACGAAGAACGCAGAAAGCATGACATGGATGCCAAGAATAAAGAATTCGATACTGGAGAGGCATCTAAGCGTGCTAAAACTGATCAATGCTCACTCCCTCTTGCCACTACCTCTGCAATTGTTGATCCATCAACTTCCAATCCTCTTGCCGCCACTACTAATAAGGCTAACATTCGTATCATTGTAAAGAGGACCCCTTACACACTTCCTAATCCCCCTAGCTAACTTTCGAAGAGGTTTCCGGAGTGGTTTCTGAAGGGGTACACTTTGATTTGGACGTCACCCCTTTGGATAAAGAGCAGATGCTGAAAAATATAGAAATATGTAAGCATAACACGGAGAAACTTACTAATTGGCAGAAGCTGGTCTCGGAGCTCTAGAGAGTCAACAAATTGAATTATAAGGCCCGTCTTACTTTTGAAATTGATCATGCCAGATGGGAGAATTCTCTCACTATTTCCTTGAACAATGAATCTCTTGAGCTTGTGAGGTTGAAGGCATATTTGGCTAAATTTCAATAAGAATGCGACCAAGCGATGAAGGAGAAAGCCGCTGTTGTGGACAATCATGCGAGAACCATGGACACTCTCAATACCAACATGCTGTAGTTTTACATTCTCTGTGTCATGGGAAAGGGAAGTCTGGAATTCCTGGAGGAGAGGTGTCCCTGCTTTCTAGCTGAGGTATGGGAGGAAAATTTGAAGTCCATTAGTGATGGAGGTTATACTGAAGAAGAGCTTCTAGAATTTTATTTGGATGATAACTCAATGGTTTCTTTGGCCAAAGGATAAGAAGAACTAAGGCAAGAGAGGAGAAACTCTACTATTGAAGAAGCTGGGCCTTCTAATGCCCTTCCGTAAATATTCAAACCACTAAAGAAGCTCATATAATACCTCGCGACCCATCTCATATGGAAGTTGCCCCTACCGAGGCCACTTCCAGTGCTACTACTACTCCTGCTGACGTCACTCTTGCCACGGTAGCCTCCATTGATGTAGTTACTAGAGCAGCTTCCCCTTAGGCTACTTCTGTAGATGGTGCCAATACTGGAGAAAATATATCGAGTGATGAGGGTAAAGGTCGGGATGCTCAGAAGTTTGAGATCTTAGCATGGGTGTCCTAAGAAGCAGGCAATGATGATACTATCTGTGATTTGGGGAAACCCTTCCTTCCTACAACGAGTTTGATGATTTTTTGAGTGATGTTTGATTAATGTAGGACTGGATATTCCTAGCGCTCTCCCGTTTGCTGGCGACTCATTAAGGGCTATAGCTATTTTTACCCCTTCAGTGACTGTTACTACCGAAGATGTGTTAGGGACGACTGCTTTCCAAACACCTGTGGATCCAATTATACTTTCCTCAGCTTATACTCCTGCTTCTTTTCCAGGGTCATAGACCGAGCAAATTGCTGCTTTACAAGACTTGGATGTCTCGGCCGTTTCTTCAAAAGGTGGCGAACATATTTCTGATGATAAAAATACTGTGGAAGGCGAATCAAAGATTAATAAGGAATCCAAGAAGAGGCGTGGTAGGAAGCGTAGTGTGCGTAAGAGGTCGAACGTCACCTCTACTACTGATGACGAAGTAGTTTCAGGTTGTCTTGCCTCTACCACAACAACATCGACCAGGCCCACCAAGTTGACCATCAAATCAAGTGGGACTTCTAAAGGTAGGAAGAAGAAGGATTGATGCATCTGCCTGTTACCCGCCTTTTGTTTTCTTGGTCGTGACTGTGCAAGCGTTGGTGTAACATACTAACTTTCCCGTACCCTTTGAGTTGACAATCACAACTCATGTCCAATCCAAATTGCACGAAAAGCAGAACGTAATAGAAAGAAATTAGAGGGAGAGATAAGAAAGAAAGAAATATTATAATAGAAGAAGAAGGAGAAGAAACAACACAACATAGAATCTCACATCGCAGCGGAACAAAATATAATATAGAAATAAATCTTTATTGAGAGCTTGAAAAATAAAACTTACAATATTCAGAGTAAACAACACAACTGGACAGTTATAATATCATGTCCTCATATATAACACACAATGGATCACAATCATATATCATACGTCTGGACTCCTCCAGCTCGTCTCTTCACAGCATTCGATAACCTGAACCTGCACAACCCAGTCTAACCCGAGCATTACAAACGCTGGATCAGTTTGGTGAACCAGAGTGAGAAAAACACACAAAGTTTAAAGGTATCGTACAACTTGATTTTAAAGTCAAAATCTTTTCAAAAGAAAAGGATAATCGAAAGACCAAATCCACACATAAATACGGGCGGTTTTTACCTTACGATAACCCAAAACATTTTTGAAATCAAGATATTTCCTAATATTATAATAGTGCCTAAACACAAGAAAATATCAATCTAGCAGAATGCTTGCATCTCACGCTCTACATACAAAGTATACAATCCAAACCGCGGGCGCTCTTGGAGAATGCATTTCCTGGCAAGGTATGAGACCATCTTTCTGACAATGTACCTATGAAGATGAATACATTGGGATCATCAAGAACACCTTGCCACCTAGGCTAAACATGACCGACCCCTCACTTCTCTTGAGAGTACCGAATATATCATTACCACGGTTGGGTGCCAGCCAACCGAACCGATAGCATACAAATAAAATAAAGAGAAAACAGAAGGCATTTAATTTCACCAGATCAGGTAATGATATACCCTTTTGATGGATGCGACCCACATAGCCATGCGACCTACCCGATTTTGTGCCATTTCCCGATTGATGAGGCTAGAAGTTAAGCTTATCCTTTAGAACAATATACCTCCATCCATTTTGAATGCCACATCGTCAGATCCACCAGAAATAACTTATTGATGTCTACAAAAATGCTCAAGTTGATAAGCTAAGAGAAGTGCCCCTCTCGGCCACTGACTATAGTACATTTGAAGAAATCAACGTATGTGATCCCTTTGAAAATACTCTGTCAGACATCCATCTATACAAGTCATCCAAGAACAAGATGAACCGAAGGCACCCTCCAACGACATCCTATATAGGTATCACCCCTAAGGATCAGTAGCGAGTAGTCCTTGCGATCCGAAGATTTCACTCACGACCTAATCACTACCGAATACTTCTAGTTGTACGGCCAGAGAATATTCGACAAGTAATCTTTCCGCTTATGAAGATCCACGGTCTTTAATTGCTCCATCTTGAATCAACATCTTCACGTTCTGAATGGTTTTCGAATATAAATTCGATCCCGGTCTTTCCGTAACAACCATGTGGGCGAGATTTGATAGTCGGTTATTTAACTATCAAATAATAATCATGAGAATAAAATGAGTTCACTGATTCAATCCTTGGCATTACTCGGCCTTTTTAAATAAGAAAAATTAACAAATGTTAATTTAAAACTCTTAATTTTTTTCATATAACAAATACTGATTTTCATTTCTTATTTAACATAAGATCATTTCAGCACTATTTTATTATATCATTTCTCATTATCTAGAATTAGGAAATCAATTCAGCTTATTAATTGTAAAATAACGTTATGAAATCTCTTTTCTTTTATTATTTTAACAAAATAAGTAACCTTTATTCTTTTTGAATAAACTCATTCCAAAAACTTTCTTATTCCTTTTACTTTTGGAAATATCATTCTAAGTATTTATATATCCTCAAATCTTGTCATTTCCGTTACTTTGGAAATCTCATTTCAATATATATTCTCTAATCCTGCGATTAACATTGCATTATTATTTCACATATGGAAATAATAAATTATTCTTAACCTCTTTCCCGTTACCAACTAATATCATCCTCAGAAAATCCTGAAGTCGTTCAAGTCGGGGTATTTATTTACCTCTCAGACCTTGATCAACACGTTCTTATCTTAAGATAGATATAAGCTGTAATTCAAAAACCAATGTTTATTTTAATATCAAACCCAATCCCATTAAAATAGTTTATTAAAAATATGGTTTATATAGCCTTCTTGCTTTTATAATTGTCTCTATTTAAAAATAACCTAGCATTACTTAATATGTTGATTAAGTAATTCCTTAATAAAACCTGCTTCTTAACCTTGTCTCCTTTTAAGAATTCAGTTTAAAACTCAAGTTATTATTACCAAATCTCATTACTATATCCTTCATCAACCTCAATTACAAATTTGTTTTAATCATTCCTTTTTGAAAAACTCATTTCGATTCCATTAATTTCCCACAGTTCTATTATTCGATAATGCTAATTTATGATTAACGCTTTAACTTCACATCTCTTTTTGTAAACCTCGTTTATAACTCCCAGGTTTAATACAAAACCCCTTTTTCCTTTATTTCCTTTACTTAATTTAAATATTAAGTAAACATTTATTCTAAGCAATCATATTCACTTAAAATACATTTTATAACTTCGTTACAAAAACTCGGGTTTTTAATATAAAAACCATTTATAGTGCCTTTCACAATTCAATTAGATTTCATTCCAACTTCGATCACTTTTTAAATGAATTTCAAATAAAAAGTAATCTTCTAAATTATTATTAGTTAAAATAATAATTTACTTTAATCATTCATTACAATAGCAGTAGTTAACATTATTAATTACTAAAATTAATAGTAAATTCCTTTTTAAAATCCAATTAAAAATTGAAACCAATATTCATCAAACAATTTTATTAGATAAATTAAAAATAAAATAATTTAATAATCAATCCCAGTTAAAACGGTTGACTTAGTCAACCCGAAACAAAGTTATTGTGTTAACCAATTCCAATTATAATCCTTCCTTTAAGTTAATTAAAAATTTAGTTTAATTTAAATAATTCCATTTAATTATTCTTAAAAACAATTATTCAAATTTTAACTGTTAGGTTAATTTATATTCTCTTGCTTGTAAATCTGATTAACATCAGAACTTGCTTTATAAAATCATTTAATAATTATCTATAAATTTAAATAATAAATATTTATTTTCTTAAATAAACTTTTATTTCAAATAATAGATTTAAAATCTATTTTCAATAATAAAATAAATTTTATAGCTTTATTCTTGTCGATTCACTTGACGGTAAATCGATATTTAGAAAATGATTGATTTATAGGCCATATATTGCCAATTACTCAACCAATATTGCTCATTGGTTTAAACAAAACGAATGTTAAATTTTCAATCAACGATCAAAAATCAAATCAATCATTTAGTCCGAACAGTTCATATAATGATAATCTGAAAATAAATAGCATTATATATATTTGAGGAATCCTGTTGGATCCCTCCAACCTGTTCTTCCCTACATAGGTTATCTCACATAAAATCATTTAGCTTATTATCGTATAACAGTAAATAACGACTATATAACATCAACCAATTTATTTAATCACTAACAAACAATTCAAACAAGTCATGAAATTAAACATGCTTGTATTACAACGTGACCAACAAGGTAAGTTACCTTCATTGGGTCTAATCATTCAAATGAAAATTCGGTTTTCATTGAAATTAAACAACATTTAATTTCATTGGTTCAATCAATATATAACTATATATTTAACGAACAATCAATCATTAGCAATCATAAGTAATTATAGCACACAATTAAAAAACCCAACTTATATAAAATATAAGTGGGAATAAGTGAGTGAGTTTAACTCATCTTGATTTGATTTTCCCTTGAAACGGTACGGTTATAGTTGTAAATTCCTGTTGTCTCCATTTATGTCCAGATTAGTTCCAGGACATAATGTCTGTTCCTAGGATTTCGTTGCAACTCGTTTGATTCCATTTTGATAAGGTATGGATAAGTTATCAACTTTTTAATATACATGATTTAATAATTAATTAACTTTTCTGATTATACTAGTAACATTAGGTTAGGAATATTCTACTGGCCGACTCCCTCCCATTTACGTCTGCTTTGCTTTGTGTAAATACCCAATCTCTCCATGATTTAAACAAATAATAAATTAGTTTTTCTTAGTTAAAAACAGTTAACACCCAAATTATATTTGTTAATTTAAATATGGTTGATTACATCGAACAGGAAACAAACCATGGTAGCAAACCCAGGCTTCGTTATTACTTCCCATATCCATATGTTTTCCATCGTCTGTGCCTTCCTACACAATGCTGCTCAGAACCATGCAACTTTGTCATCTTATCTCCATTCAACTACACGATTTTTAATACACACTTAATCTTCATACTTAACATTGATTAAGTTTCTCTTACTTTCTTAAGTCAAAATTATCGTCGTTCCTTAGTTCCTGGTACTTCATCAGAATATTCTTCAGCACGCTAGACCCTGCAAAGTTCCAATCATAATTAAATTTATTAAAGAAGATTCTTCATTATATTATGGTTAACGTTAATATAATTGATTACACTTTGAAATTAGGTTGTTACTCTCTTGTTTCTTCTGTAACATGTTCTCCCTAATTTCCTTCTTCTGAGCGCATTTCTGAAACTATACTGCAACCTTCCATCTCACAACCGCACTCCACACCGATGTTTTGACAATCATCCAAGACCGTCGCTCTGGCCACCTTAGCATTGCCAACCCTCGACTCCAATAGCGTCGCACCACGAGCCTCCGTCCTCCAGCAAACCCTCCACGAATGCAACAAATTCGGGTCCAATTTCTGGCTAACACCGTACTTTAAATTTGATCATGACTGTAAAGATTAAAAAGCTCGAGAGATTTTCTTTTGAAGAGTTTTTAATTCGAGGCATGGATTGATGAATTTTGGAGGAGGGATGTTTGGAAAATACGGGCCATTCATTGATTAGGGTATGTGGCGCAACTTAGTTGGCCGCAAAACAAATTTGACTTGGAAAATAGGGTTACGCAACTTCTTATATAGAAAGTTGGACATAATTCAATAATATTTTAATATATATAAAACTTATGTGAAGTTTCTTGCAAAAAATCCCTTCATACAATGTCCAACCGAGACGCAACTCCTAATCCTAACATAAAAAAAATATTCTGAACTCGATGGGACAGGTTTCATCGAATTTCGAGGTCGTTCGTGAAAAGTCCTTCCTAATTATCGATGAAAAATCAAGCATTTAAATTTCCTATAATTACAAAATAAATCCAATCAACTTGAAATATTGACATTCTACTAGACTTTTTCCTAGCGGATCCAATGAAATTTATTTTGTTAAAATTGGAGTTCGTTTGGCCAGTCGTTTATTCCTCTAAAATTACCCATGTCTAAACAATATAAACGATTGAATAAAACATAGACGTTTTTGGCTACCGAAATCACATACGACATAAGATTGCCACAAAATTTCATAACATACAATAATTTAACATTATGATCCCAATGAAAATAATTTCATCAAAAACTGAGCCCGTTTGCAAAATGACCATTTTTAAGGCTCATATAATATTAGTAAAATATTATATAAATTCCGAAATAATCGAATTAAATAATTATAAAATATTATTATCATAAATATCCAAATAAATTTGTCGTATGGTTTCAAATATAAACCAATATAGATTATACAACTCAATACCATCAATTTCGAGTTAAACCTATATCGAAATTATATTAAATTCCCTTTCTAAATGTTATATTTTAATAACGATTTCCATAGCGACTACTTTAAAATTTGATTTGGACATAACTAACAATCTATAACATGAAATCTCGATTTTTCTCTTTCATATGAAAATTATAACTAATTAGATTCTAACGTTTCTTGTTTCACAGAATTCCGACTTAAAACGGATTCTGCATAATCAATTAAAGTTCAAAACTCCATATTATGAATTGTTGTGCCATTACGAGCTCTATTTATAATTAAATATAAATTAACAATCGAACTTCGTTTTATTAAACAAATTTAAATATAAAAATTCATTAGTATTCCAAATATAATATTTAAAACGTGTTTAAATATTCAAATTCAAATAGCTGAAAAATCTGGGTCGTTACATTCTTCCCCCCTTAAAAGAATTTCATCTCAGAAATTACTAAGGTAAGAAAAATGCTACAAGCCCGTTATCTTTTCAAAAATCCAATTTATTTAAAATCGGAAACAAATTCAACATTGCAAATAAATATTTCAAAAATATCGAAAGTTTTCTAACACCTTAAATTCTCCGAAAAATACAACAAAGTCTCCCTTGTACGGAGTAACATCTTCAATATTGCAGGAAAAAAAATAATATATATACATCGACCCACATGGTAGGAAAAAAAATCAAAAATTATATTTTTGCTTAGACCTATCTTTTACGAGCATTATTGAGCATACTTGCTCAACTTACGTGCAATTTACGCAACCATAATCAATCCTCAAGCCATCTAGCACCTGTACTTACTCAATTTAACATGTAAGCGATAATTACATGAAATTTAAATGACATTCATTGATTGACAAGTATATCTTCACAAATTTCAAGAACTAAACATGAAATATCAATTTAGTATACATAATCCAAGGTCATTTCACCTAATTTTTTATTCATGTGCGGTCTTATTTCAATTTATAATACTGGAATTCATTTCTCAGTTTACATTTTCAATTAAATTATTGGTTAATTTTACTCAACCAATCTAACAACCAACCAACAACCAACTCAATCAAATTAATTAAATTTACATTCAATATTGACATTTACTTTGGTTTAACACATTTGAACATCAATCAGTTAATATTCGATTGATTTCTATTTAATTATTATCCGTTAAATTTCCAAATCCAAATCAAACAATCACATCAACATTCAATATTTTAATAAAATTATTTATTTCTATACAAAAATATATTTCGGGTAAAATTGTTTCATTTACCCACTTTATGAAATAATATCATGTCCATTGCCAATTCAAAATCAAACCGATCAAATAACACAATACAAAACATATGTATATAAAATTTACAAACATGCACTCTCATATACATACATTCAACTCAATCTATGGTATTACTAACCCTATCTTTATCGAGTTATGCCACAGAGCCAAGGTTATTACTAAGCCGATAGCTCTGATACCACTGTAACATACTGACTTCCCCGTACCCTTTGAGTTGACAATCACAACCCATGTCCAACCCGAATTGCACCAAAAAGCAGAACGTTAACGGAAAGAAATTAGAGGGTGAGATATGAAAGAAAGAAATATTAGAATAAAAGAAGAAGGAGAAGAAATAACACAACACAAAGTCCCACATCGCAGCGAATAAAATATAATATAGAAATAAATCTTTATTGAGAGCTTGAAAAATAAAATTACAATAATCAGAGTACAACAACACATCTGGACAGTTACAATATCATGTCCTCATATACAACACATATTGGAATAACAATCATATAGCATACGTCTTGACTCCTCCTGTTTGTCTCTTCACAGTGTCTGATAACATGAACCTGTACAACCCGGTCTAACCCGAGCATTACAAATGCCGGATCAGTCTAGTGAACCACAGTGAGAAACACACTAAGTCTAAAGGTATCACACAACTTGATTTTAAAGTCAAAATCATTTCGAAAGAAAAGGATAATCGTAAGACCAGATACACACATAAATACAGACGGTTTTTACCTTATGATAACCCAAAACATTTTTTAAATCATGATATTTCCTGATTTTATAATAGTGTCTAAATACAAGCAAACATCAATCTAGCAGAACGCTTGCATCTCAAGCCCTACATACATAGTATACAATCCAAACTGTGGGCGCTTATTGGAGGATGGATTTCCTGGCAAGGTATGGGACCACCTTTCCGGAAATGTACCTTTGAAGATGAATACATTGGGGATCAACAAGAACATATTGCAACCTAAGCTAAACATGACCGACCCCTCACTTCTCTTGAGAGTACCGAATATATCATTACCACGGTTGGGGGCTAGCCAACTGAACCGATAGCATATAAATAAAATAAAGGGACAACTGAAGGCATTTAATTTCACCAGATCAGGTAATGATATACCCTTTTGATGGGTGCGACCCACATAGCCATGCGACCTACCCGATTTTGTGCCATTTCCCGATTAATGAGGCTAGAGGTTAAGCTTATCCTTCAGAACAGTATATCTCCATCCACTTTGAATACCACATCGTCAGAACCTCCAGAAATCACTAATTGACGTCCAAAAAAATACTCAAGTTGATAAGCTAAGAGAAGTGCCCCTCTCTGCCATCACCTATAGTACGTTTGAAGAAATCAACGTATGTGATCCCTTTGGAAATACTCTGTCAAACATCTGTCCATACAAGTCATATTGGAACAGGATGAGCCGAAGGCATCCTCCTACCACATCCTATATAGGTATCACTCCAAGGATCAATAGCGAGTAGTCGTTCCAATCTGAAGATTTCACTCACAATCGAATCATTGCCGAATACTTCTGATTGTACGTCCAAAGAATATTCGACTAGTAATCCTTCTGCTTATGAAAATCCACAGTCTTCAATTTCTACATCTTGAATCAGCATCTTCACGTATTTGCTAGTTCAGAATGGTTTTCGAATATAAATTCGATCCTGGTATTTCCGTAGCAACAATCGTGTGGGCCAGATTTGATAGTAGGTTATTTGACTATCAAATAATAATCATGAGAATAAAATGGGTTCAGTGATTCAGTCCTTGGCATTACTTGGCCTTTTTAAATAAGAATAATTAATGAATGTTAATTTAAAATTCTTAAATTTTTTTATATAACGAATAAAGCTTTTCATTTCTTATTTAACATAAGATTATTTCAAAACTATTTTATTATATCATTTCTCATTGTTTATAATTGGGAAATCAATCCATCTTATTACTCGTAAAATAACATTATGAAATCTCTTATGTTTTATTATTTGAAAACAATAACTAACCTTTATTCTATTCGAATAAACTCATTCCAAAAAATCAACTTCTTATTTCCTTTTACTTTTGGAAATATCATTATAAGTATTTATATATCCTCATATCTTGTCATTTCCGTTACTTTGGAAATCATTTTTTTTGTTACTTTGGAAATCTCATTTCAATATATATTCTCTAATCTTGCGATTTACATTGCATTATTATTTCACGTATGGAAATAATAAATTATTCTTAACCTCTTTCTCGTTACCAACTAATATCATCCTCAGAAAATCCTGAAGTCGTTCAAGTTGGGGTATTTATTTACAGCCCAGACCTTGATCAACACGTTCTTATCTTAAGACTGATACGAGTTGTAATTCAAAAACCTATGTTTATTTTAATATCAAACCAAATCCCATTAAACTATTTTATTAAAAATATGGTTTATAAAACCTTCTTACTTTTTGGAATTGTCCCTTTTTAGATATAACCTAGTATTACTTAATATGTTGACTAAGTAATTCCTTAATAAAACCCACTTCTTAACCCTGACTCCTTTCAAAAATTCATTTTAAAACTCAGGCTGTTATTATCAAATCTCATTACTAAATCCTTCATCAACTTCAATTACAAATCTCTTTTAATCATTCCTTTTTGAAAAACTCATTTTGATTCCAATAATTTCCCTCAGCTCTATTATTTTATAATGTTAAATTAAGATTAACGCTTTAACTTCACATCTCTTTTTATAAACCTCGTTTATAACTTCCAGGTTTAATACAAAGCCCCTTTTCCCTTTATTTCCTTTACTTAATATAAATATTAAGTAAACATTTATTTTAAGCTATCATATTCGCTTAAAATACCTTTCATAACTTCGTTACAAAATCTCGGGTTTTTAATATAAAAACTGTTTATAGCGCCTTTCACAATTCAACTAGATTTCATTTCGACTTTGATCACTTTTTTAATGAATTTCAAATAAAAAGTAATCACCTAAATTATTATTAATTGAAATAATAATTTACTTTAATCATTCATTATATTAGCAGTAGTTAACTTTATTAATTACTTAAATGAATAGTAAATTCTTTATTAAAATCCTATTAAAAATTGAAACCAATATTTGTTAAACCATTTTATTAGATAAATTCAAAATAAAATAATTTAATAATCAATCCTAGTTAAAACGGTCGACTTAGTCAACCCGAAACACAGTTATTTTGTTAACCAATTCCAATTATAGTCCTTCCTTTAAGTTAATTAAAAATATATTTTAATTTAAATAATTCTATTTAATTGTTCTTAAAAACAATTATTCAAATTTTAACCGTTAGATTAATTTCTATTCTCTTGCTTATAAATCTGATTAACATCAAAATCTGCTCTATAAAATTGTTTAATAATTATCTATAAACTTAAATAATAAATAATAAATATTTATTTTCTTTAATAAACTTTTATTTCAAATAATAGATTTAAAATCTATTTTCAGTTATAAAATAAATTTTATAACTTTAGTCTTGTCGATTCACTTGACGGTAAATCGATATTTAGAAAATGATTGATTTATAGGCCATATACTGCCAATTACTCAACCAATATTGACCATTGGTTTAAACAAAATAAATGTTAAATTTTCAGTTAACAATCAAATCGAATCAATCATTCAATCCGAACAGTTCATATAATGATAATCTGAAAATAATTAACATTATATATATTTGAGGAATCCCGCTGGATCCCTCCAACCTGTTCTTCCCTGCATAGGTTATCTCGCATGAAATCATTTAACTAATTATTTTTATAACAGTTAATAACGACTATTTAATATCAACTAATTTATTTAATCATTAACAAACAATTCAAACGGTTCATGAAATTAAACATGTTTATACTATAAACTTGACCAACAAGGTAAGTTACCTTCATTGGATCCAATCGTTCAAATAACGATTCCGTTTCCACTGAAATTAAACAATGTTTAATTTCATTGGTTCAATCAATATATGACTATATATTTAATGAACAATCAATCAATCATTGGCAATCATAAGCAATCACAGCACACAATTATAAAACCTGACTTATATAAAATATAAGTGGGAATAACTAAGTGAGTTTAACCCACCTTGATTTGATTTTCCGTTGAAACGTTACGGTTACAGTTAAATTAAACAGTTGTTCAATTTAATTGTAAATTCCTATTGTCTCCATTTATGTCCGGATTAGTTCCATTCTGTAGTGTCCGTTCCCATGATTTCGTTGCAACTTGTTTGATTCCATTTTGACAAGATATGGATAAGTTATCAAATTTTTAATATTCATGATTTTATAATTAATTAACTTTTCTGATTATACTAATTACATTAGGTTAGGTATATTCTACTGGCCAACTCCCTCCCATTTACATCTACTTTGCTTTGTGTAAATACCCAACTTGTTCATGATTTAAACAAATAATAAATTAGTTTTTCTTAGTTAAAAACAGTTAACACTCTAATTATATTTGTTAATTTAAATATGGTTGATTACATCGAACGGGAAACAAACCACAACAGCAAACCCAGGATCCGTTATTACTTCCCATATGTTTTCCATTGTTCGTGCCTTCCTATTTAATGCTACTCAGAACCACGTAGCTTTGTCAGCTTATCTCCATTCAAACTGCACGATTTTTAATACATACTTAATCTTCGTACTTAATATTAATTAAGTTTCTCGTTACTTTCTTAGGTCAAAATTACCGTCGATCCTTAGTTCCTGGTACTTCGTTCTAATAGTTTTCAGCACGCTAGACCCTGCAATGTTCCAATCATAATTAAATTTACTAAAGCAAATTATTAATTATATTATGGTAAATGTTAATATAGTTTATTACACTTTGAAATTAGGCTGCTACTCTCTTGTTTCTTCTGTAACCCGTTCTCCTTAAATTCCTTCTTCTGTGCGCATTTCTGAAACCATGCCGCAACCTTCCATCTCATAACCACACTCCACACTGATGTTCTGACGATCATCCATGATCATCGCTTTGACCCCCTTAGCATCACTAGCCCTTGACTCCAGTAGCGCCACGCCACGAGCCTCCATCCTCTAGCAAACCCTCCACGAACGTAGCGAATTCGGGTCCAATTTCTGGCCAACACCGTGCTTTAAATTTGATCGTGACTGTACAGATTAAAGAGTTCGAAAGATTTTCTTTTGAAGAGTTTTTAAGTTGAAGCTTGGATTGATGAATTTTGGAGGAGGGATGATTGGAGAATACGGGCCATTCATTGATCAGGGTTGACGGCGCAACTTAGTTGACCGCAAAACAAATTTGACTTGGAATATAGGGTTACACAGCTTCTTATATAGAAAGTTGGACACAATTTAATAATATTTTAATATATATAAAACTTATGCGAAGGTTCTTGCAAAAAAAACCTTCATACCATGTCCAGTCGAGACGCAACTCTTAATCCTAGCATAAAAATATATTCTGGACCCGATGGGATAAGTTTCGTCGAATTCTGAGATCGTTTGTGAAAAGTCCTTTCCAATTATCGATGAAAAATCAAGCATTTGATTTTCCTATAATTACAAAATAAATCCAATCAACTTGAAATATTGACATTCTACTAGACATTTTCCTTACGGATCCAATGAAATTTATTTCATTAAAATTGTAGTTTATTTGGCCAGTCGGTTATTCCTCTAAAGTTACCCATGTCTAAACAATATAAACGATTAAATAAAACAGAGACGTTTTTGGCTGCCAAAGTCACATAAGACATCGGATTGCCACGAAATTTTATATCATAAAATAATTTAACATTACGGTCCAAATGAAACTAATTTCATTGAAAACTGAGCCCGCTTGCAAAATGACCATCTTTAAGGCTCATATAATATTAATAAAATATTATATAAATTCAGAAATAATCGAATTAAATAATTATAAATTATTATCATTGTAAATATCCAAATAAATTTGTCATATGGTTTCAAATATAAACCAGTATAGATTATACAACTCAATACCATCAATTTCGAGTTAAACCCATATCGAAATTATATTAAATTCCCTTTTTAAGCGTTATATTTTAATAACGATTTCCATAGTAACTGTTTTAAAATTTGATTTGGACATAACTAACAATCTACAACATGAAATCCCGATTTTTCTCTTTCATATGAAAATTATAACCAATTAGATTCTAATGTTTCTTTTTTCCACAGAATTTCGACTTAAAACAAATTTTGTATATTCAACTAAACTTCAAAACTCCATATTACGAACTGTTGCGCCATTACGAGCTCAATTTATAATTAAATATAAATTAACGTTCAAAATTCGTTTTGTTAAACGAATTTAAATATAAAATTCATTAATATTCCAAATATAATACTTAAAATATATTTAAATATTCAAATTCAAATAAGTAAAAAATCTGGGTCGTTACATTCTTTCCCCCTTAAAATAATTTTGTCCCCGAAATTATAAAGGTAAGAAAAATGCTACAAGCCCATTATCTTTTGAAAAATCCAATTTGTTTAAAATCGAAAACCAATTCATCATTGTAAATAAATATTATAAAAATATTGAAAGTTTTCTAACACCTTAAATTCTCGGAAAAATTCGGCAGTCTCCCCTGTATGGAGTGACATCTGCGATATTGCAGGAACAAATAATATATATACATCGACCCATATGGTCGGAAAACAAAAACCAAAATTTACATTTTCGCTTAGGCGTACCTTTTACGAGCGTTATTGAGCATACTTGCTTAACTTACGTGCAATTTATGCAATCATAATCAATCCTCAAGCCATCTGGCATATGTACTTACTCAATTTAACATGTAAGTGATAATTACATGAAATTTAAATGACATTCATTGATTAACAAGTATATCTTCACAAATTTCAAGAACCAGATATGAAATATCAATTCAGTTTATATAATCCAATGTCATATCAGCCAATTTTTTTATTCATGTGCGGTCTTATTTCAATTTATAATTCTGCAATTCATTTCTAAATTTACAGTTTCCATTAAATTATTGGTTAATTTTACTCAACCAATCTAACAACCAACTCAATCAAATTAATTGAATTTACATTCAGTATTGACATTTACTTTGGTTTAACACATTCGAACATCAATCAGTTAATATCCGATTGATTTCTATTTAATTATTATCCATTAAATTTCCAAATCCAAATCAAACAGTCACATCAACATTCAAAAATTTAATAAAATTATTTCTTTTCTATACAAAAATATATTTCGGGTAAAATTATTTCATTTACCCTCTTTATAAAATAATATTATGTTCATTGCCAATTCAAAAGCGAACCGATCATGTACCTCTGAAGATGAATACATTGGGGTTCAACAATAACATCTTGCAATGCAGGCTAAACATGACTAGCCACTCACTTCTCTTGAGAGTACCGAATACATCATTACCATGGTTGGGTGCCAGCCAACCGAACCGATAACATACCAAAAAATAAAGGGACAACCGAAGGCATTTAATTTCACCAGATTAGGTAATGATATACCCTTTTGATGGGTGCGACCCACATAACCATGCGACCTACCCGATTTTGTGCCATTTCCCAGTTGATGAGGCTAGAGGTTAAGCTTATCCTTCAGAACAATATATCTCCATCCACTTTGAATGCCACATCCTCGGATCATCCAGAAATCACTAATTGACATCCACAAAATACTCAAGTTGATAAGCTAAGAGAAGTGCCCCTCTCCGCCATCGACTATAGTACACTTGAAAAATCATTGTACGTGATCCCTTTGGAAATACTCTGTCGGACATTCGTCCATACAAGTAATCCGGGAACAGGATGAGCCGAAGGTGCCCTCCTACCACATCCTATATTGGTATCACCCCAAGGATCAGTTGCCAGTAGTCCTTGCAATCCAAAGATTTCACTTACGACCGAATTACTACCGAATACTTCTGGTTGTACGACCAGAGTATATTTGACAAGTAATCCTTCCGCTTATGAAGATCCACAGTCTTCAATTGCTCCGTCTTGAACCATCATCTTAACGTATTTGCTAGTTCAGAATGGTTTTTGAATATAAATTTGATCCCGGTCTTTCCATAGCAACAATCGTGTGGGCCAGATTTGATAGTCGGTTATTTAACTATCAAATAATACTCATGAGAATAAAATGAGTTCACTGATTCAATCCTTGTCATTACCTGGCCTTTTTAAATAAGAATAACTAATGAATGTTAATTTAAAACTCTTAAATTTTTTTATATAAGATTATTTCAAAACTATTTTGTTATATCATTTCTCATTATCTATACCTGGGAAAATAAATTTCGCTTATTACTCGTAAGATAACGTTACGAAATCTCTTTTGTTTTATTATTTAAAAATAATAACTAAGCTTTATTATTTTCGAATAAACTCATTCCAAAAACTCAACTTCTTATTTCCTTTTACTATTGGAAATATCATTATAAGTATTTATGTATCCTCAAATCTTGTCATTTCCGCTACTTTGGAAATCTTTTTTTGTTACTTTGGAAATCTCATTTCAATATATATTCTCTAATCCTATGATTAACATTGCATTACTATTTCACATATGGAAATAATAAATGATTCTTAACCTCTTTCCCATTACCAACTAATATCATCCTCGGAAAAAACTGAAGTGGTTCAAGTTGGGGTATTTATTTATATAAGCTGTAATTCAAAAACTGATGTTTATTTTAATATCAAACCAAATATCATTAAACCATTTTATTAAAAATATGGTTTATAAAACCTTCTTACTTTTGGAATTGTCTCTTTTTAAGTATAACCTAGTATTACTTAATATGTTGATTAAGTATTTCCTTAATAAAACCTACTTCTTAACCTTGACTCCTTTCAAGAATTCATTTTAAAACTCAAGTTATTATTACCAAATATCATTACTAAATCCTTCATCAACTTCAATTACAAATCTCTTTTAATCATTCCTTCTTGAAAAACTAATTTCGATTCCATTAATTTCCCTCAGTTCTATTATTTGATAACGTTAAATTAAGCTTAACGCTTTAACTTCACGTCTCTTTTTATAAACCTCGTTTATAACTCCCAGGTTTAATACAAAGCCCCTTTTCCTTTTTTCCTTTACTTAATTTACATACTAAGTAAATATTTATTTTAGGCTATCATATTCGTTTAAAATACCTATTATATCTTCGTTACAAAAACTAGGTTTTTTAATATAAAAACCATTCAGAGCGCCTTTTACAATTCAATTAGATTTCATTTTAACTTCGATTACTTTTTAATTGAATTTCAAATAAAAAGTAATCTCCTAAATTATTATTAATTAAAATAATAATTTACTTCAATCATTCATTGCAGTAGCAGTAGTTAACTTTCTTCATTACTAAAATAGATAGTAAATTCCTTTTTAAATCCAATTAAAAATTAAAACCAATATTCGTTAAAACATTTTATTAGATAAATTCAAAACAAAATAATTTAATAATAAATCGCAGTTAAAACGGTCGACTTAGTCAACCCGAAACATGGTTATTTTGTTAACCAATTCCAATTATAGTCCTTCCTTTAAGTTAATTAAAAAATATAATTTAATTTAAATAATTCTATTTAATTGTTGTTGAAAATAATTATTCAAATTTTAACCGTTAGGTTTATTTCTATTCTCTTGCTTATAAATCTGATTAACACCAGAATTTGCTTTATAAAATCATTTAATAATTATCTATAAACTTAAATATTAAATAATTAATATTTATTTTATTTAATAAACGTTTATTTCAAATAATAGATTTAAAATCTATTATCAATTGTAAAATAATTTTTATAACATTTTCCTGTCGATTCACTTGACGGTAAATCGATATTTAGAAAACGATTGATTTATAAGCCATATAATATCAATTACTCAACCAATATTTCCTATTGGTTTAAACAAAACAAATGTTAAATTTTCAGTCAACGATCAGAAATCAAATCAATCATTCAATCCGAGCAGTTCATATTATGATAATCTGAAAATAAATAACATTAAATATATTTGAGGAATCCCGTTGGATCCCTCCAACCTGCTCTTCCCTGCATAGGTTATCTCACATAAAATCATTTAAATGATTATTTTAAATATAAATAACGACTATTTCACATCAACCAATTTATTTAATCATTAACAAGCAATTCAAATAATTCAAACAGTTCATGAAATTAAACATACTTATATTATAAACGTGACCAACAAGGTAAATTACCTTCATTAGGTCTAATCATTCAAATAACAATTTGGTTTTCATTGAAATTAAACAACGTTTAATTTCATTGGTTCAGTCAATATATGACTATACATTTAACGAACAATCAATCATTAGCAATCATAGCACACAAGTATAAAACTCGACTTATATAAAATATAAGTGGGAATAACTGAGTGAGCTTAGCTCACCTTGATTTGATTTTCCGTTGAAACGATACGGTTACAGTTAAATTAAACAGTTGTTTAATTTAACTGTAAACTCCTATTATCTCCATTTACGTCCAGATTAGTTCCATGACGTAGTGTTTGTTCCCATGATTTCATTGCAACTCATTTGATTACATTCTGATAGGATATGGATAAGTTATCAACTTTTTAATATTCATGATTTTATAACTAATTAACTTTTCTGATTATACTAATTACACTAGGTTAGGCATATTATACCGGTCGACTCCCTCCCATTTACATCTACTTTGCTTCGTGTAAATAACAACTTGACCATGATTTAAACAAATAATAAATTAGTTTTTCTTAGTTAAAAAGAGTTAATACCCAAATTATATTTGTTAATTTAAATATGGTTGATTACATCGAATAGGAAACAAACCAAGGCAAGAAACCCAGGCTTCGTTATTACTTCCCATCTATTTTCCATTGTTCGTGCCTTCCGACCCAATGCTGCTCAGAAGCACGATGCTTTGTCAGTGTGACACCCCATGTCCGTTAATGTCACTCTTTATCAGAATGCATTAAGTTTCGTGAAGCGTTATAGATAAACAGAAACATAAATATTACAAGACAGATATAAAATAACAGTGGAATTAATACTTTAATTAAATAGAAAAGCTTTGTGGTCCAAACCCAATTACATAATAAGTCTGAAATACTGAGAACTCAATACATCAACATTAAACTTCTGTCTTGTGCCAAAATCATCGTCAGAGTACACTAATACATAAAAAGAGCATAATCCCCAAAATATAGCCATAGTAGAGAAGATAGGGAATGAAGCAGTACATATAAGTAGCTCCAAACAAAATCAAGCTTGAGTATACCCACCCTAAGAACCTGGGGGAAGGGGACAAAAGAGAGAGAAAAGGAAACAAAATAGGTCAGACATAAAGTCTAGCGAGTCCAGTTACTTTTAGCATATAAATAAATAAAAGCATCATGATAGGCATATAAACTGAATGAAAGAAATAACTATATACAATGAAGGTATGACAAGATAAGCAGGATAGACAGAACCGAATATATTGCGCTTTTCGAGTATTTTTCTTTGCATTAATACTGGTATAACGAGAACAAGACGATCCCCACTAGAACTAGATAGTAAACTTAGGTGTACTTCTAGTAACAGGTATTTCCCCAACAAGAATAACAGGGAGCCCCACAGGAATAACAAGTATTACACCCAACAAGAATAATAGGCTCCCCAACAATCAATACTAGATATACCCTAATTACTACCCCAATCGATAGGCTCTCTACTCCGTAGATACCTGGGCTGGCCCCATAGTAGGATGTATCACTTCCTAAATTGGCAACCCCTTTATTTCGAAGATGCACAACTATATCTACTTATGTCAC
The DNA here is from genome assembly GCA_030737875.1 of Allium sativum. Classification (NCBI taxonomy): domain Eukaryota; kingdom Viridiplantae; phylum Streptophyta; class Magnoliopsida; order Asparagales; family Amaryllidaceae; genus Allium; species Allium sativum. The sequence goes on along the minus strand of CM060913.1, from coordinate 418,227,538 downwards.
AATATCTTATATTTCTGAGCAAGCGGGCCCATGCACGCACATGACCCCGATGGAATGCGCGTCAACACCCTTCACCCAAGCGACCTCTTATAATCAGCTCAGTAAGCGTGCCTCGATCCCGACCTAGTTCAGAATACTCGTTTGATACCTAGATAGGTTAGTAACTGAAACGGATCCCACACAACAGATGATACAAGCTTCCCTTCTAGGCTTGCATCCCTAATACTAGGATTTTAACAAGTTATGCCTAATGGTTTAACAAGGTTGCATAACCCTCACATGTAAAACATGTGAAGTTTGTCGGGTATATATATGTGTGTGTGTATATATATATCCTGCCCCCACAGATTTAACAAGATTAACTTAAACCCCCTTGATTCAACAAGTTTACTTAACCCCTAATCTATTTACAGGTTCAGGTAACCCCCCTCATAGATTTGAACAGGTTAAGCATTATAGATTAACAAGTTATCCATTTATGGTTGTTAATGGACTAGACCTCTCACACTAAATCTACTACTTGTGGATGCTAGTTATGTCGGGCGGTTGCGGGCAAACTTCTAACACAAGTCGGACTTAACCTCGGGCCTTAGCACCGTTACTCGTACATTTATGCACTCGACCCCTTACATTAGATCAACCACTTATAGTCGCTGGATATGTCGGACGGTTCCAGACAGACTTCTACCACTAGTGTAATCTAACCTCGTGTCTAAGTGTGGTTAAATTTTCTAATTACTGTAGTTTTTAGGCATACTCGTTCTTAGCCAATTGTTCATGTTCGTTACAAGTTATGCCCTAAAATCTCAATACAAGTTATGTCAAAAATTCCCAATACAAGTTATTCCCAAAATATCCAATACAAGTTACAATACACTTTATGCCCCAATATTCCCAATATAAGTTACAATACACTTTATGCCCCAATATTTCCAATACAATTTATTCCCAATTTTTACGTTCCCCATCATTCCCATTTCGTGCGTTTGCATATTTCAGCAGTATACCTAGGCTCGAAGGTAGCTTAGTAAAAATAAAAAGGGAAGGAGAAAGGGAAGAGAACAAGAATAGGCATAATTATTAAACAGACAAATAATGATAAAATTTATCAAGATATGCATAAAATGACAGAATTGGGCATATGAGAATTATAGATCTGGTGTACAAGTAATGGTAGGTCTAATATGATTCAAATTATTAATAGGCATAGGTTTATATCCAATTCATAAACATGTCAAGATAATTTTACATGTTTATATCTAAAAATAACATAAACTCAACGTGATTGGATCTAAAGAACATAGAGTTAATCGTAGATGATGTAACACAAATCTCTGAATTCGTATAATTGTTGTTGAAGAAGTATAGGCTATTTTACTCTGACTTGATGCAGCACCTCATTGTCGCCATTGATTTTGATGAATAAAACAATGGGATTAAGGTCCTTTATATAGTCATCAGCCAGTGAAGCAGGACACACAACTGGTTCAGATTCGTCCGGGGGGTCGACATGGGTGTCGACGCCCCTCTGTTGGGGTGGACCCCTAATGGGCCGATTCCCCCCAGTTTTCCTTGCCTCAAATTTTAATTTTCTAGAATAGGTTTATTTATATATAAATGGATTATATGTATATAAACTTCAAACCTTAACATCTTCTTCATACAATGTTCGTTTTACGCAAGCTCGGAGTCTATCTTAAGCAGAATTCCAAGACGAACGCAATGGTGCAGTATGTTTTACTTAATTCTTGATATTTAATTAAGTATTCCTTAGTTTATCATTTTAATGTCTTTTAAAATTATGGTGTGTTACATTCTCCCCTACTTAAAGGATTTCGCCTTGAAATCTCTAAGTTAAGAAGAATGTGTATCCTAACGTCCATCATCCATCTACTCATTCATCAATCACAGGCATCCACTGTCCTTAAAAATATTTCTAATGCTTATATGAATATATGCAAAGGTGTGTGTATATGTCCCTACACTAATGTGAAAGACCAGGCGGTCTACTGATTCAGTTGACCTCCTTAATGTAATGTATGTTAGTGCCATGAATCCAACATGTATGCAAACAATCCAACTATAACGTGTAAACTCTATATGTGTGCACAATCATCCAACTAAATGATGCATCCATACGATGATTCACCCATTTTCATCCATAAAAGAGGAAAAAATGCACATATATCCATATGCAGTATGAGAGTGATTGAGCCGATCTAGTGCCTAATGTGTGTGTGTGTGTATGCATCCACAAGCAACCACCGGCAAATGATTACATCCACTTGCATCCCTAAAACATAACATGTCTCAAACACATGTTTACATCCATGGGATCCCAACCTAAAAGTCGAAGATTCGATCGATAGGATAAATGATAGAAATAAGTGCAAATAAAAGCTTTGGAAAAAGAAGTTAAGAACATACCATTGAAATAAAAAAGGTACGAAGCGCGAATCTTGTCTTCAGTCTCCCAAGTTGCATCCTCATGGACATCTCCCCATTGAACTTTCATCAACATGACTTCTCGGTTGCATAGCTTCTTAACCTCTGATCTAAGGATACGAGTAGGAACTCGTCTAACTGTTGCTTCCCGTTCCACCTCTACCTCCTCAAGCATACTCGACTCAACTACTTCTGCGGTGTCATGCAAACACTTCCGTAAATGAGAAACATGGAAAACATCATGAATACTGGACAATATCTTTGGCAGCTTTACACTATAGGTCTAACAACCCGAATTCCGACAGATCGAATTTTTTTTTTTTTCAAAATTCTAATCCATCGAAAGCCATGTTTGTTGCTCGGGTATCCTACAGAAAAGACAGAGATATAAAATATATCAAAGCTCAGAAAATATCTCACAGTGGAATGGATAAAATATAATATAATCAAAGTATAGCGTTACTGTAGTAATAATACTGCCTAACCAGTATCCAAAGCTATCATATCTCTGCCACAAATCTAACATGCGAGTATGTTATGAGGAAGGGGTAAGAACACAAGTTCTGGTGACTGGATTTAAACTATACATTTTGAATAATCCTACATACACCGTTCAATCACATTTTTTTATTAGGTTACTTGGGTTAACAACACTCAAGGCTTACACACACGTTGTACCCATTTACTTCCCAGTGGATTAACCTAATATAGTATATACGTAGCTATCTCTCAATATTGAGGTACACCCCATGGTACCCCACTCGCACGGTCTCCACCATAATGCCACGGAAATGAACACAGACCCTCATCCTACGCCAGAGTGACGTACGGATCTCTTCATAACAATATTACGTTCCGCGTATATCTGTCGTTACTATGATACGTAAGCGTATGGACTTCTACCTTGGATCGAATCAGATTCCATACAAGAGTAATGCCCTCAAGTCTACGATACACCACCCAGAGCAGACATGCATGTATCTAGACTTTCCCACATACGTACCGTCAATCGTATTCAATGCCTTAACCACACATAATGTGCACCGAGTTCCATGGCAGGGCCATACAAGAAACACGGAACTCAGTCGCTCGCCTTTAAGAGCCTCAAAATACAAATATTTCTAGGGTATGCTTTTCATGGTGGGTATGGCCCTACCTCAGTCCCTCCCTCAACTAGTAAAGACTACAAGAGCTAAGTGACTTGCCCCTAACAAACAATCTAAACATCCAGTTGGTGTCTCCCCTTAACCACCGTACCTCGATAGTGAAAGGTGAATGGTCTATCGGGTTTAACTCTAGTCCTTTTGCATCCCACTGGCTGCCGATGATGGGTACCTGACGATCTACTATCTTTGTTGGTCTTGACCTCGCCTTCCGTTGAGGCGATAGCTGAATCACCCTAGTGCCACCACGTCACAGCATTCTGACTGCAAAGCTACTTTTGTAGTTAAGGCCCACCCACCTGGTAGTAATGTGCGGACCCAACCTCTGCGAGCATAGCCTAAACATATGCCACCACACAGAGGACTACCAGGAGCACCTTACGTATCTGAAGAAGCTGCGTGCTTCCCCTTCCAGTCCTTCGGAGCCAACAGAATAATCAAATGAACGTGCGCTCCCCTCGTGCCAGTATGACACCACGACGATCTACCTCGTTGGGTTATTCACCCTCAACGTACGGACTGGTCCAAGTGCCTCAATTTTAATGTTTCATTAGACCCTATGTCTAAACATTTTTTCATGCGCTTGCTTTACCTCACAATGTTTCCATTTAACTTGGTTATTCCCATTCTTATTGACTTCTTATTCAAGTTACCAAGTTCCTCTTGCTTATTAATTTCAGTCATATAACTTAACCCTTTTAAGTTTATTAATAAGCCCACAACATTTTATTCTCTCGATTGTGATCCAAGGTCTGGAATCCACAATCCCTTTATGTTCTTGTTTGATTCGAGGTTACAATAACATGTTCTACTTAATATGTAATTAAGTGTGTTTTCTGTTTAACATGACACTTATAACTTATTTCATTTCATAAGTTGCCTCATTATTTCTTATTTAGTCATAATTCCATCTTACATTATCACTACAACTTATAGTTGTTTACTTATTAACTTAGTTCTCTTAACTAAGGTCAACTAATAAGTTTATCTTCCTATAAATATAACTTATGTTGTCCTCATCCGTAAATTTTAGATTTTGTTCTTAATTTTTCCTTACATAAGTTATTCCATTCCCCTTTTCGTTTATTATAACCTAAGTTACAATTTCCACTTGCACCTAGGACAAGCCTACCTATTATTCTCATTAATATAATTTATTATTAATAGGTTATTATCATTCCCTGTTTATTTCTATCCTTCTACTGTTGTATCTTTTATTCAATTCCATTTAATTCCATTAATTATAATTAATATATGCATCCGTCCTGCTATATACATATATTCATATATATATATATATATATATATATATATATATATATATGTGTGTGTGTGTGTGTGTGTGTGTGTGTGCTCTAGACCTCTCACATTAAGCCTACACTTGTGGATGCTAGATTTGTCGGGCAGCTTCGGGTAGACTTCTACCATAAGTTGACTTAACCACGTGTCTTAGCACCATTACATGTTTATTTATGTACTCAGACCCCTCACTTTAGATTTACAACTTGTGGATGCTAGATATGCCGGGCAGCTCTGGGCAGACTTCTACCACAAATGTAATCTAACCTCGCGTCTAAGTGCGGTTACAATTTTCTATTTACTGTAAATTTCCTATATTTCACATGTCATCATATTAAGCCCAATTTACATTACATGTTCTTTCTAATATACAATAAATTCCATTCTAACGTGCGATCGTTTAATCATGTAATTGTTCAAATCAAACACTAATATGTAATGTTCTCAATTTCTACTGTTTATGGTTTAGGTACATAGATGTCACAGGTTAACATGGAATTGAAACAACAATAATCGCTATATTCACTTTGACAAGTTTATGATTCAACGTACGAATTTTTTCAACATATTAATATCTTAGCATATTAATATTCCAACATATCATATTCGTCACTTTAATCTTTTTAACATATGTTTAAACATTTCAACATGTCATAGATAACATCTCAATACTTTTTATTTATTCTAGCAAATTGACATTGTGCGATAACGGGGAATGTTAAACGATAATATATCATTATCAAAAATGATATAACTTAAATCCACTCACCTCATTTCGCTTTCCAAATCCTGGATCTGGTCCAAATCTAGCATTCCATGGTTTTCCCTTAATTAGATTCAGAACCTAACAACCATGGATTCATAATTCTTACTAAAAAAGCAAAAAGGAAAGAAAGAGGAAGAAAGTTGAATAGATCAGATCTAGAAAATTACCATACTTTGCATATGATTCTGAACACCTTTTATTAGCGTCAATTCCTTTTCTCCAAATTTTGATTTAGAATTTTCCTAAACTAATTATCTTATTTTCTGAAGAGATTTGAGGAAAAGGAAGAATGGCAGAGTTTCTGTGTATCCTCAGAAATATGAGATTTAGGGTTGGCTATACAGACCTATTTATAGGTGTATCAGAGAAATAGGGTCCTTTAGATTTGAATTACAAACCATCAGAACCGACCATGTCTCAAAACATCGCTCAGATCTAGGGTGGGGTCGACCCCCATTTGGGTGGGTCGACCCATGGGTCGACCCCGCTGTTATTCTTTCCCGCTTATTTTTTCCGCTGCGTATTTTAATTTTTCTGGATAAATTTATTGTTAATATATTTATATATATGAGCCATATATATATATATATATATATATATATATATACAAACTTCTAATGCTCGTAACTTCTTCATACGTTATCCGTTTTATGCAAACTTTGGGTCTATCTGAACCAGAATTCCGAGACGAACGCAATAGTAATGTTGGTTCCGCTTAATTCTAAATATTTAATTAGGTTATTCATATTTTATTATCTTAAAAATACAGGGTGTTATAATAGGCCATTTGGCCAATCCTTTCTGTTATGAGTAACAACCCTACAAATCTCGGTGCCAATTTCCATATAGATCCAAAATGAACTACATTCCTCAAAAGTGATACCTTGATGAAAACCATGTCTCCGACCTCAAATTCAATATTGGTCCTTCTCTTATCCACGTAGGAATTTTGCCAGTCCTGGGCTGTCTTCATGCGCCTTTTAATAAGATCTAACTTTTCTGAAGTTTGTTTAATCATCTCGAGTCCAAGTAGAAACCTTTCTGTAGACTCCCGCCAACAAGTCAGTGATCTACAGGGTCGTTCGTACAATGCCTCGAAGGGTGCCATGCTAATACTAGCCTGATAATTGTTGTTGTAAGTGAACTCTACCAAAGGAAGATGCTCTTCCGAAGTCCCTCCGAAGTCTAGGATACACAGCCTTAAAAGATCCTCTAGAACTCTATTCACCCTTTCAGTCTGCCCATCGGTCTGAGGGTGATAAGCGGTACTCAAACACAACTGTGTACCTAACGCCACTTGTAAGCTCCTCCAAAACTCACTGGTGAAAATGGGATCACGATCACTTACGCTACTGGAAGGCACTCCATGTAGACGGACTATCTAACAAAGATAAACTAGTGCCAGCCATGCTGCTGTCCTCTTACTTTTAATAGGAAAGAAATGAGCGCTCTTAGTAAGCCTGTCCACTATAACCCAAATATTGGTGTTTCCTTTTCTCGATCTAGGAAAACCGTCAATGAAATCCATCGAGACGCTCTCCCACTTCCACTGTAGGACCTCCAAAGGATGAAGTAAACCACCGAGCTTCTTTTGCTTAGCATTGATAAGCTGGCAAATCAAACATCGAGAAACAAACTCTGCTACATCCATTTTTATCCCAGCCCAAAATAAAACCCTCTTCATATCCTTATACATCTTATCACCACCGGGATGAGTAGTCATCCTAGAATGACGGGCTTCCTCAAGGACTGCCTTTAACAAACTCCCAACCCGTGGAACACAAAGCCTTCCATGTAACCATCCTCTAGAATATCTACTGAGGTGACTGGAGTCTCCCCTTTGCTGAGCTTGTCCAAAAAATCTGCTATATGTGGGTCCTCTCATTGTGAACTTCCTATTTGATCCATCAAAGTAGGTCGCACTTCTAGTGATGCCAATAGACCAGGTGTAAACTCGATAGAAGGCCTAAGATCAAAAGTTGATATATACTCCAAGTCCTGCCTCTCTACAATAGAGGACTCAAGGTCATCCTTTGCCCACTCAGTGCATCCGCAACCACACTACCCTTGCCAGGGGTATAAGCAATCTCAAAGTCATAAGATGCTAGGAACTCCATCCATCTTTGTTGCCTTAAATTAAGATCCTTCTACGAGAACAAGTACTTGAGAGATTTATGATCGGTGTACAACTCGAACTTCTCTCCTAGTAGATAATGGCGCCAAGTCTTAAGCGCGAACACTATGGCAGCTAACTCTAAGTTATGGGTAGGGTATTTCTTCTCATGAACTCTTAGCTGTCTACCTCCATACCATACTACCTTTCCCTCTTGCATCAGAACCACACCAAGCCTTGTACCACATTCATCAGTGTATACGGTGAACACTTTGTCCCCATCAGGAAAAGTTAGGACTGGGGTTGTTGTCAAAGTGCTTTTCAATCGTTGAAAAGCATCGTCACAATCTATATCTCAAGAAAATGTTAGATTCTTCTTCGTCAGTCTGGTGAGTGGGGATAATATCTTTGTGAAGTCCTTAACGAACTTCCTATGATAGCCCGCTAATCCAAGAAAACTCCTCACCACCGTTGCATTCTTTGGGATCTGCCAATCTTGAACTGCGACTGCCTTCGCAGGATCTATTGCTATCCCATCCTTAGAGACCACATGCCCTAGAAATCTCACTTCTTTTCTCCAAAAATGACATTTGGAGAATTTCGCCTTAAGTTGGTGCACACGGAGAGTTTTCATAAACTCCCTCAAATGTAGGGCATGCTCTTCCTTGTTCTTCTAGAAAATCAAGATGTCGTCAACAAAGACCACAATGAACTTATTTAGAAAGTCCCAAAACACCCTACTCATCAGATCAACAAAATAGGCGGGTGCATTCGTCAACCCAAAAGGCATGACGAGCCACTCGAAGAAACCATCTAGAGTTCTAAAAGTGGTCTTGTCTATGATGTCCTCGGCCACCCTCAGTTGATAAAATCCCTAGGCCAAATCTAACTGAGAGAAAAACTGATGCACCAACAAGCTAGTCAAACAGTTCATCTATCTTCGGAAGTGGGTGCTTATTTTTCTTAGTGAGCTTATTCAAATATCTATAATCTACACATAAGCGAAGCGAACCATCCGCCTTAGTGGAGAATACTACTGGAGCACCCCATTCAGATATGCTTCACCTAATAAAACCTTCCTCAAGTAGCTCCCCTACTTTCTTGCTGAGCTCCCTCCTTTCTCTTGGAGCCATATAGCGCACAGGCAATGCAACTGGCTTTGCGTTGTCCACCAAGTGTATACGGAAATCGATCTTGCGCCTCGGAGGTAAGCCCCAAACCTTCTCAAAAACATTAGGATACTCACAGACAAGTGGTACAGATCGTAGATCATCGATAGATGCACCAAGCGATTCTAGGAAACTGAGCATGACAAGCCCTTTAGGGTCACAAGAAATCTCGAGAGTCCTCCCATGGCAAGTCAAAAGTCTAACGACCCTCCTCTCACAATCCAGAATGGCAACATACATGGCTAGTCAATCCATCCCTAGACTCAAACCATATCCCACGAAACCAAGCACATATGCATCGCACTCAAACTCGACGCTTAACACAAATATTCTCAAACCCCGACAATCATAGACAGGTATGAGTTGTACCACCAACGGGGTTAAAGACAACAACGGGATCCAAAACCATACTAGTAATAAGGTGTAGAGACTAAACCACAGAATCAGATATAAAAGAATGTGAAGCGCTAGAATCAAAAAGAGTTCTAATAGGATGATTGGAAAGAGAAATCAAACCTTCAACAGAAACTTTCCAACCTTTATTCGGTACACTGGCCACGAGAGCATGCACCTTTCCTCCAGAAGATCCTGCCCCTTGGCCTTTTCCTTGCTTCTTTGTGCACTCCCTAGAATGGTGTCTGACCTCTCCACAATGGAAATAAGCATTCTTCTTTCTTTTGCAATCTTTGACCAATTGACCCTCGCGCCCACAATTATGATATTTCCTCTTATCTCTAGCTTTGTCGTTCTTTCCTCACTTCTTTGGTCGTTGTTCTTTCTTGGGCCACACTTTCTTGTTCCATGTTTCATCAACCTTAGCCTCTTTCTTTCTACCTTTATCTTCTTCGTGCATTGATGCCATATCAATGAGCTTCTCAAAAGTTGCCCCCATCGGAATATGAGACATATCCAACCTATGAAGGGGTTCATTCAGTCCTCTACTAACCTCAAAGCTTTCTTGTGCGAGGTGTTTACTAGGTCCAAACCAAACCTTGCCAATTGATTAAACTAATTAACATACTCTCTCATAGACATGCCTCCTTCGTTAAGCACCAAAAACCTTTCCATATGCATACTTTGCTCAGCTTGAGAAAGAAACTTTATCTCGAATCTCTATCGGAAATCATCCCAAGTCTCAACTAGATGTCCCGCCTGCGTCACTTCCCACCAACACGAGGCCACACCTTTCAGCTGCCAAAAGGCTAAATGAATCTTCCTGCGGTCATCATCTTCAAAAATCCCAAATAGATCCTCCATATCTTTAAGCCAATTCCTTGCCTCTACGAAAGTCTCAGTTCCTCAGTATGGCTTCCCTCCCATAGAATAGAAATCTTTGCATATCTTAGGGAAATTATTAACACCCAGAGAGGAAGAACAGTGGCTGTAACAGGGGGAGGGACGTCTACTTGGCCCTCGGCAGGTGTCGTAGCCTCCAGATACCTACAAAACTAGGCCAGTATTTGTTTGCGTTTAGGAATATTAGGTTCTCCAAACATACTGAAAAGAAAAGGAAAAAAGGATTCAAACAGAGAATTGAAAAATAATTCATATGGCTTTGGGGAATATGTTTTTCAATTGAAAAATATTTCATATGGCTTTGGGGAATATGTTTTTCAAAACCTTTTGAAAACAATTTTCAAAATCTTTTATCCGATTTGGTAACCTTCTACTCTGATACCAAATGTGAGACCCCACGTCCGTTAATGTCACTCTTTATGAGAATGCATTAAGTTTTGTGAAGCATTAGATGTAAACAGAAACAAAAACAAAAACATTACATGACAGATATAAAATAACAGCGGAATTAATACTTTATTAAATAGAAAAGCTTCGTGGCCCAAACCCAATTACATAATAAGTCTGAAATACTGAGAACTCATTACATTAATATAAAACATCTGTCTTGTACTAAAATCATCATCAGAGTACACTAATACATAAAAAGAGCATAATCCCCAAAATGTAGCCATAGTAAAGAAGATAGGGAATCAAGCAGTAAATCTAAGAAACTCCAAATAGAATGAAAGAAGAAACCTAATCAAGCTTGAGTATTCCCACCCTGAGAACCTGGCGGGAATGGAAGAGAGAGAAAAGGAAACAAAATGGGTCAGACATAAAGTCTGGGGAGTCCAATTACTTTTAGCGTATAAGTAAAAGCACCATGACAGACATATAAACTGAATGAAAGAAATAACTATATACAAGGCAGGTATGACAGGATAAGTAGGACCGACAGAATAGAATATATTGCGCTTCTCGAGTATTTTTCTATGCATTAATACTAGTATAACGAGAACAAGATGATCCCCACTAGAACTAGATGTAGACTTAGATGTACTTCTAGTAATAGGTTTAACCCAACAAGAATAACAGGTAGTCCCATAGGAATAACATGTATTACACCCAACAAGAATAACAGGCTCCCTAATAAGCGAGACTAGATGTACCTAATTACTGCCCCAATCGATTGGCTCCCTCGTAAATACCCGTGCTGACCCTAGAGTATGATGTATCACTTCCTGAAGTGGCAACCTCGATATTTCCAAGATGCATAGCTATATCTACTGATGTCACGACGTCTTATTTTCCCGAGAAAGCAGGCCCATGCACGCACATGACCCCGATGGAATGCTCCGTCAACACCCTTCACCCAAGTGACCTCTTATAATCAGCTCAATAAGCGTACTCCGACCCAGACCTAGTTCAGAGTACTCATTTGATACCTATATGGGTTACTAACTGAAACAGATCCCACACAACATATGATACAAGCTTCCCTCCTAGGCTTGCATCCCTACTACTAGGATTTTAATAGGTTATGCCTAATGGTTTAAGAAGGTTACATAACACCCACATGTAAAACAGGTTAAGTTTGTCAGGTATATAACCCGCCCCCACAGATTTAACAAGATTAACTTAACCCCTTGATTCAAACAAGTTTACTTAACCCTTAATCAATTTATAGGTTCAAGTAATCCCCCTCATAGATTTGAACTGGTTAAGCATTACAGATTAACAAGTTATCCACTTATGATTGTTAATGGACTAGACCTCTCATATTAAGTCTACTACTTGTGGATGCTGGTTATGCCGGGCGGTTCCGAGCAGACTTCTATCACAAGTCGGACTTAACCTCATGCCTTAGCACCGTTACTCGTACATTTATGCACTCGACCCCTCACATTAGATAAACCACTTGTGGTCGCTGGATTTGTCGGGTGGTTCCGGGCAGACTTCTACTATAAGTGTAATCTAACATTGTGTCTAAGTGCGGTTACAGTTTCTAATTACTGTAATTTTTAGGTATATTCGTTCTTAGCCAATTTTTCATGTTCGTTATAAGTTATGCCCCAAAATCCCAATACAAGTTATGCCCAAAATTCCCAATTCAAGTTATAATACACTTTATGCCCCAATATTCCCAATACAAGTTACAATACACTTAATGCCCCCAATATTCCCAATACAAGTTATGCCCTAATTTTTACGTTTCCAATTTTGGGTGTTGCATATTTGTAACGACCCGGATTTCACCCGACCCGACCGATCGCTAGATCGAAAAGACCACTCAAAACCCGAATATGTTAACTTTGGGAATACAACACATTAGAACAAATAACAACAGACTTTTATAAACATTATAATAATGTTACATCAGAGTACAGAATATCAGAGTACATTGAATAAAATATAGCGCAAGATTAAATTACAATAAATGTAATACATTGCAGCGGATCAAATATACTAATCACAGCGGAAGGCCATCATGCTCTGGACACAGCTTTAAGCTTCGATCCAGAATCCTGCTCAATATCTGCAAAATAAGCTACTCGACTGCCCGTATAGAAAAGAGGGCACCCGAGTTTGTAAAGTGAAACAAACTACGGGTCAGTCATGGGACAGGTGCGAGAAATCTTTACTTAACTTAACTAATAAGGAGGCTAATCACAGGACCACACCGCTATCATGGAACGGGTTTACTCCATTGGACTGTCAGTGCATAAATAAAGTAAATCGTTAAAAGCAACGCAATGCTTTTTAGAAAAATGAAACCAATATAAGACTCAGGTCCCATCACACAATGCAACGCCGGAGGATTGAGTTTTACCTTATAATGGTCAAAAATGTTTGATATGATAAAAACGGATTTGATATTACTATTAGTGTATATATGTTTTGAAAAACTTTTCAATCATAATGTATTAATCATAGACGGCATAGTACCCCATCCTACTATGTCGCCATATATAGGTATACAATCAAAACCGCAGGATGTCGTATTGGAGGTTGGGTTTCCATCAAGAGTCAAGGCTAGGAATGATCTCCTGACTGATTCAAGACACTCTAGCAATGTCTCAGGATTCGAACACTGGCGAACCCTTGGATACAGCAGGGCCGGTCCCCCAATAGTGCAATGGGTTGGATTGGAAATTCCTGAACACACGCTTCCCGATCCTATTAGACCTATAAATTGACCATTGCAGCCAATATAAAATCCGAGGCACCTCAAAATCCATCAACCACATAAGTAAAATGCCGGGTTGTGTTAAACCCAAACACCACTTCTAGCTAGAAAGAAACGTGTGCACTCCCTGCGTTCCCTTGCTCCGTTTCTGACTCATACCAGGGTATGAGGCTCGCGAGGTAACGAAATACACAAAGTTATGCCTAAATAGGCTATGCTTTGATCATCATCCACAAGGCTCTGCTTTTCAACAAAAGCCTTGATCAATTGCATCTTGGCATGCCACATTGATAGTCCATACCATGCGACTGATAACTATCAACACACAACCTCTAAGGGTGTTAAGCAAGAGAATAAATTCTCCGCCACCAACGGTTGTATATTAATAGAAATCAAATTACATAGAGCGAAATTCAACGTCAGACACACATCCATTTACAAGTCCGTTTTGGGTCTGAACGAAACCTAAGACACCTTATACCTTGTATATCCAAACGATCAACAATACGTCCGAACAACTACCACTGGAACCTTTTCAAGGCAGCAACTCCAATCAAAGGCATCAGTAATCCTCATTCATTCGATGTGAAGATCGCCGGTCTTTAACCACCGTCTTCATCTTCGACTTTAAATCGTCGTAGTAATTATTCAGAATGGGTTAAACCCGGTCCTTCCGAATAACTCGCGTATTTTTATAATTAAAAATCAAGTGTTATAAGGATACATTCAACGCCTGTTTCCAATTCAGAATATTTCTTAAATAAAATATTCATATTATTAGGGAAAGGTTCCCATTAATTTTATCAAAGATAAAATCTTTTAAATTTATTCTTAAATCTTATTTTCAAAGATTTATTAAAATTCCAATTCAGTTTTAATATCAAAAATCTTTACTTTACAATTATTCCAATTTAAGGAATAAATCTTAATTTTAACTGGGTTAAAGAATCAATGTCATTTGAAAACATTGTTCACGATAAACCCAAAATCATTTTCCAATAAATAAATATAAATTGGAATACCAAAAATCTTAGTTGAAAGATTTATTCTTTATTTAAAAGAAATTCTTTGTTCAAAAATATTCTTTATATAAAAGATAATCTGAATCGGAAAGCGACTCAATCATTTACCATATAACTTTGGTTATATGGATTTCATATATCGTATGTAAATGACAATAATAATAAATAATCATCAAACCATCCATTCAACATCCAAATTGATGTTCACAACTGTGTGAGCATTAAAATGAAGTAATAATGCTCATCGCAGTCTGTCAATCTATCGATTGACATATAAATAAATATTGGGACTAGTGTATACCAATTATCATCCCAATACCCGTGTGGGGTTTTCAGCCAACAACATTACAAATAAATAAATAATTGGTTAATTAATTTAACCAATTTTAATACTATCAACATGTTGATAATGATAGACCAAACATGATATTTTATTCCTAATGTCGAAATAAAATATATTTGACTCGCATAATTTCTTTATATATTTCTAATATCTAATAGAATGTAATTTATTTGTATGGAATTATTGCTAATGCCAAATAAAAGATAATTTCCCCTGTACTTTCTTTGTAAGTAATTATTCTTAACGTAAAAGAAATAATCTCATTTGTATATATTTTAAAGTACAACTCAACACATAAAATGTTTATTTAAATTGCATACAAATTCGAATGTATGCATTAACATATAAAGAGTCATTTTATCTTAACTATACATTCTAATCTATGTTTAGACCAAGAATAGGATTTTTATATTTGAATATAAATCCTAATGTAAGTTTTCAAATAAGAATGATTTTTATATTTGCATATAAATTCTATGTTGTGTTATGAAAATAAAAAATGGTTATTATATTTGCATATGAATCCTATTGTATGCTATGCAAATAAAAATGGTTATTATATTTGCATATGAATCATATTGTGTGTTATGCAAATAAAAATGTTTATTACATTTGCATATAAATCCCATCTCAACAAAATGTATAAGAAATTCTATTTTGCTAACAATTCTAATTAACAAAAGGTAATTTTGTTTCAACTATTACATTTTAGCAAAAGTAAATAGTTTTAACAGAAATAATTATTTTTGCTCAACTAAGATTTTTGTCCAAAATGGGTATTTTGATTCAACTTGTCTACTTTGACAAAAGTATATATATTGACAAAAATATACGGTTTGCTTTAACTAATCTATT
The DNA here is from genome assembly GCA_030737875.1 of Allium sativum. Taxonomy (NCBI): domain Eukaryota; kingdom Viridiplantae; phylum Streptophyta; class Magnoliopsida; order Asparagales; family Amaryllidaceae; genus Allium; species Allium sativum. The sequence goes on along the minus strand of CM060913.1, from coordinate 418,211,898 downwards.
TTGTCAAAAATGAATATTTTGACAAAACGTATATTTTGACTTAACTACTCTATTTCAACAAAACTACAGAGATGATGACTTTGTTTTGTTGACAAATCTGATTCAACAAAACAAATATAAGTGATGAGTTTGTTTTGTCGACAAAATGATAATGTTGTGTTTTCAACCATTACAGTTTGATAAAAGTGACAAAATGTATTTCAACTATTGTAAATTGGTAATGGTGAATGTTTCTGCTTCATTCTTTTAAGCAACACAAAAATTGATAATTTTCCTCATTCCTCTAAAATGACAAAAGTGAATACATTTGTCTTAACCTTTTTTAAAATGACAAATTAAATAATTTTGTCTCATTCTATTTAAATGATAAAAATGTATCTTTTTGTATTGAAATAAAAGGACAAATAAACCTTATCTATCTATTACTCTTTTTAATTTAGCTAAGATGACACTAAAAATATATCTTTTTATTATAATCTTTTTATTTTAATCTATGATGAAAATAAAAACATTTTATCTAATTTAACAAAATTACAACAATGAATTCATTTTATAGTCATCTTTTTATTTATTCTAGTTTAAAAGAAAAATGATACTTCCAATCCTATTCTTTTATTTATTTCTAAAATGTAATAATAGTGTAACTTCTAAACTATACCTTTTTATTTGTGTAACACCCCGGATTTTTGAATAATCGGATTAACAAAATTAAAGAATAAATGTTTAGCATTGTTCTAAGGTTTGTAAGCAAAAGACTAAGTAGCTCATTTTGTTGGAAAATGTGACTTGCATACAATAGCTACAGAGTTTGATCCTCGCCAACACCATATTTTTGTTTTAGGGGAATGGCTAAAAAGCGGCTCAGTGTGAACGCGGTTCAAAAAGTAGTTTAGTGTGAAAATGGTTAATTAGGAAGATAGAAATATATATAGATATATTTATAAAAATAAAATAAAATTCAACCTAAAATTTAAGAAAAAATTTCAAAACAGCGGAAGCGGGAAGGCAAAACACCAAACCGACCTATTTTATGGGTAGACACCCGCTGGGTCCACCCCGGGGTCGACTCAGGAGGTTTGGAATTGGTCCCGTCGGCCCTAAATGGTCTATGACGAAATTTAATGTTTTAGGGCTTAGGTGGCGATTTCTGGTTGGTCTGTTGACATCATTACTTGCTTTCTAAGGCCTAAATGGATTCTAGAGTGATCTGACGGCTGTAAATAAATTCAAAACTCTATAAAAAGACCCATAGACTAAAAATCTAAATCTAAATTAAAACTAAAACTATGGCTGTCATGCTGTCGTCTTGAACCCTAGAGCAGCTGCCACCAATTAGAGAGGAAGAACAACAAATCAAATCAGTTGTATTCAACCCTAACAACGAATCTTCTTCAAAGGAGAGCTAATATAACTTCAGAAATCGGAATTCAGAACTCAAGACCGCTTTTGAGTTGTGAGTTCGATCACTTTAACAAAATAATTGCTAAATTAATTATGATGTGATACACATTGGATTATAAGTGGTGGTTGTGAATCTAATTCATATGTTTAATCATGTATGTTAACTTGATTCATACTATATGATGTTATGCAAGTTTTATATATGATGTTATGCAAGTTTCATGTATGATGTTATGCAAGATTAATATGATTATGCAAGTTAATATGATTATGCAAGTTTCATATATGATGTTATGCAAGTTAATATGATTATGCAAGTTTCATATATGATGTTATGCAAGTTAATATGATTATGCAAGTTGTACATATGATGTTATGCAAGTTAATAGGATCACGCAAGTTGTATGCGAGTTATATGATGTTATGTAAGTTTGGATCTAAAATATATGCTAGTAGTTCATGATGTTAACTTGTGTCAATGAATCCCTTTATATAATCCAATCACCTAGGTTTATAACATCAGTTTTTATGCGAATATGGATGTGAAACATATGCTAGTTCGTATAAGTATTATGTTCATATGCAAGTCTAAGTGATAATTGGATTCACATATATACAAGTTCACACCTTTAAAATTTAGATCCATATTCAAGTTGACATTTTTATGTTGAAACTATGACATGCATAGTTATGCAAGTTTAAACCTTTATGTGGATCCATAGTTTACTCAGGTTAACACCTTTTATTGGATCCATAGTTATGCAAGATGACACCTTTATGTTTAGGTTGACGACATACATAGTTTATATAAGTTTGTGATAATTACCGAGGCTAGTTGGGTGTAAAACTATGTTCATACATGCAAGTTCACACCTTTTGGATCTGTGATTTTTGGATCCTTGATAATACAAATACTATGCAAGTATGTTGTAAGCAAGTTAGATGCAAAATAGATCTATTATTGTATGCATGTGACTTTGTGATGTTTATTCCTTTTTTTTTTTAAGTATTAGACTATTTGCTAGTCTAATATGTATATGTCATGTTAAGCGAACGAATGACGGGGGTACGATGGGGGTAATAGTGGATACACACATATTGTGAATTTGGCATGTAATGGCTTAAAAAGGCATGTAATTAATTTTAAGGAATAAAATTAATTAGTGATGAAATTGGTATAATTTATATACCGTAAATAGATGAGCCTAAATTTTGGTGATAAATTGTGGACATAAATAAATATGGAAATTTGAATAGGGAAAGTAATTCAAATTTGGGGAAAATTAATTATGTATAATTAATTGCCTAAGACACGAGGTTGGACTCATTTGTGGTGTAAGACTGCTCGGACCCGCCCGGCAAATCCAGCAGCCACAAATGGTAGCCCAATGTGAGAGGTCAAAGGCCCAAACTAAATGCGTAACAATTGTATGGACACGAGGTTAGGCTCGTTTGTGGGCCCGGACCCGCCTGGCAAATCCAGCAGCCATAAATGCCAGTCTAATGTGAGAGGTCCTACAGGGGTTACGGTAGTAATAAACTAAGTGACACTTAACCAAAGTAAAACATGTGGTGGGACATGGGGGTTAAGTGTGTGCCTTGGGTGGCATGAGGAAATACGATTAGTAACACTTAACCAAGGTAAAACATGTAATTGGACATAGGGGTTAAGTGGGTGCCTTGGGTGGCATGTGGAATTACTAATAGAAACCCTTAACCAAATTTAAAACATGTAAGTGGACATGATGGGGGTTAAGTGGGATGTACTAGAGGGGACCAAGCCTAGGTGGAAAGCTTGTGTCAAGCATAAGGGGGCCTTTTCAGTCTAGTAGCCCATTAAGTATCTTTGTGAGCTCGACCCAAGTCGAGGACAGGACACACCTACTGGGTCTGATTGTTAGAGGCCAAAACGGGTTAGCGGTGGCAACGCAAGTCCAACGGGGTCACGTGCGTGCGTGAGTTCGGGCTGGTAGGTAAGACGTTGTTGCATCGTGTAGTTATAAGCTGTGCATTCCTTGCGTGGTATAAGGTTGCCATATTGGGGAGTGATACACCCCACTGTGGGACCTGCACGGGTATTCACGAGTTAGGGAGCCGATCGAATGGGGCAGAGTAGTGGATACACCTAGTGGAGATAGGAGCAAACGGCACCTATGTAGTCAGCTAGGGGTACACGTAGCTACCACTATTATTAATAATTATTAAGGGGGTACACCTAGTGGAGATAGGCGTAGGTGGCACCTATGACGTCAGCTAGGAGTACATGAATTACCATTATTACTTATTGAAGGGGTACATCTAGTGGGGATAGGTACACGCTGGGTACCTATGATAGCAACTAGTGATATACAGTCAAACATGGAGGATAATGGGTACATCTAGTAGTACACGAAGCTATCATCGTTCTATTTAGCCAAGAGGGATCAAATTTCTAGAGTGACTAATAGGGGTGCGGTTAGTGTTAGTACTGTACGGTACAGTACGGTTGAGTATAGTAATTATCCTACATTGATTAGGAAGCGCCATTAACGTTATCTCTGTTTCTCTTGATTGCCTTGCCATACCCATGTGGTTCACACAGTCATTACCTTATTCTCCAGCTTATATCTTATCATATTACTTCAATAATTATGTTGTTAGAGTTATCGGACTCGCCAGACTTTATGTTTGACCCCCTTTATTTCCACCTCTTTTCTTCCTTCCCTCCCCCCCCCCCAGGTTCTAAGGGTGGGACTAGTACTAGTGGAGCTTGATTGGGATCTCTTCGGGAGCACTTGGATTTGGATTGCTGAAGTAAAGTTCAGCCTATCATTTTCTTTATGGCTATTTGTAGTAGTGGGATTATGTACTTTGTTTTATCAAGATGGATATTATGTACTTGACTTTGGTTTATGGTTTTTGATGATGTAACCAAACAAATTTACTTTCTGCTGCAATAAATAAAGTTTTAAATTTTCAAGTACTGCTTTATATCTGTATTGCTGTGATTTTCTGTTCTATATTCACTTAAAATGCTCCATGGAAGTTAATGCATTCCCTTTGCGAGTGACATTAATGGACATGGGGTGGTACACGTGGTATCAGAGCTGAAGGTTACCAGAACTGATAAGATATTTTGAAAAACTATTTTTCAAAAGCATTTTTATAAAGAATACTTTCAAAAATATGTTTGTAGAAGAGTATTTTTGAAGAAAAGGTTTATTTTAAGAACATAATCCCCAAGAGCCATATATCCTTCCTTCGATTCTCCGTTTTGAATCTCTTCCTCTTTCTCTTTTTGAGTCCTCCCCCCCTCCGCGTATAGATGCTTTTTCTAAGATAAATAAGGACTTATGTACGTAGGACGGAAAACCACTTCAAGGGACTTAGACGTTTGTCGGGCTAGAAGTTATTCCAAGAAAGTGGAGGGCTTGTTGGTAACTTTAAGATAGACGATGGGAGGAAGGTTCAAATAGCTGGTTGGTTAACAAAGGATGAAACCTCATCTTAGTGGGAGGTCACGAATGGAGAATGTGAAGAAGAAGGTTAGTTGTTTTGGAGAAATAGGATACCTGAGGATTTTCCAAAGAGGCAAGGACAAAGTACAGGATCTTCTGGAGGGTAGTTGTATTCCCTCACGGCTGGTATACCTGATGGGGGTAGGACCGTCTAGGTTGAAATTTGGTTTTCTTTATCATCCTGTTTAAACTTTGTTTGATTCTGGCGCTTCATACTCATTAGTATCTGCTTCGTTAGTTGAAACACTGCACCTAAATACTAGTCCAGTTAAGGATCCCATCCTAGTCTCAAATCCTGTTGGTGGTTCGGCTCATCCTTCAATGGTTTGTCAGGATTTGAGAGTGTCTATCTTGGGCATTGGATTTGAATGCAACGCCTTTGTCCTTGGTTTCACGGGCTATAGTTTGATTCTAGGGGTGGATTGGGTAGCCAGGCGGGGTGCCATCCTAGATTGTGAAAGGAGGGTAGTTAGACTATTGATTCGTTATGGAAAGACCCTCATATTTCTTGTGACCCTAGGGGTTCGGTGATGCTTAGCTGCCTAGAATCTTCTGACGCATCCAACGATGATTGGGAGTCTGTTTGTGTGGTCCGTGAGTATGGAGACGTCTTTGATAAAGTGCGGGGTTTACCCAAAGGCGCGAAATAAGTTTTCGTATGTGCTTAATAGATTAAGCAAAGCCAGTTATGTGATCAGCGGTGGTTTTGGAGCAAGACTGGCAAGGACAGCCAGAGTCGGTCAAGTGCTCAATTGGTTGGCCGTCTTACTAGTATCATCTCACGTAGGTCGTCTGAATTCGAAGGAGGTATCCCTTGGGTGTTTGTCTGATACTGGTTTAGGCCTTTGGGGCTTGCACTTGGGGGATGTCGAGTTCGACTAGGATGGTCTGTGTGAGAGATGGATAGTTGTGACAATTTTGCATGGCATAATATCCTGGTTTTCTCTAGAAGCAGAGAAGAGCATGCCCTACATCTTAGGGAAAGCTTAGGGATCCTACAAGTGCACCAGCTTAAAGCTAAGTTCTCCAAAATACCATTTTTGGAGGAAAGAAGTGAGGATTTTAGGGAATGTGGTCTCTAGGGAAGGGTGATATGTTATGGTGGAAGACAGTCGAAATTCCATGAGAGAAATTACGCTACACATGATCTAGAGTTGGCCACTATTGTCTTTGCGCTTAAGTCTTGGCGTCATTATCTTCTTGGCGAGAAATTCGAATTATTCACTGACCACAAATCACTAAAATACTTATTTTCTCAAAAAGACTTGAACTTAAGGCAGCAAAGGTGGATGGAATTCTTAGCATCCTACGATTTCGAGATAGCATATACCCCTGGCAAGGGTAACGTGGTGGTAGACGCCTTAAGTAGAAAAAGGTTGTCCTTGAGTCCGTTGTTTGTTGAGCGGCGAAGCATAGAGTTCATCTCTACGTTTGACTTTAAACCTTCTGTTGACTTCGTACCTGGTTTGCTAGCATCCTTAGAGGTCAGACCTATACTTTTGGGATGGATTAGTGAGGCATAGCGAGATGACCCACAGTTGGTTGAGTTAGTAGAGAAGCTCAAAGGAGGGGAGTCATAAAGCCATCTCCGTAGGTATACCCTAGATGATAAGGGTTGGTTACGTAGGGACGGTAGGCTTTGTGTACAAAAAGATGAGGAAGGACGTGGCAGAGTTTATCGCTAGATGCTTGGTGTGCCAACAAGTAAAAGCAGAGAAAAAGAAGCCCGGTGGATTACTACACCCATTGAAGGTCCCACAATGGAAGTGGGAAAGCGTCTCGATGGATTTTGTTAATGGATTACCGAGATCGAGGAAGGGTAACACGGGGATTTGGGTCGTGGTAGACAGACTTACTAAGAGTGCCCATTTCATTCTCGTGAAGAGTAAAAGGACTGCTCCATGGTTAGCCTCCGTATACATTCGAGAAATAGTTCGTTTGCACGGTGTTCCTTCTAGCATAGTGAGCGATCGCGATCCTATCTTTACTAGCGAATTTTAGAAGAGCTTGCAAGAGGCGGTAGGGATTCAGTTATGTTTGAGCACCGCGTATCATCCTCAGACGGATGGCCAGACCGAGAGGGTGAATCGTATTCTAGAGGACCTATTGAGGTTGTGTGTCTTAGATTTCGGAGGTACATGGGAGGAACGTCTTCCGTTGGTGGAGTTTGCATATAATAACAGCTTTCAGTCTAGCATTGGCATGACACCGTTCGAGGCTCTTTGTGGACGGCCGTGTCGTTCGCCTACATGGTGGTGGGAGTCTACAGATAAGATCTTACTTGGCCCGATATGATTAGAGAGGCTTCGGAAAAGATTGATTTGATTCGAAGGAGGATGAAGACGATGCAAGATAGGAAGAAATCTTATGCGGACAAGAGGAGGATAGATCTTGAGTTTGATATTGGGGACATGGTCTTTGTCAAGGTGTCTCCATTACGGAACGTCGTTCGCTTTGGGTCCGGTGGGAAGTTAGCACCAAGGTTCGTAGGGCCGTTTCCTATTAAGGAGAGGATTGGGCAGATGGCGTATAGAGTGGAGTTGCCCGAGAGACTTAGTGGCGTACACGATGTATTCCATGTGTCACATTGGAGGAAGTGCTTGCACGAGACCGCGGAAGTGGTAGAGCTGAGCTTGCTTAGAGAGGTGGAGATAGAGCGTGATGCGACGATTCAGCGAGCTTCTACGTGCATTCTTGGGTCGGAGGTTAAGAAGTTGAGGAATCGATAGGTCAAGCTAGTCAAAGTGCAATGGGGAGATGATGAAAGCAACGCTACTTAGGAGACGGAAGAGAAGATGCGTTCATTATACCCTTTTCTTTTTTAGGGTATGTCTTTTAGTTTCTCCTTTATCGCTTACCTTATACCTATCTTATCTTTAGTATGTCCTCTCGTTAGTACCTTTGACCTTTAGATATGGTAGTCCTATGATTAAAACATGTGTTTGAGACATGTTATGTATGATGGATGCATGTGGATGCAAGTGTTTGCTAGTGGTTGCTCGTGGATGCATATACACACACTTTAGGCACTAGATCGGCTCAGTCACTTCATATTGCATATTGCATATAAATGTATGTGCATATTTAAGCTAATGGATGCATAATGGTTATGCTATCATATGGATGTTGCATTTTGGTGAATGGTTGTGCACACATGTAGAAATAATATGTATCAATAGGGTTCTTTCGCATACATAATGGATGCATCACACCATCATGGTTTGCATTAAGGAGGTCAATTGAATCAGTAGACCGCCTGATTTTGCATTAGATAAAGAACATATACACACACACTTTTTGCATATGTTCATACAACATTAGAAATTCTATAAGGAAAATGGATGCCTGTGTTTGGTGGTTGAGTAGATGGTTGTTTGGATGTTAGGATATGCATTCTCCTTAACTTGGAGATTTCGGGGGCGAAACCCTTTAAGGTGGGGAGAATGTAACACCCCGGATTTTTGAATAATCTAATTAACTAAATTAAAGAATAAATGTTTAGCATTTTTCTAAGGTTTGTAAGCAAAAGACTAAGTAGCTCATTTGGTTGGAACATGTGACTTGCATACAAGAGGTACAGAGTTCGATCCCCGCCAACGCCATATTTTTGTTTGAGGGGAATGGCTAAAAAGCGGCTTAGTGTGAACGCGGTTCAAAAAGTAGTTTAATGTGAAAATAGTTAATTAGGAAGATAGAAATATATATAGATATATTTATAAAAATAAAATAAAATTCAACCTAAAATTTAAGAAAAAAAATTCAAAACAGCGGAAGCGGGAAGGCAAAACACCAAACCGACCTACTTTATGGGTTGACCCAAGACCTGTTGGGTCGACCCCAAGGTTGACTCAGGAGGTTTGGAATTGGTCCCGTCGGCCCTAAATGGTCTATGACGAAATTTTATGTTTTAGGGCTTAGGTGGCGATTTCTGGTTGGTCTGTTGACATCATTACTTGGTTTCTAAGGCCTACATGGATTCTAGAGTGATCTGACGGCTGTAAATAAATTCAAAACTCTATAAAAATACCCATAGACTCAAACCCTAAACCAAAATTAAAGCTAACTCTATGGTCGTCATGTTGTCGTCTAGAACCCTAGAGCAGCTGCCACCAATTAAAGAAGAAGAACAACAAAACAAATCAGTTCTATTCAACCCTAACAAGGAATCTTCTTCAAAGAAGAGCTAATACAACTTCAGAAATCAGAATTCAGAACTCAAGACCGCTTTTGAGTTGTGAGTTCGATCACTTTAACAAAATAATTGCTAAATTAATTATGATGTGATATACGTTGGATTATAAGTTGTGGTTGTGAATCTAATTCATATGTATAATCATGTATGTTAACTTGATTCATATTATACGATGTTATGCAAGTTTTATATATGATGTTATGCAAGTTTCATGTATGATGTTATGCAAGATTAATATGATTATGCAAGTTTCATATATGATGTTATGCAAGTTAATATGATTATGCAAGTTTTATATATGATGTTATGCAAGTTAATATGATTATGCAAGTTGTACATATGATGTTATTCAAGTTAATAGGATAACGCAAGTTGTATGTGAGTTATATGATGTTATGTAAGTTTGGATCTAAAATATATGCTAGTAGTTCATGATGTTAACTTGTGTCAATGAATCCCTTTTTATAATCCAATCACCTAGGTTTATAACATCCGTTTTTATGCGAATATGGATGTGGAACATATGCTAGCTCGTATAAGTATTATGTTCATATGCAAGTCCAAGTGATAATTGGATTCACATATATACAAGTTCACACCTTTAAAGTATAGATCCATATTCAAGTTGACATTTTTATGTTGAAACTATGACATGCATAGTTATGCAAGTTTACACCTTTATGTGGATTCATAGTTTACTCAGGTTTTCACCTTTTATTGGATTCATAGTTATGCAAGATGACACCTTTATGTTTAGGTTGACGACATACAAAGTTTATGTAAGTTTGTGATAATTACCTAGGCTAGTTGGGTGTAAAACTATGTTCATACATGCAAGTTCACACCTTTTGGATCTATGATTTTTGGATCCTTGATAATACAAAGACTATGCAAGTATGTTGTAAGCAAGTTAGACGCAAATTAGATCTATTATTGTGTGCATGTGACTTTGTGATGTTTATTCCTTTTTTTTTAAGTATTAGACTATTTGCTAGTCTAATATGTATATGTCTTGTTAAGCGAGCGAATGACGGGGGTACGATGGGGATAATAGTGGATACACACATATTGTGAATTTGGCATGTAATGGCCTAAAAAGGCGTGTAATTAATTTTAAGGAATAAAATTGATTAGTGATGAAATTGGTATAATTTATATACCATAAATAGATGAGCATAATTTAGGTGATAAATTATCGACATAAATAAATATGGAAATTTGAATAGTGAAAGTAATTCAAATTTAGGGAAAATTAATTATGTATAATTAATTGCCTAAGACACGAGGTTGGACTCGTTTGTGGTGTATGACTGCCCGGATCCGCCCGGCAAATCCAGCAGCCACAAATGGTAGCCCAATGTGAGAGGTCAAAGGCCCAAACTAAATGCGTAACAATTGTATGAACACGAGGTTAGGCTCGTTTGTGGGCCCGGACCCGCCGGGCAAATCTAACATCCATAAATGCCAGTCTAATGTGAGAGGTCCTACAGGGGTTACGGTAGTAATAAATTAAGAAACACTTAACAAAAGTAAAACATGTGGTGGGACATGGGAGTTAAGTGTGTGCCTTGGGTGGCATGAGGAAATACGATTAGTAACACTTAACCAAGGTAAAACATGTAAGTGGGACATAGGGGTTAAGTGGGTGCCTTGGGTGGCATATGGAATTACTAATAGAAACCCTTAACCAAATTTAAAACATGTAAGTGGACATGTAGGGGGTTAAGTGGGATGTACTAGAGGGGACCAAGCCTAGGTGGAAAGCTTGTGTCAAGCATGGGGGGCCCTTTTCATTCCAGTAGCCCATTAAGTATCTTTGTGAGTTCGACCCAAGTCGAGGACGGGACACCCTACTGGGTCTGATTGTTAGCGGCCAAACGGGTTGGCGGTGGCAACGCAAGTCCAACGGGGTCACGTGCGTGCGTGGGTCCGGGCTGGTAGGTAAGACGTTGTTGCATTGTGTAGTTATAAGCCGTGCATTCCTTGCGTGGTATAAGGTTGCCATATTGGGGAGTGATACACCCCACTGTAGGACCTGCACGGGTATCTACGAATTAGGGAGCCGATCGAATGGGGCAGGGTAGTGGGTACACCTAGTGGAGATAGGAGCAGACGACACCTATTTAGTCAGCTAGGGTTACACGAAGCTACCACTATTATTAATAATTATTAAGGGGGTACACCTAGTGGAGATAGGAGCAGGTGGCACCTATGACGTCAGCTAGGAGTACATGGAATTACCATTATTACTTATTGAAGGGGTACAACTAGTGGGGATAGGTACACGCTGGGTACCTATGATAGCAACTAGAGATATACAGTCAAACATGGAGGATAGTGGGTACATCTAGTAGTACACGAAGCTATCATCGTTCTATTTAGCCAAGAGGGATCAAATTTCTAGAGTGACTAGTAGGAGTGCAGTTAGTGTTAGTACAGTACGGTAGAGTATAGTAATTATCCTATATTGATTAGGAAGCGCCATTAATGTTATCTCTATTTCTCTTGATTGCCTTGCCTTACCCATGTGGTTCACACAGTCATTACCTTATTCTCCAGCTTATATCTTATCATATTGCTTTAATAATTATGTTGTTGGAGTTATTGGACTCGCCAGACTTTATGTCTGACCCTATTTGTTTCCACCCCTTTTCTTCCTTTCCCCCCTCCCCCTAGGTTCTAAGGGTGGGACTAGTACTAGTGGAGCTTGATTAGGATCTCTTTGGGAGCACTTGGATTTGGATTGCTGAAGTAAAGTTCAGTCTATCATTTTCTTTAAGGCTATTTGTAGTAGTGGGATTATGTACTTTGTTTTATCAAGATGGATATTATGTACTTGACTTTGGTTTATGGTTTTTGATGATGTAACCAAAAATATTTACCTTCTGCTACAATAAATAAAGTTTTAAATTTTCAAGTACTGCTTTATATTTGTCTTATTGTGATTTTCTGTTTTATATTCACTTAAAATGCTCCATGGAAGTTAATGCATTCCCATTGCGAGTGACATTAATGGACGTGGGGTGTTACAATTTGCATCTAAAATGCAAATTAAAAGGTAATATTTTAATTTATTATTTATTTGCGTCAAAGAATGCAAATAAAAGTACAACTTCTAATTCAAGGTTTTATTTGCATCTAAATTTGCAACTAAAAATGCAACTTCTAATTCAATAGTTTATTTGCACCAAAGAATGCAAATATAAATTCAACCTTTAATATGATGGTTTATTTGCATCAAAGAATGCGAATGAAAATTCGACTTTTAAATATGGTGTTTATTTGCATCAAAGAATGCAAATAAAAAAAATAATCTTTTAACTACGATGTTTATTTGCATCTGAATATGCAAATAAAAATGTAATATTTTAATTACGATGTTTATTTGCATCTAAATATGCAAATAAAAATGTAATATTTTAATTTATGCTTTATGCTTTGTTTGCAACTAAATTTATAAACAAAAATGTAACTCTTGAAATCATATTTTTATTTCTATCTAAAATACAAAATAAAAATGTTATATTCATTCTAATGTTTTTGTTTGCATCTAAAATGCAAGCAAAATGTAATTTTTATTCTAATGTTTTGTTTGCATCTAAAATTGCAAACAAAAATATGGTTTTAATTCTATTGGTTTGTTTGCATCTAAAATTGCAAACACAAATATGATTTCAATTCTAATGTTTTGTTTGCATCTAAAATTGCAAACAAAAATATTGTTTTAATTATTTCAATGCATATTTGCGTTAGAGAATGCAAATAAAAGAATATTTTATACTTCAATATATATTTGCATAAAAGAATGCAAATTAAAGAGCAATTTTCTATTTCTATGTATATTTGCATAAAAGAAAGCAAATAAAAGATCAATTTTATTTCCTGTATAAATTATTTGTAAAAGGATGTAAATAAAAGAACATTTATATTTCCTATGTATTTTTGCATAAAAGAATGCAAATAAAAGATCAATTTTATTTCTATGTATATATTTGCATTAGAGAATGCAAATATAAAATCAGTTTTTCTATACAATGTATATTTGTATCAAGGAATGCAAATAAAGGAATAACCTTTTAATACAAGGTATATTTGCATTAAAGAATGCAAATAAAGAAGTAACTTTTTCTCAATTCAATGATTTAGACAAAAATGATATATTTTCCATTGTATTGACAATTCTATTTCAATATAATAAAAATGATAAAATCATGTTTTATGTAAAATTGATAATCCTATTCCAATTAAGTAAAAATGGTGAAATAATGTTTTATGGGTAATTTAAAATTCTATTTTAATATAAGAAAAATGTTAAAGTAATGTTTTACATTGAATTGGCAATACTATTTCAATTTAATAAAATAATCCAAATAATGTTTTTATGTTGAATGGCCACCCTAATGCAATTCAACAAAAATGTTCAAAATAATTTATTTATTTATTAAAGGGAAATTTTAATCTAAACCAATAACCCAACAATATTTATTTTTATCGAAATGGAAATCCTAATCCAAATCAATAAACAAACAATATGGTTATTTTTACTGAACACATACAAACCTGTGTTTATGCATCACCCACAAACAGATAAATCATTCACAATATCATCACATAACAGATCAGAATCATGCGCATTCAATCGTCACATAACAAATAAATTAGATAATTAATTAATTAAATAAAAAGAAGAAATCTCACAGTCGTGTCGTAAGTTGGTCCAAAATTCAAACAGCCCGGAATTGTCCCGTTTCAATCTAGGAGCGAAGATCTTTGTCGTACGAACACAACGCTTCTGAAATCGCGTTATTCATGATCGAGTTATGGCTTAAACAAGATTGGTATTATTTTTAAAATTAAGTTATTAAAATATAAAAAGGGATTTAAACCTTTCTTCTCTTTACAGATACAAGGCCGTGAGTTTTCGTTCTTTGTTCAATTCTAGGTTTGACTTTTGCTCTCGAATGGTATAATGGTTTGATGATCGGAAGGTGGCACTTCGACCGGCTAGGAGAAGTGCACGTGCGCTGGTGGAGGGGGCCCACTCGGTGGTGCCTAGGTGACGTGGCGATGGTGGTTTTGGCCGACGTTTGGGTGCCCGGTTCTGGGAGTTCGGGCCACTAGAGAATGATCAAGCCGTATAGAAATGTAGAGGAGGAAGAGAGCTTCCATACAGTATAAAAGGTGAAGTCTAATTCGTGGAGGAGAGAGAGGTTTTATTGGATGAGTGTGGAGCAAATTCGGCCATGGATTAGAAGAGGGCGGCGGCTACTGTGAAAGGGACGAGAGTTTTGTGAAGATGATGTTATTTTATAATATTTAATTTTGATTTTTTTCAAATAAGTCCATACGTTTTAAACCAAACCAATTTCTATCCAACTGGAGTCTACCATACCCAATAGCCCCTGTTCCGGATCCAATGGGCTAGGTTTCGTGAGCCCAATCAAATGTCTTCAGCTTGTTTTATTTAATTTAATATTTAAATTATTTATTTAATTAATTCAATCTTACATTTAAATTCACCGGGGCTACATACAACCTCTAAAAATTCCGGAAAAAATATTTCTACCTATGTTTTGACAAAAAGGACCTAACAAGACTAATTTCCTTGAATTCTGAGACCGTTTGAAAAATGGTCATTTTCAAGTTGATTAAATTTGACTGAAATTGACAAAACACATTTTCTTTTGCTACGGTTACATGTTAATTCTAAAAATTATGAGAATTGAAACCTAACAATAATTTGACATTCCGAATCCAACAAAAGTGGTTTCGTCGAAAAGGAGGTCGTTTGAAAAATGGTTATTTTTAATATATATATATATATATATATATATATATTCTACACCAACTATTCTGATTTTTAAACTGGGCATAACTTTTGATTCCCGCTATGAAATTTCTATTTTTCGGATTCGTTGGAAAGATATTTTTTAATAGATTCTAATATTTTTGGTTTCACTAAAATCCGCTAAATTTTGAATCTGGTACATTCGGTCAAAGTTCAAGTTTGACTTTTCAAACTACCGCGCTATTTCTAACTCCTTTTATAATTAAAATTAAATTTTTCATTCTAACTTCGAATTAAATAAATTTTCTCGTCGTTATTATTTAAAATAAATTATTTTTACTATTAAAATTTCTAAAATAAAAATTATAAATTGGTTTAGAATTTGCGGGTTGTTATAATCTCCCCCACTTAAAATCTTTTCGTCCTCGAAAAGGAACGAAGCTAAAGGTCATTTAATTAACCAACTCAACCTTTAATTTTGATCAATTTTTAGTTCAGTTCAATATTAAATTTGATTTAGTTAAATTTATCATTCTTTTATATATTGGTTAAATTAATTATCATTCCAATATTTTAATTAGTCAAACAAATTATCAAACATCACAACCAGCAATCAATTAGGTGATTAACTTTTCAAATATATATAACTTTTATAAATAGTCAAAAATCATATCTTTAGCGCAAGTCATAGTAGTAGACCCTATCTAGTTTTGGTTCTCACACCAGTCAATGGAAATATATAGATATACCACTTTCGAAACTCGAATATAAATTCTGATGATGTTTCGAACCACCATCAGAACATCTCTGGGCGACTAAAGTGTGATTCTATATCTATCTAGTAAATTTGAGGTTTCGAATACACGCTAGCTAGGCGTATATTTGAAAACTTTATATACTCGATTGTCCAAAATAAAATAAAATAATATATTCAAATACGTATAATAAGATTTTAAATTTTCAAAACTAAATTTGTTTGCATTTTTAATTTAAAAAAATACTCTTCACAATCGTTCTAGGATACTACTGGTCCTATCTCTAACGAGTTATCCTTATTGGATATTACCAATCCAATCTCTGATGAGTCTTTTGCTCAGTTCTAATGAGTTGTACCCCAAAGATTTGAGCTAACCAGAGCTCTGATACCAACTGTAACGACCCAGATTTCACCCACCCGACCGATCGCTAGATCGACCAAGACCGCTCAAAACGTGAATACGTTAACTTTGGGAATACAACACATTAAAACAAATAACAACAGACTTTTATAAACATTATAATAATGTTACATCAGAGGACAGAATACCAAAGTACATTGAATAAAATACAGCGGAAGATTAAATTACAATAAATGTAATACATTGCAGCGGATCAAATATACTAATCACAGCGGAAGGCCATCATGCTCTGGACATAGCTTTAAGCTTCGATCCAGAATCCTGCTCAATATCTGCAAAATAAGATACTCGACTGCCCGTATGGAAAAGTGGGCACCTGAGTTTGCAAAGTGAAACGAACTACGGGTCAGTCATGAGACTGGTGTGAGAAATCTTTACTTAACTTAACTAATAAGGAGGCTAATCACAGGACCACGCCGCTATCGCGGAACGGTTTTACTCCATTGGATTGCCAATGCATAAAAAAAGTAAATCGTTAAAAACAACGCAGTGCTTTTTAGAAAAATGAAACCATTATAAGACTCAGGTCCCATCACACAATGCAATGCAAGCCGGAGGATAGAGTTATATCTTATAATGGTCAAAAATGCTTGATACGATAAAAATGGATTTGATATTATTATTAGTGTATATATGTCTTGAAAAACTTTTCAATCATAATGTATTAATCATAGACGGCATGGTACCCCATCCTATTATGTCGCCAGATATAGATATACAATCAAAACCGCAGGATGTCGTATTGGAGGTTGGGTTTCCATCAAGAGTCAAGGCTAGGAACGATCTCCTGACCGATTCAAGACACTCTAGCAATGTCTTAGGATTCGGACGCTGGAGAACCCTTGGATACAGCATGGCCGGTCTCCCGATAGTGCAATGGGTTGGATTGGCAATTCCTGAACACATGCTTCCTGATCCTATTGGACATATAAATTGGCCATTGCGGCCAATAAAAAATCCGAGGCGCCTCAAAATCCATCAACCACATAAGTAAAATGTCGAGCTATGTTAAACCCAAACACCACTTCTAGCTAGAAAGAAACGTGTGCACTCCCTGCGTTCCCTTGCTCCGTTTCTGACTCATATCGGGGTGTGAGGCTCGCGAGGTAACGAAATACACAAAGCTATGCCTAAAAGGCTATGCTTTGATCATCATCCACAAGGCTCTGCTTTTCAACAAAAGCCTTGATCAATTGCATCTCGGCATGCCACATTGACAGTCCATACCATGCGACTAATAACTATCAACACACAACCTCTAAGGGTGTTAAGCAAGAGAATAAATTCTCCACCACCAACGGTTGTATATTAATAGAAATCAATTTACATAGAACGAAATTCAACGTCAGACACACATTCATTTACAAGCCCGTTCTGGGTTTGAACGGAACCGGAGGCACCTTATACCTTGCATATCCGAACGATCAACAATATGTCCGGACAACTACCACTGGAACCTTTTCAAGTCAGCAACTCCAATCAAAGGCATCAGTAGTCCTCATCCATTCGATGTGAAGATCGCCGATCTTCAACCACCGTCTTCATCTTTGACTTTTAATCGTCGTAGTAATTATTCAGAATGGGTTAAACCCGGTCATTCCGAATAACTCGCGTATTTTTATAATTAAAAATCAAGTGTTATAAGGATACATCCAACGCCTCTTTCCAATTCAGAATATTCTTAAATAAAATATTCATATTATTAGGGAAAGGTTCCCATTAATTTTATCAAAGATAAAATCTTTTAAATTTATTCTTAAATCTTATTTTTCAAAGATTTGTTAAAATTCCAATTCAGTTTTAATATCAAAAATCACTACTTTACAATTATTCCAATTTAAGGAATAAATCTTATTTTTAACTGGGTTAAAGAATCAATGTCATTTAAAAACATTGTTCACGATAAACCCAAAATCATTTTCCAATAAAAAAATATAAATTGAAATACCAAAAATCTTAGTTGAAAGATTTATTCTTTATTTAAAATAAATTCTTGGTTTAAAAATATTCTTTATATAAAAGATATTCTGAATCGGAAAGTGGCTCAATCATTTACCATATAACTTTGGTTATATGGATTTCATACATCGTATGTAAATGACAATAATTATAAATAATCATCAAACCACTCATTCAACATCCAAAGTGAAGTTCACAACTATGTGAGCATTAAAATGAAGTAAGCTCATCGCAGCCTGTCAATTTATCGATTGACATAAGAATAAATATTGGGACTAGTGTATATCAATTATCATCCCAATACCCGAATGGGGTTTTCAGCCAACAATAGTACATATAAATAAATAATTGGTTAATTAATTTAACCAATTTTAATACTATCAACATGTTGATAATGATAGACCAAACATGATATTTTATTCCTAATGTCGAAATAAAATATATTTGACTCGCATAATTTCTTTATATATTTCTAATATCCAATAGAATGTAATTTATTTGTATGGCATTATTGCTAATGCCAAATAAAAGATAATTTCCCCTATACTTTCTTTGTAAGTAATTATTCTTAACGTAAAAGAAATAATCTCATTTGTATATATTTTAAAGTATAACTCAACACATAAAATGTTTATTTAAATTGCATACAAATTTTAATGTATGCATTAACATATAAAGATGTCATTTTATCTCAACTATACATTCTAATCTATGTTTAGATCAAGAATAGGATTTTTATATTTGAATATACATCCTAATGTAAGTTTGCAAATAAGAATGATTTTTATATTTGCATATAAATTCTATGTTGTGTTATGAAAATAAAAAATGGTTATTATATTTGCATATGAATCCTATTGTATGTTATGCAAATAAAAATGGTTATTATATTTTCATGTGAATCCTATTGTGTGTTATGCAAATAAAAATGGTTATTATATTTGCATATAAATCCCATCTCAACAAAACGTATAAGAAATTCTATTTTGCTGACAATTCTAATTAACAAAAGGTAATTTTGTTTCAACTATTACATTTTAGCAAAAGTAAATATTTTTAATAGAAATAGTTATTTTTGTTCAACTAAGCTGTTTTTCCAAAATGGGTATTTTGATTCAACTTGTCTACTTGGACAAAAGTATATACATTGACAAAAATATATGGTTTCCTTTAACTAATCTATTTTGTCAAAAATTTGACAAAATGTATATTTTGACTTAACTCCTCTATTTCAACAAAACAAAAAAGATGATAACTTTGTTTTGTTGACAAATCTGGTTCAACAAAACAAATATAAGTGATGAGTTTGTTTTGTCAACAAAATGATAATGTTGTGTTTTTAACCATTACAGTTTGGCAAAAGTGACAAAATGTATTCCAACTATTGTAAATTGGTAATGGTGAATGTTTCTGCTTCATTCTTTTAAGCAACACAAAAATGGATAATTTTCTTCATTCCTCTAAAATGACAAAAGTGAATACATTTGTCTTAACTTTTTTTAAAATGACAAATTAAATAATTTTGTCTCATTCTATTTAAATGATAAAAATATATCTTTTTGTATTGAAATAAAAGGATAAATAAACCTTATCTATCTATTACTCTTTTTAATTTAGCTAAGATGACACTAAAAATATATCTTTTTATTCTAATCTTTTTATTCTAATCTTTTTATTTTAATCTATGATGAAAATAAAAACCTTTTATCTAATTTAACAAAATTACAACTAAGATGAATTTATTTTATAGTCATCTTTTTATTTACTCTAGTTTAAAAGTAAAATGATACTTCCAATCCTATTCTTTTATTTATTTCTAAAATGTAATAAAAGTGTAACTTCTAAACTATACCTTTTTATTTGCATCTAAAATGAAAATAAAAAGGTAATATTTTAATTTATTATTTATTTGCATCAAAGAATGCAAATAAAAATACAACTTCTAATTCAAGGTTTTATTTGCATCTAAATTTGCAAATAAAAATGCAACTTCTAATTCAATAGTTTATTTGCATCAAATAATGCAAATATAAATCCAACCTTTAATACGATGGTTTATTTGCATCAAAGAATGCAAATGAAAATTCGACTTTTAAATACGGAGTTTATATGCATCAAAGAATGGAAATAAAAAATATGTTCTTTTAACTACGATGTTTATTTGCATCTGAATATGCAAATAAAAATATAATATTTTAACGACGATGTTTATTTGCATCTAAATATGCAAATAAAAATGTAATATTTTAATTTATGTTTTATGCTTTGTTTGCAACAAAATTTATAAACAAAAATGTAACTCTTGAAATCATATTTTTATTTCTATCTAAAATACAAAATAAAAATGTTATATTCATTCTAATGTTTTTGTTTGCATCTAAAATGCAAGCAAAATATAATTTTTATTCTAATGTTTTGTTTGCATCTAAAATTGCAAACAAAAATATGGTTTTAATTCTAATGGTTTGTTTGCATCTAAAATTGCAAACAAAAATATGATTTTAATTCTAATGTTTTTTTTGCATCTAAAATTGCAAATAAAAATATTGTTTTAATTATTTCAATGCATATTTGCGTTAGAGAATGCAAATAAAAGAATATTTTATATTTCAGTATATATTTGCATAAAAGAATGCAAATAAAAGAGCATTTTTCTATTTCTATGTATATTTCATAAAAGAATGCAAATAAAAGATCAATTTTATTTCCTATATAAATTATTTATAAAAGGATGTAAATAAAAGAACATTTATATTTCCTATGTATATTTGCATAAAAGAATGCAAATAAAAGATCAAATTTACTTCTATGTATATATTTGCATTAGAGAATGCAAATATAAAATCAATTTTTCTATACAGTGTATATTTGCATCACATAATGCAAATAAAGGAATAACCTTTTAACACAAGGTATATTTGCATTAAAGATTGCAAATAAAGAAGTAACTTTTTCTCAATTCAATGATTTAGACAAAAATGATATATTTTCCATTGTATTGACAATTCTATTTCAATATAATAAAAATGATAAAATCATGTTTTATGTAAAATTGATAATCCTATTCCAATTAAGTAAAAATGGTGAAATAATGTTTTATGGGTAATTTAAAATTCTATTTTAATATAATAAAAATGTTAAAGTAATGTTTTACATTGAATTGGCAATACTATTTCAATTTAATAAAATAATCCAAATAATGTTTTTATGTTGAATGGCCACCCTAATGCAATTCAACAAAAATGTTCAAAATAATTTATTTATTAAAGGGAAATTTTAATCTAAACCAATAACCCAACAATATGATTTATTTTTATCGAAATGGGAATCCTAATCTAAATCAATAAATAAACAATATGGTTATTTTTACTGAACACATACAAACCTGTGTTTATGCATCACCCACAAACAGATAAATCATTCACAATATCATCACATAACAGATCAGAATCATACACATTCAATTGTCACATAACAAATAAATTAGATAATTAATTAATTAAATAAAAAGAAGAAATCTCACAGTCGTGTCGTAAATTGGTCCAAAATTCAAACAGCCCGGAATTGTCCCATTTCAGTTTAGGATCGAAGATCTTTGTCGTACGAACACAACGCTTCTGAAATCGCGTTATTCTGAGTTAGTATGATCGAGCTATGGCTTAAATAAGATTGGTATTATTTTTAAAATTAAGTTATTAAAATATAAAAAGAGATTTAAACCTTTCTTCTCTTTACAGATACAAGGCCGTGAGTTTTCGTTCTTTGTTCAATTCTAGGTCTGACTTTTGCTCTCGAATGGTGTAATGGCTTGATGATCGGAAGTGGGCACTTCGACCGGCTAGGGGAGGCGCACGTGCGCTGGTGGAGGGGGCCCACTCGGTGGTGCCTGGGTGATGTGGCGACGGTGGTTTTGGCCGACGTTTGGGTGCACGGTTCTGGGAGTTTGGGCAACTAGAGAATGATCAAGCCATATAGAAATGTAGAGGAGGAAGAGAGCTTCAATACAGTATAAAGGGTGGAGTCTAATTCGTGGAGGAAAGGGAGGTTTTAGTGAATGAGTGTGGAGCAAATTCGGCCATGGATTAGAAGAGGGCGGCGACTACTGTGAATGGGATGAGGGTTTTGTGAAGATGATGTTATTTTATAATATTTAATTCTAATTTTTTTCAAATATGTCCATATGTTTTAAACAAAACCAATTTAAGTCCAACTGGAGTCTACCCTACCCAATAGCCCCCGTTCCGGATCCAATGGGTAGGTTTCGTGAGCCCAATCAAATGTCTTCAGCTTGTTTTATTTAATTTAATATTTAAATTATTTATTTAATTAATTCAATTTTACATTTAAATTCATCGGGGCCACATACGACCTCTAAAAATTCCAGAAAAAATATTTCTAGCTATGTTTTGACAATACGGTCCTAACAAGACTAATTTCATTGAATTCTGAGATTGTTTGAAAAATGGCCATTTCCAAGTTGATTAAATTTGATTGAAATTGACAAAACACGTTTTCTTTTTCCACGGACACATGTTAATTCTAAAAATTATGAAAATTGAAACCTAATAATAATTTGACATTCCAAATCCTACAATAGTGGTTTCGTCGAAAACGGAGGTCGTTTGAAAAATGGCTATTTTTAATATTAAAATATATACATATAAATTCTACCGCGATTATTCTGATTTTTTAACTGGGCATAACTTTTGATTCCCGCTATGAAATTTCGATTTTTCGGATTCATTGGAAAGATATTTTTGAACAGATTCTAATATTTTTGGTTTCACTAAAATCCGCTGAACTTTGAATCCGGTACACTCGGTCAAAGTTCAAGTTTTACTTTTCAAACTACCGCGCTATTTCTAACTACTTTTATAATAAAAATTAAAATTTTCGCTCTAACTTCGAATTAAATAAATTTTCTTGTCGTTATTATTTAAAATAAATTATTTTTACTATTAAAATTTCTAAAATAAAAAATTTTAACTGGTTTAGAATTTGCGGCGCGCTACACCGATGCCCCGGTGTAGTGATAAGTGAGCAAGGGTCCTCGTATTTTTCTCGGCGGATGCGAGGGGCAAGGAAGCTAGTTGACGATAGTAGGGTTCGGTTAGGTAGTTGGAATGTAGGGTCCTTAACAGGAAAATTAAGAGAGATAATGGATACAATGATTAGGAGAGACGGGTTAACATCTTGTGCGTCCAAGAGACTAAATGGGTAGGGCAGAAGGCGAAGGAGGTGGAGAACACTGGCTTCAAACTGTGGTACACGGGGGAAGTACATAACAAGAACGGGGTAGGCATATTGATCGATAAGAACCTTCATAACAAGGTGGTCGACGTTAGAAGACGAGGGGATAGGATCATCCTAGTTAAGCTAGTAGTTGGTGAGGCGGTTTTGAATGTCATTAGTGCATATGCCCCACAGGTAGGTCTAACTGAAGAAGCCAAGAGGAAATTTTGGGAGGACTTGGAAGTCATGGTTAGAAATGTGCATAGTAGCGAGAAACTTTTTATAGGAGGAGACTTCAATAGCCATGTTGGCTCATCTAGCGGGGGTTTTGAGCGAGTGCATGGTGGCTATGGTTTTAGTAGTAGGAACCAAGAGGGCGATGATATATTGAATTTCGCTCTCTCTTTTGATCTCATGATTGCTAATACTTTCTTTAGAAAGAGGCAATCACATCTGATCACCTTCAGTAGTGGCCAACAGGCTAGCCAAATTGACTTTGTCCTAACTAAAAGAGACAGTAAGCGAGATTGTGTTGATTGCAAGGTCATACCTGGAGAATGTGTCGTCTCACAACACCAGCTCTTGGTATGTGTGTTTCGTCTTCGGGTGGTGAAGGATAAGAGAGCGAAGATTAGCATGACGAAATTGTGGAAACTCAAAGGAGATGCTTCACGGGTGTTTAAAGATAGAGTGATGGGAGAAGGGGCTTGGAATGTAGAAGGAGAAGCAAATGTCATGTGGAATGCGATGGCATCTTGCATTTGGGGAGTCGCTACTGAGGTATTTGGGATAACAAGAGGAATCAAGCGAGAACCAAAGGATTCATGGTGGTGGAATGACGAGGTGCAAAAGGCTATCAAAGAGAAGAAGGAATGCTACAAATGCATGCACCACCATAGAAGCGAAGAGAATATAAACAGGTACAAAGTGGCAAAAAAGACTTCAAAGAAACAGTGAGTGAAGCAAGGGGACGAGATTTGTATCAAAGGCTAAGTACAAAGAAGGGTGAAAAAGATGTTTACAAAGTAGCTAGGATACGCGAGAGGAGGACAAGGGACTTCAATCAGGTTAAATGCATTATGGATGAGAATGATAGACTTTTGGTGAAGGATGATGAGATAAAGAATAGATGGAGAGAATACTTTGATAAGCTTTTCAACGAAGAAAGCGATAGCTCTTCGATCGAGTTGGAAGACTTTGCCGACAACACCAATAAACATTTTGTGCGGAGATTTCAAGAAGTTGAGGTAAAGGGGGCGTTGAAGCGGATGAAATCAGGCAAGTCGGTAGGGCCTGATGACATTCCTATTGAGGTATGGAGATGCTTTGGAGATGCAGGTATAACATGGCTAACTAAGTTGTTTAATAATATTTTCAAATCAAATAAAATGCCAGATGAATGGAGGAGAAGCAGTATAGTTCCAATCTTCAAGAATAAAGGAGATATTCAAAGTTGCACAAACTATAGAGGAATTAAGATTATGAGTCATACAATGAAGCTTTGGGAGAGAGTTTGCGAGCGGCGTTTGAGGAGGTTGACAAGCGTCTCTAGGAACCAATTTGGCTTTATGCCTGGAAGGTCAACCACTAAGGCTATTTTCTTGGTTAAACAACTTATGGAGAGATACAGGGAGAAGAAGAAAGATCTCCACATGGTTTTTATTGACTTGGAGAAAGCTTATGACAGAGTGCCAAGGAGGGTTATGTGGTGGGCGCTAGAAAGGAAGAAAGTGCCATCAAAGTATATTACCATTATCAAGGATATGTACGAGGGGGTTGTGACTAGTGTCAGAGCATGCGATGGTAAGACCAGAGACTTTCCTATTAACATAGGATTACATCAAGGTTCGGCTTTAAGCCCCTGTATTTTTGCATTAGTGATGGACGAAATCACAAAAGATATACGAAGAGAGATTCCTTGATGTATGCTCTTTGCCGATGATGTTGTGCTGATTGATGAGAGTAGAATAGGAGTTAATCGACAACTGGAGTTGTGGAGGGAGACCTTGGAATCAAAGGGTTTCAGGCTTAGTAGAACTAAAACAGAGTATATGAAGTGTGAGTTTAGTGGTGTCAGGTCAGATGACGGAGAGGTCACCTTGGCCGATAGAGTAGTACCCAAGAAGGAGTCGTTTTGATACTTAGGATCTATGTTGCAGTTTGATGGGGAGATTGATAAGGATGTTAGTTTTAGAATTCAAGCAGGATGGGTGAAATGGCGACTAGCATCTGGCATTCTCTGTGATAGGAAGATTGCTCAGAAGCTTAAAGGAAAGTTTTATAGGACAGCAATCAGACCCGCAATGTTATATGGTGCAGAATGTTGGCCTACTAAGAGGCAACACATCCAGAAGATAAGTGTAGCAGAGATGCGGATGCTGAGCTGGAGTTGTGGGCATACCAGACGAGATCGGATTAGAAATGAGGATATTCGGGAAAAACTTGGAGTTGCACCTATTGAAGAGAAGTTAGTCCAACACCGCTTGAGATGGTTTGGACATATCCAACGTAGACCATACGATGCAGCTGTGCGCGTTGGAATTATAGGCCACACAGAAGACCCAAAGAGAGGTAGAGGTCGACCTAAAATGACATAGGAGGAGATAATAAAGAGAGATTTATGTAATTGGAGTATAACTGAAGAGCTGGTAGTGGATAGGAGGGCATGGAAGTTGGCAATCAATGTACCAAAACCTTATGTTTTTTTTTTCATTACTATTTTAGACTTTATTTTACTTTTATTGAACCTTTTATCTGTTTGGTTATTTTAAACCCTTATATATATTATTATCATTATTATTTCTTTTATTTTTATTTTATTTTTGGGTTCCATACCTAGCCAACCCCAACTTGTTTGGGATATATGGGTTTGTTGTTGTTGTTGTTGGTTCAGAATTTGCGGGTTGTTACAATATTTCAGCAGTATGCCTAAGCTCGAAAGTAGCCTGGCTATAAAATTAAAAAAGGAAGAAGAAGGGAAGAGAAAAAGAATAGGCATAATTATTAAATAGGCATATGATGATAAAATTTACCAAGATAGGCATAAAATGACAGAATTGGGCATATGAGAATTATAGATCTGGTGTACAAGTAATGGTAGAGCTGATATGATTCAACTTATTAATAGGCATAGGCTTAGATCCAATTCATAAACATGTCAAGTTAACTTTTAAATGTTTATATCTAAAAATAACATAAACTCACTATGATTAGATATAAAGAACAGAGAACCAATCGTAGATGACGTAGCATAGATCTCTGAATTCATATAATTTGTTATTGAAGAAAAATAGGCTATTTTACTTTGAGTTGGGGCAGCACCTCGTTGTCGCTATTGATTGAGATGATAAAACAATGGGATTAAGGTCCTTTATATAGCTACCAGCCAGCGAACGTCTGGGGGTGGACATGGGGGTCGACACCCAAGTGTTGGGGTCGACCCATGGGTCGACATCCTTAGGGCTGGGATCGAGCCCTAACAAGCCGATTTCCTCCTATTTTTCCCCACATCAAATTTTGATTTTCTGGAATAGTTTTATTTATATATAAACGGCTTACATGTATATAAACTTCAAACCTTAATATCTTCTTCATACGATGTCCGTTTTGCGCAAACTCGGAGTCTATCTTAAGCAGAATTCCGAGACGAACGCATTGGTGCAGTCCGTTTTACTTAATTCTCCCTATTTACTTAAGTATTCCTTAGTTTATCATTTTAATATCTTTTAAAATTATGGGGTGTTACAGTAAGCTTATCTCCAATCAAACTGCACGATTTTTAATACATACTTAATCTTCGTACTTAATATTAATTAAGTTTCTTATTACTTTCTTAAGTCAAAATTACCGCCGATCCTTAGCTCCTGGTAATTCGTTTGAATAGTCTTCAGCACGCTAGACCTTGCAACGTTCCAATCATAATTAAATTTACTAAAGAAGATTTTCAATTACATTATGCTTAACGTTAATATAGTTGGTTACACTTTGAAATTAGGCTGCTACTCTCTTGTTTCTTCTGTAACCCATTCTCCCTAATTTCCTTCTTCTGCATGCATTTCTGAAACCTTGCTGCAACCTTCCATCTCACAACCGCACTCCACACCGATGTTCAAATGATCATCCAAGACTATCACTCTGAACCCCTTAGCATCGCCATCCCTCAGCTCTAGTAGCGTCACGCCGTGAGCCTCCGTCCTCCAGCAAACCCTCCTCGAATGTAATGAATTCGGGTCCAATTTCTGGCCAATACCATATTTTGAATCTGATTGTGACTATATAGATTAAAGATCTCGTTGAGCTCGAGAGATTTTCTTTTGAAGAGTTTTAATTCGAGGCTTGGATTGATGAATTTTGGAGGAGGGATGATTGGAGAAATGGGTCGTTCATTGATTAGGGTTGGCGGCGCAACTTAGTTGACCGCAAAACAAATTTGACTTGGAAAATAGGGTTACGCAGCTTCTTATATAGAAAGTTGGGCACAATTTAATAATATTTTAATATATATATATAATTTATGCGAAGCTTCTTGCAAAAAAACCTTCGTACAATGTCCAATCGAGACGCAACTCCTAATCCTAGCATAAAAACTATTGTGGACACGATGGAATAGGTTTCGTCAAATTCTGAGGTCGTTTGTGAAAAGTCCTTTCTAATTATTGATGAAAAATCAAGCATTTAAATTTTCTATAATTACAAAATAAATGCAATCAACTTGAAATATTGACATTCTACTAGACCTTTTCCTTACGGATCCAAAGAAATTTATTTCGTTAAAATTGGAGTTTGTTTGGCCAGTCGGTTATTCCTCTAAATTCACCCGTGTCTAAATAACATAAACGATTAAATAAAACAGAGACGTTTTTGGCTAGCGAAGTCATATACGATATCGGATTGCCACAAAATTTCATATCATACTATAATTTAGCATTACGGTCCAATGAAACTAATTTCATCGAAAACTGAGCCCGTTTGCAAAATGACCATTTTTAAGGCTTATATAATATTAGTAAAATATTATATAAATCTCGAAATATTCGAATTAAATAATTATAAATTATTATCATCATAAATATCCAAATAAACTTGTCATATGGTTTCAAATATAAACCAGTTTAGATTATACAACTCAATACCATCAATTTCGAGTTAAACCCATTTCGAAATTATATTAAATTCCCGTTTAAAACGGTATATTTTAATAACGATTTTCATAATGAATATTTTAAAATTTGATTTGGACATAACTAACGATCTATAATATGAAATCTCGATTTTTCTCTTTCATATGAAAATTATAACCAATTAGATTCTAACGTTTCCTGTTTCACATAATTCCAACTTAAAATGGATTCTATATATTCAATTAAAATTCAAAAGTCCATATTACAAAATACCGCGCCATTACGAGCTCGATTTATAATTAAATATAAATTAACGTTCAAACTTCATTTTATCAAACGAATTTGAATATAAAAATTCATTAATATTCCAAATATAATATTCAAATATTCAAATTCAAATAGTTGAAAAATCTGTGTCGTTACAGACGGCCCTTGCTTTTGTCATTCTTACTTTATTGTTTTTGGTATGGTTTTCATAAATAGTTGTTAACAAAACATGTCTCTCTTATGCTATACCTCTATATTGACTGGTTTGTAACACTTATGGTGCATTTTCTGCTTTTATGTTTTGCTTTAATCGCAACTCTCCATTGTCACTTTCTTTTGTAAGTATTTATTTGGTCTTAGTACAAGGGATAACCCTACGATATTTCTTGCCTTAGAGGTAACAGAGGTTGTAGTGCTATCTCCATATCATGGGGTCATCACAGGCACTGTTGCTACTTTATCCATACTTTCTTGATATGATGGCTGGTTAGTTTTGCTATTCGCTCGACGCTTGTCGATTGTCGTGAGCTTTCGGTAAGAGTGGACCTATATTGGTTGCATTCTTCTGAAATCAGGCGTTCCAGAGACATATATCAAGCGTTCCCTATAAAGATTCTTGCCCTTGGTTTTTATCGATGGTTGTGTGGCCCGGCTGGTATTGTGTGTCCTGGGGCATGACTCGCCATGATGTATATCAAGAGTGCCTCATAAAGATGAGGTCTTCTTGCCCTCGGTTTGTATCGGTGGTTGTGTGGCTTAGTTGGGATCGCATTTCCCAGGACTGACTTGCCGCGATTTATACCGAGCATGCCTCATAACAACGAGGTCTTTTTTCCCTTGATATGTATCGGTGGTCGTGTGGTCTGGCCGGGATCGCATTTCCCAGGGCCTGAATCGTCGTGATGTATATTGAGGGTGCCTTATAATGACAAGGTGTTCCAACAGCTTAGGACTGTGTTGTTGTTATCTATTCCTTTCTATAACGCTTATGTTTTTTGGACTCGTTGCCTACAAATTTTTAAATTGAATTTAGTGTTTTGCAATCTCGAAATAAGAGAATGAAACTTTTAACTAAAAGACAAGAGTTCACACAACGTATAGTCACAATCAAAAGCAAGCTTTATCAAAAACTTAAATAGCATATGTTTTAATATAGTGCCCCGTCATAAGCGGTGGCTTATTTTAAAAAGCAAAAGAAACGCAAATAAACGATACAACTTCCAGACATTTTATGAGAAGTAAAGACGCAGATGATCGTTATTCCAAGCCCGAGGAAATGGAATCCCATGTGTTGTGGTCAATTTGAGTGAGCCGTCAGAGAGATTTTGTCCTATTATAAATGGTCCATACCAACTTGTCCCGAACATGCCTGTGCTGGTCGTTATCTTTTTCAAGACAAGGGCGCTTACTTTGAAGGTGCGATGTTGGACTCTAGAGTTGAAGTGCTTCACGAATTTCCTCTGACGAGCTATAAGTCGAAGTTCTTCTTCCTCCCTTCTCTCGTCTAACTAGTTGAGAGCTTCCAACATCAACTGCTCGTTTTCAACTTGATTCAAGCAAATTTTTCGATGAGTTGGGACTTCTAATTCAATTGGAATCATTGCTTCAGCGCCAAATGCCAAGGAGAATGATGAATGCCTGGTTGCAGATTTGTGAGTCGTTCGATAGGCCCAAAGAGCGAGTGGCAACTAATCGACCTACCCGCTCTTAGCTCTCACTAGCCTCTTCTTGATTGTGGACCTGATACTCTTGTTAATCTCCTCCACTTGTCCATTTTCTTGTGGGTGAGCTACAGTTGCAAAACTCTTCTGAATATGGTAACTCTTGTAGAAATCTTGGAACTCTTCGCTTTCAAATTGCGTCATGTTGTTAGTGATGATCTTCTGCAGCGCACCGAACCTACAAATGATATTTTTAGTGACAAAGTTAATAACTTTCTTAGTGATAATTATGGGTAGCAGCTCCACTTTAGCCCATTTTGTGAAATAATCCACGACAACTATTGCATATTTAGCGCCTGCTTTGGCTATAGGAAGCACTCTGATCAAGTCGATGCCTTATATTGCGAATGGTCATGATTAGACGATTTGTGTAAGTTCGGACGATGGAGCCCTTGGCATTTTTACAAACCTTTGGCATCTATCGCATTTTCGAGCATAAACTGCAGCGTCTCTTTTTGCTTTTGGCCAAAAGTAACCATATCGGAATATCTTTTTTGCTAGGGTCTGGCCGCCGGAATGGTCTCCGCATTCTCCCTCGTGTACTTCGAACAAAATTCTTTTAGCTTCTTCCTTAGTCACACACCGAATTAGTGGCATAGAAAATTCCCTTCTATATAATTTTCCGTCTTGCACGATAAATCTTTGGGCCATTTTAAGTATTTTTTTCCTTTCATCTTGACTCTTAGGGAGTGTTCCATTGGGAGATACTCCTTTATCGGAGTCATCCATGACTTTGGGTCCTCTGATGTTTCCATAACATATTTGATTTCCATTTCGTCGATGCTTGGATTACTAAGGATCTCTACTAGTACTAGCCCCAAAAGCTGGGCATCCCCTGAACTAACATATTCCGCAGGTGAATCAAATTTCATGTTCTCCTCTATAGGGATGTGAGTGATAAAATAATGTTCAAAATAATCGAGGAGTTCCCATGATTTCACAAGTAAGGAGCCAAATTTCCTCCCTTTGCTTGAAATTCTCTACGAATCTGACATACCACAAGTGGGGAGTCACTTAATATTTGGAGAGTCTTGAGATTTAACTCCCTTGCTATTCTCAATCCAGCTATCAAAGCTTCATATTCTACCTCGTTGTTGGTGGCCAGGAATTCCAACCGTAACGCAAAACAAAGTGATGGTCCCTCGGGAGTTTTCAAGGCCACCCCTGCACCTGAACAGTATTCATTCATAGCTCCATCCACATACAATTTCCATTGTGTTTTCACTTCCACCATTTCTCTCACATCGTCACCTTCCCGTAAAGTGAATTCTACGATGAAATCAGCTAGTTTCTAAGCATTAATTGCTCTCTGAGGACAGTAAGTTTTCTCATGCTGGCTTAACTCGATGTTCTACTTTAGACGTCGTCCCGATGTCTCCGGTCTAAACAAGACTTCTTTCAGTGGTCGATTCGTCAGTACTTTGATTGGATGAGTTTGAAAATAGGGTTGCAGCTTTCTTGATGCAATCAATAAGCAGTACGCAAGCTTTTCGAGTTTTGAATAATTTCTTTTGACCTTGGTGAACCGCTTGCTGATATAATACACGGTTCACTAAACTCGCGACTCTTCTCATACCAGAACTGCGCTCAGAGCGTGGGAAGATACCACCAAATAAATGAATAAGTCTTCCCCATCGTTAGGCTTAGAGAACATTAGTGGGGCTTCCATATGTCGTATAAGCTCCTCAAAGGCTATCTGACATTCTGTCGTCCATTTGGAATTCTTCTTCCTGTTTTTCAAAGCGTCAAAAAAGTGTATACATTTATTGGTTTCCGTTGAAATGAACATACTTAATGCTGCAATCTTCCCGTTGAGACTCTGAAGTTCTCCCTGACTTCTCTCGAGTTTGTTATCTGTGTCGGGTTGGCTTCGATGCCTCTTGCGCTAACCATGAACACTTTAATGGGTTTAACTTCATCCCATACTTCCTTAGAATTGCAAACATCTCTGCCAAGTTATCCATATGGTTAGCTGCCTATCTTGACTTGACGAGCATGTTGTCGACGAATACCTCCATGGTCCTGCCAATTTGAGATTTGAACATCATGTTGACTAGCCGCTGGTATGTTGCCCCAGCATTCTTCAAAACGAAAGGCATTACCTTGTAGCAGTATAATCCTAAGTCCGTAATAAAATTGGTGTTTTCCTAATTTGGCTCGTGCATGATGATTTGATTATACCTCGAATACACATCCATAAAAGATAGTAGTTCATGTCCTACTGTTCCATCTACAAGTTGGTCAGTCCATGGTAATGGGAAGCATTTTTTAGAACACGCCTCATTAAGGTCCGATAAGTCTATGCGTACTCGCCACTTTCCATTCGCTTTCTTGATTAACACCGGATTAGACACCCAGTCTGGATATGTTGATTCCTTGATGAACCCGTTATCTATAAGACAGTCAACTTCCTCTTTTATGGCCATTAATCTCTCTGGACCTTGAGTTCTCCTTTTCTGTTTTATTGGGGTGTACCGAGGATCGATATTCAAAGCATAACTTGCCACTCTTGGCGAAATTCCATACATATCTATGTAACTTCAACCAAACACATCCAAATTAGCTTTAAGAAAATTAATCAATTCCTTTTATATCCTCATATCAAGCTTTGATCCGATACTTAACATTCGGGATGGATCTTTTAGGTCTACCGAGATAGATATTGTAATCTATGTGGGCACTTACCTGTTAACCCTTGCACTGTTTTTCCGAAGATCCATAACTTTCCGAGTGATAATATGCTCTTCAGTGTAGGGGTTTCGCTTTAATTTCTATAAGATGGGTTCTTGAATGTGGAGGGGCCCCTCCATATACTTCTTCTTCTCTTTCCCCTTGGCTTCTCGCAATTCGGTTATATAGCAATCTCGAGCAGCATTTTGATCCCCTTTGACTACTCCAACGCCATTATCAGTTGGGAATTTCATAATGAGGCACCATGGTGCTAGGGTGATCTTGAAATCCAACAATGCTAGTCTGCCGAGAAATGCATTATATGCCGGTATCTCATCAACAATGACAAAAGTCTGGAGTAGTACCACTTTCCTTTTGCCCTCTCCGAGATCGACATGCAAATCGATTGTTTTGATAGACTACTGTCGCTTGCTAGAGAAACCTTGGATTTTGGCTTGACAAGCTGACACATCGGTCACTGACAACTTCATCTGGTTGAACATCTTCCTGAATAGAATATTCACATATGTCCATGGTCAACGAGTACCCTTCTTACTATATCTGGCCCAATGCCAATTGTTACTACCATTAGAGCGTAGGAGCTTTAACCCCTTCTATATCTCTAGCCCTGAAAACTATATCATCGTTGAATTTCCTTTGTTGCTTTGCTAGGGTTGTATCTTCCGAAATAAGGCAAGTTTCATCCTTTAGAGCATGCTTCAAGGCATTCAAGGTACCTCTCCATTTCTCCCTAACTCTTTCACACAGGATGCGGGCTTCTTGAAATAATATGGATGACCAACTTTCTGTTATTTTGACACCCACTCTGGTTGCTGGGTCCTGGTTGGTTCGCAGGGACAATCTTCCCCTGAGTAGTTAGAGACGGCTGGACTACCTGAGGTTTCTTAACATACTGCTGCAACTTATTATCCCTAGTGAGCTCTTCTGTCAAATTCTTTAAGTGTCTGCACTCATTGGTGTTATGTCCCGGCTGATTATGAAATTGGCAGAACCTACCGGACTTTCTCTAACTCTCAGTCATCTTCAGAGGAGGCGGCTTTGGATAACGCTCCTTCACGTATGTGGCCAAGAAGATGTTTTTAGACGTATCGTTTAGAGGTGTGAAGTCTCCAGGTTTGTAATATCGAAGGTGCTTCCCATCTTTCTTACCTAATTTACCTTTTCCGTCGTTGTCTCTTTTCTGACCTCCTCCCTTTTTTCCATCTTCTTGGGTGGACCCACCTTCCTTGTGACTGTCATCGGGAAGGTTTTGTATAGGACTAACAGTATCCATGTCTACCTCTTCCCATTTGAGGAATTCATCGACCTTCTTGTAGAACTTCTCTAGAGTGTTAGGCTCTTTCATCTTTACCCATTTTCCAAACTCAATCAATTTATCGATAGCTCGAACCAGGGCCATTAGCACCATCCTTGGTTCTGAGTTGCCAACCTCTCTCACTGCAGTATTGAATCGACTCAAGAAGGATTTCAAAGGTTCCTTCTACTTTTGAACCATCCACGATAAATACATGATGTCCTTTGCTTTGAGTTGTACAACCTGAATTGCTGCTTGAACTTTCGAATTAAGTCTTCAAATTTGTCGATTGAGTCTAGGGCAAGCTTTGTAAACCATAACAAAGCTACTCCTTCCAAATACACCGAGAAATATCGACACTTCAATTGATCAGTAGCCCGAGCGCCATTCATATGACTGTCATACTTAAATAATAATAAGTTAGGATCCGTGGTTCCGTTATATGCAGCATCATTGGCGGGACGAATTTCTTAGGATAACCAGCTTTTAGTATCTTGCTAGTGAAAGGTATCTTGCTGGGAGCAAAACACCAGTCCCCCTCTTCCTCGCTCCTAGCAAAACTTTCCTTCATTATCTGTTTGATCAATTCTGATATATATTCTTTGCTATCGTTCTGCTCCATAGGGCGGACGCCAACTTCTTTTGCAGGTGTCTGGTTAGGCAGACGTCCTCGGTTAGCAAGTTGGGATCTTAATCCTCCGACTGGCGGAAGTTCCCCTCCGGTGGTGCTTACGATTTTCTGGGAAGAGGGCTTCATAGTATTTTTCTATTTATTCTTATCAACATCAACACCTTCATTACCAACATTGGCATCGTTTCCAGGATTATCATTGGAGACCGATATCCAATCAAGATCATTGCCATCATTAGCCTATCATTCAAGATTACCTCCCAAACTCATGTTCCTGGGAATAACACTACCACTCCTTCCCGCATTAGCTCGGGGTACATTAACATTGTGTAATCTGGAAGCATTCTTCAGATCTCCTTTCCTTCGGTTCGAAGCTGAAGAATGTGCTTGCTCCTCTAAATCAATATCAATTCTGTCAATCCTTTGGTTTGGCCTAGCACTCAAAAGAATATCCAATTTTTCCATCAACATCTAGTTCGTGGCCTCTAACGCTGGTTTGTCCTTTCTACCACACTATCCAGTTCTCTCCGGTTAATCGCTTCTCTACGAGTTTGGGTTGCTCTAGGGTTATCAGCCATGGGGGAAACCTGAGTATTACCCACTATGTTTCCATATATTTCGGCTGCTCCAGATTTGTTTTTACTTGCGTTCTTCCTAGAATGTGCCATGATATCTACCAAACTTCAGGTTCTTAATGCAAGTTTCTCTGTGGATCTACCTTGTAGACCTTGATGATCTATAGTAGAAGCGCAGACCTAGGCCTTAGATTCATTTCTCAGTGAAAGCACCAAATATTAACTCTAGAAATGGTAGTAACACCTGATTAATTGCGAAAGCAATACCCCTTGATGGGGAAACATAATAAAGTAATAAACGTAAATTAAAATAGGAAAGAAATAGAAAGCATGTAAAGAAGAAGACAATTTTATTGTGGTTCGGCTTGGGATCAAGTCTACATCCACTTCGAACAACATTATTACATTTTTTGCCATGTCGAGTACAATATGTTAATATTATTACACAGATCTCCAGAATAGAGAATAACAAACAAACACTAGTACTATTGGTTATCGGAGAATCACGATAACCAGCCTAGGTGACTCGGAGTAGCTATCTCTGGAGAAGAAGCTTTGTTGTTGGAGGAGTGTAATGGCTGCTAGAGATAAAGAACTATCTGTACATAGCTTTGGTAGAGAAAGGAAATCAATCCCCTTTGATGTTGGATCTACGAGGTATTTATAGATGTTCTGGATGACGTTGGGCCAAGCCCTCTTGTATGAAACCTCTAAATTGTATGCCGACCCTCGACTAAAAAGGTCATAGCAAAATATGCTAACTGGATGGGTCGGTGTCGACCCAGTGTGTTAGCATATTTTCTACCTGAACCTTATTTTATTAATCCATGTGTCTCACTTAGCATTTTGATGTAGTTTGGTATCGATCTGACTTAGTTTGATATTATATCGAGTCCTGCTTCTTATCCTTCTGATCTTACCTTCCGATCCATTAAGTATCAGTACCTAAACAAGCCTTACTGGCATGGGATCACTTTTATGCTCGTCTGCCTGCATCGCGAGTGAGTTACAATGGGTTGTGGGTTCATATCCTTTGTGAATATGGGTCGGTGTCGACCCATATACATAGCCACTTTGGCTTTGTGTTTCGAGGGAGTGACTTCAATATGTTTCTATAGCCCTGCTGGTGAAGTTTCATTCAATTCTAATATCATGTAACTTTGATCTTCTTAATGATTCTGCGTGGGTATCTGTCAAGGTTATATCTTGGTTAACATTTAATACTTATTTAAATAATGGTTATAATAGAAGTTGTTAAGAACTAATTAAATTAACATTCAGTGACGTGATATTAAAAACCTATAATCTTGTTTAAAAGCATTTTTTGATTTATCGTTTCACACTTTTTCAATTTCACATTATTTCTTTTTAAAAATGGCCTTGCTTTATGCTAAAGAATTCGGTTAATTCGCCTTTATCAACCCATGTTTAAGTCACTCTCACAAGAATATTTTTCGTTTTCGAGATTTTCACTCATTTAAAGGAATATTACATGTCTTTCAAAATAACAAACCGCTAAGGGGTGGCTACCAAGGTTCCCTCAGAGATCTAGGAACTTTTGCCGACCGTGCTAAAGCTGTGGACATTTTTGAATTATTTCATTGATCTGCTTTTTTTTATATAATCATATATTTCATATTTGAATGATTTTGCTTTTTTAGGATATTAAATCTTTATAGTGTTCTACAATTTTATTTTTCTTTATGATTATAGAATTACGTCTGGCCGTTCACTTGAAAAAGAAAAAAAAAAAGATGTTAACAACACTGCCTACAATTAGACTTATGGAAGAACTTGCTGCAATTTTGAAGGGTTGTCAACGAAAAGATAGAGAGAAACAAAGAGTTGAATTGCAATAATAATACTACTACAAAATGGCAGACACACATTTTGAAATTTCAGAATTCCTTAACTAAGATTTTGAAACATATACCAACACAGACAATCGAAATAAAATAGAGGAAGAAAAATAGGAAGGAAGCAAGAAGGGGGAAATAAAGGTGAAAAGCGAGACTCAAAGGAGCAACAGGTACAAGTTGGAATAATATGCATACCGTACAAGTCGCTTTTGTGGACCTTGTCAAAGCTCATCGCCATTAATAAAGCTACATGACCATGCAACCACCATGAACGCTCCTCGAAATTTCTCATGTTTCCTCTATATATGCCATCATCCCCGCTTAATTCACACACAAGATCCCTCAAAAGCTGGACTAAAAAATGGGAAGGAATTCAAAGTTTACAGATCCAAGCTGCAAGAAGCATCCGAGCCACAAGGAATCAAAAGGAGTCTGTCCATCGTGCCTTAGAGAAAAACTCAATCGCATATCATCCTCTAAATATTCAGTTTCGACCATTCATGATATTCATGGTATGAATTCTTCGAGTTGCTCGACCCTTTCTTCTTTTTCGTCGTACATGTCTTATGATAATTCTCCGACCAACGGTAAGATGTCGAAAACAAAGAGCTTTTCTTGTGTGATTATTGAGAGTAGGAAGAAGCCGTTGATGAAGAAGAGTAGGTCTTTGGTTTTCGTAGTTGAAGAAAAGATTAGTAAGAAGAAGACGAAGAAGAAGAATGGGAGGTTTTGGTCTAAGCTGTTGGGGAAGAAGGAAGAGGGGTGTGGAAGTGATGAAAGAATTCTGCATTGCTCCAAGATTAGTAAAGACAAATCATATTCTAAGTGGCTGTTGTTTTAGCCATTAGGACTTTGGTTTCGCTTATAAAGATATATAATTCGTCTGTCTATATTTTTTTATTTTTTATTTTCCTTTGTTTTCTTTTTTTTGGGTATAATAGTAATGAAATAAAATAAAAACTATTGTTAATTGTTAAGCTTAAAGAAGGGCGATGATCTCTTTACAGGCCTTGTTAAAAATGCATCAAAAGTTACATGACAATTTATGAAGATAATATTATCTGCTAATATAGAAGTGAATCGCCTGTATTTTTCTGACTTTTATGGTTGAATCATCTCGTTTGTTCCATCTTCTGGCTAAGTGCTGTTAACAGTTTTTACAACATGAACCGATCTAAAATTATATGAACATCGCAAATGTAATGAAACTTAATTAAACATACCTACTATCATTTTTTATAAAAAGAGCGATGCTTCAATGGTGGAAGAAATTGGTTTCCCTCTCCTATAATCTTGAGTTATGTGTAGGACTGTCAATGAATATCCGAAAAATCCGTTCGTATCCATATCCGAAAAACGGATAAATACCCGATATTCGAAAAAATAAGTGCGGAAACGGGTACATGGATATCCGCATCCGAAAACTATCTATTCGAACTTTTTTAACATTACGCTTAAAATCATATGTATTTTAGTACAATAAATGAGATTTATTTATTGTTCTACTAAATTGAAGGTTTATAATATATGCACTAAATGCATATTAGCTACTCAAATATACTTAATTTCATCATATATGTTTATTTTTTACACTTTTGTAATCAACGAAAATGAAAAACATTTATGTTAAACTAAAAAATTTTATTTATATGTTTTGATTTATCGATAATTGGTGGATAGGATAATTATCCGATATTCATCCGTACCTACGGATACAGATATAGCATTATCTATATCCGAAAGTATCTGTTGACAGTCCTAGTTATGTGTAATAGTTTCAGTTAATCTTTTCTAATGGAAAAGGATTATTATTTGTATGTTGATATAGGATCGAACTTACAGATCTTTCCATATCTTTTATTGTCTACCAAGATCAATATAAGAAAACTTAATTCTTTTGTAACCATCGTTTGAATAAGTTAATTAACATATTTAATAGGAAAACGGAATTCCTACTGTTGACCATATAATGACGACGTAATTCAATTGGTTCATTTGATAAGGAAAATTAAAACTTTTGATTGTTTGAATATATAAATTGGCATATTTGTAAGAAAAATGATTTTTTTAATGTTGATCACATAATGTATGTATGCACATTAATATTGGCATACAAAACCAAACTAGTCAGCAAGGAGCACAAGAAAAACAGTCGACCTTGTGGTATTTACAGCGAATCAATGTAAATATCGCAAGCAGTATAGAGTTATATATATATATATATATATATATATATATATATATATATATATATATATATATAGACACACACACATATATATATATATATACACACACACACACATATATCGGATCAAGTCTAGAAAAATGATAAGAAGCACACCAAAAATTCTGAGGCAAATAAAAATTTAAAATAAATTTATATTTACTTAAATTTATATCTGTTTTGTTCCAGTTTACTCTGTGTATGTTTCTGTGATAGGTATGCAGGTGACTAGACAATATCTAAAGCACATGAAGATCCGGTAAAAGGGAATAGATGTATGTGAGAGTGTATACAAAGTGACTTGAGTGTATTGTAGTGAGGATCAAAAGTAAGTGAACGTGACAACTGAAATGTATAGAAGTGAGTTCAAGAAAAGATGTACTATTCTGAATGTTTGAAATAAAA
The DNA here is from genome assembly GCA_030737875.1 of Allium sativum. Classification (NCBI taxonomy): domain Eukaryota; kingdom Viridiplantae; phylum Streptophyta; class Magnoliopsida; order Asparagales; family Amaryllidaceae; genus Allium; species Allium sativum. Next base: position 418,171,861 of record CM060913.1, on the reverse strand, counting down.
TATTCTATTGAATAATAAATACTTGTTTAAATATTTAAATTATGTGCAGCAGTATTATCATTCTATAATAATATTTATTCCTATATGAGATGAAATATAGAATAGTACAAGTTCAAACACATTTAAAAAATAATGTATGTATGTTATCATCAAATATAAAAAAAATCATATATTCAACGATCTCCCTCATTTGATGATGACAAACATACACTTAAGATTTTGAATATAATAAATGTGATTGACTGTGAAATATGAGAACTCCTATATATATGCTCCCTCTACAACAGAATTCCCCCCTACAACTGAAAGCGCACTTAACAAATTTGTATGAAATTTGAGAAATATAGAACTTTATTAAACACTTAGCAAAACTGGAAAAAAGTCAATAGATGTCTGCACACTTATCAAAATCTTAAAGCTTCTCCCCCTGTTTGTTATCATCAAAAGATTAACAATATTGGAAAAGTGCAAAGGATTTGGACTATAACTATAAATTCAAGTCAAGTGACAAAATCAAATACCAAAAATTACATGGATATAGCTGATAAGGATTGACATATTCTATGTCAATCTCTGCATATGATACGCTATAATTTGAGGAATAAATATCATTAATGATATGCCATAATAAGAGGGAATAATATAAATATCATTAATGATATTAATTCCATAACTGCAGCAGTACTTGTAAATGGTATGCTATAATATGAGGAATAAATATATTAATGATATTATTCCATAATTACATGAATGCATGTATCTTGTAATTATAAATTTGTGATTGCTGAATGGAAAAGTATCCTTCTCTTCAACACTTTATCTTGGTATCAGAGCTCTGATCCAAATTAGTTCAACTTCCTCTCCTAAAATGTCTCTCATTAACCAAACTTCATCATATCAAATTCTTAATAGCAGTGATCCCACAAAGCCCTATGTCTTTCTAGGAAAAACCTCAAGCAAACATCACAAATCCCTCTTCCTCTTCATCCTCTTCAACATGGCTTTTCGACAGTGGTGCTTTCCACCACATCACGACATATCTGAACAATCTATCCCTCCATTCTCCTTTTGATGGAACCGAAGAATTAATCGTCGGTGATGGCAAATGCCTAAAAATCACTCATGTCGGTTCTTTCTCTTTATCATCACTCAAACTAAATCATGTCTTGGTTGTTCCTGCTATGTCAAAAAACATAATTTCTATTTCTCAACTTTGTCATGATAACAATATCGCAGTTGTATTTTCTTCCACCTCTTTTCATATGAAGGATCTCAAAATGGGGGGAATCTCTATTCCACAGGCTGGTTACAGCATGCATTTATCAGCTCATATCCACAACCCCTACAGTCTATGCAAGCACAACTAGCTTACTTGATTGGCATCATCGTTTGGGGCATCCGTCCCATAATGTCTTTAGGAAATTTGTTTCCAAAAATAAACTTCATGTTCCTAGTGTCTCCACTTTAGATTGCAATTCATATACTTGCAATAAAAGTCATAAACTTCCTTTTTCCACTTCCTTTATTGTGTTTACTGCCCCACTTGAGTATCATTAATGATATTTATTCATCATATTATAGCATACCATTTATAAATACTGCTATAGTTATGGAATTAATATCATTAATGATATTTATATTATTCTTTCTTCTTATGGCATATCATTAATGATATTTATTCCTCAAATTATGGCATATCATATGCAGGGATTGACATAGAATATGTCAATCCTTATCAATAGCAATCTCACTGTACATCACAAGAGACATGTTTCAACATAGAACTATGAAATTTGTCAGGGCAATACAAAGATGCAGAAGAATGTAAACCAAGGTTCAAGTCTGTTCAACATAAACTCAAATGATCAAATGTCAAGCCAAGCATAAATGTGCATAGCAGTCTCACTGCACATCACAAGAGACATGTTTCAGCATAGAACTATGCAATGTGTCATGGCAATACAAAGATGCAGAAGAATGTAAACCAAGGTTCAAGTCTGTTCAACATGAACTCAAATGATCAAATGTCAAGCCAAGCATAAATGTGCATGGGTAGCAGCACAAGGCAGTGCACAGGATCAAAGATCACAAGACCAGCAGCATGAATATATATGAGGCAATTTTGTTAAGGCCATGCAATATATATCAAGTTTGCAGTTTTAAGTATGGTACAACACATGGTCAAGCTCAATGGTTAAGTAAACAAGCACATAAGGCAAGTCGCTAGCAAGTGTTTAACAATTGACAGTAGCATTTCAGGTTAGCACATAGCGGGGCAACAAATGATCAACAAAGAATCAAGCAAGCTCAGGAAACAAAGCAACAGCTCAATATATACACACGCACACACTTGTCTGTGTGTGTATATATACGTATATATATATATATGTGTGTGTGTGTGTGTGTGTGTGTGTGTGTATGGATATATGAATATATGTATGTACTAAATGCATATACAGACATGAACATGTCAAGCCACAAGTGCCAAAGCAATGCTCGAGTGACTTCACTAAAAAGAAAGGCAATGGTTTTTCCTAAATTCACTGACTGCAACAATAGGAAAGAAATACAATTTTGCATTGCTGGCAAGAGTAAATATAGGCAATTGTATATTGCAAATTAGTTCGCCAAATCCATAGTATGCCCAAAATTCGACCAGGTACATCAAGAAATTCAGGAAAGCATTCATCAACAAAATCGAAGGACCAAATTTTTGAGAAAGAATTGAATTCACGTTTGGAAACATTCCAGATACTCTCGAATGAATCATTTTGGGCATAAATTAAACCGGGTGTTACCAGAAATCAAATGAACAAAGACGACAAGTCATAATCAAAATCAGAGACAATCAAGGTTCGAAAACCTTATACAACACCAATTCATAATTGGTATAAAACATTAAATCGAAGAAAACAAATTCAAGTATTAGAACAAAAATTTAGAGGGCTTACATTTCTTGTTTGATTGAGAGAGGTGATTGAAGCATTTGATTCGTGGAAGAGAACTAGTATAGGTTAGATCGAGGACCATCAGAAATCAATTCGAAGCATTGCCATGATTTGAATCACAAACCCTAGTTTCTCAATTCGACACCATTGAATGAAGAAAAAGGAGGCAGCCGAATTTAACTAAGGAAAATACAAAGGGGCCACTTTTTTTCTTATAAGTGTTTTGGGTTTTAGGTTTTTTTCCTATTTAGTTGTTTTAATTTCTGTAAAACAATATGTTTTCTATACTAGGGAGTTTTAGCTACAGGATTTTGTAGTTTAGGAAATCAGAACTTAGGATTTTAAGTCATGTCAAGATTTTGAGTGTAGGAATAGAATAGTAGTAGGGTTGGCAAGTGTACAAGGTTTTGTAAGTGGAAATCTTTTTTAATACCTAGCAGAAATCTTGGGAATGCAACAGTAGGTAGGGTTTGCCGAAGCTGGGGTAATTCTTGTGTGTGGTTTATCTTTTCTGTATCATCTCTTATTATTCTATGTTTGTTTTGAATTTTTAGATTCCAATAAACTCTATTCACCCCCTCCTTTAGGGTTAATCTATATCCAGCAACAAGAGATAGGAAGTATGCCTATCTGCTGCATACATTTTACAGTTTGAAACTTGACACCATAAACGGTGCAATGATAGAGCTGAGAAAATGCAAAAAGTGACCTAGCACCTAAACATCAATTGATCATATAACAATCAGAAAATTATAGAGTAAATTCACACAGCAGGCTGCAAAAGCAGTCATAACACTACACTCACCACAAAGCAAGGACACTCCCTACAGCTACAAAAAACACTTTCACCAAATAATCACTTGCTTATAGCCATAGATTCCCTTCAAGCGGCACTTGAGATGCTAGCTACATTACACGATACAATTACAGCCACAGTACAACCACCAAAAGTCACACATGCTCAAAGGAGTTCAAATACACTATCAACACCAGACCATTGTAGTTAACATTATCGCAGTGGCCTAAATGCAAGACGGAACAATGATGAACACCATGAGAACCACACCCTAACATAACTAGCAATGAAAAATGGTGCAGACCAAAAAACAACCCTACTCGTGCAAACAACAGCAGCTATAACTTCAACTACACCACAAAAGCGGACAGAATTCACTCAACAAACAAGTAATAACCAAGTCAAAGCCAAAGTGCTCACAAATACACCACACAATCAAACTCTGGCAGCCCCACAGACAGACCAAAAAGCACCCAACAGATCTAAACAAAAAACATAAAGAATACTCGCCACAACAGCCACCCGACCAGCACGTCGAAGCGAATTAGATCCAGCACCTAATGTCCTACCGTTCGGCAGGTAGAACAGAGAAGGATAATCAAGGTGTTTTAAGGAATAAGTCAAAGGGGAAGTCACGATAGGGCACTGGCAAAGTCAGAGTGGAGATGTGAGGGATACTGTAAGGGATTTAGGAGAGCTTGAGAGAATCGCTACTAGCTAGGGATATGCAAAATAGATCAGATGAGGGAAACTGAAGTGAATCTAGGTAAATAAGGGAAAAGGTTGCAATGACGAAGTATGAAGACAAATCTAAGAAGGGGCAAAAAAATGGTGGATCTAAAGTGGGTATATCAGAAATAATTACCACGACAGGGAATGCTGGAAGTGGATCAAGAAGGGTAGATTTGAAGGAGAGCGAGTGGCGATTAATAAGAACCGTGGAAATTGAAACGAAGGAAATGGTAGAAGAGGGAAGGAGTAGGAGAAAAAAAGACGGACTAACCACTCCCCATTGTAGGAAGAAGCTCTAAGGGCATCTCCAACAGATGGTTCAATTCATGTTATGGGGTTGAATAAGGCATGTTTTTGCACCCAACAGATGTTACGTGGTGTAACATTAAGCAAAATGTTACGGATTGAATTCAGAGTTCTGAATGGGACGCGCGAGCCGATTTTATCGGCGCGCGACTTCAGGAGCCAATAAAATCGGCTCATGGCCATTTTTTTTCTCATCTATAATACCATATTTTGTTATATATACAACAAAACCCTTAATTTTTTTATAAAATAAATTATGAAACGTAATAATAGATGATTAATAACCCTTAAAAATACAACAGAACGAGTTGGTACAATAGAAAAGGACAACATCATCACTGCATACATAATCGATAAGTTCGGACAAGCACAAAATAAAACACGAAAATAGATAATGGTTCTTCATAACTAGGTATCGCCGTAATGGTTCCATAAATGATTCATAAGATCCTTTTGCAGCCGGTTATGGAGTTCTGCATCTCTATACAAAACCTGACGGGTCAAATGAATGTTGAAGTCCTCTTGTGTTAGTGGTAGGTTTTGTCGGAACACTTGCGGTGGTAGCGAAGCAACCTCGTAATCGCAGTGACGTTGTTCTTCATCCATATCTCTTTCATCTTCTATAATCATGTTGTGAAGAACGATGCAAGCAAACATGATTGTAGACATCTTACTCTTGGACCATAGCCGACATAGATTACTTATCATTGCAAATCTAGATTGTAAAACACCGAAAGCACGTTCCACATCTTTCCTTTGTCCCTCCTGCATCGCCGCGAACAAGACTTGTTTAGGAGTTAAAGGATTTGGACATGTTTTAACAATGGTGCTCCATTTCGGGTAAACGCCATCACCTAGGTAATAGCCATGGTTGTAAGTATGTTGGCCTAGGGTAAACGTTAAAGGAGGTACCTGGCCTTAAGCAAGATCATTGAACAGATTTGATCTTTCTATAACATTTAAGTCGTTATTAGAACCGGGTATTCCGAAAAAAGTGTGCCATATCCACAGATCGTACGATGCCACAGCTTCCAAAATGATGGTTGGTTGTCTTTCCTTGCCGTTGTACGCACCTTGTAATCCTTTAGGACAGTTCTTCCATTCCCAGTGCATACAGTCCAGACTTCCTAACATTCCAGACTAACCCCTGCTTTCGTGCATCTCTCTGATTCGCACTACATCTGCTTCGTTCAGTGACTGTAAGTTTTCTGCTCCATAGACTCCCACAACTGCTTGACAGAAAGTTTCAAGTGTTTCTAGTGTCGTGCTCTCTGCTATGCGGTATGCATCGTCTAAAGCATCGGCTAGAGTGGCATAAGCTAACATTCTCATAGCGGCCGTCATTTTTTGTTCACCGGACAACCCCTGTGTCTTCGATGCATTTTGTTTGTACTTAAAGTAATCATTGTTACCTTGAATACCAGCCAATATCCGAAGAAATAGGTTTCTCCGCATCCTGAATCTTCTGCGAAACATATCAGGCCCGTAAGTGCAATCTTCATCTAAGTAATCTTGCATCAAAGACTTGTGGTATTTAGCATGATTTTGGTGTATAAACCTCCTTCCAGGAACCGATCCCCCTCTAGTTGTGAACGATGAACCATACGCTTCACGGTATAGGTCCCGTATTTCTTGTATTTCTTCTGCTTCCTCTTGAAGGATTTCATCTTCCTCCGAATCGCTAGCAAAAGCCAGCAAGTATTTTGTAAAGCTGGAATCCATTTATTTTTGTGAATAAGTTTTGATTTGAGAAATGAAGTGGAATGTGGCTATTATATATAAGGTATTTTGTATTGGTAAGTGGGTAGCTTTATTGGGTGGAGTGTTCTCCTTTATTGGATGATGTGCTCCTTTATTGGAAAGAGGGTTCCTTTATCGTTTACGGTGCTCCTTTATTGGTTTGAGTTCCTCTTTATTGGACAGAGTGTTCTTTATTGGACAAAGTCCTCCTTTATTGGGTAGAGTGTTCATTTCTTTATTGGACAGATTTCTCCTTTACTGGTAAGAGTGTCTCTTTATTGTACCAAGTTCTACTTTATGTTGGATAGAGTGTTCTTCTCTTTATTGGAAAGAGTGCTCCTTTATTGGTAAGAGTGCGTCTTTATTGGTCATAGTGTCTTTTATTGGATAGAGTGCCCTTTATTGGACACCCCTCCTACTCCGTCACCCCCTCCGACTCTGCCACCCCCTCCTACTCCGTCACCCCCACCAAGTCCGCCACCCCCTCCTGAACCTCCAACTCCTACTCTTGAACCTCCAGCTCCTACTCCTGAACCTCCACCAGTACACGACCCTATAATGGTACCTGATGCCGAAGTATCACCACCCCCTGCTGCCGCTAATCTGGCCTGTAAGTCAAAGATCTGCTCCTGCAATCCCTGAACAATCTCCTGGTGCTCCTGATACATGGACTGAGAATGTAGCAGTGCCATCTCCTGAATAGCCGCAATATGTATCCTATGCTGGTCTAATCGTGGTGCATACTGCATAAATAGAGCATATAAAATCAGTATTTACAGCGTATAACATACAACGTAAATTCACAAGTACAAGCTTTACCTCATGTGACGGATATAATCCAGCAGTAGGGACACCGTGCACCATGTGTGCAGGTGGGTGAACAATAGGTAGGAGTATTTGTGCTCCACTAAGATCAAATGTCTGAAATGTATCGGCCAGAGCGAAATCCGTAGGAGGGTCGGCGATCTGTGAAGGGGTCGGGTCAAATGTGAATGGCGGAGGGTGAACTCTACCACTAACCAATCGTGGACCAGTGTGATCGGAGTTCACAACCCGCATATAATCCGGCAGCAAGTACCGTCTAGGATCTACCCGAACCCAATAAGGATCAAACTCTGCGTCGGGTATGTGAAAATCGATCGTATCAACCCATTCTGCCTATCTCAAACCAGCAACATACTGTCTCCCTATAACACGCTGCGGGCCAAACATCTCAAGTGGTAGAGGTGGATCTACGGGTATGGGCAACTGACCGGTACCTTGCTAATAACATCGGTCTCCTAAGTACCAAACAGGAAGGTGGGCCGGTGGGAAGAAGAGGACACGTCGAGTAGATATGCGACATGCAATGGCAAATGGATGGGCATCAGGTACTGGGCCATCCGCTGCAAGTAACAACCAATAAAAAGCCCAAGGTGCTCGTAGCATGTTCCCCCTCTCCCTCATATCTAACTGGGTACGAGCCTCCATCAAGTCATGTCTCACACCAGCAGGAGCACGCCGAACTACATGAATACTCTCCCATCTACGCATGCGTGGGAAAAAGATCTCAGCAACATGACTGGCGGTGGGCAATATGCATGGGTGCATGTTGGCCGTGTACTCGTAGTACCAGCACGGCAACATGTACCAAAAACCAAACATCTGCTGAATCTCTCCAAAAGCATAGGAGTTAAGAGCGGTGTATAGATATCCCAATATAGCAGAGCCCCAATCAAACATATGCAGCTGCTCTAAATCGACTAGTGTTGCTAGGTAGCCGAGCCTAATCGTACTTCGTTGGTTCGTGATGAACGTCGAACCAAGGAGATATAAAATGGTAGCCCTGTATACTACGTCTTGGAAAGCTACCTCACCGGCATGCGCTGTAATATACTGAAGTAAATATATGACTGAAACGACACCATTAGCTATATGAGTCGTCGACAAATCTGGCAAATACTGTAGGTAGGAATTGGGTAACTCAAAAGAGGAATCAAAGGGAGGTGGGTCTCTATCTAGACGGCCTATCTCAATCCCCGTAAGCATGTAAAAATTGGCTGGGGTGATACCTAGCTCAAAATCCGAAAAGTGAAAGGTGTGTGTCGTAGGCCACCATCTCTCCGCTAAGGCATCGACCAAAGGTCGATCGAAGGACTGGAGAGGTACAATACGTAAAAAATGTCCGAATGGACTACCAAGTAACCTCTCTCGAATATGCAGTGGTAATAAGTCAAGGGCATGTGAAACAAACTTCGCCCAACTCCCACGAAGGTAGACGTACCCAGTCTATTAAAATTATACTAGTTAATTTACTATAAAACCACAATTTCATACGATTAAAACATATGACATACATGCACTGAACTATAACGTAAAACCTACAGGGGATACTTTTTAACAGTTCGGTAACTACAAATTTTAAAATAATTAAAATTAATACCTGAATGGTCTCCAACGCTGTAAAAGATCGATGTGTGAATCCCTGTGGTAGCTCGTGGAGGATACGTAAGTCCTCAGTCGTCATACCCTTTGGTGGTGGAAGGTGAGCTGGACCGGAAAGATCGTCTGGCATAACTGGAACTGTGCGTCTCCCCATCTTCGTAACATGTGGCGGCATCCCGGCGTCGGAACGAATAAAAAAAATTTAAAAAGGAGGAAATGGAGAGGAGAGGAAAATTTAAAACCAACACCCCCCCGGGCGCCATATATAGGTGCGGGAGAGGCGCGAGCCGATTTTATCGGCTCGCGAGCTTGCGCGCCGATAAAAGCGGCTCGCAGGCCACGAGCCGATAAAATCGGCTTGCGCCTGTTGGGAGATATCAAAGATATCTCCCAACATGTTATGGGTCGTAGCGTTACGACCCGTAACGCTGTTGGAGATGCTCTAAAGTTTCCCTCCGAAATTTGATGACTGGCGTGACAGCTTTCATGACTAGACCGTAAATGTGATTATCTTAAGTGACATATTGTCTTGAAGCAAAGACTAATTTTGCAATCATTTATCTAAAATATAAACATGTAACATTATAAAACAGATTAATAGATGTAAAAATTATTAGGAGCTCAAAATTTATTATGTCCAAGCACAAAGTTAAACGGAATAACAAGAAGATTAATTATAAACAATTGCAAGACTCGAGTTGTTAGTATGTCTTTGAAAAGTTTTTGGAGGCAGTCCTTTCGTGAATATGTTCATCGCTTGTAGATCTGCATTTACCCACTCAAGAACAATTTTCTTTAATTTAACATCTTGCTTTAGTAATAGGTATTATAGGTCCATGTTTTTTGATCCCTTGGTTATCCTATCATGCTTGAAGAAAAGGTTGTAATTTCATACGTTATATTTTCATTGACCCAGAAAACAGTTAATGACTTAAAGGGAAAAAACTAAAAGTGCCAAATTATGAGACAAAATTATGCAGCCATGTTCCCTAAATTAAAGCCACACATAACATGCAATGTATCATCCATCGTAGTGGATTTGAAAAGCATCTCAGAGTTCTGACTTCTCCATGTACTACACCTCCACATAAAAGATACACATAGCCAAGACTGCAAATTCAAGTTTAGCACACCTACCAAGATTCGAGCCATAATAACCAGTGATTTAAGGTAACTTTATTTTCTATATGTCAGCATGAAATTCCATGCTCTTTATCTATCTTAAAACATTCTTTGAATCATTCAAATGAATGATCCTAGGATTACTTTGAAATCAATCCAACATACCAGCTGCGCTATGCTGTTAAAGCCCCGTAATATCCCCGTTATAGCCTGTAGCACTCTTCAACTGCTACGCTATTTCAATTTAACATTGACGAACAATATATCTGCTTTAAACCTTCTCATTTTCCGCTGCATCCGCTAAATCAAGGATTTTTGGCACCCTCTTTAGAAATATCAATATATATATATATAAGTTGATTTAAATGGTTCTTTTTTAAAACAAATTAAAAAGGTTAGTGTAAAGAGTTATTTCTTAGGGAATAAGTGCCCAAAACAAGGTGAAAATCTATTATAAACATCAAATATAGTGAACATAATGATAATATTCTTCAATTTTGTTATATAAAATTGACTAATATTATATTCTTTTACAAAGATCATGCGAAAATGATAGCTAATTTTTTTTAAATTATACATTTTTCCATTTAATGGACTTTCTTATTAAAATTAGTCTCTGAATTATTATTGCACTTAATAGAACCTGATGCATCCTCATATGGATGACATTAAGGGGAGTGGAGTGCAACATTTCGTATCAGAGCCTAAAGTTACAAGATCATAGAAGTTTTTGAAAAAGTATTTTTCAAAGAAAAGTATTTTCAGTTAAAACCGATTTTTGAAAATTATATCCCCCTCAAGTCATTTGCAATATTCCTTCGATCTCTTTTTAAATCTTTGTTTCTTCACCTTTTTAGCATGTCTGGGGCTCCTAACTTCCTGAGGGCATTCCCATTCCAAAAGGGTTCCATAGATATGTAAAAGCTATGGCAGCTGCCAAAGCGCAAGGCAATGCCCCACCCCCAGCTGCAGCCATAGTAGCCTCATCCAATCCTGTAGTCAAGTTCTCTAAGCTTTGTATAGACTTTTATGCGATGGAAGGCAAGCCGTTTTGTGGTACTGAGAGTTTCGTAAAGGCGCACAATTGTCATAGGGAGATGAAGAATATGTTTGATTTATTGGAGCTCGATGATAGGAGAAAGATTTTGTTGGCCGCTTGGCAACTAAAAGAGAAAGGTCATACTATTGGGAGGTGACTCAGGCGGGGCTGGCAGTAGCCACTTGGGATGAGTTTAGGTTTATATTTGAGATGAAGTTCTTGTCACATGCTGAGGAAGGAAAGTAGATGGAGAAGTTTATGAGTTTAAAAAAAGGAAGCATGATAGTAAAGGAATATGTTAATAGTTTCAATCATCTAGCAAGATTCGGTTTGGATTCGGTGAACGCTCCACATAAGAAGGCTCTATGATTTGTGAGAGGGTTGAATCAACCTCTCCAAGGAGTAGCATTGACACACTTCCCATTGAAAGTGAATTTCGAGAGGATAGTTGACATGGCCTTGATGCATGAGGATGGTAAAGAGGAGAAGAAAGAAGTTAAGACTGAGGAGGAAAAACCCAAGGCTGGGAAAAAGAAATGGCGGCCCAAGAAGGGACGACAAAGAAGGGAGGAAAACCTGACAAGGCCCAGATCAAAACAAAGGTTGAGTGCCATGGCTGTGGAAATTTAGGGCACTTTGTGAGAGAATGTAAGAAAATGAAGAATGCTTGTTTCAGTTGTGGTCAAGTTGGACATTTCACTAGGCAGTGCCCCAATAAGCAAGGTCATAAGGCAGGATCGTCTAGAGGACAAGTTCATGCTCTAGAGGGTGGTGGACCAGATAAAGGTAGGAAATTCACCATTAAAGGTTTGAATTCTCTTTTTGACTCTCCTATTAGGACTCTCTTTGATTCCGGTGCTTCTCATTCATTCATATCCAATTCTATGTAGATAATCTGCACCTAAACACTAGTATTGTTTCTAATCCTGTTGTAGTCTCAAACCCATAGGTGATACAGCTCATTTGTCTATGATATGTAGGGGTTTGATAATTTCTGTTATATGCGTCGAGTTTGAATATGATGCATATGTTCTTGGCTTTATGGGTTATGGGCTAATTCTAGCAATGGATTGGATAGCCATGTATGGTGCCATTCTAGATTGTGAGAGGAGAGTTGTTAGGCTTCTGGCATTCAAAGGGAAAACTCTCGAGATATCTTGTGACCCACAGGTATCGATTATGCTTAGTTTCCTAGATTCCTTTAATGCTTCTATAACAATCTTTGATCAGTACCCATACTCAGAGATTACCCGGACGTATTTGATGAGGTTAGAGGATTACCTCCGAGACGAGAGGCAGATTTATGGATTTACTTGGTGGAGAATGCGAAGCCATTTTCTTTACCGGTGCGCCACATGGATCCTAGGGAGAGGAAGTGGCTCAGCAAGCAAGTAGGTGAGCTATTCAAGAAGAGATTCATTAGACGGAGCATATTTGAGTGGGGAGCTCTAGTCGTCTTTGCGACTACGGCAGACGACCAAAAAGAAAGTAAACATTAAAACGACCAACAATTGCTAAACTTAATATCTGAACCGAAAAGACCCCCAAAAAAGAAAGCAAACATTAAAATGACCAACAGTTGCTTAACTTAACGCTGAGTATCGACAAGACGGCTGCCTTGGTCGCAAACATGGCGCCACATGGTATCATTACAATCAACCTTAACTTAATATCTGAATCGAAAAGTCCCAAAAAAAAGTAAGTAAACATTAAAACGACCAACAATTGATTATAGAAAATTCACAACAAATGATTCTCAGCGTTAAGTGCATTATTTGTAGAGTAACATGGAATAAAGGTTTATATATGTTAACGAAAAATATAGAAAAAGAAGATATAGCGATGACTGACCCTATTAGCATGGAGCTTGATATATTTTTTGAATTAGAAATATACTACTCACATCAAGATCTTAATTGTATCACTATTCATTATGAAATGCACGACACATAATTAACAATAAGCTGCACATCTTTAATTGAGCAATAAAGATTTTTTCAAAAACACCTGCAATTATAAACCTAACATATTTTTAGAAAAAGATATTTATAATTGGTCATAAAGAAAATCTTTAGCATATCATCCCCTAAAAGCACGAGATTTTTAGGCCATTGTACATAGCTACCAAGCGCTTCTCCTATCGTCATGAGATATGTACTCGGAACGGGAAGTGGGGTTCCTACATGATTAGGCTCCACCATGTCAATTCCGACCTTTACATGATCAGCTAAGATTAGTTGGCCATGACATCGTTCTTCGGGCCCGGAAGCAGAATGCACCACGACCCACAACAACAATTTTATATTCGACATTAACTGCTAAACAACATTTAGTTAGCCTCTATAAACACAAGTACAACGTCAACATTATTCATTTGTTTAAATGTATAAAATCATATAAGTTTACAAAAATAAACCTTTGAATTGTTTACCTGCAAGTTTTCACAAGGATCTGCCTCTTGAGTTTTATCAGTAGTTTGTAAATTGTCACGCTGCACCGAATGACAACTACTATGACAACCACCTGATGGCATGTTATTGAGCATCATATCATTGGGCATCGGCATAGTCAACCTGCTGAAAAAGTTTGCAATCTTCTGTTCAACCATCGGATCTGCCATATACTCGAATCTTTTGCTCACTTTATCCTCAATTTCTTGAGTGATAAGATGTAGATCGTCTGTTGATATTACAACACTTGGACCTTTATTTCTCACTGTCTTTCCTAATACATCTTTGATACCGACTGTCCCACCAACTCCTCTGACTCGACTTAAATGCTCTTTTTTTTCAAGTGCACAACTCAAGACATCATCATGCCTAATTGGAACCCATTTACCTTCGATGGCTTTTTCTCTCCAATCACTCTATTAACAAAAAAAAGGAACATATTATATTATTTGAAAACCAACACTAATTAGAGAATATAAGTTCACTCATATATTATATTACGAAAAAAGTAACTTATATTCGACCTGGATATGTTTTCTGAACTTCACTCATATATTATTTGAAATATGCAGTGCAGTACAACATAAACGTGAACATAAAAGGAACATATTCACCTAATCAATTTGGATTATATGGACATGCTGCTGGATTATTAGAATAATTTATGTATCAAAGATTTATGTCCAATGACTCCTATTGTGGGTAAACATACTTTCAGTCAACTTTCCTATATTTCAATTAACACATGCACATCTGTACAATTTAAATTTACATAGTACGGTTATATTGCATTATACAGTTTTTGTCTGACCAGTTTTCAGACAAGTCCGACCAGCTTTGAATTTCTTGAAAACAATAATAATAATATTTCATGGCTTGCAAGAACTTTATTAGAAAGAATTGTATAAATGTTACCCGCATTCTCATTCTCACTGTATGGTATAACATCGGGTGCAAGTATAATGGGACAAGCCCAGTTATGTGATGGAAATTATATATAGACGTCTATACATATCAAAACATAATAATACAATTGATTATCATAGAATTTATATTTCTTATCATTTGATTTTTCGAAGTTTTGTCTTATCCTGTCAATGTCAAGATCAGTACATGTTCTCACTAGATTTTTTTTTTTTTTTTTTTGTCATTGTGCCATGCCCAATGCCTCTATTTTAATATCATTAAATTAGGAATAATCTAATGATATGCATAGCCCGGATTCATTTAATGTGACAGTGTTTGATTGTGGCCCCTAATGTTTTATAGCTAACTCAGTGCACTAACTGTTTTCAAAAATCTTAAAATGCATGGAAACTAGTCATACCACTTTGTCTACAACCATCTTAATTTTCTCATTAGGGATTTCATAAATTCCATCTTCTCTTTTTTTATCTTGCTAAAATAAAATCAACACTTTGATCTGGAAAGGAGCCACTTGGTAATATGGTCAACGAACTATGGCCTTCGGCTGTCCATTTAGCCTTCTTTCCCACATATCCGGCTTGTCCCAAGTAGTGAGGATGTTCACTGTGGGCCTGACTCTTTCTAGCCTTTTCACTTATTTGCTGTCGAAGAACGAATATTTATTGTAAATTATATCAAAGAAGAAGAATATACCATATATGTTAATAGAAAATTAATCTACAAGTCTAATGAGTGCAGATCTACTGATTTTATCCCAAACTTGGTGTTATCAATTTTAAACATATAATGAATTTGCACATTTACTGTGTACCTATTTTGGCTGCCATATTTCTAGCTGTGAAAAGAAGTAGGGAGGTAAAGTGATCTTATTCTTGCCCTAGCTGATCATAGTCACCGGTCTAAAATATGAGTACATGAACTTCTAACAAAAATAGGTTTTTGTGTTGATCGCTTGATCTACTGATGCAAAAGAAGCAAAAAACACAATACTTGCATGAAATCCCTTATCAACACATTTGTGAAATGGGATGAAAGCTAAGGTTTGCCCAGCTGTGCTCTAAAATAAATGCTTTGTTCTATATGAATTTTGAGCTCGGCTGGGCAAAGTCTGAACTGGATTAGTAACTTGTGATCTCATTGTCATGTGATCGATTCCCCTTGATGATCAATTTCTCAAAAGTATAAATAGAAAATTATTTGACTACTAAAATAGCTTAATTCGAATTTTAATTTGCATGTAAAAAAGTTATCCTCTTAACATTCTAGAATCAATTTTCTACTGATTAATAAATCCTATAGGGAAAGAAATTAAAATGTAATTTTTGCTCTAGCACACCTATAATGCTGGCTTTTCCATGGTTCAGGAATGAAAACGTATACCATGAAACACTTATACATGCATTAAAAAAATGAGTAATATCCTAAAATAGGGTTCTATAACAATCAATTAACAATGATATCTCTAAGAAAAGAAGTGATTGATAATGAACATTTTATAGTAGTTGACTCTTTACACACAATATGCACTATGAAAAGTTGTTTATATAACAATGGTTTCAAATATGATTATCTGCATGAAACAGTGTCGAATGCTGAAAAACTATAATGGTGGACATGTCATTGTTATTTACAAGATCCACCAACAGTCAATTCAACAAGACTATGAAACTTACAATGTTTTGTCCACTTCAGAATAAAGAAGGTAACTAAAAAAACAAGGACAGAGTTTTAAAAATACCTTAAATTCTACGGTTTCACAATTCTTCTTAAATAATTCCTATTGTACTTGTGTAATACCATCGTAAAACTCATACAACTCTTTATGGTCCTATGGAAGCTTTCTTGTTTTCGTAATCCAACCACCAACCAATTTTGTTTTGAAATCCTTCCATCGTCCACAAATATATTTTAACACAACATTTTTCATATTTTCATGAATGTGGAACTCGGTCTAAAATAATAAATTCACAGTTACAAAGAATTATTGACAAAAAGAATTCGGAAACAAATGCAAATTGAACAATAACAAGCTAATATGAAAAATAAACTAATATGAACAATAAACATATTAGAATGATGACATTTCTCTGTTTAACTATAAGTTACATAAATGATATTGCAAAAAGGCATTGATAAATACACAGGAATGGTGACAATGATCTTTAACTTTACGAAGAAATACATAGCAGAGGCGTTGACTGTTAAATGTGAATGTTTACCATTATAAAAAATGTATCATAGGCGTTCAACCCATCACTGCTAGTAGTCTACTAACGTAAGTGCATTTTTTTAGAAAAGAAGCTCTGTCAAGCAGCAATCTGCTGCTGCCATCATGCAAGCAGCAATTTTTTTTATAAAATTTTCTACAAGGTGAAGCAAGAATATTTAATTATGTGAGCTTAAAATTGTACATTGTTTTTAGCATTTAAAAAGAAACCGATGGGTTATTCCCTGCCAATAGACATTGTATACGACTGTATCCACTAAGACTTAAAAATTAGATTATTTATAAACTGCTTTTGGTAGAAAATTGTTTCATTAGCTTATTTGAAATCTAAGTGCTTTTTCTTGCTAAACAATACTAAAGAAAAACCAAATAAACAGAAATATCATTTTAAAACTTGTTCTGTGATTCGTAAAGCTCTGTCTTGGTAGCAAAAGTTCATTATGATAGTATAACTAGCAAATAAACTCTTTATTTACCTTAACTGATAATTCATTTAAATCTTGGGGACCTTTATGAAATAGATAGTAAATTGAATGCTCAAAGTCAATAAACATCAAAGGCCGAATATTTAACCAAATCGAGGATGATTTGTTTAACCATATATTATAAAAAATAGATTGGACACTAAACCATATGGTACAATTGCTATATTTTCATTTGAATTAACCTTTTAATATGGCACAAGACATAAGCACAATGTAAAAGCAGGAACAACATATGATATTTAATCCACAATCTAAACAAAATTTTAAATATTTATATAACAGTATATGAAATGCATATAGATGGCGATGAACAGATTATTGCATATTACGTTCCCTCAGTCAGTAATCTCTTACTTATATTAACATCATCGAGTTTGAAAAAACTTAAATATTTTCGGTATCACCATCTAACCCAGTTAGTCTTGTATCAAAATAAAGAAACGGATCCAGTATCATCAATATTTTCGGTAACTTTCATAATATGCTATGGGTTTCGAGGCGGTGGATTCTCGTTTAAGATTCTCATTTAATCTACCTTTATCATCCCAAAATCATTCAAAAGCGCTCAAAATGCATAAATTTCCATGGCCTAACCTATTGTACCCCCTTTTCACAAACTGAAAGTCTCATAAAATATTGCAAAACAAAAAAAATCCAATTCAGCAAGCAAGGAACACAAGCGGGGTTTCCAGATTTTTAATAAAGTTAAAAATAATCTTATTGACTGTTAAAGAAAATCCTTATTCATCCGAGTTTTTTTCCCACCTTTTTGATCAACCTTAAAATAAATAAAAATGCAGAATTGAGATATAATATTTCTTTTTAGTTGAGAACAAAGTTGTACATTGCTTGGTAAGTTATGCATGACACAAAGTGATTTAAAAAAATGCACAACACTGAACAAAGGTTAAAAACATGAACAAATGAATATATAATACCTTAACATCTTCCTGGATAAGATCCTTAAGCCCTTTACTGACGTCATCCCAATTCTTAATGTTGATATCAATTTGGGATCTAGTTGTATCGCCTGCATACGCCTTAAAAGACTTAGCCCACTTTCCAATGAGTTTGTCATTATCACTCCATTCAACATATTTTGGTTCTTGTGTTTTATATTTCTTCCTCGTTGTTGGACCTCTTCGTCTCTTTTTAGACAATGGCTACGAAGTAGAAGAGTCGTGCACTTCATTCTGTCCAACTAGTTCTATCTCCATTATTCATGTATCAAAAGTTTTGCATCAAAAAATTATCATTAATTAAAATAAACAGTGCATAAAATCAACATTTTATAAACCATAACATAATATACAAGATGCAGTCAGGGATTGCAAAGTAGTTGATTTGAACAGATGAATAAATATAGATTTGAACCAGTTAAGTTTATTTATATACGGCTGCATATTGAAGAACGCACAACATATAAAATAATATATATATGTACTTTCCACTCTAATTCAACAAGGATAAAATATGAATATATATTGATATATAAAGATGAGGAAAAACAGCAAGGTTTTTTAAATACGTATTGGCATAATAAAATAGAGTACACTGGTTTTGTTAATTAAAATAATCAGAATCACAAGATGTAAATCTATTATTAAAAGCTTGTATCTTAGAGTGAATTATTTGTCATTTGATTTAAGAATGAAGGATTTATAATGCTTAGTTGATGGGTTATTAGTTTTGAGAAAAGCTGGAGTTAGATGTTGTTATAGGAACTGTTTTCAAATTTATAAATAACTGGTAACTATAATAGCATGTGTTTATTAAAACTGGATATTTTATGAAAAATAATATACAGATTGTATTTATGTTAATTAATGTATTAAGATGGAGAAATCTAGACGAAACAAATGGATGATTCATAAATGAAAGATTTTATCAAATGCAGGCAAGCATCGACCATTTTAACATGTGTACGAATCACAAGTATTATACTAAGATAACGTTGAATCAAGTTTTTGTAAAACCTAGTCTGTAAATGTACGGTTCTTAAGTATATTCTTTTTCGTATAAAACAAAGTTATGCATTTATGCATAGAAAAGTATACAGACTACTGTCTATTCTATGTTATCTTATGTTTGACAAGTTTATAGAAATTAGAACAAATAAAAAAGATCTGAAGCGAGCAAAAAATACTTACAAATCTGAAGACAATCACAATTGTCAAAGCGCAAAGACCTCCAAGAAGAATAGGGAAACCTTAAAAGAGTTTTACTGCATTCATAATTAAAACATGCTACCACATAATTTTATGCTAAAAGAGTTCAACATTCACATAATGCAGTAGTTCAAATCTTATCCTAAACAATTAAATAGTGTATTCAAGTCAAAACAAAAGTGAAAAAGACAAACCATTATGAACATGAAATACAATCTCAACCTGAGAGTAAGCAACAATGTCGCGTCTAAAGTCTGCAATAGAAACAACGATCAAGTGTCCCTGTGAAATGTAATATTAGAATTTATTCTCAAAATCATTATGAACATAAAAAGAAAAATCTACAAGTACCATTGAAATGTAAGATTTTCACATGTAAAATCAGTAAGTATCACAGAAAATATAAGATAGTCTCATGTAAGATTTCAAAAGACAACTAAACCATTATGAATACGAAAAAAACATTACCCCACTATCCAAACCCCTTCCTCATGATCAGAACGTGCATAAGTTGCATTTAAATCAACTTCTTCTTCTGATAGACTTACGCCACTAGAGAAAGGTGGATTCTGTAACACCCCACCTCCGTTAAGGTCACTCACAAAGGGAATGCCTTAACCTTGGTGGAGCGCTTTGGGTAAAAGATGCAGATCAATTACAAGACAGACAAATAAAGCAGCGGAAAATGAAACTTTACTTTATTATAAAACAGCTTGTACAAAGATTGTTTACAATACCAAAGTATCTATCTTGTTTAATAAAATAAAGAAGCATAAATGACAATAATATTCCCCAATAGAGCAAAGCAAGCCATAGCTGAAATGGGACAAGTCCAAAGCAACACATGATGATCTTGAAGCAACAAGAATCCAAGCTAAGCAGAAGTGTTTCCTCCCTGACTACCTGGGGGGAACGGAAGAAAAGAAGACGAAAGAAAACAGAGTCAGACATAAAGCCTGGTAAGTTCAATTACTTTCAGCATGTGAATAGGTAAAAACAACGTGACATGAATTAACTGGATACAAGACATAACCAAAATAATAAGGATAAAAAATAACAAAGGATAAGCATAAGATATGATAAGGCAAGATAAACTGGATGCGCTTCTATTCTTTCTCTGCCTCGCCACTACCCTGTTATTCGGATTTCTATGTCTCTGTACCGCCTAACTAGTGTCCTAACTAGTAATCTGTATGCAATGATATTAATTACAACGTGATCCCAATCCCCGCAATTATGGTAGCCTTCAGGTGTACATCGATTATGAGGATTCCACCTCAATTAGCCTAATTGCCATGAATATGTTCGATGTACCCTTACTACCCTATCGATCAGCTCCCTACTCGCATATTCACATGTGTCATACGGCCCCCACTTGATTGTAGATACATATGCTGGTCCCACCATGGGGTGTATCAAGTCCAATGGTAGCGACCCGACACAACTCTAGAGTGCATAGTGTATACTACTGATGCCCAGTGCTTGCTTTTTCTGCTCCGGAGTGTGTGCACGCCCGCACTCCGTTAGAACCTACACTGCTGCACCAACCGTCGTCGCTTTGACCGCTTATAATCAGCCCAGTAATCGTGCCCTACACTGCCTAGTTTCAGGGTACCATGATACATCTATGTGGGTTACTGCTGAAATGGGTCCCCATTATTAGGGTTTCCTAATGGTTAAGTTTGTGGGCCTATATTTACTGATATTACCCACCAACCCTGACGTGTACTTAACCCTTCTACAAATCCAAGCACGTGTATTTAATGGTTAAGTGTGTGGGCCTATATTTACTGATATTACCCACCAACCCGATATGTACTTAAACCTCCTACTCGGCATGTTATGTTGGTTAAGTGTTCATATTAACTTAACCCTACCCGTTTACCATGTTATATTGGTTAAGTGTCATCAGTCAATTCAAGTTAACTTAACCCATCTACTTGACATGTTACTATGGTTAAGTGTTGCCCTCTTGTATTAACTTAACCCTGCCACAAATCATGTTATGCTGGTTAAGTGTATCCTCTTGTGTTACTTAACCCTACCACACGTCATGTTATATATATATATATATATATATATATATATATATTGGTTGAGTGTTACCTTAGTTAACTTAACCCAACTGTCTGTTTAACTAACATGTTATATCGGTTAAGTGTTCTAAATGTACTTAACCTCACCCACTTGTCTAATTAACATGTTAAAATGGTTAAGCGTTCTAAATTTACTTAACCTTACCCACTTGTCTAATTAACATGTTAATTTGATTAAGTGTTCTAAATTTAACTTAACCCTACCAAATCTTGTCATAGCGTTAATTCATTTATTAAAGCACCAACCACTCACATTAGACAGGTATTGTTGCGGTCATTAGATGTGTCGGTCGGTTCCGGGCAGCTTTACACCACAACTCAGTCTAACCTCGGGTTATTATTGGGCTCAATGCCTTAACCTCTCACATTAGATAGGTATTGTTGTGGTTACTGGAAAAGCGGGCGCGTCTGGGCAGTTTTACACCACAACTCAATCTAACCTTGGGTTAGGCCTATTCATATTTTCTACAATGTACACATTTCTCATTTAGGACAAATTCTATATGTAAATTATTCCTAATTTACTTATGCCATAATTACTCTTTTAATGTACATTATCAACATTTATTATTATGGCCCACTTTCCCTCTAAATCATGTTTATAATTTTTGGTATGTAAATTATACCAAATTAAGTGTCACTAACCATTTATGCTAAACATGACAATTATGTGTAATTTCAAGCTATTAATCAGAATAGGCTATACCCCACCTTCCCAAACTCGCCATAAAAGTCATGCCCAAAATCACTATGTCATATATTTGGCATTCCAAATCAATAGTTAAGCCTAGTCTAGATTTAATGTTCCTATTTACATTTTTCACCCAATCTAGATTAAATATCCAAACTTACAATTCATGTTAAAACTAGATTTAATATTCCAGTTTACAGTTTATGCCCAAAACTTGGTTTACAAGCCAGTTACATACTTTGCGGCCAATTAACAATTTTACCATTTATGCCCAAGTCTAATATGCATGTAAATTGTAACACCCCACCTCCGCTAGGGTCACTCTTTCGGGGGCACTAGCTTCTGGGGGGCGTTAGAACTGGGTAAGCATGCATAATGATATATCAAGGCAGAACAGGAACATAAATATATATGTAAAACAGAGTAAGTGAGAATAAAACAGCGGAATATCTCAAACCATCTCAAAACAAGTCTAGTACATCATAAAGTCATCTTCCAAAATAAATATGTCTAGTACAACATAAACAGAAATACTGAAATACATAGTGCTATCCCCAAAAATAAAGATGATAAACCATAGCGAGCTCAATGTCCAGGCATACATGAGCTATCCAGCAAACAAGCAAGCGATCCAAGCTAAGCACCACTGTTCCCTCCCTGAGAACCTTGGGGGGGGGGGGGGGGGGGGACGGAAGAAAAGAAGCGAAAGAAAACAGGTCAGTCAAAAAGACTGGTAAGCCCTACTACGATCAGTCTATAAACTAATAAAGTTAACATCATGATGGAAACTGAGATGAACATACTGGCAATAGATAAAGGTGTCATCACATAAAGAAGATTAAGCTTTGCACCACAGTGTACTAGCAACTCACATAACAGGTATTGATCCCTCAGCCCAAACTTTGGCCCAATAGCATGAGGTGACCTTAGTGCAAGGTACAACCCAACGGTCTAGTCGATCGGCTCCCTATAAACCTAACACGTCAAGTGTTGGTGTCCATACGGCCCACATATGATTGTAGTCAGACTGTGCTGGGTCCACCTTTGGGTGTATCAAGCCCTCGGGTGTCAACCCCAGACACTTAAGCAATAATGCACAGTCTAAACCTACTGGTACCCGTGCCTCGAGTTTGTCCAACACCGAACTACGTGCACGTCCGTAGCCCGCCTGGACCCGCACCGCTGTACCACTCAGCCGTCGCTTTGGTCGCTTACATCAGTCCAGTAATCGTGCCCCGCCCTAGCCTAGCCTCTAGGGTTGTAAATGATACCAAACTGGGATTACTGCTGGAACAGACCACGTTGCTAGGGTTTTCTAAGAGGGTTAAGTGTGGTTTAACCCCTCACTAATCATGGATTAAATTAGTTAAGTGTAACCAACAGTTCACCACTTAACCCCATTTAATCCCTCGCATCCCCAAAATTGGTTAAGTATTAGTGGGCCATGACTTAACCCTAATCATGAGGCATTAATTAATTTAATTGTACCTTAACCTCTCATATTAGACTTTGTTGCGGTTACTAGTTAAGCCGGGCGGGTCCGGGTAGCTTTACACCACAACTTGGTCTAACCTCGGGTCCAAGGTACACATGACCAACTTCTCACATTGGGTCCTATTGTTTGTAGCAACTAGTTAAGCCGGTCGGTTCCGGGTAGGTTTACGCTACAAACTCAACCCAACCTCGAGTTGGCCACCCATGTTTTCTAAGTGTCATGTCCACTTTATTTTCAAACCATAATTACAAGTTTAACAAATACTTGGGTAGACCTAACTTAATAGGTAAATTCCCAAGGGGTAGACCTAACTTAATAGGTAAATTCCCAATCTTATCTTTTCATGTATTTTAAGTTTTACCCAAAAACCCCCAACGTCATTCTATCGCTTACATATTCGTCATAACGCATAAAAGGGTAGAAAGAGGGAACTTGGCACAACATACATGATGAATCTCACATATCATAATAAACATGCATAACGTGTTGGACTTGCATAACTTAGCATAGTGAACTTGCATAACTTGTTAAACTTGCTAATCATGGCATAGTGAACTTGCATAAGCATGCATAACTTGTTAAACTTGCAAATCATGGCATAGTGAACTTGCATAACTTGTTAAACTTGCAAATCATGGCATAGTGAACTTGCATAAACATGCATAACTCATCAAACATGTGTAACATGGCATATTGAACTCGCATAAGCATGCATAACTTATTAAACATGCATAGCATAGCATAGTGAACTCGCATAAGCATGCATAACTTATTAAACATGCATAACATAGCATAGTGAACTCGCATAAGCATGCATAACTTATTAAACATGCATAAATCTCAACTTTCATCACATATTAACTTTAGAGTTTCTAAAATGAAGGTAAGAGGGCTTACAAATATTATGAAGACACAAATCTACTAATAAAGATTGAGAAGCCCTTTTATGCAAGCATATAAAAACCCAAAACAAAGCTCCAATTAACAAAAATCCCAAAAACTCTAGCTTAGCAAATAAAGCTTGCAACTTGATGATGTATGCAAGCTAATGATCATTCATACAACTTAGAAATGCTTGTATGAACATCAAAACCTTCATAGAAATGATTTTTGAAGAGGGTGGAGGCTAGGGTTCTTAGGTGGAGGCCATTTGAGAATTCAATTTGACATAGTTTGGTTGCTAGAGTGAATAATGAGGTTTTAGGGTAGGATTAGGGGCTTATTTATAGAAGATTAGAGTGTTTTTAGCCCTAGGATTAACCCTAGGTTAGTTTAGGTCCGTCAGATTTAGGAATTCTCTAGAACCAAGCCACAAGACCAAGCCCAAATCAAAATGGTGCGCCAGGCAAAATTGCCTGGCCACCCCGTGTCGACAGGGCTATCAACAGGGCAGTCGACACCCTAAGACCCCTATCGACATGGGGGTCCTGGCGGGAATTTTCCCGCCTGACACTAATTAGCCCTAATCCTTGTTTTTAATTTAAAATTTAAATCTGTTTTTACTATGGAAATTTCTGAAAACTTCAATGGGCCTTAACTGGGTCATACGGACTCCGATTTTCGAAAACTCGGACTCTATTTCGCGTATTTTTCCGAGACGAACGCAATGGCATAGCCTGTTTCCCTTGATTCAGATTTTATAATTAATTTCTGCCTCGATTTATGTTATAACAGGTTATTTGAAAATACGGGTTGTTACATAAATTATTTACGGTTATAGCCAATTCAGATTATGCCATCATATTTGTTATGCCAAATTATCTTAATTAAGCTACACCCAAATTTCCGCGCCGTAATCGTACGTATAACATGATTTCACAAGTTTCTAAGTACTCATGAAATGAAACTAACAAAAGGAATAGGGGATAAGCACGAGAATTGACATAAAAGAATAGACATGTAAGAATGAACAAAATACAAAAATAATGGTTCCAATAGGTTCGATGTACATAACAATAAATAGGAATAAACTAGAGAAGTTACACCTTAAATATGAGATCCAACATAATTAAGTGAATATGCATAGGTGATTTGGCCCAACTTAATGCCAGTTCTAAGTACAACTTAATAGGTTAATGGGAATAGGCATAAGCCACTAACTACAATAGTTATAAGCAATTAACCGCAATAGTCATGTATGACTAACCACGATAGTTTCTCAATCATAGTCATAGGTAGTAGTCTCGTAGTGATGAATCATAGGTAATAGTCCCAAATTTAAGAATCATAGTCATAGTCATAGGCAACAGTTTTATGATCATAGTCATAGGCATAGGCATAGTCTTATGTTCATAGTTATAGGCATAGTCTTATGTTCATAGTCATAGGCCTAGTCTTATGTTCATAGTCATAAGCATAGGCATAGTCTCCTTGATAATTAATCGCAATAGTCCTGAATCAGGTCCAAAGGCAAGTACAAACACAAACACAAATTCAAATGAAAGGATCAAGCATATTCTCATATCCATTTGATTTCGTGTCACAAATAGATCTAGGCGTTCAAATCTAAAAAGTAACTGACCTACATTGATTGGTTTTTAGAAAAGGATAATAAGATAGCGTTGTGGTGATTTGCTATGATTTGCTCGAAGCCGTTGAATTAGCCTTTGATTCCCTTCTTGAAGCTTTAACTTGATTTAAATCTCTTCTTGAAAAACTTGAGCGGCATAACCTTGTCTTAGATTTATATATTATTTTATTTTAATTAGAATTAGAGAAAAGTATAAACGTAGAGAAGTTGTGAGGAGAAAATTTGAGGCCTAGGGGTGTTTTTATAGCCGTTTGATCAATGTATAGGGCCAAAATCGCGTCTAGGTTCAAAACTCTGAATTCTGCCCAGATCTGGGGGTAGGTCAACCCCTAGGTCGACCTCCCTTAGGGTAGGTCGACCTCCCTTGAGGTAGATCGACATGCCTGGGCAGGAATTTTCCCGCCCAGCCCAGTTCTGCGATTTTTGAATTTCTGAGCTGGTTCTAAATTTTTGCTGAAACTTATGAATGTCATAACTCCTTCATACGAAGTCCGATTTACGCAAGCTCAGACTCTATCTCAAGCAGAATTTCGAGACGAACGCAATGGCGCAACCCATTTCCCTTAATTCTTCTTCTAAAAATTATTTACACTTTAATTTGTGAAACTTAATGTTACAGAATTACGGGATGTTACATTCACCCCCTCCCCCCCCCCCCCATTAAAGGATTTCGTCCCCGAAATCTTCAAGTTAGGAAGAATGTGTCCTACTATTCAGTCATCCATCCACTCTACCATTCAATCAGAGGCATTCATTGTCCTTAAAAATATTTTTAATGCTTTCATGTTTATATGCATAATGTGTGTATATGTTCTTATCTAATGCAAAATCAGGCGGTCTACTGATTCAGTTGACCTTCTTAATGCGAATTATGTCAGTGCCATGCATCCAATATGTATGCAATTCTAATGTTACATATCATTTCTATATGAGTGCACAACCATTCACTCAAATGCAACGTCCATAGGATAACACATCAAGTTCAATCCATAAACAAATACATATATGCAAATGCAATATGAAAGTGACTGGGCTGATCTAGTGCCCTATGTGTGTATATGCATCCACGGGTAACCACTAGCAAACACTTGCAACCACTTGCATCCACCAAACATAACATGTTTCAAACACACGTTTACATCCATTGGCTTGAGGATAGGACCGAGAGGATATACATAAAAGCCAAAGACTAGCATGCAAATAGACTTTTCAGAAAAAGAGGAATCAAGGATATACCCTCAAAAAGGGTAAGATGCGCGTATCTAGTCTTCAGTCTTCTAAGTCGCATCTTCTTGAGCTTCACTCCACTGTACCCTATCTAATTTAACTTCATGGTTGCGAAGCTTCTTGGCCTCCATTTCCAAACCCACTAGTAAAGATAGGCCCTCGATCACTTACCATGCTAGAGGGTATCCAATGTAGTCGAACTATCTTCCCAAGAAAAACATATATTAATCATGATACCAAGTGTATATACCTAAGATGAGTAGAGGTCTCTCCTCTACTTAGCTTATCCATCATGCTGCAAATCTAAGGGTCTAAAGCTAATGGTTACTATGTGCTTATTCCCTCTCTTAAGGTCAGTCTAACTTAGGGTGCCAGCCCCAACCATTTATTTCTCACGCAAACCATCCTAGTCGAACTTGACATCCCTCAAGTACAAGCCCCAAAGGCCTAAACCAATATCAGACAAGCACCCAAGGGATACCTCCTCCGAATTTGGACGATCTATGTGAGATGATACTAACAACACAACCAAACAATTGAGCACTTTACCGACTCTGGCTATCCTCTCCAATCTTGCTCCAGAATTATCGTTGATCGCATAAATGGCTTTGCAGTGTCATCTAGATACATGCGGAAGTCTGTCTTGAATTTTTAGGGCGAAAAGCCCTACCCTAATCAAAATATCTTGCATACTCATGGACTACCCCAACGGATCGAAAATCGTCGATAGATAAGTAAAGTGATTCTAGGTAGCTAAGACAAACTGATCCCTTAGGATCGTACGAAATCTCAAGGGTATTCTCGAGGCAAGTCGAAAGTCTAACTACCCTTGTTTCATAATTACTAGCTAACCAATCAATGCCTAGAATCAACCCATAGCCCAAAAAAACATAAGCATAAATATATCTATTCTCAAATCCTCACAAGTCAAAGATAGATGGGCCGAACCAGCAATTGGATTCGAGACTATAATGGGATCCTCTACTACACAATATCTAGGGTGCAGAGACTCAACTATGGAAGCAGATATATACGGATGTGAAGCGCTAAAATCGGAAGGAGTACTAACAGGATTAAAAAAAGGAAAAACTTTTTCAACCGAAATCTTACTGCCTCTCTCTCCAGTATATTGGCGGTGAGAGCATGCGCTTGCCTTCCAGAAAATCCTGTCTCTTGTTCTTGCCCTTGTCCTCAATTATATGACCCGTTATACCCTAGTAAAGATACTTCCTCTTGTCTTAGGTTTTACTATTTTTTTTCCTCCCCTCCTTTGTGAGCCAAGTCCATATCCATGGGTTCTTCATCCTTGTGTTGTGCTCCTTAGCCAAACACCCTCATTCTCAACTTTGCCACCCTTATGCAACTTGTTGACATGTCTCTCGGAAGCTGCCTCCATCGCATGGAGAATTCTACAAAGCTCGAAAGAAAATTTCGGCTACAGATGGAAGTAAGGCACTTATTTGCCCTTTGACAAGTGTCGTAGTCTCATCAAGCCTGTGGAACCACACCGCGATGAGGTTACCTCCCAGAAAGTCTGGAGCCCCAGAGACATAGGAAAGAAGGAAACAGGGATTCAAACAGAGGATCAAAAGATAGTGCATATGGCTTTGGGGAACATGCCTATAAAACAAAACTTTTCTTTTGAAAATGCTTCTTTTAAAACTGTTTTGAAAGTATTTTTTTTCAAATCTTTTATCTGATCCGGTAACCTTCAGCTCTGATACCAAGTGTAACACCCTACCTCCGTTAAGGTCACTCACAAAGGGAATGCCTTAACTTTGGTGGAGCGTTTTGGGTAAAAGATGCAGATCAATTACAAGACATATAAATAAAGCAGTGAAAAATGAATCTTTAATTTATTATAAAATAGCTTGTACAAAGATTGTTTACAATACCAAAGTATCTATCTTGTTTAATAAAATAAAGAAGCATAAATGACAATAATATTCCCCAATAGAGCAAAGCAAGCCATAGCTGAAATGGGACTGAGTCCAAAGCAACACATGATGATCTTGAAGCAACAAGAATCCAAGCTAAGCAGAAGTGTTTCCTCCCTGACTACCTGGGGGGAACGGAAGAAAAGAAGACGAAAGAAAACAGAGTCAGACATAAAGCCTGGTAAGTTCAGTTACTTTCAGCATGTGAACAGGTAAAAACAACATGACATGAATTAACTAGATAAAAGACATAACCATAATAATAAGGATAACAAGATAACAAAGGAGAAGCATAAGATATGGTAAGGAAAGATAAACTGGATGCGCTTCTATTCTTTCTCTGCCTCGCTACTACCCTGTTATTCGGATTTCTATGTCTCTGTACCGCCTAACTAGTGTCCCAACTAGTAATCTGTATGCAATGATAATAATTACAACGTGATCCCAATCCCCGCAATTATGGTAGCCTTCAGGTGTACATCGATTATGAGGACACCTCAATCAGCCTAATTGCCATGAATATGTTCGATGTACCCTTACTACCCTATCGATCGGCTCCCTACTCGCATATTAACATGTGTCGTACGGCCCCCACTTGATTGTAGATACCTATGTTGGTCCCACCATGGGGTGTATCAAGTCCCATGGTAGCGACCTGGCACAACTCTAGAGTGCATAATGTATACTACTGATGCCCAGTGCCTGCTTTTTCCGCTCTGGAGTGTGTACACGCCCGCACTCCGTTAGAACCTACACTGCTGCACCAACCGCCGTCGTTTTGACCGCTCATAATCAGCCCAGTAATCGTGCCCCACCCTGCCTAGTTTCAGGGTACCATGATACATCTATGTGGGTTACTGCTGAAATGGGTCCCCGTTACTAGGGTTTCCTAATGGTTAAGTTTGTGGGCCTATATTTACTGATATTACCCACCAACCCTGATGTGTACTTAACCCTTCTACAGATCCAAGCACGTGTATTTAATGGTTAAGTGTGCGGGCCTATATTTACTGATATTACCCACCAACCCGATATGTACTTAACCCTCCTACTCTCCATGTTATGTTGGTTAAGTGTTCATATTAACTTAACCCCACCCATTTACCATGTTATATTGGTTAAGTGTCATCAGTCAATTCAAGTTAACTTAACCCATCTACTTGTCATGTTACTATGGTTAAGTGTTGCCCTCTTGTATTAACTTAACCCTGCCACAAATCATGTTATGTTGGTTAAGTGTATCCTCTTGTGTTACTTAACCCTACCACACGTCATGTTATATTTATTTATTTATTTATTTATTGGTTGAGTGTTACCTTAGTTAACTTAGCCCTACTGTCTGTTTAACTAACATGTTATATCGGTTAAGTGTCCTAAATGTACTTAACCTCACCGACTTGTTTAATTAACTTGTTATAATGGTTAAGCGTTCTAAATTTACTTTACCTTACCCACTTTTCTAATTAACATGTTAAATTGGTTAAGTGTTATTAAATTAACTTAACCCTACCAAATCTTGTCTTAGCTTTAATTCATTTATTAAAGCACCAACCACTCACATTAGACAGGTATTATTGCAGTCACTGGATGTGCCGGTCAGTTCTGGGCAGCTTTACACCCAACTCAGTGTAACCTCGGGTTCTTATTGGGCTCAATGCCTTAATCTCTTACATTAGATAGGTATTGTTGTGGTTACTAGACAGCCGGGCGGGTCCGGGCAGTTTTACACCACAACTCAATCTAACCTCGGGTTAGGCCTATTCATATTTTCAACAATGTACACATTTCTCATTTAGGACAAATTCTATATGTAAATTATTCCTAATTTACTTATTCCATAATTACTCTTTTAATGTACATTATCAACATTTATTATTATGGCCCACTTTCCCTCTAAATCATGTTTATAATTTTTGGTATGTAAATTATACCAAATTAAGTGTCACTAACCATTTATGCTAAACATGACAATTACTGTAATTTCAAGTTATTAATCAGAATAGGTCATACCCCACCTTCCCAAACTCGCCATAATAGTCATGCCCAAAATCACTATGTCATATATTTGGCATTCCAAATCAATAGTTAAGCCTAATCCAGATTTAATGTTCCTATTTACATTTTTCACCCAATCTAGATTAAATATCCAAACTTACAATTCATGTTAAAACTAGATTTAATATTCTAGTTTACAGTTTATGCCCAAAACTTGGTTTACAAGCCAGTTACATACTTTGCGGCCAATTAACAATTTTACCACATACGCCCAAGTCTAATATGCATGTAAATTATTTACGATTATAGCCAATTAAGATTATGCCATCATATTTGTTATGCCAAATTATCTTAATTAAGCTGCACCCAAATTCCCGCGCCGTAATCGAACGTATAACATGATTTCACAAGTTTCTGAGTACTCATGAAATGAAATAACAAAAGGAATAGGGGATAATCACGAGAATTGACATAAAAGAATAGACATGCAAGAATGAACCAAATACAAAAATAATGGTTCCAATAGGTTCGATGTACATAACAATAAATAGGAATAAACTAGACAATTTACACCCTAAATATGAGATCCAACATAATTAAGGGAATAGGCATAGGTGATTTGGCCCAACTTAATGCCAGTTCTAAATACAACTTAATAGGTTAATGGGAATAGGCATAAGCCACTAACTACAATAGTTATAGGCAATTAACCACAATAGTCATGTACGACTAACCACGATAGTTTCTCAATCATAGTCATAGGTATTAGTCTCATAGTCATGAATCATAGGCAATAGTCCCAAATTTATGAATCATAGTCATAGTCATAGGCAACAGTCTTATGATCATAGTCATAGGCATAATCTTATGTTCATAGTCATAGATATAGTCTTATGTTCATAGTCATAGGCATAGGCATAGTCTCCTTGGTAATCAATCACAATAGTCCTGAATCAGGTCCATAGGCAAGTACAAACACGGATTCAAATGAAAGGATCAGGCATATTCTCATATCCATTTGATTTCATGTCACAAATAGATCTAGGCGTTCAAATTTAAAAAGTAGCTGACTTACATTGATTGGTTTTTAGAAAAGGATAATAAGATAGCGTTGTGGTGATTTGCTATGATTTGCTCGAAGTCGTTGAATTAGCCTTTGATTCCCTTCTTGAAGCTTTAACTTGATTTAAATCTCTTCTTGAAAAACTTGAGCGGCATAACCTTGTCTTAGATTTATATATTATTTTATTTTAATTAGAATTAGGGTAGAGTATAGACGTAGAGAAGTTGTGAGGAGAAAATATAAGGCGTAGGGGTGTTTTTATAGCTGTTTGATCAATGCATAGGGCCAAAATCGCGTCTAGGTTCAAAAATGTTAATTCTGCCTAGATCTTGGGGTAGGTCGACCTCCCTTGGGGTAGGTTGACCTTCCAGGGTGGGAATTTTCCCGCCCAACCCAGTTCTGCGATTTTTGAATTTCTGAGCTGGTTCTGAATTTTTGCTGAAACTTCTGAACGTCATAACTCCTTCATACGGAGTCCGATTTATGCAAACTCGGACTCTATCTCAAGCAGAATTTCGAGACGAACGCAATGGCGTAACCCATTTCCCTTAATTCTTCTTCTAAAAATTATTTACTGTTTAATTTGTGAAACTTAATGTTACAGAATTATGGGGTGTTACAGATTCTCATCAAATTGATTATACTCTTCTTCATCCACTACATAACCAATCCCAACGATGCGTCTTTTGCCGAGAAGAGCAATAGACCACTTATTACCAGCTGGATCAGTTACGTAAAAAACTTATTTTTCTTAAGATGCCAAGATGAGTGGATCATTATCATGACTAGCTCAACTAAAGTCAACAAGTGTGAATCCATGTTCATCCACTAGTGCAGTACGACGATTATCAATCCATCTACATTGAAACAATAGGATCGTTAAGTCCTTATACTCAGGCTCCCAAATATCATCGATTATCCCATAATATGACATTGTCGCATCTATTGGTCTACTTCTTTAGCACTAGCAAACTTTCTTGACGATGCCACGATGCTAACTCCGCTACTTTGCATTTTGCTCTTTTCATCCTGACGCTTTGTATAAAAGACATACCCATTTATATCATATCCTTCCCAAGATTTGACATGAAATCGAGGCCTGTAAGCTAACCATCATATTGTATCAGAAATATTATGATGTGTTTCATTCAACTGAGATAATACATTTTCTCTAAACCATGATACGAATGAGCTGTTATGTTCATTTGTCAACCACCTTTCATTCTTTGAAGGATTCTTAGATTTTAGAACTGCCATGTGCTTCTCCAAATAAGGATGAACCTCACTAAGATGCTGTAAAACAAGCAGGTGAGCTTTGTGAAACATTTCATTTCCAATTGAAATTAATTTTAACCCAGTTATGCCTTGATCGTTAAGTCGTTCTTCATGCCGAGATTTATGAAGTCCAATAGGCTCAACACCAGGCAAGTATGGAGTAACAAATTCAATAACCTCCTCAGCTATAGTACCTTCTACGATACTAGCTTCTGGTCTATATCTATTTTTTGTTTTTGTTTTTAAAATTCCCATATGCATTTTGAACGGATACATATATCTAATAAATTTACAGGACCGCAAATTTTGATTTCTCTGACAAGACGAACAACCAAATGCACCATAACATCAAAAAATGAAGGGGGCAAATAAATCTCAAATTGGCATAAAGTAACAATAACATTGGCTTGTTGAGTATCCAACATATCAGGATCTATCACTTTGCTACAAATTGCATTAAAAAGGATACAAAGCTTTGTAACAACATGTCTAACATGCTTAGGCAATATACCTCTAATTGCAACAGGTAATAAATGTCGCATTAGCACATTACAATCATGAGACTTCAGGTTCGTCAATTTCAAACCTTTCACTGATACACGACTGCTAATGTTTGAAAAATAACTTGCTGGAACCTTCACACCACGAAGACACTCACATAAATTAATTTTCTCTTTTTTGGACAATGAATAACATGTAGGAGGCAAATAGGTATGTTTACCTTTCAGCAACGGTACTATATCCTTCCGAATACCCATTTTCAACATATCTTGCCTGGCTTTCTCACTATCCTTTGTCTTAATAGGTATATTCAAGGGTATCCCAATTATACTGTCACAATCATTTTTCTCTATATGCATTACATCCAAACAATGTCTAACTTGTAAATGTCTCAAATATTGAAGCTCCCAAAATATAGATTTCTTCTTCCAAAGACCTTCTAAAAGAGGAGAGGCTTTGCCAAACGTATTTTCAACATCTTTGACGCGTTCATAAACATCATTTCCTAATAATGGCAAACGAGCAACTCCATTCTCTACCTCCCCATTGAAAGCTTTCTTCTTTTTACGATAAAAATGATTAACAGGGAGAAATCTACGGTGATGCATATACACATTTTTCTTGCAATAATGCAGATGCTCAACAACCATATCATCTTGACAGATTGGGCATGGTTGTGCACCTTTTGTACTGTAGCCAAACAGGTTACCATAAGCGGGAAAATCATTTATAATACAAAAGAGCATAGCACGCAATGTAAAGTCACTTTTGTTATATGAATCAAACACACGCACGCCTTTATCCCATAAAAGTTTTAGATCATCAATAAAAGAAGCTAGGTAAACATCAATGTCGTTTCCTGGTTATCGTGGTCCGATATTAAATGAGATATCATGATATATTTGCGCTTCATACTCAAATGGGTTGGAAGGTTGTAAATCACCAAAAGAATAGGCCAAGTACTATGCTGGCTACTTAGGTTACCAAATGGGTTTATGCCATCTAAGCAAAGACCAAGTTTAAGATTTCTACTTTCTTCACCAAAATCAGGATACATTGCATCAATGTTTCTCAACTGCGGAGAATCTGCTGGATGCCTTAATAATCCATCATTTTTCCTCACATCTGCATGCCACCTTAATTTTTTTACATTTTCTTCATTTGCGAATAAACGTTTAAATCTTGGTATAATAGGAAGATACCATAAGATTTTTGTCGGAAGCTGTTTCTTATTTCGATCATTATGAACATCTGCTCGTGACTTATAACGGGATAATCCACACTTTGGACACTCATGAAAGTTCTTATATTGATTTCGATATAATATACAATCATTTGGACATGCATATATCTTCTTATATCCGATACCAATTGGACACATAATTTTCTTTGCCTCATAGTTAGAAGTAGGAAGCTCACTACCGTCCAGAAGCATGTCATTCAAAAGTTCCAGCGATGATGTGAAACTTATATCACCCCACGCGTGCTTTGCTTTTAAATTGTAAAGCTTGAGAACAACAGGCAATTTTGTGAACTTGGCACAATTAGGAAACGAAGGTTTCTCGGCATCAGTTAATATTCTTTCATACAACTTTGGATCTTCCATCAACTGTTCTTCGACATTATAAAACATCCCTTGAACACGATCACTCTCATCATTTGCCTCGTTATTCATATTATCTTCTTGGCCATTCTCATCATTCTCACGATTACTGGAATTGGATCTATTAAGTATACTTTCACCATGCCATATCCATCGCGCGTAATTTTGCTTGAATCCATAACGAATTATGTGATCTCCGATTTGATCTATGTTACAAAATCTCCTCTTATTTTTGTAATATTTACTAGGACAAAAAATAATTTCTTCCTCTCTTCTTAGTTGAGCATTCAGTGCACAATTGATGAACTCTTCAATTTTGTTCAGGAACTCATCATCGCTACGTTTTACATTGTACATCCACATACGATCCATGTCCAAATGACACACAACAAAATAAAAAAAATAAAAAAATGTTGAATACCAAATACATATTACTAAAATCAAGGCATATGAGAATAGTGTAAAATAAAGACTAAAATGTATTGATCAGTATCCATACTGTTTACATTCAAAGGTTTACAATTTGTAAAAGAAATTTAATATTTAGACACTATTTCCAGATGATATTAAGATCTGGTATTATGAGCATTTTTTAGTTCATGCACTAAAAATATTACATGTATGTATGTATGTGCATTATACATGTATATGTATATTTATATGTGTTTGTGTCAACTGGTGGATAACAGATGTGCACTGCTGCTTCTAAGTTCCATGCAATTATTTTGCATGTATTAACTTCGTGAAATTCAGATCACTAATGCAATTATTGCTTGTTATATTTTAGCCTTTTCCTATGCTCAGGGCCGGTCCTAAAGGTTGTTGTACCTAAAGCCAATTGTAGACCAAGGCCCTTGTACATCTTAAATTAAATAATCAAAATATTTTATTTTAATACAATTTTCTTTGAATTAATAAGTTTATCAAACGTATTTTTCTATGTCTAGTCTTGCTTAATTACTTAGCAAAACAAAATGACAACAAAATTACTAAATAGAAACCATAAATTACTCAACAAAATTACCATGTATGCCACTACATTGTCACATTTTAGTGTAATAGTCATGAAGGACACCTACAATAGCAATCGCTATAATCAAACCAACTAAGGTGAAGTCAAAAGTTCACTGTTATTATATTTTTTTTATTGGAAAAAAAATTAAGTTTCAAATATATACTTTTGATTTCAACAAAATGACAGTAAGGTAAGTAGAGTTACAAAAGGAACAAAGTTTTAACATCTTCTTACAATTAAAGTTACAAATAGAAATCATATTAATAGGTATCTCCATGAAATATCATAAACACTCCATACGAAATTATCACACATAACTCTCTAACATTGCTAGCAGATCATTTTTTCATTCAGTCAAATATTGAGATTTAATGATTTACAATCTTTGGATATTTTTTAACCTTATATCTAAAACAGAATACAGAAAAAACCAAACTGAATCCAGAAAATAAAATGAAGAGGCACTACAACAAAAACACTCTATTACAACGTCCGTTTTACAACGGGCAGTAAAAACCCGTTGTAATAGAGTGTTATTACAACGGTCCATTGAAGCACGTTGTAATAGATGCCCAATACAGCATTCTTTTTACAAGGGGCAACGACTGTCCGTTGTAGTTGATTGCTATTACAACGGTCATTTTTGGCTCGTTGTAATATATGTCAATTTAACAACGTTCACAAAATGCCCGTTGTAACTGGTGTCAATTTTACAACGGCTATAAAATGCTCGTTGTAAGAGGTACTAATTTTACAATGGTCATAATGCCCGTTGTAAGAGATGCTAATAAATAAATAACAATAATAAATACTAAGTTATTTATAGTAATAATTAATATTTATTACTTAGTAATTAGCATTTGATAATTTTTATTAAATACTAAAGAATTAATAATTAATATTTAATATGTATTTGATACTTTATTTTTAATAATTTTTTATTAATGTGTAATTTTTAATAATTAGGAAGTGATATTTATTATTACCTTTTTGGTATTTAATAATGTAAATACTTGTTATAATTTATATTTAATGTTACAAAAAAATTAAGATTTAAAAGTTTCTAAGATAAATTTTCTTATATTAAAAAAATAGAATTAATATTTGAAATTTTGACAAAAATTTAAAAATAAAAATTATAAACATTATTCTAAATTTTAAAAAGTTAAAATGATTATAAAATATAATTTTATATTATAGATATGCCATAGATAACTGTTTTCTATAACCATTAGTTATATTTTATATTCAATAATATATTATGATTAGTCATTAGTTATTAGTAAATTATAGTTAATGTTTATTTATGATTAAGAAATAATTATTAATAACAGGCATATAATGATTAGTACTTAATAATTAATATTCAATTATAATTAATAACTGATAATAAATAACTAATAAATAAAAACCAGTATTTTCTAATAATTAATACTATTAAATAGTGTGTATCAAATAATCATTAAGTATGACTAATAATTAATTAGTAATTAATATAATTAACAAGTAATTTTAATTATTTTGTATTTGATATTTAATAATTAAATTAGTATTTCCATTTCATAGTTTAAAAACTTTAAAATTTTCTGAAGGAGATCTATTGTTTTTGAAAGTAGTTTCACTCGTTTGCTCTTGTATTGGTACAACTATGAATTTTAAAAGTACTAATGAAACACAAACATTTCGTAATCATTTTGTTTTGATTTTATGTTTTTAACTATTGATATGTTTCAATTATTTCATCTTCATCTCCTTTCAGTAACCAAAATCATATTGATATGGGAAATATCGACTATTTCATTTTCAACCATTGATAAGGAAGATATCAAACATTCAGAAGGTGGATCTGAATGTACAATAGCCTTAATAATATTTGGAAACGAATATAAATATGGCGGCATCGGGATAAATATCTGTCCGGCTTGAAATAAATTACATATTTTATTATAATTTAATATTTAATAAATGTTCACTTTCATTAATTAGCCATACACAAATAATACAAATAAAAGAATCAAAGCCCATCCCGATACAATTATCCATAAATAAATCACCATTAGTCCCAATCACTATTTCTCATTGTCGGCCGTAAGATTAAAAAGAAAACCCTAGATCTCTCAGTCTACCGCAGCCTCCCTTCAGAACAACTGCTGCTTCCCCTCAGATCAACCGCCGCGATCTCTCAGTCTACCGCCGCCTCCCCTCAGAATAATTGTTGCTTCCCCTCAGATCAACCGCAGCCTCTCCTCTAATCGAAGGCCACCTCCTTCGATCTGCCTCAAATACGATTAGACCATTGGTTTCTCTCATCGTATGCCATTTGAATCCATTATGCTCAAAACGCAAGAGGCGGCGACTGACAAGGTAATTGAGATGTGTCGTCTTTTACACATTATACTGGTATGCATGACTTTATTTTTGCATCAGGCAAATTGTTGATGAAACGTGTTGTGTTGTTTTTGCTAAAAATTGTTGTGGAACTGTTGCTGCAATTATTGAATTCGATGTCAAGAGCAGGTATAGAAAGTGTTCCAGAGTCTTGCTTATGCATAACTTTCAGTTGCACAACTATGTAGATTAGGTACAGGAATGTGATTTTGAATAGTATAATTGAAATTTAAACTTCAGAACCTTAAGTTAAGATAAATCGATCAAATAAACAACAATTTTTCTATAAAAAAGAAAAAATTAGCAATAAAATTGTGACTTGCTTCATTTTTTCCTTAGATTTCCTGAATAAGTTTTCATCTTTCGTTCCAAGTGGTGCGACCATTATAAGGTAGCAAGATCATTTTATCACATGATTGAAATCTGCATAAATAAAATAAAAATAATTATTCACTTGTATCACCATTCTAGAATCTGAACAAAAAACACTTACGAAATTTATTTTTATTTATAATTTTGAAATTGATTTAAATTTGGTATTTATGAAATTTATTTTTATTTATAATTTTGAAATTCTATTCTATTTTAGCTTGGTTTTGAATTTAATTTTTATTTGAGTAAATTTAAATTTTGTCTTGGGTCAAAATTTGTTTTGTTGACTTTTAACGATTTTAACATTATAGACTAATTGAATATATTTTAGAAATTATAAATTTGATTTACTTATTTAACTTGGGTACTTAATTTAAATAGAATTTGTTTAGTTGATTTGGTTTAATAAAAATCTAGTAATGTATTTGAAATGTATACATTTGTATTGAATTCATATGCGTAGTATAAATTGTATTAATATGTGAGAAATAATATTTTAAAATAAATTTGGTTGTATCAATCAAATAGGAGAAATATGGACACTTGCCTTCGTTTGGAATCACGCGTGTCCACCGTTACCTTTTTCTACCATTCCTTATTTTATTCCATCGCTTTCTTTCTATCTTCATTTTCTCCTTCTTTTTCCCCAAATTATTTTAATGGTAGCCGTATACCCTCTCTTCTTTCTCTTAGCAAACGATTTCATCCCGAAATCGGAAAATCAAAATCAAGCAATGGCCGAACTGTTTTCCCTAAATAAAATTCTGAAAAAAATCATTCTTCCTTCCTCTCAATCAAGCCGCTCCGCCTTTCAGCAGTCTCACCATCACCGCAAATTGAATCCACAAATTAATCCATGGCCTCCATCGAATCAACTTCTCCAGCGTCGCCGAGCGTATCAACTCCGCCGACCAAGTAGTAGTCTGTGCCTTTCCTTGCTCAAAGTCAATGCTTCGCCTCAGATCCGAGCCCAAGACTCCGATCGAAACCTGCTCCGATGCCCCAGATTCTCTCCGCATTTATCTCCTCCTCGAGCCACCTGAAGTCTCCACTTGAGCGCTAGCACCGTCGCTCCGCTGCTTCGCTGCTTACACCATCTTCCTGCTGCGTCAAAGGTGAGATCTCTAAACAATATTGATTAGAATCGTGGCGTTCGTGTATTCATACATAATATTTCACTTTCAAATATCTTATGCTATTCTACGCATGTGTCCTAATCTCCATATTATAATACAGTACATGTTTCTTTGTTTCTCTCATCTAGTGTGTATTATTATATATGTATATATAAATACGTTCTTTGCCTTTCAGTTAATCGACGCTATCACACTGGAATTCAATCTTAATCTGAAATCGTAGTACAAACGTATTTTATAAACAGTAGAAGTGTGGGAGATGTACGTGGATTGGTCAAACGTTGTTTGAAGTTTGTGTTTCTCTAATCACTAGTAAACAAAATCATTTAATACTAAAACCCTTTTTCTAATCAATAGTTAAATTACTGTATATGATATGATACTATTTCAACCATTTTTTTAATAATGTTTACTACACATTGTGTCTGAAATAATTATCAATACAAACTACTTCAAATTAAATCTTGAATTTAATAACATTATAACACACGTAAGTACTTGATATTTGGTGTTTGATTTCATCATACTGTTCTAATCAATATGGAAGATGAGAATGGGAAGACTACTTGATATTTGGAGTTTGATTTCATCATCCACCATAACAGCTACGTATTACATATTTAAATCAGGATTTTGAGTTCTTGTTAGCAAGAAAAAGAAATTAGATGTTGAACAATTCATGAAAAGCCTAAATGGGCCTTTAAGTGAGTATCCTTGTATTTCGGTTATGCTGGGCTTGCGTTTTCGGCAAATTGCGAAGCCCTCTTCCGTTACAATCAACCTGCTTGGAGTTCAGGTGGAAATTGTCTCTTCCCACAGTTGCCGTGATCAACAACAAAGAGCTCTTTTGAAAGTAAGGCCAATCCACTGTAAGCGATTTTTCTTGATTGCCTCGTTCATCCAAAAATGCTCGAGTTCTCCTCGATACTTCGACAAAGGTATACTTTTTCGTCTTTAATTCATTGTTATCGTTCCACTCTTCAATTGTTCGTTCTTTAATCTGAGTTTTTCTCTTATGATTTAAATCTAAATTATACGAGTAATATATTCTAGTGAGTGCTTTCTATTCTATAACAAACTTCTCATCACTCGGTTTTTATCAGTAGTGGTTTGTTGATCCCCTTTTTCCCTTTTCTTTTTGACATGGTCACTATATGCCAATAAAATACAGTTCTTGTTAAGTACTACAGATAAAATTAAGACAGTTCATATCTGTTTTTTAATCTAAAAATGATTAGAATCCAATTGTGATAAATACTACAAGGTTGGAACAAAAAAGTAATAAATAATATGCAAAACCTTATGTAAGGAATTTTACTCAGGAAATAAATGCACAAATATGTATTCTTTGGTATTTAGGAAATAATGTTGTGAGTCAGCTGGTGTTAATGACATTTACTGCAATGGAAATAGTAATTATGTGTTTTTTAATCATATATGCTTTGGCTGTAATGGTACTTTGTAATC
Source organism: Allium sativum (assembly GCA_030737875.1). Lineage (NCBI taxonomy): Eukaryota > Viridiplantae > Streptophyta > Magnoliopsida > Asparagales > Amaryllidaceae > Allium > Allium sativum. The sequence goes on along the minus strand of CM060913.1, from coordinate 418,129,706 downwards.
TGAATTTTTATTTTTCAAAGCTTTGTATTGGTTGTACGCCTAACCTTTATTAAACTTGACCTCCAATATGTGTAATTTTACTAATCTATGATGTCAGAAAATTTTAACCATATTAGAAACAAAATCTGGTTATAGTCAATCTATATCTAAAAAGACCTAAAATATATCTACTAATTGTTATTATATTCGGTAAAATTGCTCCTATTTAAACCATTTTATAATGCATATATAATTCCAGTTTGTTGGGTCACAAATGTAAATTAGTTCTTGATGACTAAACCATTCAAATGTGTGTTTTGTTAAAACTAAATGAATGGATGTTTTTAAGTTTATGGCAATGTTATATGAAGTATTAGAAATCATTTGATTTCAAGCTCCATTATTATTTAAGTTGATAGTTTACATTTAACATAGTTTTCTTTTCTCATAATTATTACAAAATTGAACCTTTTGTATATACCATACATACAAGCAAGCGCATATATGTATTGCATATTATTTCTATTTAGGGATGTGTTATCATTTTGTGAATGTTGAATGGTATTAATTTGAGAATGTATCAATATGCAAAACCTTATGTAAGGAATTTATGCAATGCCACTATTTTGAAATTGTTAGGTTATGTTTTATTTATGTTGGTTTACTCAATATTGACATAACATAATTTGTGTGAAAAAGAATGATTGTGTTCACATTTTTATGTCAACTTTAAAAATGATGGAACTACTACTGCTGAAATGAACTTGATGAATATTAAGGAGCTGGCAAGGTTTAAGTTTATATTGGAGGTGAGTTTGTAAATTGTATGTTGTATTATGATTTACATGACCTGAAATTTAGATGGTATTTCAATAGATTTCAACAGAATTTACATCTTATGTTCACATTTTTTTGTTTCTTCATAGGCTATTGCACCTGGGTTAGAAGAAAAGGTTGAGAAATTGGCACCAATTCATGCATGTCAATATAGTTTCTCTTTACTTGGTCAAAATGTTAGTTACAATTCCTTTATATATGAAATAGTCTGGAAAAATACACAACAATAGTCAAGTAAATTTGTTCAGTTAGCATCTATTAAATCTTACTAATAAATTAAAGATCAACATGTAAAGTTCATTTTTGATTGCAAAATATTGGCACATTCCACAATTACAGTTTTAATTTCAATATATTTGTATTATTCTTTGTAAAATATGCTTCAACATACAAGATATTGACAAACGTGAGTTCAAGCAGCGAATCTAGTTTGGTATGGAATAAGAAGCTATTAAATTAATAGTTAGCCATATTGATTTTTTTTTCATGTATTCTACTTCTAAAAATTTGAATTATCTTATATTTTGTTTTAAAATTCTAATACAAGAGCAAAAAAGCTATATGAACACATAATTTTATCTATATTGATTTTGTATCTTTTTGACTTATGAGTCGTTATTATACCAAAACAAACATTTTGACTTTTTAAAAGTAGATGTACTTACTGTATTAGCATAAGCGTTTTTGCTTACATTTGCCAAACGGGCCCTTAATTATTGTAGTTTGCACTTGTATCCTCTGTTGTAAGATTAACTTTTCGTACACATTTCGAATTTAGTACAATGCTGTAAGGTTACAGCAATGAAAGACTTAAACGCTGTATAATGAGTTTTGAATGGTGTATAATAATATATTCTTTCTGCATTTTGTTAACATTTTTTTCCAGTCATACCGTGCTAGTAACAGTATGCAGGCTCAAGATTGATGGGATCAGGTTACTCTGGACGATTTGGTGAACAAAAAGTGCAATCTATTGGGTTGGGAGGAAAACATAGTTGCAGAGGGGACGATAGCAAGTACCGATCCCGATGCTTTAGTACATTTTAAAAAGCTTGGAGTTGATGCTTGGAAGATATGTAATTTATGTTAGAATTATGTCGATGAAACTTATCTATATCTTTTGGATGTAAATTTATCTAACTTTTTGAAATGTGTTGGAATTTTAAGACTTCTGCTTTAGTCTTTTGTTATGTGTTATTATGTGATTTTGATTGTTGCATCAACATTTATTGCATGTTAAAAAATATATATATTACTATTATAAATCTGTATGGCAGCAATTATATATAAATCTTCATTTATTTCGCAACGGGCAAAACCTGTTGTAATATAATGTATTACAACGAGCAGAAGCCGCTTGTAATTAATTAGCTATTACAACGGGTTTATAGCCATTGTCATAGAGTCTGTGCACGTGACAGAGCACATTATTACAACGGTCTTTTACAACAGTCATTGACCGTTGTAAATTAGAAAGAACCTATTACAACGATGCATATTAGAACGGGCTTTTGCCCGTTGTGAAAAGCATATAACAACGGTTTTTGCCCGTTGTAAAAGGACTGTTTTGTTGTAGTGAGGATACTAACAGAAACGTAATTGGTGGAAGCTCCATAACGGAAATACTATAATACTAGATGGAGGAAGATTCTGAATGATAGAGAACGAAGTAGCCAACAACAGCTGTCACGTCCATGCGCAGCCTCATTGCAGCCTATGTGATGGATTTTAACCTGTCTTGGCTACTTCTCCTGCTGTGCTATGAAGCCTGAATTGGGATTTACCTTTTTCATTTTTGTTTCGTGGTGCCCTCGAATTTTATGGGGCCCAAAGCGAAGGCTTCATTGGCTTTATTCAAGGACCGACCATGCTTATGTTGCACCTTTTGTTAATATTACACAATTGGTTTCACAAGAGTTTTTTTGATCGGGTAAATCAAAGTTTGCTTGTAATATGGGGAGAGAATGATCGGATTGTGAGCAACAAGTTAACACAGGTTTGTTTATCTATGCATTATATGCTTCCAAATTTTGAATATTAAATTTTCAGCTTATCAATAGGAAAGGTTAAAATGTATCATCATTTATTGATGATTAAACTACATCGTAGAAACATGCTTTACGATTTATCAATTTAAAAAGTATGCCAGCTAACAATTTGATAAATACTATTACTTGTATATTTATATTGTATATGGTGTCCGATATAAACACTAGTAGCCCAAAACGAATCCATATATCATATGGTGACAATGTATGTAATTTTTCATGATCCTACACAGATAAAAACAAATATGTATAAATAGAGACCCAAAGTTATGTTCACATTGTTGGCCAAAAGGAATACCTTCTAATCATACAAACAATACATGGACCTTAAGGTAACTAAATTTGACGACAATGCGTATGGTAAATATATAAAGTGCAGTAAAATAGTAACATTCAAATCGAAGCTTATGAGATCAAATAATACTTGAAACAACCAATTGTTTCAACCAGCCTACAGAATATCACAATTCTTACAGAGCTTCCAAATCATCTAATCATTCAACTCATAGATATCATCAAATATATGATCAGTGATTCCACAGTTCATCCGCATTAGTATGCCATTAGTCCCTTCCTTAACCACTGCATGATTAATATTAGATTCAAGAATATAACTCCTCTATACATGACTATATATATGGCACAGCAAGAACTTCAAAAGTAGCATTAAAACTAATTACCTTTAACAACCGGTAAATTTAGAAATCCCAGTACAATGTCGTATTTTGTAGCCAACGCCATATGTTTGTTCAATGTATATATGATCAAAAAATTATGAACATCTCCTAATACAACCCTAAAGCTCATGCAAATAAAAGGATAACCATTTATTTTCACTATACATAACAAACATGTCAAGTAAAAATATCATTAACAACTGAAAGTCTAAGAAATATCAGTAAGGTAAGAGTGAGTAATACAATGATAAAAATGATGACGCTACTTACAAGGTGTCGCTTTTAGGATAAAGATTTAATCTGTTGGAAAAATAGCAAAACTCCTTTAAATGCTAAGTATGCCCACCTTAGGCAGACCAAAACCCAAATACAAGGAGGAGGAAAGGGCCTCAAAAGAGAGATTTGTACAACATATGAAGATAATAGGGCGAGGAGTTTACAATAAACATTATGGTACAAAAATACAAACATGAGAAGTAATAAAAAATAGGGAAAGTATTGTAAACAGGTCCATCAGATTGGACGAAGACACATCTTACAAAAGATGAGGATGGATACCGACTGAACAAAAATTGAACTCTGACATTGTTCGTACAAGCAACACAACAAACGGATAATTTTTAAATAAAAGATAATCATTGAATATTTTTGAATAAATGTTTTTTTATACATATGTTATTGTTTTAATTTGTTTCGTAAACAAGAACCGTACAAATACGGATCAAACGCTTTACAGCCTTGAAACAAGCCGAACATCAAATAATCCTTTTTTTAACCATCCTATGCGTCAAATTTAGATATAAGCTTAAGTACAAAATATAACTATGTCATATCACTTGAAAATAAAATATTATGCAAGATAGCATCAAGTATTACATAATAAAATCGAAACCTAAGTATTATATCTTTCTTTTATTCCAGTAAATACAAAACTGGGACTATACTGTACCGGTGTCTCACATTGAACTTGTGAATCAAAGAGGCAGTGACTATCCGAAACTGAGTTTCTTTACACTGTTTTTAACCATGTTGTTGTTTTTAACAATATGAACATAACTTTGGGTCTCAATGTATGTATTCTCAAGATTTCATCACTTTCTCAACGCAGGTAAAAACAAATCCTCGGCAAATATTCGATATAATTGAAAATTCATGTTCGAGCATTTTTTCGTTCGGTTCCATGATGATAAAAATCAAAATATTAAACATCCAAACAAGCAGAAGATCCGATACCAGGCGTTGTCAATCCAGTCGACGAATTGAGAAGCGATCTATCTTCTGGAAAATCCGATCTGTGTTTCGATCAACTTTTGGGGGAAATCCGATCTTTTTTTTTTAATACCTGTGTTGCCAGTAATTTTTGGGATAAATCAAAAATGACGAAGGCCTTTTTTTGGGGGAAAGCGAATAGGAAACGGGAGAAGGAGTGGGAAGTAACGTGCAAAAGGGGGAAATTTTTTTTTTTGCTTGTCCATCGGCTGTATAAAGCAGGGAAAAATTTGCATCCCTAATTTAACCACCGATGCAATTTAATTCCCATCAATTGCGGAATTTTTGCTTGTGCAAAAAAATATAGTTGCATCGCTATAATTTATAACCTGTCCAATTAAACATTTTGCATCCATTTATTTTCATCCGTTTTTACATAAAACCGATGCAAACTGCAGTTTCGTGTTATCTACTGCTTCCCTCTTACCAATTGCATCGACTTTTCATACAGAACCGATGCAGCTATTGTTATTAGCATCTGTTTTTGTTTCAACTGATGCAAATGAGGTGAAGCAACATGCCTGTTTTGTATTAGTGAATCTTGTTGTTGTTTGGAACCCGTATCAGTTAATATCCTTGTTGGTATCATAAAGGGGCCTCGCACTAGTTTGGGGTCAGGGTGTTGTAAGAGGTTCAAAGTCTTGGAGGTGGGTACGGGAGCATTACAACGGAGTCGTGAGAATGCATGGGTCCCACAGGGGAAACTAAGACACTGTAACACCGACGAATGGGGTTGTGTCTTTATAGTTGACGGGGTAGGGACTGATGTCCCCTACTGTCGTGGCTGGCATAGGTTATTCATGTCTATAGGGAGCCAATCATATGGGAAGTAATTAGGGTAAAACCTAATTCTACTGTTCTAATTATGGTGCAGAAACTTGTTCTTGGGATATGAATGAGAAGCTTACTTGATCTTTATCTTGCCTTGTTATCTCGTTTACTTCGTACTTGTATATTTTACTGTATTTTCATATACAGTAACATTTATCTGTCTTGATACTTCTTATTTTATGCTTATGCTAAAAATCACTGGAACTCATCAGACTTTATGTTTGACCTGTTTTTTTTTTCCTTCTCTCTTTTCCTTTCCCGCATCAGGTTCTCGGGGTGGTGAATCGCAATCTTGACCGTTATTCTTTCTAGCTTGGACTTGGATTACTTCCACTTCCACGTATTACTTCAATTTATTTTATGTTTATCGTTATGGTATGTGAGAGATATTATTTTATGGTTTTGTACTATGATTGTTTATGAGACATAAGTGTTGACGTCAAAAGTTGGTCACTGGTGACAGTCAACCCCCAATCGTGTGGATAGCATACGAATAATGATTACAAAATGCAAGAAAGTAAAGAAAAGAGGGAGCACGCATGACTTTTCATAGTGGTTCAGCCAAGATGGTGCCTACATCCACTTTATATGTATTGATCTTTTCTCTTTTGATTACAAGTACAATGCTTTTTTCCATTTTTGAGGAAGAAGAAGTATTTCTTTTCTGACTTAGCCATAGAAAAGCTTTGAGAAGGAGAGCTTCAGCTGAAAGTAGGAGGAGCTGAAGATCCAAAAAAACTCCCGTTTCTATTTTGAGCATGGGTGTATTTATAGGTGAAGAAGTAGGATGAACGGGCCGCCGCATGGCTTTCCTCTTTTTCGGAGCTTGGACACATGGAGCTCGATCCGTGGAAGTAATTTCGGCGGTGGGACACGATCTACTGCTAATTAATGGTATCCTCGGAAATAGTGTCTTATGTGGCACTCGAGGTGAGGTGTATCAAAAGTAGAGTTTTGTCCGGAGATGGTTGACCGCCTTTATTGCCTTGAAAGTCGGGCCGAGTATTGAATGACTCAGCTGGATATTTCCAACCGGCTCTGAGATATTCAGTCGATGCGCCTTTGATGGAAGCGGTTTACTCGGTCTACTAGGGAGAGTGATTCTTCCAGAGTGGTCGATTCATTAGCCGAAGTATATTGACTTGAGCTTGAAATCTGAGATAAGCCGGTTTAGGCCGAGCCTTGGTTGGGCCATCTGAAGTATGAGTTGCTCGAGCTTATTGATTGAACAATGCTAAAGGGAATATTTCTGAATATTGGGCTTCGATCTGAATTGTGATGGCGTTTGAAAAAAAGTTGGTCAACACTTTGCCCCTCAAAATACATCTTCTTCGATAGAGGGAGGTGTGTTCTGAATGTTGTGTCAAAGCCTAATTGCTCAGGTAGCTATGGTCAAACCGAAACATATTAAGGTTGGAAATCCGATGGACCTGGTGGTTGTATTAAGGCCAGTCCGGCGGTCCTGGTGGTTGTATTAAGGCCGGGAAACCGACGACCGTGGTTAATCGTATTAAGGCCAGAAAACCGACAACCATCGGAAAAAACTGTATTAAGGCTGAATGAATTATGTAAATCGTCCTGGTTGAAATATTTTGTACCTGTAAAAATAACAAGAGACGCTCTCGGTCTAGAGAGGACTTTAAGAGCAATCGAACGGATGTCACACTTGGCTTTGAAAAATGGCGAGTGTAATCGGTACTCGGCTTATGGGAATGGCAAATATTATCAGTACTCGGCTTGCTAAAGGGCGAGCGTCATCTATGCTCGGCTTATGGTGGTGCAAGTGTTACATATGCTCGGCTGGTGGCAAGTGGTGATCATGCTTGGTTGGTTTTAGTTATTTTATGATCATTTAATGGAATCTGTTAAGCGTATGGTGGCAGGCATCAACCATGTTCTCAGGGACAGTGGTGAGCGCAGACCATGACAAAAATCGCTCGATCAGCGAAAGATTTGGCAAGTTATCGACACACTCGGCTTAAGATAATGGCGAGTATCAAGTATACTCTACTTTAGGTCAAGGGTCGACTGAACTCGACTCATGGTGTTGGTCTGGTTATGACGTTAAGCATTGACTGGTTTTGGCGAGCAACTATCATGCTCGGCTTGAGTTTACTCAATCATGCCAAATGTTCGCAAGAAAATTTTATTATCGTTATAGAGCCAGAAAAATAATTCCTAATAGAGCAGTGGCTGAACTATGGACACATCTAGGGGTTATCCCCGCTCGTGTATAATCCAATATAACCCATTATTCAATAAAGCAAAAATAACAACGATACAATTAATTAATTATAATGTCGTGATTTCTGGGCTCAGGGTCCTTTCCGTTACAGGGAGCTCAGTGACCGACCTGAGGAGCTTGGGTAGATGAGGGTTGCAGTAAGGCCTGTGAGGATTTCTTGACATACTCGGGGAGCTCTCCTCACCAAACTTTATCCTCGATGAGATCGCGTAGATATCTGCATTCACTGGTGGCGTGACTAGCTATGTTATGGTACATTCAGTGCTTCCCAGAATCGATCTCTTTCTGGGTCTGCTCTCTTCAAGGAGGCTTTGGAGAGGGTGGTCTCTTATATGTCAAGATAGATGTCAAACAGAGAAGAGTTGAGCTTGGTATACATATTGTACTTGTTCTCTCTTCAAGAACGCACATTGTGGTCACACTTTTCTGGAACTCTCCCTTTACCTTTGCTTTGGCCATTGGAGTTGTAGGGGACTTCGTCCTTGGCAGCGAGCACCTCGAGACTTTTCATCTTGAGGTTGGCATCTTCTTGTCGGAGGAACCTTTCGGCCTCAACATAAAATTCATCAATATCTCTGGGTGGATCTCTGGTTATAGAGAACCAAGATTCTGATTGGTTCTGGACGCCTGCAATAGCGGTCATGAGTACCACCGATTGCTCAGGTCGGCTGACGGATGTTACGGCCGCATTGAATCTCCCCAAGAAAGATCGTAGAGTCTCTCTGAGCGTTGCTTGATGGTAGAAAGGAACATAAAACTCTTAGGTCGGGATATGTGAACTCTGAACTGCTTGATGAAGCGAGTGACCAACATGTTCCAGCTGTTAATTGATTTGATTGTTAGTTGTCGAAACCACATGCCTGCTATGTCCGTGAGGTAGAGCGGGAAGCACTTGGCCATGACATTGGCCGATGCAGAGAGCACTTCCATGTGGCGCATTATCGCATGAGATGGATGGTCGGGTTAGTCTAACCATTATAGGGTTCGATGGCTGGAAACTTGAAGTCCGAGGGATTCCGAGAGTTTCTAATCTCTCTAGTCAATGGGCTATGATGGACGTCATCTAAGTCCTGCTGAGAGGATGTGCCCCGAGTGAAGCGTCTGATGATGCTGGCAAGCTAGGTTCCATCCCTGAGGAGTTGCTACCATGAATCGAGTCCCGCATTCGAGGAAGCTCCAACATTGGGATCCAACGAAAGCATGCTCGGAAGGGTGGTCGTTGGCTGGGCCCGACCTCCGAGAGTTGAGTAAAGGTGAGGGTTCATCGCAGTTTTTGGTTCTGGGCTAACTGGCCCCTCTAAAACCTGATGAGAGTTTGACCGAGTTGTACCCAAGGCAGAAGGTCCGGGCAGATGCAACATAGCATGTGATGTTCGGGGTTCTTCAATGCCCCTGCCCGAGGAAATGTTAGGAGGATCAACAGTAGCATTTTCACCCGCCGATCTGGGAACTGTTATGGTAGAGTGGTCTAGCTGGTTCATTGGAAAGGCTCCACCAGCTCTTCATTGAAGGAAAGGCGGCATAAGACGAGTCTGCGGTAAGATACTGGTTGTAATGGGAATGGCATTGATCCCGAATACCCCAGTGGTTGCTCGATTGGTCCAAGGGGTCGAGCAGTCCCCAAGAGTGGAGGCAAAGTGGTCGAACGGCCTAGATCTTGATCGCGGGCCTCTTGTGGATCTTCTACTACAGCTACGCTTGTCGCTGGAAGCGATACTCCTGGATATGATTGGTCGGGTGGTGGAGTCGAGCAAGGAGGAAGCTAAGGTGTGATCTGATCAGTGGCCTGATTCTGCGCAGACAAAAGATCAGTTATTTCCCTAGTCCCAGTTGGTGGAGGAGTTGATGTTGAAGCGTTTAATCTCATTTCTACTCGACCGAGAAGGTGATCCATCAACTGTTGTTGTCGTTCGAGGAGTTTACCCTGAGATGTCATATTGCCTCTGAATTCGTCCATAATCTTATCCATGTCATTCCGAGTAAGATACCGGGACATGTCTTCATGAGAGGAAGCTTCCTGACTTGCCTCGTCGGCATTTGTCTCGGCTGCATCGGCATTCGTAGGACAGGAAGATGTTGCATCTTTCTTCTATTTGTTTGCCTTAGATCGAAATTTGCTGACGGTCATAGAGTATGTTGGTGTGTGCCCCCTACTTGGCAGGCAAAAGTGTTGATGTCAAAGTTGGTCACTCACTACTACAAAATAGCTCATTTGCTTCAGTTGTTTACACCTTGTTGCTTCGGTTCAGCAACCGAAGCAATTGCAGAAGACGCAATAAACTGGAATCTGTTGCTTCTGTTGTCGAACGAAAGCAAAAACTGAATGTTTTTTGCTTCCATTGTTACCAACAACCAGAGCAAGAAAGTTAGTTCCATTTTTTGCTTATAACCCAACCAAAATGATCTCTGTTTTCAAAATAATAAGTCAACTTTACTGTAGCACCAACCATTATATCAATTTTATAAACTGTAAATAAGAATAAAAGCAACAGTTGTGATGAATCTAATACAACAAATATTAAAGCGTAACTTTATTTTTGTATTAATTTTATACAACAATTAATTTTATACATCAATGGTAAAAGAAATTCACACTTCAACAACTGTCATTTGAGCAGCAAATATCTAATGACGGTCATAACAGCAACTAACATGCTCCCAGTAGCCCACTGGATAATATTTGATACTCTTCTGAAATTATGCTTTGAAGCAGAGACAGTATTTATTAGGACAACTTTGTGAAATTATCCTCTTGATAATCTCTCCATAGCGGGCGCTGCAGCATATGTTCCCATATTAATCTATAAATATGAAGAAGATAAGTCAGCGAGCAAATATCAGAACACAAGCATGTTGACCCAGTGTACGTATTTTAAATAATCTGGCAATTTACAAAATATACATAGTATATATCTAATTTGTTTGGCAGCTGCGCAGTAACAAATATAGAAATGTAGAAGGAAATAGCATAAAACCATTGTTCAAATTTTATTAAGCTTATCAAAAAGATGCAAGAGTATCATTAGATCCTTAAATTTTGTTATGCTTTGTAATGACCCGAAAATCGGGTCCAATTTGAGCAGACCAAAAACACAAGTCCAACCCTAAATTAAACTGAAAATCAGGAAATTAATAGAAAGAAAACAGAGGGTGAGGAAAGATAAGATAGAAACTTAGAATAGAAGAAGAAGAACAACAAAACATCAGAGTAACACGAATCTCACAGCGGAACGAATAACTTATAATATATGTAACATAACTTTGAAATATATATCTGTATTTGAATATACATCATTATCAAAGTACAACACTTACAACACAGCGGAAATAACTATAGCTATATGATCCTGAAGCCTCCTTCTCCAGCTCTTCAAGTATCTGTAAATCCCGACAACTTGACTGCCCGTACAAAATTGGGCACCCAAGAGTTTAGGGAAAACAAAACAAAATAAACTCCGGGTTAGTCATGAGACTGGTGTGAGTAAAACAGTTTAAAATAGTTTGAGCCATTAAACGATATCTCATAAGACCACGCCGTATAACGAAATGGGTTTTTCCCTTATGAGAATCCAAACAAATATTTATATCAAAACTCTTTTGATATTATAATAATGTCTATCAACCACAATAATAATAATCATCTAGCAGAATGCTTTCATCTCACGTTCTACATATATAGTATATAATCAAAAACGCAAGCACATATTGGGTAATGGATTTCCAACTATGACAAGGTATGGAACCACCTTTCGCTAGTGTATCTCTAGAAAGGAATACACTGGGTTCAACAAGAACATCTTGCAACCCGGCCACACATGACCGACCACTCATTTCGCTTGAGTGTATCGAATGTATATCCCCAACTGTTGGGATCAGCAACTATTTCCCGAATGGGACAGCATCAACAATAGAATTTTAGAAGTAAATGAAACTCTAGATCAGGTGATTAAACACCCTACTTCGGAGCGACCAACTTAGCCATGCTGCCTGCCCGATTTCTATCATTTACCGGTTGTTGAGGCTAGAAGCTACGCTTTATCATCACACCAGATTCACTTTGAATGCCACATCGTCAAATCCATCAAATCACCGATTGACGTCCTCAACAATACATTATGTGTTAGCTAAAAGAAGTTTCCTTCTCCGCTTCCACTCTTGGTACAGTTGGAGAAATCAATATACGTGATCGTCTGGAAATACTCTGTCAGACATCCGTCCATACAAGTCATCCAGGAACAGGATGAACTGAAGGTACTATTCAGTATATCCATCTTAGGTACTGTTATCTAAGACTTATACAATAGCCCTTGCATTTTACTCCGTCTTCAATTATCCTTGGCATATATGATTCGCAATGCTTATGCCAATACAGAGTGGTTCTTTGGATAAAAATCCAACCGGTCTCTCCATATTAACAACGTTAAAATGGTCAAAACTTCGATAGTCTGTGAGTTAACTATCAAAGAAAAACAAGTGTACAAACAACGATATTATTTCCAGATGGAAATTATATCGAACAAACATCGTTTAACATTAATCTCTTTAGTTCATTTTACATCTCATGTTTCCCTATATCCAACATTTGCTATTTTCTAAATTTAGAAAATATATCTTATTACCATTGGAAAACATTTCCATTTCTTGTTTTCTGTATCAGAAAATATTTTTGGTTCTTATTTGGAAAAACATTTACAAAACTCCTTCATTGGACTTAGACAGATGTTTAAACAAACCATCGCGATGCCAACTCAAACCATTACGCTTATTTACTAAATTCCTTTAACCAACCTTCACTATCGAACCTTAACCATTCCTTAGTTAAAAATGGAGTCAATCAAGTTGGGGATAATACTACCTCTCAGACCTTAACTGAACAACGTTTCTAACCTTGAAATAGACAAAGTTCACCTTTTAATTCTTTAACAAACTACCTTAAGTAACTCTCTTTCGAATCATCTCTATTCGATAATTCTTTCCTTCGAATAAAGTATATTCGATGACTCTATTCAATTTACTCTATTCAATTAAATCTTTTGATTTAACTCCTTTGATTTAACTCTTTTGATTTAACTCTAACTCTATTCACTTAACTGCTATCGAATAAACTATATTCTATAACTCCTTTAATTCTATTTGAATAAACTATATACTCGATTAACTCCTTTAATTCTATTCGAATAAACTATATTTGATTAGCTCAACTTGATTAACTCGACATCATTTTACTCAACTGATTAACTCTACATCATTTAACTCAACTGATTAACTCAAACTAGTTAACTCTAATGGTTTTTTTCTCTAACTGGTTAACCCTAACTGATTAACTCTATTCAACCAACTCGACTCGACTAACCCCTTTCAAATAACATATTCGATTTACTAACTTTCGAATACCATATTCGATTTAACTCCTTTTGAATACCATATTCGATTTAACTCCTTTCGAATACCATATTCGAATTAACTCCTTTCGAATACCATATTCGATTTACCGACTTTATTCGCTTTATAAAGATTTCCTTTTTAACAACGTTTATTCATTTTAAAGATTTACTTTTAGTAACGGTTCTTCACTTTAAAAATGATTTCCTTTTTATAACGTTTTCCCTTCTTATAACGGTTTTCTTTATATGACGTTTTCCTTTTCATTTCTATTTATTCCCTAAGTAAATAATCCATTTATAATATCTTATTTATTTACCAAATAAATAATTCGCTTAACATGTCCTGATTATAAATAAATATCTCATTTAACACCTCCTATTTACTTAACAAATAAATATCTCCTTTATAAAATCTTACTCTACTTATTTAACAAATAAATATCTCATTTTCTTATCTTATTTATTTAATAAATAAATAATTCACTTTATAAATAATCCAATTTATACATATTCGGTTTTCAATATCACTTTGAAAATCTCCTTTTCCCATTCCAATATTTATGGTACTTAACACATCAAATCACGATGACCAATATCATCCGAACACATATAATCAACCACATATTATAAACTACATCATATATCACAATATATGAAAAACAATAAAATAACTGTTGAGGAATCCAGTCGGATTCCTCCAACATGTTTCCCTGCATCCATAGATGTTATACAATAAAATCAACATCACTTTCAGTTCCATATGATACATTCTGTTAAACAGAATCAATATAGAAATTCAACTAACTGACTAGCAGTTCAATCAAACAGTCAACACACAGTCAACCAGCCAATATTTAACAGTTCTAAAAATACAACATGAAATTATAAACTTTTCAGAGTTAGTGAGATTTACCCACATTGGACGATCATCGTTAATGACGATAACCATCGCTTGATTCAGACGGATAATTTATTTTACAATAAATTGTAACGAGCACCAATCCACTCCCAGTCGGTTCCATTGGGTAGTGTCCGTCCATATGATCCAAACACAACTTAAGGTTTGTCAATCTGATATCGTATGATGAAGTTCTGGTCATTACAAGTTAATGCATTTAATTTAAAATGAAAACATGGATTTTAAATTAAAGATGGGCCTTAACCTCTCATCAGGCCCACTTACCAAATTAAAAAACCGACCCGCGTTTCATCTCCCCCAAACTTAAGAAAACCGACTTCAGAAAATAATTCTCACACCATTTCCCAACTCCTTCCCCCATTTTCGAGCTCTCTACCCCTTCATTTCAAATCTGCTAACCATCGATAGTTTCTCCGTCCAGAGCTCCATCTCCCTATGTCCCCCACGACCAACTCGAGATCGACGCCTCCATCGGGGTTCTCAGACTCGAACTCGCTGTACAGATAAGGTGCGTCCCTCTTGACCACCGAAACCTCCGAGACTTCGACAGTAGGTGCAGCGTCACTCCAAAAACCCAAATTTGAACTCAACTTGAGCTAAAACATCTTCGATTTCCCGATAATCCTAACCCTAGCTACTTGAGCACCTCGCTGGAAAAAACGAGCACCACAAACTTGCATTCGCTCCTCACAAAAATCACACGAAAATGGAGAGCAGACCTTTGTGATTCGAAATATACTTGTATGAGGATTTACGGCATTAAATTTTATTTGTTTTGAATTTTTCTTTGATCCAAACTTTTGCTGTGAATGGTTTCTATGCGGTTATATAGGCTGTGTTGGGGTTGTATCATTTGTGGCCGAGAATGAGGTGAACGTGGCTTTGTTTAGGACCAGAAATTACTTAGGATATTTTTAATTTGATTTTTCTATTTTATTTTATCGATTTTCTCCTTGTATCTACCTTCTAAAAATCCCAGTGATTACATACGATACCCAAAAATCACCAAACTGGACATGTAACTAAAGTTCGACATTACGGTCCCAACGAAACTGGTTTTGTCGAATTCTGACTCTGTATGCTCACATAGCGTATTTTTAACTGTCAAAATACTAACTGTTTTTCACTCTAAAAATCAGTACGACCACACAGTGACTCTAAAAATCACGAAACTTGGAATCTAACAACTATTTGACATTGCGGATCCAACAAAATTAGTTTCGTCGAATTTCGACTTCATTTGCAAAAGTGGCTATTTTTAAAGCTCTGGATGACCCATTTAAATATATAAATATAATTAAATTAAATATTTAAAAATAAATATTATCGTCTATATTCACAGTGGAATACCATACAGCCCCCCTTAGATTATAACTCGATATTTCAAATCTGGGTCAACCCGATATTCGATTTATATTGAAATTCCTTTTTAAAATATAAATAATTCCCTTTATAAATTATAAAGGAATTCCACAGCGACTTTTCTGAAATTTGATTTGGACATAAATCAAAATATACACTACGAAATCCCGATTTTTCTCTTCCACTAGAAAGATATACTCCACCAGCTCCACACGTTTCTTGTTTCACAGAAATTCGGCTTAAAACGAATCCTGTACATTCAGTTGAAGTTCGAATCGCCAAATGGCGAACTGCCACGCCATTTCGAGCTCGATTATAATTATATTATAATTATACGTTCAAACTGTCGTTCAAATAATATATTCGTTATTCAAATTCAATTCTAAACTGAATTAAATATCACAGATGATCCAGTTCACACCATGTCGCCATTTCAGCTAATTCTGATTATTTCAAAATTTAATATATTATTTAATTTATTAGCTTAAATTAAATATTCACCATTATTTAATTAAACCACCATTTAATTCACTATATCACTATTTATATAATTAAATAAATTAATTATAATACCTCTGCCAATGCGGGTCATTACAATCTTCCCCACTTAAAATAATTTCATCCTCGAAATTGCTAAGGTAGAGAACGACCCTATCGACTGGTTAGAACATATTTGTTCACTTCTTAACTTCAGTTTCAACTAAACCAATTTAATTCCAATTAAAAATTTATTTAATTCTTATCAACGAAAATTTTCAAAAATCCTGAAAATTTTCTAGCGCCTTAACTCTTCGAAAAATTTCGCAAGCACCTCCTTTGTACTGGTCAATAGGTCAAACTCCAACTCGCCTCTCTGGGCCATCTCCATCCCAAAAGAAAATCAAACAGCCAAGCGGCTTGCCAAGTCGGCTCATCAAAGTCTCATGCCATATAAAATAAAAACTTGTACCTTTTTGTCGGGCATATCAACTCTATCACTTCCATATGATATCAACTCAGCATATACCAATGTTATCCCAATCAAATTCCAATCTGCTTTTATCCACAACACCACCGTTCGGTTATATCCGAGCCAAATATCATTTTAACTCGAGTTTTGATTCCCAACTCTTAACTTGATTATCCCATTACACTTCAAATTTGAATCTCACAATCCAATTTGTCTTGATATCATTCTAATTCAAGCTCAGTTACCATTTTACTGGCTTTACTTTAATTCAAATTTTCTTTCACAAATTTCTGTTAAATTTGTTTTTAATTCAAATAGTCTTCCCCTTGGAGTTTTCAAACAGTTTACTCTTTTCAAAAATCGAATTTTCCTTTTGAACATGTCACTGAGCCCTTAATTAATATTCCATTAGTTAAATCACTTCTCTATTTCTTTATCAATAATTGTTAACCAAATATTTTCAATAACCATATTGGCCTTTTATGTTATTTGGAAAAAATTTCCGAATATCGCCTTCCTTATTTTCTAAACTTTAGAAAATATATGCTATTTATAATTGGAAAATATTCCAATTACTTATCTCTTTTCCGATCTCGTTTATTTCTATACTTAGGAAATATTCTTTATTATATTTCCAAGCTTACACTTATTTGGGTTAAAACGGATGTTGTGTAAAACATCGTTATGACAACCCAAATACTATATTCAACTAACTTTTATTCAACATTGATCTTCGAGCCTGAAATCTTACTATTTATTTGTTAATAATGAAATCAATCAAGTTGGGGTATAACTATGAAACACCCCACCTCCGTTAATGTCACTCACAAAGGGAATGCCTTAACTTTGGTGGAGGTTTATAAGTAAAAGCCACAGATAAAATCAAGACAGATATAAATACACATATTTTAAACAGCGGAAACAAGACAGACTTTTATTTCATCAGTACGTGTTCAAACAAAACATTTCCATATTTGTCTCAAAATACTTCCAACATTACAACCTCATTATTGTCTTGATTATTAAAGAAGCATAAAACATAAATAAAGTGACAAAAATCCCCATAGTGATATCCAAAGCCATAATTCGAGCAAAAGAGATCCAAATCATACATCTACGGTCTTGGAGCTTGTAAAGAGTCTGACTGAGCTGAGTTGTTTCCTCCCTATGGACCGGGGGGGGGGTAAACGAAAGAAAAGAAGACGAAAAGAAAATAAAATCAGAAATAGAGTCAGACATAAAGCCTGAGTAAATCTAGTAACTCTTCAGTATTTGAATAAGAAAAGGGCATGATAGATATAAACTGAAAATAGGAAAGTGTCACAAGCTAAGGAAGTGTCGAATGTACTATCGCACCCATCCTATATATCTCTACCCCTACTTGAGTTTATTCTAACTGGAACCCCATGCTGAGGGTGAAGTGATCCCCATTTTTATTTAAAGATCGGCTCCTACTCGCGTTAACATGTGTCATACGGCCCCCAAGAATTGTAGATACCTATGCTGGTCCCACCATGGGGTGTATCAAGACCCATGGTGGCGGCCCCGACACAAATTCTAGAAGTCATAGGTTATACTACTGGTGTCCCCAGTGCCCTGGTTGTCTGCTCCGGAGTGTGTGCATGCCCGCACCCCGTTAGACCTACACTGTGCACCCACCACCGTCGTTTGACAGCTTACAATCAGCCCAGTAATCGTGCCCCACCCTGCCTAGTTTCAGGGTACCGTGATACCTAACTTGGGTTACTGCTGAAACGGGTCCCTCGTTACCAGGATTTTCTAGTCAAACATGTTAAGTGGTTAAGTGTCTGTATTTACCTAACCCCACCCATCAATTCTTGTTAACATGTTGAATTTGGTTAAGTGTTATAGTTGACCTAACCCTACCATCTGTCCTTAGCCTCTTAGAGCACCAGACCACTCACATTAGACAGGTATTGCTACGGTTACTGGATGTGCCGGTCGGTTCCGGGCAGGTTTACATCATAGCTCAGTCTAACCTCAGGTCCTTATTGGGCTCAATGCTTAACCACCCACATTGGATAGGTATTGTTGTGACCACTGGACAGCCGGGCGGGTCCGGACAGGTTTACATCACAACTCAATCTAACCTCGGGTTAAGCATATCGTGTTTTCTAAATTTACATATTTTATTACTTCTCAATTATATATGTAAATGTCATATCTTTTATTCTTGGGTATATCAATTCATACCACTTAAATGTCATTGTCGTTGGCATGTACCAACCATGCCAACATATATTTTCATATTTTACACCCAACGTTATTACCCCCATTTGTACGTTCATAACATTAAAACAAGTGTTGGGCTTGACACAATTCAGCCCAACTTTATAAACGTGAGAAAAAAAGGGAAAACAAGAACATGTAATATTTCACATAAAGGTGTGTGGCGCATGAACTTCCAATTTAGCAATTCAACATAAATTATGGGTCATGTGAACTTGCATTCAAATCAAAGTGTGACTAAGTAGGTGACATATGAAATGGCATAGTTTAGGCTTATACAAACTTGTGTTTAAACATGTTTAACTTGGCATAATGTCAACCACAAAACTAGCATGTTAAATATTCACCAAAATGTACAATTTTAACATCTAATCATATAGCCTATTTCAACATGAACTTGCATAGTTTATGAAACCCAAACGATACTTAACATAGATCCAATTATATTCGCAAATACACATAAGAATGTGTTCATAGGTTTTAGGTCATGTAGGCATAAAAAGGGTCTCAAATCTAGAACATGTTTACATAAATTCTAACTTAGATTAAGGGAATATAAATAGTCCATGCCATCGACATATACATAAAGGGATCAATTTCTAGTTTTTGCCACAACTTGCTATTATTATTACTTTCATATACAAATGTCCAATAGGCTTGCATCAATCAATTTAGGCCACAAATATCAATACACAAGTCATGACAGAATCATTACAATACCTAGAGTTTATATCATATTCATACAATAACACAATTCTATTTTCATTTACATCGAATCACATCACAGTTTTTATTCATATTCTGAAAGGTCACTATACTTACAACGAATGCAAAATCTTGAATTATGGATTCTAAATTCTGAAATTGAGATGCGCTCCTTTGGGTAGACTAACGTTGCGTTGATTGATTTTGATTAAACTTTAATCTTCTTCTTAATTTGATTCGTCTCTAGGCTTTTCTCTCTTGACGGCTATGTTCAATTCCTCCCTGGCAGCATGACGACTCCTTTCTTATTTTTTTGTGTGAATTTTCAGTTGAGACTTAGGGTGTATTTATAGATTTTTAAATTGTTTTGAGCCGTCAGATGAAGACAGGAGGAATCTAGACCATACAAAGTTCAAAGAGCCAATCAAGAGGTGACACGTCAGCCCTAGTGACACACAGAGCCACAAAAATTCAAGCCAGAGCCAGACCTAGCCAGCCAAGTCGACCAGGTAGGTCGATTGGCAGGTCGACACCCAGGTCGACACTGTGGTCGACCTGGGGTGGCCAGGTCGACACTATGGTCGACCTTGGGAGGCCAGTTCGACACCATGGTCGAACCTGTGGTCGACCTGGTCTCTGGGCGAGAATTTTCCCGCCCAGTCCAGTTTGAACCTGAAATTCGAATTTCGAATTTTAAACTGAGCTGTTTGAATTTAAATTTTATTCTGAAACTTCCGAAGGTCATAACTTCCTCATACGGAGCCCGTTTCGCGCAAACTCGGACTCTATCTCAAGCAGCATTCCGAGACGAACGCAATGGCGTAACCTATTTCCCTTAATTATTTCATTTAGAATTAATTACACTTTAATTTGTGAAGCATAACGTTATAGAATTCACGGGGTGTTACATTCTCCCCCCTTAAAAGTATTTCGTCCCCAAAATCTTCAAGTTAGGAAGAATGTATATCCTACCATCCAACAGTCCATTTACTCAACCAACAAACATAGGCGTCCACCGTCCTTAAAAGACTTCTAATGCTTCATGATCATATGCATAGTGTGTGTACATGTCCTTATCTAATGCTGAAATCAGGCGGTCCACTGATTCAGTTGACCTCCTTAATACGAATCATGTAAGTGTCATGAATCCATTATGTATGCAAATTTTTCCTACTCATAATTCTATATGAGTGCACAACTATTCATACAAATGCGACGACCATATGACAGCATATCAAGTTTCAACCATATACAAATGAGAATACATATATGCATATGCAATATGAAGTGACTGAGTCGATCTATAACCTAGGGTGTGTGTATATGCATCCACGAGCAACCACTAGCAATCACTAGCAACCATTTGCAGCCTTCATCCATAACATGTTTTCAAATACATGTTTGCATCCATTTGTTTTCTACCTAAGGAGTTAGGAAAAGGACCGAGGAGATATACCTAAAGAGATAGATAAATTATAACTTAAGGAAAAAGAGAGATCAAAGATGTACCCTCAAAAAGAAGAGGGTTGGCAGCGCGTATTCTGTCCTCAGTTTCCCAAGTCGCGTCTTCCTCGGCGTCGCTCCACTGAACTTTGACGAGTTTGACTTCGCGGTTGCGTAGCTTTTTCACTTCAGTTCCTAAGATATGGGTTGGAACTCTCCTCACAGTTGCTTCACGTTCCACTTCAGCTTCTTCTAGAATGTTAGGTTCCACCACTTCCGCAGACTCATGCAAACACTTCCGGAGGTGAGAAACATGAAAGACGTTGTGAACTCCGGCCAGTCTCTCGGGTAGCTCTAATCTATAGGCCATCTTCCCAACCTTCTCGATGATAGGAAATGGTCCTACAAATCTTGGTGCTAGTTTTCCTGCAGATCCAAAGCGAACGACGTTCCTTAAAGGAGACACCTTAAGGAAAACCCTGTCCCCAACCTCAAACTCAAGGCCGTTCCTTCTTTTGTCGGCGCAGGATTTCTGTCTGTCTTGGGCAGTCTTCATCCTCCTATGTATCAAGTCCACTTTCTATGAAGTCTCTCGAATCATATCTGGCCCAAGTATAAGCTTATCTGTAGACTCCCACCAACAAGTTGGTGATTTGCATGGTCTTCCATACAAGGCTTCGAAGGGTGCCATGCCTATGGTAGCTTGGTAGTTATTGTTGTAGGCAAATTCCACTAAAGGAAGGTGATCCTCCCACGTCCCTCCAAAGTCAAGAACGCAAAGTCTTAAAAGATCCTCTAAAACTCTATTCACCCTTTCCGTCTGGCCATCGGTTTGGGGGTGATAGGTCGTGCTCAAACATAACCGTGTGCCTACAGCTTCTTGCATACTCCGCCAAAACTCACTTGTGAAAATAGGGCCTCGGTCACTAACAATGCTGGAGGGTATCCCATGGAGTCGAACTATTTCCTTGAGATAAAGAGATGCTAGAGATGCGGCAGTCCTTCTACTTTTAATAGGTATAAAGTGGGCGCTTTTAGTAAGCCTATCCACTATTACCCAAATGCTAGTGTTGCCTCTTCTCGACCTAGGTAGTCCATCAATGAAGTCCATTGAAATTCTATCCCACTTCCGCTGTGGGACCTCTAAAGGGTGAAGTAGTCCTCCAGGTTTCTTCTGTTCCGCCTTGACCCGTTGGCAGGTCATGCACTTGGAAACAAAATCTGCAACGTCTTGCTTCATGCCGCTCCAAAAGAAAGTCCTTTTTATATCCTTGTACATCTTATCACCGCCAGGGTGTATAGTCATCTTGGAATGATGCGCTTCCTCGAGAACCTTCTTTGTCATCTCCTTTGCTCGTGGGACGCATAATCTTCCATCTCGCCTCAGCCAACCCTTATCATCGATGGCGTATCTACTGAGGTGACTAGAAGTCTCACCCCTAACAAGTTTATCAATCACATCAACAAGCTGAGGGTCTTCACGTTGTGCAGCCCCTATTGAGTCCAAGAGAGTAGGGCGTACTTCGAGAGATGCTAGCAAACCCGGTACAAAATCCGAGGAGGGCCTAAAGTTAAAACTGGCTATATACTACAGGCTTTGCCTTTCCACAAAGAGGGGGCTTAAGGTCAGTTTCTTTCGGCTCAACGCGTCTGCTACTACGTTGCCTTTTCCGGGAGTATAGGAAATTTCAAAGTCATACGAGGCAAGAAACTCCATCCATCTTTGCTGCCTCAAGTTAAGATCCTTCTACGAGAAGAGATATTTCAACGATTTATGGTCAGTGTATAATTCAAACTTTTCACCTAGGAGATAATGGCGCCAAGACTTAAGTGCAAAGACGATGGCGGCTAACTCAAGATCGTGCGTTGGGTAGTTCTTTTCATGAACTTTCAATTTTCTTCCACCATAAGCAACTACCCTTCCTTCTTGCATTAGAACAGCGCTTAGTCCCATTCCACATGCATCTATGTATACTGTGAACATTTTGCTTCCATCTGGCAAAGTCAGAACTGGGGTTGTTGTAAGAGCCCTTTTTAATCGTTGGAAAGCAAACTCGTAGTCCAAATCCCAAGTGAACGCCAGATTCTTCTTTGTTAGACTTGTGAGTGGGGCTGAGATTTTCACGAAATCCCTAATAAACTTTTGGTAAAAACCGGGTAGCCCAAGAAAGCTTTGAACTTCGGTTGCATTTCTTGGTGTCTTCCAATCTTGCACTGCCACCACTTTCGCGGGGTCCACAGCCAACCCCTCTTTGGACATTATATGCCCCAGAAATCTTACCTCCTTTCTCCAAAAGTGGCACTTGGAGAATTTGGCTTTTAGCTGATGTGTACGGAGAGTTTCCATGATTTCTTTTAGATGTTGAGCATGCTCTTCCTCATTCTTTGAGAAGATTAAGATATCATCTACGAAGACAACCACAAATTTGTTGAGGAATTCTCTGAACACCTGCTCATTAGGTCTACGAAATAAGCAGGTGCGTTTGTCAAGCCGAAAGGCATGACAAGCCACTCGAAGAAACCGTTTGGGGTTCTGAACGTCGTTTTATCAATGCTATCTTCAGCTACTCTTAGCTAATGGAACCCAGTTGCCAGATCAAGTTGGGAGAAGACCGTCGTGCCTACAAGTTGATCAAATGAATCGTCGATTCGGGGAAGAGGATGCCTGTTTTTATTGGTCAATTTGTTTAACTCCCTATAGTCGACGCAAAAGCGAAGTGAACCGTCCGCTTTGGTTGCGAACACCACTGAAGCACCCCATTCCGAAATGCTCTGTCTAATGAACCCCTTTTCGAGAAGTTCTTTAACCTGCTTACTGAGCTCCCTTCTCTCAGTTGGAGCCATGTGTCTGACAGGTAAAGCTACAGGCTTTGCATTATCCACAAGATATATGCGGAAGTCTATTTCCCGCCTCGGAGGTAAGCCTTTCACCTCCTCAAAGACATGCGGATATTCCCGGACTACTCTAACTGATTGCAAATTTTCATCAGAAGCATCAACCGACTCTAGATAACTAAGCATAACAGCATTCAAGAGATTACAAGAAATTTCTAGAGTGTTTCCAAGCTGAGTCAAGAGTCTAACTACTCTTTTCTCACAATCAAGAATGGCACTATTACTGGATAACCAGTCCATGCCTAAGATCAAACCATATCCCGAGAAGCCCAAAACAAAGGCATTGCAACTAAACTCAACGCTAAGAGTAGAGATTTTCAAACCCAAACAAACCATTGAGAAGTAAGCGGAGCCCCCAATTGGATTTGAAACTACTAAGGGATCTTCTACCATACTAGTGTCTAGATGCAGAGATTCTACTAAGGCAGATGAAATAAAAGAGTGTGATGCGCCAGAGTCAAAAAGTGTGCGAACTGGATGATCATAAAGATAGACTACACTTTCTACAGAAATATTACTACCTAAAGTTCTCAAGATAGGATTGAGAAGATAAGCAAGATAAAACAAAGCATCTAGGAGAATAAGTTAAAGAGGTACCCCAAGAAGGTCCTGCTTGTGGGCCTCGCCCTTGCTTCTTAGGGCAGTCCTTAGCCATGTGTCCAGCCTCACCGCAATGGAAGCAAGTAGCACTCATCTTCCTCTTCTTCTTTCTGCAGTCGTTCACCACATGTCCAACAATGCCACAGAAATAACATTTCCTTTTCTCATGTGTCTTGTTATTACTGTTGTGGTCCTTTCCTCCTTGACTATTATCCGTCTTCTTGTTCGGCGATTCTTCCGGTTACTGGTTCACGTAGAGGACGAGGAGGAGTAAAAGCATCTGTAGCTGAGAAGTAGGGCCCCCAGACATGCTGAAACAGAAAGGAAAGATTCAAAACAAAGGATAGGGAGAGATAGTGCATGTGGCTTTGGGTGATTTTGTCTCTTTATAAATATAACACTTTTTCTTGAAAGATGCTTCTTTAAACTTTCTTCTGAAAACAATTTCAAATTTTTTTATCTTATCCGGTAAACCTAGGCTCTGATACCAAGTGAAACACCCCACCTCCGTTAAGGTCACTCACAAAGGGAATGCCTTAACTTTGGTGGAGGTTTATAAGTAAAAGCCACAGATAAACTCAAGATAGATATAAATACACATATTTTAAACAGCGGAAACCAAACAGACTTTTATTTCATCAATACGTGTTCAAACAAAACATTTCCATATATGTCTCAAAATACTTCCAACATTACAACCTCATTACTGTCTTGATTATTAAAGAAGCATAAAACATAAATAAAGTGACAAAAATCCCCATAGTGATATCCAAAGCCATAATCCAAGCAAAAGAGATCCAAATCATACATCTACGGTCTTGGAGCTTGTAAAGAGTCTGACTGCTGAGTTGTTTCCTCCCTGTGGAACTGGGGGGGGGGGGACAAAAGAAAAGAAGACGAAAAGAAAATAGAGTCAGACATAAAGCCTGAGTAAATCTAGTAACTCTTCAGTATGTGAATAAGAAAAGGGCATGATAGATATAAACTGAAAATAGGAAAGTGTCACAAGCTAAGGAAGTGTCGAATGTACTATCGCACCCATACTATATATTTCTGCACCTACTTGAGTTTATTCTAACTGGCACCCCATGCTGAGGGCGAAGTGATCCCCATTTTTTTTGAAGATCGACTCCTACTCGCATTAACATGTGTCATACGGCCCCCAAGAATTGTAGATACCTATGCTGGTCCCATCATGGGATGTATCAAGACCCATGGTGGCGGCCCCGACACAAATTCTAGAAGGCATAAGTTATACTATTGGTGTCCCCAGTGCCTTGTTTGTCTGCTCCGGAGTGTGTGCACGCACGCACCCCGTTAGACCTACACTGTACACCCACCGCCGTTGTTTGATCGCTTACAATCAGCCCAGTAATCGTGCCCCACCCTGCCTAGTTTCAGGGTACCGTGATACCTAACTTGGGTTACTGCTGAAACGGGTCCCTCGTTACCAGGATTTTCTAGTCAAACATGTTAAGTGGTTAAGTGTCTGTATTTACCTGACCCCACCCATCAATTCTTGTTAACATGTTGAATTTGGTTAAGTCTTATAGTTGACTTAACCCTACCATCTGTCCTTAGCCTCTTAGAGCACCAGACCACTCACATTAGACAGGTATTGCTACGGTTACTGGATGTGCCGGTCGGTTCCGGGCAGGTTTACACCGTAGCTCAGTCTAACCTCGGGTCCTTATTGGGCTCAATGCTTAACCACCCACATTGGATGGTATTGTTGTGACTACTGGACAGCCGGGCGGGTCCGGCCAGGTTTACATCACAACTCAATCCAACCTCGGGTTAAGCATATCGTGTTTTCTAAATTTACATATTTTATTACTTCTCAATTATACATGTAAATGTCATATCTTTTATTCTTGGGTATATCAATTCATACCACTTAAATGTCATTGTCGTTGGCATGTACAAACCATGCCAACATATATTTTCATATTTTACACCCAACGTTATTACCCCCATTTGTACGTTCGCAACATTATAACAAGTGCTGGGCTTGACACAATTCAGCCGAACTTTATAAACGTGAGAAAAAAGGGGAAAACAAGAACATGTAATATTTCACATAAAGGTGTGTGGGGCATGAACTTGCAATTTAGCGATTCAACATAAATTATGGGACATGTGAAGTTGCATTCAAATCAAAGTGTGACTAAGTAGGTGACATATGAAATGGCATAGTTTAGGCTTATACAAACTTGTGTTTAAACAGGTTTAACTTGGCATAATATCAACCACAAAACTAGCATGTTGTATATTCACCAAAATGTACAATTTTAACATCTAATCATATAGCCTATTTCAACATGAACTTGCATAGTTTATGAAACCCAAACGATACTTAACATAGATCCAATTATACTCACAAATACACATAAGAATGTGTTCATAGGTTTTGGGTCATGTAGGCATAAAAAGGGTCTCAAATCTAGAACATTTTTACATAAATTCTTACTTAGATTAAGGGAATATACATAGTCCATGCCATCGACATATACATAAAGGGATCAATTTCTAGTTTTTGCCACAACTTGCTATTATTATTACTTTCATAAACAAATGTCCAATAGGCTTGCATCAATCAATTTAGGCCACTAATATCAATACACAAGTCATGACAGAATCATTACAATACATAGAATTTATATCATATTCATACAATAACACAATTCTATTTTCATTTACGTCGAATCACATCACAGTTTTTATTCATATTCTGAAAGATCACTATACTTACAATGAATGCAGAATCTTGAATTCTGGATTCTGAATTCTGAAATTGAGATGCGCTCCTTTGGGTAGACTAACGTTGCATTGATTGATTTTGATTAAACTTTAATCTTCTTCTTAATTTGATTCATCTCTAGGCTTTTCTCTCTTGACGACTATGTTCAATTCCTCCCTGGCAGCATGACGACTCCTTTCTTATTTTTTTTGTGTGAATTTTCAGTTGAGACTTAGGGTGTATTAATAGATTTTTAAATTGTTTTGAGCCGTCAGATGAAGACAGGAGGAATCTAGACCATACAAAGTTCAAAGAGCCAATCAAGAGGTGACACGTCAGCCCTAGTGACACACAGAGCCACAGAAATTCGAGCCAGAACCAGACCTAGCCAGCCAGGTCGACCAGGTAGGTCGACACTGTGGTCGACCTGGGGTGGCCAGGTCGACACCATGGTCGACCTGGGGAGGCCAGGTCGACACCATGGTCGACCCTATGGTCGACCTGGTCTCTGGGCGGGAATTTTCCCGCCCAGCCCAGTTTGAACCTGAAATTCGAATTTTAAACTGAGCTGTTTGAATTTAAATTTTATTCTGAAAATTCCGAAGGTCATAACTTCCTCATACGGAGTCCGTTTCGTGCAAACTCGGACTCTGTCTCATGCAGAATTCCCAGACGAACACAATGGCGTAACCCATTTCCCTTAATTCTTTATTTAGAATTAATTACGCTTTAATTTGTGAAGCTTAATGTTATAGAATTCACAGGGTGTTACAAACTACCTCTCAGACCTTGACTGAATAACATTTATAACGTCAAAACAGATATGACTACTTACTCGAATAATCAATACCATACAACTAATTCTTCACTTTTAAACACATATACACTTTCTCTTTCTATTCCTATTAGATTTTATTCCTAGTCTTCCTTTTTGATTCTACTATTCTTTTTTTAAGTTTGTTTCCTTATCGACTTCTATATATATATCGATACGTTGATTTCTAACTATCAAAATATCTTAAAAATATTTTAACTCCTTAAATTCCCTGAAAAATTCTCCATAACCTCCTTTGTACCAGGAGCATCGAGATATTTCAAATAGCTTCCCATGGCCCTCACCAATCCAAAAGAAAAAGAAAAAGCCCAGCTGCTAGCCGATACGGCGCATAAAATCTCATATATGAATTAAATACATACCTTTTCGTCAAGCATTCTATTTATATACCTTCATACCTTATCCATACCCATCTCATGTATATTTATACCTGCCCAATCTATTTTGACTATACCTGATCGCTTTAACTCAATTCGTTAATTAATTTGTTAATGAACTCTTTAGTCTATTTCACTTTTATATTTGAACATGACATGTTCAAATATATTTTAACCTGCTTATTAACTAATTTGAATCCAAATTTCAAATTTAAGTTCTATATTCGATTTCGAATATCCATTTACAAATCCAATTCACCTTTCAAAGTTCAACTTCAAATTCAAAACTCGATTAACTAATTACTCTTTGACTTAGTTAATTCTATTCAATTTCTATTCAAATTTTATATCACTTCTATTATTCAAATCTATATATCAAATTCTATATTATAAATCCTATTTTGAAATTCAACACAACTTGTCTTTCCCAAAACAAATTCAAAACAGTGTCTCTGGTAGTAATTCGTCACTTACAACTCAAAAATGAATACTGATGATGCAGCTATCATTATCGGAATCTATTTTCCAGCAATCGAAGTGAGTTCAATACTATAAAACCATTTCTAAACATTTCCACTTTGAAATTCATTTCAAAATATAACTCACACTGCTTGTAAAACAATTTAAAATCTCCCAGGATCTTAAATTTTCCTTATTTTTAATCCAAATTCATTTACAAACACTTATCCAATTCTCTAGAGTTTTAATTCAATTTCTGGCTTAAATTTCAGATTTAACTCATTTGATTTCACGTATTTCACTAATATGAATTCTGATTGGTTATTTACATAACCATTTCATTTATAATCTTACTTGATTATAATAACAACCAATATATCCACTATATTAAAATTTTGATACATATATCTTCTCTATATCAAGATATACCTTAGGTAAACTTATTTTAATTTACCCTCTTTTCAAAACATATCGTGTCGACCCATCGTATTCGAGTGTTTATAAACTCCTACCGATACAGTGGATCAAACTGATCGACCAGAATCCATAAGCCACTCAACCAATGAATCTCCACAATATAAAACAATTTTTATATCAAATAACAAATACGTTCACTCGTATATATACACTCAACTCAATCTAGGGTATTACTAACCCTATCTCTACTGAGTCATGCCACAGAGCCAAGGTAATTCACTTAACCATATGCTCTGATACCAATTGTAATGACCCGAAAATCCGGTCTAATTTGAGCTGACCAAAAACACAAGTCCAACCCCAAATTAAACTGAAAATCAGCAAATTAATAGAAAGAAAACAGAGGGTGAGGAAAGATAAGATAGAAACTTAGAATATAAGAAGAAGAAGAACACAACATCAGAGTAACACGAATCTCACAGCGGAACGAATAACATATAATATATGTAACATAACTTTGAAATATACATCTGCATTTGAATATACATCATTATCAAAGTACAACACTTAGAACACAGCAGAAATAACTATAGCTATATGATCCTAAAGCCTCCTGCTCCAGCTCTTCAAGTATCTGTAAATCCCGACTACTTGACTGCCCGTACAAAATTGGGCACCCAAGAGTTTAGGGAAAACAAAAAAAATAAACTTCGGGTCAGTCATGGGACTGGTGTGAGTAAAACAGTTTAAAATAGTTTGAGCCATTAAACGATATCTCATAAGACCACGCCGTATAACGGAACGGGTTTTTCCCTTATGAGAATCCAAACTAATATTTATATCAAAACTCTTTTGATATTATAATAATGTCTGTCAACCACAATAATAATAATCATCTAGCATAACGCTTTCATCTCACGTTCTACATATATAGTATACAATCAAAACCGCAAGCACGTATTGGGTAATGGATTTCCAACTATGAAAGGTATGGAACCACCTTTCGCTAGTGTATCTCTAGAAAGGAATACACTAGGTTCAACAAGAACATCTTGCAACCCGGCCACACATGACCGACCACTCATTTCGCTTGAGTGTATCGAATGTATATCACCAACGGTTGGGATCAGCAACCGTTTCCCGAATGGGACAGCATCAACAATAGATTTTTAGAAGTAAATGAAACTCTAGATCAGGTGATTATACACCCTACTTCGGAGTGACCGACTTAGACATGCAGCCTGCCCGATTTCTGTCATTTACCGGTTGTTAAGGCTAGAAGCTACGCTTTATCATCACACCAGATTCACTTTGAATGCCACATCGTCAAATCCATTAAATCACCGATTGACGTCCTCAACAATACATTATGTGTTAGCTAAAAGAAGTTTCCTTCTCCGCTTCCACTCTTGGTACAGTTGGAGAAATCAATATACGTGATCGTCTGGAAATACTCTGTCAGACATCCGTCCATACAAGTGATCCAGGAACAGGATGAACCAAAGGTACTATTCAGTATATCCATCTTAGGTACTGTTATCTAAGACTTATACAATAGCCCTTGCATTTTACTCCGTCTTCAATTATCCTTGGCACATATGATTCGCAACGATTATGCCAATACAGAGTGGTTCTTTGGATAAAAATCCAACCAGTCTCTCCATATTAACAACGTTAAAATGGTCAAAACTTCAATAGTATGTGAGTTAACTATCAAAGAAAAACAAGTGTGCAAACAACGATATTATTTCCAGATGGAAATTATATCGAACAAACATCATTTAACATTAATCTCTTTAGTTCATTTTACATCTCATGTTTCCCTATATCCAACATTTGCTATTTTTTAAATTTAGAAAATATATGTTCTTACCATTGGAAAACATTTCCATTTCTTGTTTTCTATATCAGAAAACATTTCTGGTTCTTGTTTGGAAAAACATTTCCAAAACTCTTTCATTGGACTTAGACAGATGTTTAAACAAACCATCGCGATGCCAACTCAAACCATTACGCTTATTTACTAAATTCCTTTAACCAACCTTCACTATCGAACCTTAACCATTCCTTAGTTAAAAATGGAGTCAATCAAGTTGGGGTAGTACTACCTCTCAGACCTTAACTGAACAATGTTTCTAACCTTGAAATAGACAAAGTTCACCTTTTAATTCTTTAACAAACTACCTTACGTAACTCTCTTTCGAATCATCTCTATTCGATAATTCTTTCCTTCGAATAAAGTATATTCGATGACTCTATTCAATTAAATCTTTTGATTTAACTCCTTTGATTTAACTCTTTTGATTTAACTCTAACTCTATTCACTTAACTCCTATCGAATAAACTATATTCTATAACTCCTTTAATTCTATTTGAATAAACTATATATTCGATTAACTCCTTTAATTCTATTCGAATAAACTATATTTGATTAGCTCAACTTGATTAACTTGACATCATTTTACTCAACTGATTAACTCTACATTTAACTCAACTGATTAACTCTAACTGGTTAACACTAATGGTTTTTTTCTCTAACTGGTTAACCCTAACCGATTAACTCTATTCAACCAACTCGACTCGACTAACCCCTTTCGAATAACATATTCGATTTACTAACTTTCGAATGCCATATTCGATTTAACTTCTTTCGAATACCATATTCGATTTAACTCCTTTCGAATACCATATTCGAATTAACTCCTTTCGAATACCATATTCGATTTACCGACTTTATTCGCTTTATAAAGATTTCCATTTTAACAACGTTTATTCATTTTAAAGATTTACTTTTAGAAATGGTTCTTCACTTTAAAAATGATTTCCTTTTTATAACGTTTTCCCTTCTTATAACGGTTTTCTTTATATAACGTTTTCCTTTTCATTTCTATTTATTCCCTAAGTAAATAATCCCTTTATAATATCATATTTATTTACCAAATAAATAATTACATTAACATGTCCTGATTATAAATAAATATCTCATTTAACACCTCCTATTTACTTAACAAATAAATATCTCCTTTATAAAATCTTATTCTACTTATTAAACAAGTAAATATCTCATTTTCTTATCTTATTTATTTAACAAATAAATAATTCACTTTATAAATATTCCAATTTATACATATTCTGTTTTCGATATCACTTTGAAAATCTCCTTTTCCCATTCCGATATTTATGGTACTTAACACATCAAATCATGATGACAATATCATCCGAACACATATAATCAACCACAGATTATAAACTACATCATATATCACAATATATTAAAAACAATAAAATAACTATCGAGGAATCCAGTAGGATTCCTCCAACCTATTTCCCTGCATCCATAGATGTTATACAATAAAATCAACATCACTTTCAGTTCCATATGACATATTCTGTTAAACAGAATCAATATAGGAATTCAACTAACTAACTAGCAGTTCAATCAAACAGTCAACACACAGTCAATCAGCCAATATTTAACAGTTCTAAAAATACAACATGAAATCATAAACTGTTCAGAGTTAGTGAGATTTACTCACATTGGACGATCATCATTAATAACGATAACCATCGCTTTATTCAGATGGACAATTTATTTTACAATAAATTGTAACGAGCACCAATCCACTCCCAGTCGGTTCCATTGGGTAGTGTCCATCCATATGATCCAAACGCAACTTACGGTTTGTCAATCTGATATCGTATGACGAAGTTCTGGTCATTACAAGTTAATACATTTAATTTAAAATGAAAACATGGATTTTAAATTAAAGATGGGCCTTAACCTCTCATCAGGCCCACATACCAAATTAAAAACCCGACCCGCGTTTCATCTCCCCCAAACTTAAGAAAACCCGACTTCAGAAAATAATTCTCACACCATTTCCCAACTCCTTCCCCCATTTTCGAGCTCTCTACCCCATCGTTTCCAATCCGCTAACCACCGATAGTTTCTCCGTCCAAAGCTCCATCTCCCTATGTCCCCCACGACCAACTCGAGATTGACGCCTCCATCGGGGTTCTCAGACTCGAACTCGCTGTACAGATAAGGTGCGTCCCTCTTGACCACCGAAACCTCCGAGACTTCGACAGTAGGTGCAGCGTCACTCCAAAAACCCAAATTCGAACTCAACTTGACCTAAAACGTCTTCGATTTCCCGATAATCCTAACCGTAGCTACTTGAGCACCTCGCTGGAAAAAACGAGCACCGCAAACTTGCATTCTCTCCTCATAAAAATCACACGAAAATGGAGAGCAAACCTTTGTGATTTGAAATATACTTGTATGAGATTTAATTTTATTTGTTTTGAATTTTTCTTTGATCCAAACTTTTGCTGTGAATGGTTTCTATGCGGTTATATAGGCTGTGTTGGGGTTGGTATCATTTGTGGCCGAGAATGAGGTGAACGTGGCCTTGTTTAGGACCAGAAATTACTTAGGATATTTTTAATTTGATTTTTCTATTTTATTTTATAGATTTTCTCCTTGTATCTGCCTTCTAAAAATCCCAGTGATTACATACGATATCCAAAAATCGCCGAACTGGACGTGTAGCTAGAGTTCGACATTACGGTCCAAACGAAACTGGTTTCGTCGAATTCCGACTCCTTATGCTCACACAGCGCATTTTTAACTGTCAAAATACTAACTGTTTTTCACTCTAAAAATCCGTACGGCCACACAGTGACTCTAAAAATCACGAAATTTGGAATCTAACAACTATTTGACATTGCGGATCCAACAAAATTAGTTTCGTCGAATTCCGACTTCGTTTGCTAAAGTGGCTATTTTTAAAGCTTTGGATGACCCATTTAAATATATAAATATATTTAAATATAATTAAATTAAATATTTAAAAATAAATATTATCGTCTATATTCACAGTGGAATACCATACAGCTCCCCTTGGATTATAACTCGATATTTCAAATCTGGGTCAACCCGATATTCGATTTATACTGAATTTCCTTTTTAAAATATAAATAATTCCCTTTATAAATTATAAAGGAATTCCACAGCGACATTTTTGAAATTTGATTTGGACATAAATCAAAATCTACACTATGAAATCCCGATTTTTCTCTTCCACTAGAAAGATATACTCCACCAGCTCCACACGTTTCTTGTTTCACAGAAATCCGGCTTAAAACGAATCCTGTACATTCAGTTGAAGTTCGAATCGCCAAATGGCGAACTGCCGCGCCATTTCGAGCTCGATTATAATTATATTATAATTATACATTTAAACTGTCGTTCAAATAATATATTCGTTATTCAAATTCAATTCTAAACTGAATTAAATATCACAGATGATCCAGTTCACACCATATCGCCATTTCAGCTAATTCTGATTATTTCAGAATTTAATCAATTATTTAATTTATAAGGTTAAATTAAATATTCACCATTATTTAATTAAACCACCATTTAATTCACTATGTCACTATTTATATAATTAAATAAATTAATTATAATACCTCTGCCAATGCGGGTCATTACATGCTTACTAGATTATGAGTGTTCTGTTGGTAATTTGCATTTTAATTTGAAGTAAGAAAAATTGCATAGCAAAATTGATATATACCTTAAAATAAGTGTACAGTAAGTGTATATCTACCTAGAACAAAATAACATAAAACAACAAACTTCGACATAGGTCACACAACGCACGCAACTTGATGAGACCACATACTAAATTTAAAATCATTACTGGCTCCTCTTTGAGGCATTTCAACAAACAGATGTCATGACCACAATTAAAAAACCAAACCACATGACTATAGGAAACGAACAGAAGTTCAAACTTGAACTTTCAACGTATTCTTTAATTCTTTCCCAAATTTGAACAAATGAAAGTATGAGATAAGAGCCTTGACGAGTTACCTGAATATATTCGGTCTGTATACAACAATGTTGCAGCTTTGATGAATAAACTCCACTTCTATGAGCTTGTTCCTTTCCTAATCGCTGTTGTAAAACGCTCTAAGTTTGCTTCAGTATTCTGCGCCTTGATATAAATCTAATGCTCGAAATATCGGGTACCGTGATGAAATTGATCCCTGACTGTAACAACCCGGAATTTTGGAACCAATTTAAAAATTATATTTTAGAAATTTTAATGGATTTTGAATATGTAAAATAATTTATTTTAAATAATAACGACTGAATATTTATTTAAATCAAAGTTAGAACGTATGTATTTATTTTAATTATAAAAGGAGTTAAAAATAGCGCGGTAGTTTGAAATTTTGATTTTGAACTTTGACTGAATGTACAGGATTCAAAATAAATCGGGTTTCAGTAAAACCAAAAATATTAGAATCTGTTTACAATATCTTTCTAATGGATGTGAAAAATTGAAATTTCATAGTGGGAATAAAAAGTTATGGCCAATTAAATATTCAGAATAGTCGCTATGGAATTTATATACATATTTTAATATAATAAATAGTCATTTTGCAAACGACCTCTGTCTTCGACGAAACCACTTTGGTTGGATCTGGAATGTCAAATTATTGCATGATTCCAATTTTCATAATTTTTGGAATTAATATGCGAGCATTGCAAAAGAAAATGTGTTTTGTTAATTTTAGTCAAATTGGATCGACCAGAAAATGACCATTTTTCAAACAGTCTTCAGATTCAACAAAATTAATTTTTTTAGGACCGTATCGTTAAAACATAGCTATATTTATTTTTTGGGAATTTTTGGAGTTCGTGTGTGGCCCCGGTAAATTTAAATGTACGATCGAAATAAATAATTAAATGATTTATATTTTAATATATAGAAAAGCGGGCTGAAACGATCAAATGGGCTGACGGCACCTAGTCCATTGTATCCGAAATAGGGGTATTTGGCTAGGGGAAACATTCGTTGGGTTTGATTTGGAGTTCGGACGAGAAATTTCACAACAAAGAATTAAAATGAATTAAATATTAATTTTTAAATCCTATAAATACCCTAAAAAGTCGGCTAAACCTAGCCCATCTCTTCAACGCGTCATCACTTAAACAAACCAATGGCCGTAAACATCATGATTTAATCTCTTAAACTCTTCCAATCTACATCGATTACACCTTAGATTCAAAGCAAATGGTGTAGAGATTTTCAATCCCTTTCAATCTATACGGCTATGATCGAAAACAATTGGGTTTTTGGTTCGATTTCTAGGCTCGAAGTAGCCAACTTCGTGGCGTATTCCTAGGAGCCTCAGTCTACCGAGTTGGCCAGAACATCGGCGAAGGGGGAGGTAGTCATGGCGGTTCGGTGGCACCCTTCGATTGGTCTCCAACTTCTCCAATTGGCATGCGATTTAAACCCTAATGGGTTGCGAAGCAACGAGTAAAATCCTATAGCTGGAGTACGTAGGAAGAAGAAACACACGAGGGCCTCAGATTTGAGAATCAGCGGTGGGATTAACCTAGTTATGTAATTAACTTTAATTAATTATATTGGTTAATAAATTAGTGTAATCAAGTATTTAAAATCCCATAACTTGTCCGAACAGAAAACAAATTCGGCGAAATTAGAAGCAATGAAATCGTGAAATTCGGATCTACACGATGGAACAACTTTGGACAAATTCAGAAGCAGGCAGGAATTTTGATTGAATTAAATACAGAGTTTAATTTAGTTAAAAACAATCGTTATCAATGATTTCGGAACCGATCAAGATGAGAACACTCTCACCTAAATTTTCTCATACAGTTATTTATAGAAACTGCCATGATTTTCATCTGTATTTTATTATCACAAATATTTGCTCGCTAAAAATATTATTTTTAGCTCATATATGAGATTTCTTATTTAAAATTTGAAATTAAAATTAATTGTTGGAAATTTTTATATATCCGTCGTTAAGATTCAGTAGTGTATTGTACGTGATTTGATTTGAAATATCTTGATTGTGTTGATCTGTTGTATATACATGAATGATAGGATCGAACAAAAATTTGTTATACAATCAAACAACTCTTTTTATTGTATATGTTGATAATAAAATTGGCAAAATTTGTTTTACAATAAAATAATTCTTTTTATTGTATATGTTGATAATAAAATTGACAAAAATTTGTTATACAATAAAATAATTTTTTTATTGTATATATTGATAATAAAATTGGCTAAATTTATTACACAATAAATTAATTCTTTTTATTGTATATGTTGATAATAGAATTGGTAAAATTTGTTACACAAATAAAACTCTCTTTTATTTGTACAAATGAAAATTACAACTTGTTGTGTAAATAAAATCCTCATTTTTATTTATACAAAAGAACCATAGAAATTTGTATGCAAATAAATATTCATTTTTATTTGTCATGTTAAAGTAGAAAATTGTGTACAAATAAATATTCATTTTTATTTGTCATGTTAAAGTAGAAAATTGTGTACAATTAAAATATTCATTTTTTGTCATGTTAAAGTAGAAAATTTGTGTACAAATAAACATTCATTTTTATTTGTCATGTTAAAGTAGAAAATTGTGTACAAATAAATATTCATTTTTATTTCTTATGTTAAAGTAGAAAATTGTGTACAAATATATATTCATTCTTATTTGTCACGTTAAAAATAGATTTGTATACAAATAAAAGTATTTCTTTTTATTTGTCATGTTGAAATTAGAAATTGTCTGCAAATAAAAATATTTATTTTTATTTGTCATGTTGAAACTAGAAATTGTATGCAAATAAAAATACTTCTTTTTATTTGTCATGTTGAAGTTTGAAATTGTATGCAAATAAAAATATTCATTTTTATTTTTCATGCTAAATATAGAAGTTGTTATACAAACAAAAATTCTTTTTATTTATACGTAGGTAATATGAAACATGTAGACAAACAAAATTCTCTTTTTGTTTGTCATATGCAATGAGAAAACATGTAGACAAAAATTCTCTTTTTATTTTGTCATTAGAAATATAGAACATGTTATGCAAATAAAATATTCTTTTTATTTGTCATTAGAAAGACAGGATTGTGTATACAAATAAAATACTCTTTTTATTTGTCATTAGAAAACATAGAAAATGTTACACAAATAAAATTTCTTTTTATTTGTCATATGAACATAGGAATTGAAAACAATAAAACATTCTTTATATTGTATACATAGGAAACGTAGAATTTGTGTTAAACAATAAAACCTTCTTTTTATTGTATACATAGTAAATGTAGAATTTGTGTAAAACAATAAATCATTCTTTTTATTGTATGCATATGAAATGAAAAAAACAATGTAGAAACAATAAAATATTCTTTTTATTGTATGCATATGAAACGTAAAATTGTATAAATAATAAAATATTCTTTTTATTGTATGCATATGAAATATAGAAATTGTATAGAAAATAAAATATTCTTTTTATTTATACATATTGAAATGCAGAAAATGTGTAGACAATAAAATACTCTTTAATTGTAACATGAAATGTGATTGAACCAAATGTACTTGGCTATTGATATGGGTTGTGATTGATTGATTGTTTGGTTTGTGCTCGACCAGTTTATGAGCAAAATATGCTTTTACATTTAGCATTGGGTTGGGTAATATATCTATGTGCTAATACCTTGTGAAACACTTCACGATTTGACTATAAGGTCTTTAGCGATGTTGTTTATTTCAAAATTTAATAATTGATTTTGAAATGAGATTTATTAAGTCAAAAGAATAGTATTCCCGATTTTGGACAGGGAATGTTTTATAAAATGTTTTACAAAACAGAAAGGATTTCGAGGGCTATACCCGATGATTTCAAAATGATTTGGAACTGGAAATCTATATAGGTTTGAAAGTACTTGTGATTATTATGTTGTGAAATGATTTTCCCTACTTTGGGATATGAAATGATTTAGAATGTGGCTAAAGATGCGGGTGACCCAAACGAGTAAAACACAGGGGATGCTGATGGATAAGTGCGGTGTATGTCTTCCTCGATAGTGTGGGATGGTGCATCGTCAGTGTAGCCTGCTCCTAGATGGGAGGTGCACACACACACACACACACACACACACACACACACACATATATATATATATATATATATTGAGTTCGCGAGGTGAGTCCTGTAGCCTTGTCTAAAGGGAGCCCGATATTTGGTTGCATATTTATTTTTATGCATTTGTTTTGGAATTCATATTTCCAAAGATTTTGTTTTGAGATCCCGAAGTGAAATCTACTTTGATATAAAAGCTAGATATGTATTTCAAATGATTTAAAATAAGAAACCGGAAATAAAGTCCAAAGGAATAATTTCTGTAAAGAGAATTGGATTTTGAAATCTAAGTTTAGGGATTAAGCCTAAATGGGTAGATTGGAAAAAATTTGCATGTTGTAAAATGCATTGTATATCCATAAGTTTATTTATGGCTGTTTTTTATGCACTGGCAATCCAATGGAGTAAATTCGTTCCGCGTTAGCGGCGTGGTCGTGTGATTAGTCTTATTATTATTAAATAAGTTAAGTAAGATTTCCCATACCAGTCCCATGACTGACTCGTAGTTTGTTTCACTTCAAAACTCGGGTGCCCTTATTTTCCACACGGGCAGTCGAGTGGCTTGTTTTGCATATATTTATTTATTTAGCAGGATTCTGGATTGAAGCCTAAAGTTGTGTCCAGAGAATTGATAGTCTTCCGCTTGCGCTGTATTAAATTTGTTGTAAATTAATCTTGCGTTGTAATATTATTATATTTGATGTACTCTGATATTCTGTACTCTGATGTTGCATTATTATGATGTAATAAAAGTCTTCTGTTATTTGTTCTGATGTGTTGTATGCCCAGAGTTATCGTACGCGGGATTCAAACGGTCTTGGTCGAATTTGCAATCGATTAGGTCCGGGCGAAATCCTTATCATTACAGCTGGTATCATAGCTTTGGTTAATTCAAATCTTTGGGGTGCAACTCGTTAGAACTGAAAAAAGACTCATCAGAGGTAGGATTAGAAATATCCTATAAAAGAATACTCATTAGAGATAGGATCAGTAGTATCCTAGAATGAGAAAACTCGTTAGAGATGGGGTTAGAAATGCCCTAGAATGAGTTGAGAGTGACAAGTTCATAATTAACGTATTTGTGATTATATATATATATATATATATATAATCTGACTTTATAAAATATGATTTTTGATGTACATAAAGTTTTTATATATTTAAAAAGCTACACAACTAATTGATTGATGATTGTGTTGTTTGATTATTAGCTCAACTAATAAAATTATGGAAATCAATAAAAGAATGAAAGTGGAGTTAGTTAGTTAGTTAAACAACTTTCAGCTCCGTTCCTTTTCGAGGACGAAAAGATTTTAAGTGAGGGAGATTGTAACAACCCGGAATTTTGGAACCAATTTAAAAATTTTATTTCAGAAATTTTAATGGATTTAGAATATTTAAAATAATTTATTTTAAATAATAAACACTAAAAATTTATTTAAATCGAAGTTAGAATGTATATATTTATTTTAATTATAAAAGGAGTTAGAAATAGTGCGGTAGTTTGAAATTTTGATTTTGAACTTTGACTGAATGTACAGGATTCAAAATAAATCGGATTTCAGTAAAACCAGAAATACTAGAATCCGTTTAACAATATATTTCTAATGGATGTGAAAAATTGAAATTTCATAGAGGGAATAAAAAGTTATGGCCAGTTAAATATTCAGAATAATCGCTATGGAATATTTTTTTTTTTTAATATAATAAATAGCCATTTTGCAAACGACCACCGTTTTCGATGAAACCACTTTGGATGGATCCGAAATGTCAAATTATTGCAAGATTCCAATTTTCATAATTTTTGGAATTAATATGTAAGCGTGGCAAAAGAAAATGTTTTTTGTCAATTTCAGTCAAATTGGATCGACCAGAAAATAGCCATTTTTCAAATGGTCTCCAAATTTGATGAAATTAATTTTGTTAGGACCGTATCATCAAAACATAGCTAGATTTATTTTTCGGAAATTTTTGGAGTCCGTATGTGGCCCCGGTAAATTTAAATGTACGATCAAATTAAATAATTAAATGATTTATATTTTAATTTAAAGAAAAGTGGGCTGAAACGATCGAATGGGTAGACGGGACCTAGTCCATTGTGTCCACAATAGGGGTATTTGGCTGGGGGCAACATTCTTTGGGTTTGATTTGGAGTTCGGACGAGAAATTTCACAACAAATAATTTAAATGAATTAAATATTAATTTTTAAATCCTATAAATACCCTAAAAAGTCGGCTAACCCAAGCCCATCTCTTCAACGTGCCGTCACTTAAACAAATCAATGGCCAAAAACATCACAATTTAATCTCTTAAACTCTTCCAATCTACTTTGAATTACACCTTTGATTCAAAGCAAATGGTGTAGAGATTTTCAATCCCTTTAAATCTATACGGCTATGATAAAAAAACAATTGGTTTTTTGGTTCGATTTCTGGGCTGAAGTAGCTGACTTCGCAGCGAATTCCTGGGAGGCTCAGTCCACCGAGTTGGCCAAAACGGCCAGCGATGGGGGAGGTAGTCATGGCGGTTCGAGTGGCACCCTTCGATTGGTCTCCAACTTCTCCAATTGGCGTGCGATTTAAACTCTAATGGGTTGCGAAGCAACGAGTAAAATCCTGGAGTAGGAGTACGAAGGAAGAAGAAACACACGGGGCCTTAGATCTGAGAGTCAACGGTGGGATTAACTTAGTTGAGTGATTAACTTTAATTAATTATATTGGTTAACAAATTAATGTAATCAAGTATTTAAAATCCCATAACTTGTCCAAATAGAAACCAAATTCGGTGAAACTGGAAGCGATGAAATCGTGAAATTCGGATCTACATGATGGAACAACCTTGGAAAAAATCAGAAGCAGTCACGAATTTTGACTGAATTAAATGTAGAGTTTAATTTAGTTAAAAACAATCGTTAACAACGATTTCATAACCGATCAAGGTGAGAACTCTCTCACCAAAATTTTCTCGTACAGTTATTTATATAAACTGCCATGATTTTCATTTGTTTTTTACTATCACAAATATTTGCTTGCTAAAAATATTATTTGTAGCTCATATGTGAGATTTCTTATTTAAAAATTGAAATTGAAATTAACTGTTGGAAATTTTTATATATCCGCCGTTAAGATTCAGTTGTGTATTATACGTGATTTGATTTGAAATATCTTGATTGTGTTGATCTGTTGTATATACATGAATGATAGGATCGAACAAAAATTTGTTATACAATAAAATAACTCTTTTTATTGTATATGTTGATAATAAAATTGGCAAAATTTGTTATACAATAAAATAATTCTTTTTATTGTATATGTTGATAATAAAATTGACAAAAATTTGTTATACAATAAAATAATTTTTTTTATTGTACATATTGATAATAAAATCGGCTAAATTTGTTATACAATAAAATAATTCTTTTTATTGTATATGTTGATAATAGAATTAGTAAAATTTGTTATACAAATAAAACTCTCTTTTATTTGTACAAATGAAAATTAGAACTTGTTGTGTAAATAATATCCTCATTTTTATTTATACAAATGAAACATAGAAATTTGTATGCAAATAAAATAATAATTTTTATTTTTCATGTTAAATATTGTAATTATATACAAATAAAAATATTTATTTTTATTTGTCATGTTAAATATTGAAATTGTATACAAATAAATATCCATTTTTATTTGTCATTTTAAAGTAGAAAATTATATACAAATAAATATCCATTTTTATTTGTCATGTTAAAGTAGAAAGTTGTGTACAAATAAATATTCATTTTTATTTGTCATGTTAAAGTAGAAAATTGTGTACAATTAAATATTCATTTTTATTTGTCATGTTAAAGTAGAAAATTGTGTACAAATAAATATTCATTTTTATTTCTCATGTTAAAGTAGAAAATTGTGTACAAATAAATATTCATTTTTATTTGTCATGTTAAAGTAGAAAATTGTCTACAAATAAATATTCATTTTTATTTGTCATGTTAAAGTCAAAAATTTGTGTACAAATAAATATTCATTTTTATTTGTCATGTTAAAGTAGAAAATTATGTACAATTAAAATATTCGTTTTTATTTGTCATGTTAAAGTAGAAAATTTGTGTACAAATAAATATTCATTTTTATTTTTCATGTTAAAGTAGAAAATTGTGTACAAATAAATATTCATTTTTATTTGTCATGTTAAAGTAGAAAATTGTGTACAAATAAATATTTATTTTTATTTGTCATGTTAATGTAGAAAATTTTGTATAATTAAAATATTCATTTTTTGTCATGTTAAAGTAGAAAATTTGTGTACAAATAATTATTCATTTTTATTTGTCACGTTAAAGTAAAAAATTGTGTACAAATAAATATTCATTTTTATTTTTCATGTTAAAGTAGAAAATTGTGTACAAATAAATATTCGTTCTTATTTTTCATGTTAAAAATAGATTTGTATACAAATAAAAATATTTCTTTTTATTTGTCATATTGAAATTAGAAATTATATGCAAATAAAAATATTTCTTTTTATTTGTCTTGAAGTTTGATATTGTATGCAAATAAAAATATTCCTTTTTATTTTTCATGCTAAATATAGAAGTTGTTATACAAACAAATATTCTTTTTATTTATACATAGGTAATATGAAGCACGTAGACAAACAAAATTCTCTTTTTGTTTGTCATATGCAGTGCAGAAAACATGTAGACAAAAATTCTCTTTTTATTTTGTCATTAGAAATATAGAACATGTTATGCAAATAAAATACTCTTTTTATTTGTCATTAGAAAGATAGAATTGTGTATACAAATAAAATACTCTTTTTATTTGTCATTGGAAAACATAAAAAATGTTACACAAATAAAATTTCTTTTTATTTGTCATATTAACATACGAATTGAAAACAATAAAACATTCTATTTATTGTATGCATGGGAAATGTAGAATTTGTGTAAAACAATAAAACCTTCTTTTTATTGTATACTTAGTAAATGTAGAATTTGTGTACAATAAATCATCCTTTTTATTGTATGCATATGAAAAAAAAAGTAGAAACAATAAAATATTCTTTTTATTGTATGCGTATGAAATGTAAAAATGTATAGACAACAAAATATTCTTTTTATTGTATGCATATGAAATGTAGAACTTGTATAGAAAATAAAATATTCTTTTCATTTATACATATGAAATATAGAAAATGTGTAGACAATAAAATACTCTTTTATTGTAACATGAAATGTGATTGAACCAAATGTACTTGGCTATTGATATGGGTTGTGATTGATTGATTGTTTGGTTTGTGCTCGAGCGGTTTATGAGCAAAATATGCTTTTACATTTAGCATTGGGTTGGGTAAATATATCTATGTGCTAACACCTTGTGAAACACTTCACGATTTGACTATAAGGTGTTTAGCGATGTTGTTTATTTAAAAATTTAATAAAAGATTTTGAAATGGGATTTCTTAAGT
Source organism: Allium sativum (assembly GCA_030737875.1). Taxonomy (NCBI): domain Eukaryota; kingdom Viridiplantae; phylum Streptophyta; class Magnoliopsida; order Asparagales; family Amaryllidaceae; genus Allium; species Allium sativum. The sequence continues at coordinate 418,085,018 of CM060913.1, read as the reverse complement.
CAAAAGAATAGTATTCTCGATTTTGGATAGGGCATGTTTTATAAAATGATTTCGAGGGCTATACCCGATGAGTTCAAAATGATTTGGAATTGGAAATCTATATAGGTTTGAAAGTACTTGTGATATTATGTTGTGAAATGATTTACCCTACTTTGGAATATGAAATGATTTAATATGTGGCTAAAAATGCGGGTGATCCGGACCACTAAAACACAAGGGATGGTGGTGGATGAGTGCGATATATGTCTTCCCCGATAGTGTGGGATGGTGCATCGTCAGTGTAGACTGCTCCTAGATGGGAGGTGCACATATATATATCGAGTTGGCGAGGTGAGTCCTGTAGCCTTGTCTAAGGGAGCCAGATATTTGGTTGCATATTTATTTTTATGCATTTGTTTTGGAATTCATATTTCCAAAGATTTTTTTTTGAGATCCCGAAGTGAAATCTACTTTGTTATAAAAGCTAGATATGTATTTCAAATGATTTGAAATAAGAAATCCTGAAATAAAGTCCAAAGGAATAATTTCTGTAAAGAGAATTGGATTTTGAAATCTAAGTATAGGGATTAAGTCTAAATGGGTAGATTGGAAAAAATCAAAAATAAATCTAAGTATAGGGATTAAGCATCATCCATAACTAATCTGGTTCTTTACCTTGGTAGCAAGGTTAATTATTTCGTTGACATGAGCACTCATTGAACAAAAACAATCAAAAATTTTGGTTATAAGATATGCCATAATTTTCTTGGTAAAGCATTTGTTTGCAGCCTTGAACCGATTTCCAAAGGTTTTCGAACATTACTTTGCACTCTTAGTTTTGGATAGGGAAGTTTTAATGTTAATATAAATTACCTTTCACCTAAACATCATGCTTAGTCTTGCATATTGTTCCCAACTATTGTGGACATTGTTTTCCTCAAGTGTATATTAACAAAAAATTAGGATATAAGAATTTAGTATGATGGTAGACTTAGCATACGACCTAAGATTTAAGGGTATATTAACGGAAAATTAGGATATAAGAATTTAGACATAAAATAACATATGTAGTAATTTCAGAAAGATAATCTCAGGCTATCCTATGGGAAACATCCTAAAACTACATACATTGTGTCATTCAAACATGAAAATTAACATGTTTGCTTGCAATATGATTTGTAAGTCTCCAAATTTTAGAAGTATCTAGATCTTTCGCAATGATAATAATAAAATCATAAGTACTGGAAATCATAATGATATGGAAACATCAGTCCAAAAGCTTAAAAAATATGAATATTCCAAACTTAAACCCTATATAGAATACGAAGCACGTTGGGAGTGGTATCAATCCACGAACTGGAAGAAGATACGTTAGTAAGGTTTGATTCAAAACTTATGAACCCTATAGAGTTACCTTTATTTTTGAACCATGTTTTGTGCTTATTTCAATCCGCCTGGTAATGTTCATGTTTCTTGTAGAATTTGCAAATGTTATCAGTCATTTACTTCTTCAATAATTGAATAGATTTGGGTGATGCTCTTTTATGGATTGAGTTTTTTTTCAGTTTGTTTGCTAGCTTTTTGAATGAATAGGAAACTTTAATGCATTAGAGCCTTTCCTCGACTCCTCTTGAACCATTTTTTTAGTCAATTCATTCAACTTTAACTTTTTCGTAATAGCAATCAATGAATTTTGATTGGCTCATGGCAAGAAGGTAAGATAACGAGAATGAATTGAATGAGAAAAGCATCATCCATAACCAATCTGATTCTTTGATTTGGCATTAGGGTTAATCATTTCAATGACATGAGCACTCATTGAATAAAAAGCATCAAATATTACAGTTACAAAATACCCCATACATTTCCTAGTAAGGGATTTGTTTGTAGTCTTGAACCGATTTCCAAAGGATTTCGAATATTATTTTGCAGTTTTAGTTTTGGGTAGGGAATTTTTGATGTTGATATCAATTACTATTCACATAAACTTCGTGCTTACTCTATCAGATTGTTCCAAATTATTGTGAAGCTTATTTCTCTCAAGTGTATTTATGTTAGTAAGTGGAGATGACTTTTCTTTTAGGAGAGCCATGACCAATTCTTCCTAAGAAAATTTAACTTGATCTTTCAATATTGAATGGTCGATTCCACTGAGTTTGACGGTAGGCGTAGCATACGACCTAAGATCCAAGGGTATATAATTGCAAATTAGGATATCAGGATTTAGACTTAAAATGGCACATGTACTAGTTTGGGAAACATAATATTAGGTTATCCTATGCGAAGCATCAAAAAACTATATACATTGTATCATTCAAACATGACAATTATTAACATGTCTACCGAAGAAGATGCACAACTGCAACTCAAATGTTATCCGTCTGTGGATGAGAATTAAGTCATGCACTCGAGCAGTATGCACATGAGTTTGTAACAGTGACAAAAGTCCATTATGACATTAATTTTTTTAAAATGTGTTTATATTATGTGGGACTAAAATTCTATTTTATAGTTCAAACAATCACTTTATTCTATAGTTTAAAACAATCTCCTTTTGCATTCTAATAATGGAAACAATATAAAGAATTAGCATGAGCATAGCTATATTTAATATATACTTTCTTTGTAATGTGATTTGTAAGTGTCCAAATTTAAGAAATATCCAGATCTTTTACAACGATAATAATAAAATCATACGTATTGGCATAATAATGTGGAAACATCAATCCAAAAGCATCAAAAATAAGAATATGCCAAATTAAAAGATAAAAATCATGAATAATGATAATATGGTTCTATAACAAATTATGGAACAATAATCACAACAATTTCTTACTATTTCAATTTATATATAAATCACATAGATGTATAATTATAAATTCAAAGACCATGCATCGATACCACGTGTTAACAAGTTTTTAGCATGAACCCTAAAGTCTTGAATTACATATAGATGATAAATGTTAGAAATTTAATTGAACATACCTCATCATATTTTTTATGAAGAGAGCGATGCTTCGTTGCTGGAAGAAATTAATTTTTTTTTTATGTAGAGAGATGGCCAAATTTTCATATCTTTCCAAATTCTTGATCCTCCATCAAGACCAAGATAGAGAAAATTAATTCCATGTAACCATTTGAATGTTTTAATTAACATATTTAATAGGAAAACGATCTTTTAATAATGAATATATAATGAGGAAGGGATGCAAACAGCTAATTTGATAAAAGAAATTAATTCTTTTAAAACTATTTTAGTATATTAATTTGCATGTTAATAGTAAAACTGATTTTCCAACATTGACCAAAAAGATTTTGACCATTTCCTTATAATAACATCTCTTGCAAGGAGCTTTTACACCTTAGCATTCCCCAACTCTGTTTGCCATTGCAGCAGAGGCTCTCATTCAATGTGTGCACTCTCTTATGATAGCAGGACAGATTCACCGCTTTGCTATACCAAGCGAATGCCCTGTGATTTCCTCCTTGTCTTTCCCTGATGACATTGTTATCTTCAATAATTGAAATCGATGGTCCATCCATCAGCTTATTTCTTTTCTTCATATGTACAAACGGTGTTCTCGGTAATTAGCCAACCATTTGAAAAGTTATTTTGTATCGGTTAAGATTATGATTCGAGACCTTCACTGGTATTCGGGTTGCTTCTCTTTCTCATACCTATTTCTACATTGTTCCGTATCGTGGCCGCAAGCTCAATATGATTTTTGACCCCCTTACCGACATGACAAGGGGGAAGATTCTTGGAAGGAACTCGGCTCTAATCTCCTAGGCTGGAAGACTTGTTCACATCGATTTGGTTCTCGATTCTCTCGGCTCCCATATCTTCGCTGCCATGATGCCTATTTTTCTTTTTTTCGTTCCTATCGCTCATTCGCATCGTCCTTTTTTAGGATAAAAAGGATGATGCTAAGCAGCAGTAGTAGGTTTCCTAAGATAACATCTATTATCCCAAGCGTGAGGGAGGTCTAGTGCTATGAAATCCTAGGGATGTATGTAAGGCTTACGTCTATAAGCTTTGGCTTAGATTTTGATCTAACGACTCCGTCTGGGCGTCGTTTCTTCACACTAAGTACCTTCCTCACTTGACCTCGGACTTCAATGGGACCACATCTTACATGAGTAAGACGTGGAAACGAATTCAGCTTGTCAAGGCTTTCTCCGACTCCCACAGCAGTGACTTTGGTTTTTGTGGGGGGCTGTTTACCCTTATGGCCGCCTGGAATTCTGCTAGAAATTCAAGGCTCAAATTCTCGATTTTTTCTTTCATTTGGGACAACCGCATCCTTCCCAAAGGTTCCGTTTTTATGTTAAAAATCCTTCATTAGGAGCTTTCGTTGGAGTTAACCTTATGAGCATGCTCGAACATAAGATAAAGCGAGAGAAGCGAGCGCTTAGGGCATCAAAAAATCTGGGGCATCGATTGTCGCTGGTTCTCAAATCCCCAAAAGAAATCGCGATCTCAAATCACCAAATAACAAAACTCGAACGAACCAACAATTGCAACTCTCTAGGCGGAGCGGCAAGGGAGCCTCCATCTCTACGGCAGTCATTGACATTGGGGAGCGAACCCAAATTCCAATTGCAATTGATTTCGTGTTTCGTAATTTCCTTGAAGCCAATTAGCTGAAGGTACTAAATACTAATTTGTGTTTTTTTATAAAAATAATTAGTCGTTGAAGTTGTAAAATTATTCTCGGGATCATTGTAATATAACCAGCTGCAAAAGTGATGCGATGTGGACTTTTGTTGCAAAGATGGTAGAATTTGTAGTGTTAAATATATGTAAGGGCGTAATTCATTTCATCTTTAAAAAAAAATCGACCCGAACAAGGGAAAATATATATATCTTTGGTTAGGCATTAAAAATGTAACATTTTGCCATTTTGACCTAGATAACACTAAATTGTTTGCATGTTTTAGCACTGAACTCTTGGTATGATCCACATTGTAAGTCCTAGTAAATTTTCTTTTACGTTTATGTTGTATTGTGTGCTCATTATTTTTCTAGCATCTCTGAAAATGAAAAAAAAACATTGAAGTATTACTATATATGTAAAAGAAAACTAGCCAATTGTTTTGAAAGATAATATAAATGGTTATCATTAGGTATGTGTGAACTTACTCCATGAAAATTTTAATTTTTACTTTGGCATCCAGTAATCCGTCCATATTTTTCATCGCCTAGTTAAAAGAACTGTGTAACACCCCACATCCGTTAAGGTCACTCACAAAGGGAATGCCTTAATTTCAATGGAGCATTATGGGTACTGGAACAGAAATATTACAAGACAGACATATATAAAACAGCGGAAAGTAAAGTAGAAGTACTTCAAATCATTTATTAAATAGAATTGTTTACAATAAAAGCCTACCAACTTCCAATACCCAAATACATAGCTAAAATATCTGTCTTGCTCAAAAACAAAGAAGCATGAAAATAAATTGTAGTATTCCCCAATAAAGCAAAGCAAGCCATAGCCAAGAGAGATCCAAGCAGCACATGAAAGAGCCTTGGAGCTTGGTAAGATCTGAACTAAGCTATATTTCCACCCTGCGAACCTGGGGGGGGAAAACGGAAGAAAAAGAGGTAAAACAAACCGGGCCAGTCATAAAGACTGAGTAAGTCCTAGTGGCTTTCAGCATAAAAACAGGTGAAGATAATATGGCATGAATAAACTGAAAGTAAACATAAGCATGATGACAAGGTAAGCTACAGGCACGATGAATCAAGTATAACATTTCAAGGTTCCCATTCAAGATGAACTAAGTATAGTTTCGCAAGATTTCTATCAAGCATCGCAAGATTTCTCTGCTTCACCATTAAAATGATATCTATTTGCTCTGCACCACCTAACTAGTGTCCCAACTAGTAATCTATATAAAATGATAAAATCATAACGTGATCCCAATTCTCGAAATTAAGGTTGCTTTCACGTGTACATTTATTCTTTATTACCAAGATCTAATCTAGGATTTTTTATTGAGTGCTTCCTAGATTCAACCAGGATATATGCCACCTAGGTCCAACCTAGGGATTATGCTACCTATTGAACACTTCTCGGATTTAGGGTTTATGCCACCTAGGTCCAACCTAGGGATTATGCTACCTATGTGTGTCGTACGGCCCCCAATGATTGTAGATACCTATGCTGGTCCCACCATGGGGTGTATCAAGACCCATGGTGGCGGCCCGACGCAATTCTAGAAGGCATAGGTTACACTATTTGTGCCCCCGGTGCCCTGTTTGTTTGCTCCGAAGTGTGTGCACACCCGCACTCCGTTAGAGCCTACACTGTTGCACCCACCGCCGTCGCTTTGACCGCTTACAATCAGCCCAGTAATCGTGCCCCACCCTGCCTAGTTTCAGGGTACCGTTGATACCTGATTTGGGTTACTGCTGAAATGGGTCCCCGTTACTAGGGTTTCCTACTGGTTAAGTGTGTGGGCCTATATATACAGATATTACCCACCTTCCCATGATGTACTTAACCCACCGATTCAAGCGTGCTTATTAATGGTTAAGTTTGTGGGCCTATATTTACTAATATTACCCACCAACCTGATATGTACTTAACCCTCTCTGTCCATTACGTTAAGTTGGTTAAGTGTTTTCTCTTGTTTTACTTAACCCTACCACACATCATGTTATATCGGTTAAGTGTTGTTCCTTGTGTTACTTAACCCTACTGCAAGCCTTGTTATACTGGCTAAATGTTCTCCCTTGTGTTAACTTAACCCCACCGCATGTCATGTCATATTGGTTAAGTGTACATTGATTTAGCCCACCTACTTATCATGTTGTGACAGTTAAGTGTTACCCTCTGTTGTTACTAAACCTTACCACGCATCACCCGATATTTGTTAAGTGCATGTTAACTTAACCCCATCCACCAGTCATATTATAATGGTTAAGTGTTACCCTCATGTGCTTACTTAACTCTACCACGCATCAGGTTATATCGATTGGGTGTTATCAACCTATTCAAGTTAGCCCAACCCATCCGCTAGTCATGTTATAACGGTCAAGTGTCATTAGCCTAGCTATGTTACTTAACCCACCCATTGGTCTGATTAACAGTTATGTTGGTTAAGCCCACATTTATAAGTTTTACATGTTCTTAACTCATACCGGTTAGGTCCATATTCACATGTCAAATTTCCATGTCATCCCACCTAACCCTCTAACCATACCCACATCTTATTATGGTTAGTATTCCTTAATTCATTCATTATGACGAACGAATCATGACCTCTCACATTAGACCGTGCATTTTGTGGCCACTGGATTTGCCGGGCGGTTCCGGGCAGATTTACACCACAAACTCGGTCTAACCTCGTGTCATAAATCGTTACGCCTACAATTCGACCTTCGACCTCTCACATTAGACTGACACTTTGTGGCTACTGGATTTGCCGGGCGGTTTCGGGCAGATTTACACCACAAACCGAGTCTAACCTCGTGTCAAAGGTTCATTAATGGTCGTATTCCACCCAAAACCCCAATATCAGTTCATGTGTTTTAACATATAGAAATGTTCATGATCCACGTTTTTGCCCCAAAACGTATTCCCAAATTATTATCATAATTCACTATAAGGTTATGCCAAGTTATAGCCTTTTATTTACGATACATGCCAATTACCCAAAACCCAACTTAGGCGCGTTCATATTAAACCTCTACTAAGTCATAAATTATCATATATGTTTCAACTCCAAATTTTACATAATTAACATATGCCCAAGTTCTAGATTACATGTAAATTTTACATATGCCCAATTCGTACCAAATTTACATATGTTCAATTTATGCCGTTTTACATGTATGCCAATTTTATGCCATTTTACCATATCAAGTTCTAGCCAAAATTTCATGTATCAAGTTTTATACCCAATATACCCAAGTCATGATTCATGATGCAGTTGTCCCAAACTATAATCTTTTTATTACAATACATGTCAGTTCCCTAAGTTCATAATACAAGTTTATGCCCATTATCAAGTTTACAATCGCTTTCATGTTCAAATTCCCAATTCTACATATGCCTAATTAACATAAACCCAATCTTTTGATTTAATTTACATAGTCCCAAACTCGTGATTTAACTTACATGCCAATTCATGTATGCCCAAACTTGCAATTTCAATTATATTGACAATACCCAAATTTCAAATTTCTTGTTACGCCATCAATTCCACCACACACATATATCCAAATAGGTAATATCCCAATATTTCCCCATATACAAATCGCACGTATATCGTAGTTTAGGCATAGGTCCGAAATTGACCAAGGTTCATCAAAAGAAAATAAATAGGGGAAGGTAGAATTTGTATAACAATAAGTACAGAGAGAAAACTGACATAAGAACATCGTTTCAGGCATAAAAGATAGATCTTGATAATAATATCAACATGAATCAAGAAAAACTGATTTACAACAAGCTGAATAGATCATAGGCTTGACATGAAAAATGAGACTAGAAAAGTCCCAAAACTCAAGATCGAAGAAGCAACAGAAATAGATCTGAATCAATAAACATACTTAAATCTAATTCCACTTTACTCCATGGCCATGTTATAATTTAAATGTTTGAATCTAAAAACAACTAGAACTTACAGAGCATGGCTAGTGAATTAGGAACTGAAATTGTCATAGAACATTGTAGTAGTGTTGATTTATTGTTTGAACCATTGTTGAAGCTTTGTTCTTCGAATTGATTTGAGTTTGAATGTTTGTACTTCAATTTGGGGGGTGGCGGCCACGGTTCAAAAGGGAGTTCAGCAGCATAATGGTGTAAGAATGATTTGCTATGAATTAGGTTAGGTCTAAGGGTGTTTTTATAGGTGTAGCAACTAGTTTAGGCCCTTAGATTAACTCTAGAGTCAATCTGGACCGTCAAAACACGTCTCAGGCTTCAAAAATGAGTTCTAGGTCAAAACAGGCCGACCAGGTCGACCTGTAAGGGGGGGAGGTCGACACTATGGTCGACCTGGGGGGTAGGTGGACCCCTTGGTCCAGTCCTGCTTGAAAACTGCTGAAACTTGTACAGGCCATAACTTCTTCATCTGGACTCCGATTTTTGAAAACTCGGACTCTTTTTCATGTAAAATTTCGAGATGAACGCAATGGCGTAACCTGTTTCCCCTGATTCTAATTTTAAAATTTAATTCTGCCTTGATTTATTGTTTTAATATGTTATAAAAATTCGGGTTGTTACATTCTCCCCTCCTTAAAGGATTTCGTCCCCGAAATCTTCAAGTTAAGAAGAATGTGTCCTACCATCCAATCATCCATCTACTCAATCATCAATCACAGGCATCCATTGTCCTTAAGAGATTTCTAATGCTGTATGAACATATGCAGAAAGTGTGTGTATATGTTCCTTATCTAATGCAAATGATCAGGCCTGATTGATCTTCTTAATGCAAAATATGTTTTAGTGCCATGAGTCCAACATGTATGCAAATAGTCCTAGTCACATAAACACTGTATATGTGCACAAACATCCATCCATATCCATCATCCATATGATAACACATCCAATTTCATCCATAAACAAGTATAAACACTCATGCATATGCAATATGGAAATGTGTCTGAGCCGATCTAGTTCCTAATGCATGTTATGCAATCACGAGCAACCACTAGAAGCCACTTGCAACCACTTGCAACCATCAATCATAACATGTCTCAAACACATGTTTACACCCAATTGTTCCTGAAGGAAATCGTTGGATCTAAAACAACAGAATTTAATTTATACAGAGCAACCGTAGTATAAATTCGAATTCAAAATTGAATTTAAACGCTTACCTTTCTTTGAATTGCAAGATAAAACACGAATTTGTGCTTGAAATCACCAAATCAACTAAGCTTGATTTCGGATCAAATCGAATCCTAACTCTTAAAGCAAAGCGCCTCTATTGGAGTCCACGAAGGTAGATCTTGAGATCGTCGAACGAAATCTGAAAGAGCGAGCTAGGTACTAGCCAAAAGATCGGATCTTGGATTTGATTTTTATCTCATTTTGTTTTTCTGAATCGTACATATCCAAAAGGAGCGACCTCCTCTTCCTTTTATAAAGAAAATGATACGAGATATTTTTTTTTAACCCAACTAATCCGTTCTCTTTATTTAAAATAGAAGAAAATTTCAACATATTGATTTCCTTTTATTTTAAATAAACTCACCATATTCTACGTTCATAAGTGTGACCCTATAGGCTATCACAGCGTTGGCAACAGTTTAAACACATTTAGACTGTAAACAATGATCGGCGTCTAGTAACACATCATTGTTACCCAAGCTATAATAGTAATGTTTCAATACAACCTGTTGTGAATAGTGTCTCAATATAATTTAATCCTTTTAACCGTTATATCCTAGATTAAACTGAAGGCATGGATCGTATCATCCTCTTTATTATTTAATCTGTTTTCTTGATCAATGAGTAGACTGTTCAGAACAAATCGATATTTCAGCATGGCCATGCATTTCACAGTCTCACTCAATCAAGAGGCCCAAGGATATCACTACGAATATATATTGTAGGGTTAAATTCCCTCTAGATCATTCATAATTTATATTCGATTCTAGATATATCCAATAATCACCGTTATCGTTACTCTGTTACGAAATAACTTTAGATGATATCAAAACATAAATATCCTCGAATAAAATTATAATGATTTCAGGTCTGAGGACCATTATATCACTATCACTATGGGAACAACTTATGATACTGTTAATTACATTCCATGTAGTTATCTCACGATGGGTCAGCCCAATACGCTATTTTCTAAAACGTATTTATATCTTGACTTTAATATCACGTATATTAATGATCAATGAGATGTGATCATCAGTCAATCAATATACTGGTCTCAACGTTTTATTGTTCTCCTGTATAAACAATAAAACTCGACTAGGGACATTTAAGAATTATAATACTTGTCATATCATATAATCTCAAGTTCAGTCTTACTCGAACTATATAATCCCGTATTATTATTCTAAGGAATTCTATTATTAATATTTATATAACACAGTAAATATAAAATAACAGAACATTTTATTCCAAATAAAACATAACAATAAAAATGTCATTATTATTCACATCTAACAGATTGCCTCTAGGGCACAAACTCTAACAATCTCCCACTTGCACTAGAGTCAATCATTCATGTATCGAATACCCATGAAACTAGTGTGACTATCATTCTTCTGCTGCGACAAAGCTTTAGTCAATGGGTCTGCAATGTTATTATCCGTTGGGACTTTGCAGATATGTATGTCTCCTCTGTCAACAATTTCACAGATGAGATGGTATCGCCGAAGTATGTGTTTGGATCGTTGATATGATCTAGGTTCCTAAGCCTGAGCAATGGCCCCATTGTTGTCACAATAAAGATCTATTGGATCAACAATGGATGGAACAACAGAAAGTTCAGAGATGAACTTCTTAATCCAAACAGCTTCCTTAGCAGCTTCTGAAGCAGCAATGTATTCAACTTCCATGGTCGAATCAGCGACTGTTTCTTGCTTTGAACTTTTCCAGCTAACAACAGCACCATTCAGGAAAAACACATAACCCGACTGTGACTTAAAGTCATCTTTATCAGTCTGGAAACTAGCGTCTGTGTAACCTTTTAACATTAATTCTTCTTCGCCTCCATATATCAAGAATGAATCTTTAGTCCTTTTCAGGTACTTAAGAATGTTCTTGACGGTTGTCCAGTGACTTTCACCTGGATCTGATTGGAATCTACTTATCATACTTAAAGCATAAGAGACATCTGGACGAGTACATAACATTGCATACATAATTGATCCAATTGCCGAGGCATAAGGGGTCATCTTCATGTGTTCCTTATCATCTGATGACTTAGGACATTGAGATCTAGAAAGTGATATACCATGTGATATGGGTACATATCCTTTCTTTGCCTCTTGCATGCCAAACCTTTTCAGCACTTTATCAATGTATGTATTCTGACTTAGGCCTATTAATTTTCTTGATCTATCTCTATAGATTTTAATACCTAAAATATAGCATGCCTCGCCTAAGTCTTTCATTGAGAAACTCTTCCCCAACCATGTCTTTATTGCTTGTAACGATTCAACATTATTCCCAATAAGTAATATGTCATCCACATATAATACTAGGAATATTACGCTACTCCCACTGATTTTCTTGTATACACAAGGTTCATCTTCGTTCTTAGTGAAGCCAAACCTTTTGACTGTTTCATCAAAACGAAGGTTCCAACACCGAGATGCTTGCTTCAATCCATATATGGATCGATGTAATTTACATACTTTTCTAGCTTCCTTTGGATTGACAAAACCTTCAGGTTGTGTCATGTACACATCCTCAATGAGATTCCCGTTAAGGAACGCGGTTTTGACATCCATCTGCGAGATTTCGTAATCGTAAAAGGCTGCAATTGCAAGCATAATCCTAATGGACTTAACCATTGCCACTGGGGAGAAGGTTTCATCATAATCAACTCCTTGAATTTGTTTGAAACCTTTCACCACCAATCGGCCTTTATAGGTTTGTACTTTACCATCCATGTCGGTTTTCTTCTTGAAAACCCACTTACACCCGATTGGTTTTACCCCGTCAGGTGGATCAACCAAAGTCCACACTTGGTTGGTGTACATGGAATCCATTTTAGATTTCATGGCTTCAAGCCATTTCTCAGATTCTGGATCATTCATAGCCTCTTGGTAAGAAGTAGGTTCATCTTGATCTATGAGCATTACGTCTCCTGTTTGAGTTAGTAGATATCCAACATATCTATCGGGTTCATGACGTATTCTACCAGATCTACGAATGTCTTGTGTAATTTGAGCATCTTCAGTTTCCACAACATTTTGTGGTTCTTGCTCAACTTCAAGATCAGGTTCAATTTCATCTTGTGGTTCCCGAATTTCTTCGAGCTCTACTTTATTTCCATTAGAATTTTTAAAGACTAGTTCCTTTTCCATGAAAACACCAAATCGAGCAATAAACACTTTGTTCTCAGATGGTTTGTAGAAATAATGTTCTTTTGTTTCCTTTGGATATCCCACAAAATAACACTTATCTGATTTGGGTCTGAGCTTATCAGATATGAGACGCTTAACATAAGCCTCACATCCCCAAATCTTCATAAAGGAGACAACGGGACTTTTCCCAGTCCATATCTGATACGGTGTCTTTTGAACCACTTTAGTGGGTACTCAATTAAGTATGAATGCAGCTGTTTCAAGGGCATGACCCCAAAAACTTATTGGAAGATCTGTTTGACTCATTATTGATCGTACCATATCTAATAAGGTGCGATTTCTCCTTTCGGATACCCCATTCCATTGTGGTGTTCCCGGCGGAGTGAGTTGCGATACAATACCACACTCTTTAAGATAGTCATTAAACTCTTGGTTTAAATATTCTCCTCCTCGATCTGTTCGAAGAGTTTTTATATTTTTACCAAGTTGGTTTTGAACTTCATTCTTGAATTCTTTGAACTTTTCAAAGGATTCGGATTTGTGTTTCATAAGATACACATATCCATATCTACTGAAGTCATCAGTAAATGTAATGAAGTAATAAAACCCGCCTCTAGCTGATGTGCTCATTGGACCACATACATCACTATGTATAAGTTCCAATACATCTTTAGCCCGTTCACCGTGTTTAGTAAAAGGAGCTTTTGTCATCTTCCCTAATAAACAAGATTCACATTGTTCATAAGATTCAAAATCAAATGAATTCAAAATTCCATCTTTATGGAGTTTTGATATGTGTTTCTCGTTTATATGGCCTAGACGACAATGCCAAAGGTACGTTGGATTTAAATCATTTGATTTAATCCTTTTGGTATTAATGTTATAAACTGGCGAATCAAAATTAAGAACATAGAGACCATTAATTAACTGTGCACTTCCATAAAATATCTCGTTCAAATAAAATAAACAGCAACTGTCTTTTATTATAAACGAAAATCCTAACTTGTCCAAACAAGAAACAGAAATAATATTTGTCTTAGTAGAAGGCACAAAATAACAATCTTCTAATTTTAAAACTAATCCAGTTGGTAAGGACAAGTGGCAACTTCCTATGGCTAATGCGGCAACTTTTGCTCCATTTCCGACACGTAAGTCCACTTCTCCTTCAGCCAAGTTTCTACTCCTTTGCATTTCCTGCAAATTGATACAGATATGTGATCCACATCCAGTATCTAATACCCAAGATGAAGAAGTAGATAAATTGACATATATAACATTTATACCTGAATTAGGCGAAGTCAAACTTCCCTTCTTCCTTTTCAGATCTTCTAAATAAGCATAACAATTGCGTTTCCAGTGACCTGGCTTTCCGCAGTAGTGACAATCACCATCTTTGGGAACCCCTCCTTTTGGCTTTGATGCCTTTTTGAAATTGGTCTTATTAGCAGTCTTCTTAAGCTGCTTTTTCTTGTTCTTGCCCTTTCCTTCAACAGTTTCCTTTTGGACCATCATTATGGCAGCCGGTTCTGCTTTCTTCATGTTATTCTCAGTAGTTCTTAACATGCTCAATAACTCAATCAAGGGCTTCTCAATTTCATTCATTAGATAGGTCATAATAAATGAAGAATACTTACTGTTTAATGATTGGAGCACAAAATCAGTTTGAGCTTCTGGTGTCAAAGGAAACCCTAACCTCTCGAGATACTCTATATAACCAATCATTTTCAGTACGTGTGGACCAACGGGTTCCTTTTCACCCATCTTACAGTGATATAGTGCTTTGCTCGTGTCATACCTTTCTTGACGAGCATGCCCTTCGAACAACTTCTTAAGGTGCTCGATCATATCATAAGCATCCATGAACTCGTGTTGCTTCTGAAGCACAGGATTCATGGTTGCCAGCATGAGGCAACTAACATCAAGAGCATCGTCTTGATGTTTTTTATGCGCATTAATCTCTGCACGGGGTGCAGTACTTGGTGGAGCCTCTGGAGTAGGCCCATCAAGTACATACAGCTTCCTTTCCTGCTTGAGGACAATCCTCAAGTTACGGTGCCAGTCTAGGAAATTTATTCCATTCAGTTTTTCTTTTTCAAGAATAGACCTAAGTGATAAATTGTTGTTGGTGTTGCTTGCCATTTAGTATCTACAGGAGATATAAATATGATTAATAATTTTGACAATCAAAATGATAACAATCACTGCTATTTAAATATAAATGTATAAATAAAATAAATGTGCTCCCACTCAAATCAACATCCCTATATTTTAATAAATATATCAGTATATGTATATTAAGGTTTTCCAAGATCCATATCTAATCATGTTTTGACTCTGCTTTGGCAAATCCCCAAAACACAATCCTTTAGGTAGTCATCTTATGACAATTATATCACATATATAACTCTTGAATCGCATGTTGAATTTTCTTCAGTATTATTCATGTGCTCAAATCATAGAATAATTCATGCTTTTTGTCTCTGAGCCATAATCTTATTATGCAGCTTAGTTAAGTCTGACCCAATCAATAAAATTCAAGTATCACTTTTACTCCGTCGCATATAACCAAAATAAAAGAATGCACAATGCTTTGGCATTACTTACATCCAGTGATTTTGGTCATTGATGAGTGTATTATTGGAAGACGTCACCTTGACTTAATATAAACAATAGTTTTATATGGGATTTCAAATTTAAATTGGCAAACCATGTTATTCATACATTTACAAGCATTTTAAATTAACAATTTTAATTCCCTATAATCATAATTAAAAGGATATTAAAACTTTTAAAATTATGGTAACATAAGTGGTTATAAAATAATTTGAAAAATGTTGCTTTAAACATTTTGAAACACAAATTTCAAATAGCCATAACAAATTAAAAGGTTAAAATCAAAATATTTGTTATGAACATTTCAGAACAAACTTTATATTAATATTATTCATCCGAGTTGTACTTTATAATATATGAAACTAGTTCATAAATATACAGAGTACGTTAAGAAGAACACGGTTTTGGTTTTCAAACCAATGCTTTTGTATACATAGTTAACCAGAATCATGTTATTGATCAACACAGCACAATTAGTTAAAAGGGATTGAAACCAGGTTTTGTAGCGTCCCAATTCATTAGCCTAAGATTGATGATGATTGAACTAACTGTATACAGTATTCATAGATCAAATATTGCATAACTTATATCTGAAAATCATTACAGAGTAACACATTTTTGTATATAAAACGGATGTCAAAACTGATTCACTCAGACATATAACCAAACAGTCATACTGCATATAAATAAACAGATATATAAACAAACATATATCGGGCATATTCAAAATAAACAGGTATATGCAGTATTGGGGAAGAGCTTAAACTCCATGTGTCTAAAACATATTAATCACCACTATGACAGATTGTAAATGTATACTTATAGAATACACTAGAATCCAGTTTGCAGATTCATCAAAACAGTTTTGACTTTATCTTTGAAACTTATAGATCAGTTTGAAATGAGTCCAGACTACTCTTATCAGTACAATATCAAATAATGACTGTAATATATGATAGGTGTAAAAGATGTTTCAATATTATATATATTAACATGTGTAACACCATATGTGTATATATATCAATATATATATATATATATATATATATCTAACATATTCTGAGTTCAAAACAATTTTAATTAGATCTGGACTTAGAACAAACACTCATAAGTTTAAATAGGTGTAAGATAAAACAGATTGAAGATGACTTGCAAAGCTGGGTTTAATATGAGTATATATCATCAACCCCATGATATCCAATCACAGTTCATTATCAAGTATGCGAGAACTACAAATCTGTGTATTATAATAATCACCGAATATTATATATACACATATCTAACTTATATAAAGTGTTTAACGGCATTCACCTATGACCAGTTTGTCAGTAAAGACAAGAATGATTCATAGGAATTAACCAGTATGCTAATTACAATAAAAGCAAATATTTGTAACTATCAAACAAGCAGAATGTCAATATCCGGGTGATATTACACAGTATATCTAGTAATCGATGAACTTGGATAAAATTTAATTACAGAATCATCCTGCCATTTTAATGAAACAACATTACTCGTGATTACAGATCCTAAATTCAGTAATTTGGATCATTCATGTAATCAAGTTATTTGTCTCATTTAATTATCATGACAGATTGATCATAGTTGTTTGGAAAAAGTAAACACATATCAAAATTATACACATAACACAGATCTAGATTTACACAATCATCCAAAGAATAGAAGATATAATTCCAATAGTAATAATAATAGAGATTGTATTACTGTCATGGATCAAATCTCTAAAACATATCCAAACATATACCAACATATACATTCAGATTATATCTTAACAAAGTAATGGATCCAACAGAGCACTTTGATTAATATGTATATATATACATAACAGATCTAATTCGAAATCAGACTTAATACAAATATATATCATCATTTCTGTAACTATTACGGCATTGATTTATACAGAAACAACTTTTGATTCTATATAATCTTTTAAATTATTCATATCCAATAAAATTTACATCAGCATTCTCAACACAGCAAATTTTATTATGAATATGAACCGAATACATGATATTAAACCCAAAAATTGAATTCGAAAGTAACAAGGCTCTGATACCATTTGTAGAGACCCGTAACTTACCCGGTGAGGAAAGCGCAGATAGTTCGAGAACAAGGCACAACAGAACGTAGACGGAAGAACATTTCATTGTTTATTATAACAATTCCATCAGAATACAAGAATATACAGAGTATGAATAAATATTACACAGAAATATCAGAGATTTAAATTACATTTAAATACATCGCTGCGGAAATAATACAAAATACAACTAGAAGGAGATATACGGATACAAAGCTTTCCGGATATCGTTCCAGCTGTAAGTCAGGATCCTGTGAATATAAATCTGCAAAACCAAAACTACTAGCTGCCCGTGTTAAAATAAGGGCACCCAGAGTTTAGGTTAAAACAATAAACTTTAGGTCAGTCATGGGACTGGTGTGAGAACTAAAACAGTTATTAATCCGTATTTTAAAGTTAGGTAAATCAAGGGACCACGCCGTATAACATGGAACGGGTTTCCTCCCAAGAATACCAGTGCATAAAACAAACAGCGCAATGCTAAATAAAGAAAAATGAAGCTATTATAAGACCCAGGTCCCATCACATAATGCAACACAAGCCGGAGGATAGGGTTTTTACCTTATAATAGCCAAGAATGCTTGATACGTTTAAAACAAATCATTTGATACTATTATAAGTGCATAGTGTATAAAACAACTTCAAATCATAAGTATCAATCATAGGCGACATGAGCGTCCCATGCCACTATGTCACCACATACAGGTTTACAAATAAAACCGCAAGGTCACGTATTTGGAAATTGGAATTCCATCTATGAACCGACCTCTACTGATTCGAGACAATCTAGCCTATCATGTCTCAGGATCAGAGCTCGAGTGACCCTTGGATCGTCAGGGCCGATCCACCGATGTGGATTAAAATGCTTGAACACTATGTTTCCCCGCCCTTTGGGGCGCAAATGAGCCAATAAATGACTCCATCGGACCCGGATCGTCCGATCAAACCGAGGCGCCTCGCAACAGCAACAACCACATAAGTCAAACTCGTCAGGGCGTGTAAAACCACTGACGCCACTTTTAGCTAGAAAGAAACGCATGTCCTCCCTGAGGTCCTTCTCCCGTTTCTAGTTCATACCGGGTGTGAAACTTGCGAATCAAACGTTACACAAAGCTACACCACAAAGGCCGTGCTTCGATCATCAACCACAAGACTTTGCTTTTCAACAGAAGCCTTGATCATTTGCCACTTAGGCATGCCACACAGGTAATTCACTCTATGCGTTTGATATCCATCAGTATATAACCCCTGAGCTCGTACGTCTCAGAGAAGGGCGTTAAGCAAGAGAATAAATTCTCCGCCGCCAAACAGATATATATTTAATGGAAATCAATCACACAGACTGAAATCCAATGTCAGACACACAATCCATTTACAAGTCCGTTCTGGGTCTGAACGAAACCGGAGGCACCTAGTACCCCGCATATCCATCGATCTCCAAGTACGTCTGGACGATCACCAACCGATTCCCTCCTCTTGGGTGTACGGCCCAATCAAGATCATCAGTAATTATCCAAACGACATGAAGACCTCCGGTCTTCAACCACCGTCTTCATCTTCGACTTATCGTTGTATCAGTTATTCAGAATGGGATAAACCCGGTCTTTCCGAATAACTCGCGTATATAATAAACAAGTGTTACACAAAAACAACATATGCCTCATTCCAATTCATCAGTCACTAACCGTAAATTAACAAGAGAATAATTCTCTAAATATTAACCTCGAAGGCCAAAACCAACATCAGATCAATATCCAGAAAACCTTTCTGCTTAGCTAATCGACAGTTAGTTTCTAAATTTCACATTCATAGGGAAAGGTTCCCATTAATTCTATCAAAGATAAATTCCTTGAATTTATTCTTTAATCTTCTTTTGAATATCGATTCAACTAGTCGGGATTAATGAACCTTACCGAAGTAATCATTTGTTTTAATTTCCCAATCCCAACCTATTCATCCCATGAAGTAAAACTGGTTATACTTCATATCTAACACCATGGTGTTATCGGTAAATTCAATTACCATTTTACGTTTAAATCTAATTAAAGATTTAACTGTCACCTGGAGCAAAACTGGTGATACTCCATTCTCGATCTTTTCAATCTAATTAAAGATTCATTAAAACTCCACTTAGTTTTAATCTTTAACTGGGTTAAAGAATCAGTGTCATTTAAAACACGGTTCACGATAAACCCCAAAATCACATCACATTTCAATCAGTCTCTAACCGTAAATTAGCAAGCGAGCAATTCTCTAAGTATTAACCCCGAAGGCTGAAACCAACATCAGATCAATACACAGGAAACCATTCAACTTAACTAATCTCCAGTTAGTTTCAGATTTTCTTAACTCCTTTGGGTCTAAGAACAGTATTATTGAAGATACCGTTCACGACAACCCAAAATCACATTCCATTAATTATCGGGTTAAAGAATAAGTGTTAATTAAAACACTATTCACGATAAACCCAAAAATCAATACCAATTCAATTCCAATTAAATATTATTTAATTGGTACACTTCATTAAATCTAAATAAAAAGATTTAATCTTTTTCTCAACTGGGCTTAAGAACAGTGTTAATAAAGACACCATTCACGACAAACCCAAATCACATTCCATTAATTATCGGGTTAAAGAATAAGTGTTATTTAAAACACTTTTCATGATAAACCCAAAAATCAATACCAATTCAATTCCAATTAAATATTATTTAATTGGTACACTTCATTAAATCTAAATAAAAAGATTTAATCTTTTTCTCAACTGGGCTTAAGAACAGTGTTAATAAAGACACCATTCACGACAAACCCAAATCACATTTGATATTAAATACAAGGCTCTGAATAGAAAATATATCGGCTTATATTCAATATCAAATTCTACGACCAACAAATATCGTATTGGAAATAACGATATTAATATATCTTTCAAATTTCCATAACAACATCTGTATAATCACGAAATCCAACATCAAAATAATCCAAAGACAATTTCGATTCAGATCCATTCCAATTCAATTATTGGAAATCCTGGTTACTTTTAAAACCTTTTCAAATCAAATTTATTTATTTAAAAATAAATAGAATTTTAATTCTAGTTCAAAACTAGTTCATTTCGATAAAAATCTATTTTTATCTTTTCAAATATGAAGTTTTTCATCCTGATTCTTCCCAAATCATTTCTTATGATTTTACACAAATTATTGATATTTTTAATAATTTTATCAAGGCCCGTACAGTCGATTTCTATCAATGGTCATCGAACTGCACTTACAGCGACCTTTTCCAAATTTGATTTGGACATAATTCCAAATCCAACCGTTAGATTTCTAATATTTGTTAGAAAGCTCTTTTCGATACGAACCCAACGGTTCCGGTTTTAGGAGAATCCGACGGTCGGATCTCCCATAATATCCATTCGAAGTCAATGATGGAAATTCGTGAACTGCCGCGACGCGGCGCGTTCAATTCAGGCCATTATATTATATATATAATATATACTTCGTCGATTTTCTTTTAAAACATATTATATAAATCATTTAAATTCGTTTTCAAAACGATTTCAACTTCTTTTCAAATTCAAATCAAAATTGAATTTTTCCTTATAAATTCGATTTAAATTCATTTCAAATTGATTTCAATTCAAATTGATTTCTAATTCAATTTCAGTTCATTTTCAATTCAATTCAATTTCAATTTCAATTCGAATTCATTTCTATTCAGTTTCAGTTCGAATTTCAATTCTTTTCAAAATATCAGATTTTGAAACCACTTTCGATATTCATAAAAAAAATGAATAAAATCGATATAAATATCGTTCACATCAAAATGGCGTCAATCTAATCAACACGGCTTCATATATTTCTATTTTCAAATATTCTATTTCAAATATTTCTTTTTCAAATATTTCTTTTTCAAAACTGGAATGAGGCCCAATCAATTACCATATAATGTTAATTATATGGATTTTCTACAACACATGTATACAATAACAACGATGAATAATCAACCATCAACCAAAGTGCATTCTACATTGTATAAGCATCAAATATAAATATTTAACGCTCATAACAGTCTGTCAATCAATCAATTGACATACAGCTAATTATTGGGATTAGTGTATGTCATCTATCATCCCAATACCCGTGTGGGGTTTCAAACAATCAAACACAGATTTTATTTGTGCAGTTGGGTGATGTGTAAAATTTATCGTCCCAATCAATATCAGTCAAATGTGTGTATATAAACAAATCGTCTGATCTGTTTATATTAGTATACTTCATATACACTTTAAAAATTCTATTTTTAACTATAAAATATTTTCCACTATAAAATATTTTATTTCATTTCACATCACATCACACAATCAAATACACATCAAAATCAAACAAACAAGCATACAAGCCATCCATGGTCTGTGGACGACGGGTGTCGGGTGCTACTAAACATCGTCTGCATCCTAGTATATATTATTAACTAGAAAACAAAATAAAAAGGTGAGAAGTTCTCACAGAGGGTTCCACTCCGCCGGTTTTATTTCTGAATTTCTGAACTGTTTGAATCGTCTGGATCTGCTTGAAATTCCAATGCAGTCCTTGTCCCGCTGTTCATAATAAAAATTATATTTTTATCGCTTTATTTCAATAAATAAAAATTTATTTTTATTTCTACTTCATATAAATTTATTGCTTCACTCTAATAAATAAAAATCCTATTTTTACTTCTACTTTATATATTTATACAACGCTTATTCTATATAAAAATTATATTTTTATGTTTCTATTTCATATATAAAGATCGAATTTTTATTTCATCGCTATAAAAATCTCATTTTTACTTCACTATATATATAATAAAAATTAGATTTTTATTTCGCTACATATATAAAGATAATATTTTT
Source organism: Allium sativum (assembly GCA_030737875.1). Lineage (NCBI taxonomy): Eukaryota > Viridiplantae > Streptophyta > Magnoliopsida > Asparagales > Amaryllidaceae > Allium > Allium sativum. The sequence continues at coordinate 418,062,410 of CM060913.1, read as the reverse complement.
AATATCTACATTATATAAAAATCATTTTTTTTCTTTACTACACATATAAAAATTATATTTTTAACCTTTCTACATTATAAAAATTATATTTTTATCCTTTCTACATAATAAAAATTATATTTTCAACTTTTCCATATAATAAAAATTAAATCTTTCTATGTTATAAAAATTAAATCTTTCTATGTTATTCATATTATAAAAAGTGAAAAGAAAATAAATTTTTTTATATTCACAAAAATCATATCTTTCTATAACTAAATATATTTCGTTCATAGAATAAAAATATCGCCTTTTCTAATTTTAAAAATGAAGTCTTTCCTTTAGTAAAGATATAAACTTTCCTTTAGTAAAAATATAAACTTGCCATGTTATCCATGTCAATAAAAATCGAGTTTTTATGCCGCTAATTATTATATAAAAACCCAACCTTTTTAAAGCTAAAAAAAAAATCAAATCTTTTCCTACTTATATAAAAAAAATTCATTTTTATTAACATATGAATCATATATATGAATAAAGAAACAAAGCAAAGTATATATAATAAAAAAAACTTACTGGTTTTATCGAGAGGGAGGGTAGGGTTTCACGTCGGTTTTGGGCGTTGGCGGCTCGGGATGGAGAGGGGTGGTGGTCTGAGGTAGCGCAGAGGGTTGCGGTGGTCGGGGACTGTGCGTTGGCGGTGGCTACACGAGGGTTTGGGCTCGGGTTCTCTAATCGAAGGAGGGAGAAGGGAGGGAGGTAGCGAGAGGAGAGAGAATCGAAGGGGGGTGGGATGACCGACGGCGAGAGTTTCTGGTGGGGGCGCCCACCTCCTGCGGCGGCAGGAAGACTCCAGGGGGCGGTGGTCTTCCTCCGTCGTCCTCCTTTTCCATTTTTTTTCGATTGTTGACTGAGGGGTATAGGAAAGAGGGGGTACAATATAATATATATATATATTTTAAATTATTTTATTTATCCAAAAAGTAACCTTTTTATTCGACCTCAAAACGAGGCCCGTCGCTTGTCGTTCATAGCTAATTACCCCCATTCTGAACACAATGGGATATGTATCGTAAGCTGATTCGACAGTTTCGATCAGTTTTCATCAAAATCAACATATAACTCTATATATTGAATTCGAACGCGCATTTCAATTTACTGGGGTCACATACTAACTCGAAAAATTTCAAAAAAATATTTTCTAGCTTCGTATTAACGATACGGTCCTAACAAAACTAGTTTCGTCAAATTCTGAGACCGTTTGAAAAATGGCCATTTTCCAGTCGATTAAAATCAACTGAAACTGGTCAAACGCGTTTTCCTTTGCCACGCTCACATATTGAATCGAAAAATTACAAAAATTGGAATCTAGCAATAACTTGACATCACGGATCCAACAAAAGTGGTTTCATCGAAATCTGAGGTAGTTTGCAAAATTCCCATTTTTAAGGGCCAGAATTCCATAGCGACTATTCTGAATTTTCATTTGGACATATCATTTGATTCCCGCTATGAAATTTTGATTTTTCGGATTCGTTGGAAAGATATTCTCAATTAGATTCTATTATTTTTGGTTTCACTAAAATCCAGTTTATTTTGCACCCGGTATGTTCATTTGAATTTTGAAATTGAATTACCGTGCCATTTTCAATTCCTTTTATATATATAAATAAATATTTATATTCTAACAACGACGTATATAAATATATACGCTCTAATTCCATTCAAACTAAATTTTTTCATTGTTACTATTTAAAATAATCTATTTTAAATAGTCAAAATTCGTTAAAATTGCCAAAATAAAATTTTTAAATTGGCTCGGATTTCCGGGTTATTACAATCTCCCCCACTTAAAACTTTTCGTCCCCGAAAAGGAACGAAGCCGAAAGTTGTTTTACAAACCAACTCAACTTTCATTATTTTCACTACGGCTTAAGTTCTTCAACTTTTCAGTTTCTAAGAACTTTTCAAATTTTTCAAAAATTTGGCTAACACCCTAAATTTTCGAAAAATTTCGCCATAACTTCCCCTGCACCGGGAGCACCGGGAAAATCCCGAAATTGCCATACAGGCCCTCTGATCTCAAAAAGAAAAAGAAAAAGCCAATCGGCTCATAAAATCATCATCACCCAAACAAAACAGTAAATTATGGTAAACATGTACCTATTTGTCGGGCAAACAAATTTTATTCTTCTGCTCTAGCCTCCTTGCTATGACCTGTTCAATGTAAGTACATGTATATGTAAGCAAATGCGACCAAATTTCAATACAATTCACTTTTTGGTCAATTTGGCTAAAGGTTCAACATTTAAATAATCAAACTATAATCAAACAACACAATCAGCAATCAATTAGTGAATTATCATTTCAAATTCATAACTTTGATATATAGTCAAAAAATCACATTTTTGATGCCAATTCACAACAATAAGCCCAATCTAATGTTGGTTCTCACACCAGTCAATAGGAAATATATAGATATCACACGTTCGTCACTCAAATATAAATTCTGATGATGATATATTAATCATCAGAATCACCCCCGGCGACTAGAGTGTAATTCTATATCTATCCAGTATATTAAAATTTCAAATACACGTGGATCAGACGTATACGCAAAATCTTTATATACTGGACTGTCCAAATCAATATAAATAAATAATCAAATACGAATAATTGATTTAAATTTCAAAACAAAATTTGTTTTCACTTTCAAAAATATACTCTTCACACTCGTTCTAGGATACTACTGATCCCATCTCTAACGAGTCATTCCCATTGGATATTACTAATCCAATATCTGATGAATTTTTCGTTTGGTTCTAACGTGTCTTGTTCTCTGAGCTTTGTAAACCAAAGCTCTGATACCAAACTGTAGAGACCCGTAACTTCCCCGGTGAGGAAAGCGCGGATAGTTCGAGAACAAGGCACAACAGAACGCGGACGGAAGAACATTTCATTGTTTATTACAACAATTCCATCAGAATACAAGAATATACAGAGTATGAATAAATATTACACAGAAATATCAGAGATTTAAATTACATTTAAATACATCGCAGTGGAAATAATACAAAACACAACTAGAAGGAGATATACGGATACAAAGCTTTCTGGATATCGTTCCAGCTATAAGTCAGGATCCCGTGAATATAAATCTGCAAAACCAAAACTACTAGCTGCCTGTGTCAAAATAAGGGCACCCAGAGTTTTGGTTAAAACAATAAACTCCAAGTCAGTCATGGGACTGGTGTGAGAACTAAAACAGTTATTAATCCTTATTTTAAAGTTAGGTAAATCAAGGGACCACGCCGTATAACACGGAACGGGTTTCCTCCCAAGAATACCAGTGCATAAAACAAACAGCGCAGTGCTAAATAAAGAAAAATGAAGCTATTATAAGACCCAAGTCCCATCACACAATGCAACGCAAGCCGGAGGATAGGGTTTTTACCTTATAATAGCCAAGAATGCTTGATACGTTTAAAAAAAATCATTTGATACTATTATAAGTGCATAGTGTATAAAACAACTTCAAATCATAAGTATCAATCATAGGCGACATGAGCGTCCCATGCCACTATGTCGCCATATATAGGTTTACAAATAAAACCGCAAGGTCACGTATTTGGAAATTGGATTTCCATCTATGAACCGAGGCAAAAGATAGTCCTCTACCGATTCGAGACAATCTAGCCTACCATGTCTCAGGATCAGAGCTCGAGTGACCCTTGGATCGTCAGGGCCGGTCCACCGATGTGGATTAAAATGCCTGAACACTACGTTTCCCCTCCCTTTGGGGTGCAAATGAGCCAACAAATGACTCCATCGGACCCGGATCGTCCGATCAAACCGAGGCGCCTCGCAACAGCAACAACCACATAAGTCAAACTCGTCAGGGCGTGTAAAACCACTGACGCCACTTTTAGCTAGAAAGAAATGCATGTCCTCCCTGAGGTCCTTCTCCCGTTTCTGGTTCATACCGGGTGTGAAACTCGCGAATCAAATGTTACACAAAGCTACGCCACAAAGGTCGTGCTTCGATCATCATCCACAAGACTTTGCTTTTCAACAGAAGCCTTGATCATTTGCCACTTAGGCATGCCACACAGGCAATTCACTCTATGCGTTTGATATCCATCAGTATATAACCCCTGAGCTCGTACGTCTCTGAGAAGGGCGTTAAGCAAGAGAATAAATTCTCCACCGCCAAACAGATATATATTTAATGGAAACCAACCACACAGACTGAAATCCAAGTCAGACACACAATCCATTTACAAGTCCGTTCTGGGTCTGAACGAAACCGGAGGCACCTAGTACCCCGCATATCCATCGATCTCCAAGTATGTCTAGACGATCACCAACTGATTCCCTCCTCTTGGGTGTACGGCCCAATCAAGATCATCAGTAATTATCCAAACGACATGAAGACCTCCGGTCTTCAACCACCGTCTTCATTTTCGACTTATCGTTGTATCAGTTATTCAGAATGGGATAAACCCGGTCTTTCCGAATAACTCGCGTATATAATAAACAAGTGTTACACAAAAACAACATATGCCTCATCCCAATTCATCAGTCACTAACCGTAAATTAACAAGAGAATAATTCTCTAAATATTAACCTCGAAGGCCAAAACCAACATCAGATCAATATCCAGAAAACCATTCTGCTTAGCTAACCGACAGTTAGTTTCTAAATTTCACATTCATAGGGAAAGGTTCCCATTAATTTTATCAAAGATAAATTCCTTGAATTTAATATTTAATCTTCTTTTGAATATCGATTCAACTAGTCGGGATTAACGAACCTTACCGAAGTAATCATTTGTTTTAATTTCCCAATCCCAACCTATTCATCCCATGAAGTAAAACTGGTTATACTTCATATCTAACACCACGGTGTTATCGGTAAATTCAATTACCATTTCACGTTTAAATCTAATTAAAGATTTAACTATCGCCTGGAGCAAAACTGATGATACTCCATTCTCGATCTTTTCAATCTAATTAAAGATTCATTAAAACTCCACTTAGTTTTAATCTTTAACTGGGTTAAAGAATCAGTGTCATTTAAAACACAGTTCACGATAAATCCCAAAATCACATCACATTTCAATCAGTCTCTAACCGTATATTAGCAAGCGAGCAATTCCCTAAGTATTAACCCCGAAGGCCGAAACCAACATCAGATCAATACACATGAAACCATTCAACTTAACTAATCTCCAGTTAGTTTCTGATTTTCTTAACTCCTTTGGGTCTGAGAACAGTATTATTGAAGATACCATTCACGACAACCCAAAATCACATTCCATTAATTATCGGGTTAAAGAATAAGTGTTATTTAAAACACTGTTCACGATAAACCCAAAAATCAATACCAATTCAATTCCAATTAAATATTATTTAATTGGTACACTTCATTAAATCTAAATAAAAAGATTTAATCTTTTTCTCAGCTGGGTTTAAGAACAGTGTTAATAAAGACACCATTCACGACAAACCCAAATCACATTCCATTAATTATCGGGTTAAAGAATAAGTGTTATTTAAAACACTGTTCACGATAAACCCAAAAATCAATACCAATTCAATTCCAATTAAATATTATTTAATTGGTACACTTTTTTAAATCTAAATAAAAAGATTTAATCTTTTTCTCAACTGGGCTTAAGAACAGTGTTAATAAAGACACCATTCACGACAAACCCAAATCACATTTGATATTAAATACAAGGCTCTGAATAGAAAATATATCGGATTATATTCCATATCAAATTCTACGACCAACAAATATCGTATTGGAAATAACGATATTAATATATCTTTCAATTTTCCATAACAACATCTGTATAATCACGAAATCCATCATCGAAATAATCCAAAGACAATTTCGATTCAAATCCATTCCAATTCAATTATTGGAAATCCTGGTTACTTTTAAAACCTTTTCAAATCAAATTTATTTATTTAAAAATAAATAGAATTTTAATTCTAGTTCAAAACTAGTTTATTTCGATAAAAATCCATTTTTATTTTTTCAAATATGGAGTTTTTCATCCCGATTCTTCCCAAATCATTTCTTATGATTTTACACAAATTATTGATATTTTTAATAATTTTATCAAGGCCCGTACAGTCGATTTCCATCAATGGCCATCGAACTGCACTTACAACGACCTTTTCCAAATTTGATTTGGACATAATTCCAAATCCAACCATTATATTTCTAATTTCTAATAATTGTTATAAAGCTCTTTTCGATACGAACCCAACGGTTCCGGTTTTAGAAGAATCCGACGGTCGGATCTCCCGTAATATCCGTTCGAAGTCAATAGTCGAAATTCGCGAACTGCCGCGACCCGGCGCGTTCAATTCAGGCCATTATATTATATATATAATATATATAATATATACTTCATCGATTTCCTTTTAAAACGTATTATATAAATCGTTTAAATTCGTTTTCAAAACGATTTCAACTTCTTTTCAAATTCAAATCAAAATTGAATTTTTCCTTATAAATTCGATTTAAATTCATTTCAAATTGATTTCTAATTCAATTTCAGTTCATTTTCAATTCAATTCAATTTCAATTCGAATTCATTTCTATTCAGTTTCAGTTCGAATTTCAATTCTTTTCAAAATATCAAATTTTGAAAACACTTTCGATATTCATAAAAAAAATGAATAAAATCGATATAAATATCGTTCACGTCAAAATGGCGTCAATCTAATCAACACGGCTTCATATATTTCTATTTTCAAATATTCTGTTTCAAATATTTATTTTTTAAATATTTCTATTTCAAAACTGGAATGAGGCCCAATCAATTACCATATAATGTTAATTATATGGATTTTCTACAACACATGTATACAATAACAACGATGAATAATCAACCATCATCCAAAGTGCATTCTACACTGTATAAGCATCAAATATAAATATTTAATGCTCATAACAGTCTGTCAATCAATCGATTGACATACAACTAATTATTGGGATTAGTGTATGTCATCTATCATCCCAATACCCGTGTGGGGTTTCAAGCAATCAAACACAGATTTTATTTGTGCAGTTGGGCGATGTGTAAAATTTATCGTCCCAATCAATATCAGTCAAATGTGTGTATATAAACAAATCGTCCGATCTGTTTATATTAGTTTACTTCATATACACTTTAAAAATTCTATTTTTAATTATAAAATATTTTCCACTATAAAGTATTTTATTTTATTTCACATCACATCACACAATCAACTACACATCAAAATCAAACAAACAAGCATACAAGCCGTCCATGGTCTGTGGACGACGGGTGTTGGGTGCTACTAAACACCGTCTGCATCCTTGTATATATTATTAACTAGAAAACAAAATAAAAAGGTGAGAAGTTCTCACAGAGGGTTCCACTCCGCCGGTTTTATTTCTGAATTTCTGAACTGTTTGAATCGTCTGGATCTGCTTGAAATTCCAATGCAGTCCTTGTCCCGCTGTTCATAATAAAAATTATATTTTTATCGCTTTATTTCAATAAATAAAGTTCTATTTTTATTTCTACTTCATATATATTTATTACTTCACTCTAATAAATAAAAATCCTATTTTTACTTCTACTTTATATATTTATACAACGCTTATTCTATATAAAAATTATATTTTTATATTTCTATTTCATATATAAAGATCGAATTTTTATTTCATCGCTATAAAAATCTCATTTTTACTTCACTATATATATAATAAAAATCAAATTTTTATTTCTCTACATATATAAAGATAATATTTTTAATATCTACATTATATAAAAATCATATTTTTTTCTTTACTACACATATAAAAATTATATTTTTAACCTTTCTACATTATAAAAATTATATTTTTAACCTTTCTACATAATAAAAAATTTATTTTTAACCTTTCTACATAATAAAAATTATATTTTCAACCTTTCCATATAATAAAAATTAAATCTTTCTATGTTATAAAAATTAAATCTTTCTATGTTATTCATATTATAAAAAGTGAAAAGAAAATATATTTTTTTATATTCACAAAAATCATATCTTTCTATAACTAAAAATATTTCGTTCATAGAATAAAAATATCGCCTTTTTTAATTTTAAAAATGAAGTCTTTCCTTTAGTAAAGATATAAACTTTCCTTTAGTCAAAATATAAACTTGCCATGTTATCCATGTTAATAAAAATCGAGTTTTTATGCCGCTAATTATTATATAAAAACCCAACCTTTTTAAAGCTAAAAACAAAAAAATCAAATCTTTTCCTACTTATATAAAAAAAATTCATTTTTATTAACATATGAATCATATATATGAATAAAGAAACAAAGCAAAGTATATATAATAAAAAAACTTACTGGTTTTATCGAGAGGGAGGGGAGGGTTTCACGTCGATTTTGGGCGTTGGCGGCTCGGGATGGAGAGGGGTGGTGGTCTGAGGTGGCGCAGAGGGTTGCGGTGGTCGGGGACTGTGCGTTGGCGGCGGCTACACGAGGGTTTGGGCTTGGGTTCTCTAATCGAAGGAGGGAGAAGGGAGGGAGGTAGCGAGAGGTGAGAGAATCGAAGGGGGGGTGGGATGACCGACGGCGAGGGTTTCTGGTGGGGGCGCCCACCTCCTGCGGCGGTAGGAAGACTCCAGGGGGCGGTGGTCTTCCTCCGTCATCCTCCTTTTCCCTTTTTTTTCGATTGTTGACTGAGGGGTATAGGAAAGAGAGGGTATAATATAATATATATATATATATATTTTTAAATTATTTTATTTATCCAAAAAGTAACCTTTTTATTCGACCTCAAAACGAGGCCCACCGCCTGTCGTTCGTAGTTAATTACCCCCATTCCGAACACAATGGGATATGTATCGTAAGCTGATTTGACTGTTTCGATCAGTTTTCATCAAAATCAACATATAACTCTATATATTGAATTTGAACGCGCATTTCAATTTACTGGGGTCACATACTAACTCGAAAAATTTCAAAAAAATATTTTCTAGCTTCGTATTAACGATACGGTCCTAACAAAACTAGTTTCATCAAATTCTGAGACCGTTTGAAAAATAGCCATTTTCCAGTCGATTAAAATCAACTCAAACTGGTCAAACGCGTTTTCCTTTGCCACGCTCACATATTGAATCGAAAAATTACGAAAATTGGAATCTAGCAATAACTTGACATCACGGATCCAACAAAAGTGGTTTCGTCGAAATCCGAGGTCGTTTGCAAAATTCCCATTTTTAAGGGCCAGAATTCCATAGCGACTATTCTGAATTTTCATTTGGACATATCATTTGATTCCCGCTATGAAATTTTGATTTTTTGGATTTATTGGAAAGATATTCTCAATTAGATTCTATTATTTTTGATTTTACTAAAATCCGGTTTATTTTGCACCCGGTATGTTCATTTGAATTTTGAAATTGAATTATCGAACTACCGCGCCATTTTCAATTCCTTTTATATATATAAATAAATATTTATATTCTAACGACGACGTATATAGATATATACGTTCTAATTCCATTCAAACTAAATTTTTTCATTGTTACTATTTAAAATAATCTATTTTAAATAATCAAAATTCACTAAAATTGCCAAAATAAAAATTTTAAATTGGCTCGGATTTCCGGGTTATTACACCATTGAAGGAAATCGTTGGATCTAAAACAACGGAATTTAATTTATACAGAGCAACCGTAGTATAAAATCGAATTCAAAATTGAATTTAAACGCTTACCTTTCTTTGAATTGCAAGATAAAACACGAATTTGTGCTTGAAATCACCAAATCAACCAAGCTTGATTTCGGATCAAATCGAATCCTAACGCTTAAAGCAAAGCGCCTCTATTGGAGTCCACGAAGGTAGATTTGGAGATCGTCGAACGAAATCTGAAAGAGCGAGTTAGGTACTAGCCAAAAGATCGGATCTTGGATTTGATTTTTATCTCATTTTGTTTTTCTGAATCGTACATATCCAAAAGGAGCGGCCTCCTCTTCCTTTTATAAAGAAAATGATACGAGATATTTTTTTTAACCCAACTAATCCATTCTCTTTATTTAAAATAGAAGAAAATTTCAACATATTGATTTCCTTTTATTTTAAATAAACTCACCATATTCTACGTTGACAAGTGTGACCCTATAGGCTATCACAGCGTTGGTAATAGTTTAAACACATTTAGACTGTAAACAATGAGCAGCGTCTAGTAACACATCATTGTTACCCAAGCTATAATAGTAATGTTTCAATACAACCTGTTGTGAATAGTGTCTCAATATAATTTAATCATTTTAACCATTATATCCTAGATTAAACTGAAGGCATGGATCATATCATCCTCTTTATTATTTAATCTGTTTTCTTGATCAATGAGTAGACTGTTTAGAACAAATCGATATTTGAGCACGGCCATGCATTTCACAGTCTCACTCAATCAAGAGGCCCAAGGATATCACTACGAATATATATTGTAGGGTTAAATTCCATCTAGATCATTCATAATTTATATTCGATTCTAGATATATCCAATAATCACCGTTATCGTTACTTTGTTACGAAATAACTTTAGATGATATCAGAACATAAATATCCTCGAATAAAATTATAATGATTTCAGGTCTGAGGACCATTATATCACTATCACTATGAGAACAACTTATGATACTGCTAATTATATTCCATGTAGTTATCTCACGATGGGTCAGCCCAATACGCTATTTTCTAAAACGTATTTATATCTTGACTTTAATATCACGTATATTAATGATCAATGAGATGTGATCATCAGTCAATCAATATACTAGTATCAATGTTTATTGTTCTCCTATATAAACAATAAAACTCGACTAGGGACATTTAAGAATTATAATACTTGTCATATCATATAATCTCAAGTTCAGTCTTACTCGAACTATATAATCCTGTATTATTATTCTAAGGAATTCTATTATTAATATTTATATAACGCAGTAAATATAAAATAACAGAACATTTTATTCCAAATAAAACATAACAATAACAATGTCATTATTATTCACATCTAACAGATTGCCTCTAGGGCACAAACTCTAACAGTTCCTACCTAAAGGTATAGTCGAACGAAAGAAGCAAGTAAAACCCTTGTGCCCATTAGGCAATGTCAAAACTGGAAATCTATGTCACATATATACTGATTTTGGAGAAGAACTCCCTAAGCACCAGCCCCGAAGACCGAAATCAACATCAGGCTGACACCCAAAGTATTACTCAACCCAACCAATATATATGATTCTAGGAAACTAAGCATGATGGACTCCTTTTAGGTCACCAGGAAATCCCTTCCTAAAACCAACTCGTATCCTATAAAACCCAAAGAGTTTAGTCAACCCAACGGACACCCTCAAGCCCCAAAATGTATTACTAACAAACGAGTCATCCTCCCTATGGGGTTTCTAACAGAAATGGGATTGAGAATAGGACCGAGAGGATATACATAAAAGATAGCATGCAAGTAATCTCTACAGGAAAAGAGGGATCAAGGATATACTCTTAAAAAGAGGTATGATGCGCGTGTCTAGTCTTCAATCTTCTAAGTTGCATTTCCTTGAGCTTATCTCCATTGTGCTTTGACCGTCTTTAGCTTCACAATTTCGTAGCTTCTTAATTCCTATTTCCAAAATATGAGTTGGAACTCATTTCACTGTCGCCTCTCGTTCCACTTTCACTTATTCTTTTTCTAGTATACTCGGCTTAAACATAAATGCGTACTTATGGTTTCATGCAAGCTCTCCAAAATTCACTAGTGAATCCTGGATCTCGTTTATAGGGTATTCCACGCAGAAGGATTATCTATTGCAAATAAACAGATGTCAACCATGTTGCCAAATGTACTTACTAAGGTGATTTCCTATAACTCATGCATAAGCGAAATGAACCATCCACCTTAGTGGCGAACACTACTCGGGATCAATAGATGTATCAAGAGATTCTAGGCAACTAAGCATGGCAAAACCCTAAGGGTTACACTAGACTTCGTGGGCATTACCGGGGCAAGTCAAGAGTCTAACTACCCTCTTTTCATACTCGAGAATGGTATCATTTCTGGATAACCACTCCATCCCTAAAAACAACCCATAGCCCAAAAACATAAGCATTACTTCTAAACTCAACACTTAGCATAGACATTCTCAAATCCAAACAAGTCATGAATAAATGAGCCAATCCCCTAACAGGATTTGAGAATAAAATGGGATCCTCTACTACGCTAGTACTAAGGTGTAGAGACTCAACTATCGAAGCAGAATTAAAAGGATGCGATGTACAAAACAAAGTTCCCACGGTATGATAGAAAAGAGAAGCTAAACCTTTAACAGAAACGTTACCACCTCTCTTAGGTATGCTAGTAGTGAGAGCATACAATTGCCCTCTCGACGATCTTGTACTTTGCCCTTGTCCTTGTCCTATAATACTTAATTACATGTCCCTTTTTACCATACTAAAGATATTCTCTCTTGTCATGGTTTTTTTTTATTATTCTTCCACTTGGCCTCTTTCCTCTTCGTGGATTAAGCCATATCAACAAGTTTCGCATCCTTAGACTTGTGTTCTTTATCCTCGTTCCTACTATCCATGTATAGCTTGTTGAAAAGTTTCTCGAAAGCTACTTCCATCGCACGAGAACCCTACAAAGCTTGAGATAAGATTAGTCGCAAGTAAAACTACTGCGGCTACAGATGGAGGTTGGACACTACTTTGCCCTCCGACATGTGTCGCATGCCTACAAACTATGGTGAAAAAGAAAGAGAGACTCAAGGAGAGAATCAAAAGATAGTGCATATGGCTTTGGGGAATATGCCTTTCATAAAACAAAACTTTTCTTTAGAAAAATGCTTCTTTGTAAACATTTTGAAAATATTTTCAGAAGGTTTTTAAAAGCTTTTGCCCAGTCTGGTAAACTTCTGCTCTGATACCAAATGTAACACCCCACATCCGTTAAGGTCACTCACAAAGGGAATGCCTTAATTTCAATGGAGCATTATGGGTACTGGAACAGAAATATTACAAGACAGACATATATAAAACAGCGGAAAGTAAAGTAGAAGTACTTCAAATCATTTATTAAATAGAATTGTTTACAATAAAAGCCCACCAACTTCCAATACCCAAATACATAGCTAAAATATCTGTTTTGCTCAAAAACAAAGAAGCATGAAAATAAATTCTAGTATTCCCCAATAAAGAAAAGCAAGCCATAGCCAAGAGAGATCCAAGCAGCACATGAAAGAGCCTTGGAGCTTGGTAAGATCCGAACTAAGCTGTATTTCCACCCTGCGAACCTGGGGGGGAACGGAAGAAAAAGAGGCGAAACAAACCGGGTCAGTCATAAAGACTGAGTAAGTCCTAATGGCTTTCAGCATAAAAACAGGTGAAGATAATATGGCATGAATAAACTGAAAGTAAACATAAGCATGATGACAAGGTAAGCTACAGGCACGATGAATCAAGTATAACATTGCAAGGTTCCCATTCAAGATGAACTAAGTATAGTTTCGCAAGATTTCTATCAAGCATCGCAAGATTTCTCTGCTTCACCATTAAAATGATATCTATTTGCTCTGCACCACCTAACTAGTGTCCCAACTAGTAATCTATATAAAATGATAAAATCATAACGTGATCCCAATTCCCGAAATTAAGGTTGCTTTCACGTGTACATTTATTATTTATTACCTAGATCTAATCTAGGGTTTTCTATCGAGTGCTTCCTAGATTCAACCAGGATTTATGCCACCTAGGTTCAACCTAGGGATTATGCTACCTATTGAACACTTCTCGGATTTAGGGTTTATGCCACCTAGGTCCAACCTAGGGATTATGCTACCTATGTGTGTCATATGGCCCCCCAATGATTGTAGATACCTATGCTGGTCCCACCATGGGGTGTATCAAGACCCATGGTGGCGGCCCGATGCAATTCTAAAAGGCATAGGTTATACTACTGGTGCCCCCAGTGCCCTGTTTGTCTGCTCCGAAGTGTGTGCACGCCCGCACTCCGTTAGAACCTACACTGTTGCACCCACCGCCGTTGCTTTGACCGCTTACAATCAGCCCAGTAATCGTGCCCCACCCTGCCTAGTTTCAGGGTACCGTTGATACCTGATTTGGGTTACTGCTGAAATGGGTCCCTGTTACTAGGGTTTCCTACTGGTTAAGTGTGTGGGCCTATATATACAGATATTACCCACCTTCCCGTGATGTACTTAACCCACCGATTCAAGCGTGCTTATTAATGGTTAAGTTTGTGGGCCTATATTTACTAATATTACCCACCAACCCGATATGTACTTAAGCCTCTCCGTCCATTACGTTAAGTTGGTTAAGTGTTTTCTCTTGTTTTACTTAACCCTATCACACATCATGTTATATCGGTTAAGTGTTGTTCCTTGTGTTACTTAACCCTACTGCAAGCCTTGTTATACTGGCTAAGTGTTCTCCTTGTGTTAACTTAACCCCACCGCATGTCATGTCATATTGGTTAAGTGTACATTGATTTAGCACACCTACTTATCATGTTGTGACGGTTAAGTGTTACCCTCTGTTGTTACTTAACCTTACCACGCATCACGCTATATTGGTTAAGTGCATGTTAACTTAACCCCATCCACCAGTCATATTATAATGGTTAAGTGTTACCCTCGTGTGTTTACTTAATCCTACAACGCATCAGGTTATATCGATTGGGTGTTATCAACCTATTCAAGTTAGCCCAACCCATCCGCTAGTCATGTTATAACGGTCAAGTGTCATTAGCCTAGCTATGTTACTTAACCCATCCATTGGTCTGATTAACAGTTATGTTGGTTAAGCCCACATTTATAAGTTTTACATGTTCTTAACTCATACCGGTTAGGTCCGTATTCACATGTCAAATTTCCATGTCATCCCACCTAACCCTCTAACCATACCCACGTCTTATTATGGTTAGTATTCCTTAATTCATTCATTATGACGAACGAATCATGACCTCTCACATTAGACCGTGCATTTTGTGGCCACTGGATTTGTCGGGCGGTTCCGGGAAGATTTACACCACAACCTGGGTCTAACCTCGTGTCATAAATCGTTATGCCTATAATTCGACCTTCGACCTCTCACATTAGACTGACACTTTGTGGCTACTGGATTTGTCGGGCGGTTCCAGGCAGATTTACACCACAAACCGAGTCTAACCTCGTGTCAAAGGTTCATTAATGGTCGTATTCCACCCAAAACCCCAATATCAGTTCATGTGTTTTAACATATAGAAATGTTCATGATCCACGTTTTTGCCCCAAAACGTATTCCCAAATTATTATCATAATTCACTATAAGGTTATGCCAAGTTATAGCCTTTTATTTACAATACATGCCAATTACCCAAAACCCAACTTAGGTGCGTTCATATTAAACCTCTACTAAGTCATAAATTATCATATATGTTTCAACTCCAAATTTTACATAATTAACATATGCCCAAGTTCTAGATTACATGTAAATTTTACATATGCCCAATTCGTACCAAATTTACATATGTTCAATTTATGCCGTTTTACATGTATGCCAATTTTATGCCATTTTACCATATCAAGTTCTAGCCAAAATTTCATGTATCAAGTTTTATACCCAATAAACCCAAATCATGATTCATGATGCAGTTATCCCAAACTATAATCTTTTTATTACAATACATGTCAGTTCCCCAAGTTCATAATACATGTTTATGCCCATTATCAAGTTTACAATCGCTTTCATGTTCAAATTCCCAATTCTACATATGCCTAATTAACATAAACCCAATCTTTTGATTTAATTTACATAGTCCCAAACTCGTGATTTAACTTATATGCCAATTCATGTATGCCCAAACTTGCAATTTCAATTATATTGACAATACCCAAATTTCAAATTTCATGTTATGCCATCAATTCCACCACACATATATCCAAATAGGTAATATCACAATATTTCCCCATATTCAAATCGCACATATATCGTAGTTTAGGCCTAGGTCCGAAATTGACCAAGGTTCATCAAAAGAAAATAAATAGGAGAAGGTAGAATTTGTATAACAATAAGTACAGAGAGAAAACTGGCATAAGAACATCGTTTCAGGCATAAAAGATAGATCTTGATAATAATATCAACATGAATCAAGAAAAACTGATTTACAACAAGTTGAATAGATCATAGGCTTGACATGAAAAATGAGAATAGAAAAGTCCCAAAACTCAAGATCCAAGAAGCAACAGAAATAGATCTGAATCAATAAACATACTTAAATCTAATTCCACTTTACTCCATGGCCATATTATAATTTGAATGTTTAAATCTAAAAACAACTAGAACTTACAGAGCATGGCTAGTGAATTAGGAACTGAAATTGTCATAGAACATTGTAGTAGTGTTGATTTATTGTTTGAACCATTGTTGAAGCTTTGTTCTTCGAATTGATTTGAGTTTGAATGTTTGTACTTCAATTTGGGGGGGGGGGGGGGGGGCGGCCATGATTCAAAAGGGAGTTCAGCAGCATAATGGTGTAAGAATGATTTGATATGAATTAGGTTAGGTCTAAGGGTGTTTTTATAGGTGTAGCAACTAGTTTAGGCCCTTAGATTAACCCTAGAATCAATCCGGACCGTTAAAACACGTCTCAGGCTTCAAAAATGAGTTCTGGGTCAAAACAGGCTGACCAGGTCAACCTGTAGGGGGGTAGGTCGACACTATCGTCAACCTGGAGGGTAGGTCGACCCTATGGTCGACCTGGGGGGGGGTAGGTTGACCCTATGGTCGACCCCCAGGTCCAGTCCTGCCTGAAAACTGCTGAAACTTGTACAGGCCATAACTTCTTCATCCGGACTCAATTTTCGAAAACTCAGACTCTATTTCATGTAAAATTTCGAGAGGAACGCAATGGCGTAACCTATTTCCCCTGATTCTTATTTTAAAATTTAATTCTGCCTTGATTTCTTGTTTTAATATGTTATAAAAATACAGGTTGTTACAAACTGCATTACATGTATAATTCTAATTATTTCTGCCGAAACAGTAGATAATGAATTAATATTGCAAAATCATTGACCACATGAGGTTGAATGAAGTTATCTTCTTTTTTATTTATTTTTAAGCAATATAAATTGTCTTGATGTGATGCATTAGCCTTTTTAAAAAGGCCTTAATTTCGCTTTTGGCTTTGGGTATTAAAACTCCTGGGACCGAACCTGCTTATAAGGATTGACGTTACTCTTGTGTCTAAGTGTCGGAGTTGTCAGTTTAGTTCGCTGGAGTCTCTAGTACACTTATTCTTCGTAGGTGAGTGTGCAAGTGTTGTTTGGTCTTATTCTAGGGGCTTGGTAGATCTCTGGGGAGTCCTTCCTACCCTTATTGACATGCATCGTGTTTGGTGGGATAAATGGATTGAAAAAGATCTTAGATCGATCCTTTTCAGACTTATTTTCGGTCTCATTTGCTAGCACCTGCGGTGTTCTCAGAACAAGGACGTTTTTGATGAGTCATCTATGATGATGTCTTCCATCATTCGTAAAGTGAAGTTTGACATCTTTTTTGCCTTCAGAGGTAGGCTCTTCATGGGCAATCTCCATCCTTTGTCGTTATTATTGGTGTGTGTTTTCTCTATTACCCGGGGTACTAGGCCTCGAGCAGGTGTAGGGTGATTTTCTTTTAAATAGGTTATGGGAAGGAAGATCGATTGGTTAAGTCTGATAGTTAGGTTATGGTGCGTGGTGATGGTTGCTTCCTAGGGTTTTGGGCGGATTGAATTAGCAGATTGAGTGGACTTGCTGCAGAAATTGCCCGCATCATGCGGTTGCTAGAGCTAGGCTTGGTTGGCGTTTTTGGAGGTATTGGCCAGAATTTCTCTTCCACCTTTTTTTTCCGGCCCAGGTGAGCTTTGGATTGAGGACTTGGAGACTTGTTGTTGCTGATTTATTCTCTTAGTCAGAGCCACTACACCATACAAGCAGTTTCCTAGGCTTGGCTAGCGTTAGTTATTTTGCGTCTTATCGATGCCTTACGTGGGTTATTTTTCGGTTATGAAGGGCCTGTCTATGGTTGTGGTTTGTTTTAGTGCATTTGATGTTGTTTTTGTTACCGCTTTGGTTTTGTTATGTGTGGACTTTAATGTGTTCCGGACTTTAATGTGTTCCACAGACTCAGATGTGATTTTAGCTCTGTTGTTCTGTTTTACGAGCAATGAAAAAAGATTGTTTTTTCTTTTGTTTTTATCAATTATATATGTTTATTTTACTTTCAAAAACATCAGCATGAAAATGAATTGCAACTTCAACCATATGAATTAAAAGTAATATCCCGCAAAATAAATAAGGATCAATTTAGTATTTAAAAATTGCATTGGACGTTTAGATGGACATCCATAAGTGGACGTCCATTAAATAGATGCTCATTTCATGCATTGTTTAACTATATTTTGGCTAACTCAAAGTGGACGTTAAATAGATGCTCATTTCATCCATAAGTGGATGTTAAATAGATGCTCATTTCATCCATAAGTGGACGTCCATTAATTGAATATTTAGTATTCAAAATTTGTTTAGCTATATTTTACACGAGTTTTTGTTTTAAAAACTCATTTAATTAACGCTCAATTCCAGCCGGGTTAATTACACTAGTAGCCCCATTTTTAGGTTTTATTACACAAATAAACCGTTTTTACAAAATATTACATTTATAGTCCAGTTTTGACCAACTCAGCGCTGAGTTGGCCAAAATGCACTGGCGCAATCCTAGATTGTGTAAGGGTTGATCAGTCCCTTGCAGCGGAAAAACCTCAATAGGATCTTGCACTGATGTGATAGAACAAACAACTTGAAATGAATCTCAATCACAGATTAAAAAAATTAACAAAGAACACACAAATTTATAGTGGTTCCACTATCGCGAGATAGTGTACGTCCACTTCAATGGGGAAGAGATTTTATTAATATATTCAACAGATTACAGAGTTTTTTAATGTAGAGCAAAATAAATGAAGAATACAATGATCTCACATCACATAGCATCCTCTATGTTTCTCTTTTAAATAGAGAAAAAAGGTTACTTGGGGAAGAAACAATTGATTTATGTAAAATAAATCAATCTATGGAAAACTAATATCCCATTAATTATCATATGATTGATTGATAATTTCCCTTTTCTCCATTAATCAATCCCATTAATTAATCGTCGTATGATTGATTGATAATTTCCCTTTTCTCCATCAATCAATCCCATTAATTAATTGTCATACGATTGATTGACAATTTTCCTTTTCTCCATTAATCAATCTCTTTTGCAAATTTAGTCTCCTTCCGTTTCTTTTCTCCATGAAACATGACAACTAATTAAATGACAACAATTTCCAATATCCCCTATTCATTAATACTCCTTCCATTTCTTTTCATTCCTTTATTGCACAAAACGGGTAATGAAATTACCACAAAAATATCTCCAAATTTAATTAAATATGGAAATATTGTATCATTAAATTCCAATAATCTCCACCTTGATACAATATCTCATGCAACCTAGAGACTCCAATGTGAATGCTTCCCAATGAGTTCCTGTTAAAGCCACCCCTCATTGCACTTTGTCAGTGAACTCCGGCAAGGTCACCGCCCACCAACAAAGTGTTGAAAGCATTCAAAAAAAACAAGGTAGACATTGTGCAACCAACTCCTATCTCTTCATACAAGAAGAATAAAACATCTTCTCTTGACTTCAACCAAGTCATTCTCTTCCTCATTGTGTCACCATGTGGCACCTAGCACTTCATTAAGTGAATCAAGTTCGAGCAATGCTCGAACTTAGTAGTAGGTAATGCCTTCGTAAATATGTCTGCTGCATTTTCATTTGTGTGAATCTTCTGAAGACGAACTAACTTCTCCTCATTCATAGAGATAAGGAAAGACTCTCTTACCTCTATATGCTTTGTTCTAGAACTGAAATCCAGATTTTCATCTAAATGAATTGCACATTGACTGTCACAATTCACCAAACAAGCATCTTGCATGAAGCCCAAATCACACAATAAATTCTTCAAATAAAGTGCCTCCTTAGCTACCTCAACTGCAGCTATCAACTCTGCCTCTGTAGTAGACAAAGCAACTATAGTCTACAACCTCACTCTCCAACTAATAGATGTTCCTCCAAGTGTGAACACATAGCCTAAGGCTGACTTCCTTCTATCTCTATCTCCGGCATAGTCTGAATCACAGAATCCAACCAAGTTGAAATCCTTATTTCTGCAGCAAAAAACAAGCCCATAATCTGATGTTCCTCTAAGATATCTAAAAATGTACTTCACTGCCTCCTAATGCGATTTTCCCGGATTTGTCGTATATCTACTAACTAATCCAACAGCTTGAGCAATGTCAGGTCTAGGGCACACCATAGCATACATCAAGCTACCTACTGCACTGGCATAAGGCACCTTCTTCATATAGGCCTTGTCCTTTTCTGAGATCGGAGAGCTCTGATTAGAAATCTATATATGCAAAGGCATGGGTGTACTAATATCCTTTGCACCATCCATGCTAAACCGAGCAAGCACCTTTTGAATATATTCCTTTTGAGTAAGTCTCAAAAGTCCAAGCTTTCTACCTCTTTGGATTTCCATCCCTAAATTTTTTTTTGCTTCTCCAAGTTCATTCATATCGAATTCCGCTTTTAATTTCAACTTCAACGCATCAATTTCAGTTTTATCCTTGGAAGCAATCAACATATCATCCACATACAAAAGTAAATACACCCAATTATTATTCTTTAAACGCTTAAAATAAACACATGCATCTATAGTACTACGATTAAAATCATGTGAAAGCATAAAAGAATCAAACCTTTTGTACCATTGTCTAGGCGACTGTTTTAGACCATAAAGAGATTTCTTCAACTTGCATACCCAATCTGACTTTCCATCTATAATAAATCCTTCTGCCTGCTTCATGTAAATGGTTTCTTCCAAGTCACCATGTAAGAAAGCGGTCTTCACATCAAGTTGTTCTAACTCCAAATTGTAAGCAGCAACTATTGCAAGTAGGATTCGAATTGAAGTTTGTTTAACAACTGGAGCAAATATTTCATCATATTCTAACCCCTTTCTTTGTGAAAATCTTTTGGCTACTAATCTTGCCTTGTATCTACCATCATCTTTTACCTTGAACACCCACTTGCAACCTATGGCTCGGCTTCCTTGAGGTAGTGGTACCAAATCCCAAGTCTTGTTCTTTTGCAAAGACTGTATCTCCTCTTCCATAGCGCATTTCCACTTCGAGTTGTCACTCGACTTCATGGCTTCTTCAAGGCTCAATGGTTCATCATGAATCACATGTAAATCATACTCAAACTGATCATCAAGGCTCAAGATTGCATACTGCCATTCTCCATATCTAATTGGAGCTCTCTTTGGTCTCTGACTAGCCCGAATGACTATATCGCCCGACTCTCCTTCAGCTCCACCTTGAGCTCTACCTTGAACTGAATCATCTCTAGCTTCATGACCATCACCATCACTACTAGAGGAAATCTGTGGACTATCATGTGATGTATCATCAACTGCTCCGTCACTTTTATCAATAGTGATAACACTACTTTGGGTTTGAAAACTGGGAATCTCAGTCTTTTCAGGCTTCTCATCAACTAAGTCTGAACCCTCTGATAAACCTTCCAAAGGTTTGAACATTGCTGACTCATCAAAAGTCACATGTATGGAATGTATAACTTTCTTCGTACTTGGATTCCAAATTCTATATCCTTTTATGCCATCTGTATAACCAAGAAAAACACATTTGGAGGCCCTAGGCTCCAACTTGTCATGTCCTGTATTGTGAACATAAACTGGACATCCAAATATACGAAAATAACTTAATAAAGTGTTTTTACCTCTCCATACCTCCTCTGGAATCTTCCCATCAATGGTTGAGCACGGAATCCGATTAATAATATGTGCTGTAGTCGAAATAGCTTCAGCCCAAAAACCCTTAGACATGCCCGCAGTCAATATCAAGCAACGGGCCTTTTCAAGCAGAGTCCTATTCATTCTCTCAGCAACCCCATTGGATTGCGAATCACTAGGAGTAGTAAAATGTCTTCTAATACCACGCTGTCTGTAGTAGTCGAGGAACTCTTTGGAGACATATTCGCCGCCATTGTCGGATCTAAGAATCTTCAATTTGTTTCTTGTTTGGTTTTCAACAAGAGTTAACCAAATCTTAAACTTCTCAAATACTTCCGACTTAGCTTTCATTACATACACCCAAACTTTATGCGAGTAGTCATCATTGGAGGAAACAAAATAATAAGCTCCACCAATAGAAGTTGTAGAGTATGGCCCCCAAACATCTGAATGCACATAATCAAGTACCCTCTTAGAAGTATGCATGCCATCACCAAAAGAAACTCTGGTTTGCTTTGCCAATACACACTCCTTGCAAAAGTCCAACTTGTTGAAGATTTCTCCCTTGATCTTTTTCTTCTTACGAAGCAACTCTAAGTTCTTCTCCGAAGTATGACCTAATCTCATATGTCAAAGCTTGGTAGCATCCAAACTTTTAGAACTATCGACTCCAATACATAATTCTCCATGGACAGTGGTACCCATTAGCAAATACAGATTTCGCACCATAACACCCTTCATCAATACAAGAGCCTCTCTAGAAACTCTCAAACCATCTTTAACAATGGTTATTTTGCATCCTAATGATGCCAATTTGCCTAATGATATCAATGACTTCTGAAGACCTGGGACATAGCGAACATTTGAAAGTGTGCGAACAATCCTATCATACATGCGAATGCGAACTGAACCAACTCCCATAGACTTGGTAGAACTTCCTTGTTTGGCATCGAAGGAAAAAAAATAATCCTTATTAGGAGTCATGTGAAATGATGCTTCAGAATCTAGAATCCAGTGGTCTGCAACATCTGATACAACCGCTGTCAATAAATCGCTACCGCCTTTCTCCATCGCAATAGATGAAGAATCATCAGTCTTCTTCTTCAAATCTGGACAGTCTCTTCTCTAATGGCCTGCTTTCTTACAATTATAGCACTTTCCATCTTTAGACTTACTCCGCGAATTAGGCTTCCTAGAATTGGAACGCCCCCTATTATTCTTCACTTTATTCTCTGCTCTCCCTCTCTCAGCAAATAAGCCTGAACTACTACTTCCTCCACTACTATCACCAACACCAAACTCTTTCATCTGATCTTTCAACTCTTTACTGAGCAAGCCTGTCTTCATATCATCTAATTTCAATGTGTCTCTACCATAGATAAGGCTGTTAGCAAAACCAGTGTATCGCTCTGGAAGCGAACACAACAGAACCATTGCTTTTTGTTCTTCATCAATTTTCAACTCAACAGACTTCATCTTCATCAACAGGTCATCAAACACACTTAGGTGTGTCTTAATTGAAGAACCTTCCTTCATTTTATAAGTGAAGAAAGTCTTCAATAGGATCAGACGGTTGGTTAGGGATTTTTTCATGTAAAGGTCCTCCAACTTCTTCCAAATGCCTTTAGCCGTCGTCTCCTGACTGACTTCAGAAATTACATTCTTTCCCATAGCAAGCTGATGAGTAGTAAAGGCCCATTCTTCCGTCTCTTCTAATTCCACTGATGAAATATTAGCAGGCAATGTCTCTGTATCAAATACTACTCGATGAATGCGATTTCTTCTCAAAACTGTTTTCATCATCCACTGCCACTTTTCAAAATCTCCTTCACCATTCCACTTCTCTATTGTCAACTGTGATCCTGATGCCACATAAGAGCCTCTGACATATGGAGCAACTACTGGCACTGTCGTATTATTTTTATTGTTTTCATCTCCTCCTGCCATTCTACCAAACACCTTCTTTGCGAATCTTGCTCTGATACCAGTTGTAAGGGTTGATCAGTCCCTTACAGCGGAAAAACCTCAATAAGATCTTGCATTGATGTGATAGAGCAAACAGCTTGAAATGAATCTCAATCACAGATAAAAAAAAAATTAACAGAGAACACACAAATTTATAGTGGTTCCACCATCGCGAGATAGTCTACGTCTACTTCAATTGGGAAGAGATTTTATTAATATATTCAAGAGATTACAGAGTTTTTTAATGTAGAGCAAAAGAAATGAAGAATACAATGATCTCACATCACATAGCATCATCTATGTTTCTCTTTTAAATAGAGAAAAAAGGTTACTTGGGTAAGAAACAATTAATTTATGAAAAAATAAATCAATGTATGGAAAACTAATATCCCATTAATTGTCATATGATTGATTGATAATTTCCCTTCTCTCCATCAATCAATCCCATTAATTAATTGTCATATGACTGATTGACAATTTCCCTTTTCTCCATCAATCAATCCCATTAATTAATTGTCATATGATTGATTGACAATTTTCCTTTTCTCCATCAATCAATCTCTTTTGCAAATTTAGTCTCTTTCCGTTTCTTTTCTCCATGAAACATGACAACTAATTAAATGACAACAATTTCCAATATCCCCTATTCATTAATACTCCTTCCATTTCTTTTCATTCCTTTATTGCACAAAACGGGTAATGAAATTACCACAAAAATATCTCCAAATTTAATTAAATATGGAAATATTGTATCATTAAATTCCAATAGATTGTGCCAGTGCTTTTATGTAAATTTGCATTGGCGCAATATGGGATTGCACCAGTGCAAATTTGAAGAAGCATGGTGCCATTTCAGATGGCGCCAAAAAAAAAAATATTACACTGGCGTAATCTGAGATTGTATCAGTGTATTTGGTCAATTCAGCATTGAGTTGGTCAAAATCAGACTATAAATGTAATATTTTGTAAAATTAGCCAATTTCGTAATAAAAGTTTGTGAATTGGCCTTAAAAAAAGAACCTCTTTATCTAGTCCCCATTCGCAGTCAAATTTGGATGGGTTTCCGCTGCGATGGCGTCCGACGCGTCAGACGGCTGCAACGTTCCAAACAGAACGATTTGTGAACATTGGAAATCAAGCCGTTGGCGTCCAACGCGTCGGACGCCAACGCCTTGATTTTGAACGTTCCTCTTCCTCCTCTATAAATCACCAACTTCCTTCTAACTCTTCACTCCACACTGCTCAATCCATCTACTCTTCTATTCTTCGTCCAATCAAATCCGAGCAGAAATCATTTTTTTTTTTCAGTTTGTTGTTTATGTTATATACCGTTACTCAACATAGTTTTTCCTTGTTTTTTTAATTTATTTTTGATAAATATTGCTTTTTCATTTTTCAGCATGGCCAACCGAAAATTTGCACATCACTAGTCGTTTACCGCAACTTAGATTATGTTGCAATGTTCTGTTGAAGCATATAGCGCTTGTGACAGCAAAAAAAAAGGTGTTCACAAAGCCATTGCAGAAAGTTCAACAATGTCATACAAAACTGTACATCGAACCGATAGACGAAAGCAGGATCCGAAATAAATATGATAGTCTTCGACGAGAGTGGATGAAATGGGATGCACTGATGAACAAGAGTGGTGCTGTTAGGATGCTTGTAAAGGAACGGTTTCTGGAAGCAACGAATGATGGGAAGATCGTGTTAAGGTTCGTGAATTTGGAGTGATTGTTTTGAAATATAAGAAACATCCGCTAGAAAACTTGGAGATGATGCAACAATTATTTCATGAGACTAATGCTACTGGTCAATCGTTCTACACTCTTGCCGCTACCACACAACCGTCGCAAACTAGTACGCCATCTTCAACACAAAGCACGTTTGATAGAACATGGGCTTTTGATTGGTTTTTTTAATCCATTAGATGAAACACAAAATGATCATATTCCAAATTTGAATTTGCCATCAAACCCTCCATTGCAACAAACGCCAATGAATGCATCAATTTACGAAGCTCCGATAATTTCTCCTTCAACCTAATCTAATGAATCCTCCTTCTCAAACAACTTCACGTCAAGGTTCAAGAAGACAACGTGGTGAAAATGAAAACAAGATGACTGCGCTCATTGACCTAATGTACGAGAGACAGATGAAAAAAATCACGCATGCATTCTGATAGTCCGAATACGGGTACTAGCGTGAAATCAACGGGAAGTTCTACAACTTTTGCAAATATGGTTACTCGCATTCAACGTCTTGGAAGAGGATGTGAATTTGATGTTGCAGAAGCTTTAATATTTGTTATGGAACCCGACAAGAATAAGATGTTCACTGTTCTTCACGACGATCTAGCGAAAAACTGGTTGATATTAAGGTTTGCAGACAAGCGCCACACAAAAAAAATACCAAATTTATCCGATAAATCAAGGTGATGGCAACAAGTAGGATGTTCATGTCATCGTGTTATTGTATTTTTACTAGAAGCATTGCGCGATCTCATTAATAAACCCGTTCAAATGTCATGCTCAAATACCCCTTTTTCGCCCGTTAAGAACGGACCCTTAACATATGGTTAGATCTAGTGTGCATTCTCTTGGGCTCTGTACGGAAGAATATTATCTCCGGATTTGTGGGAGAACCACCCCAAAAGTAGAATCAGAAATTTCCAAGAAGCAGAGCTACAGGAAAATAAGTAGAGAAGCTTCGTTTTATAATATGTATTATCAGAATGACAAGTTGACAACGCACGATTAAGTCGTAATTTATTAGC
The DNA here is from genome assembly GCA_030737875.1 of Allium sativum. NCBI lineage: Eukaryota > Viridiplantae > Streptophyta > Magnoliopsida > Asparagales > Amaryllidaceae > Allium > Allium sativum. The sequence goes on along the minus strand of CM060913.1, from coordinate 418,035,743 downwards.
TTAATCTGCATTAAAATCAAGGATCCGTCGTGGAAATGTTGTAAATCGATGACCTATAAAACACATAAAATCAAGGAGTATAATTACACCCTTTGCGGTTTCAACGCAAGTACTTGTTAGTCTAAAGCATCCATTACAAGTACAACTATTTGAATAATACACGTGAATCACTACACTAAAATAAAATATAATGCTATTACACGTGAATCACTACACTAAAATAAAATATAATGCTATAGTTAAATTTCCTAAGACGTTGTTATTTACACTTCATCTTTATTTAAAGGGTTATGTTCAAAAATGAAAATTCAGCGTATCTCAACCGTTTTTCAATTTTAATCATTACCAATGACTTTTTGTTGATTTTCAGTTCTAAACTCGATATGTATCCACCCAATTTCAATTATAAGTTCGACAGCACCTCGTGGATTTTACGAGTTATTTTATTAATTTTATGTGTATCTATAATATACGTCGTAACCATCGTGATTTATGTTAGAGTGACTACATTTAATAAATTTGAAAGCAAAAAAAGTTATTAAAAAAAAAAAGGGATGTAGAAAATATATTGTAAAAGGGAAGGGTGTAAGACACCCATTAATTATTAATCTTCAGAAAATAAGGACGTCTGTTTCTGTATAGACATGTGAAATACACATCTATTGGTACGCGTCAAATGGTGGTTAGTGGGTTAGTGTCTGGTTTACATGAGAGGTCTCTATTGTTAACTAAAATGAACAAAACATCCCTACGTAATAATTGGGTGCTACTATTCATATCCCGCATTACACTTCCGGTCACCATTATAAATTTAATACAAATGATTATTTTTTATGTTTTTCTGGTCACCATATATTATTCAGTTATTCATCGCCATACTTCTAAAAGAATCACGTACTTCTCTACAATTTTAAAACCTTAAAGCCTAATAAAAGCAGATATTCTTTTGTGTCTAATAGAGATGGAAGATGAACATAAAAAAGCGGCTATATTTGCTTGATTTTTATTGTTTTCTATTATTTTATAGAACATGTTAGTTTTTTTTTTTAAGGTTAGGGTTTTCCATTGCATTCTAAGATTTTTTTTTTTTTCCGCTCCGTTGAAAATTTCAAGCTTGGAGGACATTAAATTTGACGACGTTGTAGTAGAGAATGACAACGTAAGTTTCGACTTGTAGTTTTTTTTTTTTTTTTTAATCAATATAATTTATGTATCTTGTTTTACAAATTTATACATTAATTTTTTTTGGATGTTTGATAGATGGATTATTTGAATGATGATAAATTGGACAACGCCCTTATCTTTTCAGATGATAAACATGATAGTTGTAATAAAATAATGCAAGATGTTCGATCAAATGACTCAAAAGACATAAATATTGATTTGACGAATTATTTCATAACTGACAAAGTAAGTACTCATTTATAAAAATTAAAATTGATAATGTGGTTATGAAAATGGATCATGTTAATTTTTTCTTGAACTATTTGACTTTAGGTATTTGATTTGCAGAGTACATTGATTCGATGGTGTAAAACAACGGGAAAAAGTTGAATACCGTTATTGCAATTCTAAAATCGGATAAATTAAGACTGGAAGAAAACCAAGATTGCAATTGGGGTGTGAAAAGGCTGGATTTTATCGTGTTCATCAACCAAAGTCAAACAGATAGAAAACAATATAAAAAAAATATAGACTTAGCGCCAGCAGAAAATGCAACTGCTATTTCAGATTGAAAGGCATGTATGTAGATGAAGATAAATGAAAATTAAGCGAGGAAGGCATCATTTGTTTATGTGAGGGATATGGTGACCTCTTTATTTTTATGTTATTAATTTAGACAGTGACCAGCAGAAGAAAATGAAAATATTTGGGATGCTTTTAGTTTTAGTGGCCGGCAGTGTAAAACGGAGTGTGAATAGTAGCACCCTAATAATTTATGTAGATTAGGTTTCTGCATACGTACCATTTTCAGTCGTGTAATTCTCATTCCCTTATTTAAAATCTAAGCCTATTAATTATTAGTCTTTACCAAATAATGTTTTCTATAAATATTGGATTAACTAACCATTTTCAGCATTAAATCTTAGTTTTTGTTTTTCTATCGAAATGCGGTAGAAGTATATAAAATTTAAATTTTCATTTTTTTTTAAATTGAATTTTAAAAAATTAATTTATAATGCAATTTCTAACTGTATTTGTGAAATGCAGTTAAAAACTATATTATATCAACAAGTTTTTAATTGTGCTTCAGAATTCCATTAAAAACTGCAAATAGAATTGCAATGTTTAACTGCATTTCACATAAATGGTTAAAAACTGCAACATATTTATACAAATTTTATTTGCATTAATAAAATGCAGTTAAAAACCGTTATGTAAAAAGTGCACTAGGGAGGTTTTACGACTTCGGTCGGTTTTTCCTTCTAAACAAATTCGAAAAAAAAAAAGTATATCATTAGAGAGTTTATTGAATTTTGATCCAACGGTGAAGTCTGATTTTATACTCGAATGATTTACTAAAAACTATTATATTATAATGATTGAAAACAATAAGTTGGTGAACGCTAATAATTATCGGGTGTGACGTTAAGGAGATATCTAATTTATAAGATAGCGACTAAGAGACCATTTTACAATTCAATTATGAAATAATGATCGAGGATTAATATTCTATTTTACAACCATTTATCCTTTGCCTTCTCAAGATGTAGTAAAAAAGTAAATGATTCTCATTTTGAAAATAAATTTAACATGTAAAATTAAAAATAATTTTCTTTCAGCATTGTGTGAAATATTGTAAGACATTGATTCCTTGCCCTTTCCTCCTTGCTATAATGATTGAGATACTTTAAACATTCACCTTTTGACATACATTTATGAAAAAACTCAACTTCCAAGACAGATGATACCATTTTTCCCATTATACGAGTCAATTTTAGATCCAAATCAAGTCCCTTAAACTCCTAGAGTCCAATTGGTTTCGTTTTTAGGTTTGTGTTTAACATGTACTACAAAATACAAGAAAAATCGAGAATTCTTTAGCTATTACGATGGGAAAATGTCAGAGAGTCCGAAAAATAAATGTCCAAGAAGTGCGGATCTAGAATTGAAGGACTGAAAATAAGAAAGACAAACAACTCATGTGGCTACAATATTATTTTGTCGGTTTCCTGACCTATCTTTCGGGCTTGTAGCATTTTTGAATGAGTTACTTTGCGCCATTCTCTTTTGTAGTGTCAAAAACATAAAAAGTAAATTAAGGACCATAGCTTTCGAGTAGAATGGAGAATTATATATATATATATATATATATATATATATATATATATATATATATATCCATTCTACTCGAAAGCTATGGTCTCTCTCTTACTACGTTAACCTATTTTTCTAATGCTAGTAGCTACTTTAATTTCAACAGCTAGCATTAAAAAAATAGGTTAACGTAGTAAGAGAGAGACCATAGCTTTCGAGTAGAATGGAGATATATATATATATATATATATATATATATATATATATATATATATATATATATATATATATATATATAGCTACTTTAATTTCAACAGCTAGCATTAAAAAAATAGGTTAACGTAGTAAGAGAGAACTCAAAATAAAACTGAAAACTGATGGCTGAAGAACATCTTAGTTGGAGAATAGCCAAAAATTGAAGTAATTCCTTGTTTTCTCCTTTTCACCATGCTCCAAAGCTCCCACAGAACGAGTTCAAGCTAGGTAAAGTAAAGAAATTGTGAATTTCACCTTCTAATATTTTTTGCAAGGGTACATAAGCAGGGTTTTGAAAATCGTTTAGCATGGACGGTTTTAAAAGTACCGATTTTATAATTATATAATGGTTCAACTATAATGTTTAAAAAAGAAAATTGCAAAACGATTTTCAGAATCCTTTTAATGTTTTTTTAACCCTTAATAAAGAGAAAAACCTAATTTGACACAATTGATTTTCAACAAACATAATTTCTTCCCCCTTTTATAAATTTCAAAAATACCTTAAGGCTATCCATCAACAAAATTTCCCCATTGACATACAACCTTAAACATATAAACATGAAAAGACTTTTACAGTTATAACGCAGACATAATAAAAACGACATTAACACCATTGCCAGACAACATGAATGTGCATTCATGCCAGTAGTGCATAAAACACAAAGGAAAAAAAATGTGGCAAGCTGTTATTCAAGAGAACAATCGTTCACAGATTCACAAAGACAACTGCATGTGTGTATCCTTTTCATGGACTCAATACACAGCCAAAAACACTGCTTATTCTCCTTTTGACCTCAACACAAATCTCTCCAATCATAAATATAGAACTAATAATAATCCCATCAGCATGAAGATGATAATAGCACAAAATAAATCAATCAATGGCGGCAATGGCGGCCTATAAAGGGCCTGGGAAGGTTCCATTTTCTCGTTGCTCATTCCATCGCTCTACCTGCACATATCAAAGAATACATATTATAGTAAAAGCTTACCCGCACTCGCGATCCTAGCGTTCATTGTTCATCAATGTACCAATTATAAAATAACTGAATTTTTGATGCTTAATTACCTGTAGCAGCGTTGAACATTGAACATGCAACCTCTAATTCTATTACTAAAGAAAATGCAGTAGTACTGATACCTTAACAAAGTAATGAAGTATTCCTAAAATGAACTACCAACCCAACTAAAAAAGGTAAACTATCTTGACATAAATGGTTTTAACACCACCCAAATTTCAGAAGAACGAACTCGTACGAGCCTAAACACCAAATTTAAGATTCTTCAACATCAGTATGAATGAAATTAATAGGAGACAAGTGTTATTCAGCTGATCAGTGCAATACTATTATGCCACTTCACCGAAGGGAAATAAAAATAAAGATAACAAATGTAGATGATCATACCCATTCAGAAGGACAAAGTGAACGGTAATATTTAGCATATTTGCCGCATTCAGAAGCATCCTCCCCTTTAGCTGCTATACACCTAAAATGATATAACACTAGACCTATCAGTGGATACCCAAAAATCCAGAATCCATACATATCGAAAAGCGGATAAATATCCGATATTCCGGAAAACATATACAGATACGAAGGCAGAAAATTATCTGCTCGGTTTTTGTCAAGATTGCAGTGTTCATTTATTAAATAAATTAACTATTTGTAATATATGAATAATGCATATTAATTGCTAAAAAATATTTATTATCATCATATTTGATTTCTTTTTTACGGTCTTACCATCGATGGGATTGAAAAAAGATCATGCTAAATTAAAATTTATATCTCTATTCCTTGATTTATTGATATTTGATGGATAGTGTAATTATCCAATATCCGCAGATGTAGATACTTGATATCCAAAAATAATCTTGGATGTGCATGCGGACATAATAGATAATACCATCCGCATGCGAAAATATCCATTTACAGGTCTTAGTAACAAGATGCAAACATTACCAATAAATAAATACAAGCTGCATGCCCCAGTAAACTGCATTATTATCAACACAGTGGTAGAACCAATTGCAATTACGGTTCTATTAAAATACCTATGATATTCGACGTAACGAGTAAAGCAATGCCTAGTTTGATTTGTAGTTGGGAAACGAAAGTCTGCTGGTGCTGTCTCAATCTGTAAACAAGGTGCAATATTAGATAATATGTTTTATTTTTATTTTCATTTTGAAAAACTTGGTATAAAGAGCTGGAATTGATTAAAAAAAACAGACTTTTATTTCAGGCTGCACTTCTGCAGCATCATCAGCTTCTTCTTCAGAGGTTCCAGAGATCTTCTCCTCAACAGCATCCTTAAAGGCAACCACAGAGTTTTTCGTATCTTCAACTGCCCTTTCAACTGATGCCTCGATCTCTTGCACCTTTTCAGGCAATGACCAATCCTGCATTCATTTATTCAAAGATTCTAAATCAACAGCTTCTGCTTTTTATCAAATTCGTTAGTAGATTATCAACAATAAAGTAGTCAATTCAAAAGAACGCAGCAATGCACAAGACTTGAACGTTGGGATTTTTGGTTCCTTGTGAATAAGAGGTGCTTTTTTGTGCAAAACAGTGAATATTCGTATTTGTAAATTTTATTATGCTTTTATCTCTCCATCCAGTTCAAAGCTAATAATCTAAAATCATACAAAATAAAAATAAATAACAGCTAATAACATTCTAACTCGGTAATTAATAACATGCTGAATCAGGGCGAGTATAGAATTTCATTGTAACAGATTAATAACAGTCTTCATGGAAAATTAGAATAATTAAAAAGAATATAGAAATAAAATTGAACCCAAAGAGAGGGGAAGAAAACACAACTGCAACCAAACCTTGAGAACAACTTTAAAGTGCTTTTATGCGCATTCATTGACAGTTGATTCTTAGAAGATAGAAAAAGCACAGAGGTTAAACCTTGAGCTTTTCTGCGCCAATCAACACTAATTTGCCTCCATTGGCTAAGTCACTAAGTTTACATTATTCAACATACAATCAACGTGTCAACCAAATTTGACAGAAGTTATGTTTAAGTTGCAGAATATTTAAAATGCAACTTACAGTAAGGTTGCAGTTAGAAAACTTGAGAGAAGGATTAAACGCTACAGCAAAGTTAGGGATTATTAAATTTATACTTCAAGTATGTGAGATATTCCAAGTGCAAATGCCTGTATAGGCTTGCAGTACCTTCCCTGTTACTGGGATTCTCCTAGGAAAGTATTTATAACGCAATAATGCTGCAGCAAAGCAAAATCCCATTATTATTTTTTATCTGAATAAAATCACATAAATGAATTTGTGTTCAAGCATAACACTTTATTAGTACTAGGATAAGTTGCACGGTATGTACATGTTGTAGCTATCCACTTTTAGTTAAAATAAATTGAATAGACAGATATGTGTTATAACTTAAAAAAAAAAAAAAAAAAAAAAAAAAAAAAAAACCGATAAGGACAAACATTTAAAAAATAGGTCGAAGGATACAAGTTCCATTTTAGAACTGAAGGACAATGCTAGTTATATTCAGGTTTTACACTGCACAAAAAGCTAGTTATACCTAGCATTATATTCAGTTTTCATACTGTACAAAAAAACCAGTTACAATGCTAGTTATAATTAGCATTGTCCTTCAGCTTATTTCCTACGAAATTTTTTTGTAATCACAACAGTTATATTTCAAACTGTTTTGTTGGTGGTGCTGGTGACAAATTGGTCAGGTAGTTCGAAAGGATTGTGGTGAAGGTTGTAAATGGATGGTAGGAGCTCGTTGATGAATGGTGAATGAGGTATTTTCAGAATTTCAAAACGAGACTGTATAAATCCAATTAATTGAATTTTATTAATTAGTAGTAGAGATAAAGTCATAAAACTTGTCTAAAATTTTCTTACATTCATTATATGGAATCAAATTTTATAAAAATTCCCTTTTGTTTATTATATAAACTAAGAATTTCGGTGTTTGAATTAACTAATGTAGCATTACAAAAACTAAAATAGCCCTTTCCGTATAATTAGTGATAAAGTAACATAATTTTTTAACAAATCAACGAGTGGTTAATTTTCAAGAAAATCAAGGTATCACTTGAAAACGAAAAGAGGAAACAAACGGGGGGAGCTGTTATTATAAGGAAATAGATTAAAAAAAGAAACCTTAGCGAGGGAAGAAGCCTTTTGCTGTGCTTCAGCCATGGCGGAGTTTTCCAGAATTGAAATCGCTGCAGGGAATGATTCTAAGAACGAAGAACATGGATCTGTATTAGATTTATAAACGAGTTGGTATCTGATTTCTTGCCTGAACAATTTTGCTAGGACTTTCACAAGGGTTACAACTTACAACGGGATACTTGGTGGGCCCATGTTTGGAAGTCGATTTCGACTTTGGCTTATTTGATTTCTCCGGTTCTTTTTAATTTATTCTATTATTATATCATCTAAGTTCAATAATTGCTTTTCATATTCTACTATCTTATTGATTCTTATCATGAATAATTAACTCTTCTTGAGTCTAGCATTTTTCTTATCCCCTCAATTTATTTTATATATCCAATCTGAACATTAGGTTTTCTTTTTCTTTTTACTACTTTATAAACGAAATTCATACCCATTTACCTCATGTTGATCATTCTTCTTCTATTATGGCTTCTCTCTTTTATTTTTGTTTATACCAAAAAGTGGCACAAGCACCCAAAGATTGTGATGGAGAGATAATAAATGAAGAAAAAATAAATTAAAATGAGGAAAGCGAGCAGTAGCACACAAACAATTATTGTGATGGAGTCATGCCGGTTCGACAAGACCACGTGGAGGCCGATTCGAAACTTATGAAGATCGTGGATGTGGTCAGTTCACAGTTGGAGCGAGAAGTTTACCCAGCTCGACTACGCCCGGTTTGACATAGTCGAACCGGAATCATCGCCTTCATCGAGCCAGATGTTGGTCGACCTAGAGTGTAACACCCTGTAATTTTAACAACACTAAAGATGATAAATTAAAGAATACTTAATTAAATATTCAGAAATAAATGAAACGGACTACGCCATTGCGTTCGTCTTGGAATTCTGCTTGAGATAGACTCCGAGTTTACGTAAAATAGATATCGTATGAAGAAGATATTAAGGTTTGAAGTTTGCATATATATAAGCTAATTATATATAAAAATAATCATTTCAGAAATTCAAAAATCAGTCCAAAAAAAAAGGCGAGACAACGTGGGAACCAGGCCCGTTGGGGGTTGACCCCTGTCCTTGGGGTGTCAACCCATGGGTCAACACCATAAGGGGGTGTCGACAACCATGTCGACACCTAGGTCGACACCCATGTCGACACATAGGTCGACACCCATGTCGACACCTAGGTCGACACCCATGTCGACACCCCCAGATCTGGGCCTGATACATTTCAGTGTACATGGACTGAATTCTTAACCAGATTCGTAGACCCTATGCTGTAAATAGGACCCCATTCTCATTGTTTTATTCACAAAAATAATAATGGAGAACTAGATGCTGCATCTACCCAGATTAAATTAAGTCTTTTCTTCTTCAACAATCAAGTTATTCAAGTTTAGATATATGTGATTCAACATCTGCAATCCTTCTTATATTTCTTAGATCCAATCACAGTGAGTCTACGCTATTTTTAGATCTAAATACTTAAAAGTTAATCTTGACATGACTATAACTTGGATCTAAGCCTATGACTTTTTGAATCATATCAGATCTGCTATAACCTGTGTATCTAAGTTATTCTGACATGGCTATGAACTAGGTCTAAGCCTAGAACCATTTATCATGTCAGATCTGCCATTGTTTTTTGATCTAATTCATTATTTAAATTTCATCATGCCTATTTATGATGTCCTTATTATGTTAGAATCAGCTCTACTATCACATGTTCATCAGATCTGTTTCTATATGCCTATCTTGTCACTATGCCCAACTTTGTCACTGCATGTTTATTAGTTGGTATGCCTATTCCTGCCATCATATGTCACACTTGTTATTATGTTTATTTCTGTTCTCTTCCCATCTTCTTTTCCCATTTTATTTTATAGCCAGGCTACTTTCGATCCTAAACATGCCGCTGAAATATGCGAACGCGTTAAATTGGGAACGAGGGGAAATGTTAAAATTGGGGCATAACTTGTATTGGGAAATTTGGGCATAAATTGAATGAAATACATGAATATGAATTTGGGGCATAAACCAAACTTTGATAAAAGATCTGGATTTGGGGCATACGATACATGATGAATATGACTTGGGGAAAAGGGGCTTGAAAACCTATAATGACATAGGAATAATTGGTTAATATTGGAAATGCCAAGAATTATAGTAATTAGAAATTGTAACTGCGCTAAGACACGAGGTTAGATTACAATTGTGGTGGAAGCATGCCCGGAACCAACCAACATATCCAGCGACCACAAATGGTGAATCTAATGTGAGGGGTCTAAGTGCATAAATATGTGACGTGCTAAGACACAAGGTTAAGTCTGACTTGTGGAAGAAGTCTGCCTGGACCCGCCCGTCATATCCAGCATCCATAAGTTGTAGGCTTAATGTGGGAGGTCTAGTACATTATAACCTTAAATGAATATGGTAATAAACTTGGATACTTAACCTAGTTGAATCCGTAGGGATTGGATGAATATGTTAACTTGAGTAGTGGTTAAGTAAAATTGTATGAAACAGGGGGAGGGTTAAGTATATCTTGGGTTGGTGGGTAATATTTATATATAGGCCCACAAAATTAACCTGTAGGGTTATGCAATCTTTTTACTCCGGTATGGCATAAACTTGGAAAACCTAGTAGTGGGGATGCAAGCTTAGGGGGAAGCTTGTATCATCTCGAGTGTGGGACCCGTTTCAGCCAGTAACCCATATATAGGTATTAAGCGAGTACTCTGAACTAGGTCGGAGTTGGGGCACGCTTACTGGGCTGATTGTAAGAGATCCAAATGTGGGGGACGGTGTAGGCGGCGCATTCTGATGGGGTCATATGCGTGCATGGGTCTGGAAGAGGAGGTTTAGACGCCGTGATACCTGTAAATATGGTTGTGCATATCCTGAAAACGAAGGGTTGCCACTTTGGGAAGTGATACATCCTACTGTGGGGCTAGCACAGGGTATCTACGGAGTAGAAAGCCAATCGATTGGGGTAGTAATTAGGGTACATCTAGACTCCGGTATGTTTTGGAGACCATTATTATCCTTACGGGTAACTCCGATATGTTGGGCTGCCTGTTATTGTATGGGGTGAAACCTCTCACTATAAGTACTCGTTTAATACTCTATCACATTTATCCTATTTAACTTGTCAAACCTGCCTTTCATGATGTTATCTCTCTTATCCATTTTATATGTCTGTCATGATACTTTTACTTATTTATATACTAAAAGTAATTGGACTCGCCAGACTTTATGTATGACCCATCTTGTCTCCTCTTCTTTCTCTTCCATTTCCCCCCAGGTTCTTAGGGTGGGAATATTCAAGCTTGATCAGGATTCTGCTTTCATCTTGCTTGGAGCTGCTTAGATGTACTGCTTGATTTCATATCTCTCTACTATGGCTATGTTTTGGGGATTATGCTTCTTTTATTATTGTACTATGATGATTTAAGTACAAGACAGAAATTTTAAGTTGATGTACAGGGTTTATGTATTTCAGACTTATGATGTAACTATGTTTTAAACAATGATGTTTTCTGCTTAATAAAAAGTTTTAAATTCCGCTGCTATTTTATATCTGTCTTGTAATGTTCTGTTTCTGTTTACCTATAACGCTTCACGAAACTTAATGCATTTTCTTAATGAGTGACATTAACGGGCATGGGGTGTCACAATTGGTATCAGATTTGAAGGTTACCAGATCGGATAAAAGATTTTTGAAAATTATTTTCAAAAAGGTTTTAAAAGAAAGCGCTTTCAAAAGAAAATTCTGTTTTGAAAAACATATTCCCTAAAGCCATATGTAACATCTTTCGATTCTCTGTTTGAATCCCTTTTTCTTTTATTTTCAGCATGTCTGGGGAACCTAATATTCCTGAGGGCGTTATGATACTAGGTTGGTTCCGTAGGCATCTTGAGGTCGCTGCACCCGCCGGTGGCCAAGTAGACGTTTCTCCCCCGACTACACCCGTTGTTCCTCATCCTCCTCCTCCACGACCAGATAATTTCTCTAAGATCTACAAAGATTTCTATGCTATGGGTGGAAATCCATTCCAAGGAACCAAAACTTTCGTAGAAGCAAGGAATTGACTTAAAGAGACAGAGGACTTGTTTGGAATTTTCGAAGTAGAAGATCGTAGGAAGATTCAGTTAGCCGCTTGGCTGCTGAAAGATGAGGCTTTATTCTGGTGGAAAGTGATGCAAGCAGGGCGTCCAGTGGGGAATTGGGATGATTTTCACAGAGGTTTGAAATGAAGTTCTTTCTCAAGCTGACAAAAGCATGCAAATGGAAAGGTTTCTGGAACTCAAGCAAGGAGGCATGACTGTCAAAGAGTATGTTAACAAATTCAACCAACTAGCAAGGTTTGGGTTAGAGCTAGTGGATACCCCGCATAAGAAACTTTGCGGTTTGCTAAAGGACCGAATGAACCCCTCCATGGGTTATCTATGTCACATATTCCGATGGGAGCAACTTTTGAAAGGCTCGTTGATATGGAATTGATGCATGAGGAAGATAAAGTTGAAAAGAAAGAAGCTAAGGTGGAGGAAACACAAAACAAGAAAGTATGGCCCAAGAAGGGAGGACAACAACAATAAAAGAAGGGCAGAAAGAACGACAAGGCTAAGGATAAGAGGAAGTGTCATAATTACGGATGTGAGGGTCATTTGATCAAGGACTGCAAAAGAAGGAAGAATGCTTCTTTTAGTTGTGGAGGGTTCAGGCACTTTTCTAAGGAGTGCTCGAAGAAGCAAGGACATGGTCAAAGGGCAGGAATTCTGGAGAGCAGGAGCATGCTCTCATGACCAGTGCTCCGAATAGTGGTAGGAAAGTTTCCGTGGAAGGTTTGATTTCTCTTTCCAATAATCTAGTTAGAACTCTTTTTGATTTTGGCGCTTTGCATTCTTTTATATCTGATTCTGTAGTTGAGTCTCTACACCTTAGTACTAGTATGGTAATGGATCCCGTTGTTGTCTCAAACCCCATTGGTGGTACAGCTCATTTGTCCGTGATTTGTTGGGGTTTGAGAATATCTGTGTTGGGCGTCGAATTTGAGTATGACGCATATGTGCTCGGTTTTATGGGCTATGGTTTGATTCTAGGGATGGATTGGCTAGCTATGTATGGTGCCATTCTGGATTGTGAGAGGAGGGTCGTTAGACTTTTGACTTGCCATGGGTGGATCCTCGAAATTTCTTGTGACCCAAAGGGGTTTGTCATTCTTGGTTTTCTAGAGTCACTTGATACATCTATCGATGATCTGCGATCTTTACCAGTTGTCCGTGAGTATCCAGATGTTTTTGATGAGGTTCGTGGATTACCTCTGAGGTGCAAGATCGATTTTCGTATATACTTGGTGGACAATGCAAAGCCAGTTGCATTGCATGTCCGCCATTTGGCTCCAAGGGAAAGGAGGGAGCTTAGCAAGCAAGTAGGGGAGCTACTTGAGAAAGGGTTTATTATGCGAAGCATATCTGAATGGGGTGCTCCGGTGGCATTCACAATTAAGGCGGATGGTTCGCTTCGCTTATGTGTAGAATATAGAGAGTTGTATAAACTCAACAAGAAGAACATGCACCCACTACCGAGGATAGATGATCTGTTTGGCCAGCTTATTGGTGCATCGGTTTTCTCTTAGTTAGACCTGGCCACGGGGTTTCATCAGCTGAGGGTGGCCGAGGACAGTATAGATAAGACCACTTTTAGGACTCCAGATGGTTTCTTTGAATGGCTCGTTATGCCTTTTGGGTTGACGAAGGCACCTGCCTATTTTATTGATTTGATGAATAGGGTGTTTCAGGGGTTCCTAAATAAGTTTGTCATGGTCTTTGTTGACGATATCTTAATTTTCTCAAAGAGCGAGGAAGAGCATGCCTTACATATAAGGGAAAATTTTAAAACTCTGCGTGCACATTAACTTAAGGCAAAATTCTCCAAATGCCATTTTTTGAGAAAAAAAGTGAGGTTTCTAGGGCGTATGGTCTCTAAAGATGAGATAGCAGTAGATTCCGCAAAGGTAGTTGCAGTTCAAGATTGGCAAATCCCATAGAATTAATAAAGGTGAGAAGTTTTCTGGGGTTAGCAGGCTATTATAGGAAGTTCATTAAGGGCTTCACAAAGATATCAGCCCCACTCACCAGGCTGACAAAGAAGAATCTGACGTTTTTGTGGGATATAGATTGTGATGTTGCTTTCCAACGATTGAAGAGGGCTCTGGCAATAGCCCAAGTCTTGACCTTGCCCGATGGGAACAAAATGTTTACAGTATACACTGATGCATGTGGTACAGGTCTTGGTGCGGTTCTGATGCAAGAGGGAAGGGTAGTATGTTATGGAGGTAGACAGTTAAGGGTTCATGAGAAGAACTACCCTACCCATGATTTAGAACTAGCTGTCATAGTATTCGCGCTTAAGACGTGGCGCCATTATTTGTTTGGAGAGAAGTTCGAGTTGTACACCGATCATAAATCTCTCAAGTACTTGTTCTCACAGAAGGATCTTAATTTAAGGCAACAAAGGTGGATGGAGTTCCTAGCAACTTATGATTTTGAGATTTCTTATACTCCTAGCAAGAGTAATGTGGTGGTTGACATACTAAGTAAGTAGAGGATGGCCTTAAGTTCTCTATTTGTGGAGTGGAAAAGCTTGAAGTTTATATCGACTTTTGACTTTAAACCCTCCACCGAGTTTTTGTCTGGTTTATTTGCATCACTGGAGGTGCGACGTACTCTTATGGATCAGATAGGTACTCCGCAGCGAGAGGACCCACAGATTTCAGACATCTTGGATAGGCTCAGTAAAGGGGAGACTTCTAGTCACCTCAGTAGATATTCCACAGATGATATAGGGTGGTTGCGACGAGATGGAAGACTTTGTGTTCCCCGAGTTGGGAGTCTAATAAAGACAGTCCTAGAGTAAGCCCATCATTCTAAGATGACTATTCATACAGGCGGTGATAAGATGTATAAAGATATGAAGAGGGTTTTCTTTTGAGTTGGGATGAAGAAAGATGTGGCGGAGTTTGTTTCTCAATGTTTGATTTGCCAACAAGTCAAAGCAGAGCAAAAAGAATCCTAGTGGTTTACTTCATCCTTTGGAGATCCCATATAGGGCAGTCAACGGATACTTTCGAATACGGATAGTGCCATATCCGTATCCGCATCCGAAGCCATTTTCGGATATCGGATATCTGCATCCGCGGATACGGACAGATATCGGATAATTATCTGCTCCACCAACGATCGATAAATCAATGAACATGAATGAATTTTTTTTTAGTTTAACATTAAACTTTTTCAACCTAATTGATTACTATAGTGCTAAAAATAAATAAATATGATGATAATATATATTTTTGAATAATTAACATGCGCTTAGTAGACTTTTAATTTTGCAAATTAATAAATTAGTATATTTAATTATGTTAAAATACATATAATTAAGCTACAATCGGGAAAAACATCGGACGGATAACTTTCAGATGCGGATATGGTTATATCCGCATTCGCATCCGCTTTCCAGATATCGGATATTTATCCGCTTTTCGGATACGGATGCGGACGGATTTCAGATTTTTCGGGTATCCATTGACAGCCCTTGTCCCAAAGTGGAAGTGGGGGAGCGTCTCTATGGATTTCACTGATGATCTGCCTAGATCAAGTAAGGGCAACACTAGTATTTGGGTTGTAATAGACGGACTTACTATGAGCGCTCATTTCATTCTAGTTAAGAGTAAGAGGATGGCGGCATGGTTGGCAGCAATTTACGTTCGTGAGATAGTCCGTCTTCATGGAGTACCTTCCAGTATCGTAAGTGATCATGATCCCATTTTCACTAGTGAATTTTGGAGGAGCTTGCAAGAAGCATTAGGTACACAGTTGTGTTTGAGCACTGGTTATCACCCTCAGACCGATGGACAGACAGAAAGGGTGAACAGAGTTCTTGTGGATCTTTTAAGGCTGTGTATCTTAGACTTCGGAGGGACTTGGGAAGAGCATCTTCCTTTATTAGAGTTCGCCTACAACAACAGTTATCAAGCTAGCATTGGCATGGCACCCTTCGAAGCATTATATGGACGACCTTGTAGATCACCGACTTGTTGGTGGGAGTCTACAGAAAGACTTCTACTTGGACCAGATATGGTTAGAGAAACGTTCGAAAAGATTGATCTTATTAGACGGCGAATGAAGACCGCTCAGGATAGGAAAAAATACTATGCAGATAGGAGAAGGACTGATATTGAGTTTGAGGTGGGATACATGGTTTTCATTAAGGCATCACCATTAATAAATGTGGTTCGCTTTGGATCTGTAGGGAAACTAGCACAAAGATTTGTTGGGATATTTCCCATAACATAAAGAATTGGCCAAATGACCTATAGAGTAAAGCTACCAGAAAGACTATCCGACGTTCATGATGCTTTCCACATTTCTCATTTAAGGAAGTGCTTACATGGTACCGTAGAAGTAGTTGAGTCGAGTATATTTGAGAAAGTAGAGGTAGAACGGGAGGCGAAAATTAGACGAGTTCCTACCCGTATTCTTGAATCAGAAGTTAAGAAGCTACGCAACCGAGAGGTAAAGTTGATGAAAGTTCAATGTGGTTACAACCAAGAGGATGCAACTTGGGAGACTGAAGACAAGATTCGTGCTTCATACCCTTTTGTTTTCAAGGGTATGTTCTTAACTTCCTTTCCAAAGCTTTTATTCATGCTTGTGTCTATCATTTAAGTATATCCTATCGATCGAATCTTCGACCTTTAGGTAGGAATCCCATGAATGTAAACATGTGTTTGAGACATGTTATGTTTGATGGATACAAGTGGATGCAAGTGTTTGCTAGCGGATGCATATACACACATATTAGGCACTAGGTCGGCTCAATCACTCTCATACTGCATATGGATGTGTGTGCAATTTTTTTTCTTTTTATGGATGGAAATGGTTGTATCATCATATGGATGTTGCATTTGGATAAATAATTGTGCACACATATAGAACTTACATGTTATAATAGGATTATTTGCATACATGATGGATTCATGGCACTAACATACATTGCATTAAGGAGGTTGACTGAAACTGTAGACCGCCTGATCTTTCGAATTAGTATTGGCACATATACACACACATTTGCATATGTTCATATAAGCATTAAATTTTTTTTAAGGACGATGGATGCCTGTTGTTGGTGGATGAGTAGATGGATGTGGACGTTAGGACAAGCATTCTTCTTAAGTTGGAGATTCAGCGACAAAATCCTTTGAGCAGGGGAGAATGTAACACCCCATAATTTTAACAGCACTAAAGATGATAAATTAAAGAATACAATTAAATATTCAGAATTAAATGAAACAGACTGTGCCATTTCGTTCGTCTCGGAATTCTGCTTGAGATAGACTCCAAGTTTGTGTAAACGAACATCGTATGAAGAAGATATTAAGGTTTTACGTTTGCATATATATAAGCTAATTATATATATAAATAATTATTTCAGAAATTCAAAAATCAGTCCGAAAAACAAAGGCTGGACAACGCGTGAACCCGGCCCGTTGGGGGTCGAATCCTGCCCTAGGGCTATCGACCCATGGGTCGACACCATAAGGGGGGTGTCGACACCCAGGTCGACACCTCAGATTCGGGCCTGATACATTTCAGTGTACGTGGACGGAATTCTTGACTAGATTCATAGATCCTATGCTATAAATAGGACCCCAGTCTCATTGTTTTATTCACACAAAAACAATGGAGAACTAGATGCTGCCTCTACCCAAATTTAATTGAGTCTTTTTTTTCTTTAACAATCAAGTTGTTCAAATTTAGAGATCTGTGATTCGACATCTGCAATCCTTCTTCTATTTCTTAGATCCAATCACAGTGAGTCTACGTTATTTTTAGATCCAAATACTTAAAAGTTAATCTTGACATGACTATAACTTGGATCTAAGCCTGTGACTTTTTGAATCCTATCAGATCTGTTATAACCTGTGTATCTAAGTTATTCTGACATGACTATGAACTAGATCTAAGCCTATAACTATTTATCATGTCAGATCTGCCATTGTTTGTTGATCTAATTCATTATTTAGATCTCATCATGCCTGTTTATGATGTCCTTATTATCTTAGAATCATTTTAACTATCACATGTTCATCAGATCTGTTCCTATATGCCTATCTTGTCACTATGCCCAAATTTGTCACTGTATGTTTATTAGTTGTTATGCCTATTCCTGCCATCATATGTCAATCTTTTTATTATGTTTATTTCTGCTCTCTTCCCTTCTTCTTTTCTCTTCTTATTTTATAGCCAGGCTACCTTCGAGCCTAGGCATGCTGCTGAAATATGCGAACGCGTTAATTGGGAACGAGGGGGAAAACGTTAAAATTGGAGCATAACTTGCATTGGGAAATTTGGGCTTAAATTGAATGAAATACATGAATATGAATTTGGAGCATAAACCAAACTTTGATAAAGATTTGAATTTGGGGTATACGATACATGATGAATATGATTTGAGAAAAAAGGGGCATAAAAACCTATAATGACGTAGGAATAGTTGGTTAATATTGGAAATGCCAAGAATTACAGTAATTAGAAACTGTAACTACGCTAAGACACGAGGTTAGATTACACTTGTGGTGGAAGTATGCCCGGAACCAACCGGCATATCTAGCGACCACAAGTGGTGAATCTAATGTGAGGGGTCTAAGTGCATGAACACGTGACGTGCTAAGACACGAGGTTAAGTCCGATTTGTGGAAGAAGTCTGCCCGGACCTGCTTGTCATATCCAGCATCCACAAGTTGTAGGCTTAATGTGGAAGGTCTAGCACATTACAACCATAAATGAATATGGTAATGAACTTGGATACTTAACCTAGTTGAATCCATATGGATTGGATGAATATGTTAACTTGAGTAGGGGTTAAGTAAAATTGTATGAAACAGTGGGAGGGTTAAGTATATCTTGGGTTGATGGGTAATATTTATATATAGGCCCACAAACTTAACCTGTGGGGTTATGCAATTTGTTTACTCCGGTATTGCATAACCTATGGAAAACCTACTGGTGGGGATGCCAGCGTAGGGGGAAGCTTGTATCATCTTGAGTGTGGGACCCGTTTCAGTCAGTAACTCATATATAATTATCAAACAAGTACTCTGAACTAGGTCGGAGTTGGGACACGCTTACTGGGCTAATTGTAAGAGATCCAAATGTGGGGGACAGAGTGGGGTGACGCATTCCGACGGGGTTATATGCGTGCATGAGTCTTGCAGAGGAGGTTTAGACGCCGTGACACCTGTAGATATGGTTGTCAACATCCTGAAAATGAAGGGTTGCCACTTTAGGAAGTGATACATCCTACTGTGGGGCCAGCACAGGGAATCTACGAAGTAGAGAGTCGATCGATTGGGGTAGTAATTGGTGTACATCTAGACTCTGGTATGTTCAGGATCCCGTTATTATCCTTAGTGGTAACTCTGGTA
The DNA here is from genome assembly GCA_030737875.1 of Allium sativum. Lineage (NCBI taxonomy): Eukaryota > Viridiplantae > Streptophyta > Magnoliopsida > Asparagales > Amaryllidaceae > Allium > Allium sativum. The sequence continues at coordinate 418,016,564 of CM060913.1, read as the reverse complement.
TATAGGGTTGCCTGTTATTGTATGGGATAAAACTTCTCACTAGAAGTATACCTAAGTCTACCATCTTATACTTGTTGGGGATTATCTTGTTTATATGACACTAGTATTGGTGCAAAGAGAAAGGGAAAGTACTAGAGAAGCACAATATACTCTATCATGTTCACGTTGTCATACCTGCCTTTTGTAATGTTATCTCTCTTATCCGCTTTATTTGTCTGTCATGGTACTTTTACTTATTTATATACTAACTGTAACTGGACTCGCCAGAATTTATGTCTGACCCATCTTGTATCCTCTTCTTTCTCTTCCGTTTCCCCCAGGTTCTCAGGGTAGGAATACTCAAGCTTGATCAGGATTTTGCTTTCATCTTGCTTGGAGCTGCTTGGACGTACTGCTTGATTTCATTTATCTCTACGATGGCTATGTTTTGGGGATTATGCTTGAAACACCCCACCTCCGTTAGGGTCACTCTCAAAGGGAATGCCCTAATTTTGGTGGAGGTTTATAAGTACAAGTCACAGATATACAAGACAGATATAAGAACACATATTTGTAAACAGCGGAAGAACAACAAACTTTTATTTCATAAAATCAAATACGTGTTACAACGACATCCTTTCCAAAAACATAACATAACACTTTCATAATCTGTCTTGAGTACATTATTTAAAGAAGCATAAATAAAACATAGATAAACTTCCAAAAGTCCCCATAGTGGATTGTCCAAAGCCATAGTTCAAAACAGGAAAGTCCAAGCAATACATTTCTCTTCTTCAAGCTGGATGTTGAGGCTGATCAAGCTGCTGTGTTCCCTCCCTGAGGACCTGGGGGGGGGGAACGGAAGAAAGAAGACGAAAGGAAAATAGAGTCAGACATAAAGCCTGAGTAAGTCTAGTACTACTTTGTCTATGAATAAAGAACTGGGTATGATAAGTAATAACAAGAAGTGGGCAAACACTATAACTTGGTTAAGCTGTCTAGGGTCGAATATACTATCGTACCCCATGTTAATCTCTGAACCCATATAAACTAGTTTCCAATTTGCACCCCATAATCAGGGTGATGTGATCCATTCAATGATGATCGGCTCCTACTCGCATAGTTACATGTGTCTTACGGCCCCCGATGTCTGTAGTTACCTATGCTGGTCCCACCATGGGGTGTATCAAGTCCCATAGTGGCAACCCGACACAACCTTAGAGTGCACAGGTATGCTACTGGTGTCCAGTGCCTTATTTTTCTGCGCCGGAGTGTGTGCACGCCCGCACTCCGTTAGAACCTACACTGCTACACCACCGCCGTCGATTTGACCTCTTACAATCAGCCCAGTAATCGTGCCCCACCCTGCCTAGTTTCAGGGTATCCTGATACACCTTTTAGGGTTACTGCTGAAAAGGGTCCCCCGTTACTAGGTTTTCTATCTCTAGCCAACATGCTAAGTTGGTTAAGTGTTCCCTACCTAACCCCACCAGTCCGTTTAGTTTAGCATGTTCCATTTTGATTAAGTTTTTAGTCCACTTAATCCTAACAATCCTGACTCAGCCTTAATTGTCTTATTAAGGCCCTGACCTTTCACATTAGACAGGTATTGTTGTGGCTGCCTGTTGCCGGTTGGTTCCGGGCAGTCTTACGCCACAACTCAGTCTAACCTCGGGTCCCTGCTGGGCTCCATGTTTAACCTCCCACATTGGATAGGTATTGTTGTGACTACTGGACAGCCGGGCGGTTCCGGGCAGGTTTACATCACAACTCAATCCAACCTCGGGTTAAACACATCGTATGTTCTACATTTACATATCTTGTCATTCTTCTTTATTTATATGTAAATATTTGCGGCCCATTATTGAGTTAATGGTGTAAAGGTTACACCAATCACGGGCCCAACCCATACTTGAATTTGGGCCCTTCCATTTTATATTTTCATTCATTAATTTATTTTTAACCCAACGTTATTTTCCTCCGTTTTACACGTCCGTTTATATATATATTGGGCTTAGCCTTTTAAAGCCCAATTTAGCCATGCGAAAAGGGGAGGCTTATGGCGTCTACACAAAGAGGGGAAGGTGAGCGCATGAACTTGCAATACGACGTTGGAAATACAAAATAGAAATTGGTGTACTTGCATAGTGGCAACATAGGTGACATAAATCAAAGCATGTGAACTTGCATAGGTTTAACTACAACATGAACCTATATTCTTATTTAGGCATAATGTCAAACATAAGCATGTCATAAATATTCCTAGCATAGGCATAGCATAATGTCAAACATAAGCATGGCATAAGTACTTTTAGCATAAACACGGCATAATGTCAAACATAAGCATGGCATAAGTAAAGTTCAATCTGTTCATGGCATAAACATAAACAAGTCATTTTCATAAGGTTTCTACATGTTTACAAAGGGGATACTTTGTTACTAACACAAAAGCATAGTTCAACTTAATCATGGTTCAAGTCTAATCACATAACGATGGTATAAACATACTTATGCATAAATATTCCTAAACAGGTGTTTGCCTTAAAACTTGCAAAAAGGGATTTTTGAGTCTAACCAAGCCATGTCTCACATATGTCATCATATAATTCTTTTAAACAAGATAGACTTAATCATAGATTTCAATTATGCCCAATATCATTCATAGCCTAGCCATATTCATAAGTTTTGCAAATACATGGATTATGGTGTCAAAACTCCAACATAGTTTCATATGAACTATAACAACCAAACTTGTTTCAATTACTTGCAAAATGATTTATGCACAAAATATACATCATGATGGCATAATAACAAAGCCCAAACTCGCATAAATTTCAATCAACTACATACATGTAGCTTCAACATAGATAACATAATTTGCGCAATATTCCAAACGTATATTTGCATAGAACTACCGCATGTTGTTCTTTATAACATAATCCATAAATATCCAAACGTATATAAATTGATAAGAACGCATAAATATGAATTACTTCCATTGCCACAATTCAAGCATACACATCAACACAGTTGTTTATTATACCAAAGTAATACTCTACTTACAATGGTTGCGGCGAATTCTCTAATTAAGAGACACGATTCCTTTGTTGAATTGGTTAGCTTTAGGTTGCTTGAATTGCTTTAGGCTTTAGAACTTTCTTCCTAACCCTCTCTCTAGTCGGCGGCTACTCTTTGTCGTTCCTCAGCAACATGGCGGCTATAATCTTATTTTGAATGAATAGATTAGGGTTTAGTCTAGGGTTGTTTATATAGAGGTTAGGAATTGATTAGGACCCTTGATGTTGCTAGGTTAGATCGTAGCCATTCATTAGGAAGAGAGACCAATAAAAACCCGCCACCTAGCCCTAATGACATAGCAGACCACAGAAATTCGACAACACACCGACCGGGCCAGCCAGGGCTAGACCAGACCTGGCCAGCAGGTTATTTTTGACCTGGGCGCACTTGGCAGGTGCGCCAGGTCAAAAATGCACTGGCGCACTTCACAGGTGCGCCAGTTCATTTTTGTTCTGGCGCACTTCCCAAGTGCGCCAGTGCATTCTGGCCCTTTTTCGGTTTTTCGCCCAACTTCGTTCGTCCATAACTTCTTCATACGATATCCGTTTTTCGAAAACTCGGACTCTATTTCGCGTATTTTTCCGAGACGAACGCAATGGCGTATCCCGTTTCCCTTAGTTCTTTGATTTGAAATTAAATATACTTTAATTTGTGAGTTTCACAGTTATAGAATTCGCGGGGTGTTACATTCTCCCCCACTTAAAAGGATTTCGTCCCCGAAATCTTCAAGTTAGGAGGAATGTATATCCTAACATCCAATCATCCATCTACTCATCCATCAAACACGAGCATCCATTGTCCTTAAAAGACTTCTAATGCTTCATGATCATATGCGAGGTGTGTGTGTATACATGAACTTATCTAATGCAAAATTAGGCGGTCTACTGATTCAGTTGACCTCCTTAATGCGAATTATGTAAGTGCCATGAATCCATTATGTATGCAAATTTTCCTATTCATGATTCTACATGAGTGCACAATCATTCAATACAAATGCAACATCCATATGACAACACATTATAGTTCAACCATATACGAAAGCAAACATATATGCATATGCAATATGAAGTGACTGAGCCGATCTAAAACCTAGATTGTGTGTGTATATGCAACCACGAGCAACCACTAGCAATCACTTGCAACCACTTGCAACCATCATACATAACATGTTTCAATTACATGTTTCCATCCAAAAAGATTCTAACAAAGAGATAAGGTCGAGGAAATATACCTAAAAAGATAGATAAAAGCGCAACTTAAGGAAAGAGAAAGATCAAGGATGTACCCTCGAACAGAAAAGGGTAGGCAGTACGGATTTTATCTTCAGTTTCCCAAGTCGCGTCTCCCTCGGTGTCACTCCACTGGACTTTGACGAGCTTGACTTCGCGGTTGCGTAGCTTCTTCACTTCCGTTCCTAATATGCGGGTTGGAACTTTCCTTATGGTTGCTTCGCGCTCCACTTCGGCCTCTTCGAGTATATTTGGCTCTACCACTTCTGCAGACTCATGAAGACATTTTCGGAGATGAGAAACGTGAAAGACGTTGTGGACTCCAGCCAACTTCTCGGGTAGCTCTAATCTATAAGCCATTTTCCAATTTTCTTAATGATAGGGAATGGTCCTACCTAAAGGTATAGTCGAAGTAAAAACTTTGTGCCCATTAGGAAATGTCAAAACTGAAAACCTATGCCACATATATATTGATTAGGAGAAGAACTCCCTAAGCATCAGCCCCGAAGACCGAAATCAACATCAGACTGACACCCAAAGAATTACTCAACCCAACCACCATATATGATTCTAGGCAACTAAGCATGATGGACTCCTTTTAGGTCACAAGGGAGTCCCTTCCTAAGACCAATCTGTACCATATAAAGCCCAAAAACTTTAGTCAAACCGATGAACACCCTCGAGCCCCAACATGTGTTACTAACAGGTGAGTCATACTCCCTATGGGGTTTGCAACAGAAATTTGGATTGAGAATGGGACCGAGAGGATATACTCTTAAGAAGAGATATTATGCACGAATCTAGTCTTCAATCTTCTAAGTCGCACTTCCTTGATCTTAACTCCATTATGCTTTGTCCGTCTATAACTTCACAATTTCGTAGCTTCTTAATCCTTGTTTCCAAAATATGAGTTGGAACCCTTGCCTCTCGTTCCTCTTTCACTTATTCTCCTTCTAGTATACTTGGCTCAAGCCTTAACTGCGTACTCATGGTTCCATGCAAGCTCTCCAAAATTCACTAGTGAATCCTGGATCTTGTTCACTTACTAGAAGGTATTCCACATAGATGAATTATCTCTTAAAAATAAACAAATGTCAACTTCGTGAGCGGAGCTGAGATTTTTCGCAAAATCCCTTATGAATTTTCAATAGAAACCTGCTAGTCCTAGAAAGCTTCGGACCTCAGTTGCATTCCTTGGTGTCTTCCAATCCTGTACCGCCACTACCTTAGCAGGGTCCACCGCTAACCCTTGTTTGGATACTATATGCCCAAGGAACCTCACCTCTTCTCTCCAAAAGTGGCATTTGGAGAACTTGGCTTTTAGTTGATGGACTCGCAAAGTTTCCATGATTGCCCTTAAGTGCTGAGCATGTTCCTCTTCACTCTTTGAGAAGATAAGGATATCATCTACGAAGACCACTACGAATTTGTTGAGGAAATCTCTAAATACCCTACTCATCAGGTCCACGAAGTAAGCAGGTGCATTTGTCAGTCCGAAAGGCATGACAAGCCATTCAAAGAAACCGTCTGGGGTTCTGAACGCCGTTTTATCGATGCTATCTTCAGCCACCCTTAGCTGATGAAAACCGGTTGCTAAATCGAGTTGGGAGAAAACAGACGCTCCTACAAGCTGGTCAAACAAATCGTCAATTCTAGGGAGAGGATGCCTATTCTTTTTCGTTAGCTTGTTGAGCTCCCTATAGTCAACACATAGACGGAGTGAACCATCCGCCTTTGTAGCGAACACCACTGGAGCGCCCCATTCTGAAATGCTCCTCCTAATGAACCCCTTCTCTAGAAGCTCTTTAATCTGTTTACTGAGCTCTTTCCTTTCTCGTGGAGCCATGTGTCTAACGGGCAACGCAACGGGCTTTGCATTATCTACCAGATATATGCGGAAGTCTATTTCCCGCTTCGGAGGCAAGCCCTTCACCTCCTCGAAGACATCCGGATATTCCCGGACCACTTTAACTGATTTCAAATTTTCAACAGAGGCATCTAGCGATTCAAGATAACTAAGCATAACCGCATACGAGGGGTTACAAGAAATTTCCAAAGTATTACCGAGCTGGGTTAGGAGCCTAACAACCCTTTTCTCACAATCAAGGATGGCCCCATTACTGGATAGCCAATCCGTACCCAAAATCAAACCATACCCCGAAAAGCCCAAAACAAAGGCACTACATTGAAATTCAACACTTAGAATAGAAATTTTCAATCCCACACAGATCATAGACAAATGAGCTGGGCCCCCAATTGGGTTTGAAACAATTAAGGGGTCCTCTACTATACTAGTTTCTAGGTGCAGAGATTCTACTAAAGCAGACGAGATAAAGGAGTGTGATGCGCCAGAATCAAATAAAGTGCGAACGGGGTGATCATAAAGATAAACTACACTTTCTACAGAAGTGTTTGTACCTCGCTGTTGCAAAAGTGGCGCTTCCAGCACATGAACCTGTGCCCCTGGGGTGGATCCAGTCCTCTGCCCCTGTCCTCGTTTCTTTGGGCAGTCCTTAGCCCTGTGGCCCATCTTACCGCAAGAAAAGCACCCACCGTTCTCCTTGGCCTTCTTTTTCCGGCAGTCCTTTACTAAGTGCCCCACTTTGCCACAGAATTTACACTTCCTCTTCTCTCGGGACTTGTTGTCTTTCCCGCCCTTCTCAAAGTCTGTCTTCTCAGGGCAGTCTTTGCTGATGTGTCCAGTCTCCCCACAATGAAAACATTCACCTTGCTTTCTTCTCCTCTTTCTACAATCCTTGGCTATGTGCCCCTCCGTACCACAAAAATTGCACTTCCTTTTTTTTCTCGTTTCTTATTATTACTGTTACGATCCTTTCTTGTTTGACTATTTTTCGTCTTCCTACACTGGGACTCTTCCGCTTGCTGGTTCACGTGGAGGAGGAGGAGTGAAAGCGTCAGCAGCTGGGGAGTAAGGTCTCCAGACATGCTGAAACCGAAAGGATAGATTCAAAACGAAGGATAAGAGATAATACCTATGGCTTTGGGGACTTTGCCTTTTAAAACAAAATAATATTTTTCTTTTTAAAAATGCTTCTTTAAATTTCCTTTTTGAGAATAATTTTTCAAAACTTTTTATCTTATCTGGTAAACCTATGCTCTGATACCAAGTGAAACACCCCACCTCCGTTAGGGTCACTCTCAAAGGGAATGCCCTAATTTTGGTGGAGGTTTATAAGTACAAGTCACAGATATACAAGACAGATATAAGAACACATATTTGTAAACAGCGGAAGAACAACAAACTTTTATTTCATAAAATCAAATACGTGTTACAACGACATCCTTTCCAAAAACATAACATAACACTTTCATAATCTGTCTTGAGTACATTATTTAAAGAAGCATAAATAAAACATAGATAAACTTCCAAAAGTCCCCATAGTGGATTGTCCAAAGCCATAGTTCAAAACAGGAAAGTCCAAGCAATACATTTCTCTTCTTCAAGCTGGATGTTGAGGCTGATCAAGCTGCTGTGTTCCCTCCCTGAGGACCTGGGGGGGGGGGGGGGGAACGGAAGAAAGAAGACGAAAGGAAAATAGAGTCAGACATAAAGCCTGAGTAAGTCTAGTACTACTTTGTCTATGAATAAAGAACTGGGTATGATAAGTAATAACAAGAAGTGGGCAAACACTATAACTTGGTTAAGTTGTCTAGGGTCGAATATACTATCGTACCCCATGTTAATCTCTGAACCCATATAAACTAGTTTCCAATTTGCACCCCATAATCAGGGTGATGTGATCCATTCAATGATGATCGGCTCCTACTCGCATAGTTACATGTGTCTTACGGCCCCCGATGTCTGTAGTTACCTATGCTGGTCCCACCATGGGGTGTATCAAGTCCCATAGTGGCAACCCGACACAACCTTAGAGTGCACAGGTATGCTACTGGTGTCCAGTGCCTTATTTTTCTACGCCGGAGTGTGTGCACGCCCGCACTCCGTTAGAACCTACACTGCTACACCACCGCCGTCGATTTGACCTCTTACAATCAGCCCAGTAATCGTGCCCCACCCTGCCTAGTTTCAGGGTATCCTGATACACCTTTTAGGGTTACTGCTGAAAAGGGTCCCCCGTTACTAGGTTTTCTATCTCTAGCCAACATGCTAAGTTGGTTAAGTGTTCCCTACCTAACCCCACCAGTCCGTTTAGTTTAGCATGTTCCATTTTGATTAAGTTTTTAGTCCACTTAATCCTAACAATCCTGACTCAGCCTTAATTGTCTTATTAAGGCCCTGACCTCTCACATTAGACAGGTATTGTTGTGGCTGCCTGTTGCCGGTTGGTTCCGGGCAGTCTTACGCCACAACTCAGTCTAACCTCGGGTCCCTGCTGGGCTCCATGTTTAACCTCCCACATTGGATAGGTATTGTTGTGACTACTGGACAGCCGGGCGGTTCCGGGCAGGTTTACATCACAACTCAATCCAACCTCGGGTTAAACACATCGTATGTTCTACATTTACATATCTTGTCATTCTTCTTTATTTATATGTAAATATTTGCGGCCCATTATTGAGTTAATGGTGTAAAGGTTACACCAATCACGGGCCCAACCCATACTTGAATTTGGGCCCTTCCATTTTATATTTTCATTCATTAATTTATTTTTAACCCAACGTTATTTTCCCCCGTTTTACACGTCCGTTTATATATATATTGGGCTTAGCCTTTTAAAGCCCAATTTAGCCATGCGAAAAGGGGAGGCTTATGGCGTCTACACAAAGAGGGGAAGGTGAGCGCATGAACTTGCAATACGACGTTGGAAATACAAAATAGAAATTGGTGTACTTGCATAGTGGCAACATAGGTGACATAAATCAAAGCATGTGAACTTGCATAGGTTTAACTACAACATGAACCTATATTCTTATTTAGGCATAATGTCAAACATAAGCATGTCATAAATATTCCTAGCATAGGCATAGCATAATGTCAAACATAAGCATGGCATAAGTACTTTTAGCATAAACACGGCATAATGTCAAACATAAGCATGGCATAAGTAAAGTTCAATTTGTTCATGGCATAAACATAAACAAGTCATTTTCATAAGGTTTCTACATGTTTACAAAGGGGATACTTTGTTACTAACACAAAAGCATAGTTCAACTTAATCATGGTTCAAGTCTAATCACATAACGATGGTATAAACATACTTATGCATAAATATTCCTAAACAGGTGTTTGCCTTAAAACTTGCAAAAAGGGATTTTTGAGTCTAACCTAGCCATGTCTCACATATGTCATCATATAATTCTTTTAAACAAGATAGACTTAATCATAGATTTCAATTATGCCCAATATCATTCATAGCCTAGCCATATTCATAAGTTTTGCAAATACATGGATTATGGTGTCAAAACTCCAACATAGTTTCATATGAACTATAACAACCAAACTTGTTTCAATTACTTGCAAAATGATTTATGCACAAAATATACATCATGATGGCATAATAACAAAGCCTAAACTCGCATAAATTTCAATCAACTACATACATGTAGCTTCAACATAGATAACATAATTTGCGCAATATTCCAAACGTATATTTGCATAGAACTACCGCATGTTGTTCTTTATAACATAATCCATAAATATCCAAACGTATATAAATTGATAAGAACGCATAAATATGAATTACTTCCATTGCCACAATTCAAGCATACACATCAACACAGTTGTTTATTATACCAAAGTAATACTCTACTTACAATGGTTGCGGCGAATTCTCTAATTAAGAGACACGATTCCTTTGTTGAATTGGTTAGCTTTAGGTTGCTTGAATTGCTTTAGGCTTTAGAACTTTCTTCCTAACCCTCTCTCTAGTCGGCGGCTACTCTTTGTCGTTCCTCGGCAACATGGCGGCTATAATCTTATTTTGAATGAATAGATTAGGGTTTAGTCTAGGGTTGTTTATATAGAGGTTAGGAATTGATTAGGACCCTTGATGTTGCTAGGTTAGATCGTAGCCATTCATTAGGAAGAGAGACCAATAAAAACCCGCCACCTAGCCCTAATGACATAGCAGACCACAGAAATTCGACCACACACCGACCGGGCCAGCCAGGGCTAGACCAGACCTGGCCAGCAGGTTATTTTTGACCTGGGCGCACTTGGCAGGTGCGCCAGGTCAAAAATGCACTGGCGCACTTCACAGGTGCGCCAGTTCATTTTTGTTCTGGCGCACTTCCCAAGTGCGCCAGTGCATTCTGGCCCTTTTTCGGTTTTTCGCCCAACTTCGTTCGTCCATAACTTCTTCATACGATATCCGTTTTTCGAAAACTCGGACTCTATTTCGCGTATTTTTCCGAGACGAACGCAATGGCGTATCCCGTTTCCCTTAGTTCTTTGATTTGAAATTAATTATACTTTAATTTGTGAGTTTCACAGTTATAGAATTCGCGGGGTGTTACAATGCTTCTTTTATTATGTACCCTGATGATTTAAGTACAAGACAGAAATTTTAAGTTGATGTACTTGGTTTATGTATTTCAGACTTATGATGTAGCTATGTTTTGAACCATGTTGTTTTCTGCTTAATAAAAAGGTTTAAATTCCGCTGCTATTTTATATCTATCTTGTAATGTTTCTGTTTCTGTTTACCTATAATGCTTCACGAAACTTAATGCATTCTCTTAATGAGTGACATTAACGAACGTGGGGTGTCACATAGAGTCATCGCCTTCATCGGGTTGGGCGCTGTTCCTTACCCATTTAGTCGAGCCGAGGACACATCAAACCGGAATTGCCCCCCAAAGCCCATTTTAGTCGATCCGAGATTACACCCACATTTAGCTTGCCTTGCTTGACCTTGCGAGTATCCGAACGTGCTTCACTCGAGTCCAGAGAACTATGGCCATGAACAATTGTGACTTTCACGGCCTTGTCGAAGGGTAGGTCAATACTTTACCCCCTAAAGTACGTCGCGTCGCAGACGGTATGTGTTTGAACGGGTTGAGCTGCATCTCCCTAGGATGTCATCCATTCTTAAGAAAATTATAACAAAAGTTGTGCCTTTTGAGTAGTCACGACACCCGGATTATTCTGCTTTATATAAATAGTTGGTCATATTTCACATCGTATTTGTAACAACCCGGAAAATCAGATCCAATTTAAAAAAATTTATTTTGGCATTTTGATGAATTTTGAATATTTAAAATGAATTATTTTAAATAATAATGACAAGAAATTTATTTTGAATAGAATTGGAATGTATAAATTTCATTGAATCGAAGTTAGAATTTAAATATTTATTTATATTATAAAAGGAATTGGAAATGGTGCGGTAGTTTGAAAATTCGATTTCAAATTTCAAATGAATGTACAGGATTCAAAACAAACCAGATTTTAGTGAAACCAGAAATATTAGAATCTATTTGAAAATATGAATAAAAAGTTATATCCAACTGAAAATTCAGAATAGTCGCTATGGAAATATAGCCCTTAAAAATAGCGATTTTGCAAATGACCTCCATTTTCGACGAGACCACTTTTGTTGGATCCGGAATGTCAAGTTATTGCTAGATTCGAATTTTCATAATTTTTGAAATCAATATGTGAGCGTGGCAAAAGAAAACGTGTTTGGTAATTTCAATCTGAATCTAGTCGACTGAAAAATGACTGTTTTTCAAACGGTCTCCAAATTTGATAAAATTAGTTTTGTTAGGACTGTATCATCAAACATAGCCAGATTTATTTTTCTGTAATTTTTGGAGTCCGTATGTGGCCCCGGTAAATTAAAATGTAAGTTTGAATTCAAAATATAATGATTTATGTTTTAAACTTAGCGGAAACTGATCGTAACGGCTGAATTGGGTTACGAAACATATCCCATTGGGGCGACAGTCGTTGGAGTCAATTTGGAGTTCAGATTGAAAAGTCAACTTTTTGCAAAATTATTGAACATGATATAATTTAAAATAAAACCCTTAACCCCCTTTTTCCCTTCCCCATTGAAAATCGATTTCAGTATAAAAAAAGAAGAAACCGCCACGCATGAAACCGCTCCCCACCTCGATCTGCCGCCGCTCCTCCCCCTCAAGCCGTCGGACCACCTCAGCCCCTCCTCTTCTCTCTTTCCTTTATCTCCCTTCCCCCTCCGCTCGAGCTAAACCCTCCACCACCTAAACACAGCCCCGCCCCGCCACCTACAGGCAATGTACAACCCCCCGCCTTAGACCGCCACCTCCATCAGCACCCCATTGCCTCCGCGCCACCATGAAGATCCCGCCTTTTTCCGATGCAGTGCCCCCCTCGAACCCAAATCATCCCCCCCAAGCCAAAACCCACCGCAATCGCCACCCTCCTTCGCCGACTGCGCCACTTGCAGCACCCGACGCCCCTCCCCGCTACCTCGGCACACTTGTAAGCATTTATTTTTATTTTCCTTCAGTTATGTTAAAATTTTGATTTTTATTTGTATAACAAAGGGAAAAATATGATTTTTAATTATCAAAAGGTGAGGGAAAAGGTTAGATTTTTAATTATAAAAAGATTAGATTTTTAATTATAAAAAAAAGATTAGATTTTTAATTATAAAGATTTGATTTTTTTAACGATATAAAGATTTGATCTTTAGAAGTATAAAAATACGATTTTTATTATATGTATAGCGATATAAAAATACAATTTTTATACATGAAGTGTTATCATAAAAATGTGATTTTTATGTATTTTATATAAAAATTCGATTTTTAGTTGTGTAGAAATATGATTTTTATATATGTAGCGAAATAAAAATATGATTTTTAGTGAAGTAAAAATATGATTTTTATAAGGAAGTAGCAGTATAAAAATAGCGATTCTTAAAAATATAAACATCTTATTAAAAATGTGATTTTAATATGAATAGCGTAGAGAAGACTGCATTGGAATGTCAGGCAAATCCTGACTATTCTGAAATTCAGAAATAAAACTGGCGGAGTGGTACCCACGGTGAGAACTCCTCACTATAATTTTCTTTAATACAGTTATTTATTCTATAATTGAATATGTATGAACTGCTCCCCGTCGTCCAAAGACCATAGACGACTTGTTTGTTTGATTGTGTTGTGAAAATTGTTTGTGATGTGAAATGGATTGTACAAAATATTCATGTGTCGAATAAAATATTTTATCGTTAAAAATATAATTTTTAACGTGTATATGAATAAAATAAATATTCATTTACAAATCGGATGATTTGTTTATGTACACACATTTGACTGATATGGGTTGGGACGATAAAATTTTACACATCGCCCAACTGTACAAATATTAATCAGTGTTTGTTGTTTGAAAACCCCACACGGGTACTGCGATGATATTGGACATATACTAATCCCAATATTTAGGTGTATGTCAATCGATTGGTTGACAGACTGTTATAAGAATTGATTATTCATATTTGATGCTTATGCAGTTGTGTAGTGCACTCTGGATGATGGTTGATTGTTTACCATTGTTGTTATGTACATGTGTTGTATGAAATATATATAATCAACATTATATGGTAATTGATTGTGTCTGATTCCAGTTTAGAAAGAATGAATATTTTAAAATAACAATTACTTTAAAATAATGAATATTTTAAAATAATATTCAGTAAAAGATCAAAATATGATTTTGATGTCCGATTTGGGGTGGACACGAATATATTTAAATATTTAAAGCCGTGTTGATTAGATTAATTCCATTTTGGCATAAACGATATTTATATCGATTTTATTCATTTTTATAATGAATATCGAAAATGAAGTGATTTCAAATCTAATGTTTTGAAAATATTATCATTTATATATTAATGATATAGAATATTCAATTTTGAGTTGAAATTGAATATGAAGTTGAAATCGCTTTGAAAATGAATTTAAAATGATTTATAAAATACTTTTAAATGGAAATCGATGAAATATATATAATATATATATTTAATGGCCTGAATAGAACGTGCCGCGCCGCGACAGTTCGCGAATTTCAATCATTGACTTGTTCTAAATAGGTTTTTGGGTTTGTCGTTAACGGTGTTTTAAATAACACTTGTTCTTTAACCCGATTAACAATGGAATGAGATTTTAGGTTTTTCGTGAATGGTATCTTTACCAATACTATTCTTGGAGTTAAAAAAAATTAGAAACAAACTGGAGATTAGCAAAGTTGAATGGTTTCCTGAGTATTGATCTGATGTTGGTTTCGGCCTTCGGGATTAAAGCTTAGGGAATTGTTCTCTTACTAATTTATGGTTAGAGACTGATGGGATGGGGTCTTCAGTAACACTGTTCTTAAACCGCATGTGAAAAGAATAAATCTTTTAATTAAGATGTAGAGAAGAATTACCAATTAATTAACATTTAATTGGATTTGAATTGGAATGTGAATTGGATTTATTGTGAACTGTGTTTTAATGACATTTGTTCTTTAACCCTATTTACAGTGAAATGAGATTTGGAACTTATAAAAAGATTTACTAAAGATTTAGTGGAGATTTTCCAAAGTAAAGTTTTCCAACTTAATATACTGGAATGGAATGGAATTCGATTTGATAATAATCGAAGTGAGAGTCTATGGAGGAAGACTATTAATACACATATGGAATTTAAAAGACTTTGTCGTTATTCCATTTATATAAGTAATCGGATACAGAAATTCATATCGATTATATATGTTGATCGGTTTTCCGTGAAGATTCCATTTTTTAATGGAATGTGATTTTGGGTTTACCATGAGCTGTGTTTCACATGACATTAGTTCTTTAACCCAGTTAAAGATAAGATTAATTTCTTAACTTCGAATAACCATTAAGCAATGATTTTTGGAGATTAAAACCGAACTAGAGTTTTAATGAATTGTTAATTAGATTGAAATGTGAATCTGATAACTAAAATTATCAAATTCAAGAAATGATCGGAAAAGGAGTATCACCAGTTTTGCTCCAAGCGATAATTAAATCTTTTATTAGATTTGAACGTGAAATGGTAATTAATTTTACCGATAACACCCTGGTGTTAGATATGAAGTATTACCAGTTTTGCTTCATGGGATGAAAAGGTTGGGATTGGGAAATTAAACAAATGATTACTTCGGTAAGGTTCGCTTATCCTGAATAGTTTAGATAAACAATAATTTGGTTTGAATTGATATCCAAAGGAAGATTAAAGAATAAATTTAAAGAATTTATCTTTGGTAAAATTAATGGGAACCTTTCCCAAAGGATATGAAAATTTAAATAAAAGAATATTCAGAATTGGAATGTGGCGTATGTTGTGTTTTTATAGCACTTGTTTATTATATACGCGAGTTATCCAGAAAGACCGGGTTTATCCCATTCTGAATAACTGAATCTGCGATGAGTCGACGATGAAGACGGTGGGTCCAGACGTACTTGGAGATCGACCGGATATGCGAGGACCTCTCTCCTGTATTGGACATATGGGATGAGGAATAAGGTGCCTCCAGTTTCGTTCAGACCTAGAACGAACTTGTAAATGGATGTGTGTCTGACATTGGATTTCATTCTGTGTGATTGATAGACATCAGTTGCATAGCGTGAATTGCCTGTGTGGCATGCTGAGATGCAAATGATCAAGGCTTCTGTTGAAAAGCATAGTCTTGTGGCTGATGATCAAAGCACGACTTTAATATAGCACAGCTTTGTGTATAGCGTTGATTCGCGAGCCTCGCACCCCAGTGTGAACCAGAAACGGGAGAGGACCTCAGGGTGGACATGTGTTTCCTTCTAGCTAGGAGTGGTGTCTGGGTTTTACACGCCCAGATGTTTTACTTATGTGGATGATGGATAGTGAGGTGCCTCGGTTATGTCGGTCTCTGCGGAGCCGACGGATGGTATGGTCTTTATACAAACTAGATTGGTGCCCCATAGGGCAGGAAAACGTATTGTTCAAGCATTTTAATCCACTAACGTAAGTGTGGACCGGCCCTGACGATCCTAGTTGCAGCTGTATCCTGAGGGGCGGGCTAGAGCATCTCGAATTCGGTATGGACGATCCCTTGCCTTGGTTCACAGATGAAAATTCAACTTCCAATACATGACAATTGCGGTTTTAATTGTAGAGCCTAGTATTGGTGACATAATATATGGTACCCATGCCATCTATGATTGATACATTTATATTTGAAGTTGTTTTATACACTATGAACTTATAATAGTGTCAAATGATTTGTTTTAAACGTACCAAGCATGTTTGGCAATTATAAGGGAAAACCCTATCCTTCGGCTTGCGTTGCATTGTGTGATGGGACCTGGGTCTTATAATAGCTTCATTTTCCAAAAAGCATTGCGCTGTTTTGTTATGTGCACTGGTATTCTTGGGAGGAATCCTGTTCCGCGTTATACGGCGTGGTCCCCTGATATATCTGATTTTGAAGCAAAGTTTTAAATAACTGTTTTAGTTCTCACACCAGTCACATGACTGACCTGGAGTTTATTGTGTTAACCTAAACTCTGGGTGCCCCTATTTTCCACATGGGCAGCTAGTAGTTTTGGTTTTGCAGATTTATATTCGCAGGATCCTGGTTTACAGCTGGAATGATATTCGGAAAGCTCTGTATCCGTATATTCTTTTCAGTTGTGTTTTTTATTATTTTCCGTTGCATTGTAATTTGTAAATCTCTGATATTTATCAAATGTATATTATTTTCTCATACTTTGTATATTCTTGTACTCTAATGTAAATTATTGTAATAAGCAATGAAATGTTCTTCTGTTTGTGTTCTGATTTGTCATGTTCTCAACTCAATCCGGGCTTTCCTTTACGGGGAAGTTTGGGTTGTGCCAGCTTGGTATCAGAGCTTTGGTTTACAGAGCTCGAGAACAAGACACCTTAGAACCAAACGAAAGAATTCACCAGAGATTGGATTAGTAATATCCAATGAGAATGACTCGTTAGAGATAGGATCAATAGTATCCTAGAATGAGTTCGAAGAGTGTTGTTTTCAAAATAAAAATGAAAACTAATTTTGTTTTGAAATTTAAGTCGTATTACATGTATTTGAATATTTATTTTAAATTGATTTGGACAATCAAGTATATGAAAATTTTGCATATACGCCTAGCTAGCGTGTATTGGAAGTCTCAAATATACTGGATGGATATAGAATCACACTCTAGTCGCCCGGGGATAATTCTGGTGATGCGGCCGCATCATCAGTTTTTATGCTCGAGTTTTGAAAGTGAGATATCTATATATTTCCAATCGACTGGTGTGAGAACCAAAACTAGATAGGGTTATTGTTGTGATTTGGCTCCAAAAACATGATTTTTGACTATGTATATCAAAGTTATATGTTTGAAAAATTAATTAACCAATTGACTGCTGGTAGTATTGTTTGATTATTACTGTAACTAAAAAAAAAAAAAAAAAATTGAGCTGAATTGAGATTGGTTGAAATTGCATGCATATACATGTATATACATTGAACAGGTCATAGCAGAGAAGCTAAGCAGAGGAATAAATTTGTATGCTCGACAAATAGGAACATGTTTACTAATTTATTGGGTTTGGGTGATTTTATGAGCCGCTTGGCTTTTTCTTTTTCTTTTTGAGATGAAAGGGCCTGATTGGCGGTTTGGGGATTTTCCCGATGCTCCCTGTACAAAGGAGGTTATGGCGAAATTTTTCAAAAATTTAGGGTGTTAGGCAAATTTTTGAGAAATTAGAAATACTTAGAAACTGAAAGGTTGAAGAATGAAAGTTGAGTTGATTAGTTAAACAACTTTCAGCTCCGTTCCTTTTCGAGGCCGAAAAGATTTTAATTGGGGAGATTGTAACAACCCGGAAAATCAGAACCAATTTAAAATTTTTATTTTGGCATTTTAATGAATTTTGAATATTTAAAATGAATTATTTTAAATAATAACGACAAGAAATTTATTTTGAATAAAATTAGAACGTACATATTTCTTTGAATCGAAGTATGAATATAAATATTTATTTATATTATAAAAGGAATTGGAAATGGCGCGGTGGTTTGAAAATTCGATTTTTTTCAAATGAATGTACAGGATTCAAAACAAACCGGATTTTAGTTAAACCAATAATATTAGAATCTATTTGAAAATATCTTTCCAATGAATATGAAAATTGAAATTTCATAGCGGGAATAAAAAGTTATGTCCAGTTGAAAATTCAAAATAGTCGCTATGGAAATATAGCCCTTAAAAAACCGATTTTGCAAACGACCTCCGTTTTCGACGAGACCAATTTTGTTGGATCCGGAATGTCAAGTTATTGCTAGATTCCAATTTTCATAATTTTTGAAATCAATATGTGAGCGTCACAAAAGAAAACGTGTTTGGTAATTTCTGTTTGAATTTAATCGACTGAAAAATGAGCATTTTTAAATGGTCTCCAAATTTGATGAAATTAGTTTTGTTAGGACCGTATTGTCAAAACATAGCTAGATTTATTTTTTTGGAATTTTTGGAGGCCATATGTGGACCCGGTAAATTGAAATGTGCGTTTGAATTTAAAATATAATGATTTATATTTCAAACTTAGCGAAAACTGATCGTAACAGCCGAATTGGGTTGCGAACCATTATGTTAGGAATGGGGGTAATTAGCTAGGGTCGATAGTCTTTGGAGTCAATTTGGAGTTCAGATTGAAAAGTCAACTTTTTGCAAAATTATTAAATATAATATAATTTAAAATAAAACCCTTAACCCCCTTTTTCCCATCCCCGTTGAAAATCGATTTCAGTATAAAAAGAAGAAGAAGCCGCCACGCACGAAACCGCTCCCCACCCCGATCCGTCCCCGCTCCTCCTCCTCAAGCTATCGGACCACCTCAGCCCTTCCTCTTCTCTCTCTCCCCTCTATCTCCCTTCCCCCTCCGCTCGAGCTAAACCCTCCACCACCCAAACACAGCCCCGCGCCGCCACCTACGGCAACACGCCCCCTCCCCCGCCTCAGACCGCCACCTCCATCAGCACCCCCTTGCCTCCGCGCCACCGTGAAGATCCACTTTTTTTCGACGCAGCGCACCCCTCGTACCCAAATCATCCCCACCAAGCCAAAACCCGCCGCAATCGCCACCCTCCTACGCCGATTGCGCCACTTGCAGCACCCGACGCCCCTCCCCGCCACCTCGGCACCCTTGTAAGCATTTATTTTTATTTTTCTTCAGTTATGATTTAAAATTTTGATTTTTATTTGTATAAAAAAGGGAAATATGATTTTAATTATAAAAAGCTAAGATTTTTAATAAGGAAAAGGTTAGATTTTTAATTATAAAAAGATTACATTTTTAATCATAAAAAGATTAGATTTTTAATTATAAAAAATTAGATTTTTAATTATAAAGATTTGATTTTTTAACGATATAAAGATTTGATCTTTAGAAGTATAAAAATGCGATTATTATTATATGTATAGCAATATAAAAATATAATTTTTATACATGAAGTGTTATCATAAAAATGTGATTTTTATGTAAATGGCTTTATATAAAGATTCGATTTTTAGTTATATAAAAATTCGATTTTTAGTTGTGTAGTAATATGATTTTTATATATGTAGCGAAATAAAAATATGATTTTTAGTGAAGTAAAAATACGATTTTTATAAGAAAGTAGAAGTATAAAAATAGCGATTCTTAAATGTATAAACATCATGTTAAAAATGTGATTTTTAATATGAACAGCGTAGAGAAGACTGCGTCGGAATGTTAGGCAAATCCCGACTGTCTGAAATTCAGAAATAAAACTGGCGGAGTGGAACCCACGGTGAGAACTCCTCACTATAATTTTCTTTATACAGTTATTTATTCTATAACTGCATATGTATAAACTGCTCCCCGTCGTCCATAGAACATGGACGACTTGTTTGTTTGATTGTGATGTGAAAATTGTTTGTGATGTGAAATGGACTGTACAAAATATTCATGCGTCGAATAAGATATTTTATCGTTAAAAATATAATTTTTAACGTGTATATGAATAAAATATTCATTTAAAAATCGGACGATTTGTTTATGTACACATATTTGACTGGTATGGATTGGGATGATTAAATTTTACACATCGCCCAACTACACAAATATTAATCAGTGTTTGTTGTTTGAAAACCCCACACGGGTGCTAGGATGATATTGGACATACACTAATCCCAATATTTATGTGTATGTCAATCGATTGGTTGGCAGGCTGTTATAAGCGTTGATTATTCATATTTGATGCTTATGCAGTTGTGTAGTGCACTTTGGACAATGGTTGATTGTTTATCATTGCTGTTACATACATGTGTTGTATGAAATCCATATAATCAACATTATATGGTAATTGACTGTGTCTGATTCCAGTTTAGAAAGAATGAATATTTTAAAATAACGATTACTTTAAAATAATGAATATTTTAAAATAATATTCAGTAAAAGATCAAAATATGATTTTGATGTCCGATTTGGGATGGACACGAATATATTTAAATATATAAAGCCGCGTTGATTAGATTAATGCCATTTTGGCGTGAATGATATTTATATCGATTTTATTCATTTTTGTAATGAATGTCGAAAAAGAAGTGATTTCAAAATCTAATGTTTTGAAAATATTATCATTTATATATTAATGATATGGAATATTCAATTTTGATTTGAAATTGAATATGAAATTGAAATCGCTTTGAAAATGAATTTAAAACGATTTATAAAATACGATTAAAATGGAAATCGATGAAATATATATAATATATATACTATATATATTTAATGGTCTGAATAGAACGCGCCGCGGTAGTTCGCGAATTTCGACCATTGACTTCGAATGGACATTACGGGAGATCTGACCGTCAGATTCTCCTAAAACCAGAACCGTTGGGTTCGTATCGAAAAGAGATTTCCAATGAATATAAGGAATTTAAAATCTAACAGTTGGATTTGGAATTATATCCAAATCAAATTTGGGAAAGGTCTATGTAAGTGCAGTTCGATGACCATTTATGGAAATCGACTCTACGAGCCTTGATAAAATTATTAAAAATATTAATAATTTGTGTAAAATCATAATAAATGATTTGGAAAGAATTAGGATGAAAAATTTCATATTTGAAAAGATAAAAATATATTTTATCGAAATGAACTAGTTATTAACTAGAATTATAATCCAATTATTTTTAAATAAATAAATTGGATTTGGAATGGTTTTAAAAATAACCAAAATTTCCAATATATAAATTGGATTGGATTTGAATCGAAATTATCTTCGGAATATTTCAATATTGGATTCCGTGATTATACAGACATTGTGGAGGAATTTGGAATTTGTTGGTTTCAGAATTTGGAGGATTATTGGATTCCGTGATTATACAGATATATATATATATATATATATATATATATATATATATATCGTTATTCCCAATATGATATTTGTTGGTTTCAGAATTTGATATTGAATATAAGCCGATAAATTTTCTATTCAGAGCTTTGTATTTAAATTGAAAATGGTTTTTGGGTTTGTCATGAACGGTGTTTTGAATAACACTTGTTCTTTAACCCGATTAACAATGGAATGAGATTTTGGGTTTGTCGTGAGTGGTATCTTTACTAATACTGTTCTTAAACCCAATGGAGTTAAAAAAAATTAGAAACTAACTGGAGATTAGCTAAATTGAATGGTTTCCTGGGTATTGATCTGATGTTGGTTTCGGCCTTCAGGATTAATGCTTTGGGAATTGTTCTCTTGCTAATTCACGGTTAGAGACTGATGGGATGGGGTCTTCGGTAACACTGTTCTGAAACCGCATGTGAAAAGAATAAATCTTTTAATTAATATGTAGAGAAGAATTACCAATTAATTAACATTTAATTGGATTTGAAATGGAATGTGAATTAGGTTTATTATGAACTGTGTTTTAACGACATTCGTTCTTTAACTCAATTTACAATGAAATTAGTTTTGGAACTTATAAATGTTTTTACTAAAGATTTAGTGGAGATTTTCCAAAGTAAGTTTTCCAACTTAATATATTGGAATGGTATGGAATTTGATTTGATAATAATCGAAGTAAGAGTCTTCGGAGGAAGACTGTTAATATATATGGAATTTAAAAGGTTTTGTCGTTATTCCATTTATATTAGTAGTCGGATACGGAAATTAATATCGATTATATATGTTGATCGGTTTTCCATGAAGATTCCATTGTTAATGGAATGTGATTTTGGGTTTATCGTGAACTATGTTTTACATGACTTTAGTTCTTTAACCCAGTTAAAGGTAAGATTAATTTTTCAACTTGGAATAATCATTAAGTAATGATTTTTGGAGATTAAAACTGAACTAGAGTTTTAATGAATCTTTAATTAGATTGAAATGTGAATCTGATAACTAAAATTATCAAATTCAAGAAATGATCGGAAATGGAGTATCACCGGTTTTGCTCCAAGCGATAGTCAAATCTTTAATTAGATTTGAATGTGAAATGGTAATTAACTTTACTGATAACACCGTGGTGTTAGATATGAAGTATTACCAGTTTTGCTTCATGGTTTGAATAGGTTGGGATTTGGAAATTAAACAAATGATTACTTCGATAAGGTTCACTAATCCCGACTAGTCTGGATAAACCAGAATTTGGTTTGAATTGATATCCAAAGGAAGATTAAAGAATAAATTTAAATAATTTATCTTTGATAAAATTAATGGGAACCTTTCCCAAAGGATATGAATATTTAAATAAAAGAATATTCAGAATTGGAATGAGGCGTATGTTGTGTTTTTATAGCACTTGTTTATTATATACGCAAGTTATTCAGAAAGACCGGGTTTAATCCATTCTGTATAACTGAATCAGCGATGAGTCGACGATGAATACGGTGGTTGAAGACCGGAGGTCTTCACATCATTTGGATGATTACTGATGTCTTGATTAGGCTGTACACCCAAGACAAGGTAATAAGTGGTCGTCCAGGCGAACTTGGAGATCGACCAGATATGCGAGGACCTCTCTCCTGTATTGGACATATGGGATGAGGAATAAGGTGCCTCCGGTTTCGTTCAGACCCAGAATGAACTTGTAAATGGATGTGTGTCTGACATCGAATTTCATTCTGTGTTATTAATAGACATCGGTTGCATAGCGTGAATTGCCTGGGTGGCATGCTAAGATGCAAATGATCAAGGCTTCTGTTGAAAAGCAGAGTCTTGTGGTTGATGATAAAAGCACGACTTTAATATAGCATAGCTTTGTGTATAGCATTGATTCGCGAGCCTCGCATCCCGGTGTGAACCAGAAATGGGAGAGGACCTCAGAGAGAACATGCGTTTCCTTCTAGCTGGGAGTGGTGTCTGGGTTTTACACGCCTAGATGTTTTACTTATGTGGTTGATGGATAGTGAGGAGCCTCGGTTATGTCGGTCTCTGCAGAGTCGATGGATGGTATGGTCTTTATACAGACTAGATTGATGCCTCATAGGGCGGGGAAACGTATTGTTCAAGCATTTTAATCCACTAACGTAAGTGTGGACCGGCCCTGACGATCCTAGGTGCAGTTGCGGCTGTATCCTGAGGGGCGGGCTAGAGCGCCTCGAATTCAGTAAAGAAGATCCCTTGCCTTGGTTCACAGATGGAAATTCAACTTCCAATACGTGACAATTGCGGTTTTGATTGTAGAGCCTAGTATTGGCGACATGATATATGGTACCCATGCCATCTATGATTGATACATTTATATTTGAAGCTGTTTTATATATTATGCACTTATAATAGTATCAAACGATTTATTTTAAATGTACCAAACATATTTGGCTATTATAAGGGAAAACCCTATCCTCCGGCTTGCGTTGCATTGTGTGATGGGACCCGGGTCTTATAATAGCTTCATTTTTTCAAAAAGCATTGCACTGTTTTATTATATGCACTGATATTCTTGGGAGGAAACCCGTTCCGTGTTATATGATGTGGTCCCTTGATATATCTGATTTTGAAGCAAAGTTTTAAATAACTGTTTTAGTTCTCACACCAGTCACATGACTGACCCGGACCTTATTATTTTAACCTAAACTCTGGGTGCCCCTATTTTCCACACGGGCAGCTAGTAGTTTTGGTTTTGCATATTTATATTCACAGGATCTTGGTTTACAGCTGGAAAGATATTCGAAAAGCTATGTATCCGTATATTCTTTTCAGTTGTGTTTTGTATTATTTTTCGCTGCATTGTAATTTGTAAATCTCTGATATTTATCAAATGTATATTATTTTCTCATACTTTGTATATTCTTGTATTCTGATGTAAATTATTGTAATAAGCAATGAAATGTTCTTCTGTTTGTGTTCTGATTTGTCCTGTTCTCAACTCAATCCGGACATTCCTTTATGGGGATGTTTGGGTCGTGTCAGTATTATATAGTGTTCACCAAGTCAAAGTCTTTGAATGGAGCCATTGAGATAAATAGGTAATGATTAAAACCTCTTCGAGTCAAGTGGTTGAATCCATTCATCACAAGTTGTGTTAGATCGTTGGTTCCCGTATGTGATTGCACACATATGGGTCATTGCCAAACAACGTCGTCTTCTTGTGCAAGTCGAGCATATGGTCAACTCGAATCAATTGTCGCACATAAGCCAGTGTATGGAGTCATCGACCAAGTTATGAAATTGCAAGTGATAATTTTTTTGTATATCTAGATCAATTATCGAACTGGGCACCGATTCGATATTGTCGATTTGGACTCGGTCAGCTGTCACTTCCCACAGAAGTCCAAAAGCCTTTTTCTTCACATATATATCGGCCCCCCCATGGTTATTTTCCTTTTACTTTTTACGATTTCTAACTCATAATTTCTGAAATTTCCAAACCCTAGTCTGAATCAATCTTTGCTCTTGATCTTTAAGCACTAGGTGGGTTTAAGGTCCGATTCCACGTTTTTCAATTCGGGTTGATCTTGAATTGCAGTTTTGTGTTTTCATGCGAACTGAATCTCAAGTTGCACTTGGGTTCGTTATCAGTGATGCTGGTGGCGACTTCAACAGCAGTTCTGGCACCATGGCTATGCTTCGACGTGGAGAAAGATGAGGCAAGATGGTCGGAGGGGTCGATACGATAAGTCGATGCACAAAGAGGCTTCATGGGCATTGTGTTGGAGAAGACAATGGGAAGAACTGAAAGAATCTGGATTGGACAACAGGGCCCACTATGATAGTGGAGAACAGAAGATGGGTTGGAGTATGGAGAAAAATACCCAAGGCTTGGTTCGATATAGTCATTACTCGACCTGGGTGGGATCGTAGGTGTGACATGGTCGAAAAGGTTTCTGGGTTTTCGATATATTCATTATTCGACCTAGGTTCGATATAGTCATTATCCTTCTTATATTCCTTCTTTCTTTCTTCTTTCTCGCTGTCCAACTTCTTTCTTCTAACTTTCTGGGTTTTCAATTCTTGAGTTTGAGCATGTGAATAAAGAGTATGTTTTAGTGTCGAAATTTGAGGGTTGGATTTTCCAATTCGTTGCATGTATTATATATCATTGTATGGATATATCTCTTAAAACAAAATCTGAAACACACACTACTGTATCAGTTTATTACTCAAGCTGAGAAAGATACTGAGCAACAATTCAAAAAAAATTCAAACTGATGGAGGAGTAGAATTTATACCTTTGAAGGAGTTATTTAGCAAAAAAGGCATTGTTTATAGAATCACATGTCCTCATACTTCTGAAAAAAACGATCTAGTAGAAGGAGAGCATTGGCAAATAGTAGAAACTGGCCTAATACTTCTTGCTCAGGCATATTTACCCCTAAAAATTTATCCCATTGCATTTTCTATTGTCGTTAACTTAACTAATAGACTCCCAACAAAAGCTTTGAAATTAAGATGTCCAATGGAAGCCATGTTCAATGTTAAGCCTGACTACAAAACTTTAAAATCTTTTGGATGTTCATATTTTCCATACTTAAGGCCATACAACTCTCACAAATTAGATTTTAGATCAACTCCATGCACTTTATTAGGGTATGCCATAAACCAAAAAGGGTATAAGTGTCTAGACAAAAATGGGAAAATTTTCATATCTAGACATGTAGTATTCAATGAAAGGGAATTCCCTTTCAATCAAACAGGAATTAAAGTTACGCAAAGCGTATACAATCCAAGGATATCCATACCTGATCTGCCAGAGCATTCTGATGCTATAAATCCACTCAGATCTAAGCATCGATGATCTAAGCATCGACAATCTATGTTTACTACTCGTAAATCAAGATATTAAATGCTCAGAAATCAACCAACCCATAAGCAATAATGAAAAAATATATCAAGACTTTGGTTCCTATGCCTCAAAATAAGAATATAGTTAGTTGTAAATGGACCTATAAGGTCAAAACTGTTGACACCTAAAATTGGCACAACACCCAAGAGACAAATTTGTAGAGATTAAATGAAGACAAATAAGTGAAAAAGGCAGAGGAAAACGATCACATACAGTTTTACATTGGTTCGGCGTTAACGAGCCTACGTCCACTTTATAATTCTACTTCTTATATCAGATGATCTATTACAGTCAAATAGTTACAATAGTGATATAATCAGAAATTTTCCAAATGATCCTTCTCTGAGTCCAGAAGGTCTATTTATAGTTTCTACAACATTTAAATTGGCTGAGATACGTGTCCTATGATCCAAGACATTAGGAGATCCCAAAGAGGAGTTCTTTTCGTGGGTGGCAGCGCGATTTAAATCTACAGTGATAGGTGGTGTCTGATCCTATCATGAAGGATGACTAATAACGTTCAATTAGGAGTGAGACCAAATCTTTAGGAGGATATTTTGCATGGAATTAGAATGAATCTGACCCAGTCGGTCCGAAGGTCACGGGCTCTAACTAGCTCGCATATCGGGTCCTTATGCTTGGCTCAAGTCCTAGGTGTCGATCGACTCGTCCCTAGATTGGTTGGTTCTATGGCTAGGGTCACATAAGCTTTCTCGTCTTTTTGGGTTGGATTCCATGGTACCAATGAATTTTGATGGCCTTGCCAAAAAGATAGTCAAACACACTTCCCCCCAAAGTATGTCATGTTAAGAATAAGGCATGCTTTGAATATTTTATTCTGAACCATCTCTTATTGTAAGGAAATTGGGATAATATATTTCTATCGGCATGAAGATCTTTCTATGGGTCACACGAGCTAAGGTTCGACCAGATGTCTTAGGAACTAATGCTAGTCTAGGGAATGATCAAGCTTTGCAGTCACGCATCTATTCAACCAGGCTTGGCCCATTAACGGATTGACACATCAAACCCAATGTCTGATTCAATAGTCATGTCAACTGAAGACGAGGAGCCCCTTCGTCCTATTATAAAAGACTGGCCCACCTTCCTTATTTACTTTTGTACTTTTTCGCCGCAATCGACTATGTTACTTCTTAAAGCAATCGGAAGAAATATTCTTTGCTAAAGACCAAGATCGTCTTCTTCGACTTCTCTATAAGTATTGGTGCTCCTTTCCTCATTTTTTAAATACTAATTTTTCACATAGATCTTCCCTAGTCTTCTTTCTCTATTTCAATATCCCATACAATTTATGGTCTGAGTCACCGGCGTCGAACTCGCCGGAATCGCGGCCTGGCGATTAGGCGACAGTCAGATGTGCTCCTGGTTTCATATGTGGTGATAATCGATGGTGATAAAGGAGTTATCTTCGTGAAGAAGTTTGGAGTGAAGAAGTGTCTCTCCTTTAAGAACATTTCAAATTTCGAAGCGCCATCAAATCTTAGGACACGTGGCAGTAAAAGAAGAGGGAATGATTGTACGGATACGTACATGCAAGGATGATGGCTCTTGGTATGTTCAGGCAGAAGAAGATAAGGAATGATATTTAAAATCTATGCTTGCCAACTCAGCGTCATAGAATAAGTGGTTGGTTTCACCATGATTGGAAATACTACCCGACCCTGGGTCGGTAAGGTTATTGGTCGGCTTCTTTAGGGTCGAAGGCCATAAAGCTGAATATGTTCTTGATTGTTGCGTTCAACTTAAAATGTCACTTTCTCTTACACACACTTGTAAATACATATGTTGAAATGTTATGATCTCATCAATTTGACTGAGCCTTTTCATTTCTTTTCTGTAGTATCACTCACAATGGCTGATTGACGCAACACCCATTAACTCGAAGCTCAAAAGAAAAAGGTCATATCCACCCCTATAGACTTGGAAAGTTTCTCGGCTTCTAAATCCACGACCGACCCCGAGTTTGGGTTTAACGTCGATACTTATGGTCGATTGGTCGATCCTCCTCATGCTATGGAAATTGGGGAATCCAGCGGAGCAACACTTGCACCCTATACTCTCCCTGAGGCTAACTTTATAACAGCTCCTAAGGACTCCTGGTCCGGTACAATGACCGAAAGATAGCTAAGAAACTTGAGTGCTAAACACAAACTTCCATGGCGTGATTTTCTTGCTCCAACAGAAATGGATCGTCCCACAATCCGCCAAATAGATATATGGCAGTTACTTGCCCCATATGCAATGCCGGGGCTATCCCCTCTTTCTCTCCATTCATACTTGACTTTCTAAGGAAAATTAATCTGGCCCCTATGCAATTTCATCCGATCGCATATGCCAACTTACTGTCTTTATGTGTCCTAGACATGAAGTACTTAAACAGAATCCCAACTCTCAATGACATAGTGTTTTTCTTCAACTTCAGACATCAAGAGCAAATGTCTCCTTCTTTTATTTATTTTTAGGTTGTACGCAATCGAAAAATCGTCGAGGGAATCCCAAGCAAACTGGGTGACACTAAGAACACCTGGTTTTTCTTTAAACAACAACCAAGATGTGCTCGTTGCTGGCTTCGATATCGTAAGTCTTTTTTACTTTAGTTGATTTGCTCATAGGCAAGCCTCTTATACAAATTGTTCCCATGTAGGTGATAAGCCAGCGCGACCTACAGAGAGAGTGTTCGAGGATCGCTTTGATATGTCGGTTGCTCATGAGAAGGAATACGACACTACAAGGAGCTTTTAACCAATGAAAATCTTTGTCATTGTCATCTTCTGGATAAGAAGAGGTCATTAGGACCCTCAGACAGCAAGGGTCCTCCTTCGCACAACATTAAGTTGGATGTGCCCCTTCCCCAAAAGAAATCGACCAATGTCAAGGTCGTGCCCCCAGTCGAGGGGTTGTCTGTTCAACCCTCATCCGAAGGGAAAAAGAATACTCGTCATCAAGTCAGGATAAAGAAGTCGATTTTTAAGAGACTACGCCGAGAGTCTGATTTGCTCAAAATGCAGAAGGGACCGACAGTAGCAGCTTCGGAGAAGGTTCATGTAGAAAAAATTGAGGAGGGGATTGTCGATCACCAACTAGAATATTTTTATGTTAGAATAGATCCTTCCCTTGTTCATGGTCCTTAAGAGGAAGAATCGGCCTTCCCTTTCTCGGAATTACAAAATGTGGATATGCCAGATACATTTATTTCTTCTTAGAACTTGGACCTGGATGAGTTTTTTCATACTAAGTCTAGGGAAGATTTAATAACAACCGAACTGAAAGACACAGGGGACACATATCATGTTTCAGGCTCAGGTAAGTTTAGGAGAAAAACTTAATATACATAGCACTAGAACTGTACGTCACAGTTC
Organism: Allium sativum; assembly: GCA_030737875.1. Classification (NCBI taxonomy): domain Eukaryota; kingdom Viridiplantae; phylum Streptophyta; class Magnoliopsida; order Asparagales; family Amaryllidaceae; genus Allium; species Allium sativum. The sequence goes on along the minus strand of CM060913.1, from coordinate 417,986,669 downwards.
TATTTTCTGTTATGTATGTCGATTAAAATTTCTTTATCGTAATACAGGTGCGGTCGATGAGGAGTATTATGATGTCAACTTTGAGTCCCTTTTGGAGGAAGGCGGTCCCGTTGGGTCGGCCCCGCTGCAAGTCAGGCAAGAGGGCGATCATGGGGACGACGATCGTGGAGAGAAAGACAAAAAGGAGAAAAAGAAGAAAAGGAAAGAACAGGAATCCAGGAAGAGGAAGAGGCAAGAGAAGGGAAGTCTAGGTCATAAGGAGAAGGACGGGAAGAGGAGAAAGCCTCATAAAGAAGGGGAGAAACCTGAAACTTCCATAGTCGACCAGTCATCCCACTTTCATAGTTGACCCTTCTCCTGAGGCACAATCGGCTGGAACCCGTGATCATGAATTTGTTGCTCTTCCTGTCCATCTTGAAAAAAGTCCCCAGGGATCAACCCATCCGGATTGAGAAAGGTTACCTACTGAACAAATCAAGGAAATGGAAGAACTCTTTTCGGGCCTCTATTTTGACGGTATCGAGCTTGCCCCCATGCTGCAACCATTTCCTCAAAGATTTGAAATTATGGGTAATTGGAATATATTATAATCCAAGATTTAAAATTGGGACTTGAATCAAGAAAGTGAAAATGAACGCCTAAGACACGAGGTTAGATTCGGATTGCGGTATAAGTCTGCCCGGTACTGCTCGCCATATCCAGCAACCGCAAACGGTAATCTAATGTGAGAGATCAAAGGAAGAAATTAGATGTGTAATAATGCAAAGACACGAGGTTAGATTTGGATTCTGGTATAAGTCTGCCCCTAATCGCCCGGCATATCCAGCAACTACAAATGGTAATCTATTGTGGGAGGTCTTGCAAGATTACGGTTATAATGAATTAACGAACACTTAACCAAGATAATACATGTGATAAGACATGGGAATAATAAAGGGTTAAGTGGGTAACATGGGTAGCATGTAAAACATAATTAAAGCACTTAACCAAGATGAGACATGTGATAAGACATGGGGATAAAAAGGGGTTAAGTGGGAATTCCTAGTGGGGACCAAGCTTAGGAGGGAAGCTTGTGTCAAGTGTGTGGACCCTCTTCAACCAGTAACCCATTTTAGTATCTATATGAGCTCGTACTAGGTTGAGGACAGGGACACGCTTACTGGGGTTGATCGTAAGAGGTCAAAAAGAGATAGCGATGGCAGTGCAAGTCCAACGGAGTCATGTGCGTGCGTGGGTCCGGGCTGGTAGGTAAGACGTTGTTGCATCATGTAGGTATAAGCTGTGCATTTCAGTAGTATCAGGTTTGCCACCTTATGGAGTGATACACCCTATTGTGGGACCAACATAGGTATCTACGAGGTTAGGGAGCCTATCGAATGGGAAGGGTAGTGGGTACAACTAGTGGGGATAGGAGCAAGTTGACACCTATGATAGTGACAAGAAGTACACAAACTACCATCATTATATTTGTTTAAGAGGGATCATCTTTTAGTATGTAACTAGTATGTTGGTATGGTGCAGAGCGTATCTTATAGTGGTTAGGAGCGCAGTTGGTGTTCTATCTTGCTTATCTTGTTTACCTTGTCATATTTGCTTATGTTACAGTCATCTCTTATATCCAGTTTATGTTCTTATCCTGTTACTTTACTGATTATATTGTTAAAGTCATTGGACTCGCCAGAATTTATGTCTAACCCTTTTTGTTTCACCTCTTTTCTTTCTTTTTCCCCCCAGGTCCTTAGGGTGAGGTTTGTGAAGCTTGACTCGGATTTATTTCTTCTTGAAGTGCTTGGAAGTGTTGAAATTAATGCTCAGCTTTATCTCTTTTTCATTATGGCTATTTGGACTGGGATTATGGTTTTGCTTTTATGTACTCTTGAAACACCCCACCTCTGTTAAGGTCACTCACAAAGGGAAAGCCCTAACTTTGGTGGAGCATTTTAGGTAAAAGATGCAGATAAATTACAAGACAGATAAATAAAGCAGCAGAAAATAAAGTCATTTTATAAACAATGTGATTCAGTCGAGCTTTTACAACAGTTGTCTCAATCGTACTTAAAAGTAATACATAGAACTTCTGTCTTGATCTAAAATCTTCCAAATTAAAAGAAGCATAAAAATAACAATGATATTCCCTAATAAAGCATGAACCAGCCATAGCAGTGGAAGAGAGAATCCAAACCAATACATCGACTATCTTTGAGCTTGGAAAGAAAACTGAGCTAAGTGGTAACATTTCCTCCATGTGAACCTGGGGGGGGGGGGGGGGGAATGGAAGAAAAGAGGCAAAACAAAACTAGGTCAGACATAAGTCTGGTAAGTCCAGTGACTGTCAGCATATAAACAGGAAAAAGCATCATGACATGAATAAACTGAATATAAGACAATACCTGATAACAGGGGTAACAAGATAACATAGGATAAGCATAAGGTATGATGATAAGGCAAGATAAACTGAATGCGCTTCTACTCTTTCTCTGCTTCGCTACGACTTTTTTTATTCTGATTTCTATATCTATCTCTGCACCACCTAACTAATGTCCCAACTAGTAATCTATATAAAATGATAACGCGATCCCAATCCCCGTAATTATGGTAGCCTTCAGGTGTACATCTATCGTGAGGATTCCACCTCAATCTGTCTAATTGCCATGAACATGTTAGTTGTACCCTTACTACCCTATCGATCGGCTCTTTACTTGCATTAATGCTCCATGTGTCTGTGTCAATCGGCCCTTTCTTGCGTGTAGATACCCTGTGCTGGTCCCACCATAAGGTGTATCAATCCTTATGATAGCAACCCGACACGATTCAAGATGCACAGCATATAACTACTGGTACCCAGTGCCTGCTTTTTCCCACTCCGGAGTACGTGTACGCCCGTAAACCATCGGAACCTACACTGACGTACCCCCTAATGTTGTTTTGACCGCTTATAATCAACCCAGTAATCGTGCCCCACCCTGCCTAGTTTCAGGGTACCATGATACATCTAAGTGGGTTACTGCTGAAATGGGTCCCCGTTACTAGGGTTTCCTTCTGGTTAAGTTTGTGGGCCTATATATACAAATATATCACACCTACACCAGATGTACTTAACCCTCCCACCGATTCTAGCATGTTTACTTAACGGTTAAATTTGTGGGCCTATATGTACTAATATTACCCATCTACACAAGATGTACTTAACCCTCCCATCGATCCAAGCATGTTTATTTAACGGTTAAGTTTGTGGGCCTATATTTACTAATATTACCCACCAACCCGATATGTACTGAACCCTCCCGCACATTATGCCATATTGGTTAAGTGTTCTCCATTCATGTTAACTTAACCCACCTATTCATCGTGTCATGTTGGTTAAGTGTTTCTTATTAACTTAACCTCGTTCATTCATCAAGTTATATTGGTTAAGTGTTTTCTTGTTAACTTAACCCCATGTGTTCATCATGTTGTATTGGTTAAGTGTCATCAATCGATTCAAGTTAACTTAACCCACCTACTTGTCATGTTACTTTGGTTAAGTGTTGCCTTCTTGTGTCAACTTAACCCTACCACAAATCAAGTTATATTAGTTAAGTGTTAACTTAATCCTTTCCATTTATCATGTTATACAGGTTAAGTGTTTCCTATTAACTTAACCCTAGTCATTCATTATGCTATACTGGTTAAGTGTTTCCTATTAACTTAACCCTAGTCGTTCTTCTTGTTATATTGGTTAAGTGTTCCTCATTAACTTAACCCTAGTCATTCATGTTATATTGGTTAAGTGTTCCTATGAACTTAACCTTAGTCATTCATCTCGTTCATTAGCATTAGTTGATTATTAATGCAACCACCTCTCACATTAGATATGTGTTGTTGCATTTACTGGATGTGTCGTGCAGTTTCAGGCAGTTTTACACCACAACTCAATCTAACCTCGGGTTTTTCTTCGGCATGATGCACTAACCTCTCAAATTAGATAGATGTTGCTGTGGTTACTGGATGTGCCGGGCGGTTCCGGGTAGTTTTACACCACAACTCAATCTAACCTCGGGTTAGGCATATTCATATTTTCACTAATTTACATGTTTACAGATTATATGCAAACTATTCACAATTGTTGTCAATTTCAGATTATATCACATTTTCCATAAAAGTCCAAGTCTATATTTATATGCTAATTATCCCAACCAGTCATGTTTCAATTCTCAAGTTATGCCCAACAAAGCTAATTGCAAGTTATGGCCCCCAAATTCAATTTCGAGTTATTACTCAAATTAGGCTACATCTAATCTTCCCAAGTTGGTACCAATAGTCATGCCCCAATACCCCAAGTTCGCAACAAAGACAAATTATGCCCCAAATCATAAGTTACAAAATTATGTTCCACCATTACCAAATAGACTATTCCCCATTACCCCCCATTCCAAACGCACGCACAATAAGTTTCAGTCTAGATTCGAGGTTAATCTAGATTCATAAAATAAAGGGGACGAAAGAGGAACATAAACGAGAGTACGGACAAAACAGGCATTAAAATGGTAGATCTGTCAAATATTTTGGACCTAAGAGGATTACAGATCTGTTAGAGTTGGAGTATAACAAAGATAGATCTGAAACATACTAACAGAAATAATCTCATAGACGTATAGATCTGATATAAGTAACATCATGAACCTAAAAGGATTATACAGCAGATGTCCAACAAAGATAGGCATAATTGAATAATAAATTCCTAGGCATGTAAATCATTGATTCAATAGAAAGATAGGAATTAATCTAAAAGATTTGTCTTATCATCAAGCATAGACTTAGATCCATTTCATTATATGCTAAAATCACTATTAGGTGTTTAAATCTGAAAATAACTTGAACTTACATAATTACAGTTCAATTTACGCCCCAAATCCCAAGTTATATGTCCAATATGTTTTATGTCTCAAATCTCAAGTCATATTTCCAATACTTTATGCCTCAAATCTCAAATCATTTTGTCCAATACTTTATGCCTCAAATCTCAAGTCATATGTTCGATACACTTTATGTTTTGTATACAACATGTGTTATGTCCTCAAATTAGTTACAACTCAATTATGCCTAATTATACATAATTTGATGTTTTTCCCAAATTTTAGCGCTGGTCATGTCCAAATCATATTTTATGCCCAATTTTATTTTCAACGTACGTTCGTCTCTTTTGAGATCCGACTCAGGCTCATTGTAGCCTGGTTATGAAACAAAATGGGAAGAAGGAAAGAAGAGGCAAAGAACGGACATAATATTATCAATAAAAAAGATCTAATGGATATAGAAAGATAGATAGAAATAGGCATAATCTCAGATCCAGATTTATTACAATGTTAGAATCATAATTAACTTTTATTTCTTAAAGTAACGTGAACTTAGAAATTACAGAACGGTCTTGAATTCTGGGATCTGTATTCTGAAACTGAATAGCTCTCCCTTAAAGTAGACTATTTGTTCTTCTAATTTAGATTTGATTTGATGTTCTTCGTAATTGATTACTAGTTTGGATTTTATTTTCTAGTTTGGAGAGAATGAATGGAGGCTTAGGCAAGCTTGTAGACGAACATCATGACAGGACCATAGTTTTAGGGTTATGATGTTAGGGTTTAGGTTTAGCTACGTATATAGATGTCTAGGATTATTTAGAGCCCTTAATGAACTTGGAGTCCATCAGAACCAACCAGCTCAAATACACATCATCTGGCCACTCAGAAGAAGACACATCATCACAGAACACTCCAGAATTCTGTGATGGATCAGTATGGGCGCATTTGGCAGGTGCACCAGTGCATTTTTGTACTAGCGCACTTGTGAAGTGCGCCGGTGCATTCTGGTCGACTTCCGGTTTTTCTGCCTAACTTCGTTCGTCCATATCTTCTTCATATGTTATCCGTTTTATGCAAACTCGGACTCTATCTCAAGAAGAATTCCGAGACGAACGCAATAGCGTAACCCTTTTCATTTAATTCTTCTTTTAATAGTTAGTTATTCTTTAATTATCTCTTATGTCCTGTTTTAACATTACGGGGTGTTACATTCCCCCCTACTTAAAGAATTTCGTCCCCGAAATCTTCAAGTTAAGAAAAATGTATATCCTACCATCTAACATCCATCTACTCAACCATTCAATCGCAGGCATCCATTGTCCTTCAAAGGTTTCTAATGTTTTTCATGAACATATGCATAGTGTGTGTATATGTCCTTACCCAAATGCAAAATCAGGTGGACTACTGATTCAGTTGACCTCCTTAATGCGAATCATGTCAGTGTCATGAGTCCATCATGTATGCAATTATTTCTAATCGTACTTTATAACTTCTACATGAGTGCACAATCATTCATACAAATGCAACATCCATATGATAACACATCAAGTTTAAATTCATATGTATAAAATTCACTCATGCATATGCAATATGAAAGTGACTGAGCCGATCTAGTGCCTAATGTGTGTATATGCATCCACGAGCAACCACTAGCAAACACTTGCAACCACTTGCATCCACCAAGCATAACATGTCTCAAACACATGTTTACATCCATTGGCTTCTACCTAAGGATCAGAGGATAGGACCGAGAGGATATACTTAAAAGGTAAAGACTAGCATGCAAATAAATTTTACAGAAAAAGAGGAATCAAGGATATACCCTCAAAAAGGGTATGATGCAAATATCTAGTCTTCAGTCTTCTAAGTTGCATCTTCTTGAGCTTAACTCCACCATACCTTAACTAATTTAACTTCATGATTGCGAAGCTTCTTGACCTCCATTTCCAAAACCCACAAGTAAAGATAGGACCTCAATCACTTACTATGCTAGAGGATATCCAATGTAGTCGAACTATCTTTCCAAGATAAACAGATGTTAACCATGATACCAAGTGTATATACTAAGATGATTAGAGGTCTCTCTTCTACCTAGCTTATCCATCATGTCACGAATCTGAGGGTCGATATATCTCACGCAAACCATCCTAGTCGAACTTGGCATCCCTCAAGTATAAGCCCCAAAGGCCTAAACCAATATCAGACAAGCACCAAAGGAATACCTCCTCCGAATTTGGACGATTTATGTGAGATGATACTAGCAAAACGACCAAAAAATTGAGCACCTAACCGACTCTGCTATCCTCGCCAATCTTACTCCAAATCTATCGTTGACCGCATAACTGGCTTTGCATTGTCATCTAGATATATGTAGGAGTCTACCTCACGTTTTAGGGGATAAACCCCTAACCTTAATCAAAAACATCTGCGTACTCATGGACTACTCCAATGGATCGAAAATCGTCGATAAATACATAAAGTGGTTCTAGGTAGCTAAGACAAACTGATCCCTTAGGATCGCACGAAATTTCGAGGGTATTCCCGAGGCAAGTCGAAAGTCTAACTACCCTCTTTTCACAATTACTAGCTAATCAATCCATGCCTAGAATCAACCCATAGCCCATGAAAAACAAAAACATAAGTATATCAAATCCTTACAAACCAAAGATAAACGAGCCGAACCACCAATTGGATTTGAGACAATAATGGGATCCTCTACTATACAAGCTCTAGGGTGCAGAGACTCAACTATGGAAGCAGACATGAACGAATGTGAAGCGCTAAAATCAAAAGAGTACTAATGGGATGATAAACAGAAAACTAAAATTTTCAACCGAAGCTTTACTACCTCTCTCTCAGGTATGCTGGCGGTGAGAGCATGCACTTGCCTTCCGGAAAATCCTGTCCTTTGTTCTTGCCCTTGTCCTTAATTATATGACCCTTTATACCATAATCAAGATATTTCCTCTTGTTTTAGATTTTACTATTCCTTCCTTTTTACCTCCTTTGTGAACCAAGTTTATATCCATGAGTTCTTTAACCTTGGGTTGTTCTCCTTAGCCGAACTCCCTCATTCTCATCTTTGCTATCCTTGTGTAACACGTTGACAAGTCTCTCGAAAGCTGCCTCCATCGCACGGAAAATCCTACAAAGCTCAAAAGAAAATTAGCCGTAGGTGAAACTACAACGGCTATAGATGGAAGGTGGGCACTTTGCCCTTTGACAAGTGTTGTAGTCTCGTCGAGCCTATGGAACCATGCCACGATGAGGTTACCTCCTAGAAAGCCAGGAGCCCCGGAGACTCAGGAAAGAAGGAAATAAGGATTCAAATAGAGGATCAAAAGATAATGCATATGGCTTTGGGGAATATGCCTTTAAAACAAAACTTTTCTTTTGAAAATGCTTCTCTTAAAACCGTTTTGAAAATAATTTTTTAAATCTTTTATCGGATCCGGTGACCTTCAGCTCTGATACCAAGTGAAACAACCCACCTCCGTTAAGGTCACTCGCAAAGGGAATGCCTAAACTTTGGTGGAGAATTTTAGGTAAAAGATGCAGATAAATTACAAGACAGATAAATAAAGCAGCGGAAAATAAAGTCATTTTATAAACAATGTGATTCAATCAAGCTTTTACAACAGTTGTCTCAATCGTACTTAAAAGTAATACATAGAACTTCTGTCTTAATCTAAAAACTTCCAAATATAAAAGAAGCATAAAAATAACAATGATATTCCCTAATAAAGCATGAACCAGCCATAGCAGTGGAAGAGAGAATCCAAACCAATACATCGACTATCTTCGAGCTTGGAATGAAAACTGAGCTAAGTGGTAACATTTCCACCCTGTGAACCTAGGAGGGAAACGGAAGAAAAGAGGCAAAACAAAACTAGGTCAGACATAGGTCCCGTAAGTCCAGTGACTTTTAGCATATAAACAGGCAAAAGCATCATGACATGAATAAACTGAATATAAGACAATACCGTGATAACAGGGATAACAAGATAACACAGGATAAGCATAAGGTATGATAAGGCAAGATAAATTGAATGCTCTTTTACTCTTTCTCTGCTTCGCTACTACTTTGTTATTCTGATTTCTATATCTATCTATGCACCACCTAACAATGTCCTAACTAGTAATCTGTATAAAATGATAACGTGATCCCAATCCCCATAATTTTGGTAGCCTTCAGGTGTACATCTATCGTGAGGATTCCACCTCAATCTGCCTAATGGCCATGAACATGTTAGATGTGCCCTTACTACCCTATCGATCGGCTCTTTACTTGCATTAATGTTCCATGTGTCTATGTCAATCGGCCCTCTCTTGCGTGTAGATACCCTGTGCTGGTCCCACTATAAGGTGTATCAATCCTTATGATAGCAACCCGACATGATTCAAGATGCATAGTGTATAACTACTGGTACCCAGTGCCTGCTTTTTCCCACTCCGGAGTATGTGCACGCTCGTAAACCGTCGGAACCTACACTGATGTACCCCTTACCGCTGTTTTGACCGCTTATAATCAGCCCAGTAATCGTGCCCCACCCTGCCTAGTTTCAGGGTACCATGATACATCTATGTGAGTTACTGCTGAAATGGGTCCCCGTTACTAGGGTTTCCTGCTGGTTAAGTTTGTGGGCCTATATATACAAATATTACCCACCTACACGAGATGTACTTAACCCTCCCAACGATTCTAGCATGTTTACTTAATGGTTAAGTTTGTGGGCCTATATGTACTAATATTACCCACCTACATGAGATGTACTTAACCCTCCCATCGATCCAAGGAAGTTTATTTAACGGTTAAGTTTGTGGGCCTATATTTACTAATATTACCCACCAACCCGATATGTACTTAACCCTCCCGCACATTATGCCATATTGGTTAAGTGTTGTCCATTTTTGTTAACTTAACCCGCCCATTCATCGTGTCACGTTGGTTAAGTGTTTATTATTAACTTAACCCCGTTCATTCATCAAGTTATATTGGTTAAGTGTTTTCTTTTTAACTTAACCCCACGTGTTCATCATGTTGTATTGGTTAAGTGTCATCAATCAATTCAAGTTAACTTAACCCACCTACTTGTCATGTTACTTTGGTTAAGTGTTGCCTTCTTGTGTCAACTTAACCCTACCACAAATCAAGTTATATTGGTTAAGTGTTAACTTAACCCTTTCCATTTATCATGCTATACCGGTTAAGTGTTTCCTATTAACTTAACCCTAGTCATTCATCAAGCTATACTGGTTAAGTGTTTCCTATTAATTTAACCCTAGTCGTTCTTCTTGTTATATTAGTTAAGTGTTTCTCATTAACTTAACCCTAGTCATTCATGTTATATTGGTTAAGTGTTCCTATGAACTTAACCTTAGTCATTCATCTTATTCATTAGCATTAATTGATTTATTAATGCACCCACCTCTCACATTATATATGTGTTGTTGAAGTTACTGGATGTGCCGGGTGGTTCCGGGCAGTTTTACACCACAACTCAATCTAACCTCGGGTTTTTCTTGGGCATGATGCACAAACCTCTCACATTAGATAGGTGTTGTTGTGTTTACTGGATGTGCCGGGCGGTTCTGGGCAATTTTATACCACAACTCAATCTAACCTCGGGTTAGGCATATTCATATTTTCACTAATTTACATGTTTACGGATTATATGTAAATTATTCACAATTGTTGTCAATTTCAGATTATACCACATTTTCCATAAATGTCCAAGTCAAGATTTATATGCTAATTATCCCAACCAGTCATGTTTCTATTCTCAAGTTATGCCCAACAAAGCTAATTGCAAGTTATGGCCCCCAAATTCAATTTCGAGTTATTACTCAAATTAGGCTACATCTTATCTTCCCAAGTTGGTACCAATAGTCATGCCCCAATACCCCAAGTTCGCAACAAAGACAAATTATGCCCCAAATCATAAATTACAAAATTATGTTCCACCATTACCAAATAGACTATTCCCCATTACCCCCGCATTCCAATCGCACGCACAATAAGTTTCAATCTAGATTCGAGGTTAATCTAGATTCATAAAATAAAGGGGACGAAAGAGAAACATAAACGAGAGTACGGACAAAACAGGCATTAAAATGGTAGATCTGTCAAATATTTTGGACCTTAGAGGATTACAGATCTGTTAGAGTTGGAGTATAACAAAGATAGATCTGAAACATACTAACAGAAATAATCTCATAGACGTATAGATCTGATATAAGTACCATCATGAACCTAAAAGGATTATACAGCAGATGTCCAACAAAGATAGGCATAATTGAATAATAAATTCCTAGGCATGTAAATCATTGATTCAATAGAAAGATAGGAATTAATCTAAAAGATTTGTCTTATCATCAAGCATAGACTTAGATCCATTTCATTATATGCTAAAATCACTATTAGGTGTTTAAATCTGAAAATAACTTGAACTTATATGTTTACAGTTCAATTTACGCCCCAAATCCGAAGTTATATGTCCAATATGTTTTATGCCTCAAATCTCAAGTCATATGTCCAATACTTTATGCCTCAAATCTCAAGTCATATGTCCAATACTTTATGCCTCAGATCTCAAGTCATATGTTCGATACACTTTATGTGTTGTATACAACATGTGTTATGTCCTCAAATCAGTTACAACTCAATTATGCCCAATTATACACAATTTAATATTTTTCCAAAATTTTAGCGCTGGTCATGTCCAAATCATATTTTATGCCCAATTTTATTTCCAACGTATATTCATCTCTTATGAGATCCGGCTCAGGCTCGCAGTAGCCTGACTATGAAACAAAAAGGGAAGAAGGAAAGAAGAGGCAAAGAACAAACATAATATTATCAATGAGATAGATCTAATGGATATAGAAAGACAAATAGAAATAGGCATAATCTCATATCCAGATTTATTACAATGTCAGAATCACAATTAGCATTTATTTAGTAACGTGAACTTACAAATTACAGAACGGTCTTGAATTCTGGGATTTGTATTCTAAAACTGAATAGCTCTCCCTTGAAGTAAACTATTTGTTCTTCTAATTTAGATTTGATTTGATGTTTTTCTTAATCGATTACTAGTTTGGATTTGATTGTCTAGTTTGGAGAGAATGAATGGAGGCTTAGGCTAACTTGTAGACGAACATCCTGACGGTACCATAGTTTTAGGGTTATGATGTTAGGGTTTAGGTTTAGCTACGTATATATAGATGTCTAGGATTATTTAGAGCCCTTAGATGAACTAGGAGTCCATCAGAACCACCCAGCTCAAATACACATCATCCGGCCACTCAGAAGAATACACATCATCACAGAACACTCCAGAATTCTGTGCTGGATCAGTATGGGCGCATTTGGCAGGTGCTCCAGTACATGTGCATTATGGTCGACTTCCGGTTTTTCTGCCTAACTTCATTCGTCCATATCTTTTTCATACGGTATCCGTTTTACGCAAATTCGAACTCTATCTCAAGAAGAATTTCGAGATGAACGCAATGGCGTAACCCGTTTCATTTAATTCTTCTTTAACTATTAGTTATTCTTTAATTATCTCTTATGTCCCGTTTTAAAATTACAGGGTGTTAGAACTCTGATAATAATTTTATTCAAGATGGATATTTGTGTACTTGGATTTAGTATATGGTTTTGATATTGTAACTAGACATGTTTTGCTTTTCCGCTGCAATGAATGAATTTTGAATTTTTAAGTACCATTTTATATATCTGTCTTTTGATGTTCTATTCTATACTCTTATAACGCTCCATGAAAGTTAATGCATTCCCTTAGTGAGTGACATTAACGGACGTGGGGTGTTACATGTGGTATCAAAGCTGAAGGTTACCAGAACAGATAAAAGATTTTGAAAACCATTTTCAAAAGCATTTTTAAAAAGAATTATTTTCAAAAACATGTTTTAAAGAGGGTATTTTCAAGAGAAAGGTTTATTATGAAAAACATAATCCCCAAAAGCCATATATCTATCTTTCAATTCTCTGTTTTGAATCTTTTCCTTTTCTTTCAGCATGTATAGGGAACCCGATATACCCGAGAGCGTACAGATACCAGGCTGGTTCAGAAGGTATTTGGAGGCTAGAGCTACTACCGTAGGCCAGCAAATGTTCCACCTCAACCAGCTGCAGCCGTCGTTCCACCTCCTCCTCATCATATAGACGCTTTTTCTAAGATATGCGAAGACTTCCGTGCAATGGGCGGAAAACCGTTTTATGGAACCGAGACATTTGTTAAGGCTCGGAATTGGCTCAAGGAAGTGGAGGACTTGTTTGATATCTTTGAGGTAGGCGATGGAATGAAGGTTCAGCTAGCTGCTTAGTTGATGAAGGATGAAGCTTCATTTTGGTGGGAAGTAACTAATGGAGGATGTGCAGAGGAGACGTGGATGGATTTTAGACAAAGGTTCGAGTAGAAATTTCTTTTACAAGCAGAGGAGAGTTTATTCATGTAGAGGTTCTTGGCTTTGAAATAAGGGAGTTTGTCTGTGAAGGAGTACGTTAACAAGTTTAACCAGTTAGCAAGATTTGGTATGGAATTAGTTAATACACCACATAAGAAGTCCTTGAGATTTTCCAAGGGTCTGAATGAACCATTACACGGGTTGGTTAGGTCCCATATTCCTATGGGGGCTACTTTCGAAAAATCTTGTTGATATGGGACATAAAGAGGATAAAGGTGTTAATGTAGATAAGGCACATGATAAGTAAGGGGATACAAAGAAGGCACAACAACAACAAAAGAAGGGCGGTAAGGATAACAAGGGTTCAGAGAAAAGAAAGTATAACAATTGTGGAATACCTGGCCATTTGAAGAAGGACTGTAGGAAGAAGAAGAGGACGATTGGTTGTTTCCAATGTGGTAAGGCATGACATATGATTAAAGACTGCCCAAGGAGGCAAGGACAAGGGCAAGGACAGAGGACATGATCTACTTCTGGAGGGCAGGTTCATGCTCTCATGGAAGCAACGCAAGAGAGAGGTAAAAACATTTTTGTTGAAAGTTTGATTTTCCTTTTCGATCATCCTGTACGTACTTTGTTTGATTCTGGCGCTTCACATTCGTTTATATCTACTTCTGTTGTTGAGTCTCTACACCTAGATACTAGTATAGTAGTGGATCCCGTTGTTGTCTCAAATCCTATTGGGGGTACGGCTCATCTGTCGATGTTATGTTGGGATTTGAGAATACCTGTGTATGGCGTTGAGTTTGAATGCAATGCTTATGTGCTTGGTTTCACGGGCTATGGGTTGATTCTAGGAATGGATAGGCTAGCCATGTATGGTGTCATTCTCGACTATGAAAAGAGGGTAGTTAGACTGTTGACTAGTTTGGGTAATACTCTCGATATCTCATGCGACCCTAAGGGTTCTGTTATGCTTAGCTACCTAGAATCTCTTAACACATCTATTGATGATTTGCAATTTGTTAGAGTAGTCCGTGAGTACGCAGATGTCTATGAGGAGGTTAGGGGCTTACCTCCAAAACGCGAGGTTGATTTCCATATATACTTGGTGGAAAATGCAAAGCCAGTTGCATTGCCTGTGCGCCACATGGATCCAACAGAAAGGAAGGAGCTTAGTAAACAAGTGAAAGAGTTACTTGAGAAAGGGTTCATAAGTAGAAGTATCTTGGAGTGGGGCGCTCTAGTTGTTTTTGCTACGAAGTTTGATGGTTCGCTTAGATTGTGGGTGGACTATAGGGAGCTGAATAAGCTCACGAAGAAGAACAGACACCCATTACCGAGGATAGATGACTTGTTCGATCAGTTAGTTGGTGCTTCAGTTTTTTCGTGGTTGGATTTAGCTACAGGATTTCATCAGCTAAGGGTGGCTGAGGATAGCATAGATAAGATTTCATTTAGAACTCCAGATGGTTTCTTTAAAGTTATGCCTTTTGGTTTGACGAATGCACCTGCATATTTCGTGGGCTTGATGAGTAGGGTGTTTAGGGAGTTTTTAAACAAATTTGTAGTAATCTTTGTAGATGATATCCTGATCTTCTCAAGAAACGAGGAAGAGCATGCCTTACATCTTAAGGAAGTTTTAGAGACCCTTCGAGTACATCAGCTTAAGGCTAAGTTCTCCAAATGTCACTTTTGGAGGAAGGAAGTAAGATTCCTAGGGCTTGTGGTCTCTAAAGAAGGGATAGCAGTGTTTCCCGCGAAGGTAGTGGCAATCCAAAATTGGAACATTCCTAAGAATGCAGCAGAAGTAAGAAGTTTTCTTAGTTTGGCGGGCTATTATAGAAAGTTCATCAAGGACTTTGCTAAGATATCAGCCCAATTTACTCGGTTAACAAAAAAGAATTTGACCTTTTCTTGGGATGTTAACTGTGATGATGCTTTTCAACATTTGAAGAGGGCTTTGATGACAACTCTAGTTTTTGTTTTTCCAGATGGGAGTAAACCATTCACAGTATTACCGATGCTTGCGGGACAGGTTTTGGCGCAGTTTTGATGCAAGATGGAAGGGTGATATGTTATGATGGAAGACAATTGAAGGTCCATGAGAAGAATTACCCTACCCATGACTTAGAATTTGCTGCCATAGTTTTTGCGCTTAAGTCTTGGTGCCATTATTTTCTTGGTGAGAGATTTGAGTTGTATACGGATCATAAGTCATTAAAGTACTTGTTCTCTCAAAAGGATTTAAACTTAAGACAACAAAGGTGGATGGAGTTCTTAGCATCCTACGATTTTGAGATTGCATATACCCCTGGCAGGGGTAACATTGTAGCTGTTACCTTGAGTAGAAAGAGGTTGACTTTGAGTCCTTTGTTTGTCGAGCGGCAGAGTTTAGAGTGTATATCTACCTTTGACTTTAGACCCTCTACCGATTATGTACTCGGTTTGTTGGCATTGTTAGAGGTACGACCTACGCTTTTGGGACAGATAGGAGCAGCACATCGAGATGACCCACAACTGATAGAGATAGTGGACAAGCTCATAAGAGGGGAGTTTTCGAGCCATCTTACTAGGTATACTATAGATGAAAAAGGTTGGTTGCGTAGGGATGAGAGACTTTGCGTATCACGAGATGAGAGTTTGAGAAGGACAATCCTTGAAGAAGCATATCGTTCTAAGATGACCATACATCCCGGTGGTGACAAGATGTATAGGGACATGAAGCGAGTTTTCTTTTGGGCCGGAATGAAGAATGATGTGGCTGAGTTCGTTTCTAGATGCTTAGTGTGCCAACAAGTCAAGGTTGAGCAAAAGAAGCCTGGTGGTTTGCTTCACCTTTTAGAAGTTCCACAGTGGAAATGGGAAAGTGTTTCCATGGATTTCGTCGACGGGTTGCCGAGGTCAAGGAAGGGTAATACGGGGATTTGGGTAGTAGTAGATAGACTTACCAAGAGCGCCCATTTCATTCTCGTTAAGAGTAAAAAAACAGCGACATGGTTAACATATGTTTATCTTTAAGAGATATTTCATCTACACGACATACCTTATGGTATTGTAAGCGATCGAGATCCCATTTTCACTAGTGAGTTTTGGAAGAGCTTGCAAGAGGCGGTTGGAACGCAATTGTGTTTGAGCAGCGCCTATCACCCTCAGACGAATGACCAAATAGAAAGAGTGAATAGGATTCTAGAATACCTTTTGAGGTTATGCATCTTGGATTTTGGAGGGACATGGGAAGAACACCTTCCATTGGTAGAGTTCGCCTACAACTACAGCTATCAGACTAGTATTGACATGGTACCTTTTGAAGCTCTATATGGACGACCTTACCGATCACCGACTTGTTGGTGGGGATCTATGGATAATATTTTGCTTGGGCTCGAGATGGTTAGGGAAACCTCGGAGAAGATAGACTTGATTCGAAGACGCATGAAGACGGCGCAAGACCGGCAAAAGTCATATGCTGATAAGAGACGAACCAATCTTGAGTTTGATGTTGGAGACACGGTTTTTTATTAAAGTACCACCATTGAGGAATGTAGTTCGTTTTGGATCTATAGGGAAATTGGCACCAAGATTCGTAGGGCCATTCCCCATTACTGAAAGAATTGGACAGATGGCCTACAGAGTGAAGTTACTTGAGAAGCTTAGTGTTGTTCATGAAATATTTCACATGTTTCATTTGAGGAAGTGTTTACACGATACCGTGGAAGTAGTAAAGCCGAACATGCTTAGAGAAGTGGAAGTAGAGCGAGATGCCATGGTTAGACGAGTTCCTACATGCATCCTTGGATCGGAGGTCAAGAAATTACGCAACCGAGAGGTCAAGTTGGTTAAAGTCTAATGGGGAGATGATCAAGGAGACGCGACTTGAGAAACAGAAAACAAGATACGTGCGTCGTACCCTTTCCTTTTTGAGGGTATGTTTTTAACTTCTCCTTTTTCTACCGCTTTGTTTATACTTGTTCTATCGTTTAGTGTATCCTCTCGATTATATCTTCGACCTTTAGGTAGAAAATCATATGGTTGTAAACATGTGTTTGAGACATGTTATGTTTGGTGGATGCAAGTGGATGTAAGTGTTTGCTAATGGTTGCTAATGGAGGCATTTACACACACCTTAGGCACTAGATCGGCTCAATCACTTTCATATTGCATATGGATGAGTGTGCATATTTAAATTAATGGATGTATATTGAATGTATTATCATATGGATGTGGCATTTGGATGAATGGTTATGCACTCATATAGAAATGATATATATCATTAGGATTCTTTTGCATACATAATGGACGCATGGACTATCATGTTTTGCATTAAGGAGGTCAACTGAATCAGTAGACCGCCTGATTTTGCATTAGGATAAGGACATACACACACACACTTTTCATATGTTCATGAAAACATTAGAAATCTTTTAAGTACAATGGATGCCCGTGATTGATGGATGAGTAGATGGATGATGGATGGTAGGACATACATTCCTTTCAGCTTCGAGATTTCGGGGGTGAAATCCTTTAAGAAGGGGGGAATGTAACACCCCATAATTTTAAAACATGACATAAGGGATGATTAAAGAATATTTAATTTTTAAAAGAAGAATTAAGTGAAACGGGTTACGCCACTGCATTCGTCTCAGAATTTTGCTTGAGAAAGAGTCCGAGTTTGCGTAAAATAGATATCGTATGAAGGAGTTATGAACGATAGAAGTTTGGCAGAATAATCAGGAAATGTGCCAGAATAACTAGCACACTTATGAAGTGCGCCAGAACAAAAATTCACTAGCGCACCTGGGAAGTGTGCCCATGTCGAGCCTAGATTTGGAGAATTCTGGACAGTTCCCTGATGACGTGTCTTTCTAATCTGAGTGGTTCTGATGGTTTCTAATCTAATCTAAAAGTCCTAATTCACCTAATACACCTATAAATAAACACCTAACCCTAATCTCATTTAACCCTAATTCATGGCGCCTCCATGCTGCTCTAATCTAAATTAAACTTTCTTCTCCAACAAGACAAATCAGAATAGGGGTATTCTAAGATCAAGATCTACTACAACAAAACCTGATTCTCTTCTTTTAGATCCAACCCTGGTGAGTTTATGTTATTTTCACATATAATTAAATTAAAAAGTAATTGTGATAGGATTGTAAATTGGATCTAATGCATATTCCTGTAAATAAGATGAATCACATCAAGTTTTGTAATTTGTTATCCTTCAAATTCATACCCAATTGCTATTATCATATGCATGTCTGATCTATCTTATCGTTATTCATTTCACATGCCTATTTATATGTTTATGCCAATTTTGATGTTTGATTCTCTTCCCTTCCTCTTTTCCTTTTTCTTTTTTAGATTAGGCTAACTTCGAGCCTAAGCATATTATATTTAGATTTACATACGAATGACGTTGGGATGATTGGGAAAAGTTTGGGAAATATGTAATAAAATGAGATTTGGCATAAATTGTTGATGGCTATGGAAAATGGATTTGGGCATAATTTGGTACAACTTGTATACATGGAATTATAGGCATAACTTGAATTAACATTATAAGCATAATTGGAATATGGGTAACTGGAATATATTATAATCCAAGATTAGAAATTGGGACTTGAATCAAGAAAGTGAAAATGAATGCCTAAGACACGAGGTTAGATTCAGATTACGGTATAAGTCTGCCCGGAACCGCCCGGCATATCCAGCAACCGCAAACGGTAATCTAATGTGAGAGGTCAAAGCTAGAAATTAGATGTGTAATAATGCAAAGACACGAGATTAGATTTTGATTGTGGTAAAAGTCTGCCCGAAACCGCCTGGCATATCCAGCAACCGCAAACGGTAATCTAATGTGGGAGGTCTTGCAAGATTACAGTTATAATGAATTAATGAACACTTAACCAAGATAAGACATGTGGTAAGACATGGGAATAATAATGGGTTAAGTGGATAACATAAGTAGCATGTAAGACATAATTAAAGCACTTAAACAAGATGAGACATGTGATAAGACATGGGGATAAAAAGGGGTTAAGTGGGAATTCCTAGTGGGGACCAAGCTTAGGAGGGAAGCTTGTGTCAAGTGTATGGACCCTTTTTAACCAGTAACCCATTTTAGTATCTATATGAGCCCGAACTAGGTCGAGGACAGGGACACACTTACTGGGGTTGATTGTAAGAGGTCAATAAAGAGATAGCGATGGCAGTGCAAGTCCAACGGAGTCATATGCATGCGTGGGTCTGGGCTGGTAGGTAAGACGTTGTTGCATCGTGTAGGTATAAGCTATGCATTTCATTTGTATTGGGGTTGCCACCTTAGGGGTTGATACACCCTATTGTGGGACCAGCACAGGTATCTATGAGGTTAGGGAGCCGATCAAATGGGAAGGGTAGTGGGTACAACTAGTGGGGATAGGAGCAAGTTGGCACCTACGATATTAACTAGAAGTATATGAAACTACCATCATTATATTTGTTTAAGAGGGGTCATCTTTTAGTATGTAACTAGTATGTTGGTACGGTGCAAAGCATATCTTATAGTGGTTAGAGCGCAGTCGGTGTTCTATCTTGCTTATCTTGTCATATCTGCTTATGTTACAGTCATCTCTTATATCTAATTTATGTTCTTATCATGTTACTTTATTGATTATATGTTAAAGTCATTAGACTCGCCAGACTTTATGTCTGACCCTTTTTGTTTCTCTTCTTTTCTTTCTTCCCCCCAAGTCCTCAGGGTGGGATTAGTGAAGCTTGACTTGGATTTCTTTCTTCTTGAAGTGCTTGGAAGTGTTGAAAGTAATGCTCAGCTTTATCTCTTTTTCATTATGGCTATTTGGAGTGGGATTATGGTTTTTCTTTTATGTACTCTGATAATAATTTTTTTCAAGATGGATATTTATGTACTTGGCTTTAGTATATGTTTTTGATATTGTAACCAGACATGTTTTGCTTTTCTACTGCAATGAATAAATTTTGAATTTTTAAGTACCATTTTTTATATCTGTCTTATGATGTTCTATTCTATACTCTTTTAACGCTCCATGAAAGTTAATTCATTCCCTTAGTGAGTGAAATTGATGGACGTGGGGTGTCACAGGCTTTAACGAGCCTACGTCCACTTTATAAATCTTCTTCTTATATCAGATGATCTTTTATAGTCGAATACTGATATAATCATTCCAAAGGATCCATCTTCTGAGTCCAGAAGGTCTATTTATAGTTGCTGCAACATTTAAATTTGCTGAGATACGTGTCCTCTGATCCATGATTTTAGAAGATCCCAAAGAGTAGTTCTTTTCTTGGGTAGTGGCGTGATCTGAATCTACAATGATAGTGGTGTCTGATCCTATCATGAAGTATGACTAATAGTGTTCAATTATGAGTGAGACCAAATCTTCAGGAGGATATTTTGCATGGCGTTGGAATGAATCTAACCCAGTCGGTCCGAAGGTCACGGGCTAAAACCTGTCTTCCCTGAGCTAAACTTAAGGGGTGTTATGAGGAAGGCATCAAAAAACAATTCCTGGTGAGTAGAAAATGTATAACACTGTCTACAGCAAAAAAATGTATCTCGTTCAGTCAGAACCAAAATATATGTTTAAGAAAGCTGGTATTTTGCACCTAAGTCTTTAGAGAATTACGCACGATGACTGACTACCATGCCCAAGGGAGCATCCCCAAAGATAACGATATCACAATACTGAGATAGAAAATTTACGCATAAGCATGAAGCCTTTAAACCATCATTCAACCAATTACCAAAGATTAAGAGGCGGGCTCCCAACTACTCGCTAATCCATAATGCGGTTAATTATTTCTGTATAGCTGCTTAAGACCTCACTGCCAATATAAGATAAGGGTAGATCCTTTCGATCACTTAAGACCCAAAGCGGACCTACCGATCACTTAATACCTTATTTGGTGGTTCATTCTACACTCATTTAAATTAGAGGACACTAGCTACTAAGTCCTACTAATTTAAGGCTTCCATTATTCATAGATATACCCATGCCCCACATAAGACGAGAGATAATAAGCAGTCACTTATTACATACAGGATAAGTAGACGACATCTCATCAATTAAGACCTTCCCTCAACGAACCCTCGTGTTACTATCAAGCTGGCCTTATTAGATAATCCCCTAGCTACTTACTACTTCCCTCAGGATAGGCAAACCTATAGTATGAATAATTATAACACAAACAGAAGAACATTTCAGAAAACAAACCTATAGGCAAATCCTCCTTACGGGAAATCACGGATTGAGCTGAGGAAAAGACAAATCAGGACACAAACAGAAGAATATTTCACTGCTTATTATAACAATTCCATCAGAATACAAGAATATACAGAGTATGAATAATTATAATACAACAGAAAAATATCAGAGATATAAATTACAATACATAGCAGTGGAAAAATAATACAATACACAACTGAAAGAGATCTACGGATACAGAGCTTTCCGGATATCGTTCCAGCTATAAATCAGGATCCTGTGAATATAAATCTGCAAAACCAAAACTACTAGCTGCCCGTGTCAAGATAAGGGCACCCAGAGTTTAGGTTAAAACAATAAACTCCAGGTCAGTTATGTGACTGGTGTGAGAACTAAAACAGTTATTAATCTTTATTTTAAAGTTAGGTAAATCAAGGGACCATGCCGTATAACACGGAACGGGTTTCCTCCCGAGAACACCAGTGCATAAAACAACAGCGCACTGCTAAATAAATAACAATGAAGCTATTATAAGACCCATGTCCCATCACACAATGCAACACAAGCCGGAGGATAGGGTTTTACCTTATAATAGCCAAAGAATGCTTGATAAGTTAAAACAAATCATTTGATACTGTTATAAGTGCATAGTGTATAAAACAATTTCAATCATAAGTATCAATCATAGACAGCATAAGTGCCCCATACCACTATGTTGACATATATAGGTTCTACAACCAAAACCACAATGTCTCGTATTGGAAATTGGATTTCCATCTATGAACCGAGGCAAAAGATAGTCCTCACCGAATTCGAGACAATCTAGTCCATGTCTCAGGCTACAGCCGCAACTGCACCTAGGAGCCACAGGGTCGGTCCACTCGATGTGGATTAAATAAAACCCTGAACATTACGTCTCCCCGCCCTATGGGGCGTAAATGAGTCAAATGACTCCATCGGCTCCACACAGTCACCGATATATCCGAGGCATCTCACAATAGCAACAACCACACAGGTGAAAATAATATAAATGTCAGGGCTGGTATGTCACTTACACCACCTCTAACTAGAAAGAGATGCACGTTCTCCCTGGATCCTCTCCCGTTTCTGGTTCATACCGAGGTGTGAGGCTCGCGAATTAACGCCATATACAAAGCTATGCCACACAGGTCGTGCTTTGATCATCAACCACAAGACTTTGCTTTTCAACAAAAGCCTTGATCATTTGCCACTTAGGCATGCCATACAGGGAATTCACTCCATGCGATTGATATCCACCAATATATAACCTCTAAGCTCGTATGTCTCAGAGAAGGGCATTAAGAAAGAGAATAAATTCTCCGCCACCAAACAGATATATATTTAGTAGAAATCAATCACACAGAATAAAATCCAATGTCAGACACAGTCGATTTACAAGTTCGTTCTGCGTCTGAACGAAACCGGAGGCACCTTGTACCTCGCATATCCATCGATCTCCAAGTACGTCTGGACGATCACCAACTGATTCCCTCCTCTTGGGTGTACAACCCAATCAAGATCATCAGTAATCACCCAAACGAAGTGAAGAACTCCGGTATTCGACCACCATCTTCATCCTCGACACATCGTCGTATCATTTATTCAAAATGGGATAAACCCGGTCTTTATGAATAACTCGCGTATATAATAAACAAGTGTTACACAGACACAACATACACCTCATTCCAATTCATAATATTCTTTTATTCCAATATTCTTATACTTTAGGAAAGTTACCCATTAATTTTATCAAAGATAAATTCTTTAAATTTATTCTTTAATCTTCCTTGGATATCAAATCAAACCGTATTAAGGTTTTCTAAACTAGTCGGGATTAGCGAACCACACCGAAGTAATCATTTATTTTATTTTCCAATCCCAACCTATTCATCCCATGGAGCAAAACTGGTAATACTCCATATCTAACACCACGGTGTTATCGATAAATATTAGTTACCATTTCACGTTTAAATCTAATTAAAGATTTAACTATCGTTTGGAGCAAAACTGGTGATACTCCATTCTCGATCACTTTCATCTAATTAAAGATTCATTAAAACTCCACTTAGTTTTAGTCTTCCCAAAAATCTATATCTTGTCTTTAACTGGGTTAAAGAACACATGTCATCTAAAACACGATTCACGATGAACCCAAAATCACATTCCATTATTATCGGGTTAAAGAACAAGTGTTATTTAAAACACCGTTCACGGTAAACCCAAGAATCAATTACCATTCAATTCCAATTAAATATCATTTAATTGGTATACTTCATTAAATCTAAACAAAAAGATTTAATCTTTTTCTCAACTGTGTTTAAGAACAACGTTAATGAAGACACCATTCATGACAAACCCAAATCCCATTTGATATTAAATACAAGGCTTTTAATAGAAAATATATCGGCTTATACTCAAGATCAAATTCTACGACCAACAAATATCGTATTGGAAATAACGATATAAATATATCTTTCAAATTTCCATAACAATATTTGTATAATCACGAAATCCAACATCGAAATATTCCAAAGACAATTTCGATTCAAATCCATTTCCACTTTATATATTGGAAATTCTGGTTATTTTCAAAACCATTTCAAATCCACTTTATTTATTTCAAAAATAAATGGGATTATAATTCTAGTTCAAAACTAGTTCATTTCGATAAAAATCTATTTTTGTCCTTTCAACTTTGGAATTTTTCATCTCAATTCTTCACAAATCATTTCTTATGATTTTACACAAATTATTACTATTTTTAATAATTTTATCAAGGCTCGTACAGTCGATTTCCATCAACGGCCAACGAACTGCACTTACAACGACCTTTTCCAAATTTGATTTGGACATAATTCCAAATCCAACCATTAGATTTCTAATTTCTAATATTCGTTAGAAAGCTCATTTCGATACGAACCCAAGGTTCCGGTTTTAGTAGAATCCGACGGTTGGATCTCCCGTGATATCCATTTGAAGTCAATGGTCGAAATTCACGAACTGCCACGGCACGGAGCGTTCTATTCAGGCCATTATATTATATATATAATATATACTTCGTCGATTTCCTTTTAAAATGTATTCTATAAATTGTTTTAAATTCATTTTCAAAACGATTTCAACCTCGCATTCAATTTCGAATCAAAATTGAATATTCCACATCATCGATATACACATGATTATATTTTCAAAACATTATATTTTGAAATCACTTCCTTTTCTATAATCATTATAAAAACGAATATAATCAATATAAATATCGTTTGCGTCAAAATGGTGCATATCTAACCAACAGGCTTTATATATTTCAATAACTTCGTTATTCTATTCAACAAATGAATATTTTCTTCAACACCTGAATATATATTTTATTCAACACATGAATATATATTTTATTCAATATATGAATTTATATTTTTATTCAAGACATGAATATTTATTTTAATTCAACACATGAATATTTATTTTATTCAACACATGAATTTTTATTCTATTCAACACATGAATTTTCTTTCTATTCAACACATGAATATATTTTTTTATTCAACACATGAATTTTTATTCTATTCAACACATGAATTTTCTTTCTATTCAACACATGAATATTTATTCTATTCAACACATGAATTTATATTTTATAATATTCCTTATTTTCTCAATTGGAATGAGGCCCAATCAATTACCATATAATGTTAATTATATGGATTTTCTACAACACATGTAGGTAACAACAACGATAAATCATCAACCATCATCCATAGTGCACCACACAACTGCATAAGCATTAAACGTAAATAATTAACGCTTACACAGTCTGTCAACCCATCGATTGACATACAACTAAACAATCGGGATTAGTGTACGTCAAATATCATCCCAATACCCGTGTGGGGTATCAAATCAACAAACACAGATTTTATTTGTGCAGTTGGGCGATGCGTAAAATTTATCGTCCCAATCAATATCAGTCAAATCAGTGTATATAAACAAATCATCCGATTTGTTTATAAATATTTATTTTATATACACGTTAAAAATTATATTTTTAACTATAAAATATTTATTCATTCCACATCACACAATAGAATTTCACAACACACCAATCAAACAAACAAGTCATCCATGGTCTGTGGACGACGGGTGTCGGGTGCTGCTAATCACCGTCTGCATCCTAGTATATATTTTTAACTAGAAAATGAAATTTAAAGTGAGAAGTTCTCACCTTGGGATCCACTCCTCCATTCTCTTTATCTGAACGGTTCGGATTTTGTTTTGATTACCGTCGGTTCCATCGCAATCTATTTCACTCTGCTCATAATAAAAATACATTTTTATTATTAATTTATATATATAAAAATCATATTTTTACATTGCTACTTCTATAAAGATCACATCTTTATCTTCACTTCATATATGCAAAAATCGAATTTTTATCTTCACTTAATATATATAAAAATCGAATTTTTATCTTATAATAAAGACCACATCTTTATTTAACTAAAAATGGTTTCATATCCTAAACATCATAGTATTTTTTTTATAACTACAATTTTTTTTATTATTATATAATGCTTTTTCTATACATTTATAAACAATGCTATTTATAAAAATTGTATTTTTATTTACTCTATATATTTGTTACAGATCATATTTTTATAATTCCTATTTTTATTTTTGGTATCATATATATAAAATCTTATTTTTATTTTTAAAATCATGCTAATATTATTTTTAAAACAAATGCTAATCTTATTTTTATGCGATGTTAAAACATGAAAAAAACTGATTTTTCTTATCCCTTCTAAAAACAAATTACTTAATAAAATACATAAAAACTTACTGTGGCTTTCGAGGAGGGGGAGGGCATGTGATGGTCGGAGGGGGGGTGCTGCAGGGGTCGGTGGAGGCAGGCGCAGGCTGAGGAGAGGGTTGTGGTGGCGAATTTTGGGGCATAGGGAGCCGGGGTCCGCAGTTCTTCGATTTGGGTTGGAATTGGGCGGAGACGGTGGCGGCAGAGGTGAGGGGGAGTCGGAGGGGCGGCGCGCTGCGGCCTGTTGGGAAGCGCGGCGATCAACAGCGAAGAAGGGTGGCGAGATCGGGCACGACGGGTTTCTCATTTTTTTTGTTTTCTCTTTGAAAGATCGGGAAGGGGGAAACAAAAGGAGGGGGAATAACAGCGGGTTTGACCGCGATGAGTTGGATCCTAGGGTTTTGACCAAGAAAAGCATATATATATTATTTAATTCATCTTTAAAAGTCAAAATCATAACGGACTCGAAATCGAACCCACTGACTGTCGTCCATAGCTAATTACCCCCATTCCGAACACAATGGGTATGTATCGTAAGCCAGTTCGGCTGTTTCGATCAGTTTCCTTCAAAATCAAAATATAAATCTATATATTGAATTTGAACGCACATTTCAATTTATCAGGGCCACATACGAACTCTAAAAATTCCCGAAAAATTATTTCTAGCTTCGTATTGATGATACGGTCCTAACAAAACTAATTTCATCAAATTCTGAGACTGTTTGAAAAATGGTCATTTTCCAGTCGATTAAAATCAACTGAAACTGGTCAAACGCGTTTTCCTTTGCCACGCTCACATATTGATTCAGAAAATTACGAATTTTGAAACCTAGCAATAACTTGACATCATGGATCCAACAAAAGTGGTTTCGTCGAAAACCGAGGTCGTTTGCAAAATTTACATTTTTAAGGGACAGAATTCCATAGCGACTATTCTGAATTTTCAACTGGGCATATCTTTTGATTCCCGCTATGAAATTTTGATTTTTCGGATTCGTTGGAAAGATATTCTAAAATAGATTCTAATATTTTTTGTTTCGCTTAAATCCGTTTTATTTTGAATCGTGTACATTCATTTGAACTTTGAAATCGAATTTTCAAACTACCGCGCCATTTTAAATTCCTTTTATAATTAAAATAAAATATTTATATTCTAACGACGATTCAAATAAATATATATGTTCTAATTCTATTCAAAAAAAATTTCTCATCGTTATTATTTAAAATAATTCATTTTAAATATTCAAAATTCACTAAAATTGCCAAAATAAAAATTTTAAGTTGGCTCAGATTTCCGGGTTATTACAATCTCCCCCACCTAAAATTTTTCATCCCCAAAAAGGAACGAAGCTGAAAGTTGTTTTACAAATCAACTCAACTTCCATTATTTTCATTATGGCTTAAGTTATTCAACTTTTCAGTTTCTAAGAACTTTTCAAATTTTCCAAAAATTTGGCTAACAACCTAAATTTTCGAAAAATTTCGCCATAACCTCCCCTGCACCGGGAGCTTCGGGATATTTCAAATAGCCTCCCATGGCCCTCACCAATCCAAAAAGAAAAAGAAACAGCCAAGCGGCTCATAAAATCATCAAAAACCCAAGAAATACAATAAACATGCACCTATTTGTCCGGCAAACAATTTTATTCCTCTGCTCCAGCCTCCTTGCTATGACCTATTCAATGTAAGTACATGTACAAGCATGCAATTGTAATCATTTTCAATACAACTCACTATTTGGTTCAATTTGGATTAAATGGTTAAAAATACCAAACCAATAGTCAAACAATACAACCATCAATCAATTAGTGAATTAACGTTTCAAATTCATAATTTTGATATATATACATAAAATCATGTTTTTGATGCCAAGTCACAAAAATAGCCCTATCTAGTTTTGGTTCTCACACCAGTCAATTGGAATAATATAGAAATCCCACTTTCGCCACTCGAACATAAATTCTGATGATGTTTCGAACCACCATCAGAACATCCACGGGCGACTAGAGCGTGATTCTATATCTATCCAATATATTAAAACTTCAAATACGCGCGGATCAGGCGAATACTCAAAAACTTTATATACTAGATTGTCCAAATCAATATAAAATAAATAATCAAATACGAATAACTAATTTAAATTTTCAAAACAAAAATTGTTTTCATTTTTTTAATGTTAAAAACATCACTCTTCACACTCGTTCTAGGATACTACTGATCCCATCTCTAACGAGTCATTCCCATTGGATATTACTAATCCAATCTCTGATGAATTCTTTCGTATGGATATAATGTGTCTTGTTCTCCGAGCTTTGTAAACCAAAGCTCTGATACCACGATGAAACGACCCGAAATCCTCCTTACGGGAGATCACGGATTGAGTTGAGGACAAGACGAATCAAAACACAAACAGAAGAACATTTCACTGCTTATTGCAACAATTCCATCAGAATACAAGAATATACAGAGTATGTATAATTATAATACAACAAAAAAATATTAGAGATTTAAATTACAATACATAGCAGCGGAAAAATAATACAATACACGACTGAAAGAGATCTACGGATACAGAGCTTTCCGGATATCGTTCCAGCTGTAAATCAGGATCTTGTGAATATAAATCTGCAAAACCAAAACTACTAGCTGCCCGTGTCAAAATAAGGGCACCCAGAGTTTAGGTTAAAACAATGAACTCCAGGTCAGTCATGTGACTGGTGTGAGAACTAAAACAATTATTAATCTTTATTTTAAAGTTAGGTAAATCAAGGGACCACGCCGTATAACACGGAACGGGTTTCCTCCCAAGAACACCAGTGCATAAAACAGCAGCGCAATGCTAAATAATGAACAATGAAGCTATTATAAGACCCAGGTCCCATCACACAATGCAACACAAGCCGGAGGATAGGGTTTTACCTTATAATAGCCAAAGAATGCTTGATACGTTAAAACAAATCATTTGATACTATTATAAGTGCATAGTGTATAAATCAATTTCAATCATAAGTATCAATCATAGAAGGCATAAGTGCCCCATACCACTATGTCGCCATACATAGGTTCTACAATCAAAACCACAATGTCTCGTATTGGAAATTGGATTTCCATCTATGAACCGAGGCAAAAGATAGTCCTCACCGAATTCGAGATAATCTAGTCCATGTCTCAGGCTACAGCCACAACTACACCTAGGAGACACAGGGCCGGTCCACTCGATGTGGATTAAATAAAACCCTGAACACTACGTATCCCTGCCCTATGGGGCGTAAATGAGCCAAATGACTCCATCAGCTCCACACAGTCACCGATATATCCGAGGCGCCTAGCAACAACAACAACCACACAGGTGAAAATAATATAAATGTCAGGGCTGGTAGGTCACTGACACCACCTCTAACTAGAAAGATACGCACGTTCTCCCTGGATCCTCTCCCGTTTCTGGTTCATACCGGGGTGTGAGGCTCGCGAATTAACGCCATACACAAAGCTATGCCACACAGGCCATGCTTTAATCATCAACCACAAGACTTTGTTTTTCAACAAAAGCCTTGATCATTTTCCACTTAGGCATGCCACATAGGCAATTCACTCCATGCGATTGATATCCACAAATATATAACCTTTAAGCTCATACGTCTCAGAGAAGGGCGTTAAGCAAGAGAATAAATTCTCCGCCGCCAATCAGATATATATTTAATAGAAATCAGTCACACAGAATAAAATCCAATGTCAGACACACAGTCCATTTACAAGTTCGTTCTGGGTCTGAACGAAATCGGAGGCACCTTGTACCTCGCATATCCATCGATCTCCAAGTACGTCTGGACGATCACCAACTGATTCCCTCCTCTTGGGTGTACGACCCAATCAAGATCATCAGTAATCACCCAAATGATGTGAAGACCTCCGGTCTTCGACCACCGTCTTCATCCTCGACACATCGTCGTATCAGTTATTCAGAATGGGATAAACCAGGTCTTTCTGAATAACTCACGTATATAATAAACAAGTGTTATGCAGACGCAACATACGCCTCATTCCAATTCATAATATTCTTTTATTCCAATATTCTTATACTTTGGGAAAGGTTCCCATTAATTTTATCAAAGATAAATTCTTTAAATTTATTCTTTAATCTTCCTTTGGATATCAAATCAAACCGTATTAAGGTTTTCTAAACTAGTCGGGATTAGGGAACCACACCGAAGTAATCATTTATTTTATTTTCCAATCCCAACCTATTCATCCCATGGAGCAAAACTGGTAATACTCCATATCTAACATTACGGTGTTATCGGTAAATATTAATTACCATTTCACGTTCAAATCTAATTAAAGATTTAACTATTGTTTGGAGCAAAACTGGTGATACTCCATTCTTGATCACTTTAATCTAATTAAAGATTCATTAAAACTCCGCTTAGTTTTAATCATCCCAAAAATCAATATCCTGTCTTTAACTAAGTTAAAGAACCCATGTCATCTAAAACACGGTTCACGATAAACCCAAAATCACATTCCATTAATTATCGGGTTAAAGAACAAGTATTATTTAAAACACCATTCACGATAAACCCAAGAATCAATTCCCATTCAATTCCAATTAAATATCATTTAATTGGTATACTTCATTAAATCTAAACAAAAAGATTTAATCTTTTCTCAACTAGGTTTAAGAACAGTGTTAATGAAGAAACCATTCACGACAAACCCAAATCCCATTTGATATTAAATACAAGGCTCTGAATAGAAAATATATCGGCTTATACTCAATATCAAATTCTATGACCAACAAATATCGTATTGGAAATAACGATATAAATATATCTTTCAAATTTCCATAACAATATCTGTGTAATCACGAAATCCAACATCGAAATATTCCAAAGACAATTTCGATTCAAATCCACTTCCACTTTATATATTGGAAATTCTGGTTATTTTCAAAACCATTTCAAATCCACTTTATTTATTTCAAAAATAAATGGGATTATAATTCTAGTTCAAAACTAGTTTATTTCAATAAAAATCTATTTTTATCCTTTCAAATTTGGAATTTTTCATCTCAATTCTTCACAAATCATTTCTTATGATTTTACACAAATTATTACTATTTTTAATAATTTTATCAAGGCTCGTACAGTCGATTTCCATCAACGGCCATCAAACTGCACTTACATCGACCTTTTCCAAATTTGATTTGGACATAATTCCAAATCCAACCGTTAGATTTATAATTTCTAATATTTGTTAGAAAGCTCTTTTCAATACGAACCCAACGGTTCCAGTTTTAGGAGAATCCGACAGTCGGATCTCCCGTAATATCCATTTGAAGTCAATGGTCGAAATTCGCGAACTGCCGCGGCGCGGCGCGTTCTATTCAGGCCATTATATTATATATATAATATATACTTCATCGATTTCATTTTAAAACGTATTCTATAAATCGTTTTAAATTCGTTTTCAAAACGATTTCAACTTTATATTCAATTTCGAATCAAAATTGAATATTCCACATCATCGATATACAAATGATAATATTTTCAAAACATTATATTTTGAAATCGCTCCCTTTTCTATAATCATTATAAAAACGAATATAATCGATATAAATATCGTTCACGTCAAAATGGCGCATATCTAACCAACACGGCTTTATATATTTCAATAACTTCGTTATTCTATTCAACAAATGATTATTTTCTTCAACACCTGAATATATATTTTTATTCAACACATGAATATATATTTTATTCAACACATGAATTTATATTTTTATTCAACACATGAATATTTGTTTGTATTCAACACATGAATATTTATTTTATTCAACACGTGAATTTTTATTCTATTCAACACATGAATTTTCTTTCTATTCAACACAAGAATATATTTTTTTATTCAACACATGAATTTTTATTCTATTCAACGCATGAATTTTATTTCTATTCAACACATGAATATTTATTCTATTCAACACATGAATTTATATTTTATAATATTCCTTATTTTCACAATTGGAATGCGGCCCAATCAATTACCATATAATGTTAATTATATGGATTTTCTACAACACATGTAGGTAACAACAACGATAAATCATCATCATCCAGAGTGCACTACACAACTGCATAAGCATTAAATGTAAATAGTTAACGCTTACACAGTCTGTCAACCCATCGATTGACATACAACTAAACAATCGGGATTAGTGTACGTCAAATATCATCCCAATACCAGTGTGGGGTTTCAAATCAACAAACAAAGATTTTATTTGTGCAATTGGGCGATGTGTAAAATTTATCGTCCCAATCAATATCAGTCAAATCAGTGTATATAAACAAATCGTCCGATTTGTTTATAAATATTTATTTTATATACACGTTAAAAATTATATTTTAACTACAAAATATTTATTCATTCCACATCACACAATAGAATTTCTCAACACACCAATCAAACAAACAAGTCATCCATGGTCTGTGGACGACGGGTGTCGAGTGCTGCTAAGCACCGTCTGCATCCTAGTATATATTTATAACTAGAAAATGAAATTTAAAGTGAGAAGTTCTCACCTTGGGATCCACTCCTCCATTCTCTTTATCTGAACGGTTCAGATTTTATTTTGGTTACCGTCGGTTCCATCGCAATCTATTTCACTCTGCTCATAATAAAAATACATTATTATTATTAATTTATATATATATATAAATCATATTTTTACATTGCTACTTCTATAAAGATCACATCTGTATCTTCACTTCATATATATAAAAATCGAATTTTTATCTTCACTTTATATATATAAAAATCGAATTTTTATCTTACAATAAAGACCACATCTTTATTTAACTAAAAATGGTTTCATATCCTAAACATCATTTTTTTTTATAACTACAAATCTTTTATTATTATTATTATTATATAATGCTTTTTCTATACATTTATAAACAATGCTATTTATAAAAATCATATTTTTATTTACTCTATATATTTGGTAAAGATCGTATTTTTATAATTCCTATTTTTATTTTTCCTATCATATATATAAAATCTTATTTTTATTTTTAAAATCATGCTAATATTATTTTTAAAACAAATGCTAATCTTATTTTTATGCGATGTTAAAACATAAAAAAAACCGATTTTTCTTATCCCTTTTAAAGACTAATTACTTAATAAAATACATTAAAACTTACTGTGGCTTTCGAGGAGGGGGAGGGCGTTTGACAGTCGGAGGGGGGTGCTGCAGGGGTCAGTGGAGGCAGGCGCAGGCTGAGGAGAGGGTTGTGGTGGCGGATTTCGGGGCCTAGGGAGCCGGGGTCCGCCGTTCTTCGATTTGGGCTAGAATTGGGCGAAGATGGTGGCGGCAGAGGCGAGGGGGAGTCAGAGGGGAGGCGTGCGGCGGCCTGTTCGAAAGCGCGGCGGTCAACAGCGAAGAAGGGGGCGAGATCGAGCACGACGGGTTTCTCATTTTTTTCCTCTTTGACTGATTGGGAAGGAGGAAACAAAAGAGGGGGGGTGGCGGAATAACAGCGGGTTTGACCACGCTGAGTTGGATCCTAGGGTTTTGACCAAGAAAAGCATATATATATTATTTAATTCATCTTTAAAAGTCAAAATCATAACCGACTCGAAATCGAACCCACCGACTGTCATCCATAGCTAATTACCCCATTTCGAACACAATGGGAAATGTATCATAAGCCAGTTTGGTTGTTTCGATCAGTTTCCTTCAAAATCAAAATATAAATCTATATACTGAATTTGAACACACATTTCAATTTACCGGGGCCACATACAAACTCTAAAAATTCCCGAAAAATTATTTCTATCTTTGTATTGACGATACGGTCCTAACAAAACTAATTTCGTCAAATTATGAGACCAACTGAAAAATGTCCATTTTCCAGTCGATTAAAATCAACTAAAACTGGTCAAACGCGTTTTCCTTTGCCACACTCACATATTGATTCAGAAAATTACGAATTTTGAAACCTAGCAATAACTTGACATCACGGATCCAACAAAAGTGGTTTCGTCGAAAACCGAGGTCGTTTGCAAAACTTCCATTTTTTAGGGCCAGAGTTCCATAGCGACTATTCTGAATTTTCAACTGGGCATATCTTTTGATTCCCGCTATGAAATTTTGATTTTTCGGATTCATTGGAAAGATATTCTCAAATAGATTCTAATATTTTTGGTTTCGCTAAAATCCATTGTATTTTGAATCATGTACATTCATTTGAACTTTGAAATCGAATTTTCAAACTATCGCGCCATTTTCAATTCCTTTTATAATTAAAATAAAATATTTATATTCTAACGACGATTCAAATAAATATATATGTTCTAATTCTATTCAAAATAAATTTCTCATTATTATTATTTAAAATAATTCATTTTAAATATTCAAAATTTACTAAAATTGCCAAAATAAAATATTTAAATTGGCTCAGATTTCCAGGTTATTACATGAGGAATCCGGTTGGATCCTTCCAACATGTTCTTCCCTGCATCACAGCTCATAATATCATATTATAATAGCATATGATATATTTCTAAACTAAATTATCCAATACGATGTAAATATAAACGTTGACAACCATTATACAACCAATAAGCATCCAAGGCACCCAATCATCCAATTTATACTATTAGTTACGAATTATAGATATATGAATTTAACGCATCATAAAATTCCAGAAAGCATGAGAGTTAACTCACCATTTTATTCTTGATTGACGATTGTCACGTTGTTTTGTATAATTTTAAGTAAGGGTTTAAAATTACACGAAATCTCAATCACTTCCGATTCCAACACAACCAGCTCGACTGCGTGGCTTTCGTCCCTTATTTCACGTGATTCAGATAACATACGAATGAGATATTGTATAAACCAGCTATAACGTATATTAAATAATTAACATTAATAACCTTTTAAATTAATTAATTATAAACCCTTGATTATTACCTTAATTACGATAATTAACCATGCTTAATCATTCTTCCAACAGCCGATTACCCGATCCTTTCTCTTCGACTAACTCATGAACCCACACCACAACTCCATCCCATCGTCACTACCAACCCGGAGCACCTGAACCGACATCACCACCTATGCTGACACCACTGTTCCTTCCAGCGCCATCGCCTACCATCCCGACCTCTAAAGATCAACCACGGTGCCATAAATCACGTAAGACCGATATCCCTTCATGTGCCAATTGTCGTGCCTATGGTCCACCACACCATGTCAGACCTCCACCAAAGTGACCGCTACCTTCCCCTCTTCGACTTTGCTTTAGGTCACATCATCAGAATCGGCCTCTACCTCGTCCAAATTGGCCAAATCATTCGCTGTTACCTAAAAAAACAAATCTTTGATCATCTATTTATCACGGCCGCCACAGGCCATATGGGCCGACCAATACAACACAAATATTGTAGATCTTTCTCCCCTCCCCAATTTTCCTTTAGGGTCGACCTCCTGAAACCACCTCCATCTCCTCGTATTTCGCAAAATCTGAAAATACCTTTTTCGTTGTTCTTTGTGATTTCAAGCCACCACAGGTGACTGTTGGCCACCAAACTTGGTCAATAGGGTTGCCCCACTACGATCTCTGACGTTGTAGTTGGAGATTTCCTATGATTCATTACAGATTCGAAGATATAAATTAAAATGTGAATATGGGCTTAATTGCAAAATATTAGTGGAAGAATTTGGGCAGGGTTAGGCTGAGTTTTGGGGTATATATAGGGTAGATTTTTATTAGTTAATCTTGAAGTGACTAAAGATATTTTATTAAAAGCGACTAATGATATTTATTTCGTGCCTGTCGCCATTTCCGATCGATCGAGTCCATTTTCTAAAACGACACTAGATTGAGTCCAAATGGCTGATTTATTCACATTAAATTTTCGTACGCTCACAAAATAACTCTGATTGGCGCGAAACTTGAAATTTAGCAATAATTAGCCATTATGGATTTAATAAAATTAGTTTCATTGTAATTCGAGGCCGTTTGAATAAAACACTTTTTAAAGGTCAAATTTAAATTAAAATAAATCAATTTTAAGATACCTCAATATAATAATAATAAATTATTATTATCAAGCTTATTTAGATGGAATCGCATATAGTTTCAAAATAAATTACTTCAGGTTTAGTTTGAAGTTAAATCGATAATAAATATATTAAAAACCATTTTATTTTTATTAACTAATCGTTATAGTTTATAAACGAATCCATAGTGACCTTCTTAAAATCTGTTTTGGACATAACTAAAAATCTACAAGGTGAAATCTTCATTTTTCTCTTTCATTAGAAAATTATTATCCAATAGATTTGAATGTTCTTGTTTCAAAGAATTCAAACTTATATTGGACCCTATACAGTTGTTTAATGCTCAAAACGTAAAACTACGAACTACCTTGTTGTTGCTGCTTCGTTTTATATTAAATTATAAATTATACATTCAAATGTCATTTAATAAACGAATTCGTTATTGTTAATCAAAACCAAACTTAAATAAATCTTTTTATCTTGCCAGATCATACATTATTGCAAAACCAACTAATTCCGATTATTTCAAAAATAAATTTATTATTTTATTATTAATATTAACAAAATATTCAAAACCATTTAATTCAAGTCATTTAAATTCCAAATCAACATTTAAAACCAATTTTAAATGTTTAATTGAACGGTTAAAAAATGGGCCGTTACAATTTCATCCTGAAATTTTACCATTGACAAAGTCATGGCATTGACGCCTAATTATCCTAAACTACACAACCAGTTAGTGTAAATCTAATTTTGCAATCAACATGCGCACGTGCATAGTATACATAATGAGTTGAACCGCAAAATATGCATGCATAATCGTTCTAAATTGGATCCTCCTATATGTATGCATTTCATTTTTGAAAACACTTTTGAAAACATGATGCAAACACCCTAAAATATACTAGTAGTTCTATATGAATGCAAATTTTTGAAAATATTTTCCATCCATATCTCTCACACGACTACGAATAGAAGTGTGAAGCAACCAACTATTGCATCCAAACTCTACCATCCAATTCATTAATGCATCTAAATTGTCTCCTATTTATTTCTCATATGTCGGCAAAAAGGGAATTAAAGCGGAAAATTTCAACGTTCTTTCAGCTTATAAATGTTCCAATTCCCGTCTTATAGTGGAATTTTACCATAATTTCCCCAAAATGCTCTAAAAATTCCCAACTCTAGACTGCAAAGGAGGCTTAAGACAAGCTCTAATACATAAAATGTATTAACTAAAACTCACGTGCATCGTCAATAACGTATGGAAACAATGTTTCCATAGCTAAAATAGTCTTTTCCTTCTTATTGCCAACGTCTATAACGCATCATCGATCCTAATGCACCGCTTAGTACACAAACAAAGCATCCAAAATCTTCCTTATGCTATATATGTGACTATAAAATAAAAAAAATTAATCAAAATAAATTTCTGCTTATATATTTCCTTATGTAAATTTGAAATTCCTTTTTAGTATCGTTTACTTTCTGTACGAGATTTGTACAAAAACTGAAATTTTGGTAACATGCACTTTTCTACATTTAAACCTTTTATTTTAATACAAAACAAATTTTGAAATGATTAAACTACCATATTAAATTCATGTTTTTACATAAATTGGATAAATGAAAGTAAATAAGATAAAATAATTTTAAAAAGAAAAGAGTTTTTTTTTAAATAGCATTTGCAAGAAGTTAAAAGTATATTTTGCGGAAACTTAAACTATTCAAATTACATGTTGCGTCGAAGGAAGTCAACCGCGAAAAATACAAAAACCGAATTCACATAAGCAGACTCAAAAATGAATCTTAGCTCAAAAGAAACAGGCGACGAATAATAAATATCCGCGACAAAATAACGTAAAAACTTATCATTTGCTAAAACTTATCCGCTACAAAATTCTACACTTTCCAACTTTAATTTCTAATTCAAATACAACGAAGCGTGAAAGACAAACACACATGAAATCTCATTATAATTGCCGTGCGATTTATTGGAACAAACACATTAACAGTTACCAATACAACTACTACAACAACAAAGATAAAATGCTATAAATTGAAAAATACACACGACAAAAGCTACAAAAGATATCACCTACAAGCTATGAGAAGGTCGAGCATCACGATTGGAACTCGGTCCATTATCGCGTCCACACCAGGAAAATATTAAGAAAGAAATACACTCATTATCTTGCACCTATTAGAGCCGCTCCATATGAACCTTTCGGAGCTTTACCTGGATACGACAAATAGCGGCGAGACCTGGGTTCTCTTAGCCTGCTGCGGCTAGCTACTTCTGCTCGACTGGGGCGAGAGGTGCAGGAACTGGAGTGGGAATTGGAGCAGGAGCGGTAGGCAGTTGGTTTCCCATCCTCCTAAGAGAGGTGCAATCAATAGTGGTTGGGGTCTTCTTGACTGCTGTCTTCCCACGAAGAGCACCCCATAATGTTTAATGACATAGGTAAGAAGAAGGCAATGAGGGAAATGGGCCCTCTAGTTACCCGCAAAAGGCTCCGAGAAATGGATCATCAACATGTGTACAAAATTGATGGCTACACCGCTAATAATAGCATAAATGGCGTGGTGCACAAAATGATAGATTTTCTCCAAACTTCCTGTCTTAGGAATAGTGTTGTGCTGAATGATGCAAACAACCAGATAGGCGATGTGTTGCAAACTACTAGTGTCCCAAACGCCTGTAGTTCCTATAAAGATGAGAGAGAGGATACGAGGGTCCGTCATCCCAATGTCCTCCGAATCCGCTCCAACAATGGAAATGCCCAAAATCCCTGCTAGATCCTGACCGGTAAGCTCGATATGGGTGCCCTTCACTTCGGACCAAATCTATAACGTCCCAGGATTTATAGCAATTTAATAGTTAATTTATTTAATTATTTAAATATTGTTTCGACAAATATTTTCAATATTTAATTAATATAATATTTAATGGGATAATATAATTATTTTTGAAATAGTTGGAAATGGTTGGATTTGCAATATTGTGTGATTTGGATAATATATGATATTTAATTGCGTTTATATTCAAGATATAATAATGAATAATATTATTAAAATGACCATTTAACATATAAATTATAATATAATTATAATTCAATCTCGTAAAGTCATGGCAGTTCGTAATTTAACGTTTTGAACTTCAAATGAATATACAGGATTCATTATAAGTTGGATTTCTCCAAAACAAGAAACTTTCGAATCTATTGAACTGTATTTTTCTAATAGAAGTGAAAATTCGAGATTTCGTCTTATTGACGGTAAGTTATGTCCAAATCAAATTTTCAAATAGTCGCTATGGAATCGTATATAAACCATAACGGTATATTAAATTATAATTAAATATTGGTTTCATATTTGGACAAGGTTTTCGAGACGTATCTTCAGTTTAATTTATAGAACTTTTCTGTAATTTTTGTATTTTGCACCCTATATCAGCATTTTGGGGTTCCATAAAATAAGTTAACTTGTCTATATTATTATATTTTTGAGATCGCGGCACATTGCTCATCACAATGTTAATTTTATTTATGTCGATAGCAGTCCATAAACAAACGAAATTCTAAGCAACGGGGTACCTTGAATGAATATAAATAATTATAATATATCATTCTTAGTTGCTAAGCCTCGTACCTTCAATCCCTTCAAACACAGTCCTATTAAACCGTAGAGCTATGTTAAAGCAAATCGAGATTTCAATCAATTCTGCAAACCTACTAATGGAGCATGTACGTCCTACCCCATCCTGTGCCTTTGCCATGAAGATACTAACTCTATATATAAACAACGATCTCAGCGTTCTTTCTTTTGGCTTCAAAAAAATCCAACCGTGAATGGCATATAAAAGAAAAACATATCAAATATATTCTTCCAATTTAAATCTCGAATCTCACCCCTCTGAAATCCTCTCAAGCTTCGCTCCATCTTGATTTTTGGGTTTTACACCGTATTACCACGCACTGGAAGATGACTAAAGTTTGGATTCCAAGATAATGGGGCTTTGTTCACACAAGGACGAATACGACAGGTGCATGTATTAGCATAAAGGAACATTTGGGATGGCAACTTGCAAGGCTTGTGCATGCATACATGAAAAAAAAGGTGTGTGAATCTGATGGTGCGAGTTGGCAGTAGATGGTTTGTAGATTTATGGAGTAAAATGAAAGGGAAGGATCAACGAGGGTTCACGCCATTGGAGAAAAAGAAGAGAAAAAGGTGTCACGGCTCCTGTATGACGTAAGCAGGTCGGAGTGGTGAAATGGGAGAGTGCGTGCGTTGTATTTGGTGAGAGGAAGGAGTTCTTAAACAAGAGATGACATGGTGGGTAGTTAGAGTCAGCGACAAGGTAGAAGTGAAGAATTATGGATGGGCATGCAAAAGTGACGCAGCTGTCACCATGGCAACATAGAAGAAGGGAAGCTGGAATTTCCTATGGGTTTGATGATCTTCTCCGTTGTTGATGTGGCGAGGCCAATCCGCGATCGTGGGGGAAAGGGAGTTCAAGTTGAATGTCGGCGTAGTGAGGTGGAGGGGCTCGCTGAGGGAAAAACAGGGGTGCGGTTGGAATATTGGACGGTGAAGAGAGGAGAGAGGAAGTGGAGGTAGAGGACTCGATAATGGCATGTAAAAGGAAACGAAAGATAAGAGCAAGAGCGCAGTTATTTAATACTGGAGCAGAATATCTCGTTGGGGAAGAAGAGTGCGTAACTAGATCATTTTGTCTTGAATGGTGGTAAGTACAAGGGGACAAGCGCAACAATGGAAAAAAAAAGTGTGAACTACTCGTGGATTTTAAAGAATGGCGGTGGGCCGAATATTTATGGTTTTACGAACCGCTTGTCACGTTGGAATCATGTGGACGCGAGCTATATATAAAGCCAGTTTGGAACAATTTGGAGCTGGTTTGGATTTGTGGCAAAATTAAATGGCTGACTGGATTGATTGACAATTTATCATTATTTAAC
Organism: Allium sativum; assembly: GCA_030737875.1. Taxonomy (NCBI): domain Eukaryota; kingdom Viridiplantae; phylum Streptophyta; class Magnoliopsida; order Asparagales; family Amaryllidaceae; genus Allium; species Allium sativum. The sequence goes on along the minus strand of CM060913.1, from coordinate 417,945,294 downwards.
GATAAACGACCAAAGTGAGTAAGCTCACCAACTCTGTCTAGTTTTATAATTTTACAAACTTTATTTAATATTGATAAAAATGATTGAATGCAGTGTGTGATGGTTGTTTGGATGATTTGCTGATTAATTGATTGAAATTTTAGATATAGTTATATATATATATATAAACCTTTAGTTAAATATCGATTCCAATTATTTTAATATTTCATATTGATATGAAATCAGTGTTATTATATTGAAGCAGGCAAGGTTCTGAAATGGTGAAGAACACATGGTTCTAGAGCAAAAGTTTCTGCCTGTAAAGATGTACAAGTGCAGGAGAGTTTCAACAAGCCTAAACTGACTGATATCGTGAATCCTAATGCTTCTTCACAAGAATCAAATGTTCCAGATGACGCTGAAGATGGAAACAGTGATGAATGCCGTCTATGTGGCATGGATGAATGCAGTGTTAACAAGCTTGACATGTCTTCTTCTATAATTGGAAGGGGAATGAGTGGAGCTGAGATTTTCGGAACTGATGCAAATCAGCGGATGTTTGTAGCAACATGCAATTAAATAAGAAGAAAAGCAAACATGCTCTATCGGTTGAAGAAGATGAAAAGCAAACGTAGCATGGGTTTCAAAGGATTTTGGGTTGGTTAAGAAAAGAAAAAACCCAGAATTAAATAAGAAGAAAGAAAATTTGTTGACATAACGAAATGGAAAGGAAGGCTTACGGTTTCGAAATGGATATTATCCCTTTGTAATATATACTGCAGCGACAATAAGGATTGGCAGGGGAGAAACTAATTTGAATGTGGATATGTGGGCCGAAGTTAATAAGGGTAAGGTCCGATATACGTATAAATAAGTTTTGTTTTAAATTCAATAATGTATACAACTTATAATTATAATATCTTGTTCATACGATATTGAACGGTCTGATCTGTTGGAGTCATACGGAAGCTAGCTATGCTATGAAGTTGGTTTGGAGGTATTTAGAGATCGTTTCGATTTATGTCATAATTAAACGCCTGAGATAGATCAACCAACATTAATCGTTATTTAACGATTAGCGCCCAAAGCGAGTAAACTCACTAACTCTGTCCAGTTTTTATAATTTTATAAACGTTATTTAATACTGATAAAAATGATTGAATGCTGTGTGTGATGGTTGTTTGGACGATTTGCTAATTAATTGTGTGAAATTATATACACCGTGTTATATATAAATCATTGCTTAAATATCGATTCTAATTATTTTAATCTTTCATATTTATATGAAATTAGCGTTATTATTGTGATTAACATCTGTGGATGCAAGGAAACAGGTTGAAGGGATCCAACTGGATTCCTCAACAATTTTATTGTTGATTTTCATATAATACATCATATGATGTGACAAATAATCGATGGTGGATTGTTGTGTGTTTTGGGATATTTGAATAACAACGACCTAAAATAATTGGTATTTGAAACCAGTAATTTATATTCGAATATATTGGAAAAGATATTCGAGTTTTGAAAAGGGAAATCTATTATTTATTATTTTTAAATAATAGAAATTTAATATTGACCGGCGAGAATACAATAACTTGTTTTAATTATATGAAAACAAGTAATTTGATTTATAAATGATATTTATAGATGAAGAGAAATGATTATTATTTATAAATATGATAATATAAATTAAAGAAATGATTTTATTTAAAAGAAAAAGGGAAATCGTTTAGAAAGAAAAACGATGAAATTATTTTGATATTGGAAATGTGAATATAATTAAATCCATAAGGATTTATAATCAGAATTTGATGATGTTGAATATTATAAAAATAATTTATCTTTAGAAACTATATATTATATAATTTAGAATTAGACAACAGAGTTTATCTTTGAAACCAATAAATCGAATGTGTATTTGAGATTAAGTTATAACTAATAAACGAGGTTTATGAAATGAAATATGAATTTATAAAAGAACCAGATAGATAGAATTTTAAACTGAAATTGTATTTATTATTTTAATCAAGATTTGATTTAATAAAATGAGTCCATATTTCTGTAAAGAATATTATTTACATTTTAAAGTGAATAACGATTTAAAAGAAAACACTTTGCAGATTAAATGGCTTTATAAAAGGAAATTGATGAAAATTTGAAGTGATAAATTCAAACATGAGTTTAGAAATCGAATTAACCTGAAACGGTGAGTTTATTCCGACGTTCGGAACATTGTTTGAATAGAGTGTATTCAAAGTGAGTTATATGTTGGAATTCGATTCTATCGAATTTAAGGGAGTACCATTTACTTTCCGGTTATAATCAAGATTTATTTATCTAATTAATTGTTTGTTTATTTATTTAAATAAAAGTTATACTATGAAATTAAACATTTCAAAAGCAGAGATTATAACGTTATCTTTATAATCAAAGATATTCGTAAAGAAGTGGATTTGTAAACTGAATAGAGAGTTGTGTAAACAGTTTTGTAAATAAGGAATTAATAAATGGAGTTAAGAACATTAGAAACTGACTGGAAATTAGTTATGTGGTTGTCTGAGTATCGATCTAATGTTGGTTTCGGCCTTCAGGGTTTATACTTAGGGAATTGTTCTCTTACTAGTTTACGGTTAGGGACTGATGGTTGTGGAAGGTTAGTAATGCGTGAATGAGAAATGGAAATGTTTTCCAAATGTAATTAGCGTATATTTTCGAGATATAGAAAATAAGAAATTGTGGATATGCAAATGTTTTTCCGCGAATCGTGAGAGACTAGACGGGTTTAAGAAATATGAAAAATGGGAGATTAGGGAATTAATAAATTAATGATAAATTAATTTAAAAAGGGTTGAATGTTGGTTAATGACTGATCGGTGTAATTTCTATTTGGAAATAAGACCTTTGTTTGTATATATGTTTCCTTTGATAGTTAAATAACCGGCTATCATAGTTTTGACCTTTTTTTCGTTGTCAAGACTAGGATCAGATTTATTATCTGAAAACCACTCCATATGGGCATTAGCGTTGTGAATCAATTATGATGAAGATAATTGAAGACGGAGTTTGTGCAAGGGCTGTTCTGGCTATCCTAGGTAGAAATTGCCTAAGATGGATTTACAGAATAGTGACTTCGGTTTGTCCAGTCCCAGGACAATGTGTATGGTTGAATGCCTGATAGAGTATATCTAATAGATCACGTAATTTGATCGCTTCAAACGTATTTACGTTGGTGACGGCGAAATTCGTTCTCCTAGCTTTATACCCATGATATTTTTAGGGAAATCAATTTGTGGTTTGGCAGATATGACGATGTGGCATTCAAAGTAAATATAGATGTGATATGCATAATAGTACATTATGACCTCAAGCCTCATCAACCGGGAAATGGCAAAAATCGGGGAGGCAACATGGCTAAGTGGGTCGCACCCAATTAGGGTATATTATCACCATATAGAGAATATTCATATTTTGTTACTTCTTTCGCTTTTGTATCTTCCAGGAACGGTTATGTTGGTATACCAACCGTAAGGTGATAATATATTCAGAACATTCAAGCGAAATGAATGGTCAGTCGTGTGTGGCCGATTTACAAGATGTTCTTGTTGAACTCCAGTGTATCGATTCTAGAGTACACTGATAGGAAGGTGGTTCTATACCTTGTCATAGTTGGAAATCCATTACCCAATAAGAGCCCGCGGTTTTGATTGTATATTATATATGTAGAACGTGAGATGAAAGCGTTCTGCTAGATTGCTATTTACTTGATTTAGACATTATTATAATATCAGAAAATATTGATCTTAAAAACTATTTTGGGTTATCGTAAGGTAAAAACTCTCTATGTTTATGTGTGGATCGGTCTTATGATTATCGTTTCTTTTAAAAGGATTTTAAATGTTAAACTAAGTGATTAGAGTTTGCTCACACCAGTCCCATCACTGACTCAAATTTTATTTTGTTTTATTTTCCCTAAACTCTTGGGTGCCCAAGTTTGTTCAACATTAGTTATATATATAGAGTATATTTCCGTTGTGATGTTATGTGTTATACAGGTATGTATATACAGTTATAGTTTTGTATTTCAAAAGTTGTTATATAATATATTTGTTCGTTCCGCTGTGAGATTCGTGTTTACACTGATTTTGTTTGGTTATGATCTTCTTCTTCTTCTATTATAACTTTCTTTCTTTCAATTTTTCACCCTCTAACTTCTTTCTATTAATGGTCCAATATTTCCGATGCTTAAATAGTCAATATGGTATGTTGTGTCGATTTTCTAGGTCGAAAATTCCAGTTTGTTACAGAATTAAGCTCGAATCCTCATCAAAGTTGATGTTCATTTGGGTGCCAAACAGATGGAAACAAAACGGATAACACTCGTGCTCGAAAGTGACGTGACGTAGGATCGGTGCTAGACCTGCGGCAATGAGCAGCTCCTCCAACTGAAGTGGAACAAAATTAACAAACTTCACCAGGCATCCTTTGAGACACTCATAATTCTCCATTTCCATGTAAGTTTCTACTTTCTTTAGATTGTGGTTGAGCCATGTAGCCTCTTGAGGCATGAGGCCGGGGTATAGCACAAGGAGGTCAGAAGCCCATGGAGGTGCCATTGAAGGAAATGAAAAAATCGTTGAAATTGAAAAAAAAAACAGTAGAAGTATAGGAGGGGCTAGATCTGAGGCATAAGAATTTTGGTTGAAATAGAGGACAAACTGACCTAGGAGGCTTGAGTTTAGGTGGTTGGAAACAGTGAAAATGGGCTTCGGCTGTAAGAAAATGAGGGTCACAAAGTAAAATTGGTTGGAATGATGTATATCGTTTCCAGCAATCGGGTCATGTAACACCCCGTAATTTTAAAAGGGACATAAGAGATAATTAATGAATAATTAATTATTAAAAGAAGAATTAGATAAAACGGGGTATGCCATTGCGTTCGTCTCGGAATTCTGCTTGAGAAAGAGTTCGAGTTTGCGTAAAACGGATACTGTATGAAGAAGATATGGACGAACGAAGTTAGGCAGAAAAACCGGAAGTCGGCCAGAATGCACTAGCGCACTTCACAAGTGCGCCAGTAAAAAAATGCACTGGGGCACCTGCCAAGTGCGCCCATACCGATCTAGCACACAATTCTGGGTGATGATGTGTCTTCTTCTGAGTGGCGTTGGATGATCTGTATTTGAGCTGGGTGGTTCTGATGGACTCCTAGTTCATCTAAGGGCTCTAAATAATCATAGACATCTATATATACGTTGCTAAACCTAAACCCTAACATCATAACCCAAAAACTATGGCGCCGTCATGATGTTCATCTACAATCTAGCCTAGCCTCCTTCATCCTCTCCAAACTAGAAAATCAAATCCAAGCTAGTAATCGATTAAGAAGAAACATCAATTCAAACGTCTACATCAAAGGATAGCTTTTCAAATTCAGAAATCAGATCCCAGAAATCAAGATCCGTCCTTTTTCTGTAAGTTCAGTTATTGTTCCAATTTAAACACCTAATAAGAAATCATGACTGTAATAACTGGATCTAGAACTAGGGCTGTTATGGTAATGGTAAATTTACCATTACCATACCAGTACCAAACCAATGGTAACCTATATCAAGATGCATTTGTATACCAATGCTATCGGTACGGTAAGGGTAAGTTTTACCATTATTTACGGTAAAACAGCGGTAAAGAAATATCAATACCAGTGGTAACGGTAAATTTACCAGTCATATTAATTTGGTTTCTTTCACCATTTTAATGAATCCCAACCTTTATTTTTTTGGAAGTTATTCAAATTTTATGTATATGCTTATAGGATGATAATTCTTTTTGGCTTTATTAATCTCAAAATTTAAAATTAACAAAATTATTATTTCATATACTGTTGTAAATATCTTGTGATAAGCTAAGTAAATTTTCTATGCCAATTAAAATAAGTTTAAATATTTATATAAACATTAACGGAGTTAGAACTAGTAAAAAAATATTTACTTTTTAAAACTATCAAAAATTTAATGTGTTAATGTTTTAATAGATTTTTGTATCCGTAAATTAACCATTACCAGTCAACGGTTTATCGGTATCCCAATGAACATTTTACCAGCGGTAACGGTAAATTATCAGTATTCATTTTTGGCTTTCCAATAGTATCGGTAACGGTTACCATTACCATAACAGCCCTATCTAGAACTATGCCTACTTCTATTCGTGCCTATCCTTTTGTGAATTCTGAATTTCTTATGCCTATTGGACTGTTGTGACTGACATAGAAAAGCCTATCATGCCTATTGGACTTTTGTGACTGGCATAGAAAACCTATCATACTTATTGGACTGTTGAGACTAACATAGAAAAACCTATCAAAACTGACATTGAAAAGCCTATCATGCTTATTGGACTACTGTGACTGACATAGAAAACCTATCATGCCTATTGGACTGTTGTGACTTATATGATGAAACCTATCATGTTATACATCATATGCCTTTGAGACTATTAGGACTAATACATTTGAACCTATCATGTTGTATTAAATTTGTGGTTCTTTTATGTACATTGAATTACATGCTAAGTTATGTACATATATGTTATATGTTAGATCCAAGCTAGTACCCATGTTTAAGATCTATATAAGTTCATGCTTATACAATTAGACCCATGCTAGTTCGCATATTAATTGGATCTAATTTAAATGCAAGATTACGTTCATGTGCTTGATTAAGTTTATGTCGTTCTATCCTAAATTTATACTACGCATGTTGATCTATATTGTTTATGCCTATTGAAATATTACATGTCCCTTTCTTTTCCCTTTTGTTTATAAGTTAGTCTAATTTGTGAGCCTAACGTTCTATGTGAATTATGCGAACGAATAACGGGGGAGACGTTGGGGAAAAATATTTAACAACATGCTATTGGCATAGATTGGCTCATAATCATGTAAATGATTAGTAGCATGAAATGGTAGAATTTGTATACCTAGAATTATGGACATAATTTAGAGGGTAAATGGGGCATGACTTGAATTGACAACACTGGTGGGTAATTTACATATAAATAGTAAATATGTAAATTAATTAAAAGATGAATATGCCTAACCTGAGGTTAGATTGAGTTACAGTGTAAGAGTGCCTGGAACCGCCCGGCACATCCAGCAACCGTAACAATATAGATCTAATGTGAGAGGTTAGCGCATTAAGCCCAAAAATCCGAGGTTAGATTGAGTTGCAGTGTAAGACTGCTCGGAACCGCCTCGCACATCCAGCGACCGCAACAATATAGATCTAATGTGAGAGGTTGGTGCTTTGATGAATAAATTAAAGCTAAGAAACAGACAAGCTAAGAGTGGTAGAGCTAAGTTAATCAAAGCAACACTTCACCAATATAACATGATGTGTGATAGGGTTAAGTAACACAAGAGGGCAACACTTAGCCAATGTAACATGACAAGTGGTAGAGTTAAGTAACAAAAGAGGGCAACACTTAACCAATGTAACATGACAAGTGGTAGGGTTTAGTAACACAGGAAGGCAACACTTAACCAATGTAACATGACAAGTGGGTAGGTTAAGTTAACTCGACCAGATTGACGACACTTAACCAATATAACATGATGAACAAGTGGGGTTAAGTTAATGGGTAACACTTAACCAATATAATATGATGAATGAACAGGGTTAATATAATAGAAAACACTTAACCAATTACAACATGATGAATGAGAAGGGTTATGTTAATAAGAAACACTTAACCAACATGACATGGCATGTGGATGGGTTAAGTTAATTTGAATGGATGGATACCACTTTGCCAATTTGGAAAGGGGGTATACGAATAGACCCAAGAAAACCCTAGTAACGGGGACCCATTTCAGCAGTAACCCACATAGATGTATCACGGTACCCTGAACTAGGCAGGGTGGGGCACGATTACTGGGCTGATTACAAGCTGTCAAAATAGCGACAGGGGGTGCAACAGTGTAGTTCCGACGGAGTATGTGCGTGCACGTGCTTCAGAGTGGAAAAGTAGGCATCGGGCATCAGTAAAACACACTGTGCATCAAGAATTTATGTAGAGTTGCTATCATAGGGATTGATACACCTTATGGTGGGACCAGCACAGGGTATCTACACGCAAGAGAGGGCCGATTGACACAGACACAAGGACAATTAATACAAGTAGGGAGCCGATCGATAGGGTAGTAAGGGTACATCTAACATCTTCATGGCAATTAGGCTGATTGGGGTAAGACCCTCATACTAGATGTACACCTGAAGGCTACCACAATTGCGGGGTTGGGATCACCTTATTTTATAATGCAGGATTCTAGTCGGGACACTAGTAGGGAATACAGATCCTTTTTCACAGGATACTAGTTGGGACACTAGTAGGGGATACAGATCGTTCCATAAAAGACACTAGTTTGGATGCTAGTTGGGTGGTGCAGAGAAAATTGGAAACCAGAGAAAGAACCGAAGCGCATTCAGTGTATCTTACCTTGTCATATCTAACGATCATCATTTGTTGTCTTGGTACGCTTATTATCATTGTTATGTCTGGTATTCAGTTTATTCATATCATGATCCTTTTACCTGTTTATATGCCGAATAATCACTGGACTTACCAGACTTATGTCTGACCCATTTTCTTTCGCCTTCTTTTCTTCCGTCCCCCCCCCCAAGGTTCACAAGGAGGGAATATCACTACTTAGCTCAGCCTTCTTTCCAAGCTCGAAGATAGACGATGTATTGCTTTGGACTCTCTTTTCCAGTGCTATGGCTAGCTCATGCTTTATTGGGGAATATCATTGTCATTTTATGCTTCTTTATTTTGTTAAACAAGACAGATGCTTTATTGTAATGGGTAAGGGTGTTTTGGTGTTGGAAAACAATCTTTGTACAAGCTGTTTTACCAAGCTGCTAGTTTATCAATAAAGTAAAGTTTTATTTATTTCCTGCTATTTAAATTTTGTCTGTTTTGTAATTTATCTTTTCTATACACTTATGACACTCCACTGAACTTAATGCATTCCCTTTGTTAGTGACCTTAACGGAGGTAGGGTGTTACACATGGTATCAAAGCTGATGGTTACCAGATCAAATAAAAAATTTTGAAAACTATTTTTCAAAAAGAAGTTTTAAAGAAGCATTTTCAAAAGAAAAGTTTTGTTTTAAAGGTATATTCCCCAAAGCCATATGCACTATCTTTTGATTCTCTGTTTGAACCCTTGTTTCCTTCTTTCCTGAGCCTCCAAGGCTCCTGGCTTTCTGGGAGGTAACCTCGTCGCGGCATGGTCCCGTAGGCTTGATGAGACTATGGCACCTGTCAAAGGACGAAGAAGTGCCCAACTTCCATCTATAGCCACAGTAGTTTCACTTGCAGCTAATTTTTCTTTCAAAACTTTGTAGGTTGCTGTGCGATGGAGGTTGTTTCGAGAAACTTGTCAACGAGCTACACAAGGATAGTAAGGATAAGAATAAGGGAGTTTGGGCTAAGGAGCACAAGCCCAAGGATAAGAAGCTTGTCGATACGGCTTAATCCTCGTAGAAGGAGAAGGGTGAAAAGAAATAGGCCAAAGTGGAAGAATCACAAACAAGGATTGGAATATAAGAAGGGTGGAAGAAATAATAGATTCTGCGGCAAGAGGAAGTGTCTTTTCTGTGGTATAGCGGGTTATTTAATTGTAGGAAGAAGAAGACAGGTGGTTGTTTTCAGTATGGTAGAGCATGGCATCTTATCAAGGATTGCCGAAGGACAAGGGCAAGGGCAAAGGACATAATCTTCTAGCGGGCAATTGCATGCTCTCACTGCTAGTGTACCTAAGAGAAGTAGGAACGTTGCATTTGAGAGTTTAGTTTTTCTTTTCAATCATCCTGTTAGAACTTTGTTTGATTCTGGCGCTTCACATTCTTTTCTATCTACTTCCATAGTTGAGTCTCTGCACCTTAGTACTTGTATAGTAGAGGATCCCATTATTGTCTCAAATCCAATTGGTGGTTCAGCTCGTTCATCAATGATTTGTTTGTATTTGCGAATATCTATACTAAGCGTTGAGTTTAGATGTAATGCTTACGTTTTTGGTTTCACGGGCTATGGGTTGATTCTAGGGATGGATTGGTTATCCAATAATGGTGCCATTCTCAATTGTGAAAGAAGGGTAGTTAGACTTTTGATTCGCCTCGGTAATACCCTCGAAATCTCGTGTAACCCTAAGGGTTCTGTCATGCTTAGTTACCTAGAATCTCTTGATACGTCTGTTGATAATTTGCAATCTGTTCAAGTAGTCCATGAGTATCCCGATGTCTTTGATGAAGTGAAGGATTTACCACCAAAACGTGAAATAGATTTCTGTATATACTTGGTTGATAATGCCAACCCAGTTGCATTACCCGTACGACTCATGGCTCCTAGGGAGAGGAAGGAGTTCAGTAAGCAAGTTAAAGAGTTGCTTAAGAAGGGATTTATTTGGCGAAGTACTTTTGAATGGGGTGCTCCAGTAGTGTTCGCTACCAAGACGGATGGTCCACTTCGCTTATGTGTGGATTTTAGAGAACTAAACAAGCCGACTAAGAAAAATAGGCACCCACTTCCAAGAATAGACGATTTGTTTGACCAGCTTGTAGGTGCGTCTATTTTCTCCCAACTAGATTTGGTTATAGGGTTTCATCAGCTAAGAGTAGCTAAGGACAGTATAAACAAGACTGCTTTTAGGACCCCTGACGGTTTCTTTGAGTAGCTCGCCATGCCTTTCGGTTTGACGAATGCACCTGCTTATTTTGTTGACTTGATGAGTAGGGTGTTTAGGGAGTTCCTTAATAAGTTTGTAGTAGTCTTCGTGGGCGATATCTTGATTTTCTCAAAGAACGAGGGAGAACATGCTTTGCATTTAAGAGAAGTCATGGATACACTTCGAGCACATCAACTTAAGGCGAAGTTCTCTAAAATGTCATTTTTGGAGAGATGAAGTAAGGTTTCTATGAACATGTGGCATCCAAAGAAGGGATAGCAGTAAATCCCGCAAAAGTAGTTGCGGTGCAAGACTGAAAGGTCCCAAGGAATGCAATAGAAGTAAGAAGCTTTCTTGGACTAGCAGGTTAATATAGGAAGTTCATTAAGAACTTTGCAAAGGTATTAGCCCCACTTACTGGATTAACGAAGAAGAATCTAACCTTTTCTTAGGATATTGATTTTGATGTCGCGTTCCAACGATGGAAGAGGGCTCTTACAATGGCCCCAATTTTGATTTTTACCTTACGGTAGTAAAAGATTTACGGTATATACGGATGCATGCGGCTCGAGACTAGGCGCCATTTTGATGTAAGAATAAAGGGTAAGGTCGTAGCAGATGCCTTAAGAAGAAAAAGGTTGATTTCAAGTCCTCTTTATGTGAAAAGGAAAAGTTCTGAATACATATCAACCTTTGATTTAAAACCTTCGGTTAAGTTAGTAGTTGGCATCTCTAGGAGTAAGACCTATGCTTTTGGATCAAATAGGGACTTCACAAAGAAAAGACTCTCAGATAGTTGACGCAATGAATAAGTTAAGTAGAGAAGAGACCTCTAATCACCTTAATAAATACACTTGGTAGCATGATTAGCATATGTTTATTTTCAAGAGATTGTTCTTCTACATGGAATACCCTCTAGTAAATTTTGAAGGCTCTTTTGAGGAAATGTTAGCATGACACAACAGAAGTTGTAGTGCCGAGTATACTAGAAGGAGAAGGGATGGAACGAGAGGCGACAGTCTAATGAGTTCCAACTCATATTTTGGAAACAGAAATTAAGAAGCTATGCAATAGTGAAGTTAAGACAGTCAGAGCACAATGGGGTGAAGCTCAAGAAGATGTGACTTAGAAGGCTGAAGACTCGATACGCGCATCATACCCTTTTTGAGGGTATATCATTGATCTCTCTTTTTTCTGTAAAGTTTATCTGCATGCTAGTCTATATCTTTTAAGTATATCCTCTCGGTCCTATCCTCGATCCTTAGGTAGAAGCCAATGGATGTAAACTTGTGTTTGAGACATGTTATGTTTGGTGGATGCAAGTGGATGTAAGTGTTTGCTAGCGGTTGCTCGTGGATGCATATACACACACATTAGGCACTAGATCAGCTCCGTCACTTCTATATTGCATATGCATGAGTGGATTTATATATATATGGATTGAAACTTGAGGTGATATCATATGGATGATGCATTTGAATGTATGGTTGTACATTCATATAGAAATGATATGTATCAATAGGGTTCTTTTGCAAACATAATGGACGCATGGCACTTGTAACACCCCACCTCCGCTGATGCCACTCTTGCAAGGACATTAGCTTTGGAGGGGCGTTAAACAAGGTAAACATGCATGCAGGTATCACAAGACAGAACATGTAAGTAAAACAGAGTAGTAAAGCAGCGGATAAAACCAGCATTTCAAAACCATAGTTAAGTTACAACAAAGTACTTGGTCATTATTTTCCAACAAACAAAGTCTAGAGAAAAGCATAAACTGAAGAACTGAAATACATAAAGTACTATCCCCAAAGTGAAGTGATAAACCATAGCTAGCTCAATGTCCAAAACCGTACATGAGCAAATCCAGTAAGCAAGCTATAAAGATCCAAGCTAAGCTCCAATGTTCCCACCCTGAGGACCTGAGGGGGGGGGGGAACGGAAGAAAAGAGGCGAAAGAAAACAGGTAAGTCAAAAAGACTGGTAAGCCCTAACTACTATCAGTTCATGAACTAGTAAAGTTAACTGGCATGAGAAGCTGAGATGAACATAAGGATAACAACATACTGGCATGGTGATTAACTAACAAGATAGATAAAGGTGTCATCGCATAATCAAGGTTAAGTTTTGCACCACGGGTGTACTAGCATTCTAACATGTCAAGTAAAAACAAGAATTGATCCCTTGGCCAAGCTTGGCCCAATATCATGAGGTGACCTAAATCAAGGTCCAACTACACGGTCTAATTGATCGGCTCCCTATAAGCCTAACTCGTCAAGTGTCGGTGTCATACGGCCCAAACATGAAATGTAGTTAAACTGCGCTAGGTCCACCCTAGGGCGTATCAAGTCCTAGGGTGTCAACCTCGGACACCAATCAAGTATGCACAGTCTAGATCTACTGGTACCCGTGCCTGATTTTCCAACTCCGGACTATGTGCACGACCATAGTCCGCCAGGACCTACACCGGCGTACCTACTCAGCCGTCGTTTTGGTCGCTTACATGTCAGCCCAGTAATCGTGCCCCACCCTAGCCTAGTCCCTAGGGTCTTATGATACTATCAAGAGGGTTACTGCTGAAAAGGACCACGCAACTAGTGTTTCTTAACGGGTTAAATGTGGTTAACCCGATCCAAACGTGGATTAAATTGGTTAAGTGTACCCAAGGTTCATGACTTAACCCCGAGTAACCCATCAAGCCCAAATTGGTTAAGTATTAAGTGGATCATGACTTAACCCTAATCAGGAGGCATTAATTAACTTAATGTGCTTTAACCTCTCACATTAGACCTTGTTGTGGTTACTAGTTAAGCCGGGCGGGTCCGGGTAGTTTTACACCACAACATGGTCTAACCTCGGGTTCGAGCACAACATGACCAACTTCTCACATTGGGTCCTATTGTTTGTAGCCACTAGTTAAGCCGGGCGGGTCCGGGTAGATTTATGCTACAAACTCAACTCAACCTCGAGTTGGCCACACTTATATTTTCTAAGTGTCATGTCCATTATGTTTCCAAAACATAATTACAAGCTAACATATCATGTCATGTTATAAAAATCATGTTCATGTCATAATGTTACCCAACCCCAACGTAATCCCATCGTTTACATAATCGCAACAACGCATAAAGGATAAAATAGGGAACTTGGCATAATCATGACATAAAGGTGTTGAAGCCACAAGTTTAACATGGTGGCATATGAAATGTACACATGTTCATATACTTGCATATTGCATTATTAGGCTTCAAAAGTATGCATAAAACCAAACTTAGCATATAAGTGATACATGGTGATAAATGACATGTAGAAGTTACTAGAAGTTCGCATTTAGCCTCACATGCAAGTTATCATAAGGGATATGATAACTTCCATGTTGCCAAAATGCAACCTTTAATATAAAGCTTGAAGCTTTAAGCTCACAAACTCAAGTTTAACTTGCATAACATGATAACATGTGTATAATGATCAACCCAAACTTGCATAGCATAGCAACATGTGTCATACATAATGATTGAACCAACTTGCATAACATAATGATCAACCAAACTTGCATAACATAATGATCAACCAAACTTGCATATCATAATGATCAACCCAAACTTGCATCATTTATTTAACTTTATGGTTCAAAAAGAAAGTAGAAAAGGGCTTACAATGCTATGAAGACACAAATGAATATTTATTATAAAGATTGAGACGAAGCCCTTATGCAATCACCAAAAAAACCCAAATATGAAAGCTCCAAATGAAAAACCCTTGCTTTGTAATAGAAATGTTGCAACTTGACTTGAATGCAAACTAAGAACACTCATACAAGCTTGAAAACACTTGTATGAACTCAAAATCTCTCATATAAATAAACTTAGAAATTTTAGCATGAGAGTGGAGGCCATGAGAGGAACAAATTTGGCATAGTTTAGTTGTAGGGTTGAATAATGGTGATTTAGGCTAGGTGTAGGGGTCTTTTTATAGAAGATTAGGATAGTATTAGCCCTAGGATTAACCCTAGATTCAATCCGAGCCATCAAATCACGTCACAAGCCTCCAAAATAGGTCCAAACAGCCAAAATAGATGCACCAGGCCGACCTGGCCGACCAGGGAGGTCGACCCCCAGGTCGACTCTAGTGTCGACCTGGTTGGGGGGAGGTCGACCCTAGTGTCGACCCCCCTGTCGACCTATCTGGGCGGGAGTTTTCCCGCCCCGTCTGTTTTGGCTGAATTTGAATTCTAAATTCAAATTTGAACTGTTTTTGAACTTGAAATTTTCTGAAAACTTTGACGGGCCATAACTTGGTCATACGGACTCCGATTTTCGAAAACTCGGACTCTATTTCGCGTATTTTTCCGAGACGAACGCAATGGCACAGCCCGTTTCCCTTGATTAAGATTTTACAGTTTAATTCTGCCTTGATTTATGTTATAACATGTTATTAAAAATGCGGGTTGTTACATTCTCCCCTCCTTAAAGGATTTCGTCCCCGAAATCATCAAGTTAGGAAGAACGTATCCTATCATCCATCATCCATCTACTCACATCATCATCCAAGAGCAATCATTGTCCTTAAAGGATTCTAAATGCTGTATGAACATATGCAAAGGTGTGTGTATATGTATTTATCTAATGCGAAAATCAGGCGGTTACTGATACAGTAAACCTCCTTAATGCATATGTATGTTAGTGAAATGAATCCATATGTATGCAATTTCCTAACATAATTCATAATATCTATATGAGTGCACATAACATTCATCCATATGCAACATCCATGTGATGGCACAACAAGTTTCAACCATGAATAAGTGTAAGCACTCATGCATATGCAATATGAAAGTGTGTGAGCCGATCTTAGTGCCTAATGTGTATCATGCATCCACGAGTATCCACTTGCAAACACTTGAAACCACTTGCAAACATCAAGCATAACATGTTTCAAACACATGTTTCATCCAAAGGGTTTTCTACCAAAGGTTCTCATGACACGATTAACGAGATAACAAGATAAACATGATAAACATGGATAGAAAAAAGAAAGATATGCTAATTAGGAAAGGAGGTTGAGAATGTACCCTCAAAAAGGAATGGATAAAGCCCACGCATCTTCTCCTCGGTTTCCAAAGTTGCATCTTCATCGGCTTCACTCCACTGAACTTTCACCAATTTGACTTCTCGATTCCTTAGCTTCTTGATCTCCGTTCCCAAGATACGAATCGGAGCTCTCCTCAAGGTTGCCTCTTTCTCTATCTCCACGTCTTCCAGAATGATTGGTTCAACCACCTCAGCGGACTCATGCAGGCACTTTCGGGGATGCGAGACATGAATGACATTATGCACCCCGGCTAGCTTCTCGGGCAATTCCACCTTATAGGCCATCTTCCCAATTCTCTCTATGATAGGGAAGGGTCCTACGAACCTTGGTGCCAGCTTCCCAACTACTCCAAAACGTACCACATTACGCAAAGGAGAAACCTTCACGAAAACCATGTCTCCCGCTTCGAATTCCAACTCTGCCCTTCGCTTGTCAGCATAGGATTTCTGTCTATCTTGGGCCGCTTTCATCCTTCTTCTCACCAATTCAACTTTCTCGGATGTATCCCGTATCATATCGGGCCAAAGAATAAGCCTATCTGTTGTCTCCCACCAACAAGATGGTGACATACACGGCCTCCCATACAAAGCTTCAAATGGTGCCATCCCTATGCTGGCTTGATAGCTATTATTATAAGCAAACTCTACAAGAGGAAGGTGGTCTTCCCAAGTACCGCCAAAGTCAAGAACACAGAGCCTCAAAAGATCTTCTAGCACTCTATTCACCCTTTCGATTTGGCCATCCGTCTGGGGGTGATAGGCTGTACTCAGATTCAATCGCGTACCCATCGCTTCTTGCAAACTGTTCCAGAACTGGCTAGTGAAAATTGGGTCACGATCGCTAACTATGCTAGAAGGAACTCCATGCAACCGCACTATCTCTCAAAGATAAATAGATGCTATCCATGATGCGGTCCTCTTGCTCTTTACGGGAATGAAATGAGCACTCTTCGTAAGTCTATCAACTATGACCCATATGCTCGTATTCCCTTTTCTTGACCTAGGCAATCCATCCACAAAATCCATAGAAATACTCTCCCACTTCCATTGCGGGACCTCCAATGGATGTAATAGCCCACCGGGTTTCTTTGACTCGGCTTTCACTTGTTGGCACACCATGCACTTTGAAACATACTCTGCCACATCTTTCTTCATTCCGGCCCAAAAGAAAATGCGCTTCATATCCCTATACATCTTATCTCCTCCAGGATGTATAGTCATCTTCGAATGATGTGCTTCTTCGAGAACTTTATGCACCAAGTCTCCTACTTGTGGAACGCATAGCCTTCCATCACGTCTTAGCCAACCCTTGTCATCAATAGTATATCTAGCAAGGTGACTAGACGTCTCACCACGAATCAACTTGTCCATGACCTCGACTATCTGTGGATCTTCCTTCTGCGAAGCCCCAACTTGATCAAGAAGTGTGGGTCTAAGCTCAATGGATGCTAATGAACCCGTTATCGATTCAACAGCCGTCGTGAAATCAAAGGTTGCCAAGAACTCTAGGCTCCTCATCTCGACAAACAAGGGACTCAAAGTCAATCTACTTCTTCTTAGTGCATCTACCACAACATTACCCTTGCCAGGGGTATAAGCTATCTCGAAGTCATAAGATGCCAGGAATTCCATCCACCTTTGCTGCCTTAGATTCAGATCTTTCTGCGAGAAGAGGTACTTGAGTGACTTGTGATCAGTATACAACTCAAACCTTTCGCCTAGAAGATAGTGGCGCCAGGATTTGAGTGCAAAGACGATCGCCGCCAACTCTAAATCATGAGTGCGATAGTTCTTCTCATGAACTTTAAGTTGCCTACCCCCATAACATATCACTCTTCCCTCTTGCATCAGAACAGCACCCAACCCCGTGCCACATGCATCTGTGTACACGGTAAACATCTTACCACCATCGGGTAATGCCAAAACTGGAGCTGTGGTAAGGGCTCTCTTGAGCCTTTGAAAAGCAAGCTCACACTCCAAGTCCCATGCAAAGGCTAAGTTCTTCTTCGTCAACTTAGTAAGAGGGGCCGAAATCTTAGCGAAGTCCCTGATGAAATTCCTATAGTAGCCCGCCAGACCGAGAAAGCTTCTTACTTCGGTTGCATTCTTAGGAGTCTTCCAGTCTTGAACTGCAACCACTTTCGCGGGATCCACTGCTATGCCTTGCTTAGAGACTATATGTCCAAGAAACCGAACTTCCTTTCTCTAGAAATGACATTTGGAGAACTTGGCTTTCAACTGATAAGCTCTAAGCGTATCCATCACTTCCTTGAGATGCCTAGCATGTTCTTCCTCATCCTTTGAGAAGATCAGAATATCATCCACGAAGACAACAACAAACTTGTTAAGGAACTCCCTGAACACCCTACTCATCAAGTCCACGAAGTATGCGGGTGCATTAGTCAAACCGAATGGCATGACAAGCCATTCAAAGAATCCATCTGGAGTCCTAAACGCAGTCTTATCAATACTATCCTCAGCCACTCTAAGCTGATGGAATCCAGTGGCTAGATCAAGTTGAGAGAAAACAGAAGCACCTACAAGCTGGTCAAAGAGATCATCAATCCTCGGTAACGGGTGCCTATTCTTCTTTGTCAGCTTGTTCAACTCTCGATAATCAACACATAGACGAAGCGAACCATCCGCCTTAGTAGCGAATACCACCGGAGCACCCCATTCAGAAATGCTTCGCCTAATAAAATTTTTCTCAAGCAACTCCTTGATTTGCTTACTGAGCTCTCTTCTTTCTCGTGGGGCCATGTGCCTCACGGGCAAAGATACTGGCTTGGCATTATCGACAAGATAAATGCGGAAGTCTATCTCTCGTTTAGGAGGTAACCCCTTAACTTCTTCAAAGACATCAGGATAGTCTCGGACCACCCTTACAGATTGCAGATCATCGATGGACGAGTCGAGAGATTCAAGATAACATAACATGACGGGACCTCTAGGGTTACAAGAGATTTCTAGGGTATTACCGAGGCGAGTCATGAGCCTCACCACCCTATACTCACAATCGAGAATGGCTCCATAACTGGACAACCAATCTATGCCCAAGATCAACCCGTATCCCGTGAACCCGAGAACATAAGCATTACACGTGAATTCTACGGTCAAGATAGAAATCTTCAAATCCACACAAATCATAGATAGATGGGCGGAACCCCCAATTGGATTTGAAACACAAACGGGATCCTCAACTAGACTAGTACTTAGGTGCAAACTTTCAACAATGTTAGAAGAGATAAAACTATGCGATGCGCCAGAATCAAATAAGGTGCGAACAGGAAAATCATAAATGTAAACATGACTTTTTTTTTTTACAGAAACACTACCTCGATCAAAAGCTGGAAGAGTGAGGAGAGCCTGCAACTGCCCCCCAGAGGGTCCTACTTGCTGAGTTTGTCCTTGCCCCTGTCCTTGCTTCTTCGGGCAATCCTTGCTAAAATGTCCAGACTCTCCACAATGAAAA
Source organism: Allium sativum (assembly GCA_030737875.1). NCBI lineage: Eukaryota > Viridiplantae > Streptophyta > Magnoliopsida > Asparagales > Amaryllidaceae > Allium > Allium sativum. The sequence continues at coordinate 417,926,027 of CM060913.1, read as the reverse complement.
CACTCGCCTAACTTCCTCTTCTTCTTCCTGCAATCTTTGGCTATGTGCCCAACAATCCGACAGAACTTGCACTTCCTTGTTTCCCTGGTCTTGTTGTCATTGCGATTGTTGTTGCCCTTGTTCTCCTTCTTGTTGTTCTTGTCTCTTTTCTCGGTATCTTCCTTCTTGCCTTGGGACTCATTTGCCTTGACCTCCTTCTTGCCACTCTTATCTTCCTCTTGAAGTAGGGCCATATTCACCAAACTCTCGAAGGTCGCCCCCAGGGGTATATGAGACATGGCCAAACCGCGCAATGGCTCATTCAATCCTAGAGCAAAGTGTAGGGCCTTCTTCCGAGCTGTGTTTATCAATTCTAGACCGAACTGAGCAAGTTGACTAAACTTATCCACGTATTCCCTAACGGTCATGTCCCCTTGCTTTAGAGATAGGAACCTCTCCATCTGAAGGTTCTCTTCTGTCGATGATAGAAACTTTAGTCCAAACCTTCTCCTAAAGTCATTACAAGTCTCAATTGGTCTAGTAGTGGTGGTGACCACCCACCAATAAGCAGCTTCCCCTTTCAATAGCCATACCGCCAACAGAACTTTCCTACGATCTTCCACATCAAAGATAGCAAAGAGGTCTTCAGTTTCCTTTAACCAGTTTCTTGCCTCCACAGAAGTCTCCGTTCCGACAAAATTATTGCAACCCATCGCCTTAAAGTCTTTGCAAAGCTCCGTGAAATTCGCCTGTGTATGCTGAGGGGGAGGAGGAATATCCGCGGGGCCGGCTTCATTCGCCCTTGCCTCCATGTACCTTCTAAACCAAATAGGTACTGGTACACCCTCCGGGATGGCAAAATTATCGGCCATACCGAAACGAAGAAAAAGATAGATAGATTCAGAACGAAGAAACGAAGGATAGTACTAATGGCTTTTGGGGAATAGCCTTTTAAAATAACTAGACTTTTCTTGGAAAATACTTAATTGGTTTTGAAAATAGCTTTTCAAAAGGTAAGTTTCAAAAACACTTTTGCTCAAATCTTGTAAACTTTATGCTCTGATACCAAATGTAACACCCTACCTCCACTGATGCCACTCTTGCAAGGACATTAGCTTTGGAGGGGCGTTAAACAAGGTAAACATGCATGCAAGTATCACAAGACAGAACATGTAAGTAAAACAGAGTAGTAAAGCAGCGGATAAAACCAGCATTTCAAAACCATAGTTAAGTTACAACAAAGTACTTGGTCATTATTTTCCAACAAACAAAGTCTAGAGAAAAGCATAAACTGAAATACATAAAGCACTATCCCCAAAGTGAAGTGATAAACCATAGCTAGCTCAATGTCCAAAACCGTACATGAGCAAATCCAGTAAGCAAGCTATAAAGATCCAAGCTAACTCCAATGTTCCCACCCTGAGGACCTGAGGGGGGGGGGGGGGAAACGGAAGAAAAGAGGCGAAAGAAAACAGGTCAGTCAAAAAGACTGGTAAGCCCTAACTACTATCAGTTCATGAACTAGTAAAGTTAACTGGCATGAGAAGCTGAGATGAACATGAGGATAACAACATACTGGAATGGTGATTAACTAACAAGATAGATAAAGGTGTCATCGCATAATCAAGGTTAAGTTTTGCACCATGGGTGTACTAGCATTCTAACATGTCAAGTAAAAACAAGAATTGATCCCTTGGCCAAGCTTGGCCCAATATCAGGAGGTGACCTAAATCAAGGTCCAACTACACGGTCTAATTGATCGGCTCCCTATAAGCCTAACTCGTCAAGTGTCGGTGTCATACGGCCCAAACATGAAATGTAGTTAAACTGCGCTAGGTCCACCCTAGGGCGTATCAAGTCCTAGGGTGTCAACCTCAGACACCAATCAAGTATGCACAGTCTAGATCTACTGGTACCCGTGCCTGATTTTCCAACTCCGGACTATGTGCACGACCATAGTCCGCCTGGACCTACACCGGCGTACCTACTCAGCCGTCGTTTTGGTCGCTTACATGTCAGCCCAGTAATCGTGCCCCACCCTAGCCTAGTCCCTAGGGTCTTATGATACTATCAAGAGGGTTACTGCTGAAAAGGACCACGCAACTAGGGTTTCTTAACGGGTTAAATGTGGTTAACCCGATCCAAACGTGGATTAAATTGGTTAAGTGTACCCAAGGTTCATGACTTAACCCCGATTAACCCATCAAGCCCAAATTGGTTAAGTATTAAGTGGATCATGACTTAACCCTAATCAGGAGGCATTAATTAACTTAATGTGCTTTAACCTCTCACATTAGACCTTGTTGTGGTTACTAGTTAAGCCGGGCGGGTCCGGGTAGTTTTACACCACAACTTGGTCTAACCTCGGGTTTGAGCACAACATGACCAACTTCTCACATTGGGTCCTATTGTTTGTAGCCACTAGTTAAGCCGGGCGGGTCCGGGTAGATTTATGCTACAAACTCAACTCAACCTCGAGTTGGCCACACTTATATTTTCTAAGTGTCATGTCCATTATGTTTCCAAAACATAATTACAAGCTAACATATCATGTCATGTTATAAAAATCATGTTCATGTCATAATGTTACCCAACCCCAACGTAATCCCATCGTTTACATAATCGCAACAACGCATAAAGGATAAAATAGGGAACTTGGCATAATCATGACATAAAGGTGTTGAAGCCACAAGTTTAACATGGTGGCATATGAAATGTACACATGTTCATATACTTGCATATTGCATTATTAGGCTTCAAAAGTATGCATAAAACCAAACTTAGCATATAAGTGATACATGGTGATAAATGACATGTAGAAGTTACTAGAAGTTCGCATTTAGCCTCACATGCAAGTTATCATAAGGGATATGATAACTTCCATGTTGCCAAAATGCAACCTTTAATATAAAGCTTGAAGCTTTAAGCTCACAAACTCAAGTTTAACTTGCATAACATGATAACATGTGTATAATGATCAACCCAAACTTGCATAGCATAGCAACATGTGTCATACATAATGATTGAACCAACTTGCATAACATAATGATCAACCAAACTTGCATATCATAATGATCAACCCAAACTTGCATCATTCATTTAACTTTATGGTTCAAAAAGAAAGTAGAAAAGGGCTTACAATGCTATGAAGACACAAATGAATATTTATTATAAAGATTGAGACGAAGCCCTTATGCAATCACCAAAAAAACCCAAATATGAAAGCTCCAAATGAAAAACCCTTGCTTTGTAATAGAAATGTTGCAACTTGACTTGAATGCAAACTAAGAACACTCATACAAGCTTGAAAACACTTGTATGAACTCAAAATCTCTCATATAAATAAACTTAGAAATTTTAGCATGAGAGTGGAGGCCATGAGAGGAACAAATTTGGCATAGTTTAGTTGTAGGGTTGAATAATGGTGATTTAGGCTAGGCTTAGGGGTCTTTTATAGAAGTTTAGGATAGTATTAGCCCTAGGATTAACCCTAGATTCAATCCAAGCCATCAAATCACGTCACAAGCCTCCAAAACAGGTCCAAACAGCCAAAATAGATGCACCAGGCCGACCTGGCCGACCAGGGAGGTCGACCCCCAGGTCGACTCTAGTGTCGACCTGGTTGGGGGGAGGTCGACCCTAGTGTCGACCCCCCTGTCAACCTATCTGGGCGGGAGTTTTCCCGCCCCGTCTGTTTAGGCTGAATTTGAATTCTAAATTCAAATTTGAACTGTTTTTGAACTTGAAATTTTCTGAAAACTTTGACGGGCCATAACTTGGTCATATGGACTCCGATTTTCGAAAACTCCGACTCTATTTCGCGTATTTTCCGAGACGAACGCAATGGCCCAGCCCGTTTCCCTTGATTCAGATTTTACAGTTTAATTCTGCCTTGATTTATGTTATAACATGTTATTAAAAATACGGGTTGTTACAACACTATCATGAATTGCATTAAGGAGGTCAACTGAATCAGTAGACCGCCTGATTTTGCATTTGGGTAAGGACATATACACACACTATGCATATGTTCATGAAAACATTAGAAACCTTTTTAAGGACAATGGATGCCTGTAATTGAACGGTTGCGTAGATGGATGTTGGATGGTAGGATATACATTCTTCTTACCTTGAAGATTTCGGGGACGAAATCCTTCAAGTGGGGGGGGGGGGGGGGAATGTAACACCCCATAATTTTAAAACGAGACATAATTAAAGAATAATTATTTATTAAAATAAGAATTAGATAAAATGGGTTATGCCATTGCATTCGTCTCGGAATTCTGCTTGAGATAGAGTTCGAGTTTGCGTAAAACGGATACCATATGAAGAAGATATGGACGAACGAAGTTAGGCAGAAAAACTAGAAGTCGACCAAAATGCACTGGCGCACTTCACAAGTGCACCAGTACAAAGCACTGGCGCACCTGCCAAGTGCGCCCATAATTCCAGCACACAATTCTAGAGTGTTCTGTGATGATGTGTTTTCTTCTGAGTGGCCGGATGACATGTATTTGAGCTAGGTGGTTCTGATGGACTCCTAGTTCATCTAAGGGCTCTAAATAATCATAGACATCTATATATACGTAGCTAAACCTAAACCCTAACATCATAACCCTAAAACTATGGTGTCGTCATGATGTTCGTCTACAAGCTAGGCTAGTCTCCTTCATCATCTCCAAACTAGAAAATCAAATCCAAACTAGTAATCGATTAAGAAGAAACATCAAATCAAACATCTACATCAAATGATAGCTTTTCAAATTCCGAAATCAGATCCCAAAAATCAAGATCCGTCCTTTTTCTATAAGTTCAGTTATTGTTCCGATTTAAACACCTAATAAGAAATCATGACTGTAATAACTGGATCTAGAACTATGCCTACTTCTATTTGTGCCTATCCTTTTATGAATTTTGAATTTCTTATGCCTATTGGACTGTTGTGACTGACATATAAAAGCCTGTCATGCCTATTGGACTCTTGTGACTGGCATAGAAAAACCTATCATACCTATTGGACTGTTGAGACTGACATTGAAAAACCTATCATACCTATTGGACTGCTGAGCCTGACATAGAAAAGCCTATCATGCTTATTGGACTGTTGTGACTGACATAGAAAACCAATCATGCCTATTGGACTGTTGTGACTTATATGATGAAACCTATCATGTTATACATCCTATGCCTTTGAGACTATTGGGACTGATACATTTGAACCTATCATATTGTATTAAATTTGTGGTTCTTTTATGTACATTGAATTACATGCTAAGTTATGTTCATACAAGTTATATGTTAGATCCAAGCTATATGTTAGATCCAAGCTAGTACCTATGTTTAAGATCTTTATAAGTTCATGCTTATACAATTAGACCTATGCTAGTTCACATGTTAATTGGATCTAATTTAAATGCAAGATTACGTTCATGTGTTTGATTAACTTTATGTCGTTCTATCCCAAATTTATACCACGCATGTTGATCTATATTGTTTATGCCTATTGAAATATTACATGTCCCTTTCTTTTCCCTTTTGTTTATAAGTTAGGCTAATTTGCGAGCCTAACGTTCATGTGAATTATGCGAACTAATAACGGGGGAGACATTAGGGAAAAATATTTAACTACATGCTATTGGCATAAATTGGCTCATAATCATGTAAATGATTAGTAGCATGAAATGGTAGAATTTGTATACCTAGAATTATGGACATAATTTAGAGGGTAAATGGGGCATGACTTGAGTTAACAACACTGATGGGTAATTTACATATAAACAGTAAATATGTAAATTAATTAAAAGAGGAATATGCCTAACCCGAGGTTAGATTGAGTTATGGTGTAAGAGTGCCCGGAACTGCCCGGCACATCCAGCAACCATAATAATATAGATCTAATGTGAGAGGTTAGCGCATTAAGCCTAAAAACCCAAGGTTAGATTAAGTTGCGCTGTAAAACTGCCCGGAACCGCCCGGCACATCCAACGACCGCAACAATATAGATCTAATGTGAGAGGTTGGTGCTTTAATGAATAAATTAAAGCTATGAAACAGGCATGCTAAGAGTGGTAGGGCTAAGTTAATCAAAGCAACACTTAACCAATATAACATGATGTGTGATAGGGTTAAGTAACACAAGAGGGAACACTTAACCAATGTAACATGACAAGTGGTAGGGTTAAGTAACACAAGAGGGCAACACTTAACCAATGTAACATGACAAGTGGTAGGGTTAAGTAACACAAGAAGGCAACACTTAACCAATGTAACATGACAAGTGGGTAGGTTAAGTTAACCCGACTAGATTGACGACACTTAACAAAAATATAACATGATGAACAAGTGGGGTTAAGTTAATAGGTAACACTTAACCAATATAATATAATGAATGAACAGGGTTAAGATAATAGAAAACACTTAACCAATTACAACATGAAGAATGAGAAGGGTTAAGTTAATAAGAAACACTTAACCAACATGACATGGCGTGTAGATGGGTTAAGTTAACTTGAATGGACGGATAACACTTGGCCAATTGGGGGGATATACGAATAGACCTTATAAAACCCTAGTAACGGGGACCCATTTCCGTAGTAACCCACATAGACGTATCACGGTACCCTGAACTAGGTAGGGTGGGGCACGATTACTGGGATGATTATAAGCGCTCATAATTACGGAAGGTGGTGCAGCAGTGTGGTTCCGACGGAGTACGGGCGTTCACGTGCTCCGGAGTGGAAAAGCAAGCACTGGGCATCAGTAGTATACACTGTGCATCTGGAATTTGTGCCGGGTTGCTATCATAGGGATTGATACACCTTATGGTGGGACCAGCACAGGGTATCTACATGCAAGAGAGGGCCGATTAACACAGACATAAGGAAAATTAATACAAGTAGGGAGCCGATCGATAGGGTAGTAAGGGTACATCTAACATCTTCATGGCAATTAGGCTGATTGAGGTAAGACCCTCATACTAGATGTACACCTGAAGTCTACCATAATTGCGGGGTTGGGATCACCTTATTTTATAACACAGGATACTAGTTGGGACACTAGTAGGGAATACAAATCCTTTTTCATAGGATACTAGTTGGGACACTAGTAGGGAATACGAATCGTTCCATAAAAGACACTAGTTAGGATGCTAGTTGGGTGGTGCAGAGAAAATAGGAAACCAGAGAAAGAACCGAAGCGCATTCAATGTCTCTTACCTTGTCATATCTAACGATCATCATTTGTTATCTTGCTATGCTTATTATCATGGTTATGTCTGGTATTCAGTTTATTCATGTCATGATCCTTTTACCTGTTTACATGCTGAATAATCACTGGACTTACCAGGCTTATGTCTGACCCGTTTTCTTTTGCCTTCTTTTCTTCCATTCCCCCCCTCCAGGTTCACAGGGAGGGAATATCACCACTTAGCTCAGTCTTCTTTCCAAGCTCGAAGATAGACGATGTATTGCTTTGGACTCTCTTTTCCGCTGCTGTTGCTGGCTCATGCTTTATTGGGGAATATCATTGTCATTTTATGCTTCTTTATTTTGTTAAACAAGACAGATGCTTTGTTGTAATGGGTAAGAGTGTTTTGGTGTTGGAAAACAATCTTTGTACAAGCTGTTTTACCAAGCTGTCGTTTTATCAATAAAGTAAAGTTTTACTTATTTCCCGCTATTTAAATTTTGTCTGTTTTGTAATTTATCTGCTCTATACACTTATGACGCTCCACTTAAGTTAATGCATTCCCTTTGTGAGTGACCTTAACGGAGGTAGGGTGTTACATGTCGGGCTCAGGTTGCACCAGGGAAGGTGGAGCGATCAACCAGGGCACGGAAGGGCGGTTGACCGCTAGCCCCTTCTAGGGCGCGGCCTGAACATAGACCCAACAGACCGATTCAATTTCCAAAAATTATAATAAAATTATAGTAAAATCATAGCTCCTTCTCAACTTCACCAAAAAAATTGTGCCAACGTCCACCATCCATTAAGTTGAGAAATAGTCTTAATATAGATGCGACCATCAAACAAACAAACAAATTCTTGAAAAGAAACTCAACTACAAATCTTAAATAAATTATAGTATATTTTCCACTTACCTAGCTAGCTAATGACACAAATGATTTAAGGAATCAAATGCCCCAGCTAAATAGAATTTTTCTTAGTCTTTTTCAAGAGAAAATTTTGAAACTTTTCAAAATAAATTTCTTTATTTATAAACCAAGAGTCTCATAATATAAACCTATTTTTATAATTTATATTCCAGTTGATGTGCTGATTGTAAAAATCATTCCGTGTTCTAGATTGTTAAGATTTTAAATCTCTAAACAGTTATGTTAATTCCTTTAAATCATCCAAGAAGAGGAATATTAAAAATCACAAGGAATGGGTAGTAATAGTTTTAAATTATAAGGTATATTCCTTGCCATTTCCAATTCCCTTATTTTTATTGAAATGAATCATTTATTAAAACTACACAAATCCTAATAATATGAAACATGGTTAGATTTAATAATTCTAAAATTTACATATTAAACAATTTCTAAAATACCATGGTTTAAAAGTTCCTGAACCCCTTTTAATTTTTCAGAAAAGTTTTAAAAACTGAAATTCCTCTGAATATAAGACTAAGGATTCAAATGAATAATCCTATCAAAAGATTACCTGGATTCACACGGCGAAATATCCAATAAGTATACTTCATTATTATATTTTCTGGAATATGATGACACATTAACATGAACTTCCTATTTTAGACTAAGGAAAGGTCATTGACTGGAATTTCTAAACGAAACCAAAACAACAAATCATGATTACCAATTGTAGCTAGCTTTTCGTCCAGTCACCAAGCTCAAATCCACAAAATTCACCATATGTCGCTCTTATGCTCCTCAAAACAAAAGAATCGCCAAACACACCGTAGGGTAAATCGAGGTTGGCCGAATACTCAAACTCAAAAACATTTCTAACTCCTAGTCATTTAAAGCCTATCTTAAGTAAATAGGCCCTCGACACCTCATCGTTGAAATATTTTAAAGCCAAGTAAGAAAGACAAAAGAAAATAGAAAATAATTTCGAATACATTCTCTCACTAATCCTAATTTATTAATTCCTCTGATCATCTAAACCAATGCTCTGATACCATATGTAACACCCTACGCTTTTTTGAACCCGAATTGTGAAAAAAAATCAAAACTCAAACCCATCCAAGCATGGCGAGTATATATTTGGTACCTGCAAATAATAAGCATGAGAATAAGCAAAGCAAAATAAAACTACCTCATAGAGGAAACAAAATATGATAGCAAATACCAACTAAGGTGACTACCGTAAAACATATCACCATATCGATATCGAGCATGAGACAACAAGAACTGAAAAATAATCCCTGGTGAGTAGAAAATGTGTAACATTGTCTACAATACACAAATGTATCCCGTTCGGTCAGAACCAAAACATATGTCTAACAAGGCTAGTAATTCTAACCTAAACCATGTAAAGATTTACGCACGACGACTAACTACCATACCCAAGGTAGCATCCTCAAAGACAACGATGTTGCAATATTGAGATAGAACGTTTATGCAAAAGTATGAAGCCCTTAAATCACCATTCAACCAATTACCAAAGATTAAGAGGTCGGATCCCATCTACTTGCTAATCCATAAGGAGGTTAATTATTTATATATAGCCACTTAAGACCTCACTACCAATATAAGATAAGGGTGGATCCTTTTAATCACTTAATACCCAAGGAGGACCTATCGATCACTTAATACCTTATTTAGTGGTTTATTCTACACTCATATAAATTAGTGGACACTAGCTACTAATTTATACTAATTTAAGGCTTCCGTCATTCACGCATATACCCATCCCTTGCATAAGGCGAGAGATAATAAGAAATCACTTATTACCTATAGGATAAGTAGACGGATATCGTCATTTATGACCTTCCCCGACGGACCCCCCGTGTTACAATTTAGCTGGCCTTATTAGATAATGCCCTAGCCACTTACTACTTCCCACGGAATAGGCAGACCCGTGGTACCATCGTAGAGGCCATTTAATACCTAATACTAAAGCAGACTCTTACCCCAGTCACTTGCTACCTAGAGAAAGCGGACCAACGCAGGGATTACCAAACTCGTACCCAATAACCATTTAATACTTCTTGCTTATATAGAGGTGAGCTATGCAATCATTTAATACAATTTTAAGGGTGGATTTGACTACATAATACCTTTATCCCGAAGAAAGCTTACACCTATAAACTATTTCCTTTTTAGGGTTTCCTCTTTGGGCAATAGGCGGGTCCTATAACCACTAAACACCTCACACTTGAAATAAACCTCATTTTTTGAAATAATCCTCGTAAATATCGTCACGGGTTCCTATGGTTGATGATATCTCACATCAGTTGTACATATATCTGGCTATTGGAAAGTGCAGACCTCTGTCCAATAAGGCAACTGACCTTGCATCATTAACCTACTAAGTCCAATCCTTATACCTATTATATTAATTCTAGGTTAACCAGAATAAAATAAGGAAAACCTATCCTATCCTAGGATATTTAATTATTTATTTCCTTATTGGACTCATTATCTAATATGCCAATTAATTCTCATTAATCCCCATTTTAGTATTATTTATCCCTATTAATAAGATTATCTGCCATTAATGACTCCAATGGTCATATTTTCCTAAGGCATCAATTAACCTATTTAATGTCTTCTTATATCAGTCCTTTTTAACTTCTAATCTAATTATTATAACTCCTAAATATTACTATAATCTTAATTTTGTTTGATTCTTATTTAAATATATATATATATATATATATATATATATGTTTATTATCCATTAATTTCCCAAGTTGGAGTTACAACCTCTATTCCTAATACCAATTTGGTTGTAACCATTTAGGCAAATTTATCATGTTCAATATATTTCCCCCAAATAATTATGGGTACAACACTATTACCTTATTTATGACCTTTTATTACAACAATATCACATGCTTATTACTACAACAATCACAAACCTTTAATTTCCACTTATTATGTGAGTTATTACCGTGTATTCACTCCCACAAAATGGAAATACTTCAAATTCAGACATAAAATAGCAAAGAAAACATCTATTAATATATTAGCGTCATTTACGTAGATTTTGGATGGATAAGATTAATATGAATTTATATTTATGAAGTTAACGTAGTTGCTAGTTTATATTTTATTATTTTTTAATTATGTTCTCGTCCAATCTAATGAGCAGACAACCCTTTTTGTGTTTAATTTTGTTTTAAGATTCAAAATCTTATAAAAGGTCGTTTACTTTAATTATTGTAAATTTTTGCCCCAAACTATTAAAATAGGAAAATTGACATCATTTCAAATCATAAGGAAATAAGTTGATATTCTATTTAGAATAGCAATTGCAAACTACATACAAAAATATATGAATTTACGCATCTCTTCTTATTCGATTTATTTATATTCCTTGTAGGTTTCAATTGACATCTTTTTATATAAAAAGAACAGAAGGACAAAAATTAAGATAATCTAGTCAAACCACAAACAATATCAAACAAAATAGGATTATTACTATTTTAACCAATGTTGCATAAATTATAAATCAACACTTGATCCTGTGGATCTGGAATAAAACTACAAATATGATAAAGGTATTGGGACTGATTTCCAAGTCCGAGGTGTTTATAATATCCACAACAATCCAAGAATAATTGTAGGCAAGAAGATGATAATAACTTAAAAGAGCCTACAAATCCATACTTAACCAATATTCATAACAATTCAGATTCGACAAAATAATTAAATCAGACACTTCTAACAAATCAGACACTTTTAGGCGTATAATTCAATTTCAACACAAACGAATTATATATGTTTATTATAAACAATGTTTATAATTTCCCACTCACTTGAAAGCTATCTAAATCCAAATATGACATAGCTTTTAGGGTTGAAACTCCCAAGTCATATAGATCTACAAATTCCAAAGGGGAATTTTAAACAAAGATATAGATTTTTAGATCTAAAAGAAGAAATAGGAAAAGAAGATGGAAATTCAATTATATAAATTATCTAAGCGAAGAATTACTTATTTTTCATAAGTATAAATTTATCCTCTCTAATTCTTGTAAATTTGATTTGTATATGTTTATGATTTGTGTTTTAGAAGAGATTGGAGGATAGGAAATGTCAGAGCTTCGTTGTTGCCTTTAGAAAATATGAATAAGATAACCGGGGTCTAGCCCTCTACTTATAGGTGTAGAAATGACTATAGACCATTAGATTTAATTTAATAAAGACCTGTCCGTTAAAATATAATTTATATTGCTCTTAACCCTAACCGCCACCTGCTGCCATCGACTAGGAGGTCGACCAAGCGATCGAATGCCTTGTCGACTGCTCTTGTCGACTTCGTAGCGGTGTGGCAGGGTATTTAAAGTAATATATTTATTATTATATATATTCTATTTTATTTATTTTCCTTCCATTTTCATAATTCTTCCCCAACTTTTCATATAGACTCCGCTCGCGAAGTTCCAAACATGCAAGTTGACTATAATTCCATCACGAACATAACGGTGCAAGTTTCATGGTCAAATTTTATTGTTTGCAAAAATTCAATTTTTGAAATGTAAATAAATAAATTATTATCGCCAAAATTTTGAGTTGTGAACGAATAGATGCGAGTAATGCTTTTCTATATGGTGTTTTGCAGGAAGAAGTATGTGACGGCCAGCCCCGGGCCAGCCGACATTTCCCCGAGATGCGCTGTGCTGATGCCTAACTAGCACGGGACGGTCATCAAAGAAAAAGGGTTTTGAACAATGAATCACCAAGAACCTGTAGTATATCTTACAGTGCATGGATTAAAATATAATAATAACATAACTTGACATAAAATGGCGAGACAGTGCATAAGCTGAAAACTAAAACATCATAGCAGCGGAATCCAAAATACAACTTATGATCCAAACCATCATTATTACAACTTCTAAATACTGTCTCTAAAGCAAAATAGAAAAAGGTACACTACTAATGCCCAAAGTAGTGACCAACAACAACACAGGCAGAATATATGTAGATAATATGTGGAAGCCTCCTGCTCGTTTCTGGACAACTACTCGTGCATACCACCTAACCTGTCCCTAGTCTGCCCATTTAAGAGCACCTAGAGTAATAAGAAGAGACATAAAACTCTGGGTCAGACAAAAGTCTGGTATGAGCGATAGTAGCAAAATAAAACAATAACAGGTATAAATAATCATACCTGAACCTACAACGAAAGAGTTAGCACAACAGAATGTACAGTACTTAACATATAGTGCAAAGATAGTATGGGAGTGTGCATGACATGGTGATAGCAAACATCAAACATAGCAACCATTCTCACGTCTCTCAGTCAGTGCGTAAAGCATACGAGATCCACCACTTCGATCACCCAATCCTTTGCTATGATCACTTTTCCCTTGAGAGTCACAATGACCCTATTGCACTGATCCATAGCCACTAATCCTTTGTTATGTCCACTTTGCCCCTTTGGAGTAATGGCTTCTCTACTGCACTGGCTCATAGCCATGCTACGATCACTTGGCCCCTTTGGAGTAATGACTACTCCACTACACTGATACGTAGCCTAACCTCCATCTCTCGGTGGTGAATCAAAGTTATAGACATCGATAACCCCTTTTCACACGTCCTGCAGCAAAATCCAATCATGAAGTTAACTCAGTGGTTCCCATCTGGATCCTGAGTTTTAACTTCCTATTTTGACTACCTTTGCATCTCAGGTTTTGGTCATCATCCCGGTTCGTGACCTTGGGTTCGACTCGTGATCCTCTATGTCGACTCGTGGTGCTCCAAAGCTCCTGTTCGTGAAGAACATCCGGGTCGTGATGCTCCGCCTCGGTTCGTGAATCTCCAACTGACTCGTGGTGGTCCTCCTTCTTCCAGTTCGTGGTTATGCTCGCAGCTCATGGGGAACATTCGGTTCGTGGCTCGCCGTCGTTCAGCTCGTGTAGGTTGGTTCGTGGATGCCGGTTCATAGGGAGTGGTGCATCATGAGCGGGGTAGGCTCGTGGTTCCAAGATGCCTTCCCTTCGGGGTCACGATACCTATTCACGAACGGGTCTGACCAATTTCCTACAACGGTTTCCAGCGAGCTAGTTACGCCATACGACAGCGTTTTCGACCAATCTAGCTTTACTATACAATCACAAATCATACCAAACAGTAATAACAACACATAGAATCAACTATAAACATCGAAACAACAATTTAATATGTTATTATGGATCAAACATTCCCAAAAACCCTATTTTCCCCTTAATCATATTTAACTAAATCTAGCATTAGGATTAGCAAACTTAATCCAAATTAACCCAAATTTCTACACTACAACAAAACAGTCCTTTTACAACGGGCAAAAACCGTTGTAATATGCATTCCACAACGGGCATATGCCCGTCTTAATATGCGTCGTCGTAATAACTCCCAACTATTTGACAACGGGCAAAGACTGTTGTAAAGGACCGTTGTAATAACTTGCTCTGTCACGTGCAATGACTCTATGACAATGGTTATAAACCCGTTGTAATAGCTAATAAATTACAAGCGGCTTTTGCCCGTTGTAATACAGTATATAACAACGGTTTTCGCCCGTTTCAAAATAAATGCAGATTTAAATATAATTACTATGATATACATCCATAATAATAATGAATATTTTAACATGTAATAAATACTGGAATGCAACAATCAAAATCACATAATAACACATACTAAAAGACGAAAGCAAGAGTCATATAATTCCAACACATTTCAAAAAGTTCGATAAGTTTACACTCCAAAAGACTAGATAAGCTTACATTCCAAAAGGTTAGATAAGTTACGTCAACATAGTTCTAACATAAATTACATAACTAGTTTCATAAGTACCTACACTAGACCAAGGAAACGTAATCTTTGTGCCACGTGACGGTAGATCCAACGACATGTTTGATAATGGACATCTCCGAATTTGGCCTAAACAAAAAAGCTTCTGGTTCCACCGCTACATTCACACATATCTTCCAAACATCAGCTCCAAGCATTCTAAAATGTAATAAAGCATCAGGATCAGTACTTGCTATTGTCCCCTCTACAACTATGTTTTTCCCCCAACCCAATAGCTTGCACTTTTTTTTTTACCAAACCGTCCAGAGTAACCCGACCTTGAGTATGCATATTGTTACTAGCACGGTGTGACTGCAAAAAAAAAGTTATCAAATGTAGAGAGATTATATTATTATACACCATATAGAACTTATTATACAACATTTAAGTCTTGCACTGCTGTAACCTTACAGCATCGCACTAAATTGGAAGTGTACAACAAGTTATCTGTTTTATTCCCAATTTTTGCACACATATCACCAGATATTATTATACAACATTTGAGTATATTATAACTTCAAGTCATCTTGAGCAGCAAGGTAGAGCAGAGGATACAAGTGCAAACTACAGTAATTAAGTTCAGAAGCAATTATCAACTGTTTATGATTTATGAAACAATTCTATAAGCAATTCTGATCAAACATTTCTACCTAGAATTCAAATTAGACCCAAACATTCCTAAATACTGTTTAAGCAACTTAGAAGCTATGTTATAGAACTGCCTAAAAAAAGTTTCAACATAAGCCATCACCAAAAAGAATCTTAAATCTTAATAGCGAAAGAAGTTTAATCGAAAAAAAAAACTAACTGTAACATAATGGTAGAGCCTGCACTCCTAAAGCTGCGTTTCATCTGTATCAAGCAACTTAGAAGCCATCGCCAAAAAGATTCCGGTTTGGACTTTTTGTTTCCTGTTCAGATTATGCAATACAAGTCATCTTGACCCACAGACTAGCAAAGAAGAATACATGTAATTATTAATTGATGATGTCGCAGGACTATGCATTAATACTGAAATCGAATTTTCATAATGTTGCAGGATGGCTCAGTAATAAGGAAATCATATTTGTAATAACATACCTGGTCTAGCTGAAATCCATGTTTATGCATATTTTCTTTCATTTGTAAAAACAGCATAGTTGGTAATGATATTTCAATGGAAGGCAACCCATTTCCCTTGAATGATTCCCAACTTAGCCCAGATCTGGGTCTGCCAGTGAACATGCTATGATTTTTGTTGGTAATGCTGCTGTAACACATCAGCAAAAGGAACAATAAGAGAAACCATGGTTTTTTGCCTGGGACTATACATAAAAGCCATACAACAAAAAAACAAACATATTGCACAAGTTAAATTGTAACCAAATTAGACCAAGATTGCATCACACAAACTAATAAATGTTATAATGGCTACCAGTTTAGAAATGCATAGAATAAGAGTTATATGTGGCTTCCAATCAGTCAAAACAAATGTAATTTAAAAAATTTGTAAAAATACTGGTTAAAAATCTTCAGAGTGCGCCGTCTTCGGATCCCCAGCTTCGCCAATCTTCAAATCCCAAGCTGTATACTCTAAATCTGTAATGCTCAGGGTCTGACCCCGACCCGAGCAAAACAAAAACTCGGGTCAGGTTTAAACTTATTTCAAATAAGTTAACTTCAATAGAAACTGGACAAAATTTTAATAATTCGAGCATATGACTACACAATTATATATATACATCGTCATGGACCGCGATATTCTCATGCAACAATAATGAGATGGTGAAAACAAAAGAGTGATGTATGGCATGGCAACAATATGTCCAAAATGCAGCAATCTATATGTAAACCGAGCAAAAAAAGCAAGCATGTATACATGTCAGCTAAGTTCCAAATTCGCATGGGACTGGTCTGGGTGACAACTCAGAGGCTTCAGCCATTTCCATATTCAGTTAGCATAAATATTTTAGTGTAAAAATAACATGCACATATGATGTTTTCAAATTATAACTAGAATAGACCAGTACACCTATATTTCATTCTAGGCGTGATGACATGTATAAATAAGTCACCTAAACAAATGGAAGAATTCATAAAGAGGGCTGCTGCACTTATATGGCCACATAACTACATGCAATGTTTTAAACTCAAACAGTAGGCTGCAGCAAATAAAAATAACAAAACACAAACCATACTAGACATGCAAATAGGGTGCGACTGTATTTCAAATCATGCAACAAAAGTTCCTTCTTTCCCGATAGCAAGAAGCATTAGCATAGTAAAAAGGCATTCATACATAAACTAGAATATCAGCGAGTGGACTAACATTTCAAATATACAACATATGTTGTAGCCTAATCTTCTTCTTTTTCTAAATAGAAAGAATTGTAGGTTTGTCAGCTCAATTTAACAGAGATAGCGAATGCAACTGACAATATTAATCAAGCGAGTGAATGGAAAAAATCAGATGACGATCTATACATGAAGATTTATTTAAACATGCTACTTGTAATTATTCTACTAAAATAATGTACAAGACAATTTGCAAATCGACTTCTTTATTTACCAGCACTGGCACATAGTTAAAATACAAAGTATATAGCCAAGATGTGGAACAGGGTCGAATAAACAAGTATATTTCCTAATGATATCAGAATTCACTTATGTCAGAGTTCACTTATGCCACAATATATTTTCAATATACACAAATACGAAGTCAGTATATATAAGCAAGTAAATATGAAGTCAATATGTGTGGTTGGGATTTACTCAGGTTTTATTCTTTGTTTTGTTCTCATTCCATGCACCATTCCAGTACATGGTTCCTACTCATACATGATTCCTTGTTTATATGTATATGTATACATGTCATGTGTGCTCCGGAATTTACATGTAGTGTACATTTTTCTACCGAAGAAGGGACTATGTTTACAATAATTACTAAAAAAAACATTTCAATTAAGACTCCACAATATGTTCTTTTTTCCTTTTTTCTTTTCTTTTCTTTCTTCTTCTTAAATAAGGTATGTAAACATTTCAGATATAACTTCAACAGCACTTCAAATTTCAGGTATAACTAAATAAAGTCATCACTGCAAAATTCTGGTCATATGGTCTAATTTTCCATATAAAAAAAACTTGACTTTGTTTCAGTTTTAAAAAGGTGTAGTTAATCTAATTACCATGAAGCATACAGTAAGATACATCATTCACCGAGTTATGAATGCAGCTACATCTATATGAGAGGTTGAAAATGCAGCAAAGCCAGCGGAAAGGGGTAACTCGGCACATGCCATAAGGATGATCATCTAGTATAAACAGGACAACATATTTCAGCTTCAAGCCATTCAAATCGAGCCTATACAGTGGGCAATATCTGTGCGTACCCATTTATATAATCATTTCCAGAACCGTGTGACTTAAACTGTGGGTGATTTTCAGTTTTAACACAAGACAAATGCATGGCCAACACACAGTCACTGACTACAGGAATGACATAACAAGTACAATCCAAAAACCTAAAATATCAAAACATGGTGATTTCCAAACTTGGATGTACATATGTTATGACATTGGTGTATGTATACACACGTATAACATGTATATACACACGTCTCGCCATTCACAAGTATACGCAGTATGAATTACAATTTCTATGACAAGTATATGCTCAGAATTTACCAAGGCAGAAATGAATCCAAACCGAAAATCATCGTCACAACTCACACTTGAAATGCACTACTAAAAATATATGTACACATATGGATGCAAGTATATAACCATACAATTTAAGTGTGCAAATGTTCGAAACAATCAGGTCGGTTACAAATGCTTCAGGGACAGTCACAGGCATACATCAGGAAACCAATCACCACAAAGCAACCAAATTTAAGTCTTAACAATTTAAAAATCGGAATTTAAAAAAACTTGAAATAAGTTGAGCGTGAGAGGGTACTCACAAAAACTTATCGGTGGATGGAGGCGCTCGGATCGGAGCAGAGGCGACAAGGGCTGATGGTGTTTCAAATCTACCTGTGGCTTCAGAAGATGGAGGGCATGCCGAGGAGGAAAACAATGCTTCAGTGTTGGCGGCTTCAAGGGTTATGTGACTGCGAGGTTCAGGCGACGGATTGGAGAAAGAAACGGCGAAGCCGATCAGTGGTGGCCATTGTTTTTTTTTCAATTTGGGAAGAACCGATTCTAATTTAAAAGAAAAGAACCGATTTGGGGAAGATTAATTTACTTCGGTGAGGCCATTTAAAAGAAAAGAGGGAATCAATTATTTTGTTGAAGAAATGGGGAAAGATGGGATTTTTACAAAAGAGATGATGCGAAGATAAGAACCAAGTAAATGTTATGCCAGGAAAATATGACTAAACAAGCATATGTTTACTTCAAAGTTCGATATCTCGGTATCGGTCCCGATTTCGATGTTTTGTAATTTTAGGAATTTTCCACCTAATTCATTAACTAGCTAAGTCCTAAATATTTATTCGACGGGTTTGGACTGTAAGAAAATTGTTTTGATAGAATAAACACCGCTTAACAGTACATACTTCAGTCCGTTGTTCAACTAAATGCACACCGAATCCAAATGGAATTACAAAGAAAAGGTTTAAAATCAGATAAACAAATAAAAATAAAATAAACTGGAATACCACCATGGCCTCAAAATGATTTTGATTTCGCTTACATTTCTCACGAACTGTAGTTCAAGCTAAGGTTTTAGTAAACAGAGATTCATTGATATCTTTTGTAAATAAAGATATATTTGTATTAGTGTCAAATCATAATACTAAGATAAAACTTCTTATTTTTTACTCGATAGATATTGGTGAGCACAACGTGCATGTTAGTAGTGGTTGGATTGATCTGTCAATTCCATTGCGTTATTGATACACAGAATAATCCTTTTGAAAATAGTCCGTTATATGGAAACAACATTAAGGACAAAAAGGAATTGCTTTTTTCGCTAAGAAAATAGACTCTCAAATATAATTACATGTAGTAGATAACTAATTACAAAATAGATGCATCATATCCTCATAAATAAGAAACAGTTTCGGCTGTTCAAGGAACAATATTTTTTTGAATGATAAACGACAACAAAATTGGTAAACTAGTTGATATAACTATGGATATTTTTCGTTAGACTACAGCAAGTGATTACACAATAAAATTAAAAATTCGTAAAACTGGGTTAACAATGATCAACATGATAATATTACTATAAATTTGGTACTGAATATAGGACGGTCAAAATTGAATTTTTCAAGAGAGAACAAATGTAATAAAAAAGTGAAGATCAATATATGGGTGGATAAACAATTAATACCTATGTGGTAATACCTGCACGTTATTTTGTTTGAGCAGCACAGAAACTTTAATGTAGAATGCCCCAGTTTCGCATATAGCGATAGGAAATTGAGTTTGCAATCGACAGAAATCAAACAGAGATTGTCATCAAATCCGCCCGTCGGTGCTGCAAGTGCATGTCGCACCGTCGAATTTTATTGTAGGGTTGGTTGAACGGAAATGGGGATGACAGTAGACAAAGAGGAATAAGCATCGAGGTCGTGTGTGGGAGATATAGAGATGTAATTTTGTTGGTACCAAATCGAAAAAAGAAATTTGATTTGCAATTTTGGGTATTAGGGTTTGGTGGCAATGGATCTGTATGTGGGAGAAGGCAATGGAGGCGGTTATCATTTCAGTGGAAAAATAAGCGGAGAAGAATACGAAGTGCGGTAATGTAGAGATCTCACTGCCGTTGGTTTTATTACACCTGTATTGAGTATGATTTGTAAAATTTTGATTTCTTAAATATTAAATTTTAAGAAATAAATACTGCCACTTTATTATAAAAGATTTTTTTATAGTATCTCTCTTGTTTTCAAGTAAATACATATCATTTATTAATTATTAATTATTTGTCATAATTTTTATTTATCGCTTTTGAATTATTCAATAGTAATCTTTAATTATCAATTATTTACTGCTACATAATCAATATTAAATACTGAATATTAATTGAAAAATATTTAATGGTAATATTTAATCCTATAATCATTAGTCCTTAATTATATTTATTAATTATCTAATATAATTAATAAATATTAATTGTAATTTACTAGTCCTTAATTGTAATTTTGAACTAAATCGAGCAAATTAAAATTTTACAATTTATTTATTTGAAATAATTTTTTATTTTAATGAAATTTGCAAAATAATTCATGTAATTCAAATTATTAAATGCATATTACACAATTAAAAATAAATGATCAATTAAATACAAATTAGTTGAATTAAAAATCATGAACTAAATTACCCTGAAGTGCTCTTCTTAAATATCTTATTCGTAACTAGCTGCAAACTTATACTTCATTCACCCATCATTCATGCCTAAATTTATATAGCACACATTAAAAGAACATGTTGATTCGATCCTTTCATATGGCGAAGATTCTCTCGAAAACTTTTACAAAGTAATTCAATTTGTATAGTAGCAAATTAGTTATTAATGATTAATTATTAAATATTAGTAAATAATAAATATATGATTAATATAATATTATTAATGATTAATAAATATTAGTAGCATATGATTAATATAATAAATATTATTAGTAATGTAATATTATAGTTAGTAATTATTAATGATAAATTATAGTTAGTAACGTATGACTAATATATATAATATTATTAATGATAAATTATTAAATTTGAATAAATAATAAATATTAATTTTAAGAAAGCATTATGATAATTAATTATTATTAAAAATTCACATCAGACATTCATTATAACGATTACAACAGGCATTTTTTGGCCATTTTGTAAAATTGACACTTATTGCAACGGTCATTTTTTGCCCGTTGTGAAATTGACATCTATTACAACGGGCATTTTGTGAACGTTGTAAAATTGACATCTATTACAACAGGCCAGAAAGAATCGTTGTAATAGAGTCCTATTACAACGGGCTTTTGTTGCCTGTTGTAAAAAAGACGTTGTACAGGGCATCTATTACAACAGGCTTTACATGACCGTTGTGATAGTCCTCTATTACAACGGGCAGCCAATGCCCGTTGTAAAAATGTCGTTGTAATAGACTGTTTTTGTTGTAGTGCTAACAGGGGCATAAAATAACATTTTAGAATTTCTACATATTTCTCCAAATTTTATCATGCATAATTTTGCTAATTATCACTAATCACCCCTAATTAGCCGTAATTAGTGAACAAAAGAGCTAATCACTCACCTTAGCCACAAATAAAATCTTAGATCTCCACCAATTTTGGTTGAATCCTTATGTGCTCCAGTAGCTCTATCTTTATTTTGATGCTAATCTGCCTTAATTTGGTGTAGTTTTGCTTAATACGTGATTAGGAACTGATTAAAAGGTGATTTTGGAGTTGGAGGCCATTGCTAGGGTTAGAGGAAGGTAAATGGCGTCTAGAAAAATGAATAAAACTGATTTCCAAAACCCTATTAGCCCTCCCATAACCTTAATCCCGAAAAGGTTATGGGCTTAACTGCTAATCACCCGGTTAAGCCCAATTATGTTGTTTTTCACCTTCCAAACCTTATTTCAGCCATATCTCCCGAACAATAAGTCCGTTGATTAATGTGACCACTCTACGGAAAGGTAAACATCATCCAAATCCCATGGAAGTGGTTTCAGGTCAAAAATCCTTGCTAATTAAAAGTTATAGGCAAAACAAGAATCGCCAGGGGCAAAACGGTCATTTAAAATTCGGCAAAAATCGTGAACATGGGAAATGACTCCAATAGTCATTTCCCAAAGTTACATGACCATACGACTTCACATGTGAATGAAATAAATATTCTACGATCCTCCGATGTGTAAAATGCAGGTCGTTACACTCTTTCCCCTTAAGAAATTTTGCCCTCGAAATTCCTTAACCAAACATACAAAGGTGGCCCGCATTCTTATTAACCATTTACAAACAATCAAGCATACATAAAAAGCCTGTCCTAGAATGCGGCTTGCTAATAAGGGATAACTATATATTGCTATTAAAACCTTACCAGGCAAAGAGTTCTGGATGCGATTTCCTTATGTTCTTCTCTGTTTCCCAAGTACAGTCATTCTCATTATCGCCGCACTGGACTTTGACTAGTTCCACCGTCTTCCTTCGAAGCTGCTTCGTATCTTACTCGACAATACGAATCGGTCTGCGGTTCCCAACCGCCTCGGGTTTTACCTTGATATCTTCCAACTGATCCGTTGAAATAGTCATACCAGAGTCGTGCATAAATTTCCTTAACTGGGAAACATGAAATACGTTGTGAACTCCCACCATCTTGTCAGGTAATCCAACTTATATGCCAAATTCCAAACTTGCTCAAGAACTGGGAATGGACCAACAAACATTGGTGCCAATTTGCCTCTTCTACCGAATCGAATTACACTCTGCAACGGAGAAATCTTGATGAATACCAAATCGCCAACGGATAATTTCAAATCTCTTCGCCTTTTATCAGCATAACTTTTCTGCCTATCTTGGGCAGCCTTCGTTCGCTGTTGAATAACTTTAATCTTGTCTGAAGTTTCTCTTATTACATCTGGCCCAAGCACAAATTTCTCACAGGTTTCCAACCAACATGATGGTGAGTTGCACGGTCTTCCGTACAAAGTTTCAAATGGAGCCATACCAATACTGGACTGATAACTATTATTGTATGCGAACTCAATTAGATGCAAATGGTCATCCTAAGAGCCCTTAAAATCCAATATACAAGCTCTCAAGAGATCTTCTAATACGCGATTCACCCTCTTTGTTTGACCGTCGGTTTGAAGATGGTACGCGGTACTGAGATGTAATTCTGACCCCAAAGCCTATTGCAAGCTCTTCCAAAACCCACTAGTGAATAATGGATCTCGGTCACTCATAATACCTTTGGGTACTCCATGAAACCTCACTACCCACTTCATATATAGTTTTGCTAGCTTAGCTGCCATTCTATTCGACTTGACTGGTATAAACCTTGCACTCTTGGTCAATCGATCCACAATCAACCAAATACTATCATGACCCAATCTAGCTCTTGGTAAACCATCGATGAAATCCATTGAAACTTGTTCCCATTTCCACTCTGGAATTTCCAATGGTTGTAACAAACCACTAGGCTTCCTTTGCTCAGCTTTAACTAACTGAAAATTCATGCACTTAGATAAAAACTTCCCAACGTCTCTCTTCATCCCTTCCTAGTGGTAGATTTGCTTCATGTGTCGATACATTTTGTTACCACCGGGATGTATAGTCAGTTTTGAGTGATGACATTCTCTAAGCACTTCCTCCCTAAATCCATTTACATTGGGTACAACTAGTCTCCCACTCTTTCGAAGCCATCCTTCTCGATTAAGTCCATACTTGTTCATCTCCTCACCTTCGATACCCATCTCTAACTTGGAGATGATTTCCAATAGTTTAGGATCGTCCCTCTGACTAGAACCAATCCGTTCAATCAAAGTGGGTCAGATCGTAAAACTTGCTAACATTTCTGGATCTAATTCGCACTTAGGTCTGAAATCATACCCTACGATATACTCCAGTTGCTTCCATTCCAAAAACATAGCCCCTAAACTGACATGTCTCCTACTCAAGGCATCAGCTACCGCATTGCCCTTCCCGGGTGTGTATGCGATATCGAAATCATATGAAACCAATAACTCTAACCATCTTTGCTGACAAAGATTTAAATCCTTCTGAGAGAAAAGATACTTTAACGAATTATGATCAGTAAAAAAACTCGAATCTTTCTCCCAAGAGATAGTGTCTCTACATCTTCTACGCGAACACGATCACTGCCAATTCTAAATCATGGGTAGGATATCTTTTCTCATGCGATTTCAGTTGCCGACTAGCATAAGCTACAACCCTACCTCCTTGCATCAATGCAACACCTAGTCCGGTACCACAGACATTTCGTGTATACCATCGTCTCTTTGTTCCCTTTAGGAATAACCAACACTGGTGCACACGTTAACTTTTCTTTTAGACTCTTAAATGCATCATCGCACCTTTCGTCCCAGACGAAAGCTTGATTCTTCTTGGTCAACTGAGTTAACGGTGCCGCTGTCTTGGTGAATTCTTGGATAAACTTACGATAATATCCAGCTAATCCCAAGAAACTTCTCACGTCCGTTGCCTTTTTGAGCGTAGACCAATATTGTATTGTAGCCACTTTCGCAGGGTCCATGGCAATACCATTTTCTGAAACAACATGGCCTAAGAATCTCACTTCCCTCCTCCAGAAGTGACATTTAGAAAATTTTGCTTTCAATTGGTGTTTTCTCAACACCTCCATTACTGTCCTCAAATGTCTCTTGTGCTCTTCCTCTGTCCTCGAGTAAACCAAGAAATCATCCATGAACACAAGAACAAACTTATTTAATTGATCCCTGAATACCCTATTCATGAGATCCACAAAATATGATGGTGCATTGGTCAACCCGAATGGCATGACCAACCACTCATAGAATCCAGAAGGCGTCTAAAAAGCCGTTTTTGGAATACTCTCAGCTGCTACTTGGAGCTGATGAAATCCTGTCGCGAGATCTAACTGGGAGAACACTCATGCTCCACTTAACTGATCAAAAAAATCATCTATCCGCGGAAGAGGATACTTATTCTTCCTCGTCACCTTGTTCAACTCGCGATAATCCACACATAAGCGAAGGGAACCATCTGCCTTGGTGGAAAACACAACTGGTACTCCCGACTCGGAAACACTTCTTCGGATAAATCCCTTCTTCAAAAGATCGCTTACTTGCATCACGCGCTCTCGCTGCTCTCTTGGCGCCATACGACGAAGTGACATCACTATTGGTCTGACATCTTTAACTAAATCAATACGAAACTCGATCTCTCAGTGTGGTGGAAATTCGGTCACTTCCCGATGATGTCCAGATACTCGCCAGTAATAGGCACATCTGACAATTCATCATGCGGGATGTCGAGGGAATTTAGAAAACTAGCCATCACTTTATCACTAGTTAGGCTACCAAGCAGTACCCTCTGCCCATCATCCGCTCTAATGTTCACCGAAGACCCCCAACAGTCTGCCACCAGTACCACCCCATACCTTTGGAGCCAATCGACTCCCAAAATAATGCCAAACCCAGTAAAGCCCAAAACAAAGCAATCACAAGCAAACATACATCCATGACTGGATAAGGCCAAATTATGACAAATCATACTAAGGCTTGTCGAACCACCAATCGGGTTCGTCACTACTAAAGGTCTATCGACAATCTCGGGTTCCAATCCTAACCTATCTACTAGGTCACTAGATACAAAGGAATGGGAAGCCCCGATATCAAACAATACTCGAACAATAACATCATAAATAGAAAGCATACCTTGAATGATGACACTTTTTCCTTTCTCTGCCGTAGTTGGAGCATTCGACGAAGAAGGAACAACGTTGATAACATATGATTTCCGAATTTGCTTCTCTTTAGGGGGTTGTGGACATTTATCCTTTAGATGTCCCACTTGGCCACAATTGAAGCACTTCCTGTCCGTTGGCTTGGCTCTATAATCTTTGGCATAGTGGCCCTTCTTGCCATAGCTATAGCACTCGATATCTTTCCTGTCTTTCTTTTTCTGACCATCCTTAGTCCGATTCTTTTTCCTTTTATTATGAGTATTATTCTTGCCTCCACTGCTTGTCTGCGGCTTTGGTCCCTCTGTAGATGTAACAGCGACCTCAGTCTTGGGTTTAGGATAAAAGCTCTCTGATCTCAATGCTTTCCCAACAATCGATTCAAAAGTCTTATCAATATGGTTTATAAGCCTTTCCCCAGAGTACTGATCTAAGCTAGTTATGAACTTCTCGTTCTTTGTCTCAGTTGTTTCGATAAGAGATAATCCATAATTCGATAAGATATCAAATTCAACAATATACTCCGAGACTGCCCAACCATTCTGCTTAAGCTCCAGAAATTTCCTGAACAATTCTGACTTCTGAGCAGCTGGGATAAACTTATCACTGAAACGAGTCATAAACTGATTCCAAGTAACTTGATCCTCGAGAGTAGCTACCTTAATAGCATTCCACCAATTCATAGCCTGTCCTTGAAGTTGACGTGATGCTAGCTTTCTCTTCATCGCATCCTCGATCCCTAAATCCTCGAAGATGCTTTCACAGCTATCAAGCCAATCCTGAACTTCCATAGCCGATTCTGTTTCGTGGAACGGCTTCCGACCAAGACTAGTGTAACCCTTTCTGAGCTTGGCGAAATCGGCTCTAGGCGCCTGCACTGTTGCACCACCACCATTAGCAGCATTAAGAATTGTCCTGTGACACCCCACATCCGTTATTGTCACTCACTAAGGGAATGCATTAAGTTTCGTGAAGCGTTATAGGTAAACAAACACAGAATAATTACAAGACATATATAAATAAGATAGCAGCGGAAATTTAAATTTTTATTTTAGACATAAATCATAATACCGTGGTCCACAATACCATAAGTCACAAAAACCATTACAATAAAATAAATTCTATCTTGTACCATCAGAGTACATAAGTATATAAAATCATAATTCCCTAATTAAAAGAGTTAATCCATAGTAGAGATAAGAACTTGAGCCATACTTCAGAAATAGCTCCTAGCAAGATGATATCTGAGTCTTGACTAAGTCTGGCGAGTCTAGTTACTTTTAGACAGTAAATAAATAAAAGTAACATGATAGGCATATAAAGTGGATAAGAGAGATCACTTCATAAATGGCAGGTGTGACAAGGTAGACAAGGTAAGGTGTATACACTTCTCGAATGATCACTCTGCACTATTACTAGTATAACTAAAATGAGATGATCCCTTCCACTATAAGTTGGTAGATTTAGGGCATACGTCCGAGTGTACCCTAACCATTACTCCAATTGATCGGCTCCTTGCCTCGTAGATATCCTGTGATGGCCCCACAATAGGAGGTATCACTCCCTAAAGTGGCAACCCTTCATTTCCCAAGATGTGCACAACTATATCTACTGGTGTCACAGTCGTCTTATCCCCCCCGCCCGGCTCATGCACGCACATTGCCCAGTCGATTTGCGCCGCCCACACCGTCCGTCTCGTTTGGATCTCTTATAATCAATCGGTAAGTGTGCCCCTTCTCTACCAAGCATGGAGTTCTTTATTTGATACCTACTCCGGGTTACTGACTGAAATGGGTCCCACACAATATGATACAAGCTCTCCCCTTTGTCTTGTATCTCCACTAGGTTTTTCACTGACTATGTATACCCCTAGGTGTCTTTAATTACATAGCCCTATGTCAGTTATGCTTACCCTAAAGGGTGTCTTTAATTACATAATTTTATTATATTTTTCCACCGGTTATGTATACCACTAAGGGTCTTTTATTACATAAACTTATTGGCTTAAGTTCATGGGCCTATATGTAAATCTTGCCCACCCCCTCTAATTTACTTAACCCACCCTACCCATCCAATTTTACTTAACCCCAACATAAGTTCATAATCATACAACCCTTATGGATTAAATTAGGTTAAGTAGTCCAATTCATTACCATGTCCAGTTATGGTTATAATGGGCTAGACCTCCCACATTAGGCCTACAACGTGTGGATGCTGGATATGTCGGTCGGGTCCGGGCAGTCTTATTCCAGAGTTGGGTCTAACCTCGTGTCTTAGCCCGATCCGTATTTGCACACTTAGACCAACCTTAGTGGCGGTTGGATATGCCGGTCGGGTCCGAGCAGACTTCCACCACTAATACAACCTAACCTCGTGTCATAAGTGCAATTACAATTCCTAATTGTAATTACTAGACATTCCATTTTTATCCAAATATATCTATGTCATTATAGGTGATTATTTCTATGTTTCCCCATTAGAATTATATGTCCAATTCATATAAATGTTACATAATTATGCCAAATATAAATCCCTTTTCCCCGTTTCCTAACTAACGTATTTGCATGTATTTTGGCGGCACCTAGGCTATGAAGTAGCATAGCCATAACAATGAAACGGGAATATGAAAAAGGTGATAGTTTCAACATATCTTGGCATAAACATAAAGTAGCATGATAACAAGGTCAATGGACATGTAATTAACGTCATAACAAGGTGGACATAAAACTGATGAATTTGTGGCAACTACGATGTCAAAGCAAGCATAATGAGATCTAAATTAACCATTTAGGTGTCCAACTATTTAGATCTAGCATAATTAGGGTGACATAGTAATATGTTTAGATCTAAAGATGGCTTCACATGTCAAGTTTACAACATGTCTAGATTGATCACAATATGACAGGTGAAAGGGGATTTACATAAAAAACCAGATCTAGCCAATGTTACAACTGTCCATTTTAGTACATTCACCGCAATATAGTTACAAGTCAAGATCCACATAGACAACATAATAGAATAACCACAATTGTATTAGATCTAGGGAAATAGATCTATCATGACATAGTATAGGATTTAACACTAGCACAAAATCATATTTTACAACATATCCAATTCACGGTCTTTCACAATTTACTTTTATTTATATAAACCTAAAAGCAACTAGAAACTCGCAGCGTTAGATTTAGAGAATTAAGAAAGAACGGATCTTGAATTTCTGAATTTGATTTGCAAAGTATGTTGTTATAGAAAATGGTTTCGTCTCAGTTCGCACCCCAGCAACATATGGCCTCTGTGATTTCCAATGAAGAAAATAGGAGAATAGGACACATTTATATAGCTGTCAGACCCCCCTAAAAACCGAGTGCCACGTCAGCCCTAGGGGTGTCGACACTTCTGTGGGTAGGTCGACCCATAGGTCGACACTCCTTGAGGGGGGTCGGCCCTGGTGTTGACACCCCTCTAGGGGGTTGACCCCCTAAAGCGGGAATTTTGCCGCTATGACGAATTTTTCAAATTAGAATCATTCTAGATAAAATTCTGATCATCTCTGACTCATATGTGTATACATAATATTTCTGCGCGTACACAAACTTACAACCCTTATAACTTCTTCATATGGTGTCCGTTTTACGCAAACCAAATGTCTATCCTGACCAGAATTTCGAGATGGATGCAATGGTGTAGTTCTTTCCTCTAATTAAATTAATTACAATTTAATTTATTCTCTTTAATGTCGTTAAAAAATTTGGGGTGTTACATTCTCCCCTACTCAAAGGATTTCGTCCCCGAAATCTTTAAGTTGAGAAGAATGCATATCCTACCATCCATCTACTCATCCACCAATCACTGGCATCCATTGTCCTTAAAAAATTCTAATGCTTATATGAATATATGTGAAGGTGTGTGTATATGCCCCAACACTAATGCGAAGATCAGGTGGTCTACTGATCTAGTGGACCTTCTTAATGCAATGTATGTTCATGCCATGAATCGAATATGTATGCAAATAAACCTATCATATCATATATGTTCTATGTATGTGCACCTTCATTTGTCCAAATGCAACATCCATATGTTAACTCATCCATTTTCATCCATAAAAGAAAAGAAAATGCACACACATGTTTCAAACACATGTTTACATGTCTCAAACACATGTTTACATCCATAGGATTCCTATCTAAAGGCCGAAAAATACTATGGACAAGATATACTCTATTGACAGAAGCATGCACTGATAAAATTTTGAAAAAGGAGTTAAGAACACACCCTCGAAAAGAAATGGGTATGAAGCACGAATCTTGCCTCCGGTCTCTCAAGTCGCATCTTCGAGGCTATATCCCCATTGAACCTTTAGCAATTTGATCTCCATATTGCGTAGCTTTTTAACTTCTGACCCAAGAATACGGGTAGGGACTCGTCAGATGGTCGCCTCCCGTTCCACTTCTACTTCTTCTATTATACTCAGTTCAACAACTTCTGTGGTGTCATGCAGGCACTTCCGCAGATGAGAGATGTGGAAAACGTCATGAACACCGGATTGATTTTCTGGGAGTTTCACTCTATAGGCCATTTGGCCAGTTCTCTCGGTTATGGGAAATGGTCCCACAAACCTAGGTGCCAACTTCCCTACTGCTCCGAAGAGAACCACATTCCTCAGAGGTGATATTTTGATAAAAACTAAGTCTCCCACTTTGAATTCGATGTCAGTTCTCCTCTTGTATGCATATGATTTCTGTCTATCTTGAGCTGTCTTCATCCGTCGTCGAATAAGGTCAATCTTTTCGGATGTTTCCCTAACCATATCCGGTCTAAGTAATAATCTTTCTGCAGATTCCCACCAACAAGTCAGTGATCTACAGGGTCACCCATATAATGATTCGAAGGGTGCCATGCTGATGCTAGCTTGATAACTGTTATTATAGGCAAACTCTACTAAAGAAGGATGCTCTTCCCAAGTCCCTGCGAAGTCTAGGATACACAGCCTTAAAAGATCCTCAAGAATCCTGTTCACCCTCTCCGTTTGTCCATCGGTCTGAGGATGATACGCGGTGCTCAAACACAACTATGTACCTAATGCTTATTGCAATATTGTCTAAAATTTGCTAGTAAAGATAGGGTCACGATCGCTCACGATGTTGGAAGGTACTTCATGAAGACGAACTATCTCATGAACATAAATTGCTGCCAACCATGATGCCTTCCTCTTACTCTTAACTGGAATAAAGTGAGCGCTCTTAGTTAGTCTATCCACTACCACCCAGATACTGGTGTTACCTTTCTTCGATCTAGGCAAACCATCTATGAAATCCATAGAGACACTCTCCCATTTCCGCTGCAGAACCTCCAACGGATGAAATACTCCTACGGGCTTCTTTTGTTCAGCCTTGACTTGCTGGCAAACTAAACGTTGAGAAACAAATTCAGCCACATCTTTCTTCATCCCAGACTGAAAGAAAATCCTCTTCATGTCCCTATACATCTTATCACCGCCTGGATGAATGGTCATCTTAGAATGGTGTGCTTCTTCTAGGACTGCCTTTATTAGGCTTCCAATTTGAGAAACACAAAGCCTTCCATCTCGTCGCAACCACCCCTTTTCAACTATGGCATATCTACGGAGTTGACTAAAAGTGTCCCCTCTTTTGAGCTTATACATGATGTCTAGAATCCGTGGTCCACCTTGTTGCGAAGCTCCTATCTGGTCCATAAGGGCCGGTCGTATCTCCAAGGATGAAAACAAATCAGGTAAAACCTCGATGGAGGGTATAAAATCAAAAGCTGATATGAACTCCAAGTTCTTTCTTTCCATAAACAGAGGACTCAGGGCCACCCTCTGCCTACTTAGTGCATCTGCCACCACATTACCCTTGCCAGGGGTATAAACAATTTCAAAATAATAAGAAGCTAAGAACTCAATCCACCGTTATTACCTTAAGTTGAGATCCTTCTGTGAGAATAGATACTTGAGAGATTTTTGATCGGTGTATAACTCGAACCTTTCTCCAAGTAAATAATGACGCTACGTCTTTAACGCTAATACTATGGCAGCTAGTTCTAGATCATGGGTGGGGTAGTTCTTCTCATGAACTCTCAACTATCTACCCCCATAACATATTACTTTCCCTTTTTACATCAGAACCGCACCAAGCCCTGTACCGTACGCATTAGTGTAAACAGTAACACTTTACTTCCATCAGGCAAGGTCAAGACTGGGGCTGTTGTCAGAGCCCTCTTCAGTCACTGGAAAGCAACGTCATAGTCTATGTCCCATAAAAATGCAAATTCTTCTTTGTCAGCCTGATGAGAGGGGCTGATATCTTCACGAAGTCCTTAATGAACTTCCTATAATAACTTGCAACCCAAGAAAGCTTCTCACCTCAGTTGCATTTTTAGGAATCTTCCAATCTTGCACTGCAACCACCTTCGCGGGATCTACAACTATCCCTTCTTTGAAAACTACATGCCCCAGGAATCTTACCTCCTTTCTCTGAAAATGGCATTTGGAGAACTTTGCCTTTAGCTGATGGTCACAGAGAGTTTTCAAAACTTCTCCCAAATGTTGGGCATGCTCTTCTTCACTCTTGGAGAAGATCAAAATATCATCAACAAAGACTACGACAAATTTGTTTAGGAACTCTCGAAACACCCTACTCATCAAATCAAAAGAGTAGGCAGGTGCATTTGTCAACCCAAAAGGCATAACTAGCCATTTAAAGAAACCGTCCGGAGTTCTGAAAGCAGTCTTATCTATGTTTTCCTCAGCCACCCTCAACTGATGGAACCCTGTAGCTAATTCCAACTGATAAAATACCAAGGCACCAACAGGCTGATCGGATAAATCATCAATCCTCAGAAGCGGGTGCCTATTCTTCTTGGTGAGCTTATTCAACTCTCTATAGTCAACACACAGACCAAGTAAACCATCCGCCTTAGTTGCGAATACTACTGGAGCACCCCATTCTGATATGCTTCGTCTGATAAACCCTTTCTCAAGTAGCTCCCCTACTTGCTTACTCAGCTCCCTCCTTTCCCTTGGAGCTAGGTGGCGCACTGGTAATGCAACTGGCTTTGCATTGTCCACCAGGTATATGCGGAAGTCGATCTCGCGCCTTGGAGGTAAACTCCGTACCTCATCAAAAACATCGCAATAATCTCGAACCACTGGAATATATTGCAAATCATCTATGGATGCATCTAGAGACTCTAGGAAGCTAAGCATATCTGACCCTTGGGGGTCACAAGAAACTTCGAGGTCTTCCCATGACAAGTCAGGAGTCTGACAACCCTCCTCTCACAATCCAGAATGGCCCCATACATGGTAAGCCAATCCATTCCTAGAATCAACCCATTGCCTATAAACCTGAGCACATAAGCGTCGCACTCAAACTCGACGCCTAACATAGATATTTTCAAACCCCGAAAAATCATCGGTAAATGAGCTAAACCACCAATGTGGTTTGAAACAACTACGGGATCTACTACCATACTAGTAATTTAGTGCAGAAATTCAACCACAGAACTAGATATAAACGAGTGTGAAGCGCCATAATCATAAAGTGTTCTAATTGGATGGTTTGAAAGATAAACTAAACCTTCTACAGAAATTTTTCTACCTCTTTCAAGCGCACTAATCACGAGAGAATGCGCCTGCCCTCCAGAAGTTCCTGCTCTTTGACCTTGTCCCTACGATCCCTGTTTCTTTGGGCAATCTTTAGAGAAGTGTCCGACCTTCCTACAATTAAAGCAATTTCTCTTCCTTCTCTTACAGTCTTTGATCAAGTGACCGTCTTTTCCACAATTGTGATGTTTTCTCTTATCCCTACCTTTGTCATCTTTCCCCCCTTTCTTTTGCTGTTGCTGTTGTTGTTGTTGTTGTTGCCCCTTCTTGTTCCTATTTTGTGATGTCCCCTCAGCTTTTGCTTCCTTCTTTTCTCCCTTGTCCTCCTCATGCATTAGGGTCATATCAACAAGCTTTTCAAAAGTGGCCCCCATTGGAATATGAGACATGGCTAAACCATGCAAAGGCTCATTCATCCCTTTAGCAAACCACAAATCCCTTTTGTGCGGTGTATCCACCAACTCTAACCCGAACCTTGCCAGCTGGCTGAACTTGTTCACATACTCCTTCACCGTTAAGTTTCCATGTTTGAGTGCTAAGAATCTCTCCATCTGTATGCTTCTCTCAGCTTGGGAAAGAAATTTCATTTCAAACCTTTGTCTAAAATCTTCCCAAGTTTCCACCGTACATCCGGCTTGAGTGACTTCCCACCAAAATGAGGCTCCATCCTTAAGTAGCCAGGAGGCAAATTGAACCTTCCTTTTATCCTCCACTTCAAAGATTACGAATAAGTCCTCAATCTCCTTAAGCCAATTTCGAGCTTCTACGACTGTCTCATTCCCATGAAATGGCTTCCTTCCTATAGCATGGAAGTCCTTGCAGATCTTGGAAAAGTTATCTTCTCTTGAAGGGGGAGGAGTAGGAGGAATGGCTGGTGCAGCTGGGGGAGGAACATTTCCTTGGACTTAGGCAGGCGCCATGGCCTCCAAATACCTGCGGAACCATCCGGGTATTGTGACGCCCTCTGGGATATTAGGAATGTTTTGTTCCCCGGACATGTTGAAAAAGGAAAAAGGAAGAAATTTAGATAAAGGACCGAAGGACATTACATATGGCTCCTTGGGGAAATAGTTTCAAAACAACTTTTCTTTTTTGAAAATTCTTCCTTTTAAAAACCTTTTTGAAAATAATTTTCAAAAACTTTCATCTAATCTGGTAACCTTCAGCTCTGATACCAAGTGTGACACCACACGTTCGTTAATGTCACTCACTAAGGGAATGCATTAAATTTCGTGAAGCGTTATGGGTAAACAGACACGGAATAATTACAAGACAGATATAAATAAGATAGAAGCGGAAATTTAATTTTTTATTTTAGAAATAAATCATAATACCATGGTCCATAATACCATAAGTCACAAAAACCATTACAATAAAATAACTTCTATCTTGTACCATCAGAGTACATAAGTATATAAAATGCATAATTCCACAATTAAAAGAGTTAAGCCATAATAGAGACAAGAACTTAAGCTATACTTCAGAAGTAGCTCCTAACAAGATGATATCTGAGTCCTGACTAAGCCTGAGTGTTTCCTCCTTGAGAACCGGGGGGAGGGAACAGAAGAAAGAAGGAGAAACAAAAGGGTCATACATAAAGTCTGGCGAGTCCAGTTACTTTTAGCCGGTAAATAAATAAAAGTAACATGATAGACATATAAAGTGGATAAGAGAGATCAATACATAAATGGCAAGTGTGACTAGGTAGACAAGGTAAGGTGTATACACTAATCTAATGATTACTCTGCACTATTACTAGTATAATTAAAATGAGATGATCCCTTCCACTATAAGTTGGTAGACTTTGGGCATACGTCTGAGTGTACCCTAACCACTACCCTAATCGATAGGCACCCTACCTCGTAGATATCCCGTGTTGGCCCTACAATAGGAGGTATCACTCCCTAAAGTGTCAACCCTTCATTTCCCAAGATGTGCACAACCATATCTACTAATGTCACAGTCGTCTTATCCCCCTTTGCCCGGCTCATGCATGCACATGGCCCGGTCGATTTGTGCCGCCCATACCGTCCGTCTCGTTTGGATCTCTTATAATCAATCAATAAGCATGCCCCTTCTCCGCCTAGCACGGAGTTCTTTATTTGATACCTACTCCGGGTTACTGACTGAAATGTGTTCCACACAATATGAAACAAGCTCTCCCCTTTGTCTTGTATCCCCACTAGGTTTTTCACTGACTATGTAAACCCCCAGGTGTCTTTAATTACATAGCCCTATGTCGGTTATTCTTACCCTAAACGGTGTCTTTAATTACATATATTTATTATAATTTTCCACCGGTTATGTATACCACTAGGTGTCTTTAATTACATAACCTTATTGGGTTAAGTTCGTGGGCTTATATGTAAATATTGCCCACCTCCTCTAATTTACTTAACCCACCGACTACCCATCCAATTTTACTTAACCCTAACTTAAGTTCATAATCATACAACCCTTATGGATTAAATTAGGTTAAGTAGTCCAATTCATTACCATGTCCAATTATGGTTATAATGGGCTAGAACTCCCACATTAAGCCTACAACGTGTGGATGTTGGATATGCTAGTCGGTTCCGGGCAGTCTTATTCCACAGTTGGGTCTAACCTCGTGGCTTAGCCCGATTTATATTTGCACACTTAGACCTCTCACATTGTGTTCAACATTAGTGGTTGCTGGCCGGTCGGGTCCGGGCAGACTTTCACCACTAATGCAACCTAACCTCGTGTCATAAGTGCAATTACAATTCCCAATTGTAATTATCAGACATTCCATTTTTATCCAAATCTACCTATGTCATTATAGGTGATTATTTCTATGTTTCCCCATTTGAATTATGTGTCCAATTCATATAAATATTAAATAAATTATGCCAATTATAAATCCCTTTTCCCCGTTTCCTAACTAACATATTTGCATGTATTTTGGCGGCACCTAAGCTGTAATGGCCCGAATTTCCATACCCTTTAAGTCGACTAATAACACCACATGTCCAACCCAAATTACATAGAAATACGAATCATTAGTAGAAAGAAGTTAGAGGGTGAGAAATAGAAAGAAAGAGAAATTAGAACAGAAGAAAACGAAGGACATAATCTCAAAGAGGAACGAATAAAATATATTATATAACATAATTGTTTGAAATACAAATCAGTAAATGTATATATACATACCATAATTAGAGCACAACAGTTACTCTTGGAATAGTCATAATCACCTATTTCCAGATACAACATAGTACACAGCGGAAAATATGATAGTCTATAGCTAACTGGTGAAGCCTCCTGCTTCAAACTCCTCCAAGCGAATCTGTAAAATCCCGACTACTTGACTGCCCATACAAATTTGGGTACCCAAGAGTTTAGGGAAAAAAACAAAATAAACTCTGGGTCAGTCATGGGACTGGTGTGAGTAAACTCCAACCATTTGTTTAAATTTAAAAATCCTTTCAAAAGAAATGATAATCGTCAGACTGATCCACACACAAACACAGATGGTTTTTACCTTACGATGACCAAAAATATATTTGATATAAAATCCAATGATATTACAATAATGTCTAAATCAAATAAATAGAAATCCAGCGAAACGCTTGCATCTCACGCTCCATATGTACTATTTAATCAAAAACCGCAGGGCGCTTATTGGAGATTGGATTTCCAACATGAAAAGGTATGGAAACACCTTCCGAAAGTGTATCTCTAGAGGAGAATACACTAGGTTCAACAAGAACGTCTTGCAATCCAGCCTACACATGGCTGACCACTCATTTTACTTGAGTGTATCGAGCATATTATCACCAACGATTGTGATCAGCAACCGTAACCGAAAGCATACAACAGCGAATAGAATAAGAAGTAAAATGAAATTTCTCTAGATCAGGTGATAATACCCCTAATGGGAATGACCCACATGGCTATGCTGCCTGCCCGATTTCTGTCGTTTCCCGGGTGATGAGGCTTGAGGTCACGATTCTCTTTCAGCACATCTTGCCATCATTTACTTTGAATGCCACATCATCAGATCCTTCAATATAAGTTGTCCTGGGACTGGACAAACCGAAGGCACTATTCCATCAATCCATCTTGGGCAATTTCTACATAGGATTAACAGAACAACCCTTTCATTTTACTCCGTCTTCAATCATATTTAACATAAGTTGATTTGTAACGCTTATGCCAATACGAAGTGGTTTTCAGATATTAAATCTGATCCCGTCTCTCCATATTGACAAGGAGGTATAAAATAAACCAAAACTTTGATAGTCGGTGATTTAACTATCAAAGGAATATCCATATAATCAACTGTCCTATTTCTGAATGGAAATTTTAACAATCAAGCATCAAACAATACTGGCCCTTTTTATATTAGTTATTATATTATCAATCCCAAATTTCCATTTCCCTCTCCCATATCTATTCAAAATTCAATTGTCTTTCTTGATTCTTGGAAAAATATTTCTAATGTCCTAGTTTCTTTATTCATGAAAATATCTCTTATTCCAGTTCGAAAAAATTTCTAAATATTCACGAATCCTTATTTTCTATATTCAGAAAATATACCTTATTAATATCGGAAAATATTTCCATTCCTTAATTCCTCGTTGGCCAATTCATATCATTTTCTACGCATAGAAAATATCTCTCATTTTATTTAGGAAAACATTTCAAAAATCTTTTAAATTAACGCGATGTTATAAAACATCGTTATTATAACTCAAACCATTAATCATTTATTAACTAACCCTACTGCTAAGCAAACTTCACTATTGAACCTTAACCATTTCTTCATCAATCATGAAGTCAATCAAGTTGGGGTATAATTACCTCTCATACCTTAACTGAACAACATTCTCAACTTTGAAATAGCCAAAGCTCACAACTTCAAACATGACATCGCTTGCACAACTCTCAGATTCAATCTAAGAATCCACTTCCTTTATGGGAAAAATATTAATTATAATGGTAGCGTTATAATCGCTGTTTCCAAATATTTGATTTATAAGACATTTGTAATAATGGCAGTGTTAAAATTGCTGTTTAGATTTATAGAACATTTATTATAGTAGTAGCATTATAATCGTTGTCTAGATTTTTTTTATTATAGTAGTATCATTATAATCGTTGTTTAGATTTACAAAACATTTATTGTAACAGTTGCGTTAGATTGTTGTTTCCAAATATTTGGTATATAAAACATTTATTTAAAACCTCTTCATTGATTAAAATCGATTCTATATTCTTATTTCAACATATTTCTTTTTGTTTTCGTTACTTCGAAACATAACTCTAAACTTATATCCTTATATATATATATGTATGTATGTATATTTCAATCAAAACTCTTCCTTATCTCTTTTCCATTAAAGACCTTACTTTAATTACAATATTTCATTCTATTCTTAAGTAATTGTTTTAAAACCATCACCTTGGTTTAAAATACCTTCCAAACTTTGTTCGAATTTCCTTCCAAATCCTTTTTTGCCAATCCATTTCACTTTCATTAAGTTGAAAGTCTCCTTTTGATTATATCACTTTTACTTAATTTAGTTTTATTAAGTAAATGCTTAACTTAACATCGCCTCGTGTTGAGATTGCTTGTATAACTTGTTTGACATGTCTGGATTCATTATCCAATCCTTGTATAAACCCTTTTCTAAGTTCAACCAAAACTTTATTACAATTCTATTACTTTTTAATCGAAATCCATTTAAAAAAATAATTCCTTCTATTTCTATTGATTAACTAATAGTTAACTTCAACATCAACTACAATTAAGGTAGATAACTTCTTGATTAAAATAGACTAGTTGATTCTTTTACATAGTTATAAAAATAATAATAAATGATTTAAATAATATTTCAAAAATCCAATTCTCTTTATTAACTTCCAAAGGTAGAATCATACACAAAATCATATTTTTATTCTATCCATTCACAATCTTGTTTATAATTTCATTTAAAATCGCTAAGTTCAATTCCCATTTGTAAATGCTGGTTAGAAAACCGATTTCCATTTTCCTAACTTGAATTTGTATTTTAAATTTATCCAATGATAAATATTTTACTAAATTTATAAGTGTTGTTTATACTCAACTCCTGTTTTATTCATTTAAACAAGTCCTTATTACAAGATCTATTCGAAATATAATTCCTATTTTTGAAATAAATTTCCTTTCTAACATTTCTTTTCTAAATTCAAAAATATTTATGGTATTTAAATACCAAAATTTAAGGGCCAGTGTAATTCAAACACACATATAATCAGTCACAGTATATATCACGGTAAATAACAAACAATAATATAAATGTTGAGGGATCCAGTTGGATCCCTCCAACCTGTTTCCCTGCATCCACAGATATTAACGCAACATAAATAACATCAAATTTATTTCAATATGAAAACCATTCATGCAAACAACCATCATACAGTATAAAAATACTATAAATGAATTTAAATCTTGTTTATATAAAAATATAAACGAGTTATAGTTAGTGAGTTTACTCGCCTTGGTTCGCAGTTGATGTTTATGCTTTTGTTTTGTTTGAAACAAAACAAGCGTTTGATTTTTCAATGAAATTCTAGTAACTTTATTCTCAACCACATCAATTCCATACTAGAGATTTCTTCATTAGGTTCCAATGATCGGGTAGCATTCAATTCTGTATAAGCATACAAAAGTTATGGCGTTTTCAATTTTATGCATCAATTAATATAAACTAATTCTCCATTAACTTAATTATTATTATTATTATTTATTACTATATTAACTCTTGCTAATCCTTCTCCTTCGTTTCACATACATACCAACAACTCCAGTGACGCTTTGAACAATAACCGCTGTTTCAGATGATCGGAACCCAACTGTTTGTCACCATTCTTCGCTTCTCTGTGAATTCACTGACCTTGCAGTGCCCTTCTATATAAATCTGGCATTGTTTGGATTTCATGGATGTGAGTCATAATATCATATGGAAACATTTCTGGATAAATGCCAGTTTCCCGGCGCTAATCAACTCCATCATTATCAACACCAAACCCATCACAACATCATTATTTCACCAGACCAGTATATCCCCTATTCATTTCCAAATCTAAAGAAGAGTGCTCCCTTTTAATTCCCATTCTAGTGATCCACACTCCAAAGTTAAGCTCCTTACATAAACTCCTAAATTCATGTTAAAGTTACGAAAATCCCTTGTACATACACAAGAACCCCCTAGCACTTCAAATTGCTACTTCGTCCTTCACTTCTGTAGATAAACATAGCATCACCCTTCTTCCTTACAAATAAAAATCACGCACCAACTCTCCTTCACAAAACCAGTATAACCTTCTCTCCTCCCATACCATCGTTCTTCTCCTTATATATTTTCCCACAGGCAAATATAAAATCACCAATGATAACTTCTATCACCAGTGCTTATTTTATCCTATTACAACGCCTTCTTCTTTTCCAACTAATATTCCAAAACCACCAAAACATTTTCTTTTTTTCCTTTTTCCATACAGTAAACTCACCGATGTCAACTTCCCTCCTCGCTTTTCACCTTCTACTGACCGTCGACCCAATATCCGAGGCCTCCCTGAGTTTTCCCCATGCAAGCCTCACCTTTTCATCAATGTCACGACAACCCAGGCCGCCCTCATGCCCCATCGCCCTTTCAGAAAATTCACGATGCCTCATAGAGACATCGAAAAAAATCTATCATTGAATATCTTTGAATTTTGCATGTGGATTCCATTCGAATAGCAAAACCCAAAACGATGATTGAAATCGCTGAATACACCACAAATTCCAATATGAATGAAACCCTAAGTTTGTCGTTCATTTCCGAGCTCATCGGGTTCCGTCGCCCTTAATGAAAGTGCTATTGAAGGAAATCTCTTCTTTCCAGTAGTCTCACAAATCAAAGATTTAAAATTTCCAATCTGTGATCAATTTTTTAAAGAGGCGATTTTATTTTGATGAGTAGAGATGGCGGCCTGTTGATTGACCAGAAATGACGAGGTTAGCAAAAGAAGGAAGGGTTGCCATATTTTATAGGAGGGGTTAAGGATATTCTTAGAATATTCCATCCTTATTTTACGTTGACCGTTTTAAATTCCTAGGATCACCCACAAGCTCCGATCGCGATGAAAATGGACAACGCGCTATAGTTTTACATTGCGATCTTAACGAAACTTGTTTCATCGAAATCCGAGACTATTTGGAAAAATAGCTAAATTTTAAATATTAAATTCGATAATTAATTCATATTTAATCTCTACATGTCTACATAACAACTCCACTTGGCTCGGAACTTGAAATCTAACAATAATAAAATATTCCGAACACAATGGAATTAGTTTCATCGAAAATGGAGGTCGTTTGAATAATAGCCCTTTTTATGGGTCCAATTTAAATTAAAATAAATCAATTTTAATATACCTCAATATAACAGTAATAAAATATTGAAATCGGATATACTCGGGTAGAATATTATGCAGTATCAACATAAAATACTTCTGGTTGAGTTTCAAACCAAATCGATATTTAATGTATTAAAACCCCTTTTATTTTATAAAATAAATCGTTGTATTTTTAATAACGAATTCCATAGCGATTATTTGAAATTTTGATTTGGGCATAACACAAAATCTACGCTATGAAATCTTGATTTTTCTCTTTCATTAGAAAAACATAATCAAATGGGTCTGAACGTTTCTTGTTTCAAAGAAATCTGACGTACATTGGCTTTTGTATATTCAATTGAAGTTTAAATCGTAAATTACGAACTACCGTGACTATTTCGAGCTTGTTTTAAATTATATTTTAAATTATACGTTCTAACATTGTTTAATAATAAATAAATTCCTTAAAAATCCTTTTAAATTATCAATAAAACATTTAAAACCAATTTAAATGTTCAAAATTAAACAGCTAAAAATCTGGGTTGTTACATTCCTCCCCCCTTAAAAGAATTTCGTCCCCGAAATTACTAAGCAGTAAAAATGCTATAAATCTAACTTCTTACAACCTACTTAGTTGAAATCTTATATTCCATATCTTCATGACCCAGTTCTTACCCAACCTTCGAATTCTCATACCAATTCTCGACCATTCATAATTCTTTCCAAATGATCTGTCCGCCATTTTTGGTTAATCCATCATCACCTTCTTGTCTTCAATCTATATGCTTTTCTACATATCCACACCCATTCCAACTGATTTTTATATCCATTTATCAATTTCATTATTCCCCTTGAAATTTTATTGATGAATTCTGGTTTTCTTATTTCAATTACAATTAACAACTGGTTTTAAATTAGCAAAAACTCCTTGAAAATTTTCTAACTCTTTAAATTTTTGAAAAATTTTGCCAGCAACTCCTTTGCACGACTCAATTAGTACAACCACAACTCGCCTTTCCAGGCCTTCTCCAATCCAAAAGAAAATCAAAAAGCTAAGCGGCTTGCCTCATAGGCTCATAAAACCATCAAACCCAAGTAATATTGTAAACATGTACTTTTTGTCGGGCATAATTCTGTCTCTTGCATTTGATTCCATTCAATACCTGCTTAGCATTCATATATCGATTTCCAATAGTTTCTAAATCAATTCAGCTTTGATTTCTAATTCACTAATTAACTTCCTGATTAGTTCATTTCCATTCTACCAATTCAAATCTGATTTCTATTTAAGTCAAGCCACTTATTATACTTGAATCCAATTCCATTCCAATTAACAACATCCAATATATATTCAACTTGCTTATTTATAAGTCGAATTCATATTAATAATTCGAAACTCAACATTTCTCTTTATTTAATCTCATTCGGAATTATTCCTAATTTCATCCAATTTTATTTAACTAAAGTTAAGTCAAATTTCACTTCATTTGATGCATTTTTACCATTTAATCTATGAATAGAAGTTAAATTTTAATTTCAGAATTCAAATTTCCTGGTTCTATTTCAAATTAGTTTGAAATCATATATATATATTTATATACACATATTTTTATAATCAACACAATTTCAAAACATTTGAATTTCTAAAACATCTTATCCTTTTCAAACAAAATTTTCATTCCCA
Organism: Allium sativum; assembly: GCA_030737875.1. Classification (NCBI taxonomy): domain Eukaryota; kingdom Viridiplantae; phylum Streptophyta; class Magnoliopsida; order Asparagales; family Amaryllidaceae; genus Allium; species Allium sativum. The sequence continues at coordinate 417,881,980 of CM060913.1, read as the reverse complement.
AATTACTATGGTAGCAATCCATCACTCAGAAACTTGAAAACGAATACTGATAATGTCACGATCCATTATCAGAATTATTTTCTTTCCACTGAAGTGATTTCAGTGCTTAATCCCTTTAAAAATCCATTTAAACCATTCTTATTCAAAAATAATTTAAAGTAATGTTTTATTAGTTTATAATATTTCAAAAAATATTTTCTAAACACCCGTAATTTAAATTCCAATTCCGCCTTGAACTTAATCTTGGTTTATCTAATTTTGTATACATTATCCGTATACAAATTATATAACCATTTTAATATTTCATAATTCCATTAGATTGTAATAACAATCAACACATTTACATATAATAATTCAAAAATTATTCCTTTTATAGAAAAATAAATTTTTGGGCAAAATTATTTCATTTACCCATTTTAAAACAATACTGTATCGAATTGTTTTGTTCGAAAGTTTAGAAACACTTATCGATACAGTTGTACATTCTGTATCGACCAGAATTCATAAACCACTCAACAAACCAGTCAACGCAAAATAAAACAATTAGATATCAAATCCACAAATACGCGCTCATATATATACACTCAAACTCAATCTAAGGTATTACTAACCCTATCTCTATTGGGTTACGCCACAGGGCCAAGTTTACTACTCAACCTTCAGCTGTGATACCAAATGTAATGGCCCGAATTTCCATACCCTTTGAGTCGACTAATAACACCACATGTCCGACCCAAATTGCACAAAAATACGAATCATTAGTAGAAAGAAGTTAGAGGATGAGAAATAGAAAGAATCAGAAATTAGAATAGAAGAAAACGAAGGACATAATCTCACGGCGGAACGAATAAAATATATTATATAACATAATTGTTTGAAATACAAATCAGTAACTGTATATATACATACCATCATCAGAGCACAACAGTTACTCTTGGAACAGTTATAATCACCTGTTTCCAGATACAACATAGTATACAACGAAAAATATGATAGTCTATAGCTAAATGGTGAAGCCTCCTGCTTCAAACTCCTCCAAGCGAATATGTAGAATCCCGACAACTTGACTGCCCATATAAATTTGGGCACCCAAGAGTTTAGGGAAAACAAACAAAATAAACTCTGGGTCAGTCATGGGACTGGTGTGAGTAAACTCCAACCATTTGCTTAATTTTCAAAATCCTTTCAAAAGAAATGATAATCGTAAGACTGATCCACTCATAAACACGGATGGTTTTTACCATATGATGACCAAAAATATATTTGATATCAAATCCAATGATATTACAATAATGTCTAAATCAAATAAATAGAAATCTAGAGGAACGCTTGCATCTCACGCTCCATATGTAATATTAAATCAAAAACCGCAGGGGGCTTATTGGAGGTTGGATTTCCAACATGACAAGGTATGGAACCACCTTCCGAAAGTGCATCTCTAGAGGGGAATACACTAGGTTCAACAAGAACGTCTTGTAGTCCAGCCCACACATGGCTGACCACTCATTTAACTTGAGTGTATCGAGCATATTATCACCAACGGTTGTGATCAGCAACCGTAACTGAAAGCATACAGTAGCGAATATAATAAGAAGTAAAATGAAATTTCTTTAGATCAGGTGATAATACCCCTAATGGTAATGACCCACATAGCCATGCTGCCAGCCCGATTTCTGTCATTTCCAGGGTGATGAGGCTTTAGGTCACGATTCTCTTTCAGCATATTTTTCCATCATTTACTTTGAATGCCACATCATCATATCTTTCCATATACGTTCCTGGGACTGGACAAACTGAAGGCACTATTCCATCAATCCATCTTGGGCAATTTCTACCTAGGATTAACAGAACAACCCTTGCATTTTACTCCGTCTTCAATCATCTTTAACATAAGTTGATTCGTAACGCTTATGCCAATACAGAGTGATTTCCAGATATTAAATCTGATCCCGGTCTCTCCATATTGACAATGGAGGTATAAAATAAACCAAAACTTTGATAGTCGATGATTTAACTATCAAAGGAATATCCATACAATCAACGGTCCTATTTCCGAATGGAAATTTTAACGATTAAGCATCAAAAAATGCTGGCCCTTTTTATATTAGTTATTATATTATCAATCTCAAAATTCCATTTCCCTCTCCTATATCTACTCAAAATTCAATTGTCTTTCATGATTCTTGGAAAAACATTTCTAACATCCTAGTTTCTTTATTCGAGAAAATATCTCTTATTCCAGTTCGAAAACATTTCTAAATATTCATGAATCCTTATTTTCTATATTCAGAAAATATCCTTATTAATATTGGAAAATATTTCCATTCCTCAATTCCTCGTTGGCCAATTCATATCATTTTCTACGCGTAGAAAATATATCTCATTTTATTTAGGAAAACATTTCAAAAATCTTTTAAATTAACGCGATGTTATAAAACATCGTTATTACAGCTCAAACCATTAATCATTTATTAATTAACCCTATTGCTAACCAATCTTCACTATCGAACCTTAACCATTTCTCCACCAATCATGAAGTCAATCAAGTTGGAGTATAATTACCTCTCAGACCTTAACTGAACAACATTCTCAAATTTGAAGTAGCCAAAGCTCACAACTTCAAACAAGACATCGCTTACACGATGCTCAGATTCAATATAAGAATCCACTTCCTTTATGGGAAAAACATTGATTATAATGGTAGCGTTGTAATCGTTGTTTCCAAATATTTGATTTATAAGACATTTATTATAACGGCAGCGTTAAAATCGCTTTTTAGATTTATAGAACATTTATTATAGCAGTAGCATTATAATTGCTGTTTAGATTTATTTATTATAGCAGTATCATTATAATCGCTGTTTAGATTTACAAATCATTTATTGTAACAGTAGCGTTAGAATTGTTGTTTTCAAATATTTGGTACATAAAACATTTATTTAAAACCTCTTCATTGATTAAAATCGATTCTATATTTTTATTTCAACAATTTTTTTTTCGTTACTTCGAAACATAACTATAAATTTATATCCTTATATATAAATAATTTTCAACCAAAACTCTTCCTTATCTCTTTTCCATTATAGACCTTACTTCAATTACAGTATTTCATTTAATTCTTAAGTAATTGTTTTAAAACCATCACCTTGGTTTAAAATACCTTCCATACATTGTTTGGATTTCTTTCCAAATCCCTTTTTGCCAATCCATTTCACTTTCATTAAGTTGAAAGTCTCCATTAGATTATATCACTTTTACTTAATTTAGTTTTATTAAGTAAATGCTTAACTTAACATCACCTCGTGTTGAGATTGCTTTTATAACTTGTTTGACATATTTGGATTCATTATCCAATCCTTGTACAAACACTTTTCTAAGTTTGGCTAAAACTTTATTACAACTCTATTACTTTTTAATTAAAATCCATTTTAAAAAAAGTTCCTTCTATTTCTATTGACTAACTAGTAGTTAATTTCAACATCAATACAATTAAGGTAGATAACTTCTTGATAAAAAATAGAGTAGTTGATTCTTTTACATAGTTATCAAAATAATAATAAATGATTTAAATAATATTTCAAAAATCCAAATTCTCTTTATTAACTTCCGAAGGTAGAATCATCCACAAAATCTTATTTTTATTCTATTCATTCACAATCTTGTTTATAATTTCATTTAAAATCGCTACGTTCAATTCCCATTTATAAACATTGGTTTAAAAATCGATTTCCATTTTCCTAACTTGAATTTGTATTTTTAATTTATCCAATGATAAATATTTTACTAAATTTATAAGTGTCGTTTATACTCAGTTCCTTTTTTATTCATTTAAAACAAGTCCCTATTACAAGATCTATTTGAAATAAATTTCCTTTCTAACATTTCTTTTCTACATTCAAAAATATTTACGGTATTTAAATACCAAAATTTAAGGGCCGGTGTAATTCAAACACACATATAATTAGTCATAGTATATATCACGGTAAATAACAAACAATAATAAAAATGTTGAGGGATCCAGTTGGATCCCTCCAACCTGATTCCCTGCATCCACAGATGTTAACACAACATAAATAACATCAAATTTATTTCAATATGAAATATCATGGTAATTGGAATCAATATTTAATCAATGATTAATAATTCAACCATTTCAACCAATTTTATCAACCATTCATGCAAACAACCATCATATAGTATAAAATAACTATAAATGAATTTAAAACTTGTTTATATAAAAATATGAACGAGTTATAGTTAGTGAGTTTACTCATCTTGGTTTGCAGTTGATGATTATGCTTTTGTTTTTTTTAAAACAAAACAGGCATTTGATTTGTCTATTAAATTCTACTAACTTTATTCTCAGCCACGTCAATTCCATACTATAGATTTCCTCATTAGGTTCCAATGGTCCGGTAGCATTCAATACTGTATAAGCATACAAAAGTTATGGCGTTTTCAATTTTATGCATCAATTAATATAAACTAATTCTCCATTAACTTAATTATTATTATTTTTAATTGCCATATTAACTATTGCTAATTACGTTCTATACCCTAATCCTTCTCCTTCGTTTCACATACATACCAACAACTCCGGTGACGCTTCGAACAATAACCGCTATTTCAGATGATCGGAACCTAATTGTATGTTACCATTCTTCGCTTCTCTGTGAATTCTCCGACCTTGCAATGCCCTTCTATTTAAATCTGGCATTGTTTGGATTTCATGGACGAGAGACATAATATCACATGGAAACATTTCTGGATAAATGTCAGTTTCCCAGCGCTAATCAACTCCATCATTTTCAACACCAAACCCATCACAACATCATTACTTCACCAGACCGGTATCTCCCCCATTCATTTCCAAATCTACAGAAGAGTACTCCCTCTTAATTCCCATTCTAGTGATCCACACTCCAAAGTTAAGCTCCTTAGATAAACTCCTAAATTCATGTTTACGTTACGAAAATCCCCTGTACATACACTAGAACCCCCTAGCACTTCAAACTGCTACTCCATCCTTCACTTCTATAGATAAAACATAGCGTCACCCTTCCTCCTTACGACTAAAAATCACACACCAACTCTCCTTCACAAAACCAGGACAAACTTCTCTCCTCCCATACCATCGTTCTTCTCCTTATAAACTTTCCCACAGGAAAATACCAAATCACCAATGATAACTTCTATCACCAGTGCTTACTTTACCCTATTATTACGCCTTCTTCTTTTCCAACTAATATTCCAAAACCACCAAAACATTTCCTTTTTTTCCTTTTTCCATACTGTAAACTCACCAATGTCATCTTCCCTCCTTGCTTTTCACGTTCTGAAGACCGTCGAACCATTATCCGAGGCCTCACTGAGTTTTCCCCACACGAGCCTCACCTTTTCATCAACATCACGACAACCCAAACCGCCCTCATGCCCCTTCGCCATTTCAGAAAATTCACGATGCCTCATAGAGACATCAACAAAATCTAGCATTGAATATCTTTGAATTTTGCATGCTAGTTCCATTCGAATAGCAAAACCCAAAACGATGATTGAAATCGCTGAATACACCATAAATTCCAATATGAATGAAACCCTAAATTTGTCGTTCATTTCCGAGCTCGTCAGGTTCTGTTGCCCTTAATGAAAGTGCTATAGAAGGAAAGCTCTTCTTTCCAGTAGTCTCACAAATAAAAGATTTAAAATTTCCAGTCTGTGATCGATTTTTAGTTGATTTTTTAAAGAGGCGATTTTATTTTGATGAGAAGAAATGGCAGCCTGTTGATTGACCAGAAATGACGAGGTCAACAAAAGAAGGAAGGGTTGCGATATTTTATAGGAGGAGTTAAGGATATTCTTAGAATATTCCATCCTTATTTTACGTTGACCGTTTTAAATTCCTAGGATCACCCACAAGCTTCGATCGCAATGAAAATGGACAACGCACTATAGTTTTACATTGCGATCTTAACGAAACTTGTTTCATCGAAATACGAGAATATTTGGGAAAATAGCTAAAATTTAAATATTAAATTCGACAATTAATTCACGTTTAATCTCCACACGCCCAAATAACAAATCCAATTGGCTCGGAACTTGAAATCTAACGATAATAAAATATTCCGAACATAATGGAACTGGTTTCATCGAAAACGGAGGTCGTTTGAATAATAGCCCTTTTAAGGGTCCAATTTAAATTAAAATAAATCAATTTTAATATACCTCAATATAACAATAATAAAATATTGAAATCGGACATACTCGGAGCATCAATATAAAATACTTCTGGTTGAGTTTCAAACCAAATTAATATTCAATATATTAAAATCCCTTTTATTTTATAAAATAAATCATTATATTTTTAATAACGAATTCCATAGCGATTATTTGAAATTTTGATTTGGGCATAACACAAAATCTACGCTATGAAATCTTGATTTTTCTCTTTCATTTGAAAAATAAAATCAAATGGGTCTTAATGTTTCTTATTTTAAAGAAATCCGACTTATATTGGCCTATGTATATTCAATTGAAGTTTAAATCGTAAATTATGAACTACCGTGACTATTTCGAGCTCGTTTTAAATTATATTTTAAATTATACATTCTAACGTTGTTTATAATAAATAAATTCCTTAAAAATCCTTTTAAATATTCAATACAACATTTAAAACCAAATTAAATATTCAAAATTAAATAGCTAAAAATCTGGGTCGTTACATAGGCTATAAAGTAGCTTAGCTATAACAATGAAAAGGGAATATGACAAAGGTGATAGTTTCAACTTATCTTGGCATAAACATAAACTACCATGATAACAAGGTGAATGGACATGTAATTAACATCATAACAAGGTGGCCATAAAACTGTTGAACTTATGGCAACAACGATGTCAAAGAAAGCGTAATGAGATCTAAATTAATAATTCAGGTGTCCAACTATTTAGATCTAGCATAATTAGGGTGACATAGTAACATGTTTAGATTTAAATATGGCTTCACATGTCAAGTTTACAACACATCTAGATTGATCACAATATGACAGGTGAAAGGGGATTTACATACAAAACTAGATCTAGCCAATGTTATTACTGTCCAATTTAATAGATGTACTTTCCCCACAATATAGTTACAAGTCAAGATCCACATAGGCAACATAATAGAATAACCACAATTGTATTAGATCTTGGGAAATAGAACTATCAAGACATGGTATAGGATTTAACACTAGCACAGAATCATACTTTACAACATAACAATTCACAGTCTTTCACAATTTACTTTTATTTATCCAAATATAAAACCAACTAGAAACTCACAGCGTTAGGTTTAGAGAATTAAGAAAGAACGGATCTTGAATTTTTGAATTTGATTTGCAAAGTATGTTGTAACACCCTGTATTTTTTGGGAAATACGTTAAGTAACAAATAAGAGAATAATTAAATTGTAACGATATAATTAAGCGAAACGGGTTTTGCCATTGCGTTCGTCTCGAAATTCTTCTTGGAGTAGAGTCCAAGTTTGCGTAAATCGGACTCCGTATGAAAAAGATATGGCCTTCGGAAGTTTCAATAAAAACCAGCCCGAAATTCAAAAATTCAGATTTCGAAATTCAAAACAGACACCCGGGTTGGGCGGGAAAATTCCCGCCCAGGACCCAGGTCAACACTAGGTCGACCTGGGGGTTGACCTTGGTAAACAGGTCGACACTAGGGTCTACCTTAGGGTCGACCTCCCCCTTTTTTCCGATCTGGAGACAGATCCGTTTTTCTGCACCTGGACGCCTTCTGACCGGATTCATAAGCTCTAACCTATTTAAACACCCCTAAACCTAGCTTTCTCTCCACACAATTTCATTATGCGTATACTGTTCCTCTATTCTAATTAAAAATAAGAATGGCGTCGTTACTCTGCTGAAATCTAAGCTAGAACTAGTGCATCTTCTTCCAATCTGAATAGAATTAAAAGAACGACTAATCTACATCAAAGGAAAGCTATTCAGCTTCAGAAAACAGATTTCAGAAAAATAAGACTTGCCTATATTTAGTAAGTACAATTATATTTCTGATTTAAACATTAATTGGAAGTCATGGCTTGTAAGAAACTGATATTAGAACGGTGCCTATTAGTTTACCTATGTGGATTCATGTTTATTCATGCGATTTTCCTATGTTATATTCTTGTGATAAAACTATTGCCTATGACTATGACTATGAGACTTTTGCCTAAGACTATGACCATGAAACTGTTGCCTATGAAATTATTGCCTATGACTATGATTCGTGACTATGAGACTGTTGCCCACGACTATGATTCGTAACTATGAGACTACTGCCTATGACATTAATTAAGAAATTATTGTGATTAGTCACCCATGACTATTGTGGTTAATTGCCTATAACTATTGTAGTTAGTTGCTTATGCCTATTCCCATTGTTACAATTAACCAATCATGTTGTACCTTGAACTGGCATTATGCTGGACCAAATCACCTATGCCTATTCCTATAATTATGTTGGATCTCATATTTAGTGTGTAACTTGGCTAGTTTATTCCTATTCACCATTATGTACATCGAACCTAATGGAGCCATTATTTTTGCATGCCTATTCATTTATATCAATTCTTGTGCTTATCCATATTCCGTTTGTTAGTGCCATTTCATGAGTACTTAGAAAACTTGTGAAATCATGTTATACGTATGATTATGATGCGGGGATTGGGCGTAGCTTAATTAAGTTAATTTGGCATAATAAATCTGTTGGCATAATCTAAATTGGCTATAATAGTGAATAATTTACATGCATATTAGACTTGGGCATAAATTGATAAATTTTAATTGGCCACAAAGTATGTAATTGGCATGTAAACCATGTTTTGGACGTAAACGGTAAACTAGAATATTAAATATAGTTTTGACATGAACTGTAAATTGGAATATTAATCTAGATTGGGCATGAACTATAAAAGGGGAATATTAAATCTAAATTGGTATAAACTGCAAGCTGGGCTAATTGATCGGTAAATCAAGTTTTGGGCATAAATTGTAAGTTTGTTAATTGGCATGACAAATGAATATGATCTAGGCTAAATTGATTTATGGAAAATTTACATAAATAGTAAATATGTAAATTAGAGAAGAGGAAAATGCCTAACCTGAGGTTAGATTGAGTTGTGGTGTAAATCTGCCCGGAACCGCCCGACACATCCAGTAACCACAACAACACCTATCTAATGTGAGAGGTTAGTGTATCATGCCCAAGAAAACCCATGGTTAGATTAAGTTGTGGTGTAAAACTGCCCGGAACTGCCCGACATATCCAATAACCACAACAACACCTATCTAATGTGAGAGGTTGGGGCATTAATAAATTAATTAATGCTAATGACACATGCTAAGTATGGGAGGATTAGGTTAATAACCCTTAACCAATATGACATGAGTGGGTAAAGTTAAACATGAATGGACAAGGGGCACCTAATCAACATAACAGGATTTGCGGTAGGGTTAAGTTAACTAAAGGAATACTTAACCATTATAACATAATAATTAAACAGATGGGTAGGGTTAAGTAATAAGGAACACTTAACCAATGGAACATGAATGGGTAGGGCTAAGTAATAAGGAACACTTAACCAATGGAACATGAATGGGTAGAGTTAAGTAATAAGGAACGCTTAACCATTGTAACATGACAAGTGGGTGGGTTAAGTTAACTAGACTGGACTGATAACACTTAACCAATACAACATAATGAACGAGAAGAGAACTAAGTAGTAAACCTTAGTTAAGCAGACTAAGTTGTAAACCTTAGTTAAGAAAACGAACGATTCAGGAAACTAAGTAGTAAACCTTAGTTAAGAGAACAAAGTAGTAAACCTTAGTTAAGAGAACTAAGCAGTAAACCTTTGTAAAGAAAACCAAGTAGAATACGAGGAGGAGCGAACGTCTGTCTAATCAAGAAGAAGGCTCCAACGTACTGGAGTACGAATCACGCGGCTTCGAGGGGACGTGAGGGTACTCTTGGTATCCCTCTGTGAGGCTATAGAAGATCCCCCTGGGCTCACAAAGGTTAAGGTCTGCGTTAGAAGAGCCAAGGTTATGCCTTGGTTGCAATAATAAGGCAACCTAAAGACTAGGATGGACTAGCGTGATTCGGCGAGACCAGTTTTGCCCTGTGATAGCAACTTGTCGTCTACCTACCATCTTGAGTCAGTCGGGAAACGTGAAGCGGAAAGGCAGAGAACTCCAACAGACCATATACTTGCTATCTAGTTATGGGTGAGGTTGGCCCATGGATTTGTGGGGCATAGAGGAGCCTACGTACAGTTCTCATTCTGGATTTTCTTGGCTGCCTTTCATTTGTTAGTTGAGGGAGTGGTCTAGTGGGACCATAGCCACTGTAAAAGCAGACCATAGCATCTGCAATCGGCAAATATCTGAAAGCTCCCGGCCGAGTTCCATGTTTCTTGATTAGTCATACCACGGGATTCAGGTTGCACATATAGAGGACATGTGCATCTAGACATCGATAACGATTCACGACACATACATGGGGAAAGTCTAGGAACATATACCTCTCTGGGTAGTGTGTCCTAGACTAGGGGGCATTGTTCGACAGGTAGCAGAATCCCTAGTTGGACCTAGGTCACATAAACCCTGAATCCGAGAAGCGTTCAATAGGTAGCATAAACCCCAGTGGCCCTAGGTAGCGTAAACCCTGGTTTAATCTAGGAAGCATTCGATAAGTAAACCCTAGTTGGATCTAGGTAACACTCGATGGATAAGGGACTACATATACAATAAAAAGGGGATCATTTTATCATGAACACACGATGCTAGTTGAAACAGTTCTTAGTGGGTGCAGAGAAATAGAAGTGGATGCGATAGCCAATTCCGTTAAACTTACCTTGTCTTGTTTTTGGATTATCTTATCACTATGGTATGGTTCTAAGTTCAGTTTGTTCATGTCATAATCCTTTTCTTGTTTACATGCTGAAGTATAACTGGACTTACCAGACTTATGTCTGACCTAGTTTATTTTCGCTTCTTTTCTTCCGTTCCTCCCCTCGGTAGTTAGGGAGGGAATAGCTCAGCTCATTTTGGGACCATTACTCTTTCCTAGCTTGAAGATTCTTTGATTCATTGCTTTGAACTCCATTTTATATTGCTATGGCTAGCTCATGCTTTATTGGGAAATATCATTGTCAGTTTATGCTTCTTTATTTTAAACAAGGCAGATGCTTTATTGTAATAAGTATTGGTGTTGTAAAACAATCTTTGTACAAGCTGTTTTTAATCAATAAAGGTTATTTATTTTCCACTGCTTTATTTGTCTATCTTGTAATTTTTCTGCATCTTGTATCAAAAATGCTCCACCGAAGTTAAGGCATTCCCTTTGTGAGTGACCTTTACGGAGGTGGGGTGTTACACGTGGTATTAGAGCCGAAGGTTACCGGATCAAATAAAAAGATTTGAAAAATTATTTTCAAAAGGTTTTAAAAGAAGCATTTTCAAAAGAAAAGTTTTCTTTTAAAGGCATATTCCCCAAAGCCATATGCACTATCTTTTGATCCTCTGTTTGAATCCTTATTTCCTTCTTTCTTATGTCTCTGGGGCTCCTGGCTTTCTGGGAGGTAACCTCATCGAGACATGTTTTCGTAGGCTTGATGAGACTACGACACTTGTCAAAGGGAAAATAAGCGCCTAACTTCCACTTGTAGCCGTAACTTTCTTTCAAGCTTTGTAGGATTCTCCGTGCGATGGAGGCAGCTTTTGAGAGAGTTTGGCTAAGAAGCACAACACAAGGATGAAGAACCCATGGGTATGGACTTGGTTCACAAAGGAGGGGAGGAAAGGATAGTAAAACCTAAAACAAGAGGAAGTATCTTTATTTTGGTATAATGGGTTGTATAGTTAAGGGCAAGGGCAAGAACAAAGGACGGGATTTTCCGGAAGGCAAGTGTATGCTCCCGCCGCCAGCATACCTGAGAGAGGCAGTAAGATTTCTGTTGATAGAGTTTTTCCCCTTTGATTGTCCTGTTAGAGCTCCTTCTGATTTTGGCGTTTCACATTCGTATATATCTGCTTCCATAGTTGAGTCTCTACACCCTAGATATTGTATAGTAGGGGATCCCATTATAGTCTCAAATCCAATTGCTTGTTCGGCTCATTTATCGCTGACTTGTGAGGATTCGAGAATAGCTATATTAATGCTTACGTTTTTGGTTTCATGGGCTATGGGTTGATTCTAGGCATGGATTGGTTAGATAGTAATTGTGAAACGAGGGTAATTAGACTTTCTACTTGCCTCAGGAATACCCTCGAGATTTCGTGCGATCCTAAGGGATTAGTTTGTCTTAGCTACTTAGAATCACTTTATGTATTTATCGACAATTTTCGATCCGTTGGAGCAGCCCATGAGTACGCAAGATGGTTTTTATTAGGGTAGGGGTTTTCCCCTAAAACTCGAGACAGACTTCCGCATATATCTAGTTGACAATGCGAAGCCAGTTATGCGATCAACGATAGTTTTGGAGCAAGATTGGCGAGGATAGCTAGAGTCAGTCAAGTGCTCAACTGTTTGGTTATTTTGCTAGTATCATCTCACATAAATCGTCCAAATTCGGAGGAGGTATCCCTTGGGTGCTTGTCTGATATTGGTTTAGGACTTTGGGGCTTGTACTTGAGTGAGGTCGAGTTCTACTAGGATGGTTTGCGTGAGAAATAAATAGTTGGGGATGGCACCCTAAGTAAGACTGACCTTAAGAGAGGTAAAAAGCACATAGCAACCATTAGCTTTAGACACTCAGATTTGTAACATGATGGATAAGCTAAGTAGAGAAAAGACCTCTAATCATCTTAGGATATACACTTGGTATCATGGTTAACATCTGTTTATCTAGGAAGGGTAGTTCGGCTACATTGGATACCCTCTAGCACAGTAAGTTACCAAGGTCCTATCTTTACTAGTGAGTTATGGAAATGGAGGTCAAGAAGCTTCGCAACCATGAATTTAAGGTACAGTGGAGAGAATCTTATGAAGATGCAACTTAAAAGATTAAAGACTAGACGCGCGCATCATGCCCTTTTTGAGGGTATATCCTTTATCTCTTTTTTTTCTGTAGAGTTTATTTGCCTGACTAGTCTCTATCTTTTAAGTATATCCTCTCGGTCCTATCCTCAATTCTTAAGTAGAAGCCAATGAATGTAAACATGTGTTTGAAACATGTTATGTTTGATGGTTGCAAGTAGTTACTAGTGGTTGCTTGTAAGTGCATATACATACACATTAGGCACTAGATTGGCTCAGTCACTTCCTTATTACATATACATATATGTATTTGTGAAACTTGATGTGTTATCATATGGACGATGCATTTGTATGAATGATTGTGCACTCATGTAGAAGTTAAAATAAAAAATACGATTAGGAGTAGTTTCATACATGATGGACCCATGGCACTGACATGATTTTCATTAAGGAAGTCAACTGAATCAGTAGACTGCCTGATTTTGCATTAGATAAGGACATATACATACACTATGCATATGATCATGAAAAGCATTAGAAACCTTCTAAGGACAATGGATGCATGTGATTGGATGGTTGAGTAGATAGATCTTGGATGGTAGGATAAACATTCTTCCTAACTTAGAGATTTCGGGGACGAAATCCTTTAAAGGAGGGGAGAACGTAACACCCCGTATTTTTCGGGAAATACGTTAAGTAACAAATCAGAGAATAATTAAATTGTAACAAAATAATTACGGGAAACGTGTTACGCCATTGCGTTTGTCTTGAAATTATGCTTGGAATAGAGTCCACGTTTGCGTAAATCGGACTCCGTATGAAAAAGATATGGCCTTCGGAAGTTTCAATAAAAACCAGCCCGAAATTCAAAAATTCAGTTTTCGAAATTCAAAACAGACACCCGGGCTAGGCGGGAAAATTCCCGCCCAGGCCCTAAGTCGACACTAGGGTCGACCTGGGGGTCGACTGGGTAAGTAGGTCGACACTAGGGGCGACCTAAGGGGCGACCTTAGGGGCGACCTCCCCCCTTTTCTAGATCTGGAGACAGATCCATTTTTCTGCACCTGGACGCCTTTCTGACCGGATTCGTGAGCTCTAACATATTTAAACACCCCTAAACCTTGCTTTCTCTCCACACAATTTCATTCTTCCTATACTCTGCCTTTATTCTAATTAAAAATAAGAATGGCGTCGCTACTCTGCTGAAATCTAAGCTAGAACTAGTGCATCTTCTTCCAATCTGAATAGAATTAAAAGAACGACTAATCTACATCAAAGGAAAGCTATTCAGCTTCAGAAAATAGATTCAGAAAAACAAGACTTGCCTATATTTTGTAAGTACAATTATATTTCCGATTTAAACATTAATTGGAAGTCATGGCTTATAAGAAACTGATATTATAACAGTGCCTATTAGTTTATCTATGTGGATTCATGTTTATTCATGCGATTTTCCTATGTTATATTCTTGTGATGAAACTATTGCCTATGACTATGAGACTTTTGCCTAAGACTATGACCATGAAACTGTTGCCTATGAAATTATTGCCTATGACTATGATTCGTGACTATGAGACTGTTGCCCACGACTATGATTCGTAACTATGAGACTACTGCCTATGACATTGATTAAGAAATTATTGTGATTAGTCACCCATGACTATTATGGTTAATTGCCTATAACTATTATAGTTAGTTGCTTATGCTTATTCCCATTGTTACAATTAACCAATCATGTTTACCTTGAACTGGCATTATGTTCGACCAAATCACCTATGCATATTCCTATAATTATGTTGGATCTCATATTTAGTGTGTAACTTGGCTAGTTTATTCCTGTTCACTATTATGTACATCTAACCTGTTGGAGCCATTATTTTGCATGCCTATTCTTTTATATCAATTCTTGTGCTTATCTCCTATTCCGTTTGTTAGTGCCATTTCATGAGTACTTAGAAAACTTGTGAAATCATGTTATACGTACGATTATGATGCGGGGATTGGGCGTAGATTAATTAAGTTAATTTGGCATAATAAATCTGTTGGCATAATCTAAACTGGATATAATAGTGAATAATTTACATGCATATTAGACTTGGGCATAAATTGATAAATTTTAATTGACTACAAAGTATGTAATTGGCATGTAAACCAAGTTTTGGACGTAAACGGTAAACTAGAATATTAAATCTTGTTTTGACATGAACTGTAAATTGGAATATTAATCTAGATTGGGCATGAACTGTAAAAGAGGAATATTAAATCTAAATTGGTATAAACTGCAAGTTGGGCTAATTGATAGGTAAATCAAGTTTTGGTCATAGAATATAAGTATGTTAATTGGCATGACAAATGAATATGATCTAGGCTAAATTAATATATGGAAAATTTACATAAATAGTAAATATGTAAATTAGAGAAGAGGAAAATGCCTAACCCGAGGTTAGATTGAGTTGTGGTGTAAAACTTCCCGGAACCGCCCGGCACATCCAGTAACTGCAACAACACCTATCTAATGTGAGAGGTTAGTGTATCATGCCCAAGAAAACCCGAGGTTAGATTGAGTTGTGGTGTAAAACTACCCAGAACCGCCCGACATATCCAATAACCACAACAACACCTATCTAATGTGAGAGGTTGGGGCATTAATAAATTAATTAATGCTAATGGCACATGCTAAGTATGGGAGGATTAGGTTAATAACCCTTAACCAATATGACATGAGTAGTTTAAGTTAAACATGAATGTATATGGGGTACCTAATCAACATAACATGATTTGCGGTAGGGTTAAGTTAACTAAAGGAATACTAAATTGTTATAACATAATAATAATTAAACAGATGGGTAGGGTTAAGTAATAAGGAACACTTAACCAATGGAACATGAATGGGTAGGGCTAAGTAATAAGGAACACTTAACCAATTGAACATGAATGGGTAGGGTTAAGTAATAAGGAGCGTTTAACCAATGTAACATGACAAGTGGGTGGGTTAAGTTAACTTGACTGGATTGATAACACTTAACCAATACAACATAATGAACGAGAAGAGAACTAAGTAGTAAACCTTAGTTAGGCGGACTAAGTTGTAAACCTTAGTTAAGAAAATGAACGATTCAGGAAACTAAGTAGTAAACCTTAGTTAAGAGAACTAAGTAGTAAACCTTAGTTAAGAGAACTAAGTAGTAAACCTTAGTCAAGAAAACCAAGTAGAATACGAGGAGGAGTGAACGTCCATCTGATCATGAAGAAGGCTAAAATGAACTGGGGTACGAAGCACGCGGCTTCGAGGGGACGTGATGGGTACTCTTGGTATCCCTCTGTGAGGTTGCAGATGATCCTCCTGGGCTCACAGAGGTTATGGTCTGCGTTAGAAGAGCCAAGGGTATGCCATGGTTGCAATAATAAGGCAACCTAAAGACTAGGATGGACTAGCATGATTCGGCGAGACCAGTTTTCCCCTGTGATAGCAACTCGTCGTCTACCTACCATCTTGAGTCAGTCGGGAAACATGAAGCGAAAAGACAGAGAACTACAACAGACCATATACTTGCTATCTAGTTATAGGTGAGGTTGGCCCATAGGTTTATGGGGGCATAGAGGGGCCTACGTACAGTTCTCATTCTGGATTTTCTTGGGTGCCTTTCATTTATTAGTTGAGGGAGGGGTCTAGTGGGACCAAAGCCACTATAAAAGCAGACCTTAGCATCTGCAATTGGTAGATATTTGAAAGCTCCCGACCGAGTTCCGTGTTTCTTGATTAGTCCTACCACGGGATTCGGGTTGCACATATAGAGGACATCTGCATCTAGACATCGATAACGACTCACGACACATACGTGGGGAAAGTCTAGGAACATATACTGCTCTGGGTAGTGTGTCCTAGACTAGGGGCATCATTCGACAAGTAGCATAATCCCTAGTTGGACCTAGGTCACGTAAACCCTGAATCCAAGAAGCGTTCAATAGGTAGCATAAACCCCAATGGCCCTGGGTAGCATAAACCCTGGTTGAATCTAGGAAGCATTCGACAAGTAAACCCTAGTTGGATCTAGGTAACACTCGATGGATAAGGGACTGCATACACAATAAAAAGGGGATCATTTTATCATGAACACACGATGCTAGTTGAAAAAGTTCTTAGTGGGTGCAGAGAAATAGAAGTGGATGCGATAGCCAATTCCGTTTATCTTACCTTGTCTTGTTTTAGGATTATCTTATCACTGTGGTATGGTTCTAAGTTTAGTTTTTCATGACATAGTCCTTTTCTTGTTTACATGCTGAAGTATAACTGGACTTACCAGTCTTATGTCTGACCTAGTTTGTTTTCGCCTCTTTTCTTCCATTCCCCCCAGGTAGTCAGGGAGGGAATAGCTCAGCCCATTTTGGGACTGTTACTCTTTCCAAGCTTGAAGATTCTTTGATGCATTGCTTTGAACTCCATTTTCTACTGCTATGGCTGGACCATGCTTTATTGGGGAATATCATTGTCAGTTTATGCTTCTTTATTTTAAACAAGACAAATGCTTTGTTGTAATAAGTATTGGTGTTGTAAAACAATCTTTGTACAAGCTATTTTTAATCAATAAAGGTTATTTATTTTCCGCTGCTTTATTTGTCTGTCTTGTAAATTTTCTACATCTTGTACCAAAAATGCTCCACCGAAATTAAGGCATTCCCTTTGTGAGTGACCTTAACGAAGGTGGGGTGTTACATATGTTGTTGTAGAAAACGGTTCCATCTCAGTTCGCACCCCGACAGCATATGGCCTCCATGATTTCCAGTGAAGAAAACCGGAGAATAGGACACACATATATATCTACTAGACCCCCTGAAACCGAGTGCCACATCAGACCTAGGGGCATCGACACCCCTTAAGGGGGGTCGACCCCAGTGTCAACACCCCTCTAGGGGGGTCGACCCCTAGAGCGGGTATTTTGCCGCTCTGACGAATATTTCAAATCTGAATCGTTCTGGATAAAATTATGACTCATCTCTGACTCATATTTGTATACGTAATATTTCTACGTTTATACACACTTAAAACCCTTATAACTTTATATGGTGTCCTTTTTATGCAACCCAAATGTCTATCTTGACCAGAATTTTGAGACGGACGTAATGGTGCAGTCACTGTTTCCTCTAATTTTGTATATTAAATTAATTACTATTTAATTTATTCTCTTTAATGACGTTAAAAAATTCGGGGTGTTACATGCCCCTTAAATATCCCTAATCATCTCTCTCATAAAGGTAGTAAACATCGTCCTCATATCAGGATCATTCCTATTATTAGCCCCTGAACTTGTACTCCTCGTATATCGGCTCATCGTTCAGTCTGTAATGAGAAAACGATTAACCTTTTCCTTAGTGGTGCAAATGCAGTGCGACTTCATCTTTAGATATACTAATAGTGTGTGTGTATATATATAGTTTTTGAAAGCCAAAATATCAAAAATACGCGCTCTCATATACGTATACTATCTCTCCCTGATGTCTTCCCCTAGGTTAACTATGCAACCTAGGGTCTGATACCAAGTGTGATGGCCAGCCCCGGACCAACTGACATTTCCCTGAAATACAGTGTCGATGCCCGACTAGCATAGGACGGTCGTTAAAGAAAAAGGGTTTTGAACGATGAATCATCAAGAACCTGTAGTATATCTCATAGAGCATGGAATAAAATATAATAATAACATAACTTGACATAAAACAGGCGAGAAAGTGCATAAGAAAACTAAACCATCATAGCAGCGGAATCCAAAATATAGCTTATGATCCTAACCATCATTATTACTACTTCTAAATACTGTCTCTAAAGAAAATTAGAAAAAGGTACACTACTAATGCCCAAAGTAGTAACCAGTAACAATATAGGGAGAATATATGTAGATAATATGTGGAAGCCTCCTGCTCGTCTCTGGACAACTACTCGTGCATACCACCTAACCTGTCTCTAGTCTTCCTGTTTAAGAGCACCCAGAGTAATAAGAAGATACGTAAAACTCTGGGTCAGATAAAAGTCTGGTATGAGCGATAGCAGCAAAATAAAACAATAACAGGTATAAATAATCATACTTGAACCTGGACATGCAACCAAAGAGTTTGCACAACAAATTGTACAGTACACTAAGGTAACACTAACATAAAGTGTAAAGATAATATGGGAGTGTGCATGACATGGTGATAGCAAACATCAAACATAACAACCAACCTCACGTCTCTTACTCAGTGCGCAAAGCATATGACATCCACCACTTCGATCACCCAATCCTTTGCTATTATCACTTTGCCCTTGGGAGTCACAATGACCCCATTTCACTAATCCATAGCCACTAATCCTTTGCTATCTCCACTTTGCCCCTTTAGAGTAATGGCTACTCCACTGCACTGGCTCATAGCCATGCTACGATCGCTTTTGCCCCTTTGGAGTAATGACTACCCCACTGCACTAATCCGTAGCCTAACCTCTGTCCCTCGGTGGTGAATCAGAGTTATAGACATCGATAACCCCTTTGCACACGTCTCGCAGCAAAATCCAATCATGAAGTTAACTCATTGGTTCCCATCTGGATCCTGAGTTCTAACTTCCTATTTGGACTACCTTTGCATCTCGGGTTTTGGTCATCATCCCAGTTCGTGACCCTTGGTTCGGCACGTGATCCTCTATGTTGAATCGTGGTGCTCTAAAGATCCTATTCATGAAGAACATCCAGGTTGTGATGCTACGCCTTGGTTCATGAATCACCAACCGACTCATGGTGGTCCTCCTTCTTTCGGTTCGTGGTCATGCTCACGGCTCGTGGGGAACATCAGGCTCGTGGCTCGCCATGGTTCAGCTCGTGGAGCTTGGTTCGTGGATGCCGATTCGTGGGGATGGGTGCATCACGACTGGGGCAGGCTCGTGGTTCTGAGACGCTTTGGGTTCGGGGTCGCGATACCTATTCACGAACGGGTCTGACCAATTTCCAGCAACGGTTTCCAGTGAGCTATTTACGCCATACGACGGTGTTTTCGACCAATCTAGCTTTACTACAATCACAAATCATACCAAACAGTAATAAAAACACATAGAATCAACTATAAACATCAAAACAGTAATTTAACATGTTAATACGGCATACCCAAAAACCCTATTTTCCCATTAATCATATTTAACTAAATCTAGCAGTAGGATTAGCAAACTTAATCCAAATTAACCCAAATTTCAAACAGAGGCATAAAATAACATTTTAGAATTTCTACATACTATTCCAGATTTTTATCATGCATAATTTCGCTAATTATCACTGATCACCCCTTATTAGCCATAATTAGTGAATAAAAGTGCTAATCACTCACCTTAGCCACAAGTAAAATCTTAGATCTGAAAACTCCACCGATTTGGGCCAAACCCCTATGTGTTCTGGCAGCTTTATCTCGATTTTGATGCTAGTCCACCTTAATTTGGTGTTGTTTTGTTTAATATGTGATTAGGAAGTGATTAAAAGGTGATTTGGGAGTTAGAGGCCATTGCTAGAGTTAGAGGAAGGTAAATGGTGGTTAGAAAAATGAATATAACTGATTTTCCAAACCCTATCAGCCCTACATAACCCTAATCCCAAAATGGGTTATGGGCTTAGTTGCTAATCACCTGGTTAAGCCCAATTATGTTGTTTTTCACCTTCCAAACCTTATTTCAGCCATATCTCCCAAATGGTAAGTTTGTTCGATTAATGTGACCACTCTACGGAAAGTAAACCATCGTATGAATCCAATAGAAGTGGTTTTAGGTCAAAACTCCTTACCAATCAAAAGTTATAGGCAAAACAAGGTTTGCCAGGGGCAAAACGGTCTTTTAAAATTCGGCAAAAATCATGAACATAGGAGATGACCTCAATAGTCATTTCCCAAAGTTACACGACCATTCGACTTCGTATGTGAATGAAATAAATATTCTACGATCCTCCGATGCGTAGAATGCTGGTCGTTACAAAGTATATATGGAGCAGCCAAAAGGCTTCAGGCAACAACACAATAAAAATCTTGTATGCATATTAAATAAAGCTATCTATGGATTGAAGCAAGCACCCCGAGTGTAGTTT
Source organism: Allium sativum (assembly GCA_030737875.1). Taxonomy (NCBI): domain Eukaryota; kingdom Viridiplantae; phylum Streptophyta; class Magnoliopsida; order Asparagales; family Amaryllidaceae; genus Allium; species Allium sativum. The sequence continues at coordinate 417,860,864 of CM060913.1, read as the reverse complement.
GACAAATAAAAGTCAACATAGATGAAGTTTGGATACTCCCCCACAAAATTTGATAAATCCTTATTTACAAAATTTAACAATTCTAATGTTACTTATGTGTTAACTTATGTTGATGATTTTTTAATCACAAGAAATAACAAACTTGGAACCAGTGAGTTGAAAAAACAGCTGAACAAGGAATTTTCAATCAAGGATTTAGGCAGTCTAAATTATTTCTTGGGAATTGAAGTGAAGAGGTCATCTAATTTAAAGCTTATGCTTAGTCAAGAAAATACATTTTAGATATTTTGGTCAGAACAAAAATGGATAAAGCAAATGCTCTAACAACTCCTATGGATAGCAATCTACAACTATCTAAAAACATTGATGACCTAATGATGAACCCCACAATGTACAGAAGCATAATATGGGCCTTACTGTATGCTACAATCACTAGGTCTGGCATTTTTTCAGCATGAACAAGGTCTGTCAGTTTATGCAGAACCCAACAAACACACAAGAAAGCTATAAAGAGGATATTAAGGTATCTATGGGGAACAATGAAGTATGGTTTAACACTTTAATCATCATAAGTCATTAACATAAGTAAATATGTAGACTTTGACTGGGGGTTCGATCCTGATGACAAGAGATCTAAATCTGGTTGCTGCATATTTTTAGGCACAAACCCTATTTCATGGAATTCTAAAAAGCAAACCACTGTTTCAAGATCTAGTGCAGAAGTAGAGTATCGAAGTATATCAAATGCTATAACTGAAATAACTTGGATTGAATCTATTCTACATGAACTATGAATTAAAACCAACAAGCACCTAGTTGTGTGGTGTGAAAATCCTTGTGTTGGTTTACTCAGTGCTAACCCAATTCAGCACTCTAGAACTAAGCATATACAGTTGGACATTCATTTCATAAGTGAAAAGGTTGCAGATAACAAGTTAATAGTAAATCATATACCCACCACTCAACAAATTGATGACATTCTAACAGAGCCGATTTCAAGAAGAACCTTCTATTGTTTAGAGACAAGCTGAAAATAGCAAAAAAAAAGTACTTTAGGCTCAAAAGAGACAATATTGAACTCAAACTCAACTTTTTCAAAGGAACAAAGATCGAAATCGCCAGTTCCAGTAAGTAATCGCATCAGAGAAGATAAACCTACTCAGGTCCAAACCCTAATCTAGACATATGCTTAGATCTGGTGGCCATCACCTTTTATTTCCAAGGAGTCTGGATGCACCAAATTTCTAAACCCTAATCGGACATAATTTTCTCTTTGCTTTCGCATCGCCTCAACCCTAATTTTGATTTGCGGGGGTAGTATAAGAGAAATGTGTTTCTCTATGTAACATTTGTATTATCTAATATTGTGTCTTTGGGTCACAACATATGGACCAAGTCCATTTATCAAATATATATGTATATATACATATATATATATATACATACATATATGTATATATAAACTGTGTAAACAACTCTATTACTTTAGTTCGAATAATGAGTTCAACTTTTATTATACATTTTTCTATTGCAAATCCACTTCTATCTACCTATGATTACATCAAAATCAATTATACTATAAAACTTATATATGGTCTTTGCATAACACACTATAAAGATGATTTTTTTCCATTATTTGCAGGAATTATTAAAACTACATTTCGTTTTTGTTATTTCTTCAATCTTGGAAACCTTATGACAAACAAACTTGTACGCCATCCCGACCATGTGATTCAATGACATATTCCAATTGTCACTGCAACCTATTGCGTTTTTATAGGAAAATCACATGATTGGGATCAATAATTATTAGGCCCACTTGATGGCTCTACTAAACTACTACATCAATGGTACAAAATAGATATGGAAGTTAATAGTTGGGCTAAGTTATTATCACGTCCAGAGGCTGCAGCTGAAGCGTTGGTGCAAGATGAATTAACTTGATTTGCAACGGCTTTTTCCTAACCTATTAGGGTTAGTGAAGTAGAGACAAAGGTGTCAAAGACATTGATAACATTCTTTAAAATGGGTTATATACTACAGTTAAATTCTCTAGCAATGTTCTCTTTGATTTTGTTGGGATCTAGTTTAAAATAACATATAAAAATATAAGTAGCATGATGTGATTATGTAGATGTTTAGTGTAAAGAAAGCAGAATTTTGGTACTTACTACACACCAAAAATAAAAATAAAAACTAAATAATAAGGATTTTTCCCAATAGATTATATAATGAAGTGTCATATAGTAATATCTGACTAGACACTATATGGCACTTTGTTATATAATCGAGTATCAAATATAATGGTTTTGATTAACTCGAATCACATGCAACATGAAAAACATTAATTAACGTTGATTATATGTTATAGCTCCGTATTGGTATCTTACCATATGAATTCAACACTTGGAATTTAACACATTATTTATTAATGGTTAATAGCAATGTTCCATGTGGCAATCCGTTTTCTTAGCAGCATAATCACATACGTAAACAAAAAATTTAAATTCATCGTCTATTTAAGCTTAATCCATTTCTTCTTAATCATACGCACACAACAAGTGGAAAAATGAAGTAAAAGTCCACAAATACATATACTACCAGGTATTGTGTACATATAAAAATCACAAAGAATAGACGATAAGACTTGTGCTAAACAAAATAGAAATATTATCAATTTAATATTGCCTGTATGCATAGTACGAGCAACTCAATAGTTTTTAGTTACGTTAAAATGCATTACTGAATTTTTTTAACATTGGTTCCAGTGTAAAAGTCAACAGTAAAGAACAATTATATGACATAAGCTTTGTACGTGAATTGTTTTTATACGAATTATATATGATTAACATATTCAATAGTAATTAGTTTGCATAAACACTTAATTATGTTTTATGTTGAAATCATGCGTAGTTAGTTCAAATTTTTATTTTTAAGTTGCACCATCTAGCTAGTAGTTTGATTTTTTTTAATATTATTAATTAATAAACAACAAATTTGTGAATAATGTTTATCTGATTGATGCTGCTATTAATAATAAAAGGATATTTTGAATTTTTAAATTAATTTAGATGTTAGATCCTAATTCTAAACATGAAGAGATATTTTGAATTTATGAAGAACTTTAAATGTTAGATACTAATTATAAGCTGTATTTAGATTTGTAAATTTGCATTTTCAGTGGTTCACATAGATACTAAAAAAAGGTGACACTATATTTCTTTTATTTTGCATGAAAATGATATTGTATGGGCAATAAACATTAAAATTTAATGGGGAAGCTTCATAAGCCTTTAAATCATTATAGCCTCCAAATTCTACTTGCACAGTTGTATCTAAATGACCATTCTTTTTTAAACATGATTGAAGTAGCTTAAATCATTTGAAACACCGTTACATTCCTCAAGCTTACCGTTCTATAGAGGTTCCACTTAGTTAGGTAGCGTCCTTTTTTCAAGATGGGCAGTTCACGTCCGCGTCCGATGCTTCTAACAAGGGACCTACTAAACTATCTCGTTTTAATTTACTGTTGTTTAGAAGTCGTTCGCGTCATTGGCGCCCATCGCTTCAGACGCGTCCAACATAGACGCCTCCAAATTTTAACCACCTATGGAACCCCTTCTCTACTTCTTTATCATCTCATACAACTTTACTCTCCTTCGCTTCTTTTATTCATCGCTTATCCAAGCTCAGGAAGTGATGATTCTGATTTTGAAGATTTGCAAGACATCTAGTTCATTCAATTGTACTATGCTACATGACGACCTCACATGACTCGGATACACAATTCTGAAGCTACTGGTATAAACTATGATGAATTTATTTTTTGCATTTGTTATTTGGTACTTTAATTTCTACATTTGTAATGTGAATTATGAACTATGAATTTTTATATCCTATGTCGTATTTTGTATATAATAATTAACATAAATAAAATAATAGCATACACAAATAATAAAATAATATATTTCCCCTTTCGTGTTCCCCTTTCGTAAAAAGAATGCACTCCCTTTTCGCGAACTTACCCATCCCATTTCATTTACCCCTTCAATTTGCCTCTTTCGGGTCAAAAAAGAATGCACCCTTAAACGTTCATTTTCTTCATTTCTCTGTTCTTCCTACATTGATGTCTTGATGCAAAGTTAGAGAAGCATGTTTCCATCTAGTTCGGCTTTCCGCAGTAACAGATCTTCTCAAATTCAGTGAATTCAACATTTTTTAGTGAATCATCTCAAAACGTAGTTTTTCTTACATCTACACATAGTAGTATAAATAAATATACTATTGTGAGCATATTTCGGATCAAACTATTAATGTGGTAGTATAAAGAAAATCAAAAATTTGCTTTCATTTCATTAATCGTGAGCATTTGCAATTGGACATTTATAATATATTTAACATTAATAGTTCTTTGTTATACAAATAGTGACTACATAATTACTATTTATTTGAGCAATGACAAAGGATAAAATAAATAAAACCACCGAGTACGCTATGGAGTAGAACACAAATATTTAAATGTAGTAAATTCAAAAACGTACGGTAGTATTCCAATTTCATTTACTATATCATTATATTGAATTCCTCTCTCCTTCAAACAACTCTCTCTCTTTTCCCACTAACTTATTTAAATATAAAATTATGGCCAAAAATGAGAAGCAAACGGGGTGTTTCCAAGTAGAGGTTCCTTTGATCTCGCTCATAATAGGGAAATGATCATTCATTATTATTTTTACTTTACACATTATTCAATATACCTTCATTCTCAGCATTAGATACTCAATATTAATATATAAATGGTCTCCATATTATTAAGATATTTATTTTACTTGTCACTCATTACATCTTCATTATCATATTTGGATGACGAAGCATCAATTTTTTTGCAGAGATAACAAACTATGAAAATGACGCTTTCAATGGATTCAGTTTAAATAAAAAGGTATATGAGAATGTAACTGAAGCCGAAATAATAAACGAGAGGGTAGTTGTACTTGTAAAGGAAATTAGTATACCTGAAGTTGGTATGACATTTGAGATCGTTGGAGATTTATTTTTATATTTTAAAAACTAATCAAAAAAGCATGAAATTTCAGCAAAAAAGTCAAGTAAAAGAGATGAAGATGGGAACTCAAGATATGTGACATTTGCATGTGGTTGATTTGTGAGCCAAACTTTGCAACTGGAAATTCCTTTTTACCTCAAGCGACGAATTTAATAGAACGTATGGTGAAACTCACTTCCATTTTGGTCAAGATTAAAAGTGTCAGATTAGTTGCATACTCCTTGATCATAAGCATGACTTAAGTCCTAAAAATATTGTTTTTTAATGCTACCGACATATTGATGATCATGTAAAAAGACAACTTAAAGTTAGGATATTGCTGGATTTAGATCTAAAAATAGTTTCAATGCACTAGTAGTGGAGGCTGGTGGATATGATAACTTTCTTTTATAGAACCGAACCGCATAAGCTATCTTGATAAGGCAAGACAATTACGTCTTAAATAAGCAGATATTGGTGCAATTCAAAAATATTTTATACAAATGCAAAAGAAAATTTCAAAATTTTTCTTTAGAATGGACTTAACCAATGATGGAAAACTCGAAAATGTTTTTAGAGAAGATGAACGAAGTAGGGAGGCTTATAGATAATTTAGTGATGCGGTAATCTTTGTTACAACTTACTTGACAAATAAGTATGACATTTCATTTGCTTCTTTTATTGAGGTCAACCATTGAGGGAAATCGATTTTTCTAGGGTGTTGGTTGATTTCAAATGGGACAACCAACACTTTCACATAGCTTTTTAAAACATGGCTCACATGTATGTTTAATGATGCTCCTCAAGAGATAATAACAACTAAGTCCGAGTAATGAAAAGTGCTACAGGGACCATTTCTCGTAATATTAAACATCGACTATGTTTGTAGTATGTGATGAAAAAGTTGTTTACAAGATTTTGGAGTCATGATCAATATGGGTTAATTAAATTTGATCTGCAAAAGGTTGTTCTTAGCTGGCTTTTTGGTCCGGCTAACAAAATCTATTCGGATTGCCATGACTCAATGGCTACTAGGGACAAAGACCCTGGAACATCCTTCGAAGGCCCATAGATCAAGTCCGCATAGCACCTCAAGATGATAATCACTTTAGCCCGCCAAAACATTACCAAGAATCCTTCTAGTGGGGGACTAACCTAATCAATATAGAGGTATCGATACAACTTCGAGACCAACAAGCATAACAAAGCAACTTCAATAATCAAATGACCATAACTATCCAACTGTTGGATCAATCAATTGAAACTTCACCACACACTTCAGGACACTAGAAGGGGTCTACAAAAGAAGTCATAGTGCCCAGAGCACTTTATTGTGGGAATGTTATCGATCCTATAAATGGAACGTGACCGATTCCACACTTAATGAGTATGGGCTTAAGCTCCCAACGACCCTTTTACAACAATCCTCTGATCATCACAGCCTATTTATGTCTATAAATATCGGTCTCATACATGAGAAATAAATCCTTTGGCTATTTTTTAACTTTTTTTGTACGTTGTGGAAGCATACAAATCCAAGATTTTGTAATCATCAAAACAAAGTATACTAAACCTTGAAAGTGGATGTAGGAACAACAATGGTGAACCAATATAAATTCTCATGTTCTTATTTACTGCATTTCTTCTGTGATTATCCTCATTTTCTATTTATTTTTTAAGTTTAGCTAGTTAATAACTCTTTGGGTATTACGCAAACTTTTGTTGTCAACATTCTGGTGCTTTTAATGGGAGTAATGTAACAACTCGTATTTTTGGAACCAATTTAAAATTTATTTTAATTGATTTTAAATATTTAAATGATTTATTTTGAAAATAAATGACATAAAATTTATTTAATAACAAAGATTGAATGTATAAATCTAATATTTAATTAAAACGAACTCGATACGTCGTGTAGTTTGAAAATTTAATTTTAAATTTCAATTGAATATACATAATGCAATATAAGTCGGATTTTGATAAAACAAGAAACATTTGGATCTATTTAATTATATATTTCAAATGAATGTAAGAAATTGAGATTTCATATTATGGATTGTAAGTTATGTCTAGATTAAAATTTAAAATAGTCGATATGTAATTTATAATATTTTAATATTATATAAGCCCTTAAAAATAGCTGTTTCGCAAACGACCTCCATTTTCAATGAAACCAACTTTTATGGAATCGGAATGTCAAATTATTGTCAGGTTTAAAATTTCAAGCCAATTGGAACTCGTATGTAAGCATAGTAAATTTAAATGCCTGTTCAATTTTAGCTGTAATAAGTTAAAAATAAGGCTATTTTTCAAATGGTCTCCAAACTCGACGAAATTAGTTTTGTTAGGACCGTATTTGTAAAATATAGCAAGATTTCACATTTTGTAATTTTTGGAGTCAGCATGTAATTGTAGCAAATTAGAATGTACATTGAAAATCAATTTGAACATTATATTGAATTATATTTTAATTTTGATAAAAACTAACTAAAATGATTGAATCGGCTTACGAAAAACATCCCATTGTGTCCGGAATTGGGGTATTTGGCTAGGAGCGACAGTCATTGCGGTTCATTTGGACTTCGAAGGTTAAACAAGTAAAATTGGGATTAAATAATATAAAGATATATATATATATATATATATATATATATATATATATATATATATGCCCTAACCCTAGGTTATTCTTCACTGCCGACGCCGGATCCATTTTAAGGGGAATAAACTCTCAAATTTAATACCTTGAAATCTCCTAATCTACTGACTAATTCATGAAACACCTAAAACCAAAATCAAAGAGCAACTCGAGCTCTATAATATAAACGGATGTGATCGAATTTTAGTGCGTTGATAGCTTGATTTTAATTCCCAAAGTCGCCGCCTTTGCATCGGTTTTAGGGGATCCTGAGATGGCCAAGTTCAACGTGGCTCATAGGGGTGGATGGCGGCGCGATGGGCGTTCGAATGGAGGCTTCTAATCATCCTCCGGTGTGACGATTGAAGGCGCGCAGATGAACCCTAAGCTGCGGCGATGGGTTCGGTTTTTACAGATGGAAGAAGATGTAATTAGAGAAGATTAGGTAAATGGTTAGGAAATTAATTAATTATATGTTTAATCAATTATTAATGTAATTAATGAAAAAATGGTCATAACTTGTTCAAACAGAAGCGAAATCGAATGGTTCAAGAAGCATTAGAATCGTGGAGCCGAGATATATGAGATGGAACTGATTGGAATTGTAATGGCCCGAAAATCCATTCCAATTTGAGCTGACTAATATCCTACACATTCAACTCAAAGTGCACGAAAATTCAGATCATTAATAGTTAGAATTTAGAGGGTGAGATAGAAAAGATAGAACTAATAGAATAGAAGAAGAAGAACTCAGCTGAATATAATCAGAGTAAACACGAGACTCACAGCGGAACGAATAAAATGCATTATATAACATAACTTTGAAATACAAATTTGAATTTGTATATACATACCGTATCAGAGTATAACTCATTTACATCACAGCAGAAATAATCTCTAAATAATTAGTGGTGAAGCTTCCTGCTTTAAACTCCTCCATGTAAATCTGTAAAAGCCTGAAACACTTGACTTCCCGTACAAATTTGGGCAACCAAAAGTTTAGGGAAAACAAACAAAATAAACTCTGGGTCAGTCATGGGACTGGTGTGAGTAAATTCCAACTATACTGTTTAACTTTGAAAACCTTACTATAAACCAAAATATCTTTGATATCAAATCCAGCGATATTATAATAATGTCTAAGCAAATAATTATCCAAGTAGCAGAACGCTTGCATCTCACGTTCCACACATATATAGTATAAAATCATAAACCGCGGGCGCTTATTGGAGATTGGATTACAACAGACAAGGTATGGGAGCACCTAACGATCAGTGTACTCTAGAGGGGATACACCTGGGTTCAACAAGAACGTCTTGCAACCCGGCTACACATGACCGACCACTCATTTAGCTTGAGTGTATCGAATATATTTCCACCCACTGTTGTTGGACATCCAACCGTCATCCGAAGATACAGAATTCGAAAAGAAGACAAATATGAATTTTTTCTAGATCGGTGACAATAACCCTGCTTGGGGATGACCCAACTAGCCATGCTGCCTAGCCCAACTTTTGTTACTTCCTGGTTGTGAGGCTAGAGGCTACGTCTTATCTTCAGAACATCTGATCACCATTCACTTTGAATGCCACATCGTCAAACCCGTCAATCCACTGATTGATTTCCAAGAATATCACGGGTAAAAAAAGCTAAGACGAACGAATTCCTCCGCCACCAGACGTAATACCTTCTAAAGATCAACCATACGTGACTCGTTAGGTATACTCTGTCAAACACTTGTCCATACAAGTTGTCCTGGGACTGGACAAATAGAAAGCACCATTCTGGAACTGGATGACCATGTATTGAACTCCGTCTTCAATTTTCTTCAGCATAATATATCTCGCAGCGCTTATGCCTATACGGAGTGGTTTTTCAGATAACATATCCAACCGGTCTCTCCATATTGACAACGATGGTCAAAACACTTAGATAGTCGGTTATTTAACTATCGAAGTAAAAACAAACATCCATTCCAATGTATAACTAACATCACACAATCACGGCACTTTTTATTTAACACTCGTTTTATTATTCGCACTCCCATATCTTACCAGATATTTCCCAAATCCCGTTTTAGCCTTTCTACACTCCTTGGAAAACATTTCCAGTTATAATAAATTCTTATTCTTTCATGTTCTAGAAAACATACGTTATTAACGTTCGAAACATTTCCATTCTTTTCACGTTCTTTATTTCCTACACTTGGATAATATACCCTAACTATATTGGAAAAATATTTCCAATTTCATTTTAAACATTTAAATCTGCCAAGCGTTCACTTTAAACATTTATTCACTTTAAAAGGTGAATATCATTTCTATTATAAAAATTTGAACACATTTATTAATATAACTCAATATTCAAGTAGTAAATACTGTTATCTTTTTTTCCGAAATCTCTTTTATATTTCCATTTCACTTTATAAACTCTGTTTCTAAGTCAACTTCTTGTTAAATCAATATCAAGTTTATAACTAATATTGATCACATATCCTTCTATAATTTATTGATTTAGACCTAAATATTAACTATCCTATCAGATTATAATTCCTAAAAATCATTTACTTTTAACACATACGACATCGTCGAATTCTAGTTCCACATCCTAATGGTTTAATTCAGTTCTAATCATATGATGTCATCGTTTTTATGAACCATTCTCCAATTCTTTTTCTAAACTCATTCTTATATTTCTTTGAACAAACATCATTACTTATTACTCTAGAATAAGTAGATTTCAAACTAAACTGTTTTCATTTCCTAGGAAGTGCTGCTATATATAAAATCACGCTTTAGTTTGGTTAACAGCGTTAATTTATCGCTATAGTTCAAAACTTTTCATACGCTGTAATATTCTCCTTTATAACTTATCTTGACATAACAGTCATGCTTAAGCCTAGTCAACAGCGTTTATTTCATCGCTATAGTTCAAAACTTGCAATATGCTGCTATATGCCACTTTATAACTAATCTCGACGTCCCTTTCCGTTACACACTGATACCATTCCTCGACAATAGTGAAGTCGTTCAAGTTGGGGTATTTTATTTACCTCTCAGACCTTGATCGACAACGTTTTTACCTTAGAACAGATATAAATTCGTAACTCTAACTTCTTATTACTAATAATATCAATTAAACTGTATTTCTTGCTTTATTTTAAATATGGTTTTATGACGCTATATCCTTATTTTGAAAACTCTGTTGTTTATAATTATTTACATTGGAAAACATTTCCAATTCCTATTTTAACTATTAAATATACAAACATTTTGTTTTTAAACATTTAACACTTTGAACAGTGAATATTATTCCTCGATAGAAATCTAGACTTGTTAATCCAATAAATCTTGAGTCCTTTTGTAAATACCCTTTTCAGGTGACAACTCCATTAATTGAGTTATTTAGAAATTTATATTCTAATTGCACTTCATAACTCCAATTTCAAGTAAACTTCTTGTTCAATAAATACCAAGTGTATACTAACTCTCGATTACAAATTTTATCATAATCTATTTGTTTTTAATCCAAATATTAATTATTTTATCAAATTCTAAATTATATAATAAACTATATTTAAAACCACTAGACATAGTCGAATAATAATCGGACATCCTTATGGATTTATTCGGATTCGCTTTGCATTCTGAACATCAAAATAGTTTCATTGTTCCTTTTTGAATGATTCCTCATTTCCCTTTTTTTTATCCTTAAATCCACATTCCTAAATTATTTTATAATCATTATTCTACTTTATTCCTAAACAGTGTTTTTAAATCACACGGCTTGTTTAAATATAATTAAACAAGTTATAGTATTATAGCCAAATCAAGATTTAATTACTATTATTTAAAAATAATAATAATAGATTTTCCTTTTTAAAATCGAATTCCTTTTCCGTATATTTTTACGGTATTTAGATACCCGTTATTTCAAGTCCGTGTAATCCCAAACAAACAATAATTAACTACATATATTTTATCGCATTATATAACGTAATATATGAAAACAACCATATAATTATTGAGGAATCCGGTTAGATTCCTCTAACTGGTTTCCTACATCCACAGATGTTAGTCAACACAAATAACACTAATTTTATATCAGTATGAAATAATTCAGTGAATTCATCCAAGCAATCATCGCATACGGCGTTCAATCAAATATTTAAAACATAATTATAGTATTTAAAATAGAGCAGAGTCAGTGAATTTACTCACCTTGTCACGTTAACCGTTAAATAACGATTTGCGTCGGTTTGATTTTGCCAGATGTTTTACTCTGCGACAATTCCTGACGATGTCCAAATGGTTCCAATTCCGCTTTATCTTATAGTCTTCGTCCACACGATGTCCGAGAACAGATCTGTGCGCTCATACACTGCTCAACTCCATTTTAAACAACCCGCCGTCTCCATTAACAATAATTGTTTTCATGCTTCTCACGTCTCACACTGAAACTTTGCGTAAAAATCCTTTTCACGTGTTATCATTGTAGCACTTCTCACGTGTTCCATTTCCACACAAGAAATGACCATTTTGTTGCCACGTTTTCACCCTCCCTTTTCTTCCTTAATGTCTAAAACATTAGCCATCCCCTCTTTGTATCTATATTCGCGCACAAAGGAAATCAATCCCAGTATATCAACCGCTGCCATTTTCCTATCATCCAATCGCCCGTACATGACGCACCCCATTCCATCTTCTCCAACATGAAACTCCAGTACAATTACATCGGAAACCCATTCCCATGCAAATACCATCCCTTTGCGTTCTTCATTTTCTATTTTTTTCTTTTGCTCCAAATATAAAGGGAACGCTGCACCTTATAGCAGTTAACGCAAGCACTGATGCGTGGAACCCATGATGCTTTTCTGCATTACAACGATGTTACACCCCTCCCTTCCAGATGCGGCGAACCCCTTTCCTTCTTTTGTTTTATATGTTGAACCCATTTGTGCATGTGTCCCTTCACAACTCCACGTGATCAGTTATCTTCATTTCATGCATTACCCCTTCAAGCTCCTCACAAGACCAACCACTTATGCATGCGCACACGTGCACCTTGGACTTGCCTTCCCTCCTGAAACGTATTTCACGAAAATAGTGCCCCATCTCCATGTCCTCAGTCATTTCCTACGAACCCACCTCACACGTTCATATGGCTACTACCAAGTTTATACTTCCGCCTATTCGCTCGCAACTCTCCCTTCCGATAGCGACCTCAGTCCGTATGTTCCCGCACCACGAGAACCACTCCAGTCTCTAACAGTTTGAAGCTCGCGCCTCCACTCCCCATAATGGCTTCAGCTCCTACACTTCAAGAACTCGCCAAACTTCTTACGCTGAGCTTCTTATTTTGGTTTTTTATATATTTTTAGAAGTGGATCGGTTCCGTTCTGTATTTTAAAAACCATAGGAAAGTCTTGCTTATCTCGTGAAGAAAAGGACTGGATGCCGTGCTTTTGTATGTTTGAATTACTTCATTGCTAAGTAACTAGTAGTATTTATTGTGATGTGAAAATACAGGCTACTGAAAATATAGTGTGAATTGAAATTACAAATGCTTTGGCGTGAAGTCTTTGGAAGCTATAGTAGGTTTGCATAGATTGGGAATGGACTTCAAGCACATAGCTGGATAGGGTAGGAAAAATAGATTTGATTTGTATTTCCCTACAAGACTTAAGGACCAAGTTTTACTTATAATATATACTAGGATCATGTTATAGGGTGGTGTATATAGTTTTTTATATTCTCAAGAAGGTAGGATGAGCTGATATATGTGGGTAGATATACAGTATGTGATAAAGGGTAGTGTTTTCGTTTCTTGATACTTAGCATGAAGTTTTTCAGACAATAGCACATGCGTGACATAGATTTATATATTATCTTGGTGGTAGAGTAGGATAGGATTTGAAAAAGAAAGTGTAGGTGATGAAATGTATGCAGCATGGTTTTGTTTTGTCACCTTTCGATATTAATGGACAATACTGCATTTCACAAGAAGGTGGCCACGTTCTCTAGTATAGGTTAGGGGTTGATGTAATTTCCTTAAGAATGAAGTTTCCCTATTTTTAAAACATATGTCTGCTCATGTAGGGTAGCGAGACTTTATATTTGTATTGATTAGAGTTGTAGCGTACTGTATTATATTGAATTCCATTTATATTCACGCTGCTACAGACAGAATTAAAAATACAGTCATGTCCAACGAGGTGCCATGATCCCAAAAATATAATAATATCGGTAGATCAACTCATATTGTGAAACCCCAAAATACTGATACAAGGTGCAAAATACTTCAAATAAAAAGTTGTGTATTTAATTAATTAAAAATTACAATAAAATTCTAAAAATTAAATTATCACTATGTCTCAAAAGAAACTTGTCCAAATTCGAATCCGATATCTAGTTATTTCAAATAAACCGTTACGGTCGATATACGATTTCATAACAACTTTCTGAATATTTAATTTTGGACATATCTTGCAATCTACAGCACGAAATCTTGGTTTTTCACTTCTGTTAGAAAGGTACAGTCCAACAGATTCCAACGCTTCTTGTTTCGAAGAAATCCGATTAATAACGGGTCTTGTACACTCCGTTGAAGTTCAGAACATTAAATTACGAACTGTAGCGATATTACGGGCTCGATTATATTTAATATATATTTTTCTACATTCATCTTCGTTTTAATTAATATATACATCCACTTATATCACGAATTAAATATTTAAACTGAATTAAATATTCAAATGTAAACCGATAAAAATGCGGGTCGTTACATTCCTTCCCCCTTGAAATAATTTCGTCCTCGAAATTGCTAAGATGGGATTTTTTTTAACTTCTTAAATTCAATTTTCAACAGAACAGATTAATTCTAATTAAAATATTAATTTCTTTTTATTATCGTATATTTTCGAAGATTCTGAAAATTTCCTAACAGCTTAAATTTTCAGAGAATTTTTCTAGCATCTCTTCTGCCATCTCATACCCAAATAATGTGTACCTTCTCTGTTGGGCATTCAACTCTTCTCTACCATCTGCTATCAAACCCGCATACATCCAAACATTTCTAACCGATCTCCAATCAATTTATTCTCTAATCCAATCATCCACTTATACCCAAATCAGAATTTATTTCAAACTCTTGTTCTGATCTCAATTCCAAATTTTTAATCAATAATTCAATTTCATTCTGGATCATCTTTAACCTAGACCAATATATTTAACCAAGTTAGTTTCCATGTTCACTTACTAAAATTTTTATCCTTGTCTTAAGCTCAACCTGATTTTATTACAATATCTAATTTTAACTGGCTTCAGGCAAATCTCTGTTTGCTTTCGCAATCCTTATTTACTTCCTAAGTAAATTTTTATTATTCCAATATTATGAATTTATCCTGTATATTTTAATAATCTCTTCCTAGGATTTTTGAATCAACATTGCTTTTCTAAAATCAATATTCTTTTTTCAGGATTCAAAACAATTTTCCCTTTTTTTCAAAACAATTCAAAAGATCTTCGGTAGTAATCCATCACTTAGAACTCAAAAATGAACACCGATGATGGTCGACTTCATCATCGGAATTTATTTCCCAGCGATCAAAGTGAGTTCAATACTATATCACTTTCAAAACTTATTTTCAAACACTTTTATTTGAAAATTACTTCAAAATATCTCTCACAGCACTTGGGAAAACAATTTCAAATCTCCCAGGATTTTAAAATTCCCATATATTTAATCCAAACATTATTTCCAAGTTTCTAGAGTTTTATTTCAATTCTGAATTTTAAATTCATATTCAGCTCATCAGATTTTGCATATTATACTTATATAATATTTCGATTGGTTATTTATATAACCAACCCAATTATAACTCTTATTCGATCATAATAATGATCACACATCCAATATATTATAATATCTCAAGAATATATACTTCTTTTTTTATATCAAAATATATTTTGGGAAAAATTACTTCATTTACCCTTTTTTTCAAAACATACTGTGTCGAATTACTCTGTTCAAGAGTTTAGAAACACCTATCGACACAGTTTGCATTACTGTTTCGACCAGAATTCATAAACCACTCGACTGACCAGTCAACACAATATAAAATAGTTTTTATATTAATATACAAATACGCGCTCATATATATACACTTAAACTCAATCTAGAGTATTACTAACTCCATCTCTATTGAGTTACGCCACAGAGCCAAGGTAATCACTTAACCTTCAGCTCTGATACCAACTGTAACGGCCCGAAAATCCATGCCAATTTGAGCTGACTAATATCCTACACATTCAACTCAAAGTGCATGAAAATTCAGATCATTAATAGTTAGAATTTAGAGGGTGAGATAGAAAAGATAGAACTAATAGAATAGAAGAAGAAGAACTCAGTTGAATATAATCAGAGTAAATACGAGACTCACTGCGGAACAAATAAAATGTATTATATAACATAACTTTGAAATACAAATCTGAATTTGTATATACATACCATATCAGAGTATAACTCATTTACATCACAGCAGAAATAATCTCGAAATAATTAGTGGTGAAGCTTCCTGCTTTGAGCTACTCCAAGTAAATCTATAAAAGCCTAAAACACTTGACCGCCCGTACAAATTTGGGCAACCAAAAGTTTAGGGAAGACAAACAAAATAAACTCTGGGTCAGTCATGGGACTGGTGTGAGTAAATTCAAACTATACTGTTTAACTTTGAAATTCCTTACTATAACCCAAAATATCTTTGATATCAAATCCAGTGATACTATAATAATGTCTAAGCAAATAAATATCCAAGTAGCAGAACGCTTGCATCTCACGTTCCACATATATATAGTATAAAATCATAAACCGCGGGCGCTTATTGAAGATTGGATTACAACAGACAAGGTATGGGAGCACCTACCGATCAGTGTACTCTAGAGGGGATACACCTGGGTTCAACAAGAACGACTTGCAACCCGGCCACACATGACCGACCACTCATTTAGCTTGAGTGTATCGAATATATTGCCACCCACGGTTGTTAGCCATCCAACCGTCATCCGAAGATACAAAATTCGAAAAGAAGACAAATATGAATTTTCTCTAGATCGGTGACAATACACCCTGCTTGGGGATGACCCAACTATCCATGCTGCCTAGCCCAACTTTTGTTACTTCCTTGTTGTGAGGCTAGAGGATACGTCTTATCTTCAAAACATCTGATCACCATTCACTTTGAATGCCACATCGTCAAACCCGTCAATCCACTGATCGATTTCCAAAAATATCATGGGTAAAAAAGCTAAGAGGAACGAATTCCTCCGCCACCAGACGTAATACCTTTTAAAGATCAACCATGTATACTCTGTAAGACACTTGTCCATACAAGTTGTCCTGGGACTGGACAAACAGAAAGCACCATTCTGGAACTAGATGACCCTATATTTAACTCCGTCTTCAATTTTCTTCAGCATAATATATCTCGCAGCGCTTATGCCTATACGGAGTGGTTTTTCAGATAACATATCCAACCGGTCTCTCCATATTGACAACGATGGTCAAAACACTTCGATAGTCGGTTATTTAACTATCGAAGTAAAAACAAAC
Organism: Allium sativum; assembly: GCA_030737875.1. NCBI lineage: Eukaryota > Viridiplantae > Streptophyta > Magnoliopsida > Asparagales > Amaryllidaceae > Allium > Allium sativum. The sequence goes on along the minus strand of CM060913.1, from coordinate 417,843,573 downwards.
ATCCATTCTAATGTATAACTAACATCACACAATCACGGCACTTTTTATTTAACATTCGTTTTATTATTCGCACTCCCATATCTTACCAGATATTTCCCAAATCCCGTTTTAGCCTTTCTACACTCCTTGGAAAACATTTCCAGTTATAATAAACTCTTATTTTTTCATGTTCCAGAAAACATACGTTATTAACGTTTGAAACATTTCCATCCTTTTCATGTTCTTTATTTCTTACACTTGGATAATATACCCTAACTATATTGGAAAAATATTTCCAATTTCATTTTAAACATTTAAATCTGCCAAGCGTTCACTTTAAACATTTATTCACTTTAAAAGGTGAATATCATTTCTATTATAAAAATTTGAACACCTTTATCAATATAACTCAATATTCAAGTAGTAAACACCATTATCTTTTTTTCCGAAATCTCTTTTATATTTCCATTTCACTTTATAAACTCTGTTTCTAAGTCAACTTCTTGTTAAATCAATATCAAGTTTATAACTAATATTGATCACATATCCTTCTATAATTTATTGATTTAGACCTAAATATTAACTATCCTATCAGATTATAATTCCTAAAAATAATTTACTTTTAATACATACGACATCGTCGAATTCTAGTTCCATATCCTAATGGTTTAATTCAGTTATAATCATATGATGTCATCGTTTTTATGAAGCATTCTCCAATTCTTTTTCTAAACTCATTCTTATATTTCTTTGAACAAACATCATTACTTATTACTCTAGAATAAGTAGATTTCAAACCAAATTGTTTTCATTTCCTAGAAAGTGCTGCTATATATAAAATCACGCTTTAGTTTGGTTAACAGCGTTAATTTATCGCTACAGTTCAAAACTTGTCATACGCTATAATATTCTCCTTATAACTAATCTTGACATAACAGTCACGTTTAAACCTAGTCAACAGCGTTTATTTCATCGCTATAGTTCAAAACTTGCAATATGCTGCTATATGCCACTTTATAACTAATCTCGACATCCCTTTCCGTTACACACTGATACCATTCCTCGACAATAGTTAAGTCATTCAAGTTGGGGTATTTTATTTACATCTCAGACCTTGATTGACAACGTTCTTACCTTAGAATAGATATACGTTCGTAACTCTAACTTCTTATTACTAATAATATCAATTGAACCGTATTTCTTGCTTTATTTTAAATATGGTTTTATGATGCTATATCCTTATTTTGAAAACTCTGTTGTTTATAATTATTTACATTGGAAAACATTTCCAATTCCTATTTTAACTATTAAATCTACAAACATTTTCTTTTTAAACATTTAATCACTTTGAACAGTGAATATTATTCCTCGATAGAAATCTGGACTTGTTAATCCAATAAATCTTGAGTCCTTTTGTAAATACCCTTTTCAGATGACAACTCCATTAATTGAGTTATTTAGAAATTTATATTCTAATTGCACTTCATAACTCCAATTTCAAGTAAAATTCTTGTTTAATAAATACCAAGTGTATACTAACTCTCGATTACAAATTTTATCATAATCTATTTGTTTTTAATCCAAATATTAATTATTTTATCAAATTCTAAATTATATAATAAACTATATTTAAAACCACTAGACATAGTCGAATAATAATCGGACATCCTTATGGATTTATTCGGAATCGCTTCGCATTTTGAACATCAAAATAGGTTCATTGTTCCTTTTTGAATGATTCCTCATTTCCCATTTTTTATCCTTAAATCCACATTCCCAAATTATTTAATAATCATTATTCTACTTTATTCCTAAACAGTGTTTTTAAATCACACGGCTTGTTTAAATATAATTAAACAAGTTATAGTATTATAGCCAAATCAAGATTTAATTACTATTATTTAAAAATAATAAATAATAGATTTTCCTTTTTAAAATCGAATTCCTTTTCCGTATATTTTTACGGTATTTAGATACCCGTTATTTCAAGTCCGTGTAATCCCAAACAAACAATAATTAACTACAGATATTTTATCGCATTATATAACGTAATATATGAAAACAACCATATAATTATTGAGGAATTCGGTTAGATTCCTCTAGCCGGTTTCCTACATCCACAGATGTTAGTCAACACAAATAACACTAATTTCTAATCAGTATGAAATAATTCAGTGAATTCATCCAAGCAATCATCGCATACGGCGTTCAGTCAAATATTTAAAATATAATTATAGTATTTAAAATAGAGCAGAGTCAGTGAATTTACTCACCTTGTCACGTTAACCGTTAAATAACGATTTGCGTCGGTTTGATTTTGCCAGATGTTTTAATTTGTGACAATTCCTGACGATGCCCAAATGGTTCCAATTCTGCTTTATCTTATAGTCTTCGTCCACACGATGTCCGAGAATAGATCTGTGCGCTTATACACTGCTCAACTCCATTTTAAACAACCCGCCATCTCCATTAACAATAATTGTTTTCATGCTTCTCACGTCTCACACTGAAACTTTGCATAAAAATCCTTTTCACGTGTTATCATTGTAGCACTTCTCACGTGTTCCATTTCCACACAAGAAATGACCATTTTGTTGCCACGTTTTCATCCTCCCTATTCTTCCTTAATGTCTAAAACATTAGCCATCCCCTCTTTGTATCTATATTCACGCACAAAGGAAATCAATCCTAGTATATCAACCGCCACCATTTTCCTATCATCGAATCGCCCGTACATGACGCACCTCATTCCATCTTCTCCAACATGAAACTCCAGTACAACTACATCGGAAACCCATTCCCATGCAAATACCATCCCTTTGTGTTATTCATTTTCTGGTTTTTTTCTTTTGCTCCAAATATAAAGGGAACGCTGCACCTTATAGCAGCTAACGCAAGCACTGATGCATGGAACCCATGATGCTTTTCTGCATTACAACGATGTTACACCCCTCCCTTCCAAATGCGGCGAACCCCTTTCCTTCTTTTGTTTTATATGTTGAACCCATCCGTGCATGTGTCCCTTCACATCTCCACGTGATCAGTTATCTTCATTTCATGCATTTCCCCTTCAAGCTCCTCACAAGACCAACCACTTATGCATGCACACAAATGCACCTTGAACTTGCCTTCCCTCCTGAAACGTATTTCGCGAAAATAATGCCCCATCTCCACGTCCTCAGTCATTTCCTACGAACCCACCTCACACGTTCATATGGCTACTACCAAGTTTATACTTCCGCCTATTCGCTCGCAACTCTCCCTTCCGATAGCGACCTCAGTCCGTATGTTCCCGCACCACGAGAACCACTCCAGTCTCTAACAGTTTGAAGCTCGCGCCTCCACTCCCCATAACAGCTTCAGCTCCTACACTTCACGAACTCGCCAAACTTCTTACGCTGAGCTTCTTATTTTGGTTTTTTATTTATTTCTAGAAGTGGATCGGTTCCGTTCTGTATTTTAAAAACCATGGGAAAGTCTTGCTTATCTCATGAAGAAAAGGACTAGATGTCATGCTTTTGTATGTTTGAATTACTTCATTGCTAAGTAACTAGTAGTATTTATTGTGATGTGAAAATACAAGCTACTGAAAATATAGTGTGAATTGAAATTACAAATGCTTTGGCGTGAAGTCTTTGGAAGCTGTATTAGGTTTGCATAGATTGGGAATGGACTTCAAGTACATAGCTGGATAGGGTAGGAAAAATAGATTAGATTTGTATTTCCCTACAAGACTTAAGGGCCAAGTTTTACTTATAATATATACTAGGATCATGTTATAGGGTGGTGTATATAGTTTTATATTCTCAAGAAGGTAGGATGAGCTGAAGTATGTGGTTAGATATACAGTATGTGATACAGGGTAGTGTTTTTGTTTCTTGATACTTAGCATGAAGTTTTTCAGACAATAGCACATGCGTGACATAGATTTGTATATTATATTGGTGGTAGAGTAGGATAGGATTTGAAAAAGAAAGTGTAGGTGATGAAATGTATGCAGCATGGTTTTGTTTTGTCACCTTTCAATATTAATGGACAATACTGCATTTCACAAGAAGGTGGACACGTTCTCTAGTATAGGTTAGGGGTTGATGTAATTTCCTTAAGAATGAAGTTTCCCTATTTTTAAAACATATGTCTGCTCATGTAGGGTAGCGAGACTTTATATTTGTATTGATTAGAGTTGTAGCATACTGTATTATATAGAATTCCGTTTATATTAACACTGCTACAGACAGAATTAAAAATACAGTCATGTCCAACGAGGTCCCATGATCCCAAAAATATAATAATATCGGTAGATCAACTCATATTGTGAAACCCCAAAATACTGATACAGGATGCAAAATACTTCAAACAAAAAATTTCATATTTAATTAATTAAAAATTACAGTAAAATTATAAAAATTAAATTATCACTATGTCTCAAAAGAACCTTGTCCAAATTCGAATCCGATATCCAGTTATTTCAAATAAACCGTTACGGTCGATATACGATTTCATAGCGACTTTCTGAATATTTAATTTGGACATATCTTGCAATCTACAACACGAAATCATGGTTTTTCACTTCTGTTAGAAAGGTACAGTCCAACAGATTCCAACGCTTCTTGTTTCGAAGAAATCCGATTAATAACGGGTCTTGTACACTCCGTTGAAGTTCAGAACGTTAAATTACGAACTGCAGCGATATTACGGGCTCGATTATATTTAATATATATTTTTCTACGTTCATCTTCATTTTAATTAATATATACATCGACTTATATCACGAATTAAATATTTAAACTGATTTAAATATTCAAATATAAACCGATAAAAATGCGGGTCGTTACAGGAATAGAAACATAAGCAATTGGGATTTTTGATAAAATTAAATGCTTGTTTTCTTAAACAATCATTTTAATAATGATTTCCAAAACAGATCAATGTGAGAACTCTCTAACTCAAATATTTTTTATAGTTATTTATTTTTATAATTGATGATATATTTATTGCTTGTGATTTCAACATTTGTTTGGTGGTTGATGGATGTTTGTAGTTTTAATGTTATTATTATTAAACTGTTAATATATATACATAATCAAATTAAACATTTATATCAGTAATTATTTTAGGATGACAATTTACCCCCATGTCTCCTAAATAATAGACAAGTTCACATGGATTGTGATGTAAACCTCACACGGGTATTGGAATGATAATTTTACACATCGCCCAAGTATGCAAATAATAATATCTGTTTGATGGTTGAAAACCCCATGCAAGTCTTAGGATGATAATTATTTCACACATCTCCCTTGTATGTAGTTTGTATGTCAATCAATTAATTGATAGAACGTTATAAGCATTATTAAATTATTTAATGCTTATACAGTTGTAGATGCACTCTGGATGTGAATGGAATGTTTAATAGTTGTTTATCTCTATTTTGAATACATGCAATAAACGAAATTTATATAACTGAAATTATATGGTAATTGATTGAGTCACATACCGACTCAGAATATAAACGGATATTTTAATATAATATTTCGTGAAGAATCAAAATATGATTTTGATGTCCGATTTTGGATGGACACGAAAATTTTGAAATATATGAAGTTGAGTTAAGTAAATATACGCCATTTTAACTCGAACAGACTTTTACACCGATTTTGTTTATTTTTATAATGAATATCGAAAAGATTTGATTTCAAAATCTGATATTTTGAAAATATTATTATTTTGATATTATAATAACATGAATTGTTCAATTTTGATTTAAAATTGAAATGGAAGTTAAAAATTGTTTTTAAACGAATTTATAAACGTTTTATAAAATACGTTCTGAATGGAAATCGATGAAATATATTATATATATTTAAATGGCCTGAAAAGAACGTGTCGCGCAGCGACCATTCGCAAATTTCGACCATTGACTTTGAATTGACGTAAAGGGAGATCCAACCGTCGGATTCTCCTTAAACTGGAACCATTGGGTTCGTATCAAAAAAATATTTCCAATGATAATAAGAGATTTAAAATCTAATGGTTGGATTTTATGGATTTTAAAAAATGTTTAATTCAAATTTGAATAAAAACAATGCTAATGCAACTAAATGTCCTGAAACGTCATTTAACTGAAAGGGCATATTTTTAAATGATTAAAAATAGGGAAAAATTATGTTGATTTAATAAATGATTTGGAAAGATTTTTGGATGAAATATTCCAGTTTTGAAAAGATAAATGATATTTTAATCTAAATAGGCTAGTTAACAACTAGTGTGACAATCCAATGTTTTTAAATCAATAAATTGTATTGCGATTAGTTTTAATATAACCAGAATTTTCCAAAGTATGAATTGGAATGGAGTTGACTAGAAATTATCTTTGGATATTTCGAGATTGGATTCCTTAATTATACATATCGTTGAGGAATTTGGAAGATATAGATATCATTTTTCCCAATGCGATATCTGCTGGTTTCAGAATTTGATGTTGAATATAAGTCGATGTAATTTCTATTCAGAGACTTGTTTTTAATATCAAACTGGATTTTGGGTTGGTCGTGAATGGTATCTTCAATAACAATGTTCTTAAACCCAATTGAGAAAGGAATAAATCTTTTAACTAACATTAATGAAGTTTTCCAATTAATAAATATAACTGGAATTAAATGGAAGTTGATTTTGGGTTCTGTTAAACCAAAATCTAGGCCTAACACCTAAATGCAGATCACAGATCACAAAATGCAGAAAAAAGTAAAATCAGAGGAGACACACAAAGTTTTTATAGTTGTTCGGCTCAAACCAAGCCTACGTCCACTTATCTCTTCTTATATCCTAAGAAGTTACAAGTACAATTCTCTTGGTTTATACACGAAGTCCACGTGTTTACAATGAAAAAGAAGTGAGAAAAATGAAAATTATACATGAAATCCTCATGTTGTATTGTGGAATTTGGCTCCTTTGCTGCTGAAAATGTTTTGCAGAGAGCAATGGTGGAAGAGGTAAGGAGTTAGAGTCAAAAGATCCTTGAAAATGCCTTCAAATGGTGTATTTATAGCTGTAGGAGAGCTTCTGGGAAGACCCGTTCGTGATGGGGTACGTGGCACCTGATCCGAGAAAGTAGGAGTGCTAATAGCCTTGAGAATAGGTCAATATGTGAGCAGTAGTGCGTCAGTCCCAGGCGGTTCGTGACCCCTATGTGCTCCACGAGCCGGTGTGACAAGTTGAGGCGAGGAGCTGGCGGCGAGGCAATGGGTCGTGGTCCTTGAGAGCATCACGAATCGGGTCGTGATCCAGGGGTACACGACGAATAGATCGTGGTCCAGGGGTCCACCACGAACCGGGGGTGGGCCATGAGCCGAGTTAGGGGGCGAGCTGGTCTAGGAAGATGTCGCTTCATCACTTCATCCAAGTGATGGCCAGTCCAAGCTTCTACGCGCGTTTACGGAAATAGGCATAACTTTCAAACCGTAAGTCCGTTTTGACCAAATGAAAGCTCAGTCTGAAGATAATTCAGAGGGCTATAAGAGTTACAGATCTTAGCTCCATAAGTGTTGTTTTCGGGCCCAAAAGAGGTTGTATGATAGGAGTTTCAGGCCTGTTTTTGTTTGTGATGCGATTTCGGTCAAACTGCTTCATGTCTGCTGACGATGTTTTCAGTGCCTGCGCATGCTGTTATCTAGATATTTCATGTGTAACAGCTTTTACCAAAAAGTGTGTCAACAATTTTGCCCCCTAGAACATATCTTGCTGGTTGAAGGAAGATGTGTTCTGCATAATCCAGGAAATCTATATCTGTATAGAGATAGAAATAAAACAATTGTGCCAAATCCTGACATTATTATCCAAACTTTCCAGAGCATAAACCATACTCGAGGAACGTCCTAGTCATCCTGCCAAATCCTGGCAAGGGCCCAACCTTCTGGGCATAATCCATACCAAGAAGTTAAAACCGAGTATAATCCATTCCCGATTTCTTTTGTCACATCCTGACAAGACCATTTGTTGTTCCTAAGTATAATCCATACTTAGGAGTCTAAAGTGAGTATAAACCATACTCAGTCCTGAAATAGAGTCATCCTGCCAAATCCTGGCAGGGGCCAAACTTTCTAGGCATAATCCATACCTAGATGTCCAAACCGTGTATATTCCATATCCGATTTCTTTTGTCACATTCTGACAAGACCGTTTGCGGTCCTTAAGTATAATCCATACTTAAGATTCCAAAACGAGTATAAACCATACTCAAGTTATCAATCTGAGTATCATCCATACTCATGTCCAGAGAAAACTATATTTTCCACAGCCTGACAAGATAGTCCGACCCTAGGCGTAATCCACACCTAGTGTTTCAAAATAAGCATAAGCCATACTTTAACCGAGGTTGAGGATCTTGCCACATCCTGACAAGATACTTAAATTTGCCAAACATAATCCATGTTTGGAAAATCCTTCCTTATTCAATTCAAAATGCGAAACCAAATCAAATCCTGATTGGTTTGACACCGAATCCAGAGCACGCTTTGGGGCTACATCCTAACCCCATACGTGTGTACTCCGATTCAACCAATCGGAAAATCTAATGAAAGAAAAAACAAATCTTAAAGCCTAATAAATGCATAAAATGAAAGTTGATCTCATCCAGATTAGTTAATGATGAGCCCACGAGAGCTCGATCCAGGGTCATTCCCTCTCCGGGAGCAGGAGGTGGCAGCGCAGGTGCAGGCGCTGTTGGTAGTTTCACATACTCGGGCAGCTCTCCAGGCTAACCCGTTCCTCAATCAAATCACGAAGATGCCTGCAGTCATTTGTGTCATGTTCGTCCATATCGTGAAATAAGCAATGCTTTCCAGAATCGCGTTCTCTTTGTGATGGCTCCCTCCTGGGAGGCTTTAGGTAGGAAATAACACCATTCGTGTCCAGATAGATGTCTGAGAGTGGGGCATTGAGTTCAGTGTACTTGTCATATCTGGGCCCTCTCCGGGGCCGATGATTGCGGTCATTCTTGACAGCGGCTTTTCCTATGCCATTTCCAGAATCAGACGGTTCTCCGTCTTTAACCATGTTGACGTCAATAATGCGTTTCTCAGAAGTTGCATCTTCTTCCCACAGAAATCTATCTGCTTCAAGATAGAATTCGATGAGATTTCGCGGTGGATCTTGGTATAAAGATTTTTTAAACTCCAAGTTATCTAGAACGCCAGATACTGCTGCCATCAATACCATGGGTGGTTCAGGGAGATCAACTGATGTTGCTGCAACGTTGAATCTTTCCAGGAATGAACACGGAGTTTCTCTGGGCCTCTGCTTGATTGTAGTGAGTGACATGACATTCTTGGGTCGTTCAATGTGAACCCGAAATTGTTCAATGAAGCGTGCGACCAACATATTCCAACTGCTGATCGATTCAGTTTCTAGCTGTCGAATCCACGTAGCGGCTATATCGGTCAGAAAGAAGGAAAGCCTTTGCCATGACGTTTTCCGATGCCATTTGAACCTCCATGTGCCGTTTGTAGCGCATGAGATGCACAGTAAGATATGTACTGCCATTGTAAGGCTCCAGTTGTGGAAGTTTGAAATCTGGTGGATTGCGGGAATTCCTGATTTCCTGAGTGAAAGGAGTGTGGTTGACGTCATCCACGTCATTCTGATAAGTGCGGCCTCTTGAAAGGCATTCAATCAGATCTGCTAGTTGATTTCCTTCAAAAATTTGTTGCAAGTTGCCAAGATCAGAGCTGGTGTCCCCAGCGTTGAATGCCTGAGAGTTAGGAAGCTGTTGATGAGTTGCTGGGAGTGGATCGCGGAGGCTGGTTCGTGGAGTAAGGGGCTCGCGGTTCGCAGCTCGTGATCCAGGGTTGTGAAGGTCGGTTCGTGGTTCGAGGGGGGCGATCCAATCGGGTTGTGGGCTCCCATCACGGGCCGCTCCTGATTCTGCCTCACGAGTTACTCCAGGTTGTGTCTCACGAGCCGAGTTTTGCTGTTGAGCGAGGGGGTTGCCCCCGAGTCTGGGTGATACACGAGTCACTTCAATGGCTTCGTTTCCAGTGACTTGAATGTTGCTCGGCCTTCCATCCATCCGAGCGAAGAATCCGTCCATCGTCTCCTGTTGATTTTGGAGGAGATCGTCTTGCCTTGACATTTGATCTCTCAACTCAGCGAGAACGCCGTCCATCTCATCTCTAGTTAAGTATGCCAATGGATTTTCATGAGAGGAAGCCTCATGGCTTGCCTTATTTCTCGTGCCTTCATTGTCAACATCCTCAGCACCCTCAGTACGGGAGAAAGTTCCATCTTCTTTCTTTTAAACATTGATCCAGTAGCCAAAAATTCCAAGCAGAAGTTGAAGTTGTCATGTGGCCCCTACCTGGCGCGCCAAAATGTTAGACCAAAATCTGGGCCTAACACCCAAATGTAGATCACAGATCACAGAATGCAGAAAAAAGTAAAATCAGAGGAGACACACAAAGTTTTTATAGTGGTTTGGATCAAACCAAGCCTACGTCCACTTTATCTCTTCTTATATCCTAAGAATTTACAAGTACAATTCTCTTGGTTTATACATGAAGTCCTCGTGTTTACAATGAAAAAGAAGTGAGAAAATGAAGATTACACACGAAATCCTCATGTTGTTGTGTGGAATTTGGCTCCTTTGCTACTGAAATTGTTTTGCAGAGAGCGACAGTGGAAGAGGTAAGGAGTTAGAGCCAAAAGATCCTTGAAAATGCCTTCAAATGGTGTAATTATAGCTGTAGGAGAGCTTTTGGGAAGACCGGTTCGTGATGGGGTACATGGCACCCGATCCGGGAAAGTAGGAGTGCAAATAGCCTTGAGAATAGGTCAATATGTCAGCAGTAGTGCGTCAGTCCCATGCGGTTCGTGACCGCTATGTGCTCCACGAGCCAGTGTGACGAGCTGAGGTGAGGAGCTAGTGGAGATGGTGGTAAGGCGATCGGGTCGTGGTCCCTGAGAGCATCACGAATCGGGTCGTGATCCAGGGGTACACCACGAATGGGTCATGGTCCAGGGGTCCAGCACGAACCGAGTGGTGGCCCACGAGCCGAGTGAGGGGGCGAGATAGTCCAGGAAGATGACGCTTTGTCACTTCATCCAAGTGATGGCCAGTCCATGCTTCTATCCGCGTTTACAGAAACAGGCATAACTTTCAAACCGTAAGTCCATTTTGACCAAACAAAAGCTCAATCTGAAGATAATTCAGAGTGCTATAAGAGTTACGGAGCATAGCTCCGTAATTTCTGTTTTCGGGCCCAAAATAGGTCGTCTAATAGGAGTTTTCGATCTGTTTTTGTTTGTGATGTGATTTCGGTCAAACTGCTTCATGTCTGCTGAAGATGTTTTCAGTGCCTGCGTATGCTGTTATCCAGATATTTCATGTGTGACAACTTTTACCAAAAAGTGTGTCAACAGGTTCATTATGAATGATGTCTTAAATAATATTAGTTCTTTAACCCAATTAACAGTGAAGTTAGTATTTGGAATTTATAAATCTTTTAATTAAGATTAAATGGAATTTCACTAAAAAGGAGTCTTCCAATTTAATAAACTAAATTGGAATCAGATGGAATTCGATTTATTAATAATAGGAATGAGCTTCTGTGAAGGAAGACCGTTACTACTTATGGAATTTAAAAGGCTTTGCCGTTATTCCACTTATAGTATTGGTTTGATGCAGAAATTTATATCGATTATATACTGATCAGATTTCCACGAAGATTCCATATTAGATGGAAGTTGACTTTGGGTTTATTGTGAGCGGTGCTTCTAAATGATATTTGTTCTTTAAACCAGTTAAAAGAAGGATAAATTTCCTAAGTTGAATAATCATTAAATAATGGATTTTGACGATTAAAACTAAATGGAGTTTTAATGGATCTTTAATTAGATTGAAATGCGAATGAGGTAATTAAATTTACTAAATTCAAAAAGTGTTCGAAATGGAGTACCATCAATTTTACTCCATGCGATAGTTAAATCTTTGATTAGATTTGAAATGTTAAATGGTAATTAAATTTACCTAGATATGAAGTACTACCAATTTTTCTCTATGGGATGAATAGGTTGGGATTAGGATACTAAAATGAATGAGTACTTTCGTAAGGCTCGTTAATCCCGACTACTTTGATAAACCTTAATTTGGTTTAAGATCATGAAAATATATTATAAGATCCTTTGAAATGATTTCCAAGGAATGGATTAAAAAATAAGTTTAAATGAGATAATCTTTGATAAGATTAATGGGAAACTTTCCCAATATAATGAATATTTGAATAAAAGAATATTTTGGATTGGAATGAGGCATATGATGTGCTTTTATATCATTTGATTATAAGATAAGTGAGTTATTCAGAAAGACCGGATTTAACCCATTCTGAATAACTGATACGGTGATTAAAAGTCAAAAATTTGAAGACGGTGGTTGAAGACCGGAGATCTTCACATCGTTTGGATTATAACTGATGCCTCAATTGGGTTGTACACCCAAGATGAGTTAATAAATGGTGATCATCTAGACGTACTTGGAGATCAACCAGATATGCGAGGGCCTCTCTCCTATATTGGACATATGGGACAAGGAATAAGGTGCCTTCGGTTTCGTTCAGACCCAGATCGGACTTGCAAATGGATTGTATGTCTGACATTGTATTTCACCATGTATTCGTTGATCTATGCTAAATATATACCTGTTTGGTGGCATAGAATTTATTCTCTTGCTTAACACCCTTCTCTGAGACATACGAGCTTAGAGTTACATAATGGTGGAAATCAATGGTATGATATGGATTGACAATGTGGCATGCTGAGACGCATAGATCGATTCTTTTGTTGAAAAGCAGAGCCTAGTGGTTGATGATCAAAGCACCTCTATAATATAGCATAGCTTTGTGTAGCGTTACTTATTGAGCTTTAATCCCTGTTATGAACCAAAAACGGGATTAAGGACTGCAGAGAAATGGACATACGTTGCCTTCTGGCTATGAGTGATGCCACGGTATGGAGCCCAGACATTTTACTTATGTGGATGTTGGATGATGGAAAGCGAGTTACCTTGGATTTGGTTTGGTCGCACAAGGCCCTTGATGGTCGACATACTGACCAAGATGGATGCGTACTGACCAATATGGTCGACGTACTGACCAAATGACATGTTCAATAGGACCGGGAAAGGTATTGTTTATGGTATAATGAATCAGCGATGGCTGACCGGCTCTAAAGATCCAAAAGTTTCCCAGAGATGTGATCTTGAAGCATGTGCTAGCATGTCTCGAATCGAAAAGGAAGACCCCTTGCCTTGGTTTATAGATGGGAACCCAATTTCCAATACGCAACTATACGGTTTTAGTTGTAAACCTATATGGCGGCATAATATATGGTACCTATGTCGTCTAGGATTGACACATTTATATTCGAAATTGATTTTGGACTTATAATAATATAAAAGATAAATTTCGCATATCAAGCATGTTTGGCTATTATAAGGTGAAACTCTATCCTCCGTCTTGTGTTGTATTGTGTGATGGGACCTGAGTCTTATAATAGCTACATTTACTTTTATCATTGCCTTGTTTGTTTTATGGTACTCTTACGAGAAAACCCGTTCCGTGTCATATGCCGTGGTTCCTTGATTTATCCAACATTAAAATAAAGTTAATAACTGTTTTAGTTCTCACAACAGTCCCATGACTGACTCGGAGTTTATTGTTTCCCACCTAAACTCTAGGTGCCCATATTTTCCACACGGACAGCTAGTAGTTTTGGTTTTCGCAGATATTTCTTTTCATAGGATACTGGATTACAGCTGGAGCTATACTTCGGAACGCTTTGTGTCCGTGTATTTCTTTTAGTTTTGGTAGTTGATATTTTTCGCTGCTATGTAATTAAAACTCTGATATTTTTCCGTTGTATATTATTTATTTGTACTATGATGTAAATTGTTGTAATAGCAATGAAATTTCTACTGTTTAAGTTCTGATGAGTCGATTTCTCAAAGCAATCCGCCTTATTGTTCAGTTTAAGCCGGTCGGGAAGTTCGGGTCGTAATAAGCAAAAATCCAGTTTTTTTATTTCCTGCCATTCAAGTTCCTGAATTTTCTCAAATTCCTATGACCTACCTAAAAAGATTGAAGCCACGGTGAAGAATAAGAACTCTCAAGTTGTTGGACCTTATAATCCCGATCGTGATGATGCTTCAATCCTATAGCCTTCTTAAGATACTAATGCTCTTGCCACAATCAATATGACAACCACATTCAATCCTCGCTCTCCAGTTACTCAAACACAAATGCAATTTAAGATGAAGAAACTGGAGGATACACAAATTCATCTTAACAATCAAATCAAATAGAATATCAAATTGATGCATCAGATGAAATAATCCACTCAAGGGAATATTAGTCGAATTGAGGGAAATGGGGGGCTCCAACTCCTAATAACTATGTTTCTAAAAGTTCCTCTACCTCATCCTGCCGCAGTAACCGGAACCAAAGGAGAACGATATCTGAAGATGGCACGGGAGCTTCCACCATAGTGGGAATCAACCAACCTGGTCATTCTTGGTTTACAACCGATCTCACCTATGGGACTGGGCCCAAACCCCTTGACATAAGGACTCGCGCTACCACCATTCAAAATTTGATTTTTTGGCTTCTTGCTTTTAACAGGAACCGAGTAGCTCTTGCTCATCCTCTGCAGAATAAGCTTAATGATTTTATTCAACTTGATGATGATGTTCACCCAAGGAAGCACCGAAGATGACCTCCTCTTGAGTTGGATCATAACCGTCGGTTCTCGACGGAGATCCTAACTCCTGATCTTATTGCTACAATCCATAGGATCATAAGAGAAACATAGGGTCATGCTGATGACGACTGAGAAACCGGTACGAGGCACGTCTTACCTACTGAAGTATTTTTGAATGCCGAATGGACTCGGTGATTTAATATTCCATAATTCCTTAACCATTATGAGTGGAATATAGACTCTGCTCATGCCATTGATGCAGTAAAGTGCAAGTGCTTTCCTGTATTCCTCGAAGGTATAGATCTATTATGGTTCTTTCAAATTCCGTTGAGAACCATTTATTCATTTTATTAAATTGATAGAAAACTAGTGCAGCAGTCTAGGATGTACAACACTAGGCCAAAGGATATCATGTCGATATCCAACATATTACAGAGGACTGGATAATCACTCAGAAGATTCTAGGAAAGCTTTGACAAAACTCTTGTAGAGGGAGATGATCCTCAACCAAACATTATTCTTGTGGCGCCTATAAAGGGCATCCACCCTAAGATAAAATTTGGGTAATGGCTCGATCAAAAGCCTCTAAGGGATATGGAGTTATTCTATGAAAGAGTCAACCAATACGCATGTAGGAAATGGGATACAGAGGTCTATCCTTATAAATTGCAATAGAATACTGTGCAAAGCAATGTTACAATCAACAGTCTAGATAGATCTTCACGAAAGTATATGTAAGCATCCAAAATAAGCCCATACAGAGCGACGATAATATTGAAGGCCGCAACAAAAATAAGGAATCGTAGAACGAATCCAGATTTACTTCATACAACTAATACACTCCTCTGAACTCTCAGTCGGAGATGATATATCTTAAAACCTACAATACCATACAATAAAAGAAGCCCAATCCGGGGCAGTCCACAGAAAGGGTGAAGCAGTCATGCAAATATTGCTAGTTCGAGATGTTTGTCAATAACAATAATGACTTCCGACACCTCAAAGTTGCAACAAAGAAGCTCATACGCGAAAAGCGTCTTGAGCATTATGTCCAAGCTCCAAAGGATGGAGCACTAAGTCCCTTAGCACTCGTACCAGTTCAAGGGGACCGGGGTCATCTAGTTCTCGACCTCTTCAATAGGGAATCATCATTAACACCATTTATGGTGGACCACGTCCCACTGACAAAAGCATCAAGCATACGAAAGAGTATGCCAATTCTATAAAGTACGCTGAATATGAAGAGTGCTTTACCACAAATAAAGGTGTACCAGCTAAATTTCAAAAGATAATAAACAACGACATTGTTTTCTATGAAAGGGAAACCATATGGTGGAAGCACCGACCATCAAGCCCTTTTTCATCTTAACCAACATTGGTCTTACATATGTTCAGAAAGTCCTCGTCAGCTTGGGGAGTTGCATTAACATGTTATTCAAGAAGGCATATGACTAGATGATGCTCGAAGTCAAAGACTTAAAGATGCGCATACCCTGAATTTATGGTTTCAAAAGTGTAAACTAATAAGCCGGTAGGAATCGTTGAATTATCGATAGAACTTGGAAAAGGAGAACGTCTTAGAGTCTGAATCATCTTATTTTCCATTATTGATGTCTATTCTACCTACAATGCCTTTTTAACGCATCCCTCTCTGTCCAACTTTAGAATCTGTATAGAACCTTAGTGCCTACATTGAAATTTCTCACTGAAAGCAGATTCGTAGTTATCTATGGAGACCAAACACAGAGAGAACGTACTATTTGACGGAATTGAAAGATGTTATTTCCCAGAAAAGAGAAAGGGTGTGGATACTTCAACTCTGCATCGAAAATTTTAACGCATAGCAAACAACTTTTAAGGAAAGGACTGGGCGACATAGTCGTCTTTGCCAAGAAATTGACTCATGGAAAGACAGAGAGCTAGATTACGAGGGAGCAAATCTTGATGATCAAATCATTAACGTTCTAGTCAACCACGACAACCCATCTTAGATTTTTATGATTGAATCAAAGCCCAGTCCAACTTTAATGAAAGAACTCGCTAATTTTATTATGGACCAATCTTGATGTTTTCACTTTGAACCACGTCCATATTTGCGGTATTGCATAGGAATCATAAGTTACACCCGGAATATTTGTCCAAAGTCACTTCCAGTGAAACATAAATGTCGAATCTTAGGGTCAGAGAGATTAATAGCAGTTAATGAGGAGGTAGATAAGCTACTTAACAATAGCTTCATTCGCAACTCCCTCTACTATGAATGGATCTCCAATCTTGTACTTATGAAGATGTCAAATGTGAAATGGAAGACATCTAACTTGAATAAAGCATGAGCGAAGGGCAGCTTCCCACTTCCAAAAATCTACCAGCATGTCGACTCTATCGTTGGCCATCGACTCCTATCTTTCATGGATGCATACTCAGGCTATAACCAAATACTAATGCATGTCCCCAACTAAGAACACATATAAGATTTATTACTAACTTGGGGTTATACTGCTATGTTGTCCTGCCCTTCAAATTGAAAAATCCTTGGGCTACGTATCAACAAATTGTCCACCAAATGTTTAGAGACCAAATTAGGAGATCGATATAAGTTTATGTAGCTAATATATTCGTGAAATCACAGAAGTCGAACGACCACATTGACAATCTCATGGAGATGTCCAGTGTTCTGCGCAAGTATGGCACAAAACCCAATCCCTTGAAATGTTCTTTATGTGTTGCATCAAGAAAATAATTTGGTTTCATTGTCAACTATTGCGGGGTTGAAGCCATCCGAAAAATCATAGTTCTAGACAATATCAAAGACATTCAAAGTCTTAACGGGAAAGTCACTGAGCTGAGGGGATTCATTCTCAGAGCTAATGATAAATATATTCCCTCCTTCGACCTGGGTAAGAAAAACTTTTCTTGGATGTCAGAGAGCATTGCCTCATTCCAAGACCAACTGGATCACTTGGAGAGACTTCCCATTTTATTAAAGCCTATGGATCACGAGGATTTATTCGTATATTTAGCTGTTTCTACGCAAGATATCATTTCTGCGCTGTGCACAAGGAGAATCATATCTAGAGGCCCGTGTATTATATTAGCAAAAGATTAACATATGTCGAAAGAAATTTTCCAAAACTCGATAAGCTAGCATATTGACTGTTGATCTCTTCTCGGAAGCTCCACCCCTACTTCCACTCTCATCCAATCAAAATCTTTACTAACCAACTGTTATGATACGTCCTTTGGCGACCCAAGGCATTTAAGAGACTCTTGAAATCGAATATCGAACCGAGCTAGTTTGACCTCATATTTGCCCCCATGGAGAGCCATCTAAGGGCAACCATTGTCTAAATTCAGTACTGAATTCACTACTCCTAATGACCCATCGGAAAGTAGTGAGCAACTTGACATCTATGGAAATCATACATGGATGGATCATCTAACGATCAGTGTTCGAGCATCGGAGTTATACATGTTGCTCTTGAGGGATGCTTGATTTTTTTATGCCTTGAAACTCGCTTTCTACTCCACTAATAATGATCCTATATATAAAGCTTTGATCATTGGACTTAGATTGAAAAGGAGTGAGGATCAAAGGCTAGTCATATTTTCTCAGGCTCTCAACTCATCATTTGTCATGTATAAGGGGTTTTAAAGCGAAAGGAGTGCGACTAGCTCTTATCTCACTCAGGTTCAAGAAGTACTTGGTGGTTCGGGTGTTACTAACCGATTTCGATATTGAAACCAAGTTAAGGTAAAGGGGTATTGTGATGAAGCTAACAACAGAATGGAGGCCTAGGAAGCCTTTGGTCGACACTAAAGCACCAAGAAGAACCGATAACGGAGGTAAAAGGACAAAAAAACCAAGCCAACATCGAAAGTAAGAAAGATAGGAGCCTAAGTTCAGCACCAAAACAAGGACTTGGAACATGTGCTATTGACACCAATACAGAAAAGCAAATAACTTGGTGTTGATACCAAGAAGTAGCAATAAGAGCATAATACCGAAACCAACCCACAATGAACATGCAACTTGGTGTCAGTATTGATGACAAAGACAAAGGCATGAAGTCAATGCCATAAGATAATATCTCAAACACAAAATCTGATACCAAGAGCAAGAAGTGAAAGAAATCAGTTCGACATTGAACATATTAGCTTATAATACAAGACCAATGCCAAAAGCATAAAGGAAAAAGCACAACACCAATACGGGGCAATGTTATCAGTACCAATGGGATTGATATTGATGCCAAAGACAACACCCAGAAACTACAAAAATGGGTTGACACTGAGGGCTTGCTACCGACACCAAGGTTTACCACCGAAGCCGAGAGCTACAAAGGAAGGCCGATACCAGAGGTTTGAGGTGGAACTGAGCTTCCTACTGGACCGCTACCAAAAGGGGCCCAAATTACCAATAAATAAGACCCCAAAGGGCCACATTTTGGGGGATTTTTCCTAATTCTAAAATCTTATATTCATTTCTTAGAGAAAACACTAATTTTGAAATGGATTTGGGGATTTCTTATATATCATCTATGTACTCAATCAAGTGATCAAATAAAGAGATACTTAGTGCTTACTACCAATTGTACTTGTCTTCCACCCATTTACTCGAATCCAAGCCTTCAAGTTAGAAATAATTACCAAACCATCCCTAAAATGAGCCATCTAGCTCTAATTAGTATCGAGCTTATGAAGCCCTATCATAAGGTAACTGTTGATCCTAAATTCTTATAAGCCGATACTCACCTCTAGATGGAAGAGTAACAAATCTTCAGACTTATGGTTTTGATATCTCGAGAACAATAAATTAAGTCAGACTTTGAGGAACTAGACTACCCCTAGATTCCTTTAAGTCCATAACCATAACCATATATTTCGGTGTTGACGAAAAATATTATTAACATTTTGGCACTAGAGGAAGGGGGCCTAAACCTACGATCTTTTGGATAACCTACCACATCCATGGTGATCCCATCCCATTGGTTATACATTGAACAGTTAAACCATGGATAAAATGTCTCAGCAAGTGTCTATTGAACCGCGAAATGGCTACATCGGACATCATCAATCTAAGAATTATTAAAAAACAAAGCTTAAGAATGGAAGAATTGTGAATTATGAATAAGAAAAGGGAAGTAAAACAGTATAATCTTGATCGTTGGAGCATTAACTCTTTTCATATACGACCTACCCCCATCCTTGCTTTAAGTGGTTCTATACCAAAGGAATGTAACCTATTCTCTCACATAAAAGAACCATACATGCACATGCTAGGGAACTATATTTGATTAAAGAATAATAAAGGATTTCAACCGCTTTACTTCAAAATGGTCTAAGAAAGTTGCAATTTAGTCTCAGGATACATCAAAAAGAAAATTCAAGGATAAAGATGAAGCAACGAAGCTGAGCAACAAAAGGGTTAAGTTCTGAAGTCAAAAGGGAGTCTTTAAGTCAACATTACCTAAAGAATGCAACCTTACCTCAACAATCGAGAATATCTATTTTCTAACCATACATGAACTTAACTTTGGCCATCACTAATGAAGAAACCCAAATACGAAACAAAACTAGGAGCTACCTACTGCTACTATCATATGATGAATGAACATGAAACCAACCACTGTAGAGTACTTGAAGGCATGGTTATATTGTTCTTTTATAAAGGCCGGTTTTACAGATATGTAAAGAAGACTTAATCAAGTTTTAACAAAGGATTTCTTGAAGAGAGAATGTCTACATGGACGGGAGTACGGGAAACTCCTTAAAATTTGAACCACCTGTAATGGGTGAAGCTACATACGATGGTAGAAAACCCTTGTCTCCGTGCCAAGATGGCCAGGGCAAGGCTTCTCCCGAAGGGAGGCGGTATGTAAGCCTTTAGCCGCGTCTAATTCGGAAAGGGCCTGGTTAAAGCATCGAAAGAGTAAGCCTTGTTGGAGAATGGAACGTTGATGAAGTTTTGATGACAACAACCTTGTTTCAGTCATTATTATTATTGATTTTAAAATATATACACCAACACTTTTATCCAGAATATATATATATATATATACGCAGGATTTATATGCAGGTAATAGATATAGAAGACTGTACAATAAAGAGATTCAAGATTTCAAAGGAGAATCAAGACCTATGAGAATCAAGATATCAAGAGTTCAAGAGTCCAAGACTATCAGGGTAATAGAGTCTACATATTATGTAAAACTCTGAATAGCACTCAAATTCTATTTTCAAATTATCTCTTTTCAAATTAATTTCAAACTCCTCTCAAAATCATTTTTAATCATCCAAGAATTTCAAACTTACGATTTCAAATATATATTTCCTAATTTACAAGTTTCTTATTTTTATAGTTTTATATATTAATCATTTATATAAATATTTTACATACTAAGTTTATATTTAATTATAATTTCAAATATTCTTATTTAACTTTAAGTTTTCATAAACCCTTTTATGTTTTTATAGTTTTATATATATATATATCCTTATAATTCCTATATATGTTCTTATAATTATATTATATAGTTTTTATATCACTTATATATATACATAGTGTTTAATCGTATGTTTAAATAATTTTTTATTATGTTTTTATAATTGAAAAACAATATTTTAACAACTAGTTTTATTTCAAAAATTTCCAGAATACATATATTAGTTTAAATACTTTAAAAAATGATTTAAATTTAAAAATACAAGGTGTATGTCGACATACACAAACATGTATGTCAACACATGATAGTAATATTTTTTTTAGATTAAAAAAGTTGTGTCTTTTCATCTTGAAACGTTTTAGAAACGGTTACACCATTTGGAACACTATAAAAAGGTCTTAAAATCAAATTTTTTTCATAACTTATCATCATCTTCTTCATCCCTTAACATACCACCATTATTGTTCTCAAAATTTCAAGTTTATACACTTATACTCAACTGATTTTAAGAAAAAAAATATCATTCTTCTCCTATTTCCATTCTATATCGAATACTCTCTGTTTGGAAGTGCTTCTCAAGAGTTCTAGGGAAATTGTAATAAGAAAAAGTGTGGAAAGGTATGGATGTGTTCCTTATAGCCCTGAAATAAAGGAAAGACTAGGGTATGTTCCTTGTAGCCCATGAAATCAAGGAAAGGAGGGGTGCTAACCCTGTAGCCCGTGAAATTAAGGGTGTTGTAATTGGATATTGATATTAATAAAACTCTGCACAATCCAGAATTGTGCGAGACTAGATGTGGGAGCACTAGACGTGGAAGCAATCCGAACCAGTATACAATCTAGTGTGTTCTTTCCTTTTCTACATTTTACTTTTGTTTATATTTGCATCTATGATCTTTTTTGTTATAATATTCATTCTGTGATTCATATAATAGTTTGAGTAATTGATATTTGGTGAACATTTCTATAAATTCTTTGAAACACTATTCAACCCCTTTTAATGTTTGTTTTTCCATAAAATCCCTTATTCTCAACCCTAACAATTGTTACCAGAGCATAGATTTTCAAAAATTTCATCATCAGAATTTTTGGAAATATTAAATGACAACCAACATTAGAATTGCTAACAGTAATAGTTCTTTTAGAGGGGGTCAGTCCACAGTTAGACCAGCACTATTTAATGGCAGTAATTATTCTTATTGGGCATGTAGAATGAAAATATATTTACAATCTATGGAATTAGACACTTGTAATATCACACAAACTGAATATGTTGAACCCACTACTAATTTTGCATAATGGACTAATGAACATAAGAACTCTACACAAAATAATTCTAAGGCAGTGAATATTTTATTATGTTTGTTAGACAGAAATGAATTTAATAGAATATCAGTTCGTAAATTTGCTTATGATATATGGAAAACCTTGCAAGTTTCTCATGAGGGAACACATAAAGTTAAACAAATAAAGATATCTATGTTAACTAATCAATTTGAGTTACTTAAAATGAATCAGAATGAATCTGTCTCCGATATGGACTACAGGTTCCAGGAAATCATACATTCGTTAGTGGATTTAGGGAAAAATTTATTCTGAAAAGGACTAAATCAGAAAAATCCTTAGTTCTTTAACTCTATATTGGGATCATAAAACACTGGCAATTAAAGAGGCCAATGATATTAGTAAAATGAAGATTGAGGAGTTAATCGGGAATTTGATGTCATTCAAAGTATAGTTACAAAAATGAAAGAAGAGTAAGTTGCCAGAAAAGAAATCTATAGAGTTCAAAGCGACAACTGATGGTTCTATTTCAAGGAGTGAGGATGATGAAGAAATTGCCTTAATGGCAAGGAATTTCGAAAAACTTTTGAGACATAAAAGAAGAAACAATTTTAGGAAGAATAATCAAGAAAGTTCAGGAAAAAATACTAAGAATGATAGATGCTACACTGTAACGAACTAGGCCACATAAAAAAGTTTTGTCCATATCCTGAAAGATCGAATCAACAAACAAACAACAATTCATCAAAGAAGAGGAAAAGAGCATATGCGGCAACTTTAGGCGATTCAAGTTCATCATCCAGTGACGAAGGGACACAAACCGGAAATTCAAATATGTGCTTCACAACAATTCAGGAATCAGAAAATATCGAAGGAATGGATCTAAAAACCAGGTACACCTTAATTAATAATTTTTGATTGAAATGGTTGAATGGATGCTTGTTTGCTTGCCTTGTTTAAAAATTTGAATTCTAAAATTTGAATTTGAATTCTGAAATTCAAAATAATAATAATAATAATAATAATTAATTTTGAAATGTTTTAAAATTAGTATCATCATAGGAAATAACTAAACAAAAAATATAAAATAATGTAATAAAGTTAAAAAGCAACTTGAATTTTGAAAATGCACATGCATATCGACATATATAAATGTGCATGTCAACATATGCACCAATTTTTGAAATTCAAAATTTGAATTTGAAATGTTTAAACTTTCTAAATCCCTGCCATCTTTTTTCCTTCTCCCAAGGTCTAGAAAGGTGTCCTTTTATTCAGAAAAGATGTGTCCTTTTGAGCCCTATTAAATTATTATAAGGACCCGCCATTTTGACCATGCTGAATCGACAAAACATGTCAAACTAGAACCGTCCAAAATGACATATTGCTATTAGCTTCTGGGGTAAATAGAATATATTACAGAATCAAAGATTATAAACATAGACACGGAGCAATATAATATCTCGTAGCGGAAAATACATAATACAATAGTAGTTCATGAAGATACTAAATAAATTTTACATCAGAGTTTACATAAACAATACAACGAAAGTCTAATACAATTAATTTCAGATACATAATAACAGTATCAAAAAGAGATGATAAAAATATCTGAAACTAGATCATCTGATTAATAGGTAGATACAAGTGAGCATAAGCCAGTATAAGCTCCAACTCCAAGGGTGAATCTTGAAAACTGCAATGCTTGATCTGACCTGAGCAATAATGCAAAACAAAACTACTCGGATCAAGACTAACATTCTCATGGAAATAAATCAACTCAAATGAAATGTTCAATGAAGTGCAATTAATAACTTAAAGGATGTTTGGGATCACCATCCTCTAAGGATCCGTCAAACTAAATACTATATAATATAATATGCTATATACAATAGTGTCCATCAACAAAGTAAATACCAAAATAGCGTAAGCGGGATTACCATTATTACCCTTACACCGTTTATATATTCCAGTAGTATATACAGTACCGTAATTCCTCCGTAAACTAGACGACTATTAGAGGGCACTCCATATAAAACAATAAAAAACAAAATCGTAGTGGGCTCGTATATGGCATGTGACAAGGCACACAAGGAATGCCAGGGTAGATACACTGTTTGTAGAGTCAGACTGGTGGTAACGCATAACAACAATTACCGCCCACCTCGAGACACACTCCCATAATCAAAAAGGCCCCATTTGAATCTCAATAGTAATAGAATGGTAACGAATAAGTGCGCTCGATAGGAGGAATGACCTCACTTGGTCTCGGCGTAGCTTTTATTTTAGTCATATCAAGCTGACACACGGTAGTTAGTGTCTCGTAATTAATATGAAAAATAGAGTCGATCGCCAAACCATCCTACTTCATTTTGGATCTTCATCGCGTACACAGTTGTTAAAGTGGTTTCGATATTGGCAGAGAGTATGACAATAGCCCACCCCGGTCTCTTTAACAACCAATCGTTTACATTTTTACACCTTGGTCATTATTTTATAAAACACTTTATAAAAACGTTTATACGAATTCTCATATTCGAATTTGGAATCAAAGTTAAATAACTACCTTCGATTATATTTAATTTTGAAAATAACTTAATAGAATATCTTTAAAACATCTCGAGTTAAAAAAAACATGTCGTAAAGATCTCAAAATGTAGTATAAACCGATATTATAACATTTAACTTCAGTTTTATTTAATTCCCGTAAATATTCATATAACTATTTTCAATCCAAATCCAAAATCAACTTATATCTCAAATGCATTTAAATCAAAACTAAAATATTTAACTTCAAGGATATTTATTTTGATTTATTTTTTCTCAAAACTCAAGTTCAAACAATTCAAATGATTTAATTTTATCTTTACAAGAACTCATCAAGTCGATTCACGAAAATCTTACATTTTGATTCAAATTCGAAATATATAATTCAAGTCAAAACTTTCATATCCAATTTAACGAAATCGTATCGTGTTTTGTAATTCAAGTAATACAATTCGAAATCGTTATTTATAAATTTAAATAATTCATAAAACCTGGTTTTACCCTTTAAAGCATTCATTTTAGTCGATTTATAAAATCCAACACTTAGGTTCAAATTCCATTTTATATGATTCAAATCTAACTTTTCGTTTCCGATTTATATAATTCAAAGCAAATCATATATTTCAATTTAAACAAAACATATCATATTCCATAACTCAAGTCGTATAATTCAAATTCAAAAACTATAAATTCAAAATAATTTCAAAATCATTATTTAGAGTTTCATAAAAAATTATAAGATTATTCTTATAAACTCGGCTTATACAGTTTCTTAATTCATACCAAATCGATTATATATTCAATTCCATACATAACAGTATATATATATATATATATATATATTCAAATTCACATTTTATCACTTTATAACCGAATTCAACTTCATATTAATTTTTAATTCAAATACATTTCCTTTAATTAGAAAATTCAAACTAAAAGTCAATTTACGCAATTCAAACTCGTTTCTTACGAAAATTCGTATTTTAACTCAATTCAAATTCATCTCTAATAAAAGTTCATATCAATTCGAATTCAATTCAAATCTCATATAAGTTCATTTGTTAAATCAAATATCATTATTTAAATTTAAATCTTTAAACCTCAAATTCAAATCGCGAAAATCTTAACTTATCCACCTTTTAGTTTATTATTAAAGTTTGTAAAATATATATATAAAAGAAAATTTAACTTTTGAGCCAATGTGCAACCAATTTCCCCAATTTTCAGCCAATATCAACAATTAATGAGCAAGGACAAAAATTTCTACTAAGAGACATTGATTTGTCTGAAATTAAAGATGTAGTCTTCTCTATTCATGATGACTCTAGGCCTGGACCAGATGGTATGAGTGTAAAAAAATTTAAATTTCATTCGGATGAGTTAAAAGATGATTTATATGCTGCAATATATGATATTTTTCAATCTGAAAAACTTCCTAAAGCATTAAATCATACTTTTATAACTTTAATTCCTAAGAATGATAGACCATCTGAAATTGCACACTACAGACCAATCTCATGCTGTAATGTCTATTATAAAAAAAATTCTAAAATTTTATGTAATAGACTTAAGCCATTTCTTTCATCACTGATTTCTTTAAATCAGAGTGCATTTATTCAAGAGACGTATATTGGGGATAATGTACCTTTGGCACATGAATTGTTGAGAGATTTCAGAAAAGTAGGAATGCCTAAGATGTGTGTGAAAGTTGACTTACAAAAAGCTTATGATAAAGTCAATAGGAGACTAATATGTTTCTTGATGTCAAAGATGAATTTTCCTATTCATTTTATCAATTTAATTTTTGAGTGCATGGCTGCTGCTACTTTTTCTGTTATCATACAGGGAGTTCCTAAAGGTTTTATATCATCTACAAGGGGTTTGAGGCAGGGAGATCCACTCCATATTTGTTTGCTATAGCAGCAGTATTTTACTTTTATGATGGATGAAGCAACTTGTTCAAAAGAATTTCAACCAAGTAGTCCAGTGCAACCAATGATTTCTCATCTATTATATGCAGATGATCTAATGATCTTTGGCAAATCTTCAAATCAAAATGCAAATACACTCAAGGCAATCTTTGAGAATCTAAGTAAATATGCAGATTTAAATGTGAATGCAACTAAAACAAAGATATTTTTTTAGCAAATCAGTGGAGAATGCATAAAAAATACTAAGTATTTTGAGGTATGAGCAAGGATCACTCCCAATTAAATATCTTGGAGTTCCTTTGTCATCAAATTATTTGCATTATTCAGAATGTAATTCCTTGATTCAGAGGGTGCAAAGTAAGATTCAAGGGTGGGAAACAAAACTTCTTAGTTTTGCTGGTCGTGCAGAATTGATAAATTCAGTATTAACCGCTATAGTTTTGTATTGGTTATTTATTTATCAAATTCCAGAATATATTTTGAGCAAGTTACTGATATTGTCTGCTGATTTTTTCTGGGGTGGGACCTCACATAAAGTTGCATGGGACTCTTTGTGTTAACCTAAAGATGAAGGTGGTATTAGTTTAAAGAAGTTTAGTGACCTCAAGAAAGTTACCTATATTAAACTAATGTGGAATTATCTTTCAAATTCTTCTCTATGGATCAAATGGGTTCAAAATAGATATTGCAAACAAAAATTTTTCTGGACTATGGCAATGGATGTAAATGCATCTAGTACTTGGAAATCTATACTAAAACTTAGATCTAGGTCCAAACAACTATTCAATAAAATAATACCCAAAGGTCAAAACACTTATCTTTGGATGGAGCCTTGGATAAATTGTAAGTGCATGGTAGATCTGCTTGGATTTGATAGATTGCATATAATTGGCCATCCTAAGGAGAAAGTTGCTGAAATTATCAGAAATGAAGTCTTCCATCCTCAAGTTCATCCTGCAACAAGAGAATTACTTGATGAAATTAGTTCAATTAAATTTTATCCTGATTTAAATCATGATAGATATGAATGGTGTGAAGGTGGTGCTTTTTCTTTTCATAAAGTTTGAGACTTTATTCGAGTTCATGAAGTTTTAGATCCAATCTTTTTAGTCATTTGGCACAAAAAGAACAGTAGAAGAATGTCATTTATATCATACATTGCTGTTTTGGGGACATTGAATACTAAAAATAGAGTCTTGCGTTATAATTCTGATGTAAGTCCTCTTTGCCCTCTTTGTGAAAATCATCTAGAATCCATAAACCATTTGTTTTTTTAGTGTGATTTTGCAACCTTCATCTGGTTGTCCTTGAAGAAAAAATTGGAACTTCCACTATCTATTTCATTGGATTTGAAGGAAGAAGCCAGCTTTTTATTCTTAAATTTCTCAGCAAAAGATCAATTGAGGGATTTAGCATTTGGATCTTTTGCAACAGCCATTTACTTCATATGGTGAGAAAGGAATTTGAGGGTTTCTCAGGGAAGGAAGAGTCATTCAGCATCAACCCTCTTTAAAATTGATCGAGAAATTGTTTTGCTTGTTCAAAACAATTGTTCTAGATCTGTTCGGAGTTCGAGGAATGAGCGTGTTCTAGAGAAGTGGGGCATCGAGTTAAATGACACAGGTTGAAGAGAATATTAGTTTTTTGAAGTGGAAGTGGATGATGGGCCTGTTTGTTTGGGCCGAGAAGAGCTGGTCTTGGTTTAAGTTTAATTTTGAAGCTTTTTGTTGTATTTTCTTTTGAATATGACCTTTGTCATTTTTATGTTGTGTACCAATCTTATGAGTACTCTTTTTCCCTACAAGGTATCCACTAGGGGGATTATAGGGTTTTAACGAGGCTCATAAAAGCGGTTTTATTGATTTTAAGCAATAAAGTGAACCAATTTTGAAAAAAAAAACTTTTGAAAATAGATATATATATATATATATATAAGTTTTTAAAATTCTAAAATTAATTAGATTATAGATTATAAACATATATAAGATTAAAGTAATATAGAAATAGGTTTAAAAGAATTATTTATTACAATATAAAAAGTTTAAAATACTTATATGATTAAATTATATAGTTTAAAATAAATAAAATCTTAAATAAGTATTTAATCTATATTTACCCATAAAAATCATTTTAAAACATATAATTTAAAATTTAAAAATTTAAATTTAAAATCTTCAAAATATAAATATAAAAACCTTAAGTTATTATTTTAAAATTAAAATTTTCCAAATTAGTTTACTTCGAAACATGACCAACAGTGTCCGTATATAGTTTTCTACCCAGTGGTCAAGTGATACGGATATTTATCATTTCCATCCGCAATTTAAAATTTTATAGGTATATATCATTTCAACCCACAGTCCCAAATTTAATAAAAATCGTTCAGTTCTATCATTTCAAACCATAATAATTTTTCCCTAATCTAATGTCCATTTGGGTATATATCATTTCGACCCATAGTGATTTCTTTCTAGAAATAGGGAATCAACAAACATAAATCAATCATTACATCACATCAATATCATTACATCACAAATCAAATATCATCAGCGATCCTACGTGTCATATATATATATGAAAGGAGTATACATCAAATAATTTCTATTATTTGTCCTATACATTTTATCACAGTTCATTTATGCTGAATTTAACATCCATGAAACAATGTAGGTTAAGTGTGAGATAAACTCACCTTTCGTGGAATAGAATGGAGACAACAGACGGATTGACACACGATGAAGCAGCGGCTTCCAAGAATGATTCAGAATGGATTAAAACTCAATAACCACTCATTATATTTTATTTTATATTTTTTATAAGAGGAGGTTAGGGAAGTTCTCAATGAATCGGTACGACTATTGGGTTTTGGAACGCTTTTCAAATTCAACCCCAAATTGACTCAAAAATAAATAAAAAATATTATATATATATATACAGAAATTATAACATATATATTTAAAATTTAACGCACATAGAAATATATATTATAAATTATATACACACCTAAAACCATTATATATATATTTATATATAACCCTCAACAAATATATATATATATATATATATATATATATATAATTCACACCAAAACAAAAATGACACAATAGTAAAATCACTCATGCACACACAAAGTGCCCATACTCATAAACAAAATACACACACAAAATAATATCAGTCACGCAAACACTTAGGCACATACAAACTAACTCACACATACACATATTCAAGCATACAATCACTCACATACAAACGCACACAAACTCGAACTCACCCACACACACACACCCTATGCCTCACTACTTAGAACTCACGCCATAAACAAATACTCATCCAAAACTCACGCTGGAGAAGTAGACATGAAGGACAACATGGGAGGAGTATGACTTCAGGCAGGTTCGGGCGATGGGTTTTGGCGCTGGGAAGGCAAGGGGGAAATGAACACAGTTTAGGTGGCAGGTGGATCTCGGTAGGAAAGGAAGAAGACTCGCAAGCAGGCATGGCTGTAGGGGTTAGCGACAATGTGGGTAAGGCTGAGGGGGTTGTCGACGGTATAGTGAAAGGCAAAGCTCAGATTCGGACCTGGCAGTGGAGGCATTGGAAATAAATTGTGATGGGGTGGACGCGGGGAATAACAGGGTCACGAACTTGGGGAAAAAAGTCGGCGCAGGGGGAGTTCGACTCGGAGGGAGGCGCTGGTGTGGTGGCGGGTCGGAGCTCGGCCTAAGGGGCGGCTAACGTTGGCGTTTAGGTGATGGCTTGGCCGGTGGGTATGGTATTGCAGGGAAAAGAAACACGCGATGGGAGGAAATGGAGGGCACAAAGAAAAATGATGGGCAAACAGAGGTTGAATTGTTATTTTTATATATGAAGTAGCTCTTTGGTTCCCTTTTGTTTCACTAGGCAACACGCTGGAAGTTAAAGCATTTTAAAACAATCATCGGAAACGTAAAAGAAAATGAAACTGAACGATGGGAACGTGAGGCAACGAATGGTTAGAAAATTAACTCGCATCGGAAATGGAACATCATGAATGGTTACACAGTTTGAATTAATGGAAAATGAATGAATTTGATTTGAAGCGGCAAAGGTCCACTGAAAATAGAAACAAACGGTTTTAAAATTTAAAAATAATGAATGTGTAACGAATGGAATAATACTAGGGAACAGTCATAAATATGAAATGGAACAAAAAATTTTCAATTCAAATGGAATGAACAATTTTAAAATATATATAATGGGCAATTCTGCAAATCAAAGAGTGAACGATATCGAACAAGATATGGTTTTGATATGGAAACAATGTCTGAATAAAACAGTATTAACAAATCAAAAAAGAACGAATTTGAAATATCTAAGGAAAACGATTTCATAAAATGATAATTGAACCATGTTTGCATCAACAACGATCAATATAAATGCCGGATCTACAAGAGAAATATTTTGAAAGTAAATCGAAGATAAAACAAATTGTATAATAATACGGGTTTACTATTTAAACTAAAATTTAAGAATAAATTCAAATTCAAATAAATAAACTCGATTAAAATTTATACACTAATTAAGATTGTAAATATTGATTTGTATTATTAAATTATACTTAAATCAAAATCAAATTCATTTGTTATATAAAATCCAAAATAAATATAGATTTAAATCAAAATCAAAATATTTATCTCATAAAATACAAGCAAATTGAGTTTTTATTTAAAATAGAAATCAAAATTTAAATTAAATAATTAAATGAAAATACCCTTAAAATTCCGGTCGTTATAATTATCTATTCAACACTACTCATTCTACCTCTCATTCAAAATTCAAAACTATCTTCTTCGTCATATACTATTCAAAACTATTCTCGAATGGCTTCCACAAGTACTCCAATAACCATGAGAGTAACCAAGACTCTTAAAGATCATCTCTATAACAACCCAGAGGCAATCCAAGCGTAAATCGACTATGTTACGAATGGAAAAGTCAATACAAGAACATTTGTTATTTTTGAAGATTTTGCATTTTATGATCTTCGTACTCTTTTCAATCAAAATGGTGTTTTAAGTTTGATTGATTCTTGGGATAACGATGAAATATGTTACCCGAATGTTGTCAAAATGTTTTATGTAAATTTAAATCATGGATTTTATGAAGGGAATGAAAACCAAATTTGGGGTAGATTCAAAGGCACTCAAATTGTTTTGGTTTGTGATAATTGGGAACTATTTTGAATTGCAAGAAAACGTGTGTAGATTTTTCGGGTTTTGAAATTGATGAACAAGATTTGGAAACTTTCACCATATTTTTGAAAGCGATGAACATATGGAATTCAAAATTTGCTTTTTCCGCCCCAAAAGCAATAATTGTCGACCTTCTTCTTCAACACACTCTTACTCCTTGTTCCAGAAATTTTAATAACCCTATTATCAAGGTCCGAAAAGATCTATTTGCCATCTTTGGCATTTATGATATAAATTAGGCCGAAGTGGTTTTAAGAGAATTCAAACCCAAAGAGATGTCATCAAAAGAAAACACTCTCTACCATGGAGTTTACCTTACCCGAATGTTTAAGTATTTTGGAGTAGATTTCAAAGGAGAGGAATTTGTTTCTAGAAAGGTTTTTAATTCGGGAAATACTTCCCTTATGCAAATTGCATTCATTTTCAAACTTTATGAGTCATATGCAAAAAAGCAAGATAGAATAGAACAAGGAGGAAATCAAATGGATATCAACGAAAAAGAATCCTCTACGGAAAGCATAAAATTTCCCACTTCAACTAGAGCCATATCTAAAGAAGCAATTCTTTAAAACCAAATCAAACTAGCCAAAAACCCAAAAGAAAATAAAGAAGACTCTCAATCAAATGTTATCCAAAATGAACAAGTTTTTCAGAAAAGTTGGAAGAAAACTTGGATTATCATCTTCCTGATCTTCATCCGCTGGGTTATAAGTGTATTAGCTTATGTTATTTTTATCATATTAGCTTGTATTTCCTTTTCGTATTTCGTATCTCATATTTTGTAATATGCATCATTTGAATGTATTAACTTATTAGTAGTAATGAATGTTCTTGTTTTCTGTCAAATCAATCTTTAAACTTCTATAAAAACACATTAGAATTAAACAAATTAATATAACATAATAAGAAATAATTCAAAATAGTGTAAAAAATCAAAATACCCAAATAATATTTGGGTAGTCGACATACAAGTTATTGTATGTCGACGTATAACTACTAAAAAGTTTGAATTCGTTCAAATTTGAATTGTTGATAACTACCTTTTGCCTATTCAAGTTTTAGCGAATTTTAGACCCTAAATATCATTTTTCTTCTAGAAAAGAAATCATTTCTACTTCTCTATTTTTTCTCAAACCACTAGCTCTCTATATAATCAAATTAATGGCTACTCCTATTCATAATCTAAGTGAAAATCTTGAAGTGACTCTCAACTCTTTCAAGAATATCCTATCTATAATCCTACGCAATCAACGTCATTTGGAATTAAGCCAGATAAAAATGATTAAACATCAAGAAGAACATTCTGATGCTATCTGTTGGAAGATCTCTTCTCTTGTCAGATATGAAGATAAAAACGTCTCTGGAGCACCTCTAACCAAAGACAACGAAGACTGAGAAGCCATAAAAGCGGACCCAATCTTCGATGGGGATGGATGGGTGGAAGTTTTGAAATGTATGAATGAATAGATTGTTTGATTTGATTTGTGTGGTGTGCTTTTCAATTTGAAGTTGGAAATTTGTAAATAATTGATTTTCCTTGTAAATATTATTTGGATTGATTATTTGTTTTAAAATATACAATGATTGTATTGATTATACTCTTGTATAGTTTATTTTGTAGAATTACAATAGTATAGTCATAAATTTAGGGGGAGTTATAAGAAAATTATAGATTTAAGGGGAGTTATGTATAGAATTAGTCACTAGGATTATTCTGAGTTTAGATAGATATACTTTTTGTTGATGATAAGGGGGAGAAATTATAAAATAGATATAGTGAAAGGGGGAGTAATTGAAGAATCAGATTAACAGGTAATATCAGGTATGAATATTTTATAAACCAAGTTTGTCATCATCAAAAAGGGGGAGATTATTAGAGAATGAAAATTTGATGATGTTTTGATGACAACAACCTTGTTTCAATCATTATCATTATTGATTGTAAAATATATATGCTAACATTTTTATCCAGAATATATATATATATATATATGCAAGATTTATATGAAGGTAATAGATATTGAAGACTGTATAGTAAAAGAGATTCAGGATTTCAAAAGAGAATCCAGACTCATGAGTATCAAGAGTTCAAGAGTCCAAGACTAGCAGGGTAATAGAGTCTAGATATTATGTTAAACTCTGAATAACACTCAAACTTTGTTTAAACTATTTTCAAATTGATTTCAAACTCCTCACGAAATAATTTTTAATTATCCAAAAATTTCAAACTTATGATTTCAAATATATATCTTCTAATTTATAAGTTTCTTATTTTTATAGTTTTATATACTAATCATTTATATAAATATTTTATATATTAAGTTTATATTTAATTATAATTTCAAATATTCTTATTTAACTTTAAGTTTTCCTAAAACCTTCTATGTTTATATAGTATATGTATATATCTTTATAAATTCCTATATGTTTATAATTATACTATATAGTTTTTATATCACTTATATATATATATATATAGTTTTTATTCATAAGTTTAAATACTATTTTATTTTGTTTTTATACTTGAAAAACAATATTTTAACAACTAGTTTTATTTCAAGAATTTCAAGAATTTCAAGAATACATATATTAGTTTAAATAGTTTAAAAATGACTTAAATTTAAAAGTACAAGGTGTATGTTGATATACACAAACATGTATGTCGACATAAAACAGTAATATTTTAAATTTAGAAAGCATTGTTTTTCATTTTGAAACGTTTTAGAAATGGTTACACCCTTTAGAACACTATAAAAGGTCTTAAAATCGAATTTTTTCATAACTTATCATCATCTTCTTCCTACCTTAAACATATCACCATTATTATTCTCAAAGTTCCAAGTTTATACACTTATACTTCACCGATTTCAAGAAAAAATGTATCATTCTTCTTATTTTCATTCTCTATCAAATATTCTAGGGAAATTGTAATTAGACAAAGTGTGGAAAGGTGTGGGTGATTTCCTTATTGCCCTGAAATAAAGGAAAGGCCAGGGTGTGTTCCTTGTAGTATGTGAAATCAAGGAAAGGAAGGGTGTTAACCTTGTAGCCCCTGAAATCAAGGGTGTTGTAGTTGGATATTGA
Source organism: Allium sativum (assembly GCA_030737875.1). Lineage (NCBI taxonomy): Eukaryota > Viridiplantae > Streptophyta > Magnoliopsida > Asparagales > Amaryllidaceae > Allium > Allium sativum. The sequence goes on along the minus strand of CM060913.1, from coordinate 417,808,329 downwards.
TATTAATAACTCTGGACAATCAAATGTTGTGCGGGACGGGACGTAGGAGCAATCCGAACCAATATAAAATCCGGTGTGTTCTTTCTTTTTTTGCATTTTACTTTTGTTTATTTTTGCATTTGTGATCATTTTAGTTATAGTATTCATTCTATGATTCATATAGTAGTTCGAGTAATTAATATTTGGTCAAGATTTCTATAAATTCTTTAAAATACTATTCGCCCCCCTCTAGTGTTTGTTTTGCCGTAACACCCTTGATTCTCAACCCTAACAAGCCTCTGTCCACATGGGGAGCATTTAAAACCCTTACTCCCGCCTACGATGGCTTGGGTAAGGCACACTTCGGAGGGGTGAGTGTAAGCCTTTATCCGCGTCCAAATAAGACAGGGCCAGGGTAAAGCATCAAAAACCTTTATCCGCGCCTGCGATGGCCAGGTTAAGGCACCCCCTTGGAGGAAGGTGATGTGTAAGCCTTTATCACCGCCTACGATGGCCAGGGTAGAGCATCAAAAGAGTAAGCCTTTATATGCACCTACGATGGTCAGGGTAAAGCATATAAGGCCTTATCACCGCCTACAATGCTAAGGTAAGGCGCCTCCTAGAGGGAGATTGGTTAATTCCTTGGGACTTTCTTGAGAGTAAGCTAGCCAAGTGCATCGAAGACACAAAGCCCAGGGAGTAGCTCACAAGGCTGAAACGTCCAATTAAATCCCAAAGAGTGGCTCACAAAGCACATAAATCCTCTTCTTTGGAAAATATACCCAAACTAGGTAGCAAAACTTCTATTATCGCCAGAAGTGGATTTCTGGTTTTCTATTATAAATACCCGAATCTGGGTTTCGGTTTGGGACTTCTATTATTACAACAAGTGGATTTTTGGTCTTCTATTATAAGTACCTGAATCTGGGTTTTGATTCGGAACCTCTATTTTTGCAACAAGTGGGTTTCTGGACTTCTATTATAAATACCCGAATCTGGTTTTCGGTTTGGGGCTTCAATTATTGCCCGAAGTGGGTTTGTGGTCTTCTATTATAAATACCTAAATCAGGGTTTCAGTTCGGGACTTTTATTGCCAGATATGGATTTCTGGTCTTCTATTATAAATGCCTAAATCTAGGCTTTGGGATTTCTATTATTCCTAGGTATGAATTTCTGATCCTTTGACAACCCGAATTTCAACAGACTGGATTTTTTTAAATCCCAATTTATCAAAACTCGAGTTGGCTTGTCTGGTATCTTGCAGAAAAGACAGAGATAATAAACATATCAGGGCGCAATAAACATCTCACAATGGAATGGATAAAATATAAATAATCAAATATAGCCTTACCAAGGTAATAATATTTCCTAACCAGTATCCAAAGCTATCATATCTCTGCCACAAACCTAACATGTGAGTGTGTTATGAGGAGGGGGTCAGAACACGATGTTCTAGTGACTGGACAAATTATACATTCTGAAATAACCCTACATACACCGTTCAGTTATGTTTTCTTATTTATTAGGTTATTTGGGTTAACAGCACTCAAGGCTTTAAACTCACGTCGTACCCATCTGCTTCCCTTTAGAGTAACATAATGCAGTATATATGTAGCTACTCCCAACGTGTCAAGGTACTCCCCATAGTACCCTCCTCACATGGTCTCCACCATTACGCCATGAAAGCGTATGCAACTTGTAACACCCCAAGTCCAAATGTCACTCACTAAGGGAATGCATTAACTTTCATGAAGTGTTATAAAAATATAGAACAGAACATCACAAGATAGATATATAAAATGGTACTTAAAAAAATTCAAAATTTATTCATTGCAGCGGAAAAGCAAAACATGTCTGGTTACAACATCAAAACCATATACTAAAGCCAAGTACACAAATATCCATCTTGAACAAAATTATTATCAGAGTACATAAAAGCAAAACCATAATCCCACTCCAAATAGCTATAATGAAAGAGAGATAAAGCTGAGCATTGCTTTCAACACTTCCAAGAACTTCAAGAAGAAAGAAATCCGAGTCAAGCTCCACTAATCCCACCCTGAGGACCTTGGGGGGAGGAAGCAAGAAAAGAGGCGAAACAAAAAGGGCCAGACATAAAGTCTGGCGAGTCCAGTGACTTTAACAATATAATCAGTAAAGTAACAGGATAAGAACATAAACTGGATATAAGAGATGACTGTAACATAAGCGGATATGACAAGGTGAACAAGGAAAGCAAGATGGAACATCGACTGCGCTCCTAACCACAATAAGATATGCTCTACACCGTACCAACATACTAGTTACCTACTAAAAGATGATCCCTCTTAAACAAATATAATGATGGCAGTTTCGTGTACTTATAGTTACTATCATAGGTGCTAACTTGCTCCTACGCCGACTAGTTGTACCCACTACCCTTCCCATTCGATCGGCTCCCTAACCTCGTAGATACCTGTGCTGGTCCCACAATAGGGTGTATCACTCCCTAAGGTGGCAACCCCAATACTACTGAAATGCACAGCTTATACCTACACGATGCAACAACATCTTACCTACAGCCTAGACCCACGTACGCACATGACTCCATTGGACTTGCACTGCCATTGCTAACTCTTTATTGACCTCTTACAATCAACCCCAGTAAGCGTGTCCCTATCATCGACCTAGTTCGAACTCATATAGATACTAAAATGGGTTACTGGTCGAAAAGGGTCCACATACTTGACATAAGCTTCCCTCCTAAGCTTGGTCCCCACTAGGAATTCCCACTTAACCCCTTTTTATCCCCATGCCTCATCACATGTCTTATTTTGGTTAGGTGCTTTTATTATGTTTCACATGCTACCCATGTTACTGTAACAACCCGAAAATCTGGGCCAGTTTAAAATTTTTATTTTGGCAATTTTAGCGAATTTTGATTATTTAAAATGAATTATTTTAAATAATATCGACGAGAAATTTATTTTGAATTGAATTCAAACGAATATATTTATATAGATCGTCGTTAGAATATAAATAATTATTTATATTTATAAAAGGAATTGAAAATGTCGCGATAGTTCGATAATTCGATTTCAAACTTCAAATGAATGTACCGGGTGCAAAACAATCCGGATTTTAGTGAAACCAAAAACATTAGGATCTATTTGAGAATATCCAACGAATCCGACAAATCAAAATTTCATAGCGGGAATCAAAAAATATGTCCAGTTGAAAATTCTGAATAGTCGCTATGAAATTCAGGCCCTTAAAAATGGACATTTTGCAAACGACCTCGGATTTCGACGAAACCACTTTTGTTGGATCCGTGATGTCAAATTATTTCTAGATTCCAAATTTCATAATTTTTCGAATCAATATGTGAGCGTGGCAAAGGAAAACGCGTTTGACCAGTTTCAGTTGGTTTTAATCGACTGGAAATTGGCCATTTTTCAAACGGTCTCATAATTCGACGAAATTAGTTTTGTTAGGACCGTATCGTCAATACGAAGCTAGAAAATATTTTTCGGGAATTTTTAAGGGTTAGTATGTGGCCCCGGTAAATTGAAATGCGCGTTCAAATTCAATATATATAGTTATATGTTGTTTTTGACGAAAACTGATCGAAATCATCAAATCAGCCTACGATACATGTCCGATTGTGTTCGGAATGGGGGTAATTAGCTAGGGGCGGCAGTCGTTGGGTCTCGTTAGGAGATCGAATGAAAAAGATTACTTTTTGAAAATAAAGTAAATAAAATATAATAAAAAAATATAATAATAAAAAAAACCTTTCTTTTCTCCTTTACCCCCCTTCCCCGTTCATTCGATTCAGAGAAAAAAAACGCGCTGTAGCCCTAAGCGATCGCCCCCCCCCCCCCCCCAATATCGCACCACCGCGTTAGCCGACCGCCGCCCTCCCCAAGATCGCCGCCCTCGCCTGACCCTCCCCTCCCCTGTTCGAAAGCCGCCAGAACCCAAACCCCGTTCCGCACCCCCCCTTCAAATCGAACCCCGAAGACCCCCTTCCTCTCTCCCTTCGATCTGAAGACCACCCCAGCGCTGCTCCGACCAAGGTGGCGCCACCTCAGGCCACAGAGCCCCTCCCCCGACAGTCCTCCCCGCAATGAAACCCCCCCCCCTCAGTCGAACCACAGTAAGTTTATTTTACTGTTTTTATTTAATTTAATACATGGTTTTAAAAAATCAGGTTTTAAATTTTATAAATTAGTGAATAAAAATATAATTTTCATAAGGTAGAAAGATTAAAGATACAATTTTCATATCGTAGAAAGGGTAAAGATATAATCTTTATAATATAGCGAAGTAAAAATATGATTTTTATATATTGAATAGCGAAGTAAAAATATGATTTTTATATATTGAATAACGAAGTAAAAAATATGATTTTTATATATTGAATAGCGAAGTAAAAATATGATTTTTATATATTGAATAGCGAAGTAAAAATATGATTTTTATATATTGAATAGCAAAGTAAAAATATGATTTTTATATATTGAATAGCGAAGTAAAAATATGATTTTTGTATATTGAATAGCGAAGTAAAAATATGTTTTTTATATATTGAATAGCAAAGTAAAAATATGATTTTTATATATTGAATAGCGAAGTAAAAATATGTTTTTTATATATTGAATAGCAAAGTAAAAATATGATTTTTCTATATTGAATAGTGAAGTAAAAATATGATTTTTATATATTGAATAGCGAAGTAAAAATATGATTTTTATATATTGAATAGCAAAGTAAAAATTCGATTTTTGCATATGTAGCGGCTACGGGCAACGAAGACGACAAAAAGGCGAGAATGACGAAGATTTCTCTAAATGAAGTGACGTGAAGATGGAATAGCTTTCGGTGAGAACTTCTCACCTTTCAATTTAATTTTTCTAGTTATAAATATATACTAGGATGCAGACGGTGCTTAGCAGCACCCGACACCCGTCATCCACAGACCATGGATGGCTTGTTTGTTTAATTGTTTGGTTGTGTAGTTGGTTAGATTATTTGGTTTGAATTGAATTGTTTGGTGAAATGAAATTGATTTGATTGATATGTGAGTGGCGTGGGCCTTCACTAGACCGGGGATAAGGCTAGGCCTTGTCCCGTTTCTAGTATCGTGCCTTTATGCCGCCGAAATTTTCTAAAAATAAGTTAGAAAAATAAAGATAACATTTTATTTAATAAATGAACCAAATAGAATATTCATAGGTTGAATAAAATAGTTTGATTGTTAAAAATATAATATTTAACGTGAATGTGAATAAATAAATATTCATTTACAAACCGGACGGTTTGTTTATGTACACCTATTTGAAGGACATTGATTGGGACGATAAATTTTACACATCGCCCAACTGCACAAATAAAAATCTGTGTTTGATTGCTTGAAACCCCACACGGGTATTGGGATGATATTTGACGTACACTAATCCCGATTGTTTAGTTGTATGTCGATCGATTGATTGACAGGCTGTTATAAGCGTTGAATATTTATATTTGATGCTTATACAGTGTAGAATGCACTTTGGATGATGGTTGATTATTCATCGTTGTTGATATATACATGTGTTGTAGAAAATCCATATAATTAACATTATATGGTAATTGATTGGGCCTCATTCCAGTTTTTAAAATAGAAATATTTGAAAAAGAAATATTTGAAATAGAATATTTGAAAATAGGAATATATGAAGCCGTATTGATTAGATTGACGCCATTTTGACGTGAACGATATTTATATCGATTTTATTCATTTTATAAGGAATATCGAAAGTGATTTCAAAATCTGATATTTTGAAAAGAAATTGAATATAAACGAATTCGAATTGAAATTGAATATAAATGAATTCGAATTGAAATTGAATATAAACGAATTCGAATTAAAATGGAATAGAAATGAATTCGAATTGAAATGGAATTGAAATGAATTCGAATTGAAATGGAGTAGAAATGAATTCGAATTGAAATGGAATAGAAATGAATTCGAATTAAAATTGAATTGAATTGAATTGAATTGAAATCAAACTGAAATTGAATTAGAAATCAATTTGAATTGAAATCAATTTGAAATCAATTTAAAATGAATTTAAATTGGAATATTCAATTTTGATTTGAAATTGAATATGAAGTTGAAACCGTTTTGAATTGAAATCGATGAAGTATATATATTATATATATTATATATATATAATATAATGGCCTGAATAGAACGCGCCGCGCTGCGGCAGTTCGCGAATTTCGACCATTGACTTCGAACGGATATTACGGGAGATCCGACCGTCGGATTCTCCTAAAACCGGAACCGTTGGGTTCGTATCGAAAAGAGCTTTCTAACGAATATTAGAAATTAGAAATCTAACTGTTGGATTTGGAATTATGTCCAAATCAAATTTGGAAAAGGTCGCTGTAAGTGCAGTTCGACGACCATTGATGGAAATCGACTGTACGAGCCTTGATAAAATTATTAAAAATATTAATAATTTGTGTAAAATCATAAGAAATGATTTAGAAAGAATTGGGATGAAAAACTCCATATCTGAAAAGATAAAAATAGATTTTTATCGAAATAAACTAGTTTTGAACTAGAATTATAATTCTATTTATTTTTAAATAAATAAATTGAATTTGAAAAGGGTTTTAAAAATAACCAGAATTTCCAATGATTGCATTGGAGTGGATTTGAATCGAAATTGTCTTCGGAATATTTCGATGTTGGAATTCGTGATTATACAGATGTTGTTATGGAAATTTGAAAGATATATATTTATATCGTTATTTCCAATACGACATTTGTTAATCGTAGAATTTGTTATTGAATATAAGCCGATATATTTTCTATTCAGAGCCTTGTATTGAATATCAAATGTGATTTGGGTTTGTCGTGAATGGTGTCTTCACTAACACTGTTCTTGAACCCAGTTGAAAAAAGATTAAATCTTTTTATTTAGATTTAATGAAGTGTACCAATTAAATGATATTTAATTGGAATTGAATTCGAATTGATTTTTGGGTTTATCGTGAGCAGTGTTTTAAATAACACTCGTTCTTTAACCCGATAATTAATGAATGTGATTTTGGGTTTATCGTGAACCATGTTTTAAATGACACTGATTCTTTAACCCAGTTAGCGATTAAAACTAAGTGGAGTTTTAATGAATCATTAATTAGATTGAAAAGATCGAGAATGGAGTATCACCAGTTTTGCTCCAGGCGATAGTTAAATCTTTAATTGGATTTGAACGTGAAATGGTAATTGAATTTACCGATAACACCGTGGTGTTAGATATGAAGTATTACCAGTTTTACTTCATGGGATGAATAGGTTGGGATTGGGAAATTAAAACAAATGATTACTTCGGTAAGGTTCGTTAATCTCGACTAGTTGAATCGAAATTCAAAAGGAGATTAGAGAATAAATTCAAGGAATTTATCTTGGATAAAATTAATGGGAACCTTTTCCCTATGAATGTGAAATTTAGAAACTAACTGTCGGTTAGCCAAGCAGAATGGTTTTCTGGATATTGATCTGATGTTGGTTTCGGCCTTCGGGGTTAATATTTGGGGAATTGTTCCCTTGTTAATTTACGGTTAGTGACTGATGAATTGGAATGAGGCGTATGTTGTGTTTGTGTAACACTTATTTAAAATATACGCGAGTTATTCGGGAAGACCGGGTTTATCCCATTCTGAATAACTGATACGACGATAAGTCGAAGATGAAGACGATGGTCGAAGACCGGAGGTCTTCACGTCGTTGGGCAGTTACTGATGATCTTGATTGGGCTGTACACCCAAGAAGATGGAAACAGTTGGTGATCGTCCAGACGTACTTGGAGATCGATGGATATGCGGGGTACTAGGTGCCTCCGGTTTTGTTCATACCCAGAGCGAACTTGTAAATGGATTGTGTGTCTGACATTGGATTTTAGTCCGTGTGATTGATCTCTATTAAATATATATCTGTTTGGCGGCAGAGAATTTATTCTCTTGCTTAACGCCCTTCTCTGAGACGTACGAGCTCAGGGGTTATATATCGATGGATATCAATCGCATGGAGTGAATTGCCTGTGTGGCATTCCTAAGTGGCAATATGATCAAGGCTTCTGTTGAAAAGAAGAGTCTTGTGGTTAATGATCAAAGCACGGCATGTGTGGCATAGCTTTGTGTAGCGTTGATTCGCGAGCCTCACACCCCGGTTGTGAACCAGAAACGGGAGAAGGATCCAGGGAGGGCACGCGTTTCTTTCTAGCTAGGGTGGTGTCAGTGACCTACCAGCCCTGACATTTATATACTTTTCACCTGTGTGGTTGTTGCTGTTGCGAGGCGCCTCGGTTTGATCGGACGATCCGGGTCCGATGGAGTCATTCGTTGGCTCATTTACGCCCCAAAGGGCGGAGAAACGTATTGTTCAGGCATTATAATCCACATCGGTGGACCGGCCCTGACGATCCAAGGTACGGTTGCGGCTATGCCTGAGGCTCGGGCTAGAGAGTCTCGAATCGGTTGAGGACTATCTTTTGCCTCGGTTCATAGATGGAAACCCAATTTCCAAATACGTGACTTTGCGATTTTGATTGTATAACCTATATATGGCGACATAGTGGTATGGGGCATTCATGCCGCCTATGATTGATACTTATGATTTGAAGTTGTTTTATACACTATGCACTTATAATAGTATCAAATGATTTGTTTTAAACGTATCAAGCATTCTTTGGCTGTTATAAGGGAAAACCCTATCCCCCGGCTTGCGTTGGATTGTGTGATAGGACCTAGGTCTTATAACAGCTTCATTTTTCTTTATTTAGCATTGCGCTGTTTGTTTTAGGCACTGGTATTCTTGGGAGGAAACCCGTTCCGTGTTATGCGGCGTGGTCCCTTGATTTACCTTACTTTAAAAATAAAGATTAATAACTGGTATTCTTGGGCAGCTAGTAGTTTTGGTTTTGCAGATTCATATTCACAGGATCCTGGTTTACAGCTGGAACGATATCCGGAAAGCTTTGTATCCGTATATCTCTTCTAGTTGTGTATTGTATTATTTTCCGCTGCTATGTATTTAAATGTAATTTAAATCTCTGATATTTCTGTGTAATGTAATATTCATTTATACTCTGTATATTCTTGTAGTCTGATGCATTGTTGTAATATACATTGAAATGTTCTTTTGTATGCGTTCTATTTTGTCATGTTCTCAAATGATAGGGCGTTTCGAACGGTCTGGGTCGGTTTAGCGACTGGTTCGGACCGGGCGAAACTCTTTCTCGTCACAGTTACCTACTTAACCCTTTATTATTCCCATGTCTTACCACATGTCTTATCTTGGTAAAGTGTTCATTAATTCATTATAACCGTAATCTTGCAAGACCTCCCACATTAGATTACCGTTTGCGGTTGCTGGATATGCCGGGCGGTTCCGGGCAGGTTTATACCTCAATCCCAATCTAACCTCGTGTCTTTGCATTATTACACATCTAGTTTCTGCCTTTGACCTCTCACATTAGATTACCAAATTGCGGTTGCAGGATATGTTGGGCGGTTATGGGCAGGTTTATACCGCAATCCAAATCTAACCTCGTGTCTTAGGCGTTCATTATCACTTTCTTGATTCAAGTCCTAATTTCAAATCTTGGATTATAATATATTCCAGTTACCCATAATTTCCAATCTAAATTATGTTTATAATTTTAAAACCAAATTATGCCTATAATCTCATGTGTATAAGTTATGCCAAAATTATGCCCAAACCAATTTTCATTGTTATTAAAAATTTATGCCAAATCTCATGTATACAAGTTATACTCAATTATGCCCAAACCAATTTCCATATTCATCAACAATTTATGCAAGTAATCTCATTTTATTACATATTTCCTAACTTTTTCCCAACCATTCCAATGTTAATCGTATGTAAATTTCAACGCAATATGCTTAGGCTCGAAGTTAGCCTAATATCAAAAGGAAAAAGGAAAAGAAGAAGGGGAGAGAATAAAAACATAAAAATTGAGATAAACATATAAACATGCATCTGAAATGAATAACGACAACATATATCAGATAGGCATATGATAATAGCAATTGGGTATGAATCTGAAGGATAACAAATTACAAAACTTGATATGATTCATCTTATTTACAGGCATATACATTAGATCCAATTTACAATCCTATCACAATTACTTTTTAATTTAATTATATGTGAAAGTAACATAGACTCACAGCGATAGTATTCATAAAAAAGAGAATTAGGTGTTGTTGTAGCAACTCCGATCTTGAATAATCTCTACTTTGATTATTTGTAGATAGGTTCTTCTAATTTGACTTGATTGAGAAGAAAGGCTTGTTTTAATTTAGATTAGAGCAGCGTGGAGGTGCCATGGATGAAAACAATGAGATTAGGGTTAGGTTTAGGTGTTTATTTATAGGTGTATTAGGACCTTCAGATCTGATTAGGAACCATCTGAACTGCTCAAACTAGAAAAACAAGTCATCAGCAAAATGTCCAGATTTGGATCGATGGGGCCAACACCCCTATAGGGGGGTCGACTCCCCGGTCGACAGCCCTATAGAGGGTTGACTCCCATGTCGACACCCCTTATGGGGGGTCGACACCCATGTTGACATCCCATGGGGGGGTCGACACCCACGAGTGGGAATTTTCCCGCTCAGCCCACTTTGGTCAGATTTTGATTTTTGAACTGTTTTGAAGGTTCTGGAATTATTTTATTTATATATATTCTTCCTTATGCATATACAAACTTCTAAGGCTTATAACTTCTCCATACAATATCTGATTTACGCAAACCCGGACCCTATCCCAAGCAGAATTCCGAGACGAACGCAATGGCGAAGCTGTTTCCCTTAATTCTTCTTCTAAAAATAAGTATCCTTTAATTTGTTAATTTTAATATTTTAAAATTACGGTGTGTTACATTCTCCCCTCCTTAAAGGATTTCGTCCCCGAAATCTTCAAGTTAAGAAGAATGTATCCTACCATCCATCATCCATCTACACATCCATCATCCACAAGCATCCATTGTCCTTAAAAGATTTCTAATGCTATATGAACATATGCAAAAGTGTGTGTATATGTCCCTTATCTAATGCAAAGATCAGGCAGTCTACTGATTCAGTTGACCTCCTTAATGCTAATTATATTAGTGTCATGAGTCTAACATGTATGTAATTATTCCTTATGCACTTTATAACTTCTATATGAGTGCACAATCATTCACTCAAATGCAACATCCACATGATAACACATCAAATTTCAATCAATATACAAATATATGTATTCTTATGCAATATGCAATATGAAAGTGACTGAGCCGATCTTAGTGCCTAAAGTGTGTGTAAATGTATTCATGAGTAGTCACTAGCAAACATTTGCATCCCCCAAACATAACATGTCTCAAATACGTATTTACAACCATAGGATTTTCTACCTAAAGATCAAAGATATAATCTAGAGGATACACGAAACGATAGAACAAGTATAAACAAAACGGTAGAAAAAGGAGAAGTTAAGAACATACCCTCAAAAAGGAAAGGGTACGACACACGTATCTTGTCTTCCGTCTCCCAAGTCACGTCCCCTTGATCATCTCCCCATTGGACTTTAACCAACTTGACCTCTCGGTTGCATAACTTCTTGACCTCCGATCCAAGGATGCATGTAGGAACTCATCTAACCGTGGCATCTCCCTCTACTTACACTTCTCTAAGCATGCTCGGCTCTACTACTTCTGCGGTATCATGTAAACACTTTCTCAAATGCGATGCGTGAAAAACGTCATGAACACCACTAAGCTTCTCAAACAACTTCAATCTGTAGGCCATCTGTCCAATTCGTTCTGTAATGTGGAATGGCCCTACGAACCTTAGTGCCAATTTCCCTACAGATCCAAAGCGAACTACGTTCCTCAATGGTGAAACTTTAATAAAAACCGTATCTCTAACATCGAACTCAAGATCGATTCTTCTCTTATTAGCGTATGACTTTTGCCGGTCTTGTGTCGTCTTCATGCATCTTCGAATCAAGTCTATCTTATCTGAGGTTTCCCTAACCATCTCGGGCCCAAGCAAAATCTTATATGTAGACTCCCATCAATAGGTCGGTGATCGGCAAGGTCGTCCATATAGAGCTTCAAAAGGTGCCATGCCAATACTAGTCTGATAGCTGTTGTTGTGGGCGAACTCTACTAATGGAAGTTGTTCTTCCCATGTCCCTCCAAAATCCAAGATGCATAACCTCAAAAGATCTTCTAGAATCCGATTCACTCTTTCTGTTTGGCCGTCATCTGGGGGTGATAAGCGGTGCTCAAATACAATTGCGTTCCTACCGCCTCTTGCAAGCTCTTCCAAAACTTACTAGTGAAAATGGGATCTCGATCGCTTACAATACTAGAAGGTATGCCATATAGACGAACTATCTCTCGGAGATAAATAAATGCTAACCATGCCGCTGTTCTTTTGCTCTTAACGGGAATGAAATGGGCGCTCTTGGTAAGTCTATCTACTACTACCCAAATCCCCGTATTACCCTTCCTTGACCTCGACAACCCATCGACGAAATCCATGGAAACACTTTTCCATTTCCATTGTGGAACCTCTAAAGGGTGAAGCAAACCGCCAGGCTTCTTTTGCTTAACCTTGACTTACTGACACACTAAGCATCTAGAAATAAACTCAGCCACAACCTTCTTTATTCCGGCCCAAAAGAAAAATCGCTTCATTTCCCTATACATATTGTCACCACCGGGATGTATGGTCATCTTAGAGCGATGTGCTTCTTCAAGGATTGTCCTTCTCAAACTCTCTTCTCGTGATACGCAAAGTCTTCCATCCCTACGCAACCAACCTTTTCATCTATAGTATACCTACTAAGATGGCTCGAAGACTCCCCTCTTATGAGATTGTCTACTATCTCTATCAGATGTGGGTCATCTCGCAGTGTCGCTCCTATCTGTCCCAAAAGCGTTGGTCGCACCTCTAATGATGCCAACAAACCAGGTACATAATCGATAGAGGGTCTAAAATCAAAGGTAGATATGTACTCTAAACTCTTCCACTCGACGAACAAAGGACTCAAAGTCAACCTTTTTCTACTCAAGGGGTCAGCCATGACGTTACCCTTGCCAGGGGTATTTGCAATCTCAAAATCGTATGATGTTAAGAACACCATCCACCTATGTTGCCTTAAGTTTAGATCTTTTTGAGAGATCAAGTATTTAAGTGACTTATGGTTTGTATACAACTCAAACCTCTCTCCAAGCAAATAGTGGCGCCAAAACTTAAGCGCAAAAACTATGGCAGCTAACTTTAAGTCATGGGTAGGGTAATTCTTCTCATGGGCCTTTACCTGCCTTCCACCATAGCATATCACCATTCCCTCTTACATCAAAACTGCGCCAAGCCCTGTCCCTCAAGCATCGGTATACACGGTGAATGGTTTACTCTCATCTGGCAAAACTAAAATTGGAGCTATCATCAATGCCTACTTCAAACATTGGAAAGCATCGTCACAGTCAACATCCCAAGAAAAGGTTAAATTCTTTTTCGTCAACCGTCTAAGTGGGGCTGATATCTTAGCAAAGTCCTTGATCAACTTTCTATAATAGCCCGCCAACCCTATAAAACTTCTTACTTCCGTTGCGTTTCTAGGAAACTTCCAATCTTGGATTGCTACCACCTTCGCGGGATCCACTGCTGTCCCTTCCTTAGAGACCACGTGCCCTAAGAACCTCACTTTCTTCTTCCAAAAATAACATTTGGAGAATTTAGATTTGAGTTGATGTGCTCGAAGGGTCTCTAGGACTTCCCAAAGACGTAGGGCATGTTCTTCCTCGCTTCTAGAGAATATCAAGATATCATCCACAAAGACTACTACAAATTTGTTTAGAAACTTCCTAAGCACCCTACTCATCAAGTCCAAGAAATTGCAGGTGCATTTGTCAAACCAAAAGGCATGACGAGCCATTCAAAGAAACCATATGGAGTTCTAAATGCAGTCTTATCTATGTTGTCCTCAGCCACCCTTAGCTGATGAAATCCTATAGTTAAATCCAACTGCGAGAAAACCGAAGCACCAACCAACTGATTGAACAAGTCATCTATCCTCGGTAATGGGTTCTTCATGTGCTTATTCAGCTCCCTATAGTCCACGCACAATCTAAGCGAACTATCAGCCTTAGTAGCAAAAAAAACTAGAGCACCCCACTCCGAGATACTTCTTCTTATGACCCTTTCTCAAGCAACTCTTTCATTTGTTTACTAAGCTCCCTCCTTTCTCTTGGAGCCATGTGGCGCACAGGAAATGCAACTGGCTTTGCATTGTCCACCAAGTGTATATGGAAATCTGTCTCGTGTTTCGAAGGTAAGCCCCTAACCTCCTCAAAGACATCTACATACTCACGGACTACTCGAACAGATTGCAAATCATCAATAGGTGTGTCAAGAGATTCTAGGTAGCTAAGTATAACAGAACCCTTAGGGTCGCATGAGATATCGAGAGTATTACCCAAACTGGTCAACAATCTAACTACCCTCTTTTCACAGTCGAGAATGGCACCATATAGCCAATCCATTCCTAGAATCAACCCATAGCCCGTGAAACCAAGCACATAAGCGTTGCATTCGAACACAAAGCCATACACAGATATTCTCAAATCCTGACATAACATAAACAGATGAGCCATACCCCCAATAGGATTTGAGACAACAATGGGATCCACTACTATACTAGTATCTAGGTGCAGAGACTCAACAACAGAAGCGGATATAAATGAATGTGAAGCGCCAGAATCAAACAAAGTGCGTACGGGATGATCGAAAAGGAAAATCAAACTTTCAACAGAAATGTTTCTACCTCTCTCTTGCGTAGCTGCCATGAGAGCATGAAACTGCCCTCCAGAAGTAGATCCTGTCCTATGTCCTTGCCCTTGTCCTTGCCTCCTTGGGTAGTCTTTAATCATATGTCCCGCCTCACCACATTGGAAGCAACCCATCCTCTTCTTCTTCCTACTGTCCTTCTTCAAATGGCCAGGTATTCTACAATTGTGACACTTTCTTTTCTCTGAACTCTTATTATCCTTATCAGCCTTCTTTTGTTGTTGTTGTGCCTTCTTTGGATTCCCTTTCTTATCATATGCCTTATTAGCACCTTTCTCCTCTTCATGTATCAACGCCATATCAACAAGATTCTCGAAAATAGCCCCCATAGGAATGTGGGACAAAGCCAACCGGTGTAATGGTTCATTCAGACCCTTGGAAAATCTCAAGGCCTTCTTATGTGGTGTATTAACTAATTCCATACCAAATTTTGCTAACTGGTTAAACTTGTTAACGTACTCCTTCACAGACAAACTCCCTTATTTCAAAGCCAAGAACCTCTCCGTGTATAAACTCTCCTCTCCTTGTGAAAGAAATTTCAACTCGAACCTTTGTCTAAAATCCATCCACGTCTCCATTGCACGTCCTCCATTAGTTACTTCCCACCAAAATGAAGCTTCATCCTTCAACAACCAAGCAGCTAGCTGAACCTTCCTTCCATCATCTATCTCAAAGATACCAAATAAGTCCTCCACTTCCTTAAACTAATTCCGAGCCTCAACATATGTCTCAGTTCCATAAAACGGTTTTCCGCCCATCGCACGGAAGTCTTTGCATATCTTGGAAAAAAGTCTACACAGGAAGGGGGAGGAGGAGGAGAGGTCGCTGCTGGGGGAGGAGGAACGTTTGCTGGGCCTACGGCAGTAGCCCAAGCCTGCAGATACCTTCTGAACCAGCCTGGTATCTGTATGCCCTCGGGTATATCGGGTTCCCCAGACATGCTGAAAGGAAAAAGGAAGAGATTCCAAATAGAGAATCGAAAGACAGATATATGGCTTTTGGGGATTATGTTTGTCATAATAAACCTTTCTCTTGAAAATACCCTATTTAAAACATGTCTTTGAAAATAAATTTTTTTTAAAAAAAATTGCTTTTGAAAACGGTTTTCAAAATCTTTTATCTATTCTAGTAACCTTCAGCTTTGATACCATGTGTAACACCCTAAGTCCATTAATGTCACTCACTAAGGGAATGAATTAATTTTCATGGAGCGTTATAAGAGTATAGAACAGAACATCACAAGACAGAGATATAAAATGGTACATAAAAAAATCAAAATTTATTCATTGCAGCGGAAAAACAAAACATGTCTGGTTACAACATCAAAACCATATACTAAAGCCAAGTACACAAATATCAATCTTGAAAAAATTATTATCAGAGTACATAAAAGCAAAACCATAATCCCACTCCAAATAGCCATAATGAAAGAGAGATAAAGTTGAGCATTCCTTTCAACACTTCCAAGCACTTCAAGAAGAAAGAAATACGAGTCAAGCTCCACTAATCCCACCCTGAGGACCTGGAGGGGGGGGGGAGAAAGAAAAGATGCGAAACAAAAAGGGTCAGACATAAAGTCTGGCGAGTCCAGTGACTTTAACAATATAATCAATAAAGTACCAGGATAAGAACATAAACTGGATATAAGAGATGACTATAACATAAGCAGATATGACAAGGTGAACAAGGTAAGCAAGATAGAACATCGACTGTGCTTCTAACCACCATAAGATATGCTCTGCACCGTACCAACATACTAGTTACCTACTAAAAGATGATCCCTCTTAAACAAATATAATGATTGTAGTGTCATGTACTTCTAGTTACTATCATAGGTGCCAACTTGCTCCTACCCCCACTAGTTGTACCCACTACCCTTCCCATTCGATCGGCTCCCTAACCCCGTAGATACCTATGCTGGTCCCACAATAGGGTGTATCACTCCTTAAGGTGGCAACCCCAATACTACTGAAATGCATAGCTTATACCTACACGATGCAACATCGTCTTATCTATCAGCCCGGACCCACGCACATGACTCCGTTGTACTTGCACTGCCATCGCTAACTCTTTATTGACCTCTTACAATCAACCCCAGTAAGTGTGTCCCTGTCCTCAACCTAGTTCGAGCTCATATAGATACTAAAATGGGTTACTGGTTGAAAAGGGTCCACACACTTGACAAAGCTTCCCTCTTAAGCTTGTTCCCCACTAGGAATTCCCACTTAACCCCTTTTTAACCCCATGTTTTATCAGATGTCTCATTTTGGTTAAGTGCTTTTATTATGTTTCACATGCTACCCATGTTACCCACTTAACCCTTTATTATTCCCATGTCTTACCACATGTCTTATCTTGGTTAAGTGTTCATTAATTCATTAAAACCGTAATCTTGCAAGACCTTCCACATTAGATTACCGTTTGCGAGTGCTGGATATGCCGGGCAGTTCCGGGCACGCTTATACCGCAATCTGAAACTAACCTCATGTCTTTGCATTATTACGCATCTAGTTTCTGCCTTTGACCTCTCATATTAGATTACTAAATTGTGGTTGCTAGATATGCTGGGCGGTTCTGGGCAGGCTTATACCGCAATCCGAATCTAACCTCGTGTCTTAGGCGTTCATTATCACTTTCTTGATTCAAGTCCTAATTTCAAATCTTGGATTATAATATATTCCAATTACCCATAATTTCGAATCTAAATTATGTTTATAATTTTAAATCCAAATTATGCCTATAATCTCATGTGTACAAATTATGCCCAAACCAATTTTCATAGTTATTAACAATATATGCCAAATCTCATGTATACAAGTTATACTCAATTATGCCCCAACCAATTTCCATATTCATCAACAATTTATGCCAATAATCCCATTTTATTACATATTTTCCAACTTTTTCCCAATTATTCCAACGTTAATCATACGTAAATTTCAATGCAATATGTTTAGGCTCGAAGTTAGCCTAATATCAAAAGGAAAAAGGAAAAGAAGAAGGGGAGAGAATCAAAACATCAAAATTAGCATAAAAATATAAACAGGCATGTGAAATGAATAACGACAAAATAGATCAAATAGGCATATGATAATAGCAATTGGGTATGAATCTGAAGGATAACAAATTACAAGACTTGATATGATTCATCTTATTTACAGGCATATACATTAGATCCAATTTAAAATCCTATCACAATTACTTTTTAATTTAATTATATGTGAAAGTAACATAGACTCTCAGCGATAAGATTCTTAGAAAAGATAATTAGGTGTTGTTGTAGCAACTCTGGTCTTGAATATTCTCTACTTTGATTATTTGTAGATCTGATCCTTTAATTTGACTTGATTGAGAAGAAATCTTGTTTTAATTTAGATTAGAGCAGCATGGAGGAGCCATGTATGAAAAAAATGAGATTAGGGTTATGTTTAGGTATTTATTTATAGGTGTATCAGGTGAATTAGGACCTTTAGATCTGATTAGGAACCATCTGAACCGCTCAAACAAGAAAAACAAGTCATCAACAAAATGCCCAGATCTGGGCCGATGGGGTCGACACCCCTATAGGGGGTCGACTCCCTTGTCGCAACCCCCTATAGGGGATCGACACCCATGTCGACATCCCATGAGGGGGTCGACACCCACGAGCGGGAATTTTCCCGCTGAGCCCGCTTCGATAAAATTTTGATTTTTGAACTGTTCTGAAAGTTCTGGAATTATTTTATTTATATATATTCTACCTTATGTGTAATGACCCGGTTCTTATCTAACATCGTTAATACAAATTATGATCGATCGTAAGTACAAATTTACAAATACAATTTAAATTACATACTTTAAATAATTCAAATATGTAAAGCCTTGTGTATAATAGCATTTTTGTAAACTCATTTAAACATGTGTGTGTAGCAAGTATGAAACGCCATTTCTTTTGAATTAGCACCTAACTTGTTCATTTATTACCAAGGGTTTAAATTTTTGTTTTAAGTAAATTCTCGAGTTTTAAAACAAAAGCACATGGACAAATATATATATACTAAAACCACTCTTACTCACAAAATAAAGTTTCAAGAGAAAAAGCCATTTTTTCACATGTGCATCAAATTATCTAAGTGGCCATCTTTCTTTGCGCAAGACTTGTTCATATAGTAAATAGGGATTTATAAAATAAAAACCCACTTTCTCATGTACTCAAGAAAAGATATTTTCCTTAAGATTTGTGCAGATTTGAGTATATAAACTTAAGATATGCATACACTAGATTTTATACTAGCATCTAGACACCTAGGATTTTATCACATATCCACTCACATGGCCGTAGCTCCTTTGTACCAAGAATTTAGTTTTTGCAACACCTTGGAAGCAAAGTAAGCCTTTATAATATTTTTTGTTAAATCATAAAGTCATGTGCCTACCTGAAGTTAGAAAACCAAAAATTCTGAGCATACTATGGTACAAATGAGAGCTGCTACATTTTTGTTTCACCAATGCAAGTTGAGAGAGAATGGTGGTTTGAAATAATAGAATTTAATGTGATTTTACCTAGGAAACCAATGGGAGGAAATGTTTGTACCGCACAGGGATTTTCAAAGCAGCATTTTGCTGATGGAGGCCATGTTAGCCATAGGAAAGAGTGTAATGTCATCTCAATATTTAGGAGAGAAGAGGATTTTTTATTTGTGAATCGTTTGTCAAGTGGTAGAAAAATATTTCTGAATTGTTTTCTCTTTTCCAAACCAACAATTAATGCCACAATATTTTATATTTTCCTACACTTATATAAAGAGCTTTCCATACATTCTTTCCTCACACCAAACCATTTGAACCAAATTAGTTCAGTAAGGAGAAGTATAAACTGAGAATTTCAAATATTTATGGTGAGTAAACTACTTTTAATTTCATGATTTAATTCCTGCATTTACTGCTAGGAACTGTTAAGTTTGACACTGGCATTTTGGATACTCTTTATTTAAGTTGAATTCCTGTTCTGAATACCATGGTTTTACTAATGAAAAACTAGTGGTTGGTACTTGAAACTATTGGGTAACTTCGGTTTGGATTGCTATATCGTACTGACATATTGCTTAAGTCCTATTGATTTTGTTTCAACTTTAAATAACCAAAACTGTTGTTTGGTTAATAAACACAAAAGGTTCCAAACACTTGATTTTGAAGAGAATTCTACCACTGGCTCACGCTAGGTTGATATAGGATAAAATGTATGCACTTTGTACATTTAAAGGTAAAGAGAAACATTTCATTTCAAGGAAACAGATACAGACATTCACAGTAAACTCTCTGTATACACAAAATTCAAAACATGTAGAAACCAGATCTAAATATATAAATTGAATCACATAGGAAAATGATGATTTTGGTGGTGGTTTCATGATTTTTGAAATCCTGGATAATGAGATATACGGTGATGATCAGAATTTGAACATTGATCAAATTCCGACCATCCAGGCCATCGGAAGCCATGCGGTTGAGAGGAGAGCTTCATTTAGGGTAGGAGCCTCTAGGAAAAATGTAAAATGATTTTTCTAACGTATGGATTTCAAGAACGAAGTGGAACTAGGTTTTATGGGTCCGTTTTGGTGACCATTGCTCTTGCCAGAACTGCTTAGTGATGGAGGCGATTTGGGGTTTGTGTCCAGGGGGGTGGAAGCGTTGGAAGGCCATGGTGGCATGGTAGAAGTGGGACGACCATCGATGGACGGTGCGAGGAGCGGTTGACGCTTTCTACGATGAACCCATTTTCCTCGATGGTGAGGACACACAGTGAAAACACTGTAGCGACGAGCAGGTTGAGATCTGAGGGTGGCAACGTGATCAGAAGGAGGAGTATGATGTGCGAAGATGGTCGGAGATGATGGGTGGTGGCTCGTTTAAGTGTGCATGTGTACGCGTGCGTGATTAGGAGGAGTGGCATCAGTTTTTTTGTGGGGATCGAATGTGAAAAACATGTAATCTGGAGAGTGGTACTTGAGTAGCTTGGTACTTTGGTACTGGGCTGGCGTATGAGTGTTTGGAGCCGATCAGCAGGCATACCATGGGGTTTTGAAGTGGTGTTTTGGTACTTTGATGGTTTGGTTCTGGCAGTTGGTACTTTGTCTGGATCATGGGAGCTGGACCAGATTTTGTGTGCGCGCCGTGATAGCTTGAAGTGGTACTTTGGTAGAAAATGGTATTTTGGTCAATATGTTTACAAAGAAGATTTTTGAACATAGATTGAATTAAACCCAGTTTTAATTAAATAATAGATTAAGTAAAAAGTAGAAATAAATAAGAAAATAAAAAGAGAATTTTTATTTAAATTAGCAAGTGGAAAGAAGAAGTAGATCAAGTGTAGAAGATCAAGTAGAAGTTTGACAAAGTTGATAATAAAGTGTAAAAGCTGAAATTAAAATATATTATAAATTATGAATTTGGTTTATTTATAAATAATTAGAATAAGAAATAATTTTCTAAAGAATAATAGAAGTATATATTTATAAAGTTAACAAAGTGGAAAGAAAAACTGTATGCGACGCACACGCTTAAATTTTCCATTTTTAAACTATAATCTGAATATCCAGATGTAAGCAAGGTAATCATATAATGTTCTATGTTTTATAAATAAAGGAGTTGTAAACTTAATTTTATTTCATTTAGACTAATAATTTAAAAAGAGATATTACGCTAATCATTTCGAAGAGTCCGAAATTAATATTCCACTTCGATTTGATTTACACGCCGCACATCAGAGATTATTAAAGATAATTGAAGACGGAGATATGAAAGGGCTATTCTTGAATAGTGCTTTCGGTTTGTCCAATCCCAAGACAACTTGTATGGACGAATGTCTGACAAGGTAATTCTAACTGATCACATACGTTGATCTCTTCAAATGTATTTATATGGCGGCAGAGGAATTCGTTTCTCTCATTTTATACCTATAATATATTTTTGGGGAAGTCAATTAGTGGTTGCCGAGTTTTGACGATGTGGCATTCAAAAGTAAATAAACCAGTGATGATAAAAGGTAAGTCTAGCCTCAGGCCTCACACCCAGAAAATGACAAAAATCGGGCAGGCAGCATGGCTACGTGGGTCGCTCCCATTAGGGTGTAGCATCACCTATCTAGAGAAATTCATTTTGTTTCTTACTCTATCGATTCTGTCCCATTCGGGAAATGGTTGTCGTACACAACCATTGGTGATATACATTCGATACACTCAAGAGAAATGAGTAGTCGGTCATGTGTGGGCCGGGTTGCAAGACGTTCTTTTTGAACCCAAGTGTATTCGCCTCTAGAGATACACTATCGAAAGGTGGTCCCCTACCTTTCATAATCAGAAATCCATTATTCCTAAGCACCAAGCGGTTTTATTTGTATACTATATAGGAGAATGTGAGATGTAAGCATTCTTCTAAATTCTAAATTATTTGTGAAAATCCTAGACACTATGATAATATCTGATTTAAAGTATACAAAGTGCTTTATTCTCATAAGGTAAAAACCCGTTCCGTATTCACGGCGTGGTCTTATGAAATATTTTTATCTTGTTTAAAATCGTTTACTCATACCAGTCCCCTGACTAACCCGGGGTTATTTTTCTATGTTTTCTTAAACTCTTGGGTACTCATAACACTTTTTATGAGTAGACAAGTGAATCAGGTCATGATTTAACGTGGGAAGATGGATGGACTTTATGCATGCTGATTTATCTATCTACCTATGTTTAATTACTAAGTACTACAAGTTTGGGTTATATATGATGTAATGTATAGTTAAAGTGGTAATATGTAATGGCATGTATCACTAGACCTGATATGCTATGATGTACTATGTTCTGATGTATAATATTATGTAATATCATCTTTTGTTTAAATTCCGCTGTGAAATTCTGATGTTTTCTTTAGTTCTATCTTCTATCTATTCTTATTCTTATATAATGACACGACTTCCGATGTGTTCGAAAGTTGGGTCGTTATAGTTGGTATCAGAGCTTAGGTTATTGATTACCTCAATTTCGGGTGAGTGTTGAGAGAGCGTATTTATATATATATATATATTGATCAACTTGAAAAAAATGCTTAAGTCAGTTATGGTATTGATTATAGACCTGTTATGTTCAGGTAATTAAGTATGAGTACCCGTGCACGAAGGGGACGCGCTAGTGGGACTACCACTACTAATGATCGTAATACTACCTCCCAAGACCAAGGAGAAACTGTGGAGGAAGTTATACACCAGTCTAGCAGGACAAAAGCTTTGCAACTATCTGTAAGGAGTATACCGCTTTGGGAGGGAAGATATTCAAAGGGGCTAAGTCTTTCATTGAGGTTCAAACATGGTTGAGGTCCTGTGACCGGATTTTCAAAGGATTGAAGTCGAATGATGATCAGAAACGTCTTTTAGATTCATGGCGACTCCAAGGAGCTGCTGCAATCTGGTGGGACGCTCAAACTGCGAACGTTCCTGAAGATGATTTTGCTTGGGAAAAATTCAAAGAAGCATTTGAGGCACAATTTCTTCTTGCCGCTTGCAAAACTAGAATGTATCGGGATTTTATTGACCTCAAGCAAGGAAATTAGACAATATCTGAGTATGAAAAAAAGTTTAATGCACTTTCCTGCTTTGTGCCAGAGTTAGTCAACACCCCACTCAAGAAGAATGAAATGTTTATAGCAAGATTGAAGGATAGCTTGCAAGTTAAAATGATTGGGCATATGAAAACTTCATTTGTTGATCTTGTGGACATGGCAGTTCGGTATGAGGCACTTGAGGGAAAGAAGCCAGATACAAAGGCACAGACAGGAGAACCCAGTGGGGAGAACCAATAAAAGAAAGTATAACCCAAATTGGAACAACAAGGGAATACCAGAAATGGCGGAGAAAGCCAAGGAACGATTTAAAGATAAAAAATGCCACAATTGTCGGCAGAAAGGGCATATTGCTAAGTTCTGCACAAAACCAGCAATGAAAAACCACAACAACCTCAGCAACAATAGCAGAAACAATAGCAAGGCCCTGGTAATGCAATGGTCATGAAGACTCTATGTTTCAACTGCCATCATCCTGGCACCTGGTTAAGGACTTTCCACTCATGAAAAAGGCACAACAACCAAAAGTGTATGCTATTAAAAGTGAACCATCAACTTCCCAGGATGTGAAAGGAAAAGGAGTTCTCGAAGGTACTTTTGATTTAAATGGAATTGATGTTCGTGTTTTAATTGATACCATCGCCTTGCATAGTTTAATTTCTTCTGGAACGATAGGAAAATTTCAATTTATCCCAAACATTACCCCGAATCCGATTTGCGTATCTAATCCCATTGGCGGAAAAACTAAATTAAAAATGTATTGCGATAATGTGGCACTCTCGTACCTTTCGCATTCCTTTTGTTTCGATTTCTTTTTTTTGGACTTTAAAGGATTTAATTTTATACTTGGGATAGACTTGTTGATTAAATCCCAAGCTAAGATTAAATGTGACAAAGAAATCGTAACTTTAATAACCAATATTGGAAGCAAAGCTAGGATACCGTGTGGGAAACCCGGTATTTATATGTGTAGTTTCTTGTATGCTTTGGAAGCACCACAAGAAAATTTGGAGACACTAGAAGTAGTCAGAGATTTCTCTGACGCATTTGAAGAAGTTAAGAGTTTACCCCCACATCACGAGATTGAGTTCTGAATCGATCTAATTCCAGGAGCCAGATGGATAGTTCAACCTAAAAGACGAATGGAACCAATGGAAGTCATGGAACTCGAAAAGCAAACTCAAGATTTGTTGGCCAAAGGGTTGATCAGGCCAAGCTTTTCAAGCTGGGGTTCAGCAGTAGTTCTTGTGTTTAAGTCTGATGGATCACTAAGATTGTATGTGGACTATTGAGAGTTAAATAAGGTGACCATAAAAAATAAGTATCCTTTACCTTGAATTGACGATCTCTTTGACCAGTTGAATGGAGCCACGGTATTTTCTTAAATGGACCTTGCAACAGGTTTCCATCAGTTAAGGATTGACGAAGATAGTATTCCTTTAACTGCTTTCAGAGGCCCGGATTTCTTTTATGAATGGTTAGTTATGTCATTCGGACTAACCAATGCACCTACGTATTTTGTTGATTTAATGAACCGTGTCTTTAGGAAGATTCTAAACAAATTTGTCTTAGTTTTTATCGACGATATTTTAATCTTTTCAAAGATAAAAGAAGAGCACCGATATCATCTTAAAGTGGTATTGGAGACTCTAAGGAGAAATGTATTAAAGGCAAAGTTCTCTAAATGTCAGTTCTGGCAATCTGAAGTTAGATTCTTGGGGCACATTGTAAATGGAGATGGTATCTCTGTGGACCCAATCAAAGTAGAAGCAGTGCAGAATTGGAAGCAGCCTAGAACAACGACGTAAGTCCGTAGTTTCTTGGGATTAGCAGGATATTACAAGAGATTTATCCAAGATTATTCTATGATATCTTCTCATCTAACTAAGCTAACTAAGAAGGATGAGAAATTTATATAGACTCCAAAATGTGAAGAGGCTTTCAAGGAATTAAAGAAGAAATTAACAGAAGCACCAGTTCTAGCTGTTCCCAATGGAAACAGTGGATTCACATTGTATACATGTGCTTATGGAGTTGGACTTAGCGCAGTGTTGATGCAAAATGGACGTGTGATTGCATATGCTAGTAGACAATTAAAGATTCACGAAAAGAATTACGCTACACACGATCTAGAGTTATTGGCAATAGTCTTCGCATTGAAAATGTGGAGACACTACCTGTTAGGAGATAAATTCGAGCTTTTCACTGATCACAAACCACTCAAATATCTGTTTACCCAAAAATATCTCAATGTAAGACAACAAAGGTGGTTGGAATTTCTCGCATCTGGATATTATCTATACGCCAGGAAAAGCAAATGTTGTAGCAGACGCTCTAAGCAGAAATGTAATTTTTCTCTTCTAGAAGCTACTCCAGCACTTCAAGGAAGAATAATGGCAAATCAACGGAGAGATGAAAATTTGGAGAAGATAATTCAAGTAATTATAAGAGGAGGGGAGTCAGATTTTGAAGTGGATAGCCAAGGTATTCTCAAGATAAATGGGAGACTATGTGTTCCTTATGTTGACGGGCTAAGGCAAGAAGTTTTGGCGGAATGCCATAAATCAAAGCTAAGTATTCATCTAGGAGTGCACAAAACGTATAGTGATATTGTAACAACCCGAATTTTTAAAAACATGTTAAAATCATAAATCAAGGAAGAATTAAATTTTAAAATAAGAACCAAGGGTAACGGGTTGCGACATTGCGTTCGTCTCGGAATTTTGCTTGGAAACAAGTCTGAGTTTGCAAGAATTGGAGTCCGTATGAGGGAGATATGACCCTCCGAAGTTTCAGAATCGAAAACAGCTCGAATTCGAATTCAAAATTCAAATTTCAAACGCAGAACAGACTGGGCGGGAAATTTCCTGCCCAGACCCAGGTCGACTGGGCAGTCGACACCCCCAGGACCAGGTCGACTGCGCAGTCGACTTGGGTGTCGACCTGGTCCCCGAGCCCATTTTTGGGCCAGTGTTCGTTCTGATGTATCTAGTCCGATTTCTGTCCAGATTCATCTGCCTAAACCTATTTAAACAGCCCCAAACCTAGCCTTCTCTACACACAATTCTATTCTGCTTCTACACTGCCTCTGTTCTAAATAAAAAAATAAAAATGGCGTCGCTACTCTGCTGGAATCAAAACTAGAAGCTAATCAACATCAACCTAAGAAACTCAATTTAAACTAGAGATTAAAGCTTCTGCAACTTTCTACGACAAATTCACTTCTTAATTCGCTAGCCATGCTCTTTAAGTTCTAGTTATTTTCCGATTTAAATATTTGATTATAATATGGCATTGAATTAAAGTGAAATTGGATCTAAGTATGTTTATCGATCCAGATCTATTTCTGTTGTTTCTTGAATCTTGAGTTTTTGACTTGTCTATCTTTATTCTCATGACAAGTTCATAATCTATTCAGCCTGTTGTAAATTAGTTTTCTCGATTCATGTTAATATTATTATCAAATTGTAATCTTCGTGCCTATGATGATGTTTTTCCCTCTGATCTTGCTTTTGCTACGAATTCTACCTTTCCCCTATTTATTTTCTTTTGATGAACCTTGGTCAATTTCGGACCTTGGCCTAAAATAGCGATTTGCATACGAGATGTATACGGGGGAATTATGGGATTATTGCCTATATGAATATGTTGGAATTATTGGCAACATGAAATTGGAAATTATCACTGCATCTGCAAGTTTGGGGCTTGATCTGTAAATTTTGGTATAATCTTGTTATGGGGAAATTTGCATAAATAATATATACATGGAATTTGGCATTAATAGGATCTATGTAAAAAGGCATGAAACTTGGTATATATCTAAATTGGCTAGGATTGGACACATATAAATTGATATATATAATTTGACATGGATTTTGATATATGTAATATAACATGGATCTTGATATATGTAATTTGGCTAGAACTCGTTATGGGTAAATTGGTGTAAACATGTTATACATGTAATTTTGGGTATAAAACTGGATCTATGTAAATTGAGCATAGCTTTGTAAACATGAAAATCATGAATCTTGACATATGTAAAACGACATGAATTGAACATATGTAAATCTGGTATGAATTGGGCATATGTAAAAACTGACATGTAACCTAGGACTTGGGCATATGTTAATTATGTAAAATTTGGAGTAGAAACATATATGATAATTTATGACTTGGAGAAAGTTTAATATAAACGCGCCTAAGTTGGGTTCTGGGTAGTTGGTATGTATTGGACATCTAAAAGGCACGTAAACATGCTTATGAACTTGAAACATGAATTGGTTATGAATATGAATCATTAACTTGATAATAAGCATAAGTGAAAACATGAAACTTGACATGAAACTCTCCATGAAACTAGACACGAACTTGACATGAAACTTGAACATGGACATGACATTTAGAATGAACTAGAAAATGGCCAACTCGAGGTTGGGTTGAGTTTGCAGTGTAATTCTGCCCGGAACCGCCCGGCAAATCCAGTTTCTGCAAACAATAGGATCCAATGTGGGTAGTTGGTCATATCGCACTTGAAAACCCGAGGTCAGACTGAGTTGTGGTGTAATTCTGCCCGGAACCGCCCGGCATATCCAGTGACCACAACAACAGGTCTGATGTGAGAGGTTGGGGTGCATAAATGAATTAATGACTTGATAGGGTTAAGTCATGAACCGCTTGAATATACTTAACCAATTTGACACGATGACTTGATAGGGTTAAGTCATGAACCGCTTGAATATACTTAACCAATTTGACACGATGACTTGATAGGGTTGACTCATGAACCGCTTGAATATACTTAACCAATTTGACACGATGACTTGATAGGGTTAAGTCATGAACCGCTTGAATATACTTAACCAATTTGACACGATGACTTGATAGGGTTAAGTCACGAACCGCTTGAATATATAACCAATTTGACACGAAGGTTTGGTAGGGTTATGTCACGAACCGCTTGAAAATACTTAACCAGCTTGACACATGATTCGTAGGGCTAAGTCATGAACTTGAACGACAACACTTAGCCAATTTGACATGACACGTAGACGGGTTAAGTCACGAACTTGAATGACCACACTTAACCAACTTGACATGTTAGACTGATGGGGTTAAGTCTCGAATTTAAATGACAACACTTAATCTGCTGGACGGAAACCCTAGTTACGCGGTCCTTTTCAGTAGTAACCCACTAGATGTATCATGGTACCCTGGAACTAGGCAGGGTGGGGCACGATTACTGGGCTGATTGTAAGCGACCAGAACGACGGCTGAGTTGGTGCGCCATTGTAGGTTCAGGCGGACTACGGTCGTGCACGTAGTCCGGAGTTGAAAAAGCAGGCATTGGGCACCAGTAGGTTTACACTGTGCGTGCTTGATTCGTGTCGGTGGTTGGCACCCTAGGGCTTGATACACCCTATGGTGGACCTAGCACAGGTGACTACATTCGTGATAGGGCCGTATGACACAGACACATGAACGAGTTAGGACTTGTAGGGAGCCGATTGATTAATAGATCGTTTCGTGAGACTAAGTAATGGATCATTTCATGACATTGGACAAGGGATCATTTTATGGTCAACACATGACACGGGTTGGGATACTAGTACGGTTGGTGCAGAGCAAATAGATATCATAGAAATATTTTAATGGTAAAGCAGAGAAATCTTGCGATGCTTGATAGAAATCTTGCGAAATTATACTTAGTTTATCTTGAATGGAAACCTGGCGATGTTATACTTGACAAAAACCATATGAGGTTATTCTTAGTTATCTTTCCTGTAGCTTATCTTGTCATCATGCTTATGTTTACTTTCAGTTTATTCGTGCCATGTTATCTTTACCTGTTTTTATGCTGAAAGTCACTAGGACTTACTCAGTCTTTATGACTGACCCGTTTTGTTTCGCCTCTTTTTCTTCCGTTCCCCCCCCCCAGGTTTGCTGGTTGGGAATACAGCTTAGTTCGGATCTTACCAAGCTCCAAAGCTCTTTCATGTACGGCTTGGATTTCTCTTGGCTATGGCTTGCTTTGCTTTATTGGGGAATGATTTATTACTATGGTTTTATGCTTCTTTACTATTGCAAGACAGATTTCGATGTAATTGACTTAATAACATTTTGACGTAAAAGGCTTTAGACCTTACTAGATTTTAAAGCAATGAAATTTGGGTTTTCCTTCCGCTGTTTTATTTATGTTCTGTCTTGTAATATTTCTGTGTATGTTTACCTAGATAATACTCCACCAAAGCTAGTGCAATCCCTTTGTGAGTGACCCTAGCGGAGGTGGGGTGTTACATTTGGTATCAGAGCAGAAGGTTACCAGACTGGGCAAAAGCTTTTAAAAAAAACCTTCTGAAACTATTTTCAAAACGTTTACAAAGAAGCATTTTTCTAAAGAAAAGTTTTTTTTTACGAAAGGCATGTTCCCCAAAGCCATATGCACTATCTTTTGATTCTCTCCTTGAGTCTCTTCTCTCTTTCTTTTTCACCATAGTTTGTAGGCATACAACACATGTCGGAGGGCAAAGTAGTGCCCAACCTCCATCTATAGCCGCAGTAGTTCCATCTGCGACTAATCTTATTTCAAGCTTTGTAGGGTTGCCGTGCGATGGAGGTAGCTTTTGAGAAACTTGTCAACAAGCTATACAAGGATAGTAAGAATGAGGATAAAGAACACAAGCCTAAGGATGAGAAACTTGTTGATAAGGCGTAATCCACGAAGGAGGAAAAGGTGAAAGGGAAGAGGTCAAAATAAAAGAATAATAAAACCCATGACAAGAAAGAACATCGTTGGTATGGTAAAAAGGGACATGTAGTTAAGTATTATAGGACAAGGACAAGGGCAAAGAACAAGATCGTCGAGAGGGAAATTGTATGCTCTCACTACTAGCATACCTAAGAGAGGTGGTAACGTTTCTATTAAAAGTTTAGCTTCTCTTTTCTATCATACCATGGGAACTTTGTTTTTATACATCGCATCCTTTTAATTCTGCCTCGATAGTTGAGTCTCTGCACCTTAGTACTAGCGTAGTAGAGGATCCCATTTTTGTCTCAAATCCTGTTGGGGAATCGGCTCATGTATTCATGATTTGTTTGGATTTGAGAATGTCTATGCTAAGTGTTGAGTTTAGAAGTAATGCTTATGTTTATGTTTTGGGCTATGGGTTGAATTTAGCGATGGAGTAGTTATCTAGTAAGGGTGACATTCTCGGTTTTGAAAAGAGGGTAGTTAGACTCTTGACTTGCCTCGGTAATACCCTCGAAGTCGTGTGTAACCTTTAGGGTTCTCTCATGATTAGTTACCTAGAATCTCTTGATACATTTATTGATCCGCTCGAGTAGTGTTCACCACTAAGGCGGATGGTTCATTTCACTTATGCATGAGTTGTAGAAAGTCACCTTAGTAAGTACATTTGGCAACATGGTTGATATTTGTTATTTTCAAGAGATAGTTCTTCTGCGTGGAATACCTCCTAGTAAGTGAACGAGATCCAAGATTCACTAGTGAATTTTGGAGAGCTTGCATGAAACCATGAGTACGTAGTTAAGTTTGAGCCGAGTATACTAGAAGGAGGATAAGTGAAAGTGGAACGAGAGACAACAGTGAAATGAGTTCCAACTCATATTTTGGAAACAAGAATTAAGAATCTGTGAAGTTAAAGACGGTCAAAGCACAATGGAGTTAAGCTCAAGGAAACGCGACTTAGAAGATTGAAGACTAGATACGTGCATCATATCTCTTTTTAAGAGTATATCCTTGGTCCCTCTTTTCCTGTAGAGCTTACTTGCATGTTATCTTTTTCCTCTCGGTCCTATTCTCAATCAAATTTATGTTGCAAACCCCATAGGGAGTATGACTCATCTGTTAGTAATACATTTTGGGGCTTGAGGGTGTCCGTTGGGTTGACTAAACTCTTTGGGTTTTATAGGATACGGGTTGGTTTTAGGAAGGGATTCCCTTGTGACCTAAAAGGAGTCCATCATGCTTAGTTTCCTTGAAACGTATATTGGTTTGATTGAGTAATTCTTTGGGTGTCAGCCTGATGTTGATTTCGGTCTCCGGGGCTGGTGCTTAGGGAGTTCTTCTCCTGATCAGTATATATGTGACATATATTTCCAGTTTTGACATGGCCTAATGGGCACAAGGTTTTTACTTGCTTCTATCATTCGGCTATACCTTTAGGTAGGAATAATTGGGTGTAAACATGTGTTTGAGACATGTTATGATTGATGGTTGCAAGTGGCTGCAAGTGGTTGCTAGTGGTTGCTCGTGGATGCATTTACACATTAGGCACTAAATCAGCTCAGTCACCTTTCATATTGCATATGCATGAGTGTTTATACTTGTTTATGGATGAATTTGAATGTGTTATCATATGAATGTTGCATATGGATGAATGTTTGTGCACACATATAGTGCTTACGTGACTATGATTATTTGCATACATGTTGGATTCATGACACTAAACATATTTTGCATTAGAAAGATCAATCAGGCCTGATCATTTGCATTAGACAAGGAACATATACACACACTTTCTGCATATGTTCATACAGCATTAGAAATCTATTAAGGACGATGGATGCCTGTGATTGATGATTGAGTAGATGGATGATTGGATGGTAGGACACATTCTCCTTAACTTGAAGATTTCGGGGACGAAATCCTTTAAGGAGGGGAGAATGTAACAACTCGAATTTTTAAAAACATGTTAAAATCTTAAATCAAGGCAGAATTAAATTTTAGAATAAGAACCAAGGGAAACAGATTGCGCCATTGCGTTCGTCTCGGAATTCTGCTTGGAAACGAGTTCGAGTTTGCAAGAATCGGAGTCTGTATGAGGGAGATATGACCCTCCGAAGTTTTAGAATCGAAAACAGCTCGAATTCGAATTCAAAATTCAAATTTCAAACGCAGAACAGACTAGGCGGGAAATTTCCCGCCCAGACCCAGGTCGACTGGGCAGTCGACACCCCCAGGACCAGGTCGACTGCGCAGTCGACTTGGGTGTCGACCTGGTCCCCGAGCCCATTTTTGGGCCAGTGTTCGTTCTGATGTATCTAGTCCAATTTCTGTCCAGATTCATCTGCCTAAACCTATTTAAACAGCCTCAAACCTAGCCTTCTCTACACACAATTCTATTCTGCTTCTACTCTGCCTCTGTTCTAAATAAAAAAATAAAAATGGTGTCGCTACTCTGTTGGAATCAAAACTAGAAGCTAATCAACATCAACCTAAGCAACTCAATTTAAACTAGAGATTAAAGCTTCTGCAACTTTCTACGACAAATTCACTTCTTAATTCGCTAGCCATACTCTGTAAGTTCTAGTTATTTTCCGATTTAAATATTTGATTATAATATGGCATTGAATTAAAGTGAAATTGGATCTAAGTATGTTTATCGATCCAGATCTATTTCTGTTGTTTCTTGAATCTTGAGTTTTTGACTTGTCTATCTTTATTCTCATGACAAGTTCATAATCTATTCAGCCTGTTGTAAATTAGTTTTCTCGATTCATGTTAATATTATTATCAAATTGTAATCTTCATGCCTGTGATGATGTTTTTCACTCTGATCTTGCTTTTACTACGAATTCTACCTTTCCCCTATTTATTTTCTTTTGATGAACCTTGGTCAATTTCGGACCTTGGCCTAAAATCGCGATTTGCATACGAGATGTATACGGGGGAATTATGGGATTATTGCCTATATGAATATGTTGGAATTATTGGCAACATGAAATTGGAAATTATCACTGCATCTGCAAGTTTGGGGCTTGATCTGTAAATTTTGGTATAATCTTGTTATGGGGAAATTTGCATAAATAATATATACATGGAATTTGGCATTAATAGGATCTATGTAAAAAGGCATGAAACTTGGTATATATCTAAATTGGCTAGGATTGGACACATATAAATTGATATATATAATTTGACATGGATTTTGATATATGTAATATAACATGGATCTTGATATATGTAATTTGGCTAGAACTCGTTATGGGTAAATTGGTGTAAACATGTTATACATGTAATTTTGGGTATAAAACTGGATCTATGTAAATTGAGCATAGCTTTGTAAACATGAAAATCATGAATCTTGACATATGTAAAATGACATGAATTGAACATATGTAAATCTGGTATGAATTGGGCATATGTAAAAACTGACATGTAACCTAGGACTTGGGCATATGTTAATTATGTAAAATTTGGAGTAGAAACATATATGATAATTTATGACTTGGAGAAAGTTTAATATAAACGCGCCTAAGTTGGGTTCTGGGTAGTTGGTATGTATTGGACATCTAAAAGGCACGTAAACATGCTTATGAACTTGAAACATGAATTGGTTATGAATATGAATCATTAACTTGATAATAGGCATAAGTGAAAACATGAAACTTGACATGAAACTCGCCATGAAACTAGACACGAACTTGGCATGAAACTTGAACATGGACATGACATTTATAATGAACTAGAAAATGGCCAACTCGAGGTTGGGTTGAGTTTGTAGTGTAATTCTGCCCGGAACCGCCCGGCAAATCCAGTTTCTGCAAACAATAGGATCCAATGTGGGTAGTTGGTCATATCGCACTTGAAAACCCGAGGTCAGACTGAGTTGTGGTGTAATTCTGCCCGGAACCGCCCGGCATATCCAGTGACCACAACAACAGGTCTGATGTGAGAGGTTAGGGTGCATAAATGAATTAATGACTTGATAGGGTTAAGTCATGAACCGCTTGAATATAATTAACCAATTTGACACGATGACTTGATAGGGTTAAGTCATGAACCACTTGAATATACTTAACAAATTTGACACGATGACTTGATAGAGTTAAGTCACGAACCGCTTGAATATACTTAACCAATTTGACACGATAGTTTGGTAGGGTTAAGTCACGAACCGCTTGAACATACTTAACCAGCTTGACACATGATTCGTAGGGCTAAGTCATGAACTTAAACGACAACACTTAGCCAATTTGACATGACACCTAGACGGGTTAAGTCACGAACTTGAATGACCACACTTAACCAACTTGACATGCTAGATTGATGGGGTTAAGTCTCGAATTTAAATGACAACACTTAACCTGCTGGACGGAAACCCTAGTTACGCGGTCATTTTCAGCAGTAACCCACTAGATGTATCATGGTACCCTGGAACTAGGCAGGGTGGGGCATGATTACTGGGCTGATTGTAAGCGACCAGAACGACGGATGAGTTGGTGCGCCATTGTAGGTTCAGGCGGACTACGGTCGTGCACGTAGTCCGGAGTTGAAAAAGAAGGCATCGGGCACCAGTAGATTTACACTGTGCGTGCTTGATTCGTGTCGGTGGTTGGCACCCTAGGGCTTGATACACCCTATGGTGGACCTAGCACAGGTGACTACATTCGTGATAGGGCCGTATGACACAGACACATGAACTAGATAGGACTTGTATGGAGCCGATCGATTAATAGATCGTTTCGTGAGACCAAGTAATGGATCATTTCATGACATTGGGCAAGGGATCATTTTATAGTCAACACATGACACGGGTTGGGATACTAGTACGGTTGGTGCAGAGCAAATAGATATCATATAAATATTTTAATGGTAAAGCAGAGAAATCTTGCGATGCTTGATAGAAATCTTGCGAAATTATACTTAGTTTATCTTGAATGGAAACCTGGTGATATTATACTTGACAAAAACCATATGAGGTTATTCTTACTTATCATTCCTATAGCTTATCTTGTCATCATGCTTATGTTTACTTTCAGTTTATTCGTGCCATGTTATCTTTACCTGTTTTTATGCTGAAAGTCACTAGGACTTACTAAGTCTTTATGACTGACCCGTTTTGTTTCGTCTCTTTTTCTTCCGTCCCCCCCCCCCCCCCAGGTTCGCAGGGTGGGAATACAGCTTAGTTCGGATCTTACCAAGCTCCAAAGCTCTTTCATGTACGGCTTGGATTTCTCTTGGCTATGGCTTGCTTTGCTTTATTGGGGAATGATTTATTACTATGGTTTTATTCTTCTTTACTATTGCAAGACAGATTTCGATGTAATTGACTTAATAGCATTTTGATGTAAAAGGCTTTAGACCTTACTAGATTTTAAAGCAATGAGATTTGGGTTTTC
This sequence comes from Allium sativum, assembly GCA_030737875.1. Lineage (NCBI taxonomy): Eukaryota > Viridiplantae > Streptophyta > Magnoliopsida > Asparagales > Amaryllidaceae > Allium > Allium sativum. Next base: position 417,772,719 of record CM060913.1, on the reverse strand, counting down.
CTTCCGCTGTTTTATTTATGTTCTGTCTTGTAATATTTCTGTGTATGTTTACCTAGATAATACTCCACCAAAGCTATTGCATTCCCTTTGTGAGTGACCTTAGCGGAGGTGGGGTGTTACATATATGAGACGAGTATTTTGGTGGCCTGGGATGAAGAGAGATATTATACTTATATAAATCAGTGTCTATGCTGCCAACAAATAAAAGGTGATCACCAGAAAGTAGCGAGATTACTGCAACCTTTGGAGAATCCTAACTGGAAGTGGGAAATGATATCAATGGATTTCATCGATGGTGTAAAGACCCAGATTTCTGTTGGGTTAATTTTAATGGATTTAAATATTTAGTTGATAATATAAATGAATTTTTATATTTATGTCATCGATTTCGATTTAATATCGTATATATTAAATTATCAAAATAAGGAATCAGCGAATAACTGAATTCGAAGTAAAACTGATTTGAAAACAGAGTAGATAATCAATACAAACTTTGATTTGAATTAGAATAATAATATTAAATTATTATTGAAGAATTTAAATGATTTGAAATTTAATTTATATCAATTTAAATTAATATCTGTTCCGGATGATCGAACTGGACTTCGATACTTATCCCAATGGGTTCAAAATAGTGATTTTACCCTAGAATTGACAGTTGTTGGGTTCAGAAAGGAGTTCGGAATCATGGGTATTTTAATTAGAGGATACGGGTTCATAGCTAATTAAAATTTAAAATAAAAATTGAATAAAATTAAAGGTAAATAAATGGACCCCTCCCTCTTTTCCTATCACCACTCCTTTCCTCTGCTCAAAATCAAAGCCACGACATTCATATATTCCTATATAAATCGAAGAAGACTCATAAATCCCCAAAATAAATTCCACCGAGATTAAAACAAACGAGGTCAAACAAGGCTTAAGGGGTTCCATCGATCAACGCATACAACTACTCAGGAATTGGATCGCGATTTCATCCGTGGGGTTGAAGTTCGATCTAGCGACGTAAGGGCTTTGGATGTCTTCGATGTGGAAGTGGTTATGCCAAATCAGATCGTAGCTGGTGGTAATTGGGGGAGGACTTTCGATTGCCTAAAGATAGAAAACAACCGTGGTTTTAGGAGAGTCGATGGTGGCGATATCGGAAAAAAGAGGGTGAGCGCATCGATTCTGAAATGGTGCGATTTCTGTTTTTGGGTTTTAGGGTTGCGATTTCATCCTTTTGGATTCTGCGATTTTACCTGAACTGAAGAGAAACCAAAAGGATAGTTCGTGGCAACATACATTTCTGAAGAGTGCGACTTGGACCAGGGTAATTGGGAGCGTCTGACATTTGGCTATGAGAAGTTTGAATGCCACTGGATTTTTGGGATGATGGAGGTCGGGGCAATGAACGCTTATGGGTTTTGTTCGATGCTTTCAGCAAACAAAGGGGCGTGGTTTAAACTGGTGTGACTAGGTTTGAACAGAGGACGCTACGCCAATTGAAGAAGGTTATGGGGTGTTGTGTTCGCAAATTACTAAAAAGGGGAAACAAGAGATTTTAGGATAAGAAGCAAGGTGTTATGTTGGCTAGTCTTCTTCTATGAAGATCATGGAGGAATTAAATTAGAGGAAGGAGATGAAAATCAAAAGAAAGAAAGAAAAAGATTCAAGGTATATATTTACCAAATTTAATATATATAGAAATTTAATTATTCATTGTAGTAGTAAAATTTAAATGGATAATCGTTTAATCGCTAAATCAAAATTTAATAATCATAGGTACACAGAAAATTTCCTTCAAGTAATTGCATAGCGGACGATATGGAATTTTAAATATTCAGCAAAGGAAAATCATCGATGAGTAAATCTCACTCACCTTTTAGTTAGAATTATTTTTATATCGTTAAAAATAATTGTTTGTTGCTTATTGAATGCTTTCTGATTATTTGAAATATATTAGTTATTTAGGGTTGACTATTATATATATATATATATATTGGGTTGATGATTGGATTGATTCCCGTAGTACCATTAGCGGACGCCCGCAGTATCATTAACGCCCCACGCTATGATAGTGGATGACCTTCATACCGCGATATCCTACCTCAAAGCAGGATGGGTATTACTATGTTGACTAGCATCTGTGGGTGCAGGAAAACAGGTTGGAGGAATCCAACTGGATTCCTCAAAAATATATTATCTGTTTGTTTATTTGTTTGCATATATACTGTCACATATGGTGTGTTAGAAAACCTGAAATAAATAATTGGTTGTGTGGTGTTTAAAAATCACTGGGCTTAAATGTTGATATTTTAAAAAATATCGAAAAGGGAAATTTCCAGAGTTAAAAGGGGAAATTCTATTTTTCTAAAATAGAATTTGAAATTTGAATGGAATAAAAATATTAACTTGTTATAAAGGAATAAAACAAGAAGTTCATTTATATACGAAGTTTTAAATGAAGGGAAGAGAATTATCATTGGATAATTCAGAAATAAATTATAAATTTGAAAAAGGGAAAACTATTTTTCCAAAGTAGAATATCTATTTAAAAGGAAATTGAAATCGGGACTTGTTTAAATATATAAACAAGTAAAATAAATAGGGTTTGTAAATAAAAAGGGAAAATTATCATTCGGATAATTGGAATATTTAAATTCAAATGTGAATTTAAAAATAGAAATGGGGAAAATCGTTTAAAGATATAAACGATGGAATTTATTCTGATGTCAGAATATAAATTGAACTAAATAAATACCGTGAGGATTTATGATTTAGAATTCGATTAATTCGAATTTATTTAAATAGAAGTTAAATTGAATATAGAAAAATAAAGAGAATTTAAATAGAATTTGAATAAGAGAATCGAAATAGAATTTGAATAAATAAAGTTCAAATAGAAATTGAACATAGAAATTTAAATGGAATCTGAATATATGAAATTCAAAAAAAAATTCAAATAGAATTTGAATATAGAAATTCAAGTAGAATTTGAATAAGGAAAATTTAAATAGAATTTTAATATAGAAATTCAAATGGGATTTGAATAAAGGAAATTCAAACATAGAATTTAAATAAGAAAATTGAAAGGGATTTGAATATAGAAATTCAAGTGGAATTTAAATAAAGAAAATTCAAATGGAAATTTGAATAAAAGGAATTGAAATGGAATATGGATATAGAATTCAAATATAATTGAAATGGAATTTGAATATAGGAAATTCAAATAGAATTGAATTGGAATTTGAATATAGAAGATCGAAATATAATTAAAATGAACTCGCCACAGCGCTGTAGTTCGAAAATTGGTGATTCGAACTTCAATTGAGTATATAGAAGTCAAATTAAGTCGGAATTCTTTGAAATAAGAACCATCAGGACCAGTTAGATAATAGTTTTCTAATAGAAGAGAAAAATCTGGATTTCGTCGTATTGATTTTGAGATATGTCAAAATCAAATTTCTAGAAAAGCAGCGCCATAATCGTTTAAAAACCATAACGGTTTATTTATAGAAATAAAAGGATTTTAAGAAAATAAAATCCGAATTGCCATTAGAAAAATCCAGACTGGAGATACACAATAAATATGAACTCTAGTAAAGTAAGTGAAATGATTTTTGAGACAAAAATCATATTTTTAATTATCAAATAGAATTAACTAAATTGGAGAATAATTAGTTAAAGGAAATTTGAAACGAAATTGAGTTTTTGGATAAATGAAAGAGATTGAGGATTTATATTCGAAATCGAATATATAACTCGAGTTAAAAACAGAATTAGATTGGTTCATGAGTACGTTAAAATATATTTGAACGTGTTATGTTCAAACATGAAAGTGAAATAGGCAAAAGATTCGATTAATGAGTTTATTAGCGATTTGAGTAAAAAAGAGTGCATTAAGTTGAAATGAATTAGAAATGTATGGACATACATGAAGCAGGATTGATATGAAGTATATGAAGAGTTATAATTTAAGTGCCTGACAAAAAGGTACACGTTTAAATTGAATATGGGGTTTTATGCGCCGTATCGACAAGCCGCTTGGCTTTTTGATTTTTTTTTTTTGAATAGAGAGGCCTATGTGGCGATTTGAGGATTTTCCCGATGCTCCTGGTACAAAGGAGGTTATGGCGAATTTTTCTGGAAATTTAAGGACTTAGAATATTTTTTAGAAAATTCGATAGTTAGAAATCAATGTATCGATATATATATAGAATTCGATAAGGAAATGAACTTAAAAATAGAAGATCATAAACAAAAAGGAAGTCTATAAATTAGATTTGTTAAAAACAGAAAGAGAAGTGTATACGTGTTTTAGAAATGGAAGATTGGTTTTAGATGGTGTTGATTATTCGAGTTAGCAGTGTTGTCTGTTTTGAAGTTAATAATATTTTCAGTTAAGGTCTGAGAGGTAATCATACCCTAACTCGATTGATTTCATTATTAGCTGAGAAATAGCGAGATTCAGTCTCAAAGAGAAATGTTTAAAGAGATTTAGTCGAATGCAGTATTTTGGGTTGTTGTAACGATGTTTTACATAACATTCGTTTTAACCCAGATAAGTGGAATTTTGGAAATATAATAATAAATATTTCCTAAGTGTAGAAATGAATGGTCGTGAAAGAGATAAGTAATTGGAATATTTTCCAATTATAAATAAAGGATATTTTCTAAGTACAGAAAATAAAAGAAGGCGATATATGGAAATGTTTTCCGATTAACGTAAAAGGCCAAGATGATTATCGAAAATATTTGGTTAACAAATATTGGTAAGGAAATGGAGAAGTGATTAAATTAATGAAATATTAATTTAGGGCTCAGGGATTCTTTGATATTAGATGAACGTTTGTTTTTCTTCGATAGTTAAATCATCGACTATCGAAACACTTGTTTTTCTTTGATAGTTAAATCATCGACTATCAAAGTTTTGACCATTTTAACGTTGTTAATATGGAGAGAACGGTTGGATTATTTTCCAAAGAACCACTCTGTATTGGCATAAGCGTTGCGAACCAAGTATGCTGAATATATTGAAGACGGATTAAAGTGCAAGGGCTATTGTATAAGTCCTAGGTAGAGATTGCCTAGGATGGATGTACTGAATAGTGCATTCGGTTTCGTTCAGTCCTAGAACGAAGACGAATGTTTGACAGAATATTTCCAATGATCTAATGGGTTGGTCTGTATAAATATATATGGTTGCAACGGATTTATCCCCTTAGCATAATATCCAGAATATTTGCGTAGATCAATTAGTGATTAATGGATCTGATAATGTGGCATTCAAAGTGATCGTGCTATCAATGAATGGAAAGTAACCGTAGCCTCTGGCCTCAACAACTGGGAAATGACAAAAATTGGGCAGGCAACATGGCTATGTGGTTAGCTCCCATTAGGGTGTATTATCACCTATCTAGAGATTCATTTAATTCCTTATTCTATTCGATGCTGTCCCATTCGGGAAATGGTTACCGCTGGTGATATACATTCGATACACTCAAGCGAAATGAGTGGTCAGTCATGTGTGGCCGGGTTGCAAGATGTTCTTGTTGAACCCAGTGTATTCCTCTCTAGAGGTACACTAGCGAAAGGTGATTCCATACCTTGTCATAGTTGGAAATCCATTACCCAATACGTGTTTGCGGTTTTGATTGTATACTATATACGTAGAATGTGAGATGAAAGTGTTTCTGCTAGATGATTATTATATTGTGGTTGATAGGCATTATTATAATATCAAAAGGTTTTTGATATATAGATATTTTGGATTCTCATAAGGGAAAACCCCATTCCATTATACGGCGTGGTCTTATGTGATATCGTTTACTTTTTCAAGCTATTTTAAACTGTTTACTCATACCAGTCCCATGACTGACCCAGAGTTTATTTGTTTTGTTCTACCTAAACTGTTGGGTGCCTAAATTTGTACGGGCAGTCAAGTAGTTCAGGATTTTACAGATCTATCTAAAGGAGCTTGGAGCAGGAGGCTTCAGCGTTAGTTATATAGAGTTTTGTTCCGCTGTATTGTAAGTGTTGTACTCTGATAAGTGTATGTTATACAGTTGAAATTTTGTATTTCAAAAGTTATGATATATTATATTTTATTCCGCTGCGATGTGAGATTTTGTATTGTTATTTCTGTTCTTCTTCTACCTTTTTCTTCTAAAAAAAATGATTCGTATTTTCGTGATATTTGGGTTGGACGTATGATGTATATAGTCAACTCTGATATTATGGATTTGCAGGCCACTACACATGGTTTACCCAAGACTAGAAGGGGATATAAAGGAGTTTGGGTTATAGTAGATCGACTGACGAAGAGTGCGCATTTCATTCCGGTGAAACCAACTTAGACTGCAGGTTCGTTAGTCAAGATTTTTATAAGGGAAATTGTACGATTACGTGGAGTCCTGGTAAGTATTATAAGTGATAGATATCCCATTTTTACCAATAAATTCTGGGAAGCACTCCAAACAACTTTTGGGACTAAGCTGGATTTAAGTACCGCTTACCATCCCTAAATAGACAACCAAACGGAAAGAGTAAACAGGATATTGGAAGACCTATTAAGAGCATGTATTCTTGATTTTGGGGGATTGTGGGAGGATCACATACATTTAGTTGAATTATCCTACAATAACAACTACCAAGCTAGTATAGGAATGACACCATATGAAGCTCTCTATGGAAGACTGTGCAGATCACCAACTTGTTGGGTGAAGTCAAGAAATAAACTTGTTCTCGGACCAGATATGATCCGAGAAGCAAATGAGAAGGTTGAGTTAGTCAAAAGAAGGATGAAGGAGGCCCAGGATCGACAGAAAAGCTATGAAGACAAAAGACGAAGGGATCTTATCTGTTGGAGATTTTGTGTTTATAAGGATTTCACCAATCAAAGGAGCAATCAGATTTGGTACAACAGGGAAGTTGGCTCCACGATATGTGGGACCTTTTCGTGTTCTTGAGAAGGTTGGATCTCTTGCTTATAGGGTGGAATTACCAAAAAGTATGGCAGGGATTCACAATGTTTTTCATGCGTCTCATCTTCGCAAATGTGTTCACGACCTGTCTTTAATTTTAGAACCATCGGTTCAGGAGGATCTTGAGATTGAACCGAACTTGACTGTGGTTAGATATCTGGTCTATGTGGTGGATAAAGAAGAAAAGCGACTTCGGAATAAGATTGTGAAGCTACTCAAGATACAATGGAGTGAGAACCCATATGACTGTACTTGGGAAATAGAGAAACATATTAGAGAAATCTATCCGGATTTTGTTTTGAACTAGGTGTTAGCTATCCTATGTTTGATGTGATGTTATCCTATGTATGATGGTATTGTATGTCTTGTTATGGATGTTATCTTATGTCTGGAAATGGAATTTTGGGTTTTTCACCTCTGGGGATTATTGATGCTTGAGGACTCGGTATCCTTAGGACTTATGAACTCTTTCAGTTAAATATCACTTGTGTTGAAATCTGTTCTTTGTTTCTTTTCCAAATGGCACCTATTTTAAAAAGGATAGCAAGGAAGCGCTTGACCCCACTCCAGATATTGAGGTTTCACACCGGCATTAGCATACCCGAGATAGTAGGTCCTCATGATAGGATGGGACATGCCCAGCATGACGATGAGGAGAGACGATATTTTGACACTGAGGAGTCGGGGATTTACCATGGGGAGTCTTCCGTTGAGGAGGACAGTATGGATTTCCTTCAGGAGCCTGAGGATGAGGGAGAGGCCAAGCAGGAGGAGTATTATGAAGATGAGGGAGGTGACGATGGTGATAGTGATGATAGTAGCAGTGGAGATGATGATGACAGGGATGATGATGTGGATGGCCAGAAGGAACCAGAGGAGGAAACCAAGGAGGAACCAGAGGAGGAACCCAAGGAAGAACCATAGGAAGATATCATACCTGACCAGATGCAGGATGACCCTATTGGCATAATCCCATCGGTACCACAGGATGGGCAGTTAGCTATCCTGTGGGATCAGATCGCTCAGGAGATGATGCAGTTTCAGGCAAATGGAGGGGATTTCGGAATACCTATGGATAATAGGTACCCTGATATGATGTTATACCCACCTTCTCCTACATAGATCTCAGACGACGATGACCCTGGGGAGAGTGATGATGTAGTGGAAGTAGTTAATATCTCAGACAGTGAGGAGGTGATTATTATTCCAGATGATGAGGAGATGATTATTATCCAAAGACGATGAGGAGATGGTTATTATCTCAAACGATGAGGAGATCATCGAGATCAACAGTAGCCCAAAGTAGGGTGGTTGGACTAGGATGTTATTGTACATACAGCAGTACTAGTAGTATGGCAGGCATGTATTATAGTAGTCTATAACTTGATACTAGTCGAGTATAGTACTTATATCTGATGTAGTTAGTTTGACATGTTATGATACGATATATTATCTTTTGCCTAACTTCTGTTTACAAATTTCGAGGACGAAATTTTTATAAGGGGGTAGATTGTAATGAGCCGGTTCTTATCTAACATCGCTAATACAAATTCTGATTGATCGTAAGTACGAATTTACAAATACGATTTAAATTACATACTTTAAACAATTCAAATATGTAAAGCCTTGTGTATAATAGCATTTGTGTAAACCCATTTAAACATGTGTGTGTAGCAAGTATGAAATGCCATTTCTTTTGTATTAGCACCTACCTTGTTCATTTAATACCAAGGGTTTAAATTTTTGTTTTAAGTAAATCCTCGAGTTTTAAAACAAAGGCACATGGACAAATATATATACTAAAACCACTCTTGCTCACAAAATAAAGTTTCAAGAGAAAAGCCATTTTTTTCACATGTGCATCAAATTATCTAAGTGGCCATCTTTCTTTGCGCAAGACTTGTTCTTATTGTAAATAGATTTATAAAATAAAAACCCACTTTCTCATGTACTCAAGAAAAGATATTTTCCTTAAGATTTGTGTAGATTTGAGCATATAAACTTAAGATTCGCATATACTAGATTTTATACTAGCATCTAGACACCTAGGATTTTATCATATATTCACTCACATGGCCGTAGCTCCTTTGTACCGAGAATTCAGTTTTTGCAACTCGTTGGAACCAAAGTAAGCCTTTATAATATTTTTTGTTAAATCATAAAGGCATGTGCCTACCTGAAGCTAGAAAACCGAAAATTCTGAGCATACTATGGTACAAATGAGAGCTGCTACATTTTTGTTTCACTAATACAAGTTGAGAGAGAATGGTGGTTTGAAATAAGAGATTTAATGTGATTTACCTAGGAAAACCAATGGGAGGAAATGTTTGTACCGCATAGGGATTTTCAGAGCAGCATTTTGCTGATGGAGGCCATGTTAGCCATAGGAAAGAGTGTAATGTCATCTCAATATTTAGGAGAGAGGAGGATTTTTCATTTGTCAATCATTTGTCAAGTGGTAGAAAGAGATTTCTGAATTGTTTTCTCTTTTCCAAACCCACAATTAATGCCACAATATTTTATATTTTCCTACACCTATATAAAGAGCTTGCCATGAATTCTTTCCTCACACCAAACTATTCGAACCAAATCAGTTCAGTAAGGAGAAGTATAAACTGAGAATTTCATATATTTCTGGTGAGTAAACTACTTTTAATTTCATGATTTAATTCCTGCATTTACTACTAGGAACTGTTAAGTTTGACACTGGCATTTTGGATACTCTTTATTTAAGTTGAAATCCTGTTCTGAATACCATGGTTTTACTGATGAAAAACTAATGGTTGGTACTCGAAACTATTGGGTAACTTCGGTTTGGATTGCTATATCATACTGACATATTGCTTAAGTCCTGTTGATTTTGTTTCAACTTTAAATAACCTAAACTGCTGTTTGGTTATTAAACACAAAAGGTTCCAAACATTTGATTTTGAAGAGAATTCTACCACTGGCTCATGCTAGGTTGATATAGGATAAAATGTATGCACTCTATACATTTATAAGTAAAGAGAAACATTTCAATTCAAGGAAACAGAAACAGACATTCACAGTAAACTCTCTGTATACACAAAATTCAAACCATGTAGAAACTAGATCTAAATATATAAATTGAATCATATAGGAAAATGATGATTTTTGGTGGTGGTTTCACGATTTTTAACATCCTGGATAATGAGATATACGGTGATGATCAAAATTTGAACATTGATCAAATTCCGACCATCCAGGCCATCGGAAGCCATGCGGTTAAAATGAGAGCTTCATCTATGGTAGGAGCCTCTAGGAAAAATGTAAAATGTTTTTCTAATGTATGGATTTCAAGAACGAAGTGGAACTAGGTTTTATGGGTCCGTTTTGGTGACCATTGCTCTCGCTAGAATTGCTTGGTGATGGAGGCGATTTGGGGTTGCGGTCCAGGGGGATGGAAGCGTTGGAAGGCCACGGTGGCATGGCAGAAGTGGGACGGTGATCGATGGACGAAGCGAGGAGCAGTTGACACTTTCTCCGATGAACCCATTTTCGTCGATGGTGAGGAAACACAGTGAAAACACTGTAGTGATGAGGAGGTTGAGATTTGAGGGTGGCAACGTGATCTGGAGGAGGAGTATGACGTGCGGAGATGGTCAGAGACGATGGTGGTGGCTTGTTTGAGTGTGCACGTGCACGTGTACGCGTGCGTGATCAGAAGGAGTGACACTAGTTTTTTTGTGGGGATCGGACGTGAAAAACAAGTAATCTGGAGAGTGGTACTTGGGAAGCTTGGTACTTTGGTACTGGGATGGCGTATGAGGGTTTGGAGCCGATCAGCAGGCAGACCATGGGGTTTTGAAGTGGTGTTTTGGTACTTTGGTGGTTTGGTTCTGGCACTTGGTACTTTGTCTGGTTCACGGGAGCTGGACCAGATTTTGTGTGCACGCTGTGATAGCTTGAAGTTTGGCAGAAAATGGTATTTTGTCAATTTGTTACAAAGAAGATTTTTGAACATAGATTGAATTAAACCCATTTTTAATTAAATAGTAGATTAAATATAAAGTTGAAATAAATAAGAAAATAAAATGAGAATTTTTATTTAAATTAGCAAGTGGAAAGAAGAAGTAGATCAAGTGTAGAAGATCGAGTAGTAGTTTGACAAAGTTGATAATAAAGTGTAAAAGTTGAAATTAAAATAAATTATAAATTATAAATTTGGTTTATTTATAAATAATTAGAATAAGAAATAATTTTCTAAAGAATAATGGAAGTATATATTTATAAAGTTAACAAAAAAAGTGGAAAGAAAAACCGTTTGCGATGCACATGCTTATATTGTCCATTTTTAAACTATAATCTGAATATCCAGATGTAAGCAAGGTAATCATATATTGTTCTATGTTTTCTAAATAAAGGAGTTGTAAACTAAATTTTATTTCTGTTAGACTAATAATTTAAAAAGAGATATTACGCTAATCATTTCGAATCGTCCGGAATTAATATTCCACATCGATTTGATTTACACGCCGCACGTCAGAGATTATTAAAGATAATTAAAGACGGAGATATGCAAGGGCTATTATTGAATAGTGCTTTCGATTTGTCCAATCCTAGGACAACTTGTATGGACGAATGTCTGGCAAGGTAATTCTAACTGATCACGTACGTTGATCTCTTCAAACGTATTTATATGATGGCAGAGGAATTCACTTCTCTCGCTTTATACCTATAATATATTTTTAGGGAAGTCAACTAGTGGTTGGCGAGTTTTGACGATGTGGCATTCAAAAGTAAATAAACCAGTGATGATAAAAGGTAACTCTAGCCTCAGTCCTCACACCCAGAAAATGACAAAAATCGGGCAGTTAACATGGCTATGTGGGTCGCTCCCATTAGGGTGTAGCATCATCACCTATCTAGAGAAATTCTTTTTGTTTCTTACTCTATCGATTCTGTCCCATTTGGGAAATGGTTGTCGTACACAACCATTAGTGATATACATTCGATACACTCAAGAGAAATGAGTGGTCGGTCATGTGTGGGCCGGGTTGCAAGACGTTCTTGTTGAACCCAAGTGTATTCGCCTCTAGAGATACACTATCGGAAGGTGGTCCCCTACCTTGTCATAATCGGAAATCCATTATTCCTAAACACCAAGCGGTTTTATTTGTATACTAGATAGGAGAATGTGAGATGTAAGAATTCTTCTAAATTCTAAATTATTTGTGAAAATCCTAGACACTATGGTAATATCTGATTTAAAGTATACAAAGTGTTTTATTCTCATAAGGTAAAAACCAGTTCCGTATTCACGGCGTGGTCTTATGAGATATTTTTATCTTATTTAAAATCATTTACTCATACCAGTCCCCTGAATGACCCGGAGTTATTTTTCTGTGTTTTCTTAAACTCTTCGGTACTCATAACACTTGTTATGAGTAGACAAGTGAATCAGGTCATGATTTAACTTGGGAAGCTGGATGGACTTTCTGCATGCTGATTTATCTATCTACCTATGTTTAATTACTAAGTACTGCAAGTTTGAGTTATCTATGTTGTTATGTATAACTAAAGTGGTAATGTGTAATGGCATGTATCCCTAGACTTGATATGCTATGATGTACTATGTTTTGATGTATAATATTATGTAATATCAGCTTTTGTTTAAATTCCGCTGTGCGATTCTGATGTTTTCTTTTGTTATATCTTCTATCTATTTTTATTCTTGTATAATGACATGACTTCCGATGTGTTCGAAAGTTGAGTCGTTACATTATGCATATACAAACTTCTAAGGCTTATAACTTCTCCATACGATATCTGATTTACGCAAACCCAGACCCTATCCCAAGTAGAATTCCGAGACGAACACAATGTCGCAGCCCGTATCACTTAATTCTTCTTATAAAAATTAAGCATCCTTTAATTTGTTAATTTTAATCTTTTAAAATTACGGGGTGTTATACATCTCTCATCCTAAGCCGAGCGACGTATGGAAATTCATATTGCTATACCATGTTACCACACAGAACCACCATCGCTATACCATGCAAGCGTACGGACTGCCATATCTGAACTCCTCAGTTGAATCAATCCTCAACATGGATTAATGCCCTGTCGTCTGCAATACGCCACCTAGTGCTTGTACCCAGGCCCTCATACGAACGTACTGTGTACTATACATCGAGTCCCATAATAAAACTGAATGCATGGAACTCGGTCAGGAGCTTTCCATATCTGTAAAGGTCTGACCAAAAAGGACTACAATACAGATATCCGGAATATGGTCTGCATTTTCCCGGTGTCTATGGTCCCACATGACCCCTCCCTCAACTAGTGTAAGACTACGTCAAGAGCTATGACGTGTACTTAAACAACAATCTAATCATCCAATTTGGCGTGTCCCTCAACCAACATCTTGATAGTGAAAGATCGATGGTCTCTTGGTTTAGCTTTAGTCTTTTCGCATCCCACTGACTATCGATGACAGGTACCTAACGATTACTATCCTATATTGGCCCTAACACAGCCACTTCTCAAGGCAATCGCCGAATCACCCAATGTCGTCCGTTATAGCGTTCTGACTGCTAAGCTACAGTTGCAGTCAAGGTATACTCACCGGGTGGTATCGCGCAGACCCAACCTCTGCGAGTACAGCCTGAGCATGCACCACAACAGAGGACCACCACGGAGTACCCTACCACTTCACTCAGAAGCCGCATGCTACCCTCCAGACCAACAGAGCAACCAGATTGAATACCCAGGCAGAATAACCAAGCAGAACAATCATATGGACGTGATCCACTCGTGTCTCCAGACACCACGATGATCTACCCCGTTGGGTTCTTCACATTCGTATGTGCGTACTAGTCCAAGCGCATCATGCTATTGTGTTATTAGACCCTATGCCTAATCTTTTAATCATATGCTTGCTTAATCGTATCAGATTGCTAATAAATCAGATTCAAGAACTAACCTCACGTTGAACAGAAATCTGAACACATGTGTTGTAGATCTACATCCTTTATCTTCACATTCTTGAATCAGAACTCCTAAAAGCTAATATTCAAAATTTTGAAATATTTGAAGAAGAAGAAGAAGAAAGAAAATGGAAGAGCCTTAGCGGTGTCTCAAAAACATGAGTTTGAAGCAAGGTCCTGCTAGTCTATGTACAGGTGTACAAAAAATTCCGTTCTATCGGATTTTATAATATAAAGTCCGAACTGCATAAATCTAAAAAACATGTCACAGACCAGATCAAATCCTGCCCGGGTGGGTTGACCCTAAAGTCGACACATGGGTCGATCCTAAAGTCGAAACATGGGTAAACCCATGTGAAGCCTGGGTCGACCCCTCTCATAGGTCTGAACGTGTATTTTTGCCGCTTAAATATCTGATTAACGTTATATAATAATGTTTATTTTATTTCTTAATATAACTCATCTAAATTATTATTTTCCAGTTATAACTCGTCTTTAAATTTAAATTTCAAATTTGTGCGCATATATACGCATACAATCTTTTAATTATTAGTTCTTTATTAACTTTCCCATACGGGCTCGTTTTGGACATGTCATATATCAAAACGAATCATAAAATTACCACGAACACAATGGTATACGTTTTGGGACTAAATTATGAAATAATTATTATTGATATTTTCACTGATTATTTATATAAATACGGTGTGTTACATTCTCCCCTACATATGAAATTTCGTCCCTGAAATAAGATAAAGATGGAGTGATGTTCTTCCTCGTACAAGTTGCAACCATTATGATTTTTTAACCATTTGTGCACTTGTGCAAAGTGTAACACAAATAATAATATATGAGTGTGATGAATGCCTAAGAGGTACCTCCTATATGAGTGCAAATTTTTTGTTGAAAATCCATTGAAAACGTGATGCACTCATCCAAAATATAATGCCAATTTCTATATGAATGTAATTATTTGAAAATAAAAATACTTTCTCATCTAAAATTTCCCACACTCTTACAGAGCATGAGCATAGTTCATCCAATTTTTGCATCCAAACCCTACCAACCAACTTTAAATTTTGCGAATTACAAAAAAGTCTAATTTTCTGAGTTCGATTTCTTATGTTACAAAAAGGTGGAAAATGGAAAACTTCACATCTTCCGTTTTTCTTTCATGTACCTTTTCTATCTGTACTTGCATTTTATGTAACTATTATATAAAGATTCCCTATCTTCCGGTAACGACCCATATTTTTGGATAGTTAAATTTAAACATTTAAATATTAATTTTGAATTAAAAATCGATTTTTATATTGAATTCATTTATTAAAATAGAAGTTCGAATGTTAAATTTATATTTAATGTAAAATGAGATCGTAACGTCAAGGTAGTTTGTAATATTGAGTTTTGAACTTCAATTGAATATAAAGGATCCGATATAAATCGAAATTCTGTGAAATAAGAAACATTTGAATCTATTTGATTATAATTTTATAATGAAAGTGAAAAATCGAGATTTTGTCTTATAAATTGGAAGTTATGTCCAAACCAAATTTTCAAATAGTCGCTTGGGATTCATTTATAAATGATAACGCTTATTTAATTAATTTAAAAAGGAATTTTTATATATTTTGGATATCGTTCAACTTGAAATTTTTAAACGGTAAGTTATAATTCTATATTGGTTGGATTTGAAGTGATATATTATTTCATTTGGATATATATGACAATAATAACTTATTATTTTTAATTGGATTGTTTTGTAATTTAAGTATATTATATTGATATTATATAAGCCTTAGAAATAGCTATTTTTCAAACGACCTCTGTTTTCAATAAAACGAATTTTATTAGAATACGTACGGCTAGTTATTACTAGATTTCCAGTTTGGAGCCAATTGGAGTTGTTTTGTGAGCTTATTCAATTTAAATGTGGACCAATAAATATATTGGAATTAAAATAACATTATTCTGCAAATGGATACGGAATTCGTGGAAAATAATTTCTTTAGGACCGGAATGTCAAGATATAGCAATGTGTTTATTTTCATTGAGTTTGGAACCAATGTGTGGTAGTGCGTACATATAACGCTAGCATAAATAGAGGTATGAAATTATTAACCGTGTACAAAACGAATAATACATATAAATTACTTAACCACTATGTAACGAAATAAAAGAGAGCAACCTACCTTATATTTAATTTTAGCCTACCTAACCACATTCTAGCTTACATCGGAGAATTGAAATTACACTCCACCTATTCACTAAATTCCCAACCTACCCTATGCAGTATTTTTCCATCGGCCTCACACCGTAAACAGCTAGCCTACTCGAATTATACTGCAAACCGACATGGTAGATTTGGATCTTTCTTCCTACCTACATGTACCCATACTACATGTGTTTTCAAATCGATGTTGGCCTTGTCTTTTCATTTTAGCGGACTGGGATACAACTACCACCTATCATTAATGCTGTGAAAAGAAAACTCAAGCTTTCCTACTGTAATCGTACCCATGCTGCAATCCTACTATGTCTAAGAACATGGCTAAACAGAGTAGGACAGTACGTGATGTTTATCTCCTTCTTAATGCGTGTATATATATAGTGTGCATCTCCTCTCCATCTTTGGTTTCCACACCGAAACAAATTGCCACCATTAACATTCAACCGCAAATTTTTACAAAAAAAGAACAATACATACAAACCGTTTAAAATCAAAACATAGTCGCAATAAGAATGCGCATAATCTCTCTTCAACATTGTGAAAAGCTTGAAGGAATCGAACTGCTTTTTGTTGGCTTTTCTTCACTGCAACGGAAAAAATGGAGGAAAGTTGAAGATTCAAGCATTTGTTCATAGCATGGATGCTTGTTTCAAGTTTGTGGGTTGAGATGGAGCACGACGACAAAATTTAGTGGGAGATGGTGACTATAATTGTCGTGGATTTTTTGTTAATGGTGAGTGTAAGCAGGTTGATGCGATCTTGTTTAAAGGATTCGGTAACGTTCTATGGTGTTGGCGATGACGAGATGGAGGAGAAAAAAAATGTTTGGTGGTTTTATTTTTCGAGAACGATGGAGGATGTTGTCAAAAATAAAGGAGGAAGCGATCTGTGTATTTCGAAAGGAGGAAGGTTTCCTGTGTCATATGGAGAAGGAGGGGTTACGTGGGCCTATAACATGGATTAGAACGGGCCTAATATGGAATTTAAATGGTAATTAGTTATTAGGATTGATAATTATTTATTTAGTGCATAATTTAACATGTAAATATTATAAAATGTATAACATTCTCGTACGTGCACAGAATCGGATAAGACCGGAAGCACTGAAACCATAACGGAGAGAACAACATTTTGGAGTTGGTTTGGTCAGAATCGGTAGCCACTAGAATTTTTAATCAAATAAAAAGCTCGTTTAATTTGATTACAATGAATTGTGTTAACGTCGAATGAGAAGCAATGTGAGTTAAAGTCGCTCAGTTGTCCCACTTATATTTTATATAAGTCGGGTTTATTATTTCTGTGCTTTGTTTGCTAATTGGTGGATGATTTGTTGATTGTTTGGATATATGCTGACTATTTTTATATAACTAATTTAAATTAAACGTTCATTTAATTTAATCGGACCTAAATCATCATTTTAACGATTATTTCCAAACAAGGTCATTTACTTTGTTGGTTACGTTTATAATAATATAAATGTATTAAATTAAATTGGATGCTTGAATTATTTTTATTATTAATTGATAGTTATCATTTGAATTGATTATTTATGTTTATTATAATAGATGATATACTATCGTATTGAATGGATTGTTTTATTTGAAGTAATCTATTTGGATGCAGGGAAACATAGGTTGGAGGGATCTAGCTGGATTACTCAAATTTATTGTTTATTTTCATATTATAAACTATATGAATTGATTAACTAGTTTGATTGGAGAATTTATTTGATCATTTATTTGTTGAATCTAAATCCAACGTTTGTTTGTTATTAACTAATGGGAAGTATTGGTTGGGTAATTGACAGCAGATGGCATAGAAATCCATTGTTTTATAAATATTTATTTACCGCCATGTGAATCAACAGAAATGAAGTTATAAAATTTATTTTATAACTGAGGATAGATTTTGAAATCTATTATTTTGAATAAAAGTTTATAGAAGGAAATTTATTATTTAAGTTATAAGAAATGATTAAATGGTTTTAGGTAGTAAATTTTTATGTAAACAAGATTTAAAAGAAGGTAAGCAGAATTTAATCTAAGATTTAAGACTGGGATTAATTATTTTATGAAACAATTAAATTGGGATTATATTGAAACGGATTATTATTCACTATGCCATAGATTGCATACTGCAATGCTAGAGAAGTGATGCAGGAAGTGCCAAGAAATGTTGCTACAGGCCAAAAATGACATGTGGCTACATTTTCTCGGTGTTGCATTTTGCCAAGTTGTCTTAGAGTCAAAGGCAACATCTTTGCAATACTAAGGCAACATCGGCACAGGTGTTGCCATAGGTACTAAATTTACAAAAATGTGGACCCCACAATCTGGGCCTCAATATGTGGGGCCTACTAAAAACTGTAGCTAACTTTTACGGAATCCTGTTGTGGGTTCCTCATTCATTAATTTATGGTAACACTTTTACCATCTAATGGCAACACTACATCATAGCTATGGCAACATTTAACATCACATACTGCAATATATCATAGCCATGACAACATTACATCACATACTGCAACATTTAGTTGAATGTAATGATATTTATTGAATAATGTACTGCTGGAACAATTAGATATTCAAACACATTATTTTATTCAAATAAATATTTTATTTCAACATTTCAAATAGTACAAATTTTCTGACTCCACTATTGTACATTCACTTGTATATTACACAGTCATTCATATTTACATACATTCCTCACTACATTGTCACTCGATTCACTCATATACAGACTCACACATACAACCATAAGCAAGAAAAAATACATGAATATGATTATATAAACTACTACCTTTATTTTTTTTCCTTCTGATGATTCACTCACAAAGTATGCGCAACTTCTCTAGTTCATCCTCATCATAAGCTTCTTGTGCATGCTGATGCTGGTTCCTTCTCATCTCCTCTTCTATGTTCACACATGCATTGTCGTTTCTTCACATTCATAAATCTCCATGTCTGTCAACTGAGAAGAGGCGCTTCTAGGAAGCATGCTTTCAATCACTTTGCATTGATCTGGAGTAAGCGAGGAATCAACCAAGAAATGGATATACAACTTCCTCCTCATGAATGGCCTCTGATAAATTGACATTCCTTCATCGTTGATTGCCTTAAATTGATCTACAACATTTACATTCATGATATTAGTAGTAGCGATTTTACAAAAAAAATGATATAATCAATAAACTTTTTAATTCAGTCGTCCAAGTCACTTAAGTTATAATGTAAGTCCCAACCCAGTCATTACTACGTGTCAACAATCGATAGTTTTTACCTGGCTTAACCACCTGTCCAGGATTAGACTTGATAAGGAGTTACCTGCCATCCAAGTGAGTAAACACAAACTGGAAAACGCAAAGGGCCTTAGTGAGAGAAAGGTTATGCTTATAAAATAAATCATCTCCTTTCCTTTGTAAGGAATGTTCTATCTGTTATTGCACAAACACAATGTCCACTATAAATGTATCTAGCTGCACACCAGAAAAGATAGTTTGGTCAAGTTGTTCAATCATAGAAGGAGCGTGGATGTTCTGGTAAAGGCATATTGCTAGTATGAACCACCTGAAGTTAACCACACTTTAATAAAATGGATAATAGTTATCAAGAGGTTAACCAATTGAATTAAGATGTATGTCTGGTTAATCGACCACACCCTAATTAGCAAATGTATAATGCAATTGCAATAGTCCACAGATAACTTCTAAGCAACAATAAAGATTCACAAACAAATGTGATCAAATATTTTTAGGTCTAAATAATTAGACATATGATATAATCAAAATTGCTTCAAACATTAGACTTTGAAAAAACATATATCCATTAAATTTTAGGTTTAACTGCATGTTCAGGTCAACATTTATTGTGACACCCCACGTCCATTAATTTCACTCATTAAGAGAATGCATTAAGTTTCGTGAAGTGTTATAGGTAAACAGAAATAGAAATATTACAAGACAGATATAAAATAGCAGCAGAATTTAAAATTTTATTAAGACATAAATCATCGTGGTTCAAAGCATAGTTACATCATATGCCTAAAATGCATAAAGCCTAGTACACCAATTTAAAACTTTTGCCTTGTACTAAAATCATCACAGTACAAAAATAAAAGAAGCATAATCCCCAAAAAAACATCGCCATATTAGAGAAGGTACTAATCAAGCAATACATCTATGCGGCTCCAAGCAAAACTAAGAAGAATCCTGATCAAGCTTGAGTATTCCTACCCTGAGAACCTTTGGGGGGGGGGACAGAAGAGGAAACAAAATAGGTCAGAAATAAAGTCTAGCGAGTCCAGTTACTTTTAGAATATAAATAAGTAACTGCATCATGCTAGGTATATAAACTGGGTGAGAGAGATAACAGCATATAAGACAGGTATAGCAAGGTAAACAGGATAAATATGGTAGAATAAATAGCGCTTCCTTAAGAATTTACTTTATCTGCACCAATACTAGTACAATAGATATGTAACAGGATTACACACTCCCTAATTACTTAACAGAGACAGGATGATCCCAACAGAAATATAATGGTAGTTTTAGGTGTACTCTAATAATGGGTTTTAACACAAACAGAATTAACCGATACCCAAAAAAAAAATGGGTGTTAACCCAGAGAGAAACACATGTACCCCACAGAAACAGATAGGACTAGATGTACCCTATTTACTACCCCCCAGTCGATCGGCTCCCTATCCTGTAAGTACCATGTGTTGGCCCCGCAATAGGGTGTTGTAGTGACCCGAAAATCCGGTCCAATTTGAGCTGACTAAATAACACAAGTCCAACCCCAAATTGCACTTGAAATTCAAGAAACTAATAGAAAGAAGATAGAGGGTGAGGATAGATAAGATAGAACTAGTAGAATAGAAGAAGAAGAAGAAGAATAGCATCATCAGAGTAAACACGAATCTCACAGCGGAACGAATAAAATATAACATAACTTTTGAAATACAAACAGTTATATATACAATAGCACTTATCAGAGTACAACACTTACAACAACAGCGGAAATAAATATAGCTATAGAATCCTGAAGCCTCCTGATCCAGCTCTTCAATGTATCTGCAAATCCCGACTACTTGACTGCCCGTACAAATTTAGGCACCCAAGAGTTTAGGGAAAACAACAAAGTAAACTCCGGGTCAGTAATGGGACTGGTATGAGTAAAACAGTTTAAACATGTATATGAACAAGTAAACGATATCTCGTAAGACCACGCCACAGAACGGAATGGGTTTTTCCCTTATGAGAATCCAAAATATCTTTATATCAAAAACCTTTTGATATTATAATAATGTCTATGTACAAATAGATATCAACTAGCAGAAACGCTTTCATCTCACGTTCTACATATATAGTATACAATCAAAATCGCAAGCACGTATTGGATAATGGATTTCCAACTATGACAAGGTATGGAACCACCTTCCGATCAGTGTACTCTAGGAACGATACACTGGAGTTCAACAAGAACATCTTGCAACTCAGCCACACATGACCGACCACTCATTTCGCTTGAGTGTATCGAATGTACATCACCAACGGTTGGGATCAGCAACCGTTTCCCGTATATATATATATATATATATATATATATATATATATATATATATATATATGGGACAGCATTGATAGATTAAAAGAAGCAAATGAATATTCTCTAGATAGGTGATTATACACCCTACTTCGGTGCGACCGACTTAGCCATGCTGCCTGCCCGATTTCTGTCATTTACCGGATGTGAGGCTAGAAGCTACGCTTACTTTCCATTCATTTATAACACGATCACTTTGAATGCCACATTATCAGATCCGTAAATCATTAGTTGGTTTATACAAATACTCTGGATGTTATGCTAAGGGATAAATCCGTTGCAACCATATATATATTTATACAGACCAACCCATTTGATCATTGGAAATACTTTGTCAAACATTAGTCCATTAACGTTCGTTCTGGGACTGAATGAAACCGAAGGCACTATTCAGTACAACCATCTTAGGCACTGTTATCTAAGACTTATACAATAGCCCTTGCACTTTTCTCCATCTTCAATATATTCAGCATACTTGATTCGCAACGCTTATGCCAATACAGAGTGGTTCTTCGGATAATAATCCAACCGGTCTCTCCATATTAACAACGTAAATATGGTCAAAACTTGATAGTCTGTGATTTAACTACCAAATGAAAAACATGTCGGTGTACAAACAACGATCTAAATTCCAAATGGAATTATCGATCCAATCATCCAACATATATATATTCATATATATATATATATATATATATATTCATATTTCCTTATTTTCTATAATTAGAAAATATATGTTATTAACATTTGGAAAACATTTCCAATCCTCAATCACACATCACTACCATTCCACAACTATTAGTCCCTAACTGTAAACTAGTAAGAGAACAATTCTCTAACTATAAACCCCGAAGGCCGAAACCAACATCAGATCGATACCCAGAAAACTATTCAACTTACTAATCTCTAGTCAGTTTCTAATTTTTGTTTAGCTTCACTTCTTAATTTCTATATTCGATTAACCCCTTTTGATAAACTACGTTTGATTAACTCCTTTTGATAAACCACGTTTGATTAACTCCTTTTGATAAACTACGTTTTCCGTTACAACTATTTCCTTTTTATAACGTTTACTTACCATTACAAATATTTCCTATTTTTAACTTCTATTTACCGTTACAAATATTTCCTATTTTTAACTTCTATTTACCATTACAAATATTTCCTATTTTTAACTTCTATTTACCGTTACAAATATTTCCTTATTTTTAACTTCTATTTACCGTTACAAATATTTCCTATTTTTAACTTCTATTTACCGTTACAAATATTTCCTTATTCTATTTATTTTCTAAATAAATATTCTCCTTTTCAATTCTATTTATTTTCTAAATAAATATTCCCTTTTTCAATTCTATTTATTTTCTAAATAAGTATCCCTTTTATAAAACTCTGTTTGTTTTATAAATACTTCCTTTTATAAAACCGTGTTCGTTTTATAAATAATTTCCTTTTATAAAACCGTGTTCGTTTTATAAATAATTTCCTTTTATAAAACCGTGTGATTTTATAAAATTCCTTTATTTCAATATACATTGAAATATTCCTTTTATAATATTCTATTTGTTTTTCTAACAAATATCCCTTTTTCTAAATGCTATTTAGAATACCCAATGTAAATGATCAATATCATCCAATCACACAAAAATCAATAACAGATTTTATATTACATCATATATCAAAATATATGAAATACTGTAAAATTAAATGTCGAGGAATCCAGTCGGATTCCTCCAACCTGTCCCCCTGCATCCACCGATGTTAAACAACATAAATAACATCACTTCATCTTAACATGAAATGTTCTGATAACAGAATCAATATTTGATTGTCGATATATATATATATATATATATATATATATATATATATATATATATATATACACACACATATAACTATACTTACGTTTTCAATCAACTCTATTTAACAGTCCAATAATCAGTACACAGCGATAAATCATTTTCTATCACAAATAAATACAGTTTATAGAAATATAAACTGAGCAAAGAATGTGAGTTTTACTCACAGTGTTTGCAATTGACGACGCTATTCATATTTTGTTAAAATCAAACAAGCGTTTGATTTTTCCATGACATTCCAAAAGCTCCGTCCTCTACCATACTAATGCCACAAAAAAATCTTGACCAAACGACTTCCAAGATCCGACCATTGAAACATCCCTCCTCTTCTTAACCACGTTTAAAATCTGGAAATACCATTCTTCTTAACACATGATTTCCGCTACTAATCCATCTTCCTAATCACCGTTAAACACTCCCTCATTTAGCCTCTTCCCAGCGCCTTCTACCAGGAAAACACAACCTCCCCTATTGCTTTTACTTCTATCCTCCCTGCTATACTTATCCATGATTATTCAAACACATCATCACCCTTAAATCAATTTATAAACTTTAACCACATTATAAAGTCATAGCCTCCTTCTCTCAGTACTCACGCACCAACACAACTGCTAAACCCCAACGTCCAACCCATCCTTTCTCTTCACATTTGATTCCCTTAACACCAACTTCCCTTAATCACGTTTTCACTGCTAATACTCCTCATTACACAGTTCAAATGCAAACTTCAGTACAAATTAATCCCCCACAAAATAACGCAAGCCTCCCAGAACTTGCAGCACTCCATTCCATGTTCGAGCTGTCTACTTCACCGACTTCCACAAACAAACACAGTAGCAGCCGTGCTACTTCCTCGTTAACAATCAGTACCCCTTTTCCCTTTTAACTCCATCCTACAGTAATAACTTTTCTTCCCAAATGATACCATATGAAACCTAACTTCACAGTTTTACCATCACCGAACTCAACCTTCATTGTCTCCATCGAACCACCGCACCACGCTGCAACTCATCACCTAACTCCCTCTCATCGCAAGCTACATCAGTCCCTCAAAATCACTACCTCAACCAATTCGAGTTCGACTTCATCACTGCGTCGACCCAAAAGCGTCGTACAGCAGCTCCGCCTTTATAGTGTTCGATCGAGACTAGGTCTTTCGGATTTTTATTCGATTTGTTTTGGGTTCTTGAAAGAGGGATGCTCATGTTTTGAGTTTGTTCGGTGGCGGCTGAGAACAAATGGATTAGAAACTAGGTTTTTAAGGACTTAGGGTATTTATAAGATTTAGTTTCTTTGTATTTTGTGGAGGGTAGGTTTCCACAATTCCTTGTTTTGCTGTAAGGGATGAGCGGCTCAAAAGAATTTGAGTCGTGGACTTGTTTTGTCCTAGTAATACATTAGGATAGTTTTAATGGTACGATAATATCTCCTTTGTATTTATGTTTTATATAATTACCGTAATTCCATTCACGTACGGACAGAAATAAAGATGCAGTCGTGTCCAGTATCGTACCATGATCCCAAAAATATAATAATACCGGTAGTTGAACTCATTTTGTGAAACTTCAAAATATCGATACAGGGTGTAAAACACTCCAATATAAAAGTTGCTTATTTAATTAATTAAAAATTACCATAAAATTCTAAAAATTAAATTATCACTACTTCCCAAAAGGACCTTGTCTAAATTCAAAGCCGATCTCTAGTTATATCGAATAAACCGTTACGGTCGATAATCGATTCTATAGCGACTTTTTCTGAAATTTGATTTGGACATATCTCAAAATCTACCTAACGAAATCCTGATTTTTCTCTTCCACTAGAAAGATATACTCCACCAGCTCCACACGTTTCTTATTTCACATAAATCCGATTTAAAACGAATCATGTACATTCAGTTGAAGTTCAAATCGCCAAATAGCGAACTGCAGCGCCATTTCGAGCTCTATTTTAATTATATCATAACTATACGTTATAACATCGTCGATTCCATATATACGTTATTATAATTCAACTTCAAACTGAATTATAGCTTATATAAGATCCAGTTCACATCGTATTGTGAATTCTACTATTTCCGACTATTTCGACATTATAATATATTATTATATTATAATTATTAATTAAATATTCAATATTATTAAATTCCAGCTATCGATATCGCCAAAACGATATTTAAATAATTAAATAAATTAATTATTCAACGGTCAAAAATGCGGGTCATTACAGGTGTATTACTTCCTAAAGTGGCAACCTACAGAAGGACACGGACCTATTTATTGGTGCTACAGCGGCTTAATTTCCCAGATGCAGGCCGTACTCATGCACGCACATGAGTTCGTTGGAATGCGCCAGTATACACCTCCTCTCAGATGAACCTCTTACAATCAGTTCAGTAAGCGTGCCCGGACCCCTACCTAGTGTGGGGTCCCCCTTTAATACCAGAATGGGTTACTGACTAATATGGGTCCCACATAATAGATGACACAGGCCAACTGTAACGGCGCGATTTTCGACCCTCCGAAAACCATGTCATTATTGAAAGAAATTAGAAGATGAGATAGAAAAGATAGAACTAATAGAATAGAAGAATAAGTAGTTATCAGAAATCTCACAGCGGAATTTAAAAATACAAATACATTACATCATAGGGTCTGATACATCATAATACATCAACAACTTACATCATCATAGTACATTCACATAATAATAAATCATGATAGGGAAATACAAATCTAACTGGATACATAGGTGTAGTTAAACTACTAGACTTGTCCTGCAACTTGAACTTCGTAAGGTTCCATTTGCCAACCTGAATTACTTTCCTACTCATAATAAATATTATGAGTACCCAAGAGTTTAGGGAAAACACAGAAAATAAACTCCGGGTCAGTCAGGGGACTGGTGTGAGTAAACACAGTTAAAAAGATGTAAACAGGGAAATAAGGAATAAGGTGTTCCGTTATTAATAGATTCAATTACTTAGAAATCTTAAGCCCAATCTATAACTAATATATGGGAAACGACCCTTGTATTTAAATATCAAAATGTTTGATATTTACGATAGTATTTATCAAATAAATAATCATCTAGTGAATCGCTTGCATCTCACGTTCACGTACATAGAATAAGATATAAACTGTTGAGCGCTTATTGGAATTTGGTTTCTAACTGACAGGGTATGGGAGCACCCACCGATCAGTGTACTCTAGAGAAGATACACTGGGGTTCAACAAGAACATCCTACAACCCGGCCACACATGACCGTCCACTCATTTAGCTTGAGTGTAACGAATATATTACCACCTCCACGGTTGGGAATGACCCACCGATTACCGAAGTTACAGCAGTGAATATAGATTTAAGAAACAAAAGGAAATACTCTAGATAGTGATAATATACCCTGCTTGGGTATGACCCAACTAGCCATGCTGCCTAGCCCAACTATTGTCTTTCCGAGTTGTGAGGTTTGAAGTCATGTTTACCGTTGACGGATTATTCTTCAACGTCTTTGAATATCACACCGTCCTATCTGACAGATCACTCATTTGTTTCCACAAATATATTCTGGGTATAAGGCTAAAGAAACGAATTTCTTCGCCACCAACAAAATACACTTACGTAAAGTCGATGTGTAAAATCTGAACGATATACGTTGTCAGACATCCGACTGTTCGGATCCGTTCTGGGATTGAACAGACCGTAGATACTATTTTGAAGTAGTCCTTGCATTCTTCATCTTTATCGATTCCCAGTATACGTCATAAAATTCGAGTCGAAGTGGAAAGTAAATTCCGGACTCTTCGAAACGATGTACGAATTGTCTTTTGTAGTCGATAATTTATTAACAGCTTACTGTTTTTAATCCAGTTGCAAATCCTGTATTTATAATTATTTATACAGTATATAATTCTATGGTTCATATCTGGATATTTTAAATATCATTTACAAATGTATAGTTAAAGTATGTGCGACGAACACAAGATGTTATACAATTTTTATCAATATTTGACAGTGTCTAGAAAAAGCCCGTGCTTCACACATGGTATTTTGTCATGTTGAACATTGATGTTTAGATGATGTTTCACTGCTAAAGTTCTACTGGAAAATCATTTATTTCCTTCATATTTTACTCAAATAAATTGTTTAATAATTTATTTAAATTAAATTATCTTTAAAACTTAAGTTTCCATCTCGATGAACTTCATCGGACAACTTCGATTCTCTGACTTCACTGTCATCTTTACTGTTCCACTTGCCTAAGCCAAATTAAATAAAAACTCTATTTTTATTTAATTAATTAATTTCTGATTTATTTTTTATTTATTTAATTTAATTAACTTCGACTTAATTAAATTCTTGCCTTGGAAAAACTGTTCTCGCTTGTATTTGCCAAGTCGGATCTCGGCATCTCAAAATCAAGTGATCACCACGGGGTGATCACCGATTTTCACTTGCCAAACCCACGTGCCTTGTCACTTTGTTTTGCCAAATGCTAACAACTCCAAAACACTGCTGATCTCCTCCAAAATCTCGTGCCAGATCCTTCTTTCCCCTTCTCCATTTTCCTGATACACACGGTGCACATGTGTACGTGCACACCGCCTCTGGCCACCGTACGGCCTCCGATCCTCCTCCCACAAGTTGCCTCACCTTCCCTGATCACATACGACCAATCGCCACCACCGTCAGTCACCTCCTTCTCCAAATCCATCTTCCACATTTTCAAACCGAAAGCTGCTCCTCAATACCCATACCTACATTGACCTCGTCCGACCCCCTCCGACCACTTGGAGACCTCGCACCGCCGCCGATAGCTGCCCCAACTTCCGACGCCGCTCCTCCCCAAGTTCTGGCCCACTCGATCCATCGTGGGACCCGTACATCGCCTCCAAACCGATGAACCCAATTTGCCTCTCAAAACATAAATCGAGCTCGACAGCTCGAATCACTCACTCGAAAAATCATGGGGCATTTTTCTCGTGTTCCCCGATGTGACCAGCTCCTTCACGCTCCACGCCCCGACCATCATCGTAACCGATCGCCGGAATTTGGTCAAAGTGCCATTTTCGGTTGTCCCCCTCTATCTCGCTCATCTCAACAATAAAAATCATGAAATTACTTTTAAAAATCATTATTTAGTGCTACGATTACATCTATAACCCTGTAATTCATTTCTATGATGTTTGAAGATTTGGTGATTAAGTTTGAGACAGAGAACCATATGTTTCTTCTGTTTTCTTGTTTCTAACATATATAGATGAGGTTTAGTTCTTGCTAAAATGTTTATATATATTTTCGTATATAAGTTAACTCATGCATATGCTTGTATAGCTTGCGTTTGAGATCATCAAGGTATATTTCATTTTACAAAGGTTTTGTTTTTGACAGTAAACAAAACTGTCTTGGTTTCTTTGATCAAATAATTGATGAACTCATTACCATTTCTATCATGAATAACACTTGCATACATAGTTTTACAGATGATCTAAGCAGGGTGTTTTAACATCTCATTATGTGATAACAACATAGTAAACTTGCGTTGATATATAAACATGGAAGGTATATAAAACTGTTTACTGTAAACAATGAAATCAAACTTGAACTTAGTGAGGTTTACTCACTTGAAAACTCATGTATTTTTCTTGATTGTGAAAGGTTAAAATTTCAGCAAAAGCTCTTGAGTTTGTGTAAAAGGAAACGCATGGAAATGTATTTATAGGCCACTTTCCCTTATAGTTTTCTACAGCAAAAAGCTTTTGTTTCCTACCTACCCCCTCTTTCTCTCTCTTTGAATGGTGCATATTTGTTTCAACAAAAATGAAGTACCTTGCACAAAAGATAATTCTACCAACCCTTACTTCTCTCTTCAAAGTACATAAGCCCTTACACCTTCATTAAATGCATAGCTTACTTTCATTAAATGCAAACTTAACCCTTCTTGTCAAGATAAAGAATGATTATTCTTCTCTTGGATATTGTGTTTGCACTTATCATTTTAGCCGCAGACATATATGTATGAGGGGATTAGGTGATGTTTAAGTCCAAATCTACTACTAAATGATGGAGTTTGCACTTTCTTTTATTTTGGTTTTAAACTCTCTTGTTTGTTGCTAATTGAAATGGTGTATATATGCATATATACATGCATATTTGGCCGTAACATATATATATATATATATATATATATATATGCATGAATATATATATACATATACTTTTTTCCATGTTATACTCTTATATATATATATAAGTGTTAATCTCCTTAAACTTGTTTGCCTTTATTTGCTTTCGATTTAAATCTTTTTCTTGAATTTGATATCATGTATCATTATATATACATAAGTAGCCATAGTATATGTATATACTCCTTAGTCATGAGACATCACTTATATATAAACATATATATATATATATATATATATATAAGTGTTAAACTCTTTTAAACTTGAATGCTTATATTTGCTTCTAAAATGATAACTTGCCTATGCTAGTTGTAAAATAGGATTTGCCATATCTATTTCATGTTGCCTATGCTTATATAGGTGATTATATATATTAAAACTGGTTGAACACTCCCGATATATTTTAAATCTCTATATTAAAATAGATATCAGAGGCTTGAAAAATCCTGCCATTACAGACTACCCCACTTAAAAGAATTTTTCCCCGAAATTACATAAGAAAGATAGAAAGTTTCCAAAAGAAAATATTTCAATAACTGGTTGTTTTAGTACACATACACATACGACTAGTTCTGTACTAGCACTAGTCTTGATACATACAATAATACTAGACTTGACTACTCAAGTTCTAAACTGCCCCAAAATATACATACGTAAGTATCCTCCTCCAGTCTCTATCCTACTACTCGTCGTCAGAGATATCTATTATCTCTACGACCTCCTCGTCATCAGATATATTAATGACTTCAACTACGTCTTCTGAATCTGTCTCCTCCTCGTCATCCTCTATATAAATCAGACCCACTGGTGGTATTAAATATAGCCTCACCACGGGGTATCCATACTCACCGAATACTTGTACTCCTCCTCCTGCTATGCGAAACTCGACGAGAACTTGTTCCAATCTATTCCATATCGCTGTCCTTTGGGCTACTTGCTCTTCTTGCTGGTTTCCCGTAGCAATGACTGGGGTTCCCGGAACAACTTGGTCTTCTTCTTCCTCTTCTTCTTCTTCTTCGTATTCTTCCTCTTCAGCGTCCATATACTCAACTTCTTCCTCTTCGAGAACTCATTTTCAACTCCCTGAGTACACGGATTGAAATTTTATTAACTAAACTGGAAAAATATGTCGAGGGATTACCTAAGTAACTACGATCTACCTATATTAAAAACATAGTTTTTAGTAAAAATACGCTCTCTTACTATTTCAAAGCCTAAATGTTTCCGAAGAACATAGGCTCTGATACCAACTGTAACGGCGCGATTTTCGACCCTCCGAAAACCGTGTCATTATTGAAAGAAATTAGAAGATGAGATAGAAAAGATAGAACTAATAGAATAGAAGAATAAGAAGTTATCAGAAATCTCACAGCGGAATTTAAAAATACAAATACATTACATCATAGGGTCTGATACATCATAATACAACAACAACTTACATCATCATAGTTGTGACGGCAAGGAATTTCGCTCGGTCCGAACCGGTCGCTAAACCGACCCAGACCGTTCGAAACGCCCTATCGTTTGAGAACAGGACATAACAGAACGCATACAGAAGAACGTTTCATTGCATATTACAACAATGCATCAGATTACAAGAATATACAGAGTAAAAATTGAATATTACACAGAAATATCAGAGATTTAAATTACATTTAAATCCATAGCAGCGGAAAATAATACAATATACAACTAGAAGGAGATATACGGATACAAAGCTTTCTGGATATCATTCCAGCTGTAAACCAGGATCCTGTGAATATAAATCTGCAAAACCAAAACTACTAGCTGCCCGTGTCAAAATAAGGGCACCCAGAGTTTAGGTTAAAACAATAAACTCCAGGTCAGTCATGTGACTGGTGTGAGAACTAAAACAGTTAATCTTTATTTTTAATGTAAGGTAAATCAAGGGACCACGCCGTATAACACGGAACGGGTTTCCTCCCAAGAATACCAGTGCATATAACAAACAGCGCAATGCTAAATAAAGAAAAATGAAGCTGTTATAAGACCCAGGTCCCATCACACAATGCAACGCAGCCGAGGATAGGGTTTTCCCTTATAACAGCCAAAGAATGCTTGATACGTTTAAAACAAATCATTTGATACTATTCTAAGTGCATAGTGTATAAAACAGCTTCAAATCATAAGTATCAATCATAGGCGGCATGAGCGCCCCATCCCACTATGTCGCCATACTAGGATTACAACTAAAACCGCAAATGTCATGTATTTGGAAATTGGATTTCCATCTATGAACCGAGGCAAAAGATAGTCCTCAACCGATTCGAGACTGCCTAGCCCGAGTCTCAGGATCAGAGCTCGAGTGACCCTTGGATCGTCAGGGCCGGCCCACCGATGTGGATAAAAATGCCTGAAAACTGCGTTTCCCCGCCCTTTGGGGCGTAAGCGAGCCAACGAATGACTCCATCGGACCCGGATCGTCCGATCAAACCGAGGCGCCTCGCAACAGCAACAACCACATAAGTCAAACTCGTCAGGGCGTGTAAAACCACTAACGCCACTTCTAGCTAGGAGGAAACGCAGGCCCTCCCTGAGGTCCGTCTCCCGTTTTTGGTTCATACCGGGTGTGAAACACGCGAGGTAAACGTTACACAAAGCTACGCCACAAAGGCCGTGCTTTGATCATCACCACAAGACTTTGCTTTTCAACAGAAGCCTTGATCATTTGCATCTTAGCATGCCACACAGGCAAACCATCCTATGCAACCGATATCAGTCACACAGAATGAAATCCGATGTCAGACACACAGTCCATTTACAAGTCCGTCCTGGGTCTGAACGAAACCGGAGGCACCTAGTACCCCGCATATCCATCGATCTCCAAGTACGTCTGGACGATCACTAACTGTTTCCATCTTCTTGGGTGTACAGCCCAATCAAGATCATCAGTAATTACCCAAACGACGTGAAGACTTCCGGTCTTCGACCATCGTCTTCATCTTCGACTTATCGTCGTATCAGTTATTCAGAATGGGATAAACCCAGTCTTTCCGAATAACTCGCGTATATATTATAAAAGTGTTACACAAACACAACATACGCCTCATTCCAATTCATTAGTCACTAACCGTAAATTAATCAAGAGAATAATTTCCCAAATATTAACCCCGAAGGCCGAAACCAACATCAGATCAATATCCAGAAAACCATTCTGCTTGGCCAGCCGACAGTTAGTTTCTAAATTTCACATTCATAGGGAAATGTTCCCATTAATCTTATCCAAGATAATTTCTTGAATTTATTCTCTAATCTTCCTTTGAATTTCGATTCAACTAGTCGGAATTAGCGAACCTTACCGTAGTAATCATTGGTTTTAACTTCCCAATCCCAACCTATTGATCCCATGAAGTAAAACTGGTAATACTTCATATCTAACACCACAGTGTTATCGGTAAATTCAATTACCATTTCACGTTCAAATCTAATTAAAGATTTAACTATCGCCTGGAGCAAAACTGGTGATACTCCACTCTCGATCATTTCAATCTAATTAAAGATTCATTAAAACTCCACTTAGTTTTAATCGTTAACTGGGTTAAAGAATCAGTGTCATTTAAAACACGGTTCACGATAAACCCAAAATCACATTCCATTAATTATCGGGTTAAAGAACGAGTGTTATTTAAAACACTGTTCACGATAAACCCAAAAATCAATATCAATTCAATTCCAATTAAATATTATTTAATTGGTACACTTCATTAAATCTAAATAAAAAGATTTAATCTTTTCTCAACTGGGTTCAAGAACAGTGTTAGTGAAGACACCATTCACGACAAACCCAAATCACATTTGATATTCAATACAAGGCTCTGAATAGAAAATATATCGGCTTATATTCAATATCAAATTCTACGACTAACAAATGTCGTATTGGAAATAACGATATAAATATATATCTTTCAAATTTCCATAACAACATATGTATAATCACGAATTCCAACATCGAAATATTCCGAAGACAATTTCGATTCAAATCCACTCCAATGCAATCATTGGAAATTTTGGTTATTTTCAAAACCCTCTTCAAATTCAATTTATTTATTTAAAAATAAATAGAATTATAATTCTAGTTCAAAACTAGTTCATTTCGATAAAAATCTATTTTTATCTTTTCAAATATGGAGTTTTTCATCCCAAACTTTCACAAATCATTTCTTATGATTTTACACAAATTATTACTATTTTTAATAATTTTATCAAGGCCCGTACAGTCGATTTCCATTAACGGCCATCGAACTGCACTTACAACGACCTTTTTCGAATTTGATTTGGACGTATCTCCAAATCCAACCATTATATTTCAAATTTCTAACATTCATTAGAAAGCTCTTTTCGATACGAACCCAACGGTTCCGGT
Source organism: Allium sativum (assembly GCA_030737875.1). Classification (NCBI taxonomy): domain Eukaryota; kingdom Viridiplantae; phylum Streptophyta; class Magnoliopsida; order Asparagales; family Amaryllidaceae; genus Allium; species Allium sativum. The sequence goes on along the minus strand of CM060913.1, from coordinate 417,738,537 downwards.
TTTAGGAGAATCCGACGGTCGGATCTCCCGCAATGTCCGTTTGAAATAAATGGTCGAAATTCACGAACTGCCGCGGCGCGGCGCGTTCTATTCAGGCCATTATATTATATATATAATATATATAATATATACTTCGTCGATTTCTATTTAAAACGAATTATATAAATAGTTTTAAATTCGTTTCAAAAGCAATTTCAACTTCCTTTTCAATTCAAATCAAAATTGAATTCTTCTTTATAAATTCGTTTCAAAATTCATTTCTATTCAATTCAAATTTCAATTCAATTTGAATTCATTTCAATTCGTTTTCAATTCAATTCATTTCGAAATCGTTTTCAATTCAATTCATTTCGAAATCGTTTTCAATTCAATTCATTTCGAAATCGTTTTCAATTCAATTCATTTCGAAATCGTTTTCAATTCAATTCATTTCGAAATCGTTTTCAATTCAATTCATTTCGAAATCGTTTTCAATTCAATTCAAAATATTTGATTTCGAAATCACTTTTCAATATTCATTTTTAAGATGAATAAAATCGATATAAATATCGTTCACGTCAAAATGGCGTCAATCTAATCAACACGGCTTCATAAATTTCTATTTTCAAATATTCTATTTCAAATATTTCTTTTTCAAAATAGTTGTTATTATCAAAATATTTCGTTCAACACATGACCAATCTCAATGAATGAGTACTGTCAACACATGAACTTTTATTTTATAATATTCTTTAATTTTCAAATTGGAATGAGGCCCAATCAATCACCATATAAAGTTAATTATATGGATTTTCATACAACACATGTATATAATAACATTGAAAATAATCAACCATCAACCAAAGTGCACTACACTGTAAAAGCATCAAATATAGATATTCAACGCTTATAACAGCCTGTCAATCAATCGATCGACATATTTAATCAATCAGGATGAGTGAACTGCAAATTTCATCCCAACACCCGTGTGGGGTTTCAAACAATCAAACAAATATTTTATTCGTGCAGTTGGGCGATGTGTAAAATTTATCGTCCCAATCAATGTCATTCAAATAGGTGTACATAAACAAACCGTCTGGTTTGTAAATGAATATTCTATTTTATTCACATCACGTTAAAAATTATATTTTTAACGATAAAACATTTTATTCCAACATATGAATTTCTATTCAGTTCATTCTTTAAATAAAATGATATTTTTATTTTTCTAACACATTTTAGAAAATTTCGGCGGCATAACGGCACGATACTAGAAACGGGACGAGGCCTAGCCTTATCCCCGGTCTAGTGAAGGCCCACGCCATTCACACATCAATCAAATCAATTTTTATTTCACCAAACGATTTAGTTCAAACCAAATAATCTAACCAACTACACAACCAAACAAACAAGTCCATGGTATGTGGACGGGTGTCGGGTGCTTCTAATAAGCACCGTCTACATCCTAATATATATATATAACTAGAAAAAGAAGTTTAGAGTGAGAAGTTCTCACAAATAGCTATCCAATTTCTTGATTCTTCTTTTGCAGAATTCTTCGTCGACCTCGCCTTTTTGTCACCTTCGTTGCCCAAGGCCACTATATATATAAAAATCGAATTTTTTTATTTCAAAGTTCAATATATAAAAATCGAATTTTTATTCCAAAGTTCAATATAAATAAATCGAATTTTTATTTCAAAGTTCAATATAAATATCGAATTTTTATTCCAAATAAAAATCCTATCTTTTCTGTAAATCAACTATATAAAAATACGATCTTTTTACCTTTCAAAATACGATCTTCTCACATTTCAAAATACGATCTTTTTCCATTTAGAATTCAAATCAGTTTTTACTTTTACAACAAAATCAGTTTCTTTATTCCTTTATAAAATTCAGTTTTAAATTATGTTTTTATAAAAATTCAGTTTTAATCATTCTTTAAATTCAGTTTTTTTTTTAAATTCTTTAACTCAGTTTTTAAAATTCTTTAACTCAGTTTTTTATTTTCCCTTTCAAAAATTCTGTTTTAAAAACCTAAAACAAAAATCAGTTTTTGTTCTTTTATAATTTCAGTTTATAAAACTAAAAAGAAACAGTTTTCAAATCATATAAAAAAACAGTTTATATATTTACTGTAAAACAAAAACAAAAGCAAAAATAAAATAATCTAGAGGCTCACCGATTTCGAATGGGAGGAGGAGGAGTCGGCGGTGGCTCGTGGGTGGAGGCGCTCGGAGGTTCGCGGCAGGTTCGAGGGTTGCTGCTTCGATTTCGTCGCGATGATGCTCGAGGGTTTCGTGGTGGAGGTGGCTTCGAGGTGGCGTCGAGGGTTCGTCGGTGGCTCGATTGTCGGCGGTGGCTTCCAGGTCGGGGGCGGCGGCGCGATTTAGGTTTTAGGTTTTTTTTTTTATTGTTCCTGTATAATGAATCGGGGGGGGGGGGGGGGCAACGAAGAGAAAAGGAGGGAAAGGTAGGTTTTTATTTATTTATTTATTTTATTATTTAATTATGCACAAGGGTTGACTTTTACATACGACCTCGAAACGAGGTCGACCGCCTGTCGTCCATAGCGTTTTACCCCCATTCCGAACACAATGGGATATGTATCGTAAGCTGGTTTGATCGTTACAATCAGTTTCCGTTGAATTTACAATTTAAATCCTTATATTGAATTTTAAACGTACATTTCAAATTACCAGGGTCACATACTAACTAGAAAAATTCCAGAAAAATATTTTCTAGTTTCGTATTGACGATACGGTCCTAACAAAACTAGTTTCGTCGAATTCTGAGACCGTTTGAAAAATGGTCATTTTCCAGTCGATTAAAATCAACTGAAACTGGTCAAACGCGTTTTCCTTTGCCACGCTCACATATTGATTCGAAAAATTATGAAATTTGGAACCTAGCAATAACTTGACACTGCGGATCCAACAAAACTGGTTTCGTCGAAATCCGAGGTCGTTTGCAAAACGGCTATTTTTAAGGGCTATATATATATATAAATATATATAAATTCCACAGCGACTATTTCTAATTTTAAACTGGACATATCTTATCATTCCTAAGATGAAATCTCAGTTTGTTAACTTCGTTACAAAGATATAGTTATACAGATTCAAATATTTCTTGTTTCGTTCAATTCTGATTTATATTGAATTCTGTATATTCATTTGAAATTAGAAATCGAATTTTCGAACTACCGCGCCATTTTCAATTCCTTTTATAATTATATGTAATTATTTATATTCTAACGACGACGTATATAATATATACGTTCGAATTATATTCAGAATAAATTTCACGTCGATATTATTTAAAATAATTCATTTTAAATAATCAAAATTCGCTAAAATGGCCAAAATAAAAATTTTAAACTGGCCCAGATTTTCGGGTTGTTACAATCTCACCCACTTAAAACTTTTCGTCCCCGAAAAGGAACAAAGTCGAAAGTGGTTTGATTAATTAACTCCACGCTCGATCTGGCTTCCATTCTCCGACTCTTTAGTTTCTGAGAATTTTCAAAATTTCAAAAATTTGGCCAACACCCTAAATTTTTGAAAAATTTCGCCATAACCTCCCTTGCACCGGGAGCATCGGGGAATTTCAAATAGCTTCCCCGGTCCTTCAGATCTCAAAAAGAAAAAGAAAAAGCCAAGCGGCTAGCCAATAGGCTCATAAAATCATCATCACCCAAACAAAACAGGAAATTATGTAGTAAACATGTACCTATTTGTCGGGCAAACAAATTTTATTCTCTGCTCTAGCCTCCTTGCTATGACCTGTTCAATGTGAGTATTTGTATGCAAGCAAATGCGACCAATTTTCAATACAGTTCAAAATGTGATGCAGTTAGGCATAATGGTTCAAGATTATCAAACAATTAAACAAACAACACAATCATCAATCAATTAGTGAATTTAACGTTTCAAATTCATAATTTTGATATATATACTGAAAATCTTGTTTTTGATGCCAATTCACAACAAAGTGTTCTAGCTATATAAGATTTGGTTCTCACACCAGTCTAATGGAAATATATAGATATCACACTTTCGTCACTCGAAAATAAATGCTGGTGATGGTATACTTCATCATCAGGATCATGTCCGGGCAACTAGAGTGTGATTCTATACCTATCCAATATAGTAAAATTTCGAATACACGCGGATCAGACGTATACGAAAAATCTATATATACTGGATTGTCCACATCAATATAAATAAATAACCAGATACGAATAATTGATTTAAATTTTCAAAACAAAAATTTGTTTTCATTTTATTTTAAAATTTTACTCTTCACCCTCGTTCTAGGATACTACTGATCCCATCTCTAACGAGTCATTCCCATTGGATATTACTAATCCAATATCTGATGAATTCTTTCGTACGGTTCTAATGTGTCTTGTTCTCTGAGCTTTGTAAACCAAAGCTCTGATACCAACTGTGACGGCAAGGAATTTCGCTCGGTCCGAACCGGTCGCTAAACCGACCCAGACCGTTCGAAACGCCCTATCGTTTGAGAACAGGACATAACAGAACGCATACAGAAGAACGTTTCATTGCATATTACAACAATGCATCAGATTACAAGAATATACAGAGTAAAAATTGAATATTACACAGAAATATCAGAGATTTAAATTACATTTAAATCCATAGCAGCGGAAAATAATACAATACACAACTAGAAGGAGATATACGGATACAAAGCTTTCCGGATATCATTCCAGCTGTAAACCAGGATCCTGTGAATATAAATCTGCAAAACCAAAACTACTAGCTGCCCGTGTCAAAATAAGGGCACCCAGAGTTTAGGTTAAAACAATAAACTCTAGGTCAGTCATGTGACTGGTGTGAGAACTAAAACAGTTAATCTTTATTTTTAATGTAAGGTAAATCAAGGGACCATGCCGTATAACACGGAACGGGTTTCCTCCCAAGAATACCAGTGCATATAACAAACAGCGCAATGCTAAATAAAGAAAAATGAAGCTGTTATAAGACCCAGGTCCCATCACACAATGCAACGCAGCCGAGGATAGGGTTTTCCCTTATAACAGCCAAAGAATGCTTGATACGTTTAAAACAAATCATTTGATACTATTCTAAGTGCATAGTGTATAAAACAGCTTCAAATCATAAGTATCAATCATAGGCGGCATGAGCGCCCCATCCCACTGTGTCGCCATACTAGGATTACAACTAAAACCGCAAATGTCACGTATTTGGAAATTGGATTTCCATCTATGAACCGAGGCAAAAGATAGTCCTCAACCGATTCGAGACTGCCTAGCCCGAGTCTCAGGATCAGAGCTCGAGTGACCCTTGGATCGTCAGGGCCGGTCCACCGATGTGGATTAAAATGCCTTTAACTGCGTTTCCCCGCCCTTTGGGGCGTAAGCGAGCCAACGAATGACTCCATCGGACCCAGATCGTCCGATCAAACCGAGGCGCCTCGCAACAGCAACAACCACATAAGTCAAACTCGTCAGGGCGTGTAAAACCACTGACGCCACTTCTAGCTAGGAGGAAACGCAGGCCCTCCCTGAGGTCCGTCTCCCGTTTTTGGTTCATACCGGGTGTGAAACACGCGAGGTAAACGTTACCCAAAGCTACGCCACAAAGGCCGTGCTTTGATCATCACTACAAGACTTTGCTTTTCAACAGAAGCCTTGATCATTTGCATCTTAGCATGCCACACAGGCAAACCATCCTATGCAACCGATATCAGTCACACAGAATGAAATCCGATGTCAGACACACAGTCCATTTACAAGTCCGTCCTGGGTCTGAACGAAACCGGAGGCACCTAGTACCCCGCATATCCATCGATCTCCAAGTACGTCTGGACGATCACTAACTGTTTCCATCTTCTTGGGTGTACACCCCAATCAAGATCATCAGTAATTACCCAAACGACGTGAAGACTTTCGGTCTTCGACCATCGTCTTCATCTTCGACTTATCGTCGTATCAGTTATTCAGAATGGGATAAACCCGGTCTTTCCGAATAACTCGCGTATATATTATAAAAGTGTTACACAAACACAACATACGCCTCATTCCAATTCATTAGTCACTAACCGTAAATTAATCAAGAGAATAATTTCCCAAATATTAACCCCGAAGGCCGAAACCAACATCAGATCAATATCCAGAAAACCATTCTGCTTGGCCAACCGACAGTTAGTTTCTAAATTTCACATTCATAGGGAAATGTTCCCATTAATCTTATCCAAGATAATTTCTTGAATTTATTCTCTAATCTTCCTTTGAATTTCGATTCAACTAGTCGGAATTAGCGAACCTTACCGTAGTAATCATTGGTTTTAACTTCCCAATCCCAACCTATTGATCCCATGAAGTAAAACTGGTAATACTTCATATCTAACACCACAGTGTTATCGGTAAATTCAATTACCATTTCACGTTCAAATCTAATTAAAGATTTAACTATCGCCTGGAGCAAAACTGGTGATACTCCACTCTCGATCATTTCAATCTAATTAAAGATTCATTAAAACTCCACTTAGTTTTAATCGTTAACTGGGTTAAAGAATCAGTGTCATTTAAAACACGGTTCACGATAAACCCAAAATCACATTCCATTAATTATCGGGTTAAAGAACGAGTGTTATTTAAAACACTGTTCACGATAAACCCAAAAATCAATATCAATTCAATTCCAATTAAATATTATTTAATTGGTACACTTCATTAAATCTAAATAAAAAGATTTAATCTTTTCTCAACTGGGTTCAAGAACAGTGTTAGTGAAGACACCATTCACGACAAACCCAAATCACATTTGATATTCAATACAAGGCTCTGAATAGAAAATATATCGGCTTATATTCAATATCAAATTCTACGACTAACAAATGTCGTATTGGAAATAACGATAAAAATATATATCTTTCAAATTTCCATAACAACATCTGTATAATCACGAATTCCAACATCGAAATATTCCGAAGACAATTTCGATTCAAATCCACTCCAATGCAATCATTGGAAATTTTGGTTATTTTCAAAACCCTCTTCAAATTCAATTTATTTATTTAAAAATAAATAGAATTATAATTCTAGTTCAAAACTAGTTCATTTCGATAAAAATCTATTTTTATCTTTTCAAATATGGAGTTTTTCATCCCAAACTTTCACAAATCATTTCTTATGATTTTACACAAATTATTACTATTTTTAATAATTTTATCAAGGCCCGTACAGTCGATTTCCATTAACGGCCATCGAACTGCACTTACAGCGACCTTTTTCGAATTTGATTTGGACGTATCTCCAAATCCAACCGTTAGATTTCAAATTTCTAACATTCATTAGAAAGCTCTTTTCGATACGAACCCAACGGTTCCGGTTTTAGGAGAATCCGACGGTCGGATCTCCCGCAATGTCCGTTTGAAATAAATGGTCGAAATTCACGAACTGCCGCGGCGCGGCGCGTTCTATTCAGGCCATTATATTATATATATAATATATATAATATATACTTCATCGATTTCTATTTAAAACGAATTATATAAATAGTTTTAAATTCGTTTCAAAAGCAATTTCAACTTCCTTTTCAATTCAAATCAAAATTGAATTCTTCTTTATAAATTCGTTTCAAAATTCATTTCTATTCAATTCAAATTTCAATTCAATTTGAATTCATTTCAATTCGTTTTCAATTCAATTCATTTCGAAATCGTTTTCAATTCAATTCATTTCGAAATCGTTTTCAATTCAATTCATTTCGAAATCGTTTTCAATTCAATTCATTTCGAAATCGTTTTCAATTCAATTCATTTCGAAATCGTTTTCAATTCAATTCATTTCGAAATCGTTTTCAATTCAATTCATTTCGAAATCGTTTTCAATTCAATTCATTTCGAAATCGTTTTCAATTCAATTCATTTCGAAATCGTTTTCAATTCAATTCATTTCGAAATCGTTTTCAATTCAATTCAAAATATTCGATTTCGAAATCACTTTTCAATATTCATTTTTAAGATGAATAAAATCGATATAAATATCGTTCACGTCAAAATGGCGTCAATCTAATCAACACGGCTTCATAAATTTCTATTTTCAAATATTCTATTTCAAATATTTCTTTTTCAAAATAGTTGTTATTATCAAAATATTTCGTTCAACACATGACCAATCTCAATGAATGAGTACTGTCAACACATGAACTTTTATTTTATAATATTCTTTATTTTTCAAATTGGAATGAGGCCCAATCAATCACCATATAAAGTTAATTATATGGATTTTCATACAACACATGTATATAATAACATTGAAAATAATCAACCATCAACCAAAGTGCACTACACTGTAAAAGCATCAAATATAGATATTCAACGCTTATAATAGCCTGTCAATCAATCGATCGACATATTTAATCAATCAGGATGAGTGAACTGCAAATTTCATCCCAACACCCGTGTGGGGTTTCAAACAATCAAACAAATATTTTATTCGTGCAGTTGGGCGATGTGTAAAATTTATCGTCCCAATCAATGTCATTCAAATAGGTGTACATAAACAAACCGTCTGGTTTGTAAATGAATATTCTATTTTATTCACATCACGTTAAAAATTATATTTTTAACGATAAAACATTTTATTCCAACATATGAATTTCTATTCAGTTCATTCTTTAAATAAAATGATATTTTTATTTTTCTAACACATTTTAGAAAATTTCGGCGGCATAACGGCACGATACTAGAAACGGGACGAGGCCTAGCCTTATCCCCGGTCTAGTGAAGGCCCACGCCATTCACACATCAATCAAATCAATTTTTATTTCACCAAATGATTTAGTTCAAACCAAATAATCTAACCAACTACACAACCAAACAAACAAGTCCATGGTATGTGGACGGGTGTCGGGTGCTTCTAATAAGCACCGTCTACATCCTAATATATATATATAACTAGAAAAAGAAGTTTAGAGTGAGAAGTTCTCACAAATAGCTATCCAATTTCTTGATTCTTCTTTTGCAGAATTCTTCGTCGACCTCGCCTTTTTGTCACCTTCGTTGCCCAAGGCCACTATATATATAAAAATCGAATTTTTTTATTTCAAAGTTCAATATATAAAAATCGAATTTTTATTCAAAAGTTCAATATAAATAAATCGAATTTTTATTTCAAAGTTCAATATAAATATCGAATTTTTATTCCAAATAAAAATCCTATCTTTTCTGTAAATCAACTATATAAAAATACGATCTTTTTACCTTTCAAAATACGATCTTCTCACATTTCAAAATACGATCCTTTTCCATTTAGAATTCAAATCAGTTTTTACTTTTACAACAAAATCAGTTTCTTTATTCCTTTATAAAATTCAGTTTTAAATTATGTTTTTATAAAAATTCAGTTTTAATCATTCTTTAAATTCAGTTTTTTTTTTAAATTCTTTAACTCAGTTTTTAAAATTCTTTAACTCAATTTTTAAAATTCTTTAACTCAGTTTTTTATTTTCCCTTTCAAAAATTTTGTTTTAAAAACCTAAAACAAAAATCAGTTTTTGTTCTTTTATATTTTCAGTTTATAAAACTAAAAAGAAACAGTTTTCAAATCATATAAAAAAACAGTTTATATATTTACTGTAAAACAAAAACAAAAGCAAAAATAAAATAATCTAGAGGCTCACCGATTTCGAATGGGAGGAGGAGGAGTCGGCGGTGGCTCGTGGGTGGAGGCGCTCGGAGGTTCGCGGCAGGTTCGAGGGTTGCTGCTTCGATTTCGTCGCGATGATGCTCGAGGGTTTCGTGGTGGAGGTGGCTTCGAGGTGGCGTCGAGGGTTCGTCGGTGGCTCGATTGTCGGCGGTGGCTTCCAGGTCGGGGGCGGCGGCGCGATTTAGGTTTTAGGTTTTCTTTTTTTTTTTTATTGTTCCTGTATAATGAATCGGGGGAGGGGGGGCAACGAAGAGAAAAGGAGGGAAAGGTAGGTTTTTTATTTATTTATTTATTTTATTATTTAATTATGCACAAGGGTTGACTTTTACATACGACCTCGAAACGAGGTCCACCGCCTGTCGTCCATAGCGTTTTACCCCCATTCCGAACACAATGGGATATGTATCGTAAGCTGGTTTGATCGTTACAATCAGTTTCCGTTGAATTTACAATTTAAATCCTTATATTGAATTTTAAACGTACATTTCAAATTACCGGGGTCACATACTAACTAGAAAAATTCCAGAAAAATATTTTCTAGTTTCGTATTGACGATACGGTCCTAACAAAACTAGTTTCGTTGAATTCTGAGACCGTTTGAAAAATGGTCATTTTCCAGTCGATTAAAATCAACTAAAACTGGTCAAACGCGTTTTCCTTTGCCACGCTCACATATTGATTCGAAAAATTATGAAATTTGGAACCTAGCAATAACTTGACACTGCGGATCCAACAAAACTGGTTTCGTCGAAATCCGAGGTCGTTTGCAAAACGGCTATTTTTAAGGGCTATATATATATAAAAATATATATAAATTCCACAGCGACTATTTCTAATTTTAAACTGGACATATCTTATCATTCCTAAGATGAAATCTCAGTTTGTTAACTTCGTTACAAAGATATAGTTATACAGATTCAAATATTTCTTGTTTCGTTCAATTCTGACTTATATTGAATTCTGTATATTCATTTGAAATTAGAAATCGAATTTTCGAACTACCGCGCCATTTTCAATTCCTTTTATAATTATATATAATTATTTATATTCTAACGACGACGTATATAATATATACGTTCGAATTATATTCAGAATAAATTTCACGTCGATATTATTTAAAATAATTCATTTTAAATAATCAAAATTCGCTAAAATGGCCAAAATAAAAATTTTAAACTGGCCCAGATTTTCGGGTTGTTACAATCTCACCCACTTAAAACTTTTCGTCCCCGAAAAGGAACAAAGTCGAAAGTGGTTTGATTAATTAACTCCACGCTCGATCTGGCTTCCATTCTCCAACTCTTTAGTTTCTGAGAATTTTCAAAATTTCAAAAATTTGGCCAACACCCTAAATTTTTGAAAAATTTCGCCATAACCTCCCCTGCACCGGGAGCATCGGGGAATTTCAAATAGCTTCCCTGGTCCTTCAGATCTCAAAAAGAAAAAGAAAAAGCCAAGCGGCTAGCCAATAGGCTCATAAAATCATCATCACCCAAACAAAACAGGAAATTATGTAGTAAACATGTACCTATTTGTCGGGCAAACAAATTTTATTCTCTGCTCTAGCCTCCTTGCTATGACCTGTTCAATGTGAGTATTTGTATGCAAGCAAATGCGACCAATTTTCAATACAGTTCAAAATGTGATGCAGTTAGGCATAATGGTTCAAGATTATCAAACAATTAAACAAACAACACAATCATCAATCAATTAGTGAATTTAACATTTCAAATTCATAATTTTGATATATATACTGAAAATCTTGTTTTTGATGCCAATTCACAACAAAGTGTTCTAGCTATATAAGATTTGGTTCTCACACCAGTCTAATGGAAATATATAGATATCACACTTTCGTCACTCGAAAATAAATGCTGGTGATGGTATACTTCATCATCAGGATCATGTCCGGGCAACTAGAGTGTGATTCTATACCTATCCAATATATTAAAATTTCGAATACACGCGGATCAGACGTATACGAAAAATCTATATATACTGGATTGTCCACATCAATATAAATAAATAACCAGATACGAATAATTGATTTAAATTTTCAAAACAAAAATTTGTTTTCATTTTATTTTAAAAATTTACTCTTCACCCTCGTTCTAGGATACTACTGATCCCATCTCTAACGAGTCATTCCCATTGGATATTACTAATCCAATATCTGATGAATTCTTTCGTACGGTTCTAATGTGTCTTGTTCTCTGAGCTTTGTAAACCAAAGCTCTGATACCAACTGTGACGGCAAGGAATTTCGCTCGGTCCGAACCGGTCGCTAAACCGACCCAGACCGTTCGAAACGCCCTATCGTTTGAGAACAGGACATAACAGAACGCATACAGAAGAACGTTTCATTGCATATTACAACAATGCATCAGATTACAAGAATATACAGAGTAAAAATTGAATATTACACAGAAATATCAGAGATTTAAATTACATTTAAATCCATAGCAGCGGAAAATAATACAATACACAACTAGAAGGAGATATACGGATACAAAGCTTTCCAGATATCATTCCAGCTGTAAACCAGGATCCTGTGAATATAAATCTGTAAAACCAAAACTACTAGCTGCCCGTGTCAAAATAAGGGCACCCAGAGTTTAGGTTAAAACAATAAACTCCAGGTCAGTCATGTGACTGGTGTGAGAACTAAAACAGTTAATCTTTATTTTTAATGTAAGGTAAATCAAGGGACCACGCCGTATAACACGGAACGGGTTTCCTCCCAAGAATACCAGTGCATATAACAAACAGCGCAATGCTAAATAAAGAAAAATGAAGCTGTTATAAGACCCAGGTCCCATCACACAATGCAACGCAGCCGAGGATAGGGTTTTCCCTTATAACAGCCAAAGAATGCTTGATACGTTTAAAACAAATCATTTGATAATATTCTAAGTGCATAGTGTATAAAACAGCTTCAAATCATAAGTATCAATCATAGGCGGCATGAGCGCCCCATCCCACTATGTCGCCATACTAGGATTACAACTAAAACCGCAAATGTCACGTATTTGGAAATTGGATTTCCATCTATGAACCGATAGTCCTCAACCGATTCGAGACTGCCTAGCCCGAGTCTCAGGATCAGAGCTCGAGTGACCCTTGGATCGTCAGGGCCGGCCCACCGATGTGGATTAAAATGCCTGAAAACTGCGTTTCCCCGCCCTTTGGGGCGTAAGCGAGCCAACGAATGACTCCATCGGACCCGGATCGTCCGATCAAACCGAGGCGCCTCGCAACAGCAACAACCACATAAGTCAAACTCGTCAGGGCGTGTAAAACCACTGACGCCACTTCTAGCTAGGAGGAAACGCAGGCCCTCCCTGAGGTCCGTCTCCCGTTTTTGGTTCATACCGGGTGTGAAACACGCGAGGTAAACGTTACACAAAGCTACGCCACAAAGGCCGTGCTTTGATCATCACCACAAGACTTTGCTTTTCAACAGAAGCCTTGATCATTTGCATCTTAGCATGCCACACAGGCAAACCATCCTATGCAACCGATATCAGTCACACAGAATGAAATCCGATGTCAGACACACAGTCCATTTACAAGTCCGTCCTGGGTCTGAACGAAACCGGAGGCACCTAGTACCCCGCATATCCATCGATCTCCAAGTACGTCTGGACGATCACTAACTGTTTCCATCTTCTTGGGTGTACAGCCCAATCAAGATCATCAGTAATTACCCAAACGACGTGAAGACTTCCGGTCTTCGACCATCGTCTTCATCTTCGACTTATCGTCGTATCAGTTATTCAGAATGGGATAAACCCGGTCTTTCCGAATAACTCGCGTATATATTATAAAAGTGTTACACAAACACAACATACGCCTCATTCCAATTCATTAGTCACTAACCGTAAATTAATCAAGAGAATAATTTCCCAAATATTAACCCCGAAGGCCGAAACCAACATCAGATCAATATCCAGAAAACCATTCTGCTTGGCCAACCGACAGTTAGTTTCTAAATTTCACATTCATAGGGAAATGTTCCCATTAATCTTATCCAAGATAATTTCTTGAATTTATTCTCTAATCTTCCTTTGAATTTCGATTCAACTAGTCGGAATTAGCGAACCTTACCGTAGTAATCATTGGTTTTAACTTCCCAATCCCAACCTATTGATCCCATGAAGTAAAACTGGTAATACTTCATATCTAACACCACAGTGTTATCGGTAAATTCAATTACCATTTCACGTTCAAATCTAATTAAAGATTTAACTATCGCCTGGAGCAAAACTGGTGATACTCCACTCTCGATCATTTCAATCTAATTAAAGATTCATTAAAACTCCACTTAGTTTTAATCGTTAACTGGGTTAAAGAATCAGTGTCATTTAAAACACGGTTCACGATAAACCCAAAATCACATTCCATTAATTATCGGGTTAAAGAACGAGTGTTATTTAAAACACTGTTCACGATAAACCCAAAAATCAATATCAATTCAATTCCAATTAAATATTATTTAATTGGTACACTTCATTAAATCTAAATAAAAAGATTTAATCTTTTCTCAACTGGGTTCAAGAACAGTGTTAGTGAAGACACCATTCACGACAAACCCAAATCACATTTGATATTCAATACAAGGCTCTGAATAGAAAATATATCGGCTTATATTCAATATCAAATTCTACGACTAACAAATGTCGTATTGGAAATAACGATATAAATATATATCTTTCAAATTTCCATAACAACATCTGTATAATCACGAATTCCAACATCGAAATATTCCGAAGACAATTTCGATTCAAATCCACTCCAATGCAATCATTGGAAATTTTGGTTATTTTCAAAACCCTCTTCAAATTCAATTTATTTATTTAAAAATAAATAAAATTATAATTCTAGTTCAAAACTAGTTCATTTCGATAAAAATCTATTTTTATCTTTTCAAATATGGAGTTTTTCATCCCAAACTTTCACAAATCATTTCTTATGATTTTACACAAATTATTACTATTTTTAATAATTTTATCAAGGCCCGTACAGTCGATTTCCATTAACGGCCATCGAACTGCACTTACAGCGACCTTTTTCGAATTTGATTTGGACGTATCTCCAAATCCAACCGTTAGATTTCAAATTTCTAACATTCATTAGAAAGCTCTTTTCGATACGAACCCAACGGTTCCGGTTTTAGGAGAATCCGACGGTCGGATCTCCCGCAATGTCCGTTTGAAATAAATGGTCGAAATTCACGAACTGCCGCGGCGCGGCGCGTTCTATTCAGGCCATTATATTATATATATAATATATATAATATATACTTCGTCGATTTCTATTTAAAACGAATTAAATAAATAGTTTTAAATTCGTTTCAAAAGCAATTTCAACTTCCTTTTCAATTCAAATCAAAATTGAATTCTTCTTTATAAATTCGTTTCAAAATTCATTTCTATTCAATTCAAATTTCAATTCAATTTGAATTCATTTCGAAATCGTTTTCAATTCAATTCATTTCGAAATCGTTTTCAATTCAATTCATTTCGAAATTGTTTTCAATTCAATTCATTTCGAAATCGTTTTCAATTCAATTCATTTCGAAATCGTTTTCAATTCAATTCATTTCGAAATCGTTTTCAATTCAATTCATTTCGAAATCGTTTTCAATTCAATTCAAAATATTCGATTTCGAAATCACTTTTCAATATTCATTTTTAAGATGAATAAAATCGATATAAATATCGTTCACGTCAAAATGGCGTCAATCTAATCAACACGGCTTCATAAATTTCTATTTTCAAATATTCTATTTCAAATATTTCTTTTTCAAAATAGTTGTTATTATCAAAATATTTCGTTCAACACATGACCAATCTCAATGAATGAGTACTGTCAACACATGAACTTTTATTTTATAATATTCTTTATTTTTCAAATTGGAATGAGGCCCAATCAATCACCATATAAAGTTAATTATATGGATTTTCATACAACACATGTATATAATAACATTGAAAATAATCAACCATCAACCAAAGTGCACTACACTGCAAAAGCATCAAATATAGATATTCAACGCTTATAACAGCCTGTCAATCAATCGATCGACATATTTAATCAATCAGGATGAGTGAACTGCAAATTTCATCCCAACACCCGTGTGGGGTTTCAAACAATCAAACAAATATTTTATTCGTGCAGTTGGGCGATGTGTAAAATTTATCGTCCCAATCAATGTCATTCAAATAGGTGTACATAAACAAACCGTCTGGTTTGTAAATGAATATTCTATTTTATTCACATCACGTTAAAAATTATATTTTTAACGATAAAACATTTTATTCCAACATATGAATTTCTATTCAGTTCATTCTTTAAATAAAATGATATTTTTATTTTTCTAACACATTTTAGAAAATTTCGGCGGCATAACGGCACGATACTAGAAACGGGACGAGGCCTAGCCTTATCCCCGGTCTAGTGAAGGCCCACGCCATTCACACATCAATCAAATCAATTTTTATTTCACCAAACGATTTAGTTCAAACCAAATAATCTAACCAACTACACAACCAAACAAACAAGTCCATGGTATGTGGACGGGTGTCGGGTGCTTCTAATAAGCACCGTCTACATCCTAATATATATATAACTAGAAAAAGAAGTTTAGAGTGAGAAGTTCTCACAAATAGCTATCCAATTTCTTGATTCTTCTTTTGCAGAATTCTTCGTCGACCTCGCCTTTTTGTCACCTTCGTTGCCCAAGGCCACTATATATATAAAAATCGAATTTTTTTATTTCAAAGTTCAATATATAAAAATCGAATTTTTATTCCAAAGTTCAATATAAATAAATCGAATTTTTATTTCAAAGTTCAATATAAATATCGAATTTTTATTCCAAATAAAAATCCTATCTTTTCTGTAAATCAACTATATAAAAATACGATCTTTTTACCTTTCAAAATACGATCTTCTCACATTTCAAAATACGATCTTTTTCCATTTAGAATTCAAATCAGTTTTTACTTTTACAACAAAATCAGTTTCTTTATTCCTTTATAAAATTCAGTTTTAAATTATGTTTTTATAAAAATTCAGTTTTAATCATTCTTTAAATTCAGTTTTTTTTTAAATTCTTTAACTCAGTTTTTAAAATTCTTTAACTCAGTTTTTTATTTTCCCTTTCAAAAATTCTGTTTTAAAAACCTAAAACAAAAATCAGTTTTTGTTCTTTTATAATTTCAGTTTATAAAACTAAAAAGAAACAGTTTTCAAATCATATAAAAAAACAGTTTATATATTTACTGTAAAACAAAAACAAAAGCAAAAATAAAATAATCTAGAGGCTCACCGATTTCGAATGGGAGGAGGAGGAGTCGGCGGTGGCTCGTGGGTGGAGGCGCTCGGAGGTTCGCGGCAGGTTCGAGGGTTGCTGCTTCGATTTCGTCGCGATGATGCTCGAGGGTTTCGTGGTGGAGGTGGCTTCGAGGTGGCGTCGAGGGTTCGTCGGTGGCTCGATTGTCGGCGGTGGCTTCCAGGTCGGGGGCGGCGGCGCGATTTAGGTTTTAGGTTTTCTTCTTTTTTTTTTTATTGTTCCTGTATAATGAATCGGGGGGGGGCCAACGAAGAGAAAAGGAGGGAAAGGTAGGTTTTTTTATTTATTTTATTATTTAATTATTTAATTATGCACAAGGGTTGACTTTTACATACGACCACGAAACGAGGTCCACCGCCTGTCGTCCATAGCGTTTTACCCCCATTCCGAACACAATGGGATATGTATCGTAAGCTGGTTTGATCGTTACAATCAGTTTCCATTGAATTTACAATTTAAATCCTTATATTGAATTTTAAACGTACATTTCAAATTTCCGGGGTCACATACTAACTAGAAAAATTCCAGAAAAATATTTTCTAGTTTCGTATTGACGATACGGTCCTAACAAAACTAGTTTCGTCGAATTCTGAGACCGTTTGAAAAATGGTCATTTTCCAGTCGATTAAAATCAACTGAAACTGGTCAAACGCGTTTTCCTTTGCCACGCTCACATATTGATTCGAAAAGTTATGAAATTTGGAACCTAGCAATAACTTGACACTGCGGATCCAACAAAACTGGTTTCGACGAAATCCGAGGTCGTTTGCAAAACGGCTATTTTTAAGGGCTATATATATATATAAAAATATATATAAATTCCACAGCGACTATTTCTAATTTTAAACTGGACATATCTTATCATTCCTAAGATGAAATCTCAGTTTGTTAACTTCGTTACAAAGATATAGTTATACAGATTCAAATATTTCTTGTTTCGTTCAATTCTGACTTATATTGAATTTTGTATATTCATTTGAAATTAGAAATCGAATTTTCGAACTACCGCGCCATTTTCAATTCCTTTTATAATTATATATAATTATTTATATTCTAACGACGACGTATATAATATATACGTTCGAATTATATTCAGAATAAATTTCACGTCGATATTATTTAAAATAATTCATTTTAAATAATCAAAATTCGCTAAAATGGCCAAAATAAAAATTTTAAACTGGCCCAGATTTTCGGGTTGTTACAATAGTACATTCACATAATAATACATCATGATAGGGAAATACAAATCTAATTGGATACATAGGTGTAGTTAAACTACTAGACTTGTCCTGCAACTTGAACTTCGTAAGGTTCCATTTGCCAACCTGAATTACTTGCCTACTCATAATAAATATTATGAGTACCCAAGAGTTTAGGGAAAACACAGAAAATAAACACCGGGTCAGTCAGGGGGCTGGTGTGAGTAAACACAGTTAAAAAGATATAAACAAGGAAATAAGGAATAAGGTGTTCCGTTATTAATAGATTCAATTACTTAGAAATCTTAATCCCAATCCATAACTAATATATGGGAAACGACCCTTGTATTTTAATATCAAAACATTTGATATTTACGATAGTATTTATCAAATAAATAATCATCTAGTGAATCGCTTGCATCTCACGTTCACGTACATAGAATAAGATCTAAACTGTTGAGCGCTTATTGGAATTTGGTTTCTAACTGACAGGGTATGGGAGCACCCACCGATCAGTGTACTCTAGAGAAGATACACTGGGGTTCAACAAGAACATCCTGCAACCCGGCCACACATGACCGTCCACTCATTTAGCTTGAGTGTAACGAATATATTACCACCTCCACGGTTGGGAATGACCCACCGATTACCGAAGTTACAGCAGTGAATATAGATTTAAGAAACAAAAGGAAATACTCTAGATAGTGATAATATACCCTGCTTGGGTATGACCCAACTAGCCATGCTGCCTAGCCCAACTATTGTCTTTCCGGGTTGTGAGGTTTGAAGTCACGTTTACCGTTGACGGATTATTCTTCAACATCTTTGAATATCACACCGTCCTATCTGACAGATCACTCATTTGTTTCCACAAATATATTCTGGGTATAAGGCTAAAGAAACGAATTTCTTCGCCACCAACAAAATACACTTACGTAAAGTCGATGTGTAAAATCTGAATGATATACGTTGTCAGACATCCGACAGTTCGGATCTGTTCTGGGATTGAACAGACCGTAGATACTATTTTGAAGTAGTCCTTGCATTCTTCATCTTTATCGGTTCCCGGCATACGTCGTAAAATTCGCGTCGAAGTGGAAAGTAAATTCCGGACTCTTCGAAACGATGTATGAATTGTCTTTTGTAGTCGATAATTTATTAACAGCTTACTGTTTTAATCCAGTTGCACATCCTGTATTTATAATTATATATACAGTATATAATTCTCTGGTTTATATCTGGATATTTTAAATATCGTTTACAAATGTATAGTTAAAGTATGTGCGACGCACACAAGACAATTTTTATCAATATTTGACAGTGTCTAGAAAAAGCCCGTGCTTCGCACATAGTATTTTGTCATGTTGAACATTGATGTTTAGATGATGTTTCACTGCTAAAGTTCTACTGGAAAATCATTTATTTCCTTCATATTTTACTCAAATAAATTGTTTAATAATTTATTTAAATTAAATTATCTTTAAAACTTAAGTTTCCATCTCGATGAACTTCATCGGACAACTTCGATTCTCTGACCTCACTGTCATCTTTACTGTTCCACTTGCCTAAGCCAAATTAAATAAAAACTTTATTTTTATTTAATTAATTAATTTCTGATTTATTTTATATTTATTTATTTAATTTAATTAACTTCGACTTAATTAAATTCTTGCCTTGGAAAAACTGTTCTCGCTTGTATTTGCCAAGTCGGATCTCGGCATCTCAAAATCAAGTGATCACCACGGGGTGATCACCGATTTTCACTTGCCAAACCCACGTGCCTTGCCACTTTGTTTTGCCAAATGCTAACAACTCCAAAACACTGCTGATCTCCTCCAAAATCTCGTGCCAGATCCTTCTTTCCCCTTCTCCATTTTCCTGATACACACGGTGCACATGTGTACGTGCACACCGCCTCTGGCCACCGTACGGCCTCCGATCTTCCTCCCACAAGTTACCTCACCTTCCTTGATCACATACGACCAGTCGCCACCACCGTCAGTCGCCTCCTTCTCCAAATCCATCTTCCACATTTTCAAACCGAAAGCTGCTCCTCAATACCCATACCTACATCGACCTCGTCCGACCCCCTCCGACCACCTGGAGACCTCGCACCGCCGCCGATAGCTGCCCCAACTTCCGACGTCGCTCCTCCCCAAGTTCTGGCCCACTCGATCCATCGTGGGACCCGTACATCGCCTCCAAACCGATGAACCCAATTTGCCTCTCAAAACATAAATCGAGCTCGACAGCTCGAATCACTGACTCGAAAAATCATGGGGCATTTTTCTCGTGTTCCCCGATGTGACCAGCTCCTTCACGCTCCACGCCTCGACCATCATCGTCACTGATCGCCGGAATTTGGTCAAAGTGCAATTTTCGGTTGTCCCCCTCTATCTCGCTCATCTCAACAATAAAAATCATGAAATTACTTTTAAAAATCATTATTTAGTGCTACGATTACATCTATAACCCTGTAATTCATTTCTATGATGTTTGAAAATTTGGTGATTAAGTTTGAGACAGAGAACCATATGTTTCTTCTGTTTTCTTGTTTCAAACATATATAGATGAGGTTTGGTTCTTGCTAAAATGTTTATATATATATTTTCGTATATAAGTTAACTCATACATATGCTTGTATAGCTTGCGTTTGAGATCATCAAGGTATATTTCATTTTACAAAGGTTTTGTTTTTGACAGTAAACAAAACTGTCTTGGTTTCTTTGATCAAATAATTGATAAACTCATTACCATTTCTATCATGAATAACACTTGCATACATAGTTTTACAGATGATCTAAGCAGGGTGTTTTAACATCTATAAGGTGATAACAACATAGTAAACTTGCATTGATATATAAAAATGGAAGGTATATAAAACTGTTTACTATAAACAATGAAATCAAACTCGAACTTAGTGAGGTTTACTCACTTGAAAACTCCTGTATTTTTCTTGCTTGTGAAAGGTTAAAATTTCAGCAAAAGCTATTGAGTTTGTGTAAAAGGAAACGCATGGAAATGGAGATGTATTTATAGGCCACTTTCCCTTATAGTTTTCTACAGCAAAAAGCTTTTGTTTCCTACCTACCCCCTATTTCTCTCTCTTCGAATGGTGCATATTTGTTACAGCAAAAATGAAGTACCTTGCACAAAAGATAATTCTAGCAACCCTTACTTCTCTCTTCAAAGTACATAAGCCCTTACACCTTCATTAAATGCATAGCTTACTTTCATTAAATGCAAACTTAACCCTTCTTGTCAAGATAAAGAATGATTATTCTTCTCTTGGATATTTTGTTTGCACTTATCATTTTAGCTACAGACATATATGTATGAGGGGATTAGGTGATGTTTAAGTCCAAATCTACTACTAAATGATGGAGTTTGCACTTTCTTTTGTTTTGGTTTTAAACTCTCTTGTTTGTTGCTAATTGAAATGGTGTATATATGCATATATACATGCATATTTGGCCGTAACATATATATATATATATATATATATATATATGTATGTATGTATGAATATATATATACATATACTTTTTTCCATGTTATACTCTTATATATATATATATATAAAAGTGTTAATATCCTTAAACTTGTTTGCCTTTATTTACTTTCGATTTAAATCTTTTTCTTGAATTTGATATCATGTATCATTATATATACATAAGTAGCCATAGTATATGTATATACTCCTTAGTCATGAGACATCACTTATATATAAACATATATATATATATATATAAGTGTTAAACTCTTTTAAACTTGAATGCTTATATTTGCTTCTAAAATGATAACGTGCCTATGCTAGTTGTAAAATAGGATTTGCCATATCTATTTCATGTTGCCCATGCTTATATAGGTGATTATATATATTAAAACTGGTTGAACACTCCCGATATATTTTAAATCTCTATATTAAAATAGATATCAGAGGCTTGAACAATCCCGCCATTACAGACTACCCCACTTAAAAGAATTTTGCCCCGAAATTACATAAGAAAGATAGAAAGTTTCCAAAAGAAAATATTTCAATAACTGGTTGTTTTAGTACACATACACATACGACTAGTTCTGTACTAGCACTAGTCTTGATACATACAATAATACTAGACTTGACTACTCAAGTTCTAAACTACCCCAAAATATACATACGTAACTATCCTCCTCCAGTCTCTGTCCTACTACTCGTCGTCAAAGATATCTATTATCTCTACGACCTCCTCATCATCAGATATATTAATGACTTCAACTACGTCTTCTGAATCTGTCTCCTCCTCATCATCCTCTATATAAATCAGACCCACTGGTGGTATTAAATATAGCCTCACCACGGGGTATCCATACTCACCGAATACTTGTACTCCTCCTCCTGCTATGCGAAACTCGACGAGAACTTGTTCCAATCTATTCCATATCGCTGTCCTTTGGGCTACTTGCTCTTCTTGCTGGTTTCCCGTAGCAATGACTGGGGTTCCCGGAACAACTTGGTCTTCTTCTTCCTCTTCTTCTTCTTCTTCTTCTTCTTCTTCTTCGTATTCTTCCTCTTCAGCGTCCATATACTCAACTTCTTCCTCCTCGAGAACTCATTTTCAACTCCCTGAGTACAGGAATTGAAATTTCATTAACTAAACTGGAAATATATATCGAGGGATTACCTAAGTAACTACGATCTACCTATATTAAAAATATAGTTTTTAGTAAAAATACGCTCTCTTACTATTTCAAAGCCTAAATGTTTCCGAAGAACATAGGCTCTGATACCAACTATAACGGCGTGATTTTCGACCCTCCAAAAACCGTGTCATTATTGAAAGAAATTAGAAGATGAGATAGGAAAGATAGAACTAATAGAATAGAAGAATAAGAAGTTATCAGAAATCTCACAGCGGAATTTAAAAATACAAATACATTACATCATAGGGTCTGATACATCATAATACATCAACTTACATCATCATAGTACATTCACATAATAATACATCATGATAGGAAAATACAAATCTAACTGGATACATAGGTGTAGTTAAACTACTAGACTTGTCCTGCAACTTGAACTTCGTAAGGTTCCATTTGCCAACCTGAATTACTTGCCTACTCATAATAAATATTATGAGTACCCAAGAGTTTAGGGAAAACACAGAAAATAAACTCCGAGTCAGTCAGGGGACTGGTGTGAGTAAACACAGTTAAAAAGATGTAAACAGGGAAATAAGGAATAAGGTGTTCCGTTATTAATAGATTCAATTACTTAGAAATCTTAAGCCCAATCCATAACTTATATATGGGATACGACCCTTGTATTTTAATATCAAAACGTTTGATATTTACGATAGTATTTATCAAATAAATAATCATCTAGTGAATCACTTGCATCTCACGTTCACGTACATAGAATAAGATCTAAACTGTTGAGCGCTTATTGGAATTTGGTTTCTAACTGACAGGGTATGGGAGCACCCACCGATCAGTGTACTCTAGAGAAGATACACTGGGGTTCAACAAGAACATCCTGCAACCTGGCCACACATGACCGTCCACTCATTTAGCTTGAGTGTAACGAATATTTTACCACCTCCACGGTTGGGAATGACCCACCGATTACCGAAGTTACAGCAGTGAATATAGATTTAAGAAACAAAAGGAAATACTCTAGATAGTGATAATATACCCTGCTTGGGTACGACAAAACTAGCCATGCTGCCCAGCCCAACTATTGTCTTTCCGGGTTGTGAGGTTTGAAGTCACGTTTACCGTTGACGGATTATTCTTCAACGTTTTTGAATATCACACCGTCCTATCTGACAGATCACTCATTTGTTTCCACAAATATATTATGGGTATAAGGCTAAAGAAACGAATTTCTTCGCCACCAACAAAATACACTTACGTAAAGTCGATGTGTAAAATCTGAACGATATACGTTATCAGGCATCCGACTGTTCGGATCTGTTCTGGGATTGAACAGACCGTAGATACTATTTTGAAGTAGTTCTTGCATTCTTCATCTTTATCGATTCCCGGTATACGTCGTAAAATTTGAGTCGAAGTGGAAAGTAAATTCCGGACTCTTCGAAACGATGTACGAATTGTCTTTTGTAGTCGATAATTTATTAACAGCTTACTGTTTTTAATCCAGTTGCACATCCTATATTTATAATTATATATACAGTATATAATTCTCTGGTTCATATCTGGATATTTTAAATATCGTTTACAAATGTATAGTTAAAGTATGTGCGACGCACACAAGATGTTATACAATTTTTATCAATATTTGACAGTGTCTAGAAAAAGCCCGTGCTTCGCACATGGTATTTTGTCATGTTGAACATTGATGTTTAGATGATGTTTCACTGCTAAAGTTCTGCTGGAAAATCATTTATTTCCTTCATATTTTACTCAAATAAATTATTCAATAATTTATTTAAATCAAATTATCTTTAAAACTTAAGTTTCCATCTCGATGAACTTCATCGGACAACTTCGATTCTCTGACCTCACTGTCATCTTTACAGTTCCACTTGCCTAAGCCAAATTAAATAAAAACTCTATTTTTATATAATTAATTAATTTCTGATTTATTTTATATTTATTTATTTAATTTAATTAACTTCGACTTAATTAAATTCTTGCCTTGGAAAAACTGTTCTCGCTTGTATTTTCCAAGTCGGATCTCGGCATCTCAAAATCAAGTGATCACCACGGGGTGATCAGCGATTTTCACTTGCCAAACCCACGTGCCTTGCCACTTTGTTTTGCCAAATGCTAACAACTCCAAAACACTGCTGATCTCCTCCAAAATCTCGTGCCAGATCCTTCTTTCCCCTTCTCCATTTTCCTGATACACACGGTGCACATGTGTACGTGCACACCGCCTCTGGCCACTGTACGGCCTCCGATCCTCCTCCCACAAGTTGCCTCACCTTCCCTGATCACATACGACCAGTCGCCACCACCGTCAGTCACCTCCTTCTCCAAATCCATCTTCCACATTTTCAAACCGAAAGCTGCTCCTCAATACCCCTACCTACATCGGCCTCGTCCGACCCCCTCCGACCACCTGGAGACCTCGCACCGCCGCCGATAGCTGTGCCAACTTCCGATATCGCTCCTCCCGAAGTTCTGGCCCACTCGATCCATCGTGGGACCCTTACATCGCCTCCAAACTGATGAACCCAATTTGCTTCTCAAAACATAAATCGAGCTCGACAGCTCGAATCACTCACTCGAAAAATCATGGGGCATTTTTCTCGTGTTCCCCGATGTGACCAGCTCCTTCACGCTCCACGCCCCGACCATCATCATCACCGATCGCCGGAATTTGGTCAAAGTGCCATTTTCGGTTGTCCCCCTCTATCTCGCTCATCTCAACAATAAAAATCATGAAATTACTTTTAAAAATCATTATTTAGTGCTACGATTACATCTATAACCCTGTAATTCATTTCTATGATGTTTGAAAATTTGGTGATTAAGTTTGAGACAGAGAACCATATGTTTCTTCTGTTTTCTTGTTTCAAACATATATAGATGAGGTTTGGTTCTTGCTAAAATGTTTATATATATTTTCGTATATAAGTTAACTCATACATATGCTTGTATAGCTTGCGTTTGAGATCATCAAGGTATATTTCATTTTACAAAGGTTTTGTTTTTGATGGTAAACAAAACTGTCTTGGTTTCTTTGATCAAATAATTGATGAACTCATTACCATTTCTATCATGAATAACACTTGCATACATAGTTTTACAGATGATCTAAGCAGGGTGTTTTAACATCTATAAGGTGATAACAACATAGTAAACTTGCATTGATATATAAACATGGAAGGTATATAAAACTGTTTACTGTAAACAATGAAATCAAACTTGAACTTAGTGAGGTTTACTCACTTGAAAACTCCTGTATTTTTCTTGCTTGTGAAAGGTTAAAATTTCAGCAAAAGCTCTTGAGTTTGTGTAAAAGGAAACACATGGAAATGGAGATGTATTTATAGGCCACTTTCCCTTATAGTTTTCTACAGCAAAAAGCTTTTGTTTCCTACCTACCCCCTCTTTCTCTCTCTTCGAATGGTGCATATTTGTTACAGCAAAAATGAAGTACCTTGCACAAAAGATAATTCTACCAACCCTTACTTCTCTCTTCAAAGTACATAAGCCCTTACACCTTCATTAAATGAATAGCTTACTTTCATTAAATGCAAACTTAACCCTTCTTGTCAAGATAAAGAATGATTATTCTTCTCTTGGATATTTTGTTTGCACTTATCATTTTAGCTGCAGACATATATGTATGAGGGGAATAGGTGAAGTTTAAGTCCAAATCTACTACTAAATGATGGAGTTTGCACTTTCTTTTGTTTTGGTTTTAAGCTCTCTTGTTTGCTGCTAATTGAAATGGTGTATATATGCATATATACATGCATATTTGGCCGTAACATATATATATGTGTGAATATATATATACCTATACTTTTTCCATGTTATACTCTTATATATATATATATATATATATATATATATATATAAGTGTTAATCTCCTTAAACTTGTTTGCCTTTATTTGCTTTCGATTTAAATCTTTTTCTTGAATTTGATATCATGTATCATTATATATACATAAGTAGCCATAGTATATGTATGTACTCCTTAGTCATGAGACATCACTTATATATAAACATATATATATATATATAAGTGTTAAACTCTTTTAAACTTGAATGCTTATATTTGCTTCTAAAATGATAACTTGCCTATGCTAGTTGTAAAATAGGATTTGCCATATCTATTTCATGTTGCCTATGCTTATATAGGTGATTATATATATTAAAACTGGTTGAATACTCCCGATATATTTTAAATCTCTATATTAAAATAGATATCAGAGGCTTGAAAAATCCCGCCATTACGGACTACCCCACTTAAAAGAATTTTGCCCCGAAATTACATAAGAAAGATAGAAAGTTTCCAAAAGAAAATATTTCAATAACTGGTTGTTTTAGTACACATACACATACGACTAGTTCTGTACTAGCACTAGTCTTGATACATACAATAATACTAGACTTGACTACTCAAGTTCTAAACTACCCCAAAATATACATACGTAACTATCCTCCTCCAGTCTCTGTCCTACTACTCGTCGTCAGAGATATCTATTATCTCTACGACCTCCTCATCATCAGATATATTAATGACTTCAACTACGTCTTCTGAATCTGTCTCCTCCTCGTCATCCTCTATATAAATCAGACCCACTGGTGGTATTAAATATAGCCTCACCACGGGGTATCCATACTCACTGAATACTTGTACTCCTCCTCCTGCTATGCGAAACTCGACGAGAACTTGTTCCAATCTATTCCATATCGCTGTCCTTTGGGCTACTTGCTCTTCTTGCTGGTTTCCCGTAGCAATGACTGGGGTTCTCGGAACAACTTGGTCTTCTTCTTCCTCTTCTTCTTCTTCTTCTTCGTATTCTTCCTCTTCTTCTTCTTCTTCGTATTTTTAATCACAGTTTGGTTTATGCCCCAAATCCATATTCATGCTTTCAACTCAAGCTCTGGCCCAAATTTCCCAATACAAGTTAAGCCCCAATTTTAACGGATTAAACAAGCTTCACATATTCTTTACAGTTCCAATAACATGTTTCACTTAATCTTAAATTAAGCCTATAGATTTCTATGTCCCAAACCAAAAGTCATAATTTATTATATAAATCATGCCTCAATTTTTAGTCCAATTTCACAATATAATTTATGATCCCAATCCCAATCGTGATACAAAGTACAAGTTATGCCCCCAAATTACCATTTCCAGTCATTCCCAATTTAGCCCAATTTCGTTTGTACGCATATTTTAGCGATATCGGCCTAGGCTCGAAAGTAGCTTGGCTATAAAAATAAAAAGGGAATGAAGGAGAGAGAAGGACATAATAGGCATAAAACCAACAGTAACAGAAATGGGCATTGATAGCAGAAATAGGCATATAAGAACAGATCTGATGAACAGATATAGGCATATAAGAACAGATCTGATGAACAGAAATAGGCATATAAGAGCAGATCTTATGAACGTGTAATAACAGGACTGATTATGCATAGTGTCATGATCATAAACAGGCATGATGAGATTTAATCAGTGAACTAGATATAGAAATATAGCAAATCTGATATGATTCCAATAGTCACAGGCTTAGATCTAATTCATAGTCATGTCAAGATTGCATTTTAATTATTTTTATCTAAAAATAACGTAGACTCACAGAGAATAGACTTAAGAGACAGAAGAATAGTTGTAGATGTTGAATCACAGATCTCTTTGAATGACTCTAGTTGATTGTTGAAGAAGAAAAACTTGATTTATTCTGGGCAGAGGGAGCATCTAGTTCTCCATTGTTTTAGGTGTGGAAAAACAAGAGAAATGGGGTCTTATTTATAGCCTAGGATCTATGAATCTAGTTAAGAAAGGAGTCCATGTACGAAAACCAAATTCTTCCTATATCTATATGGGAGTTGACCCCTCCCCCTTTGGATGTCAACCCCGGGGTTGACCCATGTGTCGACCCCAAACACCCTAGGTCGACCCAAGACCCCCCCCCCCCAAAATGGGGCGATTCGGCTATTCCTTCTCCCGATTCGCTATTTTGATATATATATATATATATATATATATATATATGTATATGTATTTTTATTAATTTGTTTGTATATATATAATTCTCTTATGTGTATACAAACTTGTAGGTTAAATAACTACTTCATACGATGTCGTTTTACGCAAACTTGGTATCTATATGAAGCAGAATTCCAAGACAAACGCAAGGACGCAGTCTGTTTTACTTAATTCCCAATATTTAATTAAGTATTCCTTAGTTTATCATCTTAATGTGTTTTATAATACGGGGTTTTACATTTATCCTTCGTTTTTCTTTTGTTTTTTTACGATTCTTATAAACGGCTAAAATTCTTTAATTTATAATGTATCACTACTGATTTTCTTAAATGATTTGCAATGTGTAAACGTGTTATATTATAAGAAATATGAGGCATGAGACTAGCATCATTAGTTAAGCCTGATGTTAAATGTTTACTACATCTAACATGAAATTTCATGGCAGACAAAATATTACAGTGTTTGGCCTTCTAATTTGACACTGTTACAAGTATGAGGTTATATACCAAGCCATTGGGAACATGTGAACTATGTTTGTGCTGATTATCAGTTAGGAGCATGGACTACCCGAATGCTTTTAGTTCTCATAAGATACCTTGCAAACTTGATGAATTATAAAAAGGACGGTGTTGGCATCACCCAGCTGTGAAGAGTAGGCCAATCTTCGCCACCAGGCATTGGTGGCAAAGCTATTATTCCCTCTGGCAATAAAAAGGGGGAATAAGCCTAATTTTACAACTAAGGTTCAAACCTGAGTCAAATCAATTTGTTATAATGGTTTCTGATATTACGTCACTTGTTCTGTAGTATTTTGGCAAACAATAATAATTTACTAGTCCAACCTAACCCTCATTATTAATAATATTTTCAAAATCATGTCCCTCTAGTATTAACCTTTTAATCAATGTTTTCATTGAGCTATTGAATGTTTCTAGAAGACTCAACCCTCCGGATGTCATTTATATTTTCATCTAAGTTCTTCACGCCTTAAAAATTATCCTTCACTTAAACATACACTTTTCAATTGCATATTTGATCACTATTTTCTCAACAAATATATGTATAAGTTATACATTTTATTTCAACAGATGAACTGAACATAAGAAACAAATTTAAAATCTTCGATTAATTAAACAAGTAGAATTGAGTAATGTTCATTTATTTACATAAAAGAATTAATTCACATGTCATTTTACAACATATATAAAAAATTATAATTCACAAAACCAAAAATAAATCCCTAATTTATTTACATAAACTTGAATTCATAACCAAACTAAAATTGTAACCAGGAACAATCTTATGATTCATGACGAGAATAAAAATCTAGATGCTTATTTCAATCCTATGAAATATACCTGGTTTGGAACGAGGCAAAGGCAGAGAGGATGATAAACGCAAATCAAATTTGAAGCGGAAGGGCGAAGGCGGCAACAAGCAAAAACCCTAAATTTTAGCTTCAGAAAAGATGTAGTGATTAGAAGTTGCGGATTGAGAAGAACACAAATTGAGGAGAATGCGAAAGAATTGAAGTTACTAGACCATTTTTTATTCTCCAAAGAACCTTTGAAAGTTTAGATCTAGAATTTGAGATTTGGGGAAGAACGAAATGAAAAGGAAGCGTGTGAAAACATTAGTGGGAATAGAGGAAGAGTAGTAGATAGGGACGGATGGTTGAGATTTATTTTTAACAGACAGTGTGGATGGCTGAGGTGTATTTTTTTAATTAGAATATATATAGATCTACTGCAACACAATTTGAAATACATGTTAACATTTTGAAGCATGTTTTGCAATAGACAAAAATCAGCATAACTATGGTTACATTGTAGCTTGGAATACCATGGATTTTCGTTGCAGCGGGTCGTCTATGATGTAGTGATTTATTTAATAACAATGAAAGTAAATGGGATGAATTAAATTAATTACTTTATTAATTACTTTAAATGGAAGGACCAATTAGAATGGTTTAACGAGTTAACAATGTTAAGTTGGATAAGTTAGTTGCTTAAATGGTAATTGATTACTAAATTATTATAAATTAATTTAATTAAAATTCATAAAATCTTAAAACCTTGTTATTAGTCAAATGAGTTTTTAAGAAAATTTATATTAACAATAACATATAAGTTTAAGTTGAATTCTTCTTGGAATTTTATTTAATTGAATTTCCTAAATCCAAGTTGGACGAAGGTATTAAAAACCAAATTTATATGAAAGTCTCGTAAATGATTACAATTATTGGAATGAATTAATAAAGTTATAAACTTCGATTGATTTATGGAATGAATGGAAGGCTAGAAGTATAAGATATAAAATGGAAATCGAAATAGGAATCTGAATTGAATTAAAATGGTTTAGCGAGATAAGTTATAAGGATTCGATCCTAAATCGCATATTTAAATATGGGTTTATTTAAGATATAACCCAATTATGTTTGAAGTAAGTTTTTAATAAGTTTTATATAGGATTTGATTCATATTGGAATCAAGGCTTATTTAAAATGTTTAGAAAGATATATTATGTACGATAAGGAATTTGTTGTGGTTTTCAAAGAAATTAGAACCTGTTGTTCGTTGGTTGAGTTGAGTAATTTTCGAGGTGTCAATCTGATGTTGGTTTCGTCCTTCGGGTTTATATACTTAGAGATTTATTCACTTACCAATTAAAAATGAGGAGCTAATGATGCAGAAGTGAAATGATAATTGAATATTCTTATATTTAAGAAAAGGGATACGTTTTCCTAGTATTGAAGATATTGAAGTTTTAAATCAACTATTCGTTAATAATCAAAGAGGCCAAGTGGTTTTGGATATTGAACCACTAAATATATTTTACTTTTATGGATGATAGTTTGTTCATTTGACAGTTAAATAACCGACTATCAAATTTGACAGATTATCGATTGTTGGTATGGAAAGTCCAGGATCGAATTTATATTCGAAAACCATTCTGACCAACAAATACGTAAACATGGAAGCTAGCAGATGATGATCGAGATGGAGCTTTTGAAGACTATAGATCTTCGTTAAATGGCAGAACAACTTAAAACCTCTTGTGGGACCCTTGAGATATATCGTGGTTCTATCGTGGATGAAATCTACGGATTGCAAGGACTACTCACTACTGATCTATACGGTGATTCCTAGGATGTAGTAGGAGGGTGCTTTCAGTTTGTCCAGACCCAGGACAACTTGTATGGACAAGTCTCTGGCAGAGTATTTCCAAAAGTGTCACGTACGTTGATTTCTTCAAACGTACGAAAATTATGTCGGGGAAGGGAACTTCTCTTAGCTTAACAACTAGAGTATTTTTGTGGATGTCAATTAGTGATTTTCTCGTGGATCTGACATTGTGACATTCAAAGTGAATGGTGGCCAGATGTTCTAGAAAAGTAATTATAACCTCAAGCCATACAACCAGGAAATGACAAAAATTGGGCACGCCGCATGGCTAAGTGGGTGACTCCCAACTAGGGTGTATTGTCACAATATAGAGAAAATTCATTATTTTTTCTTCTTTCAATTTCTGTATCTCCCGGGAATGGTTATGTTGCTTGCAACCATAGGTGACAACATATTCAATACACTCAAGAGAAATGAGTGGTCAGTCATGTGTGAGCCGGGTAGCAAGCCGTTCTTATTGAATCTAGTGTATTCCTCTCTAGAGATACACTATAAGAAGGTGGTTCCATACCTTGTCATAGTTGAAATCCAATCTCCAATAAGCTCTCGCTATTTTTGATATTATACAATGTATGTAGAGCATGAGATGCAAGCGTTCTACTAGATGGTTATCTATTTGTTATTGACATTGTTATAATCTCCAAATAGATATGATTTTCAAAATGTGTCGGGTCACCATAAGGAAAAAACCATCCATGTTTATGTGTGGATTGCTCTTACGATTTTCTTTTTCTTTCATCAAGAATTTTCAAAAACTAAAATCAAGTTGGATATTATTTATAAACTTACTGGGTTTTCTCGAGCTGGTTCACCAGATTGATCCTGGAATTTGCATTGCTCGAGCCAGACCGAGTTTTTATGGTTCAGGTTATCGGATGTCGTAAAGTCTGGATATGAGTTAGAGAAGTCCAGACGTATGATTTATATTATGTATTCCTTTGTGTGTTGGATATGAGGACAGGTTGTTATAACTGTCTAGGTGTATTGATGTACTCTGATGATTGTATGTATTATTTCAAGCTTTTAATTAAGATTTATTTTTATGTTATATTTATTCCAATGTGATTTGAAACTCTATGTTGTGATGGTTCTTCTACTTATTCTTTTATTCTAATATTTCTTTCATATCTCACCCTCTAATTTCCTTCTTTTAACTATCTGGTGTTTTCAATACTTAGGTCTTGGCAAGTAACACGGGTTTTAGTATTATTGTCAAAATTTGGGCGTCGAATACCCCCGAGTCGCTACAGTGGTTTCAGAGTATAAAGTTTGGTAAAAACCTTGGCTCTGTGGCATAACTCGATAGAGATGGGGTAAGTAATACATTAGATTGAGTTTCAGTGTATATATATGAGAGAGCGTATTTGAAGATTTTATAAAAATGTTTTGTATTATAATGTTTGATCGGTTCAAGTAGGACTGACAATTGACACAATATTTTTTGTAAAGGGGGTGAAGCCCAGACTATATTTTTGTATAGAAAAGAATTAATTTTATCAAATTATTGAGATATCGGTGTGTTTGATTGATTTGAGCGGAATTCAAATTTGGTTAAAAATTTGAAATGGTTTAATATAACAAAACGTGATTTCATATGAAATTGGTGAATGAGATTAAATGAATTCGAACTTGCTTGTGAACTGCAAGTAAACTTATCAGAAAAATCAATTAGTTAATTAAATTGAACTTAACTTGGTAAAGTTGATTGTGCATTGCTTGTTATTTGGATGTTAGATTGGTTGGATAACAAAATTAAGCTTCAGGTTAATAAGAAGTTGAATGAATAATAAAACTTAGAAATAAATTCTAATATAATGAATTTAAATAGAATCAAATATGAAATGAAATCAAAGGATTTAACCATATATTTATTACTTGAATTGTGAATTGAGTTAAGTACAGGCTGGAAGAAAAGAGAGTTGTTAATTGCTTTGCTTTGGAATTGGAGTTTGGTTGCCCGACAAATAGGTAAACCTTAATATTACGGTTGAGTGATTGATTTTATACCCCTGAGTTGGGTTGTCATTTGGCTTTTGTTTCCTTTAGATTGATGTGAGGTCCGGAGTGGCGTGTTTAGTTGTACCGATCGAACCGTGCAGAGGAGATTCTGGCGAATTTTCGTAAGTTCTTAAAACTTAGATTATTTTTTATGATAATTTTATTTTGAAAACAATTGGGATAGTAACATTTTTTCTACTTAGTAATTTCGGGGACGAAATTCTTTTAAGAGGGAAGGAATGTAACAACGAAGAATTTTAGAGAGATAAATTTAAACATTTAAATTAGTTTAAATATTAATTTTGAATTAGAAATGGATTTTTATATTGAATTCATTTATTAAAAACAAAGTTTGAATGTTAAATTTAGATTCAAAATAAAACGAGCTCGCAACGTCACGGTATTTCGTAATATTGAGTTTTGAACTTTAATTGAATATATAGGATCCGATATAAGTCAGAATTCTGTGAAACAAGAAATATTGAAATCTATTTGATTATAGTTTTTTAGTGAAAGTGAAAAATCGAGATTTCTTCTTACAAATTGTAAATTATGTCTAAATCAAATTTTCAAATAGTCGCTATGGATTCGTTTATAAACGATAACGTTTATTTAATAAATTTAAAAAGGAATTTTTATATTTTTTAGATATCATTTTAACTTGAAATTTTTAAACGATAAGTTATAATTCTATTCTGGTGGGATTTGAAGTGATATATTATTTCATTTGGATATATACGACAATAATAATTCAATTATTTTTAAATTGGATTGTTTTGGAATTTAAGTACATTAAATCGATATTATATAAGCCTTAGAAATAACTATTTTCCAAACAACCTCCATTTTCAATGAAATGAATTTAATTGGAATACGTACGGCTAGTTACTGCTAGATTTCCAGTTTGGAACCAATTGCAGTTATTTTTGTAAGCACGTTAAATTTAAATGTGGACCGATAAATATATTGGAATTAAAATAATGTTGTTTTGCAAACGGATACGGAATTCGACGAAATTACTTTCATTCAGACTGGAACGTCAATACATAGTAATGTATTTGTTTTCGTTGAGTTTGAAACCAGTATGTGGCAGTGCGTATATTTAACGCTAGCGTAAATAATGATATGAATTTATTAATCGTGTACAAACGAATAATATATATAAATTACTTAGCCCCTACGTAATAAAATAAAAGAGAACAACCAAACTTATATTTATTTTTAGCCTACCTAACAACGTTCTAGGTTACATTAGAGAATTGAAATTACAATGCACCTATTCGCTAAATTCTCAGCCTACCCTGTACACTATTTTTCCATCAGCCTCACACCGTAAATAGCTACCCTACTCAAATTATAATGCAAACCGACATGGTAGATTAGGACCTTTCTTCCTACATACTCCCATACTACACGTGTTTTCAAATGGACGACGATCTTGTATTTTCATTTCAGTAGACCGAGATACAGCTATGACCTATCATCTATACAGTGAAAAGAAAACCCAAGCTTTCCTACTGCAATTGTACCGATGCTGCAATCCTAAAATGTCCAAGAACATGGCTAAACAAAGTAGGTATTGAGGTTTTGTGCACAACGGAAGTTTGAAAGAACACCTGAAAAACAGGATCTTTATCACCTAATCACTTGAAGATGAATTTGGTTGAAAATAACAACACAATAAATTGGAAATCATAATATTACACAAGATATTCCACCCAACCACCATCTTTATTTATTCACTAAAAACAAATTTTTGTTTACACTCAATAGACCAAAACCAAAAATAAACAAAATACAATTGAATTAATAACCTTATTGAAATAAGCAAAGAATATATAGATGACTACAAATATTGTTGGAGCAGAAGAGCAATGAAGAATGACGACAAACCCTGGAATCTACCTGGAGGCACCACCTATGTCTTTAGTAGTAAATAGGAATAACTACTCTCAGCCCTAATTTCTACATCTTCCTCTCCAGGGCGCAAGCCCCTAGACTTAGACAATCTCTCCAAATATCTCACATGGTTTCTTGTCAATTATATTGATCTAACCAAGAAGGCTGCATATATAGAGAATAGAACACCAAGGCTAATATCCAAATTGCCCCTTCAAAATATCTATAGAATATAAACCTTCATTTCTTTCCTTCTATGATAAAATCAATCAAGTCAATCAATCAATTAACCAATCAATCAACCAATCAACCTATCAATTAGTAAATTAATTAATTAATCATTTAATTAATCAACCAATCAATTAATCAAATCAATAAAATCAATTAATTGATTACATCCTCTTCATAAAATATTTGAATCAAAAAATTCAGCACTCCACCTTTATTCAAATACACTTATCTCCAACAATCCACAAACAATTCAACTTAGCTCTTTCAACAACACCGACTCTCAATTAAAACCAACCTCGATTTCAAGGCAACGAGATACACCCCAGTCGATTTGAAAGGACTACGACCACACCTTAATTACAAACACAACTCACCGCCTGCAAAAGATGCATCTTCCACATAAGCTGCACAACGCAAAGCTAACGGTCTAAAAGTGATTGTAATAACATTAAGCCCTCCATCTCGTATTTTTGGATTTTACAACTAGACATTCGTCTTATGTTTGACATGATCTCTTCATCTCCGGGATCCCTCGAGCATCATCAACATTTAGAACCTTGTCGATAGCTTGATCCTCCACCTTAGGACCATCAACAGTGACCATACTAACCTCTCCACCTTGCTGCGGATTATGTGCTTCAACCGTCATCTGCCCTCTTCTTCGTCTTCTTCCATCTTCTCTCATCCACATCAGAGGGTTTCTTCTCATCTCCATCAGTCAAACCATTAAGGAATGAAGCATCCAACATTATAGGCCTTCAAATTCCCCCACTCTCTACCATCGAAAATAGTCATCCATGAAAGCGACATCTTCTCCGATATCTACAATCTTCAATCCAAAAACACTCCAAGCTATGCGATGAACTGATCTCTGATACCAACTGTGACACCCCACATCCATTAATGTCACTCACAAAGGGAATGCATTAACTTCTATGGAGCGTTTTGAGAGTGTATAGAACAGAAACTTAACAACAAGACAGATATAAAACAGTACTTAAAAATTTAAAACTTCATTCATTGCATCGGTAAACAAATAAGTTTGATTACATCATCAAAAACCAAAGACTAGGGTCAAGTACATAATATCCACCTTGACTAAATCAGAGTACATAAAATGAAAGACATAATCTCAACTTAAAATAGCCATAAGTAAGATAGGTTGAACTTTTACTTCAGCGATCCAAGCAACTTCCAAAGAAAGAGATAAAGTTGTCCAAATCAAGGTCCACTAGTACTAGTCCCACCCTGAGCACTTAGGGGGGGGAGAGGAAGAAAAGAGGTGGAAACAAAGGGGGTCAGACATAAAGTCTGGCGAGTGAAATAACTTCAACAATATAATCATTAAGTAACTAGGATAAGGCATAAGCTGGAAAATAAGAAAATGACTGTGAACAAATGGGTATGGCAGAGCAAACAAAGGAAATAAGATGAACAAAGATAACGTTAAAGGCGTACCTAATTACTATAGGATAATTACTACACTACACCACACCAAACACCCTAAAGGTTGATCCCGCCTACAGAACTTAATAATGATAATTGTAGTTTCGTGTACCCCTAACTGCCTTCATAGGTGCCACCTGCCCCTA
The DNA here is from genome assembly GCA_030737875.1 of Allium sativum. NCBI lineage: Eukaryota > Viridiplantae > Streptophyta > Magnoliopsida > Asparagales > Amaryllidaceae > Allium > Allium sativum. The sequence goes on along the minus strand of CM060913.1, from coordinate 417,700,707 downwards.
TCTCCACTAGGTGTACCCACGACCCCCATTCGATCGGCTCCCTAACTCGTAGATACCCATGCTGGCCCCACAGTGGGGTGTATCACTCCCCAAAGTGGCAACCCAATACCACCAAAATGCACAGCTTATATCTACACGATGCAACAACATTTTATCTACCAGCCTGGGCCCACACACGCATATGACCCCATTGGACTTGCGTTGCACCGCTAACCCGTTTTGACCTCTTACAATCAAACTCAGTACGCAAGTCCCATCCTCGACTTGGGTCGAGCCCACAAAGATACTTAATGGGTTACTAGTTTGAAAAGGGCCCCCACGCATGACACAAGCTTTCCACCTATGCTTGGTCCCCTCTAAGGTTTTTCCCCACTTAACCCCATTCTTATTCATGTCTTCTTACATGTTTAAATCTTGGTTAAGTGCATCTAATCGTATTTCACATGCCACCTAAGGCACCTTCTTAATTCCACATGCTACACAAGGCACCCATTTAACCCCCTCATGCCCCACCACATGTTTATCTGGTTAAGTGTTTCTTAATTCATTAACACTGTATCCTTGTAAAGACCTCCCATATTATACTGGCATTTGTGGCAGCTGGATTTGCCGGGCGGGTCCGGGCAGTCATAAACCACAAACGAGCCTAACCTCGTGTCTTTACAACTATTACACATTTAATTCATGCCTTTGACCTCTCACGTTAGACTGGCATTTGTGGCTATTGGATTTTCTAGGCGGGTCCGGGCAGTCTTACACCACAAACGAGTCTAACCTCGTGTCATAGGCGGTTTATTATTACACATCTTTATTTAACCCCAAAGTGGATTAACATCCCTATTTAAAATTTGTAAATAAATTCCAAATATACTTATGTCCATAATTGTCTCAATTATGTCCATAAATGCCAATTTTTCCAATTGATGTCTTTAATTAATTATATGCCTTTTTCAAGGCCTTTATGCCAATTCTTAATATGTGTATATTCAATATTACCCCCATCGTCCCCACGTTGTTCGTTCGTTTATCATGACATATATGTAGATCAGACTAGCAATTAGTCTAGCACATAAAAGGGAAGAAACATCGCAAATTTGCATAACACATAAAATGGATCTAATCTTGCAAATAAGGATTACAACATAACTTGCATGAACTTTGTGTTGTCATAAATCTAAACATATGCCTAAATATGTGAACTTGCATATATATAATATAGTTTTTCACCTAAAACTTGCATATATAAATATAGTTTTCATCCAAAACTTGCATAGGCCATAGTCACAAACTTGCATAAAACTATGTACATCATAGATCTAAATCTAAAGGTGTAAACTTACATATATGTGAATCCAATCTCTACCTAAACTTGCATATAGTCACTTTATTTGATTCATATGTAAACTTGTATATAATTCATATAGAAACTAGGATATAATCTACACCCAAATTTGCATATAAAATTATATCAAACATGAATCAAGTTGAACATAGGTGCTTTGGCATACGAAAAGGGATCCATAACAAAACTATCATTATGAACAACTAGCATATATTCATAAAGTATCACATTTTTTCCAATATTTCACAAACATAGCCATATAGCCCAATTTATAACTCAACCCAATTATTTTATTAATTATCTTATTAAAGAAATTGAACTCACAACTCAAAGAAGGCCTTGAGTTCTGGAATCTGAGTTCTGAAATTGATTTAGCTCGCCTTTGGAGTAGACAAATTCGTTGTTATTGTTATAAATTTGAGTTGATTAGCTTCACTTTCTCTCTAGATGGTGGCGGCTACTCTAGGTTGCAAGGTGATAGCATGACGGCCGTGGTTCTAATTTTTATTTGGTTTTAGGGTTTGAGTCTACATGTGTTTATATAGAATTTAGGATTAATTTAGGCCATCCGATCAACCTAGAATCAATCAAGACCATTCAAACTAGATCAGAACTATCCAGAAACCCTAGTGACTCAGCAACAAGTCATAAAACCGTCATTTTTCAGATCTGCCCAGGAGGGGGGGCAGGTCGTCCCATAGGTCGACCCCTAGGTCGACCCCCAGGTCGACCTGTAGGGGGGAGGTCGACACTAGGGTCGGCCCCCAGGTCGACCTGGGTCCTGGGTGGGAATTTTCCCGCCCAGCCCGCTTCTAACTTCTGATTTGAATTTGAATCTATTTTCGAGCTGTTTGATTTTATTTGAATTTTCTGGAAACTTCCGACAGCCATAACTTCATACGAAGTCCAATTTATGCAAACTAGGACTCTATCTCAACCAGAATTCCGAGACGAACACAATGGCGTAACCCGTTTCCCTTGATTCTTACATTTAAAATTAAGTATTCTTTAATTTGTTAACTTTAATATTTAAATTTACGGGGTGTTACATTCTCCCCTCCTTAAAGGATTTCGCCCTCGAAATCTCCAAGTTAAGGAGAATGCATATCCTAACATCCAATCATCCATCTACTCGACCATCAAACACAGGCATCCATTGTGCTTACAAAATTTCTAATGCTGTATGAACATATGCAAGAAGTGTGTGTATATGTTCCTTATATGTTCCTTATCTAATGCAAAATCAGGCGGTCTGCAGATTCAGTTGACCTCCTTAATGCAAATCATGATAGTGCCATGCATCCATCATATATGCGAAAGAATCCTATCGATACATATTGTTTCTACATGTGTGCACGACCATTCATCAATATGCAACATCCATATGATAACACAACCATTATACATCCATTAATCTAAATATGCACACACATTTATATGCAACATGAAGGTGTTTGAGCCGATCTAGTGCCTAAGGTGTGTGTATATGCATCCACGAGCAACCACTAGCAACCACTTGCATCCATTTGCATCCATCAGACATAACATGTCTCAAACACATGTTTCAACCATAGGGTTCTTCCTAACTAAAGATCGAAGATGTCATCGCAAAGATAATACTAAAAGATAGGACAAGTATCAACAAAGCGGTAGAAAAAGGAGAAACTAAAACATACCCTAAAAAAGGAAAGGGTACAACGTACGCATCTTATCTTCCGTCTCCCAAGTCGCGTTTCTTTGATCATCTCCCCATTGCACTTTGACCAACTTGGCCACTTTGTTGCGAAGCTTTTTGACCTCCGATCCGAGAATGCGTGTAGGAGCTCGTCTGATCGTGGCATTGCTCTCTACTTCCACTTCTTCGAGCGTGCTCGGCTCTACCACTTCTGTCGTATCGTGTAAACACTTACGCAAATGTGAAACGTGAAACACGTCATGAACTCCGCTGAGCTTTTCTGGTAACTTGACTCTGTACTCCATCTACCCAATCGTCTCTGTAATTGGAAAGTTTCCAACGAACCTTGGTGCCAACTTCCCTACTGATCTAAAGCGGACTACGTTTGTCAACGTTGACACCTTAATAAAAACCATGTCCCCAACATTGAACTCAAGATCGGTTCGTCTTTTATCAGCATATGACTTCTGTCGGTCCTGTGCTGTCTTCATTTGCCGTCGAATTAGGTCTATCTTCTCCGAAGTCTCCCTAATCATGTCGGGTCCAAGAAAAACCTTATCCGTGGATTCCCACCAACATGTAGGTGATCGGCACGTTCGTCCACAAAAAGCGCCTCAGAAGGTTCCATGCCAATGCTAGCCTGAAAACTATTATTATAGGCGAACTCTACTAGTGGAAGGTGTTCTTCCCATGTTCCTCCAAAGTCTAGAATGCATAGCCTTAGAAGGTCTTCTAGAATCCGATTCACCCTCTCGGTCTGGTCGTCCGTCTAAGGATGATAAGCGGTACTTAAGCATAATTGCGTTCCAACCGCCTCTTGTAAGCTCTTCCAAAATTCGCTTGTGAAAATAGGATCTCTATCGCTCACAATGCTGGAGGGTATGCTGTGCAAACGGACTATCTCTCGAAGGTAAACAGATGCTAACCATGCGGCGGTCCTTCTACTTTTAACAGGAATAAAATGGGCACTTTTAGTAAGTCAGTCTATAATTACCCAAATCCCCGTATTGCCCTTCCTTGATCTTGGTAACTCGTCTACAAAATCCATGGAAACGCTTTCCCATTTCCAAAGTAGAATCTCTAAGGGATGGAGCAAACCTCCAGGCTTCTTTTGCTCCGCCTTGACTTATTGGCACACTAAGCATTTAGCAACGAACTTGGCCACATCCTTCTTCATTCCGGCCCAAAAGAAAGCTCGCTTCATATCCCTATACATCTTATCACCATCGGGATGTATGGTCATCTTAGAGCGACGTGAGTCTTCAAGAATTGCCTTCTTCAAACTTTCGTCTTGTGGTACGGAAAGTCTTCCATCTCTACGTAGCCAACCTCTCTCATCTATAGCATATCTATTCAGATGACTTGAGGAATCCCCTATTATTAGCTTGCCTACTATCTCAACCAATTGTGGGTCGTTTCGTTGTGCCTCTCCAACTCGACCCAAAAGTGTAGGTTGCACCTCTAATGATGCCAAAAATCCGGGTACAAAATCGACAGAGGGTCTAAAGTCAAAGGAAGATATACACTCCAAACTCTGTCGCTCTACAAACAAAAGACTTAAAGTTAACTTCTTTCTACTTCGGGTGTCAGCTACAACGTTACCCTTGCCAGGGGTATTTGCGATCTCAAAATCATAGGATGCCAAAAACTCCATCCATCTATGTTGCCTCAAGTTTAGGTCCTTCTGAGAGAATAAATACTTTAGCAACTTATGGTCTGTATACAACTCAAACCTTTCGCCAAGCAAATAATGACGCCACGACTTAAGTGCAAAAACTATGGCTGTCAACTCCAAGTCGTGGGTAGGGTAATTTTTCTCGTGGGTTTTCAACTGTCTTCCACCATAGCATATCACCCTTCCCTCTTGCATTAAAACTGCGTCAATCCCTGTCCCGCAAGCATCGGTATATACAGTGAATGTCTTACTCCCGTCTGGCAAAACTAATACTGGAGTGGTCGTCAAAGCTCTCTTTAGACGTTGGAAAGCATCATCACAGTCAACGTCCCAAGTAAAAGTCAAATTCTTCTTCGATAATCGAGTGAGAGGGGTTGATATCTTCGCGAAGTCCTTAATGAACTTCCTATAATAGCCAGCCAGCCCTAAAAAGCTTCTTACTTCGGTTGTGTTCTTAGGCATTTTCCAATCTTGGATTGCCACTATCTTAGCGGGATCCACAGCTATCCCTTCCTTAGAGACCACATGTCCTAAGAACCTTATTTATTTTCTCCAAAAATGGCACTTGGAGAACTTAGCCTTTAGCTGATCTGCTCGTACGGTCTCTAAGACTTCCCTAAGATGTAGGGCATGCTCTTCTTCATTTTTAGAGAAAACCGGAATATCATTAACAAAGAGTACCACAAATTTGTTCAGAGATTCCCTAAACACCCTACTCATTAAGTCAACAAAGTATGTGGGTGCATTTGTCAAACCAAAAAGCATGACAAGCCACTTGAAGAAGCCATCAGGAGTTCTAAATGCAGTTTTATCGATGCTATCTTCAGCCACCCTTAGCTGATGAAACCCTGTAGCCAAATCCAGTTGCGAGAAAACCGCAGCTCCCACCAACTGATCGAATAAATCGTCTATCCTCGGTAACGAGTGTCTGTTCTTATTTGTTAACTTATTCAGCTCTCTATAGTCCACGCACAATCTAAGTGAACCATCAGCTTTTGTAGCAAAAACGACTGGAGCAGCCCACTCCGAAATACTTCTTCTTATGAACCCGTTTTAAGCAATTCTTTCACTTGCTTACTGAGTTCTATTCTCTCTCTCGGATCCATGTGGCGCAATGGTAATGCAACTGGCTTTGCATTATCTACTAAGTATATTCAAAAGTCTATCTCACGCCTCGGGGGTAAACGTCGAACTTCATCGAAGACATCCGAGTATTCATAGACCACTCTAACGGACTGCAAATTCTCAACAGACGCGTCAAGCGATTCTAGATAACTTAGCATAACAGAATTCATAGGATTACAAGAGATTTCGAGAGTGTTTCCCAAGCGAGTCATAAGCCTAACCTCTCTCTTTTCACAATCTAGGACGGCCCCGTTACTGGATAGCCAATCCATGCCCAAAATTAACCCATAGCCCGTGAAGCCCAAAAACATAAGCATCGCATCTAAACCCAACGCTAAGTATAGAAATTTCCAAATCCAAACAAATCATCGATAAATAGGCTGAGCCCCCAATTGGATTTGAAACAACTAAGGGATGCTCTACTATACTGGTGTTTAGGTGTAGTGTCTCAACTAAAGCAGTGATATAAAAGAGTGCGATGCGCCAGAATCAAAGAGTGTGCGAATAGGATGATCAAAAAGATAAATTAAACTTTCAACAGAAATTGCTCTACCTCGTTCTTGCAGCGGTGGGACCACGAAAGCCTGGACCTACCCCCTTGTCTGCTCTGGTGCCATGAGAGCCTGATTCTGCCCTCTAGAGGTAGGTCTTGCCCTCTACCCTTTCTTTGGGCAGTCCTTAATCAGATGTCATGCCTTGCCACAGTGGAAACAACCAGTCTTCTTCTTCTTCCTACAGTCTTTGCTTAGATGGCTTGGTGTCCCACAGTTAAAGCATCTTTTCTTTCCCTTACCATTTTTGTCTTTACCACCCTTCTTGTTCTGCTGTTGCTGTTTCTTTTGATCCCCTTTCTTCTCAGGTGCCTTATTAGCAATGGCGCCTTTCTCCTCTTCATGCATAAGCGTCATGTCAACTAGTCTCTCAAAGGTGGCCCCTATAGGGATGTGGGTCATAGCTAACCCATGTAGCGGCTCGTTAAAACCCTTAACAAATCTCAGGGCCTTCTTTTCGGGTGTATTCACCAAGTCCAAGCCAAATCTTGCCAACTGATTGAACTTGTTGACGTATTCTTTCACTGATAGATTCCCCTGCCTCAATGCCAAAAACCTTTCCATGTATAGATTCTCTTCATCCCGCGAGAGAAACTTTGCCTCAAACCTTCACCTGAAATCCGGCCATGTATCAACTAGACGCTCTCCATTAGTGACTTCCCACCAAAACGAGGCCTCATCCTTCATTAACCAGGCAGCTAACTGGAGCTTTCTTCCATCTTCTACCTCAAAGATTCCAAACAGTTCTTCTTCGACCCGTGAAATGGTTTCCCACCCATTGCCCGAAAGTCCTTGCATATCTTTGCGAAAGTGTCAACACGGAGGGGGGGGGGGGAGAGGAGGAGAAGGAGGAGCATTTGATGGGCCTATGACATGGGCCCTAGCTTCCAGATACCTTCTAAACCATCCTGGTATCGATATCCCCTCGGGTATCTCAGGAATTCCAGACATGCTGAAAAGAAATGAAGAGATTCAAACGAAGAATTCGAAAGAAAGATATATGTCTTTTGGGGTTATGTTTTTAAAATAAACTTTTCTCTTGAAAATACTTTCCTTAAAATGTATTTTTGAGAGTATTTCTTTATAAAATGCTTTTGAAAAATAGTTTTTAAAAATTCATATCTGGTCTGGTAACCTTCAGCTCTGATACCACGTGTGACACCTCACGTCCATTAATGTCACTCACAAAGGGAATGCATTAACTTCTATGGAGCGTTTTAAGTGTGTATAGAACAGAAAATTAACAACAAGACAGATATAAAACAGTACTTAAAAATTTAAAACTTCATTCATTGCAGCGGTAAACAAACAAGTTTGATTGCATCATCAAAAACTAAAGACTAGGGTCAAGTACATAATATCCATCTTGACTAAATCAGAGTACATAAAATGAAAGACATAACCCCAACATAAAATAGCCATAAGTAAGATAGGTTGAACTTTTACTTCAGCGATCCAAGCAACTTCCAAAGAAAGAGATAAAGTTGTCCAAATCAAGCTCCACTAGTACTAGTCCCACCCTGAGCACCTGGGAGGGAGGAGGAAGAAAAGAGGTGGAACAAAGGGGGTCAGGCATAAAGTATGACGAGTGCAATAACTTTAACAATATAATCATTAAGTAACTAGGATAAGGCATAAACTGGAAAATAAGGAAATGACTGTGAACAAATGGGTATGACAGAGCAAACAAAGGAAATAAGATGAACAAAGATAACGTTAAAGGCGTACCTAATCACTATAGGATAATTACTACACTACACCACACCAAACACCCTAAAGGTTGATCCCGCCTACAGAACTTAATAACGATAATGGTAGTTTCATGTACCCCTAGCTGCCTTCATAGGTGCCGCCTACCCCTATCTCCACTAGGTGTACCTACTACCCCCATTTGATCGGCTCCCTAACTCATAGATACCCGTGCTGGCCCCACAGTGGGGTGTATCACTCCCCAAAGTAGCAACCCGATACCAGCAAAATGCACAGCTTATATCTACATGATGCAACAACGTCTTATCTACCAGCCCGGGCCTACACACGTAAATGACCCCGTTGGACTTGCGTTGCCACCGCTAACCCGTTTTGACCTCTTACAATCAAATTCAATATGCGTGTCCCATCCTCGACTTGGGTCGAGCCCACAAAGATACTTAATGGGTTAGTGGTTTGAAAAGGGCCCCCATGCATGACACAAGCTTTCCACCTATGTTTAGTCCCCTCTAAGGTTTTCCCCCACTTAACCCCATTCTTATTCATGTCTTCTTACATGTTTAAATCTTGGTTAAGTGCATCTAATCGTATTTCACATGCCACCCAAGGCACCCTCTTAATTCCACATGCCACCCAAGGCACCCGCTTAACCCCCTCATGCCCCACCACATGTTTATCTGGTTAAGTGTTTCTTAATTCATTAACACCGTAACCTTGTAAAGACCTCCCACATTAGACTGGCATTTGTGGCAGCTGGATTTGCCGGGCGGGTCCGGGCAGTCTTACACCACAAATGAGCCTAACCTCGTGTCGTTACAACTGTTACGCATTTAATTCATGCCTTTGACTTCTCACATTATACTGGCATTTGTGGTCGCTGGATTTACCGGGCGGGTCCAGGCGGTCTTACATCACAAACGAGTCTAACCTCGTGTCATAGGCGGTTTATTATTACACATCTTTATTTAACCCCAAAGTGGATTAATATCCCTATTCAAAATTTTTAAATAAATTCTTAATATACTTATGTCCATAATTGTCCCAATTATGTCCATAAATGCCAATTTTTCCAATTAATGTCTTTAATTAATTATATGCCTTTTTCAAGGCCTTTATGCCAATTCTCAATATGTGTATATTCAATATTACCCCCATCGTCCCCACGTTGTTCGTCCGTTTATCATGACATATATGTAGATTAGACTAGCAATTAGTCTAGCACATAAAAGGGAAGAAGCATCGCAAATTTGCATAACACACAAAATGGATCTAATCTTGCAAATAAGGATTACAACATAACTTGCATAAACTTTGTGTTTTCATAAATCTAAACATAGGCCTAAAGGTGTGAACTTGCATATATATAATATAGTTTTTCACCTAAAACTTGCATATATAAATATAGTTTTCATCCAAAACTTGCGTAGGCCATAGTCCCAAACTTGCATAAAACTATGTACATCATAGATCTAAATCTAAAGGTGTAAACTTGCATATATGTGAATCCAGTCTCTACCTAAACTTGCATATAGTCACTTTATTTGATTCATATGTAAACTTGTATATAATTCATATAGAAGCTAGCATATAATCTACACCCAAACTTGCATATAAAATGATATCAAACTTGAATCAATTTGAACACAGGTGATTTGGCACATGAAAAGGGATCCATAACAAAACTATCATTATGAACAACTAGCATATATTCACGAATTATCACATTTTTCCAATGTTTCACAAACATAGCCATATAGCCCAATTTATAACTCAACCCAATTATCTTATTAATTATCTTATTAAAGAAATTGAACTCACAACTCAAAGAAGGTCTTGAGTTCTGGAATCTGAGTTCTGAAATTGATTTAGCTCGCCTTTGGAGTAGACAAATTCGTTGTTGTTGTTATAAATTTGAGTTGAATTGAGTTGATTAGCATCACTTTCTCTCTAATTGGTGGCGGCTACTCTAGGTTGCAAGGTGATAGCATGACGGCCATGGTTCTAATTTTTATTTGGTTTTAGGGTTTGAGTCTACATGTGTTTATATAGAATTTAGGATTAATTTAGGCTATCCGATCAACCAAGAATCAATCAAGACCATTCAGACCAGATCAGAACTATCTAGAAACCCTAGTGACTCGACAACAATTCATAAAACCGTCATCTTTCAGATCTGCCCGCGGGGGAGGGGGGCAGGTCGTCCTATAGGTCGACCCCTAGATCGACCCCCAGGTCGACCTGTAGGGGGGAAGGTCGACACTAGGGTCGACCCCTAGGTGGACCTGGGTCCTAAGTGGGAATTTTCCTGCCCAGCCCGCTTCTGACTTCTGATTTGAAACTGAATCTGTTTTCGAGCTGTTTGAATTTATCTGAATTTTCTGGAAACTTCTGACAGTATAAATTTTTCATACGAAGTCCAATTCACACAAACTCGGACTCTATCTCAACCAGAATTCCGAGACGAACACAATGGCATAACCCGTTTCCCTTGATTCTTACATTTAAAATTAAGTATTCTTTAATTTGTTAAGTTTAATATTTAAATTTATGAGGTGTTCACTACAAGAAAAACAGCAAATAGCAGCGGCAAAATCTGCTTCAAATCCATCGCTAAATAGGCCTTAGCGACGGATTTCCTACGTAACTTGGTGGTCGGTAAAAACCATGAAGCTAATTGTGTCAGATTTAGCGACGGAATATAGCATGAGTTTTCCGAAAGTTTTCCGTCATTTTACTATTTTTAATAAAAAATATATTTTATTTATTAATTTAATTTTAATTTATTTACCGACTATTTACCGAAGGATAAGTAGTTTATAATAAATTATTATTTATAAAAGACGTTGGTAAACCCTTACTAATTTCCATGGGATTAGCGACGAAAATAAATTTGAAGTAAACTAAACGTCACTTTTTTTGTTGGTAATCCGCTGCTATTTCCCTGCTAATCTGCCTATATACACACACACACACATACTAGTACTAATTTAATAGCTGAACATGATGTCAACGCCATACAAAACTGCAGTTCGCAGATAAAGATGTGCTAAGCAATGTCGAAAAACAACAGTATGTACATGCAGGACATATAATTATAGAGGAAAAAAGAAGATAGCTGAGCAACAGAAAACATGTAGTTGAGCAATAGAAAACATGTAGTTGAGCAACATAAATCATGGTCTAAGAAACAAAATTTAAAACGTACAATATTTGTTCTGCTGACAGTGTTACATCATTTTATCAATATTCAAACTACATGAATAAAAGCAAAATGCATTGCTGATTTTGGATTACAACAAACCTGTATTAATACATGAAAATGAGGCCTGATATTGAATAGCCTTTGGTCTAACTGAATAAAACAGCATCGACCAATGTCATAAATTTCTTCGTTTTTAGACCGTCGAGCAAGGGCATAAAAACTGTGTATCACAAAAAGAATAAAGTTAGGGAAACAGACATAAAAAAAGAATACTATTAAAACATTTCATTTTAAGCTTGTCTGACTCACACAAAAAAAAAATTAGTTCACTCTTGAAAGATTCTAATGATCACAGAGGTCAGAAATGCTTAGTATCAGAGATATGAAGTAAAAAATGAATACTGTTAAAACATTTCATTTTTACCTAAGTGAAATGTCAATTGGTAACAGTAACATGTATGACTCTCACAAAAATAGTAAAGCTAAAAGCAATATCCACAGAAGTGAAAACATTAGTTACCACACAATTAACAGCTAAACACAACATAAATGTTTCCTATAATCAGTGTATAAGTCAGGCATAAAAACTGTGAAATTGTTTGTAAGGGATATACATGCTTAGAATCTCGGTTAAATAGCTGATGGGTCTTAATTACGATCATAAAATAAAACTTCAATCAAGCAATACAGTTAACTTTATCGTGCGGCAATTCCATATATCAAAACAATGTTTTTACCAAAATGCAAAAACATCTGCATGTGGCCAGCATTTCAAGGTAATAAAAAGTATGAATCTGAAGAACGGAAGTTATACCATGGCAATGATCATATGTTTTTATTAAGAGATGCAATTCGTATTCAGATGGATGCTGAATTCATAAAAATTTGTTCAGTTTAGTCAACGATATGGAAAATATCAATTACGGTTACCTGAAAAACCCGTGATGATAAGAGTAGGCATATCAGAGGTAGGAAATTGAAATTGAATGAAAATAGAATGAAGTCAAAATCATAACTTCAAACCTGAAACAGAATGAAAATGGAAGGAAAAAAATCTCATAGCCGCGAACCTAAAGCAGGAGTTCCGGATGAGTAAGTGGTCATAAAGTAGGATTTTGTTATCATAGCCGGGTTTACATTGTCACAGCCTGTCAGAAGTACAAAGGTAAACATAAGAATTCTTGTTTCGAACAAATCATCATAGTAGATGTTCAAGGCATAGATAGCACGTAATTACCAAATAAATAAATAAATGTTCAGTAAAAACAGGAGAAATAGGAAGAAACTGTTTTTATTATTAAAAAATTGTATTAAAATGAAAACGGAGTCATTAGGGTAGCAGTACCATAAGTTAAGTGTAAGAACTATACCAAACTGACCTTTAAATATTGGACTGTAAACCAAAGAGCGAAGTGTCTTTCCTCAATTATACTATTAAGAGGCCAGGTGAAGAAAACATGATTAGTTTGTTCAACATATATATGATATACTCAGTAAACGAATAAAAATTGAGAGAGACTAAAGACAAAAAAAATATTGTTAGGAATGGATATAAAATAACTCGTCAATACTCTGTTACATTCACAATTTCATCAGCTAAGCGATACTATGGATTGGTAGTATGGTAAGAGTTGCCTGCTAGAAGTTTATTATTTTCCAACCAAGGAGATGCCCCTGAAAAAAGAGGTATGCACATATATTCATATTCATATAATGAAAGCTTTATACTTAAACATAGACAATTACAAAGAGGCATCCATACCTGCATGTGACAAGAGACGGAAAACTATAGAATTGCCTGTATCTGCAGCTTCTTCCTTAGATATTCTATTCTGGCGTTCCTCAAAGATTCTCCTCATTGTTTCAAATATAGAAGCCTGCCTGAAAGACGTTTCCCAAATAGAGTTGCCATCAATTCTTTCTCTAAATGCTTCTACATATTCGACAACAACTTCATAAGTAGAAGCGAGAATGATGTACCCAGTATATTTAAGCTCGTAAAGTTAATATGATCCTGAAGATGATAGTGTCTCCTAATGAAAGTGGCAACTGCAGTCTGTTCCAGTGTATTGCTAAACAGCAATGCCATATCCATTTCCAAAAACATAAACAGAATAATACACATGCGCAATGAATACGTGAAACAATTCAAAACTAACGAATATACTAATGTTTCATGTATTGCCTTAAAGCAACATCTGAGTGTTACAAGCATGGAATCTAAATTTTTTTGAATCAAAAAATGGAGCAACACCAGAAAGACTAACAAGGAAGCATCTGAATAATGAAAAAGAATTGACCACTACATATAAAGTTGACATACAGGAAAACATACACACAAACATTTAATGGAACACCTACTGAAGCATAAAGCTACATAAACAAAACATCTCCTGCAACATTTAAAAACCTAATACCTAAAAAAAATAAACAAAAAGACTTCAAAAACAATGTTTAGCAAGTTAATCCGCACAAATAAGTAAATAAATAAACATTGGATCTTGTAAATCAACATTATCTAATCAAAATAGGGCACATACATCAAAATTAGAAAACACTCAATGAAGGTCAACAGATTAAAGCTTGAAATCATGGAAGACTTTATCGTCCAAAAGCCAAAGCTTAACAACATGATAAGATATCCTAGCAAAGTTGGATTAGAAATAAATTAATGCATTTGATTAAGACTTTGATCTGGGCCATTTGGGTATTAATTTCTAGGCATACATTTTAAACAGACCAACCCTAACTAGTCAACTAAAAAAGCACATAGCTGGTTTTGCAGAATCAACTCAGAGTTGGAGTGCTCAAACAGTACTTACCCTAGTAGTAATCTAGATTCCATATAACTGGAATAGCTCAGTGGTCTAGACTAAACTTTCCTGATCGTAACCCATAAATCTTCCGCTCATCTCCTTCACTCCATCTTCATTCAGAAAACCTACCTCCTACCACATTTCCCTGACGCTTCATCAAACCATCATCTGCAGCCCTTCAACAATCACAAATTCCAACCATTTACAAACAAAACCTCCAACATCACCTACAAGCACCGCCACTTAAGCATCAAACACTAACAAACCGTCAAGCTCCCTCCACAAACCCTGCAAGAACCAACAACCATCACATGTCCTTCAAAGACAAAACCAGAAAATAAACCAATGACATAATAATGATGGAAAGATCTCATACCAGAGGTTAGCGCTAGTCACTTATCTTCGAACAAAATCGAAACTAATTTAATTATAGAGAACGCCAGTCAAAACAATAAAAGATAAAAACGCTTAAAAAAAATTCAGAGCATGGCCCATGATATACAAACCTCATCGAAAAGGCGGCGGAAATTTTGATGAACGAGAGAAACATCAATTGCAATCGATTCTTCTTCGGATCGAGCTTTATAGAAAATGACGAAAATGATTTGGGAAAGAGGGATTTGATGGAGGCGGCTAAGAATTGATATTTTGTAGTTGTAGATGACGGAGAGTTAGGGATTGGGTAGCAGGTAAACCGTGAATACGGTCGGGTCTGACCCGTTTGCCCATTAATAACGCGTGAAATGGTAACGCGTGAGCAGGTAACGGAGAATTGTTATCCTATTCATTTGCCAATTAACAACGCGTGAGTAGCTAATAGTTTATTAAATATTACTACATAATATTACTTATTAACTTAATATCATATGTTAAACGATAAATTGCCAAATGTTGATTATTAAATATAATTCACTACAATTCACTAATTATTTCAATTAACAAAAATAAGTATTACTTACAAACTAAAATTTATTAGCTATTATTTACTAATTTGTAGTTTATTAGCAATTATTTATCAAATTGTACTTTATTTTAGTCAACATTAAAAAAATTCACCTATAGGGCCAGCGTTTCAAAACAAACACCTACGGAGCTAAAATTTCACCTGCGGAGCCAACATTTAAAAAAATTGTATTTTATTTTAGTTAGAATTTATAGAAAATTTTAAAAATATAATATGAAGTATTATACAATTTAAATTAAACTATTAAATGAATTTTTTCAATATTTTAAAGTTTAGAAATTTGGTTATTTTGTGTCAAACAATAATTGATGTTATAAACTTTATGATTTATTTCAAATTTATTCAAGATGATTTCAAATATAATAAACTTATAACACCAAAAAGTTTGCAAGGTTTAAAATTTAACTACATCATGTAAGTGTATTATTAACATTAATTATGTAAAATTTAACTACATCATGTAAGTATATTATTAACATTAATTATTAACATGAAAATTTTGAATTTCGAAATTCTTTAATGTTTATTTAACTTCTTATTTTTAAACTTTGACCATTTTGTTTTTCTTAGTTACTAAATATTTATCAAATAATACGTACCAATTAATTTCTTAAAAGCAAATATGTATTTATAATTTCTTGATATTAATTTAATTAATCGTATTAAAGACTATTAAATAATCATTGATTATCAAAACAAATTAAATAAACATTGAACAACAATGTATTTTATTTATTACTATTACCTCTTATTTATATTATATAGTAATTAATATTTAATCAGCATTGATTTTCAAAAAAAAAATTAATCAGCATTAACTATTGAATTTTATTTACTTCTAATAGTTATTATTTATTATTAATTACTAATGTATTATTAACATTAATTATTTAAAATTTAAATTTACTAATTAATTACTAAGTAATAACACAAATTTAAAACATTTGATAAATAAAAAATATAAAAGTTCGTTTCAAATCTCTTGGAAAACTGCAGGAAAATAGCTTCAAAATTATGTCGACGGTAATCCGACTCTATTAGCAACGGAATTTAGCGTCAAATATTATATGACGGTAAAGAGCTGCAATTTCCATTGATTTAGCGACAGAATTAGTATTCAACGGTAATAATTTATAATAAGATGACATATAAAATCCAAAATATTTTCTCTTACAAAGCTCACGGAAATCCGCCGCTAATTAGCGACGGGATTTTCCGCTACTAAAAATCTGTCGCTAATCTCGGTTTTTCTTGTAGTGGTTACACCAACTGTTGGGGTTTTGTGCGCTGCTGAAGTTTGACAAAACGCCCAAAAAACCGGATCTTTTTCACCTAATCACTAGAGGATGAATTTGATTGAAAATAACAACACAGTAAATCGAAAATAATAATATTACACAAGATATTCCACCCAACTACCCTCTTTATTGGTTCACCAAAAACAAATTTTTGTTTACACTCCATAGATCAAAACAAAAAATAAACAAAATACAATTGAATCAATAACCTTATTGAGATAGGCAAAGAATATCTAGATGACTACAAATATTGTTGGAGCAGAAGAGCAATGAAGAACGACGACAAACCCTGGAATCTACTTGGAGGCACCAACTACGTCTTTCAGTAGTAAATAGGAATAACTACTCTTAGCTCTACCCACATCTTCCTCTCCAGGACACAAGCCCCTGGAGGTAGACAATCTCTCCAAATTTCTCATATGGATTCTTGTCGATTATATTGATCTAACCAAGAAGGCTACATATACAGAGAATAGAACACCTAGGCAAATGTCAAAATTTCCCCTTCAAAATATCTCTAGAATATAAACTTTCAATTCTTTCCTTCTGTGATAAAATCAATCGATCAATCAATTAACCAATCAACCAATCAGTTAGTAAATTAATTAATCAATCGATTAATCTAATCAATCAAATCAATTAATTGATTACATCCTCTTAATAAAATATTTGAATCAAAAAATTCAACAGTAGGACAATACGTGATGGTTATCTCCTTCTCGTGCATGTATATATAGAGTACATCTCCTCTTCATTTCTGGTTTCCAAACCGAAACAAATTGCCACCATTAACATTCAACCGCAAGTTTCACAAAACAAAAAACAATTCATACAAACCGTTTAAAATCAAAACACAATCATGATTAAGATCCTACACGGTCTCATTTCAACATGGTGCAAAGCTTGAAGGAATTAAACTATTTTTGGTCGGCTTTTCTTCATTGCAACGAAAACAAAATGGAGGAAAGTTGGAGATTCAAGCATTTGTTCATACCGTGGATACTTGTTTCGGGTTCATGGGTTGAGATAGTGCTCGACGACAAAATTTACTGGGAGTTGTGACTATAATTGTCGTGGGTTTTCTGTTAATGGCAAGTGTAAGCAGCTCGACGTGATCTTGTTTAAAGGATTGGGTAGCATTCTGGGATGTTGGCATCGACGATATGGAGGAGAAAGGAAGTTTGGCAGTTTTGTTTTTTAAGAACGATGAAGGATGCAGTCACGAAATAAAGGAGGAAGCTGTCTGTGTATTTCGAAATGGGGAAGGTTGCATGGGTCTTCGATGGAGAAGAAGGAGGGGTTATGTAGGCTTATAACGTGGATTAAAATGGGCCTAATATTGGATTTAAACGGTAATCAGTTATTAGGATTGATAATTATTTATTTAGTGTATAATTTAACTTGTAAATATTACAAAATGTATAACGTTCTCGTACGTGCACAGAATTGGACAAGACCGGACGTAACAACCCGTATTTTCAATAACCTGTTATAACATAAATGGAGGCAGAATTAAACTGTAAAATCTGAATCAAGGGAAACGGGCTATGCCATTGCGTTCGTCTCGGAAAAATATGGGAAATAGAGTCCGAGTTTTCGAAAATCGGAGTCCGTATGACCAAGATATGGCCTCGCGAAGTTTCACGAAAAATTCCCAAATTAAAGTATACTTAATTAAGTGAAATGGGTTGCGCAGAGAAATATATATATATTGATATATATATATATATATATATAATTGAAAATTTAATAAATAAATATGCAAAAATGTTCAAAACAGCGAATTGGGAGAGGGGAATAACCGAACCGGCCGATTTTTGAGGTCGACCCAAGCCCGCTGGGTCGACTAGGGGTTAATCCAGGGTGTTTGGCTGTCAACCCGTGGGCCGATTCGCTCAAATGCAGATTTTGCATTTGGATGGTTCTTATGGTTCATCTTTAATCTAAAGGCCCTAGATGGTTCCTACACTTGACTTCTTCCCCAAGACATGCTTTGATGGCTTGGATTGAATCTAGGTTTAATCCTATGGCCTAAAACACTTGCCTAATCTATAAATAAGACCCTAACCTATCCTAAACCCTCATTATTCATTCATGCAACTATACTATGGCAAAATTGCTACTCTCATGGCCTCCACTCAACTATCCTAGCCTCCACTTCATTTCTATGAGAGGTTTCATGATCATGAGAGTATTAGAGAGTCCCTATGTTAGTATGAGAGCTTCTCAAGTTGATCTCAAGGCTAAAGCTTTGATCTTTGTTCATAAAGATGGGGTTTTTATTGATTTGGAGTGTTCATCTTTGGGTTTTTGGGTGATGGCATGCATAGGCTTCATCACAATCTTTGTTTTGTATTTCGATTTGTGCCTTCATAACAATGTAAGCCCTTTCCCTACTCTTAGATATTAACTATGAAGTTAAATGTTCATGTTGCAAGTTTGGGTTTGATCATTGAGAATGATACATGCTATCATGTCATGCAAGCTTATGAAGTCATTATCTTGATCTTATGAGCTAAAAGCTACAACCTTTATGTTGAAATGTTGCATTATGCAACATGAGAACCTTCATAATCTTTATGTCAACTTGCATATGAAGTCATAACCCTTATATGATGATACATGCGAGTTTCTAGTCATCATTCCATGTCTTTTGTCACCATGATTCGTTTATGTGCCAAGTTTGGGTTTATGCATGATTTTGAGGCTTAAGAATGTAACATGCAAGCTAATGAACACATTTGTGCCTCATTTGCCACCATGATTAACTTGTGGCTTAATATCCATTTTTGTCATGCCTTTGCCAAGTCTCTTCTTTTAATCCATTACGTTGTTGCGAACGTATATGCGAGTTTAAAAGCGTTGGGTTATGTTATGGGTAATTTCTAATGACATGAAAATACAACTTGAAAACATGACTTGAATCATAACATGGAAGTTGACATGTAAGTATGCTTGAAAACATAAGCTTGGGAATTTACCTATTAAGTTAGGTCTACCCATTGGGAATTTACCTATTAAGTTAGGTCTACCCAATTGCTTGAAAACTTGACTATGAACATGACACTAGACTAAACATGAAAGTGGCCAACTCGAGGTTGGGTTGAGTTTGCAACGTAAAACTACCCGGAACCGACCGACCTAACTAGTAGTTGCAAACAATAGGACCCAATGTGAGAAGTTGGTCATGTTGTGCTTGAACCCGAGGTTAGACCAAGTTGTGGTGTAAAGCTACCCGGAACCGACCGGCTTAACTACTGTGACGACAAGGAATTTCGCTCGGTCCGAACCAGTCGCTAAACCGACCCAGACCGTTCGAAACGCCCAATCGTTTGAGAACACGACAAAATAGAACGCATATAAAAGAACATTTCACTGTATATTACAACAATGTACCAGATTACAAGAATATACAGAGTATAAATAAATATTACACAGAAATATCAGAGATTTAAATTACATTTAAATACATCGCAGCGGAAAATAATGAAATACACAACTAGAAGAGATATACGGATACAAAGCTTTCCGGATATCATTCCAGCTGTAAACCAGGATCCTGTGAATATAAATCTGCAAAACCAAAACTACTAGCTGCCCGTGTCGAAAATAAGGGCACCCAGAGTTTAGGTTAAAACAATAAACTCCAGGTCAGTCATGGGACTGGTGTGAGAACTAAAACAGTTATTAATCTTTATTTTTAAAGTTAGGTAAATCAAGGGACCACGCCGTATAACACGGAACGGGTTTCCTCCCAAGAACACCAGTGCATAAAACAAACAGCGCAATGCTAAATAAAGAAAATGAAGCTGTTATAAGACCCAGGTCCCATCACACAATGCAACGCAGCCGAGGATAGGGTTTTCCCTTATAACAGCCAAAGAATGCTTGATACGTTTAAAACAAATTGTTTGATACTATTATAAGTGCATAGTGTAAAACAACTTCAAATCATAAGTATCAATCATAGGCGGCATGGGTACCATATATCATGTCGCCATATATAGGTTTACAAATAAAACCGCAAATGTCACGTATTTGGAGATTGGATTTCCATCTATGAACCGAGGCAAAAGATAGTCCTCAACCGATTCGAGACGCTCTAGCCCGCCCCTCAGGAACAGCCGCAACTGCCCCTTGGATCGTCAGGGCCGGTCCACACGGAGTGGATTATTATACCTGAACAATACGTCTCCCCACCCTATGGGGTGTAAGTCTGGTCCGTCAGCCGACCAGAATGCATTCGGCCGAAACCGATATAACCGAGGCGCCTCGCAACAGCAACAACCACATAAGTCAAACTCGTCAGGGCGTGTAAAACCACTGACGCCACTTCTAGCTAGAAAGAAACGCAAGTCCTCCCTGAGGTCCGTCTCCCGTTTTTGGTTCATACCGGGTGTGAAACACGCGAGGTAAACGTTACACAAAGCTACGCCACAAAGGCCGTGCTTTGATCATCACCACAAGACTTTGCTTTTCAACAGAAGCCTTGATCATTTGCATCTTAGCATGCCACACAGGCAAACCATCCTATGCAACCGATATCAGTCACACAGAATGAAATCCGATGTCAGACACACAGTCCATTTACAAGTCCGTTCTGGGTCTGAACGAAACCGGAGGCACCTAGTACCCCGCATATCCATCGATCTCCAAGTACGTCTGGACGATCACTAACTGTTTCCATCTTCTTGGGTGTACAGCCCAATCAAGATCATCAGTTATCACCCAAACGACGTGAAGACTTCCGGTCTTCGACCATCGTCTTCATCTTCGACTTATCGTCGTATCAGTTATTCAGAATGGGATAAACCCGGTCTTCCCGAATAACTCGCGTATATTTTATAAAAGTGTTACACAAACACAACATAAGCCTCATTCCAATTCATTAGTCACTAACCGTAAATTAATCAAGAGAATAATTCCCCAAATATTAACCCCGAAGGCCGAAACCAACATCAGATCAATATCCAGAAAACCATTCTGCTTGGCTAACCGACAGTTAGTTTCTAAATTTCACATTCATAGGGAAAGGTTCCCATTAATTTTATCAAAGATAAATTCTTGAATTTATTCTTTAATCTATTTTTTTTGAATATCAATTCAAACTAGTCGGGATTAGCGAACCTTACCGAAGTAATCATTTGTTTTCATTTCCCAATCCCAACCTATTCATCCCATGAAGTAAAACTGGTAATACTTCATATCTAACACCACAGTGTTATCGGTAAATTCAATTACCATTTCACGTTCAAATCTAATTAAAGATTTAACTATCGCCTGGAGCAAAACTGGTGCTACTCCATTCTCGGTCATTTCAATCTAATTAAAGATTCATTAAAACTCCACTTAGTTTTAATCTTTGACTGGGTTAAAGAATCAGTGTCTTTTAAAACACGGTTCACGATAAACCCAAAGTCACATTCATTAATTATCGGGTTAAAGAACGAGTGTTATTTAAAACACTGTTCACGATAAACCCAAAAATCAATATCAATTCAATTCCAATTAAATGTCATTTAATTGGTACACTTCATTAAATCTAAATAAAAAGATCTAATCATTTCTCAACTGGGTTCAAGAACAGTGTTAATGAAGACACCATTCACGACAAACCCAAATCACATTCATTAATTATCGGGTTAAAGAACAAGTGTTATTTAAAACACCGTTCACGATAAACCCAAAAATCAATATCAATTCAATTCCAATTAAATATTATTTAATTGGTACACTTCATTAAATCTAAATAAAAAGATTTAATCTTTTCTCAACTGGGTTCAAGAACGGTGTTAGTGAAGACACCATTCACGATAAACCCAAATCACATTTGATATTAAATACAAGGCTCTGAATAGAAAATATCCCGGCTTATATTTAATATCAAATTCTACGATTAACAAATGTCGTATTGGAAATAACGATATAAATATATATCTTTCAAATTTCCATAACAACATCTGTATAATCACGAATTCCAACATCGAAATATTCCGAAGACAATTTCGATTCAAATCCACTCCAATGCAATCATTGGAAAATTTGGTTATTTTTAAAAACCCTTTTCGAATTCAATTTATTTATTTAAAAATAAATAGAATTATAATTCTAGTTCAAAACTAGTTCATTTCGATAAAAATCTATTTTTATCTTTTCAAATATGGAGTTTTTCATCCCAAATCTTCACAAATCATTTCTTATGATTTTACACAAATTATTACTATTTTTAATAATTTTATCAAGGCCCGTACAGTCGATTTCCATCAACGGCCATCGAACTGCACTTACAGCGACCTTTTTCAAATTTGATTTGGACATAATTCCAAATCCAACCGTTAGATTTCAAATTTCTAATATTCGTTAGAAAGCTCTTTTCGATACGAACCCAACGGTTCCGGTTTTAGGAGAATCCGACGGTCGGATCTCCCGTAATGTCCGTTTGAAATAAATGGTCGAAATTCACGAACTGCCGCGGCGCGGCGCGTTCTATTCAGGCCATTATATTATATATATAATATATATAATATATACTTCGTCGATTTCTATTTAAAACGAATTATATAAATAGTTTTAAAATCGTTTCAAAAGCTATTTCAACTTCCATTTCAATTCAAAGCAAAATTGAATCCTACTTTATAAATTCGTCTCAAAATTCATTTCTATTCAATTCAAATTTCAATTCAATTTGAATTCATTTCAATTTGTTTTCAATTCAATTCGAATTCGTTTTCAATTCAATTCAATTCGAAATCGTTTTCAATTCATTTCGAAATCGTTTTCAATTCAATTCATTTCGAAATCGTTTTCAATTCAATTCATTTCGAAATCGTTTTCAATTCATTTCATTTCGAAATCGTTTTCAATTCAATTCATTTCGAAATCGTTTTCAATTCAATTCATTTCGAAATCGTTTTCAATTCATTTCATTTCGAAATCACTTAAAATTGATATAAATATCGTTCACGTCAAAATGGCGTCAATCTAATCAACACGGCTTCATAAATTTCTATTTTCAAATATTCTATTTCAAATATTTCTTTTTCAAATATTTCTTTTTCAAAACTGGAATGAGGCCCAATCAATTACCATATAAAATTAATTATATGGATTTGCATACAACACATGTATATAATAGCATTGAAAATAATCAACCTTCAACCAAAGTGCACTACACTGTATAAGCATCAAATATAGATATTCAACGCTTATAACAGCCTGTCAATCAATCGATCGACATATTTAATCAATCAGGATGAGTGAACTTCAAATTTCATCCCAACACCCGTGTGGGGTTTCAAACAATCAAACACAGATTTTATTTGTGCAATTGGGCGATGTGTAAAATTTATCGACCCAATCAATATCAGTCAAATCAGTGTATATACAAACAAATCGGCCGATTTGTTTATAACTATTCATTTATTCACATTCACGTTAAAAATTATATTTTTAACGACAAAACATTTTATTTCAACCTATGAATTTCTATTCAATTCATTTACACAATAAAATGATATTTTTATTTTCTAACACATTTTAGAAAATTTCGGCGACATAACGGCACGATACTAGAAACGGGACAAGGCCTAGCCTTATCCCCGGTCTAGTGAAGGCCCACGCCATTCACACATCAATCAAATCAATTCGTTATGTAAACCACAAAATTTGGAGTAAGAGTCTAACCTAGCCTTACTCCTTCGCCTTATAACGGCGCACGTCTAATCCTAACCAATTTATCGATTCGATTTTTCACACCACAAACCACATTCAAACCAATATCGCAATCAATTACCAAACAGCCAAACAAACAAGTCCATGGTCTGTGGACGATTGTGTCGGGTGCTACTAAACACCGTCTGCATCCTAGTATATATATATAACTAGAAAAATTAAATTGAAAGGTGAGAAGTTCTCACATATAGCTATCCTAGCTCCACGGCACTTCATTGATAGAAATCTTCTTCGTTATCGCCTCTTCGTCATCTTCATTGCCCGTAGTCACTATATATGTAAAAATCGAATTTTTACTTCAAAGTTCAATATATAAAAATCGAATTTTTATTTCAAAGTTCAATATATAAAAATCCCATTTTTCTATCGTTATTCAATATATAAAAATTCCATTTTTCTATCGTTATTCAATATATAAAAATTCCATTTTTCTATCGTTATTCAATATATAAAAATTCCATTTTTCTATCGTTATTCAATATATAAAAATCTCGCCTTTTTAACTATAAAGATTTTACCTTTTTCAAAAATAAAGATTTGATTTTTATAGTTCCTACTAGGCAAAGATTATATTTTGACATCATCTATATAGTAAAGACTATATTTTTAATATTTTAAAAATATAAAGATCATATTTTTAATTCTTTTAAAAATATAAAAATCATATTTTTATTACTTCATATATTTAAAAATCGAATTTTTATCTCTATATCACTTCATATGAAAAGTTCAATCTTCTCTGTCGCTTCATATATAAAATAAAAATCTAATCTTTTTATTCTCTACATATAAAAATCATAGCTTTTTAAATTAAAATAAACAAGTTTTATGTTTAAAATAAATATATTTTCAGTTTTATAATCTAATTAAAATTCAGTTTAATAATCTTTTTCAAATCAGTTTTATAATCTAATTAAAATTCAGTTTAATAATCTAAAAAGAAATCAGTTTTTTAAAAAAAAAAAAATCTTTACAGTTTTTTTTTTTAAAATAAAATCGAAATTAGTTTTGAAATTTAAAATAAAAACAGTATTTAATTTTATTTCAGTTTATATAAAACAAAAAATAAAATAATAATAATAAAAAAAAAAGGAAAAAGGACTTACAGGGGGGGGGTCCTTGGCGTCGGCGGTGGAGGCGTTGGAGGCGGTGGTGGAGGGCGCGGTTGGTTGCAAGGCAGTGGAAAAGGGGGCGATTCGAAGGGGGGTTCCTCGCGATGGTCGTTGGGGCCAGGGAGGGGTCGCGGAGAAGAGGGGAAGAGGAGGATCGAGGGGAAGCTGGAGGAAGGGAAGAAGGGAGGAAGCGGCGGCTTTGGGGGGGGTGAAGTGGCGGCGGTGGTTGGACGGTGGGCGCGCCTCCGTCTTCTTCTTTTCTCTTTTTTTTTTTTTATTTTGATTTTAGTTTTAACGGGGGGGGCCTGGGTAGTTATAAGGAGAGGTATATAATTTTTTTTTTTTTTTTTTTTTTTAAAGTTGACTTTTTCAAACGACGTCTAAACGAGGCCCACCGCCCGCCGTCCATAGCGAAATACCCCCATTCCGAACACAATGGGATATGTACCGCAAGCCGAATCGACCGTTATAATCAGTTTCCTTTG
Organism: Allium sativum; assembly: GCA_030737875.1. Taxonomy (NCBI): domain Eukaryota; kingdom Viridiplantae; phylum Streptophyta; class Magnoliopsida; order Asparagales; family Amaryllidaceae; genus Allium; species Allium sativum. The sequence goes on along the minus strand of CM060913.1, from coordinate 417,675,021 downwards.
AATTTACATTTAAATCACTATATTGAATTTTAAACGTACATTTCAAATTACCGGGGTCGCATACGAATTTTAAAAATTCTAGAAAAATATTTTCTAGCTTCGTATTGACGATACGGTCCTAACAAAACTAGTTTCGTCGAATTCTGAGACCGTTGGAAAAATGGCCATTTTCCAGTCGATTGAAATCAACTGAAACTGGTCAAACGCGTTTTCCTTTGCCATGCTCACATATTGATTCGAAAAATTATGAGATTTGAAATCTAGCAATTACTCGACATCACGGACCCAACAAAACTAGTTTCGTCGAAATCCGAGGTCATTTGCAACATGTCCATTTTTAAGGGCCTGAATTCCATAGCGACTATTCAGAATTTTCAACTGGACATATCTTCTGATTCCCGCTACGAACTCTTGATATTTCGGATTCGTTGGAAAGATATTCACTATTAGATTCCATTATTTTTGGTTTCACTAAAATCCGGATTGTTTTGCACCCGGTACATTCAATTGAAGTTTGAAATCGAATTATCGAACTACCGCGCCATTTTCAATTCCTTTTATAATTATATATAATTATTTATAATCTAACGACGACGCGTATAATATATACGTTCGAATTCTATTCAAATAAATTTCTCGTCGATATTATTTAAAATAATTCATTTTAAATAATCAAAATTCGCTAAAATCGCCAAAATAAAAATTTTAAACTGGCCCAGATTTTACGGGTTGTTACAATCTCCCCCACTTAAAACTTTTCGTCCCCGAAAAGGAACAAAGTCGAAAGTGGTTTGATTATTCAGCTCTACGACCGATCAGGCTTCCATTCTCCAACTCTTCAGTTTCTGAGAATTTCCAAAATCTCAAAAAATTTGGCTAACACCCTAAATTTTTGAAAAATTTCGCCATAACCTCCCCTGCAATAGGAGCATCGGGGAATTTCAAATAGCTTCCCCGGTCCTTCAGATCTCTAAAAAGAAAAAGAAAAAGCCAAGCGGCTAGCCAATAGGCTCACAAAATCATCATCACCCAAACAAAACAGGAAATTATGTAGTAAACATGTACCTATTTGTCGGGCAAACAAATTTTATTCTCTGCTCTAGCCTCCTTGCTATGACCTGTTCAAGGATATATATGTATATGCAAGCAAATGCAACCAATTTTCAATATAATTCAATATTTGGTTCAATTAGGCATAATGGTTAAAAATTATCAAACAATTTAACAAACAACACAAACATCAATCAATTAGTGAATTTAACGTTTCAAATTCATAATTTGATATATATATAAAAATCACGTTTTTGATGCCAAATCACAACAATGAATTCTAGCTATATATAAGTTTTGGGTTCTCACACCAGCCTAATGGAAATATATAGAAAATCACACCTTCGAGACACGAACATAAATACTGATGATGTCATGACAATCATCAGTACCATCTTCGGGCGACTAGAGTGTGATGCTATATCTATCCAATATATTAAAATTTCGAATACACGCGGATCAGACGTATACGCAAAATCTATATATACTGGATTGTCCACATCAATATAAATAGAAAATCAAATACGAATAATTGATTTAAATTTTCAAAACAAAAGTTTGTTTTCATTTTAAAAATATACTCTTCACACTCGTTCTAGGATACTACTGATCCCATCTCTAACGAGTCATTCTCATTGGATATTACTAACCCAATATCTGATGAATTCTTTCGTATGTTTCTAATGTGTCTTGTTCTCTAGCTTTGTAAACCAAAGCTCTGATACCAACTGTGACGGCAAGGAATTTCGCTCGGTCCGAACCAGTCGCTAAACCGACCCAGACCGTTCGAAACGCCCAATCGTTTGAGAACACGACAAAATAGAACGCATATAAAAGAACATTTCACTGTATATTACAACAATGTACCAGATTACAAGAATATACAGAGTATAAATAAATATTACACAGAAATATCAGAGATTTAAATTACATTTAAATACATCGCAGCGGAAAATAATGAAATACACAACTAGAAGAGATATACGGATACAAAGCTTTCCGGATATCATTCCAGCTGTAAACCAGGATCCTGTGAATATAAATCTGCAAAACCAAAACTACTAGCTGCCCGTGTCGAAAATAAGGGCACCCAGAGTTTAGGTTAAAACAATAAACTCCAGGTCAGTCATGGGACTGGTGTGAGAACTAAAACAGTTATTAATCTTTATTTTTAAAGTTAGGTAAATCAAGGGACCACGCCGTATAACACGGAACGGGTTTCCTCCCAAGAACACCAGTGCATAAAACAAACAGCGCAATGCTAAATAAAGAAAATGAAGCTGTTATAAGACCCAGGTCCCATCACACAATGCAACGCAGCCGAGGATAGGGTTTTCCCTTATAACAGCCAAAGAATGCTTGATACGTTTAAAACAAATTGTTTGATACTATTATAAGTGCATAGTGTAAAACAACTTCAAATCATAAGTATCAATCATAGGCGGCATGGGTACCATATATCATGTCGCCATATATAGGTTTACAAATAAAACCGCAAATGTCACGTATTTGGAGATTGGATTTCCATCTATGAACCGAGGCAAAAGATAGTCCTCAACCGATTCGAGACGCTCTAGCCCGCCCCTCAGGAACAGCCGCAACTGCCCCTTGGATCGTCAGGGCCGGTCCACACGGAGTGGATTATTATACCTGAACAATACGTCTCCCCACCCTATGGGGTGTAAGTCTGGTCCGTCAGCCGACCAGAATGCATTCGGCCGAAACCGATATAACCGAGGCGCCTCGCAACAGCAACAACCACATAAGTCAAACTCGTCAGGGCGTGTAAAACCACTGACGCCACTTCTAGCTAGAAAGAAACGCAAGTCCTCCCTGAGGTCCGTCTCCCGTTTTTGGTTCATACCGGGTGTGAAACACGCGAGGTAAACGTTACACAAAGCTACGCCACAAAGGCCGTGCTTTGATCATCACCACAAGACTTTGCTTTTCAACAGAAGCCTTGATCATTTGCATCTTAGCATGCCACACAAGCAAACCATCCTATGCAACCGATATCAGTCACACAGAATGAAATCCGATGTCAGACACACAGTCCATTTACAAGTCCGTTCTGGGTCTGAACGAAACCGGAGGCACCTAGTACCCCGCATATCCATCGATCTCCAAGTACGTCTGGACGATCACTAACTGTTTCCATCTTCTTGGGTGTACAGCCCAATCAAGATCATCAGTTATCACCCAAACGACGTGAAGACTTCCGGTCTTCGACCATCGTCTTCATCTTCGACTTATCGTCGTATCAGTTATTCAGAATGGGATAAACCCGGTCTTCCCGAATAACTCGCGTATATTTTATAAAAGTGTTACACAAACACAACATAAGCCTCATTCCAATTCATTAGTCACTAACCGTAAATTAATCAAGAGAATAATTCCCCAAATATTAACCCCGAAGGCCGAAACCAACATCAGATCAATATCCAGAAAACCATTCTGCTTGGCTAACCGACAGTTAGTTTCTAAATTTCACATTCATAGGGAAAGGTTCCCATTAATTTTATCAAAGATAAATTCTTGAATTTATTCTTTAATCTATTTTTTTTGAATATCAATTCAAACTAGTCGGGATTAGCGAACCTTACCGAAGTAATCATTTGTTTTCATTTCCCAATCCCAACCTATTCATCCCATGAAGTAAAACTGGTAATACTTCATATCTAACACCACAGTGTTATCGGTAAATTCAATTACCATTTCACGTTCAAATCTAATTAAAGATTTAACTATCGCCTGGAGCAAAACTGGTGCTACTCCATTCTCGGTCATTTCAATCTAATTAAAGATTCATTAAAACTCCACTTAGTTTTAATCTTTGACTGGGTTAAAGAATCAGTGTCTTTTAAAACACGGTTCACGATAAACCCAAAGTCACATTCATTAATTATCGGGTTAAAGAACGAGTGTTATTTAAAACACTGTTCACGATAAACCCAAAAATCAATATCAATTCAATTCCAATTAAATGTCATTTAATTGGTACACTTCATTAAATCTAAATAAAAAGATCTAATCATTTCTCAACTGGGTTCAAGAACAGTGTTAATGAAGACACCATTCACGACAAACCCAAATCACATTCATTAATTATCGGGTTAAAGAACAAGTGTTATTTAAAACACCGTTCACGATAAACCCAAAAATCAATATCAATTCAATTCCAATTAAATATTATTTAATTGGTACACTTCATTAAATCTAAATAAAAAGATTTAATCTTTTCTCAACTGGGTTCAAGAACGGTGTTAGTGAAGACACCATTCACGATAAACCCAAATCACATTTGATATTAAATACAAGGCTCTGAATAGAAAATATCCCGGCTTATATTTAATATCAAATTCTACGATTAACAAATGTCGTATTGGAAATAACGATATAAATATATATCTTTCAAATTTCCATAACAACATCTGTATAATCACGAATTCCAACATCGAAATATTCCGAAGACAATTTCGATTCAAATCCACTCCAATGCAATCATTGGAAAATTTGGTTATTTTTAAAAACCCTTTTCGAATTCAATTTATTTATTTAAAAATAAATAGAATTATAATTCTAGTTCAAAACTAGTTCATTTCGATAAAAATCTATTTTTATCTTTTCAAATATGGAGTTTTTCATCCCAAATCTTCACAAATCATTTCTTATGATTTTACACAAATTATTACTATTTTTAATAATTTTATCAAGGCCCGTACAGTCGATTTCCATCAACGGCCATCGAACTGCACTTACAGCGACCTTTTTCAAATTTGATTTGGACATAATTCCAAATCCAACCGTTAGATTTCAAATTTCTAATATTCGTTAGAAAGCTCTTTTCGATACGAACCCAACGGTTCCGGTTTTAGGAGAATCCGACGGTCGGATCTCCCGTAATGTCCGTTTGAAATAAATGGTCGAAATTCACGAACTGCCGCGGCGCGGCGCGTTCTATTCAGGCCATTATATTATATATATAATATATATAATATATACTTCGTCGATTTCTATTTAAAACGAATTATATAAATAGTTTTAAAATCGTTTCAAAAGCTATTTCAACTTCCATTTCAATTCAAAGCAAAATTGAATCCTTCTTTATAAATTCGTCTCAAAATTCATTTCTATTCAATTCAAATTTCAATTCAATTTGAATTCATTTCAATTTGTTTTCAATTCAATTCGAATTCGTTTTCAATTCAATTCAATTCGAAATCGTTTTCAATTCATTTCGAAATCGTTTTCAATTCAATTCATTTCGAAATCGTTTTCAATTCAATTCATTTCGAAATCGTTTTCAATTCATTTCATTTCGAAATCGTTTTCAATTCAATTCATTTCGAAATCGTTTTCAATTCAATTCATTTCGAAATCGTTTTCAATTCATTTCATTTCGAAATCACTTAAAATTGATATAAATATCGTTCACGTCAAAATGGCGTCAATCTAATCAACACGGCTTCATAAATTTCTATTTTCAAATATTCTATTCCAAATATTTCTTTTTCAAATATTTCTTTTTCAAAACTGGAATGAGGCCCAATCAATTACCATATAAAATTAATTATATGGATTTGCATACAACACATGTATATAATAGCATTGAAAATAATCAACCTTCAACCAAAGTGCACTACACTGTATAAGCATCAAATATAGATATTCAACGCTTATAACAGCCTGTCAATCAATCGATCGACATATTTAATCAATCAGGATGAGTGAACTTCAAATTTCATCCCAACACCCGTGTGGGGTTTCAAACAATCAAACACAGATTTTATTTGTGCAATTGGGCGATGTGTAAAATTTATCGACCCAATCAATATCAGTCAAATCAGTGTATATACAAACAAATCGGCCGATTTGTTTATAACTATTCATTTATTCACATTCACGTTAAAAATTATATTTTTAACGACAAAACATTTTATTTCAACCTATGAATTTCTATTCAATTCATTTACACAATAAAATGATATTTTTATTTTCTAACACATTTTAGAAAATTTCGGCGACATAACGGCACGATACTAGAAACGGGACAAGGCCTAGCCTTATCCCCGGTCTAGTGAAGGCCCACGCCATTCACACATCAATCAAATCAATTCGTTATGTAAACCACAAAATTTGGAGTAAGAGTCTAACCTAGCCTTACTCCTTCGCCTTATAACGGCGCACGTCTAATCCTAACCAATTTATCGATTCGATTTTTCACACCACAAACCACATTCAAACCAATATCGCAATCAATTACCAAACAGCCAAACAAACAAGTCCATGGTCTGTGGACGATTGTGTCGGGTGCTACTAAACACCGTCTGCATCCTAGTATATATATATAACTAGAAAAATTAAATTGAAAGGTGAGAAGTTCTCACATATAGCTATCCTAGCTCCACGGCACTTCATTGATAGAAATCTTCTTCGTTATCGCCTCTTCGTCATCTTCATTGCCCGTAGTCACTATATATGTAAAAATCGAATTTTTACTTCAAAGTTCAATATATAAAAATCGAATTTTTATTTCAAAGTTCAATATATAAAAATCCCATTTTTCTATCGTTATTCAATATATAAAAATTCCATTTTTCTATCGTTATTCAATATATAAAAATTCCATTTTTCTATCGTTATTCAATATATAAAAATTCCATTTTTCTATCGTTATTCAATATATAAAAATCTCGCCTTTTTAACTATAAAGATTTTACCTTTTTCAAAAATAAAGATTTGATTTTTATAGTTCCTACTAGGCAAAGATTATATTTTGACATCATCTATATAGTAAAGACTATATTTTTAATATTTTAAAAATATAAAGATCATATTTTTAATTCTTTTAAAAATATAAAAATCATATTTTTATTACTTCATATATTTAAAAATCGAATTTTTATCTCTATATCACTTCATATGAAAAGTTCAATCTTCTCTGTCGCTTCATATATAAAATAAAAATCTAATCTTTTTATTCTCTACATATAAAAATCATAGCTTTTTAAATTAAAATAAACAAGTTTTATGTTTAAAATAAATATATTTTCAGTTTTATAATCTAATTAAAATTCAGTTTAATAATCTTTTTCAAATCAGTTTTATAATCTAATTAAAATTCAGTTTAATAATCTAAAAAGAAATCAGTTTTTTAAAAAAAAAAAAATCTTTACAGTTTTTTTTTTTAAAATAAAATCGAAATTAGTTTTGAAATTTAAAATAAAAACAGTATTTAATTTTATTTCAGTTTATATAAAACAAAAAATAAAATAATAATAATAAAAAAAAAAAGGAAAAAGGACTTACAGGGGGGGGGTCCTTGGCGTCGGCGGTGGAGGCGTTGGAGGCGGTGGTGGAGGGCGCGGTTGGTTGCAAGGCAGTGGAAAAGGGGGCGATTCGAAGGGGGGTTCCTCGCGATGGTCGTTGGGGCCAGGGAGGGGTCGCGGAGAAGAGGGGAAGAGGAGGATCGAGGGGAAGCTGGAGGAAGGGAAGAAGGGAGGAAGCGGCGGCTTTGGGGGGGGTGAAGTGGCGGCGGTGGTTGGACGGTGGGCGCGCCTCCGTCTTCTTCTTTTCTCTTTTTTTTTTTTTTATTTTGATTTTAGTTTTAACGGGGGGGCCTGGGTAGTTATAAGGAGAGGTATATAATTTTTTTTTTTTTTTTTTTTTAAAGTTGACTTTTTCAAACGACGTCTAAACGAGGCCCACCGCCCGCCGTCCATAGCGAAATACCCCCATTCCGAACACAATGGGATATGTACCGCAAGCTGAATCGACCGTTATAATCAGTTTCCTTTGAATTTACATTTAAATCACTATATTGAATTTTAAACGTACATTTCAAATTACCGGGGTCGCATACGAATTTTAAAAATTCTAGAAAAATATTTTCTAGCTTCGTATTGACGATACGGTCCTAACAAAACTAGTTTCGTCGAATTCTGAGACCGTTGGAAAAATGGCCATTTTCCAGTCGATTGAAATCAACTGAAACTGGTCAAACGCGTTTTCCTTTGCCACGCTCACATATTGATTCGAAAAATTATGAGATTTGAAATCTAGCAATTACTCGACATCACGGACCCAACAAAACTAGTTTCGTCGAAATCCGAGGTCATTTGCAACATGTCCATTTTTAAGGGCCTGAATTCCATAGCGACTATTCAGAATTTTCAACTGGACATATCTTCTGATTCCCGCTACGAACTCTTGATATTTCGGATTCGTTGGAAAGATATTCACTATTAGATTCCATTATTTTTGGTTTCACTAAAATCCGGATTGTTTTGCACCCGGTACATTCAATTGAAGTTTGAAATCGAATTATCGAACTACCGCGCCATTTTCAATTCCTTTTATAATTATATATAATTATTTATAATCTAACGACGACGCGTATAATATATACGTTCGAATTCTATTCAAATAAATTTCTCGTCGATATTATTTAAAATAATTCATTTTAAATAATCAAAATTCGCTAAAATCGCCAAAATAAAAATTTTAAACTGGCCCAGATTTTACGGGTTGTTACAACTAGTAACCACAACAAAGTCTAATGTGAGAGGTTGGGGTGCATTAAGTAATTAATGCCACATGATAGGGTTAAGTTAATTTGATTAATGACTCTTAACCAAATATGACATGGGTAAATGGGTTAAGTAAATTGATTAGGCTAATGATACTTAACAAAACATGACAAGGTTGGGTAGGTTAAGTGATTTGATTTGCCTAATGACGCTTAACCATTTTTATACGACTAGTGGACGGGGATTAAGTTAACCAACACTTAATCAATCCAACATGATAATTTGGCAAGGTTAAGTAAGTTTTCTTAATGACACTTAACCATACAAGATGATTAGGGGATGGGGTTAAGTAATTTACGCTTAACTAATCCGACACGGTAATTAGATGGGGTTAAGTAATCTAAACACGGTAATTCGATGGGGTTAAGTTAAACACTTAACCAATTTAAACTCGGTAATTAAATGAGGTTAAGTAACCAATACTTAACCAATTTAACGTGATAATTTAATGGGGTTAAGCAACTTATACTTAACCAATTATACATGATGATTTGATGGGGTTAAGTAACTTACACTTAACCAATCTAATACGCGGACCTGATAAGGTTAAGTCACAAGACCTTTTTAGAATATACTTAACCATTGTAGTGTAATTAGAGGATGGGGTTAAGCCAACCTATACTTAACCAATCCGACTCGATAATTTGATGGGATTAAGATAATCTATGCTTAATCGATCTAGCAAGATAATCCGATAGGATTAAGGTAAGCTAGTACTTGACCAATTTGACTTGATAGGGTTAAGTCATGAGCCTCTGGGTACACTTAACCAACTTGTGGGTCTAAGTCTTGAACTTAAATACTTAGCCAATCTTTGACGTGATTTGTGGGCGGGTTAAGTCATGGACTTGAATGATAACACTTAACCCAATAGACAAACCCTAGCTAGAAGAACTAGGTAGAAAACCGTGGTTAATCAAGGATAACGGGAAAGGAAGCTAAGTGGTAAACCTTAGTTAAGGGTAACTAAGTAATAATTTTTAGCTAAGGACATAGGACTAATTCTCAAAACGATGAGTAACCTGATACGGTAGGTAATCGCTTAGTATACGAGGGGGAGCAAGTTATCTGACTTGGATAAAAGCTCCAGCGCACTGGGTGCCGAAGTAGAAGCTTCGGGGGACGTGAGGATATTCTTGGGATCCCTCTGTGGGATGCCAGGTAATTATACCATGCCCATGAGAGGTTAAGGTCTGCGTTAGAAGGACCAAGAGTATGCCTTGGTTGCTATGCGAGCAACCTAAAGACTGGGATGGATTAGCGTGGAGTCGACGATTCTTGTTTTTGCCCTGTATAGCGCATCGCCGACTACCTACCATCTTTAGTCAATCGTGTACGTGCGGAATGGCAGGGAACCCCCAACAGACCATGTGCTTGCTATCGAGTCATGGGTGAGGTTGGCCCGTAGGAAAGTGGGCTATAGTGGGGCCGTGGAGTGGTTCTTATACATGATTTTTCTTGGATTGCCTTTCAGTAGTTGAGGGAGGGGTCACGTGGGACCATAGCCACGGGTACAAAAACAGACCTTGATATCTGCATCGGCAGACGATTTAAAGCTCCCGACCGAGTTCCGTATTTCTTGATTTGCCCTGGCACGGAACTCGGATGGCACATTGGGTAACATGTGCATCTAGACATGGAAAACGATTCACGATACACACGTGGGATAAAGGGCGCGGTTGACGGGTGGCGTAATCCCTAGTGGTCCTAGGTGGCCAAAACCCAAACTGAGACACGGAAACGTTCATTAGATAGCATAATCCCTAGCAGTCCTAGGTGGCATAAATCCTAAGTGGACGCGTGATAGTTCATGGTAAGGAAACACAACTAGATCAAGGGTTGCAGTCCAAAACAACTTCAAGGATAAACCGTTTACATGGGAAAGCCCGTACAGCCTACGGCAAAGAACTGAACTTATACATGGAAAGAAATATATGAGTTGAGTAACCTATATATGCGGCTTATTAGGTTGACAGGGACCATTACACGACTTTTGAGTAAGGGTCATTCACGGATAACACGTAATACAGTTGGGATACTAGTACGGTAGGTGCAGAGCAGATATACAGGATAGATACCATGGGACGTTATACGTGATAGATATCTTGGGATATTATACTTGATAGGAACCTGACGATGTGATACCTTGTTTTGTCTTGACATCGTAATTTATCATGACATCTTAGTTTATCTGAGTTCAGTAGTTCATCCTGTTATTTCGATTTAGCTTATCTATCTTGTTATCATGCTTATGTTCATCTCAGTTTCTCATGTCAGTTAACTTTACTAGTTTTTATACTAATAGTAGATAGGGCTTACTCAGTCTTTTTGACTGACCCGTTTTGTTTCGCCTCTTTTCTTCCGTTCCCCCCCCCCCCAGGTTACAGGGAGGAAACACTGCTGTTTAGTTCGGACTTCTTCTGCTTGAAGGTCATCATGGATGGCTTGGACTTTTCCTGGCTATGGCTACTTTACTGTTTTTATTTGGGGAATAATTTATGAAAAAGTCTTTATGCTTCTTTACTATTGCAAGACAGGTTTTGATGTACTCTGATGTAAAAGGCTTTAGACCTTATGTATTCATGTTTATGAAAGTTCGATTTTACTTCCGCTATTTTATATGTTCTGTCTTTTGATATTTCTGTGCATGTTTACCAATAATGCCCCTCTAAAGCTAGTGCATTCCTTTGCGAGTGACCCTAGCGGAGGCGGGGTGTTACATTTGGTATTAGAGCAGAAGGTTACCAGACTGGGCAAAAGTTTTTAAAGACCCTCTGAAAACTATTTGAAAAAAAAAAGCCGTTTACAAAGAAGCATTTTTCAAGAAAATTTTCTTTTAAAAGAAAAAGGCTATTCCCCAAAGGCCATTAGCACTATCCTTGTTTCCTTAATTGAGTCTCTTTTCCTTTCTTTCCTCCATCTGTAGTCACAGTAGTTTTAACTGCGACTAGTCTTTTCTACCTACGAAAGTGCTTTCCATACGATGGAGGTGGTTCTCGAGAGACCAGTGGCCGCGTTATAAGAAAGGATCGTGAGAAAGAAGGATAAAGGATACGAGCTTAAGGATGAGCAACTTGTTGGTATGGCTTAGTCCTCAAAGGAGGGAGAAAGATGAACAATGAAACCCAAGACGAGAGAGTACCTTTGGCATGGTAAAACGGGGCGGATAGTTAAGTATTATGGGACAAGGACAAGATCATCGGGAGGGCAGTAGTATGCTCTCATTTCTAGAGTACCTCGGAAGGAGGGTAACGATCTTGTTAAAGGTTTAGCTTTTCTTCTCTATCATCACGTTAGGACTTCGTTGTTCGTATCATTTAAGTCTGCTTCGATAGTTTAGTCTCTGCACCTTAAGTACTAGCGTAATAGAGAATCCCATTTTTGTCTCAAAGTCCTATTGGAGAATCAGTCCATTTATACATGACTTGTTTGGATTTGGGAATGTCTATGCCAAGTGTTGAGTTTGGAAATAATGCTTATGTTTATAAGCTATGTATGGATTCTAGGGATAAAGTGGTTATCCAGTAGGGGGTGCCACTCTCGGTTTTGATAGGAGGGTAGTTAGACCTTTTGACTAGCCTTGGTAATGCCCTCGAAGTATCGGGTAACCTTTTTGAGGTTCTGTCATGACTAGTTACTTAGAATCCCTTGATGCCTTTATTGGAAATTTGAAGCCCGATCGAGTGGTGTTCACCAATAAGACGGATGGTTTACTTCATTTATGCATGGGTTATAGAGATCACCCTAGTAAGTGCGCATGATAACCTGATTGACATCTGTTTACTTTCAAGAGAAAGTTCTTCTACATGGAATGCCTTATAGTATATAAACGAGATCCAAGATTCACTAGTGAATTTTGGAAAGCTTGCATGAGATCATGAGTACGCAGTCATGTTTGCGTCAAGCATTCTAGGAAAAGGATAAGTGCAAGTGGAACGAGAGGCGACGAAGAAATGAGTTCCAGCTCATGTTATGGAAACAGGAATAAGAAGCTACAAAATCGCGAAGTTAAAAGACGACTTTGATGGTCAAAGACTAGATACGCGCATGATATCTCTTTTTGGGAGTATATCCTTGATCCCTGTTTTCCTGTAGAGCTTGCTTGTAGGCTATCTTTTGTGGACATCCCCTCGGTCCTATTTTCTGTTACAAACCCCGTAAGGAGTTTGTCTTGTTTATCTTCTCGACCCTGTTTCAGGGAATCCTAGGTAGAACCCTATGGATGTAAACATGTATTTGAAACATGTTATGATTGATATGGTTGCAAGTGGTTGCTCGTGGATGCGCGAATACACAATAGATACTAGCTCGACTCGGTCACACTTCATATTGCATATGCACGAGTATTTATACTTGTTTATGGATGAAATCGAATGTATTATCATGCGGTTGTTGCATATGAATGAATGATTGTGCACGCATATAGTATCTATATGACTAGGACTATTTGCATACATGTTGGATTCATGGCACTATACATATTTTTGCATTAGAAAGATTATTCAGGCCTGATCATTAGCATTAGCTAAGGAACATGTACACACACGTTTTGCATATATTCATACAGCATTAGAAATCATCTAAGGACAATGGTTGCTTGTGGATGATGTTTTGAGTAGATGGATGATGGATGGTAGGATATGTTCTTCCTAACTTGGAGATTTCGGGGACGAAATCCTAAAAGGTGGGGAGAATGTAACAACCCGTATTTTCAATAACCTGTTATAACATAAATGGAGGCAGAATTAAACTGTAAATTCTGAATCAAGGGAAACGGGCTCTGCCATTGCGTTCGTCTCGGAAAAATACGCGAAATAGAGTCCGAGTTTTCGAAAATCGGAGTCCGTATGACCAAGATATGGCCTCGCGAAGTTTCACGAAAAATTCCCAAATTAAAGTATACTTAATTAAGTGAAATAGGTTGCGCAGAGAAATATATATATATATTGATATATATATATATATAATTGAAAATTTAATAAATAAATATGCAAAAATGTTCAAAACAGCGAATTGGGAGAGGGGAATAACCAAACCGGCCGATTTTTGAGGTCGACCCGAGCCTGCTGGGTCGACTAGGGGTTAATCCAGGGTGTTTGGCTGTCAACCCGTGGGCCGATTCGCTCAAATGCAGATTTTGCATTTGGATGGTTCTCATGGTTCATCTTTAATCTAAAGGCCCTAGATGGTTCCTACACTTGACTTCTTCCCCAAGACATGCTTTGATGGCTTGGATTGAATCTAGGTTTAATCCTATGGCCTAAAACACTTGCCTAATCTATAAATAAGACCCTAACCTATCCTAAACCCTCATTATTCATTCATGCAACTAGACTATGGCAAAATTGCTACTCTCATGGCCTCCACTCAGCTATCCTAGCCTCCACTTCATTTCTATGAGAGGTTTCATGATCATGAGAGTATTAGCGAGTCCCTATGTTAGTATGAGAGCTTCTCAAGTTGATCTCAAGGCTAAAGCTTTGATCTTTGTTCATAAAGATGGGGTTTTTATTGATTTGGAGTGTTCATCTTTGGGTTTTTGGGTGATGGCATGCATAGGCTTCATCACAATCTTTGTTTTGTATTTCGATTTGTGCCTTCATAACAATGTAAGCCCTTTCCCTACTCTTAGATATTAACTATGAAGTTAAATGTTCATGTTGCAAGTTTGGGTTTGATCATTGAGAATGATACATGCTATCATGTCATGCAAGCTTATGAAGTCATTATCTTGATCTTATGAGCTAAAAGCTACAACCTTTATGTTGAAATGTTGCATTATGCAACATGAGAACCTTCATAATCTTTATGTCAACTTGCATATGAAGTCATAACCCTTATATGATGATACATGCGAGTTTCTAGTCATCATTCCATGTCTTTTGTCACCATGATTCGTTTATGTGCCAAGTTTGGGTTTATGCATGATTTTGAGGCTTAAGAATGTAACATGCAAGCTAATGAACACATTTGTGCCTCATTTGCCACCATGATTAACTTGTGGCTTAATATCCATTTTTGTCATGCCTTTGCCAAGTCTCTTCTTTTAATCCATTACGTTGTTGCGAACGTATATGCGAGTTTAAAAGCGTTGGGTTATGTTATGGGTAATTTCTAATGACATGAAAATACAACTTGAAAACATGACTTGAATCATAACATGGAAGTTGACATGTAAGTATGCTTGAAAACATAAGCTTGGGAATTTACCTATTAAGTTAGGTCTACCCATTGGGAATTTACCTATTAAGTTAGGTCTACCCAATTGCTTGAAAACTTGACTATGAACATGACACTAGACTAAACATGAAAGTGGCCAACTCGAGGTTGGGTTGAGTTTGCAACGTAAAACTACCCGGAACCGACCGGCCTAACTAGTAGTTGCAAACAATAGGACCCAATGTGAGAAGTTGGTCATGTTGTGCTTGAACCCGAGGTTAGACCAAGTTGTGGTGTAAAGCTATCCGGAACCGACCGGCTTAACTAGTAACCACAACAAAGTCTAATGTGAGAGGTTGGGGTGCATTAAGTAATTAATGCCACATGATAGGGTTAAGTTAATTTGATTAATGACTCTTAACCAAATATGACATGGGTAAATGGGTTAAGTAAATTGATTAGGCTAATGATACTTAACAAAACATGACAAGGTTGGGTAGGTTAAGTGATTTGATTTGCCTAATGACGCTTAACCATTTTTATACGACTAGTGGACGGGGATTAAGTTAACCAACACTTAATCAATCCAACATGATAATTTGGCAAGGTTAAGTAAGTTTTCTTAATGACACTTAACCATACAAGATGATTAGGGGATGGGGTTAAGTAATTTACGCTTAACTAATCCGACACGGTAATTAGATGGGGTTAAGTAATCTAAACACGGTAATTCGATGGGGATAAGTTAAACACTTAACCAATTTAAACTCGGTAATTCAATGAGGTTAAGTAACCAATACTTAACCAACTTAACGTGATAATTTAATGGGGTTAAGCAACTTATACTTAACCAATTATACATGATGATTTGATGGGGTTAAGTAACTTACACTTAACCAATCTAATACGCGGACCTGATAAGGTTAAGTCACAAGACCTTTTTAGAATATACTTAACCATTGTAGTGTAATTATAGGATGGGGTTAAGCCAACCTATACTTAACCAATCCGACTCGATAATTTGATGGGATTAAGATAATCTATGCTTAATCGATCTAGCAAGATAATCCGATAGGATTAAGGTAAGCTAGTACTTGACCAATTTGACTTGATAAGGTTAAGTCATGAGCCTCTGGGTACACTTAACCAACTTGTGGGTCTAAGTCTTGAACTTAAATACTTAGCCAATCTTTGACGTGATTCGTGGGCGGGTTAAGTCATGGACTTGAATGATAACACTTAACCCAATAGACAAACCCTAGCTAGAAGAACTAGGTAGAAAACCGTGGTTAATCAAGGATAACGGGAAAGGAAGCTAAGTGGTAAACCTTAGTTAAGGGTAACTAAGTAATAATTTTTAGCTAAGGACATAGGACTAATTCTCAAAACGATGAGTAACCTGATACGGTAGGTCATCGCTTAGTATACGAGGGGGAGCAAGTTATCTGACTTGGATAAAAGCTCCAGCGCACTGGGTGCCGAAGTAGAAGCTTCGGGGGACGTGAGGATATTCTTGGGATCCCTCTGTGGGCTGCCAGGTAATTATACTAGGCCCATGAGAGGTTAAGGTCTGCGTTAGAAGGACCAAGAGTATGCCTTGGTTGCTATGCGAGCAACCTAAAGACTGGGATGGATTAGCGTGGAGTCGACGATTCTTGTTTTTGCCCTGGATAGCGCATCGCCGACTACCTACCATCTTTAGTCAATCGTGTACATGCGGAAAGGCAGGGAACCCCCAACAGACCATGTGCTTGCTATCGAGTCATGGGTGAGGTTGGCCCATAGGAAAGTGGGCTATAGTGGGGCCGTGGAGTGGTTCTTATACATGATTTTTCTTGGATTGCCTTTCAGTAGTTGAGGGAGGGGTCACGTGGGACCATAGCCACGGGTACAAAAACAGACCTTGATATCTGCATCGGCAGACGATTTAAAGCTCCCGACCGAGTTCCGTATTTCTTGATTTGCCCTGGCACGGAACTCGGATGGCACATTGGGTAACATGTGCATCTAGACATGGAAAACGCTTCACGATACACACGTGGGATCAAGGGCGCGGTTGACGGGTGGCGTAATCCCTAGTGGTCCTAGGTGGCCAAAACCCAAACCGAGACACGGAAACGTTCATTAGGTAGCATAATCCCTAGCAGTCCTAGGTGGCATAAATCCTAAGTGGACGCGCGATAGTTCATGGTAAGGAAACACAAATAGATCAAGGGTTGCAGTCCAAAACAACTTCAAGGATAAACCGTTTACATGGGAAAGCCCGTACAGCCTACGGCAAAGAACTGAACTTATACATGGAAAGAAACATATGAGTTGAGTACCCTATATATGCGGCTTATTAGGTTGACAGGGACCATTACACGATTTTGAGTAAGGGTCATTCACGGATAACACGTAATACAGTTGGGATACTAGTACGGTAGGTGCAGAGCAGATATACATAATAGATACCATGGGACGTTATACGTGATAGATATCTTGGGATATTATACTTGATAGGAACCTGACGATGTGATACCTTGTTTTGTCTTGACATCATAATTTATCATGACATCTTAGTTTATCTGAGTTCAGTAGTTCATCCTGTTATTTTGATTTAGCTTATCTATCTTGTTATCATGCTTATGTTCATCTCAGTTTCTCATGTCAGTTAACTTTACTAGTTTTTATACTAATAGTAGATAGGGCTTACTCAGTCTTTTTGACTGACCCGTTTTGTTTCGCCTCTTTTCTTCCGTCCCCCCCCCCCCCAGGTTACAGGGAGGAAACACTGCTGTTTAGTTCGGACTTCTTCTGCTTGAAGGTCATCATGGATGGCTTGGACTTTTCCTAGCTATGGCTACTTTACTGTTTTTATTTGGGGAATAATTTATGAAAAAGTCTTTATGCTTCTTTACTATTGCAAGACAGGTTTTGATGTACTCTGATGTAAAAGGCTTTAGACCTTATGTATTCATGTTTATGAAAGTTCGATTTTACTTCCGCTATTTTATATGTTCTGTCTTGTGATATTTCTGTGCATGTTTACCAATAATGCCCCTCTAAAGCTAGTGCATTCCTTTGCGAGTGACCCTAGCGGAGGCGGGGTGTTACACCGGAAGCGTGGAAACAATATCGGAGAGAATAACATTTTGGAGTTAGTTTGGTCAGAGTTGGTAACCGCTGGAGTTTTTAATCAAATAAAACGCCCATTTAATTTGATTACAACGAAACATTTAAACGTCGAATGAGAACCAATGTGAGTTAAACTCGCTCAGTTGTCCTAACTATATTTTATATAAGTCGGTTTATTATTTCTGTGCTTTGTTTGCTAATTGTTGGATGATTTGTTGATTGTTTGGATATATGCTGATTATTTTTATATAACTGATTTAAGTTAAACATCCATTTAATTTAATCGAACCCAAATCGTCATTTTAACGATTATTTCCAAACGAGGTAACTTACCTTATTGGTTACGTTTATAATAATATAAACGTGTTAAATTAAATTGGATGCTTGAATTATTTTTATTATTAATTGATAGTTATCGGTTGAATTGATTATTTATGTTTATTATAATAGATGATTTACTATCGTATTGAATGGATTGTTTTATTTGAAGTAATCTATTTGGATGCAGGGAAACATAAGTTGGAGGGATTCAGCTGGATTACTCAAATTTATATTTTATTTTCATATTACAACTATATGAACTGATTAACTAGTTTGATTGGATAATTTATTTGATCATTGATTCGTTGAATCTAAATCCAACATTTGTTTGTTATTAACCAATGGGCAGTATTAGTTGGGTAATTGATAGCAGATGGCCTAGAAATCAATTGTTTTATAAATATTGATTTACCGTCATGTGAATCAACAGAAATGAAGTTATAAAAATTATTTTATAACCGAAGATAGATTTTGAAATCCATTAGATAAAAAAAGTTTATAAAAGGGAATTTACATTCATTATTTATTATTAAGTTATAAGAAATGAATGGTTTTACAAAGTAAATTTTTATGTAAATAAGATTTAAAAGAAGATAAGCAGAAATTAACCCAAGAGTTAAGACTAGGATTAATTGTTTTTAAGAAACAAATAAATTGGGATTATATTGAAATCGATTATTATTTATTTAATAATAATTAAAGTAAATGGGATGAATTAAATTAATTATATTATTAATTAATTTAAATGGAAGGACCAATTAGAATGGATTAACGAGTTAACTATGTTAGTTTGGATAAGTCAACTACTTAAATGGTAGTTGATTACTAAATTATAATAAATTAATTTAATTGAAGTTTATAAATCTTAAAACCCTATAATTAGTCAAATTATTTTTTAAGAAAATTTATATTAAAAATAATATATAAGTAAGTTTAAATTGAATTCAACTTGGAATTTTATTTAATTGAATTTCCTAAATCCAAGTTGGACGAAGATATTAAAAACCAAGTTTATTTGAAAGTACCGTAAATGATTGCTTTTTTTAGCAGAAAGCCATCCCTCAAAAACCATCACAAGATGGTGCGGTAGGGTGGCACTGAATAAACAACCAAAAGAGTTTGGAAACCGCCTCCTAATGGTGGCTCACAAAATGAAAAAACCAAAGAAAAACCAGGCCACAAAGTCCAGTAAAGCATAAGCAAATACATGTACAACCTATGAACATACGGTAGGTGGAAAAATAAAATGTAGGATCCAAAAGCCTCGAGACATCATGGAATGAGTCAAATGTATCCCGCGGATCCTATAATGTGAAGTAATGACAAGCTGGACCACCAGGGGAAGACGCCGGAAGCATGATACTATAAAGCCATCACCGGATGGCCTGAAAATAAAATAGAAATCTAGCAATAACTGAAACTAAAACAAAATAGTGACTAGGTAAGGTTTGATAAATTATATTGTAGTGGTAATGCTAAAAACTATGATGTAGGTGTTTAGGAACCGGTTCGAAGGGCCCTTGTAGGGGAAAGCAATGAAAATATTTTGAGTATCTTCATGGATATGATCAATAATTTTAGCTTTATCGAAATTTTTGTAGTCAAAACGGAAGCTGTTACGCGCACACCACAAGTGCCAGCAGATGTATGCAGGAATTATACGAGAGAGAATGGTCCTAATGGATTTACCCCGGGAGTTAGACCACCAGAAAGTGCAATGAACATCGAGGGAGGAAAGGGTGGGTGGAAATCCCATGAGGTTGCCAAAATGCTTCCAAATATATCTAGCAGTCTCGCTATCACTGAATAGATGGGGTATCGATTCGCAGTGACTATGGTGACAGCAACATTTAGACACTGATGAGATGCCGAGTTTTCAAATGTTCAAGTCTACAGAAAGGACATTATAAGCAATTTTCTGCATAAGAATGGAAATCTTTGGTAAAATATGATGATCCCAGATCATGCAAAAAGGAAGCCTAACAGGAGAGTGAAAGCGAATGGCCTCCCAGGCTTTTTTAATCATAAATTATTGCAATTATTGGAATGAATTAATAAAGTTATAAACTTGGAAATGATTTTTGGAATGAATGGAAGGTTAGAAGTATAAGATATAAAATGGAAATCGAAATTGGAACCTGAATTGAATTGAAATGGTTTGGCGAGATAAGTTATAAGGATTCGATCCTAAATCATGTATTTAAATATGAGTTTTATTAAAGGTATATCCAAATAATGTTTGAAGTAAGTTTTTAATAAGTTTTATATAGGATTTGATTCATATTGGAATCAAGGATTATTTAAAATGTTTAAAAAGATATATTATGCATGATAAGGAATTTTCTGTGGTTTTTAAAGAAATTAGAAACTATTGTATGTTGGTTGAGTTGAGCAACTTTCGAGCTGTCAATCTGATGTTGGTTTCGACCTTCGGGGTTGTATACATAGAGATTTATTCATTTACCAATTTACAATGAGGAGATGATGAAGTAGAAGTGAAATGATAATTGAATTCTTATATTAAATAAGACAAGGGGAAAGTTTTCCCAGTATTGAAGATATCAAAGTTTTAAATTAACCATTCGTTAATTATCAAAGAAGACTAGTGATGTTGAATACTGGACCATTAAATACTAGACCATTAAATTTATTTTACTTTTATGGATGATTGTTTGTTTATTTGGTAGCTAAATAATCGACTATCAAATCTGACCAATTATCAATTGTTGCTATGGAAAGTCTAGGATCGAATTTATATTTGAAAACCATTACGACCAGCAAATACATTAATGTGGAAGATAGCAGATGATGATCGAGATGGAGCATTTGAAGACCATAGATCTTCATTAAACAACGGGACTGCTTAAAATCTTCGGTTGGCCTCTTGATATATACTATGGTTCTATCCAGAAATCTACGGATTGCAAGGACTATTCTATTGATCTGTAGGGTGATTCCTAGGATGTGGTAGGAGGGTGCCTTCGGTTTTTCCAAACGCAGGACAACTTGTATGGACGAGTGTTTGACAAAGTATTTCTAAAAGTGTCACGTACGTTGATTTCTTCAAACGTACCATAGTTGTGGCGGAGAAGGGCACTTCTCTTAGCTTAAAAACTAGAGTATTTTTGTGGGTGTCAATTAGTGATTTTCTGGCAGATCTGACAAAGTGACATTCAAAGTGAGTGGTGGCTAGATGTTCTAGAAAAGTAATTATAACCTCAAGCCGTACAACCGGGAAATGGCAATAATCGGGCAGGCAGCATGGCTAAGTGGGTGGCTCCCAATTAGGGTGTACTGTCACCATGTAGAGAAAATTCATTATTCGTTCTTCTTTCATTTTCTGTATCTCCCAGGAGTGGTTATGTTGCTAACAATCATAGGTGACAATATATTCAATACACTCAAGAGAAATGAGTGATAGGTCATGTGTGGGCCGGGTTGCAAGATGTTCTTGTTGAATCTCATGTATTACTCTGTAGAGATACACCATCGGAAGGTGGTTCCATATCCTGTCATAGTTGAAATTCAATCTCCAATAAGCGCTCGTTGTTTCTGATTGTATACTAAGTATGTAGAGCATGAGATGCAAGCGTTCTATTAGATGATTATTTATTTGTTATAGACATTATTATAATATCAGAATAGATATGATTTCCAAAATGTGTTGGGTTATCGTAAGGCAAAAACAGTTTGTGTTTATGTGTGGATTGGTCTTACGATTATCCTTTTCTTTCAAAAGGAGTTTTCGAAAACTAAAATCAAGTTGGATGTTATTTATAAACTTAGTGAGTTTTCTCACGATGGTTCACCAAACTGATCCTGACATTTGCAATGCTCGAGTCAGACCTAGTTTTACAAATTTATGTTATCAGATGTTGTGAAGTTCGGAGACGAGTTGGAGAAGTCCAGATGTATGATTTATATTATGTATTTCGCTGTGTGTTGTATATGAGGACAGGTTGTTAAAACTGTCAAGGTGTATTGATGTACTCTGATAATTGTAAGTATTATTTCAAGCTTTCAATAAAGATTTATTTCTATATTATATTTATTCCACTGCGGTGTGAGACTCTGTTTTGTGATGGTTCTTCTTCTTATTCTTCTATTCTAATATTTCGTTCTTTCTTATCTCACCCTCTAATTTCCTTCTTTTAACTATCTGATGTTTTCGATACTTGAGTCTTGGTAAGTATTACGAGTTTTCGTATTATCGTTGAAATTCGGGCGTCGAATTCCCCGGGTCGCTACACTTCCTATCCTAGCATAGTTCACATAAGAAAATTTTCTTTGTTATATATTTTCTTTTTCAATTTACTTTGGGAAAATCCATTTTTCCCAGTTGTCATGTTTGTTGCTTTAGTGGATTTGTCGATTTCTTTTTAGTTACGTCATTACTTTTTTCTTTTCTTATTTAACTTAATCCACTGATCTAAGCTTAGTCTTTAATTAAGCCTTCTAATTCTTCCAAACTAAAACAGAAAAACAAGCTCACTACACAGAAACTACAATGGCTAAGAATCATAGGACTATGTCTCCACTGACAAAGAAAAGTCCAAACCACGGGGTTTAAACAACTCGCTTTCCCACCACTATCCACTTGTCACAACTAGTCCTTGTTGTGTACTAATAGTCTTTTCCAAGCAACAACCTAGGCTCTATAGTGCTTACGCACTCTTCAGGAGTTTACTACCATTCCAAAACAATCCTTGCTATTTACTTCATAGCCACAAAATTTCCCCCGTCTTTCCTAGGTACTAATCCTTACTTACTCCATGATTTTAAAAACATGATTTGGCTTTTTTTCTTTTTCTTCCAAAATCCAAAAGCTTCAAAAGTTTATTTTCTTCATTAAAACTTGCTTTTGCCAAACCATAAAAAATGTCATCTCATAAAAATGCAATTTTTTTTCAAACCATAAACACTGAAGTAGACAAAGACAACAGTTTCTCAATCAGTTTCACAACCGTTCATGTTTACAATATTAGCTTATCCCAAACACCTACTCTATTCTAAACTCTTAACAACTTATTTTTTCCACTCATCAAAGTTTATGTTAAAACAATTGTCAAAAATTATTGTCAAAAGAATAGTGGTTTTCAAAACTTTCTGAACGAAAATTTTAGTGTTTTGACAAATTGCAATCTATTATATATTTTTTTAATTTAATTCTTTCATACTTTATAGCTTAAACTACTAAGCTATACATTCCCTATTATGTACACATTTTTCTGAAAGAATTCTTTTTAGACAAAAATTCATAAGAAATCACTATTTCTAAAATATACTCAATTTTTTTTTCAAAACTCAATATGCACTTTTCGAATATGTTACTTACATATATTTTTTTCAAACATTAAAAACACCTTTTTTATTTCAAAAATTTTTCTGCACAATTTAGCTAGTACATATTTAAAACTGCAAACTTTTAAGGTCAAAACTTGAAAAAACACCATAAGCTATCACCCAAAAGTTTTTTCAAATTTCAAGTTCTTAAAAGTTAAAAATGGGGCTAGACCCAAAGTGGGTTTATAACTTATCTAAACCTACCTAAATATTCTCATAAATTCATTTCTCCATATATATATATATATATATATATATATATATTCCTAATCCATTTTCCATTTTACTCTTTCCCAATTTATAAGGCTTTACTGCCAAACCCATTAGTCTGAAATAATAACATTTCAAATACTAACGTAAGGGATCCATCTTTTCTCCATAAGGGTCTCAAATTTCTATAACCATTTCTTTAGTGTACAACTCTGATATCTCAGTTCTTTCTATATGCCACTCTTCCTATTTAGTGGGTTCTTTTATGGATTTAGGTGCATATATATAATATATTTATATTTAAAAAATACAAATATGTTCACACACTATCTATATAGGAATCCTAAACCTAAGCACTGATACCAGATGCAACAACTCGAATTTTGACAGATCGGATTTTTTTCAAAAATCCAAATCTATCAAAACTCGAGTCGACTTGTCTAGTATGCTACAGAAAAGACAGAGATAATAAACATATCAAGCATAGTAAACATCTCACAGCGGAATGGAAAAAATATAATATAATCAAATATAGCCTTATCAAGGTAATAATACTGCCTAATCAGTATCCAAAGCTATCATATCTCTGTCACAAATCGAATCTGAGAGTGTGTTATGAGGAGGGGGTCTGTAACAACCCGGAAAATCTGGGCCAGTTTAAAATTTTTATTTTGGCAATTTTAGCTAATTTTGATTATTTAAAATGAATTATTTTAAATAATATCGACGAGAAATTTATTTTGAATAGAATTCGAACGTATATATTATATACGTCGTCGTTAGAATATATAATAATTATATATAGTTATAAAAGGAATAGAAAATGGCGCGGTAGTTCGAAAATTCGATTTCTAATTTCAAATGAATATACAGAATTCAATATAAGTCAGAATTGAACGAAACAAGAAATATTTGAATCTGTATAACTATATCTTTGTAACGAAGTTGACAAACTGAGATTTCATCTTAGAAATGATAAGATATGTCCAGTTTAAAATTAGAAATAGTCGTTGTGGAAGTTATATATATTTTTATATATATAAGGCCCTTAAAAATGGCAATTTTGCAAACGACCTCGGATTTCGACGAAACCAGTTTTGTTGGGTCCGTGATGTCAAATTATTGCTAGGTTTCAAATTTCATAATTTTTCGAATCAATATGTGAGCGTGGCAAAGGAAAACGCGTTTGACCAGTTTCAGTTGATTTTAATCGACTGGAAATTGGCCATTTTTCCAACGGTCTCAGAATTCGACGAAACTAGTTTTATTAGGACCGTATCGTCAATGCGAAGCTAGAAAATATTTTTCTGGAATTTTTAGAGTCAGTATGTGGCCCCGGTAATTTAAAATGTACGTTTAAATTTATTATAAAAGGATTCATAATTAAATTTAAAGAAAAACATATCGTAACAGCCGAATTTGGTTGCGAAACATGTTCCATTGTGTCCGGGATGAGGGTTATTAGCTAGGGGCGACGTTCGTTGGGTTTGATTCGGAGTTAGTATCAACGAACAAACATTTTCTTGAATTAAAATAAATAAATAGAATAAAATACACAAGAAAATACGGTATATATACAGCGTATAATACGCCCAACCCTAGTTCATATTCCCAGCCGCCGTCAGCTAGTAATCAAAGGCCAGAAATGGCGGAAATTCAATTTCAAATTTCTCCCTCCCTACATCGAATTAAAACTGAATTCATAACAAACAATGTTGAGATTCTTCCTAGCTTTCATTCTATACCGGTTTGATCATCTATTGTGGAGGGAGTAGCGAGTTCTTTGGACTCGAAGTCGTCGAGTTCACGAAGGATTTCCAGCCTGTGGAGTTCACCGAGGTTCGTGGCGCTTCGGGCGTCGATGGAGGGACTGGAGCTCGACGAAGAGGCGCTGTTGGATCGGCCAACCCTGGCCTGACGCGGCGGCGATAGGCAACCCTAGGTTGCGTGAATAAAAGAGGAGCGACGGCCTGTGTTAAGGTAAGAGAAAAGGTTTTACTTTTATTTATTCTTTTTAAATTTTAAAAATCAGTTTTTAGCAATTTTAAAAATCAGTTTTTAGCAATTTTAAAAATCAGTTTTAGCAATTTTAAAAAAATCAGTTTTTAGCAAATTTAAAAATCAGTTTTAGCAAATTTAAAAATCAGTTTTAGCAATTTTAAAAATCAGTTTTTAGCAAATTTAAAAATCAGTTTTAGCAATTTTAAAAATCAGTTTTAGCAATTTTAAAAATCAGTTTTTAGCAATTTTAAAAATCAGTTTTTAGCAAATTAAAAAATCAGTTTTAGCAATTTTAAAAATCAGTTTTAGCAATTTTAAAAATCAGTTTTTAGCAATTTTAAAAATCAGTTTTAGCAATTTTAAAAATCAGTTTTAGCAATTTTAAAAATCAGTTTTTAGCAATTTTAAAAATCAGTTTTTAGCAAATTTAAAAATCAGTTTTAGCAATTTTAAAAATCAGTGTTAAGCAATTTTAAAAATCAGTTTTAAGCAGTTTTAAAAAAATCAGTTTTTAACAGTTTAAATTCAGTTTAAAACTGTTTTGAAAATAGGAAAATATACTTTGTTTTGAAAGGAAGAAAAATAGAATTTTTATATATTGAATAACGAAGTAAAAATTCGATTTTTACATATATAGTGACTACGGGCAACGAAGATGGCGAAGATGCGATGACGTTGAAGATTTCTCTAAAAGAGGAGTCAAGATATTTGGATAGCTTTAGGTGAGAATTTCTCACCTTTCTATTTCTTTTCTAGTTATATATATATATACTAGGATGCAGACGGTGCTTAGTAGCACCCGACACAATCGTCCACAGACCATGGACTTGTTTGTTTGGCTGTTTGGTTATATAGATTGCGATATTGGTTTGAATGTGGTTTGTGGTGTGAAAAATCGAATCGATAAATTGGTTAGGATTAGACGTGCGCCGTTATAAGGCGAGGGAGTAAGGCTAGGTTAGACGCTTACTCCAAACTTTGTGGTTTGCATAATGGAATTGATTTGATTGATGTGTGAATGGCGTGGGCCTTCACTAGACCGGGGATAAGGCTAGGCCTTGTCCCGTTTCTAGTATCGTGCCGTTATGCCGCCGAAATTTTCTAAAATATGTTAGAAAAATAAAAATATCATTTTATTTAAAAAAATGAACTGAATAGAAATTCATATGTTGAAATAAAATGTTTTATCGTTAAAAATATAATTTTTAACGTGAATATGAAAATAGTGAAGTGAACAAAATAAAATATTCATTTGCAAACCGGACGGTTTGTTTTTGTACACCTATTTGAATGACATAGATTGGGACGATAAATTTTACACATCGCCCAACTGCACGAATAAAATAGTTGTTTGATTGTTTGAAACCCCACACGGGTGTTAGGATGAAATTTGAAGTTCACTCATCCTGATGGATGAAATATGTCGATCGATTGATTGACATGCTGTTATAAGCGTTAGATATCTTTATTTGATGCTTATACAGTGTAGTGCACTTTGGTTGATGGTTGATTATTTTTCAATGCTATTATATACATGTGTTGTATGGAAATCCATATAATTAATTTTATATGGTAATTGATTGGGCCTCATTCCAGTTTAGAAATAGAAATATTTGAAATAAAAATATTTGAAATAGAAATATTTGAAATAAAAATATTTGAAATAGAAATATTTGAAATAGAAATATTTGAAATAGAATATTTGAAAATAGAAATTTATGAAGCCGTGTTGATTAGATTGACGCCATTTCGACGTGAACGATATTTATATCGATTTTAAGCGATTTCGAAATGAATTGAATTGAAAACGAATCAAAATGAATTGAAAACGATTTCGAAATGAATTGAATTGAAAACGAATTCAAAATGAATTGAAAACGATTTCGAAATGAATTGAATTGAAAACGAATTCAAAATGAATTGAAAGCGATTTCGAAATGAATTGAATTGAAAACGAATTCAAAATGAATTGAAAACGATTTCGAAATGAATTGAATTGAAAACGATTTCGAAATGATTTGAATTGAAAACGATTTCGAAATGAATTGAATTGAAAACGATTTCGAAATGATTTGAATTGAAAACGATTTCGAAATGATTTGAATTGAAAACGATTTCGAAATGAATTGAATTGAAAACGATTTCGAAATGAATTGAATTGAAAACGATTTCGAAATGAATTGAATTGAAAACGATTTCGAAATGAATTGAATTGAAAACGAATTCGAATTGAATTGAAAGTGAATTGAAAACGAATTCGAATTGAAATTTGAATTGAATAGAAATGAATTTTGAAACGAATCTATAAAGAAAGATTCAATTTTGCTTTGAATTGAAATGGAAGTTGAAATAGTTTTTGAAACGAATTCAAAACTATTTATATAATTCGTTTTAAATAGAAATCGACGAAATATATATTATATATATTATATATATAATATAATGGCCTGAATAGAACGCGCCGCGCCGCGGCAGTTCGCGAATTTCGACCATTGATTTCAAACGGACATTGCGGGAGATCCGACCGTCGGATTCTCCTAAAACCGGAACCGTTGGGTTCGTATCGAAAAGAGCTTTCTAATGAATGTTAGAAATTTGAAATCTAACGGTTGGATTTGGAGATACGTCCAAATCAAATTCGAAAAAGGTCGCTATAAGTGCAGTTCGATGGCCGTTAATGGAAATCGACTGTACGGGCCTTGATAAAATTATTAAAAATAGTAATAATTTGTGTAAAATCATAAGAAATGATTTGTGAAAGTTTGGAATGAAAAACTCCATATTTGAAAAGATAAAAATAGATTTTTATCGAAATGAACTAGTTTTGAACTAGAATTATAATTCTATTTATTTTTAAATAAATAAATGGAATTTGAAATGGTTTTGAAAATAACCAAAATTTCCAATGATTGCATTGGAGTGGATTTGAATCGAAATTGTCTTCGGAATATTTCGATGTTGTAATTCGTGATTATACAGGTGTTGTTATGGAAATTTGAAAGATATATATTTGTATCGTTATTTCCAATACGACATTTGTTAGTCGTAGAATTCGATATTGAATATAAGCCGATATATTTTCTATTCAGAGCCTTGTATTGAATATCGAATGTGATTTGGGTTTGTCGTGAATGGTGTCTTCACTAACACTGTTCTTGAACCCAGTTGAGAAAAGATTAAATCTTTTTATTTAGATTTAATGAAGTGTACCAATTAAATAATATTTAATTGGAATTGAATCGATATTGATTTTTGGGTTTATCGTGAACCGTGTTTTAAATAACACTTGTTCTTTAACCCGATAATTAATGGAATGTGATTTGGGTTTGTCGTGAATGGTGTCTTCACTAACACTGTTCTTGAACCCAGTTGAGGAAAGATTAAATCTTTTTATTTAGATTTAATGAAGTGTACCAATTAAATAATATTTAATTGGAATTGAATTGATATTGATTTTTGGGTTTATCGTGAACAGTGTTTTAAATAACACTCGTTCTTTAACCCGATAATTAATGAATGTGACTTTGGGTTTATCGTGAACCGTGTTTTAAATGACACTGATTCTTTAACCCAGTTAGCGATTAAAACTAAGTGGAGTTTTAATGAATCTTTAATTAGATTGAAAAGATCGAGAATGGAGTATCACCAGTTTTGCTCCAGGCGATAGTTAAATCTTTAATTAGATTTGAACGTGAAATTTAGAAACTAACTGTCGGTTAGCCAAGCAGAATGGTTTTCTGGATATTGATCGGATGTTGGTTTCGGCCTTCGGGGTTAATATTTGGGGAATTATTCTCTTGATTAATTTACGGTTAGTGACTAATGAATTGGAATGAGGCGTATGTTGTGTTTGTGTAACACTTTTATAAAATATACGCGAGTTATTCGGGAAGACCGGGTTTATCCCATTCTGAATAACTGATACGACGATAAGTCGAAGATGAAGACGATGGTCGAAGACCGGAAGTCTTCACGTCGTTTGGGTAATTACTGATGATCTTGATTGGGCTGTACACCCAAGAAGATGGAAACAGTTGGTGATCGTCCAGACGTACTTGGAGATCGATGGATATGCGGGGTACTAGGTGCCTCCGGTTTCGTTCAGACCCAGAACGGACTTGTAAATGGACTGTGTGTCTGACATTGGATTTTAGTCCGTGTGATTGATCTCTATTAAATATATATCTGTTTGGCGGCGGAGAATTTATTCTCTTGCTTAACGCCCTTCTCTGAGACGTACGAGCTCAGGGGTTATATATTGATGGATATCAATCGCATGGAGTGGATTGCCTGTGTGGCATGCTAAGATGCAAATGATCAAGGCTTCTGTTGAAAAGCAAAGTCTTGTGGTTGATGATCGAAGCACGGCCTTTGTGGCGTAGCTTTGTGTAACGTTGATTCGCGAGTATCACACCCGGTATGAATCAAAAACGGGAGACGGACCTCAGGGAGGGCATGCGTTTCTTTCTAGTTATGAGTGGCGTCAGTGCTTGAACTGGCTGACGAGTTTGACTCATGTGGATGTTACTTATTATTACTTGCTGAAAAGCGAGGCGCCTCGTGATATCGGTTTCGGCCGATGCTTCTGGTCGGCTGACGGGCCAGGCTTACGCCCCAAAGGGTGGGGAGACGCATGTTCAGGCATTTTAATCCACATCGGTGGACCGGCCCTGACGATCCAAGGGTCACTCGAGCTCTGATCCTGAGGGGCGGACTAGAGCGTCTCGAATCATTGAGGATCTTGCCCCTAGCCTCGGTTCATACCATAAATGATAACCCAACTTCCAATACGACATTTGCGGTTTTGATTGTAAACATATATATGGCGACATAGTGTTATGGGCCGTTCATGCCGCCTATGATTGATACTTATGATTTGAAGTTGTTTTATACACTATGCACTTATAATAGTATCAAATGATTTGTTTTAAACGTATCAAGCATTATTTGGCTGTTATAAGGGAAAACCCTATCCCCCGGCTTGCGATTGCATTGTGTGATAGGACCTGGGTCTTATAACAGCTTCATTTTTCTTTATTTAGCATTGCGCTGTTGTTTATGCACTGGTATTCTTGGGAGGAAACCCGTTCCGTGTTATACGGCGTGGTCCCTTGATTTACCTAGCTTTAAAAATAAAGATTAACTGTTTTAGTTCTCACACCAGTCACATGACTGACCTGGAGTTTATTGTTTTAACCTAAACTCTGGGTGCCCTTATTTTGACACGGGCAGCTAGTAGTTTTGGTTTTGCAGATTTATATTCACAGGATTCTGGTTTACAGCTGGAACGATATCCGGAAAGCTTTGTATCCGTATATCTACTTCTAGTTGTGTATTGTAATATTTTCCGCTGCTATGTATTTAAATGTAATTTAAATCTCTGATATTTCTGTGTAATATTCATTTATACTCTGTATATTCTTGTAATCTGATGCATTGTTGTAATATACAATGAAATGTTCTTTTATATGCGTTCTGTTGTGGCTTGTTCTCGAACTATCCGACGCTTTCCTTTACGGGGAAGTTGCGGGTCTTCACAGGGTCAAAGCACAGAGTTCTGGTGATTGGACAAATTATACATTTTAAAATAACCCTACATATACCATTCAGTTATGTTTCCTTATTTATTAGGTTACTTGGGTTAACAACACTCAAGGCTTTACAATTACGTCGTACCCATCTACCCCCAGTAAATTAACCTAATATAGTATATATCGCTACCCCTAACATGTCAAGGTACTCTTCTATTACCATCCTTTCATGGTCTCCGTCGCCACACCATGAAAGCATACGCAACTCTCATCATATGTCGAATGATATACGGAAATTCATATAACTATGCCACATTACCGCACAGAACCACCATCGTTATGCCACGCAAGCATACAGATTGTCATATCCGAACTCCTCAGTTGAATCAAGCCTCAACACTGAGTAATCCCCTCTCGTCTACGATACACCACACAGTGTGTATACCTAGACCCTCACATGAACGTACTGCTTACTATACATCGAGTCTCATAATAGGGCTGCATCCAAATGCACGGAACTCGGTCAGGAGCTCTCCATATATGTAAAGGTCCACCCAAATAGGCCTATAATATAGATATATAGAATATGGTCTTCATTTTCCCAGTGGCTATTGTCCAACCTGAACCCTCCCTAAACTAGTGAAATACTGCATCAAGAGCTAAGTGATGTGCCCCTAGAAAGCAATCTAATCATCCAATTTGGCGTGCCCCTTAACCAACGTCCCAGTAATGAAAGATCGATGGTCTATTGGTTTAGATCGAGTATTTCTGCATCGCACAAACTATCGATGACAGGTACTCAACGATTATTATGCTATATTGGTCCTAACCCAGCCGCTTCCCGAGGCAATCTTCGAATCATCCAATGTCATCTGCTACAGACTTCTGACTGTCAAGCTACAGTTACAGTCAAGGTATACTCACCGGGTGGTACAACACAAACCCAACCTCTACGAGTACAATTTGAGCATGCACCGCAATAGATGACCCCCGTAGAGTACCCTACCACTTCACTCAAAAGCCGTGTTCTTCCCTCTAGTCCCACATAGCAATTGGGTAGAGTATCCAGGCAGAATAACCAAGCATAACAATCAGATGGTCGTGCTTCTCTCATGCCTCCAAACACCACGATGATCTACCCCATTGGGTTCTTTACCTTTGTACGCGCGGACTGGTCCAAGCGCATAACACTAACATGTTATTAGACCATATGTTTAATCTTTTAATCATGCACTTGCTTAATCTCACCAAATTTCCAACTAACGTGACTACAACATTTTATCTTTTTATTCAAGTTACCAGGTTTTCTCTGATCCTCTTATATCTCAAAGGAATGGACCCCGCTCGCTTATTAATATAGTGATTAACTAAACCCATTTTAAATTCATTAATAATCCAGTTATATATCATGTTATTTCTTAGATTGTAATTAATGAAAGTAATCTACAAGCCCTCTCCATTGAAAAGTCGATGTGTACAACTTAAAGGATCTACATGGATATAGCAGAAATGTCCGTGATATGCCTAGCTAAATGATATGTAATACTATATGCAAATAAAATCTAAGTTACCAAGATATAAACAAAGTAAATGCGGAAAATAATAGTAAAGTGACACCAGGAATTTTTATACTGGTTCGGACTTCCCGCTCTACATCCAGTCTCGAGGCTCCTCTTCGAAGTTCACTAACAACGCCCTCTCTTAACCCAGAGGAATAAGTCAGTACATCCGAGCCCCAACAAGGATGCCTCTCGCTTGAGCAACTACACAGGTCTTCAACAAGTACAAGTGTTTGACTTCTGATTTGTGTTCTTGAATCAACATGGATAACCAATAGTTTAAGTACAACCTTCTTATAATCTGATCCTCGAGTATATGATTTGAATGCGAAGATTTAAGAAAGAAGATTGCTTGTTGAATTAAATGACATTAAATTGATTCAAGGATTCAACAAGTATTTGAATTGAAGAGCTTTTAATTACAAAGAATATAAATGGAGAGAATAGAACGATGATCAAAAAAATCGGTATAATTAGGTTAAAATCGGCGATTGCAAAACATGACTAAACTTGTTTATATAATGGTATAAGAGTAGCAATCCTTCATGAATAGTTTCTATAAAAAGCTATGTCCATTTCCTTTGATTAATGAAGAGGAATCTCTTCATGAAGGATAGTGACTCTTCACAAAATAGTTTTTGGTCGAATCAGTCAACTGGTTAAAAATCATCAGTTGATTGGTACTATGCAGTTAATGCCGCATTATTACCCCGCTATAACCTCGCTATATCCTGTAGCACACTACCACCGCTATGCTTTTACTCAAATAGCCTATGATATAGCCTCTCCGCTTTAAGCTCCGCTATAATCCGCTATTCCCAATATATCCCATTATTTCCGCTATATTTTGTTATTCCCGCTATATCTTTGATGAAAGAAATGAACTCAAAAAAGAAATTTATGCATTAAAAAAATTGTTAAATTAGGTTTTGTAATTGAATTTTTTAATATCTACTTTTAGAAACAAAAATACTCTAATATGCTATTGAATTTAATTAATTTAAACGAAAGTTTATGTTTATTTGTCAATATTTGCACATATTTGTATTTAAAATTAAAAATGTACTAACTAAAGTTAAATAAAGTGTTAGTTTTTCACTTACTTATCATTTATATATTCATAAAAATATTTTGAAGGAGTTATATATGTTAGTTTAGAGTCATTCGCTATATCTTTCTATTTCCTCGTTTTATCTCCGCTATGACGTTTTGGACCTCCGCAGCATTGGATTCGCTAAGCGGTTTAACTGCACATGACTGGTAGAATCAAATCATATAAATAGTTTTTTTATCAGAACTTGTCGTTATATGAAGAAACAGCTTAACTAGTTGACTGGTCCATTTCCTACCAGTCGACTGGTAGGCCAGTTTCTGCACATATCTGGCTTTTGAAAGTTCAAAAACATATATATATATATATATAACTTTGATTAGCACATTTGTGTATACTTGAGGATAGATTTTAACATAATTCTGACACGACTCAATGTACATATATATACAAACTTTATCTTTGTGATTTGATTCCTATAGTAGCTTTATTTGTTGGCATCGATCAAAATCTTTTTATTCAACATTCTCCCCCTTTTTGATTGATGAAAATACTTTGGATTTTCTCCCCCTGAACGTATAGCTCCCCCTGAATTTCTGCACAAATTTGTTAGTTCATAATCTTACCATTTGATTCCTACATTCACAAATGTTAGCACAATTTTCCAATAGTATGGAAAAAATAAGAGTATAATAGCATGAAAACATAAAAATGGCATATAACATAGATAGCATGAGAGATATTTCTCCCCCATTGTCATTGATTAAAAAGAGATTAAGACATTATAAGCACATGATAATCAAAGAAGTATTTTTAGAGATCTTTGAATGAAACAATTCCTAGTTCTCATTAGAGTTTAATGAAAGAATTCTATAAAAGGGGGTTTGGTAAAGATATCTGCAATTTGATTTTATGAGTTAACAAATTCTAAATTAATTGTTTGTTTTTCAATATTATCTCTCAAGAAGTGATGTCTAATATCAATGTGTTTAGTTTTGGAATGGTTTGCCGGATTCTTGGATAAATTTATTGCGCTTGTATTGTCATAATAGATTATGGAATTTGACAAATTTACATTGAAACCTTTTAGTGTTTGCTACATATATAATACCTGAGCACAAGCTAGTGCAGCAGATATGTATTCAGCTTTGTATGCTGATAATGAAACACAATTTTGCTTCTTGCTAAACCAAGATATAAGCGATTTACCAATAAAGTGACATGTTCCACTTGTACTATTATGATCCGTTCGTGATCCTCCAAAATCAGGATCACTCTATGAAACTAATTCAAAGAAATAGTCCTTTGAATAGATGAGTCCAAAATCCTTGGTACTACTTAAATATCGTAATATTCGTTTAACTGCTCTTAAATGTGACTCTTTTGGATTAGCTTGAAATCGGGCACATAAGCAAACACTCATCATAATATCCGATATACTTGCAGTTAAATACAAAAGTGAACCTATCATGCTTCGATATAACTTTTAATCGACA
The DNA here is from genome assembly GCA_030737875.1 of Allium sativum. Classification (NCBI taxonomy): domain Eukaryota; kingdom Viridiplantae; phylum Streptophyta; class Magnoliopsida; order Asparagales; family Amaryllidaceae; genus Allium; species Allium sativum. The sequence continues at coordinate 417,639,594 of CM060913.1, read as the reverse complement.
CTTTTACAATTTTCATCTTTATCTGAATGTGTCGATGTAATCATTGGTGTAGGTTTACTGGATGTGTTTTCCATTCCAAAACGTTTTATTAAATTAATACAATATTTTTCTTGATTAATGAAAATTCCATCAGATAATTGCTAGATTTGCAAACCCAGAAAGTAAGATAGTTCTCCCATGTGTGACATTTCAAATTCATTGGTCATTATTTTTGAAAATTCTTAACATAATTGATCATTTGTTGATCCAAAAATAATGTCGTCTACATATATTTGAACTATTAGAATATCTTTATGGTCTTTCTTGTTAAAAAGTGTTTGATCAACCTTTCCAATTTGAATTCCTGAATCTAACAAGTGAGTTTTGATACGTTCATACCACGCCCGAGGTGCTTGTTTCAAACCATATAATGCCTTTCTCAGTTTATAAACATGATCAGGATATTTTTCATGAGCAAATAGTGGAGGTTGTTCAACATATACTCATTCTTTAATGTAGCCATTTAAGAAAGCGCTTTTAACATCCATCTGATATAATTTAAAGCAATGATTACAAGCATATGCTAATAATATTCGAATTGCTTCTAGTCGTGCAACTGGAGCGAAGGTTTCTTCATAATCTATGCCTTCTTCTTGATTGTAACCTTGTGCAAGTCTAGCTTTATGTTTAGTGATATTTCCCAATTCGTCTGCTTTATTTTTGTAAACCCATTTTGTTCCAATAACAATTTGATCACTTGGTCTTGGAACTAATTCCCAGACTTCATTACATTTAAACTGGTTTAATTCTTCTTGCATGGCAATTATCCAATTTTCATCTGTAGATGCTTGTTTAGGATTTTTGGGTTCGATATTTAATAAGAAGGCTACATTACTTACCAAATTAAGTTGACTTCTTATTCTAACGTTTGAAGTTATTTCTCCAATAATATTTTGCGTTGGATGATCTCATAATATTCGCGGTGGAGATCTGACTTCATTAACAGGAATATTTTGATTATTGATATTATCTTGTGTTTCTGTAGTATTATTCTCTATGTTGTTATGAGCAATGTTTTCATCTTCTCTATATATTATTAGATCATCATCGTGAGAAGAGTTATTTGTTATAATTTCTGTTTTTAAGGAATTCTAAATAAAATTTTCGTCAAACAAAACATGAAGCGATTCTTCTATTTTACTGGTTTTTTTATTGAAAATACGATAAGCTTTACTACACTCAGAATATCCCCAGAATATTCCTTCACCAGATTTTGAATCGAATTTTTCAAGCTGATCTTTTGTATTTAAAATGAAACATTTTGATCCAAAAACTTTAAAATAAGGTATATTTGGTTTTCTACTAGTAAAAAGCTTATATGGAGTATTTTTAGTAAGAGGTCGAATGGAAACATGATTCAAAACATAACAAGTTGTTGCGACTGCTTCAGCCCAAAAATGTTTTAGTAATGTACTTCCATTTAATAGTGTTCTCGCACATTCTTGTAAAGTTCTATTCTTACATTCTACAACTCCATTTTGTTGTGAAGTTCTAGGAAATGAAAAATTATGAAAGATTCCTTTCTTTTGACAAAACAAATCAAATTTTTCATTTTCAAATTCTCCTCCATGATCACTTCGTATATCCTTTATTTTTAAATCAATTAAATTTTGAATTTGTTTGACGAAATTCTTAAAACTGTCAAAAGTATCGCTTTTATTCTTTAAAAATAAAGTCCAAGTGTATCTTGAAAGATCATCAACAATTACAAACACATATCCACTATGATTTATGGACTGAACTTGAGTTGGTCCGAATAAATCCATGTGAAGTAACTCTAGTGGTTGTAATGTTGATATGACCTTTTTAGATTTAAAAGAGGATTTGGTTAACTTTCCAAGTTGACAAGCATCACATATATTTTCAGTTTTGAATTTTATTTTGGGTAATCCTCTTACAAGATCATTTTTAGATAATTTTTTTATTGTTTTAAAGTTAATATAGCAAAATCATTTGTGCCATAACCAAGGATCATTATCTTTGGCTAATAAACACATGCTCGGATTATTATTTATTGCCATATTTAAAATATAAATATTTTTGTCTAGATTTCCTACAAAAATAAGATTTTGATTTGAATCAAATATACTACATTTATTTTCAGAAAATGTTATTTTAAAACCTTTATCGCACAATTGACTTATACTTAATAAATTGTGTTTTAAATTCTTAACTAATAAAACATCCGAAATAAGAGGTGAATTAGATATATCGTAATTTCTCACATCCCCTTTGCCGATGATGTATCCTTTGGAATTATCTCCAAATGTGACAGTACCTCCTTTTGAGTAAATGATATTTGATAGCATTTCCTTGTCTCCTGTAATATGTTTTGAGCAACCAGTGTCGAGTATCCATTTTCCTCTGTTTTTGTTGAGTAGGACCTACAAAAAATAAATCAAAAATTTCATTGGTACCCACTTCCTCCGTTAGGGTCTTAAGGGTTAAATCTTAGGAAGCCAAACCCGAGAGGGCTTAGGTTCCTTTTTGAAAAAATAATTAGTATTATAATGAACAAAAACTAATTTTTTTAATATATTTATTCCTAATAAGAATATTATTTATCTTCGGAATCCATATACTAATATTATCCGATTATTTTTTCTTAGTAGAAATATTACTTTACTACTAGAAATTTTCGGTTTAATATTAGAATGTTTTAAATTGGATTTCCTTTTTGAATTTTTTTTATTATCATATCCAAGTCCTTTTTTACTAAAAACCGATTGAGAATTCTCTAAAATTTTAGATAAATTGTCTCTACCCTTGTAAAAATTATTTACATTTTTAGAAATACTTTCTAACTTAGTTTTTAATCTAGAGTTTTCTAACTCTATAATTTTTACTTTATTATTTAAATCGTGACTTTTAGAAATCAATAAATCATTTTTATTTTTATTTTGAATTTCTATTTATTGACTCAACAAAGAAATTTGAGAATTTGCAATTGAAAGAGAATCTTGTAATTTTTTAATTTCTCCTTCTAAGATTTCATTTTCATCTTTCAAAAGGTCTCTCTCAAATTCGTCTTTGTTTTTATCTTCGTTAGCTTGTTTAAATTTTTTTCTTAAACATTTTCCTAGATTCTAAGATTTCTGTATTAATTTCTGATAAATCATCAAAAGTAAAATCACTTACATCGTTGTCCTTAGCCATGAAGCACACGTTTTCTTGCTCACTATCACTGTCGCCATCACTTTCAGAAGATGAATCCGAGTTGTCCCAAGTGATTGAAAAAGCTCGTTTCTTTGATTTTTCAATTTTGCCATTTCTCTTTAGTTCTAGACAATTCTTTTGATAGTGTCAGGTCTTGTGACAGTTGAAGCATTATACTAGAGCAGGATTAGGTTCATTCGATGAATTTTTCTTTATATTTTTGCTATTTCTATATTTTAGAAATTTTCTAAAATTCTTAGCAACAAATGCTGTATCTTCTTCATTTGAATCGGAATGTTCGTTTTCTGCATGGAAAGCTAATTTTGTCCTATCTTGTACATGTCCTTTCTTTTCCTGCAAGTTCACTTCATAAGACATTAAATTACCGATCCATTCATCCGGTTTCATGGTAGGGAGATCATTATCTTCTTCGATTGCTAATACTTTTCTCTCCCATTCATTTATTAAAGAATTCGAAATTTTTGAAGCTATGTCAAATTCAGAATACTTTTCTCCTAGTCCTAATAAAGAGTGATAGATATTTTGAAAATGTGAATACATATTATTTATGGATTCGTTTTCATTCATCTTAAAATTTTGAAACTGATTCTTGAGCATAGATATTTTACTCTATTTAACTTTGTTAGTGCCTTCATGAGTAATCTTAAGTGTTCTCCATATTTCATATGCAGTGTTGCACATACAAATCCGATTGAACTCATTTCTATCTAGAGCACAATTTAGCATGTTCATGGCCTTAGCATTTGCAGTAGCTTCATTTTTCTCAATATTTGACCATTCAGTGTATGCAGTAGTAGGTGATGTACACTCTTTTTGAGTAATATTCCATGCATCATAACTATTTGCTTGCATGTATATTCTCATCCGAGTGGCCCAGCGACTATAATTCATGCAATTAAGAAGGGTGGTCTAGCAGTTGATTGGCCTTTATAATATCCGGTGTTAATGCTAGTACTAGTATTATTATCCATATTATCTAAATATCAAATAACGGTCTTGCGGTCATATGATGGTCGTGCTTTGATACCAAATGAAAAGTCGATGTGTATGACTTAAAGGATCTATATGGTTATAGCTTAAATGTACGTGATATTCTTAGCTAAATGATATGTAATAGTAAACGCAAATAAAATCTAAGTTACCAAGATGTAAACAAAGTAAATGCGGAAAATAATAGTAAAGTGACACCAAGAATTTTTATATTGATTCGGATTTCCCGCCCTACGTCCAGTCTGAAGCTCCTCTTCAGAATTCACTAACAACGCCCTCTCTTAACCCGGAAGAACAGGTCAGTACACCCGAGCCCCAACAAGGATGCCTCTCGCTTGAGCAACTACACAGGTCTTTAATAAGTACAAGTGTTTGGCTTATGATTTGTGTTCTTGAATCAACACGGATAGAAAATAGTTTAAGTACAACCCTCCTATAATCTGATCCTCGAGTATATGATTTGAATGCGAAGATTTAAGGAAGAAGAATGCTTGTTGAATCAAACGATATTAAATTGATTCAAGGATTCAACAATTGTTTGAATTGGAGAGCTTTTAATTGCAAAGAATATAAATGGAAAGAATAGAATGATGATTAGAAGAATCAGTATAGTTCAGTTAAAATCGATGATTGTAAAACATGATTAAACTTGTTTATATAATGGTATAAGAGTAGTAATCCTTCGTGAATAGTTTCTACAAAAATTTGTGTCCATTTCCTTTGATTAATGAAGAGGAATCTCTTCATGAAGGATGGTGACTCTTCACAAAATAGTTTCTCGGTCGAATCAGTCGACTAGTTAAAAATCATTAGTTGACTGGTAGAATTAAATTGTATAAATATTTTTGTATCAAAACTAGCCGTTATATGCAGAAACAACTTGACCAGTCGACTGGTCCATTTCCTACCAGTCGACTGGTAGGCTAGTTTCTGCACATATTTGGCTTTTGAAGGTTTAAACACACACACACACACACACACACACATATATATATATATATATATAACTTTTATTAGCACATACGTGTATACTTGAAGATAGATTTTAACATAATTCTAACACAACTCAATGTATATATAAAAACCTTATCTTTGTGATTCGATTCCCATAGTAACTTTATTTGTTGGCATCAATCAAAATCTTTTTATTCAACATCCATTACCATATCAATTATTGTCTAATTACAAGTTTACAAGTTACCATAACATGTTTTACTTAATGTAAAATTAAGTACATCTTATCCCAGTTCTCATGTTTTCAAATGACATGTCTACTTAATATATTATTAAGTTTAACTTATTTCGTATCATAAGTTTGCTTTATTCTTTCTTATTTAATCATAACCTCGTCCTATACTATCATCGCAACCTATTGTTGTTGTTTACCTTATTAACTTAGTTCTCTTAACTAAGGTTTATTAATAAGTTCTCCTTATCATTTATTATAACCCATGTTATAATTTTCACTCGTCCCTAGGACAAGCCTACCAATTATATTACATTCGCATTCATAATAATTGGTTATAATCCTCGTTCATCACATTTTCTTTTGGTTCCTCAACATTAACCAAACTTTTACTACTGTAATCTTTCTTTAATTACTGTCATGTTTCTTTTTGTCTTTTCAGGAAAACACTTCGCACATTTCATTACATTGGTCAACGGAAAAATGTAAAGATCTATTTCTATACTGTACATCAACTAAGATCTGTAGTTGCATGCTATTTCTTTTGTTTTCGTTGTAGTCATACATGTATATTATATTTGATTAGTGTGAAATATGGTAAGAGAACCCCTATTGCACACTAACCCCTTTTTCCTTTCTTTTCTTGCAACTACGTTCTTAATAATCTTGTCGTTATGGAAATGTATCCATTTTCAAAAAATCCAAATAACTCAGTCCACCACTAATTTTTTCCTCTCTTTTTTTCTGAGTTAGATGTTAGTTTTTTGTTTTACATTTAACACTTTCAACTGTTGTATATTTTCCATATTACTATTAAACTAGCATGTTTTCCCAATTATTGTCAAACTAACATGTTTTCTAAATTGCTATAATTCTTAATCCAATTACATAAGTAATTGAACAAATTACAACAACAATATTCTCGACTTCTTTTAAATAGGATTCAACGCAATTACCACCAATTAAAGAAATTTAACATGTTAAGAATTACGGGGAATGCACAAGGTAAATATATCGTTACCCAAAATGTATAATTCTAAATCCACTCACCTGACAACTTTCCAATCCTTGAATATGATTCAGATATGTTATTATGTGGTCTTCCTAACTGAATCTATTATTAAAGTAAACATGGATTTACAAATCTAATGCTAAAAGAAGAGGGAAAGGAAGAAGGAAACCTACGTAAATCAGATTCAAGAACTTACCTCACATTGATCAGAAATTTGAACACCTATGTTGTAGATTTACCTTCTTTATCTTCAAATCTTGAATCAGAACTCCTAAAAGCTAATATTCAAATTTTTGAAATATTTGGAGAAGAAATAAAATGGAAGAGCCTTGGCAGCGTCTCGGAAAATATGAGTTTAAAGCTAGGCCCTGCTAGTCTATTTATAGGTACACAGGAAATTCCGGTCCATCGAATCTGATAATATAAAATTTGAACCGCATAAATCAGAAGAAAAAAAACATGTCATAGACCAGAGAAGATATGGCTCGGGTGGATCAAACCCTGTGTCAACCCACCTTAGAGGTGGGTCAACCCTAAGGTCGACACATTGATCGACCCATGTGAAGCCTGGGTCAACCCATCTCCTTGGTTTGAACGTGTATTTCTGCTGCTTAAATTTTTAGTTAACTTTATGTAATAACGATTAATTTATTTCTTAATATAACTCATTTGAATTATTATTTTCTAGTTATAACTCATCTTTAAATTTAAATTCTGAATTTGTGCGCATATACGAGCATACAATCTGTTAATTATTAATTCGTGAATAACTTTTTCATACGGGTTCCGTTTTGGACATGTCATATATCAAAACGAATAAAAAAAATTCCATAAACACAATGGAATATGTTTTGGGACTAAATTTTGAAATCATAGTTTACCTATATTTTCACTTATTGTTTATATAAAATACGGGGTGTTATATATCCTTTGTTACGAATGCTCGAATGTGGGTGACAGAGCTTTTATCTATGCTTCTAGAAAAGGATTTTGGGATTTCTATTTCTGATACCCAAATCTAGGTATCGAGACTATGATTCCTTTTTCCCAAAAATAAGATTATTGGAACTCTATTACATAAACTCAAGTTGGAATTTTAGACCTTCCCTCATATTTCGAGATGAATGGTCTGGAGTAATAATACTTTACAAAGACGAATTCTTATATTCGCATTATCCTAATACCTGAATCAGGGTTATGGGTTCTCCATTCTTTTTTCCGAAAAAGGACTTACAAACAATACTCCGGTGGGTACTTTAGTCTTTTATAACTGAAATCTTCCGACGAAGGTCATGATTTCTCACATCTCACACAAGGAGATTTTCTAAGCCTATCTTATGCAAAAATCGTTGTTCATTATTCTGGCAAAATATAAGATACGAATGATCATATTACCCTATCACAAGCTTTATCTATTCAGACAGCGTCTCACATAAGTTAAGAAAATTATCGCATACATCCTATTCGAAGTAAAAGGCTAACACAGAAATGCTATGTGTTGAGTTTTTTGCAGAATTATGCAGGAAGAAATCCAAGACGAGAATGTTCAAAACCCAAACAAGGATATACATTAGGTGATATCTGCACAATCTATAAAGGTACTTACAAATTTATTTACAAAGTCACTCCATAGATTGTCAAGTATAGAAAACGGATCTCAATATTACATTTACATTAAATATTCTACTCCTCCATATCTAGATCATCATTAGTTAAAGGTGGATCAATAGCATGACGAATTGTGACCCACAAAAGCTCTTTAAGCTTTTGCTCCTTTTTCCTAATCTCGTCGGAGCTATCTATAGATCTAATCTGAAATTTCAGAGCTCTGTTGAAAGCTCTAGCCATAGCTTTTAAAGTCTTATTCTCTTTCTCCAAAACCGAGACATGCATCCGCAAAGCATGTCTCCCCCCTGTAACTGTTTAATTTGGTATATGTAATAGTTAATATGTCGAAGTGTGTCATCATTATGCTTTGTCTCATGAAAATTCTTGATTTCAAATCTGACTCTTCTACACCACCTATTAATAATCGATTCATCTAATCTACGAGGGGTATTTACCAAATTAGGATATTTTTCAACGGCTAAGACTTTGGACTTAGTCATAGCCTTGGAAGGCTTAGGCACATCGTTGTTAGGGGTACACCCAAAAATGAATTCCCAACCCTTACAGCTTACTTTTGCGTTATCAAACTCAATTTTCATGTCGGTAATCTACGGTGCAATCCACTTATCTCTTCATCAAAGTCGATGGAGGGATTGGCCTTTATCTGTTCCTTTAATTTCAAGATAGTATTATCCTTCTCTTTCAACTGATGTTCTAAAAAACTTACTTGGTCATTCAAATTCTTGATGGCTATTTTCTGAAGTAAAACTATTATCTCTCGAGTTTTAGTGCATACATCTTTGGAACATCCCTTCGCTCTGCAACTATTAGTGATTCATCTGTAGGTTGGAAGGATGAGATTTCGGATTGATCCCCTACTTTCAACAAAATAAGATACAATCATTTACAAATTCTATTTTGAAAGAGAGATAATAATAAAATTATACTTTTCATTACCAAAAAAAGCTTACTATGTAAACTCTTAGATTTATCCAAACAAGCTTTGAACTATTTTTGAAACACACACTGAAAATTACAAATTTGACCATGTTTGTCAAAATACCTACTATTTATATTACATATCGACTTAGCATGTCGGGATTTAAGTCTCTTTAAAATTATTTCTCGGTCATCACCTAGAAAGTCAAAGGGAAGCTGAGCGTATTTCATGTAAAGACGCCGAAGGTCTCCTAAGAAGTGATCTCTTCCAAATCTATATGATGATTTCATTGAAAATATCTCCTTAATCTAAAAAATGAGCGTAAAGCATCTTTGAAACTACATCTTTGTGGAAAATGAGATTCTGCTATAACATGAAATAAAGTTAGAAATTATGGATATAAGAAGTTAACATCAGAAGCATGCATTCATAATTCTATAAGTTTTATGGATACTCATCTTGTTCATACAATATTGATTTTTTGAATAACTCGAATATAAATCTGTTCTCATTATACTTGAGCTTTTCCGAGGGTAAGTCTTTAGGGATTAAATGAACCATTGGTAGGTTCCAACAAGCCCCGGGATGGAGGTCAACTCCATTATCATCTAAACATCATACGTGAAAACGTCTAAGTAAACCACCACTAAACTCCCCCACAAAAGAAAAATTTACTGTTTCAAATCGGTTAAAGACTTTATATAGAAAATCTATCAAAATGTTCTTATCCTCTATCAACATCCAAAATAAAGTCATCAACTCCTGGTTTTCCTTAAGAATTCTTTCTCCTCGAAGTCGTGCTGCCTTTAATCTTGACCCAACCTCATGTTCATTAAACTACATCAGTTTTGAAGCACTTTTGTCAAGATCATACTACTTTTGAGATAAAGCATTATAATCTTTCAACAACCTGTCCTGCTCTATACGAGACCGGATTTCCTTTTGTTTCTTATCTAACTCAGCCTTATAAGAAGAGGTAATGTTTTACCTTGACTGTAAATTATAGGGAACTAGTTACCATGAATTCAAGAAGGAAGAAAACACTTCAAGAGTGAAAGCCATACCTGAGAAATAGAGACATCAAGTTGAGGAGGTTGTTCTTTTCCTCCATACCTTTTGTTGAAGGGGCCACTCTCCTTAGTAAAAGTTTCCTCTGGACACTGGATATTGAGAGCATCCAAAGAATCAGGCTTTGCATCCTTAGAGCAATGGGCACCACCAGCAAAAGGAGGAGTGTTGTCATCTCCTCCGCCAAAGTCACATAATGACCTTTGTCTATGGGCCCAAGATCATCACCACCACCATCAGCATCCACATCGTCACCAACAACAAGATCATCTTCCTCCTCTCCTTCATACGGATCAAATTCATCAGGAAGGTCTTCAATATACAGAAGCTTCCCGGGCTACATTATGTCTCTCTCAGGAACTTGAATCCCTTGCTTGGCTTGCTCAATCTTGTTCATGAATTTGCCCACAATAGCAAAATCAACCAACAAAATTCAATATTGGGATATTTCTGACAATTGCCAAAGTACGCTAAGAAGAGAGCATCTTCAAAAGTGTTCAGAATCGCTTCCAAGAAATGGGAGACCAAAAATGAAGATATTCTATGTTTGGCTTTAGAGATTATTCGTTTTGCATTAGAGAAGATGCCTGGGTCCTAGAAAGATGGTTATCTTTCTCCTTAACTTTTCAGCGTGGTCAGCAACCATTCTTGCTTTTTCTTCCTCGAGCTCTTGTCGAGAAAACTCAAGTGCCAAAACTTTATCCGACTGAAGGTTCGTAGCTTTTCTCTCCTCCGCAAGCTCTGACTCGACCTTTTCAAGAGATGTGTTTAGCTCTGCACGTTCTTTCACATGCTCCTCCTTCTCCGCATTCAGAGCAATGACTTTGTACCCCAGGGCCGATTTCTCCTTTTTAATTTTTATGATTTCAGAGGAAGGTAGAGTAGCAATCTTCTAAAGGGAGAACCATCTTTTGGTAATCTGAAAGGAAGAAAGAGAAAGTTTCATAATTTCTTCAAAATCTTGAATCTGTGTAGAAGGTCCAGAGGGAGTAACATGTTGAGGAGATAGGAGTGAATTTAGCTTATGTTTATCCAAATCTAAAGCTCCCGGAGGGTTAAACACCAGAAGATTGGTAAAAAATTGCTCCCCATAGTCGTTGTCTAGGAAGAGCCCATAACAGGAGTAATACCACCAGGATGAGTAGTAAGATCAGGAGTATGCTGCTCAGCGGATGCAACAACGATATCCTTGCAAATAGAGGAAGGAGTAGTTGTTTCATCCTTTTGTCTTTTGGATTCTGGTTCATCAATATACTGTGACCCAAGTCTTTTCTTAGGATTTTCTTTAGATCGGGCTATAGAAGCCAAAGTAGATTGCCTCGCTTTTGGGGTCAATAAAGGTTCAGTAGCTAAAAAACATGAGAACATAGAATTAGATAAACTACAAGTGAAATAAGAATTTTAAATCAGTTTAGAAAAGCAGTCTTACTCGAATTCCCGGAAATAGAGGGTTAATTGTGTGAATGCAATAGAGCCCAAAGACAAATACTTGGCACCAGAGAAATGGTAGGGTGGTTGTCCCAATATATTTTGTCCTGGAGGAAGAAGGGTGTATTTCTGGAGATTTCTCATAGTTAGTAAAGGGATCGCATTCCCAATTTCTCAGAAGCCTTATAAATTGCATCGATGATTTAAGATTCCTCAGCACTCAAGCTTTCCTTCGTGGAAGTAGAAGCTAAAAGTGAACAAAGATTAGGCAAAGCATGAAGATAACATGACAATACTGAAAAGAAACTGAAAACTCACCAGGAGTGGCAAAAGTGCCTGTGATACCCGGGGGGCACCTGATATAGAAAAATTGTGCTTTCCAGTCTTTAAACTTAATAATACCATCTTTGACCAACTTCTTTGTAGGATTCGCGCGAAATATGGGTGAATCCGCTCCTTTATCTACAGATAGACGTAGCAAATAATGGAGAATACAGACGCTAAGGGAAGATTGTCCTGACTCAAGCACTAGAACCTCAAGACATAGAAGATAAATGTTTGTATTTAGGGTCAATTGAATGAGAGCAAGCTGGAGATGTTGCGGGAGCCTTGAAATGAAATCGGGGAATGTAACGAAGCCACCATGCCAGATGTGAATAGCTGAATACGCAAAGAATCCTTCTGGTGGATTCTGAATGGTACCATTTTCAGAATCAGGGATGGTGTCAATCCTAATCATACCAAATTCTTTAAGAATCATGTTCACTTCATTTTTAGATTGAATGAGAGAATGTTGTGGAGCAATTTTCCTTATTTGTTGAGGGGTAGAAGAACTACCAGGGTTCGATTCATCCGCAATTTGTTGCTTAGTCATGAATTTTCCAGGTTATATTGTTCCACAAAAACACATTAGCACAATGATTTAATAAAAGTTAGAAGAATAAAATGAACATTTTGCTTAATACCAGTATGAACTTTTATAGGTTCAGCATCATCATGAAATTTCATCTCAATTAGATGTTTTGACAAAAGCTTACGCAGTGTTATAACATCATGGTTATTCTAAGTAAAGTTGAGTTTTTAGTATCGGTTGTGTTAGTGACAGTGAAACCGAAACTGAAACCAAAGGCTTCTTATTTTCTTGGAAACGGCGATACCGAAAATAAATAATTTACTATCGATACCTGAAACTTAACTAATAAAAAAACTTAAGTACTATGCCAATGAAATCGAAACCAAGAACGTTTCAATATTGGTATGGGTTAGACCGACACCAAAATCCCAAACTTAGTCGAAAACAAAATACGGCTTCAGTATCAATTAAACTAAAAGAAAAAGAAAAAGTGGATTTCGATGTCAATACGGCCAAACCAAAAGAAACCTAGTAATGGTTGATTTTGATTCCATGGGTAACAAAGGAAAATTCCACCCCGATATCAATAATCGAGGTTCGTCATTCCCCAGATAATTGATTTTTCCTTTTAAACCCCAAAAAACACATAACTTCCTATTATCGGGAATGATAGATGATAGGTCATCATGATTCGCCATTAATATCTACCTAAGCTAATAGTAGTATACTCGAATTCATTCTAATGAGAAATCAGAGTTTATTTTACCTCGATTGAATTCGTAATCAAGTTCAGGAGGTGATGATTTTCAGACCTTAACTTAAATTAACCCATAAAATAAAAACTTACAGAGAAAGGATCAAATCTCTAGTTCATGAAATTTATGAGATTTTAAAGAATAATGAATTGGTTTGAGTTTAATTTCTTGCACGAGAAGATAATAAAGAAGGAAGAAGAAAAATATTTATACTAAAGCTCATCTCATCACAATTGTACAAATAGTTACAAATCAAACAGTTCAGATCAATCCTAGAAGGACAAAAGGTGGGGAAATCATGTACTTTCAAGATAATACAGAACAAAAGCCGAAGTTATTAACTAGAAAATTAGAAAATACCCCTTCACTAGGGGGAAAATGTTACTACTAGATTTCAATACTGAAACCAAGTTAAGTTGAAGGGGTATCAGGATGAAGTTAACAACAAAATGAAGGCCTAGAAAGCCTTTGGCCCATACTAAAGCATTAAGAAGAACCGATGTTCGAAGTAAAAGGACTAAAAAAGGAAATCCAACACCGAAGAAATAAAGGTAGGAGCAGTAGTTCGGTACCAAAACAGGGTTTTGGAACATGTGTTGTCGGCATCGACGCAGAAGAGCAAATAGCTTGGTGTTGATACCAAGAAGTAGCAATAAAAGCAAGATATCAACCCATAATGAACATGTAACTTGGTGTCGATATTGACAACAAAGACAAAGGCATGAAGTCGATGCTGGTAGATAGTATCTCAAGCAAAAAAATATGATACCAAGAGCAAGAAGTGAAAGCAATCAGTTCGACACCAAACATACTAGCTTATAATATGAGACCAAAGCCAAAAGCATAATTAAAAAGCACAAGACCAATATGGGAGCAATGCTATCGATACCAATGAGCTTGTTATCGATAAATATGTCAAAGACAACACCTATAAACTAATAAAACTGGCCGATACTTGGGGTTGCTACCGACACCAAGGTTTATCACCGAAGCCGAGACCTACAAAAGAAGTCTAATACCAGATGTTTGAGGAGGAACCGAGCTGCCTACTGGACAACTGTCACAAAGGGGGCCTAAATTGCCTATAAATAAGACTTCAGGGGTCACACTTCAGGGAACTTTTCCTCATTTTAAAATCTTGTATTCATTTCTAAGAGACAAAACTCTAATTTCGAAATGGATTTGGGGATTTCTTGTGTAATCATCTATGTACTCAATCAAGTGATCAATTAAAGAGATACTTAGCGCTTATTACTTGTATTGTCATATATTTTTGGAGGTCAAATATTTATTTTATTTTATTATTTTAAATATTTAATTTGAATTTTAAATTGATTTATAATATAGAATCCATTTATTAATTAAAGTTTGAACGTTAAACTTATATTTAATTTAAAACAAGTTCGAAATATCATGGTAGTTCGTAATATTGAGTTTTGTACTTCAATTAAATATATAATCCGATATAAGTCAGAATTTGGTGAAACAAGAAATGTTTGAATCTTGTTGATTATAATTTTCTAATAAAAGAGAAAATCGAGATTTCATGTTATAGATTTTAGTTATGTCCAAATTAAATTGTAAAATAGTCGCTATGGAAATCGTTAATAAATGATAATGTTTATTTAATAATATAATAAGTATTTCAATATAATTTGGGTAGCGTTTAACTCGAAATTGATGATATCGAGTTATATAATTTATATTTGAAGCTATATGATATTTCCAGTGGGTATTTAGGATAATAATATTTTTTTTATTATTTAATTAGACACTTTTGGAATTTATATAATATTTTACTAATATTATATAAGCCATAAAATAGCGATTTTGCAAACGGCCTTCGTTTTTAATGAAATTAGTTTCATTGGAACTGTAACATTAGATTATTATATGATATTAATTTTGAGGCAAACCGATGTCGTATGTGTGACGGCCCGCCCCGAACCAGCCGACATTTCCCCAAAATGTGTTGTGCCAATGCCCGACCACCACGGGATGGTCGTCAAAAGGAAGAGGGTTTGAAACTATGAATCACCAAAGGAACCTGTAGTATATCTCACAGCGCATTGAGAAAAATATAATAGTAACAAAATTTGATATAACAAAGGTGAGACAGTACATAAGCTGAAACTAAACCATAACCATCAGAGTAGCGGAATCCAAAATACAGCTTATGATCTAAACCCTTATTACAACTTCAAAATACTATCTCTAGAATGGAAATAAAGAGGTACACGACTAATGCCCAAAGTAGTGACCAACAACAACACAGGAAGAATATATGTATATAGTACGTGGAAGCCTCCTGCTCGTCTCCAGACAGCTACTCGTGCATCACCACCTAACCTGCCTCTAGTCTGCTCGTTTAGGAGCACCCAGAGTAATAAGAAGAGACATAAAACTCCGGGTCAGACGAAAGTCTAGTGCGAGCAATAGCAAATCTGTAACACTAGATAAAGCAATAACAGGTATAAAGAATCATACCTGACCTGGACCTGCAACAAAAGAGTTAGCACAACAAGATGTACAGTACTCTAAGGTAAACACTAACATAGAGTGTAAAACGGGAGTGTACATGTCATGGTGATAGCAAACATCAAACATAGCAATCATCCTCGCTTCTCTCACTCAGTGCAGCGTAAAGCATACGATATCAACCGCTTTGCTCACCAAATCGCCATGACGGGTCCATGCCCTTCCGGACTCCGTACAGCTAATTGCCATGACCATGCCCTTCTGGTCTATAGCCAATAACTCTGCCCAGTTCATACGTCCTCTGGCTCTAGTTCGTCGACATGCCCCTTCTCTCAACGGTGAACCAAAGTTATGGATATCGATAACCCATTTGCACATGTCCCGCAACAAAGTCCAACTCTAGAAGTTAACTCGTTGGTTACCGTCTGTATCCTGAGTAATAACTTCGGATTTGGACTTCCTTTGCATGTCGGGTTTTGGTTAGATTGTAGTTGATCTTTAGAAGAGTTCACAATTGTCGTCACATGGTAGAAGTTCGAATCTGGTTTGGTTCGGACTCATCATCTCAATTCGGGACAGGGTCCTCCACCAATTCGGCTCGTGACACCCCCCCGGCTCGTGACACCCCCCCCCCCCCGGCTCGTGACCCCCTTGGCTCGTGACACCCCCCCGGTTCGTGAGTCCTCATATTGGAGTGGTTCATGACCATCATCTTGGAGCGGTTCGTGACCATCATCTTGGAGCGGTTCATGACCATTATCCTGGAGCGATTTGTGACCATGATCTTGGAGCGGTTCGTGAGACATACCTCCTTCAGGAACCGAAGTCCTCTGGGGCGGTTCGTGAAGCATACCCCTCTTCAGGAACCGAAATCCTGCAGTTTTTCCTATGAGCTAATTTCGCCAAATGACGGCATTTACAACCATTCTAACCTTCCTATGACATCACAAAACATACCAACCAGCAGTAACAACATATAGAATCAATCGAAAACATCAATCACATGAAATACTTTAGATAAAACATACCCAAAAAGCATGATTTTCCCCTTAATCCCCTTAACCATGTTTTAACTATAGGATTAGCAAACGTAATCAAAATTAACCCAAATTTTAAACAATGATATAAAATAATATTTTAGAATTTCTATATATTTTTTCCAGATTTTTCTAATGTGTAATTTCGCTAATTATCACTAATCATCCCTAGTTAGCCGTGATTAGTGAATAAAAGTGCAAATCACTCACCTTAGCCACAAGTGAAATCTTAGATCTGAAAATTTACTATTATGGCACGGATCTCTATGTATTGCAGTAGCTCCAACCCTGATTTGGTGCTAATTTGACTTGATTTGGTGTAATTTTGGTTAATTAGTGATTAGAAAGCAAATAGTGTTAGATTTAGAAGATGGAGGCCATTAATAGGGTTCAAAGAATGTTTGTGGCAGCTGAGAAAATGAAAGGGAATTTTTCTCCAATCCCTTTCAGCCCTCCCATAACCTTAATCCCGAAATAGGTTATTGATCTAGCCGCTAATCACCCTGTTAAGCCCGATTATGCTATTTTTCATCTTCCAAACCATATTTCAGCCATATCTCCCAAACAGTAAGTCCGTTTGATTAATGTGACCACTCTACAGAAAGGTAAACCATCATCTGAATCCAATAGAAGTTGTTTCAAGTCAAAACTCCTTACCAATCAAAAGTTATACGAGAAACCAGATTCGTCAGGGGCAAAATCGTCATTTAAATTTTGGTAAAAATCGTGAACATGGGAAATGACCCCAATAGTCGTTTTCCCAAAGTTACACGACCATATGACTTCATATGAAAATAAAAAAAATCCACAATCCTTCGATACGTAGAATGCAGGTCATTACAGTATGTGACTTCGGTAGCCAAAAAACGTCTTCGCTTTTATTATTTGGGCCATGTTAGATGAGTAACTTTAAAGGAATAAATGACTGGCAAATGAACTCCAATTTTAACGAAACAAAATTTATTAGATCCGTAAGAAAAAGGACTAGTAGAATTTCAAAGTTTTAAGTTGATTGGATTTATTTTGTGATTGTTGGAAATTTAAACGCGTGATTTTTCACCTGTCGATTATAAAGGACTTTTTATAAACGACCTCGGAATTCGATGAAACCTATCCCATCGTGTCCGGAATATATTTTTATACTGGGATTAGAAGTTTCATCTTTATTGGACATCGCATGTGGCGATTTTTTTCATGATACTTCATGACAAAGTTTCGAATACAATATTTTAATATTTAAATGTCACCATTGCCTATAAATAGCGTGCAGCAGGAAAATTTCTTGGTCAAACCCTAAAGAAACTAAACTCGTGGTCAACCAGTTGTGTGCCGCCTTCTCCCTTAATCAACGAACCTAAACACACCCCTTCTTTACCAATTTTCACAAGATTTAGTGACCAATACCCAAAACCTTTAACTACAAAAACGAAGCCCTTGATGAGGTCAGCATACTGACTGGTGGTGATGTGCTTTCGAGTGATGTGGAGGTCAGAATTTTACTATGAAGTGGTGGCGGTTGTTAGTGATTTGAGGGCGACTGGGATGGCTTGGTGGCGAACTATACCAGCCGGAGGTCTGTGGTGGTGAGGCGCAAGCATCGGAGTTGTCTGATCAACTTCCGGTCGAGATATGGGGCGGCGCGGTGATCGTATGTTGGCAGTGAGGGTTCAAAGGAAGAAAGGGGATCTGTTTACTCGGCTTGGTTACGTTTTAATAAATGTAATTAATTACCTTAAACCTAATTAAAACTAACCTATGGGAATGATTAATAGTGTATTAACCGAAACGTGTATGGTATGCAGGCGTGTTCATTTCTGGACAAAACAAGGAAAAGTGCATAACGGTGTAAAGAAGGAGAAAGTTTAATATGAGGCTGATTCTTTCTGAACTAACCAATCTGATGTAATTAAAGTTTTATAAAATAATTAAGGATTAATGTAATTAATTAGTATATTAACTTTAAAATGGTTGTATATGTAGCATACTATAGCTGGGCATGAAGATGGTCACGAAAGGGAAGAAACATTCATGGGTTAGATATTTCATAACATGCGGACCTTTTAATTAAATGGATCTAGACTAATTTTAAAGTTAATTAAGGATTAAAACAATTAATTTCTATCGTATAACTTCAAATATTGATAACTCTTACATGGATGATCTGAATTGGACTAAACCAGAGTCGTTAAGTATCGACGAGCACTACGCGATGGAACCAACTTGGAAACGTTTGGATACAGCTGGATTTTTCATCTAAATTAAACACGAGTTTAATTTAATTGAAATCAATCGTTATTGAAATGACGCAACTCAAGGTGAGTTAAACTCACTCGGTTCTTCCCACTTAAATTTTATATAAGCCGGTTTTATAATTGTGTGCTATGATTGCTAATGATTGACTATTTGTTATTTATATATGCATATGCTTATTGAATCAATGAAATTAAATGTTGTTTAATTTCAGTGAAACACCAAATCGTTATAAAATAAATGTGTATAATTGTTTGAATTGTTATGTTAATTGGTTGATGTTAAATAGTCATTATTTATTGTTATAGAAATTATCAGTTAAATGGAATTGAATGATCTGATTTGAGATAAACTATTTGAATGCAGGGAAGAACAGGTTGGAGGGATCCAACCTGATTCCTCATATATATTAGATGTTATTTATTTTCATTATGACGGCCCGCCCCGCACCAGCCGACATTTCCAATGAATTGAGTTGTGCCAATGCCCGACCAGCACGGGGCGGTCGTCAAAGAAAGGAAAGAAGGGAATTTGAACTAACAGGGAACCTGAGGAATGTCTCACAGTGCATGGAATAAAATATAATAATAACATATTTGACATAAAACAGGTGAGACAGTGCATAAGCTGAAAACTAAACCATCATAGCAGCGGAAAATCCAAAATGCAGCTTATGTTCCACATCATCATTATTACAACTTTAAAAACTGTCTCCAAAGCGAAATAAGAAAGGTACACTAGTAATGCCCAAAGTAGTGACCACCAGTGACACAGGGAGAATATATGTATAAATGGTACGTGTAAGCCTCCTGCTCGTCTCCGGACATCTACTCGTGCAAATCCACATGACATGTCTCTAGTCTGCTCATTTAGGAGCACCCAGAGTAATAAGAAGAGACATAAAACTCTGGGTCAGACAAAAGTCTGGTATGTGCGATAAGCAACAAAACAGAACAATAACAGGTATAATCCAATCATACCTGAACCTGGACCTGCAACCAAAGAGTTAGCACAATAAGATGTACAGTACTCTAAGGTAACACTAACATAAAGTGTAAAAGTAATGTGGGTGGGGGTAATGATGATAGCAAACACCAAACATAGCAATCATCCTCACATCTCTCATTCAGTGCGTAAAGCAAACGATATCCACCACTTTGATCACCCAATTATTTGCTACGAGCACTCTGCCCCATGGAGTCATAACGGCTCCACTGCACTGATCCATAGCCACTAATCCATCTCTCGGTGGTGAGTCAAAGCTATAGGCATCGATAACCCTTTAGCACACGTCCCGCAGCAAAATCTAATCATGAAGTCAACTTGTCGGTTCCCAACTGGATCCTGAGTTCTACTTCCTATTTGGACTACCTTTGCATCTCGGGTTTTGGTCACCATCCCGTTCGCACTTCATTTTCCTCTCAGTTTGTTCGCTGTCCAAGCTCGAAGATCGGATTGTGGATCCTGCTCGTGGACCCCCTTCTTGGTCGGCTCGTGGGTCCTCCTCTTGGCATAGCTTGTGGTCTCCATCTCCGACTCATAGGTCCTGTTCTGGTTCGTGACCTCCCTTCCTCGATTGGATCGTGGCTCGTGAGCTCCACTCGTGGTTCCTGGTCGTGATGGTGGGCTCGGGTCGTGGCAACACTTCCCTGGTGGCTCGTCGGTGGTGCACCAAACTCCGCTTCGTGGTCAAACCTCTAGGCTATCGACTCGTGATGATGCTCCTAGGTAGCTTATAGTCATTAAAGTGGAGCGTGCTCTGGTCCACTCGTGATGATCATTCTGGTTCTTGAGGGGTGGAGTGATCACGATCTGGTCGGGGTCGTGATACCATGGTCACGAACGGGTAGGCGACCCGATCTGGTTCCTTCATCATTTTCTGCAACCTTTCCAGCGACTATTTTACGCCACGCAACGGCGTTTTCGACCAATCTAACTATTCTAAGCAATCATAAATCATACCAAACAGTCATAGCAACATATAACATCAACCATAAATACCAAAACAACAATTTAACATGTCAATACGGATCAAACATACCCAAAACCCATATTTTCCCCTTAATCTTGTTTAACCATACAATTAGCAAAACATAACCAAATTACCCCAAATTTATAACAGAGGCTTAAAATAATATTTAAAAATTTCTAAACATTTTTCCAGAATTTAACTATGTTTAAATTCGCTAATTAACACTAACTACCCTTAATTAACCATAATTAGTGTAAAAACAAGGCTAATCACTCACCTTTGCCACAATTAAAACTTTCAGAACTGAAACTCCTCTTATTTGGGCGAATACCAATGTCTAACAGTGGCTCTAACTCTGAAATGGTGCTATTTCTCCTTGATTTGATGTTGTTAAGCTTAATCCTTGATTAGAGAGCGATTTGGGATGAAATTAGAAGGTGGAGGCCATTGTTAGGGTTTCTAAGAGGTAAATGGCGGTTAGAAAACTGAAATAGAATGAAAACCTAACTCATTTTAGCCTCCCTATAACCCTAATCCCGGAATGGGTCATGAGCCCATTCACTAGTCACCTCATTTGGACCGGTTAAGTAGTTTTTCACCTTCCAAACCTTATTTCGTCCATATCTCCCAAACAGTAAGTCCGTTTTTCACATATGACCACTCTACGGAAAGGTAAACCATCATCCGGATCTAATGAAGTGGTCTCAGGTCAAAATTCCTTACCAATCAAAAGTTACGGCCAAAACAAGATCAGCTAGGGGCAAAACGGTCATTTAAAAATCGGCAAAAATCATGAATATGGGAAATGACCCTATTAGTCGTCTCCCAAGTTACATGACCATACGACTTCGTATGTGAAAGAAAAAAATATTCTAAGATCCTTCGATGCATAGAATGCGGGTCATTACATTCTTCCCCCTTGAGAAATTTCGCCCCCGAAATTCCTTAACTAAGAAACAAGCAAAGGATCCCGCATGCCTACCAACCATTCACAACAATCAAACATGCAAAAACAAACAAACAAGTCAATCCTAGCATGCGGAAAACTAAGTCACAATTAAAACCTTACCAGGCAAAGAGTTCTGGATACGTCTTCCTAATGCTCTCCTCTGTCACCCAAGTACGGTCATTCTCATTCTCGCCCCACTGAACTTTGACTAGATCCACCGCTTTCCTTCGAAGTTGCTTCGTATCTTGCTCGACAATACGAAACGGCTTGCGGCTCCCAACCGCCTCGGGTTCTACTTCGATATCATCCAATTGATCAAGTGAAATAGTCATATCGGGGTCGTGCACGAATTTCCTTAACTGGGAAATATGAAATACGTTATGAACTCCTTCCATCTTCTCTGCTAATTCAACTTTATATGCCAAATTCCCAACTTGCTCGAGGATTGGGAATGGACCAACAATTCTTGGTGTTAACTTGCCTCTCCTACCAAATCGTACCACACTCTTTAATAGAGAGATCTTGACGAATACCAAGTCATTAACGAAGAATTCCAAATCTCTTCGTCTTCTATCAGCCTAACCCTTCTGCCTATCTTGGACAGCCTTCATTCGCTGTTGGAAAACCTTGTTCTTATCTGAAGTTTTTCTTATTACTTCTAGTCTAAGCACAAATTTCCCACTGTTTTCTAACCGACATGATGGTGAGTTGCACGGTCTTCCGTACAAAGCTTCAAATGGAGCCAACTCAATAATAGACTGACAATTATTATTATATGCAAACTCAACTAGGGGCAAATGGTCATCCCATGATCCACCAAAATCCAATAGCTATCAAGAGAACTTCTAACACTCGATTCACCCTCTCTATTTGACCATCGGTTCGAGGATGATACGCGGTATTGAGATGTAATTTTGATCCTAAAGCCTCTTGTAATCTTTTCCAAAACCCACTAGTAAATAATGGATCTCGGTCACTCACAATGCCTTTGGGTAGCCCCATGAAATGTCACTACCCACTTCATATACAGTTCTACTAATTTAGCCGTCGTTCTATTCGACTTGATCAGTATGAACCTTGCACTCTTAGTCAATCGGTCCACAATTACCCAAATGCTATCATGGCCCGATCTAGTTCTTGGTAACCCATCAGTGAAATCCATTGAGACTTGTTCCCATTTCCATTATGGAATTTCTAATGGTTGCAACAAACCACTAGGCTTATTTTTCTCAGATTTAACTAGCTGGTAATTCATGCATTTGGATATAAACTTCCCAACGTCTCTTTTCATCCCTTCCCAGTAGTAGATATGCTTCATGTCTCGATACATTTTGTTACCACCGGGATGTATAGTCAGTTTTGAGTGATGACATTCTCTAAGCTCTTCATCTCTCAATCCATCGATATAGGGCACAACTAGTCTGCCATTCTTTCTAAGCCATCCATCTCGATCATGACCATACCTGTTCATCTCTTCGTCGATTCCCATCTCTAACTTTGAGATGATTTCCAATAGGTTAGGATCGTCCCTCTGACTGGAACCAATCCGCTGAATCAAAGTGGGTCTGATCGTCAAACTTGTTAACATTTCTGGATCCAATCCATACTTAGGTCTGAAATCATATCCCACGATATACTCCAGTTACTTTCATTCAATAAACATAGCACCTAAACTAGCATGTCTCCTACTCAATGCATCAGTACAACACTTATCCTGGTACCACATGCATCTGCGTATATCATCATCTCTTCGTTCTCTATTACCAGAATCCTACAGGTGATAGTCTACTCAAGGGAATAAAACAGGAATAAACATAGCAACCACAACATCCATCAAACATGTCCTATCTATCACTTGCTAAAGCCATACACACGTCGATACCTACTTGACTGGTCCAACCAATCCAAGGCTAACGGAAGCCCCGCCTCTATACATATGTCGATGCCTACTTGACTGGTCCAACCAATCCCAAGGCTGATGGAAGCCCTGCCTCCATACGGACTACCGTATGTCCAACGTACGTTTATCCTCCAAGGATAACTAGATCACGTCCAACGGATCCAAGGTAACGGGCGTCCCCAGATACCCCTTGCTTCCAGTCCGCCTAAAACACTCGAGTCCCACCTAAGTCTATCCATTATCTTGTTGCCCTCTCGAGTACAACTCGAACCAATCCATTTCCTTGCAGCCTTCTCGAGTCCAACTCGAGTCAATCTATTACCCATAAACTCAGACCCAGTCTTGAGTATCCATTACCGACAAACTCTAATCCAGCGTGAGTCATCTCCCTATTGGTTGCATCTCCAAGATCAACGAACACCTATTTTCTTTTACGAGTTCAAGTCCAACTTAAGTCGTCCTAATCCATCGTTGCATCTTCCATGATCAATGAACACATCATATTCCTTCAAAAAGAACATCAACATAGGGTCCTAAACAATCCATTACTTTGCATCTTTCTTGAGTCCCACTCGAGTCATCTCATAACCCTATCGAGTCTAACTCGCATCAATCCATACCACTGAACAGTATTATCATGTCACGGCTGCACGTCACTCCTCCAGTAAGCCAAGATACCATTTAATGGAAACCACAACAACTACTTATATCTCACGCAAACCATCCTAGTCGAACTCAACATTCCCTAAGCACAAGCCCTAAAGGCCTAAACTAATATCAAACAAGCACTCAAGGAACATCTCCTCCGAATTCAGACAATCTACGTGAGATGATACTAGCAAAACAACTAAGCAATCACAAGCAAACATACATCCATAACTCGATAAGACCACATTACAATAAATCATGCAAAGACTAGTCGAACCACCTATCGGGTTTGTCACAACTAAAGGTCTATCGACTATCTCAGGTTCCAATCCCAACTTATCTACCAGGTCACTAGATATGAAGGAATGGGATGCCTCGCTATCAACAAAACTAGAATAGAAACATCATAAATAGAAAGCATACCTCAAATAATGACGCCCTTTCCCTTCTCCACCGCAGTTGAGGTATTCGACGAAGAAGGAACAGCGTTGATAGCATATGCTTTCACAATCTGCTTCTCTTTAGGGGGGTTGCGGGCAATTATCCTTGTGATGTCCCACTTGGCCGCAATTGAAGCACTTCCTTTCCACAGGCTTTTCCTGACAATCTCTAGCATAGTGGCCCTTCTTGCCACAATTAAAGCACTCTTTATCTTTCTTGTCCTTCTTTTTCTGACCACCCTTAGTCTGATCTTGTTTTCTCTTATTCTGAGACTCCTTCTTACCTCCACCGCTTGCTTGCGGCTTTGGTTCCTCTACAGATGCAATAGCAACATGGGCCTTTGACTTAGGGTAAAGACTCTCTGATCTCAATGCTTTCCCCACTATAGACTCGAACGTCTCATCGATGTGGTTTATCAGCCTTTCCCCTAAGTACTCATCTAAACTGGTTATAAACTTCTCATTCTTCTTCTCGGGAGTGCCGATAAGGGATAATCCATACTTGGATAAAGTATTGAACTCAGCAATATATTCCGAGATTGCCCTACCATTTTGCTTAAGCTCCAAAAATTTCCAAAACAATTCAGATTTGTGAGAAGCTAGAATGAACTTTTCGCTGAAACGAGTCATAAACCGATTCCAAGTAACTAGATCTTCAGGAGTAGCTGCTTTAATAGCATTCCACATTGCTCGTCCTTGAAGCTGACGCGATGCTAACTTCCTCTTCATGGCATCATCGATTCCCAAGTCCTCGAAGATGCGCTCACAACTATCCAACCAATCTTGAACATCCTTAGCCGACTCCGTTCCATGGAATGGCTTCCCGCCAAGGCTAGTATAATCCTTGTTAAGCTTGGCGAAACCGGCCTTCGGCGCCTGCACTACTGCACCACCACCGTTAGCAGCATTAGGAACTGCTCCCCGAGCATCCCTAAGCATCTCTCGCATGAAGGTAGTAAACATCGTCCTCATATCAGGAACATTCCTATTATTAGCCTCTGAACCCGTACTCCTCATATATCAGCTCATCGTTCAATCTGTAAGGAGAAAATGATTAACCATCTCTTTAGTGGTGCCAGTGCAATGCGACTTCATCCTTAAATATACTAATAGTATATATATAGTTTTTGAAAACCAAAATATCACAAATACGCGCTCTTATATACGTACTATCTCTCTTTGGTGTCTTCCCAAGGTTAACAATGTAACCTAGAGCTCTGATACCAAATGTGACGGCCCGCCCCGCACCAGCCGACATTTCCAATGAAAGTGCGTTGTGCCAGTGCCCGACCAGCACGGGACAGTCGTCAAAGAAAGGAAAGAAGGAAATTTGAACTAACAAGGAACCCGTAGAATGTCTCACAATGCATGGAATAAAATATAATAATAACATATTTGACATAAAATAGGTGAGACAGTGCATAAGCTGAAAACTAAACCATCATAGCGGAGGAAAATCCAAAATACAGCTTATGTTCCACATCATCATTATTACAACTTTAAAACTGTCTCTAAAGCGAAATAAGAAAGGTACACTACTAATGCCCAAAGTAGTGACCAGCAGTGACACAGGGAGAATATATGTATAAATGGTACGTGTAAGCCTCTTGCTCGTCTCTGGACATCTACTCGTGCATATTCACCTGACCTGTCTCTAGTCTGCTCGTTTAGGAGCATCCAGAGTAATAAGAAGAGACATAGAACTCTGGGTCAGACAAAAGTCTGGTATGAGCGATAAGCAACAAAACAGAACAATAATAGGTATAATCCAATCATACCTAAACCTGGACCTGCAGCCAAAGAGTTAGAACAACAAGATTTACAGTACTCTAAGGTAACACTAACATAAAGTGTAAAAGTAATGGGGGTGGGGGTAATGATGATAGCAAACACCAAACATAGCAATCATCCTCACATATCTCACTCAGTGCGTAAAGAAAATGATATCCACCACTTTGATCACCCAATTCTTTGATATGATCACTCTACCCCATGGAGTCATAACGGCTCCAACGCACTGATCCATAGTCACTAATCCACCTCTCAGTGGTGAGTCAAAGCTATAGGCATCGATAACCCCTTAGCACACGTCCCGCAGCAAAGTCCAATCATGAAGTTAGCTCGTCGGTTCCCAACTGGACCCTGAGTTCTACTTCCTTTTTGGACTACCTTTGCATCTCGGGTTTGGTCACCATCCCGTTCGCACTTCATTTTCCACTCAGTTTGTTCACTGTCCAAGCTCAAAGATCGGATCGTGGATCCTGCTCGTGGACCCCCTTCCTGGTCGGCTCATGGGTCCTCCTCTTGGCATAGTTCATGGTCTCCATCTCTGACTCGTAGGTCCTGTTCCGGTTCGTGACCTCCCTTCCTTGACTGTATCATGGCTCGTGAGCTCCACTCGTGGTTCCTGGTCGTGATGGTGGGCTCGGGTTATGGCAACACTTCCTAGTGGCTCGTGGGTGGTGCACCAAACTCCGCTTCGTGGCCAAACCTCCTGGTTATCGACTCATGATGATGCTCCTAGGTGGCTCGTAGTCTTTGAAGTGGAGCGTGCTCTGGTCCACTCGTGATGATAATTCTGGTTCGTGAGGGGTGGAGTGATCACGATCGGTTCGGGGTCGTGATACCGTGGTCATGAACGAGTAGGCGACCCAATCCGGTTCCTTCATCATTTTCTGCAACCTTTCCAGTGACTATTTTACGCCATATGATGGCTTTTTAGACCAATCTAACTGTTCTAAGAAATCATAAATCATACCAAACAGTCATAGAAACATATAATACCAACCATAAACACCAAAATAGCAATTTAACTTGTCAATGCGAATCAAACATACCCAAAACCCATATTTTCCCCTTAATCATGCTTAACCATACAATTAGCAAAACATAACCAAATTACCCCAAATTTCTAACAGAGCCTTAAAATAATATTTAAGAATTTCTAAACATTTTTCCAAAATTTAATTATGTTTAAATTCGCTAATTAACACTAATTACCTTAATTAACCATAATTAGTGTAAAAACAAGGCTAATCACTCACCTTTGCCACAATTAAAACTTTTAGAACTAAAACTCCTCTGATTTGGGTGAATACCAATGTCTAATAGTAGCTCTAACTCTGAAATGGTGCTATTTCTCCTTGATTTGATGTTGCTAAGCTTAATCCTTGATTAGAGCGATTTGGGATGAAATTAGAAGGTGGAGGCCATTGTTAGGATTTCTAAGAGGTAAATGGCGGCTAGAAAACTGAAATAGAATGAAAACCTAACTTATTTCAGCCTCCCCATAACCCTAATCCCGAAATGGGTTATGGGCCCATTCACTAATCACATCATTTGGCTCGGTTAAGCAGTTTTTTACCTTCTAAACCTTATTTCGTCCATATCTCCCAAATGGTAAGTCTGTTTTTCACATATGACTACTCTACGGGAAGGTAAACCATCATTCGGATCTAATGGAAGTGGTTTCAGGTCAAAATTCCTTACCAATCAAAAGTTATGGCCAAAACAAGATCATATAGGGGCAAAACAGTCATTTAAAAATCGGCAAAAATCATGAATATGGGAAATGACCCCAATAGTCGTCTCCCAAAGTTACATGACCATACGACTTCGTATGTGAAAGAAATAAATATTCTACAATCCTTCGATGCGTATAATGCGGGTCATTACATTCATATTATCATTATATGAACTGTTCAGATTGGATGATTAATTTGAATGTTGATCGTTGACTGAAATATCAACATTTGTTTTGTTTAAACCAATGGGCAATATTGGTTGAGTAATTGGCAGTATATTGCCTATAAATAGTTTCTAAATATCGATTTACCGTTAGGTGAATCGACGAAATAGAGTTATAAAATGTATTTATAAATGAAAATAGATTTTTAAATCTGTTGTTTTCATGGAAGTTTATTAAAAAGAAATAAATATTTCTTATTTATTTCAAATTTATAAGAAATTGTTAAATAATTTTATAAATTCAATCCTTATGTTAATATAAGATTTATAAGCAAATAAGCAGAAAATAACCTAACGGTTGAAAATTTGGATGAATTGTTCTAAGAAATAATTAAATGAAGGTATTTAAATTAATTATATTTGAGGAAGGAATTAATTAGAATTTATTAAAGAAATAATCGTGTTTTGAGTTGACTAAGTCAACCTTTTTAACCATGATTGATTGTTAAATTGGTTTGTCATCAATCAACCTAACGAAATAGTCTACTGGATATTTGTTTTGGGTAATGTAATGGATATTTGTTTTAAATTTTAATAAGCATGAAAAAGGAAATTTATAATTTATTTTAGTTAATAAAGTAATTAACTAATTTTAAAATAGTTAATGTTGAAGTAAACTATTATTTTAAATAATAAAAATTTAAGTAATTACCTCGTAAATGAAATTCATAGAAGTGAAGGAAATCGAAGATTGAAATGGAATCTAGTTGAATTAAGGTATATGAATCGGTTTTTATTTAAAAACCTGAGATATAAAATGAAGTTATAAAAAGGAATTTTAAGAAAACACGATAGCTTAAATAAATGTTTATTAACATTGAATTAAGTAAAAAGGAAATCGATACAAAAAGGGGTTTTATATTAAACGAGAATTGTATAAATGAGGTTTATGAAAAGAAATGAGAAGTCAAAGTGTAGATTTTGAATTGGTGATACTTAATAATGAAATTAAGTGGAAGGGATGGAATTGAAATGATATTTTCAAGTGGAAAATGGTTAAATGAATTAGAAGTGAAATATAATGGGTTGATAATGAGTTATGATAAGAATTGGAACCTAACTGAAGATTGGTTGAGTTGAGTGATTTTTCTGAGTATTAATCTGATGTTGATTTCGGTCTTTGGGGTTGATACTTAGGTAATTGTTCGCTTACCAATTTACGGTCAGGGACTAATGAATATTGAAATGCAGAAATAAGAAATAGTAAAGTTTCCAACCAAAGAAAAAAGGAATAAAAGATTTAAAAATACATATAATGAGATTTCCAAAGTAACGGAAATGGAAATATTTAAGAATATATATAATGAATTTCCCAAGTAAAGGTAATAAAAGGAGATTATGTGAAAATATAACGGTATTTTCAAGGTAAAGAAAAATAAAAAGTGGTGTTCTGGAATGGATTTATTCTAAAATGAATATAGGATGGTTATTGTTTCAAGTAATGAAACAAAAGAGATTCGTAACAATTATTTTACAAACGATGAGTTGAATTAATTTTCCCAATTATAAATAAATGAGAAATGGTATAAAAATAGTTTTGAAGGTAATCTTATGTTTAATAAGAAGTGAAAAGCTATATTCGTAATATCGAAATATTTAAGAGTTTTAAATTTACATTCGTTAAAATTAAAGAGGCCAAGCAATGCTGAATACTGAACCAGTGAACTCATTTTATTTTCATGATTGATTAACTGTTTATTTTGATGGTTAAATAACCGACTATTAAAAACCTGACCTAATGTGTTGTTAGTACCGAAAGACCGGTATTGGATTTATATTCGAAAATCATTCCGAACCAACAAATACGTGAAAATGAAGATTGAAGATGGAGCATTGAAGACCGTGGGTCTCCATAAAATGGAAGGATTACTTAAAATCTCTGGTTTAGCAGCCAGAGATATACTGGGATTCCGTCGTGGTTGGAGTATACGGATTGCAAGGACTACTCGCTACTGATCCAAAGGGTGATACCTAGGATGTGGTAGGAGAGTGCCTTCGATTCATCCTGTTCCTGGATGACTTGTACAAACGAATGTATGATAGAGTATTTCCTAAAAATCACGTAGGTTGACTTCTTCAAACGTACCATGGTTGATGGTGGAGAATTGCACATTCTCTTAGCTTAAAAACTAGATTATTTTTGTGGAAGTCAATTAGTGATTTTCTGGCAGATCTTACGATGTGACATTCGAATTGAATGGTGACCAGATGTTCTAAAAATAATAATAAAGGTAAATAAATAAATTTTGACCTCAAGCCTCATCAACCGGAAATTGTATAAAATCGGGTAGGTCGCATGGGTATGTGGGTCGCACCCATTAAAAGGGTATATCATTACCTGATCTGGAAAAATCAAATGCCTTCGGTTGTCCCTTTATTTTTGTATGCTTTCGACGGTTTGCTGGCCCCCAACCGTGGTAATGATATATTCGGTACTCTCAAGCGAAGTGAGTGGTCGGTCATGTTTAGCCTAGGTTGCATGATGATGTCTTGTTAAACCCCAATGTATTCATCTCCAAAGGTATATTGTCAAAAAGGTGGTTGCCTGTATCTTGCCATGGAAATCCATCCTCCAATAAGAGCCTACGGTTTTGATTGTATACTATGTATGTAGAGTGCGAGATGCAAGCATTCTGCTAGATTAATATTTATTTGTATTTAGACATTCATATTGATTTCAAAAATGTTTTGGGTTATCGTAAGGTAAAAACCGTCCGTATTTATGTGTGGATTTGGTCTTACGATTATCCTTGTCTTTTGAAAGGATATTAACTTTAAAATTAAGTTGTGTGATACCTTTAAATTAAGTGTGTTTTTCTCACTCTGGTTCACCAGACTGATCTGACGTTTGTAATGCTCGGGTTAGACGGGGTTTTATAGGTTTAGATTTGGATGTTGCGAATTTCAAAAGACGGGCTGGTGGTTTTCAGACGTATGATATATCTAGTATTTATTCTGCTATGTGATTGTATATAAGGACAGGTTGATATAACTGTTCAGATGTGTTGATGTACTCTGATGGCTGTAAGTTTTATTTAAAGCTCTCAATAAAGATTTATTTCTATATTATATTTTGTTCCACTGCGATGTGAGACTTTGTGTTGTGTTGGTTCTTCTTATTCTTCTATTCTAATATTTCTTTCTTTCTTATCTCACCCTCTAACTTCTTTCTATTAACGTTCTAGTATTTTTGGTGCTTGCAAGGTCGGCATATTATACGTTAAATGTATTTATGTCGATTTTCGGGGTCAAAAATCTCTTGGGCCATTACACTACCAATTGTACTTGTCTTCCATCCATCTACTTTAATCCAAGCCTTCAACTTAGAAATAATTTCCAAATCATCCTACAAATTAGCCATCTAGCTCCAATTAGTACCAAGCTTATGAAGCCCTATCCTAAGGTGACTGTTGAACCTTAAGTCTCGTAAGTGTGATACTCACCTCTAGAAGGAAGAGTAACTGATCTTTGGACTTAAGGTCTTGATATCTCGATAACAGCAAATTAAGTCGGGCTTTGAGGAACTATACTACCCTTAGGTTCCCTTAAGTCCACATCCATATATTCCGGTGCTGACAAAAAATATTGTTAACATCGGGCACTATATTATTGCTCGTATTCTTCGAGATAAAAATGAAAAAGCAGGTTCATTTACCTAACTAGCCATCTTATGGGAATTGTTCCGTCAAAATACTTGAATCTTTGAGTATTGATCAAATGGAGACTTATTGGATATTAACGACAAAGCCTGTACCTAACATGGAGTCGTGGATGACTCCAATCGTAAACTATTTGCAATGGGGAATCACTCAAGAAAAATGAAATGAGAAATGTTTACTTTTCCATTCAAGGATTATTGTACTACATAGGCTTCTCCATTCCATTACTCCAGTGTTTAACCCACAGCGATGCCGAATGAGTATTACAAGATGTACATGAAGGCGAGTGAAGTGACCACATTGGGAAGAAAAATATGGAAAAGTAGATCCTCTGCTATGGCTACTTTTGGCCAATTGTTAATCAAGGTGCAGTCGACTACCGACTACGCCCAAATATGTGATAAATGTTAAAGATTCTCCAACATTCCACGAGCCTCACCTAGTGAACTTACTTGAATGGTCAGTCCATGGCTATTAGTAATTGAAGAAGTTACATTATTAGAACATTGTCAATATCCAAAGGTGTTGCCTAGTATGTCATCAATGCAGTTGATTACTTCACCAAATACACTGACATTAAGCCTCTCACTACAATCATTACCAAGAAAGTAATCAAATTCATTGTTCTCCATGTATCTTTGGTGTTCCTAAAATTATCATTTTCGACAACGAGACCAAATTTGATAGCTCTAAGTTTAAGGAATTTTGTTGAATTCATACTATTAAAAAACGATTTCCATTAGTCTATCATCCACGACCAAATGAATAGATTGAAGTAGTTAATATAATCATCAATTACATTCTCAAAAAGCGTCTAGATAAGGCCAGAGGAAAGTGGGTGGACGAACTTCTATTAGCCTTTTAGGCATACTGAACTACTCAACAGTCAACGACTGGTCATACTCCATCTGCACTCTCCTACGGCTACAAAGTTATCATTCCTGTTGAACTTAAAATGCATTCTCTTCGAGTTACATATTGTGATCCAAAGACTAACAGGGCTCTCCTTTCGGAACCTCTTAACATGTTAGGTTAGAAACAAGAAGAAGTTGAACTTAGAGCATCTGCATATCACTCTTAATTATCTTGGATTAAATTCATATTGGGGTAAAAAGAGTACAAAATTAAAATAAATCAGAGTTGCACAGCAGAAACTAGTCAACTGTTTTGGCTGTGTTAAATATAATAACTTTGTAAGTGGGATTAAGGGATGGTAAACATTGATGATTAAGTGTTAGTTAAGAGTTAACTGACTTGTGATTATAAGTCAAGAGAATAACTAGTGAAGCTTGGTTTTAGGTTGTTCTTGTTTGGAATTAAGTAGGGTCCTTGGAGATAATAAATACTAAAAACAACCATGTGTGAGTCAAAATATATGATTGTCTATTATGTTTAATTTTCCAACGGGTATTTTAAGGAGTTCTAATCGATATGTATGTTCAATGATATTGATGGAATTTCTTAAATGCTTATATGAGATGATAGAGCACATTATTCTGTGTGTAATAATTTAACTTTTTAAGGAGAGTAATGGAAAATATTCATGATTATGGTATTAAACCACTATAACAATGGATTAGTAATGACGGGCGAATCAGGAAAAGCCTAGATGACCTCAGATCAAACGAGACGGCCTGCCGAGTTTAAGCATATCAATAAGCAGAGGAGAAGAAACTTACAAAGATTCCCTTAGTTGTGTTATCGTGAATTCATATCATCTGTATATTTTTTCTTTTTTGCTTGTTGTATTTGTGAATGGTTCATGTAAACCATTTGAGTATGTAGTACATGTATATGTTGTACTACGTTGTTGTACTTATATGTATTTTGTTTTGTGATCCATTATCTATGATGAGTTGTAATTTTCTCCAAATACGATCCTTAGCCATCATAGTTTTATATTGGATGTATTGAGTATGTCGATCCACTCGACGTAAGAAAATTTTTTTTTACATCCAATCAACGTATTTGATACTCGTCTAATACAAGAATACGGATGGTTACTCTAACCAGCCCTATTATTCTCTCTAATAGACAATATTACTCTGTAATGCTTTTTATTAGTGTTGATCTTAGGGTGGGGTGTTACAGTTAATGGATTGTTGATACTTTAATAATAAAGTCTGTTTAAATCACTTTGACATTGGTGACCTCATCTTGAAGAGAATATTCCCACACCGGTTAATCAAGCCCTTGTTGGGAAGTTCCTTATGTCATTCAATGGAGGCATAGAGATGTAACCTTTAAGCTAATGACCGTTGATGGAACCGAGCTATCAAGCGCATGAAATAGCGAATATTAATGATGTTGCTTTACTTAGCCTTTATTTTGTACGTTTCAATTTTTAGTTAGTGAATTGTTGTCGTGCTATGTAATAAGACATATATTGCCTATATTTTATTAGTTTTTTAACAAATGTTCTAGGTACCTCATAATAATGATGTATTTCCATTATGCGTAGTATTTAGTTGTTATATGATGACATACCTGCATGAGTAGCACAATGAATATGAGGCTACAGAGCTTGGCAACGATTCACTACCCCAAGTCCATCACTGGACTCCAACTTCATGGGTGTGATCCGACCACCCACAGACTAACCCAAGTATCAAACAAACAATGAGGCCTAGTATAAAACCTCACGGCACTCATATCTTTAGTGTCCAACTACTAACTTTTGGTCTCTGGACTTAGAGGAATCCATTCCAACTAAAGTGATTGTGATACTGACCGTTCACATGGCCAACTTTGATCCTCGTAGCTAGGATTTGAGTATAAACTGGTAAACAAACAACGCCCATGATTCTTGCCCAAAAGAAATGATGGGAGAGTATAAGGAAGAACCAACGACTTCCATCATTCAAGTCCAAACCAACGACAGATGAATATAAAGGGATGATTATGACACCTTACTCCAAGCTCCTCGACTCAAAATTAACGACCGAAGGACACTCCGAGAGTGGAGCTCCAAACTTTGAAGTTCCACATGACTTAGGACCAATGATGAAACAGAGGTCTCGAGAGTAGAATTAACAGTTCTGAACATCACTCCATCAAGTTCACTACCAAAAGGAGTTCTTGAGTGTGAAATTTCCGAACAACCGATTTAAAATTAAGTGTTACGATGAGTAACAAGTAAAAGTACATTGGGGGGAAAGTGCAAAAAAAAATCTAAAACTTAGACAAAATTCATGCAAAATAAAAGGAAACTAAATTTTTATTCACAGCATATACTTCATGAAAGTGTAAGTATTATCATAAAACCAAAAGCAAGGGTTTTACTTGCATAATTTATAGCCAAAAAAGAGGAAAACATGTTCATGTCCCTAAAAAGTCAACTCAAGCAATTACCTTACTTTTCTTATTCGGGATTATCCTTTAGTGACTTGCATTTCTTGCCACTTCTTTTCCTATTACTTCCACTGTTTCTACCACTGGTGCTGGTGCATTTCTTTACTTTGAGCGGAGTTAGCCTAGAGTGGAGCACTATTCGAAATTTCTTCCCAAGGTCGGATGACTCCTCGGCATCATCTCTTATCCCCTCAATATGACTATGGGGGAGGGGGATAGGATCATCTTTAGAGGTTAAGGATCAAAAGGAATACTTTCAGTTTCTTCTCAGCTTTTTCTCCTTCCCCGATTCCTTTCTCTTCCCTAGCAAACCTCATCGCCTCCGTTTTCTTAAGCATTTCCTCTAAACTGTATTTCCCACTAAGATTGCTCCTTTTAAGATTAAAAATCTCTTTTGGTTCCAACAAATGTCAAATATCACCGAACTCCTTCCTTAGCAGCCCATCATGCAAACCTTGATCCCAAGTGATATCTTCCATTAAGGTGATAAACGGAGGCACCAGAGGCCTAGAGGTTTGGGCTATTGGATTTGTTATTGGAATATTCATTCCATGTATACATGAAACAAAAAGACAAAGTTGAATTAGTCCTCTTTTGTTCTTTGGCAATTCAGCGGCAAGCCAAATAGCTTCTTCATAAGCCTTTATCATCTTCTCAAAAACTGAAGAAAGTGTAGATATACCCTTAGATTCTTGCTTTTCGATCTCTGTAAGAGTTTTACCTTTAGTGACAGGAGACAACGAATTTCTGAGACCAAGATCGGGATCCTCGGGATCATACCCTGGATCAATGACAGCTTGCTAAGAGTAGCTATTTATAGCTGAAGGCAGAGCTACTAAGGGCAGGGAAGTACAAATCCAACTCAAATTAAAATTTAAGACTTGTATTTAATGGTATTTAAGACTTTTATGAACCAAATTAAAATTTAACACAAACAAATGCCGAACTCAAGCACAAAATGACCACATAATTATTCACAGATACAAAAAGTAAATATACAAAGTAATAAAGAAAGAACATGATGAAATTTAACACAAATACCTTGGGAAGATTTTTATTAATCCAATGTCTAGATTACAGTCCTCAATTTCTAAGGCCTTCAGGTACCTCCTATCTCCGAGTCTAGGGAAACTCTCTTGATTTACGGGACACAAGATCACCCAATTGATTTCCGGGAACAACCACACCTTAAGTAGTGATACTCGATATACTATATGTTGCAACTGATCCTCTAACTCATAATATCACTTTGATCTTTGATAGAGGGTGGAGTCTCAAGCAAGGGAAGGTTCTACTTCGATTTACTAAAGAATTCAGTAGAGTTTTGGTATGATATTTGAAAATATGGATATATGATAGTATGGATTTGTGAAGAAGCAGTAGAGAGAACATACGAAAACATTGTTAAAAAATCGTTTTTGTTTAGGTATTTATAGGGAAGTAGTAGCCAAGTCCATTCAAGAAGAGATTCGAACGAGTAGACACTTTTTTTGAAAATTGGAATTTTGAAGTCAACGAACACCATGTCGACATGGGCCTATGCTAAATTTGAGAATTGAATTTTGTTAAAAAATAAATGAAAATGATGTATAAATAGATCAAAGTAATTCTGAAGTTTCAACAAACTATTATAAGATAGTATAGTAGAGCAAGAATACAGATTTAAAACATATAATATATACAAGTGACACTAAAACTTAAGTATATATTATAATTTTGAGATTTAAGACTTAAATATTTAAAAAGGAAGTTAGTTTAAAATCAAGAGATGTTTTCTAACAAGTTGTTGAGTATGCTTAATAACAGGTGATGTTTTAAAACAAGTTGTTAAGTAAGTTTAAAAACAAAAAGTGATTTGAAATACTTTGAAAACAGAAACTAAGGAGAGTTTTAAAGATAAAACATTTTTAGAGAAAATCTATAAAAGGAAATTTTAAAAACCATTTTGAAGTAGTTTTGGTTGATTTCCTACTTGCAGAGTATTTCATCATGTCAAGCCTTGGTTCCTGCCAAAATTGGAGTTGGTTGTGGGTTCCATCCAACTTTGGGTTCCATACCCGTAACAAAGAGAGAAAAGGGTTCCATCCCATAAGATAATCGAAATAAAGATTTTGGTTCTATTATGAAGTTTTAATAAAAATTCTTGACATTTATCTTTAACTTCAAGTCTAGATCTTGATACTCATGAGTCTTTAAATTTGATATCTTCATTCTTGGTCTTGATTCTTTATACTATATAGTCTTCAATAATCAATACCTATATATATAGACAAAAGTATTAGTATATATTTTATAATGATTATAATAGTTAAAAAGGTTCTTGTCATCAAAAACATCATCTCGATTCCAAACAATTCTACCATCAAAGCTTCCTCGTCTACATCATCGACATTTTTCAAAGCAGCCTTGTCATCGAAAAATCGTTCCCATTCTATTGTAAAAGTCTTTCCATACTTGTTTATTTGGTCAGGACATGGTAAGATGACTTAGGCATTGAAACCCAGAATGGCAGAGTCAAGTTTCTCTTCTGTTTTTATTAGCCTCTTGAACTTGGCCCTAAGCACTTGTAATTAGTGTTGTCAATGATTACCCGAAAAATCTGATCCGTCCACATCCATATCCGAAAAGCGGATAAATATCCTATATCTAGAAAAATGGATGTGGATGCGGATATAGGCACATCCACATCCAAAAATCATCCGTCCATTTTTTTTCATGATTATAGCTTAAATTATTTGTATTTTAACATATCTAGATATATTAATCTAGTAAATTGAAAGTCTACTAAACATATGCTAATTGCTCAAAATTATATGTTATCATCATATTTATTTATTTTTAGCACTTTAGTAATCAACAGGGTTGAAAAAGCTTAATATTAAGCTAAAAAAATTCATGTTCAGTGATTTATCGACCATTGGCGAAGCATAAAATTATCCGATATACGTCCGTATTCGCGGATGTGGGTATCCAATATTCGAAAATGATTTCAGATGCGGATATAGCTCTATCGTACCCGAAAGTATCCGTTGACAGCCCTACTTGTAATTTAACTTTGAAGCTCCTTATAACATCATCTACCTGGTCAAGCAGGACTTTATTTGATGCCTCAACCACTTCCTTGGCCTTTAATACTACCTCATCCCTAGCTTTTTTCATTTCTCTCTCACTCTTGAACTTTTGAAGTTCAATTTTATTTGCTCATTTTCCTCCGAGTGGAGCTTGAATTCTTTCTCTATAGAAGTCATTTTTAGGGATTATGCATCTAACTCATCCCTAAATATGTCCTTAGCTTCTCTATAGCCATATCAACAATCTTTTTATTGGCTCCTTCAAATTGTTTATTTAAGTCAGCAATTTTGACTTATACCGATTTCTTTTTATTCTGATCTATTCCGACATCAAGTTTTCAAGCCTGTAATTCCACATCCTTTTTCTTTAGCAAATTATGTGGCTTTCCACATAAGTCATGAGCACAATAGTACTAATTACACATTAAATACTCAATCAATCATTTCTCTATCAACTTCCCCGAGGATTGAGTGCATGGGTGGCACAAACACAATCTCATTAAAATACAGGTTCGAGAATGTGGACCTATGAACTTTTATATGTTACCGAGGGGTCAATGTCGGCTCAAGAATGATTTCTTACTTTTTCTTATCCTTCTTCTCATGAAACAATGGTATTTTAACTATATTAGAACCTCCACTATGTTAACCTAAGCTTGAACCACTCGGAGGAGGTGGTAGAGGCACTGATCCAAGATGAGGAGATGGGTTGAACACGACATACTGCCTTGTGCTTCTTGTATCTCCACATTTGTTAGAGTTACTAAGTCTTATATCTGTCTGTATAGACTTAGAGCAGGGAGGGAAATCGTCTTCATTTCGGTGGCAAAGACTCCTATAATTATACTTAAAATGCTTTTGATGCGTGGAATGCCTGGGGATGCCTCTAACAAACTCTCCACCAATGTCTACTCTGCTTGTGCTTCGTCCTTCCCTGCCTCTATATTTCGCTCTCTCTCCATCACTATCCCTATCTCTTTCTCGATCCATTGTACATGCACAAAAGAAAACATGATTTAAAGAAAATCCACTAAAGCATGATTAAGCTTTGTGTATGCAATGCTTATGAGTGTGTGTCCTAGTGTCCCTCAGGCAGACTAGCTTTCAAATTGTTAGAAGAGGTACCGAAGCCATTTCGAACTCGAAAGGAAGCTTTCACTATTGATATTGTCAAATCCAAATGATGGTGTTTTTGATGGAATTTTCTCAAAGACTTTGAATTGTCCTTCCATCCCCATTGGTACAGTCAGTTCACTAATCATTGTAGGAGATATAGACTTTGTGACTTTCTCAGTTGTTAGTTCTAAACTTAATCATTAGAGAAGGATCCAAAGTGGGTGGCACGTCAACTCCTCTTTCAGGCACTTCCTCACCTACCACATCTTCGCCTCTGATATCGCCTTAGGCTCCATAAAGTTCTCCTTCCATAGTGGCATAACATGGAGCACGACAAAAGGAGCATCGCCTGCTCCTTCTCTTCCAACTCCTTCTCCCCTTACTCTAGATCCTTCACCCTCTTCAATGATCATCTCATCATCATCACAATCGATTGAGTGGCTTTCATATAACAAGTCTAGAACATGATGGAAATGATCGAAAATCAACACTCGTGCATTTCGATATGCAGGAACAACTTCTCTCAGGATTTATACCCTATCCAAATGTAACACCCCATAATTTTAAAGAATACTATAACAATATACTAAAGAATACTTGATTATATATTAGGAATTAAGTAAAATGGACTATGCCATTGTGTTCGTCTCGGAATTCTACTTAAGACAGATTCCGAGTTTGCGTAAAACGGGCGTGGTATGAAGGAGATATTAAGGTTTGAAGTTTGTATACATATAAGCATAATATATATAAATAAATCATGTTTAGAAATCAAAAATCAAAGAAACGGGAAGAGGAGGGAATTCGGCCTATTAGGGGTCGACCCCATGCCCCATGGGTGTCAACCCATGGGTCGACCCCATAACGGGGGTGTCGACTCCTGGGTCGTCCCCAGTCAGATCCGGGGCAGATCCAATTCTGTGAATGTCGAGCCGTTTCTTGACCAAATTCGTTGACATTAGGCTATAAATAGGATCTCATTTCTATTGTTTTATTTACCAAAAATAATGGAGACAACGAGGTGCTTCCCTAATTCATATTAAACTAGCCTATTCTTCTGCAACAATAATTTATACGTATTCAAGGATCTCTGCTACAATATCAACAGCCAATTCGCTGTTCTTTAGATCCAGTCACAGTGAGTTCATGTTATTTTTAGATATAAACAATTAATAGTAATCTTGACATGTTTATAAGTTGGATCTAAACCTATGCCAGTTAATAACCTGAATCATAACTAAACATATCTGCCATTACTTGTACACCTGAACCTCTGTTTAGTTCTTGCATGCCTATCTTTATTATGCTTATTCTGTTAACATTCTTAGTCATATCACCATATGCTTATCCTGTTAGTATGCTTGTTTCTGTCATCATATGCATGTCTTATTTTTATGCCTATTCTTGTTCTCTTCTCCCTCTCTGTCCCTTTTTATTTTTATAGCCAGGCTAGCTTCGAGTCTAGGCCTATCGCTGAAATATGCGAGCGCATGAAATTGGGAACGGTTGGGAATGATAAATTTGGGGCACAACTTATACTAAAACATGATTGGGATTTGGGCATAATTTATACCTTGATCTAAAACTTCAATTTGGGGGCATAACTTGTATTGTGAATCAGACTAGGATTTGGGGCATAATCTTGGATAAACATGGAAAATTGGTTAACAATGAACATGCCTAGATTTATAGCAACTGGAAACTGTAACTGCACTTAGACACGAGGTTAGATTACCCTTGTGGTAGAAGTCTGCCCGGAACAGCCCGGCAAATCCAGTGTCCACAAGTGGTTAATCTAATGTGAGGGTTTGAGTGCATAAATGTACACGTAATGGTGCTAAGACACGAGGTTAAGTCCGACTTGCAGTAGAAGTCCTCCCGGAACCGCCCAACATATCCAGCATCCGCAAGTAGTAGACTTATTGTGAGAGGTCTAGTCCATTAACAGCCATAAATGGATAACTTGTTAACCTGTAATACTTAACCTGTTTAAATCTGTGGGGGATTACATGAACCTGTTAAATTGATTAGGTGTTAAATATATTTGCTTGAATTAGTGGGGGTGTTATGCCCCAATTTCGCCTGGCCTCCAAGGAGACGGGAGAATGCGGATTGTAATGAGAACACGACGCATCAGAACACAAACATGAGAACATTTCATTGCTATTACAACAATTTACATCACAGTACAAGATATAAGATTTCAAATAAAATAACTTACAGCGGAAAATATTAAAGATTTAAAATACAAAAATGTAAATGTATAAATACAAGGTACAACGGAAAATACATCAACTAGCACAACTGAATTAAAAACATGGGTACAAAGCTTTCCGAATATAGCTCCAGTTGTAATCCAGGATCCTATGAAAAGAAATATCTGCAAACCAAACTACTAGCTTCCCGTGTGGAAATTATGGGCACCCAGAGTTTGGTAGAAACAATAAACTCCGAGTCAGTCATGGGACTGGTGTGAGAACTAAAATAGTTAATAACTTTATTTCAATGTTGGGTAAATCAACGGACCATGCCATATAACACGGAATGGGTACACTCCTATGAATACTCAACGCAATTCTTTTTGAAAAATAAAGCTATTATAAGACTCAGGTCCCATCACACAATGCAAACACAAACCAGAAGATAGAGTTTTACCTTATAATAGCCAAACATGCTTGATACGCTTTAAAACAAATCATTTTGATGTTACTATAAGTGCATAGTGTATAAATTAACTTCGAGTACAAATGTATCAATCATAGATGGCATAGTACCTCATCCTACTATGTCGCCTTATAGGTTTACATCTGGAACCGAAAAGTCACGTATTGGAAATTGGATTTCCATCATGAGTCAAGGCAAGGGATGGTCTCCTTACCGACTCGAATTACCTCTAACGAAATGATCCAGTACTCAGACGCTGGTGAGCCCATGGATCCTCCAAGGTCGGTCCTCTCTTACTTTTGAGGATTGGTTATTCTTGAACATACGTTTCCCAGTCCTATCGGACCTATCTGTAACACCC
Organism: Allium sativum; assembly: GCA_030737875.1. NCBI lineage: Eukaryota > Viridiplantae > Streptophyta > Magnoliopsida > Asparagales > Amaryllidaceae > Allium > Allium sativum. Next base: position 417,596,895 of record CM060913.1, on the reverse strand, counting down.
TGCCTCCGCTAGGGTCACTCGCAAAGGAATGCACTAGCTTTAGAGGGGCATTATTGGTAAACATGCACAGAAATATCACAAGACAGAACATATATAAATAGCGGAAGTAAAATCAAACTTTCATAACATGGATAAATAAGGTCTAAGGCCTTTTACATCAGAGTACATCAAAACCTGTCTTGCAATAATAAAGAAGCATAAAAACCTTTTCATAAATTATTCCCCAAGTAAAAACAGTAAAGTAGCCATAGCCAAGAGAAGTCCAAGCCATCCATGATGACCTTCAGGCAGAAGAAGTCCGAACTAAACAGCATTGTTTCCTCCCTGTAACCTGGGGGGGAAACGGAAGAAAAGAGGCGAAACAAAACGGGTCATTCAAAAAGACTGAGTAAGTCCTGTCTACTTCCAGTATAAAAACAGGTAAAGGTAACATGACATGCATAAACTGAAAGTAAACATAAGGATAACTACAGGATAGATAAACCAGTATAGCTGGTTGAACAACTGTGGCAAGGTAAACCAAGGTATCATGCTAAACTGCGGTGTTATGATAAGTCAAGGTATCACATCGTCAGATTTCTATCGAGTACATTATCCCAAGGTATCTACCCCGTCTAACATCCCACGGTATCTATTATGTATATTCTTCCTAGTCCTAACATGTACATTTGCTCTGCACCTCTCGTACTAGTATCCCTACCCGCGTCATGTGTTAACCATGAACGTCCCGTGCTCAAAGCCGTGTAATGGTCCATGTCAACCTAATATCGCATATATAGGTTACTCAAATCATATGTTTCTTTCCATGCATATAAGTTCAGTCCTTTGCCGTACCTCGTACGGGCTTCCTCATGTCGTATTATCCTTGAAATCATTCAGACTGTCACCCTTGTTCTAGCTAGGCTCTTCCATATGAATCATCGTTTGAACTACTAGGACTTACGCCACCTAGTACCACTATGGATTACGCTTACCTATTGCACGCTTTCGTATTTCGGTTTGGGTTAAACCACCTAGGCCACTAGGGATTACGCTAACCCTCAACCGCGCCCTTTTTCCCACGCATTCATCGTGAATCGTTTTTCTATAACTGGATGCACATGTATCACATCGTGCTATCCGAGTCCTGTCACCGGCCAAAACAAGAAATACAGGACTCGGTCGGGAGCTTTAGATTTATCTGCCGATGCAGATACTAAGGTCTGCTTTTCTACACGTGGCTATGGTCCCACGAGACCCCTCCCTCAACTAGTGAAAGGCAACACAAGAGAAAATCTTGCATGAGAACTACACTCCGGTCAGCCCACATCCTACGACCTACCTCACCCATAATAAGATAGCAAATTATGGTCTGTTGGGTGTCCCCTGCCTTTCCGTACGTACACGCTTGACTTAAGATGGTAGATGACCGACGAACTTGCTATCTCAGGCACCCTATGTATTCGCCGACTCACTGCTATCCACCCCAGTCTTTAGGTCGCTCGCATAGCAACCAAGGCATATTCTTGGTTCTTCTACCGCAGACCTCAACCTCTCGTGAGCCTAGTATAATGACCTGACAGCTCACAGAGGGATCCCAAGAATACCCTTACGTTCCCCGAAGCCGCTGCTTCGTTACCCAGTTCGTTGGAGCCTTTATCCAAATCAGATAGCCTGCTCCTACACGCATACTCTAACGTATCGGGTTACTGATCTATCTAAGAAATGGTCCAACTTTCCTTGACTAAGAATTATTACTTAGTTTCCCTTAACTAAGGTTTACCACTTAGCCTTATTTCCATAATCCTTGTTAACTATGGTGGTCTACCAAATCCTCCGAATTAGGGTTTATCTAATGGGTTAAGTGCCACTTAAGTTCACAGCTTAACCCGTCTACAAAACATGTCGAAACTGGCTAAGTATCCAAGTCCAAGACTTAACCCTACAGACCATGTGTCAAGTTGGTTAAGTATATCAAGCAATCCATGACTTAACCTCGTCTAATTATCATTTTAGATTGGTTAAGTATATATTAATTTGACCCCATCAGATTACCAAGTCAAATCGGCCAAGCGTATTCGAAACGATTCATGACTTAGCCTTATCATGTTTTCACGTTAGGTTGGTTAAGTATAGGTTAACTTAACCTCATCAAATTAACGAGTTAGATTGGTTAAGTATAGGTCACTTAACCTCATCAAATCATCGTGTTAAATTAGTTAAGTGTTTAACTTAACCCCATTAAATTACCAAGTTAAGTCGGTTAAGTATGGGTTACTTGACCTCATTGAATTATCAAGTTTGAATTGGTTAAGTGTTTAACTTAACCCTATCAAATTACCGTGTTTAGATTAGTTAAGCCTAATCTTAACCCCATCCATTAACTGTATTATACGGTTAAGTGTCATTAAGAAAATTTACTTAACCTTATCACGTTATCGTGTTGGATTGATTAAGTGTTGGTTAACTTAACCCCGTCCACTAGTCGTATAAAAATGGTCAAGTGTCATTAGGCAAATCAAGTTACTTAACCTACCCAAGCTTATCATGTTTTGTTAAGTATCATTAGCCTAATCAAATTACTTAACCCATTTGTCCATATCATATTTGGTTAAGCCTCATTAATCAAATTAACTTAACCCTATTATGTGGCATTAATTTAATTAATGCACCCTCAACCTCTCACATTAGACCTTGTTGTGGTTACTAGTTAAGCCGGGCGGGTCCGGGTAGATTTACACCACAACCTAGTCTAACCTCGGGTCTTAAGCGCGACATGACCAACTTCTCACATTGTGTCCTATTGTTTGCAACTACTAGTTAGGCCGGTCGGTTCCGGGTAGTTTTACGTTGCAAACTCAACCCAACCTCGAGTTGGCCACACTCATATTATCTAAGTTCATCATGTTTTCAAAACACGTTACAAGTTTTTCGAGCATTTGGGTAGACCTAACTTAATAGGTAAATTCCCAAAGGGTAGACCTAACTTAATAGGTAAATTCCCAAGCTCCTATTTTTATGCATACTTACATGTCATCTTCCATGTTATCTTTCAAGTCATATTTTCAAGTATAAACGCATGTCATATTCAAGTTAAGATTTTGCGACATGTTCATGTTTATCTAACTACCCAACATCGTGTTTTCCCAACGCAAGCAAATCGAGTTAACATAGTAAGGATGCTATGTCACATATCGGTCTCAAACCATGCATGATGCCAAAAAGGGCTTGGCTTCCACATGCATAACATCATAAAGGGATTGGCCATAAACATGCATAGTGTCATAAGGTAATTTGGCCACAAACATGCATATTATCAAGAGGGATTTGGCCATAAACATGCACAACTTAAAAGAGGGGATTGGCCATGAGCATGCATAATCTCATAAAGGATTTCGGCCACAAACTTGCATGTTAGCATAAGGGGTTTGGGTTCATAAACATGCATAAGCCCCAAAATCTTGTCTTAGCCAATGTTTCACAAGTAAAATAGTTTCTAAAGGTTCATGCTAGCATTTCATGCATAAAGATCCAAACTTGCAAGTCAAACTAGATTATGCATAGCATGAGAGGCATGATCAAGTCACTCACATGGCCTAGGATCATAAATATGAACACAAGAGGCATGGTAAGGTTCATATAGGTTCGCATAATCATGTTTAGCCTCATTTTATCCCATGTCAACATTAAAAATACCGTTTTGATCCAAAAGTAGCTAGAACTTACATAGGCAAGGCTTAGGAAAGGGATCATGCATCATCTTGACGAAGAAAGGTGGCTCCTTTGACGAAGATCCATCATGAAACTCGCATAGCAACGTTGATTTGGCCTCTATTTTGTGTAGCAAGCTTGCACCTTTTGATTTGAGCTTGATTTGAATGCATAGGCTCTAGGGATTTGGGATGGAGGCCATGATCACTTGGCATTTGGGCAGCACTTCGTGGAGAGGGTGAGTTATGAGGGTTTAGGGGGGGCTTAGGGGTGTTTTTATAGAGATTAGGATAGTTTTAGGCCCTTAGATTAACCCTAGGATAGATTAGGACCATCAGATCTCGGAAGCTTCCAGACCCAGCCCAAGAACAGGACCAGGTGAGACAAACAGGTGCGCCAGGCTATTTGCCTCGGCCACCCCCTGTCGACAGGCAAGTCGACAGGGCTGTCGACTTGGTCTGGGCCCAAGTCGACAGGCCTGTCGACAGCCCTGTCGACATGGCCTAGGCGGGGAAACTTCCCGCCCAGCCCCAGATCTGATTTCCAAAACTGTTTTCCGAAATTCAAATTCCCAGAAATCTTCTTTGGGCCTTTAATGGGTCATACTGACTCCGATTCTCGAAAACTCGGACTCTATTTCGCGTATTTTTCCGAGACGAACACAATGGCATAGCCCGTTTTACTTGATTCAGAATTTAAAATTAAATTCTGCTTTGATTCTCGTTTTAACATGTTATTAAAATACGGGTTGTTACATTCTCCCCACCTTTTAGGATTTCGTCCCCGAAATCTCCAAGTTAGGAAGAACATATCCTACCATCCATCATCCATCTACTCAAAACATCATCCACAAGCAACCATTGTCCTTAGATGATTTCCAATGCTGTATGTATATATGCAAAACGTGTGTGTACATGTTCCTTAGCTAATGCTAATGATTAGGCCTGAAAAATCTTTTGAATGCAAAAATATGTTTAGTGCCATGAATCCAACATGTATGCAAATAGTCCTAGTCATGTATATACACTATATGCGTGCACAAACATTCATCCATATGCAACGTCCACATGGTAACACATTCAATTTCATCCATAAACAAGTATAAATACTCGTGTATATGCAACATGAAATGTGATCGCGTCAATCTAGTATCTAACGTGTATTCGCGCATCCACGAGCAACCACTTGCAATCATTTGCAACCATATCAATCATAACATGTTTCAAATACATGTTTACATCCATAGGGTTCTACCTAAGATTCCCTAAAATAAGATCGAGAGGGTAAACAAAACAAACTCCTTACGGGGTTTGTAACAGAAACAGGACCGAGAGGACATCCATAAAAGATAGCCTACACGCAAGCTCAACAGAAAACAGGGGTCGAGGATATATTCCCAAAAGAGATATCATGCACGTATTTAGTCTTCAGTCTCCTGCGTCGCGCTACCTTGAGCTTAGTTCCATCGTGCCTTGACCGCCCCTTTTTCTTCACGATTTCGCAGCTTCTTACTTCCTGTTTCCATAACATGAGTTGGAACTCATTTCCTCGTCGCCTCTCGTTCCATTTGCACTTATCCTTTTCCTAGTATACTTGGCTCAACCATATCTACGTACTCAAGCCAGCTCTCCAAAATTCACTAGTGAATTCTGGATCTCGTTTTCCGATGCCAATCCAAATTGCCAAGAGTCCTTACTAGGGTGATCCCCATAGCTCATACATAATCGAAGTAAACCATCCGTCTTATTAGCGAACACCACTCGATCGGGTTTCTAATTTCCAACAAAGGCATCTAGGGATTCTAAGTAACTAATCATGACAGAACCCAAAAGGTTACACGAGGCTTCGAGGGTATTACCAAAGCAAGCCAAGAGTCTAACTACCCTCCTTCTAAAACCGAGAGTGGCACCCCTTACTGGATAACCACTTCATCCCTAGAATCCATCCACACTTATAAACATAAGCATTATTTCCAAGCTCAATACTTGACACAGACATTCTCAAATCCAAACAAGTCATGAATAAATGGACCGATCTTCCAATAGGATTTGAGACAAAACGGGACCCTCTATTACACTAGTACTAAGGTGCAGAGACTCAACTATCAAAGCGGACCCAAAAGATGCGGTGATCCAACCAAAGTCCCGACGGGATGATAGAGAAGAAAACTAAACCTTTAACAAGATCGTTACTCTCCTTCCGAGGTACCCTAGAAATGAGAGCATACTATTGCCCTCCTAATGATCTTGTCCTTGTCCCATGATACTTAACTATCCGTCCCGTTTCACCATGCCAAAGGTACCCTCTCGTCAAGGGTTTCATTGTTCATCTTTCTCTCTCATTCTGGGTTGAGCCATACCAACAAGTTGTTCATCCTTAAACTCGCATCCTTTATCCTCTTTCTCACTATCCTTTCTTATAACGCGGCCACCGGTCTCTCGAGAACCACCTCCATCGCATGGAAAGCACTCCCGTAGATAAGAAAGACTAGTCGCAGTTAAAACCATGTGACTACAGATGGAGGAAAGAAAGGAAAAGAGATTCAATCAAGGAAACAAGGATAATGCTAATGGCCTTTGGGAATAGCCTTTTCTTTAAAAGAAAACTTTCTTGAAAAATGCTTCTTTGTAAACGGTTTTTCAAATAATTTTCAGAAGGTCTTTAAAAACTTTTGCCCAGTCTGGTAACCTTCTGCTCTGATACCAAATGTAACACCCCGCCTCCGCTAGGGTCACTCGCAAAGGAATGCACTAGCTTTAGAGGGGCATTATTGGTAAACATGCACAGAAATATCACAAGACAGAACATATATAAATAGCGGAAGTAAAATCAAACTTTCATAACATGGATAAATAAGGTCTAAGGCCTTTTACATCAGAGTACATCAAAACCTGTCTTGCAATAATAAAGAAGCATAAAAACCTTTTCATAAATTATTCCCCAAGTAAAAACAGTAAAGTAGCCATAGCCAAGAGAAGTCCAAGCCATCCATGATGACCTTCAGGCAGAAGAAGTCCGAACTAAACAGCATTGTTTCCTCCCTGTAACCTGGGGGGGAAACGGAAGAAAAGAGGCGAAACAAAACGGGTCAGTCAAAAAGACTGAGTAAGTCCTATCTACTTCCAGTATAAAAACAGGTAAAGGTAACATGACATGCATAAACTGAAAGTAAACATAAGGATAACTACAAGATAGATAAACCAGGATAGCTGGTTGAACAACTGTGGCAAGGTAAACCAAGGTATCATGCTAAACTGCGGTGTTATGATAAGTCAAGGTATCACATCGTCAGATTTCTATCGAGTACATTATCCCAAGGTATCTACCCCGTCTAACATCCCACGGTATCTATTATGTATATTCTTCCTAGTCCTAACATGTACATTTGCTCTGCACCTCTCGTACTAGTATCCCTACCCGCGTCATGTGTTAACCATGAACGTCCCGTGCTCAAAGCCGTGTAATGGTCCATGTCAACCTAATATCGCATATATAGGTTACTCAAATCATATGTTTCTTTCCATGCATATAAGTTCAGTCCTTTGCCGTACCTCGTACGGGCTTCCTCATGTCGTATTATCCTTGAAATCGTTCGGACTGTCACCCTTGTTCTAGCTAGGCTCTTCCATATGAATCATCGTTTGAACTACTAGGACTTACGCCACCTAGTACCACTAGGGATTACGCTTACCTATTGCACGCTTTCGTATTTCGGTTTGGGTTAAACCACCTAGGCCACTAGGGATTACGCTAACCCTCAACCGCGCCCTTTTTCCCACGCATTCATCGTGAATCGTTTTTCTATAACTGGATGCACATGTATCACATCGTGCTATCCGAGTCCTGTCACCGGCCAAAACAAGAAATACAGGACTCGGTCGGGAGCTTTAGATTTATCTGCCGATGCAGATACTAAGGTCTGCTTTTCTACACGTGGCTATGGTCCCACGAGACCCCTCCCTCAACTAGTGAAAGGCAACACAAGAGAAAATCTTGCATGAGAACTACACTCCGGTCAGCCCACATCCTACGACCTACCTCACCCATAATTAGATAGCAAATTATGGTCTGTTGGGTGTCCCCTGCCTTTCCGTACGTACACGCTTGACTTAAGATGGTAGATGACCGACGAACTTGCTATCTCAGGCACCCTATGTATTCGCCGACTCACTGCTATCCACCCCAGTCTTTAGGTCACTCGCATAGCAACCAAGGCATATTCTTGGTTCTTCTACCGCAGACCTCAACCTCTCGTGAGCCTAGTATAATGACCTGACAGCTCACAGAGGGATCCCAAGAATACCCTTACGTTCCCCGAAGCCGCTGCTTCGTTACCCAGTTCGTTGGAGCCTTTATCCAAATCAGATAGCCTGCTCCTACACGCATACTCTAACGTATCGGGTTACTGATCTATCTAAGAAATGGTCCAACTTTCCTTGACTAAGAATTATTACTTAGTTTCCCTTAACTAAGGTTTACCACTTAGCCTTATTTCCATAATCCTTGTTAACTATGGTGGTCTACCAAATCCTCCGAATTAGGGTTTATCTAATGGGTTAAGTGCCACTTAATTTCACAGCTTAACCCGTCTACAAAACATGTCGAAACTGGCTAAGTATCCAAGTCCAAGACTTAACCCTACAGACCATGTGTCAAGTTGGTTAAGTATATCAAGCAATCCATGACTTAACCTCGTCTAATTATCATTTTAGATTGGTTAAGTATATATTAATTTGACCCCATCAGATTACCAAGTCAAATCGGTCAAGCGTATTCGAAACGATTCGTGACTTAGCCTTATCATGTTTTCACGTTAGGTTGGTTAAGTATAGGTTAACTTAACCTCATCAAATTAACGAGTTAGATTGGTTAAGTATAGGTCACTTAACCTCATCAAATCATCATGTTAAATTAGTTAATTGTTTAACTTAACCCCATTAAATTACCAAGTTAAGTCGGTTAAGTATGGGTTACTTGACCTCATTGAATTATCAAGTATGAATTGGTTAAGTGTTTAACTTAACCCTATCAAATTACCGTGTTTAGATTAGTTAAGCCTAATCTTAACCCCATCCATTAACTGTATTATACGGTTAAGTGTCATTAAGAAAATTTACTTAACCTTATCACGTTATCGTGTTGGATTGATTAAGTGTTGGTTAACTTAACCCCGTCCACTAGTCGTATAAAAATGGTCAAGTGTCATTAGGCAAATCAAGTTACTTAACCTACCCAAGCTTATCATGTTTTGTTAAGTATCATTAGCCTAATCAAATTACTTAACCCATTTGTCCATATCATATTTGGTTAAGCCTCATTAATCAAATTAACTTAACCCTATTATGTGGCATTAATTTAATTAATGCACCCTCAACCTCTCACATTAGACCTTGTTGTGGTTACTAGTTAAGCCGGGCGGGTCCGGGTAGATTTACACCACAACCTAGTCTAACCTCGGGTCTTAAGCGCGACATGACCAACTTCTCACATCGGGTCATATTGTTTGCAACTACTAGTTAGGCCGGTCGGTTCCGGGTAGTTTTACGTTGCAAACTCAACCCAACCTCGAGTTGGCCACACTCATATTATCTAAGTTCATCATGTTTCCAAAACACGTTGCAAGTTTTTCGAGCATTTGGGTAGACCTAACTTAATAGGTAAATTCCCAAAGGGTAGACCTAACTTAATAGGTAAATTCCCAAGCTCCTATTTTTATGCATACTTACATGTCATCTTCCATGTTATCTTTCAAGTCATATTTTCAAGTATAAACGCATGTCATATTCAAGTTAAGATTTTGCGACATGTTCATGTTTATCTAACTACACAACATCGTGTTTTCCCAACGCAAGCAAATCGAGTTAACATAGTAAGGATGCTATGTCACATATCGGTCTCAAACCATGCATGATGCCAAAAAGGGCTTGGCTTCCACATGCATAACATCATAAAGGGATTGGCCATAAACATGCATAGTGTCATAAGGTAATTTGGCCACAAACATGCATATTATCAAGAGGGATTTGGCCATAAACATGCACAACTTAAAAGAGGGGATTGGCCATGAGCATGCATAATCTCATAAAGGATTTCGGCCACAAACTTGCATGTTAGCATAAGGGGTTTGGGTTCATAAACATGCATAAGCCCCAAAATCTTGTCTTAGCCAATGTTTCACAAGTAAAATAGTTTCTAAAGGTTCATGCTAGCATTTCATGCATAAAGATCCAAACTTGCAAGTCAAACTAGATTATGCATAGCATGAGAGGCATGATCAAGTCACTCACATGGCCTAGGATCATAAATATGAACACAAGAGGCATGGTAAGGTTCATATAGGTTCGCATAATCATGTTTAGCCTCATTTTATCCCATGTCAACATTAAAAATACCGTTTTGATCCAAAAGTAGCTAGAACTTACATAGGCAAGGCTTAGGAAAGGGATCATGCATCATCTTGACGAAGAAAGGTGGCTCCTTTGACGAAGATCCGTCATGAAACTCGCATAGCAACGTTGATTTGGCCTCTATTTTGTGTAGCAAGCTTGCACCTTTTGATTTGAGCTTGATTTGAATGCATAGGCTCTAGGGATTTGGGATGGAGGCCATGATCACTTGGCATTTGGGCAGCACTTCGTGGAGAGGGTGAGTTATGAGGGTTTAGGGGGGGCTTAGGGGTGTTTTTATAGAGATTAGGATAGTTTTAGGCCCTTAGATTAACCCTAGGATAGATTAGGACCATCAGATCTCGGAAGCTTCCAGACCCAGCCCAAGAACAGGACCAGGTGAGACAAACAGGTGAGCCAGGCTATTTGCCTCGGCCACCCCCTGTCGACAGGCAAGTCGACAGGGCTGTCGACTTGGTCTGGGCCCAAGTCGACAGGCCTGTCGACAGCCCTGTCGACATGGCCTAGGCGGGGAAACTTCCCACCCAGCCCCAGATCTGATTTCCAAAACTGTTTTCCGAAATTCAAATTCCCAGAAATCTTCTTTGGGCCTTTAACGGGTCATACGGACTCCGATTCTCGAAAACTCGGACTCTATTTCGCGTATTTTTCCGAGACGAACACAATGGCATAGCCCATTTTACTTGATTCAGAATTTAAAATTAAATTCTGCTTTGATTCTCGTTTTAACATGTTATTAAAATACGGGTTGTTACACTATCACTCAAGCATTGGCGACTAATATATCTGAGGCGCCTCGAAATCCATCATCCACATAAGTAAAAATGTCTGGGCTTCATACCATGATACCACTTCTAGCTAGAAAGAAACGTCATGCACTCTTTGGGTCCCTTATCCCATTTTATACTCATACCGGGGTGTGATGCTTGCAAATTAACGCTATACACAAAGCCATGCTACTTAAAGCTAAGCTTTGATCATCATCCACAAGACTTCGCTTTTCAACAAAAGCCTTGATCATTTGCATCTTAACATGCCACATTGTCAGTTTATGCCATATAACTAATTTCTATCAATATATAACCTTTGAGCTCGTACGTCTCAGAGAAGGGTGTAAAGCAAGAGAATTAATTCTACGCCACCAAACATATACATATTTAATAGAAATCAATCAATATAAAATGAAATACAATGTCAGACATAATCCATTTAAAAGTTCGTTCTGGATCTGAACGAAATCGGAGGCACCTTATTCCTCGTCTCATATGTCCAATACAGGTGAGAGGTCCTCGCATATCCGATCGGTCTCCAAGTACATCTGGACGATCACCACTTATTACCTCGTCTTGGGTGTACAGCCCAGTCAAGACATCAGTAACCACCCAAACGATGTGAAGATCTCCGGTCTTCAACCACCATCTTCATCGTCGACTTTCAATAGTCGTATTAATTATTCAGAATGGGTTAAACCCGGCCAATCAGTAATCACCCAATCCAGAATATTCTTTTGTTCAAATATTCATATCTTTGAGGAAACGTTCCCATTAATTTTATCAAAGATGAATTCTTTTAAATTTATTCTTTAATCTTCCTTTGGAAATCATTTCAAAAGATTTTATAATATCTCTACACAGCTTAAACCAAATTAAGGTTTATCAACTACTCAGGATTAACGAGCCTTATCGAAGTAAACATTTATTTTATTATCCCAATCCCAACCTATTCATCCCATGGAGCAAAACCGGTAGTACTCCATATCTAACATTCATTGTGTTATCAGTAAATTCAATTACCACATAGCATTTAAATCCAATCACAGATTTGGCTATCGCATAGAATAAAACCGGAGATATTCCATTCTAGCACATTTCTTGAATTCGGTAAATTTAACTACCTTATTCACATTCCAGTCCAATCAAGTATTCATTAAAACTTCACTTAGTTTTAATCTCAAAAATCTTACTTAAAAGAATTATAAATTCCAATTATATAACTTAAGATGCACAAGATAAATTGTGCATTTCAGCACAGGTCAGACATCTGACCTAACATGCACAGACATCTGATCTTACAGGGAAATAATTTCCCGAGGGCTTGAACAGACGTCTGGCATTCCCTCGACAGACGTCTGAGATGAAGCCTGGGCAATTATTTTGGAAAATTCTACTAATCTTAGTTAAAAGGTTATAAATTCCAAATCATAACTTCATCGTTAATTGGGTTTAAGAACTAATGTCATTCAAAACATCGTTTACAATGAAACCCAAAATCAACTTCATTTAATTCCAATTATATGTGTTAATTGGAAAACTTCATTAATCTTAATTAAAAGATTTATTCATTTCTCAAATGGGTTAAGAACAGCGTTATTAAAGATACCATTCACAACAAACCCAAAATCCAATTTGATATCGAGTACAAGTCTCTGAATAGAAATTATATTGACTTATATTCAATATCAAATTCCAAAACCAACGGATAACGGATTGGGAATAACGATATCTATATCCTCCAAATTCCTCAACAATATTCGTATAATCATGGAATCCAATGCCGAAATATTTCGAAGATTATTTCCATTCAAATCCTTTCATATTCATACGTTGGATATATTCTGGTTATATCAAAACCATGTTGATTCTTTATTCTAGTTGTTAACAATTTCATTTAGATAAAAATATATTTTATCTTTTCAAACTTGGAGTATTTCATCCAAAATCATTTTGATCTTTTCGTATCCATCCAAAATCGGACATCAAAATCATTTTTCATTCTTCTCTCAATATTCGTTTATATTATAAATCGGAATGTGACTCAATCAATTACCATATATTTTCAATTATATGGGTTCCATACATCGCGTGTATTCGAAAATAGTGATAAACAACTGTTAAACATCCAATTCACATCCAGAGTGTAATTTACAACTGTATAAGCATTCAAATAATTACATAATGCTTCCTACAGTCTGTCGATCAATCGATCGGCATACAACTAAATACAAGGGAGATGTGTGAAGTTATTATCATCCCCAGATACGTGTGGGTTTTTCAATCAACATCTAATGATTATTATTTGTATACTTGGGTGATGTATAAAATTATCGTCCCAATACCCGTATGGGGTTTACATCACAATTCATGTGCACTTATAGTTTAATATAATGGTAATTATAAAACTGTAAACATCCATCAATCATCAATCAAATATTGCAATCATAGGAAATCAATACATATTTTGGTCACAGCTGTAATAACTGTAAAAATAGTTTAAGTGAGAAAATTCTCACCTTTGGTTTCCACTTCGTCATTCTTTAACCGATGATTTATAAAACGATTTCGTAAGAATCGAGCTGCTAAAATCTGCAAATTAGAGAAACTGACAAGTCACAAACGAAGTCGAAATGGGCTGAAACTCGGCCAAGAAAGAGCCTAGATGGACCTAAACTATTGATTGTGGTCTCCACTAGTCAACAACAGAAAATAGCTAACTGACGTCTGTCACCCCCAAGATAGACGTCTGACCTGCTACTGAGCATTTTTTTTATTTTTCCTGAGAGGTTGGACAGACGTCTGACCCATTTTGGTCAGACGTCTGAGCTGAACCAATTGAACATTTTGATTGCCAACGAGTGTGCAATCGGCTCCGAACGTGCCCAGATCAATGGTGATGGTTTATGATGATTCCTAAGTGCAAATGAGTCCCCTAAGGCTCGCCAAAACCACTCATGAACACAAGCACCAACATATACACATAAGATTGCAATGATTACGATTATAACTTCAGAAACGACTAAATTCTATACTCAAAGCAATCAAATGTGATATAAGCGAATTGTGAAGTCATAGAACTTGCCGGTGCGACAATGGAACTTCGCAATACTGCCAAATCAACTAATAGCATATGAATTAGATTGTGTGGACAATTCTAATCATAATTTTCAACTCAATGAACACAACACACGAAATCGGCTAAGTGTATACTTATATAACCAATTCATATGCATATGCAAACCCAAATGAACATTAAATTAAACATTTACATGCCAATAGCTTATGGCATATATGGGGGTTCATGAAGAACTCACAAATTTCTCACCTATGATCTTAATATGGAAGAAGGAGACGCATAACCAAGCTAGAACACTCTCTCTTCCAATATAGCTTGCTAATCTTCAATCTAAACACATATAATTTAATTTCGTAAGAGTTAGGTCATAGAAAATCCTAGAAATTGAAGAGGAAACAAGATAGAGAAGATGGAGATGAAGATAGAGGAGCTTACCCTAGTTTCTATGCTTGATTTCATCTTGATTTGGGCTCCAAATTGAAAACATTAGCTTAGGAATTTTTTCCCCTTTCCCAAACCCCGTTTTCTATTCTTGCTAAGTGGAAATGAATGAGTGAGACGGAGGATGATTTGGGGGTTATATGGTGAGCTAGGTTAGCTCAACCAAGACCCAACCCAAGTGCCAAAACTCTGAAGCTCGGAATATATCACATCTTATACTTTTCGAGGATGTAAATGACGTTTTGAAATCAATGGAAGTGGTTTCGAGTTCAAATTCGTCCGTATAAAAAAACTGATATTTTGGTCTCATATCCAATGAAAAAGATCAAAATTTCCCCAACTCTAAAGGTATCGTTGCTTAGAGTTTTCGAATTCTTAAACGACATTTTGGACTCAATGGAAGTGGTTTCGTGTCCAAATTCATTCATATGCAAAAAGTGAGTTTTCCATGGGCTATATATAGTATTAAAAATATATATAAATTCCATAGCAACTATTCTAAATTTTAATTTAGATGTAACTTACAATTTATTAAGTGAAATCTCAAATTCATATACTTATTAGAAGATTACAATTCAAAACATCCCAAAGTTTCTTCTTTTATCAAATTCTGGTTTATATTGAATTCTATATATTCACTCAAAGTTTAAAATCGAATTTTCAAACTACCATGCTATTCCGAGCTCATTTTATAATTAATATAAATTTATAAGTTCTAACTTTGATCTAACTAACTTTTGAATCATTTATTCTCAAAATAATTCATCTAAAATATTTATTTTCTATCAAAATCAATTAGAAATAAATTTTAAATTGGTTTCAAAATTACGGGTTGTTACAATCTCCCCCACTTAAAATCTTTTCGTCCTCAAAAAGGAAGAAGGAACTGTAGGTCGTTTACTTAATCAACTCCATTTTCGCTTGACTCAGGTTCTTCATCTTTTCAGTTTCTAAGAACTTTCTGATTTCTCAAAATTTGGCTAATGCCTTAAATTTCAAAAAAATTCGCCATAACCTCGTTTGTATGGATTGACCGGTACAACTACAAATGGCTCTATAGGCTCTCATATATCAAAAGAAAATCCAAAAGCCAATCAGCTTATAAAATCATCAAACCCAATAAATACAGTAAAGATGTACCTATTAGTCAGGCATACAATTTTATTCCTCTTCTTAGCTTCCATGTTATGACCTGTTCATTATATATACATGTACATATATCCCGTTCCAATCAAATTTTAATTCAGTTTAACTTTAAATTTGATTTTTCTTCTTTTACCTTTCATTTTCGCATTGGTTTTATTGTTCCAATATTTTAATTAGTCAAACTAATTATCCCCCGTCACAACCTGCAATCAATTAGTTGGTTAGCTTTTCAAACATATATCTTTTATATGTACTCAAAAATCATATTTCAATGCCAATTCACAACATAAACCCTAACTATGATTTTATTTATCACACCATTAAATTAGAAATATATAGATATCCCACTTTCGAAACTCGAACATAAACACTGATGATGATGCATCATCATTAGAATTATCCCTGGGTGACTAAAGTCTGATTCTATATCTATCTTGTATATTTGTGACTTCGTATATACATTCATGATGTGTATATGAAAAATCTCGTATACTTGATAGTCCAAACTCAAATAAGATACTTAAAACTTTATAATAAAATATAATTTTCAAAACTAAATTCGTTTCAGAAATAGCACTCTTTAAACTCATTCTAGGGTATTACTAACCCTATCTCTAACGAGTATTCTTACAGGATGTTACTAATCATATCTCTAATGAATTCTTTCATTTGGTTCTAATGTGCCTTGTTCTCGAGCTTTGTAAACCAAATCTCTGATACCAAACTGTTACGCGCCGAATTCGTCCGGCCTCGGAGGAGACGGGAGAACGCGGATTGTAATGAGAAAGAGAACATTTCATTGCTATTACAACAATTTACATCAAGTACAAGATATAAGAGTTCAAATAAAATAATTTACAACGGAAAATATCAGAGATTTAAAATACACAAATGTAAATGTATAAATACAAGGTACGGTGGAAAAAACATCAACTAGCACAACTGAATGAAATATACGGGTACAAATCTTTCCGAATATAACTCCAGCTGTAATCCAGGATCCTGTGAAATGAAATATCTGCAAACCAAACTACAAGCTGCCCGTGTGGAAAATATGGGCACCTGGAGTTTAGGTAGAAACAATAAACTCCAAGTCAGTCATGGGACTGGTATGAGAACTAAAATAGTTATTAACTTTATTTCAATGTAGGGTAAATCAAGGGACCAAGCCGTATAACACGGAATGGGTTCACTCCCATGAATACTCCAAAATCAAGCAATTTATAAACAACGCAATGCTTTTTGAAAAATGAAGCTATTATAAGACTCAAGTCCCATTACATAATGCAAACACAAACCAGATGATAGAGTTTTACCTTATAATAGCCAAACATGCTTGATACACTTTAAAACAAATCATTTTGATGTTACTATAAGTGCATAGTGTATAAATCAACTTTGAGTATAAATGTATCAATCATAGACGGCATAGTACCCCATCCTACTATGTCGCAATATAGGTTTACATCTAAAACCCAAAAGTCACGTATTGGAAATTGGATTTCCATCATGAGTCAAGGAAAGGGATGGTCTCTTTATCGATTCAGATCACCTCTAGAAAAATGATCCAGGACTCAGACGCTAGTGAGCCCTTGGATCCTCCAAGGCCAGTCCTCTCTTACTTTTGAGGATTGGTTATTCCTGAATATACGTTTCCTGATCCTATCGGACCTATCACTTAGCCATTGGCGACCAATATATCCGAGGAGCCTTCCAATCCAACATCCACATAAGTAAAAAGGTCTGGGCTTCATACCATGACACCACTTCTAGCTAAAAAGAAACATCATGCACTCCTTGGGTCCCTTATCCCCTTTTAGACTCATACAGGGGTGTGAGGCTCGCAAATTAAGGCTATACACAAAGCCACGCTACTTAAAGCTATGCTTTGATCATCATCCATAAGACTTTGCTTTTCAACGAAATCCTTGATCATTTGCATCTTAACATGCCACATTGTCAATTTATGCCATACAACTGATTTCTATCAATATATAACCTCTGAGCTCGTACGTCTCAGAGAAGGGTGCCAAGCAAGAGATTAAATTCTATGCCACCAAACAGATACATATTTAATAGAAATCAAGCAATACATAATGAAATATAATGTCAGACATAATCCATTTACAAGTTCGTTTTGGGTCTGAACGAAACCGAAGGCACCTTATTCCTCGTCCCATATGTCCAATACAGGAGAGAGGTCCTCGCATATTCGATCGATCTCCAAGTACGTCTGGACGATCACCACTTATTACCTCATCTTGGGTGTACAGCCCCATCAAGACATCATTAATCACCCAAACGATGTAAAGACCTCCGGTCTTTAACAACCGTCTTCATCGTCGACTTTCAATAGTCGTATTAATTATTCAGAATGGGTTAAACCTGGTCTTTCCGAATAATTCGCATATCTTATAATCAAGTGTTATAAAAACACATCATACGCCTCATTCCAATCCAGAATATTCTTTTATTCAAATATTCATATCTTTGGGGAAAGGCTCCCATTAATTTTATCAAAGATAAATTCTTTTAAATTTATTCTTTAATCTTCCTTTGGAAATTATTTCAAAAGTAATATCTCTTCTCAGCTTAAACCAAATTAAGGTTTATCAACTAGTCGGGATTAACGAGCCTTATTGAAGTAATCATTTATTTTATTATCCTAATCCCAACCTATGCATCCCATGGAGAAAAACAGGTAGTACTACATATCTAACACTCACTGTGTTATTGGTAAATTCAATTACCACTTAGCATTTAAATCCAATCACAAATTTGACTATCGCATGGAATAAAACTGGAGATATTCCATTCTCTCACATTTCTTGAATTTGGTAAATTTAACTACCTTATTCACATTTCAGTCCAATCAAGTATTTGCTAAAACTTCACTTAGTTTTAAGCTCAAAAATCTTAGTTGAAAGATTTATAAATTCCAATTTTATAACTTAAGATGCACAAGATAAATTTTGCATTTCAGAATAGGTCAACTGTCTGACCTAACATGCACAGACGTCTGATCTTACAGGGAAATAATTTCCTGAGAGCTTGAACAGACATCTGACATTCCCTTGATAGACGTCTGAGCTGAAACCTAGGCAATTACTTTGGAAATTCTACTAATCTTAATTAAAAGGTTATAAATTCCAAATCATAACTTCACCGTTAATTGGGTTTAAGAACTAATGTCATTCAAAACATCGTTCATAATGAACCCCAAAATCAACTTCCATTTAATTCCAGTATTAATTGGAAAGCTTCATTAATCTTAATTAAAAAATTTATTCGTTTCTAAAATGGGTTTAAGAACAGCATTATTAAAGACGCCATTCACAGAAAACCCAAAATTCAATTTGATATCAAGTACAAGTCTCTGAATAGAAATTATATAGACTTATATTCAATATCAAATTCCGAAACCAACGGATATCGTATTGGGAATAACGATATCAATATTTTCCGAATTCCTCAACAATATCTTTATAATCACGGAATCCAATACCGAAATATTCCGAAGATTATTTCCATTCAAATCCTTTCCAATTCATACGTTCGAAATATTCTGGTTATATCAAAACCATGTCAATATTTATTCTAGTTGTTAACCATTTCATTCAGATAAAAACATATTTTATCTTTTCAAATTGGAGTATTTCATCCAAAATTATTTTGATATTTTCGTGTCCATCCAAAATCGTACATCAAAATCATATTTTCATTCTTCTCTCAATATTATACCAAAGTATTCATTCATATTCTAAATCGGAATGTGACTCAATCAATTACTATATCTTTTCAATTATACGGGTTCAATACATCGCATGTATTCGAAAATAGTTATAAATAACTATTAAACATCTAGTTCAAATCTAGAGTGTAACCTACAACTGTATAAGCATTTAAATAATTACATAACGCTTCCTACAGTCTGTCGATCAATCGATCGACATGCAACTAAACCCAAGGGAGATGTGTGAAGTTATTATCATCCCCAGACCCGTGTGGGGTTTTCAATCAACTTCCATTGATTATTATTTGTATATTTCAGCGATGTATAAAATTATCGTCCCAATACCTGTGTGGGTTTACATTACAATCCATGTGCACTTATCTAATATTTTCACAATTTAATATAATGGTAACTATAAAACTGTAAACATCCATCAATCATCAATCAAATATTGCAATCATAGGTAATCAATACATAATTTGGTCATAGCTATAATAAATGTAAAAATAGTTTGAGTGCGAAAATTCTCACATTTGGTTTCCACTCCGTCATTCTTTAATTGATGATTTATAAAACGATTTCATAAGAATCGGGCTGCCGAAATATGCGAATTAGAGAAACTAACAAGACATAAACGAAGTCGAAATAGGTCGAAATTCGGTCATGAAAGAGCCTGGATGGACCTAAACTATTGACCGTGGTTTCCACCGGTCAACAGCAGAAAATAGCCAACATACGTATGTCACCCAGAGGACAGACGTCTGACCTGCTACTGAGCAGTTTTTTTATTTTTCCCGCAAGGTTGGACAGACGTCTGACCCATTTCGGTCAGATGTCGGAGTTAAACCAATTGAACATTTTGATTTCCAATGAGTGTGCAATCGTCCCTGGACGAGTGAGGTTCAATGATGATGGTTTATGATGATTCCTAAGTGCCAATGAGGCCCCTAAGGCTCGCCAAAACCACTCATGAACACATGCACCAACATATACACATAAGACTACAATGATTATGATTATAACCTCAGAAACGACTAAATTCTATAATCAAAGCAATCAAATGCAATATAAGAGAAATGTGAAGTCTTAGAACTTGCCGGTGCGACAATAGATCTTCACAATACCGCAAAATCAACTCATAGCATATGAATTAGATTGTATGGACAATTATAATCATAATTTTCAACTCAATGAACACAAACACATGAAAATCGGGTAAGTATATACTTACATAACCAATTCATATGCATATGCAAACCCAAATGAACACTAAATTAAACATTTACATGCTAATAGCTTATGGCATATATGGGGGTTTATGAAGAACTCACAAATTTCTCACATATGATCTTAATATGGAAGAAGGAGACGCATAACCAAGCTAGAACACTCTCTCTTCCAATATAGCTTGCCACTCTTCAGTTTAAACACATATAATTGAATTTCGTAAGAGTTAGGTCATAGAAAATCCTAGAACCTGAAGAGGAAACAAGATGGAGGAGCTTACCCTAGTTTCTATGCTTGGTTTCCTCTTGATTTGGGCTCCAAATTGAAAACCATAGCTTAGGGATTTTGTTTTCCCTTTCCCAAACCCCATTTTCTATTTTTGCTAAGTGGAAATGAAAGAATGAGAAGGAGGAGGATTTGGGGGTTATATGGTGAGCTAGGTTAGCTCAGCCAAGACCCAACCCAAGTGCCAAAACTCCAAAACTCGGAATATGTCAAAGCTTATACTTTTCGAGCATGTAAATGACGTTTTGAACTCAATGGAAGTGGTTTCGAGTACAAATTTGTCCGTATGCAAAAAGTGATATTTTGGTCTCATATCTAATGAAAAAGACCAAAATTTCCCCAACTTTAAAGGTATCGATTCTTATAGTTTTCGAACTCCTAAATGACTTTTTGGACTCAATGGAAGTGGTTTCGAGTACAAATTTATTCATATGCAAAAAGTGAGTTTTCCATGGGCTATATATAATATTAAAAATATATATAAATTCCATAGCGACTATTCTAAATTTCAATTTAGACATAACTTACAATTTATTAAGTGAAATCTCAAATTCATATACTCGTTAGAAGATTACAATTCAAAACATCCCAGCGTTTCTTGTTTATCAAATTCTAATTTATATTGAATTCTATATATTCACTCAAAGTTTAAAATCGAATTTTCATATTGTCGCGCCATTTCAAGCTCGTTTTATAACTAATATAAAATTTTAAGTTCTAACTTCGATTTAACTAACTTTTGAATCATTTATTCTCAAAATAATTCATCTAAAATACTTATTTTCTATCAAAATCAATTAAAAATAAATTTTAAATTGGTTCTAAAATTATGGGTTATTACAGGGGGTTAAGTTAATCTTGTTAAATCTGTGGGGGCGGGTTATATATATATAAACCCAACAAACTTAACCTATTTTACATGTGGGGGTTATGGAACCTTGTTATACTGCTAGGCATAACCTGTCAAAATCCTAGTAGTGGGGATGCAAGCCTGGGGGGGAAGCTTTTATCATTTGTTCTGTGGGACCCGTTTCAGTCAGTAACCCATCTTGGTATCAAACGAGGAACCCCGAACTAGGTTGGGGTCGGGGAACGCTTACTGAGCTGATTATAAGAGGTCATTTGATTGAGAGTGTTGATGGCGCATTCCAACGGGGTCATGTGCGTGCACGGATCCGTTTTTTTGGGGAAATTAGGACTCTGTGACATCAGTAGATATGGTTGTGCATCTTGAAAATAACGGGGTTGTCACTTTAGGAAGTGATACATCCTACTATGGGGCCAGCACAGGGTATCTACGGGGTAGGGGGACGATCGATTGAGGGTAGTAATTAGGGTACATCTAGTATTGCTTTGTCTTGCTTATTTAGGGGCCTATTATTGTTGTTAGGGGTAACACCTGCCATTCCAGTTGGACTACCTGTTATTATTGTTGGGGGTCAATAGAAGTACACCTAAGTCCACCATCTTGTTCTTGGATCATCTTGTTCTTGTTATACTAGTATTGGTGCAGAGAAAAGTACTTGAGAAGAACAATATATTCTGTCATGTTTATTATGTTTATCCTGCTTAGTCTGTTATACATGCCTTATGATATTTTTATCTCTCTCATCTAGTTTATATACCTATCATGATGCTTTCACTTATTTATATGCTAAAATTAACTAGAATCGCCTGACTTTATGTCCGACCCATTTTGTTTCCTTTTCTCTCTCTTCCATTCCTCCCTTTCGGGTTCTCAGAGTGGGAATACTCAGGCTTGATTTGGATTCTCTCTTTCGTTCTACTTGGAGCTACTTAGATGTACTGCTTTGATAGCTAAATTTTTTGCTACTATGCTTTTATATTACTGTACTCTGATGATTTTAGTACAAGGCAGATGGTTTAAATTGATGTAATGGGTTTTCTATATTCCAAACTTATGTTGTAATTGAATTTGGACCACGATGTTTTCTATTTGGAAAATAAAGATGTAAGTTCCGCTGTTATTTTATATCTGTCTTGGGATGTTTCTGTTACTGTATACCTATAACGCTTCACAAAACTTAATGCATTCTGATAAAGAGTGACATTAACGGATGTAGGGTGTCACATTTGGTATCAGAGCTGAAGGTTATCAAATTGGATAAAAGATTTTGAAAATTGTTTTCAAAAAGATTTTAAAAGAAAGCTTTTTACAAAAGAAAACTCTGTTTTGAAAAACATATTCCCCAAAGCCATATGGAATATCTTTCGATTCTTTGTTTGAATCCCTTTTCCTTTCTTTTTCAACATGCCCAGGGAACCGATTCTTCCCAAGGGCGTTACGGTACCGGCTCGGTTCCGTAGGTATCTTGAGTCTACGATGCCTGCTGGAGGTCAGGCAGACGCCTCTCCCCAAGTTGCAGCTGTTGTTCCTTCTCCTCCACGAGCGGATAATTTCGCCAAGATATGCAAGTATTTCTATGCTATGGGAAGTATGCCATTCCGAGGAACTGAGACTTTTGTATAAGCAAGGAATTGGCTCAAAGAGACAGAGGATTTATTTGGGATTTTTGAGGTAGACGGCTGTAGGAAGATTCAGATGTCTGTTTGGAAGGTGAAAGAACCCCTTCATGGGTTGGCTATGTCTCATATTCTGATGGGAGCAACTTTTGTGAAACTCGTTGATATGGCATTGATGCACGAAGAAGATAAAGGTGGAAAGAAAGAGGATAAGAATGATGAGACATAAAACAAGAAAGTGTGGCCCAAGAAAGAGCAGCAACAACAACAACAACAACAAAAGAAGGGCGGAAAGAACGACAAAGCTCGAGATAAGAGGAAATGTCATAATTGTGGACGCGAGGGTCATTTGGTCAAAGACTGCAAGAGAAAGAAGAATGCTTGTTTCCATTGTGGAGAAGTCGGACACCTTATTAAGGATTTCCCGAAGAAGCAAGGACAAGGCCAAAGGGCAGGATCTTCTGGAGGGAAGATGTGTGCTCTCGTGGTCGGTATGCCGGATAGAGGTAGGAAAGTTTCTGTTCAAGGTTTGATTTCTCTTTCCAATCATCCTGGTATAACTCTTTTTGATTCTGGTGCTTCGCATTCTTTTATATTTGATTCTATGGCTGAGTCTCTGCGTCTTAGTACTAGTCTGATTTTGGATCTCGTTGTTGTCTCAAACCCCATTGGGGGTAGGCTCATTTGTCTATGATTTGTCGGGGTTTGAGAATATCTGTGTTGGGCGTCCAGTTTGAATGCGATGCATATGTGCTTGGTTTCATGAGCTACGATTTAATTCTAGGGATGGATTGGCTAGCCATGTATGGTGCCATTCTGGATTGTGAGAGGAGGGTTGTTAGACTTTTGACTTGCTATGGGAGGACCCTGAAGATTTCTTGTGACCCTAAAGTGTTTGTCATGCTTAGTTTCCTAGAGTCTCTTGATGCATCTATCGATGATCTACGATCTGTACCAGTATTCTGTGGGTATCTAGATGTTTATGAGGAGGTTTGGATCTTACTTCCGAGGTGACAGATTGATTTCTTTATATACTTGGTAGACAATGCAAAGCCAATTGCATTTCCTGTGCGTCATATGGCTCCGCGAGAAAGTAGAGAGCTTAGCAAGCAAGTTAGGGAGCTACTTGAAAAGGGTGTATTAGGCAAAGCATATCTGAATGAGATGCTCCAGTAGTATTCGCCACTAAGGAAGATGGTTTGCTTCGCTTATGCGTGGATTACAGGGAGTTGAATAAGCTCACTAAGAAAAATAGGCACCCACTTCTGAGGATAGATGATTTGTTTGACCAGCTTGTTGGTGGGTCTATTTTCTCTCTGTTAGACTTGGCCGTGGGGTTTCATCAGTTGAGGGTGGCCAAGGACAGTATAACCAAAACCGCTTTTAGAACTCCAGATGGTTTCTTCGAGTGGCTTTTCATGCCTTTTGGATTAATGAATGCACCCGTCTATTTTGTGGATCTGATGAGTAGGGAGTTTTGGGAGTTTCTAAATAAGTTCATTGTGGTCTTTGTTGATGACATCTTGATTTTCTCGAAGAGCGAGGAAGAGCATACCCGACATTTAAGGGAGGTTTTGAAAACTCTCCTTGCGCACCAGCTTAAGGCGAAAATCTCCAGACTTCATTTTTGGAGGAAGGAAGTGAGATTTCTAAGGCATGTGGTCTTTAAGGATGGGATAGCAGTAGATCCCGTGAAAGTAGTTGCAGTTCAAGATTGGAAGATCCCAAAGAATGCAATGGAGTTAAGGAGTTTTCTTGGTTTAATGGGCTATTATATGAAGTTTATTAAGGATTTCGCAAAGATATCAGCAACACTCACCAGACTGATGAAGAAGAATCTGACATTTTCTTGGGGTATAGACTATGAGGATGCTTTTCAGCGACTGAAGAGGGCTCTGACAACAGCCTCAGTCTTGACTTTGCCTAATAGGAACAAGGTGTTCACAGTATACATTGACGCATGTGGTACAGGGCTTGGTGCAGTTTTGATGCAAGAGAGAAAGGTAGTATGTTATAGAGGTAGACAGTTAAGAGTTCATGAGAAGAACTACCTTACCCATGACTTAGAGTTAGCTGCCATAGTATTCGCGCTTAAGTCTTTTCACTATTATCTACTTGGAGAGAAGTTCGAGTTGTATAACGATCATAAATCTCTTAAGTACTTCTCGCAGAAGGATCTCAATTTAAGGCAACAAAGATGGATGGAGTTCCTAGCGTCCTATGACTTTGAGATTGCTTATACTCTTGGCAAGGGTAATGTGGTGGCGGACGCACTGAGTAGCAGAGGATGACCTTGAGTCCTCTATTTATAGAGAGGCAGAGCTTGGAGTTTATATAGACTTTTGATTTTAGACCCTCTACCGGGTTCACACCTGGTTTATTGGCATTATTAGTGGTGCGACCTACTCTGTTGGATCAGATAGGAACTTCACAGCGAGAGGACCCACAGATAGCTGATATCTTGGATAGGCTCAATAGAGAGAAGACTTCCAGTCACCTCACTAGATATTCCACGGATGATAGAGGTTGGTTGCGATGAGATGGAAGGCTTTGTGTTCCCTGAGTTGGGAGTTTGTTGAAGATAGTCCTTGAGGAAGCCCATCATTCTAGGATGACTATTCATCCAGGCGGTGATAAGATGTATAAAGATATGAAGAGGGTTTTCTTTTAGGCCGGGATGAAGAAAGATGTAGCTGAGTTTGTTTCTCGATGTTTGATCTACCAGCAAGTCAAGGCTAAGCAAAGAAAACCCAGTGGTTTACTTCATCCTTTGGAGGTTCCACAATGGAAGTGGGAGAGCATCTCTATGGATTTCATCGACGGTTTGTCTAGATCGAGGAAAGGCAACACCAGTATTTGGGTTATAGTTGACAGGCTTACTAAGAGCGCTCATTTCATTCCTGTTAAGAGTAACAGGACGACAACATGGTTGGCAGCAGTTTATCTTCGTAAGGTAGTCCTTCTACATGGAGTACTTCCAGTATTGTGTGTGATCGTGACTCCATTTTCACCAGTGAGTTTTGGAGGATCTTATAAGAGGCATTAGGTACACAGTTGTGTTTGAGCACCACTTATCACTCGCAGACCGATGGATAGACGGAGAGGGTGAGTAGAGTTCTTGAGGATCTTTTAAGACTGTGTATCCTAGACTTCGGAGGGACTAGGGAAGAGCATATTCCTTTGGTAGAGTTCGCCTACAGCAACAGTTATCAGGCTAGTATTGGCATGGCACCCTTCGAGGCATTGTACGGACGGCCCTGTAGATCACTGACTTGTTGGTGGGAGTCTACACAAAGGCTTCTACTTGGACCTGAGATGATTAGAGAGACTTTAGAAAAGATTAATCTTATTCGAAGGCACATGAAGACAGCTCAAGACAGGCAGTGTAACAACCCGTATTTTAATAACATGTTATAACCATATATCAAGGTAGAAATAAATTTTAAAATAAGAACCAAGGGAAACGAGTCCGAGTTTTCGAAAAACGGATTCCGTATGAGGGAGATATGACCCTCCAAAGTTTCAGGAATTTTCAGAAACCAAAACAGCTCGAAATCGAATTCAAACTCAGAAGCGGGCTGGGCAGGAAATTTCCCGCCCAGGACCCAGGTCGACTGGGTAGTCGACCTCCCCCTGACCAGGTCGACTGGGTAGTCGACCTGGGGGTCGACCTGCCTCGAATTTCCAGATCCAAGGCTGAGTTCATTTCTGCGTATCTAGACCAATTTCTGGACCAAATTCGTGACTCTAATCCTATATAAACTCACCCCTAGCCTCATTCTCTCCACACCATTTCATTCTGTCCTTATGTTGCTTCTGAAATAATTAAATTAAAGAGAGAATGGCTACTTCTTCTTCGTCAAGACAACATCTAGGAATTGCAAGTTGGGGCTTTTCAACTAGAACAAGACTAAACAAATAGAGATTCAACAACTGCAACAACCGTTTCTAGAATCAAATCTCTACACTCTAATTCTCGATCCGCGCTCTGTAAGTTCTAGTTACTTTGAGATTGAAACTTGTTAAATTTGATATGGACATGGAATAAAATGAAATTGGACCTAAGCTTGATTATCTATTTGGATCTGTTCTTGTCTCTTCTTGAATCTATGATTTTGGGTTATTTCTTATCGACTGAATCATGCCCATTCATGTTGTTGAACCTAGTTTATTATTCAAACGCTAGATTTTAACATAAATTCTTGGATCTTGACTTGTGGGAATATTTCTATTTGGGGCCTGTTCATGTTGTAAATCGAATTCTTTCATTTCTATAAACCTTAATATGCCAATGAGACTATGGACATAAGGTTTTGCCTATGCCTATGACTATGACGATGAACATAAGACTATGCCTATGACTATGACGATGAACATAAGACTATGCCTACGACTAAGAACATAAGACTATGCCTATGACTGTGAACATAAGACTATGCCCATACCTATGACTGTGAACATAAGACTATGTCTATGACTATGACAAGGACAATCGTGGCTAATCACCTATGACTCTTGACTATGAGAATTATTACCTATGATTATGAACATAAGGCCATTATCTATGACCATGAATTTGAAACTATTACTGTTAATTGCCTATGACTATTTCCCTAGAACTATTTTTGATAATTATCCATGATTATTGTGATGAGTCGCTTATGATTCATAACTATGAGATTTCTACCTATGACTATTGGGGTTAATTGCTTAAGACTATTATAGTCGATTGTTCATGCCCATAACACTATAGTTGAAAACCATGTTGTGCACCGAATTGGCATTTTGTTGGATCGTATACCTAGGGTGTAACTTGCTTAGTTTACTCGCTATTATGTACACCAAAACCATTGGATCCATTATCCTTGTATTTGGCTTGCTTTTGCATGCCTATTCTTTTATGTCAGCGTTTACCATGACTATCGCCTTATCTTGCTAGATTTGAAATCCTATATGCCAGTGATGTTGTAACCAATTATCTCAAGTTATGTCATGCTAGTCTTGTAACCCCTTTTATCGCTTTATGCTCATCCCTCTTGCCTATCATAGGTCTGATGTTATTCTGAGATTTGGATTTATTTGTAGTATGGATTGATCACGTTTACATGCGATGGGAACACGATTTGTGTAGAATAGGCAAAACATGAATTGGTTATGAACATGAATTATGAACTTGATAAAATGCAAAACTTGAAACACGAACGCTGTTATAACCTGAACTTGAACATGGACATGACACTTAGAATGAACTTGAAAATGGCCAACTCGAGGTTGGGTTGAATTTGCAGTGTAATTCTTCCCGGAACCGCCCGGCAAATCCAGTTACTGCAAACAATAGGATCCAATGTGGGTAGTTGGTCATATCGCACTTGAAAACCCGAGGTCAGACTGAGTTGTAGTGTAATTCTGCCCAGAACCACCCGGCATATCCAGTGACCACAACAAAAGGTCTGATGTGAGAGGTTGGGGTGCATTAATGAATTAATGCCACATGATAGGGTTAAGCCATGAACCGCTTGAATATACTTAACCAATTTGACACGATGATTTGATAGGGTTAAGTCCTGAACCGCTTGAATATACTTAACCAATTTGACACGATGATTTGATAGGGTTAAGTCCTGAACCGCTTGCACATACTTAACCAATTTGACACGATGATTTGATAGGGTTAAGTCATGAACCGCTTGAATATACTAAACCAACTTGACACATGATTCGTAGGGCTAAGTCATGAACTTGAACGACAATACTTAGCCAATTTGACATGACACGTAGGCGGGTAAAGTCACGAACTTGAATGACAACACTTAACCAACTTGACATGCTAGACTGATGGGGTTAAGTCTTGAATTTAAATGACAACACTTAATCTACTGGACGGAAACCCTAGTTACGCGGTCCTTTTCAGCAGTAACCCACTAGATGTATCACGGTACCCTGGAACTAGGCAGGGTGGGGCACGATTACTGGGTTGATTGTAAGCAACCAGAACGACGGCTGAGTTGGTGCGCCATTGTAGGTTCAGGCGGACTATGGTCGTGCACGTAGTCCGGAGTTGAAAAAGCAGGCATTGGGCACCGGTAGGTTTACACTGTGCGTGCTTGATTCGTGTCGGTGGTTGGCACCCTAGGGCTTGATACACCCTATGGTGGACCTAGCACAGGTGACTACATTTCGTGATTGGGCCGTATGACACAGACACATGAACGAGCTAGGACTTGTAGGGAGCCGATCGATTAATAGATCGTACGTGGTAAAAGGGTGTTGTTCGTTAGGTAGCATAATCCCTAGTGGTCCTAGGTGGCATAAACCCTAATCGAATCTAGAAAACGTTCAATAGGTAGCATAATCCCTAGTGGTCCTAGGTGGCATAAATCCTAGTTGAACACGCGATAGTTCATGATTAGGAAACCTAGCCAGAACAAGGGTGGCAGTCCAAACGATTTCAAGAATAGTGGCACTACGTTGAAGTAGTATAGAATTACGTGATGAAATCCGTACGATATACGGCAAGGAACTGTACATATACATGGAAAGGATGATACAGGTTGGGGTACTAGTACAATTGGTGCAGAGAATGTTAAACATGCGATGTTATACGTAGCTTATCTTGTTACCTTAGTTTTTCTTGTGACCTTAGTTTATCTTATTACTGTAGTTTATCTTGTTATCTTAGTTTAACTTGCCTATCTTGTCATCATCCTTATGTTTACTTTCAGTTTATACATATCATGTTACTTTTACTTGTTTCTATGTTGAAAGTCACTAGGACTTACCAGTCTGTATGACTGACCCGTTTTGTTTTGCCTCTTTTTCTTCCATTCCCCCCCCCCCCCAAGGTTCTCAGGGAGGAAGCACTACTACTTAGTTTGGACTTCTTTCTGCTTCAAGATCATCATATATGGCTTGGACCTTTCTTGGCTATGGTGCTTTACTGTTTTACTTGGGGAATGATTTATGACTATGGTTTTATGCTTCTTTACTATTGCAAGACGGATTTCGATGTAATGGATTTAATGGCATTTTGATGTAAAAGGATTTAGACCTTACCAGATTTTAAAGAAATGAAATTTGATTTTTCTTCCGCTGTTTTATATGTTTTGTCTTGTAATATTTCTGTGTATGTTTACCTAGATAATGCTCCACCAAAGCTAGTGCATTCCCCTTGTGAGTGACCCTAGCAGAGGTGGGGTGTTACAGGCAGAAGTCCTACGTAGATAAGAGAAAGATCGATATTGAGTTTGAAGTAGGAGACACGGTTTTCATCATGGTATCACCTTTGAGGAATGTGGTTCATTTTGGATCTGTAGGGAAATTGGCACCAAGATTTCAGGTCCATTTCCCATAACAGAAAGGATTGGCCAAACGTCCTATAGAGTAAAGCTACCAGAGAGACTGGTCGGTGTTCATGATGTTTTCCACGTTTCTCATTTACGGAAGTGCTTGCATGATACCGCAGAAGTAGTTGAGTCGAGTATGTTTGAGTAAGTATAGGTGAAATGGGAGGCGACAGTTAAACGAGTTCCTACATGTATTCTTGGATCACAGGTTAAGAAGCTATGCAACCGGGAGGTCAAGTTGATGAAAGTTCAATGGGGAGAAGACCCAAGAGAATGCAACTTGGGAGACTGAAGACATGATTTGTGCTACGTACCCTTTTCTTTTCAAGGGTATGTTCTTAACTTCTTTTTCCAAGCTTTCATTCGTACTTGCTTCTGTCATTTAAGTATATCCTATCGATCGAATCTTCGACCTTTAGGTAGGCAACCCATGGATGAAAACATGTGTTTGAAGCATGATATGTTTGATGGATGCAAATAAATGCAAGTGTTTGCTAGTGTTTGCTAGTGGTTGCTCGTGGACGCATATACACACATTAGGCACAAGATCGGCTCAATCACTCTCATACTGCATATTGATGCATGTGCATATTTTTGTTCTTTTAATGGATGAAAGTGGGTGTATCATCATATGAATGTTGCATTTGAATGGATGAATGTGCACGCATATAGCCATTACATGGTATATTAGGATTATTTGCATACGTGCATACATTGCATTAAGGAGGTCAACTGAATCAGTGGATCACCCGGTTTTTTGCATTAGTATAGGGACATATACACACACCTTTGCATATGTTCATAAAAGCATAAGAAATCTTTTAAGAATAATGGATGCCCGTGATTGGTGGATGAGTAGATGGATGATGGATGTTAGGATATACATTCTTCTTAACTTGGAGATTTCGGGGACGAAATCCTTTAAGTATAGTAGAATGTAACACCCCGTAATTTTAAAGAACACCATAACAATAAACTAAAGAATACTTAATTAAATATTGGGGATTAAGTAAAACAGACTATACCATTGTGTTCGTCTCGGAATTCTGCTTAAGATAGACTCCGAGTTTGCTTAAAACGGGCATGGTATGAAGGAGATATTAAGGTCTGAAGTTTGTATACATATAAGCATAATATATATAAATAAATCATGTCCAGAAATCAAAAATCAAAGAAGCGGGAAGAGGAAGGAATTCGGCCCGTTAGGGGTCGACCCCATGCCCCATGGGTGTTGACTCATGGGTCGACCCCATAACGAGGGTTTCGACCCCTGGGTCGTCCCCAATCAGATCTGGGGTAGATCCAGTTCTGTGAATGTGGACTCGTTTCTTAACCAAATTCGTTGACATTAGGCTATAAATAGGACCTCATTTCTATTGTTTTATTCACCAAAAACAATGGAGATAACGAGGTTGTAACAACCCGGAATTTTGGAACCAATTTAAAATGAAATTTTAGTGGATTTTAAATATTTAAAATGATTTATTTTAAATAGTAATGATTTAAAATTTATTTAAATTGAAGTTAGAATGAATATATTTATTTTAATTATAAAAGGAGTTAGAAATGGCATGATAGTTTAAAATTTTGAATTTGAACTTTGACTGAATGTACAGGGTTCAAAATAAATCGGATTTTAGTAAAACCAAAAATATTTAAATCTGTTTAAAAATATCTTTCCAACGGATCTGAAAAATTGATATTTCATAGCGGACATAAGAAGTTATGGCTAGTTGAATATTCAGAATAGATATAATAAGGCAAGATAAACTGAATGCGCTTCTACTCTTTCTCGGCTTCGCTACTACCTTGTTATTCTGATTTTTATATCTCTGCACCGCCTAACTAGTGTCCCAACTAGTAATCTGTGTAAAGTGATCATATGATAATGTGATCCCAATCCCCGCAATTGTAGTAGCCTTCAGGTGTACATCTATTGTGAGGATTCCACCTCAATCTGCCTAATTGCCATAAATATGTTAGATGTACCCTTACTACCCTATCGATTGGCTCCCTACATTTATTAATGTTCCACATGTCCGTGTCAATCGGCCCTCTCTTGCATGTAGATACCCTGTGATGGTCCCACTACAAGGTGTATCAATCCTTATGATAGCAACCCGACACGATTAAAGATGCACAGTGTATAATTACTGGTACCCAGTGCCTGCTTTTTCCCACTCCATAGTACGTGCATGCCCGTAATCCGTCGGAACCTACACTGACGTACCCCCGGCCGCTATTTTGACCGCTTATAATCAGCCCAGTAATCGTGCCTTACCCTGCCTAGTTTCGGGGTACCTTGATACATCCATGTGTGTTACTCCTGAAATGGGTCCCCGTTTCTAGGGTTTCTTACTGGTTAAGTGAAACACCTCACCTCCGTTAGGGTCACTCACAAAAGGGAATGCCCTAATTTTGGTGGAGGTTTGTAAGTAAAAGTCACAGATATACAAGACAGATATAAATACACATATTTTTAAACAGCGGAAACAACAACAACTTTTATTTCACCAAAAATACGTGTTACACAAACCATACCATAATTGTCTTACAACACTTCCAAAAACATTACATTTCCATAACTGTCTTGTTTATCAAAGAAGCATAAAACATAAAGTAAAGCAACAAATCCCCATAATAATATCCAAAGCCATGATCCAAGCCAAAGAGATCCAAACCGTACATCTACTGTCTTCAAGCTTGCAAAAGAGTCTGGCTAGGCCGAGTTGTTTCCTCCCTGTGGACCTGGGGGGGGGATGAAAGAAAAGAAGACGAAAGAAAAACGGAGTCAGACATAAAGCCTGAGTAAATCTAGTGACTTTTCAGTATGTGAATAAGAAAAGGATATGATAGACATAAACTGAAAATAGGATAGTATCATAACTAAGGGAGTGTAGTCCAGAGTCGAATATACTATCGAACCCACACCATATCCCTGCATTTACTAGTATTACTCTAACCGGCACCCCATGCTGAGGGTGAAGTGATCCTTTTTGTTTTCTAAAGATCGGCTCCTACTCGTACGTGTGTCTTACGGCTACCCCAAGAAGTGTAGATACCTATGTTGGTCCCACCATGGGGTGTATCAAGACCCAGGCGGCCCCGACACAATTACTAGAAGGCATAGGATATACTACTGGTGCCCCCAGTGCCCTGTTTGTCTGCTCCGGAGTGCGTGCACGACCGCACACCGTTAGACCTACACTGTGCACCTAACATTGCTGTTATTTGACCGCTTACAATCAGCCCAGTAATCGTGCCCCACCCTGCCTAGTTTCAGGGTACCGTTGATACCTAAATTGGGTTACTGCTGAAACGGGTCCCTACGTTACCAGGGTTTTCTAGTCAAACATGTTAAGTGGTTAAGTGTATGTATATACCTAACCCCACCCATCAATATTTGTTAACATGTTGAATCTTTGGTTAAGTGTTTTCAGTTGACTTAACCCTACAACCTGTCCTTAGCCTTTTAGAGCACCGACCACTCACATTAGACAGATATCACTACGGTTACTGGATGTGCCGGTTGGTTTCGGGCAGGTTTACACCGTAGTTCAGTCTAACTTCGGGTCTTTATTGGGCTCAATGTTTAACCACCCACATTGGATAGGTATTGTTGTGACTACTGGACAGCCGGGTGGGTCCGGGCAAGTTTACGTCACAACTCAATCCAACCTCGGGTTAAACATGTCGTATTTTCTAAATTTACATTTCACCATTCAATTTAATATGTAAATATCATGTTCTTCATTTTTGGGTATAACAATTTATACCGCTATAATATCACAGTTGTTGGCATGCGCCAAACATGCCAACATATTTATTTATATCATGTTTTACACCCAACGCTATTACCCCCGTTTGTACGTACTAATGTTGGGCTCGACACAGTTTAGCCTAACTTGATAAGCGTGAGAAAAGGGGGAATTCAGAACATGTAATATTTCTATGTCATATAAAAGGTGTGTAGCGCATGAACTTGCAATTTGGCGATTCAACTAACATAAACATTTGATCATATGAACTTGCATTCAAATAGGCATATGACTAAGTAGGTGACATGTAGAATAGCATAACTTTGGATTTGCCTAGATGTGAGTTTAAACATATATAACTAGGCATAATGTCAAACACCAAACTAGCATGTTACATGTTCATAAAATGTCCACTTTTTATCATAACCCAAAGGTGTAAACTAACTTTAAAACAAGCAGTCCATTTTAACATGATACTAGCATAATTTGTGTAACCCAAATATACTTAATATTAATCCAATTATACTTGTGATGAATCTAAGATGTATACATAGGTTTTGAGTCATGTAGGCATAAAAGATCCCAGATCTATAACATGTTTACATAAGTATATAGTCCATGATATCAACATAAACATAAAGGGGATATTAACATAAACATGAGAGGGATCTAATCATAGACTTTGCCACAAAACTTGCAATTACCATCACTTTCATATACAAACGTATAATAAACTTGCATCGATCCATTTATGCCACAAATCAATTCACCAAAAATAATCATGATAGAAAAATTACAATACACAAGATCTACATCATTACAATGATACAATTCTATTCCCAATTACATCGTATCACATCATAATTTTATTCAAATTCTAAAAGACCACTATACTTACAACGTGACGAGATCTTGTTTTCTGATTTCTGTTTTCTGAATTTGGAGATGCTCTCCTTTGGGTAGCAATTTGTTGATTGATTTGATTAGACTTTAGTTTGCTTCTTACTTTGATTCTTGGTGGCTACGATCAACTTCTTCCAGACAGCATGACGACTTCTCTCTTATTTTCTTATGTGAATTAGTTGAGTCTTAGTGTGTATTTATAGAGTTTTCAAGTAAATTTGAGCTGTCAGATGCAAACAGGGAGGGAAATCAGACCGTACAGCACACCAGAGTCGAACCAGGGTCAGACCCACCTGGTCAGGCCGACCAGGCAAGTCGACCTGCAGGTCGGCACCCAAGTCGACTGCGTATTCGACCTGGGGTGGCCAGGTCGACTGCCCAGTCGACACTAGTGTTGACCTGGTCACTGGGCGGGAATTTTCCCGCCCAGCCCAGTTTGAACTCGAATTTGAATTTGAAACTTGTTCTGAGATGTTTTTGAATTTCAAATTTATTCTAAAACTTCCGGAGATCATAACTCCTTCATACGGAGTCCGTTTCACGCAAACTGGGACTCTATCTCAACCAGAATTCTGAGACGAACGCAATTGCGTAAGCCATTTCCCTTAATTCTTTCATTAGAATTAATTATACTTTAATTTATGAATTTCACTGTTATAGAATATACGGGGTGTTACATTCTCCCCCACTTAAAAGGATTTCGTCCCCGAAATCTTCAAGTTAGGAAGAATGTATATCCTACCATCCAATCGTCCATCTACTCAACCAACAAACACAGGTGTCCATTGTCCTTAAAGACTTCTAATGCTTTATGATCATATGCATTGTGTGTATATGTCCTTATCTAATGCAGAAATCAGGCGGTCCACTGATTCAGTTGACCTCCTAAATGCGAATCATGTAGGTGTCATGAATCCATCATGTATGCAAATTTTTCCTACTCATAATTCTACATGAGTGCACAATAATTCATACAAATGCGACAACCATATGATAACATATAAAATTTCAACCATATATGAACGAGAATACATATATGCATATGCAATATGAAGTGACTGAGCCGATCTAAAACCTAGAATGTGTGTGTATATGCATCCACGAGCAACCATTAGCAATCATTAGCAACCACTTGCAGCCATTATCCATAACATGTTCAAATACATGTTTGCATCCATTTGCTTTCTACCTAAAGAGTTAAGAAAAGGACCGAGGAGATATACCTAAAAGATAGATAAAGCATAACTTAAGGAAAAAGAGGGATCAAAGATGTACCCTCAAAAAGAAAAGGGTAGGCAGCGCGTATTCTAGCCTCAGTTTCCCAAGTCGCGTCTTCCTCGGCGTCGCTCCATTGAACTTTGACGAGTTTGACTTCGCGGTTGCGTAGCCTTTTCACTTCAGTTCCTAAGATGCGTGTTGGGACTCTTCTCACGGTTGCTTCACGTTCCAGTTCGGCTTCTTCTAGAATGCTAGGCTCTACTATTTCAGCAGACTCATGTAAACACTTCCGGAGGTGAGAAACATGAAAGACGTTGTGAACTCCGGCCAGTTTTTCGGGTAGCTCTAATCTATAGGCCATCTTCCCAACCTTCTCGATGATAGGGAATGGTCCTACAAATCTCGGTGCTAGATTTCCAGTGGATCCAAAACGAACAACGTTCCTTAGAGGAGATACCTTAAGAAAAACTCTGTCCCTAACCTCAAACTCAAGGTCGGTCCTTCTCTTGTCGGCGTAGGATTTTTGTCTATCTTGGGCCGTCTTCATCCTTCTTCGAATCAAGTCCACTTTTTCTGAAGTTTCTCTGATCATGTCTGGACCAAGAATAACCTTCTCTGTAGACTCCCACCAACAAGTTGGTGACTTGCATGGTCTTCCATACAATGCTTCGAAGGGTGCCATGCCTATGGTAGCTTGGAAGCTATTGTTGTAAGCAAACTCCACTAAGGAAAGGTGATCCTCCCATGTCCCTCCAAAGTCTAGAATGCAAAGTCTCAAAAGATCCTCTAAAACTCTATTCACCCTTTCCATCTGTCCATCGGTCTGGGGGTGATAGGCCGTGCTCAAACATAACTGTATGCCTACAGCTTCTTGCAAACTTCGCCAAAACTCGCTCGTGAAGATAGGGTCTCGGTCACTAACAATGCTGGAGGGTATCCCATGGAGTCGAACTATCTCCTTGATGTAAAGAGACGCTAGGGATGAGGCGGTCCTTCTACTCTTGATAGGTAAAAAGTGGGCACTCTTTGTAAGCCTATCCACTATTACCCAAATGCTAGTATTGCCCCTTCTCGACCTAGGCAGCCAATCAACGAAGTCCATTGAAATGCTATCCCACTTCCACTGTGGGACCTCTAGGGGATGAAGCAGTCCTCCAGGCTTTTTCTGTTCCGCTTTAACTTGTTGGCACACCATACACTTAGAAACGAAATCTACCATGTCCTTCTTCATGACGTTCCAAAAGAAAACCCTTTTCATGTCCTTGTACATTTTGTCTCCGCCTGGATGTATTGTCATCTTGGAACGATGTGCTTCCTCGAGAACCTTCTTTATCAACTCCTTTGCTTGTGGAACGCATAGTCTTCCGTCGCGTCTCAGCCATCCTTTATCATCAATAGAGTATCTACTGAGGTGACTAGAAGTCTCACCCTTAATTAGTTTATCAACCACTTCGACTAGCTGAGGGTCCTCACGTTGTGTCGCCCCTATTGTGTCCAAAAGAGTAGGGCGCACCTCAAGAGATGCTAACAAACCCGGTACGAAATCAGAGGAGGGCCTAAAGTTAAAACTGGCTATATACTCCAGGCTTGGCCTTTCTACAAAGAGTGGGCTTAGGGTCAGTTTCTTTCTACTCAAGGCATCTGCCACCACATTGCCCTTACCCGGAGTATACGAAATCTCGAAGTCATACGAGGCAAGAAACTCCATCCATCTCTGTTGCCTCAGGTTAAGATCTTTCTGCGAGAAAAGATATTTCAACGATTTATGGTCAGTGTAAAGTTCGAACTTCTCACCTAGGAGATAATGTCGCCAAGACTTAAGTGCAAAGACGATGGCGGCTAACTCAAGATCGTGGGTCGGGTAGTTCTTTTCATGAGCTTTCAATTGCCTTCCACCATAAGCTACTACCCTCCCTTCTTGCATCAAGACAGCGCCTAGTCCTGTCCCACATGCATCTGTATAAACTATGAACATCTTGCTTCCGTCTGGCAAAGTCAGGACTGGGGCTGTTGTAAGAGCCCTTTTTAAGCGTTGGAAAGCCAACTCGCAATCCAAGTCCCAATTGAACACTAGATTCTTCTTTGTCAGCCTTGTGAGTGGAGCTGATTTCGCAAAATCCCTTATGAATTTTCGGTAGAAGCCTGCTAGTCCTAGAAAACTTCGGACCTCAGTTGCATTCTTTGGTGCCTTCCAGTCTTGCACCGCAACTACCTTCGCGGGGTCTACGGCCAGCCCTTTTTAGATACTACATGCCCAAGAAACCTTACTTCTTCTCTCCAAAAGTGGCATTTTGAAAATTTTGCCTTTAGCTGATGTGCTCGGAGAGTATCCATGATTTCCTTCAGATGTTGAGCATGCTCTTCCTCACTCTTAGAAAAGATCAAGATATCGTCCACAAAGACAACCACAAACTTGTTGAGGAATTCTCTGAACACTCTGCTCATTAGGTCCACGAAATAAGCGGGTGCATTTGTCAGACCGAAAGGCATGACAAGCCACTCAAAAAAACCGTCTGGGGTTCTGAATGTCGTTTTATCAATACTATCTTCAGCCACTCTTAGCTGATGAAACCCAGTTGCAAGATTAAGTTGGAAGAAAACCGACGCGCCTACAAGCTGATCAAACAAATCATCGATTCGGGGAAGAGGGTGCCTATTTTTCTTGGTCAATTTGTTTAACTCCCTATAGTCAACGCAAAGGCGAAGCGAACCGTCTGCTTTGGTTGCGAACACCGCTGGAGCACCCCATTCTGAAATGATCCTTCTAATGAACCCCTTCTCAAGAAGTTCTTTAACCTGCATACTGAGCTCCTTTCTCTCTTTTGGAGCCATATGTCTGACAGGTAAAGCTACGGGC
Organism: Allium sativum; assembly: GCA_030737875.1. Taxonomy (NCBI): domain Eukaryota; kingdom Viridiplantae; phylum Streptophyta; class Magnoliopsida; order Asparagales; family Amaryllidaceae; genus Allium; species Allium sativum. The sequence continues at coordinate 417,557,554 of CM060913.1, read as the reverse complement.
TTTGCGTTATCCCCAAGATAGATTCGAAAGTCTATTTCTCGCTTCGGAGGTAAGCCTTTCACCTCCTCGAATATTCCCGGACTACTCTAACCGACTGCAAATTCTCGTCAGAAGCATCAAGTGACTCTAGATAACTAAGCATAACAGCATTCAAAGGATTACAGGAAATTTCTGGAGTGTTACCAAGCTGAGTCAAGAGTCTAACTACTCTTTTCTCACAATCAAGAATGGCACCGTTACTGGATAACCAGTCCATGCCTAAGATCAAACCATATCCCGAGAAGCCTAGAACAAAGGCATTACAACCAAACTCAACACTGAACATAGAGATTTTCAAACCCAAACAAACCATTGACAAGTAAGCGGAGCCCCCAATTGGATTTGAAACTACTAAGGGATCCTCAACCATACTAGTGTCTAGATGCAGAGATTCTACTAAAGCAGATGAAATAAAGGAGTGTGATGCACCAGAGTCAAAAAGTGTGCGAACTGGATGATCATAAAGATAGACTACACTTTCTACAGAAATATTACTACCTCGTTCTCAAGATAGGATTGAGAACATAAGCAAGATAAAACAAAGCGTGAGAAGAAGTTAAAGAGGTACCCCCAGAAGGTCCTGCTTGCGGGCCTTGCCCTTGATTCTTAGGGCAGTTCTTACTGATATGTCCAATATCACCACACTAAAAGCATGCCCCCATCTTCATCTTCTTCTTCCTACAATCCTGAACTATATGCCCAACAATGCCACAGAAATAACATTTCCTTTTCTCACGTGTCTTGTTATTATTGTTGTGGTCCTTTCCTCCTTGACTATTATCTGTCTTCTTGTTCTGCGATTTTTCCGCTTGCTGTTTCGCGCAGAGGATGAGGAGGAGTAAAAGCGTCTGTAGCTGGGGAGTAAGGTCCCCAGACATGCTGAAACAGAAAGGAAAAATTCAAAACGAAGGATAGAGAGGGATAGATAGGGCACATGGCTTTGGGGGATTTTGTCTTTTTATAAATACAACACTTTTTCTTAAAAAAATGCTTCTTTAAAATTTCTTTTGAAAATAATATCAAAAACTTTTATCTTATCTGGTAAACCTATGCTCTGATACCAAGTGAAACACCCCACCTCCGTTAGGGTCACTCACAAAAGGGAATGCCCTAATTTTGGTGGAGGTTTATAAGTATAAGACACAGATATACAAGACAGATATAAATACACATATTTTTAAACAGCGGAAACAACAACAACTTTTATTTCACTAAAAATACGTGTTACACAAACCATACCATAATTGTCTTACAACACTTCCAAAAACATTACATTTCCATAACTGTCTTGTTTATCAAAGAAGCATTAAACATAAAGTAAAGCAACAAATCCCCATAATAATATCCAAAGCCATGATCCAAGCCAAAGAGATCCAAACCGTACATCTACTGTCTTCAAGCTTGCAAAAGAGTCTGGCTAGGATGAGTTATTTCCTCGCTGTGGACCTGGTGGGGGGGAAACGAAAGAAAAGAAGACGAAAGAAAAACGGAGTCATACATAAAGCCTGAGTAAATCTAGTGACTTTTCAGTATGTGAATAAGAAAAGGATACGATAGACATAAACTGAAAACAGGATAGTATCATAACTAAGGGAGTGTAGTCTAGAGTCGAATATACTATCGAACCCACACCATATCCCTGCATTTACTAGTATTACTCTAACCGGCACCCCATGCTGAGGGTGAAGTGATCCTTTTTGTTTTCAAAAGATCGGCTCCTACTCATACGTGTGTCTTACGGCTACCCCCAAGAAGTGTAGATACCTATGCCGGTCCCACCATGGGGTGTATCAAGACCCATGGTGGCGGCCCCGACACAATTACTAGAAGGCATAGGATATACTACTGGTGCCCCCAGTGCCCTGCTTGTCTGCTCCGGAGTGCGTGCATGACCGCACACCGTTAGACCTACACTATGCACCTAACATTTCCGTTATTTTACCTCTTACAATCAGCCCAGTAATCATGCCCCACCCTGCCTAGTTTCAGGGTACCGTTGATACCTAAATTGGGTTACTGCTGAAACGGGTCCCTACGTTACCAGGGTTTTCTAGTCAAACATGTTAAGTGGTTAAGTGTATGTATATACCTAACCCCACCCATCAATATTTGTTAACATGTTGAATCTTTGGTTAAGTGTTTTCAGTTGACTTAACCCTACAACCTGTCCTTAGCCTTTTAGAGCACCGACCACTCACATTAGACAGATATCACTACGGTTACTGGATGTGCCGGTTGGTTCCGGGCAGGTTTACACCGTAGTTCAGTCTAACCTCAGGTCTTTATTGGGCTCAATGTTTAACCACCCATATTGGATAGGTATTGTTGTGACTACTGGAAAGCCGGGCGGGTCCGGGCAGGTTTACGTCACAACTCAATCCAACCTCGGGTTAAATATGTTGTATTTTCTAAATTTACATTTCACCATTCAATTTAATATGTAAATATCATGTTCTTCATTTTTGGGTATAACAATTTATACTGCTATAATATCACAGTTGTTGGCATGCACCAAACATGCCAACATATTTATTTATATCATGTTTTACACCCAACGCTATTACCCCCGTTTGTACGTACTATTGTTGGGCTCGACACAATTCAGCCCAACTTGATAAGCGTGAGAAAAGGGGGAATTCAGAACATGTAATATTTCTATGTCACATAAAAGGTGTGTAGCGCATGAACTTGCAATTTGGCAATTCAACTAACATAAACATTTGATCATATGAACTTGCATTCAAATAGGCATATGACTAAGTAGGTGACATGTGGAATAGCATAACTTTGGATTTGCCTAGATGTGAGTTTAAACATATATAACTAGGCATAATGTCAAACACCAAACTAGCATGTTACATGTTCATAAAATGTCCACTTTTTATCATAACCCAAAGGTGTAAACTAAATTTAAAACAAGCAGTCCATTTTAACATGATACTAGCATAATTTGTGTAACCCAAATATACTTAATATTAATCCAATTATACTTGTGATGAATCTAAGATGTATACATAGGTTTTGAGTCATGTAGGCATAAAAGATCCCAAATCTATAACATGTTTACATAAGTATATAGTCCATGATATCAACATAAACATAAAGGGGATATTAACATAAACATGAGAGGGATCTAATCATAGACTTTGCCACAAAACTTGCAATTACCATCACTTTCATATACAAACGTATAATAAACTTACATCGATCCATTTATGCCACAAATCAATTCACCAAAAATAATCACGATAGAAACATTACAATACACAAGATCTACATCATTACAATGATACAATTCTATTCCCAATTACATCATATCACATCATAATTTTATTCAAATTCTGAAAGACCACTATACTTACAACGTGACGAGATCTTGTTTTCTGATTTCTGTTTTCTGAATTTGGAGATGCTCTCCTTTGGGTAGCAATTTGTTGATTGATTTGATTAGACTTTAGTTTGCTTCTTAGTTTGATTCTTGGTGGCTACGATCAACTTCTTCCGGACAGCATGACGACTTCTCTCTTATTTTCTTATGTGAATTAGTTGAGTCTTAGTGTGTATTTATAGAGTTTTCAAGTAAATTTGAGCCGTTAGATGCAAACAGGGAGGGAAATCAGACCGTACAGCACACCAGAGTCGAACCAGGGTCAGACCCACCTGGTCAGGCCGACCAGGCAAGTCGACCTTCAGGTCGACACCCAAGTTGACTGCGTAGTCGACCTGTGGTGGCCAGGTCGACTGCCCAGTCGACACTAGTGTCGATCTGGTCACTGGGCGGGAATTTTCCCGCCCAGCCCAATTTGAACTCGAATTTGAATTTGAAACTTGTTCTGAGCTGTTTTTGAATTTCAAATTTCTTCTGAAACTTCCGGAGATCATAACTCCTTCATACGAAGTCCGTTTCACGCAAACTCGGACTCTATCTCAACCAGAATTCCGAGTCGAACGCAATGGCGTAAGCCATTTCCCTTAATTCTTTCATTAGAATTAATTATACTTTAATTTATGAATTTCACTATTATAGAATATACGTGGTGTTACATTAAGCTTGTGGGCCTATATTTACTAATATTACCCACCAACCCGATATGTACTTAACCCTTCCACTGATTCAAACATGTTTACTTAATGGTTAAGTTTGTGGGCCTATATTTACTAATATTACCTACCAACCCGATATGTACTTAACCTTCCACACATTATGTCATATTGGTTAACTGTTGTCCATCCATGTCAACTTAACCCACCTGCTCATCATGTCATGTTGGTTAAGTGTTTCTTATTAACCCTTCTCACTCGTCATGTTGGATTGGTTAAGTGTTTCCTATTAACTTAACCCCGTTCATTCATCATGTTATATTGGTTAAGTATTTCCCATTAACTTAACCCCATTCGTTCATCAGGTTACATTGGTTAAGTGTATCTTATTAACTTAACCCCACGCATTCATCATGTTGTATTAGTTAAGTGTCATCAATCAATTCAAGTTAACTTAACCCACCCACTTGTCGTGTTACATTGGTTAAGTGTTGCCTTCTTATGTTAACTTAACCCTTCCACGCATCCTGCTATATTGGTTAAGTGTTGCTCTCTTATTTTAACCTAACCCTACCCATTCATCATGTCATATTGGTTACGTGTTGCTCTCTTGTTTTAACTTAACCCTACTCATTCATCATGTCATATTGGTTAAGTGTTGCTCCCTTATTTTAACTTAAACCTACCCATTCATCATGTCATATTGGTTAAGTGTTTCTTATTAACTTAACCCTTCTCACTTTTCTAATTAATATCTTATAATGGTTAAGTGTTCTAAATTTACTTAACCCCACCTTATTGTCTAATTAACATATTATAACAGTTAAGTATTGCCTTAGTTAACTTAACCCTGCCATTCTTATCATGTCTTGTTCATTAGCATTAATTGATTTATTAATGCACCAACCTCTCGCATTAGATCTATGTTGTTGCGGTTAATGGATGTGCCGGGCGGTTCCGGGCAGTTTTACACCACAACTCAATCTAACCTCGGGTTTTTCTTGGGCATGATGCACTAACCTCTAACATTAGATAGGTGTTGTTGCGTTTACTGGATGTGCCGGGCGATTCCGGGCAGTTTTACACCGCAACTCAATCTAACCTCGGGTTAGGCATATTTATCTTTTAGCATATTTACCACACATGTCCAAGTCTAGATTTTATATGCAAATTATCCCAAATTCACAAAACTAGTCATGTTCCAATTTTTAAGTTATACCTCAACAAGGCTAATTTCAAGTTATGCCCCACAAATTCACTTTCAACAGATTTCAGCATATTAGTCAGTTTCACAAATTAAACCTCACTTAAAGTTCCATTAACATATTTCGCCTAATCATAAGTTAAGCCTATAAACTTACATGCCAAAATCATGGTCATAGTTCACAATACAACACATACCCTAAGGTTTAGTCATATTGCACCGTACAAAATATTCTCCAAAAACTCCCAATCATGATTCATAGTATAATCTATGCCAAATTATAGCCTTTAATTACAGTGCATGCCAATTTACCCAAAATCCCAAATTAGGCGTGTTCACATTTAATTGTTATCTCTATCTTACAATAGGTTTTCATGCATAATCTCCTTCTTCCAAGTCATAAACTATTATATATAATATACCCAATTTTAGGTCTTTAACCACGACATGTACAATGCCTTACATGTTTCCAGTTCAATTTACTCCCCAAACCCCAAGTCATATGTCAAATATACTTTATGCCTCAATTTTCAAGTCAAATGTCCGATCCACTTTATGTTTTAAATACAACATATGTTATGTCCTCAAATCAGTTACAAATCAGTTATGCCCAATTAAACATAATTTAATACTTTTCCCAATTTTAGCGCTGATCATGTCCAAATCATATATTATGCCCAATTTTAGTGCTAGTCATGTTCAATCATATATTATGCCCAATTTTATTTTCAACGTACGTTCATCTCTTATGAGATTTGGCTCAGGCTCGCAGTAGCCTGGCTGTAAAAACAAAAAGGGAAGAAGGAAAGAAGAGACAAAGAATGGACATAATATTATCAATGAGATAGATCCAATGGATATAGAAAGACAGATAGAAATAGGCAAAATCTCAAATTCAGATTTATTACAATGTCAGAATCACAATTAGCTTTTATTTCTGAACGTAACATGAACTTACAAATTACAGAACGGTCTTGAATTCTGGGATCTGATTTCTGAAACTGAAAAGCAATCCCTTGACGTAGACTATCGATTCTCTAAATTAGATTTGATTCTAGCTTATAACTTGCTTTCTAGTTTGCTTTCTAGTTTGCTTCCTAGTTGAAAAAGAAATGGTGGCTAGGCTAGGTCGATCATGGACAGCATGGTGGCTCCTTGGAATGAAATTGTGTGATTTAGGGTTGAGGACTAGAGTTGCTTTTATAGAGGTTTAAACTTATGTGAACCGTTAGATCAACTTAGGAGCAATCACAACCATGCAGACAAGAAAGAGCTATCCAGAAATTGCCACCTCTTCCCTAGTGACTCAGCAACAACTCAGAAATCGTCACTGTATGGATCTGGGAGAGGGTGTCGACCCCTATAGAGGGGTCGACACCCCAGTCGACACCCCTCTTGGGGGGCCGACACATATGTCGACCCCCAGGGGGGAGTCGACCCTTATGGTCAGGATTTTTCCCACCAAGCTGATCTACGTGATTTCGAAATTCAAACTTCTTTTTCAATTTAATTATTATTTATATTTAATTTCTGATTTAACATGAAATCTTCTAAACTCCATAACTTCTTCATACGAAGTTCGATTTATGCAAACTCAGACTCTATCTCAAGCAAAATTCCGAGAGAACGCAATGGCGCAACCCATTTCCCTTAATTCTCACTTTTACAATTAAGTATTCTTTAATTTGTTAATTTAATATTCATAGAAAATACGGGGTGTTACACATGCCAAGATGCAAATGATCAAGGCTTTTGTTGAAAAGCAGAGCCTTCTGGTTGATGATCAAAGCACAGCTTATTTCGGAATAGCTTTGTGTATAGCGTTACTTCACGAGCCTCACACCCTAGTAGGAGTCAGAAACGGGATAAGGGAACGCAGGGAGTGCACACGTTTCTTTCTAGCTAGAAGTGGTGCCATGGTATGGAGCCCAGACATTTTTACATATATGGATGATGGATTACGAGGCCTCAGATATATTGGTCGATAGTGGCCGATTAATAGGTCCAATAGGACCAGGAAACGTGTTTTCAGGGATTTCTAATCCACTAAAGTATTTGTGGACCGACCCTGCAGGATCCAAGGGTTGCCCGTAGGTGCGATCCTGAGACATTTTCTAGAGTGTCTCGAATCAGTAAGGAGACCATCCCTAGCCTTCACTCATGATGGAAAGCCAATTTCCAATACGACATTACGGTTTTGATTATAAACCTATATATGGCGACATAGTATATGGTAGCAATGCCATCTAGGATTGATACATTTACTTTGAAAATATTTTAAACTGACTAGGCACTAATAATAATATCAAGTTTTATACGTATCAAGCACTTTTGACCATTATAAGGTAAAACTCTATCCTTCGGCTTACGTTGCATTGTGTGATGGGACCTGAGTCTTACAATGGTTTCATTTTTCTAAAAAGCGTTGCGTTGTTTTAAAAGATTTACTTATTATATGCATTGGCAATCCAATGGAGTAAACCCGTTCCGCGTTAGCGGTGTGGTCCTGTGATTAGTCTTATTATTAGATATGTTAAGTTAGATTTCTCATACCAGTCCCATGACTGACTCGTAGTTTGTTTCACTTGCAAACTCGGGTGCCCTTATTTTCCATACAGGCAGTCGAGTAGCTTATTTTGCAGATATATTTGAGCAGGATTCTGGATCTTAGCTTAGAGCTATGTCCAGAGCATTGATAGTCTTCCGCTGTGCTAGTTTATTCATTTCCGCTGCATTGTATTACATTTATTATAATTAAATCTTCCGCTGTATTATCATTTATCGATGTACTCTAATATATTATGTACTTTGATGTTACGTTATTATGATGTAATAAAAGTCTTTTGTTATTTGTTCTAATGCGTTGTATGCCCAAAGTTAGCGTATGCGGGATTCGAACGGTCTTAGTCGATTTAGCAGTCAATTTGGTCTGGGCGAAATCCGTGTTGTTACAACTGGTATCAGAGCTTTGATTAATTCAAATCTTTGGGGTACAACTCGCTAGAACTGAGCAAAAGACTCATCAGAGGTAGGATTAGAAATATCCTATAAAAGAATACTCATTAGAGATAGGATCAGTAGTATCCTAGAACGAGAAAACTCATTCGAGATGGGGTTAGAAATGCCCTAGAATGATTTGAGAGTGACAAGTTTATAATTAACGTATTTGTGATTATATATATATATATATATAATCCAATCATAGAAAATATGATTTTAAATATATAAAAGTTAATTATATTTGAAAAGCTAATTAACTAATTTATTGATGATTGTGTTGTGTGGTTATTAGTTCAACTAATAAAATTATTGAATCCAATAAAAGAATGAAAATTGAGTTGATTAATTAAACAACTTTCAGCTCCGTTCCTTTTCGAGGACAAAAAGATTTTAAGTGGGGGAGATTGTAACAACCCAGAATTTTGGAACCAATTTAAAAAAATTATTTTAGAAATTTTAATGGATTTCAAATATTTAAAATGATTTATTTTAAATTATAATGATTTAAAATTTATTTAAATCGAAGTTAGAATGAATATATTTATTTTAATTATAAAAGGAGTTAGAAATGGCGCGGTAGTTTAAAATTTTGAATTTGAACTTTGACGGAATGTATAGGATTCAAAATAAATCGGATTTTAGTAAAACCAGAAATATTGAAATCAGTTTAAAAATATCTTTCCAACGGATCTGAAAAATTGAAATTTCATAGCGAAAATAAAAAGTTATGGCCAGTTGAATATCCAGAATAGTCGCTATTGAATTTAATATAATATATAGCCCGTATAAATAGCCATTTTGCAAAAGACCACCGTTTTCGACGAAACCACTTTTGTTGGATCCGGAACGTCAAATTGTTGCTAGATTCCAATTTTCATAATTTTTGGAATTAATATGTGAGCGTGGTAAATCAAAACTTGTTTTGTCAATTTCAGTCAATTTCGATCGACCAGAAAATGGTCATTTTTCAGACGGTCTCCAAATTCGACGAAATTAATTTTGTTAGGACCACATCGTCAAAACATAACTAGATTTATTTTTCGGGAATTTTTGGAGTTAGTATGTGGCCTCGGTAAATTTAAATGTACGATCAAATTAAATAATTAAATGTTTTATATTTTAAATAAAAGAAAAGTGGGTTGAGACGATCAATTGGACTTACAGGACCTAGCCCATTGTGTCCAGAATAGGGGTATTTGGCTAGGGCAACATTTGTTGGGCTGAATTTGGAGTTAGTATGAGTTAACAGTTTTTTTTTTGAAAATTAGAGAATTAAATATTTAAAATATTATAAATACCTATCTAATTAGAAACCCTAACCCTAAACCTATTCGTTCCAGCGCCGCCAGGCATTATTCAATGGCCGATATTGTCCCATTTTATTTCCTCAATCATTTCAAACCCCACAATATAATCCCAATCTCCTGAAGCAAAAATGAAAGAGCAATCCGAGAGCATCAAAACCATATGGTGATGATGGGTTGTTTCGAACCAGAGTGTCCAAAATTGGGTGGAAAAGGCGGTGCGTTGGTTCAATTTTTGAGGCGACAGGGCCCGCGAGTTGGCCAGGACTCGTGGCGGCGGTAGGCGAGGTGTAGTGCTCCGTCGTGTAGCACTTGATCGGAGGATGGCGGCCTGTGGGTGGACCAACGGCGGCTTTGGGAAGTCGAGCAAATGGGTTCGACGCTTGGAGTATATTGTGAATGAGAGGGATGGATTAAAGAAGAAAGTAATTAATTTAATTAATTATTATTTTATTATTTCAGAGTATAATTAATGGAAAAATTGACATAACTTCTTCGTACGAAATCGAAATTCAGAAATTTCAGTTGCATTGGAATAAGAAAAATGAGGGCTTCACAGTGGAACTGACCAGAACCAAAACGGAGCACATTGAAATTTGAGGCGAATTCAAATCTGGACTGTACAGAAATAAAAATCAGAAATAAAACCGATCAAGGTGAGAATTGTATTTTTTTTTAATAATTGAAGTTAATTAATTATGATTGCGTTATTGCCAATACGCTGTTGAATTCTATTGGGTGTTATACGTGATTTGATCTGGGATTGATGTTGTTATGTAGATATATTGATTTGATGATTATTGTGTTGAAATAAAATTGTTGAAACAAAATTCACATTTTATCAAAATAGAAATTGTCATTTTTATTGAATTAGAATTGTCAAAATAGAAATTGTCATTTTTATCGAATTAGAATGGTCAAAACAGAAATTGTCATTTTATTGAATTAGAATTGTCAAAATAGAAATTGTAATTTTTTTAGTCAAAATAAAAATTGTCATTTTTGTTCATTAGAATTGACAAAATAAAATGTCATTTTTGTTGTATTAGAATTGAAGAAACAAAATTTACATTTTTGTTGATATAAAATAGTTGAAACAAAATGAATCATTTTTGTTGAAATAAAATAGTTGAAACAAAATGAATCATTTTTGTTGAAATGGAAATAATTGAAATCAAAATATCATTTTGTTGAAATGAAATAGTTAACAACAAAAATAACATTTTTGTTAAATAGATTTGTGTCAAAGCACAAATAACATTTTTGTTAAATAGATTTGTGTCAAAACACAAATAACATTTTTGCTAAGTATATTTGTGTTAAAACAAAAATAACATTTTTGTTAAATAGATTTGTGTTACAACAGAAATATCATTTTTGTTAAACAGATTTGTGTTACAACAGAAATATCAATTTTGTTAAAATTAGAATTGTTAACAATATGAAAAATCATATTTATTCATTTTGTTAAAATTAGAATTGTTAATAATATGAAATATCACCTTTATTCATTTTGTTAAAATAGAATTGTCAATAATACGAAAGAATCATTTTTAATCATTTTGTTGAAATAGAATTGTCAACAAAAATGAAAAGACCGTTTTTAATCATTTTGTTAAAGTAGAATTGTTAACAAAAATGAATTATCATTTTTAATCATTTTTATTGAAATTAAAATTGTCAACAAAATAAAAGAATCATTTTAATCATTTTGTTAAAGTAGAATTGTTAACAAAAATGAGTTATCACTTTTAATCATTTTGTTAAATTAGAATTGTCAACATAAATAAAAGAATCACTTTTTTAATCATTTTGTTGAATTAGAATTATCAACAAAATAAAGTTATTATTTTTATTTGTTTTTTTGAAATAAAATTTTCAACAATATAAAAGAATCATTTTTAATCATTTTGTTGAAATAGAAATGTCAACAAATTTAGTAACCATTTTTAGTCGTTTTGTTGAAATAGAATTGTCAACAAAATAAAAGAATCATTTTAATCATTTTGTTAAGGTAGAATTGTTAACAAAATGAAGTTATCATTTTTATTCATTTTGTTGAAATGGAAATGTAAATAAAATGAAGTTATCACTTTTAATCGTTTTATTGAAATAAAATGGTCAACAATATAGCAGAACCATTTTTAATCGTTTTGTTGAAATAAAATTGTCAACAATATAAAAGAATCATTTTTAATCATTTTGTTGAAATAAAATTGTCAACAATATAAAAGAATCATTTTTTTTTAAATCAGAATTGTCAATATAAAATTGTCGTTTTTGTTGAAATTAGAATCGACAATATATAATTGTCGTTTTTGTTGAAATTAGAACTGACAACATAAAATTGTCACTTTTGTTGAAATTAGAATCGACAATATAAAAATGTCCTTTTTGATGTATTAGAATTGTCAAATATAAAAATATCATTTTTGTTCAAAACAAAAATAGAAATATCATTTTTATTGTTTTATTGAAATAGAATTGTCGACAAAACAAAGTTATCATTTTTATTGCTTTGTTGAAATAGATTTGTCGACAAAACAAAGTTATCATTTTTATTGTTTTGTTGAAATACTATTGTCGACAAAACAAAGTCATCATTTTTATTATTTTATTGAAATAGGTTTGTCGACAAAACAAAGTCATCATTTTTATTTTTTGTTGAAATAGAATTGTCAATAAAATAGAGTTATAATTTTTAATTATTTTGTTGAATTAGAATTGTATACAATATAAAAGAGACATTTTTATTGTCATGTTATATATTATAATTGTATACAATTTAAAAGAGACATGTTTATCGTCATTAGAATTTGTATATAAATTAACATACATTTTTATTTGTCATTTTATACATAGAATTTGTATATAAATTAAAACAAACATTTTTATTTGTCATTTTATACATAGAATTTGTATACAAATTAAAATAAACATTTTTATCATCAGTTTATATATAGAATTTGTATACAAATTAAAACAAACATTTTTATGAGTGGAGGAGAAACATTTTAGTTCCAATCTTCAAGAATAAAGGAAATATTCAAAGTTGCACAAACTATAGGGGAATTAAGCTTATGAGTCATACAATGAAGCTTTGGGAGAGAGTTTGCTTTTGAGGAGGTTGACAAGTGTCTCTAGGAATCAATTTGGTTTTATACTTGGAAGGTCAACCACTGAGGCGATTTTCTTGGTTAGGCAACTTATGGAGAGATACAGGGAGCAAAAGAAAGATCTCCACATGGTTTTTATTGATCTAGGGAAAGCTTATGACAGAGTGCGGAGGAGGGTTATGTGGTGGGCGCTAGAAAGGAAGAGAGTGCCCTCAAAGGATATTACCCTTATTAAGGATACGTACGAGGGGGTTGTGACTAGTGTCAGGGCATGCGATGGTGAGACCAGAGATTTTCCAATTAACATAGGGTTACATCAAGGTTCGGCATTGAGCCCCTAGATTTTTGCATTAGTGATGGATGAAATCACAAAAGATATACAAAGGGAGATTCCTTGGTGTATGCTCTTTCCCGATGATGTTGTGTTGATTGATGAAAGTTGAATAGGGTTAATCGACAACTGGAGTTGTGGAGGGAGACCTTGGAATCAAAGGGTTTCAGGCTTAGCAGAACTAAAATAGAGTATATGAAGTGTGAGTTTCGTAGTTTCAGATCAGATGACAGAGAGGTTACCCTGGCCTGTAGAGTAGTACCCAAGAAGGAATAGTTTCGATACTTAGGATCTATGTTGGAGTTTGATGGAGATTGATAAGGATGTTAGTTTTAGAATTCAAGCAGGGTGGGTGAAATGGCGACTAGCATCTAGAATTCTCTATGATAGGAATATTCCTCAGAAGCTTAAAGGAAAGTTCTATAGGACAGCAATCAAGCCGGCAATGTCATATGGTGCAGAATGTTGGCCTACTAAGAGGCAACATGTCCAGAAGATAAGCATAGCAGAGATGCGGATATGTTGCGTTGGGGCTGTGGGCATACCAGACGAGATCGGATTAGAATTGAGGATATTCGGGAGAAACTTGGAGTTGCACCTATTGAAGAGAAGTTAGTCCAATATCGCTTGGCATGGTTTGGATATATCCAATGTAGACCATACGATGCTCTTGTACGCGTTGGAATTATAGGTCGCGCCGAAGGCCCAAAGAGAGGTAGAGGTCGACCTAAAATGACATGGGAAGGGATAATAAAGAGAGATTTAAGTAACTGGAGTTTATCTGAAGAGATGGTAGTTAATAGGAGTGCATGGAAGTTGGCAATCCATGTACTAGAACCTTAGGATTTAAAAAAAAAAATTAGACTTCATTTCACGTTTATTGAACCTTTTTAATTTTCGTTAATATTATAGATTTTATTTCACGTTTATTAAACCTTTTTACTTATTATTATTATTATTTAAAAAACCCTTCATCACACGACTTTGATCTATTTGGTTATTTTAAATCCTTTATATATATATATATATATATATTATCATCATTACTAATTTTATTTTATTTTAATTTGGGTTCCGTATCCAGCCAACCCCAACTTGTTTGGGATATATGGCTTTGTTATTGTTGTTTTTGTTATTGTTTTTTGTTAAAGTTAAAAATAGAAATTGCATACATAAAAATAAAAATTATCTTTTAGTTGTCACTAGCGACATATATGCAAATAATTACATTTTATTTGACATTAGGAAACATATAGTAATATATGTAAATAAATTACATTTTATTCGACATTAGAAAACAAGTAAGGAGTGTATGCAAATAAAATACATTTTTATTTGACATTAGAATCATATAGAAAGGTTATGCAAATAAAACACATTTTTATTTGACATTAGAAAACATGTAGAAAGTCATCAAAATAAAACTTCTCCTTGTATTTGACATTAGAAAATATTGGGAATGTATACAAGTAAAACTTTTCTTTTATTTGACATTAGAAAATATAGGAATTTGTTTGCAAATATAATATCTCTTTTTATTTATCATTAGAGACATTTAAATGGTTATGCAAAATAAAACATTCTTTTATTTGGCATGTTAAACACGTTAGTGGAATCGTCGAATGATTTATATTTAGATATAATTATATATATAAATTAAAATTAAACGAGTTGCGCGTGGTAATTCGCGTTTCGGAATCGTAACTTTAAACGATTATACCGAAAAATCTGACCATCGGATTTTCCCAAAACTGAAACCTTAGGTCCGCTTTGGGAAGATCTTTCCAACGGTGTAAAATTTGTTAAAATCCAATGGTCAGATTTCGAGAAATGTGTAAATCAAATTTGGGTAAAAATAGAGCTAGGGTCGCCTATTGACCCGAAGCATCGTTAAATTAAATTAGACTATTTTTATATAAATAAAAATAGCAATAAATCGTTATAAAATAATATTGACGATATGAAATGATTTTAAATTATATATATTCGAGAATTATTTGAAAAGACCGAGTTCAATCTCATTTCAAATAATTATACGACGATTTAAAATCGAAGACATTAAAGATGGTGATTGAAGACCGACGATCTTCACATCGAATGGATGACTACTGATGCCCTGGGCTAATTTGCTCCCAGGAAAGGGTTACAGTGGTAGTTGTCCGGATGTACTTGTTGATTGTACGGATAAGCGAGCACCTATCTTCCGTATTGGACATACGGGACGAGGAATAAGGTGTCTCTGGTTTCGTTCAGACCCAGAATGGACTTGTAAATGGATATGTGTCTAACATTGGATTTCATTTTATGTGAATTGATTTCTATTTAATATACATTTGTTTGGTGGCAAAGAATTTATTCTCTTGCTTAACACCCTTCTCTAAGACGCTCATGCTTAGAGGTTATATATTGATAGTTATCGGTCGCATGGCGTGAATTGTCAGTGTGGCATGCCAAGATGCAAATGATCAACGCTTTTATTGAAAAGTAGAGCCTTGTGGTTGATGATCAAAGAACAGCTTATTTCGTCATAGATTTGTGTATAGCGTTACTTCGCGAGCCTTGCACCTCAGTAGGAGTCAGAAACGGGATAAGGGAACGCAGGGAGTGCGCACGTTTCTTTCTAGCTAGAAGTGGTGTCATGGTATGGAGCCCAAATATTTTCACTTATGTGGATGATGGATTACGAGGCCTCGGATATATTGGTCGATAGTGGCTAATTGATAGGTCCAATAGGACCAGGAAACCTGTGTTCAGGAATTGCCAATCCACTAAAGTATTTGTGGACCGGCCCTGCAGGATCCAAGGGTTGCCAGTAGGTGTGATCCTGAGACATTTGCTAGAGTGTCTCGAATCGGTAAGGAGACCATCCCTGGCCTTGACTCATGATGGAATCCCAATTTCCAATACGACATTACAGATTTTATTGTAAACCTATATATGGCGACATAGTATATGGTAGCTATGCCGTCTAGGATTGATACATTTACTTTGAAAATATTTTAAACTGACTAGGCACTAATAATAATATCAAGTTTTATACGTATCAAGCATTTTTTACCATTATAAGGTAAAACTCTATCCTCCGGCTTGCGTTGCGTTGTGTGATGGGACCTGAGTCTTATAATGGTTTCATTTTTCTAAAAAGCATTGCGTTGTTTTAAATGATTTACTTATTTTATGCACTAGCAATCTAATGGAGTAAACCCGTTCCGCGTTAGCGGCATGGTCCTGTGATTAGCCTTATTATTAGATAAGTTAAGTAAATTTCTCATACCAGTCCCATGACTGACTCGTAGTTTGTTTCACTTGCAAACTCGGGTGCCCTTATTTTCCACACGGGCAGTCGAGTAGTTTATTTTACAGATATATTTGAGCAGGATTTTGGATCGAAGCTTGGAGGTGTGTCCAGAGCATTGATAGTCTTCCAGTGTGCTAGTTTATTCATTTCCGCTGCATTGTATTAATTAAATCTTCCGTTGTATTATTAATTATCGATGTACTCTGATATATTCTATACTCTGATGTTACGTTATTATAATGTAATAAAAGTCTTATGTTATTTGTTCAGATGTGTTGTATGCCCAAAGTTAGCGTATGCGAGATTCCAACGGTCTTAGTCGATTTAGCGGTCGATTTGGTCCACGCGAAATCCGTGTTGTTACAGAGATGCTGCTTCAACTCAGATTAAACTATCCTATTCTTTTGCAACAACAATTTATATGTATTCAAGGATCTCTGCTACAATATCAACAGTCAGTTCTTTGTTCTTTATATCCAGTCACAGTGAGTTCATGTTATTTTTAGATATAAACAATTAATAGTAATCTTGACATGTTTATAAGTTGAATCTAAACCTATGCCTGTTAATAACCTGAATCATAACTAAACAAATCTGCCATTACTTGTACAGCCGATCCTTTGTTTAGTTCTTGCATGCCTATCTTTATTATGCTTATTCTGTTAACATGCCTAATCATGTCACCATATGCCTATCCTGTTAGTATGCTTGTTTCTGTCATCATATGCCTGTCTTGTTATTATACCTACTCTTGTTCTCTTCTCCCCCTCTTTCCCTTTTTATTTTTATAGCCATGCTTCCTTCGAGCCTAGGCCTATCGCTGAAATATGCGAGCGCACGAAATTGGAAACGATTGGGAATGATAAATTTGGGGCATAATTTATACTAAAACATGATTGGGATTTGGGCATAATTTATACCTTGATCTAAAAGTTTAATTTAAGAATAACTTGTATTGTGAATCAGACTGGGATTTGTGGCATAATCTTGGATAAACATGGAAAATTGTTTAATAATGAACATGCCTAGATTTACAGTAATTAGAAACTGTAACCGCACTTAGACACGAGGTTAGATTACACTTGTGATAGAAGTCTACCTGGAACCACCCGGAAAATCCAGCGTCCACAAGTGGTTAATCTAATGTGAGGGATCGAGTGCATAAATGTACATGTAACGGTGCTGAGGCATGAGGTTAAGTCCGACTTGTGGTAAAAGTCTGCCTGGAACTGCCCGACATATCCAGCATCCACAAGTTGTAGACTTAATGTGAGAGGTCTAGTCCATTAGCAGCCATAAATTAATAACTTGTTAACATGTAATACTTAACCTGTTTAAATCTGTGGGATGGTACATGAACCTGTTAAATTGATTAGGGGATAAGTAAACTTGCTTGAATTAGTAGGGGTTAAGTTAAGCTTATTAAATCTATGGGGGCGGGTTACACACACACACACACACACACACACACACACACATATATATATATATATATATATATATATATATATATATATATATAAAAACCCGACAAACTTAACATGTTTTACATGTGGGGGTTATGCAACCTTGTTAAACTGTTAGGCATAACCTGTCAAAATCCTAGTAGTGGGGATGCAAGCCTAGAGGGAAGCTTGTATCATCTGTTGTGTGGGACCCGTTTCAGTAGTAACCCATCTTGGTATCAAACGGGGAACCCCGAACTAGATCGGGGTCAGGGCACATTTACTGAGCTGATTATAAGAGGTCACTTGTATGAGGGTGTTGATGGCGCAATCCAACGGGGTCATGTGCGTGCATGGGTCTGGTTTTCTTGGGGAAATTAAAATGTTGTGACATCAGTAGATATGGTTGTGCTTCTTGAAAATAACGAGGTTGCCACTTTAGGAAGTGATACATCCTACTGTGGGGCCAGCACAGGGTATCTACGGGGTAGGGAGCCGATCGATTGGGAGTAGTAATTAGGGTACATCTAGTCTAGCTTGTCTTGCTTGTTTAGGAGCCTGTTATTATTATTGGGGGTAACACATGTCAGTCATGTTGGGCTACCTTTTAATATTGTTGGGGATACAACCCGTCACTATAAGTACACCTAAGTCTACCATTTTGTTCTTGTTGGGATCATCTTGTTCTTGTTATACTAGTATTGGTATAGAGAAAAGTACTTGAGAAGCACAATATATTCTGTCATGTTTATTCTGTTTACCCTTCTCAGTCTGTTATACCTGCCTTATGATACTGTTATCTCTCTCATCCAGTTTATATACCTATCATTATGCTTTTACTTATTTATATGATAAAAGTAACTGGACTCGCCAGACTTTATGTCCAACCCATTTTGTTTCGTCTTCTCTCTATTCTGTTTCCCTCCCTTCCCCCCTTCCTCCCCAGGTTCTTAGGGTGGGAATACTTAGGCTTGATTTGGATTCTCTCTTTCGTTCTTCTTGGAGCTACTTAGATGTACTGCTTTGATTTCTTACCTTCTCTGATATGGTTATATTTTTGGGGACTATGCTTTTATATTACTGTACTCTGATAATTTTAGTACAAGGCAGATGCTTTAAATTGATGTAATGGGTTTTCTGTATTTCAGAATAATGTTGTAACTGAATTTGGACCACGATATTTTCTATTTGGAAAATAAAGTTTTAAATTCCACTGTTATTTTATATCTGTATTGTGATGTTTCTGTTTACCTATAACGCATCAGGAAACTTAATGCATTCTGATAAAGGGTGACATTAACGGACGAGGGGTGTCACAAATACTCTTTATCAGAAGGCCTCAGAGGATTGCCTACATAATTAGAATTTTACGTTAGCTAAGAGCTTCGAATCTGTTAACTTGAAGTAATACAAATGGATGTCAACACACTTAAGTCCTTTTATCCAATGTCTAGCAATCCTAGGTAGACATTTCACATAGAACTAACTATGCTACAAATTGCTTAGTTTGTTCCATACCCCCAAGGATGATGCAATTGTTGGGTTGTGATTCCTGATATGTTAGTGATGGGGTCATTCTCTGAAGCTTGCACATGTATAAATGTATATTGTCTTATCCACTTGGCTCTTGATCCAAATTCTCACAAATGTATGTACTACGTAGGAACGTATAACTGTTCGATGGAGCTGTGTCAATGCCAATCTCATACAGTAAAACATTTCCTGAATGATCCGGCATAATGGGGGAACACGCCCAATAGAACGCATAAATCTGTTACAAGCCGTATACCCCTCCGAAGGTACATGAGCTCTCTCATCCTGTTCTACCACTCGAGCGTCTTCTAGTGGTATACCATACTTTATACAAATTCTCGTTAACATATATCCATCAATCCTAGATGTAATCTAATTTTCTAGTTTCTCCAAAATTACCACACCTTATAAATTATCCGGAGCTAGTGAATGACCATTAGGTTGACTATCGGTTGTTTCCCTTTGGGTTGTTCCATTTGGAACAACCCCTTAGGTTGATTTGCATGTTGGGATAAACATGAATCATCAGATGTCCAATGGTAGTTGTTTTCAAAAACTTGACTCACTCACAGAATAACTAGGTTTTGGAGCCTTCTTCTGAAATCTCATCTTGCAATCCTCTGATTCATTTGGAACTTCTTATACACATGATTTATTGCTCATAAGCAGTCATAATTAGCACGATTAAATTGTACCCCTTTCTGTTAGTGTAAGCTAGTGCGAAACGTATGGTGTCATCCATGCTCATGCAATTCAATCCAAATAAACACTATGGGACATGGTGATGAGGTTCAGTTCATAACTGAAGTGACCATCATCACTGATTGCCTCCATATCAGTCGGTTCGATAATCATGGATTTTTTTTTTGAATTTTAGGTTCAGAAAATGGAGTTCCTATTCAGTTATCATTATGTGTCCATAGTCCAGTTCTATGCTTCATCCTACGTGCATGTATGAATTTCAGTTTGCTATTTAAAGGCCATTCTTGTGCGTGAAACGATCGATTTGTCGATGCGATGTTAAAGAAATGATTAAGTTAGAACTCACAAACAAATCCCAGCTTAAACAAGTTTGCGATGATATAAACTTAAACGTCGATTCAAAAAACTTGGCCATTCCATTACATAGACTGATCCGACCCCTTGAAGCCATGCTCAAGCCAAGCACCGACCCTGCTTCACTCATAATTACTGATCCAACTCCTTATGTCTGCCTTCCTCTTCGTTTTTCTTCGATTTGAAATGACCTACTTCTTGCTTCTTCTCCCTTTTCCTTTCTTTCATACACGTGACTCCACCCTCACATGCTTGGATTTCTCCTCTATCATATCAGCCCCTTCGTCTCCCTCCACTTGGTCATATTGACCACCAAGGCTACTATATTCATACACAAAAATAGTTTAAATAACTAAAAAGTGGAAATACTCATCTAAGAAACAAACAATGGTGGTCATGGTCAGGTTATGGCATAGTTATCTTAGGCAACATCGGAGGAATGGTCATAGTAGGCCGCATGGTTGAAAAACTTCGAACGAGGTGGGAAATCCATGGGAACTGGATTCGGTAAGGAAATAAAATGAAAGAAGAAGGAGAGTTGGTGTATTCATACAACAGTGAGGAACTGATCCCATCGGTTGTAAAAAAACATTCATACTCATAACTTCAGTTGGATAATTCTAAAAAAGTCTATCAGAACAAACTGTGCAGTTTGGGATTGGTATCGATCCATCAAAAGGGATTGGTACTGATCTGATACCATATTAATAAAAAATGGAAAGAAGGAAGGAGTTGATCTTGAATGTGCCTATTCAGTTTCGTATGGTCATGCTTGTAAATGAGAGTGCATATACGTACGATCACCAATGAGATCGTGAATCAAGTTTGATAGTACACTTATCAATATGAAACATAGATACACGTGATTCATATTTACACATACATGCTAATTTTTAATCAATATCCATACGTTTATGCATATTACCACGACCTGAATTATGTACGTGTGAACATAAATATTCACCTGATTCAAAAGTCTATGTTGGACACTTGAACACATTAGAATTCTGGGCATTAAAATGTATAAACACATGCATATATATATATATTCACACAATATTTACTGTATCATGCAAAATCACATACGCACGTATGAGTGCATACGCAACCTCAAATCGAAAACGGCTTACTTACATTCAAGTGTAAGTAGGAACCGACGATGAACTAATAGTTTCTTTATTCAACTGAAATTAGGTATTTATCTGAGAATTCTAATGAAATCCAGTTCAGATGGTCTAGTTCTTACAGATACACTAAAGCATTGATGAAGCTAGGATCACGTACTTATATCATTAGAGCTCGACCAAGCGTCTCAACTATACAAATGAGACACACTCCTTGGTGTAAACAACTTGAAGGAAGGAAAATGTTTATCCACTAAGAGCAGCATGAAGTCCATTCTTATTGCCTTGACTTGTTTTGGTTCAAAGCACGTCAAGTTTACACAAGACGTAATTTAAAGGCTATGTTACCTGGCTATTTGGCTCAACTATTAGAAGCAATTCGGATACCCACGGCTCGACAATTACAAAGAATAATGGCCAATGTACATCTTCTGAAGGCCCATAATTCAAATTCGGATAGCATCATGAGAGGATAGTCACTTTGGCTCACCAAAAAACAGTACTTGAAAACTCTTCTAATGAGGGATCGGCCAAGTCAACATAGATGGATATATACAACTTTGAGACCAATCAGTAGAACAACTCAACTTCAACAATTAAATGGCCATAACTCTCCAGCCGTTGGATCAATCAAGATGAAACTTTACTACACACTTCATGACACTAGAAGGGACCTATTGAAAAAGTAGAAAGCCTTTCACAGCCCTATATTATGGGATTGGTACCAATACGTATAAACGTAACGAGACTGATCCCACACTTAGTCGGTAATGGGTTAGGTCTTCCTAAGACCCTTCTACAATGGTCCTTTAATCTTCCCTACCTACATATGTCTTTAAATACCAATTGCATAAATGAAAGTTGAATCTTTTCGCCATTTGTTTACTTAATTCTATACGCTTTGGACTCATACCGACCCAAGACCTTGCAATCATCAAAATAGCAGTAAAATATACAAAACCTTCATAGTGGAAAAAGGCACAACAACTCTAAACCGCTATAAATTCTTGTGTTCTTATTTATTGCATTTTTTTTGTGATTATCCTTGTTTTTCATTTATTTTCTAATTTTAATTAATTACTGAACTCTTTGGGTGTTATGCCAACTACTGGTAACAATCATATATGATGCACAAGATTTGATTGTGTTTGAAATTTTTCTGGTTAAATAATTTTGGTTTGCATGAAAAGGTTTGGTTGAGTGAATTATATATAGAAATATATCATTGAGAATCGTGTCTTGTGACTATGAACTTTTGGACGGAGATGTCCATCACTTAAAAAAGTAAGCATTAATGCATTTTTCTATGGATATGTTGATCTAAGACCACTTTGAAGAAATTTATAGAGTAATACAATAATCTTGCACTGAAAATCAAAAAATGGAAAATTATAACCAAGCGGATTTTAAGTCATTTTCACAAAGTATTTGATATGCAAAAATGTATGATATAAAGACGTGATTACTCTTGCTATGTTTAAGGAATTTCAATTACAGTTAGTGGCCAAGACGCATTGTGATATAGTCGAAAGCAAAGAGATCTTCAAGGGTATATAGTTTGACATATAAGAAGATATCCCTTGAAGATTATGGAAAATTAATGTAGTTTAAAGTTTTATTCAATATAGAATGTTGCTAAATGAGTTGTAATTATCACAAGTTCGAGTTTAGAGACATACTTCGTAGGTAATCTCTTCTTGGATTTCTAAAAAGTGAAGAATGTTTTAAATAAATATATTTTATATAGATGGAAGAAAGATGCATTGAGATCTCATACAAGGATTCGACTTAATGACGATGATGCGACAATAAGTTCAGAACATTTATGGCATAAAAGTTGTGTGGTGAATTAGCTAAGGTGGAAAACTTGATAGTGGATGATTAAAACCTTTTAATTGGATGACGGAGTGGATAAAAGGTAACAATATAATGACCTATACTCAGTATGCACCAATCGAGTATCGTCACTGCAACAACCTGGTTTTATGATTACCAGTATAAGTTAATTAAACAGTATCTATAGCAGGTTAAATGAAATTAAACTTGATTTCGGGATGATAACTCGTAAAATCCTTTGAGTTGTACAAGCCAGGTACTTTGAAGTTAAAATTGCATAGGTATATTGGGTGGAGTTGAATTGTATCGAAGGATGCATTTCAATTCAATGTTAACTTGTTAATCAAAGAAAATAAATCCAAATTAGGAGAAAAATAACTCATGTAATTTTTACGTTGACTAAATAACTAGTTTTATGTTAAATTAAGGTAATTTTGGGGATTATGTCTAAATGTGGAAGAAAAATATTTTTCATTTTTGTAGTACAAAAAAATATATTTTTTGTAAAAAAAGGTGAGCTCAGATGCGAAGCGAAAGAAAGCAAGGTGTGCAGCTAGGAATCTCTCCGAATCCAGGACTGGAGTTTGGCATTCAATAGACCTTTTGACTTATCTAGGAGTGTTTATTTAAGTACAAGGCTAGCTCTGGTTCACCAAGTGTTTAAAAAATAAGTCCAATAAATATTGTTAAATAAATTAAAAATATGAAAAATAAAGTTTGATAACTTTGTAATAGTGATTTGTGGTAAAAATATGGGTTTGGTGATTTTAATTGACTAATTGCAAATATTGGATAAATAACTATTTTTGTTGTCAAATATATGTTTACAAATTTAAGTTGGGAGTAATTGAATGATAAAATGTGGGAAATTGTTAAAATTTAAAATTAGCATGTAAATAATTTTAATTTGGTTTTTGAATTAAGTTAGACAAGAAAGAGAATCTTATAATTTTTTATAACAAAAATGCAAGTTTTAAAAAAAAGAAATGTAAAAAAGATTATTAAAAATGTAAATCATGTTGTGCTTTTGTCAATAAGTTATTTGAAAAGATATTATACATGTTTGTAACAATTTTATAAAATTAAACAACAATAAAATTGTAATGTTGGGTGTTAAATAGCTTAATATAGCGGAACATGTGTTAATTACATGGTTAATGGCTAAATTGTCAAAAATATACATTATTAGCCTAATTGGGCCCTAAATTTACCTCATTAAAAAATTAATTAGCAGAAGAAATATTAGAAAGGAAAAAGAAGAAGAAACAAATGTAGTTCTTCATCCTCTTAATAAACACCAGAAACCTGAGAAAAACTAAGGTTCTCTTCTCTAAATTAACAAAACCGCAAGCCAAATTCAAAACAGAATGGAAAAAAAGGTTGATAATCCTATTATAACAAGTAATCTATAGAAAAACTAAAGATTTATTTCTCTATTTCCTCATATTTGAAAAGTTTTGTTTTACTGCAACTTCATTTCTTCTTGCATGTTACTGTAATTGCATTTACGGATTGTTGAAGCCTTTATGGTGACCAAAAGCTCCAAACTTCTTGTTAAATCACTGCTAAAAATCGCTGCTACAAATTAAATGTGAGTAATCCTCACCTTCTAGCTAAAATTTTGCATCCGTGTTGTTAAATCTAAAGTTTACTGTCATTTTTGAGAAAAATTCATTATTGTAAACACTAAAACTGAATTTTATGTTTAAAGTGATTTCTTGCTAAATATTGATCTTTGTGGCCAAGTATCTTTCTCGATTCATGCCAGATTTATGTAATATCTTTTTTCTTCATTGAATGCATGTTATTGATTGTGCATGTAGAAATCTAGGTCTGAATTAGTTATGTAACATGTTGAAATCATGGCTTGGACTTTGAATCAGAGAAGGAAATGCTCTAGATAATTTTTGCGAAGCAAAGGTTGACCAAGACCTGCATGGATCGACCTATAGGTCAACCCAATGGTAAGTAAGTTCAACCTTAAGGTCGACCTGTGTATTTTTTTTGAACATAGGTGTTTTGCTGAGTGTTTTTATCCTTTTTTCTGATAATTTATGGTGATTTTCCAAGTGATTTTGGTTGATTTATAAAACTATATTTTAAGTGTTTTTACAAGGTTTGATGCTAAATTAGGAAATCCAACATTATAATTGATCCATACCCCAGATCGACGAGCTTCCACGTGACTTTTTTGGGTGTTATTCACGGTTTTTCTTACACAATGCACGTGTTTTAGAAATCGTTTTCAAAGGATCTTTAATATAAAACCATTGTATCAAGACAAATGTTTTCCTAAGATTTTTTTATAAAAATATAATTAATTCGAAGCTATTTAATATACAAATGTTTCTATTATAAAATGATTTCAAAAGAAATGATTTCCAAGTAGATTTCAAAGTCATTTTAAAAATTCATTTTCTTGAACCAAGTATTTTAAATATAAAATCGAACATTTTTGCACACTTCGAAAGAATGAGAATGCGACTTAAACGATGTAGTAAACTGTATGGCATGGGACACTTATTTTTTTTATCAGTTAATTCCATCTTGTTTAACTGGAGCTATTTTCCTTACAGAGTAAACTTATCGATAGTAATCCAATAAATGAAAACGTGAAGTATGGGACGTACTGTTGTCACTATTTGGATTACTGTTTGAAAACCCTTGACACATTCCATTGTTGTTGTTTCCAGTGCTAGTAAGAGGCAATATATGCTCACATACACACACACAAAAGAAAGGGAGGCCATGTACAGTAGGCCTAGGGAAGGGGGCGTTGTTGATGTTTGGCACCAGAATATATGTATAATAGTATTTGTCAAGCTAGTAGGGGCATATGTATAAGATGCACATGCAAATTTTTATTTGGATCCATTTTGATGTATTTATATTTATTCTTGGTAGTATTTCTAAATTTCATATTTCTTGATTTCTAGTTTATTTGATTTTTAAAAGGTTTCACAATTTTAATTTATGTTGTAGTTCATTCATAGCCTAAGATCTATTTGTTGTTTACATATGGTGAATACATTTATGTTGCTTGAATACTCAAATGAGTTCTATACATTGATATTACGATGCTTTCCATCTTGTTGTTTTTGTTGCATTGGGATTATGTATATATAGCTTTACCCTTATGCTTTGCACTCGTTGAGGACGAAAACCTTTATGTGTTGTTGTTGATACCATTACATGATTGTTTAGTTGCAATTACCTCTCGGACCATAAGTTGATTTAAGTTAAAGTTACTCTTTCTCTAATGAGAAGAGATATCCCCTTATGATATGATACTTCATTTATCATGATCTTATCATGCTGTTTAAGCTAGACTGACCCATGTATTTTATGCACTGGGGTCAGACTGGGTTGTTACATGTTGTTGATATCTGCTTAGACTGCTTCCGCTTTGATCAATCTTATCATATTTTGATGCTTATGCATATTTTGTGTACTCTTCCTATAATATAATTGTATAGCTCTGATTTGTACATATTCTTTTGAACTTGTTATATGTTACCGGGGGGTTTGGCCCGGCTACTAGAAGCAGTCCAGGCCCACACAACTCTACCCATCACGTAGTGAAACAGCTCAGAAGTGTTTCCAAAATATTAAGGATTCAAGCCCAAATGAAGCAGTGCAAGTATGGTTGTCCCGGCTCATAGAGACTACTACAAAATAGCTAAGTACTCAGGCATTGGTAAAACCACCATCAGAATTCATATCCTTGAAACCCTTCACTTTGCGTATTCCCAATACCTCCAAATTTCGTACCCTTGTAACTACACTCTGGATCAGTGCAGCTCCCTATAGGCTCCAGGATCAGTACAACTTCTGCATATCATCAAAATATTATAGGTGTTTCCGGATCAATGTTAAAGATTTCATATCCCCTCAAAGCTTTGGGGATAGGTACAAAAAGAAGCATTCCAGAATCGGTCCAAAAAATTACTTTAATGTCGAAACAAATAGTTTTGTATCATGAGGTACGAAAATCAGCATAGAAGAGAAGGCTATAAGAGCTTCAGAGCAGGGCAGAGGAAAAAAATTAAGTATACCGGACCTGTACCGGTCCCGGGATCGATGTCGATCCTAGGATACATAAAATGGTGGGTATGTGTCCACCAGCCTAGCCTCTTGCCTGCTTCTACCTCCTCCCACCTTCTATAATGACCCACCATTCTATACGACAAAAGGGTTAGATTTTTGCTCTCTTGACACTTTGAGAAGAAGATATTGATTGCATGCTTGCTTCATCACACCAGGAAGAAGAAATATACCTCATATTGGACACTTAAACTATTTGGATGGCTTAAGCATTTCAGGAAGAACTTGAACTCCATTTTGGACATTGTTGAACTTGCTTTCTAGCATTTCCATTGTAGTTATTTGGAACCATTATTCCCACCATTCTACTTTTGACATTAAAGTGAATAAAAGAGCAAAACCTTCAAAATGGACGTAAGTTCTCATGAACCAAACCACTATAAGCATTATGTTGATTTGTTTTCCTACATAATTTTCCGTACTAGACATTTAGTTTCATTGTTTGGGAACTCATTGGGTGTTATGCCAACTTTTTCGCATCAATGTTATGGTGGTTTCATTGAGAACAGCTAAAGACTTCATCTTTCCTACCATTCTTCTATCGAAACTTGGAGTGCTACTTAGGTCTCATTAAACTGACCCACCAAGTTTTCCAAAACAGTGAAGAAAGGAAAAGCTTCTTTGGTAGGGCCTTCTACTGCCAAAGAAGAAAACTCCCCTTAATGTCAATCCTTGGAGGGTCCAACCGCCATGAGTATGGCCACTTCCTCCAGCTAGAAGCTCCGGTCGACTAAGCTCAATTCTTCGAAGTGACCAAGAATTGGAGGAAACTAAACGACTGCTTAACGACAAAATTAAGCAAAATATTGACTTAATGCAAAGGTTGTAACGGAATACCATAGGGATATCACGTGCCTTCAAGCCTATGGAACTACTAAACCTCCTCAATATATCTCGGAAATTCCTCTTCTGATACTTAACATAGCAACCGTAGCCAAAGAAGGAGGATTAACGGTGATGGTGCTACGCTTACTATCAAAAAGGGAGCTCGTTGTTCCAACCACTAGTGGTTAGGGCCTAGTTTTGATCTTGGAACAAGCACCTAATCCTCTACAAGGCAACCTCCGCCTGCCTCCATCCAAAACTTGTTGCCAACTCAGCCTGCTACGAATCAGGCTCAAGTTCCCCCTAAACAACCTCCACAAAATCAAGTGTCAAGGTTGACGACTTACCAGAGGATGATGCTAATATTCATCCGAGAAGACACCCTAGGCCATGCATTTCTGAGGTGGGCCACGACCACTGAAATCCAGCCGAGGTCCAACCTCTGATTCTTACTAATATGGTATGTTAGATCATAAGGGAATCGTGGGGGAATGTCACCACGTCTGGTAAACCGGTACAAGACATAACCCCTTCACTTCAGCTGTCCTTAATGCTAAATGGCCGAGACGCTTCAACATGCCACATCTAGCGACTTACATGCCACATCTAGCGACTTACTCGGAGAAAACCAATCCTTGAAACTTTTTTAAACGTTACAAGTGGCACGTGGACTCTAGCCGCGCCACTGACGTAGTAAATTGTAAATTCTTTCTTGTCTTTCTCGAAGGCATGGCTCTTCTTTGGCTCTCTCGACTCTCCCCGAGAACCAAATGACTTTGGGTTAGCTTGATACTGAATTATTAAGCAGTTCAGAATGCATGTCATCAGGCCCAAAAACACTTTGTCCCTCTAGAACATATAAAAAGGCAACAGGGAAACTTTCAAGAGCTACCTAAAATGATTCAACAACGCCTTGGACGAAGTCGAAGATCCCGAGCCCTGCACTTCTAATAAAAACGTGATTATAGGATCATGGGGGTTTCGAGTGCAACTCCGCACTTCTAATAAAACCGCTCATTGTAACACCCCACACCCGCTATGGTCACTCTCTAAGGGAATGCCATAACATCGGTGGAGTATTTTAAGTGAATATAGAACAGAAAAATTACAACAAGACAGATATAAGTAATACTTGAAAATTTCAAAACATCATTTCATTGCAGCGGAAAGTAAAACATGTTTGGTTACATCACAAAACCATAATAAGAGTCAAGTACAAAATATCCATCCTGATAAATAAAAGTACATAATCCCAATACATGAACTGATAGCCATAAAAGAAATGGTAAGCTGAGCTCTACACCTATGGTCCAAGCTCCAAAAGAGAATAAAGTAGCCTGATCAAAGCCCACTCGTACTGGGCCCACTCTGATAACCTGAGGGTTGGGAAAAAGATAAAAACAATGGGGTCAGACATAAGTCTGAGTGAGTCCTATAACTTTAACAATACAATCATTAAAGTAACCAGAGGAGACATAAGCTTGATATACGGTAACGTCTGGGGATGAATGGCTACACTAAGCCGCTAGGTATACTTAGGATAAACTAAGATAACCGTAAAGACGCATCCACCCACCCAAGGATAATTACTACACTGCACCACACCAGTCATTCCTACTTAAAGGTTGATCCCCCTAAGTGTACTTAGTAATTTAGTAGTTTCGTGTACCCTATCTGACTACATAGGTGTACCCACTACTCCCCAAGCGATCGGCTCCCCTACGTAGATACCCGTGCTGGTCCCACAATTGGGGTGTATCATTCCCCAAAGTGGCTACCTGGTAATATCAACGGTGCACGGCTTTATATCTACACGATGCAACAACGACTTACCAACCAGCCCGGGTCCACACACGCATATGAAACCCGTTGGTCCCGCGTTGCCACCGCTAACCCGGTTTGGCCTCTTATAGTCAAGCCCAATATGCGTGTCCCGTCACTCGACTAGAGTCGAGCCCACAAAGATACGTTTGGGATATTGGTTGAAATGGGCCCCCACAAGCTACCACCTAAGCTTGTTATTTCTAGTGAATCCCACTTAACCCTTTAACCATGTCCCCTTACATGTTATAAATTTTGGTTAAGTCCTTTAATCATATTCTAATTGTCATACAAGGTACCCACTAGATTTTCACATGCCACCCATGGCACTTACTTAACCCTTTAATCATGTTTAATTACATGTTCCACTTTGGTTAAGTATTCTAATCGTATTTTCACATGCCACCCATGGCACTTACTTAACCCTTTAATCATGTTCAATTACATGTTCCACTTTGGTTAAGTATTCTAATCGTATTTTTCTATTGCCACCCAAGGCAACCCACTAGTCTCCTCATGCCACCCAAGGCACCCACTTAACCCCTCATGTCCCACTACATGCTAATATGGTTAAGTGTTTCTTAATTCATTAATTAAGATCATGACCTCATAAAGACCTCTCACATTAGACCGTCTTTTATGACTGCTGGATATGCCGGTTGGTTCCGGGCAGACTTCTGTCATCAAAAGGGTCTAACCTCGTGTCTTTACTTTAATCATGTATTTAATTTATGACTAAGACCTCTCACATTGGGCCAATCATTTGTAGCCGCTGGATGGCCGGTCGGTTCCGGGCAGACTTCCGCTACAAAAGGGTCCAACCTCGTGTCTTAGTTGATTAATTACACCTAATTAATCACCCCCATATTAATTATCCCTAATTAATATCAAGTTTTTCATAACATGGGTAGACCTAACTCAATAGGTAAATTCCCATGGGGTAGACCTAACTCAATAGGTAAATTCCCACTTATGCTTATTCATTTTATGGTATGCTTAATCATAACCATTTCACACCATTTCATTAACATGTCTATTAACCCCATCGTTTCCCCACGTACTTATGCTAACACGACATCTTTCCAAGAGAAGATTCTTTCACAATTGACATGGGTTTCACTTAGCATACATTAGCATTAACATGGGTTAAAAGGTGTCCACTTACCTCATGACATTAACCCAACTAGCATTACTAAATAACCCAACTTGCATGAACATACATATGTCATGTATAAAGGCAACTTGCATAAGTGTTCATAGGTTATACAAAGGTGAACTTGCATGTGTCTTAAAGGTGTGAACTTGCACAACATGTTACATGTTAACTTGCATAACATCATACACATAACTTGCATAATATTATAAACATAACTTCCATATCAACATACACATAACTTGCATAACATCATGCACATAACTTGCATAACATCATACACATAACTTGCATATGAACTTGCATAACAACATGCACATAACTTACATAACATCATACACATAAACTTGCATAACATGTTGAGCTTGCATATAAGCATACACATAACTTGTATAACATGTTGAACTTGCATATAAGCATACACATAACTTGCATCTTAAAGGAGGGTAAACATGCATACACATATATATTCATAGCATATAAAGGTGCCATCTTGCATATGTATGCATCACATTTAAAAGGGTAAACTTGCATGTCATGATTTATGCATAATACCAAACACTTAGCATGCATAAAACCACCTACTTAGCATGCATAAAATCAATTACTTATTATGCATAAACCCACCACTTAACTTGCATAAACCCACATATCCAACTTGCATAAACTCACATATTCAACATGCATAAACTCACATATTTAACATGCATAAACTCACATATTCAACATGCATAAACATAGGATTAATATTAAACATAGATTAGCATATTCACATCATATCATATGACTTGAAAACCCATTAATCCTCATGCAAAACCATAGATCTCACCATATCTCATCTACTTAATTTAACAATTGATCATCAAAGTGATAGAAACTCACCAAAACCTAGATTAGCAAACTTATGAAGTAGAATTAGTTGCTTTAGTTGAAGAAGATGTTGATTAGAGGTTGATTAGCTTGCAACTCTCTTCATTGATTTGTGGAGGCCATGATCAAGTTTCATTTTGCCATAGTTTAGTTACAAGATCTAATTATGAATGAATTAGGGTAGGGTTGGGGTCTTATTTATAGGATTAGGTAGTGTTTTAGGCCCTTAGATTAACCCTAGATTAGATTAGGACCCTTAGATTTAGGAAATCTCTAGAACCCAGCCCTCCAAGCCAGCCTAAAACCCAACCTGGTGCACCCAGGTTCTCTGGACGCCGCGCCCAGGTCGACAGGCAAGTCGACAGGCAAGTCGACTCTCCAGTCGACAGGCCTGTCGACAGCCCTGTCGACATGGGTAGGGCGGGAAATTTCCCGCCTGGCCCCCCTGCTGGCTCCAATTTCGAAATCTAGTTTTGCATTTCTAAATCTGTTTTTAACCTTGAATTTTCTGAAAACTTCTTTGGGCCATAACTGGGCCATACGGACTCCGATTTACAAAATTTCGGACTCTATTCTGCGTATTTTTCCGAGACGAACGCAATGGCATAGCCCGTTACCCCCAATTCCCACGTCTGAGATTATTTATTCTGCGATTAGTGAATTTTAGTATTAACTAAAATACGGGGTGTTACATTCTCCCCTCCTTAAAGGATTTCGTCCCCGAAATCTCTAAGCTAAGGAGAATGCATATCCTACCATCCAAACAACCATCTACTCAAACCATCAACCACGGGCATCCATTGTCCTTAAACAGTTTCTAATGATGTATGAGCATATGCAAAAAGTGTGTGTATATGTTCCCTATCTAATGTATGAACATATGCAAACCATGATAGTGCCATGCATCCATTATGTATGCGAGAGAACCCTATCGACACATACAATTTCTACATGTGTGCACAATCATTCACCAAAATGCATCATCCATATGATAACACAATCATTATACATCCATAAATATAGCTTCCTACATACAATTTTATGCAATATGCAATATGAAGTGACGGAGCCGATCTAGTGCCTAGAGTGTGTGTATATGCATCCACGAGCAACCACTAGCAAACACTTGCATCCACTTGCATCCATCATACATAACATGTCTCAAGCACATGTTTCAACCATAGGACTATCCTATCTGAAGGTCAAAGGTACTAACGAGAGGACATACTAAGGATAAGATAAGCACAAGATATGCGATGAAGGAGAAGCAAAAGGACATACCCTCCGAAAGAAAAGGGTACCTCGAACGCATCTTCGCTTCCGTCTCCCAGGTAGCGTCGCTCTCTTCATCTCCCCTTTGTACTTTGACTAGTTGAACCTCTCTGTTTCTCAACTTCCAAATCTCTGACCCAAGGATGCAAGTAGGAGCTCGTCGAATCGTCGCATCACGCTCTACTTCCACTTCTCTAAGCAAACTCGGCTCTACCACCTCTGCGGTCTCATGTAGGCACTTCCTCCCATGGAATACATCATGTACACCACTAAGTCTGTCGGGCAACTCCACCCATGTACCTCCAAAATCCAAGATACATAGCCTCAAAAGGTCTTCTAAAATATGATTCACCCTCTCGGTCTGGCCGTCTATCTGAGGATGATATGCGGTACTCAAATACAACTGAGTCCCTACCGCCTCTTGCAAACTTTTCCAAAACTCTTTTAGTGAAGATAGGATCTCGATCGCTCACTATACTGGAAGGTACATCATGAAATCTAATAATCTCTCGAATGTAAACTGAAGCTAGACATGGAATAGTCCTCCTGCTCTTCACGGGTATGAAATGGGCACACTTAGTAAGTCTATCTACCAAACCCAAATCCCCGTATTACCCTTCCTTGATTTCGGTAATCCTTCGAGACACTATCCCATTTCCTTAGCAGAACTTCCAATGGGTGAAGCAACCCACTTGGTTTCTTTTGCTCCGCTTTCACCAAGCATCTAGCGACATACTCGGCCATGTCTTTCTTCATACCGGCCAAAAAGAAAACTCGCTTCATGTCTTGGTACATCTCGTCCCATGAGAAAACCAGATTCTTCTTCGTCAAGCGGGTTAATGGGGCTGATATCTTTGTGAAGTCTTTGATGAACTTCCTATAATATCCTGCCAACCCCAAGAAACTTCTTACTTCGGTAGCATTCCTAGGAACTTTCCAATCCTGGATAGATACTATCTTTGCGGGATCCACAGCTATCCCTTCCTTAGAGACCACATGCCCTAAGAATCGCACTTCTCTTCTCCAAAAATGACATTTAGAGAATTTAGCTTTAAGACTATGTGCTCGAAGAGTCTCCAACACTTCTCTGAGATGTAAGGCATGCTTTTCTCCCCTTCTAGAGAAAATCAGGATATTCTCCCATGCAAAATCGTCACAACTATCCATCTCTCACGCAGACCACCTTAGTCGAACTCGACATCCCCCAAATGCAAGCCCCAAAGGCCTAAACCAATATCAGACAAACACCCAAGGGATACCTCCTTCGAATTCAGACGACCTACGTGAGATGATACTAGTAAAAACGGATAAATAATTAAGCCCTTGTCCAACTCTGGATGTCCTCGCCAGTCTCGCTCCAAAACCACCGTTTATCCCATAACTGGCTTTGCTCATCCTATTGAGCACATACGAAAACTTATTTCGCTCCTAGAAAAGACCAAGATGTCATTTACAAAGACCATCACGAACTTATTTAGGTACTCCCTGTACACCCTTCTCATCATATGCGGGGGCGTTCGTCAAACCAAATGGCATCTCCAGCCACTCATAAAAACCATCCGGAGTCCTAAAGGTAGTCTTCTCTATACTATCCTCAGTCACTTTCAACTGACGAAACCTCGTGCCTAAGTCCAACTGCAAAAATACTGAGGCGCCCACTAACTGATCAAAGAGATCATCAATCCACGACAATGGGTGTCTATTCTTCTTTGCGAGTTTATTTAGCTCTCTTTAGCCTACACAAAGTCTGAGGGACCCATCCGCCTTCGTGGCAAAAACTACCGGAGCACCCCACTCCGATATACTTCGTCTTCTAAACCCCTTCTCAAGCAAATTGCCTACTTGCTTATGGAGTTCCCTCCTCTCACAAGGAGCCACGTGGCACACTGGCCAAGACACTGGTTTGGCGTTGTCTACCAGATATATTTGGAAGTCAATCTCCCGCTCCGGAGGTAAGCCCTTCACCTCCTCAAAACACATCCGAGTATTCCCGGACCACTCTATAGATTTCAAACTCTCGACCGACGTGTCAAGCGACTCTAGATAACTTAGCATAACAAATTCCATGGAATTACAAGAGATTTCGAGAGTGTTACCCAAGCGGGTCATAAGCCTAACAACTCTCCTTCCACAATAAGAACGGCACCATTACTGGATAACCAGTCCATGCCCAAAACTAACCCATAGCCCGTGAAGCCCAAAAAGCATCACATCTAAACTCAACGCTAAGTATAGAAACTTTCAAACCCAAACACATCATGGAGCCCCAATTGGGTTTGAAACAACTAAGGGATCATCTACTAACTGGTGTCTCAGTGCAGTGACTCAACTAACAATAATGAAATAAACGAACTCGATGCGTCAAAATCAAATAAAGTTTGACCCTGATAATCAAACAGAAAAACTAGACTTTCAATGGAAATAGTTCTACCTCTTTCCTGAATCGGTGGAACCGCGAGAGCCTGAGCTTGCCCCCTTGCCTGAGTTGGTGCCAAAAGAACTTGCACCTGTCCTCCTGAGGTAGATCCCGTCCTTTCCCCTTTCTTAGGGCAGTCCTTCACTAGATGTCCTGCTTCGTCACAGTGGAAGCAGCCAGCCTTCCTCTTCTTGCGACAATCCTTGCTTAGGTGGCCTAGTGTCCCACAGTTGAAGCACTTCTTCTTTCCCTTGCCACCGTTACCTTTCCCACCCTTATTTTGTTGTTGAGGTTTCTTCTGATCTTCATTCGTCTCGGGTGCTTTATTAGCATTGGGACCCTTCTCTTCCTCATGCATAAGTGCCATG
This sequence comes from Allium sativum, assembly GCA_030737875.1. NCBI lineage: Eukaryota > Viridiplantae > Streptophyta > Magnoliopsida > Asparagales > Amaryllidaceae > Allium > Allium sativum. The sequence continues at coordinate 417,521,398 of CM060913.1, read as the reverse complement.
TCCACTAGCTTCTCGAAAGTGGCCCCCATAGGGATGTGAGACATAGCCAATCCGTGCATCGGTTCGTTTAAGCCTTTAACGAACCTCAGAGCTTTCTCTTCCGGTGTGTTTACCAAGTCTATGCTGAATCTCGCTAACTGCTTAAACTTGTTAACATATTCTTTCACCGACAAGTTCCCTTGCTTTAAGTACAAGAGCCTTTCCACGTGCATATTTTCTTCCGCTTTTGAGAGAAACTTTGCCTCAAACCTTTGCCTGAAATCTATCCAAGAATCAACAGGGCGTTCTCCATTAGTGGCCTCCCACCAGAACGAGGCCTCTCCTTCCATTAACCAAGCGGCTAACCTGACTTTCTTTCCCTCTTCCACTTCCAAGATTTCCATCAATTCTTCCGTCTCATTAAGCCAATCCCTAGCTCCCACAAAAGGTTTTCCTCCAATAGCCTTAAACTTCCTACAAGTCATAGCAAAAGTATCCGCGCGAGGAGGAACGAGTGCAACGGGTGGAGGAGGAGCATTTGCTGGACCTGCAGCGGCGGCCCTAGCCTCTAACAACCTCCTATACCATACTGGTACCGCTACACCGTCCGGAAGATAAAGATCTTCAGCCATGCTGAGACGAAAAAGGGAAAGATTCAAAACGGAGAATTCGAAAGATAAAGATATGGCTATCGGGGATTATGCTTTTCTTTCAAAAACTTTTCTCTTTAAAGACATGTTTTTGAAAATATTTATTCCAAAAATGTTTTTAGAAAAATAGTTTTCTAAAAAATTTATCTGTTCTGGTAACCTTTGCTCTGATACCACGTGTAACACCCCACACCCGCTATGGTCACTCTCTAAGGGAATGCCATAACATCGGTGGAGTATTTTAAGTGAATATAGAACAGAAAAATTACAACAAGACAGATATAAGTAATACTTGAAAATTTCAAAACATCATTTCATTGCAGCGGAAAGTAAAACATGTTTGGTTACATCACAAAACCATAATAAGAGTCAAGTACAAAATATCCATCCTGATAAATAAAAGTACATAATCCCAATACATGAACTGATAGCCATAAAAGAAATGGTAAGCTGAGCTCTACACCTATGGTCCAAGCTCCAAAAGAGAATAAAGTAGCCTGATCAAAGCCCACTCGTACTGGGCCCACTCTGATAACCTGAGGGTTGGGAAAAAGATAAAAACAACGGGGTCAGACATAAGTCTGAGTGAGTCCTATAACTTTAACAATACAATCATTAAAGTAACCAGAGGAGACATAAGCTTGATATACGGTAACGTCTGGGGATGAATGGCTACACTAAGCCGCTAGGTATACTTAGGATAAACTAAGATAACCGTAAAGACGCATCCACCCACCCAAGGATAATTACTACACTGCACCACACCAGTCATTCCTACTTAAAGGTTGATCCCCCTAAGCATACTTAGTAATTTAGTAGTTTCGTGTACCCCTATCTGACTACATAGGTGTACCCACTACTCCCCAAGCGATCGGCTCCCCTACGTAGATACCCGTGCTGGTCCCACAATTGGGGTGTATCATTCCCCAAAGTGGCTACCTGATAATATCAACGGTGCACGGCTTAATATCTACACGATGCAACAACGACTTACCAACCAGCCCGGGTCCACACACGCATATGAAACCCGTTGGTCCCGCGTTGCCACCGCTAACCCGGTTTGGCCTCTTATAGTCAAGCCCAATATGCGTGTCCAGTCACTCGACTAGAGTCGAGCCCACAAAGATACGTTTGGGATATTGGTTGAAATGGGCCCCCACAAGCTACCACCTAAGCTTGTTATTTCTAGTGAATCCCACTTAACCCTTTAACCATGTCCCCTTACATGTTATAAATTTTGGTTAAGTCCTTTAATCATATTCTAATTTTCATACAAGGTACCCACTAGATTTTCACATGCCACCCATGGCACTTACTTAACCCTTTAATCATGTTTAATTACATGTTCCACTTTGGTTAAGTATTCTAATCGTATTTTCACATGCCACCCATGGCACTTACTTAACCCTTTAATCATGTTCAATTACATGTTCCACTTTGGTTAAGTATTCTAATCGTATTTTTCTATTGCCACCCAAGGCAACCCACTAATCTCCTCATGCCACCCAAGGCACCCACTTAACCCCTCATGTCCCACTACATGCTAATATGGTTAAGTGTTTCTTAATTCATTAATTAAGATCATGACCTCATAAAGACCTCTCACATTAGACCGTCTTTTATGACTGCTGGATATGCCGGTTGGTTCTGGGCAGACTTCTGTCATCAAAAGGGTCTAACCTCGTGTCTTTACTTTAATCATGTATTTAATTTATGACTAAGACCTCTCACATTGGGCCAATCATTTGTAGCCGCTGGATGGTCGGTCGGTTCCGGGCAGACTTCCGCTACAAAAGGGTCCAACCTCGTGTCTTAGTTGATTAATTACACCTAATTAATCACCCCCATATTAATTATCCCTAATTAATATCAAGTTTTTCATAACATGGGTAGACCTAACTCAATAGGTAAATTCTCATGGGGTAGACCTATCTCAATAGGTAAATTCCCACTTATGCTTATTCATTTTATGGTATGCTTAATCATAACCATTTCAAACCATTTCATTAACATGTCTATTAACCCCATCGTTTCCCCCACGTACTTATGCTAACACGACATCTTTCCAAGAGAAGATTCTTTCACAATTGACATGGGTTTCACTTAGCATACATTAGCATTAACATGGGTTAAAAGGTGTCCACTTACCTCATGACATTAACCCAACTAGCATTACTAAATAACCCAACTTGCATGAACATACATATGTCATGTATAAAGGCAACTTGCATAAGTGTTCATAAGTTATACAAAGGTGAACTTGCATGTGTCTTAAAGGTGTGAACTTGCACAACATGTTACATGTTAACTTGCATAACATCATACACATAACTTGCATAATATTATAAACAAAACTTCCATATCAACATACACATAACTTGCATAACATCATGCACATAACTTGCATAACATCATACACATAACTTGCATATGAACTTGCATAACAACATGCACATAACTTACATAACATCATACACATAAACTTGCATAACATGTTGAGCTTGCATATAAGCATACACATAACTTGTATAACATGTTGAACTTGCATATAAGCATACACATAACTTGCATCTTAAAGGAGGGTAAACATGCATACACATATATATTCATAGCATATAAAGGTGCCATCTTGCATATGTATGCATCACATTTAAAAGGGTAAACTTGCATGTCATGATTTATGCATAATACCAAACACTTAGCATGCATAAAACCACCTACTTAGCATGCATAAAATCAATTACTTATTATGCATAAACCCACCACTTAACTTGCATAAACCCACATATCCAACTTGCATAAACTCACATATTCAACATGCATAAACTCACATATTTAACATGCATAAACTCACATATTCAACATGCATAAACATAGGATTAATATTAAACATAGATTAGCATATTCACATCATATCATATGACTTGAAAACCCATTAATCCTCATGCAAAACCATAGATCTCACCATATCTCATCTACTTAATTTAACAATTGATCATCAAAGTGATAGAAACTCACCAAAACCTAGATTAGCAAACTTATGAAGTAGAATTAGTTGCTTTAGTTGAAGAAGATGTTGATTAGAGGTTGATTAGCTTGCAACTCTCTTCATTGATTTGTGGAGGCCATGATCAAGTTTCATTTTGCCATAGTTTAGTTACAAGATCTAATTATGAATGAATTAGGGTAGGGTTGGGGTCTTATTTATAGGATTAGGTAGTGTTTTAGGCCCTTAGATTAACCCTAGATTAGATTAGGACCCTTAGATTTAGGAAATCTCTAGAACCCAGCCCTCCAAGCCAGCCTAAAACCCAACCTGGTGCACCCAGGTTCTCTGGACGTCGCGCCCAGGTCGACAGGCAAGTCGACAGGCAAGTCGACTCTCCAGTCGACAGGCCTGTCGACAGCCCTGTCGACATGGGTAGGGCGGGAAATTTCCCGCCTGGCCCCCCTGCTGGCTCCAATTTCGAAATCTAGTTTTGCATTTCTAAATCTGTTTTTAACCTTGAATTTTCTGAAAACTTCTTTGGGCCATAACTGGGCCATACGGACTCCGATTTACAAAATTTCGGACTCTATTCTGCGTATTTTTCCAAGTCGAACGCAATGGCATAGCCCGTTACCCCAATTCCCACGTCTGAGATTATTTATTCTGCGATTAGTGAATTTTAGTATTAACTAAAATACGGGGTGTTACACTCATGGCTCCTCCCTTCAGTCATCGAGAACCTTTAGACCCCCGGTCTCTGTCGCCTTCTTGAGATTGCACCAAACAAAGAAAATTGGAGAATCAGGAATGAATATTCCACACACACAAATAAGTGTTGTGTCACACAGTGCTTATGAGTGTGTGTGCCGTAAGTGTTCCCTCCGTGCACCAGATGTCAGCCTACTTGAAGAGGTAATTTCCCCAATGCTGAGCAATAAGATCTTGACATTTTTGTCATTGAACCCATAGGTAGACGTCTCTGTTGGGACGATGTCCAAGCCCTAGAACTGATGCTCAGCCTCCATCAATGTGGTGGTCCTAGAGATCATTACTAGAGAAATTGGTTCGAAACCCTCTCCCAACCTTGTCTCCTCTACGAGAGTTGGAACGAGAGTGGACATAAAAGCCATCTCCTCAAGTGGACTCATCCTCATCATCACCGTCATGGTCACTTATTTCCCCCTGAGCTCCTTCCTCCTCCTCTCTGGTTGGGGGCATGTTAGGATGCACGACAGAAGGAAAACACACACACACCTACGGACTCGGAGGAACATCTCCTATCTCAACTTCCGCCACTTCTTTCTCTTCATCGTCGTCGTCTTTACGACCTATTGAGCAATCTTCAGGAAGTAATCTTGACACATGGAGGAGATGATCTGATAATAAAGGTCGGGCATCACGAAATGCATTTGGCATATTCCTCAATGCCAAGAATCACTCAAAGTAAACATCATCCATGGGACTCTGAGGGAAACCTGCTATATGGAGTGTCAAGTTAGTTTACAGCTTATGACTCAATTAACTTGAAAAAAACATAAATTTTAAAACACTTACGACCCGCAAGCCATCTCCTCGCAAATCTTGGTGGGCATGGGACGTAGAACCAATCGTGCATGAAGTGACTGAGCTTGTTCCATGCCTCCAGGATGATACAACTTTTGGTTTCTGCCTTTAAGTAGACGAGGGAAGGCGAAGTGCTTCTTCTCTTCATGGAGTAGAGGAACCAAATACCTTCCCTACTCACTTTTATGTTCGAACACTCTATGAATAAGATATAAGTGCCAAGAAGAAAGGCGTACGCGTTTGGATAGATAGGCGAAAGAAGTGCTGAATGTACTGAATGTATGGGCATGATGGAGGTATGTACCTGAAAAAGCACATTTGCATGTTCCAAGTATAGTCCTCTGGAGTGCGTGTGCCCTATCATCCTTCCCGGGGATCAAAACATCAACCCAGGATATTCTGTACTTCGCACAAATATGCCTCAACGAAGCTTCATTGATTCGTGAAAAACTGAATCCGAAGGATTCTCCAGATTATAGGCATCTACCACCATGGTCAGTGCCACCAGAATGCCCTCCTATTCGCTACCTACATCCTCCTCTTATTGTAGGCCCAATCATGTTGGTTCTGCCTCTTCCTTGATGACTGACTCATCCACATGCTCCTGATCATGCATGTTGTGTGGGCTCATTTATTGGGAAGAGGCAGAAGCTTCGAAAGTCTTAAGCTCACTGCCTGTTGAGATGGAATCGTATGAGGCTTCAGGAGAGTTCAAAGATAGTTCCGTAGCTCCAGCTATTAAGTCGTGGAGTCATCCAGAGTTTTTTTATGTCATTGCAAACTATACTCTCAAGATAGTTGTGTTAGTAACTACACGAAAACCTGTACCCCCTGTGTTTATGTAAACTAACGTGGAACATGCAGTGGCGTGCGTGTTGATGCAATTATAGAAAAACATTTCAGAACATAATGATGGTTTCTAGTTTCATAAGCTCAAACCATCGTCGTTGCTAACCGAGGTCGCAGAATTCACATCGAGTCGCGATTACATCGTGATTAGGTTGAGAAAAGAGTCATGAAGTTAATGGTTCAGGCATATGTCCATAGTATGAGTTTATACTCTAATCCCATGTGCATGTCTAAATTGTTAGTTCAAATAGGTTCATTTGTTGAGCACTAAAGCATTAAATGAAAAAACGTTCAATTTCGATCCTAACCCTATCGTACAACGTCACGAAATGATTCGAGTTCATGAACTCTAGTTTTAAAGTCGAAAATTTTCTAATTGTTCTGAGATATGAATTAAAATTTCATACCCCCTAGCTTAGAAACATTTCTTCATGCCGAACTTCAGTCGATAAGAAAGCCAAGTGTTTCAAGATACAAAAATTACTTTTTGTACCCCACGACACTCATCTTTTTTCTTTCACCAAGTCTCCACTCGACCTTCCAACACCTTCTACCGATCCTACACCTTCTTCCCTAGTTCGTATCACACGTTTCTCTGCCCTCTAGAACTTGTTTCTGGCTAAATCTTATGGGATACGAAATTTCATTTTGTATCCCCATGACTTAGCAAAAAAACAACAGAGTCTTTGGGGATACAAAATGAGATTTCATATCCCACGACTTAACTACCTACCAAATGGGTCAAATCCTTCTACTCCTCCTTTTTTATCTCTCATTTTCGTCTCCTTGAGTAAGAATTGTCCAAAAACATAAAGTTCCTCTAGGATACGAAATCTCAATTCATACCTGAGGACTTAGAATTTTTTTTTCATTTCTCTCGAGATCCATACTCCCAAATCGCCTCCCCATCTCCTATTTTCCACTTTCGTACTCCAAGCTCTCCCAAGGCTTTGAACTCTCCTTCCTCAACCACCATAGCAAAAGTCGTCCTCTCCTCCTTCACCCTCAACATTGAATCAAACGCTTCCATAACAAATCGAATTCAGTAAAAACACGAATTCAAACCTACCTGAGCTCAAGAGGATATCCTAGGAGCATTCATGGATCCAAGCATGTCAGAGAGGGCAATGTCGATGGTCATTGGTAGGTTGTAGCGGGGATTCAAAGTTCAAAGAGTCACGAAAATACCTTAGTCCATGAGTAAGAAAAATGGCATGAAAGGAGAGTAGGGTTTTTGGATCTCATATTTATAGAGGAGGTAGGAAAAGGATTCTAGAAACTTAGAATATTTTAAGTATTCTAGGATTTGTACCGATCCTACAAAAAATAAAAAGGAAGGGAAAAGAAAAGAAGAGAAGGAGAAGAGGTAATTTGATCAGCTCCAAGATCGGTGAAATTTTCAAAACTCAAGACTACAGCTACGGTCATACTTACACATTTTCGAAATTTCGAATGTCAAAACCAACTCGACTCGCTAACCGTTCATTGACTCACAAACCTAAACGTTCTAGAGTACACGGCAAGCGATCGAGTTTCCAATTCGATAACATTTTCGAAAAATAGCTTTCACGATCGCAAAACCGAAACATGTCATTCTGATTATGTATTGTTATAAACTCCGATCGTATCTTGGAAAACCATATGCAAAAGTGTGAGTGCATACGTGACACTGTGCTGACAATGACTTGTTTACATTCCACCGTAAGAGGGTGTCGACGACTAGCATTTAATTTCTTGAATCGATAGGAATTAGACACACACCTGAGCAACTAGACATGATTTCCAGTCTAAGTAATCGGAATTACCAACAACATTAGAACTTCGTACTTATAACGAACTTCGATAAGGCGTCATAGCTGCTCAAAAACGATGTATTCCTTGGAATGAATTGCTCAATGGAAAGGTCACGACCAATCGCTCGGCAAGACTTGGAGATCCTTTCGACTTCCAGAAAGACCTGTCTCAACTTAAAGCACATCATGTTAACACAACACATCCTTTCGAGGGACAAGTGTTACCCGATTTTTGGCACATCTACCAGAAGCAGTCCAAACCAACACGACTTGGCTCATCGCGTGGTTAAACAACCCAGAAGTTTTGCCAAAATAATCAGGATTCAAGCCCAAATGAAGCCCTACAAGTATGGTTGTTCTAGCCCGTCAAGACTAGCTCCAAAATAATTAAGTACCCAGGGATCGGTAAAACCATCATCTGAGTTTGTATCCCTGAGACCCTTCACTTTTCGTAACCCTAATTTCTCCTCTAAATTTTTTATCCTCACAACTGCACTTCAGATCGGTGCAACTCCCCGAAGGCTCTATGATCGGTAGAACTTCCGGATACCATTGAAATATTATAAGTATTTCGGGATCGGTGTAAAGGATTTCATATCCCCGCAAAGCTTCAGGGATTGGCACGAAAGGAAGTGTTCCAAAATCAGTCCAAAACAAGTACTTCAGGATTGGCACAAATAGTTTTGTATCATGGGATAGGAAAGTCGGCATAGAATAAAAGGGTTCCATAGTTGGAGCGGGGAAGGGAAAAAACTAAGTATACCAGGACTAGTACCGATCTCGGGATACAAAAAATAGTGGAACATGCCTAACAGCCTCCCCTCTTACCTACTCCTACCTGCTCCCTCTGCTATAAATACGCACCATTCTACTATAAAAAAGGCTTGGATTTTTGCTCTCTTTACGCTTTGGGAAGAAGATATTGCCTACTTGATTTTCAAGCTTGCTCCATCGCTTCGAGAAGAAGAAATCTACCTCTTTTTGGACACTTGGACTTTTTGGATTGCTTAGGTATTTCAAGAAGAAGAACTTAAGATCCATTTTGGACTTTGTTGAACTTGATTTCCACCATTGTCATTGTTGTTGTTTGGAACCATTGTTCCCACCATTGTACTTTTGACATTGAATTAAATAAAAGAGCAAAACCTTCAAAGTGGATGTAGGTTCTCATGAACCGAACCACTATAAATACTATGTTGATTTATTTGCTTCATAATTTTCAGTATTGAACGTTTAGTTTCATTGTCTTGGAACTCGTTGAGTATTGTGCTAATTTTTTCCATCAACATTATATATGTGTGGTTAGTATAAGCACTCACTTACATATCATTATGTATTGTACTTATGATGTATCTTTATATAAACGTGTCTACTATTCTATGATCTATGTTATTTGTCGATATTATGTTTTTTTGGATAGATTCGTTAGCCACCATAGTATTGTATTAAGCTAGAATTGCACACGTCAATCCATATGAGGTTAGAAAAAAAGAGCACCAAATCAACATGTGCAATATTTATTTAATACAACTTACGGATGGTCGCTCCTAACCATCCATATTCTCTCCACTAGCGAACGGTATCACCTAGTAATACTTTTTATTAACATAGGTCTCGGTGTGGAGCATCACATAATGGTATTAGAGCTGAATTTAGAACAATGTATGATGGACACAGAAAAATGCACATACTACAGTACATCAAATTATAACATAAGTGTTAATATAGTCCCTAATCGATTTCATTCTTAATCGTAACCTTTAAGGTAGATATAAGTTGGGAATACATCTAGGAATGCATTTTAATTCCATAGTATTCCATATTAAATTTAGTTAATAATATCTTATCCTTGTGAATAATCGTTATCTTCTCTTATCCTTTCAATTTATAGTTGAAAAAGGCAATGGTGACGTCTCTGGTGCTAGGCTATCTAACGGCCCACACCCAGAGGTAATTTACATGTCTACCGAAGTTTATGGAGCTATTCTATAGTACCCAGCCTCCAACTCCTATGTGTTCTTCTCCTCCGTGCAAGTATGCATTTTTTTCATATGTGTGGCAACTTCACCCACTTAGGAAGTAAGTCTTTCAAAGGATCTAAGATTGTTCTTAAGGTCTAGGCATGGTTGCGTACATGCTAGCGTATATTTTCTTGGATAGATTTATCCGATCACCATCGCATTCTTGTAGCATCGAGCTTGCAAGAATATGATCCGGATTGGTACGAGCTTCTTATAGCCGAGGTATATGAGTCCACTCTTGAGTGAAAGCAGTTCAGGGAGCGTTTGAGATCAAATTTGTTCTTGAATCGAAGAAAGATGGTTTAGATCAAATTTGTTCCTAAATCGAAGAAAGTTGGTTTAGCCCATCATTTCCTTGAGTTGAAGCAAAGAAAGGCTTATAATTTCAAGTATGTTGCTTCTTTTGAAGCCTTGTTCAAATATGGTATTGAGCATATTGATACATCTTATAAGAAGATTCTAAAGTTTGTGAGTTGTCTAAAAGTACCTGACAAAATCTTTGATGTTATAACTCAAGTTGTCTTTTAAGGAGCTTATTGACTCGTCGCTTCACCTTCAAGTGATCAAGAATGAAAAGGATAACAGTGATACGACGTAGGTTTCAAATAAAAAGATGTTCCTATTTCACAAGCCTAAGTCTTTTCAGCATAGTTTAAAGAAAAAGTATATTGGTTCTAGCTCTCAGCTCAGCGCAGCATAGCAAAAGGAGATGTTACACTTATGGATCCAACAATCATTTAATTAGAGAGTGTCCTATACCTGCACATGTCTTGTTTGCAAGAAAGAGAGGAATTGGTCATCTTCATGCCCCGTTGCTCTAAAGAATTCAAAAATTAGTAGGCTTAATGCGATGGATGCATCAAGTGGATTTTCTCAACCCCGAGATACTTTTCCTTCTATCCTTAAAGGTTTAATCTTATTTCATAGTCGTCCTATTTGAGTTATATTCAACACAGATGCATCACATTCATTCATATCGAAGGAACTTGTAGATGTTATTTCTTTGGATGTGACTTGTCTTGTGACTTCTTTGAGGATTGGAAATCATATTAGGGGATCAGCAACACTTAACATGTTATGTGAAAATGTTAAGATTTTTTTATGTGGCTTTTCTTTTCATGTGAATCTGCAAGTTAATCATTTCCTTAGGTTTGATATGATATTGGGTATGGATTGGCTCGTTCAATAGGAAGCCTATATCTTTTGTTCTGAAAAAATTCTATATCTTAGGCATCCTAATTAGTCCAGTCAGTTATCTCTTATTCTTGGGGATGTCGGTTACAATTTTGAAGCATCTTTATTTTCTCTTGGTCTCTGGATGATGATGACCTGTCTCAAATTCTCATCGTTTGTGAGTTTTTCTGATGTGTTTGATCCTATTTCGAATTTTCCACCTAAGAGAGAAATTAAGGTCTACATCAATCTAATTCTAGGTGCGTAGCTAGCTAGTCATCCTCCCACAAGGATGTTTACTAAATAAAATGAGGAACTAAAGAAGCAGATGTAGAACTAGAAGTCAAACAGTTCATTTGGTCTAGTTCATCATCTTAGGATACCCAGTAGTATTCATGAAGAAGCCTAATGGAACTCTTAGGTTTTGCATTGATTACTGCAAGCTTAATGAGTTAATCATCAAGAATAGATATTCGTTGCCCATGATTGACAATATATTTGATCAGCTAAGTGGTGTAAAGTTCTTTTTACAACTAGAGCAAGCCATTGGATTTTATTGGTTATGAGTTGTGGAGAATATCATTACCTTTACAATATTCCACACTTAATGCGGTTCTTATGAGTGGCTCGTCATGTCATTCGGTTTGACGAATGCTCCAGCCCATTCTCGATCTCATGAATCGAGTATTCTACGAATATCTTGATAAGTTAGTCTTGGTTTTCATCGATGACATTCTTTTATATTCTAAGTTCAAAGTCTATCATACTCAACACTTGAGAATTATTTTGAGTTTTCTTGTAACACCCCATAAAATAAACCTAAAATAGACATAGGATTATTAATTTAAATAAATAATAATAATCAGTAATAAATTCATGGGGTGAAAATAGAATTTTCAATACTTGGGAATTATGAAAGTATTTCTATTGCGTTCTTAGTGAGATTCTGATACGTTTTCAAATTTTATTTACTGAAAACGGAGTCCGTGTGAATGAGATATTAATAAAAACAAGTTATGCGTAAATATTTACACAAGGTTTGAAATTAAAATAGATTAAATATAAATCTAGAATATAATTAATTATGGATTAACATAAAAGAGTAATCCAAGAGGATTTTAATTTGTGTATATATATTCATATGCAATGGGGACAAAGATAACCAACATAATGAAATAAATCGAAGGCATTAATAAAGAAATTAATAGAAAGCATCATCACGGGAGATTCAAATCTCCTGGCTCGACCCCATAAAAGGGGTTGACTGCCCCTATAGGATGGGGGCTGACCAGGTGTCCGACCATCCTCCTATAGAGAGGGTTGACCGCCCTCCTAACGGGATGGATGGTGAGTGTATGTTTTTTAAGGAGATTTATATAGTTTTTCATCAGATAGACCATCCAGATTAAATCTAAATAATCCAACGGTATATACTCACACTTTCAACATAAATATAGCTACCTAGCCTCACTATAAACCTTACTTTCAATTCTTTCTATGCCTCCATATTGTCCTTCTTCCATTGCTAATTACAGAGAAAAAGGTAAGGATTCTCTACTATTCCTATAACCTCCATTTTATCCTTTCAATTCCAGATTAATATAGATTCAGGTTCTAGAATTTAGTGTTATATATATATATATATGAGATTCTAAGATTTTCATTCTTATATATATATTAAATAGAAGGATCGGAGTATGATTTCGAAGGCTAAATCCAGATCTGATTCTACACGAATCTCGTTGTTCTTCTTTGTCAAATCACTATGAGTGGAAACCCTATAAGTTGTTATTTTCTATCTCTTGTAGCTTGGATTTGAATTATTATGCATATACAATATTTTGATCAAACGAAAATAAATTACTATAAACCCTTAAAATTCTTTATTTGGGTTTGTGTTATTGAAATAATAAACGTTAGGCTTTCAGTGTTGTGAGATATTTAGTTTTTGGTTCTGATTCACTTAATTCTTATTTTAAATGTTGATACATTTTGTGTATTAAAAACGTAAGATTTGTGTATTGTAACTTAATAGATTTAAACGTCTATTTTAAATAGATTTGTTTTAATGTATTATATACAATATATTAGGATCTTAGATTTTTATATGCATTATAAATTGAAAAGTGAAGCAGTGCCAAAAACAAGGTTTTTGCATATAATTGGATTTATTGCACCTTGCCTATACTTTTATTATTTAAATTAAATAACTATTCAAACCTAGCTTGCAAGTTTTATTTGTATGTGTTGTTATTCCCTTTTAATCCATAAATGGGAATATGCATATTGGACCATGTTAATTGATAGGGATATTAACTTGTGTACCTTAATTGTGATTGTTAGGATTGACATTTCAAATGTATGAGGTCGTTATTCTTGTGCGCTAAATTTACGCCTATTTATTTATATATTTATAGCTTAATTAGACATGATATTAACGCGTATTAGATGCATACTAAATACATTTAAATTGGGAAATAGAATTTGAATGTCCCTGTAGGAATTTGTAAGTGTATTTGTATGTGTGTGAGTTAATGGCTTTAATTATAATTAACGACACACGATGGTTAACGATAACTTGTTGTAGAAATCTGCCCAGAACTGATGATCATATCTAGCATCTACAAGAAAAACTGGTTAATGTAAGAGGCCCAGGTGTCATGGGTCATTATAGTTATTACACTAAGACGCGAGGTTAAGCCGAACTTGTAATGGAAGCCTACCTAGAACCGCCCGACAAATCCAACATATACAAGTGGTCGGTTTAATGTGAGATGTCTAGTGTGTATTTGTGTTTGTGCCTATCTTGAGAAGGTAATAAGTGATTGATCCACCTTGTTGGGTATTAAGTGGTTAGGACTAGGTCTGCTCCTAAGGTTCATCCTTGGTTCTACACCAGAGTCATGTGACTCTCCCTACTTGGTCATAAGTGTTCATTGGGTCTGCCTTTCTCTCATAAGGTATTAAATGGTCTTAATAGATGATAACGTATGAGTGGGATATTTCTCCTGAAGTGTCTGCTTCTTATCTAGGGGCATAATGGGGGCTGACCTAGGGATGGTTTATATAAAAGACCTAAAGGAACCACGGTCTAAGGCAAATATTAAATGGCCAGAGTTCACCCAAAGGGATAATTATATAGTAACGAAGGGGTCCGCCAAGAGGGTCTTAAATGATGTGGTGTTCCTACTTAAACCTGGTATTAACTGACTGCTTTCTATCTGTCGATCTACAAGGAGAGTATGTATTTGAAAACGTTGACGTTAAGGACGAGGTCTTGTGTAGCTAGGGGTCCTCAATAGGGTAATAACTAAAAGTAGGAATATGCCCTTAAATAAATTTAGGTAATGGCCTTAAGTGACTAGGTATAGCCTACCTCGTAGAGAATTAAGTGAATGTAAGGATGTCTACCCTTATATCAACATATAGGCCTTAAGTGACTGTAGGGATGTCCACCTCATATGTTTAGTTGTATATGCTTGTTTGCGAAGACATAACCTAAACAATTTACACTACTAAATATACGAAATAGTCATTCCTAAACTTATATGATTTTCATTCACCATAAAATTATGTTCTGACCACCCTTCTCTTAACATAAACTGGTTAGTAGGTGAGGAAACTTGGATCAGTGATGATTAGTGATGCTTTTGAGATGGAGCCCGACGATGGAGGCTTTAGTTATTTATGACAGCATTATTATTATTATCATTATGCACTACAACAAATATGTTCATTGACAACATTGAAAAAATGCTATTATATAAATTTACAGCGTTTTAAAGAATGTTGTTTACCAACACGTTGTTATATATCATGGGAATATCACAATACTTTGAAAACGCTGTAGAAAAATTACATACTACAGCGTTTTAGTTGTTGTTGTTATTTTTGTACAGCGCTTTAAATGGCATTGCTATTATTTTTATACAGCATTTTGTGTTGTTGTGTTTGCATAGCTAACACAAATTATTCCTTCTTCATCACATATATAACAGCATTTTATATGGGTTAGAAACGTTGTCATCGTCTTAATACCACAGCGTTTTTATGAATATATAATAGCGTTTTAAACCGCCTAGAATCGTTTTTATTGCCCACATATTACAGCGTTTTCAAACATGTATAACAGCATTTTACAAAGTCCGGAAACGTTATCCCCATCCATATATCACAGCGTTTTCCAGCATATATTACAGTGTTTATTTCTAGTTAGAACTGTTGTTACTCCCTTTATATCACAGCGTTTTACCATATATATCACAGCGTTTTTTATCGTTCGCAAAGGTTGTTCGTTCCCGCATGCCACAACGTTTTTCCAACATATATCACAACATTTCTGTAAAGTTGTTGACGTACATCAATCAGCATTTATCATTTTTACACAATGCAGTTCAAAATAATCACGAAATTCAAACAACACAAAAGAATTATAATTATAAAACTATATCACATAAGTTATAATAATTCCATATGCCAAATAGACAACAGTTGTACATAACATTTTGTAGTCGATGTTCCCATCTAACCTGTTTTTACAAAAGATGCTTACTGAGAAAAAAGAAAAATATAAACCGTTCAAAGTCCAAGCTCGTGTGCTCCAAAGTTGAATTTCCGTCATGCATCAAACATCAAAACTTGATTTGGCAATAAGAAAATACATAACTACTCTTGTTGTATATGTATGACATTGAGAAATTGCTAACAACTGAACTAAAAAGTACGACTCATGGCAATGTGAAAAGAAAACGAGGTCAAGTGTGATCAAGTCATCTTGTTGTTGAATTCGGTATAAATATAACATTTCTAATATTGGCTTGTTTGACTAGTCGTAGTTCTTAAACTACTTGACATCGTTGGCATAGTTCAGTTCCATGCACAAACAACATTTTTTTTTCCAACCAGCATCAGAAACTTCGCAACATTTCTTGTGTCAACAAATATGCGTATGGCTTAGTATGACCAAATTGCAAGAAAGAAAAATTGTGTAAGATCAAAATGTTTGAAGTAACTAGGTCACCATATCTTTTATTTTTTCCAGTTTTATCTACCTAAACGAAATTTAAATATTCGGTTTTAAGAGGTGAAAAGGGAAATTATACTTGAAGTAAAATTCTACCAAAACAATCATAATAAGGAGTATTTTTCATCATTCATAATGACGATAAGTAAAGAGAAGTATAAGTCATTCTTACTTGAAGACGATTCTGCGGTGACATTTGTCGAAGGTCAACTTATAGTAGAACCAGTTGCATCTTCAATAAACTCAAACTCAGATGTAGGTCTCCATAAAGGTGCATTTGGAACTTTGACAATATCAACCCAAACTTTAACGACACCTTCTCCCAAATGAACAAAATGGACCATCGCATTTGGGTCAGTCGAAGACATGCGTCCTTCAGCAACAACTTCTTTCACTCTATGAACACTAATCAACTTGCATTAATTGTTTGAATTGAAATTAGTGATCTGTCATGCAAAATATGAAACTGTTTAAATATGTTTTCTACAAAATAGAAGTGATTATAATAATAAAACGGTATCAAGGTATATGCATGTTTTTATAATTTAAATACATAAACTACACATTACCTCTGAACGTGATGCTATATTTGGCATATCAGCAGATGTCGTAGCATTAATATCCTCAAGAATGACATTTTTTTTGCGGCCAAGCTACTTTGCACCCAATAGCTTCTCCAACATATGTCATACCAAATGGTGCTCTCCATAAGAATGCATCTGGTTTTTTTGGCGCATCAATCAAAACAAGCACAGCAGACTGTCCAAGTGGAATATTATCCGCGAGCTGATTTGGATCAGTAGAGTACAACCACCCTTCGGCAACCAATTATTTGCTTCCAACCCAATCATACAACTTGCATTTCTTATTTGTTGATGAAATTTTACTTTAGAAAAAAAAAATATTATCAGATTCTTATATTAAATCGTAGAGATAATGAGTGCATAAAGAATTAAGTATACCGCATTTTCATTATTTTCAGAGTCTATCGTAGTGTGGAGTACAACTCTATCACATGGCTATGCTGCTATCTCATCCTTAGCTTCTCCAATTTGTGAGATTATCCTAGGAGTAGACCTCTATAAATAAGCATCCAATTTCTTTGGGAATTGTATCAAAATTTTCATGGCATTTGGTCCAGGTGGAATATTGCATAAAAGCTCTTTAGGGTCAGTTGAAAGAACGCTTCCTTCAGCTACTATTTCGTCCATCCCTGTCCATTCCAACAAATTACATCTTACATTCGGTTGGTCATACTAACTCTACATTTAGTCAAAATCATTTACATTATATATCAATCAAAATAAATTCCATTTTTATGGCAACAATAATATAAATCATTTGTACCACTTGAGATTGACTCTCATCTTTGCTGATTCCTTTAACCTAGTAAACAATCATGCAATTAATTATTAATTGATGGTGATCGCGATGCAATTATGTAAACAATTATGCAAATTAAGGGGACGTCTCACAAAAAATTAAAAACCAAACGTCTGAATCAATAAACGAGAAGTCTGAAAATTGACAGGGTTAAAATAAAAAACAGGAAAACTAAAATTAGACTTCTGAAAAAATTAGCAGACATCAGAAAATAAGTACGAGTTTAAAAATAATCCAAACCGGATGTCTGCAACAATTTCCAAATGTCTGAAAACTTCCTCGGGTTGAAAAAAACCCTGAATCAGACGTCTGTTTTTTCATATTGGAGGTCTGATTTACAAAATGTCGGTTATTTTTATATAAAAATAACTGTAACCTTATGTTCCTCACTCTTCGATTTCACCGATCAAATCGAAACTTCTGTAACCCTAAAATCCCAAATCCAGTCCAAATCATGGGTCATAAAAAATTTGTTTATCAAAACGAAAGAGGGCAGATGAAGAATCATCAAATCGTCCACAAACTACTGAAGAAACACACCGACCATTTTCACAATCATGAATTGACAGATGGATGAACAAAGCACCCTTGGCAATAGAAAGATATGGATTGATGCAGAATAAAATCCTACATACTGGTCCATTCTACAATCTCATTGATTTTCCGATGTATGAATTAAATAGCTTATGCCAGGATGTTGGTCATGTAACACTAGTCTCAGTCTTTTCTAATCAATTTCACATTGACCAGCTATCCATCTTTATATTCTATGCGAACTTAGTTAGTACAGGTTTTTGGAATCCTCAAATAGAAAAAGAATGGATTTGGTCAAGTGTTAGCGGGGTTGCTATTAGATTCACAGCTAAAGATATAGGAGATGTATTACAATGTTCTAACACCAAGACAAATATCAATGATATTCCCAATATGCATTTTAAGCCACGGGATAACATTACTCATCAAATTTGGGAAGACGATATGCCTTAGTTTTGTACTAAATATTTAAGACCAAAAGCGAGATTTCTTGCCCAAGTTCTTATAAATACAGTCTTTCCTCGGCATGGAAGTCATGAAAAAATACTTGATCTAGAGCATGGGGCCTTATATGTTATATTTGGTGGTATTCAAGTTAATTGGGCTTAATTTATCTTTGATGAATTAAAGGAATTTTGGAGTAGGTCTTAACAAACAATTATTTATACTCCGTTTATTATGAGATTATTAAAGGAAAAAGAAGTTCTGACTTATTTATCAACGTTTGAGGAAATTTCGGTTAAGGAAGCGGGTAAAAAATTCTTCTCCTTGATGCATCTCCCGGAAGAACCACCAATAATTTGCACTCTCGACGAATGGAGAGATAATCATCAAGGTAAACAAGTTTCGCCGCAAGAGCATACTCAAAAGCACATTCACGTTATGCCAGAATATTCCTCCCAACAAGTTTTTCAATATCAAACATTTGAAGGTATGACTTCTACCAAGGCACAAATTCTTCCAAACGAATCATTTTATCAAGTCATCATTCATAATCAACAAATATTGTATCAAAATCAAGTTGCCTTGGGGAATCGTATTGCGAATATGGAACTTACACTAGCATCTCGTCTCGCAACTATTGAGACAATAATGAGTGCAACAGCACGGTCTCTCACTGAAATTTTACGACGTACTCAACCACGGACTCCACCATCTCTATCCTTTTCAGTACATAATTCTAAAGGAAAAGAAGGTTTCAAATAAATCTGGTGACAAGGAGGAGAAAGTGGAAGAAAAAGAGGGGGAAGGCAACCCAAATGAAGTGAGCATCGAACCTAAGAAATCCAATGAAAAGAAGGAGATGGAGGAAGAAAATGAGGGGGAAGGCGACCCAAAAGAAGCGAGCAACGAACCTAAAGAAAAAGAAGATTCAAAGATATCCAATAACAAGGAGGAGATAGAGGAAGAAAAAGAGGGGGAAGGCGACCCAAAAGAAGCGAGCATCGAACTAGAGGAAAAAGAAGATTCAAAGAAATCTGATGACAAGGTGGACATAGGGGTAGACAAATAGGGGGATAACGACTCAACAAAAGCAAGAGTCGAACCTAAAGACACTAACGCTTAATTTACAATTTATGAAAAATTATGTATGTATTAAACTTTATTTTGTGACATGGTTGTGTTTTGATTTTGACTTTGATGTATGCTATATTGGTGATAACTTGATGATGTTAGTTTGTTGTGTATTGTGGATATGGCTCTAATTCATCACTATTGTATCTCCCTTATGACATACTTGGTTATATTTTTTGAATAATGCTGTATACATGCTATATTAAGCAAAATAGTCTATATTTACTCAACGTAAAGTATTAAACATTAGGGTTGTCAACGGATGCTTTCAGATACAGATAGTGCCATACTCGTATCCGTATCCAGAATTATTTTCGGATATAGGATATCCATGCCCGATTAATTTTCGAATATCGAATATCCATATCCTCTTAATTTTAGGATACAAAAGGATATCGAAATGTAATGATTAACTCTATTTTCTTGTTTTGATTTATAAATATTACGTCAATTAATCGGACGGATATAATGAGTACACAGCTGATTTTGATGTGTCAGACATCTGGGGATATTGCCAGACGTCTGATATTAGAACCAGAAAACTATCTGAATGATAATCAGACGTCTGATATTTTACCCAGACATCTGAATTTCATCTCGGTCTAAAATATTATGCCTGAAGAAGTATTCAGACGTCTGGATTTTTTACCCAGACTTCTGAAATTTCTCTCGGCCTAAAACAATTGTAACTGAAGCAGCACTCAGACGTCTGGATTTTTTATCCAGACGTCTGAATTTCATCTCGGCCTAAAAGTATGGGGAAGACTAGAACATGAAGATTGAAACACCCCACCTCCATTAATGTCACTCACAAAGGGAATGCATTAACTTTAGTGAAGCGTTATAGGTAAAAATGAAGATAAATTACAAGATAGACAAATAAACAGCGGAAAACTGAAATCATTTCATAAATAGTGTGGTCCAATCAAAACCTTACGAGCATTTTCTCAAAAACCAACTTCTAAATTATTACAATAAAACAACTGTCTTGATTTAAAAATCCAAGTACATAAAGAAGCATAACACAGTAGCAAAGCAGCATAAATCCCCAATAAAAGTGTAAACAAAGCCATAGACCAAGAAAAGAGAATCCAAGCAATACATCTTGTAACAACCCGTGTTTTATAACGTGTAATAACCATAAATCATGGCAGAATTAATTTTTAAAATGAGAATCAAGGGAAACGGGTTACGCCATTGTGTTCGTCTCGAAATTCTGCTTGGAAACGAGTCCGAGTTTTTGAAAATCGGAGCCCGTATGACCAAGTTATGACCTTTCGAAGTTTTCAGAAGTTTTCAAGTTCAAAACAGCTCAATTCGAATTCAAAATTCGAAATTCAAACCTCAGAATGGACTGGGCGGGAAATTTCCCGCCCAGGACCAAGTCGACCTGGGGGTCGACTATGTAGTCGACCTACCCAGGACCAGGTCGACCATAGTGTCGACCTGGGGGTCGACCTGGTGGCCGAGTCCACTTTTGAAGCTGGATTCACTTTGATGTATCTGGCCTCGTTTCTGTCTACATTCGTTGACCTGACCCTATAAATACAGCCCCTAACACTAGTCTCTCTACACACAATTCTTTCTGACCTCATGCTGCTCTAATTCTGGTTTAAAAGTTAGAGAGACTACTTCTTCTATGGCGAAGCTACGTTGCTGATTTGGGGATTTCTGTTAGGACTTGACTAAGCATATAAAGATTCAACATCGACTCTCTCTTTTTCTAATTCTCGAACCACGATCTGTAAGCCCCAGTTATTTTTAGATTTAAACTGTAACTGTAATATGAATATGATGTAAAATTGAAATTGGACCTATGTATGATGACTGTTTTACATCCATTCTTGTTCATCTTGGATCTTGACTCTTGGATATTACTATGACATTGATTTGGAGCCTATTCATGTTGTAAATCAAAAAGAAAACCCCTCATATTATCATGTTGAATCTGCTATTAGTCACAAGTTTATGACTATCACCTTATGTCAATAGCTACCATGACTATACTATCACCTTATGTCAATTGTTACCATGACTATACTATCACCTTATGACAACTGTTATCTTGACTAGTACCTTATTTCGTTAGATTTGAAACCTTTATGTTTGAAGCCAATATTCCATATGCCAGTAATGTTATATCATTTATCTCAAGTTATACCATGCTATGCTAGTAATCACTTTTGCCACCTTATACCTGTCCCTTTTTATGTTATTCCCTAATTAGATTTATTTGTATCGATTCAAACTTACGTGCGATGGGAATACGATTTGGGTAGACTAGGGTAAAACATGAATTGACTTTGAACATGAACGTTATTATAAATTGAACCTGGATATGGACATGAACTTGACACGATTTGACATGAAACATGACATGAAAACCTGACATGAAAACTTGAACGTGGGCATGACAATTAGATAAACTTTAAAATGGCAAACTCGAGGTTAGGTTGAGTTTGCAGTGTAAATCTGCCCGGAACCGCCCGGCAAATCCAGTGACTGCAAACAATAGGATCTAATGTGGGTAGTTGGTCATATCGCACGAAAAACCCGAGGTTAGACTATGTTGTGGTGTAAATCTGCCCGGAACCGCCCGGCAAATCCAGTGACCACAACAGTTAGTCTAATGTGAGGGCTTAGAGTGCACTAATAAATTAATGCCACATGATAGGGTTAAGTCATGAACCACTTAAATATACTTAACCAACTTGACACGATGTTTTGATAGGGTTAGGTCATGAACCGCTTGAACACACTTAACCAACTTGATACATGATTTGGATAGGGTTAAGTCACGAATTTGAATGACAACACTTAACCCATTAGAAACCCTAGTTACGCGGTCCTTTTCAGCAGTAACCCACTTAGATGTATCATGATACCCTGGGACTAGGCAGGGTGGGGCACGATTACTGGGCTGATTGTAAGCGACCAGAACGACGACTGAGTAGGTGCGCCATTGTAGGTTCAGGCGTACTATGGTCGTGCACGTAGTCCGGAGTTGAAAAACAGGCATTGGGCACCCATAGATTTACACTGTGCATGCTTGATTCGTGTCGATGGTTGACACCATAGGGCTTGATACACCCTATGGTGGACCTAGCATAGGTAACTACATTTCAGGATAGGGCCGTATGACATAGACACATGATGAGCTAGAACTTGTAGGGAGCCGATCGATTAGTGGATCGTACCGTAGGACCCCGTAATGGGTCACTTCATGATTTTGGGCTAAGGGATCATTTCATGATTAATACTTGACATGGGTTAGAACACTAGTACGGTTGGTGCAGTGAACCTTGAATATGCGATGCTAGACTTGACTTATCTTGTTATCTTAGTTATCATATCAGTTCTGTTATCATCCTTATGTTTAATTCCAGTTTTCACATATCATGTTACCTTTAATAGTTTTCATACTGAAAGTCACTAGGGCTTACCAGTCTTTATGACTGACCCTTTTTCTTTCGTCCCCCCCCCCCCCCCCCCAAGGTTCTCAGGGAGGAAACACTAGCTCTTAGCTTGGATTTAGCTTGCTTTCTGATAGCTCATGTACGGTTTGGTCTTGGGCTATGCTATGGCTGCTTCTGCTATTTATGGGGAATAATCTACTTTTGTTATCTTAAGTTTATGCTTCTTTATTCGGAACTTGATGTAATGGAATAATTTGTATTTTGGATATATGAGGTTTTGACTCTTTTCTTGAAAGTAATAAAAAAGTTGGTTTTTAATTTCTACCACTGCGTTATTTATGTTCTACCTTATGATATCTCTGTGCATGTTTACCTAGATAATACTCCACCAAAACTAGTGCATTCCCTTTGTGAGTGACCCTAGCAGAGGTGGGGTGTTACATTTGGTATCAGAGCAGAAGGTTACCAGGCTGGGCAAAAGTTTTAAAAACCTTCTGAAACTATTTTCAAAACCATTTATAAAGAAGCATTTTTCAAGAAAAGTTTTATGTTGAAAAAGGCTATTCCCCAAGAAGCCATTAGCACTTTCCTTTGTTTACTCATTTGAATCTTTTTCTTTTCATTTTTCAGCATGGCTGATCTTAACCTTCCTGAGGGAATACCCGTGCCTAGATGGTTCCGAAGGTACTTAGAAGCCAGGGCCAACGACGCGGGCACGGAAGACATCCCTCCTCCTCCTCCCCCAGTGGCCGCGGTTCCTCCTCCTCCTGGTACCGCCTTTGCCAAAATTTGCAAAGACTTTAAAGCAATGGGAGGCAAGAACTTCGTTGGAACTGTAACCTTTGTTGAGGCACGAAACTGGCTAAAGGAAACTGAAGACTTGTTCACTATCTTTGATGTGGAGGACCATAGGAAAACTAAGTTGGCAGCATGGTTGTTGAAAGACGAAGCTACATTTTGGTGGGAAGTCACCAACGCTACCAGGCCAGTTGAGACTTGGGCAGACTTTAGAGAGAGGTTTGGGCTAAAATTCTTATCGTCAGCAGAAGAGAACCTTCAGATGGAGAGGTTCCTAGCACTTAAGCAAGGGGACATGTCTGTTAGGGAGTACGTGAATAAGTTTAATCAGCTTGCTCGGTTCGGTTTGGATTTGGTCAACACAGCCCAGAAAAAGGCTGTACGCTTTGCTCGAGGATTGAACGAGCCACTACATAGTTTGGCCATAACTCATATACCCATGGGGGCGACCTTTGAAAGCTTGGTGGATATGGCTCTACTTCATGAGGAAGACAAGAATAGCAAGAAGGAGGTTAAGCCTAATGAGACTCAGAATAAGAAAGCTGACTTCAAGAAGGGGGTAACAAGAATAACAAGAGCAACAACAAACCACGTGAGACGAGGAAGTGCAACTTCTATGGTATTACTGGACATCTAGCTAAAGACTGTAGAAAGAAGAAGAGGAAGTTGGGTGAATGCTTTCATTGTGGAGATACTGGACACATCAGCAAGGATTTCCCCAAGAAGCAAGCGCAGGGGCAAGGGCAGACCCAGCGAGCAGGACCTTCTGGAGGGCAGTTGCAGGCTCTCAACACCACTCTAGCTCCTGACCGAGGTAGTAATATTTCCGTAGAAAGCCTTGTTTACATTTTTGACTTTCATGTTCGAACCTTATTTGACTCTGGCGCATCTCATACTTTTATTTCTTCTGATATTGTTGAAAATCTGCACCTAAGTACTAGTCTGGTTGAGGATCCTGTTAGAGTTTCAAATCCAATTGGGGGCTCCGCCCATTTATCTATGATGTGTGTGGATTTGAGGATCTCTATCTTAAGCGTAGAATTCACGTGTAATGCTTATGTTCTCGGATTTATGGGATACGATTTGATCCTGGGTATGGATTGGCTGTCCAATTATGGAGCCATTCTTGATTGTGAACAAAGGGTAGTGAGGCTCATGACTCGCCTTGGTAATACCCTTGAAATTTCTTGTAACCCTAAGGGTCCGGTCATGTTGTGTTATCTTGAATCCCTTGACTCGTCCGACGATAATTTGCAATCTGTAAGAGTGGTCCAAGAATATCCAGATGTCTTTGATGAAGTGAGGGGGTTACCTCCTAAACGCAAAATAGACTTCCGAATTTATCTTGTTGATAATGCCAAGCCAGTTTCATTGCCCGTTAGGCACATGGCCCCGCGAGAAAGAAGAGAGCTTAGTAAACAAGTTAATGAGTTGCTTGAGAAAAATTTCATAAGGCGAAGCATTTCTGAATGGGGTGCTCCAGTGGTATTCGCTACTAAGGCGGATGGATCGCTTCGTCTGTGCGTAGATTATCGTGAGTTAAACAAGTTGACAAAGAAAAATAGGCACCCACTACCAAGAATCGACGATTTGTTTGACCAGCTTGTGGCAGCATCTGTTTTCTCTCAACTCGGTCTAACCATAGGATTCCATCAGCTCAGAGTGGCTAAGGATAGGATTGACAAAACTGCGTTTAGGACTCCAGATGGGTTCTTTGAATGGCTCATCATGCCGTTTGGGTTAACGAATGCACCCGCGTACTTTGTAGATTTAATGAGTAGGGTGTTTCGGGAGTTCCTTAACAAGTTTGTGGTAGTTTTCGTGGATGATATTTTAACCTTCTCAAAAGATGAAGAAGAGCATGCTAGACATCTCAAGGAAGTCATGGAAACGCTTAGAGCACACCAGTTAAAGGCTATGTTCTCCAAATGCCATTTTTGGAGGAAGGAAGTTCAGTTCCTTGGACATGTAGTTTCTAAGCAAGGCATAGCCGTGGACCCCGCAAAGGTAGTTGCGGTGCAAGACTGGAAAATTCCTAAGAATGCAACGGAGGTGAGGAGCTTTCTCGGTTTGGCGGGCTACTACAGGAAGTTCATTAAGGACTTCGCTAAGATTTCAGCCCCTCTTACTAAGTTAACAAAGAAGAACCTAGCTTTTGTATGGGACATAGAGTGTGACCTTGCTTTTCAGAGACTTAAGAGAGCCCTCACCACAGCTCCAGTTTTGGCATTACCCGATGGAGGTAAGATGTTTACGGTGTACACAGATGCGTGCGGCACGGGATTAGGCGCTGTCCTTATGCAAGAAGGAAGGGTAATATGCTACGGGGGCAGACAACTTAAAGTTCATGAGAAAAACTATCCCACGCATGACTTAGAGTTGGCCGCGATTGTTTTTGCACTTAAAGCTTGGCGCCATTATCTTCTAGGGGAGAGGTTCGAGCTGTATACCGACCACAAATCTCTTAAGTACCTCTTCTCACAGAAAGATTTGAATCTGAGACAACAATGGTGGATGGAGTTCTTGGCATCATATGACTTCGATATAGCTTATACCCCTAGCAAGGGTAATGTGGTGACGGACGCGCTAAGCAGAAAAAGGTTGACTTTGAGCCCCTTGTTTGTTGAAATGAAAAGCCTTGAGTTTATAGCAACCTTTGATTTTACACCTACTGTTGAGTCATTGACTGCTACGTTAGCATCTCTTGAGTTAAGACCTACACTTCTAGATCAAGTAGGGACTTCACAAAAGGAAGACTCACAGATAGTCGAAATCATGGACAAGCTGATTAGGGGTGAGACGTCAAGTCACCTCAGTAGGTACACTATAGATGACAAGGGATGGCTAAGGCGTGATGGAAGGCTATGTGTCCCACAAGTATGAGACTTAGTAAGGAGAGTTCTCGAAGAGGCGCATCACTCGAAGATGACCATACATCCTAGAGGGGATAAGATGTGCAGAGATATGAAGCGCATTTTCTTTTGGGCTAGAATGAAAAAGGATGTGGCAGAGTTTGTTTCAAAGTGCATGGTGTGCCAACAAGTAAAGGCCGAGTCGAAGAAGCCGGTGGGCTATTACATCCTTTAGAGGTTCCGCAATGGAAATGGGAGAGTATCTCGATGGATTTCATGGATGGACTGCGTAGGTCAAGGAAGGGAAATACTGGCATATGGGTCATAGTTGATAGACTCACGAAAAGTGCTCACTTTATTCCAGTGAAAAGCAAGAGGACCGCATCATGGCTAGCGTCTATTTACCTTCGAGAGATATTACGGTTGTATGGAGTTCCTTCTAGTATAGTTAGTGATCGTGACCCGATTTTCACCAGCCAGTTCTGGAACAGTCTGCAAGAAGCAATGGGTACATGACTGAACTTGAGCACGGCCTATCACCCACAGACAGATGGACAAACCGAAAGGGTAAATAAAGTACTAGAAGATCTCTTGAGGCTATGCATTCTTGACTTTGGTGGCACTTGGGAAGACCATCTTCCTCTCGTGGAGTTTGCATATAATAACAGTTACCAAGCTAGCATCGGAATGGCACCGTTCGAAGCCCTGTATAGAAGACCGTGCAAATCGCCAACTTGTTGGTGGGAGACGACAGATAGACTTATGCTTGGTCCCAACATGATAAGGGATACTTCTGAGAAGATTGAGTTGATACGAAGATGGATGAAAACGGCCCAAGATAGACAGAAATCTTATGCGGACCAGAGAAGGACAGACCTAGAGTTCGAAGTCGGAGATATGGTCTTTATAAAAGTTTCTCCGTTACGCAATGTAGTTCGTTTTGGTGCAGTTGGAAAGCTAGCACCAAGGTTCGTAGGACCATTCCCCATCACTGAGAGGATTGGGCGGAGGGCCTATAAGGTAGACTTACCTGAGAAGCTGGCTGGGGTGCACAATGTCTTTCACGTCTCGCATCTCCGGAAGTGCTTGCATGAGTCAGCCGAAGTGGTTGAGCCATGCATCCTTGAAGACGTAGAAGTGGAAAAGAAATCAACATTGAGGGGAGTCCTGATTCGTATCTTAGGAACGGAGATTAAGAAGCTAAGGAATCGAGAAGTCAAGCTAGTTAAAGTGCAGTGGAGTGAATCCCAAGAAGACGCAACTTGGGAAACCGAAGAGAAGATATGCGCACTTTACCCATTTCTTTTTGAGGGTACATTCTCGATCTCTTTTTCCTATAAACTTGAGAACCTTTTCCGTATCATGCTTCTACTATCTACGTCTGTCCTGTTATCTTCTCGATCTTATCTTGAGAACCTTAGTAGAACCATATGGTTGTAAACTTGTGATTGAAACATGTTATGGTTGATGTTTGCAAATTGTTGCAAGTGGTTGCTAGTGGATGCATGACATACATTAGGCACTAGATCGGCTCAGTCACATTTTCATGTTACATATGCATGAGTGCTTATACATGTACATGGATGGAACTTGTCGTGCAATCACTTGGACGTTGCATATGAATGAATGTTTGTGCACTCATGTAGAGAGTATAAACTATGTTAGGAATTTGCATACATATTGGATTTATTACACTAACATATTTTGCATTAAGGAGGTTTACTGAATCAGTAACCGCCTGATCTTTTGCATTAGATAAGTAAATATACACACACTTTCTGCAAATGTTCATACAGCACTAGAAATCTTTTAAGGACAATGGTTGCCTGTGGATGATGCTTTGAGTAGATGGATGATTGGATGGTAGGATATATACTCCCTAACTTAGAGATTTCGGGGATGAAATCCTTTAAGGGGGGAGAATGTAACAACCCGTGTTTTTATAACGTGTAATAACCATAAATCATGGCAGAATTAATTTTGAAAATGAGAATCAAGGGAAACGGGTTACGCCATTACGTTCGTCTCGAAATTCTGCTTGGAAACGAGTCCAAGTTTTCGAAAATCGGAGCCCGTATGACCAAGTTATGACCTTTCGAAGTTTTCAGAAGTTTTCAAGTTCAAAACAACTCAATTCGAATTCAAAATTCGAAATTCAAACCTCAAAATGGACTGGGCGGGAAATTTCCCGCCCAGGACCAGGTCGACCTAGGGGTCGACTATGTAGTCGGCCTACCCAGGACCAGGTCGACCATAGTGTCGACCTGGGGGTCGACCTGGTGGCCGAGTCCACTTTTGAAGCTGGATTCACTTTGATGTATCTGGCCTCGTTTCTGTCTACATTCGTTGACCTGACCCTATAAATACAGCCCCTAACACTAGTCTCTCTACACACAATTCTTTCTGACCTCATGCTGCTCTAATTCTGGTTTAAAAGTTAGAGAGACTACTTCTTCTATAGCGAAGCTACGTTGCTGATTTGGGGATTTCTGTTAGGACTTGACTAAGCATATAAAGATTCAACATCGACTCTCTCTTTTTCTAATTCTCGAACCACAATCTGTAAGCCCCAGTTATTTTTATATTTAAACTGTAAATGTAATATGAATATGATGTAAAATTGAAATTGGACCTATGTATGATGACTGTTTTACATCCATTCTTGTTCATCTTGGATCTTGACTCTTGGATATTACTATGACATTGATTTGGGGCCTATTCATGTTGTAAATCAAAAAGAAATCCCCCCCTTATATTTTCATGTTGAATCTGCTATTAGTCACAAGTTTATGACTATCACCTTATGTCAATAGCTACCATGACTATACTATCACCTTATGTCAATCGTTACCATGACTATACTATCACCTTATGACAACTGTTATCTTGACTAGTACCTTATTTCGTTAGATTTGAAATCTTTATGTTTGAAGCCAATATTCCATATGCCAGTAATGTTATATCATGTATCTCAAGTTATACCATGCTATGCTAGTAATCACTTTTGCCACCTTATACCCGTCCCTTTTTATGTTATTCCCTAATTAGATTTATTTGTATCGATTCAAACTTACGTGCGATGGGAATACGATTTGGGTAGACTAGGTAAAACATGAATTGACTTTGAACATGAACGTTATTATAACTTGAACCTGGATATGGACATGAACTTGACACGATTTGACATGAAACATGACATGAAAACCCAACATGAATTTGACATGATAACTTGAACATGGGCATGACAATTAGATAAACTTGAAAATGGCCAACTCGAGGTTGGGTTGAGTTTGCAGTGTAAATCTGCCCGGAACCGCCCGTCAAATCCAGTGACTGCAAACAATAGGATCCAATGTGGGTAGTTGGTCATATCGCACGAAAAACCCGAGGTTAGACTATATTGTGGTGTAAATCTGCCCGGAACCGCCTGGCAAATCCAGTGACCACAACAGTTAGTCTAATGTGAGGAGTTAGAGTGCACTAATAAATTAATGCCACATGATAGGGTTAAGTCATGAACCACTTGAATATACTTAACCAACTTGACACGATGATTTGATAGGGTTAAGTCATGAACCGCTTGAACACACTTAACCAACTTGATACATGATTTGGATAGGGTTAAGTCACGAATTTGAGTGACAACACTTAACCCACTAGAAACCCTAGTTACGCGGTCCTTTTCAACAGTAACCCACTTAGATGTATCACGATACCCTGGGACTAGGCAGGGTAGGGCACGATTATTGGGCTGATTGTAAGCGACCAGAACGACGGCTGAGTAGGTGCGCCATTGTAGGTTCAGGCGGACTATGGTCGTGCACGTAGTCCGGATTTGAAAAAGCAGGCATTGGGCACCCGTAGATTTACACTGTGCATACTTGATTCGTGTCGATGGTTGGCAACATTGGGCTTGATACACCCTATGGTGGACCTAGCACAGGTAACTACATTTCAGGATAGGGCCGTATGACATAGACACATGACGAGCTAGAACTTGTAGGGAGCCGATCGATTAGTGGATCGTACCGTAGGACCCCGTAATGGGTCACTTCATGATTTTGGGCTAAGGGATCATTTCATGATTAATACTTGACATGGGTTAGAACACTAGTACAGTTGGTGCAGCGAACCTTGAATATGCGATGCTAGACTTGACTTATCTTGTTATCTTAGTTATCATATCAGTTCTGTTATCATCCTTATGTTTAATTCCAGTTTTCACATATCATGTTACCTTTAATAGTTTTCATACTGAAAGTCACTAGGGCTTACCAGTCTTTATGACTGACCCTTTTTCTTTCGCCTCTTTTTCTTTCGTCCCCACCCCCTCCAAGGTTCTCAGGGAGGAAACACTAGCTCTTAGCTTGGATTTAGCTTGCTTTCTGACGCTCATGTATGGTTTGGTCTTGGGCTATGCTATGGCTGCTTCTGCTATTTATGGGGAATAATCTACTTTTGTTATCTTAAGTTTATGCTTCTTTATTCGGAACTTGATGTAATTGAATAATTTGTATGTTGGATATATGAGGTTTTGACTCTTTTCTTGAAAGTAATAAAAAATTTGGTTTTTAATTTCTACCACTGCGTTATTTATGTTCTGCCTTGTGATATCTCTGTGCATGTTTACCTAGATAATACTCCACCAAAACTAGTGCATTCCCTTTGTGAGTGACCCTAGCAGAGGTGGGGTGTTACACATCTACTCTCTTTAAGCTGGAAAAGGTCTACACTAAGCTGAAGTATTCCCTCCCTGCGGACTGGGGGGTGGGGAACGGAAGAAAAGGAGGTAAAAGAAAACGGGTCAGACATAAGCCTTGTAAGTCCAGTGATTATTCAACATGTAAACAGGTAAAAGGATCATGACATGAATAATCTGAATATAGGACAATACCATAGCAATAAGATAACATAAGCTAAGGCAAGATAAACTGAATATACTATCGCACTCATTTCCATTTCTCTGCACCTACTTACGAATGTTTCAACTACCATCATGCGTTCATAACAAAGTGATACCTTTTTCTGATTGGCTTCTACTCGCATGCATTTATTACTTGTGTTGTTCGGCCCCACTTGATTGTAGATACCTGTATTGGTCCCGCCATAGGGTGTATCAATTCCTATGGTGGCAACCTGACACAAATTCTAGATGCACAGTGTATACTATTGATTCCCAATGCCTGCTTTATCCACTCCGGAGTACGTGTGTGCCCATACTCCGCCGAAACCTACATTGCTGCACCACCGGCTGCTATTTTGACTGCTTATAATCAGCCCAGTAATCGTGCCCCACCCTGCCTAGTTCAGGGTACCGTGATACATCTATGTGGTTTATTGCTGAAATAGGCCCCCGTTACTAGGGTTTCCTAATCAACATGTTATAATGGTTAAGTGTTCTCACATTTACCTAAACCCACCCATCTGTTTAACTAAGAAGTTGTATTGGTTAAGTGTTGCCTTAATGAACTTAACACTAAATTCTTAGCCTATCTATTCCTTAGCTTTAATTTATTCATTAAAGCACCAACCTCTCACATTAGATCTATATTGTTGCGGTCGCTGGATGTGTCGGGCGGTTCTGGGCAGTCTTACACCGCAACTCAATCTAACCTCGGGTTTTTGGGCTAATGTGCTAACCTCTCACATTAGATCTATATTGTTGTGGTCGCTGGATTTGCCGGGCGGTTCCAGGCAGATTTACATCGCAACTCAATCTAACCTCGGGTTAGGCATGTTCATCTTTTATCCAATTTACCTATTTACCATACATGTCCATGTCTAGATTTTATATGCTAATAATCTCAAATTTACAAAACTAGTCATGTTCCAATTTTCAAGTTATGTCCAAAGAAGCCAATTGCAAGTTATAGCCCACAAATTCAATTACAAGTTATTACTCAAAATAGGTTACACCCAATCTTCCCAAATTTGCAATAATAGTCATGCCCCAAAATCACAATATACATTATGCTTGGCGTCCCAATCAATAGTTATGCCCAATCTAGTTTTAATATTCCAATTTACAGTTTACACCCAATCTAGATTTAATATTTCATTTTACCCCAAGTTCGCAACAATAACAATTATGCCCCAAATCACAAGTTACAAATATGTTCCACTATTACCAATTAGATTATTCCCCAATATCCCTGCATTCCAACCGCACGTATAATAAGATTCAGTCTAGATTCTAGGCTAATCTAGATTCATAAAATAAAGGGGGAAGAAAGAAGGAACATAAATGAGAGTAGGCATAAAAATAGGCATCATAATGATAGATCTGTCAAATATAACATTATGGACCTAAGAGGATTACAGATCCGTCAGTATTGAGGTATAACAAAGATAGATCTGAAATAAACTGATAGAAATAACCTCGTAGACATATAAATCTGATATGAATATCATCATGAACCTAAAAGGATTATATATCTGATGTTCAACAAAGATAGGTATGATTGAATCGATATAATAACTTCTTAGGCATGTAAAATCATAGATTCAATAGAAAGATAGGGATAAATCTGAAAAGATTGTCTTATCATCAAGCATGGACTTAGACTCATTTTATTACATGCCAAGATTACTATTAGGTGTCTAAATCTGAAAATAACATGTACTTACAGAAAAAGAACTGATCTTGTTTTCTGGGATCTGATTTCTGAATTTGTTAAGCTTATCCTTTGATGTAGACTTTTGATTTGAAGTTCTTCTAATTGATTTCTAGTTTGGATTTGATTTTCTAGTTTGGAGAAGATGGAGGCTAGGCTAGCTTAGGGATGGACAGCATGACGGCTTCATAGAATGAGATTGTGAGGTTTAGGGTTAAGATTTGATGTGTTTATATAGGTGTATGAGACTATTCAGAGCCTTTAGATTAACCTATATCCATCCAAGCCATCCAGTCCTAGAAAATTCGTCATCAGGCCAATCAGGTAACGACACATCAGCCCTAGGCTGTAAAAATACGTCACTGGGTCTGGATCAAAAAAGGGTCGACTCCCTACAGGGGGGTCGACACCTATGTCGACACCCCTGTAGGGGGGTCGACACCTATGTCGACTCCCCCTGGGGGGGTCGACACCTCTGAGTGGGAAATTTCCCGCTCAGCCCCCTCTAACTGAATTTCGAATTTTGAACAGTTTTGACCTTTAATTATTATTTTAATTTAATTTCTATTTAAACTTGAAATCTTCTGAACTCCATAACTTCTTCATATGGAGCCCGATTTACGCAAACTCGGAGTCTATCTCAAGCAAAATTTTGAGACGAACGCAATGGCATAACACGTTTCACCCATTTCTTCTTCTAAAAATTAAGTGTTCTTAAATTTGTTAATTCAATATTCATAGAAAATACGGGGTGTTACATTCTTCCCTCCTTAAAGGATTTCATCCCCGAAATCTCTAAGTTAAGAAGAATGTATCCTAACATCCAACATCCATCTACTCAACCATCAATCACAGGCATCCATTGTCCTTAAAAAGATTCCTAATGCTTTCATGATCATATGCGTGTGTGTATATGTCCTTATCTAATGCAAAATCAGGTGGTCTACTGATTCAGTTGACCTCCATGGTGCGAATCATGTCGGTGCTATGAGTACATCATGTATGCAATTATTCCTAATCGTATTTTGTAACTTCTACATGAGTGCACAATCATTCATACAAATGCAACGTCCACATGATAACATATCAAGTTTCTATCCATATATAATACATATATGCATATGCAATATAAAAGTGACTGAGCCGATCTAGTACCTAGTGTGTGTGTGTGTGTATGCATCCACGAGCAACACTAGCAACCACTTGCAACCATCAATCATAACATGTTTTCAAATACATGTTTACATTCATTGGTTTCTACCTAAGATCAAGAATAGGACCGAGGAGATATACTTAAAAGATAGATGCAAGCGTGCATAAACTTATGGAAAAAGAGATCAAGAATGTACTCTCAAAAAGATAAGGGTAGGCTGTGCGTATCTTGTCCTCGGTATCCCAAGTCGCGTCTTCTTCAGCGTCACTCCACTATATTTTAACTAGCTTGACCTCACGATTGCGTAGTTTTTAACTTTTGTACCCAAGATACTAGTTGGAACTCTTCTCACCGTTGCTTTCCTTGGGACCTTCTAATCTTACACCGCAGCTACTTTTGCGGGATCTACTGTTATCCCTTCCTCGGATATCACATGTCTTGGAAACCTTACTTCTTCTCTCCATAAATGATATTTGGAGAACCTAGCCTTAAGGTGATGCGCTTTGGAGGGTATCCAAGATTTCCCTTAGATACGAAGCATGTTCTCCCCCACTCTTAGAGAGAACCAAAATATCATCTATGCACAAGCGAAGTGAACCATCCGCCTTTGTAGCGAAAACAACTAGAACACCCCATTCATAAATACTTTGCCTTATGAACACTTTCTCAAGTAACTCTTTTACTTGTTTACTGAGCCCTTCCTTTCCCTTGGAGTCATATGTCGTACCGGTAATGCAACTGGCTTTGCATTGTCAACTAGATATATGCGGAATTCTATCTTGCGTTTTAGGGGACAGACCCCTAAACTAATCAAAAACATCTGCGTACTCATGGACTACTCTAACGGATTGCAAATCGTCGATAGATGCATCAAGTGATTCTAGGTAACTAAGCCAAACTGATCCCTTAGGATCGCACGAAATCTCGAGGGTATTCCCAAGGCAAGTCAAAAGTCTAACTACCCTCCTTTCACAATTACTAGCTAACCAATCCATGCCTAGAATCAACCCATAGCCCATGAAACCAAAAACATAAGCATTACAATTAAACTCAATACTTAATATAGCTATTCTCAAGTCCTTACAAACCAAAGATAAATGAGCCGAACCACAAATTGGATTTGAGACAATAATGGGATCTTCTACTATACAAGTACTAAGGTGCAGAAACTCAACTATGGAAGCAGATATAACCAAATGTAAAGCGCTAAAATCAAAAAGAGTACTAAAGGGATGATCAAAAAGAAAAACTAAACCTTTTTCAGCAGAAACTTTACTTCCTCTCTCTCAGGTACACTGGCGGTGAGAGCATGAACTTGCCCTCCTGAAAATCATGTTCTTTGTTCTTTGTTCTTGCCCTTGTCCTTAATTATATGACCTGTTTTACGATAATAAAGACACTTCCTCTTGTCTTAGGTTTTACTATTCTTTCCTCCTTTGTGAACCAAGTCCAAATCCATGAGTTTCTCATCCTTGGGTTGTGCTCCTTGGCCAAATTCCCTCATTGTCATCTTTACCATCCTTGTGTAACATGTTGACAAGTCTCTCGAAAGCCACCTCCATCGCACGGAAAACCCTACAAAGCTTGAAAGAAAATTAGCCGCAGGTGAAACTACTACGGCTCTATATGGAAGTTGGGCACTTCTTCGCCCTTTGACAGGTGTCGTAGTCTCACCAAGCCTACGGAACCATGCCGCGATGAGGTTACCTCCCAGAAAGCCAGGAGCCCCAGAGACTTAGGAAAGAAGGAAACAAGGATTCAAACAGAGGATCAAAAGTTAGTGCATATGGCTTTGGGGAATATGCCTTTAAAACAAAACTTTTCTTTTGGAAATGCTTCTTTTAAAACCGTTTTGAAAATAATTTTTCAAATCTTTTATCTGATCCGGTAACCTTCAGCTTTGTTACCAAGTGAAACACCCCACCTCCGTTAATGTCACTCACAAAGGGAATGCATTAACTTTAGTGAAGCGTTATAGGTAAAAGATGAAGATAAATTACAAGACAGATAAATAAACAGCGGAAAACTGAAATCATTTCATAAATAGCGTGGTTTAGTCTAAACATTCTGAGCATTGTCTCAAAAACCAACTTCTAAATTATTACAATAAAACATCTGTCTTGATTTAAAACTCCAAGTACATAAATAAGCATAACACAGTAGTAAAGCAGCATAAATCCCCAATAAAAGTGTAACCACAGCCATAACCCAAGAAAAGAGAATCCAAGCAATACATCTACTCTCCTCAAGCTGGAAAAGGTCTGCACTAAGTTGAAGTATTCCCTCCCTGCGGACCTGGGGGGGATGGGGAACGAAAGAAAAGGAGGCAAAAGAAAATGGGTCAGACATAAGCCTGGTAAGTCCAGTGATTATTCAGCATGTAAACAGGTAAAAGGATCATGACATGAATAAACTGAATATAGGACAATACCACAGCAATAAGATAAGGAAAGATAAACTGAATATACTATCGCACTCATTTCCATTTCTCTGCACCTATTAATGAATGTTTCAACTACCATCATGTGTTCATAACAAAGTGATCCCTTTTTCCGATCGGCTTCTACTCGCATGCATTTATTACTTGTGTCATTTGGCACCGCTTGATTGTACATACCTGTGCTGGTCCCGCCATAGGGTGTATCAATTCCTATGGTGGCAACCCGACACAAATTCTAGATGCACAATGTATACTACTGATGCCCAGTGCCTGTTTTATCCACTCCGGAGTACGTGCACGCCCATACTCCGCCGGAACTGTAACGACCCGTATTTTACGGTATATAAATAATTTATTTAATTATTTAAATAATGGTTTGGTTATTTAAAATGACCAGAATTAAATAATATTGAATATTTAACTAAAATAAATAGTATAATAATAGATTTAATTTCTGAAATAATCAGAAATAGTAGAATTCACAATATGGTGTGAATTGGATCATCTGTGATATTTAATTCAGTTTAGAATTGAATTAGAATAACGAATATACTATTTGAATGATTGTTTAAACGTATAATTATATTATAATAAAAATCGAGCTCGAAATGGTGCGGCAGATCACTATTTGGCGATTTGAACTTCAACTGGATATACAAGATTCGTTTTAAATCGGATTTCTGTAAAACAAGAAACGTTTGGAGCTGTTGAAGTATATTTTTCTAGTGGAAGAGAAAAATCATGATTTCATTGTGTAGATTTTGATTTATGTTCAAATAAAATTTTAGAAAAGTCGCTATGGAATTCTTTTGAAAATTTTAAATATATATTTATATTATAAAAGGATTTTATGTATAAATCGAATATGATATAACCGGGAATGATGAAATATCGAATTGTAAACCCAATTGGAGTTGTATGATATTCTAGTGGGGATATATACGATAATATTTATTTTCAAATATCTAATTTAATTGTTTTTCAATATATTTATATATTTAAATGGGTTATTTAGAGCTTTAAAAATAGCTAGTTTTGCAAACGACCTCAGAATTCAACGAAACTAGTTTTGTTGGATCCGCAATGTTAAATTATTGCTAGATTTCAGTTTCCGTGATTTTTGAAGTCAGTATGTGGCCGTACGGGATTTTAATGTGAAAAACAGTCAGTATTCTATCGGTTAAAAATACGCTGTGTGAGCAAACGAAATCGGAATTCGACGAAACCAATTTCGTTGGATCTGTAATGTCGAAATGTAGCTGCATGTCCAGTTTCGTGATTTTTGGGTATCGTATGTGATCATAGGAATTTTAGGGGACAAAGAAAAATAGCGTTTTCTTATAATATAATATAAAAATCAATAAAAATAATATCTCCTCCTATCCTATGAATACATCCTAACCCTAAAAACTTATTTCCTCTGGTCAACAAGAATGCGCCTCCATTAAAACTTCAAAACGTGAGATCCATTCTTCAAAAAATTCGAAACAAATAAAAGAAAAATCTATAAATCTCTAAACTTGTGTATATGGATTCCTGAGTTGTTAGCTTCCAAAGTTGGTGAAGTATAATAGGTTCGGCCACTGTTTTTTTCGATGACTTTGGTGCTGTCACGATTTAGGGTTAGCCCTAGGGGAGCTGCGTTCGACGAGGTAGGCTAGGATCACGGGGGTTTCGAAGAGCATTGAACGACGACTTGATCTGAGGGTCCCGATGCGGTTCCGACGTCGATGTGGAGGGGCGATGGTCAGGTAAAAGCTCGATGTCGACTTCTGTAATATGAGGAACTAGGTGGAGATATGTTCAAAACAAAAAGAGGGGTTTGAACTGGAAATGTTCTGGTGATGTCGGCGGGTCAGTGGGTGTCTCTGGTGAACTGGGTGAGGTGGTTCGGATGGACTAGGAAGGAGCGGCCGTGAAGTAGGTTCGACAGTTTTAGGGAGAGAAGGAACTGTATCATGGTTTTGGGGTCTTTAGCGTGGGTGTTGGGCCTAGTTGTATTGTGATAAGCAAAGAGACTTAAAAGAAAATAGAGCGAGATAGAGGAGAAGGTATACGAGAGAGTGGATCTGCATATTTACAAGTGTAGTGGGCCGAAGTGTTTAGCCCGGAAGGAAAGGGAAAAAATGTGGGAAAAGAAAGAAAAGGAGTTGAGATGGATGATCGGCCATGGATTACTGAGTTGAACATTACTGTTACTCGAAGAGGAGAGAAAGGTTAGAGGGGGAATTAATTCAAATGAAGGGTTAGCCGTTTAAAGAAATAATTAAGGTTTAGTTAATTATAAATTAAACCATTATTTCTTTCAAAACTTGTAAAATTTAATATCTAGTACATTCATTATCAGAATTGGACGAAACAAGATCCGTTGCGATCGTATGGACGAGAGCTCCACAATGGAACTGACTGGGAGTGGATTGGAGCCCGTTACAATTTGTAGCGAAATAAATTATCCGTCTGAATCAACGGACGCAAATCGTTATTTAACGATCACCGACCAATGTGAGTAAAACTCACTAACTCTTCTTAGATATATTTTTATAACGTGTTTTTATAACTGATAAATGATGGTTGTTTGTTGTGTGTTGGCTGTTTGGTTGAACTGCTAGTTAATTGGTTGAAAATATAGATAACAAAATAGATATAAATCGTTAATCGAATATTAATTATGTTTATCAGTATATTTCATATTCGTGTTATTCATGTGACTAACATCTGTGTATGCAGGGAAACAGGTCGGAGGAATCCGACTGGATTCCTCAACATTTATTTTACTGTTTTTCATATATTGTGTTATATGATGTGATATGAAATCTGTTGTTGATTTTGTATGTTGGAATGATACCGAACATTGTTATATGGTACGTTAAATACCATAAGAAATACTGGAATGTTAAAAAGGAAATTTTCAATGACATATTGAAAAAGAAATATTTATAAAATCAAAAGATTTTATAAAAAGAACATATTTATTTATAAAATAAATATATTAAAAAAGAATGTTTATTTTTTAAACAAACAAATAGAATTGAAAAGGGAAATATTTGTAAAACATTTACAAATAGAAAGATAAAAGAAATATTTATTTGTTAAATAAACAGAAAGGTAAAAGGAATATTTATTTAGAAAATAAATAAAATATCATAAAAGGAAATACTTGAAAACTGAATAGAATAGTATAAAAGAGAATTTTATATTTGAAAGGTTTAGACTCGTGCTTCGCACACGGGTATAACATGATACGGATTTAAAGCAAAGATTTTAAATAGAATCTATTCTAACCGATAGATTGAGTAGATAAATTTATAAATAATATTTTATAAATTAAATAAAATGTTTATCATTAGATAAATAGAATATATAAGTCAGGACTTATATAGAGAATTAAGAATCGATTTCAACATTGATGTTTGAAACTGAATAAACATAGAGTTAATCAAAGGAGTTAATCAATTAGAATTAATCAACTAGAGTTAATCAGTTAGAGTTAATCAATTAGAGTTAACCAGTTAGAGTTAATTAGATAGAGTTAATCAGTTAGAGTTAACCAGATAGAGTTAATTGAACATAGTTAATCGAATTAGGATAAATTGAATATTAGTTATTCAATTAGAGTTGATCGAATATAGTTATTTGAGATAGAGTTAGTCAAACATAGTTATTCAGGATGAGTTGCCATTTCGTATGACTGCTAGTGTAATTTGCAGGGCTGCAGATAGCCTACGCCGGTCGGATGTTTCCTGAGGGAATCAGGCTTAACCATTGTGATCGTTGTGATCTAGAGTCAAGCGAATGGAGTTAAATTGAATGTTAGTCATTCGAAATAAAGTTAAAACAGACATAGTTATTCGAATATAAGTTAATCGAATATTAGTTATTCGATAGGAGTTAAATAAGTAAGTTAATCGAGTTAAGTTAATCGAGTTAAGTTAGTCAAGTTGAGTTAATTGAATTGAGTTAGTCAGAAAGAGTTAATCAAACCGAGTTAATCCAAATGAGTTAATCCAAAGGAGTTATTCGAAATAGTTTATTCGAATAAAATTAAAGGAGTTAATCGAATATAATTTATTCGAAAGGAGATTAATCGAATGTAAATCATTCGTAGAAAGTTAATCGAATGTAAATCATTTGAAGAGCGATTATCGAATATAGTTATTCGAAAAGGAGTTATCGAATAGGGAGTATTCGAAAAGGAGAATTATACATTGAATTCGTTTATATCGAATTCGGAAAAGTAATATTTACTTTTTGTTTCAATCAAGATTTACTTATTTATTAATAAATTATTGGTTTAGTTATTTTGTTAAATTAAGGAATAAAAGTTATATTTTGAAATTAGATATTTAGGAAGAAGGGATTATAACGCTATAGTTATAATCAATGTTTTAAAATAAAGAAGTGGATTCATAAATAGAATCCGAGTTATGTAAGGAAGTTTTTTAAAGGTTTTAAAGGTGAACTTTTTTTATTTCGAGGTTAGAAATGTTGTTCAGTTAAGGTCTGAGAGGTAATTGTACCCCAACTTGATTGACTTCATTTTAACTAAGGGATTGTAAGGTTCGATAGTGAAAGTTGGTTAAGTGAATTTAGTTAATAAGTGTAATGGTTCGAAATGGCTTAGTGATGCTTATTTAAACATCTGTTAAATCCAACAAAGGAGTTTTGGAAGTGTTTTTTTTTCTAATAAAAGAATCAGAAATGTTTTCTAATATAGAAAACAAGAAAAGGGAGTAAATCTGGAAATGTTTCCAATGTTAATAAAGTATATTTTCTAAATTTAGAAAATAAGAATTTACGAATATATAGAAAGGGAAAATGGATAAATTAATGATAATTTAATTAAAAAAGATAAATGTTGAATGTTGATTAATCGATAGAATTTCCATCTGGAAATAATATCGTTGTTTGCACACCTGTTTTTCTTTGATAGTTAAATCACCGACTATTGAAGTTTTCGACCATTTTTCCATCGTCAATACTGAGCGACCGGGATCGGATTTATTATCTGAAAACCACTCTGTATGGACATTAGCGTTGCAATCGAATATGATAAAGATAATTGAAGACGGAGTTATGCAAGGGCTATCCTGTTTACAGAATAGTTCCTTCGGTTTGTCCAATCTCAGGACAACCTGAATGGACGAATGTCTGACAGAGTATATCTAACGGATCGCGTAAGTTGATCTCTTCAAACGTACTTACGTTTGGTAGCGGAGGAATTCGTTTCTCTTAGCTTTATACCCGTGGTATTTTTGGGGAGATAAATTTGTGATTTAGCGGGTATGACAATGTGGCAATCAAAGTGAATGTGGTCAGGTGTTTCAAAGGATACGTAATGACCTCAAGCCTCATCAACCAGGAAATGACGGAAATCGGGCAGGCAACATGGCTAAGTGGGTCGCTCCCATTAGGGTGTATATCACCTATCTAGAGAAAATCCATTTCATTCTTTTATCTATTCGATGCTATCCCTTTTCGAGAAACGGTGGGTAGCTCCCAACCGTTGGTGATATACATTCGATACACTCAAGCGAAATGAGTGGTCGGTCTTGTGTGGGCCGGGTTGCAAGACGTTCTTGTTGAACCCAGTGTATTCGCCTCTAGAGATACACTATCGGCAAGTGGTCCCATACCTTGTCATAGTCAGAATCCAATCTCCAATAAGCGCTCGGGGTTTTGTTTGTATACTATATATGTGGAACGTGAGATGCAAGCGTTCTGCTAGATTGTTAATTACTTGTGATTAGACATTATTATCATATCAGAGAAGTATTGATTTCCAAAACTGTTTTGGGTTATCGTAAGGTAAAAACCATCCGTGTTTATGTGTGGATCGGTCTTACGATTATCTTTTCTTTTGAAAAGATTTTGAAAAGTTAAACCAAATGATTTGAGTTTACTTACACCAGTCCCATGACTGACCCAAAGTTTATTTTATTTTTCCCTAAACTCTTGGGTGCCCAAATTTGTACGGGCAGTCAAGTAGTTCAGGTCTTTACAGATATATTTGGAGGAGCTTGAAGTAGGAGGCTTCAGGACTATATAGCTAGTTATTTCCGCTGTGTAAGTGTTGTACTCTGATAATGTCATTGTATATATATCTTGTTTTATTTCAAAGTTATGTTATATATTATATTTTATTCGTTCCGCTGTGAGATTCGTATTACTCTGATTCTGTTCTGTGGTGATCTTCTTCTTCTTCTATTCTAATTTTCTACCTTATCTATTCTCACCCTCTATTTTCTTTCTATTAATGATCGGGTATTTCCGATGTCTGGATAGTCAACATGGTAGTTTTGTGTTGATTTTCAGAGTCGAAATCCCAGTTCGTTACAGTGGTATCAGAGCTGAAGGTTAAGTGATTACCTTGGCTCTGTGGCATGACTCAGTAGAGATGGGGCTAGTAATACCCTAGATTGAGTTTGAGTGTATGTATACGAGTGAACATATTTGTAGATTTTATAAAATTGTTTTATATTGTGGAGATTTATTGGTTGAGTAGTTTTGAATTCTGGTCGATCAGTTTGATCCACTGTATAGATAATGGTTTCTAGACACTCAAGTACGATAAACTGACACGGTATGTTTTGAAAAAGGGTAAATGAAATAATTTTACCCAAATTATATTTTGATATAAACAAAATATTAATATTTGAAGTATTATAGAACATTGGATGTGTTGGTTGTTATCTAAATCGAATGAAGCTTAAAGTGAGTTGGTTATGTTTATATAACCAAATAAAATTCTTATACGTGTAATATATGGAATCAGACGAACTAAATCTGAAAATAAAACCAGAATTGAAATTAAAACCTTGGAAAATTGAATAAGTGGTTATAAATGGATGTGGATTAACTATATGAGAATTTTAAAATCCTGCGATATTTTAAATTGTTTTAAAGCATTGTAAAAGGTTATTTGAAATATATTTCAAAATGGAAGTGTTTAGACATGGTTTTGAAAGTGATATAGTATTGAACTCACTTCGATAGCTGGGAAATAACTCTGATGATGCTGGCCACATCATCAGTGTTCATTTTCGAGTTGTAAGTGATGGATTACTACCAAATATTTTGTGTTGAATTGTTTTGAGAAAACAAGTTATTTTGAATCCTGAAAAGGAATATTTGATTTTTGAAAGAGTTAGGGCCTGTTCTTTATCAAAACGGAAGGGAAAAGCAAGTGACGCACCCTGACGCGTTGGACGCTCCTCTTCAAAACGGTCAGAATGGACTGTTTTGCCAACGGGTCGATTTTGGTCTGTTAGCTCCAAACGGACCTTCGTTTGGATTAATTAGGTAGTTAATGATTTTAATTAGTATTTTATAGTTTTTAAAAAATTAATAACTTTTGCAAATCAGATCCGTTTGAGACGCGGTTTTTTGCGTTGTGATCGTATCGAAGTGCTCTACGTAATAGAGTTGGTTTGAACTGAATTGGAGTAAT
This sequence comes from Allium sativum, assembly GCA_030737875.1. NCBI lineage: Eukaryota > Viridiplantae > Streptophyta > Magnoliopsida > Asparagales > Amaryllidaceae > Allium > Allium sativum. The sequence goes on along the minus strand of CM060913.1, from coordinate 417,477,146 downwards.
TTATAATTTTTCTATTCTATTAAACACCCCATAAGCATTCTCCGCTCGAATGGTCCTCTTAACGCGCCAAACGCATTCTCCGCTATTATACTCCGCTGAAATACTCCGCTCAAAATCCCCACTTCCGCTTGCGCAGAACACACACTTAAACTGTTTTAAAACTCCCAGGAGGAACTGTTTGAACAAAAAAAAATTAAACAAGAATTTGTGAAAACAAGCTGGGATTGAATTGAAACCAATTAACTGGAAATTGAATTGAAACAAAACGATATCGAATAAAGTTGGATTTGTGAGTTATGAATTGGTAATGGAATTTGAGATTGGTAATGGAATTTGAGATTGGTAATGGAATTTGAGATTGAGAATGAGATTTGGTTTGAAAACAGGATGATTGGATTTGAGAACTGATGATTGGAGATTGATTGGGATGACTTTGGTATATACTGAATTGGCAGCAGAATGAAAGGATTTAATGATATGCCCGACAAAAAAGTACATGTTTATTTTTATGGACTTGGTGATTTATGGGCCGATTTGGCAAGCCTCTTGGCTGTTTGATTTTCTTTTTGAAAGGAAAGGGCCTAGAGAGGCGAGTTGGGGTTTGAACCATTGACCGGTACAAAGGAGGTTCTGGCGAAAAATTTTGGAAATTTAAGGTGTTAGAAAATTTTCAGGATTTTTGAAAATTTTCATTAGTAAGAATAAATTAATATTTTTATTGAAACTAATCGGTTCAGTTGAAACTGAAGTTAAAAATAAACAAATAATTTTTAGCCCAGTCAATAGGGTTTGTTCTTTACCTTAGCAATTTCGAGGACGAAATAATTTTAAGGGGGAAGAATGTAACGACCCGTATTTTATGGTATATAAATAATTTATTTAATTATTTAAATAATGGTTTGGTTATTTAAAATGACCAGAATTAAATAATATTGAATATTTAATTAAAATTAATAATATAATAATATATTTAATTTTTGAAATAATCAGAAATAGTGGAATTCACAATATGGTGTGAATTGGATCATGTAACAACCCGTATTTTTGAATAACATGTTATAACATAAATGGAGGCAGAATTAAACTGTAAAATCTGAATCAAGGGAAACGAGCTGTGCCATTGCGTTCGTCTCGGAAAAATACGCGAAATAGAGTCCGAGTTTTCGAAAATCGGAGTCCGTATGACCAAGATATGGCCTCGCGAAGTTTCACGAAAAATTCACAAATTAAAGTATTCTTAATTAAGTGAAATGGGTTGCGCAGAGAAATATATATATATTGATATATATATATATATAATTGAAAATTAAATAAATAAATATGCAAAAATGTTCAAAACAGCGAATTGGGAGAGGGGAATAACCGAACCGGCCGATTTTTGAGGTCGACCCGAGCCTGCTGGGTCGACTAGGGGTTAATCCAGGGTGTTTGGCTGTCAACCCGTGGGCCGATTCGCTCAAAAGCAGATTTTGCATTTGAATGGTTCTCATGGTTCAGCTTTAATCTAAAGGCCCTAGATGGTTCCTACACTTGACTTCTTCCCCAAGACATGCTTTGATGGCTTGGATTGAATCTAGGGTTAATCCTATGGCTAATACTATCCTAATCCTCTATAAAAAGACCCCAAACCTAGCCTAAATCACCATTATTCAATCCTACAACTAAACTATGTCAAATTTGTTCCTCTCATGGCCTCCACTCTCATGCTAAAATTTCTAAGTTAATTTCTATGAGAGATTTTGAGTTCATACAAGTGTTTTCAAACTTGTATGAGTGTTCTTAGCTTGCATTCAAGTCAAGTTGCAACATTTCTATTTCAAAGCAAGGGTTTTTATTGAATTGGCTCAAGGGTTTTCATTTGGAGCTTGCATATTTGGGTTTTTGGTGCTTGCATAAGGGCTTCGTCTCAATCTTTATAATAAATATTTATTTGTGTCTTCATAGCATTGTAAGCCCTTTTCTACTTTCTTTCTTTGAACTCTAAAGTTAAATGAATGATGCAAGTTTGGGGTTGATCATTATATGCAAGTTTGGTTGATCATTATATGCAAGTTTGGTTGGTCATTATATGCAAGTTTGGTTGATCATTATATGCAAGTTTGGTTGATCATTATATGCAAGTTTGGATGATCATTATGCAAGTTGGTTTAATCATTATGTATGACACATGTTGCTATAATATGCAAGTTTGGGTTGATCATGTTCTCATGTTATGCAAGTTAAACTTGAGGTTTTGAGCATAAAGCTCCAAGCTTTATATTAAAGGTTGCATTTTGGCAACATGAAAGTTATCATATCCCTTATGATAACTTGCATGTGAGGCAAAATGCGAACTTCTAGCAACTTCTACATGTCATTTATCACCATGTATCACTCATATGCTAAGTTTGGTTTTATGCATGCTTTTGAAGCCTAATAATGCAATATGCAAGTATATGAACATATGTACATTTCATATGCCACCATGTTAAACTTGTGGCTTCAACACCTTTATGTCATGGTTATGCCAAGTTCCCTATTTTATCCTTTATGCGTTGTTGCGATTATGTAAACGATGGGATTACGTTGGGGTTGGGTAACATAATGACATGAACATGATTTTTGTAACATGACGTGATATGTTAACTTGTAATTATGTTTTGGAAACATAATGGACATGACACTTAGAAAATATGAGTGTGGCCAACTCGAGGTTGGGTTGAGTTTGTAGCATAAATCTACCCGGACCCGCCCGGCTTAACTAGTGGCTACAAACAATAGGACCCAATGTGAGAAGTTGGTCATGTTGTGCTCGAACCCGAGGTTAGACCTAGTTGTGGTGTAAAGCTACCCGGACCCGCACGGCTTAACTAGTAACCACAACAAAGTCTAATGTGAGAGGTTAAAGCGCATTAAGTTAATTAATGCCTCCTGATTAGGGTTAAGTCATGGTCCACTTAATACTTAACCAATTTTGGCTTGATGGATTAATCGGGGTTAAGTCAGGAGCCTTGGGTACTCTTAACCAATTTAATCCACGTTTGGATCGGGTTAACCACATTTAACCCGTTAAGAAACCCTAGTTGCGTGGTCCTTTTCAACAGTAACCTTCTTGGTAGTATCATAAGACCCTAGGACTAGGCTAGGGTGGGGCACGATTACTGGGCTGATTGTAAGAGACCAAAAGAGACGGCTGAATGATGCCCCGGTTGTTCAGGCGGACCATGGTCGTGCACATCAAGTCCGAAGTTGAACACGGGCAACGGTAGGTTTGGATTGTGCATCATGGTATGGTGTCATAGGGTTACACCATAGGGCCTGATACACCCTAGGGTGGACCCTGCATAGTCAACTACATTACATGATTAAGTCGCATGACACCGACACTTGACGAGTTAGGCTTATAGGGAGTCGATCGACTAGACCGAGTAGTTGGACCTTGATTTAGGTCATCTCATGATGTTGGGCCAAGCTTGGGCCAAGGGATCAATTCTTGTTTTTACTTGACATGTTAGAATGCTAGTACACCCGTGGTGCAAAACTTAACCTTAATTATGCGATGACACCTTTATCTATCTTGTTAGTTAATCATCATGCCAGTATGTTGTTATCCTTATGTTCATCTCAGCTTCTCATGCCAGTTAACTTTACTAGTTCATAGACAGGTAGTAGTAGGGCTTACCAGTCTTTTTGACTGACCTGTTTTCTTTCGCCTCTTGTCTTCCGTTCCCCCCCCCCCTCATGTCCTCAGGGTGGGAACATTGGAGCTTAGCTTGGATCTTTCTAGCTTGCTTACTGGATTTTCTCATGTACGGGTTTGGACATTGAGCTAGCTATGGTTTATCACTTCACTTTGGGATAGTACTTTATGTATTTCAGTTTTTCAGTTTATGCTTTTATCTAGACTTTGTTTGTTGGAAAATAATGACTAAGTACTTTATTGTAACTTAACTGTGGTTTTGGAAATGCAAGTTTTATCCGCTGCTTTACTACTCTGTTTTACTTATATGTTCTGTCTTGTGATATCTGCATGCATGTTTACCTTGTTTAAACGCCCCTCCAAAGCTAGTGTCCTTGCAAGAGTGGCACTGGCGGAGGTGGGGTGTTACATTTGGTATCAGAGCATAAGGTTTACAAGATTTGAGCAAAAGTGTGTTTGAAACTTACCTTTTGAAAAACTATTTTCAAAACCAATTAAGTATTTTCCAAGAAAAGTCCAGTTATTTTAAAAAGGCTATTCCCCAAAAGCCATAGCACTATCCTTCGTTTCTTCGTTCTGAATCTATCTTTTTCTTCGTTTTAGTATGGTCGATCGCTTTAACATCCCGGAAGGCGTACAAATTCCCGTCTGGTTCTGGAGATTTATGGAGGTAAGGGCGAATGAAGCCGGCCCCGCGAACATTCCTCCTCCTTCCCCCGTCGCTAACATCTCTCCTCCTCCCGTAGCTGAGGTTCCTCCTCCCCCTCAGCATCCGCAAGAGGATTTCGCAAAGCTTTGCAAAGACTTTAAGGCGATGGGTTGCAAGAATTTTGTCGGAACGGAGACTCCCGTGGAGGCAAGAAACTGGTTAAAGGAAACTGAAGACCTCTTTGCTATCTTTGATGTGGAAGATCGTAGGAAAGTTCTGTTGGCGGTATGGCTATTGAAAGGGGAAGCTGCTTATTGGTGGGTAGTCACCACCACTACAAGACCCATTGAGACTTGGGATGACTTTAGGAGAAGGTTTGGACTAAAGTTTCTATCATCGACAGAAGAGAACCTTCAGCTAGAGAGGTTCCTATCACTAAAGCAAGGGGACATGACCGTTAGAGAATACGTGGATAAGTTTAATCAACTTGCTCAGTTCAGTCTAGAATGGGTTAACACCGCTCGGAAGAAGGCCCTACGCTTTGCTCTAGGATTAAATGAGCCCTTGCGCGGTTTGGCCATATCTCATATACCCCTGGGGGCGACTTTCGAGAGTTTGGTGAATATGACCCTACTTCAAGAGGAAGATAAGAGTGGCAAGAAGGAGGTCAAGGCAAATGAGTCCCAAGGCAAGAAGGAAGATACCGAGAAAAGAAATAAGAACAACAACAAGGGAAGAAAGACAAGAAAGTGCAACTTCTGTAGGATCACTGGGCACATAGCCAAGGATTGCAGGAAGAAAAAGAGGAAGTTAGGCTAGTGTTTTCATTGCGGAGAATCTGGACATCTTAGCAAGGATTGTCCCAAGAAGCATGGACAAGGGCAAGGACAAACTCAGCAAGTAGGACCCTCTGGAGGGCAATTGCAGGCTCTCCTCGCTCTTCCAACTTTTGATCGAGGTAGAGTTTTTATAGAAATTCATGTTTACATTTCTGATTTTCCTGTTCGCACCTTATTTGATTCTGGCGCATCGCATAGTTTTATCTCTTCTGATATTGTTGAAAGTTTGCACCTAAGTACTAGCTTAGTTGAGGATCCCATTTGTGTTTCAAATCCAATTGGGGGTTCCGCCCATCTGTCTATGATTTGTGTGGATTTGAAAATTTCTATCTTGGCCATAGAATTCACGTGTAGTGCTTATGTTCTCGGGGTCACGGGATATGGGTTGGTCTTGGGCATGGATTGGTTGTCCAGTTAAGGAGCCATCCTCGATTGTGAGCATAGGGTGGAGAGGCTCATGACTCGCCTCGGTAACACCCTAGAAATTTCTTGTAACCCTAGAGGTCCCGTCATGTTATGTTATCTTGAATCTCTCGACTCGTCCATCGATGATCTGCAATCTGTAAGGGTGGTCGAGACTATCCCGATGTCTTTGAAGAAGTTAAGGGGTTACCCCCTAAATGAGAGATAGATTTCCGCATTTATCTAGTTAATAATGCCAAGCCAGTATCATTGCCCGTTAGGCACATGGTCCCTCGTGAAAGAAGGGAGCTCAGTAAGCAAATCAAGGAGTTGCTTGAGAAGAATTTTATTAGGCGAAGCATTTCTGAATGGGGTGCTCCGGTGGTATTCGCTACTAAGGCGGATGGTTCGCTTCGTCTGTGTGTTGATTATCGAGAGTTGAACAAGCTGATAAAGAAGAATAGGCACCCGTTACCGAGAATTGATGATCTCTTTGACCAGCTTGTAGGTGCTTCTGTTTTCTCTCAGCTCGATCTAGCCACCGGATTCCATCAGCTTAGAGTGGCTGAGGATAGCATTGATAAAACTGCGTTTAGGACTCCAGATGGATTCTTTGAATGGCTTGTCATGCCATTCGGTTTGACTAATGCACCCGCCTACTTCGTAGATTTGATGAGTAGGGTGTTCAGGGAGTTGCTTAACAAGTTTGTTGTTGTCTTCGTGGATGATATTCTGATCTTCTCAAAGGATGAGGAAGAGCATGCTAGGCATCTCAAGGAAGTGATGAATACGCTTAGAGCGCATCAGTTGAAAGCCAAGTTCTCCAAATGTCATTTCTGGAGAAGGGAAGTTCGGTTTCTTGGACATATAGTTTCTAAGCAAGGCATAGCGGTGGATCCCGCGAAAGTGGTTGTGGAAGACTCCTAGGAGTGCAACCGAAGTAAGAAGCTTTCTCGGTTTGGCGGGCTACTATAGGAAGTTCATCAGGGACTTCGCTAAGATTTCAGCCCCTCTTACTAAGTTGGCGAAGAAGAACTTAGTCTGTGCATGGGACTTGGAGTGTGAGCTTGCTTTTCAAAGGCTCAAGAGAGCCCTTACCTCAGCTCCAGTTTGGCAACGTGGATTGGCACTGTTTTCAAGAGATAGTTTTCTGCATGGGATACCGTATAGTATGTAAATGAGATCCAAGATTCACTAACGAATCTTGGAAAGCTTGCATGAACCATGAGCACGCAGTTATGTTTAAGCCAAGTATTTTAGGCAAAGAATAAGTGGAAGTGGAACGAGAAGCAACGGTGAAATGAGTTCTAACTCATATTTTGGGAACAAGAATTAAGAACTACGGAATTGCGAAGATAAAAGACGGTCAGGGCACGATGGGATTAAGCACAAGAAAATGCGGCTTAGAAGATTGAAGTCTAGATACGCGCATTTAATCTCTTCCTAAGAGTATATCCTTGATCCCTATTGTTCCGTAGAGCTTACTCGCATGCTACCTTTTAAGTATATCCTCTCAGTCCTATCCTCAATCTTAGTTCTGTTACAAACCCCCTAAGGAGTATGGCTAGCCTATTTGTGATATATGGTTGGGGTGAAGAAGTTCGCCACCAAACTATTTGGGCTTTATGGGATATGGGTAATAATTGATAGATTTACAAAGAGAGCCCATTTTATTCCGGTGAAAAGCAAGAGGACCGTATCACGGCTAGCATCTGTTTATCTTCAAAAGATAGTGCGGCTGCATGGAGTTCCTTCTAGCATAGTTAGCGATCGTGACCCAATTTTCACTAGCCAGTTCTGGAACAGTTTGCAAGAAGCAATGGGTACGCGATTGAATCTGAGTACAGCCTATCACCCCCGGACGGATGGCCAAACCGGAAGGGTGAATAGAGTGCTAGAAGATCTTTTGAGGTTTTGTGTTCTCGACTTCGGTGGTACTTGGGAAGACCACCTTCCTCTTGTAGAGTTTGCTTATAATAATACTATCAAGCCAGCATAGGGATGGCACCATTTGAAGCTTCGTATAGGAGGCCGTGCAAGCCACCAACATGTTGGTGGGAAGACGACGGATAAGCTTATAATTGAGCCCGACATGATAAGGGACACATCCGAGAGGGTTGAATTGATTCGAAGACGGATAAGAACGGCCCAAGACAGACAGAAATCCTATGCAGACAAGCGAAGGACAGACTTGGAATTTAAAATTGGAGATATGGTCTTTGTGAAGATTTCTCCTTTGCGAAATATGGTTCGCTGACACCAAGGATCGTAGGACCCTTCCCTACTATAGAAAGAGTCAGGAAGATGACTTATAAGATGGAATTGCCGAGAAGCTGGCCGGAGTGCATAATGTCTTTCATGTCTCGCATCTCCGGAAGTGTTTGCACAAACCCGCCAAAGTGGTTGAACCAAGTATTCTTGAAGACATGGAGGTAGAGGATGAAGCAACCCTGAGACGAGCTCCGATTCGTATCATGGAAATGAAGACAAAGAAGCTAAGAAGCAAAGAAGTTAAGCTTGTTAAGGCGCAATGGAGTGAAACAGAGGGAGACGCAACTTGGGAAACCAAGGAGAAGAGGCGCGTGCTTTATCCATTTCTCTTGGAGGATACATTTTCAATCTCTTTTCCTAGATTGGTATATCTTCCCTTTGCTATCCATGCTTATCTAGTTTATCTTGTTTCGTAAATCTTGTCATGAGAACCTTAGGTAGAAACCCTTGGTTGAAACATGTATTTGAAACATGTTATGTTTGATGTTTGCAAGTGGTTGCAAGTGTTTGCAAGTGGATACTCGTGGATGCATGATACACGTTAGGCACTAAGATCGGCTCACACACTTTCATACAGCATATGCATGAGTGTTTATGCTTATTCATAGATGAAAACTTGTTATGCTATCACGTGGATGTTGCATATGGATGAATGTTATGTGCACTCATGTAGAGATTATAAATTATGTTAGGAATTTGCATACATATGGACTCATTTCACTAACATATTTTGCATTAAGGGGGTTTACTGAATCAGTAACCTCCTGATTTTCGCATTAGATAAGTACATATACACACACCTTTGCATATGATCATACAGCATTTAGAACCTTTTAAGGACAATGATTGCTCGTGGATGATGTTTTGAGTAGATGGATGATGGATGGTAGGATACGTTCTTCCTAACTTGGAGATTTCGGGGACGAAATCCTTTAAGGAGGGGAGAATGTAACAACCCGTATTTTTGAATAACATGTTATAACATAAATGGAGGCAGAATTAAACTGTAAAATCTGAATCAAGGGAAACGGGATGTGCCATTGCGTTCGTCTCGGAAAAATACGCGAAATAGAGTCCGAGTTTTCGAAAATCGGAGTCCGTATGACCAAGATATGGCCTCGTGAAGTTTCACGAAAAATTCACAAATTAAAGTATACTTAATTAAGTGAAATGGGTTGCGCAGAGAAATATATATATATATTGATATATATATATATATATATAATTGAAAATTAAATAAATAAATATGCAAAAATGTTCAAAACAGCGAATTGGGAGAGGGGAATAACTGAACTGGCCGATTTTTGAGGTCGACCCGAGCCCGCTGGGTCGACTAGGGGTTAATCCAGGGTGTTTGGGTGTCAACCCGTGGGCCGATTCGCTCAAATGCAGATTTTGCATTTGAATGGTTCTCATGGTTCAGCTTTAATCTAAAGGCCCTAGATGGTTCCTACACTTGACTTCTACCCGAAGACATGCTTTGATGGCTTGGATTGAATCTAGGGTTAATCCTATGGCTAATACTATCCTAATCCTCTATAAAAAGACCCCAAACCTAGCCTAAATCACCATTATTCAATCCTACAACTAAACTATGTCAAATTTGTTCCTCTCACGGCCTCCACTCTCATGCTAAAATTTCTAAGTTAATTTCTATGAGAGATTTTGAGTTCATACAAGTGTTTTCAAACTTGTATGAGTGTTCTTAGCTTGCATTCAAGTCAAGTTGCAACATTTCTATTTCAAAGCAAGGGTTTTTATTGAATTGGCTCAAGGGTTTTCATTTGGAGCTTGCATATTTGGGTTTTTGGTGCTTGCATAAGGGCTTCATCTCAATCTTTATAATAAATATTTGTTTGTGTCTTCATAGCATTGTAAGCCCTTTTCTACTTTCTTTCTTTGAACTCTAAAGTTAAATGAATGATGCAAGTTTGGGGTTGATCATTATATGCAAGTTTGGTTGATCATTATATGCAAGTTTGGTTGGTCATTATATGCAAGTTTGGTTGATCATTATATGCAAGTTTGGTTGATCATTACATGCAAGTTTGGATGATCATTATGCAAGTTGAATTAATCATTATGTATGACACATGTTGCTATGTTATGCAAGTTTGGGTTGATCATGTTATCATGTTATGCAAGTTAAACTTGAGGTTTTGAGCATAAAGCTCCAAGCTTTATATTAAAGGTTGCATTTTGGCAACATGAAAGTTATCATATCCCTTATGATAACTTGCATGTGAGGCAAAATGCGAACTTCTAGCAACTTCTACATGTCATTTATCACCATGTATCACTCATATGCTAAGTTTGGTTTTATGCATGCTTTTGAAGCCTAATAATGCAATATGCAAGTATATGAACATATGTACATTTCATATGCCACCATGTTAAACTTGTGGCTTCAACACCTTTATGTCATGGTTATGCCAAGTTCCCTATTTTATCCTTTATGCGTTGTTGCGATTATGTAAACGATGGGATTACGTTGGGGTTGGTAACATAATGACATGAACATGATTTTTGTAACATGACGTGATATGTTAACTTGTAATTATGTTTTGGAAACATAATGGACATGACACTTAGAAAATATGAGTGTGGCCAACTCGAGGTTGGGTTGAGTTTGTAGCATAAATCTACCCGGACCCGCCCGGCTTAACTAGTGGCTACAAACAATAGGACCCAATGTGAGAAGTTGGTCATGTTGTGCTCGAACCCGAGGTTAGACCTAGTTGTGGTGTAAAGCTACCCGGACCCGCACGGCTTAACTAGTAACCACAACAAAGTCTAATGTGAGAGGTTAAAGCGCATTAAGTTAATTAATGCCACCTGATTAGGGTTAAGTCATGGTCCACTTAATACTTAACCAATTTGGGCTTGATGGATTAATCGGGGTTAAGTCAGGAGCCTTGGGTACTCTTAACCAATTTAATCCACGTTTGGATCGGGTTAACCACATTTAACCCGTTAAGAAACCCTAGTTGTGTGGCCCTTTTCAGCAGTAACCTTCTTGGTAGTATCATAAGACCCTAGGACTAAGCTAGGGTGGGGCACGATTACTGGGCTGATTGTAAGAGACCAAAAGAGACGGCTGAATGATGCCCCGGTTGTTCAGGCGGACCATGGTCGTGCACATCAAGTCCGGAGTTGAACACGGGCAACGGTAGGTTTGGACTGTGCATCATGGTATGGTGTCAGAGGGTTACACCATAGGGCCTGATACACCCTAGGGTGGACCCTGCACAGTCAACTACATTACATGATTAAGTCGCATGACACCGACACTTGACGAGTTAGGCTTATAGGGAGCCGATCGACTAGACCGAGTAGTTGGACCTTGATTTAGGTCATCTCATGATGTTGGGCCAAGCTTGGGCCAAGGGATCAATTCTTGTTTTTACTTGACATGTTAGAATGCTAGTACACCCGTGGTGCAAAACTTAACCTTAATTATGCGATGACACCTTTATCTATCTTGTTAGTTAATCATCATGCCAGTATGTTGTTATCCTTATGTTCATCTCAGCTTCTCATGCCAGTTAACTTTACTAGTTCATAGACAGGTAGTAGTAGGGCTTACCAGTCTTTTTGACTGACCTGTTTTCTTTTGCCTCTTGTCTTCCATTTCCCCCCCTCAGGTCCTCAGGGTGGGAACATTGGAGCTTAGCTTGGATCTTTCTAGCTTGCTTACTGGATTTGCTCATGTACGGGTTTGGACATTGAGCTAGCTATGGTTTATCACTTCACTTTAGGGATAGTACTTTATGTATTTCAGTTTTTCAGTTTATGCTTTTATCTAGACTTTGTTTGTTGGAAAATAATGACTAAGTACTTTATTGTAACTTAACTGTGGTTTTGGAAATGCAAGTTTTATCCGCTGCTTTACTACTCTGTTTTACTTATATGTTCTGTCTTGTGACATCTGCATGCATTTTTACCTTGTTTAAACGCCCCTCCAAAGCTAGTGTCCTTGCAAGAGTGGCACTGGTGGAGGTGGGGTGTTACAGATCATTTGTGATATTTAATTCAGTTTAGAATTGAATTAGAATAACGAATACATTATTTGAATGGCAGTTTGAACGTATAATTATGTTATAACAAAAATCGAGCTCAAAATGGAGCGGCAGTTCGCTATTTAGCGATTTGAACTTCAACTGGATATACAGGATCCGTTTTAAATCGGATTTCTGTAAAACAAGAAACATTTGGAGCTGGTGAAGTATATTTTTCTAGTGGAAGAGAAAAATCATGATTTCATTGTGTAGATTTTGATTTATGTCCAAATCAAATTTTAGAAAAGTTGCTATGGAATTCTTTTGAAAATTTTAAATATATATTTATATTATAAAAGGATTTTATATATAAATCGAATATCGATATAACTGGGAATGATGAAATATCGAGTTGTAACCCAATTGGAGTTGTATGATATTCTAGTGGGGATATATATGATAATATTTATTTTTAAATATTTAATTTAATTGTTTTTAAATATATTTATATATTTAAAGGGGTTATTTAGAGCTTTAAAAATAGCCAATTTTGCAAACGACCTCAGAATTTGACGAAACTAATTTTGTTGGATTCGCAATGTTAATTTATTGCTAGATTTCAGTTTTCGTGATTTTTGAAGTCAGTATGTGGACGTACGGGATTTTAATATGAAAAACAGTTAGTATTCTATCGGTTTAAAATACGCTGTGTGAGCAAACGGAGTCGGAATTCGACGAAACTAGTTTCGTTGGGTCTGTAATGTCGAACTGTAGCTGCATGTCCAGTTTCGTGATTATTGGGTATCGTATATAATCACGGGAATTTTAGGGGACAAAGAAAAATAGTGTTTGCTTATAATATAATATAAAAACCAATAAAAAAATATCTCCTCCTGTAACACCCCACCTGCGTTAAGGTCACTCACTAAGGGAATGCCTTAACTTTGGTGGAGCATTTTAGTAAACAGAACAGAAACTTACAAGACAGATAAAACAGTACTTGAAAATTTTTAACTTTATTACAGCGGAAACAGAAATTAATACGGTTACATCCTTTCAATTTCAGAATTCAAGTACAAAATATCGGTCTTGTACAAAAGCCTTCAAAATGCATAGTTTAAAATCATAATCCCCATGGAACGGAAGCTATACAGAGCCAAGCCATGCTTTAAGCACTTCAAGCAAAGAGAAATCCGGGTCAAGCTAAAGTATTTCCCTCCTTGGATAACCTGGGGGGAAACGGAAGAAAGGAGGCGAAACAACAAGGGTCAGACAAAAAGTCTGGCAAGTCCAGTGACTTTCAGCATACGAACAGATAATAATAATATGATATGAACGTAAAACTGGGTGTGAGATAACTATAACAGGTGTAGCAGATATAACAGAAAAACAGAATGATATAAACTATTGTTTTACACTTCTCTGCACTAATACTAGTATAGAAAAATTAGGTGTCACCCTAATGTCTAAATTGAAGCAGGAACGGGTACAGAATACTTTAACAGAAACAGAATGCTAATAATGGGCCTTTACTACCCGATCAGAAACAGACAGAAGAAGAAACAGATTTATCCCTATGGAAACAGAATGTGGAATTAGGTGTACACTAGTAATGGGCCTTTACCACCCGAACAGACGGTACCACACAGAAACAGACAGGTGTTACCACCCAACAAAAACAGACGGTACCAACAGAAACATACAGAACTAAGCGTACCCTAAAACCCTACCCCAAGCGATCGGCTCCCTAATACATAAATATCCTGTGTCGGCCCCACAGTAGGGTGATCACTCCCTAAAGTGACAACCAATTGGCACAGACCTATTTACAGATGTCACGGCGTCTTACATCCTCAGAGGCAGACCGGGGTCCATGCACGCACATGACCCGGTTGGAACGCACCATCAACACCCCTCGCCATTATCAGAATGAACCGCTTATAATTAGTTCAGTAAGCGTGCCCGGACCCTACTTACTGTTGGGTCAAAGTTTTGATACCAGAAAGGGTTACTGACTAATATGGGTCCCAAACAACAGATGACACAAGTAATTCCCCTCCTAACCTTGTGTCCCCAGACTAACAGATTTCAGATTAACTTGTTTACAAGTTCAGACATACAGAATACAGATTTACTAATTCACAAATTAAGTTAACAAGTTTTCAGACTAACGGGTCAGATGTACAAATTTTTCAGATTTGTCTAACTTTGTATTGGGCCTACAGATTCATGGACGGGTTTTGCTACATCTATTAATCCCTTTGGTTTAACCTTATTTTCCCCAATACGTTTTAGACGTCATTCTTATCTTAGATTTGCATTAATTAATTATTAATGCACAGACCTCTCACATTAGGTCGGTAGCTTGTGGCCGCTGGATATGCCGGGCGGTTCCGGGCAGACTTCTGCCACAAGCCAGACCTAACCTCGTGTCTTACGCATGTTATGACTAACTTCTCACATTAGAACCTATTGTTTGCGGCCACTGGATGTGCCGGGCGGTTCCGGGCAGATTTACGCCGCAAACTCATTCTAACCTCGAGTTAGCCATGTTTATCTTTGCGGCCAATTAATTAATAATTTACCGTTTATGCGCACGCCCAATATATATGCCAATTCAGATTATATCAATAACAGGATGATTATATCAACATAGCAGATAACAGATTTTATATGACTTAACGGATTTAACAGATTTAGCAACTTAGCAGATTTTGGCATATAACAGGTTAGGCATTTAAACCGACAAATTTAACAGATTAGGCATTTCAATTTAATTAGCAGTCTAGGCAATATAACAAAACTAGTAGTTTAGGCAACTTGACAAATTAGCAGATTTAGCAAATTTTATATTTCTAAAAGTTCTATTTACATGCCTTGCCTAAACATAAATTAGGCCTAAATTCATATGCCTAAATAATTGTCATGATTCACCATATACTTCCTTGTTGGCATACATTTACATAGCGCAGAATATGGACATACTTTACCCTATAACATATGTTCCAATTTTTGTTAAACTAGCATTTTACAGCAGATTCACATATAAACTGTACCAAATATAACCATTAATTCCAATGCATGCCATATATCCAAAAATCCCTATTTAGGTGTAATCACAATAATGGATATCCTAATTAATGTAAATCTTTTACACCTAAGCTTCCATATCTTCTTCTTTTTAAGTCATGAATCATTATGCAAACTATACCCAACAATCTAAATCTTTAAATCATATCTTCTAAAAATCAAATCTTGACTTTTATATGCATTTTGTTCAAAGTCTCAAATCATATGTAATCTTACAGTGGTTCCTCTTCTTCTTTTATCACAAAATATGCATAGGTCTAAAACTAGTTTATAACATATGCTTATTTTTTTCTAATTAATTACAGGTCTATATTACAACATAACTATGCATACAACATGCATAAATTATATGTTCATAGTCAAATTTATGCATCTAATCCCAAGTCATATGTCCAATATATTTTATGCCTCAGACCTAAAGTCATACATTCAATTTAGTCTTGTCAAATTTCTCATCATTCATCCCAAAGTTTGCGTTCATACGTTAATCTCTTATGAGATTAGGCACAAGCTCGTGGTAGCCTGGCTATAGAAACAGAAAAGAAGAAAGGAATATAGAACAGTTACAGAAAACAGATCTAACAGAAGAGAATACAACCTCAAACTCAGATTTAAATGCATACCAAAATTATAATTAACGTTTATAGCGGAGAATAACTGTACTTGCCTTGATTGGATTAAAGAAAGAGCTTTAACTTGTGGTAGAATCTTTGCAGAACTTTAATCTCTAGTTTGAATTGAGTTGCTTAGGCTGATGTTGGTTATCTTCTAGTTTTAATTCCAGCAGAGCAGAGACGCCATTTTTATTTTTTTATTAGAAGAAGAGAGCAATGGAGGCTAGAGAATTGTGTAAGAAACCTAGGTAGAGTCTAGGGTCATTTTTATAGAGGTTATGAACTGATTAGGACCATCGATATTGCTTGGATTGATCGTAGCCATTCATTCGAAAGAGAGACCAATTAGAACCTACCACCTAGCCCTAATGACAAAGCAGACTACAGAAAATCGATCAACATAGAATAGGCCAGCCAGGTTGGGCTGGGTTCGACCTGGCTCTGGACCAGGTCGACAGCCCTGTCGACAGCCCTGTCGACCTGGCTAGACCAGGTCGACAGCCCAGTCGACCTGGGTGTCTTAGGCGGGAATTTTCCCGCCCTGGCCAATTGGGCCCGATTTTTAATTTCAAACTTCTTTTCTGAGCTGTTCGAATTTTAAACTTAATTCAGAAACTTCCAGAGGCTATATCTTCTTCATACGGACTCCGTTTTTCGAAAACTCGGACTCTATTTCGCGTATTTTTCCGAGACGAACGCAATGGCGTATCCTGTTTCCCTTAGTTCTTTGATTTCAAATTAATTATACTTTAATTTATGACTTTCACGGTTATAGAATACACGGGGTGTTACATTCTCCCCCACTTAAAAGGATTTCGTCCCCGAAATCTTCAAGTTAAGAAGAATGTGTCCTACCATCTAATCATCCATCTACTCAATCATCAACCACAGGCATCCATTGCCCTTATAGACTTCTAATGCTTTCATGTTTAAATGCATAGTGTGTGTTCATGTCCGTATCTAATGCAAAATCAGGCGGCCCACTGATTCAGTCGACCTCCTTAATGCAAATCATGTTAGTGCCATGAGTCCAATATGTATGCAAATTTTCCTACTTGAGACATATCATTTCTATATGAGTGCACAACTGCTCATTCATATGCAACATCCATATGCTGATTCAACCATTTTGCATCCATAAAAATTTAAAAATGCTCACACATCCATATGCAGTATGAGAGTGCTTTCGAGCCGATCTAGTGCCTAGTGTGTGTATATGCATCCACGAGCAACCACTAGCAACCACTTGCAACCATCAAACATAACATGTCTCAAACACATGTTTACACCCATTAGTTTCTACCTAAAGTTCAAATATTCGATCGATAGGATACAGTCGAATGATGGAAGCGAGTACAGATAGAACGAAAATTTGGTTCCCATTAGACATGGGTCCTAAGTATCGGCCCCAAAGACCGAAACCAACATCAAATTGACACCCAGAGGATTACCTTCTTTAGACAATGTCAAAACTGGAAATCCTATCAAAAGTATTTAGTATTTACAGACTACTGGTACAGATCAGGTTCCCTAATAATCCTTAGGAAGCTAAGCATGATAAAATCATACCCCACGAAAACTCAGAATGTATGCGTCATACTTGACTCCTAACACAGATATCCCTCAAACGCCAATCTCAAACAGATGATCCATAACCCTTATGGGTCTGAGTCTATAGCGGAATTCAAAAATAATACTAGTATTAAAGTGCAGAGTACCGATTACAAAACCAAAATACCAGAATCAGAAAAAGTCTTAACTCCATAGATAAAGAAATTAAACCTACTATAGAAATTTTCCTATTTCTATCCTAGCCACTAGCCTCAAGAGTGTTCGCCTGCCCTCCTTGTCCTCGTCTCTTCGGGAAGTCCCTAGTGAAGTGTCCCATCTCCCCACAGTTGAAGCAAGCGCCCTTCCTTTTTCTGCAATCCTTGTTCAGATGAGTTGAGCTTCCACAAGTAAAGCACTTTTTCCCCTTCTTATCTTCAGACTTCTCATCCTTCTTTTGTGTTTCCTTTTTGGGCCCCGCTTTCTTATTCTGTGGTTCTTCCTTCTTTGTCTCTTTCGGGCCCTTGTCTTCCTCATGCAGTAGTGCCATATCCACCAATTTCTCGTAAGTTGCTCCCATGGGTACATGGGTCATGGCTAGGCTGTGCAGTGGCTCATTCAATCCTTTAACAAAGCGGAGAGCCTTTTTATGCTGAGTGTTGACTAAATCCAATCCGAATCTTGCTATTTGGTTGAACTGGTTGACGTATTCCTTGACCGTCATACTTCCTTGCTTAAGAGACAAGAACTTTTCCAATTGTAAACTTCGTTCAGCTTGCGAGAGGAATTTTGTCTCAAACCTTGTTCTGAAATCCATCCATGTCTCAACCGGCCTCTCGGCGTTAGTGACTTCCCACCAGTAGGAAGCTTCGTCTTTGAGCAGCCATACTGCCAACTGTACCTTCTGCCTATCGTCCACCTCGAAGATAACGAATAGATCCTCAGTTTCTTTGAGCCAATTCCTTGCTTCTACGAATGATTCAGTTCCTTTGAAATCCTTCCCACCCATGGCCCTAAAATCTCTACAGATCTTTGAGAAAGCAATTGCACGAGGAGGGGGTGGAGGAGGGGGATCATTTGCTGGACCTGCAGCGGCGGTCCTAGCCTCAAGATATTGACGAAACCAACCGGGTACATGAACACCCTCTGGTATCTCAGATGCTTCAGACATGCTGGAATCGAAAAAGGAAAGGTTCAATACAAAAAGGACTGAAAGAAAGATATATGGCTCTTGGGGATCATGTTTTTCAAAATAAGCTTTTATTTTTGAAAATAATTCCTTTCAAAACCTTTTTTGAAAATAATTTTCAAAACTTTTTATAAAATCTGGTAACCTTCAGCTCTGATACCAAGTGTAACACCCCACCTCCGTTAAGGTCACTCACTAAGGGAATGCCTTAACTTTGGTGGAGCATTTTAGTAAACAGAACAGAAACTTACAAGACAGATAAAACATTACTTGAAAAATTTTAACTTTATTACAGCGGAAACAGAAATTAATACGGTTACATCCTTTCAATTTCAGAATTCAAGTACAAAATATCAGTCTTATACAAAAGCCTTCAAAATGCATAGTTTAAAATCATAATCCCCATGGAACGGAAGCTATACAGAGCCAAGCCATGCTTTAAGCACTTCAAGCAAAGAGAAATCCGGATCAAGCTAAAGTATTTCCCTCCTTGGATAACCTGGGGGGAAACGGAAGAAAGGAGGCGAAACAACAAGGGTCAGACAAAAAGTCTGGCAAGTCCAGTGACTTTCAGCATACAAACAGATAATAATAATATGATATGAACGTAAAACTGGGTGTGAGATAACTATAACAGGTGTAGCAGATATAACAGAAAAACAAAATGATATAAACTATTGTTTTACACTTCTCTGCACTAATACTAGTATAGCAAAATTAGGTGTCACCCTAATGTCTAAATTGAAGCAGGAACGGGTACAGAATACTTTAACAGAAACAGAATGCTAATAATGGGCCTTTACTACCCGATCAGAAACAGACAGAAGAAGAAACAGATTTATCCCTATGGAAACAGAATGTGGAATTAGGTGTACACTAGTAATGGGCCTTTACCACCCGAACAGACGGTACCACACAGAAACAGACAGGTGTTACCACCCAACAGAAACAGACGGTACCAACAGAAACATACAGAACTAAGCGTACCCTAAAACCCTACCCCAAGCGATCGGCTCCCTAATACATAAATATCCTGTGTCGGCCCCACAGTAGGGTGTATCACTCCCTAAAGTGACAACCAATTGGCACAGACCTATTTACAGATGTCACGGCGTCTTACATCCTCAGAGGCAGACCGGGGTCCATGCACGCACATGACCCGGTTGGAACGCACCATCAACACCCCTCGCCATTATCAGAATGAACCGCTTATAATTAGTTCAGTAAGCGTGCCCGGACCCTACTTACTGTTGGGTCAAAGTTTTGATACCAGAAAGGGTTACTGACTAATATGGGTCCCAAACAACAGATGACACAAGTAATTCCCCTCCTAACCTTGTGTCCCCAGACTAACAGATTTCAGATTAACTTGTTTACAAGTTCAGACATACAGAATACAGATTTACTAATTCACAAATTAAGTTAACAAGTTTTCAGACTAACGGGTCAGATGTACAAATTTTTCAGATTTGTCAAACTTTGTATTGGGCCTACAGATTCATGGACGGGTTTTGCTACATCTATTAATCCCTTTGGTTTAACCCTATTTTCCCCAATACGTTTTAGACGTCATTCTTATCTTAGATTTGCATTAATTAATTATTAATGCACAGACCTCTCACATTAGGTCGGTAGCTTGTGGCCGCTGGATATGCCGGGCGGTTCCGGGCAGACTTCTGCCACAAGCCAGACCTAACCTCGTGTCTTACGCATGTTATGACTAACTTCTCACATTAGAACCTATTGTTTGCGGCCACTGGATGTGCCGGGCGGTTCCGGGCAGATTTACGCCGCAAACTCATTCTAACCTCGAGTTAGCCATGTTTATCTTTGCGGCCAATTAATTAATAATTTACCGTTTATGCGCACGCCCAATATATATGCCAATTCAGATTATATCAATAACAGGATGATTATATCAACATAGCAGATAACAGATTTTATATGACTTAACGGATTTAACAGATTTAGCAACTTAGCAGATTTTGGCATATAACAGGTTAGGCATTTCAACCGACAAATTTAACAGATTAGGCATTTCAATTTAATTAGCAGTCTAGGCAATATAACAAAACTAGTAGTTTAGGCAACTTGACAAATTAGCAGATTTAGCAAATTTTATATTTCTAAAAGTTCTATTTACATGCCTTGCCTAAACATAAATTAGGCCTAAATTCATATGCCTAAATAATTGTCATGATTCACCATATACTTCCTTGTTGGCATACATTTACATAGCGCAGAATATGGACATACTTTACCCTATAACATATGTTCCAATTTTTGTTAAACTAGCATTTTACAGCAGATTCACATATAAACTGTACCAAATATAACCATTAATTCCAATGCATGCCATATATCCAAAAATCCCTATTTAGGTGTAATCACAATAATGGATATCCTAATTAATGTAAATCTTTTACACCTAAGCTTCCATATCTTCTTCTTTTTAAGTCATGAATCATTATGCAAACTATACCCAACAATCTAAATCTTTAAATCATATCTTCTAAAAATCAAATCTTGACTTTTATATGCATTTTGTTCAAAGTCTCAAATCATATGTAATCTTACAGTGGTTCCTCTTCTTCTTTTATCACAAAATATGCATAGGTCTAAAACTAGTTTATAACATATGCTTATTTTTTTCTAATTAATTACAGGTCTATATTACAACATAACTATGCATACAACATGCATAAATTATATGTTCATAGTCAAATTTATGCATCCAATCCCAAGTCATATGTCCAATATATTTTATGCCTCAGACCTAAAGTCATACATTCAATTTAGTCTTGTCAAATTTCTCATCATTCATCCCAAAGTTTGCGTTCATACGTTCATCTCTTATGAGATTAGGCACAGGCTCGTGGTAGCCTGGCTATAGAAACAGAAAAGAAGAAAGGAATATAGAACAGTTACAGAAAACAGATCTAACAGAATAGAATACAACCTCAAACTCAGATTTAAATGCATATCAAAATTATAATTAACGTTTATAGCGGAGAATAACTGTACTTGCCTTGATTGGATTAAAGAAAGAGCTTTAACTTGTGGTAGAATCTTTGCAGAACTTTAATCTCTAGTTTGAATTGAGTTGCTTAGGCTGATGTTGATTATCTTCTAGTTTTAATTCCAGCAGAGCAGAGACGCCATTTTTATTTTTTTATTAGAAGAAGAGAGCAATGGAGGCTAGAGAATTGTGTAAGAAACCTAGGTAGAGTCTAGGGTCATTTTTATAGAGGTTATGAACTGATTAGGACCATCGATATTGCTTGGATTGATCGTAGCCATTCATTCGAAAGAGAGACCAATTAGAACCTGCCACCTAGCCCTAATGACAAAGCAGACTACAGAAAATCGATCAACATAGAATAGGCCAGCCAGGTTGGGCTAGGTTCGACCTGGCTCTGGACCAGGTCGACAGCCCTGTCGACAGCCCTGTCGACCTGGCTAGACCAGGTCGACAGCCCAGTCGACCTGGGTGTCTTAGGCGGGAATTTTCCCGCCCTGGCCAATTGGGCCCGATTTTTAATTTCAAACTTCTTTTCTGAGCTGTTCGAATTTTAAACTTAATTCAGAAACTTCCAGAGGCTATATCTTCTTCATACGGACTCCGTTTTTCGAAAACTCGGACTCTATTTCGCGTATTTTTCCGAGACGAACGCAATGGCGTATCCCGTTTCCTTTAGTTCTTTGATTTCAAATTAATTATACTTTAATTTATGACTTTCACGGTTATAGAATACACGGGGTGTTACACCTCCAATCCTATAAATACACCCTAACCCTAAAAACTTATTTCCTCTAGTCAACAAGAATGCGGCTCCACTAAAACTTCAAAATGTGAGATCTATTGTTCAAAAAATTCTAAACAAATAAAAGAAAAATCTATAAATCTCTAAACTTGTGTACATGGATTCCTGAGTTATTAGCTTCCAACGTCGGTGAAGTATAGTAGGTCCGGCCACTGTTTTGTTCGATGACTTTGGTGCTGTCACGATTTAGGGTTAGCCCTAGGGGAGCTGCAGTCGACAAGGGTGGCTAGGACCACGAGGGTTTCGAAGATCATTGAACGACGACTTGATCTGAGGCTCCCGATGCGGTTCCGACGTCGATGTGGAGGGGCGATGGTCAGGTGAAAGCTCGATTTCGACTTCTGTGACATGAGGAACTAGGTGGAGATGTGTTCAAAACAAGAAGAGGGGTTTGAACTGGAAATGTTCTGGTGATGTCGGCAGGTCAGAGGGTGTCTCTGGTGAACTGGGTGAGGTGGTACGGATGGACTAGGAAGGAGTTGCCGTGAAGTAGGTTCGATAGTTTTGGGGAGAGAAGGAACTATATCACGGTTTTGGGGTCTCTAGCGTGGGTATTGGGCCTAGTTGTATTGTGATAAGCAAAGAGACTTAAAAGAAAATAAAGAGAGATAGAGGAGAAGGTATACGAGAGAGCGGATCTACGTATTTACAAGTGTAGTGGGCCGAAGTGTTTAGCCCAGAAGGAAAGGGAAAAAAATGTGGGAAAAGAAAGAAAAGGAGTTAAGATGGATGATCGGCTATGGATTACTGAGTTGAACATTACTGTTACTCGAAGAGGAGAGAAAGGCTAGTGGGGGATTGAATTTAATTGAAGGGTTAGCCTTTTAAAGAAATAATTAAGGTTTAGTTAATTATAAATTAAACCATTATTTCTTTCAAAACTTGTAAAATTTAACATCTAGTACATTCATTATCAGAATTGGACAAAACAAGATCCGTTGGGATCGTATGGACGAGAGCTCCACAATGGAACTGACTGGGAGTAGATTGGAGCCTGTTACAATTTATAGCAAAATAAATTGTCCGTCTGAATCAACGGACGCAAATCGTTATTTAACGATCACCGATCAATGTGAGTAAAACTCACTAACTCTTCTCAGTTACATTTTTATAACGTATTTTAATAACTGATAACTGATGGTTGTTTCCTGTGTGTTGGCTGTTTGGTTGAACTGCTAGTTAATTAGTTGAAAATATAAATAACAATATAGATATAAATCGTTAATCGAATATTGATTCTGTTTATCAAGTCAGTATATTTCATATTCGTGTTATTCATGTGATTAACATCTGTGTATGCAGGGAAACAGGTCGGAGGAATCCGACTGGATTCCTCAACATTTATTTTACTATTTTTCATATATTGTGTTATATGATGTGATATGAAATCTGTTGTTGATTTTATATGTTGGAATGATACCGATCATTGTTATATGGTACATTAAATACCATAAGAAATACTGGAATGTTAAAAAGGAAAATTTCAATGACATATTGAAAAACAAATATTTATAAAATCAAAAGATTTTATAAAAAGAAAATATTTATTTATAAAATAAATAGATTAAAAAGGAATATTTATTTGTAACAAATAAATGGAATTGAAAAGGGAAATATTTGTAAAACATTTACAAATAGAAAGATAAAAGAAATATTTATTTGTTAAATAAATAGAAAGGTAAAAGGAATATTTAGTTAGAAAATAAATAAGATATCATAAAAGGAATTACTTGAAAAGTGAATAGAATGGTATAAAAGAGAATTTATATTTGAAAGGTTTAGACCCGTGCTTCGCACACGGGTATAACATAATATAGATTTAAAGCAAAGATTTTAAATAGAATCTATTCTAATCGATAGATTGAGTAGATAAATTTATAAATAATATTTTATAAATTAAATAAACTGTTTATCATTGGATAAATAGAATATATAAGTCAGGACTTATATAGAGAAGTAAGAATCGATTTCAACATCGATATTTGAAATTGAATAAACGTAGAGTTAATCAAAGGTGTTAATCAATTAGAATTAATCAATTAGAGTTAATCAGTTAAAGTTAATCAATTAGAGTTAATCAGTTAGAGTTAACCAGTTAGAGTTAATTAGATAGACTTAATCAGTTAGAGTTAACCAGATAGAGTTAATTGAACATAGTTAATCGAATTAGGATAAATTGAATATTAGTTATTCAATTAGAATTATTCGAATATAGTTATTTGAGATAGAGTTAGTCAAACATAGTTATTCAGGATGAGTTGCCATTTCGTACGACTGCTAGAGTAATTCGCAGGGCTGCAGATAGCCGATGGCGGTCGGATGTTTCCTAAGGGAATCAAGCGTAACCATTGTTTTCGCTGCGATTTAGAGTCAAGCGAATGGAGTTAAATTGAATGTTAGCCATTCGAAATAAAGTTAAAACAGACATAGTTATTCAAATATAAGTTAATCGAATATTAGTTATTCGATAGGAGTTAAATAAAGTTGAGTTAAATAAGTAAGTTAATCAAGTTAAGTTAGTCAAGTTGAGTTAATCGAGTTAGTCAAAATGAGTTAATCAAACCGAGTTAATCCAAATGAGTTAATCCAAAGGAGTTGTTCGAAATAGTTTATTCGAATGAAATTAAAGGAGTTAATCGAATATAGTTTATTTGAAAGGAGATTAATCGAATGTAAATCATTCGTAGAAAGTTAATCGAATGTAAATCATTCGAAGAGAGATTATCGAATATAGTTATTCGAAAAGGAGTTATCGAATAGAGAGTATTCGAAAAGGAGAATTATACATTGAATTCGTTTATATCGAATTCGGAAAAGTAATATTTACTTTCCGTTTTAATCATGATTTACTTATTTATTAATAAATTAGTGGTTTAGTTATTTAGTTAAATTAAGGAATAAAAGTTATATTTTGAAATTAGATATTTAGGAAGAAGGGATTATAAGGCTATAGTTATAATCAATGTTTTAAAATAAAGAAATGGATTCATAAATAGAATTTGAGTTACGTAAAGAAGTTTGTTAAAGGTTTAAAAGGCGAACTTTGTCTATTTCGAGGTTGGAAATGTTGTTCAGTTAAGATCTGAGAGGTAATTATACCCCAACTTGGTTGACTTCGTTTTAACTAAGGGATGGTAAGGTTCAATAGTGAAAGTTTCAATAGTGAAAGTTGGTTAAGTGAATTTAGTTAGTAAGTGTAATGGTTCGAAATGGCTTGGTGATGTTTATTTAAATATCTGTTAAATCCAACAAAGGAGTTTTGGAAGTTTTTTTTCTAATAAAAGAATCAGAAATGTTTTATAATTTAGAAAACAAGAAAAGGGAGTAAATCTGGAAATGTTTCCAATGTTAATAAAGTATATTTTCTAAATTTAGAGAATAAGAATTTACGAATATATAGAAAGGGAAAATGGATAAATTAATGATAATTTAATTAAAAAAGATAAATGTTGAATGTTGATTAATCGATAGAATTTCCATCTGGAAATTATATCGTTGTTTGCACACCTGTTTTTCTTTGATAGTTAAATCATCGACAATCGAAGTTTTCGGCCATTTTTCTGTCGTCAATACTGAGAGACTGGAATCAGATTCATTATCTGAAAACCACTCTGTATGGACGTTAGTGTTGCGATCAAATATGATAAAGATAATTGAAGACAGAGTTATGCAAGGGCTATCTTGTTTACAGAATAGTGCCTTCGGTTTGTCCAATCCCAGGACAACGTGAATGGACGAATGTCTGACAGAGTATATCTAATGGATCGTGTAAGTTGATCTCTTCAAACATACTTACGTTTGGTGGCGGAGGAATTCGTTTCTCTTAGCTTTATACCCGTGGTATCTTTGGGGAGATAAATTTGTGATTTGGCGGGTATGACGATGTGGCATTCAAAGTGTATGTGGTCAGGTGTTTCAAAGGATATGTAATGACCTCAAGCCTCATCAACCGGGAAATGACAGAAATCGGGCAGGCAACATGGCTAAGTGGGTCGCTCCCATTAGGGTGTATATCACCTATCTAGAGAAAATCCATTTCATTCTTTTATCTATTCGGTGCTATCCCTTTTCGGGAAACGGTGGGTAGCTCCCAACCGTTGGTGATATACATTCGATACACTCAAGCAAAATGACCGGTCGGTCATGTGTGAGCCGGGTTGCAAGACGTTCTTGTTGAACCCAGTGTATTCGCCTCTAGAGATACACTATCGGCAGGTGGTCCCATACCTTGTCATAGTCGGAATCCAATCTCCAATAAGCGCTCGGGGTTTTTTTTGTATAATATATATGTGGAACGTGAGATGCAAGCGTTCTGCTAGATTGTTAATTACTTGTGATTAGACATTATTATAATATCAGAGAAGTATTGATTTCCAAAACTGTTTTGGGTTATCGTAAGGTAAAAACCATATGTGTTTTTGTGTGGATCGATCTTACGATTATCTTTTCTTTTGAAAAAGATTTTGAAAAGTTAAACCAAATGATTTGAGTTTACTCACACCAGTCCCATGACTGACCCAGAGTTTATTTTGTTTTTTCCTAAACTCTTGGTTGCCCAAATTTGTACAGGCAGTCAAGTAGTTCAGGTCTTTACAGATGTACTTGGAGGAGCTTGAAGTAGGAGGCTTCAGGACTTTATAGCCATTGTTATTTCCGCTATGTGTAAGTGTTGTACTCTGATAATGTCATTGTATATGTACCCTGTTTTATTTCAAAGTTATGTTATATATTATATTTTATTTGTTCCGCTGTGAGATACGTATTACTCTGATTCTGTTCTGTGGTGATCTTCTTCTTCTTCTATTCTAATTTTCTATCTTATCTATTCTCACCCTCTAACTTCTTTCTATTAATGATCAGGTATTTCCTATGTCTGAATAGTCAACATGGTAGTTTTGTTTTGATTTTCGGAGTCGAAAATCCCATTTTGTTATAGGAACCTACACTGCTGCACCACCCACCGCTGTTTTGACCGCTTATAATCAGCCCAGTAATCGTGCCCCACCCTGCCTAGTTCAGGGTACCGTGATACATCTTTGTGGGTTACTGCTGAAATGGGTCCCCGTTACTAGGGTTTCCTAATCCACATGTTATAACGGTTAAGTGTTCTCACATTTACCTAACCCCACCCATATGTTTAACTAACATGTTATATTGGTTAAGTGTTGCCTTAATTAACTTAACCCTACCATTCTTAGCATGTCTATTCCTCAGCTTTAATTTATTCACTAAAGCACCAACCTATCACATTAGATCTATATTATTGCGGTCGCTGGATGTGCCGGGCGGTTCCGGGCAGTCTTACACCGTAACTCAATCTAACTTCGGGTTTTCGGGCTTAATGCGCTAACCTCTCACATTAGATCTATATTGTTGCGGTCGTTGGATGTGCCGGGCGGTTCTGCGCAGACTTACACCGCAACTCAATCTAACCTCGGGTTAGGCATGTTCATCTTTTATCCAATTTACCTATTTACCATACATGTCCATGTCTAGATTTTATACGCTAATTATCCCAAATTTACAAAACTAGTCATGTTCCAATTCTCAAGTTATGTCCAACAAAGCCAATTGCAAGTTATGGCCCATAAATTAAATTACAAGTTATTACTCAAAATAGGTTACACCCAATCTTCCCAAATTTGCAATAATAGTCATGCCCCAAAATCACAATATACATTATGCTTGGCGTCCCAATCAATAGTTATGCCCAATCTAGTTTTAATACTCTGATTTACAGTTTACGCCCAATCTAGATTTAATATTTCATTTTACCCCAAGTTCGCAACAATAACAATTATGCCCCAAATCACAAGTTACAAATTATGTCCCACTATTACCAATTAGATTATTCCCCAATATCCCCGCATTCCAACCGCATGTATAATAAGATTCAGTCTAGATTCTAGGCTAATCTAGATTCATAAAATAAAAGGGGAAGAAAGAAGGAACATAAATGAGAGTAGGCATAAAAACATGCATCATAATGATAGATCTGTCAAATTTAACATTATGGACCTAAGAAGATTACAGATCTGTCAAAATTGAGGTATAACAAAGATAGACCTGAAATAAACTGATAAAAATAACCTCGTAGACATATAAATCTGATATGAATAACACCATGAACCTAAAAGGATTATATATCTGATGTTCAATAAAGATAGGTATGATTGAATCGATATAATAACTTCTTACGCATGTAAAATCATAGATTCAATAGAAAGATAAGGATAAATCTGAAAAGATTGTCTTATCATCAAGCATGGACTTAGATTCATTTTATTACATGCCAAGATTACTATTAGGTGTTTAAATCTGAAAATAATATGAACTTACAGAAAAAGAACTGATCTTGTTTTCTGGGATCTGATTTCTGAATTTATTAAGCTTAACCTTTGATGTAGAATTTTGATTTGAAGTTCTTCTAATTGATTTCAAGTTTGGATTTGATTTTCTAGTTTGGAGAAGATGGAGGCTAGGCTAGCTTAGGGATGGACAGCATGACGGCTTCATAGAATGAGATTGTGAGGTTTAGGGTTAAGATTTGATGTGTTTATATAGGAGTATGAGACCATTCGGAGCCTTTAGATCAACCTAGTATCCATCCAAGCCATCCAGTCCCAGAAAATTCGTCATCGGGCCAATCAGGTAATAACACATCAGCCCTAGGCTTAAAAAATACGTCACTGGGTCTGGATCAAAAAAAGGGTTGACTCCCTACAGGGGGGTTGACACCTATGTCGACACCCCTATAGGGGGGTCGACACCTATATCGACTCCCCTTGGGGGGTTGAAACCTCTAAGCGGGAAATTTCCGGCTCAGCCCGCTCTGACTGAATTTCGAATTTTGAACAGTTTTGACCTTTAATTATTATTTTAATTTAATTTCTGTTTAAACTTGAAATCTTCTGAACTCCATAACTTCTTCATATGGAGCCCGATTTACGCAAAATCGGACTCTATCTCAAGCGGAATTCCGAGACGAACGCAATGGCGTAACCCGTTTCACCCAATTCTTATTCTAAAAATTAAGTGTTCTTAAATTTGTCTATTTAATATTCATAGAAAATATGGCGTGTTACAAAGATATATATATATATATATATAGGGTTGAAAGAGCCAGCTCATTTCTAAGAAGGAACAATGTGTACATGCAGCTCATTTTGATAAGATCTAGATAAGGAGATACGTGTATATATGTATATTGAGTCATCTTTTATGAACAGGGTCCAACTCTTTATGTTTTGGCTTATAGCCATGATTCATTGACTCACCTTTTGAGCATACGACAACATAGAAACCGTGTGTACATGCAGCAGTGTCAAGCCTGTGCATGCAGCAATGTCAAACCTGTTCATGCAAGCAGTGTCCAACCTGAATTTATTTTATATCTGGATTCATCTTTTGCTTTTGCGTAAAGTGAAGTATGAAACTGCTGCATGTACTTAATATTTATTTTATCTTTGGGTTTATATGACAACTTGAATTTTATTATGAATTATTTATGTAGTCATTACTCAACAAAGAGTATATTCAATGATTTACTGCGATTCTAAACTCACAGAATGCAAATAACTAATTGCTACATACAAGCTATAACTTATTGCCACTCGTTTTAGAAATACCTGGTTTTGTGATACTAGCATTTGAACCATCTTCTCCAAATCTGCAACTCTGTTTTGTAGTTGCATTGTTTTTTTTTTATTAGCTTGTGACAAAACAAACTTGGTGTGGGTCATACCTCTTTCCATTCCTCTAAATCGTCCCGGTCTATCGTTTCCCAGCACTGCTGAAAGAGCATCTTCTCTCACAGAAGTTGTCGTGGTAGCTTGTGATTCAACGTTAAACTTTTTAATCTTCTCCCGTAAAGGACAACATACATTGTAACCTTCAACATTATCACATTCTAAAATCAATTATAATATGTCAATTTAAAATTAAATCATGTACAATAGTTTCTTCAACAACCGAGCTCATCGGCTCACCGTTTTTTCGAGTGTCAGATTTAATCCAAACATCAGATCGACATATAGAAGAGGGATTTGGACTCTTGTTTTTCTACTATAATAAAAATTTGAATAAAATAATTTATCATAACTTTATAAATTGCATGACAAGATCACAACATTAAAATTATTTCTGACCATATCAGCAGCTAAGCGTGCCATTCCTTTACGATTGCATGTATGTGGCATCTGTCTGCGTCTGATGGCTTTGAATATTTCACTTTGTTGCTGAAATAAAAAATTAAAATATACTGACTAGTTAATTCACGTATATGAAGATGACCATTTATACATGATTTACCTTAAACTTTGCACTAGTCTTCAAGTTGACAAAATCATTCCACTCCATCATAGTTTTGATATTATCTGGTTTCATTTGAAGTCTTTCCTCCTTGGACTTTGCTTTGACTAATTTATTAACTAATGTGCATTTTGAACACCTAAAAATACACCCCATTTGTCAAAATATGGGGACCTTTTTCCATTCCTCATCCAACATAAATCTAGCCTACAATTAAAAAAAACGAAAATTTGCATTTAGCCCTCTTCTGAGAACTTATAATATAAATTGTCGGTTTAGGCATCATCTGGGGATAAACTTTAGTGGACTCCTAAAACTAACTTCAATGGCAAAAATCAAAATTTCCTCTGAAATTAACTTCAATGGCGTCCTCTTATTATCAACCGCCTCCTACTAGTAAGTTTGCCTAACTTTGTTGTATAAAGTTTATATGTGTATGTTTAAAATTAAACTTGTAATTAAAGTTCAAGTAATCCATATTTAGTTGTGTATTTGTTGATTGAGTGATGTACTAATGCATGTATCTTAACTATTTACAGACTATGAGCAGACGAAGCGTGACTAAGCTAAAGAATTTACTCGGTGATCCACTAAGTGGTGCATTTTAGCTCACGGCCCTATTCGGGCTTTCTTGCGTTAATAGCATTATTCAAGAAACAAATGTTGCTTCACGTAACGTAATGAAATTTGCAACTACTTGCAATTCAACAATTTATTTTGAAGCAAGTTTACTATCTTTGAAGCAAACTGTGTAATCACTACACCACAAAGCCTTTTTTGCCACTCCCCATCCTCTAAATTTGATACGGTCTAAAACCGTATTAAATTTGAGAGGGTTCTGAGCCCTGCCAAACTGATTAGAAAAGGCTTCAAACCTACTTTGAATATGATTCGGTTATAGCCCGTGCCAAACCTACTTAACCTTAGTGTAAAACCACCCTACCAAAAACAGACGTGCTCCCTCCCTTTTTTTGGTTTCCCTCTCACGCTCTTTTTTTCATTCCCCCCCCCCCCTTTTTTAATTTCCCTCTACCCGTGCCAATCAATTTCTGCTCTAATTTTCTGCCCTAATAAATTCGAACAGCTTTCACGTTACAAATCTGGTAATTTTTTATTTTATTGGATGAATATTTCTTCCCATACCATGTTTAGGGTTACATTTATAACTGTAAATATCATCGTGATTCTTTATCTTCAGATCTGTAGACAGCTTCCACTCGTTAAATCACTTCCTATGAGGACAAACTAATTTGGTATGATTTTATTTTCGAATTTGATCTGATTTAATCTCGATTTGGTATGATTTGGTATGATATTTTTAGGTTTTTGAGCTTCTTATCCTAATTTACAGCGCTATCTGTAACACCCCGTGTATTCTATAACCGTGAAAGCCATAAATTAAAGTATAATTAATTTGAAATCAAAGAACTAAGGGAAACGGGATACGCCATTGCGTTCGTCTCGGAAAAATACGCGAAATAGAGTCCGAGTTTTCGAAAAACGGAGTCCGTATGAAGAAGATATAGCCTCCAGAAGTTTCTGAATTAAGTTTAAAATTCGAACAGCTCAGAAAAACAGGTTTAAAATTAAAAATCGGGCCCAATTGGCCAGGGCGGGAAAATTCCCGCCTAATGCACCCAGGTCGACTGGGCTGTCGACCTGGTCTAGCCAGGTCGACAGGGCTGTCGACAGGGCTGTCGACCTGGTCCAGACCCAGGTCGAACCCAGTCCACCCTGGCTGGCCTAGTCTATGTTGGTCGATTTTCAGAAGCATGCCTTGTCATTAGGGCTAGGTGGCAGGCTCTAATTGGTCTCTCTTTCGAATGAATGGCTACGATCAATCCAAGCAACATCGATGGTCCTAATCAGTTCATAAACTCTATAAAAATGACCCTAGACTCTTCCTAACCTAAGTCTCTAACACAATTCTCTAACCTCCATTGCTCTCTCTCCTTCTAATTAAAAATAAAAATGGCGTCGCTACTCTGCTAGAATCAAAACTAGAA
Organism: Allium sativum; assembly: GCA_030737875.1. NCBI lineage: Eukaryota > Viridiplantae > Streptophyta > Magnoliopsida > Asparagales > Amaryllidaceae > Allium > Allium sativum. The sequence continues at coordinate 417,444,727 of CM060913.1, read as the reverse complement.
GTCAATCAACATCATCCTAAATTCAAATTTGAGATAAAAGCTTCTGCAACAATTCTGTAACAACTAAAGTTCTTTCTTTAATCCAATCAAGGCAAGTACAGTTATTTTCCGCTATAAACGTTAATTATAATTTTGATATGTTTTTAATTCTGAATCTGAGATTGTATATATATTCTCTTCTGTCAGATCTGTTTTTCTGTGACTGTTCTGTATCCCTTTTCTTCTTTTCTGTTTCTATAGCCAGGCTACCACGAGCCTGTGCCTAATCTCATAAGAGATGAACGTATGAACGCAAATTTTGGGATGAATGATGCGAAATTTGACAAGACTAAATTGAATGTATGACTTTAGGTCTGAGGCATAAAATATATTGGACATATGCATAAATTTGACTATGAACATATAATTTATGCATGTTGTAATCATAGTTATGTTGTAATTTAGATCTGTAATTAATGAGCATATGTTGTAAACTAGATTTGGATCTATGCATATTCTATGATAGAAGAAAAGAGGAACCATTGTATGGTTACATATGATTTGAGACTTTGGACAAAATGCATATAAAAGTCAAGATCGGATTTTTAGAAGATATGATTTAAAGATTGTTGGGTATAGTTTGCATAATGATTCATGACTTAAAAAGAAGAAGATATGGAAACTTAGGTGTAAAGATTTACATTAATTAGGATATCTATTATTGTGATTACACCTAAATAGGGATTTTTGGATATATGGTATGCATTGAAATTAATGGTTATGTTTGGTACAATTTATATGTATAAAAGCTAGTTTAACAAAAATTGGAACATATGTTATATGGAAAATTATGTCCATATTCTGCGCTTATGCAAACATGGAGTATATGTTGTGAGTCATGACAATTATGTAGGCATATGAATTTAAGCCAATTTATGATTAGGCAAGGCATGTAAATAGAACCTTTAGAAACATTAAATTTGCTAAATCTTCTAATTTGCTAAGTTGCCTAAACTACTAGTTTTGTTATATTGCCTAGACTGCTAATTAGATTGAAATGCATAATCTGTTAAATTTGTCGGTTGAAATGCCTAACCTGTTATATGCCAAAATCTGCTAAGTTGTTAAATCTGTTGAATCCGTTAAGTCATATAAAATCTGTTATCTGCTATGTTGATATAATCATCCTGTTATTGATATAATCTGAATTGGCATATATGTTGGGCGTGCGCATAAACGGTAAATTATTAATTAATTGGCCGCAAAGATAAATATGGCTAACTCGAGGTTAGAATGAGTTTGCGGCGTAATTCTGCCCGGAACCGCCCGGCACATCCAGTGGTCGCAAACGATAGGTTCTAATGTGAGAAGTTAGTCATAACCTGCTTAAGACACGAGGTTAGGTCTGGCTTGTGGCAGAAGTCTGCCTGGAACCGCCCGGCCCATCCAGCGGCCACAAGCTAGCGACCTAATGTGAGAGGTCTAGGCATTAATAATTAATTAATGCAAATCTAAGATAAGAATGACGTCTAAAACGTATTGGGGAAAATAGGGATAAACCAACGGGATTAATAGGTGTAGTAAACCCGTCCAATACAAAGTTAGACAAATCTGAAAAATCTGTACATCTGATCCGTTAGTCTGAAAACTTGTTAACTTAATCTATGAACTAGTAGATCTGAATTCTGTATGTCTGAACTTGTAAACAAGTTAATCTGAGATCTGTTAGTCTGGGGACACAAGGTTAGGAGGGGAATTACTTGTGTCATCTGTTGTTTGGGACCCATATTAGTCAGTAACCCTTTCTGGTATCAAAACTTTGACCCAACAGTAGGTAGGGTCCGGGCACGCTTACTGAACTAATTATAAGTGGTTCATTCTGATAATGGCGAGGGGTGTTGATGGTGCGTTCCAACCGGGTCATGTGCGTGCATGGATCCCGGTCTGCCTCTGAGAATGTAAGACGCCGTGACATCTGTAAATAGGTCTGTGCCAATTGGTTGTCACTTTAGGGAGTGATACACCCTACTGTGGGGCCGACACAGGATATTTATGTATTAGGGAGCCGATCGCTTGGGGTAGGGTTTTAGGGTACGCTTAGTTCTGTCTGTTTCTGTTGGTACCGTCTGTTTCTGTTGGGTGGTAACACCTGTCTGTTTCTGTGTGGTACCGTCTGTTCGGGTGGTAAAGGCCCATTACTAGTGTACACCTAATTCCACATTCTGTTTCCGTAGAGATAAATCTGTTTCTGCTTCTGTCTGTTTCTGATCGGGTAGTAAAGGCCCATTATTAGCATATTGTTTCTGTTAAAGTATTCTGTACCCGTTCCTGCTTCAATTTAGACATTAGGGAGACACCTAATTCTGCTATACTAGTATTAGTGCAGAGAAGTGTAAAATAGTTTATATCATTCTGTTTTTCTGTTATATCTGCTACACCTGTTATAGTTATCTCACATCCAGTTTTATGTTCATATCATATTATTATTATCTGTTCATATGCTGAAAATCACTGGACTTGCCAGACTTTTTGTCTGACCCTTGTTGTTTCGCCTCCTTTCTTCCATTTCCCCCCCCCCCCCAGGTTATCCAAGGAGGGAAATACTTTAGCTTGACCCGGATTTCTCTTGGCTTGAAGTGCTTAAAGTATGGCTTGGCTCTGTATAGCTTCCGTTCTATGGGGATTATGATTTTAAACCATGCATTTTGAAGGCTTTTGTACAAGACTGATATTTGTACTTGAATTCTGAGATTTGAAAGGATGTAACCATATTGATTTCTGTTTCTATTGTAATAAAGTTAAAATTTTTCAAGTACTGTTTTATCTGTCTTGTAAGTTTCTGTTCTGTTTACCAAAATGCTCCACCAAAGTTAAGGCATTCCCTTTGTGAGTGACCTTAACGGAGGTGGGGTGTTACACTATCCTTCTTTAAACAGCAGTATTCATTTCAAGCCGTCCTGCTCTAATATATCTGATTGTTCTTTTTCACCTGCAACGCTTGTTTTCACTGCAGCATATATCAAAGGAGGTAAGATCTTCTATTTATTTTCGTATACTTTGCATAGAACAGATGGATGCAAATAATTGTTGTGTTTTACCTCTTTATTGGGTTCCAATGTCTGTTTGTATACTCAAATGATATATTGATTTCAAATTTGTAACCAATGTTCTGTAATTTATTAAACTGGGATGGTATTTGCTTATGTTTCAATCACTTTTGTCAACAGAAGAAATAGTTAATATACTCCTTAATATCCTAAACATTTCAGACTTCTAAATGTGTTTTTGATTATGATGTTTTACTATTGAAGGTGTGAAATTGCTTACGATATTTTGATGTTTTGAAATTTAAGGAAACCAAGCCCTCACAACAAAACATATTTTGATGTTTTGAAATTTAAGGAAATCAAGCCCTCACAACTATAATTCAGTTTTAATGTGCAGAAGTAATATTTAATTTGGAAGTTTGGAGACAAAAACACAACATATTTTTATACTGGGATTGCTTAGGTACCATCTAAGTATCGAAGAGGGTCTGTCCACTGCATTAGTTTTTATGTTATATACTATAATTTTGATAAATTTATATTATATGGTATCTTAAATTTATATTATATGGTATCGGTCATGTGATGCTTAGTTGATTTTTATAAGTCTGGGTCACGACCTGTTCAAATAGACTGTTTTCATCTAATTAGATCTAATGTATTGTTAAAATAAGATGTTAATGCTATTCAATTATGTATATTATGACTTCAGATTTGTTGTGTAGTAATTAAGTTCAAGATTAATTTAGGTTACTACGACGAAGTAATATTTATGGTTTTATTTTCTTAATTTACGTTTTTTTTTGGGTATAAAATCCCTTTTCACATTGCAAAGCATATTTATAAAACTGAATAAATAACAATTTTATTTTGATTGCTTAAAGAAGGAAACGCTGTTCGAAAGAGCTAATTTTAACTATGGAAATAGAAAAAACGTACGGGTAAATATTAACTAAGAAATCAAGGATATACGCATATATATATATATATATTAATTTAAAGTACTGCAATAAATTTGGAAAGATACAAAAGCACATAGTTTGTTACTTGCAATGATTTAGTAGTCTTAACAGACCTGGAGTTCGACAGCACATGTTAGGGTCATCAATGTGATGACTTAACCTTCAAAATGATCTTAGAAGAAAATATAAAAATTAGGAAAATGTTTTATGTGCTTATTTTGGGTTAAATCATTAAATCCCATGTATTTTGTATGCATCTTAAAGTTATTACCAGCCTCAGAAAGTCATTGTACTGAGCATCCTCTATATCAAGAGCATGATCTACGATGCTAGTCGAAGTATCACTATTATAGAAATTGAGGAAAAATGAATAATCAGTTCATATTTCAAATTCAAAAAATAGATTGTTGCAACTTGCAAGTGAATATCACTAGTAAAGTTTTGATTATTTTGGACTACTTTATAGAACTGTCTACATACAAACTTGTTTATATGTTAGTCAAAAAGAACACTATTTTCTATCAACCAGATGAAATTAAACATGTTATTTGATCTTCAAATATGTGTATTGTTTTTACTCTGTTTCAACTAACATTGATGCAATTTAAAATCACGCCAACTAATCTCAAATTAAATTACACAGAATGTAAAAAATTGTTATGAATTTATAAATTGTTCCAAAATATGAAGAAAAAAAGGAAGAATGAAATAAATACCTGTGGCCAATAACCAATCCTATAACAATCCCTATTTCAAATTTGTGTGATCTACCACTTATCCCCTTAGAGTGAAGGGGAAAGCAATGTCAGCCAAGTCCCGTATACGATGTTGATGTATGTGAAAAACCATACTAGTATAGACTATTAAAGTACATGGCATTCATGAATCTACAAGGTCTGGGCCTTATATTCAAGAAAACATTAGTTAGGGTGTTGGTTTTGGGATTCCATGTTTTCTTATGGTGATTGCTTTAATTAACTTCTTGATTGGAACTAAGACATTTGGGGATTCGAGTAGATTGTTATTAGAGAGTGGTTTCTTAATTTTGCTGGTTTATAATAGGAATCTGAATTCAATTAAATATCAGACATGAATATGAGAGTGATATTTCACTGGCGAGTAGTTATTTACTCCAGCAGTAACTCAGTTTCGCTGAGCCTTACGCTCAGCGAAACTGAGCCGTAAGGCTCAGTTTCAGCTAAGCCTTTAAAGCTCAGTTTCGCCTGAGCCGTAAGGCTCAGCTTCGCCTGAGCTTTAAGGCTCAGCTTCGCCTGAGCTTTAAGGCTCAGCTGAAACTGAGCCTTACGGCTCAGTTTCGCTGATATCGTATGCACGAAGGATATTTGAAGCATGTATAGATTCTTTATGGGAAAGTTGTTAAAAGATTTGCCTGTTGTGTGCATGTATAGATTCTGTAAAAAAAATCTGCCTTGTGCATAAAGAATTTACATGTGTTCAGAAAGATTTTTGCATAGGGAAGTGTGTTGCATCAATTTGCACGCTGATATCGTATGCATGAAGGATATTTGAAGAATGCTTATCATAAGTATCAGCACTTCCATAATTCCATTGAGTGGTATATTTGCATGAAACTTTTGCATTTTCTCTGAAAGGTGTTTTCCAAGTATAGAGACATTTAAGGTCATATAATCTATCCTATCTTTTGAATCTTTTTCCACATTTATATCCCTGTCAGCGGTTTTTAAGGGCCATGAACCTTATCTCTTCTTAGTAGCTCTTCTATAGAAATGTTCATTCTCTTTAGCATTTAAGTTAAGCACGATATATCCTTTTACTCACTTAGAACTGATTCATAGTACGGCTCAGTTTCGCCTGAGCTTTAAGGCTCAGCTGAAACTGAGCCTTACGGCATGATGTTCCTGTACTAAATCTAAAGTTTTTGCTTGCTTGGCTATAATATAAGTCACCAATAGCAGCTTATCTAGTAAGTTTTTTAACATCGGAAAATGCAATAATAATTCTTTTTAGCTGTGTTTATTTTTAGAAAAAATATGTTAATTAGAAATAACCAGGGTTGTCATGGTTTGGTAAATTTTTCATTAACCTGCCATTGGATTTTATGGTTTAGGGTAAAAATCTGTAATATTTTTTCAAACCGAAAGTAATAATACTTTACTGGTATAATTAGTTGTGCATTAGATTTTGAGACAAGCAAAAACCTTAGATTTAGTTCAGAACATCATATCGAAGCAATTTCCAGTTTACCGATTACCATGCTTTTACAAAACCAGCATTCCAACAAAATCAGTACAACAGTAGTAAATTTATCGTTAAGGGTAAAAACTGGGAATATTTTATCAAACCAACAGTAATAATAATTCAGCAGTACAATTAGATGCAGTATAATTAGCTGCATTACATGCATTTTGAAACAAGCAAAAACTTTAGATTTAGTTCAGGAACATCATGGCGTAACAATTAACAATTTATCGGCACACCAACCTTTGGCATAACCATAGTGTAACACTGTACAACTTCAGTTTACCAGTTAAAATGGTAAATGCAACTGTAACTGTCACAATAACATCCCTTAAAACAACCAGATGAATGACTACTACAACCCAAACTTAATTATCAATATAATTGGATGTTCATACCATAGTCTGAGGCTACATTCTCAATATTGTGAACAGGAACTTGAAGTGAAATTTATAGCGTACAAGTATATACAATTTAGGATATACAATTTGGTATATGAAGCTGTTAAATCAACAATCCACCATTTGAATCTAATTTGGGTTAATTCAAAATATTATGATTTATGACAGTCCTTACTTTGAAAACTTATGTAAGCTTGTTTACTTCTACAAATCATTCTGTATTTCTGCGAGAAGTAAATTCCAATAATATTTTTATTGCAGAATAGGAAAAAAGTTATTATAAAAATCTAGGCCTATGAGCTCATTTTAGAACAAATCATTTTAAATCGCCTTATAGTTTTAAATAGTAGCTTTTGAGCGAATAATAGAAAGTAAATGCATTTGAGAACAAATTAACTTTTCGTTGCTTCCAAGTCAAATGTTAATTTGCTCGCAGACACTTAAAATTACATAAATAACTTATAAGCTATTTTACTGGCCAAACAACCTCTAAGCCCGTTAAGTCTTCCGATAAGTTGATTTGCAACATGATCGACGAACCGGTGTCACATAAAATACCCGTAGCCGACACAAATTAAGACATGAAGTATTTCATAGCTACAAATTTTTTTGGTGCTGAAAAATCTGAGATTATCATCTTAATTTTGGTTCTGTCAGGGAAAATGATAGTGAAAAAGGGTAGTTTGCTGGAAAACTCTTATTTGTATTGATCTATTGGTTGGTTTGTGTGTTTCAAAATTGAAATCTTAGAGAAGGAAATGCTGCCAGATAGACAGTACATTGATTTGGTAATTTACAAGTTTAGTTTTTGAGAAATATTAGAGAATACAACATCACCCAGACTGCCACTAATTTCTTGCAGAAAGCAACAGCACAATAAAGACATACATATTTACACATGAAGAACCAAGAAAACAGACAAAAGTTACAAATACTAATACCATGAATCAATTCATTTCAAATTTTGTAATTTGTTAGCAACATAAAGAAGATGACTAATGTTTGTAGATGGGTAATGCAGCAGTAGTTTTAGGTTTGAGGTGAAATCCCCGACAAGCAAGCGTTTTCGAACCAGTATCAACATTGCACTTTTCAGTAACAAACATTTAGAGTGCAAGCCCCAGCTATTTCACTTGCATATACAAAAGATTTATACGGCAGGGATTGAAGTACAAACAATAATTGGACAGGCGAATTAAGCATGTATTTGAAGCTATAGAAATCTTTAAATTCATGCTTAGCTTAAACTGAGCTACGGCTCAGTTTCGCTGAGCCTTCGGCTCAGCTGAAACTGAGCGTAAGGCTCAGCAAAACTGAGCCGTAATGCTCAGCTGAAACTGAGCCTTACGGCTCAGTTTCGCTGAGCCTTCGGCTCAGCTGAAACTGAGCGTAAAGCTCAGCGAAACTGAGCCGTAAGGCTCAGTTTCAGTTTCAGCTGAGCATTACGGCTCAGTTTCGCTGAGCCTTCGGCTCAGCTGAAACTGAGCGTAAGGCTTTGCGAAACTGAGCCGTAATGCTCAGTTTCGCTGAGCCTTCGGCGCAGCTGAAACTGAGCATTCGGCTCAGCGAAACTGAGCCGTAATGCTCAGCTGAAACTGAGCCTTACGGCTCAGTTTCGCTGCATTGATTTTTTTAGTTACTATTTGAACCAGGTCTTGTTGTTGTGGAGGCGAAACTAAACTGATGTTTGTTATTTTATTTTCTTTTCAGGCGTTGGAACAAGCATGAGTTGTATGGGCTCGACAACTGCAGTTTTGTTGATTTTTTTTTTTAGAGAAAGAACTGTGAACATTATGTATTAACTGAAGTTATGATTTATGTATTAATCGAATTATTCTTAGCGTGTCTTCTTTATATACTGCTATATGAGTGTAGCGTATCTTCTTTATTGTGCATATATATATATCAATGGGTGTAGTGATTTTGTATATTGCATATATGATATACCGATTTTGATACGGTTAAAAGCCGTATCTAATTCATTGTTATCATTGTAGGAGTGAGGCATTAAACACGGTTTTTAGCCGTATCAGTATACCAGTTTAATACGGTTTTAAGCCGTATCAAACTGGTATACTGGTACGGCTAAAAACCGTATCAATCTATGAAATTAGCAGTGCAAGCATAACAATTTGAGGCGGTTTAAAGCCGTAGCAATTGTTCAGTTTGATACGGCTTAAAACCGTATCAAATTAGAAGTTGGAGAGTGCCCACATGCTAATTTGATACGGTTTTAAACCGTATCAAACTGAACAATTACTACGGCTTTAAACCGTACCAATTGACAAATTTGATAAGGTTCTAAACCGTATCAATTATGGATTTTGATACGGTTTAAAACCGTATCAAATATCTCAATTGATACGGTTTTGAACCGTATCAATTGAACAGAGACGCCATTTTTTGATACGGCTTAAAACCGTATCAAATCGCTTTTAATACGGCCATTAACACTGCCAAATTGGCATTTTTGGTGTAGTGAATGTAGGTAATATACATTTGTGTTGTTATAGGGAGTGTTTTCCTGAGGTTTTCTCTTTTTCTTTTGCTGCAATGGAAAAATAGATAACCCTATGAAAACATTTCCCATGTACAATAAAACAAATGTATATTACTTGCACTACACAGTTTGCTTCAAATATAGTAAAGGTTGCTTCAAAATAAATTGTTGAACTGCAAGAAGTTGCAATGTAACACCCCGCCTCTATACCCACTATCGTCCAGTTCATTTCATAGAAATGTCGTAGACCATAATGGAGAATGAGGTTTGTGAAGGGCGACCGATTGTATGATTACTCCATGTGAGGAATGCACATCGAATTCTAATAGCGATTAAAATTTCGATATGACCATTCGGCACATAGGGCAACTACACAACGGCTATATGCAATCCGGAAAGCAGTATAAAATAGGCAACAACAATAATATAAATATGGTATATCTCAAAGCCAGACACAGAATAATCATATCACAAAGGCGGAATAAATATGAATAAACCAAGAATGTGTACAACAAGCTAGTGGTCAACAAAGATCCACTTAACCCAGAAGAATAGATACATGTACCATGATCCAAATAATAGAATATGTACACAACGATAGATAATGTCATAAGTACAATAGCACATAAAACTGCGGAGACAGAGTAGCAAGCTGAAAGCGGAAGATCAATCCTGCGATGAGTCCCAGAGGAGTACCTAAAATGACTCGGCCTGACCCAAGTATTATTTATAAGGAAATAAACAATAAACGGATTAGTCTAGCTGTACTTATAAAATAAACAGAGATAACAAGAGATATAACACAGAATGACATGAACTTGGCATGTCGACACAATCGGGAAATGACAATGGAATGTCAGCACACAAATATCTCTAAATAATCTCCTAGCTAATATAGAATGCAACATTCAAATAATAGCACACAACAGGAAATGACAACGGAATGCCAAATAAACTAAACACATGAACAGCAACGAAATGCCAAATAAACTAAACACATGAATGACAGCGAAATGCCAAATACACATCAAATTGATGACAACCGCATCAAAGTAAATCATGAATCATAAATCATTTCTCAAATTGACGTGCATCGCGTCAAAGTAATCAAGAATCCAGAAATCACTCGAAATCCAGAAAACATCATAAAGGGGTAGACTTGTTCATAGATGAGATACGATCCCTAGGTAACGAACCCATATGTTTGAGCCGAAGCTCCCCATGAAGCCGGATCGTGACCCCGGAAGAGAGAAAACACATAAATCATGAAATCTCTAGTAAACATCATAAATAGGGGGTAGGTCCGTTCGTAGAAGGTGAGAAATGATCTCTAGGGCTGAAGCTCCCCACGAAGCTGGGTAGTGACCCCGAAAGAGAGAAAACACATAAATCGTGAAATCTCTAGAAAACATCATAAATCATAGAAAGTTGGACCGAAGTCCCATAGTGAAATCCAAGAATCGTAAATCCCACTAGGGCGATCAAGAACCACAAAACACAAGTCATAAATGGACCGCATTGATCCGGTGAATAGAAATTACTCCGAGCTAGTTAATATAAGGAAATAGCGATATGCCTCATAACCACATGCTATTCTCGAATATTTACGAACCCGTAATTGGTTCCTATTCAAAATAGAGAAAATCATAGAAGGAGCATTGCCACGATTTTCGATCGAACGAGTCTAAAAATTAACCATCAAAGCAAAAGCAAGGGTTCATAGTCCTTGATTTTACTAAGACGTTTAATTAGATTTCTCATACGAACTAGAAAAGGTTTATAAAATATATACTGGAAGATTTGAAGAAGGTTCATAAAACGATCTCGTAAATTAGCTTCGTATTGGAAACCATTTTAGTACAAGAATTTGATGTCTACTAAATAACATAAAACCTCTTTATATAATTCCAAAGTGGCAATAAACAATAGTACGATTGCCGAGGCAAATCGATCAAGGGGATTCGCGTCATAATGACATAAATCCAAATCATAAATCATCAGATGTGAATTCGATAAATTGAATATACATATAGCTCATTAGTGAATCTAATGATGTTAAGAAACGATCAGAAATGGCCCTGGAGCGACAGGAAACAAAGACACAAAATCAGGTGCCGCAAATCAAAGAGCAATCACCAAGGTGATCGCTAATGCGTAATTCACATTGCAAACAACATATAGGAAATCAAAGGGATAACAGCTGTAATTTTGATCAACGATCAAATCGAGATCCCAAACTAGCACTCGAAGGTTTTAAACTACATCGGAATAGACTCGAAGGATATCGAGTCGATAATTCACTTTTTAATGGTGTGAATCATCTTAACAAGAGTACCGAATAAATTCGAAATCCAAAATGGAGTGCACGAGCTACAGAGTTGTCACTTATTGAATTCACATCATAAACAAATGCGAATCGGCCAAGAAGGATCAACATTGGAAGAATCAATTGAGAATCAAAGTCGACGAATCAAGCTGTTGGAATCTGTGAATTCGTAAAGCTGAAATTCACAAACGAAGTCCGAACGGCCCGAGCTCCGTACGGGAAAAAGCCCGGATGGGGGTAGACTGTGGACTGAGGTCCCTCAGGTCCACAGCAGGAAAACGGTCGACTGGTCAGAAAGGTGCGGTCAACCGTTTTCACACAAAAGTGAAACCGGTCAACCGCCCATTTTTGGGCATATCGACCGGTTTTGGCCTGGGCTGTTGCCCAGGCCAAAACTAGGGGGTTTGCTCCCCGCGAGCGTCCGGCGCCGATCGTTGAGGCTCGTGACTTCTTCGAGACATCAATGAGACCTCTTCGATCCACCGTATCGACTCGCAAAGCTCGAATTCATTAGTTTTGATTGTTGGTTCTAAAACGAACAAAATTCCAAACCAAAACGAATAAACGCGATATAAGCGAGTTGTGAAGTCTTAAAACTTGTCGGGTGCGACAATGGTTCTTCACAACAACACTTAATTGACTCATAGCATATGCATGGATCGTATGAACAATCATTACCATAATTTTCAACTCAACGAAACATAAACACATGAAATCGGACAAGTTATACTAACATAACCAATTCAACAAGCAAATGCAACATGAAATGGTCCTAGATTACACTTGTACAAGCACATAGGCTTGTGGCATAGATGTGAGTTCAAAAAGAACTCACTTTGGTTTCAAATGACGGAGAACAAGTTCCAATTCAAGCAAAGAACCCACCTTTCTTCATTAGCTCCTCCAAAATCACCTCAGGAACATAAATGAAGACTCATAAGTGTTAAGGCACACTAAAAATCCGAAATTGAGAGGAGTATAAGGTAGAAGGGAGAGTAGAGAGCTTACCCATGTCATAGAATTGGATTTGCACAAGAATTGAGCTCTAGATTGAAAGCCCTAGTTTAGGGAATTTCTATTTCCCTTTCCACTCTCCATTTTTATTTCTCACCAAGTATTGGAATGAATGAATGAAGAGGAGGGAGCTATTGAGGTTTATATGATGAGCTTGGTTAGCTCAACCAAGCCCTAGCCAAGGTGCCAATTTTCACGAACTCGAAACATTTCTATGCTTACAGTCAAAAAGGTCATAAACGATGATTGTACTCAATGGAAGTGGTCCCGAATCCTAATTTTATCGTTTATAAAAAAATGATATTTTCAGTGACACATAAGATATGACGATTATTTAGATAAAATATCTAAATCTAAAATCGTCGAATGAGCCGGTTGTTACAGACTTCCCCCCTTAAAAGAATTGTGTCCCCGCAATTCCTTAAGAATGAAGTAGTAAGTAACAACCAATAACATTACCACGGAGTGGTACCACAAGAACCGACACAAAATGGAAAGGTCAAACCAACGGCTGGGTGAGATCCCAATTTCGTCTCGCAAGATCATAAAAGCTCGAGTTCAATCTTGAACTCCATTACCTATGAAGGTAGTCATCCCAATGGGTAAAATAATTCCAGAAAAATTCATAAGCGTTATGAATTCAAATAGACTCGCCTTTCTTCGTGTGATTCTCAAGGGAATGAGAATCGATAGAATGTACAAAACCCAAGTGAATCTAATTTGGAATTTCAAGAAGCAACGGGACTGCGTCCTACAGACGTGAGATATAACTAGTAGATATTTCTCTTAGGATAAGAGATAGGAATTTATGATGGTTGACTAATCCATCCCCAAACTCAATCACGACGATGTAGCGAACATCGAACCCTGGCACTTTAGTCCTATGACAAGGTGGCTGACACCAACAAAAGCACAACACAGAGATTCCAATGAATTTAGCTAAGGAAAGCAATTTTCGAAGGAATAATCAATTTTAATATCAATGATTCAAGGTTAGTAACGGAATACCAACCAGATAGAAACCGATAAACAAATATTGGTAACGAAATACCAACGAACTACTCGGGGAAATCGATTTCTAACCAGGTACAAATCTCATTTAGTAACCATAAAGGCGAATCATTAGGAATTATATGAAATTCCCAACATTCAGAAACTTGAGTATCGATTTTAGAAAATCAGAAACATCGAGGAGATGATGGATAAGTAGTGCACAACTTATCACTTCAGAACAACATGATTTAAGATAATTTTCCGCCAAAAATCTCAAATCACAGAAACATCAACAATTAATCAAAGAAGCAATAGACAATTTCTATAACAAGATGAGATTAAATCAAAGAGGTCATAATCTCCAAATATTTGATTGACAAGGGTTAACAAACGTGCGGAGACAATTGTCAATCCAAATGATTCAAACAAATAAAGGAAGAATATCAAAAGACCTCATCCTTTCGATATTCATTTCTAAGACCAACACAAGGCTAAGTCCATAAGTAGATTGACTATAGCACTTCCGGATGATGGACTAGATCATAGATTTGAAGAAAGGAATTATTGAGTCTGCCGTGGATCGCAAAACCCAAACCTTCCCTCCCCAACGGGGACTCCCATTCTCTCGAGTGATCGTTCACCAGAGAAAATAAGAAGACCCATGGAATCACAAGAATACTAAATTCTCTTTAGTAAATTGAAACAAGGATTAAGAATTAGACGAGATTCTCAATCACTAAGAATTCTCGAAAATCAAAGATCTGAAATCTAGCAACAAGAGACAAATGAATAACTCTTTAGGTTGTTCCTGGAGTTATTTAATTACTCAAAGAAAAGATTTAAGATAATTTCTAATGAACCACTCAAATTCTTGGAATTGCTTCAAGGAAATCTAGAAATAAATTATCTAGAAAGATAACAAATGATTACGAAAAATTGCAAAAATCCAAAATATTATTATTTTGATTAACATATTAACAGTTAATTTAATTTTTTGGGATCATTTCAAATGTCGGATTGTCACATAATGGTGTTTAGGAATTCCGAACTACAACATGGCGTCCCATATCTCGTTCGAGATCCTTAACACCCTCGATGGACAAGTTAACACAAGAAAGTCCTCTCAATTTCTAACGTTCACGCAAATCTCGTGAAATATAAAAATTCAATAAATCATTCGGGATGGCATAAAGGAAATAAAATTCCTTTATCAACTTACGAATAAAACACAATTGATATCTTTTGATAACGAAGAACACGGTCGACGTATATCAAAAGAACATAATTAAAATAATCTCTGAACAAGGTAAATGACATTAAGGAATTAATGACACGTACCCTGACTCAAGAAGAGGGATTACAAGAAGCGAGATGCTTTCCCTCGTTCTTGATCTTGAGTTTGGAACGCAACGAGGTAACACAAATGTATCGTTGCGCATTCTTTGAGTTAATTGAGCACAAATGCTTGATAACTCACATCGGCACAACGAGGTAACAAATGAGTTGTTTTAGCCCGAAGGCTTGGTGATCTCACACTGAACTAGGACTACATAGCTGACAACAAGGGAGTAGATTTAGTCACAATGACATGGTATCTCCATACCAATCGACAAGTGATCAATAGACCATGTTAGGTACATAACGACGTACGAAACAATCTTAACTAGAAATCAAGAAATATCATGATTAAAGGCGCTTACGACATGCGTACGACACATGGGCAAGATATCCAATGATCAATCAACCACAAGGATCATAAATGATCAACGAGATAAGTGTGATACACAATAGGCCAAACAGACATCGATTAGCGACTCGAGTCAAAGAATGAAACAGAAGCACCACTAGAGCACATGGGCTCTAGATGGACTATAGAAATCAACCCAAAGAGGACGAGCCGATAACTATTCTAAAAGACCAAAAATAGGTCATTAGATACTTAAACACTCCTCCGTAGGAGGTACACTGGGTGAACCGGCACTTGCACGGCTACAACCGACTATTTCACTTCTTTAAGGAAAAAGGAGGAGGTCTCAAGTTGAATTCAAATGACGCGAATTCAATCAAGATGGAATCGTATAGGAAGATAAGCTATGGCGGGTCTTAAGACTCGAACTAAAACCCTAAAGCACGATTCCCAAGAGAGGCTTAAGAGAATACCATCGTCATACTATCTTATACTGTTCCGGAAAGTTGGCTCCGATACCAACTGTAATTCCCCGCCTCTATACCCACTATCGTCCATTTCATTTCAAAGAAATGTCGTAGACCATAACGGAGAAT
This sequence comes from Allium sativum, assembly GCA_030737875.1. Lineage (NCBI taxonomy): Eukaryota > Viridiplantae > Streptophyta > Magnoliopsida > Asparagales > Amaryllidaceae > Allium > Allium sativum. Next base: position 417,429,002 of record CM060913.1, on the reverse strand, counting down.
AAGGTTTTTGAAGGGCGACCGATTGTATGATTACTCCATGTGAGGAATGCACATCGAATTCTGATACCGATTTGTAACACCCCACCTCCGCTAGGGTCACTCACAAAGGGAATGCACTAGGTTTGGTGAAGCATTATCGAGGTAAACATGCACAGAAATATTACAAGACAGAACATATATAAAACAGCGGAAGTAAAACAAATTTCATTACCTAATAAAATAAGGTCTAAAACCTTTTACATCAGAGTACATCAAAACCTGTCTTGCAATAGTAAAGAAGCATAAAACCATTTCATAAATTATTCCCCAAATAAAACAGTAAAGTAGCCATAGCCAAGAAAAGTCCAAGCCATGCGTGGTGACCTTCAAGCAGAAGAGGTCCGAACTAGATAACAGTGTTTCCTCCCTGAAAACCTGGGGGGGAAACGGAAGACAAGAGACGAAAGAAAACGGGGTCAGTCATAAAGATTAGTAAGTCTTATCTACTTCATGTATAAAAACAGGTAAAGGTAACATGACATGCATAAACTGAAAGTAAACATAAGGATGGCAACAAGGTAGATAAGCTAAACCAAGATAACTGGATGAACTACTGTAGCAAGGTAAACTAAAGTATCATGATAAACTACGGTGTCAAGAATCAAGATATCACGTCGTCAGGTTTCTATCAAGTATACTATCACAAGGTATCTGTCATGTATAACATCCCAAGGTATTTGTCACGTCCATTCGCTCTACACCTCTCGTACTAGTATCCCCACCCGCGTCGTGTGTCAACTATGAATGTCCCTTGCCCAATGTCATGTAATGGTCCATGTCAACCTAATATCTAGCATATGTAGGTTTTCCCAACTCGTATGTTTCTTTCCATGTATAAGTTCAGTCCCTTGCCGTAGGCCATACGGGCTTTCCCATGTAAACGTTTTATCCTTGAGGTTATTTTGGACTGCTACCCTTGATCTAGTTATGCTTCCTTACCATGAACTATCGCGCGTTCACTTAAGATTTATGCCACCTAGGACCACTAGGGATTATGCTACCTAATGAACGTTTCTGTGTCTCGGTTCGGGTTCAGCCACCTAGGGCCACTAGGGATTATGCCACCCGTCAACCGCGCCCTTTATCCCGCGTATGTATCGTGAATCGTTTTCCATGTCTAGACACACATGTTCCTCAATGTGCCATCCGAGTTCCGTGCTAGGGCGAATCAAGAAATACGGAACTCGGTCGGGAGCTTTAAGTCGTCTGCTGATGCAGATATCAAAGTCTGTTTTTGTACCCGTGGCTATGGTCCCACGTGACCCCTCCCTCAACTACTGAAAGGCAATCCAAGAAAAATCATGTATGAGAACTACACTAAGGCCCATCGATGCCCACTTCCAGATAGCCAACCTCACCCATAACTCGATAGCTAGTATATGGTCTTTTGGGAGTTCCCTGCCTTTCCGTACGTACACGATTGACTAAAGATGGTAGGTAGTCGGTGACATGCTATCCCGGGGCAAAATCAAGTATCGTCGACTCCACGCTAATCCATCCCAGTCTTTAGGTGGCTCGCATAGCAACCAAGGCATACTCTTGGCTCTTCTACCGCAGACCTTAACCTCTGTGAGGCCGGGTTTCATGGACCACTTGCCACCTCACAGAGGGATACCAAGAGTACCCTCACGTTCCCTGAAGCTTCCGCTTCGTCACCCAGTTCGCTGGAGCTTTTATCCAAGTCAGATAACTTGCTCCCCCTCGTATACTAAGCGATGACCTACCGTACCAGGTTACTCATCTCTTTATGAACTAGTCCCATGTCCTTTGCTAAGAATTATTACTTAGTTACCCTTAACTAAGGTTTACTACTTAGCCCCTCTTTCCGTTATCCTTGTTCACTACGATTTCCAACCTAGTCCCCTGAGCTAGGGTTTAGTCAAATGGGTTAAGTGTTGTTATCCAAGTTCATGACTTAACCCGCCTACGAATCATGTCCAGATTGGCTAAGTACTCAAGTTCAAGGCTTAGCCCTACAGGTTGGTTAAGTGTACCAAGAAGCTCATGACTTAACCTTATCAAGTCAAACTGGTTAAGTATTTATTTGTCTTAACCCTATCAGATTATCGTGTTAGATTGATTAAGCATAGATTATCTTAATCCCATCAGATTATCGAGTCGGATTGGTTAAGTATGGGTTAGCTTAACCCCATCCACTAATCGTATTACAATGGTTAAACCTACTTTTAAAAGGTCTTGTGACTTAACCCTATCAGGTCCACCTATTAGATTGTTTAAGTATAGGTTACTTTACCTCATCAAATCATCACGTATAATTGGTCAAGTATAAGTTACTTAACCCCATTAAATTATCATGTTAAATTGGTTAAGTATTGGTTACTTAACCCCCTCGAATTCCCGTGTTTAGATTAGTTAAGTATAGGTTACTTAACCCCATCTAATTACCGTGTTTAGATTAGTTAAGTCTTAATTACTTAACCCCATCTAATTACCGTGTTTAGATTAGTTAAGTCTTAATTACTTAACCCCATCTAATTACCAAGCTTAGATTGGTTAAGCATAAATTTCTTAACCTCATCCCCTAATTGTCTTGTATGGTTAAGTGTCATTAAGAAATCAAGCCCGGTCCCACTTAACCTACCCATTCGTGTCATATCGGTTAAGTGTCATTAGTCAAATTTACTTAACCCTATGATGTGGCATTAATTTAATTAATGCACTCTCAACCTCTCACATTAGACCTTGTTGTGGTTACTAGTTAAGCCGGGCGGGTCCGGGTAGTTTTACACCACAACCTAGTCTAACCTCGGGTCTTAAGCGCGACATGACCAACTTCTCACATTGGATCCTATTGTTTGTAGCCACTAGTTAAGCCGGGCGGGTCCGGGTAGATTTATGCTACAAACTCAACCCAACCTCGAGTTGGCCACTTTCATGTTTGGTCTAGTGTCTTTTTACACTTACAACCCACCCATGTCTAGTTCAAGTTCCATGTTTTTCCACGTGTCATGATCATATTTAAATGTATCATGAATGTCATGTTCTCATGTGAACCCCATGTCAAGTTTTTCCATGTCATACCCACGTTTTTCCTAAGCTACCCAAACGTATTTCCAACCCAAGTGGAAGCGAGCCACATAGTGGGGTATTATGCCAACATATTGGTCATAAACATGCATAGTATCATAAGGGAATTTGGCCACAAACATGCATAACATAAAAAGGTGATTGGCCACAAACTTGCATATTATCATAAGGGGTTTCGGGTTCATATACTTGCATAAGCCCCAAGTTAAGTTCATGCACATATTTCACAAACCCAAAGTGGTTCTAAGGTCTTATGCCCACATTCACAAGTTAAAGGTTCAATCTTTCATGATAGACTAGGCTAAACATAGCATGAGTGACATGATATAGTCGCTAAAACATAGTTCCAAGTCATATATTCAAGGTAAGAGGCAAAACTAGGTTCACATAGGTTATAGCACTTATGTTTAACCGCATTTTATTCCATGCCATGATTAAACTACCGTTAACATCTCGAAGTAGCTAGAACTTACATAGCGTGGCTTAGGAAAAGGATCATGCATCATCTTGACGAAGAAAGGTGGCTCCTTTGTCGAAGAACCGTCATGAAACTCGCATAGCAACGTTGATTTGGCCTCTATTTGGTGTAGCAAGCTTGCACCTTTTGATTTGAACCCGATTTGAATGCATAGGCTCTTGAAGTTGGAGATGGAGGCCATGATCAATGGAGATTTGGGCAGCACTTCGTGGCATGAGTGAATTATGAGAGGTTTAGGGTAGGCTTAGGGTCTTTTATAGAGATTAGGATAGTTTTAGGCCGTTAGATTAACCCTAGGATAGATCCCAGCCCTCAGAAATCGTCACAAGCCTCCAAAACAGGACCCAGGAGCCAAAACAGGTGCACCTGGCCGACCTGGCCGACCAGGCAGGTCGACCCCCAGGTCGACCCTGGGGTCGACTCCCCAGTCGACCTGGGCCCACCCAGGTCGACTCCCAGGTCGACCTGGTTCTGGCGGGATTTTTCCCGCCTAGCCTGATTTCTGAAAATTTGAAATCTATTTTGAATTCTGATTTTTCGTGAAACTTCCGAAGGCCATATCTCGGTCATACGGACTCCGATTTACGAAATTTCGGACTCTATTTCGCGTATTTTTCCGAGACGAACGCAATGGCACAGCCCATTTCTCCTGATTCAGATTTTAACATTTAATTCTGCCTTGATTCTTGTCTTAACACGTTGTCTAAAATTCGGGTTGTTACATTCTCCCCTCCTTTAAGGATTTCGTCCCCGAAATCTCCAAGTTAGGAAGAACGCATCCTACCATCCATCATCCATCTACTCAAAACATCATCCACAGGCAACCATTGTCCTTAGACGATTTCTAATGTCATATGAACGTATGCAAAACGTGTGTGTATATGCTCCTTAGCTAATGCTAATGATCAGGCCTGAATGATCTTTCTAATGCAAAATATGTTTAGTGCCATGAGTCCAACATGTATGCAAATAGTCCTAGTCATATAAGTACTATATGCGTGCACAAACATTCATTCATATGCAACATCCGCATGACAACACATTCAATTTTATCCATAAACAAGTATAAACACTCGTGCATATGCAACATGAATCGTGACCGCGTCAATCTAGTATCTAATGCGTATTCGCGCATCCACGAGCAACCACTTGCAACCATTTGCAACCATATCAATCATAACATGTTTCAAATACATGTTTACATCCATAGAGTTCTATCTAAGGTTCTCAAGATAGGATCGAGAAGATAAACAAGACAAACTCCTTACGGGGTTTGTAACAGAAACAGGACCGAGAGGATATTCACCAAAAGATAACTTGCGAGCAAGCTCTACAGGAAAAACCAGGGATCAAGGATACACTCTTTAAAAAAAGGTACGATGCGCGTGTCTAGCCTTACGTCTTCTAGGTCGCGTTTCCTTGAGCTTAATTCCTCGGTGCCTTGACCGCCTTTGACTTCATGATTTCGTAGCTCCTTGATTCCTATTTCCCAGGTATGAGTTGGGACTCATTTCACTGTCGCTTCTTATTCCACTTTCACTTATCCTTTCCCTAGTATACTTGGCTCAAACGTATCCACTTACTCATGCAAGCTCTCCAAAATTCACTAGGGAATTCTGGATCTTGTTTGTCGATGCCAATCCATGTTGCCAAGAGTACTTACTAGCGTGATTCCCATAACTCATGCACAAGAAAAACGAACCATCCGCCTTAGCGGCGAATTCTATTCGAACGGATTACCCACAATTGCATCCTGAGATTCTAGGTAACTAACCATGACAGAACCCAAAAGGTTACACGAGACTTCGAGGGTATCACCAAGGTGAGTCGAGAGTCTAACTACCCTCTTTCCAAAACTGAGAATGGCACCCCTTATTAGGTGACCGCTTTATCCCTAGAATCCATCCGTAGCCAAGACATGTCATTCTCAAATCCAAACAAGTCATGAAGAAATGGACCAACTCTCCAACCAGATTTTTGGGACAAAATTGGGATCCTCTACCATGCTAGTACTAAGGTGCAGAGACTCAACTATCCAAGCAGACTTAAATGATGCGATGATCAAGACAAAGTCTGGACGGGATGATAGAAAAGAACGACTAAACCTTTACCAAAAATGGTACCATTTCTTTTAGGTACCCTAGAAATGGGAGCGTACAATTGCCCTCTCCGATGATCTTATCCTTGTCCTCCTTGATGGACTAAGCCATACCAACAAGTTGCTTATCCTTAAGCCCGCGTCCTTTATCCTTACTCTTATTATCCTTCCTTGAACCACGGTAATAGGTCTCTCGAGAATCACCTCCATCGTACGGAAAACACCTTCGTGGCTAGACAAAGATTAGTCACAGTTAGAACTACTGTGACTACAGATGGAGGAAAGAAAGGAAAAGAGATTCAATCAAGGAATCAAAGGAGAGTGCTAATGGCTTTTTGGGGAATAGCCTTTAAAAACTTTTCTTGAAAAATGCTTCTTTGTAAATGGTTTTTCAAATAGTTTTCAGAAGGTTTTAAAAAATTTTGCCCAGTCTGGTAACCTTCTGCTCTGATACCAAATGTAACACCCCACCTCCGCTAGGGTCACTCACAAAGGGAATGCACTAGGTTTGGTGAAGCATTATCGAGGTAAACATGCACAGAAATATTACAAGACAGAACATATATAAAACAGCGGAAGTAAAACAAATTTCATTACCTTATAAAATAAGGTCTAAAGCCTTTTACATCAGAGTACATCAAAACCTGTCTTGCAATAGTAAAGAAGCATAAAACCATTTCATAAATTATTCCCCAAGTAAAACAGTAAAGTAGCCATAGCCAAGAAAAGTCCAAGCCATGCGTGGTGACCTTCAAGCAGAAGAGGTCTGAACTAGATAACAGTGTTTCCTCCCTGAAAACCTGGGGGGGAAACGGAAGACAAGAGGCGAAAGAAAACGGGGTCAGTCATAAAGACTGGTAAGTCCTATCTACTTCCAGTATAAAAACAGGTAAAGGTAACATGACATGCATAAACTGAAAGTAAACATAAGGATGGCAACAAGGTAGATAAGCTAAACCAAAATAACTGGATGAACTACTGTAGCAAGGTAAACTAAAGTATCATGATAAACTATGGTGTCAAGAATCAAGATATCACGTCGTCAGGTTTCTATCAAGTATACTATCACAAGGTATCTGTCATGTATAACATCCCAAGGTATTTGTCACGTCCATTCGCTCTACACCTCTCGTACTAGTATCCCCACCCGCGTCGTGTGTCAACTATGAATGTCCCTTGCCCAATGTCATGTAATGGTCCATGTCAACCTAATATCTAGCATATGTAGGTTTTCCCAACTCGTATGTTTCTTTCCATGTATAAGTTCAGTCCCTTGCCATAGGCCATACGGGCTTTCCCATGTAAACGTTTTATCCTTGAGGTTATTTTGGACTGCTACCCTTGATCTAGTTATGTTTCCTTACCATGAACTATCGCGCGTTCACTTAGGATTTATGCCACCTAGGACCACTAGGGATTATGCTACCTAATGAACGTTTCCGTGTCTCGGTTCGGGTTCAGTCACCTAGGGCCACTAGGGATTATGCCACCTGTCAACCGCGCCCTTTATCCCGCGTATGTATCGTGAATCGTTTTCCATGTCTAGACGCACATGTTCCTCAATGTGCCATCCGAGTTCCGTGCCAGGGCGAATCAAGAAATACGGAACTCGGTCGGGAGCTTTAAGTCGTCTGCTGATGCAGATATCAAGGTCTGTTTTTGTACCCGTGGCTATGGTCCCACGTGACCCCTCCCTCAACTACTGAAAGGCAATCCAAGAAAAATCATGTATGAGAACTACACTAAGGCCCATCGATGCCCACTTCCAGATAGCCAACCTCACCCATAACTCGATAGCTAGTATATGGTCTTTTGGGAGTTCCCTACCTTTCTGTACGTACACGATTGACTAAAGATGGTAGGTAGTCGGCGACATGCTATCCCGGGGCAAAATCAAGTATCGTCGACTCCACGCTAATCCATCCCAGTCTTTAGGTCGCTCGCATAGCAACCAAGGCATACTCTTGGCTCTTCTACCGCAGACCTTAACCTCTGTGAGGCCGGGTTTCATGGACCACTTTCCACCTCACAGAGGGATACCAAGAGTACCCTCACGTTCCCTGAAGCTTCCGCTTCGTCACCCAGTTCGCTGGAGCTTTTATCCAAGTCAGATAACTTGCTCCCCCTCGTATACTAAGCGATGACCTACCGTACCAGGTTACTCATCTCTTTATGAACTAGTCCCATGTCCTTTGCTAAGAATTATTACTTAGTTACCCTTAACTAAGGTTTACCACTTAGCCCCTCTTTCCGTTATCCTTGTTCACTACGATTTCCAACCTAGTCCCCTGAGCTAGGGTTTAGTCAAATGGGTTAAGTGTTGTTATCCAAGTTCATGACTTAACCCGCCTACGAATCATGTCTAGATTGGCTAAGTACTCAAGTTCAAGGCTTAGCCCTATAGGTTGGTTAAGTGTACCAAGAAGCTCATGACTTAACCTTATCAAGTCAAACTGGTTAAGTATTTATTTGTCTTAACCCTATCAGATTATCGTGTTAGATTGATTAAGCATAGATTATCTTAATCCCATCAGATTATCGAGTCGGATTGGTTAAGTATGGGTTAGCTTAACCCCATCCACTAATCGTATTACAATGGTTAAGCCTACTTTTAAAAGGTCTTGTGACTTAACCCTATCAGGTCCACCTATTAGATTGGTTAAGTATAGGTTACTTAACCTCATCAAATCATCACGTATAATTGGTTAAGTATAAGTTACTTAACCCCATTAAATTATCATGTTAAATTGGTTAAGTATTGGTTGCTTAACCCCCTCGAATTCCCGTGTTTAGATTAGTTAAGTATAGGTTACTTAACCCCATCTAATTACCGTGTTTAGATTAGTTAAGTCTTAATTACTTAACCCCATCTAATTACCGTGTTTAGATTAGTTAAGTCTTAATTACTTAACCCCATCTAATTACCAAGCTTAGATTGGTTAAGCGTAAATTTCTTAACCCCATCCCCTAATTGTCTTGTATGGTTAAGTGTCATTAAGAAATCAAGCCCGGTCCCACTTAACCTACCCATTCGTGTCATGTCGGTTAAGTGTCATTAGTCAAATTTACTTAACCCTATGATGTGGCATTAATTTAATTAATGCACTCTCAACCTCTCACATTAGACCTTGTTGTGGTTACTAGTTAAGCCGGGCGGGTCCGGGTAGTTTTACACCACAACCTAGTCTAACCTCGGGTCTTAAGCGCGACATGACCAACTTCTCACATTGGATCCTATTGTTTGTAGCCACTAGTTAAGCCGGGCGGGTCCGGGTAGATTTATGCTACAAACTCAACCCAACCTCGAGTTGGCCACTTTCATGTTTGGTCTAGTGTCTTTTTACACTTACAACCCACCCATGTCTAGTTCAAGTTCCATGTTTTCCCATGTGTCATGATCATATTTAAATGTATCATGAATGTCATGTTCTCATGTGAACCCCATGTCACGTTTTCCATGTCATACCCACGTTTTTCCTAAGCTACCCAAACGTATTTCCAACCCAAGTGGAAGCGAGCCACATAGTGGGGTATTATGCCAACATATTGGCCACAAACATGCATAGTATCATAAGGGAATTTGGCCACAAACAGGCATAACATAAAAAGGTGATTGGCCACAAACTTGCATATTATCATAAGGGGTTTCGGGTTCATATACTTGCATAAGCCCCAAGTTAAGTTCATGCACATATTTCACAAGCCCAAAGTGGTTCTAAGGTCCTTTGCCCACATTCACAAGTTAAAGGTTCAATCTTTCATGATAGACTAGGATAAACATATCATGAGTGACATGATATAGTCGCTAAAACATAGTTCCAAGTCATATATTCAAGGTAAGAGGCAAAACTAGGTTCACATAGGTTATAGCACTTATGTTTAACCGCATTTTATTCCATGCCATGATTAAACTACCGTTAACATCTCGAAGTAGCTAGAACTTACATAGCGTGGCTTAGGAAAAGGATCATGCATCATCTTGACGAAGAAAGGTGGCTCCTTTGTCGAAGAACCGTCATGAAACTCGCATAGCAACGTTGATTTGGCCTCTATTTGGTGTAGCAAGCTTGCACCTTTTGATTTGAACCCGATTTGAATGCATAGGCTCTTGAAGTTGGAGATGGAGGCCATGATCAATGGAGATTTGGGCAGCACTTCGTGGCATGAGTGAATTATGAGAGGTTTAGGGTAGGCTTAGGGTCTTTTTATAGAGATTAGGATAGTTTTAGGCCGTTAGATTAACCCTAGGATAGATCCCAGCCCTTAAAAATCGTCACAAGCCTCCAAAACAGGACCCAGGAGCCAAAACAGGTGCACCTGGCCGACCAGGCAGGTCGACCCCCAGGTCGACCCTGGGGTCGACTCCCCAGTCGACCTGGCCCCACCCAGGTCGACTCCCAGGTCGACCCCCAGGTCGACCTGGTTCTGGCGGGATTTTTCCCGCCTAGCCTGATTTCTGAAAATTTGAAATCTGTTTTGAATTCTGATTTTTCGTGAAACTTCCGAAGGCCATATCTCGGTCATACGGACTCCGATTTACGAAATTTCGGACTCTATTTCGCGTATTTTTCCGAGCCGAACGCAATGGCATAGCCCGTTTCTCCTGATTCAGATTTTAACATTTAATTCTGCCTTGATTCTTGTCTTAACACGTTGTCTAAAATTCGGGTTGTTACACGATTAAAATTTCGACATGACCATTCGGCACATAGGGCAACTACACAACGGCTATATGCAATCCGGAAAGAGGTATAAAACGGACAACAACAATAATATAAATATGGTATATCTCAAAGCCGGACATAGAATAATCATATCACAAAGGAGGAATAGGTATGAATAAAACAAGAATATGTACAACAAGCTAGTGGTCAACAAAGATCCACTAAACCCAAAAGAATAGATACATGAACCACGATCCAAATAATAGAATATGTACACAACGATAGATAATGTCAAAGGACAATAGTACATAAAACTGTGGAGATAGAGTAGCATGATGAAAGCGGAAGATCAATCCTGCGATGAGTCCCAGAGGAGTACCTAAAATGACTCGGCCTGACCCGAGTATTATTTATAAAGAAATAAACAATAAATGGATCAGTCTAGCTGTACTTATCAAATAAACTGAGATAAAAAGAGATATAACACAGGATGACATGAACATGGCATGTCGACACAATCAGGAAATGACAATGGAATGTCAGCACACAAATATCTCTAAATAATCTCCTAGCTAATATAGAATGCAACATTCAAATAATAGCACACAACAGGAAATGACAACGGAATGCCAAATAAACTAAACACATGAATGGCAACGGAATGCCAAATAAACTAAACACATGAATGACAGTGAAATGCCAAATACACATCAAATTGATGACCATCACATCAAAGTAAATCATAAATCATAAATCATTTCTCAAATTGAAGCGCGTCGCATCAAAGTAATCAAGAATCCAGAAATCACTCGAAATCCAGAAAACATCATAAAGGGGCAGACCTGTTCATAGATGAGATATGATCTCTAGGTAGCGAACCCATAGGTTTGAGCCGAAGCTCCCCACGAAGCCGGGTCGTGACCCCGGAAGAGAGAAAACACATAAATCATGAAATCTCTAGAAAACATCATAAATAGGGGGCAGGTCTGTTCATAGAAGGTGAGAAACGATCTCTAGGTAGCGAACCTATTTGTTTGAGCCGAAGCTCCCCACGGAGTCGGGTCGTGACCCCGGAAGAGAGAAAACACATAAATCGTGAAATCTCTAGAAAACATCATAAATCATAGAAAGTTGGACCGAAGTCCCATAGTGGAATCCAAGAATCGTAAATCCCACTAGGGCGATCAAGGACCACAAAACACAAATCATAAATGGACCGCATTGATCCGGTGAATAGAAATTACTCCGAGTTAGTTAATATAAGGAAATAGCGACATGTCCCATAACCACATGCTATTCTCGAATATTTACGAACCCATAATTGGTTCCTATTCAAAACAGATAAAATCATAGAAGGAGCATTGCCACGATTTTCGATCGAACGAGTCTAAGAATTAACCATCGAAGCAAAAGCAAGGGTTCATAGTCCTTGATTTTACTAAGACGTTTAATTAGATTTCTCATATGAACTAGAAAAGGTTTATAAAATATATACTAGTAGATTTGAAGAAGGTTCATAAAACAATCTCGTAAATTAGCTTCTTATTGGAAACAATTTTAGTACAAGAATTTGATATCTACTAAATAACATAAAACCTCTTTAGATAATTTCAAAGTGGCAATAAACAATAGTACGATTGCCAAGGAAAATCGATCAAGTGGATTCACGTCATAACGACATAAATCCAAATCATAAATCATCAAATGTAAATTCGATAAATTGAATATACATGTAGCTCGTTAGTGAATCTAATGACGTTAAGAAACAATTAGAAATCATCCTGGAGTGACAGGAAACAAAGACACAAAATCAGGTACCGCAGATCAAAGAGCGATCACCAAGGTGATCGCTAATGCATAATTCACATTGCAAACAACATACAGGAAATCAAAGGGATAATGGCTGTAATTTCGATCAACGAACAAATTGAAATCCCAAACTAGCACTCGAAGGTTTTAAACTACATCGGAATAGACTCGAAGGATTTCGAGTCGATAATTCACGTTTTAATGGCGTGAATCATCTTAACAAGAGTATCGAATAAATTTGATATCCAAAATGGAGAGCACGGGCTTCAAAGTTGTCACTTATTCAATTCACATCATAAACAAATGTGAATCAGCTAAGAAGGATCAACATTGGAAGAATTAATCGAGAATCAAAGTCGACGAATCGAGTTTCTGGAATCTGTAAATTCGTAAAGCTGAAGTTCACAAACGAAGTCCGAATGGCCCAAGCTCCAGCCGGAAAAGAGCCCGGATGGGGGTAGACTGTGGACCGAGGTCCCTCAAGTCCACAGCAGGAAAACGGTCGACTGGTCAAAAATGGGCGGCCGACCGTTTTCACATAGAAGTGAAACCATCGACCGCCCATTTTGGGCCTGCCGACAGGTTGTGGCCTGGGCTGTTGCCCAGGCCAAAACTAGGGGGTTTGCTCCCCGCGAGCATCCGACGCCGATCGTCGAGGCTCATGACTTCTTTGGGACATCAATGAAACCTCTCTGATCCACCGTATAGTCTCGCAACGCTAGAATGCGTTGGTTTTGATTGTTGGTTCTAAAACGAACAAAATTCCAAACCAAAACGAGTAAACGCGATATAAGCGAGTTGTGAAGTCTTATAACTTGTCGGGTGAGACAATGGTACTTCACAACAACACTTAACTGACTCATAGCATATGCATACATCGTATGAACGATCTTTACCATAATTTTCAACTCAACGAAACATAAACACATGAAATCGGACAAGTTATACTAACATAACCAATTCAACAAGCAAATGCAACATGAAATGGTCCTAGATTACACTTGTACAAGCACGTAGGCTTATGGCATAGATGTGAGTTCAAAAAGAACTCACCTTGGTTTCAAATGACGAAGAACAAGCTCCAATTCAAGCAAAGAACCCACCTTTCTTCATTAGCTCCTCCAAAATCACCTCATGAACATAAATGAAGACTCATGAGTGTTAAGGCACACTAAAAATCCGAAATTGAGAGGAGTATATGGTAGAGAGGGAGAGTAGAGAGCTCACCCATGTCAAAGAATTGGATTTGCACAAGAATTGAGCTCTAGATTGAAAGCCCTAGCTTAGGGAATTTCTATTTCCCTTTCCACTCTCCATTTTTATTTCTCTCTAAGTGTTGGAATGAATGAATGAAGAGGAGGGAGATACTGAGGGTTATATGATGGGCTAGGTTAACTCAACCAAGCCCTAGCCAAGGTGCTAATTTTCACGAACTCAAAACATATCGATGCTTACAGTCAAAAAGGTCGTAAACGATGATCCGGACTCAATGGAAGTGGTCCCGAATCCTAATTTTATCGTTTGTGAAAAACGACATTTTCAGTGATACATAAGATATGACGATATATTTAGACAAAATATCTAAATCTTAAATCGTCGAATGAGCGGGTAGTTACATGCAATTTTCATTTCGTTAAGTGAAGCAGCATTTGTCACTTGAATAAAGTTAATAAGCATGAAATCCCGAATAGGTCCATGAGCTAAAATGCATCCACCTAGTGGATCACCGAGTAAATTCTTAACCAGAAATTAAGTTAAAACCTTCAGCTTGGATATGTTATGTTCTTATGCAATTCAGACATGTTGATGCTATGTTCGTTATGATATTTGGGTAAGATATTGTTATGTAATTCAGATATGCTATTGTTATGTAATTCAGGTATGTTATTGTGGATGGAAAATATTGTAGATATGGAACTTTAATTGTAGATGGCTATAGCTCGACAACAATGCACAGCTGAAACAGGTGTGTCAGACGTCTGAAATTTTATCCAGACGACTGGATTTTTCTCTGATCTTAAGTAAAATGCCTGAAGAAGTTTTCAGACATCTGTATATTTTAACCAGACGTCTGATAGTGTTCTCAGTCTAAAGAAATATATATGTAGAAGAATTCAGACGTCTGATATTTTATCCAGACGTCTGGATTTTTTTGGGCCTAAAGTAATATGCCTGAATACATATTCAGACGTCTGGATAGTTTATCCAGACGTCTGATAGTTTCCTCGGCCCAGAGAAATATATCTGCAAAAGAATTCAAAAGTCTGATATTTTATGCAGACGTCTGGATTTTTCTCAGCCTAAAATATTATGCTTGAAGAAGTACTCAGACGTCTGGATATTTTATCCAGACGTCTTATATTTCTCTAGGCCTATAATATTATGTCTGAATAGGTGTCCAGACGTCTAATATTTTATCCGGACATCTAGATTTTTTCTTGGCATAAAAAAATGAGTTAAATCGAGACAACTAGATAAACATTATAAAATATACCTGAATGCAATCCCATAAAATGGCTTTCAGACCAGTGTCAAGGTGTCTCCAATTACTAAGTATGACTGGAACATGCTCTCGTAGAAATGGTCTTAAAAAAGACAATAAATTGATTGATCCTTGACCTACTAGTTCAGAATTCTTATTAAATTCAACTTCAACACGATTTGTGATGTTTGAAGGAAGTCTCTTCATTTTCGTAGGACCTTAACTCTTTCTTTTCTTTGGTCGACTTGCATTTGCATTTTCAGTTAGTCCATCGGCTTCCACGTGTTGTTCGTTTTGCATTGCACGGTTCTCAAATGCACTAATGCATGTGCTCGATTATCTTTTACTACATGTGGATTATTTTCTACTGCTTGTGCTCGATTATCTACTACTACTGGTGGATTATCTTCTACTACTACTTGTGGATTGCCCTCACTTTAAACGTTGTTGTCTTCATTATGCTTCTTCCGTTTATTACGCTTGTGCAATATACATTTGACTGCTTTGTTCTTTGCTGTTGTCGCATTATTGGCCTTGTTTTCTATTACTAAAACATGAGGAAAAACATAAAATATATAGCAGAACTATACAATCCAAACACTTATGCGCTAAGGTCATCCTGAATATGCAAAACACTACATAATATCAGCTACACCTCAATATGTCATTTATGGGAAAACAACAGTGCTTTTCACAGCAAATAACGGCAGTTTAGGAGATTTTAAAACATAGAAGTACAGTATAGCAATAGCAAAATATGAATTAGCCTAAATAATTTGTTATTGTCAGTTTGTCACCAATCTAGCAGGAATGTAAACAGAAAAAATATAATAAAGTGTTGGATTTTATAATGAAGTTATAACTACAAAGTGCAATCTTCCCTAACATAACATTCCCTAACATTGCTAGTGATATACTACTCAAGTATTCCTTCGCAATCTTCCCTATCATAACAAAGATCCTCGACAAAATCATCAATCTCCATATCAGTTTCTTCAAAATTTCTAGTATCCATGCTAAATCCCTCAAACGAGTCATCTACATCTATTTCATGGCAACTTCTTGATGGTGCCCTCATCACAACATACCAATTAAAATCATCATCTTCCCTTAAATAGAAAATTTGTTTTGCTTGAGATGAAAGGATATACGGTTCTTTTGAAAAGGAAGCTTGATTTTGTTGTAAATTGACAAGGGTAAATCCATCTTCTACCTTTGCACCATTTCCTATATTTGTCAAATGACACTTAAAGATGGGAACATAAAAGGCATGATAGTCTAACAAAAATATATCGGCCAACATCCCATAATAAGTAATCACGTCAACCACTTGGGAAATATCTTTTGCGCTAGTCCTACACATGGTGGTTGCATCATAAGCGACTCCACTATTTTGAGTTTTACCCTCAATATCTTTTGTGTGAAAACGTTCTCTATTGATGATATAACCTGTACAAGACAATGCACTACTCCTTGGACCATAGGCAATCCATTTTAACATTGTGTCCTGATCGTTCGCATCATGAGGTATCTATAAATGAAAATATTATTTATGTTAGATCTTGATAATAATATATTCAAAATTAATGGGAATATATTTTAAAATTCAACTCACCTTCTGTGACGGCCCACCTCGCACCAGCCGACATTTCCCTCGAAATGTGATGTGCCACTGTCCAACCAGCACGGGACGGTCGCCAAAAGAATGAAACAATGAACTACTAGGAGCCTATAGTATATCTCACAGAGCATGGAATAAAATATGACAATAACATACTTGACATAAGATAGGCGAGACAGTACATAAGCTGAAAACTAAACCATCATAACAGCGGAATCCAAAATACAGCTTATGATACAAACCATTATTACACTTCAAAATACTATCTCTAAAGCAAAATAGAAAAGGTACACTACTAATGCCCAAAGCAATGACCAGCAACAACACAGGAAGAATATATGTAAATAGTGTGTAGAAGCCTCATGCTCGTCTCCGGACAGCTACTCGTGCATACCACCTAACCTGTCTCTATTTTGCTCGTTTAGGAGCACCCAGAGTAATAAGAAGAGACATAAAACTCTGGATCGGACAAAAGTCTGGTATGAGCGACAGCAACAAAAACAGAACAATAGCAGGTATAAATAATCATACCTGAACCTGGACCAGCAACCAAAGAGTTAGCACAACAAGATGTACAGTACTCTAAGGTAACACCAACATAAAGTGTAAAATGGGAGTGTGCATGTCATGGTGGTAGCAAACATCAAACATAGCAATCAACCTCACATCTCTCACTCAGTGCGTAAAGCATACGATATCCACCACTTCGATCACCAAATCCTTTGCTACGACCACTTGCCCTTGGGAGTCTTAATGACCCTACTGCGTTGGTCCATAGCCACTAATCGCTTGCTACGATCACCTTGCCCTTGGGAGTCCTAATGGCCCCATTGCACTAATCCAAAGCCATGCTACGATCACTTGCCCTTGGGAGTCTTAAGATCCCATTGCACTGATCCATAGCTACTAATCCGTCTCTCAGTGGTGAACTAAAGCTATAAGTATCGATAACCCCTTTGCATACGTCCCGCAGCAAAGACGAATCATGAAGTCTCGTTGGTTCCCATCTGAATCCTAAGTAACAACTTCCCACTTGGACTTCCTTTGCATCTCGGGTTCTAGTCTTCTCCAGTTCGGTTCGGTCTCCATTCAGTTCGAGTGGGAGTTTCGGTTCGGTTCGTGATGCACATCTGGGTCGGGTCATGATTGCATGCTTCGGATCGGTTCGTGCATGGCAACTCCTCCGGTCGGATCGTGATGCTCTAGTCTGGGTCGTGGTGCCACACTGGTTTGGGTCGGGCTTCTCGATTCATGACAGTCCTCTCATGGTACTTCGATTCGTGGTCATCAAGCGATTCGGGGTCAGGTTTCATGGTCCGGTTTGTAGTGCTCGAGAAGAAGCGTCTCGGTTCGGGGGTCTCTGATGCGAGTAGGTCGGCTCGGAGAAGATGGGGAGGATCGTGGTACGTGGAGCACAAGCGGGTCGTGCGGTGCTTCACGAGCGGGTTCGTGGACCTGATCCGATCCCATTTCCTGCACTTCCTTCCGTAAGTGTTGACGCCATATGACTGCGTTTTTGACCATTCTAACTTTCCTGTGCAATCTCAAAACATACCACACAACAGTAATAACATGTGTAGTCAATCAAAAACATCAATCACATGTGTTATTTAGGATCAAACATGCCCAAAACCATGATTTTTCCCTTAAACCCCTTAATCATGTTTAACCATACGATTAGCAAACTTAATCCAAATTAACCCAAATTTTTACCAGTGACATAAAATAAAATTTCAAAATTTATGCATATTTTTCTGAGTCATAATTTCGCTAATTATCACTAATCACCCCTAATTAGCCGTAATTAGTGTAAAAACATGCTAAACACTCCCCTTAGCCACAAATAAATCTCAGGTCTGAAACTCTAACTGATTTGGCATGGATCCCAATGTGTTCCAACATCTCTTTCTCAATTTCTATGCTAATCCGCCTTAATTTGATGTAGATTAGGCTAATATGTGATTAGAAAGTGATTAAAGAGAGACTTGGATGATGGAGGCCACTGTTAGGGTTCAAGAGATGTAAGTGGTGGCTAGAAAACTGAAATGAAATGTTTGCCCAAACCCTCTCAGCCCTCCCATAACCCTAATCCCGAAATGGGTTATGGGCTTGGCTGCTAATCACCTGGTTAAGCCCAATTATGTTGTGTTTCACCTTCCAAACCTTATTTCAGCCATATCTCCCAAACGGTAAGTCCGTTTGATTAATGTGACCATTATACGAAAAGGTAAACCATCATCTGAATCCAATGGAAGTGGTTTCAAGTCAAAACTCCTTACCAATCAAAAGTTATAGGCGAAACAAGATTCGCTAAGGGTAAAACAGTCATTTAAAATTCGACAAAAATCGTGAGCATGGGAAATGACCCCAATAGTCGTTTCGCAAAGTTACACGACCATATGACTTCACATGAAAATAAAATAAATATTCTATGATCCTCCGATACGTAGAATGCGGGTCGTTACTCTCTCTCCCCCCTTATGAAATTTCGCCCTCGAAATTCCTTAATCAAGAAAACAACTAACAGGTCCCGCATGCCTATCAACCATTTACTATCAATTAAGCATACATGAAAAACACAACAAACCTATCTTAGCATGCGGAATAACTATACTGCTATTAAAACCTTACCATGCAAAGAGTTCTGGATGCGACTTCCTTATGTTCTCCTCTGTTTTCCATGTACAATCATTCTCATTATCGCCCCCACTGGACCTTGACCAGTTCCACCGTCTTCTTTCGAAGTTGTTTCGTATCGTGTCCGACAACACGAATCGTCTTGCAGCTCCCAACTGCCATGGATGCTACCTCGATATCGTCCAACTGATCTGGTGAAATAGTCATATCAGAATCGTGCACGAACTTCCTTAACTGGGAAACATGAAACATATCGCAAACTCCCACATCTTGTCAGGCAACTCAACTTTATATGCTAAATTCCCAACTTGCTCGAGAACTGGAAATGGACCAATAGATCTTGGTGTCAACTTACCTCTCTTACCAAATCAATCACACTATTTAACGGAGAAATTTGACGAATACCAAGTTGCTTATGGAGAATTTCAAATCTCTTCGCCTTTTATCGGCATACCTCTTCTGCCTATCTTGGGCAGCCTTCATCCGCTGTCGGATAATCTTGTTCTTATCTGAAGTTTCCCTTATTACATCTGGCCCAAGCACAAACTTCTCACCGGTTTCCAACCAACATGACGATGAGTTACACGGTCTTCCATACAAAGCTTCAAATGGAGCCATACCAATACTGGACTGATAACTATTATTATATGCGAACTCAACCAAATTCAAATAGTCATCCCATGACCCTCCAAAATCCAATATACAAGCTCTTAAGAGATCCTCTAATACACGATTCACCCTCTCTGTTTGACCGTCGATTTGAGTATGATACGTGGTACTGAGATGTAATTCTGTCCCTAAAGTTTTTTGTAAGCTCTTCCAAAACCCACTAGTAAATAACGGATCTCAGTCACTTACAATACCTTTAGGTACTCCATGAAATCTCACTACGCACTTCATATACAGTTCCACTAACTTAACTGCCGTCTATTCGACTTGACCGGTATAAACCTTGTACTTTTGGTCAACCGATCCACAATCACCCAAATACTATAGTGACCTGATCTGGTCCTTGGTAAACCATCAACGAAATCCATTGAGACTTGTTCCCATTTCCATTCGGGAATTTCCAATGGTTGTAACAACCCACTAGGCTTCTTTTGCTCGGCTTTAACTAACCGGCAATTCATGCACTTGTATATAAACTTCCCAACGTCTCTCTTCATCCCTTCCCAATAGTAGGTCTGCTTCATGTCTCGATACATTTTGTTACCACCGGGATGTATAGTCAGTTTCGAGTGATGGCACTCTCTAAGCACTTCATCTCTCAATCCATTAACATTGGGTACAAATAGCCTCCCATTCTTTTGAAGCCATCCTTTTCGATCAAGACCATACTTGTTCATTCTCTCGTCATCGATATGTAACGACCCAGAAAAGTTTGGCAATCAAATTATAAATTTAATTAAGACTCAATGTTGAAATGAGTATTTATATTGGGTTTTACCAAAATTTTGGAATTTAATCTATTTTTATTTAATTATTTGTGTTTACCAGTTTACAGTATCTTAACTTTCTATGTTAACCCGTTTTATCAAACTTGTCTTCTTATTTCAATTATCCTAACATATATTGACTTGCCTATTTTATATTAAAAGAATTTATTTTATCCAAATTAATTTTACGGTTTTACTTTAACTAATGTTTCTAAATTTTCTTATACGTAACCATTTTATTTTGTTTAAAATATTCAAAGCTTTTATCTTATCTATATCTCTTATTTGTATTTGCACCTAAATCTGAAAATCAGTCCCTCAGATATTAAGATTGTTATATGGTTGTTATATCCCAAATTTGTAAAATGGGTGTAATTGTAAAACTCATGTATATTGTCCTTTTTAATCTAAATCTATCTGTATTTTTAATTATTATTTTTAGGATTTTTTTAAATTAGTCCTTTTTGTTTTTCTACAAAAATACCATATTTGAAATTATAAGGAGCGTGTAAAGAAACAAAAGGAAGAGATGTGGAAATTAGCATATTTGATGCATAGTATACACTATCTATTCCAAATAAAAGAACATATGCTCATTTTAATTTTAAATAATTCAATATTTCCTCCTTTCAAATGTTTGAGAAAATATAACATAATTATACTAAAAGACCTTTTTGTTGAATTTTGAATTTTTAGGCAACGCAGAACACAAAGAGATGGTTCTAGTCATTTTTTTTGCACTAGAATATAAAATAGTTAAAATTAATAAATTAATATATATAGAATGATAGGAGATAAATATGGGTAATAAGTACATTAATTCACAAACACACATACTTTATTCGTCTAAAACATGTGTAATAAATGCTAGTTATCGTTACAAAATAGGTAAAGGTTTAGGCTGGCTTGGAATTTGAAATGTTCTCCATTTATTATGGTTATATGTTACTATTACATGTAATAAATGGAATATTAACAATAGTTTTGAGAGAAGTAAATGTGATAATAAATTAGTATGGAATTAGTGTGTTTAGCTTTATATAATTTTATTCTTTGTTTATTCGTGCTCCTTTGTATTTATACTTAACATTCTTCTTTTCGATTGCATTACTTGTATTTGACAAATTTTAGTCTTTTAATTTTGCTGTCTTACTTAACATATTTATCTGTTTCAAATCAAATCTATTTGTTTTGAAAACCATTGTATTTACCGATTTTATATTAGAAATATCTATTTGAACATAGTATTCACTTTGGAATTGAAAATACTTTTGTAAATTTATTTTTTCTAATGTAACGTTCTAGCGTAATTTACATCATTAACAAATTTGAATATTCAATGATGGAATTCTTTTATTGTTTAATAAATGTGATTTGTGGTATGCTTTCCATGAATTTGTTTCAAGTATGAACGCTATATAAAACGAATATCATTCCCTCTTTGTTGTCCTTGAATGCATCATTTATTTCTTTCCTTCAATTAACCAATTTCTTTCCTATTTTTTTTTTTTTTTTGTAAAAATAAGCGTGATGCATGCAGCTCGTTTAGGAATAAATTTTCAATTACCGCAACTAATACCACCATTTCCAATTCAAAATATTTATTACCTTATAATTTTTCAATTAATTGTATGGACCATTACGTCCATTGTAATTGTATTCAAACAATATCAATTTAGGCTTATATATGAACATGCCCATTAAATAAATACATTTACTGCGTTTTCTTTTTAACAGATTTATATACCTTTTATTACTTGAATGTCTATGATTGATACTCATATACCGTTTTCTTTACAATATTCTTTAATGGTAAGAATATTTCTTAAATATAATACTTTCCCTATCTATTCGAACTATAACGTTCATTAATTTTGAATTGTGGAAAGTTGCAGCAGTTTTCAATGCGTTTTCCATTCCTTATTTCAAGCGCATGCATCCATGCTATATATTTGGTGTCATTTTATAATATAAAAAATTGCAATTAAATTTAATGTAATAAATTGTAATATGTGATTTTAACTATAGCAAATGTGAACGTGATTTTGAAATTCAAAAGGTTACAGTCAATTTGAACATAATAAATGTTTTCAACTTTAATGAAAAGGAAAATAAACGGAAGTATAATTGAGAATAATTAAACATACAAGGGTTAAAAAGAAAATTTCCCCCCACTATAAAATATCCTAAACACGTCTAAAACCTAATTCTAATCATTCATTCATCGTAGCCCCTTTTCTCCAAATTTCCTAAGCCTAAATGCAACTTCTAAAATCCATAACAAATCAAATAAAATTCTACAAATAGGAAAGCTTAGATCTTTGAACTTGTATGAGTGTAAGCTTCCACATATATCAATTTGGTTGAGTTTTGGTGCGCTCTAATTTTTCCACCATCGTTTCATGCGAGCTGGGTTCCAATTTATGGTGATTTGAAGTAATGGTTTGTGTTTTAGTTGTTGTAGTTGGATTGAGAGGTTGAAAACAAGCTTGTATGCAAATTTTGAGAGAATTCGATGTTGAAAAGTATCGAGAGGAAAATGGGGCTGCTGCGTTTGGACTGATGCTTGCTGCGTTTGGAGGAGGAGAAGATGAGGGAGAGATTAAGGAAGTTAATGAAGGGTAATTAATTAATTATGTTAATGGTTAATGACTTATATGTACATACAATCTTATAAAAAACATAACTTTTTCATACGAACTCAGAATTCAGCGATTCAAGATGCGTTGGAACCGTATCAACGAGACGTTCGCAATGAAACTGATTTGGAGTGATTTGGAGGTCGTGACAATTTTTGGTGAAAGAAAATGTCAGATTTAGTTGATCGACGTTCAGTGTTATTTAGAAAACCAATCAAGGTGAGAACTCTTTTTCTCACTCAATTTTTGAATAGTTAAATATTTTTATAAATGTAAATTAATTACTAGTGATGAAAGTAATTGTTTGTTGAATGGATTGTGGATTTGGATGTCATGTCATGTTATGTTTGAAATTGAAATATTCAGCATGTAAAAGTAATGTTTTATTATTTATGTTAATTAGAATAATGTACACTGCCACTAACAAGTTAACTGACTTGTTGATGTTGATTGGGATGATTATTTTTACACATCGCCCAAGTGCACAAAATTATGTGTTGGTTGAAACCCCACATGGGTCTTGGGATGATATTCTAACACACTTCTCCCTTGTGTTTAATTGTAAATGCACTCTGGCTGTTATTTGAATGTTTTGTCATTATTATGAAATAAATGCGATGTATGAAATCCATATATTTAAGTTATATGGTAATTGTTTAGTCTCATTCCAATTTTGAATTAAAAGGATTGAATTGAAAATATTACGTTTTATTGTCAGTATGTTGAAATAAATAGATTTGTTTTCAAAATTGAACATTTTTAAAAGATTAATATTATATTATAATAATAATATGAAAAGTTCATATTTTTTATTAAAATTGGAATGTAAGTTAGAAGATTTTGAAAACAAAGGATTTGATCAATTAAATAACAATTTAATATGGAGATCATTTATAATATAAGGAATATTTTAAAAATAATATGTTTTAGTAAAATAATTATAATTATAATTGTGCTTGGACACGAGGTTAGGTTGCATTTGTGGTGGAAGTCTGCCCGGACCTGACCGGCATATCCAGCAGACACCAGTGTTGAACCTAATGTGAGAGGTCTAAGTACACAAATATAATTATAAATTTAATTACACTTTGACACGAGGTTAGGTTGCATTTGTGGTGGAAGTCTGCCTGGATCCGACCGACATATCCAGCAGCCACTAATGTTGAACCTAATGTGAGAGGTCTAAGTGCGCAAATACGAAGCGGGCTATGACACGAGGTTAAGCCCAACTTGTGGGATATGTCTGCCCGGAACCGACCGGCATATCCAGCATCCACGAGTTGTAGGCCTAATGTGAGAGGTCTGGCCCATTATAAAACGTAAAAGGATATAATAATGAATATTGAAAAAGGAAGTAATTTTCAAATATAATATTTTGAAAATATATTATTCTAGTAGGAGAATATTATAAAATATTTAATTGTGATTTAAAATTGAAATAAAAGTTGGAATCATTTTGAAACGAATTTATAAACGTTTTAAAATACGTTTAAAAAGGAAATCGACGAAATATATATTATATATTTATAATGGTTTGAATAGAATTTTCGCGCAGCGACCGTTCGCGAATTTCGACCGTTAACTTCAATTGGATGTAGCGGAAGATCCGATCGTCGGATTCTTCTGAAACTGGAACCTACGGGTTCATATCGGAAAGAGCTTTCATATGATAATAAGAGATTTGAAATCCAACGGTTAGATTTTTAGAAATGTTTAAATCAAATTGGAATAAAACAGCGCCGTTGAAATTAAATGACCTGTAATGTCATTTAATTGAATAGGCCTATTTTTTTAATTAAATAAAAATAGGAAAAAATTATGAAAATCATAATAAATGCTTTAAAAAGGGTTTTTGATGAAAATTTCCATGGTTATAAAGGTAAAAGATATTTTTATCAGAATAAGTGATTTATTTATTTTACAAATAAATAAAGAGGATTTAAGATGGTTTTAATATAACCAAGAATTCCCAATTAATATATTGAAATAGATTTGAAAGGGAATTATCTTCGGATTATATCAGTATTAGATCCGTAATTATACGGATATTATTTTGGGAATTTGGAAGATATTTAATATCGTTATTTCCGATATAATATCCATTGGTTAGAATTTGATATTAAAATTAAGACGACATAATTTCTATTCAAAGCCTTATAATTAATATCAAATAAGACTTTGGGTTTGTTGTGAATGGTGTCTTAAATGGCACTGTTCTCGAACCTAATTTAGAAAGGATTAAGTCTTTTAATTAAGATTTAAAAGGAGATTTTCCGATTAATAAACATTAAGTGGAAAGTAAATTTGGGTTGATTGTGAACCATGTTTTAAATGACATTGATTCTTAAAACCCGATTAACGATGGAATTAGGTTTTTAAATTTATAAATCTTTTAATTAGGATTTAATGAAACTTTCTAGAAAGAGGTTGTTCAACTTAATATGTAGTATTGAAATTAAATGGAATGTGATTTTGGGTTTATCATGAACGATATTTTTAAGTGACATTTGTTCTTTAACCCAATTAAAGGCAAGATTGATTTCTTGAAATAGAATAATCATTTAGTAATGATTTTTGTAAGATTAAAACTAAACGAAGTTTTAATAAAGCTTAAATGAATTTATGTTGAAAGAAAAGAATAAATCTTTTGAAAACGATATCCAAAAGATTATTAAACTATATGTTTAAAGGAATGTTATCTTTGATAAAATTAATGGTAACATTTCCCAGAGAAAAGGTCAATTAAATAAAAGAATTTTCTTGATTAGAATGAGGCGTTGGTTTTGTTTTCTTTAGCACTTGATTTTAAATACGCGAATTATTCGGAAAGACCGGGTTTAACCCATTCTAAATAATCCAAATGACGATTGAAGATCGACGATGAAGACGACGATAGAAGACCGAGAAATGTCCAAGTTGGATGGATGATTATTGATATCTTGATTGGGTTGTACACCCAAGACGATGGAAAAATTGGTGATCATCCAGACGTACTTGGAGATCAACCGGATATGCTTTCGTTCAGACCCAGAACGGACTTGTAAATGGATTGTGTTTGACATTGTATTCCTTTATACTGTATTTGTTGAACTCTACTAATTATATATTTCTATTGGTGGCGGAGTATTTATTCTTTGCTTGACACCATTCTCTAAGACGTATGAGCTTAAAGGTTATATATATGTTGGTAGATGGTCAATGACATGGTATGGTCTAACAATGTGGCATGCTTAGATGCAATGATTAAGGCTTTTGTTGAAAAGAAGGTCCTTGTGTTTGAAGACCAAAGCACATCTTTAATTAACATAGCTTTGTGTAAACGTTACTTCGCGAGCTTCACATCCCGGTATGAACCAGAAACGGGAGAGGAACGCAGGGAAATGGACATATGTTAGTTCTAGCTATGGGTGGTGTTAGCGCTTTACAAACCCTAACATTTACTCATGTGGATTATTATCATTACTACGGAAAGCGAAGCGGGGTACCTCAGATGGATTTGAGTTAGTGGATAGGGTCCCAAGTGGCCCTAGACCAATTAGAGGGTCATAGAACCGGCTAACATATAGTTTATGGTATAACTAATCGTCGACGGTTGACCGGCCCTGCAGGATCCTAAGGTGCAGTTGCGGCTGAATCCTGGGCACAGTGCTAGTGTGTCCTTAATATGCACAGGACGATCCCTGAGCCTTGGTTCATAGATGGAATCCAACTTCCAATACGACACTTGTACGGTTTTAGTTGTAGAACCTAGTATTTGGCAACGTAATATAATGGTACCTACGCCGCCTATGATTGATACATTTATATTCGAATTTGATTTCTACACTATGCACTAGTAATAATAAAAGATGATTTTCGCGTACCAAGCATGTTTGACCATTATAAGGTAAAACTCTTTCCTTTGGCCCGCGCTTGCATTGTGTGATGGGACTTGAGTCTTATAATGGTTTCATTTTCTAAAAAGCATTGCGTTGTTTTATGCACGGTATTCTTGGGAGGAAACCCGTTCCGCATTAGCGGCATGTTCCCTTGATTTACCCAACTTTAAAATCAAACTTAATAACTGTTTTAGTTCTCATACCAGTCCCATGACTGACCTGGATTTTATTGTTTTAACCTAAACTCTAGGTGCCCTTATTTTCCACACGGGCAGCTAGTAGTTTTGGTTTTCGCAGATACTTATTTTCAGTAGGATTCTGGGTTGAAGCTTAAAGCTGTGTCCAGAGCATTTATTTTATTTTCCACTACGCTTTGTATTATTTTCCGCTGCTTTGTAAATTATTAAATCTCTGATATTGTATTTCCTATGTGTAATATTTATTCATACTCTGTAACATTCTTGTACTCTGATGTAATTGTTGTAAAAGCAATAAAATGTTCTTTTATTTGTGTTTTGATTTGTCATGTTCTCATAACAATCCGGACTTTCCCGAAAGGGCGAGTTTGGGTCGTGTCAAAGTGGTATCAGAGCTTTGGTTTTACAAAGCTAGAGAACAAGACACATTAGAACCGAACAAAAGAATTCATCAGAGATTGGATTAGTAATGTCCAATAAGAATAACTCGTTAGAGATAGGATCAGCAGTATCCTAGAACGAGTGTAAAGAGTGTTATTTTTATAAAAAATATATTTGAAAAAAATATTCTATTTTTGAAATTTAATCTTACTATACGTATTTGAATATTTATTTTTGAATTTGGACTATCGAGTATATATAAATTTTGAATATACGCCTAGCTAGCGTGTATATGAAATCATAAATATACTGGATAGATATAGATTCACACTCTAGTTGCCCGGAGATAATTCTGGTGATTGATCGATCATCATCAGTATTTATGTTCGAGTTTCGAAGGTGGGATATCTATATATTTCCATTTGACTGGTGTGAGAACCAAAACATAGTTAGGATTCATTGTTGTGATTTGCACTTAAAATGTTATTTTGAATATATATAAATAAAAAATTTTATATATATTTGAAAAACTAATCAACAAATTTATTGCTGGTTGTGATGTGTGATTATCAGTTCAATTAATAAATATTGGAATGATAATTAGTAAAACCAATATATGAACGAATGGTAGAATTAGTCGTAATGAAAATAATGAAAGTTGAGTTGAATTGTAAAACAACTTTCAGCTCCGTTCCTTTTCGAGGACGAAAAGATTTTATGTGGGGGAGATTGTAACGACCCAGAAAAGTTTGGCAATTAAATTATAAATTTAATTAAGACTCAATGATGAAATGAGTATTTATATTGGGTTTTACCAAAATTTTGGAATTTAATCTATTTTTGATTTAATTATTTGTGTTTACCAATTTACAGTATCTTAACTTTCTATGTTAACCCATTTTATCAAACTTGTCTTCTTATTTCAATTATGCTAACATATATTGACTTGCCTATTTTATACTAAAAGAATTTATTTTATCCAAATTAATTTTACGGTTTTACTTTAACTAATGTTTCTAAATTTTCTTATACGTAACCATTTTATTTTGTTTAAAATATTTAAAGCTTTTATCTTATCTATATCTCTTGTTTGTATTTGCACCTAAATCTGAAAATCAGTCCCTCAGATATTAAGATTGTTATATGGTTGTTATATCCCAAATTTGTAAAATGGGTGTAATTGTAAAGCTCATGTATATTGTCCTTTTTAATCTAAATCTATCTGTATTTTTAATTATTATTTTTAGGATTTTTTTTAATTAGTCCTTTTTGTTTTTCTACAAAAATACCATATTTGAAATTATAAGGAGCGTGTAAAGAAACAAAAGGAAGAGATGTGTAAATTTGCATATTTGATGCATAGTATACACTATCTATTCCAAATAAAAGAACATATGCTCATTTTAATTTTAAAAAATTCAATGTTTCCTCCTTTCAAATGTTTGAGAAAATATAACATAATTATACTAAATGACCTTTTTGTTGAATTTTGAATTTTTTAGGCAACGCAGAACACAAAGAGATGGTTCTAGTCATTTTTTTTTGCACTAGAATATAAAATAGTTAAAATTAATAAATTAATATACATAGAATGATAGGAGATAAATATGGGTAATAAGTGCATTAATTCACAAGCACGCATACTTTATTCGTCCAAAACATGTGTAATAAATGCTAGTTATCGTCACTAAATAGGTAAGAGTTTAGACTGGCTTGGAATTTGAAATGTTCTCCATTTATTATGGTTATATGTTACTATTACATGTAATAAATGGAATATTAACAATTATAACCATGTAGTTTTGAGAGAAGTAAATGTGATAATAAATTAGTATGGAATTAGTGTGTTTAGCTTTATATAATTTATTCTTTGTTTGTTCGTGCTCCTTTGTATTTATACCTAACATTCTTCTTTTCGAGTACATTACTTGTATTTGACAAATTTTAGTCTTTTAATTTTGTTGTCTTACTTAACATATTTATCTGTTTCAACTCAAATCTATTTGTGTTGTAAACCATTGTATTTACCCATTTTATATTAGAAATATCTATTTGAACATAGTATTCACTTTGGAATTGAAAATACTTTTGTAAATTTATTTTTTCTAATGTAACGTTCTAGCGTAATTTACATCATTAACAAATTTGAATATTCAATGTTGGAATTCTTTTATTGTTTAATAAATGTGATTTGTGGTATGCTTTCCATGAATTTGTTTCAAGTATGAACGCTATATAAAACAAATATCATTCCCTCTTCATTGCCCTTGAATGCATCATTTATTTCTTTCCTTCAATTTACCAATTTCTTTCCTATATTTATTTATTTATTTAAAATAAGCGTAATGCATGCAGCTCGTTTAGGAATAAATTTTCAATTACCACAACTAATACCACCATTTCCAATTCAAAATATTTATTACCTTATAATTTTTCAATTAATTGTATGGACCATTACATCCATTGTAATTGTATTCAAACAATATCAATTTAGGCTCATATATGAACATGCCTATTAAATAAATCCAATTACTGCGTTTTCTTTTTAACAGATTTATATACCTTTTATTACTTGAATGTCTATGATTGATACTCATATACCGTTTTCTTTACAATATTCTTTAATGGTAAGAATATTTCTTAAATATAATACTTTTCCTATCTATTCAAACTATAACGTTCATTAATTTTGAATTGTGGAAAGTTGCAGCAGTTTTCAATGCGTTTTCCATTCCTTATTTCAAGCGCATGCATCCATGCTATATATTTGGTGTTATTTTATAATAAAAAAATTGCAATTAAATTTAATGTAATAAATTGTAATATGTGATTTTAACTATAGCAAATGTGAACGTGATTTGAAATTCAAAAGGTTACAGTCAATTTGAACATAATAAATGTTTTCAACTTTAATGAAAAGGAAAATAAACGGAAGTATAATTGAGAATAATTAAACATACAAGGGTTAAAAAGAAAATTTCCCCCCACTATAAAATATCCTAAACACGTCTAAAACCTAATTCTAATCATTCATTCATCGTAGCCCCTTTTCTCCACATTTCCTAAGCCTAAATGCAACTTCTAAAATCCATAACAAATCAAATAAAATTCTACAAACGGGAAAGCTTAGATCTTTGAACTTGTATGAGTGTAAGCTTCCACATATATCAATTTGGTTGAGTTTTGGTGCGCTCTAATTTTCCACCGTCGTTTCATGCGAGCTAGGGTTCAATTTATGGTGATTTGAAGCAATGGTTTGTGTTTTAGTTGTTGTTGTTGGATTGAGAGGTTGAAAACAAGCTTGTATGCAAATTTTGAGAGAATTCGGTGATGAAAAGTGTCGAGAGGAAAATGGGGCTGCTGCGTTTGGACTGATGCTTGCTGCGTTTGGAGGAGGAGAAGATAAGGGAGAGATTAAGGAAGTTAATGAAGGGTAATTAATTAATTATGTTAATGGTTAATGACTTATATGTACATACAATCTTATAAAAAGCATAACTTTTTCATACGAACTCGGAATTCAGCGATTCAAGATGCATTGGAACCGTATCGACGAGACCTTCGCAATGAAACTGATTTGCAGTGATTTGGAGGTCGTGACAATTTTTGGTGAAAGAAAATGTCAGATTTAGTCGATCGACGTTTAGCGTTATTTAGAAAACCAATCAAGGTGAGAACTCTTTTTCTCACTCAATTTTTGAATAGTTAAATATTTTTATAAATGTAAATTAATTATTGGTGATGAAAGTAATTGTTAGTTGAATGGATTGTGGATTTGGATGTCATGTTATGTTTGAAATTGAAATATTCAGCATGTAAAAGTAATGTTTTATTATTTATGTTAATTAGAATAATGTACACTGGCATTAACAAGTTAACTGACTTGTTGATGTTGATTGTGATGATTATTTTTACACATCGCCCAAGTGCACAAAATTATGTGTTGGTTGAAACCCCACACGGGTCTTAGGATGATATTCTAACACACGTCTCCCTTGTGTTTAATTGTAAATGCACTCTGGCTGTTATTTGAATGTTTTGTTATTATTATGAAATAAATGCGATGTATGAAATCCATATAATTAAATTATATGGTAATTGTTTAGTCTCATTCCAATTTTGAATTAAAAGGATTGAATTGAAAATATTACGTTTTATTGTCAGTATGTTGAAATAAATAAATTTGTTTTCAAAATTGAACATTTTTAAAAGATTAATATTATATTATTATAATAATATGAAAAGTTCATATTTTTATTAAAATTGGAATGTAAGTTAGAAGATTTTGAAAACAAAGGATTTGATCAATTAAATAACAATTTAATATGGAGATCATTTATAATATAAGGAATATTTTAAAAATAATATGTTTTAGTAAAATAATTATAATTATAATTGTGCTTGGACACGAGGTTAGGTTGCATTTGTGGTGTTGAAGTCTGCCCGGACCCGACCGGCATATCTAGCAGCCTCTAATGTTGAACCTAATGTGAGAGGTCTAAGTACACAAATATAATTATAAATTTAATTGCACTTTGACACGAGGTTAGGTTGCATTTGTGGGGGAAGTCTGCCCGGACCCGACCGGCATATCCAACAGCCACTAATGTTGAACCTAATGTGAGAGGTCTAAGTGCGCAAATACGAAGCGGGCTATGACACGAGGTTAAGCCCAACTTGTGGGATAAGTCTGCCTGGAACTGACCGGCATATCCAGCATCCACGAGTTGTAGGCCTAATGTCAGAGGTCTGGCCCATTATAAAACGTAAAAGGATATAATAATGAATACTGAAAAAGTAAGTAATTTTCAAATATAATATTTTGAAAATATATTATTCTAGTAGGAGAATAATATAAAATATTTAATTGTGATTTAAAATTGAAATAAAAGTTGGAATCATTTTGAAACGAATTTATAAACGTTTTAAAATACGTTTAAAAAGGAAATCTACGAAATATATATTATATATTTATAATGGTTTGAATAGAAAGTTCGCGTAGCGACCGTTCGCGAATTTCGACCGTTAACTTCAATTGGACGTAGCGGAAGATCCGATCGTCAGATTCTTCTGAAATGGAACCTATGGGTTCGTATCTGAAAGAGCTTTCATATGATAATAAGAGATTTGAAATCCAACGGTTTGATTTTTAGAAATGTTTAAATTAAATTGGAATAAAACAACACCGTTGAAATTAAATGACCTGTAACTTCATTTAATTGAATATGCCTATTTTTTTAATTAAATAAAAATAGGAAAAAATTATGAAAATCATAATAAATGCTTTAAAAAGGGTTTTTGATGAAAATTCCCATGGTTATAAAGGTAAAAGATATTTTTATCAAAATAAGTGATTTATTTATTTTATAAATAAATAAAAAGGATTTAAGATGGTTTTAATATAACCAAGAATTCCCAATGAATATATTGAAATAGATTTGAAAGGGAATTATCTTCGAATTGTATCAGTATTAGATTCCGTAATTATACGGATATTATTTTGGGAATTTGGATGATATTTAATATCGTTATTTCCGATATAATATCCGTTGGTTTTAGAATTTGATATTAAAATTAAGACGACATAATTTCTATTCAAAGCCTTATAATTAATATCAAATAAGATTTTGGGTTTGTCATGAATGGTGTCTTAAATGGCATTATTCTCGAACCTAATTTAGAAAGGATTAAGTCTTTTAATTAAGATTTAAAAGGAGATTTTCCGATTAATAAACGTTAAGTGGAAAGTAAATTTGGGTTGATTGTGAACCATGTTTTAAATGACATTGATTCTTAAAACCCGATTAACGATGAAATTAGGTTTTTAAATTTATAAATCTTTTAATTAAAATTTAATGAAACTTTCTAGAAAGAGGTTGTTCAACTTAATATGTATTATTGAAATGAAATGGAATGTGATTTTGGGTTTATCGTGAACGATGTTTTTAAGTGACATTTGTTCTTTAACCCAATTAAAGGCAAGATTGATTTCTTGAAATAGAATAATCATTTAGTAATGATTTTTATAAGATTAAAACTAAATGAAGTTTTAATAAAGCTTAAATGAATTTATGTTGAAAGAAAAGATTAAATCTTTTGAAAACGATATCCAAAAGATTATTAAACGATATGTTTAAAGGAATGTTATCTTTGATAAAATTAATGGGAACATTTCCCAGAGAAAAGATCAATTAAATAAAAGAATGTTCTTGATTATAATGAAGCGTTGGTTGTGTTTTCTTTAGTACATGATTTTAAATACGCGAATTATTCGGAAAGACCGGGTTTAACCCATTCTGAATAATCCATACGACGATTGAAGATCGACGATGAAGACGGCGATAGAAGACCGGGAAATGTCCAAGTTGGATGGATGATTATTGATATCTTGATTGGGCCGTACACCCAAGACGATGGAAAAATTGGTGATCATCCAGACATACTTGGAGATCAACCGGATATGGTTTCGTTCAGACGCAGAACATACTTGTAAATGGATTGTGTGTCTGACATTGTATTCCTTTATACTGTAATTGTTGAACTCTACTAATTATATATTTCTATTGATGGCAGAGAATTTATTCTTTGCTTAACACCATTCTCTAAGACGTATGAGCTTAGAGGTTATATATATGTTGGTAGATGGTCAATGATATGGTATGGTCTGACAATGTGGCATGCTTAGATGCAATGATCAAGGCTTTTGTTGAAAAGTAGGGCCTTGTGGTTGAAGACCCAAGCACATCTTTAATTAGCATAGCTTTGTGTAAACATTACATCGCGAGCTTCACATCCCGGTATGAACCGAAAACGGGAGAGGAACGCAGGGAAATGGACATATGTTAGTTCTAGCTACGGGTGGTGTTAGCGCTCTACAAACCCTAAACATTTACTCATGTGGATTATTATCATTACTACGAAAAGCGAAGCGGGGTACCTCGGATGGATTTGAGTTAGTGGATAGGATCCCAAGTGGCCCTAGACCAATTAGAGGTTCGATAGAACCGGCTAACATATAGTTTATGGTATAACTAATCATTGACGGATGACTGGCCCTGCAGGATCCTAAGGTGCAGTTGCGGCTAAATCCTGGGCACAGTGCTAGTGTGTCCTTAATATGCACAGGACGATCCCTGAGCCTTGGTTCATAGATGGAATCCAACTTCCAATACGACACTTGTACGGTTTTAGTTGTAGAACCTAGTATTTGGCGACATAATATAATGGTACCTACGTCGCCTTTGATTGATACATTTATATTCGAAATTGATTTCTACACTATGCACTAGTAATAATAAAAGATGATTTTCGCGTACCAAGTGTGTTTGACCATTATAAGGTAAAACTTTTTACTTTGGCCCACGCTTGCATTGTGTGATGGGACTTGAGTCTTATAATGGTTTCATTTTCTAAAAAGCGTTGCGTTGTTTTATGCACGGTATTCTTGGGAGGAAACCCGTTCCGCGTTAGCGGCGTGGTCCCTTGATTTACCCAACTTTAAAATCAAACTTAATAACTGTTTTAGTTCTCATACCAGTCCTATGACTGACCTGGAGTTTATTGCTTTAACCTAAACTCTGGGTGCCCTTATTTTCCACACGGGCAGCTAGTAGTTTTGGTTTTCGCAGATACTTATTTTCAGTAGGATTCTGGGTAGAAGCTTAAAGCTGTGTCCAGAGCATTTATTATATTTTCCACTATGCTTTGTATTATTTTCTGCTGCTTTGTAAATTATTAAATCTCTGATATTGTATTTCCTATGTGTAATATTTATTCATACTATGTAACATTCTTGTACTCTGATGTAATTGTTGTAAAAGCAATAAAATGTTCTTTTATTTGTGTTTTGATTTGTCATGTTCTCATAACAATCCGGACTTTCCCGAAGGGGCGAGTTTGGGTCGTTTCACAATACCCATCTCTACCTTGGAGATGATTTCCAATAAACTAGGATCGTCCCTCTGACTGGAACCAATCCGCTCAATCAAAGTCGGTCTTATTGTCAAACTTGTTAACATCTATGGATCAAATTCGCACTTAGGTCTGATATCATATCTCGTAATATACTCCAGTTGCTTCCATTCTAGAAACATAGCCCCCAAACTGGCATGTATCCTACTCAATGCATCAGCTACCGCATTGCCCTTCCCGGGTGTGTATGTGATATTGAAATCATATGAAGCCAAGAACACTAACCATCTCTGCTGACGAAGGTTTAAATCCGTTTGAGAGAAAAGATACTTTAATGACTTATGATCGGTAAACAATTCAAATCTTTCTCCCAAGAGGTAATGTCTCCACATCTTCAATGCGAACATGATCGCTGCTAATTCCAAATCATGGGTAAGATTTCTTTTCTCATGCGGTTTCAGTTGCCGACCAGCATAAGCTACAATCCTACCTCCTTGCATCAGTACAGCACCTAGTCCGGTACCACAGGCATCCGTGTATACCGTCATCTCTTCATTCCCTTTAGGAATAACCAACACTGATGCGCACGTTAACTTTTCCTTCAGGCTCTTAAATGCATCCTCGCACCTTCCGTCCCAAGCAAAGCTTGGTTCTTCTTGGTCAACTAAGTTAACGGTGCTGCTATCTTGGAGAAGTCTTGGATAAACTTACGATAATATCTAGCTAACCCCAAGAAACTCCTCACGTCCGTTGCATTCTTGGGCGTAGACCAATCTTGCACCGTAGCCACCTTCGCAGGGTCCACGGCAATACCATTCTCTGAA
Source organism: Allium sativum (assembly GCA_030737875.1). Taxonomy (NCBI): domain Eukaryota; kingdom Viridiplantae; phylum Streptophyta; class Magnoliopsida; order Asparagales; family Amaryllidaceae; genus Allium; species Allium sativum. Next base: position 417,392,860 of record CM060913.1, on the reverse strand, counting down.
ACAACATGGCCCAAGAACCTCACTTCCCTCCTCCAGAGGTGACACTTAGAAAATTTCACTTTCAATTGATGTTTCCTCAACACCTCCATCACTGACCTCAAATGTTCCTTGTGTTCTTCCTTTTTCCTTGAGCAAAGATATCGTCTACAAACACAAGAAAAAACTTATTTAATTGATCCTTGAATACCCTATTCATAAGATCCACAAAATATGTTGGTGCATTGGTCAACCCGAATGGCATGACCAACCACTCATAGAATCCAGACGGCGTCCGAAATGCCGTTTTAGGTATACTCTCAGATGCTACTCCGAGCTGATGAAATCCTGTCGCGAGATCTAACTAGGAGAACACTCTTGCTCCTTTTAACTGATCAAACAAATCATCTGTCCGTAGAAGAGGATACTTATTCTTCCTCGTCATCTTATTCAACTTGCGGTAGTCCACACACAATCAAAGGGAACCATCGGCCTTGGTAGCAAATACAACTGGTGCTCCCCACTCGGAAGCACTCTTTCGGATAAAACTCTTCTTCAAAAGATCGCCTACTTGCACCTCGAGCTCTCGCTGCTTCCTTGGCACCATGCGACAAAGTGGCATCACTATAGGTCTGGCATCTTTCATTAAATCAATCAGAAACTCAATCTCTCGGTGTGGGGGATGTCCGGTCACTTCCCCGAAGATGTCCGGATACTCGCCAGCAATAGACACATCTGACAACTTATCATGCATGATGTTGAGGGAATTTAGAAAACTATCCATCACACTATCATTAGGTAGGCTACCAAACAGTAAACACCGCTCATCATCCTCTCTAATTGTCACCGAAGACCGCTCACAGTCTACCACCACCCTATACCTTTGGAGCCAATCGACTCCCAAAATAATGCCAAACCCAGTAAAGACCGAAACAAAGCAATCGCAAGCAAACATACATCCATGACTCAACAAGACCAAATTATGACAAATCATGTTAACGCTAGTCGAACCACCAATCAGGTTCGTCACAACTAAAGGTCTATCGACAATCTCGGGTTCCAATCCCAACCTATCTACCAGATCACTAGATATGAAGGAATGGGAAGCCCAATATAAAACAACACTCGAACAGGAACATCATAAGTAGAAAGCATATCTTGAATAACGACGCCCTTTCCCTTCTGCGCCGCAGTTGGCGCATTCGACGAAGAAGGAACAACGTTGATAGCATATGCTTTCACAATCTGCTTCTCTGTAGAGGGTTGTGGACATTTATCCTTGTGATGTCCCACTTGGCCATAATTGAAGCACTTCTTGTCCGCTGGCTTTGCTCGACAATCTTTGGCATAGTGGCCCTTCTTGCCACAGCTACATCACTCAACATCTTTCTTATTCTTCTTCTGACCATCCTTAGCTTGGTTATGTTTCCTCTTATTATGCGAATGATTCTTGCCTACGGCTTTGGCTCTCCTGCTGATGTAACAGCAATCTCGGCATTTGACTTAGGGTAAAGGCTCTCTGATCTCAATGTTTTTCCCACTATAGATTCAAATGTCTCATCGATATGGTTTAAAAGTCTTTCCCCCAAGTACTCATCTAAGCCAGTTATGAACTTCTCGTTCTTCTTCTCAGCAGTATCGATAAGAGATAATCCATACTTCGAAAAAGCATCGAACTCAGCAATATATTCTGGGACTTCCCTACCATTATGCTTAAACTCCAAGAATTTCCTAAACAATTCTGAATTCTAAGCAGCTGGGATAAACTTATCACTGAAGCGAGTCTTAAACTGATTCCAAGTAACTTGATCCTCGGGAGTAGCTGCTTTAATAGCATTCCACTAATTCATAGTCTGTCCTTGAAGTTGACGCGATGCTAGCTTTCTCTTCATTGCATCATCGATCACTAAATCCTCGAAGATGCGCTCATAACTATCCAGCCAATCTTGAACCACCATAGCCGATTCCATTTACGGTTTCCCACCAAGACTAGTATAATCCTTGTTAAGCTTGGCGAAATCGGCTGTAGGCGCCTGCACCGCTACACCACCACCATTAGCAACATTAGGAACTACTCCCTGAACATCCCTAAGCATCTCTCTCATAAAGGTAGTAAACATTGTCCTCATATCAGGGGCATTACTATTATTGGCCCCTGAACCCGTACTCCTCATATATCGGCTCATCGTTCAATCTGTAAAGAGAAAACGATTAACCATCTCTATAGTGATGCCAATGTAGTGCGACTTCTTCCTTAGATATACTAATAGTATATATATATAGCTTTTGAAAACCAAAATATCACAAATATGCGCTTTCATATACGTACACTATCTCTCCCTGATGTCTTCCCCCAGGTTAAATATGCAATCTAGGCTCCCGCACCAGTCGACATTTCCCTCGAAATGTGATATGCCACTGTCCAACTAGCATGAGACGGTCGCTAAAAGAAAGAAACAATGAACTACAAGGAACCTGTAGTATATCTCACAGCGCATGGAATAAAATATAATAATAATAATATACTTGACCTAAGACAGGCGAGACAGTACATAAGCTAAAAACTAAACCATCATAGCAACGGAATCCAAAATACAGCTTATGATCCAAACCATTATTACACTTCAAAATACTGTCTCTAAAGCAAAATAGAAAAGGTACACTACTAATGCCCAAAGCAGTGACCAGCAACAACACAGAGAGAATATATGTAAATAGTACGTGGAAGCCTCCTGCTCATCTCCGGATAGCTACTCGTGCATACCACCTAACCTGTCTCTAGTTTGCTCGTTTAGGAGCACCCAGAGTAATAAGAAGAGACATAAAACTCTGGGTCATACAAAAGTCTGGTATTAGCGACAACAACAAAACAGAACAATAACAGGTATAAATAATCATACCTAAACCCGGACCTGCAACCAAAGAGTTATCACAACAAGATGTACAGTACTCTAAGGTAACAACAACATAAAGTGTAAAATGGGAGTGTGCATGTCATAGTGATAGCAAACATCAAACATAACAATCAACCTCACATCTCTCACTCAGTGCGTAAAGCATACGATATCCACCACTTCGATCACCAAATCCTTTGCTACGACCACTTGCCCTTGGGAGTCTTAATGACCCCATTGCGCAGGTCTATAACCACTAATCCCTTGCTACGATCACCTTGCCCTTGGGAGTCCTTTGGCCCCATTGCACTGATCCATGGCCATGCTACGATCATTTTCCCTTGGGAGTCTTAACGATCCTATTGCGCTGATCCATAGCTATTAATCTGTCTCTCAGTGGTGAACTAAAGCTATAGATATCGATAACCCCTTTGCACATGTCCTGCAGCAAAGCCCAATCATGAATTTAACTCATTGGTTCCCATATGGATTCTGAGTAACAACTTCCTACTTGGACTTCCTTTGCATATCGGGTTCTAGTCTTCTCCAATTTGGTTCGGTCTCCATTCCGTTCGAGTGGGGAGCTTCGGTTTGGTTCGTGATACACATCTGGGACAGGTCGTGATTACATGCTTCGGATCGGTTCGTGCATGGCAACTCCTCCAAGTCGGATCGTGATGCTCCATTCCGGGTCGTGGTGCCACACTGGTTAGGGTCGAGCTTCTCGATTCGTGACAGTTCCCTCGTGGTACTTCGGTTCGTGGTCACCAAGCGGTTCGGGGTCGGGTTTCACGGTCCAGTTCATGGTGCTCGAGCAGAAACAGCTTGATTCGGGGGTCTCTGATGCAAGAAGGTCGGTTCGGAGAAGGTGGGGAGGATCGTGGTACGTGGAGCACGAGCGGGTCATGAGGTGCTTCACGAGCGGGTTCGGGGACCCGATCCGATCTCATTTCCCACAATTCCTTCCAGCAAGTGTTTACGCCATACGACGGTGTTTTCGACCATTCTAACTTTCCTATGCAATCTCAAAACATACCACACAGCAGTAATAACATGTGTAATCAATCAAAAACATCAATCACATGTGTTATTTAGGATCAAACATGCCCAAAACCATGATTTTTCCCTTAATCCCCTTAATCATGTTTAACCATATGATTAGCAAACTTAATCCAAACTAACCCAAATTTTTATCAGTGACATAAAATAAAATTTCAGAATTTATGCATATTTTTCTGAGTCATAATTTCGCTAATTATCACTAATCACCCTTAGTTAGTCGTAATTAGTGTAAAAACATGCTAAATACTCACCTTAGCCACAAATAAATCTCAGGTATGAAACTCTAACTGATTTGGCATGGATCCCAATATATTCCAGCAGCTCTATCTCGATTTTTATGCTAATCCGCCTTAATTTGATGTAGATTAGGCTAATATGTGATTAGAAAGTGATTAAAGAGAGATTTGGATGATGGAGCCATTGTTAGGGTTCAAGAGATGTAAGTGGCGGCTAGAAAACTGAAATGAAATGTTTGCCCAAACCCTCTCAGCCATCCCATAACCTTAATCCTGAAATGGGTTATGGGGCTTGGCTGCTAATCACCCGGTTAAGCCCAATTATGCTGTTTTTCACCTTCCAAACCTTATTTCAGCCATATCTCCCAAACGGTAAGTCCGTTTGATTAAAGTGACCACTTTACGGAAAGTTAAACCATCGTCTGAATCCAATGGAAGTGGTTTCAGGTCAAAACTCCTTACCAATCAAAAGTTATAGACGAAACAAGATTGTCAAGGGCAAAACGGTCATTTAAAATTTGACAAAAATTGTGAACGTGAGAACCAATAGTCGTTTCCCAAAGTTACACGACCATATGAATTCGCACGAAAATAAAATAAATATTCTACGATCCCACGATATGTTGAATGTGGGTCGTTACACCTTCTTCTTTATCCAACCGGCAAAGTTATTTGTGTGGGTTTTCCAAAGTAAGGTCGCATTTTTTTATATGCACTTGTTTGAGTGTTGCAACTCCTGAAGATGCAAACTGTTGTAAAAGGAAAAAAACAGATAAGTTGAACTATACAAAAAATTGAACAATAAAACGAAATGCACTAGTCACTTACTCTAAAAATGGTTCCACTATAGCCATATACATTAGCACTGCCAAATGAGCAGCTTGTTTCTCATTCTCGGACAGTGTAATTATTTTGCATGCTGAAGTTGGTCGTCCTTCAAGTATGACACCATTTTCATAATCTTCATTTCGGACTTCCTTCTATTTTATTTTTCCTGATTTCTTTAAGAATTCACTAAAATATTTCATGCACTCCTCTGCAAGATATGATTCTGCAATACACCCCTCAGGACGTGCAGTGTTTCTTACATAATGTTTAAGTGTCTTCATGTATCTTTCAAATGGGTACATCCAACGAAAATGAACCGGTCCACATAATCTGGCTTTTTTTTCAAGATGAACCGTCAAGTGTATCATTATATCAAAGAACGAAGATGGAAAATATCTTTTAAGTTCACAGAAAATTAGAATAATCTCATCATCAAGATGTTGTAATTTTTCTTTATTAAGAACACGTTGGCATAATTTATGGAAGAACAAACATAAACGAATTATTGCTTTCCATGGCTTCTTTGGTAACAATCCTCTTATTGCAACCGGCAACAACTGTTCCATTAGGACATGATAGTCATGTGACTTCAAACCGCTAATTTTATAATCCTCCAATGATATAGAGCTCTTGAAATTCAAGAAACAACCGTCAGGTCCCTTAAAATCATACAACCTTTTATAATTCTTTTTTTTTTTTTTTTCAGATTTGGACAATGTATATGGAGCTGGTGGAAGATATGTTTTTTTTCCACGAGATTGTACATAAAGGCCACTTCGAATTCCCCACTCTTCTAAATCTTTTCTACAATTAATTCCATCTTTCGATTTGTTATCATGCAGCGTCGTGCTTATTACGCTTTCACTAACAATTTTTTCTACATGCATTACCTCTAAATTATGACGCATTGGTAGTTCCTACAAAAATCAACAATGTTAAATTTCATTACTAAAGAATTGTATTATTGATCAATGAAAAATAAAAAACTAACCTCCCAATATGGTAACTCAAAGAAGATTAATCGTTATTTCCACCTTGATAGCTCTATATTCAAAAGATCACCATCTTCACCTCTAATTTTTTTTATCAGTATTTGTTCTCTTCCTGCTCTCCTACTTAATTTTCTTCTTCTTACCCTTCCCATTCTTGCTATTATTATTATTATTTTCATTTTTGATTTCTTTCCCAGAATTATTCGGAAAGTTTTTCAAAGTAGCAGAGATGTTTCTTCCAGTCAAAACTCTAGGTCTACAACCATTTTCTACTGTATTATCAAACCAGGTTTTTTTGCTTTCTCAGTGAATTTGAAGGGGTAAAAATCTCCTATGACCCATATAACCGCTCTTCCGACTATGTTTCAACCATCAATGATGAGTATTGATACCGGATAATGGACCACCATTTTTACCTTTCACATAACATCCAGCAAGATTTCCATACGTTGGAAAGTCATTTATCGTCCATAGTAAAATCGGTCTCATGTTAAAAAGCGATCTACTGAAGGCATCATAAGTTTGAACTCAATTACTCCACAAATGTTGCAAGTCTTCAATTAGTGGATCCAAATATACATCAATATCATTTCCTAATTGCTTTGGAACAGGAATCAACAATGTTAAGATGATATTTTCTTTTTCCATGCATAACATTGGTGAGAGGTTGTATGTCACAAGCATCACAGACCAACAACTATATTTGGAACTCATTGTCATAAAAGGATTAACACCATCGATAGCAAGAACAAGTCTTATATTGCGTGGCTCAGCTACAAATGATTCCCATTTCTCATCTACTACATTCCATGTTATTGAATCCACAGGATGACACATTTTCCCATCATTGCTTTATTACTAAAATGCCGTCTTAAATCTTCAGCCGTATTTTGAGATTTAAACATTCTTCTAAATCTAGGAATGATTGGAAAATATCTCAAAACTTTAATTGGAATGCCATGCATAATTTCATTGGTACGTTCATTTTTCTTCCATCTTGATACACCACATTTAGGACAACTTTCCAAATCTTTGTACTCTCTTCTAAAAAGGCAACAATCATTTTGACAAGCACGAATTTTTTCAAAATCCATATCGAATATTTTGAGAATTTTTTTTTAACCTTACATAATATTTTCGGAAGTACATTATTTTTTGGCAACAATAATTGTTGCACATTTAGAAGTTTATCGAAGCCGGTATCAGACAAACTAGTCTCACATTTAAGATTATACAAGGCGAGGATGGCAGATAATTTTGTTTAATCGATACAATCAGGATACAACAAGGCTTTTGCTTCTTCCAAGTTCCTTAACAAATCATCCTCTCGTTTTTGTGCATTATCTTCATCTTTATCATCATCGAAAAAAGTATAATTGATGAAATCTTCATTTTCATAATCGATAGCTTCAAATAAACCATATATGTCATCGAACTTAACATCTGTGCTTATGTTTATGTGCTCATCGTGAAAATACCACCTACTTGTCTTATATACACAATCCATTCCTCTTATAATCAGATGATCAACTACCACCTTCTCATATTGATGACTAAGATTTCGACAATCTAAGAAAGGACATAGAATTTTTCTACATTTTCAGAATTTTTCATAGCGGTATGCACAAACTTCCGAGCTCCTTGCTGATACTCACTACTATTTCTTTGAAAAAAATTATCTTTTAGCTTTCGTCAACATATAGGATATGATTTGCAAACTACATTTATGTTGAGAATTATGTAGTTACGTATGTATAGATTCATCCAATTTTTATCCATCATCATCTACTACATAAGCAAGCCAATTTCTAAAATTTGAAGTAATAGTCTATTGTTGAGTACAACCAAATTAACCTAACTACTTAAATAAAATAGTGATACTAAATGAGACACAACAACTTACAAACTGCTAATAGCACAGTCAACATTTTCAACAGGCATACTAGATGTTAAAAAAAATTGAACCTTGGCTAATCAATGAAAAATATAAAATAATCAAGGCGACGCTTACGTTAACTTAAGGACGACGAAAACTGAATGGAGTCTATGGGTGCGACCTCCACTGGAATGGAAATTCCTCCATTGGAACCGGTTGCCTTCCGTTATGACAACCGAGAGACCAAGAGCAACAGTGCGAAGTGACCGGAGATTCGAAAGTGATACGGAGACCAGGCGGACGACGAAAATGCGATGGAAAATTCGCAATTGAGAATTTAAAATTTTGGGGAAATTTTATGGATTCACGGCCGATTTTAGTAATAGTGGAGGGAAGTGAAAATTAATTCCCGCTTTAATTTATCGCAGCGTTTTAAGCTAAAACCAACGTACTCCTGCTTAATTTTTACAACATGGAGACCAAAACGCTGTGATTTGCAATTCTAGATAACCCCTTTTCTTATAGGATGTTGTTGGGATAGTTGTTGATGTAGGATAGTTGTTGATGTAGGATAGTTGTTGATGTACCTTTTATCTATTGAGACTCGTTGTATCTGGCATTTATGGTGGTTGTGTGATACTCCGATTTCGTTTAGATTACTCTGCGATATTAGTTTTAGTATTTCCTTATAGGGACCAATGATCCATTTAGAATGGTTCTAAGTTATGATAGGCCTTAAATGGGTCGGAATTTAAGCCCATCCCAGGCGACTAGTTACATGTTACATCAGAGCGTAAGTTACCCGATTACGGGGATTACGAGGAAATATACGTAAGGGAGACGTATTTGTTATTTGAAAAGGTTTTCAAAACTATATAATATATATATACGTACTATAACCCCAAATACATACGCAATCATGCTAGGCAACTTTTATCCTTCTTCCTTTTGGCCTTGATACTATCTTAGGAAGTCCATTGAAGGATTTTCCCTTTTTTTAATAGCAGAAATGGCTAATAATCCACCCAAGCAGGGAAACCCAGCAAGGCCTCGGTACTTGCCAGAATGGTTTCGACCGTACCTTAGGATTGTGGAACGAGTCCCTACTATTAATCCTGCCCCAACGGAACCAACAGCTCAACCCGCAGAAGGGGTCTTCGACTTTCCTCGACTTTGCAAAGATTTCATGAATTTGGGAGCAAGCCATTTTTAGGAATTAAAGCTTCCTTGAAGCTAAAGCATGGATAACCGAGTGCGGACGGATTTTCGGGGATACCCAGTATGACGATCAGCTTCAGCGTAAGGTAGCAACCTTTCATTTGAAGGGAGAAGCTCTGGAGTGGTGGAGCATGATTTCGAAAGAGAATACGGGTAGAATATTTACTTAGGAAGTATTTAAGACCTGCTTTGAGACTAAGTTCTTACCTAATGGCGAGATGATCCTACAGATGGAAAAGTTCATTTAGCTAAAGAAAAGGGATTTATGTCTGAGAGAGTATGCAACAAGATTTACGATGTTATCCAAATTTGGGAGAGGGCTGTGGACACCCCTATGAATAAAGCATTTAGGTTTGCTACGTGACCGAATTCTCGATTAAGGTAAATGTTATTGGATCAGGTAAGGTTTGGAACTACATTCGAGGCCTTTGTTAAGACAACTATCCTACGTACGGCTGAGAAATGAAGAAAGTTAAGAATGAGAAAAGGGAAGGTGCTTCTAGTTTTGGGAAGAACAAAAGGAAAAGTTTTTCGCTTAAAAAGAAGAAAGGAGGAAATTTTAAGAAGCAGGCTAAGGTGTGTTCGTTGTACCCCAAGAAGGGCTATGAGGCCAAGGACTGTAGGGTGAACTTAGCGAAGCCAGGGTTCAAAAGAAAATGCTTCAACTATCATGAGGTTGGGCACTTGGCAAGGAACTGCCCTAAACCTAGAATAGTGCATAGTGGACAAAATTATGCTTTGAAAGTAGCGTCACTTCGAAGTCAACCCTTAGAGATCAAGGACAGATAGCGTTGGAAGGTATAATCTCTATCATAGGAATTTCATTTTGTACCCTGTTTGATTCGGGAGCAACCCACTCTTTCGTTGCTAGAAAGATTGTTGATTCCTTAAATCTTCCCTTATCCTTTGTTAGCCATTGATATAGATGTCTAACTCTACCTAAGGGGTTATGAAACTTTCTCTTATGTGTAAAGACCTAGTATTAGACATTAGTGATGTTGATTTCTTTCGCAATGTGTATGTACTTGAATTCGAGGGGTATGGTATCATATTAAGAATTGACTAACTAATTTATATGGGGTCGTTCTTGACTATGATAAGAGAGTTGTTTGCTTGAGAATCCATGAGGGTCGTAGCTTAGAGATCCCTTGTAGGACTGGGAATTGGGATTCAGCCTTATTGCATTCCTTATCATTTGATTTAGAAGGACCATCTTCGGTTCCTAATATGTGCGAGTTTCCAAATATCTTCGACGAAGTCGTAGGACTCCAACCCCACAGAGAAATCTCGTTTAGGATAGACCTCAGGAAGGACACAAGGCCAGTAGGATTTCCATTAAGGCATATGTTCCTAAGGAAAGGAGATGACCAGATAGACAAATCTCTGAGTTATTGCATAAAGGGTTTATTCGAAGGAGCATATCTGAGTAAGGTGCGCCATTAGTATTTGCCACAAAATCCTATGGGTCATCAACATTGTGTGTGGGTTACAGGGAACTCAAGACTAAGAAGAATAAATACCCCTAACATAGGATTGATGATATGTCTGAGCATTTGGGAAGTGCCTAAATCTTTTCCCAATCAGATCTGGCTACCGGGTTTCACCAATTGAGGATTTCCGAAGAGAGTAAGCCTAAGGCAATGTTTAGGATACCAGATGGATTATCTACGTTGGAGGTTATCCCATTCGATTCAGCAAATGCCCATGCTTTCTTTGTGGATCTTATGAGTAGGGTATTTAGGGGCATTCTTAACAAGATAGTGCTAGTAGATGACATTCTTATCTTTTCTAAGGACTCTAAGGTGCATGAGGATCACTTGAGAAAGGTTCTAAGAATTCTAAGGGAAAAAACAAATTTAGGCCAAAATTTTGAAATGTCACTTTTGAAAGAAAGAAGTCAAATTTCTTGAACATATTATTTTGGGTAAGGATTGGTCATAGACCCCGCTAAGGTAGAGGTTGTTCAAGAGTGGAGGATACCCCGCAATGCGACGGAAGTTAGGAGTGTTCTTGGGTTAACAGGCTACTAGAGGAAATTTATTAAGGATTCGCGAGAAGTGCAACCCTTCTAACCCAATCGACGAAAAAAAAATCATGAGTTCATGTAGAGTAGAAGTGTGGCATTACTTTCGAAAGGTTGAAGGAATCTCTCGCGAGTGCCTCTATTCTTATTATTCCTGATGGAACGAAGATGTTAATGGTTTTCACCGATGCTTATGGGACTGGGTTAGGAGTGGTACTCATTCAGGAGGGTAAAGTAGTTGCCTGCATAAGGAGACAAATTAAGGACCGTAAGAAAAGGCACCTCGTCCATGACTTAGAGTAAGCAGTTGTGGTTTTTCCCCTAAAGACATGAAGAAATTACCTTTTAAGAGAAAATTTTGAGTTCTTTGTCGACCATAAGTCTCTTTGATATTTGTTTTTTCAATGAGATCTAAATCTTTGACAACAACGACGGATGGAGTATCTAGCATCATTCGACTTTTCCATTTAGTATACCTCTGGGAAGGGTAATGTCGTGGTCGACGCTTTGAGTAGGAGGCATGCTACCCTAAGCGCGATCACTGAGTGGAAGCAGATAGAGTTTCTTTCTAGTTTCAATTTGCAGCCGCCATTTGAGGCAGCTCAAGGATTCCTCAAAGTTATGGAAGCAAGGCCAGTTTAGGTAGAAAAAATTAAGAGTGAGCAAGACCGTAATGATGAGTTGATGACATTAAAGGAAAATATTTCTATGGGAGAAACTTTTTCTCATTCAGATAGATATTCAGTTGATAGTATTGGTAGTTTGAGAAGGGATAATTGACTTTATGTCCCTAGGAATGGAAACCTTAGTATGGAAATTCTTAAGGAGTGTCATTGATCGAGGATAACCATACACCTTAGATGAGATAAACTGTTCAAGGATATGAGAAGTAGTTTTTATTGGGAAGGAATGAAGAAGGATGTTGCAGAGTTTGTAGCTAGATGTTTGACTTGTCAAAAAGTTAAGGCAGTGCAAGGAAGGCCTGGAGGGTTGTTGTCACCCTTAGAGATTCCAATTTGGAAATAGGAATATATTTCTACGGATTTTATTAATAAGCTTCCAAGGAGTCAGAAGGGAAATGAAGCCATTTGGGTCATTGTGGATCGATTAACAAAGACTGAACATTTTATCCTTATCAAAAAGAGTAGGACTGCCGCTTTATTAGCTCAGTTATATGTCAAGGAGATAGTTAGTCTACATGGGATCCCAACTAGCATAGTTAGTGACAGAGACCCTTTGTTTACTAGTGAATTTTGGAAGAGCTATAAGCAGCTTTAGGAACGACGCTGAGTTTGAGTATAGCCTATCACCCACAAACCGACGGTTAGACAGAGTCAACAGAGATCTTGAGGATTTACTTAGAACATGCACTATCGACTTTAGAGGAGCTTGGGAGAACCACTTGCCATTGGTAGAGTTTTCGTATAATAATAGTTATCAAGCGACGATTGGTATGGCCCCGTACGAAGCATTATATGGGAGGCCATGAAAATTTCCTACTTATTGGTGGGAAACTACCAACATGATTTTACTCGGACCGGACCATATCAGTGAATCTACAGAGATAATTGCTTTGATTCAGCAGAGGATGAAGGTTGCCCAAGATCGACAGAATTCATATGCGGATAGAAGGAGGAAGGAACTTGAATTTAGTGTTGGAGATTTGGTACTTGTAAAAGTTTTCCATCTTAGGAAGACAGTCTGATTTGGAAAATCTGGGAAGTTAGCTTCCAGATTCTTTGGGCTGTTTAAAATCATGGATAGAGTTGGGAAACTGACTTATCGTATGTATCTTCCCAAGCATTTATCATGAGCTCATAATGTTTTCCATGTTTCTCATCTTCGAAAATGCCTTCATGGTTCCGCCGATAGACTCGAGCTAAATGATATTGGGGACTAGAGAGCAACGAGACAGAGTACTAGATCCCTCTGCCACTACGAAGACTTTGGAAAGGGGACAAAGTTAATCAACATAAGGAAATAAATAAAAGGCATTAATTAAGAAATTAATAGAAAGCATCGTCATAGGAGATTCAAATATCGTGGCTCGACCCCAAAAGCGGTGTCGACTGCCCTGTAAGAGGGAGGGGTTGACTTGGGGGTCAACCGCCCTCCTCAAGGGATGGATGGTGAATGTGTTTTTCTAGGGAGAATTATGCAGTTTTACATCAGATATACCGTCCAGATTCATTCTAAATAATCCAATGGCCTATACTCACACTTGCAACTATAAAAATAGCTCCCTAGCCGCACTCTAACCCTACTTTTATTTCTTTCTACGGCTCAATACTGTACTTCTGCCATTGCTAATTCCAGAGAAAAAGTTAGGATTCTCTTCTAGTCCTCTAACCTCCATTATATCCTCATTATTATAAATTAATATAGATTTAGGTTCCAGAATTTTGTTATATATATATGAGATTCTAAGATTTTAGTTCTTATATATATATATATATATATATATATATATATATTAAATAATGGAGTACGATTCCAAAGGCTAAATCTAGATTTGATTCTACACAAGTCCTGTTGCACTTCCTTCTCAAATATCTGTGAGTGGAAACCTTATAAGCTGCTATTTTTTTATCTTTTGTAGTTTGGATTTGTATTATTATGCATGTATGGGATTTTGATTAAACGAAAATAAAATACTATAAATCCTCCAAATACTATTTTTTTGTTTATCGCTGAAATAGTCAATCAAAAGTGATATGTTTGAGTTTGTGTTATTGAAATAATAAACATTAGGCTTTGGGTGTTGTGAAATATTTAGTTTTTGGTTTTGATTCACTTGATTCTTATTTTAAATGGTCATACATATTCGCGTATTAAAAACATAAAATTTGCGTATTGTAACTTAATAGGTTTAAACGTCTATTTTGAATAGATTTGTTTCAACTTATTATATACAATATATCAGGATCTTAGGTTTTTGTATGCAATATAAGTCAAAAAGTGAAGCAGCGCCAAAAGCAAGGTTTTTACATATGTAATTGGATTTATTGCACCTTACCTATACTTTTATTATTTAAATAATTATTCAAAGTTAGGTTGCAAGTTTTATTTTTATGTGTTATTATTTCCCTTTTTATCATTAAATGAGAGTATGCAAGTTGGACCATGTTAATTGGTAGGAAAATATATTTGTATACCTTAATTGTGATTGTTATGATTGACAATTCAAATGTGTTAGGTCATTATTCTCTGGTGCTAAATTCATGCCTATTTATTTATATACTTATAGCGTAATTAGAAATAACATTAATGCGTATTAGATACATACTAAATATGTTTAAAATTGGAAATAGAATTTGAATGTCCCTGTAGGAATTTGTATGTGTGTGAGTTAATGACTTTAATTATAATTAATTACACACAGACACGAGGTTAACCATTACTTGTAGTATATGCATTCCCAGATTCGACCGACATATCCAACATCTACAAGTAAGATTGGTTAATGTAAGAGGTCTAGGTGTCATGTGCTATTATACTTATTACACTAAGATGCGAGGTTAAACCCAACTTGTAGTAGAAGTATGCCCGGAACCGCCCGGCAAATCCAGCATCTACAAGTGGTCGGTTTAATGTGAGATGTATAAGGGGTGTGTGTGTATGTGTGTGTGTGTGTGTATGTATATATATTTGTGTGTGAAGTAGGCTTTCTTTTAGAAGGTATTAAGTGGTTGACCTATCTTTTTTGGGTATGAAGTGGTTAGGACTAGATCTGTTCCTAAGGTTCACTCCTTGGTTTTGGACTTGAGTCATGAGACCCGCCCTACTAGGTCTTAAGTGGTCATTGGGTCTGTCTTTCTCTCATAAGGCATTAAATGGTCCTAATAGACGATAGCGTATGACTGCGGTAGTTCTTGAGAAGTGTCCGCTTCTTATATAGGGGAATAGTGAGGGATGATCTAGGGACGTCTTATATAAAAGATCTAAAGGAACCACCAAGTATTAAGTGGTTAGGAATTCATCCGTAGGGACATCTAGATAGTAACTAAGGGGTCCGCCAGAAGGGTCTTAAATGATGTGGTGTTCATACCTGAACTTGGTATTAAGTGGATGCTTAATATATTTCAACCTATAAGAAGAGTATATATTTGATAACGTTGATGTTAGGGACGAGGCCTTAAGTGGTTAAGGATCCGTCATAGGGTAATAAGTGATAATAAGAATCTATCCTTAAATAAATTTAGGTAATGGCCTTAAGTGACCAGATATGGCCCACCTCGTAGGGTGTTAAGTGATTGTAAGGACGTCTACCCTTATATCAACACATAGGCCTTAAGTGACTGTAGGGATGTCCGCCTCATATGTTTATTTGTGT
Organism: Allium sativum; assembly: GCA_030737875.1. NCBI lineage: Eukaryota > Viridiplantae > Streptophyta > Magnoliopsida > Asparagales > Amaryllidaceae > Allium > Allium sativum. Next base: position 417,377,422 of record CM060913.1, on the reverse strand, counting down.
ATGTTTGTTTGTGTAGACATAACATAAAAGAATTCACACTGTCAAATATAGGAAATAGTCATTCATAAGCTTATGTGATTTTCATTCACCAGAACTTTATGTTCTAGCTTCCCTCCTCTTAACATAAACAGGTTAGTAGGTGAGAAGGCTTGGATCAGTGATGATTGGTGATGCTTTGGAGATGGAGCACGACAATGGAGGCTTTAGTTATTTATGATGGTATATTATTATTATCGTTATGTTGTTGGGATAGCTGTTGATGTACCTTTTATCTAATGAGACTCGTTGTATCTGACATTTACGGTGGTTGTGTGAGACTTTGATTTCATTTAGATTGCTCTGTGATATCTGTTTTAGTATTTCCTTATAGGAACCAACAATTCGTTTAGAATGGTTCTAAGTTCCGATGGGTCTTTTTTCGATTGAAATTTTGGCCCATTCCAAGTGGGTTGTTGCATGTGGTATCAGAGCGTATGTTACATGATTATGGGGAAATATAGATAAGAGAGACGTATTTGTTATTTGAAAAGGTTTTCAAAACTATATATACGTACTATACCCCAAAGACATAAGCAATTATAGGGTTGCCATGCATTACCGATACGAAAAAACCGCTACCGTATTGATACTATTGGTAAGCCAAAAATGAATCTTGATAATTTACCATTACCGCTGGTTATAAAATGTTCATTGGGATACCGATAAACTGGTAAATCATTGACTGTAATGGTAAATTTACAGATACATAAAGTTATTAAACAATTACCACATTAAACTTTTGATAATGATAAAAAGTAAATATTTTTTTTACTGATTCTAACCCCATTAATGTTTATATAAATATTTATACTTATTTTAATTGGCATAAAAAATTTACTTAGCTTATCTCAAGATATTTACAACAATATGAAATAATAATTTTGTCAATCTTAAACTTTGAAGTTAATAAAGAAAAAAGAATTACCATCCTAAATAAATCTATAAACATCTGCATAAAATATGATAAACTTTCATAAAAAAAAGTTGAAATTCATTAAAATAGTTAAAAAAAACAATATTAATATGACTGGGAAATTTAGACATTTCTTTACCTCTATTTTACCGTTAATAATGGTAAAATACCGTTACCATACCGATAAAATTGGTATACCGGTGCAGCTCGAAATTGGTTACCATTGGTTTGGTACTGTTATGATAATGGTAAATTTACCATTACCATAACAGCATATGCAATTATATTAGGCAACCTTTATCTTTCTTCCTTTTGGCCTTGATACTATCCTAGGAAGTCCACTGAAGGGTTTTCCCATTTTCAGATAGTAGAAACGGCCAATAATCAGCCCGAGCAGAGGAACCAGGCAAGGTCTTGGTACTTGCCTGAATAGTTCCAACGGTACCTTAGGATTGTGGAACAGGTCCCTACTTCCAATCCTACCCAGCAGAACTAGCAGCTCAACCCATTAAATGGGTCTTCAACTTTACCCAACTTTGCAAAGATTTCGTGAATTTGGAAGGAAAGCCATTTTTAGGAACTGAAAGCTTCCTTGAAACTAAAGCATGGATAACCGAGTGCAGACGGATCTTCGAGGCTGCTGGATGAGATGACCAACTTAAGCATAGGGTAGCGACCTGGAATTTGAAGGGAGAAGCCCTAGAGTAGTAGCACATAATTTCGGAAGAGAATATGGGTAGAGTGTTTACTTAGGAAGAATTTAGGACTCGCTTTGGGACTAAGTTCTTACCTAATGCCGAGACGAGCCTACAGATGGAAAAGTTCATTCAGCTAAAGCAAGGGGAGTTAATTCTTAGAGAGTATCGGGAGAGGGTTGGTGGACACCCCTATGAATAAAGCATTTAGGCTAGTTAAGGGACTAAATTCTCCGTTGAGGGGAATGTTATTGGCTCAGGTAACGTCTGGAGCTACATTCAAGATCCTTATTGAGACAATTATCCTGTATACGACTAAGGAAATGAAGGAAGTTAAGGATGAGAAAGGGGAAGATGCTTCTAGTTTTGGGAAGAAAAAAAAAGTTTTTGGCTTAATAAGAAGAAAGGAGAAAAATTTAACAAGGATGCTAAGATGTGTTCTAAGTGCCAGAAGAAGGCCTATGAGGCTAGGGATTATATGGTGAACTTTGCGAAGCCGGAATTCAAAGGAAAATGCTTCAATTATCATGAGAATAGGCACTTGGCAAGGAACTACCTTAAACCTAAGATGACGTAGTGATGAATAACTTGTGCATAAAATCCAAGGATTGATAATTCCAATTGCTTGTCAGCATCTACTTTAGCCTCCATTTCCTAAGCACCTCCAGTTGGGCATCAAAATTTCTTTTAACTTCATCGGCATGCCCTAACACGTACCTATTTGACACCTCTGCCACTTCTCTCTTCTTTCTGGCCTGGTTAAGTTCAGCTTGATTGGATGCCTACTTCTTCTTGAGCTCCTCACACTCCCTCCTCAGCTGCTCCATCTCTTCATTATCTTTCCTCAACCATTGATTCTTTAGAGTTTTCTCCCTATCATCCTTCTCAACAGCTGCAATCCGAGCGGTTTGGGAAGCTAACACATCATTATACTCCTCCTGAGCTTGAGTTGCTGCTGCATAAATTCCTCAATCTTTTGGTTAGCAACACTTAGCTCTTTCTTCAACTCCTCGATCTCTGCATCCCTCGATTTGATCCTATCTTGGTCTGCATCGACTTTAAGCTTTAGGCCATCTATTTCAGCATTCTTCTTGTATATTTACGTAGAAAGATTTTTGCCATAGTCCATGTCATTCTTGTACTGATTGTAGATATCACAAATCCTATCCAGTGTCTCTCTACCGATATCTAGAGGAATAAGATGCATTTTCGAAAGAAAAAAGAGCTCTTCGAGATAAAATTGTGCAAAGTTCTTCTTTAAATACTCCTTCCTTTCTTGAGGAATCATCACATCTATTTCAGGGTCCCGCTCAATTGCCTTGCTTTTCTTCCTTTCTCTCTGTTTCCCCTGCTCCTAAACTTTCACTAGATTTATCCCTGACTGTGTCTCTTGTTAAAAGCGTAGGGAGGAATTTCTTGGTAGTGGTGGAGAAGGAAGTAGGGGAGATGACGATTGCCTCATGCTCATTGTCTCTCTCCTTATCAGGGGCTCCATTGGCATTGCACTCGCCGGCGGAGAGGCTGCTCGTTGGGGATAGCCTCAATGGTAGATACCGCTGCCATACTCATGAGATCACTTGTAACGAGTGTCTCTCCTTTGAGTTCCTCTAGTAATAACTCTATTCAAAGCAAGCCAGAGGGTTGGTCTACTGAATTATTATCTATTGTTGGCAAAATTGAACTAACACACATTGTCATCACATGTATCATCATCTGTTTGTTGTAGACTCATAATGTTCCCATTAAAGCTATTCATAAAATTGAAAGGCAATGTGCAAACTTCATATAGAAGGAAAGTACCGTAAAATAGCATATGACAAAGTTTGCAAGCCAAAAAAATTTGGGGTACTTGGCATAAGAAATATTAGAGATCTGAGTGAAACTTGTAAATTAAAATTATTTTGGAAATTCATCAATGGGAATCCTCTTTGGTCTAGATGGATGAAAGATAAATATCTCAAAAACAAAAATTTCTGGCCCACTAGAGCAGAAAGTTATCATTCTTATATACAGAAAAATATTCTCTAACTGCAGAAAAATGGGTACAAAACTTATTGATAGATGATTTAAAGATGGAAAGAAAACTAGTTTATTGTTTGACCCATGGATCAATGGGAAATCTCTTTTAAATCTTCATGGTTGGAACAACATGTACTTTAGTTAGGTAGAGCTAACGAAACTATTGAAAGTATTATTGAAAACCAAAACTGAGTACTTCACAACAACAAGTTGCTGACATTTTCAGAAACACAATAAAGAAGTAAAGCATTGTGCAAAGTCTGCAAAGAGATACTTGGTTTTGGAAACTTTCTTCAAAAGAGAAATTCTCATTCAAAAAATTTTAGGAATTCATAAGAGGAGAAGAAATGGAAACCAATTGGCACAAAATAATTTGGAATAAATCAAACTACCCAAAGATATCTCACTGCTCCTACTTTGCCATTTTAAGCAAACTTCCTACTAGAGATAGATATCTAAAGTGGAACAAAAATAGAGACGGTTTCTGTTTATTCTGAAAAAAAAAAAAAAAACCTAGAAAGTTTAGATCATTTATTTTTATTGCACTTATTCTAGTCATATTTGGAGTATTGTCAAGTATAGCTTGAATATCAATCAATCTATGAAAAGTCATAACATAAGAGAGGATGTGTCTTTTATCCAAAATAAATTCAAAGCCAAATCCAAGGAATTCAGGATTTTCTCTATTGTGCTTACTACAGATATGGGAAGAAATCATAAACTGCATAACAACAAAGAGAAGGAAAACTTTCGAATCTGCAATATTATTAACTCTAAATGTCGCATTCTTATTAATAAACTTTGCAAGCAGCATAGCAATGAGAATGACAGCCACATGGATAATAACGATTTGAGGATAATAGAGTTGAAAGCTTCTTACTCAATGGGAAGCTCAACACCGAGGCTATGCAGAGAAACAATCTCTCCAACAAGCATATGTTTATATGCTCTTCTTACAGTAGCAAAAGAAGCTACCCCCCCCCCCCAACACTCTTTATAGAGGCGTCCGTCACACCTTTCCTGAAAATCACACAAAGGGGAGAAATCAAATTTTCTTGTAATGATGATGATTACCATAATAATAAGGATAATTAACCATTTATTTTACTTGATGCAGGGAAGGACTATCGCACACTTACCAGTGTTCCAGAGAGTGATTAATTTAAAAGAAAATTTTATTAGCCTACTGGACTTTCATGGTTAGAGATCGGCAAGTACCATTGCAAAAGTCGCTTAGATAACCGGGTCTATGACTTATTTGATTGGTGCATAAGGAGTAGCAGCCATTCTCAAATAGCCGATGCTTTGGAGCACAAGGATCTCACCAGCAACTTCAACTCTACTAATCTGGAGACTAACATCAAGTTAAACAGGTCTGAAGACCACACGACTTTCTCTCGCTCCAGATCAATCAATAAAACCCTAAACTTGACAAAGAATAGACAATTGGAGGTGGATAAAGGCGTTAACCTTTCGAATCGAAAGTATGGAGAAGAAGAGAAACACTGGAAGCCTCCATGAACGCTTGGAGTTTTCCAGTTGATATGGATATGAGTTTTTTTGGCTTTGTGATTTTGTCTGTCATTCTTAGGTTTCGAGCCTTTATGTTGCAATGTGTGTTAGTGGTGTCGGTGGTTTGATATTAACTAGTTGTATCGGGTGTATTTCCCTTTCGGAGTAGGTCTTGGGCCTTTATACTTTCCAAAAAAAAAAAAAAAAAAAAAAAAAAAAAGACTGGTGAAAATTTTGGGCCAAAGTAAACAATTTTCTTGGCCCAATATTGTTCACAAGCGGACGGTCTGGATCTAAAATTGTATCTGCATTCGTTGCTTATAAACCTCAGTCTCATAACCCTAATTTCCTTCTTTCTGTGTAATTTGGCTGCTCGTGCTGCTGCTTCTTTCCTTCCTGTTAGCCGCCGCTAAAAGATGAAGGTATGATTGTAATCCTGTCTGAGGAAATGGTCGGTAGATCTCATTTTCTAATGTTGAGGGAAAAATTCTCTATATGATTTCCAAATGGAAGAGATTCAACTCCTTCGAAAGATTCTGTTTCCAATTGCAAATAGAAGTTATGATAGATTTTTCATTACCTGACGAAAATCAGTAGATTGTATTCACGGTTTTTATTTGCATTTGCAGTTCAATATTGCCAATCCCACAACGGGATGCCAGAAGAAGCTCGAGATAGACGATGACCAGAAACTGTAATTTTTTCCTTTCTACATTCTTTATTCTAACTTTCTTATCGCAATGGCTTGTTTAAATGTGAAATAATTGATGATATCCACCTGAGCTTATTTGTATGGTGCAATCAGTTTTAATTGCAACGCTATCATCTCTTGTGTTGTCTTAAACTTATCATGTTAGATATATAAACGATTTTAAGTGGAAATTAGGAAGCACACTTTATTTTCAAACTTAAACACCTGAATAAACCTTTTTACGAATAAGTTTCACAGAACACTCTACCACACTTTTCCGTGAGGATGAGTATTTTAAACTCGACCTACTGTTCAGAATGCACATGTTTGTAAAGGTAATATTTGCTGTATAGATAACAAATGTTATATTTTCGCAGTGTAGAGTGTAAAGATTAGTATTTCTTTAGGAAGCTGTATTTCTTTAGTATTTCATGAAATTGTGCAGTTTGTAATTCAATCCCCGTCTTATCCTTCCATGTCTTTGCTGTCCCTTTCATTTCTTACTGTTTTCATGTCTATTTGCCCCAGTTCTTTGATTTCACAAACTTCCTTAGATCACAATTTGGGTAGGTTTTTTTTCTCTCCAGATTTTACAAGTTTTTGCGAATGAACAATTTTAGTAAAATTTGAAAATTTTGAGATTAATTTTTGCCAATGAACATTTTGATCTATTCACTGATTGGTTTCTCAATTTTCTGGTTCTTCTCTTGTCCTGATTAATACCATTGGTTTTACAGTGTCGTATAAATAAACATTAATTTCAGATGTAGTCATGTCTATGCCTCAGCTAAATGGCTTATGCAGTTACACGTCTGGCAGATATAAAGTGTTCATCGTTACATGTGGTGCTTCTTTATATGCTCCCTTGTGTTCCATCTGAACTCTATATCTTTGTTGCTGTTATTTATTTATTTTTATTTTGTTGCTTTATTTATTGTGGTGGAATCCATATAAGAAGTACGATCAGTGCTGATTTGGTATGACTGTTATTTCGATAGCTTCAAGCTATGTTAAGATAAGCGCGCTTAAGCGATTCTGGCAACAACACCGCTTTCCTAAAAAGTAGAAGGCGTTAAGCTATTAGCGCTTAAGCGTGCTCTTTTAGCGTTTAATAGTGCCTTAAATTTAAGCATTTGTGTAGCATTATTAAGCGATGGCTTATTTGTATAATAATTAAACACTGCTTGAGTGTTGCTCTTAAGCGCCAGTTCATTGCTTTTAAGCGCAGTTACACTGTGCATTGATCTATCACTTAGGCAACACTTAAGTGCTGCTTAAGCACCATTTGGCGAAGCGAGGCGCCTCATTTAGCGCTTAATATAACATAGACTTCAAGTACATTTATATTTCTCCAACTGAAATCCCAAAAGCTCATAAAGGAAAGAATTACAGATTGTATCCTCATTTTGTATTAGATTGAATTGCATTTGCTGATGCATGTAGTCACTATTCATTTGGCTCTCCATATTGGTAATGAACAGGACAACTGAAGGGATTTACATTATTTTTACAGAAATACGAAGAGCTAAATTGAATATGCTTTATTGTAGTTTTGTCATTTATAGTCATAAGATACAACACATAAATGAAACCCACTAACATGGGAACTTCAGTTCTTTTTTGTTATATGACCTGTTTTGTGCTGAAGGAACTCTAGTTGTTTCATACTATGGTCATAAGATACAATGTTTATCATGTATAGTTTTGTACAGCTTCTATCATGGTTTCAAAACTTATATATCTTGCCCAGATTTCCTATGAGATCTTTTCATGTTGGGATGAAACGTGAATGTCTTCCTTACATCTCTCTCGACATTCACCTTCTTTGAAATGTTCAGATCTCCCCCGAAATATGAAATAAAATCACATCCCAAGATCACATCCGAAATAGTATCATTTTCTTTTACGTTAAACATTTTTTATTTTTGTAAAAAAATCAAAAGAAATCACTCAATTCAATTACTGTTTACTAACTTCTTAAACATACTTTTTTAATCTTTGTCTTGATGTGTCACAACATAAAGCTTTTAGTATTTTGTATTCAAACTTTTAGTATTTTGTATTCAAATCAAATAGGAAGGATACTATTCGATCATTGCAAATAAATTAAGCAAATCGAGCTACCGCTATTGTTCAAGGACCAAATAAATTAAGCAAATCAAACTGCCTTCTTTTTCTATGCGAATCAAGTATGGTACAATATTTATTTTTACTTTGAAAATTATAGTTAAATAGAATAGTTAATCATCAGTTTTAGATACATAAGGTATTCCGAGATATTGTTGAGATATACTTTAGGATGCAAAATGCGCATCCGAGATGTGCTAATCTCATCTGGGATCGCCTTCGTTACGAGATAATTTGTGTGAAAATTCTAAAATGAAATGCTGTTGAATGGTTTCTATCATATTGAATCATTGCTCATTTTGTCACAAAATATATATTAATTATTTGTCCTCTTGACTAAATAATATATACTTGTGCTTTGTGTTTATGCCTTTTTTAGCCTTGGAAGGTTCATGGCTCGACTTTTGGATTATAATTTTTATCCCCAAACTATTGTCACATCACAAAAAGGTTTTATGCAAGTATATCTTATAATGGTTTATGTGCATGTTTCTAATTATTGATTTTATGGTGTATCAAGGAACACATAATCTTAGTTTGATTATTCAGTAGATTAACGTCGTAATGTCATAAGCTTTTATGCACAAGTTAATGCATTTTGTAATAGCTGTTGCACATATTTTTTTTTTGTGCTCTTTGTATTTTTGTTTACATTAGTCCGAATTTATTCGAATAATTGTCAATCACTTTCTGTGAATGTGCAGCCGTGCATTTTATGACAAGAGGATTTCTCAAGAGGTCAACGGCGATGCTCTTGGAGAAGTATGGTTAATGCCCCTGATCTTTATATAGATACTGTTTGAATGTGGTGCCATCTAATTTGTTTTTTCCCCATATTTCAGGAGTTCAAAGGCTATGTGTTTAAGATTATGGGAGGATGTGACAAGCAAGGTTTCCCCATGAAGCAGGGAGTGTTGACACCCGGACGTGTCCGCCTTCTCCTGCACAGAGGTAGTGCAATTTCATTAAATATTTTACTTTTGTAATGTAGTGCAGCACCATGCTGTTGAAGCTCTGCTAAAGCATTTTTAGGTTTTTCGACTGTCATGCTTTTATAGTTTAGTGCTATTAAATAGCATATCTACATAAAATATTGCTATTTACTGATAAATTTACCGCTAAGCTCACTAAATCAGAATTTTTTTAGTGTCTACTTCAGAAATTTCAGTACTCATTTTGAATCTTTCTATATTTCATCATATTCTCATTTTATCTCCAACGTAGTTTTGCTTTCATTTTTCCTGCTATTTCTACAATAGAACTGGTAAGCTCTTAAACTGCAAAAAATAGAGCTCTAACTATATTTGTGATAAAAAATACTGCATTTGTTAACAGGAACCCCTTGCTTCCGTGGTCACGGAAGGCGCAATGGAGAGCGCAGAAGAAAGTCAGTTCGTGGATGCATTGTTAGCCCTGATCTTTCGGTTCTCAATCTTGTGATTGTGAAGAAAGGTGACAACGATCTCCCTGGACTGACTGACATTGAGAAGCCAAGGATGAGGGGACCCAAGAGGGCCTCCAAAATCCGCAAGCTCTTCAACCTCTCTAAAGAAGACGACGTCCGCAAGTATGTCAACACTTACCGCAGGACCTACGTCAACAAAAAAGGTTGGTTTATTCATAGAAAAGTCAAAAACATTTTTCTTAAGGTATCTAAATTGATTCGGAGTCAAAACATATTTGTTTATGCAGGTAAGACAGTGAGCAAGGCACCAAAGATTCAGAGGCTGGTGACTCCATTGACATTGCAGAGGAAAAGGAGAAGAATTGCGGAGAAGAAGAACAGGATAGTGAAGGCAAAAGCTGAAGCAGCAGAGTACCAGAAGTTGCTGGCAACCAGGCTCAAGGAGCAGAGAGAGAAGAGGAGCGAGAGCTTGGCGAAGAAGAGATCCAGGCTCTCTGCTGCTGCTGCCAAGAAGGCTTCTACTTCTGCTTAAACTTCCTTGCTCTTTTATCATTTCTATGTTTGTGTTTTTATTATTCTGCTTTTAAACCTTCTTCTCTATTTAAGTTTTGTTAGATTTGTGAGTCCTGTGAGTTTGCTACTTTTTGGTTTTATTTATCGATGTATTGGATCAAATTGCATTTTTGCTGATGTTATATTTACTAGCTGTTGCTACATATTAACATCCTGATTTGAAGGAAAGCCTTTGTCGTAATTCAGATAATCCTTCAGTTAGTTCCTCTGCTAATTGTAGGTATGCTTTAGTAGATATTGGATGAATGAAATTTTATTGTTACCGTGTATCAGTTATATGTTGAACTGCTTACGTAAATTGTTAAGTTATTTTGGTACTGCATGTGTTAATGAAATTGATTTTATTATTTGAGTGATATGAATGAGTATTTGGTTCAAATTCAAATTGTCATTTATTAGAATGGTTATTTAATTGTCCGGATGCAGAGTGTACTTTCAGATATATGAAAAAGGAAACTTTTATTTATACTTCTAAACTCTAATAAGTTAATCCATTGATTATTTCTATGTTAATCTGCTTGTAGATTAACTAATAAATATGATTTTGTTTGTTTTAATAGTGAATATTAAACCTGCATGCCCTAATTTAGCTTGATAGCATCTTCTACTACTAAGGTTGTTGTCTAAATCTGGAATTTTATACTGTTCAGGTTGTTTTTTGATCATTTACGCTTATTCTAGCCTTTTGACGAGAAAGCATTGGTCTCAGTTGTACATACAAATAAGAAGTAGAAGATCAGCAAATTTCCAAGACGCTAACAGTTTCTCAATATGGAAAGACTATATGATTACCCAAGAAAAGTTAATTTCATTTTACTTTTTTGTTACCATTCCAGCTAGGTGCATGTAATTTGTTCATTATTCTTTATTGAGGAAACAAATTGCTTGTTTTTCCAAAAAATATGTAACTCAACATATATTTGCTCTTTAGAAGCAAATATAGACCCAATAACTATAATACATAACAACTTTGATGTAAAACTCTTAAACAAAGATGACACAGTCTCGATGTATTCATCCATCCACCATAATAAAAAATCTTACATGATTATCGCTTCACAACTACTGCGCCTTATTAACCACAATATTTTTTAAACACACTATTCATTGTCCATCGCAACTCTGAACTCATTTTTTACCACTATAGTTAGTTTATAGTCTCTTACCTTTTATTGAAAACCTAATCAACAGCCTCCTTGATGAAATCCCTATTTCATAACCTCCCAAAACTTCAACAAAAAAAAGGCCATGCATTAGGCATCCTTAGAGTACTGACATCTAGTAAAGTAAAAATTACATGTTATAAATCATAATTAAAGTTCACTTGATTAAGATCTGCAAAAACTTTTGAAAACCACTTCACTTTTTTGTTTGGAGACATATGGATAAACTAAAAAGAACTATTTTGAAAAAGAAAGTCAATGAATGAAGAATAATATGATGTATTAATTAAATAAAGTTGTGGATGTAAACAAAATTTACCTACGAAAAATCCTAGGATGATATTAACGACGTTAATAACCGTTTTTTTTTTTTTCCCTCTTTCTTCAGAAAATCTAGGTATATAAGTATAAAATAATGGAAAGAACTAATGTGATATTTTGGATAATTGTTTATCATTTATGCAATGATCTCATGTGTCATTATATCTTAATCTGTTAGACCTATTGTGGCTTTTGTTATTTTGTAACATAGTCAATTAACATGTGCTTTTCTTGCTTTGAGTACTACTTCAGCACTCATTTCATCCAAGTAATAATACTAACATTTTGGAAAACTGTAAAACGACGACACATAAAGATATTTTTTTCTAAAAAGAAAAAACCGAAGAAAATTAAGTATTGAGGAGAAAATTTCTAAAACCACAGAGAAGGCTTGTAATTTCTTTAGCTTTCAACCATTTAAGGCAATTTATTGATAACTGATTTTTGTATTAAAATGTTATTATTATATTGCATATGTTTTGTTATGTGATCTATTTATTTTTATATTTGGATTGAATGAATATTTAGTTTTATCATTTTGTTACTATGACTGAGGTGTATACGTATTGTTATTACATGATTTACTAAACCAATTAATGGATGTTATTAAATCAAATTTATCTAAACAACTTATGTTTAAGATTATTTAATTAATTTAAATATATAAATCTGATAATCATATGTGGAAAGTGAGGACAACTTTGAAATTGATAGTACAATTTACTTTATCAACGAGTTCAGTCCATCAGTAGATATTTTCAAATGCAGACAATGTCATATTCGTATTTAAAATTATTCTCGGATATTCGCATCCGCGGATACAAATGAATATCGAATAATTAACATATTCACTCACGGTTGATTAATCAAGAAATATAAATGAATTTTTTTTAGTTTAACTTTTTTTTTTCGACCTCGTTGATTATTGAAATGTTGAAAATAACCACATATGATTATAATAAATCATTCTGAGTAGTTAATGTACCTATGATGCATATAATATGTACTTTTACATAGTAAAATGATAAAAATATCTTTTATTGTATGAAAATACACAATTTCTAAACTATAATTTTAAAAAAAACCGAATGAGTAATTTTTGGAAATTTTCGTATCCGCATTCAATTTTATGGATATCAAATATATATCGTTTTTTTTTTTAATACGGACGCGGATGAATATCAAAATTTTCAAATATTCATTGACAACTCTAAATACAATTCAGAAATTGTAAGCGTATTTCAACGTAAAACACAACAGGATCACAAAGAGGCTTGCCGTACCAAACACAAGCAAAATGGACTAAAACCAATGTAATGTAAATTGCAATTGCTTTTATTTCTTTGTAAAATATTGTGCAGAGTTCATGAAATAAACTATGCGGAAGCATCGGTATTTATACAAAAATATACAAAGAAAAATGGGTTGTTAATAGGTTAAGCCAACTAGTATTAGGTCCAAAGACATGGTATAAGACCTAATTTGCACGGCCGAAATCTTCATTCTCTAACTCTCCCCCTCAGTAAAAACTAGGGTTTCTCATCGCCTTTCTCTCCATCTCCTTTTTCTTCATCTCTTCGAGTTTCGACCTTTAATCCACTTCTCAATTGAATGAAATTCTAAGCAGAGAGAGCCGTAGTCAGAATATCTGCTCTTTGGTGACAAGCAGGAACATGTCCTACTTCAAGTTTGCCACTTCCCGTTCGTTCACGAACGAGATGGAGATCAACTTCAATATGCATGGTTCAAGAGTGTTGAACAAGGTTGATTGAGAGCAAAACAATGCTTGAGTTATCGCATCAAATAATAGGTCTTCGTGAAGCTGAAACCCTAATTTTTTTATTATGGTTCCCAAATTAATTCGGCAGTGGTGCAAGCAATCGACCCATATTCGACCTCTGTACTTGATCGAGAAATGGTAGATTGCTTCTTTGTGCACCAAGAAATGGGATTGCAGCAAAGGTAAACACAATATCTAGATATCGATTTTCGATCGTTTGGGTCATTCGCTCAATCAGCGTCATTGTAAGCCTCTATGCTCATGTTTCTACTTGCTTTGATGTAAATTCCATGGTTTAATATGCCTTTTAGATAGCGTAGAATACGTTTTACTGTCTTTCAATGATTATTGAGAAGGCTTTGCATGAACTGACACACCCCGTTTACACTGTACCTTACTTCTGGTCTGGTGATTGTGGCATACTGTAATGCACCTACTATGCTCTTGTATAATTTGATGTCTTCAATTTCTTCCCCTTTATGTTTGGATAAATATAAGTTGCTCACCATGGGTGTGCATAAAGGCTTTACTTAATCCATTTTAGCTCTGATCAGAATATCTTATATATATTTCTTTTGGGATAAAAAGAGATCTGTCTTGGACTGTGCAATTAAAGCGCTTAGCAGCTCTATAGTGGTGGAGGTACAAAAAGGTGTATCGGGGAAAAAGCAGGGAAATAACGGGGATATAGCAGAGGTACAAAAAAGTTTATTAGATGTAAAACCAAATATCTAAAATTAATTAATTATCATTTTTAAATTATATGTGTAGAAGAAACTAATATTAGTTAATCTTATATAACTAAATCAAAGAATATCATGGTTATGCACACAAAATTTGATGACTATAATAATTTCTACCATACATTTGACACTTATGATTTAAAATTTCCTCTTTGCACTAACTTTATTGATCTTTTAAAATAGAGAACTGGTCAAAACAAGTTTGTATATTAATACTACTAAAGCGGATGCTAAAAAGACTTGATTTAGCAGATGTAGTGGAATATAATAGAGCTAAAAGCTGATCTACTGTTCATTAGAGCTAAATTTAAATAGCGCAACAGTTGAAGAGTGCTATGGGCTATAACGGGGATTTTGCGGGGCTTTAACTGCATAGGTCTTGGATCAACATCACCAAAAGAACGAAATGAGGATTTTATTTCAATGGCGATAAAGGTGTGGTGATTAGGGCTTCTTCCTCTTCCGCCTCCTTCTTCTATTGATTAATCTTTTTCTTTGAACCATCCATGCTCCTCCCTACTTCCCCAATCCTACCCTAGCTTTCCCTATTATGGTGCGGTTCCTCTATTGAGCCAGATCTTCCTTCTATCGATAGAGTATATCATTTCTTTCTCCAGATTACTTCTACTTTCGTCTTTATCTCAACCCTTCCCTTTCACATCTATTTCGGCCTCCTTTTGGCGATTTCCGCTTGTTCCCATTGATCTGCTGTTTTGCTACCCCTGTTCTTCTACAATTGGCTTCTCCTGCATTCTTCTTCAGTCGCCTTGATTAAGCTACTTATGGATCCCTTTGTAGCTGGACCCCTCTTCCTGTGTCTGGCTTAGGGAACTCTTATTTTGCTGGACCCCTTTCTCGTGTCTGGAATTGGATCTCCGGATTATCTTGACTAAAACTTTAGTGGCAGTTGTATGGACATTTTCATTGCTTTTATGAGCCAGTGTGTATTATATATTGAACATGATAGTAAATTTTTGGTTTTATGTGCCAATTGTTTGGTGAGACATTTCTTTCAGTATTGTTATTCAATTTTTCCCCCCTACCCCCAAAATTCCTGGCTTCGTCCCTACTAATAATAACGATGCCCTTAAACTTGCATATGTATTTGTATCCACTGTTTTAACTGCCCTAGACCCGTTGATCTGCCATATTCCTATTTTCCCATGTACATGTTGCTAGCCTTGTATCTTTGTCGCCATTACTGACCTGATTTGTCACCATTACCGTTTTGTACTTGAATTTTGTGTAATGAGTGGTTTGGTAATTTCATGAATATTCACAAACTTAGCACATGATTTGTGCACACATAAATAGTTAGCTTAATTACGCTCATTACTGCTTTGAAATATATAAATTTTGTACATTCTGTATATCAACATCAAGCTTATTCTTATAATAACCGCTTTGATTTACAGCAACGTGGACTTCATCAGCATGATCAACACGTACGCTCTATCTTCCTGGCCTCCTGCAGTTTTATCAGGTAGATCTATTTTTTCCTTTACGTTTATTACTTTGTAATTTGATGAAAAATCTTTGATGGTTTTCTTTTATTGTATATGCTTGTATGTACATTGTGCTAGTGTTATGAAAAATCTTGTTATTCTTTGAGTATATATAAATTGTGTTATCCCGTGTATAAGTTGTGGTATATATGCTTTGTGTTATGAAAAATATGTGTTGCAGTTTCTATATACATACATATACATATATATATATATATATGATACATACACACACATACACACACACATATAATTAAATACGGTCTAAGACTGTGTCTGAATTACACCATATACATTTTAGATACGATTTATATTCGTATCTAGTAATCATTTAGATATGACTAAGAACCGTATGTTATTACTAGTGAGATACAGTTTATAGCCGTATCTAATAATTTAACACGTTATTTTTTGATACGGCGTATAGCTGTGCCTAAATGATTTAGAGCCTAAATGATTTAGATACGACTAAAAACACAACCTAATTAACATATATGGTGTTTTGGATACACCATCGGAGGGAGGTTCCATACCTTTTCATAGTTGGAAATCAATTACCTAATAAGCGCCGATGGTTTTTGATTGTATACTATGTATGTGGAGCGTGAGATGCAATCGCTCCACTAGATTGCTATTGGTTTGATTAGACACTATTATAATATCAGAATACTGGTGATACAAATTATTTTGGGTTATCATAAGGTAAAAACCTCCATGTGTATGTGTGGATCGGTCTTACGATTCCTTTTGAAAGGATTTTTACAAGTTAAATCAAGTGGTTGGAGTTTACTCACACCAGTCGCAAGAATGACCCAGAGTTTATTTTGTTTTGTTTTTACCCTAAACTCTTGGGTACCTAAATTTGTACAAGTAGTCGGGATTTTATAGATATACTTGGAGGAGCTTGGAGCAGAAGGCTTCAACATTAGATAGCTACTGTTTTTTTCCACTGTGATGTATTGTGTTGTGCTCTGATAATGATATGTGTACACAGTTACATATTTGTATTTCAAAGGTTATGTTATATAATATATATTACTCGCTCCGCTGTGAGATTCATGTCTGCTTTGATTTTGTGATATTGTGATCTCCTTTCTTCTATTCTAACTTTTCTTTCTTTCTAATTCTCACCCTCTAACTTCTTTTTATTAATGATCCGGTAATCCTCGGTGTTTGGTTAATTAACATGGTATTTGTGTTGATGATCGGGATCGAGACCATTCACCCTCTTACTTCGTTCTATTAAATATCATCCCTTTTTTACTTTCTTGGGATTTGGACTGTTCACGCTCTCATATTTGAATCCCATGTTTGAACTGCTCATGCATAACTAAACTCGATCATAATCACCGCTTTATTTCGTCTCTTTACTCCTTTAACAGAACTGAATCACTTCCCAATATAAAAACAAATGAAAGGAAGCTTCATAAATAAACCAATACGTCTTCTCAACAAAGTCGGCCCCTCTTTCTACTATTTTTCTTCTTCATGAACTTATATATATATAAAGCTTCCTTTTCTTCTTCAATTAAAGTGCCTAAATGTAAACCGCCCATCCATGTTCAGCCTTCACCAGTCCTCTGTTGCCAGCACCCCCCGCACCAGACATACCCTGCACCGCCTACTTCTCCAGCCTCTTGTAATGACCCGGGTTTTTGTCGACCTTGGTTATCCGATATACAACACATACCGAACATCCAAGGGTCGAAAATACCAGATAATTAATGAAAGAAATTAGAGGGTGAGAATAGATAAGATAGAAACTTAGAATAGAAGAAGAAGAACACAACATCAGAGTAACACGAACCTCACAGCGGAACGAATAACTTATAATATATATAACATAACTTGAAATATACATCTGTACTTGAATATGCATATCATTTCAAAGTACAGCACTTACAACACAGCGGAAATAAACTATAGCAATATGATCCTGAAGCCTCCTGCTCCAGCTCTTCAAGTATCTGTAAATCTCGACTACTTGACTGCCCGTACAAAATTGGACACCCAAGAGTTTAGGGAAAACAAAACAAAATAAACTCCGGGTCAGTCATGGGACTGGTGTGAGTAAAAACAGTTTAAAACAGTTCAAGCAGGTAAATGATATCTCATAAGACCACGCCGTATAACAGAACGGGTTTTTCCCGTATGAGAATCCAAATTATCTTTACATCAAAAAACCTTTTGATATTATAATAATGTCTATCAACCACAATATAATAATCATCTAGCAGAAACGCTTTCATCTCATGTTCTACATATATAGTATACAATCAAAACCGCAAGCACGTATTGGGTAATGGATTTCCAACTATGACAAGGTATGGAACCACCTTTCGCTAGTGTACCTCTAGAAAGGAATACATTGGGTTCAACAAGAACATCTTGCAACCCGCCACACATGACCGACCACTCATTTCGCTTGAGTGTATCGAATGTATATCACCAACGGTTGGGATCAGCAACCGTTTCCCGAATGGGACAGCATCAACAATAGATTTTTAGAAGTAAATGAAACTCTAGATCAGGTGATTATACACCCTACTTCGGAGCTACCGACTTAGCCATGCTGCCTGCCCGATTTCTATCATTTACCGGATGTGAGGCTAGAAGCTACGCATTATCATCACATCAGATTCACTTCGAATGCCACATTGTCAGATCCATCGAAAATCACTAATTGACGTCTACAACCATACATTACGTGTCTGCTAAAAGAAGTTTCCTTCTCCGCTTCCACTCTTGGTACGGTTGAAGAAATCAATGTACGTGACCTTTTTGGAAATACTCTATCAGATATTCATCCATACAAGTTATCCAGGAACATGATGAACCGAAGGCACTATTCAATACATCCATCTTAGGCACTGCTATCTAAGACTTATACAATAGCCCTTGCACTTTACTCCGTCTTCAATTATCTTTGGCATATATGATTCGCAAAGCTTATGCCAATACAGAGTGGTTCTTTGGATAATAATCCAACTGGTCTCTCCATATTAACAACGTTAAAATGATCAAAACTTCGATAGTCTGTGATTTAACCATCAAAGAAAAATAGGTGTGCAAAGAACGATATTATTTCCAGGAGGAAATTATATCGATCAATCATCATTCAACATTTATCTCTTTATTTCATTAATTTACTTATCTCATGTTTCCATATATTCTAAATTCTTATTTTCTATTATCAGAAAACATTTATGATTCTCATTTGGAAAACATTTCCAAAACTTCATAAATTGGGATTTAAACAGATGTTTAAAACTATATTGCGATGACGACTCAAATCACTATACTAAATTACTAAATACACTTAACCACTTCACACTCGAACCGTAACCATTTCTTAATTAAAACCGCAGTCAATCAAGTTGGGGTATAGCTACCTCTCAGACCTTAACTGAACCACCTTTCAAATCTCTAAATAGATAAGATTCACCTTTTTAACTCTTTAACACTTCCTTACGAACCCTCGGATTCTATTTACGAACTCCCTTCTTTTACAAGTTTACGTGATTATAACAATGGTGTTATAATCTCCTGCATCCGAAATATATTATCTTTAATATGACTTTTATTTCCTAACTCGAATAATATAACGACAACTAATTTATTTACTCCTATTCGGTTAACTCTAATCTATAACTCTTATTTGAATAACTCCAACCTAATAACTCTTACTGGATTAACTCTTATTCGAATAACTTATATTCGATTTGCTTACTTTCGAATACTTATATTCGAAAATCTCTTTCTTTGAATAAATCTTATTCGATTTAACTCCTGTCGAATAACTAGATTCGATCAACTCACTTCGAATATTTCTGATTCGATTATCTCACTTCGAATATTTCTAATTCGATTATCTCACTTCGAATATCTCTGATTCGATTATCTCACTTCGAATATCTACTATTAGATTATCTCACTTCGAATATATACTATTCGATTATCTTACTTCAAATATCTACTATTCGATTATCTCACTTTGAATATTTCTGATTCGATTCACTTCTTCGAATAACTAAATTCGATTAACTCATTTCAACTCTATTCGAATAAACTAAATTCGATTAACTCCATCAACTCTATTCGAATAAACTAAATTCGATTAACTCCATTTGAATAACCCTAGTTCGATTTAACTCTATTCAAAAACTCTAGCTCGATTTAACTCTATCGATTAACTCTAACTGATTAACTCTAACTGATTAACTCTAACTGATTAAGTCTAACTGATTTAACTCTACAGTTTAACCTAACTAGTTTAACTCTACGGTTTAACCTAACCGGTTTAACTCTAACTGATTAACTCTAACTGGTTTAACTCTACGGTTTAACCTAACTGGTTGACCCTAACTGATTAACTCTTTGTCCTTATTCAGTTTCAAACATCGATGTTGAAATCGATTCTTACTTGTTTATATAAGTCCTGACTTATATATTCTATTTATCCAAATGATAAATATTTAACTTAATTTATAAATATCATTTAGAAATCAATCTGCTCCTTTTATCTGTTAACTTCTTCATATATAAGTTCAGACTTATATATATCTATTTTTCCAAAGATAAATATTTCCTTTATAATCTATTTGTTTCTAAATATCTTTACCCATATTTCCTTTTTAAATCTTTATTTGTAAATGGTTTACAAATATTCCCTTTTCAAATTCTATTTGCAAATATTTCCTTTTTAGTCCTATTTGTAAATGGTTTACAAATATTTCCTTTTCAAATTCTATTTGCAATTGATTTGCAAATATTTCCTTTTTAATCCTATTTGTAAATGGTTTACAAATATTTCCTTTTCAAATTCTATTTGCAAATGATTTGCAAATATTTCCTTTTCAACTCTATTTGCAAATGTGTTGCAAATATTTCCTATATAATATCTTATTTGTTTTCTAAGAAAATATTCCTTTTATCTTATTCTATTCATTTAACAAATAAATATCCTTTTCTTATCGTATTTATTTAACAAACTAATATCCTTTATAACCTATTTGTAAATGTTTAACACATATTTCTCCTTCTATTTTATTCGTAAATGGTTTACAAATATTTCTTTATTCATTCTCTAAATAAATAATCCCTTTTTATAACTTATTTATTTCCTACTGAATGTCCTTTTAATAACTTATTTATTTTCTAAGTCAATATCTCTTTATCTTATCCTATTTATTCAACAAACTAATATCCTTTATAATATCTAATTTTATTTATTCTAAATAAATAATTCACTTTATAAATATTTCATTTATAAAGATTTCCCTTCATATAAAATTCCCCTATAAAGATTTCTATTTATAAATATCTCATTTATAAATATTTCATTTATAAACATTTCATTTATAAAACCCTTTTGATTTTATAAATATTTTATTTTCAAATACCATTTGAAAATTTCCCTTTTTCACATTCCGGTATGTTATGGTGTTTAACATATCAAGCCATGATGTCAAATATCGTCCATACACATAAAATCAACAACAGATTATAAACCACGTCATATATCACAATATATGAAAATAATAAAATAGCTGTTGAGGAATCCAGTCGGATTCCTCCAATCTGTTTCCCTGCATCCACAGATGTTACACAATAAAATCAACATCACTTTCAGTTCCGTATGATATATTCTGTTAAACAGAATCAATATAGAAATTCAACTAACTGACTAGCTATAATAACCCGGAAAATACGAGCCAATTTAAAAGTTTTAAATTGGTGATTTCAAAGGAATTTGAACAATTGAAATAGGATATTTCAATAAAATAGTGAATTAGAAATAGTGAGTCAGTTTGAAAATTTGAATTCAAACTTTGACTGACTGTGCAGGGTGGAGAATATAACGGATTTTAGCGAAACCAAAAATATTTAAATCTGTTAGTCAATACCTTTCTAACGAATCTGAAAAATCGATGTTTCATAACGGGAATCAAAAGTTATGGCCGAATGAATTTTCAGATAGGTTGCTATATAGAATATATAGCCCTGGAAAATTGATATTTTGCATATGACCTCGGAATTCGACGAAACCACTTTTGTTGGGTCCGAGATGTCAAACTATTGCTAGGTTTCAAATTTCATAATTTTTGAAGCTAGTATGTGAGCGCGGCAAAAGAAAATGTGTTTGGTCAATTTCTGTTAAATTGGATCGACCAGAAAATGGCCATTTTTCAAACGATCTCAGAATTCGACGAAACTAGTTTTGTTGGGACCGTAGCGTCAAAGCATAGCTAGATTTATTTTTTTGGAATTTTTCGAATCATTTTGTGGCCCTGGCAAATTGAGATGTACGTTCAAAGTTAAAAATTAAATGTTTTATACTTTAATTTGAAAAATAACTGACTGTAACAGTTGAATTGGCCAACGAAACATATCCCATTGTGTCCGGGATGGGGGTATTTAGCTAGGGGCGACAGTCATTGGGTTTGAAAAGGAGTTCGTTTGAGAAAACACTATTTAGAAATTTAATAAAGTCCTCGGCCAATCAGAATTAGCCATTCATAATTTAAAAAAAAAAAAAAAACCCCAAAACCAATGGCGAAACCCGCTTCCCCCCTTCCAGGCCCGATCGCCACCGCTGCCGCCGCTTCCAGCCTCCGCCACCGCCACCGCTCGAACCGCCTTCGCCTCCCCTTCAAATCCGACCAACTTCCTCCACCCCTCGTCGCCTGTGGCGCCTGAATCGAGGCTCCAAAGCCCCGACCTTCCCAGCGCCGCCGCCGACGATCCTGACCACCGAACGCCACCAAACCACCACCGACAGGAAGCCCTCTCTTCCCTCTTCCACGTCCAACCCGCCGATCATCCCCTCGTCCCTCGATTTTCGCGAAAACCGTAAACCTAGTTTTGAACCATCGTGAAAGGTGAGTTTTTTTTTATGTTTACACTTTGAAAAATCATATCTTTTTAGTATGTTGACTAAATTCGATGAAACAGGAAACATCGGGACCGTAAGGAAGCTCTCTACCCAATAGAAGAAGCCGCGGATTTTTCTGTCATCGTATCTATTTTTAGCGAAGCAACAAACCAATGTGAGAAATTTAAATTAAATAAATTTGAATAAAAAATGTTGTGTATAATTTATATTAGCGAAATATAAATTACATACGTGTTGTATACCTCATGTACATGCGTAGTGTAAGCTATATAAGCGAAGTATGAATTTTACATGCGTAGAATAATTAATATATGTGTTGAAATGCAAGTGAAATATAGCAATTATATATATATATATATATATATATATATATATATATATATATATATATATACTCCCCTCGTCCACAAACCATGGACGATATTTATTGTTGTGAATTGGTGTGAAATATTGAGTGGAAAATACGAATGGTTGAATAATTGTTTGTGGTTGATATTGTTTGGTTGTGGTTGAAAAATACCCATTGGTGATTGAAATGAATTGGAAAAATTTGTGGAAATAAAAATAAACATGCCGCCTGCGTGCGAATTAGATGCATGAATCCCCATTGTCAAAAACCGCGAGGTTTTAAGGTAGAGCGAGGAGCCGTACTAGGGACGGTGCCGGTTTTAACTACCCTGCCGTTATGCTGCCGAAATTTTGAATAATCTTTATGTGTTAGAATTATTTTCATATGTTGAAATTATCTTCATGCGTTGAAATTAAAGCCATATGTTGAAACTATATCCATGTGTGGAAATGTTCATGTGTTGAAAAGTGATGTGTGAAAATTAAATTCATTTGTGAATGAATGAAGTGTCTAAACAATAAAAATCACCTTTTTAAATATATGTGAAGTTTGAAAAATATTCGCCTTATATATAAATAGTTTCAACAATAAAAAATCCATCTTTCTAATATGAACAACATAAATAAAATATCCGTGTGTGGAAATGCTCATGTGTTGAGAAGTGTGTGTAGTGGAAAAGTTCATGTGTTGAATAAAAAGATCGAACAATAAAAATTACATTTTTATTGAAACTATGAAGTGTTGAAAACATCCATTTGTCGAATAAATATTTTAAATGGTAAAAATATCATTTTTATCATATATGTGATATGCTAAAGATATGCGGACGTTGAAATAAATATTGGTGAAGAAATATTATTTTTAACATGCATAGGAACTAAATAAAATAGTCATGTGTTGAAATCTATTTTAGTTCGCCAAAATTATCATCTTTGAAATGTGAAGTGTTAAAAATAGCCACTTGTTCAAATAAATGTGCATGAGTTGAAATATACATTAATTAGCTAATGATATGATTTTAGCCTATGCATGCAACATTAGAATGAATGATGTTTTTGAACCAAAGTAAATCGAATATGAAGTTGAATGGAAAATGATAAGTGATATAAATTGTATATATGTACATGTATATTTATTGAACAGGTTATAGCAAAGGGGCTAGAGAAGAGGAATAAAATTTTGTGCCCGACAAATAGGTACACATTTACTGTTTTGTTTGGGTGATGATTTTATAAGCCTGTTGGCTAGCCGCTTGGCTTTTTCTTTTTCTTTTTGACATGAGACGCCCGTGTGGCTATTTGGGAATTTTCCCAGCCCCTCCCGCACAAAGGAGGTTATGGCGAAATTTTCCAAAATTTAAAGGCGTTAGTGAAATAATTGAAGTGAAAACGATATGGAAATTTTTGAATGAACTATATTTATATAAATATATAAATATAAATAAAATTAAAACGAAACGTGGATGTGCAGTTCGTATTTTGAAACCGTGATTTCAAACGACTAGTGCGGGAAATCCGACCATTGGATTTTCCCGAAACCGCAACCGTTGGGTTCGCCTTGGAAATATCTTTCCAACGGCACCAACTTTGTGAAGATCCGACGGTTGGATTGTCTGAAATGTTTAATTCAAATCTGAAGAAAAACAGCGCCAGAAACGATTATATTTATATATATATAAAAATATAATTAAATTAAATCGAATAACGACACTGCAGTTCGTAAATTGAAATCGTAACTTCAAATGGCTAGTGTGGAAGATCCGACCGTCGGATTTTCCCAAAACTGAAACCGTTAGATTCGTTTTGAAATGACCTTCCTAATGATATAAAATTTGTGAAGATCCAACGGTTAGATTTTCAGATATGTGTAAAACAAAATTAGTGGAAAGCAGCGCCAATGCATCGGCACGACCTGTAATGTTGTTTAATTAAATATGGCCGTTTTAAAATAAAATAAAAATGGCGATATATCATTATAAAATACTATAGACGATATAGAGTGGAAATAAACCAATTTTGTTGTGTTTGCTTGATATGTGATGGTTGAATGTATTTGACATGAAAATTATAACTAAATAACTGAAATGTGAATGTTGAATAGTCCAACCATGGGAATAATTGATTTGAAAATGTAAATATACGTGGGTTATTTGAAAAGGCCGAGGTTATCTCATTTCAAATAATCGATCGACGTTGAGAAGTCGAAGAGTGGAAGATGGTTGAAGACCGACGATCTTCACATCGGATGGATGGGCGCTACTGATGCTCGTGATTGGAGTAGCTACCATGAAGGAACTGAAGTAGTAGTCGTCCAAACATACTGTTGATTGTACGGATATGCGAGGAATTGGTGCCTCCGGTTTCGTTCAGACCCAGAACGGACTTGTAAATGGACTGTGTGTCTGACATTGGATTTTGTTCTGTGTTGATTGATCTCTGTTAAATATATATCTGTTTGGCGGCGGAGAATTTATTCTCTTGCTTAACACCCTTCTCTGAGACGTATGAGCTCAGAGGTTATGTATTGACAGAAATCAGTCGCATGGAGTGGATTGCCTGTGTGGCACGCCTAAGTGGCATATGATCAAGGCTTCTGTTGCAAAGCAAAGTCTTGTGGTTGATGATCAAAGCATGGTCTGTGTGACGTAGCTTTGTGTATAACGTGAATTCCCGAGCCTCACACCTCGGTATGAGTCAAAAACGGGAGAGTGACTGCAGGGAGAGCACGACGTTTCTTTCTAGCTAAGGTGGTGTCAGTGACCTACCAGCCCTGACATTATATATACTTTTCACCTGTGTGGTTGTTGGAATGCGAGGCGCCTCGATATAGGTCTGTAAGGACCGGGAAACGTGTGTTCAGGAATTGCCAATCCTCAAAAGTAAGAGAGGACCGGCCCTGAAGATCCAAGGATCATAGTGGGGTCCTGGGACATTTGCTAGAGTGTTTCGAATCGGAGAGGAGCTTGCCCCTTGCCTCGACTCATGAAGGAATCCAATTTCCAATACGAAATATGCGGACGTGATTGTATTACTAGTATGGCGACATAGTAGATGGTAGCTATGCCGCCTAGGATTGATATTTATGATTGAATTTGCTTTTTAAACATATATACACTAGTAATAATATCAAACACTTTTGTTTTATTCGTATGAAGCATTTTTGGCCATTATAAGGTAAAAACTCTATCCTCCGGCTTGCGTTGCATTGTGTGATGGGACCTGAGTCTTATAATGGCTTCATTTTATAAAAAGCATTGCGATGATTTAATCATTTACTTTATTTCATGCACTAGCACTCATTGGAGTAAACCCGTTCCGCGAAAGTGGCGTGGTCCTTTGATTTGCCTTATTATTGTTGTTAATAAGTTAAGTAGATTTCTCATACCAGTCCCATGACTGACTCGTAGTTTGTTTCACCTTGCAAACTCGGGTGCCCTCATTTTCACACGGGCAGCCTAGTTACAGGTTTCTGACGCACTTTTGGCTCATGGCGAGGCTTGACTACACCGTGCTGACTTGGATTTTCTCCGCCATTATTGTATCTATATTATGATTCCGCCATTGGCGATATAGACTGATATTTATTTTGAGTACTCTTTATGTATGATTCCGCCTCAGGCGATGGTGACTGACTATGTGTCATTATGCACTAAGTTGTATCCTGTACTGTGCTCCTCTGATGTGATGATATCTATATGAACCCACTGTCATATGTGTGTAAATTATTCTATTTTCTGTTTATGCTATTATCTGTGATCTGCTAATGATGATTAATGTGTTGTATTCCAATGATTATCCTTAACACCGTGTAACGGGGTTTTGGGATCGTCACAGCTGGTATCGGAGCTTTGGTTAACCTTAGTTCTGGAGTCTAACACATTAAACATTTCGTCAAAATAGAATCAGTAGCATTCTAAGGCGAGTCGCTCATTAGAGATAGGACTAGTAAAGTCCTAGAATGAGCCGAGCAGAATAGCAAAAACAATTCGATCAGTTCATCGTTATCTTTCCGTAAACTTTCTGCTTAATCATGCAATAAACTATCATTTCTGTTAGCTGACTCTTTTCTTGCTTATACAAAATTTGACAAATGGCTACCAGAGCAGCCGCCGCTAGAGGAGGTCGTGCCGGCCGAGGCAGAGGAAGGGGAGAAGTTCCAGCTCAAGAAGGACCTTTGATACAACCTCCGGCCGCTCAATACTTCGAGCTAGACCGTGTAGCTAAGAGATATAAGAACTTAGGAGGCAAGACCTTCTCGGGTACTGGCACCGTAATAGAGGCCCTTGCATGGCTCAAAACATGCGAGAAAATTCTTGAAGGCCTAAGGCTTGGAGACGAAGATAAACCTATTATGGGCGCCTGGCTTATGCAGGAACAAGCTGAACTATGGTGGGAATCTCTCACCGCCGGGAATAGAGAAGCTGGACGAACATGAGATGGATTTAAAGAACTCTTCAAAGAGAAATATGTCCCAGAACAAGCTTTGGAACGAATGCACGATGACTTCGCCAATCTCCAGCAGGGGGATCTTTCCGTGCAGGATTATCTGAATAAATTTACACTGTTGTCGCCCTATGCTCCGGAGCTCGTCGCCACTGCGAAATCCAAAAATAAGAGGTTTATCCTTTGGCTAAGACGACAATATCATGATAGAGCCATGGCCCATGTCAAGCTGGAATTCAACGAACTGGTGGAAATGACATGCAACTACGAAGACCTTGATCAAAGGCATCTAGATCAGGATCGTGCTAGAAGCCATGCCGGAAACAAGCGCAAGCCTGCTGTAAATCAAGGCAATTCAAGCCAAGCAACATCTTCAAAACCTCAGACTGGCAAGCCGCCAAGAGGAAATTGCTTTAACTGTGGCAAGCCGGGGCACTACTCAAATGTCTGCACAGCTCCGAAGAGGCAGAAGACAAATTCTCAAGGCTCGAGCCAAGGTTCCCAGAACCCTCGCTCGTGCTTCAACTGTCGCAAGACCGATCATCTGGTCAAAGACTGTCCTTTGCTGAAGAAAGCTACAGCAGCTCACGTCTATGACGGGTCGAGCCCGCCAGCTGCTTCCGATGGAGCAGGTAAACCTGATGTGTTGGGAGGTACCCTTACAATTAAAAATATTCCTGTTTCTGTATTGTTTGACACAGGTGCATCACGCAGTTTTATTGCTAGTAACACAATGCACAAATTAAAGTTAAAACAGCGAAAGCTCAAAGAATCGGTTGAAGTACATAACCCGATAGGGGGTCCTATTACTCTCAGTTCATATTGTAGAGTGCCAGTCTCTTATTCTTCCTACAAGTTTCCTTTTGATTTAATCGTTATGGATTTTCCCGAATTCGATATCATTCTCGGGCTGGATTGGTTAACGAAATACGAAGCTGAGGTAAAGTGTGCGGAAAGAATCGTAAAAATTCGAACGAAGCTTGGATATATTACGGTTCCCTGTCATGGTTCGAATCCGAATAGAGAGGAATTTTGGTCGGCATTAGAACTTATCCCCACTTCCATAGAAAAGATTCCTATTGTAAGAAACTATGCGGATGTGTTTGAAGAAGTTGAAAACTTACCTCCGCAAAGAGAAATAGAATTCCGAATCGATCTAATTCTCAATGCCAGACCGGTGGTACATCCGATTCGCAGAATGACGCCAAAGGAAAAAGAAGAATTAGGCGATCAAACTCGTCAACTGTTGTGGAAGGGTCTAATCAGACCTAGTTTTTCTAATTGGGGTGCAGCTGTTGTGTTTGTCCCAAAGTCAGACGGTACTCTTAGATTATGTGTTGATTACCGAGACCTCAACAAACAGACGCTCAAAAACAAGTATCCATTACCCCGCATCGATGATTTGCTAGACCAATTGAATGGGGCGAAAGTATTTTCCCGAATGGACCTAGCTACAGGTTTTCATCAATTGAGAATAGCAGAAGAGTGTGTTCATTTGACAGCTTTCAGAGGTCCAGACATATTTTATGAATGGTTAGTAATGCCGTTTGGCCTGTGTAACGCTCCAGCATACTTTGTCGATCTAATGAATAGAGTGTTCAGGGGAGTTCTGAATAAATTTGTCCTCATATTCATCGATGATATTTTAATCTACTCCAAATCAAAACCCGAGCATGAAAAACACTTAGAACAAGTATTGGAGATTCTAAGGAAGAACGTCTTCAAAGCCAAATTCTCTAAATGTGTCTTCTGGCAAGAAGAAGTCAAATTTCTTGGCCATGTCGTGTCAGAGAAAGGAATTTCTGTTGACCCAAGCAAAATAACAGCGATTCAAGACTAGAAACAACCCACTACTCCCACAAAAGTTAGAAGTTTTATGGGGTTGGCTAGTTACTATCGAAAGTTCGTTAAGGATTTTTCGAAGATATCCGGTCCGTTAACGAAGCTCACAAAGAAACATGAGAAGTTTAAGTGGACTTCCGACTGTGAAGAACCTTTCCAGGAATTGAAATCGAAACTGACCACTGCTCCAGTGTTAACCATTATTGATGGCAATCAGGGTTTAACGGTTTGGACAGATGCTTCTATTAGAGGTATTGGTGCAGTGTTAATGCAAAGAGGCAAAGTAGTTGCTTATGCAAGCCGCCAACTGAAACCGCATGAGAAGAATTATGTGACTCATGACCTTGAGTTGCTAGCCATCGTTTTTGCATTGAAAATCTGGAGGCATTATTTATTGGGCGAGAAATCTATACTGTACACAGATCATCAATCATTGAAGTATTTATACACCCAGAAAGATCTGAATTTGAGACAGCAGCATTGGCTAGAATTTCTTGTAGCGTATGATCTTGATATCCTGTATACGCCGGGGAAAGCTAACGTAGTAGCGGATGCGCTTAGTAGGAAAACCGCAATCATTTCCAATCTTATAATTACACCTGGATTGATTGATAGGATTTCAGCCCTTCAAAAAGACGATGAATTCATTCAGAGAATCAGTCAGAGGGTCAAGGAAGGTGAAACCACGAGTTTTCGTGTTGACGATAAGGGGGTTCTCAGGTTAAATAATAGGATTTGCATCCCAAATATTCCAGGCCTTCGAAGACAAGTGCTAGATGAATGCCATAAATCCAAATTTTGCATCCATCCTGGTGTGAGTAAAATGTACAACGATATCAAACGCACTTTCTGGTGGAAGGCAATGAAAAGGGATATTTCTTTGTATGTTAGCAGATGCCCTACTTGTCAATTGGTCAAGAGCGACCAACAGAAGCTAGCTGGATTGTTGCAACCGTTGGAAGTCCCAAGTTGGAAATGGGAACAGATTTCCATGGATTTCTTAGATGGCTTGCCGCGAACCAGGAAAGGTAATGACAGCATTTGGGTAATCGTAGATCGCTTCACGAAGACTGCCCATTTTATACCTGTCAGATCCAATAGAACCGCTCAAAGTCTGGCACAGATATATTTCAAAGAAATCGTTAAGCTGCATGGAATTCCCATCAGCATAGTCAGTGATAGAGATCCCTTATTTACTAGCAAATTCTGGGAGGCTTTCCAGACAGAATTGGGAACGAAACTGAATATGAGCACCGCTTATCACCCTCAAACAGATGGCCAAACTGAGCGGGTGAATAGAATTCTAGAAGATTTATTGCGGGCTTGTATAATTGATTTTGGTGGGTCATGGGAAGATCATTTGCATTTGGCAGAATTCTCATATAACAATAGCTATCAAGCAAGTTTGAGAATGTCGCCATTTGAAGCATTATATGACAGACCCTGCCGATCTCCAGCATGTTGGGTAGAACCTGGCAACAGTCTTGTGTTAGGACCCGATATGATTAGAGAAGCATCTGATAAAGTCGACTTCATCAAAAAGCGTTTGAGAACCGCCCAAAGCCGACAGAAAAGTTATGCAGATTCTAGAAGAAGAGATTTGACATTTGTTGTTGGTGATCATGTTTATTTGAAGGTTTCTCCGATGAGAGGAGTAATCAGATTTGGCAAGACTGGGAAGTTGGAAACGAGATTTATTGGTCCCTTTCCTATACTTGAACGAATTGGAACTCTTGCTTATAGGGTTCAATTGCCAGATTGGTTGCCTGGAGTGCATGATGTATTTCACGTATCTCAACTTAGAAGACATGTGCATGATCCAGATCTTATTGTAGAAGAAGCAGCGCAACATGATATAGACATAACTCCAGAATTAGCACTCAGAAGAGAGCCATTAAAGATTGTTGGCAAAGAAACTAGAGAACTAAGAAGCAAAAAGGTTCATTTAGTTAAAGTGCAGTGGAGCAGTGATCCTAGAGACTGTACTTGGGAGACTGAGGAAAGCATTAAGCAAGCTTACCCCAAATGCAGAGTGGATATCTCTGACTAACTCCGGTGCAAGGTACCTTTACAATACTTTGCATTTACATTTTGTTTCCTACTTTACCGTTGTTTCCTTTTCGAGGACGAAAAGTTTTAAGTGGGGGAGATTGTAATAACCCGGAAAATACGAGCCAATTTAAAATTTTTAAATTGGTGATTTCAAAGGAATTTGAACAATTGAAATAAGATATTTCAATAAAATAGTGAATTAGAAATAGTGAGTCAGTTTGAAAATTTGAATTCAAACTTTGACTGACTGTGCAGGGTGAAGAATATAACGGATTTTAGCGAAATCAAAAATATTTAAATCTGTTAGTCAATACCTTTCTAACGAATCTGAAAAATCGAAGTTTCATAACGGGAATCAAAAGTTATGGCCGAATGAATTTTCAGATAGGTCGCTATATAGAATATATAGCCCTGGAAAATTGATATTTTGCATACGACCTCGGAATTCGACGAAACCACTTTTGTTGGGTCCGGGATGTCAAACTATTGCTAGGTTTCAAATTTCATAATTTTTGAAGCTAGTATGTGAGTGTGGCAAAAGAAAACGTGTTTGGTCAATTTCTGTTAAATTGGATCGACCAGAAAATGACCATTTTTCAAACGATCTCAGAATTCGACGAAACTAGTTTTGTTGGGACCGTAGCGTCAAAACATAGCTGGATTTATTTTTCTGGAATTTTTTGAATCAGTTTGTGGCCCTGGCAAATTGAGATGTACGTTCAAAGTTAAAAATTAAATGTTTTATACTTTAATTTGAAAAATAACTGACTGTAACAGTTGAATTGGCCAACGAAACATATCCCATTGTGTCTGGGATGGGGGTATTTAGCTAGGGGCGACAGTCGTTGGGTTTGAAAAGGAGTTCGTTTGAGAAAACACTATTTAGAAATTTAATAAAGTCCTCGGCCAATCAGAATTAGCCATTCATAATTTAAAAAAAAAAACCAAAACCAACGGCGAAACCCGCTTCCCCCCTTCCAGGCCCGATCGCCGCCGCTGCCACCGCTTCCAGCCTCCGCCACCGCCACCGCTCGAACCGCCTTCGCCTCCCCTTCAAATCCGACCAACTTCCTCCACCCCTCGTCGCCTGTGCCGCCTGAATCGAGGCTCCAAAGCCCCGACCTTCCCAGCGCCGCCGCCGACGATCCTGACCACCGAACGCCACCAAACCACCACCGACAGGAAGCCCTCTCTTCCCTCTTCCACGTCCAACCCGCCGATCATCCCCTCGTCCCTCGATTTCCGCGAAAACCGTAAACCTAGTTTTGAACCATCGTGAAAGGTGAGTTTTTTTTATGTTTACACTTTGAAAAATCATATCTTTTTAGTGTGTTGACGAAATTCGATGAAACAGGAAACATCGGGACCGCAAGGAAGCTCTCTACCCAATAGAAGAAGCCGCGGATTTTTCTGACATCGTATCTATTTTTAGCGAAGCAACAAACCAATGTGAGAAATTTAAATTAAATAAATTTGAATGGAAAATGTCGTGTATAATTTATATTAGCGAAATATAAATTACATACGTGTTGTATACCTCATGTACATGCGTAGTGTAAGCTATATAAGAGAAGTATGAATTTTACATGCGTAGAATAATTAATATATGTGTTGAAATGCAAGTGAAATATAGCAATTAAATATATATATATATATATATATATACTCCCCTCGTCCACAAACCATGGACGATATTTATTGTTGTGAATTGGTGTGAAATATTGGGTGGAAAATACGAATGGTTGAATAATTGTTTGTGGTTGATATTGTTTGGTTGTGGTTGAAAAATACCCATTGGTGATTGAAATGAATTGGAAAAATTTGTGGAAATAAAAATAAACATGCCGCCTGCGTGCGAATTAGATGCATGAATCCCCATTGTCAAAAACCGCGAGGTTTTAAGGTAGAGCGAGGAGCCGTACTAGGGACGGTGCCGGTTTTAACTACCCTGCCGTTATGCTGCCGAAATTTTGAATAATCTTTATGTGTTAGAATTATTTTCATATGTTGAAATTATCTTCATGCGTTGAAATTAAATCCATATGTTGAAACTATATCCATGTGTGGAAATTTTCATGTGTTGAAAAGTGATGTGTGAAAATTAAATTCATTTGTGAATGAATGAAGTGTCTAAATAATAAAAATCACCTTTTTAAATATATGTGAAGTTTGAAAAATATTTGCCTTATATATAAATAGTTTTAACAATAAAAATTCCATCTTTCTAATATGAACAACATAAATAAAATATCCGTGTGTGGAAATGCTCATGTGTTGAGAAGTGTGTGTAGTGGAAAAGTTCATGTGTTGAATAAAAAGATCGAACAATAAAAATTACATTTTTATTGAAACTATGAAGTGTTGAAAACATCCATTTGTCGAATAAATATTTTAAATGGTAAAAATATCATTTTTATCATATATGTGATATGCTAAAGATATGCGGACGTTGAAATAAATATTGGTGAAGAAATATTATTTTTAACATGCATAGGAACTAAATAAAATAGTCATGTGTTGAAATCTATTTTAGTTCGCCAAAATTATCATCTTTGAAATGTGAAGTGTTAAAAATAGCCACTTGTTCAAATAAATGTGCATGAGTTGAAATATACATTAATTAGCTAATGATATGATTTTAGCCTATGCATGCAACATTAGAATGAATGGTGTTTTTGAACCAAAGTAAATCGAATATGAAGTTGAATGGAAAATGATAAGTGATATAAATTGTATATATGTACATGCATATTTATTGAACAGGTTATAGCAAAGGGGCTAGAGAAGAGGAATAAAATTTTGTGCCCGACAAATAGGTACACATTTACTGTTTTGTTTGGGTGATGATTTTATGAGCCTGTTGGCTAGCCGCTTGGCTTTTTCTGTTTCTTTTTGACATGAGACGCCCGTGTGGCTATTTGAGAATTTTCCTAGCCCCTCCCGTACAAAGGAGGTTATGGCGAAATTTTCCAAAATTTAAAAGCGTTAGTGAAATAATTGAAGTGAAAACGATATGGAAATTTTGGAATGAACTATATTTATATAAATATATAAATATAAATAAAATTAAAACGAAACGTGGCCGTGCAGTTCGTGTTTTGAAACCGTGATTTCAAACGACTAGTGCGGGAAATCCGA
Organism: Allium sativum; assembly: GCA_030737875.1. NCBI lineage: Eukaryota > Viridiplantae > Streptophyta > Magnoliopsida > Asparagales > Amaryllidaceae > Allium > Allium sativum. The sequence goes on along the minus strand of CM060913.1, from coordinate 417,343,218 downwards.
CCATTGGATTTTCCCGAAACCGCAACCGTTGGGTTCGCCTTGGAAATATCTTTCCAACGGCACCAACTTTGTGAAGATCCGACGGTTGGATTGTCTGGAATGTTTAATTCAAATCTGAAGAAAAACAGCGCCAGAAACGATTATATTTATATATATATAAAAATATAATTAAATTAAATCGAATAACGACACTGCAGTTCGTAAATTGAAATCGTAACTTCAAATGGCTAGTGTGGAAGATCAGACCGTCGGATTTTCCCAAAACTGAAACCGTTAGATTCGTTTTGAAATGACCTTCCTAATGATATAAAATTTGTGAAGATCCAACGGTTAGATTTTCAGATATGTGTAAAACAAAATTAGTGGAAAGCAGCGCTAGTGCATCGGTACGACATGTAATGTCGTTTAATTAAATATGGCCGTTTTAAAATAAAATAAAAATGGCGATATATCGTTATAAAATACTATAGACGATATAGAGTGGAAATAAACCAATTTTGTTGTGTTTGCTTGATATGTGATGGTTGAATGTATTTGACATGAAAATTATAACTAAATAACTGAAATGTGAATGTTGAATAGTCCAACCATGGGAATAATTGATTTGAAAATCTAAATATACGTGGGTTATTTGAAAAGGCCGAGGTTATCTCATTTCAAATAATCGATCGACGTTGAGAAGTCGAAGAGTGGAAGATGGTTGAAGACCGACGATCTTCACATTGGATGGATGGGCGCTACTGATGCTCGTGATTGGAGTAGCTACCATGAAGGAACTGAAGTAGTAGCCGTCCAAACATACTGTTGATTGTACGGATATGCGAGGAATTGGTGCCTCCGGTTTCGTTCAGACCCAGAACGGACTTGTAAATGGACTGTGTGTCTGACATTGGATTTTGTTCTGTGTTGATTGATCTCTGTTAAATATATATCTGTTTGGCGGCGGAGAATTTATTCTCTTGCTTAACGCCCTTCTCTGAGACGTATGAGCTCAGAGGTTATGTATTGACAGAAATCAGTCGCATGGAGTGGATTGCCTGTGTGGCACGCCTAAGTGGCATATGATCAAGGCTTCTGTTGCAAAGCAAAGTCTTGTGGTTGATGATCAAAGCATGGTCTGTGTGACGTAGCTTTGTGTATAACGTGAATTCGCGAGCCTCACACCTCGGTATGAGTCAAAAACGGGAGAGTGACTGCAGGGAGAGCACGACGTTTCTTTCTAGCTAAGGTGGTGTCAGTGACCTACCAGCCCTGACATTATATATACTTTTCACCTGTGTGGTTGTTGGAATGCGAGGCGCCTCGATATAGGTCTGTAAGGACCGGGAAACGTGTGTTCAGGAATTGCCAATCCTCAAAAGTAAGAGAGGACCGACCCTGAAGATCCAAGGATCATAGTGGGGTCCTGGGACATTTGCTAGAGTGTCTCGAATCGGAGAGGAGCTTGCCCCTTGCCTTGACTCATGAAGGAATCCAATTTCCAATACGAAATATGCGGACGTGATTGTATTACTAGTATGGAGACATAGTAGATGGTAGCTATGCCGCCTAGGATTGATATTTATGATTGAATTTGCTTTTGAAACATATATACACTAGTAATAATATCAAACACTTTTGTTTTATTCGTAAAAAGCATTTTTGGCCATTATAAGGTAAAAACTCTATCCTCCGGCTTGCGTTGCATTGTGTGATGGGACCTGAGTCTTATAATGGCTTCATTTTATAAAAAGCATTGCGATGATTTAATCATTTACTTTATTTCATGCACTAGCACTCATTGGAGTAAACCCGTTCCGCGAAAGTGGCATGGTCCTTTGATTTGCCTTATTATTATTGTTAATAAGTTAAGTAGATTTCTCATACCAGTCCCATGACTGACTCGTAGTTTGTTTCACCTTGCAAACTCGAGTGCCCTCATTTTCACACGGGCAGCCTAGTTACAGGTTTCTGACGCACTTTTGGCTCATGGCGAGGCTTGACTACACCGTGCTGACTTGGATTTTCTCCGCCATTATTGTATCTATATTATGATTCCGCCATTGGCGATGTAGACTGATATTTATTTTGAGTACTCTTTATGTATGATTCCGCCTCAGGCGATGGTGACTGACTATGTATCATTATGCGCTAAGTTGTATCTTGTACTGTGCTCCTCTGATGTGATGATACCTATATGATTCCGCTGTCATATGTGTGTAAATTATTCTATTTTCTGTTTATGCTATTATCTATGATCTGCTAATGATGATTAATGTGTTATATTCCAATAATTATCCTTAACACCGTGTAATGGGGTTTTGGGATCGTCACACTAGCAGTTTAATCAAACGGCCAACACACAATCAATCAGCCAATATTTAACAGTTCTAAAAAATACAACATGAAATTATAAATTGTTCAGAGTTAGTGAGATTTACTCACATTGGCAGTTCATCGCTAAAGAACGATAAACTGTTGTTTGATTTGAATCAAACAATTTAATTCGCCGTAAATTCAAACGAGCTCCAATGGACTTCCAATCAGTTTCATTGTGGAGTGCTTCATACGATCCCAACACAACTTACGGTTCGTCAATCTGATATCGTACGACAAAGTTACACACTTTTAAAGTTTTGAATATAATTTAAATTAAATAAACTTGGATTTAATTAAATAACGGGCCTTCACCTTCTACTTGGCCCAACCCGTTTGTTTCTTGGCCCATTCACCGTTGTACAGGCCCAGACCATAACTCCTTCTTCCCCGATATTTATCTGACCTGCTCATCTTCAAACTCCCCCAATTCAAAACATACAAAGCTTCCATCCCGCACCATTCTCCCACGAACTTCCAAACCGATCTCACCATCAAGCTTTTCTTCCAACTCTCATCTTCACTGACATAACAACCTGGAAATCGCACTCTGTATAACCCCTGCGTTGGAATCGTACTCCTCACATCTATCAGATGAAGTCGCGACATCTTTTGTGACCAGTTTCATCCAAACTTTGCCAACCACCGCTAACCGACGTGCTGAGGCCAGAATCAGCCTCGAAATCGTTGATTTCCGCCTTGATTTGCAAAACAGACGAACCCTAGGTTCGCTGAAACTCCCATCGCCTATTCGAGCGACAAGAACAAGGATCGAACTTCATGAAAGAGACATAGAATCGTAGCTTACCATCTCAGGAGTTCAGAAATATGTATATCAGGATTTATATAAATTTATACGAATTGATTTTGAGTTTTCTTTCTTGCATTTTGGGTTTTGAAAAGAAGAAAAGCCTGGCGGCTTGAAATGGGTTATATAGCGGGGATCACATTCTTGTGTGGTTGAAAAACGAGGATTGCGTGGCCTTGTTTAGTCCACTCATCTTAGGATATTTTATTTTATTAAATATATATTGTCAAACTAGTCTTTAAAAAAATCCTGTGATCACTTATGATACCCAAAAATCAACAAACTGGACATGCAGCTACAGTTCGACATTACGGTCCCAACGAAACTGGTTTCGTCGAATTCTGACTTCGGGTGCTCACACAACGTATTTTTAACCGTCGAAATACTAACTGTTTCTTACTCTAAAAATCCGTACGGCCACATACTGACTTCAAAAATCACGGAAATTGAAATCTAGCAATAATTTAATATTGTAAATCCAACAAAATTGGTTTCGTCGAATTCTGAGGTCGTTTGCAAAACTGGCTATTTTTAAAGCTCTGAGTGACCCATTTAAATATATAAATATATTTAAAAATAATTAAATTAAATATTTATAAATAAATATTATCGTATATATTCACAGCAGAATATCATACAGCTCTACTGGGATTTATAACTTGATATTTCAAATCCTGATTAAAACGATATTCGATTTATATTGAAATCCCTTTTTTAAAATATAAATAATTCCTTTATAAATTATAAAGGAATTCCACAGCGACTTTTCTAAAATTTGATTTGGACGTAAATCAAAATCTACACGACGAAATCCCGATTTTTCTCTTCCACTAGAAAGATATACTCCACCAGCTCCACACGTTTCTTGTTTCACAGAAATCCAGCATAAAACGAATCATGTACATTCAGTTGAAGTTCAAATCGCCAAATTACGAACTACAACGCCATTTCAAGCTCGATTTTAATTATAATATAATTATACATTCAAACTGTCATTCAAATAATTTATTCATTATTCTAATTCAAATCCTAAACTGAATTAAATATCACAGATGATCCAGTTCACACCATATCGCCATTTCAGCCAATTTTGATTATTTCAGAATTAAATATATTATTTAATTTATTATTTTAATTAAATATTCACCATTATTTAATTTCATGACCATTAAATCCTTTAATTCACTATTTAAATAATTAAATAAATTAATTATTATATCGCTGAAAATGTGGGTCATTACATTCTTCCCCACTTAAAATAATTTCGTCCTCGAAATTGCTAAGGTAGAGGACGACCCTATCGACTGGTTAGAACATATTTGTTCACTTCTTAACTTCAGTTTCAACTGAACCAATTTAATTTCAATTAGAAATTTATTTAATTCTTATCAGCGAAAATTTCCAAAAATCCTGAAAATTTTCTAACATCTTAACTTTTCAAAAAATTTCGCCAGCACTTCCTTTGTACTGGTCAGTACGTCAAACCACCACTAGCCTCTCTGGGTCATCTCCATCCCAAAATAAAATCAAACAGCCAAGCAGCTTGCCAATTCGGCTCATAAATCTTATATCCAATAGAAATATAAACTTGTACCTTTTGTCGGCATATCATTATATCCTTTCTACCTGTTATCTATTCAGCGGATACAAGGGTCATCCCAATCAAATTCCAATCTGCTTTTATCCACAACACAACTATTCGCTTATGTCCGAGCCAAATATCATTTCAAGTCGAGTTTCTTCTCGATTCCTAACTCTTAACTTGATTATCACATTACACTTCAAATTTGAATCTCACAATCCAATTTGTCTTGATATCATTCTAATTCAATCTCAGTTACCACTTTACTGGCTTTACTTTAATTCAAATTTGCTTTCAAAAATTTCTGTTAAATTTGTTTTTAATTCAAACAATCTTTCCCTGGGAGTTTTTAAACAGTTTATGCTTTTCAAAAATTAAATTTTCCTTTTTGAAATTCAACACAACTTGTCTTCCCAAAACAAATTCAAAACAGTATCTCTGGTAGTAATTCGTCACTTACAACTCGAAAATGAATACTGATGATGCAGCTGTCATCATCAGAATCTATTTTACAGCGATCGAAGTGAGTTCAATACTATAAAACCATTTCTAAACATTTCCAATTTGAAATTCATTTCAAAATATAATTCACACTGCTTGTAAAACAATTTAAAATCTCCCAGGATCTTAAATTTTCCTTATTTTTAATCCAAATCTACAAACACTTATCCAATTCTCCAAAGTTTTAAATTCAATTTCTGGTTTAAATTCAGATTTAATTCATCTGATTTCACGTATTTCACTTATATGAATTCTGATTGGTTATTTACATAACCATTTAATTTATAATCTTACTCGATTATAAAATCAACCAATATATCCACTATATTATAATTTTGATATATATATATCTTCTCTATATCAAGATATACCTTGGGTAAACTTATTTTAATTTACCCTCTTTTCAAAACATATCGTGTCGACCCATCATATTCGAGTGTTTATAAACTCCTACCGATACAATGGATCAAACGGATCGACCAGAACCCATAAACAACTCAACCAATAAATCTCCACAATATAAAACCACTTTATATCAAATTACAAATATGCACTCGTATACATACACTCAAACTCAATCTAGGGTATTACTAACCCTATCTCTACCGAGTCACGCCACAGAGCCAAGGTAATTACTTAACTTAAGCTCTGATACCAACTGTAATGACCCGGGTTTTTTTCGACCTTGGTTATCCGATATACAACACATATCGAACATCCAAGGCTCGAAAATACCGGGTGATTAATGAAAGAAATTAGAGGGTGAGAATAGATAAGATAGAAACTTATAATAGAAGAAGAAGAAGAACACAACATCAGAGTAGCACGAACCTCACAGCGGAACGAACAACATATAATATATATAACATAACTTGAAATATACATCTGTATTTGAATATACATATCATTTCAAAGTACAGCACTTACAACACAGCGGAAATAAACTATAGCAATATGATCCTGAAGCCTCCTGCTCCAGCTCTTCAAGTATCTGTAAATCCCGACTACTTGACTGCCCGTACAAAATTGGACACCCAAGAGTTTAGGGAAAACAAAACAAAATAAACTCTGGGTCAGTCATGGGACTGGTGTGAGTAGAAACAGTTTAAAACAGTTCAAGCAGGTAAATGATATCTCATAAGACCACTGAAGCGACCCGAACTTCCCCGGTCTCCGAAGAGAAGAGAAAGAACGAATTGTTTTGAGAACACGACAAATTAGAACGCAGACGGAAGAACATTTCAACAATTCATCAGAATACAAGAATATACAGAGTATAAATAAATATTACAAAGAAATATCAGAGATTTAAATTACATTTAAATACATCGCAGCGGGAAATAATACAATACACAACTAGAAGAGATATACGGATACAAAGCTTTCCGGATATCATTCCAGCTGTAAACCAGGATCCTGTGAATATAAATCTACAAAACCAAAACTACTAGCTGCCCGTGTCAAAATAGGGGCACCCAGAGTTTAGGTTAAAACAATAAACTCCAGGTCAGTCATGTGACTGGTGTGAGAACTAAAACAGTTAATAATCTTTATTTTAAAGATAGGTAAATCAAGGGACTACGCCGCTAACGCGGAACGGGTTTCCTCCTAAGAATACCAGTGCATATAACAAAATAGCGCAATGCTTTTTGGAAAAATGAAGCTATTATAAGACCCAAGTCCTATCACACAATGCAACGCAAGCCGGGGGATAGGGTTTTCCCTTATAATAGCCAAACATGCTTAGTACGTTTAAAACAAATCATTTGATACTACTATAAGTGCATAGTGTATAAAACAACTTCAAATCATAAGTATCAATCATAGACGGCATAGTATCCCATGCTACTATGTTGCCATACTAGGCTCTACAATTAAAACCGCATATGTCACATATTGGAAGTTGGATTTCCATCTGTGAACCGAGGCAAAAGATAGTCCTCAACCGATTCGAGACGCTCTAGCCCGTGTCTCAGGAACAGCCGCAACTGCCCCTTGGATCGTCAGGGTTGGTCCACCGATGTGGATTATTATGCCTGAACACTACGTCTCCCCACCCTATGGGGTGTCAATGAGTCCAATGACTCCATCGGTCCCGGATCGACCGATATATCCGAGGCGCCTCGCAACAGCAACAACCACATAAGTCAAACTCGTCAGGGCATGTAAAACCACTGACGCCACTTCTAGCTAGAAAGAAACGCATGTCCTCCCTGATGTCCTCTCCCGTTTCTGGTTCACAACCGGGGTGTGAGGCTCGCGAATTCACGTTACATAAAGCTATGCCACACAGGCGGTGCTTTGATCATCAACCACAAGACTTTGCTTTTCAACAGAAGCCTCGATCAATTGCCACTTAGGCATGCCACACAGGCAATTCACTCCATGCGTTTGATATCCATCGATATATAACCCCTGAGCTCGTACGTCTCAGAGAAGGGCGTTAAGCAAGAGAATAGATTCTCCGCCGCCAAACAGATATATATTTAATAGAAATCAATCACACAGACTAAATCCAATGTCAGACACACAGTCCATTTACAAGGCCGTTCTGGGTCTGAACGAAACCGGAGGCACCTAGTACCCCGCATATCCATCGATCTCCAAGTACGTCTGGACGATCACCAACTGTTTCCATCTTCTTGGGTGTACAACCCAATCAAGATCATCAGTAATCACCCAAACAACGTGAAGACTTCCGGTCTTCAACCACCGTCTTCATCTTCGACACCATGTCGAATCAGTTATTCAGAATGGGATAAACCCGGTCTTTCTGAACAACTCGCGTATATATATAATAAACATGTGTTACACAAACACAACATACGCCTCATTCCAATTCATAATATTCTTTTATTCAAATATTCTTATATTTTGGTAAAGGTTCCCATTAATTTTATCAAAGATAAATTCTTTAAATTTATTCTTTAATCTCCTTTGAATATCAATTCAAACTAGTCGGGATTAGCGAACCACACCGAAGTAATCATTTATTTTTATTTCCCAATCCCAACCTATTCATCCCATGAAGTAAAACTGGTCATACTTCCTACCTAACACCACGGTGTTATCGGTAAATTCAATTACCATTTCACGTTCAAATCTAGTTAAAGATTTAAATATCGCCAGGAGCAAAACTGGTGATACTCCATTCTCGATCTTTTCAGTCTAATTAAAGATTCATTAAAATTCCACTTAGTTTTAATCGTTAACTGGGTTAAAGAATCAATGTCATTTTAAACACGGTTCACGATAAACCCAAAATCACATTCCATTAATTATCGGGTTAAAGAACGAGTGTTAATTAAAACATGGTCCACGATAAACCCAGAAATCAATATCAATTCAATTCCAATTAAATATTATTTAATTGGTACACTTCATTAAATCTAAATAAAAAAATTTAATCTTTTCTCAACTGGGTTCAAGAACAGTGTTGATGAAGACATCATTCACGACAAACCAAAATCACATTTGATATCAAATACAAGGCTCTGAATAGAAAATATATCGGCTTATATTCAATATCAAATTCTACGACCAACAAATGTCATATTGGAAATAATGATATAAATATATATCATTCAAATTTCCATAACAACATTTGTATAATCACGAATTCCAACATCGAAATAATCCAAAGACAATTTCGATTCAAATCCCTTCCAATGCAATTATTGGAAATTCTGGTTATATTTCAAAACCATTTCAAACTCACTTTATTTATTTTAAAAATAAATAAATTACTATTCTAGTTCAAAACTAGTTCATTTCGATAAAAATCTATTTTTATCTTTTCAAATATGGAATTTTTCATCCCAATTCTTCACAAATCATTTCTTATGATTTTACACAAATTATTACTATTTTAATAATTTCATCAAGGCCCGTACAGTCGATTTCCATCAACGGCCATCGAACTGCACTTACAACGACCTTTTCCAAATTTGATTTGGACATAATTCCAAATCCAACCGTTTGATTTCAAATTTCTAATATTCGTTACAAAGCTCTTTTCGATACGAACCCAACGGTTCCAGTTTTAGGAGAATCCGACGGTCGGATCTCCCGCAATATCCATTCGAAGTCAATGGTCGAAATTCGCGAACTGCCGCGGCGCGGCGCGTTCTATTCAGGCCATTATATTATATATATAATATATACTTCATCGATTTCAATTCAAAACGTCTTATATAAATCGTTTTTTAAATTCGTTTTCAAAACGATTTTAACTTCATTCCAAATTCAAATCAAAATTGAATTTTTCCTTATAAATTCGTTTTAAATTCATTTCAAATTGATTTCAATTCAAATTGATTTCTAATTCAATTTCAGTTCGTTTTCAATTCAATTTGAATTCATTTCTATTCGATTTCAATTTGAATTCATTTCTATTCGAATTCATTTCTATTCAATTTCAAATCGAATTCGTTTCTATTCAATTTCAATTCGAATTCGTTTCTATTCAATTTTAATTCGAATTCGTTTCTATTCAACTTCAATTCGAATTCGTTTCTATTCAATTTCAATTCGAATTCGTTTCTATTCACTTTCAATTCGAATTCGTTTCTATTCAATTTCAATTCGACTTCGTTTCTATTCAATTTCAATTCGAATTCGTTTCTATTCAATTTCAATTCGAATTTGTTTCTATTCAATTTCAATTCGAATTCGTTTCTATTCAATTTAATTCGAATTTCAATTCTTTTCAAAATATCAGATTTTGAAATCACTTTCGATATTCATTATAAAATGAATAAAATCGATATAAATATCGTTCACGTCAAAATGGCGTCAATCTAATCAACACGGCTTCATATATTTTTATTTTCAAATATTCTATTTCAAATATTTCTACTTCAAATATTTCTATTCAAATATTTCTTTTTCAAAACTGGAATGAGGCCCAATCAATTACCATAATGTTAATTATATGGATTTTCTACAACACATGTATACAATAACAACGATGAATAATCAACCATCATCCAAAGTGCATTCTACACTGTATAAGCATCGAATATAAATATTTAATGCTCATAACAGTCTGTCCATCAATCGATCGACGTACAACTAATTATTGGGACTAGTGTATGTCATATATCATCCCAATACCCGTGTGGAGTTTTCAAACAATCAAACACAGATTTTATTTGTGCAGTTGGGCGATGTGTAAAATCTATCGTCCCAATCAATATCAATCAAATCAGTGCATATAAACAAATCATCCGATCTGTTTATATTCATTTATTTTATATACACGTTAAAAATTCTATTTTCAACTATAAAATATTTTTAACTATATAAATATTTTATTTCTTTTCACATCACATCACACAATCAACTACACATCAAAATCAAACAAACAAGCATACAAGCCGTCCATGGTCTGTGGACGACGGGTGTCGGGTGCTACTAAACACCGTCTGCATCCTAGTATATATTTTAACTAGAAAATTAAATTAAAGGTGAGAAGTTATCACAGATTAGCTAATCCAATCCGACGACTCTTCTAATGTAGAAGTCTTTGCTGTTCTCGCCTTTTGTCACTTTCGTTGCCCGTATTCACTACATATATAAAAATCACATTGTAACAACCCGGAAAATCTGGGCCAGTTTAAAATTTTTATTTTGGCAATTTTAGCGAGTTTTGATTATTTAATATGAATTATTTTAAATGATATCGACGAGAAATTTATTTTGAATATAATTCGAACGTATATATTATACGCGTCGTCGTTAGAATATAAATATTTATATATAATTATAAATAGAATTGAAAATGGCGCGGTAGTTCGATAATTCGATTTCAAACTTCAATTGAATGTACCGGGTGCAAAACAATCCGGATTTTAGTGAAACCAAAAATAATGGAATCCAATAGTGAATATCTTTCCAACGAATCCGAAAAATCAAAAGTTCGTAGCGGGAATCAAAAGATATGTCCAGTTGAAAATTCTGAATAGTCGCTATGGAATTCAGGCCCTTAAAAATGGACATTTTGCAAATGACCTCGGATTTCGACGAAACCAGTTTTGTTGGGTCCGCAGTGTCAAATTATTGTTAGATTCCAAATTTCATAATTTTTCGAATCAATATGTGAGCGTGGCAAAGGAAAACGCGTTTGACCAGTTTCAGTTGATTTTAATCGACTGGAAATTGGCCATTTTTCTAACGGTCTCAGAATTCGACGAAACTAGTTTTGTTAGGACCGTATCGTCAATACGAAGCTAGAAAATATTTTTCTGGAATTTTTAGTGTTAGTATGTGACCCCGGTAATTTGAAATGTACGTTAAAAATTCAATATAGTGACTTAAATGTAAATTCAAACGGAAACTGGTTGTAACGATCAAGTCAGCTTGCGATACATATCCCATTGTGTTCGGAATGGGGGTGAAACGCTATGGGCGACAGGCGGTGGGCCTCGTTTCGAGGTCGTATGTAAAGGTCAACATATTTGCAAAATTAAATAATAAAAAAAAAATCTTTCCCCCCCCCTTTATCTTCACTGCCCCCCCCCCCCCCCCGATTCTATTACCAGAAAACAAATAAAAAAAAAAAAAAAAAGATCGCGATAGGCGATCGACGCCCCCTCAAGCGGCGGCGCCGCGATCGACACCCCCCCCCTTTTTTTTCTTCTTCCTCCTCCCCTTCCCTTCCTCGCCTGCAACATCCTCCGCCTCCCCTCCGACGTCGATACCCCCTCCCTCTCGTGCGACAGCGCCAAGCAAATCGCGGACCCCGCTCAAGCCCTAGGGCCGTCGCGCCCGAACCCTATGCCACCACCGCGCCTGCTGGAGCCGCCTCCGCCACCTGCAACCTCCTCCGTCGTGACTCCAGTTCGCCCCCCCTCGACGTGAAGAGCAGCGGTCCTCCCTTGAAGACCACCGTGAGTTTTTCTTTTTAGAAACCGATTTCTGTTTAAATTTAAAACTTTATTTAGATCAGTTGTTATTTATACGTTTAACCCCATAAAGAAATGGTTTTTATTGTGTAAAAAGAAATCATTTTTCACTTTAGAAAGATTAGGTTTTTATGTTGTAAAAAGATGTGATTCTTTCTTTATAAAAAGACTTGATCTTTAATTGTACAATGATATGATTTTTCTTAGTTTAATTGTTAACTATAGAAAAATAGGATTTTTCATAAGTAAAGGTTAAGATTTTGTTAATATAAAAGTCAAGATTTTTGGTTAATAAAAGAGATAAAAAAAAAAAAAAAAAAAACTGAATTTTTAATTATGTTGTAATGAAAAATAGGATTTTTATATATTGAATAGCGAACTAAAAATTCGATTTTTATATATTGAACTTAGAAATAAAAATTCGATTTTTATATATTGGCTTTGAACTAAAAATTCGATTTTTATATATTGAACTTTGAACTAAAAAAATTCGATTTTTATAAATTGAATAACGAAGTAAAAATTCGATTTTTACATATGTAGTGGCTATGGGCAACGAAGACGACAAAGATGCGATAGCGATGAAGATTTCTATCAATGAAGTGCCGTGGAGCTTGGATAGCTATAAGTGAGAATTCCTCACCTTTCGATTTCTTTTCTAGTTATATATATATACTAGGATGCAGACGGTGCTTAGTAGCACCCGACACAATCGTCCACAGACTATGGACTTGTTTGTTTGGCTGTTTGGTTATTGATTGCGATATTGGTTTGAATGTGGTTTGTGGTGTGAATAATCGAATCGATAAATTGGTTAGGATTAGACGTGCGCCGTTATAAGGCGAAGGAGTAAGGCTAGGTTAGACTCTTACTCCAAATTTTGTGGTTTGCAAAATGAGATTGATTTGATTGATGTGTGAATGGCGTGGGCCTTCACTAGACCGGGGATAAGGCTAGGCCTTGTCCCGTTTCTAGTATCGTGCCGTTATGCCGCCGAAATTTTCTAAAATATGTTAGAGAATAAAAATATCATTTTATTGTGTAAATGAATTGAATAGAAATTCATATGTTGGAATAAAATGTTTTATCGTTAAAAATATAATTTTTAACGTGAGAATGAATATAGTGAAAGTGAATAAAATAAATATTCATTTACAAACCAGACGGTTTGTTTATGTACACTTATTTGAAGGACATTGATTGGGTCGATAAATTTTACACATCGCCCAACAGCACAAATAAAATATGTGTTTGATTGTTTGAAACCCCACACGGGTGTTGGGATGAAATTTGAAGTTCACTCATCCCGATTGATTGAATATGTCGATCGGTTGATTGACAGGCTGTTTTAAGCGTTGGATATCTATATTTGATGCTTATACAGTGTAGTGCACTTTGGTTGATGGTTGATTATTTTTCCATGCTATTATATACATGTGTTGTATGAAAATCCATATAATTAACTTTATATGGTAATTGATTGGGCCTCATTCCAGTTTTAAAATAGAAATATTTGAAATAGAAATATTCGAAATGGAATATTTGGAAATATCAATATATGAAGCCGTGTTGATTAGATTGACACCATTTTGACGTGATCGATATTTATATCGATTTTAAAACGATTTCGAAATGAATTGAATTGAAAACGATTTCGAAATGAATTGAATTGAAAACGATTTCGAAATGAATTGAATTGAAAACGATTTCGAAATGAATTGAATTGAAAACGATTTCGAAATGAATTGAATTGAAAACGATTTCGAAATGAATTGAATTGAAAACGATTTCGAAATGAATTGAATTGAAAACGAATTCAAAATGAATTGAAAACGATTTCGAAATGAATTGAATTGAAAACGATTTCGAAATGAATTGAATTGAAAACGAATTCGAATTGAATTGAAAACGATTTCGAAATGAAATGAATTGAAACCGAATTCAAATTGAATTGAAAACGATTTCGAAATGAATTGAATTGAAAACGATTTCGAAATGAATTGAATTGAAAACGATTTCGAAATGAATTGAATTGAAAACGAATTGAAATGAATTCAAATTGAATTGAAATTTGAATTGAATAGAAATGAATTTTGAAACAAGTTTATAAAGAAGAATTCAATTTTGATTTGAATTGAAAAGGAAGTTGAAATTGCTTTTGAAACGAATTTAAAATTATTTATATAATTCGTTTTAAATAGAAATCGACGAAGTATATATTATATATATTATATATATAATATAATGGCCTGAATAGAACGCGCCGCGCCGCGGCAGTTCGTGAATTTCGACCATTTATTTCAAACGGACATTGCGGGAGATCCGACCGTCGGATTCTCCTAAAACCGGAACCGTTGGGTTCGTATCGAAAAGAGCTTTCTAATGAATGTTAGAAATTTGAAATCTAACGGTTGGATTTGGAGATACGTCCAAATCAAATTCGAAAAAGGTCGCTGTAAGTGCAGTTCGATGGCCGTTAATGGAAATCGACTGTACGGGCCTTGATAAAATTATTAAAAATAGTAATAATTTGTGTAAAATCATAAGAAATGATTTGTGAAAGTTGGGATGAAAAACTCCATATTTGAAAAGATAAAAATAGATTTTTATCGAAATGAACTAGTTTTGAACTAGAATTATAATTCTATTTATTTTTAAATAAATAAATTGAATTTGAAAAGGGTTTTGAAAATAACCAGAATATCCAATGATAGCATTGGAGGGGATTTGAATCGAAATTGTCTTTGGAATATTTCGATGTTGGAATTCGTGATTATACAGGTGTTGTTATGGAAATTTGAAAGATATATATTTATATCGTTATTTCCAATACGGCATTTGTTAGTCGTAGAATTCGATATTGAATATAAGCCGATATATTTTCTATTCAGAGCCTTGTATTGAATATCGAATGTGATTTGGGTTTGTCGTGAATGGTGTCTTCACTAACACTGTTCTTGAACCCAGTTGAGAAAAGATTAAATCTTTTTATTTAGATTTAATGAAGTGTACCAATTAAAAATGATATTTAATTGGAATTGAATTGGGAATGATTTTTGGGTTTATCGTGAACAGTGTTTTAAATAACACTTGTTCTTTAACCCGATAATTAATGGAATTGATTTTTGGGTTTATCGTGAACAGTGTTTTAAATAACACTTGTTCTTTAACCCGATAATTAATGGAATTGATTTTTGGGTTTATCGTGGACAGTGTTTTTAAATAACACTCGTTCTTTAACCCGATAATTAATGAAGGTGATTTTGGGTTTATTGTGAACTGTGTTTTTAAATGACACGGATTCTTTAACCCAGTCACAGATTAAAACTAAGTGGAGTTTTAATGAATCTTTAATTAGATTGAAATAATCGAAGTGGAGTATCACCAGTTTTGCTCCAGGCGATAGTTAAATCTTTAATTAGATTTGAACGTGAAATGGTAATTGAATTTACCGATAACACCGTGGTGTTAGATATGAAGTACTACCAGTTTTACTTCATGGGATGAATAGGTTGGGATTGGGAAATTAAAACAAATGATTACTTCGGTAAGGTTCGCTAATCCCGACTAGTTTGAATTGATATTCAAAAGTTGATTAAAGAATAAATTCAAAAATTTATCTTTGATAAAATTAATGGGAACCTTTCCCTATGAATGTGAAATTAGAAACTAACTGTCGGTTAGCTAAGTAGAATGGTTTTCTGGATATTGATCTGATGTTGGTTTCGGCCTTCGGGGTTAATATTTGGGGAATTATTCTCTTGATTAATTTACGGTTAGTGACTGATGGATTGGAATGAGGCGTATGTTGTGTCTGTGTAACACTTATTTAAAATATACGCGAGTTATTCGGGAAGACCGGGTTTATCCCATTCTGAATAACTGATACGACGATAAGTCGAAGATGAAGACGATGGTCGAAGACCGGAGGTCTTCACGTCGTTTGGGTAATTACTGATGATCTTGATTGGGCTGTACACCCAAGAAGATGGAAACAGTTAGTGATCGTCCAGACGTACTTGGAGATCGATGGATATGTGGGGTACTAGGTGCCTCCGGTTTCGTTCAGACCCAGAACGGACTTGTAAATGGACTGGGTGTCTGACATCGGATTTCATTCTGTGTGACTGATATCGGTTGCATAGGATGGTATGCCTGTGTGGCATGCTAAGATGCAAATGATCAAGGCTTCTGTTGAAAAGCAAAGTCTTGTGGTGATGATCAAAGCACGGCCTTTGTGGCGTAGCTTTGTGTAACGTTTACCTCGCGTGTTTCACACCAGGTATGAACCAAAAACGGGAGACGGACCTCAGGGAGGGCATGCGTTTCCTTCTAGATAAAAAGTGGCGTCAGTGGTTTTACACGCCCTGACGAGTTTGACTTATGTGGTTGTTGCTGTTGCGAGGCGCCTCGGATTGATCGGTCGTTCTCGAACCGATGGAGTCATTTGGTTGGCTCATTTACGCCCCAAAGGGCGGGGAAACGTAGTGTTCAGGCATTCTTAATCCACATCGGTGGACCGGCCCTGTCGCTCCAAGGGACGATGCGTTCTGTTCCTGAGACATGGGCTAGATTGTCTCGAATCGGTTGAGGACTATCTTTTGCCTCGGTTCATAGATGGAAATCCAATTTCCAAATACGTGACATTTGCGGTTTTATTTGTAAACCTATATATGGCGACATGATATATGGTACCCATGCCGCCTATGATTGATACTTATGATTTGAAGTTGTTTTATACACTATGCACTTATTATAGTATCAAATGATTTGTTTTAAAACGTATCAAGCATTCTTTGGCTGTTATAAGGGAAAACCCTATCCCCCGGCTTGCGTTTGCATTGTGTGATAGGACCTGGGTCTTATAACAGCTTCATTTTTCTTTATTTAGCATTGCGCTGTTTGTTTTATGCACTGGTATTCTTGGAAGGAAACCCGTTCCGTGTTATACGGCGTGGTCCCTTGATTTACCTAGCTTTAAGAATAAAGATTAACTGTTTTAGTTCTCACACCAGTCACATGACTGACCTGGAGTTTATTGTTTTAACCTAAACTCTGGGTGCCCTTATTTTGACACGGGCAGCTAGTAGTTTTGGTTTTGCAGATTTATATTCATAGGATCCTGGTTTACAGCTGGAACGATATCCGGAAAGCTTTGTATCCGTATATCTCTTCTAGTTGTGTATTGTATTATTTTCCGCTGCTATGTATTTGAATGTAATTTAAATCTCTGATATTTCTGTGTAATATTCATTCATACTCTGTATATTCTTGTAATCTGATGCATTGTTGTAATATACAATGAAACGTTCTTCTGTATGCGTTCTGCTGTGGCTTGTTCTCGAACTATCCGACGCTTTCCTTTACGGGGAGGTTGCGGGTCTTTACACGTGGTATCAGAGCTTTGGTTTACAAAGCTAGAGAACAAGACACATTAGAACCATACGAAAGAATTTATCAGATATTGGATTAGCAATATCCAATTAGAATGACTCGCTAGAGATAGGATCAGTAGTATCCTAGAACGAGTGTGAAGAGTATATTTTTCAAATGAAAATAAATTTCGTTTTGAAAATTTAAATCAATTATTCGTATTTGATTATTTATTTTATATTGATTAGGACAATCCGATATATAAAGATTTTTCATATATGTCTTGCAAACGTGTATTCGAAGTTTTAATATATTGGGTAGATATAGAATCCCTCTAGTGCCCGGGAGTAATTCTGGTGATGGGGCACTGTCGCCAGTATTTATTTTTGAGCGACGAAAGTGAGATTTCTATATATTTCCTATTGACTGGTGTGAGAACCAAAATTAGATAGGGCCTATTGTTGTGATTTGGCATCAAAAATCTGATTTTTGACTATGTATCAAAGTTATGAATTTGAAACTCTAATTCACTAATTGATTGATGTTTGTGTTGTTTGTTTATTTGGTTGCTAATTTTGAACCATTATGACTAATTTAACCAAATATTGAATTATATTGAAAATTGGTTGCATTTGCTTGCATATACATATATATCTTTGAACAGGTCATAGCAAGGAGGCTAGAGCAGAGAATAAAATTTGTTTGCCCGACAAATAGGTACATGTTTACTACATAATTTCCTGTTTTGTTTGGGTGATGATGATTTTGTGAGCCTATTGGCTAGCCGCTTGGCTTTTTCTTTTTCTTTTTGAGATCTGAAGGACCGGGGAAGCTATTTGAAATTCCCCGATGCTCCCATTGCAGGGGAGGTTATGGCGAAATTTTTCAAAAATTTAGGGTGTTAGCCAAATTTTTGAAATTTTGAAAATTCTCAGAAACTAAAGAGTTGGAGAATGGACGCCTGATCGACCGTAGAGCTGAATAATCAAACCACTTTCGACTTTGTTCCTTTTCGGGGACGAAAAGTTTTAAGTGGGGGAGATTGTAACAACCCGGAAAATCTGGGCCAGTTTAAAATTTTTATTTTGGCAATTTTAGCGAGTTTTGATTATTTAATATGAATTATTTTAAATGATATCGACGAGAAATTTATTTTGAATATAATTCGAACGTATATATTATACGCGTCGTCGTTAGAATATAAATATTTATATATAATTATAAATAGAATTGAAAATGGCGCGGTAGTTCGATAATTCGATTTCAAACTTCAATTGAATGTACCGGGTGCAAAACAATCCGGATTTTAGTGAAACCAAAAATAATGGAATCCAATAGTGAATATCTTTCCAACGAATCCGAAAAATCAAAAGTTCGTAGCGGGAATCAAAAGATATGTCCAGTTGAAAATTCTGAATAGTCGCTATGGAATTCAGGCCCTTAAAAATGGACATTTTGCAAATGACCTCGGATTTCGACGAAACCAGTTTTGTTGGGTACGCAGTGTCAAATTATTGTTAGATTCCAAATTTCATAATTTTTCGAATCAATATGTGAGCGTGGCAAAGGAAAACGCGTTTGACCAGTTTTAGTTGATTTTAATCGACTGGAAATTGGCCATTTTTCTAACGGTCTCAGAATTCGACGAAACTAGTTTTGTTAGGACCGTATCGTCAATACGAAGCTAGAAAATATTTTTCTGGAATTTTTAGTGTTAGTATGTGACCCCGGTAATTTGAAATGTACGTTAAAAATTCAATATAGTGACTTAAATGTAAATTCAAACGGAAACTGGTTGTAACGATCAAGTCAGCTTGCGATACATATCCCATTGCGTTCGGAATGGGGGTGAAACGCTATGGGCGACAGGCGATGGGCCTCGTTTCGAGGTCGTATGTAAAGGTCAACATATTTGCAAAATTAAATAATAAAAAAAAAAATCTTCCCCCCCCCTTTATCTTCACTGCCCCCCCCCCCCGATTCTATTACCAGAAAACAAATAAAAAAAAAAAAAAAGATCGCGATAGGCGATCGTCGCCCCCTCAAGCGGCGGCGCCGCGATCGACACCCCCCCTTTTTTTTCTTCTTCCTCCTCCCCTTCCCTTCCTCGCCTGCAACATCCTCCGCCTCCCCTCCGACGTCGATACCCCCTCCCTCTCGTGCGACAGCGCCAAGCAAATCGCGGACCCCGCTCAAGCCCTAGGGCCGTCGCGCCCGAACCCTATGCCACCACCGCGCCTGCTGGAGCCGCCTCCGCCACCTGCAACCTCCTCCGTCGTGACTCCAGTTCGCCCCCCCTCGACGTGAAGAGCAGCGGTCCTCCCTTGAAGACCACCGTGAGTTTTTCTTTTTAGAAACCGATTTCTGTTTAAATTTAAAACTTTATTTAGATCAGTTGTTATTTATACGTTTAACCGCATAAAGAAATGGTTTTTATTGTGTAAAAAGAAATCATTTTTCACTTTAGAAAGATTAGGTTTTTATGTTGTAAAAAGATGTGATTCTTTCTTCATAAAAAGACTTGATCTTTAATTGTACAATGATATGATTTTTCTTAGTTTAATTGTTAACTATAGAAAAATAGGATTTTTCATAAGTAAAGGTTAAGATTTTGTTAATATAAAAGTCAAGATTTTTGGTTAATAAAAGAGATAAAAAAAAAAAAAAACTGAATTTTTAATTATGTTGTAATGAAAAATAGGATTTTTATATATTGAATAGCGAACTAAAAATTCGATTTTTATATATTGAACTTAGAAATAAAAATTCGATTTTTATATATTGGCTTTGAACTAAAAATTCGATTTTTATATATTGAACTTTGAACTAAAAAAATTCGATTTTTATAAATTGAATAACGAAGTAAAAATTCGATTTTTACATATGTAGTGGCTATGGGCAACGAAGACGACAAAGATGCGATAGCGATGAAGATTTCTATCAATGAAGTGCCGTGGAGCTTGGATAGCTATAAGTGAGAATTCCTCACCTTTCGATTTCTTTTCTAGTTATATATATATACTAGGATGCAGACGGTGCTTAGTAGCACCCGACACAATCGTCCACAGACCATGGACTTGTTTGTTTGGCTGTTTGGTTATTGATTGCGATATTGGTTTGAATGTGGTTTGTGGTGTGAATAATCGAATCGATAAATTGGTTAGGATTAGACGTGCGCCGTTATAAGGCGAAGGAGTAAGGCTAGGTTAGACTCTTACTCCAAATTTTGTGGTTTGCAAAATGAGATTGATTTGATTGATGTGTGAATGGCGTGGGCCTTCACTAGACCGGGGATAAGGCTAGGCCTTGTCCCGTTTCTAGTATCGTGCCGTTATGCCGCCGAAATTTTCTAAAATATGTTAGAGAATAAAAATATCATTTTATTGTGTAAATGAATTGAATAGAAATTCATATGTTGGAATAAAATGTTTTATCGTTAAAAATATAATTTTTAACGTGAGAATGAATATAGTGAAAGTGAATAAAATAAATATTCATTTACAAACCAGACGGTTTGTTTATGTACACTTATTTGAAGGACATTGATTGGGTCGATAAATTTTACACATCGCCCAACAGCACAAATAAAATATGTGTTTGATTGTTTGAAACCCCACACGGGTGTTGGGATGAAATTTGAAGTTCACTCATCCCGATTGATTGAATATGTCGATCGGTTGATTGACAGGCTGTTTTAAGCGTTGGATATCTATATTTGATGCTTATACAGTGTAGTGCACTTTGGTTGATGGTTGATTATTTTTCCATGCTATTATATACATGTGTTGTATGAAAATCCATATAATTAACTTTATATGGTAATTGATTGGGCCTCATTCCAGTTTTAAAATAGAAATATTTGAAATAGAAATATTCGAAATGGAATATTTGGAAATATCAATATATGAAGCCGTGTTGATTAGATTGACGCCATTTTGACGTGATCGATATTTATATCGATTTTAAAACGATTTCGAAATGAATTGAATTGAAAACGATTTCGAAATGAATTGAATTGAAAACGATTTCGAAATGAATTGAATTGAAAACGATTTCGAAATGAATTGAATTGAAAACGATTTCGAAATGAATTGAATTGAAAACGATTTCGAAATGAATTGAATTGAAAACGATTTCGAAATGAATTGAATTGAAAAAGAATTCAAAATGAATTGAAAACGATTTCGAAATGAATTGAATTGAAAACGATTTCGAAATGAATTGAATTGAAAACGATTTCGAAATGAATTGAATTGAAAACGAATTCGAATTGAATTGAAAACGATTTCGAAATGAAATGAATTGAAACCGAATTCAAATTGAATTGAAAACGATTTCGAAATGAATTGAATTGAAAACGATTTCGAAATGAATTGAATTGAAAACGATTTCGAAATGAATTGAATTGAAAACGAATTGAAATGAATTCAAATTGAATTGAAATTTGAATTGAATAGAAATGAATTTTGAAACGAGTTTATAAAGAAGAATTCAATTTTGATTTGAATTGAAAAGGAAGTTGAAATTGCTTTTGAAACGAATTTAAAATTATTTATATAATTCGTTTTAAATAGAAATCGACGAAGTATATATTATATATATTATATATATAATATAATGGCCTGAATAGAACGCGCCGCGCCGCGGCAGTTCGTGAATTTCGACCATTTATTTCAAACGGACATTGCGGGAGATCCGACCGTCGGATTCTCCTAAAACCGGAACCGTTGGGTTCGTATCGAAAAGAGCTTTCTAATGAATGTTAGAAATTTGAAATCTAACGGTTGGATTTGGAGATACGTCCAAATCAAATTCGAAAAAGGTCGCTGTAAGTGCAGTTCGATGGCCGTTAATGGAAATCGACTGTACGGGCCTTGATAAAATTATTAAAAATAGTAATAATTTGTGTAAAATCATAAGAAATGATTTGTGAAAGTTTGGGATGAAAAACTCCATATTTGAAAAGATAAAAATAGATTTTTATCGAAATGAACTAGTTTTGAACTAGAATTATAATTCTATTTATTTTTAAATAAATAAATTGAATTTGAAAAGGGTTTTGAAAATAACCAGAATATCCAATGATAGCATTGGAGGGGATTTGAATCGAAATTGTCTTCGGAATATTTCGATGTTGGAATTCGTGATTATACAGGTGTTGTTATGGAAATTTGAAAGATATATATTTATATCGTTATTTCCAATACGGCATTTGTTAGTCGTAGAATTCGATATTGAATATAAGCCGATATATTTTCTATTCAGAGCCTTGTATTGAATATCGAATGTGATTTGGGTTTGTCGTGAATGGTGTCTTCACTAACACTGTTCTTGAACCCAGTTGAGAAAAGATTAAATCTTTTTATTTAGATTTAATGAAGTGTACCAATTAAAAATGATATTTAATTGGAATTGAATTGGGAATGATTTTTGGGTTTATCGTGAACAGTGTTTTAAATAACACTTGTTCTTTAACCCGATAATTAATGGAATTGATTTTTGGGTTTATCGTGAACAGTGTTTTAAATAACACTTGTTCTTTAACCCGATAATTAATGGAATTGATTTTTGGGTTTATCGTGGACAGTGTTTTTAAATAACACTCGTTCTTTAACCCGATAATTAATGAAGGTGATTTTGGGTTTATTGTGAACTGTGTTTTTAAATGACACGGATTCTTTAACCCAGTCACAGATTAAAACTAAGTGGAGTTTTAATGAATCTTTAATTAGATTGAAATAATCGAAGTGGAGTATCACCAGTTTTGCTCCAGGCGATAGTTAAATCTTTAATTAGATTTGAACGTGAAATGGTAATTGAATTTACCGATAACACCGTGGTGTTAGATATGAAGTATTACCAGTTTTACTTCATGGGATGAATAGGTTGGGATTGGGAAATTAAAACAAATGATTACTTCGGTAAGGTTCGCTAATCCCGACTAGTTTGAATTGATATTCAAAAGTTGATTAAAGAATAAATTCAAAAATTTATCTTTGATAAAATTAATGGGAACCTTTCCCTATGAATGTGAAATTAGAAACTAACTGTCGGTTAGCTAAGTAGAATGGTTTTCTGGATATTGATCTGATGTTGGTTTCGGCCTTCGGGGTTAATATTTGGGGAATTATTCTCTTGATTAATTTACGGTTAGTGACTGATGGATTGGAATGAGGCGTATGTTGTGTCTGTGTAACACTTATTTAAAATATACGCGAGTTATTCGGGAAGACCGGGTTTATCCCATTCTGAATAACTGATACGACGATAAGTCGAAGATGAAGACGATGGTCGAAGACCGGAGGTCTTCACGTCGTTTGGGTAATTACTGATGATCTTGATTGGGCTGTACACCCAAGAAGATGGAAACAGTTAGTGATCGTCCAGACGTACTTGGAGATCGATGGATATGTGGGGTACTAGGTGCCTCCGGTTTCGTTCAGACCCAGAACGGACTTGTAAATGGACTGGGTGTCTGACATCGGATTTCATTCTGTGTGACTGATATCGGTTGCATAGGATGGTATGCCTGTGTGGCATGCTAAGATGCAAATGATCAAGGCTTCTGTTGAAAAGCAAAGTCTTGTGGTGATGATCAAAGCACGGCCTTTGTGGCGTAGCTTTGTGTAACGTTTACCTCGCGTGTTTCACACCAGGTATGAACCAAAAACGGGAGACGGACCTCAGGGAGGGCATGCGTTTCCTTCTAGATAAAAAGTGGCGTCAGTGGTTTTACACGCCCTGACGAGTTTGACTTATGTGGTTGTTGCTGTTGCGAGGCGCCTCGGATTGATCGGTCGTTCTCGAACCGATGGAGTCATTTGGTTGGCTCATTTACGCCCCAAAGGGCGGGGAAACGTAGTGTTCAGGCATTCTTAATCCACATCGGTGGACCGGCCCTGTCGCTCCAAGGGACGATGCGTTCTGTTCCTGAGACATGGGCTAGATTGTCTCGAATCGGTTGAGGACTATCTTTTGCCTCGGTTCATAGATGGAAATCCAATTTCCAAATACGTGACATTTGCGGTTTTATTTGTAAACCTATATATGGCGACATGATATATGGTACCCATGCCGCCTATGATTGATACTTATGATTTGAAGTTGTTTTATACACTATGCACTTATTATAGTATCAAATGATTTGTTTTAAAACGTATCAAACATTCTTTGGCTGTTATAAGGGAAAACCCTATCCCCCGGCTTGCGTTTGCATTGTGTGATAGGACCTGGGTCTTATAACAGCTTCATTTTTCTTTATTTAGCATTGCGCTGTTTGTTTTATGCACTGGTATTCTTGGAAGGAAACCCGTTCCGTGTTATACGGCGTGGTCCCTTGATTTACCTAGCTTTAAGAATAAAGATTAACTGTTTTAGTTCTCACACCAGTCACATGACTGACCTGGAGTTTATTGTTTTAACCTAAACTCTGGGTGCCCTTATTTTGACACGGGCAGCTAGTAGTTTTGGTTTTGCAGATTTATATTCATAGGATCCTGGTTTACAGCTGGAACGATATCCGGAAAGCTTTGTATCCGTATATCTCTTCTAGTTGTGTATTGTATTATTTTCCGCTGCTATGTATTTGAATGTAATTTAAATCTCTGATATTTCTGTGTAATATTCATTCATACTCTGTATATTCTTGTAATCTGATGCATTGTTGTAATATACAATGAAACGTTCTTCTGTATGCGTTCTGCTGTGGCTTGTTCTCGAACTATCCGACGCTTTCCTTTACGGGGAGGTTGCGGGTCTTTACACACATTTTTATTTCGCTGTTCAATATATAAAAATCGAATTTTTTACTTTGCTATTCAATATATAAAAATCGAATTTTTACTTACCGTTCATATGAATAAAAAAAATCTAATCTTCTCTTCTATAAAAATGTAATCTTTTCATATAGAAAAATATAATCTTTCCCTTATAAAAATCAAATCTTTTTATTCAATAAAAATAAAACTGATTTTTAATAAATATATGGAAGAACTTACAGCACGTGGCGAGGAGGGTAAAGATGCAGCACCGGAGTTGCTGAGGTGGCGGGGAGGCTCCTCGGGGCGGATTGGAGGGGAGGAGATGGAGGCAGAGGGGGGGTTTCGCAGGCGGAAGAGAGGGGGGGTCACGCATCGCTCAGGGGGGGGGGGGGGGGGTTTCACAGGCGGCAGCAAGGGGGGGGGGGCGACATGGATCGGTTAGTCTAGGTTTTTTTTCTTTCTGAAATGAATCTGAACGGGGGGGGGGGGGGTGCTGAGGGTATAGGAGATGGAAGGTTTTTTTTTCTTTATTTATTTTAAAAAGGTACTTTATATTCTGACCTCGAAACGAGACCCACCGCCTGTCGTCCATAGCTAATTACCCCCATTTTGAACACAATGGGATATGTTTCGTTAGCCAATTCAGCCGTTACGATCAGTTTCCGTTCAAATTAAATTATAAATCTATATATATTCAATTTGAACGTACATTTCAAATTACCGGGGCCACATACTAGCTCGAAAAATTCCAGAAAAAATATTTCTAGCTTCGTATTGACGATACGGTCCTAACAAAACTAGTTTCGTCGAATTCTGAGACCCTTTGAAAAATGGCCATTTTCCAGTCGATTAAATTCAACTGAAATGGTCAAAACACATTTTCCTTTGCCACGCTCACATATTGATTCAAAAAATTATGAAATTTGGAATCTAACAATAATTTGACATCACGGATCCAACAAAAATGGTTTCGTCGAAATCCGAGGTCGTTTGCAAAATTGCTATTTTCAAGGGCCGAAATTCCATAGCGACTATTCAGAATCTTCAACTGGACATATCTTTTGATTCCCGCTATGAAATTTTGATTTTTCGGATTCGTTGGAAAGATAGTCTCGAATAGATTCAAATATTTTTGGTTTCACTAAAATCCGGTTTATTTTGCATCTGGTATGTTCAATTGAAGTTTGAAATCGAATTATCGAACTACCGCGCCATTTTCAATTCCTTTTATAAATATAAATAAATATTTATATTCTATCGTCGATTCAAACGAATATATACATTCGAATTATATTCAAAATAAGTTTCTCGTCGTTATTATTTAAAATAGTTCATTTTAAATAATCAAAATTCGCTAAAATTACCAAAATAAAATTTTAAATTGGCCCAGATTTCCGGGTTATTACAATCTCCCCCACTTAAAACTTTTCGTCCCCGAAAAGGAACAAAGCCGAAAGTTGTTTCACAAATCAACTCAACTTTCATTGTTTTGATTACGGCTTAAGTTCTTCAACTTTTCAGTTTCTAAGAACTTTTCAAAATTTTCAAAAATTTGGCTAACACCCTAAATTTTCGAAAAATCTCGCCATAACCTCCCCTGCACCGGGAGCACGGGAAAATCCCGAAATTGCCATACAGGCCTTCTAATCTCAAAAAGAAAAAGAAAAAGCCAAGCGGCTAGCCAATCGGCTCATAAAATCATCATCACCCAAACAAAACAGTAAATTATGGTAAACATGTACCTATTTGTCGGGCAAACAATTTTATTCTCTGCTCTAGCCTCCTTGCTATGACCTGTTCAATGTAAGTACACGTATATGAAAGCAAATGCGACTAATTTTCAACACAATTCACTATTTGATTCTATTAGGCGTAATGGTTCAAAATTATCAAACAAATAAACAAACAACACAAACATCAATCCATTAGTTGATTAGCTTTTGAAATTCATAACTTTGATATATAGTCAAAAATCACATTTTCGATGCCAAATCACAACAATAAGCCCTATCTAGTTTCGGTTCTCACACCAGTCTAATGGAAATATAGAAATCTCACTTTCGTTACTCGAAAATAAATACTGGCGACGGTGCCCCATCACCAGAATTATCCCCGAGCAACTAGAGTATGATTCTATAACTATCCAGTATATTAAAACTTCGAATACACGTTTGCAAGACATATATGCAAAATCTTTATATATTGGATTGTCCAAATCAATATAGAATAAATAATCAAATACGAATAATTGATTTTAAATTTTCAAAACAAAATTCGTTTCATTTTAAAAATATACTCTTCACACTCGTTCTAGCATACTACTGATCCCATCTCTAACGAGTCATTCTCATTGGATATTACTAATCCAATATCTGATGAATTCTTTCGTATGGTTCTAAGGTGCCTTGTTCTCTGAGCTTTGTAAACCAAATCTCTGATACCAAATGGAGCAGCCTGACGAAATCCGGTAGGCTTTGCAACCATCCCTTCATCCCCCAAAGCAACAGGTAAAACCCACCGTGGCTTCCAAGTGGTCCCCCAGTACGCTTGTTTTACGGCGACCCTCTCGAGCCTCCCGGCCACTGCCTAACCAACCCCCACCACAAGGGACATGTGGGGGTAAGAGTCTCCCATTCGCCACCAAACCACGAAGCGAGAACCCCCCATCATGACTGCAACAAGAACTGGTGATACTCCATTCTCGATCTTTTCAATCTAATTAAAGATTCATTAAAACTCCACTTAGTTTTAATCGTTAACTGGGTTAAAGAATCAGTGTCATTTTAAACACGGTTCACGATAAACCCAAAATCACATTCCATTAATTATCGGGTTAAAGAACGAGTGTTATTTAAAACACTGTCCACGATAAACCCAAAAATCAATATCAATTCAATTCCAATTAAATATTATTTAATTGGTACACTTCATTAAATCTAAATAAAAAGATTTAATCTTTTCTCAACTGGGTTCAAGAACAGTGTTGATGAAGACATCATTCACGACAAACCCAAATCACATTTGATATCAAATACAAGGCTCTGAATAGAAAATATATAGGCTTATATTCAATATCAAATTCTACAACAAACAAATGTCGTATTGGAAATAACGATATAAATATATATCTTTCAAATTTCCATAACAACATCTGTATAATCATGAATTCCAACATCGAAATAATCCAAAGACAATTTCGATTCAAATCCCTTCCAATGCAATTATTGGAAATTCTGGTTATATTTCAAAACCATTTCAAACTCACTTTATTTATTTCAAAAATAAATAAATTACTATTCTAGTTCAAAACTAGTTCATTTCGATAAAAATCTATTTTTATCTTTTCAAATATGGAATTTTTCATCCCAATTCTTCACAAATCATTTCTTATGATTTTACACAAATTATTACTATTTTAATAATTTCATCAAGGCCCGTACAGTCGATTTCCATCAACGGCCATCGAACTGCACTTACAGCGACCTTTTCCAAATTTGATTTGGACATAATTCCAAATCCAACCGTTAGATTTCAAATTTCTAATATTCGTTACAAAGCACTTTTCGATACGAACCCAACGGTTCCGGTTTTAGGAGAATCCGACGGTCGGTTCTCCCGTAATATCCATTCGAAGTCAACGATCGAAATTTGCAAACTGCCGCGGCGCGGCGCGTTCTATTCAGGCCATTATATTATGTATATAATATATATAATATATACTTCATTGATTTCAATTCAAAACATCTTATATAAATCGTTTTTAAATTCGTTTTCAAAACGATTTTAACTTCATTCCAAATTCAAATCAAAATTGAATTTTTCCTTATAAATTCATTTCAAATTGATTTCAATTCAAATTGATTTCTAATTCAATTTCAGTTCGTTTTCAATTCAATTTGAATTCATTTCTATTCGATTTCAATTTGAATTCATTTCTATACAGTTTCAGTTCGAATTCATTTCTATTCAATTTCAATTCGAATTCGTTTCTATTCAATTTCAATTCGAATTCGTTTCTATTCAATTTCAATTCGAATTCGTTTCTATTCAACTTCAATTCGAATTCGTTTCTATTCAATTTCAATTCGAATTCGTTTCTATTCACTTTCAATTCGAATTCGTTTCTATTCAATTTCAATTCGAATTCGTTTCTATTCAATTTCAATTCGAATTCGTTTCTATTCAATTTCAATTCGAATTTGTTTCTATTCAATTTCAATTCGAATTCGTTTCTATTCAATTTAATTCGAATTTCAATTCTTTTCAAAATATCAGATTTTGAAATCACTTTCGATATTCATTATAAAATGAATAAAATCGATATAAATATCGTTCACGTCAAAATGGCGTCAATCTAATCAACACGGCTTCATATATTTTTATTTTCAAATATTCTATTTCAAATATTTCTATTTCAAATATTTCTTTTTCAAAACTGGAATGAGGCCCAATCAATTACCATATAATGTTAATTATATGGATTTTATACAACACATGTATACAATAACAACGATGAATAATCAACCATCATCCAAAGTGCATTCTACACTGTATAAGCATCGAATATAAATATTTAACGCTCATAACAGTCTGTCCATCAATCGATCGACGTACAACTAATTATTGGGACTAGTGTATGTCATATATCATCCCAATACCCGTGTGGGGTTTTCAAACAATCAAACACAGATTTTATTTGTGAAGTTGGGCGATGTGTAAAATTTATCGTCCCAATCAATATCAATCAAATCAGTGTATATAAACAAATCATCCGATCTGTTTATATTCATTTATTTTATATACACGTTAAAAATTCTATTTTCAACTATAAAATATTTTTAACTATATAAATATTTTATATCTTTTCACATCACATCACACATCAACTACACATCAAAATCAAACAAACAAGCATACAAGCCGTCCATGGTCTGTGGACGACGGGTGTCGGGTGCTACTAAACACCGTCTGCATCCTAGTATATATTTTAACTAGAAAATTAAATTAAAGGTGAGAAGTTATCACAGATTAGCTAATCCAATCCCACGACTCTTCTAATGTAGAAATCTTTGTCGTTCTCACCTTTTGTCACTTTCGTTGCCCGTATTCACTACATATATAAAAATCACATTTTTATTTCGCTGTTCAATATATAAAAATCGAATTTTTACTTTGCTATTCAATATATAAAAATCAAATTTTTACTTACCGTTCATATGAATAAAAAAAATCTAATCTTCTCTTCTATAAAAATGTAATCTTTTCATATAGAAAAATATAATCTTTCCCTTATAAAAATCAAATCTTTTATTCAATAAAAATAAAATTGATTTTTAATAAATAAATAAAGATAAAATAAATGGAAGAACTTACAGCACGTGGCGAGGAGGGTAAAGATGTAGCACCGGAGTTGCTGAGGTGGCGGGGAGGCTCCTCGGGGCGGATTGGAGGGGAGGAGATGGAGGCAGAGGGGGGGTTTCGCAGGCGGAAGAGAGGGGGGGTCACGCATCGCTCAGGGGGGGGGGGGGGGGGGGTTTCACAGGCGGCAACAAGGGGGAGGCGACGTGGATCGGTTAGTCTAGGGTTTTTTTTTTCTTTCTGAAATGAATCTGAACGGGGGGGGGGGGGGGCTGAGGGTATAGGAGATGGAAGGTTTTTTTTTCTTCATTTATTTTAAAAAGGTACTTTATATTCTGACCTCGAAACGAGACCCACCGCCTGTCGTCCATAGCTAATTATCCCCATTCTGAACACAATGGGATATGTTTCGTTAGCCAATTCAGCCATTACGATCAGTTTCCATTCAAATTAAATTATAAATCTATATATATTCAATTTGAACGTACATTTCAAATTACCGGGGCCACATACAAGCTCGAAAAATTTCAGAAAAATTATTTCTAGCTTCGTATTGACGATACGGTTCTAACAAAACTAGTTTCGTCGAATTCTGAGGCCATTTGAAAAATGGCCATTTTCCAGTCTATTAAATTCAACTGAAATGGTCAAAACACGTTTTCCTTTGCCACGCTCACATATTGATTCAAAAAATTATGAAATTTGGAATCTAACAATAATTTGACATCACGGATCCAACAAAAGTGGTTTCGTCGAAATCCGAGGTCGTTTGCAAAATTGCTATTTTCAATGGCCGAAATTCCATAGCGACTATTCAGAATCTTCACTATACTAAATTACCCTAGAAAAGAATACACTGGGTTCAACAAGAACATCTTGCAACCCGCTACACATGACCGACCACTCATTTCGCTTGAGTGTATCGAATGTATATCACCAACGGTTGGGATCAGCAACCGTTTCCCGAATGGGACAACATCAACAATAAATTTTTAGAAGTAAATGAAACTCTAGATCAGGTGATTATACACCCTACTTCGGAGCGACCGACTTAGCCATGCTGCCTGCCCGATTTCTGTCATTTACCGGATGTGAGGCTAGAAGCTACGCTTTATCATCACATTGGATTCACTTCGAATGCCACATTGTCAAATCCATCGAAAATCACTAATTGACGTCTACAACCATACATTACGTGTCTGCTAAAAGAAGTTTCCTTCTCCGCTTCCACTCTTGGTACGGTTGAAGAAATCAAAGTACGTGACCTTTCTGGAAATACTCTGTCAGACATTCATCCATACAAGTCATCCAGGAACAGGATGAACCGAAGGCACTATTCAATACATCCATCTTAGGCACTGTTATCTAAGACTTATACAATAGCCCTTGCACTTTACTCCGTCTTCAATTATCTTTGGCATATATGATTCGCAACGCTTATGCCAATACAGAGTGGTTCTTTGGATAAAAATCCAACTGGTCTCTCCATATTAACAACGTTAAAATGGTCAAAACTTCGATAGTCTGTGATTTAACCATCAAAGAAAAATAGGTCTGCAAAGAACGATATTATTTCCAGGAGGAAATTATATCGATCAATCATCATTCAACATTTATCTCTTTATTTCATTAATTTACTTATCTCCTGTTTCCATGTATTCTAAATTCTTATTTTCTATTATCAGAAAACATTTATGATTCTCATTTGGAAAACATTTCCAAAACTTCATAAATTGGGATTTAAAAAGATATTTAAAACTATATTGCGATGACGACTCAAATCACTATACTAAAATACTAAATCCACTTAACCACTTCACACTCGAACCGTAACCATTTCTTAATTAAAACCGCAGTCAATCAAGTTGGGGTATAGCTACCTCTCAGACCTTAACTGAACCACCTTTCAAATCTCTAAATAGATAAGATTCACCTTTTTAACTCTTTAACACTTCCTTACGAACCCTCGGATTCTATTTACGAACTCCCTTCTTTTACAAGTTTATGTGATTATAACAATGGTGTTATAATCTCCTGCATCCGAAATATATTATCTTTAATATGACTTTTATTTCCTAACTCGAATAATATAACGACAACTAATTTATTTACTCCTATTCGGTTAACTCTAATCTATACCTCTTATTTGAATAACTCCAACCTAATAACTCTTACTGGATTAACTCTTATTCGAATAACTTATATTCGATTTGCTTACTTTCGAATACTTATATTCGAAAATCTCTTTCTTTGAATAAATCTTATTCGATTTAACTCCTGTCGAATAACTAGATTCGATCAACTCACTTCGAATATTTCTGATTCTATTGTCTCACTTCAAATATTTCTAATTCGATTATCTCACTTCGAATATCTCTGATTCGATTATCTCACTTCGAATATCTACTATTCGATTATCTCACTTCGTATATCTACTACTCGATTATCTCACTTCGAATATTTCTGATTCGATTCACTTCTTCGAATAATTAAATTCGATTAACTCATTTCAACTCTATTCGAATAAACTAAATTCGATTAACTCCATTAACTCTATTCGAATAAACTAAATTCGATTAACTCCATTTGAATAACCCTAGTTCGATTTAACTCTATTCAATAACTCTAGTTCGATTTAACTCTATCGATTAACTCTAACTGATTAACTTTAACTGATTAGCTCTAACTGATTAACTCTAACTGATTTAACTCTACGGTTTAACCTAACTAGTTTAACTCTACGGTTTAACCTAACTGGTTTAACTCTAACTGATTAACTCTAACTGGTTTAACTCTACGGTTTAACCTAACTGGTTAACCCTAACTGATTAACTCTTTGTCCTTATTCAGTTTCAAACATCGATGTTGAAATCGATTCTTACTTGTTTATATAAGTCCTGACTTATATATTCTATTTATCCAAAAGATAAATATTAACTTAATTTATAAATATCATTTAGAAATCAATCTGCTCCTTTTATCTGTTAACTTCTTCATATATAAGTTCAGACTTATATATATCTATTTATCCAAAGATAAATATTTCCTTTATAATCTATTTGTTTCTAAATGTCTTTACCCATATTTCCTTTTTAAATCTTTATTTGTAAATGGTTTACAAATATTCCCTTTTCAAATTCTATTTGCAAATATTTCCTTTTTAATCCTATTTGTAAATGGTTTACAAATATTCCCTTTTCAAATTCTATTTGCAAATGATTTGCAAATATTTCCTTTTTAATCCTATTTGTAAATGGTTTACAAATATTTCTTTTTCAAATTCTATTTGCAAATGATTTGCAAATATTTCCTTTTCAACTCTATTTGCAAATGTGTTGCAAATATTTCCTGTATAATATCTTATTTGTTTTCTAAGCAAATATTCCTTTTATCTTATTCTATTCATTTAACAAATAAATATCCTTTTCTTATCGTATTTATTTAACAAACTAATATCCTTTATAACCTATTTGTAAATGTTTTACACATATTTCTCTTTTTATTTTATTCGTAAATGGTTTACAAATATTTCTTTATTCATTCTCTAAATAAATAATCCCTTTTCATTACTTATTTATTTCCTACTGAATGTCCTTTTAATAACTTATTTATTTTCTAAGTCAATATCTCTTTATCTTATCCTATTTATTTAACAAACTAATATCCTTTATAATATCTAATTTTATTTATTCTAAATAAACAATTCACTTTATAAATATTTCATTTATAAAGATTTCCCTTCATATAAAATTCCCCTATAAAGATATCTATTTATGAATATCTCATTTATAAATATTTCACTTATAAACATTTCATTTATAAAACCCTTTTGATTTTATAAATATTTTATTTTCAAATACCATTTGAAAATTCCCCTTTTTCACATTCCGGTATGTTATGGTGTTTAACATATCAAGCCATGATGTCAAATATCGTCCATACACATAAAATCAACAACAGATTATAAACCACGTCATATATCACAATATAAGAAAATAATAAAATAATAAAATAGCTGTTGAGGAATCCAGTCGGATTCCTCCAATCTGTTTCCCTGCATCCACAGTGTTACACAATTAAATCAACATCACTTTCAGTTCCATATGATATATTCTGTTAAACAGAATCAATATAGAAATTCAACTAACTGACTAGCAGTTCAATCAAACGGTCAACACACAATCAATCAGCCAATATTTAACAGTTCTAAAAAATACAACATGAAATTATAAATTGTTCAGAGTTAGTGAGATTTACTCACATTGGCAGTTCATCGCTAAAGAACGATAAACTGTTGTTTGATTCGAATCAAACAATTTAATTCGCCGTAAATTCAAACGAGCTTCAATGGACTTCCAGTCAGTTTCATTGTGGAGTGCTCATTCATATGATCCCAATGCAACTAACAGTTTGTCAATCTGATATCGTACGACAAAATTACACACTTTTAAAGTTTTGAATATAATTTAAATTAATTAAACTTGGATTTAATTAAATAACGGGCCTTCACCTTCTATTTGGCCCAACCCGTTTGTTTCTTGGCCCATTCACCGTTGTACAGGCCCAGACCCCAACTCCTTCTTCCCCGATATTTATCTGACCTGCTCCTCTTCAAACTCCCCCAATTCAAAACATACGAAACTTCCATCCTGCACCATTCTCCCACGAACTTCCAAACCGATCTCACCATCAAGCTTTTCTTCCAACTCTCATCTTCACTGACATAACAACCTGGAACTCGTGCTCTGTATAACCCCTGCGTTGGAACCGTACTCCTCGCATCTATCAGAAGAAGTCGCGACATCTTTCGTGACCAGTTTCATCCAAACTTTGCCAACCACCGCTAACCGACGTGCTAAGGCCAGAATCAACCTCGAAATCGCCGATTCCCACCTTGATTTGCAAAACAGACGAACCCTAGGTTCGCTGAAACTCCCATCGCCTATTCGAGCGATAAGAACAAGGATCGAACTTCATGAAAGAGATATAGAATCGTAGCTTACCATCTCAGGAGTTCAGAAATATGTATATCAGGATTTATATAAATTTATACGAATTGATTTTGAGTTTTCTTTCTTGCGTTTTGGGTTTTGAAAAGAAGAAAAGCCTGGCAGCTTGAAATGGGTTATATAGCGGGGATCACATTCTTGTGCGGTTGAAAAACGAGGACTGCGTGGCCTTGTTTAGTCCACTCATCTTAGGATATTTTATTTTATTAAATATATATTGTCAAACTAGTCTTTAAAAAATTCCTGTGATCACTTATGATACCCAAAAATCACCAAACTGGACATCCAGCTATAGTTCGACATTACGGTCCCAACGAAACTGGTTTCGTCGAACTCCGACTTCGTATGCTCACACAACGTATTTTTAACCATCGAAATACTGATTGTTTCTTACTCTAAAAATCTGTACGGCCACATACTGACTTCAAAAATCATGAAAATTGAAATCTAGCAATAATTTAATATTGCGGATCCAAAAAAATTGGTTTCGTCGAATTCTGAGGTCGTTTACAAAACTGGCTATTTTTAAAGCTCTGAATAACCCATTTAAATATATAAATATATTTAAATATAATTAAATTAAATATTTATAAATAAATATTATCGTATATATTCACAACAGAATATCATACAGCTCTACTGGGATTTATAACTTGATATTTCAAATCCTGACTAAAACGATATTCGATTTATATTGAAATTCCTTTTTTAAATATAAATAATTCCTTTATAAATTATAAAGGAAGTCCACACCGACTTTTCTAAAATTTGATTTGGACGTAAATCGAAATCTAAACGACGAAATCTCGAATCTTTCTCTTCCACTAGAAAGATATACTCCACCAGCTCCACACGTTTCTTGTTTCACAGAAATCCGACTTAAAACGAATCCTGTACATTCAGTTGAAGTTCAAATCGCCAAATTACGAACTGCAGCGCCATTTCAAGCTCGATTTTAATTATAATATAATTATACGTTCAAACTGTCGTTCAAATAATATATTCGTTATTCTAATTCAAATCCTAAACTGAATTAAATATCACAGATGATCCAGTTCACACCATATCGCCATTTCAGCCAATTTTGATTATTTTAGAATTAAATATATTATTTAATTTATTATTTTAATTAAATATTCACCATTGTTCAATTTCACGATCATTATATCCTTTAATTCACTATTTACATAGTTAAATAAATTAATTATTATATTGCTGAAAATGCGGGTCATTACACCTCTCCCCGACCTGCTCCGCCCTTCACTTCCTGAAGCCGACCACCCTAACACTTTGCCGTCAGACCAATCACCGATGATCCTCTCCACCTCGTCTATCACTCCGACCACCGCAGCTCCACCCCAGCCTCCTTGCTAACTCTCAACCCATATCTCTGAACCCTTGTTCGATTGGAGGGGTTGCTGCTCCCTTAATGTTTATGCAGCAGTGACAATTAATGGGGGAATGAGTCCTTAAGGACAATTTGAGGATTTGGTAACTCACGACTAATTCAGTTTTTAACTTCAAATTTTCCCCTTTGAATTACGGAAGCATTGCAAAATAGGATGATGATACGACTTTCTTTTTTTGTTTGATTTATACAAGCAGCTAGAAAAAATATATAGAAAGATGATACAAGAAATAGTAATTAGCAGAGAAGCTACAAATCGACCAATAACATTACTGACTAATGTTAAAGCATCAACACGAGAACGTGTGGCTGCTTAAGTTCAGCAGGGTCCAACACAAATAAATCGGTCGAGCGTAATATGATTTTCGTTAATAATGTTGTGGCTGCTGAGGTTGCGTAGTCAAGTTTGTGGTTGTTGTTCGTTGCTGCATTATTTCATTTGAAAGAATTTCCTAATTTACAGAGAGAATGGTGAGTTTTAGCTCACGATTTTTATATTCTTATGCTAAGTAAAATTTTCGAATTATATGCTGTTAGTTCATTTAACTATCGATCGGTGATCTGGATTAATACAGGCAATTGACATTAGTGCTAGTTGACACCCGACATTAGAGTTAAATCGAATTGATTCATTATTAGTTGATTTGTTGTTGATTTATATTTGATCTTTAAATCAAATCAAATCGTATTTACTATATTGAATTTTAAATGAATTAAGCGAACATTTTGTCATGTTAATCGAATGTAGAAATTAGCTTTGAATTGAATTTATTGACGTACGATATTGAATTGGGATATATTGAATTTCACGAATTTGAGATTCATTGACTTAAATTAATAGTATCGATAATCAGACACATTTAAATATGATTGTTGTATCACTTGTTGGCTAGTATCTTGATTGGATGCTAGATTTGATTGATGGTTATGATGTTTGTTATTAGGATATATTCCTGTCACTAAATCATCAATTGTTGAAGTGATGTTGGCATTGAATGTTTGTATACCATATTCGGACTTAGAAACCCGAATTGAGTTGAAATGTAATAGACTTATTTATTTATATTATTTTAATTCAAAATTATACAAATTTGAATTGAAGAGAAAAATTTGTTTATGAATAAGTTGAAATTTAATTTGAAATTGAATTTAGAATTTTAAGATGATTTAATGAAAATTTGGCATTTAAACTTGTTTTTTTAAAGTTAATCGGAAATTTAAATCAGTTTAACTAATTATAAATAGTTTTGAATCTCCATAAATTGGTTTTGAATTAATCTAAATTGTTTTGTATTTTTCTAAATGAGATTTGAATTATTTTGTTTAAATGAATTTTGAATAACTCGAATATAAGTAACCTTGAAGTAAGTTTTAAATTATTTAATTAAACTTGAATTAAATTAACCTTGTTTGGAATAATGTTAAATTTTATTTGATTTACTTTGAATTATATATTAATAGTCGATTTCCAACTAGAAATGAAATATAAATTTGTTTTAAATTAATTAAAATATGGATTTGTTAATTCGAGATGAACATGACAAATTTGATTAAAATAAGTTGAATTTTAGTAAATGGAACTAAATGGTTTCCAAGTGATATTCGAAATTGTTAGTGTGTAAAGATAATGTTATCGAATGATTTAAATTATGACGATATTCGATATGATAAAGATATTTGAAATCAAATGTTTTTGAAGTTATTTTTATCCATATAACTAGTTTATAAAGATTTTATAAACAAATGGGATTTTTTGAAATATTATTAGAGAATGTAAACACTATCGAATTAAAAAAAATTCCCAATGATTTCGAAAAATAAGCGATGTAACACTTATGAACAACTTATGAAATTTTTCTAAATGTTACGACTTCATGTAGCAAGTAACTAATATATTACAGATGATACAGATAACCCATAATTGGAAGATAAATTTAATTTGAGGGTTCCTTTAGAACCCAAGCATAATCCGTCGAGGATATACTTCTTTTGATTTATGAAATTGATAGGCTACAACTCATTGGCCTTGTTATTGGGAAGAACCTCCCAATTCGATTTCATATTTTTATATAAGATTGTTCGTAATATTCGAATTTTGATTGAACTTAGTTTTAGGATTTTGTTTAAATCTTGAATATAAACTTTGTCATGAAATTCAATATATTTTTATTTTTAAGAATGCTGGAATAAAATGGATTTAATATGAAAGGATTATTCTTGGAAGGATTGTTAATTTGAAAATTTAAGTAATTAGATGCTCTTGTGTTGACCTTGACATTACTGCACTTTCAATTCCTGGTTTGATTTGACTAATAAAAGAATATATAGTCCTGACTCGAGTGTTTTTTTGCATTACTCTCGGGTCAATATGAGTTTTCAGTTATCGAAGACCTTAGTTACTTGGAGATGAAGTTGGATTCTAAAGACCGTATTTACTACTATTTTGTTCCGCTCATTATTGGTATGATTATTGTAAATATATAACTTTGATATATTGTAAATTGAGTACAAATGTATATTTTTTAACCGTTATACTGAACTGTCTATGTTGTTATTATATTTTATCGTTCTGCTATAAGATTCTATATATTGTTTAGTTCCTTCTCGTCTTATTTTCCTTTCTTTTGTTAAACTCGATTAATTATTCATCATTTTGGATGGTATGAGTTGGACATGTGCGGTTTCGACTTAAATTATTCCAAAAGGGAGGGTCGTTACAGTTGGTATCAAAGCTTTAGTTGAGCGAATACCAAAGCCTATTAGGGTAAACTCATTGGAGATGGGGTTAGTAATACCCTATGAGAGTATTTAATATGAGCTTGTACACGTAATATTTATATAAATAGTTTTAAAGGTTAACGATTTCAAATGATTATATATATAATGTTGGAGAATTGAGTTTTGATGACAACA
Source organism: Allium sativum (assembly GCA_030737875.1). Taxonomy (NCBI): domain Eukaryota; kingdom Viridiplantae; phylum Streptophyta; class Magnoliopsida; order Asparagales; family Amaryllidaceae; genus Allium; species Allium sativum. The sequence continues at coordinate 417,303,246 of CM060913.1, read as the reverse complement.
ACCTTATTTCAATATTAATTGATTATAAAATATATACTAACACATTTATATATAATATATGTACACATTTCCAGGATTTATGTACATGAAATATTACTGAAGACTGTACAGTTTTAAAGATGTTAGAGATTTGGAGTTTAGAGATATTTCAAGACTCATGAGTATTCAAGATTTCAAGAGTTCAAGAATTCAAGACTAATATAGTTATAGAGTCTAGATTATGTAAGACTCTAAATAGCACTCCAGGTTCAAATTCTGTTTTTCAAATTCTATCTTTAATCCTCTCTATTCTATTTTCTATTTTTTTCTTCTTACTTCAATTTTGTTTTCAAACTCAAGGTTTATAAGTTCTATATATATTTACATTTTATATTTATATAGTTTTAAACTTTATAATTTATAAATATGTTTATATAGTTTATATTTATGTTTTCATATGATTTCCTACTTTATAATATTAATTCATAACACTATATTTTAATTCAAGAATTTCCAGAATTATATTTATATCAAAACACTCTGAAATTGTTCAAAAATCAAAATTCTACTAGATATATGTCGACATAAAGAAAACACCATGTCGACATATAACTGTCATTTTTCCAATTTTGAAAGGAAGTGTCTTTTCACTATATATGACGGTTCTGGAGAGTTCCAACCTTTCACACTATAAAAAGGGCTTGATTTCGTATTTTTAATTACTCCTTCTTCTTTACTTTCACTCTCTATCATTACACCATTATTTTTTATCATTTTTATGATTTCTATACCTATACTCTGCCAAATTCAATTATGTTTCACTAATCTTCTTCTCTCTACACTCTCTACTCATTACTCTCTAATCAAGTGCTATTGAAGAGTTACAGGGCTGTTTGTAATTGTTTGGGAAGTACTTGGGAATCAATGTTTTCCTTGTAGTCGTGAAATCAAGGAACGGAATTGGTGTTTTTCTTGTTGTCGTGAAATCAAGGAACGGGAGCGGTGTTAACCTTGCAGCCATGAAATCAAGGGGTGTACATGACTATTGATATAGTAATAAAACTCTGCGCAATCCAGCGTTGTGCGGGACTGGACGTAGGAGCAATCCGAACCAGTATAAAATTCAGTGTGTTCTTTCCTTTTCTGCATTTTTAATTCTATTTATTTTGCATTTATGATTGAATCTGTGTCTGTGATTGTTTCTGTGGTGTTTGATTCATCTAGTTTATCACATAAGTTTTAGATTTTGTTTAAATTTTCAAAAACACTATTCACCTCCCTAGTGTTTCTTTTGCCTTAATGATCCTTTCCGCAATACCTAACATATAAGTTTGTAAATATTATGAATTACAAAGAAATATTCTTATGTAAATGAAAGGAAGAAATATGTTGATTTTATAAGAATACATGTAAAGATATGAACATTAAGAGTACTAAAGGTAATGAAATTATAATATGAGCCTTGAAATTCTTGAAAATATGAAAACGGTAAAATACTTAGGAATTCTTTTGAGTACCTCGTTAAGAAGATGAGCATGAACCTTGTAATGATCTGCATTCTACGCATCAAAGGATCGTAGAATATTTATTTCATTTCCATACCAAGTCGTATGGTCGTGTAACTTTGGGAAACGACTATTGGGGTCATTTCCCACATTCACGATTTTTGCCGAATTTTAAATGACCGTTTTACCCCTGGTGAATCTTGTTTAGCCTATAACTTTTGATTGGTAAGGAGTTTTGACATGAAACCACTTCCATTGGATTCAGATGATGGTTTACCTTTCCGTAGGTGGCCACATTAATCAAATGGACTTACCGTTTGGGAGAAATGGTTGAAATAAGATTTGAAGATGGAAAAAAAATAGCTTAATCGGGCTTAATTTGGTTATTAGTGGTTAGGCCAATGACCCATTTCGGGACTAGGGTTATGGGAGGGCCGAAAGGGTATGGGAAAATTTTCATTTTAGTTTTCTAGCCGCCACTTACCTTCCTCTGACCCTAGCAATGGCCTCCACCTTCTAAATTCATCCCTAATCACTTCCTAATCACATATTAAGCAAATCCACATCAAATCAAGGCGGATTAGCATCGAAATCGAGATAGAGCTGCTGGGACACATATGAATTCGACCCAAATCAGTGGATTTTTCAGATTTATAACTTATTTGTGGCCAAGGTGAGTGATTTGCACTTTTATTTACTAATTATGGCTAATTAGGGGTGATTAGTGATAATTAGTGAAATTACGCATCATAAAAATATGGAAAAATGTGTAGAAATTCCTCAACAACTTCAAAGGCTTGAGCTTTCAAACTAGATCCATGACAAAGGAGCAAGCTTTCTACATCAAATCAAGGAAGTAGAGCATCATCTCAACACCATTCTATGACGATTCTTGCTCTTAATCCTCTAGCCACGATTTGTAAGTTCTAGATGCTTTTAGATTGAAACGATAACATGAATATGACATGTGATAAAGTTGGAATTGGATTTATGCATGATATTCAATCCATGTTCATTCTCGATCTTGACCTTTGGGGATGTTGCTATGACATTAATTTGGGCCTATGCATGTTGCAAATCACTCTTTCATGTCCTTATCATGCATGTAATGATGTTTTTCTCTCGGATCTTGTTTTATGCAAAGTTTCTACCTTCCCCTATTTATTTATTTTTGATGAACCTTGGTCGATTTTGGACCTAGGCCTAAACTACAATTTACATGCGATTTGTATACGGGGAAATTTGGGGTATTGCCAATGTAATTTGCAAGTTTGGGCATACATGAATTGGCATATGAATTAAATCACGGGTTTTGAGACTATGCAAGTTAAATCAAGGGATTGGGCTTATGTAAATTATGCATAAGTGGGATTGGGAACATGAACCATGATGTGGGTTTATTTGGGCATGAACTTGACAACATGTAACTTTGGCTAGAACTTTGTAGGTTGGGATGTCATAAACTTGGCATACATGCAAATAGGCGAGAATTAGACATATGTAAAGTGGCTAGAATTGGGTACACATTTTCATGGGCATGTAAGGTGGAACTTGGGCATATGCTCAGTAATATGTAAAGTGGGGATCTTGACTTAGATGACACATATGTAATTAACAATCTAACGGATGCCTTCGACACGAGGTTAGACTTGAGTTGTGGTGTAATTCTGCCCGGAACCGCCCGGCATATCCATTGACCACAACAATAGTAGTCTAATGTGAGAGGTCGTAGGCAAAGATTAGATTGTGGTAATGCATGAACCCGAGGTTGGAATGGATTTGGGGTGTAATTCTGCCTGGAACCGCCCGGCATATCCAGTGACCGCAAATAAGTCCAATGTGAGAGGTTGATGCATTAGTAAATAATAAAAATAATATGACATGGACGGGTGGGTTAAGTAACTTGATTAGACTAATAACACTTAACCAATATGACATGGACGGGTGGGTTAAGTAACTTGATTAGACTAATAACACTTAACCAATATGACATGGACGGGTGGGTTAAGTAACTTGACTAGACTAATGGCACTTAACCAATATGACATGGACGGGTGGGTTAAGTAACTTGACTAGACTAATGACACTTAACCAATATGACATGGACGGGTGGGTTAAGTAACTTGACTAGACTAATGACACTTAACCAATATGACATGGACGGGTGGGTTAAGTAACTTGACTAGACTAATGACACTTAACCAATATGACATGGACGGGTGGGTTAAGTAACTTGACTAGACTAATGACACTTAACCAATATAACGTGGATGGGTGGGTTAAGTAAAACCGGACTTGATTTCTAGATGACACTTAACCATATAACACGATTAGAGGATGGGTTAGTTTAACCTAAAATGGGTCGATAACACCCGACTAGTATAATGCGAGGCATGGTAAGGTTAAGTAAACTCACGAGGGTAACACTTAACCATTATAATTTGACTAGTGGATGAGGTTAAGTCATGAATCACTTGAATATACTTAACCAATCTAACATGATAACTTGATGGGGTTAAGTCATGAATCGCTTGATATACTTAACCAATCCAACATGATAATTTGATGGGGTTAAGTCATGAATCGCTTGATATACTTAACCAATCCAACATGATAATTTGATGGGGTTTAGTCATGTATCGCTTGAATATACTTAACCAATCTAACATGATAATTTGATGGGGTTAAGTCATGAATCGCTTGAATATACTTAACCAATCTAACATGATAATTTGATGGGGTTAAGTCATGAATCGCTTGAATATACTTAACCAATCCAACATGATAACTTGATGAGGTTAAGTCATGAGTCACTTGAATATACTTAACCAAACCAACACGGTAACCTGATGGGGTTAAGCTCGAATATACTTAACCAATCTAACACGGTAATTTGGTGGGGTTAAGCTTAAATATACTTAACCAATTTGACACGATGATTTGGGACAGGGTTAAGTCATGAACCGCTGGAATACGCTTAACCAACTTGACACGTGATTCGTAGGGCTAAGCCATAAACGTGAATGACAACACTTAGCCAATCTTGACATGACATGTAGACGGTTTAAGTCACGAACTTGAATGACCACACTTAACCAACTGGACATGCTAGACTGATAAGGGTTAAGTCTTGAATTTAGATGACAACACTTAACCTGCTGGACGGAAACCCTAGTTACGCGGTCCTTTTCAGCAGTAACCCTCTTGGATGTATCACGATACCCTAGGGACTAGGCTAGGGTGGGGCACGATTACTGGGCTGATTGTAAGCGACCAAAACGACGGCTGAGTTTGGTGCGCCATTGTAGGTTCAGGCGGACTATGGTCATGCACGTAGTCCGGAGTTGAAAAAGCAGGCATGGGCACCAGTAGTTTTACACTGTGCGTGCTTGGATTGGTTTCAGTGGTTGACACCCTAGGACTTGATACACCCTAGGGTGAACCTAGCACAGAGTAGCTACATTTGTGATTGGGCCGTATGACACCGACACACGACGAGCTAGGTCTTGTAGGGAGCCGATCGACTAAAGCGTGACGTAGGGCGCTGTTCGATAGGTAGCGTAATCCCTAGTGGTCCTAGGTGGCATAAACCCTAGTCGAAAACGTCCATTAGGTAGCGTAATCCCTAGCGGTCCTAGGTGGCATAAACCCTAATCAAATCTAGAAATTATTCAGTAGGTAGCATAATCCCTAGTGGTCCTAGGTGGCGTAAATCCTAGTTGAACACGCGATAATTCATGATAAGGGAATCTGGCCAGAAAATGAATGGAAGTCCGAACGACTTCAGGGATGGTGACACTACGTTGTAGTAGTATAGAATAACGTGATGGAACCCGTACGATGTACGGCAAGGGTCTATACATATACATGGAAGGGATGATACGAGTTAGGATGCTAGTACGGTTGGTGCATAGGACGTTAGACATGCGATGCTATTCCGAGTTTACCTTGGTTATCCTGTTACCTTGGTTATCTTGTTACTTGAGTTTATCTTGTTATCTTAGTTTGATCTGTTTACCTTGTCATCATGCTTATATTTACTTTCGGTTTATACATGTCATGTTACTCTTACCTGTTTTTAGGCTGAAAGTCACTAGGACTTACTCAGTCTTTATGACTGACCCTGTTTTGTTTTGCCTCTTTTTCTTCCGTTCCCCCCCCCCCCCAGGTTTATAGGGAGGAAATGTTGCTACTTAGTGCAGATCTTTCTGCTTCAAGATTATCATCTATGGCTTGGACTTTTCTTGGCTATGGCTATTTTACTGCTTTACTTGGGGAATAAATTATGACTATGGTTTTATGCTTCTTTTTTGTTGCAAGACAGGTTTCGATGTAAGTAATTTAATGGCACTTTGATGTAAAAGGTTTTAAGTAACGAAATCATGTTTTCTTCCGCTGTTTTTATATGTTATATCTTGTAATATTTCTGTGCGTGTTTACCTAGATAATACTCCACCAAAACTAGTGCATTCCCTTTGTGAATGACCCTAGCGGAGGTGGGGTGTTACATTTGGTATCAGAGCAGAAGGTTACCAGACTGGGCAAAGGATTTTAAAACCTTCTGAAACTATTTCCAAGCCATTTTACGAAGAAGCATTTTTCAAGAAAAGTTTTAAAGAAAAAGGCTATTCCCCAAGAAGCCATTAGCATTATCCTTCGTTCCCTTGATTGAATCTCTCTTCCTTTCTTTCCTCCGCCTGTAGTCACAGTAGTTTTAACTGTGACTAATCCTTTTCTAGCTACGTAAATGTTTTCCGTGCGATGGAGGAAGTTCTCAAGAGACCCGTTACCTTGTTATACAAGAAAGGATAGGAGTGGATAAGGCGAATAAGACTCAGCACAAGAAGGTAGTTAAGTACTATAGGACAAGGACATGGGCAAAGAACAAGATCGTTGAGAGGGCAATTGTATACTCTCACCTAAGAGGGATGGTAACGTTTCCGTTAAAGGTTTTCCTTTCTATCATCCCATTAGGACTTTGTTTTGTACATCGCACCCTTTTTAAATCTTGCTTCGATAGTTGAGTCTCTGCACCTTAGTACTAGCACAATAGAGGGTCCCGTTTTGTCTCAAATCCTGTTGGGAGATCGTCCCATTTATTCATGACTTGTTTGGATTTGAGGACATCTATGACTTTTGGTAATAATGCTTATGTTTTTAAGCTATGGTTTGATTCTAGGAATGAAGTGGTCATCCCGTAAGGGTGCCATTCTCGGTTCGGAAAGGAGGGTAGTTAGACTCTTGACTTGCCTCGGTAATACCCTCGAAGTCTCGTGTAACCTTTAGGGTTCTGTCATGATTGGTTACCTAGAATCTCTTGATGCATTTGTTGGTAATCCGTTCGAGTAGAGTTCGCCACTAAGGCGGATGGTTCATTTCGCTTGTGCATGAGATATGGAAATCACTCTAGTAAGTACACTTGGTAACATGGTTGGCATCTGTTTGTTTTCAAGAGGTAGTTCTTCTGCGTGAAATACCGTATAGTAAGTAAATGAGATCCAGAGTTCATTAGTGAATTTTGGAGAGCTTGCATGAAAACCAAGAGTACACGGATATGGTTGAGCCAAATATACTAGAGGGAGAATAAGTAAAAGTGGAACGAGAGGCGACAATAAAGTGAGTTCCAGCTCATATTTGGAAATAGGAGTTAAGAGGCCACGAAATCATGAGGTTAAAGATGGTCAAAGCACAATGGAATTAAGCTCAAGGAAATGCGACTTAGAAGATTAAAGACAAGATACGCGCATCATATCTATTTTTAAGAGTATATTCTTGATCCCTGTTTTCCTGTAGAGCTTACCCGTATGCTATCTTTTATGCATATCCTCTCGGTCCTATTCTCGATCTTATTTCTGTTGCAAACCCCATAGGGGGTATGACTCATCGGTTAATAATACATGTCAGGGTTATAAGGTGTCCGTTATGTTGACTAAACCTTTTGGGCTTTATAGGATATGAGTTAGGTTTAGAAAGGGATTTCTGGTAATCCGAAAAGGAGTTTATCTTGCTTATCCTCTCGATCCTATCTTGAGAACCTTAGGTAGAACCCTATGGATGCAAACATGTATTTGAAACATGTTATGATTGATGTTTGCGAAATGGTTGCAAGTGGTCGCAAGTGGTTGCTCGTGGATGCATGAATACACATTAGGCACTAAATCGGCTCAGACACATTTTCATGTTGCATATGCATGAGTGTTTATACTTGTTTATGGATGAAATTGAATGTGTTATCATGTGGATATTGCATATTGATGAATGTTTGTGCACACATATAGTGTTTATGTGACTAGGAATATTTGCATACATGTGGATTCGTGGCACTAAACATATTTTGCATTTAGAAGATCAATCAGGCCTGATCATTTGCATTAGATAAGGAACATATACACACACTTTCTGCATATGTTCATACAACATTAGAAATCTTTTAAGGACAATGGTTTCTTGTGGATGATGTTTTGAGTAGATGGATGATGGATGGTAGGATACGTTCTTCCTAACTTAGAGATTTCGGGGACGAAATCCTTTAAGGTGGGGAGAATGTAACAACCCGAATTTTATAAAATGTTAAAACAAGAAATCAGGGCAGAATTAAATTCTAAAATAAGAATCAAGCGAAACGGGTTGCACCGTTGCGTTCGTCTCGGAATTCTGGTTGGAAACGAGTCCAAAATTTCATAAATCGGAGTCCGTATGACCAAGATATGGCCCATAGAAGATTTCAGAAAATTCAAAATTCAGCCCGAAATTCAAAATCAGCTCAAAACAGATTGGGCGAGAAAATTTCCCGCCCTACCCCAGGTCGACTGGGGGGTCGACCTGCCCCCCCAGGTCGACTGGGGAGTCGACCTCCCGGGTCGGGCCAGGTTAGCCTGGTGCACCTGCTTGCTTGTGTGGTCAGGTAGGTTGGCCTGTGACGATTTTTAGTGGTTCAGATCTAAACTAGGGTTAATCTAAGGGCCTAAACTAATCCTAACTCCTATAAAAACACCCTAAGACCTAACCTAAATCACTAAAAATCATTCTAGCAACTAAGTGCTGCCAAAATCTCTCTTGATCATGGCCTCCATCTCCAACTTCAAAGGCTTGAGCTTTCAAACTAGATCCATGACAAAGGAGCAAGCTTTCTACATCAAATCAAGGAAGTAGAGCATCATCTCAACACCATTCTATGACGATTCTTGCTCTTAATCCTCTAGCCACGATTTGTAAGTTCTAGATGCTTTTAGATTGAAACGATAACATGAATATGACATGTGATAAAGTTGGAATTGGATTTATGCATGATATTCAATCCATGTTCATTCTCGATCTTGACCTTTGGGGATGTTGCTATGACATTAATTTGGGCCTATGCATGTTGCAAATCACTCTTTCATGTCCTTATCATGCATGTAATGATGTTTTTCTATCGGATCTTGTTTTATGCAAAGTTTCTACCTTCCCCTATTTATTTATTTTTGATGAACCTTGGTCGATTTCGGACCTAGGCCTAAACTACGATTTACATGCGATTTGTATACGGGGAAATTTGGGGTATTGCCAATGTAATTTGCAAGTTTGGGCATACATGAATTGGCATATGAATTAAATCACGGGTTTTGAGACTATGCAAGTTAAATCAAGGGATTGGGCTTATGTAAATTATGCATAAGTGGGATTGGGAACATGAACCATGATGTGGGTTTATTTGGGCATGAACTTGACAACATGTAACTTTGGCTAGAACTTTGTAGGGTTGGGATGTCATAAACTTGGCATACATGCAAATAGGCGAGAATTATACATATGTAAAGTGGATAGAATTGGGTACACATTTTCATGGGCATGTAAGGTGGAACTTGGGCATATGCTTAGTAATATGTAAAGTGGGGATCTTGACTTAGATGACACATATGTAATTAACAATCTAACGGATGCCTTCGACACGAGGTTAGACTTGAGTTGTGGTGTAATTCTGCCGGGAACCGCCCGGCATATCCAGTGACCACAACAATAGTAGTCTAATGTGAGAGGTCGTAGGCAAAGATTAGATTGTGGTAATGCATTAACCCGAGATTGGAATGGATTTGCGGTGTAATTCTGCTCGGAACCGCCCAGCATATCCAGTGACCGCAAATAAGTCCAATGTGAGAGGTTGATGCATTAGTAAATAATAAAAAGAATATGACATGGACGGGTGGGTTAAGTAACTTGATTAGACTAATAACACTTAACCAATATGACATGGACGGGTGGGTTAAGTAACTTGATTAGACTAATAACACTTAACCAATATGACATGGACGGGTGGGCTAAGTAACTTGATTAGACTAATAACACTTAACCAATACGACATGGACGGGTGGGTTAAGTAACTTGACTAGACTAATGACACTTAACCAATATGACATGGACGGGTGGGTTAAGTAACTTGACTAGACTAATGACACTTAACCAATATGACATGGACGGGTGGGTTAAGTAACTTGACTAGACTAATGACACTTAACCAATATGACATGTACGGGTTGGTTAAGTAACTTGACTAGACTAATGACACTTAACCAATATGACATGGACGAGTGGGTTAAGTAACTTGACTAGACTAATGACACTTAACCAATATAACGTGGATGGGTGGGTTAAGTAAAACCGAACTTGATTTCTAGATGACACTTAACCATATAACAAGATTAGAGGATGGGTTAGTTTAACCTGAAATGGGTCGATAACACCCGACTAGTATAACGCGAGGCATGGTAAGGTTAAGTAAACTCACGTGGGTAACACTTAACCATTATAATTTGACTAGTGGATGGGGTTAATTCATGAATCACTTGAATATACTTAGCCAATCTAACATGATAACTTGATGGGGTTAAGTCATGAATCGCTTGATATACTTAACCAATCCAACATGATAATTTGAAAGGGTTAAGTCATGAATCGATTGATATACTTAACCAATCCAACATGATAATTTGATGGGGTTAAGTCATGAATCGCTTGAATATACTTAACCAATCTAACATGATAATTTGATGGGGTTAAGTCATGAATCGCTTGAATATACTTAACCAATCCAACATGATAACTTCATGAGGTTAAGTCATGAGTCACTTGAATATACTTAACCAAACCAACACGGTAACCTGGTGGGGTTAAGCTCGAATATACTTAACCAATCTAACACGGTAATTTGGTGGGGTTAAGCTTAAATATACTTAACCAATTTGACACGATGATTTGGATAGGGTTAAGTCATGAACCGTTGGAATACGCTTAACAAACTTGACACGTGATTCGTAGGGCTAAGCCATAAACGTGAATGACAACACTTAGCCAATCTTGACATGACATGTAGACGGGTTAAGTCACGAACTTGAATGACCACACTTAACCAACTGGACATGCTAGACTGATAAGGGTTAAATCTTTAATTTAGATGACAACACTTAACCTGCTGGACGGAAACCCTAGTTACGCAGTCTTTTTCAGCAGTAACCCTCTTGGATGTATCACGATACCCTAGGGACTAGGCTAGGGTGGGGCACGATTACTTGGCTGATTGTAAGCGACCAAAACGACGGCTGAGTTTGGTGCGCCATTGTAGGTTCAGGCGGACTATGGTCGTGCACGTAGTCCGGAGTTGAAAAAGCAAGCATGGGCACCAGTAGTTTTACACTGTGCGTGCTTGGAATGGTTTCAGTGGTTGATACCCTAGGACTTGATACACCCTAGGGTGGACCTAGCACAGAGTAGCTACATTTGTGATTGGGCCGTATGACACAGACACACGACGAGCTAGGTCTTGTAGGGAGCCGATCGACTAAAGCGTGACGTAGGGCGTTGTTCGATAGGTAACGTAATCCCTAGTGGTCCTAGGTGGCATAAACCCTAGTCGAAAACGTCCATTAGGTAGTGTAATACCTAGTGGTCCTAGGTGGCATAAACCCTAATCAAATCTAGAAATTGTTCAGTAGGTAGCATAATCCCTAGTGGTCCTAGGTGGCGTAAATGCTAGTTGAACACGCGATAATTCATGATAAGGGAATCTGGCCAGAACAAGAATGGCAGTCCGAGCGACTTCAGGGATGGTGACACTACGTTGTAGTAGTATAGAATAACGTGATGGAACCCGTACGATGTACGGCAAGGGTCTATACATATACATGGAAGGGATGATACGAGTTAGGATGCTAGTACAGTTGGTGCAGAGGACGTTAGACATGCGATGCTATTCCGAGTTTACCTTGGTTATCCTGTTACCTTGGTTATCTTGTTACTTGAGTTTATCCTGTTATCTTAGTTTGATCTGTTTACCTTGTCATCATGCTTATATTTACTTTCGGTTTATACATGTCATGTTACTCTTACCTGTTTTTAGGCTGAAAGTCACTAGGACTTACTCAGTCTTTATGACTGACATCGTTTTGTTTCGCCTCTTTTTCTTCCGTTCCCCCCCCCCTCAGGTTTACAGGGAGGAAATGTTGCTACTTAGTGCGGATCTTTCTGCTTCAAGATTATCATCTATGGCTTGGACTTTTCTTGGCTATGGCTATTTTACTGCTTTACTTGGGGAATAAATTATGACTATGGTTTTATGCTTCTTTATTATTGCAAGACAGGTTTCGATGTAAGTAATTTAATGGCACTTTGATGTAAAAGGTTTTAAGTAACGAAATCATGTTTTCTCCCGTTGTTTTTATATGTTCTGTCTTGTAATATTTCTGTGCATGTTTACCTAGATAATACTCCACCAAAGCTAGTGCATTCTCTTTGTGAGTGACCCTAGCGGAGGTGGGGTGTTACATTTGGTATCAGAGCAGAAGGTTACCAGACTGGGCAAAGGATTTTAAAACCTTCTGAAACTATTTCCAAGCCATTTTACAAAGAAGCATTTTTCAAGAAAAGTTTTAAAGAAAAAGGCTATTCCCCAAGAAGCCATTAGCATTATCCTTCGTTCCCTTGATTGAATCTCTCCTCCTTTCTTTCCTCCGCCTGTAGTCACAGTAGTTTTAACTGTGACTAATCCTTTTCTAGCTACGTAAATGTTTTCCATACGATGGAGGAAGTTCTCAAGAGACCCGTTACCGTGTTATACAAGAAAGGATAGGAGTGGATAAGGCGAATAAGACTCAGCACAAGAAGGTAGTTAAGTACTATAGGACAAGGACATGGGCAAAGAACAAGATCGTTGAGAGGGCAATTGTATACTCTCACCTAAGAGGGATGGTAACGTTTCCGTTAAAGGTTTTCCTTTCTATCATCCCATTAGGACTTTGTTTTGTACATCGCACCCTTTTTAAATCTTGCTTCGATAGTTGAGTCTCTGCACCTTAGTACTAGCACAATAGAGGGTCCCGTTTTGTCTCAAATCCTGTTGGGAGATCGTCCCATTTATTCATGACTTGTTTGGATTTGAGGACATCTATGACTTTTGGGAATAATGCTTATGTTTTTGAGCTATGGGTTGATTCTAGGAATGAAGTGGTCATCCCGTAAGGGTGCCATTCTCGGGTCGGAATGGAGGGTAGTTAGACTCTTGACTTGCCTCGGTAATACCCTCGAAGTCTCGTGTAACCTTTAGGGTTCTGTCATGATTGGTTACCTAGAATCTCTTGATGCATTTGTTGGTAATCCGTTCGAGTAGAGTTCGCCACTAAGGCGGATGGTTCATTTCGCTTGTGCATGAGATATGGAAATCACTCTAGTAAGTACACTTGGTAACATGGTTGGCATCTGTTTGTTTTCAAGAGGTAGTTCTTCTGCGTGAAATGCCGTATAGTAAGTAAATGAGATCCAGAGTTCATTAGTGAATTTTGGAGAGCTTGCATGAAAACCAAGAGTACACGGATATGGTTGAGCCAAATATACTAGAGGGAGAATAAGTAAAAGTGGAACGAGAGGTGACAATAAAGTGAGTTCCAGCTCATATTTGGAAATAGGAGTTAAGAGGCCACGAAATCATGAGGTTAAAGATGGTCAAAGCACAATGGAATTAAGCTCAAGGAAATGCGACTTAGAAGATTGAAGACAAGATACGCGCATCATATCTATTTTTAAGAGTATATTCTTGATCCCTGTTTTCCTATAGAGCTTACCCGCATGCTATCTTTTATGCATATCCTCTCGATCCTATTCTCGATCTTATTTCAGTTGCAAACCCCATAGGGGGTATGACTCATCGGTTAATAATACATGTCAGGGTTTGAAGGTGTCCGTTAGGTTGACTAAACCTTTTGGGCTTTATAGGATATGAGTTGGGTTTAGAAAGGGATTTCTGGTAATCCGAAAAGGAGTTTATCTTGCTTATCCTCTCGATCCTATCTTGAGAACCTTAGGTAGAACCCTATGGATGCAAACATGTATTTGAAACATGTTATGATTGATGTTTGCGAAATGGTTGCAAGTGGTCGCAAGTGGTTGCTCGTGGATGCATGAATACACATTAGGCACTAGATCGGCTCAGACACATTTTCATGTTGCATATGCATGAGTGTTTATATTTGTTTATGGATGAAATTGAATGTGTTATCATGTGGATATTTCATACGGATGAATGTTTGTGCACACATATAGTGTTTATGTGACTAGGACTATTTGCATACATGTGGATTCATGGCACTAAACATATTTTGCATTTAGAAGATCAATCAGGCCTGATCATTTACATTAGATAAGGAACATATACACACACTTTCTGCATATGTTCATACAGCATTAGAAATCTTTTAAGGACAATGGTTGCTTGTGGATGATGTTTTGAGTAGATGGATGATGGATGGTAGGATACGTTCTTCCTAACTTAGAGATTTCGGGGACGAAATCCTTTAAGGTGGGGAGAATGTAACAACCCGAATTTTATAACATGTTAAAACAAGAAATCAGGGCAGAATTAAATTCTAAAATAAGAATCAAGCGAAACGGGTTGCGCCATTGCGTTCGTCTCGGAATTCTGGTTGGAAACGAGTCCGAAATTTCGTAAATCGGAGTCCGTATGACCAAGATATGGCCCATAGAAGATTTTAGAAAATTCAAAATTCAGCCCGAAATTCAAAATCAGCTCAAAACAGATTGGGCGGGAAAATTTCCCGCCCTACCCCAGGTCGACTGGGAGGTCGACTGGGGAGTCGACCTGCCCCCCCCTAGGTCGACTGGGGAGTCGACCTGGGTGTCGACCTGGGGGTCGACCTCCCTGGTCGGGCAAGGTTAGTCTGGTGCACCTGCTTGCTTGTGTGGTCTGGTAGGTTGGCCTGTGAAGATTTCCAGTGGTTCAGATCTAAACTAGGGTTAATCTAAGGGCCTAAACTAGTCCTAACTCCTATAAAAACACCCTAAGACCTAACCTAAATCACTAAAAATCATTCTAGCAACTAGGTGCTGCCAAAATCTCTCTTGATCATGGCCTCCATCTCCAACTTCAAAGGCTTGAGCTTTCAAACTAGATCCATGACAAAGGAGCAAGCTTTATACATCAAATCAAGGAAGTAGAGCATCATCTCAACACCATTCTATGACGATTCTTGCTCTTAATCCTCTAGCCACGATTTGTAAGTTCTAGATGCTTTTAGATTGAAACGATAACATGAATATGACATGTGATAAAGTTGGAATTGGGTTTATGCATGATATTCAATCCATGTTCATTCTTGATCTTGACCTTTGTGGATGTTGCTATGACATTAATTTGGGCCTATGCATGTTGCAAATCACTCTTTCATGTCCTTATCATGCATGTAATGATGTTTTTCTCTCGGATCTTGTTTTATGCAAAGTTTCTACCTTCCCCTATTTATTTTCTTTTGATGAACCTTGGTCGATTTCAGACCTAGGCCTAAACTACGATTTACATGCGATTTGTATACGGGGAAATTTGGGGTATTGCCAATGTAATTTGCAAGTTTGGGCATACATGAATTGGCATATGAATTAAATCACGGGTTTTGAGACTATGCAAGTTAAATCAAGGGATTGGGCTTATGTAAATTATGCATAAGTGGGATTGGGAACATGAACCAAGATGTGGGTTTATTTGGGCATGAACTTGACAACATGTAACTTTGGCTAGAACTTTGTAGGGTTGGGATGTCATAAACTTGGCATACATGCAAATAGGCGAGAATTAGACATATGTAAAGTGGCTAGAATTGGGTACACATTTTCATGGGCATGTAAGGTGGAACTTGGGCATATGCTTAGTAATATGTAAAGTGGGGATCTTGACTTAGATGACACATATGTAATTAACAATCTAACGGATGCCTTCGACACAAGGTTAGACTTGAGTTGTGGTGTAATTCTGCCCGGAACCGCCCGGCATATCCAGTGACCACAACAATAGTAGTCTAATGTGAGAGGTCATAGGAAAAGATTAGATTGTGGTAATGCATGAAACCGAGGTTGGAATGGATTTGCGGTGTAATTCTGCCCGGAACCGCCCGACATATCCAGTGACCGCAAATAAGTCCAATGTGAGAGGTTGATGCATTAGTAAATAATAAAAAAAATATGACATGGACGGGTGTGTTAAGTAACTTGATTAGACTAATAACACTTAACCAATATGACATGGACGGGTGGGTAAAGTAACTTGATTAGACTAATAACACTTAACCAATATGACATGGACGGGTGGGCTAAGTAACTTGATTAGACTAATAACACTTAACCAATACGACATGGACGGGTGGGTTATGTAACTTGACTAGACTAATGACACTTAACCAATATGACATGGACGGGTGGGTTAAGTAACTTGACTAGACTAATGACACTTAACCATTATGACATGGACGGGTGGGTTAAGTAACTTGACTAGACTAATGACACTTAACCAATATGACATGGACGGGTTGGTTAAGTAACTTGACTAGACTAATGACACTTAACCAATATGACATGGACGGGTGGGTTAAGTAACTTGACTAGACTAATGACACTTAACCAATATAACGTGGATGGGTGGGTTAAGTAAAACCGGACTTGATTTATAGATGTCACTTAACCATATAACACGATTAGAGGATGGGTTAGTTTTACCTGAAATGGGTCGATAACACCCGACTAGTATAACGCGAGGCATGGTAAGGTTAAGTAAACTCACGAGGGTAACACTTAACCATTATAATTTGACTAGTGGATGGAGTTAAGTCATGAATCACTTGAATATACTTAACCAATCTAGCATGATAACTTGATGGGGTTAAGTCATGAATCACTTGATATACTTAACCAATCCAACATGATAATTTGATGGGGTTAAGTCATGAATCGCTTGATATACTTAACCAATCCAACATGATAATTTGATGGGGGTTAAGTCATGAATCGCTTGAATATACTTAACCAATCTAATATGATAATTTGATGGGGTTAAGTCATGAATCGCTTGAATATACTTAACCAATCTAACACGATAATTTGATGGGGTTAAGTCATGAATCGCTTGAATATACTTAACCAATCCAACATGATAACTTGAAGAGGTTAAGTCATGAGTCACTTGAATATACTTAACCAAACCAACACGGTAACCTGATGGGGTTAAGCTCGAATATACTTAACCAATCTAACACGGTAATTTGGTGGGGTTAAGCTTAAATATACTTAACCAATTTGACACGATGATTTGGATAGGGTTAAGTCATGAACCGCTGGAATACGCTTAACCAACTTGACACATGATTCGTAGGGCTAAGCCATAAACGTGAATGACAACACTTAGCCAATCTTGACATGACATGTAGACGGGTTAAGTCACGAACTTGAATGACCACACTTAACCAACTGGACATGCTAGACTGATAAGGGTTAAGTCTTGAATTCAGATGACAACACTTAACCTGCTGGACGGAAACCCTAGTTACGTGGTCCTTTTCAGCAGTAACCCTCTTGGATGTATCACGATACCCTAGGGACTAGGCTAGGGTGAGGCACGATTACTGGGCTGATTGTAACCGACCAAAACGACGGCTGAGTTTGGTGCGCCATTGTAGGTTCAGGCGGACTATGGTCGTGCACGTAGTCCGGAGTTGAAAAAGCAGGCATGGGCACCAGTAGTTTTACACTGTGCGTGTTTGGAATGGTTTCAGTGGTTGACACCCTAGGACTTGATACACCCTAGGGTGGACCTAGCACAGAGTAGCTACATTTGTGATTGGGCCGTATGACACCGACACACGACGAGCTAGGTCTTGTAGGGAGCCGATCGACTAAAGCGTGACGTAGGGCGTTGTTCGATAGGTAGCGTAATCCCTAGTGGTCCTAGGTGGCATAAACCCTAGTCGAAAACGTCCATTAGGTAGCGTAATCCCTAGTGGTCCTAGGTGGCATAAACCCTAATCAAATCTAGAAATTGTTCAGTAGGTAGCATAATCCCTAGTGGTCCTAGGTGGCGTAAATCCTAGTTGAACACGCGATAATTCATGATAAGGGAATCTGGCCAGAACAAGAATGGCAGTCCGAGCGACTTCAGGGATGGTGACACTACGTTGTAGTAGTATAGAATAACGTGATGGAACCCGTACGATGTACGACAAGGGTCTATACATATACATGGAAGGGATGATACGAGTTAGGATGCTAGTACGGTTGGTGCAGAGGACGTTAGACATGCGATGCTATTCCGAGTTTACCTTGGTTATCTTGTTACTTGAGTTTATCCTGTTATCTTAGTTTGATCTGTTTACCTTGTCATCATGCTTATATTTACTTTCGGTTTATACATGTCATGTTACTCTTACCTGTTTTTAGGCTGAAAGTCACTAGGACTTACTCAGTCTTTATGACTGACCCTGTTTTGTTTCGCCTCTTTTTCTTCCGTTCCCCTCCCCCAGGTTTACAGGGAGGAAATGTTGCTACTTAGTGCGGATCTTTCTGCTTCAAGATTATCATCTATGGCTTGGACTTTTCTTGGCTATGGCTATTTTACTGCTTTACTTGGGGAATAAATTATGACTATGGTTTTATGCTTCTTTATTATTGCAAGACAGGTTTCGATGTAAGTAATTTAATGGCACTTTGATGTAAAAGGTTTTAAGTAACGAAATCATGTTTTCTTCCATTGTTTTTATATGTTCTGTCTTGTAATATTTCTGTGCATGTTTACCTAGATAATACTCCACCAAAGCTAGTGCATTCCCTTTGTGAGTGACCCTAGCGGAGGTGGGGTGTTACAAGAATAGTTATTAATCCAGTATTGACATGGCTCCATTTGAAGCTTTGTATGGAAGACCGTGCAACTCACTATCATGTTGGTTGGAGACCGGTGAGAAATTTATGCTTGGGCCGAATGTATTAAGAGAAACTTCAGATAAGATCAAGGTTATTCAACAGAGAATGAAGGCTGCCCAAGATAGGCAGAAGAGTTATGTTGATAAAAGATGAAGAGAACTGAAATTCTTCGTTGGCGACTTGGTATTCATCAAAATTTCTCCGTTAAAGAGTGTGATTCGATTTGGTAGGAGAGGTAAATTAGCACCAAGGTTTGTTGGTCCATTTCTAGTTCTCGAATAAGTTGGGAATTTGGCGTATAAAGTTGGATTAGCAGACAAGATGGCGGGAATGCACAACGTACTTTATCTTTCCCAGTTAAGGAAGTTCGTGCACGATTCTGATATGACTATTTCACCAGATCAGTTGGATGATATCATAGTGGAATCTGAGGCAGTTGGAAGCCACAGAACGATTCATATTGTCGGATATGATACGAAGCAACTTCGAAGGAAGACGATGAAACTGGTTAAGGTCCAGTGGGGTGATAATGAGAGTGACTGTACTTGGGAAACCGAAGAGAGCATATGGAAGTCATATCCATAGCTCTTTGCCTGGTAAGATTTTTATCGTGATATAGTTATTCCCTTGTTAGTAGACCGCATGCTAGGATAGGCTTGTGATGTTATTATGTATGTTTGATTGTTTGTAAATGGTTGATAGGCATGCAGACCACCTTTGTATGTTTTGGTTAAGGAATTTCGGGGGCGAAATTTCTTAAAGTAGGGAGGGTGTAACGACCCGAATTTTACGCATGGAGGATTGTATTTCATTTCCATACGAAGTCGTATGGTTGTGTAACTTTAGGAAACGACTATTGGGGTCATTTCCCACATTCACGTTTTTTGTCGAACTTTGAATAACCGTTTTGCCCCTAGCGAATCTTGTTTTGCCTATAACTTTTGATTGGTAAGGAGTATTGACCTGAAACTACTTCCATTGGATTCGAATGATGGTTTACCTTTCTGTAGAGTGGTCATATTAATCAAGCGGACTTACCGTTTGGGAGAAATGGTTGAAATAAGGTTCGTAGATGAAAAAAATAGCTTAACCGAGCTTAAATAGGTGATTAGTGGTTAGGCCCATAACCCATTTCGGGATTAGGGTTATGAGAGGCCTGAAAGGGTTTGGGAAAACATTTCAAATCAGTATTCTAGCCGCCACTTACCTTCCTCTAACCCTAGTAATGACCTCTACCTTCTAAATTCTTCCCTAATCACTTCCTAATCACATATTAAGCAAATTTACATCAAATCAAGGCGGATTAACATCAAAATCGAGATAGAGCTGCTGGAACACATCATAATTTGACCCAAATTAGTGGATTTTTCAGATCTATAACTTATTTATGGCTAAGGTGAGTGATTTTCACTTTTATTCACTAAATATGACTAATTAGGGGCGATTATGATAATTAGCGAAATATGCATCATAAAAATCTAGAAAACTATGTAGAAATTCTTAAATATTATTTTATACCTCTGGTGAAAATTTGGGTTAATTTGGATTAAGTTTGCTAATCCTATAGTTAAAACATGGTTAAGGGGATTAAGGGAAAAACCATGGTTTTGGGCATGTTTATCCTAAATAATACATATAATTGATGTTTTAATACTTTTGATTGATTACACATGTTATTACTACTGTTTGGGATGCCTTATAATTGTTTAGTAAAGTTAGAAGGGTTGGAAACGTCGTCGTGTGGCGTAAACAGTTGTTGGAAATAAGTGCAGGAAATCAGATCGGGTCATGAACCCCGAGTGGCTCGTGACCTAGGTGCCACGACCCCACCCTGAAGGCATTTCACGAACCGTACCGATGGAGAAGCACGACCCCTAATCGATGGAGATGCCACGAATCGACCCGGACCATGGAGCACTCACGAACCGAACCGCCAGGGAAAGTAAATCACGACCAGGAGCTTGACCACGAGCCGATGGAGGCCGAATCGAACCGGTGAGCACCACGACTCATGCATCGGAGGGGGTATCCGAACCGAACTGCCTCAGGGAGCACGAACCGAGATGAAGTGAAGTGAAGGGCCGAACCGAACCAGTGAGCACCGCGACTCACGAACCGGAGGGGGACTTGTAGACCGTTCCAATTCAGATGAATTCTCACATGCTTGCGAGTTTCTTTCTACCAGAACGAAGTGTGTGGTATCGAACTAAACCTCCTTAGGGAGAACGAACCGAAATGAAGTGAAGTGAAGGGCCGAACCGAACCGGAGAAGACTAAGATCCCGAGATGCAAAGGAAGTCCAAATGAGAAGTTGTCACTCAGGATCCAGATGGGAACCAACGAGTTAACTTCTAGAGTTGGGCTTTGCTGCAGGACGTATGCAAAGGGGTTATCGATATCTATAACTTTGGTTCATCGTTGAAGAGAGGGGGCATATAGACGAACCAGCGCCAGGGAAGTGTGGACTAGTTGGCCCTTAACCTAGAGCCAGGGATGTGTGGACTGGGTAGGATTATTGACTATAGACCAAGGAAGTATGGTCATAGCAATAGTCGTACAGAGTTGTCATCATGGCCTCAATGAGTTTGGTGATCAAAGTGAAGGATATCGTATGCTTTACGCACTGAGTGAGTGATGTGAGGATGATTAGTATGTTTGATGTTTGCTATCACCATGACATGCACACTCCCATTTTACACTTTATGTTAGTGTTACCTTAGAGTACTGTACATCTTGTTGTGCTAACTCTTTGGCTGCAGGTCCAGGTTCAGGTATGATTATTTGTACCTGTCATTGTTTTATTTTGCTGCTATCGCTCATACAAGACTTTTGTCTGACCCATAGTTTTATGTCTCTTCTTATTTCTCTGGGTGCTCCTAAACGAGCAGACTATGGACAGGTTAGGTGGTTATGCACGAGTAGCTGTCCGGAGACGAGCAGGAGGCTTCCACGTATTATTTAAATATATTCTCCATATGTTGTTGCTGGTCATTGCTTTGAGCATTAGTAGTGCACCTCCTCTATTTTTCTTTAGAGAAATTATTTTGAAGTTGTAATAATGATGGTTTGGATCATAAGCAATATTTTGGATTCTGCTGCTATAATGGTTTAGTTTTCAGCTTATGCACTGTCTCGCCTGTTTTATGTCAAGTTATGTTATTATTATATGTTATTCCATGCGCCATGAGATATACGACAGGTTCTTTGGTGATTTATAGTTTCAAACCCTTTTCTTTTGACGACCGTCCCATGCTACTCGGGCATTGGAACAGCGCATTTCGAGGAAATATCGGCTGGTGTGAGGCGGGCCTTCACAAACCTAAATTTCAAATATTTTGAAATTGTGTTTGTAAATAAATATAAATATATATGATTTAAGTATGAACTTAAATAATGTATTTCTCATAAATATGACTTTGAGCGAAGTATTTTTATGAGTAACTAGTTAAAATCGATTCCATAATGACCTCAATTTAAATGGGAATGCTATAAATATTTATTAATATGAATGAATTTTTGTAAATGAAAATTAGAATATCGAAAAGAAATTGATATGCTTTGAAAAACCAATATATATAATACGTAAGTGTACTTATATTATTTGTTGCATGACAGTTCTACTAGAAAGATTTGTGTACGTGGTTTCGAGGTGATTCACACTAACCGAATAAGAAATTCTAACTTGATTCTTGATGGCGAGCATTTGATATAGATTTTTGATATGATTTTGATGTTTTCCATTGTAGTTTATGACTATGTGAGGAAATCGAGAATTCTAATTAAAAAGCTAGATTAGAGTTTGTACTAGTGTAACCAAATTATCGATACTTGTTCTGGAAAGGAACTATATGATCGATCGAGCAATCAAATTTGATATGACATATGGATGGTAGTGCATATGGTATGAGTTTTAATAAATATTGAATAATATGTCGTTGGCTTTTGGAAGATAGAAAAATGACCCTTCAATTTGTTCAAGGTAGTGTGAATAATCGATGAAGCAAATACCCAAGGCTTTCGAGCATAAGGTATGGTTGGTAATTTATTTAACATCCTTATTCGATGTGAAGATTGATTACTAATAACGATGAATGTTATTAAGCACGAATGCATGGTAATTTCTGAAATTGTTGTTGAAGATGCAATATTAAACTACGGAATTCTAGTTTGTTAACTTCGAAATTTTCTTTGGAATTATTCTAAGTAAACGATAACTCGTAATTGGATAGACAATAATATTAATTTGATAATGCTGTTGTTTGAACATGAAATAACAACGTAAATCAAATTGAATGTTAATAAAGTGAAAATACTGATTTATATCCCGAATTGAGAAATCTTATAGATAATTATGTAAGTAAATCGAACTTAAAATTGTGACTTGATAAAACAGAATTCGTATGAGCTATGTTGAAATTCATTTATTGAATTGTATAGAACAGGATTTCTGAGAGATATTGAAAATATTGAGAATGGATGTTATTCGAACATGAAAGCATTCCAAGCTATAATTTCTAAAATATTAGAAACTGAATCTTAATGATCTTATATGTGTATAAGTGTGAAATGAAATAGTTTTGGGTGGATCGTCCACCATAGACGTTTTTATAGTGGATCTACCACTGCTACTTGCTAGCCTAAAGCACTATAGCTAATTTTAGTGACTAGACTACAAAAATGACATACTCCATGCAGGGAGATAAATAAAAACATTACAAAAAGAAGTAAATTATATCCTAGAAGAAGCCACGTAAATAAAGTATGGAAGGACATCAAGACAGCATAGCCTGCACACATCAAAGAACTGGCTTCTCCTTGCCCGACTAGGCCAAGACTTAGCTTCACCTATAGTGTACCATGTACATCAAATCCTACGAAAAATTCCAAGACACCATTGAGCATAGCATCCTACACTGCATTATGGCAGAAAAGTACTGACGAGTTACATGAACATATACTTCATAACAGAGCAAGTGGCAGACACCATCTCCTCCAACAAAAGTCATTCCATATAAGCAACCATCATAGCGCGAACAACACAAAAACCACCAAGTAGTAGACCATCATGGTGCTCGTCTCATGTCACCAAACTTCCAAAGACATATCATACTTACTCGCAACACCTACAAACCTAATACCCAACATAAACACAAAACCGACATCATCTAAAACCAACAAGACGACATCCACAACAAAACAGAAAACCCTAAATACAAGTACAACACCAACACTAACCTACACTCCAAACCTGAAAGGTCCAGCAATTTCTGCATGGGCTCATCAAGAAAGAGACATAGTTTTGCTTCCCCTCAGCAACTTGATAGAAGTAAGAAATTATAAGCATGACAAACCAGACAAGAAGGAGGTGAGTCGCGAAACTATACACGAAGCAGGCCTGAACAGTGAAGTTGGGACACTCCGCGTTGGTTCGAAACTTCCCCTAGCCCGCAAGTCGAACCGCTAGCAAATCAATGACAAAACCTGTAACCATAACAAAGAACATGAGTCCAACAAACATTAAAACCGTTCCTCTCCACCTGACCAGCGTTAGACATACGCCGGACATAAATTCACCAATCCATGAATATGAACATACTCGCTTGGAGACCTCACATTACACATTATAGGAGTGAGACTGGCTGGGAAGTCGTGAAAAAAGAACTGCTGAGGCTACAACTATAGTATCTAGTCACAATCTGGAAGGGACACCACACAAAGGCAGAGGAAGGAAGACAGGAGTACACAGGGAGTTAGGAAGGCAGTGGGGAAAGAATTGGAGAAAAGGCTTAAGATAGTAAAGAAGATATTGGATCGGGAAAACACACACGCGCAGAGAAAGTAGGGTGGAAGATAGAGAGAAAAGATGTGGTGTAATAAAGAGCAAGAGGATAGAGATGGATGTGAAGGAGGGGTAGAAATTGAAGCAGGGAAGAAAGTGATTTACCCTGTTACCTTTAACAAGGCTTTTCACCGAACCGAACCCTTGTTGAATACTGAATTATATAAATGTTATAGACTTATTTATTTACGCTATTTTGAATCAAAATTATATAAATTTGACTTGATGACATGGATTTGTTAATGAATACGTTAAATTTAATTTGAAACCGAATTTAGAATTTAAAGTCGATTTAATGAAAAATTTGGCATTTAAACTTGTTTTTTTTTAAGTTAATCGGAAATTTAAATCAGTTTGACTCATTCTAAATAGTATTGAATCTCCTTAAACTGGTTTTGAATTAATCTAAATTGTTTTGTATTATTCTGAATTATTTAGTTTAAATGAATTTTAAATGACTCAAATACAAATTACCTTGAAGTAAATTTTGAACTATTTAATTGAACTTGAATTATACTAACCCAGTTTGGAATAATGTTAAATTTGATTTGATTTACTTTGAATTATATATTAATAGTCAATTTCAATTTGAAATAAAATATTCTTTTTTAAATTAATTGAAATGTGGATTGGTTAATTAGAGATAAACACGAATTTTTTTATCAAAATATGTTGAATTTACAGCAAATGGAACTAAATGGTTTCCAACTTGTATTCGAAATTGTAAGTGCGTAATAATAATGTTATCGAATGATTTAAATTATGATGATATTCGATACGATAAAAATATTTGAAATCAAATATTTTCGAAGTTATATTATCCATATAACTAGTTTATAAAGATTTTTATAAATAAATGGGATTTTTTGAAATATTATTAGAGAATGTAAACACTACCAAATTTGAAAAAAAAATCCCAATGATTTCAGAAACTAAGCGACTTAACACTTATGAACTGCTTATGAAATTTTTCTGAATGTTGCGAATTTGAGTAACAAGTGGCTAATATATTACTAATGATACAGATAAACCATAATTGGAAGATTGATTTGATTCGAAGGTTCCTTTAGAACCCTATTATAATCCGTCGAGGATATACTTTGTTTGATCTATGAAATTGACATGCTACAACTCGCTGGCCTTGTTAATCGAAAGAACCTCCCAATTCAATTTCATATTTTTATATATGATTAATCATAATATTCAGATTTTGAATTAACTTAGTTTAGGATTTTGTTTAAATCTTTAATATGAACTTTGTCATGAAATTCGATGTATTTTTAAGAATGTTGAAATAAACCGGATTTAATATGAAAGGATTATCCTCGGAAGGACTATTAATTTAAAATTTTAATTAATTAGATTCTCTTGTGTTGAACTTGAAATTACTACACTTTCAAATCCTGATTTGATTTGACTAATACAAGAACATATAGTCCCGACCCGAGTGTTTTTTTTTTTTTTTTTTTTTTTTTTTTTTTTGCAATATGCTCGAGTTAATCCGAGTTTTCATTTATCGAAGACCTTGGTTACTTAAAGATGAAGTTGGAGTCTGAAGACCGTATTTACTACTATTTTGTTCTGCTGCATTATTGGATAATTATTGTAAATGTATAACTCTGATATATTGTAAATTGAGAACGGATGTATATTGTTTAACAATTATATTGAACTGTTTGTGTTATTGTTATATTTTATCATTCTGCTATAAGATTTCGTATGTTGTTTATTTCCTTCTCTTTTTATTTTATTTTCTTCTGTTAAACCCCATTAA
The DNA here is from genome assembly GCA_030737875.1 of Allium sativum. NCBI lineage: Eukaryota > Viridiplantae > Streptophyta > Magnoliopsida > Asparagales > Amaryllidaceae > Allium > Allium sativum. Next base: position 417,276,929 of record CM060913.1, on the reverse strand, counting down.
TAATTCGTCATTTTGGATGGCTTGAGTTGGACATGTGCAGTTTATTGTCGATTTAAATCGTTCCAAAAAGGTAGGTCGTTACATTTGTATCTATTGCTATGGGCTAAAACTATAATATTTTACTTTTTCGTTTGAACAATATACATATGTAAAAAATCTCGACACAAAGCAATAGGTATGTTGGATCTGACTACAATTTAGAACAATATATTTTAAAATATAGATTACAGAATCAGATAAGGCAAATATAATATTCAAGCCCAAAAAATTATTGAGTGTCTACAAAATATGTATTTTCCTACCAAACAGATACATACACATACGTGCGCCACCCCCCCCCCCCCCTCCCATACACACACACACATGCTACATCAGAGCTGCAAAATATACATGATTTACTGCATATCAACTAGAAGGATTCAACTAGTATATCTCACTAAATCTAATAACAAAATAACACTAAGCTGCATAATATAAAACATCTACAAACTCCATACAAGCACAAGTATTCATAGTCACTATGTCCCAATAGCTAGAATGCCTTGGTGTAACCTGAGCATCGCATAAAATAATCTTGAGTCCGATTATCAACAAATATTAGAAGGTGGGATCTTATCTAATAATTTATGTCAACAGATATCACAAATAATAGCTTTCATTCAATATGCATAGCATACATAAGATCTCATGAAATAAGATCACATAACAATAACCATTTCACACCAATAGTTATCTTATGTTCAATAATAATGATTAACTAACTCATGGTGATTCACAATCCTATAAACCCATATGAAAACACGAAAGCCATCAAACAAGAAATGTCATGCAAAGCACGAAAATCACATGACTTGTGAAGCTATTCAAAGCGACTGCCTAAGGCAAGTCAAACAAAAATTCAAATTTATAACCATATTTAGCCTAAGTAATATTTTTAGTACGAAGTTCTCTCTTCCAAGGGGATACTTATATGAAAAGCTCCTTGATTTTAACCCACTAAAACCCTACAGTTCCGCGATACCAAGTACCCATTATTTAATGTTTACATCACAATCTATCGTAGTACTCAATGTCATGTATATTAACGAATGCGTGATTTATGTTGCCAAATATAGCCAATGGTGCTTACTTCAGGCAAAGTGGAATTAGGCTAGAATCGAACAAATAACAAATACCATGACTCGGGATGTGACCTCCATAGCAAGCACTAGGTTAACATCTAGATCAAGGTTAAGCTATCAAGTGCACTAACAAATATATCAAACAAAATGCTTTATAAGATGTTATTTAACCTTATAATGTCACATAATATTATAATAGTAATTATAAAAGTAAATATATGCATCTTATATCGTCAGGTTTTGCTAAAATATTTACCGTTAGTAAGCTATCAAGTGCACTAACAAATATATCAAACAAAATGCTTTATAAGATGTTATTTAACCTTATAATGTCACATAATATTATAATAGTAATTATAAAAGTAAATATATGCATCTGTAACCTATTTTTTTGCTCCTACTTCAAGTAGATGAAAGATGAAGAAACATAATGCTTTGATATTTCTATGAAGCCCAAGTCTGATGGAGGGATTTCTTAACAAGACATGGTATTGCGGGTATACGAATGTTTAAGCCTGAGTTATTACAAGTGCAGGCATGTATTTTTCCTCATTTTTATCCAGCACTTAATTCAATTTATGATATTACTCTTTAGAAATTGTATTATGCACCATTGTAAATGCACATACTCGAAAATGGCAGATTTACGTTAACAACGTGGTAAATTTTAGATTTCTATCCATTCATATGTTTGTTACTCCATTAAACCTTTTTTTTTCCTTTACATGATTATCATGTATCATTCTTTATATATATTTAACTTTCTTAGCCTTTTTGCTTCTACTATTAACTTTCTCATTCTTATCTTTTTATTTTAAATTTTGTTACACAAGTTGATAATCAGTTCTGACCGGGTTTATAATTTTGTGAAAATGCGTTGTGCTCATTTGTTCATAACTTTATCTGATTTTCTTCTATCAATAATGGTAGGCAACCATAAGTTTTTGTGCTGCATGATTTTCTTGGACATGATTTTAATATGTCATAGATGTATTTTGAATCTTTTCTAGCAAAAATATATGTGTTTTATTATAGCAATTCATCATCCATGTATTAGTTGTATTTTATTATAAAATTTTGGATGTGTTAAGTTCTTATAAATTCATATTCCTTTTAATTTTAGTTCTATTTCTCCACTCGATCTGATTATTTTTACCAGTTGAAAATACCAATATGAATAAACAACATTAAATTTCTAACTGCAGCATACTACTGAAAGCTGCTTTTTATTGCAGCTACCAATCCGTTATGATGAGTGTACTGGACAAAACATAGATGCATTAATAGCTAATGCGAAGCGTAAAAACTAAAGTGAGCATTGATCAAACTCTTCAACTATATATCAAATGAAAGTTCTTAAGAGGATTGATGTATTCTTCATTTTAAGGTTGTCTTGAGAGATTACTCTGACGATCCTAACGATGGAGCCTTTCTGCCTCATGTATGTAAATGAAGGCACTCATGTATGTGAATGGAGGTACTCATGGATTCTTATGCCAGTTCTGCATGTAATTTCATTTATTTTTATTGTTATATTAATGTTGTAAATGACTATTATTTCTATTGTTTATACGATTTTATATACTTCAACTTTGCAGCATTACCCAGATATTGGAGCCTAGCAATGTTCTATTTTGATGATGTTCACATAAGTACTGAGTTATACAGTCTATGGTTATTCTCAGGAAGCAAGTATTTCAATGTGTTAAATAATACATAAATGATAATATGTTCTTATTCCTGTTATGAAGAAACAAACAAAGGCAGGGCTTCATCCTCCAAGATATAAAGAGTTTTCGTTAGATGCGACGTTTGTACCTAAGAAAGGAAAGAAAGGATTGACTAATAAAGAAGGCGATGGTTGGATTGTTTCATTTGCTAACAATGAAGACCCAAATATATCTCAAGTACGTTTTCAAATTTAGTCTTTGGTACCTGCTAATATGAATTAGTGTGTATGTTAAAATCACTGCTTGAAATCTCTTGTCAGTGTGAAAGTTATGTCACTTTCTTTCAACAATGGGTGTTTATAATTTGATTCAACATCTTTTACGATAGTCCTACCATTACAATGCTTGACAATGGACTGATGCGGATGTATAATATTTTGGATGGCTAATACGAATATTATTTTCTAATTTGGGTAGTTTTTGTTTATAACCTGTTTATAACTAATTTATTACTAAGTGTAAAAAAATTAATAAGAGGGTTAACTATATAAACGATGCAGATTTTTTCCGTCAAATTCACAATTGTGAGGTTCCCAGTTATTTGAAGCACCAAAAATTACAGAAAAAAACACACACACACAAGAATACTGCTCAGTTATAAATAAATTTGTCTCCCAGTGTTCGAAAATTAATTAATTAATTTTCGTTTGAAGTCGAGGAGGCAAATTGATGCTTTGAAATATAGCAATGAGTTTTTTGTTTTTATACAAACTATTAAACGTAAATATTCAATGTATTTGGGAATTCTTATTGCAGAAAGGTGTATTCATTAAGCACCATATATAATGCAGCACTAATTGCCGCATAGATGCTACAAGCCTACAATAGTCTTCATTTAAAGAGTTTCTCCAGTTGCCTCTTTTTTAATAATCAATATTAGTTTTTAACATAAATTAAGATCATAGAAATAGATATTTTGCAGAATGTTGTGACATGAAATTCAAATCTAAAGAGCATGTATTTAGTAATAATTTTTGATTGTTTTATTGATGGACTTCAGGTCTAAAAACATCATAAATAAGAAAACAGTGGGTAAGCATTGTTGTCTTACACACCTGCGTGGGAAATAAAATGGAAAGTATGTTCACATGGCTTTATATTTCATCTACGCAAACACATGTATTTCATGGCACCTTCACATAAATATGAACATGTCAATGCATCACAAGTCCATTACTTTTGTATGAATATATACAAAGTAGGATTTTATGCTTTTACCTCAACTAATTTTCACAATCTTTTCCTATTTATTGATATATATCTCATGCTTCATAATTATATAACATATTTAATTGTGTGTGCAGGCTTTGGTAGCTCGATTACTTGCATCTCCATTAAGTACACAATGGATCATGCCCTTCTGTTCCAATCGTTGATGACTAAAAAGAGTTGTGATGTATGTTTCTTTCCTTTACATTATGATCCTTCTTGCATGCAAATCCTGTGGTTTGCTTAAAAATCTAGAAACAAAGAGTATGATATATAGACAGCTTTAAAATGAAGAAGCAAGAAGGTCTTGCTTGTCTTAATCTAAATGGAAAAATATTACGTAAATTTTTTGTCTCATAGATTAAAGTCATGCAATCCCATGGCAAAGGTGTTAGGATAGACGGAGATAAGCAACCTGAAAGTACAATGGAAACGTTGAATACAAATCAAATAAAACATTCCCTATTAGCATTATCATAAAATGGTGTATTTGTTGAAAATGAATGCAAATTATCTCCGTTTGCGTTTATTGAACATTTGGTTCGATTAGGGAAATTTAATAAATAAAATTCTGCATATTACATTTGTTTTGTTCATTCTCTTTCTTTTAAATTTTAGTTATTATACAAAATAGTGCATTTGTTTCTATTTCCTATTTCTATTGCTAAAAATAATAAATTCCAGGAAGTATCTAACATGTTCTAAGCTATTTCACATCTTAGGTATACAGATCCTACATTGGCTGTCCTGATTTCAAGCCATTTCAAATTATTTATGCTGATAACTGTGGTAATTTCCAACAGCTTCACAAAAGCACGTTTACTATGAAAAGCATATGACAGTTATTATTATTTTACTTCTGAATGACTCCATTTGATATAGGAAATGCAATATTTTAGTTTTGATCTTAATAATGCATCATGTATTGTCTGTTTGGTTTAGAAAAAAGGAGTGGAAAAGCTTTTATGAGATGAACGGAAAGATACAGTCAAAAGAACTGAAAGTTGCAGTGCTTCTTCTCGGAATAGAGATCTGGATCGCTTCCTGTAGGCTCGAAATATAATTTCAGGAAATGGATTGGTCATCTAATATGCACTGTAGTAATACTGTGGAGTAATAAAAGTTGTATAATTATATTTTGGACTATTATCATACAATAGTATAAAAGTCTATGCCCGGACAATTGGCCCTCATTTAATTTAAGTTTATTTATCATCTCAATTATACTATATATGAGTGATTAGCAGATTGCGAAAATCCAAAGATTAAGAGTATGGCATGAGTTAGTAAGCATGCCTAAGTCAAAAGTGAATTATTGTGGTGAGTGAAATGATCGATTCCTGGGAAGAAACTTGGTTTTTCCAGATATTCCAGTATTCGTTTATTTTGTCAATAAGTGTTGTCATACGTGAAGCATACCCAACCTTTATATATTGTTACACGTGTCCTGATTTAGGTGATTTAGGGTACCCAGTTTGTTTGTAATTTGATAGTAAGAAACGAATAACATTTTGGATTTTTTAAATGCTTAGGGTGCGTTTCTTTTTTTATAAACTACAGTACCCTAAATTTGTAGACACAACTGATTGTCTATTTTAAACACATTATCAGCTATGGTCAAACTCATTTATGCACACGTCCATCTGACGTGCCTACGTACTGGTATATATAAAGCTGACTTTTCTTCTTCATTCAAAGTGCCTAAATCTAAACCTTCTATCCATGTTTTAGCCTCCACCAGTTCTCTATTGCCAGCACCCTCTGCATCTGATGTAACCTACATCACCTACTTCTCCAGCCTATCCCCGACCTGCTCCGCCCTCCACCGCCTGAAGCCGACCACCCTAACACATCACTGCCGGACTAACAATCGAAGACCCTCACCACCTCGTATATCACTCCGACCATCGCAGTTCCACCCTGGCCTCCTTGCTAACTCACAACCCATATCTCTAAACCCTATTGAAGGGGTTGCTGCTCCCTTAACGTTTATGCAGCAGTGATAGTGAATGAGGGAATGACTCCTAAAACACGATTTGAGTATTTGGGAGCTCACGAGTAATTCAATTTTTAACTTCAAATTTCCCTCCTTCAATTTTCGCTTATTGGCTCATATCTTGATTGGATGCTTGATTTGATGGATGGTTATAATGTTCGTTATTATGGTGTTATTAAGATATATCCCTGTCGCTAAATCATCGATTGTTGAAATGATGTTGCCATTGAATGGTTATATAATATACCCCGACTTGAAAACCCGAATTGAGATTGGCAACCTACTACCTACTATCAGTGTTTTAGGTGGATCGTCCACCACAGACGTTTTTATAGTGGATCTACCACTGCTACTTCCTAGCCTAAAGCACTGTATAGCTAATTTTAGTGACTAGACTACAAAAATGACATACTCCATGCAGGGATATAAATAAAAACGTTACAAAAAAGAAGTAAATTATATCCTAGAAGAAGCCACGTAAATAAAGTATGGAAGGACATCAAGACAGCGTAGCCTGCACACATCAAAGAACTGGCTTCTCCTTGCCCGACTAGGCCAAGACTTAGCTTCACCTATAGTGTACCATGTACATCAAATCCTAGGAAAAATTCCAAGACACCGTTGAGCATAGCATCCTACACTGCATTATGGCAGAAAAGTACTGACGAGTTACATGAACATATACTTCATAACAGAGCAAGTGGCAGACACCATCTCCTCCAACAAAAGTCATTCCACATAAGCAACCATCATAGCGCGAACACCACAAAAACCACCAAGTAGTAGACCATCGTGGTGCTCGTCTCATGTCACCAAACTCCCAAAGACATATCATACTTACTCGCAACACCTACAAACCTAACACCCAACATAAACGCAAAACCAACATCATCTAAAACCAACAAGACGACATCCACAACAAAACAGAAAACCCCGAATACACGTACAACACCAACACTAACCTACACTCCAAACCTGAAAGGTCCAGCAATTTCTCCATGGGCTCATCAAGCAAGAGACAAAGCTTTGCTTCCCCTCAGCAACTTGATAGATGAAAGAAATTATACGCATGGCAAACCAGACAAGAAGGAGGTGAGTCGCTGAACTATACACGAAGCAGGCCTGAACATTGAAGTTGGGACACTGCGCGTTGGTTCGAAACTTCCCCTAGTCCGCAAGTCGAATCGCTAGCAAATCAATGACCATATAGTCCCGACCCGAGTGTTGAACTTGAAATTTTAATTTAAAATTTTAATTAATTAGATTCTCTTGTGTTGAACTTGAAATTACTACACTTTCGAATTCTGATTTGATTTGACTAATACAAGAACATATAGTCCCGACCCAAGTGTTTTTTTTTTTTTTTTTGCAATATGCTCGAGTTAATCCGAGTTTTCATTTATCGAAGACCTTGGTTACTTAAAGATGAAGTTGGAGTCTGAAAACCGTATTTACTACTATTTTGTTCTGCTGCATTATTGGATAATTATTGTAAATGTATAACTCTGATATATTGTAAATTGAGAACGGATGTATATTTTTTAACAATTATATTGAACTGTTTGTGTTATTGTTATATTTTATCATTCTGCTATGAGATTTCGTGTATTGTTTATTTCCTTCTCTTTTTATTTTATTTTCTTCTGTTAAACCCATTAATAATTCGTCGTTTTGGATGGCTTGAGTTGGGCATGTGCAGTTTATTGTCGATTTAAATCGTTCCAAAAGGTAGGTCGTTACATCTGTATCTATTGCTATGGGCTAAAACTATAATACTTTACTTTTTCGTTTGAACAATATGCATATGTAAAAAATCTCGACACAAAGTAATAGGTATGTTGGATCTGACTACAATTTAGAACAATATATTTTAAAATATAGATTATAGAATCAGATAAGACAATGGAATATAATATTCAAGCCCAAAAAATTATTGAGTGTCTACAAAATATGTATTTTCCTACCAAACAGATACATATACATACGTGCGCCTCCCCCCCCCCCTATACACACACAAGCATGCTACATCAGAGCTGCAAAATATACATGATTTATTGCATATCAACTATAAGGATTCAACTAGTTTATCTCGCTAAATCTAATAACAAAATAACACTAAGCTGCATAATATAAAACATCTACAAAACTCCATAAAAGCACAAGTATTCATAGTCACTATGTCCCAATAGCTAGAATGCCTTGGTGTAACCTGAGCATCACATAAAATAGTCTTGAGTCCGATTATCAACAAATATTAGAAGGTGGGATCTTATCTAATAATTTATGTCAACAGATATCACAAATAATAGCTTTCATTCAATATGCGTAACATACATAAGATCTCATGAAATAAGATCACATAATAATAACCATTTCACTAGTTATCTTATGTTCAATAATAATAATTAAATAACTCATGGTGATTCACAATCCTATAAACCCATACGAAAACACGAAAGCCATCAAACAAGAAATGTCATGCAAAGCACGAAAATCACATGACTCGTGAAGCTATTCAAAGCGACTGCCTAAGGCAAGTCAAACAAAAATTCAAATTTATAACCATATTTAGCCTAAGTAATATTTTTAGTATGAATTTCTCTCTTCCAAGGGGATACTTATATGAAAAGCTTCTTGATTTTAACCCTAAAACCCTACAATTCCGCAATACCAAGTACCCATTAGTTAATGTTTACATCACAATCTATCGTAGTACTCAGTGTCATGTATATTAACGAATGCGCGATTTATGTTGTCAAATATAGCCAATGGTACTTACTGCAGGCAAAGTGGAATTAGGCTAGAATCGAACAAATAACAAATCACTACATCAAAACAGGTGATTGCCAACGAGTATAACTGTCGCAAACAATTTCCGCAACACTTATTAGCGTTGCTATGGTGGCGTGGCAATGTATTACCAACGCATATAAGCGTTGGCAAATATTCATTCCCAACGCTTATATGCGTTGGCAAATATTCATTCGCAACGCTTATATGCGTTGGCAGATATTCATTCACAACGCTTATAAGCGTTGGCAATATTATATTCGCAACATTTATAAGCGTTGGCAACATGCAACGCTAATATTTGCATATAAGATAGCATAAGCTCTATTTAATATGCATTCATTCAGCTATGGAATTATCTCAACATAGCAACATGTATCCAAATCAATAAGGAAAAAAAATTCATATTCATGATAACAGCAAAGTATGAACTAACAAAAAAATTCAATACATAAAGATACTAAATTTAGTACATATACAATATCTGATTCCATAGTAATAACAATACAGAATTAACATAATGCAAGATGTTTTTCATATTTGAAGTCTACAAGTACCAAACGCGAAACTCCAGCTATATAACGAACCTTACATCCAAAAATTTGCATAGCTTGTACCACCAAATTTTCTCATTTTCTCTGCTTCTTCTACTGCTTTATGCGTGCATTTAATTAAATAACATCAATTAAGTTTCAAATAGCAGTAAATGTTATAAGTTCAAAGTCATACCTTTTCAATTTTGACACATCTTTTGTCTATTGAGCTCGATGAAATCTTGCAATTTAAGCTCCTTTTTAAGCCTTTTGTTTTCTTCAAGAACCTCCAATGCAAATTCCACACCACGATCACATAATGGTTCGTCAATCCAGTGGATGAATCCACAATCTCTAAGAGTTCCAGTGTTTGCACAAATAAAATATCGGCGACCAACATTTCTATTCAAATCGCATGTTCTGAATATTGGTTCAATGTTGCAACGGCATAACAACCTTCGAGATTGTGCTTCTCCAACATAGCATGTTGGTAGGGGTGGCAATCTTGTAGGTGTTGTCGATCTGGTAGGCGATGCCATATCATTCTGAACACTTAATAATGCCAAATCTCTTTCTAAACTCGACTCTATTCTCTCGTAGACGCTAAACGGAGTTGGTGTCTGAGATTGGGCTGAGCAAACAATTTGAGTAGGATCGCCTGAATCGTCTGAATAGGCCGATGGACAATACCGTAGGAAGTAGTCATGATAATCGGTCGAAGGCCTTGAGTAGGAGGACATCTGTAGAAAATAAATAATCAAATGCTTTATCAATAGCTCAAGAGCATATTGTAAGAATTTTAATTTAGTAAATTGCCATTACCACATACATAACTCACTCTGTTGAAAAAGAAGTGACAGTTTGAACTGTGTCCGCACTAAAACTTAAAATACCTTAACAGCAGTTTCAAAGAAAGCTAAATTAAAATTGGCTTTATCAATTTTCACCGCAAGTGAGATTAGTCCTTATGTAACAATACAAATATACAAGTTATATAATCATATGCCAAGCTTACTAATCATTGGAATATTGATATTGATTCTTTTTTAAAAAAAACTTTCATGTATACGATACTAATTTGCACGTGGAAGAATTTGTTAAAATCAAACTATCCACCATGACAACTTTTCCAACAAGGAAGACCTTTATAATTATACAATTTGGTTTCTATCCAGTGTCTACAATATGACATACAAACTAAGTATAGTGGTCTGGAAGTTTTGCAAGCAAGAATTTGTTTCGAAACATAAAAATGGTGCAACTTTTAAAATAAAACTAAGGACTGTCAGTTAATATACATTGATGCATACAAGGGTTAATTTTTTTCAAAATCTGCAACTTCAATATGAGGTTAATAGTAAAAAAAAAAGTGTAAAGTTTTCAAAGTAGTCAAACAAAAGTCAGATGCATAAAAAGAAAAAAAATGGCATTTGTGTATATATATTCTATCTGAGATAATAGAAGAAACATAAATAACAAACAAGCTTGAACAAACATTAATGAAATATTACACTTGTGTATATATATTCTATCAAAGTTTGTATACAAGGTATCATAAGAAATAACAAAAGTAATCTCAAAGTAGAATCGCTACTAAAACATGTTAAGAATAGAAAACTGAATAGTGAATCACTTGAACAAACATGTCTGTTTCCACCAAATTATATTATTTTGTTAAGAATAGAAAACAGTCATGTTAAGAATAAATAACACATTATATTATTTTGTTCAGGTTGTATTTGAAATCAATCTGTAGCCAATAAAAATCGACCATGTCTGTTTCCACCAAATTGCAAATCATTTTCCAATGATTGGATGATTTGACTGTTAGAAGTATGACAACCACCCAACAACACATTTGTTCAAACAAAACATGAATAATGTTGTAGGTACTTCAAAACTTTTAACAGTAGTACAGCTAACACACATGTGGCTGTTAAAAAATGTCTCCTAAACTTAAATTATGTGTCCACTGATATCAGTTATAAACTGATACTCATTCCTCTGTGATTCTAGTGAAAAAGATCTTCACAACATCAGAGAATTCTGATAGATTGATCTTTAGCATATGCATTATGTATGCCAATTTACAAGCCCACAATAAGTTAATTGATGCCACACGTAATCAAGTTCACAGAGTTCCAAACTGAGTTGTGCACTCGGTTTGCCAAACTGAGTTTGCGCAACTCCGCGCAAACTCAGTTTGGAAAACTGAGTTTGCGCAACTCAGTTTGCGCAAACTGAGTCTGCACAAACTCACATGGAGTTCACGGACTACCATGCAAACAATTAAAGAAGGCATTAAGAGAACTATAAACATAAGTGATGGGATGTAGCTAACACGGACTACCATGCAAAGTTTCAAATTTTGAAGTATTTTCCTTAACCAACAACATATAACTCAAGTTATCAGTATCTTCATTGATTGTCTTATGACTCCAAACCAGATCAACATGATTCAGTAACACACCACAGAAATGAGCAATTGAAGATATTACATTGTCTAGCAAGTAAAACTAAGCTTACATGATCAAATAGCTCTGATGCTGAAGAAAAAGGTGACCAACTTAAAATAGTAGACAAATTGGTTAAGAACTGTTTTTCATCACCGCGCAATCGTCTTGCATATACACCAATGATTGATCAAACTCATAATCCACCTACAAGAAATGCATGTATCAAAATTATTTTAACTGCAATATGGCCAAAATAAAAGGATTGTTTAGCTTACCACAGGCACTACAATACCATCAGACCCAGTTTTTCTTAGAAAGGTATAGGATAGGAGCCTAATACTTTGAGATATCCTAAGAAATAATAAGAAGACCCGAATTTAAAGATGTAGTCTAAGAGATTTTCTAAATAACTATGAAGTCATAAATCAAAATTTAATGAATAATTATATTAAAACTTGAATGATAAGTTTGAAGTACTTAATAAAGCAAGACGCATTCTCAGAAAAATAGTATTCTATTACAGTCCGAGACATTGAAAAGACTTCCATTTTGTAGCACCCTTCATCAATTCTCAGTTTGATGCTTACTTTCAGTTTCAAATGGCTGTTACACAAATGCATCCCTGAGATTTATAAACATCAATTCTGAAGTATGAGGTGGTGTAAGCTGTGATACAGCTTTAGGAAAATCCATCAAAAAAATTGCAGGACCAAAATCTGGTGAGCTTACTTCACGTCTTTGAATTGGGGTTATTTTCCTTTGATAATACCATATCCATGCATCATACCATTCAACTAGTTTCCTTCAAATGCATCCCCATTTTTCCACGTAAGAGTTCCTTTCTCACTCATTTTCCCACCATTCATGTTACCAACATAAACATTCTCATTAGCCCAAACATATTTTCCGGGGCCTTCAATATATCCTTGAATCCAAGACCCTTCGAAAGAATCCCCATTTGGATAGGTTTGGACCCCCTAACTCATATTTGAGATTTAATTTCCAACTTCCTTTGTATGTTGAATTATAAGCTCCAATATAGGTGCCATTTCAACATATATATCCACTGACAAATTCTCCTTCATACATAGCGCCAGATGGCCAAGTAATCTTCCGATTTCCATGTCTCATTCCTCTCATCCATTCACCATCATACATGCATCCATCAAACCATAAATATTTACAATTCCTTTCAGGTAAGTTACCTGAAAATGCTCCAGTATATAATTCTTTATTTGGAAGTTTAAGCTAAACTTCCTAACGGCTAATAATTTCTTTGGAAGAGAACAAATTTTCCACATTTGACAATTGTAAAGACATTGTCGTGTCTGGAAAATTTGCCCCTTTGTTATCACCATCAATGATTACATTCTTGTCATGCATAAGGTGCCAAAGTTGAACTATTTTCAAGATAATTCGATTTCTGATAATAATAAGTGCAAACTTGTTTCGAGAAATCACAACAAAAAACACAATAGATACACAGTAGATCATTTTCTGCGGCAACAGAACGTCCATGCCTAGTAAACTTGCATGGAAAACAAGCTTGAACTTTTATACACGGTATTTCAATAGCCAAACAAGCTTGAACTTTTATACAATCGGAAAGCTCAAATTAACCTCCACCATCAGACCGATGACACAAGCCACAAAGTCGCTCAAGTAACCTCCTTTTTGCAAATCACCCGCAGTAACCTGAACAAGCTAAGCCTCAAACACCGAAATCAAAATCGGAATAGTGACCGCAACCTGAACCCCTCCCTCTCAGTCCCCTCGAGCATAATTGCGAATTCCAAATCGTAGATTCCAGAATTTTTTCCTTTTAATTGCGTATTTTTGAAGGATTGATTTAATCTAGTCAAATATGAAATCTTGTTTGTTACCAACGAATCATTCAAGGGTAACATGAACAATTTCAACCACCAGAAACAATTGAAAATAGAAAATAGGAGAATAGTTAATAAAAAAATTCAGTTAACATAATCGAAAGCTCAAAATTTGCGGAAATTACCTGAAGCGAACGTCGAACTGGAGGAGAGCAAAGTGAAGTCGATTCTTCAAATTTGCGAGTTCTTCAAATCATGGAAATGAACCTTGCAGTCTTCCAATTTGCGATTGGCATGGATTGGTAATAATTAATTTAGCGGCCGATGGAACTAAAAGCGTTGAGAGGAAGGAATATAGGGTTACAGCCAGAAAGAATAAAGCTGTTCACCTTTTTACCCTCGAAAACCTGAATTATCAACCCAAATAAGCGTTACTAATAAAAAATTTATAATTTTGTATTATTGGTAACACATTTTTAATGTTGCAACGCTTATTACTATGACTAACTTATAACACAAATAAGTGTTGGCAATTGAAAAAAATAAGGGTTGCCAAACGGCCATTATGGTGTAGTGAATACCATGACTCGGGATGTGACCTTCATAGCAAGCACTAGGTAATAACTAGATCAAGGTTAATCTATCAAGTGCACTAACAAATATATCAAACAAAATGCTTTATAAGACGTTATTTAACCCTATAATGTCACATAATATTATAATAGTAATTATAAAAGTAAATATATGCATCTCATATCGTCGGGTTTTGCTAAAATATTCACCGTTAGTAATCTTCACTTTACATAAGCACTATGCAAATGGTTCATATACTTAAGCAATAAAGTGATAATTAATGTTCTATAACTCCTAACTATTGCTAAATTATTTAAATATATTTCTCATCTCATGGGAAAAGAACTATCTAGCTTAAAGTCTAAATTCCATTAAACCATCAGCGAACTAACTCTAAAGCTATTTTGTTTTCCATTTTGATAAACTAATATATTTATATTTCAAAATATGAAAACTTAAGCGGTAGATTCCAATATGATTTTCCATAAGCTAGGAATAGTTTTTAGAATCGAGATAGACTATTTATGTATAATATTATAGCTTGTAAAATTTCTGTTTTGAAAATTTATTTATAACTCGCTTTCACAAATCATATGAATAGGTATTAATATTACTATTTGATCAAATCATGGTATAAAACATATTTAAAACATTGTATATATGCAGTAATCAACGAAGCACAAATGAGTCAAAACAAGTAAAATTCATAGAAAATACTGAAGATAAACTCCAGGTACGTAGTATACCGGTACCGATCAACCTCACTGATGTATCATTCACATGAAACAAGGAGCTCATCTCCAAGTACTTATGGCTCTTTGGTGGTGTTTTTGGCAATTCAAGTGATTTTTTGGCATGCTTAGAAACTCCAATTTAGTATAATAAACTTATAAAATACTATAAATTAAGCATGCATTCATATACCAATGATCTAATATATCAAGTAAAACTAGCATTCTTAGAGTTTTCGATTTTCAGTTTTGTAATAAACATCGATGATAAAAGATCATCAACATGAAAGCATTAACACTTTAATATTAATTACTAACAACAAGTGACTTACATTTAGAGGTAAATTGCGAGAGGGACCTCACGTTTAGTCCTTATCTAACCATAGTACAAGAGTCGAGTTGCACCCTCCTCTAGTTCTCACCAATCCCTAAAACTAGAAAATCACATAACAACAAAAGGGATTACTAACCTAACCAAAATATGAAATCAAATATCATTATAGCTAGAGATAGAAAAGAAAAAGATATGTTGATTTATCCGAGTTTCTGGAATTTTACTTGAATTGACCTGAGAAGATTTAATTTGATTTCAAAGAGGAACTAGGGTTTCATTTTTCTAGTTTTTCAAGTTTGTACAAACTGGGGTTATAAGATGAGAAAGATATGATTTCCCTAATTTTCTTTTACTTAGGTCGAGTGTTGTAATTGGGCTCAACCAATTAAGACCCTAGTTTTTCATTTTAAAAATAATTTGCCTCTTATTTTTATAAAACAAAGCTTTTGTACTAAACCTTAAAAGATCAAAATTCATGTTAACCCAAAACTTTTGAAATGAAATAATATCTACATATTTCATAAAGTACCACAATTTAAATTTATTAAAACTTTAACTCTAATTAAATGCCCTTATTTTTAAATACGAAATAAAATTCATATATGATTTAAAAAGAGAAATTGACATGTATAAATATTAATTATAACTTTAAATTATATTTCTTGTGTATTTGTCTTTTTGTTTGTACTCATGTATTTTTTATACTTTATTTGTCTTTTGGATAAGTACATCTTCTTAATGGCAACTTGACAAATAACTATGAGACTTTTAATACAAATTAACTACATAAGAGTACAATGATTCAACCATCAATCAAATTTTGCTAGTCATTAGTGTATCCTTTTCCCATCATCCTAACGGAGTTTCTACATAGTAAACATGAACAAGATTCATGGCATAAAATATAAGTTAATTCAACATACAAGCTACAAGCACAATGGAATTCTTAACCAATTCAGTTATTTTATTACATAGTTAAAGTATTTGCAAACACAAGTATCATTCTAAGACTCTAGCTTGAACTTACCAGATCAAGCGCTGATCCATCTTTGTTGCTGAAGATTAACCAAGAGTATGAAGATGATCATATATCAACTTAAGTCTTTTGCTCTACTTAATTTCAAAGAGAATCCCAAAACTCAAGCAAAATCCAACTTTGAATCTATTGATTTCATAAAATTGGTGCTTTCTTTTCTAGTCGGTTTAGAGATATAGATTTAGTAGAAGATCTCCTTGGATTTGGAGTATGTATTTAGATTATTTTTAAGTTTTAAGCGAGTTAATGAAGAATGAAGCTCTAGGTTTTATTTGCGAAAGAAGGAGCGAGAAGTTTGAAAATAATTTCAAAATATAAAGATGCATTCTAAGTATTATTAATGTTTATGCTATTAGCTTCTAATTTCATCTCTTTTTACCAAGCTAACTGATTTTAACAAGGTATATATGTTTTCATTTCCTAAATGATTTTACAAACAAATTTAATTAATTTGAACTCATTCATCTTCAAAATTCATTTTTTAAGTCATCAGTTCGAGCAAAATTATTCTTATTGATTATTCGATTAAGCCAATTAATCAGCGTAATTGTTACGATTGAACCATAAACCGCTCAATAGTACCACCCGTTGATGTAGTTACCATTTATAATGTTAATGGTTAAGAATTTAGTAAATGTTCTCAACCATCCAACTATACATGATTATTTTGTAACATATTATGATTGGTTATTTAAGTTAAAGGAATAACTTGTACATTAATAGAGTGTGCCTTCATGAACTATTAATAAGTGCATGCATGGTTGTTCTGTGAATGACTAAATAAATCTAAAGAAAATAGTTAGAACATTATAAAATTATCTCTATAATGCTTACCATTAAAAATCAATACAAAGTGCTTTAGAATTGAAAGTATGAGATCAACAATCATAGATGGTTATGTTAATAGCTATAAGAATTTATAACCTTCAACTATGGTTACGGTTACAGTTACGGTTGGGTGTAATAAAAACTGTTACTGCAACTGTACAAACCCTAGTCAAAATTAGGGATTGTTACAAGAAAAATTATTTTCATATTAGTCTCTAAAAATATACCATAAATAAATAATATGAAAAAGATAATTATGTTCAACAATAAATATGTGTCCAAAACATGATGAAACTCAATTCTTGGCCATAAAAATGGTTAACACCCCAAAGTGGTATAAATTCCTTGTAGAACCCTTAGCTAAGTTGGATTTACTCGAACTGCGTCTTTTGATGTAAAAGAAGGTTAAGGTATCCACTATGAATTTCTAATGTCGAAGATCTCTCTAAATTCTATAGTTAGCCTCTAAGCTCTCCAAAAACTCGTTTCTGTTGAAAAAAAAAGATAATAGTTAGATACTTGAAGCTTTTGGCCATGAAATTCCCTTAATATTGAAGGTCCTATGTGAGCAATCTAGATTCCTATCAGTTTGATCTTAAAGGTTTTGGCGAGAGTCATTCATTATTATTGAATCACCTTACTTCTTAATCAAGCAACTTTTGCGGGGGTAGTACTAATCTGAATCTTCTTAAAGTTACCAAACAAAAGCCTTTGCCTCTTTAGAGTGATTGTCTGATGTAGATTGGAGTTAATTATGAGCTTCAGAGTTGGCTACTTGGTTCATTCTGTTTATTGGTAGCTTTCAGTCCGAACTTGGGGGTACTATGTCCTCATTCTTTAAATATTCCCTTTCATAAGATTTAATTTGAAGTTATCAATAAGAGGCTATCAGAAAAAGTAGAGATTTTTGACATCTTAAATAACCTTCGATGAGTTCCAAGTTTTTGAAGGGTTCTAGGTTTTTGAAGGGTTTCGACACCTAATTCCTTCAACTGGGTTTTGTCTATCTATTTCCACTTATTAGGCTTTGTCGGAGGAATCTTGAGTTGTCTTATTGGCTAATTCTCTTCAAGAGCTTAAATATGTAAAGTTAAAGCATAAAGATATGATAATTCATCTTTCTTAATAACTTTGAATAGTATATAGATTTGAAGTTATTAATTCCAAAAATCCCCAAACTGTTTTATGAATTAGGGTTTATAACTCAAAACTTTAGAGATAAGTGACAAAGTGAAAAATCTAGCCTCGATTCTGGACATTTAGGACCGTAGTTATAGGTGTAGGTTGACCCCCTCTCCGTCTTAGGGCCTTCTCTTTAATGCTCTTACAGAAGCAAATCCGAAGGCCAAGTAAGAGCTGTTTTAATAATTTACAGCTTATGCTTTCAACGGGGTCTGGGTCGGAAGTGAGAAGCCCAAAGCAGAAGTGGGCTCTACCAAGTGTTTATTGATAGTTACTCATTGTGAAGCCTTTGGGCCAACCGATTGGGATTCTACAAACGAAAGACTTGGAACTCATATTATGAAATATGCCTTCGAAGATTTTCTGCTTTAGAGACGCTGATAGGCTTGTTCTCCTTACGTAGAAGGAGTTTTTCTCCAAGATTATATGGCCAGAACATCCCTTTCGAATCAATCGAAGGGTGCATTTGGTTCAACAATTGTGAACTAGCTTTTCTTCGACTTGTTTTAAGATTGTTGCTTTGGAAGATATTCCCTTAGTCTTTATCGAAGAGCCTTTCTTTTATTGGAAGGAGTCTTTTACTCTTATGAATTTTCCATGGGATTAATTCGTGATGCAGTGCCTTTTTGTAGACTAGAAGCTTCCTTCCGTTGATATCTTTCACTATGGCTTTGCGCTCGGCTGTGTTGTAGTCATTTTGGTACTAATATTTTCCTTCCTTCCCCGCTAATAAAGGGGTGTTTTTTGACTTTTCAAGTCAACAGATCTAGCTGTTAACTTCTTCAAGTTTGTTTTCACTTTTCACGCCTTTTAATATTCCTATCCATCCAATCAGATATAATCTAACGACCATCCTTGTTTTGACTTTCTCTATAAATAACTTATCCATTTCTTCTTCCCCATTTACTTGCATTTTCACAGAAACATTCAAGCGTAGGAATCAAAGTTTTCAAAAAAAAATCGATCGTCTTAATCCATTTTAATTGTAATTGAATTAAGAATCTTTTTACATTTCAAACTCGACTTCAAGTTCTTTGTTCCTAGGGTTTTAAAATTTATGATTTTTACTTTTACGTCGACTCAATTTCTATAGATTTGGAAGCTGACTATGAGTGCTTTAAATCCTCATATACTTAATTGAGTCTGAGTTTAATTTTGGATTTTGATCTAATTTCGCCCTAAAAATTGGAATCTTTTTATTTATCGGAGTGGGTTTGGAATCGGAACTTGATCCTTCCAATCTTAATCAGATGTGGCATTTCCAATATTTAGGGTAAATGGATATAAACCCATAATTCATAGTGTAATAAAACTGAGTGTAATAATAGGAAATAGTAAATTAATCCAAAAATAGGAGCTTTCTCACCCTTTTCAAAGCCCTATATGTATTTTTTGTTATAGAAAAAACCTTGTTTTAAGATTTTGGTATAATGGAATGGTTAACGATGGTGTTTGAAGAGTTTTGATATGGTCAATAGGAATTTTAATTATACAAGCATTTTGATGGTTTCCATTTTGTTGGAAATCATCTCATTTCTATTTTTCTTCCCCTTCGAAAGTACCAAATTAGTCATGGTGGTATTCGTTTATTATTTGTCTTCTGTTTTTTGGTTCCTTCCAAGGAAACGAGAAATGGATTTTCCTCAAATAATTTTCATTAATCTCTATATTGCTTTATTATTAGTGGAACGATATAACCTATAAGTATAATGGCCGATAAAAAGAAAGCAACTAAGAACTCTTTATCTAATGTCCTTGCTCCTGATAAAAGTGAACATTCTTCCCCTAAGGTGGAAGAAGTTTTAAAGAAAGCAGTCTCCACTACAAAATACTTCTTTATCTTCACTCAGGAGGAAGTCAATAAGATAATGGAGAATTTTTGTGCATCAAGTGTCATGGACATTCCTCCCGATGAGGAAGACACTATCGATAATCCTCTGGAAGGGTTCTTTGCATATACAACTATTCACGTCTGGCTTGAAGGGTTCATTCCTTTTTCCCAAATTTCAGCTTCCGCTTCCTTCTGCTTCTTGGCATTGCACAATTCGACTCTCTCCTAATGTATGAACTTATTTTCTTGATATGGAAGTCTTACCTTCAGAGTCAACTGGCTCTTCTTTGAATGCCCTTGGTCTTGAGAAATTGGTTCATCTAGCGAAGGTGAACAATGTGAAACCCCCAATTTTTAGGGCGAACCGTCGAATTCAAAGCTTATCCAGGAAGGTGTCAACAAGTCTAAGGACTGGGAAAACCACTTCTTCTATATCCAGTGTCCCCCGGCATTACTGGGACATTTTCTGACATTGCCGACGGCCTTAAAACTTTTTCCATACACGTTCCTTACAACTTGCAAGATCTAACTATTATTGTTATTATTTTGTTTTACAAGCACCATTCTGAAAACTCCTAGTGTTGAAATTAAAGTGGTTATTGATAGGGTGAAGGCCGTTTCGGTTAAACTTAGGAAGAAAACTTCATTATTGACCTCCCACATTCTGAAAAAACACTCTAATCTTCCTCCTAGTCAGAGGATTCTCGGGCGACCTCCAATGATGCACCGTTCCATAAAGGGGGTTAGTACCCTGACATGGGGTGATGCACATAACTTAATCCTTTTTATCTGCCATTAATTTAGAACCACATGCATCTAAAGCACCTTTTACTAAAATCAATGTAGTTGTATGCAAACCTCCGAAATTTAGGCAGAAATGGAATTGTAATGCTTCTAGTATGTCCCCCATCAGTCTCGATCATGGTGGTAAGATTTTTGGTTTTAAGGTTAAGAAAGGCATTTATTTTTTTTACTTAACCATTTGTTTGTTGGTTTCAGCCGTTGTCTATGATGCTTTACCTATCGTTCTCATTTCTAGTGTTGCGCCCCCTTTACTTCCAAAATTGAGTGTTGCACACATCATTCTTGACTCTGGAGCAATATCTCAAAAAATATTGTTTGAAACTATTAGTGAAGGGAACATCAATAAGAAAACCAAAGTGATCGATTCTCTTGTTATCGCCCTTTCCAATGGAGAGGGTACCATAATTGTTGTCGAAGCTATTATAACATCTACTGGTGGTACCGGATTGAGTACCGAAAGTAATATTTCGATGGTAGTCCCCCATACTAAAGATAATCCAATAGATTATATTAATATCATCAGTTCCCCCTTTTCTCTAGATGAAATGTTAAGGGTATTGGATTGTTCCCCTCTTCTTCTTCTTGCCTTTGATGTCTTTGATTCCCTAATTACTTCACCTTCGGATGCTAATTTTTTTTATTTTGTGAGAGCCATTATCAATTTTCCCTCGTTTTCTTTTCCAAAAATTCCATCTAGTTCTCCTTCTGATCATATAGCCATCGTTGATCAACATCTTTCAATATACTTTTCTTCTTTGTTTCTTTTTATTGGTTTTGTATTAGATCTTATTTTATACTTTATCTGTAATGTCCTGGTTTTTGACTGCTTTTATAATCTAATTTATTATGGATTATTTCAGTAATTTATTGGAATAATAAATTGGGCATAATAAATATTGGGAAATTCCCATGATATATCTTACTGATTTAAAATGTATTAACTAGTGTATATATGTAAATAAATGCAGTAAATAGTACTGTACCATTTTTCTTTGTATTTTTAAATGTTTTAAACTCTTCTTATAAATATAGAGATAGTATTAGAAAATTAGAATAATACTTATTGGGAATCCTATGTGTATATTCATGCTTGTCGTGTATATATATGTCTATCTGTGTGTGTGTGTGTGTGTGTCTCTCTCTCTCTCTCTCTCTCTCTCTCTCTATATATATATATATATATATATATATATATATATAAGTGTATACAAATAAATAGTGTTTATTATTTTAGTTGCATTTAAACTTGTTTTAAATACATGAGAATGTAAAATTGGGTTTTAATTATATAACTAACGAAAATATTACTAACAAAATTTTATTACTTCACATGGAAGAAATCATGAGAAGAGATGGCTTTAATACCATGTTTTAAAACATTAATTGACTATATTGGCATATGAATCCTGGTAGATGTTAAGTGTAGGATGACCAAACAGTGAAGACAACTTAGGTTTATAGCATATCTTGCTTAAGAACTAAGCATTTTCATATTTTAATCCTTTTGCACATAAATCTGCACATGGCCTGTACAGTAGCTAAAACTTCCTACAAACCATCCTATCACCTACCCATTTGCACATGGATATACTTCATGTTGCATTTTCATCTGAATTGAAAGATAGAACATAACTATCCATTTCAATGCACAAGCACAACTAGAACACTAGAAAAGACACAACATAACTTCCTTTCAATCAAACAATGTGCAGTAGCCATCCTCTGTCCCTATATCCTACCCTACATAGAGTGCAATTTTGTTTACACCCAAAAAGGGATGTCAACAAAACTTCCACCCCTGATTGGTGGAAATCAGGGGGCCCATATGGGGCCCCCCCTGATTTCCATCAATCAGGGGTGGAAGTTTTGTTCACATCCCTTTTTTGGGTGTGAACAAAATCGTATTCCCCTACATACTTCATGTAGAAGTCTTGTTTCTACCTATAAATCAGAGAAAGGAATAGAAGAAAATGGAAACTGGAAATACATAAGACTGTATACAAGGTGAGTAAAACACCCATTTAGTTCTTTATTATATATATTATAATATATACCCGCATGTATGGTTTAATGAGTGATATTATTAACAATATATCATTGAAAAACCTGGAAGTAATAGCCATAGAAACCAGTAAGCATATGTGAAGGAATCCCACTTGTTCATTGATTTTGCAGATATAAATATGTGTATATATGAAGGGGTTTCAAACTAAACTAAACTTGACCCTGTAACTGGAATGACCAAAAACTGTGAAAAATCATTTGAGTAAATACCAAGTTTTCCACGACCTTAAATATATCGAAATCCTTGTTAATTCAACTATATATGACCCATATTCATCTGTAGTTATGCTATGAAAATCTGATGATTGTTTGCACACAACCAGTGAAAACAGAGCTTGGTATAACTGATGATAATGGACATTGCCTGAAAATGAAAACCTTATTCTGTTATGCAAAAATGACACTACTCCCCTTTGAAAACCAATATCATAAAATCTGAATGATTTTAAAGAATGGTGTTAACTTAAATGTTGCTTAAAATCTCTGGTAATCTACTCCAAAAATAGTTTGGTGACTTTATATTCAATAGGTAGAGTGGTATTTGTAACTTACAGTAAAGAATCAATATTTTCATTACAAATCAATCAAGGAAAACCTAACATTATTTACATGGTCTTAATCCTTGATTAAAATGGTGGATTTTAAAACAAAAATCAGTTTTTTATAACTTATTTAGCGAGTTATGGTTTGTCTATGGTTTTTGGTAAAACAATTTAATTCAAGGGATTGGGTTAATGATACGTGAAACTGTTGTTTGGGGAGAAGCGGGAGAGGTAGGTGAAGGTACGGACGGAATTTGGCGACCTCCGGTTGTGGTGGTTAGTCGGAAGAGGCGGTTTTAGGGTACGTTTTTAAGTGGGATTTTAATTTGATCGCGAGGCTTGGGTCGTTAATCTAGTTGGCCAAGGTTGGGGGTGCAGGTGCGCGGGAGGTCAATAAGTGAACCAGGGGTGGTTTTAGGCGAGGGTGTGGTCAGAGATGGCCGAGGTGGTGAGTTTTTGGAGTCGACCTGGAAACGTGGGTTAAGTTTTAATGGCGTGATAGGAATTTAGAGGAGGAGAGGATTTATGATTTAGACGATGGGTCGGTGATGACCATAGGTGGTGGTGTGACTTGTGGAGGGGGTGGTGGTGGTTCGCCGGTGGATAGGATGACGGTGCAGGTGCACCGTGCATGGGGTGTGCATTGGGAATGGTTACAGGAATATGGATAAAGGAAGAACCATGGGATAAAGAAAGAATGGTGTAAGAGGTGGCAGCATTTTTGGATTAACACGTCGGTCTCTATGTTTTGGGCCTGGGCCTTATGTATAAAAAAATGTTTAAATTTAATTCTAGGTTAAACGCCATATAGTATATACAACCATGTATATATTATAGTAAATATATCTTTATAAATTATGTGCTGTTTAAATAGGGCTCGGTCCATTACAATAATAATTTTGAGAAGAATGATGGTTAAATTAAAGTCTAAATAAAATATAATTAGATTATGTGTGTGTGTGTGTGTGTGTGTGTGTGTATATATATATATATATATATATATATATATATATATATATATGTGTGTGTGTGTGCGCGCGCGCGCGCGCGCGTGTACATATATATAGATCAAGAATATATGCTCTTGTAGATATTGGTTCATATCAGTGGAGTTGATTCGGTCGAAGGTGTATGTAAGTAACGCAATAAAGTTATCGAATTTTAAATAACTAAACTTGCAATAAATTGATTTATTAAGTAAATAATTCGTAAATTGTTTTAAATAGATCAGTAATGATTTGTAATGCAGTAAATACTAAGTGGGTTGTTCAATTAATTGACTTATTAATTTAGTTGTGTTTAATTGCATTAATCATAATTATATGTGTTGGGCATCTGTTAGTGGAAATAAACACCGCTCCACTATATATTTGATTGACTGAATTATTAAGTAAATAAATCGTAATTTGTTTTAAATAGATCAGTAATGATCTGTAATGCAGTAAATACTGAGTGGGTTGTTTAATTAATTGACTTATTAATTTAGCCGTGTTTAATTACGTTAGCCGTAATTATATGTGTTGGACATCTGTTAGTGGAAATAAACACCGTTCCACTATATATTCGATTGGTTGAATTGTTTGGACATCTGTTAGTGGAAATAAACACCGTTCCACTATTATTGAAGTAAATACCGAGTGGGTTGCTACATTATCTTTTTCTCCTTCAGCTTATTAGCAGTTGATTTGATTCCTGAGAAGATACTTCTGGATCCTCGAAGTTTAATGAAGAGAACCAGGCTCTGAAGGGCCAAGTATCCACTTTATCCGCTGCGAGAGAGGAAGCATTTAATGCATTGCATCACTATTGCCTCTAAGAAATAAAAAACCATGCAGGTTCTTTCTAATCAAAACGTAGGCTTAAACATTTCATTGGAGGAATCCCGACAGGGAGGGATGAGATTGCTTCCAAGTATGCTTCACTTATCTCTAGTTTCAAGAAGACCTTCAAAAGGAAGAATAAGGCTCTTTTTAAAGTTCTCGATGCCAAATCTGTTGCAAGGAGGAAGAGTGATGATTTTCTATCTAACTCTTTTAGAGAGATCCTAACCAATACCTTTGAAAAAGCCCTCATAATCGCATACCCTGATAATATAAAGAAGCATCCTAATTTAAGCTTCCCTACTTTGCCTTCGGAGATAGTTGAGAGATTCACTGCAAAACTTAATGATCTTTGGAAAGGAATCGTTATTCCTAAAATGAAAAGTGTCAATGCTGAAGAGCTTCTTTCTTTCAAAATCCTTATGGTTGAAGATAATGGTTCCAATAATGAAGATAATAATAATGGGGATGCCTTAGACGATGACAATACAAGGACACGCCAGAGTGATGATAATGATGATCCAGACCATCATAACGATGGCGGAGGCATTGAAGAAAGTGTCAATAGTCAAGGCAACGGGTAAGAATGAATGATCAGGAATAGTTCCTCGATGAGGCCAGCAATAGGGATTCTCAACCCCTAAGAATGTGCCTTTCGATAAAGATAAATCTGAATCTCTTGCCAAACGCATAGAATAATCAAAGCATCTTGATCTTGCTAACTCCTTAATAGTTCCCAATTCTAGAAATCTCTAGGGAAAAGGCTTAATGCTTCAGCCTCCTCTTCATGTTTCTCAAGTACATTTTTCTTTACTTAAAGGTACGTTCATTTATTAATAACACGTTAAATATACTTTTAAATAATTAAACGACGGAAGCATTCGACCTCTCTTAGGAATAAACTTAACATAAAACAATCGAAATAAATTCCTTGTGAAGGGAATTAGATAGACAAGTCAAAGACTATAATAACTTATCAGGTAAGTATTTTAGGCTTGACAAGAGCACAATCACCTTGATGATTTTCAAGAGTGACGAAGCAGGCCCTCACTAGAAAAAACACGTTTATGAAATGAGAGGCTAATGGAAGAGAACGGGGAATTAAAAACCCTTTTTGGATGATGATTGAAGAAAGGGACATTTTAATAGGGTTTCTTTGGGATGCTTACTATCAACACCCGATGGTGGATTATTCATACTGGCAACTTTAGTGATGGTCTGCTTAGGTACTTCCCTTGGAATTATTTAGATGAAATTGGATAGGATCCCCACCTCGGAGATGTCTGGTACCTTCCAAGAATCCATTCATTCCTAGTTGATGTACCCATTGAAAAACTTACATACTACAAAACCAAATTTATTCCTGAAATGTTCAAAAATTCTATTTTGTATGAATCATATTAAGATTATATGTAAAAGTTTAGATAATGTGAATATGATTTTTTATCATAGTGTTCTTGTATCTTTGGCGTATTTCTGTTGTGTTGCTATAGAAAATTTACATATAAGTAGTCCATTTACATGAGATTTTTTTGATAATTTGTCAAGTTGCAAAGGGATTATCGAAAAAATACTTTACAGATTAAGACTTCAAAATTGGCACAATACTGTTTTCTTAAATATTCATGAAACTACATATGTCAAGCCATCGATTTCATTTTGATTTTTTGGGTGAGGAGAAAGCAGGAGTTTTCATTTGAAAGCGACTCCCCTTCAATCTAAGGATGAGACTATAGATTTGTATCTCTAGTTCTCACTCCAAAGTGTATTAAGATAACCTTTGATTTGACCATCATTTTATCTGCCAATTCACTAGATAAATCTAAGGATGTTGTATCAAAACTTTGAATGTTATATAATTTGATTTCATGTGTTCCCTATTTTTTTTGAGAAAAACGGTTGTGAAGTGCATCTCTACACAACCGGTTAAATATTAATACTAGGGAGCAAAATAAAGTAGAATCGGCCGACATGCCCAACCGATGTCTCAACACAACAAGCTAATCAGTTTTATTTTTCATTAGGTAAATAATCTACAAAGCAACAATATAGTAGGCCCAAAACACAAATAACTTGGGCTAAAATAACAGCAAGTCAAAATAATCACCAGTACATACACAGCCAAAAACAAAAAGTAGATAATAGGACGCTACAATCAAAGGGAAGAACCGCTACTATAATTGAGGTAAAAAAAAAATATGGCGCTGACATTGGCGACAACTAGAGCTTCCTACCGACTAAACTGAGTTGTTAGGACCATCCCTTAAGTGGAGTTGAAACGACGATGGTTGATGGGCACCTTTCCAGTAAGAGAAGAGGTGAGTTAATTTGCGACATAGAGAGGTCTGGCTTCGAGATTGATTGTTGAACATTTTTTGTTCCTCTCGATCCAAATGGTCCAGCAGAAAGCTGCAATGAGGTTGTCAGGATTTGGATCTGACCGGGAAAATTGCCAGTAGTCAAAAATGAGGTAATTAGGGGATGGAATCAAGTAGGTATATGGCATCGGAGACCCAAATAAAGAATTTGAAATCACAATTGTGAAAGAGATGAGAGATTGATTCAGGATGATCATAACAAAAGGTGCATCTTGGGTCAACTTGAATATTCTTATGGATTAGCCTATCTTTAGTGTTAATCAACTCATGAACTAAGTACCAAAGGAGAAAATGATCTCTCGAAGGGGCGGAGATCCTCCGAAGTCTAGGGAAGGATAATTTTTGGTCGGAGAAGTTGAGTTGGTGGCAGCAAGACGAGACCTTAAAGCCAGCATTAGGATGGGGACTCTAAAAGACTTTATCTAGATGCATGGACAGAGAAATGGAGGAGTGGAATTAAAGTATCTGAATCAGTTGCCAAAAAAATCAAGTCATTGAAGTAAGTGGAAGGGGTTAGGATATTAATGCCACCTGGGACAACTTCCTGGATGGAGAGGACATTATTCGGGCATAGAGGGTATAAATCTGGGAGCAGATGGTGGAGCGGGCAGCAAAAAATCCATGAATCATTCCAGAAAGAGCATGAGAGACCATTACCAACCAACTATTGGAATAGACGACGTGTTCTAGGGATAAATTTTAGGACAACACGCCATAAGGAGGCGGGGGTGCAAAAGATAGGTGAGTGGAAAATGATGGAAAGCTGGTTGTCGTAATATGGGGTAAGTATACAGGGTTTTCATGGGTAATCACTGATGGTATAGAAGTTCCAAAGCCATTTACTGAGGAGAGTGAGGTTAAAATTGCGAAGGTTAAGAATGAAAGCCAAGGCCACCCTAAGACGTCAACTTACAAACTATATTTCAGTTTACTAGAGATCTAGTGGGACCACCATGTCAGAGAAAGGATTTACATAGATGACCAATCCTATTGATGACCCAAGAGGGTGCTAGATAGAAAGACAGCCAATAAAGAGGCATGGCGAAGAGGATAGAATTTATTAGGGTGAGATGGCCAATGTTGGAGATGGCAAAAGCTTACCATGAGACAAGGCGGGTTTCAATTCTAGCAATGAGGGGTTGCCTGTTTGAGCGAAGAAGTTTGGTGGAACAGATTGGAACACCCAAGTAAGCGATAGGGAAGTTCCCCAATTCACTTGTAATTTCTTATGAATTAAAAGAATTTATCTTTTGAATATTGATTCTATTTGGATTTTCTTATTAGGCTTCTCAACCAGAAATGATGACTTTACCAGAAGGTCTTTCCTCTCACGGTCAAAAATTATAGCCAATTATGAACAACAAAGACTTCTGATGATTCTATTCCTTCAAAATTTGTGAATAATCCTCTTGCGTTAGAGTGGTTTAGAAGATTTCAGAACAAGCGTGTCCTAGTTCAAACTCTCAAAGAGCAAAAGAGGGATTTGGAGAGTGACAATAAGAGGAGGCCCTTGTTGAGGCAAGACACCTAGTAAAAGCAAATCCCTCAATTGACTTTGACAATGATATGATCAAGCTTTATCATCAAATTTATGATTTAGAATTTCAATTGGAAAACAATTCAGCTTCATTTAAATCACTACACGTTGATCTAAGTAGAGGTGTTTCCGACTTTCCCATTCCGTCTTTCGCAGTCTCCCCTAATCCGACTAAATCCACCAAATTCAAGAAAATAACCATTGAGACAATTCTCGTCAAACAAACCCTCTGAAGGGTCAAGATGAAAATTTGGTGTGAAACTGTACTTAAAAGGTAAAAACCAGGTTTGGAGATTTTATGAGACTAAGGGAAAAGACAACATTGCCCATCGTGTCATTAGTTATGTTAACCAAGTTAAGATGTTAAAGAAGGAGATACACTCTCTTAAGAAATGCAATGCTGAATAAGAGATAAAAATAAGCTTCTTTCAAAAGAAAAAAAAGACTTCAATCGTGCTCTTAAGGCTCGAGTTAAATCTATTGATGAAGCTAATGACATTAGACATAAGGATAAAAATCCTAAAGGTATGATTTGCATCGTTCTGGAACGCTTTTCAGATCTAGCAATGTCAAATAGTTTAATAGAAAGGCTTCAAAACCTTCAGCTTTTCCCCCTCCTTTTTTCAATTTCTTTGGATGTAAAATATGATGTCTGTTAATTATTTGATGAATTATATAAACAAAATCTGGTTGTAGCTTTCATCTCTCTTTAATTCATTTATTTGAATTTATATCCCTTTGTTTTCTTGTCTTTCTTGCATACAGGCATATATTATAATCATGTAAATAGAATATTCAAAGCCTTATTTAGATTTTCGCTGGACACATTCATAATCTATTGCTCTACCAATTTTTATGACTTTTAATCAATTGGACTACAATATGATTAACGCGAAGGCAAACCAAACCCAAAGCTCTATTTTGATATCAGACATTCCAGGATCCTTTCCTGGCTTTGGAAACAACAGAAAACCAGAGATAATTTCAGATGACTCAAAAACTCTCAACGGTAAAGATTAAAAGACCCGAAACCTCGTTCGAAAATATTTAAAAGATCCAAAACCCAGATTCGGGTATTTTAATAATACAAGTCCGGAAATCCACTTTTGGAAATTATGGAAAACCCGAAACCTCTTTAGAAAACATATAAAGGACCTGAAATACAGATTTGGATATTTAATATTAGAAGTCTAGAAATCCACTTTTAGAAATAATAGAAAACTCGATACCTCTTACGGAAATATTTAGCAGATCAGAAACCCAAATTCAGGTATTTTAGATTATAGAAGCACATAAATCTACTTTTGAAAATTATAGAAGACCTGAAACCTCTTTCGGGAATATTTAGAAGACCCGAAACACATATTCAGATATTTTAGATGATAAAAGTTTAGAAATCCACTTCTAAAAATAATAGAAGACTGAAACCTTTTTCTGTTTTTTAATTTGCAACCCGGATCCAATTTCAGCTTTACTTAAAGCACAGTAGTGCATATTCTTATTTCGAACAGAGACACGACATACTTTAAGTGCTCCCTTTGAGCTTCTGTACCCTTCTGCTGGACGAGGCATAAGCAGAGGCAAAACGTATTTATTTTTTAAAACAAAGGCATGGTGTGCTTAGCTGAAGCAGCGGTAGAAATTGTTCTAAAATGAACAAAGGCAGAGCGTACTTCATTCGAAGCCGGGCGCATGTCCCTAGGCTTACCCGTCCCTTTTCGAGAGGGCGCCTAGAACATGCCATATTAGAGGCAGGAACAAAGACTTATGGGTGCATCAGCCAGGCCTTATAGGTGGGATTGACGGCTTACCCCTCCACCCTCCAGAAGGTGTCATGACCAGACCATCTTGGTGATATAGGGTTTTAGTGGGTGTTGGGCGCATGACCCTGGGTTTACCCCTCCTCCCTTTCGAGAAGCACCTTGACTTTGTCAAGGCCTTATTCCAAAATGAAGGAATATTTCAGTCTCAACCATGTAGAATCTCTTATTTTATTTACTCATGATGTCGATTTTATTTATCCTCCTATCCATATGGTATGTCTTATCTAAACTAAAATTTTATTGATTCGTTTTAATCATTTCTTTACGAATTTGTCATGATTTCCTTGTCTAAAAAGACTAATGATTGATACTTTAAAGACCCTATGATGATTTGTTTCATGACCATTCATCATATGATAGTGGCAATATAATTTTCCTTTATCCCGTTCATACTTTGGCACTTTTTGAAGGCTAGTAGTCCAATTCTTCCTTAGTTAAGAAGTAAACATTCGCAATCGAGGTAATCAACTTACATTTTTTGGGCACAAACAGGACATAAATCTTTTTTTGAACTGTTTAGCCTTGACCTCTTATAATTTGGCTTCTAATCTTTGTCGTCAATCACTTTCCTTTTTGAATCCTTTTGAGATTTATAGGTCGGGAAAGACTTTCTTTCATCTCTTATTTCTTCTTCAAGTATCTTGGTTACACTAGAACGAAGTTGAATCCTTTATATTTGGTTTCCATCTTGGTGCAAAGACATCATAATCTTTTACCATTTCCTTTTTGGATATTGTTCCTTGGGAATAGTTTTGAATAGCTTTTCTCATTTTTGAAAACAAATTATTATCATTCTCCATGGTTTGTCGGAAGGTAAAGAAAGGTGTTCATCTAATGTGGAGTAGGTTAATACACTAGTTATTGGGATCATAAGCTTCAATCCTCTTTTTATTGATAATATTTAAAGCTTTCATCCTTAATATTTGCTCCTCGTAAAGCTTTGGATCCATATAGGCTAGTTTCATTGTAAATGGTTTAGAAGATCCTCGTTCAAATCAAGTCGGCCTTTTGCCCTTTTCCTGCTGGCATTGAGACGAAGGAAAAGGGGATACATGTATCTCCTTCTTATAAAATTGCCGAAACTTTGAATGTTCTTTACTTGACTCGCGCGTGGCTTTTTCCAATGTTTCTCTTGGATTACGAGAAACTTCTCCTGATTTATAGCCAATTCTTTTTCGTTCATGGAGGATTTTCCTTATACTATAAGAAGTCTTTCTCGGGTAACCAGACCTTCTTTTCATATTGTAATCCATATTTATTTCCTCCGAAAGCAACCCTTGCTATTAATTCACTTAAAGTCAGATGAATGTAGGTAGCTTAATGGGTTTTAAAGGTTCGAGCCCTCTTCCTAGCGCCATAAATGTTAGCCACAAAATGATTAACATCCTAAAGTGGCAAATTTCTTGTAAAACCCTTAGCTATGTTAGATTTACTCGAATTGCACCTTTTGATTTAACATAAGGTTAAGGTATCCATTATGAATTTCTAATGTTGAAAATCTCTCAGAATCCTTTCGTTGGCCTTTAATGCTTCTGTATCTTGTTCCTGTAGAAATAAACATAATAGTTAGATACTTGAAGGTTTGGCCCTGAAATTCCCTTAGTACTGAAGGTCATGTGTGAACAATCTGGAATCTTGTTGGTCTGAAATTGAAGGTTCTGACGAGAGCCTTTCGCTATGATTGAATCATATATTTTTTTCCTAATCAAGCAACTATCATGAGGTAATGCTTATCTGAATCCTCTTAAAGTTACCAAACAAAAGCCTTCGCCTCTTTAGGGAGATTGCCCATGTAGATTGTAGTTGCTTATGGGCTTCAAAATGAGTTACTAAGGTTCATTCCATTTATTGATAGCTTTCAGTCGAAACTTGGGGTACCACATCCTTGTTCTTCCATTACTCTTTTTTGTATAATTTAATACTTCCACTTGAAATTGTCAATAGGAGGCTATCGGACAAATTTAGAGGTTTCGGGCATCTTGAATAACCTTCAAAGAGTTCCAGTTTTTCAAAGGGTTTCGGTACCTGATCCCTTCAATTCGGTTTTATCTATCTATTTCCACTTATTAGACCCTGTCGGCGGAATCTAGAGTTACCTTATTGGCCAATTCTTTTATGGAGCTTAAACTTATAAATTAAAGCATAACAGTATAATAATACAACAATTAACTTTGTATTACCTTGTTTGATGACAAATTTCTCTTTATTAATAACTTTGAATTGTACAGAGATTTTGAAGTTATTATTTCCCAAAATTCCGAATTGATTTAGGAATTAGTGTTTACAATTCAAAAATTTAGACACATGTGAGAGAATGAGAAATCTAATCCCGATTTTAGATCCTTATGTCGTATTTATAGGTGCGGGTTGACCTCCTCTCCGCTTTGGAGCCTTCGCTTTGATGCTTTCGCGGAAGCGAATCAGAAGACCTGGTAAGAGGGGCTTAAAGAATGTGCAGCTTGCGCTTTCGACATAGCCCAGTCCGGAAGTGAGCAGCCCGGAGCGGAAGTAAGTTCTGTTGAATGTTTATTAATAGTTGCTCGCTGCGGAGCCTTCGGATCAGCCGAAGGCGATTCTCCGAACGAAAGACATCGAACTTGTATTATGAAATATGCCTTCGAAGACCCTCTGCTTTAGGGACTCCGAAGGGTTGGGTCTCCTTACGGGGCAGAAGTTTTATCCAAGATCATCTAGCTGGAACATCCCATCTGAATCATCCGGACGGTGCATTTTGTTCGACAAATGCAAATTAGCTTTTCTTCGGCTTGTTTAAAGATTGTTGCTTTAAAAGGTATGTTCTTTTGTTGGACCGAGTCTTTTACTCTTTTAGCGTTTCCACGGGAGTAGCTCGTGATGTAATGCCTTTGTGTAGATCCAAAATTTTCTATTTTTTGTCATCCCTTCACCGTGGCTTTGCTCTCGGCTCTGTTGTGGTCATTTAGCACCAGAAATAGTGCAGCACCCCTTTAGTCCCCCTGATTTTCACCACACATTCTTGTTTCTCTCTCCTTCCACTAACTCTTTCTCCCCCCACTAACTTATTTAATTACAAATGCTATGCCCTCATTCGGATGCAAAATGGGTGCTATATAACCATATATATATATATATATATATATATATATATATATATATATATATATATATATATATGCACCCCAAATAGTAAGCACCCCAATTGTCCCCCTCTTTCCACCTCTCATTTATTATAAATTATGCTAGTGGAAGGAGACAGAAGTAGTGGAGGGAGAGAGAAACAGAATGTGTGGTTCAAATCAGAGGGCATTTAGGGGTGCTGCACTATTTGGGGTGTCATTGAACGTTTGCTGCGCACACACACACACATATTTTTTTAGCCTCTCTTTTGCTCTTCATTTATAGTTAAATAAGTTAGTGGAGGAAGAAAGAATTAGTGAGAGGAAAGAGAAACGGGAATGTGTGGTGAAAATCAGGGAGGCTACAGGGATGCTCCACTATTTGGGGTGCTCTTGAACGCATATATATATATATATATATATATATATATATATATATATATATATATATATAATGTACATTGTTGTTTGGTTAAAAGCTAGAATATTTTTCTATTGTCAATACTATCTTACTTTTTTTTAAAGATCTTATATTATTTCACATTTTGAATAGCTTTCAAATATGCTTCTAAATTTCCACAATGCTCATCGACCAGCTCAGATTGTTCCAATAGTCCAGTGCAACCGAACAACGTTCAAAAAAAACCTGGTTAAAATATCCAATTTATAGGCGTCGGTCCATTTACACACACCAAACAATATTCTATATTTCTCCTCTAACACTCAATAGCAAATGCCTCAAACCTTAAATCCCCCTAGTAAATAATAATAATAAAGAAGGAAAGAAAGAAAAGCTTAGGAAAGAATGAAGCTGTAGCTCTCTTTTAGGCTTCCACTCTCCATAGCCATTCATTACCATTTTGATTTGTGATTAGACAAGAATTTGAGATAGGCAAGGGTTTGGGTTCATGGGCTCCACTAATGAACACAAACGGTTTAATCAAGCAATAACAAAACACAGTCATCATCATCACATATAACAATGTATTTGACCCTTTTTTTCAACACTGAAGCATCCACATATGTACATGTTTAAACTGGTGTATTTCCATTCATGAGAGTGAAATGCAAATTCATTCTGACACTTTATCTAAACAGTACTGCAGACCGTAATTACACCAAAATTGCGACATCGCAGTTCTTTCCAATTTTCAAAACCAGAACTGAAGTTCATATAACATTGTTTATATTACAGCAGTGTCATATAAATTTATTTAAGTATCACCCTGACAGTTGAAGGGGAAATAAGGTATAAATTAAAGTCAGTATAATCAACTGATTAAGCACTGCGGAGCAATCCTTTAATGTATCAATTTTTTTGATCAGCGGTACCGCAATTATTCAATGGACCCCAAACAGTTTCTTCTACTTTCTCCCACGAATCAGCCTGCTTCAAATCTTTCCATAAGCTGAAGATGGCCCCAAGAACGTTGTCTTCGTGCAGAATACAAAAGCACCTACGTCATAAATGCACAAACATTATTTTAGACGTTACAGCTAAAGCTTAAAAAAACGAACTCAAAGTACAAAGAATTTCAAACATAATTCCTATGCATAAATGCACAAACATTCTTTTAGACATCACAGTGGAAGCTTAAAAAACGAACTCAACGAACAAAGAATTCTGAACATAGTTCCCGTGCATATGCAGCAGGGAAGGAAAGATAACAATTAACCAGGATTACACTTTCCAATATTGAAATTCTGGTATTGTCGAAAGATCTGTGGTTACCAAGTATGTATCGTCAAATGAATTTCAAAGTTACATAGAATTAGTTAATCTCAGGATCCCCCCGTTAGAAGCTAAATTTGGATGTGAACTGAAAGAATGGAATTTTGGGTCTATAAAGATATTTATTGTCAGATCTCTTTATAAATTTATGAATATCTCAGGTTTGTTGGTGACTTTTCGTAAATCACTATGGACACGTGAAGTGCCTCCTAAGATGGAGATATGCATGTGGATATTAACCCACCACATGCACAAGACTATTGAAATGCTTAAGTTGAAAAATGTTGCATCCAGAAATGTTTTATTCTTTGCCCCAAAAAGTGCTCATCATACATTGGAAATATGTGTCTAGACTTGTGCAATTTGGCATCCGAGCTGCATGCACTTTGAGACTAGTGCATACATCAGACCAGTACAATACTGCGGAAATCATATAGAAATTTCAAAAGGTAAAGTAGAAGTTACTAATGCCAATATTGATTCAATACTTACATGCCCGGCCCTTTGCCAAAGCAGGGGAAGCACCCACTTAGGGCCCCAAGTAATCCAGGGCACCAAAATTTACCCATATGTAGAAAAAAAAACACGAAACAATGGCAATTCCGAAATCACGATTTTCGACTACGACCGAACGGCGAGCAAATGGCCCGATTCACGATTCAGCCATCAATTGCAGCGCTCCATTCTTCATTAAGTGGTAAGCGAACAACGATTTTCAGTTGAATTTGTTTCAAAATTTCAGTCTCCCTCTCCGATCTGATTCACAAAATTGAATTATCACGAGAAAAACCATCGTTGAAGCCTGAAAGGTATAAACTGAATTTCAGTTGAAGGCGAGGTTTGAAGGTATTATTTTGGATTTTGTCAGTTGAAATGTTTAGTTGTTGCCTACTGTGTTGGTTTAGATGTTGAGTTTAAGTTGCTGGATTATATTTGCTTTGCAAACTGATGCATTGTGTTCAAAACGAAATTCAATACAGTTGTGTTTGATGCTCCCTATTTCACATGGATTTAAGTTTTTTTTTTTTTTTTTTTTTTTTAAATAAGTGAATAAGCTAAGCTTCGGATTATGGAAGGAAAAAAGAGAGAGGATGTGTTTTAGTAGTGGAAGAGGAAATGCTAATGGATGTATGCACGGTTTTTTTTTTCATCTTTCTAACTTTGATAATTTCATCATTTTTTAGTAGCCGAAAGCTTCAGATGGCAGCCAAAAGAATGTAAAGGATGAACATACTTGAAAAGGAAGATGATAAGGACGGACCAATTACTAGATTCAAGTAAATAAAAAAACGAAAAGGTACGAATACCAAGTGCTCCCTATTTCACATGGATTGAAGATGTTTGCGGATTCAAATGTTAAAATAAATAAAAAATTTGCTTATATCTGCATATGATTGAACTTGTGTGTAGATGCTGAGTTTAAGTTGCTGGACTATATTTGCTTTGCAAACTGATGCTGCGATTCATAAAATAAAATTATGAACATCTATGCTACAGTGCTTTTTTTTTTTTTTTTTTGGTGTTGCATACTATGTTCATCTTATCATGCATTGCTCAATCCAAAAAACCGATGATGTTCCAAATAACTAGTAACGAGGAGCTAAAACAATGTAATTAATGTTTGATAATGCTATATGAACATTGATCGAGTCCTTAACGAGCGTATTTGGTTATTAAAACCTCATCTTCATTCTTGAAAAGGTAGCATTATAGAAATGTATACTGAACACTTTGTTAAGATGAATTATATTTGCTTGAACAGTGCATGACCATGTTAGCTTTTCTTTTTTTCTTTTTCATTGCAAGGATACTTTTGAATCAGCAAAGCTTTCGAGTGACTGGTGTAAATTACCAAAATAATTTCCAATGATTTAAAGTTTAAACACAATTCATTTTATTTCACAACTCCCCCATGGTAATTGTTACAGTGACATATAGCATTATTAAATTAATAATAAAGTGGGAAATCAAAATAATGATGGATTATCCCGAAAAGAGGTAACCTGTATAATTAACCAAAACTAACAATTATGTGTATATTTCCCATAATAAAACTCAATTTTACCTGCTAAAAAAAATCAAACATATGCGCAGTGACATATGCTTTAGTTAAGACAAAGTGGAGTAGGAATTTCAATTTACTAATTAAAAGTACAATATGCTTTTACAATATCATTAATACACTTATAATACAGAATATTGTATTTGTTTTCTGTAAAAAGTAAAAACATATTGAAATGCAGTAAACATAATTTGTTTACAAACAAATCCTTTTAGGCTTAGTTTTTTGGGAATGAACTCTTAGCTTTGAAGAAATTATTATAGTCTTTATAAGCCATCAAAACCTGATTGGAACCGCTAAACAGTAAGAACAACAGAATCCAAACCAAGTTTGATGGAGAATTCAAATGAGCTTGATCACATGAACCAAAATTCCTTACTATATCTGAAATCGATAGGCCGGATCCCACTCCATTCCGGCTTAGAAAGTAAATATACTAATGAGCATACACTAAGTTAATTTGAATCATTGAAGCTTACAGAGTATTTTGTATATATACACACGTTAAACAAAAATAATATAGTGTCACAACAAATGCAAATTTCAAAAAACAACAAGAAGATGAATTTTGTACATGACTATGTTTTCGTCTTCTTTTTCCTTCTTTTTTTTTTTTTTTGGTTGTTTGGGGGGGGGGGGAGGTGGGTGGTTGGTTTGTGTGTTTTTGTTGGGGAGGTGGGGGTGGGGGAGTTTTGTTGCTGCTCAATGTTACATCAGATCGAGCATGAGCAGCTGATCCCACTAGGAACTCATCCTTGCACGTAGACTACAAAACGATCTTGTATGAATATCGCTTTACTCAACAATTTGTAATTCTACCATTATAATGTCCAACTCCCCATTCTGTTATGTTGACTAGTTTGTAAATTATTTAGAGCATAAGCTCCAACCAAATAACAAACTTTTATCATGTAACAATCTTAAAAACATATTTGTCTTTGATGTAGTGCACATGCACAGAAGATAAGTTTGTTCATATAAACAAGTAAGAATACTGTAGATGGTTCTTTGTTACTTTGATGTAGAAAACTGCAAAGACCATTAGATGGCTAAACCAAATCCAAACAAGTCATGATGCAGAGAGAGAATTTTACAACGTTACGAAATACAAACTTACATGGCACGGTATGAAGCTCTTGCGAACTTCTTCATGTTCTCCATGGGAACATGATTTTGGGTCCTTTCCAAAGGTAGTTTGTAGCTTTCAATAAGTTTTTTGAGAAGGTAACCATCTCCTCTGAAAATATCAAGGTATATAGGAATAATGTCATAGAGAGGATCTCCTGC
The DNA here is from genome assembly GCA_030737875.1 of Allium sativum. Taxonomy (NCBI): domain Eukaryota; kingdom Viridiplantae; phylum Streptophyta; class Magnoliopsida; order Asparagales; family Amaryllidaceae; genus Allium; species Allium sativum. Next base: position 417,237,609 of record CM060913.1, on the reverse strand, counting down.
AAGATAAGCGCCAATACAACATATTCAGAATACAGATGTATACTGGAGAAAAAAGAAGGGGGGGAAAATCGAGATTCTCAATGAAGATCATGAAAATCCAATGCATTATTAGACAGACGTATATTTAGCAATGTTGTAAAAATCACTACACAAGACCTAGGCAGTGAGTGTGGACTAAGGATTAATCGTCTAAGTCGGGATTAATTGAGGATTAATAGGAGTTAGGCGGTTTTGATAAGTTCATCCATTTTGGATAAAATTTTAGTATCTTGTTTAGTATTAGTAACTAATCCAAGATGGAATATTTGTGAACTTGATTGGATTTGAAAGAAACCATCAAGACAAAATCACAAGAAATAAACAATTTGATGCCTATGATGATATCAAGCCTAAATTGGTGCATAAATGGTGCCTATAAACCAATTTTCATGCTTAGATAATGCTATAAGTCTTATCTAAGCGGTTCAGGCAAAAACCTAGGAGGTAAGGCTAACCAAAGGCTAGTCGGGAGCCTAGAATTTATTTTTCACAATAGAGATATTTAAGTATAAAACCCTAGTTCCAACTCATGTTATTTTAAGCTAACAAAAGATTCAACAATGGTATAACATACAAAACCGAAGCAAAAAAGTGCAATTTTCACCCAACTATTTTGAGCATCAGGTACGTAAAAAGGGTCAACAAATAGAGGAAGTAGGGAAATACCACAGGTCCAATATTCCCAGACTCGCATGTTTACACCAGGGAACATGCAATCAGCGATAATTTTCCTATCCTCATATGCCCTAAAGTTATGCCCATATCACTTACGAAATCTTATAGCAAATGAGAAGTTGACACCATTAAATACTAGAGAATAAAATCCTGATGAAGGTGGAGGAAAGGTGTTTTGGTTAGACAGCTACGAGGACAACGGCTAAGGTAGAAAAAAATAATACTTAAAATCATATCATATATAGGTAGTTCTGTATTGTGCCAGGAAACATTAACTGCAGACTTACAAAAGAAATACCTATAGTCAGATTACTGAAATCAAGAATGTGGGTAGGAAGCCAACATTTACGTGTTTCTCCCCCATTACAAAACTTTACAGGGCCATTGATATTATCATCTGGGGTATTTGTATTAGATTCCAAATGTATGTTATCATCCATGATATCTGAATGGATCCAAGCAGGAAACCCACCAGGCTCGTCTTCACCGCTCTGATATACAATGATGCAAAGAGAAATATGTCAAACAAGATAATCAGAAAATACTATGCTTTGGCAGAGGATACAATGGAAAAAGAAAGAAAACCTTCGATATGTTGAATAAAGATGCAAGGTCATGAGGAATGTACTCTTCAGCCTTTTCAATTAACAATTCTGGAATAGGATCTCCCCTGTATTCAAATATATGAATTGTGAGTCCACTCTTCATAAGACTGCAATACCACCATTCCCATTTCAAAAAGTCCTACCATTGAGATAAGCGATCTTTTAAATTCTCTCTTCTTTTGTTAAGTATTGCAATAACAGGTTCCCATTCTTTCGAAAAATGCAGGTCATTGCTTATACTTGGGACATTTTCTGCGGGTTTACCAGGAACATCAACCAATGGTGGAAGAGGCAAAAGGTGTATGTTGCGTAGTCGTTCTCCCAAAAATGAAGCCAGATGTGAAATTTCACTTTCTTTCAACTCGTCTCTTCTGCGAATAAACATATTCGTATATAAGAATCACTAAATGCTTTTAATATACATAACCAAAAACTTACAAATTAGCAAACATAAGCTGTAATACATACAAATAATGATAAAACTTACAAATTAGCAAATATACCCCCTTTGCATCTTTTAGTTACAACATATGGCCAAATGGTAGAGTGTGGATTAGTGTCCATATTTTGAACTCCAAATTTCATTTTTCTCCAGATACCAAACTGAAAGTCTTCACTACTACAACTTTCCTCAACAAACTCAGAGCAAGCAATCGCATTAGGCAGTTCTCTTCCATCCCATGAAACTGGCTTACAAGATTCATTTTCATTTAAGAGCAATCCACTGAAGATTATTTCTGGAATGTGATTTAACAGAGGTGATTTTACTTGATGAAGTAGATTGTAGAATTCAAGCTGCAATAAGGAGATTTTATATACATGCATATACATATGTATATAGTACATGTAAGCAAAATTGTTGAATAGGAAAAAACAACAAAGCTAGGCATGAAGTCAGCTTACCTCTGTGCCAAGGCTATACAAGGAGCTTTCCAATCCTCCTTCAGTAAAAATCTTTATTACATAGTCAGAAAACAAGAAAACCTGTATGGATTCGTAAAAAAATGATGTCGTATAATAAAAGATACATACGAGGAATGATGACGAAATTATACTTACAGGATTACTCCCTGTTCCGACAGGGAATTGCTCATCAAGGTTAGGAAATGGCAAGTTATGGAAGGTACATATTTGTTTAGCACAGGTTAACCATCTGTCCACATTTAAAGCAAGGCAAGCACCCTATAAGAGATTAAGTACGCATTTAAATGACTGAACGAATGAATAAAATGTAATCACAACTTTTCAATTTCACACATTTCTATTCACAATGCACAAAAAAATACCTTCCATATCAACAGTCTCATTTCTGGTTTCATAATCCAGAGCTTATGCAACCATTGTCTCATTTCTTTTGGTCCTATACAGTTGCTAGGGCACCATACAGAAGTATAATGGTCTCTCTCTGGCTCCAAGAAATTAGATATAAAATCTACATCATAAGAAAAATTAATGTTTTCCATATTGTTCCAAACCTTCCGATTTTTATCAGATTTAGGTGGCTTGTGTTCTCCAGATAACACCTTGAGCCTTTTCTCTTTCCGACTCAAGTCGAGATAATTTCTTGAACTCGTGGAAATTAATGGTTCATCATTAACAGCTAACAACCCAGCACGGCATACTCCTTTATGACGATGACCTGGTGTCATGTCTAAACATGTGTATCCGAAGTTTGACTGATTAACATAGTTTTGGGTGACAGCTATAGTGATTTCAAGATTTAGCACACAATGCCACCAGCCACTTGGAACATAAATTGTCTCTCCAGGAAGTTGAGTACACTCTATTGGCTTATCACACTCAGCAAGATGAGGATAAACATCAAGCCACCACTGTAAAATAATTATAACGGCATTATGAGGCATAATGACAAGTCTATGCTTAAATTATATGATTAATCACAGTGTAACCCTACTTGCAAAGATGTAGGACCATCAATATTAACATCACCATCATCTTCATTTACATGGACCGTAACACCTGCTGGTACTCTACCGGGAGGATATAATGCCCACCTAATAAGAGATTAGGTTAGTCAGTCTTTGTGGTAGTAAATGATTCCACTGTAACACTGCAATATGGATTTCTAACATATGTTGATGTAATAAATTGCAGCACATACCGTTTACGACCAAATAACAGAGTATTCCAAGCACTAGTCAGAGCTGGATCAACATGCCACGAAGCACCTGACCTTTCTGGCCCGATAATCAACCATCTGAAAGGAGGTCTTTGATCGTGGTCTAATACGTCAAAAAAGTCTTCTTGGAATAAATGAGGCACTTTATAATCCTTTAATAAACTCGGTGCGACTTCTCCAAACTTTTAAGAAATAACCAAATCATATTCAAAATCGATGGTTGTGTACTTAGATTTTGAAAGCAAATAGTACCTTGTCATCGAAAATGTAAAGTGGGTCTTCATCGTGCTGATGTTCCATATAGGAAACGTAATCTTTGAATGTCATCAAAATTTTCTTAGAGCTTCTTTGTGATATTCTAAATGCAACATCGCCATGGCTCATTATCAGTTGGTCTTTTGTCCACTTAACTCTAGCCGGCCAATTTTCAGCTAATTCCGTAAGCAAAATCTGAAAATGAAAAAGAAAAAAAAAATTACATAACTTGTCCAGATTGATTAATATCATTTTGAGCTATCATGTACAAGATTTCAAAGCTAACAGAAACTGAGTGCTGCAGCCTAGAAAACAGTGCATCTCATCCCGCAGAGAAATTTGTAAGAGCATCTCCAACAGGATTCAAGGAAAGAATATTACGATCTGTAAGATTACGGGGAAGAAGGTGAATTTTTCCCAACGGTGACGAGCCGATTTTATCGGCGCGGGAGAACTCCAGCTATTTCTCAATTTTCTTATTATGTGACGAGCCGATTTTTTCGGCGTGCGCCTTTTTTTTGCGTAAGAAATTGTTGCGAGCCGATAAAATCGGCTCGCGGGCCAATTCTTACTTCTGAATTGAACCCGTAATATTTTACTGAATATTACTGATTGTAATATTCGTTGGGGACGATTTCTCCTTTGATTCATGATTCAGGAGATGAATCAATGCTCTGTTGGAGAAGCTCCAAGCATATGAAAACCGAGATATGATGGCTATGACAATTAACTGCTTAGGTTATTTTCCTTATTATTTACTATTTCCATATCAGGATCATAAATATACTCCTCTTAACTTGTTTGATGTATTCTTCCTTTTAAATTATCATATTCTAATGACAATTAATTATCTTAAATTGCAGTGACTAGACATAAATATTTGAAAGGTTGTCAAGTCAAGAAAACAGCTGTTATCAAAAATATTAAAATCCAACAATTTGACTTCCGTTTTAGAACTGATCTCTCCCATTACGATTCGATTCACATTCCGATTCAAACTTAGTTAAAACTGCAATTTAGGGAATCATCAAGCCACATCGATATATTTAATCTACTATTTCGATACTAAGTTTCAATGCTAAAGCTTTCTATGCAAAATAAATGTGGAACAGTAGAGAAAATTGATTTTCAAGGTTTATATGTTGAAGTTCAACATCAAGGTCAATTTCAATCACAACCTTAAAATGTGAAAATTTTGAATCTACGATATACGATAAAACTTGTTTTGACTTAAAATTATAACTTTACAATCATACAATGTACATTAAATCCCATTTTCAACTAGTCCACTAAAATTTGATTTTCAAAACATGAGCGCAATTAGACTATAACCTTTTAATTTCAAAAAAAATGGTGATCATGGTCACCAGTTTTGTTTTTCAACTATTCCATTAAATTACCGGCTTTTTTCCATCATACTGTGAACAGAACTCTTCTAAGCTAAGATTTTTCCTTTTTTCCAGATGTCCGGTATCAAAGTTGAAATTGCTTAACGTGGTATGACACCTATACCATCTCCGGTAAAGAAACAAGGAGTTGAATCCTGAAGGAAAATAATGAATACATGTCATTACAACAACTGTTTGTTAGGTAATGCCAACTTATTTATATAAGTCAAAACAGTCACCATAAAACTGTAGAGGCTTCTCACGGGACAGTTCAATAGCATTACACAGATTTTGGCTGCAAAAACAATATTCACTATGAAGAATTTTGAAAAGGAAAAAGCGTCGTTAAATTTATATTTACATATACATATATATGAAGTACCGGTAGAGAGTGGTTTTCTTCCAAGATTCCTTGTATTGAAGTTGGCCTCCTTGTTTAAGGCATAATCTCATCCACAGGGGTTCTTCATTGCACAGTAAGTACAATACACTAAAAAAATTTCAAAGACGGAATCGAGCAGACAAAAACAAACACAGAAAAGTTAAAAATATTACTGATGGGGATCGTTAAAGACTCTAGTTTTGGACAAATGGACTATAATTCTAGAGAGGCACCATCCTCAAATAAAGTCGTTATGTGAGGGACAGAAAATTAACAAGAAAAATGAAACCAAGTCAAGTAATTTATTTTTCTACCCTAATTCAGAACACATTCGGCAACACTCTATCAAAAATTAACAAGAAAAAAAATAGATTGTTCACCTAAAAATAAATTCGGAGGATTCTAATCAAAATTAGATTATAAGATGGTGGGGATTGACAGAAAAGTTGCATAACAGGTATAATAATGGAATTATATTTTATTTTGTTAGCGCTAAAATTTTCGGTACCCATCATAACAATTTTAAGAATATTTAAAAAATGGCCCTCCTCTCAGTTGAAACTAATGTCCTTTTAACAATACCCTTGTTGATATGTCTTCAAACATTTCAAGGAAAATCCATTCTCAACAAAATAACAAAATTCTTCACTACACAGCCTTGAGATGTCAATTCAACCATAAAAAATGTTTATCATTTCAAACTCAAGGATTGAGGGACCTTGATAGTTCAGATGAGTATTGCTGACAAATTGACAAGATGCTTTTTGATCCCCTCCTTTCACATCACTAACAAAAAATATTCGCTAAAGGCAGAGCCCCTACCGATATAAACACAGGCCATTGAAACTAGATGCTGTAATAATACATGTCAAAAAGCCAAATTCTCAAAACAATTAATATCTATGAACCAAGACTCGGGGTAAAATTTCACTGGATAAGATGAATACAGATCAAACATGAGTCTCACTGGTAACAATGGGACAATGCTTCCAATCACATAGGCTCCTATGCAAATGAGTAGGTTTCGTGCTGAAAACCATCTTATTGATCCATTTTCACAGTTTCTATTAATCATCAATGAAAAAGCACAATGAATCATGAAATCTTATCAGCAAATCACCATTGCTTAGCAAAACATAGTTTTTGTATCATTCACTAGAAAGGTAGATCTCATACAGATTCTTTTGCAGTTATATGTGATCGTCCAGGTTGTTCAGCTCACAAAGGAACAAACTGAGATCTTTTAGCATTACCAAAGTATACTAGAATCGTGCATGTCCAATTTCACTTATACATCAAAGTTCACAGGACGCTTTTAATCCAAAAAGGCTAAGGGTTTCAGCACCAAATCAACACCAGCACAGTCTTCAAGTTAAGTTTAATTTAACTAACCGCAATCAAATGAGAAAGATGGCGAGGTTTATAATGAGAACAAACCTGCTGACACAAGAGAGGCGAGCAAGATCGACAGATGAAAAATACTCCTCGAGAATTCCACAGATTATTTCGTCGGGCAGAACTCCCATATCGCCGAGGGCGTCATGACGTCGATCCATTACTTGATGGTGAGGCTGAAGTTGGTTCTCCATGAATTGAGAAGCGGCACCCAGAGCGTTCTCTTTGGCCCTTAACACTTTATGTTCCAGATTAAATGAATAAATTACGGGGTGATGAGTTCCTATTGTAGAAGGAAAAAAGGAATTTGGGAGCGCGTTTTCTTTACGCTGTTTAATTCGCTTGCACTACGAATTTGGACCGTGACTCACTTCACTTTTATTATTATTATTATAGTATTGCCGCACAATAGTGACAAAACCGACCGTTAAGATGTTCAATATAAAATAAAAATTATTTGTTAAAACGTATTTCAAATTAGATTTTATTTAAAAAATTATAAGGTACTTTAAAAGAAAATGGAAGTAACTAATAAAGTCGAAATTCATTTAAACTAAAATTTACATGTAAACCAACTTGAAACTAAAAATATGCTATCAATGTATTGATTCGAATCAGTCACAAACACATACATACATTTTTACTATATAATATTAATGTTTAATTATTTTGCAACTTTAAACCATTAATGGATTGGAAAAAAAAAGACAAATATAGGCTCAAAACATATCATCATACCAATGATTATTTAATTGAAATAAAAAAATGCAAAACGTTTGGCAAGAGTATATATTTGATCGATACATACTCCAGGAGCATCAACAATAAGCAGAAACAAAGTAATAAAGCAAAGCAAGGCACGTTCAACACATAACTTATGGTATGAGCTAGAGTTTAAAGAGATTTGTTGACCTAAATTCTTATGGTATGATCTGGTGCAGTGATTAAATATAACTTGTTGGTTGTCGTAAACTCTTATGGTATAACATGAAATACTCTGCTTTTCATAAAGTCGTAGCGTAAGTTTAAGAAGCAAAGACATATTTTATCGATTTTTGTGTGCATAGATAACGTTGCCGACTTTGCATCGGAGATTGATTGGATGAACGATCGCGATGGTTTGTCGATTGGATGGGAGAAATTTGAAGTGGTAGATTTGGAGGAATCAGTTGATCGGAGGGCCAAAATGTTTATTTGAAGGTTTCAAGAGGAGATGAAGGTTCAGAGGAGGGTAAGTTTGTAGTGAAATGGTTATGGATTTTGGATAGTGCGTTTTGTTTGTAATGTGCCTTCTTGCTTTCAGGTTACTTTCTTCATTATTACTATTTTTGGTGTATTTATACATTTTTTGTATTCATGCAATCATATTTAAGGTGGCTAAGAAAACTACCAGTACAGTATAATAACAGCTGTTGGGAAATAAATTAGACGCAGTGCATCCACGAACAATAAAAATTTCTAACTGAATCTTGCTCATAGTTCAAGACTTCAGGTATAGATATGTCAATCAAAGAAACACAAAATATAGAGCTTCATATCTGATTTAAAATAAATTTAATCGGGATGTAAAGTTTACATTCTTCATCAACTTTTCGATTTGTACCATTCGTATGCATCATGTGTCCAATACCGTTCAAACATTTAATACTGGATGGGAGTCTCAAATCACATATGAACTGCCTTCGGTCAGCAGATGTGATCAAAATCCTTTGAGAGCCTTCAGGTGCAAATTTCCAAATTTCGTTATTTATCCATATAGGAGATGCAAATGTATTAACACTACATCAACTCAATAAACAAAAGAATCAGCTAGATAGAGGAAAAAATTATCACTAAATTGAAAGAGAGAAGAGGATGGGGCAGCAAAAATAGAGCACTCCAAACAACCTTCCATGAAAAGAAAAACTAGGAGAAAAATATATGAAAATTAACTTATTCATGCAACAAGATTTAACTCACCTTGACTGCCAGAATCATCAATGACATCACTCCAAAACTGTATACACTAGATTTGATTGTTAACTAGCCCGTCATTACATATTCGGGTGCACAATATCCATGCGTTCTGGTAACCGCAGTTCACACATGAGTTTTATCAACAACGGGTCCAAGTTTAGTCAAACAGAAATCCGATAATTTTGGTTGATACCCTTCCCCTAATAAAATAATAGAACATTTCAGATTTTTCTTCTTCTAATAATTGTAATTGTACTGATATTTAAAGTTCAATAGTAATAAATAATAGTAATCAAAGTCCATTAGTGACTGATTAGTAATAATCAGTAATCAGTTAGTTAAACGTTAACATGTTCCCCTTTGTTTGACACTTAGAACAAGTTTCCTTAGACAGTTGCACTAATCTATTTTGAGTATTGGCAGAGATCTTAAAAGCTTAACCCAAGACTAGCTAGTAAATTCCTCACATTGGCAGTTTGAACTCTGAACATCAGGCGCCTCCAAGAACTGCAGTTCCAACGCAAGAAAGTACACCAGAGAGGAAAGAGTTAAAGTGAAATGATCCAACCATGCCCATATAAACAAATACAAATAATGAAAATACAGCTATTTTGATTTTTAATTTCTTGTAATTAAATTTTTACTTTTTGACAAAAAAATGGGGTTTGGACATAGAAGATTTTTTTTGCTTCTCCACTGATTCATAAATAAACTTTTAACGTAAAGGAAGAAGGAAAAACAATAAAAAGTAAAAGTAGAGAAGCACTTGCTCTAATAAAAATTACATGGTGCAGCAGCACCGCTCTGTGGTACAGTGCATCACTGCATTGGTGCAGCAGCACCACTATGTGGTGCAACTGCACTGGTGCAGTCATGCACTGCACCACTTTGATAGGATTTTATATGGATTAGTTACTAACCTGAATTATCAAGCAAAACATTCGCATTCAGTTTCAAGCTTCAAAAACATGATCAGGAGATGCCTTTGCTGATGCAGCTTCATCTCAGTCCATCACGCCTAAACAATACTTTCTTGGCAAACTCGCATCTGACAAGAGTGAAAGATAAGGAACCAGGAATAGAGGTCAAGAAGCATAAGGAAACAATATAGCACCGATTCTGATTATGACCCGCATAGTTAAGAACATAATGTATCTCGCAGCAAGTTATTCCAAAAAGAAATAAACTAACAAAGCCCAACAAAGTTCCTTTTTTTCTTCTCTATTTTTGACCCGTTTACACGATACAATTACATCTGGTCGCCACTCTGCACGTTCATTTCAATCACGTCCACTAGGTAAATCACTGGTATGGTATCCTATAAAGGTGACTTCTTTAATGATATATAAGCAGCTTCAAAAGCACAAACGTCTGTTGCTGGTTTTAGCTCACTTTTCAACTCAATTTTTGATTGCGATCACCCACAAACTAATGATGATTTCTAAAATAATATTTAAACCATCGTCAGGCCTTTTAAGATTATGTGTTGTTTCCTTAATATTTAGCAGCAATTCATATACCATCTCAAATCTTGGTCAACGTTTCACAAATGCATTCTAGGTAAAACCAACTAAAAGCACTACACCATACAGAAATAACCAAGTATAACACAACCTCATGAATCAAGGTTACAACAAACCAGCATACATAAACAATTCAATATGATGATAACTAATTGAGTCGTTAAAAATTAAACTTAATCATGAAAACTTTACATGATCCTGTAAATGGAAACATTAGAATTAATAGTTTAAACTACGGTGACTGAGAAGAAAACTTACCGACGAATCACAAAAACTTAATAAGAGTTAAGTTGTTATAATTATATGAAGTGTAAATGTCTGCATACAAAGAGTTAAACATATGTATAACAATCACAATAGACTTACACCGATTTGAAAAAATAATTTAACACCTTGATAGTTAGACAGATTTAAAAAACTCATTAAGAAACAAGACAAATTGTGATTTTAGAATACAGAATTAATATATTGATAAAATTTGAACAATGCTAACAAAAAATAACTAGCCTAAAGTTTCACATAGTGCCAGTTGCAACGAAATACTGCCATAGCTTCCAACAAAACATGTTGTATGAAGCCATGAACTCGCCACTCAACGATCCATTGCTTCATACACAGTGTACGAACAACCACTATGAAGTCTCGTTTGATATTAAAGAAAACAGATAAAAGGATACCATTGATAATAACCCTCAAAATCAAATATATAATACTGATAATAATAAACAGAAAAAAATAACCAACTATTAGGAGAATTTATTTGTGGTTCAATGTACTAATTTTCTTATGATTAATTTGTGGTCCAACAATAAACACCATATGAAAAAGAATTCCAGTAGAAAAATAAAGAAGACCCTTATTTTGATTCAAGTATAGTAGGTATGGCTATAAACCCATATCACCAGTTTCGTTTTCTTCTTTTTTGATCAACCGATCGACTCCTAAACACTTGCCTTTTTTGTTCAAATCAGGATAGATTTGGACGCTAATCTCTGTTTCTAACTCAAGTTTTAATCACTTCGGTATTAAGTTAAAAATATCATAACTAGCTCAAGATAGCTGAAAATATACTTAATAAGGGTTGAAATCAGACTGAAGGTAAAACGTAGTATCTTCAAATAAAAGATTGTACATAATTCATAAAATATTACCTTAACTGCTTCATTAGCAGCCTTACAAGCCACAACAGTAGCTTCTATATCACCAGTATGCCCGACCATATCTGAATTGGGAAGATTGACACGAACCTGGAAATCATATTACTTATATTATATATCAACATCTATGAAGCGTTCATGAAGCTCATGCATCCATCTTAATCTCTGTCACGATGACATATAAGTCGTTCGTTGTGGGATAGGAAACATTATGAAGAGTAACATCAGCTTAAGATAGTAACATGCTAGAAGCAACATAGAAAACATTCCGAATTGAATTCCAGGTTGCCCTTGCTGTTTGTCAAATGTCAGACCAAAAAGGTAACATGGAATATCAAGTAAATGGTGCAAGGAACTTTGGTCGAATACGTAGATAAGTTAGACAGACCGCACATTCAAGGAATTTTGGTAGAAATATGTTTCTACATTTGCAAGGCTAATGCATTGTATGTTTTAAGCTGGGCACCAAATATTATGTAATTTACTAATACAAAATGTTTGATTTTTTAAGTAAATTAACATTATTTATGTTAATATGTAAAGATTTCACTTTTAATGTCCATATGTACACATACTAACCATCCGTAGTTAGCTGTAAACAAGTTATTTTCAGCTTCAATATATTTTCCTCTCAATTTTCACATTTTTAAGTAAATCAAAAAGAAATACCACGCGTTTCCTTATCTCAAAAAAATTCATTTTTTTAGCAGCAATATCATTGATAAAATCCCTCTCGAAATATAAATCAGTATCCAATGCATTTTTAGCTAAACGTTTGAAATGCCATACCTAAGCATAGTTTTCAAGATGACAAGAGAAGTTGAAACTACAAAAAGTTTTTGTTGTAACTACTTGTACAAGTAGTCAAAAAATAAAAAAAGATTATAACTAAATTACATGCTTGCATTTGAATATTTCGATAACAAAATATAGGAGCCTAAAAATGATAATATTTTATACAATTTCATAGAGTTGTCCTAATATTTCTGACGATCGATGCTATATCAGTTTGCAAAACAATGAACGATTACTATTATGACAAAAGAAAATTAGCAAAAACTATTATGTCATTTTAAGGAGATTGTATGCAGAATAAAAATTATTTCAAAAAACAATCATATTAATAATCATTTTAAAACATTAGTTAAGATTGTATTAATTAGGACAGTTGAACATATATGCACGTATGCTAAGCTAAAAAAATGTTTGTTCCATAAAAGAAATCAAAACTTGCATCATCAAGACGACCTTAAAATGCAATTTGTTTGGTCACATTAATCCGGGTGAGCATATAAATTAGGAGTAGGAATATCATATATCCTGACAAAATCATCCAGAAAGGCAGCAACAAATTAGCGATCACGATTTTGAGAAGCGGATCAAATTATGGAAGTGTTAACTGTAACTGCCTATCATAACAATAATACAAAAATTAACAATAAAACAGAAACATAAACAAAAAAGAAAAAAAAATCAATCTCGAGTAACTTTTGTTACCTGTAGAACCTAAGGCATCAGTGCTTATTTTCAGCTTGAACCAGCAACTGAGCTAAGTCATGCAGTATGCATGAGGGGAACTAGAGTTGGCGATTTGTTAAATTAAAGTTGAGGTAAACTGAGTACACACATGTACAATTGATACATCTGCCTATTATTATATATGCTAAATACCAATGATTATTATGCATGATACCAATAATATATGAAGAACACAAGTCATGGTATCAGCAGCCGTGTTTGCAGAAGTAGCAAACAGTGACATAACTCTTATGGTATTAGTACCCTAAGAAAATTGCTTTCAAAACTGGGTATTTTGAAAATTTATGATTATAAGCTAATCAGCTTTCAAGTACGCTCTATTTTCCCGTAGAACAACTCTAAAATTGTAATAAGTAACACTGGAGCAGATTGCCATAAAAACCATACTAAGTTTCACAAATAGCTGCTCTGAAAAAAGGAAAAATACATATTAAAATATGTGACTCTGAAAATGACAGAGCCTTAAAAGCAACACGAAATGAATAACAAAGTAATCATATTTTGTGCGTTGAATCAGAATTTCAACAACACATAACAACGAAACATATTGCAAGACCCAGCAATAACAAAGTAATCAGAATTATCAAGTAAAGTCAGAATTTTCAACTAATAACACTGGAACTACTACCTTAGAAATCCACGTTGAAGCAAGTAAAACAGAACTAAATCACAACCATATTAAAAGTTGAGTGTAAGAAAAAAAAATTAACCATACCTAGAGGATCGTAAATCCGAAAATATATGCAGGCGAAAACCAAGCGACAGTTTAAATTTCCGAATTTGCGAACGAACTCATGAAAAAAGGGCTTTTTTGGAGGTCTCGATAATAGAGTGAATTGGTAAAATGGCTTTTTCTGAATTTGCGCGTTGATTGGGATTGAGGAGGAATCAGCGCAGATTTGTGAGGAGGAGGAAGAAATGGAGGAAGAATCGGATGAGAGAGACGAGGGAACGCGAAAGAAGATGGAAGTGAACAAATACGATTGTTTAGAGAGGCGGTTGGGGGAGTGTTTGGATTTTGAGAATTAAAATTGTACAAAATCAGAGAAATGGCGATTGAAGAGAAAATGAAAAGGAGAACGCAAAATAGAGATTTGAGGAAGAAAGAAGTCATAGGAAATAAAACAAAAAGAAGGAAAACGCGGAAAGGAAAGTCGGAGTTATGAGCGAAAATTATGTCGAAATTCATTGGCTCAGACAATTTGGTTTTGGCTCTTACAGTAGACAAACCTCCCTAACGGTCGGTTTGATTATTATTATTATTTCGAAAAAGAAGAGTACTTATATTACACAACAAAAGAGTACATGAAAAAGAAAAAAGCTGGATATAAATGATAAACTACTACATAAACAAATACTATACAAAAAGACAACAAATCCAGCTCGAGCCACTTATGACTTCTGTCTGTTCCTATATAGGATGTTTAGTTGTATGCACAGAAATTAAGAAACTAAGTAATGTTGTCTTATTCTTTTAAATTAACTGCTTTTTGTGCAAAACTCATTTGTTACCTTTGTTTTCATGCAACACTCTACTGCACCTTTAGTGGTTGAGAATACGACAGATACATAAAAAGTATCAACATTTATTAGTCATCATAGATAAAGAAAACATGAAACCTTATACATCTTATATTTTGAAATAGACAAAACTTGTTAAAACATTTTATATATAGGAGCAGAGAGAGATTTTGGTTTTGGAAGTTCAATGAATGGGAAACGAGTTATTGGCTACAATACAAATATTTAATGGTAACATTGGAGGGGTCTTTGATGAACAAAGCATCGAAAGGAGAGAAACATCAGTCTTTGCGAACGCGCTCAATGCGTCTGATACTGACCTACATCCCCTTTGCATTCACAAAACGGAGCTGAAAACGAAGCTGTCTTCATTGGAGTGTCTGACGCGTCTCCAACAAAATGAATCGAAAAATGACTACGAACAATATTTTAATTTCAAATTAAATATGAAGAATTTCATCGTTTAATTTTTATATGGATCATCAATGGCTCACTAGCACTGTTGGCACATTGTAATTACGAGTGCTTCGAAATCACATACTATTAATGTAAAAATTATTTCTTTACCTTATGTTCCTAAATTGTGTGTTTTGAAGTATAATATAAAACGATTACTGATTTTTCGACTAAATAGGTTTGCATAAGAATTTGAATGTTGAAATGAAGAAGAAATGATTCACGGATTTGGAAATATGCTTTAGAGTGCAATAGGAGCGTCCTATTTGTAACAGTCGACACCACTTGACATACCTCAATCATGTTTATATTAAAGAGTGAATTGTCTGAGTATAGCTAAATCATACAGAGACTAAGATATCATGACATAAAAGAACCATATCACAGCGAAAAAGAAAAAATTAAGTAAATTTTTTTTAGAAAAACATCATCGCAAGATATCATAATCAAACACAATGTCAATACATCTCAGTCTCAAATCATAAAATCAGAGTACAAATCAAAACATCCTGCATCAAATCCAAACACATCAAAACCAAGCTGGAGATAAAATGAAAATAGGAATACATAATAAAAATGAAGCTCCCTAGCTACGCCCTAAGTCCACTAAGAATCTGCTACCTCCCTACAAGCCTTGGGCGGGGGAAAGAAAAGGAATGAGTCAGACATAAATGTCTAGTGAATTCTAGAAATAAAATAATGAAAAGAAGAAGTTCTAGTGCAAATATAATATTTGAAAGTTTAGTTAGGTGCTTGGAACTTAGAAGAGGAGTTGGAGTTCAAGACGTACTTCTGTAGATTCTTATTTCCGTTGTGCTAGTGTTCTTGTTGGTATCTGAGTTAGTTCAGACATGTTGTTATAATTGTTCACATTGGTATTTGTTATGTACTCTAATTTATGTGTGTGTGTGTGTGTGTATAGAGAGAGAGAGATAGGATCAAGAGCACCCCCAAAAAATGCAGCACCCCTTTAGCCCCTTAATTTCCATTACATAATCTCATTTATCTCCCCTCATTAACTCTCTCTCTTCCCACTAACTTATTTTAATATAAATTAGTGGGTACAAATGAGGTTCATTTAGGATTCTCCCGAATAGGGGTGCCATGGCTAAAAAATAAAAGTTCTTTCAATTTATAACAACTTGTTATATGTTATATGTTATCCATTTCGATAGTGAGATTATATTTTATCTTGCTTTCTTTAACCCCTAATGATTTGGTTTTCCGACACTTCGATGCTCAGAATGTTATTCCATATATGTATTAGTGTTGACTCTTAGGGTCGAGAAACTAGGTCGTTACAGTCATATATTCATCTTCTCAAGTGATACATCGTGTGTTCATGAAGACATGGAAGACGATTGGTCATAAGAATATAAGACCTGGATGCACAAGTGATCATTTGAATGATATATATATATATATATATATATATATATATATGAATGCACTTTTAAATTTAGACAATCTGAACAAAGAGATAGAGAATAGAATTGTTAATTTAGTGATTTGATCTTGAATCATATATATATATATTTATAGATGGTAGTTGCAACCCAATGTAAAAAGTTCTGATTAAAAAAAATGGTTGCAACTCTTCATGGAAGAGATTTCTCTTCATCGAAGAGAAGTGTCTCTATATGAAATTTAAACTTTTGACAGTTATATAATATCCAGTCGATTAAATTTACATAGGTAGTCGATTAAATTAAAACAGAAAGAAAATAGTTCAAAAATGCATTGGTTAGTCAACTTTGTATTATTGTTAGTCGATTGAGACATCCATATTGATTTCGACTGTCTAGTGGATTATAAATGTGCTTGTGCATATACATAGATTTAGTCAATAAGGAGTAAGAGTTCAATCGGCTGAATTCTATTTATAACCAAAAAATTGGCATAGCTCAACTGGTTAGAGTACTTGCTTCCCGAACCGGTGACCGGAGTTTGAGCCTTGCTTCATGCATTTTTGCAATGTTTTTGTGTGTATATCACTTTTGAAGAGATTTTAGCATATTCTAAACATGACACTTTATGGCCAATAGCACTTCTTTTGTCATCTTTGTCATCTCCCGATTTGTATATCTTTATGTTTATACTGTTAAATTTAGGTGATACAAAATCACAATTAGATGGAACAAATATGCAAAATGGGAAGGTAAGTATATTCAATATGGAATGCATAAATGCATTGATTGCATTTGAATGAGATGGATTATTTTCTTCCATATTTGCTATTGAGTCATTTGTTGCCATTGTAATTTTCCTCCATAATTTATTACCATATGTTGGTAATTTGATTGATGACTCACATAGATTTGCACTGCCTATATATTGAGGGGTAGACTTCTTTGTAAACTCATCCTGGCATGGAGCCAGTGATCCCCAATGGTGTCTCTTCTAGTTAAGCCTATTTGAGGCTTGGATATTTAAACTCTTATTTTGTAATCTCTTGTGATTCTCTCATGTGGAATAAAATCCCTCTCTTTTGGACTGGACGTACACTATCTCGATGATAGTGGAACCAGTATAAATATTGTGTCTCTTTTCTTCATTATAGTTATTTACTATTTTTTATGTAATAGAATAATTGCTATCAGATTATATTGGTGTTCAATTGGCAAATCTAGAGCCTGCTTATTGTTCTTCCGCAAAGGCGCAATTTTGCATAACAGATTGGTATCAGAGCAAGGCGATTTGTTTTAAATTGTGCATCAATTATTTCTACAAAGGTTGGTAGATTTAGTGGTGGTTATGCTATTACTATTTTGGGAGAAAAGGAGACTTTGGTGGAGAAGATTATGTTGAGAGAGAAGAGTGTTCCAGGCTTGGAACTTTGACGTAGCTTGAGCTTTGGGTTCTCATTAAGGTGGAGTTATATGTTAGAATGCGGCCTGCCCAACCGTAGAAAAGTGACTTCGTAGAAAACAGCTTGGAGAAATTGCATAGAGGTGGTAGCGACCAAAGACGAACAGCTGGAGGTGTTAGCGACCTTTCCAAGTGTTTGAGAGCTGTATAACTTCATGTTCAGTTGAGAAATGCTCGCACTGTATGAGAGATAAAGAGTTTAATGTGTTGAAGGGACCATTGGGTTTAGAAATTATATCTGATGTAGCTGATTTTGGTGACGGATTTGATGCCGTTGAGGCTTATCGACTTATGATGCCGTATTGGAGAGTTCGGTTCATGGAGCTGATTTTGGCGGATTTGGTGCCATTGTGAAACATGTCGATTTTGTGATGCCGTCTTAAAGGAGGTGCTACGTGCAGATATGTGGAAGAAGAGAGAATTATGTTGCATACAGAGATTTGTATTTTGGCTCTGTTTTTTTAATTGGTAATTGAGAGAATTATTTGTGGCCTTGGTGGTATTGAGATTATTTTAGATCTGCCTTTTTTTTATTTTGGTTATTTGCAATATTTTGTTGGCGGGCGGGGACGTAGTCTGAGCTCGTTAACAATTGTGTGATGGGGGGTGGCTTTGCTGGAACCCATTTGGTAAATATTCATTTTTAGTGTATCTCGTTGTGAGATTTTGATTGAAGGTGGAGTTATGTTGAAGAGTTTTATGATGTGAAGAGAATTTGATTGGAGATGGAGTGCTGAAGATATGTGATTTTGCATCAAGGTGGAGTGTTAAATTTAGGTGATACAAAATCACAATTAGATGGAACAAATATGCAAAATGGGAAGGTAAGTATATTCAATATGGAATGCATAAATGCATTGATTGCATTTGAATGAGATGGATTATTTTCTTCCATATTTGCTATTGAGTCATTTGTTGCCATTGTAATTTTCCTCCATAATTTATTACCATATGTTGGTAATTTGATTGATGACTCACATAGATTTGCACTGCCTATATATTGAGGGGTAGACTTCTTTGTAAACTCATCCTGGCATGGAGCCAGTGATCCCCAATGGTGTCTCTTCTAGTTAAGCCTATTTGAGGCTTGGATATTTAAACTCTTATTTTGTAATCTCTTGTGATTCTCTCATGTGGAATAAAATCCCTCTCTTTTGGACTGGACGTACACTATCTCGATGATAGTGGAACCAGTATAAATATTGTGTCTCTTTTCTTCATTATAGTTATTTACTATTTTTTATGTAATAGAATAATTGCTATCAGATTAGATTGGTGTTCAATTGGCAAATCTAGAGCCTGCTTATTGTTCTTCCGCAAAGGCGCAATTTTGCATAACATATACTTCTATCCTTTTTGTGTTATGTGTCTCTATGTTGAACATATATGTTTGTCTCTTTTTGATTGATACTTTTCCTACACAAGTGGTTAGCATACATGATACATTCTTGTATAGTTGTCGATATCAAAAACATCCGAATATGAGATTCTAAAATTCTCCCCCTTTTTTTATGATGACAACTATACAATTTTAAGAAATTAATATATAGATTATTCTCTCCTTAAATTTGTACTTCCCCTATTGATATGATTGTGATCACTCTCCCCCTTTGCCATCAACAATAAGAAGATGGATATCAATAGAAGAAATATAAGATTTTAACATGTAGAGATGGGGTTGAGTTCGAAATATAAATTATAAACATTACAAGAATCTCTTATTATCCCTTTATTTTTAGCTATATTTCCATAATCATTAGAGATAATGGAATAATCTGCCCTTCATATATGTTTTACGTACAAAAAATAAGTTATATATTTTGGTATCCACTTCCTACATTAGGATCCATGGGTTAGGCTTTTGGAAACCATATCTGATTTGATTTTGCAGATTCCTTTTAAAAAAAATAGTTTTCATTATTAATCACAATATCAAAATAATCATCAATATTTTTTTCCATCAAGTAAGAACCCAAGTACTTATATAATTTTTGTTTCTTGTCAATGATTCAATATTCATGGGATGTTTTCTATCTCTAAGCAAAATTATATCTTGATATAAGTGGTTTTGGAGCTATCTCTTTTATTTTACTAGTATTAAAATGTCTATATAAGAATGCATATCTAGTGTTATTTTTATATTTATTGCATTTTTAGCTCGAATCACTTTTATTATTGTGAACCTTAACATTTATTAAGTAACATAAGTCATTGCTTTCTTTATTGAATTTTTAATTGTATAATTTAATTCATAAAAAAATTCTTTAGGGTTACAAATTTCCTCTTGCAAAATATCGTTATTTTCTTTCAAAGGATCGCATTTTTTAGTTAAGTCTAAGTTTCTATCATTTAAAGCACTATTCTCTTTTTCAAGAGACAAAAGCTTAAATTTGACTTATTTAAAGAATTCTCTAATAATACAATTTTCAAAGACTTATTTTCATTTTTAAGATTAGTATTATTATCAATTAACTCCTCATTTTCTTTTAGAAGGAAATTATTTTGTAAAACATGTTCTTCAATAATAGTTTCAAAAAATTTAGTTTATTTTACTAAAAAGAATCATTTTCTTCCTTTGATTTATCAATGACACCGCACACTATATAGTCGGGCCATGCTATGATATATAGAGTATCTAGGTATAAAGAAACAATCACAAAGAATAAGATACAGAAGGCATAAATATAAATACAACGGAAACATATAAAAACATAACTTGTTATTCTGAAACCAAACTTTTAATCAAATAAATCATTACAGTAAACAAACCACATATCTTATAAAGCTAAGTCTCACATAATAAATCAAAGTACAAAATCAATTCCCATCACAAGCACCAGTACAACCAAAACAAATGAAAAAGACAATAAAGTAGAAAGATATATCAGAAATGAAACGAGAACTTCGAGGATGATCCTCCAAGATGTCTGAACCAATCTACCTTCGCTTTGTGATCCTAGTTAGGGAGCAAAGGGAAGAAAGAGGAGCGGATCAGACATAAAGTCTGGTGAATAGAAGTAATTACTCGCATGTTTAAGCAAATTAAAGATAATAGACTAAGTAATAGTTTTAGTATTACAATGAGATATGTTCATGCACAACTTAAAGATAGTTTCTGAGATAATAAGACTTTGATCAATTTGATTGTCTGCAATGTTTATGGTACGATAGAAATATTACTATTAGGATAACTTTCCAAATTCCACCCAACGATCGACCTTTCCTACCCACTTCCTCTTGGAATGGTAGCAAAACCATCTCGTAGTATGGTAGAATGTTACTATGTACATACCCATATGGAAACTGTATCAACATGAATCATCATCCATCGATCCACTAGAAAAGACATAAATCAGCGTATGGGCGTAGTAGTCCCAATCAATGTCGCATGCACGTTCATCACTGGAAGCCCTACTTGCCGCTCCAACATTTAACAACCAACAACATGGTGTTTCCTAATCTCAATCCCAGATCTGTTGTCATCAGTCCTTAAACTAAATAGAAATTATGCTTAAGTCCTAACAACCAATATCCTAATTGTGCCCATTTCTCGAACCTAATCCAAGATCTGAGTATTATTTATTAACTCAATCGACGATCTAAGTTCCACTTATCGACCTAATCCAAGATCTGAAACTATAACCTATTGCCCCAGTCCTTAACCTGAGCCTTTCTTATGATATTATAGTTTTATCAATGCAAGTTTATAATATCATAATAGGTTTAATTATTTCCTTACCATTAATTTTATTATAATATTATAACTTCCCAAGATAGTTTTTAACATCATAACGGAATTTTGTCTAAATTAAGACTATACCAAAATCAATAAAGGTTTAGTTATCATTTAATTTTGATTTAATCATGGGTTGTCAATCATTTTTTTTCAATATAGTTATTTAATATTAAGTTGAGAATTTATCAAATAGAGTATTGTTTTAAACCCATTTTGGTTATATTTTTCAAATTAATTTTATTTCCTAAAACAAATATCTTTTCAACCAAGGATCTTCTATTTATACCATCAAGTAGCCAAACGAATAAGAGTAGTTACTCTAAAACAGTGACATGCTTTAATTGAAAGTAAGTCATCTGGTATTTAGCACAATGCTAAATACTGGGACGGTGATAAATACAAGAGGATTAATTTCGATAAGTAGATCATGATAACTTACATACGAGAAATTTCATATGTAAAACATAGTGGAAATTAGGCTAGCATCCTTGTTTATGCTTGAAATTAGAACG
This sequence comes from Allium sativum, assembly GCA_030737875.1. Taxonomy (NCBI): domain Eukaryota; kingdom Viridiplantae; phylum Streptophyta; class Magnoliopsida; order Asparagales; family Amaryllidaceae; genus Allium; species Allium sativum. Next base: position 417,215,462 of record CM060913.1, on the reverse strand, counting down.
ACAACCTGGGTAAGTTTGAAATATAAAGCAGGTCTTTATTTTTGGACTTACGTGTTTTTAAAAGGATTTTATGCGCTGCTCAGCAAAAAAAAGTATTCAAAAAATTACAAATATTCCCAGAAGATCTCGGAAAAAAATTACATACATGTATGCAAGTAAACACAATAGTTGCATACATGTATGCAACTATTCATGAAGCAGTTTGCACTGGAAATCTGCATGAATTCTTACATATATGTGTGCAACTATTGAAAATACATGTATGCAACAATTCAGGCAGATTTTACGTTGAAAAATATGCATGAATATTATCATACAAGTATGCAACTATTCCATTTTATAGCATACATATATGCAAACAAAGATGAACTAATATTTATGCATGCAAATTGTTGCATACATGTATGCGTTTATTCTGAATACATGCATACATGTATGCAAATAAATATGAACTGATATGCATGAGCACGAATATATGCATACATGTATGCATGAAAGTTAATGCAGATGCATCAGTGAAATAGTTGCATGCATGTATGCAAGAATTTCAAATATATGCATGATTTGACGTAGAATACTGCAGTTTCGCTGTTTCTATTTTTTATTTTTATTTTTATTTTTTTTTGTGTTTTTCGGTGGTTTTTTCATCTGAATTTTTTTATGTTTACATGTTTAATTGAAATATTAATTTGCGTGATTTTTGTTTTGATGACTTTTCAAAAAATAGGGATGTAATTTATAATAAGATTAGGACCGGACCTGGGCCTAATTTTGAAACTTAATATGGACCTTAGCCAAACGCACCCTAAAATATAACCCTAAGATAATGAAGTTGTCCATTATCGAATAACTTGACACTTTTTAGTTAACGGATGTTGTAGCTTAAATACGATATCTAGTTTTCTGAAACTACTTTGAACCAACATAGCGTCTGAATTATAGTTATACAAGGAAGTGCTCAAAGAAGACTTTGAAGTAGTTCTTCGATTCATCCAAACCCCGATCGACTTGTATTAGTTGTATGGATGAATATTAAGCATTCTAATTGAGTAAAATTTATAGAAAGGGGTAACATAACCTCAAGCCTCATCATTCATTAATGAATAAAACATGGGAGATGTAGGGCTATGTGGTTCGCACCCATAAGGGTACATTTATCACCAAATCTAGACTGGTTGACCCTACTATGTATGCTTTGGTATAGTTGCTGATCCCAATAATGATGATAATGTATTCTGTACTATCAAGTTAGTAGCAGGTCAATCCTGTGTTGGTAGAGAATCTAGGCGAGGTCCTTGGTAGACTTATCTTAAGAGGTACTGTAACGGGTTGTAACATTCCACCCTTATGAATAGTTTGAATAAAAATTAAATCACATTTGTCCAACTTAAACTATTCAAAAAGATATATTATTATTCGGTTTGTTCCAAAGAATAAGATTCAAAAGAACAAGTACAGATCTTGCAGCGAAAGAACAAAATATAATACATTTTTTTTTGAAAATGGGTAACTTATATTAATTAGAAATAGTACATGATTTCGGTTAGCATACTAACCGGATTACAAAACAACCAAATTACAGACAGGAAAACAATTGAAAAAATCAACAAAATATAATGCATAAAACATAATAAATATAAACATAGTTCATGAAGTTATTTGTAAAAAAAAAAAACAGTGTTCACATTTTATACCATACTCAGAATTAGTCATTTAGCAGACAGAATAAACAAATGCTATAGAATAATAATAGTAAATAAGATCTTCGACTCCATCCTTACCATTAGGAATAAAAATCTTCAATATAATGAAATACTCAGTTTGACCCGAGGGTACAGAAAAAGAAAACACTCGAGTTAGGGCCAACATTCATATGTAAGTAAATTAACTTAAGTGAAATGTACGGGTAACTCAAAAATGGAACACTCCAGTTTAAATTAGCATCGTGTCGATTCAGTTCAAATATTGCTTTCCATTATCATTTCCAAATTACTTCAACATTGGATTCAATTATGGATTCAAATTTCCATACTCCAGAATGGTTCATAATCAAACTTCAGCATTTTGATTTATATTTCCACATGTCATAACTTATTTAAATGAAATCTTTATATTCAATTATTTGATCCTAAACAGTTCGGATAGGAAATGGACTTTTTTCAAAAAATTACGTAGATATAATTGTTAAATTGTTATAGTTAGTTAAACAGTTGTAAAGCATAAATAATTGAATTAAATATAAAATAGTTTGAAAAATACAAATAATTAAGTTTAAACAAAAAATAGTTTGAAAATAAACAGTTAAATTTAAATATAAAATAGTTTGAAAAATATAAATACTTAGACTTAAAAAGTTAATTTAAGATAGCTATAAATTATAAGTAATTAAAAATAGTAAAAAATAGTTTATTAACAATAGTTATAAACATAGTTTAAAAACAAAAAAGAAAAAATAGTTTAATTTAGAATAATAAATATAAACTAATACAACTTTGGATTTAGAATTTAATTTTTAAACTATTTCATATTCCATAATATAATCCGAACCGTATATCAACATTTCCATATCATGTCTTAAATCAGTTCAAATTTAGAAATTCAAATCAAGTTAACATTGATAGTTTAAGTTCAAATTTAAAATATTTACATTAATTTAATCTAATTATCAAGTTCTATCATTCAAATCAAATTCTCTTTAAATTTCATAATTTTACCTTAAAAAACAATTAAACTTGATAATTCCAAGTTCATATCCTTCACATGTCAGCTTTAACAAATCAATTAAACCTTTTTAAAATTCAAATCAATAATATTACATCATTATGTTAACTAAATCCTTGAATTAAATTAAATCTATTTTTTATATTAATTAATCAAATCTATTCTAATTTCCTAATTCAATTTATCCTCACGTTCAAAATTAAAAAAATTTAAAATCAAACAACAAATTATATCTTAACATTTAATTAAAACTTTTCATTAAATTTATTAAGTATCAATTTAATAATTTAAAGTTCAAACATAAGTTTAAACTTAGTGTTTAATTAAGTTTCTAAATTAGTTTAATAAATCAAAACATGATTATAGACTTTAGTAAATGATATTATCTTGATCAACGGTGTCCGTATATAATTTTTTTCTATCTATGATAAAGCGATTCAGTTATGTGTCATTTCAACCCATTGTGATTTTTCTATTTACGGAGAACTGACAATGCACTGACAATTTAAATAAACATAACATATTGAACATGCATAACAATTCAGATTTCATATAACCAATCACATGAGATATCATAGTATCATTCATGTCATGTATCACATATATGGCATATATATGTGTCATAAGTGTAACATAGCTTAATATCGTGTCATGTTTCACATGTTTCACATATATAGCATATTTATGTGTCATAAGTGCAGAATACCACAATATCATATCATGTGTCCATGCCAACAAACTCTAATTGATGTAACATTCCAATGACATTTTATGTAAATCAATTTACTTAGTACAAAACGAAAGTCATAAATGATTCTCACCTTTCATGGTTTTTAGAAAGGTGGCAAGCTTCGACAAACTCATGCAGCGTGTCGCGGCCCGACGAATTACTGATCCTAATAATCGACACAAATACCATATCGACTAACCAAGCACCGAAAACTACCAGATTATTAATAGAAAGAAGTTAGAGGGTGAGAAATAGAAAGAAAGATCAAAAGTTAGAGTATAAGAAAAGAGGATCACAATATCACAAAATCAGAGCAGACACAAATCTCACAGTGGAACAAATAAAATATATTATGTAACTTAACTTTTGAAATGCAGATATGTACTACATATACATACCATTATCAGAGTACAACATAGTGGAAATAAACACTAGATATCTAATGTTGAAGCCTTCTGCTCCAAGCTTCTCCAAGTGTGTCTGTAAAATCCCGACTACTTGACTGCCTATACAAATTTGGACACCCAAGAGTTTAGGGTAAAATAAAACAAAATAAACTCTGGGTCAGTCATGGGACTGGTGTGAGTAAACTCCAACCACTTGGTTTAGATTTTAAAAATCCTATTCAAAGAAAGGATAATCGTAAGACCGATCCACACATAAACACGAGTTGTTTTTACCTTACGATAACCCAAAATATTCTTTATATCAACACTATAATGATATTATAATAGTGTCTGATCAAATCAATAACAATATAGCATAACACTTGCATCTCACGCTGTACGTACATAGTATACAATCAAAAACCGCAGGGCTCTTACTGGGGAATGGATTTCCAACTATGGCAAGGTATGAAATCACTTTTTGATAGTGCAACTTTAGAGAGAAATACACTGGGTTCAACAAGAACATCTTGCAACTCAGCCACATATGATCGACCACTCATTTAGCTTGAGTGTACCCAATATATTATGACCAACGGTTGGGATCAACAGCCATTACTGAAGCATACAACAGCGATAGAATTTGGAAGAAAATGATTTTTTCTCTAGATCATGTGATAATACACCCTAATTGGGTCGACCTACATAGCCATGTTGCCTGCCCTATTTTTGTCATTTCCCGGTTGTGAGGCTTGAGGCCTTACTTACTTTTTTAACACCACAGCATCATTCACTTTGAATGCCACATTGTCAAACCCCCCAAATCATTAATTGATTTCGCCAAAAACAACACGATCATAAATCTAAGAGAAACAAATTACTCCACCACCGAACGTAAATACGTTTAAAGAGATCAATGTACATGATCTGTTAGGTGTACCCTGTCAGACATTCATCCATACAAGTTGTCCTGAGATTGAAACCTTAGGCACCATCCCATCAATCCATCTAAGGCAATTTCTACCTAGGATTAACAGAACAACCCTTGCACTTTACTCCTTCTTCAATAATCTTCAACGTAATTTGATTCGCAATGTTTATGCCTATATCGAGTGTTTTCAGATAATAAACCTGATCCTGGTCTCTCGGTATTGACAACGGAAATATAAAATGGGACAAAACTTTGATAATTGGTTATTTAACTATCAAAGGAAGCATTTATACAACCAATGATCCTATTTCCAAATGGAAATTCTATTGATTAAGCATCAAGCAACACTGAGCCCTTTAAATTGTTATTTTATTAACTTATCATTTCCTAATCTCCTGTTTCCCCTTTTTTCCATATCTTTCTCGAGATATTTCTCAAAAACACGTTTTGCCTCTCACGATTCTTGGAAAACATTTCCAAATATCATAAACTCTTTATTTTCTATATTCCAAAAAATATCTCTTATCATGGTTGGAAAACATTTCCATATATTCAAACATTCTGATCTTCTACATTTAGAAAATATACATTATTAATATCGGAAAACATTTCCATACATTCACATTTCCTTAACTTCTCATCAACCAAATTATTTCATTTTCCATGGTTAGAAACATCTCTAATTATATTTTGAAAATGTTTTCAAAACTCATTTACTTGGATTTAAATGAACGTTGTATAAAACATTGTTATGACAACTCAACCCATCAATCACTCGTTAATTAACCGTATCTCTAACCAATCTTCTTCATCGAACCTTAACCATTCCTGAGTCAATAATGAATTCAATCAAGTTGGGATATAATTACCTCTCAAACCTTAATTGAACAACATTCTTAATTTCAAAATAAACCAAGTTCACAACTTTGGATACCAACAGAACATCGCTTACGCGGCTCTCGGATTCAATTTAAGAATCCACTTCTTTTCCGGAAATCATAAACTATAACAATAATGTTATAACCCATGCTCGGAAATATTAAATCTTAGATGATAACTTTTATTCATAACTTGAATAAATAATAATTAAATAAATGAATGAATAATTAATTCATCTTTATTAAAAAGGAAAGTAAATATTACTTTCTCGAATTTGACAAAGACGAACTCCAATGTATAACTCTCTTTCGAATAATTTCTATTCGATTAACGTTTCGAACTCAGAATAAAATACAATTTTATGTCAATTCAATTTCCATTCTTCATTCTAAATTCACCTTTGAATTTGTCACTTTCAAATCCTTACCAATTTCCCTTATAATCATTCCAATCTGCAAAATGTTTGCTTTTAAACCTTTATCTATTTTAAAACGTAAATATTATTCCTTTATAGAAATCTAGCCTCATTTTATCAAATCAAGTTGATTTTTCATTTGTAATCCTATTACATGTTCCAATCCCATTTACCGAGTCACTTTATAAATCCACATCATATTCCATTTCATTTACAAACTCCATTTACAAGTCAACTTCTTGTTAATCATCAATCAAGTTTATAACTTAATATTGATTTCATATTCGATTATAAAATTATTGGTTCAAAACCAAATATTAACTATCTTGTCAAGTTCCAAATTATATAATATATATTCTATGAAAATAAGTTATTTTTATAAAATTCGACAGTCGGCTTTCAATTATAAATCCTTATGTATTTATTTCAATTCCATTCACATTCTGAACATCGAAATAAATTTCATCGTTTCCTTTTAAAACGATTTCTAATTTCCCTTTTAAATTCACTCTTGAATTTACATTCCCGAATTATCCAATGATAATTATTTTATTTCATTTATAAACATCGTTTATAAATTAAACTACTTTTTATTATTATTAAAACAAGCTATTATTTTCTAGCCCATTCGAAATTAAATTTCTATTTTGTAAAATAGATTTTTTCCATTTAAAACCCAAATTATTTTCCTTTCACTCGTATAATACCAATTATTTTAGGGCCAGTGCTATTCAAGCATCCAACACAACAAATTTATCATAGAACATCTAACACATCATATATCACAATATATGAAAACAAATAGTAATAATTTTTAGGAATCCAGTTGGATCTCTCCAACCTGTTTTTACCACATCCACAGATGTTAAAAAATAAGCAATACCAATCCCATTTCGAGGTGGAATATCTTGGTATAGAAGATCATCCACAATTATGCGGGGTGCATAGGGTCTCATCCGCTAAAATGTGTGGTAATATCCAACTACCAACCTTAAATATAACCAATATAATAACATATCAATTCATCCAAACAATCATCACACAACATTCAATTATCATTTATCAACATTAAAATATGTTTATAACATTATAAAACTGGACAGAGTTAGTGAGTTTACTCACCTTGGTTATTAATTGTCGAATAATGATAAACCACCGATTAAAAGAATCAGGCATTTTAGTTTGCCAAAAATTCTCACGAGCTCCAAATCGCTCTGAACTAGTTCCATGGCGTAGCTTGCTTCTTTACAGACCTAACGCAATAGATTGCTCTTGATTCTGATAATGTATAAAAGAGTTATGTATTTAATAAGATTGTAAACATTTAAAAGGTCATTATCAATTAATTACTCTAAACATAAGTAAATTTAGTTGCTAACATTTCACTAATATTTTATGTTTAACCAAACGTGTTAAACTAACATGTTCTATTTGCCGATACCATTATAATGTCAGAAACCACGGGTTATACGGGTTCCGTATCTATTTAAATGTTAACACGTTTTGAGAAAGACAGTTGTGCAGAGCGGTTCTACACAGCCGACAATTGTTAACACGTTAATCTAACGGATCACTAAACTACGATAATTAAATTAGTTTAAACAATCTCACACAACTGCATATATGTCCATCTGACCCACTATAAAACTCGCATCCATCATGAAACTCACGCCCCACCAAACAAAACTGTATTCAATGTATTTTCTTTCGTGTACGTCCATCTGTACGCTGCCTCCACGAATGTTCTAAAATATAGGCTCACGTTCTCTTTCTTTTTTTCTATTCTTTTTTTCTCCTTTTCTCGTCTGCTCCCCTTCTTTACATCCATGCACACAGATTCCCCAGCTCCCTTTTTTCCTTTTTATGCATACGCCAGCCCCTTGCTTCCCAGATGCCATGCAACTCCAGCGGTTCCTACAAACCCATTCAAATAAGAAAGCACAACCCATCTTCTTTCTCCTTCTCATGCATTAGGCCAAAGCATGCAGTACACACACTTCATGCATGCCTTCTATTGCACAAGCCCAAAACTCCACATGCCACTTTCACACTAACTCCAACTCAAGTTCACGCCCTCCTCTTCATGTGCACATGCTACACTTTCATAGCCTGCTACTCCCATGCACACACCCTTTTTCCGCCACTTCCAACAAAGTGCTTGATCCTCACCTAACTCGGGCCAGTACTTCCTCTATAGTCATGCACCTCCATTCATCAACGACCATAACACTGATTGGCAGATCTGGACCCACTATGAAGCTACACGTGCCTCTCCTCCTCGCACGTACCATCCATATATATATATACACACACACACACACACATACACACACACTCACATTCACCAAGAATCATGTTGCGTGTTTTCATGACTGAGAAAAAAAATGAAAAGATCATTTGAGTTCTAGACAGAAGAATGGGTTCTCTTCCTACTTTTGTTGCCAGCGAAAGAAGAAAAGATAAGGGGTCTTGCTGTCTTGAGAAGAGAAGAAATGATAAGTCCACATTTCCATATGCATAGAACTGAAGTGATAAAAATAATGTTTTGCCAGGAAAAGATGTGTGAGTTCCACCTCCCCTTGTTAACGCCTATATATAGGAAACGTTTTACTTGGTTGCTATGGAAACCATACAAACATTAAATGCAAAACAGCCAACGCTATATTCCATTAAATGAAAAGAAAAAGTATGTGATGTTAAGGATGTTACATAACATGGTAAGGTGTTTTCATTGCATGTGAAAGGAAGGAAATGTCTAAGAAGGAAAGTGGCTTACTTTGTTGTGCCATGAGCGCTTCAATATATATAGGCTAGAGAGTATTCTAGGCTAAGTAAAAACGCATGGGATGATGTAAATGTGTTTAATGACCATGTGGGTATTTACTGAATGGCAGGGATGCTTACTTCAAAAGGAAGATAAGGTATAGCAGAAGACGAATGCGCAAAGGATAATGACGTGCAATATAATATGTTTTAAGTTTTAAAGTGTAATGTACCTGATTATATAAAATTCTATTCGCGTACAACTCACTACGGACAAAAATAAAAGTATGATCGTGTCAAGCGATGCACGACTATACCAAAAATATAATAAAATAGACAAGTTAACTTATTTTGTGAATTTCCAAAAACGATGATATATGACGTAAAATACTTCAAACAAAAGTTGCTTATTTTCCAAATTAAAAATTATGGAAAAGTTCTACAAATTAAATTAACAATACGTCATAAGAAATCTTTTTTATTTTATAAATAAACCGTTATGGTTTATATACGATTCCATAGCGATTTTCTAAAAATTTGATTTAGACATAACTTACAATCTACAAGACAAAATCTTCATTTTTTTCTCTTACATTAGAACAATATAATTCAATAAAATCGAGCGTTTTTTGTATCGAAGAAATTCGACTTATAACGAATCCTAGATATTTTTTTGAAGTTCAAAATGTAAAACTATGAACTACCGTGACATTATAAGCTCTTTTTTAATTACATTATAAATTATATGTAACGTCCCGCATTTTTAGCAATTGAATAATTAATTTACTTAATTATTTAAATATCGATTTTGCGATATCGATAAGTTAAGTTAAATAATTTTAAATATTTAATTAGTATAAAATATGGAATAATAAAATTTATTTTCGAAATGGTCGAAAATAGCTGAATTAGTAATATCGACTGAATTGGATAATATAAAAGATTTAATTCAGTTTAGAATTGAATTATAATAACGAATATGTTATTTAAACGAAGCTTGAACGTATTAATTATAATATAAATTATAATCTAGCTCGAAACGTCGCGGTAGTTCGTAATTCGACGATTTGAACTTCAACTTCATATACAAGATTCGTTATAAGTTGGATTTCCTTGAAACAAGAAACGTTGGAATCTATTAAACTGTGTTTTTCTAATAGAAGTAAAAAATCGAGATTTCGTATTGTAGATTGTGAGTTATGTCCAAATAAAATTTTCAAATAGTCGTTATGGATTCGTTTATAAACCACGACGATATATTTAAATATTAGCTTCAAATCTGGACAAGATATTTGAGACATAGTTATAATTTAATTTTTAATTTTTACTGAAAAATTTAAATTGGAAAATAAGCCACTTTTTATTTGGAGTATTTTACACCATATATTAGCATTTTGGGGTTTCACAGAATAAGTTAACTTGTCTATATTATTAAAATTTTGCGATCGTGACACTTTGTTCTTCTCAACGGTATTTTTATTTTTGTCGATAGGGGGCCACAAATGAATGAAGTTTTGTGTAATGGGTACGTTAAACAAATACAAAAAAGTATAACACACTAGTACAAAAGTGGGAATATTCGACACAAGTTTTATGTGGCCTTATATCGAAAATGTGTTGCATTTCCCCCTTTTTTCAAATTGGCAACACCGGAAGGGCATGACATCCGCGGCCATTGCCTTAGCTCTCTAAGACAATGCTTTAGCCCATCTACTGCCACAGAAAGAAAGTGTTGCATTACAGACGTAATACAACACTGTTCGTACGTAATGCAATAATATTCAGCGTTGCTTGAATATTAGTTAGATCCTGGATACCAGGTCACAATAGCGGGGCCACGTCAGCTTTCCATGTCAGCTGCCTATGTGTTACATGACACGTCAGCTCTCCACGTCAGTTGCACACATGTCACATGTCACGTCAGCTATGGCGTCTATGTGCCATGTGGAATTACTACTATTTTATGTAATGCAACACCACTATATTATGGAATGCAACACCATTATCTTGAAATACAACATCAGGAAAAAAGCAAATGAAACAGTAAAAGAAGGCAAACACAACACTTTAATTATAAATTTTGCAATACCAGTTTTGTACGTAGAAGAAACATATCCATTACATTCATCATCACATTCAAACCTTCCAAACATTCATCATCACATACCATACATTCTTCAAATATAACACATATGATCAAATACATAATTTAAAAGTAGCACAAGTGCCAACACATACCACCTTCAATACAAGTGCCAAAAATAAGATCAGTGTGCATTATACAAAGTAGCAATGCCATGAACCATAAATTGTATCTCTCCATGTCATTTTAGGTCCTCCACTTGTCGGCTGTATCTTTCCTCGTCATTTCAGATCCTGCAATTTGATTTTACAAGTTATTTGATAAGTGCATATGTGCATTTTTGGCCATTTATTTAACTTATAAATCTTATGCGCATACAATTATAACAGTTGACCATTCACCATTAGTCACTCGTGCCACCTCAGAATTGAGTATGCTTCGTCTTCTGTGCAAACATTTCCAGTTCGCATATTTACCTGACACCATCCATTGGGTCCCTCGCACATCCTTTCAAGCTTCAGAACATCATCATCTCCATATCCCCTAAACCCCAATCTTCGAAAGTTCCAAAAAAAAAATCAGTGGAGGACTCGTCGCTATACATCACTGCCACTGTTCTTATGGGATATTGGAATTTTGAAGGTGTGCAACACGTTCTTAAGATGACTTTGAATCATAATTCATGGCCTATATGGGTAATACCCAATAACTCTTTTCTACTATCATGCCCATCTTACAGTAAGCGTGATCATGCGCTAATGTTGAAAGTTTTTACAAAACCTGGTGGTGCTATTTACCTGCAAGCATGGTCTGATGAAAAATTTGAGCTTGAACTAGCGTTAGAAGTGGAATCATGGGCTAAAGTTGATGGCCTTCCCGAGTTCCTAAAGAGTAATGTTCCTGCTATTGAAGAAATAATGAAGCCAATGGGACGTCTGCTTGCAATTGACGTCTGTAACCGGTCTCAGTATTACCATACATCTTTCTACCTGAAAATGCAATTTTATGAAGGCATTGGCAATATCAATACTTTTGCTGCTCAATTCAATAATAAGGTTTACCTCATTAAGGATCAGCGCTGTACCCATGCTCATCTTGGAACAAGGCATGAACTTATTTTTGTGAGCAATAGGGAGGAACGGGTGGTTCCATGTTTGCGTCATTACGAAAGGAAAATGGATTCAAATGAAAGATTTGACGCAATGATACATGAAGTTGCTTTGCTACCACCCTTGCCAAGCTTATTTCCTGAAGCCACTCATGACATACATGTTGATAACCAAGCCCCAATGAACCAGAGGAATGATCAGTGGGTAGATTTGGAAGTTGACCAGTAATATTATTGGCCAAACTACCTCATTCCTTGTCCTGTTGCTGCAGGTCCATCACATGCGGCCGCTCACTTCGGACTGGCTCTCCCATAGCCGCAAAGCCCTAATGAATCTATTGGAAGTTCCAAAGCCCCGCAAAGCCCTGATCTGGTATGAACTAATGCTACTATAATATCATTTTTTGGATGTGTATGTATTAAGGTAGCTTTATGATACTTTTGCTAATATATGTATGTATTAAATTAAACTTTTGAAGCCCTGATATGAATTGATGCAACTATAATTTTTGCTGCCTTATGATACTTTTGTTTCCTTATGATACTTTTTTGTATGATTGTTTTGTGATACGTAGTAAGGCATAATGCAGAGGCAAAATTGAGCATATGTTTCCAAAATCGAAACATTGAAATTGGTAGTTTCCAAAATCAAATGGAAAATACCTGTGCGTGTAGCAGATTAGATACGGGTGAACGACTCGTCCGGATCGATAAATTGGTAGTTTCCAAAGCCTCTACACAAACACACCACAATGCAAACAAACCGTAGTGCTACGCATGTATCTGTATCACAAAACCTCAAGCATACAATTATATGTTAATGTAAATGAACGCAAAGTGCAAATCAATTTTGACGGTAAAGTCCTCATTCCTTTAGTAGTTCGACCTCCAATGATGAATGTATAACTATTGCAACCTGGGCTATTTTACAATATAAACAATACTACTTTAGACCATCTTGGTCTGCTTTTTGCTTGCTACTGGTTGGGCCTGTCAACCAGATATTATTATATTTGCATCTACTCGTAACCGGCTGTGTAGTTCCATGCTACACACCCGTCTTCCTCAAAAAAAAAAAAAATACTATTCATTAAGTTATAATATATCCCACTTGTTTTTGTTACCCTATTTTCCATATTTTCTTTTGTGCGTTCTTTATACAAACCAAACTAATCCAAAACAAAAGATTACTGAGCAAACTTTGAAGTAAACTACATTTTTTAAGAAAACGTTTGCTCTCTTGATTGTTTTTCAAGAACTTTAATTCAATATTGTTCGCTTAATCATACTTATAATCTAATTACTACTAGTTGTTAAATGATTATTGGTTCATGTCATAAATTAAATTTTGTAGCCTAGGTCATATTCGAATCCTGGCTCAATCCCTGTCGACCTCTATAATAAATCAATGCCTTTTTCATGCTAATAGCCCGGCTTTCATGGCCCAAAAAAGTACCACTCAGTTGGGTGAAACCTAAATCTTGGTGGCAAACCCACCAGCGCCATCTCCTTTTTTTTGGTTTATTACTCGTTATAATTTTCGAATAAACCTCAGCATAATCCCAAATCAATGGTCAAAGCGCAACTAATTACTTATAATCTAATCTTTCTGTAACGATTGAGAATTTTGCTCAATCCGAATCGATCGCTAAATCGACCAAGACCGTTCGAAATCCCTGATTGTTTTGAGAACACGACAAATCAGAACGCAAACAGAAGAACATTTCAATGTTAATTACAACAATTGATCAGATTACAAGAATATACAGAGTATGAATGAATAATATACATACGATAAATATCATATATTACAATAAATTACATAGTAGAGGAAAATAATGCAAAACACAACTAGAAGTAATACACGAATACAGAGCTTTCCGAGTATTACTTCTAGTTGTGTTTTGTATTATTTTCCGCTGCTATGTAATTTATTGTAATCTCTGATATTTATCGTATGTATGTTATTCATTCATACTCTGTATATTCTTGTAATCTGATGAATTGTTGTAATTAACATTGAAATGTTCTTCTGTTTGCGTTCTGATTTGTCGTGCTCTCAAAACAATCAGGTATTTCGAACGGTCTTGGTCGATTTAGCGATCGATTCGGATCGAGCGAAATTCTCGATTGTTACACTTTCACCGACTAATCACTTATAAGCGAACGAGTTTTCCTAAGTTTGGGATGTCCAAGCAACTAATTACTCATAGGTGAATAGGTTTTCCAAAATGTAACAAATGAACTAATTACTAATTACTCATAATCCAATCTATAATAAGCGCAACTAATTCACAGTGCTGTACAAACTGAACCTAAGGGAAAAAACTGGCGATGTCAATGCCCTGAGCAATCAAAGCTAGAAAGTGTTTCAAAGCTTCAACCTTTTCGGAGTAAAATTTGCGGTCAAGGAGAGGAGCGATACTGACGTGAATTTAGTTTTAGTTTTTTGTCAATAGTTAAAAGGGGGAAGAACGATTAGATGATAAAGAAGAAGAACGATTTATGACTAGATTATTTTTACATTATTTCGTGAAGGGTGAAGATCGCGCAAAAATTTCATCAAAAGTATGCAATGAGGTGGTTGTCATTGATTGGAAGATGGCTAATGTTTAGAATCATCAGAACCATAGATTGGTTTGAACCATTGGATTAATGATGCATCTACTATCGGGGTTTTGTTTATGCTGATAACGCAGATCGCTGAGTTGGATTATATATATGTAAAGCTACGCTTTTAACTAGTGTTGCATGTCAAAACGCTGGAATTCCCATTGCAACACTGCATTCACGTCTAATGCAACAACATGTTTGTAACACCCCGCAAATTCTATAACTGTGAAATTAACAAATTAAAGTATAATTAATTTCAAATCAAAGAACTAAGGGAAACGGGATACGCCATTGCGTTCGTCTCGGAAAAATACGCGAAATAGAGTCCGAGTTTTCGAAAAACGGAGTCCGTATGAAGAAGATATGGCCTTCGGAAGTTTCTGAATTAAGTTTAAAATTCAAACAGAATAAAATAACTCAGAAAAATCAAGTTTAAATTCCAAAATGGGGCCCAATGGGCCAGGGCAGAAAAACACCCGCCTGATGCACCCAGGTCGACTGGGCTGTCGACCTGGTCTAACCAGGTCGACAGGGCTGTCGACAGGGCTGTCGACAGGCATGTCGACCTGGTCCAGAGCCAGGTCGAACCCAGTCTAACCTGGCTGGCCTATTCTATGTTGGCCGATTTTCTGTAGACTGCTTTGTCATTAGGGCTAGGTGGCAGGCTCTAATTGGTCTCTCCTTAGGATGAATGGCTACGATCAATCCAAGCAACATCAATGGCCCTAATCAGTTCATTACCTCTATAAAAACAACCTTAGACTAACCCTAATCTATTCATTCAAAAATAAGAACAAAGCCGCCATGTTGCTGAGGAACGACTAGGGGTAGCCACCAATTGGAGAGAGGATTAGGAGGCAAATTCTAAGGCATAAAGCAACTCAATCAAATCAAATCGCATCTTCAAATCCCTAAATTTGAGAATTCGCCTCACCATTGTAAGTAGAGTATTACTTTGGTATGAACAAATAACTGTGTTGGTTTGTATACTTGGTTGTGGTAATAAATAATTCATAATTTGTGCGTTACTATGATTCTTATCGATTTGGGAATTATGTTATTCATTATAAAGAACTACATGCGGTAGTTCTATGCAAGTATACGTTTGGAATATTCGCAAATTATGTAATCCACGTTGAAGCTACATGTATGTAGTTGATTAATTGAAATTCATGCAAGTTTGGGGTTTTGCTACTATGCCATCATGATGTATATTTTTGTGCATAAATCATTTTGTAAGTAATTGGAACAAGTTTGGTTGTTATAGTTCATATGAAACTATGTTGAAATTTTGGCACCATGATCTATGTATTAAGTCATGCTTTTGTACTAGAAAACCTATTTGCAAACTTATGAATATGACTAAGCTATGATTGATATTTTGCATAATTAAGTCTATATTGTTTACAAGGATCATATGATGACATATGTGGTACATAGCTAGGTTAGATTCAAAATCCCTTTTTGCAAGTTTACATGACTAAAGTAAGAATCATGATTTCATGTTAGAAATATTTATGCCATGGTTATGTGAACAAATTTAACTATACTTATGCCATGCTTATGTTTGACATTATGCCATGCTTATGTTTGACATTATGCCATGCTTATGTTAGAAATATTTATGCCATGCTTATGTTTGACATTATGCCTAAATAAAAATATAGGTTCACGTTGTAGTTATGACTATGTGTCAATAATGATACCCAATTTAGATTCTTATCTCAACTACAAGTTCGCATGCTTTGATTCATGTCACCTATGCTTTATGACCAAAGTATATTTCACTACTATGCAAGTACACCAGTTTCTATTTTGTATTTCCAACGTCATATTGCAAGTTCATGCGCTCACATTCCCCTCTTTGTGTATGTAATCACGCTTTAAGCCTCCCCTTTTCGCATGGCTAAGTTGGGATTTAAAAAGGCTAAGCCCAATATATATATATATAATAAACGGACGTGTTAAACGGGGGAAAATAATGTTGGGTTAAAATTACTAATGAATGAAAATATAAAATAGAAGGGCCCAAATTCAAGTATGGGTTGGGCCCATGATTGGTGTAACCTTTACACCATTAACTTAATAATGGGCCGCAAATATTTACATATAAGAAAATAAAGAAGAAAGACAAAATATGTAAATGTAGAACATACGATGTGTTTAACCCGAGGTTGGATTGAGTTGTGATGTAAACCTGCCCGGAACCGCCCGGCTGTCCAGTAGTCACAACAATACCTATCCAATGTGGGAGGTTAAACATGGAGCCCAATAAGGACCCGAGGTTAGACTGAGTTGTGGCGTAAGACTGCCCGGAACCAACCGGCAACAGGCAGCCACAACAATACCTGTCTAATGTGAGAGGTCAGGGCCTTAATAAGACAATTAAGGCTGAGTCAGGATTGTTAGGATTAAGTGAACTAAAGACTTAATCAAAATGGAACATGCTAAACTAAACGGACTGGTGGGGGTTAGGTTAGAAAACACTTAACCAACTTAGCATGTTGGCTAGAGATAGAAAACCTAGTAACGGGGGACCCTTTTCAGCAGTAACCCTAGAAGGTGTATCAGGATACCCTGAAACTAGGCAGGGTGGGGCACGATTACTGGGCTGATTGTAAGAGGTCAAATCGACGGCGGTGGTGTAGCAGTGTAGGTTCTAACGGGGTGCGGGCGTGCACACACTCCGGCGCAGAAAAATAAGGCACTGGACACCAGTAGCATACCTGTGCATTCTAAGGTTGTGTCGGGCCGCCACCATGGGACTTGATACACCCCATGGTGGGACCAGCATAGGTAACTACACCATCGGGGGCCGTAAGACACATGTAACTATGCGAGTAGGAGCCGATCATCATAGAATGGATCACATCACCCTGATTATGGGTTGCCAGTTGGAAACTAGTTTATATGGGTTCAGAGATTTACATGGGGTACGATAGTATATTCGACCCTAGACAACTTAACCAAGTTTATAGTGCTTTCCCACTTCTTGTTTATGCTTATCATACCCAGTTCTTTATTCATAGACAGAATAGTACTAGACTTACTCAGGCTTTATGTCTGACTCTACTTTTCTTTCGTCTTCTTTTCTTCCGTTTCCCCCCCCAGGTCCACAGGGAGGGAACACAGCAGCTTGACCAACCTTAACATCCAGCTTGAAGAAGAGAAATGTATTGCTTGGACTTTTTCGCTTTGAACTATGGCTTTGGACAATCACTATGGGGGCTTTTGCAGTTTATCTATGTTTTATTTATGCTTCTTTAAATAATGTAATCAAGACAGATTATGAAGGAGTTATGTTATGTTTTTGGGAAAAGATGTAAGACAATTATGGTGATATTGTTGTAACACGTATTTGCTTTTATGAAATAAAAGTTTGTTGTTTTTCCGCTGTTTACAAATATGTGTTATTATATCTGTCTTGTATATCTGTGACTTGTACTTATAAACCTCCACCAAAATTAGGGCATTCCCTTTGAGAGTGACCCTAACGGAGGTGGGGTGTTTCACTTGGTATCAGAGCATAGGTTTACCAGATAAGATAAAAAGTTTTGAAAAATTATTTTCAAAAAGGAAATTTAAAGAAGCATTTTTAAAAAGAAAAATATTATTTATTTTAAAAAGGCAAAGTCCACTCCCCAAAGCCATAGGTACTATCTCTTATCCTTCGTTTTGAATCTATCCTTTTTGTTTCAGCATGTCCGAAGATCTTAACTTGCCAGAAGGGGTGCCAATACCTGGTTGGTTTAGACGGTTCTTAGAAGCAAGGGCTACTCAGCCAGGTCCTACCGTTCCTCCTCCCCCAGTTGCCGGAAATCATCCAGCTGCAGCGGCACCTTTTCCTCCACCTCCTCCTCGGGGAAACACGTTTGCTAAGATATGTAAAGATTTTAAAGCTATGGGAGGAAAGGATTTCCATGGAACTGAGTCCTTCGTGGCAGCTAGGAATTGGCTGAAAGAAACGGAGGACCTATTCATCATCTTTGAGGTAGAAGATAGGCAAAAAGTACAATTGGCGGTATGGCTATTGAAGGGCGAGGCTTCCTACTGGTGGGAAGTCACTAATGCTGAAAGACCAGTGGAGACATGGGAGGACTTTAGGGCAAGGTTTGAGACTAAATTTCTCTCAGATGCGGAAAGAAGTTTGCAGTTGGAAAAATTCTTATTTCTTAAGCAAGGGGACAAGACAGTCAGAGAGTATGTGAATCAGTTCGATGAGCTGGCTAGGTTTGGGCTTGACCTAGTCAACACCCCGCACAAGAAGGCTCTCCGTTTCGTCAAAGGGTTGAATGAGCCATTACACAGTTTGGCCATGACCCATATACCCATGGGAGCCACGTATGAAAGATTGGTGCAAATGGCATTGCTGAATGAAGAGGATAAGGGCAAGAAGGAGACAAAGGCAGAAAGCTCTCAAGGAAAGAAAGAGGGTTTGCAGCCTAAGAAGACAGACTTTAAGAAGGGCGGGAAAGGCAACAAAGAGAAGAGGAAGTGTAATTTCTGTGGCAAAGTGGTGCACTTAGTTAAGGACTGCCGGAAAAAGAAGGCCAAGGAGAATGGTGGGTGCTTTTCTTGCGGTGAGATA
The DNA here is from genome assembly GCA_030737875.1 of Allium sativum. Classification (NCBI taxonomy): domain Eukaryota; kingdom Viridiplantae; phylum Streptophyta; class Magnoliopsida; order Asparagales; family Amaryllidaceae; genus Allium; species Allium sativum. The sequence goes on along the minus strand of CM060913.1, from coordinate 417,196,245 downwards.
GGCCACAGGGCTAAGGACTGCCCAAAGAAACGAGGACAGGGGCAGAGGTTTGGATCCACCCCAGGGGCACAGGTTCATGTGCTGGAAGCGCCACCTCTGCAACAGCGAGGTATAAATACTTCTGTAGAAAGTGTAGTTTATCTTTATGATCACCCCGTTCGCACTTTATTTGATTCTGGCGCATCACACTCCTTTATCTCGTCTGCTTTAGTAGAATCTCTGCACCTAAAAACTAGTATGGTAGAGGACCCCTTAATTGTTTCAAACCCAATTGGGGGCCCAGCTCATTTGTCTATGATCTGTTTGGGATTGAAAATTTCTATTCTAAGTGTAGAATTTCAATGTAGTGCCTTTGTTTTGGGCTTTTCGGGGTATGGTTTGATTTTGGGTATGGATTGGCTATCCAGTAATGGGGCCATCCTTGATTGTGAGAAAAGGGTTGTTAGGCTCCTAACCCAGCTCGGTAATACTTTGGAAATTTCTTGTAATCCCTCGTATGCGGTTATGCTTAGTTATCTTGAATCGCTAGATGCCTCTGTTGAAAATTTGCAATCAGTTAGAGTGGTCCGGGAATATCCGGATGTCTTCGAAGAGGTAAAGGGCTTGCCTCCGAAGCGGGAAATAGACTTCCGCATATATCTTGTAGATAATGCAAAGCCCGTTGCGTTGCCCGTTAGACACATGGCTCCACGAGAAAGGAAAGAGCTCAGTAAACAGATTAAAGAGCTTCTAGAAAAGGGGTTCATTAGGAGGAGCATTTCAGAATGGGGCGCTCCAGTGGTGTTCGCTACAAAGGCGGATGGTTCACTCCGTCTATGTGTTGACTATAGGGAGCTCAACAAGCTAACGAAAAAGAATAGGCACCCTCTCCCTAGAATTGACGATTTGTTTGACCAGCTTATAGGAGCGTCTGTTTTCTCCCAACTCGATTTAGCAACCGGTTTTCATCAGCTAAGGGTGGCTGAAGATAGCATCGATAAAACGGCGTTCAGAACCCCAGACGGCTTCTTTGAATGGCTTGTCATGCCTTTCGGTTTGACAAATGCACCTGCTTACTTCGTGGACCTGATGAGTAGGGTATTTAGAGATTTCCTCAACAAATTCGTAGTGGTCTTCGTAGATGATAAACTTATCTTCTCAAAGAGTGAAGAGGAACATGCTCAGCACTTAAGGGCAATCATGGAAACTTTGCGAGTCCATCAACTAAAAGCCAAATTCTCCAAATGCCACTTTTGGAGAGAAGAGGTGAGGTTCCTTGGGCACATAGTATCCAAACAAGGGTTAGCAGTGGACCCTGCTAAGGTAGTGGCGGTACAGGATTGGAAGACACCAAGGAATGCAACTGAGGTCCGAAGATTTCTAGGACTAGCAGGTTTCTATCGAAAATTCATAAGGGATTTTGCGAAAATCTCAGCCCCGCTCACGAAATTGACCAAGAAGAATCTAGTGTTCAATTGGGACTTGGATTGCGAGTTTGCTTTCCAACGACTAAAAAGGGCTCTCACAACAGCCCCAGTTTTGACGCTGCCAGATGGGAGCAAGATGTTCACTGTTTATACGGATGCATGTGGGACAGGGCTAGGCACCGTCTTAATGCAAGAAGGAAGGGTAGTAGCTTATGGCGGGAGGCAGTTGAAAGTGCACGAAAAGAACTACCCAACCCACGATCTTGAGTTAGCCGCCATCGTCTTTGCACTCAAGTCTTGGCGACACTATCTCCTAGGTGAGAAGTTCGAACTTTACACTGACCATAAATCATTGAAATATCTTTTCTCGCAGAAAGATCTTAACTTGAGGCAACAAAGATGGATGGAGTTTCTTGCCTCGTACGATTTCGAAATCTCCTACACTCCGGGCAAAGGCAACGTAGTGGCAGACGCGTTGAGCCGAAAGAAATTGACCCTAAGCCCGTTGTTTGTTGAAAGACAAAGCCTAGAGTTTATAGCCAGCTTCGACTTTAGGCCCTCCTCCGATTTCGTACCAGGCTTGTTAGTATCTCTCGAAGTGCGCCCAACTTTAGTGGATTCAGTAGGGACAGCACAACGCGAAGACCCTCAGCTTGTGGAAACAATTGATAGGCTAATTAGGGGTGAGACTTCAAGTCACCTCAACAGATACTCCATCGACGATAAGGGTTTGCTAAGGCGAGACGGAAGACCATGCGTCCCACAGACAAAAGATTTAATAAAGAAGGTTCTAGAGGAAGCACATCACTCCAAGATGGCGATACACCCAGGCGGAGATAAAATGTACAAAGACATAAAAAGGACTTTCTTCTGGAACGGCATGAAAAAGGACGTGGCAGAATTCGTTTCTAAGTGCATGGTGTGCCAACAGGTTAAGGCGGAACAGAAAAAGCCTGGCGGACTGCTACATCCTTTGGAGGTCCCGCAGTGGAAGTGGGATAGCATCTCAATGGACTTCATCGATGGGCTGCCTAGGTCTAGGAGAGGCAACACTAGCATTTGGGTAATAGTGGATAGGCTTACTAAAAGCGCCCACTTTTTACCTGTCAAAAGTAAAAGAACTGCCTCATCCCTAGCATCACTTTACCTCAAGGAAATCATTCGACTCCATGGAATACCATCTAGCATTGTTAGTGACCGAGACCCCATCTTCACCAGCGAGTTTTGGCGGAGTCTCCAAGAAGCAGTAGGAACGCAGTTATGCTTGAGCACAGCCTATCATCCCCAAACCGACGGCCAAACAGAGAGAGTGAACAGAGTTTTGGAAGACCTCTTAAGGCTATGCGTCCTTGACTTCGGAGGGACATGGGAAGACCACCTTCCTTTGGTGGAATTTGCCTACAACAACAGCTATCAAGCAACCATCGGAATGGCGCCCTTCGAAGCTTTATATGGAAGACCGTGTCGATCGCCCACTTGTTGGTGGGAGTCTACGGATAAGCTCATACTTGGACCAGATATGATCCGAGAGACTTCAGAGAAAGTAGACTTAATACGAAGAAGGATGAAGACGGCCCAAGACAGACAGAAGTCCTATGCCGACAAGAGAAGGACCGACCTTGAATTTGAGGTTGGAGACAGAGTTTTTCTCAAAGTATCACCGCTAAGAAACGTTGTTCGTTTTGGAACCACAGGAAAACTAGCACCAAGGTTCGTAGGGCCATTCCCTATCATCAAGAAAATTGGGAAAATGGCCTATAGATTAGAGCTACCCGAGAAGTTGACTGGAGTCCACAACGTTTTTCACGTTTCACATCTCCGAAAATGTCTACATGAGTCTGCTGAAGTGGTAGAGCCAAATATCCTCGAAGAGGCCGAAGTGGAACGCGAAGCAACCATAAGAAAAGTTCCAACCCGCATATTGGGAACGAAAGTGAAGAAGCTACGCAACCGCGAAGTCAAGCTCGTCAAAGTTTAGTGGAGCGACGCCGAGGGAGACGCGACTTGGGAAACTGAAGCTAGAATACGCACTGCCTACCCTTTTCTGTTCGAGGGTACATCCTTGATCTTTCTTTTTCCTTAAGTTGCGCTTTTATCTATCTTTTTAGGTATATTTCCTCGACCTTATCTTTTAGGTAGAAACCCTTTGGATGGAAACATGTAGTTGAAACATGTTATGGATGATGGTTGCAAGTGGTTGCAAGTGATTGCTAGTGGTTGCTCGTGGTTGCATATACACACACAATCTAGGTTTTAGATCGGCTCAGTCACTTCATACTGCATATGCATATATGTTGGCATTCGTATATGGTTGAACATTAATGTGTTGTCATATGGATGTTGCATTTGTATGAATGATTGTGCACTCATGTAGAATCATGAATAGGAAAATTTGCATACATAATGGATTCATGGCACTTACATAATTCGCATTAAGGAGGTCAACTGAATCAGTAGACCGCCTGATTTTGCATTAGATAAGTTCATGTACACACACTTCGCATATAATCATGAAGCATTAGAAGTCTTTTAAGGATAATGGATGCTCGTGTTTGATGGATGAGTAGATGGATGATTGGATGTTAGGATATACATTCCTCCTAACTTGAAGATTTCGGGGACGAAATCCTTTTTAAGTGGGGGAGAATGTAATACCCCGCAAATTCTATAACTGTGAAATTAACAAATTAAAGTATAATTAATTTCAAATCAAAGAACTAAGGGAAACGGGATACGCCATTGCATTCGTCTCGGAAAAATACGCGAAATAGAGTCCGAGTTTTCGAAAAACGGAGTCCGTATGAAGAAGATATGGCCTTCGGAAGTTTCTGAATTAAGTTTAAAATTCAAACAGAATAAAATAACTCAGAAAAATCAAGTTTAAATTCCAAAATGGGGCCCAATGGGCCAGGGCAGAAAAACACCCGCCTGATGCACCCAGGTCGACTGGGCTGTCGACCTGGTCTAACCAGGTCGACAGGGCTGTCGACAGGGCTGTCGACAGGCATGTCGACCTGGTCCAGAGCCAGGTTGAACCCAGTCTAACCTGGCTGGCCTATTCTATGTTGGCCGATTTTCTGTAGACTGCTTTGTCATTAGGGCTAGGTGGCAGGCTCTAATTGGTCTCTCCTTAGGATGAATGGCTACGATCAATCCAAGCAACATCAATGGCCCTAATCAGTTCATTACCTCGATAAAAACAACCTTAGACTAACCCTAATCTATTCATTCAAAAATAAGAACAAAGCCGCCATGTTGCTGAGGAACGACTAGGGGTAGCCACCAATTGGAGAGAGGATTAGGAGGCAAATTCTAAGGCATAAAGCAACTCAATCAAATCAAATCGCATCTTCAAATCCCTAAATTTGAGAATTCGCCTCACCATTGTAAGTAGAGTATTACTTTGGTATGAACAAATAACTGTGTTGGTTTGTATACTTGGTTGTGGTAATAAATAATTCATAATTTGTGCGTTACTATGATTCTTATCGATTTGGGAATTATGTTATTCATTATAAAGAACTACATGCGGTAGTTCTATGCAAGTATACGTTTGGAATATTCGCAAATTATGTAATCCACGTTGAAGCTACATGTATGTAGTTGATTAATTGAAATTCATGCAAGTTTGGGGTTTTGCTACTATGCCATCATGATGTATATTTTTGTGCATAAATCATTTTGTAAGTAATTGGAACAAGTTTGGTTGTTATAGTTCATATGAAACTATGTTGAAATTTTGGCACCATGATCTATGTATTAAGTCATGCTTTTGTACTAGAAAACCTATTTGCAAACTTATGAATATGACTAAGCTATGATTGATATTTTGCATAATTAAGTCTATATTGTTTACAAGGATCATATGATGACATATGTGGTACATAGCTAGGTTAGATTCAAAATCCCTTTTTGCAAGTTTACATGACTAAAGTAAGAATCATGATTTCATGTTAGAAATATTTATGCCATGGTTATGTGAACAAATTTAACTATACTTATGCCATGCTTATGTTTGACATTATGCCATGCTTATGTTTGACATTATGCCATGCTTATGTTAGAAATATTTATGCCATGCTTATGTTTGACATTATGCCTAAATAAAAATATAGGTTCACGTTGTAGTTATGACTATGTGTCAATAATGATACCCAATTTAGATTCTTATCTCAACTACAAGTTCGCATGCTTTGATTCATGTCACCTATGCTTTATGACCAAAGTATATGTCACTACTATGCAAGTACACCAGTTTCTATTTTGTATTTCCAACGTCATATTGCAAGTTCATGCGCTCACATTCCCCTCTTTGTGTATGTAATCACGCTTTAAGCCTCCCCTTTTCGCATGGCTAAGTTGGGATTTAAAAAGGCTAAGCCCAATATATATATATATATAATAAACGGACGTGTTAAACGGGGGAAAATAACGTTGGGTTAAAATTACTAATGAATGAAAATATAAAATAGAAGGGCCCAAATTCAAGTATGGGTTGGGCCCATGATTGGTGTAACCTTTACACCATTAACTTAATAATGGGCCGCAAATATTTACATATAAGAAAATAAAGAAGAAAGACAAAATATGTAAATGTAGAACATACGATGTGTTTAACCCGAGGTTGGATTGAGTTGTGATGTAAACCTGCCCGGAACCGCCCGGCTGTCCAGTAGTCACAACAATACCTATCCAATGTGGGAGGTTAAACATGGAGCCCAATAAGGACCCGAGGTTAGACTGAGTTGTGGCGTAAGACTGCCCGGAACCAACCGGCAACAGGCAGCCACAACAATACCTGTCTAATGTGAGAGGTCAGGGCCTTAATAAGACAATTAAGGCTGAGTCAGGATTGTTAGGATTAAGTGAACTAAAGACTTAATCAAAATGGAACATGCTAAACTAAACGGACTGGTGGGGGTTAGGTTAGAAAACACTTAACCAACTTAGCATGTTGGCTAGAGATAGAAAACCTAGTAACGGGGGACCCTTTTCAGCAGTAACCCTAGAAGGTGTATCAGGATACCCTGAAACTAGGCAGGGTGGGGCACGATTACTGGGCTGATTGTAAGAGGTCAAATCGACGGCGGTGGTGTAGCAGTGTAGGTTCTAACGGGGTGCTGGCGTGCACACACTCCGGCGCAGAAAAATAAGGCACTGGACACCAGTAGCATACCTGTGCATTCTAAGGTTGTGTCGGGCCACCACCATGGGACTTGATACACCCCATGGTGGGACCAGCATAGGTAACTACAACATCGGGGGCCGTAAGACACATGTAACTATGCGAGTAGGAGCCGATCATCATAGAATGGATCACATCACCCTGATTATGGGTTGCCAGTTGGAAACTAGTTTATATGGGTTCAGAGATTTACATGGGGTACGATAGTATATTCGACCCTAGACAACTTAACCAAGTTTATAGTGCTTTCCCACTTCTTGTTTATACTTATCATACCCAGTTCTTTATTCATAGACAGAATAGTACTAGACTTACTCAGGCTTTATGTCTGACTCTACTTTTCTTTCGTCTTCTTTTCTTCCGTCCCCCCCCCCCCCCCAGGTCCACAGGGAGGGAACACAGCAGCTTGACCAACCTTAACATCCAGCTTGAAGAAGAGAAATGTATTGCTTGGACTTTTTCGCTTTGAACTATGGCTTTGGACAATCACTATGGGGGCTTTTGCAGTTTATCTATGTTTTATTTATGCTTCTTTAAATAATGTAATCAAGACAGATTATGAAGGAGTTATGTTATGTTTTTGGGAAAAGATGTAAGACAATTATGGTGATATTGTTGTAACACGTATTTGCTTTTATGAAATAAAAGTTTGTTGTTTTTCCGCTGTTTACAAATATGTGTTATTATATATGTCTTGTATATCTGTGACTTGTACTTATAAACCTCCACCAAAATTAAGGCATTCCCTTTGAGAGTGACCCTAACGGAGGTGGGGTGTTTCAATGTTGATATTGTTGCAGAAGATAATAGAAATCATAGCTTTTGCCACACTTTTCATGCAACGCACACAAATTAGTGTCGAATATGCCCACTTTTGTAGTAGTGACATATAATTGTTTTGCCTTCATCGCTAAGGAACTGTACTCTCCTCTGTACGTACACTATATCGCATCAAAATTTAAATCAAATTGTAACCCATCTATGGACATGAATTGTCACTTCCCTGAAAATCCTACATCCTTCGATACTACTGTCTCTTATTACTTCGCAATTAAGGAATTCAAACATATATTTATGTGAGCCTTAGCTACTAAGAAATCATATCGTACCCTAGCCTACCGTTCGAAGGATAAGACAATACACTGCTGTTCTATAAACTTACCCTCAATACTGTCATGAGTAGAAAAACTCAACTGCAAGCCTTAAGCATTAAGTTTTGAACCCACATAACTACACAGGCAAACCATAAGCTAATTCTTTTGCTTTAGGAAACTAGATATGAAAATAAAATGCATTAATCTCCTCTCAACAAACACTTCAACCTAGTAGCTGTTTCAACAGGGGCTCGACGCTATGTTCCGCTGGAAAACGCACAGCGATGCTACAGTTCAGATTTTATCCGAAGTGAAGAGGTTTTAATCAAAGTCGAGGTCAGTTTTGCGGTTGCAGCATATATGCGAAGGAGATAAGTTGTTCATTGCTGAAGTAGATAAACGCATTCAAACGAGGAACTTGGGTGATGATTTTATCGAGCTGAAGCTGCACGTTGGAGGGAAGGTGCTCGGGCTCGAGTTGAGATGTTGGCATGCGAGCGTAGCAAGGAGAGATGGAATCGAAGAGTGCAGGTAGCTTGGGTTCTTTTGTAGAGGAAGGGGCTTGCGTGTTAAAACTGGTAAAAGGAAGAAATGAGTACTATAGAAATGGTGGGATGATCGGTAGTCCAGTGAAATAAGGAGGAGCAAGGACATATGCAGGCAATTAAATAGAAGAGGCTTGGGTGCGGCCTTGCATAGATAGTGCATGAGTTATATGGAGCTCGCGTGGAATTAAATGAGGAAGGGAGAAGCATGGGTATTGTTTTGTGAGGAGATGGTAAGGAACGAAGCAGGCAAGGTTCCGAAATGGTGAAGAACACATCGTACTGGAGCAAAAGTTTATGCCTGTAAAGATGTACAAGTGCTGTAGAGTTTCAAAAAGCCTAAACTGACCGATATCGTGAATCCTAATGCTTCTTCACAAGAATCAAATGTTCCAGATGACGCTGAATGTAATAACCCAGAAAATCTGAGTCAGTTTAGAATTTCTATTTCGGCAGTTTTTATGAATTTTGAATATTTAAAATGATTTATTTTAAATAATAACGACAAGAAATTTATTTTGAATAGAATTAGAAAGTATATATTTATTTGAATCGTCGTTAGAATATAAATATTTATTATAAATTATAAAAGGAATTGAAAATGACGCGGTAGTTCGATAACTCGATTTCAAAATTCAAATGAATGTACAAGATTCAAAATGAACCGGATTTTAGCGAAACCAAAAATATTAGAATCTAATTGAGAATATCTTTCCAACGTATCCGAAAAATCAAAATTTCATAGTGGGAACCAAAAGTTATGCTCAGTTCAAAATTTAGAATAGTCGCTATGGAAATTATGCATGGCCCAAAAAGTTATATTTTGCATACGTATGAATTTGGACTCGAAACCACTTCCATTGAGTTCAAAAATGTCGTTTAGAACTCTGAAAAGTATAAGCTTCGATATATTCCGATATCTGGAATAGTGGCAATTGGCTGAAGCTTTTCGGTTAGCAATACATAACCCTTAAAAAGTGAAATTTTGCATATGAGCTCAGAATTCGACGAGATAAATTTTTATGGATTCATAATGACAAATTATTGTTGAGTTCCAAAGGACGCGTCGAACGGAGTTAGTATGTGGCTGTGCGAGCTAAAACAGATCAGGGTAAAACATGCAGTCATTTTACAAAGGAACATTATTGAGACGACCTCAGAATTCGAATTCGATTTCGTTTTTTTTATGGATTCATATCGTCTAATAATGGTTAAATCCAAAAAGGCATGATTTTTGGGGTTAGCATGTGAGCGTGCAAGAAGAAATGGTGTGCCAAAATCGCATTTTTAGAGCTTATCATAGCATTTTTGAGAATTTTAACGGACGGTCAAACGAACTCGGAATTCGACGAAACTTATTTCGTTGGGCTCGTCTTCACGTCTATTATGTCATGTCCGAAATCCGCGACAATTGGATATCGTCGGCGTTCGGACGATAGGCGAGAAACTAACATATAATCACTTTTACTCAATTTCTCTCTTCATAATTTCACTTCTCTCTTCCTCTTCAAAAAAAGAAAAAATGGCCTCCTGCTCCACCATGTTGCTGCCGCACCCCCCTCAGCCACCGCCGCACCACCTCAGGCCGCCGCACCACCTCCGGCCACCCTCCTCCCCTTCTCTCTCCTCTTCTCTTTCTCTCCCTTCACAAACCTAAACCCTAGACCCCCAAACCACCACCACCCGCCTCCGTGGACCCCACCCCGCCACCAGCGGCCTCCCCCACGTTCATCAGGTCCGGCGCCCCTTCTATGGCCACCCAACTCCGGCCGTGGGCCCCTCCTCCTCAAAAATCACATTTTCACTAATTTCCGGTCTTGCACAAAACACCCTGTCCTTATTTCGTGAATAACTCCCAAACCGTACGTTTCTAGCCAAAGTTCATCAAGATCAAAGTCGAAGAGCACGATTTTCTCTTCGATTTGGTTTATGATAGTCCCATTTTGCATTGCGGAGTTGTCGGGAAAACGCGTCCGAAGTCTGCTGTCCAAACACTGTTAAAATGTTGTCTTTTCGTGATTTCCGGTGAAATGGCACATTTTCGGAAGGAAGGCCACTAGGCGAAAGTTGTCCGGAATGGCGCGTTTAAGCTAGAAAAAAAAGATGGTGTGAAGATTGAAGCTCGTTTGCAAATTTTGGAACCAGAACAGCGAATCCGGGCATTAGAAAAAATGTGAGTTTTCTCCGCTTTAAAGCTTCTATGGTTTTTGAAGAACGAAGTATGTAAAAATATGATTTTTATATTATAGAAAGAATAAAAATATGATTTTTATATAGTAGAGATAATAAAAATACGATTTTTATATCATATAGATAGTAAAGATTTGATCTTAACTATATGAACAACGGTATAAAAATACAATTTTTATCTATATAGTAGCGATGTAAAATAGAATTTTTATCTATATAGTAGCAGTATAAAAATGTGATTTTTATATACATAGCAAAAATATAAAAATGTGATTTTTATATATGTAGTGACTACGGGCAGTGAAATTGGCAAAAAGGCGAGCACGACGAAGATTTCTACATAAGAAGAGTCGTGGCGTTTGGTTTAGCTTGGGTAAGAACTTCTCACCTTTAATTTAAATTTCTAGTTAATAATATATACTAGGATGCAGACGGTGTTTAGTAGCACCCGACACCCGTCGTCTACAGACCATGGACGACTTGTTTGTTTGGTTGTGTAGTTGATTGGATGATTGGTTTGAATTTGGTTGTTTGATGAAATGAGATTGACTAGATTGGTATGTGTATGGCGTGGGCCATTATTAGACTGGGGATAAGGCTAGGCCTTATCCCGTTTCTAGTATCGTGCCGTTATGCCGCCGAAATTTTGTAAAATATGTTAGAAAAATAAAAGTATCATTTTATTGAATAAATGAACTAAATAGAATATTCATAGGTTGAATAGAATATTTTGGTCGTTAAAAAAAATATAATTTTTAACATGAATATGAATAAATAAATATTCATTTACAAATCAGACGATTTGTTTATGTACACTTATTTGAAGGATATTGATTGGGACGATAAATTTTACACGTCGCCCAACTTACACAAATAAAATCTGTGTTTATTGATTTGAAACTCCACACGGGTGTTGGGATGATATTTGGCGTACACTAATCCCAATTATTTGGTTGTAGGTCGATCGATTGGTCGACAGACTGTGTAAGCGTTAATTATTTATATTTGATGCTTATGCAGTTGTGTGGTGCACTTTGGATGATAGTTGATTATTTATCGTTGTTATTATATACATGTGTTGTATGGAATCCATATAATTAACATTATATGGTAATTGATTGGGCCTCATTCCAATTGGGAAAATAAAGAATATTATAAAATAAAGATTCATGTGTTGACAGTACTCCTGTGTTGAGATTAGTTATGTGTTGAAAGAAATATCGATTCATGTGTTGAGTAAAATATTTTAACAATAAAAATTTACATTTTTATCATATATAAAATTAGAAACTAACTGGAAAATAGATAAGATGAGTGGTTTCCTGGGTATTGATCTGATGTTGGTTTCGGCCTTCGGGGTTAATGCTTAGGGAATCGTTCTCTTACTAATTTACGGTTGGAGCCTGATTAAAAATTTAACGATAGAAATCATAATTTTATAAAATATATTAAATAACAAAAATAGTCATGTGTTGATAGTACTCATTGATGAGATTAGTCATGTGTTGAAAGATATATAGATTCGTGTGTTGAATAGAATAAATATTCATTTGTTGAATAGAATAACGAAGTATTGAAATATATAAAGCCGTGTTGATTAGGGATGCGTCATTTTGACGTGAACGATATATATATATATATATATATATCGATTATATTCATTTTTATAATGAATATAGAAAAGGAAGTGATTTCAAAATATAACGTTTTGAAAATATTATCATTTGTATATCGATGATGTTTCATATTCAATTTCGATTCGAAATTGAATATGAAGTTGAAATCGTTTCGAAAATGAATTTAAAACGATTTATAAAATACGTTTTAAAAGGAAATCAACGAAATATATATAATATATATATATTATATATATAATGGCCTGAATAGAATGCGCCGCGCTGCGGCAGTTTGTGAATTTCGACCATTGACTTCGAATTGACGTTGCGGGAGATCCGACCGTCGGATTCTCCTAAAACCGGAACCATTGGGTTTGTATCGAAAAGAGCTTTCCAATGAATATTAGAAATTTGAAATCTAACGGTTGGATTTGGAATTATGTCCAAATCAAATTTGGAAAAGGTCGCTGTAAGTGCAGTTCGATGGTCGTTGATGGAAATCGACTGTACGGGCCTTGATAAAATTAATAATAATAATAATTTGTGTAAAATCATAATATATGAATTGGAAAGAATTGGGATGAAAAATTCCACATTTGAAAGGATAAAAATATATTTTTATCGAAATGAACTAGTTTTGAACTAGAATTAAAACCAATTTACTTTTGAATTAAATAAATTGAATTTGAAATGGTTTTGAAAATAACCAGAATTTCCGATATATAAAGTTGGAATGTGATTTTGGGTTTATCATGAATCGTGTTTTAAAGGACATTGGTTCTTTAACCCATTTAAAGATAAGATTAATTTCTTAGCTTGGAATAATCATGAAGGAATGATTTTCGAGATTAAAACTGAATTAGAGTTTTAATGAATCTTTAATAAGATTGAAAAGATCGAGAATGAAGTATCACCAGTTTTTCTCCAGAGCGATAGTTAAATCTTTAACTAGATTTGAACGTGAAATGGTAATTAATTTTACCGATAACACCGTGGTATTAGATATGGAGTATTACCAGTTTTGCTCCATGGGATGAATAGGTTGGGATTGGGAAATAAAATAAATAATTACTTCGGTGTGGTTCGCTAATCCCGACTAGTTTGGAAAACCTTAACATGGTTTGAAATGATATCCAAAGGAAGATTAAAGAATAAATTTAGAAGAATTTATCTTTGATAAAATTAATGGGAACCTTTCCCTAAGAATGTGAAATTTAGAAGCTAACTGTAGGTTAGCTAAGAAGAATGGTTTCCTGGGTATTGATCTGATGTTGGTTTCGGCCTTCGGGGTTAATATTTGGGGAATTGTTCTCTTGCTAATTTACGGTTAGTGACTGATGAATTGGAATGAGGCGTATGTTGTGTTTGTGTAACATTTGTTTATTATATACGCGGGTCATTCAGAAAAGCCGGGTTTATACCCATTCTGAGACCGGAAGTCTTCACATCGTTTGGGTGATTACTGATGATCTTGATTTGGCTGTACACCCAAGATGAGGGAATCATTTGGTGATCGTCCAGACGTACTTGGAGATCAATGGATATGCGAGGAAAGTGCCACCGGTTTCGTTCAGACCCAGAACGAACTTGTAAATGGACTGTGTGTCTGACATTGGATTTTATTCTGTGCTGATTGATCTCTATTAAATATACATCAGTTTGGCGGCGGAGAATTTATTCTCTTGCTTAACGCCCTTCTCTGAGACGTACGAGATCAGAGGTTGTATATCGATGGACATCAGTCGCATGAAGTGAATTGCCTGTGTGTCATGCCTAAGTGGAAAATGATCAAGGCTTCTGTTGAAAAGCAAAGTCTTGTGGTTGATGATCAAAGCACGGCCTGTGTGGCGCAACTTTGTGTATATCGTGAATTTGCGAGCCTCACACCTCGGTATGAGTCCAAAATGGGATGAGGACCCAAGGAGTGCACGACGTTTCTTTCTAGCTATGGGTGGTGTCAGTGCTTAAACTGGCTGACATTTATATACTTTTTACCTATGTGGTTGTTGGATGCGAGGCGCCTCGATTATAGGTCCTATAGGGCCGGGAAACGTGTGTTCAGGAATAATTAATCCTCAAACGTAAGGGAGGACCGGTCTTGGAGGATCCCAGGGGTTACCCAGAGTGTGTAGTCCTGAGGCATTTGCTAGAGTGTCTCGAAGTGGAGAGGAGCTTGCCCCTTGCCTCGACTCATGACGGAAATCCAATTTCCAATACGAGATATTTCGGTTTTATTTGTAGAGCCTAGTATGGCGACATGATATATGGTACCCATGCCGTCTATGATTGATATTTATGATTGAAATTGTTTTGACACTATGCACTTATAATAGTATCAAATGATTTGTTTTAAACGCATCAAGCATGTTTGGCTATTATAAGGGAAAACCCTATCCTCCGGCTTGCGTTGCATTGTGTGATGGGACCTGGGTCTTATAATAGCTTCATTTTTCCAAAAAGCATTGCGCTGTTTTGTTATATGCACTAGTGTTCTTGGGAGGAAACCCGTTCTGTGTTATACGGCGTGGTCCCTTGAATTACTCTCTTTTAAAGTAAAGATTAATAACTGTTTTAATTCTCACACCAGTCACATGACTGACCTGGAGTTTATTGTTTTAACCTGAACTCTGGGTGCCCCTATTTTTGACACGGGCAGCTAGTAGTTTTGGTTTTGCAGATTTATATTCACAGGATCCTGAATTACAGATGGAACGATGTTCGGAAAGCTCTGTATCCGTGTATTACTTTCAGTTGTGTTTTGTTCTCAAGGTAATCCGGGCTTTTCTTACCGGGGAAGTTACGGGCTATTACACTGAAGATGGAAACGGTGATGAATGTCGTCTATGTGGCATGGATGAATGCAGTGTTAACAAGCTTGACATATCTTCTTCTAGAATTGGAAGGGGAATGAGTGGAGCTGAGATTTTCAGAACTGATGCAAATCAGCGGATGTTTGTAGCAACATGCAATTAAACAAGAAGAAAAGCAAACGTGCTTTGTCGGTTGGAGAAGATGAAAAGTAAACGCAGCGTGGGTTTCAAAGGATTTTGGGTTGGTCAAGAAAAGAAAAAGCCCAGAATTAAATAAGAAGAAAGAAAATGTTGTTGACATAACGAAATGGAAAGGAAGGCTTACGATTTCGAAATGGATATTTTCCTTTCGTAATATATACTGCAGCGACTATAGGGATTGGCAAGGAAGAAACTAATTTGGATGCGGATATATGGGCCAAAGTTAATAAGGGTAAGCTGTAACACCCCGTGAATTCTATAACGTTAAGCTTCACAAATTAAAGTCTTATTAATTCTAAATGAAAGAATTAAGGGAAACGGGTTACGCCATTGCATTCGTCTCGGAATTCTGCTTGAGATAGAGTCCGAGTTTGCGTGAATCGGACTCCGTATGAAGGAGTTATGACCTTCGGAAGTTTCAGAATAAAATTTAAAATTCAAACAGCTCGGTTTCAAATTCAAAATTCGAAAAATAAGCTCAAACTGGGCTGGACGGAAAAATTCCCGCCTAGGGACCAGGTTGACCATAGGGTCGACCATGGTGTCGACCTGGTCACCCCAGGTCGACCATAGTGTCGACCTGCCAGTCGACCTGGCTGGTTGGGTCTGGCTCTGGCTTGAATTTCTGTGGCTCGGTGTGTCATTAGGGCTGACATGTCACCTCTTGATTGGCTCTTCGGACTTTGTATGGTCTAGATTTCTCCTGTCTTCATCTGACGACTCAAAACAATCTAAAAATCTATATATACACCCTAAGTCTCAACTAAAATTCACAAAAAAATAAGATTGGAGTTGTCATGCTGCCGGGAAGGAATTGAGTGTAGCCGTCAAGGGAAAGGAGCTTAGGGACGAATCAAATTAAGAAGAGAACTAAAGCTTAATCAAATTAATCAACGCAACGTTAGTCTACCCAAAGGAAAGCATTTCAAATCCAGAATTCAGAATCCAGAATCCAAGTTCGTCGTTCGTTATAAGTATAGTGATTTTTCCGATGAGAATAAAACTAAGAATTGATTCGATGTAAATTGGATGTGGAATTGTGTTATTGTATAATAATGATATAAATTCTGTGTATTGTAATGATTCTGTCATGACTTGTGTATTGATATTTGTGGCCTAAATTGATTGATGCAAGCCTATTGGACAATTGTATATGAAAATAATGGCACTTGCAAGTTTGTGGAAAAAACTAGAATTTGATCCCTTTATGTTTATGTCTATGGCATGGACTATATACATTCTCTAAGTCTAAATTAAGGCTTATGTAAACATGTTCTAGATTTGAGACCTTTTATGCCTACATGACTCAAAATCTAGGAACACATTCTTATGTTTATTTGCAAGTATAATTGGATCTATGTTAAGTACCGTTTGGGTTACATAAACTATGCAAGTTTCATGTTGAAATAGGCTATATGATTAGATGTTAAAATTGGACATTTTAGTGAATATACATCATGTTAGTTTTGTGGTTGACATTATGCCAAGTTAAACATGTTTAAACCCAAGTTTGTATAAGTCTAAATATGCCATTTTATGTGACACCTATTTGGTTAGACCCTTATTTCAATATAAATTCACATATATGTAAAATTGATTTAGGCTATGTTGCAAATTCACATATATGTATATTGACTATTTTGCAAGATCACATCTATGACATTCATGTTGGCTATTTTGCAAGTTCACACCTATGATGTTCATATTGATTAGGCCAAAAATGCCAAGTTTACACCTATGTTATGTTTATGTTTATGAATTCCCTTATGACTATTAGTGTGCGCTAAATTAGGCTAAGTTTTTAGCCTAATATCATATGTTAAAAACTATGCGAACGAAAATTAGGCTAAGATTGATAGCCTAATGTTTAAACGGGGTAACGTTGGGAATATTAGAAAACTTGTCATAAAAATATATGAAATTGGCATGTTTGTCACATGCCAAAATTGGTGGCATTTAAACGGTATAAATTCTTTATACCAAAATGGTTAAACTTGGAAAGTGGGCCACAACATTTAATTGTTGACAAATTTACATATATTAAGTGTTAAAGACAAATATGTAAATTTAGATAATACGAATATGTTTAACACGAGGTTGGATTGAGTTGTGATGTAAATCTGCCCGGACCCGCCCGGTTGTCCAGTAGTCACAACAATACCTATCCAATGTGGGTGGTTAAGCATTGAGCCCAATAAGGACTCGAGGTTAGACTGAGTTACGGTGTAAATCTGCCCGGAATCGACCGGCACATCCAGTAACCGTAACAATATCTGTCTAATGTGAGTGGTCGGTGCTTTAAGAGGCTAAGGAAAGATGGTAGGGTTAAGTCAACTAAAAACACTTAACCAAATTCAACATGTTAACAAGAATTGATGGGTGAGGTTAGGTAAATACAGACACTTAACCACTTAACATGTTTGACTAGAAAACCCTAGTAACGAGCGACCCGTTTCAGCAGTAACACAAGTTAGGTATCATGGTACCCTGAAACTAGGCAGGGTGGGGCATGATTACTGGGCTGATTGTAAGCGGTCAAAGCGACGGCGGTGGGTGCAATAGTGTGGGTTCTAACGGAGTGCGGGCGTGCACGCACTTCGGAGAAGACATACAGGGCACTGAGGGCACCAGTAGTATAACCTATGCATTCTAAGGTCTGTATCAGGTCGCCACCATGGGTCTTGATATACCCCATGGTGGGGACAACATAGGTATCTACAATTTCTGGGGGCCGTAAGACACAGATGATTATGCGATTAGGAGCCGATCTTTAGAAAATGGGGATCACTTACCCTCAGCATAGGGTGCATCTTTAGAAACGGGATCACTTTACCCTTTGCATAGGGTGCATCTTTAGAAACGGTATCACTTCACCCTCAACATGGGGTGACCGTTAAGATAATACAAGTAGGTGCAGAGACAGTGTGGGGTGCGATAGTATATTCGTTTCAGAACTACCTTATCTAGTTTATGACACTTTCCTGTTCCAGTTTATACCTATCATGCCCTTATTCTTATTTTCATACTGAAGAGCCACTAGACTTACCAGGCTTTATGTCTGACCCTATTTTCTTTCGTCTTATTTTCTTCCGTTTCCCCCCTCCCCAGGTCCACAGGGAGGAAATAGCTCAGCTTAGTTAGATTCTCTAAAACTTCAAGATAGTTAATGTATTGTTTGGAGTCTCTTTCCTTGGCTATGGCTGTTGGTCTCACTCTATGGGGATTTATGCAGTTTTTATCACGTTTTATGTTTCTTTATTTAAAAACCAAAACAGAAATGATGTTGTAATGTTTTGGAAGTTGTTATGAGACAATTATGGAAATGTGTTGTATGAACAAGTATTTTATGAAATAAAAGTCTGATGTTTTCCGCTGCTTATATATATATGTTTATATCTATGACTTTTACTTACAAACCTCCGCCAAAGTTAAGGCAGTCCCTTGTGAGTGACCTTAATGGAGGGTGGGGTGTTTCACTTGGTATCAGAGCATAGATTTACCAGATAAGATAAAAAAAAATTTGAAATTGTTTTCGAAAGGAAGTTTAAAGAAGCAATTTTCAAGTAAAAAAATGTTATATTTAAAAAAAAAAGGCATAATCCCCCAAAGTCATGTGCACTGTCTATCTCTTTATCCTTTTGTCTTGAATCTTTCCTTTTCATTTCAGCATGTCTGGGGAACCTACTCCCCAGCTACAAATGCTTTTAATCCTCCCCCTCCTCTACGTGAAACAGCAAGCGGAAGAATCGCAGAACAAGAAGACGGATAATAGCCAAGGAGGAAAGGACCACAACAATAATAACAAGACACGTGAGAAAAGGAAATGTTATTTCTGTGGCATTGTTGGGCATATAGTCCAGGATTATAGAAAGAAGAAGATGAAGGTGGGAGCATGCTTTCAGTGTGGTGATATTGGACATATCAGCAAGAACTGCCCTAAGAAGCAAGGGCAAGGCCCGCAAGCAGGACCTTCTGGGGGTACACCTTTTACTTCTTCCCCTAGATGCTTTGTTTTATCTTACTTATCTTCTCAATTCTATCTTGAGAACCTTTGGTAGAAATATTTCTGTAGAAAGCTTAGTTTATCTGTATGATCATCCAGTTCGCACTTTTTTACTCTGGCGCATCACACTCCTTTATTTCATCTGCCTTAGTAGAATCTCTGCATCTAGACACTAGTATGGTAGAAGATCCCTTGGTTGTTTCAAATCCAATTGGGGGCTCGACTTATTTGTCGATGGTTTGCTTGGATTTGAAAATCTCTATTCTAAGTGTTGAATTTAGATGTAGTGCCTTTATTTTGGGCTTCTCAGGGTATGGACTGATCTTAGGCATGGACTGGTTATCCAGTAATGGTGCCATTCTTGATTGTGAGAAAAGAGTGGTTAGGCTCTTGACTCGGCTCGGTAACACTCTAGAAATTTCTTGTAATCCTTTGAATGCTGTTATGCTTAGTTATCTAGAGTCGCTTGATGCTTCTGAAGAGAATTTGCAATCAGTTAGGGTAGTCCAGGAATATCTGGATGTCTTTGAGTAGGTGAAGGGCTTACCTCGGAGGCGGGAAATAGACTTCCGCATATATCTTGTGGATAATGCAAAGCCTGTAGCTTTACCTGTCAGACACATGGCTCCAAAGGAGAGAAAGAGCTCAGTAAGCAGGTTAAAGAACTTCTCGAAAAGGGGTTCATTAGACGGAGCATTTCGGAATGGGGTGCTCCAGTGGTATTCGCAACCAAAGCGGACGGTTCGCTTCGCCTTTGTGTCGACTATAGGGAGTTAAACAAATTGACCAAGAAAAATAGGCACCCTCTTCCCCGAATCGACGATTTGTTTGATCAGCTTGTAGGTGCGTCGGTCTTCTCCCAATTTGATCTGGCAACTGGGTTCCATCAGTTAAGGGTAGCTGAAGATAGCATTGATAAAACGGCGTTCAGAACCCCAGACGGTTTCTTCGAGTGGCTTGTTATGCCTTTCGGTTTGACAAACGCACCCGCTTATTTCGTAGACCTGATGAGTAGGGTGTTCAGAGAATTCCTCAATAAGTTCATGGCGGTCTTCGTAGATGATATTTTGATCTTCTCAAATAATGAGGAAGAACATGCTCAGCATCTAAAAGAGATCATGGATACTCTCCGTGCACATCAGCTTAGAGCCAAATTCTCCAAGTGCCACTTTTGGAGAAAGGAAGTAAGATTTCTGGGGCATATAGTGTCCAAAGAAGGGTTGGTTATGGACCCCGCGAAAGTGGTGGAAGTGCAAGACTGGAAGACACCAAGAAATGCAACCGAAGTTCGAAGCTTTCTTGGGCTAGCCGGTTTTTACCGAAAGTTCATTAGGGATTTCGCGAAGATCTCAGCTCCACTCACAAGGCTAACAAAGAAGAATCTGGCGTTCACTTAGG
Organism: Allium sativum; assembly: GCA_030737875.1. Classification (NCBI taxonomy): domain Eukaryota; kingdom Viridiplantae; phylum Streptophyta; class Magnoliopsida; order Asparagales; family Amaryllidaceae; genus Allium; species Allium sativum. Next base: position 417,175,797 of record CM060913.1, on the reverse strand, counting down.
ATTTGGACTGTGAGTTTGCTTTCCAACGATTAAAAAGGGCTCTCACAACAGCCCCAGTTCTGACTTTGCCAGACGGAAGCAAAATGTTTATAGTATATACGGATGCTTGTGGTACGGAGCTAGGCGTTGTTTTGATGCAAGAAGGGAGGGTAGTAGCTTATGGTGGAAGACAATTGAAAGTTCATGAAAAGAACTACCCAACCCACGATCTTGAGTTAGCCACCATCGTCCTTGCGCTTAAGTCTTGGCTCCATTATCTCCTAGGTTAGAAGTTCGAATTATATATTGACCATAAATCATTGAAATATCTCTTCTCGTAGAAGGATCTTAACTTGAGGCAGAAAAGATGGATGGAGTTTCTTGCCTCATATGATTTTGAAATTTCTTATACTCCCGGCAAAGGCAACGTAGTAGCAGACGCGTTGAGCCGAAAGAAACTGACCTTAAGCCCTCTCTTTGTGGAAAGGCAAAGCTTGGAGTATATAGCCAGTTTTAACTTTAGGCCCTCCTCGGATTTTGTACCGGGTTTGTTAGCATCTCTCGAAGTACGCCCTACTCTCTTGGACTCAATAGGGGTTGCACAACGTGAAGACCCTCAGCTTGTTGATGTGATTGATAAACTTATGAGGGGTGAGACTTCTAGTCACCTAAGTAGATACGCCATCGATGATAAGGGTTGGCTGAGGCGAGATGGAAGACTATGCGTCCCACAAGCTAGGGATTTTGTGAAGAGGGTTCTCGAGGAGGCACATCATTCCAAGATGACAATACACCTAGGTGGAGACAAGATGTACAAGGACGTAAAGAGAGCTTTCTATTGGAATGGCATGAAGAAGGACGTGACAGATTTCGTTTCTAAGTGCGTGACATGCCAACAGGTCAAGGCGGAACAAAAGAAACCTGGAGGACTGCTTCATCCTCTAGAAGTCCCGCAATGGAAATGGGATAGCATTTCAATGGACTTCATTGACAGGTTGCCTAGGTCAAGAAGAGGCAATACTAGCATTTGGGTAATAGTGGACAGGCTTACTAAAAGCGCCCACTTCATACCTATCAAGAGTAGAAGAACTGCTTCGTTACTAGTTTCTCTTTATCTCAAGGAAATATATTGACTCCATGGAATACCCTCCAGCATAGTGAGTGACAGAGACCCCATCTTCACGAGCGAATATTGGCGGAGTCTGCAAGAAGCTGTCGGCACACAATTATGTTTGAGCACGGCCTATCACCCCTAAACTGATGGTCAGACAGAAAGGGTGAATAGAATACTAGAAGATCATCTAAGACTGTGCGTTCTTGACTTCGAAGGGACTTGGGAGGATCACCTTCCTTTAGTGGAATTCGCCTATAACAACAGTTACCAAGCCACCATCGGTATGGCGCCCTTCGAAGCTTTGTATGGAAGACCTTGCCGATCACCAACTTGTTGGTGGGAGTCCACTGATAAGATTATACTTGGGCCAGACTTGATTAGAGAGACTTCAGAAAAAGTGGACTTGATATGAAGGAGGATGAAGACTGCCCAAGACAGACAGAAATCCTACGCCGACAAAAGAAGGACTGACCTTGAGTTTGAGGTTGGGGACAGGGTTTTCCTTAAGGTATCCCCTTTAAGGAACGTCGTTCTCTTTGGATCCGCAGGAAAGTTAGCACCAAGATTTGTAGGACCGTTCCCTATCATCGAGAAGATTGGGAAAATGGCTTATAGAGTAGATCTGCCTGAAAGACTGGCTGGAATTCACAACGTCTTTCATGTTTCTCATCTCCGGAAATGTCTACATGAATCAGCGGAAGTGGTGGAGCCAAGCATTCTAGAATAAGCCGAAGTGGAACGCGAAGCAACTGTGAGGAGAGTTCCAACTCGAATCGTAGGAACTGAAATCAAAAAGCTACGCAACCGCAAAGTGAAGCTCATCAAGGTTCAGTGGAGCGACGCCGAGGAAGACGCGACTAGGGAAACTGAGGATAGAATACGCGCGACCTACCCTTTTCTTTTTGGGGGTACATCTTTGACCTCTCTTTTTCCTTAAGTTGTGCTTGTATCTATCTTTTTAGGTATATCTCCTTGATATTATCCTTTATCCTTAGGTAGAAACCCCTTTGGATGTAAACATGTATTTGAAACATGTTATGGTTGATGGCTGCAAGTGGTTGTTAGTGGTTGCTCGTGGATGCATATACACACACAACCTAGGTTTTAGATCGGCTCAATCACTTCATACTGCATATGCATATATGTATTTATATTTGTATATGGTTGAAACTTGATATGTTGTCATATGGATGTCGCATTTGTATTGATGGTTGCGCAATCATGTAGAATTATGAGTAGGGACAAATTTGCATACATAATGGATTCATGACACTTACATGATTCGCATTTAGGAGGTCAACTGAATCAGTAGACCGCCTGATTTCTGCATTAGATAAGGACATGTACATACACTATGCATATGATCATGAAGCATTAGAAGTCTTTTAAGGACAGTGGACGCCTATGTTTGTTGGTTGAGTAGATGGACGGTTGGATGGTAGGATATACATTCTTCCTAACTTGAAGATTTCGGGGACGAAATCCTTTTAAGAGGGGGAGAATGTAACACCCTGTGAATTCTATAACGTTAAGCTTCACAAATTAAAGTGTAATTAATTCTAAATGAAAGAATTAAGGGAAACAGGTTACGCCATTGCGTTTGTCTTGGAATTCTACTTGAGATAGATCCGAGTTTGCGTGAATCAGACTCCGTATGAAGGAGTTATGACCTTCGGAAGTTTCAGAATAAAATTTAAAATTCAAACAGCTCGGTTTCAAGTTCAAAATTCGAAAAATAAGCTCAAACTGGGCTGGGCGGGAAAATTCCCGCCCAGGGACCAAGTCGACCATAGGGTCGACCATGGTGTCGACCTGGTCACCCCAGGTCGACCATAGTGTCGACCTGGTCACCCCAGGTCGACCTACCTGGTCGACCTGGCTGGTTGGGTCTGGCTCTGGCTCGAATTTCTATGGCTCGGTGTGTCATTAGGGCTGACATGTCACCTCTTGATTGGCTCTTTGGACTTTGTATGGCCTAGATTTCTCCTGTCTTCATCTGACGGCTCAAAACAATCTAAAAATCTATATATACACCCTAAGTCTCAACTAAGATTCACATAAAAAAAATAAGACTGGAGTCGTCATGCTGCCGGGAAAGCCGTCAAGGGAAAGGAGCTTAGGGACGAATCAAATTAAGAAGAGAACTAAAGCTTAATCAAATTAATCAACGCAACGTTAGTCTACCCAAAGGAAAGCATTTCAAATCCAGAATTCAGAATCCAGAATCCAAGTTCATCGTTCGTTGTAAGTATAGTGATTTTTCCAATGAGAATAAAACTAAGAATTTATTCGATGTAAATTGGATGTGGAATTGTGTTATTGTATAATAATGATATAAATTCTGTGTATTGTAATGATTCTGTCATGACTTGTGTATTGATATTTGTGGCCTAAATTGATTGATGCAAGCCTATTGGACAATTATATATGAAAATAATTGCACTTGCAAGTTTGTGGCAAAAACTAGAATTTGATCCCTTTATGTTTATGTCTATGGCATGGACTATATACATTCTCTAAGTCTAAATTAAGGCTTATGTAAACATGTTCTAGATTTGAGACCTTTTATGCCTACATGACTCAAAATCTAGGAACACATTCTTATGTTTATTTGCAAGTATAATTGGATCTATGTTAAGTACCGTTTGGGTTACATAAACTATGCAAGTTTCATGTTGAAATAGGCTATATGATTAGATGTTAAAATTGGACATTTTGGTGAATATACAACATGTTAGTTTTGTGGTTGACATTATGCCAAGTTAAACATGTTTAAACCCAAGTTTGTATAAGTCTAAATATGCCATTTTATGTGACAACTATTTGGTTAGACCCTTATTTCAATGTAAATTCACATATATGTAAAATTGATTTAGGCTATGTTGCAAATTCACATATATGTATATTGACTATTTTGCAAGATTACATCTATGACATTCATGTTGGCTATTTTGCAAGTTCACACCTATGATGTTCATATTGATTATGCAAAAAATGCCAAGTTTACACCAATGTTATGTTTATGTTAATGAATTCCCTTATGCCTATTTGTGTGCGCTAAATTAGACTAAGTTTTTAGCCTAATATCATATGTTGAAAACTATGCGAACGAAAATTAGGCTAAGATTGTAAGCCTAATGTTTAAACGGGGTAACGTTGGGAATATTAGAAAACTTGTCATAAAAATATATGAAATTGGCATGTTTGTCACATGCCAAAATTGGTGGCATTTAAACCGTATAAATTCTTTATACCAAAAAGGTTAAACTTGGAAAGTGGGCCACAGTATTTAATTGTTGACAAATTTACATATATTAAGTGATAAAGACAAATATGTAAATTTAGAAAATACGAATATGCTTAACACGAGGTTGGATTGAGTTGTGATGTAAATATGCCCGGATCCACTCGGCTGTCCAGTAGTCACAACAATACCTATCCAATGTGGGTGGTTAAGCATTGAGCCCAATAAGGACTCGAGGTTAGACTGAATTACGGTGTAAATCTGCCCGGAACCGACCGACACATCCAGTAACCGTAACAATATCTGTCTAATGTGAGTGGTCGGTGCTTTAAGAGGCTAAGGACAGATGGTAGGGTTAAGTCAACTAAAAACACTTAACCAAATTCAACATGTTAACAAGAATTGATGGGTGAGGTTTGGTAAATACAGACACTTAACCACTTAACATGTTTGACTAGAAAACCCTAGTAACGAGGGACCCGTTTCAGCAATAACCCAAGTTAGGTATCATGGTAACCTGAAACTAGGCAGGGTAGGGCACGGTTACTGGGCTGATTGTAAGTGGTCAAAGCGACGGCGGTGGGTGCAATAGTGTGGGTTCTAACGGAGTGCGGGCGTGCACACAATTCGGAGCAGACAAACAGGGCACTGGGGGCACCAGTAGTATAACCTATGCATTCTAAGGTTTGTGTCGGGTCGCCGCCATGGGTCTTGATACACCCCATGGTGGGGCCAGCATAGGTATCTACAATTTATGGGGGCCGTAAGACACAGATGATTATGCGAGCAGGAGCCGATCTTTAGAAAATGGGGATCACTTACCCTTAGCATAGGGTGTATCTTTAGAAACGGGATCACTTTACCCTCAGCATAGGGTGCATCTTTAGAAACGGGATCACTTCACCCTCAACATGGGGTGACAGTTAAGATAATACAAGTAGGTGCAGAGATAGTGTGGGGTGCGATAGTATATTCGTTTCAGAACTACCTTATCTAGTTTATGACACTTTCATGTTCCAGTTTATACCTATCATGCCCTTATTCTTATTTTCATACTGAAGAGTCACTAGACTTACCAGGCTTTATGTCTGACCCTATTTTCTTTCGTCTTCTTTTCTTCCGTTCCCCCCCAGGTCCACCGGGAGGAAATAGCCCAGCTTAGTCAGATTCTCTAAAAGCTTCAAGATAGTTGATGTACGGTTTGGAGTCTCTTTCCTTGGCTATGGCTGTTGGTCACACTCTATGGGGATTTATGCAGTTTTTATCACGTTTTATGCTTCTTTATTTAAAAACCAAGACAGAAATGATGTTGTAATGTTTTGGAAGTTTTTATGAGACAATTATGGAAATGTGTTGTATGAACAAGTATTTTATGAAATAAAAGTCTGATGTTTTCCGCTGCTTATATATATATATATATGTGTGTTTATATCTGTCTTGTGTTTTATCTGTGACTTTTACTTACAAACCTCCACCAAAGTTAAGGCAGTCCCTTGTGAGTGACCTTAATGGAGGGTGGGGTGTTTCATAAGGCCCGATATATGTACAAATAAGTTTTGTTTTAAATTCAATAATGTATACAACTTATAATTATAGTATCTTGTGCATACGATATTAGAATTTCGAATGGTCTGATCTGTTGGAATCGTACGGAAGCTGTCTACAATATGAAGTTGTTTGGAGGTATTTCGATATCATTTCGATTTATGGAAGAATTAAAAGCCTGAGATAGATCAACCAACATTAATCCTTATTTAACGATTGGCGACCGAAGTGAGTAAACTCGCTAACTCCGTCCAGTTTTTATAATTTTAAAAACGTTATTTAATACTATTAAAAATGGTTGAATGCTTTGTGTGATGGTTGTTTGGATAATTTGCTAACTAAACATTTGAAATTATATACACCGTTATATATATATATAAATCGTTGCTTAAATATTGATTCTGTTTATTTTAATATTTCATATTTATATGAAATTAGTGTTATTATTGCGATTAACATATGTGGATGTAGGGAAACAGGTTGGAGGAATCCAACTGGATTCCTCAATAATTTTATTGTTGATTTTCATATATTGCTTTATATGATGTGACAAATAATCTGGTGTTGATTATGGTGTGTTTGGGATGTTTGAACAACATTGACCTGAAATAATTGTTATGTAAACACCGTAAAATATATTGGAATAGAAATTGGGGTTTTAAAAAGAATAATCTATAGAAATTGAATTTCTAATGGACTAAAATATAACAACTTGTTTTAATTATATTAAAACAAGAAGTTTGGATTATAAACGATGTTTATAAATGAGATGAAATAATTATTATAAAATAATTTGGAAATGTAAATTCTAAAAGGAATATTAGAAAGGGAAATGGAAAATCATTTTGCAAAAGAAAACGATGTAATATATTTTGATATTCGAAATGAGGACCTTGTAATTATAATTCGAGTTCGTCGAATGTTATTAAAATAATTTATTTATAGAAATTATCTATTATATAAATTCAGTATTTGACAAGAGGAATAATATTTGGTTTAAAAACCAATAATTTATAATCAAAGATGTAATCGTGATTTTGTTATAAATCTAATATATAATTAACAAAGTATTGACGTGAGAATGGAATTTATGGAATGGAATACGAATATGAATTTATAAAAGAACCAGATAGATGAGATTTTAAATTGTAATGATAATATTTATTTAAATCAAGATTTGATTTAATAAACTGAGTCCAGAACTATATAGAAGAATAATATTCACATTATAAGCTGAATAACGATTTAAAAGCAAACACTTTGCAGATTAGAGGGGTTATAAAAGGAAATTGATGAATATTTGGAGTGATAAATTCAAGCATGAATTCAGAAATCAAGTTAACCGGAAACAATGTGTTTATTCTGACGTTCGGAACGTTGTTTGAATAAAGAGTATTCGAAAGTGAGTTATATGTTGGAATTCAATTCTATCGAATTGAGGAAAGTACCATTTACTTTCCAGTTATGATCAAGATTTATTTATTTATCTAATTAATAAATTATTTGTTAATTTATTTAAATAAAAGTTATATTTTGAAATATTTCAAGAGAAGAGTTTATAACATTATCGTTATAATCAAAGATTTTCGTAAAGAAATGGATTTGTAAACTGAATAGAGAGTTGTGTAAACAATTTTGTAAATAACAAATTAAGAAATGGAGGTAAGAACATTAGAAACTGACTGGAAATTAGTTATGTTTAATAGTTGTCTGAGTATCGATCTGATGTTGGTTTCGGCCATCGGGGTTTGTACTTAGGGAATTGTTCTCTTACTAGTTTACGGTTAGGGACTGACGGGTGTGGAAGGTTAGTGATGCGTGAATGAGAAATGGAAATGTTTTCCAAATGTAAATAGCGTATATTTTCTAAATACAGAAAATAAGAAATTGTAGATATGGAAATGTAGCGACCCGGGAATTTCGACACTCGAATCTCGACACTAATACCACTCGTGTCCAAAACTCAAGTACCGAAAACCCCAGAAAGCTATGAGAAAGAAGTTAGAGGGTGAGATGAGAAAGAAAGAATATTAGAATAGAAGAATAAGAAGAACCAACACAACACAGAGTCTCACATCGCAGCGGAACAAAATATAATATAGAAATAACTTTTATTGAGAGCTTTTGAAAATACTTACAATATCAGAGTACATCAACATCTCTGGACAGTTATAATGATCTGTCCTCACATACAATCACACGGCGGAATAAATACTAGATATTATACGTCTTGAACATCTCCATCTCGTCTCTGGACTTCACAGTACCTGATAACCTGAACCTGTACACCTCGGTCTAACCCGAGCATTTACAAAACACCGGGTCAGTCTGGTGAACCAGAGTGAGAAAAACTCGCACAGCATTTAGGGTATCACACAACTTGATTTTAAATTTAAAATCATTTCGAAAGAAAAGGATAATCGTAAGACCGATCCACACATAAACACGGATGGTTTTTACCTTACGATAACCCAAAACAGTTTTGAAATCAATATCTTTTCTGATATTATAATAGTGTCTAAATACAAGTAAATATCAATCTAGTGGAACGCTTGCATCTCACGCTCCACGTATATATATACAATCAAAACCGTGGGCGCTTATTGGAGTTTGGATTCCGACTATGACAAGGTATGGGACCACCTGCCGCTCGTGTATCTTTAGAGGCGAATACACTGGGTTCAACAAGAACGTCTTGCAACCCGGCCCACACATGACCGACCACTCATTTCGCTTGAGTGTATCGAATGTATATCACCAACGGTTGGACTCAAACCACCGTTCCCGAAAAGGGCCAGCATCGATAGATTAAGAAACAAAAGGAATTTCTCTAGATAGGTGATTATACACCCTAATGGGTGCGACCCACATAGCCATGCTGCCTGCCCGATTTTTGTCATTTCCCGGTTGATGAGGCATGAGGTTATAATCGACTTTTGGAACACCTGGCCATCGTTCACATCGTCCATACAAGTTATCCAGGAACAGGATGAACCGAAGGCACCCTCCTACTGCATCCAATATAGGAATCACCCCATGGCTCAGTAGCGAGTAGTCCTTGCAATCCGTAGATTCCAATCACGATAGAATCATTATCGAAATATCTCTGGGGATCAGCCAGAGAAATTCAACAATAGTTCCTCCGCTCATGAAGATTTACGGTCTTCATTGCTCCATCTCGATCAACATCGAATATCTTCTTCGCTTACGTTTTTGTTGGTCGGAATGGTTTTCGAATATAACTTCGATCCCGGTCTTTCCATACCAACAACGCATTGGACATGATTTTGATAGTCGGTTATTTAACTATCAAAATAAACAACCATAAAAATAAAACAGATCCATTGGTTCAGTATACAACGTCACTTGGCCAATAATATATCAGTTCATTACATTAACATTCTCAAATTAAATTACTTCAAACATCTCCACAACTAATATTATCTTTCGATAATCCTGAAGTCGTTCAAGTTGGGGTATTTTAATTACCTCTCAGACCTTGATCAACCACATTCTTATCTTAAGATAGATGTCAGTTGCAATACCCAAGACTGATATTAATTCCCAATGTCAAAACAATTCCCATTTTGATTATAGCTTGATGAACATCATCTTTTATTTAAACCATGGATTTAAATTTCATCTTTATAACTCCACTCGTTTAACTACTCTAACTCTAACTTGGGTTTAAAACTCCGTTCAATTTCGACAAAACCCCATTATATAGAATTCCAAATAAGAGTTCACTTTAAAAGTACAATTTAAACTTATCTTAAATTATCACTAATATAATTTGCTTTTAACATATCACTTAATTATAAATAGGCCCTATCATTTATACACCTCCATTATTGCCTTTAAAATTCCATTTCCACTTTGATAATTATTAAATAAATAATAATCAAATATCAACATTTTAAGAAAATCTTTACTTAACCATTAATTATTCCTAATAATTAAATTTCATAACTTCATTTATATCGACTCGTCTGATGGCGAATCAAATCTTTATAAAACAGTTTATATTTTGGCCATCTGCTATAATTCTTCGACCAATATTTCCTATTTGTTAATGTCAAACAAATGTTAAATTCTTATTCTACGATCAACGATCAAGTCAATAATTCAACCATATTGGTTAAACAGTTCATGTAATAATCATACGCAAGTAAATAATCCATTCAACTGATAGTGGTCCACCAATATTAATAATTCAAGCATCAATTTAATTTAAATACGTTTATATATTATAAACGTAACCAACAAGGTAAGTTACCTTGCTTGGAAATCATCGTTAAAAATAACGATGTCGTTGTACTTAAATTAAACAACGTTTAATTTAAAAAAAATCGGTATAACAATATTCAACAACCATCCAAGCAATCATCAAATCAACCAACATTCGGCAACCATAGCAAATAAATATTAAACCCGACCTATAATAAATATAAGTGGGGAACTGAGTGAGTTTAACTCACCTTGATTTGACCTTGTCGATTAAAACGATTCGCTTCAGTTAAATTAAAACAGCGTTCAATTTAACTGACAAATCGAGCTGCTTCTCTCTTCATCTGCTCCATCCCCATACCGCAATACTCGAAGACACGGTTCCAACATTTTTATCCAGTTCGACTCTGCTATCATAAGGTTTAGTTTGTTATTATAACACTATACCTGAAATATAATTTTACTAATTAAAAATTCTTGTTGTTGATAACATTTTAGTATTACCTTCGTTTGCTACTCCATTTTAGAGCTCTCCGCTTCCTCACATACCCATGCCACGTTCGTACATCCCACCCTCAATCTTTTTTTTTCTTTTTTCTTTTTTTGTTCTTTTTTTTTAAGCTGAAAGCCCATAGGCCCAACCCACAACTTCAGGCGTACGTCTCCATTACATGCAACGTCACCTGCTTCTACTATCGTTGCCATGTTTCTTCCCAGTGGAAATCCGCATGTCTGCTCCCATTACTTTGCTCCTTTCATTCCAGTCTCCTTTTGTATTTTCTTTATTAGTTTTTTTTTCTCCACCGCTTCCCTATGCGAATGCCAGTACGCAAGCATGGACAGCACCATGGACACACACTGCTAATGCTTTCCACGCCGCTACTTCATGCACGAAAAAAAACTTCCCATCATGCTGATGTCACAAGTCTGCTGCTGTGTCCCTATGAAGCATGTCCATGCACCCCAAACTCCACTGCACCATTCCCCTTTTCACAACTTTGAACCTGCTGTCCCTTTCCCGAATTAACAATTCGAACCAGCAACAAAAGCACAGCTCACCTCCCATTCTTTTGTTTCGTTAATCCTGTATTCCTTTTTTTTTTTCCTATAACTGAACGCCCCAAAGCCCACCTCTCCACAAAGCCTAGGCCCCCGTGCTGCTAAAAAGATTCCCACCCCGTGCGCCTGTTACTTCATGCATTCTCCCACCCAAATGCATTTGTTTTACCACTTCCATCTGTACGCATGCAGTCTTAATACTCACTCCACTTCACACTTATCACTGCACTACCCATCTATATACATGCGGTCACTCATGCATACACCCAATGATCACCATGCCGCCCTCAATACCATCCCGAATACCACCGCAGCCACTTGTCGAACCCATTAACCCCGCTGCTTCAGTCCGACAGTCCGCCCGCATGCAGCGCCTTCCATCACTTTGTCTACGCACCGGAAAACCTAAAATCGCATTTCCTTGCTCTTTCTCCTTAACAGCTCAGGAAAGGAATTAGCAGAGGACAAGAGATTGAATGTAAGAGGATATATTTTTCCTTTGCTATTCATTTGATTTGTGGGAAAGAATGCAAACGCTGGTATTTATAGGCGATGAGAACATGGATAGAAACCATGTCAGTTTTCAAGCAGTACAATTTAGGTGCATAGGAATTTCAGAAAATAGGTTAGCCGTCAGTGAGTTTTCTTTTCTTATTAGCGACGTAATGTTGATTTATATGAGTTTTCCTTTCCTATAGGGTTAGGCTGAGTTAGGGAGGGGTTTTGAAAACTCTGCGTTGGGTACATTTTGCATGTGCTTCTTTGACAAGCCGATGGAATTTGTCAGCATAGAACAGGGTAGGATGGAAAGAAATTGAATCAGTATACGCATCTCCATAGCTGGATGATTTTCGAGTGTATCATAGAGTAGGATTATGATATGTAGCTGAAGACGTGTGTTCACTTCAAGTTAGCTGTGTGATTGTATGTTGCATGTGCGTGGATTTCTCTTTAGGTCGGCTTGCATGTGATGTCTACATAGACAGGTCTGCTTGGAAATGCACTAGTCTGCATATAAACAGGGGTGTACAATGGCCCTACGTTTTGCACCATCTTGGGTAGGTTTTTACTCAATACCTTCAAGCTTAAGCAGTTGTCTGGGACTTTGTGTAGATTAGGCTGTCTTGATATTTCTTTTCATCCGCAAAGAAATGTTCAGCTTCATTTCATAGCTTGGATGGCATTAGCTGTAGTCATCCTTCATTTAATTGATTTGAAATGTTAGCATGTTGCTAGAAATAGGGTAGCTTATACTATCTAGTATAGCATGTGTTTGGAGGCAGTAGCTTGAGAGGCTCAGGCATATGCGCCTTAAATGATATGACAAGGACTAAACGCTGCTTGTACGATGGAATAGGAAAGATTTTATTATTATACGGTACCGTTATTTACATAGAATTCCGTTAACGTACAGACGGCCACGGACAGAAATAAAAATATGATTGTGTCCAGCGATGTGTCACGGTCCCAAAAATATAATAATATCAGTAGATTAGCTTATATTGTAAAACCCCAAAATATTGATACAGGGTGCAAAATACTCCAAATAAAAAGTTGCATATTTAATTAATTAAAAATTACAGTAAAATTCTAAAAATTAAATTATAACTATGTCTCAAAAGAATCTTGTCTAAATTCGAAACCAATACCTAGTTATATCGAATAAACCGTTACGGTCGATAAACGATTCTATAGCGACTATTTTAAATTTTGATTTGGACATATCTTACACTATAGAAGCTGAAATCTCGATTTTTCTCTTTCGTTAGAAAATTATAATCAAAACGATCATAACGTTTCTTGTTTCACAAAATTCCGACTTGAAATGGATTCTGTATATTCAATTGAAGTTCATAACTCAATATTACGAACTGTCGCGTCGTTTTCGAGTTCGTTTAAAATTAAATATAAATATAAACGTTCAATTGCCGTTTAATTATCGAATTCAATATTAAAAATCCATTAATATTCCAAATATAATATTTAATATTCGGAGAAAAACCCGGGTCGTTACATTCTTCCCCCCTTAAAATAATTTCGTCCTCGAAATTGCTAAGTAAGACGAATGCACCAAAGCCAATTTATTTTTGAAAATAAGTAATTCAGAATATTATCGAAAATATTTCTAAATTCAAAAAATTTACGAAAAACCCGCCAGCACCTCCTCTGTATTGTTCGATCCAATCACTACAACTCGCCATTCCGGCCTCACATCGATCAAAAGAAAACAAAGCCAAATGGCTAACCCATCTCAGGGAAAAATCAATCACCAATCCATATAATATTAAGGTTTACCTATTTGTCGGGCTGTCCATACTATAGCCGTGAGGCAAATCAACTAACAACTCCCCGTTCTCTTCCAACATGCATTCAACTCTATATCCAATACCAATAAATGATACATGGTTAAATCATTTCAGTTTCACTTCGTATTTGATTCCATTATTCCGAAGTTATTTCTCTCAGCTTCCGGTTTATTCAATTTGTTGATGAATTTTTTTATATTCAACCAATCCAATAAACAAACAAGCAACAATCAATACAAGCAAATCATCCATATTTAACTTATTCTTAGGTTAAATTTTGATTTGTTTATCTCTATATATTGAGTTTCACAATTTGAAAGTCTTCTGGTTATATTAAACATGTTCAAATTTCCAATCTCATTTGAATTTCTGTTCAAACCAACCAACAATCAATAATACAATAAAATTATTCTCTTTTATATATGAAAATATACTTTAGGCAAAATTATTTCATTTGCCCGCTATTCAAAACAATTTTGTATCAATTCGTCAGTTCAAGTTGAACCGATCAAACCAATAAAGTACAAAGCATTTTTATATAAAATTCACAAATACGCTCTCTCATATATATACACTCAACTCGACCTAGGATATTACTAACCCAATCTCTATCGAGTTATACCACAGAGCCAAGGTTATTCCTAAACCATTGCTCTGATACCAACTGTAGCGACCCGGGAATTTCGACACTCGAATCTCGACACTAATACCACTCGTGTCCAAAACTCAAGTACCGAAAACCCCAGAAAGCTATGAGAAAGAAGTTAGAGGGTGAGATGAGAAAGAAAGAATATTAGAATAGAAGAATAAGAAGAACCAACACAACACAGAGTCTCACATCGCAGCGGAACAAAATATAATATAGAAATAACTTTTATTGAGAGCTTTTGAAAATACTTACAATATCAGAGTACATCAACATCTCTGGACAGTTATAATGATCTGTCCTCACATACAATCACACGGCGGAATAAATACCAGATATTATACGTCTTGAACATCTCCATCTCGTCTCTGGACTTCACAGTACCTGATAACCTGAACCTGTACACCTCGGTCTAACCCGAGCATTTACAAAACACCGGGTCAGTCTGGTGAACCAGAGTGAGAAAAACTCGCACAGCATTTAGGGTATCACACAACTTGATTTTAAATTTAAAATCATTTCGAAAGAAAAGGATAATCGTAAGACCGATCCACACATAAACACAGATGGTTTTTACCTTACGATAACCCAAAACAGTTTTGAAATCAATATCTTTTCTGATATTATAATAGTGTCTAAATACAAGTAAATATCAATCTAGTGGAACGCTTGCATCTCACGCTCCACGTATATATATACAATCAAAACCGTGGGCGCTTATTGGAGTTTGGATTCCGACTATGACAAGGTATGGGACCACCTGCCGCTCGTGTATCTTTAGAGGCGAATACACTGGGTTCAACAAGAACGTCTTGCAACCCGGCCCACACATGACCGACCACTCATTTCGCTTGAGTGTATCGAATGTATATCACCAACGGTTGGACTCAAACCACCGTTCCCGAAAAGGGCCAGCATCGATAGATTAAGAAACAAAAGGAATTTCTCTAGATAGGTGATTATACACCCTAATGGGTGCGACCCACATAGCCATGCTGCCTGCCCGATTTTTGTCATTTCCCGGTTGATGAGGCATGAGGTTATAATCGACTTTTGGAACACCTGGCCATCGTTCACATCGTCCATACAAGTTATCCAGGAACAGGATGAACCGAAGGCACCCTCCTACTGCATCCAATATAGGAATCACCCCATGGCTCAGTAGCGAGTAGTCCTTGCAATCCGTAGATTCCAATCACGACAGAATCATTATCGAAATATCTCTGGGGATCAGCCAGAGAAATTCAACAATAGTTCCTCCGCTCATGAAGATTTACGGTCTTCATTGCTCCATCTCGATCAACATCGAATATCTTCTTCGCTTACGTTTTTGTTGGTCGGAATGGTTTTCGAATATAACTTCGATCCCGGTCTTTCCATACCAACAACGCATTGGACATGATTTTGATAGTCGGTTATTTAACTATCAAAATAAACAACCATAAAAATAAAACAGATCCATTGGTTCAGTATACAACGTCACTTGGCCAATAATATATCAGTTCATTACATTAACATTCTCAAATTAAATTACTTCAAACATCTCCACAACTAATATTATCTTTCGATAATCCTGAAGTCGTTCAAGTTGGGGTATTTTAATTACCTCTCAGACCTTGATCAACCACATTCTTATCTTAAGATAGATGTCAGTTGCAATACCCAAGACTGATATTAATTCCCAATGTCAAAACAATTCCTATTTTGATTATAGCTTGATGAACATCATCTTTTATTTAAACCATGGATTTAAATTTCATCTTTATAACTCCACTCGTTTAACAACTCTAACTCTAACTTGGGTTTAAAACTCCGTTCAATTTCGACAAAACCCCATTATATAGAATTCCAAATAAGAGTTCACTTTAAAAGTACAATTTAAACTTATCTTAAATTATCACTAATATAATTTGCTTTTAACATATCACTTAATTATAAATAGGCCCTATCATTTATACACCTCCATTATTGCCTTTAAAATTCCATTTCCACTTTGATAATTATTAAATAAATAATAATCAAATATCAACATTTTAAGAAAATCTTTACTTAACCATTAATTATTCCTAATAATTAAATTTCATAACTTCATTTATATCGACTCGTCTGATGGCGAATCAAATCTTTATAAAACAGTTTATATTTTGGCCATCTGCTATAATTCTTCGACCAATATTTCCTATTTGTTAATGTCAAACAAATGTTAAATTCTTATTCTACGATCAACGATCAAGTCAATAATTCAACCATATTGGTTAAACAGTTCATGTAATAATCATACGCAAGTAAATAATCCATTCAACTGATAGTGGTCCACCAATATTAATAATTCAAGCATCAATTTAATTTAAATACGTTTATATATTATAAACGTAACCAACAAGGTAAGTTACCTTGCTTGGAAATCATCGTTAAAAATAACGATGTCGTTGTACTTAAATTAAACAACGTTTAATTTAAAAAAAATCGGTATAACAATATTCAACAACCATCCAAGCAATCATCAAATCAACCAACATTCAGCAACCATAGCAAATAAATATTAAACCCGACCTATAATAAATATAAGTGGGGAACTGAGTGAGTTTAACTCACCTTGATTTGACCTTGTCGATTAAAACGATTCGCTTCAGTTAAATTAAAACAGCGTTCAGTTTAACTGACAAATCGAGCTGCTTCTCTCTTCATCCGCTCCATCCCCATACCGCAATACTCGAAGACACGGTTCCAACATTTTTATCCAGTTCGACTCTGCTATCATAAGGTTTAGTTTGTTATTATAACACTATACCTGAAATATAATTTTACTAATTAAAAATTCTTGTTGTTGATAACATTTTAGTATTACCTTCGTTTGCTACTCCATTTTAGAGCTCTCCGCTTCCTCACATACCCATGCCACGTTCGTACATCCCACCCTCAATCTTTTTTTTTTTCTTTTTTCTTTTTTTGTTCTTTTTTTTTAAGCTGAAAGCCCATAGGCCCAACCCACAACTTCAGGCGTACGTCTCCATTACATGCAACGTCACCTGCTTCTACTATCGTTGCCATGTTTCTTCCCAGTGGAAATCCGCATGTCTGCTCCCAATACTTTGCTCCTTTCGTTCCAGTCTCCTTTTGTATTTTCTTTATTAGTTTTTTTTTCTCCACCGCTTCCCTATGCGAATGCCAGTATGCAAGCATGGACAGCACCATGGACACACGTTGCTATTGCTTTCCACGCCGCTACTTCATGCACGAAAAAAAACTTCCCATCATGCTGATGTCACAAGTCTGCTGCTGTGTCCCTATGAAGCATGTCCATGCACCCCAAACTCCACTGCACCATTCCCCTTTTCACAACTTTGAACCTGCTGTCCCTTTCCCGAATTAACAATTCGAACCAGCAACAAAAGCACAGCTCCCCTCCCATTCTTTTGTTTCGTTAATCCTGTATTCCTTTTTTTTTTCCTATAACTGAACGCCCCAAAGCCCACCTCTCCACAAAGCCTAGGCCCCCATGCTGCTAAAAAGATTCCCACCCCTTGCGCCTGTTACTTCATGCATTCTCCCACCCAAATGCATTTGTTTTACCACTTCCATCTGTACGCATGCAGTCTTAATACTCACTCCACTTCACACTTATCACTGCACTACCCATCTATATACATGCGGTCACTCATGCATACACCCAATGATCACCATGCCGCCCTCAATACCATCCCGAATACCACCGCAGCCACTTGTCGAACCCATTAACCCCGCTGCTTCAGTCCGACAGTCCGCCCGCATGCAGCGCCTTCCATCACTTTGTCTACGCACCGGAAAACCTAAAATCGCATTTCCTTGCTCTTTCTCCTTAACAGCTCAGGAAAGGAATTAGCAGAGGACAAGAGATTGAATGTAAGAGGATATATTTTTCCTTTGCTTTTCATTTGATTTGTGGGAAAGAATGCAAACGCTGGTATTTATAGGCGATGAGAACATGGATAGAAACCATGTCAGTTTTCAAGCAGTACAATTTAGGTGCATAGGAATTTCAGAAAATAGGTTAGCCGTCAGTGAGTTTTCTTTTCTTATTAGCGACGTGATGTTGATTTATATGAGTTTTCCTTTCCTATAGGGTTAGGCTGAGTTAGGGAGGGGTTTTGAAAACTCTGCGTTGGGTACATTTTGCATGTGCTTCTTTGACAAGCCGATGGAATTTGTCAGCATAGAACAGGGTAGGATGGAAAGAAATTGAATCAGTATACGCATCTCCATAGCTGGATGATTTTCGAGCGTATCATAGAGTAGGATTATGATATGTAGCTGAAGACGTGTGTTCACTTCAAGTTAGCTGTGTGATTGTATGTTGCATGTGCGTGGATTTCTCTTTAGGTCGGCTTGCATGTGATGTCTACATAGACAGGTCTGCTTGGAAATGCACTAGTCTGCATATAAACAGGGGTGTACAATGGCCCTACGTTTTGCACCATCTTGGGTAGGTTTTTACTCAATACCTTCAAGCTTAAGCAGTTGTCTGGGACTTTGTGTAGATTAGGCTGTCTTGATATTTCTTTTCATCCGCAAAGAAATGTTCAGCTTCATTTCATAGCTTGGATGGCATTAGCTGTAGTCATCCTTCATTTAATTGATTTGAAATGTTAGCATGTTGCTAGAAATAGGGTAGCTTATACTATCTAGTATAGCATGTGTTTGGAGGCAGTAGCTTGAGAGGCTCAGGCATATGCGCCTTAAATGATATGACAAGGACTAAACGCTGCTTGTACGATGGAATAGGAAAGATTTTATTATTATACGGTACCGTTATTTACATAGAATTCCGTTAACGTACAGACGGCCACGGACAGAAATAAAAATATGATTGTGTCCAGCGATGTGTCACGGTCCCAAAAATATAATAATATCAGTAGATTAGCTTATATTGTAAAACCCCAAAATATTGATACAGGGTGCAAAATACTCCAAATAAAAAGTTGCATATTTAATTAATTAAAAATTACAGTAAAATTCTAAAAATTAAATTATAACTATGTCTCAAAAGAATCTTGTCTAAATTCGAAACCAATACCTAGTTATATCGAATAAACCGTTACGGTCGATAAACGATTCTATAGCGACTATTTTAAATTTTGATTTGGACATATCTTACACTATAGAAGCTGAAATCTCGATTTTTCTCTTTCGTTAGAAAATTATAATCAAAACGATCATAACGTTTCTTGTTTCACAAAATTCCGACTTGAAATGGATTCTGTATATTCAATTGAAGTTCATAACTCAATATTACGAACTATCGCGTCGTTTTCGAGTTTGTTTAAAATTAAATATAAATATAAACGTTCAATTGCCGTTTAATTATCGAATTCAATATTAAAAATCCATTAATATTCCAAATATAATATTTAATATTCGGAGAAAAACCCGGGTCGTTACATTCTTCCCCCCTTAAAATAATTTCGTCCTCGAAATTGCTAAGTAAGACGAATGCACCAAAGCCAATTTATTTTTGAAAATAATTAATTCAGAATATTATCGAAAATATTTCTAAATTCAAAAAATTTACGAAAAACCCGCCAGCACCTCCTCTGTATTGTTCGATCCAATCACTACAACTCGCCATTCCGGCCTCACATCGATCAAAAGAAAACAAAGCCAAATGGCTAACCCATCTCAGGGAAAAATCAATCACCAATCCATATAATATTAAGGTTTACCTATTTGTCGGGCTGTCCATACTATAGCCGTGAGGCAAATCAACTAACAACTCCCCGTTCTCTTCCAACATGCATTCAACTCTATATCCAATACCAATAAATGATACATGGTTAAATCATTTCAGTTTCACTTCGTATTTGATTCCATTATTCCGAAGTTATTTCTCTCAGCTTCCGGTTTATTCAATTTATTGATGATTTTTTTTATATTCAACCAATCCAATAAACAAACAAGCAACAATCAATACAAGCAAATCATCCATATTTAACTTATTCTTAGGTTAAATTTTGATTTGTTTATCTCTATATATTGAGTTTCACAATTTGAAAGTCTTCTGGTTATATTAAACATGTTCAAATTTCCAATCTCATTTGAATTTCTGTTCAAACCAACCAACAATCAATAATACAATAAAATTATTCTCTTTTATATATGAAAATATACTTTAGGCAAAATTATTTCATTTGCCCGCTATTCAAAACAATTTTGTATCAATTCGTCAGTTCAAGTTGAACCGATCAAACCAATAAAGTACAAAGCATTTTTATATAAAATTCACAAATACGCTCTCTCATATATATACACTCAACTCGACCTAGGATATTACTAACCCAATCTCTATCGAGTTATACCACAGAGCCAAGGTTATTCCTAAACCATTGCTCTGATACCAACTGTAGCGACCCGGGAATTTCGACACTCGAATCTCGACACTAATACCACTCGTGTCCAAAACTCAAGTACCGAAAACCCCAGAAAGCTATGAGAAAGAAGTTAGAGGGTGAGATGAGAAAGAAAGAATATTAGAATAGAAGAATAAGAAGAACCAACACAACACAGAGTCTCACATCGCAGCGGAACAAAATATAATATAGAAATAACTTTTATTGAGAGCTTTTGAAAATACTTACAATATCAGAGTACATCAACATCTCTGGACAGTTATAATGATCTGTCCTCACATACAATCACACGGCGGAATAAATACCAGATATTATACGTCTTGAACATCTCCATCTCGTCTCTGGACTTCACAGTACCTGATAACCTGAACCTGTACACCTCGGTCTAACCCGAGCATTTACAAAACACCGGGTCAGTCTGGTGAACCAGAGTGAGAAAAACTCGCACAGCATTTAGGGTATCACACAACTTGATTTTAAATTTAAAATCATTTCGAAAGAAAAGGATAATCGTAAGACCGATCCACACATAAACACAGATGGTTTTTACCTTACGATAACCCAAAACAGTTTTGAAATCAATATCTTTTCTGATATTATAATAGTGTCTAAATACAAGTAAATATCAATCTAGTGGAACGCTTGCATCTCACGCTCCACGTATATATATACAATCAAAACCGTGGGCGCTTATTGGAGTTTGGATTCCGACTATGACAAGGTATGGGACCACCTGCCGCTCGTGTATCTTTAGAGGCGAATACACTGGGTTCAACAAGAACGTCTTGCAACCCGGCCCACACATGACCGACCACTCATTTCGCTTGAGTGTATCGAATGTATATCACCAACGGTTGGACTCAAACCACCGTTCCCGAAAAGGGCCAGCATCGATAGATTAAGAAACAAAAGGAATTTCTCTAGATAGGTGATTATACACCCTAATGGGTGCGACCCACATAGCCATGCTGCCTGCCCGATTTTTGTCATTTCCCGGTTGATGAGGCATGAGGTTATAATCGACTTTTGGAACACCTGGCCATCGTTCACATCGTCCATACAAGTTATCCAGGAACAGGATGAACCGAAGGCACCCTCCTACTGCATCCAATATAGGAATCACCCCATGGCTCAGTAGCGAGTAGTCCTTGCAATCCGTAGATTCCAATCACGACAGAATCATTATCGAAATATCTCTGGGGATCAGCCAGAGAAATTCAACAATAGTTCCTCCGCTCATGAAGATTTACGGTCTTCATTGCTCCATCTCGATCAACATCGAATATCTTCTTCGCTTACGTTTTTGTTGGTCGGAATGGTTTTCGAATATAACTTCGATCCCGGTCTTTCCATACCAACAACGCATTGGACATGATTTTGATAGTCGGTTATTTAACTATCAAAATAAACAACCATAAAAATAAAACAGATCCATTGGTTCAGTATACAACGTCACTTGGCCAATAATATATCAGTTCATTACATTAACATTCTCAAATTAAATTACTTCAAACATCTCCACAACTAATATTATCTTTCGGTAATCCTGAAGTCGTTCAAGTTGGGGTATTTTAATTACCTCTCAGACCTTGATCAACCACATTCTTATCTTAAGATAGATGTCAGTTGCAATACCCAAGACTGATATTAATTCCCAATGTCAAAACAATTCCCATTTTGATTATAGCTTGATGAACATCATCTTTTATTTAAACCATGGATTTAAATTTCATCTTTATAACTCCACTCGTTTAACTACTCTAACTCTAACTTGGGTTTAAAACTCCGTTCAATTTCGACAAAACCCCATTATATAGAATTCCAAATAAGAGTTCACTTTAAAAGTACAATTTAAACTTATCTTAAATTATCACTAATATAATTTGCTTTTAACATATCACTTAATTATAAATAGGCCCTATCATTTATACACCTCCATTATTGCCTTTAAAATTCCATTTCCACTTTGATAATTATTAAATAAATAATAATCAAATATCAACATTTTAAGAAAATCTTTACTTAATCATTAATTATTCCTAATAATTAAATTTCATAACTTCATTTATATCGACTCGTCTGATGGCGAATCAAATCTTTATAAAACAGTTTATATTTTGGCCATCTGCTATAATTCTTCGACCAATATTTCCTATTTGTTAATGTCAAACAAATGTTAAATTCTTATTCTACGATCAACGATCAAGTCAATAATTCAACCATATTGGTTAAACAATTCATGTAATAATCATACGCAAGTAAATAATCCATTCAACTGATAGTGGTCCACCAATATTAATAATTCAAGCATCAATTTAATTTAAATACGTTTATATATTATAAACGTAACCAACAAGGTAAGTTACCTTGCTTGGAAATCATCGTTAAAAATAACGATGTCGTTGTACTTAAATTAAACAACGTTTAATTTAAAAAAAATCGGTATAACAATATTCAACAACCATCCAAGCAATCATCAAATCAACCAACATTCAGCAACCATAGCAAATAAATATTAAACCCAACCTATAATAAATATAAGTGGGGAACTGAGTGAGTTTAACTCACCTTGATTTGACCTTGTCGATTAAAACGATTCGCTTCAGTTAAATTAAAACAGCGTTCAATTTAACTGACAAATCGAGCTGCTTCTCTCTTCATCCGCTCCATCCCCATACCGCAATACTCGAAGACACGGTTCCAACATTTTTATCCAGTTCGACTCTGCTATCATAAGGTTTAGTTTGTTATTATAACACTATACCTGAAATATAATTTTACTAATTAAAAATTCTTGTTGTTGATAACATTTTAGTATTACCTTCGTTTGCTACTCCATTTTAGAGCTCTCCGCTTCCTCACATACCCATGCCACGTTCGTACATCCCACCCTCAATCTTTTTTTTTTCTTTTTTCTTTTTTTGTTCTTTTTTTTTTTAAGCTGAAAGCCCATAGGCCCAACCCACAACTTCAGGCGTACGTCTCCATTACATGCAACGTCACCTGCTTCTACTATCGTTGCCATGTTTCTTCCCAGTGGAAATCCGCATGTCTGCTCCCATTACTTTGCTCCTTTCATTCCAGTCTCCTTTTGTATTTTCTTTATTAGTTTTTTTTTTCTCCACCGCTTCCCTATGCGAATGCCAGTACGCAAGCATGGACAGCACCATGGACACACGCTGCTAATGCTTTCCACGCCGCTACTTCATGCACGAAAAAAAACTTCCCATCATGCTGATGTAACAAGTCTGCTGCTGTGTCCCTATGAAGCTTGTCCATGCACCCCAAACTCCACAGCACCATTCCCCTTTTCACAACTTTGAACATGCTGTCCCTTTCCCGAATTAACAATTCGAACCAGCAACAAAAGCACAGCTCCCCTCCCATTCTTTTGTTTCGTTAATCCTGTATTCCTTTTTTTTTTCCTATAACTGAACGCCCCAAAGCCCACCTCTCCACAAAGCCTAGGCCCCCATGCTGCTAAAAAGATTCCCACCCCTTGCGCCTGTTACTTCATGCATTCTCCCACCCAAATGCATTTGTTTTACCACTTCCATCTGTACGCATGCAGTCTTAATACTCACTCCACTTCACACTTATCACTGCACTACCCATCTATATACATGCGGTCACTCATGCATACACCCAATGATCACCATGCCGCCCTCAATACCATCCCGAATACCACCGCAGCCACTTGTCGAACCTATTAACCCCGCTGCTTCAGTCCGACAGTCCGCCCGCATGCAGCGCCTTCCATCACTTTGTCTACGCACCGGAAAACCTAAAATCGCATTTCCTTGCTCTTTCTCCTTAACAGCTCAGGAAAGGAATTAGCAGAGGACAAGAGATTGAATGTAAGAGGATATATTTTTCCTTTGCTTTTCATTTGATTTGTGGGAAAGAATGCAAATGCTGGTTTTTATAGGCGATGAGAACATGGATAGAAACCATGTCAGTTTTCAAGCAGTACAATTTAGGTGCATAGGAATTTCAGAAAATAGGTTAGCCGTCAGTGAGTTTTCTTTTCTTATTAGCGACGTGATGTTGATTTATATGAGTTTTCCTTTCCTATAGGGTTAGGCTGAGTTAGGGAGGGGTTTTGAAAACTCTGCGTTGGGTACATTTTGCATGTGCTTCTTTGACAAGCCGATGGAATTTGTCAGCATAGAACAGGGTAGGATGGAAAGAAATTGAATCAGTATACGCATCTCCATAGCTGGATGATTTTCGAGCATATCATAGAGTAGGATTATGATATGTAGCTGAAGACGTGTGTTCACTTCAAGTTAGCTGTGTGATTGTATGTTGCATGTGCGTAGATTTCTCTTTAGGTCGGCTTGCATGTGATGTCTACATAGACAGGTCTGCTTGGAAATGCACTAGTCTGCATATAAACAGGGGTGTACAATGGCCCTACGTTTTGCACCATCTTGGGTAGGTTTTTACTCAATACCTTCAAGCTTAAGCAGTTGTCTGGGACTTTGTGTAGATTAGGCTGTCTTGATATTTCTTTTCATCCGCAAAGAAATGTTCAGCTTCATTTCATAGCTTGGATGGCATTAGCTGTAGTCATCCTTCATTTAATTGATTTGAAATGTTAGCATGTTGCTAGAAATAGGGTAGCTTATACTATCTAGTATAGCATGTGTTTGGAGGCAGTAGCTTGAGAGGCTCAGGCATATGCGCCTTAAATGATATGACAAGGACTAAACGCTGCTTGTACGATGGAATAGGAAAGATTTTATTATTATACGGTACCGTTATTTACATAGAATTCCGTTAACGTACAGACGGCCACGGACAGAAATAAAAATATGATTGTGTCCAGCGATGTGTCACGGTCCCAAAAATATAATAATATCAGTAGATTAGCTTATATTGTAAAACCCCAAAATATTGATACAGGGTGCAAAATACTCCAAATAAAAAGTTGCATATTTAATTAATTAAAAATTACAGTAAAATTCTAAAAATTAAATTATAACTATGTCTCAAAAGAATCTTGTCTAAATTCGAAACCAATACCTAGTTATATCGAATAAACCGTTACGGTCGATAAACGATTCTATAGTGACTATTTTAAATTTTGATTTGGACATATCTTACACTATAGAAGCTGAAATCTCGATTTTTCTCTTTCGTTAGAAAATTATAATCAAAACGATCATAACGTTTCTTGTTTCACAAAATTCCGACTTGAAATGGATTCTGTATATTCAATTGAAGTTCATAACTCAATATTACGAACTGTCGCGTCGTTTTCGAGTTCGTTTAAAATTAAATATAAATATAAACATTCAATTGCCGTTTAATTATCGAATTCAATATTAAAAATCCATTAATATTCCAAATATAATATTTAATATTCGGAGAAAACCCCGGGTCGTTACAGGAAATGTTTTTTGCAAATCGTGAGAGACTAAACGAGTTAAAGAGATATGTAAAATGGGAGATTGGGAAATGAATAATTTAATGATAAATTAAATTAAAGGGGTTCAGTGTTGATTGATGATTGATCGATAAGATTTCCATTTGGAAATACAACCATTGTTTGTATGTATGTTTTCCTTTAGTAGTTAAATAACCGGCTATCAAAGTTTTGACCCTTTTTCCATTGTCAATACGGAGAGACCGGGATCAGACTTATTATATGAAAACCACTCCGTATCGGCATTTGCATTGCAAATCAAATATGATGAAGATAACTGAAGACGGAGTTTGTGTAAGGGCTATTCTGGCGATCCTAGGTAGAAATTACCTAAGATGGATTTAAAGAGTAATTTCTTCGGTTTGTCCAGTCCCAGGACAACGTGTATGGATGAATGTCTGACAAAGTATATCTAATAGATCGCGTAAGTTGACTCTTCAAACGTATTTACATGGCAGAGAAACTCATTTCTCTTTGTTTTACACCCGCGGTATTTTTGGAGAAATCAATTTGTGATTTGGCAGGTATGATGATGTGGCATTCAAAGTAGATGAAGCATAAGAAGATACGTTATAACCTCAAGCGTCATCAACCGAGAAATGACAAAAATCGGGCAGGCAACATGGCTAAGTGGGTCGCACCCAATTAGGGTATATTGTCACCATCTAGAGAATATTCATATTTGTTACTTCTTTTTATTTTTGTATCTCCTGGGAATGGTTATGTTGGTATACCAACCGTAAGGTGACAGTATACTCGGAACATTCAAGTGAAATGAATGGTCGGTCATGTGTGGCCCATTTACAAGATGTTCTTGTTGAACTCCGGTGTATCGCTTCTAGAGTACACTGATCGAAAGGTGGTTCCATACCTTGTCATAGTTGGAAACCCATTACCCAATAAGAGTCCACGGTTTTTGATTGTATATATTATATATGTAGAGCGTGAGATGAAAGCGTTCTACTAGATTACTATTTACTTGATTAAAAACTATTATAATATCAGATTATTATTGATTTTAGAAATGTTTGGGTTATTGTAAGGTAAAACCATCCGTATTTATGTGTGAATCGGTCTTACGATTATCGTTGCTTTTGAAAAGGATTTGGAAAAGTTAAACCAAGCGTTTGGAGTTTACTCACACCAGTCACATGACTGACCCAAAGTTTATTTTTTTTGGTTTTCCCTAAACTCTTGGGTGCCCAAATTTGTATGGGCAGTCAAGTAGTCTGGATTTTTCAGATATACTTGGATGAGCTTGGAGCAGGAGGCTTCAACATTAGTTATATATAGAGCATATTTCCGCTGTGATGTTATGAGTTATACTGGTATGCATACAGTTATAGTTTTGTATTTCAAAAATTGTTATATAATATATTTATTCATTCCGTTGTGAGAATCGTGTTACTCTGATTATGTACTGTTGTGATCTTCTTCTTATAATCTAATTTTCTTTCTTTCTATTTCTCACCCTTTAACTTCTTTCTATTAATGGTCCAGTATTTCTGATGCTTGAATAGTCGACATGGTGTGTAGTGTTGGTTTTCAGCGTCGAAAATCCCTGGGTCGTTACTGTGGTATAAGAGCCGAAGGTTAAGTTATTACCTTGGCTCTTTGGCATGACTCAGTAGAGATAGGGTTAGTAAAACCCTAGATTGAGTTGAGTGCATATACATGAGTGAACGTATTTGTAGACTAGATAAAAAAATTGTTTTATATTGTGGAGATTCTTTCGTCATGTGGCTTACGAATTCTGATCGATGGTGGGGCACCATAATATCGATAGGGTTTTCTAAACACTCGAATACGATAAACCGACACAATATTTGTTGAAAAGAGGGTAAATTGGCAAGGCCAGCCGGTTTTTATAATGATCCGTAACACTTTTTTTATTATTACCAATAATAAAAATACAGTATAGTATAGGTGATTGTGGTTACAATCAGCTAGTTCGGTTTTTAAGGTGGACCGTCCACCGCCTACGGAGTTTATAGTGTTCCGCCCACTCTACCCATCAGGCTCACAATACTGGAGCTAGTTAAATTACTAGACTACAATAAATGGTTTTTAAGGTGGTCCATCCACCATTGCTCCACGCAGGGAGTCACATATTTGCTCCACGCAAGGAGTCACATATTGAAAGTTTCATACTACACAGTAGTGATTACATAGTTACAACTAAAAGAAATACTCAGTACAATCCTGTATAGACAGCATGGCCTAAGTAATATAAGGAGCAGAAGCCGAAAAATAAGGGGCATGATGCCATAACCCAACCGTTGACCAGAGGCCATACCCTCGTGCAAAAACCTCAAGCTCAACACCTAAAGCTTTCACAAGTACAATTACACGAAGCGACAGTGTAAAGGCAGTATCGATGTGATAGCTCATATGTAGCAAAATTTACAAGTGCTCCACTCCAAGTCGAAGCACAGATCTGACCAAAAGAGCCTTCCAAAAGAAGTACCATCTACATTTCGACACCGGCGATAGACAGAGTAGGAAGGAGGTGATTAACACTGAGATAGCGAGTGCAAGCATCTCCATGAATCAACAGTGAAATAATTTGATATAAAGAGGGTAAATGAAATAATTTTACCCAAAATATATTTTGATATAAAGAAAAAATATATATATTTGAATTATTATAGTATATTGAATGTGTTGGTTACTATTATAATCAAATAAGATTATAATAGAGATGGTTATATAAATAACTAATAAGAATTCGTTTAGAAGTTATATCTAATTTCAGATGAATTAAATCTGGATTTAAACAAGAATTGGAATTGAAACTCTGGAAAATTGGAAAAGTGTTGTAATGGTTTTGGATTTAATATATGGAAATATTAAGATCCTGAGGGAAATTTTGAAATATTTCCAAGTGTTGAAAAATGTTGAAAAAGGATATTTTGAAGTGATTTAAAAAAAAATTATTTTAAAATAAGTTTTGAAAGTGATATACTATTGAACTCACTTCGATCGCTGGAAAATAATTCCGATGATGATCTGGACATCATCGGTGTTCATTTTCATGTTTATAAGTGACGGATTACTACCAAAGATTTTGTTTTATAATTGTTTTAAGGATATAATTTGTCAAAATTCAAATGTTTTTGAATTGCTATTATTATATGTGAATATATATAATTTTAAATTGATTTGAAATAAAAACCCAGGAATTGGAATTTTGAAATTTAAATTTTACTTATGAAATGGTAAAAGGGAATAAATAAATTGAAATTTAACTTAAACTAAGTTAAATGAAATTGGATTGGATTAGAGATAATCAGAATGGAGTGTAATCGATAAGTTAAGAGTTTGGAATTGAGATTGGGATCGGAGTTTGAATGGAATTCGGCTTGAATATAAGCGAATGATTGGATTGAGGATATTGATTGTAGATCAACTGGAAATGATTGGAAATATGCTGAATTGAAAACAGATGGAAGGGATAGAGTTGAATGCCTAACAAAAAGGTACAAGTATATATTATATTGAGTATGAGATATTTATGAGCTATTTTGGCAAGCCGCTTGGCTGTTTGATTTTCTTTTGGATTGGAGAAGGCCTAGAAAGGCAAGTTGTAGTTGTACCGATCGGGCCATGCAAAGGAGACGCTAGCCAAATTTTTTTGGAAATTTAAAGTGTTAGAATTTTCAGAATTTTTGAAAATTATCATTCGTATGAACGAATTAATATTTAATTGAAATTAAATGGTTCTGTTGGAACTGGTATTAAGAAATAAAATAAATGATATAGTCCGGTTAATAGGGAGATAGCATTTTTTCGGCTAAGTAATTTCGGGGACGAAATTCTTTTAAGGGGGAAAGAATGAATGTCCTGCATTTTTAGCAATTGAATAATTAATTTATTTAATTATTTAAATATCGATTTTGCGATATCGATAATTAAGTTAAATAATTTTAAATATTTAAATAATATAAATTATGGAACAATAAAATTTATTTCTGAAATGGTCGGAAATAGCTGAATTAGTAATATCGGCTGAATTGGAAAATATAAAAGATTTAATTCAGTTTAGAGTTGAATTATAACAACGAATATGTTATTTAAACGAAGCTTGAACATATTGATTATAATATAAATTATAATCGAGCTCGAAACGTAGCAGTAGTTCATAATTTGACGATTTGAACTTCAACTGCATATACAAGATTCGTTATAAGTCGGATTTCCTCAAAACAAGAAACGCTGAAATCCATTAAACTGTATTTTTCTAATAGGAGTGAAAAATCGAGATTTCATGTTGTAGATTGCGAGTTATATCCAAATCAAATTTTCAAATAGTCGTTTTGGATTCGTTTGTAAACTATAATGATATAATTAATTATAATGAAATATTGGCTTCAAATTTGGACAAGATATTTGAGACGTAGTTATAATTTAATTTTTAGATTTTTACTGAAAATTTTAATTTGGAAAATAAGCCACTTTTTATTTGGAGTATTTTACACCCTATATTAGCATTTTGGGGTTTCACAGAATAAGTTAACTTGTCTATATTATTACATTTTTGGGATCATGAAACCTTGTTCTTGGTATTTTTATTTTTGTCGATGGGGGCCCATAAACGAATGAAGTTTTGTGTAATGGGTACGTTAAACAAATACAAAGAAGTATAACATATAATTATTTTGCCTTCATTGCTAAGGAACTGTACTCTCCTCTATATGTACACTATATCGCATCAGAATTTAAATCGAACCGTAACCTATCTATGGACATGAATTGCCCCTTCTCTGAAAATCCTACATCCTACAATACTACTGTCTCCTATTACTTCGCAATTAAGGAATTCAAACATATATTTATGTGATCCTTAGCTACTAAGAAATCATATCGTACCCCAGCCTACCGTTCGAAGGACAAGACAATACACTGCTGATCTATAAACTTACCCTCAAACTGTCATGAATAGAAAACTTAACTGCAAGCCTTAAGCATTAAGTTTTGAACCTATATAAATACATGGGAAAACCATAAGCTAATTCTTTTGCTTCAGGAAACTAAATATGAAAATAAAATAAAATAAAATGCATTAATCTCCTCTCAACTAACACTTCAACCTAGTAGCTGTTTCAAATGGGGCTCGATGCTATGTTCTACTGGAAAATGCATAGCGATGCTACAATTAGGATTTTATCCGAAGTGAAGGGGTTTTGATCAAAGTCGAGGTCATTTTTGTGGTTGCGGCATATATGCGAAGGAGATGGACTTTTCATCATTGAAGTGGATAAACACATTCAAACTAGGAACTTGGGTAATGATTTTGTTGAGATGAAGCTGCACATTAGAGGGAAGGTGCTCGGGTTCGAGTTGAGATGTTGGCATGCGAGTGTAGCGAGGAGAGATGGAATCGAAGAGTGCGGGAAGCTTGCATTGTATTGTAGAGGAAGGGGCTTGAAAAGAGTACTATAGAAATGATGGGATGATCGACAGTCCAGTGAAATAAGGGGGAGCAGGGACATACGCAGGCAATGAAATAGAAGAGGCTTGGGTGTGTGGCCTTGCATAGACAGTGCATGAGTTATATGGAGCTCGCGTGGAAGTAAATGAGGAAGGGAGAAGCACGGGTACTGTTTCATGAGGAGATGGTAAGGAATGAAGCAGACAAGGTTCTGAAATGGTGAAGAACATATCATACTAGAGCAAAAGTGTAACGCCCTTAAGTCCCACATCGTGGAAGCCTGTGTGAAGTGGGTACTTATATAGTAGAGCCTATCTCTTACTAACGCCGAGGCCTTTTGAGGAACAAAACCCCACAACTATACGATGGCTAAGCTGTGGACAATATCTTGTGTGAATAGAGGTGCGGGTAATTACAGTGGCATCAGAGCCAGGTTACCCAACCGGAATTGTAGCTCCTGTGTGGACCATGCGCTTGAGTGAGGTGTTTGTGAGCCAACGGGGACGTTGGGCTCTGTAGAAGGGGAAAATGTAACACCCCTAAGTCCCACATCGTGGAAGCCTGTGTGAAGTGGGTACTTATATAGTAGAGCCCATCTCTTACTAACGCCGAGGCCTTTTGAGGAACAAAATCCCACACCTATATGGTGGCTAAGTTGGGGACAATATCTTGCGTGAACAGAGATGGTACCAAATTAGGCATACATGCACTACTATGATGTATTTCACTTTGCACATGTGCACAATGTTTGCAAAAATTGGATGCACATATAATGGATGTATAATATGCGACGGATCATTTGATTTTACCCTTACTGAATTTCAAGGACGAAATTTCTTAAGGGTGGGAGAATGTAACACCCCGCATTTTTAGTGATAATTAAAAATATGCATATATGTATATATTATATGCATAGATATATTTAAATGAAAATTAAAAAAAATGTATGCAATACAATTGCGCATGTAATAATGTTAAAAAGGAAAAGGAAGTACATGCATGTAATTATGATAGAGAAAACAATTAATAAAATTGCATGCAACAATAAATGAGAAGGGGCATATGTGTATACATGTTATTTGAAATTCAAAATTTTGTAGGAAGATAATACATGCACTAAAAATAATAGAAATGTGTAGATGCATGAACCTAAATAAAAATAATAGAAATGTATAGATGCATGAACCTAAATAACAACGAATTAATGTCATGCAAATAAAATTTAAAAAGAATATAGAATGCAAACATGTCAATTATGCAATTAAAGCATGCATTAAAAAAAGGTTTAGAAAGAGGAACCAAACAATTTAATGCTTAAAAAAGAAGTAACATATCAAGTGCATGAAATGGGAAATCATGAACGCATTTAAATAAGAATATTAGAAATATATGCAATAAAGAAATAATGTTACATGGAAAAGTTTAATGCATGGAAAGAATTTGGAAAATAAACATAAATTGATTCAATTAAAGCAAGCTAATGTCAAAAGAATTAATACAATTCATATTATATATAAAATAATGACACATAGAAGGATTCATTAATGGAAAAGAAACGTATTTTGCATATATTAAGGAGTGTTTAAGATTTTGCTTGTACAAAAAGAAAAGAAACCGCATATAGGAAAGTGTCAGCACCATCAGTGTCCACACGTGCGTATGGGTGCAACGCACCTGGGTTGGTTTAGCCTACTCTAGAACCTTCTTCTTTTTTAGCGAGATGGAAGGTTTAGATGGATTCTATTTTAGTCCTAAGGCCCTAATTCACCTACTACAACTATAAATAAACATCAAACCCAACCTTAGTCCCATCTATCTCTTTAACCCTAGCCTCCATGCTGCTAAATTATCAACTAACCTAGCCTCCACCTTCAACATAAATTAAAGTAGAAATTTTTAGAGACAAGTTCTTCATCAAAAATTAATTTAGAAGGTTAATCAACATCAAAGTGTTACAACAACGATTTATCTCTTTTCTAATCCTGGCAAGGTGAGTGGGTTTCAATTATTCTTGTGAATAATCGTATACATATCGTTTAGCAATTCCCCAATTAAAATGTTACAACTTTTATTATTATGCATGTTCTTTATCTCTTCCCTTCCTCCTTCCCTTTTTATTTTTATAGCCAGGCTACCTTCGAGCCTGGGTCAACTCTCGTAGTGATGAACGTACGAATGGTAATCTAGCAAATGTTGGGTTGATTTGGGCATAATTAATGTTAAATTTTGGGTATGACCTATTTTTGAAGAATTGTAGCATAACTTATGACAAAATTGGAAATTTGGGGGATTGTTGTACAACTTATAAAATACTTGAAATTAAGTGGGTTGGTAATTTGGCGCATAACTATAAATATTAATCTGGGACATTAGTGAAAATATATGCAAATTAAGTTGGAACAATTAGGTATGTTGGGATAATTGCGAAGTGCGTGGATTAATAATGGACACGAATAAGCAAGACTGTAATTTGAGCGCAACTTAAGGTTGCGTAATTTGGGGCAAAACTGATAGGTTGGGAGCATAACTTCAACGAATATGAACAATCGGTAGAATTGGAATAATTTCACTTTATTGAAGTTAATTAATTGTAAGAAGAAATGCGACATATATGTGGGAATTGGACATAACTATGCTTGGAGTTATGAATATAATTAGGGTGGGATTTATGTGTATAAATCAAATTGGAATTATGAACATGAAATTGGGATTATAAGTTGAATTGGGATTATAGGCATAATCTGTTGATAGGATTATAAGCATAAATGTGAATTGAGGGTTTATGGGTAATTGACATATATTATAACCAAAATTTGAATTATGAAATAATAAAAACTTATATGCCTAAGACACGAGGTTAGATTTGGTCTGTGGTAGAAGTCTGCCCGGAACGGCCCAGCATATCCAGCAAACGTAAACAGTAATCTAATGCGAGAGGTCTTAGGTGGAAATTGGACCCGTTATGGTGTCAAGACACGAGGTTAGATTCAGATGCAGTAGAAGTCTGCTCGGAACCGCCCGGCATATCCAGCAACCGCAAAAGGCAATTTAATGTGAGAGGTCTTGCGTGTTTACGGACATAATAAATAATAATGAACACTTAACCAAGACGACACATGTAGGGTTGACATGGATGTAATAAAAGGGGTTAAGTGGGTAACATAGGTAGCATGGTAATTTGTTAAATTGGAATACTTAACCTAATTAAATTTGTAGTGGTGTTACGAACTAGTTGAATCGAGTAGGGGTTAAGTAAATTTGCTAAAGAAATGAGAAAGTTAAGTTAATCTTAATTAATGCCAAAATGGGGAATAATGATAATAACCTATTATGAATGAACTTGAATAAGAAAGATAACAGGTAGGCTTGTCCTAGGGACAAGTGGGAATTATAACTTATGAAATAAGATAAGTTATAAGGAATGATAGGGAAAAAAATGAAATTATTCTCTTACCAATGTATCTGTGAATTAAGATATGCTTAATTATATAAATTAAGTAGAACATGTTATGGTAACCATGGGATGGAATAATGAATAGATTATGAGAATAACATGTTGTAGGCTTATTAATGAACTTAAATGGGTTAAGTTATAAATTGAATTAATAAGCGAGGGTAATTTGGTAAACTTGAAAAGGAAGTCAACGTAAAGGAGAATAACCAAGTTAAATGAGAAAACTCACGAGGTGGCGCAAGCGCGTGATTAATGGTTAGGCGTAGGGTCTAATGACATATAAAACTGAAGTGCTTGGACCAATCCATACGTTAGAGGATGAATAACCATAAGGGGTAGATCATCGGGTGTCAAAAGACACAAAGAGGAGTGCATGTCCATCTAGATATTCTTGTAGGCTCCAATGGGCTGATTAAGAAGCACGCAGCTTCCGGGACGTAGGGTACTCTTGGTATTCCTCTGTGAGTGGCAGATGATCCGCCTTACTCATAGATGTTAGGTCTACGTAGGTGAACCAATGTGTATGCCTTGATTGCAATAATAAGGGGCAATCAAAAGACTAAGATGGACCAGCGTGATTCGGCGAGACCAGTTAGCGCCTTGTGCTAGCAAATCTTCGTCTACCTGCCATCTTCAGTCAGTACGTAAAGCGGAAAGGCGGAGAACTCCAAAAGACCATATACTTTGCTATCTAGTTATGGGTGAGGCTGGCCAATAGGTTTGAAGGGCATAGGGGGCCAGAGTTAAATTCTCATTCTTGATATTCTTGGGTGCTTTTCATTAGTTGAGGGAGGGGTCTAGTGGGACCATAGCCACTGTAAAAGCAGACCTTAGCATCTGCAATCGGCAGATATCTGAAAGCTCCCGACCGTGTTTCGTGTTTCTTGATTACCCCTTCCATGGGACTCAGGCGCACATATAGAGAACATGTGCAATAGACATAGAGAACGCTTGACGATTCGTACGTGGGAAAGTCTAGGTATACTCATGTCGCTCTGGGTGGTGTATCATAAGACTAGAGGGCATTATTCGAGGATGGAACCTAATTCAATCGAATGGTTCAAAGATGGCAGTCCGAACGCTTACGTAATATTGAAGTAGTGGTTCTTTGCAGACGTAGCGTTGACATATATAGAAATTCGTATGACATTCAGGCGTATGATTAGGGACTGCTATATTCCTACAATGATATGGTGGAGACCGTGCGAGTAGGGTTACATAGGGTGTACCTTAGTTGGGGGTATCTACATATACACTGTATTAGGTTAATCTACTAGGGAGTAAATGAGTGCGACTTGTGTAAGCCTTGAATATAATAACACAGATAACCCAGTAAATTAGAAAATGTATTTGAACGATATATGTAGGATTATCCAGAAGTAAAATTTAAATCCAGTCACACAGGACTTATGTTCTGACCGCCCTCCTCACAACATTCGCAGGTTAGGTTCATGATAGAGACTGTATAGCTTTGGATAATGGTTTAGCAGTATTATTATTAAGGCAAAACTAGGTTTTAATTATATTATATTTTATTCCTTTCGCTGTGAGATGTTTTCCGAACACTGACATGTTTCTATCTCTGTCTTTTCTGCAGGATACCAGAGCAAACCAACTCGGGTTTCGATGGATTGGGATTTTTGAAAAAAATTCAGTCCGTTAGAATCCGGGTTGTTACATCTGGTATCAGAGCTTAGGTTTAGGATTCCTTATTTAGATAATGAGTGAGCGCATTTGTATTTTAAAATATAAATATTATATATATATAAACCTAGATCCATAGAGGAGCCCACTAAATAGAAAAAGGAAAATAGATTAAGAATATATATAGTTGAGAGAATTGACCTTGTGGGGGTGTCTAGGAAAGCGTAGGTAAGTCGGAATCCCACTATGAGTCTAACCCTTGTTAACTTTTAAGAACTTGAAATTTTAAATTTTTTGGCAAAAGAGTTTACGATGTTTTCAAGTTTTAATTTTAAAAGTATTTTTGATGTTTGAAAAAAAAAGAGGCCAAACCATGTTTTAAAATTAAGGGAGTAAGTAAGGGTTAGTGCCTTGAAAGAACAAAGAAATTTGAGGCTATAAAGCAAATAGCAGAAGGTTATCTTGGATAGAAAATTCCCATAGAATGCATAGGCATTGTAAAGACTAGAACTGTTGCTCGAAAAATAAAAAGTATAGGCTAGTAAAGCACAACAAGGACTAGTAGTGACTACTAGATAGTGAAGGGCAAGTGAACATTGGGAGTTTGTGGTTGGACTTTTCTTTAGTGAAATAGTCATTGATTCTTGGCCCTTAGTAGTAGCTGTGTAGGATGGAAAGGCTTATTTGAAAAGAATAAACTTAAATCCTTGGATTAAGTAAAATAAGCTAAGAAAGAAAAATAGCCTAACTAAAAAGAAAACAATAAATTCAGAGAAGCAACAAAACATGACGGGAAAAAAAAGAAAAAAAAGAAGTTTTCTTATGTAGTTGTGCTTGGATAGAAAAATAGGAAACTTTGTATAGAGTAGTTACGTGAAATCCAAGTGCAATTAGAAAAGGAACATAAAAGAAAAACGGAAGATGCAAAATTTTCCGTTTTATACCTTTTTGTGACATAAGAAATCGAATTTAGAAAATTAGTTTTTTCCTATAATTCGAAATTCAAAGATGGTTGGTAGGATTTTGGATGCAACAATTGGATGAACTATGCTCTTATTCTGTAAGAGTGTAGGGAAATTTGGATGAAAAGTGTTTTGATTTTCAAAAATATTGCATTCATATAGAAGTGTAAGTATATTTAGGATGTGAGCATCATGTTTTGAAAGAGTTTTTGAAAGTTTGCATACATATAGGTGGTACCAAATTAAGCATACATGCACTATTATGATGTATTTCACTTCACACATGTAAGTATATTTGCTTTTTCATTTTCAAAGCTTATATTTTACTGTTTGAATTTTCTTTGAGGTAACGGCACATTGTTGATCAGAGGAGCAAATGAGGTTAGGTTTAGAAAATGGGATGGGTATTTATAGTGTAGAAGGTGGCTTGTTGTAAGATACCTACCCATTCAATTTATTTATTTACTTTTACATCACTTGTATTTGCCTTCTAAAAACCCGTCTGCTCACACATGTTATCTAAAAATCACGAAACTGGACATGCAGCTACAGTTCGACATTACGATCCCAATGAAACTGGTTTCGTCGAATTCCGACTCCGTTTGCTCACACAACGTATTTTTAACCATCAAAATATCGACTGTTTTTCACATTAAAAATCGGTATGGCTACATACTGATTATAAAAATCACGAAAATTGAAATCTAACAATAATTTAACATTGCGGATCCAACAAAATTAGTTTCGTCGAATTCTGAGGTCGTTTGCAAAACTGGCTATTTTTAAAGCTCTAAATAACCCTTTTTTAAATATATAAATATATTTAAATTAAATATAAATAAATTTATATTATCGTATATTATCACAGACGATATCATACAGCTCCACAATATTCCTATATGAATTTCTAATTCGATATTTAAATCCTGATTAAATCGATATTCGATTTATAATGAAATTCCTTTTATTATATAATTAAATCGTTGTAAATTATAAAGGAATTCCACAACGACTTTTCTAAAATTTGATTTGGACCTAAATCAAAATCTACTCGACAAAATCCTGATTTTTCTCTTCCATTAGAAAAATATACTTCACCAGCTTTGAACGTTTCTTGTTTCACAGAAATCCGACTTAAAATGGCTTCTTTATATTCATTTGAAGTTCAAATCGCCAAATCGCGAACTACCGCGCCATTTCGAGCTTGATTATAATTATATTATAATTATACGTTCAACCTTCATTTAAATAATTTATTTGTTACTATAAATCAAATTCTAGACTGAATTATATATTTTGAATTGCCCAATTCACACCATTTTGCCATTTCAGCCAATTCTGATTGTTTCAGAATTAAATATATTATTTAATTATTATATTAATTAAATATTCAATATTGTTTAATTAAACGACCATTTAATCCTCTGAATCACTATTTAAATAATTAAATTAATTAATTATTATATCGCTGGAAATACGGGACATTACAGTAACACGAAAATTTGAGCCCCAAGGTACAAAAATTCGAACTCCTCAGGGTTCAAAAATTCGAACCCCTCAGGGTACGAAAATTCGAACCCCGGAAGTTCGAAAATTCGAAGCCCTCCTGGCTCGAAGACTTGAACCCCCCAAGGTTCGAAATTTCAAAACTTGGTAGTTGGAATACCCGACCCCTGTAGGTCCGAAAGTTCAAACTCCTTAGGTTCGAGAATTCGAACCCACGAGGGTTCGAAAATTCGAGCCCTCAGAGGGTCAAATATTCGAACCCCATAGAGGTCGAACCCAGATCGGGCCTTCGCTTCTCTCTCCCTCGAGTCTCAACCCTTCGACCTCTTCCTCCTCGTTTTTGGGCCCCAGCCATTACCTATGCCAGGTTCGAAATAATATGGAGCTTTCACAACAATGGCGGTCAAGGCGAGAAAGTAAATGGAAGAAAACAAGTGAAGGTGGGAGCTACTTATAACAAAAGGAAATAGTCCCTTGGTATTCCAGAAGGATTCGAGCCAGTGGTTCAAAATTTTGAACATGTGAGCTTCGAAACTTCGAACCTCGAGGCCTCGACATTTCGAGCCTCGAGGCTTCAAAATTTCGAACCTCCAGGATTCGATATTTCGAACCTCCGGGTCATGAGATCTCGAGCCTCGGCAGGTCGAAATTTTCGAACCTCTATGGTTCAAAATTTCGCACCTAAAAAGAAAAGAAAAGAAAAAACCGAACCCCCGAGTTTGAAACTTCATGCCACACGCTCATGTATACGTATTCCATGCGCATACTGACCCTACGAACACGCGGGGGCAACGCACTGCGAATACCTAGCAATGTGAGCACGGCCCCACATCAGCAACGGCTCGCTCGCAATGCTGTGGCGAACGAGCCTATCAACTAACATATAGTTTCCTTTAACTTATAGGATAAACCAACAACCCAATTACTACTTCAACCAATCCAAAGCACATCATGTCGAAACAAGACTCACTTTAGGAGGCAAATGTTAACCGTCTTTTTGGTCCGGTTCCCAAAAGTACACAAGACATGCTTGACTCAATGCATCGCGTGGAATTAAAGCCGAAATGGACACTTAGGAGAGAAGGAAATAGGATAAAGAGGGATCGTGTAACACCCCGAATTTCTGCAACACTAGGATTCACAAATCAAGGCAGAATTAAAAGTTAAAATCAAAATCAAGGGAAACAGGCTATGCCATTGCGTTCGTCTTGGAATTCTGCATGAAAGCGGGTCCGAATTTGCATAAATCGGAGTCCGTATGAGGAAGATATGGCCTCTGGAAGATTCAGCGAAGTTCAAATTTCAAAAAAGGGCAGAAAAAGAGTTCAAAATCGAAAAACAGACCCAGGTTGGGCTGGGCGGGAATTTTCCCGCCTAAGGCACCCAGGTCGACTGGGTAGTCGACCTGGGTCACCCAGGTCGACTGGGTAGTCGACCTGGGGGTCGACCTCCCCGCTTTTTCCAGTTTTCTGCACCTGGTTCGTTCTGATGTATTTGGTCACGTTTTCTGCCTAGGTTCGTCCGCCTAACACTATATAAACAGCCTTAGTCTCCTTCTCTATTCACAATTCTTTTCTAATCCTTATGCTGCCTCTGGGAAAATAAATAAGTGAATAAATAATATATATAAAATAAATCAAGACGAGGAGATGCTGCTCAAAGACTTTCAAGAAGAGGTTCAAGTCAAGCTAGGATTTCAAGCGAAGATTCAAACGACTGCAACGACTGTTTTTCTACGAATCTAATCTAATCTCTGTAAGTCAGTTATTTTTTAGATTTGAACGTTTTCTCTGTTCGTGACATGAAATTAACAAAATAAAAGAATATGCCAAATCTTTCTATTCGAATCTGTGCCTATATCTTTGGACTTAACTAAGAACTGTTATGATTCGATGACCAATAAGACTGTGACTATGAAACTATGGACCTTAAAACCATATGCCCCTTTGACTATGAACATTGCCTATGACTATGGACATTGCCTATGACTATGAACATTGCCTATGACTGTGACTGTGACTATGAGAATTATTTCCTCGACCATGAACACAAGCCTATGCCTTTGATTAGAAAACATAAACTGTTGCCTATGACATAACAAGGACAACTGTGATTAAACACCTATGATTCATGACTAGGAAAGTGTTGCTTAAGTTTTGTGACTATGAAATTGGGTCTAAACCCGATTATCTATTCTGTCTGTTCTTGGTTTTCTTTGGTTTTAGACCTTGGGAATTTACCTATTAAGTTAGGTCTACCCATATTCTTGAACCTACGTCTCTATTCGGTCTATTCTTGGTTTTAGACCTTGGGAATTTACCTATTAAGTTAGGTCTACCCATGTTCTTGAACCTACGTCGTTATTCAAACCTTTTTATGCCAGTTATTATGTCCATCCTTTTTCATAGCATTTTTGGTTCATTCCCTATTTTCTACGAATCTAGATTTATCTATAATTTAGATTGAATCACGATTATACGAACGGTGGGAATACGATTTGGGCAAAATATGAAATTTAGTTTTTAACTTGGAAATTGGCATAAATTGGGAACATGTATTATGGCATGTTTATAGAAATGCAAATTGGATAAATTTGACATGAATTATAGGATGTGTAATTTGAATCTAGTATTGACTTGTGAATCTAGCATTTACATGAATTGTGAACTAGAATAATAAGTCCATTTTGACATGAACGGTAATTAGAATGTTAAATCAGAATTGGATTAGCTAATTTGGCATGATAAGTATATCAACATAAATTTGAGATTGACTATAGTTGGGAGTAATTGTCAGGTTTAGCAAAATCATGGTTAGTGACCCTTAGTTTGGTATAGTTTACATACCAAAAGGGCATAAATATGATTTAGAGGGGGAAATGGGCCATAAGAATGAATGTTGACAATTTACATTAAAAGAGTAATTAAGAGATAAGTAAATTAGGAATATTTTACTTATAGAATTTGTCCTAAATAAGGAAAATGTGAATCTAGACAAATTAAAGGTTTATTAACGACATCTCTTTTAATGACACACCAGAAAGTTCTAGGGTGACAGAGAGGATAGTGTCTAGGCTTGGGTTTGGAAAATACAAGTTTCCTGCTCTTCCTGGGTATCCCTAACTGATCCGACGGACAGGATGGTTACTTTCAAATCCTGATTTGAAAATTAATCAAAACCCTTTGAACTTAGAGAACACGAATATGCCTAACCCGAGGTTAGACCGAGTTGTGATGTAAACCTGCCCGGAGCCAACCGGCACATCCAGTAATCGCAACAATATCTGTCTAATGTGAGTGGTCGCGGCTTTAATCTATTTAATTAAAGCTAGAACAAGAATGGTAGGGTTAAGTTAATTAAGACACTTAACCAATTCAACATGGTAACCAAATCGATTGGAGGGGTTAGGTTCACACTGACACTTAACGCAGTTAAGCTAGAATGAGAGGGTTAAGTCCATAGGAACACCTAACCAACTTAACACAGTTAAGCTAGAATGGGAGGGCTAAGTCCATAGGGACACTTAACCAACTTAACATGGTAACAAGACAAGATTTGTAGGGGTTAAGTAACCAAGAAAACACTTAGCCAAATTAACATGTTAACTAGACTAGAAGGTGGGGTTAAGTAAAGTTAACACGCTTAGCCAAATTAACATGTTAACTAGACTAGAGGTTGAGGTTAAGTAAATACACTTAGCCAATTTGATATGTTAGCTGGACTAGACCGTAGGGTTAAGTAAACTTGAACACTTAACCGTCAGATTATGATAAAGAAATAAGGCTAAGTCTAAAACATGAAGGGATAATACTTAACCATTAATAACATGTTAGTTAAAACAGACGGGCAAGGTTAAGTTAAAAAGG
This sequence comes from Allium sativum, assembly GCA_030737875.1. Taxonomy (NCBI): domain Eukaryota; kingdom Viridiplantae; phylum Streptophyta; class Magnoliopsida; order Asparagales; family Amaryllidaceae; genus Allium; species Allium sativum. Next base: position 417,133,000 of record CM060913.1, on the reverse strand, counting down.
AACACTTAACCAATACAGGATGAATGGGTAGGGTTAAGTAATAAGAAATACTTAACCAATGTAACTTGGTTTGTGGGAGGGTTAAGTCAACATGAATTATTGATAACACTTAACCAGTTTATCAGGATAAATGAAGAGGGTTAAGTTAACTTGAATTGACTAATGACACTTAACCAATCCAGATTGACGGGAAAGAGAACTAAGTAGTAAACCTTAGTTAAAAGGAGCTAAGTAGTAAACCTTAGTTAAGAAAACAACGATTCCGGAAACTAAGTGGTAAACCTTAGTTAGGAAAACTAAGTAGTAATTCTTAGTATAACACGGGAAGGAGCGAATGTCCGTCTGAGTAAAAAGAAGGCTCCAACGAATTGGGTTACGAAGCCCGAGGCTTCGAGGGGACGTGAGAGTACTCTTGGTATCCCTCTGTGAGGCTGCAGATGATCCTCCTGGGCTCACAGAGGTTAAGGTCTGCATAGAAGAACTAGGGGTATGCCTTGGTTGCATTACATGGCAGCCTAAAGACTAGGATGGACCGGCATGATTCGGCGATAAAACGACAGCCCTGTGATAGCAACTCGTCGTCTACCATCCATCTTCAGTCAATCGAGATACGTGAAGCGAAAAGGCGGAGAACTCCAAAAGACCATATACTTGCTATCTAGTTATGGGTGAGGATGGCCATAGGATAGTGGGGCACCGGGGGCCGGCGTATAGTTCTCATTTTTCAAGGTGTGCCTTTCATTAGTTGAGGGAGGGGTCAAGTGGGACCATAGCCACTGGAATAAAAACAGACCTTAGCATCTGCATCGGCAGATATCTGAAAGCTCCCGACCGAGTTCTGTATTCCTTGATTTGCCCTGCCACAAGACTCGAGTCGCACATTACAGGACATGTGCATCTAGACAAGCGATAATGATTCGCGATACATGCGTGGGGAAGTATAGGAACATATACCACTCTAGGTAGTGTGTCCTAGACTTGGGGGCATCGTTCGACAGGTAGCATAATCCCTAGTTGGACTAGGTGGCATAAACCCTGAATCCGAGAAGCGTTCAGTAGACAACGTAAACTCTAGTTAAATCTAGAAAGCACTTGATAGAAAACCCTAGATTAGATCTAGGTAATAAATAATAAATGTATGCCTAAAGGCAATGGAAACTACAGGGATTGGGATCACGTTATCGTTACTAGTTGGGACACTAGTTAGGTGGTGCAGAGATAATAGAAAACAGTATAACAAGGAAATAGCGAAGCGGCGAAAGTATTAGAGCATATCCGGTTTATCTTATCTTAGCATATCTTGTCTAATCTTGCCGACCCTATCGTCATGGTGTTATCTTGTATTCAGTTAATTCATGTCATTTTGTTTTCCCCATGTTCACATGCTAGAAGTTACTGAACTTACTCAGGCTTTATGTCTGACTCTGTGTTTCTTTCGTCTTCTTTTCTTCCGTTCCCCCCCAGGTAGTAAAGGAGGGAATAGTATAGCTCAGGTTAAGTTGGACTGTCACTCTTTCCCAGCTTGAAGATTTGTCGAAGTTTTGCTTGGATTCTCTTTTCAGATGCTATGGCTGGCTCTTGCTAAAATTGGGGGAATATAAATGTTATTTTTATGCTTCTTTATTTTGTAAGACAGATGATACTCTGATATCGTAAAGAAATCATTGTACAAATTATTTTATCAATAAAGCAAAGTTTTATTTTCCGTTGTTTAATTTCTGTCTGTCTTGAAATTTATCTCCATCTTTTACACTAAATGCTCCACAAAACTTAGTGAATTCCCTTTGTGAGTGACACTAACAGATGTGGGGTGTTACACATGGTATCAGAGCTGAAGGTTACCAGATCAGATAAAGGATTTGAAAAATTATTTTCAAAACGGTTTTAAAAGAAGCATTTTCAAGAGAAAAGATTTGTTTTAGAGGCATATTCCCCAAAGCCATACGCACCATCTTCTCTTCCTCTGTTTGAATTCTTGTCTCCTTCTTTCTTGAGTCTCTGGGGCTCTTGGCTTTCTGGGAGGTAACCTCATCGGAGGGCGAAGTCGTGCCTGGCTTCCATCCATAACCGTAGTTGTTAAACCTACGGGCAGTTTTCTTTCAAAACTTATAGGATTTTCCGTACGATGGAGGTAGCTTTCGAGAGATTTGTCAACATGGTTACACACGGAAGGGGATGAGGAGTTGGCTAAGGAGCATAACCCTAGGATGAGGAATTCATGGATGTAGATTTAGCTCATGAAGGAGGAAGAAATTATAAAACCTAAGACAAGAGGAAGTATCTTTACTAGGGTATGATAGGGCATATAATTAAGGACAAGGGCAAGAACGAGGAACAAGATTTTCAAAAGGGCAAGAACATACTTTCACCACCAAGCGTACCTAGGAGAAAGGCAGTAAAGTTATGTTGGAAGAATCTAGTTTTGCTGTTAGTACTCTTTCCTTTGGTTTTAGCTCTTCGCATTTGTTCATATCCACTTCCATAGTTGAGTCTCTGCACCATAGTACTTGTATAGTAGAAAGGTCCCACTAGAGCCTCAAATCTAGTTGGTGGTCTGACCAGTTTATTTTTGGTTAGTAGGGATTTGAGAATGGCTATCGAGTTTGCTTATATCATCTCACGTAGATCGTCTAAATTCGGAGGAGATATTCCTTGGGTGCTTGTCTGATATTGGTTTAGGCCTTTGGGGCTTGTACTTGAGGAATGTCGAGTTCGACTAAGATGGTTTGCGTAAGAGATGAATAGTTGTGACATGCACTCTAAAAAGCACGTAGTAACCTTTCGACCCTTATAGTTATGGCATGGTGGATAAGAGGGAGACCTCTAATCATCTTAGTACATATACTTGGTACCGTGATTGACATCTGTTTATTTTGGGAATGGAGATCAGGAACTTCACAATCGTGAAGTTAAATTAGTTAAGATACAATGGAGTAAAGCTCAAGAAGGCTAGATACTAGCATCATACCCTTTTTCTTAAGGGTGCATCCTTGATTTCTTTGTTTAGGAGCTTTACGCATAATTGTTTCTCTCTTTCCAAAGTATATCCTCTAGGTCGTATCTTCGATCCTTAGGTAGAAGCCAATGGATGTAAACATGTATTTGAAACATGTTATGGTTGATGGTTGCAAGTGGTTGCTAATGGTTGCACGTGAATGCATATGCATACGTATTAAATACTAGATCAGTTCAGACGCTTTCATATTGCATTTACAGATATGTATTTGTTTGTAAGTTGAACTTGATATGTTATCATATGGATGTTGCATATGGATAAATGGCTATGCACGCATGTAGTATTAACATGACTAGGGATGATTGCATACATGATTGGACGCATGGCACTGACATGATTCGCATTAAGGAGGTCAACTGAATCAGTAGACCGCTTGATTTTGCATTAGATAAAGACATATACACACACTATGCATATGAACATGAAAGCATTAGAAATCTTTTAAGGACAATGAATGCCTGTGATTGAATGGCTGAATAGATGGCTAATTGGATGGTAGGACACATTCTTCCTAACTTGAAGATTTCGGGGACGAAATCCTTTTAAGTGGGGGAGAATGTAACACCCCGAATTTCTGCAACACTAGGATTCAAAAATCAAGGCAGAATTAAAAGTTAAAATCAAAATCAAGGGAAACGGGCTGCGCCATTGCGTTCGTCTCAGAATTTTGCATGAAAACGAGTCCGAGTTTGCGTAAATCGGAGTCCGTATGAGGAAGATATGGCCTTCGGAAGATTCAGCGAAGTTCAAATTTCAAAACAGGGCAAAAAAAGAGTTCAAATTCGAAAAACAGACCCAGGTTGGGCTGTGCGGGAATTTTCCCGCTCAAGTCACCCAGGTCGACTGGGTAGTCGACCTGGGTCACCCAGGTCGACTGGGTAGTCGACCTGGGGGTCGACCTCCCCGCTTTTTCCAGTTTTCTACACCTGATTCGTTCTGATGTATTTGGTCACGTTTTCTGCCTAGGTTCGTCCGCCTAACACTATATAAACAGCCTTAGTCTCCTTCTCTATTCACAATTCTTTTCTAATCCTTATGCTGCCTCTGAGAAAATAAATAAGTGAATAAATAATATATATAAAATAAATCAAGACGAGGAGATGCTGCTCAAAGACTTTCAAGAAGAGGTTCAAGTCAAGCTAGGATTTCAAGTGAAGATTCAAACGACTGCAACGACTTTTTTTCTACGAATCTAATCTAATCTCTGTAAGTCGGTTACTTTTTAGATTTGAACGTTTTCTCTGTTCGTGACATGAAATTAACGAAATAAAAGAATATGCCAAATCTTTCTATTCGAATCTGTGCCTATATCTTTGGACTTAACTAAGAACTGTTATGATTCGATGACCAATAAGACTGTGACTATGAAACTATGGACCTTAAAACCATATGCCTCTTTGACTATGAACATTGCCTATGACTATGGACCTTAAAACCATATGCCTCTTTGACTATGAACATTGCCTATGACTATGGACATTGCCTATGACTATGAACATTGCCTATGACTGTGACTATGAGAATTTTTTCCTCGACCATGAACACAAGCCTATGCCTTTGATTAGAAAACATAAACTGTTGCATATGACATAACAAGGACAACTGTGATTAAACACCTATGATTCATGACTAGGAAAGTGTTGCTTAAGTTTTGTGACTATGAAATTGGGTCTAAACCCGATTATCTATTCTGTCTGTTCTTGATTTTCTTTGGTTTTAGACCTTGGGAATTTACCTATTAAGTTAGGTCCACCCATATTATTGAACCTACGTCTCTATTCTGTCTATTCTTGGTTTTAGACCTTGGGAATTTACCTATTAAGTTAGGTCTACCCATGTTCTTGAACCTACGTCATTATTCAAACCTTTTTATGCTAGTTATTATGTCCATCCTTTTTCATAGCATTTTTGGTTCATTCCCTATTTTCTACGAATCTAGATTTATCTATAATCTAGATTGAATCACGATTATACGAACGGTGGGAATATGATTTGGGAAATATATGAAATTTAGTTTTTAACTTGGAAATTGGCATAAATTGGGAACACGTATTATGGCATGTTTATAGAAATGCAAATTGGATAAATTTGACATAAATTATAGGATGTGTAATTTGAATCTAGTATTGACTTGTGAATCTAGCATTTACATGAATTGTGAACTAGAATAATAAGTCCAGTTTGACATGAACGGTAATTAGAATGTTAAATCAGAATTGGATTAGCTAATTTGGCATGATAAGTATATCGGTATAAATTTGAGATTGGCCATAGTTGGGAGTAATTGTCAGGTTTAGCAAAATCATGGTTAGTGACCCTTAGTTTGGTATAGTTTACATACCAAAAGGGCATAAATATGATTTAGAGGGGGAAATGGGCCATAAGAATGAATGTTGACAATTTACATTAAAAGAGTAATTAAGAGATAAGTAAATTAGGAATAATTTACTTACAGAATTTGTCCTAAATAAGGAAAATGTGAATCTAGACAAATTAAAGGTTTATTAACGACATCTCTTTTAATGACACACCAGAAAGTTCTAGGGTGACAGAGAGGATAGTGTCTAGGCTTGGGTTTGGAAAATATAAGTTTCCTGTTCTCCCTAACTGATCCGACGGACAGGATGGTTACTTTCAAAACCTAATTTGAAAATTAATCAAAACCCTTTGAACTTAGAGAACACGAATATGCCTAACCCGAGGTTAGACTGAGTTGCGATGTAAACCTGCCCGGAACCAACCGGCACATCCAGTAATCGCAACAATATCTGTCTAATGTGAGTGGTCGCGGCTTTAATCTATTTAATTAAAGCTAGAACAAGAATGGTAGGGTTAAGTTAATTAAGACACTTAACCAATTCAACATGGTAACCAAATCGATGGGAGGGGTTAGGTTCACAATGACACTTAACCCAGTTAAGCTAGAATGGGAGGGTTAAGTCCATAGGAACACCTAACCAACTTAACACAGTTAAGCTAGAATGGGAGGGCTAAGTCCATAGGGACACTTAACCAACTTAACATGGTGACAAGACAAGATTTGTAGGGGTTAAGTAACCAAGAAAACACTTAGCCAAATTAACATGTTAACTAGACTAGAAGGTGGGGTTAAGTAAAGTTAACACACTTAGCCAAATTAACATGTTAACTAGACTAGAGGTTGAGGTTAAGTAAATACACTTAGCCAATTTGATATGTTAACTGGACTAGACCGTAGGGTTAAGTAAACTTGAACACTTAACCGTCAGATTATGATAATGGAATAAGGCTAAGTCTAAAACATGAAGGGATAATACTTAACCATTAATAACATGTTAGTTAAAACAGACGGGCAAGGTTAAGTTAAAAAGGAACACTTAACCAATACAGGATGAATGGGTAGGGTTAAGTAATAAGAAATACTTAACCAATATAACTTGGTTTGTGGGAGGGTTAAGTCAACATGAATTATTGATAACACTTAACCAGTTTGTCAGGATAAATGAAGAGGGTTAAGTTAACTTGAATTGACTAATGACACTTAACCAATCCAGATTGACGGGAAAGAGAACTAAGTAGTAAACCTTAGTTAAAAGGAGCTAAGTAGTAAACCTTAGTTAAGAAAACAACGATTCCGGAAACTAAGTGGTAAACCTTAGTTAGGAAAACTAAGTAGTAATTCTTAGTATAACACGGGAAGGAGCGAATGTCCGTCTGAGTAAAAAGAAGGCTCCAACGAATTGGGTTACGAAGCCCGAGGCTTCGAGGGGACATGAGGGTACTCTTGGTATCCCTCTGTGAGGCTGCAGATGATCCTCCTGGGCTCACAGAGGTTAAGGTCTGCGTAGAAGAACCAGGGGTATGCCTTGGTTGCAATACATAGCAACCTAAAGACCAGGATGGACCGGCATGATTCGGCGAGAAAACGACAACCCTGTGATAGCAACTCGTCGTCTACCATCCATCTTCAATCAATCGAGATACGTGAAGCGGAAAGGCGGAGAACTCCAAAAGACCATATACTTGCTATCTAGTTATGGGTGAGGATGGCCATAGGATAGTGGGGCACCGGGGGCCGGCGTATAGTTCTCATTTTTCAAGGTGTGCCTTTCATTAGTTGAGGGAGGGGTCAAGTGGGACCATAGCCACTGGAATAAAAACAGACCTTAGCATCTGCATCGGCAGATATCTGAAAGCTCCCGACCGAGTTCTGTATTCCTTGATTTGCCCTGCCACAGGACTCGGGTTGCACATTACAGGACATGTGCATCTAGACAAGCGATAATGATTCGCGATACATGCGTGGGGAAGTATAGGAACATATACCACTCTAGGTAGTGTGTCCTAGACTTGGGGGCATCGTTCGACAGGTAGCATAATCCCTAGTTGGACTAGGTGGCATAAACCCTGAATCCGAGAAGCGTTCAGCAGATAACGTAAACTCTAGTTAAATCTAGAAAGCACTTGATAGAAAACCCTAGATTAGATCTAGGTAATAAATAATAAATGTATGCCTGAAGGCAGTGGAAACTACAGGGATTGGGATCACGTTATCGTTACTAGTTGGGACACTAGTTAGGTGGTGCAGAGATAATAGAAAACAGTATAACAAGGAAATAGCGAAGCGGCGAAAGTATTAGAGCATATCCGGTTTATCTTATCTTAGCATATCTTGTCTAATCTTGCCGACCCTATCTCATGGTGTTATCTTGTATTCAGTTAATTCATGTCGTTTTGTTTTTCCCATGTTCACATGCTAGAAGTTACTGAACTTACTCAGGCTTTATGTCTGACTCTGTGTTTCTTTCGTCTTCTTTTCTTCCGTTCCCCCCCCCCCCCAGGTAGTAAAGGAGGGAATAGTATAGCTCAGGTTAAGCTGGACTGTCACTCTTTCCCAGCTTGAAGATTTGTCGAAGTTTTGCTTGGATTCTCTTTTCAGATGCTATGGCTGGCTCTTGCTAAAATTGGGGGAATATAAATGTTATTTTTATGCTTCTTTATTTTGTAAGACAGATGATACTCTGATATTGTAAAGAAATCATTGTACAAACTATTTTATCAATAAAGCAAAGTTTTATTTTCCGCTGTTTAATTTTTGTCTGTCTTGTAATTTATCTGCATCTTTTACCCTAAATGCTCCACAGAACTTAGTGCATTCCCTTTGTGAGTGACACTAACGGATGTGGGGTGTTACAGATCGCGCCAACAGGGACCTCGCGGCACCCCAAACACCTATTCATGCCGCCTTCACGCTCCTCGTAAAATGAACTTCGTACCCCCGGGTGGTGCGAATTTCGCACCTCCTAGGGTGCGAAGCTCGCACCCAACAGGGTGCGAAATACGCACCCAGAAGGGTGCGAGTTTTGCACCCCATGAGGCACGAATTTCACACCTCCGTGGGGTGTGAATTTTGCACCCACGAGGTGCGGAATTTCCCACCCATGAGGTGCGAAATTTTGTACCCTCGAGGTGCGACAAGGTGCAGAATTTCACACCCTCGAGGTGTGAATTCACGCACCCATGAGGTGCGAAATCTCGCACCCAAGAGGTGCAAAATTTCGCACCCCGGAATCAAGTGCGAATTTTCCGCATGTGTAGGCTCCAGGTGCGAATTTCTGCTTGTGGTCCCTATTTCTACCTACTCCCACCTACTCCTACCTACTCCTTTCCTTATAAATACCCCATGACTCCACACTTGAAAGAGGTTGGAATTTGAGACATTGGGACCTCTAGAGAGCTCCAATAATGACATCTTCCATTTGAGGAAGAAGAAGGACAAAAGTGTCCTTTTCTTAAAATATTTAATATATGATAATTATGACATCATATATGATAGCAATGAGAGTGTCTTAACCTTATAAACTTTTGTGATCAATAATATTCCAACAACGCTTCAAAGTGGATGTAGGCTCCTCACGAGGCTGAACCACTATAAACCTCTTGTGTTATTTACTGCTTTTCTACTCTTGTCTGTGCGACCAAATTAACTATTCCTAGTAATTGGAATCTTTGGTGTTTACTACATTTTTGCCATCAATAGTATATGTAAATATAATGTAGCAGAACAATCATCAACTAGCACAACTGAATGAAATACACGGATACAATGCTTTTAGAATATAGCTCCATCTACAATCCAGGATCCTGTGAAAAGAAATATCTACAAACCAAAACTACTAGCTGCTCGTGTGGAAAATATGGGCACCCAGAGTTTAGGTAGAAACAATGAACTCCTAGTCAGTCATGAGACTGGTGCGAGAACTCAAAACAGTAATTGAATCTTTACTTCAAAAGTTGGGAAATCATGGGACCACGCCGTATAACATGGAATGGATTTGCTCCACATTAATACTGGTTTAAAACATAAAGCAATGCAATGCTTTTTGTAAAGTGAAGCTATTATAAGACTCAGTTTCCATCACATAATGCAACGCAAGCCGGAGGATAGACTTTTCCCTTATAATAGCCAAACATGCTTGGTACGTTTAAAACAAATCATTTTGACATTACTATAGGTGCATAGTGTCAAAATCAACTTCAAATATATATGTATCAATCATAGATGACATAGGTACCATGTATTATGCCGCCATACTAGTTCTACAATTAAAACCGAAAAATGGCGTATTGGAAATTGGATTTCCATCATGAGTCCTATTCGGATCATCTCTAGCAAGATGACCCAAGATCACACCTATAGGAAACCCTTGGATCCTGCAAGGCCAGTCCACACCTAACGTTTATGGATTGGTTATTCCTGAACATATGTTTCCTAGTCCTATCAGACTTCCAAAATGATCAGTACGTTGACCACTTAAGCCTTTTATTTGGCTTTACATCCGAGGCGCCTCGAAAATCCATCATCTGCATAAGTAAAATTGTTTGGGCTCCATACCATGACACAACTTTTAAATAGAAAGAAACGTATGCACTCCTTGCGTCCCTTATCCCATTTTTGACTCATACCGGAGTGTGAGGCTCGTTAATTGATGCTACAACACAAAGCTATGCTACTTAAAGTTATGGTTTAATTATCATCCACAAGTCCCTGCTTTTCAACAAAAGCCTTGATCATTTGCATCTTAACATGCCATATTGTCAATTCATCCCGTACAACTGATATCTATCAATGTATAACATCTAAGCTCATAAATCTCACACATTATCCATTTACAAGTCTGTTCTGGGCCTGAACGAAAGCGGAGGCACCTTATTCCTCAAACCATATATCCAATATGGGAGAGAGGTCCTCGCATATCTGGTCGATCTCCAAGTACATCTGGACGATCACCACTTATTACCTTGTCTTGGGTGTACAGCCTAATTAAGGCAACAACAATTATCCAAAAGATGTGAAGATCTCCGATCTTCAACCACCATCTTCATCGTCGACTTTCAGTCGTCTTATTAATTACTCAGAATGTGTTAAACCCAGTCTTTCCAAATAATTTGCGTATCTTATAACCAAGTGCTATAAAAATACATCATACGCCTCATTCCAATATAGAATATTTTTTTATTCAAATATTCACATCTTTAGGGAAAGGTTCTCATTAATTTTAACAAAGATAAGTTCATTTAAACTATTTCTTTAATCTTCCTTTGAATATCATTTCAAAAGATTTTATTTTATCTTTTATTAACTTAAACCAAATTAAGGCTTATCAACTAGTCAGGATTAGCGAACCTCACCGAAGTAATCACTTATTTTATTATCCTAATCCAAGCCTATTCATCCCATGGAGCAAAACTGATAGTACTCCATATTTAACACCCATTGCGTTATCAGTAAAATTAATTACCATTCAACCTTTCAAATTTACTTAAAGATTTAACTGTCGCATGGAGTAAACCCGGCGGTTCTCCATTCTTGACATTTCGTGAATTCGATAAATTTAATTACCTCATTCCCATTCCAATCTAATTAAAGATTCATTTAAAACTCCAACTTAGTTTTAATCTTCAAAAATCATTACTTAATGATTATTCAACTTTTTAGAAATTAATCCAGCTTTTACTCGGGTTAAAAAAAAATGTTATTTGAAAACACCGTTCACAATAAACCCCAAAATCATCTTCCATTTAATATGGAATTTTCATGGAAATTATAACAGTATATAATCGATATAAATTTCTGTATCGGACTAATACTATAAACAGAATAACGGCAAAGCCTTCTAAATTCAATAAATAGTAAACGCCTTCCTTCACAGAAGCTCATCTCGATTAACTCTAAATCGAATTCCATTCAATTACAGTTTCTTTTATAAAATTGGAAAACTTTACTTTGGAAACCATTAAATCTTCGAATAAAGATTTATAAATTCCAAATATTAACTTCATTGTTAATCAAGTTTAAGAACTAATGTTGTTTAAAACATTGTTCACAATCAATCCCAAATCAACTTCTATTCAATTCTAATTATATTTATTAATTAGAAAACTTCCTTAAATCTTAATTAAAAGAATTATTCTTTTCTCAACTGGGTTTAAGAACAATGTTATTGAAGACACCATTCACGACAAACCCAAATTCCAATTTGATATTAAATATAAGGCTCTAAATAGAGATCATATCGATTATCTTCAATATCTAATTCTGAGATCAACGGATATCGTATTGGGAATAACGATGTCTGTATCTTCCAAATTCCTCAACAATATACGTATAATCACGGAATCTAATATCGAAATATTCCGAAGATTATTTCCATTAAAATCCATCCCAATTCATGCACTGGAGAATTCTGGTTATATCAAAACAATTTCAATTCATTTCAGTTCCTTTTCGTGTCCATCCAAAATCAGAGATCAAAACCAATCTTTAATATTTCTGTGTCCATCCAAATTCGGACATCAAAATCATGTTTAGCTTCTTCACTGAATATTGTTTTAAAATATTCGTATATACTCTGAACCGGAATGTGACTCAATCAATTACAAAATAATTTTAATTATATGGATTCCATACATCGCATGTATTCAAAAATAGTGAATAACAACTATTAAACATCCAATTCACATCCAGAGTGAAATCTACAACTGTATAAGCATTAAATAATTAAATAACGCTTACTACGGCCTGTTAATCAATTGATCGACCTTCAACTAAACACAAGGGAGATATGTGAAGTTACCATCTTCCCCAGACCCATGTGGGGTTTTCAATCAACATCTAATGATTATCATTTGCATACTTGGGAGATGTGTAAAATTATCATCCCAATACCCGTGTGGGGTTTACATCATAATCCATGTGAACTTACATATTATTTTCATAAACTAATTATGATAACATTTAAAACTGTAACATCCATCAGCCATCAAACAAATACTGCAATCACTAGCAGTCCACATATATTCAGTTATAAAAATATATAAATAACTGTACAAAATGGTTGAGTGAGAGAGTTCTCACCATTTGTTTCCACTCCGCCATTCTTTAATTGATTATTCATAAAAATGATTTCATAAGAATCGAGCTATTGAAATCTGCGTATTAGAAAACTGAAAAGTCACAAACGAAGTCCAAAAGGTCTGAGGTCCGGCAGGGAAAGAGCCTAGATCAATGTAGACCGTGGACCGAGGTCCTCCGGTCCATAGCCAAAAATATGCCAAACCAGTCGACTCCCCCCTTTTCGACCAGTCGACTGGTCAGAGACCTGGGCTTCTTCCTAGGTCATTACCATTCGAGTGGTCCATTATGGACCAGTCGACTGGTTGCTGCTAAATAGTCCAGTCAACTTTTTTTTCTCTTCTTTGAACTTTTCTCTTCTTTGAATTGTTCCTGGCAGCTATGGAGGCTATACACTTGACCTAAATGATAATGAGGCCTCATAAGCTCGTCGAAACAACTCACCAACACATACACAATCACATATACTTAAGATTGCTATGATTTTGATCATATATTCCAAAATGAACAATATATCAAACTAAGGTAATCAAACATGATTTAAGCGAATGGTGAAGTTTTAGAACTTGTCGGTGCGACAATGGAGCTTCACAGCATCGCCTAAATACCTCATAGCATGTGCATTTGATTGTGTGCACCACTAAAATGAGAAATTCCAATTCTATGAAGCAAGAACTAATGAACCGGAAAGTGTATACTCATCTAACTAGTTCATATGCATATACACAACTCTAAATGAACATAAATTACAATACACAAGCTAATAGCTTTTGGCATAAACGCTAAGAGCTCACAAACTTCTCACCTTTGCTGGCTAGAAGCAAGAAATCAATTCAATGACAAGCTAGACAAACCTCTCTTCGATGAAGACACTAGAATCAACAAATTATGATCATATGAACCCATTTCCTAAGAAATAGGTCATAGGATATCTCAAAAATCAAAGAGGAATTGAGTTGGAGAAGATAGAGATTGAGCTTACCTAAGCTTCTCTTCGAATTTGCTCTTGATTCCGACACGTATTGGATTCTACAATCGATTAAGTCTTAGGGAATTTTAGTTTCCCTTTCCCTCTCCCCATTTTTATTTTCTTGCTAAGTGCTAAAGTGAATGAAGAGTGTAACGGCCCAAGGATTTTCTACCCCGAAAATCGACAAAAAAAAACACCATGTCGAACATTCAGGCATCGAAAACACAAGAACGTTATTCGAAAGAATATTAGAGGGTGAGATAAGATAAGAAAGAAATATTAGAATTGAAGAAGAAGAACCAATCCAACATAGAGTCTGACATCGCAGCGGAATAAAATATAATATAGAAATAAATCCTTTACTGAGAGCTTAAAAAATACTTACAATTATTAGAGTACATCAACACATCTGGACAGTTATAATAATATGTCCTCATATACAATCACACAGCGGAACATATAATATCGTACGTCAGAACTCTTCCAGCTCGTCTCTTCATAGCATTCGATAACCTGAACTTGTACAACTCGGCCTAACCCGAGCATTTTACAAACGTCGGATCAGTCTGGTGAACCAAAGTGAGAAAAACACACTAATTTTATAGGTATCACACAACTTGATTTTAATGTCAAAATCTTTTTGAAAGAAAAGGATAATCGTAAGCCCAAATTCATACATAAATACGGACAAGTTTTACTAACGATAACCCAAAACATTTTTGAAATCAATATTATTCTGATATTATGAAAGTATCTAAATACAAATAAATATCAATCTAGCAGAACGCTTGCATCTCACGCTCCCCATATATAGTACAACCAAAACCGCGGGCGCTTGTTGGAGAATGGATTTCCTGGCAAGGTATAAGACCACCTTCCGGATAATGTATCTCTGGAGATGAATACATTGGGGTTCAATAAGAACATCTTGCAACCCAGGCTAAACATGACCGGCCCCTCACTATACTTTGAGAGTACCGAATGTATCATTACCACGGTTGGGGGCCAGCCAACTGAACCGATAGCATACATACAAAAATAAAAAGGGATAACCGAAAGCATTTGATTTCACTAGATCAGGTAATGATATACCCTTTTGATGGGCGTGACCCACATATCCATGCGACCTACCCGATTTTGTGCCATTTCCCGGTTGATGAGGCTAGAGGTTAAGCTTATACTTCAGAACAACATGTCTCCATCCACTTTGAATGCCACATCGTCAAACTAGATATCACTAATTGAAGTCCATAAAAATACTCAAATTGATAAGAGAATGTGCACTTCTCCGTCATCAACTTGGTACGTTTGAAGAAACCAACGTACGTGATACTTTTTGGAATACTCTGTCAAACACTCTTCCATACAAGTCATCCAGGAACAGGATGAACCAAAGGCACCCTCCTACTACATCCAATATAGGAATCACCCCATGAATCAATAGCGAGAAGTCCTTGCAATCCGAAGATTTCAATTACAACAGAATCACACACTATTATAACACTGGTGGACCAGACCAGAGAAATTCAACAAGTAACTCTTTCGCTCATGAAGATCAACGGTCTTCAATTAGCATCTTCCACGTATTTGTTGGTTGGAATGGTTTTAGAATATAAATTCGATCCCGGTCTTTTCGTACCGACAAGCGTATAGGCTAGATTTGATAGTTGGTTACTTAACTATCAAATAAACTCAAATAAACAACCATTCATCCATAAAACTAAAATGAACTCACCACTTCAGCACCCAACATCATTTAGCCCCTTTAATTAACCATCTGTTAATTAAATTCTTAGTATCTTCCAATATTTGGATTATCACATTTACTTCTTATTATCAAATAAGAATATTCTTAAACTATAACGACCCGGAAAATCTGAACCAATTTAAAATTTTTAAATTGTCTAAAATAGTGGATTTTAAATATTTAAAATAAATATTTTAAATAATAGCGATGAAAAGTAAGTTTGAATCGACATTTGAAAACGAATATAATTAATTCTAATTATAAACAAGGCCTGAAATGGCGCTGCAGTTTCAAAAATTGAATTCAAACTTTGTCGGACTGTACCGGGTGCAAAACAAAACAGATTTGAGTAAAACCAAAAATATTTAAATCTTTTAGTGAATACCTTTCTAACGAATCTGAAAAATCGAAATTTCATAGCGGAAAGCAAAAGTTATGGCCAAATGAATTTTCAGAAAGGTCGCTATGGAATTTATATAGCCCGTGAAATTGGCCATTTTGCAAACGACCTCCGAATTCGACGAAACCACTTTTGTTGGATCCAGGATGTGAAGTTATTGCTAGGTTTCAAATTTCATAATTTTTGAAGTTAGTATGTGAGCGTGGCAAAGGAAAACGTTTTTTGGTCAATTACAATTAAATTGGATCGACCAGAAATGGGCCTTTTTGCAAATGGTCTCAGAATTCGATGAAACTAGTTTTGTTGGGACCGTATCGTCAAAACATAGCTAGATTTATTTTTCTGGAATTTTTCGAATCAGTTTGTGGCCCTGGCAAATTGAAATGTACGTTCAAAATTAATATTGAATGTTTTATATTTTAATTTAAAGAAAAACTGACTGAAACATTCGAATGGGCCTTCGAAACGTATTCCATTGTGTTCGGAATGGGGGTAAAACGCTAGGGATGACAGTCGTTGGGTTTGGATTGGGGTTCGCAGGACGTAAGGGGTATTTTCGGATTTTTAAAACTTTATAAATAAATAAATAAATGATTCGTCCACGTTAGAACCCCCCCGACATTCTCTCTCCCAGACCAAAAGCGAACGGCGGAAAAAGCAATTTCCTTCTCCACTCATTTCCATTCGATTCTCTCAACAAAACCCGTTGCTTCTTTTGGGAAATCTGCAGAGATTTATTCAATCTACAAATCCACCCTGGTTTGGTAATTTATCATCAAGCGTAGGGGGAGATTCGAGTCCCCAAAGTCCGAAGCTTTGGACCGCCGTCGAGCTCTCTACAGGGCGTCGAACTGGCCACCAGTGGTGGCGCTGGAAAGCCCTCTCCAAGCTCGAGATCGTGGCACAGGCTGATCGTCATATAGTTGAACGGATTGAACGAAAATCGAAAACCTAGTTTCGAACCAAACAGTGAAGGTACGGCTTTGTTTAATTTCAACTGTTTTAACACCTTTAAACCGTTGCAAACTTTGAAAAATCATATCTTTTTCGTTTCTTGACGAAATTCGATGAAACAGGAAACATCGTGACCATGTGGACGTCTTCTACATTCTAGAAGAGACCGCATATATTTCTGAGCCTTCTGCAATTTTTGGTGGAGTGGAACCCAATGTGAGATTTCTAATTTATAAACGATATGGAAAACGACGATGTATAAATTATATAGTCGATGTATGAGTTATATAAGTGTTGTACACCTCTTGTATAAGCGTTGTATAAGTTGTACGTTCGATGTATAAGTTGTATATGCGTTGTAAAAATTATATATGTGTTGAAATATAAGTGAAATGCTATATATATATATATATATATATATATATATATACACGCCCCTCGTCCACAAACCATGGACGATATTTATTGGTTGTGATTGGTGTGAAAATTGATTGATAGCGAATGGTTGATTGGAATTGTTTGTGGTTGAAAAATACCCGTTTGTGGTTGAGAAATATTTGGTTGAAACCACATAGGATTAGATTGTGGAAATGAAATAAATATACATGCCGCCTGCGTTCGAACTAGATGCATGATTCCCCATTGTCAAAAACCGCGAGGTTTTAAGGTAGAGCGAGAAGCCGTACTAGGGACGGTCCCGTTTTAACTACCCTGCCGTTATGCTGCCGAAATTTTGAATAATATTCATGTGTTAGAATTATTTTCATTTGTTGAAACTATATTTATTCGTTGAATAGAAAACCTTCATGTGTTGAGTCGATATTCATTCGTTGAATTGAAATTCATGTGTTGAATGGTATTCGTGTTTTAAATAGAAAAATCACTTTTTTATCTATATATATAAACTATAGAAAACCTTCATGTGTTGAGTCGATATTCATTCGTTGAATTCAAATTCATGTGTTGAATGGTATTCGTGTTTTAAATACAAAAAACACATTTTTATCTATATATATAAACTTTAGAAAACCTTCATGTGTTGAATCGATATTCATTCGTTGAATTGAAATTCATGTGTTGAATGGTATTCGTGTTTTAAATATAAAAATCACATTTTTATCTATATATATAAACTATAGAAAACCTTCATGTGTTGAATCGATATTGATTTGTTGAATTGAAATTCATGCGTTGAATGGTATTCGTGTTTTAAATATAAAAATCACATTTTTATCTATATATATAAACTATAGAAAACCTTCATGTGTTGAATCGATATTGATTTGTTGAATTGAAATTCATGTGTTGAATGGTATTCGTGTTTCAAATATAAAAATCACATTTTTATCTATATATATAAACTATAAAAAACCTTCATGTGTTGAATCGAAATTCATTCGTTGAATTAAAATTCATGTGTTGAATGGTATTCATATTTTGAAAGAAATTGTTTGATAATAAAAATCCTATTTTTATCATCGATATTATCTATATAAAATAATCGCGTTTTGAAATGAATTGTTTTACAATAAAAATCCCATTTTTATTATACAAATGAATTGTTAAAAATAGCGAAGTGTTGAAATAGAAGACAGTTAGATAAAAATATCATTTTTATCAAATGTATGAAAAGAATATAGTTTTGAAATCGAAGAATCGATATATATATTTATAAATAGAATCGAAATATATCGAATAACGAAGCTGCAGTTCGTATTTTGAAACCGTGATTTCAAACGATTAGTGCGGGAGATCCGACCATCGGATTTTCCCGAAATCGCAACCGTTGGGTTCGCTTTGGAAATATCTTTCCAACGGCACCAACTTTGTAAAAATCCAATGGTTGGATTGCCTGGAATGTTTAATTCAATTCTGAAGAAAAACAGTGCCAGAATCGATTATATTTATATATAAATATAAATATAATTATATTTAATCGAATAACGACGCTGCAGTTCGTATTTTGAAATCAAAACTTCAAACGATTTTACAGGGAGATCCGACCGTCGGATTTTCCCAAAACTGGAACCGTTGGATTCATTTTGAAAAGATCTTTCTAATGATGTAAATTTTGTGAAGATCCAACGGTTAGATTTTCAGATATGTGTAAATCAAATCTGAAGAAAAATAGTGCCACGACCACGTTATGGCCTGAAACGTTGTTTTGAATAAATTGGCTATTTTAAAATAAATAAAAATAGCGATAAATCGTTATAAAATATTATAAACGATATGGATGTGAAATTTAGAAACTAACTGAAGGTTGGCTAAGTCAAATGGTTTCTGGGGTATTGATCTGATGTTGGTTTCGACCTTCGGGGTTAATATTCGGGAAATCATTCTCTTACTGATTTACGGTTAGTGACTAATGAATTGAAATGATGCGTATGTATGTTAGTGTTGAACTTGTTTATTATATACGTGAGTTGCTCAGAAAGACCGGGTTTATCCCATTCTGAATAACTGAATCGACGATAAGAAATCGAAGATGTAGACGGTGGTCGAAGACCGGAGATCTTCACCTCGTTTGGATGGTAGCCGAGGTCCTGATTGGGAGGCATCCTGAAATATGGATAATGAGTGGTGATCGTCCAGACGTACGTGGTGAACGATGGGTTTGCGAGGTATATAGTGCCTCCGGTTTCGTTCAGACCCAGAACGGACTTGTAAATGGACAGTGTGTCTGACATTGGAATTTATTCTGTGTTATTTATAGCTATCAGTTGCACGGTGTGAATTGCCTGTGTGGCATGCTAAGATGCAGTGATCAGGGCTTCCGTTGAAAAGCAAAGTCTTGTGGTGATGATCAAAGCACCGCCGGTGTGGCGTAGCTTTGTGTATAACGTGAAATCGCGTGCCTCACACCCCGGTATGAACCAGTAATGGGAGAAAGGACCTCAGGGAGGGCCTGCGTTTCTTCCTAGCTAGAAGTGGCGTTAGTGGTTTTACACGCCCTGACGAGTTTGACTTATGTGGTTGTTGCTGTTGCGAGGCGCCTCGGTTAGATCGGTCGATCCGGGACCGATGGAGTCATACGTTGACTCACTTACACCCCAAGGGGCGGGGAAACACAGTGTTCAGGAATTTTAATCCACATCGGTGGACCGGCCCAGACGATCCAAAGGCTTGACAGAGTACTTGCCTGAGGCTCGGGCTAGGCAGTCTCGAAGTCGGTAAGGACTATCTTTTGCCTTGGTTCACGACGGAAATCCAATTTCCAAATACGACATCGTGCGGTTCTGATTGTGTGTGTGTGTGTGTGTGTATATATATATATATATATATATATATATATATATATATATATATATATATATAGCGACATGATATATGGTACCCATGCCGTCTATGATTGATAGTTATGATTTGAAATTGTTTTTGAAACATATAAACACTAGTAATAATTTCAAATGCTTTTGTTTCATTCGTATCAAGCATATCTTGGCCATTATAAGGTAAAAACTCTATCCTCCGGTTTGCGTTGCGTTGTGTGATGGGAACTGAGTCTTATAATGGCTTCATTTTTATAAAAAGCATTGCGATGTTTCAAAGAATGATTTGTTTTAAAGCACTGGTGATCCGATGGAGTAAACCCGTTCCACGAAAGTGGCGTGGTCCTGAGATTGACCATATTTCAAATGTGTTGAGTAGATTTCTCATACCAGTCCCATGACTGACTCGTAGTTTGTTTCACTTTCAAACTCGGGTGCCCCTTTATCTACACGGGCAGCCTTGTATTCAGGTTTAGCTGGCTCTTTCTGGATAGCCGGACCTGAAGATGGATTCTATTATTTATCTCTTTTTATGCTGTTCAGCTCCTATTGTACATATTATGTTTGTTTCCGCTGTAGACATTTGTGTATAGCTGAACTGTATTTGTACTAAGTATGATCATGTATACTGTGTAACTCTGATGATTACGTTTATCCAGTGTATTCTATTGTACATTATCTGATGTATTTATTTAATTCTGTTCTGCTGTTATCTGTTTTCTGTGTTATATTCCAAGGACTACCCTTGCCACTGTCAGTACGGGGTTTGGGGTCGTCTCATAAACCCATTTATTCAACTTGTAAACTTTTCTAATACAGTTTATAAAATCATTCACGGAAATCATAACTTACATTTCCCTTAACTCTTCTTGCTAATAAACTAATACCATCATTAGATAATCATGAAATCACTCAAGTTGGGGTATTTTATTTACCTCTCAGACCTTGACCAACATCATTCATATCTTCAGAATAGATATAAGTTTATGAACACATCTATTTCCTTTTAAAACTCTATTTAATATCTCAACACGTTTACTTTGTAAACTCTTATTAATATTTCTCTTTATTACATTAAAAATTCCTTACAATATATTACACGAATCTCAATTCTATTATAATTCGAATCCTTTATAAATTTCTTCCATTTCTCTTTTAAGTATATTTTACCAACATTCGCAATGATTACTATTTATTGATTAAAATTTTATATAAACCTTCTTCATAAATTTTATGTAAATACTTTCACCATCTTATATGAACCCTTTTCAAATCCTTATTTGTTATCTTTTACAGCACTAGTATTTTATTAACCAAGATAAGTTAACTTACTTATGTATCAGACCTTATAGATTATATTTCCAAATCTTTTTTACTTCTATTTATCAAACGCTGTCATTTCATTCCTAACAACTTGTTCATTATCTAAAAATCATATAACGATCCTTCATATGATCTTTAGTTTATTTATCAAATAGTTCAACTTATTATTTGTAACAAATGTTATAGATTCCATTTTCAAATCTTGACTTCATTTACGAATTCCATTTGCAAATTCATTAGCGATGACTTATAATTCGATTTCATTTCCCAACTCTCACCTTCGATTTACATTCTGAACTTCTCACATCTTTACTTATCCAATTCAATTATACTTGGGATTTATTTTGCCATTCTTTTACGTATAAATCAACCCATATTAGTATATCCATTTATAACCTTGATTTAACAATCTATTCCAGCTATCGGTTTAAATTCAATTTTTAAATCCCTATTTGTCATTTCCACCCAAACCGTATTTATAAATCTCAATCCCATTTATAAATCCATACCCATATTTTCAATTCGATTTCATTTAAAAAAAATCTTAAATTCCATTTCCCAAATTGATACTCATTTCCAATTCTGTTGATTCATTAATCTTATTCACGAAATGTTATTCAATCACATTTCATATATATTAAAATAACATTTGTTTTAAAAATGTTCATTTCTTACAAAATATCACTTCTCAATCTTTTTTATATATTCTCATAAATCCACGATTCAATTATCCCATTTTAATATTTTGAAATCAAGTTAAACTTCCTTTATGGCCATTAAGGCCTGCTCATACAATTTAAACATTTTAACAATAATTACAATAAGTTTATCTCGTTTAACCATTCATTTGATAATATCTTATATCTCAATTAGTTATAAATTTAACTAAGGATAAACAATCAAAATTGTGTTTCAAAATCATATATAGATACATTTATGTCTTTGAAGTTGTTCGAAATCGATTTAATATCAATTTCAAAATCCTTTCTTTTATTGACGGTACTAAAGAGGCAAATATCCACTGAAGTACCAAATCGTGAAATATAAATCAATTTCACGTCAAAATGAATATAAAAAATCATATTGATAAACATTATCAATATTAGTGAGGAATCCTGTTGGATTCCTCCAACCTTTCAATTCCCTGCAAAACAATGGGTTACATCAATCTGAATCATTCAGTTCAATATGGCCAATCATTATTAATTTTCCATCTAAACAGATGAAATAAACGGTTTAATAATAACTGTCAATAATAACTGTAACAATTAATACTGGGATAATAACAGAAACTCAAGCATCCAACTATTTATTTATAACATTTATATTATTATAAACGTAACCGCTGAGGTAAGTTACCTCAATTGGATTCAATCGTTATAAATAACAATTTTTATTTTTTTTAATTAAGTTAAACGAACGTTTAGCTTAACTATTCAGTCAATATATAAATAAATAATTCAACAAAGATCCAATAAGAATCATCCATAACACACAAACAAATAAACCCAACGTATATAAAATATAAGTGGGGAGAACTGAGTGAGTTTAACTCACCTTGATCAGATACCGTTGTTTGAATGGTTGGTTTTAATTAAATTAAACAAGTGTTTAATTTAATTAAAAATCCCAGTTCATTCCAATTGCGTCCAGATTTGTTCCATGACGTTGTGTTTGTCAATGTGATTTCGACAGTACCAGGTTTTTCCAATTCTGATGATATACGTAAAAGTTATCAACATTTTAATTTAACACACATTAATTACAATTTTTACTAATCCTTAATCATACTATTATTAAGTTAATTACTATGGGTTAATACATGTTTAACGACCGACCTCTGTCCCAAAATAATAGCCTGACTCCTCTATACTCTTCCTCCTCCATTTATTTTGGTTCCATCAACAAAAATGAGGCCGATACTGTGTTTCTCATATGAACCAGTAACCATGATCGATTCCTGTCAAGAATTGATATTAGCATAGTCAACCTCCTTTGATTAATAATTAGTTAAGCTTTCAATTAATGGTCTAATTACTCGTCTAACATAACATAAGCAGGTCGATCATCTCCTCCATGTTCTCGCGATCAGCTGCACCAATTAAAACAATTATATAAGTTAACTGTTTAAAATACTTAACCCTCTTAATTATAATTTCAAATTAAATTAATTAAACCCTAACTCCTAATTACTCTTAATTAACTAATAAAAACGTTCATTACGTTTTAGGAAATTAGGTTTCTGCTTCACGATGCTGACATTAACCGACCTCTTTTTCTTCATTTTGATTTTTCGTTTTGATAAAACAACAGATCAAAAATTTCTCTAATGTTTTGTCACATATTCGTTCTCCACCGATGTACACAAATATCTGTTTGTTCACAATATTACCCTTCGATACCTACTTCTATTCACGTTGGCTTCCATGATGCTATTCTTGGATCTTAGAAATTAAAACACGGTCCCTTTCTTTTCCTTCTGCACTTCTCGCAATTTCATTACTCCAGCACTTGTGCGAATGTACCTACCTCCTGCTTCAAGAATTCCATGCTAGTCCAGTTCAATCCAGGTTCTCATTTCAGTGGATAAACCATGCTCTCCTCTTGTTCACTTCTGTTCAAACAGTTCATGACTCAACAAACATCCTCACCAATGTTGCACCCAACTCCCACTGCTGGCCAACCATCTGGACCCACCATCCTGCTCGCCTTCGCCACCCCAACCTCCGTCTGAAGATCCGTCTAACACGGCGGCCCCAATCTCCCTTAAACAAGCTGCAACCGACACCACTACTTTACCTAAATATGATCAGCCCAGGGGTTCAATGCGGATCACCACCAGTCAAAACTTCAGACTCGATGTGACGAACAAATTCGCAGTAGAATAGTTTTCGAATCGATGCAAAGATTGATCAATTTAAGAGGAAATTTTTGAAGGCATACGGCTCGTTAATTTTTGAGCATGGCTGCTCAAGGAAATGTTGACCAGGGCTTTTAGTTTGACCGTAAAAGATTAGGGTTTCGCTCAAGGTTTTATAGAGTTAGGACAAATTTTATATTATTTTATTAAAATCAAAACTTAAAGTTGAAGTATTATCTCGAAACACTTACGTACGGCCTTTGTTTTTATAAACAAATGTAATCTTAGCATAGAAAAATAGTCCGTACCCAATAGGACAAGATTCGTCGAATTCCGAGATCGTTTGTGAAAAGTCCTTTATAATTATCGATGAAAAATCAAGCGTTTAGAATTCCTATAATTACAGAAAAATTCCAATAAATATGAGGCCTTGACATTTTACTAGACCTCTTCCTAACGTATCCAGTGAATCTTGTTTCGTTAAATTTGGAGTTTGTTTGGCCAGTCGTCTATTCGTTTAAAGTTAACCTAAATTGTCTAAACAATTAAATAGAAACAAAGACATTTTTGGCCACCGAAGTCACATACGACACCCATTTTCCACAAAATTTGATTTTCTTACCATAATTTAACGATATGGTTCCAATGAAACTAATTTCATCGAAAACTGAGGCCATTTGCAAAATTGACTATTTTAATGCTTATATAATATTAATAAAATATTGTATAAATTCCCAAATAATTCAAAAAAAATTTATTTTTATCATATATATTCGAACATAAAATAGATACGACTCCAATTATAAATTATACAATTCCATATCGTTAATTTCAAGTTAACCGTTGTTCAAATTATATTAAAATCCTTTTAAATATATTAAATAAACGTTATTATTTAATAACGATTTCCACAACGACTATTTTAAAAATTAATTTGGACATAACTAACAAACTATAACACGAAATCCAAAATTTTCTCTTTCATAAGAAAATTATTGCCAATTAGATTCATATGTTTCTTGTTTCACAGAAATCCGACTTATATCGGATCCGGTATATCCAATCAAAGTTCAAAACTCCATATTACGAAATGGAGCACCATTTCGAGCTTGTTTATAATTATATATAATTTATATATATTCAATCGTCGTTTAATTAATGAATTCAATATTAAAATTGATTAATATTCCAAATATAATATTTAAACAAATTTAAATATTCGAATTCAAATAGCTGGAAAATTTGGGTCATTACATTCTTCCCCCTTAATAGAATTTTATCCCCGAAATTACTAAGGTAAGAAAAATTATTTAAAAATTCTATTTATATTAAATCGAAAACCAATTCATTATGATAAAATAAAATTTTAAAAATATCGAAAATTTTCCAACACTTTAAATTTCCAAAAAAATCCGGCAGAGTCTCCTCTGTACGGAGTGACATCTGCGATATCACAGGAACAAATAATATATATACATCGACCCACATAGCCAGAAAAAATATATTATATTTTCGCATAGGCGTACCATTTACGAGCACTATTGAGCATACTACTCAATTTATTTCGATCTATGCAACAAAAATCAGTCCTCAGACCTTCAGCTACCTATTCTTAACTCAATTTAACATGTAAGCAACAATTTCATGAAATATTTAAATAACACTTCATTTATCAACAAGTATAACTACACAAATTCTCAAAGCATCACTCATTTAGAAGGGTATATGCAAATACAGGTTTTAAATATCCATTTTAACTCGTCGTTCCTTTCCAATTTATAATATGGGAATTTAGTTTCCAATTTATTTAACTTAGTATTAAACCACTAATGAATCATATTCAGTTTATCAACAAACAACCAATTAACGATACACAACAAATTTAATTAAATCAACTGAATTTATATTTAGTATTAACATTTACTTTGGTTTTATATATTTGAATATTAATCGATTAATCTCCAATTGATTCCTTTTTAATGAATATTCAATATTCCAAATTTCAAAATTATTTAATTAATTTCTATATCATTCTTATTTTAATTTTACTTAACCAAGTTAAGTTTCAAATTCAAATTTTATATTAAATTTGAGTATCATTCCAATCAATCAAACACACAAAATATCAATAATTTGATAAAAAATATTTTCTTTTCTATACAAAAATATATTTGGGTAAAATTATTTCATTTACCCTCTTTACAAAACAATATTGTGTTCATTAACAGTTCAAATCTTCTCAACACTTGAATCGAAAACCAACACAATACAAAACATTTATTTATAAAATTTACAAATACGCACTCTCATATTTACACTCAACTCAATCTAGGGTATTACTAACCCCATCTCTATCGAGTTATGCCACAGAGCCAAGGTTGTTACTAAACCAATAGCTCTGATACCACCGTAACGGCCCAAGGATTTTCGACCCCGAAAATCAACAAAAAAAACACCATGTCGAACATTCAAGCATCGTAAACACAAGAACGTTATTAGAAAGAATATTAAAGGGTGGGATAAGATAAGAAAGAAATATTAGAATAGAAGAAGAAGAAGAACCAATCCAACATAGAGTCTCACATCGCAGCGGAATAAAATATAATATAGAAATAAATCCTTTGCTGAGAGCTTTAAAAATACTTACAACTATCAGAGTACGTCAATACATATGGATAGTTATAATAATATGTCCTCATATACAACCACACAACAGAACATATAATATCATTTGTCGGAACTCTTCCATCTTGTCTCTTCATAGCATCCGGTAACCTGAACCTATATAACTTGGCCTAACCCGAGCATTTTACAAATGCCAGATCAGTCTGGTGAACCAGAGTTAGAAAAACACACTAAGTTTAAAGGTATCACACAACTTGATTTTAACATCAAAATCTTTTCAAAAGAAAAGGATAATCGTAAGCCCAAATCCACACATAAATACAGATGGGTTTTACCTTACGATAACCCAACATTTTTGAAATCAATACTATTTTAATATTATGATAGTGCCTATATACAAATAAATATAAATCTAGTAAAACGCTTGCATCTCATACTCCACATATATAGTACGATCAAAACCGCGGGCGCTTGTTGGAGAATGGATTTCCAGGCAAGGTATGGGACCACCTTCCCGACAATGTATCTCTGGAGATGAATACATTAGGGTTCAACAAGAACATCTTGCAACTCAGGCTAAACATGACCAACCACTCACTATACTTTTAGAGTACTGAATATATCATTACCACGGTTGGGGGCCAGCCAACCAAACCGATAGTGTACATACAAAAATAAAAAGGGACAACCGAAGGCATTTGATTTCACCAGATAAGGTAATGATATACCCTTATGATGGGTGTGACCCACATAGTTGTGCGACCAACCGGATTTTGTGCCATTTCTCGGTTGATGAGGCTAGAGGTTAAGCTTATACTTTAGTACTGTAACAACCCGAAAATCTGGGCCAGTTTAAATTTTTTATTTTGGCAATTTTAGCGAATTTTGAACATTTAAAATAGAATATTTTAAATAAAATCGACGAGAAATTTATTTTGAATATATTTAGAACGTATATATTATATACGTCGTCATTAGAATATAATTAATTATATATAATTTTAAAGGAATTGAAAATGGCGCGGTAGTTCGATAATTCAATTTCAAACTTCAATTGAATGTACCGGGTGCAAAATTAACCGGATTTTAGTGAAACCAAAAATAATAGGATCTAATTGTGAATATCTTTCCAACGAACCCGAAAAATCAAATTTTCATAGTGGGGATAAAAAGATATGTCCAGTTGAAAATTCTGAATAGTCGCTATGGAATTCAGGCCCTTAAAAATGGAAATTTTGCAAACGACCTCGGATTTCGACGAAACCACTTTTGTTGGGTCCGTGGTGTAAAATTATTGCTAGATTCCAAATTTCATAAATTTTCAATTCAATATGTGAGCGTGGCAAAGGGAAATGCGTTTGACCACTTTCAGTTGATTTTAATCGACTGGAAAATGGTCATTTTTCATACGGTCTCAGAATTTGACAAAACTAATTTTGTTAGGACCGTATCGCCAATACGAAGCTAGAAAATATTTTTATGGAATTTATAGAGTTGTTATGTGGGCCCGGTAAACTAAAATGTACGTTTAAATTGAATATATAATGATTTATATTTTAATTTAAAGAAAAACTGATTCAAACAGTCGGATTGGCTCACGAAACATATCCCATTCGTTCGGAATGGGGGTATTTAGCTAGGGGCGATAGTCGTTGGGTTCGATTCAGAGTTCAGAGCGTTAAACAAGAGGCGTTGGAATTTTATATTATTTAATATATATAAATTATATATAACCCTAGTTTTATAACCCTAGGTCAAATGAATTCCCTGGTCAACGCAAATTAAAACCTGCGCCTCTCCTCTTCTAATCGACGATCCACCAGCTCAAAAATTCCACCCCATTTTCGCTTCAATCAAATTCGAATTAAACCAAACACGTTCATCTCGGTGAGATCTGGAAGGCTGACGGTGGAGATCATCACTGGTTTCGAAATCGATGCCAAATCAAGCTCGGAAGGCTGCTGGTTCGAAGTGGGTTATAGGCGCCGTTGGAGCTTCGAGTTGGACGTCGTCTAGGGCGCTGGAACGGGGCACCGCGCCACTTCAGAGGACGTCAGCTGATCATCGTCAATCGCCTCATGGGTGGTGAACCGGCGAGCCCTAGCTCGCGTGTTGATCTCGAAGTCAACCTGGGAGAATGCGACGAGGGGTAGCGGCTTATCAGAGCAAGGTTTTGTTGTATTTATTTATTTATTTTTGACTAATTTTGTTTCTTTTGTTTTATTTAACTAATAACATTTATTTTAAAATCAGTTCTTTTATATAAAATTTAACAAAGTTTAAAAATCTGTTTTGAAAATATAAATACAGTGATTTAAAAATCAGTTATAAAAAAATAATAGTATTAATATTAATATGATTTCTAAGTTGTAAAAGAAAAGATAGATTTCTAAATACAAAAAGATTACATTTTTTTTTGCTTAGAAGTGATTTTTTTTGAAATGAACTAGAAGTGATTTTTGAAATGAATAGAGAATATAAAGATATAATTTTTACATGAGTAGCGTTATAAAAATATGATTTTTATAAAGGAGAGATAATAAAAATATATTTTTTATAGAGTGGAGGTAATAAAAATATGATTTTTATATAGTAGAAAAATAAAATAAAAATAAGATCTTTGAAATTATAAAAATACGATCTTTGAAAAGATAAAAGTACGATCTTGGAAAATATAAAAATACGACCTTGGTTTCTAGATAAAAATACGATTTTTATATATTGAATAGCATAGTAAAAATACGATTTTTGTATATTGAATAACGAAGTAAAAATTCGGTTTTTACATATGTAGAGAATCCGGGCAACGAAGGTGACAAAAAGGCGAGAGCGACGAAGACTTCTGCAAAAGAAGAGTCGAGATGGTTGGATAGCTATCGGTGAGAACTTCTCACCTTTCAATTTCTTTTTCTAGTTATATATATATATATATATATATATATATATTAGGATGCAGACGGTGCTTAGTAGCACCCGACACAATCGTCCACAGACCATGGACTTGTCTGTTTGGTTGTGCAGTTGGTTAGATTATTTGGTTTGAATTGAATTGTTTGGTGAATTGAATGAATTTGATTGATGTGTGAATGGCGTGGGCCTTCACTAGACCGGGGATAAGGCTAGGCCTCGTCCCGTTTCTAGTATCGTGCCGTTATTCCACCGAAATTTTCTAAAATAAGTTAGAAAAATAAAGAAATCATTTTATTTAATAAATGAACAGAATAGAATATTTTCATAGGTCGAATAAAATGTTTTATTGTTAAAAATATTATTTTTAACGTGAAAGTGAATAAATAAATATTTATAAACAAATCGGCCGATTTGTTTATATACACTGATTTGACTGATATTGATTGGGTCGATAAATTTTACACATCGCCCAACTGCACAACTAAAAATCTGTGTTTGATTGTTTGAAACCCCACACGGGTGTTGGGATGAAATATAAAGTTCACTCATCCTGATTGATTAAATATGTCGATCGATTGATTGACAGGCTGTTATAAGCGTTAGATATCTATATTTGATGCTTATACAGTGTGGTGCACTTTGGGTGATGGTTGATTATTTTTCAATGCTATTATATACATGTGTTGTATGAAAATCCATATAATTAATTTTATATGGTGATTGATTGGGCCTCATTCCAATTTAGAGAATAAAGAATATTATAAAGTAAATGTTCATGTGTTGACTGTACTCATTCGTGAGATTAGTCATGTGTTGAACGTAATATTTTAACAATAAATTTTATATCTTTATCACTATTAAATAAAGGTTCATGTGTTGCCTGTACTCATCCGTTGAGATTAGTCATGTGTTGAACGAAATAATTTAACAAAAATAGTCACACGTGGACAGTACTCATTCGTTGAGATTAGTCGTGTGTTGACAAAAATAAATATTCATTTGTTGAATAGAATAAAGGAATATATGAAGCCGTGTTGATTAGATTGACGCCATTTTGACGTGAACGATATTTATATCGATTTTATTCATTTAAAAATGAATATTGAAAAGTAATTTTGAAATCGAATATTTCGAAATGAAATGAATTGAAAACGATTTCGAAATGAAATGAATTGAAAACGATTTCGAAATGAATTGAATTGAAAACAATTTCGAAATGAAATGAATTGAAAACGATTTCGAAATGAAATGAATTGAAAACGATTTCGAAATGAATTGAATTGAAAACGATTTCGAAATGAATTGAATTGAAAACGATTTCGAAATGAAATGAATTGAAAACGATTTCGAAATGAATTGAATTGAAAACGATTTCGAAATGAATTGAATATAAAACGATTTCGAAATGAATTGAATATAAAACGATTTCGAAATGAATTGAATATAGAACGAATTCGAATTGAATTTAAAACGACTTGAAATGAATTCAAATTGAATTGAATAAAAATGAATTTAAAACGAATTTATAAGGAAAGATTCAATTTTGATTTGAATTGAGATGGAAGTTGAAATTGTTTTCGAAACGAATTCAAAACTATTTATAAAATTCGTTTTAAATAGTAATCGACGAAATATATATTATATATATAATATAATGGCCTGAATAGAACGCGCCGCGCCGCGGCAGTTCGTGAATTTCGACCATTTATTTCAAACGGACATTACGGGAGATCCGACCGTCGGATTCTCCTAAAACTAGAACCGTTGGGTTCGTATCGAAAAGAGCTTTCTAACGAATATTTGAAATTTGAAATCTAACGGTTAGATTTGGAGATACGTCCAAATCAAATTCGAAAAAGGTCGTTGTAAGTGCAGTTCGATGGCCGTTGATGGAAATCGACTGTACGGGCCTTGATAAAATTATTAAAAATATCAATAATTTGTGTAAAATCATAAGAAATGATTTGGGAAAATTTGGGATGAAAAACTCCATATTTGAAAAGATAAAAATAGATTTTTATCAAAATGAACTAGTTTTGAACTAAATTTAAAACCCGATTTGTTTTTAAATAAATAAATTAGATTTAAAAAGGGGTTTTAAATAATCGGAATTCTTAATATATTTGAATTAAATTAAACTAGAATTGATTCATGGGTTTATCGTGAACTGTGTTTTAAATAACAATAGTTCTTTAACCCGATAATAAATAGAATGTGATTTGGGTTTGTCGTGAACTGTATTTTAAATAACACCTAGTTCTTTAACCCAGTAAAAGGAGTTTTAATGAATCTGCAATTAGATTGAAATGGGGAATTGATAATTTAAATTATCAACTTTAGAAAATGAGCGAGACTGGAGTATCACCAGTTCTTGTTGCTGGCCCTGAGTAGGCCGGGTACGCATGATAGGGGGTTCTCGCTTCGCGGTTTGGTGGCGAACGGGAGACTCTTACCCCTACATGTCGCTGGGGAGGGCGTTGGTTCGCCAATAGGCGCGAGACTCGAGAGGGTCGCCGTAAAACAAGGGACTGGGGGACCATGTGTGAGCCGCTGTGGGTTTTACCTGCTGGAATGGAGGATGAAGGGATGGTTGCAAAGCCTACCGGATTTCGCTGGGGAATTGCTCTCTTACTGATTTACGGTTAGTAACTAATGAATTGGAATGAGGCGTATGTTGTGTTTGCGTAACATTTATTTTTAATATACGCGGGTTGTTCGGAAAGGCCGGGTTTATACCCATTCTGAATAACCGATTCGACGATATGTCGAAGATGAAGACGGTGGTTGAAGACCGGAAGTCTTCACATCGTTCGGATAATTACTGACGATCCTGATTGGGCTGTACACCCAAGAGGATGGAAATAGTTGGTGGTCGTCCAGACGTACTTGGAGATGGATGGATATGTGAGGAAAGTGCCTCCGGTTTCGTTCAGACCTAGAACAGACTTGTAAATGGATGGTGTGTCTGACATTGTATTCCTTTATATTGTATTTGTTGATCTCTGCTAAATATATATCTGTTTGGCGGCGGAGAATTTATTCTCTTGCTTAAAGCCTTTCTCTGAGACATATGAGCTCAGAGGTTATATATTGGCAGAAATCAGTAATACGATATGGATTGATAGTGTGGCATGCTGAGATGCAGTGATCCAAACTTTTGTTGAAAAGCAAAGTTTGGTGGTTGATGATCAAAGCGCAACTGATATAGCATGGCTTTGTGTATAGCGTTGATCCACGAGCCTCACACCCCGGTATGGTGGCAAACTGATGGTTTGATCAGTATGCTTTTTCGTGGATGGGCACCTTAGTGGTGTCGTGGATTCGGTCGACCGAGATGAGCCTAGTGCTCAGGGATATATAGAGTAGGCGGTGTTTTCTCTCGCTGGGACGTAAGCCGCGGTGGTACTCTAGTCCCAAATGTGCGGATGCAGACGGTGTTTTCTCTTGTGGGGACGTAAGCCGTGGTGAATTGCATTCCACGATCGATCTTTCGAATCAGGAGCCACCATGATGGAAATCCAATTTCCAATACGTGTATTGCGGTTTTAATTGTAGAACTAGTATGGCGACATGATATATGGTACCCATGCCGTCTATGATTGATATTTATGATTGGAATTGTTTTGACACTATACACATATTATAGTATCAAATGATTTGTTTTAAACGTACCAAGCATGTTTGGCTATTATAAGGGAAAACCCTATCCTCCGGCTTGCGTTGCATTGTGTGATGGGACCTGGGTCTTATAATAGCTTCATTTTTCGAAAAAGAATTGCGTTGTTTATTCTATGCACTAGTATTCTTGGGAGGAAACTCGTTCCGTGTTATACGACGTGGTCCCTTGAATTACTCTCTCTTAAAGTAAAGTTTTTTAAATAACTGTTTTAGTTCTCACACCAGTCACATGACTGACCTGGAGTTTATTGTTTTAACCTAAACTCTGGGTGCCCCTATTTTCCACACGGGCAGCTAGTAGTTTTGGTTTTGCAGATTTATATTCACAGGATCCTGGTTTTCAGCTGGAATGATATCCGGAAAGCTTTGTATCCGTATATCTCTTCTAGTTGTGTATTGTATTATTTTCCGCTGCGATGTATTTAAATGTAATTTAAATCTCTGATATTTCTGTGTAATATTCATTTATACTCTGTACATTCTTGTATTCTGGTGCATTGTTGTAATATACAATGAAATGTTCTTTTGTCTGCGTTCTGATTTGTCTTGTCCTCACAGTAATTCGTTCTTTCTCATCTCTTCGGAGACCGGGGAAGTTTCGGGTCGCTTCATTTGGTATCAGAGCTTTGGTTTACAGAGCTCGAGAACAAGGCACATTAGAACCGTACGAAAGAATTCATCAGATATTGGATTAGCATTATCCAATGAGAGTGACTCGTTAGAGATAGGATCAGTAGTATCCTAGAACGAGTGTGAAGGGTATATTTTTAAAATTGTAAACCAATTTTGTTTTGAAAATTTAAATCAACTATTCGTATTTGAATAATTTATTTATATTGATTTTGGACAATTCAGTATATAAAGAATTTGCATATACGCCTTGCAAACGTATATTCAAAGTTTTAATATATTGGATAGATATAGCATCACACTCTAGTCGCCCGAAGATGATATTGATGATAGCGATCGCATCATCAACATTTATGTTCGAGTTTCGAAGGTGTGATTTTCTATATATTTCCCTTAGACTGGTGTGAGAACCAAAACTAATATAGCTAGAATACATTGTTGTGATTTGGCATCAAAACGTGATTTTCTTTATATATATCAAAATTATGAATTTGAAACGTTAATCCACTAATTGATTGATGTTTGTGTTGTTTGTTTAATTGTTTGATAATTTTGAACCATTATGCCTAATTTGATCAAATAATGAATTGTATTGAAATTTGGTCGCATTTGCGTGCATATACTTGTACTTTCATTGAACAAATCATAGCAAGGAGGCTAGAGCAGAGAATAAAATTTGTTTGCCCGACAAATAGGTACATGTTTACTACATAATTTACTGTTTTGTTTGGGTGATGATGATTTTATGAGCCTATTGGCTAGCCGCTTGGCTTTTTCTTTTTCTTTTTTGAGATTAGAAGGACCGGGGAAGCTATTTGAAATTCCCCGATGCTCCCGTTGCAGGGGAGGTTATGGCGAAATTTTTCAAAAATTTAGGGTGTTAGCCAAATTTTTGAAATTTTTGAAAAGTTCTTAGAAACTGAAAAGTTGAAGAACTTAAGCCGTAATCAAAACAATGGAAGTTGAGTTGAATTGTTAAACAACTTTCGGCTTTGTTCCTTTTTGGGGACGAAAAGTTTTAAGTGGGGGAGATTGTAACAACCCGAAAATCTGGGCCAGTTTAAAATTTTTATTTTGGCAATTTTAGCGAATTTTGAACATTTAAAATAGATTATTTTAAATAAAATCGACGAGGAATTTATTTTGAATATATTTAGAACGTATATATTATATACGTCGTCATTAGAATATAAATAATTTTATATAATTTTAAAGGAATTGAAAATGGCGCGGTAGTTCGATAATTCGATTTCAAACTTCAATTGAATGTATCGAGTGCAAAATAAACCGGATTTTAGTGAAACCAAAAATAATAGGATCTAATTGTGAATATCTTTCCAACGAACCCGAAAAATCAATTTTTCATAGTGGGGATAAAAAGATATGTCCAGTTGAAAATTCTGAATAGTCGCTATGGAATTCAGACCCTTAAAAATGGAAATTTTGCAAACGACCTCGGATTTCGACGAAACCACTTTTGTTGGGTCCGTGGTGTAAAATTATTGCTATATTCCAAATTTCATAATTTTTCAATTCAATATGTGAGCGTGGCAAAGGGAAATGCGTTTGACCACTTTCAGTTGATTTTAATCGACTGGAAAATGGTCATTTTTCAAACGGTCTCAGAATTTGACGAAACTAGTTTTGTTTGGACCGTATCGCCAATACGAAGCTAGAAAATATTTTTATGGAATTTATAGAGTTGTTATGTGGGCCCGGTAAATTAAAATGTACGTTTAAATTGAATATATAATGATTTATATTTTAATTTAAAGAAAAACTGATTCAAACAGTCGGATTGGCTCACGAAACATATCCCATTGCGTTTGGAATGGGGGTATTTAGCAAGGGGCGATAGTTGTTGGGTTCGATTCAGAGTTCAGAGCGTTAAACAAGGGGCGTTGGAATTTTATATTATTTAATATATATAAATTATATATAACCCTAGTTTTATAACCCTAGGTCAAATGAATTCCCTGGTCAACGCAAATTAAAACCCGCGCCTCTCCTCTTCTAATCGACGATCCACCAACTCAAAAATTCCACCCCATTTTCGCTTCAATCAAATTCGAATTAAACCAAACACGTTCATCTCGGTGAGATCTGGAAGGCTGACGGTGGAGATCATCACTGGTTTCGAAATCGATGCCAAATCAAGCTCTGAAGGCTACCGGTTCGAAGTGGGTTATAGGCGCCGTTGGAGCTTCGAGTTGGACGTCGTCTAGGGCGCTGGAACGAGGCACCGCGCCGCTTCAGAGCACGTCAGCTGATCATCGTCAATTGCCTCATGGGTGGTGAACCGGCGAGCCCTAGCTCGCGTGTTGATCTCGAAGTCAACCTGGGAGAATGCGACGAGGGGTAGCGGCTTATCAGAGCAAGGTTTTGTTGTATTTATTTATTTATGTTTAACTAATTTTGTTTCTTTTGTTTTATTTAACTAATAACATTTGTTTTAAAATCAGTTCTTTTATATAAAATTTAACAAAGTTTAAAAATCTGTTTTGAAAATATAAATATAGTGATTTAAAAATCAGTTATAAAAAAATAATAGTATTAATATTAATATGATTTCTAAGTTGTAAAAGAAAAGATAGATTTCTAAATACAAAAAGATTACATTTTTTTTTGCTTAGAAGTGATTTTTTTTAAGTGAACTAGAAGTGATTTTTGAAATGAATAGAGAATATAAAGATATAATTTTTACATGAGTAGCGTTATAAAAATATGATTTTTATAAAGGAGAGATAATAAAAATATAATTTTTATAGAGTGGAGGTAATAAAAATATGATTTTTATATAGTAGAAAAATAAAATAAAAATAAGATCTTTGAAATTATAAAAATACGATCTTTGAAAAGATAAAAGTACGATCTTGGAAAATATAAAAATACGACCTTGGTTTCTAGATAAAAATACGATTTTTATATATTGAATAGCATAGTAAAAATACGATTTTTGTATATTGAATAACGAAGTAAAAATTCGGTTTTTACATATGTAGAGAATCCGGGCAACGAAGGTGACAAAAAGGCGAGAGCGACGAAGACTTCTGCAAAAGAAGAGTCGAGATGGTTGGATAGCTATCGGTGAGAACTTCTCACCTTTCAATTTCTTTTTCTAGTTATATATATATATATATATATATATATATATATTAGGATGCAGACGGGGCTTAGTAGCACCCGACACAATCGTCCACAGACCATGGACTTGTTTGTTTGGTTGTGCAGTTGGTTAGATTATTTGGTTTGAATTGAATTGTTTGGTGAATTGAATGAATTTGATTGATGTGTGAATGGCGTGGGCCTTCACTAGACCGGGGATAAGGCTAGGCCTCGTCCCGTTTCTAGTATCGTGCCGTTATGCCGCCGAAATTTTCTAAAATAAGTTAGAAAAATAAAGAAATCATTTTATTTAATAAATGAACTGAATAGAATATTTTCATAGGTCGAATAAAATGTTTTATCGTTAAAAATATAATTTTTAACGTGAAAGTGAATAAATAAATATTTATAAACAAATCGGCCGATTTGTTTATATACACTGATTTGACTGATATTGATTGGGTCGATAAATTTTACACATCGCCCAACTGCACAACTAAAAATCTGTGTTTGATTGTTTGAAACCCCACACGGGTGTTGGGATGAAATTTAAAGTTCACTCATCCTGATTGATTAAATATGTCGATCGATTGATTGACAGGCTGTTATAAGCGTTAGATATCTATATTTGATGCTTATACAGTGTGGTGCACTTTGGTGATGGTTGATTATTTTTCAATGCTGTTATATACATGTGTTGTATGAAAATCCATATAATTAATTTTATATGGTGATTGATTGGGCCTCATTCCAATTTAGAGAATAAAGAATATTATTAAGTAAATGTTCATGTGTTGACTGTACTCATTCGTGAGATTAGTCATGTGTTGAACGTAATATTTTAACAATAAATTTTATATCTTTATCACTATTAAATAAAGGTTCATGTGTTGACTGTACTCATCCGTTGAGATTAGTCATGTGTTGAACGAAATAATTTAACAAAAATAGTCACACGTGGACAGTACTCATCCGTTGAGATTAGTCGTGTGTTGACAAAAATAAATATTCATTTGTTGAATAGAATAAAGGAATATATGAAGCCGTGTTGATTAGATTGACGCCATTTTGTCGTGAACGATATTTATATCGATTTTATTCATTTAAAAATGAATATTGAAAAGTAATTTTGAAATCGAATATTTCGAAATGAAATGAATTGAAAACGATTTCGAAATGAAATGAATTGAAAACGATTTCGAAATGAATTGAATTGAAAACGATTTCGAAATGAAATGAATTGAAAACGATTTCGAAATGAAATGAATTGAAAACGATTTCGAAATGAATTGAATTGAAAATGATTTCGAAATGAAATGAATTGAAAACGATTTCGAAATGAAATGAATTGAAAACGATTTCGAAATGAATTGAATTGAAAACGATTTCGAAATAAATTGAATTGAAAACGATTTCGAAATGAAATGAATTGAAAACGATTTCGAAATGAATTGAAAACGATTTCGAAATGAATTGAATATAAAACGATTTCGAAATGAATTGAATATAAAACGATTTCGAAATGAATTGAATATAGAACGAATTCGAATTGAATTTAAAACAAATTGAAATGAATTCAAATTGAATTGAATAAAAATGAATTTAAAACGAATTTATAAGGAAAGATTCAATTTTGATTTGAATTGAGATGGAAGTTGAAATTGTTTTCGAAACGAATTCAAAACTATTTATAAAATTCGTTTTAAATAGTAATCGATGAAATATATATTATATATATTATATATATAATATAATGGCCTGAATAGAACGCGCCGCGCCGCGGCAGTTCGTGAATTTCGACCATTTATTTCAAATAGACATTACGGGAGATCCGACCGTCGGATTCTCCTAAAACCGGAACCGTTGGGTTCGTATCGAAAAGAGCTTTCTAACGAATATTTGAAATTTTAAATCTAACGGTTAGAATTGGAGATACATCCAAATCAAATTCGAAAAAGGTCGATGTAAGTGCAGTTCGATGGCCGTTGATGGAAATCGACTGTACGGGCCTTGATAAAATTATTAAAAATATCAATAATTTGTGTAAAATCATAAGAAATGATTTGGGAAAATTTGGGATGAAAAACTCCATATTTGAAAAGATAAAAATAGATTTTTATCAAAATGAACTAGTTTTGAACTAAATTTAAAACCCGATTTGTTTTTAAATAAATAAATTAGATTTAAAAAGGGGTTTTAAATAATCGGAATTCTTAATATATTTGAATTAAATTAAACTAGAATTGATTCATGGGTTTATCGTGAACTGTGTTTTAAATAACACTAGTTCTTTAACCCGATAATAAATAGAATGTGATTTGGGTTTGTCGTGAACTGTGTTTTAAATAACACCTAGTTCTTTAACCCAGTAAAAGGAGTTTTAATGAATCTGCAATTAGATTGAAATGGGGAATTGATAATTTAAATTATCAACTTTAGAAAATGAGCGAGAATGGAACATCCAAAGGAAGATTAAAGGATAAATTTTAAAGAATTTATCTTGGATAAAATTAATGGGAACCTTTCCCTAAGAATTGAAATTTAGAAACTAGCTGAAGGTTAGTTAAGCAGAATGGTTTCCTGGATATTGATCTGATGTTGGTTTCGGCCTTCGGGGTTAATATTTGGGGAATTGCTCTCTTACTGATTTACGGTTAGTAACTAATGAATTGGAATGAGGCGTATGTTGTGTTTGCGTAACATTTATTTTTAATATACGCGGGTTGTTTGGAAAGGCCGGGTTTATACCCATTCTGAATAACCGATTTGACGATATGTCGAAGATGAAGACGGTGGTTGAAGACCGGAAGTCTTCACATCGTTCGGATAATTACTGACGATCCTGATTGGGCTGTACACCCAAGAGGATGGAAATAGTTGGTGGTCGTCCAGACGTACTTGGAGATGGATGGATATGCGAGGAAAGTGCCTCCGGTTTCGTTCAGACCTAGAACGGACTTGTAAATGGATGGTGTGTCTGACACTGTATTCCTTTATATTGTATTTGTTGATCTCTGCCAAATATATATCTGTTTGGCGGCGGAGAATTTATTCTCTTGCTTAACGCCCTTCTCTGAGACATATGAGCTCAGAGGTTATATATTGGCAGAAATCAGTAATACGATATGGATTGATAGTGTGGCATGCTGAGATGCAGTGATCCAGACTTTTGTTGAAAAGCAAAGTTTGGTGGTTGATGATCAAAGCGCAGTTGATATAGCATGGCTTTGTGTATAGCGTTGATCCGCGAGCCTCACACCCCGGTATGGTGGCAAACTGATGGTTTGATCAGTATGCTTTTTCGTGGATGGGCACCTTAGTGGTGTCGTGGATTCGGTCGACCGAGATGAGCCTAGTGCTCAGGGATATATAGAGTAGGCGGTGTTTTCTCTCGCTGGGACGTAAGCCGCGGTGGTACTCTGGTCCCAAATGTGCAGATGCAGACGGTGTTTTCTCTTGTGGGGACGTAAGCCGTGGTGAATTGCATTCCGCGATCGATCTTTCGAATCAGGAGCCACCATGATGGAAATCCAATTTCCAATACGTGTATTGCGGTTTTAATTGTAGAACTAGTATGGCGACATGATATATGGTACCCATGCCGTCTATGATTGATATTTATGATTGGAATTGTTTTGACACTATACACATATTATAGTATCAAATGATTTGTTTTAAACGTACCAAGCATGTTTGGCTATTATAAGGGAAAACCCTATCCTCCGGCTTGCGTTGCATTGTGTGATGGGACCTGGGTCTTATAATAGCTTCATTTTTCGAAAAAGCATTGCGCTGT
Source organism: Allium sativum (assembly GCA_030737875.1). Taxonomy (NCBI): domain Eukaryota; kingdom Viridiplantae; phylum Streptophyta; class Magnoliopsida; order Asparagales; family Amaryllidaceae; genus Allium; species Allium sativum. The sequence goes on along the minus strand of CM060913.1, from coordinate 417,092,320 downwards.
TTATTCTATGCACTAGTATTCTTGGGAGGAAACCCGTTCCGTGTTATACGGCGTGGTCCCTTGAATTACTCTCTCTTAAAGTAAAGTTTTTTAAATAACTGTTTTAGTTCTCACACCAGTCACATGACTGACCTGGAGTTTATTGTTTTAACCTAAACTCTGGGTGCCCCTATTTTCCACACGGGCAGCTAGTAGTTTTGGTTTTGCATATTTATATTCACAGGATCCTGGTTTTCAGTTGGAATGATATCCGGAAAGCTTTGTATCCGTATATCTCTTCTAGTTGTGTATTGTATTATTTTCTGCTGCGATGTATTTAAATGTAATTTAAATCTCTGATATTTCTGTGTAATATTCATTTATACTCTGTACATTCTTGTATTCTGGTGCATTGTTGTAATATACAATGAAATGTTCTTTTGTCTGCGTTCTGATTTGTCTTGTCCTCACAGTAATTTGTTCTTTCTCATCTCTTCGGAGACCGGGGAAGTTTCGGGTCGCTTCAAGTACAACATGTCTCCATTCACTTTGAATGCCACATCGTCAAATCCGCTAGATATCACTAATTGATGTCCACAAAAATACTCAAATTGATAAGAGAATGTGAACTTCTCCGTCATCAACTTGGTACATTTGAAGAAACCAATGTACGTGATTCTTTTCGAAATACTCTGTCAGACACTCGTCTATACAAGTCATCCAAGAACAGGATGAACCGAAGGCACCCTCCTACTACATCCAATATAAGAATCACCCCATGAATTGATAGCGAGAAGTCCTTTCAATCCGAAGATTTCAATTACGACAGAATCGCACGTTATTATAACTCTGGTGGACCAGACCAGAGAAATTCAACAAGTAACTCTTCTGCTCATGAAGATCAATGGTCTTCAATTGCTCCATCTTCAATTAGCATCTTCCACATATTTGTTGGTTGGAATGGTTTTCGAATATAAATTCAATCCGGTCTTTCCGTACCAACAAGCATATAGGCCAGATTTGATAGTCGGTTATTTAACTATCAAATAAACTCAAATAAACAGCCATTCAACCATAAAAAATGAACTCACTGGTTCAATATCCATCATCATTTAGCCTCTTTAATTAACTATATGTTAATTAAATTCTTAATATCTTCCAATATTTGGATTATCACATTTACTTCTTGTTATCAAATAAGAATATTCTTATACCCATTTATTCTACTTATAAACATTTCTAATATAGTTTATAAAATCATTCATGGAAATCATAACTTACATTTCCCTCAACTTTTCTTGTTTATAAACTAATACCATCCTTAGATAATCATGAAGGCACTCAAGTTGGGGTATTTTATTTACCTCTCAGACCTTAACCAACAACATTCATATCTTCAGAATAGATATAAGTTTATTAACACATCTGTTTCCTTTTAAAACTCTATTTAAAATCTCAACACGTTTACATAATTGATTAAGTAAACTCTTATTAATAATTCTCTTTATTACCTTAAAAATTCCTTACAATATAATACACGAGTCTCGATTCTATTGTAATTCGAATCATGTATAAATTTCTTCCATTTCTCTTTTAAGTATATTTTACCAACATTCGCAATGATCACTATTTATTAATTAAAATTTTATATAAACCTTCTTTACAAATTTTATGTAAATACTTTCACCAACTTATATGAACCCTTTTTCAAATCTTTATTTGTTATCTTTTACAGCACTTGTATTTTATTAACCAAAATAAGTTAACTTACTTCTATGTCAAACCTTATAGATTATATTTCCAATTCTTTTTACTTACATTTATCAAACGCTGTCACTTAATTCCTAACAACTTATTCGTTATCTAAAAATCATATAACGATCCTTTATATGATTTTCAGTTTATTTATCAAATAGTTCAACTTATTATTTGTAACAAATGTTACAGATTCCATTTTCAAATTTAGACTTCATCTACTAATTCCATTTGGAAATTCATTAGCGATGACTTATAATTCGATTTCATCTCCCAACTCTCACCTTTGATTTACATTCCAAACTTCTCACATCTTTACTTATCCAATCCAATTATACTTGGGATTTATTTTGCCACTTTTTTACGTATAAATCAACTTATATTAGTATATCCATTTATAATCTTGATTTAACAATCTATTTCAGTTATCGGTTTTAAATTCAATTTATAAATCCCTGTTTGTCATTTCCACCCAAACCGTATTTATAAATCTCAATCCCATTTATAAATCCATACTCATATTTTCAATTCGATTTCATTTTCTAAAAATCCGAAATTCTATTTCCTAAATCCATACTCATTTCCAATTCCGTTATTCATTAATCTTATTCACGAAGTATTATTCAATCACATTTCATATATATTAAAATAACATTTGTTTTAAAAACGATCATTTATTACAAAATATCACTTCACAATCTCTTTTATATATTCTTGTAAATCCACGATTCAATTATCCCATTTTAATATTTTGAAATCAAGTTAAACTTCCTTTACGGTCGTCAAGGCCTTCTCATACATTTTAAACGTTTTAACAATAATTACGATAAGTTTATCTCGTTTAACCATTCATTTGATAATATCTTATATCTCAATTAGTTATAAATTTAACTAAGGATAAAAATCTGTAAATTTAAATTTGATATTTATCTTTGCAATCAAAACTGTGTTTCAAAATCATATATAAATATGTTTATATCTTTGAATTTGTTCGAAATCGATTTAATACCAATTTCAAAATCCGTTCTTTGATTGACGATACTAAAGAGGCAAATATCCACTGTAGTACCAAATCGTGAACTATAAATCAATTTCACATCAAAATGAATATAACAAATCATTGATAAACATTATAAATATTAGTGAGGAATCCTATTGGATTCCTCCAACCTGTCAATTCCCTGCAGAACAATGGGCTACATTATTCTGAATTTTTCAGTTCAATATGACCAATCATTATTAATTTTCCATCTAAATGGATGAAATAAACGGTTTAATAATACTAGTCAATAATAACTATAACAATCAATACTGGGATAATAACAGAAATTCAAGCATCCAACTATTTATTTATAACATTTATATTATTACAAACGTAACCACTGAGGTAAGTTACCTCAATTGGATTCAATTGTTATAAATAACGATTTTTATTTTTTAATTAAGTTAAACGAACGTTTAACTTAACTGCTCAGTCAATATATGAATAAATAATTCAACAAACACCCAATAAGAATCATCCATAACACACAAACAAATAAACCCAAATTATATCAAATAAAAGTGGGAAGAATTGGGTGATTTTAATTCACCTTTATCAGATACCATTGTTTAAATGGTTGGTTTTAATTAAATTAAACAAGTGTTTAATTTAATTAAAAATCCCGGTTGATTCCAGTTGCGTCCAGATTTGTTCCATGACGTTGTGTTTGTCAATGTGATTTCGACAGTACCGGGTTTGTCCAATTCTGATGATATACATAAAAGTTATCAACCTTTTAATTTAACATACATTAATTATAATTATTACTAATTCTTAATCATACTCTTATTAAGTTAATTACTATGTGTGACGGCCCGCCCCGCACCAGCCGACATTTCCCTGAAATGCTCTGTACAGATGGATGACTAGCACGGAATGGTCGCCAAAGAAAGGAATTTGGACTAACAAGGAACCTGTAAAGTGTCTCACAACGCATGGAACAGAATATAATAATAACATACTTGACATAAAACAGGAGAGATAGTGTATACGCTGAAAACTAAACCGTAATCATCATAGCAGCGGAAATTCAAAATACAGCTTATTACAACTCCAACATACTGTCTCTAAAGCAAAGAAAAAGGTACACTACTAATGCCTAAAGTAGTGACAAGCAGTGACACAGGGAGAATATCTATATATATCATACGTGGAAGCTTCTTGTGAAAGTGTGTGCGTGTGTACTTGCCAAGTATAATACACACAAGGATCGTGTAATATGGCGAAGAATAGTTAAGTATGTAGTAATAGATAATCACAGAACTGTACAATAGTAAATGCAGTAAAAATAGAAAAATCACACCAGGGATTTTTATACTGGTTCGGAGTACCGTCCTACGTCCAGTCCCATACTTCTATCTGGATTTTCACTAATCAACAACCTCACTTCACCCGGAGGAACAGGTATACAACACACCACTTGATTTCACGGGCTACAAGCTCACCCACTTGATTTCACGGGCCACAAGCTTACCCACTTGATTTCATGGGCCACAAGCTTACCCACTTGATTTCACGGGCCACAAGCTTACCCACCTAATTTGAACGACTACAGGCTTACCAGAATTTCAATACAAAGTAGTTGATGATTGACTATATATTGTGTCTTCAATACACGGACTAGTCACTTGTAGTACACCCTTCCTATAATCTTATCCTCAAATATAATTTGATGTATGTGAAGATTAAAGGAAGTATATTACTTATTGAATCAAGAGATATGAAATAATTTCAACGATTCAACAAGTAATTTGAATAATGGAGAGCTTTTTAGTATGCAAGAATGCATAGAGTTTAAGATCAGAAAATATGAGAAGATTTGGTTGTGTGAAAAAAAATGCTTTGACGTATATATAATCGTTGAAGAGTTGTCAACTTCCATGAAGAGTTTTATCAAAGAGATGCACCCATTTCCTTTCAGAAATGAAAAGGAATCTCTTCATGAAATATGATGCCTTTTAAAAAATATGGCCATTGTAAAATATGACCGTTGGAAATATGACCGTTAGAAAATATGACCGTTAGAAAATATGGCGGTTGTAAAATATGACGATTGTAAAATATGACCGTCGGAAATATGAAGTGTCTTTTTGTGAAGTGTGTTTTCGTGAATTGTCTTTTCGAAGTGTCTTTTCGCGAAGTGATGAAGTGTCTTTTCGTGAAGTGTCCTTTCATGAAGTGTCTTTTCGCGAAGTGCCTTTTTGCGAAGTGATGAAGTGTCTTTTCGTGAAATGATTTTTCATGAAGTGTCTTTTCGCGAAGTGTCTTTTCGCAAAATGTCTTTCACAAAGTGTCTTTTTGCGAAGTGTCTTTTCACGAAGTGTCTTTTCGCGAAGTGTCTTTTCACGAAGTGTCTTTTCGCGAAGTGTCTTTTCGTGAAGTGTCTTTTCTTGAAGTGACGAAGTGTCTTTTCGCGAAGTGTCTTTTCACAAAGTGTCTTTTCGCGAAGTGTCTTTTCGTAAATGCATTTGTGTATGCTATATATTTTAGGATAGATTTTAACAATATATAACACCTCTAAGACACAATTAAATAGATAATCATAACCTATATCACTTTTCCTTTGATCTTCTCTTCTTCCTTGTCATGAATCAAAAACCTATGATCTAACATTCTCCCCCTTTTTTGATTGATGGCAACCTCTTGCAATCCTTTAGAGTTGTTTATTTTCTCCCCCTGAATGTATGCTTGCATATATTTATCCCCCCCTGAATGTATGCTGGCATATATTTATCTCCCCCTGAATATAAAGCTTCGCTGCAACATTTTGTTAGTGCATACGTAAAAGTACTTACCATTTGTTTCCCTATAACAAAATGTTATTGTATAATGCATATATATATATTCTATACTTTTTCTCCCCCTTTGTCATCGATTAAAAAGAATATATAACATGATAAAGCAATAATCGAGAACAAGTAAGAGAAAACAAGCATAGATAGTTTTCAAAGAGCATACAAGACTATTTATTATACGTTCATAGAGATACCGAAATAGTCTTCTCTTTGTTGTGGTGTACTTGCAAAAAAAACATGATGTATATACTTAGGTACCCACTTGTTTCGATTGGGTCCAGGAGTTAGATAGAAGGTAACCATACCCAAAAGGGTTTAATGGAACCTTTAAAGATAAAATTTTCATTATTAACTACTGAATCAAAATAATCATCAATATATTTTTCTCTGTTTCTCCAATCTACTGGAACCCAAATACTTAAGTGGTTTCTATTGATATTTCTATTCGTACTTCTAGATGTCATAGAAGTATTCGAATAATAATTGGATCTAGGATGTGTACTAGTAATAGCAGTGCTATTCTTATTGTACATAAAAGCGTATCTAGTACTATTTCTATGATTGGTTTTATTATATCCTAAACCACTTTTGTTATGTAAAGGTCGAGATCTAGATAAAATCATATTTAAATCATTTTGACCTTTATTAAATTTCGCGAACTTATTTGTACATTTTTCAAAATTTACTCCAAAGTCGCGATTAGTATTTTCAAAAGAAATTTTGGTAGTTTTTACGATATCAATTTCCTTATTGAATTCAGAATTCCCTCTTTTTAAGGTTTCATTCTCATTTTTGAGATCAAAAACTTGAGATTCTGAATTATCTAAAAAAGATTGTAATTTTTCATAACTTTCTTTTGAGTCAGAAATTTCATTTTGCAAAATATTATTATTCACCTTTAAAATCTCATATTCTTTAGATAGTTCTAAATTCTTTTCAGTTAAAGCTCTATTCTCTTTTTCAAGAGACGAAATTAAAGAACTAGAATTATTTAAAGAATCTTCTAATGATATATTTATATTTTGCAAAAGATCGATTTCCTTTAAAAGAACATTGTTTTTATCTTCTAGTCGCTCATTTTCTTTTTGAAGGAAATCTTTTTGAGAAACAAGCTCTTCTAAGGTATTTTCAAAACATTTAGCTTGTTTTACCAAATGATTGTTTTCTTCTTTTAATTTGGAATTTTCTAGCTTGTAATTTTTTGACATAGCTAAAACGACTGTATTGAGTTTCAATAATTTTTCATGGTCTAACAAAAGATTTTTATATAATGAATCTGTACATACCGATTGTGATCTGACTTTAGCCATGAGACGCTTGTTTCCTTGCTCTCCTGATTCTGCTTTGTTGGTCTTCCATTTTCTAATTCCCTGACTAGATTTCTTTATAGCCATTTGTTCTAGGATGTTGTTACGGTCTCTAGAACGCCAGGCTCTGATACCAAATGAAAGTGTGTGCGTGTGTACTTGCCAAGTATAATACACACAAGGATCGTGTAATATGGCGAAGAATAGTTAAGTATGTAGTAATAGATAATCACAGAACTGTACAATAGTAAATGCAGTAAAAATAGAAAAATCACACCAGGGATTTTTATACTGGTTCGGAGTACCGTCCTACATCCAGTCCCAGACTTCTATCTGGATTTTCACTAATCAACAACCTCACTTCACCCGGAGGAACAGGTATACAACACACCACTTGATTTCACGGGCTACAAGCTTACCCACTTGATTTCACGGGCCACAAGCTTACCCACTTGATTTCACGGGCCACAAGCTTACCCACTTGATTTCACGGGCCACAAGCTTACCCACCTGATTTGAACGACTACAGGCTTACCGGAATTTCAATACAAAGTAGTTGATGATTGACTATATATTGTGTCTTCAATACACGGACTAGTCACTTGTAGTACACCCTTCCTATAATCTTATCCTCAAATATAATTTGATGTATGTGAAGATTAAAGGAAGTATATTACTTATTGAATCAAGAGATATGAAATAATTTCAACGATTCAACAAGTAATTTGAATAATGGAGAGCTTTTTAGTATGCAAGAATGCATAGAGTTTAAGATCAGAAAATATGAGAAGATTTGGGTGTGTGAAAAAAAAATGCTTTGACGTATATATAATCGTTGAAGAGTTGTCAACTTCCATGAAGAGTTTTATCAAAGAGATGCACCCATTTTCTTTCAGAAATGAAAAGGAATCTCTTCATGAAATATGATGCCTTTTAGAAAAATGGCCATTGTAAAATATGACCGTTAGCAAATATGACCGTTAGAAAATATGGCGGTTGTAAAATATGACGATTGTAAAATATGACCGTCGGAAATATGAAGTGTCTTTTTGTGAAGTGTGTTTTCGTGAATTGTCTTTTCGTAAATGCATTTGTGTATGCTATATATTTGAAGATAGATTTTAACAATATATAACACCTCTAAGACACAATTAAATAGATAATCATAACCTATATCACTTTTCCTTTGATCTTCTCTTCTTCCTTGTCATGAATCAAAAACCTGTGATCTAACATCTTGCTCGTCTCTGGTACAGCTACTCATGCATAAGCACCTGACCTGCCTCTAGTCTGCTTCTTTAAGAGCACACAGAGTAATAAGAAGAGATATAAAACTCTGGGTCAGACAAAAAGTCTGGTTTGAGCGATAAGCAACAAAACCGGACAATAACAGGTATACTAAACCATACCTGAACCTGGACCTGCAACCAAAAAGTTAGCACAACAGGATGTACAATACTCTAAGGTGACACTAACATATGGTGTAAAGATACGGGGGTAGGGGTGTGCATGTCATAGTGATATCAAACAATCAAGCATAGCATCCATCCTCACATATCTCACTCAATGCGTAAAGCATACGATATCCACCGCTTTGATCACCCAAATCCTTGCTATGATCACTCTGCCCCATGGAGTCATGGCGACTCCACTGCACTGATCCACAGCCACTAGTCCTTGCTATGTCCACTCTGCCCCCATGAAGTCATGACGACTTCACTGCAGTAGCTCATAGCCATGCTACGATCACTCTGCCCAATGGAGTAATAACTACCCCACTGCACTGATCCGTAGCCTAACATTTGTCTTGGTGGGGAATCAAAGTTATGGACGTCGACAACCACTTAGCACACATCCCGCAACAAAGCCCAACTTATGAAGTTAACTCGTTGATTCCCAACTGGACCTTGAGTTACAACTTCCCATTTGGACTACCTTTGCATTGCGGGTTTTGGTCTCCTCCGAATCGGTCCATGATCATCACCTGGGTTCGGTTCGGGTATCTCTTCGGTTTGGCTCATGGCACACCCTAGCTCAGGCTCGTGGCAACATCCAGTCTGGTTCGTTGGACACCAGTTCGGCTCATGCAAGGTCATCTGGGTCAGGTCGGCTTCCCCCATCCAGATCGGTTCGTGGCATACACTCCTGGTCGGGTCGAGCTCCTCCACCAGTTCGGGTCGTGGTATCCCTCCTTCGGCAGTTCGGATCGTGAGCTCCAAGGCCCTGGTCAGTTACGTTTGTGATTCCTCTTCGTGGAGAACATCCAGGTCGGGGTCTTCCTATGTGAGCAGTTCGGTTCGGTTCGTGATAGTGCTCCACGACCCCATAGGGCGATCCGATCCGATACCCTTTTTCTTGCATTGTTTCCTGCAACTTTTCCAGTGACTTTTTTACGCCATACGATGGCATTTTCGACCACTCTAACTTTTCTAAACAATCACCAAGCATACCATACAGTCATAGCAACATATGATATCAACCACAAACACTAAAACAACAATTTTAGCATGTCAATACGGATCAAACATACCCAAAACCCATGTTTTTCCTTAATCCCCCTTAATCATGTTTAAGCATACAATTAGCAAAACTTATCCAAATTAGCCCAAATTTTTATCAGAGCCCTAAAATAATATTTTAGAATTTTAATTTTTTTTCCATATTTTCCTGAGTTATAATTTCACTAATTAACACTAATAACTCCTAATTAGCCGTAGTTAGTGAAAAACAATGCAAATCACTCACCTTAGCCCCAAATAAAACTTAGATATAAAACTATCTCTGATTTGTGTCAAATCTCTATGCAACGCAATAGCTCCAACTCTGTTTTGGTGCTGTTTCTCCTTGATTTGACGTAGATTAGCTTAATCCTTGATTAGAGAGCGATTTGGGATGAAATTAGAAGGTGGAGGCCATAGTTAGGGTTTCTAAGAGGTAAATGGCAGCTAGAAAACTGAAATAAAATGAAAACCTAACTCATTTCAGCCTCCCCATAGTCCTAATCTCGAAATGGGTTATGGGCCCATTTGCTAATTACCCTAATCAGCCCACTTAAGCAGTTTTTCACCTTCTAAACCTTGTTTCAACCATATCTCCCAAACGGTGAGCCCGTTTGGCTAATATGACCACTCTACGGAATTATAAACCATCATTCGAATCCAATGGAAGTGGTTTCAAGTCAAAACTCCTTACCAATCAAAAGTTATGGCTGAAACAAGATCAACTAGGGGCAAAACGATGATTTAAAAATCGGCAAAAATCATGAACATGTGAAATGACCCTAATAGTTGTTCCCCAAAGTTACACGACTATGCGACCTCGTACGAAAGATAAATAAATATTCTACAATCCTCCGATGCGTAGAATGCGGGTTGTTACACTATGGGTTAATACATGTTTAATGGCCGACCTCCATCCCAAAATAATAGCCTGACTCCTCTATACTCTTCCTTCTCCATTTCTTTTGGTTTCATCAACAAAAATGAGGCCGATACTGTGTTTCTCATATGAGTCAGTAACCATGATCGATTCCTGTCAAGAATTGATATTAGCATAGTCAACCTCCTTTGATTAATAATTAGCTAAGCTTTCAATTAACGGTCTAATTACTCGTATAACATAACACAAGCAGGCCGATCGTCTCCTCCATGTTCTCGTGATCAATTGCACCAATTAAAACAATATATAAGTTAACTATTTAAAATACTTAACCCTCTTAACTATAATTTCAAATTAAATTAATTAAACCGTAACTTCTAATTACTCTTAATTAACTAATAAAAACATTCATTACATTTCAGGAAATTGGGCTCCTGCTTCACGATGCTGACATAACCGACATCTTTTTCTTCATTTTGATTTTTTGTTTTGATAAAACAACAGATCGAAAATTTCTCCAATGTTTTGTCATATCTTCGTTCTCCACCGATGTACACAAATATTTGTTTGTTCACAATAATTACCCTTCGATACCTGCTGCTATTCATGTTAGCTTCCATGATGTTGTTCTTGGATCTAAGAAATTAAAACATGGTCCCTTTCTTTTCCTTCTTCACTTCTCACCATTTCATTGCTCCAGCCCTAGTGCGAATGTACCCACCTCCTGCTTCAAGAATTCCATGCCAGTCCAGTTCGCTCCAGGTCCTCATTTCAGCGGATAAACCTACGCTCTCCTCTTGTTGACTTCCGTTCAAACAGTTCATGACGCATCAAACATCCTCACCGATGCTGCACCTAACTCCCACTGCTGGCCGACCATCTGGACCCACCATCCTACTCGCCTTAGCCACCCCAACCTCCGCCCAAAGATCCGTCTAACATGGCGGCCCCAATCTCCTTTAAACAAGCTGCAACCGACACCACTACTTCACCTAAATCTGATCAGCCCAGGGGTTCAACGCAGATCACCGCCGGCCAAAACTGCAAACTCGATGTGACAAACAAATTCGCAGTAGAATAATTTTCGAATCGATGCAAAGATTGATTAATTTAAGAGGATATTTTTGAAGGCATTCGGCTCGTTGACTTTTGAGCATGGCGGCTGATGGAAATGTTGAACATGGCTTTTAGTTTGACCGTAAAAGACTAGGGTTTCGCTCAAGGATATATAGAGTTGGGACAAAATTATATTATTTTATTAAAACCAAAACTTAACGTTGAAATATTATCTCGAAACACTTACATACGGCCTCCGTTTTTGATAAACAAATGTAATCCAAGCATAGAAAAATATTCCGGACCCAATGGGACAAGTTTCGTCGAATTCCGAGGTTGTTTGTGAAAAGTCCTTTATAATTATCGATGAAAAATCAAGCATTTAAAATTCCTATAATTACAGCAAAAATCCAATAAATCTGAGGCCTTGATATTTTACTAGACCTCTTCCTAACGGATCCAATGAATCTTGTTTCGTTAAATTTGGAGTTTGTTTAGCCAGTCGTCTATTCATTTAAAGTTAACCCACTCTAAATTATCTAAACAATTAAATAGAAACAAAGGCATTTTTTGCCACCGAAGTCACATACGAGACCCGTTTTCCATGAAATTTGATTTCCTTACCATAATTTAACGATACGGTTCCAATGAAACTAATTTCATCGAAAACTGAGACCGTTTGCAAAATTGACTATTTTAACGCTTATATAATATTAATAAAATATTATATAAATTCCCAAATATTCAATAAAATAATAATAAATTATTTTTATCATATATATTCAAGCAGAATATAAATACAACTCCAATTATAAATTATACAATTCCATATCGTTAATTTCAAGTTAACTGTTATTCAAATTATATTAAAATCCTTTTAAATATATTAAATAAACGTTATTATATAATAACGATTTCCACAGCGACTATTTCAAAAATTGATTTGGACATAACTAACAAGTTATAAAACGAAATCTGAATTTTTCTCCTTTATATGAAAATTATTAACAATTAGATTCATACGTTTCTTGTTTCACAGAAATCTGACTTATATCGGATCCGGTATATCCAATCAAAGTTCAAAACTCCATATTATGAACTGCAACGCCATTTCGAGATCGTTTATAATTATATATAATTTATATATATTCAATCGTCGTTTAATTAATGAATTCAATATCAAAATCGATTAATATTCCAAATATACTATTTAAACAGATTTAAATATTCGAATTCAAATAGTTGGAAAATCCGGGTCGTTACAAAGGGGGAGTGGCTAATTGGGCACTTAAAGGAATGAGCTAGGTTGGCTAACCAAGCCCTAACCAAGATGTCGAAATTCCAAAACTTGGAATATGTGGAAGTTTATACTTTTCGAACTCCTAAGCGACATTTTGGATTCAATGGAAGTGGTTTCGAGTCCAAATTCATTCGTATGCAAAAAGCAATATTTTGGTCTTATATCCAATGAAAAAGACCAAAATTTCTCCAACTCCAAAGGTATCGATGTTTATAGTTTTCGAACACCTAACTGACATTCCGTATTCAATGGAAGTAGTTTTGTTGAAAAACGGAAGCCGTTTGTAAAATGGCTATTTTTAAGGGCTATATATCATATTAAAAATATATATAATTTCCATAGCGACTATTCTAAATTTTAATTTAGACATAACTTACCCTTTATAAAGTGAAATCTAAATTTCATATACTAGTTAGAAAATTACAATTCAAAATATTTCAACGTTTCTTGTTTTATCAAATTCTGACTTATACTGAATTCTATATATTCATTTAAAGTTTAAAATCAAAATTTCAAACTACCACGCCATTTCGAGTTCGTTCTAATTAAATTTTAAAGTTATAGTTCTAACTTCGATTTAACTAACCTTTAAATCGTTTATTCTCAAAATAATTCATCTAAGATATTTAATTTCTATCAAAATCAGTTAAAAGTAAAAATTTAAATTGGTTCCAAAATTTGGGTTGTTACAATCTCCCCCACTTAAAATCTTTTGTCCCTGAAAAGAAAGACAGAATCGATGGTAGCTTACTTAATCAACTCAACCTTCACTTGACTCATGTTCTTCAACATTTTAGTTATTAAGAACTTTCTAATTTCTCAAAATTTGGTAATGCCTTAATTTTTCGAAAAATTTCTCCATAACCTCCTTTGTATGGGTTGATCGGTACAACTACAAATGACCACTACTGGCTCTCTTATATCAAAAGAAAATCAAAAAGCCAAGCAGCTAGCCAATCAGCTCATAAAATCATCAAACCTAACAAATACAGTAAATATGTAGCTATTTGTCAGGCATGCAATTTTATTGCTCTTCTTAGCTTCCATGCTATGACCTGTTCCATATATATACATGCGTGTTTATCCAATTCCAATCAATTTTTCAATTCAGTTCAACTTTAACTTCAAATTTGATTTGGCTTATTTTACCTTTCATTTTTATATTGGTTTTATTATTCCAATATTTTTATTAGTTAAATAATAATCACACATCACAACCATCAATCAATTAGTATATTAGCTTTTCAAATATATAACTTTTATAAACCCAAAAATCATATTTTTTGTGCCAAATTACAAACAATAAATTCTAACTAAGTTTTGGTTCTCACACTAATCAATTGGAATCATATAGATCTCCCATTTTCAAAACTCGAAAATAAATACTGATGATGTCTGGACATCACCAGAATCATCCCTGGGCGACTAGATTGTGATTCTATATCTACCCAGTATACTTGAGACATTGAATATACGTTCATGACATGTATACGCGAAATCTTCTTATACTTGATTGTCCATAATTTATGTAAAATAAAATACTCAAATACGTACAATATGATATAATTTTAAAAAGTAAATTGATTTTATAAATAACACACTTCAAACTCATTCTAGGATATTATTGATCCTATCTCTAACGAGTCATTCTTATAGGATGTTACTAATCCTATCTCTGACGAATTCTTTCGTTCGGTTCTTATGCGTCTTGTTCTCATGCTTTGCAAACCAAAGCTCTGATACCAAACTGTCTCGCACCGAACTCGCCTGGCCTCCGAAGAGATAGGAGAATGTGGATTGTAATGAGAACATGACACATCAAAACACAAGTAACAGAACATTTCATTGCAATTACATCAATTACATCAAAATACAAGAATATAACTGAGTATGAATAAATAATTTACAACGGAAAATATCAGAGAATTTAAATTACAAAACAACGGAAAATATATACATAAATATCATGCAGCGGAACAATCATCAACTAGCATAACTGAATGAAATACATGGATACAAAGCTTTCGGAATATAGCACCAGCTGTAATCCAAGATCCTGTGAAAAGAAATATCTGCAAACCAAAACTATTAGGTGCTCGTGTGGAAAATATGGGTACCTAGAGTTTACGTAGAAACAATAAACTCAGAGTCAGTCATGAGACTGGTGTGAGAACTCAAAATAGTAATTAAATCTTTACTTTAAAATTTAGGAAATCATGGGACCATGCCGTATAACACGGAACGGGTTTACTCCACATGAATACTAGTTTAAAACATAAAACAACACAATGATTTTTGAAAAATGAAGCTATCATAAGACTCAGTTCCCATCACACAATGCAACGCAAGCTGGAGGATAGACTTTTCCCTTATAATTGCCAAACATGATCGTTTAAAACAAATCATTTTGGTATTAGTATAGGTGCATAGTGTCAAAATCAACTTCAAATATAAATGTATCAATCATAGATGACATAGATACCATATATTATGCCGCCATACTAGTTCTACAATTAAAAACGAAAAGTGGCGTATTGGAAATTGGATTTCCATCATGAGTCAAGGAAAGGGATGGTATTCTTACCGATTTGGATCACATCTAGCAAGATGACCCAGGATCACACCTATGGGAAACCCTTGGATCCAGCAAGGCCGGTCCACACCTAACGTTTGTGGATTGGTTATTCCTGAACATGCGTTTCCCGGTCCTATCAGACCTCCAAAATGTTCAGTACGTCGACTACTTAAGCCTTTTAGTCGGCTTTACATCTGAGGCGCCTCGCAAATCCATCATCCACATAAGTAAAAATGTTTGGGCTTCATACCATGATACAACTTCTAACTAGAAAGAAATGTATGCACTGCTTGCGTCCCTAATCCCGTTTCTGACTCATACCTGTGTGAGGCTTGCGAAATAACGCTACAACACAAAGCTATGCTACTTAAAGTTGTGCTTTGATCATCATCCACAAGGCCCTGCTTTTCAACAAAAGCCTTGATCATTTGCATCTTAGCATGCCACATTTCAATTCATGACCTATAACTGATATCTATCAATATATAACCTCTAACCTCATACGTCCCAGAGAAGGGTGTTAAGCAAGAGAATAAATTCTCCGCCACCAAACATATACATATTTAATAGAAATCAATCAATACAAAACGAAATACAATGTCAGATATAATCCATTTACAAGTCCGTTCTGGGTCTGAACGAAACCAGAGGCACCTTATTCCTCATCCCATATATCCAATAAAGGAAAGAGGTCCTTGCGTATCCGGTCGATCTCTAAGTACGTTTGGACGATCACCACTTATTACCTTGTCTTGGATGCACAGCTCAATTAAGACATCAGTAATCATCCAAACGATGTGAAGATCTCCGGTCTTCGATCACTGTCTTCATCGTCGACTATCAATCGTCGTATTAATTACTCAGAATGGGTTAAACCCGGTCTTTCCGAATAATTCGCATATCTTATAATCAAGTGCTATAAAAACACATCATACGCCTCATTCCAATCCACGATATTTTTTTGTTCAAATATTCACATCTTTGGGGAAAGGTTTCCATTAATTTTATCAAAGATAAGTTCATTTAAACTATTTCTTTAATTTCCTTTGGATATCATTTTAAAAGATTTTATTTTATCTTTTCTTAACTTAAACCAAATTAAGGCTTATCAACTAGTCGGGTTTAGCGAACCTTACCCAAGTAATCAAGTATTTTATTTTCCTAATCCCAATCCAAAACTATTCATCCCATGAAGCAAAACTGATAGTACTCCATAATTAACTCCAATTGTGTTATCGGTAAAATTAATTACCATTCAACGTCTCAAATTTATTTAAAGCTTTAACTGTCGCATGGAGTAAAACTGGCGGTTCTCTATTCTTGACGTTTCATGAATTCGATAAATTTAATTATCTCATTCCCATTCCAATCTAATTAAAGATTCATTTAAAACTCCAACTTAGTTTTAATCTGCAAAAAACATTACTTGATGATTAAAAGGATTTAAACATATTCAGCTTTTACTTGGGTTAAAGAACAAATGTTATTTGAAAACACCGTTCACAATAAACCCCAAAATCAACTTCCATTTAATATGGAATTTTCACGGAAATTATAACAGTATATAATTGATATAAATTTCAGTATCGGACTAATACTATAAACAAAATAATGGCAAATCCTTTTAAATTCCATAAATAGTAAACGCCTTCCTTCACGGAAGCTCATTTCGATTATCACTAAATCGAATTCCATTAAATTCCAATTTCTTTTATTAAATTGGAAACCTTTACTTTGGAAAATTTCCATTAAATCTTAGAATAAAGATTTATAAATTCCAAATCTTAACTTCACTGTTAATTGGGTTTAAGAACTACTGTTATTTAAAACATTGTTCACAATCAATCCAAAATCAACTTCCATTCAATTCTAATTATATTTATTAATTAGTAAACTTCCTTAAATCTTAATTAAAAGAATTATTCTTTTCTCAACTAAGTTTAAGAACAATGTTATTGAAGGCACCATTCACAACAAACCCAAAATCCAATTTGATATTAAATATAAGGCTCTAAATAGAAATAATATCAACTTATCTTCAATATCAAATTTTGAGATCAACAGATATCGTATTGGGAATAACGATATCTGTATCTTCCAAATTCCTTAACAATATTCATCTAATCATGGAATCCAATATCGAAATATTCCGAAGATTATTTCAATTCAATTCCATTCCAATTCATACACTGGAGAATTCTAGTTATATCAAAACAATTTCAATTCATTTCAGTTTCTTTTCGTGTCCATCCAAAATCAGACATCAAAAACAATCTTTAGTATTTCTGTGTCCATCCAAAATTGGACATAAAAATCATAATTTGCTTCTTCACTGAATATTGTTTTTAAATATTTGTATACACTTTGAACCGAAATGTGACTCAATCAATTACCAAACAATTTTAATTATATGGATTCCATACATCACATTATTGATAAATAGTGAATAACAACTATTAAACATCCAAATTCACATCCAGAGTGAAATCTACAACTATATAAACATTAAATAATTAAATAACGCTTACGACGGCCTATCAATCGACATACAACTAAACGCAAGGGAGATATGTGAAGTTACTATCATCCCTAGACCCGTGTGGGGGTTTTCAATAAACATCCAATAATTATCATTTGCATACTTAGGCGATGTGTAAAATTATCATCCTAATACCCGTGTGGGGTTTACATCATAATCCATGTGAACTTACATATTATTTTCACAGTTTAATAATGACAACATTTAAAACTGTAACATCCATCAACCATCAAACAAATATTGCAATCACTGGCAATCCACATATATTCAGTTATAAAAATGTATATATAACTATACAAAATGGTTGAGTGAGAGAGTTCTCACCATTGGTTTCCACTCTGCCATTCTTTAATTGATTATTTATAAACATGATTTCGCAAGAATCGAGCTACTGAAATCTACGTATTAGAAAGCTGAAAAATCACAAATGAAGTCCAAAAGGTCCGCGATCCGGATGGGAAAGAGCCTGAATCAATTTAGACTGTGGACCGAGGTTCTCAAGTCCACAACCAAAAATATAAACCAGTCGACTGGTCCCTTTTTGACCAGTCGACTGGTCAGAGACCTGGGATTTTGCCTTAGTCATCACTAGTCGACTGGTCCATTATGGACCAGTCAATTGGTTGCTGTTAAACAACCCAGTAAGCTCTTTTTTCTCTTTTCTCTTCTTTGAACTGTTCCTGGAAGCTATAGAGGCTATACACTTGACCTAAGTAATAATAAGGCCTCATAAGCTCGTCGAAACAACTCACTAACACATGCACAAACGCATATACTTAAGATTGCTATAATTTTGATCACATATTCCAAAATGAACAAAATATCAAACCAAGGTAATCAAACGTGATTTAAGTGAATGATGAAGTTCTAGAACTTGCCGGTGCGACAACGGAGCTTCACAGCATCGCCTAAACACCTCATAGCATGTGCATTTGATTGTGTGCACAACTAAAATGAGAAATTCCAAATCTATGAAGCTAAAACTAATGAATCGGAAAGTATATACTCATCTAACTAGTTCATATGCATATACACAACTCTAAATGAACCTAAATGACACTATACAAGCTTATAGCTTATGGCATAAATGCTAAGAACTCACAAAGATCTCACCTTTGCTTGCTAGAAGCAAGAAATCAATCCAGTTACAAGCTAGAACAACCTTTCTTCGATGAAGACACTAGAATCAACAACCTATGATCATATGAACCCATTTCCTAAGAATTAGGTCATAAGAAATCTCAAAAATCAAAGAGGAATTGAGTTGGAGAAGATAGAGATTGAGCTTACCTAAGCTTCTCTTCGAATTTGCTCTTGATTCCTACAAGAATTGATTCCCACAATCAACTAACGCTTAGGGAATTTTAATTTCCCTTCCCCTCTCCCCATTTTTAATTTCTTGCTGAGTGCTAAAGTGAATGAAGAGGGAGTGGCTAATTGGGCACTTAAAGGAATGAGCTAGGTTGGTTAACCAAGCCCTAGCCAAGGTGCCAAAATTCCAAAACTCGGAATATATCGAAGTTTATACTTTTCGAACTCCTAATCGACATTTGGGACTCAATTGAAGTGGTTTTGAGTCCAAATTCATTCGTATGCAAAAAGCAATATTCTGATCTTATATCCAATGAAAAGACCAAAATTTCTCTAACTCCAAAGGTATAGATGTTTATAGTTTTCGAACACCTAAACAATGAAAAAGGGTATGTGGGTATGTGTACGTGATACTATAGTACACAAAGGATCGTGTAGTATGACAAACAATATTCAAGTATAAAGTAATAGCTAATCGCAGAACAGTAGTATAGTAAATGCAGTAAAAATGGAAAAATCACACCTGGGCTTTTTATACCGGTTCGGAGCACCGTCCTACATCCAGTCCGAGACCTCTCCCTGGATTTTCACTAATCAACAACCTCGCTTCCCCCGGAGGAACAGGTTCACAACACCCGAGCAGCCGAACGAGATTTCACGCCTCTAACAACACGAGGACTTCAACACTTGCCTGATCACACACATGACTTCAACACTTGCCTGATCACACACAGGACTTCAACTGATACAATGGTTTTGACTTCTGCTTTGTGTTCTTGATTCAACACGGATAGTCAACAGTTTGAGTACAATCTTCCTATAATCTGATCCTCAAGTATATACTTTGAATGCGTAGATTTAAGGAAGTATATTACTTATTGAATGAAGAGATATGAAATAATTTCAATGATTTAATAAGCAATTGAAATATTTGAGAGCTTTTAGAATGCAAGAATATTTAGAAAGTAAGATCAGAATTTAGAGCAAGAATCGGTGATTTGAAAGTATGATTTCAAGTCTATTTATAGTGTAGAATAGTTGCATTCCTTCATGAAGAGTTTCTACAAAAAGTTATATCCATTTCCATTGAAAATTGAAGAGAAAACTCTTGATGAATGGAAGCAACCCTTCATAAAAAAGGCTTGCTGTTCGGGACCGGTCGATTGGTTGAAAATCACCAGTCGACTGGTCAACTCTCTGGAAATTTAAAGAATCAAAAAAATAGCCGTTATGTGCAAACACAGTAAAACCGGTCGACCGGTCCTTTTTTGGGCGGTCGACCGTTTTCTAGCTATGGACCAGAGGACCTCGATCCATAGTCTATATCACTCTGCACTCTTTCCCGGTCGGATCCTGGACCGTTTGGGATTTTTTTGTGACTTTTCAATTCCTCGAATATACAGATTTCAGCAACGAAGTTTTGTGCATTCGTGTTATACTTTGAGGATAGATTTTAACATATTTCTAACACGACTCAAAGTAAAAAACCTTAGCTCTATGAAATGATCTTCATTGCACCTTTATATGTTGGCATCGATCAAAATCTTTTCTCAACATTCTCCCCCTTTTTGATTGATGACAACACCTAGGATTTTCTCTCTCTAAATATAAAGCTCCCCCTGAATTTCTGCAACATTTGTTAGTTCATAATATAAATAATCTTACCTTTTGATTCCTACATTAACAAATGTTAGCACACATGTACTATTACCATGTTAAGCACATAATTTTAAATGATAGTATATGTAACATGAATGATATGAATAATTCATAAGAGAAAATATTTCTCCCCCTTTGTCATCAATTAAAAAGAATAAATACCATAATAAGCACAGTAATCGAGAGCAGTAGAGAATACAAATAATTATAGCACCTTTAGGGGTTATTGAATCATGTGATTTTTTGATAAGCTGAGTTTTCAACGATATTTAGAGATGTCGAATAACCTTCTCTTTATTGTGGTGTACCTGCAAAAAAATATAAGATATATAGTTTGGTACCCACTTGCTTTGTTTTGGGTCCATGGGTTAGATGGAAGGTAACCATACCCAAGAGGGTTTAATGGAACCTTTAAAGATAAAATTTTCATTATTAACTACTGAATCAAAATAATCATCGATATATTTTTCTCTGTTTTTCCAACTTACAGGAACCCAAATAGTTAAGTAATCTCTAGTGATATTCCTATTCGTACTTCTATATTTATTATAAATACCGTTAGTCATAGAAGTATTCGAATTTCTATAATAATTGGGTCTTGGATGTACATTTGTACTAGCAGTGATATTCTTTTTGTACCTAAAATCATATCTAGTACTATTTCTATGATTGGTTTTATTATATCCTATACCACTTTTGTCATGTAAAGGTCAAGATCTAGACAAAATCATGTTTAAATCATTTTGACCTTTATTAAATTTTGCGAACTTATTTGTACATTTGATTCCACAGTCGCGATTGATATTTTCAAAAGAAACCTTGTTATTAATACCCTTATTTAATTCAGAATTCTTCCCTTTTAAAGTTCTATTCTCATTTTCGAGACAACTAATTTGAGATTCTGAATTATATAAAGATGATTGTAATTTTCCTTTTGAGTCAGAAATTTCATTTTGCAAAATATTACTATTCACCTTTAAGAACTCACATTCTTTAGATAATTCCAAATTCTTTTTAGTTAGAGCTCCATTCTCTTTTTCAAGAGACGATATTAAAGAACTTGAATTATTTAAAGAATCTTCTAATGATTTATTTATATTTTGCAAAAGATCGATTTCCTTTAAAAGAACATTGTTTTTATCTTCTAGTCGCTCATTTTCTTTTTGAAGGAAATATTTTTGAAAAACAAGTTCTTCTAAGGTATTTTCAAAACATTTGGCTTGTTTTACCAAACGATTGTTTTCTTCTTTTAATTTGGAATTTTCTTGCTTGTAATTTTTTGACATAGCTAAAACAACTGTATTGAGTTTCAATAATTTTTCATGGTCTAACAAAAGATCTTTAAATAATGAATCTACACATACCGATTGTGATCAGACTTTAGCCATGAGACACTTGTTTCCTTGCTATCCTGATTCTGCTTTGTTGCTTTTCCATTTTCTAATTCCTTCACTAGACTTCTTTATTGCCATTTGTTCTAAGATGTTGTTACGATCTCTAGAACACCAGGCTCTGATACCAATTGAAAAGGGTATGTGTACGTGATACTATAGTACACAAAGGATCGTGTAGTATGACAAACAATATTCAAGTATAAAGTAATAGCTAATCGCAGAACAGTAGTATAGTAAATGCAGTAAAAATGAAAAAATCACACCAGGGCTTTTTATACTGGTTCGTAGCACCGTCCTACGTCCAGTCCCAAACCTCTCTCTGGATTTTCACTAATCAACAACCTCGCTTCACCCGGAGGAATAGGTTCACAACACTCGAGCAACCGAACGGGATTTCACGCCTCTAGCAACACGAGGACTTCAACATTTGTCTGATCACACATAGGACATCAACACTTGCCTGATCACACACAGGAATTCAACTGATACAATGGTTTTGACTTCTTCTTTGTGTTCTTGATTCAACACGGATAGTCAAGAGTTTGTGTACAATCTTCCTATAATTTGATCCTCAAGTATATACTTTGAATGCTTAGATTTAAAGAAGCATATTACTTATTGAATGAAGAAATATGAAATAATTTCAATGATTCAATAAGCAATTGAAATATTTGAGAGCTTTTAGAATGCAAGAATATTTAGAAAGTAAGATCAGAATTTAGAGCAAGAATCGGTGATTTGAAAGTATGATTTCAAGTCTATTTATAGTGTAGAATAGTTGCATTCCTTCGTGAGGAGTTTCTACAAAAAGTTATATCCGTTTCCATTGAAAATTGAAGAGAAAACTCTTGATGAATGGAAGCAACCCTTCATAAAAAAGGCTTGCTGTTCGGGACCGGTCGACTGGTTGAAAATCACCAGTCGACTGGTCAACTCTCTGGAAATTTAAAGAATCAAAAAAATAGCCGTTATGTGCAAACACAGTAAAACCGGTCGACCGGTCCTTTTTTGGGCGGTCGACCGTTTTCTGGCTATGGACCAGAGGACCTTGGTCCATAGTCTATATCACTCTGCACTCTTTCCCGGTCGGAGCCTGGACCGTTTGGGCTTTTTTTGTGACTTTTCAATTCCTCGAATATACAGATTTCAGCAATGAAGTTTTGTGCATTCGTGTTATACTTTGAGGATAGATTTTAACATATTTCTAACACGACTCAAAGTAAAAAACCTTAGCTCTATGAAATGATCTTCATTGCACCTTTATATGTTGGCATCGATCAAAATCTTGTCTCAACAAACAACATTCCGGATTCAATAGAAGTGGTTTCATTGAAAACGGAAGTCGTTTGTAAAATGGCTATTTTTAAGGGGTATATATCATATTAAAAATATATATAAATTCCATAGCGACAATTATAAATTTTAATTTACACATAACTTACCCTTTATAAAGTGAAATCTAAATTTTATATACTCGTTGGAAAATTACAATTCAAAATATTTCAATGTTTCTTGTTTTATCAAATTTTGACTTATATTGAATTCTATATATTCATTCAAAGTTTAAAATCTAATTTTCAAGCTACCACACCATTTCGAATTCATTTAAATTAATTTTCAAAGTTATATGTGACACCCGGCCCCTATACCTATGCTAACCAAGAGTAATACTAAGTATTACTCTCGGAAAGCAAGGAGAATAGGATTCGATAGGGCTAAAAGTTGTACTCATTCCTTTGAACGAACACTGGCACGTGAATTTAAAACTTCTCAACTTACCATTCGTGCTCAGTCTAAGTTCAAAGAAATGGTACAAGAGAATTTCCCAAGATACATAGTACAAAATATAATAGAATCAAGTGCAGCAGAATACATAATTCATACCATAATAGAGATGTCCGGAGTACATAGTCCATAATACATAATATCACTTCCCAAAATATATAATAGCATACATATCATAATACTACACGTTACTGATAGTCTAAAGCTGCATAGTCCAAAACCCCCAAACGTGGAAAAAGATAAGAATGCTGCTATAGTCCATGCAACCTAACTTGCATACAATCCTCAACCTGACCCGAGGATTGTAAAAACAAATCACATGGGTCAGATTATTTCTAGTGTGAGTGAAAAATGAATCTATGGACATCGTAATTTGATAGCAAAAGATGAATGATGCCACATGTATAAATGTAACACCCCGTGAATTCTATGACTGTGAAACTCACAAATTAAAGTATAATTAATTTCAAATAAAAGAACTAAGGGAAACGGGATACGCCATTGCGTTCGTCTCGAAAAAATACGCGAAATAGAGTCCGAGTTTTCGAAAAACGGATATCGTATGAAGAAGTTATGGACGAACGAAGTTGGGCGAAAAACCGAAAAAGGGCCAGAATGCACTGGCGCACTTGGGAAGTGCGCCAGAACAAAAATGAACTGGCGCACCTGTGAAGTGTGCCAGTACATTTTTGACCTGGCGCACCTGCCAAGTGCGCCCAGGTCAAAAATAACCTGCTGGCCAGGTCTGGTCTAGCCCTGGCTGGCCAGGTCGGTGTGTGGTCGAATTTCTGTGGTCTGCTTTGTCATTAGGGCTAGGTGGCGGGTTTTTATTGGTCTCTCTTCCTAATGAATGGCTATGATCTAACCTAGCAACATCAATGGTCCTAATCAATTCCTAACCTCTATATAAACAACCCTAGACTAAACCCTAATCTATTCATTCAAAATAAGATTATAGCCGCCATGTTGCTGAGGAACGACAAAGAGTAGCCGCCGACTAGAGAGAGAGTTAGGAAGAAAGTTCTAAAGCCTAAAGCAATTCAAGCAACCTAAAGCTAATCAATTCAACAAAGGAATCGTGTCTCTTAATTAGAGAATTCGCCGCAACCATTGTAAGTAGAGTATTACTTTGGTATAATAAACAACTGTGTTGATGTGTATGCTTGAATTGTGGCAATGGAAGTAATTCATGTTTGTGCAAAATTATGTTATTCATTATAAAGAACTACATGCGGTAGTTCTATGCAAATATACGTTTGGAATATTGCGCAAATTATGTAATCTATGTTGAAGCTACATGTATGTAGTTGAGTGAAATTTATGCAAGTTTGGGGCTTTGTTATTATGTCGTCATGATGTATACTTTGTGCATAAATCGTTTTGCAAGCAATTGAGACTAGTTTGGTTGTTATAGTTCATATGAAACTATGTTGGAATTTTGACACCTTAATCCATGTATTAAGTCATGCTTATGAATATGGCTAGGCTATGAATGATATTTGGCATAATTGAAATCTATGATTAAGTCTATCTTGTTTAAAAGAGTTATATGATGACATATGTGAGACATGGCTAGGTTAGACTCAAAAATCCCTTTTTGCAAGTTTAAAGCAAACACCATGATTAGGAATATTTATGCATAAGTATATTTATATCATCGTTATGTGATTAGACTTAAACCATGATTAAGTTGAACTATGCTTTTGTGTTAGTAACAAAGTATCCCCTTTGTAAACATGTAGAAACCTTATGAACATGACTTGTTTATGTTTATGCTAGAAGTATTTATGCCATGCTTATGTTTGACATTATGCCATGTTTATGCTAGAAGTATTTATGCCATGCTTATGTTTGACATTATGCCATGTTAAGAATATAGGTTCATGTTGTAGTTAAACCTATGCAAGTTCACATGCTTTGATTCATGTCACCTATGTTACCACTATGCAAGTACACAAATTTCTATTTTGTATTTCCAACGTCGTATTGCAAGTTCATGCGCTCACCTTCCCCTCTTTGTGTATACGCCATAAGCCTCCCCTTTTCGCATGGCTAAATTGGGCTTTAAAAGGCTAAGCCCAATATATATGAACGGACGTGTAAAACGGGGGAAAATAACGTTGGGTTAAAATGAATTAATGAATGAAAATATAAAATAGAAGGGCCCAAATTCAAGTATGGGTTGGGCCCGTGATTGGTGTAACCTTTACACCATTAACTTAATAATGGGCCGCAAATATTTACATATAAATAAAGAAGAATGACAAGATATGTAAATGTAGAACATACGATGTGTTTAACCCGAGGTTGGATTGAGTTGTGATGTAAACCTGCCCGGAACCGCCCGGCTGTCCAGTAGTCACAACAATACCTATCCAATGTGGGAGGTTAAACATGGAGCCCAGCAAGGACCCGAGGTTAGACTGAGTTGTGGCGTAAGACTGCCCGGAACCAACCGGCAACAGGCAGCCACAACAATACCTGTCTAATGTGGGAGGTCAGGGCCTTAATAAGACAATTAAGGCTGAGTCAGGATTGTTAGGATTAAGTGGACTAAAGACTTAATCAAAATGGAACATGCTAAACTAAACGGACTGGTGGGGTTAGGTAGGAAACACTTAACCAACTTAGCATGTTGGCTAGAGATAGAAAACCTAGTAACGGGGGACCCTTTTCAGCAGTAACCCTAAAAGGTGTATCAGGATACCCTGAAACTAGGCAGGGTGGGGCACGATTACTGGGCTGATTGTAAGAGGTCAAAGCGACGGCGGTGGTGTAG
Source organism: Allium sativum (assembly GCA_030737875.1). Taxonomy (NCBI): domain Eukaryota; kingdom Viridiplantae; phylum Streptophyta; class Magnoliopsida; order Asparagales; family Amaryllidaceae; genus Allium; species Allium sativum. The sequence goes on along the minus strand of CM060913.1, from coordinate 417,065,666 downwards.
CAGTGTAGGTTCTAACGGAGTGCGGGCGTGCACACACTCCGGCGCAGAAAAATAAGGCACTGGACACCAGTAGCATACCTGTGCACTATAAGGTTGTGTCGGGTTGCCACTATGGGACTTGATACACCCCATGGTGGGACCAGCATAGGTAACTACAGACATCGGGGGCCGTAAGACACATGTAACTATGCGAGTAGGAGCCGATCATCATTGAATGGATCACATCACCCTGATTATGGGGTGCGAACTGGAAACTAGTTTATATGGGTTCAGAGATTAACATGGGGTACGATAGTATATTCGACCCTAGGTAACTTAACCAAGTTCATAGTGTTTGCCCACTTCTTGTTTTACTTATCATACCCAGTTCTTTATTCATAGACAAAGTAGTACTAGACTTACTCAGGATTTATGTCTGACTCTATTTTTCTTTCGTCTTCTTTCTTCCGTTTCCCCCCCAGGTCCTCAGGGAGGGAACACAGCAGCTTGATCAGCCTCAACATCCAGCTTGAAGAAGAGAAATGTATTGCTTGGACTTTCCTGTTTTGAACTATGGCTTTGGACAATCCACTATGGGGCTTTTGCAGTTTATCTATGTTTTATTTATGCTTCTTTAAATAATGTACTCAAGACAGATTATGAAAGTGTTATGTTATATTTTTGGAAAGGATGTTGTTGTAACACGTATTTGACTTTATGAAATAAAAGTTTGTTGTTCTTCCGCTGTTTACAAATATGTGTTCTTATATCTGTCTTGTATATCTGTGACTTGTACTTATAAACCTCCACCAAAATTAGGGCATTCCCTTTGAGAGTGACCCTAACGGAGGTGGGGTGTTTCACTTGGTATCAGAGCATAGGTTTACCAGATAAGATAAAAAGTTTTGAAAAATTATTTTCAAAAAGGAAATTTAAAGAAGCATTTTTAAAAAGAAAAATATTATTTTGTTTTAAAAGGCAAAGTCCCCAAAGCCATAGGAACTATCTCTTATCCTTCGTTTTGAATCTATCCTTTTTGTTTCAGCATGTCCCAAGAACTTAACTTGCCGGAAGGGGTGCCAATACCTGGTTGGTTTAGACGGTTCTTAGAAGCAAGGGCCACTCAGCCAGGTCCTACCGTTCCTCCTCCCCCAGCTGAAGGAAATCATCCAGCTGCAGCAGCACCTTTTCCTCCACCTCCTCCTCGGGGAAACACTTTTGCTAAGATATGTAAAGATTTTAAAGCTATGGGAGGAAGGGATTTCCATGGAACTGAGTCTTTCGTAGCAGCTAGGAATTGGCTGAAAGAAACTGAAGACCTATTCATCATCTTTGAGGTAGAAGATAGACAAAAAGTACAGTTGGCAGTGTGGCTATTGAAGGGTGAGGCTTCCTACTGGTGGGAAGTTACTAATGCTGAAAGACCAGTGGAGACATGGGAGGACTTTAGGGCAAGGTTTGAGACCAAATTTCTCTCAGATGCAGAAAGGAGTTTGCAGTTAGAAAAATTCCTATTTCTTAAACAAGGGGACAAGACAGTCAAAGAATATGTGAATCAGTTCGATGAGCTGGCTAGGTTTGGACTTGACCTAGTCAATACCCCGCACAAGAAGGCTCTCCGTTTTGTCAAAGGGTTAAATGAGCCATTACACAGTTTGGCCATGACCCATATACCCATGGGAGCCACGTATGAAAGATTGGTGCAAATGGCGTTGCTGAATGAAGAGGATAAGGGCAAGAAGGAGACAAAGGCAGAAAGCTCTCAAGGGAAGAAAGAGGGTTTGCAGCCTAAGAAGACGGACTTTAAGAAAGGCGGAAAAGGCAACAAAGAGAAGAGGAAGTGCAATTTCTGTGGCAAAGTGGGGCACTTAGTAAAGGACTGCCGGAAAAAGAAGGCCAAGGAGAATGGTGGGTGCTTTTCATGCGGTCAGACAGGCCACAGGGCTAAGGACTGCCCAAGGAAACGAGGACAGGGGCAGGGCGCTGGATCCACCCCAGGGGCACAGGTTCATGTGCTAGAAGCGCCACCATTGCAACAGCGAGGTACAAACACTTCTGTAGAAAGTGTAGTTTATCTTTATGATCACCCCGTTCGCACTTTATTTGATTCCGGCGCATCACACTCCTTTATCTCGTCTGCTTTAGTAGAATCTCTGCACCTAAAAACTAGTATGGTAGAGGACCCCTTAATTGTTTCAAACCCAATTGGGGGCCCAGGTCATTTGTCTATGATCTGTGTGGGATTGAAAATCTCTATTCTAAGCGTAGAATTTCAATGTAGTGCCTTTGTTTTGGGCTTTTCGGGGTATGGTTTGATTTTGGGTATGGATTGGCTATCCAGTAATGGGGCCATCCTTGATTGTGAGAAAAGGGTTGTTAGGCTCCTAACCCAGCTCGGTAATACTTTGGAAATTTCTTGTAATCCCTCGTATGCGGTTATGCTTAGTTATCTTGAATCGCTAGATGCCTCTGTTGAAAATTTGCAATCAGTTAGAGTGGTCCGGGAATATCCGGATGTCTTTGAAGAGGTGAAGGGCTTGCCTCCGAAGCGGGAAATAGATTTCCGCATATATCTTGTAGATAATGCAAAGCCCGTTGCGTTGCCCGTTAGACATATGGCTCCACGAGAAAGGAAAGAGCTCAGTAAACAGATTAAAGAGCTTCTAGAAAAGGGGTTCATTAGGAGGAGCATTTCAGAATGGGGCGCTCCAGTGGTGTTCGCTACAAAGGCGGATGGTTCACTCCGTCTATGTGTTGACTATAGGGAGCTCAACAAGCTAACGAAAAAGAATAGGCACCCTCTCCCTAGAATTGACGATTTGTTTGACCAGCTTGTAGGAGCGTCTGTTTTCTCCCAACTCGATTTAGCAACCGGTTTTCATCAGCTAAGGGTGGCTGAAGATAGCATCGATAAAACGGCGTTCAGAACCCCAGACGGTTTCTTTGAATGGCTTGTCATGCCTTTCGGCTTGACAAATGCACCTGCTTACTTCGTGGACCTGATGAGTAGGGTATTTAGAGATTTCCTCAACAAATTCGTAGTGGTCTTCGTAGATGATATCCTTATCTTCTCAAAGAGTGAAGAGGAACATGCTCAACACTTAAGGGCAATCTTGGAAACTTTGCGAGTCCATCAACTAAAAGCCAAATTCTCCAAATGCCACTTTTGGAGAGAAGAAGTGAGGTTCCTTGGGCACATAGTATCCAAACAAGGGTTGGCAGTGGACCCTGCGAAGGTAGTGGCGGTACAGGATTGGAAGACACCAAGGAATGCAACTGAGGTCCGAAGCTTTCTAGGACTAGCAGGTTTCTATCGAAAATTTATAAGGGATTTTGCGAAAATCTCAGCCCCGCTCACGAAATTGACCAAGAAGAATCTAGTGTTCAATTGGGATTTGGATTGCGAATTTGCTTTCCAACGACTGAAAAGGGCTCTTACAACAGCCCCAGTTTTGACGCTGCCAGATGGGAGCAAGATGTTCACTGTTTATACGGATGCATGTGGGACAGGGCTAGGCGCCGTCTTAATGCAAGAAGGAAGGGTAGTAGCTTATGGCGGGAGGCAGTTGAAGGTGCACGAAAAGAACTACCCAACCCACGATCTTGAGTTAGCCGCCATCGTCTTTGCTCTCAAGTCTTGGCGACACTATCTCCTAGGTGAGAAGTTCGAACTTTACACTGACCATAAATCGTTGAAATATCTTTTCTCGCAGAAGGATCTTAACTTGAGGCAACAAAGATGGATGGAGTTTCTTGCCTCGTACGATTTCAAAATCTCCTATACTCCGGGCAAAGGCAACGTAGTGGCAGACGCGTTGAGCCGAAAGAAATTGACCATAAGCCCGTTGTTTGTTGAAAGACAAAGCCTAGAGTTTATAGCCAGCTTCGACTTTAGGCCTTCCTCCGATTTCGTACCGGGCTTTCTTGCATCTCTCGAAGTGCGCCCGACTTTAGTGGATTCAGTAGGGACAGCACAACGCGAAGACCCTCAGCTTGTGGAAATAATTGATAGGCTAATTAGGGGTGAGACTTCAAGTCACCTCAACAGATACTCCATCGACGATAAGGGTTTGCTAAGGCGAGACGGAAGACTATGCGTCCCACAGACAAAAGATTTAGTAAAGAAGGTTCTAGAGGAAGCACATCACTCCAAGATGACGATACACCCAGGCGGAGATAAAATGTACAAAGACATAAAAAGGACTTTCTTCTGGAACGGCATGAAAAAAGACGTGGCAGAATTCGTTTCTAAGTGTATGGTGTGCCAACAGGTTAAAGCGGAACAGAAAAAGCCTGGCGGACTGCTACATCCTCTGGAGGTCCCGCAGTGGAAGTGTGATAGCATCTCAATGGACTTCATCGATGGGCTGCCTAGGTCTAGGAGAGGCAACACTAGCATTTGGGTAATAGTGGATAGGCTTACTAAAAGCGCCCACTTTTTACCCGTCAAAAGTAAAAGAACTGCCTCATCCCTAGCATCACTCTACCTTAAGGAAATCGTTCGACTCCATGGAATACCATCTAGCATCGTTAGTGACCGAGACCCCATCTTCACCAGCGAGTTTTGGCGGAGTCTGCAAGAAGCAGTAGGAACGCAGTTATGCTTGAGCACAGCCTATCATCCCCAAACCGACGGCCAAACAAAGAGAGTGAATAGAGTTTTGGAAGACCTTTTAAGACTGTGCGTCCTTGACTTCGGAGGGACATGGGAAGACCACCTTCCTTTGGTGGAATTTGCCTACAACAACAGCTATCAAGCAACCATCGGAATGGCGCCCTTCGAAGCTTTATATGGAAGACCGTGCCGATCGCCCACTTGTTGATGGGAGTCTACTGATAAGCTTATACTTGGACCAGATATGATCCGAGAGACTTCAGAGAAAGTAGACTTAATACGAAGAAGGATGAAGACGGCCCAAGACAGACAAAAGTCCTATGCCGACAAGAGGAGGACCGACCTTGAATTTGAGGTTGGAGACAGAGTTTTTCTCAAGGTATCACCGCTAAGAAACGTTGTTCGTTTTGGAACCACAGGAAAGCTAGCACCAAGGTTCGTAGGGCCATTCCCTATTATCGAGAAGATTGGGAAAATGGCCTATAGATTAGAGCTACCCGAGAAGTTGGCTGAAGTCCACAACGTTTTTCACGTTTCACATCTCCGAAAATGTCTACATGAGTCAGCCGAGGTGGTAGAGCCAAATATACTCGAAGAGGCCGAAGTGGAACGCGAAGCAACCATAAGAAAAGTTCCAACCCGCATCTTAGGAACGGAAGTGAAGAAGCTACGCAACCGCGAAGTCAAGCTCGTCAAAGTTCAGTGGAGCAACGCCGAGGGAGACGCAACTTGGGAAACTGAAGCTAGAATACGTACTGCCTACCCTTTTCTGTTCGAGGGTACATCCTTGATCTTTCTTTTTCTTTAAGTTGCGCTTTTATCTATCTTTTTAGGTATATTTCCTCGACCGTATCTTTTAGATAGAATCTTTTTGGATGGAAACATGTAGTTGAAACATGTTATGGATGATGGTTGCAAGTGGTTGCAAGTGATTGCTAGTGGTTGCTCGTGGTTGCATATACACACACAATCTAGGTTTTAGATCGGCTCAGTCACTTCATATTGCATATGCATATATGTTTGCACTCGTATATGGTTGAACTTTAATGTGTTGTCATGTGGATGCTGCATTTGTATTGAATGATTGTGCACTCATGTAGAATCATGAATAGAAAAATTTGCATACATAATGGATTCATGGCACTTACATAATTCGCATTAAGGAGGTCAACTGAATCAGTAGACCGCCTAATTTTGCATTAGATAAGTTCATGTACACACACACTTTGCATATGATCATGATGCATTAGAAGTCTTTTAAGGACAATGGATGCTCGTGTTTGATGGATGAGTAGATGGATGATTGGATGTTAGGATATACATTCCTCCTAACTTGAAGATTTCGAGGACGAAATCCTTTTAAGTGGGGGAGAATGTAACACCCCGTGAATTCTATGACTGTGAAACTCACAAATTAAAGTATAATTAATTTCAAATCAAAGAACTAAGGGAAACGGGATACGCCATTGCGTTCGTCTCGGAAAAATACGCGAAATAGAGTCCGAATTTTCGAAAAACGGATATCGTATGAAGAAGTTATGGACGAACGAAGTTGGGCGAAAAACCGAAAAAGGGCCAGAATGCACTGGCGCACTTGGGAAGTGCGCCAGAACAAAAATGAACTGGCGCACCTGTGAAGTGCGCCAGTACATTTTTGACCTGGCGCACCTGCCAAGTGCGCCCAGGTCAAAAATAACCTGCTGGCCAGGTCTGGTCTAGCCCTGGCTGGCCAGGTCGGTGTGTGGTCGAATTTCTGTGGTCTGCTTTGTCATTAGGGCTAGGTGGCGGGTTTTTATTGGTCTCTCTTCCTAATGAATGGCTACGATCTAACCTAGCAACATCAATGGTCCTAATCAATTCCTAACCTCTATATAAACAACCCTAGACTAAACCCTAATCTATTCATTCAAAATAAGATTATAGCCGCCATGTTGCTGAGGAACGACAAAGAGTAGCCGCCGACTAGAGAGAGAGTTAGGAAGAAAGTTCTAAAGCCTAAAGCAATTCAAGCAACCTAAAGCTAATCAATTCAACAAAGGAATCGTGTCTCTTAATTAGAGAATTCGCCGCAACCATTGTAAGTAGAGTATTACTTTGGTATAATAAACAACTGTGTTGATGTGTATGCTTGAATTGTGGCAATGGAAGTAATTCATGTTTGTGCAAAATTATGTTATTCATTATAAAGAACTACATGCGGTAGTTCTATGCAAATATACGTTTGGAATATTGCGCAAATTATGTAATCTATGTTGAAGCTACATGTATGTAGTTGAGTGAAATTTATGCAAGTTTGGGGCTTTGTTATTATGTCGTCATGATGTATACTTTGTGCATAAATCGTTTTGCAAGCAATTGAGACTAGTTTGGTTGTTATAGTTCATATGAAACTATGTTGGAATTTTGACACCTTAATCCATGTATTAAGTCATGCTTATGAATATGGCTAGGCTATGAATGATATTTGGCATAATTGAAATCTATGATTAAGTCTATCTTGTTTAAAAGAGTTATATGATGACATATGTGAGACATGGCTAGGTTAGACTCAAAAATCCCTTTTTGTAAGTTTAAAGCAAACACCATGATTAGGAATATTTATGCATAAGTATATTTATATCATCGTTATGTGATTAGACTTAAACCATGATTAAGTTGAACTATGCTTTTGTGTTAGTAACAAAGTATCCCCTTTGTAAACATGTAGAAACCTTATGAACATGACTTGTTTATGTTTATGCTAGAAGTATTTATGCCATGCTTATGTTTGACATTATGCCATGTTTATGCTAGAAGTATTTATGCCATGCTTATGTTTGACATTATGCCATGTTAAGAATATAGGTTCATGTTGTAGTTAAACCTATGCAAGTTCACATGCTTTGATTCATGTCACCTATGTTACCACTATGCAAGTACACAAATTTCTATTTTGTATTTCCAACGTCGTATTGCAAGTTCATGCGCTCACCTTCCCCTCTTTGTGTATACGCCATAAGCCTCCCCTTTTCGCATGGCTAAATTGGGCTTTAAAAGGCTAAGCCCAATATATATGAACGGACGTGTAAAACGGGGGAAAATAACGTTGGGTTAAAATGAATTAATGAATGAAAATATAAAATAGAAGGGCCCAAATTCAAGTATGGGTTGGGCCCGTGATTGGTGTAACCTTTACACCATTAACTTAATAATGGGCCGCAAATATTTACATATAAATAAAGAAGAATGACAAGATATGTAAATGTAGAACATACGATGTGTTTAACCCGAGGTTGGATTGAGTTGTGATGTAAACCTGCCCGGAACCGCCCGGCTGTCCAGTAGTCACAACAATACCTATCCAATGTGGGAGGTTAAACATGGAGCCCAGCAAGGACCCGAGGTTAGACTGAGTTGTGGCGTAAGACTGCCCGGAACCAACCGGCAACAGGTAGCCACAACAATACCTGTCTAATGTGGGAGGTCAGGGCCTTAATAAGACAATTAAGGCTGAGTCAGGATTGTTAGGATTAAGTGGACTAAAGACTTAATCAAAATGGAACATGCTAAACTAAACGGACTGGTGGGGTTAGGTAGGAAACACTTAACCAACTTAGCATGTTGGCTAGAGATAGAAAACCTAGTAACGGGGGACCCTTTTCAGCAGTAACCCTAAAAGGTGTATCAGGATACCCTGAAACTAGGCAGGGTGGGGCACGATTACTGGGCTGATTGTAAGAGGTCAAAGCGACGGCGGTGGTGTAGCAGTGTAGGTTCTAACGGAGTGCGGGCGTGCACACACTCCGGCGCAGAAAAATAAGGCACTGGACACCAGTAGCATACCTGTGCACTATAAGGTTGTGTCGGGTTGCCACTATGGGACTTGATACACCCCATGGTGGGACCAGCATAGGTAACTACAGACATCGGGGGCCGTAAGACACATGTAACTATGCGAGTAGGAGCCGATCATCATTGAATGGATCACATCACCCTGATTATGGGGTGCGAACTGGAAACTAGTTTATGTGGGTTCAGAGATTAACATGGGGTACGATAGTATATTCGACCCTAGGTAACTTAACCAAGTTCATAGTGTTTGCCCACTTCTTGTTTTACTTATCATACCCAGTTCTTTATTCATAGACAAAGTAGTACTAGACTTACTCAGGCTTTATGTCTGACTCTATTTTTCTTTCGTCTTCTTTCTTCCGTTTCCCCCCCAGGTCCTCAGGGAGGGAACACAGCAGCTTGATCAGCCTCAACATCCAGCTTGAAGAAGAGAAATGTATTGCTTGGACTTTCCTGTTTTGAACTATGGCTTTGGACAATCCACTATGGGGCTTTTGCAGTTTATCTATGTTTTATTTATGCTTCTTTAAATAATGTACTCAAGACAGATTATGAAAGTGTTATGTTATATTTTTGGAAAGGATGTTGTTGTAACACGTATTTGACTTTATGAAATAAAAGTTTGTTGTTCTTCCGCTGTTTACAAATATGTGTTCTTATATCTGTCTTGTATATCTGTGACTTGTACTTATAAACCTCCACCAAAATTAGGGCATTCCCTTTGAGAGTGACCCTAACGGAGGTGGGGTGTTTCAATAAGTCAACATGAGGCGTATGATTGTTACAATATTTGAACAATTTAGCATAATCATCGCATTGAATAAGCCATAATCTCAGACATCGGTATTGTATGTAACTCAATAGAATACCCAAACAATTATCATATGTAAGGCAATATGATAATATAGAAAGGAAGATGAAAAGGCATGGGTATTGTAAGTAACCCAATACAATACCAAAACTATCATCATATGTAAAGCAATATGATAATATAAAAAGCAAGATTAAAAGGCATCGGTATTGTATGTAACCCAATACAATACCAAAACAATTATCATATGTAAAGCACTATAATAATATAAAAAGCAAGATGAAAAGGCATAGGTATTGTATGTAACCCAATACAATACCCAAACAATTAACATATGTAAAGCAATATGATAATATAAAAAGCAAGATTAAAAGGCATCGGTATTGTATGTAACCTAATACAATACCAAAACAATTATTATATGTAAAGCAATATGATAATATAATAATTAAATGTTGGTTAAAATACTGGGTTTCCAAATTAACTTCGGTAATACCCAACATTATTCAAACAAATAAGAAGGTAAAGAATTATGGGAAGTATGGGATAAATATAATATGACTCATAACAGATACCAAATAAACAGACGCTAGTATTGTAAAATCACAGTGGTAGAGCACGAGCGCGCGCGGAGACATCAGCACCATAACTTACTCATAACGCCATAACAACACCTGGCGATCAACTCAAGATAACCAAGACGGTCTAAGGCGAAGGCCGTATGCTACCCGTTCACGGCACTACACGTTGGAACCCCCGCCTCCATCTGATGTAGTCATTGACCCGCCGATTGGAAATCCCGATCAAAACAACAAAATTGCCCAATGTAGCAGACCGTTTGACCTTTGGTGGTAGATGGGCGAAATTTAAAACCACCGAGATTCAGGTAGTGAACCCGAACCAGGTCGACCAAGATGGAGTTTTGGCCCATTGGTACAACAGAGTCCATTCTATCCCAATCCCAAAATAAAAAATATTTTTAAATCATTATTTTGTAAATTCATGCCTTAAAAATTCATAGTGTTTATAACACCTAAACACTATATAACCTATCATGGCAACATTCATAAAAGTAAGTTTTATAAAACCCAGAATACTTTCCAAAAAGATTAACACATGTCCATAGATTGTTACTCTTCCGTTTCGCTCTAATACACAAGTACCCCATAATACTTATGTATTAAAACGAAACATAAGCTATTCTTTTTTTGAGCATGTTAAACTTAATTGAAATTACAAAATTATTCGAGTATTTAATTTATACAAAATACAATTATTTTTGTTCATACAAAAAAATTTCTTTCAAAATTTTTAAAGAAAACAATAATTTTCAAAAACATTTAATTATTTTAAAATCTTATTATGAAACTTTTTTTATAACTATGAAAATGTTCTTCTATGAGGCAATTATCCATATACCTTGCATGCAATAAAATTATATGCATGCAACACTATGAGGCATTTAAACATATGCCTTGCATGCAACAAAAATTGTATACATGCAACCAATTTCAATTTATAATTCCTTCAATTTTGCAATACTACCGCAAATCTATTTCAAAACTAATTTAATTGCCCCAAACATAACAAGGATAAATCATACATAGGGGAAGGAGCTAATTTACAATCAAAATTTCACCTTTGGCCCATCATGCATACACAATACATGATTTAAAGAGGAAAAAGGTGGAAACCTCACTCACCTACAACTCCAAAACGCAATCTTTCAGCTCTGAAACCGCTAGCTTTGATTGCTCTCAAGGCCCTTTTCAATAATCAACAGAAAATCAAAACCCTAAAAACAACTCATAGAAGAACAAAAGAAGAGGATAAGGTAGGATTGATTTAGGGATACTTACTTGAAGAATTGGTAATCTTACTTCAACCTTTGATTGGAAATTTATAATCTTTATTTTGATTGGGATGAGAGGTTTGATTTTATTTTTCTTTACTGCGTTGTGTTTCTGGTTTGTGGTTTCTGAGATAGAGAAATTCGTACTGAATGAGGAATGAGGGACGGGAGATTAATGAGAAGGAACTTTATGTTTATCCCCTTCTCTAAATTCATCCAATAAAAATCTCCTTTTTTCCCTTTCTTTTTAATTTTTCTTTTTATTTCTCTTATGCAACATAATGATTGTTGTTTGTCCTATTGTAGATATTTTTATTTTCCCTCTTTATTTAATTTATTTATAGAGTTTTCATCAAAATCTCTTTACAAAATGGATACTTATTTTTATTTTTCTTTATTTTTTTCTTTTAAAGTAATATAAAAGTTTTTTTTCCAAATGCACTCTTGAAAACTAACATAAACAAAAATAATGTGTTGTTTAAACTTCTCATACATAAATGCAAAACTTATTTATGTAATCATAAAAAAAATCCTTTTTTCTTTTCCTTTTAAAATTGTTATTTAATCAAAAACAATAAACTTTATCATTGTTACAATAAAACATGCAACCTTTTACATCAACTACATACGCCCAATAATTCATAAAACATGTATTTTCCTCTCATCTAAAATATAATCGCTTTTAGTTTTTATTTATCCATTATTATATATATTTTTCCTCTAAATTACCACATCAATTTGTTGATTCCCAATTCAATATCTCTAAGAAAAGTGGGTTGTTACAGACTTCCCCCCTTACAAAAATTGCGTCCTCGCAATTTTTACATAAGGGATGCATCTGTAACTAAATTATAGATTCAACTCAAACTAATAGGATATACTTTACTCATTGCCAAACAATTTAGGATAATGCCTCTGCATCGACTCTTGTGTTTCCCAAGTGCAGTCCTTTGGATTACTTGAGCACTGCACCTTGACTAAAGGAACCACTTTACTATGAAGCTTCTTCGTCCCAGAGGCAATAATACTAATAGGCTCTCGAGTAAAAGTCATGTTAGGAGCAATCTCAAGATGCTGCAACTGCTTCTGCTCTAGGACCTCTTTGAAATCCCTTAAACACTTTCTCAATGAGACATATGAAAGACGTTGTGCACACTCAACAAGTGTTCGGGTAAGGAAACTCTGTATGCAAGCTTTCCAATTCGCTCCACAATAGGATAAGGGCTAATAAATCTAGGAGCAAGCTTAATAGTCTTACTGAACCTCATTACTCCTTTTAAAGGAGTAACCTTCACGAATACATGATCCCCAACACTGAACTCCAAGTCCTTCCTTCGTCGATCGGCATAGGACTTTTGTCTATCCTGTGCCTTTTTCATCCTTCTTCTAATTAGGTCCACCTTCTTAGAAGCTTCACACACAGTGTCAGGACCAAGCACTAACCTATCCCCAGTCTCAAGCCAGCACGCAAGAGATCTACAGGGTCTTCCATACAATGCTTCAAAAGGAGTCATGCCTATACTGGATTGAAAGCTATTATTATATGCAAACTCGACCAAGTATAGGTGGTCCTCCCAAGACCCGCCAAAATCAAGAATACAAGAACGCAACAAATCCTCTAATATCTTGTTAACCCGCTCAGTTTGCCCATCGCACTGAGGATGATACGTTGAGCTGATATTCAACTTCATGCCCAAAGCTAACTGTAAACTCCTCCAGAATCCACTAGTGAATAATGGATCCCTATCACAAACTATAGCACTAGGTACACCATGAAGACGAACTTTCTTCACATATAGCTTCGCCAAATAAGGAGCGGTTCTTTTTTACTTGACTGGGATAAAATGGGCGGATTTAGTCAAATGATCCACCACCACCCATATGCTATTATGCCCTTGCTTCAACCTTGGCAGTCCATCAATAAAGTCCATGGATACCTAAACAAAGCATTAATATTTACAACATCACCGAAGGATCTAAGTATAAATGAGAAATTTAGAATCTTAAATTCACTTATACCTGGTACCATTTCCATAGCGGAATCTCCAATGGCTGAAGAAGACCGCTAGGCTTTTGGTGCTCGCACTTCATCAATTGGCAGGTAATACAATTCTTCACATACTCTCATATATCTCGCTTCATACCTTCCCAGTAATATAGACGTTTCATGTCCATATACATCTTATTGCCACCTGGGTGAATGGTATATCGCGAACAATGGCAATCACTCATCACCTCATGCCTAAGACCTGCAACATTAGGTACAAAGATCCTTCCCTTCTTCCTTAAACATCCCTGAGCATCCAACTCAAATCCTCTGAAATCATCATCATCTCCATTCTTCAGCCGATGCATACGCTCCAAAGTAATAGGATCTTCCGTCTAAGCATGAGAAATCCTATCCATTAGGCTTGGTCTCATAACCAAATTGGCCAACATCCTTACAGAGCTATGAGTGGGCATATTACAATAGATTCCACTGGAAGCCAACTCCCCCAAGTCTCGCTATTCAGCTATCATCATCGATACCATTGTTTGATGCTTACGGCTGAGGGCATCTGCTACACGATTACCTTTCCTGGGTGTATACTGAATATCAAAATCATATGCGGCCAAAAACTCCAACCATCTTTGTTGACGCATATTCAGCTCCTTTTGAGAAAAGAGATATTTCAAAGACTTATGGTCAGTGTAGAGGACAAGCCGCTCACCCATAAGATAATGTCGCCACAACTTCAAAGCAAAAAACTACAGCTTCCAGCTTCAAATCATGAACATCATATCTAACCTCATTGGGCCTTAATTATCTAGATGCATAAGCCACAACTTGTCCATTTTGCATAAGCACAGCACCTAGTCCAGACCCACAAGCATCAGTATAGACCACAAAATCTTGATTACCTTCTGGAATCACCAAAACTGATGCATTAGTGAGCATCTCCTTCAACTTAGAAAAAGTTTCTTCACACTTATCTGTCCACCCAAACTTTACACCCTTCTTCGTCAGTCTTGTCAAAGGAGTGACAATCTTCGAAAAATTCTTAACAAGCGACGATAATATCCTGCTAGACCGAGAAAGCTTCGAATCTCTGTAATGGTCTTGGGCCTTTTCCAATTATGTATTGCTTCTATCTTAAAAGGATCCATAGCTAAACCGGCTTCAGATATAATATGGCCCAAAAAATTTACCTCTTTCTGCCAAAATTTGCATTCGGAAAACTTTGCTTTCAGATTACGTTCCCTCCAAGTCTCAATCCTCAAATGACCTTCATGCTCTTGCTCAGACTTAGAATATACTAAGATATCATCAATGAAGACCAAGACAAATCTATCTAAGTAGCTTCTGAACACTCTATTCATCAGTTCTACAAAGTATGCAGGAGCATTCATAAGCCCAAGCGGCATTACCAGCCATTCATAAGAGCCATATCGAGTGCGAAAGGCAGTGAGAGGTGTCTTCGGTTACTCGCAACTGATGGAATCCAGTGGCTAAGTTGAGATAGGAAAAGGCTTTTGCTCCACTTAACTGATCAAAAAGATCATCAACACGAGGTAGTGGATACTCATTCTTTACAGTCGGCTCATTAGGCTTTCTTTAATCAATGCACAAGCGGAGAGAGCCATCGGCCTTCTTTACAAAGATTGCAGAAGCTCCCCAATGAGAGCTACTTGATCGGATGAACTGCTTCCCCTCCAATTCAGTCAACTGCTTCCAAAGCTCCTCCATCTCAACACGAGGCATACAATTAGGTAGTCTACTGACCAGTTGGGATACAGGGATAAGATCTATGCGAAACCCCATAGCCCTCTTAGGCGGTAAGCCGGTAACAGGCTCAAACACATCACCAAAAACCCTAACAATAGGAACTCTGGCTATATCATCATCTTCTCATGACTCAATGAAATAGAGAGAATCATGAGCATTAGGGCCTTTCATATCAAGCATTATATTAACAAGCCCTTTGAAAGATGGATGTCCCAAGGTAATAACTATGTCTAAGCAAGAAAGATGAGCCTCATATCGTTCCAACCAATCCATCCCCAATATAATATCAAAGCCAAGATACTCAAACACATGCAAATCACATGAGAAAGGAAGTCCTCCTAAGAAGAGCTTAAGGTTTTTGCACAACATTCCAAGTGGTGCGGACCCGCCAGTGGGATTTGCAACCCTTAGAGATGTGACAAGATAAACTACTTCCAAAGCATATCTATCAGCTTAATCTTTAGATATAAAAGAGTGTGATGCACCAGTGTCAAAAGGTATGCAAATGAAAGTATCTCTAAATGGGATTGTACCTTCCATTACTTGCTTTCCCTTCCTCTGGCTCGGGTCTGGATCTCCCTCCATCACATGAAGCCTAGCTGCTTGCTTCTTCTTCGTGAGCTGCGGACAACTGTTCCTTAGATGTCCAATCTAGTGTCACTCATAGCACTCTCTTTGAGGATAAACATTAGCAAAATGCCACCTTTTCTCCACACTTAGAGCATTCCACTCTACCTTTACCTTGCTTTTGTGAGCCTGAAGCTTGTCCTTTCTTTTTCTTCTTTTGAGAATTTTGCTTCTTCTTAGGAAAAAAATGGAGCTTTCCTCTTAGGTGCATCATCATCTCTCGCGATACAAATCTTCATACCTCAAAGCCAAATCAACAATCTCATCAAAAGTGGAGCGAAGCTGAGTCAAGAGTTGTTCCCTCAGCTTCCTACGGAGACCATCTACAAATTTCTGATTCTTTTTGAACTGGGTGTTGATCAAATCTGCACCATACTTAGAGAGGGAATTGAAGGTATTGACGTACTCTTGAACTGACACATCCCTCTGCTTAAGCTCAATAAATCTACAAGTAAGGATGACCTTCTCTGCCTCTGGAACGAACCTTAACTCAAATCGCTCCCTAAATCTTTCCCATGTGAGCTCCTCATCTCCCCTCTCAGCATTAACAATATCAAACCAATCAGAGGCATTGCCTTGGAGGAAGCTAGAAGCAATCTCGACCTTTTGACGGTTAGTCACACCCATATGCCCAAAAACATGCTCGTAGGTTTTAAGCCAGGCCTGAACTTCAACAACACCTTCTTCCTAAGGAAAGGATTCTCTCCAATGCTCGTAAAGTCCTTACACATACGAGCGAAATCAGCTCTAGGAGCAACATTAGGAGCGGGTGCGGCTTGTGGCATGTTCCACATCAACTCCAACCACTGCTCCATCGTCAAAGGGGAGGTCTTCCAACCATCTTTCTCACTACTCTGCATATAGTGAGATATATCATTAAGCTGGAATTAAAACAATACTCACACTAGAACGCTAAAAGATTGGGGTTTTAGTTCAGGTATGTACAACTATTATTGTATGATGGGAGTGATACTATAAAATATACAGACATGCATGATGTTTCTACTATCTTGTGCTAATCCATGTTCTAAATATATTTTGTACTATGTCAAACCTGGGCTCTGATACCAACAGTGTGACGCCCGGCCCCTACACTCATGCTAACCAAGAGTAATACTAAGTATTATTGTTGGAAAGCATGGAGAATGGGACTCAATAGGGCTAAAAGTTGTACTCATTACTTTGAACAAACACTGGCATGTGAATTTAAAACTTCTCAACTTACCATTCGTGCTCAGTCTAAGTACAAAGCAATGGTACAAGAGAATTTCCCAAGTTACATTGTACAAAATACAATAGAATCAAGTGTAGCACAATGACAAAAGCATAATACATAATACATATCATAGTAGAGATGTCTGGAGTACATAGTCCATAATACATAATATCACTTCCCAAAATATATAATAGCATACATACCATAATACTACACATTACTGATAGTCTGAAGCTGCATAGTCCAAAACCCCAAAACATGGAAAAAGATAAGAATGCTGCTACAGTCCACGCAACCAAACCTGCATACAATCCTCAACCCGACCCGAGGATTGTAAAAAAAAAATCACATGGGTCAGACTATTTCTAGTGTGAGTGAAGTATGAATCTATGGACATCGAAATTTGATAACAAAAGATGAATGATGCCACTTGTATAAGTCAACATAAGGCGTGTGATTGTTACAATATTCGAACAATTTAGCATAATCAACGCATTGAATTAGCCATAATCTCAGACATCGGTATTGTATGTAACTCAATACAATACTCAAACAATTATCATATGTAAAGCAATATGATAATATAATAAGTAAGATGAAAAGGCACAGGTATTGTATGTAACCCAATACAATACCAAAACGTAAGCCAATACAATACCAAAACAATTATCATATGTAAAGCAATATGATAATATAGAAAGCAAGATTAAAAGGCATCGGTATTGTATGTAACCCAATACAATATCAAAACAATTATCATATGTAAAGCAATATGATAATATAAAAAGTAATATGAAATGGCATATGTGACGATTGCCCATAACCCTCACACTATACAAGAGGAATAATGTGCTGGAGGTGTGCCAAACAGTCATGAACAACATCAGAGTAGGAAAACGTAAGCGGAACCTGTCGTAAACTCACAGCGCAAGGATAAAATATAATAGAACATATACAACACGTAGAAATAATGAAGCAGAAACACAAGACGGTCATACAACCAGAAAGTGGTATCCACAACTTGGAAATAGTGTTTGTACAAAGTTTCCTCACTACATCACTCAGAAAAGCAAACAACGGAAATCTAATTATTAGATAGTAATAAAACTGGTATGTGAGCCTCCTGCTCGTCGTCGATCAGCATCATCGTCCTCAATAAAGCATCACCTGTCACCTGCTACTCAGTCTGCCCGTCCACAACCGGATGAACATCCCAAGGTAATAAGAGGAAACATAAAACATTGAGTCAGACAACAATCATAGTGAGCGATAAAACAGCTAACAAACTTCAACAATAAAGTGTATGAGAAGGGATAGATAAACATATTAATCTACCAACGACACCAGAGAAGAACTCAACCTTGTCTTTCCCACATCGGACAGTGGTAGCCTTTATTATAAACAATTCAACCATTCATCCATGGAAACCAGAACACCCTTCAATCATGGAAAACATTCATAACATCCAGATTATATAAGTCTCACACAGACAACCCTAATCGAGTTTAACATTCCCTAAGTACTTTCCCTAGAGGCCTAAATCAATATCAGTTAAGCACTCAAAGAACATCTCCCTCGACTTTGGATAATCTGTATGAGATAGTACAAACAGAACAACTAATCATCCATGACTAACTCTGGCTATCACTGCCAATCCTGCTTTGAAACCATCGTTAATCCTATGACGGCCAACCTTACCATATGTCAAGGGCTAATGGTAACCCCAGTTCTTGCATAAACTCCATATTCCCAACCTTGACAATGTCCAACCTTGACAACTAGGCCTTTCCCCAAGACACAGGGTACTCGACCTACAACCGGTCTTTTAGACATCTCTAGTGTACCCCTGCTTTGAGCCTGCTAGAACTTACGACAATGATATTCTCTTGGCCTTCACATCTCTAGTCACCCAACTTGATGACTTTTCATAGCTCAAGCAACCTTCTCGAGCAACCATTATCGAACAACTCATGGCCTTTGAGTTGCCACCACATTCGTTGTTCCACACCGATCAACAAGCACCTTTCAACACTTCGAACCTTCCTACTAGAATCGCTTTGAAGCTACACCATCACCGAGCCATATTGCACCTTTGCGCCACGGCATGGGTTTGGACACCTCTGTACAATTTTTTTTTTAAAACACCTTTTATTAAAATCAGAACCGTACCCGAAAAGTAAAATTTTCAGGAAATCAACACCGATCGGCCTTCCCCCTTCTTGGAGTACGCTAGTCGGCCTCCCCTTCCTAGAATACACCGGTCGACCTTCCCCCTTCCTGGAATACACCGATCAGCCTATCTCTCTGGAGCACCGGCCGCTGATCAGTTCGGGAAGCACGCCACCGGTCGGTCCTGGAAGCACACCACCGGTCGGTCCTCGAAGCACACTACCGGTCGGTCCTCTGATGTCACCGGTCGGTCCAAAACCAAGAACGCCTAACTATCGATCAGTCTAGAATCTGTACTATACCATACTTCATTTGTACTGCACCTGTACTACACCACCGACCAGCGTCCTACGGACTAATCGGTCTCCTGTACAGCCATATCCCAAATCCAATTTTGACCAAATCTTCGCCACACAACAAATTCGACGAAACTAACTCATGCAATACATCCAATATGATCATCAGCATGTTATGGAACCACTAATCATCATGAAAATGACATTTATCATCAAAAATACACCAACTCACTCTAAAACTAGTGATAAATGAACATATGAACAAAAATGACGGACCTATATGCAAAATCATAAGAAAACACATGGAAATTATCAATTTAATCTTACTAAATTAGGTCCACTGGTGTTCATATGAAAATAGACACATAATAGTGTTAATTTATGGTAAAACATTCCAATTTGATATAAAAAAAACTTGCACAAATACTCATGTACTTCATTGCATTCATGTGAGAGATGTAAATCACTCACCAATTATCCAAAACAAGCTAAAATGGTAGAAATAAGAATCCGAATAACGAATATTTCGAACCAAACTCCTCGATCCGATGAATTTTCCCTTGAAACGATGTAGATCTAGCCTCTAATGGTGTAGATTTATGATTTCCCCTCTTAGATTTGGATTTTTAATGGTGGAAAGGTGTTAGAGGAAGAAGGAGATCAATGACTCCAAATGAGAGAATGGGGAAGTAAACCTTTTCCCTCCACTCTCACCCCTTATTTATAGGCTCCAGCATCCCTCTAATGGGCCTTCTCCAAATCAGCCCATTAGCCTTCCAAAACCTGGACAACCAACTGAAAAACCTTAAAACAACGATTCCTTCCAAACCACTGAACCAAATCCTTAATGTAACCACTCTACGAAAAGGAAATCATTAATTCCTTCCCAATGCCATAGGTCCCACCCTTTGATTCGACCTGGGTCAAAAGTTATGCCCTGTACAAGACTGACAGGGACAAAATGGTCACAAAGAAAATCGATAAAAATTATGGACATGTCTCACATCCCCATAAGGAACATATTAAAAGATGAGAACGATCCAGCCCTCAGGGAATAAAATAAAAATATTTTACGATCTTCCGATACGTAAAATACAGGCTGTTACTGAAACACCCCACCTTCGTTAGGGTCACTCTCAAAGGGAATGCCCTAACTTTGGTGGAGGTTTATAAGTATAAGTCACAGATATACAAGACAGATATAAGAACACATATTTGTAAACAGCGGAAAAACAACAACTTTTATTTCATAAAAGCAAATACGTGCTACAACAATATCACCATAATTGTCTTACATCTTTTCCAAAAACATAACATAACACTTTCATAATCTGTCTTGATTACATTATTTAAAGAAGCATAAATAAAACATAGATAAACTGCAAAAGCCCCATAGTGGATTGTCCAAAGCCATAGTTCAAAACGAAAAAGTCCAAGCAATACATTTCTCTTCTTCAAGCTGGATGTTAAGGCTGGTCAAGCTGCTGCGTTCCCTCCCTGTGGACCTGGGGGGGGGGGGGAACGGAAGAAAAGAAGACGAAAGAAAAGTAGAGTCAGACATAAAGCCTGAGTAAGTCTAGTACTATTCTGTCTATGAATAAAGAACTGGGTATGATAAGTATAAACAAGAAGTGTGAAAGCACTATAACTTGGTTAAGTTGTCTAGGGTCGAATATACTATCGTACCCCATGTTAATCTCTGAACCCATATAAACTAGTTTCCAACTGGCACCCCATAATCAGGGTGATGTGATCCATTCTATGATGATCGGCTCCTACTCGCATAGTTACATGTGTCTTACGGCCCCCGATGTTGTAGTTACCTATGCTGGTCCCACCATGGGGTGTATCAAGTCCCATGGTGGCGGCCCGACACAATCCTAGGATGCACAGGTATGCTACTGGTGTCCAGTGCCTTATTTTTCTGTGTCGGAGTGTGTGCACGCCCGCACCCCATTAGAACCTACACTGCTACACCAGCGCCGTCGATTTTGACCTTTTACAATCAGCCCAGTAATCGTGCCCCACCCTGCCTAGTTTCAGGGTATCCTGATACACCTTCTAGGGTTACTGCTGAAAAGGGTCCCCCGTTACTAGGTTTTCTATCTCTAGCCAACATGCTAAGTTGGTTAAGTGTTTTCTAACCTAACTCCCACCAGTCCGTTTAGTTTAGCATGTTCCATTTTGATTAAGTCTTTAGTTCACTTAATCCTAACAATCCTGACTCAGCCTTAATTGTCTTATTAAAGCCTTGACCTCTCACATTAGACAGGTATTGTTGTGGCTGCCTGTTGCCGGTTGGTTCCGGGCAGTCTTACGCCACAACTCAGTCTAACCTCGGGTCCTTATTGGGCTCCATGTTTAACCTCCCATATTGGATAGGTATTGTTGTGACTACTGGACAGCCGGGCGGTTCCGGGCAGGTTTACATCACAACTCAATCCAACCTCGGGTTAAACACATCGTATGTTCTACATTTACATATTTTGTCTTTCTTCTTTATTTTCTTATATGTAAATATTTGCGGCCAATTAATAAGTTAATGGTGTAAAGGTTACACCAATCATGGGCCCAACCCATACTTGAATTTGGGCCCTTCTACTTTATACTTTCATTTATTAATTAATTTAACCCAACGTTATTTTCCCCCGTTTAACACGTCCGTTTATTAGATATATGTTGGGCTTAGCCTTTTTAAGCCCAACTTAGCCATGAGAAAAAGGGGAGGCTTAAAGCGTGATTACATACACAAAAAGGGGAATGTGAGCGCATGAACTTGCAACATAACGTTGGAACTACAAAATAGAAACTGGTGTACTTGCATAGTAGTAACATATACTTTGGTCATAAAGCATAGGTGACATGAATCAAAGCATGTAAACTTGTAGTTGAGATAAGAATCTAAATTGGATATCATAGTCATAACTACAACATGAACCTATATTTTTATTTAGGCATAATGTCAAACATAAGCAAATCATGTCCATAAGATTACTACATGTTTACAAAGGTACTTACTTTTGTTATTAACACAAAAGTATAGTTCAACTTAATTTATTCTCATAACTATGGCATAAATATTTCTAACATGAAATCATGATTTTTACTTTAGTCATGCAAACTTGCAAAAGGGATTTTTGAGTCTAACCTAGCTATGTACCACATATGTCATCATAAAATTCTTGTTAACAATATGGATTTCAATTATGCAAAATATCAATCATAGCCTAGTCATATCCATAAGTTTGCAAATAGGTCTTCTAGTACAAAAGCATGGCTCAATACATGATGCCAAATTTTCAACATAATTTCATATGGATTATGGTAACCAAAACTTATTCCAATTACTTCACAAAAATGATGTTTGTATAAAAATACACATTATGATGGCATAATAGCAAAGCCCCAAACTTGCATGAATTTCAATCAACTACATACATGTAGCTTCAACATGGATTACATAATTTGCGAATATTCCAAACGTAAACTTGCATAAAACTACCGCATGTAGTTTTTCATAATTGAATAACACAATTCGAGAATATCCAAACGTATACAATATTCCAAATCGATAAGAATCATAGTAACGCACAAATATGAATTACTTTATCGCCACAAATCAAGTATACAAACCAACACAATTATTTGTTCATACCAAAATAATACTCTACTTACAATGGTATGGCGAATTCTCCAATTTAGGGATTTGGAGATGCGATTCCTTGTTGATTTGATTTGATTAGGTTGCTTTATGCCTTAGAATTTGCCTCCTAATCCTCTCTCCAATTGGCGACTACTCTTAGTCGTTCCTCAGCAACATGGCGGCTTTGTTCTTATTTTTGAATGAATAGATTAGGGTTAGTCTAGGGTCATTTTTATAGGGTTTATGAACTGATTAGGACCATTGATGTTGCTTGGATTGATCGTAGCCATTCATTCGAAAGAGAGACCAATTAGAGCCTGCCACCTAGCCCTAATGACAAAGCAGACCACAGAAAATCGACCAACATAGAATAGGCCAGCCAGGGTGGACTGGGTTCGACCTGGGTCTGGACCAGGTCGACATGCCTGTCGACAGCCCTGTCGACAGGGCTGTCGACCTGGCTAGACCAGGTCGACAGCCCAGTCGACCTGGGTGTCTTAGGCGGGAGTTTTCCCGCCTTGGCCAATTGGGCCCGATTTTGGAATTAAAACTTATTTTTCTGAGCTGTTTTATTCTGTTCGAATTTTAAACTTAATTCAGAAACTTCCGAAGGCCATATCTTCTTCATACGGACTCCGTTTTTCGAAAACTCGGACTCTATTTCGCGTATTTTTCCGAGACGAACACAATGGCGTATCCCGTTTCCCTTAGTTCTTTGATTTGAAATTAATTATACTTTAATTTGTGAATTTCACAGTTATAGAATTCGCGGGGTGTTACATTCTCCCCCACTTAAAAGGATTTCGTCCCCGAAATCTTCAAGTTAGGAGGAATGTATATCCTAACATCCAATCATCCATCTACTCATCCATCAAACACGAGCATCCATTGTCCTTAAAAGACTTCTAATGCTTCATGATCATATGCGAAGTGTGTGTATACATGAACTTATCTAATGCAAAATCAGGCGGTCTACTGATTCAGTTGACCTCCTTAATGCGAATTATGTAAGTGCCATGAATCCATTATGTATGCAAATTTTCCTATTCTTGATTCTACATGAGTGCACAATCATTCAATACAAATGCAACATCCATATGACAAAACATTAAAGTTCAACCATATACGAATGCAAACATATATGCATATGCAATATGAAGTGACTGAGCCGATCTAAAACCTAGATTGTGTGTGTATATGCAACCACGAGCAACCACTAGCAATCACTTGCAACCACTTGCAACCATCATCCATAACATGTTTCAATTACATGTTCCATCCAAAGGGTTTCTACCTAAAAGATAAGGTCGAGGAAATACACCTAAAAAGATAGATAAAAGCGCAACTTAAGGAAAAGGAAAGATCAAGGATGTACCCTCGAACAGAAAAGGGTAGGCAGTGCGTATTCTAGCTTCAGTTTCCCAAGTCGCGTCTCCCTCGGCGTCGCTCCACTGAACTTTGACGAGTTTGACTTCACGGTTGCGTAGCTTCTTCACTTCCGTTCCTAATATGCGGGTTGGAACTTTTCTTATGGTTGCTTCGCGTTCCACTTCGGCCTCTTCGAGGATATTTGGCTCTACCACTTCAGCAGACTCATGTAGACATTTTCGGAGATGTGAAACGTGAAAAACGTTATGGACTCCGGCCAACTTCTCGGGTAGCTCTAATCTATAGGCCATTTTCCCAATTTTCTCGATGATAGGGAATGGCCCTACGAACCTTGGTGCCAGTTTTCCTGTGGTTCCAAAACGAACAACGTTCCTTAGCGGTGATACCTTGAGAAAAACTCTGTCTCCAACCTCAAATTCTAGGTCGGTTCTTCTCTTGTCGGCATAGGACTTTTGTCTGTCTTGGGCCGTCTTCATCCTTCTTCGTATTAAGTCTACTTTCTCTGAAGTCTCTCGGATCATATCTGGTCCAAGTATGAGCTTATCCGTAGACTCCCACCAACAAGTGGGCGATCGGCACGGTCTTCCATATAAAGCTTCGAAGGGCGCCATTCCGATGGTTGCTTGATAGCTGTTGTTGTAGGCAAATTCCACCAAAGGAAGGTGGTCTTCCCATGTCCCTCCGAAGTCAAGGACGCATAGCCTTAAAAGGTCTTCCAAAACTCTGTTCACTCTCTCTGTTTGGCCGTCGGTTTGGGGATGATAGGCTGTGCTTAAGCATAATTGCGTTCCTACTGCTTCTTGCAGACTCCGCCAAAACTCACTGGTGAAGATGGGGTCTCGGTCACTAACAATGCTAGATGGTATTCCATGGAGTCGAACGATTTCCTTGAGGTAAAGTGATGCTAGGGATGAGGCAGTTCTTTTACTTTTGACAGGTAAAAAGTGGGCGCTTTTAGTAAGCCTATCCACTATTACCCAAATGCTAGTGTTGCCTCTCCTAGACCTAGGCAGCCCATCGATGAAGTCCATTGAGATGCTATCCCACTTCCACTGTGGGACCTCCAGAGGATGTAGTAGTCCGCCAGGCTTTTTCTGTTCCGCCTTAACCTGTTGGCACACCATACACTTAGAAACGAATTCTGCCACGTCCTTTTTCATGCCGTTCCAGAAGAAAGTCCTTTTTATATCTTTGTACATTTTATCTCCGCCTGGGTGTATCGTCATCTTGGAGTGATGTGCTTCCTCGAGAACCTTCTTTACTAAATCTTTTGTTTGTGGGATGCATAGTCTTCCGTCTCGCCTTAGCAAACCCTTACCGTCGATGGAGTATCTGTTGAGGTGACTTGAAGTCTCACCCCTAATTAGCCTATCAATTGTTTCCACAAGCTGAGGGTCTTCGCGTTGTGCTATCCCTACTGAATCCACTAAAGTTGGGCGCACTTCGAGAGATGCTAACAAGCCTGGTACGAAGTCGAAGGAAGGCCTAAAGTCGAAGCTGGCTATAAACTCTAGGCTTTGTCTTTCAACAAACAACGGGCTTAGGGTCAATTTCTTTCGGCTCAACGCGTCTGCCACTACGTTGCCTTTGCCCGGAGTGTAGGAGATTTCGAAATCGTACGAGGCAAGAAACTCCATCCATCTTTGTTGCCTCAAGTTAAGATCTTTTTGCGAGAAAAGATATTTCAACGATTTATGGTCAGTGTAAAGTTCGAACTTCTCACCTAGGAGATAATGTCGCCAAGACTTGAGTGCAAAGACGATGGCGGCTAACTCAAGATCGTGGGTTGGGTAGTTCTTTTCGTGCACTTTCAACTGCCTCCCGCCATAAGCTACTACCCTTCCTTCTTGCATTAAGACGGCGCCTAGCCCTATCCCACATGCATCCGTATAAACAGTGAACATCTTGCTCCCATCTGGCAGCGTCAAAACTGGGGCTGTTGTAAGAGCCCTTTTCAGTCGTTGGAAAGCAAACTCGCAATCCAAATCCCAATTGAACACTAGATTCTTCTTAGTCAATTTCGTGAGCGGAGCTGAGATTTTCGCAAAATCCCTTATAAACTTTCGATAGAAACCTGCAAGTCCTAGAAAGCTTCGGACCTCAGTCGCATTCCTTGGTGTCTTCCAATCCTGTACCGCCACTACCTTAGCAGGGTCCACTGCTAACCCTTGTTTGGATACTATGTGCCCAAGGAACCTCACCTCTTCTCTCCAAAAGTGACATTTGGAGAATTTGGCTTTTAGTTGATGGACTCGCAAAGTTTCCATGATTGCCCTTAAGTGTTGAGCATGTTCCTCTTCACTTTTTGAGAAGATAAGGATATCATCTACGAAGACCACTACGAATTTGTTGAGGAAATCTCTAAATACCCTACTCATCAGGTCCACGAAGTAAGCAGGTGCATTTGTCAAGCCGAAAGGCATGACAAGCCATTCAAAGAAGCCGTCTGGGGTTCTGAACGTCGTTTTATCGATGCTATCTTCAGCCACCCTTAGCTGATGAAAACCGGTTGCTAAATCGAGCTGGGAGAAAACAGACGCTCCTACAAGCTGGTCAAACAAATCGTCAATTCTAGGGAGAGGGTGCCTATTCTTTTTCGTTAGCTTGTTGAGCTCCCTATAGTCAACACATAGACGGAGTGAACCATCCGCCTTTGTAGCGAATACCACTGGAGCGCCCCATTCTGAAATGCTCCTCCTAATGAACCCCTTTTCTAGAAGCCCTTTAATCTGTTTACTGAGCTCTTTCCTTTCCCGTGGAGCCATGTGTCAAACGGGTAACGCAACGGGCTTTGCATTATCTACAAGATATATGCGGAAGTCTATTTCCCGCTTCGGAGGCAAGCCCTTCACCTCTTCAAAGACATCCGGATATTCCCGGACCACTCTAACTGATTGCAAATTTTCAACAGAGGCATCTAGCGATTCAAGATAACTAAGCATAACCGCATACGAGGGATTGCAAGAAATTTCCAAAGTATTACCGAGCTGGGTTAGGAGCCTAACAACCCTTTTCTCACAATCAAGGATGGCCCCATTACTGGATAGCCAATCCATACCCAAAATCAAACCATACCCCGAAAAGCCCAAAACAAAGGCACTACATTGAAATTCTACACTTAGAATAGAAATTTTCAATCCCAAACAGATCATAGACAAATGAGCTGGGCCCCCAATTGGGTTTGAAACAATTAAGGGGTCCTCTACCATACTAGTTTTTAGGTGCAGAGATTCTACTAAAGCAGACGAGATAAAGGAGTGTGATGCGCCAGAATCAAATAAAGTGCGAACGGGGTGATCATAAAGATAAACTACACTTTCTACAGAAGTATTTATACCTCGCTGTTGCAGAGGTGGCGCTTCCAGCACATGAACCTGTGCCCCTGGGGTGGATCCAGCCCTCTGCCCCTGTCCTCGTTTCTTTGGGCAGTCCTTAGCCCTGTGGCCTGTCTCACCGCAAGAAAAGCACCCACCATTCTCCTTGGCCTTCTTTTTCCGGCAGTCCTTTACTAAGTGCCCCACTTTGCCACAGAAATTACACTTCCTCTTCTCTTTGTTGCCTTTCCCACCCTTCTTAAAGTCTGTCTTCTTAGGCTGCAAACCCTCTTTCTTCCCTTGAGAGCTTTCTGCCTTTGTCTCCTTCTTGCCCTTATCCTCTTCATTCAGCAATGCCATTTGCACCAATCTTTCATACGTGGCTCCCATGGGTATATGGGTCATGGCCAAACTGTGTAATGGCTCATTCAACCCTTTGACGAAACGGAGAGCCTTCTTGTGCGGGGTGTTGACTAGGTCAAGTCCAAACCTAGCCAGCTCATCGAACTGATTCACATACTCTCTGACTGTCTTGTCCCCTTGCTTAAGAAATAAGAATTTTTCCAACTGCAAACTTCTTTCCGCATCTGAGAGAAATTTAGTCTCAAACCTTGCCCTAAAGTCCTCCCATGTCTCCACTGGTCTTTCAGCATTAGTGACTTCCCACCAGTAGGAAGCCTCGCCCTTCAATAGCCATACTGCCAATTGTACTTTTTGTCTATCTTCTACCTCAAAGATGATGAATAGGTCCTTCGTTTCCTTCAGCCAATTTCTAGCTGCCACGAAGGACTCAGTTCCATGGAAATCCTTTCCTCCCATAGCTTTAAAATCTTTAAATATCTTAGCAAAAGTGTTTCCCCGAGGAGGAGGTGGAGGAAAAGTTGCCGCTGCAGCTGGATGATTTCCTGCAGCTGGGGGAGGAGGAACGGTAGGACCTGGCTGAGTGGCCCTTGCTTCTAAGAACCGTCTAAACCAACCAGGTATTGGCACCCCTTCCGGCAAGTTAAGATCTTCGGACATGCTGAAACAAAAAGGATAGATTCAAAACGAAGGATAAGAGATAGTACCTATGGCTTTGGGGAGTGGACTTTGCCTTTTTAAAAATAAAATAATATTTTTCTTTTAAAAAATGCTTCTTTAAATTTCCTTTTTGAAAATAAATTTTCAAAACTTTTTATCTTATCTGGTAAACCTATGCTCTGATACCAAGTGAAACACCCCACCTCCGTTAGGGTCACTCTCAAAGGGAATGCCCTAACTTTGGTGGAGGTTTATAAGTATAAGTCACAGATATACAAGACATATATAAGAACACATATTTGTAAACAGCGGAAAAACAACAACTTTTATTTCATAAAAGCAAATACGTGCTACAACAATATCACCATAATTGTCTTACATCTTTTCCAAAAACATAACATAACACTTTCATAATCTGTCTTGATTACATTATTTAAAGAAGCATAAATAAAACATAGATAAACTGCAAAAGCCCCATAGTGGATTGTCCAAAGCCATAGTTCAAAACGAAAAAGTCCAAGCAATACATTTCTCTTCTTCAAGCTGGATGTTAAGGCTGGTCAAGCTGCTGTGTTCCCTCCCTGTGGACCTGAGGGGGGGGGGGGGAACGGAAGAAAAGAAGACGAAAGAAAAGTAGAGTCAGACATAAAGCCTGAGTAAGTCTAGTACTATTCTGTCTATGAATAAAGAACTGGGTATGATAAGTATAAACAAGAAGTGTGAAAGCACTATAACTTGGTTAAGTTGTCTAGGGTCGAATATACTATCGTACCCCATGTTAATCTCTGAACCCATATAAACTAGTTTCCAACTGGCACCCCATAATCAGGGTGATGTGATCCATTCTATGATGATCGGCTCCTACTCGCATAGTTACATGTGTCTTACGGCCCCCGATGTTGTAGTTACCTATGCTGGTCCCACCATGGGGTGTATCAAGTCCCATGGTGGCGGCCCGACACAATCCTAGGATGCACAGGTATGCTACTGGTGTCTAGTGCCTTATTTTTCTGCGCCAGAGTGTGTGTACGCCCGCACCCCGTTAGAACCTACACTGCTACACCACCGCCGTCGATTTTGACCTCTTACAATCAGCCCAGTAATCGTGCCCCACCCTGCCTAGTTTCAGGGTATCCTGATACACCTTCTAGGGTTACTGCTGAAAAGGGTCCCCCGTTACTAGGTTTTCTATCTCTAGCCAACATGCTAAGTTGGTTAAGTGTTTTCTAACCTAACCCCCACCAGTCCGTTTAGTTTAGCATGTTCCATTTTGATTAAGTCTTTAGTTCACTTAATCCTAACAATCCTGACTCAGCCTTAATTGTCTTATTAAAGCCTTGACCTCTCACATTAGACAGGTATTGTTGTGGATGCCTGTTGCCGGTTGGTTCCGGGCAGTCTTACGCCACAACTCAGTCTAACCTCGGGTCCTTATTGGGCTCCATGTTTAACCTCCCACATTGGATAGGTATTGTTGTGACTACTGGACACCCGGGCGGTTCCGGGCAGGTTTACATCACAACTCAATCCAACCTCGGGTTAAACACATCGTATGTTCTACATTTACATATTTTGTCTTTCTTCTTTATTTTCTTATATGTAAATATTTGCGGCCAATTAATAAGTTAATGGTGTAAAGGTTACACCAATCATGGGCCCAACCCATACTTGAATTTGGGCCCTTCTACTTTATACTTTCATTTATTAATTAATTTAACCCAACGTTATTTTCCCCCGTTTAACACGTCCGTTTATTAGATATATGTTGGGCTTAGCCTTTTTAAGCCCAACTTAGCCATGAGAAAAAGGGGAGGCTTAAAGCGTGATTACATACACAAAAAGGGGAATGTGAGCGCATGAACTTGCAACATAACGTTGGAACTACAAAATAGAAACTGGTGTACTTGCATAGTAGTAACATATACTTTGGTCATAAAGCATAGGTGACATGAATCAAAGCATGTAAACTTGTAGTTGAGATAAGAATCTAAATTGGATATCATAGTCATAACTACAACATGAACCTATATTTTTATTTAGGCATAATGTCAAACATAAGCAAATCATGTCCATAAGATTACTACATGTTTACAAAGGTACTTACTTTTGTTATTAACACAAAAGTATAGTTCAACTTAATTTATTCTCATAACTATGGCATAAATATTTCTAACATGAAATCATGATTTTTACTTTAGTCATGCAAACTTGCAAAAGGGATTTTTGAGTCTAACCTAGCTATGTACCACATATGTCATCATAAAATTCTTGTTAACAATATGGATTTCAATTATGCAAAATATCAATCATAGCCTAGTCATATCCATAAGTTTGCAAATAGGTCTTCTAGTACAAAAGCATGGCTCAATACATGATGCCAAATTTTCAACATAATTTCATATGGATTATGGTAACCCAAACTTATTCCAATTACTTCACAAAAATGATGTTTGTATAAAAATACACATTATGATGGCATAATAGCAAAGCCCCAAACTTGCATGAATTTCAATCAACTACATACATGTAGCTTCAACATGGATTACATAATTTGCGAATATTCCAAACGTAAACTTGCATAAAACTACCGCATGTAGTTTTTCATAATTGAATAACACAATTCGAGAATATCCAAACGTATACAATATTCCAAATCGATAAGAATCATAGTAACGCACAAATATGAATTACTTTATCGCCACAAATCAAGTATACAAACCAACACAATTATTTGTTCATACCAAAATAATACTCTACTTACAATGGTATGGCGAATTCTCCAATTTAGGGATTTGGAGATGCGATTCCTTGTTGATTTGATTTGATTAGGTTGCTTTATGCCTTAGAATTTGCCTCCTAATCCTCTCTCCAATTGGCGGCTACTCTTAGTCGTTCCTCAGCAACATGGCGGCTTTGTTCTTATTTTTGAATGAATAGATTAGGGTTAGTCTAGGGTCATTTTTATAGGGTTTATGAACTGATTAGGACCATTGATGTTGCTTGGATTGATCGTAGCCATTCATTCGAAAGAGAGACCAATTAGAGCCTGCCACCTAGCCCTAATGACAAAGCAGACCACAGAAAATCGACCAACATAGAATAGGCCAGCCAGGGTGGACTGGGTTCGACCTGGGTCTGGACCAGGTCGACATGCCTGTCGACAGCCCTGTCGACAACCCTGTCGACCTGGCTAGACCAGGTCGACAGCCCAGTCGACCTGGGTGTCTTAGGCGGGAGTTTTCCCGCCTTGGCCAATTGGGCCCGATTTTGGAATTAAAACTTATTTTTCTGAGCTGTTTTATTCTGTTCGAATTTTAAACTTAATTCAGAAACTTCCGAAGGCCATATCTTCTTCATACGGACTCCGTTTTTCGAAAACTCGGACTCTATTTCGCGTATTTTTCCGAGACGAACGCAATGGCGTATCCCGTTTCCCTTAGTTCTTTGATTTGAAATTAATTATACTTTAATTTATGAATTTCACAGTTATAGAATTCGCGGGGTGTTACAGTTACATTCTCCCCCCTTTAAGAATTTCGCCCTCGAAATTCCAAACGGACATAAGCAACCACAACAATTCTGCATGCCTATCATCTATGAGAAGCCAATTCTATCATCCAAACTAGCAACCATCAAGCCATGCATCCATAGCCTTATTCTAGCACGTAGAACTCTACCACACAACAACAAGATACAACGATGATACGATCAAAGGGTCCTACCGACGAAGAGTTCTGGATGAGTCGCCTTCATATTCTCTTCCATCTCCCATGTACAATCGTCGTCATCTTCACTCCATTGCACCTTGACTAGCCTAACTGTCTTCCTCCTAAGCATTTTTGTGTCATTCCCCACAACATGAAGTGTCTTACGAGGTCTCGTAACTGCGATCTCTACTTCTAGATCTTCGTACTTCTCGGGAGATACCACCACATTTGAATCATGCACGAACTTCCGTAGAAACGACACAACGAACACATTATGCACACTCGACATCTTCTCGGGTAACTCCAATCTGCGAGCTTTCCAATTCGCCCGACTATCGGAAATGGTCCAACGAACCTAGGAACTAACTTTCCTTTACTTCCAAATCTCACCATATGCTTCAACGGTGAAACCTTCACAAAAACCATATCGCCTACGTAGAATTCTAAATCTTTCCGACGTTTATCCGCATAACTCTTTTGAAGATCTTGGGCTGCCTTCATTCGCTGCCAAACAATCTCGATACAATCTGAGGTTTCTCTAATCATCTCAGGCCCAAGTACCAACTTATCTCCAATTTCTAACCAACATGCTGGAGAATTGCACGGCCTCCCATACAACGCTCGTATGGTGCCATCCCAATGCTAGACTGGTAGCTATTATTATATGCAAAATCAACTAGATGTAGATGGTCTTCCCATGATCCTCCAAATTCTAACACACAAGCCCTCAGGAGATCTTCTAAAACTCGATTGACTCTCTCGGTCTGACCATCAGTTTGGGGAAGATATGCCGTACTTAAGCACAACTCGGTTCCCAAAGCTTCTTGCAAACTTTTCCAAAATCCACTCGTGAATAATGGATCTCGGTCACTCACTATACTCTTTGGGACACCATGGAATCGAACAATCCATTTCACATAAAGTTCAGCCAATTTCGATGTCGTCCTAGTTGACTTAACAGGAATGAATCTCGCTCTTTTGGTCAAACGATCCACGATGCCCAGATCCCCTCGTTTCCTGCCCTGGTTCAAGGTAGTCCATCGATAAAATCCATCGATACTTGCTTCCACTTCCACATAGGAACTTCCAATGGCTGAAGCAAACCACTCGGCTTCTGCTGTTCAGCTTTCACAGATTGACAGTTCATACACTTGGAAATGAATTTCCCAATGTCTCGCTTCATCCCTTCCCAGTAGTAGACTCTCTTCATGTCCCGATACATCTTATTACAACCGGGATGAATCGTCAGCTTTGACTGATGACATTCTCTAAGAACCCCATTCCTCAATCAGACGATATCAGGAACAACTAATCACCCTTGCTTTCGAAGCCAATATTCTTGATCGACCTCGAACTCTTTATCTTCTGGTTCTAGTTTCTAAATGAACTCGACAAGCTTTGCGTCTTTCTTTTGGCTCTCGCCAGTCCTTTCGATAAGAGTAGGTCTTACCGACAAGCTTGCCAACATTTCAGGTTCCAACTCGCACCTTGGCCTGAAATCGAACCTTGCCAAGTATTCGAGGCCCCTCTATTCCGAAAACATCGCCCCCAAACTTGTGTCTCTTCGACTCAATGCATCTGCAATAGCATTGCCTTTACCAGGAGTATAGGCTATACCAAAATCATATCACGCCAGAAACTCTAACCATCTTTGCTACCGAAGATTTAAATCCTTTTGGGAGAAAAGATACTTCAACGATTTGCGATCCGTAAACAACTCGAATTGAACTCCCAATAGATAATGTCTCCACATCTGCAGAGCAAATACAATCGCTACCAACTCCAAATCATGAGTTAGGTAATTCTTCTCATGCAGCTTTAGCTGTCGACTCGCTTAGGCCACAACCTTATCCTACTACATTAGTACTGCTCCAAGCCCAGTACCACATACATCGGTATACACCACCATCTCTTCATTCCCGCTTGGAATGGTCAACGCAGGAGCACTCGTCAATCTCTCCTTCAGGATTCCGAATGCTTGTTCACACTTTGCATCCCATGTGAAAACTTGGTTCTTCTTCGCCAATCCTGTCAACGGTGCAGCTATCTTGGAGAAATCCTTGATAAACCATCGGTAATATCCTGCCAACCCATGGAAACTCTGAACATCCGTCACATTCTTAGGTTGATCCCAAACCTGGATTGCTGCAACTTTAGCGGGGTCAACCGCTATCCCTTTTCCAAAAACTACATGGCCTAAGAATCTCACTTCACTCTTCCAGAAGTGACACTTGGAACACTTAGCTCTCAGCTGATGCTTTCACAAGATCTTTAATACAGCTCTCAAGTGCACTTGTGCTCTTCTACATTCTAGGAGTAAACCAAAATATCATCCACGAACATAATCAAGAACTTGTTCAACTGATCTCTGAACACTCTATTAATAAGATCCACGAATTATGCTGGTGCGTTAGTCAATCCGAATGGCATCACCAACCACTCGAAGAAACCATATGGTGTCCTAAAAGCAGTCTTTGGCACACTATCCTTTGACACCCTCAATTGGTGAAATCCTATTGCCAAATCCATTTGGGAAAACACTTTGGCTTTGTGAAGCTGATCGAACAAGTCATCAATCCTTTGTAATGGATACTTGTTCTTCTTAGTCACCTTGTTTAGCTAACGATAGTCCACACACAATCTTAACGAGCCATCTGCCTTGGTTGCAAATGCGACTGGTGCACCCCACTCGGAAACACTCTTCTGAATGAATCCTTTTCCCAAAAGGTCACGAACTTGCACCTCTAACTTTCGTTGTTCCCTAGGCGCCATCCGCCTAAGAGGCATAACGATTGGTCTAGCACCTTCGACCAAATCGATCCTAAACTCGATCTCACGATGCGGCGGCAACTCTTTGACCACGTCAAAGACATCTACATACTCGTTAGCGATCAACACTGATGACAGGTCTTCCTGTGGAATCCCAAGCGAATATAGATAACTCACGAAGACCCCATCTTCGCGCTTACATCTAATCAACACCTTTCGTCCTTCCACATCCCCGACCCTCACCTCTAGTTTCTCGCAATTCACCCTTGTCCCATATCTCTTGAGCCAATCCATGCCCAAGATGATCCCATATCCAGCGAAGTTAAGAACAAAGCAATCACACATAAAAGAGCAACCATGACTCAACAACACTAGACCACGACAAATCATGCACAAACTGGACGAACCCTCAATTGGATTAGTCACGATCAATGGTCTATCACAAATCTTGGGTTCGAAACCCAAACGACGCACAAGCTCATTGCAAATGAATGAATGAGATGCTCCAGTATCAAAAAGCACACGAACTGAAACACCATTAACGGAAAGAGTACTTGCACCATGACACCCTTCCCATTTTCCTCAAAAGTAGGAGCCCTTGAAGAAGTTGGTACAGAATCTAAATCATATGCCCTCACAACCTGCTTGACCTTAGCTGATTTTGGACAATCTTACTTCTCATGCCCAGGCTTCTCACATTTGAAGCACTTCTTCTTAGCTTTGGGATTCTTGCACTCATTAGCAAAATGACCTTTCTACTGGCAGTTAAAGCAAACCACCTCACTCTCGGGTTTGTTTTGGCCATCCTTTCTTTTCTGTTGTTGTTGCTTCCTCTTTTTATTATTACCACCCTACTGTGGTTTCTAAGCTTCCTTGGTTGCAGCGACAACATTTGCTTCCTTAGGAAAAAAGCTCT
The DNA here is from genome assembly GCA_030737875.1 of Allium sativum. Classification (NCBI taxonomy): domain Eukaryota; kingdom Viridiplantae; phylum Streptophyta; class Magnoliopsida; order Asparagales; family Amaryllidaceae; genus Allium; species Allium sativum. Next base: position 417,029,746 of record CM060913.1, on the reverse strand, counting down.
CATGGCAAATAGCTTTTTCCATAATCTTCTCAAATGAATCATCAAGATGGTACACTAACGGCTTTCCGATATAAGCATACAAACCCAAGACAAACTTCTCGTTCTTCTGATAGGGTGTATCAATGTATGAACGAGCATATCTAGACAAGGCTTCAAAGTCAGAGATGTAGTCAAGAATAGAATGACCATTCTATTTCAGCTCCATGAACTTTTTGAAGAGAACAGACTTCTGAGCAGTGGAGATAAACTTTGCTTCAAACTTAGCCTGGAATTGCTCCCACGAAATCTCCTCTTCCGGAGTCTCAAGTATGATAGAATTCCACCATTTCATGGCCCTTCCCTGCAGCTGCCTTGATGCAACCTTTCTCTTTATTGCATCCTCAATACCCAAGTCTTCAAAGATTCAGACACATGAATCCATCCACCTCGGAACCTCTTCAGCAGGTTCAGTTCTCTTGAATGGTTTTACCCTTAGAGATGTAAAGTCCTTGCACAGCTTTGCAAAATCTACTCCTCTAAGAATTCGCATACCTACATCTACCGTAGCCGCCACTGGAGCGGGAACCCTATTCATATTGCTGCCGCCATGGCCTCAAACATGGCTGGGTAGTATGGTTCGCCACCATTTTCCCCTCCAGTGTTAGCTCTCCTAGCAGCGCGTCTTGATGGTCGTCTACTCATTCTAAATCTTCAATTTAGAATAATTAGCCACTACCAAGAAAAACTGTTAAAGAGATACAACCGCTACTACTATATATGCTAATATATATAGTAAACAACCAATTAAAAGCTACAAGTATGTCTCTCATATGTGATGATGTCTTTGAACTTTGGCCAAAAATCGTTGACCAGAGCTCTGATACCAAATGTGACGACCGCCCATAACCCCCACGCTATACAAGAGGAATAATGTGCTGGAGGGTGTGCCAGGCAGTCATAAACGATCATCAAAGTAGGAAAACACAAATGGAACTTGTCGTAAACTCACAGCGCAAGGATAAAATATAATAGAACATATACAACAGGTAGAAATAATGAAGCAGAAACACACGACGTTCATACAACCAGAAAGTAGTATCCACAACAGGAAATAGTGGTTGTACAAATTTGCCTCACTACATCACTCAAAAAAGCAAACAACGGAAATCCAATTATTAGATAGTAATAAAACTCGTACGTGAGCCTCCTGCTCATCGTCGATCAGCATCATCATCCTCACTACAACATCAACTGTCACCTGCTACTCAGTCTGCCCATCCACAACCAGATGAACAACCCAAGGTAATAAGAGGAAACATAAAACCTTGAGTCAGACAATAGTCTTAGTGAGGGATAAAACAGCTAACAAACTTCAACAATAAAGTGTATGACAAGGGATAGAAAAACATACAATCTACCCAAGACACCAGAGAAGAACTCAACCTTGTCTTCCCCACATCGGACAGTGACAGCCTTTACTATAAACAATTCAACCATTCATCCTTGGATACTAGAACACCCATTTAATCATGGAAAGCATTCATAACATCCAGATTATATAAGTCTCACACAGACAACCCTAATAGAGTTTAACATTCCCCAAGTACTCTCCCCAGAGGCTTAAACCAATACCAATTAAGCACTCATAGAATATCTTCCTCGACTTTGGATAATCTATGTGAGATATTACAAATAGAACAACCAATCATCCATGACTGACTCTGGCTATCACCGCTAATCCTGCTTTGAAACCATCATTAATCGTATGATGGCCAACCTTGCCATATGTCAAGGGCTAGTAATCCCAGTTCTAGCATAAACTCCATATATCCAACCTTGACAATGTCCAACCTTGACAGCTAGGCCTTTCCCCAAGACCCAGGGTACTCGACCTACAACCGGTCTTTTAGACATCTCTAGTGTACCCCTGCTTTGAGCCTACTAGAACTTATGACAACGATAATCTCTCTGCCTTCACATCTCTAGTCACCCAACCTGATGACTTTTCATAGCTCAAGCAACCTTCTCGAGCAACCATTATCCACCAACTCACGATCTTTGAGTTGCCACCACATTCGTTGTTCCACACCGATCAACGAGCACCTTTAAACACTTCGAACCTTCCTACTTGAATCGCTTCGAAGTTACACCATCACCGAGCCATATTGCACCTCTGTGCTGCGGCACGGGTTCGAACACCGCTGTCCAATTTTTTTTTAAAACACCTTTTATTAAAATTAGAACCGTACGCGAAAAGTAAAATTTTCAGGAAATCAACACCGATCGACCTTCCCCTTTTTGCAGTACACCGTTCGGCCTCCCCCTTCCTGAAATACACAGGTCGGCCTTCCCCCTTCCTAGAATACACCGGTCGGCCTATACCTCTGGAGCACTGGTCGATCCTCTGAAGCACACCCGCTGATCAGTTCTGGAAGCACACCACCAGTCGGTCCTGGAAGCACACCACCGGTCGGTCCTGGAAGAACACCACTGGTCGGTCCTCTGAAGCACACCCGTTGATCAGTTCTGGAAGCACACCACCAGTCGGTCCTGGAAGCACACCACCGGTCGATCCTGGAAGCACACCACCATTCGGTCCTCTGATGTTACTGATCGGTCCAAAACTTGGAATGCCTACCTAACGATCAGTCTAGAATCTGTACCACACCATACTTCATTCGTACTACACCTGTACTACACCACCGACCAGCCTCCTACCGACCGATCGGTCCCCTGTACAGCCATATCCCAAATCCAATTTCGACCAAATCTTCGCCACACAACAAATTTGACGAAACTAACTCATGCAATACATCCAATACGATCATCAGAATGTTATGGAACCACTAATCATCATGAAAATGACAATTATCATCAAAAATACAGCAATTCACTCTAAAACTAGTGATAAATGAACATATGAACAAAAATAATGGACCTATATGCAAAATCATAAGAAAACATACGGAAATTATCAATTTAATCTTGCTAAATTAGGTCCTATGGAATTCATATGAAAATAGACAAATAATTGTGTAAATCTATTGTAAAACATTCCAATTTGATGAAAAACATGCACAAATACTCATATACTTCATCGCATTCATGTGAGAGATGCAAATCACTCACCAATTATCCAAAACAAGCTAAAATGGTAGAAATAAGAATCCGAACAGCTAATACTTCGAATCAAATTCCTTGATTCGATGAATTTGCCCTTGAAACAATGAAGATCTAGCCTCCAATGGTGTAGATCTATGATTTCCCTCCTTAGATTTTGATTTTTAATGGTGGAAAGGTGTTAGAGGAAGAAGGAGATTAATGCCTCCAAATGAGAGGATGGGAAAGTAAACCTTTACCCTCCACTCTCACCCCCTATTTATAGGCTCCACCATCCCACTAATGGGCCTTCTACAAATCAGCCCATTAGCCTTCTAAAACCTGGACAGCCAACTGAAAAATCTTAAAACAACGATTTCTCCTAAACCGTTGAACCAAATCCTTAATGTAACCACTCTACGGAAAGACAATCATCAATTCCTTTCCAATGGCACAGGTCTTACCCTCTGATTCGACCAGAGTCAAAAATTACGGACATGTCTTACATCCTCATAAGCAACATATTAAAATAAGAGAATGATCCAGCCCTCAGGGAATAAAAAAAATTTATGATCTTTCGATACATAAAATACGGGCTGTTACAGCATAGGTATTGTATGTAACCCAATACAATACCCAAACAATTACCATATGTGAAGCAATATGATAATATAAAAAGCAAGATTAAAAGGCATCGGTATTGTATGTAACCCAATACAATACCAAAACAACTATCATATGTAAAGCAATATGATAATATAATAATTAAATGTTGGTTAAAATACCAGGTTTCCAAATTAACATGGGTAATACCCAACATTATTTAAATAAATAAGAAGGTAAAGAATTATGGGAACTACGGGATAAATATAATATGACTCATAACAGATATCAAATAAACAGACGCTAGTATTGTAATATCACAATGGTAGAGATCGAGCGCGCGCGGAGACATCAGCACTGTAACTTACTCATAACAACACCTGGCGATCAACCCTGGATAACCAAGACGGGCTAAGGCAAAGGCTGTATGCTACCCGTTCACAGCACTGCACGTGGGACCCCCACTCCTCCATCTGATGTAGTCTGTGACCCGCCGATCGGAAATCCCGATCAAAACAACAAAATTGCCCAATATAGCAGACCGTTTGACCTTTAGTGGTAGATGGAAGAAATTTAAAACCACCGAGATTCAGGTAGCGAACCTAAATCAGGTCGACCAAGATGGAGTTTTGTCCCATTGGTACAACAGAGTCTAATCTATCCCAATCCCAAAATAATTTTTTTTAATCATTATTTTGTAAATTCATGCCTTAAAAATTCATAGTATTTATAACACATAAACACTATATAACCTATCATGGCAACATTCATAAAAGTAAATTTTATAAAACCTAGTATACTTTCCAAAAAGACTAACACAAGTCCATAGATTTTTACTCTTTCGTTTCGCTCTAATACACAAGTTCCTCATAATACTTATGTATTAAAATGAAATATAAGCTTTTTTAGCATGTTAAACTTAATCGAAATTACAAAATTATTCGAGTATTTAATTTATACATAATACTAATATTTTTATCGTAAAAAAAAAATTGCTTTCAAATTTTTTAAAGAAAACAATAATTTTCTAAAACATTTAATTATTTTAAAATCTTATTATGAAACCTTTTTTTTGTAACTATGAAAATGTTCTTCTATGAGGCAATTATCCATATACCTTGCATGCAATAAAATTATATGCATGCAACACTATGAGGCAATTAAACATTTGCCTTGCATGCAACAAAAATTATATACATGTAACCAATTTCAATTTATAATGCCTTCAATTTTGCAATACTACCACAAATCTATTTCAAATCTAATTTAATTGCCCCAAACATAATAAGGATAAATAATACAAAGGGGAAGAAGCTAATTTACAATCAAAATTTCACCTTAACCCATCATGCATACACAATCCATGATTTAAAGAGGAAAAAGGTGGAAACTTCACTCACCTACAACTCCAAAAACCAATTTTTCAACTTTGAAACTGCTAGCTTTGATTGCTCTCAAGGCCCTTTTCAATTATCAATAGAAAATCAAAACCCTAAATAACAATTCATAGAAGAACAAAAGAAGAGGATAAGGTAGGATTGATTTATGTATACTGACTTGAGGAATTGGGAATCTTACTTCATCCTTTGATTGAAGATTTCTAATCTTTATTTTGATTGGGATGAGAGGATTTGATTTTTTTTCTTTATTGCGTTGTGTTTCTGGTTTGTGCTTTCTGAGATAGAGAAATTCGTACTAATTGGGGAATTAGGGATAGGAGATTAATGAGAAGGAATTTTATGTTTATCCCCTTCTCTAGATTCTTCCAATAAAAATCTCCTTTTTCCCCTTTCTTTTTAAATTTTCTTTTTATTTCTCTTATGCAACATAATGATTATTGTTTGTCCTATTGTAGATATTTTTGTTTTCCCTCTTTATTTAATTTCTTTCTAGAGTTTTCATCAAAATCTCTTTATAAAATGGATACTTATTTTAATTTTTATTTTGTTTATATTTTTTTCCTTTTAAATTAATATAAAAGTTCTTTCTCTTTTTTTCCAAATGCACTCTTGAAAACTAACACACACAAAAATAGTGTGTTGTTTAAACTTCTCATACATAAATGCAAAACTTCTTTAAGTAATCATAAAAAAATCCTTTTTTTTCTTTTCCATTTAAAATTGTTATTTAATCAAAAACAATAAACTTCATCATTGTTACAATAAAACAAGCAACCTTTTACATCAACTACATACGGCAAACAATTCTTAAAACATGTATTTTCCTCTCATCCAAAATATGTGTTTCACTTTTGTTTTTTTTACTTATTCATTATTATATATATTTTTCCTCTAAATTACCACATCAATTAGTTGTTTCCCAATTCAATATCCCTAAGAAAAGTGGGTTGTTACATTATACGTTCTAACTTCGATTTAACTAACCTTTAAATTGTTTATTCTCAAAATAATTCATATAAGGTATTTAATTTATATTAAAATCAATTAAAAATAAAAATTTAAATTGGTTCCAAAATCTAGGTTGTTGCATCACCTGTGAGGGACTCGACTCAAAGTGAAAAGGACACTGGTCGGCACTGCTTATTTCATAATCTCGACGGTCATAATATAAATGAATGCCGACATTTTAGGGATATGATCGAGGAGCATGTCAGATGTGGTGAGCTGACACGATTTGTTTGGACTCGGGCTATGGAGCTAGGACAGGTACATCTCCCTCATGCTACTCAGGATAGGCCCAGGATAAGTGCACGCCCCGATGGCGTAATCATCAATTGATCTTATTCCCTCTTTGGTATATCGGGTTCAGACCTCCCAGACATCATGATCTTTTGGCTTGTGGTTTTTGGTCTTATGGTATTATGGATTCTTCGATTACTTGGTTCTTGGTTTTTCTTGGCTTTATGGATTTTGGTCTTGCCGTTTTGGTATCTTGGCTTCTGCTCTTGTGGATTTTTTGGTTTCTTAGATTTTTGTTTTCCGGCTCTTGGTACCTTCGTCTCTTTGGTTATTTAGCTTTCTGATTTCTAACTTTTGGACGGCGATCTACCCACTTATGGCTTTCCTCCGGCTTTTGGTTTTCTTGTGTTCTTTGGAATATTCTAGCTTCTTCTAGATTTGGTTGTTTAGGCTTCGCCCCATGGTTTTGGCCTTGTCGGCTCTAGCCCTCTGGATGTATCTTTTCAATTTTATGGTTGTAGATGGTTGAGTCGAACAACCCATGTACGGAGTTGTTATAATCCCTAGGCATGCTCTTTCTTTGACAACACACCATCATTACTTTAGTTATTAATAAAATGGAACTATTCTAGCTTTTCTTGGTCGTCTTGCTTTGACAAGGCCTCCTTGAATCATTCTGGCTTTTCTTGGTCGTCTTACTTCGGTAAGACCACCTTGAAAACTTTGGCTTTCCTTGGCCGTCTTGCTCCGACAAGGCCACCTTGAACTTTTTTGGATACTCTTGGCATCTTGCTCTAGCAAGGCCGTACCAAAATATTTTTGGTTTTAGAGCTAGAATAACTAAGTTTTCTTACCCATGTACGAGAATAGGCATCCCTAGGAATGCTCTTCGCGAACAATAAACCATTCAATCTCCTTCACGAATGAATTTGAAATCAAAAATGCCAAGTCTACATGCCTATGTACGGGAACAAGCATCCCTAGGAGTGCTCTTTACGGATGAGAAACCGTTAAGTTTTCCTTTTGGATTTATTAAAAATTGCAAAGTTACAAATTTAATAAAATTACTTCGTTTGTGGGGATGTCGGCCGTGATGTAAGGAAACCTAAAATCAAATTGCAAACTCTATGGACTCTGATCCATGGTTTCTGTCTATTCTTGGTCGTTTTTCCTTGGTAGGGCAACCTTTAACTCTTCTTCCTCTTCTTGGACGTCTTGTTTCAGCAATGTTTCCTTGAACTCTTTTGGCTATTGGTGGTCGTCTGCCTCGGCAGGGACTCCTTGAACTCTTCTGGCTATTCTTAGTTGTCTTGCCTCAGTAAGATCGCTTCAAACTCATCCGGTTATTGGTTACTCTAGATTTACAGATTTCGGGTTCTCCCGATTTCCCAGCTATGGTTATCCAGGTTCTTGAACCCTTGTGGTCCCCCCGATATTCTCGTTATTCTAGTTATTCTTGATGTCGGACCTTCTTGATCTTTTGGTTATTATGCTTTCTTCGGATATCTGTTTATTCCTGTTATCTCTCAAGAAACGATCCGAAGCGATCGTCGGGCTTTCATTGAATTTAGGTTTTGGTCTCATTGGTTAATACGATCCGACACGATCATGGCTCTTCAGTCTTCTGTTATAGAAGTTCGCTTCAGACTTTTCTTAGCTTTGGTTTTAGGATTTCTAGTTTACTTACAAAACACATCTTCCTTCAATAAAAAAATATGTTTTGGAAGGCAAAGTGTTAGCCAACTTTTTGGTAAAGCAGTCACATGCCAAGTTTATGGTTCGCGATGCGTTGAAGTCTTGAGAATGTCATTGGAAAACACAAAGTGATTAGGTTGAAGTCACGAACTGTTCGGGAAAGGTTGGAAGTATCATCCTTTCGTGAAATCGACGATAATAAACTTGGAAAATCCCTCATGGTAAAAATACATAACCGAGTCAATCCGTTCAACACAAAATCCTTGAGCATGTCGGTCCGATTATGTGACAAAACTCGTTGATGGAACATATTTGGATTCTGGTAAATTCTAGTTTCACGCACTCAAAAACAACTGATCGGTGTAGCAGGTTCAAGGAAAATCACTTGCATGAGTTGGTTTTGCAAGGATCTAGAACTTGGCAAAGTTTTGGATCTAGCATGTTAAAATAGGTGATTGACATGGTGAAAACACACAAAATTGTATGTGCGCACCGGGAAGATCAACACTGAAAATTGGATCGGGAAATAGGATTGGCACCTGGAAAATTTCACATCCTAAGAGGCAATGCGAAATTCCTTGATCGCATCACGTTGCAGCATCAGTTTCACATACCCGCATCGGAGGAATATGATGCAAAGTGTTGACACGACCAAGGATGAGAAATCCCAGCTCAGAACTAGGATGTGAAATTGCTGATCGCAACGCATAGCAACGCGAAAACTTGAGTGCAATATGATTGATCAAGAGGCAAAATTTGGCACAAGTCTTGGGGATTCGAAGTTTGGTTTTTGGAAAGCGAATTTGGCACTTTGGATTTCACGTGTGGATCACACGAAATGGACTGATCCACACAGGTTTCTCAAGTGTTTTCAAGATACGAATTTGTCGGCTCTAAAACCTATAAAAGACCCCTAAACCTATTGTTTCTACATACGAATTCATAAGCGTTTATATGCTGCTAAAACCTGAAGTGAGCTAGCCTCCACCTTAATCAATCAAATTAGAGTTTTCAATTTAACAATCAAAGTCTACATCAAAGGAACAGCTAATCAAATTCAGAAATCAGATCCCAGAATTCAAGACTGTTTTGTAATTTGTAAATTCATGTTACTTTCAAAAATAAAAGTTAATTGTGATTCTGAAATAAATCTGAATATGAGATTATGCCTATTTCTATCAGTTTTCTATATCCATTGGATCTATCTCATTGATAATATTATGTCCATTCTTTGTCTCTTCTTTCCTTCTTCCCTTTTTGTTTTCATAGCCAAGCTACTGCGAGCCTGAGCAAAATCTCAAAAGAGATGAACGTACGTTGGAAATAAAATTGGGCATGATATATGATTTGGACATGACCAGCGCTAAAATTGGGCATAATATATGATTTAGACATGACCAGCGCTAAAATTCAGAAAAGTATTAAATTATGTATAATTGGGCATAACTGATTTGAGGACATAACACATGTTGTATTTAAAACATAAAATGTATCGAACATATGACTTGAGATTTGAGGCATAAAGCATATTGGACATATGACTTGGGATTTGGGGTATAAATTGAACTGTAAACATGTAAGGCATGGTACATGTTGTGGTTTAAGACCTAAAATTGGGGCATATTATATATGATAGTTTATGACTTGGAAGAAGGAGATTAGGCATGGAAACCTATAGTAAGATAGGGATAACTGTTAATTGTGAACACGCCTAAATTGGGATTTTTGGGTTATTGGCATGCACTATAATTAAAGGCTATAATTTGGCATAACTTATACATGATTAGGGGTTTTTGGAGAATATTTTGTATGGTGTAATATGACTAAACCTTAGGACATGTACTATACTATGATTTATGGGGCAGGACTATTATTGCAAATTTGGGAAGATTGGGTGTAACCTATATTGAGTAATAACTTGGATTTGAATTTGTGGGGCATAATTTGTAATTTGCTTTATTGAGGTATAACTTGAGAATTGGAACATGACTAGTTTTGTGAATTTGGGATAATTAGCATATAAAATCTAGACTTGGACATGTATGGTATTAAGCTAAAAGATAAACATGCCTAACCCGAGGTTAGATTGAGTTGCAGTGTAAAACTGCCCGGAACCGCCCGGCACATCCAGTAACCGCAACAACACCTATCTAATGTGAGAGGTTAGTGCATCATGCCCAAGAAAAATCCGAGGTCAGATTGAGTTGTGGTGTAAAACTGCCCGGAACTGCCCGACACATCCAGTAACCGCAACAACATAGATCTAATGTGAGAGGTTGGTGCATTAAGAAATCAATTAATGCTAATGAACAAGAGATGTTTAGAATGGTAGGGTTAAGTTAACTAAGGCAACACTTAACCGTTATAACATGTTAATTAGACAAGAAGATGGGGTTAAGTAAATTTAGAACACTTAACCGTTATAACATGTTAATTAGACAAGAAGATGGGGTTAAGTAATTTTAGAACACCTAACCGTTATAACATGTTAATTAGACAAGAAGAGGGGATTAAATAAATTTAGAACACTTAACTGTTATAACATGTTAATTAGACAAGGAGGTGAGGTTAAGTAAATTTAGAAAACTTAACCGTTATAAACATGTTAATTAGACAAGTGAGTAGGGTTAAGTTAACCAATACAACATGATGAACGCGTGGGGTTAAGTCAATAAGAAACACCTAACCAATATGACATGATGAATGGGTAGGGTTAAGTTAAAACAAGAGAGCAACACTTAACCAATATAACAGGATGCACGGAAGGGTTAATTTAGCACAAGAAGGCAACACTTAACCAATGTAACATGACAAGTGGGTGGGTTAAGTTAATTTGAATTGATTGTTGACACTTAACTAATACAACATGATGAACGCGTGGGGTAACATTAATAAGAAACACTTAACCAATGTAACTTGATAAATGAATGGGCTTAAGTTAACAAGAATGAAAACACTTAACCAATATGACATAATTTGTGGGAGGGTTAAGTACATATCCGGTTGGGGGGGTAATATTAGTAAATATAGGCCCACAAACTTAACCATTAAGTAAACATGTTTAAATAATTATGGGGGTTAAGTACGTATCGGGTTGGTGGGTAATATTAGTAAATATTGGCCCACAAACTTAACCATTAAGTAAACATGCTTTAATCAGTGGGAGGGTTAAGTACATAACAGGTTGGTGGGTAATATCCGTGTATATAGGCCCACAAAACTTAAACAGTAGGAAACCCTAGTATCGGGGACCCATTTCAGCAGTAACCCACATAGATGTATCAAGGTACCCTAAAAGTAGGCAGAGTGGGGCACAATTACTGGGCTGATTATAAGCGGTCAATATAGCAGCAGGGGGTACGTCAGTGTAGGTTCCAACGGATTACGGGCGTGCACGTACTCCGGGGTGGGAAAAAACGGGCACTGGGTACCAATAGTTATACACTGTGCATCTTGAATCGTGTCGGGTCGTTATCATAGGGATTGATACACCTTATGGTGGGGCCAGCACAGGGTATCTACACACAAGAGAGGGCCGATTGACACATACACATGGAACATTAATACAAGTAGGGAGTCGATCGATAGGGTAGTAAGGGTACATCTAACATCTTCATGGCAATTAGGTTGATTGAGGTAAGATCCTCATACTAGATGTACACCTGAAGGCTACCACAATTGCGGGGATTGGGATCACGTTATCATTTTATCATTTTACACAGATTACTAGTTGGGACAATAGTTAGGGAGTGCAGAGATATAAAAATCAGAATAACAAGGTAGTAGCGAAGCAGAGAAAGAGTAGAAGCACATTCAGTTTATCTTGCCTTATCATATCTATGCTAATCGTATGTTATCTTGTTATCCTTGTTATCACGGTATTGTCTTATATTTAGTTTATTCTTGTCATAATTCTTTTGCCTATTTATATGCTGAAAGTCACTGGACTTACCAGATTTATGTCTGACCTAGTTTGTTTCGCCTCTTTTCTTCCATTCCCCCCCCCCAGGTTCACAGGGAGGAAATGTTATCACTTAGCTCAGTTTTCTTTCCAAGCTCAAAGGTAATCGATGTATTGCTTTGGACATCTCTTCCACTGCTATGGCTGGTTCATGCTTTATTGGGGAATATCATTGTCATATTTTTATGCTTCTTTTATACTTGAAAGTTTTTGAATCAAGATAGAAGTTCTATGTATTGTTTTAAGTATGATTGAGACTATTGTTGTAAAAACTTGTCTAAACCACATTGTTTATAAAATGACTTTATTTTCCACTGCTTTATTTGTCTGTTTTGTAATTTATCTGCATCTTTCACCTTAAACACTCCACCAAAGTTAAGGCATTCCCTTTGTGAGTGACCTTAACACAGGTGGGGTGTTACACTAAATTCTCAGACAATATATTGTTTTTGGCTATCTTTTCGGAATGCCAATTTTGCATCCCCTCGGGTTACGAAACTTGGACTGATGCCTCCAAACTTCACATATAAATACCCATTGCTTGGCATTCTTAGGGGTTAGCATTTTTGGACTTTGTCTACACTTTGACATATGAGATTGGAGCTCTCAAGCATTATTTACGGTCGTCATCATCATATTCATGGCTCCTGGACATGTTTTAAATTTGTAGACACACAACAAACATTTGTCCATAATTTTTGGACACTCAATTGGACTTTTGGCTTGCTTTTGGACATATTTGCATATTTTTGGACATTGAAGCTTTTTCCTGAACATTGACACACACCTAGGCTCAACGAAGAGGAAGAATGGCATTTTGGCCAAAGTTATATATTGTTATTAAATTATACGACTTTGTATACACAAATTGCCTGAACTTGTACAAACATTGCAATCGACCAATATTATGATGAATGATTACAATAATGTGGACGTAGGTGTATTCCCCAAATCCATATGCATTATCTTTTGATCCTCTGTTTGAATCCTTGTTTCCTTCTTTCCTGAGTCTCAGGGGCTCCTGGCTTTCTGGGAGGTAACCTCATCGCGACATGGTTTCGTGGGCTTGATGAGACTACGGCACCTGCCAAAGGACGAAGAAATGCCTAACTTCCATATATAGCCGCAGCAGTTTCACCTACGGTTAATTCTCTTCCAAGCTTTGCAGGGATTTCCGTGTGATGGAGGCAGATTTCAAGGGACTTGTCAACAAGTTACACGAAGATGAAAAATAAGGGGGTTTGGCTAAGGAATACAACCCAAGGATGAGAAACTCATGGATAGGAACTTGGTTCACGAAGGAGGAAAGAATAGAAAAATCTAAGACAAGAGGAAGTGTCGTTATTATGGTATAACGGGTCATATAATTAAGGACAAGGGCAAGAACAAAGGGCAGGATTTTCCGGAGGGCAAGTGCATGCTCTCATCGCCAGCGTACCTGAGAGAGAGGTAGTAGCGTTTCTACTGAAAAAAATCTAGTTTTTCTTTTTGATCATCCTGTTAGTACTCTTTTGTTTTTAGTGCTTCACATTCGTTTATATCTGCTTCTATAGTTGAGTCTCTGCACCCTAGAGCTTGCATAATAGAGGATCCCATTATTGTCTCAAATCCAATTGGTGGTCCGGCTCATTTGTCTTTGGTTTGTAAGGATTTGAGAATAGCTATATTAAGTGTTGAGTTTAAGTGTAATCCTTATGTTTTTGGTTTCGTGGGCTATGGGTTGATTCTAGGCATGGATTGGTTAGCTAGTAATTGTGAAAGGAGGGTAGTTAGACTTTTGACTTGCTTCGGGAATACCCTCGAGATTTCGTGCGATCTTAAGGGATCAGTTAGGCTTAGCTACCTAGAATCACTTGATGCATCTATCGACGATTTGCAATCCGTTAGAGTAGTCCATGAGTACGCAGATGTTTTTGGTCAGGTTAGGGGCTTATCCCATAAAGCGCGAGACAGATTCTGCATATATCTAGTTGACAATGCAAAGCCAGTTGCATCACCTGTACGATACATGAATCCAAGGGAAAGGAAGGGCTCAGTAAACAAGTAAAAGAGTTACTTGAAAAAGGGTTCATAAGGCGAAGTATTTCTGAATAGGGGTGCTCCAGTCGTTTTTGTTACAAAGGCGGATAGTTCACTTCGCTCATGCATAGATGATATTTTGGAATGTGGAAGAACATGCTTTGCATCTAAGGGAAGTCTAGCATACCCTCCAAGTGCATTAACTTATGGCGAAGTACTCCAAAAATGTCACTTTTGGAGAGAAGAAGTAAGGTTTCTAGGACATGTGGTGCCCAAAGAAGGGATAGCAGTAGATCCCGCAAAAGTAGTTGCGGTGCAAGACTGGAAGGTTCCAAGGAATGCAACAGAAGTAAGAAGCTTTCTTGGACTAGCGGGCTAATATAGGAAGTTAATTAAGGACTTTGTGAAGGTATTAGCCCCACTTACTAGATTGACGAAGAAGAATCTAATCATCTTAGTATATACACTTGGTAACATGGCTAGCATCTGTTTATTTTCAAGAGATAGTTCTGGGTATGTTAGCATAACACGGCAGAAGTTATAGTGCCAAGCATACTATAAGAAGAAAAGGTGGAATGAGAGGCGATAGGGAAATGAGTTCCAACGCATATTCTGGAAATAGAAATTAAGAACGTACGCAAATCGTGAAGTTAAGACAGTCAGAGCAATATGGAATGAAGCTAAAAAAGATGCAACTTAGAAGACTGAAGACTAGATACGCGCATCATACCCTTTCTGGGGATATATCCTTGATCTCTCTTTTTCTGTAAAGTTTATTTACTAGTCTTTATCTTTTAAGTATATCCTCTCGATCCTATCCTCGATCCTTAGATAGAAGCCAATGGATGTAAACATGTGTTTGAGACATGTTATGTTTGGTGGATGCAAATGGATGTAAGTGTATGCTAGTGGTTGCTCGTGGATGCATATACACATATTAGGCACTAGATCGGCTCAGTCACTTTCATATTGCATAAGGATGAGTGAATTTTTATGGATTGGAACTTGATGTGTTATCATCTGGATGTTGCATTTGTATGAATGATTGTGCACTCATGTAGAAGTTATAAAGTACGATTAGGAATATATGCATACATGATGAACTCATGGCACCAACATAATTCGCATTAAGGAGGTCAACTGAATCAGTAGACCGCCTAATTTTGCATTAGACAAGGGCATGTATACACACTATGCATATGATCATGAAAGCATTAGAAATCTTTTTTTAAAGGACAATGGACGCCTGTGATTGAATGGTTGAGTAGATGGATGTTGGATGTTAGGATACATTCTCCTTGACTTGGAGATTTCGGGGATGAAATCCTTTAAAGGAGGGGAGAATGCAACACCCCGTATTTTCTGTGGATATTAAAGTAACGAATTAAAGAATAATTAATCTTTAAAAGAAGAATTAAGGGAAATGGGTTGCGCCATTGCGTTCGTCTCGGAATTCTACTTAAGATAGAGTCCGAGTTTGCGTAAATCGGACTCCGTATGAAGAAGTTATAAGCCTAAGAAATTTGTATACGCACTAGGAAGATTATATATGAATATTATATGTCCCGAAGGTTCAAAACAGGTCTAAAATTCCAAATCAGCCAAAGGGAAGTGGACGGGAAAATTCCCGCTCAACAGGTGTCAACTCCCTAGGGGGAGTCAACGTAGGAGTCGACCCCCCTATAGGGGAGTCGACATAGGTGTCGACCCCCCCATAGGGTGTCGACCCCTTTTCCAGATTTGGATGAAATCTTTGGACGACGTGTTTTGGCTAATGTGTTGCTCCCTGATTCGTTGTGCGACATATTTTTCTACCTTGGACGATTCTGATGACTTTTAGACTGATCTAAAGGCTCTTAATCTCACTATACGCCTATAAAAAGACCCCTAAACCTATTGCTTCTACACACGAATTCATAATCGTTTATATGCTGCTAAAACCTGAAGTGACCTAGCCTCCACCTGAATCAATCAAATTAGAGTTTTCAAGTTAACAATCAAAGTCTACATCAAAGGAATAGCTAATCAAATTCAAAAATCAGATCCCAGAGTTCAAGACCGTTCTGTAATTTGTAAGTTCATGTTACTTTCAGAAATAAAAGTTAATTATGATTCTGACATAAATATGAATCTGAGATTATGCCTATTTCTATCTGTTTTCTATATCCATTGGATCTATCTCATTAATAATATTATGCCCATTCTTTGTCTCTTCTTTCCTTCTTTCCTTTTTGTTTTTATAGCCAGACTACTGCGAGCCTGAGCAAAATCTCATAAGAGATGAATGTACGTTGGAAATAAAATTTGGCATAATATATGATTTGGGCATGACCAGCGCTAAAACTGGGCATAATATATGATTTGAACATGACCAACGCTAAAATTGGGAAAAGTATTAAATTATGTATAATTGGGCATAACTGATTTGTAACTGATTTGAGGACATAACACATTTTACACTTTAAAACATAAAGTGTATCGAACATATGACTTGAGATTTGAGGCATAAAGTATATTGGACATATGACTTAGGATTTAGGGCGTAAATTGAACTGTAAACATGTAAAGCATAGTACATGTTGTGGTTTAAGACGGGCACTATGTCAACATAGTGTATGTGATAAAAAATAGGCAATCTATTTCCCTTTTCAAAAAAAATCTTGGAGATTGTGTAATGCTTACTCTCAAACTCTTTGTTTACACAGTAGTCATATTTTTTGTTTCTCTCTTCATTGAGAATGCTTCTGATCTAGTTCGTGGCCTATTAGAAGTAGAAGGAGCTCTGGCGGGATCCTCACGGACAGAAAAGGATTGCAGTCAGTTTGATAATAATCGAGTGACATTACTTCTTCGGTCTGAACCAAGGAATCCGTTAGATATGATGCAAAATGGATCTTTTTCTATTGTTGATCAGAGATTTTTCTATGAAAAAAATTGGGGCATATTATATATGATAGTTTATGACTTGGAAGAAGGAGATTGGGCATGGAAACCTATAGTAATAGGGATAATTGTTAAATGTGAACACACCAAAATTGGGATTTTTGGTTAATTGGCATGCACTGTAATTAAAGGCTATAATTTGGCATAATTTATACTGTGAATCATGATTGGGGGTTTTTGGAAAATATTTTGTATGGTGTAATATGACTAAACCTTAGGACATGTGCTATATTATGATTTTTGGGGCATGACTATTATTGCAAATTTGAGAAGATTGGGTGTAACCTATATTGAGTAATAACTTGAATTTGAATTTGTGGGGCATAACTTGTAATTAGCTTTGCTGAGGTATAACTTGAGAATTGGAACATGACTAGTTTTGTGAATTTGGGATAATTAGCATATAAAATCTAGACTTGGACATGTATGGTAAGTATGCTAAAAGATAAACATGCCTAACCCAAGGTTAGATTGAGTTGCGTTGTAAAACTGCCTGGAACCGCCCGGCGCATCCAGTAACCGCAACAACACCTATCTAATGTGAGAGGTTATTGCATCATACCCAAGAAAAACCCGAGGTTATATTGAGTTATGGTGTAAAACTACCCGGAACCGCCCGGCACATCCAGTAACCGCAAAAACATAGATCTAATGTGAGAGGTTGGTGCATTAATAAATCAATTAATGCTAATGGACAATACATGTTTTGAATGGTAGGGTTAAGTTAACTAACGCAACACTTAACCGTTATAACATGTTAATTAGACAAGAAGATGGGGTTAAGAAAATTTAGAACACTTAACTGTTATAACATGTTAATTAGACAAGAAGATGGGGTTAAGTAAATTTAGAACACTTAACCGTTATAACATGTTAATTAGACAAGAAGAGGGGGTTAAGTAAATTTAGAACACTTAACCGTTATAACACGTTAATTAGACAAGGAGGTGAGGTTAAGTAAATTTAGAACATTTAACCGTTATAAACATGTTAATTAGACAAGTGAGCAGGGTTAAGTTAACCAATACAACATAATGAACGCGTGGAATTAAGTTAATAAGAAACACTTAACCAATATGACATGATGAATGGGTAGGGATAAGTTAAAACAAGAGAGAAACACTTAACCAATATAACAAGATGCGTGGAAGGGTTAAGTTAACACAAGAAGGCAACACTTAACTAATGTAACACGACCAGTGGGTGGGTTAAGTTAACTTGAATAGATTGATGACACTTAACCAATACAACATGATGAACGCGTGAGGTTAAGTTAATAAGAAACACTTAACCAATGTAACTTGATAAACGAATGGGGTTAAGTTAACATGAATGGACAACACTTAACCAGTATGATATAATGTGTGGGAGGGTTAAGTACATATCGGGTTGGTGGGTAATATTAGTAAATATAGGCCCACAAACTTAACCATGAAGTAAACATGTTTGAATCACTGTGGGGGTTAAGTACATATCGGGTAGATGAGTAATATTAGTAAATATAGGCCCACAAACTTAACCATTAAGTAAACATGCTTGAATCAGTGGGAGGGTTAAGTACATAACGGGTTAGTGGGTAATATCCGTGTATATAGGCCCACAAAACTTAACCAGTTGGAAACCCTAGTATCGGGGACCTATTTCAGCAGTAACCCAAATAGATGTATCAAGGTACGCTGAAACTAAGCAGGGTGGGGCACGATTACTGGGCTGATTATAAGCGGTCAAAATAGCGGCAGGGGGTACGTCAGTGTACGTTCCGATGGATTACGGGCGTGCACGTACTCTGGAGTTGGAAAAAGTAGGCACTGGATACCAGTTGTTATACACTGTGCATCTTGAATCGTGTCGGGTCGCTATCATAGGGATTGATACACCTTATGGTGGGGCCAGCACAGGGTATCTACATGCAAGAGAGGGTCGACTAACACAGACACATGGAACATTAATACAAGTAGGGAGCCGATCGATAGGGTAGTAAGGGTACATCTAACATCTTCATGGCAATTAGGCTGATTGAGGTAAGATCCTCATACTAGATGTACACCTGAAGGATACCACAATTGCGGGGATTGGGATCACGTTATCTTATTATCATTTTACACAAATTACTAGTTGGGGCACTAGTTTGGGTGTGCAGAGATATAAAAATCAGAATAACAAGGTAGTAGCGAAGCAGAGAAAGAGTAGAAGCGCATTCAGTTTATCTTGCCTTATCATATCAATGCTAATCGTATGTTATCTTGTTATCCTTGTTATCACGGTATTGTCTTATATTCAGTTTATTCTTGTCATAATGCTTTTGCCTATTTATATGCTGAAAGTCACTGGACTTACCAGATATATGTCTGACCTAGTTTGTTTCGCCTCTTTTCTTCTGTTCCCCTCCCCCCCTCAGGTTCACAGGGAGGAAATGTTATCACTTAGCTCAGTTTTCTTTCCAAGCTCAAAGGTAATCGATGTATTGCTTTGGACCCTCTCTTCCACTGCTATGGATGGTTCATGCTTTATTGGGGAATATCATTGTCATATTTTTATGATTCTTTTATACTTGGAAGTTTTTGAATCAAGATAGAAGTTCTATGTATTGTTTTAAGTATGATTGAGACTATTGTTATAAAAACTTGTCTGAACCACATTGTTTATAAAATGACTTTATTTTCCACTACTTTATTTGTCTGTCTTGTAATTTATCTACATCTTTCACCTAAAACACTCCACCAAAGTTAAGGCATTCCCTTTGTGAGTGGCCATAACAGAGGTGGGGTGTTACACTAAATTCTTAGACAATATATTGTTTTTGGCTATCTTTTCGGAATGCAAATTTTGCATCCCCTCGGGTTACGAAACTTGGACTAATGCCTCCAAACTTCACATATAAATGCCCATTGCTTGGCATTCTTAGGGGGTCAGCATTTTTGGACTTTGTCTACACTTTGACATATGAGATTGGAGCTCTCAAGCACTATTTACGACCGTCATCATCATATTCATGGCTCTTGGACATGTTTTAAATTTGTAGACACACAACAAACATTTGTCTATAATTTTTGGACATTCAATTGGACTTTTGGCTTGCTTTTGGACATATTTGCATATTTTTGGACATTGAAGCTTTTTCCTGAACATTGACACACACCTAGGCTCAACGAAGAGGAAGAAGGGCATTTTGGCCAAAGTTATGTATTGTTATTAAATTGTACAACTTTGTATACACAAATTGCCTGAACTTGTACAAACATTGTAATCGACCAATATTATGATGAATGATTACAATAATGTGGACGTAGGTGTTAGTGTCGAGCCACACTAAAATTTGCATGTTCCCTTTATATTTCCCGTACTTTGGATTTTAAGATTATAAGTTTAATGCTAAACTTAAACTTGGGGTTGGCATGCACAAATAATCAATTTCCCACGTCAACAGCTAGCTCGGTTGTTTTACTAGTTACCAAGATTGTTCTAGCTATAAATTAAAACTTCCCTAACCATTTTTTTAGTTCTTCAAACGCAGTCCATTTTTAGATCTAAACATTTTTCATGATTTGCATATTCTACAACAAACAAGTGGACTAGTAATTATTCATTTTCTAAAGATCTTTTCCATTATCAAGCGTAGATCGACCAATATATATATATATATATATATATATATATATATATATATGTGTGTGTGTGTGTGTGTGTGTGTGTGTGTGTGTGTGTGTGTAACCCGTGCGTTGCACACGATAATATTACAAAATATAGTATTTAAAATTTTAGTGTCAAAACTGGAATTTTATTATACAATATATGATGACAAAATAAATATATTATAAATTGTTGTTGTTTATATATGACATGTGTTATGTAACTTATATTTCTCTAAAATAAAACAAATTTTTTTATTGTTCTCGTTGCTATGAGCAAATATTCATATTAAAACTCACATATTTTAATTATTTTAGATGAATAAACAAATAATATTCAACTTATTTTTTTAAACATGTTAAATTTGAAATTATGTAATTAGTTAAAATATAGGGACAGTCTAACTCAGGTCCAATTTAAGTTTCAAAATACAAGAAAAACTCTATGTCAAAAAACTTTGTAAATTAGGTCCTTGTCTTTTGAAAATCATCAAAAAAACATCAATAAAAACATAAAAAATTTCCAAACTTCAAAATTTAATTCAACACGTAATAATCCTCAAATTCATGAAAGGAAAAAATGATTTAAAAACAAATAAATAAATAAATAAATATTCACGTAACAAACAAATTTCAACAACTTTTCGTTAAAGTTGTAGATATCGCAGCAATTATTTCAAAAACTTGCAAGTTTTCACGCAGTTTTTGATAATTTGCATCAAATTTTAAATTCAAAACCTACAGTTGTTTAAACATCGAAGTATTACAGAAAAATCATCATAAAAATTGCATACAAATGAAATATTATTCATCTCCAGTAAATTGCTGAAAAAGAAGAAACAATTTGCAAAATTGGCAACGATATCTACAAC
This sequence comes from Allium sativum, assembly GCA_030737875.1. Classification (NCBI taxonomy): domain Eukaryota; kingdom Viridiplantae; phylum Streptophyta; class Magnoliopsida; order Asparagales; family Amaryllidaceae; genus Allium; species Allium sativum. The sequence continues at coordinate 417,008,307 of CM060913.1, read as the reverse complement.
TTTTCCACATAGTACACTATACTATAAAAGAGTTGCATGTTTGCAACTATTCTTCCTTCTTTTAATTTATGCAGTGCACTATGCGAATAATTGCAGAAATGTCTGTCTATAATTATCCACAAAAATTACTGACATTTCAGCTTCTTCTTTCTTTCTTTCTTTCTCTCTCTTTTCCTTTTTTTTTTTTTTTTTTTTTTTTGCTGAATCCTTCCATGATTATTTACAAATTTTTGAAAAAAAATTAGATATCAACCCAAAAAATACGAAAGTATGATGCTACATTAAAATAGGGAACTGATTTACATGTAAAGTTACTAAGTGAGCCGCTTTCAATTAAGTTTCAAAATAAGGACATCTTCCTAATTTCCACTAAAATATATTGAGTTAAGAGTAAATAGTATGAGTAAATTGAGACGAATATTGTAAAAATTATAGAGATAAAAATATGAATTTAAAAATAGAATTTTTTAACATAGTGTATGATAAATTTATCGTTTATGTACGTAAATGGTTACAATTAATTTATAAATTAATTTTTTTTATTACTGTTTGTATACATAATAAAAGTATGTAAGGATAGGTATATATATATAATTAAACATGAATTTTTGTTATGGTCTTTATTAGTATATTTCTACATGCATATACGGTTGATATATAAACAAATAAAATCTTTAAATTTGAGATTCCGTAAGCAATATGGATACATGGATCTAAACATGAAAAGTTAGGAAACAGTCAATAAAATTTTACATAGCTATGGAAATGTAAAAATATAGAAATTTGAAGTTAAAAATAAAATTCTGCAACGTAGATAAGTTTATCGAGATAAATGAATAATAAAAATTAGTTTCGTTAATGTCGCTTATGATGTCTAAATTATATATCTTTATATCAAAGTGAATAATCTATTTGGCTACTTTTATAATATGAATATGATATACATATTGAAACCGATGCATTTAGGAATTTATTAGATAAATTATTGAATATTTATTAATAATGTTTATTCAAATGAACTAAAACCAATGTTACATGATTAATTAAAAATATGTTGATATAAATGTACAAAACTGTGTGATATTGAGGTAGGTTTTGTAACCAATTATGGAAATTTCAAAATGCAAGCACTTCAATTAAAATAAGAATTTTATAGTATAGTGCATTAATGTATTGATATATATGAATCATAGACTAAATTTGCAATTACTGCTTTCATATATAACTATGTTATGTGTTATTGCATTTGTAAATGCAGATGAATTTTATATCCTTTTAGTAAAATGAATATTGTACAAATATTGAAATTTCATATTTTTTTATGATTTATTTAACACATCAACGACTAATAGTTTATTAAATTTAACTATAATTTTAAGATTCATGATTAACACTAATATATGAAGTCAAATATAAAATATTGGAACGAACTGAAATACTTCAGTAAAATGTTTTAAAAATAATGTTTTTTCATTGTAAAAAAAAAAAAACTAAGCATTATGAATTTATTGATAGTTTTTTTGCTATTTTTTTCTGTTTTACTTCAAAAGTTAAATTTGAACTTAATCCCGCATTTCTATGAGGTTTTTTTTTTTTTTTTTTTTTTTTTTTGAATTTTTGAATTTTATTCGCAAAAGCGCTTTTTTACAAGAGCAAAAATAGTTTCTGTTTTTGTTGGAATTTTTACAGATCGGCTATAACTAAAAATAATAGTGTTTTCTTAACATGTTTCCGAAGAGCTTCTGTGTATTTCAAAATTTAAATAACATATTTTACAAAAGTTTTTTATTGTTTACGTTATTGTATATCGTTTGACTTATATATTCTAGTTTAATGAAAAATGTAATTTTATCATATTTTACTGATATGGGTATTATGTATAATATTGAATTTTCGTATTGTCATTAGTGATCAAACCAACAAATATCGCCTAATTACGATTATATTATTATTGTAAACTTAAAATTACACAATTAGTTTAAACATATGGAATAAACGTAAAACATAGGAGAAAGTAAAGAGAGGTTTAAATAATCATGGTAGTTTTAAATACGTGTATTAAATGTAAAATTTTATAATTCAATGCATGATAAATATATTTTACCATTATAAATATGAGTATTCTAATTTAATGATAAATAAATAAAAATTTAAACTTGCTATTGTTATTTTATGCGATTCATACATCATAATTGGATAAAAAATAAATTTTACCATTTTTATTGGTACAGCAATTGTATTCATATAGATATAAGGACCTGAATATAAAAATGTTAGAAGCTAATCAATAAACTTTTTTTTGGCAAGGTGCTAATCAATAGATTATTTGTAGATAACTATAAAAGTTTTAAATATAAACAGCGTATTGTAAAATAATGAGTAAGCCGGAAAGGAAGAACTCCTACAATAAATGAAAGAGCAAGAAATTCTTCTACTTTACAATTATTTAATATATAATAACTCCAGTGTCATGAACTTATGATAATGAAAATTAGCAATGTAAATTGATGTTGGATAAAACATACCGCAATGTATATACAATAAGATAATGAAAATTAGCAATGTAAATTGATGTTGGATAAAACATACCGCAATGTATATACAATACTATATATAATTTATGTAGTTTAAATCTGTATCTTGCTGTATCTGGGATATCATAATTTAAGTGATTAGCTTATAATATGAACATATCACTTTAACCTCAACCCTATAGAAACTCACCCTACAACAAACTATCATATTAAAATCATTAGATCAAAAGGACATGATTCATACTATTATATCTATTAAAACCATATTAATTTCATGTTTTTTAAGTTAGAAAAAGTAGAAGAAGACATTACCACATTACCAATTCCAGATAACATGATTCATAGGTTCGTTCAACCATTCAATCTGATACAGATCAGGAACCTAAAATCTGGATAAACAACCAAATCATAGTTCATCCTCTGCCATTATTACATTCATGCACATGAATATACAGGTTAATGTGTTCAAACTTATATGAACGTACTGACATATATACAGTATTTTCTAACCAACCTGTGTCCTTGGATTTGTTTTCTAAGCTGCTAGACATTAAGAAAAAACTTCATTCAGCTATGGCTTTTTCTGCTAACATGATTGTATCATGCATTCTTCTTCATTTCTTCCTCCTTGCTGCAGGTACGTACCTGTTCATGTTGTCTCTTAATTAGTTACGTTAACACACAATTCAAATAAATATTGCTCATTATATGTGACTGTCTTTTTTGTAAACGTTGTTCTAAGTTCTAACAGGGGCGAGAATGGTTACAATGGCCGACGAGAACGAGGGTTGCGTAAAGGAATCAGTGGGAGTATTTTGTTTTAAAAAGCAAAAATGTGAGAGTATATGTAGGCTTAAAGGTTTTCAAGAGGGAAAATGCCTGTTGATAAAATGTCAATGTAGAAGTAATTGCTGAATGTTGGGATAATGTTGTCAGATCCAAATCTTGGAAGTAATAAAGAAATCGATGGTAAAGTTTTATGTGTAAGTGTGTATGGTTGTAGAAGCAACTGCTGCATGTCGTAGAAATCACAAAATGTTAACTTATATCTTGTAATTTGAAAGTTTCTCTGTAACTGTATAGATGTAGAAGCTTGCCGAACGTCTGACATCAGATGCATGTTCAATAGACGTCCGAGAATTAAAAAATAAATATTATTAATATTAAGCGTATCTTGAATATATAGACGCTAAGATCAACTATTTATGTGGTGCTCGCTGACCGAACTAGTTGCGTTATGGAAGGTTTACGACTCCGCTCGGTTTCCCTTTTGAACAAACACACACACACACACACACACATATATATATGTATGTATGTATGTATGTATGTATGTATGTATGTATGTATAATACATATATTGTTATCAAAATGTGGCACTTGTTGAATAAGCTCCACTTCAACCAGCGCCTCATTCAATTCTGGATCCTTAAACTATCGCACTTCAAATCCATACTATACAAAAATGTACGTTCTGCTGGAGAAGGGACTGGGTGCAGATATTACCATTTGTGATTTCACTACAAGAAAAATACCCTATTGCAACAGGCAAAATCTGTTGCAGTAGGCCTATTGCAACAGGCCAGCGCCTGTTGGTATAGCCGAAGTTGCCAAAGGTCTGCAACAGTTTTTGCCCGTTGCAATAAGGTTGCGGTATACTTTTTTGCAACAGACTTTTGCTGTTGCAACAAATCCTTTTGCAACAGTAAATGCCTGTTGCAATAGATTTATAAATCTATAAAAAAAATTGCAGTTTATAGATACTACATATTAAATGTGTTCGTTTTAGTATTAGTGTATATCACAAAATGAAATAAACAAATAAATTTTTTGTTTTAACAATGTTTTAATATTACAACAAAAATTTCTACAATTATCATACACCATTCATGTATAACAATTTCTTCTCCCACATAATACATTTCTTTCGAATAGAGTATTTTCTAATCATATTTCTACTCTATCATACATATACTATAACAAGAAAATAAATATCATCGGTTCACCAGAACAAATCTGCAGTTCATGCTCCATGTTTGTTCTCAACCATAAACATGCACCACACTATGTTTGCAATACATAATCACATTTGAATATCATAACCTGCAAAGGCAAAAGGCAAAAACATTAAACAAATGTGGAGCTATGAACTGCAGTTCAACATGGAGGAAACGTCCATCAATCATATAATACCATAATTAGCTTTTCATACCGATAATCAAAATATTATTACTCCCTAATTAATATGCAAACTACAAGGATAACCAAGCCATCATGGCCAACATTAACAACACCTAAAAAACATGCAAGTAGTACACAACATCAGCCACCGAGTTAATCACAGGAAAAGACAAATGAGAAACAAAATAATCTCTAGAAAGCTTCCTGCTCGCCCTGAAAACGATGAAACACACAAATTAATCACTTTTCCATTAGCATTTTTATAGCAGAAAACACAGAGAGCAGAAGATAACCTTTTCTGGTGAAACCAGCCCCATGCATTTATTCTTCATTTTTTCTAATAATTTCCAATATCGGAAACAAAATTGTGTCCCAATGTCACATATTCATACTGCACCACTGGTTCAATTCAGAAAATAATGAATTTAAGCACTTTTATACATTTAGTTTTTGCACAAAACATCGTGAATTAATACTACCTACGGAGATTCAGATAGCTATGTCGAAAATTGAAGAAAATCAAAGGATCAAGTAGGGTTAAATTCAAACCTCTCGGAGTACTGATAGAGCGTCTAGGTGATTCAGAAGCAGACTTGAGACCAGTTTGGTTTTGTATTTGTGCACGCAGAGGGGAAACGGTAGGTGCTGCTCTGACTGCATTTCTTACCGATTGAACTTTTCCTTTTGATATCACATATACTGTGCAAAAATCTGGAGCTGCTTTTGAAATATTTGTTGGCATATCCGATGCTTTAAATCTACTCAATAAGACAGTCCACTTTACTTTCACTTGAATTAACAAATGGTGTCTTAAGTTCTAACAGATGACTGTTATTAATATATGGATTTGCTTTGCAGTAACACAACAATTGTATCAGGTAGATGATTGTTACTGAAACAAATGCTACTTTAGCTCTGACACAAACTTTGTAAAACAAGTCTTGTTGTAAGAAGTTCACCTGACAAATCCTCCTTTAGAAGTAGCTCCAAGAACAAGCTTTTCAATTTCTGCATGTCCCACAAATTCGACTATTGTCTTTGCGACATCCGTGTCTTCAAGCACTATATCTTCACATTGCACCTACAAATTTCAAATTGATGGTATAAGCACACAAAATAAACAGGTACGGTTTCACCAAAAAACAAACCCCAAATCAAACTCACCGCCATAACCTGAACTTCAACCTCGTGTATCCCTCAACCTACAACCGGATCCATAACCAGTAACCACACAAACCCCAAATCTGTACAAATCACGAGATGCCCGAAGCACATAATCACACGGCGCAAAAGGAAGAGTGTTTAGAGCCTAATACGACTGGTGCTAATGAACAGGCGAAAGGAGAGGCGAACGGAGGGAAAAGGACAGGGAAATCAGGCGTGGGGTAGGAGAGAGGCGGTAGCCCCAATAGCAAGGTTCGAAAGGAAGCTTGGAGTAGGATGTATAAAGCGAATGGTTAGAACAAATCTGAGGAGAAGATGGTGGCGAAAATTAGGGCTGAAGGGAGGATGTGGCGGCCGAACATTTAAAGAGCAGAAACGAATTTGAACTTGCTAAATTAGGGCTGAAGGGAGAAGATGGTTTTCAAGCGAGATGCTAAGTATGATTAAGTTTTGAGGACAGGTTGGAAAACAATTTGGCGAAGCCGCCCTCGATACACGTGAATAATTTGGCGTAGATTTTGGATTTTGAAGCCAAATTTCAAATACTGGAGCCAAAAATTCAAAGATTTGGAGCCACACGAGTAGGGGACCGGTTGGAAAACAAGATATTTGCAACTATCATTAAAGTAAAATTGCTAAAGAAATATAATAAATAGAAATTAAGCTTTAGTTATTAAATATAGGCATTTGAACTTTTTTGGAAAACAATAGACTTTCATTTCAAATGAATTTTTGAAAATATTGTATTTTATTTTTTCAAATAATAAGTAATATAACGATAGGCATTTGAATTTCAAATTTATTATCTTTCCTGCTTGGTCAAAGCAAACAAATAATGAGATAGAAACTAGTTCTTAATTATATTTTAATATTTAATTATTAGCAATATATTTAATATAATTGAAAATTATTAGTAACTTAAAATAATATTATCACTTTATAATTAGTAATAATTTATTATTTTATAATTATTAATGATAACTATAAACTATTAATTAATTCTTAATAATACTTCTACCAAACACATATTATAAATTAAATCGTACAAGAAATTATCATTAATTATTAATTACTCCTTAATAGTAATGTTAAATAATTATCGTTTATTAATTTATTGCGAATTTATTGATTATTTAATATATAAACATATTCATATTTCAAATTAAGTATGGATTATTATCCATTGGTTTTGTATTATTATTTAATAATTATTTATTTATTTTATTATTTTTAAATGTTAATTATTATTATTTAATTATCAATTATAAATATCACTTTATAATACTTAAATTTTATTATTAATTAACAATTATTAAATATTAATCTTAATTATAATATAATTACTAGTAATTAATCATTTACTAGTAACTATTTAAGATTAATTATTGAAAGATATTCATGACCCCTGGTACTTATTTTTAATAGTATGTTTTTCGCAACTGGCCTTTTCAGTTGCAAAAAAAATTCAATTACTGCAACTGGCGAAAACAGTTACTAAAGATATTTATTTGCAACAGTCTTCAAAGCGTAGTTGCGAAAAGTATGTTTGTTGCGACTGTTATAGAAGCACAATTGCTAAAAGTATGTTTTTTCAACAGGAAGGGAAGCGCAGTTGCTAAAAGTATGCTTTTTGCAACAGGAAGAATAAGCCTGTTGCTAAATATTATCTATTGCAACTGCTATAATAGGTTTGTTGCTAAATATCATTTACTGCAACAGTCATGTGTCGCCTGTTGCAAATAGCTAGTTGCAGTAGGGTATTTTTCTTGTAGTGTTTGTTATCTCATGTTCGAGATGCACTAAAGTTTCAAGTATCTTTCATTGATATTAAATGTAAATTTATAATTAAGTGCGCAAGCACACACATACACATATGTGTGCGTATATATTGTAACGATGCATAATTTTACGGTTATGAATATTTAATTTACGTTAAATATTTGATAAATGATTTTTTATTCAAATGAAAAAATCTTTTAATTTATAACTAATAATTTGAAATTTAATCTTAAAATTTGGTTCATATTCATAATTATTCTTACGGGAATTGGAAATGTAACCAAAACATGTTTATCAAATTTTCAGTATGGATAAAAAATCGCTTTTCAGTTTTACGAACTTAGCATACTGAGATAATATTTACGAGATAAATATTTTATTTTGATTTGGATTTGTATAATAATTGATGATAATTTTTATTGATGTTAAGGATTTAAATTGTAATAAAAGTATTTTTGTGAACATAATCTCAAAAAATAAAAATAAAAAAAACTATGTTTATGTATGTATGTGTTGCATATTCCTATTTTAAACCAATCTTGAAATTGGTTAAGTATACTTAAGATATTTATGTCATACTGAGTATAATTTGAAAAGTATAACAAAAAAAAAGTAAGAATGAGTACAAAATGTAAGAAATGATGTAAAATAAGGTTTTAAATAAATAAAAAGGTAAAATCAAAGAAGCCTAAGTAAGAATAAAAGGGACATTGGTACTAATGAGAAGACTAAGAGAAAAAGGATATTGTACTAATGCATATACTAATGTAGAAATATATTGTACTTAGTAATAATGATGTAAAGAATGATGCATAAGCTTATGGTAGGAACAAGCTTTCTTACACACACACACACACATACATACACACATGCGTGCGTGCGCACACACAGATATATATATATACACACACACACATACGCATATATAGAAAAGTCTATTTAGATACAAGATATAAACATAATTGATGAAATAATGAATCTCCACCATTAGATTGCTCTCTGATTCTGGCCCTCATATAAGGAAAAATTGATCCAACGACTGTGATTTGGTATCCTTTGGTTTGTGTTAAATTTAATGTTCAAATAGCCGCCCTGTAAATAAATACATTGTTAGCCAAAAAAATGGTTAACACCTCAAAATGGTGAGATAATCACGAAATCCTTAGTTAATGAGGATTCACTTAAGGTACTCCTTTTGTTTTAAGAAGATTTACTTATCAAAAGTTTCTCTAACTCATGTTGCTAGTTTTCGCTTCTTCCATGGGGCATGTCTCTGTTGAGAGAAAGATGATAGTCAGATGTTTGAAGTCCATACTTCTCTTGGATGGCAGTTCATGCAGGTCAGGGTCACTTATATGGCTTTTAGAGGTGTCAACTAGATCAATTTCCTTCAAAATAGCTTCTGGCTAGAACTTGGAGTGTCAGATCTCCTTATTGCAATACTACACTGTTATATTGTAATTGAATCCATCATTAAGAGATCATCAGACAAATTTAGAGGTTCCAGATATCTACGATAACATTCAGTGAGTTTGTGGTCTTAGTTAGTCTCGGGACTAAATCCCTTCAGGTGGGTTCTAGCCTTTTAGTTCTATTCATTAAGCCTTTTTGTTGTGTCTACAACAATTTCACTTGTTGATTTCTTTAGGAGGGTATGGGACCCATACTTGCAAAGTTAAGACAAGGTAATAGAATAATTCGACAATTATCTTAACATATTGAAACTGAACTATTGATGACTGAAACTGGTATAAAGACTCGAATGCAACAGTCGAATTTTATTTGGTTAAATCCGAGACCAGACTTTCTCATGCATCTATAAATAGACTAGCAAGGCCTAGCTTTAAACTCATATTTTCCGAGGCTCTGCCATACTCTTTCTTTTCCAAATATTTTCAGAAATTAGAATATAGTTCTTAAGGGTTCTGATTGAAGATTTAAAGATAAGGGAAGTAAATTTATAACATAGATGTTCAGATTTCTGATCAACATGAGGTAAAGGTAAGTTCTTGAATATGATTTATTTAGGTTTTTCTCTTCTTTCCCTCTTCTTTTAGCATTAGATTTGCAAATCTGTGGTTATGTTAATAATAGATTCAGTTAGGAAGGCCATATAATAACAAATCTGGATCAAATTCAAGGACTGGAAAGCTGTCAGGTGAGAGGAATTAAATTATATCTTTTGCTAACGGTATATTTGTCGTTTTCATTCCCTGTAATACTTAACTTGATAAATAATTGAAATTTGTGGTAATTGAGTTTAAATCTATTGGGAACATGTTAAGAACATTACTGCTATATAAAGCCTATTTCCATTAATCATCTGTTTGAATTGGGAATTACTGTAAACATTGGAATTGTGGAATTTATAATAAACATGAATATTTTTTTAAGGGTATTATTATGTTGTAAATAGAATTACAGTAAAATCTGGGAATAATGGAAAGGAAAGGATATGCCTAATCGGCTAAATTACAGTAACTATGAACAGTGTATGGAATAGGAATTCGATATCTAACCTAGAAATAAAAAGGGAAAAGTTGGTAGTGGGTTGAGTTCGTTGGATTTGGGGAAAATGATATATTTCTATAACGACAAATTACTGAGTACGTAGTTGCAAGAAAAAGAAAAGGGAATTAGTGTGGAATAGGTATTCTTTTACCATATTGCACACTAATCAAATAAAGTGCACACACATATATATATATATATATGTATGTATGTATGTATGTATGTATGTATATATGTATATATATCTGCACTTAAAATAAAGGAAATAGCTTGCAACTACGGATCTAAGTCAGTGCGCGTTATGAAAATAAATCATTATACCTTTCTATAAATCAAACTTATGAGGTGCATGAAAAGTTTCCCTAAAATAAGATAAATGTACATGAAGGTAATTAAAGAAAGATTACAACAGAAAAACATGGTTCATATTGAGAAACCAAAATGGAATAATGATGAATGAGGAATATAACATATTATAATTAATTATGTGAATGAGAATGTAATATAATAGGTAGGCTTGTCCTAGAGGCAAGTGGAAATTATAACATTGGTTATAATAAATGAAAAGGAAACTTATTAATAAACCTTAGTTAAGAGAACTAAGTTAATAAGTAAACAACAACAAAGTGAAATGACAGTGTAAGATGAGGTTATGAATCAAAAAGAAAAAATAAATTAGACTTATGAAATGAAATAAGTTGTACTTAATTATGTAATAAGTGGACATGTCATAAAAAAACATGAGAATTGAGGAAGGATATACTTAATTATATATTAAATAAAACATGTCAATTTAACTTGTAAACATGTAATTGGACAATAAATAACATTGTGATAAAAAGAGTTTGTAGATTACTTTTTTTAATTACAATCTAGGAAATAACATGACATGTCACTGGCTTATAATGAACTTAAAACGGGTTAAGTTAAATCACTAGATTAATAAGCAAGAAGGGTCCATTCCGTTGAGATATAAGGGGCTCAAAGAAAACCTAGTAAGTTGAATGAAAAGCTAACATGTAAATAATCAAGTTGATTGGCCATCTAAAAAGATAAGACAAGCACGTGATTAAAAATTAAATGTAGGATCAAATAATACATTAGTGTGATGCGCTTTGACCAGTCCGCATGTATGAAGATGAAGAACCCAACGGAGTAGATTATCGTGGTGTCTGGAGGTACGGGAGTGGCACATCCATTTGATTATTTTATTGGTTATTCTGTTAGCTTGGTCTGCGGGACTGGAGGGAAGCATGCGGCTTTCGAGGGACGTGGTAGGGTACTCCATGGTGGTCCTCTGTTGTGGTGCATGCTCAGGCTGTACTCGCAGAGTTTAGGCCTGCACATTACCCCCCGGTGAGTGTACCTTGACTGCAACGGTAGTTCGGCACTCAGAAGGCTGTGGCGGATGATGTTGGGTGATTCAGCGGTTTCCTCAGAGGAGGCTGGTCAGGACCAAAATAAGGGTAGCAATTGTCAGGTACCTATCATCGGCAATCAGTGGGATGCGTAAAGACTAGTGTTAAACCTATAGACCATCAATCTTTCACTATCGAGACTTTGGTTGCAGGACATGCTAAGTTAGATGATAGATTGTTTGTTAGGGGAATGTCACTTAGCTCTTGATGTAGTCTTGCACTAGCTGAGGGAGGGGTCAAGGTGGGATCATAGCCACCGTGAAAATGCAGACCATATTTTGGATATCTGTACTTTAGGACTTTGAGTGGTCCTATACTGATATGGAAAAGCTCCCAATTGAGTTTCGTGCATTGGGTGCAGCCCTATTGCGGGACTCGGAGTATAGTAGACAGTGCGTACGTGTGAGGGTCTAGATACATGCACTAGCTGGTGTATCAAGGAAGTTATGCCATTACTCTGTGTTGAGACTAGATTCGATCGAGGAGTTTAGAAATGGCAGTTGTACACTTGCGTGGCAGAGTGATGGTGATTCGATGTGGTAACGTGGCATAGTAATATGGATGTCTGTACGTCGTTCGGCGTAGGATGAGAGTTAAATATGCTTTCGTGGCGTAATAGCAGAGAGCATACTAGGAGGGTACTATGGGAAGTACCTTGATATATTTGGGTAGCTACATATATATTATATTGGGTTAATCTACTGGGAAGTAGATGGGTACGATGTGAATATATGGCCTTGAGTGCTATTAATCTAAACAACCTAATAAATAAGAAAAACGTAGTTGAATGGCATATATAGCGTTATTCAGAATGTATGATTTATCCTTTTGTTTTGACCCCCTCCTCATAACACACTCGCAAGTTAGGTTTATGGCAGAGATAAGATAGCTTTGGATACTGGTTATACAATATTATTACTTCGGTAAGTTTATATTTGATTATATTATATTTTATCCATTTCGATGTGAGATGTTTTCTGAACTCTACTATATTAATTATCTCTGTCTTTTTTGCAGGGTACCAGACAAGCCAACTCGAATTTTGGTAGATTGGAATTTTTGAAAAAATAAAATTCAGTCTGTCAAAATTCAGGTTATTACACTACCTTAGCCGGAACCCGAGGTCCTCAAAGAAAGTTCCCTTTCCTAGTGAATCCTCCAAGGGGTTTGAATAAGAATGTAACAAGAGACGGGGTGAAAAGGTGAAAATAGAATTATTGGATTGCTTCGAAAGTAAAAAACAGAAGATATTCATCGTAACATCAGGTATTATGTTGCACATATTTGAAAATCTTAAGAATGAAATTTACTTCTTCTTGAAGTGGGAGGCCAAGTACAAAAGAGCTAACAAGCTCCTTACGGAGGCTAATAGGGTCCAAGAATACGCACTTAACTTCAAATTGAATCCATGGATTATGTCGACACTGTCAGGCACAATGAGAACAAATTGAAGGAGTGTTGTATACTATTCTTAATCATGTATCACACCTAAAAATTTAATTGAGAAGCTTCAATGACTTTAATTCCTGTTTACTGTAATATACTGAATATTCTTTTAAAAATAGAACTTGGTTAGAGTCTTCCGACATGTACGTTTCTACAGCTGCCCGCACACTTTGTTATAAAGTTATTTAATGTATAACAAATTAGGGCTTTATAACCGTTAAGAAATTTGAAAGCTCCATTCGAATTTTAGTAACCCAAAAATCATTCTTCTAAAAGTCTATGGAAGATAAAATTTATTCCTATTTAAATATTTCCAAAACCTAAACTCAGGCATCAGATAAGAAGCTAATGTTCATGTATTCGAATGATAGAGATCCAAAAATACTTTTGATAACTAGAAGGTCTAATACCCAGAGTAGGGTTATAATTCATTTAGAAATTTCAGTCTAAGAGTAATAATGGAACCAAAATCATTTTTCGTAATGAGAGTGATGAAACATTTTATCAAATACTTTAATAAAAAACCTCGGAATCCTCTTTCAGAAGTAACAGAAATTCCAAAACATCATCGGCTTTTGATAACCCGAATCACCTTTTGACTATATGTGTAATAAAAGTCCAGAATCCCTCTTTCAGGAATAATTAATACAAATAAAGCCACCTTTGGCTCATAAAAGAACAAAACCTCAGGTTAGAGTATTAGAATAATAGAAATCCAGAAATCTTCTTTTGGAAATAATTAATATAAATGAGGCTACCTTTAGCTCATAGAAGACCAAAACTTAGATTCGGGTATCAGAAAAGTAGAAATTTAGAAACCATCTTCTAGAAATAATTAATATAGATGAAGCCACCCCCGACTCGTAGAATATCCAAAACCCAGATTCAGTTGTTAAAAGTAATATAAATCCAACAACCTTCTTCTGGAAATAATTAATATTAATGAAGCCACCTTCGGCTCATAGAAAAACCAAATCCTAGATTGAGGTATTAGAATAATACAAATCCAGAAACCTTCTTCTTGAAATAATTATAGACGAAGCCACCTTTGGCTCAAAGAAGACCCGAAACCCAGATTTGTGTATTAGAATAATAGAAATCATGGAACTTCTTCTAGAAATAATTAATCAATACGAACCATCTTTAGCTTCATAAGATCGCATCCCCATTTCCGGCTTTTATCTTTTAAGAAGAGGATGGGTGTGCTTTAGATATGCCTTTCGAGTTTTCGTTCCCTTCTATGGGACGAGGCATAAGAAGAGAAGGGTGTGCTCATCTTTAGAGTAGAGGCGGGGCGTGCTTAAGCATAGCATAGATAGCAGCTTATTCGATAAAGAACAAAGGCATCGTGTGCTCCATTTGGAGACAAGCACGTGTCCCTAGGATTACCCGCCCTCCTCTAGGTGGCACATTGACTACATCAAGGCCTTATGGTATGTCTGCCAGGTCATATAGATGGGAATGACGACTTACCCTCCTCTCTCCAGGAAGCGCCTTGGATATACCAAAGGCTTGGAGCTAGGTGCATTTCCTTGGGATTATCCTCCTTCCTCTTTAGGGAAGAATCTTGTTATGCCAAGGATGTAAGTGGGTACCAGGAGCATTTCACTAGGTTTAACCTTCCTCCTTTTTGGGAAGCGCCTTGTCTATGTTTAGACTTTTTTAGGTAAATCAATAATTAAAGGGTAATCAAGTAGAATTTCTTACTTTAACTTGATATTGCTCATAAACCATGCCGAAATTCTTATTTTGAAAGAAATATCAAATTTATTTAATCCATTCAATACCTCTTGAAAAATTCATTAAGTTTCTTTTCCTAACAATGTGACTGATCTTCTTGTCAAGTGCTCTGCAATGGTCGGTTTATTGACCATTTACCATATTGTAGTAGAAGTAGGATTTCCTTTTGATTCTTTCGGATTTGGATGGTTTATTATTTGATGGCTAGTAGTCCAAATTTTTCTTCTTTCAATATGTATACATTTCTATTGAAGTGGATAAGTTGAATTCATTTTAAGCTTTTGACTTAGATTTTTCTTTAGTAAGTTTAACTCTTGGCTTCGTTAAACTCGACGACAGCTCTTTGCTTTTGTCTTTGATTAAATTCCTTTTAAAGTTCTTTTATATTTCATCATCTTGTGTGGAACTGTTTTAAATACTTCCTTCTTTCCTCGCATCCCTCGATTTTCGTAAAGAGATATGGCTCCCTTATCATTTGGTTGCCACGTATGTGCTAAAGCACCATAGTTTCTTACCAATTCCTTTCCAAACTCAATTCCTTTAGAATGGTTACAGATTGATTCCTCATTCATTGAAAATAGGTCATCATCTTTTTTCAAAATTTGCTCATAGGCGAAGAGAGGTTCGACCCAATATGGAAGGGTTTATACTCATATTATCTAGGTCATAGGCTTCAGTCTTTTTTAGGTTAACAACATTCAAATCATTCAGCCTTAATATCCGCTCTTCATAAATCCTTGAATTTAAACAAGTATATTATGTTGTAAACGGTTTTCTGGACCTTTGTTCGAAGGGAATCCTCCTTGAAATATAAGTTGTATTTTGTAAATCATGTGGAAGCCCTTTTAACATAATACCTTTGGCATATGATCCATTTAATGCATGTTAGTGACAATCCCAGTTATGATTAAACAGAAGTTTAAGGATGTCGATTGTAACACCCTACTTTTTTAATTAAATTATAAAATAAAATTTGTATAAGTTTCAAAATTTCATCACTAAACTAGCGGCATTGCATCCATGGCGATTTTCTGATCAATTTCGACCTATGGTTTGCAGAAAACGGATTCAAAACAAAAAAGATATCTTTAAATGAAGTTTTAGAAAAAAACACGAAAAAAAGATATAAGGGAAACACAAATAAGAACAATAGCTACCAATGTTTTTAGTCTTGTGAACAAAAACCAAGTTAGGTGAGTTGGTAAAGCATGCACTTCCCAAGATGGAGGTTAGGAGTTCGAGTCCTACTGACGTCATGTTTTTAATTTTAAGAGGGTCAACTAAAAGAATGCATGTTCTAAGAGAGAAACAATGTGAATGTACATATAAGTAAAAAAATTATATATATATGAGTACATATACACATGTATATGTATGTAAATGTGTATGTGTGTGTATGAAATTCAAAAGTAAAATGCAATCAATCAAAAGTAATAAACGAATGTCGAGAAAACGCTGTTTGAATATTGAAAGTAAACGGGGTTGTGCATATGCACAGATTCAAAATTGAAATGTTTGGCATAAACTTAAAACAGAAAGTAATAAATGTGAAATGAATTAAAAATATGCAAGAGAATAGCTGTGTTTGGAATTTGAACGTATATTAAAAAGGAAGGAATCAATGAATTGATAATGTTAGTAATAAAATTTATTGTGCAACTATTAACGGATAAAGGTTTTTAAAGTTATACGCGAATATATGCATGCAGGTTCGAAGTTGAAACATTAAACATACCTTATAAATGGAAGAAATTAATCTACATAAGAATATTTAGTAAGAAAACAAATGCTACAACCAACGTTAAACCAGAAATTTATAAATAAAGAAATCAACGTAAATGGCCCAGCTAATGGGTCGACCCACACTATATATGGGTTGACCTAGGGGTTGACACACCCTAGTACCGGGTCGACCCACCTGGGGACTAGGTCAACCCAACATTAGGTAAAATGACGTTAATTTTCAATTTGAATGGCTCGAACTTTATTATATTTAATATGACAAACAAGAATCATCTGTGCACCTATAAATAAACTAGCATAGCCTAGCCTCCAACTCATATTTTCTGAGACGACGCCAAGGGCCTACCATTTTCTTTCTTCTCCAAATCTTTTAGAAATAGGAATATATTAGTTTTAGGAATTCTGATCCAAGATTTGACTATAAAGAATATAGATCTACAATATAGGTGCTCAGATTTCTTGTCTATGTGAGGTAAATTCTAAGAATCTGAATTATCAGGATTTCTTTCATTCTTTTAGCAACAAATTTGTAAATTCTTGGAAATTTCAATATTAGATTCTATTAGGAAGACCACGGGGTAATATATCTGAATCGGATTCAAGAATTGGAAACAGTTAGTTGAGTGGGTTTAAATTATACTTTTGGTAGCGGTATATTTATCATTTAATTCCACGTAATTCTTAATGTAGTAATTGAAATTATGACAATTATGATGTAATTCATTCCCTAAAAGCAATAAGAATTTACTGTTATGTATAAAATTCAATCCTATTCTTTCTGTTTGGGCTTGAGAAATTACTGTAATGACAGGATTGTAAAGCTAATTGTAAGTTATGCATGTTCCCAAATTATATCGTTTAGAATATAATGCAATTCCAGATCTGAAGGAAAGGATTGTGTGTTTGTAAATAGGTGTTCGGATCTCTTATCGAAGTGAGGTAAATTTCTAGATCTGATCTATTTTCAATTCTCTTCTCTTTCTTCTCTTTCTTCTTTTACTTTCTTTCTTTCTTTTAGTATAAAGTTATGAGTCCATGGTTGTTAGGTTGTGAATCAAATTAGGGGAAAAACCATGGAATGATAGATCTGAACCAGATCCAAAATTTGGAAAGCTTATAAGGTGAGTGGGTATAAGCTATAGCATTTTAGATAATAATATGCTATCGTTTACCTTTCCTCATTTTGTATAATTAAATTTGCCAGAATAATAAAGAATTATGGTTATAACAAGTTGAGATGTTAATATGAATAAATCATATGTTGAATCAGTTAAAGTGTTGGAATGATTACATGTTGAAAACAAACTTGATAGAAAATGGGTATTGACTACTGTTGTTATAATCACATGATTCACTTGTGGTATATTATTGAGTAAATGACATGTTTAACTTGTTGGATTTGAACAGTTACCCGATTAAATACTTACATGTCAAAATAGAATTAAACATATGTTAAAAAGGGCATGCAACAAAATATAAGCATATTTGGACGACAAGTAAATTAGATTACCGTAAGCTAGATTATAGTAAAAAGGATAATATGCCTAAAATTCACATGAATAGGAATAATTGTTAAAAAAATGAACATGCCCATATTTACAATAATTTGACACTGTAACACTCTTAGACACGAGGTTAGATTGCACTTGTGATAGAAGTCTGCCCAGAACCGCCCGACATGTCTAGCATTCACTAGTGGTAAATCTAATGTGAGAAGTCTAAGTGCATAATTAAAACATGCAATGGTACTGAGACACGAGGTTAAGTCAACTTGTGGTAGAAGTCTGCCCGGACCCGCCAGGCAAATCCAGTATCCACAAGTGTAGACTTAATGTGAGAGGTTTAGCGCATATATATATATTTGTGTATGTATCTAACAAGATATGAATAAATACCAATGGTAATAAAATGTCTAACTCATAAAATAAGAAAGGAAAGGATGTAATGGACTGAGTTAG
The DNA here is from genome assembly GCA_030737875.1 of Allium sativum. Classification (NCBI taxonomy): domain Eukaryota; kingdom Viridiplantae; phylum Streptophyta; class Magnoliopsida; order Asparagales; family Amaryllidaceae; genus Allium; species Allium sativum. Next base: position 416,989,833 of record CM060913.1, on the reverse strand, counting down.
GATGATGCGAAGGAAAAGTGATGTATTTCCCTAAATGGCCTATTTCTGAGAACGTGGTTGTAAGTAAGCCACAGTCAATAAAGTAAGAAAAAGTAAAAAAATTACTTGCTACCACAGATTTATATTGGGAATACGTTATGAAAATAAATCACTGGTTCCTTCTATACATCAAACTGATAAGATGCATGAAGTGATTTCCTTAATTAAATTAAGGAACATATATTACAGTGAATAAGGAATACTGGAATACAACAATAAAAGAAAATGGTTTAAATGGGGAATGATGATAACCTATTATAAATAAATAACATTAATGAAAATGTTGTATAATAGGTAGACTTGTCCTAGGGACAAGTGAAGATTATAACTTAGGTTATAATAAACTTGTAGGGAAATGGGATAACTGGTGAAATGATATAAGGGACATTTAATTGTAAATTAAGTAATTAGTAAATGGGGAAAACCGGAAACCAGTTGAGAAAAGGGGGAAAATATATGAAATATAAGAAGTTGTACTTAATTATAAATTAAGTAATCTTTAAACTTGGAAGTCTGAAACCCGCTGATAAGAATAACATGTCTGGACTTGTCCTAGGAACAAGAGAAAATTATAACACAGGTTATAATAAATGGGAAGAGAAACTTATTAATGGACCTTAGTTAAGAGAACTAAGTTAATAAGTAAACAACGATAAGTTGTAGTAACGATGTAAAATAGAATTTTGATTAAATGAGAAAGAATGAGGAAAATTTATGAAATAAGTTATATTTAATCATAAATAATGACTGACATGTTAATTAGAAAACATGTGAATTGGGATATACTTAATTACATATTAAGTAGAAAATGTTATTATAACTATAAAATCAAATGAGAATATAAAGGGATTGTAGATTACAGACCTTGGACCACAATCTATAGAATAACATGTTATGGGCTTATTTATAAACTTAAATGGGTTAAGTTATATATTTGTAATTAATAAGCAAGAGGGAACTTGGCAACTTGATTAAGAATTCAATATGAATGAGAATAACTAAGTTAAATGGAAACCTGATGAGGTAAGGCAAGCGTGTAAAAGAATGTTTAGACATACGGTCTAAGAACATATAAAGTGAGGCGCTTGGACCAGTCTGCACGTTTGAGGGTGAATAACCAGCGGAGTAGATCATCGTGGCGTTATAAGGCACGAGGGGAGCGCGCATTTATCTGATTATTCCGTCAGTTCCAAAGGATTGGAACAGAAATCACGCGGCTTCTTGAGATACGTAAGGTGCTCCTAGTAGTCCTTTGTGCGGTGGAAGATGTTTAGGCTATGCTTGCAGAGGTTGGGACTGCGCGTAACTACTAGGTGGGTGGGCCTTGACTACAGAAGTAGCTATGTAGTCGGAATGATGTGACGCGGTGACACCATGGTGATTCAGCGGTCGCCTCAACAGGTAGGAGAAGGGTCATGACCAACAAGGATAGTAGATCGTTGGATATCCGTCATCGACAGCTAGTGGGATGCAAAAAGACTAGAGCTAAAATCAATAGACCTTTCACCTTTCACTACTGGGGTACGGTGGTTGAGTGAAGACGCCAAATGGATGTTTATATTGTTTTCTTTAGGGGCAGTCGGTTAGCCCTTGTAGTCTTTACTAGCTGAGGGAGGGTCTGAGGTGGGGCCATAGCCACCGTGAAAACAGACCCTAGGAATATTTGTATATAGAGGCTCTTAAAGACGGGCATGTACAGTTATCGAAAAGCTCCCGACCGAGTTTCATTTTTCTTATATCGCTCTGCCATGGAACTCGGTGCACGTTAGTGGACGTGCGGTTATGGCATCGAGCTACAATTGACAATACATGGACAATCTAGATACATGTATGTCCACTCTGGGTGGTGTATCGTAGACTTGAGGGTATTCTCTAGTATGGAGTCTGATTTGATCAAAGGTGGCAGTCCATATGCTTACGTAGCATAGTAATGATAAATATATGTGGAACGTAACAATTTTATATAGAGATCCGTACGTAACTATGGCATAAGATGAGGGACTGCGTATATTTCGATGGTGTTACTGTGGAGACCGCGCGAGTGGGGTACCATGGGGTGTACCTTAATATTGGGGGTAGCTACATGTATACTATATTAGGTTAATCCACTGGGAAGTAAATGGATACGACGTGTGTATAAGCCTTGAGTGTTGTTAACCATGTAACCTAATAAATAAGAGAATATGATTGAACAGTATATGTAGGATTATCCAAAGTGTATAATTTAAATCCAATCACCAGGACTTGTGTTTTGATCCCCTCTCATAACATACTCGTGGGTTAGATTTGTGGCAGAGACATGATAGCTTTGGATACTAGTTAGGCAGTATTATTAAAACGATAAGGCTATACTTTTATTATATTATATTTTATTCATTCCGTTGTGAGATGCTTTCTAAGCTCTGACATATTTTATGTCTCCGTCTTTTCTGCAGGATACCAGAGCACAACAACTTGAGTTTCGATAGATTGGAATTTAAAAAAAAAAACGGGTCTGTCGGAATTCAGGTTGTTATATCTGGTATCAGAGCTTAGGTTTAGGATTCTTGTATAAATTGTGAGTGGATGTATTTGTATTTTTTTTAAATAATATATATACCTAGATCCATAGAGGAACCCACTAAATAGAAAGAGTATAATATGGTCAGAATTGGGATGACTTTTTGTACATAAAAGGAATGAATATGGAAATTTTAGACCCTTAGGAAATTTGGGAGAGAAGTGTACAATATACTTTGTATAGAATAAAGATGAATCCCATTTGTTAGTAATTTAAGTTAGTGGGTTTGGCAGTAAAACCTTATAAATTGGAAAAGGTTAAAAAGAGAAATATGGATTAGGAATATATATATTTGAGAGAATTGACTTTGTGGGAGTGTCTAGGAAAGCCCAGAAAATTGGAAACCCGCTTTGAGTCTCACCCCATTGTTACCTTTTAAGAACATGAAGTTTTAAAAAGTTTAGGGAAAATGGTTTATGGTGGTTTCAGGTTTTAATCTTAGTTTTAAATATGTAACGTTTACATATTCGGTTTTGAAGTAAAATGGGGTATATTTTGTAAATAATGATTTCTTGTGGAAACTTTGTTTAAATTAAAATTCTCTCAGTAAAAGGTGCATACTATAGAGCATGTATAGCTCGCTAGTTTTCTTGTTATATTTCATACAAGAATTTTTAATAAAGAAAGATTTGAAATCTCTATTCTTATGACAATCCTTTTTGATAAATTATTTCAGCAAGATAATTTTGTTGGGTGGACAAAATAAGTTGTAGAAATTAAGAATTGAGTAGATGGTTGCACCTTGTAGTAAGAGACTGAACTGACCTTATAGGCAAGGATGAGCCATAAACCCGATTGAGAAATAGTTGTCCTTACCTACTCGGCCAGTTTTTGTGATTAGAAAAAAAAAATGATTTATGTTTTTTTAAGATGACATGTTTTTATGGTTTGGCAGGAGAAGGTTTTCATGAAAAAAATAAAGTTTTGACACTTGTAAATGTTTGGAAGAAAGTTTAAATAAAAAGGCCAAACCATGTTTTAAAAGGATGGAATAGGAAAGGATTAGTGCCTAGGAAAGACAGGAAAAGTTTTGAGGCTACAAAATAAATAGCGAAAATTATCTTGGAAAATGGTAAGTTCCCGTAGAATGCGTAAGCATTGAAAACCCTTGGGTGTTACTTAAACTAATTGTTGGTACACAGCTAGAGTTAGTAGTGACTACTAGATAGAAAAAGAGCAAGTAAGTATTTAGACCCTGTTACTAATTTTCATGTTAGGGGTAAAACCCGTTATTACATTCCTGTTGGGATTGTTCCATTATTTTGTTACTATTGGGTAGTTAAGGTAACACCTAAACCTGTGGTGGATCCCATAGTTTGGACACTTCTGTCTTAGGGGGACATAGTCCCGAGATTCTTGGCCCTTAGTAGTAGCAGTGTAAGATGTGTGTTCTCCTGTTTTAGTTGAAAGACTAGAAGGCTTATTTAATTTTAAACTTAGACTAGATAATTAAATAAGCCAAGAAAAGGGAGAAGGTACAACTAAAAAAGGAAACAGCAAATTCAGTAAAGCAACAACATGATAAGTTATGTGAAAAGATGGGTAAAGATAAAAATTTCCAAGATAAGATGAAAAAGAAAATCAGTAACAAAAGAAAATTTTCTTATGTGGGCTATGCTTGGATAGGAAAATAGGAGAACGTTTATAAATAGTTTCATAAAATCCAAGTACGGTTGGAAAAAAGGTATATTCAAGAAAACTGAAAGATGTGGAATTTTCCGTCTTCCACCTTTTTGTAACATAAGAAATCAAATTTAGAAAATTAGATTTTTCTGAAATTCAAAAAATAAAGTTGGTTGGTAGGATTTTGGATGCAACAACTAAATGAACTATGATCCAACTCAGTGAGAGTGTACGAAAATCTGGATGAAAAAGCATTTTTGATTTCCAAAATATTGCATTTATGTTGAAATGCCAGTATATTTAGGATGTGAGCATCATGTTTTAAAAGGGATTTCTGGAAATTTGCATACACATAGGAGGTACCGCTTAGCCATCATGTATTATTACGTTGTACTTCACTTTGCACAAGCGCGCAATGTTTACATTAATTGGATGCACACATGATGGATGTATATTATGCGAGGGGTTATTTGAATTTTACTCTTATCAAATTTCGAGATGAAATTTCCTAAGGGTCAGAGAATTTAACACCCTGCATTTTTAACTCAAATAATAAAATAAGAATTACTGAATTAAACATTCAGAATTAAGTAAAACGGATTGCGCCATTGCGTCCATCTCGAAATTCTGGTTAAGATAGACACCTGGTTTGCGTAAAACGGACACTGTATGAAGAAGCTATGAGCATTAGAAGTTTGTATACAAACTTGGAGCTTATATATATATATATATATATATTAAATAAATATATCCATAGTATTCGAAACTCGGTTCAAAAGTCAAAATTCACAAGTGGGAAAAACTGGGGGGAAATTAGACCGTTGGGGGTCGACCTAGGGGTCAAACCACCAACAGGGGGTCGACCCACCCCAAGGGTTTTGACCGCGGGGTCGACCCCACCGCAGATCTGGAACTTTCTGTTCGACATGGATGGTTCTGATGTTTTTGATTTAGATCTGAGGGTCCTGGTTTCTCTGATACACCTATAAATAAGACCCTAGAGCTAACCCGAAACCTCATATTTATGAGGCTACGTTGAAGCTTCGCCATTCCTTTCCCTCTCCTCAAATCTATTCAGAAAATTAAGATTTTTAGTTAAGGAAAATTTCTAAATCCAGATCTGAAGGAAAGGAACGTGTGTTTGTAAATAGATATTCGGATCTCTTATCGAAGTGAGGTAATTTTCTATAGCTGGTCTATTTTCAATTCTCTTTCCTCTTCCTCTTTCTTTCTTTTAGTTAAAAGTTATGAATCCATGGTTGTTAGGTTCTGAATCAAATTAGGGGAAAAACCATGGAATGATAGATCTAGACTGGATCCAGGATTTAGAAAGCTTACGAGGTGAGTGGGTTTAAGCTATAGCATTTTAGATAATAATATGTTATCGTTTACCATTCCCCATTTTGTATAATTGAATTTTCCAGAATAATTAAGAATTACATATAACAAGTTAAGATGTTAATATGAATAATTCATATGTTGAATCAGTTAAAGTGTTGGAATGATTACATGTCGAAAACAAACTTATTAAAAAAATGGATAATGACTACTGTTGTTATAATCACATGATTCACTTTTGGTATATTACTGAGTAAATGACATGTTTAACTTGTTGGATTTGAACAATTACCGATTAAATATTTACATGTCAAAATAGAATTAAACGTATGTTAAAAAGGACATGCGACAAAATATAGGCATAATTGGACGATATGTAAATTAGATTATTGTAAACTAGATTACAGTAAAAAGGATAATATGCCTAAAATTCACGTGAGTAGGAATAATAGTTAAAGAACGAACATGCCTAGAATTACAGTAATTTAACATTGAACACTCTTAGACACGAGGCTAGATTGCACTTGTGATAGAAGTCTGCCCGGAACTGCCTGATATATCCAGCATTCACAAGTGGTAAATCTAATGTGAGGGGTCTAAGTTTATAATTATAACATGCAATGGTACTAAGACACAAGGTTAAGTCAACTTGTGGTAGAAGTCTGCCCGGACCCAACTGAAAAATCCAGCATCCACAAGCGTAGACTTAATGTGACAGGTCTAGTGCATATATATATATATATATATATATATATATATATATATATAACAAGATATGAATAAATGGAAATGATGGTAATTAAATGTCTAACTTATAAAATAAGAAAGGAAAGGATGTAATGGACTGAGTTAGGGTGATGCCAAGGAAAAGTGATGTATTTCCTTAAATGACCTATTTTTGAGAACGTGGTTGCAAGTAAGCCACAGTCAATAAAGTAAGAAAAAGGAAAGAAATTACTTGCCACCATGGATTTAGATCGGAAAACGTTATGAAAATAAATCATGGTTCCTTCTATACATCAAACCGATAAGGTGCATGAAGTGTTTTCCTTAATTAAAATAAGGAACATATATTACAGTGAATGAGGAATACTAGAATACAACAGTAAAAGAAAATGGTTTGAATGAGGAATGATAATAACCTATTATAAATAAATAACATTAACGAAAATGTTGTATAATAGGTAGACTTGTCCTAGGGACAAGTGAAGATTATAACTTAGGTTATAATAAACTAGTAGGGAAATGGGATAACTGGTGAAATGAGATAAGGGACACTTAATTGTAAGTTAAGTAATCAGTAAATAGTGAAAGCCAGAAACCAATTGAGAAAAGGGGGGAAATATATTAAATATAAGAAGTTGTACTTAATTTAAAATTAAGTAATCTTTAAACTTGGAAGTCTGAAACCCGTTGATAAGAATAACATGTTTGGACTTTTCCTAGGGACAAGAGAAAATTATAACACAGGTTATAATAAATGGGTAGAGAAACTTATTAATGGACCTTAGTTAAGAGAACTAAGTTAATAAGTAAACAACGATAAGTAATAGTAACGGTGTAAAATGGAATTATGATTAAATGAGAAATAATGAGGAAAACTTATGAAATAAGTTATATTTAATCATAAATAATGACTGACATGTTAAATAGAAAACATGTGAATTGGGATATACTTAGTTACATATTAAGTAGAACATGTTATTGTAACTATAGAATCAAACGAGAATATAAAGGGATTGTGGATTACAAACCTTGGACCACAATCTAGAGAATAACATGTTGCGGGCTTATTAATAAACTTAAATGGTTTAAACTATATAACTGAAATTAAGAAGCAAGAGGAACTTGGTAAATTGATTAAGAATTCAGTATGAATGAGAATAACCAAGTTAAATGGAAACCTGATGAGGTAAGGCAAGCGCATAAAAGAATGATTAGACATAGGGTCTAATAACATATTAAAGTGAGGCGCTTGGACTAGTCCGCGCATTTGAGGGTGAATAACTAACAGGGTAGATCATCGTGGTGTTATAAGACACGAGGGGAGCGTGCATTTATCTAATTATTTTGTCAGCTCCGAAGGACTGAAAGGGAAAGCACACGGCTTCCTGAGATACGTAAGGTGCTCCTAGTAGTCCTCTGTGCGGTGGCAGATGTTTAGGCTGTGCTCGCAGAGGTTGGGTCTGCGCTTAACTACTAGCTGGGTTTGCCTTGACTGCATAAGTAGTTATGCAGTAAGAATGCTGTGATGCGGTGACACCAGGGTAATTCGGTGGTCGCCTCAACGGGGAGGCGAAGGGTCATGACCAACAAGTATAGTAGATCGTGGGATACCCGTAATCGATAGCAAGTGGGATGCGAAAAGACTAGAGCTAAAACCAATAGACCATTCACCTTTCACTATCGGGGTATGGTGGTTAAGGGAAAATTCCAAATGGATGTTTAGATTGTTTCTTTAGGGGCAGTCGTTTAGCTCTTGTTGTCTTTACTAGTTGAGGGAGGGGCCAAAGTGGGGTCATAGCCACCGTGAAAACAAACCCTAGGAATATCTGTATAGAGGCTCTTAAAGACAGTCCTGTAAAGATATAGAAAAGCTCCCGACCGAGTTCTGTGTTTCTTGTATCGCCCCGCCATGAAACTCGGTGCACATTAGAGGACGTGTTGTGACGATCCCAAAACCCCGTGACACGGTGTTAAGGATAATCATTGGAATATAACACATTAACCATCATTAGCAGATCACAGAAAATAGCATAAACAGAAAATAGAATAATTTACACACATATGACAGCGGAATCATATAGATATCATCACATCAGAGAAGCACAGTACAGGATACAACTTAGTGCATAATGATACATAATCAGTCACCATCGCTAGAGGCGGAATCATACATAAAGAGTACTCAAAATAAATATCAGTCTACATCGCCAATGGCGGAATCATAATATAGATACAATAATGGCGGAGAAAATCCAAGTCAGCACGGTGTAGTCAAGCCTCGCCATGAGCCAAAAGGTGCGTCCGAAACCTGTAACTAGGCTGCCCGTGTGAAAATGAGGGCACCCGAGTTTGCAAGGTGAAACAAACTACGAGTCAGTCATGGGACTGGTATGAGAAATCTACTCAACTTATTAACAACAATAATAAGGCAAATCAAAGGACCACGCCACTTTCGCGGAACGGGTTTACTCCAATGAGTGCTAGTGCATGAAATAAAATAACGATTAAATCAACACAATGCTTTTTATAAAATGAAGCCATTATAAGACTCATGTCCCATCACACAATGCAACGCAAGCCGGAGGATAGAGTTTTTACCTTATAATGGCCAAAGATGCTTCATACGAATAAAACAAAAGTACTTGATATTATTACTAGTGCATATATGTTTCAAAAGCAAATTCAATCATAAATATCAATCCTAGGCGGCATAGCTACCATCTACTATGTCGCCATACTAGTAATACAATCACATCCGCATATTTCGTATTGGAAATTGGATTCCCTCATGAGTCGAGGCAAGGGGCAAGCTCCTCTCCGATTCGAGACACTCTAGCAAATGCCTCGGGACCGCACACAGCAATCCCTTGGATCCTCCAAGGCCGGTCCTCTCTTACTTTTGAGGATTGGCAATTCCTGAACACACGTTTCCCGGTCCTTACAGACCTATAATCGAGGCGCCTCGTATTCCAACAACCACACAGGTGAAAAGTAGATATAAATGTCAGGGCTGGGAGGTCACTGACACCACCATAGCTAGAAAGAAACGTCATGCACTCCTTGGGTCCTTCTCCCGTTTTTGACTCATACCGGGGTGTGAGGCTCGCGAATTCACGTTATACACAAAGCTACGTCACACAGACCATGCTTTGATCATCAACCACAAGACTTTGCTTTGCAACAGAAGCCTTGATCATATGCCACTTAGGCGTGCCACACAGGCAATCCACTCCATGCGACTGATTTCTGTCAATGTATAACCTCTGAGCTCGTATTCTCCGCCGCCAAACAGATATATATTTAAAAGAGATCAATCAACACAGAACAAAATCCAATGTCAGACACACAGTCCATTTACAAGTCCGTTCTGGGTCTGAACGAAACCGGAGGCACCAATTCCTCGCATATCCGTACAATCAACAGTATGTTTGGACGGCTACTACTTCAATTCCTTCATGGTAGCTACTCCAATCACGAGCATCAGTAGCGCCCATCCATCTAATGTGGAGATCGTCGGTCTTCATCCGTCTTCGACTCTTCGACTTCTCAACGTCGATCGATTATTTGAAATGAGATAAACTCGGCCTTTTCAAATAACCCACATATATTTAGATTTTCAAATCAATTAATCACCTGGTTGGACCATTCAACATTCACTTTTCAGTTATTTAGTCATAATTTTCATGTTAAATAAATTCAACCATCACATATCAAGCAAACACAACAAAATTGGTTTATTTCCACTCTATATCGTCTATAGTATTTTATAACGATATATCGCCATTTTTATTTAATTTAAAACGGCCATATTTAATTAAACGACGTTTCAGGTCGTGTCGATGCACTGGTGCTGCTTTTCACTAATTTTGTTTTACGCATATCTGAAAATCTAACCGTTGGATCTTCACAAATTTTACATCGTTAGGAAGTTCATTTCAAAACGAATCCAACGGTTTCAGTTTTGGGAAAATCCGACGGTCGGATCTTCCACACTAGCCATTTGAAGTTACAATTTCAATTTACGAACTGCAGCGTTGTTATTCGATTTAATTTAATTATATTTATATATATATATATATATATATATAATCGTTTCCGGCGCTGTTTTTCTTCAGATTTGAATTAAACATTACAGACAATCCAACCGTCGGATCTTCACAAATTTGGTGCCGTTGGAAAGATATTTCCAAGGCGAACCCAACGGTTGCGGTTTCGGGAAAATCCAATGGTCGGATTTCCCCCACTAGTCGTTTGAAATCACGGTTCCAAAACACGAACTGCACGGCCACGTTTCGTTTTAATTCTATTTATATTTATATATTTATATAAATATACTTCATTCAAAAATTCCTATATCGTTTCCACTTCAATTATTTCACTAACGCTTTTAAATTTCGGAAAATTTCGCCATAACCTCCTTTGTACAGGAGGGTCTGGGAAAATTCCCAAATAGCCACACGGGCGTCTCATATCAAAAAGAAAAAGAAAAGGCCAAGCGGCTAGCCAACAGGCTCATAAAATCATCACCCAAACAAAGCGGTAAATGTGTACCTATTTGTCGGGCACAAAATTTTATTTCTCTTCTCTAGCCCCTTTTCTTTAACCTGTTCAATAGATATGCATGTACATATATACAATTTCTATCACTTATCATTTTTCATTCAATTTCATATTTGATTTGCTTTGGTTTAAAAACACCATTCATTCTAATGTTGCATGCATAGGCTAAAATCATATCATTAGCTAATTAATGTATATTTCAACTCATGCACGTTTATTTGAACAAGTGGATATTTTTAACACTTCACATTTCAAAGATGATAATTTTGGCGAACTAAAGTATATTTCAACACATGACTATTTTATTTACTTCCTATGCATGTTAAAAATAATATTTCTTTCACAAATATTTATTTCAACGTCCGCATATCTTTAGCATATCGCACATTTGATAAAAATGATAATTTTATCACTTAACATATTTATTCGACAAATAGATGTTTCAACACTTCATAGTTTCAATAAAAATGTAATTTTTATTGTTCGATCTTTTTATTGTTCGATCTTTTTATTCAACACATGAACTTTTCCACTACACACACTTCTCAACCAATGAGCATATCCACACATGGACATTTTATTTATGTTGTTCATATTAGAAAGATGAGATTTTTATTGTTGAAACTATTTATATAAGGCGAATATTTTTCATACTTCATATATATGTAAAAATGTGATTTTTATTGTTTAAACACTTCATTCATTCACAAATGAATCTAATTTTCACACAACACTTTTCAACACACAAATATTTCCACACATGGATATGTTTTCAATATATGACTTTAATTTCAACACATGAAAATAATTTCGATATATGAAAATAATTCTACACACAAAGATTATTCAAAATTTCGGCAGCATAACGGCAGGGTAGTTAAAACCGGCACCGTCCCTAGTACGGCTCCTCGCTCTACCTTAAAACCTCGCGGTTTTTGACAATGGGGATTCATGCATCTAATTCGCACGCAGGCGGCATGTTTATTTTTATTTCCACAAATATTTTCAATTCATTTCAATCACCAATGGGTATTTTTCAACCACAACCAAACAATATCAACCAAAAACAATTTTTCAACCATTCGTATTTTTCATCCAATATTTCACACCAATTCACAACAATAAATATCGTCCATGGTTTGTGGACGAGGGGAATATATATATATATATATATATATATATATGCTATATTTCACTAACATTTCAACACATATATCAATTATTCTATGCATGTAAAATTCATACTTTGCTTATATAGCTTACACTACGCATGTACATGAGGTATACGACACGTATGTAATTTATATTTCGCTAATATAAATTATACACTACATTTTCCATTCAATTTCACGTTAATTTAGATTTCTCACATTGGTTTTCGGAGCGCTAAAAATCGATACGATGTCAGAAAAATCCGCAGCTTCTTCTATTGGGTAGAGAGCTTCCTTGCGGTCCCGATGTTTCCTGTTTCATCGAATTTCGTCAACACACCAAAAAGATATGATTTTTCAAAGTGTAAAGATCAAAGAAAAACTCACTTTCACGAAGCTTCAAAACTAGGTTTACAGTTTTCGCGAAATCAGTGGCACGTGGGGACGATCGGGGGTGCTGACGTGGAAGAGGGAAGAGAGGGCTTCCTGTCGGTGGTGGTTTGGTGGCGTTCGGTGGTCCAGATCGGCGGCGACGGCGGTGGAAAGGTCGGGACTTTGGGGCGTCGATACGGGCGGCACAGGCGACGAGGGGCGACGATGGTTAGTCGGATTTGAAGAGGGGGCTGAGGCGCGTCGAGGGGTGGCGGTGGCGAAGGCTGGAAGCGGCTGTAGCGGCGGCGGTGGAGGAGAGAAGGTCAGGAGCGGGTTTCGCCGTTGATTGGGGGGGTTTCTTTTTTTTTATTTTTAAAATTTATGAATGGAAAATTCTGATTGGCCGAGGACTATATTAAATTTTTAAATAGTGTTTTCTCAAACGAACTCCTTTTTAAACCCAACGACTGTCGCCCCTAGCTAAATACCCCCATTCCGAACACAATGAGATATGTTTCGTAGGCCATTTCGACTGTTACAGTCAATTATTTTTCAAATTAAAGTATAAAACATTTAATTTTTAACTCTGAACGCACATTTCAATTTGCCAGGGCCACAAACTGATTCGAAAAATTCCAGAAAAATAAATCTAGCTATGTTTTGACGCTACGGTCCCAACAAAACTAGTTTCGTCGAATTCCGAGGTCGTTTGAAAAATGGCCATTTTCTGGTCGATCCAATTTAACAGAACTTGACCAAACACATTTTCTTTTGCCACGCTCGCATACTAGCTTCAAAAATTATGAAATTTGAAACCTAGCAATAGTTTGACATCCCGGACCCAACAAAAGTGGTTTCGTCGAATTCCGAGGTCGTATGCAAAATATCAATTTTCCAGGGCTATATATTATATATACCGACCCTTCTGAAAATTCATTCGGCCATAACTTTTGATTCCCGTTATGAAACATCAATTTTTCAGATTCGTTAGAAAGGTATTGACTAACAGATTTAAATATTTTTGGTATCGCTAAAATCCGTTATATTTTCCACCCTGCATAGTCAGTTAAAGTTTGAATTCAAATTTTCAAACTGACTCACTATTCCTAATTCACTATTTTATTGAAATATTCTATTTCAATGGTTCAAATTCCTTTGAAATCACCAATTTAAAAATTTTAAATTGGCTCGTATTTTCCGGATTATTACACGTGCGGTTATAGCATCAAGCTACAATTGACGATACATATGTGGACAGTCTAGATACATGCATGTCGGCTCTGGGTGGTGTATCGTAAACTTGAGGGCATTACTCTAGTATGGAGTCTGATTTGATCAATGGTGGCAGTCCGTACGCTTACTATCATAGTAGTGATAGATATATTCTGAACGTAACATTGTTATATAGAGATCTGTACGTCACTACTGCGTAGGATGAGGAACTGCGTATATTTCGATGGTGTTACAATGGAGACCGTGCGAGTGGGGTACCATGGTGTGTACCGTTATATTGGTGGTAGATACATACATACTATATTTGGTTAGTCCACTGGGAAGTAAATGGGTACGATGTGTGCATAAGGCTTGAGTGCTGTTAACCCAAGTAACCTAATAAATAAGAGAATATTATTGAATGGTATATGTAGGATTATCCAAAGTGTATAATTTAAATCCAGTCACCAGAACTTGTGTTCTGACCCCCTCCTCATAACATACTCGCAGGTTAGATCTATGGCACAGACATGATAGCTTCGGATACTGGTTTGGCAATATTATCAATACGGTAAGGCTATACTTTGATTATATTATATTTTATCCATTCCGCTGTGAGATGCTTTCTGAGCTTTGACATATTTTATGTCTCTGTCTTTCTACAAGATACCAGAGCACAACTTGAGTTTCGATAGATTGGAATTTTGAAAATAAAAAATCGGTCTGTCGGAATTCGTATTGTTACTGTAAATAATCAAGTTAATTAACAATGTGATAAGTTAAATAAAGCAGTTATTAAAAGATTAAACGTAGGGTCTGATAACGCGATGGCGTGATGCGCTTGGACCAGTCCGTACGTATGGAGATGAAGAACCCAACGGAGTACACCATTGTAGTGTTTGGAGACACGAGAGGAGTACGTCAAACTAATTATTCTATGAGACTAGAGGGAAGCATGGAGCTTCTACTGGATGTGTTAGGGTAATCTGAGATGGCCTTCTAAGGAATAACCGGATGAAGCCGTTGCTCGAAGGCAGGTCTTTTGCACCATCTAAAGTATACCTTGATTGCAACTATTGTGCGACAGTCAGAAGGCTATGGCAGATGGAGTTGGGTGATTCGACGTTTTGCCTCGCTCTAGGAGGAGGTAGTTAGGACAAAAATAAGGATAATAATCATTGAATACCTGTCATCGGTAGTCAGTGGGATGAGAAAATACTAAGAGCTAAACCAATTGACCAACGATCTTTCACTACAGAGACGATGGTTGAGGGACACGCTAAATTGGATGCTAGAGTGGTTGTTAGGGGAGCGTCATTAGCTCTTGATGTAGTCTTTCATTAGTTAAGGAAGGATCTAAGGTATGACCATAGCCACCATTAAAAGAGACAAATCATATGTGGATATCTATAATGTAGGCCTAATGAAGCTGTCCTTTATAGATATCGATAGCTCTCGATTGAGCCTGCACATTACTGGTAAGAAAATAACTTTCTAAGTATCAATCCCGAAGACTGAAATCAACATTAGATTAATACTCAGAAAAATCACTCTACTCAACCAATTTTTAGTTAGGTTCCAATTATTTAATTTCTAATCTTAACTCTTCAACCCATATTTTTTTCACTTCTAATCCACTCAACCATTTCCCGCTTTGAAACTCTCTTTTCAACTCCATTATTTCACTTAATTTCTTTATTAAGTATCGCCAATTCAAAATCAACACTTAGACTCCACATCATTTTTACAAATCTTATTTATAAACTCAGGTTTAATATAAACCCCATCTATATCTCGATTCCTTTTACTTAATCCAAATGTTAAGTAAACATTCATTTTAAGCTATCGTATCTGCTTTAAAATCCCTTTATAACTTTATTCACAAAACTCGGGTTTTAATATAAACCAAATCGTAAGCTCCTTTCAAAAGTTCAATTATACTTCATTGCCAAATTTTATTACTTAGTTAAATGGATTTCATTTAATAAGTAATTATTTAAACTAAAACAATAAATTTACTTCAACATTAACTAATGCAAAAGTAGTTACTTGCTTTATTAACTATATAAATAATAATTTTCTTTTTAAAGTCTTATTAACATTAAACAACTATTCGTTAAACTATTCTATAGATTGATTGACAATTAACTAATTAAAAAAATCAATCCTAGTTAAAATAGTGGAATTAGTCAACTCAAAGCACAGTTATCTCGTTAACCAATTTCAATTTGTTCTTCCTTTAAATTTATTAATAATATAATTAATTTAAATATTCCATAATCATCTCTTGGAAATAATTAATTCCACTTGTAACCCCTAGGTTAAATTACACTCACTTACTTATAAAACATAAGCATTTGCATCATAAAACCATTTAATAATTACTTATAAACTTAAATAAAAAATATTTGTTTCCTTTTAATAAACTTTCATTTAAATTAATAAATTTCAAAAATCCATTTTCAGTTATAAAATAAATTTTATAACTTCATTTCTATCGATTCACCTGACAGTGAATCCATATTTAAAAACGATTGATTTTAAGCCATCTACCTCCAATTACTCAACCAATATTACCCATTGGTTAATATCATAACAAATGTTGAATTACGATTCAGTAATCATAAACAAATCAATCATCTAATCAGGTTGGTCAAACAGTTCATATAATTGTAATATGAAATTAAATAATAAATTTGAGGAACCCAATTGGATCCCTCCAACCTGTTTTTCCCTACATCCAAATACATTACTTCATTATTCAATTCAATAAACATATGTAATATTCAACAATAAATAAATAACTTTAATCCAAGCATCTATATTTTAATTTAACATGTTTATATTATTATAAATGTAACCAACAAGGTAAGTAAACTCGTTTGAAAATAATCGTTAAAATAATAATTAGATTTCGTTTAAATATAAATGAACGTTTAATCAACCAATTCTCCAACATATATATAAATAATATTTAGCACACAACAAACAATTATTTGCCATAGCACATAAATTAAATCCCGACTTATATAAAATATAAGTGGGTAAAAACTGAGTGACTTATACTCACTTTGATTTGATTAAATTCTAAAATGGTTTGGTTACAGTTAAATTAAACAGTTCATTTAATTTAACTGTAAACTCCAATCATCTCCTACATTTTCCAGATTAGTTCCATAATGTAGCATTTGTCATCACAATTCCGGTGCAATTTGTTTCGTTCCATTTGGACCTTGCAGTCAATAGTTACTAGCGTTATACGTTAATGATTTAATTATTAATTAGCTAAATTCGTAATTAATTAAAATATAATTAAAGTAATCTATAAAACATTGTTTACGTTTGTGAAAATGGTGGGCGACCCAGAATTTGCTTTCCACTTGCTACGCTATACGAATTTCCACCTGACATGTAACCATTTAGCCGACCTTACTTTGATTCCCATACTCACAACTTTTCCCTAGTTCAGAGACCCACCCTGCTTTAACCAAAAATGTCTCACTTTTCCAACATATAATTATTCTTCTTAACTAACTTTAATGAAACAACTAATAATTAAGTTTTTCTTAACCAACCGAACTCAAATCAGATTTCAAATTTTAAATCACGGAACCGAACCCATTTTATCCCCACTGCCTTCGTTCTCAAACTGATCGTATACAAGCCCATCAGGCTCCCTACCTTCAGACTGCAGCTACTAATTAAGTTTTTCTTAACCAACCGAACTCAAATCAGATTTCAAATTTTAAATCACGGACCCGAACCCATTTTATCCCCACTGCCTTCGTTCTCAAACTGATCGTATACAAACCCATCAAGCTCCCTACCTTCAGACTATAGCTGCACACCTTCACATTGATCGGACCTTGATCGAGGACCACTAAAACTTGTCCCGCTACACGATCGTCCTTCGCCTAAAGTGGCTCGCTACTCGGTGCTTATGTTTTCCGTTAATCCTTCTTGGAAAGCCGCGACTTCTATGGATGATTCTGGCCATTTTAGTCAATCAACGGTGATCTCCACCGTTCAAATTATAGTACCCGTCTAGCCGATCAACATTGTAGTTAAGGGTATTTCGGTTCGATGTGAGGATGGATCGAAATTAAGGGAAGAAGATTACGAATTTTCATTCGTTGGTTTCATGTTAAGAGGCGGCTGAAAGAAATGTTTGACCACACGCAAAAATATTGACTAGAAATTTAGGTTTAAGGTGGATAGTGGTATTTATATACGGAAGCATTTAATATTATATTATTAAACGATACTTCACCTCGAAGTAACGCGATAAAACTACTAAATACGATATCTGATTGAGAGAAACTCGTAATCCTAGAAAAAACAACATTCTAGACATAATGAAACAGGTTTCATCAAATTCCGAGATCATCTGTGAAAATTTCTTTACAATTCACAAACAAATAAACACATGTTTAAAATGTCTACGATCACAAAATTAATCCAAATTACTTTAAACTTGAAATACTATAAACACTAACTATTACGGATTTAATAAAATTAGTTTCACTGAAAACGGAGTTCGTTTGACAATTAGTTATTCTATTGTTCTATATTTCCAAATCAAATCGAATATATACGATTAAATAAAATCCAAGCGTTTTCTATTCGTGCGATCAAACATAAGTCCAATTGGTACAAAATCGAAATCCTACAATAATTTATTAATACGAATCCAACGACACAAGTTTCGTCACATTTCAAGACTGTTTCCCCGAAATGATATTTTACATGAAAAACGACGTTATTTTGGATACTAAAATACCCGGTCTCCAAAAATAACAAACTATATACCTATCCCGACTCTAAATGACAATACAAATTCAACTGAATTCATCTTGCATCTTAATTTGATCGTTATCTCGTGTTACACTCAAATTCCTTTTGAATTGAATTAAAGTTATTAAATAAAAATTATCGTTTATAATGTTTTCCATAACGACTATTTGAAAATTTGAGTTGGACATAACTCACAGTCTATAATATGAAATCTCCAATTTTCTCTTTTATTAGAAAATCATGATCAAATAGATTCATATGATTCTTGTTTCACGGAATTCAAACTTAAAATGACTTATGTATATTCAATTGAAGTTTAAAACATTATATTATGAACTACTGTGATGTTACGAGGTCGATTATAATTTAAATATAAATTATACGTTCAAACTTCGTTTTATAAACAAATTCCATATTATAAATCCATTTATAATTCCAAACCAATATTTAAAATAATAAATTAAATTAAATATTTGACTTCTAAAAATGCGGGAAGTTACAAATGTTAACTACAAAAATAGTTAACATGCGAAATTTATAGTCGAACAACTAAATAGAAAGGTGGGTGCCTTCAATTTAGTTGATTCTTTTCTATCAATTTAGAAGTATGCTTCCCTGAACTTTTTAATGTAATAGACGAGGCTTCGATTAAAATAAGCTTTCTAAGGAAATTAGTAGCAGCCCATAACCTTTGATGGCACAAAAGCCTTGGTATTTGGTAAATAAAATTATACGATGACTTCGAGATATTATTTTTTTGCAAGGCTAACTGGTTTTTTATAGGGGGTCGTTCCAATGTTTATTTGAAAGGAGAGATAAGAAAAGAGACTTTGCACATGCATAGAATCTCAAAGCTGGTTTGAAGTACCAACACACTAACAGTTATAATATAGGAGAGAAGCTTAGTGCTTCCACTACTAGTCAATCACCTGGTAACCTAAGTTACCTCCCCAACAGAGGAATCAGTACCTAGTTCAACTATGAAGGGTGACATGTATCGGATATAAGAATTGAGCAGCCCAGCCAATCCCTCAAAATAATCCAATGCTTCTTCATTATAGATAAATTTCCTGTCCCAACTTTCATCCTTCATTGTTTCATCATTCATTTCACCTAGGTTACCTGACTTGCATAGCAATAACTCATTGCCAACTGGTTCATAAAAAAGATGGTTTGGTTTACCTATCTCACCAATGAACTTAAAGAAACAGTATCTAGGATCATACCTCATATCAGTAGCAACATGTACCCTAGCATTCTCAACTTCATCCCGGTATATTTCAGGTTTATTGACTACCTCCTCACTCACTATAGGGTTTCTGATTTTGGGCACCCACACCCTAAGTGGAGACCTAGGCAGTGGGATCTTCTCAAGATAAGGAAAATTAGCTGGTACTTTACACGACTGTGCAGAGTGACCGAATGACTTACATGTATTACATATGTTAGGTTTCCACTTATAAGTGACACCAATAAAATATTCATGCCCTTCAATGCACACCTTCAACTTATCGGGAAGAGTTTTGGCAGGGGTTATTTCAATCAATGCTCTAGCAAAAACTAAGTTTCTTCTGGCCACCGTATTAGCATCAAAACACTTGAGTTTACCAATGTGACATGCCAACCAATTAAGTCCAATAAGAGGCTCCAGTGCAGAAGTTACATTATTAAATTGGGTCCAAATCGGAATGGAAAGAACCTGATCCTTAGCCTTATCTATAGAGGCATTCCACGAAGTAACGATTAAAGGTTTATCGACAATAATAGCAGGGGAAGCTTCTAGCACTCTAAGCTTCTCCTCATTAGACGAGAATTTTAGATAAAACGTTCCATTAACTGTCGAAATACAGATCTCACCTTTAAGATGCCAGGCATCACGACATGCAGTTTGCATGTCAAAGTTCGGCATTTTAGAGTCAAGGAAAAATACGATGACATAATCTTTCCAGAAATTCCCTGCTTCATTGAGAATTGCAGGTGGTGACGAAGAGACATAGTTTGTTACTAGAATATCAAAATTTAAGGGTATTCCCCAACATTGTTGGGAAGAGTAGTAAAGAGTGTTCCATTTTGGGGAATTAGGCTGTGAAGCTTTCTTGGTTTGGGGATTATGGCAAGCACTTGCAGTGCACGGAATTTCTCTATTAACAACAATTTGAGGCACTAGATTGGAAGCTCCAACAATAACATTTCTAACCGAGTCACATTTCTCGTTGACTGTCTGGCTCAAAGACTGTTCTTTGTTCCACAATTCACTACTATAGAATTTTCCAAATTGCCCAAAATAAAAGTATGGTGCTCATTACCTCGGATGTCGGGCCAATCGAAAGGGGCAGATGATAACATCGTGGTGACAGACAAAGTTGCACAAGTGACTAGCTTGACACCAACAACCACAACAGACGTTGATATAATTTCCTATGGAAACATTTCAAGAGGGTTGATAGATGCCTGACGAACTGGTGAAGCCAAAGAAGACGAAGAATCTGACAAATCAGAGTCTACAGTGAAGTCAACTTTGCTTTGGTACTTACGGCCAGATATGGTGCTTGAGTTATGAGAACGTGTGGCTAGTCTCATTTTTGTCTTCCTGTTTTTCGGCATAAGCAGGTGAAGGTAGGTAGGAAGAAAGGTGAGAGAGATGAGGGTGATTTAGATGGAGTATGGATGACTTCTGGATTTTGACTAGAGAGAAGATTTGGCTTTATATTTTAGAATATTAGACTCATAAGAAAACATTATCAAAATTTGTCCTT
The DNA here is from genome assembly GCA_030737875.1 of Allium sativum. Classification (NCBI taxonomy): domain Eukaryota; kingdom Viridiplantae; phylum Streptophyta; class Magnoliopsida; order Asparagales; family Amaryllidaceae; genus Allium; species Allium sativum. The sequence continues at coordinate 416,968,702 of CM060913.1, read as the reverse complement.
TACAGGGTTGTTATCCTGCTTTTAAATGGATTAAGTCCCCGTATTGACGAAAAATAAATAATTATTGGGTCTTTGTATTATGGAGTTTATTTGTGAACAATTCATTGCATCCTACATTTTAAGAAAGGATAGGTTTTCATCATCCCTTCAGATTCTATCATCGCCATAAACTTTGCTTACACCTTAGGATAAAATTAAGATAATGAAGCGGGAATCACGTGAAATTGACTACTAGGCTAGGTAATAGCCAGCATGATTGATATCCTCATTTAAAAAAAAATATAGTCTATACACTTTTATTATCAATTTCCTATCTTCTTCACAAATCATTATTAATATTACAAGGACATTAATTTCCCCAAATCATTGCTAATTTATGGTTTTCACTCCGCAGATATATTTTCAATTTTTGGAATGAGAAAAGTTCTATAATTCTAGACCCCGACACCCCACATATGTTAATGTCACTCTTATGAGAATGCTTTAAGTTTCGTGAAGCGCAATAGGTAAATAGTAACTAAATGTACAAGAAAAATAATTAAATGCAGCGGAAAACTTAAACTTTTTATTAATCATAAAAACAACATTTCAAACCTAAGGTTACGTCATCATGTTTTACAAATATCAAAAGCAGTCTGTCTCATTATCAAAGTACAAAAATCATAATAATGTCCCTCAAGTGTTATTACAATAAGCATGAATGACTGAAGAAAATACTTGCAAAAGAAGAGCTATCCAAATCCAAGCAGAATCACGATCTCAACTATTGACCACTCCCACTCAGAGAACCTGAGGTGGGGAAGGAAGGGAGAGAAGGAAAACAAAAGGGTCAAACATAAAGTCTGGTGAGTTCTAGTAATTTCTAGCATATGTATATGAAAAGATGTCAAGACAGATCAATATTAGTGGAAGAGATAGTACAGTAAAACATGTATATACGCAAGAGGTAAACGAGATGTCAAACAAGATAAAGATAGATTAAATTTGTCATTCATATCCCAAGAATCCAACTAACTACACCAACTTTACCAGTAATGAAATAATTAGGTGTTACCCTAATTAATACCTATGTGATCGGCTCCTTAATACCCGAATATCCTGTGTCAGCCCGACAATAGGGTGTATCAATCCCTAACCCAACAACTTATAGAACACAACCATATCCGTAGGTGTTACTTGCATCTTGTATCTCGTACTCGGACTCATGCATGCTCATGAATCCGCCGGTACGCGCCCTGTACACCCCTAAACCTTGAACCTCTTATAATCAAGTTTAGTAATGCGTGCCCTTACCCCTACCTAGTGAGGGGTCCGTACCGTGATACCAATAGGTATACTGACTGATATGGATTCCACATAACTTGACACAAGCCAACCTCTAGACTTGAGTCCCCGTTTTCCCTGGATTTAAGAGTCTCGACCACCTGATACAACAACTAGACTTGGGACCTCTTTAGCTTATTATTTAACAGGTGTAACTTAGTAGGTTTAAGTCCAATAATAAGCCCGGTTGTAAAATTATATTTATCTAAATGTTACTAGTGTACAACCCTTTTACCCCAACAAGAACCTGCCTAGATGTACAACTAGACTTACAGTAATTCACTTGGTTTTCACATATGGTACTATTCAATCTTTACATTTCATAATTAATATCACATTAAGTGTACAATTTAACTGATTATCATGTAGCATGTTTATGTAATTAAACCCAAATAGATTAACATGTAATTATCCAAACCTAATAGGTTAACATGCAATTACCCCAAATAAATTAACATGTAATTATCTAAAACTAATACATTAACATGTAATTATCTCAAATATATTAACATGTAATTATCCAAACATAATAGGTTAACATGTAATTACCCCAACTCTTATAGTCAAGGGTACCAATACATAATATGCCCAATTTCCCCCGTTTATGTGTCATTATCTAATCATTCCAATTTATGTCCTTTATATGCAATTATCGTAATAGCCTAGGTTTCACGTAAAATAAAGAGGAAATGAGGAGAAAACAGACTCATATTGATAAAGGCATATAGAAAAGACTGTAAATAAATGAAAGGCGCAATAGGGATAAGGGAGATTAAAGTTAACAATATAACTTGTAGATCGAAAAACATGTATAAACCTATATAGGGATTATTTTGGCACTGTTTATATCAGATCCAATCTTACTTACTCTCTAAAACCTTTTTAAATAGTCAAATCTAAAAATCACATAGAAATCACAATGGAACTTGGTGAAGAATCCTAATATAGTACTGAAGAAAATGTCCACTTAAATCATGTATGTGCAAGTCCCAATGTTGTCTCTGTTTGATCCAATCCTTAGCAGCACTCTCCCATTATATGTTTATAATTTTCAAAATAATTTCAAAGAGGCAGAAGAAGATGTAAAGAATTTGTGTGAATTGGAAATGGGAGAGGCTACCTATTTATAGATTCACAGAGACAACCTTAGCCTTTAGATTTTAGATCCAGACCATACACATATTGTTGATTCAGCTATGAATAATGCCGCAAAATTGTCTAGGTACGTCACTCAGCACCCGCCCAGATCTGGGGTGGGTCGATCCAGTCCCTCTTGGGTCGACCTATGGGTCAACCCGATCTGAGCGTGGGTCGGCCCCTAACGGGCCCGCTTCCCGCTCTTTTTCCTACTATATTTGTTTGATTTGCTGGAATTATTTATTTATATACAAACTCCTTATATGTGTATAAAGTTCTATGGTCCATAACTTCTTCATACGTTATCCCTTTTACGCAAAATTGGGGTCTATTTAAACTAGAATTCCATAACGAACGCAATGGTAATGTCGGTTTCACTTAATTCTGAATATTTAGTTAAGTTATACCCAAATTATCATCTTAATGTATAGTTATTGTGTATTAACTTTTGGGGTGCTACAATGTATATGTAGGTGCTAGTTGACCTTCTCTCCACCTTACTGCCTTCGTCTTAATCCTTTCGAAAATGAATTCGAGGGCCTAATTGAAGCAACTTCAATGTTGTACTCTAATGTTTCTGATATAGACGGGGGTGGTAGAGTATGGTCTGGAGTGGGAGTGAGCCCTTTAGAGTGTTTTCAGAGAAGTAATCACTGTAGATCCTTCGGAACATTCGAAAAGAACCTTCTGAACAAAAGACTTAGCCATTGTGAGAGGAATAAACTTCTGTAGGCTTTTGGCTTCGATGTCATCCAAATTTTTTTTCTTTCAAATGAGGTTTTCTTTCACTTGATGGTTATCCTCATTAAGATTGAGCTATTGAGACACTCCCTTCGAATGAATCAAAAGGTGCATTTGATTTTGAGAACATGGTTTAACTCCCTGTTCCTAACTAACTTGAAGATTATTGTCTTTATGGGTTATAAATACTTGTTTTTCAGCCTTTCCTGAAGGGCCTGTCCTTATCTTGGAAAGGTGTACTCTACTCTTTCATATTCTCTAAGGGTATACAATGCAATGAAATCCCTTTAATTTCCCCTGACGGCTTCTACTTCCGCTTTTCTTTATTCCCTGATTCTCAGAGGTTTATCTTTCTGAGTATTCTCGAAATCGATATTCTTTTGGCTTTTATTTGCCTTCTTTCATCACCTTTTACCTTAGAGGATATTTTTTGTGTATATATATATATATATATATATATATATATATATGTACACACACATATTCTCACTCTTGTTTTCATTTCATTTCAAACTCAAGTCTATTTCAAAAGTAAGAAAGAAGACTAAACAAAGGAAATGGAATGAAGAAGTAAAATCAAATCAAAGCAAGAAATGAAGGAATTAAAGCAAGCAAAGCAAATTAGAAGATTTCAGGCCAAAAAATTAAAGAAGCAAACATTGCAAAGGTGAGAAACTCAACTTAATTTAACTTTGTAAAATATAGTAATGAAAGTTTAAATGTTAGTTAAGTATGAATTTAATTTGATTACATCGTGTTTTGATCAAATTCTTATATATGAATTTGGATAATTTCACATTAAACATTTTTACTGCGTAAATTTGTAGCATATGATCAAGTTTGTAAGTGATAATTTAAAATCTTGAAGCTTGCCTATATTTAGATGTTTGCATGTTATCAATGTATATGAATAAAACAATAAACTAGCATATAAACATGAAAGGAAGAAGCCAGTAAATGCAAATGAGAATTCAATTTCTCTATAGGCAGGTCTATTCATATACCAAAAGTCACTTAACATACATTTTTTTTTAATAAAAATCTATTACTAAAATACCCTTTTCTCATAGTTGCATTCTTAAATTTTTTGCATATAATCAATCAAATTAACTTTAAAAATACTAAAATTTGATGTAGGCTAAATATATGCTAATGAAGATGTTAATGAATTATTTCATCATAAACATAATATTTAATTAACAAAATATTTAGAAATAATGCTCTAATTTAGAAGTGCTGTTTTTTTTAAAATTAGAGTAATTTTATTAAAATTCAGAAATTATTGAAATTTTAAAAAAGATACAATATTAATATATGAAGTAAAGGTCGTTTTTTTTAATTTTATTCAATCTGGAGGAACGAATTTCTAATTTTTGGTAAATGTATTTTAAGTTCGAAAGAGGAAAGATAAACAAGTTTAAAACATTATTAATTTAGCGAAGACATGGCATATGTAAAGTAGTATATGGTGTATAGTTCTATATTATAATTGTTGTTGTACGTTTAGCTATTTTTAGTGTACGTATAGAATTAGCCTTCTTCGTTTGTTTAAAAATTTAACCTAGACATTCAAAAATCAGCATCTCCAAAACTATTGGAATTTAGCTTAAAGCTCCAATTAGAAACTTGTCTCAAATCTTTTGTAATTTACGTTAAATATGTTTTGGTGCTTTTTAGTGATGTATGCAGATTGAAATATGAGCTATACAATAAAAGGGAGGATTTTGAATGTCAATCGATGATCGAGTTTGAATTAAACCACCATAACTGTTGTTAAAAATCATAAATTTAAAAGCTTATTTCAAAGTTTTTGCATTGCTTCAAAGGAGTGCGAATTAATTTTTATATTTGGGAAATAAATCTATTTCAAAAAAATTGTTGTTTGTTGATGGGATGATTGATGGTGAAGCTTCATCAGGATGAGGGAAAGCTTCGATGATGGTCGGAGGACTTGCTTGGTCGATGTTGACGTAGAGAAGGGTTGTTAAGTTTTTAGTATTGTTCTGCATTTTATTTTGGGGTAGTGATAGTAGTGAAGGGTATCGAAGTCAACATAGTAGGGATCGAGGTGGAGCAGGGAAGGGATGTCCGATCGATGGCGGGGATAGAGGTAGATGGTGATATGATCAGCGGTGTGGATTGGTTGAACTTGACCACTACTGAATCTTTTTGTTTGGGATGAACATTATTTTCTAATTTCATCCTCTAGAGATTAGAAGAATGAGACATGCAAGGTGAGGGAGATGAGTTGTTCAAGCTGGTGGTGGTGATGTGGAGTTGAGAGGCAATGAGAGGAGTGCACGCATAGATGGTGGAGGAAAATATTTGAGTTCCTCGAAAAAATCATGTATGAACTAGACCATGAACTCTTTTTAAGATGCTTGAGAGGGAAGTCGTATTTAAGGCTGGACTCACATGAATGATTTCTACCTATAAAATAAATAAATAAATAAATAAATAAAGAAGTTGAGTTTGAAATATAAATTTTATGTTAAGCATGCGGTAGTTGCTGAATGAAAAAGAGGAGAAGAAGGGTCAAATTGAGAAGAATAGTTACTAATAGTAAGGGGAGGCAAGATGGTTAAAGAATGAATGGGCTTTGGCCTGTTAGTTTAAATAGAAATTTGGACTTTTTAAAGGAAAAACTGAACGTAAAAGACCACATAATTTCTCTATTCAAGAATTGTAGATGGGACATACAAAATAAATTTAAGAAATCACTTAACCCATTATTGATAATATGATTTTGTGATAAATTATAACTGGCCATGTATAATTATGGTGTTTGACTGTTTCAATTACTCTCTAAGACCCGCTAGCGGAATAAAACTCTGTTCTTCTACAATTAAGTTAAACTGATTTTTTTGGACATTCACTTAGCGAAATAAAGATCGTTCTTTCTAATGATCTATATTCTATGTACTAGAAGATTATATAATATTTATATAATTTTCCAATGGGGTCACATGACACTATAACTTTGGGAAATGGATTTTATTATCATTTCCCACTTCCTTGATTTTTATGAAACTTTTCTATGACCATTTTATCCCAGGTAAATCTTGTTTCGTCCATAAATTTTGAATGGAAAGGAATTTGGACTTGGACCCATTCCAATGGATCCAGATGATGATTTACCTTTCGTAAAGTGGTTACATTAAGAAAACGGACCAACCTTTGAGGATGTATAGTTGCTTTAATGCTTATCCAGGTTTTGACAACTTAAATGGCTGATTGAGGCCATTAATGAGATGAGTCCAAAGCTCATTTTTGGATTAAGGTTTATGGGAGTGTAGGGTGTTTATCCATAAATAATCAAGCGCATATTGATAGATCAAAACTATTGGTCGTACATCGCATAGTTGGTCGATCGTCATCCAGGTCATACAAGGATCGAACACATACAGTCAAACAGCTTCAGGATTGAACGAGCACCAGGATCGAACATCCAGGATTGAATAACTACAGTTGCAAACGGCTTCAGGGCTCGAACAGCCATAGGGTCGAGCATGGCTTGACCGTTAGGCCCGGTCGAGCAACATCATCATTTAGGATCGAACACTAATAAGGGTCGAACGATATAAGGCTTGAGCAAAGTGGTTCGAAAAAACAGGGTCAGATGGACTTGGCAGCTTGAACATGTTTCTCCCGGGTCGGTCGAACATGGATTCTTGTAGACAGCTAGCTACAGCTATCAACAGCTTGCAGTGGCATTTCTGTAATTACTCGTATGTTCGACCCACAGCCTGCATATAAACGTTTCAACTCACCGCTTCACTCCAACTTCTCCTATAAACAGGCCATGGCTTCCCTACTTTAAAGGACGATTTATACAACCCCGAAGGGCTGCCGAATTGAATTCACTCCTTTCTCTAGAGATTCCAACACCTTTCTAGTATTCCAAGGCAAAGATCAAGCGTTGAATCCATCATGAAATCCATCAAAAGTGCTCAAGCATCCTAGAGAGCGAAGATCCTTTATCCTTCTCCTTGAATGTAGTGGAATCTACTTAATTCTTCGCTGATTTGTTTTGGTTAAAGAGAGATCTAAGTGTTTGAGAAAAGCTGAATGTATTTTTGAGTGATTCTACATTTGTAACTCTTGAATTGCTAATGGAAATCATTGCCAAAGTGGAAGTAGATCTTTCCTACGATCAAACCACTATAAAATTTGTGTCTCTTTTACTTTTAATTCTGATTGTGGCCTCTTTCTTACCGATTGGTGAAGTGTGATTTCACACCTTTGGTGTTTGAACCATTTTAGATTCAAACATTTGGCGCCCACCGTGGGGCCGCATTCGCATTATCTTCTCCTACATTCTCTCACAAGATTGAAGGCCTTGCACTAAGGTTCTAAGCCTACCTCTACTGTAGATCTTACAGGACTACATTCTAAGCTAATCGACGAACTTTCTTCCAAATTCAAATCCTTGTCCAAAGTCATGGGTGGACCATCGAAGAAAACCGCTAGTAAAGTTGTCAAAGAGATTGACAACGCCGCCAACAACGAAAATACTCTGCTCACCAACCAATTGAAGTGGGAGAAACTTCTAAGGTTGGAATGGTTATAACGAGAAGGGAGTTAGATGAAGTTGTTGCGGATTTAACAAGCCAAATGGACATTGCAAATAATGCCATAATAAAGAAGCTTGAGTCTATGTTTGCCATGCAAGCCGCTACAGCAAAAGCTACCATGAATGCCGCTCGTGCTAAGTCTGCTCAAACCGATTATACAGAAAATGCGGGTTCCTCCTCTTCAAGTCCAAATCGAGGAAATTCTGCCCAAGAAGTTGCAAATCCTAACGATCCTCAACGTAAAGAAGCTAAACCACCTACGTGTAATTACCCTGATAAAGCAACCTCTCGATAACAGCTTGGAACCACCAAAGGGGCACGTCCCCAAGCGGAAGGCCCAGGGCCTCGGAATCAAAACTGTGACTGTTTGCTTAGGCAAACATCCGACAAGGATGATGGCGTCCGCCCCGTGGACCAGCTCAACGAAGAGGAAATCATATCGGAAATGGTGCGCAAAATCATGAAGAGAAGCTTGAGAAAGCAAGATGATGAAAAGGAGTGGGGGTTTGCTCCTACCAAAACCCCACTCACGGAGAGGATCAAGATGGCTCCATACCCAAATAAGTTCAAACCTCCGACGGTGCAAGCTTATAACGGGGCCAGTGTTCCCAACATTTTCTTATTCAAATATGATCAACATATGGATGGAGCACGCGCCACAGACGAATTGAAATGCCTGTACTTTTCAACTTACCTTGAAGGGGTGGCCTCACTTTAGTTCACAAAGCTACCACCCAAGTCTGTAAATGATTTTTCTATCTTGGCCAAGCTATTCCGAGAGTAGTTCAGACTCCAAGCTACGAAGGTGCGGGATGTCATGGAGTTGAACGAGCTTGAGCAAAGTCTAGGAGAACCCATCAGGGATTTCCTCACCTGTTTCAATACTGCCACAGCTTGGGAACTACGAGCCTCGTTTGGTTTTGATGGATTTAAAGGGAGCCATAAACAAAAAAATCAAGCTTGGATGATGGATTAAGAAGAAGAAGCCAAGTACGTGTGAGGAACTGTCCGACAAAGTCGAGGAATACATAGGTGTGGTTGAAGATCCAGCCTATGCCATGGATGTTCTCGAAAGCAGCGTACAGCCCAAAAAGAAAGGTAATGATGCAGAAGGCGGCCAGAACAATACGGATGGTCATAAAAGGGGCAATGATGGAAAAGATAACCAAGCCAACAAGAAGTTCCGTTTCTTTAAAAAATCCAGAACTGACTCCTTTGAACGACATTGTAGAGAACATCTTCATGGCAACTAAAGATAGTGAAGATTATCCAACACTGAAGCCAGCAAAGGTCAGTGATGTCGCGATAAAGTCAGGAAGGTTTTGCCAGTTTCATAACCAACCAGGCCACAATACGAATGTGGGTAGACATCTGAAGAACCTTATTGAGGAATTGATAAGGAAGATAAGGCTTCAATAGTATACAAAGAACCTGCAGAACACTTAGACCACTCAAGGATAAGGGGCATCTGTGGGACAGCCCAGACAGAATGAAAATGCTCTGATCGATGTCATCCCAAGGCTACTCATCAATACCATTTCATGAGGACCTCATCCAGCTAGAAGAAGCTAGGGGACATGGTGAAATACACAGATGAGATGAAGAGCCTTCCTAAAGGAGAAGAACTCATGATCACGGACGAAGCTTTTACGGCAAAAATGCTAAGGACCCCATGGGATGATATAGTGTTTAAAGAAATAGTCTCAGACGAACTGCTAACAGCAACGGTTGATCCAATGGTGATTACCATCGGTTTGGGTCCAACCATAATCAGAAGACTTTTGGTTGACAGCGGAGCCTCCGTCAACGTCCTTTTTATTAATGCATACAATATGATGAACCTTTCCATGGATGACGTGAAGGCTTGCCAAGATAAGATTCACGGATTCATGGGGCAACCCACTCAACCAATTGGCATCATCAACTTGCTTTTCAAACTCAGTGAAGGAGAAAAGAAGGTTTCCATGAAGCAAGATTTTGTCATAGTCGATGAGCTTTCTGCTTATAATGCCTTCCTTGGAAGACCAACCCTCGCAGCCTTTAGAATAACAATGGCTCTATGGTGCTTAATGATGAAATTCCCTATTGAAAACGGAATCAGCGTAATTAAAGGCGACCAACAGACAGCGAGAGAATGTTATATGGTGGAACTTGTCGAAGCCAGGAGGAAAGAAGTGAAGAAGGATGTGGAGCCTCCTCTCTGCATTACTTCCTTCCCCTTATAGCAATTAAGGTGGGGCCCTTACACTGGCGAACATAGTGGAACTCAGAAGGAGATTGATCCAAGAAAAGCCCGTGTGGGGGAAGATAGAGCAGTGCTAGCTAAAGCCACAATATCTGTCCCAGTGCATGATAAAGATACCAACTGATTTTTGAGGTTCTCAGCTGGGCCTAAGACCGCAGAAAGATTAAATCTTGTTTCTAAAGGCAAATTTAGATGTTTTTGCCTAGACGCATTCCGATATGTATGGAATATCACCTGATGTAATTGTGCATAAGTTGAATATTAATCCCAATTTAACTCCAGTAAACAAAAAAGACGAATTCAAGGACTTGAAAGATCTGTGGCATTAAAAGAAGAAGTAGATAGGTTATTCGAGAATAACTTTATACGAGAATCTACATATCCCGATTGGGTTTCCAATCTAGTTCTTATCAAAAAGTCCAACGGAAAGTGGATAGTGTGTATAGACTATTCAGACCTCAATAAGGCGTGTGCCAAAGACAGCTTCCCATTACCTAGAATTGATCAACTTGTTGATGCAACGGCGGAGCACGAATTATTATCCTTTATGGATGCATATTCTGGGTATAATCAGATTATGATGCACAAGCCAGATGAAGAAAACACAAGTTTCATAACAGATAGAGGCCTGTACTGCTATCGGGTAATTATGTTCAGACTAAAAAATCCAGGAGCAACATACCAATGCCTTGTGAATTCCATGTTTAAATCCCAAATTGGAAAAACAATGAAAGTTTACGTGGATGATATTGAGACGACCCGAACTTCCCCGGTCTCCGAAGAGAAGAGAAAGAACGAATTGTTTTGAGAACACGACAAAATAGAACGCAGACGGAAGAACATTTCATTGTATATTACAACAATGCATCAGAATACAAGAATATACAGAGTATGAATAAATAAATATTACGCAGAAATATCAGAGATTTAAATTACATTTAAATACATAGCAGCGGAAATAATACAATACACAACTGAAGGAGATATACGAATACAAAGCTTTCCGGATATCATTCCAGCTATAAACCAGGATCCTGTGAATATAAATCTGCAAAACCAAAACTACTAGTTGCCTGTGTCAAAATAAGGGCACCCAGAGTTTAGGTTAAAACAATAAACTCCAGGTCAGTCATGGGACTGGTGTGAGAACTAAAACAGTTATTAATCTTTATTTTTAAAGTTAGGTAAATCAAGGGACCACGCCATATAACACGGAACGGGTTTCCTCCCAAGAATACCACTGCATAAAACAAACAGCGCAATGCTAAATAAAGAAAAATGAAGCTATTATAAGACCCAGGTCCTATCACACAATGCAACGCAAGCCAGGGGATAGGGTTTTCCCTTATAATAGCCAAACATGCTTAGTACGTTTAAAACAAATCATTTGATACTATTATAAGTGCATAGTGTATAAAACAACTTCAAATCATAAGTATCAATCATAGACGGCATAAGCGCCCCATCCCACTATGTCGCCATACTAGGCTCTACAAATAAAACCGCAGAATCACGTATTTGGAAATTGGATTTCCGTCTATGAACCGAGGCCAGGGATCGTCCTCAACCGATTCGAGACTCTCTAGCCCGAGCCTCAGGCAAGTACTCATTCAAGCCTTTGGATCGTTAGGGCCGGTCCACCGATGTGGATTAAAATGCCTGAACACTGCGTTTCCCCGCCCTTTGGGGCGTAAATGAGCCAACGAATGGCTCCATCGAACCCGGATCGTCCGATCTAACCGAGGCACCTCGCAACAGCAACAACCACATAAGTCAAACTCGTCAGGGCGTGTAAAACCACTGATGCCACTTCTAACTAGAAAGAAACGCATGCCCTCCCTGCGGTCCTTCTCCCGTTTTTGGTTCATACCGGGTGTGAAACTCACGAAGTAAACGTTACACAAAGCTACGCCACGAAGGCCGTGCTTCGATCATCAACCACAAGACTTTTCTTTTCAACAGAAGCCTTGATCACTCGCCACTTAGGCATGCCACACAGGCAATTCACTCTATGCGTTTGATATCCATCAGTATATAACCCCTGAGCTCGTACGTCTCAGAGAAGGGCGTTAAGCAAGAGAATAAATTCTCCGCCGCCAAACAGATATATATTTAATAGAAATCAATCACACAGACTGAAATCCAATGTCAAACACGCAGTCCATTTACAAGTCCGTTCTGGGTCTGAACGAAACCGGAGGCACCTAGTACCCCGCATATCCATCGATCTCCAAGTACATCTGGACGATCACCAACTGTTTCCATCCACTTGGGTGTACATCCCAATCAAGATCATCAGTAATTATCCAAATGACGTGAAGACCTCCGGTCTTCGACCACCGTCTTCATCTTCGACTTATCGTCGTATCAGTTATTCAGAATGGGATAAACCCGGTCTTTTCGAATAACTCGCATATATTATAAACAAGTGTTACACAAGCACAACATACGCCTCATTCCAATTAATCAGTCACTAACCGTAAATTAATCAAGAGAATAATTCCCCAAATATTAACCCCGAAGGCCGAAACCAACATAAGATCAATACCCAGGAAATCACTCTGCTTAGCCAACCTACAGCTAGTTTCTAAATTTCACATTCTTAGGGAAAGGTTCCCATTAATTTTATCAAAGATAAATCCCTTGAATTTATTCTTTAATCTTCTTTTGAATTTCGATTCAACTAGTCGGGATTAACGAACCTTACCGAAGTTATCATTTGTTTTAATTTCTCAATCCCAACCTATTCATCCCATGAAGTAAAACTGGTAATGCTTCATATCTAACACCACGGTGTTATCGGTAAATTCAATTACCATTTCACGTTTAAATCTAATTAAAGATTTGACTATCACCTGGAGCAAAACTGGTGATACTCCATTCTCGATCATTTCAATCTAATTAAAGATTCATTAAAACTCCACTTAGTTTTAATCGTTAACTGGGTTAAAGAATCAGTGTCATTTAAAACACGATTCACGATAAATCCAAAATCACATTTCATTAATTACCGGGTTAAAGAACAAGTGTTATTTAAAACGCTGTTCACGATAAACCCAAAAATCAATATTAATTTTATTCCAATTAAATATTATTTAATTGGTACGCTTCATTAAATTTAAATAAAAAGATTTAACCTTTTCTCAACTGGGTTTAAGAACAGTGTTAAAGAAGACACCATTCACGACAAACCCAAATCACATTTGAATTCAATTCCAATTAAATATCATTTAATTGGTACACTTCATTAAATCTAAACAAAAAGATTTAATCTTTTCTCAACTGGGCTTAAGAACAGTGTTAATGAAGACACCATTCACTACAAACCCAAATCACATTTGATATTAAATACAAGGCTCTGAATAGAAAATATATCGGCTTATATTCATTATCAAATTCTATTTAATTTCAATTCGAATTCATTTTCTTTTCAATTTCAATTCGAATTCATTTTCTTTTCAATTTCAATTCGAATTCATTTCTATTCAGTTTCAGTTCGAATTTCAGTTCTTTTCAAAATATTAGATTTTGATATCACTTTCGTTATTCATTATAAAATGAATAAAATCGATATAAATATCGTTCACGTCAAAATGGCGTCAATCTAACCAACACGGCTTCATATATTTCTATTTTCAAATATTCTATTTCAAATATTTCTTTTTCAAATATTTCTATTTCAAAACTGGAATGAGGCCCAATCAATTACCATATAATGTTAATTATATGGATTTTCTACAACACATGTATACAATAACAACGATGAATAATCAACCATCATCCAAAGTGCATTCTACACTGTATAAGCATCAAATATAAATATTCAATGCTTATAGCAGCCTATCAATCAATCAATCGACATACAACTAATAATCGGGATTAGTGTACATCAAATATCATCCCAATACCCGTGTGGGGTTTCAAACAATTAAACACATATTTTATTTGTGCAGTTGGGCGATGTGTAAAATTTATCGTCCCAATCAATATCAGTCAAATGTGTGTATATAAACAAATCGTCCGATCTGTTTATTTTTATTTCATTTCATTTCATATCCACGTTAAAATTTCTATTTTTAACTATAAAATATTTTTAACTATATAAATATTTTATTTCATTTCACATCACAAACAATTTTCACAACATATCAATCAAACAAACAAGCCATCCATGGTTTGTGGATGACGGGTGTCGGGTGCTACTAAACACCGTCTGCATCCTAGTATATATATATAACTAGAAAAATTAAATTAAAAGGTGAGAAGTTCTCACAGAATTGCTAATCCAATGCCTCGACTCTTCTTAGGTAGAAATCTTCGTCGTTTCTTCTTTCGTCACTTTCTTTGCCCGTATTCTCTACTTATGTAAAAATCACATTTTTACTTCGCTATCCAATATTTAAAAATCGAATTTTTACTTTGCTATTCAATATATAAAAATCGAATTTTTACTATGCTATTCAATATATAAAAATCGAATTTTTACTATGCTATTCAATATATAAAAATCGAATTTTTACTATGTTATTCAATATATAAAAATCGAATTTTTACGATGCTATTCAATATATAAAAATCGAATTTTTACTTCGCTATTCAATATATAAAAATCGAATTTTTACTTCGCTATTCAATATATAAAAATCGAATTTTTACTTCGCTATTCAATATATAAAAATCGAATTTTTACTTCGTTATTCAATATATAAAAATCGAATTTTTACTTCGCTATTCAATATATAAAAATCGAATTTTTACTTCGCTATTCAATATATAAAAATCGAATTTTTACTTCGCTATTCAATATATAAAAATCGAATTTTTACTTCGCTATTCAATATATAAAAATCGAATTTTTACTTCGCTATTCAATATATAAAAATCGAATTTTTACTTCGCTGTTCAATATATAAAAATCGAATTTTTACTTCGTTGTTCAATATATAAAAATCGAATTTTTACTTCGCTGTTCAATATATAAAAATCGATTTTTTACTTCGCTGTTCAATATATAAAAATCGAATTTTTTACTTCGCTATTGAATATATAAAAATCGATTTTTTACTTCGCTATTCAATATATAAAAATCGAATTTTTACTTCGCTATTCAATATATAAAAATCGAATTTTTACTTCGCTATTCAATATATAAAAATCGAATTTTTACTTCGCTATTCAATATATAAAAATCGAATTCTTACTTCGCTATTCAATATATAAAAATCGAATTTTTACTTCGCTATTCAATATATAAAAATCGAATTCTTACTTCGCTATTCAATATATAAAAATCGAATTTTTACTTTGCTATTCAATATATAAAAATCGAATTTTTATTAAACAATGACAATTTTCTTTTCAAAACAATGATAATCTTCCTTTCATGAATAAGGATATATTCTTTGCTTTGTTTAAAAAAATAAATCTATCATGAATAAATTAAAAAATCTAACCTTTACGATTTAAAATACATGAATAAAAACTTACATAGTTTTAATTTGGGTTTCGAGTTGTCGGAGGAGGGTTGCTCGCTTGGCTGAGGAGGCGGATGGCGGTTTCCAGTCAGGCACGGTGGAAGAGGGTGGCTGGGGGTGTTGCGCTGGCCACTGGCGGGCCGGGGGGTGCTGAGGCGGGGAAGGGGGTTTCAGGCGGTGGGAGGGTAGATGAAGGGGCTCGACGCGTCGGGGGGATGGAGGAGAGTGAACCGCGAGGGGGAGAGCGGGGCCAGGGGGTGCTGCTCCACCTGTGCGCCGGCGGCGCGATGGGCGACGCGCCCTCCTGGAGGCGCGGTGATGCCCTAGGGCGGCGTGGATCCAGAGGCGACGTTTTTGTTTTCTTTATTTTTTTTTATTTTTTTATTCTGAAGTGAGAGAAGAGGGAAAGGGGTTGACCCCTTTTTATTGAATTAAATTTTATAATTTATTATTTCAAAAAGTTAACTTTAAAATTCGAACTCGAAATCACGCCCATCGACTGTCGTCCATAGCTAATTACTCCCATTCCGAACACAATGGGATATGTATCGTAAGCTGATTCAATCGTTTCGATCAGTTTTCGTTAAAATCAACATATAACTATATATATTGAATTTGAACGCGCATTTCAATTTACCGGGACCACATACTAGCTCGAAAATTTCCCAAAAACTATTTTCTAGCTTCGTATTGACGATACGGTCCTAACAAAACTAGTTTCGTCGAATTCTGAGACCGTTTGAAAAATGGTCAATTTCCAGTCGATTAAAATCAACTGAAACTGGTCAAACGCGTTTTCCTTTGCCACGCTCACATATTGATTCGAAAAATTACGAAATTTGGAATCTAACAATAATTCGACACTGCGGATCCAACAAAAGTGGTTTCGTCGAAATCCGAGGTCGTTTGCAAAATTTCCATTTTTAAGGGCCTGAATTCCATAGCGACTATTCAGAATTTTCAACTGGACATATCTTTTGATTCCCGCCATGAAATTTTGATTTTTCGGATTCGTTGGAAAGATATTCACAATTAGATTCCATTATTTTTGGTTTCACTAAAATCCGGTTTATTTTGCACCCGGTACATTCATTTGAAGTTTGAAATCGAATTATCGAACTACCACGCCATTTTCAATCCTATTTATAATTTAAAATAAATATATATTTTCCAACGATGATTCAAATGAAAATATACGTTCGAATTCCATTCAAAATAAATTTCTCGTCGATATTATTTAAAATAATTCATTTTAAATAATCAAAATTCGCTAAAATTGCCAAAATAAAATTTTAAACTGGCCCAGATTTTCGGGTTGTTACAATCTCCCCCACTTAAAACTTTTCGTCCCCGAAAAGGAACAAAGTCGAAAGTGGTTTGATCAATCAACTCTACGTTCGATCTGGCTTCCATTCTCCAACTTTGCAGTTTCTGAGAATTTTCAAATTCTTCAAAAATTTGGCTAACACCCTAAATTTTCGAAAAAATTCGCCATAACCTCCCCTGCACCAGGAGCCACGGGAAAATCCCGAAATTGCCATACAGGCCTTCTGATCTCAAAAAGAAAAAGAAAAAGCCAAGCGGCTAGCCAATAGGCTCATAAAATCATCATCACCCAAACAAAACATTAAATTATATAGTAAACATGTACCTATTTGTCGGGCAAACAAATTTTATTCTCTGCTCTAGCCTCCTTGCTAAGACCTGTTCAACGTAAGTACATGTATATGCAAGAAAATGCGACTAATTTCCAATACAATTCACTATTTGGTCAAATTGGCTATATGGTTAAAATTTCAACTAATCAAAACAGTAATCAAACAACACAACCATCAATCAATTAGTTGATTAGCTTTTCAAATTCATAACTTTGATATATAGTCAAAAAATCAGATTTTTGATGCCAAATCACAAAAATAAGCCCTATCTAATTTCGGTTCTCACACCAGTCAATAGGAAATATATAGAAATCTCACTTTCGTCGCTCGAAAATAAATACTAGCGATGGTGCCCCGTCACCAGAATTATCCCCGGGAAACTAGAGTGATTCTATATCTACCCAATATATTAAAACTTCGAATACACGTTTGCAGGACGTATATGCAAAATCTTTATATATTGGATTGTCCAAATCAATATAAATAAATAATCAAATACGAATAATTGATTTAAATTTTCAAAACAAAATTTTTTTTTACTTTCAAAAATATACTCTTCACACTCGTTTTAGGATACTACTGATTCCATCTCTAACGAGTCATTCCCATTGGACATTACTAATCGAATATCTGATGAATTCTTTTGTAGGGTTCTAATGTGTCTTGTTCTCTGAGCTTTGTAAACCAAAGCTCTGATACCACGATGAGACGACTTGAACTTCCCCGGTCTCCGAAGAGAAGAGAAAGAATGAATTGTTTTGAGAACACGACAAAATAGAACGCAGACGGAAGAACATTTCATTGTATATTACAACAATGCATCAGAATACAAGAATATACAGAGTATGAATAAATAAATATTACACAGAAATATCAGAGATTTAAATTACATTTAAATACATAGCAGCGGAAATAATACAATACACAACTGAAGGAGATATATGGATACAAAGCTTTCCGGATATCATTCCAGCTGTAAACCAGGATCCTGTGAATATAAATCTGAAAACCAAAACTACTAGCTGCCCGTGTCAAAATAAGGGCACCCAGAGTTTAGGTTAAAACAATAAACTCCAGGTCAGTCATGGGACTGGTGTGAGAACTAAAACAGTTATTAATCTTTATTTTTAAAGTTAGGTAAATCAAGGGACCACGCCGTATAACACAGAACGGGTTTCCTCCCAAGAATACCAGTGCATAAAACAAACAGCGCAATGCTAAATAAAGAAAAATGAAGCTATTATAAGACCCAGGTCCTATCACACAATGCAACGCAAGCCGGGGGATAAGGTTTTCCCTTATAATAGCGAAACATGCTTAGTACGTTTAAAATAAATCATTTGATACTATTATAAGTGCATAGTGTATAAAACAACTTCAAATCATAAGTATCAATCATAGACGGCATAAGCGCCCCATCCCACTATGTCGCCATACTAGGCTCTACAAATAAAACCGCAGAATCACGTATTTGGAAATTGGATTTCCGTCTATGAACCGAGGCCAGGGATCGTCCGCAACCGATTCGAGACTCTCTAGCCCGAGCCTCAGGCAAGTACCCAGTCAAGCCTTTGGATCGTCAGGGCCGGTCCACCGATGTGGATTAAAATGCCTGAACACTGCGTTTCCCTGCCCTTTGGGGCGTAAATGAGCCAACGAATGGCTCCATCGGACCCGGATCGTCCGATCTAACCGAGGCGCCTCGCAACAACAACAACCACATAAGTCAAACTCGTCAGGGCGTGTAAAACCACTGACGCCACTTCTAACTAGAAAGAAACGCATGCCCTCCCTGAGGTCCTTCTCCCGTTTTTGGTTCATACCGGGTGTGAAACTCGCGAAGTAAACGTTACACAAAGCTACGCCACGAAGGCCGTGCTTCGATCATCAACCACAAGACTTTGCTTTTCAACAGAAGCCTTGATCACTCGCCACTTAGGCATGCCACACAGGAAATTCACTCTATGCGTTGGATATCCATCAGTATATAACCCCTGAGCTCGTACGTCTCAGAGAAGGGCGTTAAGCAAGAGAATAAATTCTCCGCCGCCAAACAGATATATATTTAATAGAAATCAATCACACAGACTGAAATCCAATGTCAGACACACAGCCCATTTACAAGTCCGTTCTGGGTCTGAACGAAACCGGAGGCACCTAGTACCCCGCATATCCATCGATCTCTAAGTACATCTGGACGATCACCAACTTTTTCCATCCTCTTGGGTGTACATCCCAATCAAGATCATCAGTAATTATCCAAACGACGTGAAGACCTCTGGTCTTCGACCATCGTCTTCATCTTCGACTTATCGTCGTATCAGTTATTCAGAATGGGATAAACCCGGTCTTTCCGAATAACTCGCTTATATTATAAACAAGTGTTACACAAGCACAACATACGCCTCATTCCAATTCATCAGTCACTAACCGTAAATTAATCAAGAGAATAATTCCCCAAATATTAACCCCGAAGGCTGAAAACAACATCAGATCAATACCCAGGAAATCACTCTGCTTAGCCAACCTACAACTAGTTTCTAAATTTCACATTCTTAGGGAAAGGTTCCCATTAATTTTATCAAAGATAAATCCCTTGAATTTATTCTTTAATCTTCTTTTGAATTTCGATTCAACTAGTCGGGATTAACGAACCTTATCGAAGTAATCATTTGTTTTAATTTCTCAATCCCAACCTATTCATCCCATGAAGTAAAATTGGTAATGCTTCATATCTAACACCACGGTGTTATCGGTAAATTCAATTACCATTTCACGTTTAAATCTAATTAAAGATTTGCCTATCGCTTGGAGCAAAACTAGTGATACTCCATTCTCGATCATTTCAATCTAATTAAAGATTCATTAAAACTCCACCTAGTTTTAATCGTTAACTGGGTTAAAGAATCAGTGTCATTTAAAACACGATTCACGATAAACCCAAAATCACATTCCATTAATTATCGGGTTAAAGAACAAGTGTTATTTAAAACATTGTTCACGATAAACCCAAAAATCAATATCAATTCAATTCCAATTAAATATTATTTAATTGGTACACTTCATTAAATTTAAATAAAAAGATTTAATCTTTTCTCAACTGGGTTTAAGAACAGTGTTAATGAAGACACCATTCACGACAAACCCAAATCACATTTGAATTCAATTCCAATTAAATATCATTTAATTGGTACACGTCATTAAATCTAAATAAAAAGATTTAATCTTTTCTCAACTGGGCTTAAGAACAGTGTTAATGAAGACACCATTCACTACAAACCCAAATCACATTTGATATTAAATACAAGGCTCTGAATAGAAAATATATCGGCTTATATTCAATATCAAATTCTATTCAATTTCAATTCGAATTCATTTTCTTTTCAATTTCAATTCGAATTCATTTTCTTTTCAATTTCAATTCGAATTCATTTCTATTCAGTTTCAGTTCGAATTTCAGTTCTTTTCAAAATATTAGATTTTGATATCACTTTCATTATTCATTATAAAATGAATAAAATCGATATAAATATCGTTCACGTCAAAATGGCGTCAATCTAACCAACACGGCTTCATATATTTCTATTTTCAAATATTCTATTTCAAATATTTCTATTTCAAAACTGGAGTGAGGCCCAATCAATTACCATATAATGTTAATTATATGGATTTTCTACAACACATGTATACAATAACAAAGATGAATAATCAACCATCATCCAAAGTGCATTCTACACTGTATAAGCATCAAATATAAATATTCAACGCTTATAGCAGCCTGTCAATCAATCGATCGACATACAACTAACAATCGGGATTAGTGTACGTCAAATATCATCCCAATACCCGTGTGGGGTTTCAAACAATTAAACACATATTTTATTTGTGTAGTTGGGCGATGTGTAAAATTTATCGTCCCAATCAATATCAGTCAAATGTGTGTATATAAACAAATCGTCCGATCTGTTTATTTTTATTTCATTTCATTTCATATCCACGTTAAAATTTCTATTTTTAACTATAAAATATTTTTAACTATATAAATATTTTATTTCATTTCACATCACATCACAAACAATTTTCACAACTTATCAATCAAACAAACAAGCCATCCATGGTTTGTGGATGACGGGTGTCGGGTGCTACTAAACACCGTCTGCATCCTAGTATATATATATAACTAGAAAAATTAAATTAAAAGGTGAGAAATTCTCACAGAATTGCTAATCCAATGCCTTGACTCTTCTTAGGTAGAAATCTTCATCGTTTCTTCTTTCGTCACTTTCTTTGCCCGTATTCTCTACATATGTAAAATTCACATTTTTACTTCGCTATCCAATATTTAAAAATGGAATTTTTACTTTGCTATTCAATATATAAAAATCGAATTTTTACTATGCTATTCAATATATAAAAATCGAATTTTTACTATGCTATTCAATATATAAAAATCGAATTTTTACTATGCTATTGTATATATAAAAATCGAATTTTTACTATGCTATTCAATATATAAAAATCGAATTTTTACTTCGCTATTCAATATATAAAAATCGAATTTTTGCTTCGCTATTCAATATATAAAAATCGAATTTTTGCTTCGCTATTCAATATATAAAAATCGAATTTTTACTTCGCTATTCAATATATAAAAATCGAATTTTTACTTCGCTATTCAATAAATAAAAATCGAATTTTTACTTCGCTATTCAATATATAAAAATCGAAATTTTACTATGCTATTCAATATATAAAAATCGAATTTTTACTTCGCTATTCAATATATAAAAATCGAATTTTTACTTCGCTATTCAATATATAAAAATCGAATTTTTACTATGCTATTCAATATATAAAAATCGAATTTTTACTTCGCTATTCAATATATAAAAATCGAATTTTTACTTCGCTATTCAATATATAAAAATCAAATGTTTACTTCGCTATTCAATATATAAAAATCGAATTTTTACTTCGCTATTCAATATATAAAAATCAATTTTTTACTTCGCTATTCAATATATAAAAATCGAGTTTTTACTTCGCTATTCAATATATAAAAATCAAAATTTTACTTCGCTACTCAATATATAAAAATCGAATTTTTACTTCGCTATTCAATATATAAAAATCGAATTTTTACTTCGCTATTCAATATATAAAAATCGAATTTTTATTAAACAATGACAATTTTCTTTTCAAAATAATGATAATCTTCCTTTCATGAATAAGGATATATGCTTTGCTTTGTTTAAAA
The DNA here is from genome assembly GCA_030737875.1 of Allium sativum. Taxonomy (NCBI): domain Eukaryota; kingdom Viridiplantae; phylum Streptophyta; class Magnoliopsida; order Asparagales; family Amaryllidaceae; genus Allium; species Allium sativum. Next base: position 416,946,293 of record CM060913.1, on the reverse strand, counting down.
AAACAAATCTATCATGAATAAATTAAAAAATCTAACCTTTACGAATTAAAATACATGAATAAAAACTTACATAGTTTTAATTTAGGTTTCGAGTTGTCGGAGGAGTGTTGCTCGCTTGGCTGAGGAGGCGGATGGCGGTTTCCAGTCAGGCACGGTGGAAGAGGGTGGCTGGGGGTGTTGCGCTGGCCACTGGCGGGCCGGGAGGTGCTGAGGCGCGGCAGGGGGTTTCAGGCGGTGGGAGGGTCGTTGAAGGGACTCTACACTTCGGAGGGATGGAGGAGAGTGAACCGCGAGGGGGAGAGCGGGGCCAGGGGGTGCTGCTCCACCTATGCGCCGGCGGCGCGGTGGGCGACGCGCCCTCCTGGAGGCGCGGTGATGCCCTAGGGCGGCGTGGATCCAGAGGCGACGTTTTTGTTTTCTTTTTTTCTTTTTTATTCTGAAGTGAGAGAAGAGGGAAAGGGGTTGGCCCCTTTTTATTGAATTAAATTTTATAATTTATTATTCCAAAAAGTTAACTTTAAAATTCAAACTCGAAATCACGCCCACCGACTGTCGTCCATAGCTAATTACCCCCATTCCGAACACAATGGGATATGTATCGTAAGCTGATTCGATCGTTTCGATCAGTTTTCGTCAAAATAAACATATAACTCTATATATTGAATTTGAACGCGCATTTCAATTTACCGGGACCACATACTAGCTCGAAAAATTCCCAAAAAAATATTTTCTAGCTTCGTATTGACGATACGGTCCTAACAAAACTAGTTTCGTCGAATTCTGAGACCGTTTGAAAAATGGCCAATTTCCAGTCGATTAAAATCAACCGAAACTGGTCAAACGCGTTTTCCTTTGCCACGCTCACATATTGATTCGAAAAATTACGAAATTTGGAATCTAACAATAATTCGACACTGTGGATCCAACAAAAGTGGTTTCGTCGAAATCCGAGGTCGTTTGCAAAATTTCCATTTTTAAGGGCCTGAATTCCATAGCGACTATTCAGAATTTTCAACTGGACATATCTTTTGATTCCCGCTATGAAATTTTGATTTTTTGGATTCGTTGGAAAGATATTCACAATTAGATTCCATTATTTTTGGTTTCACTAAAATCCGGTTTATTTTGCACCCGGTACATTCATTTGAAGTTTGAAATCGAATTATCGAACTACCGTTCAATCCCTTTTATAATTTAAAATAAATATTTATTTTCTAACGACGATTCAAATGAAAATATACGTTCGAATTCCATTCAAAATAAATTTCTCGTCGATATTACTTAAAATAAATCATTTTAAGTAATCAAAATTCGCTAAAATTGCCAAAATAAAAATTTTAAACTGGCCCAGATTTTCGGGTTGTTACAGATATGCTGGTAAAGTCAAAGAAAGCTGATGATCATCTTTAAAACCTGGCTGAAATGTTTCATATCCTCAGAATGTATGGAATGAAGCTCAATCCACTTAAATGTTCATTTGGAGTTGCATCAGGAAAGTTCCTCGGATTCATGGTCAACGCCTGGGGCATTGAAGCAAATCCTTCTCAAGTCACAGCCTTATAAGTAATGCGTGCTCCAAGGACAAAGAGAGAGCTTCAAAGCTTGAATGGGAAAGTAACCGCACTTAAGCGATTTATTTCTAAAGCAACAGATTGGTTCATTCCACTCTTCGATGCTTTGAAGAAAGGAAAGAAAAATTTCTAATGGACTACTGAATGCCAAACAGGCTTCGAAGAGTTAATCAAGCACATGGATTCACATCGATGCTTTCTAAACCTAAAGATGGAGAGGAGCTATTCCTACATTTGGCTGTCTCATCTCATGCCTTAAGTATCGCGCTAGTTCGAGAGGATGCCAAGGTCCAATGTCCAGTCTATTACATCAGTAAGACGCTCACTGGGGCAGAACTAAACTATTCGAAATTGGGAAATCTTGCATATTTTCTGCTCATTGCCTCGAAAAAGCTAAGGCCGTATTTCCAATCCCATCCTATAAAGGTCCTCACCGATCAACTGCCAAGACAAGTTCTCTTTCGCTCAGAAACTTTGGGAAGGTTATTAAAGTGGAACATAGAGCTCAGTCAATATGACATCACTTATCACCTTTGAAGAGCTATTAATGGGAAGGCTTTAGCGGATTTCATCGACGAGCTCATGGATATGGGAGAGGAAACAGAAGAACCAAGGAAGACGGTGACTAGTTGGAAGCTATACATCGATGGATCCAGAAATGATTACTGCTCAGGGTCCGGAATTGTCCTAGAAACTCCAGAAGGTCATTCCTTGTGCTACGCTTTAAGATTTGAGTTCCCATCAACCAACAATGAGGCTGAATATGAAGCATTAACCGCAAGTCTAAAATTGGCAAGAGAGTTGAATCTAAGAACTTTACAAATTCTTAGTGACTCACAGCTGGTGGTATGTCAAGTCCTAAACGAATTCCAAACCGAACTTGAAAATCTTCCTTCTTATCTTACCAAAGCTTTAGAACTTCTCAACGACCTTGACTACTGCACTATATCTCATATTCCTAGGGAAGAGAATTCGAAGGCAGATTCTCTCACAAAGTATGCCAGTTCCTCAGATGCACAGTTGTTAGGTATAATTCCTGTCGAAGTCCTTTCAACCTCCGCCATTGAAGAAGCAGATATTGACTGGATAATGGAGACTTCCAAGGAACCTGTGTCTTGGATGACACTGATTAAGGAATATATCCTCAGCGGAACACTTCCAGAAGAGCCGAAGACGCGAAGGAAGATGTTGCACAAAGCTCCATTATACCTTATCCTGGATGGAAGGTTATAGAGGCGAGGATTCTCCATGCCACTGCGGAGATATGTAACCAAGGAAGAGTCCAAAGCAATCTTGGCAGAATTGCATGAGGGAGAATGCGGAGGTCACACATGAGGTCAAACAATGGCCAAGATAATTATGCGATATGGCTACTTTTGGCCCGATGTGAACCTGGATGCAATGACTTATGCTAAAAATGTGACAGATGCCAAAGATTTGCGAAGATTCCAAGAGCACCTCCCACAGAGTTAACTCAGATGGTTAATCCATGGCCGTTCACCGTCTGGAGCATAGATTTGATTGGAGCATTGCCTACAGCCAAGTCAAATATGAAATATGCAATCGTGGCAGTAGATTACTTCACTAAATGGGCTGAAGCTGAACCATTAGCAACAATTACCTCAAAGAAGGCGATCAACTTTGTTTTAAAGAACATTATTTGCCGATTTGTAGTATCTCAAAAAATAATCATTGATCACGGAAATCAATTCAAGAGAAGTGAATTCCTGAATTTATGTGCTAAATACAAGATTAAGAAGAGTTTTGCAGTCGTTGCTCATCTGCAGGCCAACGGGAAAGTCGAAGCAATCAACAAAATTTTGAAGTCAACCATCAAGAAGCATCTTGAGAAAGCTAATGGTGGTTGGGGAGACGAGCATCCTCTTGCACTATGAGAATATCGTACAACTCACGAAACTGTGACTGGGTACACTCCATTCTCACTCGCATTTGGATCTGAGGCTATGATTTTGGTGGAACTGGAAGTTCCCACTCACCAAAGAATTTACTTCACCCAAGAGGAGAATGAGAAATTACAGCTCGAAGCACTTGATTTGCTTGAAGAAAAAGTAAAGAAGTAGAACTCAGAGTCGCTGCACACTAGAGAAGGATAGCTCGTCATTTTAATGCTAAGGTTAAACGAAGAACCTTCCATGTTGGGGACCTTGTTCTCAAAAGAATCATGATGAGAACTAGAGTGTTCGGACCCAACTGGGAAGGGCCGTATATGATAAGCCAAAAATTCTCACACAACACATTCGAATTAAAAACAACGGATTGCATCCAACTTCCGAGAGCATGGAATAGCATACATCTTCGATATTCCCTCGTTTAATAACTCTTTCATTTTACAAGTTGTAAACATCATGCATTGTAAATACCATGCAACGTTGTCTAAAGCTTTGTACATATTGATGAAAGACATTTCTTTACTTGCCTAAATCATACATTTGCAAACTCTTGTTTATAATTTACTTAAATTAGATTTTGATTGCAGGCCTCCTAAAAGAACGTTGACGCATCTATGAACTAACAGAGCCAAGTGACCATTATAGCACATCCCGATTAGGATAGCTCAAATGTCCACTGCTGAATTCTTAAAGCTTCACTCACAATAAATATGAAGGTGTGAGGCACAACATAGAAGATAAGGGACACCAGGAATTGAACGGTCAAATGAAGCGGCGTTCAAGCTACAAATAAAGTAGTTAGTTTCAACGAAGGGGCACCTTCTTAACTGCAAGGTCCATGGCCTTAGTTCTAAAAAATCGGGGTAAAACCCGATGAACAAACTAGCGTTTGCCCCATGAAACGATGCAACTCTAAACCAAAGACCTCCCCGAGGGGCACCCAGTTAATTGTCAGTGCCATTATTGCATGGCCTGATTACAATGAATACTGGACCTTTGAACCAAAAACCTCCACGAGGGGCACCCAGTTAATCATCGATTCCATTAATACATGGCCAAATTGCGATAAAAACTGAAACACCCCACCTCCGTTAGGGTCACTCACAAAGGGAATGCCCTAATTTTGGTGGAGGTTTATAAGTATAGGTCACAGATACACAAGACAGATATAAATACACATATTTTTGAACAGCGAAAACAACAGCAACTTTTATTTCATCAAAATACATGTTACACAAACCATACCATAATTGTCTTACAATGCTGCAAAAAAAACATTACATTTCCATAACTGTCTTGATTTCATAACTTAAAGAAGCATAAAAACATAAGTAAACAACATAAGTCCCCATAATTTCTATCCAAAGCCATAGTCCAAAACGAAAGAGATCCAAGCAATACATTCTCTCTCTTCAAGCTGGATGTGAAACTGGTCAAGCTGCGGTAATACCTCCCTGTGGACCTGGGGGGGGGGGGACGAAAGAAAAGAAGACGAAAGAAAAGTAGAGTCAGACATAAAGCCTGAGTAAGTCTAGGACTATTCAGTCTATGAATAAGAAAAAGGGCATGATAAGTATAAACTGGAAATGGGAAAGCACCGTAAACTAAGTTAAGTTGTCTAGAGTCGAATACACTATCGTACCCCATATTAATCTCTGCACCCCCTATAAACTAGTTTCCCAACTGGCACCCCACAATCAGGGGGAGGTGATCCTTTTTATTGATCGGCTCCTACTCGCATAGTTACATGTGTCTTACGGCCCCCAATGTTGTAGCTACCTATGCTGGTCCCACCATAGGGTGTATCAAGTCCCATGGTGGTGGCCCGACACAGTTCTAGAATGCACAGGTATACTACTGGTGCCCAGTGCCTAATTTTTCTGCGTCGGAGTGAGTGCACGCCCGCACCTCGTTAGAACCTACACTGCTGCACCACCGCCATCGATTTGACCTCTTTCAGTCAGCCCAGTAATCGTGCCCCACCCTGCCTAGTTCAGGGTATCCTGATACACCTTGTAGGGTTACTGCTGAAAAGGGTCCCCCGCTACTAGGTTTTCACTTTCTAGCCAACATGCTAAGTTGGTTAAGTGTTCTGTAAACCTAACCCCCAATCAGTCTGTATAGTTTAGCATGTTGTATTTGATTAAGTATTAATTCAATTTACTTAATCCTACCAATCCTGTCTTAGCCTTAATTGTCTTATTAAAGCTCCAACCACTCACATTAGATAGGTATTGTTGTGACTGCCTGTTGCCGGTTGGGTCCGGGCAGTCTTACGTCACAACTCAGTCTAACCTCGGGTCTTTATGGGGCTCAATGCTTAACCAACCACATTGGATAGGTATTGTTGTGACTACTGGACAGCCGGGCGGGTCCGGGCAGGTTTATGTCACAAAGCAATCCAACCTCGGGTTAAGCATGTCGTATTTTCTAAGTTTACATATTTTGTGTCTTTTTCTTTTATATGTAAATATTTGCGGCCCATTATTCAAATTCATTATTCTTGGGTATTTATACCATTTTAAATGTCATGAATCGTTGGCATGTGCCAAACATGCCAACACATATATTTTAATTAACCCCAACGTATTCCCTCGTTTGTACGTAATAATATAACATACGTTGGGCTTCAACATTTTAGCCCAACTTAGCCACATGAAAAGGGGAGGCTTAGAACATGATGCATATACATTCTAAGTAACATCAATAAGGGGTGTGTAAACTATATATATATATATATATATATATATATATATATATAACGCATGAACTTGCAAAATAGCGGTCTAATTAACATAAATTAGGCACTTGTGAACTTGCATTGTAATAGCATAAAATCTTGGCATAAAACATACCTAAACATGAATCATGGTTTTAATCTAATCATGTAAACTTTTATTTAAAGTATGAATCTAACTTAATTATGTGACACACATATTATCATATGTTTTCTAACAACAACCTAAGCCTAAAACATATTTTGTCTGGGCATAAAGTTAAACATAAACTAGCCATGTTCATAAAGTCAACACAAGTTCACAAAGATGCTTACTTTTGTCACTAATACAAAAGTATGGTTTTTCACTTGAATCATGATGCCAATTCCAACATAAATTCATATGAATCATAATACTAAATTGGATCCAACTACGCTAAAAATGTTCATAAAAGTATATATAGAAGGATCTAAAAATCATGTTGGCATAATAGTGAATCATATACTTGCATAAGCCTTAACTTGGTTACAATGAAATATATAACTTCTCATTAACCACAACATAACAAATTTCCAACATGAGCTATATACTTGTATCGCAACTATTCAATAGGTCCAACATCATGTTAATTACACTACCACATCCCAAAACCATTCATAGCAAATCATAGCAACATACAATTATGAATTAACATCATTATAATTAAAGTACAATCCCATTTCTTATTCTACACAGATCAAGTCTCAATTATTCATTCACATCGGAATAGCACTCTACTTACAACGTATGACGAATCTTGTATTCAGGATTCTGAATTCTAAATTTGGAGATGCTATCCTTTGTTGCAGGCGTTGTTTTGATTTAATTGTTGTGGCTTTAAGCTTTTGAATCAACTCCTAATCGTCTCTTAACTTGACGGCTATTCCTAGTCTTTCTTCAGCAGCATGACAGCTCCATACTCATTTTTATTTGTGTGAATTAGGTGGAGTCTTAGGTCCTTTTTATAGAGTTTGTGAATTGATTAGAGCCGTCGATGGACTTAGATTAATATAAGCTGTTCGTTTTAAAGAGAAACCAATCAAGAGTTGACACATAAGCCCTAGTGACAAGACAAAGCCCAGAAATTCGGCCAAGCACAGACCAGGCCAGCCAAGAGGGGCTGGGTTCGACCTGGCTCAGGGGCCAGGTCGACTACCCAGTCGACACCCAGGTTGACTACCCAGTCGACCTGGGTACCCCAGGTCGACTACCCAGTCGACTTGGGTCTTGGGCGGGAAAATTCCCGCCCAGCCAATCTGGGTCCGATTTTGTATTTGAATTCATTTTTCTGAACTGTTTCTTCCTGTTTGAATATTAAACTGAATTCTGAAACTTCCGGAGGTCATATCTCCCTCATACGGAGTCCGTTTTACGCAAACTCGGACTCTATCTCAAGCAGAATTCCGAGACGAACGAAATGGCGTATCCCGTTTCCCTTAATTCTTTGATTTGAAATTAATTATACTTTAATTTATGAATTTCATTTTTATAGAATATACGGGGTGTTACATTCTCCCCCACCTAAAAGGATTTCGTCCCGAAATCTTCAAGTTTAGGAAGAATGTATATCCTAACATACAAACGTCCATCTACTCATCCATCAAACACGAGCGTCCTTTGTCCTTAAAAGACTTCTAATGCTTCATGATCATATGCGAGGTGTGTGTATATGTACTTATCTAATGCAAAATCAGTCGGTCTACTGATTCAGTTGACCTCCTTAATGCAAATTATGTAAGTGTCATGAATCCACTATGTATGCAAACCTTCCTATTCATGATTCTACATGAGTGCACAATCATTCATATAAATGCAACATCCATATGACAACACCTTAAACTTCAACCACATAAGAATGTAAATACATATATGCATATGCAATATGAAGTCACTGAGCCGATCTAAAACCTAGATTGTGTGTGTATATGCAACCACGAGCAACCACTAGCAATCAATTGCAACCACTTGCAACCATCATTCATAACATGTTTCAATTACATGTTTTCATCCAAAAGGGTTTCTACCTAAAAGATAAGGTCGAGGAGATATACCCTAAAAGATAGATAAAAGCACAACTTAAGGGAAAAGAAAGATCAAAGATGTACCCTCAAAAAGAAAAGGGTAGACTGCGCGTATTCTAGCCTCAGTTTCCCAAGTCGCGTCTTCCTCGGCGTCGCTCCACTGAACTTTGACGAGCTTGACTTCGCGGTTGCGTAGGTTTTTCACTTCAGTTCCTAAGATGCGTGTTGGAACTCTTCTCACAGTTGCTTCACGTTCCACTTCGGCTTCTTCTAGAATGCTAGGCTCTACTATTTCAGCAGACTCGTGTAAACACTTCCGGAGGTGAGAAACATGAAAGACGTTGTGAACTCCGGCCAGTTTTTCGGGTAGCTCTAATCTATAGGCCATCTTCCCAACCTTCTCGATGATAGGAAATGGTCCTACAAATCTCGGTGCCAGCTTTCCAGTGGATCCAAAACGAACAACGTTCCTTAGAGGAGATACCTTAAGAAAAACTCTATCCCCAACCTCAAACTCAAGGTCGGTCCTTCTCTTGTCGGCATAGGATTTCTGTCTATCTTGGGCCGTCTTCATCCTTCTTCGTATCAAGTCCACTTTTTCTGAAGTTTCTCCGATCATGTCTGGACCAAGAATAACCTTATCTGTAGACTCCCACCAACAAGTTGGTGACTTGCACGGTCTTCCATACAATGCTTCGAAGGGTGCCGTGCCTATGGTAGCTTGGAAGCTATTGTTGTAAGCAAACTCCACTAAGGGAAGGTGATCTTCCCATGTCCCTCCAAAGTCTAGGACGCAAAGTCTCAAAAGGTCCACCAAAAATCTGTTCACTCTTTCTGTCTGGCCGTCGGTTTGGGGGTGATAGGCTGTACTCAAGCATAACTGCGTGCCTACAGCTTCTTGTAAACTTCGCCAAAACTCGCTTGTGAAGATAGGGTCTCGGTCGCTAACAATGCTGGATGGTATTCCATGAAGTCGAACAATTTCCTTGAGATAAAGAGATGCTAGGGATGAGGCAGTCCTTCTACTCTTGACAGGTAAAAAGTGGGCGCTTTTTGTAAGTCTATCCACTATTACCCAAATGCTAGTGTTGCCTCTTCTAGACCTAGGCAGCCCATCAACGAAGTCCATTGAAATGCTATCCCACTTCCACTGTGGAACCTCTAGAGGATGAAGCAGTCCTCCAGGCTTTTTCTGTTCCGCTTTAACTTGTTGGCATACCATACACTTAGAAACGAAGTCTGCCACGTCCTTCTTCATGCCGTTCCAAAAGAAAACTCTTTTCATGTCCTTGTACATTTTGTCTCCGATTGGATGTATTGTCATCTTGGAACGATGTGCTTCCTCGAGAACCGTCTTTACTAAATCCCTTGTCCGTGGGACACATAGTCTTCCATCTCGCCTTAGCCAACCCTTATCGTTGATGGAGTATCTGTTGAGGTGACTTGAAGTCTCACCCCTAATTAGCCTATCAATCGTCTCCACAAGCTGAGGGTCTTCGCGTTGTGCTATCCCTATTGAGTCCACTAGAGTCGGGCGTACTTCGAGAGATGCTAGCAAGCCCGGTACAAAATCGGAGGAGGGCCTAAAGTTAAAACTGGCTATATACTCCAAGCTTTGCCTTTCTATAAAGAGTGGGCTTAGGGTCAGTTTCTTTCGGCTAAACGCGTCTGCCACTACTTTGCCTGGAGTGTAGGAGATCTCGAAATCGTACGTGGCAAGAAACTCCATCCATCTCTGTTGCCTCAAGTTAAGATCTTTCTACGAGAAAAGATATTTCAACGATTTATGGTCAGTGTAAAGTTCGAACTTCTCACCTAGGAGATAGTGTCGCCAAGACATAAGTGCAAAGACGATGGCGGCTAACTCAAGATCGTGGGTCGGGTAGTTCTTTTCATGAACTTTCAATTGCCTTCCACCATAAGCTACTACCCTCCCTTCTTGCATCAAGACAGCGCCTAGCCCTGTCCCGCATGCATCTGTATAAACTGTGAACATCTTGCTTCCGTCTGGCAGAGTCAGGACTGGAGCTGTTGTAAGAGCCCTTTTTAGTCATTGGAAAGCAAACTCGCAATCCAAATCCCAATTGAACACTAGATTCTTCTTTGTCATCCTTGTGATTGGAGCTGAGATTTTCGCAAAATCCCTTATGAATTTTCGGTAGAAACCTGCTAGTCCTAGAAAACTTCGGACCTCAGTTGCATTCCATGGTGTCTTCCAATCCTGTACCGCTACTACCTTAGCAAGGTCCACAGCTAACCCTTCTTTGGATACTACATGCCCAAGAAACCTTACTTTCTCTCTCCAAAAGTGGCATTTGGAGAATTTGGCTTTTAGTTGATGGACTCGCAGAGTTTCCATGATTGCCCTTAGGTGTTGAGCATGTTCTTCTTCACTCTTTGAGAAGATCAAGATATCGTCTACGAAGACCAGTATGAACTTGTTGAGGAATTCTCTGAACACCCTACTCATCAGGTCCACGAAGTAAGCGAGTGCGTTTGTCAAGCCGAAAGGCATGACAAGCCATTCAAAGAAGCCGCCTGGGGTTCTGAATGCTGTCTTATCGATGCTATCTTCAGCTACCCTTAGCTGATGAAATCCGATCGCCAGATCGAGTTGGGAGAAAACTGACGCTCCTACAAGCTGATCAAACAGATCGTCAATTCTGGGGAGAGGGTGCCTATTCTTTTTCGTTAGCTTGTTGAGCTCCCTATAGTCAACACATAGACGGAGTGAACCATCCGCCTTTGTAGCGAACACCACTGGAGCGCCCCATTATGAAATGCTCCTTCTAATGAACCCCTTCTCTAGAAGCTCTTTAACCTGTTTACTGAGCTCTTTCCTTTCCCGTGGAGCCATGTGTCTAACGGGCAACGCAACGGGATTTGCATTATCTACAAGATATATGCGGAAGTCTATCTCCCGCTTTGAAGGTAAGCCCTTCACCTCTTCGAAGACGTCCGGATATTCACGGACCACCCTAACCGATTGCAAACTTTCAACAAAAGCATCTAGTGATTCAAGATAGCTAAGCATAACCGCATACGTGGGATTACAAGTAATTTCCAGAGTGTTACCGAGTTGGGTCGGAAACCTAACCACCCTTTTTTCACAATCAAGGATGGCACCATTACTGGATAGCCAATCCATGCCCAAAATCAAACCATATCCCGAGAAGCCCAAAACAAAGGCACTACATCTAAATTCGACACTTAGAATAGAAATTTTCAATCCCACACAGATCATAGACAAATGAGCTGGGCCTCCGATTGGATTTGAAACAATTAAGGGGTCCTCTACCATACTAGTTTCTAGGTGCAGAGATTCTACTAAAGCAGATGAAATAAAGGAGTGTGATGCGCCAGAATCAAATAAAGTGCAAACTGGGTGATCATAAAGATAAACTACACTTTCTACAGAAGTATTTATACCTCGCTGTTGCATAGGTGGTGCTTCTAGTGCATGAACCTGTGCCCCTGAGGTGGATCCAGCCTTCTGCCCCTGACCTCGTTTCTTTGGGCAATCCTTAGCCATGTGGCCTGTCTCACCACAAGAAAAGCACCTACCATTCAACTTGGCCTTCTTTTTCCGGCAATCTTTCACTAAGTGCCCCACTTTGCCATAGAAATTACACTTCCTCTTCTCTTGGGACTTGTTGTCTTTCCCGCCCTTCTTAAAGTCTGTCTTCTTAGGCTGTAAACCTTCTTTCTTCCCTTGAGACCCTTCTGCCTTTGTCTCCTTCTTGCCTTTATCCTCTTCGTTCAGCAATGCCATCTGCACCAACCTTTCATACGTAGCTCCCATAGGTATATGGGTCATGGCCAAGCTGTGTAATGGCTCATTCAATCCTTTGACAAAGCGGAGAGCCTTCTTGTGCGGAGTGTTGACTAGGTCCAGTCCGAACCTGGCCAGTTGATCGAATTGATTAACGTACTCTTTGATGTCATATTCCCTTGCTTAAGAAATAAGATTTTTTCCAATTGGAGACTCCTTTCAGCTTCTGAGAGAAATTTAGCCTCAAACCTCGCCCTAAAGTCCTCCCATGTTTCCACTGGTCTTTCTGCATTGGTAACTTCCCACCAGTAGGAAGCCTCGCCTTTAAGTAGCCATACTGCCAGTTGTACCTTCTGCCTATCTTCTACCTCAAAGATGACGAATATGTCCTCGGTTTCCTTTAGCCAGTTCCTGGCTGCCACGAAGGACTCGGTTCCATGAAAGTCCTTCCCTCCCATAGCTTTGAAATCTTTACATGTATTAGCAAAAGCATTACCACGCGGAGGAGGTGGAGGAGGAGGTGCTGCTACAGCTGGGGGAGGAGGATGATTTCCTGCAGCTGGAGGAGGAGGAATACTGGGACCTGGCTGATTGGCCCTTGTTTCTAAGAATCGTCTGAACCAACCAGGTATTGGTACACCCTCTGGCAAGTTAAGTTCTTCGGACATGCTGAAACAAAAAGGACATATTCAAAACGAAGGATAAAAGATAGTACCTATGGCTTTGGGGGACTATGCTTTTTTTAAATAAAATAACATTTTATCTTTAAAAATGCTTCTTTAAATTTTCTTTTGAAAATAAAATTTCAAAACTTTTTATCTGATCTGGTTAACCTGGCTCTGATACCAAGTGAAACACCCCACCTCCGTTAGGGTCATTCACAAAGGGAATGCCCTAATTTTGGTGGAGGTTTATAAGTATAGGTCACAGATACACAAGACAGATATAAATACACATATTTTTGAACAGCGGATACAACAGCAACATTTATTTCATCAAAATACGTGTTACACAAACCATACCATAATTGTCTTACAATGCTTCAAAAAAACATTACATTTCCATAACTGTCTTGATTTCATAACTTAAAGAAGCATAAAAACATAAGTAAACTGCATAAGTCCCCATAATTGCTATCCAAAGCCATAGTCCAAAACGAAAGAGATCCAAGCAATACATTCTCTCTCTTCAAGCTAGATGTGAAACTAGTCAAGCTGCGGTATTCCCTCCCTGTGGACCTGAGGGGGGAAACGAAAGAAAAGAAGACGAAAGAAAAGTAGAGTCAGACATAAAGCCTTAGTAAGTCTAGGACTATTCAGTCTATGAATAAGAAAAAGGGCATGATAAGTATAAATTGGAAATGGGAAAGCACCGTAAACTAAGTTAAGTTGTCTAGAGTCGAATACACTATCGTACCCCATATTAATCTCTGCACCCCCTATAAACTAGTTTCCCAACCGGCACCCCACAATCATGGTGAAGTGATCCTTTTTATTGATCGGCTCCTACTCGCATAGTTACATGTGTCTTACGGCCCCCGAAGTTGTAGCTACCTATGCTGGTCCCACCATGGGGTGTATCAAGTCCCATGGTGGTGGCCCGACACAGTTCTAGAATGCACAGGTATATTACTGGTGCCTAGTGCCTAATTTTTCTGCGCCGGAGTGTGTGCACGCCCGCACCCCGTTAGAACCTACACTGCTGCACCACCGCCGTCGATTTGACCTCTTACAGTCAGCCCAGTAATCGTGCCCCACCCTGCCTAGTTCAGGGTATCCTGATACACCTTGTAGGGTTACTGCTGAAAAGGGTCCCCCGCTACTAGGTTTTCTATTTCTAGCCAACATGCTAAGTTGGTTAAGTGTTCTGTAAACCTAACCCCCAATCAGTCTGTATAGTTTAGCATGTTGTATTTGATTAAGTATTAATTCAATTTACTTAATCCTACCAATCCTGTCTTAGCCTTAATTGTCTTATTAAAGCTCCAACCACTAACATTAGACAGGTATTGTTGTGACTGCCTGTTGCCGGTTGGGTCCGGGCAGTCTTACGTCACAACTCAGTCTAACCTCGGGTCTTTATGGGGCTCAATGCTTAACCACCCACATTGGATAGGTATTGTTGTGACTACTGGACAGCCGGGCGGGTCCGGGCAGGTTTATGTCACAACGCAATCCAACCTCGGGTTAAGCATGTCGTATTTTCTAAGTTTACATATTTTGTGTCTTTTTCTTTTATATGTAAATATTTGCGGCCCATTATTCAAATTCATTATTCTTGGGTATTTATACCATTTTAAATGTCATGAATCGTTGGCATGTGCCGAACATTCCAACACATATATTTTAATTAACCCCAACGTATTCCCTCGTTTGTACGTAATAATATAACATACTTTGGGCTTCAACATTTTAACCCAACTTAGCCACATGAAAAGGGGAGGCTTAGAACATGATGCATATACATTCTAAGTAACATCAATAAGGGGTGTCTAAACGCATGAACTTGCAAAATAGCAGTCTAATTAACATAAATTAGGCACTTGTGAACTTGCATTGTAATAGCATAAAATCTTAGCATAAAACATACCTAAACATGAATCATGGTTTTAACCTAATCATGTAAACTTTTGTTTAAAGTATGAATCTAACTTAATTATGTGCCACATATATTATCATATGTTTTCTAACAACAACCTAAGCCTAAAACATATATTGTCTGGGCATAAAGTTAAACATAAACTAGCCATGTTCATAAAGTCAACACAAGTTCACAAAGATGCTTACTTTTGTCACTAATACAAAAGTATGGTTTTTCACTTGAATCATGATGCCAATTCCAACATAAATTCATATGAATCATAATACTAAATTGGATCCAACTACGCTAAAAATGTTCATAAAAGTATATATAGAAGGATCTAAAAATCATGTTGGCATAATAGTGAATCATATACTTGCATAAGCCTTAACTTGGTTACAATGAAATATATAACTTCTCATTAACCACAACGTAACAAATTTCCAACATGAGCTATATACTTGTATCGCAACTATTCAATAGGTCCAGCATCAAGTTAATTACACTACCACATCCCAAATCCATTCATAGCAAATCATAGCAACATACAATTATGAATGAACATCATTATAATTAAAGTACAATCCCATTTCTTATTCTACACAGATCTAGTCTCAATTATTCATTCACATCGGAATAGCACTCTACTTACAACGTATGACGAATCTTGTATTCAGGATTCTGAATTTGGAAATGTTATCCTTTGTTGTAGGCGTTGTTTTTATTTTATTGTCGTGGCTTTAATCGTTTGAATCAACTCCTAATCGTCTCTTAACTTGACGGCTATTCCTAGCTTTTCTTCAGCAGCATGACAGCTCCATACTCATTTTTATTTGTGTGAATTAGGTGGAGTCTTAGGTCCTTTTTATAGAGTTTGTGAATTGATTAGAGCCGTCGATGGAGCTTAGATTAATATAACCCATTCGTTTTAAAGAGAAACCAATCAAGAGTTGACACATAAGCCCTAGTGACAAGACAAAGCCCAGAAATTCGGCCAAGCACAGACCAGGCCAGCCAGGAGGGGCTGGGTTCGACCTGGCTCAGGGGCCAGGTCGACTACCCAGTCGACACCCAGGTCGACTACCCAGTCGACCTGGGTCATGGGCGGGAAAATTCCCACCCAGCCCAATCTGGGTCCGATTTTGAATTTGAATTCGTTTTTCTGAACTGTTTCTACCGGTTTGAATTTTAAACTGAATTCTGAAACTTCCGGAGGTCATATCTCCCTCATACAGAGTCCGTTTTACGCAAACTCAGACTCTATCTCAAGCAGAATTCCGGGATGAACGAAATGGCATATCCTGTTTCCCTTAATTCTTTGATTTGAAATTAATTATACTTTAATTTATGAATTTCACTGTTATAGAATATAAGGGGCGTTACAAAAACACTGGGCTTTTAAAATAAAGACCTCCCCGAGGGGCACCAGGTTGATCATCACTGCCATTTATATATGGCCTTATTATGACAAACCCCGGGATTTAAGAAACCCCCTCGGAGGCATCCGACCATTGGCCGAATCCACCAAAATTCGGTAAATGACGGACCAAAAGACCTTTTCAAAGTCGCCCTACAAATTCTAAAAATGGCTAAATCAGTCATCCATAATGAATAATGGGTTTACAAAGCACCTCTTCGGAGGTACGAAAAGCAAGACCTCTCCGGGGGCATATGTTCAAATCTATTCTTCGAAGGACCTGGATTACCAAGTTATCGAGAAATATGATTGAATATACCAAAAATATAAGACCTCTCAAGCAGGGGCACAAAAAAGGATTTTTATCCGCACAAAAAGGTATGCGTTGGATCAACTAGACCGGAAATCTTCGATCATGATCATGCCAAGAAATTCTATAGCGGCAAGAACACATGAGCCAGATATTCCAAATGGAGTCGATCACAAAATGTCATGCCCAACCTTTAAAGTTTTTGACAAAATTTGGTATGGGGGCACTACCACCACATTAAAGAAATTAATAATGCACGCTTAAACATACCACAAACTTGTCACAATCTTACATTAAAGGTTTAGCATTTACAAGGATTATTTTAACCAACAAAGTTGACTTCTTTGAAACGACCAAGGAAAACTTTAGACCTTCAGTACAGTGACGAGCACAAAAGTGGTTGGTCACAAGCAATAAGTCTCAAGTACCCAATCAGAATCAAAGAGATTTAACAAAATTGGTCAAAATAATCCAGCTAATAATAATCCCTAGTTACAACTGAAATCCTAATTTGTAAAAATCAATTTGCAAATGAGGTCATTCTAATATCAAACATTGCAATAACAAATGACTTGTGATTAAAATTTGTGTTGTGAACATGAAAAGAAAACAGGTGTGGAATGCAAAGCAATGAAATACGGCAAAGCTAAAATAAAAGCTTAAAATACAACAAGCAGAACACATTTCCATCACAGCATCAAAAATGAAAGTCGGAAAGTCACAAGTCCAACATAGAATTTTCAAACACAGAGCAGCATAAAAGTAGTAAGCGAGGACCGACACTCGTATATACAACCAGTCTGAATACGGTAATCAGAAACTAAAGTAAAGTCATGAGCATGACTGTTTCTTGCCTCTCGACCTCAAAGTAGGCTTAGTGGAAGGAGCACTAGCTGGTTGTTTCCCTGGCCCGTTGGGACTCTCCTCAGATGACTAAGTAATAACTTTCTTCTTAATAGCAAGCTTTTTTCTTCTATGTCCGGAAGCTGATGAGACTTTAAATTCGTGCTTCTCTGGATCCTCGGTCTCCTTGTCCGGGGCCTCACCAGTATGCTCAGGGTGTTCCCAACTTGGAATATAATCCTCATCATCGCCCAGGTTAGCAATAGCTGGAATTCGAGTATCTTGAGAACTTGGGGTGGTCAAAGCATGAAGAGATGGATCACCCAGGGGGAGTGGAAACTGGGATAAGAGGAATTGACGTCGAAGTTGAATCAGTGATAATGGCTTCATTCGTCAATGTCTTTCCTTCAGCTGGGGAAGGTGATGGTGAGATTAGACCTAAAGCAGATGAACAATGAGCACGAAATGCAGATGTATCAGGTGAGGGGCATAGACAGTCTAAGTATAGCAAAGTTTCAATGACCTCGAGTTTTCCTGCAGCTACAAGACTGTCTTGAAGATTCCTGTGCTCTTCAAGCTCAAATCTGTATGCATCAGTATCATCATCTGTTTCATCATCTTTGCTATCCTTCTCTGCAAAATTTTCCTCAACGTTATGCTCCTCGAATGTTGCGTCCTTTTCTTTTGGAGAAGTAAGAGGATTGTCTTGATTTTCTGAGAAGGGTAAACACTACAAGAAAAATCACATTTAGCAGCGGCAAAATCCGCTTCTAATCCGTCATTAAACAGGCCTTAGTGATGATTTTCCTATATAACGGTGTGGTCGGTAAAAACCATGACGGTATCTGTATCAAATTTTGCGACGGAATTTAGCATGAATTTTCCGACATTTTTCCGTCATTTTACTAATTTTAGAATAAAATTAAAATTTTATTTATTAATTTAATTTTAATTTATATAACAACTATTTACCGACGGATAATTAATTCATAATAAAATATTATTTATAAAAGATGTTGGTAAATCCTTACCAATTACCAAGGGATTAGCGACGAAAATTAAATTAAGGTAAACTTAACCTTCCTTTTTTGTTGGTATTCCGCTGCTATTCCCCTTCTGATATATATATATACACACACACACACACATACATACATACTCATCATACATAATTTGTGTTCCATTCAATACACAATCCTAATGTAAATACAGCACAATTAATATCAACGCACACATCTCATAATCAATGTATTATATTAATCACTCATCTCATAATGAACATTCAACATTACATTTTTTCAAATAGAATATTTTCTAATCCTATTCTACTCTCGCTAATTTACATATATTATAACAAGAAAATCAATATCATCAGAACAAATCTATTGCTTCACTATTCACAACCTTCCTTCACCTCAAACTCGTTCTTCACAATCCCTGCCATTTCTTTTCAACCATCCATGGATATACTTCACTTTTTTTGGGATATACTTACTCACCGTAAATTAGCATCTGCCATTTCTTTAAGAGATTGTTCCAAATCATCCAAAAGCTGATGAGGATCAAGAACTGGCTAGCTTGGGATACAAGAGAGCCTAGCCCAGGTAATCTTTTTCCAGATCCACTTCCATCAAGACGTCTCCTAGTCTACATGGTAAAAGCAACATATATAAATAAACAAAAAATATAAAATAATACTCAATGCAATAAGAATTTCAAGTGATGATTAAAACTTCAGCAAATGCTAACTTGATAAAGTAATAATACATTTCAGCATGATTAAAATTCATTTAAACATTTGAAAATGCTCGATGCTCAAGTTCATGTTACATGCTACTTACTGGTAGCTAACTTCTTCATCAAGGAATGTAAAGATTCTAAAAACCAATAAAACCAAAAGTGTATATGTTTATATAAGATGTTTCATGAATAGTTGTAAAGGCTGAACTTTGAAACTCAAATACTGTTGAATCAAAAATTAGTGTTAGCACATTGTGGTTACAGATTAAAATTCTTAAAGTGCCTTTTCCTAACATGCATAATTCAAGTATCAGTAGCACATGCATGTTAAAACACTAATCGTATTAAAACATTAACTCAGCGTAATGTGGGTGAATCTAGCTATTAATATAATAAATATTGATAATCAAAATATACAAAGAAATTTAATAAGAGATTTTTTTGGTATGGAATATAGTGTATCCATATTGTCTGATGTCTTATGTTTTTCCTATACTATCTTCGTAAGCTTTAGTGTACACTTTATGATCAAAATTGGTAACTTACAGAGTCAATATATTATTATAAACTTAACAAACATCATGAAAAAATTTGGAAAACACTAAATAGTTCGTTGCATGCACAATCAATGTGTTCTATCCATGACAGAAGCAGTAGCTATTAAGATGCAGCTCGTTTTATTCATGTAAATAATAAATTATATCCAGATCTTAAATTTTATCCCTTGTTCTTAAGTATACTTACATAAGGAGCATTTAAGTCATGTAACATGATATAATCAGTCATATATAATTCAGCTCTGACTACAAAATTATATTTAAAAAAAAGCGATAAACATACTCTCTTTTTTTTGACAGTCCCTCCAAACTGAGCCTTGTCCATCTATGATTCCGTCACCATCAATCATAAGAAAATTTAGGTCATGTAACGTGATCCACTTAAGATCCTCATTCGACCATATACCATTTGGTGCGATTAACTTTCCAGCAATCTACAGTTAAAATGAATATGATTGTATCTCAATCTTATACGGGTAGTGAATGTTTTAAGCGGTTTAAGTTTGTTACCTGAAAATGCATTTGTGATTTTCATGGACTATATACATCAATCTAATTTAAGAAAAATATTTTTCTGAATGGAATCAAAAGTGTTGGATTATTCCCATCAGTGCATGCCGCTCCTCATGCTTTTAGAAATGCCTTCAACATTCATAAATTGGAATATCAGTTGAAAATGTCACCATAGAATTCATAGTGAAAAAATTCGAAAATATAAAATTTAAGTGCAAATACTCACTTGATTGTCATCTGAACTAGAAGTTGCTTTAGCTCCATAGTCTAAAACATTATAGATTATTCCATTTACACCAAATATTACACATGTTGTACACAGTATCATTCACATATTATTAGCGGTGCCCTACAAAACATGACATGCTAGAATATTATGTCGGTAGTATAATACGTAGACTTTCATAATTAGTAGCTATTAAGATGCAGCTCATTTTAAGCTTTGACATAGGGTACAAAAATTAGTAAATTTATAAACCATACTCCAACAATAAAAGCAAAGTGGAAATCCTGGAATAAAAATAAACTCAAAAGCAACCCAGTTCAACAGTTATAAGATTACCACAATAGAGTTTTCCTCCATTTGTATGCAAACCTCATGAACTCAAATGTGTACAATAAACTACTAGACTTACATATTCAACTCAGGGACAATCTGAAATCTCAGCATAATTTAATAAATAGAAAAGTAAATTGCTAGCACTTGAAAGAACTGTTGCACCATCATTGAGAAGACAACTGTAAATCGCCAGCACTTGAAAGAACATATCAATCGGTAACAACGTCTTCTAGTCATCAGCAACTTCACAGTACTGATGAACATACAATTAATGCGGTCCAGAATCAAAACATGAAGGCAATCTTCCCACTTCTAAAATGATGTCAAATTCTTCGATCTATTCAACACGCAAACCCTAGATTATCTGGTTCCGAACATCTCCGATTCAAGCTCTCAGTTTTGTTTTGTTTTGTTTTTTCCTTTACATTTTCCTTTTGTTTTTTTTGGGAAAAGAAAGCCGGAACGACATTTTGGTTAAGTTCCAGTCTGTTCCACGCCGAAACCAGGCCGACATGGCCGGAAATCCGGCGTGCCGACCGGACTTTAAAACCTTTGTGCTTCATTAGTTTGAAGTTGCTTAGGCCACAAATTAAAGTTTTAGGCCCCTACTTTCAAGTTCAACATAACATACCATTTTGTATGTTGTACCATAAATTCAACAGAGGATTTCTGAAGAAATCGTGTTGCAAAAAAGTACCCAAGTACTTGATCATGTGAATGACAAAGACTTTACGGTCAACTAAGTGGCTGAAGATCAGGCTAGACTACATGAGTTTGATTACTTAAGTTTGGAAGCACATATCACTAGTGTTATGAGATCATTGATTGCCATGCAAATGGAGATGGTTCACTGTATTGCATTTGAAAAATTGAAGGCACTCTTTAATTTATTTTTCTTCTTGTTCTCTTTGTTATCCTTTAAAACAAATCTAGAAGTTGCAATACTCAAACACCTTGAAGGAAGCGAATGTCCCTAAAAAGAAGAAATTTGAGTTTGTCGGGAACATAATGTTTAGAGATGGATTTTTATATAGAACTTTTTATTTAAACTAGTTAGCACGAATGCCATCCAGCTGATGCTTGACGAGTTGTAAAGTTTCAGAAGCCAGGTAAAGGTATTCATTTGCAAATGGAAAAAGGACAAATTTACGAGGGATGACACAATCGTCATTGTTAAGCTGATCCCAAAAAGTAGAAGGGATTATCCATATCAAACCCAAAATGAGAGAATTTCCTGGAAAATGTGGCTATCTATGAGAAGGAATTGAGCAAATATTTTAAACCTACACACTCATGTGAAAGTAGTGTCTGGTGTCCTTGCAACGCTAGTGTCCTTGCAGTAGTATTATTCACGAAATTGTTATCAATTGCAAGATGAGAACATACAAATGTAATTGGTATTCATATTCGTGAATATTTATATGTTATCAAGTATGAAATTTTGGAGTTGATACTACAACATCAGAAACATATGATTTTTTTTTAAAAAGAATCAAAACATGAACACCATGGAAGTTTTTTCTTCAGTTGTTACTGCACTATGATTTTGTATAATGAACGTAGACACTAAAAGACCAGGTACAAGATTTATGAATACATAATAGTAACTGAAATAGTTTAAAACTCCTGTTTACGTACGGATTGAATCAAGCATATCATTTTATAGCTGAAAAAGGGACCGAAAGGTTTAAACTTGAATCTTTGTTAAACCAAATAACCAACTTAATCAGATCTCAAACTTAAAACTACCAAAAAGTCTTCCAAATTTGATAATACCCAAAGTCAGCGATACGCCCGATAACCTTCATAGACATTAGGAAAAATCGATTTTGAAATACCTGGAGAATCATTTATGGGAACTGTGTTTTGAATTGGATTGTTGAAGGAGGAGCGATTTGAATTCGTGGTGAAGGCGACCATGAATTTTAGATAGATTAGGGTGCTTGCGATTTGGTACAAGGGGAAAGAAATCGACGTAAATTTTTTTCTGAAGGATGAGTCCATTAAAATGTGAAGGGGAAATGTTGAATTTGGGAAAAAAAATTGCAACGTTAGTTTTGAGTGTGCAAGGTGGAATTGTTTCACTTCTGGAGCCAATTATTTTGGGACTTTCCGCCTAAACTTAAGTTAAAAATCTGAACTTGGAGCCAATAGCATTAAGTAGCATCAAAGCAAATTTAAAGTAGAAATTATTATTATGTCTGATTTACTAACTATTTATAATTGACCATAATAAAATATTAAATTTAGTTAGTAAATTTTTTCCTGATCCTTCTTTCCGTTCAACAATTAAATGCTTCAATAAAATAATCTTTCATCGTCCAGTTGAGAGAAGGTAGAAATCAGGAACTGCGAAATTAGTACAAACACATTTGAAAGAAGAATCAATAGACCTTAGGCTGCTCCAGATCTAAAACCGTAATCTTTTCTTATATTGGTCGTCGTATTTCATTGCAGACAATTGGGAATAAGAAAAAATTAGGGTTCGGAAATGAGGAAATTTGAACGACAAGAAATCTAGAGAGAAAAAAAGGAGCGTATGTTTTCTGGATGACTCAAATCTTTAATTAGGCTAGACATCGGATGGTTGAGGCTCTTCCAATATTATCACAAGCGTGCTTTCTCCGGATGACGCAGATCGAAACGGGGGTTGTAGATCTAAGGGTTGAGGCTCCCACGAAATTAGCACGTGGATTGGTGAGACAGCAGAAATGATCTGTACCAGCAATGAGCAAATGATTCTCCGGATGACGCAGATCGAAACGAGGATTGCAGATCTAAGGGTTGAGGCTCCCACGAAATTAGCATGTGGATTGGTGAGATGGCAGAAATGATCTGTACCAGCAATGAGCAAATGATGATTCTTATATTCAAGGGTGGATATATATATATATATATATATATATATATATAATTGCGTTGAAAACAATTATTTCCTTTTTCTTTTTCTTATCCCAGAAAAATAGGGTCTAAGCGGTTGATTTCTTTTTGGTTTTTTTCAAAACTTCGTTTATGTACGCGTTGGACCTTGAATAATGAGTCAACAACAATTTTTTTTCCGATCTGAATCTTCTGGATGCCTAGTCAAACAGACCTAAGATAATATTTTTTTTTCAAGTTTTTACCATTTAAAATACTCATTATTTCCTAGATTTTCATTAAGATTCAATGTTCAAAACCGTTTTTTTGTTCTTTTGAAATATATAAAAAAGAAAATCTAATATTTTTAAAGTTTATATTTTTCTAATTTTATGTTTTATCGCTTTTGATATTCAACTTTTTTACGGATTCATGATTTCCAATATAAAAAATTGCAAGTTGTTTATTACATTCTCTAACTATTTTTAATAATATATTTTTGAAAAATTTTGAAGCATGTTTGTTTGCAATGAGAACAATAAATTTGATTTTATGAACTTCCACAATAATACTAAAATTTGTCTTCTATTTATGCAGTACAACGACATCAAATAAATAATGTTTTAGTAAAACAGTCTTTTATAATACGTATATTTTGTTACTAAAGATACGTTTCCACAATGTTTTGAAATAGTAGTTAAGATAGTTTATTTTACAACATTTTGCCTCCAAATTTTGTTCAAGTATGTCTTCCATGACACTTACTCAGTTACATTGTAAAAAGCCCCATATATTTACAATGATCCATCAAACTGTTGCAGAATGTCGGTTGTAAAAGGGTAATTTTCTTATAATGTGATTTATTTCAAATTTATTTAAGGTGATTTCAAAATTTTAAATTTTTCGAAATATAAAATATAATTATCAACTATAATCATGAAATATAAGTATCAACTATAATTATCAGCTATAATTATTATATACAATTATTTAAAATTAATTATTGAATACTAGATATCATTTCAAAGTATTAAATTTTATTATTAATTATTAAGTAATTATTATTATAAAATGATATTTTAATTATTTAGGGGAATACTTATAAAAGAACAATTTAAAATTTTGGGATTTAGCGTAAAATACACTGGTATACTGACTGAAATTTGTGATGAAAGCTGAGGGTAATTAAGAATTTAGTAAAACATTGGTTATGAGCAAAGATTATTTTTCTAATTCTAAATAAGCAATTATTATAAGTTATTTATTATAGAGTGTAAATTATTATTTATTATTACTTATAAATCATTAATTAGAACAAATTAATTATTAATTATTGAAGATGTTAATAATTATTAAAAAATAACACTAAAGTATCTTCAAAAAATAATATAAACATCTCTTGCAAATCTGTTGGAATTCTGCTGCAAAATAACTTCGATAAATATTCATTGGTATTTTGGCTCAATTTGCAGCGGAAAATAGCAGCAGAATTTTTTTGTCGGTAATTTGATGCAATTTGCAACAGATTAGTGAGGGATGACAGAAGACGATGGTAATAAATAAAAGAAAAAAGTTGGAAAAACAAAAAACTATCCATTGCAGATCACATGGTATTC
This sequence comes from Allium sativum, assembly GCA_030737875.1. Taxonomy (NCBI): domain Eukaryota; kingdom Viridiplantae; phylum Streptophyta; class Magnoliopsida; order Asparagales; family Amaryllidaceae; genus Allium; species Allium sativum. Next base: position 416,921,269 of record CM060913.1, on the reverse strand, counting down.
CATCGCAAATTAGCGACTGAAATTTCCACTTCTAAATATATGATGCTAAATCGGTGTTTTCATTTAGTGAAACCAGTGGTCTCGATATCAACAAGAAAAGCGTTGGCATCAGCAATTGTTACGTCCTGAGCTTGTCCTCCAGAAGGCCCAGCTTTATTGCCAAGTAATGCTCGCTTTTCCCTTAGTAAATCTTTCCTTCCGCTAAAGCTTCACAGGATTTCTCATCTAAAAGCCCCTCTATGAGAACTTCTTCCCAGACAAGATCCAGGGTCTCAGCAAAGTCTTTTCCCAAATAATACAAGCTGCCACGACCCATGACATTGTAAACATAAAATTTGAGTAGGGTTTCCTAGGTCTTTGCCTTGACTTTTGAATAAGCATCCACGGCTTTATCTCTATCTTCCTCAAGAAACATAACGTTAGTAGTTAGCGCCTCAAGAGATAAGCTTTGAGAAGAAATCCTATGTTGAAGGGGCAAGTTTTCTTGTCTTAGGATGGAGGAAGTGTTTCTTTCTTTAGCCAATTGGGACTCTGCAAGCTGTTGAGCAGTCTGAGCTTCTTGGACCTGTTTCTCAAGCGCATCTTCCTTCTGTTTGGCAGCAACAAGCTCTTCCTTAAGCCTAGCAATCTCATAATCCTTCGTGGAACTTTGATATTTAAGCACGTGAATTAAATCTGCCTTGTCATTCTTCAATGTTATAATGTGGTCGAGGCGGGTGGAATTAAGTCTTTGGAGGTCATGAGCAAATACATTCCAGCTACTAAGTGTTTTTCAACGCGCTCGCTCAGTTTATCTAATTTGACCTCAGCTTGGCTCTTGGCAATGTCATATTGAGTGATCATACTGCTTTTGGTACCAGCTATTTTGTAACACCCCGAATTTCAATTAATACTAATGGTTAGAAATTAAAGTGTAATTAATCTCAGATGTGAGAACCAGGGGAAACGGGCTGCGTCATTACGTTCGTCTCGGAAAAATACGCGAAATAGAGTCCGAGTTTTCGAGAATCGGAGTCCGTATGGCCCGGTTATGGCCCAAAGAAGTTTCCAGAAAATTTAAGTTTAAAAACAGATTTAAAATTCAGCTAAAACAAGTTTGGAGCCAAAAGAGGAAAGGGGGAAAAATTCCCGCCTAGCCCCGTGTCGACAGCCATGTCGACAGGGGTGTCGACAGGGGGGTCGACAGCCCTGTCGACAGGGGAGTCGACACAGGGTGTCGGCCCTGCTGGTCTGGGTGCACCAGGTTTGTTCTTGGTTCAGTCTTGGGCTATATTCTAGAGACTTCCTAAATCTAAGGGTCCTAATCTAATCTAGGGTTAATCTAAGGGCCTAAAACACTTTCTAATCCTATAAATAAGACCCCAACCCTACCCTAATTCATTCATAATTAAACCTTGTAATTAAACTATGGCAAAATGCAACTTGATCATGGCCTCCACAAATCAATGAAGAGGGTTGCATGCTAATCACTCTCTAATCAACCTCTAATCCCTTCTTAGCATCTTAATCTTCTTCATTTGGTGTGCAAAATTGCTAGTAGTGAGTTTCTATCACTTTGATGATCTTTTGGGTAAACTAATTAGATGAGATGTGATGGGATTTATGGTTTTGTATGTGGATTAATGAGTCTTGAATCATATGATATGATGTTAGCATTAATCTTATGTTTATGCATGTTGAGTATGTATGTAAATATGCAAGTTACATGTTTGTTAATATGCAAGTTACATGTTTGTTAATATGCAAGTTACATGTAAGAAAATATGCAAGTTACATGTTTGTTAATATGCAAGTTACATGTATGTAAATATGCAAGTTACATGTTTGTTAATATGCAAGTTACATGTTTGTTAATATGCAAGTTACATGTAAGTAAATATGCAAGTTACATGTTTGTTAATATGCAAGTTACATGTTTGTTAATATGCAAGTTACATGTATGTAAATATGCAAGTTACATGTTTGTTAATATGCAAGTTACATGTTTGTTAATATGCAAGTTACACGTAAGTAAATATGCAAGTTACATGTTTGTTAATATGCAAGTTACATGTTTGTTAATATGCAAGTTACATGTATGTAAATATGCAAGTTACATGTTTGTTAATATGCAAGTTACATGTTTGTTAATATGCAAGTTACATGTAAGTAAATATGCAAGTTACATGTTTGTTAATATGCAAGTTACATGTTTGTTAATATGCAAGTTACATGTATGTAAATATGCAAGTTACATGTTTGTTAATATGCAAGTTCATGATGACACATTATGCAAGTCTATGAGTTAATATGCAAGTTTGTTATGCAAGTGAATATGTAAGTTATGTGACATATTATATGCAAGTTATGTGACATGTTATGCAAGTGCATGTGCAAGTTATGTGTTTGTTAGTATGCAAGATGGCACCTTTGAAACATGTTCATTCATTTGCAAGTTGACACCTTTTATATGTGTTATACCATGAGAACGAAATTACGTGGGAACGATGGGGTAATTAAATGCATAGGTTAATAAGATTGTGTGAAATTAATATAATTATGCATAACATAAAATAAATGAACATAGTATGGGAATTTGCCTATTTAGTTAGGTGTACCCATACTATGTGTTGGGAATTTACCTATTGAGTTAGGTCTACCCCATGAGAATTTACCTATTAAGTTAGGTCTACCCATGTTAAGAAAACTTGATTAATTAGGGATAAGTAATATAAAATTATGAGGGTGATTAATTAGGTGTAATTAATCGACTAAGACACGAGGTTGGACTCAGTTGTAGCGTAAAACTGCCCGGACCCAACCGGCTTAACCAGTTGCTACAAATGTTAGCCCAATGTGAGAGGTCTTAGGCACAAACTAAATACGTGATTAATGTAAAGACACGAGGTTAGACTCGGTTATGACATAAGGCTGCCCGGACCCAACCGGCTTAACCAGCGGTCATAAAAGACAGTCTAATGTGAGAGGTCTTTACAAAGGTTACGTTCTTAATTAATTAATTAAGAAACACTTAACCACATTAGCATGTAGAGGGACATGAGGGGTTAAGTGGGTGCCTTGGGTGGCATGAGAAAATCTAGTGGTTGCCTTGGGTGGCAATAGAAAATACGATTAGAATACTTAACCAAAATGTAAACATGTAATTAGACATGATTAAAGGGTTAAGTAGGGTATACTAGAAAAAGGGATAAGCTTAGGTGGGTAGCTTGTGGAGGCCCATTTCAACCAGTAACCCATACGTATCTTTGTGGGCTCGACCCATGTCGAGGACGGGACACGCATACTGGGCTTGACTGTAAGAGGCAAACGGGTTAGCGGTGGCAACGCAAGTCCAACGGGCTTCATGTGCGTGAGTGGGCCCGGGCTGGTAGGTAAGTCGTTGTTGCATCGTGTAGATATAAGCCGTGCACCGTTAGTTTTATCAGGTTGCCACATTGGGGAATGGTACACCCCACAGTGGGGCCAGCACGGGTATCTACGTTAGGGAGCCGATCGAATGGGGAGTAGTGTGTACACCTGGTGGATTGTAGGGCCCTGTGGCGCCTACTTGGTCACCTAGGGGTACGCAAATACTATTAGGTTAATTTTATAAGTCCTTGGGCGGGATCAACCTTTAAGTTAGGAACGACTGGTGTGGTGCAGTTTAGTAATTTACCTTAGGAAGGGTAGATGCGTTTTATCTTTTATCTTAGTTTAGTTGACTGCTTAGTGTAACCATTCATCCCCATATGTTACCGTATATCAGTTCATGTCTTCTCTGGTTACTTTAACGATTGTATTGTTAAAGTTATAGGACTCGCTCAGACTTATGTCTGACCCCGTTGTTTTTATCTTTTTCCCAACCCCTAGGTCCTGTGGTGGATCCTAGCAGTAGTGGAGCTTGATCAGATTGTTGTTCCAGTCTTTAGGAGCTTGGGTAGATGTAAAGCTCCAGTTATCCAGTTATCTTTCCGTTGTTTTGGCTATTGTATGAGAGTGGGATTATGTACTTCTTTATTTTGATGGATATTGTACTTAACTTTTACTGTGGTTTTATAATGTAACCAGACATGTTTTACTTCCGCTGTCATGAGATGATGATTTAAAATTTCAAGTACTATTTATATCTGTCTTGTTGTAATTTTTCTGTTCTATATTCACTAAAATACTCCACCGATGTTATGGCATTCCCATTGTGAGTGATCATAGAGGGAGTGGGGTGTTACACGTGGTATCAGAGCTTAAGGTTACCAGAACAGATAAAATTTTTGAGAAAAACTATTTTCTAAGAGAATTTTCGAAGAAAGTATTTTCAAAAGCATGTCTTCTAAGAGAAAAAGTTTTTGAAAAAAAAAAAAAGAAAAGCATAATCCCCAATAGCCATATCTTTATCTTTCGGAATCTCCTTTTTGAATCTTTCCTCTTTCGTTTCAGCATGACTGAAGATCTTAACATCCCGGAGGGTTTAGTTATACCACTATGGTATAGGAGGTTGCAAGAGGCTAGGGCCGCGGCTGCGGGTCCAGCCAATGCTACTACACCAGAGACAACCGCTCCTCCTCCTCAGCCTAGAGTGGATAATTTTGCTAAGGTTTGCAAGGAGTTCAAGGCTATAGGAGGAAAACCTTTTCTAGGTTCAGAGACTTTCGTAGAGGCTAGAGATTGGCTTAAGGAAGTGGAAGAGTTGCTAGATATCTTTGAAGTGGAAGAGGGAAAGAAAGTCAAGTTGGCGGCTTGGTTGATGAAGGGAGAGGCCTCATTCTGGTGGGAGGTCACTAACGGAGAACGCCCTGTTGACTCTTGGGCAGATTTTAAGCAAAGGTTTGGGGCTAAGTTTCTCTCAAGGGCGGAAGAGAATCTGTTTATGGAGAAGTTCTTGAATTTGAAGCAAGGGAATCTCACGGTGAAAGAATATGTCAACAAATTCAATCAATTAGCAAGGTTTGGCATAGAGTTGGTGAATACACCGGAGAAGAAGGCTTTGAGGTTCGTTAGAGGCTTGAACGAACCATTGCAAGGAATAGCTATGACTCACATTCCTATGGGGGCCACCTTTGAGAAGCTTGTCTACATGGCACTTATGCATGAGGATGATAAGAATTCTAAGGCACCAGAGAAAAAGGGGGATCAGAAGAAACCGCAACAACAACAACAAGGCAAGGGTGGAAAAGGAAATGGTGACAAGAAGAAGACGAAGAAGAAGTGCTTCAATTGTGGGACACCAGGTCACCTCAGTAAGGATTGTCGCAAAAAGAAGAAGACCGGTTGCTTTCATTGTGGTGAAGCAGGACATCTTGTGAAAAACTGCCCAAAGAAGGGGCAGAAGACGGGGTCTACCTCAGGAGGTCAGGTGCAAGCTCTTATAGCACCACCTCAGTCAGGGGGGCAAGTTCAGGTTCTCTCAGTTCCACCGATTCAGCAGAGAGGTAGAACTATTTCCGTTGAAAGTCTGGTTTTTCTGTTTGATCATCCAGTTCGTACTTTGTTTGACTCTGGCGCATCACATTCTTTTATCTCATCATCGTTAGTTGAGTCACTGCACTTAGACACCAGTCTAGTTGATGATCCCTTGGTTGTTTCAAACCCAATTGGGGGCTCTATATATCTGTCTATGATATGTTTGGGTTTGAAGATTTCTATACTTAGCGTTGAGTTTAGATGTGATGCTTTTGTATTGGGCTTCACGGGCTATGGGTTGATTTTGGGCATGGACTGGTTATCCAGTAATGGTGCCGTTCTTGATTGTGAAAGGAGAGTTGTCAGGCTTATGACCCGCTTGGGTAATACTCTCGAGATCTCTTGTAATCCCATGGAATCTGTTCTTCTAAGTTATCTTGAATCGCTCGATGCTTCGGTCGAGAGTTTGCGTTCTGTCAGAGTAGTCCGGGAATATCCGGATGTGTTTGAAGAAGTGAAGGATTTGCCTCCGAAGCGGGAGATAGATTTCCGAATTTATTTGGTGGATAATGCCAAACCAGTGTCTTTGCCAGTGCGCCACATGGCTCCTCGTGAGAGAAGAGAACTTCATAAGCAAGTAGGGGAGTTGCTTAAGAAGGGGTTCATAAGGCGAAGTATATCGGAGTGGGGAGCTCCAGTAGTGTTTGCCACGAAGGCGGATGGGTCCCTCAGACTTTGTGTGGATTATAGAGAACTTAATAAGCTCACGAAGAAGAATAGACACCCATTACCGAGAATAGATGATCTCTTTGATCAGTTGGTTGGCGCCTCAGTGTTTTCGCGAATGGACTTAGCTACAGGGTTTCATCAGTTGAGAGTGGCAGAGGACAGTATAGAGAAGACTGCTTTCCGGACTCCGGATGGTTTTTATGAGTGGCTAGTGATGCCATTTGGGTTGACAAACGCCCCTGCATACTTTGTTGATCTCATGAGCAGAGTGTTCAGAGAGTATCTGAATAAGTTTGTAGTAGTTTTTGTGGATGACATCTTGGTCTTTTCCAAGAGTGAAGAAGAGCATGCCTTACACCTCAAGGAAGTGTTGGAGACTCTTCGAGCGCATAGTCTTAAAGCTAAATTCTCTAAATGTCATTTTTGGAGAAGAGAAGTGCGATTCTTAGGGCATGTGGTCTCTAAGGAAGGGATAGCTGTGGATCCCGCAAAGATAGTATCTATCCAGGATTGGAAAGTTCGTAGAAATGCTACCGAAGTAAGAAGTTTCTTGGGGTTGGCAGGATATTATAGGAAGTTCATCAAAGACTTCGCGAAGATATCAGCCCCATTAACCCGCTTGACGAAGAAGAATCTGGTTTTCTTATGGGACGTAGATTGTGATGATGCTTTCCGACGGTTAAAGAGAGCTTTGACCACCGCTCCAGTTTTAGTGCTCCCAGATGGGAGTAAGCCGTTTGTTGTTTATACCGATGCTTGTGGGACAGGATTGGGCGCAGTCTTGATGCAGGAGGGAAGGTTAATAGCCTATGGAGGGAGACAATTGAGAGTGCATGAGAAGAATTACCCTACCCATGATCTAGAGTTGGCCGCGATTGTTTTTGCACTTAAGTCTTGGCGCCATTATCTTCTTGGTGAGAGATTCGAGTTGTTCACCGACCATAAATCATTGAAGTACTTATTCTCTCAGAAGGATTTAAACTTAAGACAGCAAAGGTGGATGGAGTTTTTAGCATCCTATGATTTCGAGATAGCGTATACTCCTGGCAAGGGTAACGTGGTGGCAGACGCCTTGAGTAGAAAAAGGCTATCTTTGAGTCCATTGTTCGTGGAACGACGAAGCTTGGAGTTTCTTTCTTTGTTTGACTTCAGACCTTCTGTTGATTTTGTACCTGGTTTGTTGGCATCCTTGGAGGTTAGACCTACTCTTTTGAGACGGATTGGCGAGGCTCAGCGAGACGACCCACAGTTGGTTGAGTTGGTAGAGAAGCTTATGAGGGGGGAGTCGTCCAGCCATTTGGGTAGATACACCATAAATGATAAAGGATGGTTGCATAGAGACGGTAGACTTTGTATACCGCAAGATGAGGGTTTGAAGAAGGCTATTTTGGATGATGCACATCGTTCAAGAATGACTATTCATCCCGGTGGAGACAAAATGTACCAAGACATGAAGAGAGTTTTCTTCTGGGCCGGTATGAAGAAAGATGTGGCCGAGTACGTGGCTAGATGCTTAGTATGCCAACAAGTTAAAGCGGAGCAAAGGAAACCCGGTGGGTTGCTACACCCATTGGAAGTTCCGCAATGGAAGTGGGATAGTGTCTCGATGGATTTCATCGATGGGTTACCGAGATCGAGGAAGGGCAATACGGGAATTTGGGTTGTGGTAGACAGACTTACCAAGAGTGCCCATTTTATACCCGTGAAGAGTAAGAGGACCGCTCCATGGCTTGCTTCAGTCTATGTTAGAGAGATTGTTAGATTGCATGGCGTACCATCCAGCATTGTGAGTGATCGAGATCCTATCTTCACTAGTGAGTTTTGGAGAAGTTTGCAGGAGGCGGTAGGGACTCAGTTGTGTTTGAGCACCGCATATCATCCTCAGACGGACGGTCAGACCGAGAGGGTGAACCGTATCTTAGAAGATCTCTTGAGGCTTTGTATCTTGGATTTTGGAGGAACATGGGAAGAACATCTTCCTTTGGTGGAGTTCGCATATAATAACAGCTTTCAGTCCAGTATTGGTATGGCTCCTTTCAAAGCTCTTTATGGAAGGCCTTGTCGATCTCCTACATGTTGGTGGGAATCTACGGATAAGATCTTGCTTGGGCCAGATATGGTTAGAGAGACTTCAGAGAAGATTGATTTAATTCGTAGAAGGATGAAGGCAGCGCAAGATAGACAGAAATCTTATGCGGATCGGAGAAGGACGGATCTTGAGTTTGAGGTTGGGGATATGGTTTTTGTCAAAGTATCTCCATTGATAAATGTTGTTCGCTTTGGGTCCGTTGGGAAGTTAGCACCGAGATTTGTTGGACCGTTTCCTATTAAGGAAAGGATCGGACGGATGGCATATAGGGTGGAGTTGCCCGACAGGCTTAGTGGTGTTCATGATGTATTCCATGTATCACATCTGAGGAAGTGCTTACATGAGACCGCAGAGGTGGTAGAGCCGAGCTTGCTTAGAGATGTAGAGGTAGAGCGTGATGCGACGATTCGACGAGCTCCTACTCGCATCCTTGGGTCAGAGACTAGGAAGTTGAGGAACAGAGAAGTTCAGCTAGTTAAAGTGCAATGGGGAGATGACGAAAGCAATGCTACTTGGGAGACGGAAGCGAAGATGCGTTCTTTGTATCCATTTCTTTTTGAGAGTATGTCTTTTAACTTCTCCTTTATCGCTTGTCTAGTACTTATCTTATCTTTAGTATGTCCTCTCGTTAGTACTATTTGACCTTTAGATAGGGTAAGCCTATGGTTGAAACATGTGTTTGAAACATGTTATGGTTGATGGATGCATGTGGATGCAATTGATTGCTAGTGGTTGCTCGTGGACGCATATACACACACATTAGGCACTAGATCGGCTCAGACACTTCATGTTGCATATTGCATAAATGGATGTGGTAGATAGAATTGATGGATGTATCATGGATGTGTTATCATATGGATGATGCATTTTTGTGTATGGTTGTGCGCGCATGTAGAAATTTGTATGTGTCAATAGGGTTTCGCATACATATTGGATGCATGGCACTATCATGGTTTGCATTAAGGAGGTCGACTGAATCAGTAGACCGCCTGATTTTGCATTAGTATACGGACATATACACACACTTTCTGCATATGTCATACATCATTAGAAGTTTCTAAGGATAATGGTTGCTTGTGGTTGATGGTTTAGTAGATGGTTGTTTGGTTGGTAGGATACGTTCTTCTTAACTTAGAGATTTCGAGGGCGAAATCCTTTAAGTAGGGGAGAATGTAACACCCCGAATTTCAATTAATACTAATGGTTAGAAATTAAAGTGTAATTAATCTCAGATGTGAGAACCAGGGGAAACGGGCTGCGTCATTACGTTCGTCTCGGAAAAATACGCGAAATAGAGTCCGAGTTTTCGAGAATCGGAGTCCGTATGGCCCGGTTATGGCCCAAAGAAGTTTCCAGAAAATTTAAGTTTAAAAACAGATTTAAAATTCAGCTAAAACAAGTTTGGAGCCAAAAGAGGAAAGGGGGAAAAATTCCCGCCTAGCCCCGTGTCGACAGCCATGTCGACAGGGGTGTCGACAGGGGGGTCGACAGCCCTGTCGACAGGGGAGTCGACACAGGGTGTCGGCCCTGCTGGTCTGGGTGCACCAGGTTTGTTCTTGGTTCAGTCTTGGGCTATATTCTAGAGACTTCCTAAATCTAAGGGTCCTAATCTAATCTAGGGTTAATCTAAGGGCCTAAAACACTTTCTAATCCTATAAATAAGACCCCAACCCTACCCTAATTCATTCATAATTAAACCTTGTAATTAAACTATGGCAAAATGCAACTTGATCATGGCCTCCACAAATCAATGAAGAGGGTTGCATGCTAATCACTCTCTAATCAACCTCTAATCCCTTCTTAGCATCTTAATCTTCTTCATTTGGTGTGCAAAATTGCTAGTAGTGAGTTTCTATCACTTTGATGATCTTTTGGGTAAACTAATTAGATGAGATGTGATGGGATTTATGGTTTTGTATGTGGATTAATGAGTCTTGAATCATATGATATGATGTTAGCATTAATCTTATGTTTATGCATGTTGAGTATGTATGTAAATATGCAAGTTACATGTTTGTTAATATGCAAGTTACATGTTTGTTAATATGCAAGTTACATGTAAGAAAATATGCAAGTTACATGTTTGTTAATATGCAAGTTACATGTATGTAAATATGCAAGTTACATGTTTGTTAATATGCAAGTTACATGTTTGTTAATATGCAAGTTACATGTAAGTAAATATGCAAGTTACATGTTTGTTAATATGCAAGTTACATGTTTGTTAATATGCAAGTTACATGTATGTAAATATGCAAGTTACATGTTTGTTAATATGCAAGTTACATGTTTGTTAATATGCAAGTTACACGTAAGTAAATATGCAAGTTACATGTTTGTTAATATGCAAGTTACATGTTTGTTAATATGCAAGTTACATGTATGTAAATATGCAAGTTACATGTTTGTTAATATGCAAGTTACATGTTTGTTAATATGCAAGTTACATGTAAGTAAATATGCAAGTTACATGTTTGTTAATATGCAAGTTACATGTTTGTTAATATGCAAGTTACATGTATGTAAATATGCAAGTTACATGTTTGTTAATATGCAAGTTCATGATGACACATTATGCAAGTCTATGAGTTAATATGCAAGTTTGTTATGCAAGTGAATATGTAAGTTATGTGACATATTATATGCAAGTTATGTGACATGTTATGCAAGTGCATGTGCAAGTTATGTGTTTGTTAATATGCAAGATGGCACCTTTGAAACATGTTCATTCATTTGCAAGTTGACACCTTTTATATGTGTTATATCATGAGAACGAAATTACGTGGGAACGATGGGGTAATTAAATGCATAGGTTAATAAGATTGTGTGAAATTAATATAATTATGCATAACATAAAATAAATGAACATAGTATGGGAATTTGCCTATTTAGTTAGGTGTACCCATACTATGTGTTGGGAATTTACCTATTGAGTTAGGTCTACCCCATGGGAATTTACCTATTAAGTTAGGTCTACCCATGTTAAGAAAACTTGATTAATTAGGGATAAGTAATATAAAATTATGAGGGTGATTAATTAGGTGTAATTAATCGACTAAGACACGAGGTTGGACTCAGTTGTAGCGTAAAATTGCCCGGACCCAACCGGCTTAACCAGTTGCTACAAATGTTAGCCCAATGTGAGAGGTCTTAGGCACAAACTAAATACGTGATTAATGTAAAGACACGAGGTTAGACTCGGTTATGACATAAGGCTGCCCGGACCCAACCGGCTTAACCAGCGGTCATAAAAGACAGTCTAATGTGAGAGGTCTTTACAAAGGTTACGTTCTTAATTAATTAATTAAGAAACACTTAACCACATTAGCATGTAGAGGGACATGAGGGGTTAAGTGGGTGCCTTGGGTGGCATGAGAAAATCTAGTGGTTGCCTTGGGTGGCAATAGAAAATACGATTAGAATACTTAACCAAAATGTAAACATGTAATTAGACATGATTAAAGGGTTAAGTAGGGTATACTAGAAAAAGGGATAAGCTTAGGTGGGTAGCTTGTGGAGGCCCATTTCAACCAGTAACCCATACGTATCTTTGTGGGCTCGACCCATGTCGAGGACGGGACACGCATACTGGGCTTGACTGTAAGAGGCAAACGGGTTAGCGGTGGCAACGCAAGTCCAACGGGCTTCATGTGCGTGAGTGGGCCCGGGCTGGTAGGTAAGCCGTTGTTGCATCGTGTAGATATAAGCCGTGCACCGTTAGTTTTATCAGGTTGCCACATTGGGGAATGGTACACCCCACAGTGGGGCCAGCACGGGTATCTACGTTAGGGAGCCGATCGAATGGGGAGTAGTGTGTACACCTGGTGGATTGTAGGGCCCTGTGGCGCCTACTTGGTCACCTAGGGGTACGCAAATACTGTTAGGTTAATTTTATAAGTCCTTGGGCGGGATCAACCTTTAAGTTAGGAACGACTGGTGTGGTGCAGTTTAGTAATTTACCTTAGGAAGGGTAGATGCGTTTTATCTTTTATCTTAGTTTAGTTGACTGCTTAGTGTAACCATTCATCCCCATATGTTACCGTATATCAGTTCATGTCTTCTCTGGTTACTTTAACGATTGTATTGTTAAAGTTATAGGACTCGCTCAGACTTATGTCTGACCCCGTTGTTTTTATCTTTTTCCCAACCCCCAGGTCCTGTGGTGGATCCTAGCAGTAGTGGAGTTTGATCAGATTGCTGTTCCAGTCTTTAGGAGCTTGGGTAGATGTAAAGCTCCAGTTATCCAGTTATCTTTCCGTTGTTTTGGCTATTGTATGAGAGTGGGATTATGTACTTCTTTATTTTGATGGATATTGTACTTAACTTTTACTGTGGTTTTATAATGTAACCAGACATGTTTTACTTCCGCTGTCATGAGATGATGATTTAAAATTTCAAGTACTATTTATATCTGTCTTGTTGTAATTTTTCTGTTCTATATTCACTAAAATACTCCACCGATGTTATGGCATTCCCATTGTGAGTGATCATAGCGGGAGTGGGGTGTTACATATTTCCTCAAGAAGATCCAGCATATCATTAGGATGCAAGTCCACGTCAAAGTACATCCCTCTTAAATCCCAGCCTTTGAAGCGCTCAGTAAGCATTTGGCTGGTTGGCCTTATCTTGTCACGAGGCCTATCTATAATGGTCTGAAGGTCAGAAGAGGTAGGAGTAGCTAGTAGGGAAGCCAAATATGTGTCATCACCAGTCTCTTGAATGCCCGATACCATGAGATTTGGCATTGGACACTTATCTGATTTGTGGCGCTTCCCATGATCACCTTTACCCTTATAACCATTTTCCCTCTTCTTCATGTTCTTTCTTTTTCGTTGTTCTAGTTCTTTAACCCTCTCGGCCTCCAGCCTAACAAAATGATCATGTCTCCACTTCCTTTACTACTCGGTTTCAACAAGGTCGCCAATTCGTTGAGGTTAATAAGCGTTCTGTGAATGTTGTGAGTCCTTCGAATGATGGAAAGACTGAGGTTTAAGGAAGTTTTTGGGATCGAATTACTGGACACCCTGTTCAAAGATATCCTCAAGGGAGAGTCTCATTTCTAAACCTGAGAAAGGGAGAAAGCAATATTTCAGTACTTAAGCTAGCAAGAACTGAAGAAAGATATGAAAAGCCTATGTAAAATTGTTGAGAGCGTAAAACACAAGGAAAAGAAAAGAATGTTTTCTCATGCAACATCTAATAACGAACCAGTCGGAGGAGGATCGTTTAAGAAAATTCCTATGTCCTAAAGAGTGTTTCCAGGATGAGGATTTTGAGAGGAATATTTTTCATTCCTAGTAATTGAAACTGTTGGCTTTGAGGACAAGGTATCGCTCAGGATAAGGTCCTTAACCGAACTGAGGTCACCAAGATTCCTGAAAGTCTCCAACATGCCATCTCCTTGACAACCTTGAACAACAAGATTTTCATAACGATTTCCAGTAATTAGTTTGTTCAAGGAACCAATTTCATCCTCTTCAGGTTGGTCATTCTCCTCTGCGGAACTTGAAGCTATTTTTGAATCAAAGGCATCCGTATCAACCTACCTGGTTTCTCCCATAGGATCCAGGACAGTAATCTCCTTCTCAGTCTGATCAGGTAAAGCTAAAGGGCCCTTATCCTTATTTTGTCCGAATGATTCCTCCTCAACAGAAGCCAGTTTGGATTTGAGAGAAGTTTTGCTGCTTCCTGCAGGATTAGTGCACTTGCTTATTCGGGCCTTCTTATCTAGGGATCCATGAGGGTTATCTTTCTTAACTGTTGGGTTTGCCCTTAAAGTTTGCAAGGGAGGAAGCATGTTGCATCGACGGAGAAACTCTTCTGTAAGTAAGAATATCCTGCTCCTTTCATTCTCAGGAACAGCCGTTAAGGTTTCAAAAAGAACTGAATCAAAAGGATTATCCTTATCGGTGGGAGTCACTGCAATATAACTTCAGATGTGAGCACAAAGGTAAAGGGGAAGATGAAATAAGAAGATTATAGGATAATCACCTCCTTCTGCCCAGTAACTGTGGAAGTTTGAAGGGCAATAAACAATGAAATATTGATTAGGGAATCTGTAGCAACCCGGAAAATCTGAACCAATTTAAAATTTTTTATTTTTAATAAATTGGTTAGAAAATGTGCCCAAATTTAAAAATTTTATTTTTAAATAATATTAAAGCCAGTGAAAATAGTCAAATTTCAAACGACCTCTGTTTTCGACGAAACCACTTTTGTTGGAACCGGAATGTCAAATTATTGCTAGGTTTCAATTTTTTAGAATTTTCCGATTTAGTATGTGAGTGTGGCAAAAGAAACGGTGTTTGGTCAAATACAGTCAAAATTGAACGACTGGAAAATAGCCATTTTTCGAACAGTCTCAGAATTCAACGAAATTAATTTGGTTGGGTTCCTATCGTCAACACATAGCCAAAAATATTTTTTTGGGATTTTTCGGGGTTCATATGTGGCTCTAGTGGATTTTTGAATATGTCAAAAATTAATAAATAAAAGAATTAATTTTAAATTTGAAAAACGGGGGCCGAGTTGACCTCTTGGGCCTGCGAGACATGGTTAGATGGATCCGGAATAGGGGTTGTTGGGTAGGGTAGCTTCTTGTTGGACTGAATTCTGAATTCCTTAAGAGATTTGTTTTTTTTTGTTAATTAGAATTGTAAAACCCTAAAATACAATCCACTATTCATCTTCTCTACAGCCGCCGCCCCCCCTTTTCTATGGCCGAAATTCCCCCCTTTAATTTCTTCCAATCCACAACGAATTAAAATCCAAACCCTATATCACTTCGAAGAGATTCTCCTTCTCTTCATTTTCATACGGTTAGATCTTCTCTGGTGCCACCATTTCCTCGAACCCAACACCCAAAGCCGCCGCCTATCACCCACGTCGCACCCCCTTAGGCTCAGCCAAGTTCCACCATTCTGGGTCCCACGTGTGTGCCTCTCCGTCCTCTTCGCTGCAGCATCCTCTGATCGAACACTGGTGGCTTGGATTGGGAGAAAAGGTCAACCCTAGTTCTGAACAAAGGGAAAGGGTGTCGACCGAGATACTGTAAGGAGGAAGATGAACTAAACTAATTGTTTTTACTTAATTTTATAATTAAATTAATCCCTAATCTTATTTTACTCAAAACTTTATCAAATAAACTCAGAATTACACAATTTTTGAAGCGTTGGACTCGTACGATCCTGAACTACAATTCTAGACTGAAGCGGAGAATTTCTGAGCAGTTGGAATTTTGGCTAAAATCACAAACGACTGTGAGATATCTCTTGTTTAAATTTATTTATTTATTTATTTCTTTTTATTTATAGTTATTCATCTTCAGATCTGTTTGTGTAGATGTTGTATGATGTTTGTTTGTTGTATGATGGATTATTATGATTGGTTGTCATGTGTTATTCAAATATTATTTTTTATCGCTTATCCTATTTAATTGAATTGAGTTAGATAATCAGTTCAATATTTATTCTTATATTGAATAATTATAGATCTATATGTGAAAAAAAAGAATTTTTTTATAATAATAATATTACTGAATTGATTTAGATCATCGATTCAATATCAAATCATATAATTTGCTTCGTAGAGTGATTGATCTAATTTGCTTGTGTGTGCGCATATAGAATGGCTTTATATATATATTAATAATGACACATAGACACGATGTTAGTTGCTATTGTGGTAAAAGTCTGCCCGGAACCGACCAGTAAATCCATCAACCATAAGCAGGCCCAACTAATGTGAGATGTCAAGGTCCCATGGGCCATTCAAAAACTTAGTACACTAGGTACGAGGTTAAACCAACTTGTAGTAGAAGCCTTCCCGGAACCGACCAGCA
Organism: Allium sativum; assembly: GCA_030737875.1. Lineage (NCBI taxonomy): Eukaryota > Viridiplantae > Streptophyta > Magnoliopsida > Asparagales > Amaryllidaceae > Allium > Allium sativum. The sequence goes on along the minus strand of CM060913.1, from coordinate 416,905,235 downwards.
TATCCAGCATCTACAGGTGTACGGTTTAATGTGAGAGGTCTATAGTGTGTATATATAACTAAATATATATGAGTATATTGCATGGGAAAATGTAACGACCCGGCTTTTTACACGGTTTTCGCCGGTAATTAAACCAACTTAAACCGTTCATAAAGACGGATTGTTAGGGGTACTTACACATTTGCACAAAATAAAAAGAACTTTTCCATTATCATTACAATAATATTACATCAGAGTTACGAAAGATACATCAGTGTACATCGATTACACAGCGGAAGAGATACTAAACTCAGCAGAAGAATATGCATGCTCCAAGATATAATAGCTCCAGCTAAACCAGCATCCTTCTCTAACCAACTCCAAGACTAAATCTGCGAACCAAACTACTAGGCTGCCCATGCAAATATTATAGGCACCCAGAGTTTAGGTGTGGGAACAATAAACTCTAGGTCAGTCATGGGACTGGTGTGAGAACTCAAAACATTTGTTTTTAGGGTTTATTTTAAAGTTAGGTAATTCACCAGACCATGCAACTAATGCGGAACATGTTTACTCCATGTGAATACCAGTGCATAGAAATTCGCATTGACTTTTTGAAAAATGAAACTAACATAAGGTCTCACGGCAAACACATAATGCAAATGCACACATTGGTGAGGTTTCTCCTTATGTAGTCAAAAATCCTTGATACGTGAAATTCCTCTTTCAATACTATAATATAGTGCGAAAACAATTTCGAAAGTAAATGTATCAATCCTAGCCAGCATAGGTACCATATACTATACTAACGTATGGTATACAATCAAAATCATACGGGCTCGTAGCGGAAATTGGGTTTCCAACAATGACTAGGCAAAGGAACTTGCTTCCGAACTGAATTTTGATCACCGCTAGACAGATGTACGAGGATCAACAGTGATGCTCCTCATGCCAACACAAGGTCGGGTTACCCCTTAACTGGTTAACTTAGAGTACGCCTGAGTATGTCATCTCCCGGTCGTTACCGACCTTTCCGAGCGCGCGCCAACAACAACCACAAAAGTAGATGCTTTTACTACATAGGTTAATACCTGGGCTCCCTACCATAGTACACCTTTTATCTAGAAGGAAACAACACCCCATAACCTTTCTGCATTTCTTCCTTTTTTGGCCATTTACCGGGGGGTGAGGCTTGCCGAGGTCCCGATATACACAAAGCACGCTTAAATAAGCCATGCTTTGATCATCCAAAGCTCACGACATAACTTAAGTATGCAACATTGTCCATTCACAACGCATCACTGATTTCTATTGATATATAACCTCTAAGCTCATACATCTTAAAGAAGGGTGTTAAGCAAGAGAATAAATTCTCCACCACCAAACAGATATATATTTAACAATGATCAGTGCTACGCAGTCAATTATAATGTCAGACACACAATCCATAAATGTTCGTTCTGGGTCTGAACGCAAAAACAATCTGAAATTCCTTCACATACGTTTGGGCTTCTTGCAACTTAGCTGACATAAAATCTGTCTGCAAATGGGAGCTACCCATTTGAGACATTCAGCAAGTCGTCCTTACGATATGAAGGGTCCCGGTCTTCAATAACGTCTTCAATGTATTCAATTGCTCCACAACGTCGTATTATTACTTGGAATGGTTTTTGAACATACATCCGATCCCGATCTTCCCAAATAATAAGCAAAATTTTTAAAACACAATTACAGAACACACAGGCTTTCAACCAAATCTCCTTCTATCTTAGATTTTGTAAAATTAAATTTCTTTAAATCCATTCTCAAATTATAACAAAATCCATATTTATCCTTTCTCTTTTACAACTCATCCCTTAAATCAAAGATAATTTAGCCTCACAGCCTTAATTAATTTTCCATTTGATAACTCGTTATCAAAACCCACTTTCCTTTGAAAATCCTTTAAACCATATTTCAACCATAGCTTCCAATTAAATCGATTTTCCAACATTCAATTCTTTAATCTTAACTAAAAGATTATACTTGGTTCCCAATTTCTTATTTTTAATTTTCTCAAATCAAAGGTTTGATTAAATCCCAATTTACGATATGAATTTCCACAACTCAATCTCATTGGGTTTCAAGAATGATACTTTTGAAGATAAGATTCACGACAAAACCCAAATCAATCGATATTGAACATAAGTTACACAAAAATTTTATCTACTTATATTCAATATCAATTCTCATAATCAACGAATACTATAACAATATTATAATAATATCTTCCAAATTCCTCAAATAGTATACATTTACACCACGTAATTTCATATCAAATATTCAAAGATTGTTACTATCCAAATTATCTCAATCAATTTAGGAAACTCGTATCTTAATTAAAAGATTTATCCAACTTTTTGACATTAGATCTGGATAGAAATATCTTCAACTTATACTTAATATTAATCTCCGTATTTAACCCACACTATAAGAGGAATAACGGTGAACTCCCTTTTAAATTCCTCAAATAGTAAGAGTCATCATTTACCGAATTAATATCAAACATCCGAAGATTTATCTCCAACCATATCCAATTATTTAAAATTGTAAACCCATATTAATATCAAACATCCGAAGATTTATCTCCAACCATATCCAACTATTTAAAATTGAAAACCCATATTAATATCAATTTAAATTCCTTATAAAATATTTCCAATACTTTTAAACCTTTGAAAGCATTCTACAAATCATTGCTTATAGTTTGGAAAATAGTTTACAGGTTAAAACTTCAAAATAGATCGTTTTCGAAGAAAGCGTTACAAAAGTGTTTCAAAAGTGTTACAAAAGCGTTACAAAATAGTTATCTTAACTATTTTGATCAAAATATCGTTAATCCTAGCAAAAACTTAAACTTTACAATTCAAACACTTTTACATAATTTATAATGATTTTACATTTTTTCCATATTTTTAAAACATTTGAAATAGCTGTTTATAGTTATGGTGGATTATTGCTCTTACAGCGACCATTTTCAAAACGGTTTTAAATATAACTTGAAAATTATAACTTGAAATTAAAATCTTCTTTCACTCATTTGAAAGCTCTTGTTGATGGATCAAATATTTTTCATTTTTTGGAAATCCGATTTAAATTGCAAAAGTTATAAGCGTTAAAGTTTGCATCTAAAATTCATAAATTGTCGTTGTGCGACAAGCTCTATTTTGACCATAATAACAATTATTTTGCGATACTTCAAAATACCTTAGAAAACCATTATCCTTATATAACCCTTTTAAAATCATCTAAATTTACTTTCCAAATCATTTTGGATCTAAAATTCAACTTTTATTTTACACTTAATAAAATATTAAATTAAAATCCAATTTAAATTCAAAAGAACTTCAAATTAATCATCCCATTCGTCAGATCAATTAGGGATAGCCAGGGAGAGCAGGAAACTATATTTCCAAACCCAATCCTAGACACTATCCTTTCTGTCATCCTAGAACGTTCCGGTATTTAATTATTCATTTAAAGAACTTTATCAATATATATGAATTCATACATATGGTCTTTACCAATTATTAACCTTCATTTCAATAATGATATTGCTTCGAATTACGAAGGAGATTTGTCGATCACCAATGTGATACCATACTTGTTGTGTCATAGTGTGTGTAAAACAGCATCAACAACCATTATAAACATCTACAGCAACCATCATCAACATAATTAAATAAATCATAACTGTGCACAAGCATTATAACACTAACACTTAATAGTTTGTGTGTTCTAAACTACTCATCCATCATACATCAATCATTAACCTCTAATAATTCATCACTACATTTAAATTAATCTAACTACTAATTAAATATATAAATCATGGTTAAAGAGTTCTCACCTAACAGCTTTCCGAATCTTCACGGGAGGCGAGCCTAATTGAGCGAACCATCGGACAATGTTTCAGTGCACCGTCTACTTCACCAAATTATATATTATATAATATATACTAATCTTTCTCTCTATATATATTATAAGAGGAGGAAGAGAATGACAAACTTTGGCAGGGTGGTGGTGGAAAAGAAGAAGACTTATGCCATGGAAACCATGGCCATAAGCTTTAAGAAGAAGATGAAAAGAAGAAGATGGAGTGGAATTGTAAAAAAAAAAAATGGAGGAAAGGCCTCCTTATATAGGAATGGAGGGTTAAGGAGGTAATGACAGATAAAGGGGAAAGTGTAAAACATGCATGAAATAAGGTATGCAAAAATACAAGTGTCCTTACACTTGTCTTAAGGAGGGAAAGTGATCTTTTGGTAGCATTTCCAAATGCTATGAAAACTAAGGACAACACTTAGTTCTAATGCTACTAATTCATGTTATGGTTTGACAAATCCAATCCAACGACAAATAGTATCAATGAATCCAAACTTAATAATAACCATTCTCATTTACAATTCGAGTAAAATCTACCATATAACTTATAGAAATTATTAAATATTCTAAACCATATATATGTATATCAAATTCAAATTTAAATTCAAATTAAGTAATAAAAATTCCAATTTTAAATTGGTTAAAAATTCTGGATCATTACAGAAAATAGGCAGGTTTACTACACCTTGAGAAGGTCATAAGTAGCCGACTCTCTTTTTATCTAGTTTGGGTCTTAAGTGGTTAGGACTAGGATCCCTCCAAAGGTTTATTCCTTAGAGAGGAACCAAAGTCATGGGACCCACCCTTATTAGATTTAAAGTGAGTCTTTCGTTCCTCCTTCTCTAAAAGTGGTTAGGCATAAACGGTAACGGAGTAGGGTTGTTCACATAGACGTCCACTTCCTCTAGAAACTTGTAAGGGATTAACTAGGGACATGATTGGTATATTAAAGATATGTAGCCATTGCATGCCTACCAATGTCTAAGGGAAGTCTTAAGCGACATAGGTGCCCTACGGTAATATCATTTAAGTAGTAACATTCACAATACTACTTCTCATAGTACAAGTGAGAGTATAGACTTAAGAATGTTAGCGTATTAGGACGGGGTCTTAAGGGGCTAGGGTCTGCCTCAGGGTTATAAGAGATCATAATAATCCACCTTTAATAGGGCTGTAAGTGACCGAGAATGTCCATCTCGTTGGATCTCTATCCTAAAAACACTAATGAGAGATTGACTTGGATATTCACCTCATTATTTAGATGCTTTGTGACTGTAAATTTTGTGTGCTGCATAGATATACCTTGACATATGTAACCTGCTAAAAATATAAGGTATGGACATTAAGTAACACCATATTTCAGTCACACAAAACTTTATGTTCTGACCCCCCCCTCCTTAACATATCCAACAGGTCTGTAGATGGGGTAAAGTTATGGACGAATTTATGATGGGAGCTGATGACGAAGTCATTATGCTATTATTAGTAGTTATTGCCTTACTTCTTTTGGAAACTTGTGAGAATGAACTAAACGGGTCGTGTGGGGTCATGTCGGATCGGATTTACCGGTTTGGTCCATTGAAAAATATTGCTCACTAATATAAACAACAAAAGAAGCAAACCACCAATAGGTTGCACTATTATATAATCACCAACAGGCAACAAGTTACAAAATCACCAACAGGCAACAAGTTACTAAATCACCAACAAGCAGCACATACGTAAAGCATGAAATCACCATATCCAAAAATCATTCTACAAACATAAGAATATGTGAGAATATTGCATATTGCATATTGCATATATAAAAGACTAATAGTATGGAAGAAATACAGTTGTTATAAATAACTAATAGCATACAAGAATAAATTAGTAAAATATATCAACTCACACAAGAATATATGAGCATACTAATTACTGCATACATAAAAGACTAACACTACCAACATACATAAATGACTAACAATGTCGAAGAGATAAAACATATAATTGGGTTTGGTGGGTCAAAATTTGTTCAGTGGGTCAACCTTAAACCCATCTGTTTATTAATGGGTCAAATTCGGGTTGACCCGAAAATGATCCGCTAACTAAATGGGTCGGGTTAACTTGCTAATTTCTATTCGAGTTTTGGGTCGTATAGGAAATTGACAGCCCTAATTGCTTGGCCTGATAAAGTGAAAAGGAGCATAGTGGCCTGGCACATGAAGGATGAAGCCCTTGAATGGTGGAATCTAATATCTAGAGAAAACGAGGGCCGGGTTTTTTTACATGGGACGAATTCAAAACCCATTCCGAAGCAAAGTTTTTGCCAAGGGCAGAAATGACTATCCAACTAGAGAAGTTCATCCACCTCAAGCAAGGAAGCTTGATCCTACAAGAGTATGTATCCAAATATACCGAATTATGTAAGTTGGAAGAGGATTAATAGACACCCCCATGAACAAATCCCTGAGATTTGTTAAAGGACTGAACTCTCCGTTGAAAGAAACCTTATTAGCCCAAGTAACATTTCAGGCAACTTTTGAAACCCTAGTTAATACAGCTATCCTATGCACGACTGAAGGTGCCAAAGAGGATAAAGAAGGTGAGAAAGGAGAAAGCTCCAACAAGAATAAGAAAAAGGAATAGTGGAAAAACAAGAAGAAGGGGAACAAATTCAAAAGCAAAGACATGTACGAGGTGTAACCTCAAGGGCCATGAGGCCAATGATTGTAGGACCTCATTGGCGAAAAAGGAGTTCAAGTGAAAATGTTTCAACTGCCATGAGGAAGGACACATGTCTAGGGACTGCACAAAGTTGTCAAGAGTGGCTAGAACTATGCAATAGAAGCAGCACCGATTCAAAACTGACCCCCAAAAGACCAAGGGCAATCCTCACTGGAAGGTATAACCTCTGTTTTAGGAAATTTTGTATATACGTTGTTCAATTCTGGAGCGACTCATTCTTTTATCTCCAAGCGATTAGTAAATCTGTTGAACCTTCCCATATCTATCTCGGATAGTCTGATAGAAGTGGCCAACCCTGTCGGAGGATCTAAGTATCATGAGTTGTCGTGTAAAGACCTAGTATTGGAGGTCGACAATGTCGAGTTCCATTGCGAAGCGTATGCGTTGGATTTTATGAGGTATGCCCTTATTCTAGGTGTGGACTGACTATCGTTTTATGGGGTCATCCTAGATTGCGATAAAAGAATCATTCATCTTAGGAGCCGAGGAGTCTTAAGAGCTGAGGAGGAAGTAGTTTGAATATTCCTTGTAATGTTAGGAACAAGGCTAAAGCCTCATTATACTCCTTATCTCCTAGTTCAGAAGGACCATCTTCGGTCCCTACAGTTTGTGAGTTCTTGGATGTTTTTGAGGAAGTCACTGGACTTCCACTGCACAGAGAAATCTCTTTTCGTACTGACCTAGAGAAGGATGCTAGACCCATAGCACTACCCTTGAGTCTTATGGCGCCTAAGGAAAGAGGGGAGTTAGATAAGCAGAATTCAGAGTTGTTGCAAAAAGGTTTCATTCATCGAAGTACCTCAGAGTGGGGTGAACCAGTTGTATTTGCTAGCAAAGCAGACGGATCTTTAAGACTTTGTGTGGAATATAGGGAACTTAATAAACTGACCAAGAAGACTAGTTACCTTTTACCTAGAATAAATGATCTTTTTGACCACTTGGGAGGAGCCTGAGTATTTGCCCAACTAGACCTTGCTACTAGATTTCACCAGTTAAGAATTGCAGAGGACAATAAGGAAAAAACCGCGTTTAGGACGCCAAATGGATTATTCCGATGGGAAGTTATGCCCTTCGGACTAACGAATGCACCTGCCTTCTTTGTTGACCTCGTGAGTAGGGTATTTAGGGTCATTCTAAATAAAATTATGGTAGTCTTCGTAGATGATATTCTTATATTTTCAAAAAATCGTGGAGAGTACGAAGATCACTTAAGACAAGTGTTATGGATATTAAGAAATAACCAATTGAAAGAAAAACTCTCTAAGTGCCAATTCCAGAGGGAAGAAGTACGATTTTTAGGACATATTATGTCAAGTAAAGGCTTGATCGTAGATCCGCAAAGATCAAGGCAATTAAGGAATGGAGAATACCTCGAAATGATACAAAAGTAAGAAGCTTCCTTGGATTGACCAGATATTATCATAAATTCATTAAAGACTTCGCAAAGATTGCTACTCCATTAACCCAATTAATGAGGAAGAATTTGGTGTTTTCTTGGAGTGATAAATGTGACATAGCCTTTAAGAAATTTAAGGAAGTATTAACTAAAGCACCAGTCCTAATTATACCTAATGGTTCAAAATTGTTAACCGTCTACATCGATCCATGTGGGATCGATCTGGGAGCAGTCCTTATGCAAGGAAGAAGAGTAGTTGCTTACGCTAGTAAACAATTCAAGGATCTTGAGAAGAGATACCCAGTTCATGGCCTCGAGTTAGCCGCAGTAGTGTCTGCCCTTAAGATGTGGAGGCGCTATCTTTTAGGGGCGAAGTTTCAACTTTTAACCGACCATAAATTCCTTAAGTATTTATTTTCTCAACGTGAACTAAACCTAAGACACCAAAGGTAGATGGAATATATTACCTCATTTGATTTCATGATCCAGTTAACCCCGGAAAGGGGATTGTTGTGGAAGATGCTTTAAGTAGGAAACATGCGATTTTGAATGCGATAGCCAAACAGAAACAATTAGAGTTCCTCTCTAATTTTAATTTGCAACCCTCACCAACCACTTCTAATGGTTGTCTTGGGGCTATGATAATTAGACCTACCCTAAGAGCAAGGATCCAAAGTGCACAAGACCTTGACGAGGAATTAAGATGCCTAAAAGAAAAAGTGGGAAAGAAGGAGACCTTTCCCCATTTGGTTAGGTATTCAATTGGAGATGATGGGAGTTTACTTTGGGATAGACGACTTCATGTTCCCAAAGATGAAGGATTATGGAAAGAAATTGTAGAGGAGTGCCATAGGTAAAAATTGACCATACATCTTGGTGGGAATAAAATGTACAAGGATGTGAAGAGGAATCTCCATTGGGAAGGAATGAAAAGAGACATAGCCGAGTTTGTGGCCAAATGCTTGACATGCCAAAAAGTAAAAGCGGAGCAAGGGAAGACCAGAGGATTGTTGTTACCTTTAGAGATCCCCATGTGGAAATGGGAACATATTTCCATGGACTTTGTAAATGGACTACCTAGAATCCAAAAGGGTAATAATGCCATTTATGTTGTGGTAGATCATTTAATCAAGAGTGCCCATTTCATACCAGCCAAGAAGACAAGAACTACAACCTCGTTAGACCAATTATATGTCAAAGAAATAGTCAAACTACGTGGTATCCCATCAAGCATTGTGAGTGATAGAGACCCCTTGTGAACAAGCAAATTTTGGAGAAGCTTACAAGCAACATTGGGAACGACCCTTAACTTAAGCACAACCTATCATCCACAGACCGACGGACAGATAGAAAGAGTAAACAGAATCTTGGAAGACTTGCTCAGAGCTTGCATCATCGACTTTGGAGGAGTTTGGGAGAAGCACCCACCACTTGTGGATTTCGTGTATAATAATAGTTTTCAAACGACTATTAGTGTTGCCCCTTTTTGAAGTGCTTTATGGGAGGCTATGCAAATTGCCAACTTGTTAGTGGGAAACTACCAACAAGGTTATACTCGGACCAGACTTCATCCGTGATTTCACGGAGAAGATATCTTTGATTAGGAAGAGGATAAAGGCGGCCCAAGACCATTTGAAATAGTATGCCGATAAGCGAAGGAGGGAAATTAAGTTTAATGTTGGAGACTTAGTATACGTAAAAGTATCCCCTAGTAAGAAACTTTTCGGTTTGGAAAGACTGGGAAGTTGGCTCCCAGATTTATTGGGCATTTTCTTGTCATCGATAAGATATGATCTTTGGCTTATCGAATGGATCTCCCAGAGCGTCTATTGGGAATACATAATGTTTTTCATATATCTCAACTAAGGAAATGCCTTCATGATTCTGCTATCAAACTCGAGCTTGATGAAATTGGGGACATAGAGAAACTCGAGTTGGAGTCCAGGGTGCCCCGTGCCACTGCAAGGATTGTAGAGCACAGAATCAAGAGACTCAGCAACAAAACTGTGACACCCCACGTCCGTTAATTTCACTCATTAAGAGAATGGATTAAGTTTCGTGAAGCATTATAGGTAAACAGAAACAGAAACATTACAAGACAGATATAAAATAGCAACAGAATTTAAAACTTTTATTAAACAGAAAACATCGTGGTTCAAAACATAGTTACATCATAAGTCTGAAATACATAAAACCCAGTACATCAACTTAAAACTTCTGTCTTGTACTAAAATCATCAGAGTACAATAAAAAGAAGAATCATAATCCCCAAAATATAACCATATTAGAGAAGGTGCGGAAACAAGCAGTACATCTAAGCAGCTCCAAGCAGAATGAAAGAAGAATCCTGATCAAGCTTGAGTATTCCCACCCAGAGAACCTGGGAGGAAACAGAAGAGAAAGAAGAGGAAACAAAATAGGTCAGACATAAGTCTGGCGAGTCCAGTTGCTTTTAGCATATAAATAAGTAAAAGCATCATGACAAGCATGTAAATTGGGCAAGAGAGAGATACAACATTCAAGGCAGGTATGACAAGGTAAACAGAATAAACAGTATAGAACAAATAATGCTTCCCTAACACTTTTCTTTTTCTACACCATGACTAGTATACTAGACAAGGTGATCCCCAACAAGTACATGATGGTATGTTTAGGTGTACTTCTAATGAGAGGTTTTACCCTATACAATAACAGGCAGCCCAATGAACATACCAGTTTTATCCTTAAGGATAATAACGGGCTCCTGAACAAATGAGACTCGATGTACGCTAATTGCTACCCCAATCCATCGGCTCGCTACTCTGTAGATACCCTATGCTAGCACCACAGCAGGATGTATCACTTCCTAAAGTGGCAACCCTTCATTAACAAGATGTGCACAAACCATATCTACCGGTGTCATGGTGTCTTAACCTCCCTTGTTCGAACCCATGCATGCACATGACGCCGTCGGAATGCACCACCCACACCGTGCCTCCCACAAGTAACCTTTTACAATCAGCCCAGAAAGCGTGACCCGACTCCGATCTAATTTTGGAGTACTCGTTTGATACCTATATGGGTTAGTGACTGAAATGGATCCCACACACAAGATGATATGAGCTCCCCTAGGCTTGCATCCCCACTACTAGGATTTCAACAGGTTATGCCTACCAGTGTAACAAGATTTCATAACCCCCAACAGGTTAAGTTTGCGGGCCTATATATATAAATATTAACCACCGCCCCAAGATTTACTTAACCCTCCCACTGATTCAAATATGTTTACTTAACCCCTACTTAACCTGACAGTTTCATGTAACCCCCATAGATTTAAATGTTACGTATTACAGGTTAACAGGTTATCCCATTCACATTGACTTCTTTTCAAGTTACCTGGTTCTTTTTGCTTATTACTTTCATATATATATATAACTTAATCCATTTAAGTCTATTAATAAGCCCATCACATGTTATTCTCTAGATTGTAATTAACGAAAGTAATCTACAATCCGTTTATATTATTTATTGTCTGATTCCATAGTTACAACAACATGTTTTACTTAATATGTAATTAAGTATACTTCATCTCAGTTCACCTATTTCTATTTAACTTGTCACTACAACTTGTAACAGCCCACCATTTTGACCGCCCCAAGCCGATGATTCAACCGACTTGAGGTGTTCAAAACGACGGATTGTTATTGGCTTACAGGGTTTAAAAATAGAATTAACACAGAATCACAGAACACAATATTCACAATGGAATAAAAATTTATTTAAATATCAAAGTTTACAATATTTTTCATAGCGGAGAAATATAAATTTATACATAAGTATCTTTTAATAAATTACACTCGAGCTCTGCGCGCATACGCATCTTCTCGTGCCTCTCCTCTTTAAGAGTTCAAATTTTTGCGTCTGCAACACTTGGTACTCAAAATTGTGTACAACTTCTGTTACTTTTAATAAATCCAAATAAATCAAATTTGTTGTATACAGGCCTCACATTATTCAAGTGGTATACTTATATGATCTGCACCCAACCAAATGGCAATGTACATAGCCTATAGTTAAATAAATGTATACAGCTTAAATGTGGATGAAACATATAAATAGATGCAAACAACAAATCACATTTGAATTTGACATAAAAGATTTGATGTGTGTGTTACACAGGTAAATATATGTATATATATATATATAACTACATATCAGGCTTGCAGTTTGCAAAATAAACTTGCATATGAATAGTAAATTATGTAACGGGCCCGGGTTTCGCCCGACCCGATCGATCGCTAGATCGACCAAGACCGTTCCAAACCCGAGTACGTTAACTTCGGGAATACAACAACATTAGAACAATAACAACAGACTTTTATTACATCATAGTAACGTAACATCAGAGTACAGAATATTAGAGTACATCGAATAAAATTACAGCGGAAGATAAATTACAATATTTTAATACATTGTAGCGGAAACAATAAAATAAATACAGTGGAAGATAACTATGCTCTGGACATAGCTTTAAGCTTCAATCCAGCATCCTGCTCAAAAGATAAATATCTGCAAAAAGCTACTTGATTTCCCGTGTGAAAAAGAGGGCACCCGAGTTTGCAAAGAGAAACAAACTGCGAGTCAGTCGTAGGACTGGTATTAGAAATCTAACTTAACTAATCTAATAATAATAGGGCAAATCCAAGGACCACGCCGCTAACGCGGAATAGGTTCACTCCAATGGATTGTCGTGCATAATTAAAGTAAATCATTAAAAAATGCAATGTCTTTTAGAAAAATGAAACCATTATAAGACTCAAGTCCCATCACACAATGCAACGCAAACCGGAGGATAGAGTTTTACCTTATAATGGTTAAGAATGCTTGGTACGTTAAAACGGATTTGATATTATTATTAGTGTATATATGTTTCAAAAACATTTCAATCATAATGTATCAATCATAGACGGCATAGTACCCCATCCTACTATGTCGCCATACTAGTTCTACAATCAAAACCGCATGAGGTCGTATTGGAAGTTGGGTTTCCATCATGAGTCAAGGCTAGGGAGGAGCTCCTTACCGATTCGAGACACTCTAGCTAATGTCTCAGGATTCCCCGCAGTTAACCCTTGGATCCTGAAGGGCCGGTCTGCACATACGATTTTGCGGATTGGCAATTCCTGAACACACGTTTCCCTGTCCTATAGGACCTATCATCCGAGGCGCCTCATTCCATCATCCACATAAGTAAAATATCAGCCAGTTTAAGCACTAACACTACTTCTAGCTAGAAAGAAATGTGCTTCTCTCCCTGCGTTCCCTTCTCCCGTTTTAGACTCCACCGGGTTGTGAGGCTCGTGAAGCTACGTAATACACAAAGCTATGCTTATTCAAGCTGTGCTTTGATCGTCACCACAAGGTTCTGCTTTTCAACAAGAAACCTTGATCATTGCATCTTAGTATGCCACATTGTCACTCCATATCACATTACGAATCCCTTGCCAAAATATATGAAAGGGTGTTAAGCAAGAGAATAAATTCTCCGCCACCAAACATTCATACATTCGACAGAAAATCAATAAATACAATATAAAGGAGTACAATGTCAGACACACATTCCATTTATAAGCTTATGCTCTGGGTCTGAGCGAAAGCCAAATCCGTACAAATCAACACTACGTCCGGACAACTACCATCTTAGCCTCGTCTTGGGAGCAAATCAATCAAGGGCCTCAACACTAGTTACCCATTCGATGTGAAGATCGTCGGTCTTCAATCGCCGTCTTCAATTCTTCGAACGTCGTATCATCATTTGGAATGAGAGTAAACTCGGACTTTCCAAATAACTCTCGCATATATAAATTTGAAAACCATTTCATATTGTTGTTAATAATTTATAACGATTTATCACTATTTTCATTTTACTTTACATACACATCCTAAACATAACAATGTATATTTTCTTCTTCCATCCTTCAATTTATACAAAATGTTTATTTGGTTTCATTATTTTTTTTCCTAATGAAAATCTATTCCTTAGAAATGTAAATTTCTATTCTTATTATTTACATTGAAAAATGTAAATTTCTATCCCTATTTTAATTTACATTGATAAATGTAAACTTATATTTCAATATATTATTATATTGAAAATGTAACTTTTATTCTATTTATATTGGAAAATGTAAATTCCTAATCATTCATCTATTTCCTTCGTTTACATTGAAAAAAATGTAAATTGTTTAAAAATATAACTTCTATTTCAACCTTATTTACATTGAAAAATGTAAGTTTCTACATTTCCCTAATTACATATAAAAATGTAATTTCCTATTTTTCTTTTATTTACATTGGAAAACGTAACTTTTCTTTTTTTACCGCCTCTAAAATGACGATACAAATATACATTTCATTCCTACTATTTTTATTCACATTAAAAATGCACTTTTTATTTACAATGCAAATTCTCGTTCTTTAACTTCATATAAAATGTATTTTTAATTTACAATGTATATATATTCTATTCTAAATTGCATAATAAAATGTAACTTTAATTTACAATGTAAATTCTTTTCTTATTTAATAAATTGTAAATGTAATTTTCTCATTCCCTTCTTATTACATTGATAAAAATGTAAGTTTCATTCTAATTTAAATTACATAATAAATATGTAAGTATTCATATCTTATTACCTTAATAAAGGTAAGATTCATACCTCATCATCTTCATTACATTATAAATGTAATTCATACGTTAAAACATATCATTTCCTTTCGTACATTAAAATATATCATTACATTACATACATTAATGTATGTCATTACCTCTCATACTTTAAAATATATAGTTTCATCTCATAACAAAATTACATGTGAGCATTCATTTTGATAAAAATATACTTCTCTCTCAATTCTTTTATGTTTTTTTTTGTATGTAAATAAATAACATTAAAATCAAATCTTTCCTTTTCTTTTTTTTATTACGTTAATAAAAAAGTAAATCTTCCATTTCATCTTAGTTACATAAAAATGTAAAATTTTACTTATTACATTAATAATGTAAATGATTATCCTTCATATGCAACATCGTTACAACAAAATATGACTTAATTTCATATGCAATATCGCTACAACAAAATATGATTTAATTTCATATGCAATATCGCTACAACAAAATATGTTTTAATTTCATATGCAATATCTTGGTTCAATAATATGAATATATTTCATATGCAATGACTTGGTTCAATACTACCTTTTTATATTATAATAAAAATGCATGTTCAATTCTACCTTTTTATCTTACACAAAAACATGACATAGAAGAGGTTTCTTTTATTTACATTAAATGACATAAAAGAGTTTTTTTTTTATTTGTTTTTTTTTTACATTAAGAATGTAAATAAACATGCTATGCTAACTTTCTTCTTTTGTTTACACTAAAAATGAAACATTAAACTCTAATCTTTTATTTACATTAAACATGTAGATAAAAATGCAAAACTAAATTTCAATAAAAAAAATTGGTTCTTTCTACATCGTCAATAATACTCTTTTATTTTCAATAGAAATTTGATGGAAATTACATTGTCATGTTCTATCTTGTAATTCGACTAAAAACACCACATCAAATCCAATCTTTTTATTTTTAATGTTAAAATCTTTTCATTTTGACAAAAACAGTGATAAATAGTATGACTTTCATTTTAACAAAAGAATATTAAAAATATTCTTTTTTATTACAACAAAAATGATTATTCTACTTTAATTACGTTAATAAAAATGTAAGTTTTTATTATCGTACAAAATCATATCTTTAATTACACTTAAAAATGCAATTTCATTATAACGGTAAAATCTTTTTTTCCCACCGTTAACTTTTCTTTTTCCATTTTAACAAGGATAAATAAAAGTGAATATTTTCATTTGACAACCATTTTAATTTCAAGACGACAATTAAAAAGAAACATTTTTATTTGTTTACTATTTCTAATTTTAAATATGGCAAATAAAAAGAAATGTTTTTTTTTCTTTTCTAATGTGACCTTTTAACATAAATGACAAATTTCATTTCTAATGTAACTTTTTAACATACATGGCAAATTTTAAAAACACACAAATCCTAAGGAACCATTCGTATATATGTGTATAAATCTCAAAAAAAAAAAAAAAAAAAAAAAGAGATTTTGATCGCATTGACAAAACTGAAATAATAGAGCTACAATAAAGAAGTACATAGCAGCGCAACATCAGATCTGAAATAATGGATCTGGAATTAAAAATAAATTTCATCGCGAATTTAGAACATAAATTTGAATCTCAATAAATATGATATTTCAATCGTATCAACCCAATCGAATATATCAAACACAACAGAACTACATAAATAAATAAATCCTAAATTACCGTAGCGCAGAATAATATGCATATAGCGATTCAGAGGCGAGAACAATAATTAAAATATAATTATTTATAAAAATAGATAGGATTTCTCACCCTGATATTAAATCAGATATGAAATTCAGAAGTTATCAAAAATTGTCCCAGTCTCTTTTGCAAAGTCACAGTTCTCTCGGATCTGAAATTATTAAATTTGGATCGCGTATATATAAAATATCCAATTTACAAATTAATTTCAGATCTGTAACGCTTATAAGTGTAACAACCCGTATTTCGATAACATGTTAAGACGAGAATCAAGGCAGAATTTAATTTTAAATTCTGAATCAAGTAAAACGGGCTATTCCATTGCGTTCGTCTCGGAAAAATACGTGAAATAGAGTCCGAGTTTTCGAGAATCGGACTCCGTATGACCAAGTTATGGTCTAACGAAGTTTTCAGAAAATTCAAGTTCAAAAACATGTTCTAATTTCGAAAATTAGGGCTGGAGGGCTAGGCGGGAAAAATTCCCGCCAGGCTCCCCAAGTCGACAGCCCTGTCGACTTGGGAGTCGACATGGCTTGACCCAAGTCAACAGCCCTGTCGACTTGGGGGTCGACTTATGGTGGCCGGGCAGTTTTGCCTGGTGCACCTATTTCCTGTCTTGACTAGGTTTTTGGGCCTGGTTTGAGATCTGATGGTTCAGGTTGGTCCTAGGGTTAATCTAAGGGTCCTAACTAATCCTAATCTCTATAAATAAGCCCCTAACCCTCTCCTAAATCCTCATTATTCATTCATGCAACTAAACTATGGCAAAATTGCTCCACTCATGGCCTCCACTCAAAACCCTAGCCTCCACTTCATTTCTATGAGAGGTTTCATGATCATGTGAGTGTTAGAGAGTTCCTATGTTAGTATGAGAGCTTCTCAAGTTGATTTCAAGGCTAAAGCTTTGACCTTTGTTCATCAAGATGGGTTTTTTTTTATTAATTTGGAGCTTTCATCTTTGGGTTTTTGAATGATGGCATGCATAGGCTTTGTCTCAATCTTTAATTTAATCGATTTGTGCCTTCATAGCAATGTAAGCCCTTTCCCTACTCTTAGATATTAACTATGAAGTTAAATGTTCATGTTGCAAGGTTGGGTTTGATCATTGAGTATGATACATGCTATCATGTCATGCAAGTTTATGAAGTCATTATCTTGATCTTGTGGGCTAAAAGCCACAACCTTTATGTTGAAATGTTGCATTATGCAACATGAGAACCCTCATAACCTTTATGTCAACTAGCATATGAAGTCATAACCCTTATATGATGATATATGCGAGTTACTAGTCATCATTCCATGTCTTTTGTCACCATGATTCGCTTATGTGCCAAGTTTGGGTTTATGCATGTTTTTGAGGCTTAAGAATGTAACATGCAAGTTAATGAACACATTTGTGCCTCATTTGCCACCATGATTAACTTGTGGCTTAATATCCATTTTTGTCATGCCTTTGCCAAGTCTCTTCTTTTAATCCATTACGTTGTCGCGAACGTATATGCGAGTTTAAAAGCATTGGGTTATGTTATGGGTAATTTCTAATGACATGAAATACAACTTGAAAACATGATTTGAAATATAACATGGAAGTTGACATGTGAGTATGTTTGAAAATATGAAATTGGGAATTTACCTATTAAGTTAGGTCTACCCATACTATGGAATTAGGAATTTACCTATTAAGTTAGGTCTACCCATATTCTTAAAAACTTGAATATGAACATGACACTAGACTAAACATGAATGTGACCAACTCGAGGTTGGGTTGAGTTTGCAACGTAAAACTACCCGGAACCGACCGGCCTAACTAGTAGTTGCAAACAATAGGACCCAATGTGAGAAGTTGGTCATGTTGTGCTTGAACCCGAGGTTAGACCAAGTTGTGGTGTAAAGCTACCCGGAACCGACCGGCTTAACTAGTAACCACAACAAAGTCTAATGTGAGAGGTTGAGGTGCATTAAGTAATTAATGCCACATGATAGGGTTAATTTAATTTGATTAATGACTCTTAACCAAATATGACATGGACAAATGGGTTAATTAATTGGATTAGGCTAATGATACTTAACAAAACATGACAAGGTTGGGTAGGTTAAGTAACTTGATTTGCCTAATGACACTTAACCATTTTTATACGACTAGTGGACGGGGTTAAGTTAACCAACACTTAATCAATCCAACACGATAATTTGGTAAGGCTAAGTAAGTTTTCTTAATGACACTTAACCGAAAGATACAGTTAATGGATGGGGTTAAGATTTGACTCAACTAGTCTAAACATGGAAATCGGATGGGGTTAAGTTAGCCTAGACTTAATTAATCCCACTTGGCAGTTTAATGGGGTTAAGTTAAACACTTAACTAATCTAAACATGATGAATTGATGTGGTTAAGTGACCTATACTTAACCAATCTAACTCGTTAATTTATTGAGGTTAAGTTAACCTATACTTAACCAATCTAACGTGAAAACATGATAAGGCTAAGTCACGAATCGCTTAAATACGCTTGACCGATTTGACTCAGTAATTTGATAGGGTCAAGTTAATATATACTTAACCAACTTGAGCATGGTTTGTAGGGTTAAGTCTTGAACTTGGATACTTAGCCAATTTTGACATGATTTGTAGACGGGTTAAGTCATGAACTTAAGTGACACTTAATCCATTATGTAAACCCCAGTTCTGAGGATTAGGTGGATAACCGTAGTTAACAAGGGTAACGGGAATAAGGCCAAGTGGTAAACCTTAGTTGAAGAATAACTAAGTAATGATTCTTAGTCAAGGAAATTTAGACCAGTTCATAGATAGATGAGTAACTTGATACGGTAGGTCATCGTTTAAGTATACGAGTAGGAGCAAGTATCTGATTTAGATAAAGGCTCCAGTGAACTGGGTAACGAAGCAGCGGCTTCGAGGAACGTGAGGATATTCTTGGTATCCCTCTGTGAGCTGCCAGGTGATCATACTAGGCTCATGAGAGGTTAAGGTCTGCGTTAGAAGAACCAAGAGTATGCCTTGGTTGCTATACGAGCAACCTAAAGACGGGGATGGATAGGGGATAGTCGACGATACACGGTCGTACCCTAGATAGCATTTCGTCAGGCTACCTACCATCTTTGGTCAAGCGTGTACGTACGGAAAGGCAGAGAACACCCAAAAGACCATAATTGCTATCTAATTATGGGTGCGGTAAGGCTTGGATGTGGGTTGGCCAGTGTTGTGTTCTCATACAGGATTTATCCTGTCTTGTCTTTCGCTAGTTGAGGGAGTGGTCTCGTGGGACCAAAGCCACGTATAAAAAAACAGACCTTAGCATCTGCATCGACGGATAAATCGAAAGCTCCCGACCGAGTCCTGTATTTCCTGACCTGCCCTGTGACAGGACTCAAATGGCACGATGTGATACATGCGCATACAGTCATGGAAAAACGATTCACGATGAATGCGTGGGAAAAAGGGCGCGGTTGACGGTTAGCGTAAATCCTAGTGGCCCTGGGTGGTTGAACCAAAACCGAGATACGGAAACGTGCAATAGGTAAGCATAATCCCTAGTAATCCTAGGTAGCATAAGTCCTAGTTGTACAAACGATGATTCATGTTGAAAGACCCTAGTTAGATATAGGGTGACAATCCAAAACGATCTTAAGGATCATGGAACTATGTTAAAGTAGTATAGAATCTCATGGGAAAGCCCGTATGGTCTACGGCAAGGGACTGAACATTTACATGGAATAAAACATACGAGTTGAGTAACCTATATATGCGATATATTAGGTTGACATGGACCATTACACGACTTTTGAGTAAGGGTCATTCATGGTTAACACATGATACGGCGGGAATACTAGTACGGTAGGTGCAGAGTTAAAAGATAGGATAGATACCATGGGATGTTATACGTGATAGATATCTTGGGGATATTATACTTGATAGGAACCTGACGATGGGATACCTTGTTTTATCTTGACATCGTAATTTATCATGACACCTTAGTTTATCGGAGTTCAGTAGTTCATCCTGTTATTTTGATTTAGCTTATCTATCTTGTCATCATGCTTATGTTCATCTCAGTTTCTCATGTCAGTTAACTTTACTAGTTTTTATGCTAATAGTAGATAGGGCTTACTCAGTCTTTTTGACTGACCCGTTTTGTTTCGCCTCTTTTCTTCCGTTTCCCCCCCAGGTTACAGGGAGGAAATACTGTTGTTTAGTTCGGACTTCTTCTGCTTGAAGGTCATCATGGATGGCTTGGATTTTTCTTGGCTATGGCTACTTTACCGTTTTTACTTGGGGAATAATTTATGAAAAAGTCTTTATGCTTCTTTATTATTGCAAGACAGGTTTTGATGTACTCTGATGTAAAAGGCTTTAGACCTTATTTATTCATGTTATGTAAGTTCGATTTTACTTCCGCTATTTTATATGTTCTGTCTTGTGGTATTTCTGTGCATGTTTACCGATAATGCCCCTCTAAATCTAGTGCATTCCTTTGAGAGTGACCCTAGCGGAGGCGGGGTGTTACAATAAGTGTGCCAAACCTTTTGTTTAATTATCTCAGATTTGTTCAAATCTTTGAATCAACATAACTCGAGCTACGATGCACGGAATTGGGAGCCGTTTGTTGGAGGATGGAGGGCTTGGAGAGGCGCATACACGTCGGGAAGATGGGGAGGTGCGGTGGCAAGGTGGTGGAGCGGCGGGCTGCTGAAGGCGGCGGGTTTGGGAGGTTGATTCGGGAGCTACAGGCCACGGTTCGATGTGTAACTTGTCTAGAATCGAAGAGAATGGGAAGATCATTAAAAAGTTTAACTATGGCCTTGTCTAATTCTTCCTAGACTAAAACAAAAAGAAGAGAGAAGGAGAGGGAGAAGGTGCGGCTGATGGGTTTCAGCTGCGTGAGAGGATCGGGAAGAAGGATACGATGTTTGTCTCGAGAAGCGTGTATTTTTATAATAAAATATTCACTAAAAGGCCCATTTTGCAACTTTCTCCTATTTCAGCCCAACAACTATCGTTCTTACCTATTAACCCCTATTCCGGACTCATCTGGGTATGTCCCGCAAGCCCAAACTACTATCTTGACCCAGTTTTCTTTAATTTAAAATATTTTCTTTTATTTTTAATTCAACCATACAAATAAATTCACCGGGGCCACAAATTAACTT
Source organism: Allium sativum (assembly GCA_030737875.1). Classification (NCBI taxonomy): domain Eukaryota; kingdom Viridiplantae; phylum Streptophyta; class Magnoliopsida; order Asparagales; family Amaryllidaceae; genus Allium; species Allium sativum. The sequence goes on along the minus strand of CM060913.1, from coordinate 416,883,633 downwards.
CGAAAATTCCTGAAAAATATATTTAGCTATGTTTTGACGCTGCAGACCTAGGAAAAGTAATTTCGTTCAATTCTGAGCCCGTTTGAAAAATGGCCTTTTTCAAATCGATTAAAATTTATTGAAATTAACCAAACTGAAATCTTTTCGCCACGACCACAAATTAATTCTAAAAATTATGAAAAATTAAACTTAGCAATAATTTGACATTCTGAATCCAACAAAAGTGGTTTCATCAAAAACAGAGGTCGTTTGTAAAATGACTATTTTTAAGGGCTATATATTTAATATTAAAAATATATTTCTAAACAAATAATTTTTGAAACTTGAAATATATAAGTGTTTATACTTTTTAAATGCAGAAACATCATTCTGAACTCAATGGAAGTGGTTTCGAGTCCAAATTCCTTCGTATGCAAAAAGTGGCATTTTTGGCCTTTTTAAATTTCATAGCGACCTTTCTAAATTTTAATTTAGGCGTAACTTTTGATTCCTGCTATGAAATTTCAATTTTTCGGATTCGTTAGAAAGATATTTTTAAATAGATTCTAAAAATTTTAGTTTCACTAAAATCCGTTAAATTTTGCATCCTGTATGGTCAGTCAAAGTTTAAGTTTGACTTTTCAAACTACCATGCTATTTCTAACTCCTTTTATAATTAAAATTAAATTATTCCTTCTAACTTCGGTTTAATCATTATTATTTTAGATAAATTATTCTAAATATCAAAAACTCATTAAAACTACTTAATATAAATTTTTAAATTTACCCCAAAATTCAGGGTTGTTACAATCTCCCCCTCTTAAGAACTTTTCGTCCTCGAAAAGGAACGAAGCGAAGGTTGTTTAAATATCCTATCTCATCTTTCATTCTTTAATTCGTTTCTATAATTGTATTAGTTGAACTAATAATTACACTACACAACCATCAATCAATTAGTTGATTAACTTTTTAAATATTTATAACTTTTGTATATTCAAAAATCATATTTTCTAAAATAGATTATAATTACAAATACGTATATTATAAGCTTGCTACTCTCAACTCATTCTAGGGCATTACTAACCCCATCTCTAATGAGTTTTCTCATTCTAGGATACTGCTGATCCTATCTCTAATAAGTATTCTTATTGGATATTACTAATCCAATCTCTGATAAGTCTTTTGTTCAGTTCTAATGAGTTGTATCCCAAAGATTTGAGCTAACCAGAGCTCTGATACCAACTGTAATGGCTCCGGGTTTCGCCCGACCCGATCGATCGCTAGATCGACCAAGACCTTCAAAACCCGAGTACGTTAACTTTGGGAATACAACAACATCAGAACAATAACAACAGACTTTTATTACATCATGGTAACGTAACATCAGAGTATAAAATATCAGAGTACATCGAATAAAATTACAGTGGAAGATAAATTACAATATTTTTAATACATTGCAGCGGAAACAATAAAATAGATACAGCAGAAGATAACTATGCTCTAGACACAGCTTTAAGCTTCAATCCAGCATCCTGCTCAAAAGATAAATATCTGGAAAAAGCTACTCGACTGCCCGTGTGGAAAAGAGGGCACCCGAGTTTGCAAAGAGAAACAAACTACGTGTCAGTCGTGGGACTGGTATGAGAAATCTAACTTAACTAATCTAATAATAATAGGGCAAATCCAAGGACCACGCCGCTAACGCGGAACGGGTTTACTCCAATGGATTGTCGTGCATAATTAAAGTAAATCGTTAAACAACGCAATGCCTTTTAGAAAAATGAAACCATTATAAGACTCAAGTCCCATCACACAATGCAACGCAAACCGGAGGATAGAGTTTTACCTTATAATGGTTAAGAATGCTTGGTACAATAAAAACGGATTTGATATTATTATTAGTGTATATACGTTTCAAAAACATTTCAATCATAATGTATCAATCATAGACGGCATAGTACCCCAGCCTACTATGTCGCCATACTAGTTATACAATCAAAACCGCATGAGGTCGTATTGGAAATTGGGTTTCCATCATGAGTCAAGGCTAGGGAGGAGCTCCTTACCGATTCGAGACACTCTAGCTAATGTCTCATGATTCCCCGCAGTTAACCCTTGGATCCTGCAGGGCCGGTCTGCATATACGATTTTGCGGATCGGCAATTCTTGAACACACGTTTCCCGGTCCTATAGGACCTATCATCCGAGGTGCCTCATTCCATCATCCACATAAATAAAATATCAGCCAGTTTAAGCAGTGACACTACTTCTAGCTAGAAAGAAACGTGTTGCTCTCCCTGCATTCCCTTCTCCCGTTTTAGACTCCACCGGGTTGAGAGGCTCGTGAAGCTACGTAATACACAAAGCTATGCTTATTCAAGCTGTGCTTTGATCTTCACCACAAGGTTCTGCTTTTGAACAAGAAACCTTGATCATTGCATCTTAGTATGCCACACTGTCAATCCATATCACACTACCAATCCTTTGCCGAAATATATAAAAGGGTGTTAAGCAAGAAAATAAATTCTCCGCCACCAAACATTCACACATTCGACAGAAAATCAATAAATACAATATAAAGTAGTACAATGTCAGACACACATTCCATTTATAAGCTTATGCTCTGGGTCTGAGCGAAAGCCGAATCCGTACAAATCAACACTACGTCCGGACAAGTACCATCTTAGCCCCGTCTTGGGAGCAAATCAATCAAGGGCCTCAACACTAGTTACCCATTCGATGTGAAGATCGTCGGTCTTCAATCGCCATCTTCAAATCTTCGAACGTCGTATCATTATTTGGAATGAGAGTAAACTCGACCTTTTCAAATAACTCTCGCATATATAAATTTGAAAACCATTTCATATCGTTGTTAATAATTTATAACGATCTATTGCTATTTTCATTTTACTTTACATACACATCCTAAACATAACAATGTATATTTTCTTCTTCCATCCTTCAATTTACACAAAATGTATATTTGGTTTCATTGTTTTTTCCTAATGAAAATCTATTCCTTAGAAATGTAAATTTCTAATCTTATTATTTACATTGAAAAATGTAAATTTCTATTCCTATTTTAATTTACATTGAGAAATGTAAACTTATATTTCAATATATTATTATATTGAAAATGTAACTTTTATTCTATATTCTATTTATATTGGAAAATGTAAATTCCTAATCATTCACCTATTTCCTTCATTTACATTGAAAAAAATGTAAATTCTTTAAAAATATAACTTCTATTTCAACCTTATTTACATTGAAAAATGTAAGTTTCTACATTTCCCTAATTACATATAAAAATGTAATTTCCTATTTTTCTTTTATTTACATTGGAAAACGTAACTTCTTTTTTTTACCGCCTCTAAAATGACGATACAAATATACATTTCATTCCTACTATTTTTATTCACATTAAAAATGTACTTTTTATTTACAATGCAAAATCTCATTCTTTAACTTCATGTAAAATGTATTTTTAATTTATAATGTATATATATTCTATTCTAAATTACATAATAAAATGTAACTTTAATTTACAATGCAAATTCTTTTCTTATTTAATACATTGTAAATGTATTTTCTCATTCCCTTCTTATTACATTGATAAAAATGTAAGTTTCATTCTAATTTAAATTACATAATAAATATATAAGTATTCATATCTTATTACCTTAATAAAGGTAAGATTCATACCTCATCATCTTAATTACATTATAAATATAATTCATACGTTAAAATATATCATTTCCTTTCGTACATTAAAATATATCATTACATACATTATTGTATATCATTACCTCTCATACTTTAAAATATATAGTTTCATCTCATAACAAAATTACGTGTGAGCATTCATTTTGATAAAAATTTACTTCTCTCTCAATTCTATTTTTTTGTATGTAAATAAATAACATTAAAATCAAATCTTTCCTTTTCTTTATTACATTACAACAAAATATGACTTAATTTCATATGCAATATCGCTACAACAAAATATGATTTAATTTCATATGCAATATCGCTACAACAAAATATGATTTAATTTCATATGCAATATTGCTACAAAAAAATATGATTTAATTTCATATGCAATATCTTGGTTCAATAATATGAATATATTTCATATGCAATGACTTGGTTCAATACTACCTTTTTATATCATAATAAAAATGCATGTTCAATTCTACCTTTTTATCTTACACAAAAACATGACATAGAAGAGGTTTATTTTATTTACGTTAAATGACATAAAAGAGGTCTTTTTTAATTTGTTTTTTTTACATTAAGAATGTAAATAAACATGCTATGCTAACTTTCATCTTTTGTTTACATTAAAAATGAAACATTAAACTCTAATCTTTTATTTACATTGAACATGTAGATAAAAATGTAACATTAGATTTCAATAAAAAAAAATTGGTTCTTTCTACATCGTCAATATTTTCAATAAAAATTTGATGAAAATTACATCGTCATGTTCTATCTTGTAATTTGACTAAAAACACCACATCAAATCCAATCTTTTTATTTCTATAGTTAAAATATTTTCATTTTGATAAAAACAGTGATAAATAGTAAGACTTTCATTTTAACAAAAGAATACTAAAAATATTCTTTTTTATTACAACAAAAATGATTATTCTACTTTAATTACGTTAATAAAAATGTAAGTTTTTATTACCGTACGAAATCATATCTTTAATTACACTTAAAAATGCAATTTCATTATAACGGTAAAATTTATTTATTTTCCCACCGTCAACTTTCTTTTTACATTTTAATAAGGATAAATAAAAGTGAATATTTTCATTTGACAACCATTTTAATTCCAAGATGACAATTAAAAAGAAACATTTTTATTTGTTTACTATTTCTAATTTTAAATATGGAAAATAAAAAGAAATGTTTTTTTTCCTTTTCTAATGTGGCCTTTTAACATAAATGACAAATTTCATTTCTAATGTAACTTTTTAACATACATGACAAATTTTAAAAACACACAAATCCTAAGGAACCATTCGTATATATGTATATAAATCTCAAAAAAAATGAGATTTTGATCGCGTTGACAAAACTGAAATAATAGAGCTACAATAAAGAAGTACATAGCAGCGCAACATCAGATCTGAAATAATGGATCTGGAATTAATAATAAATTTCATTGCGAGTTTAGAACATAAATTTGAATCTCAATAAATATGAGATTTCAATCGTATCAACCCAAGCGAATATATCAAATACAACAGAAATACATAAATAAATAAATCCTAAATTACCATAGCGCAGAATAATATACATATAGCGATTCAGAGGCGAGAACAATAATTAAAATATAATTATTTATAAAAATAGATAGGATTTCTCACCTTGATATTAAATCAGATCTGAAATTCAGAAGTTATCAAAAATTGTCCCAATCTCTTTTGCAAAGTCACGGTTCTCTCGGGTCTAAAATTATTAAATTTCGATCTCGTATAAATAAAATATCCAATTTACAAATTAATTTCAGATCCGTAATGCTTTTAAGTGTGGCAAACCTTTTGCTTAATTATCTAAGATTTGTTCAAATCTTTGAATCAACATAACTCGAGCTACGATGCACGGAATTGGGAGCCATTTGTTGGAGGATGGAGGGCTTGGAGAGGCGCATACACCCGGGAAGATGGGGAGGTACGGTGGCAAGGTGGTGGAGCGGCAGGCTGCTGAAGGCGGCAGGTTTGGGAGGTTGATTCGGGAACTGCAGGCCACGGTTGGATGTGAAACTTGTCTAGAATCGAAGAGAATGGGAAGATCTTTAAAAAGTTTAACTATGGCCTTGTCTAATTCTTCCTAGATTAATAGAAAAAGAAGAGAGAAGGAGAGGGAGAAGGTGCGGCTGATGGGTTTCAGCGTGCGTGAGAGGATCGGGAAGAAGGATACGATGTTTGTCTCGAGAAGCGTGTATTTTTATAATAAAATATTCACTAAAAGGCCTGTTTTGCAACTTTCTCCTATTTCAGCCAAGCGACTGTCGTTCTTACCTATTAACCCCTATTCCGGACTCATCTGGGTATGTCCCGCAGGCCCAAACTACTGTCTTGACCTAGTTTTCTTTAATTTAAAATATTTTCTTTTATTTTTAATTCAACCGTACAAATAAATTCACCAAGGCCACAAATTAACTTCGAAAATTCCTGAAAAATATATTTAGCTATGTTTTGACGCTGCGGACCTAGGAAAATTAATTTTGTTCAATTCCGAGCCCGTTTAAAAATGGCCTTTTTCAAATCGATTAAAATTAACCGAAATTAACCAAACTGAAATCTTTTTGCCACGATCACAAATTAAATCTAAAAATTATGAAAAAGTAAACTTAGCAATAATTTGACATTTCGAATCCAAAAAAATTGGTTTCGTCGAAAACAGAGGTCGTTTGTAAAATGACTATTTTTAAGGGCTATATATTTAATATTAAAAATACATTTTTAAACAAATAATTTTCGAAACTCGAAATATATAAGTGTTTATACTTTTTAAATGCAGAAACATCATTCTGAACTCAATGGAAGTGGTTTTGAGTCCAAATTCCTTCGTATGCAAAAAGTAGCATTTTTGACCTTTTTAAATTTCATAGCGACCTTTCTAAATTTTAATTTGGGCATAACTTTTGATTCTTGCTATGAAATTTCAATTTTTCGGATTCGTTAGAAAGATATTTTTAAAAAGATTCCAAAATTTTTTGTTTCACTAAAATCCGTTAAACTTTGCATCCTGTACGGTCAGTCAAAGTTCAAGTTTGACTTTTCAAACTACCGCGCTATTTCTAACTCCTTTTATAATTAAAATTAAATTATTCCTTCTAATTTCGATTTAATCATTATTATTTCAAATAAAATATTCTAAATATCAAAAACTCATTAAAACTACTTAATATAAATTTTTAAATTTACCCCAAAATTCAGGGTTGTTACAAATTAGGTGCAAACCAGATTTGCATAATATAAGTATTAACATATACAAGCAGTACTAAATGTAAACTATCCCTTATATGACTTGTCTGGTACTTATGTGTCTATACATACGTGCGGCATGCTTACATAAATATATCTTACATAAATTTTAATAGAATCAACCCAATCCTAATATTTTTATTTGAAAGTTATTCTGGTCATGGTCAGTATTATGTAAATGCGAAAACCAAGGAAATTCAACTATGAATTTTTAACTCAAATTACATGATAAAAATAGTATTGTTTTAATCTGAAATCATAATAGGGTCGAGTGATTATTGTTCAAACAATAATACGAACATCAAATAAAAGTGTGTTTTAGCAAATTCTCCACATAAATTAATTTTATCAATTTAAATATTTTTGAAAAGCATGTACCAATATAAAATGACTAAGATGCATGTGAGGGTGCATAGGCAAAATACAAACACATTTCTTACACAAAAGAAGCTTTTTTGTCCACCCATCAACCTTATCTAATCTAAAGTACTGTAACCATACATACAAATATGCACGGTGGTCCAACCAAGTAACCGATTGGTTAAATTGTTTTAGTCAACAAGAAAATAAGGCATGTTAGCTAACACTGTTACTATAAGAAGATAGAAATAATTAAAGTATATGGGTCAGCAAGAAGCATAGCGTTAAACCAAAATAAGGGTCAGTTGTAGCGGATCAATTTCCAGCTTAGAATATGGGTTCTTAATCTTTGTACAGTGATCGCGGATGCAACCACGACTCAGAAACTAGTGAATATTTCATTAGTTAGAACATGTAAACCTTGTATTCAATGCATCTCAAATGCAAAAGTCTGTTCCTAAGTGAGAATATATCATTTGCATGTAGCAATATAGCAATTGCAGTACATATTTATAATTTAAAAGCATCTTCAATTTGGAAGTATTCATACCAGATGGCATCAAAGAAAAATACACTACCTTATATTGCCTAGTAAAACTACTTACGGGTTTTGTCTCAGTACCATAGGAATAGCATGCATGAAGTGAAACGATGAGGCCAAAACATACATGCGACATGGTCCATGAAATCTGATGCTCACAGAAGTCAAATTATCATCATAAATGTACATTTAACACTTATCAAAACTTCAATTATTTGGGTCCACAACTGCTTGTTGTTAAGACGATTATATTGGACACCATACAAAAATTGAAACAACAAATTAATTTAGTTTCCAAGATACTGTACTCAAACAAAATGCTACGGTTCATGAACTTAACCCATTCATTCAATAAGCCATACTTACTGCATGCGTTTAAACATGCATACATGTTGACATGCACCTTTTTCATTGGCTTGTTACAAAATTTATCAACCCTTTAGGTAGTGTTTTACAGGCTCTGCTAATTCATTTATTACAGCTCTAGCTCATTGGTTTAAGTACCCAGGCCAACTCCAGGCAAAACCCAAAAAAATGTCAAATTACTCATTAAACTATACTAATCTAAAATCCCATATTTTCAACAGGACAAAAAGGCACGCATATATAACATAAGACAGAGGTTGCAAATGTATATTTAAGTGATGCAGACTCGTGTACTATCAGTTTCAATCCAAGCAATAATTGGTCATGGTCCAGATTCCAAAATGAACAGGGTAGTAGTGATCAACCAAAAGCAGTAGCAAGGAAGACCCCACAATCACATCAGGGAAGTATGAAGTGGCAACTCGAAAGCAGTTTTATTCATAAGCAGAAACTTATGGTAAGACGATGGTAACGAAGCTGCGCCTTGCGTCGATTATCCCGACGGCTTCAGGTCAGTTGGGATAACCTGCAACGGTTCTGAACGAGGCGACTGTTGCGGGTTAGGGGAGCCACGGCTTGGTGCTTGAGGCAACGGTGGTGACTCTAAAGTGGCGGCTTCCTTAAGGTGCGGATCTCGCGGTGCTTCTCGCGGTTCTTGGCATGACACGGTAACTGATAATTAGTGCTAAAGAGGAGCGTAGGTGATTGCTCAAAGAGGTGGAAGCGATGGAGACTACAATCGTGGCGTTGAAGGTGGAGCTACAGCTTTTGGGAAAGTCGGAGGGCTACTCGACGAAAAAAGGTGAACAGGGTAGAAAAGAGGATGGTGAGCGATTACAGTGACGCCCCTTGATTTTAATCGGATTTTTGGGGAAAAAGAATATTGATTTGGGGAAGTAAAGTATATGGCTGTGAAGCGGAGAGATGCCCCCCCATAAGCAGTTGCACGCTCCTTTATAATTCAAACAGAAGTATCTAGACCTAGAAGGGTCTAGACATAGGAAAAGGACAACACGTGGTAAGCCAAAATAAGATGGCAAGGACAAGTAGGAATAATAATATTCAGCAATGGAAAAAAAAATGTTCAGTGTCCAAACTTAGATTCAAAATTCTTACATATAGTTTGAAATAAACACTGAGCTGAACAATGAAAGTAGATTGAACCAACACTTCTGCTGAACGGTACACAGTAGGAACAAACAACGCCACTAACCTGTTTAGATGCGCTATAAATTTAACAACTGCTTACCATAAATTAAATTTAAAGGTTAACATAAATATATGAATTTTTATTCCACGATTTATTCCTTACTTGTTTATTTATTGGTTACTTGTTTATTTATTGGCTATCTATTCAACTATTGTCGTTTTGGAATGATTTGCACTTACGGAAAAGAAAATAAATTAACAGAAAAATTTAGAATTTCAAATTATATATTTGGGACCATGCTTTAAAAATAAATTTAATGTCAAGTTATTCAATTACAAAACTAAATTACACTTAACAATTTGGCTTCAAACTGATTCTAAAATAAATCAGCTTCCTTAAATTTGTAAATACGCCTCAACTTATATTTCGACGTATTCTTCAATTTCTAATTATTCATACCGTATAATTTTCAAGTTGAATAAAATTAAATGTATAATTCCCTTAATATTGTGAATCATGATTATTTAGCAAAACATTTATAATCAAATAACTTTACAAAAAGAATTCAAAGTTAAATATTCAAATCATGTTTCCAGATGGATTAAATTCTAAATACGATGTAAAAATCCAAATATAGGCATTTATTTTAACGTTAGATCTTAGTTTATTTTTAATGCCGGAATTTTCTGAGTTATTACAACCTCCTACTAAAATTCGAGTTGTTACACAACTTGTCGTTGTTTACTTATAAACCTAGTTATCTTAACTAAGGTTTACTAATAAGCTTCCTTTCCTTTTATTATAACTTACCTTATAATTTCCACTTGTCCCTAGGACAAGCTTACCTATTATATAATATTGTCATTAATGTAATTAATTATAATAGGTTGTTATCAATCCCCGTTTATTCCAATTCATTTCCATTAATCAAAATTAGTGCCATTTATTTCTATCCTTTTATATACATATATTCATATATATGTTTATGCACTGGACCTCTCATATTAAGTCTACAATTTGTGGATGCCGGATATGTCGGTTAGGTCCGGGAAGACTTCTGCCATAAGTCGGACTTAACCTCGTGTCTTAGCATGTTACATGTTTATGCACCTAGACCCCTGTGATTGGATATAAAAGAACAGGAGACTTGATTATAGCTATTGAAGAACAGATCTCCGAATTTGAATGTTTGTTGAATAAGAATAGGTTATTTTAATCTAGGCAGAGGCACCATCTAGTTCTCCATTGTTTTAGAATGAATAAAACAATGAGAATGAGGTCTTATTTATAGCCTAGTTTCAGCAAACTAAACCAAGAATTCATTCCACATTCAGAATCGAGAATCCGCCAAGATCTGTATGGGGTTCGACCCCACTTTAATGTGTCGACCTAGGGGTTGACATACGGGTCGACACCCCCTTGATGGGGTCGACCCATGGGTCGACACCCATAGCGGGAAATTTCTTACTCCCCTTTCGCTGTTTGATTTTGAATTTCTGGATTAATTTATATATATATATATTTCTCTTATACGTATACAAACTTCAAACCTTAATATTTTTTTGATACGATGTCCGTTTTATGCAAACCTGGTGTCTATCTTAAGAAGAATTCCGAGACGAACGCAATGGCGCAGTCCGTTTTACTTAATTCCTAATATTTAATTAAGTATTCCTTTGCTTATCACCTTAATGTGTTATAAATTGCAGGGTGTTACATTTCCCCTACTTAAAGGATTTCGTCCCCGAGATCTCCAAGTTGGGAAGAATGTATATCCTAACATCCTCATCCAGCTACTCATTCACCAATCACAGGCATCCGTTGTCCTTAAAAGATTTCTAATGCTTATATGAACATATGCAAAGGTGTGTACATATGTCCCTACGCTAATGCAAATGATTAGGCTGTCTACTGATTCAGTCGACCTCCTTAATGCAATGTATGTTAGTGCCATGAATCCAATATGTATGCAAATAATCCTATTATAACATTTATGTTCTATATATGTGTGTAGTCATTTATACAAATGCAATATACATATGATGATACACCCATTTTCATCCATAAAAAGAAGAAAAATGCACACACATCCATATGCAGTATGAGAGTGATTGAGCCAATCTTGTGCCTACTGTATGTATATGCAATCACGAGAAACCACAAGTAGGCACTTGCATTCACTTGCATCCATCAAACATAACATGTCTCAAACACATGTTTACATCTCTGGGTTTCCTACCTAAAGGTCAAAGATTTGATAGATAGGATATACTTAAATGATAGAACCAAGCATGAATAATAGCTTTGGAAAGGGAGTTAAGAACATACCCTTGGAAAAAAGGGTACGAAGCGCGAATCCTGTCTTTAGTCTCCCAAGTTGCATCCTCTTAGTTATATCCCCACTGAACTTTCATCAACTTGACCTCTTGGTTGCATATCTTCTTAACCTCTGATCCAAGAACACAGGTAGGAACTCGTCTAACTGTCGCCTCCTGTTCTACCTCTACTTCCTCAAGCATACTCGACTCAACTACTTCTGCAGTATCGTGCAAACATTTCTACAAATGAACATTCGCTAATCTCTCTGGTTGCTTTACCCTTTAAGCCATTTGAATTCTTTCCATTATAGGAAATGGTTCTACAAACCTTGGTGCCAGTTTCCCCATAGATCCAAAACGATCCACATCCATCTAAGATGATACCTTGATGAAACCATGTCTCCCACCTTAACTCAATATTGGTTCTTCCTTTATCTACGTATGACTTCTACTTGTCTTGAGCTATCTTCATGCGCCTGCGGATAAGATTGATCTTTTCAGAAGTTTCTGTAATCGTCTCAGGTCCATGTAGAAGCCTATTTCTGCTGCCTCAATTTGAGATCCATCTGCGAGAACATATACTTATGTGACTTATGGTCCATGTATAAATCGAACCTCTCTCCAAGCAAATACTGCCGCTAAGTCTTAAGCGTGAATACTTTAGCGGCTAATTCCAAAACGTGGGTAGGGTAGTTCTTCTCGTGAACTCTTAACTGTCTACCTCCATAACATACTACCCTTCCCTTCTGTATCAAGACAGAACTCAGCTTTGTTGCCCTCGCATCAATATAAACTTTGTTTCCACCAGGCAAAGTCAATACTGGGGCTATTGTCAGAGCCCTCTTCAATCACTGAAAAGCATTATCACAATCTATATCCTAAGAAAATGATAGATTCTTCTACGTCATTCTGGTGAGTAGGACTGGTATCTTTGCGAAATCGTTAATGAACGTCCTATAATAGCCCAATAAACCAAGAAAACTTCTCACCTCCATTACATTCTTTGGGATCTGCTAATCTCGAACTGCAACTACCCTCGCGGGATCTACTGCTATCCCATCTTTAGAGACCACATGCCCTTGAAATATCACTTCTTTTCTCCAAAAATGACATTTGGAGAATTTCGCTTCAAGCTGGTGCGCACAGAGATTTTTCATAACCTCCCTCAAATGTAGAGTGTGCTCTTCCTCGTTCTTCGAGAAAATCAAGATGTCATCAACAAAGATCACAATGAACTTGTTTAGGAACTCCCAAAACACTCTATTCTTCAGATCCGCAAATAGGCGGGTGAATTCGTCAACCCTAAAGGCATAACGAGCCACTCGAAGAAACCATCTGGAGTTCTAAATGCAGTCTTGTCTATACTGTCCTCGGCCACCCTTAACTGATGAGACACCATGGCCAAGTCTAACTGAGAGAAAATCGATGCACCAACAAGCTGGTCAAACAGATCATCTATCCTCGGGAGAGGGTGCATGTCTTCTTAATGAGTATATTCAACTCTCTATAGTCCACACATAAGCGAAGTGAACCATCCGCCTTAGTTGCGAATACTACCGGATCAGCCCATTTAGATATGCTTCGCCTAATAAACCCTTTCTCAAGTAGCTCCTCTACTTGCTTGCTGAGCTCCCTTCTTTCTTTTGGAGCCATATGGTGCACAGGCAATGTAACTGGCTTTGCATTGTCCACCTTGTATATATGGAAATCAATCTCGCGCCTTGGTGGTAAACCCTGAACCTCATTAAAAACATCGTGATATTCACAGACCACTGGTACAGATCGCAGATCATCGATAGATGCATCAACTGACTCTAGGAAACTAAGCATGACAAACCCCTTAGGGTCACAAGAAATCTCAAGGGTCCTCCCATGGCAACGCAAAAGCCTAATAACCCTCTTCTCGCAATCTAGAATAGCACCATACATGGCTAGCCAATCCATCCCTAGAATCAAACCATAGCCCATGAAACCAAGCACATATGCGTCGCACTCAAACTCAACGCCTAACACAGATATTCTCAAACCCCGATAGACCATAGACAGATGAGCCGTACCACCAATAGGGTTTGATACTACAACGGGATCCACAACCATACTAGTACTAAGGTGCAGAGACTCAACCATAGAATCGGATATAAAAGAATGCGGAGTGCCTGAATCAAAAAGAGTTCTAACTGAATAATTGGAAAGGGAAATCAAACATTCAATGGAAACTTTACTACCTCTATCCGACACACTGACCACGAGAACATAGTTGAAGCAAGCGTTCTTCCTTTTTCGTCATCTTTGACCAAATGACCCAAGCGCTTACAGCCACGACATTTCATAGAGGATTTACCTACTCGTGATAGTGGAGGAAACAATGACTGCAGGGACATCTCCTTGGCTCCCGGTAGGTATCGTAGCCTTGATATACCTATAGAACCAGTCCGGTACTTGAACACCCTCGAGAATATTAGGTTCCCAGACATGCTGAAAAGAAAAGGAAAAGGGGATTCAAACAGAGAATCAAAAGAAATTTCCTATGTCTTTGAGGAATATGTTTTCAAAAGAGACTTTTCTTTTGAAAATGCTTTCTTTTAAAACCATTTTGAAAGCAATTTTCAAAATCTTTTATCGATCTGGTAAACTTCAGCTCCGATACCAAGTGTGACATCCCACGTCCGTTAATATCACTCATTAAGAGAATGCATTAAGTTTTGTGAAGTGTTATAGGTAAACAAAATCAGAAATACTACAAGATAGATATAAAATAACAGCGGAATTTAAACCTTTTATCAAATAGAAAACATCGTGGTTCAAAATATAGTTACATCATAAGTCTGAAATACATAAAACCCAAGACATTGACTTAAAACTTCTGTCTTGTACTAAAATCATCAGAGTACAATAAATAAAGAAGCATAATCCCCAAAATATAACCATAGTAGAGAAGGTACGGAATCAAGCAGTACATCTAAGCAGCTTCAAGCAGAAGGAAAGAAGAATCCTGATTAAGCTTGAGTATTCCCACCCTGAGAACCTGGGAGGAAATGGAAGAGAAAGTAGAGGGAACAAAATAGGTCAGACATAAGTCTGGCGAGTCCAGTTTCTTTTAGCATATAAATAAGTAAAAGCATCATGACAAGCATATAAACAGGGTAAGAGAGAGATACAACATTCAAGGCATGTATAACAAGGTAAACAGGATAAACAGTATAGAACAAATAAAGCTTCCCTAACACTTTTGTTTTTCTGCACTATTACTAGTATACTAGACAAGATGATACCCAACAAGTACAGAATGGTAGACTTAGGTGTACTTCTAGTCAGAGGTTTTACCCCATACAATAACAATCAACCCAGTTGAACATACTGGTGTTATCTCGAAGGATAATAACGGGCTCTTAAACAAACGAGACTAGATGTACCCTAATTACTATCACAATCGATCAGCTCCCTATGCCGTAAATACCCTGTGCTGGCCCCACAGTAGGATGTATCACTTCTTAAAGTGGAAACCCGTTGTTAACAAGATGTGCACAAACCATATCTACAGGTGTCACGGCGTCTTAACCTCACTTGCCCGGACCGATGCACGCACATGACCCCATCAGAATGCACCGCCCACATCGTCCCTCCCACAAGTGACCTCTTACAATCATCCCAGTAAGCGTGCCCCGACTTCGACCTAGTCCAGAGTACTCGTTTGATAACTATATGGGTTACTGAATGAAATGGATCCCACACACAAGATGATACAAGCTCCCCCTAGGCTTGCATCACCGCTACTAGGATTTCAACAGGTTATGCCTACCCGTGTTACAAGATTTCATAACCCCCAACAGGTTAAGTTTGTAGGCCTATATATATAAATATTACCCACTGCCCCAAGATTTAGTTAACCCTCCCACTGATTCAAATATGTTTACTTAACCCCTACTTAACCTGACAGGTTCATGTAACCGCCATAGATTTAAATGTTAAGTATTACAAGTTAACAGGTTACCCCATTCACATTGACTTCTTTTCAAGTTACCAAGTTCCTCTTGCTTATTAGTTTCATACATATATAACTTAATCCATTTAAGTCTATTAATAAGCCCATCACATGGTATTCTCTAGATTGTAATTAACGAAAGTAATCTACAATCCCTTTATATTATTCATTTCTGATTCCGTAGTTACAATAACATGTTTTACTTAATATGTAATTAAGTATACTTCATCTCAGTTCACCTGTTTCCTATTTAACTTATCACTACAACTTGTCTTTGTTTACTTATTAACCTAGTTATCTTAACTAAGGTTTACTAATAAGTTTCCTTTCCTTTTATTATAACTTATGTTATAATTTCCACCTGTCCCTAGGACAAGCTTACCTATTGTATAACATTCTCATTAATGTAATTAATTATAATAGGTTATTATCATTCCCCGTTTATTCCAATTCATTTCCATTAATCACAATTAGTGCCATTTATTTCTATCCTTTTATATACATATATTCATATATATGTTTATGCACTAGACCTCTCACATTAAGTCTACAACTTGTGGATGCTGGATATGCTGGTTGGGTCCAGGCAGACTTCTTCCACAAGTCAGACTAAACCTCCTGTCTTAGCGCGTTACGTTTTTATGCACTTAGACCTCTCACATTAGATTCACCACTTGTGATCGCTGGATATGCCGGTCGGGTCCAGGCAGACTTCTACCATAAGTATAATCTAACCTCATGTTTAAGCGCGGTTACAGCTTCTAATTGCTGTAAATCTAGGCATTTTCATTATTTAACAATTATCCCTATTTCATTATAGGTTTTCATGCCCCTTTTCCCAAGTCATATTCATCATGTACCATATGCCCCAAATTAAGATCTTTAATCACAATTTTGGTTTATGCCCCAAATCCATATTCATGTTTTCAGTTCAAGTTATGCCCCAAAATTTTCAATACAAGTTATGCTCCAATTTAGCCGTTTTCCCCTCGTTCCAAATTTCATGCATTCACATATTTCAGCGGTATGCATAGGCTTGAAGGTAGCCTAGCTATAAAATAAAAAGGGAAAAGAAGAAGGGGAAAGAATAAGGGGAAAGAAGAAGGGAAAAGAACAGAAATAAGAATAATAACAAGATAGACATATGATGGCAGAAATAGGCATAGCAACAGAATAAGCATATAGTGACAGAATTGGGCATAATGACAAGATAGACATATAGGAAATGATCTGATGAACATGTGATAATACAACTGATAAGGCATAGTGATATGATCATAAGCAGGCATGATGAGATCTAATTAGTGAATTAGATATAAAATAATGGCAAATTTGATATGATAAATAGTCATAGGCTTAGATCCAAATTTATAGGCATGTTAAGATTCATTTTAATTATTTCTATCTAAAAATACCATAAACTCACTGTAATTGGATCTAAAAGAACAGGAGACTTGATTATAGCTATTGAAGAATAGATCTCTAAACTTGAATGTTTGTTGAAGAAGAATAGGCTATTTTAATCTAGGCAGATGTAGTATCTAGTTCTCTATTGTTTACAATGAATAAAACAATGAGAATGAGGTCATATTTATAGCCTAGTGTCAACGAACCAAGCCAAGAATTCAGTCCACATTCAGAATCGAGAATCTTCCCAGATCCGTATGTGGGTCGACCCCCTTTAATGTGTCGACCCAGGGGTCGACACCCCCTTGATGGGGTCGACCCATAAGTCGACACCCATAGAGGGAAATTTCCCTCTCCCCTTTTGCTGTTTGATTTTGAATTATTTTGAATTTCTAGATTAATTTGTTTATATATATTTCTCTTATGCATATACAAACTTCAAACCTTAATACCTTTTTCATACGATGTCCGTTTTTTGCAAACTTGGTGTCTATCTTAAGCAGAATTCCTAGACGAATGCAATGGCGTAATCCTTTTACTTAATTCCCAATATTTAATTAAGTATTCCTTAGTTTATCACCTTAATGTGTTATAAATTATGGGGTGTTACAAAAACCATTCGCAATGTCCGAGTACAATGGGGAAATGACCCTGCGGAAAGCATATGGGAGACTGAGGATAAGATGAGACAGACTCACCCAGAGCTTTTCTCAGGTATTTTTTCCCTCAAATTAAGTTTATGGATGCATCATGATTTCTAGATTGGATGTTAGGGAATGGATGCAACACCATTGCATAAGAGCACTCATATAGAAATATATGCATATTTAGGTTATTCACATATGTACTGCATCATTTATTACACCTACATGCTAGGGTAGAGCTCATTTTAGTGGGTATGCAGTTCATAATCACTACGAGTCATGAATGCTTATGGCTAAATTAAAAACAACATGGATGTACAACATTGATGTGATCCTGTGAGTTGTGTTTTTCGCCCCTTAAACAAATTTTGGGATGAAATCCATTTTAAAGGGGGAGAATGTAACACCACGTAAAATTTATAAGTATTAATAATAAATAAATAAAAATAAGCAACTAAATAATATGGATGGAAAATGAGATTTTGTATCTTTGGGAATTTGGCTACGAAATTCTTTTATTTGGATTCGTGGTGAAATTCTGAAACGATATAATATGCTGAAAATGGTCGACGTATGAACAAGTTATGAATAAATGAATTTGGACAGCAAGAACAATATATATATATATATAATTAAATGTACAATATGTATATGTGTCCAAAATAAATTCAAAATAAAGAGGGAGAATTTGAATTTTGAATTGAAGATAAGATTATGGAGAATAAAAGATATTGTATATTAGGAGTAAGATTAAGAGATTAAGGAACGTATTAATTAAAACAAACACCTCAGCCATGCATGTTTAATGGATATTCCACCCCCAGGGGGTCAACCACCTCACTAGGAGGGGTGTCGACCACTGGTCGACCACTAAGTCGACCGCATGGCGGATGAACAACCCAATATATCTACCTGGTCAGTTTTTTTAGTGGATATATAAAAATAAAAGGCCTGGATTAAATCAAATTAATCCAACGGTCTTTGCTCACATGGGTAACTATATATGGCCCCTCATATCACACTATGAAACCCTAACCATTCTCTATCTCTGCCTCCATGCTGCCTCTCTGCCATTACTAAATTCTGGAGAAAATAAAAGAAAAAGTTAAGGATTTCTTCTATTCCTCCAATCCTATTCTTAACCTCTCTCTATTCTAATTCATATAGGTTTAGTATTCTGGAATTTAGTACAAATATATGTATACAAGATTCTAATACATGTTTCTTGTATATATATATATATATTACTAGGATTATTGGAGCACGTTGACCGCAAAGATTAAAGCATTGATCTAGATCGATTACAGATTTCTCTTTATTCTACCTAGATCTGTGAGTGGAATATCGTTTACTTAGGCATATTCATATTTTTATTAGATTATCATGTTGATAGATATGCCTAGGAGGATTTGGAAATTGACAATATAAATGCCAAAACACCCAAATCCTATATTTGTATATTTGCGTATGAATTGTCATGATTATTTGGGTATTGTGGATTTTTGATTTTAATATCGGGTTATAAATGAAAAAGGGTGTTGCTACTATTATTTCTACTTTATGTAATTCACCTTTATTAAACATTAGATTATAACCTAAAAGGGTGTAGGGATTCAATTTTGAATCCAAACATATTCATACTTGAAATATTCCAAATATAAATGTTTTTATGTGCATAATACCCAAAAAGAGGTGAATTAGATAAAGTGGAAATTATAAACATACATGTATAAATGTATGAAATACTCTATTTTTAATCCAGTGCTGAAATCACTCCAACAAGCCCAGGATGCAAGTTGAAATTTGTGTGTATGTATATTTTCCATTCACCGCTATCTGTTATATCATTTTTATGTCATATGCTTAAACTGTAGCGGTAAAGATATGGAAAAATTAACTTGTATACCTTGATTTGGACAAATTGACAATTGTGCCTCATTAGAACGTTTTCTTGTTTATACGAATACTTACGTTATTTAGGTGATATAATTATTATACTTATATAAATGTAATTAACGTAATTAACATTGTATTAGCATAATACATATGATTAGGTTAGAATTCGAATTTGAAATGTCCTTATATTTAAATACATATTGATTGCTTGTGTGTTCGTATATAGAATGGCTATGTGTGTGTGTATATATATATTAATAATGACAAATAGACACGAGGTTAGTTGTTATTTGTGGTAGAAATCTGTCTGGAATTGAACGGAAAATCCAGCAACCACAAATAGGCCCAACTAATATGAGATGTCACCTTGCCATGGGCCATTCAAAAACTTAGTACACTAGACACAAGGTTAAACCAACTTGTAGAAGAAGACTACTTAGAACCGACTGACATATATCCAGCATCCACAGGTGTACGGTTTAATGTGAGAGGTCTAGTGTATATATGTATATAACTATATATATAAGTCTATTACGTGTGAAAATAGGTTGGTTTACTATACCATGAGAAGGTCTTAAGTGGCTGACTCTCTTTTTATCTTATTTGGATCATAAGTGGTTAGGACTAGGATCCCTATGAAGGTTTATTCCTTGAAGAGGAGCCAAAGTCATAGGACCTACCCTTATTAGATTTGAAGTGAGTCTTTGGGTCCTCCTTCTCTAAAAGTGGTTGGCATAAACGGTAATGTAGTAGGGTAGTTCATAGGGATGTCCACTTCCTCTAGAAGCTTGTAAGGCTTAACTAGGGACAAGATTGGTATGTTAAAGATATGTAGCCATTGCATGCTTACCAACTGCCTAAGGGAAGTCTTAATCGACATAGGTGTCGTACCGTAATATCAATTAAGTAGTAACGTTCACAATACTACTTCTCATATTACAAGTGAGAGTATAGACTTAAGAACGTTAATGTATTAGGATGGGGTCTTAAGGGGCTAGGGTCTGCCTTAGGGTTATAAGAGATCATAAGAATCCACCTTTAATAGGGCCATAAGTGACTGAGAATTTCCACATCGTTGGGTCTCTACCCTAAAAACACTAATGCGTGATTGACTTGGATATCCACCTCATTGGTTAAATACTTTGTGTTTGTAAATTTTGTGTGCTGCGTAGACATACCTTGACATATGCAACCTGCTAAAATATTGGGTATGGACATTAAGTAACACAAAATTTCATTCACACTGAACTTTATGTTTTGACCCCTCTCCTTAACATATCCAATGGGTCAGTAGATGGGGTAAAGTTATGGACAAAGTTATGATGGGAGCCGAAGATGAAGACGAAGTCATCATGCTATTATTAGTAGTTGTTACCTTACTTCTTTTGGAAACTTATGAGAATGAACTATTTGATGTACCTATTGAACTTATGTTGCTATGACTGTTGTATTTATGTAATTTTTAAATAGGTGGTATATTTTATTTCCTTATTATATTTTCTCTTTACGCTGTGTGAGATTTCCATTTGAAATATATATTTATATATTATCTGTGCAAATGTAATCCTTACAGGAACTAATGACCCATTTAGAATGACTCTAAGTTTCGATGGGCCTTTTTCGGGTCGAAATTAAGGCCTATTCCGGGTGGGTTTTTACAGCCCCCCCTAGAGTTGAACAAGACCAAACTTCTCTTCACACATCTTCTAGGTTAAGATCAGCAAAGATTCACTCGTAAGTGTCGAGCCAATCCAAAATCTCTACCACCGAATTCTTTCCCATAAACAGTTTATCTCTCAAGTTGGCAAAGTCCATATTAAGCTTAGCGAAGTCAGCTCTAGGTGCCTGCGGTCGAGCGTTGTTCCCAGCGGTAGCTCTAGGAGTAGCTACTTCAGCATTATGTAGCATCTTCCTCATGAAAGTACTGAGCATGGTTTGCAAGTTGAGATTAGCGGCTCCCGAACCATTTCCCTCCCAATCATTGGATTTTGATTCCCTACAGCACTTCTCATTTGGCGACTCATCCTTAATTAGGGATAAAGAAGATTAGCCTTCTTGCAAGGAATCGTAATTGACAAGTGCTCGTGCAATGTGACTTATACTATAATATATATGTTATTATATACTTTTGGGAACCAAGATATCTTTATGAGTATGCGCTCACTTACAGATATACACTCTCAATTCATCCTCTAGGTTAAACAATGCAACCTAGGCTCTGATTTGTGGATTCATTTCGGTTATTTACACTCTTAATTCATCCTTTAGGATAAACAACGCAACCTAAGCTAAAATATCAAATGAAATGACCACCCTACACTTCCGATATTCCGAGCAATGTAAGGTAACCATTTAGGAAGAAGAGAACCAAAACTACACAGAACCTATTGTATATCTCACAGCGCATGGAATAAATATAATAATAATAAAAACTTCTGAAATCAATCTAGAAATCGGAGTAACAGATTCAAAATAGAAAACCGTAATGTCACAGAGTTATACAAAAGAAAAGACTCCAACAGAAAATGTTTCTAAGAAGAATGGTAAAGATACTATTGAGTCCCACAGTAGCAAACAACGAAATGAGATAGAGTACATATAATGATATATGGATAGCCTCCTGCTGGCCTCCCGGTTAGCTACTCGTGATCACTCTTAACCTTCCTCCGGTCTGCCCATGTGAGAGCACCTAGAGTAATAAGATGCAAAGCATAAAACTCTAGGTCATACAAAGTCTGGTGTAAGCGGTAAAATCAGAAGTATAGAAAATAAACGAAACACACAATATGGTAAACCATACCTAAGTTGTTTCTACATCCAAAGAATTAGCATATAGAAGATCACACTACTATAATAAAATCCGCAATATAAGTATAATCTACGTCTAAGCAATGAGGTGTCTAAATGTCTACATCAGCAATACCTATATCTTTGTTAATGCCTCATACATCTAGTGACATCTCTAGGGTGATAAATGATTTAAACAAGCTCAGAAAACATCATCCATTTTCTCATTCTCTCACTTAATGCATTGGATATATAGTACATTTAGTTTTGAGGTTGTTGTACCTGATCTGAGCAGCAACAGTCTATGTTAGACTGACAAACTCCGCCTGGTTGAGAATGAGCCTAAGTGGTATTCATGACTCCCTTTGGATTAACCAGCTATATCAAATGGATAATCTCAAGTTGAAGGCTCGATAGATGCTCAATCCTTAGCCCTTCAAGTACATGTCTAAACCTACGTACTAATGATCCCTTTGTATATGTAACACTACTGCAGAGCAACTCTAGAACTATCTTCCTACTCCATTTAAAGTTCACTTGTCGGGAACTATCTAGAAAACTATATATGTCATCCAACCATATTTCCAAACCTTCTCTTGACAACTTCTCCATCTTGACTCATGACCTACTTCTCAGCTCTAGGAATTTAACTGGTCGTTATTAAACCATACAAGATCGTCGATCTGAACCATCCCGCATATGCAACATCAAAAGGCTCAAATATGAAGTTGCTCTTATACAAAGTTACTCTCTTCCAAAATTTGGAGATCATCACCAGGATTCCAACGAAAAAACCGCGTCCAAAATGGACTTTGTATGTAAAGTTATGTCTAATTGAATTTGACCCAAAGATGGTACACCGACATAGATTTAAGGAACGCTGATCCGAATTTTAAGGAAGAACGATCCAGATTTTAGGAAAAGCCAATCCAGAATTTAAGGAAGGCTGAATTAAAATGTAAGGAAGATTGAACCAGAGTTTATGGAAAGTCGACTAGGATTTAAAGAATATCAAGCCGAACCTATTTTAGCCATATCTCCTTTGTTTTTAATCCAATCAACTTGAAATTTGAAACATAACAGATCTAACAAAAATATCTTCCAAATATGGGCACTTTTTGAATTTTTGGATTTTAAGGAAGGCCGAGCCGGATTTAGAAATACCATCCAGACTATGGCAAACCGAATTTCTTTTCTCCATATCTCCATTAATTTTGATTTGATTGACTTGAAATTTGAAATGTGGGCACTCCAAGATATACTCTAGCTCCCATAATAATTTTATCCAATTCTGGGCAGTTTTAAAATTTGGCTGATCTGGACATATTCGACAATAACTCCGCTGTATGAACTCCAAACAACCAAAATTTCTCACACAACCTTTGAGATCTTCAAGATCGTCTACTCCATCTTCGGTGTGATTTTATGCAATTTTGATATCTGGACTTTTTCGTAAAATCCTAGTTCTAGGTCACCATTCATAGGCGTTCTTCAAACATTCAAGCCACAACAACTCATACATAAAATCATCCAAAACGGCATACAATAGCATACGATAATAACAAATTAATCCAACTATTTTATATAGTCTAGATTTGAAATAAAAACCATAGATCTACAAATGTTTTCATAGAAATGTTGTCAATTATTCCTAGCCTTTTAAATTCATATTTTTAGCCCAAAATTTTAAATTCCTAACATGTTTAACTTTTTTAAAATTACTTTAAGATTAGGAAATTTAGAATTTTGTAAATAAGATTAAATTACTCATATGCGCCTATGAAATTTGAACAAAACTACAAAATCTGAATAGATCTCTGCTCCTGGCAATCACAAACGTGTTTCTTTAGTCTGAATTTATCAACCTCTATATTTAAGTTTCTGTGGAGATTTTAGGTTTTAGACGAAGAAAATTTTGTTTAATGGAGGTAGGAGCTCTTAGGAAGAAGGAAAGGAAACTAAAATGACAAAAATGAGTTATAGTAACTCATTGTAGCTCTTTATCTCTCTAATCCCGAAATCCACACTGGGTCTACCTGGAAATGGGTCCAAATGGCTGGAATTGAGCTATTTGTGTCCTAAAAATTATTCAAACAATCATATCTTCCAAACTATTTATCCACTTTAGCATATAACCACTCTACGGAAAGGGAAACCATCATCCTGATTCAATGGAAGTGGCTTCAAATAAAATTTCCACTATAGTAAAAATATATTGAAAAAAATAAGATTTTGTCAAGAGTAAAATGGTCATAGAAAAATTCAAAAAGTCAGAAATGTCTTTAATAGCCATACTCAAAATTATATAATGATGCAACTGGTATGAAAATAATATCCCATATTTGTGCATTAACAACGCATAAAACTATAGGTCGTTACAACTACCATGGGTGTTAGTAGTACTTTTATCTTAAAGATAGTTTATTCGAATTATTATCACTTGCATGACTCTATTTCCATTATATCGAATTATAGATCTACTACTATGATGCTTATGGTTCACTATCAATTATTTACTGTTCCGCCAATTTTGTATCAGTTATGTGTTACTATTATACTTTATTGCATATGCTGTGAGAAATACGCTAGATTTTTGGGTTATTTTCTTTTTTAAAACTTTGATGATCGCTTTACATTGGTCGAGCACCATCACAACGCACTATTTGGATGTCAAAGGTGTTAGTTCATGAGTTTTTGATTCATGACAAGAAGAAGAGAAGATCAAGAAGAAGAGAAGATCAAGAGAAGACTAATCGACTGGTCCATACTGTACCAGTCGACTGGAATGTTGAATTGTGCACAATTTTGTGCATTTGTGCGCACACACACACACATAAACACTCACACACACACATATATACACACACACAATCGATTTTCTACCACTTGACTGATCATTTTCTACTAGTCGACTGATTTTTACCAACTATCATTTTTTCAGCGAAGAGAGATTTCTTTTCATTGAAAGATTCAATCTAAATTCAAGAGAAATAGATGCTTCTTTTGATTGAATCTCTTTACAAATGAAAAATACTCATTGTACACTATTTAAACACTTCAATATCACTTTCCTAATCATCAATTCTTGCTTTAATTTCTGATGTTAATCTTTCTACATTCTTTGCATTCAAAAGCTCTCAAATCAACTTTCATTGCTTGAATGTCTAATTTAATATTTTTACTTCTTGATTCAAAGCGATTTTACTTCCTTAAAATCTTCACATACACTTCATATACTTAAAGATAAGATAATAGGAAGGGTATACTCAAAGTGTGACCGATTCATGTTACTTAGAACACATATATACTATATATAGTCAAAGTTACTGTTGTATTTCTGAAGTCGTGTTCTGATGCTCAGGCAAGAAATCCCCTTCGGCTACTCGGGTGTGTGTTAACCTATTACCACGGGTGAAGTGAGGGTACTGCTTAGTGAAATTCCAGAAGGAGACTAGGACCGGACGTAGGACGGTGGTCCGAACCAGTATTAAAATTTCGGGTGTCATTTATTTCTATTTACTGCATTTACATATTGCTTACTTGGGGTATCTTAATATTTATCTCATTAAATATTTATTTGCATAACTTAGTATATCACATTATCTAAGCTTCTGCATATACACATGGTTCCATATTACTCGATCCTACTATTGTTGTCTTTTCTTTTGTCATCAGCGCAGGAGATCTTATAACCGTAAAATAGTTATTTAATATCTCGATAATATGGAAAATAACACGAACATTAACATCAGCACAAGCACAAGCTTCATAGAAGGTCAATCTACTGCATGACCTCCTCTTTTTAATGGCATGAACTAAAATTATTGGGTTACACGTATGAGAATTTATATGCAAGCAAATGGTTTTGATTCTTGTAATATTACCCAAAAAGAATATACACCTCCTACTACTAATTATTCCGAGTGGTCAACCAATGAAAATGCCGAAGCTACTGCTAATGCTAAAGCAATGAATATTTTGCATTGTGCCTTGGATAGAAATGAGTTTAACCAAATTTGTATGTGCAATACTGCACATGAGATTTGGTCAACACTCAAAGTAACACACGAAGGAACTAGCAAGGTTTAAAAAAGCAAGAAATCCATGCTTAAAAGTCAAATTCAGAATTTAAAAAATGAGTGAAAACGAATCTGTCAATGATATGTATTTTAGATTTCAAAACACTTATTATTCATTATTAGGATTAGGAGAAAAATACTCTGATTTTGAAATAGTGTCGAAAATCCTAAACTCTTTAACAGAAGATTTGGAAAGAAAGGTCTTGGCTATTGAAGAAGTTAACGATCTTTCAGCCATGAACCTGAAGAGTTAACAGGAAATCAAATGTCGTATAGAGTTAATTTGCAGACAAAAAGAGTTCATGCACAGGACAAAAAGAACTTAGCTTTTCATGCTGAAAAAGATGAATCGGACTTAGATGAAGAAGATATAGCTTTCATTGCCAAAAATTTCAGAAATTTTTGAAATACAAGAAAGGAATCAAGAACAATGGAAAGAAAATTTTCAAAAATAACAACACATCCTCCTCATCAGTGGTTGAATGCTTCGGTTGTCACAAGAAAGGACATTTTCTAAAAGATTGTCTGGAACAAAAGAAGGAGCATCGCAACAAAAACAAGAAGGAGAAATCCTAAGACTAGCTTTTTCTGTAACTTGAGATGACCCAAATTCTTCATCTTCTGAAGGTTATAGTGAAAGCGATAACGAACAGGCTAACATGTGCTTCCTGGCCAAAGAAAATGAGATTAGTGGTTTTACTTTTGAAGATATGGTAGAAATACGAAATTATTAGAATCTAGAAATAACTGCTGAAGAAAATAAAAACAAGCTAATGAGGATCAGAAAAAGGCAGAATTTGAAAGAGATGTGCTAAAAGATGAAAAAGATATTATTATTTTTTGAAAATTAGATGAAAAGGAGATATTAGAAGATGAAATTAGAAAACTTCAAGAATATCTCTCTAATGCAATTTCTCAACTTTCCTTATTTATTCAAGAAACTGAAGCTCAAAAAGAAAAAGAAAAAAACTTGTTTGCTTCAGAGAATCATGAGTTAAATACTAGGATTAAAATAGTAGAATTAGATAACTCTAGTCTCAAACTTAAATTGGATAATGTTACTAAAAATGTCAGTAATTTTAATAAAGGCAGAGAGAATTTTTCTAGGATTATAGAAAATTCTCAACCTACATCTAGCAAGAAAGGACTGGGATATGTACAGAAAACTGATATTTCAAAGAAATCAAATAAAAAGAAGTCTAAACCTAGCAAGCTAGTAACACCTTCGACAAACAAAAAGGTTTCAAAAACTGTTAATATATGGGTACCTAAAATGAATAATTATTTGAATAAGTATATTTAAACATTCTTAAAACTGTTCACAATAATAAGGATTATATTTATAAAAGGGACACTAAACCCTCTTGGGTTTGGTTTCCTAAGACCTATCTCTTAGGACCACAACGGAGGAAGTGGGTACGAACGTCATTACATTTTTTTTTTTTGCAGATCCCACTCAAAAAGGGAGGAAATGGATACGCAACAATGGTTGCTCAAAACATATGACACGAGACAAAGAGATGATAACAAATATTATTATTAACTGGCCTTTTGGTCTGGTTCCCAAAAGTACGCAATACACGCTCGACTCAGCATATCGCGTGATTTTACATCCCAGAGGCGTTGCCAGTACCAGAAGACCTGAGTCTGGCCACCAGTAGAATGTTGGATCCCTCAAACACGACCACCATTAGTATTCGTTGGCTCGGCTGCGAGCCATGCTCCGAGCCGAAGGCGAGCCGTCCAGCGGGTCTGGGCGCAGCGCCGGTGGGGGTCTGGGGTACCACAGTCCCGACGACGATCGACCAATCTATCCGATTTCCGCCAACAAGTGTGTTGCCCAAAATCACCAGATCGATCAAAATCAGGATTCAGCCAACAACTTCTGCGAATCACGCCACTCCTCCAAACAAAGGCCTCGCAGTCCGAACCGTTTCCGAGCCGAGGCCTCAAATCCTAAAGGAATCGCGAGTCTCGAAGCGCCCAAATCTGCGGTCCACACACCCCGAAAAGAGAATTTCGTACCCCGCAGGTGCGAAATTTTGCACCCAACTCCGAGTTTGAAATTTCGAACCCAGCGGGTGCGAAATTTCGGACCCAACCCCAGGTTCGAAATTTCGAACCCAACGGGTGCGAAATTTCGAACCCAGCCCCGGGTTCGAAATTTCTGCAGCTGCTAGTAGTGGGTTCGAACTTTTGCATGTGGCCCCTATTTTTACCTAATCCTATCTACCCCCACTCCTATAAATAGCCCATGGCCTCACACTTCAAAGGGGTTGGATTTTCTTCACTTGAGACCTTCCTAGAGCTCTATGGGCCCCATTAATGGCATCTCCTATTTGAGGAAGAAGGAGAATTAAATATATTTTTCCCAAATACCTAGCATGTGGCAATTATGAAAGTGAATGTAACGAGAATGGCTCCACCTTGTAATTCTTGAGTGATTAATAAAAGTTCAACATCCTTCCAAAGTGGACGTAGGCCTAATCCGCGGTCGAACTACTACAAATTCTCGTGTCATTTATCGTTTTCTCTTAGTTAGTCTTGCAACCAAATTAACTATTCCTAGTAACAGGAATCTTTGGTGTTTACGACATTTTTTGTCGTAAACATTTGGTGCTTTCACTGAGAATTGAATTCAAGATTTGCGTCTTTCTTCCACATTATCATCTCGACTTTGGCGAGCTTAAGGTTCCTTGCCCAACCTGCTGTTGAGTCCGCTTACGATGGTAAAGAAGTCAAAGAACGCAATGGTCAGCTCTTCAGCCGCAGCCGAGGCCGGTACTTCCAAATACCTCGACCGGTAGATATCCCGGCCACTAATGAAACCGTCCCTCCTATTGTGGACCCCAAACCACCCCTTACACAAACTCAAATCCACATGCTTAATGAAAGACATGAGAGCACCATGGTCGAGCTCAACCAAGCATTAAGGAATAACATCGACCTTATGTAGCGACTTCAAGAGAGTCAACGCTTCATCGCTTGACTTCAACTAGCTCGGAACAATGCTCGACCCCGACCAACTACCTCGGAAACTTCCTCTTCTAAGTCAAGGGGCCCACACCAAAGGAGGAGGTTCAGCCTCATCAACAACGTCGTTGTCCGTACCAATGCCCTCGATAACGGTAACGGTCATGCCAACGGCAATGGAAACGGCAACGACGACCGAACTACAGTCACATATAGCGAGGGGGCACAACATCGAGACCTCTCTCGCTTGATCATCAATGACGGTCCAGGTCCTACAAACCAACCTCTTCCTCGACACAACCTGATGGTCGCTAATCAGGGTGATGGGCCTGCTATTCCAGCGGCCCGCGCTCCTCCAGAACAGGATCCACATCACCCCGCTCCACCGAATCATCCACACCATGACCCAATCATAGATGTCGAGGACATGGAGGAAGATGATCTGATCATCCATCCTAAAAGACGCCCTCGCAACAGAGCCCCAGAACCTCACCAAAATCCATGGGTTCCAACGGCGGATCCGCATCCAACTTATCTTCCCGACATGGTCCGAAGGATTATAAGGGAAGTGCGAGGGAATGAGAACGATTCATGGGAAGCGCACATTTGGCGCAACCCCTTCACAAGAAGGGTAAATGAAGTTGAGTAGCCGCGACGCCTTAGCATGCTATAGATGTCGCTTTATGAAGGCACCACCGATCCCTGTTCCTTCCTAAATCGATATGAATGGCAAATGGACTCGAGCCGGGGCAACGATCTAGTCAAATGCAAGTGCTTCCCAGTCTTCTTATTCGGGACCGCTCTATTATGGTTCTCTCGTCTCCCACTTGGTTCCATTGACAACTTCGGCCAGTTAGTGACACAGTTGGTCAAACAATTCAGGATGCATATTCCAACTCTAAAGAATGCCCTCACCTTGTCTAATTTATACCAAGGACCCGCCGAGTCTCTCAAAAGCTATCTCTCCCGATTCAATGCCCCCCTCGCCGAGGTCGAGGATCCAGACCCTTGCATCATACTCTTCCAATTAGCAAAGGGCGTCCTCCCTACTTCTGAATTCGGGGAATGGATCGATCGAAGGCAGCCGAAAAGCCTCGACGCTTTCCATGAAAAGTTAGGCAAACTTTTGCCAAGAAGAAGCAAGGCGAAACCGACTCTCCATGGTCGGTCTTCCCAACAATCCACATGCAGGTACCATAAATGACAACGTCAAAGGGAAACAAATAGGAAAGCTTTTTGATAAGGACAAGGGGCAGGTCCCTACAAGGAAAGGCCGAATAATAGTAAGCAACGCGGCCGCAACAACGGCCAAGTTCCTACGGAACCCAAGATGCCCGGCCCTCACCGGACATACGAAATCTACACCCAGAAGAATAAATACTTGGAAACAATCTATCGAGAAACGTGCAATGCGCTTCGATACAAGAAACCATACAATAGGGAATCCACTAATCATGAGAAGAATACCGGTAAGTACTATCGATACCACGACATGTACGTGCATAATAGCAATAATTATCGTCAATTCAAAGATGCAATCGAAAAGCTTATCCGCGAGAAGCGCCTTGAGCAGTACATCCAAAAAGCATCATGACTCTTACCGACATTAAGCAAAATTCCGGCTAAACCTAAAGCTCACCCCGTTGGCTGCAATTGACGATGGTACCTCTCACCAGCCCCGAGCGGTAGAGGACCCGCTGGAAACAGATCTCCTTCCACTCATGGACTCTGAAGCTCCTATGACTCAAGCATAGATTCACACGATCAATAAGAAATGTGAGAATGCAGCTTTCGCGCCAGGCACTGAAGATTAACTTCAGCCTTATGCGTCAACTTCAAGAAAGTCAATGCATCGTCATCCTACTTCAGTTTACACAGAACCGCGCCTGCTCGCGGCACGCTGCATCGGAAGTTTCTTCCTACAAAGTTGGGGGACCACATCGAGGAAGAAGGTTCAGCCTCTTTAAAAGCATCGCCATCCACTCCAACACTCGCACGACGATAGCAACGGCGACAAAAATGAGATGATGATCGAACCATCATCACTTACGGCCAAGGAACACAGTAGAAAACCAGGTCCGAGTAACCAACCTTCTACTCGAAAGAGCCCATCTGTCTCCACTCACGATTAGAGTCTCACTCTTGTAGCAGCTCGACGAGCCAGAGTACTTCCGTACCAGTATGCACACCAGCTCGCCCAACCTCGACAGCCATACCAAAACCAGACCATCCATGACATGAAAGAGAGCAAGCTGGATGTGTACAACAGAAGACGTCGACGAAATGGAACTCCCGAAATTCATCAAAACTAAGGGGTTCCATTAGAAAATCCCCCTCCGGCATATCTCCTCGACGTGGTTTGAATAATCATAAAAGATATGCAAAGGAACGCCGACAACTCAAGAGAAACCAACTTGTGGCGTAATCCCCTCACCAGGATCGTACACGAAGCTGAGTGGTCCCAATGCTTCAACACCACATGTGGCATTCTACGAAGGCATAAATGACCTCTATTCTCGGCAATGTTAGAATCACCATCAGAAATGGAAAGCGTTATCCTGGCCATCCCCGGCTTTAACGCTCGAGTCTCCGCTAAGCGGACTCAAACTGTTATGAGTCCAAACTTGTCACCTACGCTTCTAGCATTCAACTGGGCCCAAGCTCACTTCAACCAACTTCCGCATAATCATGTAATCAAAGCTGGAGACTCATAGACTGCCGAATACCTTCCGTCAAGAAGTCGGGCTAGGTTCCAAAGCCCTGGGCCAGATCACGACCTCTAGAATGCGA
Organism: Allium sativum; assembly: GCA_030737875.1. Taxonomy (NCBI): domain Eukaryota; kingdom Viridiplantae; phylum Streptophyta; class Magnoliopsida; order Asparagales; family Amaryllidaceae; genus Allium; species Allium sativum. Next base: position 416,851,360 of record CM060913.1, on the reverse strand, counting down.
TAGGATCCCAACCTCAAATTATCGCTGACACGGTCTGTGGAATCGTGAGGCGACCACAGGGGCATGCCCGCGATGTCTACAAAACCAGTACAGGGCAAAACTCGTTCACGTCGGCGACCCTTAATGCCGAATGGAGCGAGCACTTCGACATATTGACGCTCACCCCATACTTAAAGAAGCCATGATACCCGAATCTTCATTAGCCGCCACAAATGGCACATGGGTTCATTACACGTCGCCTGCGCCATAAAGTGCAAGCGCTTCCCTATCCTTGTCCAAGAAGGCTCTATCTGGGTTCTCTCAACTTCCACCTTGAACTATCCCAACTCTCGACTAACTCGCCAAAAGATTGGTCGCGCAATCCAGGTTGCACGTTACGACACCTAGAGACATCCTCCCAGTCTCGAACTTTTACCAAGGCACCCGTAAAAACCCTCAAAGGCTATCTCGCAAGATCCCACACCGCCTTGGCTGAAGTCAAGAAAACTACTCCTCGAATCACACTCACCTTGCTCATAAATGGCATACAACCCGGTTCTGAACCTAGAGCATGGACCGATCAGAAGCAATCAAAGATTCAGGAGATCTTCTGCATGAATGTCGGCTACTTCCTACGCTGAAATCTAGTCTAAAGGAATCATGATGCTACCCTTAACATCCTGCCTCATGATGACATTCAAAGCTCCAACAACTCTAATTCTATCACTCTGCGCAATTTTCTCGTGTAAATAAAAAAAGATGGAATCATTTTCGACTCCCATCTTTCCACAGCTATACTGCTCTTAGCAACACCCTTGAGAAAATCCATCTTGCAATCTGCAACCTCCAACCATGCAAAAGGCCAAGACCTGAAAGTCCGGCGAGCACACTAAGGAACTCTACAAGATATTGTCGGTTCTACAACATCCCCATACACAACGCAAACATGTCTCGTCGCTTGTAGAACGACCATGAGGAATTCATCCGCACGGGATCTTCGAGCCACTCGATGCTCATCGAAGATTCTCACTACGTGGGACCTTCGAGCATGGGAACTTTGAGCTATTCAGCGCTCGTCAAACATTCCCGCTAAACAGGACCTCAATCAAAAACTAATCCCTCAAGATTGTCCCCCACCTCGTCAGGACTACAACTTCCGTGGTGCAGTTGACTCCAGGTTGTCATCAGAGATACCAGTTTGCAACTCCTCCCTGCTTCTGCCTCCCTCGTTGGAAGCAGAACAAAAACTAAAATAGAACTTTATCCTATAAAAGACACCTCCTTTTCGTTGTGCCATGGCCATTTGTTGTCCTCCATACAGCGCTCCCGATCTCCTCCCATCAACAGGAGGCACGTTGGGAAGCATTATCAGCGGAACGTGTAACACCCCACCTCCGCTAGGGTCACTCACAAAGGGAATGCACTAGTTTTGGTGGAGTATTATCTAGGTAAACATACACAGAGATATCACAAGGCATAACATAAATAAAGCAGCGGTAGAAATTAAAAACCAAATTTTTATTACTTTCAAGAAAAGAGTTAAAACCCCATATATCCAAGGTACAAATTATTCCATTACATCAAGTTCCAAATAAAGAAGCATAAACTTAAGATAACAAAAGTAAATTATTCCCCATAAATAACGGAAGTGCAGCCATAACATAGCTCAAGACCAAACGTACATGAGCTGACAGAAACAAGCTAAATCAAAGCTAAGAGCTAGTGTTTCCTCCCTGAGAACCTGAGGGGGGGGGGAAACGAAAGAAAACGAGGCGAAAGAAAAAGGGTCAGTCATAAGACTGGTAAGCCCTAGTGACTTTCAGTATAAAAACTAGTAAAGGTAACATGACATGTGAAAACTGGAATTAAACATAAGGATGATAACAGGACTGGTATGATAATTAAGATAACAAGATAAGTCAAGTCTAGCATCGCATATTCAAGATTCGTTGCACCCACTGTACTAGTATCTTAACCCATGTCAAGTATTAACCATGAGATGATTCCTTGGCCCAATATCATGAAGTGACCCATTACGGGGTCCTACGGTACGATCTACTAATCGATCAGCTCCCTACAAGTTCTAGCTCATCATGTGTCTGTGTCATACGGCCCTATCCTGAAATGTAGTCACCTGTGCTAGGTCCACCATAAGGTGTATCAAGCCCTATGGTGCCAACCACCGACAAGAATCAAGCACGCACAGTGTAAACCTACTGGTGCCCAATGCCTACTTTTTCAACTCCGGACTACGTGCACGACCATAGTCCGCCTGAACCTACAATGGCGCACCTACTCAGCCGTCGTTCTGGTCGCTTACAATCAGCCCAGTAATCGTGCCCCACCCTGCCTAGTCCCAGGGTATCGTGATACATCTAAGTGGGTTACTGCTGAAAAGGACCGCGTAACTAGGGTTTCTAATGGGTTAAGTATTGTCATTCAAATTCGTGACTTAACCCTATCCAAATCATGTATCAAGTGGGTTAAGTGTGTTCAAGCGGTTCATGACTTAACCCTATCAAATCATCGTGTCAAATTGGTTAAGTATATTCAAGTGGTTCATGACTTAACCCTATCATGTGGCATTAATTCATTAATGCACCCCAACCTCTCACATTAGACTAATTGTTGTGGTCACTGGATTTGTCAGGCGGTTCCGGGCAGATTTACACCACAACATAGTCTAACCTCGGGTTTTACGTGCGATATGACCAACTACCCACATTGGATCCTATTGTTTGCAGTCACTGGATTTGCCAGGCGGTTCCGGGCAGATTTACACTGCAAACTCAACACAACCTCGAGTTGGCCATTTTCAAATTCATTCTAAGTGTCATGTCCAGATTCAGGTTTCGACTCTAAATTCATGTCAAGTTTTCATGTCATGTTTCATGTCAAATCGTGTCAAGTTCATGTCCATATCCAGGTTCAAGTTATAACAACGTTCATGTTCAAGTTCAAAGCCAATTCATGTTTTACCTAATCTACCCAAACCGTATTCCCATCGCACGTAAACTCGAATAGATACAAATAAATCTAATTAGGGAATAACATAAAAAGGGACGGGTACAAGGTGGCAAAAGTGATTACTAGCATAGCATGGTATAACTTGAGATAAATGATTATAACATTACTGGCATATAGAATATCGGCCTCAAACATAAAGATTCCAAATCTAGCAAAATAAGGTACTAGTCAAGATAACAGTTGACATAAGGTGATAGTCATGGTAACGGTTGACATAAGGAGATAGTCATAAACTTGTGACTAATAGCAGATTCAATATTGCAGGCATGATAATATGAGGGGTTTTTCTTTTTTATTTACAACATGAATAGGCCCCAAATCAATGTCATAGTAATATACCCAAAAGTCAAGATCCAAGATGAACAAGAATGGATGTAAAACAGTCATCATACACAGGTCTAATTTCAATTTACAACATATTCATATTACATTTATAGTTTAAATCTAAAAGTAACTAGGGCTTACAGATCGTGGTTCGAGAATTAGAAAAAGAAAGTCGATGTTGAATCTTTATATGCTTAGTCGAGTCCTAACAGAAATCCCCAAATCAGCAATTTTCTTAACGTAGTTTCGACGTAGAAGAAGTAGTCCCTTTTTCTAACTTTTCAACCAAGATTAGAGCAGCATAAGGTCGGAGAGAATTTTGTGTAGAGAGACTAGTGTTAGGGGCTGTTTATATAGGGTCAGGTCAACGAATGTAGATAGAAACGAGGCCAGAAACATCAAAGTGAATCCAGCTTCAAAAGTGGGCTCGGCCACCAGGTCGACACTATGGTCGGCCTGGTCATGGGCAGGTCGACTCTATGGTCGACCCCTAGGTCGACCTGGTCCTGGGCAGGAAATTTCCCGCCCAGTCTGTTCTGTGGTTTGAATTCGAAATTTGAATTCAAATTCTGAACTGTTTTGAACTTGAAATTTTCTGAAAACTTCGAAGGGTCATAACTTGGTCATACGGACTCCGATTTTCGAAAACTCGGACTCGTTTACAAGCAGAATTTTGAGACGAATGCAATGGCGTAACCCATTTCCCTTGATTCTCATTTTAAAAATTAATTCTGCCTTGATTTGTAGTTATAACACATTATCAAAATACGGGTTGTTACATTCTCCCCTCCTTAAAGGATTTCGTCCCCGAAATCTCTAAGTTAGAGAGGATGTGTCCTACCATCCATCATCCATCTACTCAAAACATCATCCACAAGCAACCATTGTCCTTAAAAGGTTTCTAGTGCTGTATGAACATATGCAGAAATCGTGTGTATATGTACTTATCTAATGCAAAAGATCAGGCGGTTACTGATTCAGCAGACCTCCTTAATGCAAAATATGTTAGTGTAATGAATCCAACATGTATGCAAAATTCATAACATACTTTATAATCTCTACATGAGTGCACAAACATTCATTCATATGCAACATCCACGTGATAGCATAACAAGTTCCATCCATGTACAAGTATAAGCACTCATGCATATGCAGCATGAAAATGTGACTGAGCCGATCTAGTGCCTAATGTGTGTCATGCATACACTAGCAATCACTTGCAAACACTTGCAACCATTTGCAAACATCAACCATAACATGTTTCAATCACATGTTTACATCCATATGGTTCTACCTAAGGTTCTCAAGATAAGATCGAGAAGATAACAAGACAAACGTAGGTAGTAGAAGCATGATACGAAAAGGTTTTTTTTAAGTTTATAGGAAAAAGAGATCGGGAATGTACCCTCAAAAAGAAATGGGTAAACCGCGTGTATCTTCTCTTCGGTTTCCCAAGTTGCGTCTTCTTGGGCTTCACTCCACTGAACTTTAACTAGCTTGACTTCTCGATTCCTTAGCTTCTTGATCTTCGTTCCTAAGATACGAATCGGAACTCGCCTCAATGTTGCTTCTTTTTCCACTTCTACGCCTTCAAGGATGCTTGGCTCAAACACTTCGGCTGATTCATGTAAACACTTTCGGAGATGCGAGACAAGAAAGACATTGTGTACTCCGGCCAGCCTCTCGGGTAATTCTACCTTATAGGCCATCCGCCAAACCCTCTCAGTGATAGGGAACGGTCCTACGAACCTTGGTGCTAGCTTTCCAACCGCTCCAAAACGAACTACATTGCGTAACGGAGAAACTTTTATAAAGATCATATCTCCGACTTCGAACTCTAAGTCTGTCCTCTTGTCCGCATAAGATTTCTGTCTATCTTGGGTCGTTTTCATCCGTCTTCGTATCAACTCAACCTTCTCAAAAGTGTCCCTTATCATGTCGGGCCCAAGTATAAACATGTCTGTCGTCTCCCACCAACAAGTTGGCGATTTGCATGGTCTTCCATACAGGGCATCGAACGGTGCCATTCCGATGCTAGCTTGGTAACTATTATTATATGCAAACTCCACGAGAGGAAGATGGTCTTCCCAAGTACTACCAAAGTCAAGAATGCATAGCCTCAGGAGATCTTCTAGTACCATATTTACCCTTTCGGTTTGTCCATCCGTCTGTAGGTGATAGGCCAGGCTTAAACTCAATCATGTACCCATTGCTTCTTGCAGACTATTCCAAAACTGGCTAGGGAAAATCGGGTCACGATCACTAACTATACTAGAAGGAACCCCGTGCAACCATACTAACTCTTGAAGGTAAATAGACGCTAGCCATGATGCGGTCCTCTTGCTTTTCACCGGAATGAAGTGAGCACTTTTCGTGAGCCTATCAACTATGACCTATATGCTAGTATTTCCCTTCCTTGACCTAGGCAGTCCATCCACGAAATCCATCGAGATACTCTCCCATTTCCATTGTGGAACCTCCAAAGGATGTAATAGCCCACTGGGCTTCTTCGACTCGGCCTTTACTTGTTGGCACACCATGCACTTCGAAACGAACTCCGCCACATCCTTTTTCATTCCAGCCCAAAAGAAAATGCGTTTCATATCTCTGTACAACTTATCCCCTCTAGGATGTATGGTCATCTTCGAGTGATGCGCCTCTTCGAGGACTTTCCTTACTAGGTCTCCTACTTGTGGGACACATAGCCTTCCATCGCGCCTTAGCCATCCCTTGTCATCTATGGCATACCTACCGAGGTGACTTGACGTCTCACCACTAACCAGCTTGTCCATGATTTTGACTATCTGTGGGTCTTCCTTCTGTTAAGTCCCTACTTGATCTAGAAGTGTAGGTCTTAACTCAAGACATGCTAACGTAGCAGTCAATGACCCAACAGCAGGTGTAAAATCAAAGGTTGTTATAAACTCAAGGCTTTTCCTTTCAACAAACAAGGGGCTCAAAGTCAACCTTTTTCTACTTAGCATGTCCGCCACCACGTTACCCTTGCCAGGGGTATAAGCTATATCGAAGTCATATGATGCCAAGAATTCCATCCACCTCTGTTGTCTCAGATTCAAATCTTTCTGTGAGAAGAGGTACTTAAGCGATTTGTGGTCGGTATATAGCTCGAAGCTCTCCCCTAGAAGATAATGGCGCCAAGCTTTAAGCGCAAAAACAATCGTGACCAACTCCAAGTCATGCATGGGATGGTTTTTCTCATGAACTTTAAGTTGTCTGCCCCCGTAGAATATTACTCTTCCATCTTGCATTAGGACAACGCCTAATCCTGTGCCGCATGCATCTGTGTACACCGTAAACACCTTGCCTCCGTCAGGTAATGCCAAAACTAGAGCTGTGGTGAGGGCTCTCTTGAGTCTCTGAAAAGCAACGTCACACTCTATGTCCCATGCAAAAGCTAGGTTCTTCTTTGTTAACTTAGTAAGAGGGACTGAAATCTTAGCGAAGTCCTTAATGAACTTCCTGTAGTAGCCCGCCAAACCGAGAAAGCTCCTCACCTCCGTTGCATTCTTAGGAATTTTCCAATCTTGTACCGCAACTACTTTTGCGGGGTCCACGGCTATGCCTTGCTTAGAAACTATATGTCCAAGAAACCGAACTTCCTTCCTCCAAAAATGGCATTTGGAGAACTTAGCCTTTAACTGGTGTGCTCTAAGCGTTTCCATGACTTCCTTGAGATGTCTAGCATGTTGTTCTTCATCTTTTGAGAAGATCAAAATATCATCCACGAAAACTACCACAAACTTGTTAAGGAACTCCCGAAACACCCTACTCATCAAATCTACAAAGTACGCGGGTGCATTCGTTAACCCAAACGGCATGACGAGCCATTCGAAGAACCCATCTGGAGTCCTAAACGCAGTTTTGTCAATGCTATCCTCAGCCACTCTAAGCTGATGGAATCCTGTGGCTAGATCGAGTTGAGAAAAAACAGATGCTCACACAAGCTAGTCAAACAAATCGTCGATTCTTGGTAGTGGGTGCCTATTTTTCTTAGTTAGCTTGTTTAACTCACGATAATCTATGCATAGACGAAGCGAACCATCCGCCTTAGTAGCGAATACCACTGGAGCACCCCATTCAGAAATGCTTCATCTTATGAAATTTTTCTCAAGCAACTCCTTAACTTGTTTACTGAGCTCTCTTCTTTCTCACGGGGCCATGTGCCTAACGGGCAATGAAACTGGCTTGGCATTATCAACAAGATAAATTCAGAAGTCTATCTCGCGTTTAGGAGGTAACCCCCTCACCTCATCAAAGACATCTGGATATTCTCGGACCACTCTTACGGATTGCAAATTATCGACGGACGAGTCAAGAGATTCAAGATAACACAACATGACCGGACCCTTAGGGTTACAAGAAATTTCGAGGGTATTACCAAGGCGAGTCATGAGCCTCACTACCCTTCGTTCAGAATCAAGAATGGTTCCATAATCGGACAGCTAATCCATACCTAGGATCAAACCGTATCCCATAAATCCGAGAACATAAGCATTACACGTGAATACTACGATTAAGATAGAGATCCTCAAATCCACACACATCATAGATAAATGGGTGGAGCCCCCAATTGGATTTGAAACTAAAACGGGATCCTCAACCAGACTAGTACTTAGGTGCAGATTTTCAACGATATCAGAAGAAATAAAAGTATGTGATGCACCAGAGTCAAATAAGGTTCGAACAGGAAAGTCAGAAATGTAAACAAGGCTTTCTACGGAAATATTACTACCTTGGTCAAGAGCTAGAGTGGTGTTGAGAGCATGCAACTGCCCTCCAGAAGGTCCTGCTCGCTGGGTCTGCCCTTGCCCCTGTCATTGCTTCTTAGGGCAATCCTTGCTGATGTGTCCAGTATCTCCACAATGAAAGCATTCACCCAACTTTCTCTTCTTCTTTCTACAGTCTTTAGCTAGATGTCCCGTAATACCACAAAAGTTACACTTCCTTGTCTCACATGCCTTGTTATTATTGTTGTTGTTTCCCTTGTTATTCTTGTTGCCTCCCTTCTTGAAGTCAACTTTCTTATTCTGAGTCTCATTATGCTTAACCTTCTTCTTGCTATTCTTGTCTTCCTCATGAAGTAGAGCCATATGCACCAAGCATTCAAAGGTCGCCCCCATGGGTATATGAGTTATGGTCAAACTGTATAGTGGCTCGTTCAATCCTCGAGCAAAGCGTACATCCTTTTTCTGGGTTGTGTTGACCAAATCCAAACCGAACCGAGCAAGCTGATTAAACTTATTCACGTACTCCCTAACAGACATGTCCCCTTGCTCGAGTGCTAGGAACCTCTCCATATGAAGGTTTTCTTCTGCTGACGATAAGAATTTAAGCCCAAACCTCTCTCTAAAGTCTGCCCAAATCTCAACTGTCCTGGTAGCGTTGGTGACTTCCCACCAAAATACAGGTTCCTCTTTCAACAACCATGCTGCCAACTAAACTTTCCTATGGTCCTCCACATCAAAGATAATAAACAAGTCTTCCGTCTCCTTTAGCCAGTTTCACGCCTCAACAAAGGTTTCAGTTCCAACGAAGTTCTTGTCGCCCATTGCTTTAAAGTCTTTGCATATTTTGGCAAAGGCGGTACCAGGAGGAGGAGGAACCGTATCCACTGGAGGAGGAGGAGGAGGGATGTCTGTCGGGCCCGCGCCATTGGCCCTAGCTTCTAAGTACCTTCGGAACCATCCAGGTATGGGTACTCCCTCGGGAAGGTTAAGATCAGACATGCTGAAAAACGAAAAGAAAAAGATTCAAACGAGGAAACAAAGGAAAGTGCTAATGGCTTTTGGGGAATAGCCTTTTTAAACATAAAACTTTTATTGAAAAAAAATGCTTCTTTATATACGGTTTTGGAAAATAGTTTTAGAAGGTTTTTAAACTTTTGTCCCATCTGGTAACCTTCTACTCTAATACCAAGTGTAACACCCCACCTCCGCTAGGGTCACTCACAAAGGGAATGCACTAGTTTGGTGGAGTATTATCTAGGTAAACATACACAGAGATATCACAAGGCAGAACATAAATAAAACAGCGGTAGAAATTAAAAACCAAATTTTTATTACTTTCAAGAAAAGAGTCAAAACCCCATATATCCAAGGTACAAATTATTCCATTACATCAAGTTCCAAATAAAGAAGCATAAACTTAAGATAACAAAAGTAAATTATTCCCCATAAATAACAGAAGTGCAGCCATAGCATAGCTCAAGACCAAACCGTACATGAGCTGACAGAAAGCAAGCTAAATCCAAGTTAAGAGCTAGTGTTTCCTCCCTGAGAGCCTGGGGGGAAACGAAAGAAAAAGAGGTGAAAGAAAAAGGATCAGTCATAAGACTGGTAAGCCCTAGTGACTTTCAGTATAAAAACTAGTAAAGGTAACATGACATGTGAAAACTGGAATTAAACATAAGGATGATAACAGGGCTGGTATGATAATTAAGATAACAAGATAAGTCAAGTCTAGCATCTCATATTCAAGATTCGCTGCACCCACTGTACTAGTATCTTAACCAATGTCAACTATTAACCATGAGATGATTCCTTGGCCCAATATCATGAAGTGACCCATTACGGGGTCCTACGGTACGATCTATTAATCGATCGGATCCCTACAAGTTTTAGCTCGTCATATGTCTATGTCATGCAGCCCTATCCTGAAATGTAGTCACCTGTGCTAGGTCCACCATAGGGTGTATCAAGCCCTATGGTGCCAACCACCGACACGAATCAAGCATGCACAGTGTAAACCTACTAGTGCCCAATGCCTGCTTTTTCAACTCCGAACTACGTGCACGACCATAGTCCACCTGAACCTACAATGGCGCATCTACTCAGTCGTCATTCTGGTCTCTTACAATCAGCCCAGTAATCGTGCCCCACCCTACCTAGTCCCAGGGTATCGTGATACATCTAAGTGGGTTACTGCTGGAAAGGACCGCGTAACTAGGGTTTCTAATAGGTCAAGTGTTATCATTCAAATTCGTGACTTAACCCTATCCAAATCATGTATCAAGTTGGTTAAGTGTGTTCAAGCGGTTCATGAATTAACCATATCAAATCATCGTGTCAAATTGGTTATGTATATTCAAGTGGTTCATGACTTAACCCTATTATGTGGCATTAATTCATTAATGCACCCCAACCTCTCACATTAGACTAATTGTTGTGGTCACTGGATTTGCCGGGCGGTTCCGGGCAGATTTACACCACAACATAGTCTAACCTCGGGTTTTATGTGCGATATGACCAACTACCCACATTGGATCCTATTGTTTGCAGTCACTGGATTTTCCGGGCGGTTCCAGGCAGATTTACACTGCAAACTCAACCCAACCTCGAGTTGGCCATTTTCAAATTCATTCTAAGTGTCATGTCCAGATTCAGGTTTCGACTCTAAATTCATGTCAAGTTTTCAGGTCATGTTTCATGTCAAATCGTGCCAAGTTCATGTCCATATCCAGGTTCAAGTTATAACAACGTTCATGTTCAAGTTCAAAGCCAATTCATGTTTTACCTAATCTACCCAAACCGTATTCCCATCGCACGTAAACTCGAATCGATACAAATAAATCTAATTAGGGAATAACATAAGAAGGGACAGGTATAAGGTGGCAAAAGTGATTACTAGCATAGCATGGTATAACTTGAGATAAATGATTATAACATTACTAGCATATGGAATATCGGCCACAAATATAAAGATTCCAAATCTAGCAAAATAAGGTACTAGTCAAGATAACAGTTGACATAAGGTGATAGTCATGGTAACTGTTGACATAAGGTGATAGTCATAAACTTGTGACTAATAGCAGATTCAACATTGCAGGCATGATAATATGAGGGGGTTTTCTTTTTGTTTACAACATGAATAGGCCCCAAACTAATGTCATAGTAATATACCCAAAAGTCAAGATCCAAATGAACAAGAATGGATGTAAAACAGTCATCATACACAGGTCCAATTTCAATTTACAACATATTCATATTACGTTTAAAGTTTAAATCTAAAAGTAACTGGGGTTTACAGACCGTGGTTCAAGAATTAGAAAAAGGAAGTCGATGTTGAATCTTTATATGCTTAGTCGAGTCCTAACAGAAATCCCCAAATCAGCAATTCTCTTAATGTAGTTTCGACATAGAAGAAGTAGTCCCTTTTTCTAACTTTTCAACCAGAATTAGAGCAGCATAAGGTCAGAGAGAATTTTGTGTAGAGAGACTAGTGTTAGGGGCTGTTTATATAGGGTCAAGTTAATGAATGCAGATAGAAACAAGGCCAGAAACATCAAAGTGAATCCAGCTTCAAAAGTGGGCTCGGCCACCAGGTCGACCCCCAGGTCGACCTGGCCCTGGGCAGGTCGACTCTATGGTCGACCCCCAGGTTGACCTGGTCCTGGGCGGGAAATTTCCCGCCCAGTTTATTCTGTGGTTTGAATTCGAAATTTGAATTCGAATTCTAAACTTTTTTGAACTTGAAATTTTTTGAAAACTTCGAAGGGTCATAACTTGGTCATACGGACTCTGATTTTCGAAAACTCGGACTCGTTTCCAAGCAGAATTTCGAGACGAACACAATGGCGTAACTTGTTCCCCTTGATTCTCATTTTAAAAATTAATTATGCCTTGATTTATAGTTATAACATGTTATCAAAATACGGGTTGTTACAGAACATTCAGAAGCGAGCCCGAGAATTCCAGTTCTCTATCATCCCCAAGACCGTTGTCTGTGATACATCAATCCCCGAGATTATCATTGGAGATATCGGCCATCGACTCATTAACATCATCGGCTCGCCCATAATAAAAAAATAAAAAGGAGGCGAGAGAAAAGATGCAATACCATTAAGAAGGCATACACACTAATGTTTAAAGGTCAAAAAATGGGACCTCGAGCGCAACTGCCGACGGAAATATCTGTTGGTAAAGGGTCGCAACCTTTCCAATTGTCATTACCGTTGCAATTCGAACAAAATCACCCATTCATTGATTGATGCCTCATTCCGTCCTATGTATATATAGGCCTGCAAAAAAAATATGTATGAAATGAAAATGAAAAGCAAGGCCCCTTCTCCAAGACACACCTTCTCTTTGTTGTACCATAGCCATATTCCACCACGTAATGCTCCAGTGACTTGGGGGCACGACTGGAAGCTCAATTGAATCGAAGGCCCGCTTGAATGCACATCGGTGTCCTCAAACGAGTGTTTCCTCCACCTGTACGCCTTGCCCCTCTTTAGGATGGCCCATACTCACACAACGGAAGCTCAGAGATGGAACTTTCAAACTCTCAACCATGGATGGAGCGAACTCCCAAGGGCATGGAACAACGAACATCTCCACCTTTGCTTTACATAACTCAGTGTATAATTGATTAACGTGTAACACTTCGTATTTTATGAGAATATTAAAATAACAAATTAAAGAATAATTTATTTGAAAAAGAGGAATGAGAAAATAATGATGTTTAGCATTGTTCTAAGGTTTGTAAGAAAAAGACTTAGTAGCTCATTTGGTTAGAACATGTGACTTGCATACAAGAGGTACAGAGTTCCATCCCCGCCAGCGCCATATTTTTGTTTTAGAGGAATGGCTAAAAAGTGGCTTAGTGCGAACGCAGTTCAAAAAGTGGTTTAGTGTGAAAATGGTTAATTATGAAGAAGTTATTAAGCCATGAAGTTTGTATGCATATGAGAGAAATATATATATATATATATATATATAAATTAAATAAATAAATATTCAAAAAAATTTCAAAACAACGGATCAGGAGGGGGAATAGCCGAACCGCACCATTTTTGGAGTTGACCCGAGCCCTGCTGGGTCGACTAGAAATCAATCCAGGGTGTTTGGCTGCCAACCCGTTGGCCCGATTCGCCCTAAGCGCTGATATGGCATCTGAGTGGTCCAGATCAGTTCTAGGGTTAATCCTAAGGCCTAAATAACTTCCTACATCTATATATACACCCTAAGACCTAACCCTAATTCATAAATATTATCTATGACACGATTATGCTGTCAAATTCTCTCTTAAACCCTAGCCGCTGCCTCTAAATCAAATCTCAAGTGTTCAACTTCAACTAAAATTAAAGATTAGAGCTTCTACAACAATTCAAGAAGATAAATCAGCAACACCGCAACATTTCTACACCAATTTCAGTGCATAATTCTATTCTTTAACCCCGAAAGGTGAGCATGGTGATTTTCACAATATAATGGGATTAAAAGTAACATGATGAAGTTGTAAAGAGGATTCAAATGTATGTATGTAATTTAAATCTCATCCAAGTCTTCACCTTTTTGATTCATGTCATCATATGACTATGTTTCTATGTAAAGTTCATACCTTTATCAGTTTATTCATGTTGAATATGTCATTATGCCTCTATGCCAGTTTACATGCCCTTTTATTTCATGATGTTGTGTTAATTCCAATTTTCTGTGATTTGATTCACTCTTCTTATCCCTATTCCTTTTATTTTTGGACCTAGGCTACCTTCGAGCCTATGTTAAAAGTACGTGTGAATGCAAATATGTGGGAACGATGGGAATATGTGAAATATGGAAAATTGGATATTATTGGATATTTTGGATAATTGGATAATATGTGAAATTGGCAAATTTGGGTATGAATTACATGGAATTGATGAAATTGCCTATAATTGTAAATTTGTAATTGAGGCTAATTAATATGTAATTAGTGACAATTTGTAATAGGCAATATTATAAACATGATTATATGTTTAATTGGATATACATGACATGAAAATTAGGTATGGGTGAAGTACGATTATTAATAAACCTTTGACACGAGGTTAGGCGCAATTGTGGTGTAAGACTGCTCGGAACCGCCCGGCAAATCCAGCTGCTACAATTGGACGTCTAATGTGAGAGGTCAAAGGAATGAATTGTAGGCGCAACGGTTAATGACACGAGGTTAGACCCGGTTTGTGGCATAAGACTGCCCGGAACCGCCCGACAAATCCAGCGGCCACAAAGCGTTCGGTCTAATGTGGGACGTCATGCACTGTTCGTCATAAGGAATGAATTAAGGAATACTAACCATAATAATACATGGGTATGGTTAGAGGGTTAAGTGGGGTGACATGTAAATTATGACATGTAAATTATGACATGTAAATATGGACTTAACCGGTATAAGATAAGACATGTAAATTACGACATGTAAGTATGGACTTAACCATAGCATGTGTAAGACATGGACATTTAAATTAAAATGGTTAAGTAGGAGAAAAACCTAGTGGGGACCAAGCATAGGTGGGAGGCTTGTGTCAGATGGGGGACCTGTTTCAACCAGTAACCTGTTTGAGCATCTAATTGGGCCCGGTACTAGGCCGGGGTTGGGGCACGCTTAATGGACTTGAATGTAAGAGGTCAAAACGTGAATAGCGGTGGCAACGCTAGTCCAATGGGTTCATGTGTGTGCATGGGTCCGGGCTGGTAGGTAAGACGTTGTTGCATCGTGTAGGTATGGCCGTGCATTTTATGTTGGTATCGGGGTTGCCACTTTGGGGAGTGATACAGCTCACTGTGCAGCCAGCACGGGTGCCTACGGGGTTTAAGGAGATAATCGAATGGGTAGGGTAAGGGTACCATATCGGTGGTAGGAGCAAGCTGGCACCTACGATAGCAGCTAGGTACAAGTAACTACCAAGTTTGTCATGTGGGTACAGTTAGTGGGAAGGGATCAACCTTTAGTAAATAGAGACTAGTAGATGTGCGGTGTAATTAAGTAATGTGGTGTAACTTAGCAAAAGTGCGGTGTAACGAAATACATGTTGGTTAAGTTGGATAGTCCTTTGGGAGCTAGTCTGATGTTGACTTCGGTCTTCGGGGTTAGTACTTGGAGGGTTGTTCGCTTAGCCAAGGTGTAGGATTGTCTTGGTACTTAGAAACGGAATAATCTTGTCCATCCTTTTTATCTACCTTATCTATGTTACAGCCATATCATGATGCCTATTTATGTCTTGATCATTTACCTTACCTATTATTTGTTAAAATTACTGGACTCGCCAGACTTTATATCCGACCCGTTTTGTTTCCACCTCTTTTCTTTCCTTCCCCCCCTCAGGTTTGCAAGGAGGGAATACTACAGCTTAGTGCCGATTTCTTTCAGTTGCTTGAAAAGAGTAGATGTATCGCTTTGGACTCTCTCATCATTGTGGCTTTGCTTATGCTCAGTGGGGATTTATGCATTTATGTTATTTAAGTATATGCTTCTTTATATACTTTGAAGTTTTTGGAAAAGACAATTGATCCTGTTGTAATTGTTTTTGGAGACCACTTATGTAAGCTTGTTTTGAAGTTATGATGCTATGAAATAAGTTTTATCTTCCGCCGTGTTTTATTTATTTATTCTTGTAATTTATCTGTTCTATACTACTATAACGCTTCATGACATTAATGCATTCCCTTTGTGAGTGACATTAATGGCCATGGGGTGTGACATCACGCCTTCCAACGATGTTTTGCTTTCCTGCAATTTGAGGCATTGCAAAGGCTACTACTACCACGGTTGTCCTTAGAATTGATGTTCAGTTTCTTATCGCCCTTCCATGTTTACTCTGTGCATGACGTTCCTGATGTGTTTGATTGATCCTGACAACCAGCTTGCGTGCAAACATGCGACCGTCGTGTCGGCACCCCGAGCATGGGAGCTGATGTCGCCATCCGAACCTCGATCCAACATCGAAGCCAAACAACACTGGCTACATTCGGCACCTCGAGCACAGGAGCCGGCAACGCTACTCGAGTCGGCGACCCATGGCGCAACCGAGTATAAATAACCACCAACTTGAACCTCGGCCCCATGCCGAGACCGAGGATAAATCGTTCCATGCCCAAGTCCAGGTGACTTGGTGCCGCCACCCAACGGCCGACTAAGAGTGATGAAAGTCTCTATTCACCAGTTACAGGTGCCGATGGAATCTTGGCGCAGCACCAAGACCGACCTTAAATCGTTTCTTCCCGAAGCCCTAAAGGCTTAGGTGCAGCCCATGGCCATAATCGGACCCTACGGGCTGATGACCGGAGCTTTTCTACGCCGGCGAATAAATGACGCTTGGCAGCTCACCCTAAACCGATGAACGATGGGAGGGCCACACAATAGACGGACCACACAACGCGATGTTATACGCCTTCGCTACACCTGGGATTAACCCTGGGCAACCCAAACACAGCAGGCACTCAGTCTGGCTTCACAAACTATGGGTTTCCTGAGCTGAGGGAAACTTACTAGAAGCCTGCTCTCTATCGTACCCCTCCAGAATAATTGACCCAGAGCGCAGTACACAATCACACCCCTCTAGAATAATTGACCCAGAGCGCGGTACACAATGGCTTTTTTGTTAGGTGTAACGATAAGTATGCTTATGCAAGTACGGGACGCCTGAAAACATAAGAAGAACATCCAAACACTTAACACAAATTACGATCTTTACTAATTCATATTTCATTTTTACACACACACATTAAAACACACTACATGTCTAATATCTTTTCTCTCTGATGATAGGTATACATGAATACCACACCATGTCTTTAAGAACCGAAAGCAAGGACCACGCTCACATAGGCTATCGGTCGACCTCACCCAAAGTATCTATAATTCCTTTAACAATTATTGATGCTACTCATCCTTCTCTTGTAATTTCCTTTTTTTGTACAGGTTCGGCACTTGATAGGTCACCACCAGCGATTGTCCCCTTCCTTCCAGAATCGCTTCCTCCTCCTCTACTCTTCACAAGAGTAGCAGATTCATAAGACATCAATGTGCACATCCCGCCATTATCCTCGCTGCTTTTAATTACCGTAACTTCCCTGAGAGAGCGATACATGGCAACAGCTTAGGGATGATGTAAAAAGTGAGGACCACTACAGCCTGGGTTTCTCCCTAAGTCTTCTTGGCGCCTTACTCCGCTCTCTTCTAAGCATCTTCGGCGGTCATCTAACTAGCTAGCCCCCTGGCGTGGAGTTGCATAATTGCATCTGCTTCGAGTTTGCTGAGGGTTCCCTCGCCCTCTTTTGGTGGCCATCACCGATGGCTTTCCTTTTTCTTAGCCTACTCAGAGGCCCTCTCCTTCTCCACTTCAAAACCGGCCTACTTTTTCGCCACCGCAGTGGCAGATTTCTCCTCAGCACCCTGGCTAGCCTTTGCCCAGGCATATTGTAAGACAGAGTCATCCTCTCCCTCTTCTTCTCTGGCTCCTCAAACTTTGCCACCAGCTGGCTTCGTAATCTTCCATTTTAGCTTGCATCGCTTGCACACTTACATTAGCTATGCTTATCGCATGAGCACTACGGTCAACCATAATTATCCTCCTCTGGAGAGACTCATATAAACATGGGATTCCGAAGCCGAGGGTTCTCCTACTTCTCCAGGTTGATCCCATTGTAACTCCAACCAGGACTTGGACGCTTGAGGAAGCACGACGGAAAAACTTGATGTCGCCTCCACTGCAAGGGGGCTTCCTAGCAAAAGAAGCAACTATTTGACTTCTAAGGGTTCATCGCCCACACCCTTTTCAGTTAGTAGGTACTTGAGCTTGGGGGCAGTCCCTCACTTATCCTTGCACTTGCAGGACCGGAGAATGATCCACACCAGCTTCCACGCTGGTATTTCCATAGCCACAACCTTCGGGGCAACCATCCAAAGAGGAACATGCGCCTCGCCACGAGGATGATCCAGACCCTAAATGCTCAGGTCTCAGAAACTTCTAGCTCCTGCCAATACTAGGCAGACCAGGCATCGAAGCCCGAACCAAAGGACAGAGGGAGAAATACAACCATCAGTTCCCCAAGGGACGGGAGAATTTAGACAAGATCTCAGTACGCAAAAGAAAAAATTCATACTCAATGTAAGTTCTCGAGTTTCCATGGTCGGTTCACTGGGTCCTCAATGTTCAAACGCCTTACCAGCGAGCTCATACTTAAACACAACGTGAAGCTGACTCACACTCCTCGATGCAACAGCTTCCTACCTACAAGCGCATCAGAACGTGGTGACGACACCTAATTCTAATAGCTATGGCAGTGATTATCGATAACCATCAACACCATTCTCGGGTTGGTAAAGGGTTACAACATAATTGTGCTGGAACTAACGACTCAACCGTATGTTTACATATTATGTGCATATCCGTGTAGTCAGCCCGAATAAGTCCATCTTCATAATCATTCACCAACCAGTTGTGTTATGTTCAACTTCAATTATAAACCAATCATGAAACATTGAGAAACGATTCAAACTGGCTAGCTCGTCCCTGACGTCGAGCAAAACCTAGCAGATACCTGGGCTTGGGGCATCACCCTACCGATTACTGCACCGGCCTGGCAATCTCAAGACTCGATCAGTTCCCCTTTAGTCTCTACGCGGGCGTCATCTTCACATCATCCCTTGGAGTCACCATCTTGAGAGCGCCTTCACCTTGCAACGAAGGCAATCCAGAGACAATGTCCAGGCCTTGGAGGCTTTTTCGGCTTCCCATCAGTGCCCAGACTCCATAAAAGGCAGGCACTCCAGAATATGATGGAAACCTTTAGCCTCAACAACTAGCGCCATGGCCGCTACCAACCGCCAACGCAACGCCCGAGTCAATATGCAACTGCATCATGGTAGCGTTATTGATCGGATCACGAGACTAGCAGCCCATCTATGTGTCGACATCCCAGATAAGCATTTGAGCCGACAACCCAAGCAAGTCCACTCCTCAAGGACTGCGCCGCGACACCAAAACTTGGTAATCTTTGTTCGGTCATTAGGCTCCATGCAAATGTTAAAGTTTACTAGCCCAAGTTTGGATCCAAGACTAAGTCATCAGAGTGCGAAGTTATGCGGCATGCTCCTACGCACTTGTTAGATTATCACATCCCTCAAGCCAACTTCGACCATCTGAAAAACCAGGACGGTTTATTAAGTGTCCAGGATACGAATCCCACTCCCAAATTCACGCATACTTGGCAAGCTTTATCTGAATTTCTAATTCTGTTTCCTATGATCCGTCGCTCCACGTTCTTGAGTGCCAAATCTGAAAGCCCTCTTACTTTCCATATCTCTCTTCCCTTATCCCAAAACCCTAACAACACCTTGAACTTCCAAAGTAAAAAAAAAGAAGTATTTCGGCATGCCTTATGTAACAACCTGTATTTTAATAACATGTTAAAACCATAAATCAAGGCAGAATTAATTTTTAAAATAAGAATCAAGGAAACGGGTTGGGCCATTGCGTTTGTCTTGAAATTCTGCTTGGAAACGAGTCCGAGTTTTCGAAAATCGGAGTCCGTATGAGGGAGATATGACCTCCGAAGTTTCAGAAATTTTCAAAATCGAAAACAGCACGAAAATTCGGATTCAAATTCGAATTCAAAACCCAGAACAGGCTGGACGGGAAATTTCCCGCCCAACACCAGGTCGACCTGGGGGTCGACCATAGTATCGACCTCCCAGGGACCAGGTCAACCATAGTGTCAACCTGGGGGTCGACCTGCCTCCCGAACCTAGTTTTTGGACCTGATACATTCTGATGTATTTAGACACGTTTCGTGACCAGATTCATCCGCCTAATCCTATATAAACAGCCTCCTAGCCTCATTCTCTTTAAACCATTCTTCTCTAACCTTATGCTGCACAAATTCTTGATGGACATGACTTCTTCTTCCTCCTCTAAATTAAATTAAATTAAATTAAATCGCGAAGATTATTTCTTGAAGACTACGGCTAGGAATTTCTTATTGGGGATTTGCTTCTACAATAAAAGCAAGATTCAACGATTCAACGAAAAATTTCTAGACTTGACTTCTGCATCTTAATTTCTTAGACTACGATCTGTAATTTCAAGTTACTTTTAGATAAAAATTATAAACTGAATATGGACATGTTATAAATTGGAATTGGATCTATGTATGATAATTGATTCATATCTATTCTTGTTCATCTTAGATCTTGACTTTTTGGAAATATTGCTATGAAATCAGTTTGGGCCTATTCACGTTGTAAATCAAACTCTTTCATGTCTATAATGTTGAGACTATTGTTAATGGCCAAGGACTATGACTGTGAACATAAGACTATGCCTATGCCTATGCCTATGACTGTGAACATAAGACTATTGCCTATGACTATAACAAGGACAATTGTGGCTAATCACCTATGACTCTTAATTATGAGAATTATTGCCTATGATTATGAACATAAGGCTATTGTCTATGACCATGACTTTGAAACTATTACTGTTAATTGCCTATGACTATTGCCTAGAACTATTTTGGATAATTATCCATGACTATTGTGATTAATCGCTTATGGTTCATAACTATGAGATTTCTACCTACGACCATGACTATGATCATTGTGGTTAATTGCCTAAGACTATTTGATTTTTCATGCCCATAACACTATATTTGAAAACCATGTTGTACACCGAGTTGGCATTTTGTTGGCTCTCATACCTAGGGTGTGACTTGCTTAGTTTATTTGCTATTATGTACACTAAAACCATTGGATCCATTATCCTTGTATTTGGCTTGCTTTTGCATACCTATTCTTTTATGTCAACTTTTATCATGACTATCGCCTTATTTTGCTAGATCTGAAATGCTGTTATTTTCTATATGTTAGTGATGTTGTAACCAATTATCTCAAGTTGTATCATGCTAGTCTTGTAGTCCCTTTTATTGCTTTATACTCGTCCCTTTTGCCTATAATAGTTTTGATGTTACTCCCTTTATTTCGGGATTTGAATTTATTTGTAGTATAGATCGATTCACGTTTACGTGCGATGGGAATACGATTTGGGTAGATTAGGCAAAACATGAATTGGTTATGAACATGGATTATGAACTTGATAATAAGTAAAACTTGAAACATGAACATTGTTATATCTTGAATCTAGATGGGGACATGAAACCTGCCTTGAAAACTTGACATGAAACTTGAACATGGGCATGACACTAGAATGAACTTGAAAATGGCCAACTCGAGGTTGGGTTGAGTTTGCAGTGTAATTCTGCCCGAAACCGCCCGGCAAATCCAGTTACTGCAAACAATAGGATCCAATGTGGGTAGTTGGTCATATCGCGCTTGAAACCCGAGGTCAGACTGAGTTGTGATGTAATTCTGCCCGGAACCGCCTGGCATATCCAGTGACCACAACAACAGGTTAGATGTGAGAGGTTGGGGTGCATTAATGAATTAATGCCACATGATAGGGTTAAGCCATGAACATGAAAGACAACACTTAACCAACTTGACATGCTATACTGATAAGGGTTAAGTCACGAATTTAAATGACAACACTTAACCTGTTGGACGGAAACCCTAGTTACACGGTCCATTTCAGTAGTAACCCACTTGACATATCATGGTACCCTTGAACTAGGAAGGGTGGGGCACGATTACTGGGCTGATTGTAAGCGACTAGAACGACGGCTGTGTTGGTGCGCCAGTGTAGGTTCAGGCAGGCTATGGTCGTGCACGTGGTCCGGGGTTGAAAAAAGCAGGCATTGGGCATCAGTAGGTTTATCTGTGCATGCTTGATTCGTGTCAGTGGTTGGCACCCTAGGGTTTGATACACCCTATGGTGGACTTAGCACAGGCGACTACATTCGTGATAGGGCCGTATGACACAGATGCACAACGAGCTAGAAATTGTAGGGAGCCGATCGATTAGTGGATCGTTCCGTTGGACCTAGTAATGGGTCATTTCATGATGTTGGGCCAAGGGATCATTTCATGGTTAATATTTGACATGGGTTGGGATACTAGTACGGTTGGTGCAGCGAACCTTGAACATGCGATGCTATACTTGATTTATACTTGATTATCATGTTATGTTAGTCTATTTTGCCCATCTTGTCATCATCCTTCTGTTTACTTTCAGTTTATACATGTCATGTTACCTTTACCTATTTTTATGCTGAAAGTCACTAGAACTTACCAGTCTTTATGACTGACCCATTTTCTTTCGCCTCTTTTCCTTTCGTTCCCCCCCTTAGGTTCTCAGGGAGGAAACTCTAGCACTTAGCTTGGATTTCACTTGCTTTTGGTTCAGCTCATGTATGGTTTGATCTTGAGACTATGATATGGCTGCATTTCTGCTACCTTTGGGGAATTAAGCTACTTTTTTATGTTTTAAGTCTATGCTTCTTTATTTATGCAAGATAGAATTTTTTGTAACGGAAAATAATGACCTTGGCTATTTGATGTAAAATGTTTTGACTCTTTTTGAAAGTAATGAAATTTAGCTCTTGTATCTTCCGCTGTTTTATTTATGTTCTATCTTGTAATATTTCTATGTTTGTTTACCTCGATAACGCTCCTCCAAAACTAGTGCATTCTCTTTGTGAGTGACCCTAGCGGAGGTGGGGTGCTACATTTAGTATCAGAGAAGAAGGTTATAAGACTGGGAAAAAGTTTTTAAAACCTTCTAAAATTATTTTCAAAATCGTTTACAAAGAAGCATTTTTCAAGAAAAGTCTTGTTTTATTTAAAGGCTATCCCCCAAAAGCCATTAGCACTATCCTTTGTTTCCTCATTTAAATCTCTTCTTTTTCATTCCAGCATGTCTGGGAATCTTAACTTTCCAGAGGGCATGCTAATACCTGGCTGGTTCAGAAGGTACTTAGGGGCTAAGGCCAACGATGCAAGCCTAGCAGATATTCCTCCTCTAGCTACAGCGATTCCTCCTCCTCCTTCCCCTCCTCGTGCAATTGCTTTCTCAAAGATCTGTAAAGATTTTAGGGCCATGGGTGGAAAGGACTTCAAGGGAACTGAATCATTCGTAGAAGCGAGGAACTGGCTCAAAGAAACTGAGGATCTATTCGTTATCTTCGAGGTGGATGATAGGCAGAAGGTACAGTTGGCGGTATGGTTGCTCAAAGACGAAGCTTCCTATTGGTGGGAAGTCACTAACGCCGAGAGGCCGGTTGAAACATGGATGGATTTCAGAATAATGTTTGAGACGAAATTCCTCTTGCAAGATGAACGAAGTTTACAGCTAGAAAAGTTCTTATCTCCTAAGCAAGGAAATATGACTGTCAAAGAGTACGTCAATCAATTCAATCAGCTGACCCGATTTGGACTAGACTTAGTGAATGCCCCTCATAAGAAGGCTCTCCGTTTTTTCAAGGGATAGAATGAGCAGCTTCACAGCTTAGCTATGACCCACATACCTATGGGGGATACTTACGAAAAGTTAGTAGACATGGCACTCTTAAACGAAGAAGACAAGAATGGCAAGAAGGAGGTCAAGGCGAATGAGTCTCAAAACAAGAAGGTAGACTCCGAGAAAGGAGGCAAGAACAACAACAACAACAATAACGATAGCAGGACACGTAAGAAAAGAAAATGCACTTTTGTGGTACTGAGGGGCATATAGTCCAGGATTGTAGAAAGAAGAAGATGAAGATGAAGATGGGAGCATGCTTTCAGTGTGGTGATACTGGACATATCAACAAGAACTGCCCTAAGAAGCAAGGGCAAGCCCCGCAAGTAGGACCTTCTGGGGGTACATCTTTAACTTCTTCTCCTAGATGCTTTGTTTTATCTTGCTTATCTTCTCAATCCTATCTTGAGAACCTTAGGTAGAACCCTTTTGGATGTAAACATGTGATTGAAACATGTTATGGTTGATGTTTGCAAGTGGTCGCAAGTGGTTGCTCGTGGTTTCATAACATACATTAGGCACTAGACCGGCTCAGACACATTTTAATATTGCATATGCATGAGTGTTTGTACTTGTTTATGGATGAAATTGAATGTGTTATCATGTGAATGTTGCATATGGATGGATGTTTGTGCACACATATAGTGTTTGTGTGACTAGGACTATTTGCATACATGCTGGATTCATGGCACTAAACATATTTTGCATTAAGAAGATTAATCAGGCCTGATCATTTGCATTAGATAATGAACATATACGCACACTTTCTGCATATGTTCATATAGCATTAGAAATCTTTTAAGGACAATGATTTCTTGTGGATGATGTTTTGAGTAGATGGATGATAGGATTCATTCTTCTTAACTTGAAGATTTCGGGAACGAAATCCTTTAAGGAGGGGAGAATGTAACAACCTGTATTTTAATAACATGTTAAAACCATAGATCAAGGCAGAATTAATTTTTAAAATAAGAATCAAGGGAAACGGGTTGCGCCATTGCGTTCGTCTCGAAATTCTACATGGAAACGAGTCCAAGTTTTTGAAAATCAGAGTCCATATGAGGGAGATATGACCCTCCGAAGTTTCAGAAATTTTCAAAATCGAAAATAGCTCAAAAATTCGGATTCAAATTCGAATTCAAAACCCAGAACAGGCTGGGCGGGAAATTTCCTGCCCAGGACCAGGTTGACCTGGGGGTCGACCATAGTGTCGACCTCCCAGGGACCAGGTCGACCATAGTGTCGACCTGGGGGTCGACCTGCCTCCCGAACCCAGTTTTTGGACTTGATGCATTCTGATATATTTAGACTCGTTTCGTGACCAGATTCATCCGCCTAATCCTATATAAACAGCCTCCTAGCCTCATTCTCTTTACACCTTTCTTCTCTAACCTTATGCTGCACAAATTCTTGATGGACATGACTTCTTCTTCTTCCTCTAAATTAAATTAAAATAAATCGCGAAGATTATTTCTTGAAGACTACGGCTAGGAATTTCTTATTGGGGATTTGCTTCTACAATCAAAGCAAGATTCAACGATTCAACAATTTAACGACAAATTTCTAGACTTGACTTTTGCATCTAAATTTCTTAGACCACGATCTGGAAGTTCAAGTTATTTTTAGATAAAAATTATAAACTTAATATGAACATGTTGTAAATTGGAATTGGATCTATGTACGATAATTGATTCATATCTATTCTTCTTCATCTTAGATCTTGACTTTTTGGGAATATTGCTATGAAATTAGTTTGGGCCTATTCACGTTGTAAATCAAACTCTTTCATGTCTATAATGTTGAGACAATTGTTAATGGCCAAGGACTATGACTGCGCATATAAGACTATGCCTATGCCTATGACTATGAACATAAGACTATGCCTATGACTGTGAACATAAGACTATTGCCTATGACTATGACAAGGAAAATTTTGGCTAATCACCTATGACTCTTGACTATGAGAATTATTGCCTATGGTTATGAACATAAGGCTATTGTCTATGACCATGACTTTGAAACTATTACTGTTAATTGCCTATGACTATTGCCTATAATTATTTTGGATAATTATCCATGACTATTGTGATTAATCGCTTATGGTTCATAACTATGAGATTTCTACCTACGACCATGACTATGATCATTGTGGTTAGTTGCCTAAGACTATTTGATTTTTCATGCCCATAACACTATAGTTAAAAACCATGTTGTACATCGAGTTGGCATTTTGTTGGCTCTCATACCTAGGGTGTGACTTGCTTAGTTTATTCGCTATTATGTACACTAAAACCATTGGATCCATTATCCTTATATTTTTCTTGCTTTTGCATGCCTATTCTTTTATGTCAACTTTTATCATGACTATCGCCTTATTTTGCTAGATTTGAAATCCTATTATTTTCTATATGCCAATGATGTTGTAACCAATTATCTCAAGTTATATCATGCTAATCTTGTAATCCCTTTTATCGCTTTATACTCGTCCCTTTTGCCTATCATAGTTTTGATGTTATTCCTTTTATTTTAGGATTTGGATTTATTTGTAGTATAGATCAATTCACGTTTATGTGCGATGGGAATACGATTTGGGTAGATTAGGCAAAACATGAATTGGTTATGAACTTGATAATAAGTAGAACTTGAAACATGAACATTGTTATAACTTGAATCTGGATGTGGACATGAAACCTACCTTGAAAACTTGACATGAACTTGACATGAAACTTGAACATGGGCATGACACTAGAATGAACTTGAAAATGGCCAACTCGAGGTTGGGTTGAGTATGCAATGTAATTCTGCCCGGAACCGCCCAGCAAATCCAGTTACTACAAACAATAGGATCCAATGTGGGTAGTTGGTCATATCGCGCTTGAAACCCGAGGTCAGACTGAGTTGTGGTGTAATTCTGCCTGGAACCGCCCGACATATCTAGTGACCACAACAACAGGTCTGATGTGAGAGGTTGGGGTGCATTAATGAATTAATGCCACATGATAGGGTTAAGTCATGAACATGAAAGACAACACTTAACCAACTTGACATGCTAGACTAATAAGGGTTAAGTCACGAATTTAAATGACAATACTTAACCTGTTGGACGGAAACCCTAGTTACGCGGTCCATTTCAGCAGTAACCCACTAGACGTATCATGGTACCCTAGAACTAGGCAGGGTAGGGCACGATTACTGGGCATATTGTAAGCGACCAGAACGACGGTTGTGTTGGTGCGCCAGTGTAGGTTCAGGCGAGCTATGGTCGTGCACGTGGTCCGGAGTTGAAAAAGCAAGCATTGGGCATTAGTAGGTTTATCTGTGCATGCTTGACTCGTGTCGGTGGTTGGCACCCTAGGGCTTGATACACCCTATGGTGGACCTAGCACAGGTGACTACATTCGTGATAGGGTCGTATGACATAAATACACAACGAGCTAGAACTTGTAGGGAGCCGATCGATTAGGGGATCATTCCGTTGGACCTAGTAATGGGTCATTTCATGATATTGGGCCAAGGGATCATTTCATGGTTAATATTTGACATGGGTTGGGATACTAGTACGGTTGATGCAGAGAACCTTGAACATGCGATCCTATACTTGATTTATACTTGATTATCATGTTGTCTTAGTCTATCTTGCCCATCTTGTCATAATCCTTATGTTTACTTTCAGTTTATACATGTCATGTTACCTTTACCTGTTTTTATGCTGAAAATCCCTAGGACTTACCAGTCTTTATGACTAACCCGTTTTCTTTGGCCTCTTTTCCTTTCATTCCCCCCCAGATTCTCAGGGAGGAAACTCTAGCACTTAGCTTGGATTTCGCTTGCTTTCGGTTCAGCTCTTGTACGGTTTGATCTTGAGACTATGCTATGGTTGCATTTCTGCTACCTTTGGGGATTTAAGCTACTTTTGATGTTTTAAGTCTATGCTTCTTTATTTATGCAAGACAGAATTCTTTTTAATGGAAAATATTGACCTTGGCTATTTGATGTAAAAGGTTTTGACTATTTTTGAAAGTAATGAAATTTAGCTCTTGAATCTTCCACTGTTTTATTTATGTTCTGTCTTCTAATATTTCTGTGTTTGTTTACCTTGATAACGCTCCTCCAAAACTAGTGCATTCTCTTTGTGAGTGACCCTAGCGGAGGTGGGGTGTTACACCTTATGATGATTTTCTATTCGGAGAAGAGAAGAAAGGAAGTAACTTTAATCAGAGGATCGGTATGCCCTAAACGAATGTTCTGAGATCAGAATTTGGGATCATACACCAAGCTATGATCATATTCACTTAACTTCGAAGCTCCAACTACCGAGTCAATCATGACCCAACGACCACTTTTGTACTTACCAAGTGCTCAATCATCAAAGTGCACGCGCCCAGCATTTGGGTCCGACCTCGCCTCAAATGAAAATCCATATGAATACATGCCACAACATATGACAACTATTGTCCTAACAATGGCATTCGCATATATGAGTTGTCGAAACTTTATACGATGGTACTAGCTTGGAACGTTGAACGACCTTGGGTTCACAAATCCAAGCGATTTAGCGGATACTCCAAACTGTCAAGCTCCATCCCAACAACGTTTCAACAACCACTTAGGGCGATTGCGCACCTAAGCCATGGCAATGACCATGCATACACGCTTTGGAAATCTCAAAGGAGCAGACCGAGTTGATCCAAATGCATGCCCACAAGCCTCAAGGGTTCAAATGTACGCACCCAACGGTCGGCTCTCGATCAGAAAACTTCTCGAAAAGCTAAAATGCGCGATTACAAGCCCATGGCATGCCATTCACTTTCATGTTACCTATTCCAACTCAGATCGCGTCGCACAAAACCACGCATCGATTACATACGTGAATATAACCCAATAACGAACCATTTGCACTTCGATGCAATTGGGAGTCGGCAACTAACGTTTATTGTCTTTACTCTACAGGCACTAAATGCCTTGGATTGGTTCCAATTCAAGCAAGTCAAACCGCTTAGCAATTTTGGAATCCTAAGTTCATATCGGTATATTTCGACAAGGCACCCCAACTGCTTCGAAGTAGTGCGCTCTCGGTATACAACTCAAAAGGAAAGTCATAACCAATCGCTAAGCACTGCATGTAGATGTTTGCACCCAAACTAGACTCATCTCACTTTAAAGCATGCCCCGTTAACACAGAACATACTTTGAGGGGGCAAATGTTAACTGGCCTTTTGGTCCGGTTCCCGAAAGTACGCAAGACACGCTCGATTCAGCATATTGCGTGATTTTACAGCCCAGAGGTGTTTCCAGTACCAAAAGACCTGAGTCTGGCCACTAGCAGAATATCGCATCCCTCAAACGCGACCTCCATTAGTATCTGTTCCCAGCCGAGCCGGAGGTAAGCCGTGCTCCGAGCCGAAGGCGAGCCGTCCAGCGGGTCCGGGCGCAGCGCTAGTGGGGACCTGGGGCCACACAGTCCCGGCGGCGATCGGCCGATCCATCTGATTTCCACCAACAAGTGTGTTGCCCAGAATCACCAGATCGACTCAAAATCAGGATTCAGCCAACAACTTCCGCGAACCTCGCCGCTCCTCCAAACAAAGGCCTCGTAGTCCGAACCGTTTCCGAGTCGAGGCCTCAAATCCTAAAGGAATCGCGAGTCTCAAAGCTCCCGAACCTGCAGTCCACACGCACCCCGAAAAGTGAATTTCACACCCCGTAGGTGCGAAATTTCGCACCTAGCAAGTGCGAAATTTCGCACCCAGCTCCAGGTTCGAAATTTCAAACCCGGCGGGTGCGAATTTTCGAACCCAGCCCCGGGTTCGAAATTTCTGCAGCTGCTAGTGCTGGGTTCAAAATTTTGTAAGTGGTCCCCTATTTTACCTAATCCTACCTACCCTCACTCCTATAAATAGCCCATGGCCTCACACTTCAAAGGGGTTGGATTTTCTTCACTTGAGACCTTCCTAGAGCTATATGAGCCCCATTAATGGCATCTCCTATTTGAGGAAGAAGGAGAATTAAATATTATTTTTCCCAAATACATAGCATATGGAAATTATGAAAGTGAATGTAATGAGCATGGCTCCACCTTGTAATTCTTGAGTGATTAATAAAAGTTCAACCTCCTTCCAAAGTGGACGTAGGCCAAATCCACGGCCGATCCACTATAAATTCTCATGTCATTTGCTGCTTTCTCTTAGTTAGTCTTGCGACCAAATTAACTATTACTAGTAATAGGAATCTTTAGTGTTTACAACATTTTTTGCTGTCATCAATTATCTACTCAAAGGGTGGAACTGTCACATTTGGAGATAATTCCAAAGGATATATCATCGGCAAAGGTGATGTGAGCAATTACGATACATCTAACTTACCTCTTATTACTGATGTTTTGCTTGTTTAAAATTTAAAACATAATTTGCTAAGTATTAGTCAGTTATGTGATAAGGGTTTCAAAATATCTCTTTCTGAAAATAAATGTATATTTCAAATAAAAATAAAATCTTATTTTTGAAGGAAATAGACATACAAATATTTATATTTTACATATGAAAATAAATAATAATCCAAGTCTATGCTTATTAGTCAAATAAAATGATCTTTGGTTATGGCACAAAAGATTTTATCTTTCAAATTTTGAAACTATCAATAAGATCTCTAAAAATGAAATCGTAAAAGGCTTACCACAAACAAAATTTAAAACAGAAAATTTATGTGATGCTTGTCAACTAGGAAAATTGAAAAAATCTTCATTTAAATCTAAAAAGGTCATTTTAACATTACAACCATTAGAATTATTGCATATGGATTTATTTGGGCCAACTCAAATTTAGTCCATAAATTACAGTAGATACATGAGTTGATGATTTTACTACATATAACTGGACAATATTTTTGAAAATTAATAGTGATACTTTTGATCATTTTAAAATGTTTGTTAAACAGATTCAGAATTTAACATATTTGAAAATTAAAAATATAAGAAGTGATCACATAGGTGAATTCGAAAATGAAAATTTTGATCAATATAGTAAAAAAGAAAGGTTTTTTTCATAATTTCTCATTTCCTAGAACTCCACAACAAAATGGAGTTCTAGAATGGAAAAATCAAACATTTCAAGAGTATGCTAGAACGTTGTTGAACGGAAGCACTTTACCAAAACATTTCTAGGCAGAAAAAGTTGCTACAACCTGCTTTGTATTTAATCGTGTTTCTATTTGATCTCTTACGAAAAATACTCCATATGAAATTTTTACTGGTAGAAAACCAAATATTTCATATTTTAAATTTTTTGGTTCAAAATGTTATATTTCAAATATTAAAGATCACCTTGGAAAATTCGATTCGAAATCCGGCGAAGGTATATTTCTAGGATATTCAAATCGAAGAAAAACTTATTGTAATTTTATTAAAAAAAACAAATAAAATAGAAGAATCACTTCATGTTTCTTTTGATGAATATTTTATTCAAACTACTTATAATAATGAAGTTTTACAATATAGAAACTCTCAAGATGATGGTAATATTAATTATATTTATAGAGAAGATGAAACGTTGTTCATAACAATATAAATGAAAATATTACTGAAAATCAAGATATTGTTGATAATGATAGTCAAAGTGAAAGCACTTCCACGTAAAATGGTAATTCTACAGAAGATGAAAACATTGTTCATAATTCTAGAGAAGATGAAAACGTAATTCATAATAATAAAAAACTAAGATCTGCAAAAAAATATTATGAGATAATCCAACTCCAAATATTATTGGTGTAATAAATTCAACCGCAAAAACTAGAAGCCGGTTAAATTTAGTAAGTCACGTAGCATTTTTAAATAATATAGAACCCAAAAATCCAAAGGAGGCGTCTTTTGATGAAAATTGGATTATTTCTATGTAAGAAGAACTAAATTAATTTGAACCCAATGATGATTGGGAATTAGTTCCAAGACCAAGTGATCAAGATGTTATAGGTACAAAATGGGTTTATAAATATAAAGCTGACGAGTTAGGATATATAACAAGAAATAAAGCTAGACTTGTTGCTCAAGGATATAATCAGGAAGAAGGGATGGACTATGAAGAAACAATTGCTCTGGTCGCTAGATTAGAAGTAATTCGTATCTTATTAGCCTATACTTGTTATCTTAACTTTAAATTATATCAAATGGATGTAAAAAGTGCATTTTAAACCGATTTACAAAAGGTAAATGTTTATGTTGAACAACCACCTTTGTTTACACGTGAAAAATATCCTAATCACGTATACAAATTAATAAAGTCTTTATGTAGTTTAAAACAAGCGCCTTATGCTTAGTATGAACGTCTTAAAATTTATTTAATGAGTTCAGGTTTTCAAATTGAAAAGTTGATCAAACATTTTTTTTTGGCAAAGCCAACTAGTTTTTAAAGTGGCCGCAAACACTTATTTTATAACAAATAATAATTACAATGGGAGAATAATACAGAAAATACTTTAATAAAATGAAATATAAGTTGATCAAACATTATTTATAAAATGAAATAATAAGGATATTTTAATAACTCAAATTTATGTAGATGATATTATATTTGGTTCTACTAAAGAAATATTATGTCAAGAATTATCTGAAATCATGGCTAGTGAATTTGAAATGTCTCACTTGGGAGAATTGTCATATTTTCTCGGTTTACAAATTATTCGATTACCTAACGATATTTTTATAAATCAAGTAAAATATTCTAATAATTTAATTAAACATTTTGGATTGGAAAATACTTCTAGTAAATCAACCCCCATGAGTAGAACAACACCTTTAGATAAAGACGAAAATGGTGAAAATGTTGACCAAAATTATATCGTAGTATGATAGGATCTTTATTATATTTAACAGCTAGTCGACCAGTATAATGATGAGGGTTTATTTATGTGCATGATTTCAATCCAATCCTAAAGAATCACATTTACTAGTAGTTGAACGTATATTACGTTATCTAAGCAACACCAAAGATTTTGGACTTTTCTGTCTGAAAGATTGTTCTTTTGAATTAGTATCGTACAACGGTGCT
The DNA here is from genome assembly GCA_030737875.1 of Allium sativum. Taxonomy (NCBI): domain Eukaryota; kingdom Viridiplantae; phylum Streptophyta; class Magnoliopsida; order Asparagales; family Amaryllidaceae; genus Allium; species Allium sativum. The sequence continues at coordinate 416,818,798 of CM060913.1, read as the reverse complement.
GATTTTGGATGATCATAGATGGATCGAAAAAGTACAAGTGCTACTTGAAATTTTATTGGCAAATCACAAGTATATTGGTTTAGCAAGGAACAAAATTGCGTTTCACTATCTACTTATGAAGCTGAAAATATATTAGTAGCTTTTTTTTGGCAAAGCCGACGGGGTTGAGTGGACCTTTACCATTTTATTGATAATCATAGACGATTTAAAAGAAACAAAGATAGAAATTAAAACAATATGAGAAACATAACAACAAGGTTATCAAACACTAGAAGACAACACCACAAAAACATAAAAAGGAAAGATAGACTAAATTTTCAGTCAAACCTTCACTTCAAATCCATATTCCAGGAACGAAAACACGGATCATCAACTGAATACCATTCCTGATCTTTAGTAAGACATGATGTTTCATCTGCAAGTTGTTAATTGAGTCCTCTAGCCTAAAAAATCATCTATTTCTGATCTTCCATATGAGCAGTATAAATTTCTTTAGAACAAAGGAGATTAGATGTGCTTTCCTAACTCCGTTTGTAATATGCTGATGAATAAGATCTCATTCAATATCACTATGTTGTGCAACATTGGTTCGTCCAACTTTTACCATAGCATCTTTCCATATTTCATTGATGTATTGGCATTCAAAGTAGAGATAACCCAACTGCTCAGGCTCTATTCCACAGAAGTTACAGTAGATGGGCACCATAAAACCTCTTGACACAAGTTTGAGTTTGGTGAACAATGCATTGTGAATGATTTTCCAAAGGAAGAAGTTTTCTTTTGCTTCATAATCTCCTTTCCATATGATTTTATGCCACCTTAAAAATGGCAAAGCTTAACACCAGTCAACGAATTATACATTTGCTTAATAGAGAACGTCTCACCTGACCATAACCAAGAAATCCTAATATTGCTTGGAATCATAGAAGGTAATGCAACTATCTTCTTCCAGACTTTAGTACAACAAGGAGAGGCAATACATGGAATATTAAATTTGTTATTAACAATAAGACTACCAATAGTAGCCTGGTCATGCACTCCAGAGAGAATTTTTTTTCTTGATAAGGAATTATATTATTTAGTATAAACCCATGTTCAAGCCAAGGGTCATACCAAAAACTGATGTACAAAAAGGCAGCGACACTATATTTGAAGAATGGTAGAATTTCATTCCTAACTTTAAGAATACTAGTCTATGTCTAGCTAAGATTTGGTGGTAGCAACATTGTCCAGAAATTTTGATTACCCAATATGTGTTTTTTGGACCACGCTACCCATATACTATCATAATTGTTAAGCAAGTTATCAATGTGCTTACAAAGGCAGATTTATTCCACACCAAAGTATTAATTAGGCTAATTCCCCCCTTACTTAGTAGTTTTTCAATATTATTAAAAGAGATGGGGGCATAAAATTTAACATGAATGCTACCTTTCTAGAAGAACCTTATGAATGCAAATTTGATCATTTTTAAAAATTTCTGAGGTAGTATGTAAGTTTTGGTCCAATGAGTATGTGTAGAAATAATAAAATATTAAATAAGTGTCATTCTACCTACTTGGCTGAGCATTTTGTTTGACCAACATTACATCCTACTAGTGATCTTATCAAATAGTGGAAAACATTGAGTAGTAGTGATTCTTGATGTGGTGAGTGGCAGGCCAAGGTAAGATGAAGTTTTGTGATCAATGCTTAGCCCAGTGATAACATGTAGTTTAGTCGTAACTTCAGGAGTAACTCTAGCAAGAATAAGCTCTGATTTGGATATGTTAATTTGTAACCCTATTATCCTATAAAATTTATTTGAAGTACTCATGATATTGATTAGGGTGTTGTCGTCAGGTTTATAGAAGACAATAAAGTCATCTACAAATAGACGAGAGGTAACCTTGGGATTAACATGTTTAGGGTGGAGATGAAAGTTATTATTCCCAACAGATTCATCAAATAATCTAGTGAGAGGCTCCATCACAATTATAAAAATGTAAGTAAACATGGGGTCCCCCTGTCTAATTCCAAATTTATTTTTGAAGTACCCTACAATGTTGCCATTTATATTAACAGAGAAATGAACAGTGGACATGCAAACATATATCCAGGATATCATATTAGCAGGAAAGTTCATGTAACATAAAATTCCGATGATAGAGTCCCAATGTAAAGAGTCAAAGGCTTTCTTGATATCCAATTTGAGCATAGCCCTAGGTGGAATATTTTTCCTCTTGTATCCCTTAAGCAATTCATTTGCCATGAGCACATTATCTAAGATATTTCTCTTTTCTAAAAATGCAGTTTGGTATGGAGAAATAAGATTAGATAAAGCACTTTTGAGCCTATTTGCAATTATATTAGCTATGCATATATATATATATATATTGTATTACAACATGCAATATGCCTAAAATCATTAGCATGATCAACATTCTTCACTTTAGGGATTAGAGCAAGAATAGCATTATTTTAAGAATCCATCAGTATAGCATTTTAAAAAAAGTAGATACAGCCTTACACAAATCATCCCCTACAGTATTCTAACAAGTAGTGTAGAATGTGGCATTAAAGCCATCAAGTCCACCACAAGATTCCTATTTAAAGAGAACATGGCTTGTTTGATTTCATCATGTGTCACCAGGGTTTGTAATTTATCATGATCAGATTGGCTTAATTTGGGAAGAATTGATGGGTGAAGTTCAGTAAAACATGGGGAGAAGTGGTTAACATTACCAAATAAGGTAGTAAAATACCTGATGAATGCTACCTGAATACCTTCTTGTGTACACTGCTTCTGGTTATCTCCATCAATGATAGAGAAAATGTTCTCTCTAGTTTGCTTGCCTTTGAGAGCATTATGGAAGAAGGTAGAATTCCTATCCCCGTCACGAATCTAGTGCAATCTGGCATTTTGTTTCTTCATCAAAGATTTAGAGTACATGGCATCTTTTAATTTTTGAGTACACTCACTTTCTTGTGCAGCAAGCATTTAGTTTTTAACAACATTTAGTTAGGCAATTTGAAAAGCTTCTAATTGCTCATTCAACACATAAGATAATTAAGAACCCCTTCCAAATCTGTCTTTTTCCCAAACCTTTAAAGCTTACTTTAATAATTTATGCTTCTTATGCAGAACATACATAAAATTGCCATAGCACGCTTGATTCCATGTTATCTCAACCAAATTAGTAAAATCATTCTCTTTAAGCCAGCGTTGAAAATTTTAAAGCTTGGCTTTATAATTATACCTTGATCACCCAAAGAAAGGATCTGTGGAGAGTGCTCAGATATATTTGGTAGTGGCATGGTGTTATGAAGAGATGACCAAGTGGTTAGGGAAGTGTAATTGCAGACGAGTGATCAATTTTAGAAAAAGTTCTTGGCTAATCCCTTTTGTTGTTATTCCAAGTAAATTCAACTCCATTAGCATTAATTTCAATCAGTTCAGAGTCATTGATGGCTACATTAATGGAGTTGATTTCATTCAAGGATACAGGTGAGCCGCCTATCCTATCAGTAAGTTTTAGTGGTGAATTAAAATCTCCACTAACTATCCAAGGATGGGTACTTTGCCTAAAGTTGAGTAGTAAATTATACATATTGGCTCTAACATTCACAGAACTGCTGGCATAAATAAAGGTAACGTAGTATGAGATTTGTGGTAGTAGGTGAATATTGTGACAATGTATCAATCGGCCAGAGGAAGCGATCTTTGATAGCCTGTGTATATTTGGATTAAAAAGAATACAAATTTTGCCATAAGATGCTTTTTCAAGATTATGGATAAAAGACCAAGATGGGTTGACATATCTTGCTGCTCTCTCAATAAGAGAAGTGTTTAAATTTGTTTCCAAAATAGCCAAAATGCTAAGATTATATTTGTGTATCAAAATTTTGCATTCATCAATCTTGAAATCTTGATGGCACCTCTCACATTCCATAGACCTATATTTGTAACATTGATTAAACTTTTGGCCTTTTTCCTTCTTTGTCATAAGCCTGGTCACTGGGGTTGAATTCTGATTTATGTTGTTCTTTGTGTATGCTTCTTTTTCTTGTCATTCTTAGTGATTGTAGAGGTGTTTGTTGGGTCTAAAGAGAATCCTACGGCTATTTCTTTAATCTCCTGGTCGTTAAGATATGCTTCAGGTGGCACAATTTTATCATGTGGAATTTTTGAAGCTATAATGGCATTACTCTTGTTCACAAGTGTAAAATTTGTACGACTTGTTGCCTCAATCATGCTGTTATTTTGTTCAACCTCCTTATCAATAGGAGGGGCAATGCAAATTTCAATAGATTGTCCATTTGAGTTGTTGAGGATTTTTGTTATACCCCCAGATCCATTGATACTTGTTTGGCTTCCAATATCAGCTTCACATGAAGTTTGCCTTCTAGATAAATTTCAATATATCAGCAGCTTTAGCTTGTGCTCAAGTTATATACATGTAACAAACACTTAAAGATTTTAATGTAAATTTATCAACTTCAACTACCTATTTTGATAATACAAGTGCAATAAATTTATCTAAAAATACGGTAAATCACTCAAGAACTAAACATATAAATATTAGACATCATTTCTTACGTAATAATATAGAAAAAGTAATAATAAACTTGGAATTTGTAACTTCTGAAAATTAAATAGCCGATATTTTCACTAGACCGTTACTCGAAAACTCATTTATTAAACTAAGAAGAGAACTAGGAATTGTTTCCTTTAAAGATTTATAATTTTTTTATGTTTCTAGTTCCAAAATTAAATTTTCAATTTTTTTTGCATCAATCGAGACTCGAACCCTGATGCTCTCTTTGGTAGTGGCATAGCCTTGCCATTGGGCTACATGGTATTTCTTATCTAACACTAACTCTATAAAAATTTTGTACTTTGTTTCCCTGAGACTCTATTTTTAAAACTTCCTAACAAACTTGTTATAAATATAAATGGCTTATATTAAAACTTTCTTAACAGACATTCATCTTTTCCTCTTGAATTTAGGATATTTTGCTATATAAATGACATACAATATCTTTACAAACATACTTTCACACAAAATCAAAGACTCCCTTAATAATTCGAAACCAAGTTATCATGTCAAACGCAAAATCAAATCATCCAAACAACTGCACTCCAAAACATCATCTTCATCAATTCAAATCATATGTCCTAATCAAGGAAAACAACCGGAATGCAAGTGGTCTGAATATCACACAGGCTACGTACCGGAATCAAAGAAATCAAAACTCATTCTACCCAATTCACTATCTACAAAGGAAACAATAGATGATAATCATCACTATCAACAACAACAATTGAATCTTCAACAGGAATTATTTTTTGAACAAAAAGTAATGACGATACGTTTGAATTTATTAGAACAAATTACTTTGTGTATTTGCGAAAAAAAAATATTCATGAACCTAAACACTTTCTCTTATATTCCACTATAGAACGTCAAACATTGTCATGGAGCCCTCAGAAAACTACTACAAGACGACTACCTTATAGTCCGAATTTGTAGGACAAAAATTATGCAGCAAATGAAGAATCGAAGAAGGAAACACCGAAGAAATCCACTTCTTCCAATTCCGAATGAATGTTATTATTCTTATGTTTTGTTTGTTTTCTAAAAATAATGTTGCCTTTTCTTTGTAAGAATGCATTTTGGAAATCTTTTTCTTTGGAAATTGTGTTCATTTATAATAAGATTTATGTTTTTATTCTAAGTCTTATAATAAAGTTATTTACCAATATAAATCCACTCAATAAAATGGTATCAACATCTTCTATTTTCCATACTGATGTTTCTTTGTTTATCAAAGAATTAAGACTATATTTCCTTTGATAGTTTCATGAATAAACTATTGTTTTTTGATCATATAGATTAATTGAAAGGAATAACGCATATATCATAACTCAAAATACTACACAAAGAACACATATAAAATTTCAAATTGATTGCATATATATATATATATATATATTGAAAAAAAAATATAAGTTTCACAAAAATTCTGGACAACAGGCACAACCGACTGCTGCATTTCATACCAGTCGACTGGTGCATTTCATAAAAGTTGACTAATACGGCTTCAGGCCTAAAAAGGCTTTTTTGGTCGTGCCTTTTTAGATCCCCTAAACCACCTATTCAACCTCATTTCTAAAACTCTCCCTTTTCGAACACAAAACCTACAATTTCCAGCAATTTAAAAACTCAATTTTTACCTTTAAAACTTGTCAAAAATGGTTCCTTCTTCCAAAAAATCAAAGAATGCTTCATCGTCTTCTCAAAAACTAATAGATTCCAACACTGCAAAATGGCTCTATAATGATACTACTGTAGAAAGATGGCATAAGATGGAAGGAACAAGATTTATAGAAGGTTAATTTCTACAATTTCCATATTTTGATTCGTATGGTCTTCAAAGGTTATCTTAAAGGGGTAAAATTGAGTATTTACTTGACTATGAGAAGAACAAATTGAAAATAAATCACGTCATGGTGAAATTATTTCTAGCTAATCTTAACTTAGGTCATCAAACCCCTGAAAATCCAGAAAATTATGTATGGAGCTTGGTATGTGGAAAAGAAGCAGTCTTTTCTCTTGAACAAATGGGTCATATATAGGAATCTCTCATCGATAGAATATAGCCAGAAGATTTGAATTGTGCCATTCATGTACGGGATGAGGTAAGTCACTATTTTATGGACGATGGTTCAAATGGTACAAAGAAAATGGGTTTACTTCCAAATGCACGACTTCTTCACCATGCTTTGACACGTACAATACTACCTAAAAAAAGGTAGACAAGAAGTTTGACAAGATTAAGTCATTCTTTGGAACTATAGGGAAGCCATCTCTTGTTCTACCTCTACATCCACCTCAATTCAAGATCCGGGCAAGAGGAAAACGGCTACTTTCATTTGGTTTACTTCCAAGAAAGCACAAGCTCGAACACTATTTGAAATAGTGCGATGGTGGTAAGTTTATTATATTTTCTATGACTATTATGGGGCTCACACTAAATAGTTTCTTACTCTTTTGAACTTCTTTTATTTTGGCTTGTGAATATATTCTATTATGTACCTATGTCATCGGTTGTGTGTATGGAATATTTTATCTTGATGCTGTTTTTTTAGCGATGACAAATGGGGAGAGAGAATTATATACTAACAAGCTTTTGCAGGAAAAATGTAGCCACATATTTAGGTAGAGAAAATCTAATATATCACATATTTAGGGGGAGGAATATACGCTTTGGTACTATCTACAAGAGGTTGTCATCAATTAAAAAAGGGGGAGAATGTTAGTTCACGAGTTTTTGATTCATGACAAGAAAAAGGAGAATATCAAGAAGAAGTGATATGCAAGCTCATAGTGTATGATTATTTATTTAATTGTGTCTTACATGTGTTATATGTTGTCAAAATCTATCCTCAAATATCACTACACACTAATAAAATAGATTATATATATCACATATTGGCACAAGTGCCAAAACTGTGGAAAGAAGCACAGACCAGTCGACTGGTCCATAATATATTAGTCGACTGGTATGTCGAGCTATGCACAGTTTTGTGCACTTGTGCACACGCACGCACAAACACACACACACACACACACATATATATATAATTGATTTTTTACCAGTTGACTGGTCATTTTTTACTAGACGACTGGTTTTTACTAACTATCATTTTTTCGGCGAAGAGACATTTCCTTTCATTAAAAGATTCAATCTAAGTTCAAGAGAAATAAATGCTTCTTTTGATTGAATCTCTTCACAAATGATTTTTAACACCCCACACTTTTCTTTGTCCAAATTTCGACAAAAATCGAAACTCAAACACATCCAGGCATAGAGCGTGTAAATCTAGTACTTGCAATAAATGAGCATAATCTAAGTACGATAAAATAACTCACAGCGGAAACAAAATAGGATAAACTAGTATTAACTCAAGTAACTAACTTTTTCAAAGTAAGTCACTTTGCCAATACCGAGCATGAGAGAGAACGAGAACCGAACGCCAAACTTAAACACTTGTGGGAACCCGACCTTCTCTAGAAAACCTGGTGGTTGTAATAAGGGGAGTCAGAACAACAAGATTCTGGTGAACAAGAAATGTGCAACACAAATAGTAATACACAGATGTATCCCGTTTGGTTCAACCCAAGGTGTATGCATTCCAAGGTTAGTAATTCTAGCATAACCTTATAGATGCTTACACAAGACTCTACCACTCTTTCCAAAGTGGTATTCTAAGATATAATACCGAGATATAATATTTCTGAATATATTCAAGAGGCCTTTAAGTCGTAATTTAACTAATTATTAAATCGAGAAGTGAACTCCCAACTGTGGGGGACTTATATATACCTTTCCATCCACTTTCCCTTTATCATTTCCGCCTCACTATAAATGATAGATAGGGTGGATTCTGATGATCACATAAGACCTTAGGCGGACGTATGGGTCGGCAGACTTATTGGTCGCTTAATACCTCTCGGTAACTTATTCAACATTCTTTTAAACTAGAGAGCACTAGCTATGGGCCCTACTAGTTAAGGCTTCTGTTGTTCACGCATATACCCTTACCCCGTATAAGGTGAGAGATGGTATTTTATTGCTCGTTATACCTCTAACTGACCTTATTGGATAACCCCTTTAGTTGCTTACTACTTCCCGTGGGGTACGTAGCCATATCTGACGTTTTTAGTTTCCAGGTTTGGGTAACCAATACACACACATGTCGTTTAAGACCCGTCGTACACAAAAGGACCTATCCCCAGGTGGACTCTTCGACCCCAATCGCTTAAGACCCAAGAAGTGGACTACACGAAAAGATTATTAGGCTCCTACCCCATTAGAGCCTATTACCTTTCCCTATTGGGATAAAATGGGCCATGTCACTGCATCTTTTCTGCTTAGTTACTCTTCACGGAAATATTGTATGCATAAGGTTTATTATCGTCATGGGTTACTATGGTCAATAATATTTTTATATTATTAACCTACTAAGTCCAACTATGTTTTTAATTAAAAGTTCTATATTCACTAACATTAATAAGGAAGGTTATATCCTCTCTATCCTAGGATATTTATTTGATCACTTCCCTAATTTGGATTTAGTATTTAAACAACAATTAGTATCCATTAATCCCTTTATTACACCCATTTTCTTATCATTTCTTATTTTATTGCCATTTATGAGCATAACGATCATATTTTCCTAAGGCAACTATTTTATTAGACCCAAGGTATTTACTTGTTGTACCCCAACAAACAATTAACATTCTTGCTTGTTTAATTATTTATTTGTTGTTTGTTATATATATATATATATATATATATATATATATATATATATTCATGCACCGGGCCTCTCACATAAAGTTGACTACTTGTGGATGATGGATTTGCCGGTCGATTCCAGGCAAATTTCTACCACAAGCTGAACTTAACCTCGTGCCTTAGTATATTTATATTTAAGCGTTAGACTCCTCACATTACGCTGACTACCTGTGGATGCTGGATTTGTCGTTGTGGGCAGACTTCTTCCACAAGTAAGCTTAACCTCGTGTCTAAATGCGGTTATAATTCAATTTTTCTAATTGGGGTGCACAACATAAATCCTAATTAATTTATGAATTGTAACCATTATCCTATTATATTCACTTTCACTATTCAACATTGGTCACAATTGTTATTTATTGATTTGCGATCCTATTTACAACAATTAATTATATTGATTGCTACAAATGGTCACCACAAATATATTAATTAAATATGGATTACATTTACATATGTAATTCCATGATTGAAGTTCATTCAAACATTCAATACAATGTATGTTTTATTGTTTTACCTGATTTGGACGGATAATATGCATGTTTATATTTTTATGTTTTCGTGCGGTTAACATAATTACCTATTATTATTATTATTTAATGATTTGATTTAATCAATAATCAAACTTTCCTTTTTGCATTTAATCTTGCCAAAAGGTTTAAATCTTCCAAAAAGACCGTTAGTTGTAATTAATGTAACTTATGCCTAATTTATGGATAGAATATTTCAAATTCACAAGGAATATATATATGTTTATATATAATTTGGAATAATTGATGCAACTTACACACAAATATGTATATTTATATTTATACATACATCTGCACCACTTTTCCTTTTTAAATTCTTTTTATCATATCCTTGTGATTTCAAAATAATGTCTTTTTATTCAAAAAGAGGAAAATGACATATTTACAATAATTAAGCCAAAACCCAACAATATTGAATACAAATAGGCATATTTCTTTTAATAAAAACAGTCACATAATTTAACACTTTATCAATTATTCACATAACATTATTATTCAACACTAAATAGAGATCTGAAATATAACTACATCTAATTGGTGTTTAATGGGACTGATTTTCCAGATCTACAGTGCAATGCAATGTCCATGATACATTTTATAACAAATCTGCAGTTTATCTGAAAAGGGGAGAACTTCAGATCTGTAGAGATGTAAGAAAATAGGAAGAGAGGAGAGAATCTGATTTGGAGCGTGTGACGACCGCCCATAACCCCCGCACTATACAAGAGGAATAATGCGCTGGAGGGTTTGCCAGGCAGTCATGGACGATCATCAGAGTAGGAAAACACAAAGCGGAACATGTCATAAACTCACAACACAAGGATAAAATATAATAGAACATATACAATAAGTATAAATAATGAACCAGAAACACAGGACTTTCATACAATTAGAAAGTAGTATCCACAACTTGGAAATAGTGTTTGTACAAAGTTGCCTCACTACATCACTTAGAAAAGCAAACAGCGGAAATCCAATTATTAGATAGTAATAAAACTGGTACGTGAGCCTCCTGCTCGTGGTCGATCACCATTATCGTCCTCACTAAAGCATCACCTGTCACCTTCTACTCAGTTTGCCCATCCACAACCGGATGAACAACCCAAGGTAATAAGAGGAAACATAAAACCTTGAGTCAGACAATAGTCTTAGTGAGTGATAAAATAGCTAAAAAACTTCAATAATAAAGTGTATGAGAAGGGACAGATAAACATACTGATCAACCCACGACATCAGAGAAGAACTCAACCTTGCCTTCCCCACATCGGACAGTGATAGCCTTTACTACAAACAATTCAACCATTCATCCATGGAAACCAAAACACCCATTCAATCATGGAAAACATTCATAACATCCAGATTATATAAATCTTACACAGACAACCCTAATCGAGTTTAACATTCCCCAAGTACTCTCCCCAGAGGCTTAAAACAATATTAGTTAAGCACTCAAAGAACATCTCCCTTGACTTTGGATAATCTATGTGAGATAGTACAAACAGAAAAACCCATCATCCATGAATGACTTTGGCTATCACCGCCAATCCTTCTTTGAAACCATCGTTAATTGTATGACGGCCAACCTTGCCATATGTCAAGGGCTAATGGTAAACCCAGTTCTAGCATGAACCTCATATGTCCAACCTTGACAATGTCCAACCTTGACAAATAGGCCTTTCCCCAAGACCCAGGGTACTCGACCTACAACCGGTCTTTTAGATATCTCTAGTGTACCCCTGCTTTGAGCCTGCTAGAACTTATGACAACGATAATCTCTCGGCCTTCACATCTCTAGTCACCCAACCTAATGACTTTCATAGCTCAAGCAACCTTTTCGAGCAACCATTATGCACCAACTCACGACCCTTGAGTTTCCACCACATTCGTTGTTCCATACCGATCAACGAGCACCTTTCAACACTTCGAACCTTCCTACTTGAATCACTTCGAAGCTACACCATCACCAAGCCATATTGCAACTCTGCGTTGCAGCATGGATTCGGACAGCGCTGTAAAAAAAACACCTTTTTATTAAAATCAGAACCGTACCCAAAAAGTGGAATTTTCCGAAAATCAACACCGGTCGGTCGGTCCACCCAAAACATATTGGTCGGTCCTCCCAATCACACTGGTCGGTCCTCCCAAACACATAAGTCGGCCCTCCCAACACACCAGTCGGTCCTCCCAAGTTCGCCACCGGTCGGTCCTCCCAAGTTCGCCACTAGTCGGTCCTCCCAAACACCACTAGTTAATCCTCCCATATACCATCGGTCGGTCCTCCCACATACAACTGGCCGGTCTCCTGAAGCACAACACCCACCGGTCAGCCGGTCTGCTGCTTCTGCCCATCGGTCGATCAGTCTTCCACCTGACTTGTCCTACAAGCTGTGAGTTTTCCCTACCGATCGGTCCAATGTACAACCCCAATCCAACTCCGATTGCGACCAAAACTTTGCCAAACGATGAATTCAACTAAACCAACTCAACCAAAATCATCAAACACAATCATAAACATGTCACAACATTTCTAACAACATGAACATGACGACTATCAAAAAAATGATGTGAATCTCACCAAAAACCATTAAAATGAACATATGATCAAAATGATGGATCTAACTTACATAAACATATGAAATGGCATGGAATTAACTGGTTAAACTTGCTAAATTAGATCATAGGGTGATTCATATGAAAATGGACTTACCAATGCATAGAACTATGGAAAAGCACTTGCATTTGATGAAAAACATGCACAAAAACTCATATACTTCATTGGATCCATGTGAGAGATGCATATCACTCACTAATTATCCAAAACAAAGAAAAATCGAAGAAATAGAATTCCGGACAGCGAAGAGATAGCCTCTAGCCCTTCAATTTGATGAATCCTCACTTGAAATGATGTAGATCTAGCCTCCAATGGTGTAGATCTATGATTTCCCTTCTTAGATTTGGATTTTTAATGGTGGAAAGGTGCTAGAGGAAGAAGGAGATCAATGCCTCCAGATGAGAGAATGGGAAAGTAAACTTTTTCCCACCACTCTCACCCCCTATTTATAGGATTCCACCAGCCCACTAATGGGCCTCTCCAATTCAGCCCATTAGCCTTCCAAAACCTGGACCGCCAACTGAAAAACCTTAAAATAGCAATTTCTCCCAAACCGCTGAACCAAATCCTTAATGTAACCACTATACGGAAAGACAATCATCAATTCCTTTCTAATGGTATAGGTCTCACCCTTTGATTCGACCTGAGTCAAAAGTTATGCCATGTACAAGACTGACATGGGCAAAATGGTCACAAACAAAATTGGTAAAAATTATGGACATGTCTCACATCCCCATAAGCAGCATATTAAAAGATGAGAATGATCCAGCCCTCAGAGAATAAAATAAAAATATTTTACGATCTTCCGATACGTGAAATGCCGGCTATTACAGAGCGTCAATTTGTATTCTTTTCCATTGGATCTGATAATCCACTAAATTCTATATGAATTGGATTTGATTTGTTGTACAGGAATATGTTTTTTAATAAGAATTTCGGTTTGGAGGAGGAGGAAAATGGAAGAGCTTCGCTGCTGCACACAAATTTGTGTGGAAAAGAATGAGCCCTTACCCTTTTATGTATAGGAGTGTAATTGGCCTAGGACTGTTGGATTCATTTTAATTTATATCCATCCATTTGTCATATATATTATATAAACTGAACCTATAAAACCTAGCCGTCACTGGGAGTTTTGACGCTCAGTGGGTAGACCGTAGGGGTTGACCGCCGGTCAACCCCTATGGTCGACCGCTTGGGTCGACAAATGCCCAAGTCGGCTAGTTAAATAAGATATATAATTTATATAAATTCTAATTTATTTATTTTCCGTCCATTTTCGTATTTCGTCCGTAGCTTTTTCATATGGACTTCGTTCGCAAAATTCCAAACATGAAAGTTGACCAGAATTCCGAGATGAATGCATCGGTTAAAGTTTCGTGATCAAGTTCCATAGTTTGCAAAAATTCTATTTTTTGAAATTCTAATAATTAATTTATATTGCCGAAATTCTGGGTTATTACATGATTACTACTCTTGTACACTACTTAAACACTTCAATATCACTTTCCAAATCACTAATTCTTGCTCTAATTTGGATTCTAATCTTTTTATATTCTTTGCGTTTAAAAGCTCTCAAATTAACTTTCATCGCTTGAATCTCTGATTTAAAATTTTTATTACTTGATTCAAAAGCGATTATACTTCCTTAAATTCTTTGCATACACTTCATATACTTGAGGATAAGATTATAGGAAGGGTGTACTCAAAATTTTATTGATCCATGTTACTTTCAAAGCTATTGTTGTATTTGTGAAGTACTGTTTTGTTGTTCAGGCGAGAAATCTCGTTCGGCTTCTCGGGTGTGTGGTAACCTATTCCTCCAGGTGAAGTGAGGATATTTCTTAGTGAAATTCTAGAAGGAGTTTAGGACTGGACATAGGATGGTGCTCCAAACCCATCTTAATATTTATCTCATTAAATATTTAATTGCATAACTATATTAAATATAGTATATTACATTATCTAAGCTTTCGCATATACACTTGGTTCCATATTACTCGATCCTACTCTTGTTGTCTTTTCAAAAGGTGTAGGGTAGTCGTTGCATTATTATCAATGCTTATGTTGCCTAATTTGGGGAATGGGGTATACTTATATGAGAGTGTACTTATGATACATCTCCATTTTCAAAACTTATATACGTATTAGATATATACCTATGAATGAAGTCCCACTGCACTTGAGCACCATTAAGCAGGATCGCTAGAAAAGTGTAACAACCCGTATTTCGATAACATGATTAAGACGAGAATCAAGGCAGAATTTAATTTTAAATTCTGAATCAAGTGAAACGGGATATACCATTGCGTTCGTCTCGGAAAAATACGCGAAATAGAGTCCGAGTTTTCGGAAATCGGAGTCCGTATGACCAAGATATGGCCTCGCGAAGTTTCACGAAAAATTCCCAAATTAAAGTATACTTAATTAAGTGAAATGGGTTGCGCAGAAAAATATATATATTGATATATATATATATATATATATAATTGAAGATTAAATAAATAAATATGCAAAAATGTTCAAAACAGCGAATTAGGAGAGGGGAATAACCGAACCGGCCGATTTTTGAGGTCGACCCAAGCCCGCTGGGTCGACTAGGGGTTAATCCAGGGTGTTTGGCTGTCAACCCGTGGGCCGATTCGCTCAAATGCAGATTTTGCATTTGGATGGTTCTCATGGTTCATCTTTAATCTAAAGGCCCTAGATGGTTCCTACACTTGACTTCTTCCCCAAGACATGCTTTGATGGCTTGGATTGAATCTAGGTTTAATCCTATGGCCTAAAACACTTGCCTAATCTATAAATAAGCCCCTAAACCCCCCTAATCCCTCATTATTCTCTCATGTAACTAAACTATGGCCAAATTTCTACTCTCATGGCCTCCACTCAACTATCCTAGCCTCCACTTCATTCCTATGAAAGGTTTCATGATCATGAGAGTGTTAGAGAGTCCCTATGTTAGTATGAGAGCTTCTCAAGTTGGTTTCAAGGCAAAAGCTTTGATCTTTGTTCATAAAGAGAGTGTTTTTGTTGATTTGGAGGGTTCATCTTTGGGGTTTTGGGTGATGGCATGCATAGGCTTCATCATAAGCTTTGGTTTAATCGATTTAGGCCTTCATAGCAAGGTAAGCCCTTCCCTACTCTTAGGTATTAACTATGAAGTTAAAAGTTCATGTTGAAAGTTTGGGTTTGATCATTGAGAATGATGCATGCTATCATGTTATGCAAGTTTATGAAGTCATTATCTTGATCTTATGAGCTAAAAGCCACAACCTTTATGTTGAAATGTTGCATTATGCAACATGAAAACCTTCATAATCATTATGTCAACTTGCATATGAAGTCATAATCCTTATATGATGATATATGCGAGTTTCTAGTTATCATTCCATGTCTTTTGTCACCATGATTCGCTTATGTGCCAAGTTTGGGTTTATGCATGTTTTTGAGGCTTAAGAATGTAACATGCAAGCTAATGAACACATTTGTGTCTCATTTGCCACCATGATTAACTTGTGGCTCAATATCCATTTTTGTCATGCCTTTGTCAAGTCTCTTCTTTTAGTCCATTACGTTGTTGCGAACGTATATGCGAGTTTAAAAGCGTTGGGGTCACATTATGGGGAAAACATAATGACATGAACATGATTTGGGTAAATGGGTAGAAACATGACAACATGTAACGTTAAATATGACATGTGTTTATACTTGAAAACATAACTTGAAATGTAACATGGAAGTTGACATGTAAGTATGCATAAAAACATAAGCTTGGGAATTTACCTATTAAGTTAGGTCTACCCATTGGGAATTTACCTATTAAGTTAGGTCTACCCAATTGCTTGAAAACTTGACAATGAACATGACGCTAGACTAAACATGAAGGTGGCCAACTCGAGGTTGGGTTGAGTTTGCAACGTAAAACTACCCGGAACCGACCGGCCTAACTAGTAGTTGCAAACAATAGGACCCAATGTGAGAAGTTGGTCATGTTGTGTTTGAACCCGAGGTTAGACCAAGTTGTGGTGTAAATCTACCCGGACCCGCCCGACTTAACTAGTAACCACAACAAAGTCTAATGTGAGAGGTTGAGGTGCATTAAATAATTAATGCCACATAATAGGGTTAAGTTAATTTGATTAATGAGGCTTAACCAAATATGACATGGACAAATGGGTTAAGTAATTTGATTAGGCTAATGATACTTAACAAAACATGACAGGGTTGGGTAGGTTAAGTAACTTGATTTGCCTAACGACACTTGACCATTTTTATACGACGAGGGGACGGGATTAAGTTAACCAACACTTAATCAATCCAACACGATAACTTGATAAGGTCAAGTGAATTTTCTTAGTAACACTTAACCGTTTAATACAGTTAATGGATGGGGTTAAGGCAACTCAGACCTAACTAATCTAAACATGGTAATTGGACGGGGTTAAGTTAATTTACACTTAACTAATCCAACTCGTTAGTTTGATATGGTTAAGTGACCTATACTTAACCAATCTAACGTGAAAACATGATAAGGCTAAGTCACGAATCACTTGAATACGCTTGACCGATTTGACTCGGTAATTTGACAAGGTCAAGTTAATTTATATAATTAACCAATCTAAAATGATAATTAGACGAGGTTAAGTTATGGATTGCTTAATATACTTAGCCAACTTGACACATGGTTTGTAGGGTTAAGTCTTGGACCTGGATACTTAGCCAATTTTGACATGGTTTGTAGACGGGCTAAGTTATGAACTTAAGTGACACTTAACCCATTAGATAAACCCTAATTCGGAGGATTAGGTAAATAACCATAGTTAACAAGGATTATGGAAATAAGGCTAAGTGGTAAACCTTAGTTAAGGGAAACTAAGTAATAATTCTTAGTCAAGGAAATTTGGACCATTTCTTAGATAGATTAGTAACCCGATACGTTAGGTCAACGTTTAAGTATGCGTGTAGGAGCGGGCTATCTGATTTAGATAAAGGCTCCAGCGAACTGGGTAACGAAGCAGCGGCTTCGGGGAACGTGAGGATATTCTTGGTATCCCTCTGTGAGGTCGCAGATGATCATCCTGGGCTCACAAGAGGTTAAGGTCTGCGTTAGAAGAACCAAGAGTATGCCTTGGTTGCTATACGAGCGACCTAAAGACTGGGATGGATAGCAGTGAGTCGACGAATACATAAGGTGCCCGAGATAGCAAGTTCGTCGATCATCTACCATTTTGAGTCAAGCGTGTACGTACGGAAAGGCAGGGAACACCCAACAGACCATAATTGCTATCTAATTATGGGTGAGGTAGGCCGTAGGATGTGGGCTGGCCGGAGTGTAGTTCTCATGCAAGATTTTCTCTTGTGTTGCCTTTCACTAGTTGAGGGAGGGGTCTCGTGGGACCATAGCCACGTGAAGAAAAGCAGACCTTAGTATCTGCATCGGCAGATAAATCTAAAGCTCCCGACCGAGTCCTGTATTTCTCGTTTTGCCCTGTGACAGAACTCGGATGGCACGATGTGATACATGTGCATACAGTTATAGAAAAACGATTCACGATGAATGCGTGGGAAAAAGGGCGCGGTTGAGGGTTAGCGTAATCCCTAGTGGCCTAGGTGGCTTAACCCAAACCGAAATACGAAAGCGTGCAATAGGTAAGCATAATCCCTAGTGGTGCTAGGTGGCGTAAGTCCTAGTAGTTCAAACGATGATTCATATGGAAGAGCCTAGCTAGAACAAGGGTGACAGTCCAAATGATTTCAAGGATAATACGACATGAGGAAGCCCGTACGAGGTACGGCAAAGGACTGGACTTATATACATGGAAAGAAACATATGATTTGAGTAACCTATATATGCGATATATTAGGTTGACATGAACCATTACATAACATTGGGCAAGGGACATTCATGGTTAACACATGACGTGGGTTGGGATACTAGTACGAGAGGTGCAGAGCAAAAATACATGTTAGAACCAGGAAGAATATACGAAACAGATACCTTGGGATGTTAGACGGGGTAGATACCTTGGGATAGTATACTTGATAGAAATCTGACGATGGGATACTTTGATTTATCATGATGTCGTAGTTTATCGCGATACCTTAGTTTATCTAAGTTCAATAGTTCACCCTGTTATTTTGATTTAGCTTATCTATCTTGTTGTCATGCTTATGTTCATCTCAGTTTCTCATGACAGTTAGCTTTACTAGTTTTTATACTAATAGTAGATAGGGCTTACTCAGTCTTTTTGACTGACCCGTTTTGTTTCGCCTCTTTTCTTCCGTTTCCCCCCCAGGTTACAGGGAGGAAACAATGTTGTTTAGTTCGGACTTCTTCTGCTTGAAGGTCATCATGGATGGCTTGGACTTTTCTTGGCTATGGCTACTTTACTGTTTTTACTTGGGGAATAATTTATGAAAAAGTCTTTATGCTTCTTTACTATTGCAAGACAGGTTTTGATGTACTCTGATGTAAAAGGCTTTAGACCTTATTTATTCATTTTATGAAAGTTCGATTTTACTTCCGCTATTTTATATGTTCTGTCTTGTGATATTTCTGTGCATGTTTACCAATAATGCCCCTCTAAAGCTAGTGCATTCCTTTGCGAGTGACCCTAGCGGAGGCGGGGTGTTACATTTGGTATCAGAGCAGAAGGTTACTAGACTGGGCAAAAGTTTTTAAAGACCTTCTGAAAATTATTTGAAAAACCGTTTACGAAGAAGCATTTTTCAAGAAAATTTTCTTTTGAAAAGAAAAAGGCTATTCCCCAAAGGCCATTAGCATTATCCTTGTTTCCTTGATCGAATCTCTTTTCCTTTCTTTCCTCCATCTGTAGTCACAGTGGTTTTGACTGCGACTAGTCTCTCTAGCTGCGTAAGTGTTTCCCGTACGATGGAGGTGGTTCTCGAGAGACCGTTGCAGAGTTATGCATGAAAGGATAGTAAGAACAAGGATAAAGGATACGAGCTCAGGGATAAGCAACATGTAGGTATGGCTGAGTCCTAAAAGGAGGGAGAAAGATGAACAATGAAACCCATGACGAGAGAGTACCTTTGGCATGGTGAAACGGGACGGATAGTTAAGTATCATGGAACAGGGACAAGATCATTCGGAGGGCAGTAGTATGCTCTCATTTCTAGGGTACCTCGGAAGGAGGGTAACGATCTTGTTAAAGGTTTAGCTTTTCTTCTCTATCATCCCGTTAGGACTTTGGTTTGATCATCGTATCATTTAAGTCTGCTTCGATAGTCGAGTCTCTGCACCTTAAGTACTAGCGTATTAGAGAATCCCATTTTTGTCTCAAGTCCTGTGGAGAATCGGTCCATTTATTCATGACTTGTTTTGGATTTGAGAATGACATGCCTCGGTTATGGATGGATTCTAGGGATGAAGTGGTTATCCAGTAAGGGGTGCCACTCTCGGTTTTGATAGGAGGGTAGTTAGACTCTTGACTAGACTTGGTAATACCCTCGAAGTCTCGTGGAACCTTTTTGGGTTCGGTTATGATTAGTTACCTAGAATCCCTTGATACCTTTATTGGAAATTTGAAGCCCGATCGAGTGGTGTTCGCCAATAAGACGGATGGTTTATTTCACTTATGCATGGGTTATAGAAATCACCCTAGTAAGTGCGCTTAACCTGGTTGGCATCTGTTTACTTTCAAGAGAAAGTTCTTCTATGTGGAATACCTTATGGTACGAGGTCCGAGATTCACTAGTGAATTTTGGAAAGCTTGCATGAGATCATGGGTACGCAGTCATGTTTGCGTCAAGTATTCTAGGAAAAGGATAAGTGCAAGAGGAACGAGAGGCGACGAGGAAATGAGTTCCAACTCATGTTATGGAAACAGGAAATAAGAAGCTGCGAAATCGTGAAGTAAAAGGGGCGGTCAAGGCACGATGGAACTAAGCTCAAGGTAATGCGACTCAGGAGACTGAAGACTAAATACGCGCATGATATCTCTTTTTGGGAGTATATCCTTGATCCCTGTTTTCCTGTAGAGCTTGGTTGTAGGCTATCTTTTGTGGACATCTACTCGGTCCTATTTTCTGTTACAAACCCCGTAAGGAGTTTGTCTTGTTTATCTTCTCGACCCTGTTTCAGGGAATCCTAGGTAGAACCCTATGGATGTAAACATGTATTTGAAACATGTTATGATTGATATGGTTGCAAGTGGTTGCAAGTGGTTGCTCGTGGATGCGCGAATACACATTAGATACTAGCTCGACTCGGTCACACTTCATATTGCATATGCACGAGTATTTATACTTGTTTATGGATGAAATCGAATGTATTATCATGCGGTTGTGGCATATGGATGAATGATTGTGCACGCATATAGTATCTATATGACTAGGACTATTTGCATACATGTTGGATTCATGGCACTATACATATTTTTGCATTAGAAAGATTATTCAGGCCTGATCATTAGCATTAGCTAAGGAACATGTACACACACGTTTTGCATATATTCATACAGCATTAGAAATCATCTAAGGACAATGGTTGCTTGTGGATGATGTTCTGAGTAGATGGATGATGGATGGTAGGATATGTTCTTCCTAACTTGGAGATTTCGGGGACGAAATCCTAAAAGGAAGGGAGAATGTAACAACCCGTATTTCGATAACATGATTAAGACGAGAATCAAGGCAGAATTTAATTTTAAATTCTGAATCAAGTGAAATGGGATATACCATTGCGTTCGTCTCGGAAAAATACGCGAAATAGAGTCCGAGTTTTCGGAAATCGGAGTCCGTATGACCAAGATATGGCCTCGCGAAGTTTCACGAAAAATTCCCAAATTAAAGTATACTTAATTAAGTGAAATGGGTTGCGCAGAAAAATATATATATTGATATATATATATATATATATATATAATTGAAGATTAAATAAATAAATATGCAAAAATGTTCAAAACAGCGAATTAGGAGAGGGGAATAACCGAACCGGCCGATTTTTGAGGTCGACCCAAGCCCGCTGGGTCGACTAGGGGTTAATCCAGGGTGTTTGGCTGTCAACCCGTGGGCCGATTCGCTCAAATGCAGATTTTGCATTTGGATGGTTCTCATGGTTCATCTTTAATCTAAAGGCCCTAGATGGTTCCTACACTTGACTTCTTCCCCAAGACATGCTTTGATGGCTTGGATTGAATCTAGGTTTAATCCTATGGCCTAAAACACTTGCCTAATCTATAAATAAGCCCCTAAACCCCCCTAATCCCTCATTATTCTCTCATGTAACTAAACTATGGCCAAATTTCTACTCTCATGGCCTCCACTCAACTATCCTAGCCTCCACTTCATTCCTATGAAAGGTTTCATGATCATGAGAGTGTTAGAGAGTCCCTATGTTAGTATGAGAGCTTCTCAAGTTGGTTTCAAGGCAAAAGCTTTGATCTTTGTTCATAAAGAGAGTGTTTTTGTTGATTTGGAGGGTTCATCTTTGGGGTTTTGGGTGATGGCATGCATAGGCTTCATCATAAGCTTTGGTTTAATCGATTTAGGCCTTCATAGCAAGGTAAGCCCTTCCCTACTCTTAGGTATTAACTATGAAGTTAAAAGTTCATGTTGAAAGTTTGGGTTTGATCATTGAGAATGATGCATGCTATCATGTTATGCAAGTTTATGAAGTCATTATCTTGATCTTATGAGCTAAAAGCCACAACCTTTATGTTGAAATGTTGCATTATGCAACATGAAAACCTTCATAATCATTATGTCAACTTGCATATGAAGTCATAATCCTTATATGATGATATATGCGAGTTTCTAGTTATCATTCCATGTCTTTTGTCACCATGATTCGCTTATGTGCCAAGTTTGGGTTTATGCATGTTTTTGAGGCTTAAGAATGTAACATGCAAGCTAATGAACACATTTGTGTCTCATTTGCCACCATGATTAACTTGTGGCTCAATATCCATTTTTGTCATGCCTTTGTCAAGTCTCTTCTTTTAGTCCATTACGTTGTTGCGAACGTATATGCGAGTTTAAAAGCGTTGGGGTCACATTATGGGGAAAACATAATGACATGAACATGATTTGGGTAAATGGGTAGAAACATGACAACATGTAACGTTAAATATGACATGTGTTTATACTTGAAAACATAACTTGAAATGTAACATGGAAGTTGACACGTAAGTATGCATAAAAACATAAGCTTGGGAATTTACCTATTAAGTTAGGTCTACCCATTGGGAATTTACCTATTAAGTTAGGTCTACCCAATTGCTTGAAAACTTGACAATGAACATGACACTAGACTAAACATGAAGGTGGCCAACTCGAGGTTGGGTTGAGTTTGCAACGTAAAACTACCCGGAACCGACCGGCCTAACTAGTAGTTGCAAACAATAGGACCCAATGTGAGAAGTTGGTCATGTTGTGCTTGAACCCGAGGTTAGACCAAGTTGTGGTGTAAATCTACCCGGACCCGCCCGGCTTAACTAGTAACCACAACAAAGTCTAATGTGAGAGGTTGAGGTGCATTAAATAATTAATGCCACATAATAGGGTTAATTTGATTAATGAGGCTTAACCAAATATGACATGGACAAATGGGTTAAGTAATTTGATTAGGCTAATGATACTTAACAAAACATGACAGGGTTGGGTAGGTTAAGTAACTTGATTTGCCTAACGACACTTGACCATTTTTATACGACGAGGGGACGGGATTAAGTTAACCAACACTTAATCAATCCAACACGATAACTTGATAAGGTCAAGTGAATTTTCTTAGTAACACTTAACCGTTTAATACAGTTAATGGATGGGGTTAAGGCAACTCAGACCTAACTAATCTAAACATGGTAATTGGACGGGGTTAAGTTAATTTACACTTAACTAATCCAACTCGTTAGTTTGATATGGTTAAGTGACCTATACTTAACCAATCTAACGTGAAAACATGATAAGGCTAAGTCACGAATCACTTGAATACGCTTGACCGATTTGACTCGGTAATTTGACAAGGTCAAGTTAATTTATATAATTAACCAATCTAAAATGATAATTAGACGAGGTTAAGTTATGGATTGCTTAATATACTTAGCCAACTTGACACATGGTTTGTAGGGTTAAGTCTTGGACCTGGATACTTAGCCAATTTTGACATGGTTTGTAGACGGGCTAAGTTATGAACTTAAGTGACACTTAACCCATTAGATAAACCCTAATTCGGAGGATTAGGTAAATAACCATAGTTAACAAGGATTATGGAAATAAGGCTAAGTGGTAAACCTTAGTTAAGGGAAACTAAGTAATAATTCTTAGTCAAGGAAATTTGGACCATTTCTTAGATAGATTAGTAACCCGATACGTTAGGTCAACGTTTAAGTATGCGTGTAGGAGCGGGCTATCTGATTTAGATAAAGGCTCCAGCGAACTGGGTAACGAAGCAGCGGCTTCGGGGAACGTGAGGATATTCTTGGTATCCCTCTGTGAGGTCGCAGATGATCATCCTGGGCTCACAAGAGGTTAAGGTCTGCGTTAGAAGAACCAAGAGTATGCCTTGGTTGCTATACGAGCGACCTAAAGACTGGGATGGATAGCAGTGAGTCGACGAATACATAAGGTGCCCGAGATAGCAAGTTCGTCGATCATCTACCATTTTGAGTCAAGCGTGTACGTACGGAAAGGCAGGGAACACCCAACAGACCATAATTGCTATCTAATTATGGGTGAGGTAGGCCGTAGGATGTGGGCTGGCCGGAGTGTAGTTCTCATGCAAGATTTTCTCTTGTGTTGCCTTTCACTAGTTGAGGGAGGGGTCTCGTGGGACCATAGCCACGTGAAGAAAAGCAGACCTTAGTATCTGCATCGGCAGATAAATCTAAAGCTCCCGACCGAGTCCTGTATTTCTCGTTTTGCCCTGTGACAGGACTCGGATGGCACGATGTGATACATGTGCATACAGTTATAGAAAAACGATTCACGATGAATGCGTGGGAAAAAGGGCGCGGTTGAGGGTTAGCGTAATCCCTAGTGGCCTAGGTGGCTTAACCCAAACCGAAATACGAAAGCGTGCAATAGGTAAGCATAATCCCTAGTGGTGCTAGGTGGCGTAAGTCCTAGTAGTTCAAACGATGATTCATATGGAAGAGCCTAGCTAGAACAAGGGTGACAGTCCAAACGATTTCAAGGATAATACGACATGAGGAAGCCCGTACGAGGTACGGCAAAGGACTGGACTTATATACATGGAAAGAAACATATGATTTGAGTAACCTATATATGCGATATATTAGGTTGACATGAACCATTACATAACATTGGGCAGGGGACATTCATGGTTAACACATGACGTGGGTTGGGATACTAGTACGAGAGGTGCAGAGCAAAAATACATGTTAGAACCAGGAAGAATATACGAAACAGATACCTTGGGATGTTAGACGGGGTAGATACCTTGGGATAGTATACTTGATAGAAATCTGACGATGGGATACTTTGATTTATCATGATGTCGTAGTTTATCGCGATACCTTAGTTTATCTAAGTTCAATAGTTCACCCTGTTATTTTGATTTAGCTTATCTATCTTGTTGTCATGCTTATGTTCATCTCAGTTTCTCATGACAGTTAGCTTTACTAGTTTTTATACTAATAGTAGATAGGGCTTACTCAGTCTTTTTGACTGACCCGTTTTGTTTCGCCTCTTTTCTTCCGTTTCCCCCCCAGGTTACAGGGAGGAAACAATGTTGTTTAGTTCGGACTTCTTCTGCTTGAAGGTCATCATGGATGGCTTGGACTTTTCTTGGCTATGGCTACTTTACTGTTTTTACTTGGGGAATAATTTATGAAAAAGTCTTTATGCTTCTTTACTATTGCAAGACAGGTTTTTATGTACTCTGATGTAAAAGGCTTTAGACCTTATTTATTCATTTTATGAAAGTTCGATTTTACTTCCGCTATTTTATATGTTCTGTCTTGTGATATTTCTGTGCATGTTTACCAATAATGCCCCTCTAAAGCTAGTGCATTCCTTTGCGAGTGACCCTAGCGGAGGCGGGGTGTTACAAAAAGGATACTAATAATCCTCATTATAAATTGAATAATGAATCACTTAA
Organism: Allium sativum; assembly: GCA_030737875.1. Classification (NCBI taxonomy): domain Eukaryota; kingdom Viridiplantae; phylum Streptophyta; class Magnoliopsida; order Asparagales; family Amaryllidaceae; genus Allium; species Allium sativum. Next base: position 416,793,234 of record CM060913.1, on the reverse strand, counting down.
TAAGGAATACCTCCACTGGAGGTTAGGAAGGAGCTGACTTAGGAGCTAATTATTCTAATAGCCAAAATATTCAAACCATGTTCACTGCTTTAATGAGGTACATGTTGAAGAATGATCAAAGGGATAGCCTGAATGTTACTAAGGGTAGTGATGCACAAATGCAAAATCCCAGAGCCAACTTTTCTAAGCTTAACAAAGATTATACCAGTTTGGATATTAAGCCATTCTAAGGAACAGAGTTAACTGTGGAAGTTCAAGATTGGCTTGACACTTGCGAGTGTGTCTTTAAAAAACTTGAGCTTAATAATGTTATGAAAAGGAGGTTAGCCTTGCATTAGCTTTAAAGAAGGGCTATGAACTAATGGAATGTCACCAACACTACTACTTTCAAGGATAAGATTACTTGGGATCAGTTCAAAGCTCATTTTATTGAGAAGTTCATTTCAACTGCCTATAATCAGAGTTATTTTGAAGATTTATTGAGCATAAGCAGGAAAGCCAAATCAACATCGAACATGTTGCTAAATTAGATGCTTTGTCGATGTGTGAGATATCTTTCATCGATATCTTAAATAATAAGAAAGAGAAGTTCATCACTATCTTCGATGAATGCTTAGGCAAAAAGCTCATAACCCATATTGATGGGACCTTTGATTCTATTATTGGGAAAGTCTTGAGGCATGAGATCTTTTACCTAAGTCAAAGACCAAAGTTACTATTGTTCTAAAGGAAGAGCCAAAGATGCAACTGAGTTGGGGAGGCAAGAAATAGTGGGGTAATAAAAGAAAATTGTCTCAAGCTAAAGACAAACAGAAGAAGAAAGCCAAGTTAAAGGTTACTTGCTATAGTTGTGGAGAATGGTCACTTCAGTAAGGATTATAAAATTGGAGTGAAGAAATGCTTTAACTATGTAAAATCGAGACATACCCAGAAAGATTGACTAGAACCTTTGAAGGAAAAGCAGATTATGAAGGCATATACAATCAATGTTGTTCCAGCTTTGTCTGATGCCCCCACCAACGGATGGCCAGATAAAGGGAATCGTTATACAAGGTATTCTTACTATTTATGACATTGCCTTTTGTGTTTTATTTGATATTAGGGCTTCTTATCCCTTTACATCTAATGACCTAGTAGATAAGTTAGGATTGGAATCAAAAATAGTGGGCTGACCATTGATTGTGACAAACAATATTGGTGGCTCCACTAGCCTTTGTATGATTAGTTGTGGGTTGATCTTATCGATTCATGGATGCACTTCTGATTTTGATTATATATGTGGGTTTGGTACTATTTTGGGAGTTTACTGGCTTTAGAGATACGGAGTAGTGGTGGATTGTGAGAGGTCTTTGGTGGCTATAGGAGAAGAAGATGGGTGGTGGGGTAGTGTAGGGCCATTTACCTAGCAATGAGGTGAAGACTAGCTTTCTATATTAACATGATGTTCCAAATGATATGTTGTCGAATGTACTTATTGATAGGGAATATTCGGACATCTTCGAGGAAGTGATTGAACTCTCTTTACATAGGGAGACTAAGTTCTGTATCTGCTTGATGAAGGATGCCAACCCCATAGTAATGCCTCTTAGGAGAACGATACCTAAAGAACAACAAGAGCTTAAGGTAAAAGGGAATGACCTTTTGAGAAATGGTTCATTCATAAGATTATATCTGAGTGGGGATCACATGTTATATTCTCTACAAAGGCGGGTAGTTCCTTAGGTTATGTGTTGTTTATCTTGAGCTAAATAAAATAATGAAGAATAACAAGTATCTACCCCTGCATATAGATGACTTATTTGATCAACTTCATAGTATTAAAAAATTTATCAGTTAGATCTTGCGATGGGATTTCATTAGCTGTGAGTAGCGAAGGAAAGTATGCCTATTACGGCGTTTCAAATTCCATTTGGATTTTATAAATATTTGGTTATTCTGTGTGAGTTAACCAATGCACCTACGTACTTTTTTCCATTTATGAATCATCTTCGTAGATCATCTTAATAAGTTTATGCTAGTATTTTTCGATGATTCTTGACTACTCACGAACAAAATAAGAACACAAGACATACTTGAGGATTATTATAGAGGTTTTGAGAGAACATTGATCGAAAGCGAAATTTCCTAAGTTCCACAAGTAGAGAAGAGAAGTGAGGCTCTTTTGTCGTACTATGCCCGAGCAGGGTATCGCCGCTGTTCCTACGAAGGTCACAACAATTCGAAATGGATTGTTCCCATAACGGCTATAGATGTAAGAAGCTTCTTAGGATTGATTGGATATTATCATAAATTTATCCATAATTTCTCCAAGATAGTACTGTCATTGACTTAGTTGAAAAAGAAGAATCATGCTTTTGTATGGGATGCGAAATGTGAGCATGTGTTCGCAAGTATGAAAGAGAGATTGACATACGCACCAATATTGATTATACAATTGGGAATGAAGTGATGATGGTATACACGGATGCTTATGGTATAGTGTTAGGCGCAGTATTGATGCAAAAGGATAAGGTTGTTGCGCCTATGCTAATCGGCAGTTAAAACATCATTAGAAAAGGTATCCCACTTGGAATTGGTGTAAAGATGTAGAGGCACTATCTCTTAGAAATAGTTTTGAATTGTTCACTAATCATAGATCATTGAAGTACCTCTTTTCACAGAATAATCTTAATCTTCACCAATAGTAATGGCCAGAGTTTCTTGCCTTTTATGATTTAAGTATTACATATACACTTGGAAAAGGTAATGCAGTCATTGATGCTTTGAGTAGCCGACATGCTAGCTCAGGAGCTATGTTCCGAGAGTGGAAACAACTTGAATATATTGCCAATTTTGATTTTTGTCCTAAATGTGAGATGGAGTTGGAAATGTTGGCAAGTTTAACAATCAACCTATTCTGATTAAATGGATTGGTTCTAAATCAAAGCATGATCAAAGGCTGGCTAAAATCATCATCAAGATGCAGGATGATGTAGTGTCCAAAGATTTAAATACGTATGGACTCGGCCATAATGGTTGGCTCCGTAAGGAAGGGAGGTTGTTCATTCCTTGTATTGATGGATTGATAGATAAAGTTCTCTGAGAATGCCATCATTATGGATTGACCATGTATTCTAATGTAATAAGATGTGTTGAGATATAAGAAAAACCTATTATTGGGGAGGAATGAAGAAAGACATTGGGATATTCTTCTCCAAGGGAATGAACTACCAATTAGTCAAAGATAAGTAGGAAAAACCAAGTGGTTTGCTGTCATCACTAGGTTTTCCTGAGTGGAAACGGGAACACGTGCTAATGGATTTCATTGTTGGTCTACTAAGGAATCGAGTATAGTATGATAGAATTTTGGTCATCTTCGATTGGTTAGTCAAGAGCATTAGGTTTTGTAACCATTAAGTTAAATAGAACAGAAGCCAAGTTAGCCAAATTGTATGTGAAATGAATTTTGCAATTTCATGAAGTGCCAAAGGGCATTATGAGCGACCGAGAGTCGTTGTCCACTAGGGGGTTTTGGAAGAGTTTACAAAAAGACTTAGGGTCTAGCTGAACCTTAGCAAAAACCTCAAACAAATGGCCGAACTAAGAGAGTCAATTGTATATTAGAAGATTTCTTGCGAGCTTACATCTAAGATTTTGGAGGTTTAGGCGACGGTCATTTGCATCTTGTTGTATTCAATACAATAGTAGTTATCAGCCTTGCATAGGTATGGAAGTGTACAAAGCTCTATATGGTTGACTATGCAACACTCCTTCATGCTGGGTGGAAGCGGGTGAGAAACTAATAATTATGCAAGGTACGGTTAGAGAGACCTCAAAGTAGATTGTGATAATTTGATAAGGATTAAAGCTGATTGGGACAAATAGAAAAGCTATGCCAATAAGAGGCATTAAGATTCGAAATTCTCCGTTGAGACTTAGTGTTTGTCTAGATTTCCCTTCTAGGGGAATGCGAAAAGGGAAATGTGATTCAGTTTAGTAGAAAAGGGACGTTAGCACCAAGGTTTAATGGTCTTTTCCGATTCTTGAATATATTGGGAAATTAGCTTATAGGGTTGACTTACCACAAAAAAATGGCTGGAGTGCATAACGTATTCTTTTTTCCCCACTTAAGAAAGTTTATTGTAACAACCCACATTTTACGTATCTGAGGATCGTAAAATATTTTTATTTTATTTCCTAAGGGTTGGATCATTCTCATATTTTGATATGTTGGTTATGGAGATGTGAGACGTATCCATAATTTTTACCAATTTTATTTGTGATCATTTTGCCCCTGTCAGTCTTGTACAAGGCATCAGGTGCTTAGATCGATCTCATTGGAAAGGAAATGGTGTTGCTAATTCCGTAGAGTGGTCACATTAAAGATTTGGTTCAGTGGTTTGGGAGGAATCGTTGTTTTAGTATTTCATAATTTCTGTTCAAGTTTGGTGTTAGACCCAAATGTGGTTCTAACACCCAAATTGATTAGAAACAAGATAAAGTAAAGCAGAAATAAAAAAGAACACACAAGGTTTATAGTGGTTCGGCGAAGAAATGCCTACGTCCACTTAGTTTTCACTATATTCAGTAATTCAATTACAAATACAATGTAAGATTCGCTCACAACTCACTTTTGTTCACTCAGAAAGATAAAAACAAGAAATGAAAGATGGTTTGGATTTTCCGGGAGTGAAGGAATTCGAATGGTGGAAGTACTTGGATTCTCAAAAGTGCTGAAAAGGATCTTCCTCTTTGTCTCTAGTTGGGGTATTTATAGGTGTGAATTTGCCTGAAATGCAATCCGGGTCGGAACACGTGTCATCCATCGCCCTCTCTTCGGGTTCGGATGGGCCATCAAGCAGACAACGCATCAATGAGATGGACGTTAGGGGTAGGAATTGGTCACATCCGGTCCGGTTCTCCAGGCGACTTTATAGGAGATTTTCCTGGATCATGGGTGCGGGTCGGAGACATGCAGGTTGGGGGTTCGGATCGGAATACCCGACCCGAACCGGAGTAGCTTGAACGTCTCTTCTTCTCTAATCATACTCCGCTCCGCTCCGAAGTCGTGGCAAGCAGACAGCTTTCCGATCCACCTGAGATTCATTGGCCTTCCGATCCGATCAGGTATGCTTTACCAATTTATCCAGTAAGAGATATCCGATCCGAACCGATACGCTGCTATCAATCTGAATTGTGGAGCTTCCTTCCGATCCGAACCGAAGTCACATAACTTGAAATACTCTTCAACGGTTGGTTTCTTGACTTTGTGTTGCCTAGTTCACAAAGTAGGCTAACATTTTGCCCCCTCAAAGGATGCTTTCGTTGTACGAAGCATGCTTTGATGTTGTTTTAACTGCTAGCCCTTGAATCAGAACAGTCAGGTGGGACGCACAGATTTCTCATTCGGTTCGGGTGTTAGAAGAACGCACATTCTCTTCATTCCTGAGCAAATTTGGAAATCTTTTCTTGACATATAATGCTTCTTGCAAGCGTACTCTACCTTTGTTCTTCTTCTCTTGAACTCAATTCGAATTAGATGCTAAACTAACGTGTGAAATCCGCTCGGTTCGGATGCCGATCCGAAACGCTTTCATGGGTTTGGCTTTTTAACATTGGGCCTTCAGTGAGAGTTGCGCTTCTGGGCTTCCACTCCGGTCCGAGCGGGTGAGATAAAACAGGGAGACGAGGAGTCAACACTATTCTCTATATAAACCCATCGCCGCCTTCATTCCCTCCTTCTTCGTTTCCATCGCCGCTCCCAACCTTAACATTGAAAACGTCAGAAATTCAAAAATTCTCAAACTATTTCCTGTAGATTTCCCGAATCAAACATATAGGTAGCTTTTCTAATCTCAAATAATCTTGTTGTAACCGTTCTCGATTTCGATTAGCGTTGGGTTAGGATGTTTTGGCCATAAGTATCACTCGAACCCTCCGCCGCTGCCGGTGGATGCGCCTTTGCTTCGAGACGTTGCGAAGTTGAAGAGGGCGAATATTTATTCTTAACGATGGCTTTGGTGATAAAGTGGACTTGTCTGTGAATAAATGGGAAAAGAGGAAAGAGATGAAGAGTGGGATGACAAGCTGGAGTCGGTTCGGGTGGAAGACGAAGGAGCAGAAAGGAAAAGGAGGGAAAGGGGATCGGCTCGGGTTTCGTTCTTTGGAAAGATGGAAAGGAAAGAAAAAGTCGGTTCGGGTCGGAAAAGTAAATGGGATAAGAGGCTGAAGTAAACGGATCGGTCAGGTGGTGCTGATTCGGATCGGATCGGGTCACCCGATCCGATCAGATCAGTTCTGCTTCCGAACCCACCGTTCCTATTGTCTTGAACTAACCTTGCCTTACCGAAGCACCCGAACCGAATGTCTTCTGTATTGAGCCAATCATCACATGCATATCCGAACCGAACCGAACATATTGAACTTGACACATAAAGACCACCCAACTAACTCAACTAACACTTATTCTAGACGAATATGCCTCGCGGACAGTTAGGATAGTGCCTTGTGAACATAAATGAGAATCAAGGACAACTCGGACTATTACTTTCTCTTTAAAGCTTCGTCTTATATTGCTGTACTTTTATTTTGCACTTCCCGCATTTGTTGCACACGCTTTAGTTCACACACACACACAAAAAGGGGACACGGGATAATTCACTCTAATTCGTGCTATTGCTTCTTCAATAGTTCCATGACAATGAGACCCAGACGCTCTTCTCGTCTAGCTGAGAGGAAAGAAGCTCCAGAAACTTCCAACAAAACCACTCTCGAGGATATATCTTCTTCATCCGACCCAGAATGGGATAGCGAGGGTCCGGATTACGAAGTTGGTCATCGGGAAAACGATGAAATGTCTTCAGAAAATGAAGTTTCTCTAGGCTTTGAGGAGGAAGGAGGGATTGGTGACAACCGCGCACCCGATGAATTTGACTCAGCCATTATATTGGAATCACCTCCAGATTCCGTAGAATCAACAATTGACAATGACCGACTCGTGAGAATCTGCTTGAAGTATGGAATAATGAAGAGAGACACTCTAGTGCCTTCACGTTCTGATCGTCCACATAACCCTCCAGAAGGATATATGACGGTCACTCGTCTGATGTGCATGGTTGGCGCTATTCCTCCTTTCTCGCCTTTCATTGTCGACTTCTTAAGACAAATGCGGATTGCCCCCATGCAGCTACATCCCAATTCATACGCCTATCTGCATACCTTATTCATAGCATATCGTGAAGTTCTAGGCGTAGAGCTTACGTTTGACGATGTTCATTTCTTCTATAATTTCAAACATCGGACTAGGGAAACCCCTTCTTTCTGTTACTTTGAGTCGGTCCCAAAGAGGAAGATAATCTCTACGCCGTTTAGCAGCAAGGCTGGAGATTCCAGACTGGAGTGGTTCTATATAAAGCAACAGTCTGGATGTGCCAGAAGATGGACAAAATCAAGTAAAGCACTGATTTCCTGACCCTGGACTCTATGCACTTGAATCATCACCCTGACCTGTTTTCCCTTTTTATTTGCAGTCGATAATCCCAAACAGGTATCAGACCAAGTGTTCTTTGATCGAATGCACCGTCTCCTCAATGGCGACCAAAAATTCCTTACAATTGACGAGGTTCTTAAAGATGAGTACCTTCATTCTCACGGGCTGCTATCCGTCTACCGTAGCATCGGTCATGGGACAGTCCCTTATGCATATATTCCTCCAGTGGAAACAGTTCCAGAACTAGGAGAAGGCTCGGGAATTCCTGCAGCTTCTCTTCAAACTTCACCCTCTCCCTCTTCCACTCAAGACGATGAGCTGGCTAATCTGGCCGAAAAACATCGTGAAGGGTATGTTGCCCCCGAGGAAACTACCTCGGTAGACAAATCAAAATCTCCCCAAGGGTCGCCACTTCACGCTTCCGAAGGGGATGTTCCTAGCGCCGACGAGCACATATTTCAAGGTTTGGGGGATCTCCCTTTACCCGAGACTATATACACTTCGGAAGATTTCAGAAAGGACCCTCTAGTCTTCACTTCTTCTGAGGAGACTACTCCTGCTAAGGCTAAAGAGCCTGCCCGCACCACTTTAGCTTCAGACTCGGGTTGGTTGGGGGGACACGTACACCACATAGGATGCACTTTGCACCGTAGCACTAGCATTCATTGCACTTCTTTTTCCATGGATCCGCTGATTCTAAACTTCGTTTAACTTATCGTGCAGGTACAATGTCTCGATCCTCTTATGACATAAGAAAACTTCGCCGCAGCATGTCTAATCCTCTCCAGGATGCCGAATATAACCGCCGGGATGACCGCGGCAGGGAGGAAAGGAGACCCTATGATCCTTATCGATCTCGATCCTCACGCTCCCGCTCACCAGTTCGACCGGAACAGGAAAAATACAAAAGCTATCAAGGTCGTAGGGAGGAGGATAGACCACAATCTAGGGATTCCAATTCCTCCCATGAAAAGCGAAGCAGAGAGAAAACACCTCCAAAGGAAACTGGGTCTAGAAGTAAGCAAAAAGTCCCTGCTACTAAGCGACCTCGGACAGACAAGGGTTCTACAGAATCTTCTTCGGGAAGGGATGCTGAACTAACAATCCTAGCCCCTCCTCCACCAGATGCGGGAACCGCCGTAAGGCTGGCATACTTAAAGGAGCAATTTCCCGAGCACTACTTCGAGACTCTGACCTTTCTACCTTCCCTTGAACCTATTTCTTCTAATTGGGCAGAGGAGGCCAGAGCAAAGATTGATTTGGTGGAAAAACAATACACCGAAATGTTCAAGTATTCCCGCACTCTTTCCAGAATCATTCGCACGCTACTGACAAATGCTGACTCAATGCACAAGACTGCAGAGGAAGATGCTAAAGCCCTAAAAACCTTAGGAAAAAATTTAGAAGATACTCAAGCTCAACTAGCTATCGCTCAAAAGAACGCTTCTAACTTCAAACAACAGTTTGAGGACATGCAAAAGCGCTATCATGATTTACTAGAATCCCATACTCAGGAACGTTCCGAGTTAAAGAAGCAAGCTGACGAAGCCAAATCAGAGGCTACGAAGGCACGTCTTGCTTATGTTGAGCTTGAGCAGAAAAATGCCGAGTTAGCGAAAAGGAGCGCTGAGTTAGAAAAGAAAAACGCTGATTTGGCTTCAAAATTGCTAGAGGCGGAAAATAGGGCTGCTCTGGCTGAGGGCAACGTTGAATGCGCTATTAAATCTGCGGAGGAAACTCGCAAACAGCTATCAGAGGCGGAGGCCGATATTCAGGGCTTCGGGGAGCTAATGATCGAATTCTTCGCGCACATTATTCGTCGTCGAAACATTTCCTGGATCGAGGACTATCCATCCACCTTGGTTCATGTGTGGAATCAAATCGTTGAGTGGGAAAAAGAAGAGCTTAAGGTCGATTCCCTCGACGAAGATAAGTTGATGGAGAAGTACTTGAGAGACGACGAACCAGAGCGCCTAGCTGAAGGTCGCCGCCTAATTGCTGAGGCCATGGAAGAAGAGAGGCGGAAGTCTAAACAGAAAACCATTCCTGAAGCTGGCTCTTCTTCTTCTGCTCCTGTAACTCCTGAAGTGGAAGGGTATGATCCCGAAAACCCGGGAATTCCCCGATCAACTTTACTATCTCCCATTCCTGAAATAACTCCAGAGGTAGTAGTCACCCCCGCTGAGAAGTCTTCAGAAGGTATCCCTGTCTTTTCTCCTCAACTTGTCAAGGCTACTACTACCTTTGGCTACACAATTGAACGTTCAATGAGAAATCCTTTGCTCTCGCCTGGGTTGATAACCAATGTTTCTCATTTTGTAGGCGTTGAATCCTCCGCGAAGACAGATGTAGTTCAAGGAGCTACCACTGGGACAGAGCCCGCTGATAGGGTCAAAGAAGGAGAAGACAAGGCTGCTTCCACAGACTTGGGGGAAAGGAGTGAATCAACTAAGGTGACTACTCCCCATGACGAAGAAATGATTGCAGCGTTAAAAGATGACGGAGGAGACGAGGGGCATGATGAGGAACCAGAAGTTACAATAACCGGGGAGTCGAAAAGCGCTGAGGACATTACCTTGGCTGCCATGAAGGCTGATCAAGACAAGCGCTTGCAATTAAAGGCTGAAGAATTAGACCCTGAGGTCCTCAAGCCCCTCGCTGTTGTGGATGCAGGTTCAAGGTTAGTTGTTAAGCTTTCCACTAGATCTATTACCGAAGAACTTGCTAAAAAATCTTCTCTCGATTCCAGTGCCCCGCCCTCCGGGAAAAAGTCTGCTGGCCCCAGTACTACATCTTCAGGGAAAAAGAAACCAAAGCGGATCTTGACTGAAGCCGAGAAGGAAGCAAAAGATGCAGAAAAAGCTGTCAAGAAATCAAAGGCTCATTCCAAGCCCAAATAGTGGGTCCTTCTGTGTCCTTTTAGCATCTTTGTAAATCAATAAGTGCTGCTACACCAGCAGCTTTCGCACTTTCTTTTTCAGTTATTTCCCTGTACAAATTCATTCGTTTGTAAATAAAAATAATTCACTTTCTGCAATGTTTATTTGTTAGTAGTTCTGCACTTATGTAAAAATGCATATCTATAGTTACGAAACAAAGTTGTGGAGAGGGGAGATATGTGTATATATATGTGTCCCCAGTCAATCTCCATAAGTTATTCAGTGCTTAACCATGCAATCTGAATATTCCCGATTCTCTAACGGGATAGCATTTCCTGTATCACCAACTTCTGTTGTTTTTCCTGGCATTCCTTTTATACTCTCTCTCATTCTCTCGAGAGTTAGAGTTCGAGTTCAGCTATTTGTTTATTCCCCGGTCGTTCAACGGGAAAAGATTTCTTTCTCGGCGCTCGGTCAGGGACGCCTTTATACTCTCTTTCTCTCTGGAAAGTTAGAGTTCGGAGTTGAACCTTTTTCTCAGCGCTCAGTCGGAGACGCTTTTATACTCTCTCTCTTTCTCTGGAGAGTTAGAGTTCGAAATAGAATTTCTTTTTCAGCGCTCAGTCGGAGACGCTTTTATACTCTCTCTCTTTCTCTGGAGAGTTAGAGTTAGAATGTCGTTTTCTCATTCTTTCACGTCCTACCGCACAAATAATCATTGTGCTTCTTTTTATGTCCAGACTGTTTTCCACCTTCTTTAGGCTCTCAGTTGTCCTGTATTTTATAATCACAACAGAATAACTAATGAATGTAAATGCATAAAAGTAAATAACACACAATATTTTTATAGTGGTTCGGCTAAGTCATAGCCTACATCCACTTTATAGTTCTTTATTCATATCACCGGATTTTCCCAAGGCAAGTCGTGCCTTATTACAGAGTTTACAGGAAGAACAGCAAAAAGTATAGCATTTCTAATCCAAATATCGCATTAAGTGTTGGGCATTCCATGCTCGAGGGACTTCTTCGCCATCTACGGTCGTTAACTTGAATGTTCCCTTATCAAGTTTCCGTTGGATGACAAAGGGTCCTTCCCATTTTGGGCCGAGGTGAGGAAGAGATGGAAAAACTCTCTTTAGCACCAAATCTCCTGGTTCAAAAGTTCTGAGGCGAACTTTTTTGTCATAATAGTGTGCCATCTGATGCCGATGTCTTGCTGCACGCAAGTCTGCTTCGTCTCTTTTCTCTTCGACTTCATCAAGAGACTCAAGTAAAAGTGCCCGATTCGTCATCGGGTCATAATATGTCACCCTGTGGGAAGGAACTTCCAGCTCAACTGGAATTACTGCTTCTGAACCAAAGGAGAGGGAGAAAGGGGTATGACCAGTAGCCGTTTTGAACGTTGTTCGATATGCCCACAAAGCTAGGGGCAATTCATCAACCCATTTTGCCTTTGCACGCTCTAATCGCTTTTTGAGGATGGATTTTATTACCTTGTTTATTGCCTCTACTTGCCCATTAGATTGTGGATAGGCAACTGCAGTATATCGTTTATCTATCTTATACTTCTGGCAAAAGTTTCTGAATTCAGTGCTATCAAATTGGGTCCCGTTGTCGGTAATAATTGTCCTTGGGATTCCGAATCGGCATATAATATTTCGGACCACAAAACTTATCACCTTTCTTGTGGTGATCTTAGTCAAGGGTTCAGCTTCCACCCACTTCGTGAAATAGTCCACGGCTACTATGGCATACTTAGCTCCCCCTTTAGCAATTGGTAAAACTCCAATGATATCGATTCCCCATGTGGCAAATGGCCAAGGACTCACCATCGATTTAAGCTGGGTTGATGGTGCCCTGGGGATTTTGGCGAATCTCTGGCACTTATCGCAGCGTCGTGAATAATCAGCTGCATCCTTGTTGATCGTAGGCCAGAAGTATCCGTATCGCAATATTTTCTTCGCTAAAGTTTGACCTCCTGTATGATCTCCACACTCACCTTCGTGCACTTCTCTCAGTACACGCTTGATGTCGTCATGTGCGATACATCGTAACAGGGGCATAGAAAATCCTTGTCTATAGAGAATATCGTCTTGCATAACATATCTGGCAGCTTTGCGAACTACAGCTCTCTTCTCATTCTTCTTCGATGGGAGAGTCCCATTCTTAAGAAAACTCTTGATTGGAGTCATCCATGACTCCTTCTCTGGTTCCGCTTCAAGAACGAATTCAACTTCCATTGACTCAAAGCTTGGCGACTCCAACGTTTCAATTGGAATTACCTCAGTCCCTTCTGGATTGTCAGAACTAGCTAATTTTGCTAGTCTATCCGCTTTCTGGTTTTCTTCTCTGGGAATATGTGTTATGTTGTATCGCTCTAAACTATTTAATAGCTCTTTCACTTTCTTGAGGTAAGCGACAAGTCGAGGTCCTCGAGCCGCGAATTCCTCTCGCACTTGACAAACAACAATCTTAGAGTCACAAAATATATCCATCACTTTTACTCCGAGGTCTTTAGCGAGTTTCAGCCCGGCAATCAGGGCTTCATACTCAGAGTCGTTGTTTGTTGCCGAAAATTCTAATCGCAGAGCGTAATATAACGACCGTCCCTCCGGAGTGACTAAGACAATTCCAGCTCCGGATCTTCGGTCATTTTTAGCTCCATCTGTATATAATTCCCACGGATTCATCTTTAGCTCATCCTCGGATTTAACCACTCGGTCATTGATTATTTCTTCCTCTGGAATGGTGAATTCCGCAATAAAGTCGGCTAGAGCTTGCCCCCTGATCGACTTTCGTGGTTGAAAATTCAAATCAAACTGGCTTAGTTCTATGTTCCATTTAATCAACCTTCCCGACGCTTCGGTTCTCTGCAGCACTTGTCTTAACGGCTGATCGGTATATATGGTTATTGGATGGGCTTGGAAGTAGTGACGAAGCTTTCGGGATGCAATCAGGAGGCTATAAGCAAGCTTCTCGATCTTTGGGTAGTTGCGCTCTGCCGCTGCTAATTTCTTACTCACATAGTATACTGGCCTTTGTACTTTGTCCTCTTCTCGAACCAGAACTGTGCTGACAGCGTGAGCCGAGACTGCTAGATAAACGAATAGTTCTTCATGGTCTACGGGCTTTGATAAGATTGGCGGTTTTTCTAACAGTTCTAACAGATTTTGAAAAGCCTTGACACAATCGGGAGTCCACTGGAAGTTCTTCTTTCCCCTTTTTATTAAATCAAAAAATGGAACACATTTATCGGTGGCTTTGGAGATGAATCTACTTAGCGCCGCTACCTTTCCTGCCAGACTTTGGACGTCTTTAATTTTCCTTGGTTCTTTGATATTTCTAATCGCCGCTATCTGGCTAGGGTTGATCTCAATTCCTCGGGAACTCACAATGAAGCCAAGGAACTTTCCCGACGCCACTCCAAATGAACATTTTAAAGGATTCAATTTCATACGGTATTTCCGCAAGATACCAAATATTTCTGCTAAGTCTTGCGTATGATTGGAGGACTGCTTTGATTTAACAAGCATATCATCCACATAAACTTCCATAGTTTTTCCTATCTGATCGTAAAACATTCTATTTACCAATCGCTGATAAGTAGCTCCAGCGTTTTTTAATCCGAACGGCATTACAACATAACAATATAATCCCAAATTCGTAATGAAACTTGTATGCTCTTGGTCTGGCACATGCATAGGAATCTGATTATATCCAGAATACGCATCCATGAAAGAGAGAAGTTCATGACCTGCTGTCGAGTCTACAAGCTGGTCAATTCTGGGAAGTGGGAAACTATCCTTTGGGCAAGCCTTGTTTAAATCTGAAAAGTCAATACACGTTCGCCACTTTCCGTTTGGCTTCTTTACCAGGACGGGATTCGATATCCAATCGGGATAGGTCGAATCTCGAATAAACCCATTTTGCTTCAATTTCTCTACTTCTTCTTTGAGAGCAACCGACCTCTCTGGGCCCAGCATGCGTCTCTTTTGCTTCACAGGCGGATGCTTCGGATCTACATTCAATTTGTGACTGATAACGGAAGGCGATATCCCACACATGTCAGCATGGGTCCAGGCGAACACATCTAAGTTCGCCTTCAAGAAGTTCGTCAGCTCTTCAGCACGACGTGGATCCAATTGGGAACCAATCTTCAAAACTTTCGTCGGATCAGCTTTATCAACAGGAATTTCCACTGTTGCTTCATTAGGAGTTGCATTCCTAGCCTCCGGTTCCTCGTCTTTTCTAGGATCCAGGTCTTCAGGCGTTCCTTTTCGCAACTCCCTTGGGTTCAACCTCGCTAATTGCTATGCCGAGTCCCCCTTTGAGGGAGATGAGGCATCCTTATTCTCAGCATTAACTCCTTTCATCAACATCTTCAGTTCGGCCACATAACAGGCCCGTCCAGAAACCTGATCCCCTCTTATTACTCCAGTCCCGGCTTCGGTTGGGAACTTTAGTAACAAGCACCAAGGGGCGATACAAATTCTAAACTCAGCGAGGGCAGGCCTCCCTAAAAATGCGTTATATGGCGAATCTACGTCCAGTACTACAAACTGAAGCATTCGCACTCTTCTACGTTCTCCTTGCCCTAGGGTCACAGGCAACTCTATATATCCCATAGGAGCTGTCGTCGCTCCGTTGAAACCTCTAATCCATCCTTCACAAGGTTTCAGATCTTCAGGCTCAAGCTTCATCTGATCAAATGACTTCTTGAACAAAATATTAACGGAACTTCCGTTGTCTACTAATACCTTATGGACCAACGCTGGCCCAATAGCGGTAGTAATAACCAACGGATCATTGGTGGGAGATTGTATTCCCGTGTTGTCTCGGCTGCGAAACACCACGTCATCGAACATGGTTTTTTGTTGTTTGATGGGGGTAACATCTTCCAAATCGTCACCTTCATTCATATCTAGATGCTTGGCCGCATTCACATATTGGTCCATTGACCTAAAGCTTCGGATTGCCGGGTGAGGTCCGCCTACTATGGAGTTGATGACAATCCCTTTACCTTTCTGCTGCGCGGTAGGCTTAGGAGCAGGTAGGATTTGCTTTGGAGTCTGCTCTCCTTGCCCCCTGTCCCTCGGGGCAACCTTGTACTCATCCAACTTTCCTTCACGCAGCAGCTTTTCAATTACATCCCTCAAATGTCGACACTCATTGGTCGAATGTCCATGCGTTCCGTGAAACAAGCAAAATTTCCCTGTCGCCATTTCTTTCTCGGTCGAATCACGAGGTGGCGGTCTTTTGTATTGCAACACATTATACGTGTCCAGGTAAATATTTTCCAACGTGTCATTCAGTGGTGTGTAGTTCTCGTAGTTCTGGAATCGGGGCCTTTTGTTTGGGTCGCTTCCCCTATTTCTGTTTCTCCTGTTACCGTTCGAATTACGGTTGTTGTTGTTTCCCCCGCTTCCAGTATTGCTGTTTCCACCCTTGTTTCCTACATTTACTTCAATCTTGCCAGAACTTTCCCCAGACTGCTTCACTGCAATATTACTCTGCACATTCTCCTTTGAAGCTGTCTCAGACTTTCTTTTCCGGTTTGCCCGGGCCTCCTCTCGTCTTAGATAAATATCGGCTTTTTCGTAGAATATCGCCCTTGTGGGGGGTGTCTTCCCAGAAAGGTAGTCTCCAAACTCAGATTCGGGATCGACTCCTTCCTTTAATGCCATCAGAATTGTGGGCTCATGCGGGTCACTGACCTCAGTTACAGCTTGGTTAAAACGATCTAAATATGCCCTTAAAGATTCTCCTGGTGCCTGTTTGATCCTCGACAATTCAATAACGCTCTTGGACTTTCGAGCATGTAGTCGGAACTGGTTCATGAAACGCTCGCTTAGTTCTTTGTAATTAGAAATTGAACGAGGAGGAAGTCGGGTAAACCAAAATAAAGCCACATCTTCTAGGTAGATTGGGAACGCTTTGCATTTTACTTCATCGGGGGCAGCAGCGGCATTCATAAGCCACGAATACCGCATCAAGTGCTGTCCTGGATCAGTCCTTCCGTTATATTTATCCATCTGCGGCAAATTAAAGCGTCGGGGGAACTGGAAGTCTAGGATGTCGTCAGTGAACGGAGTATGGCTTCGCTCTATGCCGTAGTCTTCATTTGTATAATTCCGGCTTTCGGACATAATTCGACGAACCATCGCCTGCACATCGGCACTAGTTAGGGGCTGCTCAGGTTCCCTGGCCCTAGCGTCCGAGTTCCTCCGGGGCTCTTGCTCAGGAGACACCCTTCTTCTTCGAGCTGCCTCTGCTCGATTCCTTTCCCCGCGTTCCCGGTCGATCTCGGGAAGAGGGGACTGGAGTCTTTGCCCCCGAGATGGGCTATCGTTTCTTAATGCTCGTGCGATATCCTCGCGAGATCCCAAAGATCCAAACGTTAGCTGCTCCACGTTCTGAGGTCGTTCGAGTGGCCTTCGCTCACGGGGCCTCTCTTCCTCAGAAGATGAAGATTGATCTACTGGTGTATGACGAACTGGCGACGGAGTTCTTTGCCGGCGGAGCTCACTGATTTCCCGACTCATGAGCCTCATATTTTCCTGCATCATGAGGTTGGTACGCTCATGAACTCTCATAGCTTCCCTCGTGCTCTCAAGCATATCAAGCAAGCGCGAGAAATCTCCTTGAGTGATGGGAGCAGATGGATTGGCCTGGTCTCCAACCCTGGCAGCTGGAATTGGAGCATTCGCGGGGACTCGAGCAGATGTTCCAGCTTCACCAAGCATCGGGTCGGATCGGAGGTAGGAAGTCGGGTCGGATCGGAGTTGGGGTGCCTGTTCGGATCGGTGTGCAGCGAGCAAGTCGGGTCGGTTCAGACTGGGGGAGTGCACTGCTTCAGAGTCTCCAACCCGGATCGGATCGGAACTTTCCCCTTGCTGTCGGTTCGGATTTCCTGCATTGATTCTCCCTGCTGCTGAACTCTGCCCCCTAGACCTTGTTACAACAGCATGCTGCTGATCTTCACTAGCTCCATTTCCTTGAACAGACTGGACTTCCTTGCCTTTTCCTCTGGCCATGAGTCTTTGACAATTACTTCAACGAATGTAAGAAAGTGGAGACACTTATGGATTCACTTCTTTGAACTCAACGGTTCAAAAAGTAGAAAGAGATCCCGGAAAATAAAGAATTTAGATGAGGGTTCTCAGTGAAAGCACCAAAATGTTAGACCCAAATGTGGTTCTAACACCCAAATTGATTAGAAACAAGATAAAGTAAAGCAGAAATAAAAAAGAACACACAAGGTTTATAGTGGTTCGGCGAAGAAATGCCTACGTCCACTTAGTTTTCACTATATTCAGTAATTCAATTACAAATACAATGTAAGATTCGCTCACAACTCACTTTTGTTCACTCAGAAAGATAAAAACAAGAAATGAAAGATGGTTTGGATTTTCCGGGAGTGAAGGAATTCGAATGGTGGAAGTACTTGGATTCTCAAAAGTGCTGAAAAGGATCTTCCTCTTTGTCTCTAGTTGGGGTATTTATAGGTGTGAATTTGCCTGAAATGCAATCCGGGTCGGAACACGTGTCATCCATCGCCCTCTCTTCGGGTTCGGATGGGCCATCAAGCAGACAACGCATCAATGAGATGGACGTTAGGGGTAGGAATTGGTCACATCCGGTCCGGTTCTCCAGGCGACTTTATAGGAGATTTTCCTGGATCATGGGTGCGGGTCGGAGACATGCAGGTTGGGGGTTCGGATCGGAATACCCGACCCGAACCGGAGTAGCTTGAACGTCTCTTCTTCTCTAATCATACTCCGCTCCGCTCCGAAGTCGTGGCAAGCAGACAGCTTTCCGATCCACCTGAGATTCATTGGCCTTCCGATCCGATCAGGTATGCTTTACCAATTTATCCAGTAAGAGATATCCGATCCGAACCGATACGCTGCTATCAATCTGAATTGTGGAGCTTCCTTCCGATCCGAACCGAAGTCACATAACTTGAAATACTCTTCAACGGTTGGTTTCTTGACTTTGTGTTGCCTAGTTCACAAAGTAGGCTAACATTTGGCTAGCCATAATGGGCTGATTTGGAGTGGCCAATTGGTGGGCTGGTGGAAGGATATAAATAGGGGTTAGAGGCATGGAGAGAGGGTTACTTTTCTTCAATCTCTCATTTGGTTGAGCTCGTGATCCTCCTTGCTCTATCAAATACACCTTTCCACCATTAAAATTCTAGATCTGCATAAGAGAATCGAAGATCCACATCGTTTGATGTTAGATCAACATCAAGGGAAGGGAGATCACATCAAATCAAGAGGTTTGAAGCATATTATTCGTTGTCTGGGTTGATAATTTAACGATTTCAAGTTAATTCAAAGAATTGGTGAGTGATAAACATCTCTTACACGGATTCAATCAAGTATATGGGTTATTTGTTCATATTTTCATCATTTTAAGTTGTTTTCACCTAGATCTACATCATGGTAAGTATATTTTCATTTGAATCACCATAGGATCTATTCTAGCAACTTAAAACCGGTAATTCTTATATTAATTCATATGTTTATACCAGTTAGATCCATCATTTTAGTTTAATCACTCATTTATCATGATTTAGTGAATCTTATATGATTATTGATGAATAATTGTCATTTTGATGATGCTGATGGTTTCATAAAGTGTTGATTGTGGAGTTGGATGATTTGGATGAGTTGTTTGCATCGATGCTGTCGTTTGGTGATGATTTGGTCAAGATTGGAGTTATTTTGGTCAGATCTAGAATCAGGTCGTTTTTCTTCGGTCGTTGATGACATGGCATGGAGTTTGGGTCATGTGGCTTGTTGCTCAAGAAAGGGATAAAGGTTGGGTCGTTGATCTTAGGTCGGTAGGTCATTGTTCTTAGGTCTTAGGTCGTTAGATCTTACGTCGTTAGGTCTTAGGTCGTTAGGTCTTACGTCGTTTTAAGACCTAAGGAGAAAAACCTAAGGAGTAAGACCTATGGAGCAAGAACTAAGGAGGAAGACCTAAGGAGCAACACCTGAGGAGCAAGACCTAAGGAGCAAGACCTAAGGTGTAAGACCTAAGGAGTTCAAGACCTAAAGAATGTCGACCACACGAAGCTAGTTTTTGAGTCGATGATGGTTATAACTTCGGGGTGAATTCAAGGAGGAATGTCTGAAGCATCGAGAAGTGTTCGTCCATCGTCGTAATGCAACGAATGTGAAGATGACTCAAGGGTGTTGAGTTCGTAGATAATAGTTGCTCGAGAAGGTAGCTTGAGCTATAAATAGCCGTCAAGGAGAACGACTAGAGATTTAAGGCTGAGAGATTATCATTTTCATTGGTTCCAGCGGACTCAAAGCAAGGGTACAATAGGGACATCTAAAAGACTGGTTGAATGGTCGAGTACCCTGGGTATCGTTGAAAGGGCCTAGATACGTATCGGTGAAAGTTTTATGGATTTTGCTAGAACCGGCTTTACCATTAGCCCTTGACGTATGGCAAGGTTGTCTGTCATATAATTAACGATGCTTTCGAAGAAGGATAGGCAGTGATATCCATGATCATTGATGTTGGTTGTTTTGCTTGTTTTGTCTCATGTAAGTTGTCTAACGTCAAGGGAGATGTTTCTTATATGCTTGTCTGATATTGGTTTAGGCCTTCGGGGCTTGTGCTTGAGGGATGTTCATCTCGATTAGGATGGTTTACGTGAGATATAACTAGTTACTATGATTGCTATTGTCTGGTTGCTTTTGATTACCATGGATGCATCATTATTTTCGAATGCTTGTTTTAAAGGCTATCACTGTCAAATGTGGGGAAAACGGGTTTGGGTTCTTCTCTGGAGTTTTGGTAGATTGGTTTATTAATCTCCTATTCTCATATACTTTATTGATAATGTTAGATAGTTGTTTTATTGCTCATTAAGACTATTACCTGACTCAAGGTTTTATGTTTCCTCTTATTACCTTGAGTTGTTCATCCGGTTTTGGATAGGCAGACTGAGTAGTAGGTTATAGATAGCAGAACTTAGTGAGGCGAGGATGTAGAGCGATTACGAGCAGGAGGCTTGCGTATCAGTTTTTCTACTATTTAGTACTTGTTGTTTCCGCTTTTATGATTGGTGTTTTCTCATAGTGTTGTAATGAGGCAAATTTGTATAAATACTTATGTTGTAATCCAAGGGTGTATGGATATTCTTTCTAGTTGTTATGAAAGTTTAAGTTTCTGCTCAGAAATGCTTCACTATTATAGTCTATTGTATATGTTGTATATATTCTATTATATTTTATCCTTGCACTGTGAATTATACAACAGAGCCGCATTGTGTTATCTTACCTTGGTGATCATCCATAGTTGCTTTTCACACCTTTTAGCGCATTATTCCTCTTGTTTAGTGCAGGAGTTATGGGTGGTCGTTACATTTGGAATTAGAGCTCTGGTTAACAACTTTTAGCTAAAGTTCAAAGACGTAATAACATATGAGAGACGTACTTGTGGATTTCTAATGGATGCTTGCTATATATATTAGTATATAGTAATAGCGTTTGAACTCTATAGAAGTTTTCTCGTAAGTGGCTAATCATTCTATATTACACATTTAGAATGAGTCGTCGACCATCGAGACACATTGCTACGAAGGAGGCTGCTCTTGGAGGGGGAAATGGCGGTATACCAGACTACCCAACTATGTTCAAGGCCATGATGGCAGTGATCATGAGGAGGGTACCCGCTCAGGAGGCAGCAATTATATATGTAAGAGTTCAAGTACCGAAGGCTGTGGACTCCACGAAGCTATGCAAAGACTTCACTTCTCTCGGAGGAAAGCCATTCAAGGAGACACAACCGACTAAAGAGGTTAAGAGGTGGTTATATTCTTGTGTATGAATTTTTGGAGATTTGGGCATTGACAATGCAATGAAAAGGAAGCTTGCATCGAGACAATTCCAAGGTAGGGCCATGGATTGGTGGAAATCTTTCACTTTAGAGACTCCGGAAGAAGAGATAACATGGGAACAGTTCCAAGTCAAGTTTGATATGAAATTTATCTCTACTGCTCAGAAGTTAGTTCTTTTCAAGATGTTTATAGAGCTAAACCAAAATGGTCGATCAGTGCTTGAGTATGTCTCTGATTTTGAGGCCTCGTCCAAGTATGCCTGATCGTACATTGACTCTCCTTATCAAAAGAACGAAAAGTTTATTATGGATTTGGATACCTATATTGAGAAGCCAATGGTGGATCATCTTGACGATCCATATGACAAAATAGTGGAAAAAGCTATGAGACATGAAAGCTTATTTCGTAAAGAAGCAAATGTTATCGTTGCGACCAAGGAAGCTTCGAAACCACAGCAGGGTGGTAATAACAATAAGAAGAGGAAGCAGTAACAACAAAAAGGAAAGGATGCAAGAAGAAACCTAAAAGTGAGGTGGTTTGCTACAACTACCAACAAAAGGGTCATTTCGCTAATGAGTGTAAGAATCCAAAAGCTGGAAAAAAAGTGCTTTAAGTGTGGAAAACCTGGGCATGATAAGAAGGATTGTACGGAGTTAGCGAAAGGGGATCAAATAGTGAAGGCTTATGCTTTGAAAGTTGTGCCATCTTCTTTAATGGCTCCTACTGTAGAGGAGAAAGGGAAGGGTGTCGTTGTTCAAGGTTCTCTTTCAGCTAGAGGTGTTTCCATTCGAGTGTTGTTAGATACTGGAGCATCTCATTCATTGATTTGTAATAAGCTTGTGTGCCGCTTAGGTTTGGAACCCGAGATTTGTGGTAGACCTTTGGTTGTGACAGAACTAGTTGGGGGTTCGTCCAGCCTTTGTATGCCTTGTTGTGGTCTTGTGTTATTAAGTCATGGTTGCTCTTTTGTCTGTGATTGCTTTGTTTGGAATTTCGCTGGGTTTGGGATCATCTTGGGGATGGATTGGCTCAAGAGGTATGCAGCAAGAGTGACTTGGGAGAAACTTGAGGTGAGAGTCGGGGATGTGGAAAGGCGAAAGGTTTTAATTTGATGTAATCTTGAAGATGGTATCTTCGTGATTTTAATATTTTCTTATGATTCAACAGGAAGACATGTCATCTATGATGATCGCTAATGAGTTTGAGGATGCCTTTGAACACGACAAATGCTTGCCGCTGTATCTTGAGATTGAGTTCAAAATTTGGTCCAGGGCGCTAGACCTACCGTTATGCCTCTTATGCGGATAACGCCTAAGGAACAACAAGAGTTAGAGGTGCAAGTTCGTGACCTTTTGGAAAAAAGATTCATTCGGAGAAGTGTATCCGAATGGGAGCACCAGTTATGTTTACAACCAAGGCCGACGGATCCTTAAGTTTGTGCATGGACTATCGTGAGCTGAACAAGGTGATCAAGAAGAACAAGTATCCGTTGTTGAGGATCGATGACTTGTTCAATCAGCTTCATAAAGCCAAAGCGTTTTATCATATGGATTTGGAAACAGGATTCCACCCGTTGAGGGTGGCAAAGGATAGTGTGTTCAAGACTACTTTTAGGACACCATTTGGTTTCTTCGAATGGTTAGTGACGCCATTTGGGCTGACTAACGCAATAGCGTATTTCATGGATCTTATGAATAGGTTTTTAGAGATCAATTGAACAAATTCATGCTTGTGTTCGTGGATGATATTCTGGTTTACTCTTGGCATGGGGAAGAGCATGAGACGTACTTTAAAGTTGTTTTGGAAAACTTGCGAAAGCATCAGCTGAAGGCTAAATTTTAGAAGTGTCACTTCTTGAAGAGCGAAGTGAGTTTTTAGGTTATGTAGTTTCTGGAAATGGAATAGCTGTTGACCCCGCTAAGGTGGAAACATTCCAGGATTGGGATAGACTAAGAATGCAACGGATGTGAGAAGTTTCCTTGGATTGGTAGGTTATTATCGATGGTTTACCAAGAATTTCTCCAAGATAGTTGCTCCATTAACTAGATTAATGAAGAAGAACCAATTGTTCACATAGGATGCAAAGTGTGAGCAAGCTTTCAGAATCCTGAAAGAGAGACTGACGAGTGCTCCTATATTGAAGATACCAAGTGTGGATGAAGAGATGTTGGTATACACCGATGTGTGTGGTACTGGACGTGGAGCTCTGCTGATGTAGAAGGATGAGGTTGTGGCATACGCGAGTAGACAGCTGAACCCGCACGAAAGGAATTATCCAACTCATGATTTGGAATTGATGGCAATTGTGTTTGCTCTAAAGATGTGGAGACATTACCTGTCGGGAGTTTGATTCGAGCTGTTTACGGATCACAAGTTGTTAAGGTATCTTTTCTCCCAAAAGGATTTGAACCTTCGGCAGCAGCGGTGGTTAGAGTTTTGGGCATCGTATGATTAATATAGCCTATACCCCTAGTAAAGGTAACGTAGTTGCAGATGCGTTAATTCGAAGACACGCAAGTTTGGGAGCGATGTTTTCATAATGGAAGACTCGAGTATTTTGCGGGATTTGATTTCAAACCATGGTGTGAGTTGGAACTTGAAATGTTGGCAAACTTGTCGATAAGACCTACTCTCATCGAAAGAATTGGAGAGAGCCAAAAGTGAGATGCAAAGCTTGTCGAGTTTATCCAGAAGTTAGAACCAGAGGATAAAGAGTTCGAGGTTGATCGAGAAGGTTGGCTTCGAAAGAAAGGATGACTAGTTGTTCATGATATCGACGGATTGAGAGGTGAGGTTCTGAGGGAATGCCATCACTCGAAGTTGATGATTCATCCTGGTGGTAATAAGATGTATCAGGAGATGAAGCGATATTACTACTAGGAAGGGATGAAAAGGGATATTGGAAAGTTTATTTCCAAGTACATGAACTATCAGTTGGTGAAAGCTGAACAGAAGAAGCCGAGTGGATTTCTTTAACCATTGGAAGTTCCTACGTGGAAGTAAGAGCAGATATCGATGAATTTTATCGATGGGCTACCTAGAACCAGGGAAGGAAACAAAGGAATTGGGTTATAATGGATCGCTTGACTAAGAGCACCAGATTTATTCTTGTCAGATCGACTGGGACAACATCGAAGTTGGATGAGATTTATATAAATTGGATAGTTCGATTCCATAGTATCCCAAAGAGTATAGTCAGTGATCGAGATCCATTGTTCATGAGTGGATTTTGGAAAAGTCTGCAACAAGCTTTGGGAATTGAGTTGTGTTTGGGTACGGCTTATCATCCCCAAATTGATGGTCAAACCGAAAGGGTTAAACGAGTTTTGGAAGATCTCCTAGGAGCTTGTGTATTGGATTTTGAGGGATCATAGGAAGACCATCTACATCTAGTTGAGTTCGCATATAATAATAGCTACCAGTCAAGCATTGGGATAGCACCATACGAGGTGTTGCATGGTGGACCATGTAATTCTCCGGCATGTTGGTTAGAAACTAGAGATAAGTTCATACTTGGGATAGAGATGATCAAAGAGACATCGGATTGTATCGAGATCGTTCGACAACGAATGAAGGCAGCCCATGATCGTCAGAATAGTTATTCCAATAAACGTCGAAAATATTTGGAATTCAACGTTGGTGACATGGTTTTCGTGAAGATTTCGTCGTTAAAGCATGTTGTTCGATTTGGAAGTAAAAGAAAGTTGATCCCAAGGTTTGTTGGACCATTTCCGATAGTCAAGTGAATTGGAAAGCTTGCATTTAAGTTGGAGTTACTCGAGAAGATGTCGAGTATGCATAATATTTTCCGTGGGTCGTTTCTACGGAAGTGTATGCATGATTCGAATGTGGTGGTATCTCCAGATCAATGCGTAGACCTAGAAGTTGAGTATGTAGTTACGAAACCTCGTAAGCTGCTTCGCGTTGTGGGGAATGACACAAAACAACTTAGGAGGAAGACGGTTAAGTTGGTCAAGGTACAGTGGAGTGAGGATGATGATGATTGCACGTGGGAGACGAAAGAGAATATGAAGGTGGCCCATCCAAAACTCTTCGTTGGTATGACCCATAAGTGTCGTATCATTCTTACCCCATTGTAACTTGTACTATTATTGTTGTTGCTATTGTTATTGGAAATCCACGTGCTAGGATAAGGCTATGGATGCTAGTTTGGATGGTAAATTGCCTACTCATGGACGGTAGGCACGTGGAACTGTTTTGGTCGCTTGTGTTTGCTTGGGATTTCGAAGGCAAAATTTCGCTAGGTGGTGGGGGTGGGGGTGGGAAGGGGAGAGAGAATGTAACAACCTGCATTTTACATATCGAAGGATCATAAAATATTTTATTTTATCCCCTAAGCGTTGGATCATTCTCATGTTTTGATATGTTGGTTATGGAGATGTGAGACATGTCCATAATTTTTACCTATATTTGTGACCATTTTTCCACTATCAGACTTGTACAGGGAATAACTTTTGACTGGGATCGAATAAGGTGTTGAGATTGGTCTCATTGGAAAGGAAATGTAGTTGCCAATTCCCTAAAGTAGTCACATTAAATATTTGGTTCAGCGGCTTGGGATGAATTGTTGTTTTTGTGTTTTGCAATTTCTGTTCAGGTTTGGCTAGCCATAATGGGCTGATTTGGAGTGGCCTATTGGTGGGTTGGTGGGAGGCAATGAATAGGGGGTTAGAGGCATGGAGAGAGAGTTACTTTTCTTCATTCTATCATTTGATTGAGCTCTTGATCCTCGTTGCTCAATCAAATACACCTTTCCACCATTAAAATTCTAGATCTACATAAGAGAATCGAAGATATACATCATTTGAAGCTAGATCTATGTCAAGTGAAGAGAGATCGCGTCATTTGAAGCATATTCTTTTCTGTCCAGATTGAGAAATTAACGATTTCGAGTTAATTCGAAGAAGTGGTTAGTTATAAGCATCCATCGCATGGATTAAATCAAGTATATGGGTTGTTTGTTCATATTTTCATCATTTTAAGTTGTTTTCACCTAGATCTACATCATGGTAAGTATATTTTCATTTGAATCACCATAGGATCTGATCTAGTAACTTAAAACCGGTAATTCTTATATTAATTCATATGTTTATGCAAGTTAGATCCATTATTTTAGTTTATTCACTCATTTATCATGATTTAGTGAATCTTATATGATTATTGATAAATAATCGTCATTTCGATGATGTTGATGGCTTCATAAAGTGTTGATTGTGGAGTTAAATGATTTGGATGAGTTGTTTGCATTGGTGTTGTCGCTTGGTGATAATTTGGTCGAGATTGTAGCTATTTTGGTCAGATCTGGACTCAGGTAGTTTTTCTTAGGTCGTTGATGACATGGCATGGAGTTTGGGTCATGTGACTTGTTGCTCAAGAAAGGGAAAAGGTCGGTTCTTTGGTCTTAGGTTATAGGTCTTAGGTCGTTAGTTCTTAGGTCCTAGGTTAGGTCCTTAGGTCTTAGATCTTAGGTCTTAGGTCATTAGGTTTTAGCTCATTTTAATACCTAAGGAGCAAGACTTAAGGAGCTCAAGACCTAAAGAAAGTCGACCAAACGAAGCTAGTTTTTGAGTCAACGATGGTTATAGCTTCAGCGTGAATTCAAGGAGGTTTGTCTGAAGCATCGAGAAGTGTTCGTTAATCGTCGTAATGTAACGAATGTGAAGATGACTCAAGGGTGTTAAGTTCGTAGATAATGGTTGCTCGGGAAGGTTTCTTAAGCTATGAATAGCCGTCAGGAAGGATGGCTAGAGATAGAAGACTGAGATATTATCGTTTTCATTGGTTCCAGTGTACTCAAAACAAGGGTACGATAGGGACATCTAAAAGACCGGTTGAATGGTTGAGTACCCTGGGTATCATTGAAAGCCTAGATACGTATCGATGAAAGGAGTATGGAGTCTTGGCTAGAACCGGTGTTACCATAAGCCCTTGACATATAGTAAGGTTGATTGTCATATGATTAATGATGGTTTCGAAGCAGGATAGACAATGATAGCCAGGGTAATTAATGTTGGTTGTTTTGCATGTACTGTCTCATGTAAGTTGTCTAACGTCGACGGAGATGTTTCTTGGTTGCTTGTCTGATGTTGGTTTAGGCCTTCGGGGCTTGTGCTTGAGGGATGTTGATCTTGATTAGGATGGTTTACGTGAGATATAACCAGTTACTATGATTGCTATTGTCTGGTTGCTTTTTATTGCCATGGATGCATTGTTGTTTTCAAATTCTTGTTGCAAAGGTTATCACTGTTAGATGTGGGAAAGACGAGTTTGGGTTCTTCTCTGGAGTTTTGGAAGATCGATTGATTAATCTGCCTATTCTCATATACTTTATTGATGATGTTAGATAGATGTTTTATCGCTCATTAAGACTGTTGTCTGACTCAAGGTTTTATATTTACTATTATTACCTTGGGTTGTTCATCTGGTTTTGGATGGGAATACTAAGTACTAGGTTACAGATAGCAGAACTTAGTGAGGCGAGGATGTAGAGAAATGACAAGCAGGAGGCTTGCGTATTAGTTTTTCTACTATTTAGTACTTGTTGTTTCCGCTGTTATGATTGGTGTTTACTCTGAGTGTTGTAGTGAGGCTAATATGTACAAACACTTATGTTGTAATCCAAGGGTGTATGGATATTCTTTCTGGTTGTTATGAAAGTTTAAGTTTTTCTTAGAGATATTTCACTATTATAGCCTGTTGTATATGTTATATTATATTTTATCCTTGTGTTATGAATTATACGACATGTGCCACATTGTGTTATCTTACCTTGGTGATCGTCCATAGCTATCTAGCACACCTTTTTGCGCATTATTCTTCTTGTTTAGTGCAGGAGTTATGGGCGGTCGTTACATTTGTCCATGAAACGAATGCAACTATCACACCGGATCAATTAGATGATGTTGAGGTAGAACCGAAAGCTTGAGGGACTTGTAAGCCGATTTCTATCAAGAATGATACAAGGTAGCTTAGATGGAAGGTGATGAAGCTTGTAAAGATCTAATGAATTCAAAGTGAGGGAGATTGTACTATAGAGACCAAAGATAATATGAGGACATCATATCCAGAACTCTTCGCTTGGTAATATTTTTAGATTATCTTTTTATTTGAATTTGTCATATCATCTGTGTATCTTTGCGTAGCATCTTACATGATAGGATATTTTTAGGTTTTGTCTCTATTATTTTGGTTGCCATGCGTGCAAGTTTGACTATGATGATTGTTTGGTATGGTGGGTAGGCATGCAAGATAGCATAATTGACTTATTTGAGGATTTCAGGAGTAAAATTCCTAATAGAGGAAGAATGTAGCAACCCATATATTATGGATCAAAGGATGGTATAGTATTTATATTATTTTCACATGAAGTCACATGATTCTTAGCTTTAAATGGCTTTTAGGGTCATTTGCCACTTCCATGATTTTTGTCTAATTTTTCTATGACCATTTTACCCTTAGCCATTCTTGTTTTGTCCATAACTTCTAAACTAAAAGAAATTTGAATATAAAACAACTTCCATTGGGTCCAAATGATGGTTTCCCTTTTCGAAGTGTGATTATACTAAGAAATAAGATTTACCATTTGGGAGATATAGTTGTTTTAAGGTTTAACAAAGTTTTGATAGCTTAACTGAGTGATACATGATCGATTAGAGTTAATGAGAGATGTAACAGCTGATGTGATAGCTCACAACTTCCAAAATACATACTACCTTCTCCAATGGCAACCTATTTTAAGGCCACCGAGGAAATCTGTTTAAAGCCTATTTTCGGATTAGATTTAATGAGGGATGTAGCAGCTGATATGATATTTCACAACTTCCAAAATACATCTTACCTTTTCTAATGGCTCCCTCCTCTCAAAATCACCAATGAATCTTTCTTTAATCTACTAATTGCATCAATAAAGAAATGATAGGGCAAAGCAACATTTAAGATAAAAGAATGACTACTTACATAATATATTATTGCTGCAAAAATGTATGAATGAATGCAAATGTCGAACTAATGACAAAAATGTGGTAGAAGATGATTTGGTGACTCCTCAATTTAAGGTCGGACCGTTCAGTGCAGCTGCCCAAATTTTCATGCATATTGGGAGAGAGAGAGCAAGAAAGGTACCCTAATGTTGCACGTCAAGTTTTAAGTCATTTGAAGTTTGTATGCTCTAGTTATGGCCTTGGGGAGTTCAGATCGAAGTGTTTCTGATCAATGTAATCTGTATCGACATGATATCGGATTGACTTGGTTCAGGGTTGACCTGAATCTAGATCAGTGTAAATCAGGATCTGCACGAATCCGGATTGGTTGAATTTAGATCGGCATTAATCTGGATTGGCATGAATCCAGATCGGCCTGAATCAACTCAACATAGTTAAATAGGAGTATTATATATGCATGACTTTTGTATATGAATTCCATTCTGGATGCCTTTTTGCATTGGATACATAATGGCGAGCTCTACACTTAGGAAAAGAGTAACTTTCCATAGGAGAAACTTCACAGTGACTCTGTCTTCATGAAGAACGACTCTAAATATCACCAACCAAACTTTGTGATGTGGGATGAACGACAATGTGTCGTATTGATATGACTGTTAATTGAGAAAGGGAGACACATCATGATATCTTATGTCAAATGATTGTGGTCGAGGATAGCCCCTAGTTCATGATGACTTCTAATAGGAATTGTATGGATAGTACCAAGATGGATCCTACTGTGAAGAGCATATGCAAATGGGTCATTAATTTTAGATGCTTTGGTGCACCCTTTTTGGAGTGGAACACAAATGATATCAGAGTTAGTTGACATTTTCGACCATACTTTCTCGAACCCTTTTAATGTTTTGGACTAAGTAGGATATTCGCTATAGTCTGTTGACGCTTTGACTTAGTGGGTCGTCTGGCAGAGTTCGTTGAGGTTAGAACCTATCATTGCTTTGATGAATTGGGTGACTAAACAATAATTATCATATACTCAATGCACTGAGTGAGTGCAGGTGAGGATGGATGATGGATGCTTATGCTTGATTGTTTGTAATCACCTGATCACATACACATCTTTTAACACTTAGTGACATGATTACCTCATAGTAAAGTACATTATTACATTTGCTAACTCTTCGTATGCAGGGACAAGTCAGGTATGATTCCCCATACCCGTTGCGTTATGCATTTAGTATTTGGGATAAATATCCGTCACACATGACTTTTCTGACCTGGAGTTTTATATATTGCTTCCTATTACTCTGGGTGCTCTTATTTGAGAAGACTGGTGATATTTTATAAGCAAGTACTAAAAGATGATTAGGGGCGAGCAGAAGGCAATTTCATGTATTATTTATATGCACTCTATTATTTCTCGTTGTTCACTGCAATGAGGATTAGTAGTATCTTTATTTTAGAGGTAGTTTATTTAAGTTATTATCACTTATATGACTTTATTTCAGTCATTCTTTGTAACAACCCAAAATTTAAGTTTAACTAATTAATAGATTTAAACATTTAAAAGTTAACGTTATGAAAAAATAAGTTAATAAATAAAATCACTAGGAACATTCACAGTAACGTTATAAAGGAATAAATGAAGATTAATTTTATAGAAATAACACTAAAAGATGACAAAGAGTACTCAATTAAAAATGTTAAAGCATTCATGTGAATTTGAGAAGTAATGTGCAAAATAAAATTGTAAATAAGAATTAGTTTTTAGTAGGAGATAAAATGGATGTCATATTTATAACCATTGCAAATATCTTTTCGAGATGATCAGTGATAAATAATTTTAATATATTTGGAGTTACGTTTTGTAAAATATTGACTTTAAGTTTAAAAGAAATGCACATAAAACCAATAATTTTCAATGTTTTAATTTTATGAACAAAAATATTGCTAGGCGGAGTGGTAATGCATGCACTTCCTAGAATAAGGATTGTGAGTTGATTCCCACCAATGACACATTTTTAAAGTTTAAGAAGACCAATCAAAAAGATGCATGTGTGTATGTACATATATAAAATATTAAAAATGTGTGTATGTATATGTATATATGTATGTATACATCTATGTATATTATATATATATGTGTGTGTGTGTGTATGTATTTATGTATATATATATATATATTTATATACATGTGTGTGTGTACTTATATTTATAAATTTATATGTATATATATGTGTGTGTATGTAACGAACCGACCAACTCCAGATCCTGATTATCGACACAATTACCATGTCAACTTACCAAGCACTAGAAATTACCGGAACATTAATAGAAATAAGTTAGAGGGTGAAAAATAGAAAGAAAGAAAAAATAGAACAGAAGAAGAGAAGATCATAATAACACAACATCAGAACTGGCACAATCTCACAGCGGAATGAATGAAATATATTAGTTAACATATCTTTTGAAATACAGATCTATACTGTATATACATACTATCATCATAGTACGATAGCTATTTTTCGAACATTTATAAACACCTATTTCTAGATACAAACATAATACACAGCGAAAATAAACAGTGGCTAATAAATGTTGAAGCCTCCTAATCCAAGCTCCTCCAAGTGTATCCGTAAAATCCTTACCACTTGACTGCCTGTACAAATTTGGGTAGCCAAGAGTTTAGGGTAAAATAAAACAAAATAAACTTTGGGTCAGTCATGGAACTGGTGTGAGTAAACTCCAACCATTTGGTTGGACTTTTAAAAATCCTTTCAAAAGAAAGGATAATCATAAGACCACCACAAATAAGTGGATGGTTTTTACCTTACGATAACCCAATATATTCTTTATATCAACACTACTCTGATGCTATAATAGTGTCTAATCAAATCAATAATAATCTAGCGGAATGCTTGCATTCACGCTTCACATACATAGAATGGAATCAAAACCGTGGGCACTTATTTGGTAATGGATTTCCAACTATGATAAGGTATGGAACCACCTTTTGATAGTATAGCTCTAGAGAGGAATACAATGGGTTCAACAAGAACATCTTGTAACCCTGGCTACACATGACTGACCACTCATTTCGTTTAAGTGTACCGAATATCTTATCACTAACAGTTAGGATCAACAACTGCAACCGAAGCATAAAGCAGCGATAAAATAAAGAAGCGCATAGATTTTTCTCCAGATCAGGTGATAGCACACCATAATGGGATCAACCCACTTAGCCATGCTGCCTGTCCGATTTTTATCATTTCCCGGTTGTGAGGTTTGAGGCCATACTTACCTTTTTAACACTACAACATCATTTACTTTGAATGCCACATCTTCGAACCTGCCAAAATCATTTATTGATTCTCCTAAAAATATAATGAGCATAAAGCTAAGAGAAACGAATTCCTCCACCACCAGACATAAATACTTTTTAAGAGATCAATATAAATGATTCGTTAGGCATACTCTGTTATACATTTGTCCATACAAGTTGTTGAAACACCCCACCTCCGTTAGGGTCACTCTCAAAGGGAATGCCCTAATTTTGGTGGAGGTTTATAAATATGTGTTCTTATATCTGTCTTGTATATCTGTGACTTATACTTATAAACCTCCACCAAAATTAGGGCATTCCCTTTGAGAGTGACCCTAACGGAGGTGGAGTGTTTCACTTGGTATCAGAGCATAGGTTTACCAGATAAGATAAAAAGTTTTGAAAATTATTTTCATAAAGGAAATTTAAAGAAGCATTTTTAAAAGAAAAATATTATTTTATTTTAAAAAAGGCAAAGTCCACCCCCCCAAAGCCATAGGTACTATCTCTTATCCTTCGTTTTGATTCTATCCTTTTTGTTTCAGCATGTCCGAAGATCTTAACTTGCCGGAAGGGGTGCCAATACCTGGTTGGTTTAGACGGTTCTTAGAAGCAAGGGCCACTCAGCCAGGTCCTACCATTCCTCCTCCCCCAGCTGCCGGAAATCATCCAGCTGCAGCGGCACCTTTTCCTCCACCTCCTCCACGGGGAAACACTTTTGCTAAGATATGTAAAGATTTTAAGGCTATGGGAGGAAGGGATTTCCATGGAACTGAGTCCTTCGTGGCAGCTAGGAGTTTGCTGAAAGAAACTGAGGACCTATTCATCATCTTTGAGGTAGAGGATAGACAAAAAGTACAATTAGCAGTGTGGCTATTGAAGGGTGAGGCTTCCTACTGGTGGGAAGTCACTAATGCTGAAAGACCAGTGGAGACATGGGAGGACTTTAGGGCAAGGTTTGAGACTAAATTTCTCTCAGATGCGGAAAGAAGTTTGCAGTTGGAAAAATTCTTATTTCTTAAACAAGGGGACAAGACTGTCAGAGAATATGTGAATCAGTTCGATGAGCTGGCTAGGTTTGGGCTTGACCTAGTCAACACCCCGCACAAGAAGGCTCTCCGTTTCGTCAAAGGGTTGAATGAGCCATTACACAGTTTGGCCATGACCCATATACTCATGGGAGCCACGTATGAAAGATTGGTGCAAATGGCATTGCTGAATGAAGAGGATAAGGGCAAGAAGGAGACAAAGGCAGAAAACTCTCAAGGGAAGAAAGAGGGTTTGCAACCTAAAAAGACAGACTTTAAGAAGGGCGGGAAAGGCAACAAAGAGAAGAGGAAGTGCAATTTCTGTGGCAAAGTGGGGCACTTAGTAAAGGACTGCCGGAAAAAGAAGGCCAAGGAAAATGGTGGGTGCTTTTCTTGCGGTGAGACAGGCCACAGGGCTAAGGACTGCCCAAAGAAACGAGGACAGGGGCAGAGGGCTGGATCCACCCCAGGGGCACAGGTTCATGTGCTAGAAGCGCCACCTCTGCAACAGCGAGGTATAAATACTTCTGTAGAAAGGGTAGTTTATCTTTATGATCACCCCATTCGTACTTTATTTGATTCTGGCGCATCACACTCCTTTATCTCGTCTGCTCTAGTAGAATCTCTGCACCTAAAAACTAGTATGGTAGAGGACCCCTTAATTGTTTCAAACCCAATTGGGGGCCCAGCTCATTTGTCTATGATCTGTGTGGGATTGAAAATTTCTACTCTGAGTGTAGAATTTCAATGTAGTGCCTTTGTTTTGGGCTTTTCGGGTTATGGTTTGATTTTGGGTATGGATTGGCTATCCAGTAATGGGGCCATCCTTGATTGTGAGAAAAGGGTTGTTAGGCTCCTAACCCAGCTCGGTAATACTTTGGAAATTTCTTTTAATCCCTCGTATGCGGTTATGCTTAGTTATCTTGAATCGCTAGATGCCTCTGTTGAAAATTTGCAATCAGTTAGAGTGGTCCGGGAATATCCGGATGTCTTCGAAGAGGTGAAGGGCTTGCCTCCGAAGCGGGAAATAGACTTCCGCATATATCTTGTAGATAATGCAAAGCCCGTTGCGTTGCCCGTCAGACATATGGCTCCACGAGAAAGGAAAGAGCTCAGTAAACAGATTAAAGAGCTTCTAGAAAAGGGGTTCATTAGGAGGAGCATTTCAGAATGGGGCGCTCCGGTGGTGTTCGCTACAAAGGCGGATGGTTCACTCCGTCTATGTGTTGACTATAGGGAGCTCAACAAGCTAACGAAAAAGAATAGGCACCCTCTCCCTA
Organism: Allium sativum; assembly: GCA_030737875.1. NCBI lineage: Eukaryota > Viridiplantae > Streptophyta > Magnoliopsida > Asparagales > Amaryllidaceae > Allium > Allium sativum. Next base: position 416,758,435 of record CM060913.1, on the reverse strand, counting down.
GAATTGACGATTTATTTGACCAGCTTGTAGGGGCGTCTGTTTTCTCCCAACTCGATTTAGCAACCGGTTTTCATCAGCTAAGGGTGGCTGAAGATAGCATCGATAAAACGGCATTTAGAACCCCAGACGGCTTCTTTGAATGGCTTGTCATGCCTTTCGGCTTGACAAAGGCACCTGCTTACTTCGTGGACCTAATGAGTAGGGTATTTAGAGATTTCCTCAACAAATTCGTAGTGGTCTTCGTAGATGATATCCTTATCTTCTCAAAGAGTGAAGAGGAACATGCTCAGCACTTAAGGGCAATCATGGAAACTTTGCGAGTCCATCAACTAAAAGCCAAATTCTCCAAATGCCACTTTTGGAGAGAAGAGGTGAGGTTCCTTGGGCACATAGTATCCAAACAAGGGTTAGCAGTGGACCCTGCTAAGGTAGTGGCAGTACAGGATTGGAAGACACCAAGGAATGCAACTGAGGTCCGAAGCTTTCTAGGACTAGCGGGTTTCTATCGAAAGTTCATAAGGGATTTTGCGAAAATCTCAGCTCCGCTCACGAAATTAACCAAGAAGAATCTAGTGTTCAACTGGGATTTGGATTGCGAGTTTGCTTTCCAACGACTGAAAAGGGCTCTCACAACAGCCCCAGTTTTGACGCTGCCAGATGGGAGCAAGATGTTCACTGTTTATACGGATGCATGTGGGACAGGGCTAGGTGCCGTCTTAATGCAAGAAGGAAGGGTAGTAGCTTAGGGCGGGAGGCAGTTGAAAGTGCACGAAAAGAACTACCCAACCCCCGATCTTGAGTTAGCCGCCATCGTCTTTGCACTCAAGTCTTGGCGACACTATCTCCTAGGTGGGAAGTTCGAACTTTACACTGACCATAAATCGTTGAAATATCTTTTCTCGCAGAAGGATCTTAACTTGAGGCAACAAAGATGGATGGAGTTTCTTGCCTCGTACGATTTCGAAATCTCCTACACTCCGGGCAAAGGCAACGTAGTGGCAGACGCGTTGAGCCGAAAGAAATTGACCCTAAGCCCGTTGTTTGTTGAAAGACAAAGCCTAGAGTTTATAGCCAGCTTCGACTTTAGGCCTTCCTCCGATTTCGTGCCAGGCTTACTAGCATCTCTCGAAGTGCGCCCAACTTTAGTGGATTCAGTAGGGACAGCACAACGCGAAGACCCTCAGCTTGTGGAAACAATTGATAGGCTAATTAGGGGTGAGACTTCAAGTCACCTCAACAGATACTCCATCGACGATAAGGGTTTGCTAAGGCGAGACGGAAGACTATGCGTCCCACAAACAAAAGATTTAGTAAAGAAGGTTCTCGAGGAAGCACATCACTCCAAGATGACGATACACCCAGGCGGAGATAAAATGTACAAAGATATAAAAAGGACTTTCTTCTGGAACGGCATGAAAAAGGACGTGGCAGAGTTCGTTTCTAAGTGTATGTTGTGCCAACGGGTTAAGGCGGAACAGAAAAAGCCTGGCGGACTGCTACATCCTCTGGAGGTCCCGCAGTGGAAGTGGGATAGCATCTCAATGGACTTCATCGATGGGCTGCCTAGGTCTAGGAGAGGCAACACTAGCATTTGGGTAATAGTGGATAGGCTTACTAAAAGCGCCCACTTTTTACCCGTCAAAAGTAAAAGAACTGCCTCATCCCTAGCATCACTTTACCTTAAGGAAATCGTTCGACTCCATGGAATACCATCTAGCATTGTTAGTGACCGAGACCCCATCTTCACCAGTGAGTTTTGGCGGAGTCTGCAAGAAGCAGTAGGAACGCAGTTATGCTTAAGCACAGCCTATCATCCCCAAACCGACGGCCAAACAGAGAGAGTGAACAGAGTTTTGGAAGACCTTTTAAGGCTATGCGTCCTTGACTTCGGAGGGACTTGGGAAGACCACCTTCCTTTGGTGGAATTTGCCTACAACAACAGCTATCAAGCAACCATCGGAATGGCGCCCTTCGAAGCTTTATATGGAAGACCGTGCCGATCGCCCACTTGTTGGTGGGAGTCTACTGATAAGCTCATACTTGGACCAGATATGATCCGAGAGACTTCAGAGAAAGTAGACTTAATACAAAGAAGGATGAAGACGGCCCAAGATAGACAAAAGTCCTATGCCGACAAAAGAAGGACCGACCTTGAATTTGAGGTTGGAGACAGAGTTTTTCTCAAGGTATCACCGCTAAGAAACGTTGTTCGTTTTGGAACCACAGGAAAGCTAGCACCAAGGTTCGTAGGGCCATTCCCTATCATCGAGAAAATTGGGAAAATGGCCTATAGATTAGAGCTACCCGAGAAGTTGGCTGGAGTCCACAACGTTTTTCACGTTTCACATCTCCGAAAATGTCTACATGAGTCAGCCGAGGTGGTAGAGCCAAATATCCTCGAAGAGGCCGAAGTGGAACGCGAAGCAACCATAAGAAAAGTTCCAACCCGCATATTAGGAACAGAAGTGAAGAAGCTACGCAACCGCGAAGTCAAGCTCGTCAAAGTTCAGTGGAGCGACGCCGAGGGAGACGCGACTTGGGAAACTGAAGCTAGAATCCGTACAGCCTACACTTTTCTGTTCGAGGGTACATCCTTGATCTTTCATTTTCCTTAAGTTGCGCTTTTATCTATCTTTTTAGGTATATTTCCTCGACCTTATCTTTTAGGTAGAAACCCTTTGGATGGAAACATGTAATTGAAACATGTTATGGATGATGGTTGCAAGTGGTTGCAAGTGATTGCTAGTGGTTGCTCGTGGTTGCATATACACACACAATCTAGGTTTTAGATCGGCTCAGTCACTTCATATTGCATATGCATATATGTTTGCATTCATATGTGGTTGAACTTTAATGTGTTGTCATATGGATGTTGCATTTGTATTGAATGATTGTGCACTCATGTAGAATCAAGAATAGGAAAATTTGCATACAAATTGGATTCATCGCACTTACATAATTCGCATTAAGGAGGTCAACTGAATCAGTAGACCGCCTGATTTTGCATTAGATAAGTACATGTACACACACACTTCGCATATGATCATGAAGCATTAGAAGTCTTTTAAGGACAATGGATGCTCGTGTTTGATGGATGAGTAGATGGATGATTGGATGTTAGGATATACATTCCTCCTAACTTGAAGATTTCGGGACGAAATCCTTTTAAGTGGGGGAGAATGTAACACCCCGCGAATTCTATAACTGTGAAATTAACAAATTAAAGTATAATTAATTTTAATCAAAGAACTAAGGGAAACGGGATACGCCATTGCGTTCGTCTCGGAAAAATACGCGAAATAGAGTCCGAGTTTTCGAAAAACGGAGTCCGTATGAAGAAGATATGGCCTTCGGAAGTTTCTGAATTAAATTTAAAATTCAAACAGAATAAAACAGTTTAAAATTAAAAGTGGGGCCCAATGGGCCAGGGCAGAAGAACACCCGCCTCACGCACCCAGGTCGACTGGGCTGTCGACCTGGTCTAACCAGGTCGACAGGGCTGTCGACAGGCATGTCGACCTGGTCCAGACCCAGGTCGAACCCAGTCTAACCTGGCTGGCCTATTCTATGTTGGCCGATTTTCTGTGGTCTGCTTTGTCATTAGGGCTAGGTGGCAGGCTCTAATTGGTCTCTCCTTAGGAAGAATGGCTACGATCAATCCAAGCAACATCAATGGTCCTAATCAGTTTATAACCTCTATAAAAACAAACCTAGACTAAACCCTAATCTATTCATTCAAAAATAAGAACAAAGCCGCCATGTTGCTGAGGAACGACTAGGGGTAGCCACCAATTGGAGAGAGGATTAGGAGGCAAAATTCTAAGGCATAAAGCAACTCAATCAAATCAAACCGCATCTTCAAATCCCTAAATTTGAGAATTCGCCACATCATTGTAAGTAGAGTATTACTTTGGTATGAACAAATAACTGTGTTGGTTTGTATACTTGATTGTGGTGACAAATAATTCATAATTTGTGCGTTACTATGATTCTTATCGATTTGGAATATTGTATACGTTTGGATATCCTTATATTATGTTATAAAGAACTACATGCGGTAGTTCTATGCAAGTATACGTTTGGAATATTTCGCAAATTATGTAATCCATGTTGAAGCTACATGTATGTAGTTGATTAATTAAAATTCATGCAAGTTTGGGGCTTTGCTATTATGCCATCATAATGTATATTTTTATACAAACATCATTTTTGTGAAGTAATTGGAATAAGTTTGGGTTATCATAATCTATATGAAATTATGTTGAAAATTTGGCATCATGTATTAAGTCATGCTTTTGTACTAGAAAACCTATTTGCAAACTTATGGATATGACTAGGCTATGATTGATATTTTGCATAATTGAAACCCATATTGTTAACAAGAATTTTATGATGACATATGTGGTACATAGCTAGGTTAGATTCAAAAATCCCTTTTTGCAAGTTTGCATGACTAAAGTAGAAATCATGATTTCATGTTAGAAATATATATGCCATGGTTATGTGAACAAATTTAACTATACTTATGCCATGCTTATGTTTGACATTATGCCATGCTTATGTTTGACATTATGCCATGCTTATGTTAGAAATATTTATGCCATGCTTATGTTTGACATTATGCCTAAATAAAAATATAGGTTCATGTTGTAGTTATGACCATGTGTCAATAATGATACCCAATTTAGATTCTTATCTCAACTACAAGTTCACATGCTTTGATTCATGTCACCTATGCTTTATGACCAAAGTATATGTTACCACTATGCAAGTACACCAGTTTCTATTTTGTAGTTCCAACGTTATGTTGCAAGTTCATGCGCTCACCTTCCCCTTGTTGTGTATAATCACGCTTTAAGCCTCCCCTTTTCCTCATGGCTAAGTTGGGCTTAAAAAGGCTAAGCCCAACATATATGTAATAAACGGACGCGTTAAACGGGGGAAAATAACGTTGGGTTAAATAAATTACTAATGAATGAAAATATAAAGTAGAAGGGCCCAAATTCAAGTATGGGTTGGGCCCATGATTGGTGTAACCTTTACACCATTAACTTAATAATGGGCCGCAAATATTTACATATAAGAAAATAAAGAAGAAAGACAAAATATGTAAATGTAGAACATACGATGTGTTTAACCCGAGGTTGGATTGAGTTGTGATGTAAACCTGCCCGGAACCGCCCGGCTGTCCAGTAGTCACAACAATACCTATCCAATGTGGGAGGTTAAACATGGAGCCCAATAAGGACCCGAGGTTAGACTGAGTTGTGGCGTAAGACTTCCCGGAACCAACCGGCAACAGGCAGCCACAACAATACCTGTCTAATGTGAGAGGTCAGGGCCTTAATAAGACAATTAAGGCTGAGTCAGGATTGTTAGGATTAAGTGAACTAAAAACTTAATCAAAATGGAACATGCTAAACTAAACGGACTGGTGGGGGTTAGGTTAGAAAAACACTTAACCAACTTAGCATGTTGGCTAGAGATAGAAAACCTAGTAACGGGGGACCCTTTTCAGCAGTAACCCTAGAAGGTGTATCAGGATACCCTGAAACTAGGCAGGGTGGGGCACGATTACTGGGCTGATTGTAAGAGGTCAAATTGACGGCGGTGGTGTAGCAGTGTAGGTTCTAACGGGGTGCGGGCGTGCACACACTCCGGCGCAGAAAAATAAGGCACTGGACACCAGTAGCATACCTGTGCACTCTAGGATTGTGTCGGGCCGCCACCATGGGACTTGATACACCCCATGGTGGGACCAGCATAGGTAACTACAACATCGGGGGCCGTAAGACACATGTAACTATGCGAGTAGGAACCGATCATCATAGAATGGATCACATCACCCTGATTATGGGGTGCCAGTTGGAAACTAGTTTATATGGGTTCAGAGATTTACATGGGGTACGATAGCATATTCGACCCTAGACAACTTAACCAAGTTATAGTACTTTCCCACTTCTTGTTTATACTTATCTTACCCAGTTCTTTATTCATAGACAAAATAGTACTAGACTTACTCAGGCTTTATGTCTGACTCTACTTTTCTTTCGTCTTCTTTTCTTCCGTTTCCCCCCCCCCCCCCAGGTCCACAGGGAGGGAACACAGCAGCTTGACCAGCCTTAACATCCAGCTTGAAGAAGAGAAATGTATTACTTGGTCCTTTTCGTCTTGAACTATGGCTTTGGACAAACTCTATGGGGCTTTTGCAGTTTACCTATGTTTTATTTATGCTTCTTTAATAATGTAATCAAGACAGATTATGAAAGTGTTATGTTTTTGGAAAAGATGTAAGACAATTATGGTGATGTTGTTGTAGCACGTATTTGCTTTCATGAAATAAAAGTTTTGTTGATTTTCCGCTGTTTACAAATATGTGTTCTTATATCTGTCTTGTATATCTGTGACTTATACTTATAAACCTCCACCAAAATTAGGGCATTCCCTTTGAGAGTGACCCTAACGGAGGTGGAGTGTTTCACTTAAGTTAGGTGAAGCTAGAATCCGTACAGCTTACCCTTTTCTGTTCGAGGGTACATCCTTGATCTTTCATTTTCCTTAAGTTGCGCTTTTATCTATCTTTTTACGTATATTTCCTCGACCTTATCTTTTAGGTAGAAACCCTTTGGATGGAAACATGTAATTGAAACATGTTATGGATGATGGTTGCAAGTGGTTGTAAGTGATTGCTAGTGGTTGCTCGTGGTTGCATATACACACACAATCTAGGTTTTAGATCGGCTCAGTCACTTCATATTGCATATGCATATATGTTTGCATTCATATGTGGTTGAACTTTAATGTGTTGTCATATGGATGTTGCATTTGTATTGAATGATTGTGCACTCATGTAGAATCAAGAATAGGAAAATTTGCATACAAATTGGATTCATGGCACTTACATAATTCGCATTAAGGAGGTCAACTGAATCAGTAGACCGCCTGATTTTGCGTTAGATAAGTACATGTACACACACACTTCGCATATGATCATGAAGCATTAGAAGTCTTTTAAGGATAATGGATGCTCGTGTTTGATGGATGAGTAGATGGATGATTGGATGTTAGGATATACATTCCTCCTAACTTGAAGATTTCGGGACGAAATCCTTTTAAGTGGGGGAGAATGTAACACCCCGCGAATTCTATAACTGTGAAATTAACAAATTAAAGTATAATTAATTTTAATCAAAGAACTAAGGGAAACGGGATACGTCATTGCGTTCGTCTCGGAAAAATACGCGAAATAGAGTCCGAGTTTTCGAAAAACGGAGTCCGTATGAAGAAGATATGGCCTTCGGAAGTTTCTGAATTAAATTTAAAATTCAAACAGAATAAAACAGTTTAAAATTAAAAGTGGGGCCCAATGGGCCAGGGCGGAAGAACACCCGCCTCACGCACCCAGCCTTAATTGTCTTATTAAGGCCCTGACCTCTCACATTAGACAGGTATTGTTGTGGCTGCCTGTTGCCGGTTGGTTCCGGGCAGTCTTACGCCACAACTCAGTCTAACCTCGGGTTAAACACATCGTATGTTCTACATCTACATATTTTGTAAACAGCGGAAAATCAACAAAACATGTGTCTTACGGCCCCCGATGTTGTAGTTACCTATGCTGGTCCCACCATGGTATGTTGTAGTTACATGCTCTGATACCAAGTGAAACACCCCACCTCCGTTAGGGTCACTCTCAAAGGGAATGCCCTAATTTTGGTGGAGGTTTATAAGTATAAGTCACAGATATACAAGACAGATATAAGAACACATATTTGTAAACAGCGGAAAATCAACAAAACTTTTATTTCATGAAAGCAAATACGTGCTACAACAACATCACCATAATTGTCTTACATCTTTTCCAAAAACATAACACTTTCATAATCTGTCTTGATTACATTATTAAAGAAGCATAAATAAAACATAGGTAAACTGCAAAAGCCCCATAGAGTTTGTCCAAAGCCATAGTTCAAGACGAAAAGGACCAAGCAATACATTTCTCTTCTTCAAGCTGGATGTTAAGGCTGGTCAAGCTGCTGTGTTCCCTCCCTGTGGACCTGGGGGGGGGGAAACGGAAGAAAAGAAGACGAAAGAAAAGTAGAGTCAGACATAAAGCCTGAGTAAGTCTAGTACTATTTTGTCTATGAATAAAGAACTGGGTATGATAAGTATAAACAAGAAGTGGGAAAGCACTATAACTTGGTTAAGTTGTCTAGGGTCGAATATACTATCGTACCCCATGTTAATCTCTGAACCCATATAAACTAGTTTCCAACTGGCACCCCATAAATCAGGGTGATGTGATCCATTCTATGATGATCGGCTCCTACTCGCATAGTTACATGTGTCTTACGGCCCCCGATGTTGTAGTTACCTATGCTGGTCCCACCATGGGATGTATCAAGTCCCATGGTGGCGGCCCGACACAACCTTAGAATGCACAGGTATGCTACTGGTGTCCAGTGCCTTATTTTTCTGCGCCGGAGTGTGTGCACGCCCGCACCCCGTTAGAACCTACACTGCTACACCACCGCCGTCGATTTGACCTCTTACAATCAGCCCAGTAATCGTGCCCCACCCTGCCTAGTTTCAAGGTATCCTGATACACCTTATAGGGTTACTGCTGAAAAGGGTCCCCCGTTACTAGGTTTTCTATCTCTAGCCAACATGCTAAGTTGGTTAAGTGTTTTTCTAACCTAACCCCCACCAGTCCGTTTAGTTTAGCATGTTCCATTTTGATTAAGTCTTTAGTTCACTTAATCCTAACAATCCTGACTCAGCCTTAATTGTCTTATTAAGGCCCTGACCTCTCACATTAGACAGGTATTGTTGTGGCTGCCTGTTGCCGGTTGGTTCCGGGCAGTCTTACGCCACAACTCAGTCTAACCTCGGGTCCTTATTGGGCTCCATGTTTAACCTCCCACATTGGATAGGTATTGTTGTGACTACTGGACAGTCGGGCGGTTCTGGGCAGGTTTACATCACAACTCAATCCAACCTCGGGTTAAACACATCGTATGTTCTACATCTACATATTTTGTCTTTCTTCTTTATTTTCTTATATGTAAATATTTGCGGCCAATTATTAAGTTAATGGTGTAAAGGTTACACCAATCATGGGCTCAACCCATACTTGAATTTGGGCCCTTCTATTTTATATTTTCATTCATTAGTAATTTTAACCCAACGTTATTTTCCCCCGTTTAACACGTCCGTATATCATATATATGTTGGGCTTAGCCTTTTAAAGCCCAACTTAGCCATGCGAAAAGGGGAGGCTTAAAGCGAGATTACATACACAAAAAGGGGAAGGTGAGCGCATGAACTTGCAATATGACGTTGGAAATACAAAATAGAAACTGGTGTACTTGCATAGTAGTGACATATACTTTGTTCATAAAGCATAAGTGACATGAATCAAAGCATGTAAACTTGTAGTTAAGTTAAGGATATCACTATTGACACATAGGCCTAACTACAACATGAACCTATATTTTTATTTCAGGCATAATGTCAAACATAAGCATGGCATAAATATTTCTAACATAAGCATGGCATAATGTCAAACATAAGCATGGCATAATGTCAAACATAAGCATGACATAAGTATAGTTAAATTTGTTCACATAACCATGGCATAAATATTTCTAACATGAAATCATGATTTTTACTTTAGTCATGCAAACTTGCAAAAAGGGATTTTTGAATCTAACCTAGCTATGTACCACATACGTCATCATATAATTCTTGTTAACAATTTCAATTATGCAAATTATCAATCATAGCCTAGTCATAAGTTTGCAAATAGGTTTTCTAGTACAAAAGCATGGCTTAATATATGATGCCAAATTTTCAACCTAATTTCATATGGATTATGATAACCCAAACTTATTCCAATATACATTATGATGGCATAATAGCAAAGCCCCAAACTTGCATGAATTTCAATCAACTACATACATGTAGCTTCAACATGGATTACATAATTTGCGAATATTCCAAACGTATACTTGCATAGAACTACCGCATGTAGTTCTTTATAATGAATAACATAATTCAAGAATATCCAAACGTATACAATATTTCAAATCAATAATAATCATAGTAACGCACAAATTATGAATTATTTATCACCACAATCAAGTATACAAACCAACACAGTTATTTGTTCATACCAAAGTAATACTCTACTTACAATGGTATGGCGAATTCTCTAATTTAGGGATTTGAAGACGCGGTTTGATTTGATTGAGTTGCTTTATGCCTTAGAATCTGCCTCCTAATCTTCTCTCCAATTGGTGGCTACCCCTAGTCGTTCCTCAGCAACATGGCGGCTTTGTTCTTATTTTTGAATGAATAGATTAGGGTTTAGTCTAGGGTTGTTTTTATAGGGGAAATGAACTGATTAGGACCATTGATGTTGCTTGGATTGATCGTAGCCATTCATCCTAAGGAGAGACCAATTAGAGCCTGCCACCTAGCCCTAATGACAAAGCAGACCACAGAAAATCGACCAACATAGAATAGGCCAGCCAGGTTAGACTGGGTTCGACCTGGGTCTGGACTGGGTTCGACCTGGGTCTGGACCAGGTCGACATACCTGTCGACAGCCCTGTCGACAGCCCTGTCGACCTGGTTAGACCAGGTCGACAGCCCAGTCGACCTGGGTGCGTGAGGCGGGTGTTCTTCCGCCCTGGCCCATTGGGCCCCACTTTTAATTTTAAACTGTTTTATTCTGTTTGAATTTTAAATTTAATTCAGAAACTTCCGAAGGCCATATCTTCTTCATACGGACTCCGTTTTTCGAAAACTCGGACTCTATTTCACGTATTTTTCTGAGATGAACGCAATGGCGTATCCCGTTTCCCTTAGTTCTTTGATTAAAATTAATTATACTTTAATTTGTTAATTTCACAGTTATAGAATTCGCGGGGTGTTACATTCTCCCCCACTTAAAAGGATTTCGTCCCGAAATCTTCAAGTTAGGAGGAATGTATATCCTAACATCCAATCATCCATCTACTCATCCATCAAACACGAGCATCCATTGTCCTTAAAAGACTTCTAATGCTTCATGATCATATGCGAAGTGTGTGTGTACATGTACTTATCTAATGCAAAATCAGGCGGTCTACTGATTCAGTTGACCTCCTTAATGCGAATTATGTAAGTGCCATGAATCCAATTTGTATGCAAATTTTCCTATTCTTGATTCCACATGAGTGCACAATCATTCAATACAAATGCAACATCCATATGACAACACATTAACGTTCAACCATATACGAGTGCAAACATATATGCATATGCAATATGAAGTGACTGAGCCGATCTAAAACCTAGATTGTGTGTGTATATGCAACCACGAGCAACCACTAGCAATCACTTGCAACCACTTGCAACCATCATCCATAACATGTTTCAATTACATGTTTCCATCCAAAGGGTTTTTACCTACAATATAAGGTCGAGGAAATATACCTAAAAAGATAGATAAAAGCGCAACTTAAGGAAAATGAAAGATCAAGGATGTACCCTCGAACAGAAAAGGGTAGGCGGTGCGTATTCTAGCTTCAGTTTCCCAAGTCGCGTCTCCCTTGGCGTCGCTCCACTGAACTTTGACGAGCTTGACTTCACGGTTGCGTAGCTTCTTCACTTCCGTTCCTAATATGCGGGTTGGAACTTTTCTTATGGTTGCTTCGCGTTCCACTTCGGCCTCTTCGAGGATATTTGGCTCTACCACCTCGGCTGACTCATGTAGACATTTTCAGAGATGTGAAACGTGAAAAACGTTGTGGATTCCAGCCAAAACTCACTGGTGAAGATGGGGTCTCGGTCACTAACAATGCTAGATGGTATTCCATGGAGTCGAACGATTTCTTTGAGGTAAAGTGATGCTAGGGATGAGGCAGTTCTTTTACTTTTGACAGGTAAAAAGTGGGCGCTTTTAGTAAGCCTATCCACTATTACCCAAATGCTAGTGTTGCCTCTCCTAGACCTAGGCAGCCTATCGATGAAGTCCATTGAGATGCTATCCCACTTCCACTGCGGGACTTCCAAAGGATGTAGTAGTCCGCCAGGCTTTTTCTGTTCCGCCTTAACCTGTTGGCACACCATACACTTAGAAACGAACTCTGCCACGTCCTTTTTCATGCCGTTCCAGAAGAAAGTCCTTTTTATATCTTTGTACATTTTATCTCCGCCTGGGTGTATCGTCATCTTGGAGTGATGTGCTTCCTCGAGAACCTTCTTTACTAAATCTTTTGTTTGTGGGACGCATAGTCTTCCGTCTCGCCTTAGCAAACCCTTATCGTCGATGGAGTATCTGTTGAGGTGACTTGAAGTCTCACCCCTAATTAGCCTATCAATTGTTTCCACAAGCTGAGGGTCTTCGCGTTGTGCTGTCCCTACTGAATCCACTAAAGTTGGGCGCACTTCGAGAGATGCTAGTAAGCCTGGTATGAAATCGGAGGAAGGTCTAAAGTCGAAGCTGGCTATAAACTCTAGGCATTGTCTTTCAACAAACAACGGGCTTAGGGTCAATTTCTTTCGGCTCAACGCGTCTGCCACTACGTTGCCTTTGCCCGGAGTGTAGGAGATTTCGAAATCGTACGAGGCAAGAAACTCCATCCATCTTTGTTGCCTCAAGTTAAGATCCTTCTGCGAGAAAAGATATTTCAACGATTTATGGTCAGTGTAAAATTCGAACTTCTCACCTAGGAGATAGTGTCGCCAAGACTTGAGTGCAAAGACGATGGCGGCTAACTCAAGATCGTGGGTTGGGTAGTTCTTTTTGTGCACCTTCAACTGCCTCCCGCCATAAGCTACTACCCTTCCTTCCTGCATTAAGACGGCACCTAGCCCTGTCCCACATGCATCCGTATAAACAGTGAACATCTTGCTCCCATCTGGCAGCGTCAAAACTGGGGCTGTTGTGAGAGCCCTTTTCAGTCGTTGGAAAGCAAACTCGCAATCCAAATCCCAGTTGAACACTAGATTCTTCTTGGTTAATTTCGTGAGCGGAGCTGAGATTTTCGCAAAAATCCCTTATGAACTTTCGATAGAAACCCGCTAGTCCTAGAAAGCTTCGGACCTCAGTTGCATTCCTTGGTGTCTTCCAATCCTGTACCGCCACTACCTTGGCAGGGTCCACTGCTAACCCTTGTTTGGATACTATGTGCCCAAGGAACCTCACCTCTTCTCTCCAAAAGTGGCATTTGGAGAATTTGGCTTTTAGTTGATGGACTCGCAAAGTTTCCATGATTGCCCTTAAGTGCTGAGCATGTTCCTCTTCACTCTTTGAGAAGATAAGGATATCATCTACGAAGACCACTACGAATTTGTTGAGGAAATCTCTAAATACCCTACTCATCAGGTCCACGAAGTAAGCAGGTGCATTTGTCAAGCCGAAAGGCATGACAAGCCATTCAAAGAAGCCGTCTGGGGTTCTGAATGCCGTTTTATCGATGCTATCTTCAGCCACCCTTAGCTGATGAAAACCGGTTGCTAAATCGAGTTGGGAGAAAACAGACGCCCCTACAAGCTGGTCAAATAAATCGTCAATTCTAGGGAGAGGGTGCCTATTCTTTTTCATTAGCTTGTTGAGCTCCCTATAGTCAACACATAGACGGAGTGAACCATCCGCCTTTGTAGCGAACACCACTGGAGCGCCCCATTCTGAAATGCTCCTCCTAATGAACCCCTTTTCTAGAAGCTCTTTAATCTGTTTACTGAGCTCTTTCCTTTCTCGTGGAGCCATATGTCTGACGGGTAACGCAACGGGCTTTGCATTATCTACAAGATATATGCGGAAGTCTATTTCCCGCTTCAGAGGCAAGCCCTTCACCTCTTCGAAGACATCCGGATATTCCCGGACCACTCTAACTGATTGCAAATTTTCAACAGAGGCATCTAGCGATTCAAGATAACTAAGCATAACCGCATACGAGGGATTACAAGAAATTTCCAAAGTATTACCGAGCTGGGTTAGGAGCCTAACAACCCTTTTCTCACAATCAAGGATGGCCCCATTACTGGATAGCCAATCCATACCCAAAATCAAACCATAACCCGAAAAGCCCAAAACAAAGGCACTACATAGAAATTCTACGCTTAGAATAGAAATTTTCAATCCTACACAGATCATAGACAAATGAGCTGGGCCCCTAATTGGGTTTGAAACAATTAAGGGGTCCTCTACCATACTAGTTTTTAGGTGCAGAGATTCTACTAGAGCAGACGAGATAAAGGAGTGTGATGCGCCAGAATCAAATAAAGTGCGAACGGGGTGATCATAAAGATAAACTACACTTTCTACAGAAGTATTTATACCTCGCTGTTGCAGATGTGGCGCTTCCAGCACATGAACCTGTGCCCCTGGGGTGGATCCAACCCTCTTCCCCTGTCCTCGTTTCTTTGGGCAGTCCTTAGCCCTGTGGCCTGTCTCACCGCAAGAAAAGCACCCACCATTCTCCTTGGCCTTCTTTTTCCGGCAGTCCTTTACTAAGTGCCCCACTTTGCCACAGAAATTACACTTCCTCTTCTCTTTGTTGCCTTTCCCGCCCTTCTTAAAGTCTGTCTTCTTAGGCTGCAAACCCTCTTTCTTCCCTTGAGAGCTTTCTGCCTTTGTCTCCTTCTTGCCCTTATCCTCTTCATTCAGCAATGCCATTTGCACCAATCTTTCATATGTGGCTCCCATGGGTATATGGGTCATGGCCAAACTGTGTAATGGCTCATTCAACCCTTTGACGAAACGGAGAGCCTTCTTGTGCGGGGTGTTGACTAGGTCAAGCCCAAACCTAGCCAGCTCATCGAACTGATTCACATATTCTCTGACAGTCTTGTCCCCTTGTTTAAGAAATAAGAATTTTTCCAACTGCAAACTTCTTTCCGCATCTGAGAGAAATTTAGTCTCAAACCTTGCCCTAAAGTCCTCCCATGTCTCCACTGGTCTTTCAGCATTAGTGACTTCCCACCAGTAGGAAGCCTCACCCTTCAATAGCCACACTGCCAATTGTACTTTTTGTCTATCCTCTACCTCAAAGATGATGAATAGGTCCTCAGTTTCTTTCAGCCAACTCCTAGCTGCCACGAAGGACTCAGTTCCATGGAAATCCCTTCCTCCCATAGCCTTAAAATCTTTACATATCTTAGCAAAAGTGTTTCCCCATGGAGGAGGTGGAGGAAAAGGTGCCGCTGCAGCTGGATGATTTCCGGCAGCTGGGGGAGGAGGAATGGTAGGACCTGGCTGAGTGGCCCTTGCTTCTAAGAACCGTCTAAACCAACCAGGTATTGGCACCCCTTCCGGCAAGTTAAGATCTTTGGACATGCTGAAACAAAAAGGATAGATTCAAAACGAAGGATAAGAGATAGTACCTATGGCTTTGGGGGGTGGACTTTGCCTTTTTAAAATAAAATAATATTTTTCTTTTAAAAATGCTTCTTTTAATTTCCTTTTTGAAAATAATTTTTCAAAACTTTTTATCTTATCTGGTAAACCTATGCTCTGATACCAAGTGAAACACCCCACCTCCGTTAGGGTCACTCTCAAAGGGAATGCCCTAATTTTGGTGGAGGTTTATAAGTATAAGTCACAGATATACAAGACAGATATAAGAACACATATTTGTAAACAGCGGAAAATCAACAAAACTTTTATTTCATGAAAGCAAATACGTGCTACAACAACATCACCATAATTGTCTTACATCTTTTCCAAAAACATAACACTTTCATAATCTGTCTTGATTACATTATTAAAGAAGCATAAATAAAACATAGGTAAACTGCAAAAGCCCCATAGAGTTTGTCCAAAGCCATAGTTCAAGACGAAAAGGACCAAGCAATACATTTCTTTTCTTCCGTTCCCCCCCCCCCAGGTCCACAGGGAGGGAACACATACTTTAATTTGTTAATTTCACAGTTATAGAATTCGCGGGGTGTTACAGTTGTCCTGGGACAGGACAAACTGAAGGCACCATCCCATCAATCCATCTTAGGTAATTTCTACCTTGGATTAATAGAATAGCCCGTGCACTTTACTTCGTCTTCAATTATCTTCAGCATATTTGATTCGCAACGCTTAGCCCATACAGAGTGGTTTTCAGGTTATAAACCCGATCCCGGTCTCTCCGTAATGACAACAGAAATATAAAATAGCCAAAAACTATGATAGCTAGTTATTTAACTATTAAAGGAAATCATCAATACAACCAACGATCCTATTTCCAAATGGAAATTCTACCGATCAACCATCAAGCAACACTTAGCCCTTTTAATTTAATTTCTTATTAATTTACCATTACCCAACTTCTCGTTTTCCTTTTCCCGCCTTCCATATCTATCCCCGGATATTTCTCAAAACCCGTTTGGCCTCTCAAAATTCTTGGAAAACATTTCCATCTATCCTAACTATTTATTTTTTAAATTCCAGAAATATATCTTATTAACATTTTAAAACATCTCCATTTATTCACAAATCCTTATTTCTATATTTAGAAAATGTATGTTTAACATTAGGAAACATTTCCATATATTCATATTCTTATGAACACTCATTTTATTTTCTATGCTTAGAAATCATCTTTGATTATATTAGGAAAACATTTCCAAACTTTATTTATATGGATTTAAACGAATGTTGTATAAAACATCGTTACGACAACTCAATCCATTAATTGCTCATTAACTAACCATATCTCTAATCAATTTTCACCATCCAACCTTAACCATTCCTTAGTTAACAAAGTAGTCAATCAAGTTAGGGTATAATTACCTCTCAGATCTTAACTGAACAATATTCCTAACTTCAAAATGGATAAAGTTCAAAACATCAATCTTTAAAAAACACTACTCATGGAATTCTTGGATTCAGTTTGAGGATCCATTTCTTTTTCGAAAAACATTGATTATAACAGTAACATTATAATCCCCGCTTCTGAAATATTTAACTTTAAAATATAACTTTTATTCATTAATTTGGGTAAATAATAATTAAATAAATAAACAAGCAATTAGTTTATCTTTATTAAAAAACTGAAAGTAAATAGTACTTTCCTAAATTCAAAATAGTCGAATTTCAATATATAATTCTCTTTCAAATAATCTCTATTTGATAACTGTCTCTCATCTCTATACGATAACTCTCCTTTGACTAATCTCTATTTGATTAATGGTTCGAACTTCAAAATAAATTACTTTCTCAGGTTAACTTAGTTTCCATTTTCATTCTAAATTCACCTTTGAATTCTTCACTTCCAATTTCTTACCAATTTCCTTTTATAACCATTTCAATGTGCAAAACATTTTCTTTTAAACCATTATCCACGTTAAAACGTGAATATTAATCCTTTACGAAACTCGCTTTATCAAACCAAATCTTGGTTTTATTTAAATACTATTACAAGTTTAAATTCTATTTATCGAGTCATTTTATAACTTCTCATTCATATTTTTCTTTATTATCAAATCTCATTTACACCTCAACTTTTAAATTGATTTTATCTAAGAAGTTTACAATTCTATATCGACTTCATATCCGAATATAAATTATTGGTTTCGAACCAAATATGTTTCCTTGCCAAATTCTGTTTTATATAATATATAATTTCTGAAAATAGATTATTTTTATAAGATTTGACATGGTCGAATTTCAATTAATAAATCCTTATATATTTATTTTAATTCTATTTACATTCCGAACATCAAAATAAATTCCACCATTTTCTTTTTAAAACGATTTCCAGATTCCCTTTTTGATTCATCATTGAATTTACATTCCCAAATTATCCAATGATAATTATTTCACTCCATTTATAAACATCATTTATAAATCGAATACTTGTTTTTATATAATTAAAACCGGTTATAATATTCTAGCCCATTCAAAAATTCAGTTTCTAATTTTAAAAATAGATTTTTCCATTTTAAAAACCAAGTTCATTTACTTTCCATTAGAATATATTTTTATGGTATTTAAATACCAATTATTTTATGGCTATTGCTATTCAAACATTCAATGCAATAAATTTATTACAGAACATTTAACACATCATATATCACAATACATGAAAACAAATAGTAGTAATTTTGAGGAATCTAGTTGGATCTCTCCAACCTGTTTTTCCTGCATCCACAGATGTTAATCAGCGTGAATAACATCAATTTCATTTCAATATGAGATACCATAATAAACATAAATAATATGTATCCAATGACTTTTATATATAAATATATCTATAATTTCAACCAATTTATTAGCAATTCATCTAAACAACATCACACAACATTCAATCATTATTTATCAATTATAAAATATGTTTACTAAATCATAAAACTAAATAGAGTTGGCGAGCTTACTCACTTTGGTTATTAGCCATTGAATAACGATTAATTTACGAAAGTTCAATCAGACGTTGTATCTCGCCATAAATTACAGTGAGCTCCAAATCTCTCCAACCAAGATTCACTGCATAGCCTGTATCCATACGATCCCAACAGATCTTGTTTCGTTTGATTCTGTTCACGTATGCAAAAGTTGTACATTTTACAAGTTTGATTGAGTTATAAATAAAATTAATTAGGCTAATTATGTATTAACCTAATCACCTTGTTAATTTTTTATTTGTCGCCTAATCCTTCTTCCCTCCTAGGAAAAACTCTGGAACCCTTATACTTCACTACCACCATGGCTGACATTCGATTCCATCTCCCTTCCTCGTCACTTCATTAAAATTCAAACTGGCAACATTAACCTTCATCTCTCCTCAATCTCACCCAGTGGTCATCTCAACCCAACGCTCACATGTCATCCTCCAGACTCCAGTGTCAATAGTCATACGCATAGCACACCAAATGTGTGCACCAAATTTGAATGGAAAACCCCTAAAAATTTGCATAAAGGCTTGAAACCAACAAACGAATTTATTTCCAATGCTCAAAAAAAGAATCGACGCTTGAATCTCTTTCGATTCTTAACTCTAACTACTGCTCGAAATATTCGAGCATCATGAAATGTAACAACCCGAATTTTCAGAACAAATTTAAATTTTTATTTTAGCAATTTTAATGGAATTTGTATATTTAAAATAATTTATTTTAAATAATAAATACTAAAAATTTATTTAAATCGAAGTTAAAACGTAATAATTTATTTTAATCATAAAACGAGTTTAAAATGGCGTGATAATTTGAAAATTCAACTCCAAATTTCAAATGAATGTACAGGATTCAAATAAATCGGATTTTAGTAAAATCAGAAATATTAGAGTCTGTTTAAAAATATCTTTCTAATGAATGTGAAAAATCCAAATTTCATAACGGGAATAAAAAGTTATGGCTAGTTTAAAATTTGAAATTGTCGCTATGGAATTTAATATAATATATCGCCTTTATAAATAGCCATTTTGCAAACGACCTCTGTTTTCGACGAAACCACATTTGTTGGATACAGAATGACAAATTATTGCTAGGTTTCAAATTTCATAATTTTTGGATTTAATATGTGAGCGCAGTAAATTTAAATGTGTTTAGTAATTTAAATTTGAATTGGATCGACCAGAAATGACCATTTTTCAAACGGTCTCCAAATTTGACGAAATTAATTTTGTTAGGACCGTATCGTCAAAATATAGCTAGATTTATTTTTCTGAAATTTTTGGAGTCAGTATGTGGCCCCGGTAAATTAAAATGTACGTTTAAATTAAATATATATTGATTTATATTTTAATTTGAATAAAAACTAATCGAAACAGTTGAATTAACTTACGAGACATATCCATTGTGTCTAGAATGGGGGTAATTAGCTGGGGGCGACAGTCATTGGGTTTGATTGGGAGTTCGGAGGGTAAAACTTCATTATTAAACCATATATGAATTTAATATTGTAAAATATATACTATATATATACTACTTACCCTAAACCCTAGTTCTAATTTCAGACCGCCGCCATTTCTATTTCAAGGGCTGAAATCATTCCGGATTAAATCATTAATCTCTTCAAAACTGAAAATCAAAATTATAAACTCCTAGAACCAAAATCAAAGAGCTCTCCGAGCTCTTGAATTTGATATGGCGATGAATGAATTTTATAGCAAGATTTTGGGGAAATCATTGGTCAAGGCGGCAGTTTTCACACCCGTTTTAAGAAGCGACGAGGGGCATGGGCCTGACATGGTGATGGGCGGTGTGAGGATGCGAGATTGCGGTCGAGGTGGGAGGATTAGATTGGAGGTCGGTAATGTTTGGCGAAGTCCGGTGGTGGTTTCCTGTTGCGAGGTCGGGTTCGATGTTCTAAAGCCAATTAACAGATGGAAGAAGATGACGACCCAAATTTAATTAAGGGTTAATATGGTGATTAAGTTGTTTGTTATTTAATTAATTAATTATTTATGTAAGTAACGTATAAAATTGTGTAACTCATTCAAATCTTAATGAAATTCAACGATTTCAGTTTTGTCGGAACCAAGAAGACGAACTGTACATCTCAGAACAGACCAGAACATGTTACAGTGAGTTTTTTATTATTATTGTTTTTAAAACATATTTAAAATTCCTATTTTAAATAAAAATATAAGTACATAGATTAAAATCAGTTTTAAAAATATAAATGCATCGATTAAGTTCAGTTTAAAAATATGATGTTTGAAATAAACATATGGGTTTTTATATATATAATGTTTGATATAAAAATGTGAATTTTTATTATATATATAGCTTTAAAATAAAAGTATAATTTTATTTAAACTACAATGTATAAGAAGGGGAATTTTTATTATATATAATTTGGTTTTAAGAATATGATTTTTATTATATAAAATGGCATTGTTTTTAAATTATAATACTTTATTACAAAAAATTAATTTTTATATGAAATACTTTGCTTTAAAAATATGATTTATATAAATATATAGGAAGAAAAAGTTAGATTTTTATATAAATAATATTGAATTAAAAATATGATTTTTCCTTGTATAGAAAAATATAATGTTTTCATTGTTTAGAAAAATATGAGTTTTCCTTTTATAGAAAAATATAATTTTTCATTGTTTAGAAAAATATGATTTTTCCTTGTATAGAAAAATATGATTCTTCCTTGTATAGAAAAATATGATTTTTCATTGTTTATAAAAATATGATTTTTCCTTGTATAGAAAAATATGACTTTTCATTATTTAGAAAACTGTGATTTTTCATTATATAGAAAATGTGACTTTTCACTGTATAGAAAAATGTGATTTTTCACTATATAAAAAATATGATTTTTTGATTATATAAAAGATATGAATAGATTATAAAAATATGATTTTTATATATGGAGCGAATTAAAAATATGATTTATATATATAGTAGCAATATAAAAATGTGATTTCTGATATAAACTGCGTGAAACAGATTACGTTGGAATCACGGTGAAGAATACAACGCGCTGGAGCAAATCCGAACTATTCAGAAATTCAGAAATAAAACTGGCGGAGTGGAACAGTTAAATATATATTAGGATGCAGACGGTGCTTAGTAGCACCCGATACCTTTGATTGAAACTATGATTGCTTGTTTGGACTGTATTGTGATGTGATTGCGGTGTGAAATGGAAAATAAAATATTCACATGTTGAATAAAATATTTTATCATTAAAAATATAATTTTTAACATATATGTATATGAACAACATAAAATTATCTTGAAAAGAAATAAATATTCATTTACAAATCGGATGATTTGTTTATGTACACTCATTTATCTGATATGATTGGGACGATAAATTTTACATATCGCCCAACTGCACAAATAAATAAACATTTGTTGTTTGAAAACCCCACACGGGTATTGGGATGATATTTGACATACACTATACCCAATATTTAGTTGTACGTCAATCGATGGATTGATAGTCTGTGATGAGCGTTATTTATTTATTTTAATGCTCACACAGTTGTAAAATGCACTCTGGATGTCGTACGAATTTTTATTGATTATTCATCATTATTGTTGTACACATGCGATGTATGAAATCATGTAAATCATATTATATGGTAATTGATTGGGGTCTCATTCCAATTTGGAAAATAAAGAATATTTTAAAATAATATTCCATAAAGGATATGAAATATTTATGCGTTGAATAAAATACTCATGTGTTGAATAAAAATATTTAAACAATAAAAATATCCTTTTTATTGAATGTATGAACCAATAAAATATTCATTGTTTTAAAAAGAAAATGTTTATACAATAAAAACAACATTTTTATTATATGTATGAATAAACAAAATATACATCGTTTGAAATAGAATATGTTAACAATAAAAATATACATTTTAATTGTGTATGTAGGAATGATTGAAAATATTCAATGTTTTAAAGTAAAATGTTTTAAACAATGGAAATTACATTTTTTTTGGTATTATAAAATCACTAAAAAGAACCACGTTAAATAAAATGTTTAAACAATGGAAATTACATTTTGTTTGTATTATAAAATCAGTAAAAATAATCATGATTCAATAAAAAGATTAGACAATAAAAATTATATTTTTATTGTATGTTTGATTTATTAAAGAGATTTTGTTTTATTAAAATGTAAATCATTTACATGATAGTAAAGTAGAAAAATGATTATTTGTTAATACATGTTTGGTTAATTAAAATGTACGTCATTTACATGATAGCAAAATAGAAAATATTATTATTTTAATATGATAAAGATATGGAATATTCAGTTTTTCTTTAAAATTGAAAAAGAAGTTGAAATCGTTTTAAAATGAAATAATAAACGATTTATAAAATACAATTTAAATGGAAATCGACGAAATATATATAATACATATTATATATACATATAATGGCCTGATTAGAACGCGCCGCGCAGCGACCATTTGCGAATTTCGACCATTAACTTCAAATTGATAGTACGGGGGATCCGACCGTCTGATTCTCCTAAACCAGAACCGTTGGGTTCGTATCGAAAAGAGCTTTCCAATGAATACAAGAGATTTGAAATCTAACGGTTAGATTTGGAGATATATCCAAATCAATTTCAGAAAAGGTCATTATAGATGCAGTTCGGTGGCCGTTATTGGAAACCGACTATACGGGCGATAATAAAATTATTAAAAATATGGAAAAAATATGTAAAATCATAATAAATGATTTGGAAATATTTTTGATGAAAAATTCCAGTTTTGAAAAGATAAAAATATGTTTTTATCGAAACGAACTAGTTATTAACTAGAATAATAATTTAATTATTTTTAGAAATAAACAAATTGGATTTGAAAATGGTTTTAAAATAACCAGAAATTTTCCAAAGAATAAATTGGAATGGATTCGTAATGGAAATAATCTTCGGAATATTTTGGTATTGGATTCCGTGATTATATGGATATTGTTATGGGAATTTGGAAGATATATATATATATCATTATTCCCAATACGATATTTGTTGGTTTCAAAGTTTGATATTGAATATAAGCCAATATGATTTCTATTCAGAACCATATATTTAATATCAAATGGGATTTTGGGTTTGTCGTGAATGGTGTCTTTAATAACATTGTTCTTAAACCCAGTTTAGAAAATAATAGATCTTTTAATTAAGATTTAGGAAATTTTACCAATTAATTAATATTTAATTGAATTGAAATTGGATTTTGGGTTTATCGTGAACGGTGTTTTAAATAACACTTGTTCTTTAACCCAATTCTGAATAATGAATACGACGACTAACAGTCGAAGAGATTGAAGACGGTGCAAGACTGACGATCTTCACATCAAAAGGATGAGTTGCTGCTGATGCCTATGATTGGAGTAGCTACCTTGAAGGGGCTACAGTGGTAGTCGTCCGGACGTACTTGTTGATTGTTCGGATATGCGAGGGCATGTCTCCGGTATTGGACATACGGGACGAGGAATCAGGTACTCCGGTTTTGTTCAAACCCAGAACGGACTTGTAAATGGATGGTATGTTCGACGTTGTATTCCTTTACGCTATATTCGTTGATCTCTGCTAATATATATCTATTTGGTGGCGGAGAATTTATTCTCTTTCTTAACAGCCTTGTCTGAGACGTATGAGCTCAGAGGTTATATATTGGCAGAAATCAATGGTATGGTATGGATTGACAATGTGGCATGCTGAGATGCATTGATCACGGCTTTTGTTGAAAAGCAGAGCCTTGTGGATGATGATCAAAGCATCGCTTTAATTAGCATATCTTTATGTAACGCGACTTCGTGAGCCTCACACCCCGATATGATGGTGAATTGATGGTCAGGTCGGTATGCTTTCGATATGAGGATGGATTCGTTCAACCGAGATGAGCTGAGTGTGGTCGCTCCACTCTCAGAGGGATAGGGCACACCCTCGATTCCTATAGGGATAGAGTAAGCGGCATTTTCTCATGCACGGGACGTAAGTCGCGGAGATACTCGATATCCTAGATATAGTGCGGATGTGCATTACGGCGTTTTCTCATGCCTAAGACGTAAGTCGTGGAGAATTGCACTACGCGATAGACCTTTCGAATCAGGAGCCATCATGATGGAGATCCAACTTTCCAATATGAGCTTCACGGTTTTAGTTGTATACCTATATATGGCAACATAGTGGGATGGGGCACTCCTGCCGTCTATGATTGATACATTTACTTTCGAAATTAATTTCTACACTATACACTTATGGTAATAATAAAAGAGAAATTTCACGTACTAAGCATTTTTGGCTATTATAAGGTAAAAATCTATCCTCCGACTTGCGTTGCATTGTGTGATGGGACCTGAGTCTTATAATAGCTTCATTTTTCTTAAATTAGCATTGCATTGTCTATTTATGCACTAGTATTCTTGAGGATAAACCCGCTCCGTGTTATATGGCGTGGTCCCTTGATTACCTAACTTTAAAATCAAATTAATAACTGTGCTGAGTTCTCATACCAGTCCCATGACTGACTTGGAGTTTATTGTTCCTTCCTAAACTCTTGATGCCCATATTTTCCACACGGGCAGTCAATAGTTTTGGTTTTGTAGATATCTATTTAACAGGGTCTTGGATTATAGCTGGAGCTATATTTGGAAAGCTTTGTATCTGTATATCTCTTTCAGTTGTATCAGTTGTTATTTTCCGCTACGTATTATACTTATGTATTAATTTCCGCTGCTATGTAATTTTAAATCTCTGATATTGTATTTCCAACATGTAATGATTATTTATACTTTGGAATATTCTTGTACTCTGATGTAGTTGTTGTAACAGTAATAAAATGTTCCCTTTTTTGTGTTCTGATGCGTCATGTTCTTAACTCAATCCGGGCTTTCCTGAAAGGGGAAGTTTGGGTCGTTTCATGAAACCATGTCGCACTCTATAGAACTTAGACTAGGTTGAAGCTCTTTCTCTTATGAATCCAAATATACAAGTTTTGTAATTTATAGAAAATTATTTGATTTGCTTCCCATTTTTTAACTCATGGTATATTTTTAATGGCGATGGCGTAATTCTGCAGTTGACCAGAGGAAGAAAAATGTTAGGGTTAGGATAAAGATGTTAGGGTATTTATAGGGTAGTTAAATAATTTTTTATTTGATTATTCTATTAATATTTATTGTATCGCTATTTGCATTCGTTAATTAAAATTTTGTACGATCACATACGATATCCAATTTCGATGAAAACGGACATACAACTATAATTTGATATAATGGACCCAATGAAAGTGTTTCATTGAAATTCGAGTCTGTTTGCTCATACAACGTTATTGTAAAGTCAAATTAATGATTAATACACATTTAAATTCCGCATGGTCACAAAACAACTTCGATTGGCATAAAATTTGAATTATAGCAATAATTAATCATTAAGGTTTTAACAAAATTTGTTTCGTCGAAAACGAAGGTCGTTTGTAAATTGACTATTTTTAAGGCTTAAATAAAACGAATAAAATATTAATAAATTCAAAAATAATTTAATTTAACAATAAATTAATATTATCGTATATATCCGAATATGATATCATACAGCTCCAAAATAAACGTACTTGGATTTATAATTCGATGTTTCAAAATCCAAGTTAAACCGATATTCAATTTATATAAAAATCCTTTTATTTTATTAAATAAATTATTATGGTTTATAAACGGTTCCATAACAACTTTCTAAAAAATTGATTTGAACATAATTCCCAATCTACAATATGAAATCTCCATTTTTATCTTTCATTAAAAAAATATAGTTCAATAGAGTCAAACGTTTCTTGTTTCAAAGAAATCCGACTTATAACGAATAATGTATACTCAGTTGAAGTTCAAAACATAAAACTATGAACTACCACGACGTTATGATCTCGTTTATAATTATATTAAAATTAATACATTCAAACTTCAATTAAATAATTAACTCATTATTATAATTAAAGTCTAAACTGAATTACATCTTTTAAATTATCCAATTAACACAATATTACAAATTCAGCTCATCCGGCTATTTCAGAAATAAATATATTATTCCACTATTTGTACTAATTAAATATTAAAAATATTTGAATTCAAACCCTTTTAAATTTCCAAACCACTATTTAAATAAATAAATTATTCAACCCCAAAAATCTGGGATGTTATAGTATATATATGTAAATTTATATACATACGTATGCGTGTGAGTGTCTATATATTTGAGGTATATGTTGTTCCATATTGTAATGCATTAACTTCATACGTTGTGAATTAATCGCATGTTGATTGCATAAATTATGGATTAACTGCACACTAATTAACATGTTTTTCAGATCCTAGAGGTGGAATCGTCTGCTCATTTATTTTTATTGGAGATTGTGCCCAAGTGGTTAAGTCTTTCTTTGGGTCTTTGGTGGGTCTAGTGGGAAGCGCAGTCGCCCTCCTTGACTTTCTTAGGTGTTGGTGGAAAGAAGAAAGGGAAAGACCCTACGGTGTATCCTTTTCCGGCTTATCACATGTCTCTTTTGTTAGCATCTTTGGTGCTCTCGTAATCATGCCATTTTTTGGTGTAGTTCCTATGGCGTCGGCTTCCATTATACGCAAAGTCAAAGATAGTGTCTTTTTTGCATTTTATGGTAGTCCCTTTAACAGTGCTCGAAACCTCGGTTCTGTCGCGGTGGCTTGGGATTTCGATGTTACTTCTGGCACTATCCATTGCGCTGGTGTCGGGTGAAGGTCTTCACCCACATCTTTTTTCTTTTGCTTTAGGTTATGGGATTGGGGTTACAAGCTTCTGTTCTGCTTGTATTTCGGAGGGCTTTGCGTTTTGGATAGGATTTGCTTTCTGTATGATTTCGCTGAATGGGATAGCTTCCTTACTAGGAGTGAGATACCATGTTTATGTAGCATGGAGATTCAAGAGCTTTCTTTTGGTTGGCGACTTGGGGGTTTCTTTGTCTCTGGCTACTGTAACGTCCCGCATTTTTATTGATTTATACTTGAATATTTAAATTAGTTTATATATTGGATTAGTGATATAAATGGAATTTTATATTAATAAAAAATGAAGTTGAAGATATATATATATATATATATATATATATATATATATATGAGCTCGATATAGCGCAATAGTTCTTAATATTTAGTTTTGAACTTCAATTGAGTGTATGGAATCTGTTATAAGTCGGAATTTGTAACGACCCACATTCTACGCATCGGAAGATCGTAGAATATTTATTTCTTTTTTGTATGAAGTCGTATGGTCGTGTAACTTTGGGAGACGACTATTGGGGTCATTTCCCATGCTCATGATTTTTGCCGAATTTTAAATGACCTTTTCGCCCTTAGCTGATCTTGTTTTGGCCATAACTTTTGATTGGAAAGGAGTTTTGACCTGAAACCACTTCCATTTGGTCCGAATGATGGTTTACCTTTCCGTAGAGTGGTCACATTAGCCCAACGGACTCACCGTTTGGGAGATATGGCTGAAACAAGGTTTGGAAGACGAAAAACTGTTTAACCGGGCCAAATGAGGTGATTAGTGAATGGGCCCATAACCCATTTCGGGATTAGGGTTATGGGGAGGCTGAGATGAGTTAGGTTTTCATTTCGTTTCAGTTTTCTAGCCGCCATTTACCTCCTAAGAACCCTATCAATGGCCTTTAACATCTAGAATCAACTCTAATCACTTTCTAATCAAGTGTTAGCCTAATCTTCACCAAATTAAGGAGAAATAGCACCAAAGCAAGGTTAGAACTGCTGTTAGACATCAGTATTTGTGCCAAACAGAGAATCATTTCAGATCTACAGTTTATTTGTGGCAAAGGTGAGTGATTTGCATAGTTCCTCGCTAATTATGGCTAATTAAGGGTAATTAGTGTTAATTAGCGAATTTAAACATGATTAAATTCTAGAAAAATATTTATAAATTTCGAAATATTGTCTTAGGCCTCTGTTAGAAAAGTTGGTTAATTTGGTTAAGTTTTACTAATCCTATCATTAGTTTTGCTTAAACACGCTTAAGGGAAAATATGGGGTTTTGGCTTGTTTGATCCGTTTTAACCTATAAAATTATTGTTTTGGTGCTTGTGGTTAATTCTACAAGTTGCTATGATTGTATGGTATGCTTTGTGATGGTCTAGAAGTGTTAGATTGGTCGAAAACGCCGTTGAATGGCGTAAACAACTCGCTGGAAAAAGTGCAGGAAATATGCAGGAACCGGACCGGATCGGATCGCCCTACCTGACCCCGACCCGCTCGTGAACGGAGACACCGAACCGATCCACTCACCTGGAGAGCTCCACGACCCGAACCGCCATGAGAGGGAGTCCACAAGCCGATCCGAACAAATGAAGGAACTCGACCCGATCCGAATGGGTCCCACGAACCGAAGCTCAGCTCGAACCAAAGGGAGGCTGATCTAATCAGGGAGGCGCGTCACGACCCGAACCAGGTGGTTGATCACAATCCGAACCCAATGGGTATCCTCCGATCCGACCCGAAGGGGCTTGTCATGAATCGAGATGTTGAGCACGAGCTGGGAAGCACCGAACCGAACCGACTTGGATAGGGAAATCCGACCCGACTCGATATGGATTATCACAGACTGGACTACTTAGAGGAGCACGATCCGAAGCATAGTGAAGAGGAGCATGCCGAACCGATCTGGGGATGATGACCAAAACCCGAGATGCAAAGGTAGTCCAAATGGGAAGTTTGCACTCAGGATCCAGATGGGAACAAACGAGTCAACTTCATGATTGGACTTTTCTACGGGACGTGTGCAAAGGGGTTATCGGTATTCATAAATGTGGTTCACCACTGAGAGATTGACAGTGGGCTTGTAGTGATAGTTGTACAGGATTGGACTCCGTCATGGCCCAAAGGATTAGGTGACCAAAGTAGTGGATATCATATGCTTTACGCACTGAGTGAGAAACCTGAGGAATGACTGCTATGTTTGATTGTTTGCTATCACCTTGACATGCACACCCCCTCCCCCGTATCTTTATACCTTTTGTTTAGTGTCTCCTTAGAGTATAGTACGGTATGTTGTGCTAACTATTTGGTTGCAGGAACAGTTTCAGGTATGATTGGATTATACCTGTTATTGTTTTATTTTGTTGCTTATCGCTCATACTAGACTTTTGTCTGATCCAGAGTTTTTTGTCTCTTCTTATTACTCTGGGTGCTTTTAAATGGGAAGACTAGAGATAGGTCAGGTGATTATGCACGAGTAGCTGTACCGGAGACGAGTAGTAGGCTTGCACGTATGATATATACATATATCTCCTTGTGTTGTTGTTGGTCACTACTTTGGGCATTAGTAGTGCACCTTTCTATTTTGCCTTAGAGACAATATTTTGAAGTTGTAATGATGATGTGGATCATAAGCTATATTTTGAATTTCCGCTGCTATGATGATTATGGTTTAGTTTTCTGCTTATGCACTGTCTCGCCTATTTTATGCCAAGTGTGTTATTATTATATTTTATTCCATGCGCTGTGAGGCATTTTACAAGTTCCTTGTTAGTTCAAATTCCTTTCTTTTCCTTTTTGTGGCGACCTTCCTGTGCTAGTCGGGCATTGGCATAGCGCACTTTCATTGGAAATGTCGGCTGCTGCGGGCGGGCCATCACATTTGGTATCAGAGCTCTAGGTTGCGTAGTTAACCTAGGGAAAGACACTAGGGACAGATAGTATATGTATATGAGAGATCGTATTTGTGTGATTTTGGTTTTCAAAAGCTATATATATAGCTTTAGTATATTTAAGGATGAAGTCGCATTGCACTGGAACCACTAAAGAGCTGGTTAATTGTTTTTTCCTTACAGATTGAACGATGAGCCGATATACGAGGGGTACTGGTAGAGGAGCTAATAATGGGAATGCTCTTTATGTGAGGACGATGTTCACTAACCTCATGAGAGAGATGCTTAGGGGTGTTCAGAGGGCAGCCCCTAATGCTGCAAATTGTGGTGGTGCAGCGGTGCAGGCGCCTAGGGCCGATTTCGCCAAGCTTAACAAGGATTATACTAGTCTTGGCGGGAAGTCGTTCCACGGAACAGAGTCATCTACAGATGTTCAAGATTGGTTGGATAGTTGTGAGCGCATCTTAGAGGACTTGGGAATCGATGATGCCATAAAGAGAAAGTTAGCATCGCGTCAGCTTCAAGGATGAGCTATGAATTGGTGGAATACTATTAAAGCAGCAACTCCCGAAGATCAAGTTACTTGGAATCATTTTATGACTCGTTTTAGCGAAAAGTTCATTCCAGTTGCTCACAAATCTGAATTGTTTAGGAAATTTTTAGAGCTTAAGCGGAATGGTAGGGCAGTCTCGAAATATATTGCTGAGTTCGATACTTTATCGAAGTATGGATTATCTCTTATCGACACTGCCGAGAAGAAGAATGAGAAGTTCATAACCGGCTTAGATGAGTACTTAGGGGAAAGGCTGATAAACCACATCGACGAGACGTTCGAGTCTATAGTGGGCAAAGCATTGAGATCGAAGAGTCTTTACCCTAAGTCAAAGACCGATGTTGCTATTGCATATGTAGAGGAACCAAAGCTGCAAGCAAGCAGGGAGGTAAGAAGGAGTCTCAGAATAAGAGAAAACAAGATCAGACCAAGGGTGGTCAGAAAAAGAAGGACAAGAAAGATAAAGAGTGTTTTAGTTGTGGCAAGAAGGGACACTATGCTAGAGATTGTCAAGAAAAGCCTGGGGAAAGGAAGTGCTTCAACTGCGGCCAAGTGGGACATCATAAGGATAATTGCCCGCAACCCCCTAAAGAGAAGCAGATTGTGAAATCATATGCTATCAACATTGTTCCTTCTTCGTCGAATGCCCCAACTGCGTCGGAGAAGGGAAAGGGCTTCATTATTCAAGGTATGCTTTCTGTTTATGATATTTCTGTTCTAGTTTTGTTGATAGCGAGGTATCCCATTCCTTCATATCTAGTGACCTGGTAGATAAGTTGGAATTGTAACCCGATATAGTCGATAGACCTTTAATAGTGACGAACCCGATAGGTGGTTCGACTGGTCTTAGTATGATTTGTTGTAATTTGGTCTTATCGAGTCATGGATGTATGTTTGCTTTGTTTAAGCTTTACTGGGTTTAGAATTATTTTGGGGAGTCGATCTACTCCAAAGGTATAGGGTGGTATTAGGCGCCTATTTAGTGATGGCGATAGTAATTGGAGTTAAGGAAGCTGAGAGGTTATCGTTGTAATAAATTCTAGTTGTCTATGGGAGGAAAATGAGTGCTCCAATGCTGGGTTGTTTTGCTAGTATCACCTCACGTGGATTGTCTGAATTTGAAGGAGATATTCCTTGGGTGCTTGTCTGATATTGGTTTAGGCCTTTGGGGCTTGTGCTTGGGGAATGTCAAGTTCGATTAGGATGATTCGTGTGAGAGATAAATAGTTGTTGCGATTTTTCATTGGATGATATCTTGGTTTACTTGAGGAGTGATGGGCAGCCGTGACATGATAAGACTATTCGATGGTATGGATTGCCCCGAGTTAGACTCGATAGGGTTATGAGATGACTCGACTAGGATTCGAGAAAGATGCAAAGTAATGGATTGTTTAGGACCCTATGTTGATGTTCTCTTTGAATAGTAGAACTTTGAAGGAATAGGATGTATTCGTTGATCATGGAAGATACAATGAAGATTAGATCGATTCAAATTGGACTTGAACTCGTAAAAGAAAATGGGTGTTCGTTGATCTTGGAGATGCAGTGAATAGGGAGACGACTCACGTTGGACTAGAGTTTGTCGATAAT
This sequence comes from Allium sativum, assembly GCA_030737875.1. Taxonomy (NCBI): domain Eukaryota; kingdom Viridiplantae; phylum Streptophyta; class Magnoliopsida; order Asparagales; family Amaryllidaceae; genus Allium; species Allium sativum. The sequence continues at coordinate 416,726,200 of CM060913.1, read as the reverse complement.
GGATACTCAAGACTGGGTCTGAGTTATAGATTGACTTGAGTTAGACTCGAGAAGGCTACAAGGAATTGGATTTGGCTCGAGTTGTACTCGATAGGGCAGGAAGATAATGGATAGACTTGGGTTGGACTCAAGTATTTTAGGAGGACTTAAAGCAGAGGTATTTGGGGACGCCCGTTACCTTGGATTCGTTGGACGTGATCTAGTTATCCTTGGAAGATAAACGTGCGTTGGACGTACAGTAGTCCGTTTGGAGGTTGGGCTTCCATTAGTTATTGATGTTGGTTGGACTAGACATATAGGTATCCACGTATTCATGGCTTTAGCATGTGATAGATAGAACTTGTTTGATGGATGTTATGGTTGCTATGTTTTTTCCTATTTTTCTTTTATTGGGTAGACTATCACATGTGGGGTTCTAGCTATGGGGAACAAAGAGACGGTGATATATACAGACATTAGGCTATGTATCAATGCAGTGGGGTAGTCGTTACTCCATGGGGTAGAGTGATCGTAGCAAGGTTAGAACTGCTGTTAGACATCAATATTTGTGCCAAACAGAGAATCATTTTAGATCTACGGTTTATTTGTGGCAAAGGTGAGTGATTTGTATAGTTACTCGCTAATTATGGTTAATTAAGGGTAATTAATGTTAATTAGCGAATTTAAACATGATTAAATTATGGAAAAATATTTATAAATTTTGAAATATTGTCTTAGGCCTCGGTTAGAAAATTTGATTAATTTGATTAAGTTTTACTAATCCTATCATTAGTTTTGCTTAAACACGCTTAAGGGAAAATATGGGGTTTTGGCTATGTTTGATCCGTTTTAACCTATAAAATTATTGTTTTGGTGTTTGTGGTCAATTCTACAAGTTGCTATGACTGTATGATATGCTTTGTGATTGCCTAGAAGTGTTAGATTGGCCGAAAACGCCGTCGAATGGTGTAAACAACTCGCTGGACAAAGTGCACGAAATATGCAGGAACCGGATCGGATCGCCCTATCAGACCCCGACCCGCTCGTGAACGGAGACATCGAACCGATCCACTCACCTGGAGAGCTCCACGACCCGAACCGCCGTGAGAGGGAGTCCACGAGCCGATATGAACAAATGAAAGAACTCGACCCAATCTGAATGGGTTCGGCTAACCGAACCTCATCTCGGACCAAAGGGAGGCCGATCCGATCGGGGAGGCGCGTCACGACCCAAACCAGGTGGTTGATCACGATCTGAACCCAATGGGTATCCTCTAATCTGACCCGAAGGGGCTTGTCACGAATCGAGATGTTGAGCACGAGCTGGGAGGGACCGAACCGAACTGACTTGGATGGGGAAATCCGACCCAACCCGATATGGATGATCACAGACATGACTACTTCAAGGAGCACGATCTGAAGCATAGTGAAGAGGAGCATGCCGAACCGATCCGGAGATGATGACCAAAACCCGAGATGCAAAGGTAGTCCAAATGGGAAGTTTGCACTCAGGATCCAGATGGGAACCAACGAGTCAACTTCGTGATTGGACTTTGCTACGGGACGTGTGCAAAGGGGTTATCAGTATTCATAACTGTGGTTCACCACTGAGGGACAGATAGTGGGCTTGTAGTGATACTTGTACGGGATTGGACTTCGTCATGGCCCAAAGGATTAGGTGACCAAAGTAGTGGATATCGTATGCTTTACGCACTAAGTGAGAGACCTGAGGAATGACTGTTACGTTTGATTATTTGCTATCACCTTGATATTCACACCCCCTCCCCCATATCTTTATACCTTTTGTTTACCTTAGAGTATAGTACGGTATGTTGTGCTAACTCTTTGGTTGCAGGAACAAGTTCAGGTATAATTGGATTATACCTGTTATTGTTTTGTTTTGTTGCTTATCGCTCATACCAGACTTTTGTCTGACCTAGAGTTTTATGTCTCTTCTTATTACGCTGGGTGCTCTTAAATGGGTAGACTAGAGATAGGTCAGGTGATTATGCACGATTAGTTGTCCCGGAGACGAGCATGAGGCTTCCACGTATGATATATACATATATCTCCTTGTGTTGTTGTTGGTCACTACTTTGGGCATTAGTAGTGCACCTTTCTATTTTGCCTTAGAGACGGTATTTTGAAGTTGTAATAATGATGTTGATCATAAGCTGTATTTTGAATTTACGCTGCTAAGATGATTATGGTTTAGTTTTCAGCTTATGCATTGTCTTGCCTGTTTTATGCCAAGTATGTTATTATTATATTTTATTCCATGCACTGTGACACATTCTACAGGTTCCTTGTTAGTTAAAATTCCTTTCTTTGGCGACCGTCCTGTGCTAGTCAGGCATTGGCATAGCGCACTTTCATTGGAAATGTCGGCTGGTGCCGGCGGGCCGTCACAGAATTCGTCAAAATAAGAAATATCTGAATCTGCTGAACTATAATTTTGTAATAAAAGAGACAAATCTGAATTTCGTATTTTATATTGAGAGTTATGGCCAAATCAAATTCTCAGAAAGTCATTATGGAATCATTTATTAACCATAATGATTTATTTAATTAAAATAAATTAATTTTGATTAATATTGGTTTAACTTGAAAATGAAATATCGGATTTAAATTCAAGTCAATTTATTCTGAAGTTATATGAATTCAGTTTGAATATTTTATTTGTTATTTTTCAGTCAATTTATGTTAAATTGAATTTAATGTTAAATCAATTTAATTAAATATCTTCTGTAAATGGTAGAATTAGATTGCGGAACACATTCCAGTGCGTTCATAATGGTGGTAGAACTCTAGGAATATCTGTTGTCGGGTCCAAATAGGAGTTTGAAAACATGTGATATTTTAAACAGGGAGAAATCACATCAGTTCAACCCAAAATAAAATTTAAAAATAATATATATAAAACCAACATGTCTATCTTCTAACGTAGCTATTATCTATATCTACAAACTTATTTCTTCCCATCGAAGGAAGTTCTGTGCAAACTACTCCTTCACATGGCTATACCTAAAGCTACTTGTACCCGCTGAAATGGACGTCGTTCTTATCGTCGAATCGTTCATCTATAAACTAAGCTCTCACGTTCAGTTCTCTCCATTCCAAAACCAACAGAACAATTCAAGTATCCACTCCTTTTTATAACTTTCCTCCATTCGTTTTATTCTCCTCACTCAAAAAAACCGATTCACCGATTCTCAATAATAAAAAAAATTGGGGGGCAGAATCAAAATTGAAATCTGAAACCGCGAGCCTCCTGAAGCTTGACGGGCTCGCAATAGATGGCCTACAGTTGTCAGAGATTGTGGGGATTCTGAACTATTGAGGTGTGATATGGGATGAAGGGCGATTCAGGAAGAGCTCGACGTTGATATTGTTTGCGACTGGGTTTGATGGCGTGCGATGGTGTAGTTCGAAGGAAAATATGGATCTCAAATTTCCAAAAGCTCGATGACTGGAGATGCTTGCAATTCAAGGAGGCAAGGGGAACCGCGAATTTGAAAGCAAGAATTCCTTGAACTTCAATCGTCTTAAGGGTTGCAGATGGGCAACAGTGAATTGAAACGATTCAAGGTGAGGTTTGGAGTTCGTTTTTTTTTTAATTGATGGGCTTGAGTTCGAATACGAGGATGTTGTAAATTTGGACTGTGATTTTTGGGAAGGATGATGAATGAAATCAATGCTGCATGGAGTTCAATTGGTTGATAGAGGAGCAATGTTGGTTGAAAGAGCTCAGACGTGAATGCTTTGGGGGGGAATGGTAGAGTTCAAGTGTACTGGCAATAAATTGAGGTGAGTATGGGATTTGTGTGAGCTAGGTGGGAGTGTTCAGAAGCACTGTGTGGAGTTGCTTTTCTTGATGATAAACGGGATGAAACTGGAGCACTTTGAATGCTGTGTTGTTGAACTGGAAGAGTAGTTGAAATTCATTAAGGATGAACAAGGAGATGGGTTCGGCATTAACAAAAAAAGAGGGGAATATGGGATTTTTTGAGATGCTTGGTAAATGAGCTGTTTCTGGAGGAGTTTGAAGCAGATGATAGTATCAACAGTTTGGAGTTGAGGTAATGGCAGTCATATCTGTGTGGTACAATATTGATAATGAATAAGGTGGATCGAGCATTCGACAATGGCTCAACAGTGAATGATTTAAGGAGATCTATGATTTATGGCAGCTGCATTTGCTGGGGAGGTTCTAATGATTTAGACAGTGGGCTATAGGCAAAGTAAGAATGGAGCTTAATCGGTAAGACATACGCTTTATTTAATTTAAAAATACATAGAACAAATAATTTATTTATGTTGTAGTTAAATTTAAATCAATAATCGTTAATCACTAAATAAAATCGGACAACCGCAGGTACAAAATTCGATTTGCTCAAGTAGACGCGTAGATGCAACAAAAATGGAATTTAAATGGGATATTCAGTAATGGAAAATCGAGGTGAGTTAAACTCACTCAGTTAAATTATTGGGAACTATTTTTAATAGTTCAAAAATTAATTTATTGCTTGATGGATGATAATTGACTGATATAAAGTTATAATATTATATATAATATATATCATAATAATATTGGTGATTGGTGGTAGGATAATTCCCGCAGTACCATTAGCGGATGCCCGCAATACCATTAGCAGATGATTTCCCTATGCGCCCCATTATATAAATAGTGGATGAGCTTCCATACCGCGATATCCTGCCTCGAAGCAGGATGGGTATTATTATTGTTTGACTAACATATGTGGATGCAGGAAAAATAGGTTGGAGGGATCCAACTGAATTCCTCAACATTTATTTATTTGTTTTCACATATATGTTGTTATATGATATAATTGGTAACCTGTGATAGTGTATGACATGATTGGATGAGTATTAACCCTGGACCATGATTTTTGATATTTTTGGATGTCAGAAAAATAAATAAATAAATCGATTTTAAAATTTAAATATATAAATATTTAAACGGAATTTTATTTTCGAATAGAAATATTATTTAAAACCAAATTATAAATGGAATTGACCAGTAAAGTTTGATTGTAAAAAATAAGACGAGAAGGTGATTTTATAAGCAACGTTTATAAAGAAGTGAAATAATAATATTCATTATTATTATTAAAAAATTCAAAAAATATAATCTGAGTATGAATTTGGAAGATATATGAGAACTGAGTTTTAAAATCGGTATTGGAAATAAATTTGAATTTTCCAGCTGTGAATGGACATTTTAAATAAGATATATATATAACTCTATAATTAGAAGTTATAATAAGATTGAATTGAAATGGAAATTATAAATTCAAGTCGAGAAAGGATGTGTATTAAGAATTATTATTCACGGGTGAGGTGAATAAGGGTTTAAGCAAATACTTTGCTAACGGGAATTGTTAAAAGGAAATTACAAATGAGGTTGTGTGAAATAAATTCTATAATTAAAAGTTATAATGGGATTGAAACTTGAAATTTGATTTATGAAATCAGGTCTAGTATGGATTGGGATTGGAAATATTATTCACAAATAAAGTGAATAAAGCAAGTAATGTGAAAAATAGGAATTTGTGGAAGTAGTTGGAAAAGGGCTTTGAAATTATAAATTCTAATTGAATTTGAATAAAAATAATTTGAATAATATAATATAGATTATATTAAATAATTTTACATATGTTCTACAAATAATATTAATTATTATTATTTGCAAATGATGGTGATATATAAATGTTTCAGAACAGAAGTTATAATAGAATGGAATAGAGTTTCAAACATATATAGATGTTGGCAAAATATTTATGGGATAAAGACTTGATAAAACCTAGTTTACAAATGTAAGACGAAATTGAGTTGTTCAATGAAGATATATCGTTATAAGAACATCTTGTTTCAGTTTAGAAAATAAAGAATTAGCAAACGTTTTGCAAATCAAAATCCATAGGGGAATATTGTGTAAAGTTTGTAGCAATGTTTTGTAAATGCTATTTATAAGTAAAATATCTGAGTAGTTATAATTTGAGATAAACATTTCAATTATAATGGTAATTGATATTGGAAATTCTATTCATTTAGAAATTTAGAAATGAAGTTAATGGAATTAAAACTGACTGGAGATTAGTCGAGATGAATGGTTTTCTGAGTATTGATCTGATGTTGGTTTCAGCCTTCGGGGTTGATATTTAGGAAATTATTCACTTATAAGTTTACGGTTAGGAACTAATAACCAAGATGAGAAGTGTGTTCTAAAATATTTGAAATGAACGGTTTTGAATATTCTTATACTAATTAAGAAGAGAAATGAATATTTCAAATGTTGGGAAAATTAATAAGTCAAATAAACAAATGATTAATTAAAGAGGCGAATTTTGAATCAATAAATTCAATTTTCTCTTATGGATGAATGGTTGTTTTTATTTGATAGTTAAATAACCGACTATCAAATCTGGCCTAAAACAATTGTTGGTATGGAAAGACCGGGATCGAATTTATATTCGAAAACCATTCCGACCAGCAAATACGAAAACGTTGAATATGTACCCGATGCTGATCAACATGGAGTATTGAAGACCGTAAAGCTTCATAAAGCGGAAGAACTACTTAAAATCTCTGGTTTAGCAGCCAGAGATATACTGTGGTTCTGACATGGTTGGAATTTGCGGATTGCAAGGACTTCTCGCTACTAATCTATAGGGTGATTCCTAGGATGTGGTAGGAGGGTGCCTTCGATTTGTCCAAACCCAGGACAACTTGTATGGACGAATGTCTGACAAAGTATTTCCAAAAGAATCATGTACATTGGTTTTTACAAACGTATTTCTGTTAGTGGCAGAGAAGGGCACTTCTCTTAGCTTAACGACCAGAATATTTTTGTGGACGTCAATTAGTGATTTGGCGGATCTGACGATGTGGCATTCAAAGTGAAGGGTGGCTAGACATTCCATAAGAATATAAATAAATAATCAACTAAATAAATTATGACCTCAAGCCTTATCAACTGGGAAATGACAAAAATTGGGTAGGCAACATGGCTATGTGGGTCGCCCCCATTAGGGTATATTGTCACCATCTAGAGAATATTCACATTTATTATTTCTTTTTGCTTTTGTATCTTCTAGGAACGATTATGTTGCTGGCAACCGTAGGTGACAATATATTCGATACACTCAAGAGAAATGAGTGGTCGGTCATGTATGGGCCAAGTTGCAAGCCGTTCTTGTTGAACCCAGCATCTCTAGAGATACGCTCTCAGCAGGTGGTTCCATACATTTTCATAGTTAGAAATCCAATCTCCAATAAGCGCCTGCGGTTTTAATTGTCTACTATATATGTGGAGCATGAGATGCAAGCATTCCGCTAGATTGATATTTTTTTGTGATTAGACATTATTATAATATCAGAAAAGTTATTGATTTCAAAAATGTTTTGGGTTATCGTAAGGTAAAAACCATCCGTGCCGTGTTTATGTGTGGACTGGTCTTACGATTATCATTCGATTTCGAAATGATTTTAAACTTTAAAATCAAGTTGGATGCTACCAATAATTTAGTGGGTTTTTCTCACGCTGGTTCACCTGACTGACCTGTGGCATTTGTAATGTTTGGGTCAGACCCAATTGGGTCAGACCGAGTTTTATAGGTTTGGGATAAGATACAAAATTCTAGGAGACGAGCTGGAGAAGTTCAGACGTATGATTCATATATTATTCCGTTGTGTATTGTAAATAAGGACAGGTTGTTATAACTGCCCAGACGTGATGAATGACTACTGTACTCTGACAAACATAAGTATTGTTTCGGTTTTTCAATAAAGATTTATTTCTATATTATATTTATTCCGTTGCGATGTGAGACTGTGTATTATTGTTCTTCTTCATTCTTCTATTCTTAACTTTCTTTCTTTCTATTTCTCACCCTCTTATTTCTTTCTTTTAGCTTCTGGGATTTCGATACTTGAATTTGGACATGGAGTGTATAATTGCCTATATTCAAGAGTCGGAATTTTCGGGTCGCTACAGTAACCTTGTTCTTTTATGTGCAGATTTGCTTGGTTCCACCTTTGGGTTTTTGTTGTAGGTGTGTGAGCTTGGTTGTATTCTGATGTTGAGTTTGGGTGAGTTTTTGTTGGTGATTCTTCAGGTTTAGTGGTTTTTCATGAACTGCTAGCCTTTTTTTGTTAGCCAATGAAGATTGGCGATTAACTCCTTTTTGCTATATATATATATATAAATATATATATATATATATCTTTCTGTTAAAAAAATGTATAAGTATTTGACGAAATAGCAAATAATGTCCAAATTTTGTAATTAATGTTTTTACTTATTAGACATTTATGGAAGGTTTATATATATATATATATATATATATATATATATATATATATATATTGTAAGGCACATTCTTGCAATTAATTAGTATGAATTTGAATTGCCTTAATTATGCATATATAGGGAAGTCTTTAAGTTCATATACCATATAAAATTAACTACACACGTTAGGAATTGATTTATCATTGATTGACACATAGGTCGATTAATATGTTTAATAGAGATATTTTTCCTTCAATAATTAGTGATACTGATTTTAAACTTTATGTTGACTGGTTACATCTTTATTGATTCATTTTCAAATCTAAGCTGACGGGGCAAGCCCTGAATCGTCCAGTAACGTGGTTGATCCAGATTTAATCTTCAAATCGGATGGTCGAGGATATCCAACTAAACCTACAAATAAACCAACAGCCTCTTCCCAGTCTCCACACTAATTCTTCTTCTCTTCCTCCCCACAGGCCTATCCTTTTCAAGAAGGGCCAAATTATATTTAAATCTTCAAAGAGGATAAAGAGAATTCTTTCCAAAATGAAAATATTTGTTTTCTACTCTTGGAAAAGGAGGTTCTGCAGAGGGAAAAGGCCATAGGGGAAGCAATCACAATGGGCTTTTCTATAATTATTAAAACTTGCAAAACTTTAGGGATTTCTTAGACAGTAAAATAGTTTAGTAATTTCTTATAGTATTTACAATTTCTCTGTTATTTAGTTTATTTTCTGCAAAATAGTTTCTATAAGTAATTAACTATCTTTTTCCAATTTCTATTTATATTACAGTATTTTTGGGATTTACTATTTTATTACTATTTCTCTGGTCTTCTTCTTTTCCCCTTCTCCGTATTTGATTTTTTTTTTTACAGTTTTCGATTATGCCTTATTATGTTAATAAATTTATATGTTTACGCTAAGTTTAGGCCGATCAAGTGTCTAAACCTATATGAATAAAATAACCCATTGATTTTGGCGTATATTGGGAAAATTGATATTATTGGGTAAAGGGTTAATGGGGAAAATTTGAATGAATACGGTAATATGCTAATAAACTATAGAATGAGGAACGTGATTGTAATACATAGATTTAGTAATTCACTAAGTAACCTTAAATGGGAATTGGGACTGAAAGAGCTTGTATAACTAAAATGACAAACTATATCATAATTTAAACAAAGATTTTAGTATAACCTAAATTATAATTTGAAGTTGTAAAGAATGGGGTAAGCTTATCGATATAAACTTAATTTGTGGATTAAGTTTAATATAAGATGGAAAATAAATTAATAAGCATGTTGCAGTGGAGTCTGTTCCCACAACGAAGGTTGATTAGGGAAAATAAATGACCTAATAAATAAATGTGTAATGGTGCCTGTTGCGGCAGCTACGACTAATTAGAGGAAAAGTAGGTAATAGTAGTGGTCTATTACAGCAACAAATGCTGATTGGGGAAAATAAGTGGCCAATGAAATAATTAATCTATGGTGGCCTTGGATTTTGTTGACAATTTTATGAGGGTTTATATAACTAGGTGGTCGATGATATTTCCATGGTGGCTTTGGCATTCGTTGACAATTCTGTGGGGGTCTATGTAATTAGGCAGTCAATGATAAATAGATAATGAGGACTAAGTCTAGAGGGTGACTTGGGTTAAATTGCATTTTGTTTGGGGATTCATACTAGGCAGTATTCCCTTATCACATTATGAAGGTCCCACACTATGGACGAGGTGAGGGCACGCTTATGTTGCGCTAGGTATAAGATGATCCAATCGAGGTAGGTACGGGCACGTTTCTATGGGGCGGTGAGCGTGCATCGCACCGACTGGGAAAGAAAAGATTTTGTAACATCGGTGATTAACGTTATGTCTTTAGAGCTGATGGGCTGGGCCTGATAACGCTGAGCCCCATATTGAGCATAATTTATCACACTGTGGTCTAGGAGCCAATAGATAGGTAGAATTAGGTAATATCCTAATTATGATATGTAGTTAAGGGTGTTTTGCAGTTAAGGGTGAAACAATCGAGATGATACAAATAATATAACAATTGACCATATCCTTGCATCTCTTTCCTGTGCTATATTTACTGCTATTGTGCTTTATATGCTTCTTTAACTGTTATCCATCTAGATTCCCTTTAAGTTACTCATGCTAGTAATTATCATCAGGCTTTATGTCTGACCTAATTTACTTTCGTCCTTCTCTTTCCTTTTCCCTCCTTCGGGCTTATAGGGTGGTGGAGCATAGATTTGTTTGGTTCTTGGTTCAGCTTGGCATCTTGGGAATTTCTGCTTATTTGCTTCTTACTTGTTCATGTACCGTTTTATTTCATGTTTTTGTTACTGGATATTGTACCTGATGTTTAAGGGGGAAATTTTATATAATACTCTGGTATTGGTTTTATAAGATAGATGCTGGTTTTCTTTTATGTTGATTATTTAGGTTGAAATAAAAATTATGTTTTTATGAAAAATTAAGTCTTAAATTATGTTGTGTTTTATAATCTGTCTTGTGAATTTGTGCCTTGGTAATGTATGTTGCACATATTTATAACTATACTCTTCATATTCCTTAGTTAAATCCTCTTATGTGTGACATTAATGGGTGTGAGGTGTTTCAATCTTTATTATGGTTCTACTACTCTGATACTTATGCTTCATTACCAGCTATTTATTGTTTTATATGTTTATTTTATTCCATGCACTATGAGATATACAACAAATTTCTAGATTTTTTACTTTTCATTAACCTTAATGATCACTTTACACCTGCTAAGTGCTACCACAACACACTATTTGGGTGGTGGAGTTATAGGGCAGTCGTTATAGTTCTTCCATTCAATTAATTTGGACATGTATTAATTTGCCACTTGATTATGTTGATGGTTAACTATCAACTTGATAAGTATGAATCATACACATATTTTTGTAGTTATATGAATATTTGTGTTACGACTTAAATGTCTTTTTTGAGTTTAACGTCAGCTTGTTTAAATACCATTAGGATTGTTGAGCCTCTTTCCATCAATGTGATAAGTTATTGATTTTAGAATCAATCAAAGTGTTGATTCCTATTAATAAAAAAAATTAGTTTGTCAAGAATGGTTTTAGTTATCAAATATATAAGCATTATTTTAAAATAAATTATTATGATTTAATAAAGGACTATTTATAATAGTAAATTATATTTAATTGATAATTATTATAAAACATTCATTATTATTTTAATACTAATTTAGCTAATTATCTTTAGTTATTAATTAGCTTAAGTTAATTATTTTTGTAATTATTGATGGTTTAAAACTAGAAGTAATTTAATTATTTTAAATAAAGCTACTAAGATAATTAATTATTGATTTAACAAGTTTTAATTTAATTAATTAATTTTTCGATAAAATTTTAAATTGATTAATTATTTACAAAGGATTTTGAACTTAAATAATCATATTCATAATTGGTGCTTAAGTAAATTTCCCCATTTACTAATTGAGATTAAGTTAATTTAATTAAATTTAGAATTATTCTAATAATTATTAAAAGCACGCGTTTTTGGTTTATAAAATAGATTTACTAAATATAATATTTAGTAAAATAGTTTTGTAATAAATAGGAGTTCTAAAAATGCAAGTGGTATATAAATCGTATTTAAAATGAATTCTATATGGAACTTGTGAATTCATTTATTGGATATCATATTTTGAGATAACAAACTTCTGTCTATTTTGAAGATAAGAATGATGTCCATTCAAAGTGTGAGAGGTAATGATAATACCCCAACTTGAACAGCTTTATTACTATCTGATGGATAATATCAGTTTGATACCCAAGATTGATGTCTGGAATTTAAAATATTATTCTATACAAAAATTTGTGACCTTTGAAAGGTCAAACTTATAAAAGAGCGGTTTTGATTCATAGTAACTGATGCTTTCAAATAACATCAGTTTTGACCCTTTTAGTATGAGTTTGTAAGAGAAATTTCTTATTTATTTATTAATATATAATCATATCGAAGTGTTAAGTATACTAATTATTTTGAGAGAAAACAATTAAAGAAATTTAATCAATAAGAAATTAATTTAATAAGCCTTAGTAATTTCTTGGGGAATAAATTTATGATTCATTGTTATTATTGGATAGTTAAGAACAACTGTCAAATCTGGTTAGTTTTAGCTATAGAAATTTATACAAAAATTAATAAGGAAACTCTTTCTGGTAAATGGTTAAGAGATGAACTCTGCACTTATGTATTTTGTTTTATTCCTAAAGGAACCGGAGCTTAAATTTTTGGAAACTACCAAATTACATTTTGAAGAGACTAGTATCAAACCTAGTTGTTCGAACACCTCTTCGATCAGCTTAATGCGTCCTGTAATGGAGATATCTTGAAGATAATTGAATTTGGAGTTATTTGATTTTGTTCGGTATCAGAATGAACTTGTATGGATGAATGTTAGAATTACATATCCTATAAAGACAGTGTTAGCAGTCAAAGATGGTCTGCTATTTGAAAAGGTAATATATGACCTTTATCCTCATCACCAGTAAATGAGTACATTTGGGAAAAACTACAGGGCTACGTTGGTCACTCCCATTAGCATACAATCACCCATGTATAATATTGATCTCTTTGTATTCTTCGGGGCCTAATACGGTTGTTTAGTGATTGAAGTGATCATATTCAATCATACCTACTAAGGATTTGAGCTAGTCTTAAGTAGCTAAGATGCAACGAGTTGTAGCCTTCCGTACATCTTATCTAGAGGTGTACGAATTTGGTGGGTAAAGCCTTAACCTTTAATAGTTGGAATCCATTCTCTAATGCAAGCTACTGGTATTGATTGTATACTATTATGCTGGAACATGAGAAGTAAGCATTCTGGCTATTTTAATATGATAACTTATAGATTCTAGATATTATTATAATATTATTGGAATTATAATAAAAGTGTCTTGGCTATCGGAAGGTAAAAACATGTTCGTGTTTATATGCAGCATGGTCTAGATACCTTTGATATCAATGGCTTATACGTTAAAAAGAATTAATTTCTTGTGATTTGATCTTTCTCACATTGGTTTACAAGATTGATATGGGCATTATTTTATGATAATGCTCAGGTCAGACTGGGCATATATAAAAATTAGATTTGGATTGCTTTGAAGCTTTAGGAGTTAAGCAAGAGGTCCATGTTGTGTTCGCATATATTCAGTATTATCCTACTGTGTTTATCTATTGCTATAGTTACCAATTTGTAGGGATAGAATTTTAAAACTACCCATATCATTTTGTAAGTTAGTACTCTAACTTGTGTATATAAATTTCAAGTTCTTGTGTAAAGATTATTGTATATTATATTATTCATTCCGCTTTGAGATTTTATTCTATTTTTACTTCTTTCCCTAATGATATGTATTTTTGATGCTTGAGAGTTTGGCATGTGAATATCGATGATTTACTAGTATCGAATTTAAGGTCAAAAAGACGGTTCTTTACACATATATTTAAATACATACATACATATATATGTGCATATATATATATATTTGTATATGTATATAGACACCTATATACACAGACATACATATATTTATGCATATATGTATAGACATATGTGTTTTTATATATTTTTGTGTGTATATGCGCATATATCGAGGAAGGATCAACGACCCCCTTTATACATCCCCTAACCTAGTCGTCTGATTTCAACTAGTCATTCTCACCTAAATAATAATATTTTCCCTCTCTAGTCCTACTATACTATTGACTAAATATGAATTAGCGGCTGAAATTAGGAGGCTAGGTGTTGGTTGCTTAAAGAGGATTGCATATTTCATATATATATATATATATATATATCTGTGTGTGTATGTGTGTGAAATATCAAAGGATTAAATGTCGATCAAATCTTAGCATAATTATTGTTTAATTTTTCTCCTTTTATCTTATTTCATTACTGTTCTAGATTTACATATATTCAAATTTGGAATTCTTATATATTTTAATTGTATCATATATGCTTTCCTTTTAATCTCCAATCTGTTGATTGATTCGCAACAAGAATCAGAACCAATTCCGATGGCATAAAACCACTGTCGGTAACGAGCATTAGTAGATAGAAAATGTCTTCGGAAAGAACACTGTGACGACCGCCACAACCCCTGCACTAAATAAGAAGAATAATGCGTTGAAAGGTATACCAGACAGCTGTGGACGATCATCATAGGTAAATAACATTGGAACCTATTATAGAACACACAGCGCAAGGATAAAATATAATAGAACATATACAACAGGTAGAAATAGCGGAGCATCATATACAAAACTTTTGAAAACTTTCACAGCATCCTGAAAGGTTATCCATACATCATAGGAATATCAAAGTCTTTACATGAAGCCTCACTACAACACTCAGAGATCAACTCAAACAGCGGAAATAGAAATACTAGACAGTAAGATAATACGCCAGCCTCATGCTCGTCTTCGAACTGCAACATCGTCCTTACTAAGCTATCACCTGCCACCTAGTCTACCCATCCACAACTGGATGAACAGCCCAAGGTAATAAGAGGGAAACATAAAACCTTGAGTCAGATAACAGTCTTTGTGAACGATAAAATAGCTAACAAACATCAACAATAAAGTATATGAGAATGGATAAATAAACATACTAATCTGTCCACAACCCCAGAGAAAAACTCAACCCTATCTTCCCCACATCGGACAGTGATAACCTTTATAATCCCTTCAACCAAAGGAATAATCAATCCATTCATGGCAATAGAACAGTCGATGATAACACTTATAGCATCCATATTATATATCTCACGTAAACCATCCTAATCGAATTCAACATTCCCCTAGCACAGACCCAAGAGGCCTAAACCAATATCAGACAAGCACCCAAGGAACATCTTCTTCGATGTTGGATAATCTACGTGAGACGGTACAAACAAACAACCAGCCAACCATGACAGACTCTGGCTATCACCGCCAACCCTGCTTCGAAACCATCGTTAATCGTATGATGGCCAACATTGCCATATGTCAAGGGCTAATGGTAACCCCAGTCCTAGAATGAACTCCATACGCCTTTAAATGATACGGATGTAAGTCCAATCTTGAAAACTAGGCCTTTCAACGATGCAGGGTACTCGACCAACAACCGGTCTTTTAGACGTCTCTAGTGTACCCCTGCTTCGAGCCTACTAAAACTTACGACAACGATAATTACTCGGCCTTTACATTTCTAGTCATCCAACCCGATGACTTTTCTTTGATCAAGCAACCTCCTCGAGCAACCATTATCCACCAACTCACGACCTTTGAGTTGTCACCTCATTCGTTGTTCTACACCGATCAATGAACCCATTTCAACACTTTGAACCTTCCTACTTGAATTTTCTTCGAAGTCACACCATCACTAAGCTAAATTACATCATTACGCTGCAGCTAGGGTTCGGGGGGTTACCCTCGAATTTTTTTTCAAGCTCTTTTATTCAAATCTGGGTCGTACCCGAAAAATATTTTTTTTCAAAAATAACCCTGTGTGACTGCCCTATTCTCTCGGAGCACTGATCGACCGACCCTTCCCCAGAACACCGACGGATCGGCCCCCCTCTAGAGCACCCACCGATCGGTCCCCCTGAAGCATGCACCGAACCACCTACAGCACCCACAGATTGGTCCACCTAGAGCACCCACCGATCGGTCCACCTGAAGCACCCACCGATCGGTCCGCCCTGGCTTGTATCCCAAGATAAGTTTTCGGCCGATCGGTCACTTCCACCTGCGACGAGCACGACCAATCCGATTAGTCCAAATCCGATCCCTCACCTTCTCGATCCAAAATCCAACCAAAACTTCTGATCGACAACTTCAACGAAGTCAATTCTTCTAATGCATCCAATACACCCATGACCACAATATGAAACCACTAACAACTTCAACAATAACAATTTCCGTCAATATATCGCAAAATCATGAGAAATGTGTATATGAACTAAAATTAGGGATCAAACTTGCATAAACATATGAAAAAGCATAGGAATCACCGGTTTAAACTTGCTAAATTAGATTCTATGGTGATTCATATGAAAATGGACTTACCGTGGTGTAGATCTACAAGAAATCACTTGAATTTGATGAAAAACATGATCAAACACTCATACACTTGATTAAATCCATGTGAGAGATGCATATCACTCACCAATTCTCCAAAACAACTTAAAATGATTGACACATGAATCCGAACAGCGGAGATCTTGCTTCAATCCGCTTGATTTGATGAAGTCTATCCCCTCTCGATGTAGATCTAGCTCCAGATGTTGAAGATCTTGGATTCCCGTCTTTAGATCTCGATTTTAATAGAGGAAATGTGTTAGAGGAAGGAGGAACACAAGTCCATCAAATGAGAGAATGGAGAAAGTAAAATATTCTCCGTACCCCCCACCTCCTATTTATATCTTTCCACCAACCCACTAATGGGGCTCCCCAAGTTAGCCCATTATGGCTTTATAAACTTGATCAACCAACTACTAAACTTTAAAACAGCGATTCCTCCCAAACCGCTGAGCCAAATCTTTAATGTAACCACTATACGAAAAGACAATCATCATTTCCTTTCCAATGTCGCAGGTCTCAGCACCTGATTTGGCCTGAATTAAAAGTTGTGCTCTGTACAAGACTGACAAGGGCAAAATGGTCACAAACAAAATTGGTAAAAATTATGGACATGTCTCACATCCCCATAAGCAACATATCAAAATATGAGAATGATCCAACCCTCAGGGAATAAAACAAAATATTTTATGATATTTTGATACGTAGAATGCGCGTTGTTGCATTCTCCCCCTGTGACAACCCCAAACATCTGTAGTACGAAAGCAAGGATAATCATTGGAATATAACATAATTACAACAACAGATCTCAGATAATAGCATAAAACATAAGTCATTGCAATGGAAATGGAAATGTCATCAGCATCGCAACTTTAAAACATCAGAGAGCATAGCTACAGGATACACTTAGCAAATAGAAGTCTCAACAAAAAGAAATAAGTCTCAAACTCCATCAAGTACATCATAAATAAAAGATGTCTAAATGTCTCAAAAGCAGAAATAAAAAATAAAGTTATCTTCAGCTCACAAGCATGCTCCAATCCAGCATATGTGCATAAATACCTGGACCCGTCACTTGGCTGCCCGTGTGAAAAGAGGGCATCCGAGTTTGCAAAGTGAAACAAACTACGAGTCAGTCATGGGACTGGTATGAGAAATCTTTCCTAACTTATCTAACAATATGGCTAATCACAGGACCACGCCGCTAACGCGGAACGGGTTTACTCCATTGGATTGCCAGTGCATAAGTTTAATAAATTTTTATTTAAAATAACGCAATGCTTTTTAGAAAAATGAAATCATTATAAGACTCAAGTCCCATCACACAATGCAATGCAAACCGGAGGATAGAATTTTACCTTATAATGATCAAACTTGCTTGATACGTAGAAAATAATATTTTAATATTATTATTAGTGTCTAATCAGTTTAAAATACTTCAAAGTAAATGTATCAATCCTAGACGGCATAGTTACCATATACTATGTCGCCATATATAGGTTTACAAT
The DNA here is from genome assembly GCA_030737875.1 of Allium sativum. NCBI lineage: Eukaryota > Viridiplantae > Streptophyta > Magnoliopsida > Asparagales > Amaryllidaceae > Allium > Allium sativum. Next base: position 416,708,272 of record CM060913.1, on the reverse strand, counting down.
CAAATCCATAATGTCGTATTGGGAATTAGATTTCCATCACGAGTCAAGGCTAGGTACGATCTCCTTACCGATTCGAGACACTCTAACAATGTCTCAGGATCTCCCATAGTGAACCCTTGGATCCTGCAAGGCCGGTCCACAAATATACCTTAGTGGATTAGTTATGCCTGAACACACGTTCCCCGGTCCTATTGAACCAATAAAATGGTCGCTATCGACCAATAAATCCGAGGTACCTCATAATCCATCATCCACGTAAGTAAAAATGTCAGGGCTTGTAAACACTGACACCACTTCTAGCTAAAAAGAAACGTGTGCACTCCCTGCGTTCCCTTGTCCCGTTTCCGACTCTTACCAAGGTGTGAGGCTCGCGAGGTAACGTTATACACAAGGCTATGCCGAAATAGGCTATGCTTTGATCATCAACCACAAAGCTCTGCTTTTCAACAAAAACCTCGATCAATTGCATCTTGGCATGCCACACTGACAATTCACGACATGCGATCGATAACTACCAATATATAACATCTGAGCTCGTGTGTCTCAGAGAAGGGTGTTAAGCAAGAGAATAAATTCTCCGCCACCAAACCAATATATGTTAAATAGAAATCAATTTACATGGAATGAAATCCAACATCCGACACACATCCATTTACAAGTCCGTTCTGGGTCTGAACGAAACCGGAGACACCTTATTCCTCGTCCCGTATGGCCAATACGGAAGAGAGGTGCTTGCTTATCTGGACAATCAACAAGTACGTCCGGACAACTACCACTTTAACCCTTTACTGAGAGCTACCCAATGCCGGGCATCAGTAGTCATCCTTTCGATGTGAAGATTTCCGGTCTTCAATCACCGTCTTCAATATCTTCGATTGAAACTGTCGTATAATTATTTGAAATGAGATTAAAGTCGGTCTTTTCTAATAATTCTCGCATATATATATTTTGAAACCATTTCATATCGTTAATATTATTTAATAACAATTTATCGCTATTATTATTTATATAAAATAGCTCAATTTAATTCAACAACGCTTCGGGTCAATAGGCAGCCCTGACGCTGTTTTTATCAAAATTTGATTTACAAATATCTCGAAATCTAACCATTGGATTTTAATACAATTTATATAGTTGGAAAGATATTCCCAAAGCGGTCCTAACGTTTCCAGTTTTGGGAAAAATCCGACGGTCGGATCTTTCGGTATAATCGTTTAAAATTACGATTCCGAAACGCGAACTACCGCGCACGATTCGTTTAATTTTAATTTATATTTATATATATTAACTATATATAAATATAAATCATTTGACGATTCTTCTAACGCATTCATCGCGCCAAATAAAAGAATGTTTTATTGGCATATCCATTTCAACATATTTACAATGTCGAATAAAATATATTTTAACTTTACATACAAATTCTAATATATGCATTGTTGATAAGATGCTATTTTAACTTTGCATATAAATTCTATTATATGCATCGTCAATAAAAGGTAAATATACTTTACATATAAATGCATCGTTAATGAAATTTAAATGTAACTTTGCATATAAATTCTAATATATGCATCGTTAATGAAATGTAAATGTAACTTTGCATATATATTCTAATATATGTATCTACAATAAAATGATACTTTCATTTGCATATAAATTCTAATGTTATTTAACAAAAATGTATATTTTTGTTTAATCCTTTTAAATGCACAAAAATGTTTCATTCTTGTTAATGAACAAAAATGTATATTTTTGGTTAATCCCTTTAAATGCATAAATATGTTTCATTCTTGTTAATGAATAAAAATGTATATAAGTGATGTTTTCATTTTTCCTCCTTTTTAATGAACAAAAATGTTTTTAACATACAAATATTTTCTAACATATGTTTTCTAACATGTTAAAATATGGTTTTTAACATTTTTATATATTCTAACATATGTTTTCTAATGATTCGCTTTTACATTAAAAATGGAATTTTTAATGTTGCAACATTTTTATTCACAGTTAATATTTCTAATGAATCAAACTTTATATTAAAAATATGATTTTTTTTTAATGTCTTCAACACTTTTAATCTAACATGAACAATTTCATATGAATCATTCTTTTTATAAAAATGAGATTTTTAATGTTAACATACTTTTATGTTAAAATGAACATTTTCTAGTGATTCATTCATTGCATTAAAAATAAGGTTTTTAACGTTATCATGTTTTTATATTTAACATGAACATTTTTCCTAATTTCTAACATTACATTAAAAATGAATTTTTAATGTAAGCATATTTTTATTTTAAAAACATGAACATTTTTCTAATTTCTAACATTACATTAAAAATGTGGATTCTTAATGTAAACATATTTTTATTTCAAAACATGAACATTTTTAACATTACATTGAAAGGTAAATTTTTAATGTAAACATGTTTTATTTCAAAACATGAACATTTTTAACATTACATTAAAAGGTAAATTTTTAATGTAAATATGTTTTTATATTTTTATCTTAATTCAACAAAATGATAGATATTTGATATTTCATTTTTGTTGAAAATTCTAATTCAACAAAATGACAAAATTTGGTATTTCATTATTGTTGAAGATTCTAGTTCAACAAAATGCCAAGAATGTATATTTTATTTTTGTTGAAAACTCTAGTTCAACAAAATGCCAAAAATGTATATTTTATTTTTTGTTGAAAAATCTAGTTCAACAAAATGCCAAAAATGTATATTTTATTTTTGTTGAAAACTCTAGTTCAACAAAATGCTAAAAATATATATTTTATTTTTGTTGAAAACTCTAGTTCAACAAATTAATAATAATGTTCTTTTCATATTTTTTGAAAATCCTAATTCAACAGAATGACAAAAATGAACATTTTTGTTCAACAATTCTAATTTGACAAAAATGAACATTTTTATTTCAACTAATTTTTTTGACAAATATGACCATTTTGGTTTCAGCTAAACAAATTGACAAAAGTGATCATTTTGGTTTCAACTAAACAAATTGACAAAAGTAATCATTTTAATCTTTTTATCCTAACCTTTTTACTATAATCTTATTATTATAATAAAGACAAACTTTTGACAAAACCATGTTAGCAATGAAAATGGAGATTTTATTATAAATCTATTTTTGACAAAATCATATTTTAAGTTAATAATAAAAATGAATATTTTATTGTTAATCTAAATTTAACAACTCATATATTTCTTTTTATTTATTTAAACAAAAAGGTTCATTTTTGTTTTGGCAAATTTTATTTAAACAAAACTGACAATTCCAATTCACCATTTAAATTTTGACAAGAATGATAATTTTTTGTCTAATGGTTCTAATATGACAATTTCATCTAAACAAAAATTATATATTTTTGTTTCACTCATTTTATTACAACCAAATGGTCCAGATGTTTTTAACAATTTTATCACAGCACAATAACACCAAATAAATAGATCTACATACTACATCCATCACAGATCATAACAAATAGAAATTAACTACGGATTGATGATAATACAATCAGGTTTATTTCTAATTATTTAAGAAAAAGAAATAAAATAGAATTCTCACAGTCGGTTTAATTCTGAATAGTTCAGATCTGAAATATGACCAAAATTTGATATGCTCAGAATTTGTTCTAGTCAGTCCAGAAATGAAGATCTCGGACTCACGATCATAACGGATCTGAAATCGTTCAATTTCGAGTTCGTATGCATTAGTTGTGAATTTATTTAGGTAGATAATAAATTTAAATTAATTAAATAAATAATAAAATTAGGATTTACTCTATCTTATCCTTTCAGAAATAGGGCCGTATGTTTTCCAAATCGATTCAAACCTAGGGTTCAACTTCACGCCAGGTTGGAAGCACCGGAGGATGATCGGACGGTGGCACATCGAGGGGGAAAGACTGCGCGCAGGGCGAGCCCACCAACGGTGAACTCGGTGGTGGCCCTGATCCACGACAGCGGTGCAAACTTGCGGAGTTTGCGGGCTCAGTTCTGGAGAGTTATAGCTCGAGGGTGGATCCAACCGTACAGAGTTGTAGAGAAGGAGAAGTACTACGATAAAGTCAAAAGGAGGAGGGGATGTTATTGAGAGGATTTGGAGATTTTAGGGGATCGAGATGGAAGCATTCTGGCCATGGAGATTGCGAAGGCGACGGCTCATTTCAATTGGAAGGACTAGGGTTTGTAATGAGATAAATGTATTTTTATAATATTTAATTACTAATTTTTACAAATAAACCCGTTATATCTTAGTAGTTCCAATTCCAGTCCAACAGAAGTTGTACCTACCTAATTGCCCCCGTTCCGAACACAATGGGCTATGTCCCATCAGCCCGAACGATCGTTTTCAACCGGTTTTCTTTAATTTAAAATTTAAATCATTTATTTAATTTGATTGTACATTTAAATTCACCGGGCTACATACGGACTCCGAAAATTCCCGAAAAATAAATATAGCTATATTTTGAGGATACGGTCCTAACAAAATTAATTTGTCGAATTTAGAGACCATTTGAAAAATGACCTTTTTTAACAGTCGATTAAATTCGATAGAAGTTATCGAACGCAGTTTAATTTACCACGCTCACAATTTAATTCCAAAAATTATGGAAAATTAAACTTAGCAATAATTTGACATTCCGATTTCAACAAAAATGGTTTTGTCGAAAACAGAGATCGTTTGTATAATGGCCATTTATACGGGCTATAAATTATACTATATTCCATAGCGACTATTCTAAATATTCAACTGGCCATAACTTTTTATTTCCGTTATGATATTTTGATTTTTCTGATTCATTGGGAAGATATTTTTAAATAGATTTAGATATTTTTGGTTTCACTAAAATCCGTTTTATTTTGAATCTTGTACATTCAGTCAAATTTCAAATTCAAATTTTCAAACTGCCGTGCTATTACCAATTCCTTTTAAAATTAAAATAAATATATTCATTCTAACTTCGATTTAAATAAATCTTAAATCATTATTATTTAAAATAAATTATTTTAACTATTCAAAATTCACTGAAACAGCCAAAATAAAAAAAATTAATTGTTCTGATTTTCCGGGTTGTTACACCCCCCTTAGGAATTTCGCCCCTAAAATTCCAACAAACACGAGCAGCCACAACAATTCTGCATGCCTATCACTCATGAGCAGCCAATTCCATAATCCAAATTAGCAGCCAATTCTATAATCCAAACTACCAGCCATCAAACCATGCATCCATCGCCTTATCCTTGCACACGAAATTCTAAAATAACCATAGCACAAGTTACAATGATGTAAGGTGGTAACGGGTCATACTGGCTAAGAGTTATGGATGGGTCGCCTTCATGCTTTCTTCCGTCTCCCATGTACAATCGTTGTCATCCTCACTCCATTATACCTTAACTAGCTTAACCGTCTTCCTCCTAAGCTGTTTCGTGTCATTCCCCACAACATGAAGTGGCTTACGAAGTCCCGCAACTACAGTCTCTACTTCTTGGTCTTCGTACTACTCTGTAGATACCACCACATTCGGATGATGCACGAATTTCCGTAGAAACGATACATGGAACACATTATGCACACTCGACATCTTCTCGGGTGACTCTAATCTATTTGCGAACTTTCCAATTTGCTCGACCAGCGGAAATGGCCCAACGAACCTAGGAGCTAACTTTCCTTTGTTTCTGAATCGAACCACATGCTTCAATAGCAAAATCTTCACGAAAACCATGTCGCCTACATCGAATTCCAAATCCTTTTGATTCTTATCAGCATAACTCTTCTGACGATCTTGGGTTGCCTTCATTCTTTGCCGAACGATCTCGATACAATCCGATGTTACTCTAATCATCTCTAGCCCAAGTATCAACTTATCTCCCGTCTCTAACCAACATGCTGGAGAATTACACGGTCTACCATACAACGCCTTGTATGGAGCCATCCCAATGCTAGACTGGTAACTATTATTATACGCAAACTCAACTAGGTGTAGACGATCTTCCCATATCCTCTGAAGTCTAACACACAAGCCCTCAGGAGATTTTCCAAAACTCCATTAACTCTCTCGGTTTGACCATCAGTTTGGGGATGATAAGCCGTATTTAAGCACAACTTGGTTCCCAAAGCTTCTTGCAAACTCTTCTGAAATCTACTTATAGACAATGGATCTCTATCACTCACTATGCTCTTTGGGATACCATGGAATCGAACTATCCATTTTACAAAAAGTTCAGCCAATTTTGATGTCGTCCTAGTCGACTTGACAGGTTTGAACCTTGCACTTTTGGTCAACCAATTCACGATGACCCAAATCCCTTTATTTCCTACCCTGGTTTTATGTAGTCCATCGATAAAATCCTTCGATACTTGCTCCCACTTCCACGTAGGAACTGCCAATGGCCTAAGCAAACCACTTGGCTTCTTCTGTTCAGCTTTCACCAACTGACAGTTCATGCACCTGGAAATGAACTTTCCAATATCTCACTTCATCCCCTCCCAGTAGTAGACTCCCTTCATGTTTTGATACATCTTGTTTCCACCAGGATGAATTATCAACTTCAAGTGATGACATTCTCTTAGAATCTCATCTTTCAATCCGTCAATATCAGGAACAACCAGTCGTCCTTGCTTTCGAAGCCAACCTTCTCGATCGACTTTGAACTTTTTATCCTCTGGTTCTAATTTCTAGATAAATTCGACAAGCTTTGCATCTTTCTTTTGACCTTCGCCAATCCTTTCGATGAGAGTAGGTCTTATCGATAAGCTTGCCAACATTTCAGGTTCCAATTCACACCTTGTCCTGAAATCAAACCTTGCAAAATACTCAAGACTCTTCCATTCTGAAAACATCGCTCCTAAACTTATGTGTTTTCGACTTAATGCATCTGCAACCGCATTGCCTACGCCAAGAGTATAGGCTATACCAAAATCATATGATGTCAGAAACTCCAACCATCGTTGTTGCCGAAGATTCAAATCCTTTTGGGAGAAAAGATACTTCAACGACTTGTGATCTGTAAACAACTCGAATCGAACTTCCAACAGGTAATGTATCCACATCTTCAGAGTAAACACAATTGCCACCAACTACAAATCATGAGTTGGATAATTCCTCTCATACGGCTTCAGCTGTTGACTTGCGTAGGCCACAACCTTATCCTTCTGCATTAGCACTGCTCCAAGCCCAGTGCCACATGCGTCGGTGTATACCACCATCTCTTCATTCCCATTTGGAATGGTCAACACAGGAGCACTCGTTAGTCTCTCCTCCAGGATTCCAAAATCTTACTCACACTTTGCATCCCATGTGAACACTTGGTTCTTCTTTATCAATCATGTCAACGGTGCAGCTATCTTGGAGAAATCCTTGATAAATCATCGAAAAACCCAGCCAACCCAAGGAAACTTCTCATATCGTTGCATTCTTAGGTCTATCCCAGTCGTAGATCGCTTCCACTTTAGCGGGGTCAAACGCTATCCCATTTCTAGAAACAACATGGCCTAAGAACCTCACTTCACTCTTCCAGAAGTGACACTTCGAAAATTTAGCCTTCAGCTGATGCTTTCACAAGATTTCCAAAACAACTCTCAAGTGTGCCTTGTGCTCTTCCTCATCTTGAGAATAAACCAGAATATCATCCACGAACTTGTTCAACTGATCTCTGAAAACTCTGTTTATAAGATCCACAAAGCACGATGGCGCGTTAGTTAACCCGAATGGCATCACCAACAATTTGAAGAAAACGGATGGTGTCTTAAAAGCAGTCTTTGGCACACCATCCTTTGCCACCCTCAACTGGTGAAATCCCGTTTCCAAATCCATCTGAGAAAACACTTTGGCCTCGTGAAGCTGATCGAACAAGTCATCAATCCTTGACAATGGGCACTTGTTCTTCTTGGTCACCTTATTCAGCTCACGATAGTCCACACACAATCTTAACGAGCCGTCTTTCTTGGTTGCAAATACCATTGGTGCACCCCATTCGGAAACACTTCTCCGAATGAATCCCTTTCCTAGAGAGTCACGAACTTGCACCTCCAACTCTCGTTGTTCCTTAGGCGTCATCCGCCTAAGAGGTATAATGATTGGTCTAGCACTCTCGACCATATCGATCCTAAACTCGATCCCACGATGCGGCAGCAACCTTTTGACCTCGTCAAAGACATCCTTATACTCATTAGCGATTAACGCAGATGACAAGTCTTCCTATGGAAACACAAGCGAATATAGATAGCTTACGAGGACACCATCTTCGGCCTTACATCTAATAAACACCTTTCGCCCTTCCGCATCCCCGACCCTCACATATAGCTTCTCGCAATTCCCTCTTGCCACATACCTCTTGAGCCAATCCATGCCCAAGATGATCCCAAACCCAAAGAAGTTAAGAACAAAGCAATCACACACAAAAGAGCAACCATCACTCGACAACACTAGACCTCGGCAAATCATGCAAAGCCTGGATGAATCCCCAACTGGATTAGTCTCTGCAAAGGGTCTATCACAAATCTCGGGTTCTAAACCCAAGCGGCACACAAGCTCATTGTAAATGAAAGAATGCGATGCTCCAGCATTGAACAACACACGTACTGAAACACCTCGGACAGAAAGAGTACCTTGGACGACGACACTCTTTCCCTTCTCCTCTACAGTAAGAGCTCTTGAAGAAGATGGCACGACTTCCAAAGCATATGCCTTCACAACCTGCTTGCCCTTAGCTGATTCTAGACAATCTTTCTTCTCATGCCTAGGCTTTCCGCACTTGAAACACTTCTTCTCATCTTTGGGATTCTTGCATTCATTCGAGTGATGGCCTTTTTGTTGGCAGTGAAAGAAAACCACCTCACTCTTAGGCTTCTTTTTGCCATCCTTTCCTTTATGTTGTTGTTGCTTCCTCTTCTTAATATTACCACCTTGTTGTGGTTTCTGAACTTCTTTAGTTATAGCGACAACATTTTCTTCCTTAGGAAACAAACTTTCATGGCAAACAACTTTTTGCACTATCTTCTCAAATGGATTGTAAAGATGATCCACCAACGGTCTTCCAATATAGGTATCCAAACCCATAACGAACTTCTCGTTCTTCTGACAGGGTGTGCCAATGTATGAACGAGCATATCTGGACAAGGCCTCGAAATCAGAAACATTGTAACATCCCAGAAATTTCGACAACTGGAATACGAAATTAAATAAAAGATTTACTATGAACAATCAATTTTATATTAATAATGGGGTTAGAAATTAACACCTTGTTATGGTTTTTGAACTTCTTTGGTTGCAGCGACAACATTTGCTTCCTTAGGAAAAAAAACTCTCATGGCAATAGTTTTTTCCACTATCTTCTCAAATGGATCGTCAAGATGATCCATCAACGGCCTTCCAATATAGGTATCCAAACCCATAATGAACTTCTCGTTCTTCTGATAGGGTGTGTCAATTTATGAATGAGCATATCTGGACAAGGCCTCGAAATCAGAAACATTGTAACGTCCCAGAAATTTCGACAACTGGAATACATAATTAAATAAAATATTTATTGTGAACAATCAATTTTATATTAATAATGGGGTTAGAAATTAACACCTTGTTGTGGTTTCTGAACTTCTTTGGTTGCAGTGACAACATTTGCTTCCTTAGGAAACAAACTCTAATGGCAAACAGCTTTTTCCACTATCTTCTCAAATGGATCGTCAAGATGATCCACCAACGGCCTTCCAATATAGGTATCCAAACCCGTAACGAACTTATCGTTCTTCTGATAGGGTGTGTCAATGTGTGAACGAGCATATCTGGACAAGGCCTCGAAATCAGAAACATTGTAACGTCCCAGAAATTTTGACAACTGGAATACGGAATTAAATAAAAGATTTACTATGAAAAATCAATTTTATATTAATAATAAGGTTAGAAATTAACACCTTGTTGAGCTTTTTGAACTTCTTTGGTTGCAGCGACAACATTTGCTTCCTTAGGAAACAAACTCTCATGGAAAATAGCTTTTTCCACTATCTTCTTAAATGGATCGTCAAGATGATCCACCAATGGCCTTCCAATATAGGTATCCAAACCCATAACGAACTTCTCATTCTTCTGATAGGGCGTGTCAATGTGTGAACGAGCATATCTGGACAAGGCCTCCAAATAAGAAACATTGTAACGTCCTAGAAATTTCGACAACTGGAATACGAAATTAAATAAAAGATTTACTGTGAACAATCAATTTTATATTAATAATGGGGTTAGAAATTAACACCTTGTTGTGATTTCTGAACTTCTTTGGTTGCAACGACAACATTTGCTTCCTTAAGAAAGAAACTCTCATGGCAAACAGCTTTTTCTGCTATCTTCTCAAATGGATTGTCAAGATGATCCACCAACAGACTTCTAATATAGGTATCCAAACCCATAACGAACTTCTCGTTCTTCTGATAAGGTGTGTCAATGTGTGAACGAGCATATCTGGACAAGGCCTCGAAATCAGAAACATTGTAATGTCCTGGAAATTTTGACAACTGGAATACAGAATTAAATAAAAGATTTACTATGAACAATCAATTTTATATTAATAATGGGGTTAGAAATTAAAAGTCTAATATATTGTTTTAAGTTGAATTGAATTCGATATTTAATTCGGTATGGTTGATTACAAATCAAATATTTGTTGTTGAATATTTGAATTGAATGTGGTTAAATATTTGAATTGGATTTGGAATTCAACTGGAAAAAATATAAATGGTTTAATTTAAAGATACATGTAATTAACATTAAATAAATTGGAGTTCTTAAATCGTTAAAATATATGGAATTTCGACTTGGATATGGATGTAATTGCATATATAAAGAAATTTAATTTAATGTTCCAATTAGGAAACGAACAGAGTCATTAGGGAACAAAAGAAATTAAATTGGTGAACTGACAAATAATTTAAAATTTAAACAACGTTGTTTACAGACAAAGTCGGTTTACAATTAGAATAATTCTATTGGATTCAAAACGCAAAGACGAAGAGTTACGTATAATTTTTGTTGCGTTCAGAGATTGTGTTGGCGGTACGAAATTAGAACATGTTGTGGTATTTGCGGTAGAAATTGTACATAAATATAGTCGACCCTAAATATTACCTCCCTCGGTTTTCTCTTACTCAGACCTACCTCCTGAATTCACGCAGACCCTATAATCTAGTGATTTTACGTTGTGCTTATCTTTCTTATCTTCTTATATAAAAATTCTGATTATAAATAAAAGTCTATTTCACTGTTCAAAATTATGTTATTTATTCTGCTATTTTTGTATTGATTCTGTTTTTAAACTCTATACGCTAAATAACGTACCGTCGGCTTGAACGTTTTTAATTGGTTTAAATACCGATTTGAAGTGGTCAAAAAGGTAGGACGTTACAAGTGGTATTAGATCTTTGGTTTATTCAAAGCTTAGCTTATCGAGTTTGAAATGAGTAGAATCGACACTAGAAAAAAAATGGATTTTAGAAGAAAAAAGGTTTTTTGAAAAATAGATTTTGAAAGCTAAATTATTTTCGGAATATTATATGTTGTTGAAAATTAATATTTTGAAACTAACACAGCGGAAAATTTTATTTGGGACTTAAATTTTTTGGGATCCCCAGTCTTCGAATCCGGATTTGCTAGAGCTGTTCTTTGATAAGTTCCCTTAGAATTGAATATCGAATCCATCATCGAATGGTATTTAAGGAAGACAAGTAGAAGAGAAGCAACGAATTAACATCGCTACTTGTGTATTTTAGAAATAAATTACGATCGAAATTTATTGGAATCAGAATTTAGATAGGATAAAAATTGGAAACCTGAAATCATTCAAAAGTGAAACGATGAATTTTATTTCGACATTCAGAATATAAATTAATGAAAATAAAATCAAAAGGGTAAAGTTAGAATTCGATTGTGTCGAATTGGATTACTAACTTATTTAAATTATTCAGAACGTGGCAAGATAAGTTATAATTGGTTTCAAACCAATAATTTGTATTCAAATATATGAATTTGATAGTAAATTATATACTTGTTATTAATTAATAAGAAGTGAATAGCAAACGAGAGTTACAAATAAAGTGTAGCAAACGAGAGTTACAAATAAAGTGGATCATAAATGAGATGAAGCAAATTATGGATGAAGATTTTAAAAGAGATATGAATGAATTCAACTAATTTGATGTGATGAGCCCAGATTCCTATAAAGGGAATAATATCTATTGTTTGGAAATAAATAACGTGTGGATGCAAAGATGTTGCACATAAAACTGGAAATAAAGGAAATGGAGTTGCCTGGGATGGTGAGATACTGAAGTTTGGAATATAAATCAAATGAGACCTTCCAAAGTTCGGAATATAGTATCGAATAACAGATTATTCGAAAAGAAGGTTATGCTATAATCAATTATGTCAAATTTCAGGAGAGTATATTTACTTTCTATTTCAAATAAAAACTTAATATATTAGTAATTAATTGTTTATGTATGCAGAAAAATAAAGTATATGTTAAATATCTTCAAAGTGTAAATTGTTGTAAAAGAAATAAATTCTTAACTTGAAATCAAGAATTACGGGAATGAATGTTTTATTGGTGTTCGAAGTTGTGAATTTTGTATGTTTCAAAGTTAATAATGTTGTTCAATTAAGGTCTGAGAGGTAACTGTACCCCTACTTGATTGACTTCATTGTTGATTGAGAAATAGTTAATGTTCGATAACAAGGGTGGTTAAGTGAAGTAAACGAGTGTCATCAGTTAAAGTGAAAATAGCGGTGTTGTATTTAATATCTGTTTTAATTTAAATAACGCATTTAGAAATGTTTTCCCATGAGTACAAAAGTATATTGTCTGTAGAAAATAAAGATTGTGAATATTTGGAAATGTTTTCCAATGGTGATAGGAGATTTTCTAGAAATGGAGAAAATGAATATAATAACTCGGAATGATTTCAGAAGATAATGAAAGGCTAACATAAATCAGAATAGCAAGAACTAAGAGTCGCACGTCAAGAACGAACGGCAGCAGAACGTAAAAGGGATGGATTTGTAAATTGAATTCGAAAATTGCGTAAGCAAGAATTTGATAAGAAGAAATTGGAAACTGACTGAATATTAGTTTAGTTGAATGATTTCCTGAGTGTTGATCTGATGTTGTTTTCAGCCTTCGGGGTGGATACTTAGGGAGTTTTGCACTTGCTAATTTATGGTCGAAGGCGTGAATATGAAGTAATGCGTGAATGAGAATTTGGTATAAGAAGGGAAAAATCTAAAATTTTAAGGGCATAAAAATTTGAATTAAACGATGAATTTAACAATTGGAAAACTGAAAGGAAATTGGTTTGTGGCAATGGATTCATAAATACGAGTTTGAAAAGATATTGAATATTTGAATTGGATAAGAAATCAAAACTGAAATAAAATACTGTCAAGTCAAGATAAGGGAAGTACCATCCTTCTCCTTTGAAGTCGAGCTTAGTTGAGATATACTGCTGGTGGTAGTAGGTTGTCCGGACATAAAACTCGAGTTATCTGAAAGAAAACGACTGAGTAGCGTAATTCGCAGGGCTGTAGATAGCCTATGGCGGACGGATGTTTCTTGGGGGAACCAAGTGTAACCATTGTGTCTGCTGCGATCTACAGTCGTGATAAGGGCGTAATCCACAGAGCTGTGAAGGCTTACGGGTATGGATGTTTCCTGGGGGAATCAGGCGTAACCATTGTGTACCTGTGGTCCCCATGGCATATCTACAAGTAAAATACATGTAACCACTAGAGTTACTAAAGGTAGAATGGAACCATGTAATGTGAAGAATATCTTAGAAATGGTGAGCCACCTGCTTTATGCAGCACTGTGTCTTTGTGACTTGATTGGTCTTCGTGACCTGATTTGTCTTCATGGCTTGATTTGTCCTCATGGCTTGAAGTATCTTCATAATTCCATGATTTGTTTTGTGACTCTAAGATAGAGAAGCCAACGCTCAGTGATCTCAGTTCTACTTTATTTTGATTCGTAAATATCTTTCTTTGATCTGTCCATGACAAAATTCGCTGGGAAGTGATTTCCTACGGATAAAGATGTTTTCTGGGGGATCCAGACAAAAACATTGTGTATCTGCGATTCATGAATAATCAACATATCAATATCAAATTGGTACTTTACGTATATGTTTATAAAGGGATTTATGAAATATTTTTCGCTGGGAGTTGAAACAAGGATATTTAGTACTTGGAGGTTTTAGTCGTACGTCTGGCCAGAGTATGCCTAACATCTATGAGAATGACAATAGACTTGTCAGACTTCGAGCTATCAAATATTTTACATAAATAATTTGATATTAAAATATACCTAATAAGTTAAGAAAGAGATTTTAGGACTAATAGTACATATATTTTCTGTATAAAAATTATAAATGATTTCGGATTTTGAAAAATTTTAATTCGATAATTTTTGACTTGGAGAGAAAATGTCATTTAAACTCTTCAACGAGTGTTGGAAAAGATTAAATTAATTGAATGTAAGGAGATGGGGTTGAGGGTTGCTAAGCCTAAACCAATTCAGTTGCAAAAGTTGATAAGTAAACATTGACAGATGAGGCTTATAAAGAGATTTGGAATAATTTGTGCATAAGCCCAACTAATGCAGGATTTGAAGTTTAAGGAAAATTGGATCTGGAAGGAAAGATTATTTTTCCGAGATAATAAGATGGATAAACAAAGAGAATCGATGACAAAAATATCAATATTAAAATCAGTTGTGGAGAAATTTCACATGAAGGTGGAAATTTGAAGTACACGTTGATATAACTCAAACAATATCTCCTTTTCGGGGACGAAAAGTTTTAAGGGGGGAAGATTGTAACGTCCCAGAAATTTCGACAACTGGAATACAGAATTAAATAAAAGATTTACTGTATACTATCAATTTTATATTAATAATGGGGTTAGAAATTAAAAGCCTAATATATTGTTTTAAGTTGAATTGAATTCGATATTTAATTCGGTATGGTTGATTCCGAATCAAATATTTGTTGTTGAATATTTAAATTGAATGTGGTTAACTATTTGAATTGGATTTTGAACTCAACTTAAAAAATATAAACGGTTGAATTTAAAGACAAATGTAGTTAACATTAAATAAATTGGAGTTTTTAAATTGTAAAAATATATGGAGTTTTGTCTTGGATATGGATGTAATTGCGTACATAAAGAAATTTAATTTAACGTTCCAATTGGGAAACGAACAAAGTCATTGGGGAACGAACGAAATTAAATTGGTGAACCGATAAATAATTTAAAATTTAAACATTGTTGTTTACAAACGAAGTCGGTTTACAATTAGAATGATTTTATTGGACTCAAAACGCAAAGACGAAGAGTTACGTATAATTTTTGTTTCGTTCGGAGATGGTGTCGGCGGTACGAAATTAGAACGTGCTGTGGTATTTGCAGTAGAAATTATACATAAATATAATTGACCCTAAATATTACCTCCCTCGGTTTTCTCTTACTCAAACATACCTCATGAATTCACGCAGACCCTATAATCTAGTGATTTTACGCTGTGCTTATCTTTCTTATCTTCTTCTATAAAAATTCTGATTATAAATAAAAGTCTATTTCACTATTCAACATTGTGTTATTTATTTTACTATTTTTGTATTGATTTTGTTTTTAAACTCTATAAGCTAAATAATGAACCATCGGCTTGAATGTTTTAAATTGGTTTAAATACCGATTTGAAGTGGTCAAAAAGGCGGGACGTTACAAACATAATCAAGCACAGAACGACCATTTTGTTTCAGCTCTACGAACTTCTTGAACAAAGCTGACTTCTGAGCAGTGGAGATGAACTTTGCTTCAAACTAAGCTTGGAATTGCTCCCATGAAATCTCCACTTTTGGAGTTTCAAGTGTAATATAATTCCACAACTCCATGGCCCTGCCCTTCAATTTCCTTAACGCAAGCTTTCTCTTAGTTGCGTCATCCAACCCCAAGTCTCCAAAAATACGGACACAAGAATCCATCCACCTCTGAACCTCCTCAGCTAGCTCAGTTCCTTTGAATGGTTTCCTCCTAGAGATGTATAATCTTTGCAATGCTTCGCAAAATCCACAACCCTAGGCAACTGAACACTTACTTCTACCATGGCTGCCACTAGAGCGGGTACCCTTCGCATGAATGCTTCCATCATGGCCTCAAACATGGTTGGGTAGTCTGGTACACCACCATTGCCCCCTCTAGGTACAACCCCTTCCCTAGTTGTGTGTCTTGTAGTTCGTTGACTCATTCTAAATCTGCAAAATAGAATGATTAGCCACTTACAAGGAAAGCAGCTAAAGAAGTACAAATGCTACTATACTATATAGCATTATATAGTATACATCCAACTAAAATCTACAAATACATCTCTCATACGTAATTGTGTCCTCGAACTTTGGCTAAAATCGTTAACCAGAGCTCTGATACCAAATGTGACGGCCGCCTACAAACCCTGCACTAAACAAGAGGAATAATGCGCTGAAAGGTGTGTCAGGCATGGTGGACGATCATCATAGGTAAATAACAACATCGAAACCTGTCGTGGAACTCACATTGCAAGGATAAAATATAATAGAACATATACAACAGGTAGAAATAGTGGAGCATCATTTAACAAACTTTTGAAAACTTTAACGGTATCCTGAAAGGTTATCCATACATCATAGGAATATCAAAGTCTGTACATGAAGCCTCACTACAACACTCAGAGATCAACTCTATTAGCGGAAATAGAAATACTGGATAGTAAGATAATACGCCAGCCTCCTGCTCGCCTTCGAACTGCAACATCGTTCTTACTAAGCTATCACCTGTCACCTAGTTTGCCCATCCACAATCGGATGAACAACCCAAGGTAATAAGAGGTAAATATAAAACCTTGAGTCAGACAACAATTTTAGTGAGCGATAAAACAGCTAACAAATATCAACAATAAAGTATATAAGGATGGATAGATAAACATACTAATCTACCCACAACACCAGAGAAAACTCAACCCTATCTTCC
Source organism: Allium sativum (assembly GCA_030737875.1). NCBI lineage: Eukaryota > Viridiplantae > Streptophyta > Magnoliopsida > Asparagales > Amaryllidaceae > Allium > Allium sativum. The sequence goes on along the minus strand of CM060913.1, from coordinate 416,691,207 downwards.
CCACATCGGACAGTGATAGCCTTTACAATCCATTCAACCAAAGGAATAATCAGTTCATTTAAGGCAATAGAACAGTCAATGATAACACTTATAGCATCCAGATTATATATCTCATGTAAACTATCCTAATCGAATTCAACATTCCCTAAGCACAAGCCCCAGAGGCCTAAACCAGTATCAGACAAGCACCCAAGGAACATCTCCTTCGACGTTGGATAATCTACATGAGACGGTACAAACAAAAACCAGCCAACCACGACAGACTCTGGCTATCGCCGCCAATCCTGCTTTGAAACCATTGTTAATCATATTACAACCAACCTTGCCATATGTCAAGGGATAATGGTAACCCTAGTTCTATCATAAACTCCATATTCCTTTCAACGATATGTATGTATGTCCAACCTTGACAACTAGGCCTTTCAATGATACCCAGGGTACTCAACCTACAACCGGTCTTTTAGACATCTCTAGTGTACCCCTGCTTCGAGCCTGCTAGAACTTACGACAATGATAATCTCTCGGCCTTCACATCTCTAGTCTTCCAACCCGACGACTTTTCTTAGCTCAAGCAACCTCGTCGAACAACCATTATCCACCAACTCACGACCTTTGAGTTGCCACCTCATTCGCTGTTCTACACCGATCAACAAACCCATTTTAACACTTGAATTTACTTTGAAGTCACACCATCATTGAGCCAAATTACATCACTGCGCTGTGGCTTGGGTTCGGGGGGTTGCCCCCGAATTTTTTTCAAGCTCTTTTCTTCAAATATGGGTCGTACCCGAAAAATATAATTTTTCATAAATAACCCTATGCAACCAACCTATCCTCTTGGAGCACTGATCGATTGAGCCTTCCCCAGAACACCGACCGATAAGCCACCTGGAGCACCCACCCATCGGTCCCCCTGGAGCACCCATCGAACGTTCCACTTGAAGCACCCACCGATCGGTCCACCTAAAGCACCCACCGATTAGTCCACCCTGGTTTGTTTCCCAAGACAAATTTTCGGCCGATCGGTCACTTCCGCTTGCGACGAGCACGAACGACCGATCGTTCCAAATCTGATCCCTCACCTTCTCGATCCAAAATCCAACCAAAACTTTATTGATCGACAACTTCAACGAAGTCAATTCTTCTAATGCATCCAATACACCCATTAACACATTATAAAACCACTAACAACTTCAACAATAACAGTTTCCATCAATATATCGCAAAATCATGAAGAAATGTGTATATGAACTAAAATTATGGATCTAACTTGCATAAACATATGAAATAGCATAGGAATTACCGGTTTAAATTTAATAAATTAGATCCTATGGTGATTCATATATAATGGACTTACCATGGGGTAGATCTATAAGAAAACACTTGAATTTGATTAAAAAAACACGATCAAACACTCATACACTTGATTGAATCCATGTGAGAGGTGCATATCACTCACCAATTCTCCAAAACAACTTAAAATGATTGAAATACGAATCCGAACAGCGGAGATCTAGTTTCAATGCGCTTGATTTGATGAAATCTATCCCCACTCGATGTAGATCTAGCTCCAAATGTTGAAGATCTTGGATTCCCTTCCTTAGATCTCGATTTTAATGGTGGAAAGGTGTTAGAGGAAGGCGGAACATAAGGCCACCAAATGAGAGAATAGAGAAAGTAAACTATTCTGCATACCTCTCACCCCCTATTTATAGCTTTCCACCAACCCACTAATGGGCCTTCCTAAATCAGCTCATTATGGCTTTATAAACCTTATTAGCCAACTGTAAGACCTTAAAACAAAGATTCCTCCCAAACCGTTGAGCCAAATCTTTAATGTAACCACTTTACGAAAAGGCAATCATCATTTCCTTTCCAATGGCACAGGTCTCAACACCTGATTCGACCTGAGTCCAAAGTTATGCCCTGTACAAGACTGATAGGGGAAAAATGGTCATAAACAAAATTGGTAAAAATTATGGACATGTCTCACATCCCCATAAGCAACATATCAAAATACGAGAATGATCCAACCCTCAGGGAATAAAATAAAAATATTTTATGATATTTTGATACATAAAATGCGGGTTGTTACAAACTCCGTCACCATACAACAATTTTGTCAGCTTTCTGATGGTACCATTATGTTATTTTCAATGACATTTAAATGTATTTCCCATGACTTACGAGGACCATTGTAACACCCCGAAATTCTGTAACACTAGGATTCACAAATCAAGGCAGAATTAAATTTTAAAATCAAAATCAAGGGAAACGGGCTGCGCCATTGCGTTCGTCTCAGAATTCTGCATGAGATAGACTCCGAGTTTGCGTTAATCGGACTCCGTATGAAGGAGTTAATCGGACCCAGATTGGGCTGGGCGGGAATTTTCCCGCCCAAGACCCAGGTCGACTGGGTAGTCGACCTGGGGGTCGACCTCCCCCGCTTTTTCCAGATCTGCAGCCTGGTTCGTTTTTCTGTATCCGGACGCCATTCTGACCAGATTTGTTGACTTCTACACTATATAAACAGCCCTAGTCTCCTTCTCTATTCACAATTCCTTTCTATCCTTATGCTGCCTCTGAGAAAATGTATAAATAAATAATATATAAAATAAATCAAGACGAGGAAATGCTGCTCAAGACCTTCAAGAGGAGATTCAAGTCAAGCTAGGATTCAAGTGAAGATTCAAATGACTTCAACGACTGTTTTTCTACGAATCTAATCTAATATATGTAAGTCGGTTACTTTTTAGATTTGAACGTTTTCTCTATTCGTGACATGAAATTAAAGGAATAAAAGAATATGCCAAATCTTTCTATTCGAATCAGTGCTTATATCTTTGGACCTAATTAAGAACTGTTATGATTCGAGGACCAATAAGACTGTGACTATGAAACTATGGACCTTAAAACCTTATGCCTCTTTGACTATGAACATTGCCTATGACTTTGAACACTGCCTATGACTGTGACTCATGACTATGAGAATTATTTCCTTGACTATGAACACAAGCCTATGCCTTTGATTAGGAAACATACACTATTGCCTATGACATAACAAGGACAACTGTGATTAAACACCTATGATTCATGACTAGGAAAGTGTTGCTTAAGTTTTGTGACTGTGAAATTGGGTCTAAACCTGATTATCTATTCTGTCTATTCTTGGTTTTCTTTGGTTTTAGACCTTGGGAATTTACCTATTAAGTTAGGTCTACCCATGTTCTTGAACCTACGTCGTTATTCAACCCTTTTTATGTCATAAGATTTTCAAACCTATAGGCCTCCGATGTTTTAGATCAATTTCAGTGAAATTCGTTAGGTCTGTAATTAGTAAATTATCATTTTATGCCAGTTATTATGTCTATCTTTTTCATAGCATCTTTGGTTCATTCCCTATTTTCTACGAATCTGGATTTATCTATAATCTAGATTGAATCACGATTATACGAACGGTGGGAATACGATTTGGGCAAAATATGAAATTTACTAAAAACGTAGTTATAAACTTGGAAATTGGCATAAACTGGGAACATGTATTATGGCATGTTTATAAAAATGCAAATTGGATAAATTTGACATGAATTATAGGATGTGTAATTTGAATCTAGTATTGACTTGTAAATCTAGCGTTTACATGAATTGTGAACTAGAATAATAAGTCTAGTTTGACATGAACTGTAATTTGAATGTTAAATCAGAATTGGATTAGCTAATTTGGCATGATAAGTATATTGGCATAAATTTGAAATTGGCCATAATTGGGAGTAATTGTCAGGTTTAGCAAAATCATGGTTAGTGACACTTAATTTGGTATAGTTTACATACCAAAAAGCATAAATATGATATAGAGGGGAAAATGGGCCATAAGAATAAATGTTGACAATTTACATTAAAAGAGTAATTAGGAAATAAGTAAATTAGGAATGATTTACTTATAGAATTTGTCCTAAATGAGAAAATGTAAATTTAGACAAATTAAAGGTTTATTAACGACATCTCTTTTAATAACACGCCAGAAAGTTCTAGGGTGACAGAGAGGATAGTGTCTAGGCTTGGGTTTGGAAAATACAAGTTTCCTGCTCTCTCTGGCTATCCCTAACTGATCCGACGGACGGGATGGTTACTTTCAAAACCTGATTTGAAAATTAATCAAAACCCTTTTGAACTTAGAAAACACGAATATGCCTAACCCGAGGTTAGACTGAGTTGCGATGTAAACCTGCCCGGAACCAACCGGCACATCCAGTAATCGCAACAATATCTGTCTAATGTGAGTGGTCGTGGCTTTAATTTATTTAGTTAAAGCTAAAATAAGAATGGTAGGGTTAAGTTAACTAAGACACTTAACCAAATCAACATGATAACCAGACCGGTGGGTGGGGTTATTTTCATACAGAAACTTAACACAGTTAAGCTAGAATGGGAGGGCTAAGTCCATAGGGACACTTAACCAACTTAACATGGTAACAAGACAAGATTTGTAGGGGTTAAGTAACTAAGAAAACACTTAGCCAAATTAACTAGACTAGAAGGTAGGGTTAAGTAAAGTTAATACACTTAGCCAAATTAACATGTTAACTAGACTAGAGGTTGGGGTTAAGTAAATACACTTAGCCAATTTGACTTGTTAGCTGGACTAGACCATAGGGTTAAGTAAACTTGAACACTTAACCATCAGATTGTGATAAAGGAATAGGGTTAAGTCTAAAACATGAAGGGATAATACTTAACCATTAATAACATGTTAGTTAAAACAGACGGGCAAGGTTAAGTTAAAAAGGAACACTTAACCAATACAGGATGAATGGGTAGGGTTAAGTAATAAGAAATACTTAACCAATATAACTTGGTTTGTGGTAGGGTTAAGTCAACATGAATTACTGATAACACTTAACCAGTTTAACAGGATAAATGAAGAGGGTTAAGTTAGCTTGAATTGACTAATGACACTTAACCAATCCAAATTGAGGGAAAGAGAACTAAGTAGTAAACCTTAGTTAAAAGGAGCTAAGTAGTAAACCTTAGTTAAGAAAACAACGATTCTGGAAACTAAGCGGTAAACCTTAGTTAGTAAAACTAAGTAGTAATTCTTAGTATAACACGGGAAGGAGCGAATGTCCGTCTGAGTAAAAAGAAGGCTCCAACGAATTGGGTTACGAAGCCCGAGGCTTCGAGGGGACGTGAGGGTACTCTTGGTATCCCTCTGTGAGGCTGCAGATGATCCTCCTGGGCTCACAGAGGTTAAGGTCTGCGTTGGAAGAACCAGGGGTATGCCTTGGTTGCAATATATGGCAACCTAAAGACTAGGATGGACCGGCGTGATTCGGCGAGAAAACGGTAGCCCTGTGATAGCAACTCGTCGTCTACCATCCATCTTGAGTCAGTCGAGATACGTGAAGCGGAAAGGCGGAGAACTCCAAAAGACTATATACTTGCTATCTAGTTATGGGTGAGGATGGCCATAGGTTAGTGGGGCATAGGGGGCCTGCGTATAGTTCTCATTTTTCAAGGTGTGCCTTTCATTAGTTGAGGGAGGGGTCGAGTGGGACCATAGCCACTGGAATAAAAACAAACCTTAGCATCTGCATCGGCAGATATCTGAAAGCTCCCGACCGAGTTCTGTGTTTCTTGATTTGCCCTACCACAGGACTCGGGCCGCACATTACAGGACATGTGCATCTAGACAAGCGATAACGATTCGTGATACATGCGTGGGGAAGTATAGGAACATATACCACTCTAGGTAGTGTGTCCTAGACTTGGGGGCATCGTTCGACAGGTAGCGTAATCCCTAGTTGGACTAGGTGGCATAAACCCTGAATCCGAGAAGTGTTCAGCAGATAGCGTAAACTCTAGTTGAATCTAGAAAGCACTTGATAGAAAACCCTAGATTAGATCTAGGTAATAAATAATAAATGGATGCCCGAAGGCAATGGAAAATACAGGGATTGGGATCACGTTATCGTTACTAGTTGGGACACTATTTAGGTGGTGCAGAGATATAGTATAACAAGGAAATAGCGAAGCGGCGAAAGTATTAGAGCATATCCAGTTTATCTTATCTTAGCATATCTTGTGTTAATCTTGTCTAATCTTGCTGACCCTATCGTCATGGTGTTATCTTGTATTCAGTTAATTCATGTCGTTTTGTTTTCCCCATGTTCACATGCTAGAAGTTACTGAACTTACTCAGGCTTTATGTCTGACTCTGTTTTTCTTTCGTCCTCTTTTCTTCCGTCCCCCCCCCCTCCCCCGGTAGTAAAGGAGGGAATAGTATAACTCAGGTTATGTCGGACTGTCACTCTTTCCCAGCTTGAAGATTTGTCGAAGTTTTGCTTGGATTCTCTTTTCAGATGCTATGGCTGGCTCTTGCTACAATTGGGGAATATAAATGTTGTTTTATGCTTCTTTATTTTGTAAGACAGATGATACTCTGATATTGTAAAGAAATCGTTGTACAAATCATTTTATCAATAAAACAAAGTTTTATTTTCCGCTGTTTAATTTTTGCCTGTCTTGTAATTTATCTGCATCTTTTACCTTAAAATGCTCCACAGAACTTAGTGCATTCCCTTTGTGAGTGACACTAACGGATGTGGGGTGTTACACGTGGTATCAGAGCTGAAGATTACCAGATCTGATAAAGGATTTTAAAAATTGTTTTCAAAACGGTTTTAAAAGAAGCATTTTCGAGAGAAAAGGTTTGTTTTAAAGGCATATTCCCCAAAGCCATACGCACTATCTTCTCTTCCTCTGTTTGAATTCTTGACTCCTTCTTTCTTGAGTCTCTGGGGCTCCTGGCTTTCTGGGAGGTAACCTCATCGATGGGCGAAGTCGTGCCTGGCTTCCATCCATAGCTGTAGTTGTTTCACCTACGGCCAGTTTTCTTTCAAGCTTATAGGGTTTTCTGTACGATGGAGGCAGCTTTCGAGAGATTTGTCAACATGATTACACACGAAAGAGGATGAGGAGTTTGGCTAAGGATCACAACCTAAGGATGATGAATTCATGGATGTAGACTTGGCTCAGAAGGAGGAAGGGATTATAAAACCTAAGACAAAAGGAAGTATCTTTACTAGGGTATGATAGGGCAAGAACGAGGAACAAGATTTTCAGAAAGGCAAGTACATACTTTCACCACCAAGCGTACCTAGGAGAAAGGTAGTAAAGTTCTGTTGGAAGAGTCTAGTTTTGATGTCCGTACTCTTTCCTTTGGTTTTAGCGCTTCGCATTTGTTCATATCCACTTCCATAGTTGAGTCTCTGCACCATAGTACTTGTATAGTAGAAAGATCCCACTAGAGTCTCAAATCCAATTGGTGGTCCGACTAGTTTATTTGTGGTTAGTAGGGATTTGAGAATAGCTAACGAGTTTGCTTATATCATCTCACGTAGATCATCTAAATTCGGAGGAGATATTCCTTGGGTGCTTGTCTGATATTGGTTTAGGCCTTTGGGGCTTGTACTTGAGGAATGTCGAGTTCGACTAGGATGGTTTGCGTGAGAGATGAATAGTTGTGACAGGCACTCTAAAAAGCACGTAGTAACCTTTCGACCCTTATAGTTATGGCATGGCGGATAAGAGGGAGACCTCTAATCATCTTAGTACATATACTTGGTACTGTGATTGAAATCTGTTTATTTTGGAAATGGAGGTCAGAAACTTCACAATCGTGAAGTTAAATTAGTTAAGATACAGTGGAGTAAAGCTCAAGAAGGCTAGATACTAGCATCATACCCTTTTCCTTAAGGGTGCATCCTTGATTTCTTTTTTTTAGGAGCTTTATGCATAATTGTTTCTCTCTTTCCAAAGTATATCTTCTAGGTCGTATCTTCGATCCTTAGGTAGAAACTCCTTTGGATGTAAACATGTATTTGAAACATGTTATGGTTGATGGTTGCGAGTGGTTGCTAATGGTTGCTCGTGAATGCATATGCATACGTATTAGGCACTAGATCAGTTCGGACGCTTTCATATTGCATTTACAGATATGTATTTGTTTGTAAGTTGAGCTTGATATGGTATCATATGGATGTTGCATATGGATGAATGGCTATGCACACATGTAGTATTTACATAACTAGGGATGCTTGCATACATGATTGGACGCATGGCACTGACATGATTCGCATTAAGGAGGTCAACTGAATCAGTAGACCGCCTGATCTTGCATTAGATAAAGACATATACACACACTATGCATATGAACATGAAAGCATTAGAAATCTTTTTAAGGACAGTGAATGCCTGTGATTGAATGGTTGAATAGATGGGTGATTGGATGGTAGGACACATTCTTCCTAACTTGAAGATTTCGGGGACGAAATCCTTTTAAGTGGGGGAGAATGTAACAACCCGAAATTCTGTAACACTAGGATTCACGAATCAAGGCAGAATTAAATTTTAAAATCAAAATCAAGGGAAACGGGCTGTGCCATTGCGTTCGTCTCGGAATTCTGCATGAGATAGAGTCCTAGTTTGTGTTAATCGAACTCCGTATGAAGGAGTTATGGTCTTCAGAAAATTCAGAATTCGATTTAAAATTCGAACAGGTCAGAAAACAAGTTCAAAATCGGACCCAGAATGGGCTGGGCGGGAATTTTCCCGCCCAAGACCCAGGTCGACTGGGTAGTCGACCTGGGGGTCGACCTCCCCCGCTTTTTCCAGATCTGCAGCCTGGTTCGTTTTTCTGTATCCGGACGCCATTCTGACCAGATTCGTTGACTTCTACACTATATAAACAACCCTAGTCTCCTTCTCTATTCACAATTCTTTTCTATCCTTATGCTGCCTCTGAGAAAATGTATAAATAAATAATATATAAAATAAATCAAGACGAGGAAATGCTGCTCAAGAACTTCAAGAGGAGATTCAAGTCAAGCTAGGATTCAAGTGAAGATTCAAATGACTTCAACGACTGTTTTTCTACGAATCTAATCTAATATCTGTAAGTCGGTTACTTTTTAGATTTGAACGTTTTCTCTATTCGTGACATGAAATTAAAGGAATAAAAGAATATGCCAAATCTTTCTATTCGAATCAGTGCTTATATCTTTGGACCTAATTAAGAACTGTTATGATTCGAGGACCAATAAGACTGTGACTATGAAACTATGGACCTTAAAACCTTATGCCTCTTTGACTATGAACATTGCCTATGACTTTGAACACTGCCTATGACTGTGACTCATGACTATGAGAATTATTTCCTTGACTATGAACACAAGCCTATGCCTTTGATTAGGAAACATACACTATTGCCTATGACATAACAAGGACAACTGTGATTAAACACCTATGATTCATGACTAGGAAAGTGTTGCTTAAGTTTTGTGACTGTGAAATTGGGTCTAAACCTGATTATCTATTCTGTCTATTCTTGGTTTTCTTTGGTTTTAGACCTTGGGAATTTACCTATTAAGTTAGGTCTACCCATGTTCTTGAACCTACGTCGTTATTCAACCCTTTTTATGTCATAAGATTTTCAGACCTGTAGACCTCCGATGTTTTAGATCAATTTCAGTGAAATTCGTTAGGTCTGTAATTAGTAAATTATCATTTTATGCCAGTTATTATGTCTATCTTTTTCATAGCACCTTTGGTTCATTCCCTATTTTCTACGAATCTGGATTTATCTATAATCTAGATTGAATCACGATTATACGAACGGTGGGAATACGATTTGGGCAAAATATGAAATTTACTAAAAACGTAGTTATATACTTGGAAATTGGCATAAACTGGGAACATGTATTATGGCATGTTTATAAAAATGCAAATAGGATAAATTTGACATGAATTATAGGATGTGTAATTTGAATCTAGTATTGACTTGTAAATCTAGCATTTACATGAATTGTGAACTAGAATAATAAGTCTAGTTTGACATGAATTGTAATTAGAATGTTAAGTCAGAATTGGATTAGCTAATTTGGCATGATAAGTATATTGGCATAAATTTGAAATTGGCCATAATTGGGAGTAATTGTCGGGTTTAGCAAAATCATGGTTAGTGACACTTAATTTGGTATAGTTTACATACCAAAAAGCATAAATATGATATAGAGGGGAAAATGGGCCATAAGAATAAATGTTGACAATTTACATTAAAATAGTAATTAGGAAATAAGTAAATTAGGAATGATTTACTTATAGAATTTGTCCTAAATGAGAAAATGTAAATTTAGACAAATTAAAGGTTTATTAACGACATCTCTTTTAATAACACACCAGAAAGTTCTAGGGTGACAGAGAGGATAGTGTCTAGGCTTGGGTTTGGAAAATATAAGTTTCCTGCTCTCCCTGGATATCCCTAACTGATCCGACGGACGGGATGGTTACTTTCAAAACCTAATTTGAAAATTAATCAAAACCCTTTTGATCTTAGAAAACACGAATATGCCTAACCCGAGGTTAGACTGAGTTGCGATGTAAACCTGCCCGGAACCAACCGGCACATCCAGTAATCGCAACAATATCTGTCTAATGTGAGTGGTCGTGGCTTTAATTTACTTAGTTAAAGCTAGAACAAGAATGGTAGGGTTAAGTTAACTAAGACACTTAACCAATTCAACATGATAACCAGACCGGTGGGTGGGGTTAGGTTCATATAGAAACTTAACACAGTTAAGCTAGAATGGGAGGGCTAAGTCTATAGGGACACTTAACCAACTTAACATGGTAACAAGACAAGATTTGTAGGGGTTAAGTAACTAAGAAAACACTTAGCCAAATTAACTAGACTAGAAGGTGGGGTTAAGTAAAGTTAATACACTTAGCCAAATTAACATGTTAACTAGACTAGAGGTTGGGGTTAAGTAAATACACTTAGCCAATTTGTCTTGTTAGCTGGACTAGACCATAGGGTTAAGTAAAATTGAACACTTAACCATCAGATTGTGATAAAGGAATAGGGTTAAGTCTAAAACATGAAGGGATAATACTTAACCATTAATAACATGTTAGTTAAAACAGACGGGCAAGGTTAAGTTAAAAAGGAACACTTAACCAATACAGGATGAATGGGTAGGGTTAAGTAATAAGAAATACTTAACCAATATAACTTGGTTTGTGGTAGGGTTAAGTCAACATGAATTACTGATAACACTTAACCAGTTTAACAGGATAAATGAAGAGGGTTAAGTTAGCTTGAATTGACTAATGACACTTAACCAATCCAAAGTGACGGGAAAGAGAACTAAGTAGTAAACCTTAGTTAAAAGGAGCTAAGTAGTAAACCTTAGTTAAGAAAACAACGATTCTGGAAACTAAGTGGTAAACCTTAGTTAGTAAAACTAAGTAGTAATTCTTAGTATAACACGGGAAGGAGAGAATGTCCGTCTGAGTAAAAAGAAGGCTCCAACGAACTGGGTTACGAAGCCCGAGGCTTCGAGGGGACGTGAGGGTACTCTTGGTATCCCTCTGTGAGGCTGCAGATGATCCTCCTGGGCTCACAGAGGTTAAGGTCTGCGTTGGAAGAACCAGGGGTATGCCTTGGTTGCAATATATGGCAACCTAAAGACTAGGATGGACCGGCGTGATTCGGCGAGAAAACGGTAGCCCTGTGATAGCAACTCGTCGTCTACCATCCATCTTGAGTCAGTCGAGATACGTGAAGCGGAAAGGCGGAGAACTCCAAAAGACCATATACTTGCTATCTAGTTATGGGTGAGGATGGCCATAGGTTAGTGGGGCATAGGGGGCCTGCGTATAGTTCTCATTTTTCAAGGTGTGCCTTTCATTAGTTGAGGGAGGGGTCGAGTGGGACCATAGCCACTGGAATAAAAACAGACCTTAGCATCGGCAGATATCTGAAAGCTCCCGACCGAGTTCTGTGTTTCTTGATTTGCCCTGCCATAGGACTCGGGCCACACATTACTGGACATGTGCATCTAGACAAGCGATAACGATTCGCGATACATGCGTGGGGAAGTATAGGAACATATACCACTCTAGGTAGTGTGTCCTAGACTTGGGGGCATCGTTCGACAGGTAGCGTAATCCTTAGTTGGACTAGGTGGCATAAACCCTGAATCCGAGAAGCGTTCAGCAGATTGCGTAAACTCTAGTTGAATCTAGAAATCACTTGATAGAAAACCCTAGATTAGATCTAGGTAATAAATAATAAATGGATGCCCGAAGGCAATGGAAAATACAGGGATTGGGATCACGTTGTCGTTACTAGTTGGGACACTAGTTAGGTGGTGCAGAGATATAGTATAACAAGGAAATAGCGAAGCGGCGAAAGTATTAGAGCATATCCAGTTTATCTTATCTTAGCATATCTTGTGTTAATCTTGTCTAATCTTGCTGACCCTATCGTCATGGTGTTATCTTGTATTCAGTTAATTCATGTCGTTTTGTTTTCCCCATGTTCACATGCTAGAAGTTACTGAACTTACTCAGGCTTTATGTCTGACTCTGTTTTTCTTTCGTCCTCTTTTCTTCCGTTCCCCCCCCCCCCCCCCCCAGGTAGTAAAGGAGGGAATAGTATAACTCAGGTTAAGTCGGACTGTCACTCTTTCCCAGCTTGAAGATTTGTCGAAGTTTTGCTTGGATTCTCTTTTCAGATGCTATGGCCGGCTCTTGCTACAATTGGGGAATATAAATGTTGTTTATGCTTCTTTATTTTGTAAGACAGATGATACTCTGATATTGTAAAGAAATCGTTGTACAAATCATTTTATCAATAAAACAAAGTTTTATTTTCCGCTGTTTAATTTTTGTCTGTCTTGTAATTTATCTGCATCTTTTACCTTAAAATGCTCCATAGAACTTAGTGCATTCCCTTTGTGAGTGACACTAACGGATGTGGGGTGTTACAACCATCGTTAACACATGGCCAAATATGGGTTTGCCTTAACGACATCTGACATCAGTAGTCATCGGTAATATCCAATCACTAAGTTGTTGAAAATCGTTTGAGGCCGATGGAAAATTATTACCCGAAGGATGTTAGAATCTGTATGGTAATATTTTTTATTTCAACATCCTAATATCGCCAAACATCACACACATGTCAGTATATATCGCAGAATCGATTCATACATATAAATCATATATATATGATCCTAAATCAAATACATAATATTAATAACATAAAAACATCAACATTTACAACAATTAAACCTAAACTATCCATCGCATATAAATCAAACAACTATATACATAAGCCAACCTCAAATACCATCAATAATCAATGCACCAAGACACTTACATAAGTCAACCTCTTACCGCATGTCAAGACAGCTCATAAATGACTCAGCAACCCAAATCAACATCAAACAACTAAAAATCATCATAATTGTGTCAAACCACCATCTCCAAGTGTGTATGTATGTGTGTGTGTATATCAATATACAAATATAAACACAAATAAAAAAACATATCTCATTGCTTGCGAAACCAACAAATGAGGAAAATGTGCATGCTACAACATAAACACAATAACACGATCTTCAAAAACTATGTCGCCTTGATATAGCAGCGATGGTCATGAGTCTCCTGCTCAGCAACCATTGCAGTCGACTTCTGAATATCCACTGATTGGCTATGAGGTTTGGTACAATTGCTCTACCTACTTCTCTACTGCAACCTTATATGATTTAAGAACATATTTTTACATAATGCTTACTTTTAAAATGAATACGAAAAACATGGTATTATACAAAACAAAAAATGAGTGAACCAAGATGGATGCGTAAAACCACTAACTGTAGAAAGCATGTTTTCACCTATAGGTTAACAAACTCAACTCGATTTTTTTCCAACCACTTAAGTAGTATTATGTAAATTTATAATTTTATGATTTGATTTTTCTTTGAAACTAACATATAATATACTTCAAATTAGTTCATCAGTTGATTGAAATTATTGATAATCACTTGGAAATACATATAGCTAGTTCAAGAGCATTGGAAAAAGAGTAAATAAGGGAAGACTACAAAACTTTATTTTTTTTCCATTATGTATCATATCCTATTAATTTGTTGTGAAGACTCATCTCCTAGACCATTGGAAGTCTACATCGATACATCCATGGTATTTATGTATCGTAAATCCAAGTGCTGGAAAGATATATTACCATGGGATAAATGAAAAATAATGATAGAAAATGAAATAACTTAATTATACATATGAGAAGTACATGAAATTACTCCAAATTGCTTCACTAGAGTTCTTGTAAGTCCTAGTCCAATGAGGATAGTTATATACAACTTATCCTTACATATGCTAGAGAATATCAAATACAAAATACAGCAGAAATAATAAATAACTAATACTAGTGCCCCAAAATGCTCCATGCTACAAAAAAATTCACCCAAGTCACCAAAATACTCAGACGTAGAAAAAAATAAGGCACCCAAAGCTTAAAGGGTTATGGGTTAGTTATGGAACTAGAGCGGGAAAATCAAATTCATTGTTTTGAAAAAAAGATATCTCATAAGACCACACCGAGCATAAACACTAAATGAGTTTTCCCTTTATGATAACCAAAATATTTGCTATGTAGTGTCATTTAATATTTTTATTTAGGTCTAATGTGAAGGCCTGCAAATCCGTACTACCTGAGTTGACTAAATACCACACACGTTCGACTCAAATAACACAAAATTACGAGTCACTAAGGTTAAAGAAATAGAAACAGATAGAAGATAGTACAAAAGAAAACACCAGAATCTCACAGCGGAACGAATAAAATATATTATATAACATAATATTTTGAATACAAAATTTTGTATCATATATACATGCCATCATCAGAGCACAATACAATATTTGATACAATGGAAATAACTCTAAAATAACTAACGGTGAAGCCTTCTACTCAAGCTCCTCCAAGTGTATCTGTAAAATACTAAAAACACTTGACTGTTCGTATAAATTTGGACACCCAAGAGTTTAAGGTAAAACAAACAAAATAAACTCTAGGTCAGTCATGAGACTGGTGTGAGTAAACTCCAACCATATTGTTTAACTTTGAAAATCCTTTTGAAAGAAAGGATAATAGTAAGACCATCCCACACATAAACATGAACGGTTTTTACGTTACTATAGCCCAAAACTTTTTTGATATCAAAATCTATTGATATTATAATAATTTCTAATCAAATAAATAATCATCTAGAAGAACGGTTGGATCTCTTGCTCCATATACATAGTATAAAATCAAAAACCGCAGGGCACTTATTGGAGACTGGATTCCAACTATGACAAGGTATGGGACCACTTCTCGATCAGTGTACTCTAGAGGGGATACACTGGGGTTCAGCAAGAACATCTTGCAACTCGACCAGTCATGACCGGCCACTCATTCAGCTTGAGTGTACCGAATGTATTTTCACCCTCGGTTGTCGACCGTCCAACCATAATTCGTAAGATACAGAACTGAAAGAAGAACAAATGATTTTTCTCTCTAGATCGGTGATAATACACCCTGCTTGGGTATGACCCAACTAGCCATGTTTCCTGCCCCATTTTTGCCATTTCTCGGTTGTGAGGCTTGAGGCTACGCTTATCTTTTAGAACATCTGGCCACCATTCACTTTGAATGACACATCGTCAAACCCATCAAATCACTAGTTGATCTTCCTAAAAGTATTACGGGTATAAAAAGCTAAAAAAAATGAATTCCTCTGCCACCAACATAATACTTTGAAAAGATTTTCTTATGTGATCCGTTAGGCATACTCTGTCAGACATTCGTCCATACAAGTTGTCCTGGGTTTAGACAAACCGAAGGCACTATTCCATCAATCCATCTTAGGCGATTTCTACCTAGGATTAATGTAACAACGCAAATCCCAACAGACCGATTTTTTATTTTAAATTCCAATCTATTGAAACTCAAATTGTTGTGCTCTGGTATCCTACAGAAAAGACAAAGACATAAAATATGTCAAAGCTCAGAAAGCATCTCACAGTGGAATGGATAAGATATAATATAATCAAAGTGCCTTACCGTATTAATAGTACTCCCTAACCAATATCCAAAGCTATCATGTCTCTGCCACAAATCTAACCTGTGAGTATGTTATGAGGAGGGGGTTAGAACACAAGTTCTGGTGACTGGATTTAAATTATACACTTTGGATAATCCTACATATATCGTTCAATCATATTCTCTTATTTATTAGGTTACTTGGGTTAACAGCACTCAAGGCTTATACACATGTCATACCCATTTACTTCCTAGTGGATTAACCTAATAAAGTATATATGTAGCTACCCCCAATATTAAGGTACACCTCATGGTACCCCACTCGCACGGTCTCCAACACCATCAAAATATACGTAGTTCCTCATCCTCCGCTGTAGTGACGTACAGATCTCTATATAACAATGTTACGTTCCGCATATATCTATTATTCCTATGCTACGTAAGCGTAAAGACTGCCTTTGATCAAATCAGATTCCATACTAGAGTAATGCCCTCAAGTCTACGATACACCACCCAGAGTCGACGTGCATGTATCTAGACTGTCAACATACGTATCATCAATTGCAGCTTGAAGCCATAACCGCACGTCCTCTAATGTGCACCGAGTTCCGTGGCAGGGCGATACAAGAAACAAGGAACTCGGTCGGGAGCTTTTCAATATCTGTACAGGCCCATTTTTAAGAGCCTCTATATACAGATATTCCTAGGGTCTGTTTTCACGGTGGCTATGGCCCCACTTCGGCCCCTCCCTCAACTAGTAAAGACTACAAGAGCTAAACGACTGCCCCTAAAGAAAACAATCTAAACATCCATTCGGCGTCTTCCCTCAACCACCGTACCCCGATAGTGAAAGGTGAATGGTTTATTGGTTTTAGCTCTAGTCTTTTAGCATCCTACTGGTTTCCAATTACGGGTATCTGATGATCTACTATCTTTGTTTGTCGTGACCCTTCGCCTCCCCGTTGAGGCGACCGCCGAATCACCCTGATGTCACCGCGTCATAGCATTCTGACTACATAGCTACTTTTATAGTTAAGGCTCACCCACCTAGCAGTTACGCGCAGACCCAACCTCTATGAGCATAG
Source organism: Allium sativum (assembly GCA_030737875.1). NCBI lineage: Eukaryota > Viridiplantae > Streptophyta > Magnoliopsida > Asparagales > Amaryllidaceae > Allium > Allium sativum. The sequence continues at coordinate 416,674,176 of CM060913.1, read as the reverse complement.
CCTAAACATCTGCCACTGCACAGAGGACTACTAGGAGCACCTTACATATCTCAAGAAGCCACGTGCTTCCCCTTCCAGTCCTTCGAAGCCGTCAGAACAATCAGGTGAATGTGCGCTCCCCTCATGCCTTATAACACCAGGATGATCTACCCCGTTGGGTTATTCACCTTCAAACGTGCGGACTAGTCCAAGCACCTCCCTTTAATATGTTGTTAGACCCTGTGTCTAAACATTCTTTTACGCGCTTGCCTTACCTCATCAGATTTCCATTTAACTTGCTTATTCCCATTCCCATCAAATTCTTAATCAAGTTACCAAGTTACAATTGCTTATTAATTCCAGTCATATAACCTAAACCAATAAGTTTACGAATAAGCCCACAACATGTTATTCCCTAGATTATGGCCCAAGGTCTGTAATCCGCAATCTCTTTTAAATTCTTGCTTGATTTCAAGGTTACAATAACATGTTCTACTTAATATGTAATTATGTATATCTCAATTCACATGTTTTCTAATTAACATGTCACTTACCATTTATGATTAAATATAACTTATTTCATTTTATAAGTTTTCACCATCCTTTCACATTGTAATGACTCGGATTTTTGGTCGATTTATTTTAAATATTTAATATAGTTTTAATTATTGTGTTGATAATATTTATATGAATTTTTATATTGAGTTATCGATTTTATAATCGAAGATGATTTAATATCGGATATGTTTAATTATCGTAATACAAAAATGGTAATAATTGAAATTAAAGTTTATTACTGAATCAGAACAGTTCAGATAATTAATCGAAACTGTATTTGAATAGAAACGATAATAATAATTTATTACCAAGGAATTAATTATTTTGAATTTAATTTGTATCAATTTAAATTAATATCTTCTCTAAATGATCAAATGAGGCTTCAAAACTTGTCCCAGTGTGTCCAGAATAGTGGTATAACCCTAGAAATGCCACTTGTTGCGTTTAAATAGGAGCTCGACAACACGTTAGATTTTAAAAAGGTTAAAATCACCTCAGTTTAAAATAAAGTAATATATAAATTATCATAATAATTATTCCTTTCTCCCTAAGCAAAAATAGTACACTGTTAACCTACTCTAGCGACTCCCTCTTCTTTCACTTCGCGTACCTTCTGCTCTCTGCCTTCGTGACAAAGTAAAACATGAATTAAAATCATGGTACGTTCTGTCTCTCGTTCTCTTATATAAATAAAATGGTGCCTTCACAATCTCTTTCACCTTTCCATAACTCATGAAATCGATCCAAGTTTTCCACTTTTGTTTCTATAAATCAATAATTTGATTTCCGTCCCTTTTCAATTAATATAAAAGCCAGCTGAATCCTACTATACTCAGAAATAAAAAATCGCGCATCATATCGCGATGGTAAACTATGGTATTTCGGATGCTGGATTTCGGGTTGGAGCATTCTCTAATTAGGAAATTTGGGAATCAATATCGTGATTTAGTTTTAGGGTTCGACTGATTCCTTTCAACCTAGGGTTCATCACAAATCGTGGTATTAGAGGTCAATTTTGTCTCTATGATGAAATAGGGTTTGAAGGTGCGGCACTTGTTGGATCGCGATTTACTTTTAGTGAGGGTGCGAGAGTACGGAAAATAGGAGGAGAGCTTGCGTGCTCAGTGAGGGAGCAAGGTGATTTTGATTTCTGTGTTCATGAAGTATGAAGGGAGTAGAAGGAGAGAGTTGGAGGGAGAGGTGGTCCACTATCAGGTTGCGTACTAGGAAATGATGTAGTGGTAAGGTGTTTGGGAGTGAGTGGCAATGTAGTAAAAGAAGAGATTCACGAGCTTGGATTCTTTTTCGTGGGTACATAGCAGGTTCGAACAAATTTACACTACAATTTGAAATTCAATTTGATAATTTGGTCCATTTTTCACTATAATAGATGAAAACTACATGAACTGTTATTTTCCTATACCTTAAACATATTATAGAAAACTTAACAACTTAGACATTGATGTCACAAAATTTACAAGGGTTAAGGTTAACATATAATGTTAATTACAATAATTAGGATATTAATGGTAAATTTAAATTTTTTAAATAGTTTGTGAAATCCTAAATCTAACATATATTTCGTATGATATTAGAATCAGATGAAATAAGATTCGTTGGACTCGTATGGACGTAGGCGATGCTATGGGACAAGTTCGATTGATTTTGACGCTAGTAGGAATTGTAGCATAAATTGAGTTGGAATGCGATATCGACAATTACAAATCTCGGTGAGTAAATCTCACTCAATTTATTATTTAGAATTATTTTTAGTCGTTAAAAATAATTGATGGTTGTTTGGTTGTATTGAAATATTATTGTGGCTATAAAATATATATTAGTTATTTAGGATTGGTGTTTGTGATTATTATATATATATATTGGTGATTGGAAAGTTCCCGCAGTACCATTAGCGGATGCCCGCAGTATCATTAGCGGATGACCTTATACACCCCACGCTATGATAGTGGATGACCTTCTATACCGCGATATCCTGCCTTGAAGCAGGATGGGTATTATTTATGTTGGCTAACGTCTGTGGATGCAGGAAATTTGGTTTGAGGGATCTAACTAGATTCCTCAAAATTTATTATTGTTTGTTTTCACATATATATTATCATATATGATGTGTTGATTGATAATTGAGTGGTTTGTTTGTTTAAATATCACTGTACTCCAAAATGTTGATTTATAAAATACAGTGAAAAGGATATTTCAACATTTAAAACGGAAAATCTATTTTCCGAAAATAGAATTTGAATTTTGAATGGGTTATAAAGGTATTAACTTGTTTTGAATAAATAAAACAAGTATTGAATTTATAAACGATGTTAATAAATTAAATAATACAGGAAATTGAACTGGTGAATTTATAAATGATGTTTATAAATTAAATAACGCAAGAAATTGAAGTAAATTTATCAATGGTGTTTATAAATAAAATGGAATGATTTTCATTGGATAATCAGGGAATTGAAATGTATTTATAAACGGTGTTTATAAATGAAGTGGAAAAATTATCATTTGATAATTTTATTATTTAAATTCAAATGTGAATTTAAAAATAGAAGTGGGGAATCATTTTAAAGAACTAAACGATGAAATTTATTCTGATGTTCAGAATATAAATTGAACTAAAATAAATCCATAAGGATTTATAATTCGATTAGTTCGAATTTATTTAAATAAAATATGTCTAGAAAAAAATTTAGGATTATATTGAATAGAAGTTAAATTTAATATCAAAATAGATTCTGTGTTATATATAGATAAGTTAAAATAAATAGAATATTCCAAAAATAAGTTTTTGGTTTTTAAATAGTTTTCGAAATGGAACTTGTTGAATACATATAACAAGCAAGTTTATAAATGGTGTTTATAAATGTGGTAAATTTATTATCAAGATATAATTTATCATTTTAAATTCAAGTATGAATTTAAATTATAATTTTGAATCATTTCGAAAAAGGGAACGATGGTTTTTATTACAGAATTCGGAATACAAAACGAATTGAGTTTAAATTTGAAATGAAACTTGGTTTTAATATATAAACAAGGAAGTTGGATTTATAAACGATGTTTATAAATCGAGTAAAATAAATTATCATTGGATAATTCAGACGTTTAAGTTTAAGTACGAATTTAAAAGTGAACTGGAAAACGGTTTGAGATAAAACGATAAATTTTATTTCGGAATTTGGATTAAAAATTGAAGTGAGAAAAATTCAACGGGGTTTATAATTGAAATTCGATTATATCAAGTTTTATAAATAATTTATTATTTATAAAGGAATTGGAACTAAATATAGAAGATCGAAGTATAAATAAATTTATAACTGAGTTACGAAATAATCGAAATATTTAGTTAGATTTGGTAAACGGGTTTAATTTATAATTAAGATATAAACGAAGTTTATAATGTTTATATTTAAATATAATTAAAACGAACTCGCCGCAGCGCGGTAGTTCGTAAATTGGCAATTTAAACTTCATTTGAGTATACGGAACTCAAATAAAGTCGGAATTCTTTGAAACAAGAACCGTCAGGACCGATTTGATAATAGTTTTCTAATGGAAGAGAAAAATATGGATTTCGTCTTATATATTTGGAGTTATAACAAATTCAAATTTTTAGAAAAACAGCGCCATAACCATTATAAAACCATAAAGGTTTATTTAAATAAATAAAAGGGTTTTAAGTAAATAAAACCTGAATTTCCATTAGAAAAATCCAGACTAGAGATCTAAAATAAATATGAACTCCAGTGAAGTAAGTGAAATGTTTTTTGAAACAAAAATCAAATTTTTAGTTATTGAATAGAGCTAACTAATTTGAATAATAAGTAGTTAATCGAAATTTGATACAAAATTGGGCTTTGAATAAGTAAAGGTGATTTGAGAAATTATATTCGAAATCGAAAAGGAAACTTGAGTTGAAAATGGAATTCAACTTGTTTATAAGCAAGTTGATATTATATTTGAACATGTTATGTTCAAACAAAGAAGTGAAATAGGCAACATAGCTAATTAGAAAATAAATTAGCAAATTGAGTTAAGACGAATGGATTAAGTTGAAGCTAAATGGAAATATTTGATATGTGTTAAACAGGTTTGGAATGAAGTATTTGAAGAGATATAAATTGAAATGCCCTACCAAAAGGTACATATTTAATTTAATATGAGATTTTATGCGCCGAATCGGCAAGCCGCTTGGCTTTTTAATTTTCCTTTTCAATGGAAAGGGCCTAGAGAAACGTTTGATAGTTGTACCGAATGACCTTACAAAGGAGGTTATGGCGAAATTTTCCGGAAATTTAAGGAGTTAGAATTTTTTTCAGAAAATTGGATAACTAGAAAATCAATATATCAATATATATTGAATTCGATAAGGAAACAAATTTAAAATAGAATATTATAACAAAAAGGAAATCGATAATCTGGTAATAGAAAGATAAACGTATATACGTTTTAAAAACGAATAATTGGTTTTTATAGTGTTGATTATTCGAGAATAATGGTCTTGTCTGTTTTGAATTTAAGGATGTTTTCAGTCAAGGTCTGAGAGGTAAATTCTACCCCAACTTGATTGATTTCATTATTAATCGATAAATAGCAAGATTCAGTGTTGAAGATAAATGTTTAAAAAAAATTAGTTAAATGCAGTATTTTGGATTGTTGTAACGATGTTTTACACAACATTCGTTTTAACCTTAGGAAGTGGAATTTTGGAAATATAATAAATAAATATTTCCTGAGTGTAGAAATGAATGGGCGTGAAAGAGATAAGTAATTGAAATGTTTTCCAATTATAAATAGAAGATATTTTCTACGTATAGAAAATAAAAGAAGGTGATATATAGAAATGTTTTCCAATTAGCGTAAAAGGCCAAGATGATTGTTGGAAATATTTGGTTAACAAATATTGATAAGAAAATGAAGAAGTGATTTAATTAATGAAATATTAATTAAGGGGCCCAGTGATTGTTTGATGCTTTGAATGAATGTTTGTTTTTCTTCGATAGTTAAATAATCGACTATCGAAGTGTTTGCCAATATCGTTGTCAATATGGAGAGACCGGTTGGAGGAAAACCACTTCGTATTGGCAGTACCGTTGCAAATCAGATTATATGAAGATAATCAAAGACGTAGTAAAGTGCAAGGGCTTTTCCTATTAATGGAAATCGTGCCTTCGGTTTTGTTCAATCCCAGAACAAACGTATATGGACGAATGTCTGACAGAGTATTTCTAATGATCACATATGTTGTTATGTACAAATATATATGGTGGCGGAGAATTTATTATCTTAGCATCAGATCCAGAATATATTTGTGCAAATCAATTAATGATTAACGGATCTGACAATGTGTCATTCAAAGTGATTGTACAATCAATGAATGGTAAGTAATCGTAGCCTCAGGCCTTAACAACCGGGAAATGGAAAAAATCGGGCAGGCAGCATGGCTAAGTGGGTAGCTTCCAACTAGGGTGTATTATCACCTATCTAGGGAAATTCATTTCATTCTTTATTCTATTCGATGTTGTCCCATTCGGGAAAACGGTTGCAGATCCCAACCGTTGGTGATATACATTCGATACGCTCAAGCGAAATGAGTGGCCGGTCATGTATGGTCGGGTTACAAGATGTTCTTATTGAACCCAGTATATTCTCCTCTAGAGATACACTATCGGAAGGTGGTTCCATACCTTGCCATAGATGGAAATTCATTACCCAATAAGTGCTCGCAGTTTTGATTGTATATTATATATATATGCGGAACGTGAGATGCAACCATTCCAATAGATTTCTATTTATTTGATTTAGACACTATTATAATATCAAAAGAGTTTTGATATAAAGATTATCGTTTCTTTCAAAAGGATTTTGAAAGTTAAATCAAGTATTTTGGATCCTCATAAGGGAAAACCCATTTCGTGTTATACGGCATGGTCTTATAAGATATCATTTATTTTCTCAAACTGTTTTAAATTGTTTACTCATACCAGTCCCATGACCGAACCAGAGTCTATTTTGTTTTGTTTTACCTAAACTCTTGGGTGCCCAAATTTGTACGGGCAGTCAAGTAGTTCAGGAATTTACAAATCTATCTAAAGGAGCTTGGAGCAGGAGGCTTTAGTGTTAGATATATAGTATTTTTATTTCCGATGTGGTGTAAGCGTTGTACTCTGATAAGTGTATGTTATATAGTTAAAATTTTGTATTTCAAAAGTTATGATATATTTTATTTTGTTCCGCTGCGATGTGACATTTTGTGATGTTATTTCTGTTCTTCTTCTACCTTTTTCTTCTTCAAAAAATGATTCGTATTTCTATGATATTTGGGTTGGACGTGTGATGTATGTAGTCAACTCAGAAAGTACGGATTTGCGGGCCATTACAGTTGGTATCAGAGCTTTGGTTGAGCAAATATCTAGGCTTTGGTGGGGTTGTGTTCATTAGAGATAGGGTCAGTAGCACCCTAGAATGAGTTGAGTGTATATATATGAGAGAGCGTATTTGTTTATTGACATAAAAATTGTTTTTTATTGTGTTGTCTAGTTTGTTGAGTGGTTTATGAATTTTGATCGAATCGTGGGATGCTACGAAGTCGATAGGAGTTTCTAAACACTTAAACAGAGAAATTTGACACAATATTGTTTTTAAGTGGGTAAATGAAATAATTTTACCCAAAAATCTATTTTGATATAGAAAGAATAATTTTTTGAAATTATTATAATACTAGGTTGGAACCCATGCTTCGCACCCAGGTAGTTGGTGAGTTGTAATTTGCAAATAGAAGGGATGAATCATTTTTAGGTGTTTTGGGCACACAGATTAAGTGTTGCAGAAGGTGACTTAAATTTTGGAATGTTTATTAAGTGTATAAGAGATGTTTCTCATTATGTATAACGTTTTATTTGATACATGTTATGCTTATGTCTAACGTTTTGATTTTTTTGGGTCCAGTTAAATGATAAAACGCCAAGTTCATGGTTTAGTAATAATCATACATTAAATTGTACTGGTGTAAATATAATTTTGGACATATGCTTATAACATATATTAAAAGATGTGAGTTTGAAATATGAAATATCGTATCCACGCTCGTGTGACAAAATTTATTGTACAATGATTTTATGATTGTAGTCCATCCCGTATTTTGTATAGTAAAATGCAAGTAGTGCTTCGATCATCGCATTTGAAGATTGGTTAAAGCAAATTATTGTACAGCTCACAAGTACAACAAAAACCAATGTTATTAGTTGGTTTGACTGCACAATCTTCTGGTCCGACCGTGAACTTTCCAAGTGTCCTTACGTGTGAATTTTTAAATATACTAAATTGTTGTTTAACCTAATCTCTCTAATAAATTAGGAGATAAAATGTCATTTAATACCATTTACAATTGGATCTGATAAATTTTTTCCATAAATTCAACTCACCCCTCTAATGCTCAAAAAGAGGATATATAAATTCAAGTCGCTTCTCTATAAATATTACCAAAACTTAACAGTGATTATAAGTAGGATCTATCAAATAAAAATCTTTCATAAATTCATTTCTTTTTTAAATAATAATATGTTTCAAAATTTAAATGAACATTAGATATTGTAACATAGAAATAAAAAATAAAAATAATTATACATTTCAACCTATTTCAATGTAGAAATAAAAAAATGCTAAACATGCATAATTTTGAAAAAACAATTCAACTGTAAAAATGCAAGCAATAATCTAGTTCGTTTAATCTCAGTAATAACACGGTGAACACGGAATCAAATGAAATAATTAAGGTAGTAAAAAATATCCCAGTATCAAATTCAGATGCATAATACCTAGCCAACAAAAATAGTAATGATCCTAAGACTTGAATGCACATCAATATTCATCTACCAATGAGTTTGGATAAGATTTTCAGGTTAATGACTATGAATTGAGATTAAAAAGTCTCTTGCAAGATCAATATTCTGGAAAAAAAAATTTGCAGATATAAATCATTATATCAGCCATAACTATACCTGTTCTAGTAATATTCTAAATCACATATTTACATTTGCCTCTTTTCACAGAAACTCTCTTTCAATAAGAAGATAAAAATGATGTATGCTTTTTAATCTTTAAATCGAATGAGTATGCTAATCCAGTAGCATAAAGGAGAGGAATACATTTAGTGCATCAAAACCTAGCACATATCACGCATGAATTCCCCATTAACTATTTCAAAGTTATGAACTGGTGTTATAAAGGACATACTCTGCAAAACTGTCTGTTTGACATCTTGTGGGCCTTCAAAGGTTTGAAAAGAGGATTCAATGAAAGATGTCTTATGTTCCAATTCAATAGTCGTTGCTGCTTTATCTGAGCATTAGATCGTCTCTATTTCCGCAATACTTATTATGCTATCAGAGCATGCAACCAAAAAATCAACAGCTTTGGCTCCCTATGTATTAGAAAAAGTACATAAATAGCCATGTTTGGAAGAACAGTAAATGCACTTAATATTATGAAATGTATACAGTGATTGTAACTTAAAGATAGAAACAATAATTTTTTTGGGAATATATTGAAAACAAATTTTCAATTGTATGAAAATGGTGTATGGACAATATCATTTTAGTAACGATGAATTTGAATTTCCAAACAAAAGTACGTAAAGAATTTGATGCAAAAACAAATGATTAGTACACAAACTATACATTCACGTTTAATACACGAATACTTATACATCCATATTTTGGTACAGCAGATGGAAAATAGTTAGGTGAATACACTGTGTAGGACCCAAACTGGCTAAAGTACCGACATTACAATAACTGTGCCTCAATTATCCAGACTCATTATCAATTATCCAGACTCATTATGTTGTTAAATTAGTAAAGAGAAACATACATAAAGTTTTAGAAAAATGCTAGGCACAGTCGCACAGGCCCCAATGCTGAGAAAGGCAGTGGGACATGCTAATTTTAAGAATTTTTTTTAAAAAAAGGCAGCAGACTCCCTGAATTCCTCTCAGGGGCTTGCCAGTGTATTTGCACAGTCGCTTGCGCGACTGAGCAAAACATTCTTTAAAGTTTTAACATTCAATATCTGACAAAATCAAACTAAAACAACTTGTCTCTATTGCAAACAACAAAAATGATGCGAAAACCTTAATACAGAGATTCTATATGTTCTTTTATTGAAGGATCTGCTGAAGTTAGTTTTTTCTCCCATTGAAATGGCATTTTTCCCCTAAAGATCTAGATTCAACCTCAAAGGAGGTGACATATGAAGCGTATACTTTGCTTATCCATAAACTTGCGAAATGGTACTGTCCATACACACATCATACTATATCGTGTATATATGGACCAATTTCTGAAACTAAGCCCAACGTATAATCCAGTGTAACCAGACGCATCCAAGTTAAGATAGCCACCACCAAGACATGGACTAATGTATCCATCTCTAGTGAGTTAACTAAGGAGGATAATATCAAATGATAAATTTTAGTCAAAATCCCTAAAGTTGTACATTTCCCAAGCTACTTATTTATTTTCTCTAATGAAATAATCCTAGCAATTGGAAGAAATTGAGTGCCTAGAATTTTGGTTTCCAAAATTATTTCAAACTTTAAATATGGTTCCCTTGTATGAGATTGAGGGTATACTCATTCTGAAATCCAGTTTTAATATGTTACGCTTGTGTATGGAAAAGCAATGAAGGTCTTATAACTGAACACAACATGCATTATCTATAAAGTGATTAACTTGTGAGTATGAAAGTTGTTTGCATGTCGTTACTATATGACATGTGCCAACTAATCTTGCTTTTCTATTAATAAACTGCAGAAAAAGAATAGTTCAATTTACTAAACCGAGTAAAATGTGCATGACATAAATAGGAGGAAGAAAAAAGAAACTCTGATAGTATCCATGCATTCGTTGACATATAAACTAAGAAGTTGATTTTAAGCTTACTAACTTGCATTCGTGAGCCATGTCTATATTTACCTTTTCCATTGTCGCTTCACACCATTTGTGGTAAAAACTTAATAGTCCATCATCATCTGCAAAAGAGTTTGGTTTAGCTGTATATTTTACCATTAGTTTGTCAACATATAAAAATTGAACCTTAATCTGTATGTTCAGAAATAAGCAGCAATGAATAATAAGAATTTGAATATGAAGAATTTTCTAAAAAGCGCGCGCGCATGCACACGCACATGCATACACACACGTGCGCGCACACACACACATATTCAAAAATCAATAACCCAACATATTCAAACACAGTTCAGTTGGCTAGTAATTCAATTGTACTACTCGATTGTTGTTTCACTTACTTAGTACATTCAAAAATATGTCGAGACTTATTTATATCTTTACTTATCCTCTTACCTCAAACTGCTGTATGATCCCCGTCCACAGCAAATTGAACGATTGTGTATTGCTTTTGTTCATGCTTTTATCCTGTTAGTGCATGAAAAATTAGAGTTGTGAATGCATCAAATGGTAAGAACAATAACTTGTAAGTGCATAAATTCTATTTTCAAAATTAATCTTGATACTTAAACCGCCAGTACACAAAGGACAATAAGCATTTTGATTTACTGAATCACATCCTCTACTGTTTATAAACATATATAATCAGTAAAGATAGTAAAATATAGATGACCTGTAACAAAAACTCAATCAAACTGACTTGGAGATGTAGAGTTAGCATTATTATTTTTAACGGTGAAACTGCAATATTATTTACAAACTTGAACCATAGTTTGATTGAGCCTGGATTGAAGGTAATATGTTCCATGCGAAAAACATGTGTAGGTAGCACCTGATTAAGTAACATAAAAAATATCAATTTTTATTTACATATAAGTTATAATTTGTACACTTTTTCTTGTTGTCAATAAATTATAGTTTACATTTAGTCCTATTAATTCCCAATTTCTATCAGATTTACCTATTGTAGTTTGCTCAAATAATATGTTATATTTATCTGATTTTTAATAGATTAGAAGACATTTAAAACTTATGTCCGTCGCTGACTTGATTTCATAACCAAATGAAAAAGAGACCCAACGTAGAAGTATCAGCAAAAGTCGCTAAAATGCAAATTTTCATTCCTAGTCAATATGAGTATGCTTGGATAACTAATTCACTTATGAGGTCTTTATTTACATTGAATTATTTATTTGGATGAGGTATAGGAGTGAAGCATAAACAAACAGCTAACTATTTCAAAGTCAATTTCAGCACATTAACTCGGCAGAAGTGCTCATGTACTTTACGTATCGAAGTAGTGTATGATCATAATCAAAATGCGTAAATTTTTCTATACAAATAAACATTTTATGCACACATACAACAGTTCAGGAGGATATACACAATGGTATGAACTTTTTGTTTAAGGTGTATGCAACCCAGCCTCCTATAATTCACTGCATATCCTTTTTTGAAATTTAGTACACAATTTTTATTTTAAGATTGGAAAAAAAAGCAAAAGTGAAACATTTTCTTTACGATTCATAAAATACATGAATATTTAAATTAAGATTGCAGACTCTTGTTTAAAAGAATACATACGTGGTTTTCCCTATATGTAAATAAATTAGCTATAAGAGAATTCACAATCCATATCGATGGTACAGAAATGTTCTTTGATCTGTAAAGACCGTATGCCAAAATCCATAAATTCTGTATTCTGATTTGAGTTCAAGTAAATCACATTTTATGTATTCCTTAAGTTTATAATATTGCATATAGATTTGGCATATGATACAATATTGATATTGATGTAATGATAGCACATCGATATTAACTAATAAATATTCATTACTTACTAATGAATATTTTATATAATCCATATGCCAATAAGTAATAAATTCTTAGCTAATTATAAATTTACGATTAATAATTTGAATTGACAAATTTACATTTTATATAAGGCAATTTTCACAGTTCATAAATTCAAATCAGTTTGTGCAAACTACTATTTTGATTTTTAGGCCAGAAAGGGATTTAGAATCCGTACCGATGCAAGTTTTTTCATTGTTTGAGCAGTTCACCATAAAGTACATGGATACTATTCATTTAGGGCACAAAATGTAGTTGTACATCAAGTATGTTACCCAATACATGACATAGACTGAAATTTGAACAAAGTAGCACAAACAACATAAAAAGTTAAAATTAAGGTTTACATATGCGTAGAATAATTTACCCATTACAATACTGCCAATTTGAAAATTTTATGACCGGTACACACTTTGACAGTATTTGTATTTAGCCAACTGCATGGTTTTCCTGCAGCGTTATTAATTTTTTTCAACTAAGTCGGCTTGCAAAAAAACCAAATCTGACTCAGTTAATTGCAATGTACGCACAACTACTACTACTGGGTTGTAACAATACTAATTTTGACCTAAATAATCTAAATAAGGAAGTTGAAACATCTCTTACAGCCTATTGAAACTTAATTCAAAGTTTACAGTTTATTATATTGAAGTACATTTTGGTTATGAATAACATACCATGTTTTATGTTATAATTATGGATATTTGGTTGCAAAAATGTGTAATGAAGATTTAAATCGCAGTTTGGGAACCTTTTTTTGCGGAAAGGATTGTTAATGTTGCAAGCAACAAAGGAAATTATGTTAAAAATAGTGGATCAAAACAAACAGCAATACAGATTTATAATTATTTAAGTTTAAAAAAAATAAAAGAGAGTTGCAACATATATATTGAAAGAAAATTCAAATATGGGGGTTGATAAATATTTAGTTAATTGAATACAGATAGAAGAAAAAACCATGATAAATAACGTATAATAACTAAGAGACCAACTTCTATGATGTAGGATGATGTAAAGCACTGTAAAATTGGAAATTTATTTCAAAGGATGCAATGGTCGAAAATCTGGGTGTGAGGAGTATATTTTGCAATGGTTAGGATGTATTGAAAACTTTGGCAAAAACTGGTTGCGAAAAGTAAATTTTTACTATTAGTAGGTAGGGGTAATACAGTTACTACCGCTGAGGTTAAAAATAGGTAGATTATCGAGTATAATGAATCATATTTTGTCCTAAACGGGAAACCAGAGGGTGCTAGTATTTACCACTGAACATTAAAATGACGTATATTAACATTTACTCAAAGTAGGCGTGGCGACTGTATTATCAAAAACAACAGAAATTGGTAAAACAAACATTTGCATACGCTTAGATAATTTACACATTAGGATTATGTCATTCTCATCTCATATGTAAATTTAGCATCTAAAACTCCACCGAAGGGCAAGGATACTATTTTTCTTAAACGTAAATGTTTATCAAGGTTCTGTTAACATATTTGTGTCATACAAATTTGTCATATTTTGTCCTAAATTGGAAACTAGAGGGTGCAAGTATTTACCACTGAACATTGAAATGACATATATTAACATTTGTCCAAAGTAGGTGTGGCAACTGTATTATCAAAAACAACATAAATTGGTAAAACAAACATTTGCATGTTCTTAGGTAATTTACACATTAGGATTATGTCATTCTCATCTATATGTAAATTTAGCATCTAAAACTCCACCGGAGGGCAAGGATGCTATTTTTCTTAAATGTAAATGTTTATCAAGGTTCTGTTAACATATTTGTATCATACAAATTTGTAGTTATGGAATAGTGTATGAAGATAAAAGTATGGCAAGGCTGAAGTGTTGTTATCATTTCAGTAATTCTAGTTTAAGGCTAGTTATGAGATGTATACTACAAAGCAAAATGATCGGTCTGTAACGACCCAAGGATTCTCGGCCTCGAAAATCGACATAAATACCTTTATTGTAACTCATGCCGACCTTCCAAACACCGAAAACTCTGGACGTTATTAGAAAGAAATTAGAGGGTGAGATAAGAAAGAAAGAAATATTAGAATAGAAGAAGAAGAAGAAGAAACACAACACAGAGTCTCACATCGCAGCGGAACAAAATATAATATAGAAATAAATCTTTACTGAGAGCTTAAAAAAATACTTATAATATCAGAGTACATTACACAATGGGACAGTTATAATAACCTGTTCCCATATACAACACACAGCGGAATAGTAGCTATATAATATCATATGGCTGAACTCTTCCAGCTCGTCTCTTCACAGCATTTGATAACCTGAACCTGTACACCCCGGGCTAACCCGAGCATTTACAAAACACCGGGTCAGTCTGGTGAACCAGAGTGAGATAAACTCGCATAATATTTAGGGTATCACACAACCTGATTTTAAAGTTAAAATATTTCGAAGAAAAGGATAATCGTAAGACCAAATCCACAAATAAACACGGACGGTTTTTACCTTACGATAACCCAAAACAGTTTTGAAATCAATATCTTGTCTGATATTATAATAATGTCTAAATACAAGTAAATAACAATCTAGTGGAACGCTTGCATCTCACGCTCCACATATATAGTATACAATCAAAACCGTGGGCGCTTATTGGGGATTGAATTCCGACTATGATAAGGTATGGGACCACCTGCTGATAGTGTATCTCTAGAGGCGAATACACTGGGCTCAACAAGAACGTCTTACAACCCGGCCTTCACATGACCGACCACTCATTTCGCTTGAGTGTAATGAATGTATATCACCAACGGTTGGGAGCTACCCACCATCTTCCCGAAAAGGGACAACATCGAAATAGATTTAAGAAACAAAAGGATTTTCTCTAGATAGGTGATTATACACCCTAATAGGAGCGACCCACATAGCCATGCTGCCTGCCCGATTTTTGTCATTTACCGGTTGTGAGGCTTGAGGCCAGAAATTTCTTCTTGAAAATTATATCCTTATTCACTTTGAATGTCACATCGTCAGATCTGCCAGATATCATTAATTGACGTCCACAAAAATACTCTTAGTTGATAAGCTAAGAGAAAGGCCTTTCTTCGCCACCAACTATGGTACGTTTGGAGAAATCAACGTACGTAATTCTTTCGGAAATACTCTGTCAGACATCCGTCCATACAAGTCATCCAGGAACAGGATGAACCGAAGGTACTCTCCTACTACATCCAATATAGGAATCACCCCCTGGATCAGTAGCGAGAAGTCCTTGCAACCCGTAGATCCCAACCACGACAGAACCATAGTTTATCTCTGGCCGCTAAACCAGAGATTTTTAGTAGTTATTCCGCTTATGATAATCCACGGTCTTCAATGATCCATCTCGACCATCTTCTGATATCTTTACGTATTTGTTGGTCAGAATGGTTTTCGAATATAAATTCGATCTCGGTCTTTCCGTACCAACAATCGTATTGGACAGCTTTGATGGTCGGTGATTTAACTATCAAAATAATCAATGTTTCAATCATGACAATCTAATGGGTTCACTGGTTCAGTATTCAGTACCCCCTTGGCCTTTTAATTAAAACAAACTAATTCACTTCTGTTTAATTAAAACTTCCAACTCTTTTATATTTAGAAATACGATATTTGAATTCTTACTTAATATACTAATGTTCTCAAAAACCACATCATATTAATACTTAGTGAAATAACTTATAATCGTATTAAATTTCCACTTAATCTTCCTTCCAAAACATTTGTTACATTATCCTTTATTACTTAAACTCGAGAAACCCACTTAACTTATTATTCGTAATCAACGTTAAGTAATATCCTTTATTCTGCTCTTGAACAATAACAAATATTTATTTGTATAAAAACTCAACCTTTCATTTCCTTCTTACTAATTTCCCTTACTTCGTATATTATCCAAATTTTCACCAAACATCGCATTATTATTTCTCGAATGGAAATAATAAATTATCAGTAACCTCTTTTACGATTACCAACTGATATCATCTTCAGATAATCATGATGTTGTTCAAGTTGGAGTATTTTAATTACCTCTTAGACCTTGATCAACAATGCTCTTACCCTTAGATAAATATAAGTTGTAATCCAAAGCAATATTCTATTCCAGTCTCAAAACAAATTCCAATATAAATTGGATTGGGTTATACAAATCCTACGACCCACTTCTTTACCCAAATTTACCTTTACCAATCTCCTTTCAAATCCTTTCGACCATTTCCACTTTGGAACTCTTATTTAATTTTTTCCCTTTTTACTTGATCTCATTTTCAAGTATCGTTAATGTAAAATTAATGTCTTAACACTTTAAACCTCATTTACATAACCCTGGTTTATTATAAACCTTTTCCTTAATTTCCTTTCACTTAATTCAAATCATTAAGTAACATTTATTTTAAGCTATAGAATTCGCTTAAAAACTTCTTTAAAACTTTGTTATAAAACTCAATTTTTAAATAAAACCTGTTTATGAACTCTTTCCACCCTTCAATTAGATTTCATTTCAATTCGGTTACTTTTTATATGAATTCCAGTTAAAAAGTAATCCTCTAAATTACTATTAATCAGAAAAATACTTCATCTTTATCATTCACTACTGTGAAGGTAGTTAATTCCTCTATTTACTAAAATGAAATAGTAAATTCTCATTTTAAAATCTTATTAAAATTAAAACCATATTCCTTAAGCTATTTTATTCAAAAATATATTTCAAAATCTAACTCCAGTTATAAAATAAATTTTATAACTTCACCTCTATCGACTCACCGGACAGTGAATCAATATTTATAAAACGATTGATTTTATAGGCCATACACTGCCAATTACTCAACCAGTATTGCCCATTGGTTTAAACAAAACAAATTTGTTGAATATTCAGTCAACGATCAATAATCAAAGCAATCACTCCAAACAGGACAATTCATATAATATGAAAATAAATAATATATTTGAGGAATCCGATTGGGTCCCTCCAACCTGTCCTTCCCTGTATTTCAAATGGTTATCTCTAATCATATCATTCAATTCCATTAATTGATAATTTTTAAATAATGACCATTTAACATCAATTACTAAACAAAACAATTTAATCAGCTCAAACAATTCAAACAAAACACGTTTATAAACATGACCAACAAGGTAATTTATCTGTATTGGATCCAATCGTTAAAATAACGATTTGGTATTTCACTGAAATTAAACGACAGTTTAATTTCATCAGTTAGATCAACAAATAAATTATAACTAGCAAACAACCAACCCTAGCAAGCAGAGCACATAAAATAAAAACCCAATTTATATAAAATATAAATGGGAAAGATACTGAGTGAGTTTAACTCACTTTGATATGATTTCATCGTCAAATAGTTCGTTCTATGAGTTTCCATCTGCGTTCCACTCAAACCAAAACAACTCTATAATGTCATGTCCACTGATACGAGTCCACGTCCCCGGTCTTGTCCAATACTTCCGTTTATTTCCTTTCTGTTCTTTTTGGTTTTCCTCTCTTTCTTTGGTTCGTCCAGGCTCATATACCACCCATCATGCACCGTAAATCCTAAATAAACAAGGCAATTTTCTCTCTGCTCTTCATGATTTCGAATTTCCAAAACTCCTGTTAACAGCCATTTTGTTTTCAAATAGATCGATACCGGCCTTCCACTGCTGCTGGACCCATCGCCTTTACTACCACCAGTTCTTGCTCGGTCTTCGTCCTCTCCGGCTTCAACCTTGGACCCAGCGTTTGTGCTTCCCTCTTATTGCTTCACCGCAACAGCCCCTTCCCATCCCTATTTTTTCCTTTTCAATGCATGGATCCTCTGTCTACACTCTTCGCTGCCTTCACCCTCCTTCCAGACCAACTGCTTTGTCCCTCTTTCCCTTCGCCAAATCCTCTTGTACCAACGTCCTTCCCCATCTTCCTCCTCTAAACCTAGTCTGTCACTTCTGAATGCATGCGGGTCCTTTTTTTTCCTTCTTAGATACCGGTCCAAAGCCCACTGCAAAGGAACAGCCCACCTTCCCCATACGTGCCTTATTCTTGCTTTCATCACCAACTATGTTTTCTTCTTCTCAGTAATGTAAAATGCAAGATTGCCCATCGCTTCTTTTTCATCCCGTTTTCCTTTTTTCCGCTGCTCTGGTTCTGAAATGAGGGGGTTTTGACACGTATTTATATAAGCAAATTTCGTGGCACGCAAGGTATACAAATCTTAGAGTAGCTGGAAGTATAAAGCAGGCTATGGATGTGAAGATTCATGGCAGTGTATTACTTTGCAGACAAGGAAAATCGTAGGTGATTTTTGTTGATGGCGACAAAACAATGCTGTGTGTTTTCTTTTCAAAGAAATCTTGTCTTGAATTTACTATGTGATGGCGAAAAGAAGTAGCATAGGATATAGATAGGAGACAGAGTGTAGCAGTGTAGTTTGGTAGCTGTGCATGAAATATCAATTTAAAGTGATGGACGTGAAATAGGGTCAGCTCCTGAAAAGACCATACACGCTGCTGCACAACCGGGGAAGACTGGATATGGGGTAGGCAGAACGTTGGTGTATATGTATAGGGGATGTTTAGGGAATACAAATTTATTTACTGAAACTTTATCGCAAAGTAACAAGTGAAACTAACCACAGTCGATTTCTGTTTACTGATAAAAATGCTAATCTTGGTGTAAAAAGATATTTCGGATCCAACGAGCAAGTTTCGTCGAAATTCGAGGTCGTATGAAAATTTTTTCCTTTATAAAACCAGAAATGAGCACGCGTTTAATTTTTTCACGATCACCAGTTAAATCAAATTAACTTGAACCCTCGCAATCCTACAATAATTTATCAATACGAACCCAACGGCACCAGTTTCGTCGCATCTTGAGAATGTTTCCCTGGTAGGCTATTTTTACGCGCACCGCAATGTCATTTTGGACACCAAATTTCCCGATCTTCAAAAATAACAAATTATATACCTATCCTGACTATAATCGACGATACAAACTCAACGGAATTGGTTTCGCGGCCTAATTCGATCGTCTGTTCAAGTTATACCAAAATAACCCTTTATTAAATTAATTACGCGCTATAGAAATTAAACGGGCGTTTGTGGCTGTCGTGGCCACATACGACATCGGTTTGCCACGCCATTCAACACCGTACAATAATTTAATGATACGGTTTCAATGAAACTGATTTCGTCGAAATCCATGACCGTTTAAAAAATGGCTATTTTAACACGTATATTTTAATAACGATTTTCACAACGACTATTTTAAATTTTGATTTGGCCATATCTAACAAATTATAACACGAAATCTAGATTTTTCTCTTTCATATGAAAATTATCATTAATACGGTTCTAACGTTTCTTGTTTCACAGAAATCCGACTTATATTGGACTCCGTATATCCAGTTAAAGTTCAAAATCAAATATTACGAACTACAGCGCCATTTCGAGCTCGATTTATATTATAATTAAAATTAACGTTCAAACTTCGTTTTAAATAACGAATTAAATATTAAAATCCATTAACATGCCAAATATAATATTAAAAATAATAAATTAAATTAAATATTTGACTGCCAAAAATACGGGTCGTTACACAGTCACCGATCCTCCTACTCCGAAGGAATCAGCATAGGTGAACATAATAGTTTGCAATGTTCAATCACTGATATAAAGTACTTTAAAAATTGAAATAGAAGCAAACAACATTTATTTGCTAGAATTGCAGTACAAACTGTGATGAAAACCATGTTTAAAATAGCAAAATGTGTAAGTACGGTTGTTTGGCACAGTTTATTTTGAACAATTTATTAATCAGTACTGGAGCAATTCCCTGGGGAAATAGAAGAACAAAATGGTTCTAGCAAAATTAGTTCAGGGTACAATTCAATCTTCTGGTTGGTCATTATTTGTATTCCATGTATAACAACAGGAAAATAAATAAAAATCTTACACTAGTAAATGAACTTGTATTCGACGGGATTAAGGAAAGGAAAAAAAACAGTTCACAGAAAAATTAGGGATATAAAGACGGACGGATCTCCATATCCAATTCAGACGACGCAAATCCAATTCCTTGATTTCGTGGTCGGTAGTAGGTGGTTGAATAGTTTTATCCTCGATTACTCACCGGCAAGGTTACAGAAGAGTAGATGATGGTTAACAAACATTAGAGTCGATTTGAGATATTTGGAAGAAAAGAAAGAGAGTTTAGTGTAGAGTTTGAGAAGGTGCGTAATAACCGTTGCTGTAGAATAGAAAATGGACCGATAAATAAAAGGACACCTGTAATTCAGAGAAAGCGGATAGAGTAGAAAAGTTGAAGAAGTTACTATAGCGGTGAAGACAAGATTTGGTCTGCGAGAGAGCGCCACGTTGGATATAGGAGAAGAGGAAGCGTTCCAACTCAGCTTTTAGTTTATTTTGTTTTCTATTATAGATAATAGATATGGATCTGTTGGTTATTATTATTAAAATCAAATGAGATTGTAAAATTTAAATGGTTATACATAACTAAACAAGATTTGTATATTAATAAAATATATACAAATGAGACGAATTAAAATTAAATTCAAACCAGAATTTGGAATTTAAATCCGGGGATGTTGAAAATATATTTTCTGAATTATATTAAAATAATATAGCTTTGAGTTGAATAATTATTGAATCAAAATCATTTTTGAATGGATTTTGAAAGATAAAGCACTGAACTCACTTCAGTGGCTGGGAAATAATTCTGATGATAACTGCAGCATCATCAGTATTCATTTTCGAGTTTCTAAGTGATGGATTGCTACCTTAGAAAAGTTTTGGTGGAAATTTGTTTCAAGGAAAACAAGTTGTTTTGAAAAATTCAAATGTTTTGAATTTGAGATGGAAATAAATATATGTATATATTTAAGTTATTTCAAAAAATATTTGAAATGGAAAACCCTGGAATTTGAATTTTGGAATTTAAAATTTTAACTTAAGCAAGTAAAATAGATCGAAGTAAATAAATTGATTAAAATCAAGTTGTATAAGATTGAATACATATGAATGGAATATGAATTGGGTGTGAACATATTGAACCCAAATCATTCGAATAAAATGAATGTGGGTATATATGATGTGTAATTGGAGTGAAAAACCAAAGTTTTGGTAGAACTAAATTTGCTGAAATATGAAAATTGAGTTTCAACATAAGTGTTTTTGGAAAGTAAATGAGTTTGTAACATTTTTCCTAAGTTAGTAATTTCGGGGACGAAATTCTTTTAAGTGGGGGAAGAATGTAACGACCCGGATTTTTGGTCGATTTATTTTAAATATTTAATATGGTTTTAAATATTGTGTTGATAATATTTGTAAGAATTTTTATATTGAGTTATCGATTTTATAATCGAAGATGATTTAATATCGGATATGTTTAATTATCGTAAAACGAAAATGGTAATAATTGAAATTAAAGTTTATTACTGAATTAGAACAGTTCAGATAATTAATTGAAATTCTATTCGAATAGAAATGATAATAATAATTTATTATCAAGTAACTAATTGTTTTGAATTTAATTTTATCAATTTAAATTAATATCTTCTCTAGATGATCAAATAAGACTTCGAAACTCGTCCCAGTGTGTCCAGAATAGTGGTATAACCCTAGAAATGCCAGTTGTTGCTTTTAAATAGGAGTTCGACAACACACAAGATTTTAAAAGGGTTAAAATCACCTCAGTTTAAAATAAAATACAAATTATTATAACATTGATTCCTTTCTCCCTAAGAAAAAATAGTACACTGTTAACCTACTCTAGTGACTCCCTCTTCTTTCACTTCGCGTACCTTCTGCTCCCTGCCTTCATGAGTAAAACACGAATTAAAATCATGGTACGTTCTGTCTCTCGTTTTCTTATATAAATAAAATGGCGCCTTCACAATCTCTTTCCCCTTTCCATAACTCATGAAATCGATCCAAGTTTTTCACTTTCGTTTTTGCAAATCGATAATTTGATTTCCGTCCCTTTTCAATTAATTTAAAAACCAGCGGAATCCTCCTATACTCAGAAATAAAAAATCGTGCATCATATCGCGATGGGAAACTGTGGTATTTCGGTTGCTGGACTTTAAGCTAGAGCATTCTCGAATTAGGAAATTTGGGAATCAGTATCGCGATTTAGTTTTAGGGTTCGACTGATTCATTTCAACCCGGGGTTCATCACAAATCGTGGTATTAGATGTTAGTTTTTTCTCTATGATGAAATAGGGTTTGAAGGTGTGCCACTTGTTGGATCGCAATTTACTTTTAGTGAGGGTGCGAGAGTACGGAAAATAGGAGGAGAGCTTGCGCGCTCAGTGAGGGAGCAAGTTGATTTTGATTTCTGTGTTCATGAAGTATGAAGGGAGTAAAAGGAGAGAGCTATAGGGAGAGGTGGTCAACTGTCAGGTTGCGTTCCAGGAAATGATGTAGTGGTAAGGTGTTTGGGAGTGAGTGGCAATGCAATAAAAGGAGAGGAGATTCATGAGCTCGGATTCTTGTTCGTGGGTATATAGCAGGTTCAAACAAATTTACACTACAATTTGAAATTCAATTTGATAATTTGGTCCATTTTTCACTATAATAGATGAAAACTACACGAACTGTTATTTTCCTATCCCTTAAACATATTATTGAAAACTTAACAACTTAGACATTGATGTCATAAAATTTACAACAGTTAAGGTTAACATATATATTTATTTATGTTAATTATAATAATTAGGATATTAATAGTAAATTTAAATTTTTTAAATGGTTTGTGAAATCCTAAAGCTAACATATATTTCGTATGATATTAGAATCAGACGAAATAGGATTCGTTGGGCTCGTATGGACGTAGGCGATGCTATGGGACAAGTTCGATTAATTTTGATGCTACAAGTATTGTAGCATAAATTGAATTGGAACGCGATATCGACAATTACAAATCTCGGTGAGTAAATCTCACTCAATTTTTTATTTAGAATTATTTTTAGTCATTAAAAATAATTGATGGTTGTTTGGTTGCATTGAAATATTATTGTGGCTGTAAAATATATACTAGTTATTTAGGATTGGTGTTTGTGGTTATTATATATATATATATATATATATTGGTGATTGGAAAGTTCCCGCAGTACCATTAGCGGATGCCCACAGTATCATTAGCGGATGACCTTATACGCCCACGCTATGATAGTGGATGACCTTCTATACCGCGTTATCCTGCCTTAAAGCAGGATGGGTATTATTTATGTTGGCTAAAGTCTGTGGATGCAGGAAAATATGTTGGAGGGACTAACTGGATTCTGCAAAATTTATTATTGTTTATTTTCACATATATATTATCATATATGATGTGCTGATTGATAATTGAGTGGTTTGTTTGTTTAAATATCGCTGTACTCCAAAATGTTAATTTATAAAAATATAGTGAAAAGGATATTACGAGATTTAAAATGGAAAATCTATTTTTCAAAAATAGAATTTGAATTTTGAATGGGTTATAAAGGTATTAACTTGTTTTGAATAAGTAAAACCAGTATTGAATTTATAAACGAAGATAATAAATTAAATAATATAGGAAATTGAAGTGGTGAATTTATAAACGATGTTTATAAATTAAATAACACAGGAAATTGAAGTAAATCTATAAACGGTGTTTATAAATAAAATGGAATGATTTTCATTGGATAATCAAGGAATTGAAATGAATTTATAAACCAGCGTTTATAAATGAAGTGGAAAATTATCATTTGATAACTTGAATATTTAAATTCAAATGTGAATTTAAAAGTAGAAATGGGGAATTGTTTTAAAGAACTAAACGATGAAATTTATTCTAATGTTCAGCATATAAATTGAACTAAAATAAATCCGTAAGGATTTATAATTCGATTAGTTCGAATTTATTTAAATAATATATGTTTAGAATAAATATTAGGATTATATTAAATAGAAGTAAAATTTAATATTAAAATAGATTCTATGTTATATATAGATAAGTTAAAATAAATATAATATTCCAAAAATAAGTTTTTGGTTTTTAAATAGACTTCAAAATGAAACTTGTTAAATATATATAACAAGCAAGTTTATAAACGATGTTTATAAATGTGGTAAATTTATTATCAAGAGATAATTTATCATTTTAAATTCAAGTATGAATTTAAATTATAATTTGGAATCATTTCGAAAAAGGGAACGATAGTTTTTATTATGGAATTCGGAATATAAAACGAATTGAGTTTAAATAGATTTGAAATGAAACTCGGTTTTAATATATAAACAAGGAAGTTAGATTTATAAAGAATGTTTATAGATCGAGTAAAATAAATTATCATTTGATAATTTAGAAGTTTAAGTTCAAGTATGAATTTAAAAGTGAATTGGAAAACGGTTTGAGATAGAACGATAGATTTTATTCCGGAATTTGGATTATAAATTGAAATGAGAAAAATTCAGCGGGTTTATAATTGAAATTCGATTATATCAAGTTTTATAAATAATTTATTATTTATAAAGGAATTGGAATTAAATATAGAAGTTCGAAGTATAAATAAATATATAACTGAGTTAAGAAATAATCGAAATATTTAGTTAGATTTGGTAAGCGGGTTTAATTTATAATTAATTTTTAAGAATGGAAGTGAAATTTATTTATAAACGAAGTTTATAACGTTTATATTTAAATATAATTAAAATGAACTCGCTACAGCGCAATGTTCGTAAATGGGCGATTCGAACTTCATTTGAGTATATGGAACTCAAGTTAAGTCGGAATTCTTTGAAACAAGAACTGTCAGGACCAATTTGATAATAGTTTTCTAATGGAAAAGAAAATCTGGATTTCGTCTTATATATTTGGAGTTATGTTAAATTCAAACTTTCAGAAAATAGCGCCATAACCATTATAAAACCATAACGGTTTATTTAAATAAATAAAAGGGTTTTAAGTAAATAAAACTCGAATTTCCATTAGAAAAATCCAGACTTGAGATATAAAATAAATATGAACTCCAGTGAAGTAAGTGAAATGATTTTTGAAACAAAAATTTGATTTTTAGTTATTGAATAGAACTAACTAATTTGAATAATAATTAGTTAATCGAAATTTGATACGAAATTGGGCTTTGAATAAGTAAAGGTGATTTGAGAAATTATATTCTAAATCGAAAAGGAAACTTGAATTGAAAATGGAATTCAACTTGTTAATAAGCAAGTTGATATTATATTTGAACATGTTATGTTCAAACAAAGAAGTGAAATAGGCGAAATAGCTAATTAGAAAATAAATTAGCAAATTGGGTTAAGACGAATGGATTAAGTTGAAACCAAATGGAAATATTTGGATATGAGTTAAGTAGGTTTGGAATGAAGTATATGAAGAGATATAAATTGAAATGCCGGACCAAAAGGTACATATTTAATTTAATATGAGATTTAATGCACCGAATCGGCAAGTCGCTTAGCTTTTTAATTTTCTTTTTGAATGGAAAGGACCTAGAGAGGCGTTTGGTGGTTGTACCGAGTGACCCGTACAAAGGAGGTTATGGCGAAATTTTCCGGAAATTTAAGGAGTTAGAATATTTTTAAGAAAATTGGATAACTAGAAAATCAATATATCAATATATATTGAATTCGATAAGGAAAAGAATTTAAAATAGAATACTATAAACAAAAAGGAAATCGATAATCTAGTAATAGAAAGACAAACGTATATACGTTTTAGAAATGAATTATTGGTTTTTATAGTGTTGATTATTCGAGAATAATGGTCTTGTCTTTTTTGAAGTTAAGGATGTTTTCAGTCAAGGTCTGAGAGGTAATTCTACCCCAACTTGATTGATTTCATTATTAATAGATAAATAGCAAGATTCAGTGTCGAAGATAAATGTTTAAAGAAATTTATTTGAATGCAGTATTTTGGATTGTTATAAGAATGTTTTACACAACATTCGTTTTAACCTTAGGAAGTGGAATTTTGGAAATATAATAAATAAATATTTCTTGAGTGTATAAATAAATGGGCGTGAAAGAGATAAGTAATTGAAATGTTTTCCGATTATAAATAGAAGATATTTTCTACGTATAGAAAATAAAAGAAGGCGATATATAGAAATGCTTTCTAAATAGCGTAAAAGGCCAAGATGGTTGTTGAAAATATTTGGTTAACAAATATTGATAAGGAAATGAAGAAGTGATTTAATTAATGAAATATTAATTAAGGGGCCCAGTGATTGTTTGATGCTTTGAAGAGTGTTTGTTTTTCTTCGATAGTTAAATAATCAACTATCGAAGTGTTTGCCAATATTGTTGTCAATATGGAGAGAACGGTTGGAGTATTATCCGAGAACCACTCCGTATTGATAGTAGCGTTGCGAATCAGATTATAAGAAGATAATCAGAGACGGAGTAGAGTGCAAGGGCTTTTTCTTTTAATGGAAATTGTACCTTCGGTTTCGTTCAATCCCAGAATGAACTTTTATGGGCGAATGTCTGACAGAGTATTTCCAGTGATCGCATATGTTATTTTGTACAAATCAATTAATGATTAATGGATCTGACAATGTGTCATTCAAAGTGATTAATGGATCTGACAATGTGTCATTCAAAGTGATTGTGCTGTCAATGAATGGTAAGTAATCGTAGACTTAGGCCTCAACAACGGGGAAATGACAAAAATCGGGCAGGCAACATGGCTAAGTGGGTAGCTCCCAATTAGTGTGTATTATCACCTATCTAGAGAAATTCATTTCATTCTTTATTCTATTCGATGTTGCCCCATTCGGGAAAACGGTTGCTAATCCCAACCGTTGGTGATTTACATTCGATACACTCAAGCGAAATGAGTGGTCGGTCATGTGTGGTCGGGTTACAAGATGTTCATGTTGAACCCAGTGTATTCTCTTCTAGAGACGCACTATCGGAATGTGAGATGCAAGCGTTCCGCTAGATTTATATTTATTTGATTTAGACACTATTATAATATCAAAAGAGTTTTGATATAAAGATTATCGTTTCTTTCAAAAGGATTCTGAAAGTTAAATCAAGTGTTTTGGATCCTCATAAGGGAAAAACCCGTTCCGTGTTATACGGCGTGGTCTTATGAGATATCATTTATTTTCTTAAACTGTTTTAAATTCTTTACTCATACCAGTCCCATGATAGACCCAGAGTTTATTTTGTTTTACCTAAACTCTTGGGTGCCCAAATTTGTACGGGCAGTCAAGTAATTTAGGATTTTACAGATCTATCTAAAGGAGCTTGGAGCAGGAGGCTTCAGTGTTAGATATATAGTATTTTCATTTCCGTTGTGTGTGGTTCTCTGATAAATGTATGTTATGCAGTTAAAATTTTATATTTCAAAAGTTATGATATATTATATTTTGTTCCGCTGCGATGTGAGATTCTGTGTTGTTATTTCTGTTCTTCTTCTACCTTCTTCTTCTTAAAAAAATGATTTGTATTTCTGTGATATTTGGGTTGGATATGTGATGTATGTAGTCGACTCAGATAGTACGGATTTGTGGGCCATTACACTCATTTAGTCATAATCTCAATTTACACCTTTACTACAACTTATCGTTGTTTACTTGTTTCTCTTAACTAAGGCCCATTAATAAGTTTCTCTACCCATTTATTATAACCTTATGTTATAATTTCCTCTTGTCCCTAGGACAAGTCCAAACATGTTATTCTTATCAGCAGGTTTCAGACTTCCAACTTTACAGATTACTTAATTTATAATTAAGTACAACTTCTTATATTTCATGTATTTTTCCCCTTTTCTCAACTGGTTTATGGATTTCCCATTTACTGATTACTTAATTTACAGTTAAGTATCCCTTATCTCATTTCACCAGTTATCCCATTTCCCTACTAGTTTATTATAACCTAAGTTATAATCTTCACTTGTCCATAGGACAAGTCTACCTATTATGCAACATTTTCATTAATGTTATTTATTTATAATAGGTTATTATCATTCCCCATTTAAACCATTTTCTTTTACTGTTGTATTCCAGTATTGCTCATTCACTGTAATATATGTTCCTTATTTTAATTAAGGAAAACACTTCATACACCTTATCAGTTTGATGTATAGAAGGAACCAGTGATTTATTTTCATAACGTATTTCCATCTAAATCCGTGGTGGTAAGTAATTTCTTTTCTTTATTCACTGTGGCTTACTTGCAACCACGTTCTCAGAAATAGGCCATTTAGGGAAATACATCACTTTTCCTTCATATCACACTAACTCAGTCCATTACATCCCTTTCTTTTTATTTTTTGAGTTATACATTTAATTACCATCATTGCCATTTATTCATATCTTGTTACACACACACACACACACACACACACACACACACACACACACATATATATATATATATATATGCACTAGACCACTCACATTAAGTCTACACTGATGGACGAGGGATTTGCCGGGTGGGTCCGGGTAGACTTCTACCACAAGTTGACTTAACCTCGTGTCTTAGTACCATTGCATGTTTTAATTATGCACTTAGACCCCTCACATTAGATTTACCGCTAGTGAATGCTGGATCTGCCAGGCGGTTCCGGGAAGGCTTCTATCACAAGTGCAATCTAGCCTCGTGTCTAAGAGCGTTATAGTGTCAAATTAGTGTAAATCTAGGCAATGTTTGTTCTTTAACAATTAATCCTATTCATGTGAATTTTAGGCATATTATCCTTTTTACTGTAATCTAGTTTACATGTCGTCCAATTATGTTTATATTTTGTCGCATGTTCTTTTTGACATGTGTTTAACTCTATTTTGACATGTAAACATTCAATCAGGTAATTGTTCAAATCTAACAGGTTAACATGTCATTTACTCAATAATATGCCACAAGTGAATCATATAATTATAACTACAATAGTCATTGCCCATATTCTAACAAGTTTATTCAACATGTAATCATTCCACACTTTAACTGATTCAAAGTATGAATATTCATATTAACATCTCAACTTGTTATAATAATAATTCTCAATTAATCTGTCAATTTCATAATTAATAAAAAGGGGAATGTAAACGATAATATATTATTATCTAAAGGCTATAGCTTAAACCCACTCACCTTGTAAGCTTTCCAAATTCTGGATTTGGTCCAGATCTATCATTCCATGGTTTTCCCCCTAATTTGATTCAGAACCTTACAAATATGGATTCATAACTTTTTACTAAAAGAAAGAAAGAAAAAGAAGAAAGAGAAGAGAATTGAAAATAGACCAAATCTAGGAATTACCTCACTTCGTTAAGAGATCTGGACAACCATTTACAAGCATATGTTCCTTTCCTCTAGATTTAGATTAAGAATTTTTTTCTAAACTAATAACCTAAATTTTCTGAATAGATTAGGGGAGGAAGAGGGAAAACAGCAAAGCTTCAGCGTAGCCTCAGAAATATGAGGTTTAGGATTAGCTCTAGGGTCTTATTTATAGGTGTATCAGAGAAACCAGGCCCTCAAATCTGAATTAAAAATATCCAAACCGACCATGTCAGGGAGAACTTTCCAGATCCGCGGGTGGGTCGACCCCTAAGTCGACCCCCTGTTGGTGGGTCGACTCGGTCCCTAGGTCGACCCCCTTGTTGGTGGGTCGACCCAGCCCCTAAGTCGAACCCCAACGGTCCATTTTCCCTTCGAACTTTCCCGCTCGCGATTTGATTTTCTGGATACGTTTTTATTTAACATATATACAAATAAGATCCTTATATATATATACAAACTTCTATTGCTCGTAACTCTTTCATACGGTGTCCGATTTACGCAAACTAGGTGTTATCTTGACTAGAATTTCAAGACGGACACAATGGCGTAGTCCATTTTACTTGATTCTGAATATTTAATTAAGTTATTCTTATTTTATTATTTTGAGTTAAAAATGCGGGGTGTTACATTCTCCCACCCTTAGGAAATTTCGTCCTCGAAATTTGATAAGGGTAAAATCAATTAACCCTGCGCATAATATACATCCATCATGTGTGCATCCAATTTTTTGCAAACATTGTGCACTTGTGCAAAGTGAAGTACAACGTAATAATACATGTATTCCTAAGCGGTAGCAAAATTTTCAAAATCCTTTTAAAACATGATACTCACATCCTAAATATACTGGTAGTTCTATATGAATGCAATATTTTGAAAATCAAAAATGCTTTTTCATCCAAATTTTCTCACGCTCTTACTGAGTAAGAAAGTTCTTCATCCAATTGTTGCATCCATAATCCTACCAACCAACTTTATTTTTTGAATTTCAGAAAAAAATCTAATTTTCTAAATTTGACTTCTTATGTTACAAAAAAGGTGGAAAACGGAAAATTTCACATCTTCCGGTTTTCTTTTCTATACCTTTTTCCAACCGTACTTGGATTTTATGAAACTATTTATAAAGATCTCCTATTTTCCTATCCAAGCACCGCCCATATAAGAAATTTTTCTTTTTTTTTTTACTGATTTTCTTTTTCATCTTATCTTGGATTTTTTTATCTTTATCCATCTTTTCTCATAACTTATCATGTTGTTGCTTTACTGAATTTTCTGATTCCTTTTTAGTTGTACCTTCTCTCTTTTATTAGCTTTTTTAATTATCTGATCTAAGTTTAAATTTAAATAAGCCTTCTAGTCTTTCAACTAAAACAGGAGAACAGACACCTTACACAACTACTAATAAGGGCCAAGAATCTCGGGACTATGTCCCCCTCAGACAGAAAAGTCCAAACTATGAGATCCACAACAGGTTTAGGTGTAACCCTAACTACCCAATAAGAACAAAATAATGGAACGATCCCAACAGGAATGTAATAACGGGTTTTACCACTAACATGAAAATTAGTAACAGGGTCTAAACACTTACTTGCTCTTTTTCTATCTAGTAGTCACTACTAACTCTAACATTGTACCAACAATTAGTTTAAGCAACACCCTAGGCTTTTTAATGCTTACGCATTCTACGGGAACTTACCATTTTTCCAGGATAATTTTTGTTGTTTACTTTATAGCCTCAAACTTTTCCCGTCTTTCCTAAGGCACTAACCCTTTCCTACTCCATCCTTTTAAAACATGGTTTTTCCTTTTTATTTAAACTTTTCTTCCAAAAATTTACAAGTGTCAAAACTTTAATTTTTTCATGAAAACTTTCTCTTGTCAAACCATAAAAACATGTCGGCTTAAAAAAATATAAATCATTTTTTTTAAATCATAAAAACTTGAGTTGATAAGGACAACTATTTCTCAATTGGGTTTACGGCTCATCCTTGCCTATAAGGTCAGTTCAGTCTCTTACTACAAGGTGCAATCATCTACTATATTCTTAATTTCTACAACTTATTTTGTCCACCCAACAAAATTATCTTGTTAAAATAATTTATCAAAAAGGTTTGTCATAAGAATAGAGATTTCAAATCTTTCTTTATTAAAAATTCCTGTATGAAATATAACAAGAAAACTAGCGAGCTATACATGCTCTATAATATGCACCTTTTAGTGAGAGAATTTTACTTGAGATAAAGTTTTTGGAAGAAATCACTATTTACAAAATATACCCCATTTTACTTTAAAACTCAATATGTACTTCTTTACATATTTAAAAACATAACTTTTAAGATTAAAACCTGAAAACACCATAAACCATTTTCCCAAAACTTTTTTAAAACCTCAAGTTCTTAAAATTTAACAATGGGGTTAGACTCAAAGCGGGTTTCCAATTTTTCTAGGCTTTCTTAGACACTCCCTAAGGTCAATCCTCTCAACTATATATATTCCTAATCCATTATTCTCTTTTCAACCTTTTCCATTTTATAAGGTTTTACTGCCAAACCCACTAATCCAAAATACTAATCATATGGGATTCTCCTTTCTCTATTTCAAAATATATTGTACACTTCTCACCCAAATTTTTTAAAGGTCTCAAATTTCCAAATTCATTCCTTTAGTGTACAAAATAATCATCCCAATCCTTACCATATTATACTCTTTCTATTTAGTGGGTTCCTCTATGGATCTAAGTATATGTATAATATTTATATATATTTTTAAAAAAAATACAATTACGTTCACTCACTATTTATACAGGAATCCTAAACCTAAGCTCTGATACCAGATGTAACAACCCCAATTCCGACAGATCATTTTTTTTTTAAATTCTAATCTATCGGAACTCAAGTTGTTGTGCTCTGGTATCCTACAGAAAAGACAGAGACATAAAATATGTCAGAGCTCAGAAAACATCTCACAGCGGAATGGATAAAATATAATATAATCAAAGTATAGCCCTATGCCACAAATCTAACATGCGAATATGTTATGAGGAGGGAGTCAGAACACAAGTTCTGGTGACTAGATTTAAATTATACACTTTGGAAATTCCTACATATACCATTCAATCATATTCTCTTATTTATTAGGTTACTTGGGTTAACAGCACTCAAGGCTTATACATACGTCGTATTTCCCAGTTGATTAACCTAATATAGTACATATGTAGCTACCCCCAATATTAAGGTACACCCCATGGTACCCCAGTTGCACGGTCTCCACCGTAACACCATCAAAATATACGCAGTCCCTCATCCTATGTCGTAGTGACGTACGGGTCACTATATAACAATGTTATGTTCCGCATATATCTATCTTACTATGCTACGTAAGCGTATAGACTGTCACCTTCGATCAAATCAGATTCCATACTAGACTAATGCCTTTAAGTCTACGATACACCACCCAGAGCTAACACGCATGTATTTAGACTGTCCACATATGTATCATCAATCGTAGCTCGATGCCATAACCGCACGTCCTCTAATGTGCACTGAGTTCCGTGGCAGGGCGATACAAGAAACACAGAATTCGCTCGGGAGCTTTTCCATATCTGTACAGGCCCGTTTTTAAGAGCCTCTATATACAGATATTCCTAGGATCTGTTTTCACGGTGGCTATGGCCCCATCTTGGCCCCTCCCTCAACTAGTAAAAACTACAAGAGCTTAATGACTGCCCCTAAAGAAAACAATCTAAACATACATTTGGCGTCTTCCCTCAACCACCGTACCCCGATAGTGAAAGGTGAATAGTCTATTGGTTTCAGCTCTAGTCTTCTCGCATCCCACTGGCTGCCGATGACGGGTATCCAACGATCTACTATCCTTATTGGTCGTGACCCTTCGCCTCCCCGTTGAGGCGACCGCCGAATCACCTTGGTGTCATAGCATCACAACATTCTGACTGCATAGCCGCTTCTGTAGTCAAGGCTCAACCACCTAGTCGTTACGCGCAGACCCAACCTCTACGAGCATAGCCTAAACATCTGGCACTGCACAGAGGACTACTAGGAGCACCTTACGTATCTCAGGAAGCCGCGTGCTTCCCCTTCCAGTCCTTCGGAGCCGTCAGAAAAATCAGATGAATGTGCGCTCCCCTCGTGCCTTATAACACCACGATGTTCTACCCCGTTGGGTTATTCACCCTCAAACATGTGGACTGATCCAAGCACCTCCCTTTAATATCTTGTTAGACCCTATGTCTAAACATTCTTTTACGCGCTTGCCTTACCTCATCAGGTTTCCATTTAACTTGGTTATTCCCATTCACATTGAATTCTTAATCAAGTTACCAAGTTCCTCTTGCTTATTAATTCCAGTCATATAACTTAACCCATTAAGCTTACTAATAAGCCCATAACATGTTATTCCCTAGATTGTGGCCCAAGGTCTGTAATTCACAATCTCTTTTACATTCTTGCTAGATTTCAAGGTTACAATAACATGTTCTACTTAATATGTAATTAAGTATATCTCAATTCACGTGTTTTCTAATTAACATGTCACTTACCATTTATGATTAAATATAACTTATTTCATCTTATAAGTTTTCCTCATCCTTTCTCATTTAATCATAATCCCATTTTACACCATTACTACAACTTATCGTTGTTTACTTATTAACTTAGTTCTCTTAACTAAGGCCCATTTTCTCTAGCCATTTATTATAATCTTATGTTATAATTTCCTCTTGTCCCTAGGACAAGTCCAAACATGTTATTCTTATCAGCGGGTTTCAGACTTCCAAGTTTACAGATTACTTAATTTATAATTAAGTACAACTTCTTATATTTCATATATTTCCCCCTTTTCTCAGGTGGTTTCCGGCTTTCCCGTTACTGATTACTTAATTTACAACTAAGTATCCCTTATCTCATTTCTCCAGTTAATCCATTTCCCTACTAACTTATTATAACCTAAGTTATAATCTTCACTTGTCCCTAGGACAATTCTACCTATTATGAAACATTTTCATTAATGTTATTTATTTATAATAGGTTATTATCATTCCCCATTTAAACCATTTTCTTTTATTGTTGTATTCCAGTATTCCTCATTCACTGTCATATATGTTCCTTATTTTAATTAAGGAAAACACTTCATGCACCTTATCAGTTTGATGTATAGAAGGAACCAGTGATTTATTTTCATAACTTATTCCCATCTATATCCGTGGTGGCAAGCAATTTCTTTCCTTTTCTTACTTTATTCACTGTGGATTACTTGCAACCACGTTCTCAGAAATAGGCCATTTAGGGAAATACATCACTTTTCCTTCATATCACACTAACTCAGTCCATTACATCCCTTCCTTTCTTAATTTCTAAGTTAGACATTTAATTACCATCATTGCCATTTATTTATATCTTGTTACATACATACATACATACATACATACATATATATATATATATATATATGCACTAGACCTCTCGCATTAAGTCTACACTTGTGGACGCTGAGTTTGCCGGGCGGGTCCGGGCAGAATTCTATCATATGTTGACTTAACCTCATGTCTTAGTACCATTGCATGTTTTAATTATGCACTTAGACCCCTCACATTAGATTTACCACTTGTGAATGCTTGATATGCCGGGCGGTTCCGGGCATACTTCTATCACAAGTGTAATCTAACCTCGTGTCTAACAGTGTTACAGTGCCAAATTACTGTAAATCTAGGCATGTTCGTTCTTTAACAATTATTCCTATTCATGTGAATTTTAGGCATATTATCTTTTTACTGTAATCTAGTTTACAGTAATCTAATTTACATGTCGTCCAATTATGCTTATATTTTGTCGCATGTCCTTCGTAACATGTGTTTAACTCTATTTTTACATGTAAACATTCAATCAGGTAATTGTTCAAATCTAACAGGTTAACATGTCATTTACTCAATAATATGCCACAAGTAAATCATATAATTATAACAACAATAGTCATTGCCCATATTCTAACAAGTTTATTCAACATGTAATCATTCCGCACTTGAACTGATTCAAAGTATAAATTATTCATATTAACATCTCAACTTGTTATAACAATAACTCTCAATTAATCTGGCAATTTCATAATTAATAAAAAGGGGAATGCTAAACGATAAAATATTATTACCTAAAGGCTATAGCTTAAACCTACTCACCTCGTAAGCTTTCCAAATCCCGGATCTGGTCCAGATATACCATTCCATGGTTTTTCCCCTAATTTGATTCAGAACCTAACAACCATGGATTCATAACTTTTTACTAGCAGAGAGAATGAAAAAGAAGAAAGAGAAGAGAATTGAAAATAAACCAGATCTGGAAATTACCTCACTTCGTTAAGAGATCTGAACAACTATTTACAAGTATATGTTCCTTTCCTCCAGATTTAGATTCAGAATTTTTTTCTAAACAAATAACCTAAATTTTCTGAATAGATTAGGGAGGAAGAGGGAAAACAGCAGAGCTTCAGCGTAGCCTCAAAAATATGAGGTTTAGGGTTAGCTCTAGGGTTTATTTATAGGTGTATCAGAGAAACCAGGACCCTCAGATCTGAATTAAAAATATCCAAACCGACCACGTCAGAGAGAACTTTCAAGATCTGCGGGGTGGGTCGACCCCCCTGTTGGTGGGTTGACCCGGCCCCTTGGTCGAACCCCAACGGTCCATTTTCCCTTCGAACTTCCCCGCTCGCGATTTTGATTTTATGGATACATTTTTATTTAATATATACATATAAGCTCCTTATATGTAGGCAAACTTCTAATGCTCATAACTTCTTCATACGGTGTCCGATTTACGCAAACCAGATGTCTATCTTGACTAGAATTTCAAGATGGACACAATGGCACAGTTCGTTTTACTTAGTTCTGAATATTTAATTAAGTTATTCTTATTTTATTATTTTGAGATAAAAATGAGGGGTGTTACAATTAACAGAACAACCTTGCACTTTACTTCGTCTTCAATTATTTTCAATATATCTAATTCGCAACGCCTATGCCTATACGTTGTGGTTTTAGGATAATAAATCCAACCGGTCTCTCCGTATTAACAACGATCACCAAAAAGTCTTTAATAGCCAATGATTTAACTATCAACGAAAAACAAAACATCCATCAACCAATCACTAACCCTTTCTAATACTTCATTAATTGAATCGTTTCCCAGATTCCTTATTGAATTCAATATATATCGATATATTGATTTCTTGTTATCAAATCTCTTCTAACTCCTTTTAATTATATATGTATCGATATATTAATTTCTTGTTAACAATTATATATATATCCGAATATATTTTAATTCTCTTATATACAAATCGAATTCCATTTCTAACTCAAGTTTCATATTCGATTTCAATTTCAAATCCACAATTTCAAGTCACTTAAGTTCAATCCCCAAACTCCTTTAACTAATTTGTTCTAATTAGTTAACTTCATTGAGTAACTAAAATCTGATTTGCCCCAAAAATTACTTTGACTATTCCATTTGAATTCATATTTATTTTATAACTCAAATCTGGTTTTTAATGGAAATTCGTATTTTTATTCACTCAAAATCCTTTTAATTTATTAAATAAATCATTTTGGTTTAATAACAATTATAGTGCTGTTTTCCTAAAAATTAGATTTTGACATAAGTCAAAATCGATAAGGCGAAATCCAGGTTTTTCTCTTCCTTTTGAAAACTATCATTTAATAAGTCCAAG
The DNA here is from genome assembly GCA_030737875.1 of Allium sativum. Taxonomy (NCBI): domain Eukaryota; kingdom Viridiplantae; phylum Streptophyta; class Magnoliopsida; order Asparagales; family Amaryllidaceae; genus Allium; species Allium sativum. Next base: position 416,636,752 of record CM060913.1, on the reverse strand, counting down.
CGTTTCTTGTTTCATCAAATTTCGACTTATATTGAGTTATGTATACTCAATTAAAGTTCGAATCGTCAAATTACGAACTACCACACCGCGACGAGTTCATTTTTAATTGAATTAAATATAAACATTAAAAGTTCGTTAATAAGTTTCAACTCTACTCCTTCAGCAAAATAATATAAATTAAACCGTTCTTCCAAATCTAACTTAAAACTCCGATTTTTCAGAATCATCAATTATTTTATTTTAATTCACAAATCAGTTGTAACTTATATTTACAACTCAATGTCTATACTAAATTTCCATTTCCTATGTAAATAAATTATTTATAATATTTGATATAATCGAATTCCAATTATAAATTTCTTTTATGGGAATAATCAATTAATTCAACATTCTTTACCATTACAAACTAATATCATCCCTTGATAATAGTGTAGTCGTTCAAGTTGGGGTATTTTATTTACCTCTCAGACCTTGATCGACAACGTTCTTATCTTAAGATAGATAAAAGCTTGTAATACAAAAACTCGATTTAAATCTCACCTTCTACTCCTATTCTTACATTTGGAAATTTATTTCCAAATTACTCGATGAAAATTACTTCATCACATTTATAAACGTTGTTTATAAATTAGCTTCCTTATTAAAACAAAACTTCAATTTTAATAATATATTTAAAACTCTATTCCAATTTTGGAATATTTTATTTTCATAACTTATATATATATATATATATATATAAATTAACATGAAATCTATTTCATATTTAAATTTAAGTTTTAGTTTTTACCTAGTATAATCCTAATACCTTATCTAGAAATAATTTATTTATAAATTCGACATGGTCGAATTCTAATCATAAATCCGTATGGGTTTATTTCAATTCATTTTACATTCCGAATATCGAAATAAATTTCATTTTTTTCTTTCCCATAAACGATTTCAAATTATAAATCCCTTTTTAAGTTCATACTTGAATTTAATTTATAAGTTATCCAATACAAATTCCCCTCTTTTATTTATGAACATCGTCTATAAATTTCATTTCTTGTTTTAAATATTAAAACAAGTTTCTATTTCAAATTCCATTTGAAATCCAATTTCTACATTAAAAAATTGTTTTTCTCTTTTTAAATTCATACTTGAATTTACATTTCTAAATTACCCGATGATAATTTATAAACATCGATTATAAGTTCAACTACTTGTTTTTATTATTAAACAAGTTAACATTTTTCCTAGCCAATTCGAAATTCAATTTCTATTTCGAAAAAATAAATTTTCCTTTTTAAATCTAAAAATTTCTTTTTATGATACTTTTAAATATCGATATCTAGGGCTAGTGATATTCAACATCCAAATACACCAACCATCAATCCAATTCAAAATATCACATATATATAAAATATGTAGACAACAATAATAAATTTTTGAGGAATCTAGTTGGATCCCTCCAACTTGTTTTCCCTGCATCCACAGATGTTAGATAACATAAATAATGTCCATCCTGCTTCAAGGCAAGATATTATGGTATAGAAGGTCATCCACTCAATATATCGTGGGGCGATAAGGTCATCCGCTAATGATACTACGGGCATCCGCTAATGATACTGCGGGCATCCGCTAATGGTACTGCGGGAAATATCCTCTCTATATATATATATATAATATCCACAACCACCAAGCCTAAATATAACTAATATATATAATAACCACAATTTATCAATAAACAACAATGCAACCAATCAACCAATAAACAACATATAAATATTTGTATTAAATAAAAATTCGATTATAATAAATTATAATCGAACCAAAGAGTAAGTTTACTCACCTTGATTTTAATTGTATTTTTATTTCTATTAAATCTCGTACGTCGCAGCTACAAATCCACTTGAGTCGTCTTGAATGAATTTATCTTGCCCCTACGATTTTTGATTTCACATTTAATGATTCATGCTATTATCAACTTAAATTAACTAATAGCTAAATAAATTTAAACTAATCTAATTTAATCAAAGACATTACAAAACTAATTATAGTTAATTTACCTTAATCCGCTTTTGAATCTTTCTTCTCCTCTGTGAAACAAAATGCCGAAGTCTGCTTCTTACTAGCTCACCATGAACAAACTCCCTCCTTTGGTCCTTCCTGAGCATCCCAACATCAAACTCGAGCTACTCCCTGCTATCCCAATCCGTCAGATTAGTGTGCTCCTTTACCCAAATCGACGACATTTCCTATAGCACATGACTCGCCACAAATTTGAGAACTCAAGCTACTCTTCTTCACCTAAGCCTCCCTACATCACGCTGCTTACTTTCATCACCTCGTTCCAAAGGCACGAAGCTCGAACACCCTTCAGATCATTTCTACTACATACTTACTGCAGCACCACCAAATTGCCTCAAAAATCCATTGCCTTCACTACCACGAACCCGCTCCAATAACAACCAACACCACGTCAACCCCCCCCAATCACCACTACTGCCTTCCAGAAATCGGTCAACCATCCCCACGAACACAACGTCATTTGAATAATTGGATTTTATGTCTTAAATACGTAATTGTATATGTTTTACAAACAACAACATCAATGGTTTTGTTTTGTTATCATAAACAAAACCTATGCGGTTATGCCATGCTACCTTCAACATCTATGAATAGAGATATTATTAAGATGAGTGGATATTATGTTTTAAATATTTAATTGTATTTGTATATGATTTTACTTGGTGAGCCTGAGTTGTGGTCACTGAGCAGTAAAATAAAAGTAGTTAAATTATGACAGCACCATCTATGCTGACGCTGAGTTACAAATCCAGTTTTCACTCTTATTTTTTAATTTTGGGTTTGTGGTTGTATATTTATTTTAGGATTAATTTATAATTTCATGATAATCAATTTCAATTAATTCTAAATTGACAGTAGTTTATGAATTTTTTAATGGCTAGTTAACGTATAATTTAGCGATAAATAACTATGTTTTCATAGGAATATGCGATTAAAGGATTTTAGTCCAATCAATTAGTTATGAAGTATTTTTGCTTCAAATTATCATTGAAAATATTTTTGATAAATTACAACGAGTAGATTATACATTCATTATTTATTTTTATTTGTTCCATTTCATAGTTATAATAACCAGTAACATGCATTATTATTCAATATTCATTAGTAATATGTATTAATTTTGTTGTATAATTTGAATTATTGTTGCAAATATTTTTCTATTTTTTCCTTTTTTCGTTATTTTTAAACAATATAAACTATTTAAATGTAACACATTAGCATTTATTAGCATTTGTATAGGGCCTTATTTTCACATTCGGCTTTTAGGTACCAGAACACGTTAGCATTTATTAGCATTTGTATAGGGCCTTATTTTCATATTCGGCTTTTAGGTACCAGAACTTCTGGACCAATCCAACTCCAATTGGAGACTCAAAGCCACTTAAATTTCCTTCCCTATCGATTTTCTTCTCCGTTCTCCCACTCCGTCGATTTTTTCTCACTCTTTAGTTTATCGATGGAAGAAACACTAAATGATCACACATCCGAAGATAACCATCGAAAGCACATCGCCCTGCTCACTCGCCTCTCGAACCGACCGACAACCCAGTCTAACTCCAAACCCGAATCCGAATCGCTCTCCTCCTTCCTCTCCCTTTTCTCCGAATCAAAACAATCCGTCCATTCGGATCTCACCCGCTTCCTCTCTCTGAATCCAAAACCCGATCCCAGTAACGCTAAACTCGAACTCGAAAAAATCTCATCTTCCATTTCGAATCTCGAGGAAACCCTAGCTCAGAATTCCTACTTTTTACCTTCCTACGAGCTCCGTGCTGCATTGAGATCCATTTCAGATCTAAAAGAAGCTTTAGAAAAAGCAAGCGCACAATTAATTCCTAGAAAGAAATTTTCTTTCAGGAACAAAGCAACGTCTAAGAAAGATCCAGCCGAATTGTTTAGAAAACCGGAGGAAAGGTCCGATTTGGGCGTTCATGCTTTGGAGATGAAGGATTCTCCAGGGTTTAGGAATAAAAAAGGAGAAATTCTAGTGAAGGATTTCAGAAATGTTGATTCACATGGAGAGTTCACCCTTTCAGATTTGAATGAATGTGAGGTGTACATGAAAGGGAAGATCAGAGCTTTGTTTTTCAACAGAATATATAACTGTAAGATATTTTGTGGACCTGTCTTTGGATCCATATTGATTGAAGATGTAAGAGGCTCTATATTCATGCTGGCTGGTCATCAAATGAGAATTCACGAGGCAAGAGAAAGTGATTTTTATCTGAGAGTGAGGAGTAGACCAATTATAGAAGATTGTAGTAATGTAAGGTTTGGTGATTATAGGTTTAAATATGATGGCATTGAGGAGGATCTATCAGGTTCCGGGCTAAAGGAGGAGACAGATTGTTGGAAAAATGTGGATGATTTTAAGTGGTTGAAAGCAGTGCAATCACCTAATTGGTGTTTGATTCCGGAAGATCAAAGGCTGGAGATCGTTGATGCCTCAAAGTTTGAAGAGAGCTTTGATTCCTAGTTAGTTGGGTTTGAGTCAGGTATTGTATTCAACTCTTTGGTTTACTGGTTGCTGTTCATTTCGTTACTTTGTTTGTTAATATTGGACAACCTAGTTTTGTTGAGGAAAGTATATTATGGTTTATTAGGTGTTTTTAATAAGCAGCCGTATTTTGTAGAATCGCATGAGCTCAACGGATTTAGACCGTGTAAATATTGTTGTGTTTATAATGAAAAGTGGGATTACTAACATTAAAATGGATAATAAGGAACGAGCAACCATTAAGTTATGCATTATGGTATGGTTCTTGTAGGAAAAATGAATAATGTTGATAAAAAATATATGTATTAAATGGTATGAATTATTAATAAGAAAATAATAATTTTTTTATTCTCGATAAAATAACAACACCACATGACATTATTAATAAATATAATCTTGTGGTACTGATAATACGAACAAAGAAGAATGGTATTTTTAGTTGACTATAATAATTTACGGTGTTAATAATAAAAAAGATAATGAATAATATTATTAATAAAAAGCAATAATATATTGTATTAAATGATAATAACAATAATAATATGGTATTAATAAAATATAATAACATGTGTTATCTTAATGAAGAATATTTTATGGTATTGTTGGCAAGGTTTTAAATCTCGGATATCGGTTGCGTTTCGTCTCAGGGATTTTATAGACTCGGTCTCGTATTAGGGGAGATCTCGGACGAGATGAGTCTAACTCGGGAGTTCGTCTCGGATTTTCATCTCGGGTCCGAAAGTTCATATCGGAACAATCACGGGTTACATGATATGTTAAAAATGATATTTTAACAAAATGATTTTTATGAATCTATTGAAAACATAGGAACTTAAACTTAAAATACAAAATAACTTTATTATTCTTTATTTTGCGAAAGATCATTCATACTCTAAATCATAATATGCTTAAAACATAAATATTGTTAGACATGAAACATTAAAAGGATCCAAAACATTAAAAAAAATCAGCATAAATAGACCATAAAATACATAATTTCATAAGTAACATGTATGTAAAAAGACGAATATTAAAATCATAAGCATTGTAAAACATATACGAACGTACAATATAGGCATTTAACATGAAAAATGTAAAATAACAAAAGGTTGATATGGCTAGATTTGAGTTTTTTAATTATAGTTTTAGTTCAGGCACAGATTTAAATTTTAGCCCAAAAAAATTAAGATCTCGGGCAATATTCCAGTATTTTGTCTCGGTCGATATATCGTTCAATATTGCAATATCTCGAGCGATATATTCGAAAGGAGATTTAGAGTGATATTTGTTATTTCGTTCCGGAAGGAGTTCAAAACAAGATCTCAGAGGAGATCTCGGGCGATATTTGCGAGATTTGAAACAGTGATTGTTGGTAAATGAATAATGATAATAAGCAATATTAGCAATTAAAATTAATAATCTGTTAGGTAGGATTAAGCAAATTGTATTATATATATGGTACTAGTAAACACAATAATATCATAGTTATCAAGGCGCGCCTAAGCACAAAAAAGCTCAAGGCTTGCGCCTTTTTGCAGTTTGAGTTTTTTTTTTTTTTTTTTTTTTTTTTTTTGCTAAATTTAAAATTTTGTTTATATATAGTTAAATAAAAAAATTGATTGTTCAACAAATTATAAAATATGGTTTAAAATTTAAATCTTATTAATAAAATATATGTAAATAATTGATTGAATTATAAAATAGGGTTTAAAAATTAATTTGTAGTTAGTAAAATAGTAGATCAAACTCATATAAAAGGCACACAAAAAAGCCCCAGGCTCAATGCTTGCGCCTTAGCGCCTAACTACTGTGGATAATATAATTTAGTTTACTTTACAATAAAAGACAGATTACTTAAAAGTTCAAAATTAGATGTATAAGAACGAAGGAAAAGAAGAGGAACGATCCCCTTGCACTCTAAAATTGACGAGGCATTCATGAAAGTCGCATCTCATGATAAAACAAAGCTAGCTGAAATCCGATGTCCGTGTTCGGAATGTCGTTGTATGAAACAGAATAATATAATTTAGTTTACTTTACAGTAAAAGACGGATTGCTTGAAAGTTCAAAGTTATATGTATAAGAATGAAGGGAAAAGAAGAAGAACGATCCCCTTGCGTTCTAAAATGACATCGAAGCATTCATGAAAGTCGCATCTCATGATAAAACAAAGCTAACTGAAATCCGATGTCCGTATTCGAAATGTCGTTGCATAAAACTTCAGGATTACGATATTGTAATTCATACATTGCATAATGGTTTTTAGCCAAACTATTATTATGGTCAGTCGAGCTTTGTGACATTCTTATGTATACTAATGGAGGCCAGGATCTGTTTTGTGAGATTGGCTGCAGCAGGTTTAGTTATCATCTACTTTTTGTTCACCGTGTTTCTTTATGTGTTCATGATCAAATGACATCCATTTGCCTTCTCATTTTATTAATGTGACACAACCTAGATTACAAAGTATGCTTTGTTAAATTTAGCGTTTGCAACCACTTTCTTACAGAGTTAATGGAAGTGAGATTACACTTTTTCTTTATGTTGGAACATCAATCTAATTCACAACCGTAAAGAGATGTAGCTTTCCTGAACTGATTGTTTAATGCTTATTTCAGTTATTGCTGCACATTTTAAAATCTCTAAAATTAACTTGTGATGTTTTAAAGTTGTAAGCTGATGGAGCCAAATTGAACTACTAGGTATATTAAGATCTATTTCCACTAAAAAATTGGTATGCATAGTAATTGTGAAAAAATGGGACTGTTCTACCATTTCAATTTTCTTATCGTTCTAACTGTACAATACTCTTGTGCTATATTTTTTTGTGTGTTTCCAGACAGAAATACGATAAATAGTAATTGAAAAATAAATCAGGTCTGTTGAAATACTCATACTTCTGATACTACCTTATATTGAGACAAACTGTTCTATTTTCAAAGAAAAAGCCTGATCAGGTTTCGTTTTATTCTCCTAATTTTTTTCTGCCAGCTTTTTTCAATTTTCTCATTTATGCCAAGTAATTCAACTTTGACTGCAATTAGAGAATTCAGAAAATTTCTCTGTTCTTTATTTCTTGATTTATTCCAGTATATATGAAATTAAGAAACCATAGAAAATATGTTTTCGTAAAGATTTACAGCATTCTTTAAATGTATCACGATGAGGAAGATAATACTGATCTGGTTCACAGTTGCATAGGTTCTTAAAATTAACTTACATAATATATGGGTTGGATGAAAATGGTAGGTTTGGTACCCTAAAATTTTCAGAAAGGACTTGAGAGTAAACAACTATTCTTTTTTCAATGCTTGTTTTGCGTTCATAGCTAATGAAAATTACATAAAGATTACAAGGTGAAGGATTAATGACTGTTTATTACTAAGATTCAAGAAACCAGTAGACTTGTAAATTTTGGTTTTGTGAAGCATTAGCCAACCTGCATCGTTGGATGTTTTGTTTTCAGGTAATATAATAATATTAAAATATTTATAGTTATCCATGGATTAGTAAAGAGTTTTACATATCCTTTTGTGAACTTCAAGTATCTGGTTTTCATTCTAAATCATTGATTTCAAACTTGCCTTTTCTGGTTTGGAATAAAAGAACTTTTAAGATGGGATCGGCCAAGCGTACAAGATAATGCTATGCTGTTTAAGTAGTGCCGATTATGCTGTTTGTGGGTATTATTCAAGTTTTATGTTGTATACAATCTTTGTACACATAAAGGCTTATAAAATTTGAATTATAACATATAGTGTGGTTTCCAGCACGACACGAATTCAAAGGACAAGATGAGTGTTATTCTATTTTAATATGGATATAGAACACATGCTACTTTGCATGGGGATAAACATGGATGTAGGCCCTGTTTACTTTGTGAAAAATGAACTGTCTTCGGCTACAAAAATCACATCACAACAAATAAGTTACCTGTAAATCAAAAGATTTACTGAGCCATCTTTTAGAAATACATAAACTAATAGCATTACACAAATTCAGCTAGTCTTAAGTTCCATCATGTTTGAGGACTTAGGTTGCTTATGTGAATGAATAACACATCAGCTGTACTTATTTTTTCAGTGGATACACACTAAATTTTAGTAAAACATGGCAAAACGACACAGACAGAGGCATAAGCTATGACGTAAATGAGACGCAAGAAACCGTTAAGTTGCAAGATTAGGTATTTAGGTCACATCGCTTTAGATGCAATTTAAGGAGTATCCCGGCACTTTTGAGAGGCTATTGAGACACAAAATTAAACGCAAAGTTAGAGACACAAAGCTTGGACCGTTTGATTTGTTTGTCTTTATGTGGAAAGTGGAATTCATGGGGAGATCTGGTGGTTGAGATTTGTTGTGTCCAATTTTGTGTCATCATTTTGTGTCCAAATAGAGTTTCCCTATATATATATATATATATGTGTGTGTGTATATATGTATGTGTGTGTGTATGTATGTATGTATATGTGTGTGTGTGATGTAGACGTAGTATTGACATATTGATTGTGTGCTGTTTGATTAGTACAAGATCATGTGAGATTGAATGATTTAATTGTTGTTAGGATACCTTCGATATGTATTGAGGTTAAATGCGAAATCACTACGTTTAAATTAGATAATACATTATAATCCCATGTGCGATATTGTTTTTTAATATATAGTATTATTGCGATTTATGGTTAAGTGAAAAAAATGGTGTAATTATTGTTTAAAAAGGAAAGCTGCATAAATGTCATCGCTAAGTTATAGCGAAGTAAGAAAATTTTATCTCACTAAATGTTGTAGCGTAGGAGTGTCGTTCACTGAATGTTGCATGCGATTGGTCGTCGCTAAATCGTTGCAAATCGATTTGTGTGCTATGTTGTCATTATGTCGTCAGAAATGTATTGTCATCGAGAAGGTGTCACAAGCTTCCCTATCAAAATCGTCCCAGTATTGTTTGGAATGTTTTGCCACTGATTTTTTCCAAGATGACGAAATGTTGTTGGGAAAATAGTTTCTCATAACTTTACAATAACAACAATTTGTCGTCGGAATTTCAACATTTTCTTGTACTGTAAGGAGGAACTTATCTTTAGGAATTTAAGTGAGAGGACGAATAAGAAAGCAAACTGGTTAACTAACGGACATATAAGAAGCTGAAAGATTAAAAGTAAAATAAAATTTGACATCGAAATCTAGTCCCTCATGGATAATTTTGTATTATGAGAAGTGGTAGAGATTTTCGATGCATTTTAAAGATAGAGCAACAATTTCCTTTCTTTTAAAAATATAGAGCGTAAACCAATGAGGAGTTGTGTTAGTTAGGGAAGATCAAACTCTGGTTAAAACCAAATAAACCAATCGAACCGTTTTATTTTGATTGGTTTTGTTTTACTTTGAAGCTAGATTGGTTTAAGATTGACCTGTAAAATAATTTAGTTTGGTTATCGGTTTAACCAAATTAGCCGAACTTCTATTGTATTGTTTAAATTGTTAATTTTTAACGACATATAGATTAGTTATCTAAATAAATTTTATTTATCATAAATCTGTTCAAGTTCCTATTAAAAAGAAAAGAAAATACCACAAAGAAATACTTCAATTATATATTCGTGTTTTGTTTTAATGTATAACGAATATTCCAAACGTAAAATGTGGAAATTTTTGTATGGTTTAGTCGGATTACCAATTGGACCAATGTAACTTAATTTGGTCGGTTTGGTTTGGTATTCAATTTTATTGGTTTTAGTTCGGTTCAACAAATTTCATTATCGGACCAACCTAATCAACCAAATGCTCATCCCTAGTGTAGTCGCTAGGCACATGATCGTTAATGGCCAATAGTAATAAAATATGACATTGAAGCGCGGTAATTACAGCAGCAATAATATGTATTCCATATTATATATATATATATATATATATATATATATATATATGTGTGTGTGTGTGTGTGTGTGTGTGTAGGGGCCGGTAATTTGGACACAAAATTGAACACAGAGAGAGACACAAAACCTCCACCGTTGGATTTGTTTGTCTTTATGTGGAGAGTGTAATTCATGGAAGGATCCAATGGTTGACAGTAATTTTGTGTTTTCATTTTGTGTCTAAATAGAATTTCCCATATATATGATTAAATAATTGATCTTTTGTATCCTCTTCCCACATTCATTCCCATCTCATATACTCTCCTCTCAGCTATTTGAGAGTCAATTTACATTCTACTCCCCATAATTTCGCTGTCTACAATCCAACGAGTTTCATTAATGGAAGTAGTAGATGAAAGGTCCCACCTCTCACAGAGTGGTATAATATTTTTCATGCTTATTACCTCATTTTCTTCTGCAAATCTCCCTTTGTTGTTGCCATTTCAACCAGGATAATGAAACTATATTATTACATTAGAGTTCAGTTTCAAAAGATTACAGATTGCTTGGAATATTTTAAACTCAACCGTCCCACTTTTTATTACTTTGTGTGCCAGCGTTCCGTGCCCTTTCATTTCGATGATATCCCTAAATATTCACTCCTCTTTTTGTACACAGCTTTCCCTTCTGTCTCCGTCGACATCCATGAATATTCATGCCTCTCCCAAATTTGAACCTTTAACCCCTCATCGACGTTGGTCTTTCCTCCTACATTTTGAATTCGGATCTCCGCCTATCGCTTAGCAACTACTGCCTTTACCCATCCATCCCTTTAGTATCATCTCACACGATTGGTGGCAGTATTCATCTTCTTCTTCATCTCTAGGATTTTTGCGCAACACAGCGTTGAGCAGTTGTCTTCAAAATAAGATTGTTGGAAATTCATGTCAACCTTCAGGTAGTAAATTTTGGATTTTTGGAATATAGATTCAGTGCTATAGTTATAGAGTCTATTTTGAATGGTACGTTAGATATATGCAAAAGTTCCCACTCAAAAATTATTAAGGTTACTTGTTACATACTATTGTTTATAATCCGTCAGCCTGTAGTAAGTTGTTAAAATGCAGGTGTGGCGGACATCGTGTCAGTTAAGGGAAATTGGCTAAGAAAACTGAAAAAGCCTGCATTTGTACAATCTGATCATTGTTCACTTCCTAGAAGAAAAAGCTGATCTGGTTTCTTTCAAACTGTGCTGATGTTCATGATTGGGGATGGTAATTACTTCTGTGGTGATGATCCTCCTCCTGAGTTAGACCCTTTTAACTATATCTTTTGAGGAATTTTTGGAGGGCTTTTTTTTTTTTTTTTTTTTTTTTTTTTTTTTTTTAATCTTCCAACATTCATTGGCCATGTATGTCTTTACAGGGTAATGCGTAAATGCTTACTTTGTTAAGAGTAGGAATTTCAAACTGCACATGTATGTATGTACTGCTTTTGCATTATATAAGCTTTGAAAATATCTGGGCCATAAAGGTTATATTTTTGAGTTGAAATTGTCTCCACATTCTTTGTAAGATCCATTTACTTTAATCTCTATTTTCTTTATTCGCTATGCTTTACTTCATTTTATTTGTAAGACAAGTACAATTTGATCTTCGCTAACATCGGTTTGACGTTATTTGAGGTTTTCACTCCTGCATGAACGGTTACTTCGTTCGTTTGTACGTCATTTCACTTGCAAACGATAAACGCAACCTTTTTTTAAATCTATTTAGCAATCTTCATCTCTGTCGAATTCTAAATAGCACAACAATATTTTTGGTAAGACGAATAAATATCCCGATTTGTGCATCTACGTTTTGCAGTGATGGTTGATCAAGGTCAGCAATAGAGCAGTACGATAGCGGCATATGATAATGTAATCTATACTATATATTATATAATTACTGAGTATTACTTCGTGGACAGTGAGAGCATCCATGTAGATTTTAGAAATGAACAGACTCTTCTGCGTGTAAAACTTCTTTCTGTGCAATTTCTCCCGTACTGATATCAGATCTCTTCCTTTTTTCCCTAATTCCCTCCTTGTCCCATCTAATGCCCGACTCTAATTTCAATTTAAGATGCTGTCAGTCAAATTTGCTTTCAACATTCAGGCACTACTCTCCCATCGTTGGTCACCGCAATTTTTTTTTGCTGGCTTTCCTTTCACCTAATCGCCACTGGCTGTCTTCTTCCCAAGTGTCATCGGGCTGCTCCAACACAAGCAACGGACATCGCGTTTAGGTTTGCCCCCTTGTAGTTTTCCCTATGCTTCCCATACCTTTTTAAATTGTGGTTATTTCTTAGATATCAATAACCGAGGTAAAATTTTCCGGCTTCAAGGGTTTTTCTGTTACTACAAATTGGGTTTTTGGACTTGGTTATTGAGATGAATCTTTTATAAGTTTGGTCTTTATTATTTTGCAAATTGGGTTTTTATTAGTTCAAGTATTAGTATCTTGACCCTTGATAGAAAATTATAAATGCCTTCAAAGTAACAATAAAAAAAGGGCTGCTGAAATGAGCAAACAGCTTTTGCATATGATCCGTTCATCACAATATTAGTGAAATAGAATGAAAAAAGAACAATAGAGGTTTATCTATATCAAAAGCATCGGAAATATAACAACAAAGAGGAAAAATTGGCATAGGAGATTACTTCATTGCATAAGAGATGACTGAAAGCTTTATTCCAATAAGCGACTCCTGTTTTTTTTGCTATGATTTTTGGTATAAAGTGGTAAATCTACTTACTAAATGCACATCAGAAAAGTGGTAGAATAGCTGCCATAGGTACAAAGTACCTATAAAATCGTGAAGAACCACCGTTCAACTGTTCGAGTACAATGTGATATAATAGGGCAACGTGTACACTAGTAATCATTAAGAATTCATTTTAACTAATACAACTGGCTAAATAAGAAAAAAAATAATTGGGACTGTTATACGTATGTCATTGTTATCACGGCGCTCGACTAGTCGAGATTGAGACATCGACTTGCAATTTGTAAGTATTTCGAGTGCCTGGAACGAAATTCGTCGACTAGTCCATCGACTAGGTCTTACGACTTGCCTCGACTAGTTGTTATTTGGCTTTAAAAAAAACCAAAGTTAGATTCAAAAAAGCAAAGTCGAAGCCAGGAAAACAAAAGTCGAACCCTAAAAATAGTACAAAGTCGAAGAAAAGCTTCTGCAATGCTCTTACCTTAGCCGTCGCTTCCCTGCCAGTGTTACTGTTGCCTCCCCAGTGCAGCCGTATACTAAAACTTATGACTAATATTCACGAAACCAGTGGTTGTGAGGCAAATGAAGAAGTCAAGCTAGATGACTATCTTTGAATTGATTGCCTCATTTGTGTTTTTTATGTTGCACTCTATTAGATTGAAACTTCAATATGGTTTGTATTTCCTTTGCAATTTGCAATCTATTAAATTCTATGCATCATTTTAGTCGCAGCAAATATAAAATGGTGTTACTGTTATTACATTTATGACTACTATCGACTAGTCTGCGACTAGTCCACTAGGCGACTAATTGGATCTCTGTCGACTCGATTCGACTTGCCGCCATAACAACCATGACGTGTATGTTTTATCTCCTTGACTATTTCAGAAATACGTTGATTAGGACTGCTGATAAACACGTTGCCCATACTTCCAAGTACTTCTGTTTATTTGGTGAGCATGGCCATTTCCACTCTTTGAGTCTTCTGCATGCATTTGTCATGTGTCCAATTATGTTTGAAAATTGAGAAGTTGGTGAAGTATAATTATACACCATATACTTGCGCATTTAAGCGACCCCAAGTTGAACTTTTGCAAATGATTTATATCTTGCAACTCATTTTCAGCAAGCTCTCCACCAGGCTTTTGATAACACACGTGTAGTCGATGTCTATGAGTAGATTCTCGATTCCAAAGCCTTCACTTCCATATGAACTCCATTGTAATTTGGGTAAAATGCAAAGTTTAATATGCGTTCCAATGCACAGCTGCACATGTCAATTGATAGACTTTGTAATCATCATGCATTGAATATTCCCCTAAATTGTTTATTTTTGTAGTTGCCATGAACTTGTGACACAGTCTGTCTTGATTTGAAATGAATTTCAGCTGTTGTATACTAAAGACTTTTGTTTTTCTTGAAACTCATCCCTTTGAGAATAGTTTGCTATTGTCATGGGTTTTTAAAATTAAATATTGGCACTGTAAATATTCTGTTAGTGGGCTACATCATATTTCCAAACTCTTGATTTACCATGAATGGAACCTAGACCTAACACCATGCACTTCTAACATTGCCAGACATTACTTATCATCTTTGTTTCTATTCCAGTACCAAAATGCATGTAGTATTGATAATATTAGGTTTTTCTTACTGTTTCTGTACCATCACTTTATCCTTGATTCGATATGTCCTAAACTTGAACTACATTTTGCATCTTTATGCCATTTTCTAAATATAATTGGCAACATTTTTTTCCTCAACATGAATGACTCGAACGCTCATCATCCAAGGTGATACTTGAGCCTTTAGAGATATTGAAGAATTATAGTTGTTTCTAATTCATTTTTGTCTTTTTTTTTTTCAAATGAATTGTACTTATTTTGTTCCACCCATACTCACTTGAACATATTAAACCTCTGCCTACAAATAATGAGTTTGTGCTAGATTTATGGCATGCATTAATGACATCTTCCAGCTCACCTTTTTTATTTACTAAATATTCATAATCAAGTGCGGCCCAAATATTTAGTTCAACTTTAAATGAGCAAAGAATACATAGAAATATATAAAAAGGTGTACATAATTTTCTAGGATTAAATGATTTGTTTAAATGTTATTGTTATTAACAAGGAACACTTACGAAGTGTATGTTATGTTTCAAATATCATCTTCTCTATTCACGTGTGATCCTGCATTAATTTTTTTTTCCTTCCCTTCCCCATCTATGCCTAATCCTTATTTTAGCTTCAGCTACTGCCTAACAAATTCACTCCAATGAATCATTTTTGAACGTGGATGCCTCTATATTCGCTTACAGTTTTAAGTGTTAGATATTCTCAATGATTACGAGATTTAATTATTGAATATCAATTAAATAGATCTGTTTGATACCAATTTGTGGTAGTTTCCTTCTTTCCAGTTTGTTATAGGTAAAAAAAAAAAAAAAAAAAAAAAAAAAAAACTAATTTTGATATAAAGTCATTTATATCAATCTCAAAACATATCCCTTTCAGATGAAATTAAGTCTTTTGCCATATTGAAACTTGACCCGAAGTCATTTGTCATTTCAATAGTTTAATGTAACTTTTGAAGGTTAATGATGTATTAACTAGCTAGACAATTAAAATACTGCTTGATATGAGACCATGTATGTTTATACTGTTCTGTGTACATATAACAAAAAATTTAATTGCATCCTAGATCAACAAGATGATGAAAAATGGGTTATGCTGATGTGGAGGTTGGGCTCATATAAAGTTTATTCACTTAAACGCAAAATGTGTAACAGCTGTGTCATATTGACCAAATTTAAAACAAAATTAATTAACTAATGAAAAAGAAAATTGGAAATCATAGCGATTTCTACAGCCTGTGTTCTGTGACATACCTTCTTTTTGTTCTATAATCAGCTTAGTTTTCAAGGTATTCAACGGTAACATAACAGAACTAAAAATGTCCAATCAACAACAACGATCAATGTTAATGCACATCACGCAATCAAATTTCCAATTAGATTTTAATTGAATCGCTCAATTTAAATTATTTAAAAGTAATGATCGTATTAAGATTATGCATGGTCTCATAGAGACACAGCTTCCAAGTGCATAGTACGGGGTTAGCTTAACGTTCCTTGCTCATTTATGTCTCCACTAACCAAGATATTCTAAGGTTAAAATTGCCACGTCGTAAAATTACTCATGATATAGATAAGTACAGGTGTATTATTTGACTTGATAAGAAACTAGAGTCTTTATGTTTTATACGACTAACGAAAGAAGTACGCTAGTTAAATTTATAGCAAACTGGTTTCTTAAAGATTTGCACACCAAACAAAATGCATTAGTAGTTTAAGGTTATGAAGCTCATAATCTTACCATTATATGCAGTAATTTTAATATGGATACTGTGTATTATTTTTAAAATATATTCCACATATTTTCGCGGTAATTTCACTACTGTACAAGTGAAACATGAAAATATTTCGATGAATATAATTCTCTCAATATTTTTGTTTTCTCACATATTGCATCGACAATACATAGGGGGATGAAGGTGAATTTGGCAGGTTGTAGACACCATGTTGCGAAAATGTGGGAGATGGCATGTTATGTTGAGTTATTTAGACTTTCAGTTAAAGGGTGCTGTAACAATTATCAAGTAAGGTAACTTACTTAATGTGTACATATTTTCCATATACGAATTGTTTCCATATAGATAGTGTTAATATGAATAATCTTTTCCTATATCTTTTTTCTTGCTTTCTATTACACATGATAAAAGTGTAGTGCTATATTTTTCATCCGTAACCTGATTGTTTTTGCTGCATACTATCATTCTTCCAATGATTATTGCTGTATAGTCTTTTTTGTCCTATATTATACTTGGTGGTCTGTAGAGTGAATAGTTGAAGGAAGGTGGGAGAAAAAAATTACAATAACATCTCAACAGAGTTGAGTGTGAATGGTAAGGTCAAGTGCTTGATTATGCATTCTCATAATAGAGGTGCGGCAGGTACCTTAATTAATCCTGACAAATTAAACATTTAATCCTTACGTATCCTACTGTTTGAAATGGCGAAAAACTCGTCACACTCTTGACCATAATATAGGCACTAATAACTTCCACAAAAGCAACTTACAATTAATAAAAAAATTGAAGGCCCCTTTATTGCTTTTGGATTATGTAGCTCTAACAGGGTACAACCAAAAATATGTGATGCTTTATATGAATATTTTGGATTATGTAGCTGCTTTAGTATGAATTTTAATGTATCATTACCGACTGAGATTAAGCATCCATCCAAGCATATAAAACATTGTCATCTTCACTTTTCAGCTCGATGGCATGCATGTACGCGAAGTCTTCATCCAATGCAGGCTCACGATGTAACCTTTGACGCTGAAATTATATGTTACCAATATGATTAAATAATGTTATAACTATTTATTAATGCAATTTATAAATTAACTAATTCTCTCTGATGTAGTTAGAAGGATTTAGAGCGTTCGCGGTGTAAAGCTTTATTTTTAATTCTATTTACATGGTTCAACGCTGATATTTCCAATAAATTTAAATACACGACTAACTAAATTAACACAACTAATATATGAAATTTAAACAAAATAATAATATGAAATTAGGTAACTTTCTTTCGCTGCAGGGGTATCGCTTCAGGAGTATCCCAGAGCTAGAGGAATTGAGTTCAAACAACGACGCTCATCCAAGAGGGTATATATGCTATTTTCACTATCTTGATACAATGACATCTGAATTCATTTTTTCATTTCATATTTCGTACCATCCAAATATCATCATGTTTAGATCTTTATTTTCGAAATATTTTACTTTAAAATTTAGAAGTTTAGAACCAGTGGATATATTTTTATGCTGCAACTGAATGAATATCCTTTTAAAATGTAAGCCTTTCTTAAGTTACGGATTTCAAAGTTTAAATCTTATTGTTACCAAAGCCTCTACTAAGTACAGGTTGGGACATACCATGCTTTATCAGGAATCCAACAATTTATCGAATCTCATAATCCAATAAAAATTCCTCTTAGGCATAAGAAATTTATTTTGCTTGATTCGTATTTCAATTTTATCATGTTTATCCACGACGTATTGTTAAACTAAAATTAGAGGTACAGACTAACCTTAATATTATTTATTGCAACATTTGCGTACTTCAAAGATGAACTTGGAAACATACATTCATATATTAGTTTCTTGATTTTTGTTCGTGATTCTTCAGTTTTGTTATCGTACATATCTTATAATTTAATCCAATTCTACATGGCTTATTTTTCAAAATGGTAAGATTTGTTTCTTAGTTTGAACTAAATATAAATTCCTTCCTTTAGTAAATAATAAAAATGATATTAATGCTTCACTGTTTCTTTTGATTTTCAATTTTGATATTTTGGCGACAAAAAGCAATGCTGCATCGTTTCTCTAATATTTCTTTGAAATTATACATGATCGTAGAAATACTATATAATTTTGCTGGATTCATTAATCCTCCTTAAATTTTCTTTTCTGACCTAGCCGAGATTATAAAAGGGTGATTCCTAAATAGCTGTTTGATTTATACAGTAGAATTTTATATGGTAAGATGTTTTCTTTCTTCATAGTTCTAAATTTTAATGGAAAAACAGTTCAACATATTATCTATGTTTGCATATAACCTGTAACACCCCACCTCCGCCAGGGTGGCTCTTGCAAGCACTCTGACTTTGGAGGGGCATTTGAATCAGGTAAACATGCATCATGATATATCAAGGCAGAACAAGAACATATGTATATATGTAAACAGAGTAAATAACATAGATAAAACAGCGGAAGATTTCAAACCATTTCAAAACAAGTCTGGTACAACATAATGTCAACTTTCCAAATACACAAGTCTAGATACAACATTACTGAAAAACTGAAATACATAAGTACTATCCCCAAAATAAGTGATAACCATAGCTAGCTTCATGTCAAGACCGTACATGAGCTAAAATCCCACAAGCAAGCGATCAGAAATCCAAGCTAAGCTCCAATATTCCCACCCTGAGAACCGGGGGGGGGGGGGGGGGGGGAAGAAAAGAGGCGAAAGAAAAACATGTCAGTCAAAAAGACTGAGTAAGCCCTACTACAATCAATGTAAACTGATAAAGTTAACTGGCATGATGAAAGCTGGGATGAACATAAGGATAACAACATACTAGCATGATGATTAACTAACAAGGTAGATAAAGGTGTCATCGCATAATCAGGATTAAGGTTTTGCACCACAGGTGTACTAGCAAACTAACATGACTTGAATAAACAAGTATTGATCCCTTGGCCCAAGCTTTGGCCCAATAACATGAAGTGCCCCTAACACGAGGTCCAATAACATGAAGCGACCCTAATATGAGGTCCAATAACATGGTTTGACCCTAATACGAGGTCCAACCAAACGGTCTAATCGATCGGCTCCCTAAGCCTAACTCGTCACGTGTTGGTGTCAATGCGGCCCAAACATAATTGTAGTCAGACTGTGCAGGGTCTCCTGTCGGGTGTATCAAGCCCTAGGGTGTCAACCCCTGGACACCATAATCATGAGTGCACAGTCTCGATCTACTGGTACCCGTGCATGTTTTCCCCGGCTTCGGACTATGTGCACGACCATGGTCCGCCCGGAACTACACCGGCGTACCCATCTGCCGTCGTTTTTGGTCACTTACCTCAAGTCCAGCAATCGTGCCCCCACCCTAGCCTAGTCCCTAGGGTCATAATGATACAAACTTGGGATTACTGGTGGAGTGGACCCCCATTGCTAGGATTTTTCTAGTGGGTTAAGTACGGTTTAACCCTCTTGCTAATCATGGATTAACTTGGTTAAGTGTAACGATGAGTTCACGACTTAACCCTGATTAATCTACCAAACCCAAATTGGTTAAGTATTAAGTGGACCATGACTTAACCCTAATCATGAGGCATTAATTAATTTCACGTGCCTTAACCTCTCACATTAGACCTTGTTGTGGTTACTAGTTAAGCCGGGCGGGTCCGGGTAGCTTTACACCACAACTTGGTCTAACCTCGGGTTCAAGGTACCACATGGCCAACTTCTCACATTGGGTCCTATTGTTTGTAGCAACTAGTTAGGCCGGTCGGTTCCGGGTAGGTTTACGCTACAAACTCAACCCAACCTCGAGTTGGTCACACTTATCTTTTCTAAGTGTCATGTCCATTATGTTTCCAAAACATATTACAAGTTTTCAAGCATTTGGGTAGACCTAACTTAATAGGTAAATTCCCAATGGGTAGACCTAATTTAATAGGTAAATTCCCGATCTTATGTTTTTATGTCTTTTAAGTTTACCCAACCCCAAACGCAATCCCATCGCTTACATATCGCAATAGCGCATAAAGGATAGAAAGAGGGAACTTGGCATAATCATGACATAAAGGTGTTGAAGCCACAAGTTTAACATGGTGGCATATGAAATGTACATATATTCATATACTTGCATATTACATTTTAGGCCTCAAAAGCATGCATAAAACCAAACTTAGCATATTGGTGATACATGGTGATAAATGACATGTAGAAATGACCATAAGTTCGCATTTAGCCTCACATTCAAGTTATCATAAGAGATATGATAACCTACATGTTGCCAAAATGCAACCTTTAGCATAAAGCTTGAAGCTTTAGGCTCATAAACCCAAGATAAGCTTGCATAACATGATAACATGAGTGAGATGATCAACCCAAACTTGCATACATAACATGGCAACTTGCATATCATAACATAGCAAACTTGCATACATAACATGATAGACTTGCATATTACATCATAGTAAACTTGCATAACATATCATGATAAACTTGCATATCATATCATAATGATCAAACACAACTTGCATCATTCATTAGCTTTAGAGTTTAAATATGAAAGTAGAAAAGGGCTTACAATGCTTATGAAGACACAAAAATATGACAAAGCCCTTATGCAACCAATTAAACCCAAAATGCAAGCTTCAATAGAAAAACCCTTAAGCCAAAATGATCAAAACTCTTGCTTTATGATGCAAATATAGAAACTTGACTTGAATGCAAGCTAATGATGCTCATACAAGTTTGAAAACACTTGTATGCATGGAAAATCTCTCATAGAAATGACTTAGGAAATTTTATGAAGAGAGTGGAGGCCATGAGAGGATTGATTTTGCTATAGTTTAGTTGTATGAATGAATAATGATGATTTAGGGTTAGGTTAGGGCCTTATTTATAGAGATTATGATTAGTTCTAGCCTTAGGATTAAACCCTAGTTCTAATCTCAGCCCTCAAAACCGAATCTGGCCCCCAAACTCAACACAAACCCAAAATGGTGCACCAGGCAAAACTGCCCGGCTGGACCAAGTCGACAGCCAAGTCGACAGGGCTGTCGACTTGGGTCCAACCAAGTCGACTCCCAAGTCGACAGGGCTGTCGACTTGGGTGCTCTGGCGGGAATTTTCCCGCCTGCCCCAATCTGACCTAATTTTCCAAATTCAAACTTGAATTTGAAATCTGTTTTTGCTTTGAAATTTTCTGAAAATTTCG
The DNA here is from genome assembly GCA_030737875.1 of Allium sativum. Taxonomy (NCBI): domain Eukaryota; kingdom Viridiplantae; phylum Streptophyta; class Magnoliopsida; order Asparagales; family Amaryllidaceae; genus Allium; species Allium sativum. The sequence continues at coordinate 416,614,980 of CM060913.1, read as the reverse complement.
TTGGGCCTTAATCGGGTCATACGGACTCCGATTTTCGAAAACTCGGACTCTATTTCGCGTATTTTTCCGAGACGAACGCAATGGCATAGCCCGTTTCCCTTGATTCAGATTTTAGAATTAAATTCTGCCTTGATTTATGTTATAACAGGTTTTTGAAAATACGGATTGTTACATTCTCCCCTCCTTAAAGGATTTCGTCCCCGAAATCTTCAAGTTAGGAAGAACGTATCCTACCATCCAACATCCATTTACTCAAAACATCATCCACGAGCAATCATTGTCCTTACAAGATTCTAAATGTTGTATGAACATATGCAAAGGTGTGTGTATATGTACTTATCTAATGCAAATATCATCAATGCAAATTATGTTAGTGAAATGAATCCATATGTATGCAATTCCTAACATAATGTATAACATCTGTATGTGTGCACATAACATACATCCATATGCAACATCCATGTGCTAACACAAAAATTTTCATCCATGAATAAGCATAAACACTCATGCATATGCAATATGAGGAGTGTGTGAGCCGATCTAGTGCCTAACGTGTATAATGCATCCACGAGTAACCACTTGCAAACACTTGCAACCACTTGCAAACATCAAACATAACATGTTTCAAACACATTTTTCATCCAAAGGGTTTCTACCTAAGGTTCTCATGACAAGATTAACACGATAAACTAGATAAATATGGATAGCAAAGAGAAAGATATGCTAACAAAGAAAAGAGATTGAGAGTGTACCCTCAAAAAGGAATGGATAAAGCCCACGCATCTTCTCCTCGGTTTCCCAAGTTGCGTCTTCTTCGGCTTCACCCCATTGAACCTTCACCAACTTGACCTCTCGATTCCTTAGCTTCTTGGTCTCCGTCCCCAAGATACGAATCGGAGCTCTCCTCAAGGTAGCCTCTTTCTCCACTTCCACATCTTTCAGAACACTTGGCTCAACAACCTCTGCTGATTCATGTAAACACTTCCGGAGATGCGAGACATGAAAAACATCGTGTACTCCGGCAAGCTTCTCGGGCAACTCCACTCTATAAGCCATCTGCCCGATCCTCTCTATAATAGGGAATGGTCCAACAAACCTCGGTGCTAACTTCCCAACGGCTCCAAATCGGACCACATTTCGCAAAGGAGAAACCTTCACGAAAACCATATCCCCAACATCAAACTCCAAATCAGTTCTTCGCTTATCAGCATAGGATTTCTGTCGGTCTTGGGCCGCTTTCATCCGTCTCCGAATCAACTCGACCTTCTCGGATGTATCTCTGATCATATCAGGCCCAAGTATAAGCTTATCTGTAGTCTCCCACCAACATGTAGGCGACTTGCACGGCCTCCCATATAAAGCTTCAAATGGTGCCATCCCTATGCTTGCCTGATAACTGTTATTATATGCAAACTCAACAAGAGGAAGATGGTCTTCCCAAGTACCACCAAAATCCAGAATACAAAGCCTCAACAGATCCTCGAGTACCCTATTCACCCTTTCGGTTTGACCGTCCGTCTGTGGGTGATAAGCCGTACTTAGATTCAACCTCGTGCCCATAGCTTCTTGCAAGCTATTCCAGAACTGACTTGTAAAGATTGGGTCACAGTCACTGACTATACTAGAAGGGACTCCATGTAGTCTCACAATCTCACGAAGATATACAGACGCTAGCCAAGATGCAGTCCTCTTGCTCTTCACCGGAATGAAATGAGCACTCTTCGTAAGTCTATCCACAATAACCTAAATGCTCGTATTCCCTTTCCTTGACCTTGGTAGCCCATCGATAAAATCCATGGAAATACTCTCCCACTTCCAAAGTGGAACGTCTAGAGGATGCAATAGCCCACCGGGCTTCTTCGACTCGGCCTTAACTTGCTGGCAAATGATACATCTAGAGACAAACTCTGCCACATCCTTCTTCATCCCAGGCCAAAAGAAAATGCGCTTCATATCTTTATACATCTTATCTCCGCCTGGATGTATAGTCAACTTAGAGCGATGCGCTTCCTCAAGAACTTTTCTTACTAAATCTTCTACCATTGGAACACATAACCTTCCGTCTCTCCTCAGCCAACCCTTGTCATCAATAGAATATCGAGCGAGATGACTAGACGCCTCTCCTCGAATCAGCTTATCCATAATCTCAACTATCTGAGGGTCTTCTCTCTGCGAAGCCCCAACTTGATCAAGAAGGGTAGGTCTGAGTTCCAGAGATGCTAAAGAACCGGTCATCGACTCAATCGCCAAAGAGAAATCAAAGGTTGCCACATACTCTAAATTCTTCATCTCAACGAATAGAGGACTCAGAGTCAACCTTTTTCTACTCAATGCATCTGCTACCACATTCCCCTTGCCAGGGGTATAAGCTATCTCAAAATCGTAGGACGCCAAGAATTCCATCCATCTTTGTTGCCTCAGATTCAGATCCTTCTGAGAGAAGAGATACTTCAATGACTTGTGATCGGTATAAAGCTCAAATCTTTCTCCCAGAAGATAATGACGCCAAGCCTTGAGTGCATATACTATTGCTGCCAACTCTAAGCCATGAGTGGGATAATTCTTCTCATGCACTTTGAGTTGTCTACCGCCAAAGCATATCACTCTTCCTTCTTGCATCAGAACAGCTCCTAACCCCGTGCCACATGCATCGGTGTATACTGTAAATAACTTCCCTCCATCGGGCAAATCTAGAACAGGTGCTGATGTGAGAGCTCTCTTGAGCTTCTGAAAAGCAAGCTCGCATTCTATGCTCCAAGCAAAAACCAAATTCTTCTTCGTCAATTTAGTGAGAGGAGCGGAAATCTTCGCGAAGTCCTTGATGAACTTCCGGTAAAAGCCTGCAAGACCTAGAAAACTTCTTACTTCGGTTGCATTCCTTGGAGTCTTCCAATCCTGAACTGCAACTACCTTAGCGGGATCCACCGCTAAGCCTTGCTTAGATACTATATGCCCAAGGAATCTAACTTCCCTTCTCCAAAAGTGACACTTGGAGAACTTGGCATTTAACTGATGCGCTCTAAGCGTATCCATCACCTCCACGAGATGCCTTGCGTGCTCTTCCTCATCCTTAGAGAAGATCAGAATATCATCTACGAAGACCACGACAAACCTGTTCAAGAACTCCCTGAACACCCTACTCATCAAGTCCACGAAATATGCGGGTGCATTAGTCAAGCCGAACGGCATGACAAGCCATTCGAAGAATCCATCTGGCGTTCTGAACGCGGTCTTGTCTATACTATCTTCAGCTACCCTGAGCTGATGGAATCCAGTAGCAAGATCAAGCTGAGAGAAAACAGAAGCACCGACAAGCTGGTCAAAGAGATCATCAATCCTCGGTAATGGGTGTCTGTTCTTCTTAGTCAGCTTATTCAACTCTCGATAGTCGACACAAAGTCGGAGAGAACCATCTGCCTTGGTAGCAAATACCACAGGCGCTCCCCATTCAGATATACTTCGTCTAATGAAGTTCTTCTCAAGCAACTCCTTCACTTGCTTACTTAGCTCCCGTCTTTCATGCGGAGCCATGTGCCGAACGGGCAAAGAAACCGGCTTTGCATTATCCACCAGATAAATGCGGAAATCAATCTCTCGCTTAGGGGGCAACCCCCTAACTTCATCGAAAACATCCGGATACTCTCGAACCACTCTCACAGACTGAAGAGTTTCCATTGACGAGTCGAGTGATTCAAGATAGCACAACATGACGGGACCTCTCGGATTACAAGAAATTTCTAGGGTGTTTCCGAGGCGAGTCACGAGCCTCACCACCCTATGCTCACAATCAAGGATGGCTCCATATCTAGACAACCAATCCATGCCCAATATCAATCCGCATCCCCTAAAACCAAGAATATAAGCACTACACAAGAAATCTACACTCAGTATAGAGATCCTCAAATCCCCACATATCATAGATAGATGGGCGGAACCCCCAATAGGATTTGAGACACAGAGGGGATCATCTACTAAGCTAGTACTAAGGTGCAAACTATCAACAAGATCAGATGAGATAAAGCTATGCGATGCACCAGAATCAAACAAGGTACGAACTGGAAAATCAGAAATATATACAAGGCTCTCAACAGAAATACTACCTCGATCGGGAACTGGAGCGGTATTGAGAGCATGAACTTGCCCTCCTGAAGGTCCAGCACGCTGAGTCTGACCCTGGCCTTGCCCTTGCTTCTTCGGGCAATCCTTACCGAAATGTCCAGTCTCACCGCAGAAAAAGCATTCACCATTCTTCCTTTTCCTCTTCTTACAATCCTTAATAAGATGCCCAACTGAACCGCAATAATGGCATTTCCCCTTGTTGTTCTTGCCCTTGTTGTTGTTCCCCTTGTTGCCTTGACTCTTGTTCTTGTTCTTGTTCTGATTGCCTTGACTGCTCTGACCACTTGGATTACCCTGATTTCCTTTCCACTGGGAATCAGTCTTCTTGGCTTGAGTATCATTCATCTTGACCTCTTTCTTGACATCTCCCTGAAGTAACGCCATATCAACCAAGCTCTCAAACGTGGCCCCATGGGTATGTGACATAGCCAATCCCTGCAACGGCTCATTCAATCCTCTAGCAAAACGAAGAGCCTTCTTCTGAGGAGTATTAACCATATCCAAGCCAAAACGGGCTAACTGATTGAACTTGTTCACATATTCTTTGATAGACATATCTCCTTGTTTCAAAGTTATGAACCTCTCCATTTGCAGATTCTCCTCAGCAGAAGATAAAAACTTAAGCACGAACCTTGCCCTGAAATCGGCCCAAGTCTCAACAGGCCTAGTACCATTGGTGACTTCCCACCAATAAGCGGCTTCATTCTTCATAAGCCAAACCGCCAACAAGATCTTCCTCTGATCGTCTAACCCAAAGATAGCAAATAAATTCTCGGTCTTTCTCAACCAATTTCTGGCCTCTACAAAAGTCTCAGTGCCTTGAAAGTTCTTGCCACCCATTGCTTTGAAATATTTGCAAGTCTTTGCGAAGTCAGCTTGAGGATGCTGAGGGGGAGGAGGAAGAGGAACCTCAGCGACAGGAGGAGGAGGAACATTAACTACTGGAGGAGGAGGAGGGACATCTGCGGGGCCGGCTTCGGTCGCCCTAGCCTCCAAAAGTCTCCTATACCAAACAGGTACGTGTACTCCCTCCGAAATAGCAAAGTTATCGGCCATACTGAAAACGAAGGAAAAGATAGATTCAGAATGGAGAAAAACGAAGGAATTTTTGCTAATGGCTTTTTGGGGAATAGCCTTTAAAATAAACTAGGCTTTTCTTTGGAAAATACTTTATACTTGGTTTTGAAAATAGTTTCCAAAAATTTTAAAAACCTTTTTGTTCCTTCTCGTAAACCATATGCTCTGATACCAAATGTAACACCCCACCTCCGCCAGGGTGGCTCTTGCAAGCACTCTGACTTTGGAGGGGCGTTTGAATCAGGTAAACATGCATCATGATATATCAAGGCAGAACAAGAACATATGTATATATGTAAACAGAGTAAATAACATAGATAAAACAACGGAAGATTTCAAACCATTTCAAAACAAGTCTGGTACAACATAATGTCAACTTTCCAAATACACGTCTAGATAAAAACAACATTACTGAAAAACTGAAATACATAAGTACTATCCCCAAAATAAGTGATAACCATAGCTAGCTTCATGTCAAGACCGTACATGAGCTAAAATCCCACAAGCAAGCGATCAGAAATCCAAGCTAAGCTCCAATATTCCCACCCTGAGAACCTGGGGGGGGGGGGGGGGGACGGAAGAAAAGAGGCGAAAGAAAAACAGGTCAGTCAAAAAGACTGAGTAAGCCCTACTACAATCAATGTAAACTGATAAAGTTAACTGGCATGATGAAAGCTGGGATGAACATAAGGATAACAACATACTAGCATGATGATTAACTAATAAGGTAGATAAAGGTGTCATCGCATAATCAGGATTAAGGTTTTGCACCACAGGTGTACTAGCAAACTAACATGACTTGAATAAACAAGTATTGATCCCTTGGCCCAAGCTTTGGCCCAATAACATGAAGTGCCCCTAACACGAGGTCCAATAACATGAAGCGACCCTAATATGAGGTCCAATAACATGGTTTGACCCTAATACGAGGTCCAACCAAACGGTCTAATCGATCGGCTCCCTAAGCCTAACTCGTCACGTGTTGGTGTCAATGCGGCCCAAACATAATTGTAGTCAGACTGTGCAGGGTCTCCCGTCGGGTGTATCAAGCCCTAGGGTGTCAACCCCTAGACACCATAATCATGAGTGCACAGTCTCGATCTACTGGTACCCGTGCATGTTTTCCCCGGCTTCGGACTCGACCATGGTCCGCCCGGAACTACACCGGCGTACCCATCTGCCGTCGTTTTTGGTCACTTACCTCAAGTCCAGCAATCGTGCCCCCACCCTAGCCTAGTCCCTAGGGTCATAATGATACAAACTTGGGATTACTGGTGGAGTGGACCCCCATTGCTAGGATTTTTCTAGTGGGTTAAGTACGGTTTAACCCTCTTGCTAATCATGGATTAACTTGGTTAAGTGTAACGATGAGTTCACGACTTAACCCTGATTAATCTACCAAGCCCAAATTGGTTAAATATTAAGTGGACCATGACTTAACCCTAATCATGAGGCATTAATTAATTTCACGTGCCTTAACCTCTCACATTAGACCTTGTTGTGGTTACTAGTTAAGCCGGGTGGGTCCGGGTAGCTTTACACCACAACTTGGTCTAACCTCGGGTTCAAGGTATCACATGGCCAACTTCTCACATTGGGTCCTATTGTTTGTAGCAACTAGTTAGGCCGGTCGGTTTCGGGTAGGTTTACGCTACAAACTCAACCCAACCTCGAGTTGGTCACACTTATCTTTTGTAAGTGTCATGTCCATTATGTTTCCAAAACATATTACAAGTTTTCAAGCATTTGAGTAGACCTAACTTAATAGGTAAATTCCCAATGGGTAGACCTAACTTAATAGGTAAATTCCCGATCTTATGTTTTTATGTCTTTTAAGTTTACCCAACCCCAAACGCAATCCCATCGCTTACATATCGCAATAGCGCATAAAGGATAGAAAGAGAGAACTTGGCATAATCATGACATAAAGGTGTTGAAGCCACAAGTTTAACATGGTGGCATATGAAATGTACATATGTTCATATACTTGCATATTACATTTTAGGCCTCAAAAGCATGCATAAAACCAAACTTAGCATATTGGTGATACATGGTGATAAATGACTTGTAGAAATGGCCATAAGTTCGTATTTAGCCTCACATGCAAGTTATCATAAGAGATATGATAACCTACATGTTGCCAAAATGCAACCTTTAGCATAAAGCTTGAAGCTTTAGGCTCATAAACCCAAGATAAGCTTGCATAACATGATAACATGAGTGGGATGATCAACCCAAACTTGCATACATAACATGACAACTTGCATATCATAACATAGCAAACTTGCATACATAACATGATAGACTTGCATATTACATCATAGTAAACTTGCATAACATATCATGATAAACTTGCATATCATATCATAATGATCAATCACAACTTGCATCATTCATTAGCTTTAGAGTTTAAATATGAAAGTAGAAAAGGGCTTACAATGCTTATGAAGACACAAAAATATGACAAAGCCCTTATGCAACCAATTAAACCCAAAATGCAAGCTTCAATAGAAAAACCCTTAAGCCAAAATGATCAAAACTCTTGCTTTATGATGCAAATATAGAAACTTGACTTGAATGCAAGCTAATGATGCTCATACAAGTTTGAAAACACTTGTATGCATGGAAAATCTCTCATAGAAATGACTTAGGAAATTTTATGAAGAGAGTGGAGGCCATGAGAGGATTGATTTTGCCATAGTTTAGTTGTATGAATGAATAATGATGATTTAGGGTTAGGTTAGGGCCTTATTTATAGAGATTAGGATTAGTTCTAGCCTTAGGATTAAACCCTAGTTCTAATCTCAGCCCTCAAAACCGAATCTGGCCCCCAAACTCAACACAAACCCAAAATGGTGCACCAGGCAAAACTGCCCGGCTGGACCAAGTCGACAGCCAAGTCGACAGGGCTGTCGACTTGGGTCCAACCAAGTCGACTCCCAAGTCGACAGGGCTGTCGACTTGGGTGCTCTGGCGGGAATTTTCCCGCCTGCCCCAATCTGACCTAATTTTCCAAATTCAAACTTGAATTTGAAATCTGTTTTTACTTTGAAATTTTCTGAAAACTTCGTTGGGCCTTAATCGGGTCATACGGACTTCGATTTTCGAAAACTCGGACTCTATTTCGTGTATTTTTCCGAGACGAACGCAATGGCATAGCCCGTTTCCCTTGATTCAGATTTTAGAATTAAATTCTGCCTCGATTTATGTTATAACAGGTTATTGAAAATACGGGTTGTTACATAACCTTAAAAGTCAACTGAATAAAATTTCAATCTTATTCAATAAATTCCAAATATGGATGAACTAATTTCGCAAGAATCAAAAATATTTAAATTCAAAATTTAAATGAAGAGTTTTTTCTTTTTTGATATAACTTTTGATTTTCAGTTCATATTCATTTAAAAAAAATAAATTCCAAATAAGGAAGCACGAAAACAGAATTGAAAACTATTGATTTGTTGGTTATACTTCTTTGTGTATTTTTTTTAAATAGAAAATGCTGGCACACTTAAGTGAGAAGGGATCATTTAACGGATTTGATAAGCTGTTGGAGACTCTTTGAGAAATCCTTCCGTTTTGCTGATATTCTGAAAGGTGGTTTAATCTTTTCATATTTTGATCCAAAATTTCAGATTGTAACAACAGGATGGTTTGCTTAATTATCATGTGTATACGTTTCATGATTATTCGCAAGATAATATAAGTAAAAGACTTGGATACGTAGAGCTTTGAGTAACCGAAGTACTGGTAGAAGACTACTATCCATTTTATTCATCATTGGCCTTTCTTACTTTTGTGTATCCAAAATTAAGTAAATTTAAAATTTATTACCGTAGAACACTCTTTTTATTGCATCTTTAATTGCAGAGTTGTACTTAGGTTGGATGAATACCTTCGACAGTAGCATTATTTCAATTGCCTATTCAAAAATTCATGTAAATTCACGTACCTCATCAGTATTCATCCGGTTTAATATGTCGGTTTCTATATTGATCATTTTATTCAGCTATATATTTTCTGGTTATAAAATTGGACAAAAGACATTAACTCTTATCTACAGATAGGAAAAACATTGATTTTACTACTTTTTTGTTGCCGTTGGTAGTAATGTACGATCATCCTTATTATATCATGCTTAAATATAGTTTCTGTAAATATACTTCCTAACATCAAGTCTTACCTTGACTGCAGGGCTAGAATTCTAAAGCAATAAAATTGTGAAGAATGCTTTTCAATAGAACTAACATCAGCAACATATTAAGCACGGTCAAACAAAATATGTACTTTTTGTTTCTTTTTCTTGCTTTATGGATTTAATAAATTTCATAAAGTTTGCTTTAAATATAACTCAATTGTATAGTATGATGTTCTGGTCATATTCAAAATTGCATTTGTACATATTTCCATCATTAGAATAAATCCTCTTAACCTCAACTCATATTTCACCTCGGTAACCAAAGAAACGTCAATGAATGACAAAACAATTCCTTACATAATGTTGGGTATAACAACTATATCAATTAGATTTAGCCTACTGTAGAAATAATATTTTATTTAAAGCAAGCTTCATATAACCCCGGATATGTCTAATGCTGTGTGCAAAAGTAGTGCAAATTACATTTTAATTTGCTTCGCTCAGAAAATCTAATCCATCAGTAGTATTAAGTATTTCATCTATATATCATATTCTATGTTCAATAGAATTGCAGCCTCAATTTATACTTAATAGCTTCCATTTTCCATTTATTTTGGAACTATTTTGTGGGTTAACTTATTCATACACATATATGTTCATCAGTCCTATATTAACTGAAGACATAAGCATGATAGTAAAATGATTCAAGGACCTTTTTCCAGGTTGCTGTTGCTGTTGCTGTTTTGGGCGTAATGTATGGCTAGGAGTCAAATGATTTTATGCAGCTGTGTCACATCAATTTATATTATCGTTAAGGTACTTACGGCATTTCAAAAATCAGAAAAAACTTATGTAATGAATATGCTGTTGTTGCTTGACGTTGTCTGTTTCATTTACTGCTTTTTTAGTTTTTTTTGTATGCTAAAATTTTTGGTATAAATCTTTTCTTCTGTATGTTACCTGGTCTCTTGCTTCCAATTAATGCCTTCCAAATGGTCTTATCAGCCTGTCTATTTGCAGCCTCATCTATTTTTCACACTGCTTCATCACTATGGTGGTTTCCTTTAGCAGCTGTCGATGATCTCATTTTTTTGTAACTATGCATAAATAGTTGGTTTGTAATCCTGCTACCATGCCCTTCTCCTGAAAAAAAAAAAAAAAAAAAAAAAAAAAAAAAAAAAATCATCTGTTGGCTTTTTTGGTTGCTTACTGGATATATAAATCTATATCCTATATTTCCGTATTTTGATGATGCAACGTGTTGCCTATTTTACAAATTCTGTTTGACAATACTACTTCGTACGTTGGCTCATGGACATTTTACATCTTAGTCGACTTTCATTCTTTTTATATATATGATGACAATATAAGCAATTATTTAGATAAAATATTATATGCGTGTAACTTTAAGGGTCTGTTCTTTGATCCAAAACGGACCCGTTATCTGATGGACGCGTTCGACGCGTCGGATGCATCCGTCAGATAACGGTCCATTTTGGACCGTTTACCCAACGGCTCAGGGCCTGCTCTTTGGTCCAAAACGGACCCATTATCTGACGGACGCGTCCGTCGGATAACGGTTCATTTTGGACCGTTTACCCAACGATTCAAATTGGAGCCGTTGGGTTCGGACGCGTCTCTTACTGAATGCGACGTTGCTGCGTATGGTAAATGTGGTAATAACAAGAAAGGGGTTACCAAAGCGATAACGGAAAAATTTAATGTTGCAGCCGTCGAAATCAACGTTACACGATCAGATGGAAATCTGGAATTGATCGACGAAAACAAAGTTCGACACAAGTATGATAGTCTTCGAAGGAAATGGGTTAAATGGAAAAGCTTGAACAACAAAACTGGAGCCAGTTGGGATCCTAATCGTCAAACTGTTTCAGGGTCGGATGAATGGTGGGATGATCGTTTAAAGGTATTCTCGGTAAACTTATATTTTGTTTTTTAATAAACCCGTTATTAATTACCGTTGTTAAAATAGGAATTTGGGCCGTGTATTCTGAAATTTACAAAGTCACCGCTTGAGCATTTAGAGTTACAACAGCAACTGTTTCAAGGAACACATGCAACTGGACAGACGGTGTATACCCCAGCATATACACCCGCTGTTACTCAACCTGAGCAAACATCACAATTTGCTCCCTTTTTGCCTGGAAATTACGCAAATTCATGGGCATTTGATCAATTCCAAAGTCAACTCAATGAAACAAAAGAAGAAGGGCAAAATAATATTCCAAATTTGAATTCACCAACACATCATTCTTGGGTTCTTGAACCGTCCATTCAACCAAACGTTCTAGAAACTCCCGTGCAGCGAACTCGACATGTTGGTTCATCCTCTGGTAAAAAGGGAGGTTTCAGAAAACGTCGTGGTGAAATGGACAATAAGATGGTTGATCTCATCGATTACATCCATGCCCGAAAGGTGCAAAAGTCTACAAGTACGGAAAATACGACGCCATACACTCCGACAACAAATAGTGCACGGTCAACAGGGAATTCTTTAAGTCAGGCTGATATGATAACACGCGTTAAACGCTTGAGTGAAGGAGCAGATTTTAATTTCAGTGAAGGTTTACACATACTTGCAGATCCCAACAAAGCAGATATATTCAACCTCTTAAACGACGACGATGCAATACCATGGATGACGTTTGAGACAAAGCGCGATCTATTTTCTGCTGACTACAAGTACTATCTGATCAAGAACGGACCAACCAATGTTTAGGATTTTACTATTATTTCAGTTTTTTGTTGTACTTTTGCATATTTATGTTCTGTTTGGTTAACGGTGTTATTTTGTTGTAATGATAATGTTATGTTTTAATCAGTAATTAATTAAATTACAAAATATAAATAAAATGCTCCGCTCAAATATTCCGCTTAACGCGCCAAACACATTCTCCGCTAACTACAATTCTCCGCTGAAATACTCCGCTCAAATTCTCCGCTTCCGCTTGCGGCGAACACATCCTAAGTTGTTGAATCCTCCAGCTCACAGGTATCAAAATTAATCTAAAGAGGACCGTCCAATCCATATTTGTACTCTACTATCAGATAGTGCTATGTTTATTTTTATTCACGATTTCAAGCAAATAATACTCTTTTTGTACATAAAAACAGTATTATGCTGTTGCATGAAGATAAGATGAATTATTACTCATGTGGATACTACTCTTTTTAAATAATGGATGCTGTATGAATTTGTATTGGTCATACAAAAGGAAGAAAATTACTAAAAAATCTTTTTCTACATTAAGCTATAATTATATTCGTTTAAATATTTATATCTATTTGCCAATCTGTGTGCATATCACGGGTTCACACTTGTAAATTATAACAGACAATGCTACAACTCCAATTGTGTTATCAAACTGACACTTTTCCCACCCTTCAGCACGAATTAGGATTCTATATTTTTTTTTTCTGAATCATCAGGCTAAATTTCAACTTCACCTTCATTCAGTTGCAGAAATTTATATTTCGATTGTGACCTTTTTTAGAGCAAATATTGCGCTTGACCTAAGCTATGTCCGGTTAGAGTTCAAAGGAAAGTCTTTTTTTTATTTGCGTTGTTATTCACACCTCAGTTTACACTTCCGGCCATCAAAACTAAAAGCACCTCAAAATTTTTAATTTTTCTCTGCTGGCAACTGTTTAAATTAATAACGTATAAATAGAGAGGCTACCAGCACCTTTTCATAACCATATTAGCAATTTTAATTTTTATAAATGAGTATTTACTTCGTAGGTTGTGAAATGATTCGTCAAATCAACATTTATGTCTTTTGAGTCATTTGATCGAACTTCTTACATCATATTATCACAACTATTGTGTTTATCATCCGGTTTATCACAACATTTATGTCTTTTGAGTCATTTGATCGAACATCTTGCATCATGTTATCACAACTATTTTGTTTATCGTTCGATTTATCATCATTCGAATACTCCATCTATTAAACGATAAAAAAAGTTAATGTATCAATTTGTGAACGAAGATACGTAAGTTGTACGAATAAAAACCTTACAATTCAAAATTTACATTGTCATGCTCTATTATAACGTCGTCAAATTTAAAGTCCTCCAAGCTGAAAATTTCCAATGGATAAAAATCAAGCGATTCTAACCCTTTTTTAATCTTCATCTTCCATCTCTATTAAACACAAAAGAATATCTACTTTTATTAGGGTTTAAGGTTTGTAGCTAAACCCTTTCTTACTCTACCTTTACCTTTGGACTCGTATTTTGTTCGTACACAATCAATGGAAGTCTCCTCGACATATGCTGCAACGTCTCCAATAGCGTGCTCTTACTTCGTCTTTCCCCTAATAAGTCATCAAATTTGGTGCTTTTCGATCCCTAGTTGCTATGTGGGACAAAGGACGAAATACAATCGATTCCTCCATTTAAGTGGTTCTCGCTTCTCCGTCCACGGCGGGTGAGTTAGGGCCTAAGGTCATGCCGAAAGGCGTAGTCGATGGACAATGAATGAATATTCCTGTACTACCCCTTGTTGGTCCCGAGGGATAGAGGAGGCTAGGTTAGCCGAAAGATGGTTATCGGTTCAAGGATGCAAGGTGACTTTGCTTTTACAGGGTAAGAAAGGGTATAAAAATGCCTCGAGCCAATGTCCGAGTACCAAGCACTATGTCGCTGAAGTAACCCATACTCCCAGGAAAAGCTCGAGCAACCTTCAACAGAAGGGTAAAACTATAGAGAAGTACGTGTTTTTTTAAGAGAAGTACGGTGGTGAATAACTGAATGAAGGAATAATATATGGTGGCCAGAAGAATATAAAAAATATTTATTTGTATTAAATTCACAGAGGTGGCTGAAAGTGTAAACCGGAATGTGAATAGTAGCACCCTTTTTTGGGCATATTTATCGAGACATCATACATATATAGAGCTACTGCTGTTTAAAATGCTTTTATAAACTTAGTAAACTGTTATAGTTGATGCTCACGCAATTGTTGTTTGTCTTCAATACTTAGATGAATGGGTTTTTAAAACTTGGTACTCATGGATGTTTGCCATTTTGCTATTTCATAGTGCCTTTTATGTTGGTCATCAGCAGCTAAGTTGCTGCTTATGGAACAAATGCATTTATCATGATTAAGTACGATATATGCATGCTTTTTTTATAAATTGTTGCTTAAGGAGCAACTGCATTTGTTATGATTAAATACACGCAGTGGCGTAGACAGGACATTGGCATGGAGGGGCAAGATAAAAATGATGGGGGTTCGGGGGCGATAGCCCTCGATTTTTTTCTTCTTTTCATGTTGACCATTTGATTACAAAATCAGGTTCAGAAAAGCATTTAATCTAAGATGATTTTCAGAAATTTATTTGCCACCGCGCTCAAAATATGAGGTTAACCAGACTTTCCTTGGCTTACTGCTCCTCAACTCCAACTATTATAGCACAGTGCAGCTACAAAAAAATGAAAATCCCTCCCACTTTTACCACATACACCAATAAATGTAAGTCACATTTCTTTATTTTGTTTACATTAAAATACAATAAAATTCAACACATAAAAATTTCAAACATCACTAAAATTAGTAAAATCAACACATGCACTAAAACAACTACTTTTCCTTACAAGACTCAGATTTGAATGAAGGTGAGAAAAGGATCGCAATCCAGAAGAAACTAGCTATTTAGCAATCAGCTCAACCCTAATAGACACAATAAAATTCATTGAATGAAGTCAAAATTTCAGGCTTACCACCCATTTTTGATACCTGAAATGGAAGGCAACGGTGAATAGGGTGCTGAAGGCGGTTGCTGGAGGCGGCTCGGTGGAGGCTGAAGTGGACGCGACTCTGGAGCAGGGACGGACGTTAATCATTGGAGCTAGGGGACGCTAATTGCTGGAGCTGGAGCCTTCTGCCGCTAGTTGCTAGAGTTTAGGTTTTTTCTCCTTTTCTATGTGGAAAGCGCGGCTTATATATATATATATATATATATATATATATATATATATATATATATATAATTTCTGGCCGTTTTTTAATTTTCTAGGAGGGAGGGGGCGCACGTTCCCACCTCAGCCCACACGTGCCTCCGCCTCTGAGCACAGGATGTGCATACAATTTTTAACATACACCACTACTGCATAGATGTATGGAAGACATTAATGAAAATGTTATCATATGCCCTAACGGCATATGTTAGAATTGGTGGAATAACACGAATGATCCTTTTGAATTCCACCTATTTATTATTGAGTATTATTATTGACACTCCTTTTTTGGTTAAATGGCGTCACGGCCAAAAATGAAATTTAGGTACAGTCCCACCGTTTTTCGATTTTTATCATTTTCGGTGGTCCTTTTCCGATTTTCAAACCTAAACTTGGCAGAACCCTGGTCGAATTCTGCTGAAAAGCTCGGTATCATCTTGCCGAATTTCAAGCGTGACACCCCTTAACCAAAAGTGGAGTGTCAACAATAATACCCTTATTATTTGGAAAATTCACAATTGTAGGCTTGTTTGGAGAAAGTATTACATGATTAGCCATGTTTCAGAAATAATAACAAATATAGGCCTGTTTTGTTCGGGGAGGGATATTGGCGCCTTTTGGAAACTCGCCTGTGTGCGAGTTTTGAAAACTCGCTTGTGTATTTTGGTCTACTCCCAAACTTTATATGTACCCGCTAGTTCTTTCATAATTCTGATTCTTACTCAACCACATCTTCTCAACCCCATATATTTTAAAAATGACTTCTCATACAATGGTGGAGTAAGAGGTTAACTCGTTCCCAATTTGCTGCCATTATAGATATATGGCTAAAGTTGCTGTATCAGATGATGGCGATAACATTGGTCGTCGAAGTCTTCTTTGTTCCAATTACCCCCACGGATGCAAATTTTCAGAATGGATTGACGAACCACTCTATCCAAGGGGCATATCATATGCGAAAGAGCTGGAGCAAGAAACTAGACTCTCAAAAAACTCCTAGAGGACTTGCAATTTAACAATAACCACTAGTATTTCTATTATAACTAGTCGTTGTGGGTTTCTGAAGTTTACTGTGAGTTATTCTATTTATCCGTAGTCATTGTAAGTTTTTGTAGTTTAGTTTGAATTATTGTTTGTGTGTTTGTAGGACTTGGAAGATTAATATGAATTACTGTATGTTTGTGTTTTCTAATAAATTATTTTATGTTTTTGAAGTCTGAATTAAAGTTTTTTATGTTTGCTAGTTCGTACAGTATACATTATGACATAAAGATGAATTGACAACTAGCTGCCATAAATTAAAGCTGAGTCAGTCTATTTATGTACAGTACGATCTGCCGCAAATCAGGTGATTTGACTAGACACGGATAAAGTTGGTAATATTTCGAAATAGTTGAGTTGACAAGCATCTGCCAAATCTGACTCAATCTTTGTTCATTGTGATAAAGTCATTGTATGGACGAATGACAATGCTTTTTTCCGAATTTGATGACATGATTAAAGCTCTCCTAATTCTGATTTAAGGCTTGTTTTTTTTTTGAAATTGATTCTTCTTTATTTTGAAATCGATGACATGATTAAAGATCTGCCAATTCTAACTTGACAACGACCGTACTAAGTTGATTAAAGTTGATTTGATAGTGATGTTGTTTAGATGGTTTCCCTATTTCATAGCTCTTCAGCACATTATTTCTCCATACACTTCAATCCTTTGACAGTGACGTTTGTTGGTTCGCTGTAGATGCGGATGACTGCCTTTTCCCATTAGCTTATGGGGTGGTCGAATCCGAATCATATGATAGTTGGGCCTGGTTCTTTTCATGCATGCGTGAGTTCATTTATAGCGTACAAAATCGACACATTACATTTATATCTAAAAGAATGAAAGAGATTCCAAGCGCTTTGCAGGATAGATGGCGAGAACCGCACAAACATAGGTTCTGTGCAAGGCATCTTAAAGAAAATTTTCAAGCTGCAGGTCACTGAGACAAGAGACTTGTAGGATTGTTTTACGATGCTGCATGTGCTTTAGAAGTGGTTGAATACACTAAACTTAGAGAAGAAATTAAGGCAACTAAGCCGGAGGCGCATACCTGGATTGAACAAAGCCTAAGGAATTGCGAAGAAAACTGGACTCTTTGTAGAGATGACGGTGGCCGCTTCCATATTACGACAACCAACGCATATGAAAGTTTTAATGGTGTACTAAAAGGTGCCAGATCCTTGCCTATAAAGGCGTTGGTTGCAAGAACGTTCTTTCGATCAGTTGAGTATTTCTATAAGAGGCAGGAAAAAAGGGAGGGTCTGAATTTGAAACTTACTCCTAAATGGGAAGCTAAAATTGAAGCTCGTGCTATTGAAGCACGACGTTGTAGGCTTGTTCGATTTGGTCGATATAAATGGTTAGTGATTCACTATTACGGAAATGAATTTGATGTTGAGATCGATGGTTCTCATGTCACATGTACATGCAGAATCCCACTTCTGCAGAAGATACCATGTGCTCATGTGATGGCGGCTTGTTTATCACAAGATTTTGGTAGTAATAGAGCACCCCACGATTTTGCTTCAGAATGGTACTCCGTCCAAAGTTATAGAGCTACATACGACCTAGTGTTTAACCCTATACATGATAAGAAATACTGGGACACGTACAACGGTCCACGAATATTGGCACCGCCGGTAAGAAGACTAGCCGGACGACCAAAACCAACGAGGTCCAAAAATGTTATGACGAGCATCAAACACCCAAAACAAACAGGTGCAACAAATGTGGATCGCAGGGCCATAACAGAAAGCAGTGTACTTCAGTAGCCTAAAATGGATATGTATGTTTGTTGATGCGATTTCACTGTGTTGCATTTCGTGTATCTGTATTTCTTATGTTTCGAACTTATCTGTCCTTAACCGGACTATGTATCTCTCTTATTTGAATATTAGAATTTGGTATTTGTTGTATGTTGTTTGGTTAAGCTATATATACTATTTACCTGTCGTGGTAGTTTGTAGTTTAACGTTTAGAACTTAGTTCGAATATATAGGAATCATTATACGTCGGATTTCACTGAAACACAAAACATTCGAATCTATAGAACTATATATTAGTAACGGAACAGAAAAATGGAAATTTCATATTATAGATGCTGAGTTATGTCCAAATCAAATTTCAAGAAAGTCGCTATGGAATTTAAAACCACAAAGTATACAGGTGATTTTTGAAAACTTGCCTTTGTGCGAGTTTTCAAAAGGCGCCTTCGTTCATTCAAAACAGATCTATTTCTGTATTTACTTTTCAAACAAGTCTGTTTGCATTATAAACTTTAAAAGCAAGGCTAACATAGTTAAAAGCCCTTATTATTTTGTATTTGTAAGGACAAATTAGGTAATTGAAATAAAATTTTCTATCCTTTTGCACATAAATACAGTTCTTAACGTGTGCCATTGGGCATATATTGACAAAACTCTTAATTTATCATGTTTTTGAATGGATTGAATTTTAACGCATCAGACATTCCACCTGAAATTGCAATAGTAATGAATACATTGAATTTTCAGAGAATAAACGAAATAATATATGTTCGCATATGGATATCTACAGTGAAAAGTTATGGTAGTTCTTTTGACATGTCCAAAATATATTAGTTTTCTCTTGATTTCAATGTGTTTTAGTGTAGAAAACTTAAACGTTCGTAATTTGTTAGACCTTTGTAGATGCAATGACATACACGTTTGTTTTGTAAGCAACCGTTTTGCTTTGGGAACTGCTGCATTCTGTTAGCATATGCATGATTGTATTGTTATGCTATCAGGGTGAAACGTAAAGCGACATACACGACTGTTATTCTTCTTTTCTATTCAGTGTGTAACTTTAAACATTTTACCGATGTCATATACTACAATATGCACCTAGGGAGTTAAACTGGAAATTAATTTTCATGTACTTTAACCTAAAGTTTGATGATCAAAAGAGTGTTCTTATTGCTATTTTGTGTAGTTTTTACTAAGAATTCAAAGAGAGGTTCGATAATACATGTTATTTCAAATATTATATTCCAGTTGTATGTCCTTGCTTATAAAGACTACAATTATCTGCAAAATTCAATTCAGTTAAAATTTCATTGTATTACACAAAATATCAACATGAAGCAGAATTACAAAACACAAGTAGACGTCATCGTGTGCGTAGCATGGATTCACACCAGTTGATGTAATAGTAGAAGAAAATGTACATTCTATTTTGGAATCTTCATCTGGCTTTCCATTAACTTACCCACTCATTTCGTCTGGAGAAACAGGCCTTAGAGCACCGCTTGACTTGCAGGCCACAAGCTCACCCTCAAATTTCAAAGCTACATGTTTATCTATGTACTCTGTCTAAAATACGATACATGACTCCAACTCTATATCAAAGGAAAAAAAATGTTCCTTCTACAACAATGTGTTTATAACATTAGTTTGCTTTTTTGACACTTTTACAACTTTCTATATCACTCAAAATAATTGATAGTTAATGAAGCGGAGCTTGGTTAAGGAAATGGAGTTTTGAAATTTTTGGATGTTTAACTTACGCATGACAACCCTAAAATTTTAGTAGTAATAATTAATTATAGAATTAATTGAGAAACATATAAGTTTGTAAATTATGAGAGTGTAGCTAGTGGAGGTGTACCAATGAGTTCAAGGCAGTTTTCGAGCAATTTACTTATATAACTTACCAAAATCCGAATTAGTATGAAAAAGTTATAAAACAATAAGAAAAACAAATTAACTCAGGGAAGTTTAGTACAAAAGAAAGAAAAAAAATAAGTTGTAAGCATTGACCCAGATAAGGCCGGGTCGATCCATAGGTCGACCCCCACCTAGCTTGGGTTGACTCATAAAACTCCTAAGTGAGAAATCGTCTAGGTGCGAATTAATTAAGTTTTAAACTATTTTTTGTTAAATTCTATTTGTTGTTTGAGTTTTTAGAAGGCTAAATGATTTAGTAAGGTGTCTGGACTAGATTAAATCAATTAATCTTTTGACTTGAGATCCCCTAGCTCCCCTATAAATAAGACCTTAAATATATCTAATCACTCATAGTACAAATATTTTCCCTCTGACTTCCTTTTGCCTGAGGCAGAGCTCTAAAACAAAAAAAAAATAAGAAATAAGAATAATAAAATAACTAAGGAAAATTTAGTACAAAAGAAAGAAAAAAATAAGTTGTAAGCGTCGACCCAGATAAGGCCGGGTGATCCATAGGTCGACTCCCACCTTGCTCGGGTTGACTCATAAAACGTCCTAAGTGAGAAATCGTCTAGGTGCGAATTAATTAAGTTTTAAACTTTTTTTTTGTTAAATTTGGTTTGTTATTTGAGTTTTTAAAAGGCTAAATGATTTAATAAGGTGTCTAGACTAGATTAAATCAATTAATCTTTTGACTTGAAATCCCCTAGCTCCACTATAAATAAGACCTTAAATATAGCTAATCACTCATAGTACAAGTATTTTCCCTCTGACTTCCTTTTGCCTGAGGCAGAGCTCTAAAATAATTTTTTTGTGGAAGAGATTTTTAAAAATAAAATTTTATAATCAACTTAGGGACACAATCTGGGAAGTTGCGCATAAGAGCAAAGGACTACATATGAGTGTTGTAATTATTTAGACTTTTAAGTAGTTTAAAGAAATATGGTTTTTGATAGTTGTAATTTTTCTTACAGTTTTAAGTTATTTTTCTATAAGTATTTTTCTGTCTTTTCTTACAGTTTTTAGTTAATTTCTTTAAGTTTGTTTTTCAATCTTTTTCACTCACAATTATTTTATTTTCGTCAGTTATTTTCAATTTTCTATAGATATTTACATTTGCTCTTAAAAAGCATGATATCTAAAAATTAGTTTAAAGATGCAGATTTAATCCCCATTTTACGCATGAAAATAATGTAAAAAGTGTAAACTTCACGAATGCGGATTAAATAAAACAATACTAAATTTATAGAAAAGATTTGTATAGATTGTAGATCTATAATAAAACAGAATCAGACTAGGTTAGGAAAATTTGTAGGAATACGCAGTAAATTATGACAAACGTTATAATTTATGAAGCAATAAAAATGAACTGTTTATTATGATATATGAGGACTAGATCGACATGTGGCTACGATGGACGCATTTGTACAAGAGGCGGCGTAAACAAATGGAGGATACACGTTAAAACTCAGAATAATACGGACAAGTATCCAAAATCTCAGTTTACGCTTACAAGTGTTCAAACTAATTAAACAAATGTTTTTTTTCAAAGTGTAAATACCATTTATAACACTATGTATATACAATAATAATATGATACACATATATTCCAAATACCATGTCAAATAAATATTTTTAAAACCAAATAACTTTATTTAAATAAAGTCTTCAGACAATTATTCAATATGTTTAAAAACATTACTAATGTTTATTTTGTACTTTTCCGAATACAAGTCTTAACGTAATTTTAAATCCAAATTCAAGTCTAAAATAAAATAAATAAACTCAAGTTAAAATTTTCAAATTAAATTTTATAATCTCTCAAATAATATATTTCAATAAATTTTAAAATATTACTGTCATTAAGTTTAATAAACAAATCAAATTCAAACATCAAAATTTATATTCACATTTATAAAAATCAACTAAAAGAAATCAATTTAAATAGGCTAGATTCCAAAATTATAACAAATATAATTTTTCCTGAATATCAATTCAAATAAATTTCACATTTTTAAAACATTAAAAATCTTGGTTCGTTACAGTTGTACTGGCACTTAAAAAATAAATTATTCTTTAAAAGAAAATAGATAAAGCAATTT
The DNA here is from genome assembly GCA_030737875.1 of Allium sativum. Classification (NCBI taxonomy): domain Eukaryota; kingdom Viridiplantae; phylum Streptophyta; class Magnoliopsida; order Asparagales; family Amaryllidaceae; genus Allium; species Allium sativum. The sequence continues at coordinate 416,592,834 of CM060913.1, read as the reverse complement.
TGAAAATAACGCTTTATTCCCTCAAGTCCATTATAACCTTCATTTGATTCCTTTGAAGCTTAGGTGGTGTTTGGTTTACACTTTTGAGTTTTTAATTTTCGTCCATATAAAAATGCAAACAACACATGTATATCCCAAAAAACGGTCGTTTTAGAAAACAAAGTTAGCACATAAAATAGAAAACAACTTTTATTTGTTCCCCTTTTTTGGAAAGTGACAGAAGAATGACAATAATTTATCCTTCCGTCGTTCCTCGTTCGTTTATGTGGTCCCCTCCGTCTTCTTTTCATTATATCCATCGTTCCTCGGTTCTTCTTATATTTTGTAAATGATACTGAAAACTCAAAACACAAAATAGAGTTTTAACCGAACGACCCCTTAATCTTTATCTTTTTTCTTGCACAACAATGTAGATGCCCCTAATTTTTCTAAGGGCATTGCAATTCATGCATGGTTCTGTTGGTATCTTCATGCCATATAAATTATTCTTTAAAAGAAAACAGATTTTCAAAACCAAAAGCAATTTTGAAAATAAAGCATTATTCCCTTAAGTCCATTAAAGCCTTCATTTGATTCCTTTGAATCTTAATCTCTATCTTTTATCTTGCATAATATAGTAGATTGTAACACCCCACCTCCGTTAAGGTCACTCACAAAGGGAATGCCTTAACTTTGGTGGAGCATTTTAGTAAACAGAACAGAAACTTACAAGACAGATAAAACAGTACTTGAAAATTTTTAACTTTATTACAGCGGAAACAGAAATTTATATGGTTACATCCTTTCAATTTCAGAATTCAAGTACAAAATATCAGTCTTGTACAAAAGCCTTCGAAATGCATAGTTTAAAATCATAATCCCCATGGAACGGAAGCTATACAGAGCCAAGCCATACTTTAAGCACTTCAAGCAAAGAGAAATCCGGATCAAGCTAAAGTATTTCCCTCCTTGGATAACCTGGGGGGGGGGGAACGGAAGAAAAGAGGCGAAAACAACAAGGGTCAGACAAAAAGTCTGGCAAGTCCAGTGACTTTCAGCATATGAACAGATAATAATAATATGATATGAACATAAAACTGGATGTGAGATAACTATAACAGGTGTAGCAGATATAACAGAAAAACAGAATGATATAAACTATTGTTTTACACTTCTCTGCACTAATACTAGTATAACAGAATTAGGTGTCACCCTAATGTCTAAATTGAAGCAGGAACGGGTACAGAATACTTTAACAGAAACATAATGCTAATAATGGGCCTTTACTACCCGATCAGAAACAGACAGAAGAAGAAACAGATTTATCCCTATGGAAACAGAATGTGGAATTAGGTGTACACTAGTAATGGGCCTTTACCACCCGAACAGACGGTACCACACAGAAACAGACAGGTGTTACCACCCAACAGAAACAGACGGTACCAACAGAAACAGACAGAACTAAGCGTACCCTAAAACCCTACCCCAAGCGATCGGCTCCCTAATACATAAATATCCTGTGTCGGCCCCACAGTAGGGTGTATCACTCCCTAAAGTGACAACCAATTGGCACAGACCTATTTACAGATGTCACGGCGTCTTACATCCTCAGAGGCAGACCGGGATCCATGCACGCACATGACCCGGTTGGAACGCACCATCAACACCCCTCGCCATTATCAGAATGAACCACTTATAATTAGTTCAGTAAGCGTGCCCGGACCCTACCTACTGTTGGGTCAAAGTTTTGATACCAGAAAGGGTTACTGACTAATATGGGTCCCAAACAACAGATGACACAAGTAATTCCCCTCCTAACCTTGTGTCCCCAGACTAACAGATTTCAGATTTATTTGTTTACAAGTTCAGACATACAGAATTCAGATTTACTAGTTCACAAATTAAGTTAAAAAGTTTTCAGACTAACGGATCAGATGTACAGATTTTTCAGATTTGTCTAACTTTGTATTGGGCCTACAGATTCATGGACGGGTTTTACTACATCTATTAATCCCTTTGGTTTAACCCTATTTTTCCCCAATACGTTTTAGACGTCATTCTTATCTTAGATTTGCATTAATTAATTATTAATGCACAGACCTCTCACATTAGGTCGGTAGCTTGTGGCCACTGGATATGCCGGGCGGTTCCGGGCAGACTTCTGCCACAAGCCAGACCTAACCTCGTGTCTTACGCATGTTATGACTAACTTCTCACATTAGAACCTATTGTTTGCGGCCACTGGATGTGCCGGGCGGTTCCGGGCAGATTTACGTCGCAAACTCATTCTAACCTCGAGTTAGCCATATTCATCTTTGCGGCCAATTAATTAATTATTTACCATTTATGCGCACACCCAATATATATGCCAATTCAGATTATATCAATAACAGAATGATCACATCAACTCAACTGATATAGCAGATAACAGATTTTAGCAGATTGGGTGACTTAACAGATTTAACCGATTTAGCACTTAGCAGATTTTGGCATATAACAGATTAGGCATCTCAACAGACAAATTTAACAGATTTGGCATTTCAATCTAATTAGCAGTCTAGGCAATATAACAAAACTAGCAGTTTAGGCAACTTAGCAAATTAGCAGATTTAGCAAACCTAATAATTCTAAAGGTTCTATTTACATGCCTTGCCTAGTCATAAATTAGGCCTAAATTCATATGCCTACATAAATTTTCATGATTCACAACATATATTCCATGTTTGCTTAAGCGCAGAATATGGACATAATTTGCCATATAACATATGTTCCAATATAGATTATACCAAATATAACCATTAATTTCAATGCATGTCATATATCCAAAAATCCCTATTTAGGTGTAATCACAATAATAGATATCCTAACTAATGTAAATCCTAAGTTTCCATATCTTCTTCTTTTTGAGTCATGAATCATTATGCAAACTATACCCAATAATATAAATCTTTAAATCATATCTTCTAAAAATCAGATCATGCCTTTTATATGCATTTTGTCCAAAGTCTCAAATCATAGGAAATCTTACAATGGTTCCTCTTTTCTTCTATCATAGAATATGCATAGATCCAAATCTATGTTTACAACATATGCTCATTAATTACAGTTCTAAATTATAACATAGCTATGCATACAACATGCATAAATTATATGTTCATAGTCAAATATATTTTATGCCTCAGACCTAAAGTCATATGTTCCATTTAGTCTTGTCAAATTTCGCATCATTCATTATTTATCCCAGAATTTGCGTTCATACGTTCATCTCTTATGAGATTAGGCACAGGCTCGTGGTAGCCTGGCTATAAAGACAGAAAAGAAGAAAAGGGATACAGAACAGTCACAGAAAACAGATCTAACAGAAGAGAATACAACCTCAAACTCAGATTTAAATGCATATCAAAATTATAATTAACGTTTATAGCGGAGAATAACTGTACTTGCCTTGATTGGATTAAAGAAAGAACTTTAACTTGTTGTAGAATCTTTGCGGAACTTTAATCTCTAGTTTGAATTGAGTTGCTTAGGCTGATGTTGATTATCTTCTAGTTTTAATTCCAGCAGAGCAGAGACGCCATTTTTATTTTTATTAGAAGAAGAGAGCAATGGAGGCTAGAGAATTGTGTAAGAAACCTAGGTAGAGTCTAGGGTCATTTTTATAGAGGTTAGGAACTGATTAGGACCCTTGATGTTGCTTGGATTGATCGTAGCCATTCATTCGGAGGAGAGACCAATTAGAGCCTGCCACCTAGCCCTAATGACAAAGCAGCCCACAGAAAATCGACCAACATAGAATAGGCCAGCCAGGTTGGACTGGGTTCGACCTGGGTCTGGACCAGGTCGACATGCCTGTCGACAGCCCTGTCGACAGCCCTGTCGACCTGGCTAGACCAGGTCGACAGCCCAGTCGACCTGGGTGTCTTAGGCGGGAATTTTCCCGCCCTGGCCAATTGGGCCCGATTTTTAATTTTAAACTTCTTTTCTGAGCTGTTCGAACTTTAAACTTAATTCAGAAACTTCCAGAGGCTATATCTTCTTCATACGGACTCCGTTTTTCGAAAATTCGGACTCTATTTCGCGTATTTTTCCGAGACGAACGCAATGGCGTATCCCGTTTCCCTTAGTTCTTTGATTTCAAATTAATTATACTTTAATTTATGACTTTCACGGTTATAGAATACACGGGGTGTTACATTCTCCCCTACTTAAAAGGATTTCGTCCCCGAAATCTTCAAGTTAAGAAGAATGTGTCCTACCATCCAATCATCCATCTACTCAATCATCAACCACAGGCATCCATTGTCCTTATAGACTTCTAATGCTTTCATGTTTAAATGCACAGTGTGTGTTCATGTCCGTATCTAATGCAAAATCAGGCGGCCCACTGATTCAGTCGACCTCCTTAATGCAAATCATGTTAGTGCCATGAGTCCAATATGTATGCAAATTTTCCTACTTGAGACATATCATTTCTATATGAGTGCACAACTGCTCATTCATATGCAACATCCATATGCTGATTCAACCATTTTGCATCCATAAAAAATTAAAAATGCTCACACATCCATATGCAGTATGAGAGTGCTTTCGAGCCGATCTAGTGCCTAGTGTGTGTATATGCATCCACGAGCAACCACTAGCAACCACTTGCATCCACTTGCAACCATCAAACATAACATGTCTCAAACACATGTTTACACCCATTAGTTTCTACCTAAAGTTCAAATATTCGATCGATAGGATACAGTCGAATGATGGAAGCGAGTACAGATAGAACGAAAATTTGGTTCCCATTGGACATGGGTCCTAAGTATCGGCCCCAAAGACCGAAACCAACATCAAATTGACACCCAGAGGATTACCTTCTTTAGACTATGTCAAAACTGGAAATCCTATCAAAAGTATTTAGATATTTACAGACTACTGGTATAGATCAGGTTCCCTAATGATTCTTAGGAAGCTAAGCATGATAAAATCATACCCCACGAAAACTCAGAATGTATGCGTCATACTTGACGCCTAACACAGATATCCCTCAAACCCCAATCTCAAACAGATGATCCATAACCCTTATGGGTCTGAGTCCATAGCGGAATTCAGAAATAATACTAGTATTAAAGTGCAGAGTATCGATTACAAAATCAAAATACCAAAATCAGAAAAAGTCTTAACTCCATAATCAGATAAAGAAATTAAACCTACTATAGAAATTTTTCCCTATTTCTATCCTAGCCACTAGCTTCAAGAGTGTTCGCCTGCCCTCCTTGTCCTCGTCTCTTCGGGCAGTCCCTAGTGAAGTGTCCCATCTCCCCACAGTTGAAGCAAGCACCCTCCCCTTCCTCTTTCGGTAATCCTTATTCAGATGAGTCGAGCTTCCATAGGTAAAACACTTTCCTCCTCCTTATCTTCAATCTTTCCTTCCTTCTTTTGTGTTTCCCTTTTGCCTCCATTGTGAACTAAGTCTATATGAGTTTCTCACCTTTGGGTTGTGCTCCTTAGCCAAACCTCATCATTCTCATCTTTACTATTCTTGTGTAACATGCTGACCAATCCCTCGAAAGCTGCCTCCATCGCCCGGAAAAATCCTTCAAAGCTCTAAAGAAAACTAGCCGCAGGTGAAACTACTACAGCTATCGATGGAAGTCGGGCACTACTTTGCCCTTCGATGAGGTTACCTCCCAGAAAACCGGGAGCCCCAGAGACTCAAGAAAGAAGGAAACAAGGATTCAAGCAGAGGATCAAAAGATAGATATATGGCTTAGGGGACTATGTTTTTCAAAATAAGCTTTACTTTTGAAAATACTTCCTTTTCAAAACCTTTTTGAAAATAGTTTTCAAAAATTCTTTATCAAATCCGGTAACCTTCAGCTCTGATACCAAGTGTAACACCCCACCTCCGTTAAGGTCACTCACAAAGGGAATGCCTTAACTTTGGTGGAGCATTTTAGTAAACAGAACAGAAACTTACAAGACAGATAAAAAAGTACTTGAAAATTTTTAACTTTATTACAGCGGAAACAGAAATTTATATGGTTACATCCTTTCAATTTCAGAATTCAAGTACAAAATATCAGTCTTGTACAAAAGCCTTCGAAATGCATAGTTTAAAATCATAATCCCCATGGAACGGAAGCTATACAGAGCCAAGCCATACTTTAAGCACTTCAAGCAAAGAGAAATCCGGATCAAGCTAAAGTATTTCCCTCCTTGGATAACCTGGGGGGGGGGGGAAACGGAAGAAAAGAGGCGAAAACAACAAGGGTCAGACAAAAAGTCTGGCAAGTCCAGTGACTTTCAGCATATGAACAGATAATAATAATATGATATGAACATAAAACTGGATGTGAGATAACTATAACAGGTGTAGCAGATATAACAGAAAAACAGAATGATATAAACTATTGTTTTACACTTCTCTGCACTAATACTAGTATAACAGAATTAGGTGTCACCCTAATGTCTAAATTGAAGCAGGAACGGGTACATAATACTTTAACAGAAACAGAATGCTAATAATGGGCCTTTACTACCCGATCAGAAACAGACAGAAGAAGAAACAGATTTATCCCTATGGAAACAGAATGTGGAATTAGGTGTACACTAGTAATGGGCCTTTACCACCCGAACAGACGGTACCACACAGAAACAGACAGGTGTTACCACCCAACAGAAACAGACGGTACCAACAGAAACAGACAGAACTAAGCGTACCCTAAAACCCTACCCCAAGCGATCGGCTCCCTAATACATAAATATCCTGTGTCGGCCCCACAGTAGGGTGTATCACTCCCTAAAGTGACAACCAATTGGCACAGACCTATTTACAGATGTCACGGCGTCTTACATCCTCAGAGGCAGACCGGGATCCATGCACGCACATGACCCGGTTGGAACACACCATCAACACCCCTCGCCATTATCAGAATGAACCACTTATAATTAGTTCAGTAAGCGTGCCCGGACCCTACCTACTGTTGGGTCAAAGTTTTGATACCAGAAAGGGTTACTGACTAATATGGGTCCCAAACAACAGATGACACAAGTAATTCCCCTCCTAACCTTGTGTCCCCAGACTAACAGATTTCAGATTTATTTGTTTACAAGTTCAGACATACAGAATTCAGATTTACTAGTTCACAAATTAAGTTAACAAGTTTTCAGACTAACGGATCAGATGTACAGATTTTTCAGATTTGTCTAACTTTGTATTGGGCCTACAGATTCATGGACGGGTTTTACTACATCTATTAATCCCTTTGGTTTAACCCTATTTTTCCCCAATACGTTTTAGACGTCATTCTTATCTTAGATTTGCATTAATTAATTATTAATGCACAGACCTCTCACATTAGGTCGGTAGCTTGTGGCCGCTGGATATGCCGGGCGGTTCCGGGCAGACTTCTGCCACAAGCCAGACCTAACCTCGTGTCTTACGCATGTTATGACTAACTTCTCACATTAGAACCTATTGTTTGCGGCCACTGGATGTGCCGGGCGGTTCCGGGCAGATTTACGTCGCAAACTCATTCTAACCTCGAGTTAGCCATATTCATCTTTGCGGCCAATTAATTAATTATTTACCGTTTATGCGCACACCCAATATATATGCCAATTCAGATTATATCAATAACAGAATGATCACATCAACTCAACTGATATAGCAGATAACAGATTTTAGCAGATTGGGTGACTTAACAGATTTAACCGATTTAGCACTTAGCAGATTTTGGCATATAACAGATTAGGCATCTCAACAGACAAATTTAACAGATTTGGCATTTCAATCTAATTAGCAGTCTAGGCAATATAACAAAACTAGCAGTTTAGGCAACTTAGCAGATTTAGCAAACCTAATAATTCTAAAGGTTCTATTTACATGCCTTGCCTAGTCATAAATTAGGCCTAAATTCATATGCCTACATAAATTTTCATGATTCACAACATATATTCCATGTTTGCTTAAGCGCAGAATATGGACATAATTTGCCATATAACATATGTTCCAATATAGATTATACCAAATATAACCATTAATTTCAATGCATGTCATATATCCAAAAATCCCTATTTAGGTGTAATCACAATAATAGATATCCTAACTAATGTAAATCCTAAGTTTCCATATCTTCTTCTTTTTGAGTCATGAATCATTATGCAAACTATACCCAATAATATAAATCTTTAAATCATATCTTCTAAAAATCAGATCATGCCTTTTATATGCATTTTGTCCAAAGTCTCAAATCATAGGAAATCTTACAATGGTTCCTCTTTTCTTCTATCATAGAATATGCATAGATCCAAATCTATGTTTACAACATATGCTTATTAATTACAGTTCTAAATTATAACATAGCTATGCATACAACATGCATAAATTATATGTTCATAGTCAAATATATTTTATGCCTCAGACCTAAAGTCATATGTTCCATTTAGTCTTGTCAAATTTCGCATCATTCATTATTTATCCCAGAATTTGCGTTCATACGTTCATCTCTTATGAGATTAGGCACAGGCTCGTGGTAGCCTGGCTATAAAGACAGAAAAGAAGAAAAGGGATACAGAACAGTCACAGAAAACAGATCTAACAGAAGAGAATACAACCTCAAACTCAGATTTAAATGCATATCAAAATTATAATTAACGTTTATAGCGGAGAATAACTGTACTTGCCTTGATTGGATTAAAGAAAGAACTTTAACTTGTTGTAGAATCTTTGCGGAACTTTAATCTCTAGTTTGAATTGAGTTGCTTAGGCTGATGTTGATTATCTTCTAGTTTTAATTCCAGCAGAGCAGAGACGCCATTTTTATTTTTATTAGAAGAAGAGAGCAATGGAGGCTAGAGAATTGTGTAAGAAACCTAGGTAGAGTCTAGGGTCATTTTTATAGAGGTTAGGAACTGATTAGGACCCTTGATGTTGCTTGGATTGATCGTAGCCATTCATTCGGAGGAGAGACCAATTAGAGCCTGCCACCTAGCCCTAATGACAAAGCAGCCCACAGAAAATCGACCAACATAGAATAGGCCAGCCAGGTTGGACTGGGTTCGACCTGGGTCTGGACCAGGTCGACATGCCTGTCGACAGCCCTGTCGACAGCCCTGTCGACCTGGCTAGACCAGGTCGACAGCCCAGTCGACCTGGGTGTCTTAGGCGGGAATTTTCCCGCCCTGGCCAATTGGGCCCGATTTTTAATTTTAAACTTCTTTTCTGAGCTGTTCGAACTTTAAACTTAATTCAGAAACTTCCAGAGGCTATATCTTCTTCATACGGACTCCGTTTTTCGAAAATTCAGACTCTATTTCGCGTATTTTTCCGAGACGAACGCAATGGCGTATCCCGTTTCCCTTAGTTCTTTGATTTCAAATTAATTATACTTTAATTTATGACTTTCACGGTTATAGAATACACGGGGTGTTACATAGATGCCCCTAATTTTTTTGAGGGAATCATAATTCATGCATGGTTCTATTGGTATCTTCAGGCCATGACACTAGCAGACCAACCATAAGAAATTGTGCAAGATCCAGCACCCGATGGTGGAGCCCCCGCTTGTCCATCAACAACAGCTGACTTTTATAGGATTTGCGTGGACTTTTCTAATCTTGGTCTTAAGCCGTTATTGGGGATCGACAATCGTAGAGGCACAAACTTGACTATGGAGTATAAAGAAGATATTTGATCTCATGCGACTTGCAGATAGAGACAAAGTTCACCTTGCCTCTTGGCTGCTGAATAAGAAGGCTTTCTACCGGTGGGAAATGGTCGAGGCTAAGACATGAGCGATGTATTAGGATGGATTACGATAGAGATTTGAGAGGGGGTTCTAATATCAGGCCTAGAAGGGTTTACAGTTAGAGAAGTTTATTTAGTTGAGGCCAGAAGATCTTTCGGTAAAAGAGTACATCAACCAGTTTAATGAATTGTCGAGATTTGGATAGGATTTGGTCAAGATACCCCATAATAAAGCTTCAAGTTTTCCATGGGTTGGCATTGATACATGCACCTATGGGAGCGACATTAGAGTCCTTGGTCAAAAGGGCGTTGATGTCTGAAGTTAGCAAGGATGAGGTTAAAGATGTTAAGGTATTATAGCTTATTCAAAGAAACCATGGTGGAATAATAACAAGGGGGAAAACAAGAAAGTCAGAGGTCCCCAAAAGGATAAATTCAGAAACATATCGGGCACAATAATTTTGCGTATTCGGTCACTATGCTAAGGACTACAACTGGGATACGATGAGAGGGAAGTGTTATAATTATAGGTAGGATGGATACTTTAGCGGTACTTGTCCTCAGAGAGTTAGTGGAGCACAGAAGGCTAATATGCAGGTGCCTGTGATTCAAGTCTTCTATACCGCTACATCTAGTAGCAATCCAGAAAGATTTAGGAACGCCATAGTAGAAAGCTTGATTATCATTTTTTATTTTCCTTTTCATGGTCTCTTGGACTCAGAAGCATCACACTCTTCTTCATTACCAATCCATTAGTCAATTGTTTGCACTTGAGTATTTCTCTAGTTTCAGACCTATAGTTGTTTCGAACTCTGTAGGAGGATTAACACATTTATCGATGATTTGTAGGGATTTGTAACACCATGTATTTCTATGTTTATTAAAGTAACGAATTAAAGAATACTTAACTGTAAAAGTGAGAATTAAGGGAAACGGGTTACGCCATTGCGTTCGTCTCAGAATTCTGCTTGAGATAGAGTCCGAGTTTCCGTGAATCGGAATCCGTATGAAGAAGTTATGGAGTTCATAAGATTTCATGTTTAAACAGAAAATTATATAATTAAATAAAACAAAAACGGTTCGAATTTTGAAAATCATGTGAATCAGCTGGGCGGGAAAATTCCCACCCATAGGGGTGGACTCCCCCGGGGGGGGGGGGGGTCAACATAGGTGTCGACCCCCCAAGAGGGATGTCGACCCCCTCACCCAGATCCAAACAGTGATGATTTCTGACTTGTTGCTGAGTCACTAGGGCATAGGTGGCAATTTTTGGATAGCTCTATCTAGTCTGGGTGGTTGTGATTGCTTCTAGGTTGATCTAACGGCTCACATAAAACTAAAAATCTATATAAACCACCCCAACCCTCAACCCTAAACCACACAATTTCATTCCAAGGAGCCACCATGCCGTCCATGGTCAACCTAGCATAGCCACCATTCTTCTCCAACTAGGTAGCAAACTAGAAAGCAAGTTGGAGGCTATGAATCAAATCTAATTTAGAGAATCGATAGTCTACGTCAAGGGATAGCTTTTCAGTTTCAGAAAGCAGATCCTAGAATTTTTTGTTTTTTTGTTTGTAAGTCCTGTTATTCTTTAGATGTAAACAATTAAAAGTCCTGATTTGAAATAAAATGAAACTAGAGATGTGTCTAGTCGTAAGATAATGGTGATGCTGATTCATGTCTATTCTTGTAACGATTCTATCATATATGCCTATGAGACTATTGTGGTTTATTGGACTTATCATGTTGTATGTTAAACAAATCATGTATTATATAAATTTGGTGACTCTTTCATGTTATGTTACATGCAAGTTTTTAGGCTAAGTCATATATATATATTTAGATCTACATTCTCCTATGTTTAGATCTATGTTAATTGGATCCAAAATGCAAGTTCACATTTACATGCCTAATTGGATTTGTGTAATACTATGTAAGTCCCCGTTCATATGCTTAAGATTCATGTTAATTGGATCCAAAATGCAAGTTCACATTTACATGCCTAATTGGATTTGTGTAATTCTATGTAAGTCCCCGTTCATATGCTTAAGATTCATGTTAAAATGCAATTTCATTGTTTTATGCCAAATACATATGACATATGTTTAGTTAGATCCTTATTATTTTATCTTGTGGAAATGGTTCATGCTCCTTTATTTTCCCTTTTCATATAAGTTAGGCTAAGTTGCGAGCCTAACATTCTACGTGAATTTTGCGAACGTATAACGGGGGTAACGTTGGGAAAAGCCTTAAATTTCAAATTATTGGCATAGTTTGGGTCATAATCATATAAATGATTAGTGGCATAAATTGGTATAATTTATATACCTAAAAACTATGAACATGATTTAGTGGGTAAATAGGGCATGACTTGAATGGCAATAATTGTGGATAATTTACATATAAACATGTAGGGTAAATATGTAAATTAAGCAAAAGACGAATATGCCTAACCCGAGGTTAGATTGAGTTATGGTGTAAGACTGCCTGTAACCGCCCATCACATCCAGCAACCATAACAATATAGATCTAATGTGAGAGGTTAGCGCATTAAGCCCAAAAAGAACCTGAGGTTAGATTGAGTTGCGGTGTAAGACTGCCCGGAACCGACGAGCACATCTAGCGACCGCAACAATACATATCTAATGTGAGTGGTTGGTGCTTTAATGAATGAATTAAAGCTAAGACAGGAATAGTATGGTTAAGTTAATTAAGGCAACACTTAACCAATACAACATGTTAATTAAACTGATGGGCGGGGTTAGGTTAATTTGAGAACACTTAACCATGTTAACATGTTGATTAGGAAACCCTAGTAACGGGGACCCATTTCAGCAGTAACCCACATAGATGTATCATGGTACCATGAACTAGGCAGGGTGGGGCAGATTACTGGGCTGATTATAAGCGGTCGAAACAACGGCGGGTGGTGCGTCAGTGTAGGTTCCGATGGAGTGCGGCGTGCAAGTACTTCGAAGCGGAAAAAGCAGGCACTGGGCATTGATAATTATACACTGTGCATCTTGAATTGTGTCGGGTTGCCACCATAGGATTTTATACACCCCATGGTGGGACCAGCATAGGTATCTACAACCAAGCGGGGCCGAATGACACAAGTAGAAAATGTATACGAGTAGGAGCCGTTCGATAAAGGGGATCATTTATCTTGAACACATGGTGCTAGTTGAAACACTTGTAAGTGGGTGCAGAGAAGTAGTAATGAGTGCGATAGTATATTCAATTTTATTATCTTATTTCTAGGGTGCTGTCCTAGGTTCAGTTTATTCATGTCATGATCCTTTTTCCTGTTTACATGCTAAATAATCACTGGACTTACCAGACTCGTGTCTGACCCATTTTTCTTTCATCTTCTTTTCTTCCGATCTCCCCCAAGGTCCGCAGGGAGGGAATACTTCAGCTTAGTTCGGACCATTTCCAGCTTGAAGAGAGTAGATGTATTGCTTGGATTCTCTTTCCTTGGGCTATGGCTTTGGATACACTCTTATTGGGGATTTATGCTGCCTTATTGTTATTTTATGCTTCTTTGTGTTTTATTCAAGACACATATTTTGTTGTAATGATTTGGAAGTTGGTTTGAGATAGTTTGTTGTAATGTTTTAACTGAGCCACGTACTTATAAAATAAATTTAGTTTTTTTCGCTGTTCATATGTCTGTCTTGTAAATTATCTGTATCTTTTACCTATAATGCTCCACCGAAATTAAGGCATTCCCTTTGTGAGTGACCTTAACGAAGGTGGGGTGTTTCACTTGGTATCAGAACAGATGGTTGCCAGATCAGATAAAATTTTTTGGAAACTAATTTTCAAAAAGAAGTTTAAAGAAGCATTTTCAAGAAAAAGTGTTGTTTTAAAAGGCGTAATCCCCAAAGCCATATGCACTATCTTTCTATCCTTTGTTTTGAATCTTTTCTTTCTCGTTTCAGCATGTCTGGGGATCTCAACCTTCTAGAGGGCGTACCGGTACCTGGCTGGTTCAGTAGGTACCTAGAGGCTAGGGCTAATGATGTAGGCCCAGCAGACGTTCCTCCTCCCCTAGTTGCAGCTGTTCCTCCTCCTCCTCCTCCTCGTGCAAATGCTTTCTCAAAGATATGTAGGGATTTTCGAGCCATAGTTGGAAAGAACTTTAATGGGACTGAGTCATTTGTAGAAGCAAGAAACTGGCTCAAAGAAACCGAGGTCTTGTTTGTTATCTTCGAAGTGAACGATAAGCAGAAGATACAGTTGGCCGTATGGTTGCTTAAAGACGAACCCTCTTGTTGGTGGGAAGATACTAATGCTGAGAGACCAGTTGAAATTTTGGAGGATTTCAGAATGATGTTTGAAATGAAATTCCTCTCACAAGTTGAACGAAGTCTACAGTTGGAGAAGTTCTTAGCTCTCAAACAGGGAAGTATGTCGGTCAAGGAATACGTCAACCAATTCAACCAACCGGCTAGATTCAGATTGGAGTTAGTGAACACTCCCCATAAGAACGCTCTCCATTTTGTTAAAGGGTTGAACAAGCCGCTGCATAGCCTAGCTATGTCCCATATACCTATGGGTGCGATTTATGAGAGACTGGTGGACATGACACTGTTACAGGAGGAAGACAAGGATGGCAAGAAAGAGGCAAAGGTGGAAATACCTCATGATAAGAAAGTGGAGGGATCGCAGAATAAGAAGACAGATTCAAAGAAGGGCGGGAAGAACAACAAACCGCGTGACAAGAGGAAGTGTAATTTTTGTGGAATTCCTGGACATCTGATTAAGGACTGCAGAAAGAAAAAGAGGAAGATTGGTGGTTGTTTTCAGTGCGGCGAGACAGGACACCTGGCTAAGGACTGCCCTAGAAAGCAAGCGCAAGGGCAGAGGACTGGATCTACTTTTGGAGGGCAGGTTCACCCTCTCGTAGAACCTCTGCAAGAACGAGGTAGAAATATTTCTATTGAGAGTTTAGTTTATCTTTTTGATCATCCTGTTCGTACACTCTTTGATTCTGGCGAATCGCACTCTTTTATATCTACTACTTTAGTTGAATCTCTGCACCTAGACACCCGTATAGTAGAGGATCCCTTGGTTGTTTCAAATCCAATTGGGGGCTCGGCTTATTTGTCAATGATTTTTTTAGATTTGGAAATTTCTATACTAAGCATTGGGTTTAAATGTAATGCCTATGTTTTGGGCTTCACGGGCTACGGGTTGATTCTAGGCATGGATTGGTTATCCAGTAATGGTTCCATCCTCGATTGTGAAAAGAGAGTGGTTAGACTTATGACTCGCCTCGGTAACACTCTCGAAATCTCTTGTAATCCCATGAATTCTGTTATGCTTACCTACCTAGAATCTCTTGATGCGTCTGTTGAAAACTTGCAGTCTGTTAGAGTAGTCCGTGAATACTCAGATGTATTTGAAGAGGTGAAGGGCTTACCTCCGAAGCGGGAGATAGACTTCCGCATATACCTTGTTGATAATGCAAAACACGTAGCTCTACCCATTAGACACATGGCTCTAAGGGAGAGGAAAGAGCTCAGCAAGCAAGTTAAAGAGCTACTTGAAAAGGGGTTTATAAGGCGGAGTATTTCCAAATGGGGTGCTCCAGTAGTATTCGCAACCAAAGCAGATGGTTCACTCGCCTATGTGTTGACTATAGGGAGCTAAACAAGCTGACCAAGAAGAATAGGCACCCAGTTCCAAGAATAGATGACTTGTTTGATCAGCTTGTAGGTGCATCGGTTTTCTCCCAACTAGATCTGGCTACCGGGTTTCATCAGCTAAGAGTGGCTGAAGGCAGCATTGATAAAACCGCGTTCAGAACCCCAGATGGTTTCTTCGAATGGATTATCATGCCTTTCGGCTTGACAAACGCACCCACTTATTTCGTTGACTTGATGATCAGGGTGTTTAGGGAGTTCCTTAATAAGTTTGTGGTGGTCTTCGTAGACGACATTTTGATTTTCTCGAAGAATGAAGAAGAGCATGATCTGCTTTTAAGGGAAGTCATGGATACTCTTCGTGCACATCAGCTGAAAGCCAAATTCTCCAAATGTTATTTCTGGAGAGAATAAGTAAGGTTTCTTGGACATGTGGTGTCCAAAGAGGGGATAGCTTTGGACCAAAAAAAGTAGTTGCGGTGCAAGATTGGAAGGTTCCGCAGAATGCAACCGAAGTCCGAAGCTTTCTCGGGCTAACGGGGTTTTTCCAAAAGTTCATTAAAGATTTTGCGAAAATCTCAGCCCCACTCCCAAGATTGACAAAGAAGAACCGAACTTTCGCTTGGGATTTGGATTGCGATGTTACTTTCCAACGTTTGAAAAGGGTTCTAACAACAGCCCCAGTTCTGACATTGCCTGATGGGAGCAAAATGTTTACCATATACACAGACGCAAGCGGTACATGATTAGGCGCTGTCTTGATGCAAGAAGGCAAGGTAGTTTGTTATGGGGAAGGCAGTTTAAGGTACATGAGAAGAACTACCCAACTCATGATTTGAAGCTAGCTGCCATTGTTTTCGCTCCTAAGTCATGGCGTCATTATGTACTAGGAGAAAGGATTGAATTGTTTACTGACCATAAATTGTTAAAGTACCTTTTCTCATAGAAAGATCTTAACTTAAGATAACAAAGGTGGATGGAATTTCTGGCCTCATACAATTTTGAGATTTCCTATACCCTTGGCAAGGGCAATGTAGTAGCAGACGCCTTGAGTAGGAAGAATCTGACCTTAAGTCCTCTCTTTGTAGAAAGGAAAAGCTTGGTGTATATAGCAAACTTTGACTTTAGACCCTCCTTTGAATTTGTACCTGGTTTGTTAGCATCGCTAGAGGTGCAGCCTACTCTTTTGGACTCAATAGGAACCGCGCAACACGAAGACCCTCAGCTAGTTGATATGATGGATAAACTAATTAGGGGTGAGACTTCTAGTCACCTCAATAGATATTCCATCAATGATAAGGGTTGGTTGAGACGGGATGGAAGACTATGCATCCTACAAGCAAGGGATTTGGTGAAGGCGGTTCTCGAAGAAGCACACCATTCTAAGTTGACCATACACCCAGGTGGAGACAAGATGTATAAAGACATAAAAAGGGTTTTCTTTTGGAATGGCATGAAGAGGGATGTATCTGAGTTCGTCGCTAAGTGCTTGATATGCCAGCAAGTTAAGACAGAGCAGAAGAAGCTTGGTGGTTTGCTTCATCCTCTAGAGGTCCCACAGTGGAAATAGGATAACATTTCGATGAACTTTATTGATGGGTTTCGTAGGTCAAGAAGGGGCAATACCAGTATTTGGGTAATAGTGGACAGGCTCACTAAAAGCGCTCATTTTATACGTGTTAAGAGTAGAAGGACTGCCTCGTTTTTAGCATCCATTTATCTTAAAGATATAGTTCGACTCCATGGGATACCCTCCAGCATAGTGAGTGATCGAGATCCTATCTTTACGAGCGAGTTTTGGAGGAGTTTGCAAGAGGCTGTAGGCACACACTATGCTTAAGCACGTCCTATCACCCCCAAACCGATGGTCAGACAGAAAGGGTGAACAAAGTATTAGAAGACCTCTTGAGATTTCCTTTGGTAGAATTTGCTTACAACAATAACTACCAAGCCACTATAGGCATGGCACCCTTCGAGGCTTTATATGGAAGACCATGTCGATCACCAACTTGTTGGTGCGAGTCTACAGACAAGCTCGTACTTGGGCCAGACATGATTAGAGAAACTTCAGAGAAGGTGGACTTGATAAGAAGACGAATGAAGACTGCACAAGATAGAAAGAAGTCTTACGCAGAAAAAGAAGGATCGACCTTGATTTTGAGGTTGGAGATAGGGTGTTCCTTAAAGTATCTCCTTTGAGGAATGTCATTCGTTTTGGGTTCGTAGGAAAGTTGGCACCAAGATTTGTAGGACCATTTCCTATCATTGAAAGGATTGGGACGAAGGCTTACAGAGTAGAGCTACCCGAAAGACTGGCTAGAGTTCATAATGTTTTTCATGTTTCTCAACTACGAAAGTGCTTACATGAGTCTGTGAAAGTTGTGGAGCCAAGTATACTCGAGGAAGTAGAAGTGGAAGGAGAAGCGACCGTGAGAAGAGTTCCAACTCGTATCTTAGGTACGAAAGTCAAAAAGCTATGCAACCGTGAAGTCAAGCTTGTTAAAGTTCAATGGAGTAACGCTGAGGAAGACGCGACTTGGGAAACTGAGGGCAAAATACGCGTAGCCTACCTTTTTCTTTTTGAGGGTACATCCTTGATCTCTTAAGTTTATACATGCTTATATCTACTTTTTTTAAGCATATCTCCTCGGTCCTATTCTTGATCCTTAGGTAGAAACCAATGGATGTAAACACGTATTTGAAACATGTTATGATTAATGGTTGCAAGTGGTTGAAAGTGGTTGCTAGTGGTTGCTCGTGCATGCATATACACACACACACATTAGGTACTAGATCGGCTCAGTCACTTTCATATTGTATATGCATATATGTATTTGTATATGGATTGAAACTTGGTGTATTATTATATGGACATTGCATTTGTATGAATGATTGTGCACTCATGTAGAAAGTACGATTATGGATAATTGCATACAAAATGGACTCATGGCACTGACATAATTTGCATTAAGGAGGTCAACTGAATCAGTAGACCGCCTGATTTTGCATTAGATAAGGACATATACACACACTATGCATACAATCGTGAAAGAATTAGAAATCTTTTAAGGACAATGGATGTTGTTGTTTGATGGTTGATTATATGGACGATTGGATGGTAGGATATACGTTCTTCTTGACTTGAAGATTTCGGGGATGAAATTCTTTAAAGAGGGGAGAATGTAACACACTGTATTTCTATGTTTATTAAAGTAACGAATTAAAGAATACTTAATTGTAAAAGTGAGAATTAAGGGAAACGGGTTACGCCATTACGTTCATCTCAAAATTCTGCTTGAGATAGAGTCCGAGTTTGCGTGAATCGGACTCCATATGAAGAAGTTATGGAGTTCAAAAGATTTCATATTTAAACAGAAAATTATATAATTAAATAAAACGAAAATGGTTTGAATTTTGAAAATCACGTGAATCAGCTGGGCGGGAAAATTCCCGCCCATAGGGGTCGACTCCCCCAGGGGGGGTCGACATAGGTGTCGACCCCCCAAGAGGGGTGTCGACTGGGGTGTCGACCCCCTCACCCAGATCCAAACAATGACGATTTCTGACTTGTTGCTGAGTCACTAGGGCATAGGTGGCAATTTATGGATAGCTCTATCTAGTCTGGATGGTTGTGATTGCTCCTAGGTTAATCTAACGGCTCACATAATTCTAAACATCTATATAAACCACCCCAACCCTCAACCCTAGACCACACAATTTCATTCCAAGGAGCCACCATGCTATCCATGGTCAACCTAGCATAGCCACCATTCTTCTCCAACTAGGAAGCAAACTAGAAAGCAAGTTAGAAGCTACGAATCAAATCTAATTTAGAGAATCGATAGTCCACATCAAGGGATAACTTTTCAGTTCCAGAAAACAGATCCCAGAAAACAAGATTTTTCTTTTGTTTGTAAGTCCTGTTATTCTTTAGATGTAAACAATTAAAAGTCGTGATTTGAAATAAAATGAAACTAGAGCTGTGTCTAGTTGTAAGATAATGGTGATGCTGATTCATGTCTATTCTTGTAACGATTCTATCATATATGCCTATGAGATTATTGTGGTTTATTGGACTTATCATGTTGTATGTTAAACAAATCGTGTATTATATAAATTTGGTGACTCTTCCATGTTATGTTACATGCAAGTTTTTAGGCTAAGTCATGTATATATATGTTTAGATCTACATTCTCCTATGTTTAGATCTATATTAATTGGATCCAAAATGCAAGTTCACATTTACATGCCTAATTGGATTTGTGTAATTCTATGTAAGTCCCCGTTCATGTGCTTAAGATTCATGTTAATTGGATCCTTATTATTTAGATCCTTATTATTTTATGTTGCGGGAATGGTACATGCTCCTTTCTTTTCACTTTTGTATATAAGTTAGGCTAAGTTGCGAGCCTAACATTCTATGTGAATTTTGCGAACGTATAACGGGGGTAACGTTGGAAAAACCTTAAATTTCAAATTATTGGCATAGTTTGGCTCATAATCATATAAATGATTAGTGGCATAAATTGGTATAATTTATATACCTAAAAATTATGAACATGATTTAGTGGGTAAATGGGGCATGACTTGAAAGGCAATAATTGTGGATAATTTACATATAAATATGAAGGGTAAATATGTAAATTAAGTAAAAGACGAATATGCCTAACTCGAGGTTAGATTGAGTTATGGTGTAAGACTGCTCGGAATCGCCTAGCACATCCAGCAACCATAACAATATAGATCTAATGTGAGAGGTTAGCGCATTAAGCCCAAAAGAACCCGAGGTTAGATTTAGTTGCGGTGTAAGACTGCCCGGAACCGACCGACACATCCAGCGACCGCAACAGTACATATCTAATGTGAGTGGTTTATAATTCATTTATAAAACATTTAATATTATTTTTGAGTGGTTTAATCATTCTATTTTCTCCATATCATTCAATAAAAGTAAAGTGATTTCCTTTGCGCTTATCAACGTGCTTTTAACTTGACTTATTAAATATCCATAGAATCAAACATATAAACATCCAAACTTGTCAGACATTCATCATGATATTCATAAGAAACATTTAACATGCATATAACTACCGTTTCTACTTCATATAACCAACATTAACTTGTGTATAGTTAAGGTTGTTTAAGATTTAGTTTCTCACCTTCATTGGTTACTGTTGTTCCTATAATTGACTATATCACCACTATGATCACATCGAAACCACTTGAACAGGCTTCTTCTTCTTCTTCTTTCTAAGCTTGGCATCCTCCTTTCCTCTCTTCTTTCTCATGGTTTAGGGTTGGGGGGCTTTGGATCTCCTTGTCTTCCCTTCTAACTTTCGTAGTCTTCTAATGATGGTTTAAGATCTTGGAAAGAGTTTGAGAGGATTTTGAGATGGTTTCATGTTATTTTGATAAAAAATAATAAGGTTAATAGTATTTATTTATATTTTAGAAGCAATTAATGAGTTTGAGAGAAAAAATGCAGAGTTTTAGTGCAAATAATTTGTTAAGAGAGGTGATGTATTTATAGAAAACATTTAAGAATAAAATAAGGGATGGAAATTGTTGAAAACCCCTTACCTCCATACCCCTAGGTTCGATATCATCCCCTCTCTACACTCTCTTGTCACATCATGGTGTAAAAGTAATGGGTGTGTGTAAGTGCGTAAGGCTAATGCATGTTTAGGGTGTGGTATTATTTAAATGAAAGTAAAGTCCGCTTGCCCTTATTTACTTACTTTTTCTAACCTCTTTCATAGGTTAATTAATATCTACATTAACATCTTATGGTTATGTTATCATACATATATATGAGTGCACATATATGTTACATCTTTGCACAACTTCCATTCGTTAGACCATTGAGAATCTATAACTCGTTTATCAGTCATATTTTCAGTTTTCACTTGAATTATTTATCTGAACAAACATAGTTTGAAAATAATTTCCTTAATATTTTTAAATAATAATAACATGATTATTTTTTCAGTAAAACCATATTAAATAATATTTATCCATTATTTACGAACTTTTGGATTTTACCAATAAAAACATACATATTTTTCCTATATTTTTAGGTTAAGTATATTTCTTTATATAACTTGTCCACAGCAGTATGTTATTAATATATAACATATTTAAAATGATTTCATTTCATTTTTATCCTCATTTTAATAATTATAATAATTATTAAATCGCTAAATTCTCCATTTAAATCCATAATTCAATTATCGATAACAATATCCTTATTTATGTTGTCAGTACTTCTAATTTCTAAAAATAAAATATAACAGTTTATTTTATTTTCTTCTTCAATTATGAAATAAAGTGTATGTATCTTGAACCATGCACGATTCTTATGGATAGAAATCGGTTTTATTTATAAGACTATATCGGTCATTTTGTAATTATTTCATCGGGGAAATATTTTCCAAACTAATTTCCCAATATGACTTCAGTATCATTATTTTTTTTACCTTAAACTTCATTATTAGTTGGAATTAATCCATATTTATTTATTTAAAATAATTTAAATATACTTAATTTAGTTCATCAAATTCCAGATTGTTTCAGTCGTGTGCCTACTCGGATCTTAGGGCACGAAGTGAAGAAACTAATGAACAAGGAGGTTAAACCTTTGAAAGTTCAGTGGGGAGATTGTGTAAAAGAAGCAACATGGTAGCATAAAGAGAAGATGTGTATTTCCTAACCTTTTCTTTTTGTTGGTGCACTTTGAATCTCTAGCTGCCCCTTTTGTTAGGTTCATATATTCCATATTTTTTGAGTGCTAGATATTTGGATAAAACCTATGGATGATAGGATTGATTGTAAACATGTTAATAGAACATTTATATGTTGTGTACGCAAGTGGTTGCAAGTGTATGTTAGTGGATGCGAATAGGCGCATATACACACTATTAGAGATTGACAAACTAGGACACCAAACATATGTTTATGGAAGTGTGTGCATTTTTATTATTATTGCTTTATTTTCATGGTTGCTCTAAATGGATGACTATCATATAGTTGTTGCATATGGATAATGATTGTAGCACGACTGTAGAACTATTAATTATCATTATGATGATTTTGTACATTTGGATAGATGGCGCAAGCATATTTTCATAAAAAGAAGGTCGACTGAATCAATAGACCATCAATAGATGATGGATGGAATGGATGACGTTTGGGTAGGCGGGTATAAACATTAGCTGTGATTTCTTATTTCACTCTTCTTTCCTTATTGATTAGGACGAAATACTTTAAGGAGGGGAATAACGCCCTAAAATTTAAGTGATAATAATTAATTAAAGAATTAATTTTGATGTAAATAAGCTTGTAAATTTGTCATAATTTAGATATAGGATTTTCACATTGAGTCAGTGGCAATTTTCTGAGCAATTTACGTATATAACTTATCAAAGTCCAAGTCGGTATGAATAAGTTATCAGAGAATTAAGAAACCAGAATAATAAAATAATTCAGAAAATTTAATGTAGAAGATAGAAAAATAATATAGGCTTATAGGAGTCAACCAAGCGTAGGGCAAGGTCGACCCATAGAACGACCCTAACCTAGCTCGGGTCGACCCGCAAACACCTTACATGAGAAATCATCGAGGTGCGAGCCGATTAGGTTCTAAACTATTTTCGTTAAGTCTAGTTCAATGTTTGAGTTATTCAATGGTTGAAATTGATTTCATGACATGCCTGGACTACATTCAATCAACCAATCTAAAGGTCAGAGATCCCTTAGTTCCACAATAAATAAGATCCTAGACAAAACTATTTACTTATAGGACAAATCTTTTCCCTCTGGTTCCTTTTTGCCTGAGACAGAGCCCTAAATTAAATATTTCTAGAAAGAAAATTATGAAAATAAAATTTTTATGATCAGATGGGGACTAGATCAGGGAAGGTCTCTCATAAGAGTTAAGGACTACAGGTGAGTGTTTAAATTATTTAGAATTTTAAGTAATTTAAAGAAATACTGTTCTTTATAGTAGTATTTCTTACAAATTTAAATTATTTTTTGTCTTTTCATGCTGTTTTTAGTTAATTTATGTAAATTTTTTTTCCAGTCGTTTTCCCTTACAGTTATCTTTTCAGAGGACTGATGTTCTCAGGAAGATCGGGCATGCTTATGCGTAATGGGTTAAATAAGAGGTCAAAGAGATGGGGCACTAAGATAACATGTACCAACAATGATCACGCTTGCAAGACATTGAATGAGGTAAACGATTCAACACTGTATCCATGCGCTAGTTCATTTCTTTTGCTGGTGCATGTTGGTTTACTAGTGGCATACTACCACAAGTTGGTAAATAAGAAGAGCCAATCTATAACAACCTGCCCGGAATGAGCTTAAATTCCAACCTAGAAAATACCTATTGGAACTTATAACCATTCTAAACGGATCGTTGGTTCCTATAAGGAAATACTAAAGTAAATATAATAAAGCAATTTAAATAAAACCAGAGTCTCACACAATGAAAGAAAAATAATATAATGTCTCAAAATAGATATATCATATATTAAAACACTATAAATGTCAGATAAAATGAGCCTCAACAATAAAAGTTATATCAACTCCCAACAACATAATGTAATAATTATACTACCTTAAATGACTAAAGCCTCCGTCGTTAGGCTCCATCTCCAAAGCATCACTGGTCACCACTGATCGAAGCGCGTTCCCCTAGTAACCTGTTTACGTTGAGAGGAGGAGGTCAGAACATAAAGTTATGGTGAATGAAAATCATATAAGTTTAAGGATGACTTTTTCCAATATTTGGCAGTGTAAGTTCTTCATGTTATGTCTACGTAAACAAACATACACAATTAAACATATGAGGCTGACATCCCAACAGTAACTTAAGGCCTGCATGATGATATAAGGGTGGACATCCTTATCGTCACTTAATACCCAATGCGGTGGGTTCAATCTAGTCATTTAAGGCCAATTCCTAAATTTATTTAAGGGCGAATTCCTATTATCACTTATTACCCTATGGTGGACCCCTAGCCACTTGATACTTCGTCCCTAACGTCATTATGATCAAATATGTAATCTCCTTATAGGCTGAGAGATAGTCAATAACCACTTAATACCAGATTTATGTAGAAACACAACATCATTTAAGACCCTCCTTGCAGACCCCTTCGTTACCATCTAGTTGTCCTTATCGGTGAACTCCTAGCCACTTAATACTTCCCTTAGAATGTGGTTCCTTTTTCCTCTTATATAAACCATCCCTAGGTCATCCCTCACTAAACCCTTAGATATAAGCGGACACTTCCGAAGAAGTACCCCACTCATATGCTATTGTCTGTTAGGATCATTTAATACTTTATAAGAGAAAGGAAGACCTAATGACCACTTAAGGCCTAGTATGCGGGTTCCATTACCGTGGTCTAGAACCAAGGAGTGAACCTTAAGAGCAGACCTAGTCCTAACCACTTAATACCCAACAAGGTAGGTCAGCCACTTAATACCTTCTCAAGGCATGCCTACTTCATGCACAAGTGTGTGTGTGTGTGTGTGTGTATATATATATTCACTAGACATCTCACATTAGATCAATCACTTGTCGATGTTGGATTTGCAGGACGGTTCATGATAGGATTTTACTACAAGTTGGGCTTAACCTCACGTCTTAATGCACTAATTATAATGGCCCATGACACCTAGAGCACTCGCATTAAATAGTATTCCTTGTATATGTTAGATATGTCATCAGTTCCGGGCAGGCTTCTACTACAAGTAATGGTTAACCTCGTATCTATGTGTCATTAATTATAATTAAAGCCATTGACTCACACGCATAAAAATTCCTATGGGGACTTCCATATTCTATTTCCTAATTAAAATGTATTTAGTACGTAGTCTAATACACATTAATATTAAGTTTCATTATGCTATAAACATATAAATAAATAGGCATGAATTTAGCACACGAGAATAACGACCTAACATGTTTGAAATGTCAATCCTAACAATCACTGTTAAGATATACAAGTTAATTTCCCTATCAACTAACATGGTATGACATGCATACTCTCATTTAATGATAAAAAGGGAAATAACAACACATACAATAAAACTTGCAACCTAGGTTTAAATAATTATTTAAATAATAAACATATAAGCAAGGTGCAATAAATCCAATTACATATGCAAAAACCTTGCTTATAGCGCTGCTTCATTTTTTTAATTTATATTGCATAAAAAACATAAGATTATAATATACTGTATATAATGCGTTCAAACAATCCATTTAAAATAGACATTTAAACCTATTAATTTTCAATACACAAATCACATGCTTTAGCACACAAACATCTTTAAAAAAAGAATCAAGTGAATCAGATCCAAAAAATAAGAATTTCACAACATCCAAAGCCTAACGTTTATTATTCCAATATCATAAACCCAAATATATCAGTTTTGGTTGACTATTTCAGCAATAAAAAAATATAGGATTTGGAGGATTTATTTTCATTTTAATCCAAATCACATACATGCATAATAGTCAAAATCCAAACTGCAAAAGATAGAAAAGAGCAACTTATAGGGTTTCAACTCACACTGATTTGAGAAGGAAGAACAACATGAGTTGTGTAGAACCAGATCTGGATTTAGCCTTCGAAATTGTACTCCAATCCTTCTATTAACATATATATATATATATATATAAGAATCATATCTTAGAATCTCATATACATATACATACATACATATATATATATATATATATATATAACTAAATTCCAGAACCTAAAGCTATATTAAGCTTTAATAGTAAGGATAGAACAAGGTTTTAGGAATAAAATAAAATCCTAACCTTTTTCTCTGGAATTAGCAATGGTAGAAGGATGGTATGGAGGCGTAGAACGAAATGAAAGTAGGGATCAGAATGAGGCTAGGGAGCTATATTTATAGTTGTAAGTGTGTGTATAGACTGTTGGATTATTTATATTTAATCTAGACGATCTATTTGATGAAAAACTATATATGTCTATTTTAGGTTTATTTTACGTGGTATTACATTCTTCCCTCCTCTTAAAAGAGATTTCATCCCGAAATATTTGCGAAGGGGCAAAAACCACAAATTTCTCTAACAACCATGTTATACACCCATGTTATTTTATAAGCACCCAATAAACATCCATAACTCTATGTACTGCAGACTTGCTAAAGTGAGCTCAGTCCTAGCTTATTTTTGTAGTAAGTAATGTTGTATGTATGCAAAAAATCGTAATATTCATATAATTCCATTTGAGTGCATGGTGAATTTGTGTTGCAACCATCTCCTACCATCCAATATAGCAACCACAATGCAACCATAAAAGGATTTTTTTAGAGGAAATAATTCCTCGAGAAAAGCTATGAATGAGTTTGCTAAATCTTCTCCTTGGTTTCCCAAGTGCTTTCCGCAGGATTATCTCCCGATTGTACACGGACTAGGTAAATAGATTTGTTGTAGAGTCTTTTGATTCCATATTCCATGATCTTTGCGGTTGCATGGGGCACCTTAGACTCCAACTCGAAGCTCCTTAAGTCCCCAATATCATCTAGCTCGAGTCTATTGGCAGAATCATGAAGGCATTTCCGAAGATGAGAAACCTGGAAAACACTACGGACCTCCAATAAATGCTCGGGAAGATCCACACGATAAGCCACTCTCCCAATCCTATCTACGGTCTTAAATGGCCCAATAAATTTGGGAGCCAACTTCCCAGTCTTTCCAAACCGGGCTGTCTTCCTAAGAGGTGAAACTTTCACAAATATCAAATCTCCAATGCTAAATTCAAGTTCCTTCTCCTTCTATCCACGTGTGACTTCTACCGGTCCTGGGCAGCCTTCATCCTCTGCCAAATCAAAGCAATTTTCTCCGTAGATTTACGAATAAGGTCTGGTCCGATCAAAATACTGTCAGTAGTTTCCCACCAACAAGTAGGCGATTTGCATAAAGAGCTATACCAGTCATTTCTTGATAACTATTGTTATATAAAAACTCCACAAATGGCAAGTGCTACTCCTACGCTCCCCTGAACTTGATGATGCAGGCTCTATGCAAATCCTCTAGAACTTTATTCACTCTCTCTATTTAGCTGTTAGTTTACAGATGATAGGCTATACTCAAACTCAGCATCGTCTTTGAAGCTTCCTGTAGGCTCCTCTAAAATTCACTTGTAAACAAAGGGTCTCTACCACTGACTATGCTAGTCGGGATTCTATGCAGTCTAACTATCTCCTTGACATACAACTGAACTAATAAAGCGATGGTCCTACACTTCTTGATTGGGATAAAATGGACACTTCATTAATTGATCCGCAACAAACCAAATGGATTCATTTCCCTTTTGACTTCTTGGAAGCCCATCAATAAAATCCACAGAAATATGTTTCCATTTCTAAATGGGAATCTATAAGGGTAACAGCAACCCTCCAAGCCTTCCTTACTCCACCTTAAATTTTTGACAGGTCAAACATCTAGCTACAAACTCTGCAAAATCCTTCTTCATTCCTTCCCAATAGAAAATTCTTCTCATATCCCTAAAAAAAATTATCTCCTTCGGGGTGTATCTTCATCCTCGATCGATGTCACTTTTTTAAAATTCCCTTCCTAAGGTTACCACTCTTAGGGACATGAAGTTAATTATCCCTTCTCAAAATATCATTACTATCAATAGAATATCTACTCGAATAAGAAAAATATTCTCCCTTAGAAATCCTTTCCTTTACTATCCTCAATTCATCATCATGGCCATGCTCGCTCTTAATTCTTTCTATTAAAAGTTGTCTCACCTCCATAACCCCCAGGAATCCTAGAGCTGCCTTAAATGGCGACGGCAAATTGAAACCAAAAAGAAACTCTAAGTGCTTTCACATAGTGGTTGCACTTAGGGTAGCGTGCCTCTGGCTCAAAGCGTCGGCGATGAAATTTCCCTTTCCAGGGGTATATTGAATGGCAAAGTCGAATGTTGCTAGATACTCCATCCATCACTATTGTCGAAAGTTCAAATCTTGCTAAGAAAACAAATATCTAAGAGACCTATGGTTGGTAAAGAGCTCAAACTTTTCTCCTAAAAGGTGGCATCTCCACATCTTTAGGGAAAAAACAACATCTATTAATTCTAATTAATGGATGGGGTACCTCTTCTCATGGTCCTTAAGTTGTCTACTTGCATAGGCAACTACTATACTCTCTTGCATGAGTATTGCTCCTAAACCAATCCCACAAGCATCGGCGAAAATGGTGAACATCTTAGGTTCCATCAGGAATAATAAGAATAGGTGCACTCGTGAGAGATTCCTTCAACCTTTTGAAAGCAATACCACACTTCTCATTCCATACAAACTAATGATTCTTTTTCATCAACTAGGTAAGAGGGTTCACAATACTCACGAAGTCCTTATTTTTTTTTGTAGTAGCCTGCTAACCCAAGAAAACTCCTAACCTCCATCACATTGCGGGTATCCTCCGCTCTTGAAAATCTTCTACCTTAGCGGGGTCTACGACCAGTCCTTTTCCCAAAACAATATTTCTAAGAAATTCGACATCTTCCTTCCAAAAGTGACATTTCATAACATGGGTTTAAGTTGGTTTTACCTCAGAATTCCTAGGACCTTTCTCAAGTGATCCACATGCTACTTAAAGACCTAGGAAAAGATAAGTATGTCATATACAAACACAACCACTATCTTGTTGAGAATGCCCCTAAATACCTTACTCATAAGATCCATAAAGAAAGCAGGGGAATTCATCAATCCGAAGGGATAACCTCACACTTTAAAAATCCATTTGGCGTCGTAAACACTGTCTAAGGCTCACTCTTTTCGGAAATCCTCAACTGGTGGAACCCGGTAGCCAGGTCTGACTGAGATAAGATTATGGCACCTCCCAAATGGTCAAATAGATCATCAATCCTAAATATGGGGTATCCATTCTTCTTAGTCATCTTGTTGAGTTCCCTATAATCCACACACAATATTAGTGACCCATCAGATTTTGTGGCAAACTCTATTGGCACGCCCTACTTGGATGTGCTCCTTCAAGTAAACCCTTTCTTCAATAACTCAGAGATTTTTCTATTTAACATTCTTCTTTCCTTAGGAGCAATGTGCCTTAATGTCAATGCTACTAGCCTTGCGTCCTTCTCAAGGTCTATCCTAAATGAAATTTCTCCGTGGGTTGGATGTCCAATGACTTCATTGAAGTTATCTAGAAACTCCCACATAATAGGCTCCGAAGATGGTCCTTCTAAATCATATGATAAGGAAAACAATAAGGTTGAATCCTTAATCCTATTCCCACAAGGTATTTCTAAGCTACGACCTCATGGATTCTCAAGTATACAACTCTTCTATAACATTTAAGGACGACCCCATAAAATGATAGCCAATCAATCTCTAAATGAGACCATACCCTTCGAATTCAAGTACATACGCATCACAAAAGAAATCGACATCGCCAATGTCTAATCTCTGTTCTTTACCCATAAAAGAAGTTGCATAACCCCTCCAGTTGGGTTAGACACCCCTATAGGAAGACTAGCAAAGGACATAGGAAGATTTAAGGAATGAATAATCTTACTAACAATGAAGGAGTGGTTTGCTCCTGAATCAAAAACGATGCAAAAGAAATTCATAGGATAGAGATTATATCCTCCAACGATGGATGTCCTTGATCTATAGGGGGTTGACTTCGAAGCGGCGCTGCCTCCAAAGCATAGTTTGGCCCACTCTGCACTACTCTAGGTTTAAGGCAGTTCCTTGATAAGTGCCCATTCTCATGACAATTGAAGCATTTTCCTTTGATTTCCGACTTCGCTAAGTTCACCTTGCAATCCTTGGCCTCATTGCTCTTCTTGTTACACCTTGAACATATCTTAGCCTCCTTGAATTTTCCTCATGTCTTCTTCTTAAGCCAAAAAACTTTTCTTTATGTTCTTACCAAAACTAGAAGCACCTTCCCCTTTCTCATTCTTAACTTCCTTCATTTCCTCAGTCGTATACAAGAAAGCTATCTCAACAAGTGCCTCAAACGTAGCTCCAAACACCACCTGAGTCAATAACATTTCCCTCAACGGAGAATCGGTCCCTTAACAAAGCTAAAAGCTTTATTCATAGGGGTGTCCACCAACCTTCTCCCAAATTTGGATAACTCCATAAATCTTGCTACATACTCTCTCAAACTCAAATCCCCTTGCTTTAGCTGAATAAACTTTTCCATCTGTAGGCCCATCTCGGCATTAGATAAGAACTTATTTTCAACACGTGTCTTGAACTTCTCCTAAGTAAACACTCTACCTATATTCTCTTCTAAAATCATGTTCCACCACTCTAGGGCTTCTCCTTTCAAATGCTAAGTCGCTACTCTATGCTTTAATCGGTTGTCCTATATGGAAGCCTCAAAGATCCGTTCGCACTTGGTTATCCATGCTTTAGCTTCAAGGAAGCTTTCAGTTCCTAAAGATGGCTTACCTCTAAAATTTCTGAAATCTTTAAAAAGTCAAGGAAAGTTGAAAACCCCCATAGCGGGTTGAGCTGTTGTTTCAGCTGGGGTAGGTTTGGAAGTAGGAACCTATTCCACAGTCCTAACGTACTTTTGGAACCATTCAAGAAAATAACGAGGCATTGCTGGGTTCCCCTGCTTGGGCAGATTATTAGCCATTTATACTATCTGAAAATGGAAAAACCCTTTAGTAGACATCCTAAGATAGTATTAAGGCCAAAAGGAAGAAAGATAAATGTTACATAATATAATTATGTATGTTTTTAGGGGTGTAGTACACATATATATAGCTTTGAAACCTTTTCAAATAACAAATATGTCTCCCTTACCTATATTTCCACGTAATCGGGTAACCTATGATCTGATACCACATGTAACAACTCTCTCGGAATGGGGTTAAATTCCAACCTAGATAAATCCAATCGTAACTTAGAGCCATTCCGAATGGATCATTGGTTCCTATAAGGAAATACCGAAATGGATATAACAGAGCAATCTAAACAAAATCAGAGTCCCACACAATGAAAGAGATAAAATATAATATCTTAAAATAGATGTATTATAGATAAAACCACCATAAATGCCAGATACAATGAGTCTCAACAGATAATAGGTACATCAACTAGTATTCCAACAACATAATGATAATAATAATAATAATACTGCCATAAATGACTAAAGCCTCCATCATCGGGATCAATCTCCAAAGCATCACTGATCCAAGCATCCTCACATACTAACATGTTTATGTTAATAGGAGGGAGGTCAAAACATAATGTTCTCATGAATGAAAATCATATAAGTTTAGGAATGACTATTTCCTATATTTGGCAATGTAAATTCTTCAAGTTATGTCTATGTAAACAAACATACACAACAATTAAACATATGAGGCAGACATCCCTACCGTCACTTAAGGCCTACATATTGATATAAGGGTAGGAATCCTTACAGTCACTTGATATCCCACGAAATGGGCTCAACCTGGTCACTTAATACCATTTCCTAAATTTATTTAAGGGTGGATTCCTACTATCACTTATAACCCTATGGAGAACCCCCGACCACTTAAGACCTCGCTCCTAACATCTACGTTATCAAGTATATACCCTCCTTGTAGGTCGAGAGATAGTAAGCAGCCACTTAATACCTGGTTTAGGTAGGAACATAACATCATTTAAGAACCTCCTCGCAGACCCCTTCATTACTATCTAGCTGTCCCTATGGGTGAACTCCTAGCCACTTAATCCTTCCCTTATATGGTGGTTCCTGTAGGCCCTTGTATAAATCATCCCTAGGTCAACCCTCACTAAGCTCCTAGATAAGAACCAAACACTTCTGGAGAACTGCCACACTAATACGCTATCATCTATTAGGACCATTTAATATCTTTTAAGAGAAAGGCGGACCTGACCACTTAAGACCTAGTAGGGTGGGTCTCATGACTCTGGTCAGGAACCAAGTAGTGAACCTTAGGGGCGGACCTAGTCCTAACTACTTAATACCCAACAACAATGGTAAGCCACTTAATACCTTTCTCAAGGCTGGCCTACTTCACACAAACATATACACACACACTCGACATATCACATTAGACCGACCACTTGTAGATGCTGGATTTACTGGGTGAATCCATGTAACGACCCGGATTTTCAACGACTTTGGTTATCGACATAAGCTCGATGTCGATAACCAAAACATCGAAAAATCCTGGTAATTAGTGAAAGAAATTAGAGGGTGAGGAAGGATAAGATAGAAACTTAGAATAGAAGAAGAAGAAGAACACATCAGAGTAACACGAATCTCACAGCGGAACGAATAACATATAATATATATAACATAACTTGAAATATACATCTGTACTTGAATATACATCAATATCAAAGTACATCACTTACAACACAGTGGAAATAACTATAGCTATATGATCCTGAAGCCTCCTGCTCCAAGCTCTTCCAGTATATCTGTAAATTCCCGACTACTTGACTGCCCGTACAAATTTAGGCACCCAAGAGTTTAGGTAGAACAAAACAAAATAAACTCCGGGTCAGTCATGGGACTGGTATGAGTAAACAGTTTAAAATAGTTTCAGAAACTAAATGATATCTCATAAGACCACGCCGTATAACACGGAACGGGTTTTTCCCTTATGAGAATCCAAACACTTGACTTATCTTTATATCAAAACTCCTTTGATATTACAATAGTGTCTAAATCAAGTAAATAACAATCTAGTGGAACGTTTGCATCTCGCGTTCCACATATATAATATACAATCATAAACCGCAAGCACGTATTGGGTATTTGGTTTTCCAACTATGACAAGGTATGGAACCACCTTCCGCTGGTATATCTCTAGAGGAGAATACACCGAGTTCAACAAGAACATCTTGCAACTCAGCCACACATGACCGACCACTCATTTCGCTTGAGTGTATCGAATGTTTATCACCAACGATTGGGATCAGCAACCGTTTCCCGAATGGGACAACATCGACAATAGATTTTTAGAAGTAAATGAAACTCTAGATCAGGTGATTATACACCCTAATAGGTGCGACCTACATAGCCATGCTGCTTGCCCGATTTCTGTCATTTACCGGTTGATGAGGCTAGAAGCTACGCTTTATCATCATACCAGATTCACTTTGAATGCCACATCGTCAAATCCATCAAATCACCCGGGAACAGGATGAACTGAAGGCACTATTTCTATTAATAGAAAAAGTCCTTGCACTCTACTCCGTCTTCGATTATCTTTATATAATCTGATTCGCACGCTACTGCCGATATGGAGTGGTTCTTCGGATAATAATCCAACCGGTCTCTCCATATTGACAACGATGGTCAAGACTTCGATAGTCTGTGATTTAACTATCGAATAAAAACAAGTGTTTCGATAGTCGATGATTTAACTATCGAATAAAACAAGTGTTCAACCAAACATCCAACAATCATTGAACCTTTAATTAATATTCCATTAATTAAATCTATTGTCTATTTCTTTATCAATATTTGTTAACCAAATATTTTCAATAACCATGTTGGCCCTTTTGCGTTATTTGGAAAACATTTCCGAATATCACCTTCTTTTATTTTCTATACTAGGAAATATTCATTATTCTATTTCCAAGCTTTGCACATATTTGGGTTAAAACAGATGTTGTGTAAAACATCGTTACGACAACCCAAATACAGTATTTAACTAATTCTTATTCCACATTGATCTTCGAGCCTGAATCTTGCTACTTATCGGTATATCATGAGATCAACCAAGTTGGGGTATAATTACCTCTCAGACCTTGTCTGAATAACATTTAACGTCAAAACAGACAAGACTACTTACTCGAATAATCAATACCATACAACTGATTATTCACCTTTAAACACATAAACACTTTCTCTTTCTATGCCTACGAGATTTTATTCTTATACTTCCCTTTTTGATTATACTATTCTATTTCTAAGTTCGTTTTCTTATCGACTTCTATATATTTTGATATGTTAATTTCTAACTATCAAATTATCTTAAAAATATTATATCTCCTTAAATTCCCGGAAAAATTCGCCATAACCTCCTTTGTACCGGGAGCATCGGGAAATTTCAAATAGCTTTCCCGGTCCTTCTCATCTCAAAAAGAAAAAGAAAAAGCCAAGCGGCTTGCCGATACGGCGCATAAAATCTCATATATGAGTTAAATACGTACCTTTTTGTCGGGCATTCTATTTATTTCACTTCTATACTTTATTCCAAACCTGTCTCCTGTATATTTATACCTGTCAAATCTATTTTAACTATACCAATCTTTTTAACTAAATTTGTTAATTAAATCTGTTAATTAACTTCTTAGTCTAATCCACTTCTATTTATCCAAATCTATTTATTTTAGATCCCATTTGAATTTCTATATTCAAATTCCAATTGAAATACTATATTAAAATTCTATAGTTAAACTCCATTTGAATTCTATTTCAATTCCTTATATTCAAAGTCCATTTGAATTCTCTGCATTATTTATAAACAACGTTTATAACTTCAATTCAAATCCCATATTTCCATTTATAAACAACTTTTATAAATTCAATTCAAATCCCATATTTCCATTTATAAACAAAGTTTATAAATTCGATTCAAATCCCATAAATTCGATTCAAATCCCATATTTCCATTTATAAACAAAGTTTATAAATTCGATTCAAATCCCATATTTCCATTTATAAACAACTTTTATAAATTCAATTCAAATCCCATATTTCCATTTATAAACAAAGTTTATAAATTCGATTCAAATCCCATATTTTCATTTATAAACAACTTATAAATTCGATTCAAAACCCACCTTTCATTTATAAACAAAGTTTATAAATTCGATCACTTGTTTTATATACCTTCAAAAAAAGTTAATATTTTCTATAGTTTTATTAAAAATTCAAATTCTATTTATAAAAATAGAATTCCCTTTCTAAACCTCAAATACCCTTTTCGATATTTTTATAAATCAATATTCAAGCTCTATTGGTATTTTCAACAATCAGATCAACCAATTTTCAATCACTTGTTTTTTAACACATCATATAGGAATATATATGAAATCAAACAAACAGATAATATATTTTTGAGGAATCCAGTTGGATTCCTCCAACCTGTTTTCCTGCATCCACAGATGTTAGTCAACATAGTAATACCCATCCTGCTTCGAGGCAGGATATCGTGGTATAGAAGGTCATCCACTAATCATAGCGTGGGGCGTATAGGGTAATCATCCGCTAATGAAACCGCGGGCATCCGCTAATGAGACTGCGGGAATCCAACCAATCATCAACCCAATATATATAATATATCCTAAATAACTAATATATATTTTAAAACAATCAGACAGCATTCAAACAAGCACAGACAATTATTTTTAACTATATAAAAATAATTTCTAAATAAAAGGTGAGATTTACTCACCAGAGATTTTTAATTGCTGAACATCCCTTCATATTCCAAATCGTCTCCGCTACGCATCTACTTGAGTCAATTTATCAAGTATCTACGATCATTTATTTTATTTTAAACGATTAGGCTATTTTCATTTTAATTAAATCTCAACAAATGAATAAAATAAATTATTCTATGTAAATTTAACTTCTTAAAAATCGTATACCTTATTGGCTTGCAAACTACTCGACAAATTCCTGAATATCTCCAATACCACATCAACCCTTAAAATTCTATTTCCTCTTCTACGGCATTCTGTCGAGCACATTACCGTCAACAACAACTCCATCAGCCTTGGACCAATATTTGCCATCGACCACACTGTCCTGCTACTGCCACACCACCAAAACATCCTCGTTGCCATCAGTTTCATCAAACCAACATCCTATAGACCATGCTCCCACTTCCAGTCAGCTCCCTATCCAACTCCTCCTTGCTGGATAAAACCGTCGAGCGACCCTTCCCTCCTACAGCAGTTCGAATGACACACGAGATGCTCACCAGTGCCGAATACGACTTGCCTCGTTCCAGAAGATCGCGACCCCTCCATCTCATCGCCTAACACCTGAATTAACTAAACCCTAACTAAATCGACATTTGACTGTCGACTACGGAAATGAGATCGCACCCTACAATTGAGCTTGAGCCTATCCTTGAATCCGACGATGATCCCCAAAACTCCTCGCCGATGTCAGAACAACGCCTAGCCTTCCTCGCAGCGAACGATAGCCAACCCTAGGCAGCGCTTTCTCGATTCCCTTTTTGTTTTGCGGAAAAAGGAAAAAGGCGATGGCCATTTCTATTGTTTGCTGAAACTTTGATTTTTGAGGATTTGGGATCGGCTTTGATTTATAAGGTGGGTTGGTTTGATTTGTGGAAATGGAGAAAGGCACGGCTTTGTTTTTCAGTCGTGTGGTTTTAAATGGAAGGAGATGTGGCCATTTATTTTCCACTTGATTTTATATTTAAAACCCGTATCCTTTAATTAAAAATACTCCTTGACTGCGAACTCCTTTCTGAACCTAACAACTGTCAATTCTAGGGTAAAACTACTATTCTGAACCCATTGGGATAAGTATCGAAGTCCAGTTCGATCATCCCGAACATATATTAATTTAAATCGATTTAATTTAAATTTCAAACCATTTAAATTCTTCGATAATTATTGAATATTATTATTCTAATTCAAACAGAATTATGTGTTGATTTTTTTGAACTGATTTCAAATCAGTTTTCACTTCGAATTCAGTTATTCGCTGATTCCTTATTTTGATAATTTAATATATACGATATTAAATCGAAATCGATATTTAAATCGATAACATAAATATAAAAATTCATTTATATTATCAACTAAATATTTAAATCCATTCTAAATATTTAAAATTAGTTGTTCGAAATCCCGGGTCATTACAATCTTCCCCACTTAAAATAATTTCGTCCTCGAAATTGCTAAGGTAGAAAAAGTGCTACAAACCCATTAACTTTTCAAAATCTTATTTATGTTGATACTCAACATTTCAAACTTCCTTGAGTAACTCTCTTTCGAATAAATCCCTATTCGATAACTCCTCCCTTCGAATAACTATATTTGATAATCTCTCTATCGAATAACTAGATTCGAAAACCTTTCTTTGAATAAACTATATTCGATTTACTCTATTCAATTTACTCTTATCAATTAACTCTATTGGATTTAACTCTTTTCGATTAACTCCATCGAATAACTAAATTCGATAACTCCTTCGAATAACCAATATTCTATAACTCACTTCGATTAAACTAACCGATAACTCTTTTCGATTAAACTATAATCGATAACTTATTTCGATTAACAAATAATCGATAACTCCTCCGATTTACTAATAATCGATAACTCCTTCGATTAACTAATAATCGATAATTCCTTTTGAATAAAACTATATTCGATAACTCCTTTAATTCTATCCGAATAACCAATATTCAATTAACTCCTTTGCTTCTATTCGAATAACTCCTTTAATTCTATCCGAATAACTAATATTCGATTAACTCCTTTGCTTCTATTCGAATAACTAATATTCGATAACTCCTTTGCTTCTATTCTAATAACTCCTACTGGATAGCGTTTATTCATTTATAAAGATTTACTTTTAGTAACGGTTCTTCACTTTATAAATGTTCTCTTTAATAACGTTACTTCACTTATACAAGTGTTGTGTACCCCTTCTATTTAAAACTATCGTTGTTAAAAACCAATATCTCTTCTCTATATAAGTTCAGACTTATATATTCCATTTATCGAATGATAAACATTTAATTTAATTTATAAACTGTTATTTATAAATTTATCTCTTCTATTTATCCGTTAAAATAGATTTCCATTTTCTATTCATCTTCTGAATATTCCTTTGATTAAATTCTATTTATTTAACAAATAAATATCTCATTTATAACATTCTATTTATAAATGTTTTTTACATATATTTCTCCTTCTATTTGTCTGCACATAACTCCATTTGTATTTGTGTTACAAATATATTTCCTTTTATATTCGTTTTACAAATATATTTTCTTTTTAACCCTCCAAATTCATATTTCATTCACATTGATTTTACTCCATTTATTCATTTCAATCCATTTAACTTACTTAAGTTAAATTTAATTTCAATCGTTCAAATTCCCATTAACTAGTTGCTAATTAACCGTTTTGCCTATTTCACCCTTTTTATTTGAATATAACTTGTTCAAATATATGTCAACTTAATCATAACTAATCAAATAATATTTTCAACCCGAGTTATATATTCGATTTCAAATATAAATTCTCAATCTCTTTCACTTATCAAAAACCCAATTTCGATTCAAATTTCCTTTAACTAATTATTCTCCAATTTAGTTAATTCTATTTAACCATTTGAAATATGATTTTTGTCTTAAAAATCATTTCACTTACTTCACTGGAGTTCATATTTACTTTATATCTCCAGTCTGGATTTTTCTAATGCCAATTCGGATTTTATTTCCTAACAATCCTTTTATTTATTTAATTAAACCGTTATGGTTTTATAATGGTTTTGGCGCTGCTTTTCAAAAAATTTGATTTTGACATAACGTAAAATCTATACGACGAAATCCTGATTTTTCTCTTTCATTAGAAAACTATTGTTCAAGCGGTCCCGACGATTCTTGTTTCAAAGAATTCCGACTTCAATTGAGTTCTGTATACTAAATTGAAGTTCGAATCGCCAATTTTCGAACTGCCGTGCTACGGCTAGCTCGTTTTAATTATATTTATAAATATAAACGTTTTAACTTTGCTTATACTAAATTCAACTCCATTCTGATATATTTTTAATATATATCCAATCCATTTCACATAATATTCCCGATCTACTTCACTTCTAATATTCAAATCCTATATATTTACAATATTCAAATTCCATTTGAATCTCTTTATTCAAACTCTATATTTGAATTTCCTTCTATTCAATTTCTATTTGAATTTTCTTCTATTCAAATTCTAATTCAATTTCTTATCTTCAAATTCTATTTGAAATCCTTTATCTTTAATTTCTATTTAAATTCCTTGTTCAATTTCTATTTGAAATCCTTTGAATTTAATTTCTATTTTAACCCCTTTGAATTCAAATTCTATTTAATTTCACTTTGAATTCAAATTCTATTTAAACTCCTTTATTCAATTTCTATTTCAAACTTTAAATTTTCTTCGAATTCTAATATTCAACCTCTACTTTGTATTCTCTTTGAAATTCTATTTAACCAAATTCCATTTGAATTATAATATTCAAATCTCTATTTGACTTTTCTTTATTCAAATTCATTTGAATTCCTTTGAATTCAAATTCTATTTCAATTTTTCTTATACAATTTCTATTTGAATTTTCTTTATTCAAATCTATTTGAATTCCTTTGAATTAAAATTCTATTTTACTTCTATTTGAATTATATATATATTCAAATTCCTTTAATTTACTTCTATTTGAAATCTATATTCCAATTCCCATTTCAAAATTCCTTTGAAGTTATATAAATATATCCATATATTTATATCTATTTCAAATTCAAAACATCTGAATTTTCAAACAACTTGTTTCTT
This sequence comes from Allium sativum, assembly GCA_030737875.1. NCBI lineage: Eukaryota > Viridiplantae > Streptophyta > Magnoliopsida > Asparagales > Amaryllidaceae > Allium > Allium sativum. Next base: position 416,552,859 of record CM060913.1, on the reverse strand, counting down.
TCAAACAGGTTTCCATCGAAACTTTTCTAAGGCAGCAATTCGTCACTTAGAAACTCGAAAATGAACACTGGTGATGTTGCGACCATCATCAGAATTATTTCCCAGCTACTGAATGAGTTCAGTACTGTATTTCTTTCAAACTCCATTTAGAAAAATATTTTTCCAAACTCCCAGGATTTTAAATTCTGAATTCTGGTTGGAATTCAATTTCAATTTATCACATTTGTATATTTGATTTCATTATACAAATTCCATTGGTTATATATATAACTATTTCCGTTTTATAATCTAATTTGATTATAATTCTAACAATCAACTTAACTATTTAAAAACAATATCATGTCCAATCTTCTGTTCAAATGTTTATAAACTCCTATCGACATCGTGGCGTCCCACAATTCGACCAAAATTTATAATCCACTCAACAGACTAGTCAACACAATATAAAACGGTTTTTATATCAAATAACAAATACGCTCTCTCGTATATATATACACTCAAACTCAATCTAGGGTATTACTAACCCTATCTCTACCGAGTCACGCCACAGAGCCAAGTAGTTCTTAACTTAAGCTCTGATACCAACTGTAACGACCCGGATTTTCAAGTAGGCTTTGCAACCATCCTCTCCTCCCCAAAGCAGCAAGGTAATACCCCACTGTGGCTTACATTGGTACCCTAGCACCACATTTTACGGCCAGCCTTTCGACTTCACAACCAACCCTCATTTTCGGGACATGTAGGGGTAAGAGTCTCCCGTTCGCCACCTAACGAAAAGCGAGAACCCCCTATCATGCGACACATGCCCCAAGCACGCAACATGGACTGGTATGAGTAAACAGTTTAAAACAGTTTCAGAAACTAAATGATATCTCATAAGACCACGCCGTATAACACGGAACGGGTTTTTCCCTTATGGGAATCCAAACACTTGACTTATCTTTATATCAAAACTCCTTTGATATTACAATAGTGTCTAAATCAAGTAAATAACAATCTAGTGGAATGTTTGCATCTCACGTTCCACATATATAATATACAATCATAAACCGCAAGCACGTATTGGGTATTTGGTTTTCCAACTATGACAAGGTATGGAACCACCTTCCGCTGGTATATCTCTAGAGGAGAATACACCGAGTTCAACAAGAACATCTTGCAACTCAGCCACACATGACCTACCACTCATTTCGCTTGAGTGTATCGAATGTATATCACCAACGATTGGGATCAGCAACCGTTTCCCGAATGGGACAGCATCGACAATAGATTTTTAGAAGTAAATGAAACTCTAGATCAGGTGATTATACACCCTAATAGGTGCGACCTACATAGCCATGCTGCTTGCCCGATTTCTGTCATTTACCGGTTGATGAGGCTAGAAGCTACGCTTTATCATCATACCAGATTCACTTTGAATGCCACATCGTCAAATCCATCAAATCACCCAGGAACAGGATGAACTGAAGGCACTATTTCTATTAATAGAAAAAGTCCTTGCACTCTACTCCGTCTTCGATTATCTTTATATAATCTGATTCGCACGCTACTGCCGATATGAAGTGGTTCTTCGGATAATAATCCAACCGGTCTCTCCATATTGACAACGATGGTCAAAACTTCGATAGTCTGTGATTTAACTATCGAATAAAAACAAGTGTTTCGATAGTCGATGATTTAACTATCGAATATAACAAGTGTTCAACCAAACATCCAACAATCACTGAACCTTTAATTAATATTCCATTAATTAAATCTATTGTCTATTTCTTTATCAATATTTGTTAACCAAATATTTTCAATAACCATGTTGGCCCTTTTGCCTTATTTGGAAAACATTTCCGAATATCACCTTCTTTTATTTTCTATACTAGGAAATATTCATTATTCTATTTCCAAGCTTTGCACATATTTGGGTTAAAACAGATGTTGTGTAAAACATCGTTACGACAACCCAAATACAGTATTTAACTAATTCTTATTCCACATTGATCTTCGAGCCTGAATCTTGCTACTTATCGGTATATCATGAAATCAACCAAGTTGGGGTATAATTACCTCTCAGACCTTGTCTGAATAACATTTAACGTCAAAACAGACAAGACTACTTACTCGAATAATCAATACCATACAACTGATTATTCACCTTTAAACACATAAACACTTTCTCTTTCTATGCCTACGAGATTTTATTCTTATACTTCCCTTTTTGATTATACTATTCTATTTCTAAGTTCGTTTTCTTATCGACTTCTATATATTTTGATATGTTAATTTCTAACTATCAAATTATCTTAAAAATATTGTATCTCCTTAAATTCCCGGAAAAATTCGCCATAACCTCCTTTGTACCGGGAGCATCGGAAAATTTCAAATAGCTTTCCCGGTCCTTCTCATCTCAAAAAGAAAAAGAAAAAGCCAAGCGGCTTGCCGATACGGCGCATAAAATCTCATATACGAATTAAATACGTACCTTTTTGTCGGGTATTCTATTTATTTCACTTCTATACTTTATTCCAAACCTGTCTCCTGTATATTTATACCTGTCCATTCCATTTTAACTATACCAATCTTTTTAACTAAATTTGTTAATTAAATCTGTTAATTAACTTCTTAGTCTAATCCACTTCTATTTATCCAAATCTATTTATTTTAGATCCCATTTGAATTTCTATATTCAAATTCCATTTGAAATACTATATTAAAATTCTATAGTTAAACTCCATTTGAATTCTATTTCAATTCCTTATATTCAAAGTCCATTTGAATTCTCTGCATTATTTATAAACAACGTTTATAACTTCAATTCAAATCCCATATTTCCATTTATAAACAACTTTTATAAATTCAATTCAAATCCCATATTTCCATTTATAAACAAAGTTTATAAATTCGATTCAAATCCCATATTTCCATTTATAAACAAAGTTTATAAATTCGATTCAAATCCCATATTTCCATTTATAAACAACTTTTATAAATTCAATTCAAATCCCATATTTCCATTTATAAACAAAGTTTATAAATTCGATTCAAATCCCATATTTTCATTTATAAACAACTTATAAATTCGATTCAAAACCCACCTTTCATTTATAAACAAAGTTTATAAATTCGATCACTTGTTTTAAATACCTTCAAAACAAGTTAATATTTTCTATAGTTTTATTAAAAATTCAAATTCTATTTATAAAAATAGAATTCCCTTTCTAAACCTCAAATACCCTTTTCGATATTTTTATAAATCAATATTCAAGCTCTATTGGTATTTTCAACAATCAGATCAACCAATTTTCAATCACTTGTTTTTTAACACATCATATAGGAATATATATGAAATCAAACAAACAGATAATATATTTTTGAGGAATCCAGTTGGATTCCTCCAACCTGTTTTCCTGCATCCACAGATGTTAGTCAACATAGTAATACCCATCCTGCTTCGAGGCAGGATATCGCGGTATAGAAGGTCATCCACTAATCATAGCGTGGGGCGTATAGGGTAATCATCCGCTAATGAAACCGCGGGCATCCGCTAATGAGACTGCGGGAATCCAACCAATCATCAACCCAATATATATATAATATATCCTAAATAACTAATATATATTTTAAAACAATCAGACAGCATTCAAACAAGCACAGACAATTATTTTTAACTATATAAAAATAATTTCTAAATAAAAGGTGAGATTTACTCACCAGAGATTTTTAATTGCTGAACATCCCTTCATATTCCAAATCGTCTCCGCTACGCATCTACTTGAGTCAATTTATCAAGTATCTACGATCATTTATTTTATTTTAAACGATTAGGCTATTTTCATTTTAATTAAATCTCAACAAATGAATAAAATAAATTATTCTATGTAAATTTAACTTCTTAAAAATCGTATACCTTATTGGCTTGCAAACTACTTGACAAATTCCTGAATATCTCCAATACCACATCAACCCTTAAAATTCTATTTCCTCTTCTACAGCATTCTGTCGAGCACATTACCGTCAACAACAACTCCATCAGCCTTGGACCAATATTTGCCATCGACCACACTGTCCTGCTACTGCCACACCACCAAAACATCCTCGTTGCCATCAGTTTCATCAAACCAACATCCTATAGACCATGCTCCCACTTCCAGTCAGCTCCCCATCCAACTCCTCCTTGCTGGATAAAACCGTCGAGCGACCCTTCCCTCCTACAGCAGTTCGAATGACACACGAGATGCTCACCAGTGCCGAATACCACTTGCCTCGTTCCAGAAGATCGCGACCCCTCCATCTCATCGTCTAACACCTGAATTAACTGAACCCTAACTAAATCGACATTTGACTGTCAACTACGGAAATGAGATCGCACCCTACAATTGAGCTTGAGCCTATCCTTGAATCCGACGATGATCCCCAAAACTCCTCGCCGATGTCAGAAAAACGCCTAGCCTTCCTCGCAGCGAACGATAGCCAACCCTAGGCAGCGCTTTCTCGATTCCCTTTTTGTTTTGCGGAAAAAGGAAAAAGGCGATGGCCATTTCTATTGTTTGCTGAAACTTTGATTTTTGAGAATTTGGGATCGGCTTTGATTTATAAGGTGGGTTGGTTTGATTTGTGGAAATGGAGAAAGGCACGGCTTTGTTTTTCAGTCGTGTGGTTTTAAATGGAAGGAGATGTGGCCATTTATTTTCCACTTGATTTTATATTTAAAACCCGTATCCTTTAATTAAAAATACTCCTTGACTGCGAACTCCTTTCTGAACCTAACAACTGTCAATTCTAGGGTAAAACTACTATTCTGAACCCATTGGGATAAGTATCGAAGTCCAGTTCGATCATCCCGAACATATATTATTTAAATCGATTTAATTTAAATTTCAAATCATTTAAATTCTTCGATAATTATTGAATATTATTATTCTAATTCAAACAGAATTATGTATTGATTTTTTTGAACTGATTTCAAATCAGTTTTCACTTCGAATTCAGTTATTCGCTGATTCCTTATTTTGATAATTTAATATATACGATATTAAATCGAAATCGATAACATAAATATAAAAATTCATTTATACTATCAACTAAATATTTAAATCCATTCTAAATATTTAAAATTAGTTGGTCGAAATCCCGGGTCATTACAATCCACTCTACTATAAGTTGGGCTTAACCTCGCTATTAGTGTACTAACTATAATGGCCCATGACATCTAGACCTTTCACATTAACCAGTCTTACTTGTAGACGTTGGATATGCCGGTAGGTTCCGGGAAGACTTCTACTACAAGTAATGGTTAACCTCGTGTCTACGTGTCATTAATTATTATTAAAGAAAAAAATCTTAAACTATAACACTTAGCTAGCAAAAGTTTAAAATGTCCGACATCCACTTTCGCTAACCATGTTTTGTTTATTAGTTTTTCTCCGCTCACCTCTGCCCCCTTCTTCCCTATGTCCCGTCGCTCCTCCTCTCCGCCGACCAAGCCTCTTAGCCCTAGATCTCGAATGAGATCTAGAAGAGCCTACAACTCAGACCCATCCATATCCAGATCTCACCCTTGTATGCTTATAGCGAACCCCTTTGAGGGTCTCAAGGCAGTAAACTCTATTGATGCGCTGCCCCTCTACGATCTCCCAAGTAAGCTACTGCCATCTCCGCTGACTCTATTACTAGCCGCATTTATTGTTCCCAGATGGTAGCAACAATCACCGAATCTGCCTGAAATTAAAACACTTGATGATGTCCTGTCACCTGTATTGGGTGGTATTGGTGGAGATAATATTGTGTTGGAAGCAATGGATGAGGATAACGTGCGGGCTATAGGCCATTTGCAGTACACACAAGCTGACCGACAGAATGCCAAACCGAAATCACCAAATGCCAATATTCCTCCTGTAGCTGTGCTACACTCTGTACTCCTCATGTGCAACCACGATGGTCATAATTATTGTCTTATCTTCCCAAGGCAAGCGGGAGAGTATACGCCACAAGAAAACTTTGAAACCGCGACCGTCAATGGGCGTAGTGTAATGCTGACTGAAGTATATTGTGTCAGAGATGAATACTGGTCTGATTACCCTTTTGATTTTTTTTCTTGGATCATCTCCACCATATCAAGCAGTTCATGAACAATGCAACATATATTGGAGATTGAGAGTCAGACTACATGTACAATATTTTGATTCAATATTTTATCTGAAATTCAGTAATCCAAATGATAAATTATGTGTGCTTGAGAGGGCTCTGCTTGTTATTGAAGGTCAACCTTTCATAATTACACCTTGGAGTGTCACTACTGTTAAATAACGAGATTTTGATCGATGTCAACGAATAAAGCTACTATGAGAATCGAATCATAAAGATAAGGCCTTATATATATGTACATTGAGTCGTGTTAGAATTACGTTAAAATCTATCCTCAAGTATACACGAATGTGCTAACCAAGTTATATATATGCGTGTATATATATATACACATAGTTTGAAACCTTCAAAAAGCCAAACTGTGCATAAAATTGCCTACCAGTCGACTAGTAGGAAATCCACCAATCAATTTTTTTTTGCACATAACAACTAATTTTAAAAGTTTTATATAAATAAATTATTTCTACCAGTCAACTGATGATTTTTAACCAGTCGACTGATTTGACCCAGAACTTGTTTTCTGAAGAGTTGCTTCCATTCATGAAGAGATTCCTCTTTATTAATCAAATGAAATGGACATATCTTTTTATGTAAACTATTCATGAATGATTGCTACTCTTAAACTATTATATAAACAACTTTAATCATGTTTTACAATAACCTAATCTTTTCGAATTTTACTGATTTTTCTGATCATCATTCTAATCTCTCCATTTACATTCTTTGCAATTAAAAGCTCTCCAATTTCAATACTTGTTGAATCCATGAATCATATTAATATCATTTTATTCAACAAGTAAATTTTACTTCCTTAAATCTTCGCATTCAAAGCATATACTCGAGGATCAGATTATAGGAAGGTTGTACTTAAAATATTGGCTATCCGTGTTGATTCAATAACACAAACCAGAAGTCAATCTCTTGTAATTATTGAAGACCTGTGTATTTGCTCAGGCGAGAGGCATCCTTGTTGGGGCTTGGGTGTACTAACCTATTCCTCCGGGTTAAGAGAGGGCGTTTTTAGTGAATTTCGAAGAGGAGCTTCGGGACTGGACGTAGGGAGGGAAGTCCGAACCAATATAAAATTCCTGGTGTCTTTTTAACTTACTTTACTGCATTTTATTATTTGTGATATATCATATTTATCTCTATTTATTTGCATAACTATAATAGAATCAACTAGTTAGTATCACATTTATATTCCGCAATATCCATATAGAAAGATCCTTAAGTCGTATACACACTGACTTTTCAATTGGTATCAGAGCGAAGCTATCATATAATCGTAAAACCGTTATTTGATAATTAGATAATATGGATAGTAACACTAGCATTAGCAATAACACCGGATATTCTGAAGGCCAATCAACGGCTAGACCACCCATCTTTACACTACAACAAAATGACCATATTACAACGGTGGAACACCGTTGTAATATACATTTCACAACGGTGGGCCAACCGTCGTGTATTAAGAAGTTGTAATAGACTATATTCTTTTACAACTTTTTTGCACTGTTGCAACACCGTTGTAATATTTATATTCTACAACTTTTTCCCACCGTTGTAATAAACTTTATTACAACAGTTATGCACCGTTGTTGTTGTAATTTTTACAACTATTTATAACCGTTGTGATATATTTTATTACAACTTTTATTTTACATTTGTAATATATCCATAAATTTTATTCATAAGAATCTATATATATTTTATATGTGCAGCAATAAATAGATATATAACATAAGAAATAGATGTAAGTTTAAAGGCATCATGATCCATTCATTGATAAGAATCACAACTTTATATCCATAATACAAATTATAAATCATATACCATATAAAAATATATAAAATTACAATTGTCCTCGCCTTTAACCCAATTAAAAAGCCTAATTACCACATAAAAATGGAACTACTTCAGCGGTTACAGTCTTCGGTTCGTTGTCTAGGTTATTAATTTCCATCTCGCAGCTCTTCAGTCTGGGCTCAGGGTTATGTAGTTCTCAACAAAAATGAAGATACAAGAAAACATTATCAGAAAATAAAAACAAGGAAGCTAATCAATTTTTGAAAGACGTGAACATTACCTCCAACCTAGAAGTCAAATTACTTACATGGTTTTCCGCATGATCAACCATAAAAGTTAAATGCATGATCTCCTCACCCTAACCTGATGTATTTTATAATATGACTAATGTTAATATTTGACAAACTAATATTTCTGTGCGCAAAAGATTGAAAACAAAAGTAACCTTTTCTTTAAGTTTTTCAAATAATTCTCATCTCAAAATATCCATATGTTCTTGTGCCTACTTATTAGCTTGGTCAAGTAACAATGTCGATCGCTCATGACCTGTTTTACCTTCATTGATGGCACAGTCGTATTTCCATTCCCATTCCAATGCTTCTTCCTCAAAAGACTTTCCTTGCTCACGAGCAACAACCAATCTTCCTTTGGCAGCAGTTAGCCTTGATTCTAAAGTTGCAACTTGAGCATTTAACTGTTCTTCTTCTTCAGTTTCTGAAGTGCTATTTTCATATTTTATTTTCCATTCAGAAGATTCTTGTTTTGCACTCGTTGCTACTTTTGATAAACTAAGACATCGCTCTTCTAGTGTTCTACACTTGCCTTGCAAATTGGCAATACGAGCAGAAAAGTCTTCATAAAGTTTTTGTTTGTCGCTGATTGCTTCTTTATATTGCCTCAAATAGTCAGCTTTGTGCTTTTCATTTGCTTCAAGTTGCTTTTTAAGCAAGGTTGCTTTTTCATTACTAGAATTGCACTTTAGCACAGGAGTCGGAAAGATAAGACAACAATCAGTAATCTCATCAAATTATAAATTTGCAGAAATTTATTAGTAGTATTCTGATAAGCATATTCAATTGTACAGCAATGTGATTAAGTGAATATGAACTACCCAACTTATGGCAAGACATGAACCTTATTCCAACCCCAGCAGTAAACATGTCCATCTGATGTAAGCGCCATTATATGTCTCCAGCCACCAAAAATCTAGAATATTTATAAGGATGAAGGAATTGTGTATTTAATCCGAAAAATTTGTGACAATTACATGTATATCTCATTCAAAATAAATATTTCAAACATTTGGAATACTTGTGGTAATTTCTAAATCTACGCTGATTTTCCTCTATATGTACATTGCTCGGTTCAGATAGGTAGGTCTAATGTATAGGCAGGTGCACGTGGATGCTTTAATGGCTAGTTCATGCTTTCTCTTTCTTGCTCAGCTCCTTCTGGTTCGGTAGCGTCCCTCAAGATGTTTGCATCCCCTTACATTAAATTCTTGTAAAAACTAAATTATAAGAAGAGCATTATAATTGATCAGGGGTTGTAGACTAGTTATTATTGAACCAATATAACGTTAGTGTTCTTTATCTTTTTTGCATTTTATTCATTACTAAATCTCTTGCAAAAAAAATGACTGGAGGTGTTCGCCCAATTTTTGTGCAAAATTTCAATGCCAACGCTGAAATTTTTGAATGTGTTATCTAAGTTCTGATTGGAACAGAACCAGTACTTTTGAGGTTAAAGCTGAAACCTCAAACCTTCAAAAATAGTTGTCAACTAAAAGGTAGGTATCATTCATTTACCATAAAAATGGAGACAAAAACAATATAAATAAACATAATGCAAACTTTCTAGAGGAGAAAAATATGAAAGAAAAGATCAAGAAAATAAATATGTCCAGGGACCTAGAAAATAAACGGCTTGTATATTCTATAAACTGTCCTATCCAATAAATGCACCTGAAAAACAAAGAAAGTTGAATTGCTTTATAAAATATCTTTCAAACTGTTCTTTTATATTCGATAGACATTTGACCTACCGATTGCAATTCCTCTAGAGTTATTTCTCTAGTAAGTATCTAGTAGCATTTTGCAGGAAAACCTTCTGAAATCTAATAGAAGCTTAGTGTGAATTGCAAAAATAAACAGTGATAAACACAAAATAGACAGAATACAATGACATGAAATACAACAAAATAACAAGTTAATTCAGCCCTAAAAGGAATCAAACTTCAACAACATTATTAGGGTCCTGAGGATTAGGTTTGATTATGAAAAAGCTTCCAGGTCTCACTAGTTTACATCAATTAATGGCACTGTGCTTTTCCCAGTTGCTTTATTTCTTAAAACTAGGGTATTTAAGTGTGAGCCATTCAGGCATCTACTGGGTACATTTCTCAACTACTAGTAGTTAAAAAATTAGCTATGAGATGTATTAAAACAAATTACAAAGCAACTCATCCAATATGAAAACAACAGGACCTGCAGAGGCAACACCATCTAGTTAGTTTCACATTTATATTCCACAATATCCATATAGAAAGATCCTTAAGTCGTATACACACCGACTTTTCAACTGCCGGTAATGCTAGATAACAAATCTTATCCATTCCAGTTTGGGAAACTTTCACCAATATTTCGTCGGTTCTACAGCCTTCAATTGGATTGGATTGGTTAGTTAGTCAAGTTGCAAAATTGAGATGTTTTGACTCTAATACGGTGTCTAGGAAGATTCTTAATTATGCTAGAGTTCTAATAGAAATTTCACCTTTGAGGCCTCTACCTAGAAAGTTGCACATGACACTTGTGGAAGGTTTTGATGTTGATGTTGATGTACCGTATAGTTGGTGCCCGGACATTTGCACCAAATGTCAGTCCTTTGATCACTTTACAGATAATTGTGTGGCTACCTCTGAGACTAATACCAAGTTCCCACTATGTAAGCCTAACCTGCAACGGGTTCCGAAGCCCCGTGTGCCGCCTCCTGCACCTGTTGATCATAAGCCTCTGGCTGAAGTGACAAATGACATTCCACATATTGATGACACAGATGATAGTCTGATTTTCGTTTAGAACAATGCCAAAGATGCTTTGATTCATTCTAAATTTGAAATGAGATAATAGCAGAGTGTAGAGAGGTACTATATATTTATAGGTGAAGAGGGTGAAACTAGAAAGTTACTATATCATGTCGAAGGTAAAGGTCTCGTATTGGCAAATATAGTGGAGGATGGCATTAGAAATGTACAACTGCTTAATGACACAACTAGGGACATACGTTTCCTATATTCCAACCACTCTCTGCACTTTGTTGCAGACCTGGCCACACGTTTTGCTGAGGTCAAGCAGTACATTCCATCAGGTAAAGCTTATGTGGAGTAATTTCTCTGTTAGCACATAGTACTTAGTCAAGCTCTTGTTTCTACTATTTATTATAGTATAGTAAATAAGATAGCTCCTGTGTTGTAAGCCTATTTAGGTAGAGTGGACTGAACATTATAAATTCCGCATGCGGTGGACGGTCCACCTTAAAAACCGATGTAGTTGTTTGTCAACTATAATTACCTGTACTTCACTGTATTTTATTATTACAATAATAAAAGGTGTTTGCGGTCGCCTTAAAACCGGTAGGCTTTTCCAATTTTTTATTATTAAATCCATTAACTCACAAATATACATACAAATTTCTATGGTGATATTCAAATTCTATTTCCTAATTTAAACGTATTTAGTACGCAGTGTAATACATTAATATTATGTTTAATTACGCTATAAATAATTAGGTATGAATTTAGCGCATGAGAATTAAGACCTAACACATTTGAAATGTCAATCCTAACAATCACAGTTAAGGTATGAAAGTTAATTTCTCTATCAATTAACATGGTCCAACATGCATATTCTCATTTAATGATTGAAAAGGGAAATAACAACACATACAATAGAACTTGTGACCTGGGTTTGAATAATTAATTAAATAATAAAAGTATAGGCAAGGTGCAATAAATCCAATTAAATATGTAAAAACCTTGCTTTTGGCGTTGCTTCACTTTTTAATTTATATTGCATACAAACACTTAAGATTATACTATATTATATATAATACGTTCAAACAATCCAATTAAAACAGACATTTAAACCATTTAATTTACAATACACAAATCTCATGTTTTAGCACATAAACATATAAGAACGTTTAAAGAAGAATCAACCGAATCAGACCCAAAAACTAAGAGTTTCACAACACCCAAGGCCTAGCATTTATCATTTCAATAGCACAAACTCAAATATATCAATTATGATTCACCATTTCAGCGATAAACAAAATATAGGATTTGGAGGGTTTATAATATTTTATTTTCGTTTTAATCCCAATAACATATAGACATAATAACCCAAATCCAAACTACAAAATAAAGAAAATTACAACTTATAGAGTTTCCATTTACAGTGATTTGAGAAGGAAGAACAACATGATTTGTGTAGAATTAGATCTGGATTTAGCCTTCAAAATTGTACTCCAATCCTTATTTTAATACATATATATATATAAGAATCAAATCTTAGAATCTCATATACATATAAGAAACTAAATTCTAGAACCTAATTCTACATTAATTTAGAATAGAAAGGATAGAATGGAGGTTAGAGGAATAGAAGAGAATCCTATCTTTTCTCGGGAATTAGCAATGGCAGAAGGACACTATGAAGGCCTAGAAAGAAATGGAAGTAGGATTTAAAGATGCAAGTATGTGTATAGACCGTTGGATTATTTATATTTAATCTAGACAGTTTATTTACTGCAAAACTACATATATCTCATTATAAAAACATACACCCACTACCCATCCACTAGGAAGGCGGTCGACTTCCTTTATAGGAGGGAGGTCGACCCCCTAATCGACCCCTCTCTTATATGGGTGGTCGACCCCCATTCTAGGGTCGAGACAGGAGAATTTGAATCTCTGGTAGCGTCGTTTTCTATTAATTATGAATTTATGGCTTTGATTTATTTCATTACGTTGATTATCTTTGTCCCATTTGCATATGAATATATATAGACAAATTCAAATCCTCTTGGAATATTCTTTTATTCTATTCTATAATAAATTATATTCCAGATTTATATTTAACTTATTTTAATTTCAAACCTTGTGTGTATATTTTTGTGCATAACTAATTTTATTAATATCCCCTTCACACAGACTCCATTTTCAGTATATAAAATATGAAAACGGATTAGAATCTCGCCATGAACGCAATAGAAATACTTTGGTGCCCCAATTCCCAGCTATTCAAAACTCTATTTTTCATCCCATTAATTCATAACTGATTATTATTATTTATTTTAATTAAATTATCTTATGTCTATTTTAGGTTTATTTTAAGAGGTATTACACAATCAATGGGTAGAGTTACGAAATACTTACCCTAATCAGATTTTCATAGTAGTAGAGCAGTGCAAACAATCGAACAGTCATTTTTGCTTAAATTAGACAGATAACTTTATTACTTTCGAAATTATTCTAAGTTGTCCATGTACACATTACCTTATAACACTAGAACTATTACAAAGTTAGTTTTATTTATCTCCTTTAATCATGTTAGTAATTACTTCATTTACCAAAATTTATGTCTGACCCACTCATCTTTCTTGCTTTTTCTCTCCCATTAGGCTTATAGTACTAATATTGGCTGATTCAAACATCTTGGAGGTTCATTCTTAGAGTTTCTATCTCGTTGCTAATGTGTTCTTCTATATTACATTCTTTGTAGTTTGATTTGGTTGTACTAGCATTTATGAGTACGATTACACTTTGATTTTTATGAGACTAAGTTTTTCTTTATGAGACATGTGGTTTTTGTGACTTAATATTTTAATCTGAACTGGTATTTGACTTTAAAAGTAACGAGTTTTGTTTTAATTCAAATATTTTTATTTCATGTCTTGTGAATCTTCGTCTCTGTGATTTGATTCTTCATACCTACAATGCTCAGCATTTCTTGACATGAGTTTACTTTGGGAAATGCTATGGGGTGTAGAGTGTTAAATTATATGTAAAAATTGCTTCTTTAGTGAGGGCTACGAATTACACATTAGAACTTTGAATATCAATCTATGGAGCATAGGAATAAAGAGAGAAATGAGAAAAGAAATTACTTTTGCAATGAAGTTGAATTGTCTTAGTTTATATAAAACTCTAGTAGGTTTAATAAAGATTGCTTCTATTTTATTTGCATGCATACAGCGCTAGGATAAAGATGAGAGATGATTTGAAATGAAGCGACATGATTTGAAATGAAGAGATACCGTTTCAGCTGAAACAATGCTCCAGGCCTGTGCTTTGGGTGCACCCTTGCTTTGCGCATAATCTGCAGACTTGTGCTTTATGCATAATTTGTTAGTCCATACCTTATGCCTAGTCCGCATGCCCATGAATATAGGCTATAAGTTGAAAGTTAGAACATGGAATATTAAAGAATATCATAGGAATATGGAGGTAGATGATAAAAGAAAATTACTTCTTTAATGGAACTAAATTGGCTTAGATTTGTATAGAAATTGAATATGCATCATGAAGAGTTTTAAATATGTGATTTGGAGGCGTTAATTTAGAGAAAGAGTTCTAGGATGAATGATCAATAGTTTGAAATGAGGAGGCATGATTTGAAATGAAGATATACCTTTTTTGTTTAAATATTGCTTTAAGATGCCCTGGTTCATGCACATTCATGCTTCGTACATAGTTTGCAGGCTCGTGCTTCATGCACGATATGCAGTTCAATGCTTTAGCACATTTGTACTTTGCAGACCGTCTATTGTCCCATGAATGTGGGCTACAAATTCTGAATTAAAACATCGAATATTAAGTTATGGAGCATAGAAATATAAAAAAAATTAAAAAATAATTTTGCTTTTACAATGGAGTTGAATTATCTTAGATTTCTACAGAAATCAAATTGGTATAGTTAAGAGTAATCGCTATTTGATTTGCAGAAGTTGATAAACATATATGGTTCTACGATGAAGAGGATTGATGATTTGAAATAAAGAGATGCCTTACCAGCCCAAATAATGCTCCAATCTTATGCTTCACAAACATTCTTGCTCCGTACAATGTTTACATTATCGTGCTTTGTGCAATCTCCAGTTCGGTCTTTGTGCGCACTTATGCTTCATACAAAGTTTTCACTCGTGCATAGTTTACGCTTCATGCAATTTTTCTTATTTTTGATTTTCTGAGCTTACTGTAAAGATCCAAGCCTTTCTTATAGCTAAAGAAGACACTTGATACATACTTGATATTTCTGTGTCGATCGTTTAGTTGTTTGAAAGACAATTCATTTGGGGTGAAAGAAAGAAAGAGATAGAACAAAATCTTACATTGTAACGGAAATTTTTAATATAACATGAGCCTTTACAAAAAGAAAGAACTAAATTTTCATGCACATACATAAAAAATTACAACATAACCTATAACAACTTTGGACAGTTATAATAACCTATCCTTACTAATACTTAAGACTAGGCATAAATACACCCAATGAAAAATAAAAATATGGAAGTACGTCCTGGCTTCTGGCTCCTTTCTTAAGCCCCAAAGAACCTAAGATAACCTAGTAAAAAAGCTCGTATTAACCCAAGCATTATCGCAAAATAAAGCCTAAGTCCGGATATAAAATCTGTATGAGTAAACTCAAATCATAAAGAACTTGATTTATTATATTTTTTAAACAACTTGAAATCAAGGGTATCTCGTAAGACCACGCAGCACATAAACAAGGATGGTTTTTTACCATGTGATAGCCAAAATACTTTTATTAGAAATATTAGTGATATTATTATAATGTCTATAACTCACAAATAAATACATTAAAGTGGTTAGAATGCTTGCATCTCATGTTCAGACATAATAGAAATACAATCAAGACCGAAAGTTTGTATTAGGGAATGGATTCCAACTATGAAAGGGTAAGGGTCCACAAATTGAATGCGTACATCTTTAGATAAAGCACCTTCCCCTTTCTCATTCTTAACTTCCTTCATTTCCTCAGTCGTATACAAGAAAGCTATCTCAACAAGTGCCTCAAACGTAGCTCCAAACACCACCTGAGTCAATAACATTTCCCTCAACGGAGAATCGGTCCCTTAACAAAGCTAAAAGCTTTATTCATAGGGTTGTCCACCAACCTCCTCCCAAATTTGGATAACTCCATAAATCTTGCTACATACTCTCTCAAACTCAAATCCCCTTGCTTTAGCTGAATAAACTTTTCCATCTGTAGGCCCATCTCGGCATTAGATAAGAACTTATTTTCAACACGTGTCTTGAACTTCTCCTAAGTGAACACTCTACCTATATTCTCTTCTAAAATCATGTTCCACCACTCTAGGGCTTCTCCTTTCAAATGCTAAGTCGCTACTCTATGCTTTAATCGGTTGTCCTATATGGCAGCCTCAAAGATCCGTTCGCACTTGGTTATCCATGCTTTAGCTTCAAGGAAGCTTTCAGTTCCTAAAGATGGCTTACCTCTAAAATTTCTGAAATCTTTAAAAAGTCAAGGAAAGT
The DNA here is from genome assembly GCA_030737875.1 of Allium sativum. Taxonomy (NCBI): domain Eukaryota; kingdom Viridiplantae; phylum Streptophyta; class Magnoliopsida; order Asparagales; family Amaryllidaceae; genus Allium; species Allium sativum. The sequence goes on along the minus strand of CM060913.1, from coordinate 416,536,340 downwards.
TGAAAACCCCCATAGCGGGTTGAGCTGTTGTTTCAGCTGGGGTAGGTTTGGAAGTAGGAACCTATTCCACAGTCCTAACGTACTTTTGGAACCATTCAAGAAAGTAACGAGGCATTGCTGGGTTCCCCTGCTTGGGCAGATTATTAGCCATTTATACTATCTGAAAACGGAAAAACCCTTTAGTAGACATCCTAAGATAGTATTAAGGCCAAAAGGAAGAAAGATAAATGTTACATAATATAATTATGTATGTTTTTAGGGGTGTAGTACACATATATATAGCTTTGAAACCTTTTCAAATAACAAATATGTCTCCCTTACCTATATTTCCACGTAATCGGGTAACCTATGATCTGATACCACATGTAACAACTCTCTCGGAATGGGGTTAAATTCCAACCTAGATAAATCCAATCGTAACTTAGAGCCATTCCGAATGGATCATTGGTTCCTATAAGGAAATACCGAAATGGATATAACAGAGCAATCTAAACAAAATCAGAGTCCCACACAATGAAAGAGATAAAATATAATATCTTAAAATAGATGTATTATAGATAAAACCACCATAAATGCCAGATACAATGAGTCTCAACAGATAATAGGTACATCAACTAGTATTCCAACAACATAATGATAATAATAATAATAATACTGCCATAAATGACTAAAGCCTCCATCATCGGGATCAATCTCCAAAGCATCACTGATCCAAGCATCCTCACATACTAACATGTTTATGTTAATAGGAGGGAGGTCAAAACATAATGTTCTCATGAATGAAAATCATATAAGTTTAGGAATGACTATTTCCTATATTTGGCAATGTAAATTCTTCAAGTTATGTCTATGTAAACAAACATACACAACAATTAAACATATGAGGCAGACATCCCTACCGTCACTTAAGGCCTACATATTGATATAAGGGTAGGAATCCTTACAATCACTTGATATCCCACGAAATGGGCTCAACCTGGTCACTTAATACCATTTCCTAAATTTATTTAAGGGTGGATTCCTACTATCACTTATAACCCTATGGAGAACCCCCGACCACTTAAGACCTCGCTCCTAACATCTACGTTATCAAGTATATACCCTCCTTGTAGGTCGAGAGATAGTAAGCAGCCACTTAATACCTGGTTTAGGTAGGAACATAACATCATTTAAGAACCTCCTCGCAGACCCCTTCATTACTATCTAGCTGTCCCTATGGGTGAACTCCTAGCCACTTAATCCTTCCCTTATATGGTGGTTCCTGTAGGCCCTTGTATAAATCATCCCTAGGTCAACCCTCACTAAGCTCCTAGATAAGAACCAAACACTTCTGGAGAACTGCCCCACTAATACGCTATCATCTATTAGGACCATTTAATATCTTTTAAGAGAAAGGCAGACCTGACCACTTAAGACCTAGTAGGGTGGGTCTCATGACTCTGGTCAGGAACCAAGTAGTGAACCTTAGGGGCGGACCTAGTCCTAACTACTTAATACCCAACAACAATGGTAAGCCACTTAATACCTTTCTCAAGACTGGCCTACTTCACACAAACATATACACACACACTCGACATATCACATTAGACCGACCACTTGTAGATGCTGGATTTACTGGGTGGATCCAGACAAGTTTCTACTATAAGTTGGGCTTAACCTCGCTATTAGTGTACTAACTATAATGGCCCATGACATCTAGACCTTTCACATTAACTAGTCTTACTTGTAGACGTTGGATATGCCAGTAGGATCCGGGAAGACTTCTACTACAAGTAATGGTTAACCTCGTGTCTACGTGTCATTAATTATTATTAAAGAAAAAATCTTAAACTATAACACTTAGCTAGCAAAAGTTTAAAATGTCCGACATCCACTTTCGCTAACCATGTTTTGTTTATTAGTTTTTCTCCGCTCACCTCTGCCCCCTTCTTCCCTATGTCCCGTCGCTCCTCCTCTCCGCCGACCAAGCCTCTTAGCCCTAGATCTCGAATGAGATCTAGAAGAGCCTACAACTCAGACCCATCCATATCCAGATCTCACCCTTGTATGCTTATAGCGAACCCCTTTGAGGGTCTCGAGGCAGTAAACTCTGTTGATGCGCTGCCCCTCTACGATCTCCCAAGTAAGCTACTGCCATCTCCGCTGGCTCTATTACTAGCCGCATTTATTGTTCCCAGATGGTAGCAACAATCACTGAATCTGCCTGAAATTAAAACACTTGATGATGTCCTGTCACCTATATTGGGTGGTATTGGTGGAGATAGTACTGTGTTGGAAGCAATGGATGAGGATAACGTGCGGGCTGTAGGCCATTTGCAGTACACACAAGCTGACCGACAGAACGCCAAACCGAAATCACCAAATGCCAATATTCCTCCTGTAGCTGTGCTACACTCTGTACTCCTCATGTGCAACCACGATGGTCATAATTATTGTCTTATCTTCCCAAGGCAAGCGGGAGAGTATACGCCACAAGAAAACTTTGAAACCGCGACCGTCAATGGGCGTAGTGTAATGCTGACTGAAGTATATTGTGTCAGAGATGAATACTGGTCTGATTACCCTTTTGATTTTTTTTTCTTGGATCGTCTCCACCATATCAAGCAGTTCATGAACAATGCAACATATATTGGAGATTGAGAGTCAGACTACATGTACAATATTTTGATTCAATATTTTATCTGAAATTCAGTAATCCAAATGATAAATTATGTGTGCTTGAGAGGGCTCTGCTTGTTATTGAAGGTCAGCCTTTCATAATTACACCTTGGAGTGTCACTACTGTTAAATAACGAGATTTTGATCGATGTCAACGAATAAAGCTACTATGAGAATCGAATCATAAAGATAAGGCCTTGTATATATGTACATTGAGTCGTGTTAGAATTATGTTAAAATCTATCCTCAAGTATACACGAAAGTGCTAACCAAGTTATATATATGTGTGTGTGTGTATATATATATATATATACATAGTTTGAAACCTTCAAAAAGCCAAACTGTGCATAAAATTGCCTACCAGTCGACTGGTAGGAAATCCACCAATCGATTTTTTTTGCACATAACAACTAATTTTAAAAGTTTTATATAAATAAATTATTTCTACCAGTCAACTGATGATTTTTAACCAGTCGACTGATTTGACCCAGAACTTGTTTTCTGAAGAGTTGCTTCACTTCATGAAGAGATTCCTCTTTATTAATCAAATGAAATGGACATATCTTTTTATGTAAACTATTCATGAATGATTGCTACTCTTAAACTATTATATAAACAACTTTAATCATGTTTTACAATAACCTAATCTTTTCGAATTTTTCTGATTTTTCTGATCATCATTCTAATCTCTCCATTTACATTCTTTGCAATTAAAAGCTCTCCAATTTCAATACTTGTTGAATCCATGAATCATATTAATATCATTTTATTCAACAAGTAAATTTTACTTCCTTAAATCTTCGCATTCAAAGCATATACTCGAGGATCAGATTATAGGAAGGTTGTACTTAAAATATTGGCTATCCGTGTTGATTCGAGAACACAAACCAGAAGTCAAACTCTTGTAATTATTGAAGACCTGTGTATTTGCTCAGGCGAGAGGCATCCTTGTTGGGGCTTGGGTGTACTAACCTATTCCTCCGGGTTAAGAGAGGGCATTTTTAGTGAATTTCGAAGAGAAGCTTCGGGACTGGACGTAGGGAGGGAAGTCTGAACCAATATAAAATTCCTGGTGTCTTTTTAACTTACTTTACTGCATTTTATTATTTGTGATATATCATATTTATCTCTATTTATTTGCATAACTATTGTAGAATCAACTAGTTAGTATCACATTTATATTCCGCAATATCCATATAGAAAGATCCTTAAGTCGTATACACACTGACTTTTCAATTGGTATCAGAGCGAAGCTATCATATAATCGTAAAACCGTCGTTTGATAATTAGATAATATGGATAGTAACACTAGCATTAGCAATAACACCGGATATTCTGAAGGCCAATCAACGGCTAGACCACCCATCTTTACACTACAACAAAATGACCATATTACAACGGTGGAACACCATTGTAATATACATTTCACAACGGTGGGCCAATCGTCGTGTATTAAGAAGTTGTAATAGACTACATTCTTTTACAACTTTTTTGCACTGTTGCAACACCATTGTAATATTTATATTCTACAACTTTTTCCCACCGTTGTAATAAACTTTATTACAACAGTTATGCACCGTTGTTGTTGTAATTTTTACAACTATTTATAACCGTTGTGATATATTTTATTACAACTTTTATTTTACATTTGTAATATATCCATAAATTTTATTCATAAGAATCTATATATATTTTATATGTGCAACAATAAATAGATACATAACATAAGAAATAGATGTAAGTTTAAAGGCATCATGATCCATTCATTGATAAGAATCACAACTTTATATCCATAATACAAATTATAAATCATATACCATATAAAAATATATAAAATTACAATTGTCCTCGCCTTTAACCCAATTAAAAAGCCTAATTACCACATAAAAATGGAACTACTTCAGCGGTTACAGTCTTCGGTTCGTTGTCTAGGTTATTAATTTCCATCTCGCAGCTCTTCAGTCTGGGCTCAGGATTATGTAGTTCTCAACAAAAATGAAGATACAATAAAACATTATCAGAAAATAAAAACAAGGAAGCTAATCAATTTTTGAAAGACGTGAACATTACCTCCAACCTAGAAGTCAAATTACTTACATGGTTTTCCGCATGATCAACCATAAAAGTTAAATGCTTGATCTCCTCACCCTAACCTGATGTATTTTATAATATGACTAATGTTAATATTTGACAAACTAATATTTCTGTGCGCGAAAGATTGAAAAGAGAAGTAACCTTTTCTTTAAGTTTTTCAAATAATTCTCATCTCAAAATATCCATATGTTCTTGTGCCTTCTATTTAGCTTGGTCAAGTAACAATGTCGATCGCTCATGACCTGTTTTACCTTCATTGATGGCACAGTCGTATTTCCATTCCCATTCCAATGCTTCTTCCTCAAAAGACTTTCCTTGCTCACGAGCAGCAGCCAATCTTCCTTCGGCAGCAGTTAGCCTTGATTCTAAAGTTGCAACTTGATCTCTTAACTGTTCTTCTTCTGCTTTAGTTTCTGAAGTGCTATTTTCATATTTTATTTTCCATTCAGAAGATTCTTGTTTTGCACTCGTCGCTGCTTTTGATAAACTAAGACATCGCTCTTCTAATGTTCTACACTTGCCTTGCAAATTGGCAATACGAGCAGAAAAATCTTCATAAAGTTTTTGTTTGTCGCTGACTGCTTCTTTATATCGCCTCAAATAGTCAGCTTTGTGCTTTTCATTTTCTTCAAGTTGCTTTTTAAGCAAGGTTTCTTTTTCATAACTAGAATTGCACTTTAGCACGTGAGCTGGAAAGATAAAACAACAATCAATAATCTCATCAAATTATAAATTTGCTGAAATTTATTAGCAGTATTCTGATAACTTATTCAATTGTGCAGCAATGTGATTATGTGAATATGAACTACCCAACTTATGGCAAGACATGAACCATATTCCAACCCCAGCAGTAAACATGTCCATCTGATGTAAGCGCCATTGTATGTCTCCAGCCACCGGAAATCTAGAATATTTATAAGGATGAAGGAATCGTGTATTTAATCCGGCAAATTTGTGACAATTACATGTATATCTCATTCAAAATAAATATTTTCGAACATTTGGAATACTTGTGGTAATTTCTAAATCTACGTTGATTTCCTCCATATGTACATTGCTTGATTCGGATAGGTAGGTCTAATGTATGGGAGGATGCACGTGGATGCTTTAATGGCTAGTTCATGCTTTCCCTTTCTTGCTCAGCTCCTCCTAGTTCGGTAGCCTCCCTCAACATGTCTGCATCCCTTTACATTAAATTCTTGTAATATCTAAATTATAAGAAGAGCAATAAAATTGATCAGGGGATGTAGACTAGTTATTACTGAACCAATATAATGTTAGTGTTCTTTATCTTTTTTTTCATTGTATTCTTTACTAAATCTCTTGCAAAAAAATCGACTGGAGGTGTTTGCCCAATTTTTGTGCAAAATTTCAACTGCCAGTGCTGAAATTTTTGAATGTGTTATCTAAGTTCTGACTGGAACGAATCCGGTACAAACAAACTTTTAAGGTTAAAGCTAAAACCTTAAACCTTCCAAAATAGTTGTCAACTAAAACGTAGGTATCATTCATTTACCTTAAAAATGGGGACAAAAACAATATAAATAGACATAATGCAAACTTTCTAGAGGATAAAAATATGAAAGAAAAGATCAAGAAAATAAATATGTCAAGGGACCTAGAAAATAAACGGCTTGTATATTCTATAAACTGTCCTATCCAATAAATGCACCTGAAAAACAAAGAAAGTTGAATTGCTTTATAAAATCTCTTTCAAGATGTTCTGTTATATTCGATAGAGATTTGACCTACCAACTTCAATTCCTCTTGAGTTATTTCTTTAGCAAGTATCCAGTAGCATTTTGCAGTAAAGCCTTCTAAAATGTAATAGAAGCTTAGTGTGAATTGCAAAAATAAATAGTGATAAACACAAAACAAATAGAATATAATGACATTAAATGAAACAAAATAACAAGCTAAGTCAGCCCTAAAAGGAATCAAACTTCAACAACATTATTAGGGTCCTGAGGATTAGTTTTGATTATAAAAAAGCTTCCAGGTCTCACTAGTTTACATCAATTAGTTGCACTGTGTTTCCCAGTTGCTTTATTGCTTAAAACTAGGGTATTTAAGTGTGAGCCATTCAGACATCTATTGGGTACAGTATTGAACTACTAGTAGTTAAAAAATTAGCTATGAGATGTATTAAAACAAATTACAAAGCAACTCATCCAATATGAAAACAATAGAACCTGTAGAGGCAACACCAACATGTATGACAAAACAAAAAACATACATAAATGGGAATCATATATAACTTCACCATAACTAAAATGCACTACAATAATTTCCTGCTAACTGCAGATACTGTAATTTTGACAAAGTAAACCAGGGACTGGTGATGATGGAAAAACAAATCCTTAACAAGTCAATAGTTCAATGGAAAAATAAGGAAATAAAGTAAAAAATACCTCTCGTAGACTGGGTTCCTTCATCGTTTCTACCATCTCTGCAAGCTTCAAAGTTTCTTCAGCTAGCCTTGAGTTTACCATTCTCATATCAAAGACCTTTTCTTCCATTTCCTTCAATCTCTTCAACTTCATTTCATTCTCAACTCCTTCTTCTTCAACCTTGCGTTCTCTGTTTATCATTTCTGTGATGCTAGCGTGAAGTTAAGCTAATTTCTCTTTTGCTTCCTTTCCATCCTGTTTCAATTCATGCTTCAAAGCCAATAGTAAAGAACGGAGGCGAGTAGGCCTACTGTATGTAGGCGAAGCAAGATGGATTAAGGATGAAGACGCGGTAACAACGAAAGGATGAAGGCGAGGTGGCAAAACGGAGGCGAGGTGGCAATTCCAGATCGTGAGAGCTAGGGTTTTCCTGAGGCGGCAATTGAAGATTGAAAGAGTTTAAGTTTATTTTAATTTCTTTTTGGTTGGGTCACGTGAGTTTATTTAGGTCTCGGTGGCTTAATGGTAGGTTTCGGAGGGAAGATGAAAATTTCAGAATATGTAAAGTGGGCTTGGGGGAAACGAAAATTTCTGTACGAGAAGCCTTGAATTGATATAAAATCATATCTGTGCTGCCTATAAATAGTCAAGAAATTGAAATTTTGGTTATATTAAGGTTTTATACAAACAATTTTGTTAAATATTTAATTATTAATCATCTAATATAGATTATTTTATTAGTTACTAGTTATTATTATTTCAATTATTTATCATTATTATTTAATATTGATTTTTAACTTTTAATTATTATTTATTATAAAAAATTATTAAATATTAAAAATAAATTACTACTTATTAAATATTAATTATTTAATAATAATTAAAAAATATTATTGGTTCCTAAGTTTATTAATAATAATTATTAAATATTAATATAATTAGTTATTAAATATAGATATTGTAAACATGAAGTTTGTAATAGGCATCTATTACAACTAACAAAATAAAAAGTTGTAAAAATATGTTTATTACAACTTTAAGGAGTTGACTGTTGTAAAAAAGATTTATTACAACTGTGTTTTTCCCACAGTTGTAAAATTAAAGTTGTAATATGGTGTTTTTGTTGTAGTGTTAATGGCATGAATTATAGTTACTGGGCTACTAGAATGAGAATTTACATGCATGCTAATAGCTATGATGCATGGAATATTACTTAAAAAGAATATACATCACCTACTACTGCATACACTGAATGGTCAAACACAGAGAAAAATGAAGCTACTGCAAATGCTAAAGCCATGAATATGCTACGTTTGCACTTGATAGAAATGAGTTCAATCGGATTTGTATGTGCAACACTACATATGAAGTCTGGAGAACACTTATGATTACTCATGAAGGCGCTAACAAAGTTAAACAAAGTAAAATTTCTATGCACAAAAATCAGTTTCAAAATTTTAAGATGAACGAGAATGAATCCATAAATGATATGTATTCACGCTTTCAAAATATTTGTCATTCGTTATTAAGAGTAGGAGAAAAATATTCCGACTTTGACATAGTTTCAAAAAATATAAATTCTTTAACCGATGAATGGGAAAGAAAAGTATTAGCGATCGAAGAAGCTAATGATCTCTCTGCCATGAAACCAGAAGAATTTATCGGTAATCTAATGTCATATGAAGCGAACTTGCTGGCAAAGAAATCACAAGTACAAGATAAGAAGAATTTAGCTTTCCATGTAGAAAAAGAAGATTCAGATGAAGAAGATATAGCATTTGTTGCTAATTTTTTTAGAAAATTTCTAAAATACCAAAAAAGTTAAAGAAAAAATATAAAGAAGAATTCATCAAAAGAATCTAATCCAGCTTTAGTAGAATGTTTCAACTGTCACAAGACCGGACACTATCAAAAGAACTGTCCAAAGCTAAAGTGAAATCACAAAAATGAAAAATCAAAGAAACGAGCTTTTTCAGTCACTTGGGATAATTTGGACTCATCTTCTGAAAGTGACAGCGACAGCGATAGTGAGCAAGCAAATGTATGCTTTATGGCTAAAGACAACGATGTAAGTGATTTTACTTTTGATGAATTAGTAGAAATAAATATAGAAATTTTAGAATCTAGAAAAATGTTTAAAAGAAATTTTAAACAAGCCAACGAAGACAAAAAGAAAGCCGAATTTGAGAGAGACCTTATGAAAAAGAAATCTTAGAAGATGAAATTAGAAGATTACACGATTCTCTTTCAAATGCAAATTCTCAAATTTCTTTGTTAAGTCAAGAAATAGAAATTCAAAAGAATAAAAATGATTTTTTTTTCTGAAAATCATGATTTGAATAATAAAGTTAAAATTATAGAGTTAGAAAATTCTAGTTTAAAAACTAATTAGAAAGTATTTCTGAAAACGTAAATAATTTTAACAAGGGTAGACAGAATTTATCTAAAATTTTAGAAAATTCTTAGTCGGTTTTTATTGGATATGAAAATAAAGTAAATTCAAAAAGGAAATCCAGTTTTGAAAATTCTAACAAAATACAGAGAATTTCTGGTAAAAAATTAAATATTTCTACTAAGAAAAAATATTCGGAAAATATTAGTATATGGATTCCTAAAAAATATATTCTTATTAGGAATAAATGTATTAAAAACTTCTTAGATGCTGGTCATTATAATAGTGACTATTTTTTGAGAAATGAACCTAAGCCCTCTTGTGTTTGGCTTCCTAAAAAGGGCCCTAACGGAGGAAGTGGGTACCAATGAATTTTTTTAATTATTTTTTGAAGGTTCCACTTCACAAAAACAGAGGAAAAAGGATACAAGACAGTGGTTGCTCAAAACACATGACATGAGACAAGGAAATACTAGCAAATATTACTTACTCAAAAGGAGGAACTGTCACATATGGAGATAATTCCAAAGGATACATCATCGACAAGGGCGAAGTGAGAAATTACGGTATATCTAATTCACCTCTTATTTCGGATGTTTTATTAGTTAAGAATTTAAAACACAATTTATTAAGTATAAGTCAATTATGTGATAAAGGTTTTAAAATAATATTTTCCGAAAATAAATGTAGCATATTTGATTCAAACCAAAATCTTATTTTCGAAGGAAATCGAGACAAAAATATTTATATTTTAAATATGACAATTAATAATAATCCGAATATGTGTTTATTAGACAAGGATAATGATCCTTGGTTATGGCACAAATGATTTTGTCACATTAACTATAAATCCACTAACAAATTATCTAAAAATGATATCGTAAGAGGATTACCAAAAATAAAATTCAAAACTGAAAATTTATGCGATGCTTGTCAACTTGGAAAGTTAACAAAATCCTTTTTTAAATCTAGAAAGGTTATATCAACCTTACAACCACTTGAATTATTACATATGGATTTATTCGGACCAACTCAAGCTCGGTCCATAAATCATAGTAGATATGTGTTTGTAACTGTTGATGATTTTTCAAGATATACTTGGATTATGTTTTTAAGGAATAAAAGCGATACTTTTGATATTTTTAAGAATTTCGTCAAGCAAATTCAGAACTTAACTAATTTTAAAATAAAGAATATACGAAGTGATCATTAAGGAGAATTTGAAAATGATAAATTTGATTTATTTTGTCAAAAGAAAGGAATTTTTCATAACTTTTCATTTCCTAGAACTCCACAACAAAATGGAGTTGTAGAACGTAAGAATAGAACTTTACAAGAATGTGCTAGAACATTATTAAATGGAAGTACATTACCAAAACATTTTTGGGCTGTAGCGGTCGCAATAGCTTGCTATGTTTTGAACCATGTTTCCATTCGACCGCTTACTAAAAACACTCCATATGAGCTTTTTACTGGTAGAAAACCAAATATATCTTATTCCAAAATTTTTGTTTCGAAATGTTTTGTTTTAAATACAAAAGATCAGCTTGGATAATTCGATTCAAAATTTGATGAAGGAATATTCTTAGGATATTCTGAGCGTAGCAAAGCTTATCGTATTTTTAATAAAAGAACAGGTAAAATCGAAGAATCACTTCATGTATCATTTGACAAAAATATTATTCAAAATTCTTTAAATTCAGATACTCTGAAAAATAATCCTTCACATGATGATGATATTGAAATATACAAAGAAGATGAAAACATTATTCACAATAATATAGAGAATAATGCTACAGAATTACAAGATAATATCAATAATCAAAATACTCCTGCTAATGAAGTTCGATCTCCACCAAGAATATTAAGAGATCATCTAACTCAAAATATCATTGGAGAATTAACTTCAAATGTAAGGACAAGAAGTCAACTTAATTTAGTAAGTAATGTAGCTGTAACACACCATGATTTTAAATATTAAAATTTACAAATTTAAGAATACTTAATTTCAAATGTGAGAATTAAGGGAAATGGGTTACACTATTGCGTTCATCTCGGAATTCTGCATGAGATAGAGTCCGAGTTTGTGTGAATTGGACTCCGTATGAAGAAGTTATGGCCTTTCGAAGTTTCAGAATTTAAACAAATTAAAAACAGCTCAGGTTCAGAAAATTCGAAATTCAAAAGTCAAACAGAGGAGCAGGCTGGGCGGGAATTCTCCATCCCAAGGGCCAGGTCTATTAGGGGGTCGACCTGGGGGTTGACCTACCCCCCGGGAAGATCTGAATTGTGACGATGTTTTGACTCACTACTGAGTCATTAGGGCTGAGGTGGTTATATTATCTTGTCTAGATGGTCTTGATTGCTTCTAGATTAATCTGACGGCTCATAATTAATTAAAATTCTATATAAGCAACCTAACCCTCAACCTAAAATCACACTAATTCATACTAAGAACCATCATGCTGTCAATGGTGAACCTAGAGTAGCCACTGTTCTCTTTCATCTCAAAAGCAAGATAGAAGCAAGAATCAAAATCAAATCAAATCTAAATTAGAATAACAATTAGTCTACATCAAAGGCGAGCAATTCAGTTTCAGAATACAGATCCCAGAAAAACAAGACTGTTCTTTTGATTGTGAGTACTATTTCTTTCACAATATAATTATTAAATTAATTATGATGGGATGTAATTGGATTATGAGAACATGTCTGTTGAATCACATGATGTTGTTTAACTTTGTAGATCTATTTCATATTTAACTTGATTCATTTTATGCAAGTTTGGGATGTTAAACCATATGTTAATTCATATGTGAATCTTATGCAAGTTGGGTTGTTAAATCATATGTTAATTCATATGTGAATCTTATGCAAGTTTGGGATGTTAAATTGTATGTTAGTTTGAATATGAATCTTATTCAAGTCTATATGTGAATTGTACACAAGTTTATATGTGAAACAAGTATATACGTATGCTAGTTTATAAGCAAAATCATGTGATAAATTCATATGCAAGTTGTAGAAATTCATATGCAAGTTGTAGAAATCCATATGCAAGTTTTGGTGAAAAACTATATTCACATTTTTGGGTGAAAATTATATTCACATATGCAAGTTAAGCGAGACCCATAATTTATATATGCAAGTTCACAATTTCATGTTTAGATCTATATTTAGATCCATGGTAGTTTATGCAAATATATGATTCTATATGACACTGTCTATGTAAATTGTTGGCTATGCAATTTTATTCCCATTTGCAAGTTAGAACTGTTTTTATGTATTATGCAAGTTGTGATGTTCTTGTATATATATATATATATATATATATATATATATATAAGTTAGACTTTTTGCGAGTCTAACGTATTTCATATTTGAACATACGAATAGCGTGGGGACAAATGGGAAAATACTAATTATGTAAATTGTGAATTGGCATAAAATGGCTTTAAAAGCATGTAATTAAATTGAGACTTAATTGGTATAATTTTTATACCTAAAAAGTATGGACATAATTTAGGTGACAATTATTGACATAATTAATTTGGAAATTATTGAAAATTTGAATAGGGATAATTAATTCATATTAGGGTGAAATAATTTTGTAATAATAAACGCCTAAGACACGAGGTTAGACTCGTTTGTGGTGTAAGACTGCCCGGACCATCCCGACAAATCCAACAACCACAAACGGTAGTCTAATGTGAGAGGTCGAAGGCATAAATTAAATGCATAACAGTTGTAATGACACGAGGTTAGACACGTTTGCGGTATAAGACTGCCCGGACCCGCCCGGCAAATCCAACAACCGCAAACGGGAGTCTGATGTGGGAGGTCTTACAAAGTTACGGTTATAATGAACTAAGTAACACTTAACCATGTGGTGGGACATGGGGGTTAAGTGGGTGACATGAGTGGCATGTGAAATACGATTAGAAACACTCAACCAAATTGAAACATGTAAAGAAGACATGAATATGAGGGGGTTAAGTGGAAAATTCTAGTGGGGACCAAGCATAGGGGGAAAGCTTGTGTCAAGCATGGGGGACCCATTTCATACCAGTAACCCATTAAGTATCTTTGTGAGCTCGAGTTAGATCGAGGACGGGACACCCTTACTCGGTTTGATTGTAAGAGGTCAAAACAGGTTAACGGCGGCAACGCAACTCCAATGGGGTCATGTGCATGCGTGGGCCCGGGCTGGTAGGTAAGACGTTGTTGCATCATGTAGATATAAGCCGTGCATCTTTAGTGGTATCGGGTTGCCACCTTGGGGAGTGATACACCCCACTGTGGGACCGTCACAGGTATCTACCAGTTAGGGAGCCGAACGCATGGAGGTAGTGGGTACAACTAGTGGAGATAGGGGCAGGTGGCACCTATGAAGACAACTAGGGGTACACGAAACTACCATTATGATTATTGCGTTTAGTAGGCGGGATCAACTTTTAGGGTGGCTAGTAGTGGTGCAGTATAGCAATTATCCTATAGTGATTAGGAGCGAGATTAACGCCATAATATTCCTCCTGTTTGTTTTGCCTTGCCCACTTGTTTCACAGTCATTCCTTATTTTACTAGTTTATGCCTTATCCTAATTACTTTCATAATTGTAATGTTAAAGTTATGGTACCCGCCAGACTTTATGTCTGACCCCCTTTGTTTTCTCCTCTTTGCTTCCTTCCCCCCTCCCCAGGTTCTCAGGGTGGGACTAGTACTAGTGGAGCTTGATCAGGATCTTTCTCTCTCTTTTGGAAGTGCTTGGATTCCTGAAAGTAAATTTCAGCTCATCTCTTTTATGGCTACTTATGTTAGGGTTATGCTTTTTATTTTATGTACTCAGAAAACAATTTATCAAGATGGTTACTAAGTGTACTTGGTTTTTCTATTGGTTTATAATGTTGTTGTAATCAAACTATTTCTCCGTTGCAATAAATGTTGTTTTGAAAATTTTCAAGTACCAATATATGTATCTGTCTTGTTATATTCTGTTCTATTCACCAATAATACTCCATGAAAGTTAATGCATTCCTTTTGAGAGGGACATTAATGGATGTGGGGTGTTACACGTGGTATCAGAGCTGAAGGTTAACAGAACAGATAAGAGATTTTGAAAAAACTATCTTTCAAAAGCATTTTATAAAGAAATACTTTCAAAAGTATGTTTTAAGGAGAGTATTTTCAAGAGAAAAGTTTGTTTTAAAAACATAACCCCCAAGAGCCATATATCTTTCTTTTGAATTCTCCATTTTGAATCTCTTCATTTTCTTTTCAGCATGTCTAGGCTACCCGAGATACCCGAGGGAATACCCATACCAACCTGGTTTAGAAGGTATCTGGAGGCTGGGGCCACCGCCGTAGGCCCAGCAGACATCCCTCCTCCCCCGGCTGTAGTCGCTCCTCCTCCTCCCCTTCCCTGTATTCATACTTTTCAAAGATATGCAAAGTCTTTCGAGCAATGGGCAGAAAACCTTTTCATAGATTAGAGACGTTTGTTGAAGCTCGAAATGGCTTAAGGAGGTAGAAGATTTGTTTGGTATCTTCGAGGTAGAAGATGGAAGGAAGGTCCAATTGGCCGCTTGGTTAATGAAGGACGAAGCCTCCTTTTGGTGGGAGGTCACGAATAAAGAGCATCCAGTAGAGACGTGGATGGATTTCAGACATAGGTTCGAGATGAAATTTCTCTCACGAGCAGAAGAGAATTTATCATGGAAAGATTCTTGGCATTGAAGCAGGGGAATTTATCAGTAAAGGAGTACGTCGACAAGTTCAATCAGTTGGCAAGGTTTGGCTTAGACTTGGTGAACACACCTGAAAAGAAGGCCCTGAGGTTCGTTAAAGGTTTGAATGAGCCCCTACAAGGGTTAGTTATGACCCACATTCCTATGGGGGCTACCTTTGAGAAACTAGTTGACATGGCGCTTATGCATGAAGAGGAGAAAGGCGTTAACGCTAATAAGGCACCCGAAAATAAAGGGGATCAAAAGAAGTCACATCAGCAACCTAAGAAAGGAGGTAAGGATAACAATACCAAAGGAAAGAAAAGGTGCTTTAATTCTGGAACACTAGGCCATCTGAGCAAGGACTGTAGGAAGAAGAAGAAGAAGACTGGCTGTTTCCACTGTGGAAAGGCAAGACATCTAATTAAAGACTGCCCGAGGAAACAGGGGCAAGGGCAAAGAAAAGGGTCCACTTCTGGAGGGTAGATTCAGGCTCTCATGGCACCAGGGCAGGCAAGAGGGCATATTCAGGCTCTCATGGAACCAGGACAGGAGAGAGGTAGAAACATTTCTGTTGAAAGTTTGTTTTTTCTGTTTGATCATCGTGTTCGTACTTTATTTGATTCTGGCGCTTCACACTCGTTTATGTCTGCTTCGTTAGTTGAAACACTGCACCTAAATACCAGTCTAGTTACGGATCCCATAGTAGTCTCAAATTCTATTGGTGGTTCGGCTCATCTTTCAATGATTTGTCAGGATTTGAGAGTGTCTATTTTGAGCGTTGAGTTTGAATGCAACGCCTTCGTTCTTGGCTTCACGGGCTATGTATTGATTCTAGGCATGGATTGGTTATCCAGTAATGGTGTCATCCTCGATTGTGAAAAGTGAGTGGTTAGAATTATGACTTGCCTTGGCAACATTCTCGAAATCTCTTGTAACCCCATACATTCTGTTATGCTTAGTTACCTAGAATCTCTTGATGCGTCTCTTGAAAACTTGCAGTCTATTAGAGTAGTCCGTGAATACTCAGATGTATTTGAAGAGGTGAAGGGCTTACCTCTAAAGCTGGAAATAGACTTCCGCATATACCTTGTTGATAATGCAAAACCCGTTGCTCTACCCGTTAGACACATGACCCCTGAGGAGAGAAAAGAGCTCGGTAAGCAAGTCAAAGAGCTGCTCGAAAAGGGGTTTATAAGGCATAGTATTTCTGAATGGGGTGCTCCAATAGTATTCGCAACCAAAGCGGATGGTTCACTTCGCCTATGCGTTGATTATAGGGAGCTAAACAAGCAGACCAAGAAGAATAGGCACCCACTTCCAAGAATAGATGACTTATTTGATCAGCTTGTAGGTGCGTCTGTTTTCTCCCAACTAGATTTGGCTACTGGGTTCCATCAGCTAAGAGTGGCTGAAGATAGCATTGATAAGACCACGTTCAGAACCTCGGATGCTTTCTTCGAATGGCTTGTCATGTCTTTCGGCTTGATAAACGAACCCGCTTACTTCGTTGACTTGATGAGTAGGGGGTTTAGAGAATTCCTTAATAAGTTTGTGATGGTCTTCGTAGACGACATTTTGATCTTCTCGAAGAATGAAGAAGAGCATGCTTTGCATTTAAGGGAAGTCATGGATACTCTTCGTACACATCATCTGAAGGCCAAATTCTCCAAATGCCATTTCTGGAGAGAAGAGGTAAGGTTTCTCGGACATGTGGTGTCCAAAGAGGGGTTAGCCGTGGACCCCACAAAAGTAGTTGCGGTGCAAGATTGGAAGGTTCCACGGAATGCAATCGAAGTCTAAAGCTTTCTCGGGCAAGCGGGCTTTTACCGAATTCATTAAAGACTTTGCTAAAATCTCAGCCCTACTCACAAGATTAACGAAGAAGAACCTAACTTTCGCCTGGAATTTGGATTGCGATATTGCTTTCCAACGTTTGAAAAGGGCTCTAACAACTGCCCCAGTTCTGACATTGCCGGATGGGAGCAAGATGTTTACCATATACACAGATGCATGTGGTACGGGACTAGGTGTTGTCTTGATGAAAGAAGGGAAGGTAGTAGCTTATGGAGGCAGACAGTTGAAAGTACATGAGAAAAACTACCTAACCCACGATCTAGAGTTGGCTCCATCGTCTTTGCGCTTAAGTCTTGGCGCCATTATCTTCTTGGTGAGAAGTCTGAATTGTATACTGACCATAAATCGTTGAAGTACCTTTTCTTGCAGAAGGATCTTAACTTAAGACAGCAAAGGTAAGTGGAATTTCTGGACTCTTATGATTTTAAGATTTCCTATACCCCAGGCAAGGGCAATGTGGTAGCAGATGCCTTAAGTAGGAAGAAGCTGAACTTGAGTCCTCTCTTTGTAGAAAGGCAAAGCTTGGAATATATAGCAAACTTTAATTTTAGACCCTCCTCTGAAATTGTGCCTGGTCTGTTAGCATCACTAAAGGTGCGGCCCACTCTTTTGGACTCAATAGGAACCGCGCAACGAGAAGACCCTCAGCTAGTTGATGTGATGGAAAAGCTAGTTAGGGATGAGACTTCTAGTCACCTCAATAGATACTCCATCAATGATAGGGGTTGGTTGAGACGGGATGGAAGCTTATGCATCCCACAAGTAAGGGATTTAGTGAAGACGGTTCTCGAAGAGGCTCACCATTCAAAACTGACCATACACCCAGGTGGAGACGAGATGTATAAAGATATAAAAAGGTTTTCTTTTGGAATGGCATGAAGAGTGATGTAGCTGAGTTCATCGCTAAGTGTTTGATATGCCAGCAAGTCAAAGAGGAGCAGAAGAAGTCCGGTGGTCTGCTTCATCCTCTCGAGGTCCCACAGTGGAAGTGGGATAGCATTTTGATGGACTTTGTTGATGGGTTGCCTAGGTCAAGAAGGGACAATACCAGTATTTAGGTAATAGTGGATAGGCTCACTAAAAGCGCTCACTTTATACCAATTAAAAGTAGAAGGACTGCCTCATTCCTAGCATCCATTTATCTCAAAGAAATAGTTTGACTCCATGGGATACCCTCCACCATAGTGAGCGATCGAGATCATATCTTTACGAACGAGTTTCAGAAGAGTTTGCAAGAGGCAGTAGGCACCCAATTATGCTTAAGCAAGGCCTATCACCCCCAAACCGATGGTGAGACGGAAAGGGTAAACAGAGTATTAGAAGACCTCTTGAGATTGTGCATTCTTGACTTTGGAGGGACATGGGAGGATCATCTTCCTTTGGTGGAATTCGCCTACAACAATAGCTAGCAAGCCACCATAGCAATGGCGCCCTTCGAAGCTTTATATGGAAGACCGTGCCGATCACCAACTTGTTGGTGGGAGTCTACAAACAAGCTCGTACTTAGGCCAGACATGATTAGAGAGACCTTAGAAAAGATGGACTTGATAAGAAGGCGGATGAAGGCTGCACAAGATAGACATAAGTCCTACGCAGACAAAAGAAAGACTGGCCTTGAGTTTAAGGTTGGAGATAGGGTGTTCCTTAAAGTATCTCCTTTGAGGAATGTCATTCGCTTTGGGCCCGTAGGAAAGCTAGAACCAAGATTTGTAGGTCCATTTGCTATCTTTGAAAGGATTGGGACGATGGCTTACAGAGTAGAGCTACCCGAGAGACTGATTAGAGTTCATAATGTTTTTCATGTTTCTCAACTACGAAAATGCTTACATGTATCTACGGAAGTGGTGGAGCCAAATATACAAGAGGAAGTAGAAGTGGAATGATAAGCGACTATAAGAAGAGTTCCAACTCGTATCTTGGGTACGGAAGTCAAAACGCTACGCAACCGTGAAGTCAAGCTTGTTAAAGTTAAATGGAGTGATGCGGAGGAAGATGCGATTTGGGAAACTGAGAGGAAAATACGCGCAGCCTACCCTTTTCTCTTTGAGGGTACCTCCTTGATCTCTTTTTCCATAAGATTATTCATGCTTATTTCTACCTTTTTAAGTATGTCTCCTCAGTCCTATTCTTTATCCTTAGGTAGAAACCGATGGATGCAAACATGTGTTTGAAACATGTTATGATTGATGGTTGCGAGTGGTTGCAAGTGGTTGCTAGTGGATGCATGTACACACACAGTAGGCACTAGATCGGCTCAGTCACCACCATATTGCATACAAATGTGTGTGCATATTTAAATTAATGGATGTATAACGGTTGTGTTATCATATGGATGCTACGTTCTGATGAATGGTTGTGCACACATGTAGAAGTAATATGTATTGTTAGGATTCTTTTGCATGCATAATGGACGCATGGCACTATCTTGATTTGAATTTAGGAGGTCAAATGAAGCAGTAGACCGCCTGATTTTGCATTAGATAAGGAACATATGCACACACTTTTTGCATATGTTCATACGACATTAGAAATCTTGTAAGGATAATGGATGCCTGTGTTTGATGGTTGATTAGATGGATGATTGGATGTTAGGATATACATTCTCCTTAACTTGGAGATTTCGGTGGCGGAATCCTTTAAGGAGGGGAGAATGTAACACCCCATGATTTTAAATATTAAAATTTACAAATTTAAGAATACTTAATTTCAAATATGAGAATTAAGGGAAACAGGTTACGCCATTGCGTTCGTCTCCGAATTCTTCTTGAGATAGAGTCCGAGTTTACATGAATTGGACTCCGTATGAAGAAGTTATCGCCTTCCGAAGTTTCAGAATTTAAATAAATTAAAAATAGCTCAGGTTCACAAAATTTGAAATTCAAAAGTCAAACAGGGAAGCAGGCCGGGCGGGAATTCTCCTGCCCAAGGGCTAGGTCGACCAGGGGGTCGACCTACACATACAGGTTGACCAGGGGGTCGACCTACCCCCCGGGCAGATCTGAAATGTGACGATGTTTTGACTCACTACTGAGTCATTAGGGCTGAGGTGGTTATTCTATCTTGTCTGGATGGTCTTGATTGCTTCTAGATTAATCTGACTGCTCTTAATCAATTAAAATTCTATATAAGCAACCTAACCCTCAACCTAAAATCACACTAATTCATACCAAGAGCCATCATGCTGTCAATGGTGAACCTAGAGTAGCCGACGTTCTCTTTCAACTCAAAAGTAAGATAGAAGCAAGAATCTAAATCAAATCTAACCTAAATTAGAATAACAATTAGTCTACATCAAAGGCGAGCAATTTAGTTTCAGAATACAAATCCCAAAAAAACAAGATTGTTCTTTTGTTTGTGAGTACTATTTCTTTCACAATTAATTATTAAATTAATTATGATGGGTTGTAGTTAGATTATGAGAACATGCTTGTTGAATCGCATGATGTTGTTTAACTTTGTAGATCTATTTCATACTTAACTTGATTCATTTTATGCAAGTTTGGGATGTTAAACCATATGTTAATTCATATGTGAATCTTATGCATGTTAGGTTGTTAAATCATATGTTAATTCATATGTGAATCTTATGGAAGTTTGGGATATTAAATTGTATGTTAGTTTGAATATGAATCTTATGCAAGTCTATATGTGAATTGTACACAAGTTTATATGTGTATCAAGTATATACATATGCTAGTTTATATGCAAAATCATGTGATAAATTCATATGCAAGTTGTAGAAATTCATATGCAAGTTGTAGAAATCCATATGCAAGTTTAGGTGAAAAACTATATTCACATTTTTGGGTGAAAATTATATTCACATATGCAAGTTAAGCGAGACCCATAATTTATATATGCAAGTTCACAATTTCATGTTTAGATCTATATTTAGATCCATGGTAGTTTATGCAAATATATGATTCTATATGACATTGTCTATGCAAATTGTTGGCTATGTAATTTTATTCCCATTTGCAAGTTAGATCTGTTTTTATGTGTTATGCAAGTTGTGATGTTCTTATATATATAAGTTAGACTATTTGCGAGTCTAATGTATTTCATATTTGAACGTACGAATAGCATGGGGACAAATGGGAAAATACTAATTATGTAAATTGTGAATTGGCATAAAATGCTTTAAAAGCATATAATTAAATTGAGACTTAATTGGTATAATTTTTATACCTAAAAAGTATGGACATAATTTAGGTGACAACTATGGACATAATTAACTTGGAAATTATTGAAAATTTGAATAGGAATAATTAATTCATATTGAGGTGAAATAATTTTGTAATAATAAACACCTAAGACACGAGGTTAGACTCGTTTGTGGTGTAAGACTGCCCGGACCCGCCCGACAAATCCAGCAACCACAAACGGTAGTCTAATGTGAGAGGTCGAAGGCATAAATTAAATGCGTAACAGTTGTAATGGCACGAGGTTAGACATATTTGTGGTGTAAGACTGCCCGGACCCGCCCGGCAAATCCAGCAACCGCAAACTGGAGTCTAATGTGGGAGGTCTTACAAAGTTACAGTTATAATGAACTAAGTAGCACTTAACCAAGATAAACATGTGGTGGGACATGGGGGTTAAGTGAGTGACATGGGTGGCATGTGAAATACGATTAGAAACACTTAACCAAATTGAAACGTATAAAAAAGACATGAATAAGAGGGGGTTAAGTGCAAAATTCTAGTAGGGACCAAGCATAGGTGGAAAGCTTGTGTCAAGCATGGGGGACCCATTTCAAACCAGTAACCCATTAAGTATCTTTGTGAGCTCGAGTTAGATCGAGGATGGGACACCTTTACTGGGTTTGATTGTAAGAGGTCAAAACGGGTTAACGGTGGCAACGCAAGTCCAACGGGGTCATGTGCGTGCGTGGGCCCGGGCTGGTAGGTAAGACGTTGTTGCATCGTGGAGATATAAGCCGTGCATCTTTAGTGGTATCGATTTGCCACTTTGGGGAGTGATACACCCCACTGCGGGACTAGCATGGGTATCTATGAGTTAGGGAGCCGATCACATGGGGGTAGTAGGTACAACTAGTGGAGACAGGGGCAGGCGACACCTATGAAGACAGCTAGGGGTACACGAAACTACCATTATGATTATTGTGTTCAATAGGCGGGATCAATTTTTAGGGTGGCTATTAGTGGTGCAGTATAGCAATTATCCTATAGTGATTAGGAGCGAGATTAACGCCACAATATTCCTCCTGTTTGTTTTGCCTTGCCCACTTGTTCCACAGTCATTCCTTATTTTACTAGATTATGCCTTATCCTAACTACTTTCATAATTGTATTGTTAAAGTTATGGTACTCGCCAGACTTCATGTCTGACCCCCTTTGTTTTCGCCTATTTTCTTCCTTCTCCCCCTCCCCAGGTTCTCAGGGTGGGACTAGTACTAGTGGAGCTTGATCAGGATCTTTCTCTCTCTTTTGGAAGTGCTTGGATTGCTGAAAGTAAAGTTCAGCTCATCTCTTTTATGGCTACTTATGTTGGGGTTATGCTTTTTATTTTATGTACTCAGAAAACAATTTGTCAAGATGGTTACTAAGTGTACTTGGTTTTTCTGTTGGTTTATAATGTTGTTGTAATCAAACTATTTCTCCATTGCAATAAATGTTGTTTTGAAAATTTTCAAGTACCAATATATGTAACTGTCTTGTTATATTTTGTTCTATTCACCAATAATACTCCTTGAAATTTAATACATTCCCTTTGAGAGTGACATTAATGGACGTGGGGTGTTGTAGTAGCCTTTTTATCAAATATCTAACCCAAAAATCTTAAAGAAGCATCAACAGATGAAAATTTGATAATTGCCATGCAAGAAGAACTAAACCAGTTTGAACGTAATGAAGTCTGGGAACTAGTTCCAAGACCAAATGATCAAACTGTTATTGGAACAAAATGGGTTTACAAAATAAAGTAGATGAATTGGGTAATATCACTAGAAATAGAGCGGGACTTGTTGCACAAGGCTACAATCAAGAAGAAGGCATAGATTATGAACCTTTGCACCAGTTGCATGGCTAAAAGCAATTCGAATACTATTAGCATATGCTTGTCATCACAACTTTAAATTATGTCAGATAGATGTTAAAAGCGCTTTCTTAAATGGCTACATTAAAGAACGAGTATATGTTGAACAACCTCCACTATTTGCTTATGAAAAATATCCTGATCATGTTTATAAACTGAAAAAGGCATTATATGGATTGAAACAAGCACCTCGTGCATGGTATGAACGTCTTAAAACATATTCGATAGACTCAGGATTTCAAATTGGAAAGGTTGATCAGACACTTTTTATTAATAAAGATCATAAAGATATTCTAATAGTTCAAATATATGTAGATGAAATTATTTTTGGTTCAACGAATGATCAATTATGTCAAAAATTCTCAAAAATAATGACCAATGAATTTGGAATGTCACATATGGGAGAACTTTCTTACTTTTTGGGATTACAAATCAAGCAATTACCAAATGGAATTTTTATCAATCAAGAAAAATATTGTACCAATTTAATAAAACGCTGTGGAATGGAAAACACTTTAAGTAAACCTACACCAATGATACATTGACACATTTAGATAAAGATGAAAATGACAAAAATGTCGATCAAAAGTTATATAGTAGCATGATAGGTTCACTTTGTTTTTAACTGCGAGTAGACCAGATATTATGATGAGTGTTTGCTTATGTGCCCGATTTCAAGCTAATCCAAAAGAGTCACATTTAAGAGCATTTAAACGAATATTACGATATCTTAGCAGTGTAGAAAACTTTAGACTCCTCTATCCAAAAGAATGTTAGTTTGAATTAGTGTCATATAGCGATGCTGATTTTGGAGGATCACAAACAAATCGTAAGAGTACAAGTGTCATATAGCGATGCTGAATACATATCTGTTGCACTAGCTTGTGCTCAGGTATTATATACGCTGCAAACACTAAAAGATTTTAATGTGAATTTGTCAAATTCTATAATATATTATGACAATACAAGTGCAATAAATTTATCTAAGAATCCGGTAAACCATTCCCGAACTAAACATATTGATATCAAACATCACTTCTTGAGAGATAACATTGAAAAACAAACAGTTAATTTAGAATATGTTAACTCAGAAAATCTAATTGCTGATATCTTCACTAAACCCCTTCTAGAAAATTCTTTCATTAAACTCCGACATGAGTTAGGGATTGTATCATTTAAAGATCTCTAAAAACGTTCTTCGATTGCTGTAACATCCCGTATTTCCTGTGGATATTAAAGTAACGAATTAAAGAATACTTAATTTTAAAAGTAGGAATTAAGGGAAACGGGTTCATCTCGGAATTCTGCTTGAGATAGAGTCCGAGTTTGCGTAAATTGGACACTGTATGAAGAAGTTATAAGCCTTAGAAGTTTGTATACGCCCAAGAGAGTATATATATACATATAAAATAATTCCAGAAGTCAAAACATGGTTCAAATCTCGAATTTGGGTCAAAGCAGGTTGAGCGGGAAATTTCCCGCTCAGGGGTGTCGACCCCCCCAGTGGGAGACAACATATGTCTCGACCCCCTTATAGGGGTGTCGACATAGGTATCGACCCCCCTATAGGGGAGTCGGCCCCTATTGGCCCAGATCTGGCCGATGACGTGTTTCACCACGTGTCACTTTCTAATTCGCTGTGTGATGTGGTATTCTGCTTTGGACGATTCTGATGACTTCTAGACCGATTTGAAGGCTCTAAATCTCCCTATACACCTATAAAAGGACCCCTAAACCTATTGTTTTCTCCACACTAATTCATTAGCGTTTATATGCTGCTAAAACCGTAAGTGGCCTAGCCTCCACCTTAATCAATCAAATTAGAGTTTTCAAGTTAACAAAAGTCTACATCAAAGGAATAGCTACTCAAATTCAGAAATCAGATCCCAGAATTCAAGATCATTCTGTAATTTGTAAGTTAATGTTACTTTCAGAAATAAAATTTAATTATGATTATGGCATTGTAATAAATCTGAATATGAGATTATGCCTATTTCTATCTGTCTTTCTATATCCATTGGATCTATCTCATTGATATTATTATGTCCATCCTTTGTCTCTTCTTTCCTTCTTCCCTTTTTGTTTTTATAGCCAGGATACTGCGAGCTTGAGCCAAATCTCATAAGAGATGAACGTACATTGGGAAAAATTGGGCATAATATATGATTTGGACATGACTTGCACTAAAAATTGGGCATAATATATGATTTGGACATGACCAGCGCTAAAAATTAGGCATAATATATGATATGGACATGACCAGCGCTAAAATTGGGCATAATATATGATTTGGACATGACCAGTGCCAAAATTGGGCATAATATATGATTTGGACATGACCAACGCTAAAATTGGGCATAATATATGATTTGGACATAACCACCGCTAAAATTGGGAAAAGTATTAAATTATATATAATTGGTTTGTAACTGATTTGAGGACATAACACATGTTGTATTTAAAACATAAAGTGTATCAAATATATGACTTGAGATTTGTGGCATAAAGTATATTGGACATATGACTTAGGGTTTGGGCGTAAATTGAACTTTAAAACATGTAAGGCAAAGTACATGTTGTGGTAAGACCTAAAAATTGGGGCGTATTATATATGATAGTTTATGACTTGGAAGAAGGAGATTATTGTGTATAGTGATATTTGGCTTAGGCATGAAAACCTATAGCAAGATAGGGATAACTATTAAATGTGAACACGCCTAAATTGAGATTTTTGGGTAATTGGCATGCACTGTAATTAAAGGCTATAATTTGGCGTAGTTTATACTATGAATCATGATTGGGGGTTTTTGGAGAATGTTTTTGTACGGTGCAATATGACTAAACCTTAAGGCATGTGTTATATTGTGATTTTTGGGGCATGACTATTATTGCAAATTTGGGAAAATTAGGTGTAACCTATTTTGAGTAATAACATGAATTTGAATTTGTGAGGCATAACTTGAAATCAACTTTGTTGGGGTATAACTTGAGAATTGGAACATGACTAGTTTTGTGAATTTGGGAATTAGCATATAAAATCTAGACTTAGACATGTATGGTAAATATGCTAAAAGATAAACATGCATAACTCGAGGTTAGATTGAGTTGCGGTGTAAAACTGCTTGGAACTGCCCGGCACATCCAGTAACCACAAAAACACATATTTAATGTGAAAGGTTAGCACATTTAGCCCAAAACCCGAGGTTAGAATGAGTTTGCGGTAGAAGTCTGCACGGAACCGCCCGACACATCCAGCAACCGCAAACAACAGTTCTAATGTGAGAGGTTGGGGCATTAATAAATTAATTAATGCCAATAAACAAACATGCTAAGAATGGTAAGGTTAAGTAAAATTTAGAATACTTAACCGTTATAATATATTAATCATACAAGAAGGCAACACTTAACCAATGTAACACGACAAGTGGGTGGGTTAAGTTAACTTGAATTGATTGATGACACTTAACCAGTACAGCATGATGAACGCATGGGGTTAAGTTAATAAGATACACTTAACCAATGTAACTTGATGAACGAATGAGGTTAAGTTAATGGGAAATACTTAACCAATATAACATGATGAATGGGAAGCGTTAAGTTAACACAAGAAGGCAACACTTAACCAATGTAACACGACAAGTGGGTGGGTTAAGTTAACTTGAATTGATTGATGACAGTTAACTAATACAGCATGATGAACGCGTGGGGTTAAGTTAATAAGATACACTTAACCAATGCAACTTGATGAACGAATGGAGTTAAGTTAATGGGAAATACTTAACCAATATAACATGATGAATGAACGGGGTTAAGTTAATAGGAAACACTTAACCAATCCAACATGACGAGTGAGAAGGGTTAATAAGAAACACTTAACCAACATGACATGATGTGTGGGAGGGTTAAGTACATATCGGGTTGGTGGGTAATATTAGTGTGCATAAGCCCACAAACTTAACCATTAAATAAACATGCTTGAATTAGTGGGAGGTTTAAGTACATATCGGGTTGGTGGGTAATATCCGTGTATATAGGCCCACAAAAATTAACCAGTAAGAAACCCTAGTAATGGGGACTCATTTCAGCAGTAACCCAAAAAGATGTATCAAGGTACCTTGAAACTAGGCAGGCTGGGGCACGATTACTGGGCTGATTATAAGCGCTAAAAATAGCGGCAGGGGGTACGTCAGTATAGGTTCCGTCGGATTACGGGCGTGCACGTTCTCCAGAGTGGGAAAAAGCTGGCACTTGGTACCAGTAGTTATACACTGTGCATCTTGAATCGTGTCGGGTTGCTATCATAAGGATTGATACACCTTATGGTGGGACCAGCACAGGGTACCTACACGCAAGAGAGGGCTGATTGACACAGACACATGGAAAATTAATACGAATAAGGAGCCGATCGATAGGGTAGTAAGGGTACATCTAACATCTTCGTGGCGATTAGGCTGATTGAGGTAAGATCCTCATATTAGATGTACACCTGACAGCTACCATAATTGCGGGGATTTAGATCACGTTGTAATATTATCATTTTATAGAGATTACTAGTTGGGACACTAATTAGGTGGTGCAGAGGTATAAAAATCAGAATAACAAGGTAGTAGCGAAGCAGAGAAAGAGTAGAAGCGCATTCAGTTTACCTTGCCTTATCATATCTATGCTAATCGTATGTTATCTTGTTATCCTTGTTATCACGGTATTATCTTATATTCAGTTTATTCATGTCATGATGCTTTTGCCTATTTTCATGCTGAAAGTCACTGGACTTACGAGACTTATGTCTGACCTAGTTTGTTTCGCCTCTTTTATTTTGTCCCCCCCAGGTTCACAGGGAGGAAATGTTACCACTTAGCTCAGTTTTCTTTCCAAGCTCGAAGATAGTCGATGTATTGCTTTGGACTCTCTCTTCCACTGCTATGGCTGGTTCATGCTTTATTGGGGAATATCATTGTTATTTTTATGCTTTTTTTATACTTGGAAGTTTTTGAATCAAGACAGAAGTTCTATGTATTATTTTTAAGTATGATTGAGACAATTGTTGTAAAAGCTTGATAAACCACATTGTTTATAAAATGACTTTATTTTCTGCTGCTTTATTTGTCTGTCTTGTAATTTATCTGCATCTTTTACCTAAAATACTCCACCGAAGTTAAGGCATTCCCTTTGTGAGTGACCTTAACGGAGGTGGGGTGTTACACGTGGTATCAGAGCTGAAGGTTATCGGATCAGATAAAAGATTTGAAAAATTATTTTCTAGACGGTTTTATAAGAAGCATTTTCAAAAGAAAAGTTTTGTTTTAAGGGCATTTTCCCCAAAGCCATATGCACTATCTTTTGATCCTCTGTTTGAATCCTTGTTTCCTTCTTTCTTGAGTCTCCGGGGCTCCTAGCTTTCTAGGAGGTAACCTCATCGCGGCATGGTTCCGTAGGCTTGATGAGGCTATGACACCTATCAAAGGGCGAAGAAGTGCCTAACTTCCATCTATAGCCGCTGTAGTTTCACCTGTGGCTAATTTTCTTTCAAGCTTTGTAGGGTTTTCCATGCGATGGGGGTAACTTTCAAAAGACTTGTCAACAAGTTACACAAGGATGGAAAAGATGAGAATGAGAGAGTTTGGCTAAGGAGCACAACCCAAGGATGAGAAACTCATGGATATAGACTTGGTTTGCAAAGGAGGAAAAAAAATATAAAAAACCTAAGACAAGAGGAAGTGTCTTTAAAACAGGTCATATAATTAAGGATAAGGGCAAGAGCAAAGGACAGGATTTTCAAGAGGGCAAGTGCATGCTCTCACCACCAGCATACCTGAGAGAGAGGTAGTAGAGTTTCTGTTGAAAAAGTCTAGTTTTTTTTTATCATCCTGTTAGTACTCTTTTTGATTTTAGCGCTTCACATTCGTTTATATCTGCTTCCATAGTTGAGTCTCTGCACCTTAGTGCTTGTATGGTAGAAGATCCCATTATTGTCTCAAATCCAATTGGTGGTTCGGCTCATTTATTGTCAGCCTACTTTGTGAAGTAGGCTACACAAAGTTAAAGAGTCAAAACAATGAAGAGTACCCTGCCAGATAATCGGATCGGATCCGGTTTCCTCGAGCAAAAATAGATCAGCACAAAGCAGAAAGGGAAGGAAAACAAGCCGGATCGGATCGGATCCTTATTGCCAAATCAAATTAGAGGGGAGCGGAAGAAGGAAGAGCTTCTGCAAAGACCGGATCGGTTCAGATAGGTTGATTCGATCCCATTCTCTGTAGAACAGCCGATCCGATCCCTTGCAGCGACGGTTTGACCCTATGATTTCTTAATACTCGGAGCGGTTATACCCACGATCTACCCATGTTTGCCACTAACCTGGTGTGCTGTCATCATCAAATTTCATTCGAACTCGATTGTGGCGAGATTGATGACAAGTGGATCCGAACCGATCCCACTCCAGGGGAATTTTCCACCTATAAATATCACATCAAGAGGCATTTGGAAGGATCTTTTGGCACTTTAAGAATTGAAACTCCTTTGCAACTCGAATTCCATCAACTTATTCAGCTTACAATCATTTTTCAAATCATATTGTGAAGGAAATTGAGTGAATCAATGTATGAGATGAGTGAGAATTGAGTGAAAATCATTATTGTGCTCGCATTCAAGACATCAATCAAAAAAGAAGAAAGTGAACATAGGCTATTTAACGCCGAACCGCTATAAATTGTGTGTTTTCTTCGTTTTAGCTTCATTTCATTAGAATCTTTACTAGTTTGGGTGTTAGAGCCAATTTTGAATCTAACAATTTGGTGCTTTCATTGAGAGATCTTTGAATTCTCAACTTTTTGGGATTATCATTCTACTATTTGGACCCTATAGTTCAAAGAAGTTAATCCTCTGTTTCTGACATCTTTAAGTACTTGTTGACTAACTGTTGAAGAATCGAATATTATGGCCAAGACAAAAGGAAAAGAAGTGTAAGGCGCTATGGGAAACGATGCTAGAAAAGATCAACAAGCCATCGTGCTAACGAGGTCGCGTGCTCAAGACTCTGGAGCAGGCCGCTCCGGCCAGGAAGGTCCGAACCGGATGGAAGACCCCGACCTGAGCCGGTCCAATGAGGTTGAGGTCACTCATTCTCCCCATCCGAACCGCTCTGGCCAAACTACTGCATTCCGATCCGATCCGAACCAGAATGAAGCTAGATCTTCTACTCGAGCTCCCACCAGCGCTCCGATTCCAACCACGACGACTAATGTTCAGCCTGATCCATCTGCACCCGTCACACAGGGAGATTTTTCACGCTTTCTTGACATGCTCTAGAGTACTAAGAAGGCATTGGAAGTCCAAAGGCGTGACAACCTTCGCATGTAGGAATACATGATCACTATGGATAGAGAACTCCAAGAGCTCCGGAGGCAAAAGACACCTTCCCCAACACGCTGCCTTGCTGCAGATGATTCGTCTTCTTTAGATGAGGGGCGACCTCGTGAGAGAAGGCCTCTTGAACGACCTTAGAACCTTGATCAGTTAACTTTTGGATCTTTAGGATCCCGAGAAGACGCCGCTCGTGTGTTAGGGCCTGATGACCCAAGCCTGCAACAACTTATGTTGCTACCCATGAGTGGATCCCACGTCCTACCCAGGGATCCTAATATTACCAACCCTACGCAACAACAGCTTCTTCAACCTCTACCTCCTGAGATCGACCGAGAGCGCAAAGAGCAGTGTTGAGCAGCCACTGCAAGAAACATGAGGTTATCCCTAATCAGGAACCCAGGGGTAATCCGAACATCAAACCTAGAGAACCTGTGCAGACGTTAACAAATGTCGATGTATGGGCAATGGTGCGTCAGATTATGTCCGATAGCCGATGGTACACTAATGAAGATTGGGGCATTGAGCGAAGTCATACCCCCTTCACAGATGATATATTGGATTTCCAGTTCCCTCGGCAGTTCAACCTGCCTCAGATGGATCGATATTCAGGAAGAACGGACCCAGGGCAGCATCTGATGAGGTATGCATGGTTCATGAATGTTGCAGCAGCTCAAGATGCCGTAAAATGCAAAGCCTTTCCAATTTATCTTGAAGACATGGTGTTAATGGGGTTCACCCGACTCCCTCCTCGATCGATATCAAATTTCACAGAATTGAGTGAGCGCTTCATGAATCAGTTTAGACTTCATGCTCAAAAGTCCAATAGCGTCATAGAGTTGTCACAGATTAAATAGGCCCCAGGAGAACCTTTGAAGTCATATTTAGACCGCTTCAACCTGGCCGTCACCGAAGTTAGTGATCCTCATGAGCCCACTATCCTGATGGCCTTGATAGAAGGGGTAGACCCTGACACATAATTCGGGGATTACTTGTCTGGTTAACCGCCTCCTACTAGAGAATTGTTCTATGAAAAAGCTAATATCCACTTAAGGCGAGAAGAAGCTCATGCAAATAGGAAGAGAAAGTCCGAAGGGGCCTCGAGGGAAGTTGTCCAGAGTAATGTTGCTGTGAAACAATCTGGTGATAGTTCAAGGATTGTTGAAGTAAATGTTGGCAACCAGAGCGGGAGTAATAGCAACAGGAATGGGAACGGCAATAGAAAGAATAGAAACCGAGGGAATAGCTCTAGTAAAAGACCAAGATTCCAGACCTTTGAAAACTATACGCCGTTAAATGATATGTTAGAGAATATTTACTTGGATACATATAGCATATTGCAGTACAAAAAACCACCACCCAGAGACTCCACTGAGAAAGAGATCGTAACGGGAAAGTTTTGTTTGTTCCATGGAATCCACGGTCATTCCACCAACTAATTCCATCATTTGAGAGATATAGTCGAAAGATTGTTGCAGGAAGGGAAGTTATACGAGTACAAGGTTTCCCCAAGGGACAGGGGGCAAGGGGGATAAGCCCCGGACCAAAACCAACCTACTTCAAAACCCACAGCCCAGCAGAAAGGTAAGGGGATTGTTATTAATACCATTATAGGCGGACCCTACCTAGTTGGTCATAGTTTCAAAGCGATGGATCAGTACGTCAATGTCACCAATCATTTTGAGGTAGGAGAATGCGGTAGCCTCGAAGACATTACTCCAATAAAACAATAAAAGACGATATCAGATGACGTCGTATTCCGCAGTAGAGATGATTCTGGAGTTCAATCCCCAACTGACGATCCACTAGTAATTACCACGACAATTGGCCCTGCTTTCGTCCATAAAGTGTTAGTGGACAACGGGAGCTCGGTCAATATCCTCTTCAAGAAAGCTTTCGAACAAATGAGACTTGAAGCAAAAGATCTAAAGCCATGTGAAGGATGGACACGTGGCTTCAACGGAGCGTCGACAGCTCCGATGGGCTACGTAGAATTACCAGTGACATTAGGGCAGGGAGATCGCCAGAGAGTGAGGATCCTGCCGTTTGTAGTTTTGGATGTGGAGTCGCCCTACAATGCCTTCCTAGGTCGAGCGGCCCTTGCCGAGTTTAGGGCATGTATTGCACCTTGGTGCTTGCTGCTTAAATTCCCGACTGACGCAGGAACTGGGGTGATGAGGGGCGACCAAGCTACGGGACGAGCTTGTTACATGACGTATTTGAAGATGCTAATGAAGGGGTTGAATATAGAAACTAAGGACGATTTTTCCCCTCCGAAGGAGAACTCAGCATAGCAATTAAGGGGTCCTGCCCCAAGAGAGTCGCCCTCGGATGTGCTCGAGGATATAGATCCCAGAGAGGATAGAGAACCCGAGGATAGGAAGGCGACTCCCAACGAAATAGTAGATATACCTATTGATGAGACAGATTCGACAAAAATATTAAAGATCGGCTCGCAACTAGATCTAGTTCGAGCGAAAGAGTTGGTTGATTTTTTAAAGGAAAATCTGGATGTGTTTGCCTGGACTCATGCTGACATGTGTGGGATTTCGCCTGCCATCATGAGCCACTCTTGTGTATTAATCCAAAGCACCCACCAGTCAAACAGAAGAGACGGATGTTAGGCCCAGAGCGGTCAGAAGCTTTGAAAGAAGAGGTAGAGAAATTAAAAGATAATGGATTTATTAAGGATTCGAAATATTCCGACTGGATATCGAATCCTGTCCTGGTCAAAAAGTCAAACGAAAAGTGGCGTACATATATCGACTTTTCTGATTTGAACAAGGCCTGCCCAAAGGATAGCTTTCCTCTTCCTAGAATTGATCAGCTAGTAGATTCGATGGCCGCTCATGAGCATTTATCCTTTATGTAAGCCTATTCTGTGTACAATCAAATTCCCATGCACATACCAGATCAAGAGCATACAAGTTTCATCACAGACTTGGGGTTATATTGTTATGTGGTAATGCCATTTGGGTTAAAGAATGTAGGAGCCACGCACCAATGCTTGGTCAACCGCATGTTTTATAATCAAATCGGGAAAACCATGGAGGTTTGCATAGATGACATGCTTGTGAAGTCTAAACAATCTTCCGACCATACAAGGGACCTATCTGAAATGTGTGATATTCTTCGAAGGTATGGAATGAAGTTAAACCCCCTAAAATGCTCGTTTGGGTCGCATCTGGAAAATTCCTTGGGTTTATTTTGAGTTCTCGAGGAATTGAGATAAATCCTAGCCAAATAGCAGCAATAAGGGATATTGAAGAACCACGAAAGATCAAAGACGTTCAAATCTTGGCCGGAAAAGTTGCTACATTGAGTAGGTTTATCTCCAAATCTACAGATAGGTGTGTACCTTTCTTCGATCTCATAAAACGAGGAAAGCGAAATTTTGAGTGGACCCCCGATTGTGTGGAGGCATCCCAGAATCTATTAGATTTATTAGAAAAGTCTCCTATTATCGAAACTCATGGAACATGAGGATTTGTTTGTCTACTTAGCGGTATCATCTCACGGCTTCAGTACGGCATTAGTACGTGAAGAGGATAAAGTCCAGAAGCCTGTATACTACGTGAGCAAAAAGCTAGCGGCTGCGGAATGTAATTATCCGAAGATAGAAAAGCTTGCTTATAGCCTCCTGATTGCTTCCTACAAGCTTCGCCATTATTTTCAGGCTCACCCAATAGTTGTATATACCGATCAACCTTTGAGACAAGTGTTGCAAAAACCCGAAGCATCGGGGCGGTTACTTAAATGGAACATCGAGCTGAGTCAATTTGATTTGAATTTTCAGCCACGAAGATCAGTAAAGGGGCAAGCATTGGCTGACTTTATAGCTGAATTTATAATTCCCGAAGCGGAAACAGTGGGTGACAAGGTAGTTACTTTGGACCAAGAGTTAGAGCTTAGTCCGTGGAAGCTATATACGACGGAGCCAAAAATGATTGAAAGTCCGACGTCAGAGTTGTTTTAATAATTCCTGAAGGACGATCTATTTACTATGCATTACGATTAGAGTTTGCTACTACTAATATCGATTCCGAGTATGAAGCCCTGATTGCTGGGCTGAAACTCGCCAAAGAACTGGGAGTGAAGACACTGCATATATATTGCGATTCCAAGAAAGTTGTGTGCCAGGTTCGGGAAGAATTTACTGCTAAAGGACCTCGACTCGTTACTTATCTCAATAAGGTAAAGGAGTTGTTGGGAAGTTTGGAGCATTACAGCATAACGCACATTCCAAGAATGGAAAATCAGAAAGCAGATCGACTAGCGAAGCTAGCAAGTTCTGATAATCCTAAAGAAAATGAAATGGTTCCGATAGAGGTTTTGGAATCACCGAGTTTCGACCTAATGGAAGCGGAACTAGCCTTGGAAGTCGACCCAGAGAGAGAATCCTGGATGACATCGATCAAGAATTTTCTCAAGAATGGAACCCTCCCGTTGAAAAAGAGCGAAAGACGAGCCGTGAGACGCAAGGCTGCAAGATACGTTTTACAGGACGACGTCCTTTATCGCCAAGGGTTTTCAATGCCCCTATTACGGTGTATCGCACACGACGATATTAAACGTGTACTGCAAGAAGTACATGAAGGTGAGTGTGGAGACAACACTGGGGGCTAAACCCTAGCAAAGAAAGTACTACGGTATGGATATTTCTGGCCTACCATGAATAAAGACGCGGCTGATTATTCACGATGCTACGACTGATGTCAAAGATTTGCCAAAGTTCCCAGAGCGCCTCCGACTCAACTCAAGTCGATGGTAAGCCCATGGTCGTTTGCCATGTGGGGAATTGACATTATTGGAGTGTTACCTTTTGCCAGAGGAGGAGCTAAGTACGCGATCGTTGCCATGGACTATTTCACAAAATGGGTGGAAGCTGAACCTTTAACAACCATCAAGGCAAGAAAGGTGATCAGTTTTGTGGTCAGAAACATTATTTGTTGATTTGGGATACCGAAGACCATCATAACTGATAATGGGACACAGTTTGATAACACTGAATTCAAAAACTTCTGTCAGAAGTACAAGATTGATAAACGATACACTACAGTAGCTCACCCGTAGTCCAATGGCCAGGTCGAAGCAATAAACAAGGTCATTAAATCTATTCTGAAGAAGTGGTTGGAGCGGGCCAAAGCCAAATGGGTAGACGAGTTGCCACTAGCTTTATGGGCCTACAATACAACCTTTAAGACGACTACTGGCCATACTCCCTATTCACTTTCCTTTGGGTCAGAAGCAGTGATCCCGGTAGAATTGGAAGTCCCTTCTCATCGAGTCGCGTATTATGACCCAATGACAAATAGGACACTCCTCCTAGAGTCTCTTGATATGATTGAAGAAAAAAGAGACGAAGCAGACTTACGTGCCTCAAGACATCGACATCAAGTAGCACGTTATTATGACCGGAAAGTTCACTTCAAAAACTTTGAACCAGGAGATCTAGTACTGAAACGAGTCTTCCCACCTTCGACCCAATTGGGTCCAAAATGGGAAGGGCCATACACCATCCAACAGAAGCTTGATACAAGAGCATTCAAGCTAACGATAGTGGACGGTGAAGAGATTCCCAGAGCTTGGAACGCTCAGCACTTACGACGACATCTGAGCTAAATATGAAATATCTTCCTTTTTGATTTTATAAGCTGTGTAAAAAAGCACGACTTGTCTTAAAAAGTTTGTTTATATGAACAAAGGATTATGAAGTGGATGTAGGCTACGACTTAGCTGAACAACTATAAAAATATCGTGTGTCATTTACTTTCCTGCATTATTTATATATTTGACAATCATTCTATCATGACCATGAAATATGAAACATTAAATTAAATCTGGAAAATTGGAGATAACCTATGTGCTGGAGCAAACAAAATGACCGCTTGTATGATAGAATGTCAAAGAATGGGAAGATGACATTCTTAACTCTAACTCTCATGAATCGAGAGAGAGTATAAAGGACGGGAAGACGACGTCCCTTGGGGCGTGTAGGTGCACCCAGATGAGAGACCGCCTCAACAATACTCTAACCTGGTTATGAGACAGGAGAGTATAAAGATGCTAGAAAGAATAGGCATCAATGACGAAAGGAATATGGCCCGTCGGAGAATCGAGGCAATTGGATTTTGAATTTAATCAATCTTGAATAATTCTTTTTTAGTTATCCAAGATTGATTGGAGGCA
This sequence comes from Allium sativum, assembly GCA_030737875.1. Classification (NCBI taxonomy): domain Eukaryota; kingdom Viridiplantae; phylum Streptophyta; class Magnoliopsida; order Asparagales; family Amaryllidaceae; genus Allium; species Allium sativum. The sequence continues at coordinate 416,499,618 of CM060913.1, read as the reverse complement.
TATATGTGTACATATATTCCCCTCAACAATGACTTTATTATATTACTATAATATGACATGATGTCTATTTGCATTTTTACTTAAGTACTAAACTAACAACTATCAGACATTGCAGGAAATAAACTATTTTATTTACAAACACGTGAGTTTGTATAGGGAAATCAAGCAAAAGATGCAAGGGCCGCACTCGCTGCAATAATTGCAGATCGATTGAATATCAAAACAAAACAAAGCACATCATCACTTGGGCTTTGGAGCAGACTTGGATTTTTTGGCGGCCCTATGAGTAGCTCTAGCCTCTTTTTCAGCATCAGTCATAAAACGCTTTGGCCTCTTCTTCTCTGTAGTTGAAGTACCAAAATCGGTGGATTTCTTCCCAGGAGTCGGAACACTGGAATCAAGAGAATTTTTTTAGCAAGCTCTTCTGTAATAGACCTAGTTGAAAGCTTAACGACTAACCATGATCCAGGATCCACCACTGCAAGGGGCTTAAGGTTTTCGGGGTTCAAGTCTTCAGCTTTTAGCTGCATGTGTTTGTCTTGTTCGACTTTTATTTCAGCCAATGTAATGTCATCAGCACTTTTTGAATCCCCAATTATAGCCACATCAGGATCTTCTTCATTCCCCTCATTACCACCGTCGTCTTTTAAGTCATCTATCATCTCGTCATCATGAGAAATGTCGGCCTTAGACAGTTCAGTTCCCCCTCCGGATTCAGCGGTGGTAGCCTTATCCTATCCTCCCTGAGTCCTTTTCACGGCTTCCTCTCTAATAGAGGATCCCTGAGGCTCATCGATCTTCTCGGCTGGTCTAGCACCTATAGAATGAGAAGCAAAAGTTATCAACTTAGGAGAAAATAAAAGATCCTCCATTGATTGCCCAATTATGTGATGAAAGGTGGAGACGGTCTTGACAAATTAAGGTGAAAAGGTAGAAATACCTTTCGATGGTTTCTCAATTGGGGTGACTACCGTCTCTGATGCTAGTTCGGGTATAGGAGATAAAAGAGACGCCTTAGGAATTCCCGGGTTCTCGGGATCATATCCCTCGACTTCAGTAGTTTCAGCGGTAGCAAAAGAAAAACCAGCCTCAGGGATGTTCTTCTGTTTGGCCAGGCGCTTCTCCTACTCCATAGCAGCGACAATGAGGCGACGCCCCTCGGCCAGGCGTGTCAGTTCATCATCTCTCAGATACTTCTCCATAAGTTTATCTTCATCAATGAAGTCTACCTTAAGTTCCTCTTTCTCCCGTTTGATGATTTGACTCCATACGTGAACTAAGGTAGTTGGATATTCTTCAATCCAAGAGATGTTTCGATGATGAATTATGTGCGCAAAGAATTTAGTCAGTAATTCGCCAAAACCGTGCACTTCTACCTGTGATAGCTGTCTATGGGTCTCTTCTACAGACTTAATGACGTTGTCCACATTCCCCTCAGTTAGGGCAACCCTATTCTCGGCTTCCATTAACTTGGACTCCAAGTCAGCGTTTCGTTTCTCCAGTTCAGCATTTTTTCTCGCTAACTCAGCTTTTTTTTGCTTAAGAGTATTATAAGCCAGTTGCATTTTGACGCTGTCCGACTTTGCGTCTTCCGCTTGTTTCTTCAACTCCAAACGTCTTGACTATGAGATTCCAGCTAGACATGATAATGCTTCTGTAAATCCTCAAGTTGCTGTTTGAAGTTGTTGGCGTCTCATTGAGCGATGACGAGTTGAGCCTGTGTGTCTTCTAGGCCCTTCTCCAAATTTTCAAAGCATTCTCATCGGAATCCGAATCCTTTTTCATCGAATCAACGTATGTATTTAAAGTCCGAATAATTCTGGAGAGATTGCGTGAATATTTGAACATCTCTAAGTATTGCTTCTCAACTGCGTCAATCTTTGCTCTAGCCTCATCTGCCCACTTTGAGGAAATAGTCTCAAGTGCAGGTAAAAATGTTAGATTCTCAAAGTAATGATCTGGGAACTGCTTCTTCAGATATGTCAGCTTAACTTTGGAATCAACCTCCAGTGGTGGAGGCTTGCAGTATGTTAGTTCAACGTGTTTTCGCTTAGTCGGGCTGATAACTGTATCACCCTTTCCAGATCGTTTCTCAGAAACTTTGTGTTTGTCTCGTGAATCAGTATGCTTCAGTGGACTTTTTCCCGACTGTGTTTGTATTGAGGAGAAGTTTGGTCTTTGGACTACGACGTGTCTTCTCCTCAATGACTCTGGTAGCTCTTATATCTGTCTGGATCTGACCGGACGGGGGAACGAGAGCGCAAGGTGTATGGTCGATGAGAATCATGAGGCCTTCAGTCATCTCTGCCCCGACTCTCACGGTGATCATGCTCGATATCAGAAGGAGGCCTAGACATGCTACGACACATTTTTCTAACATTATAGTAAGGGCGAGACATTGTACCTGCGCAATAATATAAGTGGAATTCAGAATCAGTGTTCACATAAGACGTGAGTGCTGTGACGTGTGGTGCTAATGTGTTGAGTGCATCCTAAGTGGTGTTCCCCCCCAACAAACCCGAGTCTGAAGCCAAACTAGCACGAGCAGGCTCTTTGGTCTTCACGGGAGTAGTCTCCTATGAAGAGGTGAAAGTTAAAGGGTTCATGCCAAAGTCCTCTGAAGTATAGATGGTTTCAGACAGGGGAAGGTTTCCTAAACCCTTAAATGTGGAATCGTCGGTAGTAGGAGCATCTCCTTGAGAAGCATCTATTGGCATCTCTATAGGAGATGTTGACTTCTCAGGAGAAATAGCATCATCGGGGATAGTATACCCTTCTCTGTGCTTTTCAGCTATGTTGGCTATCTCGTCGTCCTGAGTTGATGATGGACAAGGTGAAGTCCGAAGAGGTATTGTTGGACCTTTCGAGCCCTCGCCCGTCACAGGAATAATGTCTACCGGGGTATGTACACATATGGACCCATCCCGTGACCAATGCTACGGGTACTGGAAAGTAACCCGTGATGATGGAGATGCTCATCCTTAAGAACTTCGTCGATGGTTAGAAACTTTTGATCGCCATTGAGAAGCCGATGCAAATGATCAAAGTACAATTGATCTGATATTTGATTTGGGTTATCAACTACGAATAAAAAAGAAAGCAAGTTAATGTGTTGGCATGAGAATTTAAAATTAAGATCTAGAAAATCAATGCTTTACTTGATTTGGTCCATCTCCTGGCGCACCCCGGCTGCTGCCTGATATAAAACCATTCTAGCTTAGAATCGCCAGCCTTGCTGCTAAATGGAGCTGTAATAATTTTCTTTTTTTGGGATTGATTCAAAATATGAGAAGGAAGGAGTCTCTTGAGTCCGATGCTTGAAATTATAAAAAAAGTGGACGTCATCGAAGGTAGGCTCTATACCTAAAACCTCTTTGTATGCTATATATAAGGTGTATAAATAAGCATAAGAGTTGGGATGTAATTGCATGAGGGCAATCCGCATCTGTCTCAGAAAGTCGACAACAAAAGGCGGAAACGGTGGAATAGCCCCAACCATACACATCAATCGGGTAACTGCCATAAATCCTTCCGGAGGATTGTGGGGGCGATCTGCTTTCGATGGCACCAGGGTATCTCTTTTCAGTTTTCCATGCTTTAGACATATTCGAACAAGTCTGTCGTCATCAATCGTTGATTCAACAGAATCTTTGGGTAACTCCAATATAATGGCAGACTCAAACTCATCAGGAGCTCGATTATCTCCTATCTCTCCTTCCTCTTCATCGCCAAGAGAAACTTCACTATCAGAAGGTATTTCACTATTGTGTGCTTCTACTTCATAATCTGGGCCCTCATCGTCCCATTCAGGGTCTGAGGGAGAGGATATGTCATCAAGAGTAAATTTCTCGGAAGTTTCTTCAACTTCTATCTTCTCTGCTAACCTAGATTAATGTCTCTCTGCCATGATCACTAAACTACTGAAGAAGCAATAACATAAGTTAGAGTAAGACATCCCGTATCCCCCCGTGTATGTGTGTGAACTAAAGTGTGTGCTATGTGGGCAAAGGATGCAAAGTAAACACATAATAGTGTAATGCAAAGATTCGATAATGCAGTAATGTTCGAAATAGTTATTGATGCTCATTTACGTTCGTAAGGCATTATCCTAACTGTTCTTTAAGTCGAAGGTTATGTCAAGTATTGATTTGGTCAGTTGAACAAATTCTTGCGCATTGAACGGGACTGCTTCAGTTCGATTCGGATGTAAGTGTTGGGGTCAGATCGGGGAAGGGAGCTATGTTTTGGTCTGAAGCAAACGTTCACAACCAGCCAGCAAAACCGGATCGGTTCGGAAGTAGGCATTCGGAGTGGTCCGGATAGACTTGAGTATCCATACCTCTCTTCCTCCTTGTTTCTCATTCCGACCCGACCCGGTCAAGTGAGCTTTGCTCCACATCTTTGTTTTTAATCCAACCCGATCCGGTCAGATAAATTCCATTCCCATCTCTACTCATATGCTACCTCACCCGAACCGATCCCATTCATTATCCTCTTCTTCTTCCTCTTCCCCTTCCTCGTCAAAACCGAACCCATCTCCTTCTTAAAAAACCCATCCTTTTTTGAGAAGCATGTCACAGTAAAATCACCATTGACCAATTTACCCCTTATCATGTCAAATCCTATCTCCTAGCGCCTCGAGGTGACGACGGAGTCACCAACGACGATGGCAAGGGAGGAGGAGGCCACGACGTCGAAGCCGAACAAAAGCCATGACCAAATCGTTCAAATTGACCACAAATTCTAACTAACTCGATTATTACAAGAAAAATCGAAGTTTTAAACCTACCAGAGTGTTTAATTTGAAGATTAACGAGAGGATTTTGGAGTTTTTGATAGTTAGGGTTTCGATGCAAAATCTGTTAGACGAGAGCAATAGGAGAAAGGGAGGAAGAAGGAGATAACGACGGGTTTATATAGGCTTATTTGTGACCCCTCATATTCCCAGCCTTTTTACTCCGTTCGGACTGGAGTGCAAGCCCACAAAAACGTTTTGGCCTGCTAACCCAATGTTAAGCAAGACATGAAAGAAAGCCGTTCGGGTCGGGGTCCGAACCTGAATGAAATCATACACATTGAAGTGGTGTATGAGGTTTAAAGAAAAATAATGAAGAAGCCTACCTGGAAGAATCACTAGACATCAGTCAGAATTCCTAAAGCTTATCAAAAACAAAGGAGGGAATCTGTGAACCTTTTTGGTGTATTTATAGGCTGCAAGAGGCACAACCTTATGAAGTGGTACATCTCTACAAATGAACGGGGATGACAATTTAATGATTCAAATTCAGAGAACAATGAATAGATGACGTCAAGGCACGCTCCATATTCGATAGAAGCATCACTTGAGGGGGCAAAATGTTAGCCTACTTTGTGAATTAGGCTACACAAAGTTAAAGAGTCAAAACAATGAAGAGTACCCTGCCAGATAATCGGATCGGGTTTCCTCGAGCAAAAACAGATCAGCACAAAGCAGAAAGGGAAGGAAAACAAGCCGGATCGGATCGGATCCTTATTGCCAAATCAAATTAGAGGGGGAGCGGAAGAAGGAAGAGCTTCTCCAAAGACCGGATCGGTTCAGATAGGTTGATCCGATCCCATTCTCTATAGAACAGCCGATGCGATCCCTTTTAGCGACGGTTTCACCCCACGATTTCTTAATACTCGGAGCGGTTATACCCACGATCTACCCATGTTTGCCACTAACCTGGTGTGCTATCATCATCAAATTCCATCCAAACCCGATTGTGGCGGGATTGATGACCTGTGGATCCGAACCGATCCCACTCCAGGGGAATTTTCCACCTATAAATACCACATCAAGAGGCATTTGGAAGGATCTTTTGGAACTTTCAGAATTGAAATTCCTTTGCAGCTCGAATTTCATCAACTTATTCAGCTTACAATCATTTTTCAAATCATATTGTGGAGGAAATTGAGTGAATCAGTGTATGAGATGAGTGAGAATTGAGTGAAAATCATTAATGTGCTCGCATTCAAGACATCAATCAAAAAGAAGAAAGTGGACGTAGGCTATTTAACGCCGAACCACTATAAATTGTGTGCTTTCTTCGTTTTTGCTTTCATTTCATTAGAATTTTTACTAGTTTGGGTGTTAGAGCCAATTTTGGATCTAACGTTTATCTTTGGTTTGTAAGGATTTGAGAATAGCTATATTAAGTATTGAGCCTAAGTGTAATGCTAATGTTTTTGGTTTCATGGGCTATGGGTTGATTCTAGGAATGGATTGGTTAGCTAGTAATTGTGAAAGGAGGGTAGTTAGACTTTCGACTTTCCTTGGGAATACCCTCGAGATTTTGTGCGATCCTAAGGGATCAGTTTGTCTTAGCTACCTAGAATCACTTGATGCATCTATCGACGATTTGCGATCCGTTGGAGTAATCCATAAGTACGCAGATGTTTTTGATTAGATTAGGGGTTTGTCCCCTAAAACACGAGATAGACTTCCGCATATATCTAGTTGACAATGCAAAACCAGTTGCATTACCTGTACGACATATGAATCCAAGGGAAAGTAAGGGCTCAGTAAACAAGTAAAAGAGTTACTTGAAAAAGGGTTCATAAGGCGAAATATTTCTGAATGGGGTGCTCCAGTCATTTTCATTACAAAGGCGGATGGTTCACTTTGCTTATGCATAGATGATATTTTGGAATGAGGAAGAACATGCTTTGCATCTAAGGGAAGTCTCGGATACCCTCCAAGTGCATCAACTTAAGGCAAAGTTCTACAAAAATGCCATTTTTGGAGAGAAGAAGTAAGGTTTCTAGGACAAGTGGCGTCCAAAGAAGGGATAGAAGTAGATCCCGAAAAAGTAGTTGCGGTGCAAGACTGGAAGGTCCCAAGGAATGCAACAGAAGTAAGAAGCTTTCTCGGACTAGCGGGCTAATATAGGAAGTTCATTAAGGACTATGCGAAGGTATTAGCCCCACTTACTAGATTGACGAGGAAGAATCTAATCATCTTAGTATATACACTTGGTAACATGGTTAGCATCTGTTTATTTTCAAGAGATAGTTCTGGGAATGTTAGCATGACACGGCAGAAGTTGTAGTGCCAAGTATACTATAAGAAGAAAAGGTGGAATGAGAGGTGACAGTGAAATGATTTCTAACGCATATTCTGGAAACAGAAATTAAGAAGCTACACAATCGTGAAGTTAAGACAGTCAGAGCAATATGAAGTGAAGCTCAAGAGGATGCGACTTAGAAGACTAAAGACTAGATAAGCGCATCATATCCTTTTTGAGGGTATATCCTTTATCTCTCTTTTCTGTAAAGTTTATTTGCATGCTAGTCTTTATCTTGTAAGTATATCCTCTCGATGCTATCCTCGATCCTTAGGTAGAAGCCAATGGGTGTAAAAATGTGTTTGAGACATGTTATGTTTAGAGGATGCAAGTGGATGTAAGTGTTTGCTATTGGTTGCTCGTGGATGCATATACACACATTAGGCACTAGATCGGCTCAGTCGCTTCCATATTGCATATGCATGAGTGAATTTTTATATACATGAATTGAAACTTGATGTGTTATCGTATGGATATTGCATTTGTATGAATGATTGTGCACTCATGTAGAAGTTATAAGGTACGATTAGGAATAATTGCATGCATGATGGACTCATAGCACTGACATAATTCGCATTAAGGAGGTCAACTGAATCAGTAGACCGTCTGATTTTGCATTAGATAAGTACATATACACACACTATGCATATGATCATGAAAGCATTAGAAATCTTTTACGGACAATGGACACCTGTGATTGAATGATTGAGTAGATGGATGTTGGATGTTAGGATACATTCTCCTTGACTTGGAGATTTCGGGGACAAAATCCTTTAAAGGAGGGGAGAATGTAACACCCCGTATTTCCTGTGGATATTAAAGTAACAAATTAAAAAATACTTAATTTTAAAAGTAGGAATTAAGGGAAACGGTTACGCCATTATGTTCATCTCATAATTCTGCTTGAGATAGAGTCCGAGTTTGCATAAATTGGACACCATATGAAGAATTTATAAGCCTTAGAAGTTTGTATACACCCAAGAAAGTATATATATATACGTATAAAATAATTCCAGAAGTCAAAACAGGGTTCAAATCTCAAATTTGGGTCAAAGCAGGCTGAGCAGGAAATTTTCCGCTCAGGGGTGTCGACCCCCCAAGGGGAGTCGACATAGGTGTCAACCTCCCCTATAGGGGTGTCGACATGGGTGTCGACCCCACTATAGGGGAGTCGACTCCTGTTGGTCCAGATCTGGCCGATGACGTGTTTCGCCACGTGTCGCTTTCTGATTGACGTGCTATTCTGCTCTGGACGATTCTAATGACTTCTAGACTAATCTGAAGGCTCTAAATCTCCCTATACACCTATAAAAAGACCCCTAAACCTATTGTTTTCTCCACAATAATTCATAAGCGTTTATATGCTGCTAAAACCTGAAGTGACCTAGCCTCCACCTTAATCAATCAAATTAGAGTTTTCAAGTTAACAATCAAAGTATACATCAAAGGAATAGCTAGTCAAATTCAGAAATCAGATCCCAGAATTCAAGACCGTTCTGTAATTTGTAAGTTTATGTCAGTATCAGAAATAAAATTTAATTGTGATTCTGACATTGTAATAAATCTAAATATGAGATTATGCCTATTTCTAGCTGTTTTTCTATATCCATTGGATCTATCTCATTGATATTATTATGTCCATCCTTTGTCTCTTCTTTCCTTCTTCCCTTTTTGTTTTATAGCCAGGCTACTGCGAGCCTGAGCCAAATCTCATAAGAGATGAACGTGCATTGGGCAAAATTTGGGCATAATATATGATTTGGACATGACCAGTGCTAAAAATTGGGCATAATATATGATTTGGACATGACCAGCATAAACAATTGGGCATAATATATGATTTGGACATGACCAGTGCTAAAATTGGGCATAATATATGATTTGGACATGACCAACGTTAAAATTGGGCATAATATATGATTTGGACATGACCAGCTCTAAAATTGGGCATAATATATGATTTGGACATAACCAGCGCTAAAATTGGAAAAAGTATTAAATTATGCATAATTGGGCATAGCTGATTTGTAACTGATTTGAGGACATAACACATGTTGTATTTAAAACATAAAGTGTATCGAACATATGACTTGAGATTTGGGGCATAAAGTATATTGGACATATGACTTGGGGTTTGGGCGTAAATTGAACTGTAAAACATGTAAGGCACAGTACATGTTGTGGTAAGACCTAAAAATTGGGGCATATTATATATGATAGTTTATGACTTGGAAGAAGGAGATTATTGTGTATAGTGATATATGGCTTAGTCATGAAAACCCATAGTAAGATAGGAATAACTGTTAAATGTGAACACGCCTAAATTGAGATTTTTGGTTAATTGGCATGCACTGTAATTAAAGGCTATAATTTGGCATAGTTTATACTGTGAATCATGATTGGGGGTTTTTGGAGAATATTTTTGTACGGTGCAATATGACTAAACTTTAGGGCATGTGTTATATTGTGATTTTTGGGGCATGACTATTATTGCAAATTTGGGAAAATTGGGTGTAACCTATTTTGAGTAATAACTTGAATTTGAATTTGTGAGGCATAACTTGAAATCAACTTTGTTGGGGTATAACTTGAGAATTAGAACATGACTAGTGTTGTGAATCCAAGAATTAGCATATAAAATCAAGACTTGGACATGTATGGTAAATATGCTAAAAGATAAACATGCCTAACCCGAGGTTAGATTGAGTTGCGGTGTAAAACCGCCCGGAACTGCCCGACACATCTAGTAACTGCAACAACACATATCTAATGTGAGAGGTTAGCGCATTTAGCCCACAACCCGAGGTTAGAATGAGTTTGCGGTATAAGTCTGCCCGGGACCGCCCGGCATATCCAACAACCGCAAACAACAGTTCTAATGTGAGAGGTTGGGGCATTAATAAATTAATTAGTGCCAATAAACATACATGCTAAGAATTGTAAGGCCAAGAAAAATTTAGAATATTTAACCGTTATAATGTATTAATAACACAAGAAGGCAACACTTAACCAATGTAACACGACAAGTGGGTGGGTTAAGTTAACTTGAATTGATTGATGACACTTAACCGGTACAACATGATGAACGCATGGGGTTAAGTTAATAAGATACACTTAACCAATGTAACTTGATGAACGAATGAGGTTAAGTTAATGGGAAATACTTAACCAATATAACATGATGAATGGGAAGCGTTAAGTTAACACAAGAAGGCAACACTTAGACAATGTTACACGACAAGTGGGTGGGTTAAGTTAACTTGAACTGATTGATGACACTTGACCAATACAGCATGATGAACGCGTGGGGTTAAGTTAATAAGATACACTTAACCAATGCAAATTGATGAATGAATGGGGTTAAGTTAATGGGAAATACTTAACCAATATAACATGATGAATGAACGGGGTTAAGTTAATAGGAAACACTTAACCAATCCAACATGACGAGTGAGAAGGGTTAATAAGAAACACTTAACCAACATGACATGATGTGTGGGAGGGTTATGTACATATCGGGTTGGTGGGTAATATTAGTGTGTATAGGCCCACAAACTTAACAATTAAATAAACATGCTTGAATTAGTGGGAGGTTTAAGTACATATCGGGTTGGTGGGTAATATCCATGTATATAGGCCCGCAAAAATTAACCAATAAGAAACCCTAGTAATGGGGACTCATTTCAGCAGTAACCCACATAGATGTATCAAGGTACCCTGAAACTAGGCAGGGTGAGGCACGATTACTGAGCTGATTATAAGTGGTCAAAATAGCGGCAGGGGGTACGTCAGTATAGGTTCGGACGGATTACGGGCGTGCACGTACTTCGGAGTGGGAAAAAGCAGGCACTGGGTACCACTACACTATGCATCTTGACTCGTGTCAGGTTACTATCATAAGGATTTATACACCTTATGGTGGGATCATCACAGGGTATCTACATGCAAGAGAGGGCCCCTGACACATACACATGGAAAATTAATACGAGTAAAGAGTCGATCGATAGGGTAGTAAGGGTACATCTAACATCTTCATGGCGATTAGGTTGATTGAGGTAAGATCCTCATACTAGATGTACACCTGAAGGCTACCATAATTACGGGGATTGGGATCACGTTGTAATATTATCATTTTACACATATTACTAGTTGGGATACTAATGAGGCGGTGCAGAGGTATAAAAATCAGAATAACAAGGTTGTATCGAAGCAGAGGAAGAGTAGAAGCGCATTCAGTTTACCTTGCCTTATCATATCTATGCTAATCGTATGTTACCTTATTATCCTTGTTATCATGGTATTATCTTATATTCAGTTTATTCATGTCATGATGCTTTTGCCTATTTTCATGCTGAAAGTCTCTGGACTTACCAGACTTATGTCTGACCTAGTTTGTTTCGCCTCTTTTCTTCCGTTCCCCCCGGTTCATAGGGAGGAAATGTTACCACTTAGCTCGATTTTCTTTCCAAGCCCGAAGGTAGTCGATGTAATGTTTTGGACTCTCTCTTCCACTGCTATGGCTGGTTCATGCTTTATTGGGGAATATCATTGTTATTTTTATGCTTCTTTTATACTTGGAAGTTTTTGAATCAAGACAGAAGTTCTATGTATTATTTTTAAGTATGAGATAATTGTTGTAAAAGCTTGACTGAACCACATTGTTTATAAAAATGACTTTATTTTCCGCTGCTTTGTTTGTTTGTCTTGTAATTTGTCTGCATCTTTTACCTAAAACGTTCCACCGAAGTTAAGGCATTCCTTTTGTGATTGACCTTAATGGAGGTGGGGTGTTACAATTACTTTGTACTTATAATGTCTTATCACTTTTTAATCGATGACAAAGGGGGAGAAAAATATCTCTCATGTTATCTATGTTATATACCATTATTAGGTTTCCATGCTATTATATTACTATATTTCCATATTACTGGAAATTGTGCTAACACTTGTGAATGCAGTATTCAAATGGTAAGTTTATAAAATATATGAACTAACAAATTTGTGCAGAAATTCAGGGGGAGCTATACATTCAGGGGGAGAAAAATCAAAGTGTTGTCATCAATCAAAAATGGGGAGAATGTTGAATAATGAGATTTTGATCGATGTCAACGAATAAAGCTACTATGAGAATCGAATCACAAAGATAAGGTTATATATATATATATGTGCATTGAGTCATGTTAGAATTATGTTAAAATATACCCTCAAGTATACACGAATGTGCTAATTAAGTTTTTTTTTATATATATATATAGTTTAAAACCTTCAAAAAGCCAGATTGGGCATAAAATTGCCTACCACTCGACTGGTAGGAAATCCACCAGTCGACTGGTCGAGCAATTTTTGCACATAACGGCTAGTTTTAAAAGTTGTATATAAATAAATTATTTCTACCAGTCAACTGATGATTTTTAACTAGTCGACTGATTCGACCCAGAACTTGTTTTCTGAAGAGTTGCTTCCATTCATGAAGAGATTCCTCTTCATTAATCAAAGGAAATGGACATATCTTTTTATGGAAACTATTCATGAATGATTTCTACTCTTAGAATAATATATAAACAACTTCAATCATGTTTTATAATAACCTAATCTTTCCAAATTTTACTATTTTTTCTGATCATCATTCTAATCTCTCCATTTACATTCTTTGCAATTAAAAGCTCTCCAATTTCAATACTTGTTGAATCCATGAATCATATTAATATCATTTGATTCAACAAGTAAATTTTACTTCCTTAAATCTTCGCATTCAAAGCATATACTCGAGGATCAGATTATAGGAAGGTTGTATTTAATATATTGGCTATCCGTGTTGATTCGAGAACACAAATCAGAAGTCAAACTCTTGTAATTATTGAAGACCTGTGTATTTGCTCGGGCGAGAGGCATCCTTGTTGGGGCTCGGGTGCACTAACCAATTCCTCCTGGTTAAGAGACGGCGTTGTTAGTGAATTCCAAAGAGGAGCTTCGGGACTGGATGTAGGGCGCGAAGTCCGAACCAGTATAAAATTCCTGGTGTCTTTTTAACATACTTTACTGCATTTTATTATTTGTGATATATCACATTAATCTCTATTTGTTTGCTTAACTATTGTAGAATCAACTAGTTAGTATCGCATTTATATTCCGCAATATCCATATAGAAAGATCCTTAAGTCGTATACACACCGACTTTTCAATTGGTATCAGAGCGAAGCTATCATATAATCATAAAACCGTTATTTGATAATTAGATAATATGGATAGTAACACTAGCATTAACAATAACACCGGATATTCTGAAGGCCAATCGATGGCTAGACCACCCTTCTTTACACTACAATAAAATGGCCATATTACAATGGTGGAACACCATTGTAATATACATTTCACAACGGTGAGCCAATCGTCGTGTATTAAGAAGTTGTAATAGACTAAAATCTTTTACAATTTTTTTGCATTGTTGCAACACCATTGTAATATTTATATTTTACAACTTTTTCCCACCATTGTAATAAACTTTATTACAATAGTTATGCACCGTTGTTGTTGTAATTTTTACAACTATTTATAACCGTTGTGATATATTTTATTACCACTTTTATTTTACATTTGTAATATATCCACAAATTTAATTCATAAGAATCTATATATATTTTATATGTGCAACAATAAATAGATAAATAACATAAGAAATAGATGTAAGTTTAAAGGCATCATGATCCATTCATTGATAAGAATCAAAACTTTATATCCATAATACAAATTATAAATCATATACCACATAAAAATGTATAAAATTACAATTGTCCTCGCCTTTAACCCAATTACAAAGCCCAATTACCACATAAAAATGGAACTACTTCTTCAGCAGTTACAGTCTTCGGTTCGTTGTCTAGGATATTAGTTTCCATCTCGCAGCTCTTCAGTCTGGACTCAGGGTTCTGTAGTTTTCAACAAAAATGAAGATAAAACAAAACATTATCAGAAAATAAAAACCAAGAAAGCTAATCAATCTTTGAAAGACATGAACATTACCTCCAACCTGGAAGTCAAATTACTTGCATGGTTTTCCGCATGATCAACCATAGAAGTTAAATTCTTGATCTCCTCACCCTAACCTGATGTATTTTATAATATGACTAATGTTAATATTTGACAAACTAATATTTATATATGCAAAAGATTGGAAAGAGAAGTTACCTTTTCTTCAAGTTTTTTTGATAATTCTCTTACCAAAATATCCATATGTTCTTGTGCATTCTTATTAGCTTGTTCAAGTAACAATGTCGATCGCTCATGACCTATTTTAGCTTCATTGATAGCACAGTCGTATTTCCATTCCCATTCCAATGCTTCTTCCTCAAAAGACTTTCCTTGCTCATGAGCAACAACCAATCTTCCTTTGGCAGCAGTTAGCCTTGATTCTAAAGTTGCAACTTGAGCTCTTAACTGTTCTTCTTCTTCAGTTTCTGAAGTGCTATTTTCATATTTTATTTTCCATTTAGAAGATTCTTGTTTTGCACTTGCTGCTACTTTTGATAAACTAAGACATCGCTCTTCTAGTGTTCTACACTTGCCTTGCAAATTGGCAATACGAGCAGAAAAGTCTTCATAAAGTTTTTGTTTGTCGCTGATTGCTTCTTTATATTGCCTCAAATAGTCAGCTTTGTGCTTTTCATTTGCTTCAAGTTGCTTTTTAAGCAAGGTTGCTTTTTCATCACTAGAATTGCACTTTAGCACAGGAGTCGAAAAGATAAAACAACAATTAGTAATCTCATCAAATTATAAATTTGCAGAAATTTATTAGCAGTATTCTGATAAGCAAATTCAATTGTACAGCAATGTGATTAAGTGAATATGAACTACCCAACTTATGGCAAGACATGAACCTTATTCCAACCCCAGCAGTAAACATGTCCATCTGATGTAAGCGCCATTATATGTCTCCAGCCACCAAAAATCTAGAATATTTATAAGGATGAAGGAATTGTTTATTTAATCCGGAAAATTTGTGACAATTACATGTATATCTCATTCAAAATAAATATTTCGAACATTTGGAATACTTGTGGTAATTTCTAAATCTACGCTGATTTTCCTCTATATGTACATTGCTCGGTTCAGATAGGTAGGTTTAATGTATAGGCAGGTGCACGTGGATGCTTTAATGGCTAGTTCATGCTTTCTCTTTCTTTCTCAGCTCCTTCTGGTTCGGTAGCGTCCCTCAAGATGTTTGCATCCCCTTACATTAAATTCTTGTAATAACTAAATTATAAGAAGAGCATTATAATTGATCAGGGGTTGTAGACTAGTTATTATTGAACCAATATAACGTTAGTGTTCTTTATCTTTTTTGCATTTTATTCATTATTAATCTCTTGAAAAAAAATTGACTGGAGGTGTTCGCCCAATTTTTGTGCAAAATTTCAATGCCAACGCTGAAATTTTTGAATGTGTTATCTAAGTTCTGATTGGAACAGAACCGGTACTTTTGAGGCTAAAGCTGAAACCTCAAACCTTCAAAAATAGTTGTCAACTAAAAGGTAGGTATCATTCATTTACCATAAAAATGGAGACAAAAACAATATAAATAAACATAATGCAAACTTTCTAGAGGAGAAAAATATGAAAGAAAAGATCAAGAAAATAAATATGTCCAGGGACCTAGAAAATAAATAGCTTGTATATTCTATAAACTGTCTTATCCAATAAATGCACCTGAAAAACAAAGAAAGTTGAATTGCTTTATAAAATATCTTTCAAACTGTTCTTTTATATTCAATAGACATTTGACCTACCGATTGCAATTCCTCTAGAGTTATTTCTCTAGTAAGTATCTAGTAGCATTTTGCAGGAAAACCTTCTGAAATCTAATAGAAGCTTAGTGTGAATTGCAAAAATAAACAGTTATAAACACAAAACAGACAGAATACAATGACATGAAATACAACAAAATAACAAGCTAATTCAGCCCTAAAAGGAATCAAACTTCAACAACATTATTAGGGTCCTGAGGATTAGGTTTGATTATGAAAAAGCTTCCAGGTCTCACTAGTTTACATCAATTAATGGCACTGTGTTTTTCCCAGTTGCTTTATTTCTTAAAACTAGGGTATTTAAGTGTGAGCCATTCAGGCATCTACTGGGTACATTTCTCAACTACTAGTAGTTAAAAAATTAGGTATGAGATGTATTAAAACAAATTACAAAGCAACTCATCCAATATGAAAACAACAGAACCTGCAGAGGCAACACCATCTAGTTAGTTTCACATTTATATTCTGCAATATCCATATAGAAAGATCCTTAAGTCATATACACACCGACTTTTCAATGCTGGTAACGCTAGATAACAAATCTTATCCATTCCAGTTTGGGAAACTTTCACCAATATTTCGTCGGTTCTACAGCCTTCGATTGGATTGGATTGGTTGGTTAGTCAAGTTGCAAAATTGAGATGTTTTGACTCTAATACGGTGTCTAGGAAGAGTCTTAATTATGCTAGAGTTCTAATAGAAATTTCACCTTTGAGGCCTCTACCTAGAAAGTTGCACATGACACTTGTGGAAGGTTTTGATGTTGATGTTGATGTACCGTATAGTTGGTGCCCGGACATTTGCACCAAATGTCAGTCCTTTGATCACTCTACAGATAATTGTGTGGCTACCTCTGAGACTAATACCAAGTTCCCACTATGTAAGCCCAACCTGCAACGGGTTCCGAAGCCCCGTGTGCCGCCTCCTGCACCTGTTGATCATAAGCCTCTGGCTGAAGTGACAAATGACATTCCACATATTGATGACACAGATGATAGTCTGATTTTCGTTTAGAACAATGCCAAAGATGCTTTGATTCATTCTAAATTTGAAATGAGATAATAGCAGAGTGTAGAGAGGTACTATATATTTATAGGTGAAGAGGGTGAAACTAGAAAGTTACTATATCATGTCGAAGGTAAAGGTCTCGTATTGGCAAATATAGTGGAGGATGGCATTAGAAATGTACAACTGCTTAATGACACAACTAGGGACATACGTTTCCTATATTCCAACCACTCTCTGCACTTTGTTGCAGACCTGGCCACACGTTTTGCTGAGGTCATGCAGTACATTCCATCAGGTAAAGCTTATGTGGAGTAATTTCTCTGTTAGCACATAGTACTTAGTCAAGCTCCTGTTTCTACTATTTATTATAGTATAGTAAATAAGCTAGCTCCTGTGTTGTAAGCCTGTTTAGGTAGAGTGGACTGGACATTATAAATTCCGCATGCGGTGGACGGTCCACCTTAAAAACCGATGTAGTTGTTTGTCAACTATAATTACCTGTACTTCACTGTATTTTATTATTACAATAATAAAAGGTGTTTGCGGTCGCCTTAAAAACCGGTAGGCTTTTCCAATTTTTTATTATTAAATCCATTAACTCACAAATATACATACAAATTTCTATGGTGATATTCAAATTCTATTTCCTAATTTAAACGTATTTAGTACGCAGTGTAATACATTAATATTATGTTTAATTACGCTATAAATAATTAGGTATGAATTTAGTGCATGAGAATTAAGACCTAACACGTTTGAAATGTCAATCCTAACAATCACAGTTAAGGTATGAAAGTTAATTTCTCTATCAATTAACATGGTCCAACATGCATATTCTCATTTAATGATTGAAAAGGGAAATAACAACACATACAATAGAACTTGTGACCTGGGTTTGAATAATTAATTAAATAATAAAAGTATAGGCAAGGTGAAATAAATACAATTAAATATGTAAAAACCTTGCTTTTGGCGTTGCTTCACTTTTTAATTTATATTGCATACAAACACTTAAGATTATACTATATTATATATAATACGTTCAAACAATCCAATTAAAACAGACATTTAAACCATTTAATTTACAATACACAAATCTCATGTTTTAGCACATAAACATATAAGAATGTTTAAAGAAGAATCAACCGAATCAGACCCAAAAACTAAGAGTTTCACAACATCCAAGGCCTAGCATTTATCATTTCAATAGCACAAACTCAAATATATCAATTATGATTCTCCATTTCAGCGATAAACAAAATATAGGATTTGGAGGGTTTATAATATTTTATTTTCGTTTTAATCCCAATAACATATAGACATAATAACCCAAATCCAAACTACAAAATAAAGAAAATTACAACTTATAGAGTTTCCATTTACAGTGATTTGAGAAGGAAGAACAACAGGATTTGTGTAGAATTAGATCTGGATTTAGCCTTCAAAATTGTACTCCAATCCTTATTTTAATACATACATATATATATATATATAAGAATCAAATCTTAGAATCTCATATACATATAAAAAACTAAATTCTAGAACCTAATTCTATATTAATTTAGAATAGAAAGGATAGAATGGAGGTTAGAGGAATAGAAGAGAATCCTATCTTTTCTCGGGAATTAGCAATGGAAGAAGGACAGTATGAAGGCCTAGAAAGAAATGGAAGTAGGATTTAAAGATGCAAGTATGTGTATAGACCGTTGGATTATTTATATTTAATCTAGACAGTTTATTTACTGCAAAACTACATATATCTCATTATAAAAACATACACTCACTACCCATCCACTAGGAAGGCGGTCGACTCCCTTTATAGGAGGGAGGTCGACCCCCTAATCGACCCCTCTCTTATATGGGTGGTCGACCCCCATTCTAGGGTCGAGACAGGAGAATTTGAATCTCTGGTAACGTCGTTTTCTATTAATTATGAATTTATGGCTTTGATTTATTTCATTACGTTGATTATCTTTGTCCCATTTGCATATGAATATATATAGTCAAATTCAAATCCTCTTGGAATATTCTTTTATTCTATTCTATAATAAATTATATTCCAGATTTATATTTAACTTATTTTAATTTCAAACCTTGTGTGTATATTTTTGTGCATAACTAGTTTTATTAATATCCCCTTCACACAGACTCCATTTTCAGTATATAAAATATGAAAACAGATTAGAATCTCGCCATGAACGCAATAGAAATACTTTGGTGCCCCAATTCCCAGCTATTCAAAACTCTATTTTTCATCCCATTAATTCATAACTGATTATTATTATTTATTTTAATTAAATTGTCTTATGTCTATTTTAGGTTTATTTTAAGAGGTATTACACAATCAATGGGTAGAGTTACGAAATACTTACCCTAATCAGATTTTCATAGTAGTAGAGCAGTGCAAACAATCGAACAGTCATTTTTGCTTAAATTAGACAGATAACTTTATTACTTTAGAAATTATTCTAAGTTGTACATGTACACATTACCTTATAACACTAGAACTATTACAAAGTTAGTTTTATTTATCTCCTTTAATCATGTTAGTAATTACTTCATTTACCAAAATTTATGTCTGACCCACTCATCTTTCTTGCTTTTTCTCTCCCATTAGGCTTATAGTGCTAATATTGGCTGATTCAAACATCTTGGAGGTTCATTCTTTGAGTTTCTATCTCGTTGCTAATGTGTTCTTCTATATTACATTCTTTGTAGTTTGATTTGGTTGTACTAGCATTTATGAGTACGATTACACTTTGATTTTTATGAGACTAAGTTTTTCTTTATGAGACATGTGGTTTTTGTGACTTAATATTTTAATCTGAACTGGTATTTGACTTTAAAAGTAATGAGTTTTGTTTTAATTCAAATATTTTTATTTCATGTCTTGTGAATCTTCGTCTCTGTGATTTGATTCTTCATACCTACAATGCTCAGCATTTCTTGACATGAGTTTACTTTGGGAAATGCTATGGGGTGTAGAGTGTTAAATTATATGTAAAAATTGCTTCTTTAGTGAGGGCTACGAATTACAAATTAGAACTTTGAATATCAATCTATGGAGCATAGGAATAAAGAGAGAAATGAGAAAAGAAATTATTTTGCAATGAAGTTGAATTGTCTTAGTTTATATAAAACTCTAGTAGGTTTAATAAAGATTGCTTCTATTTTATTTGCATGCATACAATGCTAGGATAAAGATGAGTGATGATTTGAAATGAAGCGACATGATTTGAAATGAAGAGATACCGTTTCAGCTGAAACAATGCTCTAGGCCTGTGCTTTGGGTGCACCCTTGCTTTGCGCATAATCTGCAGACTTGTGCTTTATGCATAATTTGTTAGTCCATACCTTATGCCTAGTCCACATGCCCATGAATATAGGCTATAAGTTGCAAGTTAGAACATGGAATATTAAAGAATATCATAGGAATATGGAGGTAGATGATAAAAGAAAATTACTTCTTTAATGGAACTAAATTGGCTTAGATTTGTATAGAAATTGAATATGCATCATAAAGAGTTTTAAATATGTGATTTGGAGGCGTTAATTTAGAGAAAGAGTTCTAGGATGAATGATCAATAGTTTGAAATGAGGAGGCATGATTTGAAATGAAGATATACCTTTTTTATTTAAATATTGCTTTAAGATGCCCTGGTTCATGCACATTCATGCTTCGTACATAGTTTGCAGGCTCGTGCTTCATGCACGATATGCAGTTCAATGCTTTAGCACATTTGTACTTTGCAGACCGTTTATTGTCCCATGAATGTGGGCTACAAATTATGAATTAAAACATCGAATATTAAGTTATGGAGCATAGAAATATAAAGAACAATTAAAAAATAATTTTTCTTTTACAATGGAATTGAATTATCTTAGATTTCTATAGAAATCAAATTGGTATAGTTAAGAGTAATCGCTATTTGATTTGTAGAAGTTGATAAACATATATGGTTCTACGATGAAGAGGATTGATGATTTGAAATAAAGAGATGCCTTACCAGCCCAAATAATGCTCCAATCTTATGCTTCACAAACATTCTTGCTCTGTACAATGTTTACATTATCGTGCTTTGTGCAATCTCCAGTTCGGTCTTTGTGCGCACTTATGCTTCATACAAAGTTTTCACTCGTGCATAGTTTACGATTCATGCAATTTTTCTTATTTTTGATTTTCTGAGCTTACTGTAAAGATCCAAGCCTTTCTTATAGCTAAAGAAGACACTTGATACATACTTGATATTTCTGTGTCGATCGTTTAGTTGTTTGAAAGACAATTCATTTGGGGTGAAAGAAAGAAAGAGATAGAACAAAATCTTACATTGTAACGGAAATTTTTAATATAACATGAGCCTTTACAAAAAGAAAGAACTAAATTTTCATGCACATACATAAAAAATTACAACATAACCTATAACAACTTTGGACAGTTATAATAACCTATCCTTACTAATACTTAAGACTAGGCGTAAATACACACAATGAAAAATAAAAATATGGAAGTACGTCCTGGCTTCTGGCTCCTTTCTTAAGCCCCAAAGAACCTAAGATAACCTAGTAAAAAAGCTCGTATTAACCCAAGCATTATCGCAAAATAACGCCTAAGTCCGGATATAAAATCTGTATGAGTAAACTCAAATCATAAAGAACTTGATTTATTATATTTTTTAAACAACTTGAAATCAAGGGTATCTCGTAAGACCACGCAGCACATAAACAAGGATGGTTTTTTACCATGTGATAGCCAAAATACTTTTATTAGAAATATCAGTGATATTATTATAATGTCTATAACTCACAAATAAATACATTAAAGTGGTTAGAATGCTTGCATCTCATGTTCAGACATAATAGAAATACAATCAAGACCGAAAGTTTGTATTAGGGAATGGATTCCAACTATGAAAGGGTAAGGGTCCACAAATTGAATGCGTACATCTTTAGATAAAACATACAGAAGGCTGCATTAATTTTCACCTCAACAAATTAGGACTACAACTATCCATAAAACTGGATGACGCCTAATATGATCACCCAAATTGATAAAAAACCATATAGGTCCCCGAAGCATATAGACTTTAGATATGAAATGATCACATCCTTATAGGAGCGACCCACAGAGCCCTGCCACTTTCCCTGCTTTATTCATTTATCTGGTGATGCGGGTAAGGTAATGTTTACATTATAAATAGCAGAATATCTTGGAATGCTAATAAGCCTTCCATGGAGATATGCAAATGTTAACATTCATCCATATAAGTTCGTTTTTGGCCTAAACTAAGCCAAAATCTCCATCGTCAAAATATTTCCAATACGAAATGCATCATCTGGATCGAAGTGGTTTTCAGCCAAGTTGGCTCGACCCCGATCCCTTCGAAACAACAACCGATAGTTTATGGAAAACTCAACTCTGGTTCTTTAGGAATATCCTAACAAATACTGTTGACCATCTTTTTGGTAAAATCCGTCACAACTCAAAAATATCAAGACTCATTCTCGGCTTGTTACAGCATCAGCTTCCTATTCTCGAGGTCGACCTTAATTGGAGAACGATCGACAACTGTTCGACCTAAACCAACCTTTCAAAAGGAAAACAAGTCCCTCCTCAAATTTGACATGAACTTCCGAAGTCAAGCCAATTGATCGATCGAATCAACCCTGGAATACCGGACCGAACCTTGCACTACAGGAGAAAGTCCTATTCCCAAGGCAATAAAGTCGATCAGCTTTGACTTGCACTGCTTTTCATGCACCAGATCTCGAGCTCCACGTATGCTGCAATTCTCGAGGAGAACTATTCCTCAGTAGGAGGCCAGGTCTCGCCGCCTACAACTACTTTTTAGGATCGAATAGTACGTGTCGATCCCGGATAGGATGAATGCCACGTAGGCCTCCAATCGACCCACCTTTTGCCTATAAATACATCATTTCCTGAAATGGAAAGCATTCTGATCTCCTCCGAAAAAGTTCACGGTTGGCACTCCAAAAATAGCTCAATGTACATTCCTATTCTTCAGCTTCATAACACAAGGATTTTGTATATAAATCAATTCTTTCTCTACTTTCTATCACTAAAACAACTGTAACTTGTAATCGACAATATAAACAGAGATTATAAAGTGGACATTGGCTTGGTTGAAGCCGAACCACTATAAATTGTTATGTGTCCCCTGCACTTATTTGTTATTTTTGTACTCTGTGACTGTGATTGTGTGTAAATTACGCATTTTGGGGGTTGATTGTCATTAATCCAACTTTGGAGATCAACACGTTGGAGCTTCAGGAAGGGCAGTGAACCTTCGGCAGTTTCTAAACTTGATGATTTGTCGTTGAAGGTACAGTGGTAAAGCGGGAAAAGGATGCAACATCTTCCCATGCTCAAACCGTTAGTGCAACAGACGCAACAACGGAGGCAAGCCTAGAGACTTGCTCTCATAGAGAATCGTCCTGATACTTAAGTAGGGAAGAGATGGTTGGAGTTCTGGCTGAACTCAGAGCACAGATGGCGCAACAGGATGAACTCCTCAAAAAACAAGAAATGATGAACAATTTCTTCGCATGAATGGAAGGAAGATCGAGCAACCAAGCATCACCTCCTGCACTAGATGAAGATGGAGGAACAAATAATGTTCGACTCGATGGAATCCAAGCCCCAGATCGGTCTACCTCTCTGCCACCACCTGGGTCAACTTCACTTCCCAATTGACCGAATCTTAGGTCAGATCAATCAATGCAACCTCTGGATCGACCAGAGACTAGATTGATACAACCTTTGGTTCGGCTCGGTACCTTACCACAAACCAGACTTATGCCACCTACCACTCAGCCTTCTTGGCATGTTGATCCAAGCAGAAATGGGGGCAGCAACCCTTCGTTTCTCCAAGACCAATTTACCATACCAGTTCCTAACAAAACAGAGGGAAATGCTGCTGTAAACCACTATGATATAACCCCACGCGGGGCAATGCCGAACCTCGAGCTGATAACGCTTACCCAAGTCGGTCCATTCCTACCGGCATTGACATGGTTCGGCTCAATACACATGCCGACCGAGGGGTCCCAGTCAGTCCCGGACCAACAGTCGAGGCTAGGGACCACTTTCACCCATCACTCGCGAGCCGCACCGAACTGACCCAAAGAACCCGAGGTATGCTTCCACCCTATCCTACGACCCTCGCTGAAACCACCAGTGCAGAATTGGATTCGTGGCAACAACTTCTTGGGGATGAGAATCAGCCCCAGATCGGTCCACCGCTCTGCCACCACCTGGTCCAACTCCACTTCCCAATCGACCGAATCTTAGGTCAGCTCAATAAATGCAACCTCCAAATCGACCAGAGACTAGGTCGATACAACCTTTGGTATGGCTCGATATCTTACCACAAACTAAACTTATGTCGCCTCCCACTCAGCCTTCTTGGCATGTCGATCCAAGCATAAATAGGGTCAGCCACCCTCCGTTCCTCCAAGATCAATCTACCATACCAATTCCTAAAAGAACGGAGGGAAATGGTACTGTAAACCACTTTGATATCACCCTAGGAGGGGTAATGCCGAACCCCAAGCTGATAATGCTTACCTAAGTTAGTCCAATCCTACCGGCATGGACATGGTTCGACCCAATACATATGCCGGCCGAGGGGTCCCTATTAATCCCGAACCAACAATCGAGGTGGGGACCACTTTCATCCATCACTCGTGGGCCGCACCGAACTAACCCCAATAACCCGATGCATTCTTCCACCCTGTCCTGTGACCCTCATTGAAGCCACTAGTGCATAATTGGATTCGTGGCAATAACTTCTCGGGGATGGGAATCAACCCGAGATCGGTTTACCGCTCTGCCACCACCTGGGCCAACTTCAATTCCCAATCGACTGAATCTTAGGTCAGATCAATCAATGCAACCTTCGGATCGACCAGAGGCTAGATCAATACAACCTTTGGTTCGACCCGGTATCTTATCACAAACCAGACTTATGCCACCTCCCACTCAGCCTTCTCGGCATGTCGATCCAAGCAGAAATAGGAGCAATAACCCTCCGTTTCTCCAACATCAATATACCACTCCAGTTCCTAATAGAACAAATGGAAATTCTACTGTAAACCACTCTGATATCACCCTAGGCAGGGAAAATGCTGAACCCCAAGCTGATAACGCTGACCCAAGTCATTCCTGTTGTATATAACGGTGTTGTATACACAATTATATGATTTTTGTTTGATGATAACAACCAAATAAAAGATATTTTAATGTGGTTGATATTGTACTGTTATTGTAAATCATAGACTGAAATATAATATTTATATTTAAATAAAGTACAACTGTACAGAAATTTAAATATTCACAGTATTTTATTTGAATAGAATATTTTATTTCAATTTCAAACAGTACACTCCACTATTTGTACATATCACTGATATACATTTCATATATACTTTGACACTGTTACATCATTCACTTTGTTCACATTTCAGACATACATTTCTCCCGTAAACTGACACATATACTTTTCTCTATCATCTTCGGTGTTTTATCTTCTGTCTTGTATCTTCAGTCTTCTATCTTCACCATCAGTTCAGTCTTCATACCTGTCATATACAAGAACACACACACAATACACTGCAATAGAATTTAAGCTGAATATATGCGAATATAAATTTTATTTTTAAAATTTTATTTGCCTCAGATTTCTGGTGTGTTTCTCATCATTTTTCATGACCTGATCTGATTTATAAAAACCATCAATCTGTGTCTAGACAGCTTGTGATATTCACAGTGATACACTGTAAATACCACAAGGTAGACAGTATGTAAATACAATGCAGGGACAGGAAAACTTGACTGATGGCTGCATATACACACGTGTATAAATACACGTGTGCACTGCCTCGCCAATCAGTTTATACAGCTGTGGAGCAGTCACATGGACTAAGCTCGACACAGTGGAAATGTCAAAGTCAACAAAGCAGAATTCAAACCGTAGGGTCGAGTAACAAAGATCAAGCACTACTCACAAGTACAAATATATCAGCAGTGTACATGCAATGTCAAGCCAGAAACAGCATTCCAGTCCAAGCAACAAATGTATGCAACATGTTTGAAGATCATGGCATTAAGTAAAGCAAATGAAATAAAAATGGTCGAGCAAATAATTTTCAGTCCAAACAGCAAATAATTCTATGCATGGTGCAAGGCATAGCAGTGGAGATAATGCAAGTGTAGGAGTACACGGTGCAAAACTGGGCATCATCAAGTTAACATAGTAAAGAGTGCCAAAGTGATAAACTCAACTCAACATGTATAATAGCATAATGAAGTCAGCTTGGTCGAGCAACAAGTACACAAGATATTGCAGTGCATCAAAGCATGTCAGGTTCATGTCAAGTCAGCACAACCAGAAGTGGTGTATTGACAATACAGCATTTTCAGACCAGCTCAAAAGTGTGTAAACTCATGTATGGTGATACAACAGTATATGTGCATGAAAACATGGTCGAGACTAGTGACAACATCATTACAGATGCAACAAACACAAACATGAAACATGTTCAAGCAGTAGAAATATTGGTGCAGGTATTTAAATTCAAATGATCAAGTTCAAACATGATGGGAGCAGAATCAACAAGTTCAGGTTTAAGCTACATGAGTAACACAACATCAACAAGTATATATGAACAATACACATATCCTCAAAATAGCCACAAACATATACACAATGGAGCAAAGCATTAGTCAGCATGTTCATGCATGGAAATGGGTCGAGACAGATTGGCAAGTGAGCAATCAAACGTTCAGAAATTCCAGAAAAATAATTTTTGGCAAGATATCAATTTGGTGGTGCCAAACTTGAGTACGAGATTAAATTTGTTTCCAGAAATATGCATGCAAAGATTCAATCAAATCAAAGCCATTTTAAACACAAAGTTGGCAAGAATTCATATCAGCATTTAAAGCAGAAATTGGGAATTCACAGGATTGTTTAAGGACATTAATTCAGTGATAAATATATATATATATATGGCAAGATTTCACAAAACATATTTGGGAATAAATCAGAGAGATTTCTGCAGAAATCATTCATGACATGGTAGAAATCTCACAAGAGAAAATATTTTCTTTCCAATTTTTATCAAGCATTTAATTTCTGGAAATCAACCAGTTTCTTTTCAAGAAATGCAAGAGAAATTTACAGCATCATTTAAAACAAGTATTTCATCAAAGAGGGAAATCAAGCAAGGGATTATTTCCAGAAATAACATATCGGGTAAGGTTTCAAAGCAGTTGAAATCAGGAAATAAAGGCAGCTTTGTGAAATCATTCAAGGCGTTTTTTTTTTTAAAAAAAAGGGCAACCAACATTTCATCAATTCATTCAAGGCAGAAAATTAAATCATGCATGGGATGTTTCGATTAGCAAATTCGAAGAGAGTCTTCTGAGGAACAAATCAATAAGTTCTTTTGTTTTGGAAAGGAAACAGCTCAGCAATCAAGCATTTTTGGCAAACAGTAATTATGGAATTTCAGAAAAGCAATTTTGTGCAAGTTTCTTTTCTCACATGTTAGAAATCAGCAAGGAACTCAATCAGGCAACAATTCAAAATTCATTTAAACCGAACCATTCAAGCAAGGCAATCAAGTTTAATAATGCAGGGGATCTTTTTTCTAATATCCAGAGTTTATCAATTCAATCAAAGCCGAAGTTTTTCAATTTAATCAAGGCAAACCAAAAGAGGAAAGGAACTAAAATCAGCCACGCAAATCAGTCAAGCCACATAAACGAAATCAGAGCAATAATAGGATTTTCTAATCCTATTTTTAACACCATTCATCACTGGCAATCAACTATCGAAACCAAAAAACAAGCCACAAGTTTTTTCAAAGCAAGAATTTCTAGAAATACTCACAGTTTTTTCGATCGAGCCAGAGAACAATTCCAAATCAGTGTCGAGCGTAAGAGAGAAGCTCCAAATCACTGACCAGAGAGAAACAACGTGAAGAAGAACATCAGAGAACCAGATTACATCAATCTGAAGCTATCGCGATTGGATTTGGGGCAAAACCCTAGCCGCCATTTATTTTTCAGAGATAAAAGGAATCGGGCAAAAAACTAAATGATGAAACCAATTTGCAAATGGGCCGGCCAAAGAAATGAAGGACTTAAGTGTGTTTAATTTTAAAAGGGGATGATCCTTTTTATTTAAACTCCAAAGGGCTTTTTCTTTGTTCATTTTTGTTTTGATTTTGATTTTTTTTTTCTTCCTTCTGAAAGCAATTCTGAACAGTTTGTCTAGAGGTCTGTAAAATTTCTAGGAGTTTCAGTCAGGGTGTTGACTGTCAGTTTTAGAGTCTGTAAAATTCTGAGATACGGATTATGGGGTTGTAATTCGGGGAATCTGACCGAGGGAATATCAGTCAGTCTACGGTTTTGAGCGTAGGGTTAGAATAGGAGCAGGGTTTGCAAGTGTACATGGTCTTGTATGCGGGATTTGTTCTATCACCTAGTAGAAACCTTAGAAATGCAGCAGTAGGCAGGGTTTTGCCGAAGCTGGGTATATCTGTGTGTGATTTATTTTCTGCATTTCTGTTTCTGTTATATTCTGTGATCTGTTTATTATTTTAATATCCTGTCAATTTTTCAATTCAGTTAAGAACTGTGATAAACCCTATTCACCCCCCCTCTAGGGTTAATCTAGATCCAATAAGTGGTATCAGAGCAGGTATTTTTTTTTAACTCTAGAGTCATGGGTAACCCTAGTTGTCTGTCTAGCGAGAGTCAGTCCAGTTCATCTCCAACTATTTTCACTGGAACAGATTTTATAAACTGGAAATCCAAAATGGAATTTTATTTAAAATCTGTTAATATTAAATGTTGGGATGTTGTTATCAATGGGTACGATATGGTAGATAAAGTTTTTAATTCTCGTGCTACACATATTCTTTATTCTCTTCTTGATGATAATCAATACAGTCTGATTTCCCATTGTTTACCTGCGCAGGAAATTTGGACAGCTCTCAATACGAAGTATGGTCAAATTGACAACTCCAGCTCAAAACCCCAGATTGTCAATCCAGATTCAGAATTCTGTTTAACAGGATTTACAAATGAGAATTTAGAAGGATCAGATGATGGAGAATCAACGGATGCTGAAGTTGAAAATTTCTCATACGAAGATTTGGTTTATATGTGTGTTGATTTAACTAAATCTGTTGATAAACTCAAATCTAAAAACAAAACTCTAAAATCTAGGAATTCTGAGTTGCACAGCAAAATTGATGATTTGGAATCACAACTTGAATATTTTAAAAACCTTTCAGATTCAGATTGTAAAAATTGTTTGAAATTGAGAACCAATCTTGTTCATCTCAATAAAAATATTCAAAAGTTTGAAGATGAAATTTTGGTCTTAAAAGCAAACAAGATTGAGTTATCAAATTTGAACAATCATCTGCAAAAGGAATTTGAAATTTTTAAAACTAATATTCATTCCAAACTTGAAATTGCAGAAAAAGAAAATTTGTTGAAATCGAATTCGATTTTGAAAGAACTTGAAAACGAGATTGAAAATTTCAAGAAATTTGAGTCTGGAAGTCGAAAACATTTTGAGGCTGAGATTGCTGAGTCCCAAACCAAAATAAAGTTACTCAAAGATGAAAATTTGGTTTTGAAATCTGATTTTAAAAGATGTGAGATCACTAAAAATCGTTGTTCAGATTTATTGAAAGAAAATTGAGATCTTAAAACTAAAATTCAACAACTTGAAACAATCTTGTCTAATTTTTCAAACGGTGAAAAATCTTTGAATATGTTGTTGAAAAACCAATTTTCTGTTCAAAATAAACGTGGACTTGGGTTTGAGAAAAATAATGTTTTTGAAAGACGAATTTCGAATGATTTGAAAAATCCTTCAAACAACCTTGAAAAGAATCAATTTGAAAATTTGAACTCTTATAATTTCAAAGGTTTTTTGAGTTAAAATCAAAATGAGAAATTGTTTTATAATAATCCTTCTAAACAATCCTGGATCCCAAAAGGAAATAAACCAAACTTCGTGAAATTCAAACAGATTTGGGTTCCTAAGGGTACACAGGTTTATTCTGATGGTTTGTTATATAAACAGGTTTGGGTACCAAAACGAACAAATACAACTGTGAGTTGTTTTACTGCCTTTGTTAGACCACTCAATCCTCTAAACAGTTAGCTACCAAAGGAGGCTGAGGAACAACTGTGCTGAAAAGAGAAACTGATTCAAACTGCTTCACATCATTGAATCATCTACTGTTCCTTAGCAAAGTCTGACGAGTTAGAGATCCACAACATTTTCTGTGAATCAGGTATGATTTCTGACCTCAACCTTGTAAATATTTTTTATTGTTTATTCCTGCTTCTTCTACCCCTTTCTATTTTATTTTCTTCTATTTTGTCTTTATTTGATTTGTCACTTCCATATCTCTTTGTTTATTCTGTGCTTCTTAAACTTCCAGTTGCAGAATTAATGATTTTCTGGAAATTTGCCTTACTTGTATAAAATCATCATGTGTTAATTGTTTCCATATACTGAATTTGAACTTGTATTTATCTGCAATTGTTTTGAAGTTTATTTTCTGATTTTTGAATTCATAACAGTGTTGATGCATTCATATCATATCTTGAACACTGTTAACTAGAATTCTAAATTTTTGAAGATCTGAATAATTAATGAAATTTCACACACTTATACGGTTTTGAGTCCCTTCCAATTCATTTTGGAAACGCTTAAAGTATTATACTCATTACAGCACTGTTACTTCTCAGTTGTGATAATCTCATTAATTTTTAGATTGGCTTGGTTGTTTCTGACGTGAAAAATATTTGGGTTAAATCAGTGATACATCTAGAATTTCATCCTTATTCATGATTATTATGGTTGAAATTAGTTTAGTTTGAAATCATCTGAAATTCCTGATATTTTGAATCTCACACACCACTTAAATCTGAAATTATTAACCTTGTGTGACTGATTCATTATATCTCAAAATTTGACATTAATTCAAATGATTTCAAATAAATTATTTTTATTCTTTGGATCATGAATATCTCACAAAATTGATGTAGATGATCTAAAATTTCTTGAGGACTTGTCAGAAAATTCTTGTGAAATTTCTTTGAAAATCCGGTCTTGAATTTCTCTGCTATTTCATAGTTATTTGATTTGAATGATTATTTGTTTAAAATCATTTGAAATTATTGATTTATTGAATCACACACATATTCTGAATGTGAAAATAATAATTTGGTGTGATCGATTCATTGAATCTAGAGATTTTTCATATTCCTCAAATGATTTCAAATAAACGGTAGTTCTAATCTTGGATCATGAAAGTTCTTATGCGACCATCCCCAGACAAGTCTGATGTGATATTGTGTTCTGCACTACTCTGATACTGTTCTTAGATAATTGCTTATTGTTTGTTTTGTCTGCTTGGGCTTTAAATTTCTGTTGTCTGTGATTGTCTTGGTAAAATCCTCGAGAAAGCAAGAACAATTGGTATCAGATGTGCTGAATTTTTTGTTGTATATATTTTAATCACTCTTGTCCTGTATAGTTCTTTATTCCTCTTGTAATTAATTTTTCAACTTTAAGATTATTTATTTTTTATTCATTCAGAAATTGAAATCAATATCCAAATTGTTCTGTATTTATAATTCATCAAAATATATCAGAATCTGAAATTGTGATGAATTATGACTGCAATATATTTCACAACAAGAGGAGATTTTATCTGGATTTTCATGATGGTTGAATATTTACTATAATATCTTTGAACTGGCAATTATTTCATGACCATACTCATTATCTATCATCATTCTGCCATCCATGATAATTTTTTTTTTAAATGTGGAGAGTTTAATATTTAAAAAAAAAATTATATATATATCATCTTGAATAAACAGTGAAAATGTTTGTGATGGAATTGTGGTTATGTTATTTTTCAGAATTAGTGTCAATTGAAAATTTTCAATAATCCCGGTACAGTTGGTCATATTTCATAATATAATTGATTTAGAAATTTATTTCACAGTCCATTTCTGTACCTATCACATTTCCATCATTCATACTGGTTGTATATACTGGGGAGTTTTTCATATTTAAAGCTAAAAATGATAAAATATATACATAAGCATGTCTCTAACCTCATTTAAAAATCCAAGCTCTGGTTATGCATGGTTATGAGACAACTTACAATTTAAGCTGCGACTGACCTCATTTAAAAATCCAAGCTTTTGTTATGCGTGGTCAGGGTGTTCTTAAATCAAAAGAAAAAGAAAAGAAAATAATGTGCAATATTTTTTTTAATATGAAATTATCCTTGGTGTATAATAACCAGCCTATCAATCCACTTTCTAATCTGTGAAATGTGTTGAAATTTTATGACGTATTATGATTTGTTGATTGATAGGTATTGGGATTTGAGATTATTCTTTTTTGTCACTTAAATTGAATTATAATTATAATTCAAATCCATCACTGTTTTTTTAGTCTCATTTTTTATAAAAATTCGTTTGAAAATTAATTGAAATTCATTTTTTATATAACTCTCCTCATTTATATAAATTTCATCGTAAATCAGTCATTTTCTGCATTGTGAAATATGCCACTAGTTCTCAGTTTATTATGATTTTTGTTTGACTGATTGAGATCTATGGTGACGATTCTTTCTCTTAAGCTGAAATTATATTTTTAGTAGTTTTTTCATCTTTATTTTAAATTCTATATCCTTTTGATGATAACAAAAGGGGGAGAATGGGTTGAGATTTTGATTTATGAGTGAATAGTTTATAAATATTTTTAATTCTGAAAATTTATTATTATTCATACATTTCACTCATGCACAGTTATAGGGGGAGTTGTCGGTTGTAGGGGGAGCAAATAAATAGGGGGAGTTCAATATTCACTGTCAAACACATTTATTTTATTTGTCAAACGCATTTATTACGATCAAAATCTTTTATTTGTTTGTCATCATCAAAAGGGGGAGATTGTTGTATATAACGGTGTTGTATACACAATTATATGATTTTTGTTTGATGATAACAACCAAATAAAAGATATTTTAATGTGTTTGATATTGTACTGTTATTGTAAATCATAGACTGAAATATAATATTTATATTTAAATAAAGTACAACTGTACAGAAATTTAAATATTCACAGTATTTTATTTGAATAGAATATTTTGTTTCAATTTCAAACAGTACACTCCACTATTTGTACATATCACTGATATACATTTCATATATACTTTGACACTGTTACATCATTCACTTTGTTCACATTTCAGACATACATTTCTCCCGTAAACTGACACATATACTTTTCTCTATCATCTTCGGTGTTTTATCTTCTGTCTTGTATCTTCAGTCTTCTATCTTCACCATCAGTTCAGTCTTCATACCTGTCATATACAAGAACACACACACAGTACACTGCAATAGAATTTAAGCTGAATATATGCGAATATAAATATTATTTTTAAAATTTTATTTGCCTAAGATTTCTGGTGTGTTTCTCATCATTTTTCATGACCTGATCTGATTTATAAAAACCATCAATCTGTGTCTAGACAGCGTGTGATATTCACAGTGATACACTATAAATACCACAAGGTAGACAATATGTAAATACAATGCAGGGACAGGAAAACTTGACTGATGGCTGCATATACACACGTGTATAAATACACGTGTGCACTGCCTCGCCAATCAGTTTATACAGCTGTGGAGCAGTCACATGGACTAAGCTCGACACAGTGGAAATGTCAAAGTCAACAAAGCAGAATTCAAACCGTAGGGTCGAGTAACAAAGATCAAGCACTACTCACAAGTACAAATATATCAGCAGTGTACATGCAATGTCAAGCCAGAAACAGCATTCCAGTCCAAGCAACAAATGTATGCAACATGTTTGAAGATCATGGCATTAAGTAAAGCAAATGAAATAAAAATGGTCGAGCAAATAATTTTCAGTCCAAACAGCAAATAATTCTATGCATGGTGCAAGGCATAGCAGTGGAGATAATGCAAGTGTAGGAGTACACGGTGCAAAACTGGGCATCATCAAGTTAACATAGTAAAGAGTGCCAAAGTGATAAACTCAACTCAACATGTATAATAGCATAATGAAGTCAGCTTGGTCGAGCAACAAGTACACAAGATATTGCAGTGCATCAAAGCATGTCAGGTTCATGTCAAGTCAGCACAACCAGAAGTGGTGTATTGACAATACAGCATTTTCAGACCAGCTCAAAAGTGTGTAAACTCATGTATGGTGATACAACAGTATATGTGCATGAAAACATGGTCGAGACTAGTGACAACATCATTACAGATGCAACAAACACAAACATGAAACATGTTCAAGCAGTAGAAATATTGGTGCAGGTATTTAAATTCAAATGATCAAGTTCAAACATGATGGGAACAGAATCAACAAGTTCAGGTTTAAGCTACATGAGTAACACAACATCAACAAGTATATATGAACAATACACATATCCTCAAAATAGCCACAAACATATACACAATGGAGCAAAGCATTAGTCAGCATGTTCATGCATGGAAATGGGTCGAGACAGATTGGCAAGTGAGCAATCAAACGTTCAGAAATTCCAGAAAAATAATTTTTGGCAAGATATCAATTTGGTGGTGCCAAACTTGAGTACGAGATTAAATTTGTTTCCAGAAATATGCATGCAAAGATTCAATCAAATCAAAGCCATTTTAAACACAAAGTTGGCAAGAATTCATATCAGCATTTAAAGCAGAAATTGGGAATTCACAGGATTGTTTAAGGACATTAATTCAGTGATAAATATATATATATATATGGCAAGATTTCACAAAACATATTTGGGAATAAATCAGAGAGATTTCTGCAGAAATCATTCATGACATGGTAGAAATCTCACAAGAGAAAATATTTTCTTTCCAATTTTTATCAAGCATTTAATTTCTGGAAATCAACCAGTTTCTTTTCAAGAAATGCAAGAGAAATTTACAGCATCATTTAAAACAAGTATTTCATCAAAGAGGGAAATCAAGCAAGGGATTATTTCCAGAAATAACATATCGGGCAAGGTTTCAAAGCAGTTGAAATCAGGAAATAAAGGCAGCTTTGTGAAATCATTCAAGGCGTTTTTTTTTTTAAAAAAAAGGGCAACCAACATTTCATCAATTCATTCAAGGCAGAAAATTAAATCATGCATGGGATGTTTCGATTAGCAAATTCGAAGAGAGTCTTCTGAGGAACAAATCAATAAGTTCTTTTGTTTTGGAAAGGAAACAGCTCAGCAATCAAGCATTTTTGGCAAACAGTGATTATGGAATTTCAGAAAAGCAATTTTGTGCAAGTTTCTTTTCTCACATGTTAGAAATCAGCAAGGAACTCAATCAGGCAACAATTCAAAATTCATTTAAACCGAACCATTCAAGCAAGGCAATCAAGTTTAATAATGCAGGGGATCTTTTTTCTAATATCCAGAGTTTATCAATTCAATCAAAGCCGAAGTTTTTCAATTTAATCAAGGCAAACCAAAAGAGGAAAGGAACTAAAATCAGCCACGCAAATCAGTCAAGCCACATAAACGAAATCAGAGCAATAATAGGATTTTCTAATCCTATTTTTAACACCATTCATCACTGGCAATCAACTATCGAAACCAAAAAACAAGCCACAAGTTTTTTCAAAGCAAGAATTTCTAGAAATACTCACAGTTTTTTCGATCGAGCCAGAGAACAATTCCAAATCAGTGTCGAGCGTAAGAGAGAAGCTCCAAATCACTGACCAGAGAGAAACAACGTGAAGAAGAACATCAGAGAACCAGATTACATCAATCTGAAGCTATCGCGATTGGATTTGGGGCAAAACCCTAGCCGCCATTTATTTTTCAGAGATAAAAGGAATCGGGCAAAAAACTAAATGATGAAACCAATTTGCAAATGGGCCGGCCAAAGAAATGAAGGACTTAAGTGTGTTTAATTTTAAAAGGGGATGATCCTTTTTATTTAAACTCCAAAGGGCTTTTTCTTTGTGCATTTTTGTTTTGATTTTGATTTTTTTTTTCTTCCTTCTGAAAGCAATTCTGAACAGTTTGTCTAGAGGTCTGTAAAATTTCTAGGAGTTTCAGTCAGGGTGTTGACTGTCAGTTTTAGAGTCTGTAAAATTCTGAGATACGGATTACGGGGTTGTAATTCGGGGAATCTGACCGAGGGAATATCAGTCAGTCTACGGTTTTGAGCGTAGAGTTAGAATAGGAGCAGGGTTTGCAAGTGTACATGGTCTTGTATGCGGGATCTATTCTATCACCTAGTAGAAACCTTAGAAATGCAGCAGTAGGCAGGGTTTTGCCGAAGCTGGGTATATCTGTGTGTGATTTATTTTCTGCATTTCTGTTTCTGCTATATTCTGTGATCTGTTTATTATTTTAATATCCTGTCAATTTTTCAATTCAGTTAAGAACTGTGATAAACCCTATTCACCCCCCTCTAGGGTTAATCTAGATCCAACAATTCCAATCCTATTGCCATGGACATGTTTCAGCCCAATACACATGCCGACCGAGGGGTCCCGGTCAATCCTGAACCAACAATCGAGGCAGAGGACCACTTTCACCCATCACTCATGGGCTGCACCGAACTGACCCCAAGAACCCGAAGCATGCTTCCACCCTGTCCTGCGACCCTCGCTAAAGCCACCTGTGCAGAATTGGATTTGTGGAAACAACTTCTCGGGGATGGGAATCAGAATGCCAGCATCATTAAACGCTTCACCAAAGGCTCCTCTTTTTAGAAAGTCGTGGATAACGTCCATCGCAGTCCTTTTACAAGGAAAATCAGGAGCTCCCGAAATCCACCGGACTTCAAGCTTCCATTCTTAGAACCTTATAATGGTAGAAAGGATCCCGCTATACATATTATGCGCTACATGCACCACATAGAAGTATCATCAGCATCAGTCAATGTCATGGCCAAATGCTTCCCTCTCTACTTAACCGACATCGCTGCCATGCGGTTTCGACAGCTAACAACTGAGTCGACATCTTGAATATGTTGGTCACCTTCTTCATTGAATAATTCAAAGTTCACATATCCCGACCCAAGAGCGTCGTGTTTCTCACATCCATCAAGCAACGGTCTGGCGAGACCCTACGCTCCTTTCTAGAAAGATTCAACGCAGCTATCGCATTGGTCGATCGACCTGAACCGTCGATGGTGCTCATGGCTGCCATGGCCGATGTCTTGGATCGAATAGATTTCAAGATCTCCCTCCCGAGGGACCCTCCAAAAGACATTGGAGACTTATATTCTGAAGTGGACATATTCCTCCGGCAAGGCGATTCTAATATTGAGATGGAAAATCTCTAGGTACTTGCTACAAAGGATGGAGGACCATCCATTGCTCGCTAAAATAAAGGAAAGCGGAAAGCCTCGGAAAAAACGACAGAAATGTGCGATTTTGGAGAGAGCCCAAATACGATAGATACTTTGAGCACAATTCCTCACCGTTGGACATATACCTCAATGTGCGAGGAACTCTTCCTTTTCCTAAGCCTCCTAGGAGGGAGCCAACTCAAAGAGAAC
The DNA here is from genome assembly GCA_030737875.1 of Allium sativum. NCBI lineage: Eukaryota > Viridiplantae > Streptophyta > Magnoliopsida > Asparagales > Amaryllidaceae > Allium > Allium sativum. The sequence goes on along the minus strand of CM060913.1, from coordinate 416,462,098 downwards.
GCGAATCATGATAACACTGCATGTTGCATGATATGGAAGGCCATGGCACCAATGAAAGTAGGCACTTGTGTGATCTCATGGAAGAACGTGTCAGACACGGAGAGCTACCCGAGGACGTTAAGAAACCCGTGGCATCCACACCGCCACTACTACCTTCCTATACTCCTCAGAATGGTTCCCATGCTCCTTGAAATGGGAACTATCCCGAGTCTAGCAATCGCGAGATCATCATCAACTTATCTGGATTAGATCATTTCGAATCTACCACCTTCCTTAGGATATAAGGAATGTGCCACTCTTTAAAGATTTCCAATAAATATGTTGATTGATGAAAACAAGAGGGATAGGATTTAACTCTCAAGATTGCCACATCCATAACAGTACAGTTACCCTATGAGTAAAATGGTTGGGTTGAAGTAAACACATACAAGATTAGGGTGTAATCCTAAGGCGTGCTCTGGATTCAACCTTACACCGATCAGAATTTGTTTTGGCTATGTAATAAATTTAGGCATTAATAAAGTTTTATTTCTCAAGCATGGTTTATGTTTAACGAGCGTAAGTATCTTACCAGACGTGTTAGGGTCTTTAATCCAAAACCAAGTATGGCTTATACTCGTCCCTAAGGTATGGCTGATACCTAGGCATACAACCCACTTGTCAAGATGTGGCAAACTCAAATCTTTCTCAAAACGAGTATGGATTGTACCAGAACCAAAATCCCCCGGTATGGATTATACTTGGGCGAATCCCACTGCCTTATCAGGACTTGACAGGAAAATACTATCAAATTTCCTGGGTATGGTTTATGCCCTTCTTCGAATTTTCTGGGCATGGTTTATACCCCCTTCAAATTTTTTGGGTATGGTTTATCCCCCTCTTTGGATTTCTAGGTATGGTTTATATGTAACAACCCGAAAAATCAAAACCAATTTAAATGTTTTATTTTGGCAATTTTGATGAATTTTGAATATTTAAAATGATTTATTTTAAATAATAATGAGAGAAATTTATTTTGAATAGAATTAGAATGTATATAATTTTTTGAATCGACATTAGAATATAAATATTTATTTTAATTATAAAAGGAATTGGAAATGGCGCGGTAGTTTGAAAATTCGATTTCAAATTTCAAATGAATGTACAGGATTCAAAATAAACCGAATTTTAGCGAAACCAAAAATATTGGAATCTATTTGGAAATATCTTTCCAATGAATCTAAAAAATTGAAATTTCATAACTGGGATAAAAAGTTATGCCCAGTTGAAAATTCAGAATAGTCGCTACGAAAAATATAGCCCTTAAAAATGGAAATTTTGCAAATGACCTCCATTTTCGACAAAACCACTTTTGTTGGATCCGAAATGTCAAATTATTGCTAGATTACAAAATTCATAATTTTTAGAATCAATATGTGAGCGTGGCAAAGGAAAACGTGTTTTGACAGTTTCAGTCAATTTGGATCGACTGGAAAATGGCCATTTTTCAAACGGCCTCCAAATTCAATGAAATTAGTTTGGTTAGGTATGTATCATCAATACAAAGCTAGAAATAATTTTCCTGTAATTTTTGGAGTTAGTATGAGGCCCCGGTAAATTAAAATATACGTTTGAATTTAGAATATACTGATTTATATTTTAAATTAAATGAAAACTGATCGAAATGGTTGTATTGGGCTACGAAACCTATCCCATTGTGTTTGGAATAGGGGTATTACGCTAAGGACGATAGTCAGTGAGTTCGATTCGGGGTTTGAATAAAAAGTCAACCGTGGGTGGAATAAAATATATAATATAAATTTAATTATAATCTCTAACCCAACCCCCTCTCTTTCATGTGGAAATCAATTTAGGTCAGAAAAAAATAAAAATAAAAACATGAAACCACTCGATAGCCGCCGCCCTCCAAGCGCTCACTACCACCTCCATCCCCCACCGCCGCGCCCTAGGCTGCCGCGCCCCTTCCCCTCCCTAGCTCCTCCTCTCTCCTCTCACGCCTCCTCTCCTCTAACACCTTCCCCCAAAACTAACGACAGGAAGGAAGACCCTGGAGCCACCGTCTGAGCTTCCTTTTTTATTTTTATTTTTAATTAAGCATAGAACTTTTTTATTTACTTTAAATATATAAAAACATTATTTAAATTCGGTTTTTAGTTTTATAAATAACATAGCAAAGAAAAGATCGAATTTTTATAATAGGAAAGATTGAATTTTTATAATAGAATTGATCAAAATTTTAAAATATGAAAAGATTATATTTTAATATATGAAGTAGCGTTATAAAAAAATTATGATTTTTATACATTCAGTAGAAGTATAAAAATGTGATTTTTACCATATATGTAGCAAAGTAAAAATATGACTTTTATTGTTTGAATGGTTAAATAAAAATATGATTTTTATTCTGAAGAGAGCGTCATAAAAATATAATTTCTATATAAGTAGCGGATTAAAAATAGAATTTTTATATAATAGAGAATATAAAAATATGATTTTTTTTGTATATGTAGCAAAATAAAAATCTGATTTTTATTATATATATATGTTGAAATAAAAATGTGAATTTTATAGCGTTGAAATGAAAACGTGATTTTTTAATATGAACAGCGTGAAAAGGTGGAGTCGGAATGTCGGGCGAATGCAAACCGTTCAGAAATAGAGAATGGAGGAGTGGAACCCAAAGGTGAGAACTCCTCACTATAATTTTTGTACAGTTATTTATTTTATAAATGCATATATGAACTGTTCCCCATCGTCCACAGACCATAGAAGACTTGTTTGATAGTTTGGTTTGGTTGATTAGATTGTTTGGTTGAATTTGGTTGTTTGGGTGAAATGAATTGATTAAAATTGTTATGTGTGTATAGCGCGAGCCAATATAAGGACAAGGGTAATGCTAGACATTACCTGATTTTGATATCGTGCCGTTATGTCTCCAAAATTTTCTAAAATATGTTAGAACAATAAAAATATCATTTCTATTATGCAAATGAACCAAATAAATATTTTATCGTTAAAATATAATTTTTAATGGGTATATGAATAAAATAAATGTTCATTTACAAATTAGACGATTTGTTTATGAACACCCATTTTACTGATATAGATTGGGACGATATATTTTACACATCGCCCAACTGCACAAATACTATTCAGTGTTTGTGGACTGAAACCCCACACGAGTGTTGGGATGATATTTGACGTACACTAATCCCAACTGTTTAGTGGTATATCAATCGATTGGTTGACAGGCTGTTGTAAGCGTTAAATATTCATATTTAATGCTTATGCAGTGTGGAATGCACTCTGGATGATGGTTGACTGTATTTGATTATTGTTGTATGCATGTGCGTATGAAATCCATATAAATCACATTATATGGTAATTGATTGTGTCTAATTCCAGTTCAGAAAGAACGAATATTTTAAAATAATGAATATTTTAAAATAATGAATATTTTAAAACAATATTCAGTAAACGAACCAAAATATGATTTTGATGTCCGATTTGGGATGGACACGAATATATTTAAATATATAAAGCGTGTTGATTAGGTTAGTGCCATTTTAACGTGAACAATATTTATATCAATTTTATTCATTTTTTATAATGAATATCAAAAAGGAATTGATATCAAAATCTAATGTTTTGAAAATATTATCATTTATATATTAATGATATGGAATATTCAATTTCAATTTGAAATTGAATATGAGTTGAAATCGTTTTGAAAACGAATTTAAAATGATATATAAAATACGTTTTAAATGGAAATTGACGAAATATTATATATATATATATATATATATATATATTATACATATAATATAATGGCCTGAATAGAACACGCTGCGCTGCGGCAATTCGCGAATTTCGACCATTAACTTCGAATGGACACTACAGGAGATCCGACCGTCTGATTCTTCTAAAACTGGAACCGTTGGGTTCGTATCGAAAAGAGCTTTCTAACTAATATTAGAGATTTGAAATCTAATGGTTGGATTTGTAATTATGTCTAAATCAAATTTGGAAAAGGTCGCTGTAAGTGCAGTTCGACGACCGTTTATGGAAATCGAATGTACGGGCCTTGATAAAAATATTAAAAATATCAATAATTTATGTAAAATCATAACAAATGATTTGGAAAGAATTAGGATGAAAATTTCCATATTCGAAAAGATAAAAATAGATTTTTATCGAAATGAACTAGTTTTGAACTAGAATTATAATCTAATTATTTTTAAAATAATTAAACTGGATTTGAAATGGTTTTGAAAATAACCGGAATTTCCAATATATGAATTGGAATGGATTTGAATCGAATTTATCTTCAGAATATTTCGATATTGGATTCCGTGATTATACGGACATTGTGGAGGAATTTGGAAGGTATATATATTGTTATTCCAATTCGATATTTGTTGATTTCAGAATTTGTTATTGAATATAAGCCGATATATTTCTATTCAGAGCCTTGTATTTAATATCAAATGGGATTTTGGGTTTGTCATGAACGGTGTCTTCACTAACACTGTTCTTAAACCCAGTTGAGTTAAGAAAATTAGAAACTAATTGGAGATTAGTTAAGTTGAATGGTTTCCTGGCTATTGATCTGATGTTGGTTTCGGCATTCGGGGTTAATACTTAGGGAGTTGTTCACTTGCTAATTTACGGTTAAAGGCTGATGGAATGGAATGTGATTTTGGGTTTATAGTGAATCGTGTTTTAAATGACATTGGTTCTTTAACCCAGATAAAGACAAGATATGATTTCACAAGTTAAATAATCATTAATATTGATTTTTGCGAAGATTAGGACCAAGTGGAGTTTAATATCTTTAATTAGATTGAAATGATCGAGAATGGAGTATCACCAGTTTTGCTCCCGGCGATAGTTAAATCTTTAATTAAGTTTGAACGTGAAATGTTAATTAGATTTACCGATAATATCGTGGTGTTAGATATAAAGTATTACCAGTTTTGCTTCATGGGATGAATAGGTGGGGATCGGGAAATAAAACAAATCATTACTTCGGTAAGTTGCGCTAATCCAGACTAGTTTCGATAAAACATAATTTGGTTTGAATTAATATTCAAAGGAAGATTAAAGAATAGATTTAAAGAATTTATCTTTGATAAAATTAATGGGAACCTTTCCCAAAGTATAAGAATATCTGAATAAAGAAATATTCTGGATTGGAATGAGGCATATGTTGTGTTTTTATAGCACTTGTTTATTATATACGCGAGTTATTCAGAAAGACCAGGTTTATCCAATTCTGAATAACTGATTCGACGATGTGTCGAGGATGAAGATGGTGGTTGAAGACCGGAGGTCTTCACATCATTTGGATGATTACTGATGTCTTGATTGGGCTGTACACCCAAGACAAGGTAATAAGTGGTGATCGTCCAGACGTACTTGGAGATCGACCGGATATGCGAGGGCCTCTCTCCTGTATTGGACATATGGGATGAGGAATAAGGTGCCACCGGTTTCGTTTAAACCCAGAACAAACTTGTAAATGGATGTGTGTATAACATCGGATTTCATTCTGTGTGATTGATAGACATCGGTTGCATAACTTGAATTGCCTATGTGGCATGCTGAGATGCAAATGATCAAGGCTTCTATTGAAAAGCAGATCCTTGTGATTGATGATCAAAGCACGACTTTAATATAGCATAGCTTTGTGTAGCGTTAATTCGCGAGCCTCACACCCCGGTGTGAACCAGAAATGGGAGAGGACATCAGGGAGGACATGCGTTTCTTTCTAGCTAGGAGGGGTGTCAGCGTTTTGCAAGCCCTAACGTTTTATTTATGTGGATGATAGATAGCGACGCGCCTCGGTTATATCGGTCTTCGTGGAGCCGTGGATGGCCTTTATACAGACTAGATTGACGCCCCATAGGGCGGGGAAACGCAGTGTTCAGGCATTTTAATCCACATCGGGTGGACCGGCCCTCACGATCCAAAGGTCACTCGAGCTCTGACCTGAGACACGGGCTAGAGCGTCTCGAAGCGGAAGGACGATCCCTTGCCTTGGTTCACAGATGGAAATCCAACTTCCAATATGTGACTTTGTTGTTTTGATTGTCGAGCCTAGTATGGCAACATAGTGGTATGGGGCACTTATGCCGTCTATGATAGATACTTATGATTGAAATTGTTTTGACACTATACACTTATAGTAATAATAAAATATGAAATTTCACGTATCAAGCATTTTTGGCTATTAGAGGTAAAAACTCCAACCTCCGGCTTGCGTTGCATTGTGTGATGGGACCTAAGTCTTATAATATCTTCATTGTTCTTTATTTAGCATTGCGTTGTTGTTTTATGCACTGGTATTCTTGGGAAAAACTTATTCCGTGTTATACGGCGTGGTCCCTTGATTTACCTTACTTTAAAACCAAGATAATAACTGTTTTAGTTCTCAGACCAGTCACATGACTGACCTGGAGTTTATTGTTTTAACCTAAACTCTGGGTGCCCCTATTTTCCGCACCGGCAGCTAGTAGTTTTGGTTTTGCAGATTTATATTCACGGGATCCTGATATACGGCTGAAGCGATATTCGGAAAGCTCTGTATCCTTGTATTACTTTCAGTTGTGTTTTGTATTGTTTTCCGCTGCTATGTATTTAAATGTAATTTAAATCTTTGATATTGATCAAATGTATATGATTTATTCATACTCTGTTATATTCTTGTATTCTGATGAAATTGTTGTAATAAGCAATGAAAATTTCTTCTGTTTTTGTCCCAATGTGGCTTATTCTCAACTCAATCTGTGTTTTCCTTCACTAGACAGTTCGAGTCGTTTCAGCTAGTATCAGAGCTTTGGTTTATAGAGCTCGGAGAACAAGACACGTTAGAACCAAACGAAAGAATTCATCAGAGATTGGATTAGTAATATCCAATGAGAATGACTCGTTAGAGATATGATCAGTAGTATCCTTGAACGAGTGTGAAGAGTGATTTTTTTAAAATAAAGATGAAAACATTTTATGTTTTGAAAATTTAAATCAATTATTCGTATTTTAATATTATTTTTATATTGATTTGGACAATCAAGTATATAAAGATTTTGCATATACGTCTGATCCACGTGTATTTGAAGTTTTAATATACTGGATAGATATAGAATTACACTCTGGTTGCCCAGACATAATTCTGGTGATGTCGTGGCATCACCAGCATTCGTTTTCGAGTTTCGAAAGTGAGATATCTATATATTTCTATTAAACTGGTGTGAGAACCAAAACTAGATAGGATTATTTGTTGTGAATAGGCATCAAAACATGATTATCTATGTATTAAAGTTATATGTTTGAAACGATAATCCACTAATTGATTGATGGTTGTGTTGTATGATTATTTGTTAACCAATAAAACCATTATGTGAATGAACGGTACATATAACCAAATTGTATCAAATTTTGAACGTAATTAAAAATTGATAGAAATTGCAAGCATATACATGTATATACATTGAACAGGTTATAGCAGGGAAGCTAAGCAGAGGAATAAAATTGTTTGCCCCATAAATAGGTACATGTTTATTGTATTTCTTGGGGTTTTTGATGATTTTATGAGCCGCTTGGCTGTTTCTTTTGGTTTTTTGATTGGAGAGGCCTTTGTGGCAGTTTGGGGATTTTCTCGGTGCTCCCGTACAAAGTAGGTTATGGCAAAAAAATTCGAAAATTTAGGGTGTTAACCAAATTTTTGAAAAATTTGAATTTTTTTAGAAACTGATAAGTTGAAGAATAGAAGCTAGAATGAAAGTTGAGTTGTTTAGTTAAATAACTTTCAGCTCCGTTCCTTTTCGGGGATGAAAAGATTTTAAATTGGGGAGATTGTAACAAACCGGAAAATCAGAACCAATTTAAAATTTTTATTTTGGCAATTTTGATGAATTTTGAATATTTTAAAATGATTTATTTTAAATAATAACGACGAGAAATTTATTTTGAATAGAATTAGAACATATATATTTATTTGAATCGACGTTAGAATATAAATATTCATTTTAATTATAAAAGGAATTGAAATGGCGCGGTAGTTTGAAAATTCGATTTCAAATTTCAAATGAATGTACAGGATTCAAAATAAACCGGATTTTAGCAAAACCAAAAATATTAGAATCTATTTGGAAATATCTTTCCAATGAATCTGATTGAAATTTCATAGCGGGGATAAAAAGTTATGCCCAGTTGAAAATTTAGAATAGTCGCTATGGAAAATATAGCCCTTAAAAATGGAAATTTTGCAAACAATTTCCGATTTCAACGAAACCACTTTTGTTGGATCCGAAATGTCAAATTATTGCCAGAGTCCAAAATTCATAATTTTTGGAATCAATATGTGAGTTTGGAAAAGAAAACGTGTTTTGACAGTTTTAGTCAATTTTGGATCAACCAGAAAATGGCCAGTTTTCAAACGGCCTAGAAATTCAATGAAATTAGTTTGGTTAGGACCGTATCGCCAATACAAAGCTAGAAATAATTTTTTTGTAATTTTTGGAGTCATTATGTGGCCCTGGTAAATTAAAATATATGTTTGAATTTAGAATATACTGATTTATATTTTAAATTAAATTAAAACCGATCGAAACGGTTGTATTGGGTTACGAAACATATCCCGTTGTGTCCGGGATGAGAGCATTACGCTAGGGATGACAGTCGGCGGGTTTGATTCGGGGTTCGACTAAAAAGTCAACCGTGGGTGGAATAAAATATATAATACAAATTAAATTATAAAAGCTCTAATCCACTCCCCTCTCTTTCACGTGGAAATCAATTTAGGTCAGAAAAAAAACAAAAACTTGAAACCGCTCAATAGCCGCCGCCCTCCAGGCGCTCACCGCCACCTCCATCCCACACCGCCGCGCCCTAGGCTGTCGCGCCCCTTCCCCTCCCAAGCTCCTCCTCTCTCCTCTCATGCCTCCTCTCCTCTAACCCCCTCCCTCAATAATAACGATAGTAGCGAAGACCTCAGAGCCACTGCACCACCCCCACCGCGTCACCATCACCCGCGCGCCACTTCCCCCCACCTCCGGCGGCTTCAAGCGATGGTACACGAAGATTTTCCGGTGGGAACTCCAGTTCGATCCACAGACAAATTTTACAGTGAGCTTCCTTTTTTATTTTTATTTTTAATTAAGCACAGAACTTCTTTATTTACTTTGAATATATAATAACATTGTTTAAATTCAGTTTTTAGGTTTATAAATAACATAACAAAGAAAAAGATCGAATTTTTATAATTGGAAAGATCGAATTTTTACAATAGGAAAGATCGAATTTTTAAAATATGAAAAGATTATATTTTTTATATATAAAGTGGCGTTATAAAAAAATACGATTTTTATATATTCAGTAGAAGTATAAAAATGTGATTTTTACAATATATATAGCAAAGTAAAAATACGACTTTTATTGTTTGAATGGCTAAATAAAAAATATGATTTTTATTCTGAAGAGAGCATCATAAAAATATAATTTTTATATGAGTAGCAGATTAAAAATAGAATTTTTATATAATAGAGAATATAAAAATGATTTTTTTTATATGTAGCGAAATAAAAATCTGATTTTTATTATATATATATATATATATATGTTGAAATAAAAATGTGATTTTTATAGCGTTGAAATAAAAATGTGATTTTTAATATGAACAGCGTGAAAAGGTGGAGTCGGAATGTCGGGCGAATGCAAACCATTCAGAAATAGAGAATGGAGGAGTGGAACCCAAATGTGAGAACTCCTCACTATAATTTTTGTACAATTATTTATTTTATAACTACATATATGAATTGTTCCCCCTCGTCCACATACCATGGACGACTTGTTTGATTGTTTGGTTGAATTTGGTTGTTTAGGTGAAATGAATTGATTAGAATTGTTATGTATGTATAGCGCGAGCCAATATCAGGAGAGGGGTAATGCTAGACATTACCCGATTTTGATATCGTGCCGTTATGTCGCCAAAATTTTCTAAAATATGTTATAACAATAAAAATATCATTTCCATGGTGTAAATGAACCGAATAAATATTTTATCGTTAAAAATATAATTTTAACGAGTATATGAATAAAATAAATATTCATTTACAAATCAGACTATTTGTTTATGAACACTCATTTTACTGATATGGATTGGGACGATATATTTTACACATCGCCCAATTACACAAATAGTATTCAGTGTTTGTGGATTGAAACCCCACACGAGTGTTGGGATTATATTTGACGTACACTAATCCCAACTGTTTAGTGGTATGTCAATCGATTGGTTGACAGGCTGTTGTAAGCGTTAAATATTCATATTTCATGCTTATGCAGTGTAGAATGCACTTTGGATGATGGTTGACTATGTTTGATTATTGTTGTATGCATGTGTGTACGAATCCATATAAATCACATTATATGGTAATTGACTGTGTCTGATTCCAGTTCAGAAAGAATGAATATTTTAAAATAACAAATATTTTAAAATAATGAATATTTTAAAACAATATTCAGTAAAAGAATCAAAATATGATTTTGATGTCCGATTTGGGATGGACACGAATATATTTAAATATATAAAGCCATGTTGACTAGGTTAACGCCATTTTGACGTGAACAATATTTATATCGATTTTATTCATTTTTATAATCAATATAGAAAAGGAATTGATTTCAAAATCTAATGTTTCGAAAATATTATCATTTATATATTAATGATATGGAATATTCAATTTTGATTTGAAATTGAATATGAGTTGAAATCGTTTTTAAAACTAATATAAAATGATATATAAAATACATTTTAAATGGAAATCGGTGAAATATATATTATATATATTATATACATATATAATATAATGGCCTGAATAGAACGCGCCGCGCTGCGGCAGTTCGTGAATTTCGACCGTTGACTTCGAATGGACATTACGGTAGATCCGACCGTCGGATTCTCCTAAATCGGAACCGTTTGGTTCATATCGAAAAGAGCTTTCTAACAAATATTAGAGATTTGAAATCTAATGGTTGGATTTGGAATTATGTCCAAATCTAATTTGGAAAAGGACGTTGTAAGTGCAGTTCGATGAACGTTTTGTGGAATCGACTGTACGGGCCTTGATAGAAATATTAAAAATATCAACAATTTGTGTAAAATCATAACAAATGATTTGGAAAGAATTGGGAAGAAAAATTCCATATTTGAAAAGATAAAAATAGATTTTTATCGAAATGAACTAGTTTTGAACTAGTATTATAATCCAATTATTTTTAAAATAAGTAAACTGGATTTGAAATGGTTTTAAAAATAACCAGAATTTCCAATATATGAATTGGAATGGATTTGAATCAAAATTATCTTCGGAATATTTCGATATTGGATTACGTGATTATATGGGCATTGTGAAGGAATGTGAATATATATATCGTTATTCCAATACGATATTTGTTGATTTCAGAATTTGATATTGAATATAAGCCGATATATTTTCTATTCAGAGCCTTGTAGTTTGTCGTGAACGGTGTCTTCACTAACACTGTTATTAAAACCAGTTGAGTTAAGAAAATTAGAAACTAACTGGAGATTAGTTAAGTTGAATGGTTTCCTAGGTATTGATCTGATGTTGGTTTCGGCCTTCGGGGTTAATACTTAGGGAATTGTTCACTTGCTAATTTACGGTTAAAGGCTGATGGAATGGAATGTGATTTTGGGTTTATAGTGAACTGTGTTTTAAATGACATTGGTTCTTTAACCCAGTTAAAGACAGGATATGATTTCCCAAGTTAAATAATCATTAATATTGATTTTTGGGAAGATTAGAACCAAGTGGAGTTTTAATAAATCTTTAATTAGATTGAAATGATCGAGAATGGAGTATCACCAGTTTTGCTCCAGGCGATAGTTAAATCTTTAATTAGATTTGTATGTGAAATGGTAATTGGATTTACCGATAACACCATGGTGTTAAATATGAAGTATTGCCAGTTTTGCTTCATGGGATGAATAGGTGGTGATCGGGAAATAAAACAAATGATTACTTCGGTAAGGTGCGCTAGTCTCGACTGGTTTGGATAAACCATAATTTGGTTTATTCAAAGGAGGATTAAAGAATAAATTTAAAGAATTTATCTTTGATAAAATTAATGGGAACCTTTCCTAAAGTATAAGAATATTTGAATAAAGAACTATTCTGGATTGGAATGAGGCGTATGTTGTGCTTTTATAGCACTTGTTTATTATATACGTGAGTTATTCAGAAAGACCGGGTTTATCCCATTCTGAATAACTGATTCGACGATGTGTCGAGGATGAAGAAGTTGGTTGAAGACCGGAGGTCTTCACATCGTTTGGTTGATTACTGATGTCTTGATTGGGATGTACACCCAAGACTAGGTAATAAGTGATGATCGTCCTGACATACTTGGAGATCGACCGAATATTCGAGGGCCTCTCTCCTGTTTTGGACATATAGGATGAGGATTAAGGTGCCTCCGGTTTTGTTCAGACCTAGAACGAACTTGTAATTGGATATGTGTCTGACATCGGATTTCATTCTGTGTGATTGATAGACATCGATTGCATAGCGTGAATTGCCTGTGTGGCATGCTGAGATGCAAATGATCAAGGCTTCTGTTGAAAAGCAGAGTCTTGTGGTTAATGATCAAAGCACGACTTTAATATAGCATAGCTTTGTGTAGCGTTAATTCGCGAGCCTCACACCTCGGTGTGAACCAGAAATGGGAGAGGACTTCAGGGAGGACATGCATTTCTTTCTAGCTAGGAGTGGTGTCCGTTTTACTTATGTGGATGATGGATAGCGAGGCGCCTCAGTTATATCGGTCTCTGCGGAGCCGATGGATGGTCTTTATACAGACCAAATTAATGCCCCATAGGGCAGGGAAACGCAGTGTTCAGGCATTTTAATCCACATCGGGTGGACCGGCCCAGATGATCCAAAGGTCACTCGAGCTCTGACCTGAGACACGGGCTAGAGCATCTCGAAGCGGTAAGGACGATCCCTTTCCTTGGTTCACAGATGGAAATTCAGCTTCCAATACGTGACTTTACGGTTTTGATTGTAGAGCCTAGTATGGCAACACAGTGGTATGGGGCACTTATGCCGTCTATGATAGATACTTATTGTAACAACCCGCCTTTTTGCCCAGTTCTTGTCGGTAATTAAACCGACTCAAACCGTTCAAAAAGACGAATTGTTATGGGTGCATACATATATTGAACAAAATAACAGAATTTTTCATTGCAAAATACAATGTTACATCAGAGTTACATAAAATATCAGAGTTACAACACACAGCGGAAGAAAAGAAAATATACTCTCAGCGGAAGAAAATCATATGATATAGCAGAAGCTCCCATCTCTTGCATGAACTCCAACTCTAAAAGCATTCCGAATCCTGCTCCAACGATCTATAACTGCAAACTAAACTACTAGCTGCCCGTGAAAAATTATGGGCACCCAGAGTTTAGGTGAGGGAACAATAAACTCCAGGTCAGTCGTGGGACTGGTGTGAGAACTCAAAACAGTTATTATTAGGTTCATTTTAAAGTTGGGAATTTCACCGAACCACGCCGCTAACGCGGAACGGGTTTACTCCATGTGAATACCCGTGCATATAAATACGCAATGACCTTTCAAAAATGAAGTTATCATAAGCTCGTCCCACATCACACAATGCAAGCGCACACCAGATGGGCGAGGTCTATCTTATGATAACCAAACATGCTTTCATACGTAAAATCCTCTTTCAAAGCCATAACATACATATATATATATATATATATATATATAGTGTGGAAAACATTTCACAAATAAATGTATTAATCGTAGACGGCATAATACCCCATCCTATTATGTCGCCATATATATATATATATATATATATATATATATATATACAAACCAAAATCGTGTGGTACGTATTGGAGATTTGGTTTCCAACTTGATGATTCCTGGCACGAAAGATCAATCGGAACACAAACGAAATGTAATCAAGGGTTTTTCATCCAGACGCGGACACCAATACAAATCACGAGGTAGATCAACGGTTTTCGACCAGACACGGCCCCCCGAACATACCCTATTCCAGAAGTCATAAGTGGTTTCCCACCGCTGCAGCGGTCATCATCAATTCATATATATACACAACCTAACCGCCAGTTTCTCATCATCCGGGGTGTGAGGTTTTTCGATGTCACGTCATACACAAAGCTAAGCTTCGATAAGCCATTCTTTGATCATCACTAGCTCGTTACCTAACTTGGGTATGTCACATTGACAATTCACGACATATCACTGATTTCAATCAATGCATACCCTCTAAGTTCCTATGACTTAGAGACGAGGATAATATATTGCCACAAATCAGATATTCATTAACGGAAATCAGTGCTATGCAGTCAATTTCAATGTCAGACACACCATCCATACAAGACCGTTCTGGGTCTGAACGGAACAACCCGAAAATACTTAAATTTGTTCAGCTCTCATGCAACTCACATCTCGTATCGGGTGGCCTACCCAACCGAGACATTAATCAATCTAAACAATTCAAGTATTCCCGGTCTTCATTCGTCGTTTACCAAGTCCTGAATTGCTTCATAACTTCGTATTATTACTTGAAATGGTTTTCGAACATATGCTCAATCCCGGTCTTTCCAAGTAATAAGCGTACTTTAAACAGTAGCTATGGTTCACACAGGCTTTTCAATTCAAATCTCCTTCCACATAGTTATCAATTCATTTACAACTAAAGATTTGAATTTCTATAATTTTGTACATCTCGTTATCATCTTAAATTCTTCTTTGAAATCAAAGAGTATACCTTCGCTTCAATTTCTTACTTTTAATTCCCTCGGATCGAAGATTTTGACTAAATTCCAATTACGATACGAATTTCCACAACTCAATCTTATTGGGTTTCAAGAATGGTATTATTGAAGATACGATTCACGATAGAACCCAAATCAATCGTCATTGAATCATAAATTACACAGAAATTTTATCCACTTATATTCGATATAAATTCTCATAATCAACGAATACTATAAGTAGAATAACGATATAATAATATCTTTCAAATTCCCCAGATAGTATACATTTACATCATGAGGTTCATACCAAATATCGAAGATTATTTCTATCTAGCTTATTTAAATCAAGGTGAGAACCCGTATCTTAATTGAAAGGTTTATTCAACTCTTTGACATTAGATCCGGATAGAGATACCATTAACTTATCTTCAATATTAATTTCCGTATCCAACTCATATTATAAGCTGAATAACGGTGAAATACCCTTTTAAATTCCTCAGATAATAAGAGTTTTCATTTACCGAACTAATATCAAACATCCGAAGATTTATCTCCAACCATATCCAATTATTTAGTATTAAAAACCCGTATTAGTATAAATCTAAATTCCATATAATATTTCTAATACTCTTAAACCTTTGAAAACATTCCACAAATAGTTACTTATAGTTCGGAACATCGTTTACGGGTTAAAACTTCAAAATAGATTGTTTTCGAAGAAAGCTTTACAATAGCGTTCCAAAAGTGTTACAAAAGTGTTACAAAACAGTTATCTTAACTATTTTGATCAAAATATCGTTTATCTTAGCCAAAACTTAAACTTTACAATTGAAAACACCTTTTCATAATTTGTAATGATTTTACAATTTTTTTTCCATATTTTTAAAAAATTTAAAAATAGCTGTTTATAGTTATGGGCAACAATTGTTCTTACATCGATCTTTTCCGAAACAGTTTCAAACATAACTTGAAAACTATAACCCGAAATTAAAATCTGCTTTCACTCATTTGAAAGCTCTCGTAAATAGGAATCAAACGTTTTTCGTTTCGTGGAAATCCGATTTAAATTGGAAAAGTTATAAGCATTTACATATTGCCATAATGCGACAAGCTCTAATTTTAACCAAAATAATCATTATTCTTAAAAACTTCAAAATACCTTAAAAATCATTATAAACTTATATAAATCATTTAAATTGACTTTTCAAATTATTTGGATTTAAAACACAACTTTTTTTCTTCTAATTAAACCACCATTCAAATAATTTCAATTAGATTTTTATTTAACCATCCCATCCGTCGGATCAGTTAGGGATAGCCAGGGAGAGCAGGAAACTGATTTTCCAAACCCAAGCCTAGACACTATCCTCTCTGTCATCCTAGAACGTTCTGGTGTATATTATATCATTATATATAAAAATCATATTCAAATTAAAATCTCATTTCGAATTTAAATTGATTTTTTTTTTTTTACCAAAACCAGTTTTGCATAGATATAAAGATCGTTATACAAAAATCAATACATAATTTAAATTATTTTCCAACTCCTAATTCAATATTTAAAAGTTGATATTAAATTCAAAACCAAAATTTTTAAATATTATTTAATAATTAAATAAAATCATATATATGAAGTAGAATCTAAATCGATCACCCATATATTCCACAACCACGGTGTGTTTGTGTGTGTGTGATCATACAATGCAATCATATCTATCCAAATGAACTATACGATCAAATGGATATGAATTCATTCATCACAACAACATTAAACTGTGCACAAGCGTTACAGACAATAACGCTTACTCGTGTTCAGTGTATTATCTAATTCATGAACAACCATTCAAACATCAACATCCATCACACAATCATCATCAACAAATTATAATTAATCTCAGCTAATTAAAATTAACTAATTTAAATAAAATTTAAATTAGAAGTTCTCACTAACAGCTCTCCAAATCTTCACGGTAGGCGAGCCTAGTTGAGTGAATCGTCGGACAGTATTTCGGCGCAACGTCTTCTTCACAAAAATATATATAATATAATATACACTAATCTCTCTTTATATTATAAGAGGAGGAGGAGGAGAAATGACGAACTTTGGCAAGGTGGTGGTGGAAAGGAGGAAGACTTATGCCATGGAAACCATGGCCATAAGCTTTAAGAAGAAGAGAGAAAGAAAAGAAGTGAGAATGAATGAAAAAGTGGAAGGAAAGGGTGGTATTTGTAGGAAAAGAGGAGTAAGGAGAGAGTGACACATCATAGGACATGTGTATTACATGCATGAAAGGGAGCATGCATAAAGACATGTGTCTTAACACTTGTCTTAAGAAGAGAAGGTGAACATTTGGTAGCATTTCCCTTAAATGCTATGAAAACTAAAGGCAACACTTAATTCTAACGCTACTAATTCATGTTATAGTTTGACAAATGCGATCGAACGACAAATAGTATCAACAAATCCAAACTTATTAATAATCATTCCTATTTATAATTCAAGTAAAACTTATCATATAACTTATCAAAATAAATAAAATAATAATTATTATTCTTGTAAAATCATAAAATAAATTATCCTTTACCAAATTCATATTTTACAAATCAATATTATCAAAATCAGAAAATATCATTACTTAAACATAAATCTTATAATAAAAAAAAATTCAAAATAAGTTTTCTTATAAAAATCATAATAAAAATAAAATACTTATACAAAGTTAAAATTCATATTTAAACCTAATAAAATCAATTTATATTCATAAAATCAAAAATTAAATAAATAAAAATCCAAATCAAACATAGTTAAAATTCTGGGATGTTACATTCACCCCCCCTTAGAAACTTTTCTTCCTCGAAAAGGAAGTCGAGTAAATTTAAACTCCTTCACAATTTTAAATTCCAATTTCTCTCTCAACGTACCAGAAATGTAATGGTCAGAACCAAGGCTCACATCATTCTCAGGGTACTCTGTCTGATTCTCACTAAAGGTAGAGTCTAATGATACTTCTATGATCTCGTGATTACTAGGGTCGTCACGGGTCTTTTTTAAAAATCGCATCCTCTGAGTTAGACTCAGAGCTGCTATCCTACCATTAAGGAGAACTGGGATAGATACTATCTAGTACTTAGAGGTCTATGACCCTAAGAAAATTATCTTTCTAACTTACTCTTACGGAACCCATGGTTTTCTTATCAATTATAAGACTAAATGCTCAAATTAGAAATTTAAATCCAAGTTCTCAAATAAAAATTTACCTAAGCGTTCAATTATCTTGCAATATAACATCTTGGCTAAATTCAGTATTAGAAATTCTATTGCTCTCAACACAAATCAAGTTCAATTTTAGAGATAATTCAAAATACTGGTTTCAAATCTAAATTAGTTCACTTGTCCAAGGCTTTATCTGAGCAAGGAAAAAGGAAGAATTCCGAAATAAAGTTGAATAATGACAATTCAGGGTGATATTCAAAATATGACAATGGGTCGAGCAAAACCCAGCGACAAGGGAAGAGATAGAATTATATTTCCGAAATACTCAATCTATTTAAAAATTTTATTTCAATCGTTTCCAATATAATCTCATATTAACCCATTTATAAGTTAACTTTTATACTCATTTAATATTCAAATTTTTGTTTTCATATTCACCTAATCGAACTTTAAATTTCAAAATATATAAAAATCTCTTTTTCATTCTTGTTAAAATATCATGTCTTGTTTAGAAACATTTTCTTACTTAACTAGCCGTACAATCTCTTAAAACGGTTTTATTTAAAAATACCATCACGCTTCCTTTGTGCACTCTGATTATGCGTATATTCAAACTAGTATTGGTAAAACATCCCAAAACATTGATTTCAAAATTTCCGGAACCAAATCCTCAAAATTAATATTTAAAAATCCAAATTTTCTTGCATAAGTTGGATTCTATATTTCAAAGAAAGCTCATTTATTGAGGTTTTGTTACAAAATATCTTGGACAAATTAAAGTTATCGACACGGTTTCACACGGCACAAAGAGGCATACATAGATCAAGTCAAAATTCCATGTGCTCAAGTCAAATAAAGATGCATAGAATTTCCATGCTAATTTGTGCATGAAAGGTATACATAGACAAAATCAAGTTTCATGAGTTTGGAATAGAAATTCAACATCTATTGAGCATCAATAGGTGCAAAGGTTCGAATCAAATACTTGGTCAAATGCACATGATACAAAGGTACGAATGACACTACTCAATAGCAGATGGTTGGAATTTAAATGGACAGTCTAGCACAAGATGGGAACTCACATGCAAACAAGGATACAAATTCTAACAGTTTAATCATGGGATACTCGTTAAATTTTCATAATTTTCCTCTTGAATAAATCTTACTTTAACAACTTCATTTTCTTCCTTTGTGCTTCAAGTGAATACTTGTTGAGAAATTTTCGTTTGACCCACTCGTTCATGCCGGTTTCTCTTAATAAGGGAAAATATAAAATTCAATCGATTTGTTCAATACATATCCCATTTTATCATATTAACCTTGTTGCTCAAAATTCGTATAGCTTCAAGTGGGAAAATCGGTCTTCTCCCCCACTTAAGACATTTACCATAATTTGATTAAATTGTATCGTCAAAATCGAAATATGGGGTGAACCAAGCTCGCTTACATGCATTTTCAAAATTTCACTTTTCAGTTCTTCAAGTGAGATTAGCTTCTAAAACATATCCTTGCAGTTTTGACAAAATAGTCTGATTCACGCTTCTAATTATCAGTTAAATATGCGTTTAACTTAACTACGTTATGTTAAATTCATTTTTCGCATATACCATTTCATAACATAATACATTCAATACTTCGAAAGTCATTTGTGAAATCAATTTTACAATTGTGAGGACGTCGCAAAACACTTTCGATTGTTTATCTATACAGCTTTAAGTACTTCTTGACGTCTCGATCAGAAACATATAGTCATCCCACTTTCGAAACCCAAAAATAAGACTAATGATGATCGATCAATCACCAGAATTATCCCCAAGCGACTAGAATGTGATTCTATATCCATCTAGTATATATTGGACTTCATATATACGTTAGCTAGGCGTATATGCAAAATCCTTACATACTTGATCGTCCAACCTTGACATCAAATAAATACTCGCAACCGTTTTTATTACACGCTGATTATCTTTCAAATCTATAGCTTTGAATTAACGATATTTTTATATAAATCTTTTATATATAGGCTGCAAAATATTTTGAAATTCTCATTCCAAGCTCGACGTTTTTTCCAATACGCTTATTAAAGCCAATTCATTAATCGCTTATTTCTCGATAACTCCGAACAGATCGACGTTGGATTTTCGAAGTTTTATCAGAAAGAGCCCTTTTTATTTTGAAAGTATTTCCTTTAAAAATCTTATTTTCAAATCTTCTTCAAAATATTTTATTTCAAATAATTATTATTTTCAAAAATGATTTACTTGTACAAAAATACCTTATATAGCTTTCAAAAATACGCTCTCTCATCATAATATCCCGAAATCTCATTCTAGGGCATTTCTAACCCTATCTCTAATGAGATACTATAGCTCTGATGAGTCCTATCCTTTGTTCAAAATATGTTGTACCCAATAGCTTTGTATAACCAAAGCTATGATACCAACTTGTAAAAACCCGCCTTTTTGCCCAGTTCTTGCCGGTAATTAAACCGACTCAAACCGTTCAAAAAGACGAATTGTTATGGGTGCATACATATATTGAACAAAATAACAGAATTTTTCATTGCAAAATACAATGTTACATCAGAGTTACATAAAATATCATAGTTACAACACACAGCGGAAGAAAAGAAAATATGCTCTCAGCGGAAGAAAATCATATGATATAGCTGAAGCTCCCATCTCTTGCATGAACTCCAACTCTAAAAGCATTCTGAATCCTGCTCCAACGATCTATAACTGCAAACTAAACTACTAGCTGCCCGTGAAAAATTATGGGCACCCAGAGTTTAGGTGAGGGAACAATAAACTCCAGGTCAGTCGTGGGGCTGGTGTGAGAACTCAAAACAGTTATTATTAGGTTCATTTTAAAGTTGGGAATTTCACCGGACCACGCCGCTAACGCGGAACGGGTTTACTCCATGTGAATACCCGTGCATATAAATACGCAATGACCTTTCAAAAATGAAGTTATCATAAGCTCGTCCCACATCACACAATGCAAGCGCACACCAGATGGGCGAGGTTTATCTTATGATAACCAAACATTCTTTCATACGTAAAATCCTCTTTCAAAGCCATAACATATATATATAGTGTGGAAAACATTTCACAAATAAATGTATTAATCGTAGACGACATAATACCCCATCCTATTATGTCGCCATATATATATATATACAAACCAAAATCGTGTGGTACGTATTGGAGATTTGGTTTCCAACTTGATGATTCCTGGCATGAAAGATCAATCGGAACACAAACGAAATGTAATCAAGGGTTTTTCATCCAGAAGCGGACACCAGTACAAATCGCGAGGTAGATCAACGGTTTTCGACCAGACACGGCCCCCCGAACATACCCTATTCCATAAGTCATAAGTGGTTTCCCACTGCTGCAGCGGTCATCATCAATTCATATATATACACAACCTAACCGCCAGTTTCTCATCATCCGGGGTGTGAGGTTTGTCGATGTCACGTCATACACAAAGCTATGCTTCGATAAGCCATTCTTTGATCATCACTAGCTCGTTACCTAACTTGGGTATGTCACATTGACAATTCACGACATATCACTGATTTCAATCAATGCATACCCTCTAAGTTCCTATGACTTAGAGACGAGGATAATATATTGCCACAAATCAGATATTCATTAACGGAAATCAGTGCTATGCAGTCAATTTCAATGTCAGACACACCATCCATACAAGACCGTTCTGGGTCTGAACGGAACAACCCGAAAATACTTAAATTTGTTCAGCTCTCATGCAACTCACATCTCGTATCGGGTGGCCTACCCAACTGAGACATTAATCAATCTAAACAATTCAAGTATTCCCGGTCTTCATTCGTCGTTTACCAAGTCCTGAATTGCTTCATAACATCGTATTATTAATTGGAATGGTTTTCGAACATATGCTCGATCCCGGTCTTTCCAAGTAATAAGCGTACTTTAAACAGTAGCTATGGTTCACACAGGCTTTTCAATTCAAATCTCCTTCCACATAGTTATCAATTCATTTACAACTAAAGATTTGAATTTCTATAATTTTGTACATCTCGTTATCATCTTAAATTCTTCTTTGAAATCAAAGAGTATACCTTCGCTTCAATTTCTTACTTTTAATTCCCTCGGATTGAAGATTTTGACTAAATTCCAATTACGATACGAATTTCCACAACTCAATCTTATTGGGTTTCAAGAATGGTATTATTGAAGATACGATTCACGATAGAACCCAAATCAATCGTCATTGAATCATAAATTACACAGAAATTTTATCCACTTATATTCGATATAAATTCTCATAATCAACGAATACTATAAGTAGAATAACGATATAATAATATCTTTCAAATTCCCCAGATAGTATACATTTACATCATGAGGTTCATACCAAATATCGAAGATTATTTCTATCTAGCTTATTTAAATCAAGGTGAGAACCCGTATCTTAATTGAAAGGTTTATTCAACTCTTTGACATTAGATCCGGATAGAGATACCATCAACTTATCTTCAATATTAATTTCCGTATCCAACTCATATTATAAGCGGAATAACGGTGAAATACCCTTTTAAATTCCTCAGATAATAAGAGTTTTCATTTACCGAACTAATATCAAACATCCGAAGATTTATCTCCAACCATATCCAATTATTTAGTATTAAAAACCCGTATTAGTATAAATCTAAATTCCATATAATATTTCTAATACTCTTAAACCTTTGAAAACATTCCACAAATCATTACTTATAGTTCGGAACATCGTTTACGGGTTAAAACTTCAAAATAGATTGTTTTCGAAGAAAGCGTTACAATAGTGTTCCAAAAGTGTTACAAAAGTGTTACAAAACAGTTATCTTAACTATTTTGATCAAAATATCGTTTATCTTAGCCAAAACTTAAACTTTACAATTGAAAACACCTTTTCATAATTTGTAATGATTTTACAAATTTTTTTCCATATTTTTAAAAAATTTAAAAATAGCTGTTTATAGTTATGGGCAACAATTGTTCTTACATCGATCTTTTCCGAAACAGTTTCAAACATAACTTGAAAACTATAACCCGAAATTAAAATCTGCTTTCACTCATTTGAAAGCTCTCGTAAATAGGAATCAAACGTTTTTCGTTTCGTGGAAATCCGATTTAAATTGGAAAAGTTATAAGCATTTACATATTGCCATAATGCGACAAGCTCTAATTTTAACCAAAATAATCATTATTCTTAAAAACTTCAAAATACCTTAAAAATCATTATAAACTTATATAAATCATTTAAATTGACTTTTCAAATTATTTGGATTTAAAACACAACTTTTTTTTTCTAATTAAACCACCATTCAAATAATTTCAATTAGATTTTTATTTAACCATCCCATCCGTCGGATTAGTTAGGGATAGCCAGGGAGAGCTGGAAACTGATTTTCCAAACCCAAGCCTAGACACTATCCTCTCTGTCATCCTAGAACGTTCTGGTGTATATTATATCATTATTATATAAAAACCATATTCAAATTAAAATCTCATTTCGAATTTAAATTGATTTTTTTTTTACCAAAACCAGTTTTGCATAGATATAAAGATCGTTATACAAAAATCAATACATAATTTAAATTATTTTCCAACTCCTAATTCAATATTTAAAAGTTGATATTAAATTCAAAACCAAAATTTTTAAATATTATTTAATAATTAAATAAAATCATATATATGAAGTAGAATCTAAATCGATCACCCATATATTCCACAACCACGGTGTGTTTGTGTGTGTGTGATCATACAATGCAATCATATCTATCCAAATGAACTATACGATCAAATGGATATGAATTCATTCATCACAACAACATTAAACTGTGCACAAGCGTTACAGACAATAACGCTTACTCGTGTTCAGTGTATTATCTAATTCATGAACAACCATTCAAACATGAACATCCATCACACAATCATCATCAACAAATTATAATTAACCTCAGCTAATTAAAATTAACTAATTTAAATAAAATTTAAATTAGAAGTTCTCACCTAACAGCTCTCCAAATCTTCACGGTAGGCGAGCCTAGTTGAGTGAATCGTCGGACAGTATTTCGGCGCAACGTCTTCTTCACAAAAATATATATAATATAATATACACTAATCTCTCTTTATATTATAAGAGGAGGAGGAGGAGAAATGACGAACTTTGGTAAGGTGGTGGTGGAAAGGAGGAAGACTTATGCCATGGAAACCATGGCCATAAGCTTTAAGAAGAAGAGAGAAAGAAAAGAAGTGAGAATGAATGAAAAAGTGGAAGGAAAGGGTGGTATTTATAGGGAAAGAGGAGCAAGGTGGTGCTGTTGTTTTATGCACTGGTATTCTTGGGAGGAAACCCTTTCTGTGTTATACTGCGCGGTCCCTTGATTTACCTTACTTTAAAACCAAGATAATAACTATTTTAGTTCTCACATCAATCACATGACTGACCTGGAGTTTATTGTTTTAACCTAAACTCTAAATGCCCCTATTTTCCGCATGGGCAGCTAGTAGTTTTGGTTTTGCAGATTTATATTCACAGGATCCTGATTTACAACTGAAGCGATATTCGGAAAGCTCTGTATCCGTGTATTACTTTCAGTTGTGTTTCGTATTGTTTTCCGCCACTATGTATTTAAATGTAATTTAAATATCTGATATTGATCAAATGTATATGATTTATTCATACTCTGTTATATTCTTGTATTCTTATGAAATTGTTGTAATAAGCATTGGAATGTTCTTCTGTTTATCTCCCAATGTGGCTTGTTCTCAACTCAATCCGTGCTTTCCTTCACGGGGACGTTTGGGTCGTTTCATTATACCTGAAGAACTAAGCCACCTTGTTAGGATTTGATGAGAAAACTTGATCACTAACTGAGTATGGTTTATGCTCCTAACAAACATTCAGGCATGGCTTATGCTTGCGAAGATCGAGCGACATCGTCATGATTTGACATGTCTATCTGGTTTAAAAACTTAGCAGGTACCGGCCACCCTCATAACTAGATCAGCTCGATGAAATCCTGGTCTTTCTGGTCATTCCTAAGAATGGTCCTACACGTTCATTGGACTTTTGGTACTCTTATTTTTATATAGGCCTTAATACGATCCTAAGCGATCGTCAGTTTTCTGGCCCTCATATAATATGGTTCGTGTAATCATAACTTTGTGGATTTCTATGGATTGGAATTCTTTGCATCCTTTTCTAGAAAGATCCATAACATACCTTTCTTTATAAAGAAACATATGTTCTAGGGGACAAAGTGTTGACCAGCTTTTTGGTAAAAGCCGTCACAACTCAAAAAGATCAAGACTCATTCTTGTCTTACTACAGCATCAACTTTCTATTCCCAGGATCAACCTTAAATTAAGAATGATCAACCAGAGTTTGACCTAAACAAACCTTTCAATAGGCGGAGAAGTCCATCCTCAAATTCGACATGAACTTCCGAAGTCAAGCAAATCGATCGATCAAATGAACCCTGGAATACTAAACAGAACCTTGCGCTACAAGATAAAGTCCTATTCCCAAGGCAATAAAGTAGGTTAGCTTTGACTTGCACTGGTTTTCATGCACCAAATCTCGAGCTCCACGTACGCCGCAATTCTCAAGGAGAACCATTCCTCGGCAGGAGATCGTGTTCCACCACCTACAACTACTTTTTAGGAATGAATAGAACGTAGCCGATGCCGGATATGGTGAATGCCACGTAGCCCTCCAATCGTCCCTCCTTTTTTCCTATAAATACACCATTTCATGAAATGGAAAGCATTCTGATTTCCTCTAGAAAAGTTCCCGGTTAGCACTCCAAAAATAGCTCAACGTACATTCCGATTCTTCAGCTTCATAACATAAGGATTTTGTGTATAAATCAATTCTTTCTCTACTTTCTTTGAATAAAAGCAACTGTAACATGTAATCAACAATATAAATAGAGATTATAAAGTGGACGTAGCCTTGATTGAAGCCGAAGCACTGTAAATTGTTGTTTGTACCCTGCATGTATTTGTTATTTTGTACTCTGTGACTATGATTGTGTGAGGATTACGTACTTTGGGGATCAATAGTCCTTAGACCAACTTTTAACGTCAACAAATACATAGTGCAAAGTTCACCTCCTAACCATATATGAGAATGAGTTTACTTATTATTTATTGTACAGATTACCAAAGTTAAAATTGGCAATATTTATAGTCGCATTTTCAACTATTAAATAAACTACAATATTGAAGGTATTTATTTACCATGTTAATACTAAGCCTTATTTAAATAAATCATTTACTTCTTAAAATATTATTTTAAGAATATTTATTAAAATATTCTTATACTTATCTCACCTACCTAAGTTTATTCACAAAATATTATATTTTCAATAATTAGAAATAAAATGCATAACTTACTAAATTTGAATAAGTATATTCATATTTTTTTTAGAAAAAGCTTATTATTTCGAAATTATACTAAAAGATCAAGCAAAGTTATTTAAAAACAAACGGATATAAGAATAAATCCAAACACGATTCCTCTCATGTTGAGTGTGGAACAAATGTCTATACCACCAATTTTAAGGAAATCAATTTGGAAGAATCAAATCTCAATCCCTTTTTATGAATCTCTTTGATAAATACTTCTGTGATATTTCTTATTAAAACTCATTCATATTCTTTAAGGATTTTTAAAATAAATACTTTATAAATATCATATTTTAATCATCAATTCTCTATCTCAAACCAATGCAATCTCTCGAAAATAATGAAGCAGATCAATTTAAGGTATTTTATTTACCTCTCAGACCTTGACTCAGAAACGCTCTTACCCTTTGAAATAACTAAAGGTTTATGATCTTTGGTTAATTTTACAAATAAGTATTTTGATAATATATATTAGATTCTTTTAATCATGGTTTTATGAAACGTTTTACCAGATTCCAAACTTTTATAATTATAAAATAATGATCAAACCAAAAACTTTTGCTAAATTTATATAAAAACTTTTTGAAAATTACTTTGATAAACTTTGCTTTAAACTAAGATGGGTTAAAATCACATTGTAAAATATTAGTCGTACTAGCTTTTTTAGAAAGAATCCATATATTTTTGAAATACGAAAGAAGGCCTAGAAATTTACAGTGTTCCTCAATTAATTGAGTTTAACTTATTCAAGTTATATTATGAGGTTTTACATACAATGAGATATGTATAAAGAATCAACTAATAATTGTGATGACCGCCCATAACTCCTGCATTTAAATAGGGAAAGAGTGCGCTGAAAGGCGTGATAGGCAACTATGGACAATCATCAGAGTGAGGTAACACAAGCGGAATCTGTTGTATAACTCACAACGCTAGGATAAAATATAATAGAACATATACAAAGGGAAGTAATAGTGAAGCATATTTGAGCAAAAACTTTAACTTTCATAACAACTAGAAAGAATATCCGTACACCCCTGGATTATCACACAAATTTCTGTACAAATTTGCCTCACAACACTTAGAGTCAAACATTAAACAACGGAAATAACAGACACTAGATAGTAGAAAATAATACGCTAGCCTCCTGCTTGCCACTGCACAGCAACATCGTCCTCACCAAGATATCACCTATTACCTGCTACTCAGTCTGCCCATCCAAAAACGGATGAACAGCCGAAGGTAATAAGAGGGAAACATAAAACCTTGAGTCAGACAATAATCTTAATGAGCGATAAAACTACTATCTAGCATCATCAATAAAGTATATGAGAATAGGTAAACCAACCAATCTACCATAATACCAGAGAAGAACTCAACCCCTACTTCCCTACATCAGACAGTGATAGCCTTTACAAACAAGCATTTGGAAACAACTATAAATTTATGGCAATCAGGCAACCATTCATTCATGACAATCAGAAGTAACCAGGCTGTAGCAATCAGAGCAACTAGTTATATCTCACATAAACCATCCTAATTGAGATTGACATCACTCAAGCACATGCTCCGAAGGCCTAAACCAACATCAGACAAGCACCCAAGAAACATCTCCTTCGACTTTAGATAATCTACGAGAGATGGTACAACCAAAACAATCAACATTCATAACTGACTCTGACTATCACCGCCAACCTTCTTTGAAACCTTCTTTAATCGTACGACCAGCTAAACACATTGCCATCACCTATCAAGGACTAATGGTAAACCCCGGTTCTAGCAAAACTCCATACGCCATACAACGAAACGTAACTAGACCCGTCGAGCTGCCAGGGTACTTGACCATATAATCGATCTTTTAGGTATCCCTATTATACCCCTGCATTGAGTCTGCTAAAACCTACGACAACGAAAAATCCTCGGCCTTCAGTATCTCTAGTCATCATCATCGGCGACCATCCAACTATTATCCACGAATTCAAAACAACCTTGAGTCGTCTTCACATTCGTTGCATTACGACGATCAACGAACACATCACAACACTTCGAACATTCCTTCTTGAATCCACTTATAAGCCACAACCACCATTGAGAGAAAACATACATCATTTGGCCAATATTCGATTCATAGTGTTTTAGCCCAACACATCAGGTCACCCAATGACCTAACTTTCGGGTCACCCAACGACCAAACTTTTGGGTCACCCAATGACCCAACTTTATGCAAAAGACCAACGACCTAATTCCAGAGAAGCTCCTATGACTTGACCTATCTCCGAACGACCCGAAGCTTCAACATGTTTCGTACGACCTATGCTCTTTGACAACCCGACCTATAAATCTACGACGCATGACCCAAATCCAACCAACAACCTGAGCTCCAAGGATGACATAACACTATTTCTTGGAGGATAAGAAAATGACCCGACCTAAGAAAAACGACCCAACTCTAGATCTGACCAAATTAGCTCCAAACTTGACCAAATCTTCGCCAAATGAAAGGTTGATGAAATCGACAGTTTATCCATAAACACTTCGTGAAATTAACAACAATATCAAAATAACAATTATCACTAACATTCATATATAATTTACTAAATCATGATATATCAACCAATATACTAAAACGATGTATCTAACTTTCATAAACATTTGAATTAACAGAGAAATTATCGGTTTTAAGTTGCTAGATTAGATCCTATGGTGATTCATATGAAAATGTACTTACCATGATGTGGATTTAAGTGAAAACAAATTAAATTGATGAAAATAAGATCAAACAACCCATATACTTGATCGAATCAGCGTGCGAGATGCTTATCAATTACCAATTCTTCAAACTAATCGAAATCGCTAAATTCTCAATCCGAACAGTGAAGAATATGCCTCAAATCTCTTGATTTAATGCAATCACTTGACGTAGATCTAGCTTCAAATGATATAGATCTTCGATTATGTTATGTAGGTCTAGAATTTTAATGGTGGGAAGTGTATTTGATTGAGCAAGGAGGATCATGAGCTCAACCAAATGAGAGAATGAAGAAAGTAAACTATTCTCCATGCCTCTAACCCCCTATTTATATCCGCCCACTAGCCCACTAATGGGCCACTCCAAAACAGCCCATTATGGCTAGCCAAACCTGAACTTAAATTGTAAAACACTAAAATAACGATTTCTCCCTAACCATTGAACCAAATCTTTAATATGACCACTCTACGGGATTGGCAACACCATTTCCTTTCCAATGAGACTGATCTCAGCACCTGATTTGATCCTAGTCAAAATTTATTCCCTGTACAAGTCTAACAAGGGGAAAATGGTCATAAATAAAATTGGTAAAAATTATGGACATGTCTCACACCTCCATAACCAACATATCAAATTATGAGAATGATCCTACCTTAGGGAATAAAATAAAAATATTTTATGATCCTCCGATACGTAAAATGCAGGTTGTTGCATTCTCACCCCCTTAGGAATTCCGCCTCTGAAATCCCAAGCAAATATAAGTAACCCAACAATTCTGCATGCCTATCATCCATGAGCAACCAGTCTATCGTCCAAACTAGCAGCCATCCAATTATGCACTATAGCCTTATCCTAGCACACGGAATTCTAACCACAACAATTACAATAATACAATTTATAGTGACGTAATGATGATACGACATCAATGGGTCATATTTTCGAAGAGCTCTGGATGGGTCATCTTCATCTCTCTTCCGTCTCCCACGTACAATAGTCATCATCGTCACTCCATTGTACCTTGAATAGCCTAACCGTCTTCATTCTAAGTTGTTTCGTGTCATTCCCCACTATACGAAGCGACTTACGAGGTTTCGTAACTATGTTCTCAAATTCTAGGTCTTCGTACTGCTCTGAAGATGCCACCACGTTCGAATCATGCACACACTTCTGTAGAAATGACACAAGGAAAACATTACATGCACTTGACATCAACTCCAATTTACATGCGAGCTTTCCAATCCGCTTGACTATTGGAAACGGTCCAACAAACCAAGAAGTAAACTTTCCTTTACTTCAGAATCTAACCATATGCTTCAACGCTGAAATTTTCACGAAAACCATATCACCATTGTCGAATTCCAAATGTTTTTGACGTTTTTAGGAATAACTCTTCTGACAATCTTGGGCTGCCTTAATTCGTTGCCGAACGATCTCGATATAATCTGAAGTTTCTGTAATCATCTCTAGTCCAAGTATTGGCTTTTCTCCAATTTCTAACCAACATGCTAGAGAATTATACGGTCTACGTAGCTATTATTATATGCAAACTCAACTGAATGTAGATGGTCTTCCCATGATCCTCCGAAGTCCAATGCACAAGCCCTTAGGAGATCATCCAAACCTCGGTTAACCCTCTCGGTTTGACCATCGGTTTGGGGATGATAAGCCATACTCAAACACAACTTGGTTCCCAAAGCTTACTGGAAACTCTTCCAATGTCCACTTGTAAATAATGGATCTCGATCACTTACTATGCTCTTCTGGATACCATGGAATTAAACTATCCATTTTATATAAGGTTCATCCAACTTCTAGATAATCTCGATAAGCTTTGCATCGCGCTTTTGGCTCTTGCCAATCCTTTTGATAAGAGTAAGTCTTATCGATAAGATTGCCAACATTTAATGTTCCAACTCATACCGTGGTCTGAAATTAAACCATGTGAAATACTCAAGACTCTTCCATTCTGAAAATATTACTCCCAAACTTGCATGTCTTCGACTCAACGCATCCGCCACTGCGTTGCCTTTACCGAGAGTATAGGCTATACCAAAATCATATGATGCCAGAAACTCTAACCACCGTTGCTGCCGAAGATTCAAATCCTTTTTGGGAGAAAAGATACTTTAACGACTTGTGATCCGTAAATAACTCGAACTGAACTGCCAATAGGTAATATCTCCACATCTTTAGAGCAACCACGACTGCCGCCAACTCCAAGTCATGAGTTGGATAATTTTACTTGTGTGGCTTCAGTTGTCGACTCGCATAGGCCACAACTCTATCCTTCTGCATCAACACTGCTCCAAGTCTGGTACCACATGCATCGATGTATACCACCATCTCTTCATTCCCACTTGGAATGGTCAAAACAGGAGCACTCGTCAGTCTCTCGTTCAGGACTCCGAAAGCTTGCTCACACTTCATATCCCATGTGAACACTTGGTTCTTCTTTATCAATCCTGTTAATGGTGCAGCTATCTTGGAGAAATCCTTGATAAAACGACGGTAATATCCTATCAACCAAAGGAACTCCTTACGTCTGTCGCATTCTTAGGTCTATCCTAGTCCTGGATTGTTGCAACCTTAGCGGGGTTAATGCTATTCTATTTCCAAAAACAACATGGCCTAAGAATCTCACTTCACACCTCTAGAAGTGACACTTCGAAAACTTAGCCTTCAGTTGATGCTTTCTCAAGATCTCCAAAACAACTCGCAAGTGCATCTTGTGCTCTTCCTTATTCCAAGAGCAAACCAAAATATGATCCACAAACACAAGCATGAACCTGTTCAACTGATCTCTGGAAACTCTATTCATAAGATCCACGAAATATGCTGGCGCGTTAGTCAAACCAAATGGCATTAACAACCATTTGAAGAAACCTGATGGCGTCCTAAAAGCAGTCTTCGGCACATTATCATTTTCCACCCTCAACTGGTGAAATCCCATCGCCAAATCCATCCGAGAAAATACTTTGGCTTTGTGAAGCTGATCAAACAAGTCATCTATCCTCCGTAATGGATACTTGTTCTTCTTAGTCACCTTATTTAGCTCGTGATAATCCACACACAATCTTAACGAGCTATGAACCTTAGTTGCAAACACAACTGGTGCACCCCATTCGGATACACTTCTTCGAATGAATCTTTTTTCCTAAAAGGTCACGAACTTGCACCTCTAACTCTCATTGTTCCTTAGGCTCTATCCGCCTAAGAGGCATAACGATAGGTCTAGCACCCTTGACCAAATCGATTCTAAACTCAATCTCGCGATGCAGCGGCAAACCTTTGACTTCTTCAAAGACAACCTCAAACTCATTAGTGATCAACACAGATAGCAAGTATTCCTAGGGAATCACAAACGAATATAAATAGCTCATGAAGATACCATCTTCAGGCTTACATCGGATCAAAACCTTTCACCTTTCCACATCTCCGACTCTCACCTAAAGCTTCTCACAGTTCACTCTTGTCGCTTACCTCTTGAGCCAATCCATTCCCAAAATAATCCCAAACCCAACGAAGTTCAAAACAAAGCAATCACATACAATGGAGCAACCACGACTCGATAACACAAGACCACGATAAGCATACAAAGACTGGACGAACCCCCAACTGGATTAGTCACAATCAAAGGTCTACCACAAATCTCGGTTGCAATTCCAAACAGCACACAAGCTCATTACAAATGAATGAATGTAATACTCCAGTGTCAAACAACACACGAAATGAAACACATTTAACGGAAATAGTATCTTGAATGATGACACCCTTCCCTTTCTCTTATACAGTAGGAGTTCTTGAAGAAGATGGCACAGCCTCCGAAGCATATGCCTTCACAATTTGCTTCCCTTAGCTGGTTTTGGACAATCCTTTTTGTCATGCCCATGCTTTCCACACTTGAAGCACTTCTTTATTTTTTGGATTCTTACGATCCTTGGAATAATGGCCCTTCTACCAGTAGTTGTAGCAAGTCACTTCGTCATTTCTGCCTCTTCTGGCCATCTTTTTTTTTCTACGGTTGTTGCTTCCTCTTCTTGTTGTTATTACCACCCTACTGTGGTTTCCTTAGCTACAACAACAACAACTTCTTTTTTATGAAACAAACTTTCATGTCTCACAACTTTTTCCACAGTCTTCTCGTATGAATCGTCAAGATGATCCACTAATGGCTTCCCAATATAGGCATCCAGACCTATAACAAACTTTTCGTTCTTCTGGTAAGGAGAGTCAATATACGAATGGGCATACTTAGATAAGGCCTCAAAATCAGAAACATAATCAAGCACTGGTCTACCATTCTGTTTCAGCTCCACAGACTTTTTAAACAGAATTGATTTTTGAGTAGTAGAGATAAACTTTGTCTCGAACTTGACTTGAAACTGTTCCCAAGTTGTCACATCTTCCGGAGTCCAAGCATAACAAAATTCCACCAATCCATGGGCCTGCTGCCTTGCAATTGTCTCGATGCAAGCTTTCTCTTTGTTGCATCGTCAATGCCCAAGTCTCCAAAAATACGAGTACAAGCATCTCACCACTTTTGAACCTCTTCAATTAGCTTTGTCCCTTTAAACTGCTTTCCTCGTAGAGATGTGATGTCTTTATACAGCTTCATGAAATCCATAACCCTAGGCACCTGCACTTCTACATCTACTGTGGTTGCCACTAGAGCAGGTACCCTTCTCATGAATGCCTCCATCATGGCTGGGTAATATGGTGTACCGACGTTTCCCCCTCCAGGCACAAGCCCCAACCTAGCCGTATGTTTGGAAGTTCGTCGACTCATTCTAAACCTGCAATTTAGAATGATTAGCCGCATACAAGAAAACTGCTAATGGAGTTCAAACACTACTATACTATATACTACTATATAGTATACATCCATTTGAAATCTACAAATACGTCACTCATATGTAATTACGTCTTTGAACCTTGTCTAAAAATCGAAAATCAGAGCTTTGATACCAATTGTGACGACCGCCCGTAACTCCTGCACTTAAACAGGGAAATAGTATGCTGAAAAATGTGCCAGACAGCTATGGACGATCATCAGAGTAAGATAACACAAGAGGAACTTATCGTATAACTCATAGCGCAAGGATAAAATATAATAGAACATATATAACAGGCAGTAATAGTGAAGCATATTTGAGTAGAAACTTAAACTTTCATAACAACTAGAAAGAATATCCATACACCCCTGGATTATAACATAAATGTCTGTACAAATTTGCCTCACTACAACACTCAATGTCAAACATCAAACAGTGATAATAACAGATACTAGATAGTAGAAAATAACACACTAGCCTCCTGCTCACCACCGAATAGCAGCATCATCCTCACCAAGGTATCACATGTTATCAACTACTCAATCTGCCCATCCAAAAAAGGTTGAACAACCCAAGGTAATAAGAGGGAAACATAAAAACTTGAGTCAAACAACAATCTTAGTGAGCGATAAAACTACTATCTAGCATCATCAATAAAGTATATGAGAATAGGTAGATTAACCAACCAGTCTACCAAAATACCAGAGAAGAACTCAACCACTTCTTCCTCACATCGGACAGTGATAGCCTTTACAAACAAGCATTTGGAAACAACTATACATTCATGGAAATCAGACAACCATTCATTCATGACAATCAGAAGTAACCAGACCATAACAATCAGAGCAACTAGTTATATTTTACGTAAACCATTCTAGTCGAGATCGACATCACTCAAACACATACCCTGAAGGCCTAAACCAACATCAGATAAGCACCCAAGAAACATCTCTTTCGACGTTAGATAATAGATGGTACAACCAAAATAATCAACATTCATGACTGACTCTGGCTATCACCGCCAATCCTGCTTTGAAACCATTATTAATCGTATGACCAACTTAACACTTTGCCGTCAATTGTCAAGGGCTAATGGTCTACCCCGGTTCTAGCAAACTCCATACGCCATACAACGAAACATAACTAGGCCCGTCGAGCTTCCTAGGGTACTCGACCATATAATCGATCTTTTAGGTATCCCTATTATATCCTTACTTTGAGTCTGCTAGAACCTACGACAACGAAAATTCCTCGGGCTTTAGTATCTTTAGTCGTCACCACCGGCGACCATCCAAGCATTATCCACGAACTCAAAACACCCTTGAGTCGTCTTCACATTCGTTGCATTACAACGATCAACGAACACATCACAACACTTCAAACAATCCTTCCTGAATTCACTTTGAAGCCACAACCACTAGTGAGCCAAAAACATACATCATTTAGTCAATATTCGATTCATAGTGTTTCAGCCTGACTCATCAGGTCACCTAACGACCTAACTTTCGGGTCATCCAACGATCTGGCTTTCAGGTCACCCAATGACCTAACTTTCAAGTCACCCAACGACCCAACTTTATGCAGAAGACCAAGGACCCGGTTCCAAAGAAGCTCCTGCGACCTGACTTATCTCTGAATGACCTGAAGTTTCAACCTGTTTTGGACGACCCATGCTTTATGAACACGAACGACCCGTGCTCTTCGACGACCTGACCTATGCACGAACAACCCACGACCCAAATCCAACCAATGATCTGAGCTTTAAGGACGACCTGACTCTATTTCTTGGATGACAAGAAAATGACCTAACCTAAGAAAAACGACCCCACTCCAGATCAGACCAAATTAGCTCCAAATTTGACCAAATCTTTGCCAAATGACAACATTGATGAAATCGACTCATCTAAATCATCCAGTTCATCCATAAACACTTCATGCAATCAACAACAACATCAAAATAACAATTATCATCAACATTTGTATAAAATTTACTAAATCATGATAAATCAATGAATAAACAAAAACGATGGATCTAACTTGCATACACATATGAATTAACATAGAAATTGCCGGCTTTAAGTTGCTAGATTAGATCCAATTTCATATGAAAATGCACTTACCATAATGTAGATCTAAACGACTTAAATTGATGAAAATAAGATAAACAAGCCATGTACTTGATCGAATTCGCGTGAGAGATGCTTATCACTCACCAACTCTTCGAATTAACTCGAAATCGCCAAATTCTCAATCCTGACAGTGAAGAATATGCCTCAAACCTCTTGACTTGATGCGATCTCTCTTCACTTGACGTAAATCTAGCTTCAAACGATGTAGATTATCAATTATCTTATGTAGATCTAGAATTTTAATGGTGGAAAGTGTATTTGATTGAGCAAGGAGGATCATGAGCTCAACCAAATGAGAGAATGAAGAAAGTAAACTATTCTCCATGTCTTTAACTCCCTATTTATAGTCTCCCACCAGCCCATTAATGGCTACTCCAAAACAACCCATTATGGCTAGTCAAACCTAAACAAAAATTGTAAAACACTAAAACAATGATTTCTCCCAAACCGCTGAACCAAATCTTTAATGTGACCACTCTACGGAATTGGCAACACCATTTCCTTTCCAATGAAACCAATATCAGCACCTAATTCGATCCCATTTAAAAGTTATTCCCTATACAATACTGATAGGGGCAAAATGTTCACAAGTAAATTTGGTAAAAATTATGGACATATCTCACACCTTCATAACCAAGATATCAAAATATGAGAATGATCCAACCCTCAAGGAATAAAATAAAATATTTTACGATCCTCCGATACGTAAAATGCAAGTTGTTACATTAATAGTTAATCAAGATAAAGGAAGTATTCTAGTGATAATAATAGATAGTCATTTATTTTGCCATATAGATGCTCAAGTAGTTATAAAAGCAGAATAGTGTTTATTCTGCCTTAATAAATGTCCAACATAATTAACAACCAAGGTATAGTAGAATGAGGATGTATTCTTCTAATAGATGTCTTGAAATATCATTTAATACATAACACGATAATAAAACTAACATATAAACATATCCACAAAAATAACATGGCAGCATGAGGTAGATTTTTCCTATTAAATAGATGTCTAATGTCAAAATTAGTTTAAGTAACAAAACGAGGTTTTTTCTGTTAACAAGTGTCCCTACAATTCATCAAGTAGAATGGTGATATTCTGCTAAACAGATGTCACTTAATTGCCAATTAATGGGCTGCCTAAAGGCGACTGGAAAAGAAATTCCTTGGAGCAATTTTTTTTTCTGAAAACATCCTTGTAAAATGAGTAATTCAAATTCAAATTAATATTAAACTTATTGTTAAACCTGTAAATAATAATTAAATAGTAAATAATTATTATTCTAAATAATTCAATTCCAAGTTAATTTTTAAGCCAAAGATTAAATAGATAAGAATTCTTTAAATAAATAGTTAAATATTTATTTAATCCTTAAAATAATAATTAAATATTAACTAACCCATTAAAGAATAATTAAATAGTAATTATTTCTTAAATAAATAGTTAAAAAACAAAACTATTCCTTATTTAATAATTTAATAACTCTTAAAACTCAATGAATTATTAAACTAACCTCAATTAAGTTCTTAAAACAAACTTAATATAACAACCCGCCTTTTTGCTCGGTTCTAATCAGTAATTAAACCAACTATCAAGAGATAGATAAACAGACACGTCCCATTGCACTGATCGGGCCCATAGTGATTGAGGGGATTGAAGACCAAGAAGTGAGTTATTTATACCAAGCCTTCTTCTTATGTCTAGATCTAATCTCCTGGTCCCAACGGAAAGGAAAAAGAATTTCACATTCTTCCTTTCAGGAAGGAAGGATTAGGGAAATCCTATTGATTGTTGCTTTCTCCAGACCTTCGGTAAAAGCATGAAAAAAGGCTCGAATGGTACGATCCCTCAAACCGTTCATAAAGACGGATTGTTAGGAGTACTTACACATTGGTACAGAAATAAAAGAACTTTTCATTATCATAACAATAACTGTACATAAGAGCTACGATGATCATAAGAGTATAACATAAACACAGCGGAAAGAAATAAATGTAAGCTCTCAGCGGAAGAAGAATGATCCAGAATAAAGCTCTAACTCCAATCCTGAATCCAGCTCCAACTAATGCCAAGGCTAAATCTGCAAACCAAACTACTAGCTTCCCATGTGGAAAATAACGGGAACCCTGAGTTTAGGTGAAGGAATAATAAACGCTAGGCTAGTCATGGGAACTCAAAATAGTTATATTTAGGTTTATTTTATAGTAAGATAAATCATAAGACCACGCCTTATAACAAGGAACGGGTTTTCCCATTGTGGATACCAGTGCATTAAAATTCACAGTGCCTTTTGGAAAGTCACTACAACAAAACAGATCTATTACAACAGGCAATGCCCATTGTAATAGGTGTTTTACAATGGTCAGCCCGCTCGCTGTATTAGGCCACGTTGTAATATGTCTTTTTTTATAACGGCCAATGAACATGGTAACAGGTAGTTGTAATTGACTTTTTACAATGGTCTTATATTGTTGTTGTATCTTTCTACAATAGAACAGCAACCTGTTGTAATACTTTTTGCAACAGATATTGACCGTTGTAATAGACGTCTATTACAACTGTTTTTGCCCATTATTAAAAATATACAAAATTAAAAAAAAAACATTGATGCAACATGTATGCAAATTGTACTCACAATTGTTAAAAACCAAAACAGGCTATATATTCACAGCATTTGTGAAGTGGCACATTTAATTCCTTTTCTACATATTGTCACACATTTACAAAAATAACAAAGAACATACACCTCGATAAATAATAATATCTATTATTTGGGCACCATGCTAAATCCTCATCTTTTGCTAGCTTTTGAAAATTTTCCAGCTTTTATCTATTAAGGCCTGCATAATTAACAACGCACAAATTACAAAAATTACATTATAGGCAACTAAAAATTAAGAACAAAAAACAAAAGGGTGTGTATAAGGTAATAACAATATATAGGAACGATGTTGTTAAAGTCATCCCAAGTAGAAGATATAATAATAAAGTTACCATTTTTTCTTAATCTTATAAAAATATTAAATTGTGACTGTGAACTTACTGGAACTATTTTGAAAGCTACCGTTTTTTCTGGCCAAACAGAATGCATTTTCAGTGGCAGTTTTCTCGTCAACCATCTGCCAATCACCACAATGGAAATTTTCATTATTTAAAGGAAAAAAGCCTTACCAAATTATAAAATCTACTCAAAATATCAATATACACTCATGCACACATAAATATATATAAAGATATTTTGAGTTAGCAAGCAATTTTATTTTGATGAAAACAATGCTTAGAATTCTAGATGCATTGATGGATTGGTGAGAAGGTGGTAGATTGTTAAGCCGACAGTATTCTGTACCAACTGTAACTAAAGAAGCAAGACTGAATTTATCCAATATTAATCTTATCATAAAGCTCAATATTTTGAAAATCAAGTTGTTCAATACTTTTAACATCAAGCACCGATTTCTAGTGTAATCACACAATTAGCGCATATTGTAACACCCCACCTCCGCTAGGGTCACTCTTTCGGGGGCACTAGCTTCTGGGGGGCGTTAGAACTGGGTAAGCATGCATAATGATATATCAAGGCAGAACAAGAACATAGATATATATGTAAAACAGAGTAAGTGAGAATAAAACAGCGGAATATCTCAAACCATCTCAAAACAAGTCTAGTACATCATAAAGTCGTCTGCCAAAATAAACATGTCTAGTACAACATAAATAGAAATACTGAAATACATAGTGCTATCCCCAAAAATAAAGGTGATAAACCATAGCGAGCTCAATGTCCAGACATACATGAGCTATCCAGCGAACAAGCAAGCGATCCAAGCTAAGCACCACTGTTCCCTCCCTGAGAACCTGGGGGGGGGGAACGGAAGAAAAGAAGCGAAAGAAAACAGGTCAGTCAAAAAGACAGGTAAGCCCTACTACGATCAGTCTATAAACTAATAAAGTTAACATCATGATGGAAACTGAGATGAACATACTGGCAATAGATAAGGTGTCATCACATAGAGAAGATTAAGCTTTGCACCACAGTGTACTAGCAAACTAACATAACAGGTAATGATCCCTCAGCCCAAACTTTGGCCCAATAGCATGAGGTGACCTTAATGCTAGGTCCAGCCCAACGGTCTAGTCGATCGGCTCCCTATAAACCTAACACGTCAAGTGTTGGTGTCCATACGGCCCACATATGGTTGTAGTCAGACTGTGCTGGGTCCACCTTCGGGTGTATCAAGCCCTCGGGTGTCAACCCCAGACACCTAAGCAATAATGCACAGTCTAAACCTACTGGTACCCGTGCCTCGAGTTTGTCCAACACCGGACTACGTGCACGTCCGTAGCCCGCCTGGACCCGCACCGCTGTACCACTCAGCCGTCGCTTTGGTCGCTTACATCAGTCCAGTAATCGTGCCCCGCCCTAGCCTAGCCTCTAGGGTTGTGAATGATACCCAACTGGGATTACTGCTGGAACAGACCACGTTGCTAGGGTTTTCTAAGAGGGTTAAGTGTGGTTTAACCCCTCACTAATCATGGATTAAATTAGTTAAGTGTAACCAACAGTTCACCACTTAACCCCATTTAATCCCTCGTATCCCCAAAATTGGTTAAGTATTAGTGGGCCATGACTTAACCCTAATCATGAGGCATTAATTAATTTAATTGTGCCTTAACCTCTCACATTAGACTTTGTTGTGGTTACTAGTTAGGCCGGGCGGGTCCGGGTAGCTTTACACCACAACTTGGTCTAACCTCGGGTCCAAGGTACACATGACCAACTTCTCACATTGGGTCCTATTGTTTGTAGCAACTAGTTAAGCCGGTCGGTTCCGGGTAGGTTTACGCTACAAACTCAACCCAACCTCGAGTTGGCCACACTTATGTTTTCTAAGTGTCATGTCCACTTTATTTTCAAACATAATTACAAGTTTAACAAATACTTGGGTAGACCTAACTTAATAGGTAAATTCCCAAGGGGTAGACCTAACTTAATAGGTAAATTCCCAATCTTATATTTTCATGTATTTTAAGTTTTACCCAAAAACCCCCCAACGTCATTCTATCGCTTACATATTCGTCAAAACGCATAAAGGATAGAAAGAGGGAACTTGGCACAACATACATGATAAATCTTACATATCATAATAAACATGCATAACATGTTGGACTTGCATAACTTAGCATAGTGAACTTGCATAAACATGCATAACTTGTTAAACTTGCAAATCATGGCATAGTGAACTTGCATAAACATGCATAACTTGTTAGACTTGCAAATCATGGCATAGTAAACTTGCATAAACATGCATAACTTGTTAAACTTGCAAATCATGGCATAGTGAACTTGCATAAACATGCATAACCTATTAAACATGCATAACATAGCATAGTGAACTCGCATAAGCATGCATAACTTATTAAACATGCATAGCATAGCATAGTGAACTCGCATAAGCATGCATAACTTATTAAACATGCATAGCATAGCATAGTGAACTCGCATAAGCATGCATAACTTATTAAACATGCATAACATAGCATAGTGAACTCGCATAAGCATGCATAACTTATTAAACATGCATAAATCCCAACTTTCATCACATATTAACTTTAGAGTTTCTAAAATGAAGGTAAGAGGGCTTACAAATATTATGAAGACACAAATCTACTAATAAAGATTGAGAAGCCCTTTTATGCAAGCATATAAAAACCCAAAACAAAGCTCCAATTAACAAAAATCCCAAAAACTCTAGCTTAGCAAATAAAGCTTGCAACTTGATGATGTATGCAAGCTAATGATCATTCATACAACTTAGAAATGCTTGTATGAACATCAAAACCTTCATAGGAATGATTTTTGAAGAGGGTGGAGGCTAGGGTTTTTAGGTGGAGGCCATTTGAGAATTCAATTTGACATAGTTTGGTTGCTAGAATGAATAATGAGGTTTTAGGGTAGGATTAGGGGCTTATTTATAGAAGATTAGAGTGTTTTTAGCCCTTGGATTAACCCTAGGTTAGTTTAGGTCCGTCAGATTTAGGAATTCTCTAG
Organism: Allium sativum; assembly: GCA_030737875.1. NCBI lineage: Eukaryota > Viridiplantae > Streptophyta > Magnoliopsida > Asparagales > Amaryllidaceae > Allium > Allium sativum. The sequence continues at coordinate 416,419,841 of CM060913.1, read as the reverse complement.
AACCAAGCCACAAGACCAAGCCCAAATCAAAATGGTGCGCCAGGCAAAACTGCCCGGCCACCCCGTGTCGACAGGGCTGTCGACAGGGCAGTCGACACCCTAAGACCCCTGTCGACATGCCTGTCGACATGGGGGTCTTGGCGGGAGTTTTCCCGCCTGACGCCAGTTAGCCCTAATCCTTGTTTTTAATTTAAAATTTAAATCTGTTTTTGACATGGAAATTTCTGAAAACTTCAATGGGCCTTAACTGGGTCATACGGACTCCGATTTTCGAAATCTCGGACTCTATTTCGCGTATTTTTCCGAGACGAACGCAATGGCATAGCCCGTTTCCCTTGATTCAGATTTTTGAATTAAATTCTGCCTCGATTTATGTTATAATAGGTTATTGAAAATACGGGTTGTTACATTCTCCCCTCCTTAAAGGATTTCGTCCCCGAAATCTCCTAGTTAGGAAGAACGTATCCTACCATCCAATCATCCATCTACTCAAAGCATCATCCACGAGCAATCATTGTCCTTAAAAGATTCTAAATGCTGTATGAACATATGCAAAAGTGTGTGTATATGTACTTACCTAATGCAAAGATCAATGCAAAATATGTTAGTGAAATGTATCCATATGTATGCAAATCCCTAACATAACGTATAATATCTACATGCGTGCTCAATCATACATCCATATGCAACATCCATGTGATTGCATACAAATTTCATCCAAGAATAAGCATAAACACTCATGCACATGCAATATGAGGAGTGTGTGAGCCGATCTAGTGCCTAATGTGTATCATGCATCCACGAGTAACCACTTGCAAACACTTGCAACCACTTGCAACCATCAAACATAACATGTCTCAAACCCATGTTTCATCCAAAGGGTTTCTATCTAAGGTTCTCATGACAAGATTAGCACGATAACTAGATAAACATGGATAGCAAAGAGAAAGATATGCTAAACAAAGGAAAGAGATTGAGAGTGTACCCTCAAAAAGGAATGGATAAAGCCCACGCATCTTCTCCTCGGTTTCCCAAGTTGCGTCTTCTTCGGCTTCACCCCATTGAACCTTCACCAACCTGACCGATTCCTTAGCTTCTTGGTCTCCGTTCCCAAGATACGAATCGGAGCTCTCCTCAAAGTTGCCTCCTTCTCTACTTCCATGTCTTCAAGAATGCTAGGTTCAACCACCTCAGCGGACTCATGTAGGCACTTTCGGAGATGCGAGACATGAAAGACATTATGCACTCCGGATAGCTTCTCGGGTAATTGCACTTTATAAGCCATCTTCCCAATTCTCTCTATGATAGGGAAGGGTCCAACAAATCTCGGTGCTAACTTCCCAACAGCTCCAAATCGGACCACATTCCGCAAAGGAGAAACCTTTACGAAAACCATGTCCCCAACATCAAACTCCAAATCGGATCTCCGCTTATCAGCATAGGATTTCTGTCGGTCTTGGGCCGCCTTCATCCGTCTTCTAATCAACTCGACCTTCTCGGATGTGTCCCTAATCATGTCAGGTCCAAGTATAAGCTTATCTGTAGTCTCCCACCAACATGTAGGTAACTTGCACGGCCTCCCATATAAAGCTTCAAATGGTGCCATCCCTATGCTTGCCTGATAACTGTTATTATATGCAAACTCAACAAGAGGAAGATGGTCTTCCCAGGTACCACCAAAATCCAGAATGCAAAGCCTCAACAAGTCCTCAAGTACCATATTCACCCTTTCTATTTGGCCGTCCGTTTGTGGGTGATAGGCCGTACTCAGGTTCAACCTCGTGCCCATAGCTTCCTGCAAACTGTTCCAGAACTGACTAGTAAAGATGGGGTCTCGGTCACTGACTATGCTGGAAGGGACTCCATGTAGTCGTACTATCTCACGAAGATATATTGATGCTAGTCCAGATGCGGTCCTTTTGCTCTTCACCGGAATGAAATGAGCACTCTTCGTAAGCCTATCCACAATGACCCAAATGCTCGTATTCCCTTTCCTTGACCTTGGAAGCCCATCAATAAAGTCCATAGAAATACTCTCCCACTTCCATAGCGGGACCTCTAGAGGATGCAATAGCCCACCGGGCTTCTTCGACTCAGCTTTTACTCTCTGACAAACGATACATCTAGAGACAAACTCCGCCACATCCTTCTTCATTCCAGGCCAGAAGAAAATACGCTTCATATCTTTATACATCTTATCACCGCCTGGATGTATAGTCAACTTGGAGCGATGTGCTTCCTCAAGAACTTTCCTCACCAAGCCTTCCACCATCGGAACACAAAGCCGTCCGTCTCTCCTTAGCCAACCCTTATCATCTATAGAATATCGAGCAAGGTGACTAGATGTCTCCCCTCGAATCAGCTTATCCATGATCTCAATTAACTGAGGGTCTTCCTTCTGCGAAGCCCCAACTTGATCCAGAAGGGTAGGCCTGAGCTCAAGAGATGCTAAAGAACCGGTCATCGACTCAACCGCCAAAGAGAAATCAAAGGTTGCCAAGAACTCTAAATTCTTCATCTCAACAAATAGAGGACTTAGTGTCAACCTTTTTCTACTCAACGCATCTGCTACAACATTCCCCTTGCCAGGGGTATAGGCTATATCAAAATCATAGGATGCCAAGAATTCCATCCATCTTTGCTGCCTCAAGTTCAGATCCTTCTGCGAAAGGAGATACTTCAAAGACTTATGATCAGTATACAGCTCAAATCTCTCTCCCAGAAGATAATGACGCCAGGCCTTGAGTGCATATACAATCGCTGCCAGCTCTAGATCATGAGTAGGATACTTCTTCTCATGCACCTTGAGTTGCCTACCACCAAAACATATAACTCTGCCTTCTTGCATCAGAACGGCGCCCAATCCCGTGCCACAAGCATCAGTGTACACGGTAAACATTTTACCACCATCGGGTAAAGCTAGAACTGGTGCTGAGGTAAGGGCTCTCTTGAGTCTGAAAAGCAAGCTCACAATCCATATCCCAAGCAAAAACTAAGTTCTTCTTCGTCAACTTAGTGAGAGGAGCGGATATCTTCGCAAAGTCCTTGATGAACTTCCGGTAAAAACCCGCAAGACCTAGAAAACTTCTCACCTCGGTTGCATTCCTTGGAGTCTTCCAATCCTGAACTGCAACCACCTTAGCGGGATCCACCGCTAAGCCTTGCTTGGATACGATATGCCCAAGGAATCTAACTTCCCTTCTCCAAAAGTGACACTTGGAGAACTTGGCCTTTAACTGATGCGCTCTAAGTGTATCCATCACCTCTACAAGATGCCTCGCGTGCTCTTCTTCATCCTTGGAGAAGATCAGAATATCATCCACAAAGACCAGGACAAACTTGTTCAAGAACTCCCGAAACACCCTACTCATCAAGTCCACGAAATACGCGGGTGCATTCGTCAAACCGAACGGCATAACAAGCCATTCAAAGAATCCATCTGGAGTTCTGAATGCAGTCTTGTCTATACTATCTTCAGCCACTCTGAGCTGATGAAATCCAGTAGCAAGATCAAGCTGAGAGAAAACAGAAGCACCAACAAGCTGGTCAAAGAGATCATCGATCCTCGGTAACGGGTGTCTGTTCTTCTTAGTCAGCTTATTCAATTCTCTATAGTCCACACAGAGTCGAAGAGAACCATCTGCCTTAGTAGCAAACACCACAGGCGCTCCCCATTCGGATATACTTCGTCTGATGAAGTTCTTCTCAAGCAACTCCTTTACTTGCTTGCTGAGCTCCCGTCTCTCACGCGGAGCCATGTGCCGAACGGGCAAAGAAACAGGCTTAGCATTATCCACCAGATAAATGCGAAAATCAATCTCTCGCTTAGGGGGCAACCCCTCAACTTCTTCAAAAACATCTGGATAATCTCAGACCACCCTAACAGACTGAAGGGCTTCCTCTGACGAGTCGAGAGATTCAAGATAGCACAACATGACGGGATCCTTCGGATTGCATGAAATCTCTAAGGTGTTGCCAAGGCGAGTCACAAGCCTCACAGCCCTATGCTCACAATCAAGAATGGCTCCATATCGGGACAGCCAATCCATGCCCAATATCAATCCGTATCCCCTGAAACCCAGAACATATGCACTACACAAAAACTCTACACTGAGTATAGAGATCCTCAGATCCTCACATATCATAGATAGATGAGCAGAACCCCCAATGGGATTCGAAACACAAACGGGATCATCCACTAAGCTAGTACTAAGGTGCAAGCTATTAACAAGATCAGATGAAATAAAGCTATGTGATGCACCAGAATCAAACAAGGTACGTACTAGAAGATCAGAAACATAAACAAGGTTCTCAACAGAAACACTACCTCGCTCGGGAACTGGAGCGGTATTGAGAGCATGAACTTGCCCTCCTGAAGGTCCAGCCTGTCCTTTCTTCTTCGGGCACTCCTTGCTGAAGTGTCCAGCCTCACCACAGGAAAAACATCCACCACTAAGCTTCCTTTTCTTCTTCCTACAATCCTTGGCAAAGTGTCCAGGCACACCACAGTAATTGCACTTTCCCTTGCCTTTGTTGCTGTTCCCCTTCTTGTTCTTGCCCTGATTCCCCTGACTGCTTTGACCACCTTGATTGCCTTTGCTTTGAGAATCAGTCTTCTTTGCTTGAGTATCACTCGTCTTGACCTCTTTCTTTCCATCTCCCTGAAGTAGAGCCATATTGACCAAACTCTCAAAAGTAGCCCCATGCGGAATATGCGACATCGCCAAGCCCTGTAGCGGCTCATTCAACCCTCTAGCAAATCGAAGAGCCCTCTTCTCAGGAGTGTTCACCATATCCAAACCAAAACGGGCCAGCTGATTAAACTTGTTCACATACTCCTTGACAGACATGTCACCTTGCTTTAATGCAATGAACTTCTCCATCTGTAAATTCGCCTCAGCAGAAGATAGAAACTTGGCCACAAATCTAGCCCTCAAATCGGCCCAAGTCTCAACGGGCCTCGTCCCATTGGTGACCTCCCACCAATAGGCCGCTTCATCCTTCAAAAGCCACACTGTCAATAAGATCTTCCTCTCGTCATCAATCCCAAAGATAGCAAACAGGTCCTCAGTGTCTTTCAGCCAATTCCTAGCTTCAACAAAAGACTCCGTGCCTAGGAAATTCTTGCCTCCCATCGCCTTGAAGTCTTTGCAAACCTTCGTGAACTCAACCTGAGGATGCTGACGGGGAGGAGGAGGAAGAGGAGCCTCAGCAACAGGAGGAGGAGGAACATTAGCAACGGGAGGAGGAATATTAACTGCTGGAGGAGGGGGAACAGGAACCACCGGAGGAGGGACATTAGGGGGAGGATTCTCAACTACAGGAGGAGGAGTGGGAGTAGGGTTTGCGGGGCCGGCTGCCGCCCTAGCTTCTAGAAGTCTCCTATACCAGAGTGGCACATTTACTCCATCCGGGATGGCAAGATCCTCAGCCATACTGAAACGATGGATAAGATAAGATTAGGTCAAGGGAATGAAGGATAACGCTAATGGCTTTTTGGGGAATAGCCCTTTTTAAAATACTAGACTTTTCTTTGGAAAATACTTTATACTTGTTTTGAAAATAGTTTTTCAAAAGTCTTTTTTTTTAAAAAAACTTTTTGTTCTTTCCCGTAAACCTTATGCTCTGATACCAAATTTGTAACACCCCACCTCCGCTAGGGTCACTCTTTCGGGGGCACTAGCTTCTGGGGGGCGTTAGAACTGGGCAAGCATGCATAATGATATATCAAGGCAGAACAAGAACATAGATATATATGTAAAACAGAGTAAGTGAGAATAAAACAGCGGAATATCTCAAACCATCTCAAAACAAGTCTAGTACATCATAAAGTCATCTGCCAAAATAAACATGTCTAGTACAACATAAACAGAAATACTGAAATACATAGTGCTATCCCCAAAAATAAAGGTGATAAACCATAGCGAGCTCAATGTCCAGACATACATGAGCTATCCAGCGAACAAGCAAGCGATCCAAGCTAAGCACCACTGTTCCCTCCCTGAGAACCTGGGGGGGGGGGAACGGAAGAAAAGAAGCGAAAGAAAACAGGTCAGTCAAAAAGACTGGTAAGCCCTACTACGATCAGTCTATAAACTAATAAAGTTAACATCATGATGGAAACTGAGATGAACATACTGGCAATAGATAAGGTGTCATCACATAGAGAAGATTAAGCTTTGCACCACAGTGTACTAGCAAACTAACATAACAGGTAATGATCCCTCAGCCCAAACTTTGGCCCAATAGCATGAGGTGACCTTAATGCTAGGTCCAGCCCAACGGTCTAGTCGATCGGCTCCCTATAAACCTAACACGTCAAGTGTTGGTGTCCATACGGCCCACATATGGTTGTAGTCAGACTGTGCTGGGTCCACCTTCGGGTGTATCAAGCCCTCGGGTGTCAACCCCAGACACCTAAGCAATAATGCACAGTCTAAACCTACTGGTACCCGTGCCTCGAGTTTGTCCAACACCGGACTACGTGCACGTCCGTAGCCCGCCTGGACCCGCACCGCTGTACCACTCAGCCGTCGCTTTGGTCGCTTACATCAGTCCAGTAATCGTGCCCCGCCCTAGCCTAGCCTCTAGGGTTGTGAATGATACCCAACTGGGATTACTGCTGGAACAGACCACGTTGCTAGGGTTTTCTAAGAGGGTTAAGTGTGGTTTAACCCCTCACTAATCATGGATTAAATTAGTTAAGTGTAACCAACAGTTCACCACTTAACCCCATTTAATCCCTCGTATCCCCAAAATTGGTTAAGTATTAGTGGGCCATGACTTAACCCTAATCATGAGGCATTAATTAATTTAATTGTGCCTTAACCTCTCACATTAGACTTTGTTGTGGTTACTAGTTAGGCCGGGCGGGTCCGGGTAGCTTTACACCACAACTTGGTCTAACCTCGGGTCCAAGGTACACATGACCAACTTCTCACATTGGGTCCTATTGTTTGTAGCAACTAGTTAAGCCGGTCGGTTCCGGGTAGGTTTACGCTACAAACTCAACCCAACCTCGAGTTGGCCACACTTATGTTTTCTAAGTGTCATGTCCACTTTATTTTCAAACATAATTACAAGTTTAACAAATACTTGGGTAGACCTAACTTAATAGGTAAATTCCCAAGGGGTAGACCTAACTTAATAGGTAAATTCCCAATCTTATATTTTCATGTATTTTAAGTTTTACCCAAAAACCCCCCAACGTCATTCTATCGCTTACATATTCGTCAAAACGCATAAAGGATAGAAAGAGGGAACTTGGCACAACATACATGATAAATCTTACATATCATAATAAACATGCATAACATGTTGGACTTGCATAACTTAGCATAGTGAACTTGCATAAACATGCATAACTTGTTAAACTTGCAAATCATGGCATAGTGAACTTGCATAAACATGCATAACTTGTTAGACTTGCAAATCATGGCATAGTAAACTTGCATAAACATGCATAACTTGTTAAACTTGCAAATCATGGCATAGTGAACTTGCATAAACATGCATAACCTATAAAACATGCATAACATAGCATAGTGAACTCGCATAAGCATGCATAACTTATTAAACATGCATAGCATAGCATAGTGAACTCGCATAAGCATGCATAACCTATTAAACATGCATAACATAGCATAGTGAACTCGCATAAGCATGCATAACTTATTAAACATGCATAAATCCCAACTTTCATCACATATTAACTTTAGAGTTTCTAAAATGAAGGTAAGAGGGCTTACAAATATTATGAAGACACAAATCTACTAATAAAGATTGAGAAGCCCTTTTATGCAAGCATATAAAAACCCAAAACAAAGCTCCAATTAACAAAAATTCCAAAAACTCTAGCTTAGCAAATAAAGCTTGCAACTTGATGATGTATGCAAGCTAATGATCATTCATACAACTTAGAAATGCTTGTATGAACATCAAAACCTTCATAGGAATGATTTTTGAAGAGGGTGGAGGCTAGGGTTTTTAGGTGGAGGCCATTTGAGAATTCAATTTGACATAGTTTGGTTGCTAGAATGAATAATGAGGTTTTAGGGTAGGATTAGGGGCTTATTTATAGAAGATTAGAGTGTTTTTAGCCCTAGGATTAACCCTAGGTTAGTTTAGGTCCGTCAGATTTAGGAATTCTCTAGAACCAAGCCACAAGACCAAGCCCAAATCAAAATGGTGCGCCAGGCAAAACTGCCCGGCCACCCCGTGTCGACAGGGCTGTCGACAGGGCAGTCGACACCCTAAGACCCCTGTCGACATGCCTGTCGACATGGGGGTCTTGGCGGGAGTTTTCCCGCCTGACGCCAGTTAGCCCTAATCCTTGTTTTTAATTTAAAATTTAAATCTGTTTTTGACATGGAAATTTCTGAAAACTTCAATGGGCCTTAACTGGGTCATACGGACTCCGATTTTCGAAAACTCGGACTCTATTTCGCGTATTTTTACGAGACGAACGCAATGGCATAGCCCGTTTCCCTTGATTCATATTTTTGAATTAAATTCTGCCTCGATTTATGTTATAACAGGTTATTGAAAATACGGGTTGTTACACATATAATCAAACTTTCATTTCTTTCACTGTGATTAATCAATACAAATCTTTATTATAAGGGATTGGAAAAGGAAAGTGGAAATTTCATCCATATTACTAGTTGTATTTTTTAAAACTCTCTTCCTATATAATTCTCTCTTTTACCTCTGTCATTTTCAAATTTAAAAATGACTATCAAAATGTATATTGCATGGGGTCGTGAGTTTCAAAAAATAACATATGCACATGTTAAGATTATTAAAAATTATCCAATTACCATTTTGAATTACATCTATTTTTCAGAAAATATGAGTGTATTTTATAAAAGAAAATTGGAAGGGGCCTTGAACATAGTTTTTATAATTGCAAGAATGTAGGAAAAAAAAATTCCCTAAAAGAAAACCAAGCAAATGAAATAGGAAGAGCATTTGTGGAACTAGCCTTGGATCTAGTTAGAATATGAATTGCAAACTCATTTAGATTACAGAATTTACAATAAGAATATTCACATGATTATTGCATACCATTGTATGCTTTAAAAACACCTCTGGAAAAATTATTTTAGATTTTGAAATGTTCTATTTCAATTAACACCCATCTCTCTTATCCACAAAACATTGAGAAGATGCATGTGGAAAATTTTAAATCACACATCATTGTTAAGTGTAATTAAGATGACTAACTAATATAGACAAGTGCAAGTGTTGTTCTGACATAGTGGCAACTGAGACGACCCCAAAACCCGTACTGATGGCGGCAAGGGTAATCCTTGGAATATAACACATAAACAGATAATAGCAGAACAAAAGTAAATAAATACATCAGATAATGCACAATAGAATATACTGGATAAACGTAAACCTCAGAGTTACACAGTATACAGGATCATACTTAGTACAAATACAGTTCAGCTATACATAAATGTCTACAGCGGAAAACAAACATAATGTACAATAGGAGCTGAACAGCATAAAAAGAGATAAATGATAGAATCCATCTTCAGCTCCAGCTATCCGGACAAAGCCTACTAAACCTGAATACAAGGCTGCCCGTGTAGAAAAGGGGCACCCGAGTTTGAAAGTGAAACAAACTACGAGTCAGTCACGGGACTGGTATGAGAAATCTATTCAACACATTTATAATATGGCTAATCACAGGACCACACCACTTTCGTGGAACGGGTTTACTCCATTGGATTGCTAGTGCTTTAAAAACAAATCTTTCTTTTAAACATTGCAATGCTTTTTATAAAAATGAAGCCATTATAAGACTCAGTTCCCATCACATAATGCAACGCAAACCGGAGGATAGAGTATTACCTTATAATGGCCAAAATATGCTTGATACGAATAAAACAAAAGTATTTGATATTATTACTAGTGTTTATAGGTTTCAAAAACAATTTCAATCACAACTATCAATCATAGACGGCATGGGTACCATATATCATGTCGCCATATATATATATATATATATATATATATATATATATATATATATATGTATATACAATCAAAACCGCACAGTCACGTATTTGGAAATTGGATTTCCGTCTTGAACCAAGGCAAAAGATAGTCCTTACCGAATTCGAGTCCGTCTAGCCCAAGCCTCAGGAACAGCCGCAACTGCCCCTTGGATCGTCAGGGCCGGTCCACCGATGTGGATTATTATGCCTGAACAATACGTTTCCCTGCCCTATGGGGCGTAAATGAGCCAAAGAATGACTCCATCAGACCCGGATCGTCTGATCTAACCGAGGCGCCTCGCTATCCATCATCCACATAAGTAAAATGTCAGGCCGTGTAAAAACACCGACACAACTCCTAGCTAGGAAGAAACGCATGCCCTCCCTGAGGTCCTTTCTCCCGTTTCTGGTTCATACCGGGGTGTGAGGCCCGCGAATTCACGTTATACACAAAGCTACGCCACACAAGCGGGGCTTTGATCATCACCACAAGACTTTGCTTTTCAACAGAAGCCCTGATCACTGCATCTTAGCATGCCACACAGGCAATTCACACCGTGCAACTGATAGCTATCAATCACACAGAATAAATTCCAATGTCAGACACACTGTCCATTTGCAAGTCCGTTCTGGGTCTGAACGAAACCTGAGGCACTATATACCTCGCAAACCCATCGATCACCACATACGTCTGGACGATCACCACTCATTATCCACATTTCAGGATGCCTCCCAATCAGGACCTCGGTTACCATCCAAACGAAGTGAAGATCTCCGGTCTTCGACCACCGTCTTCATCTTCGATTTCTTATCGTCGATTAAGTTATTCAGAATGGGATAAACCCTGTAACACCCCACGTCCATTAATGTCACTCACAAAGGGAATGCATTAACTTCCATGGAGGTTTTAAGTGAATATAGAACAGAAAAATTACAACAAGACAGATAATAAGTAGTACTTGGAAATCTAAAACTTCATTTTATTGCATCATAAAACCATAAATCAGAGTCAAGTACAATATCCATCTTGATAAACAAAATACATAATCCCATTACATAAATAGCCATAAAAAAAAGATAACAAGCTGGACTTTACTTCAACGGTCCAAGCTTTCCAAAGAGAGATGAAGCAATCCAATCAAACTCCACTAGAGCTGGGCCCAACCTGAGGACCTGGAGGGGGAAAAGGATAGAAATGGAGGGGGTCAGACATAAAGTCTGGCGAGTATGATAATTCTAACAATGCTACTATCAAAATAACTAGACTAAGGCATAAGCTGGAAGACAAGTAAATGTCTATGAACTATTAGGTATGGAAGAGCAGATAAGGATAACGTTAAAGATAACGTTAAAGGCACACCTAATTACTAACGAATGATTACTACACTGCACCACACCAGTCACCCTCAAAGTTTGATCCCGCTTGCTTCACACAGAAACTATATAAAATAGCCTTGCGTACCCCTAGCTGACTACATAGGTGCCGTCTGCCCCTATCTCCACTAGGTGTACCCCACTACCCACTTTCGATCGGCTCCCTACTCGTAGATACCCGTGCTGGCCCCACAGTGGGGTGTATCACTCCCCTAAAGTGGCAACCCGATACAACTTGAGAATGCACGGCTTATACCTACACGATGCAACAACGTCTTACCTACCAGCCCCGGTCCACACACGCATATGAAATCCGTTGGACTTGCGTTGCCACCGCTACCCCGTTTTGGCCTCTTATAGTCAGACCCAGTATGCGTGTCCCGTCCTCGACTTGGGTCGAGCCCACAAAGATACGTTTGGGATACTGGTTGAAATGGGCCCCCACAAGCTACCCACCTAAGCTTGTCACCACTAGTATATCCCACTTAACCCTCTTAGTCATGTTCATTTACATGTGTGTTTGGTTAAGTCTTACTAATCGTATTTCACATGCCACTTAGGGCACCCACTAGATTCCTCATGCCACCTAAGGCACCTACTTAACCCCCATGTCCCACCTTACATGTTTATTTGGTTAATTATTTCTTAATTCATTCAGGCCATAACCTCATAAAGACCTCTCACATTAGACTGGCATTTATGGCAGCTGGATTTGCCGGGCGGGTCCGGGCAGTCTTACACCATAAAAGAGTCTAACCTCGTGTCTTTACAATTGTTATGCTTTAATTTAGACCTAGGACCTCTCACATTGGGCTGACATTTGTGACCACTGGATTTGCAGGGCGGGTTCGGGCAGGTTTACGTCACAAACGAGTCCAACCTCGTGTCCTAACCATTGATTATCACTTATAATCTTTTACCCCAGTTATAATAATTCCCTTTTCAAATTATTAATTAACTCCAATTTTAATGATGCCCATAATTGACTCAATTATGGCCATCCACTCATGGCATGCAAAATCATATCAATTGCACCCCCAACTTCTTATTATTAAATCTTTAATATTACCCCTACCCCACGTTATACGTTCGCTTATTCAACGCAGAATATACGTTAGACTCGAATAGTCTAACTCATAGCACAAAGGTAAATTATCACAACATATAGACAAATAAAATAAACCTAATCATATTAGGGGTGAAACTTGCATAAACTACACATGTTAAGGATCTAAAGGTGTCAACTTGTTAAATGTCACAATTTACATGATATGATCATAACCCAAATTTATGTACGAACTTGCATATGGGGTTTTTATGCAACATGATGATGGTGTGAACTAGCATCTAACACATAGCATTCACATATGTCATAGCATAATACTAGATGTCATAATTCTAGATCTAAATAGGTGTCATGGCATATGTTCATGATCTTTACTAATGAATCTAAACTTTCATATGTGATTTGTCATATAGATCAACATAGCCCAAATAATATCAGCATTATGATTTGATTAACATGAACTAATTAGCATAGACAATAACATCATGACTTTATAACATGTATGATTTATCACAATTTAGCATAGAAAATTACAACCTATACAATATCATCATAGCATGATTTACAACACATAGGATATCATCATCACATAACATAGAATTTACAACATACATGATAGCATAAGGTTTACAACAGCATATATGACAATTACATCATTTTCTTATGATCCATTCAGAACTTAATCTAATTAGTTTGCAATAATCTTGTTAAGATCACCATACTCACAATTAGAGAAGAAAGAGAGTCTTGATTTGCTTTAGAGTTGAGTAGAATTAGGGTTTGATTAGCTTTCTTCCTTCTTAGTTGGCGGCGGCTACACTGAGTTCCATGGCGGCGGTATGACAGTGGCTGTTCTATTTTTCATGTGAGTTAGAGTGAGAGACTACCTAGGTATTTATAGAGTTTAGGATTTATTTAGACCGTCAGATCAACTCAGAACTAAACTGAACCGTTTAATTTGCCAACTCAGCCCTAAAGACACATCAGCAGCTCAAGATTGGGCTCAGTCAAAACCCTAGCCGCCTGGACAGGTCGATACCCAAGTCGACTGCCCAGTCGACCTGGGGGGAGGGTCGACTGCCCAGTCGACTCCCCAGTCGACCTGGGGGGAGGGTCGACTGCCCAGTCGACTCCCCAGTCGACCTGGGGGGAGGGTCGACTGCCCAGTCGACTCCCCAGTCGACCTGGGGTGCTGGGCGGGAATTTTCCCGCCTAGCCTGTTCGAATTCGAATTTTGAATTTTAAATTTCTGAAATCTGTTTTAAATTTTCTGAAACTTCCGATGGCCATAACTTCTTCATACGAAGTCCAATTCACGCAAACTCGGACTCTATTTCAACCAGAATTCCGAGACGAACACAATGGCGCAACCCGTTTCCCAAATTCTCACGTCTGAGATTAGTTATTCTTTAATTTGTGAATATTAGTATCAACAGAATTACGGGGTGTTACATTCTCCCCTCCTTAAAGGATTTCGACCCCGAAATCTTCAAGACAAGAAGAGTGTATATCCTAACATCCAATCGTCCATCTACTCAACCATCAAACACAGGCATTCATTGTCCTTATAGACTTCTAATGCTTTCATGTTTAAATGCACAGTGTGTGTATATGTCCGTATCTAATGCAAAATCAGGCGGTCCACTGATTCAGTTGACCTCCTTAATGCAAATCATGATAGTGCCATGCATCCATTATGTATGCGAAAGAACCCTATCGATACATATTATTTCTACATGCGTGCACAACCATTCACCAAAATGCGGTATCCATATGATAGCACAACCATTATACATCCATTTTACTAAATACAGCCATTTATATGCAATATGCAGTATGAAGTGACTGAGCCGATCTAGTGCCTAATAGTGTGTGTATATGCGTCCACGAGCAACCACTAGCAAACACTTTCATCCACTTTGCATCCATCATACATAACATGTCTCAAACACATGTTTCAACCATAGGATGATCCTAACTAAAGGTCAAAGATACTAGCGAGAGGATACACTAAAGATAAGATAAGTACAAGCTAAGTGATAGAGGAGAAATTAAAAGACATACCCTCGAAAAGAAAAGGGTACAACGAACGCATCTTCTCTTCCGTCTCCCAAGTAGCGTTGCTCTCATCATCTCCCTATTGTACTTTGACTAGTCTGACCTCTCGATTCCTCAGCTTCTTGATCTCCGACCCAAGAATGCGCGTAGGAGCTCGTCGAATCGTCTCATCACGCTCGATCTCCACCTCTCTAAGCAAGCTCGGCTCTACCACTTCTGCGGTCTCGTGCAAGCACTTCCTCGAATGTGACACATGGAATACGTCGTGTACACCACTAAGTCTCTCGGGAAGCTCCACTCTATACGCCATCTGCCCAATCCTTTCCTTAATAGGAAACGACCCTACGAACCTTGGTGCTAACTTCCCAAAGGATCCAGCGCGAACAACGTTCCGTAATAGAGACACTTTGATAAGGACCATGTCCCCAACTTCAAACTCAAGATATGTCCTCCTCTTATCCGCATAAGATTTCTGCCTATCTTGCGCTGCTTTCATCCTCCTTCGAATCAAGTCGATCTTCTCCGAAGTCTCCTTAATCATATCGGGCCCAAGTAAGATCTTATCCGTAGATTCCCACTAACATGTAGGTGAACGACAAGGTCGTCCATAAAGAGCTTCGAAAGGTGCCATGCCAATGCTAGACTGAAAGCTGTTATTATATGCGAACTCAACCAATGGAAGATGCTCTTCCCATGTACCCCCAAAGTCTAGGATACATAGCCTCAAAAGATCCTCTAGAATGCGATTCACCCTCTCGGTCTGGCCGTCCGTCTGAGGATGATATGCGGTGCTCAAACATAACTGAGCCCCTACCGCCTCTTGCAGGCTTCTCCAAAATTCGCTAGTGAAAATAGGATCGCGGTCGCTCACTATGCTAGAAGGAACACCGTGCAAACGAACTATTTCTCGGACGTACACAGAAGCTAACCATGGAGCAGTCCTCTTACTCTTCACGGGAATGAAATGGGCGCTCTTAGTAAGTCTATCTACTATAACCCAAATCCCCATATTACCCTTCCTTGATCTTGGTAATCCATCCATAAAGTCCATCGAGACACTCTCCCACTTCCATAGTGGAACCTCCAATGGGTGAAGCAACCCACCGGGTTTCCTTTGCTCCGCTTTTACTTGTTGGCACACCAAGCATCTAGCGACATACTCGGCCACATCTTTCTTCATGTCGGCCCAAAAGTAAACTCGTCTCATGTCCATGTACATCTTGTCCCCGCCGGGAAGAATGGTCATCTTCGAACGATGTGCTTCGTCAAGAATAGCCTTCCTCAAACCTTCGTCTCGAGGTACACAAAGTCTACTATCCCTACATAACCAACCCTTATCATCTAGGGTATACCTACGGAGATGGCTTGATGACTCCCCTCTTTTGAGCATTTCTACTAACTCAACCAACTGTGGGTCGTCTCGCTGTGCCTCGCCAATCCGTCCAAAAAGCGTAGGTCTAACCTCTAAGGATGCTAGCAAACCGGGTACGAAGTCAACGGAAGGTCTAAAGTCAAACATAGAGATGAACTCTAAACTTCGCTTCTCAACAAACAAAGGACTTAAGGACAGCCTTTTCCTACTTAAGGCGTCCGCCACCACGTTACCCTTGCCAGGGGTATATGCTATTTCGAAATCGTAGGACGCTAAGAACTCCATCCACCTTTGCTGCCTTAAGTTCAAGTCCTTCTGAGAGAACAAGTATTTTAGCGATTTGTGGTCAGTGAACAATTCGAATTTCTCCCCAAGAAGATAATGGCGCCAAGACTTAAGCACGAAAGCAATAGCGGCCAACTCTAGGTCATGTATGGGGTAATTTTTCTCATGCGCTCTCAACTTCCTTCCACCATAGGCTATTACCCTGCCCTCTTGCATTAAGACTGCACCTAGACCTGTCCCACAAGCATCGGTATAAACAGTAAATGGCTTACTCCCGTCTGGCAGCACTAAGACTAGAGCTGAGGTCAAAGCTCTCTTTAAACGTTGGAACGCATCATCACAATCTACGTCCCACGCGAAGACTAGGTTCTTCTTCGTCAAGCGTGTTAATGGAGCTGATATCTTTGCGAAGTCTTTGATAAATTTCCTATAGTAGCCAACCAACCCCAAGAAACTTCTTACTTCGCTAGCATTTTTAGGGACCTTCCAATCTTGGATGGCCACCACCTTCGCGGGATCCACAGCTATCCCTTCCTTGGAAACCATGTGCCCTAAGAACCGTACTTCCTTCCTCCAGAAGTGACACTTAGAAAATTTAGCATTAAGGTTATGCGCTCGTAGGGTCTCCAACACTTCCCTAAGATGTAGGGCATGCTCTTCTTCATCCTTAGGAAAGATCAGGATATCGTCTACAAAGACTACCACGAATTTGTTAAGGTACTCCCTAAACACCCTACTCATCAAATCAACAAAGTATGCGGGGGCGTTTTTCAAACCGAAGGGCATCACTAGCCATTCATAGAAACCGTCCGGAGTCCTAAAGGCAGTCTTGTCTATGCTATCCTCAGCCACTCTCAACTGATGGAAACCAGTGGCTAAGTCCAACTGCGAAAAAACTGAGGCGCCAACTAACTGTTCGAAGAGATCGTCAATCCTCGGCAGTGGGTGTCTGTTCTTCTTAGTAAGCTTATTAAGTTCTCTATAGTCCACACAAAGTCTAAGGGACCCATCCGCCTTCGTGGCAAATACTACTGGAGCACCCCACTCCGATATACTTCGTCTTATGAACCCCTTCTCAAGCAACTCCTTCACTTGCTTATCGAGTTCTCTCCTTTCACGAGGAGCCATATGTCGTACTGGCAAAGATACTGGTTTTGCATTATCCATAAGATATATTCGAAAATCTATCTCCCGCTTCGGAGGTAAGCCCTTCACCTCCTCAAACACATCCGAGTATTCCCGAACCACTCTAACAGATCGTAGATTTTCCACCGATGCGTCAAGCGATTCTAGATAACTTAGCATAACGGAATTTATGGGATTACAAAAGATTTCGAGAGTGTTGCCAAGGCGAGTTATGAGCCTAACTACTCTCCTTTCACAATCAAGAACGACCCCATTTCTGGATAACCAATCCATTCCTAAAATTCGCCCATAGCCCATGAAGCCCAACACATAAGCATCACATCTAAACTCAATGCTAAGTATAGAAATTTTCGAATCCAAGCATATCATGGACAAATAAGCTGAGCCCCCAATTGGATTCGAAACAACTAAGGGATCCTCTACTAAACTGGTGTTTAAGTGCAGTGATTCAACTAATGATGTAGAGATAAACGATTGCGATGCGCCCGAATCGAATAAGGTACGGACAGGATGATCAAACAGAAAAACTAAGCTTTCAACAGAAATGGTTCTACCTCTTTCTTGCAGCGGTGGGACCGCTGGAGCCTGAACTTGTCCCCTTGCCTGCCCTGGTGCCATAAGAACCTGCACTTGTCCTCCCGAGGTAGACCCTGCCCTCTGCCCCTTCTTTGGGCAGTCCTTCACTAGATGTCCCGCATCGCCACAGTGAAAACAACTAGTCTTCTTTTTCTTTCGACAATCCTTGCTGAGATGGCCTGGTGTCCCACAGTTAAAACATTTCTTCTTTCCCTTGCCATTATTGTCTTTACCAACCTTCTTGTTTTGTTGTTGTGGTTTCTTCTGATCCCCTTTCTTCTCGGGTGCCTTATCAGCTTTAGTGCCTTTCTCCTCGTGCATGAGTGCCATGTCTACTAGCTTCTCAAAGGTGGCCCCCATAGGGATGTGGGTCATAGTCAACCCTTGCAACGGTTCATTCAATCCATTAACGAACCTCAGAGCCTTCTTCTCCGGCATGTTCACTAAGTCCAAGCCAAACCTTGCTAACTGATTAAATTTGTTGACATATTCTTTTACTGATGAGCTTCCTTGCTTCAATGTCAAGAACCTTTCCATATATAGGTTCTCTTCTGCCCTTGAGAGAAACTTCGCCTCAAACCTACGCCTGAAATCCGCCCAAGAATCAACAGGACGCTCCCCATTAGTGACCTCCCACCAAAACGAGGCCTCTCCCTTCATTAACCAAGCTGCTAATTTGACTCTCCTTGTAACGACCTGGATTTTGAGCGACTTTGGTTATCGACATAAGCTCGATGTCGATAACCAAAACATCGAAAAATCCTGGTAATTAATGAAAGAAATTAGATGGTGAGAATAGATAAGATAGAAACTTAGAATAGAAGAAGAAGAAGAACACAACATCAGAGTAACACGAACCTCACAGCGGAACGAATAACATATAATAGATAACATAACTTTGAAATATAATAGTTATGTATACAATAGCACTTATCAGAGTACAGCACTTACAACACAGCGGAAATAACTATAGCTATATGATCTTGAAGCCTCCTGCTCCAAGCTCTCCAAGTATATCTGCACATTCCTGACTACTTGACTGCCCGTACAAATTAGGCACCCAAGAGTTTAGGGAAAACAACAAAGTAAACTCCGGGTCAGTCATGGGACTGGTATGAGTAAAACGGTTTAAACAAGCATATGAACAAGTAAACGATATCTCATAAGACCATGCCGCAGAACGGAACGGGTTTTTCCCTTATGAGAATCCAAAATATCTTTATATCAAAAACCTTTTGATATTATAAAAATGTCTATGTACAAATAGATATCCACTAGCAGAAACGCTTTCATCTCACGTTCTACATATATAGTATACAATCAAAATCGCAAGCACGTATTGGATAATGGATTTCCAATTATGACAAGGTATGGAACCACCTTCTAATCAGTGTACTCTAGGAACGATACACTGGAGTTCAACAAGAACATCTTGCAACTCAGCCACACATGACCGACCACTCATTTCGCTTGAGTGTATCGAATGTACATCACCAACGGTTGGGATCAGCAACCGTTCCCGTATATATATGGGACATCATTGATAGATTTAAGAAACAAATGAATATTCTCTAGATAGGTGATTATACACCCTACTTCGGTGCGACGGAATTAGCCATGCTGCCTGCCCGATTTCTGTCATTTACCGGTTGATGAGGCTAGAAGCTACGCTTTATCATCACATCAGATTCACTTCGAATGTCACATCGTCAGATCCATCGAAAATCACTAATTGACGTCTACAACAATACGTTACGTGTTAGCTAAAAGAAGTTTCCTTCTCCGCTTCCACTCTTGGTACGGTTGGAGAAATCAATGTACGTGATCGTCTGGAAATACTCTGTCAGACATTCATCAACACAAGTCATCCTCATTCACTTAGAATGTCACATCGTCATACCCGCCAAATCACAAATTGACTTATCCAAAAATAACACGGGTATATAGCTAAGAGAAACGAATTCCTCCACCACCAAACGTGAATACGTTTGAACAGATCAACTTACGCGATCCATTGGATATACTCTGTCAGACCTTCGTCCATACAAGTTGTCCTGGGACGGGACAAACCGAAGGCACTATTAAGTATATCCATCTTACTCACTGTTATCTAAAACTTATACAACAGCCCTTGCATTTTACTCCGTCTTCAATTATCTTTGGCATATATGATTCGCAACGCTTATGCCAATACAGAGTGGTTCTTCGGATAATAATCCAACCGGTCTCTCCATATTAACAACGTTAAAATGGTCAAAAACTTCGATAGTCTGTGAGTTAACTATCAAAGAAAAACAAGTGTGCAAACAACGATATTATTTCCAGATGGAAATTATATCGAACAAACATCATTTAACATTAATCTCTTTAGTTCACTTATTTACTTATCTCCTGTTTCCCTATGTTCTAAATTCTTATTTTCTTTTATCAGAAAACATTTCTGATTCTCGTTTGGAAAACATTTCTAAAACTCCTTTACGATCAAACCTTACCATTTCTTAGTTAAGAAGGAAGTCACTCAAGTTGGGGTATAATTACCTCTCAGACCTTAACTGAACAACGTTATAACTTCGAAATGGTCAAAGTTTATCTTTTAATCTTTAACAACTTCTTTACGCCTTTCTCGGATCCAATTTTACTAATCCACTTCTATATTTAAAACATTGGTTATAACGATAACGTTATAATCCCTCCTTTCGAATTATCTAACTTTAATTATAACTTCTATTCTTATTAGTGAATAATTAACCTAACACTTATTTATTTGTAAATAAATAAATCTCTATTTAAACACTAGAAAGTATAAGTACTTTCCCGAATTCGATATAATCGAATTCGCCGATTAGCTCTCTTCGAGAAATCTCTATTTGATTAACTCTTCTTCGAATAACCTATATTCGATTAATTCCTTCCTTTCGAATATACTATATTTGATTACTCCTTCTCGAATAAACGATATTCGATAATCTCTCTTCGAATAACTAATATTCGATAACTCTTTCTTTTCAAATATCTCATATTTGAAAATCTCACTTTCGAATAAACTATATTTGATTACTCCTTCTCGAATAAACGATATTCGATAATCTCTCTTCGAATAACTAATATTCGATAACTCTTTCTTTTCAAATATCTCATATTGAAAATCTCACTTTCGAATAAACTATAATCGATAATCTCTTTTCGAATGACTTTTATTCGATAAATCTCACTTCGATCAAACTATAATCGATAACTCCTTTCGATGAAACTAACATCGATAACTCCTTTCGATGAAACTAACATCGATAACTCCTTTCGATGAAACTAACATCGATTAATTTAACTCGACGAACTTAACTCGACTAACTCGACTAACTTAACTTACTTGGTTCGACCAATTCGATTCGATTAACTAGGCTCGACTAACTTGGTTTATTTAACTCAACTTGATTAACTCCTATCGAATAACTAATATTCGATTTAACTCCATTCGAATAACTAATATTCGATAACTCTATTTAACTCCATTTAACTCTATTCAACTCCATTTAACTCTATTCAACTCCATTTAACTCTATTCAACTCCATTTAACTCTATTCAACTCCATTCGAATAACTAATATTCGGTAACTCTATTTAACTCCATTTAACTCTATTCAACTCCATTCGAGTAACTAATATTTGATAACTCTATTTAACTCCATTCGCTTGACTCTAGATCACAGCGATCACAATGGTTACGCCTGATTCCCTCAGGAAACATCCGACCGCCTTAGGCTATCTGCAGCCCTGTGAATTACGCTAGCAGTCGTGTTAAATGGCAACTCATTTGGATTAACCTTAACTGATTAACTCTATCAGTTTAACTCTAACTGATTTACTCTAACCGGTTAACTCTAACTGATTTACTCTAACTGGTTAACTCTAACTGATTTACTCTAACAGGTTAACTCTAACTGGTTAACTCTAACTGATTAACTCTACTGGTTAACTTTAACTGATTAACTCTATTGAACTGGTTAACTCTAACTGATTTACTCTAACTGGTTAACTCTAACTGGTTAACTCTAACTGATTAACTCTACTGGTTAACTTTATTCAACTAACTCGACTAACCCCTTTCGAATAGCATAATCGTTTTACTAACTTTCGAATACCATATTTGATTTAACTCCTTTCGAATACCATATTCGATTTACTTCATTCACTTTATAAAGATTTCCTTTTTAACAATGTTTTATTCATTTGAAAAGATTTACTTTTAAATAACGGTTCTACACTTTAAAAATGATTTCCTTTTTATAACGTTTCCTTTTCAATTCTATTTGTAAATGGTTTACAAATATTCCCTTTTCAAATTTATTCTTGAAATATTCTAACTCCTTAAATTCTCTGAAAAATTCGCCATAACCTCCTTTGTAACGGGAGCATCGGGAAAATCCCCAAACCCGCCACACAGGCCTTTCCACTCAAAAAGAAAATGGTTTGAAATTATTTCCTTTTTGAATATCTCCTATTTATAAATATTCCAAATTTATAAATGTTCCTTATTTATAAATATTCCATTTATAAATATTTTTATTTCAATATCACTTTGAAAATCCCCTTATCAACATTTCGGTATGTTATGGTATTCAATCATATCAAATCACGATGTTCAATATCGTCCAAGCATATATAATCGCCCACAGATTTTATATCACATCATATAACAATATATGAAAAACAATAAAATAACTGTTGAGGAATCCAGTCGGATTCCTCCAACCTGTTTCCCTGCATCCACAGATGTTACACAACATGACTTTCATCACTTTTAGTTCAATATGAATTATTCTGATAAACAGAATCAATATATAACTATATAACTGTTTATATATTATATTTATATATATATATATATATAGTATTTCATTAACTGACTAGCAGTTCAATCAAACAGTCAACACACAATCAAACAAACAATTTCTAACAGTTCTAAAAATAAAACATGAAATTATAAACTGTTCAGAGTTAGTGAGATTTACTCCCATTTGCAGTTCATCGTTAAAGAACGATAAACTGTTATTTGATTTGAATCAAACAATTTATTTCGCCATAAATTCATACGATTCCCAATCCACTTCCAGTCAGCTTCATTGTGAAGCTCTCGTCCATACGGTCCTATCGGATCTTGTTTCGCTGAGTTTCGATCACGTATGAATAAGTTATGTATTTTCGAAGTTCATATATAATTTAAACTAAAATTTAACTAAACAAATTGCTTCGGGCCTTACCTAAAACACTCGGCCCATTCACCCTCCAAAAGCCCACCCGTGCCTCTACTTCTTCTTCCTCAATATTCTCACGGCATCAGGTGATAACCAAACACCATTTTCACCGACTTCACCCTCACCTCAGGGGGTCATTCTTCAATGAAACCTCGAACAAACATCGCCAACTTGCTTCTCGTTCTGCCCTCATCAACATTATACCACCACTTCACAGTTCGATCTCTCCTGTTCGTATGCGATGAACAGCTCCACCACCCCCACTGTACAGGTCGCGATGAGCACCCCATCACCAGAAACTCCACAACTTCGCCACAACGTACCATTTTCCATGCTGATTACCAATCTAACTCCCAAACCCCACACCCTTACCTCAATCGAAATGAAATTGGAACCCTAGTTCCACGGTTTGCAACCCACTTCGACGGAGAGAGGTTCGAATGCCAAAAATTTCACATCAAAATGAAGAGGACTCCTTCCCGAGCTCAAATATATATGTTGCAAGATTTATAGGAATTTTATTTCTTTTTCATTGATTTTTACTTTGCGATGGAAGCTTTCTGGTTTGTGAAACAAAAAGTGACGGCGCCAAAAAGAAGCATTGACCAGAAAGAATTAGGTTAGAAGAGATTTTGGGGTGTATTTATAGGAGAAAGAAAATATCTAGATATTTTATAAAAAAGAATATTCTCGGCATATTCTCTTTTTAAATCCTCGTTTTGCTTTCTAAAAATTCGTGTGATCACACACGATACCCAAAAATCCCGAAATTGGACATATAGCTAGAGTTTGACATTACGGTCCCAATGAAACTGGTTTCGTCGAATTCCGACTCCGTATGCTCACACAACATATTTTTAACTATCAAAATACTGACTGTTTTACACTCTAAAAATCCGTACGGCCACATAGTGACTCTAAAAATCACGAAACTGGAAATCTAACAACTATTTGATATTGCGGATCCAACAAAACTGGTTTCGTCGAATTCCGACTTCGTTTGCAAAAGTGGTTATTTTTAACGCTCTGGATGACCCATTTAAATATATAAATATATTTAAATATAATTAAATTAAATATAAATAAATTTATATTATCTTATATCTTCACATATGATATTGTACAGCTCCAGAATATCATATCAGAATTTATAGTTTGATATTTCAGATTCCAGATTATCTCGGTATTCAGTTTATACTGAAAATCTCTTTTATAACGTAAATAAAGCATTGCAAAATATAAAGGAAATCCACAGTGACTTTTCTGAAATTTGGTTTGGACGTACATCAAAATCTACACGACGAAATCCCGATTTTTCTCTTTCACTAGAAAGATATACTCCACCAGCTCCACACGTTTCTTGTTTCACAGAAATCCAGCTTAAAACGAATCCTGTACATTCAGTTGAAGTTCAAATCGCCAAATCGCGAACTGCAGCGCCATTTCAAGCTCGATAATATAATTATACGTTCAAAATGTCGTTCAAATAATATATTTGTTATTCAAATTCAAATTCCAAGCTGAATTAAATATCACAGATGATCCAGTTCACACCATATCGCCATTTCAGCCAATTCTGATTATTTCAGAATTAAATATATTATTTAATTATTTAATTTAATTAAATATTCACTATAATTTAATTAACGACGATTTAATTCCTTATATCACTATTTTAAACAATTAAATAAATTAATTATACCCTTGGAAAATGCGGGTCATTACACTCCTCCCTTCTTCTACTTCAAAGATTTCTAGCAATTCTTCCACCTCCTTAAGCCAATCTCTAGCTTCCACAAACGTTTCTGACCCTTGAAAGGGTTTTCCACCCATAGCCTTAAATTCCTTGCACGTCTTTGCAAAAGTATCAACGCGAGGAGGAGGAGGAGGAGTGGGTGCAACTGGTGGTGGAGGAACATTGGCTGGACCTGCAGCGGCCCTAGCCTCTAATAACCTCCAATACCATCCTGGTATCGTTACACCATCCGGAAGGTTAAGATCTTCAGCCATGCTGAAACGAAAAAGGAAAGATACAAAATGGAGAATTCGAATGATAAAGATATGGCTATTGGGGATTATGTTTTTCATAAAAACTTTCCTCTTAAAATCACTCATTAAGACATGTTTTTGAAAACACTTCTTCCAAAAATACTTTAGAAAAATAGTTTTTCTAAAAAATTTATCTGTTCTGGTAACCTTAAGCTCTGATACCACGTGTAACACCCCACGTCCATTAATGTCACTCGCAAAGGGAATGCATTAACTTCCATGGAGGTTTTAAGTGAATATAGAACAGAAAAATTACAACAAGACAGATAATAAGTAGTACATGGAAATCTAAAACTTCACTTTATTGCATCATAAAACCATAAATCAGAGTCAAGTACAATATCCATCTTGATAAACAAAATACATAATCCCATTACATAAATAGCCATAAAAAAAAGATAACAAGCTGGACTTTACTTCAACGGTCCAAGCTTTCCAAAGAGAGATGAAGCAATCCAATCAAACTCCACTAGAGTTGGGCCTAACCTGAGGACCTGGAGGGGGAAAAAAGGATAGAAATGGAGGGGGTCAGACATAAAGTCTGGCGAGTATGATAATTCTAACAATACTACTATCAAAATAACAAGACTAAGGCATAAGCTGGAAGACAAGTAAATGTCTATGAACTATTAGGTATGGAAGAGCAGATAAGGATAATGTTAAAGATAACGTTAAAGGCACACCTAATTACTAACGAATGATTACTACATTGCACCGCACCAGTCACCCTCAAAGTTTGATCCCGCTTGCTTCACACAGAAACTATATAAAATAGCCTTACGTACCCCTAGCTGACTACATAGGTGTCGTCTGCCCCTATCTCCACTAGGTGTACTCCACTACCCACTTTCGATCGGCTCCCTACTCGTAGATACCCGTGCTGGCCCCATAGTGGGGTGTATCACTCCCCTAAAGTGGCAACCCGATACAACTTGAGAATGCACGGCTTATACCTACATGATGCAACAACGTCTTACCTACCAGCCCGGGTCCACACAGGCATATGAAACCCGTTGGACTTGTGTTGCCACCGCTGCCCCGTTTTAGCCTCTTATAGTCAGACCCAGTATGCGTGTCCCGTCCTCGACTTGGGTCGAGCCCACAAAGATACATTTGGGATACTGGTTGAAATGGGCCCCACAAGCTACCCACCTAAGCTTGTCACCACTAGTATATCCCACTTAACCCTCTTAGTCATGTTCATTTACATGTGTGTTTGGTTAAGTCTTACTAATCGTATTTCACATGCCACTAAGGGCACCCACTAGATTCCTCATGCCACCCAAGGCACCAACTTAACCCCCATGTCCCACCTTACATGTTTATCTGGTTAAGTATTTCTTAATTCATTCAGGCCATAACCTCATAAAGACCTCTCACATTAGACTGGTATTTATGGCAGCTGGATTTGCCGGGTGGGTCCGGGCAGTCTTACACCATAAAAGAGTCTAACCTCGTGTCTTTACAACTGTTATGCTTTAATTTAGACCTAGGACGTCTCACATTGGGCTGACATTTGTGACTACTGGATTTGCTGGGCGGGTCCGGGCAGGTTTACGTCACAAACGAGTCCAACCTCATGTCCTAAGCATTGATTATCACTTATAATCTTTTACCCCAGTTTTAATAAATCTCTATTCAAATTATTAATTAACTCCAATTTTAATGATGCCCATAATTGACTCAATTATGGCCATCCACTCATGGCATGCAAAATCATATCAATTGCACCCCAACTTCTTATTATTAAATCCTTAATATTACCCCTACCCCACGTTATACGTTCGCTTATTCAACGCAGAATATACGTTAGACTTGAATAGTCTAACTCATAGCACAAAGATAAATTATCACAACATATAGACAAATAAAATAAACCTAATCATATTAGGGGTGAAACTTGCATAAACTACACATGTTAAGGATCTAAAGGTGTCAACATGTTAAATGTCACAATTTACATGATATGATCATAACCCAAATTTATGTATGAACTTGCATATGGGGTTTTTATGCAACATGATGATGGTGTGAACTAGCATCTAACACATAGCATTCACATATGTCATAGCATAATTCTAGATGTCATAATTCTAGATCTAAATAGGTGTCATGGCATATGTTCATGATCTTTACTAATCAATCTAAACTTGCATATGTGATTTGTCATATAGATCAACATAGCCCAAATAATATCAACATTATGATTTGATTAACATGAACTAATTAGCATAGACAATAACATCATGACTTTATAACATGTATGATTTATCACAATTTAGCATAGAAAATTACAACCTATACAATATCATCATAGCATGATTTACAACACATAGGATATCATCATCACATAACATAGAATTTACAACATACATGATAGCATAAGGTTTACAACAGCATGTATGACAATTACATCATTTTTTTATGATCCATTCAGAACTTAATCTAATTAGTTTGTAATAATCTTGTTAAGATCACCATACTCACAATTAGAGAAGAAAGAGAGTCTTGATTTGCTTTAGAGTTGAGTAGAATTAGGGTTTGATTAGCTTTCTTCCTTCTTAGTTGGCGGCGGCTACACTGAGTTCCATGGCGGCGGTATGACGGTGGCTATTCTATTTTTCATGTGAGTTAGAGTGAGAGACTACCTAGGTATTTATAGAGTTTAGGATTTATTTAGACCGTTAGATCAACTCAGAACTAAACTGAACCGTTTAATTTGCCAACTCAGCCCTAAAGACACATCAGCAACTCAAGATTAGGCTCAGTCAAAACCCTAGCCGCCTGGACAGGTCGACACCCAGGTTGACTGCCCAATCGACTGCGCAGTCGACCTGGGGGGGTCGACTGCCCAGTCGACTCCCCAGTCGACTTGGGGTGCTGGGCGGGAATTTTCCCGCCTAGCCTGTTTGACTTCGAATTTTGAATTTTAAAATTCTGAAATCTGTTTTAAATTTTCTGAAACTTCCGATGGCCATAACTTCTTCATACGAAGTCCAATTCACGCAAAATCGGACTCTATTTCAACCAGAATTCCGAGACGAACACAATGGCGCAACCCGTTTCCCACAATTCTCACGTCTAAGATTAGTTATTCTTTAATTTGTGAATATTAATATTAACAGAATTACGGGGTGTTACAAACCCGGTCTTTCTGAGAAACTCGCGTATATAATAAACAAGTGCAAACACTAACATACATACGCATCATTTCAATTCATTAGTCACTAACCGTCAATCAGTAAGAGAACGATTTCCCAAATATTAAACCCGAAGGCCGAAACCAACATCAGATCAAAATCCAGGAAACCATTCGACTTAGCTAACCTTCAGTTAATTTCTAAATCACATCCATATCGTTTATAATATTTTATAACGATTTATCGCTATTTTTCTTTATTTTAAAATAGCCAATTTATTCAAAACGACGCTTTGGGCCATAACGCGGTCGTGGCGCTGTTTTTCATCAGATTTGATTTACACATATCTGAAAATCTAACTGTTGGATCTTCACAAAATTTACATCATTAGAAAGATCTTTTCAAAACGAATCCAACGGTTCCAGTTTCGGGGAAATTCGATGGTCGGATCTCCCGGTATAATCGTTTGAAATTTCGATTTCAAAATACGAACTGTAGCGTCGTTATTCGATTAAATATAATTATATTTATATATTATATATATATATATAATCGATTCTGGCGCTGTTTTCCTTCAGATTTGAATTAAACATTCCATACAATCCAACCGTCGGATCTTTACAAAGTTGGTGCCGTTGGAAAGATATTTCCAAAGCGAACCCAACGGTTGTAGTTTCGGGAAAATCCGATGGTCGAATCTCCCGCACTAATCGTTTGAAATCACGGTTTCAAAATACGAACTACATCTTCGTTATTCGATATATTTCGATTCTATTTATATATATATATATCGATTCTTTGATTTCAAAACTATATTCTTTTCATACATTTGATAAAAATGATATTTTTATCTAACTGTCTTCTAT
Organism: Allium sativum; assembly: GCA_030737875.1. NCBI lineage: Eukaryota > Viridiplantae > Streptophyta > Magnoliopsida > Asparagales > Amaryllidaceae > Allium > Allium sativum. Next base: position 416,390,650 of record CM060913.1, on the reverse strand, counting down.
TTCAACACTTCACTATTTTTAACAATTCATTTATATAATAAAAATGTGATTTTTATTGTAAAACAATTCATTTCAAAACACTATTATTTTGTATAGTTAATATAGGTGATAAAAATAGGATTTTTATTATAAAACAATTTATTTCAAAACAAGATGATTTTATACATTCCATATTGATGTTAAAAACGGGATTTTTATTATAAAACAATTTATTTTAAAATATGAATACCATTCAACACATGAATTTCAATTCAACGAATGAATATCGATTCAACACATGAAGGTTTTCTATAGTTTATATATATAGATAAAAATGTGATTTTTATATTTAAAACACGAATACCATTCAACACATGAATTTCTATCCAACGAATGAATATCGACTCAACACATGAAGGCTTTCTATAATTTATATATGAAGATAAAAATGTGATTTTTATATTTAAAACACGAATACCATTCAACACATGAATTTCAATTCAACAAATGAATATCGATTCAACACATGAAGGTTTTCTATAATTTATATATATATAGATAAAAATGTGATTTTTATATTTAAAACACGAATACCATTCAACACATGAATTTCTATCCAACGAATGAATATTGACTCAACACATGAAGGTTTTCTATAGTTTATATATATATAGATAAAAATGTGATTTTTATATTTAAAACACGAATACCATTCAACACATGAATTTCTATCCAACGAATGAATATCGACTCAACACATGAAGGCTTTCTATTCAAAGAATAAATATAGTTTCAACAAATGAAAATAATTCCAACACATGAATATTATTCAAAATTTCTGCAGCATAACGGCAGGGTAGTTAAAACCGGGACTGTCCCTAGTACGGCTCCTCGCTCTACCTTAAAACCTCGCGGTTTTTGACAATGGGGAATCATGCATCTAGTTCGCACGCAGGCGGCATGTATATATTTATTTCATTACCACAAACTAATCCTATGTGGTTTCAACCAAATATTTCTCAGCCACAAACGGGTATTTTTCAACCACAATCAATCAATATCAACCACAAACAATTCCAATCATCCATTCACTATCAATCAATTTTCACACCAATCACAACCAATAAATATCGTCCATGGTTTATGGACGAGGAGCGTATATATATATATATATATATATATATATATATATATATATATATATATATAGCATTTCACTTCTATTTCAACACATATATAATTTTTACAATGCATATACAACTTATACATCGAACGTACAACTTATACAATGCTTATACAAGAGGTGTACAATGCTTATATAACTCATACATCGACTATATAATTTATACATCATCGTTTTCCATATCGTTTATAAATTAGAAATCTCACATTGGGTTCCACTCCACCAAAAATAGTAGAAGGCTCAAAAAATATGCGGTCTCATCTAGAAGGTAGAAGACGTCCACACGAGTCCACTGTCTCTTATTTCACTGAATTTCGTCAACACACGAAAAAGATATAATTTTTCAAAGTTTGCAACGGTTTAAAGGTGTTAAAAAAGTTGAAAATAAACAAGGTCGTACCTCAGCTGTTTCGTTCAAAACTAGGTTTGGATTTATCTCGAAATCCATGTAGCTATTCGTCGATCGGCCTTCGCAGCGTCGAAGCGGGAGGAGAGAGCTTCTAGTGCAGGGGGTGGCGGCCAGTTCGATCGCCTCTGGCGATGGTGGCGGCGGCGGGAAGGCGTCAATTCTCACTCCACAGGCCACGAAAAATTCCAAACTATATATGGATTTGAAGATCTCGAGGAGCTCTACAAAATCTTCAACTGGAGGAGGGGCTAATTTTGCGTGGATTGATCAGAAAATGAATGGGAAGTGACGAACACCCTTCCGTCGTTCGTCGCGATATTTTGGGGAGAAAGAATATGTTTTCTGACCAATGATTTTATTTATTTATTTATATATTTTAAAATCTCTAAAATACCCTCTTCCACCCACGAACACCAATCCAATCCAAACCCAACGACTATCGTCCCTAGCGTTTTACCCCCATTCTGAACACAATGGGATATGTTTCGAAGGCCCATTCGAATGTTTCAGTCAGTTTTTCTTCAAATTAAAATATAAAACATTCAATATTAAATTTGAATGTACATTTCAATTTACCAGGGCCACAAACTGATTCGAAAAATCCCAGAAAAATAAATCTAGCTATGTTTTGACGATACGATCCCAACAAAACTAGTTTCGTCGAATTCTGAGACCGTTTGCAAAAAGGCCCATTTCTGGTTGATCCAATTTAACTATAATTGACCAAAACACGTTTTCCTTTGCCATGCTCACATACTAGCTTCACAAATTATGAAATTTGAAACCTAGCAATAACTTCTCATCCCGGATCCAACAAAAGTGGTTTCGTCAAATTCCGAGGTCGTTTCCAAAATGGCCAATTTCACGGGCTATATAAATTCCATAGCGACCTTTCTGAAAATTCATTTAGCCATAACTTCTGCTTTCCGCTATCAAACTTCGATTTTTCAGATTCGTTAGAAAGGTATTCACTAACAGATTTAAATATTTTTGATTTCACTCAAATCCGTTTTGTTTTACACCCGGTACAGTCCGACAAAGTTTGAATTCAATTTTTGAAACTGCAGCGCCTTTTCAGGCCTTGTTTATAATTAGAATTAATTATATTCGTTTTCAAACGTCGATTCAAACTCACTTTTCATTGCTATTATTTAAAATATTTATTTTAAATATTTAAAATCCACTATTTTAGCCAATTAATTTTTTTTTAAATTGGTTCAGATTTTCCGGGTCGTTACAGCAACACTGCTTAAGGTTTTGCAGATGGTTCATGGTTGCTAGCTAGTTAAAAACAATTGCCCAATATAGGATTATTTAATAGAAGTACATTTAACACTTAAAAAAAAGCAGCTTCCATTCGTCCAAAGAATTTAAGGACCTGTTTGGTTTCATTTTATATTTTTTTTTCAATTTATACTAGAAAATAAAAGAAGAAGATTTACTACAGTTGAAGAGGATATGATATGTCATTACTACTTGGCTCTCACGACAATTTATAGGTGCAAAGAGGAATGTATGTCATCAATCATTTATACTACAGGTGAAGAGGATACGATATCAAGCATTATTCAAAACCTTTATAACCTGGCAGTCTAAAAACTTTAGTATTGATACTTTGCATATCATTAGTCACAAACTAACGCTTCTGACTAAAACATCAGTTAATTACACCAAGTATGTGATGTGGGCTGTTATACTTATTCATAAGTTTATTAGCAGCGTCTAGTATTATATGAAAAATTAGTCTATTTCCCAACTTTAATTATAGATGTTGGCTAAAATGTATGTCATCCACTTTTGCAGTGTCTAGTATTATATTTTTTCATAAGTTTATTACATGTTCTTACTACTGAGTCATTTTAAATAACTTCTAACTGGAATATACAATTATTTTTAACGGGGATACAACTTGTATGGGAAGGGTTAAGAAAACCACTACCTCGATCTCTCCGTTTGCCCCGTATCATCTGGATTTTTCCTACTCTCTTAAGCAAATACAACCGTCAAATCACAAACAAATAAGATTTATTTGTCCATTCGATACATAGCTTCATCTGCATCTGCTGGGTCTACGTATTGAACAAAGCCAAATCCATGGGGCTCCCTGCAAAGAACCATATTTGTAAAGCAATAGGACATATCTTTATTACTATATTAAAGCAGGGTTTTCCTTCGGGGGTGCACAAGCCTCCTAGAGTTTCACACTGAAAAAATGAGATCCGAATCGTCTCTCCCCTTTTAACCTTCCTCTCCATTTTCTTCCCGTGCCTCATTAAGCTGCGCTTCTTTTCTTCCATACAGAAAAGGGGGAAAAGAAATTACCTGCCAACACATCTGCGATTCCCTCTCCACCATTTTTCCGTCGTTATTTTCCCATCCATCGGTTGGTGGAGCGCTCCTTGTTCCCCGTGTTCATCTCTCAGCCCTAGATGGATTTACACCTAAATCTCATCTGCGTCACCCTCTATAAGGTATGCGTTCCCTCCTCCTTGTAACAACCCGTATTTTCAATAACCTGTTATAACATAAATCGAGGCAGAATTTAATTCAAAAATCTGAATCAAGGGAAACGGGCTATGCCATTGCGTTCGTCTCGGAAAAATACGCGAAATAGAGTCCGAGTTTTTGAAAATCGGAGTGCGTATGACCCGATTAAGGCCCACCGAAGTTTTCAGAAAATTTCTAAGTAAAAACAGATTTCAAATTCAAACTTGAATTTGAAAAATTGGGCCATTTTGGGCCAGGCGGGAAAGTTCCCGCCTGGGCACCCAAGTCGACAGCCCTGTCGACTTGGGAGTCGATATGGTTGGACCCAAGTCGACAGCCCTGTCGACTTGGCTGTCGACTTGGTCCAGCCGGGTTGTTTAGCCTGGTGCACCATTTTGAGAATGTGTTGAGCTTGGGGGCCAGATTTGGTTTTAAGGGCTAAGATTGCAACTAGGGTTTAATCCTATGGCCTAAAACACTTGCCTAATCTATAAATAAGACCCTAACCTAGCCCTAAATCATCATTAATCTATCCTACAACTAAACTATGGCAAAATCAATCCTCTCATGGCCTCCACTCTCTTCATAAAATTCCTAAATAAATTTCTAAGTGATTTTTCATGCATACAAGTGTTTTCAAACTTGTATGAGCATCATTAGCTTGCATTCAAGTCAAGTTTCTAGATTTGCATCATAAAGGAAGGGTTTTGATCATTTTGGCTTGCATTTTTGGGTTTAATTGATTTCATAAGGGCTTTGTCATATTTTTGTGACTTCATAATCATTGTAAGCCCTATTCTACTTTCATACTTAAACTCTAAAGTTAAATGTATGATATGCAAGTTTATATGCGAGTTTACTATGTTATGAAATGCAAGTTTATCATGTTATGCAAGTTTTCTATGATGTAATATGCAAGTTTATCATGTTATACAAGTATGCTATGATATGATATGCAAGTTCATCATGTTATGTTATGCAAGTTTGATATGCAAGTTGTCATATGATATGCAAGTTGTGTTATGCAAGTTTGGGTTGAACATTTTGTTCATGCTATCATGTTATGCAAGCTTATCTTGGGTTTATGAACATAAAGCTTCAAGCTTTATGCTAAAGGTTGCATTTTGGCAACATGTAAGTTATCATATCTCTTATGATAACTTGCATGTGGGGCTAAATGCGAACTTATGGCCATTTCTACATGTCATTTATCACCATGTATCACCAATATGCTAAGTTTGGTTTTATGCATGCTTTTGAGGCCAAAAGATGTAATATGCAAGTATATGAACACATGAACATTTTATATGCCACCATGTTGAACTTGTGGCTTCAACACCTTTTATGTCATGATTATGCCAAGTTCCTTCTTTCTATCCTTTATGCGTTATTGCGATATGTAAGCGATGGGATTGCGTTTGGGGTTGGGTAAAAGTAAAAAACATAAAAATACAAGCTTGGGAATTTACCTATTAAGTTAGGTCTACCCATTGGGAATTTACCTATTAAGTTAGGTCTACCCAATTGCTTGAAAATTTGTAACATGTTTTGGAAACATGATGGACATGACACTTAGAAAAGATAAGTGTGGCCAACTCGAGGTTGGGTTGAGTTTGTAGCGTAAACCTACCCAGAACCGACCGGCTTAACTAGTTGCTACAAACAATAGGACCCAATGTGAGAAGTTGGTCATGTTGTACCTTGGACCCGAGGTTAGACCAAGTTGTGGTGTAAAGCTACCCGGACCCGCCCGGCTTAACTAGTAACCACAACAAGGTCTAATGTGAGAGGTTAAGGCGCATTAAATTAATTAATGCCTCATGATTAGGGTTAAGTTATGGTCCACTTAATACTTAACCAATTTGGGTTCGGTAGATTAATCGGGGTTAAGTCGTGAACTCATCGTTACACTTAACCAAGTTAATCCATGATTAGCAAGGGGGTTAAACTTTACTTAACCCACTAGAAAAATCCTATCAATGGGGGGCCCACTCCAGCAGTAATCCCAGGTTAGTATCATCATGACCCCAGGGACTAGGCTAGGGAGGGGGCACGATTACTGGACTGGAGGTAAGCGACCAAAAGCGACGGCAGAGGGTACGCCGGTGTAGTTCCGGGCGGACCATGGTCGTGCACATAGTCCGAAGCCGGGGAAAGCATGCACGGGTACCAGTAGATCGAGACTGTGCACTCATGTTTATGGTGTCCAGGGGTTGCCACCCTAGGGCTTGATACACCCGACGGGAGACCCTGCACAGTCTGGCTACAATCATGTTTGGGCCGTATTGACACCAACACGTGACGAGTTAGGCTTAGGGAGCCGATCGACTAGACCGTTTGGTTGGACCTCGTGTTAGGGTCACTTCATGGTATTGGACCTAGTATTAGGGTCACTTCATGTTATTGGGCCAAAGCATGGGCCAAGGGATCAATACTTGTTTCTTCAAGTCATGTTAGTTTGCTAGTACACCTGTGGTGCAAAACCTTAATCCTGATTATGCGATGACACCTTTATCTACCTTGTTAGTTAATCATCATGCTAGTATGTAGTTATCCTTATGTTCATTCCTGCTGCTCATGCCAGTTAACTTTATCAGTTTACATTGATTGTAGTAGGGCTTACTCAGTCTTTTTGACTGACCTGTTTTCTTTCGCCTCTTTTCTTCCGTTCCCCCCCTAGGTTCTCAGGGAGGGAATACTGGAGCTTAGCTGGATTTCAGACTGCTTGTTTGTGGAATTTAGCTCATGTACGGTTTGACATGAAGCTAGCTGTGGCTATCACTTCTTTTGGGGATTAGTATTTATGTATTTCAGTTTTCAGTTGATGCTGTTTTATCTAGACTGGTTTATTTGGAAAGTTGACATTATGATGTAACAGACTTATTTTGAAATGGTTTAAAATCTTCCGCTGTTTTATCTATGTTATTTACTCTGTTTACGCATATACATATGTTCTTGTTCTGCCTTGATATATCATTATGCATGTTTACCTGATTCAAACGCCCCTCCAAAGTCAGAGTGCTTACAAGAGTCACCCTTGTTTGATTTTCCAGTTCGTACCTTGTTTGATTCTGGTGCATCGCATAGCTTTATCTCATCTGATCTTGTTGATAGTTTGCACCTTAGTACTAGCTTGGTAGATGATCCCGTCTGTGTCTCAAATCCTATTGAGGGTTCCGCCCATCTGTCTATGATATGTGGGGATTTGAGGATCTCTATACTGAGTGTAGAGTTCTTGTGCAGTGCTTATGTTCTTGGTTTCAGGGGATACGGATTGATATTGGGCATGGATTGGCTGTCTAGATATGGAGCCATCCTTGATTGTGAGCATAGGGTTGTGAGGCTCGTGACTCGCCTCGGAAACACCCTAGAGATTTCATGTGATCCGAGAGGTCCCGTCATGTTATGCTATCTTGAATCACTCGACTCGTCAATGGAAACTCTTCAGTCTGTAAGAGTGGTTCGAGAGTATCCGGATGTTTTCGATGAAGTTAGGGGGTTGCCCCCTAAGCGAGAGATTGATTTCCGCATTTATCTGGTGGATAATGCAAAGCCGGTTTCTTTGCCAGTTCGGCACATGGCTCCGCGTGAAAGGCGGGAGCTAAGTAAGCAAGTGAAAGAGTTGCTTGAGAAGAACTTCATTAGACGAAGTATATCTGAATGGGGAGCGCCTGTGGTATTTGCTACCAAGGCAGACGGTTCTCTCCGACTTTGTGTTGACTATCGAGAGTTGAATAAGCTGACTAAGAAGAACAGACACCCATTACCGAGGATTGATGATCTCTTTGACCAGCTTGTCGGTGCTTCTGTTTTCTCTCAGCTTGATCTTGCTACGGGGTTCCATCAGCTCAGGGTAGCTGAAGATAGTATAGACAAGACTGCGTTCAGAACTCCAGATGGATTCTTCGAATGGCTTGTCATGCCGTTCAGCTTGACTAATGCACCCGCATATTTCGTGGACTTGATGAGTAGGGTGTTCAGGGAGTTCTTGAACAAGTTTGTCGTGGTCTTCGTAGATGATATTCTGATCTTCTCTAAGGATGAGGAAGAGCACGCAAGGCATCTCATGGAGGTGATGGATACGCTTAGAGCGCATCAGTTGAAGGCCAAGTTCTCCAAGTGTCACTTTTGGAGAAGGGAAGTTAGATTCCTTGAGCATATAGTATCTAAGCAAGGCTTAGCGGTGGATCCCGCTAAGGTAGTGGCAGTTCAGGATTGGAAGACTCCAAGGAATGCAACAGAAGTGAGAAGTTTTCTAGGTCTTGCGGGTTTTTACCGGAAGTTCATCAAGGATTTCGCAAAGATATCCGCTCCTCTCACTAAATTGACGAAGAAGAATTTAGTTTTTGCTTGGGGCATAGAATGCGAGCTTGCTTTTCAGAAGCTCAAGAGAGCTCTTACATCAGCACCTGTTCTAGCTTTGCCCGATGGAGGGAAGTTATTTACAGTATACACCGATGCATGTGGCACGGGGTTAGGAGCTGTTCTTATGCAAGAAGGAAGAGTGATATGCTTTGGCGGTAGACAACTCAAAGTGCATGAGAAGAATTATCCCACTCATGACTTAGAGTTGGCAGCAATAGTATATGCACTCAAGGCTTGGCGCCATTATCTTCTGGGAGAAAGATTTGAGCTTTATACCGACCACAAGTCATTGAAGTATCTCTTTTCTCAGAAGGATCTGAATCTGAGGCAACAAAGATGGATGGAATTCCTGGCATCCTACGATTTCGAGATAGCTTATACCCCTGGCAAGGGGAATGTGGTAGCAGATGCATTGAGTAGAAGAAGGTTGACCCTAAGTCTTCTATTCGTTGAGATGAAGAGTTTAGAGTATGTGGCAACCTTTGATTTCTCTTTGGCGGTTGAGTCGATGACCGGTTCTTTAGCATCTCTGGAACTCAGACCTACCCTTCTTGATCAAGTCGGGGCTTCGCAGAGAGAAGACCCTCAAATAGTTGAGATTATGGATAAGCTAATTCGAGGAGAGACATCTAGTCATCTCGCTCGATATTCTATTGATGACAAGGGTTGGCTGAGGAGAGACGGAAGGTTATGTGTTCCTATGGTAGAAGATCTAGTAAGAAGAGTTATGGAGGAAGCACATCGCTCTAAGTTGACTATACATCCGGGCGGAGATAAGATGTATAAAGATATGAAGCGCATTTTCTTTTGGCCTGGGATGAAGAAGGATGTGGCAGAATTTGTCTCTAGATGTATCATTTGCCAGCAAGTCAAGGCCGAGTCGAAGAAGCCCGGTGGGCTATTGCATCCTCTAGACGTTCCACTATGGAAGTGGGAGAGTATTTCCATGGATTTTATCGATGGGCTACCAAGGTCAAGGAAAGGGAATACGAGCATTTGGGTTATTGTGGATAGACTTACGAAGAGTGCTCATTTCATTCCAGTGAAGAGCAAGAGGACCGCATCTTGGCTAGCGTCTGTATATCTTCGTGAGATTGTGAGACTACATGGAGTCCCTTCTAGTATAGTCAGTGACCGTGACCCAATCTTTACAAGTCAATTCTGGAATAGCTTGCAAGAAGCCATGGGCACGAGATTGAATCTAAGTACTGCTTATCACCCACAGACGGACGGTCAAACCAAAAGAGTGAATAGGGTACTCGAGGATCTGTTGAGGCTTTGTATTCTGGATTTTGGTGGTACTTGGGAAGACCATCTTCCTCTTGTTGAGTTTGCATATAATAACAGTTATCAGGCGAGCATAGGGATGACACCATTTGAAGCTTTATATGGGAGGCCGTGCAAGTCGCCTACATGTTGGTGGGAGACTACAGATAAGCTTATACTTGGGCCTGATATGATCAGAGATACATCCGAGAAGATCGAGTTGATTCGGAGATGGATGAAAGCGGCCCAAGACCGACAGAAATCCTATGCTGATAAGCGAAGAACTGATTTGGAGTTTGATGTTGGAGATATGGTTTTCGTGAAGGTTTCTCCTTTGCGGAATGTGGCCGATTTGGGGCCGTTGGGAAGTTGGCACCGAGGTTTGTTGGACCATTCCCTATTATAGAGAGGATCGGGCAGATGGCTTATAGAGTGGAGTTGCCCGAGAAGCTTGCCGGAATACACGATGTTTTTCATGTCTCGCATCTCCGGAAGTGTTTACATGAGTCAGCAGAGGTTGTTGAGCCAACTGTTCTGAAAGATGTGGAAGTGGAGAAAGAGGCTACCTTGAGGAGAGCTCCGATTCGTATCTTGGGGACGGAGACCAAGAAGCTAAGGAATCGAGAGGTCAAGTTGGTGAAGGTTCAATGGGGTGAAGCCGAAGAAGACGCAACTTGGGAAACCGAGGAGAAGATGCGTGGGCTTTATCCATTCCTTTTTGAGGGTACACTCTCAATCTCTTTTCCTTGTTAGCATATCTTTCTCTTTGCTATATATGTTTATCTAGTTTATCGTGTTAATCTTGTCATGAGAACCTTAGGTAGAAACCCTTTGGATGAAACATGTGTTTGAAACATGTTATGCTTGATGGTTTCAAGTGGTTGCAAGTGTTTGCAAGTGGTTACTCGTGGATGCATTATACACGTTAGGCACTAGATCGGCTCACACACTCCTCATATTGCATATGCATGAGTGTTTATGCTTATTCATGGATGAAAATTTTTGTGTTATCACATGGATGTTGCATATGGATGTATGTGATGTGCACACATATAGATGTTATACATTATGTTAGGAATTGCATACATATGGATTCATTTCACTAACATAATTTGCATTGATGATATTTGCATTAGATAGGTACATATACACACACCTTTGCATATGCTCATACAACATTTAGAATCTTGTAAGGACAATGATTGCTCGTGGATGATGTTTTGAGTAGATGGATGTTGGATGGTAGGAGACGTTCTTCCTAACTTGAAGATTTCGGGGACGAAATCCTTTAAGGAGGGGAGAATGTAACAACCCGTATTTTCAATAACCTGTTATAACATAAATCGAGGCAGAATTTAATTCAAAAATCTGAATCAAGGGAAACGGGCTATGCCATTGCGTTCGTCTCGGAAAAATACGCGAAATAGAGTCTGAGTTTTCGAAAATCGGAGTTCGTATGACCCGATTAAGGCCCACCGAAGTTTTCAGAAAATTTCTAAGTAAAAACAGATTTCAAATTCAAACTTGAATTTGAAAAATTGGGCCATTTTGGGCCAGGCGGGAAAGTTCCCGCCAGGGCACCCAAGTCGACAGCCCTGTCGACTTGGGAGTCGATATGGTTGGACCCAAGTCGACAGCCCTGTCGACTTGGCTGTCGACTTGGTCCAGCCGGGCTGTTTAGCCTGGTGCACCATTTTGAGAATGTGTTGAGCTTGGGGGCCAGATTTGGTTTTAAGGGCTAAGATTGCAACTAGGGTTTAATCCTATGGCCTAAAACACTTGCCTAATCTATAAATAAGACCCTAACCTAGCCCTAAATCATCATTAATCTATCCTACAACTAAACTATGGCAAAATCAATCCTCTCATGGCCTCCACTCTCTTCATAAAATTCCTAAATAAATTTCTAAGTGATTTTTCATGCATACAAGTGTTTTCAAACTTGTATGAGCATCATTAGCTTGCATTCAAGTCAAGTTTCTAGATTTGCATCATAAAGGAAGGGTTTTGATCATTTTGGCTTGCATTTTTGGGTTTAATTGATTTCATAAGGGCTTTGTCATATTTTTGTGACTTCATAATCATTGTAAGCCCTATTCTACTTTCATACTTAAACTCTAAAGTTAAATGTATGATATGCAAGTTTATATGCGAGTTTACTATGTTATGAAATGCAAGTTTATCATGTTATGCAAGTTTTCTATGATGTAATATGCAAGTTTATCATGTTATACAAGTATGCTATGATATGATGTGCAAGTTCATCATGTTATGTTATGCAAGTTTGATATGCAAGTTGTCATATGATATGCAAGTTGTGTTATGCAAGTTTGGGTTGAACATTTTGTTCATGCTATCATGTTATGCAAGCTTATCTTGGGTTTATGAACATAAAGCTTCAAGCTTTATGCTAAAGGTTGCATTTTGGCAACATGTAAGTTATCATATCTCTTATGATAACTTGCATGTGGGGCTAAATGCGAACTTATGGCCATTTCTACATGTCATTTATCACCATGTATCACCAATATGCTAAGTTTGGTTTTATGCATGCTTTTGAGGCCAAAAGATGTAATATGCAAGTATATGAACACATGAACATTTTATATGCCACCATGTTGAACTTGTGGCTTCAACACCTTTTATGTCATCATTATGCCAAGTTCCCTCTTTCTATCCTTTATGCGCTATTGCGATATGTAAGCGATGTGATTGCGTTTGGGGTTGGGTAAAAGTAAAAGACATAAAAACATAAACTTGGGAATTTACCTATTAAGTTAGGTCTACCCATTGGGAATTTACCTATTAAGTTAGGTCTACCCAATTGCTTGAAAATTTGTAACATGTTTTGGAAACATGATGGACATGACACTTAGAAAAGATAAGCGTGGCCAACTCGAGGTTGGGTTGAGTTTGTAGCGTAAACCTACCCGGAACCGACCGGCTTAACTAGTTGCTACAAACAATAGGACCCAATGTGAGAAGTTGGTCATGTTGTACCTTGGACCCGAGGTTAGACCAAGTTGTGGTGTAAAGCTACCCGGACCCGCCCGGCTTAACTAGTAACCACAACAAGGTCTAATGTGAGAGGTTAAGGCGCATTAAATTAATTAATGCCTCATGATTAGGGTTAAGTCATGGTCCACTTAATACTTAACCAATTTGGGTTCGGTAGATTAATCGGGGTTAAGTCGTGAACTCATCGTTACACTTAACCAAGTTAATCCATGATTAGCAAGGGGGTTAAACTGTACTTAACCCACTAGAAAAATCCTATCAATGGGGGGCCCACTCCAGCAGTAATCCGAAGTTAGTATCATCATGACCCTAGGGACTAAGCTAGGGAGGGGGCACGATTACTGGACTGGAGGTAAGCGACCAAAAGCGACGGCAGAGGGTACGCCGGTGTAGTTCCGGGCGGACCATGGTCGTGCACATAGTCCGAAGCCGGGGAAAGCATGCACGGGTACCAGTAGATCGAGACTGTGCACTCATGTTTATGGTGTCCAGGGGTTGCCACCCTAGGGCTTGATACACCCGACGGGAGACCCTGCACAGTCTGACTACAATCATGTTTGGGCCGTATTGACACCAACACGTGACGAGTTAGGCTTAGGGAGCCGATCGACTAGACCGTTTGGTTGGACCTCGTGTTAGGGTCACTTCATGGTATTGGACCTAGTATTAGGGTCACTTCATGTTATTGGGCCAAAGCATGGGCCAAGGGATCAATACTTGTTTCTTCAAGTCATGTTAGTTTGCTAGTACACCTGTGGTGCAAAACCTTAATCCTGATTATGCGATGACACCTTTATCTACCTTGTTAGTTAATCATCATGCTAGTATGTAGTTATCCTTATGTTCATTCCTGCTGCTCATGCCAGTTAACTTTATCAGTTTACATTGATTGTAGTAGGGCTTACTCAGCCTTTTTGACTGACCTGTTTTCTTTCGCCTCTTTTCTTCCGTTTCCCCCCCCCCCCCCCCCAGGTTCTCAGGGAGGGAATACTGGAGCTTAGCTGGATTTCAGACTGCTTGTTTGTGGAATTTAGCTCATGTACAGTTTGACATGAAGCTAGCTGTGGCTATCACTTCTTTTGGGGATTAGTATTTATGTATTTCAGTTTTCAGTTGATGCTGTTTTATCTAGACTGGTTTATTTGGAAAGTTGACATTATGATGTAACAGACTTATTTTGAAATGGTTTAAAATCTTCCGCTGTTTTATCTATGTTATTTACTCTGTTTACGCATATACATATGTTCATGTTCTGCCTTGATATATCATTATGCATGTTTACCTGATTCAAACGCCCCTCCAAAGTCAGAGTGCTTGCAAGAGTCACCCTGGCGGAGGTGGGGTGTTACACTCCTCTTCCTCCTTTTTTATATCTTGGCACCTTGATTTGGAAATGCTTTCTTATTGAAAACCGATTGGAAAGAACTATTTTCGTTCCTCGATAACCATAATAAAATATATGGTAACAGAAGCACTATTTTAAATATGCATTTTCTCAATTTTGTATTTTCTTAAATCATGTCATATGGTAAGTTAAGATTATGTAATTAGAAAACTTTCAAAAGTTCATGGAAATTGTAGAAAACCTGATAAACGCATGCATGGGCATAATTTTATTTTTATATCATTTGCACCTCAGTATTTCAAAGATAAATTTGGTTGATTTTACCATTACAGTCTACATATAATATTTCTTTCCCGTTTGAAATAGATCTTAGACTAAAATATGATAACAGAAGCAGTATTTTAAATGTATAATTTGAATATTGTATTTTCTTAAATCATATCATATGGTAAGATAGGGTTATGTAATTAGAAAACGTTCGAAAATTCATGGAAATTATGGAAAATCTAAAGAATGCATGCATTGTCATAATTTTATATTTATACCATCTGTAGCTTAGTATTGCTAGGATAACTTTGGTTGATTTTACCATCAGAATTTGCATATAATCTTTCTTTCCCATATGAACTAGGTCTTAATACTGGAAAGAGTTTGCAAAGTTAGTTTAGCAATATAGTATTTACTAATACATTTACGGCTTTAAAGTAAGTTTCTTTAGTTATACATATGCTATTATGATGAGCTAATTACTCCTTCTGAAATTATAGGATCATGCAATTAGGATCAACATTGGTTAACATAGTGTCACTTTTATTCAAGTGAGTTGTTTTTAGATAAATCCAAGCTGTTAGAATTTAAACTTACAATCACACAAATGGTTAACCAAAGTGTATTTTTTAGAATGGTCCTGGCAACATAATTTTTTATGTCCTTCAGTTTTATAGAAAATGCTTTGTTAATTGGAAATTAAGGGAGTTCTTTTTTGTGTCTCCAAGGCTTCGAGAAAAATCAAAAAATCATATGGATTGCAAATAAATATGAAACGTTTCAAGAAAAATAATGCAGCCATTATATTTTTTCCCTATTTTTCAATCAACTAATTTATCTAAATTAAGGTATAAAATGTTGTGTTTGAAGAAAATGTTGTTTTGCAATTTTCACACATTTATAACCGTATATCAATTAATGAAAAATACGTATCCATGGTCTTAAATGTACCAATGCCAGCTGTTGAAATTCGTTATAGTAAAAAAGAGTTCGTTGGTACATTTAAATTTTTTTTCATCTACGAGAAAAAGTAAGTCACACCATATATTAGTATATTGTTTATGTCTTGAAAATGTAAAAATTATGGAGTTTATTATTACCCCTAATGAACTTAAGTCTAACATGAAAAAACTAAAGAAACTACGAAAGCTAAAAATATAAGATATTTCATATGGTAAATGATCGCTTTTTCTAATACCTCAGCCGGTTCATCATAAAACTGCATTGCTTTATCAAAGAAGCAATATAAAATTCCTTAAATTTTCCAAAACGCTATTATGATTTATATTTCTATTGTTGTTTTACTTGAAATGTACCCAAACTGTTATAACGGTGAGCAAATAATGGTGTAGGTGTTTGATCAGATGAAGCCAAAGGGCTAAGAAATCTTGCTACAATAGTGATCTTGAGTCATGACCATCAAGTTGCAAGAACAAATGCATGATTATTATTAAAATACTATAAAGGTTGCAAATTTCTTGAGGAAAATGAGGAAATGTTCTGTAATAAGCACCAGTGTGTTGTGTCCATTATTTCCTTTCAGAAGCACAATTTAAACACTAACTTTGACAGTTGTTAAACAAATATATACTCAGTATAAACCCTGGTTTTCAGGTGATAATCCATTGAAAAAATTGCTCCATATTTCTTAGCCTTGCTCATGTCAATACCTCGCAAACAAGTTCAATGATGTAAAATTTGAGTTATGGTGAACCATCAATTGATCTATATTGTAACTTGTAACTTTCAAACAATTTTATGCATATACCACTGAAATTACACCTAGTTGGAAATGAGTTTGGTCTTTAACATATCATTTTATGTCTTTTGCCCTTCATAATAATGAACTTCTGTGATATAATGCCATTACGATATTAATCAAAAATGTTTTTTAGGTTGAGTGGTGTGTGTAATCCATATAGGTTAACTTGGTTATTATACAATAAGTTGTTAGGCCGATGGTTATCAGAAATCATCACAAGTGTCCCTTACACTATGCAGAAAAAATTATGCTGTATGTTATTCTATTCATTATCTGTTTACTTAAGTTATATTTTGTTTTAGGCTCTCATGATTATAGATTTCAAATCAAGTTCTGTTGATAGCTAATGGTAGAATTGCCATACAAGAATTCAACGTGATTCGACCTTTATACCATAATTAAAAATTATCTTGCAGTTGCTCGCTTGATGTGGCCAACCTAACATTGGTACAAAACGTATGCATTGACTAGGTGATTAGAACTGCAGCAAGTGCATACATAGTTTCATATTTTAAATGAAGTTGATTTCATATATAATTGCAGTGCTGACCGAAATATGGGGATAAGGATGATGATGTTGGTTTAGTAAAAAATATTAAATAATAGGTAATACTATGATTTAATTTATACTATTTTTATTAATTCTGGGTTTGATTTTTTTAGCTATGACGCATGCCACATGTATTTGGAGCCCAACCGTCCATGATATTTTTTTTCCTCTCCTATAGGATGCTTAAGTTTCTAATTGCTCTCCCAAGCATCTTCAACCTTTAATTATTTTCAATGTTATGTTAAGCCACATCAACAATTAAATAATGTCTTTTAGAATACTTTCTCCAATGATAATGCAATTTATAGTCTTATTTCCAGCGTACTGTAGGTCGACATGTGTGGGCTGCTAATGATTAAAAACATAGGCGTAACATCCATGTGTGGTGCTGCAGTACAGATGGAAACAAAGAAATTATTAATAAACACCTTTCAGTGTTTGCTTCACGAAGCCCAAGTACGAACATTATATATTCTGCCTTTATTTTATTACAAATATGATTTCAATTTAAATATTTCCTTTTGGATTTCATATGTCAAATTTTAGCTTTTATGATTTTCTATGTCGTACGTAGATGATTTTTTCATGTTTCTGTAATGAATATGTTGCCATCATATGTAGTTTGCATACTTCCAAAGAGCACAATTATATAGCTATAGTATTATACATCATTTGGAGCTGTTACCAAGGTGAGAGATTACTACTGTACTGTCAATTGAATATAGGTCGACCCATGCCTGAAATGGGTTAGCTTCTCAATAAAAACGCAAAGTTGAAATGAATACTAAGTTTATTAATTTTATTTCCTTAACTTGATATAATAAACCTACGTGGGAACATGGCAATATGCCAAAATTTTATTTGCTTAAATAGCTTTTATGTTTCCTTTCTTTAGACCGCTTTAGTATTATATATAAAATGTATTGATATCTCAAGATTTAACATATATTTCACTCATGATGTTTAATCTTATTGTACTTATGAGTTGATTAGTAATGCATGTGATAGTGTCAACTGTGTTGAATTTTTAGTTTCATTCACTAAATAGGAAAGCCTATTGTTGACATTTTTTGTTGGTATTATATTGTGCTTTTATTTTATGGTGCAGACAGCTCATTATGTGGGAAAAGTTGATGTGGTTATCTTATGACATGGTTGTAAAGTATTCATTTATTTTAGGCACATTCTGGAATAATTAATAACAAAAGTCTCCATTTTAGCCTTTAAAACAACCAATTTTTAAATATGATTTTCTCTTATTGAAACTTAAAAAGATATCAAAAGTTATAGGGATTCATTTATTATGTGGTCTACTGTACTTTCCCACTAAGGATTTGGTTGTTGTTTCCTGCACATTGCTAAGTGCTCTGCCTATAGTAAAGTTTATATATAAGCAGTATTATACACTGCTTTCTTTTTGGTTTTACCTTAATTAATGTTCGTAGGCATTTTACGAAGCTAGGCTTATTTCATCCCTCTCACTTATCTCCAAAGGCACACACCTTTGCTTCTATTTCTTCCCACTGTTAATTGTTTATGTCTCTTACAAATGATTTGTAAAAATGTATTTCTCTACTTTTATGTGCTTTGGTTAATTATTTGCACACAAAAGTGATATATGTTATTTTCTACAATCATAGACTCTCCATTTTTCGTTTCCTTTATAGGAAATTAGTAATTTTCTTGCATATGTGATGCACTGCACCCATTTAAATGTAGCATACAATGCACTAAACATAGATTTTGTTCTAATTACTACTGCCTCTTAATATTCCTATGTGCATTCCATACTTTTACGTCTACAAGAGTAAATATTATTTGCTAATTTACAAACTTTATTGATTAACTGCCTTGGCTTCAAAAAGTTTCCATTGTTATATTACTATGCTAGGAGTATTTGGATTTATATTAATGGCAAAATTTATTAGACATAGGTCTACAAGGCTACATATGTTTAATTAGGGTGGCTAAAAATGTTTTAAAATGAAACATTTTTAATATGAAATAATGGAATGTATTTTAGGTAGAAGTCTTATTCATACTCTTTTCTCCTTCTATTTCTAGAAGTAAATGTAAATTATAACATTCTTTTAGGTGAACTGCAATGGTTTTGGATTAATGTTTTTTTGGCTAATATTGCTCATTTGAAATAAGTGAAGATGTCATTGACAATAAGATTTAATATACACATTTTTAAAATGCTACTATTATCATACAAACAATCAGTTCCTATTATCTTATGTCAAATTTTGACATGCGGATATTTTTGAAAGGTATTATACAAGTAAAAATACGATGTTTGAGTAATTTTATGGTGTATGTTAATTTCAAAGTGTTAAATCTGATATAATTTCAAGACATACATTCTTCTCAGAAACGCAATTAGTTTGTTCATTAGTATTGGCAATTTTCTTTTGATGGGATTAATATAACCTGAAGAGAAATTTGAAATCGTTTAGAATCAATTTGACACTCTTTAACGAGGTTATACCTCCTTTTTGACTTAGATTACATATAATCCTTTGACTACACATAGTAAACATGTATTTTTTTCTTATAATTATGCTTTTGTCTGATTTGGCAACTCTCCCAGTTTGCATATACTGATAATGAGGATGTACAAGCATTATTTATTTATCATGAAATGAGAAGTTAAACACATGAAAAAGCACATTTTATTTAATATATTTAGAATTCTGAAGTGATATAATGGGCACATGTGTTTGTTTGTAGTGTGTATTTTCGTAATCTCATCTTCTTAATTCCTTTTCCTTTCCACCTTTTCTCCCTTTTTAATAGAATATCAATAGGTCTGAAGTTCATTTTTTTCCTCAATTTTTGGATCTTTTGTTTTCGCGATGCACCTGGTGATTAGTTTCTATTGTTTAACGATTTGGTAGACTAATTTTTTGTAATGTATTTATGTTAATGGTTGATATGATAATTTCATATTTCAAGTATGAAACATAATAGTATATCTTAATATTTGATTTTGCACATAATTTCCAGTTACAGACAGACCTAAAATATTGATGAAATAAGCAGTTCTAAATTTCATTTTAGACTTACCTTTTATCTTTGAACTATTGGCTTATGCATTTAAGGTATCATTTATTAATTGTAAACATATTTCCTATAATAATTACTCACTAATTGATATTGCAAGGGACCCCTTTTTCACCCAATTTTTATTTAGAAATTATATTCATTTGATTAATTTCCATAGGAAGAATTACCACCCTTACACATGCAGAAAAACACTTCAGCTTTTTTCTAATGGGTAAACATGTTTCTCAGTTTTTAGTCTTACTTTTAAAAAAGAAAAAAAAACTAAACTTACATATATGTATCATTTTCCTAACAAGATTTGTTAAGATTACCATGTGTGTGTAACTGTATATGTGTGCGAGTACATTACTGTTTTTTTTTTTTTTTTTTTTTTTTTTTTTTTTTTTTTTTGCATTGTTTCATTTAAATGCTAATTTATTGAATGCAGGATCATGCTTAAATTTCTGATGCCCCTTTTCTCCTTTCATTTTTCCTATGTTTTATTTCTGTTTGGTTTATCTATTACAAGGTGCAATTTTTTTATTCACAGAAACATCTCACTATATTCATGATATGCAGCCTCTTTCCTAAAATGTCCACTAATAACATATTTTAGAGGAAAAAACACTACCCATGATTAAGATTTCTCAAGGATAAGTATGTATGGAATAGGGTTCTTCTGTTTAAATCGTAATTTCCATGTGCAACAAGATTATTATGATTGATTTGGGAATAATTTGCTAAGTTATTAGGATATCAAATTTAAGTAAGATTATTCCCTTAAACTACAGAATTATGGATATAAGGAGTGGAATTAGAAAACATTCCTGAATTGGAGCACAAGCACGGTTTAATTCAATTTTTGATAACTTTACGTTTTTGCGAAGAATTAATCTATAACTTATATGCAACTTCAATTTTTTTTATTTTTTTTTGAATTAAACTTAAGCTGAGTAACATATGAAAAATTTATGTTCTCCAGCATTTATTTAATGGAATTTTGAGTTCAATTTCCTTCGTGCTATTTCAGACTATAAAGTTATCACCTACAAGTTAACTATTACTTCAGTAATGGAACCTATCGACAAAAATAATTATATGGAGGCAACCAAATTAATTGTAACAACCGGGAATTTTGGGGCCAATTTAAAATTTTTATTTTAGAAATTTTAATGGATTTCAATATTTAAAATAATTTATTTTAAGTAATAATGACTAAAAATTTATTTTAATCGAAGTTAAAATAAATAAATTTAGTTTAATTATAAAAGGAGTTAGAAATGGCGCGGTAGTTCGAAAATTCGATTTCAAACTTTAATTGAATGTACATGATTCAAAATAAATCGGATTTCAGTAAAACCAAAAATATTTAAATATGTTTAACTATATCTTTCTAACGAATCTGGAAAACTGAAATTTCATTTTAAAAATAAAAAGTTATGTCCAGTTTAAAATTTAGAAAAGTCGCTGTAGAATTTATATATATTTTAATATAATATATAGCCCTTAAAAATAGTCATTTTTCAAACGACCTTGATTTTCGACGAAACCACTTTTGTTGGAACCAGAATGTCAAATTATTGCTAAGTTTCAATTTTCATAATTTTTCGAATTAATATGTGAGCGTGGTAAAAGAAAATGTGTTTTGACTGTTTTAGTCAAATTTAATCGACTCGAAAATAGCCATTTTTCAGACAGTCTCAGAATTCGACGAAATTAGTCTTGTTAGAACCGTATCGTCAAAACATAACCAGAAATAACTTTTATGGAATTTTTAAAGGTCGTATGTGGCCCCGGTAATTTAAAATGTACGTTTGAATTTAATAATTAAATGATTTATAATTAAATTTAAATAAAAACATATCGTAACAGCCGAACTGGGTTACGAAACATATTCCAATGTGTTCGGGATGGGGGTATTTAGCTAGGGGGACACTTGTTGGGTTTGAATCGGAGTTCGTATGAACGGATGGGCCTTATTCGAATTAAAAAGAATTAAAAAAATAAAATAGAAAAATAGGAATACCGTATAAATACGGTTTACGGTCCGTAAAACCCTATTTCATTTCAAACCCGTACTCAAGGAAATCAATGGCGGCGGTTTCTCTCTTCTTCCTCCTCGAATAACCTTCCATCCACTCACCAAATTCCACCACTCCAGTTCAGTCTTGGTAGAGTTTTCCCCAAGCTTCGACCCCATACCGGTTTCATCATCCATTAGCGCGTGTACCAGGGGAATCGCACCCCCGAAGATGACCTGCGCCGACCCCTTTCCCACCGTCGATCTGCCACCGCTTCCAGCCCCACCTCCGGTGCTGGCGCGTGTCTCAGCCCTCTCCGGCGTGGTCAACCCCGATCGACTTCATACAACCCCGGTTGGAAGCAAAATCGAACCCTAAGTTTGAAGAAATGGAAACCCATGCGGCCTTGGTTCTAGTATTAGCAAAAGTGATTATAATTAATTATTATATTTAAGTAACCAAGATTTAAAAGCTCATAATTTTTTCAAACAGCGTCGGAACTTCACGAAATCAATCGCGTTGGATTCGTATCAGAAAACACTACGTTATGGGGAAAACTAGAACGGAAACAAAGCAAACCAAAATTCAGAGAAAAATTCAGATCTGAATAGCAATGTGAGAAATCTATTTTTATTATTTAAAAATAATTATGAATTTATTACCACAAATATACAGTTATTTCCTGTTTTCTATTATTCATGATTGTTATGTGTTGAACGTAATGCATGTGATAAAATCAGATCTGTGATTTGTGGATTGAAATTTGTTTGTTGTGTGATCGATTTGCGACGCACATATTTTGTTAGACCAGTAATGTTAACATAGAAATATCATAATTGGTTAGATCAAAAATGTTAACATAGGGAAATGATTTTTAGTGTTTTAAATATCAAGAATGTTAACATAGGAATTTTAATGTTATGAATATACACTAGAATTGGAATTATTCATTTTGTTTAAAACATGTTAGATAAATATAACACTTTTGTGTCAAAACCTGATTAGTGACAAAATTAACATTTTTGTTAATTAGATTATTAGTGACAAAATTACCATTTTTGACTAGAACTTGATTAGAAAAATAGAAACAACATTTTATTTGAAATGTGTTATGTAAATCAAAATTGACATTTTTGATTAGAACTTGATTAGAAAAATAAAAACAACTTTCTTTTTGAAATATGTCTAGCAAACAAAATTAACATTTTTGTTTACTGTAAAGAATGAAAACAAAATATCATATTTTTGTTGAATTGAAATAGATCAAACAAAAATTACATTTTTGTCAAAGAATGATAATTGAATCAAAAATAGCATTTTTGTCAAAGAATGACACTTGAAATAGTAGAATGACACTTGAAACAAAAGAATACATTTTTGTCACTTGAAATAAAAAGAATACATTTTTGTCACTTTAGAAAAATGAATTAGAAAACATTCATTTTGTCTCTTTGAAAAGAATGAAGTAAATTCATTCATTTTTGTCACGTTAGAAAAATGAATTAGAAAGCATTCATGTTGTCACAATAAAAAGGAATGAATTGAAAATGTATATTTTTATACATTAGAAAGGAATGAATTGAAAATGTATATTTTTATACGTTAGAAAGGAATGAATTGAAAATGTATATTTTTATACATTAGAAAGGAATGAATTGAAATTGTATATTTTTATACATTAAAAAGAATGAGTTAAAAATGTATATTTTTATACATTAAAAGGATTTGTTCAAAATTGCATTTTTGTTTACATAAAAAGGATTGGACAAAATATGCATCTTTGTTAATATTAAAAGCATTTGACAAACTTATCATATTTTGTACATTAAAAAGAGTTAAACAAAAATAAACATTTCTGTTTACATTAAAAGAATTAGACAAGATAATCATTTTTGTTTACACAAAAAGAATCAGATAAAAATAGTCATTTTTGTCACTTTTATAAGAATGAAATAGAAAGAGATATTTTTGTCACTTTTAAAGAATGAAATAGAAAGAGATATTTTGTTACTTTTAAAAGAATGAAATAGAAAGAGATATTTTTGTCAATTTTAAAAGAATGAAACTAAAAGAGATACCTTTGTCATTTAATAAGAATTATACAAAAATACACATTTTTGTTATTAAATAAGGATTTTACAAAAATCACATTTTTTGTCATTTAACAAGGATTATATAAAAATAGTATTTTTGTCAAAACATGATTATAGAACTAAAAGACAATTTTCGGCAAAACATGATTTTTGAAATAAAATAACATTTTCTTATAAATGTTACCTTGAAATAAAATAAAATTTTCTTATAAATGTTACCTTGAAATAAAATAACATTTTCTTATAAATGTTATAGTGGAATAAAACAACATTTCCTTACAAATGTTACCTTGTAAATAAAAACAACCTTTTTATTTGAAATATGGTTTTGCAAATAAAAAATAACATTTTTGAATTGACATTTGTTTTGTAAATAAAAAGAAACATTTTGTCTACATGTAAAGGATTAGACAGAATATTCACATTTTGTCTACATATAAAGGATTAGACAGAATATTCACATCTTGTTCACGTATAAAGGATTAGACAAAATATTCACATCTTGTTTACATATAAAGGATTAGACAAAATATTCACATTTTGTTTACATAAAATGAATTAGACAAAATTATCAGTTTTGATCATGAATTGGAAATGTTCATTTATGCAAATTAAATAGAATGAATTAAAAACATTCATTTTTGGTCATTTTATAGGAATGAAGTACAAACATTTAGTTTTGTCATTTAAAATGGTTAAACCAAAAGATACATTTTTAGTCACTTAAAATAATTAAACCAAAAATATACCTTTTTGGGTCATTAAAAGAGTTACACCAAAATATCCATTTTTGGTCATTGAAAAGAATTAGATCAAGATTAGCATTTTATTTAGAAATGTTAAATAAGATAAAAAGTACATTTTTGTTTAGAAATGTTAATGTGATAAAAAAAGTACATTTTTGTTTAAAAATGTTTAATAGGATTAAAGGAACATTTTTGTTAGGCAATGTTTCTTAGGATTAAAAATATCATTAAAGAGAATAGAATTAGAAAATTACATTCTCATGTAATATTGATTTCAATTGAAAGAATAGATTTTATTTGTCATTTGTTTACAATAACAAGAGTTGGAATAAAAGATAGATTTTATTGATATTTTATATTCAATAAAAAGACTGGATTCATAAGTTGCATTTTTATTGTCATTTTAGAGACAATAAAAAAAGAATAGAAATAAAGTTAAGATTTTTGTTGTCATTGGTTAGCAATAAAAAAAAGAAATAGGAATAAAATTTAAGATTGTTATTGTAATTTGTTAACAATAAAAAGAATTGAAACAAAAGTTAAGATTTTTGTTGTCATTGGTTAACAATAAGAAGATTAGAAGTAAAAGTTAATATTTTTATTGTCGATTAGTTACAGTAAAAAGATCATATGTTAAAAATATGATGGCTTGAAATATATGCCTGAGATGTTGAAGTGTTTGACATATTAAATATAATGTTTGTATATTCAAATTGAATATTACACTCCCATTTACAAGTTACCCGACTTGTCTATGTGATTGGGACGATAATTTTCACACATCGCCCAAGTGCACAAATAATTTATTATTTGGTTGATGGATGAAACCCCACACGGGTATTGGGATGATATTGTATACACACTTATCCCAATATTTAGTTATCTGTCAATCGATGGATTGACAGTCTGTGATAAGCGTTAGTTATTTACTTTAATGCTCACACAGTTATAAATTCCACTTTGGTCGTTATTTGGGTGTCTGATAATTGTTTATCATAATTGTTGATTTCATGTAATATATGGTTGCTGATTGAGTCACATTCCAATAAAGGATATTCTAGAAAAAGAATATTTTAGAAAATGTCTTAGAAAAAAGAATATTTTAGAAAAGAATATATTTTAGAAAAATATATTTTTATTGAATGAACTAGTTATTAGCTAGAATAAATCATTAAACAAAGATTTAATGAAATTTTCCAATTAGTGAATATTTAATTGAAATTAAATTAAATAAATTGGATTTTGGGTTTGTCGTGAATGGTGTCTTCAATAACACCTTTCTTAAACCCAGTTGAAAGGAATAAATCTTTTAATTAAGATTACTAGAGTTTCAAACTATATTTTGTAATTGGAATAAAAATGATTTGTGAATTGAGTTTATCGTGAACAATGTTTTTAAACGACATCTGTTCTTTAACTCAATTAACAGTAAGCATATGATTTGGAATTTATAAATCTTGTATCAAGATTTAAATGGGAATTTTCCAAAAGTAAAGTTTTCCAATTTAATATATTAAATTGGAATTGAATGAAATTCGAATTAATAATAATCGAGATAAGCTTCTTTAAAAGAAGATCGATAGTACATATGGAATTTAAGAGGCTTTGCCATTATTCCATTTATATTATTGGTCGGATACAGAAATTTATAACGATTATATATTGATTTGATTTCTGTGAAGATTCCATATTTAATGGAAGTCGATTTTGGGTTTACCGTGAACAGTGTTTTAAAATGACATTAGTTCTTTAACCCAGTTAAAGATAAGATTAATTTCTTAAATTTAATTAATCATTGAATAATGATTTGTGATGTTTAAAAATAAATTGGGTTCTTAATAAATCTTTAAAAGTAAGATTTAAGAATAATTTAAAGAGTTTATCTTTGATAAAATAATGCGAATATTTTATTAGAAGAATATTCTGAATTGGAATGAGGCGTTGGATGTGTTTTTATAGTACTTGATTTTTAATTATAAAAAAAATACGTGAGTTATTCGGGAAGACCGGGTTTAACCCATTCCGAATAATTACTACGACAATGAAGAGTCGAAGATGAAGACGGTGGTTGAAGACCGACGATTTTAACATTCAACGGATGTGTTGCTACTGAGACCCTTGATGGGAGTAGCTACCTTGAAGGGGCTTCAGTGTTAGCCGTCCGGACTATTGTTGATTGTTCGGATTTGGTTTTCGCTCAGACCCAGAGCATAAGCTAGTAAATGGATGTGTGTCTAACATTGGATTTCGTTTCATGTGAATTAAATCGATTTCTGTTAATGTATGTTTGGTGGTGGAGGATTTATTCTCTACTTAACACCCTAGTATATATTAATAGTGATCGATCGCTTGGCGTGGATTGTCAATGTGGCACGCCAAGATGCAAATGATCAAGGCTTTTGTTGAAAAGCAGGGCCTTGTGGGATGATCAAAGTATAACCTATTACGGCATAGCTTTGTGTATATCGTGACTTAGCGAGCCTCACACCCCGGTATGAGTCAAAAACGGGATATGGACGGTAGGGAGTGCACACGTTTCTTTCTATCTAGTGGTAGTGTCAGTGCTTAAACTGGCTGGCATTTTCCTTATGTGGATGATGGATTTGAGGCGCCTCGGATTTTTATAGGCCGTTAGTGGTCATACTATAGGTTCAAGGAACCGGGAAACGTGTGTTCAGGCATAACTAATCCACTGCCGATAGGCGGGGACCGGCCCTACCGCTCCAAGGGTTCACAGCGTGGGATCCTGAGGCATTTGCTAGAGTGCCTCGAATCGGAGAGGAGCTTGCCCCTAGCCTCGACTCATGATGGAAATCCAATTTTCAATACGACCTTGCGGTTTTGTTTGTAGAACTATTATGGCGACATAGTAGGATAGGGTACTATGCCGTCTATGATTAATACATTATGATTGAAATTGTTTTTGAAATATAT
The DNA here is from genome assembly GCA_030737875.1 of Allium sativum. Classification (NCBI taxonomy): domain Eukaryota; kingdom Viridiplantae; phylum Streptophyta; class Magnoliopsida; order Asparagales; family Amaryllidaceae; genus Allium; species Allium sativum. The sequence continues at coordinate 416,363,177 of CM060913.1, read as the reverse complement.
ATATACACCCATAGATATACACACTAATATTAAATCCGTTTTATCGTATCAAGCATCTTTTGACCATTATAAGTTAAAACCCTATCCTCCGGCTTGCGTTGCATTGTGTGATGGGACTTGGGTCTTATAATGGTTTCATTTTTCTAAAAAGCATTGCGTTGTTTAGCGATTTACTTTATCTTATGCACTGGCAATCCAATGGAGTAAGCCCGTTCCGCATTAGCGGCGTGGTCCTGTGATTAGCCTTATTATTAGATAAGTTAAGTTAAGATTTCTCATACCAGTCCCATGACTGACCTGTAGCTTGTTCACTGGCAAACTCGGGTGCCCGTATTTTCCACATGGGCAATCGACTAGCTTTTTTGCAGGTATATTTACAGGATCCTGGTTTACAGCTGAGGCGATATTCGGAAAGCTCTGTATCCGTGTATTCCTTTCGGTTGTATATTTGTATTATTTTTCCGCTACTGTTCTTAAATGTAATTTAAATCTCTGATATTATTGTATTTCTATTGTGTAATGAGTTTGCATACTCTACTATATTCTTGTATTCTGATGTAATTGTTGTAATCAGCAATAAAATGTTCTTCAGTTTGTGTTATGATGTGTGTTGTTCTCAAAGCAATCAAGGCTTTCCTTTACTGGGAGGTTTTTGGTCGTCACATTTGGTATCAGAGCTTTGGTTTACAGAGCTCGAGAACAAGACACATTAGAACCGAACGAAAGAATTAATTAGAGATTAGATTAGTAATATCCAATGAGAATAACTCGTTAGAGATAGGATCAGTAGTACCCTAGAACGAGTGTGAAGAGTATTATTTTTTTAAAAATAAAATAAATGAAAACAAATTTAGTTTTGAAAATTTTATCTAAAATACGTATTTGAGTATATTATATTTTAATGTGGACAATCGAGTATATAAAGATTTCGAATATACGAGTAATTAACGGATATTCGAAGTTTTAATATACTGGATAGATATAGAATCACACTCTAGTCGCCCGGAGGTAATTCTGGTGATAGGTCGACCATCACCAGTATTTATGTTCGAGTCTCGAAAGTGGTATATATATATATTCCCATTGACTGGTATGAGAACCAAAACTTAGTTAGTACACATTGCTCTGATTTGCACTAAAAATATGATTTTTGACTATATATAAAAGTAATATATTTGAAAAGTTAATCACCTAATTGATTGCTGGTTGTGATGTTTGATAATTAGTTTCACTAATTAGAATATTAGAGTGATAATTAATTAAACAAATAAAATTAAAGTTGAGTTAGTTAATTAAACAATATTTAGCTTCGTTCCTTTTCGAGGACGAAAAGATTTTAAGTGGAGGCGACTGTAACAACCGGGAATTTTGGGGCCAATTTAAAATTTTTATTTTAGAAACTTTAATGGATTTCAATATTTAAAATAATTTATTTTAAGTAATAATGACTAAAAATTTATTTTAATCGAAGTTAAAATGAATAAATTTAGTTTAATTATAAAAGGAGTTAGAAATGGCGCGGTAGTTCGAAAAATCGATTTCAAACTTTAATTGAATGTACAGGATTCAAAATAAATCGGATTTCAGTAAAACCAGAAATATTTAAATCTGTTTAACAATATCTTTCTAATGAATCTGGAAAACTGAAATTACGTTTTAAAAATCAAAAGTTATGTCGAGTTTAAAATTTAGAAAAGTCGCTGTAGAATTTATATATATTTTAATATAATATATAGCCCTTAAAAATAGCCATTTTTCAAACGACCTTGGTTTTCGACGAAACCACTTTTGTTGGAACCGGAATGTCAAATTATTGCTAAGTTTAAATTTTCATAATTTTTCGAATTAATATGTGAGCGTGGTAAAAGAAAATGTGTTTTGACTGTTTTAGTCAAATTTAATCGACTCGAAAATAGCCATTTTTAGACAGTCTCAGAATTCGACGAAATTAGTCTTGTTAGAACCGTATCTTCAAAACATAACTAGAAATAATTTTTATGGAATTTTTAAAGGTCGTATGTGGCCCCGGTAATATAAAATGTACGTTTGAATTTAATAATTAAATGATTTATAATTAAATTTAAAGAAAAACATATCGTAACAGCCGAACTGGGTTACGAAACATATTCCAATGTGTTCGGGATGGGGGTATTTAGCAGGGGCGACACTTGTTGGGTTTGAATCGGAGTTCGTATGAACGGATGGGCCTTATTCGAATTAAAAAGAATTAAAAAAATAAAATAGCAAAATAGGAATACCGTATAAATACGGTATACGGTCCGTAAAACCCTATTTCATTTCAAACCCGTACTCCAGGAAATCGATGGCGGCGGTTGCTCTCTTGTTCCTCCTTGAATAACCTTCCATCCACTCACCAAATTCTACCACTCTAGTTTAGTCTTGGTAGAGTTTTCCCCAAGCTTCGACCCCATACCGGTTTCATCATCCATCAGCACGTGTACCAGGGGAATCGCGCCCCCGAAGATGACCTGCGCCGACCCCTTTCCCACCGTCGATCTGCCATCGCATCCAGCCCCACCTCCGGTGCTGGCGCGTGTCTCAGCCCTCTCCGGCGTGGTCAACCCCGATCGACTTCATACAACCCCGGTTGGAAGCAAAATCGAACCCTAAGTTTGAAGAAATGGAAACCCATGCTGCCTTGGTTCTGGTATTAGCAGAAGTGATTATAATTGATTATATAATTAATTATTATATTTAAGTAACCAAGATTTAAAAGCTCATAACTTTTTCAAACAGCGTCGGAACTTCACGAAATCAGTCGCGTTGGATTTGTATCAGCAAACACTACGTTATGGGGCAAACTAGAACGAAAACAGAGCAAACCAAAATTCAGATAAAAATTCAGATCTGAATAGCAATGTGAGAAATCTATTTTTATTATTTAAAAATAATTATGAATTTATTACCACAAACCTACAGTTATTTCCTGTTTGCTATTATTCATGATTGTTATGTGTTGAACGTAATGCATGTGATAAAAACAGATATGTGATTTGTGGATTGAAATTTGTTTGTTGTGTGATCGATTTGCGATGCTCATATTTTGTTAGACCAGTAATGTTAACATAGAAATATCATAATTGGTTAGATCAAAAATGTTAACATAGGGAAATGATTTTTAGTGTTTTAAATGTCAAGAATGTTAACATAGGAATTTTAATGTTATGAATATACACTAGAATTGGAATTATTCATTTTGTTTAAAACATGATAGATAAATATAACACTTTTGTGTCAAAACCTGATTAGTGACAAAATTAACATTTTTGTTAATTAGATTATTAGTGACAAAATTACCATTTTTGATTAGAACTTGATTAGAAAAATAGAAACAACATTTTATTTGAAATGTGTTATGTAAATCAAAATTGACATTTTTGATTAGAACTTGATTAGAAAAATAAAAACAACTTTCTTTTTGAAATATGTCTAGCAAACAAAATTAACATTTTTGTTTACTGTAAAAGAATGAAAACAAAATATCATATTTTTGTGGAATTGGAATAGATCAAACAAAATTTACATTTTTGTAAAATTAGAAATAGCATTTTTTTCAAAGAATGATAATTGAATCAAAAATAGCATTTTTGTCAAAGAATGACACTTGAAATAGAAGAATGACACTTGAAACAAAAGAATACATTTTTGTCACTTAAAATAAAAAGAATACATTTTTGTCACTTTAGAAAAATGAATTAGAAAACATTCATTTTGTCTCTTTGAAAAGAATGAAGTAAATTCATTCATTTTTGTCACGTTAGAAAAATGAATTAGAAAGCATTCATTTTGTCACATTAAAAAGGAATGAATTGAAAATGTATATTTTTATACATTAGAAAGGAATGAATTGAAAATGTATATTTTTATACATTAGAAAGGAATGAATTGAAATTGTATATTTTTATACATTAAAAAGAATGAGTTAAAAATGTATATTTTTATACATTAAAAGGATTTGTTCAAAATTGCATTTTTGTTTACATAAAAAGGATTGGACAAAATATGCATCTTTGTTAACATTAAAAGGATTTTACAAAATTATCATATTTTGTACATTAAAAAGAGTTAAACAAAAATAGACATTTCTGTTTACATTAAAAGAATTAGACAAGATAATCATTTTTGTTTACACAAAAAGAATCAAACAAAAATAGTCATTTTTGTCACTTTTAAAAGAATGAAATAGAAAGAGATATTTTTGTCACTTTTAAAAGAATGAAATAGAAAGAGATATTTTGTTACTTTTAAAAGAATGAAATAGAAAGAGATATTTTTGTCACTTTTAAAAGAATGAAACTAAAAGAGATACCTTTGTCATTAAATAAGAATTATACAAAAATACACATTTTTGTTATTAAATAAGGATTTTACAAAAATCACATTTTTTGTCATTTAACAAGGATTATATAAAAATAGTATTTTTGTCAAAACATGATTATAGAAATAAAAGACAATTTTTGGCAAAACATGATTTTTTGAAATAAAATAACATTTTCTTATAAATGTTACCTTGAAATAAAATAACACTTTCTTATAAATGTTACCTTGAAATAAAATAACATTTTCTTATAAATGTTATAGTGGAATAAAACAACATTTCCTTACAAATGTTACCTTGTAAATAAAAACAACCTTTTTATTTGAAATATGTTTTTGCAAATAAAAAATAACATTTTTGAATTGACTTTTGTTTTCTAAATAAAAAGAAACATTTTGTCTACATATAAAGGATTAGACAGAATATTCACATTTTGTCTACATATAAAGGATTAGACAGAATATTCACATCTTGTTTACATATAAAGGAATAGACAGAATATTCACATCTTGTTTACATATAAAGGATTAGACAAAATATTCACATTTTGTTTACATATAAAGGATTAGACAAAATATTCACATTTTGTTTACATAAAAAGAATTAGACAAAATTATCAGTTTTGATCATGAATTGGAAATGTTCATTTATGCAAATTAAATAGAATGAATTAAAAACATTCATTTTTGGTCATTTTATAGGAATGAAGTACAAACATTTAGTTTTGTCATTAAAATGGTTAAACCAAAATATACATTTTTAGTCACTTAAAATAATTAAACAAAAAATATACCTTTTTGGGTCATTAAAAGAGTTACACCAAAATATCCATTTTTGGTCATTGAAAAGAATTAGATCAAGATTAGCATTTTATTTAGAAATGTTAAATAGGATAAAAAGTACATTTTTGTTTAGAAATGTTAATGTGATAAAAAAAGTACATTTTTGTTTAGAAATGTTTAATATGATTAAAGGAACATTTTTGTTAGGCAATGTTTCTTAGGATTAAAAATATCATTAAAGAGAATAGAATTAGAACATTACATTCTCATGTAATATTGATTTCAATTGAAAGAATAGATTTTATTTGTCATTTGTTTACAATAACAAGAGTTGGAATAAAAGATAGATTTTATTGTTATTTTATATTCAATAAAAAGACTGGATTCATAAGTTGCATTTTTATTGTCATTTTAGAGACAATAAAAAAAGAATAGAAATAAAGTTAAGATTTTTGTTGTCATTGGTTAGCAATAAAAAAAAGAAATAGGAATAAAATTTAAGATTGTTATTGTCATTTGTTAACAATAAAAAGAATTGAAACAAAAGTTAAGATTTTTGTTGTCATTGGTTAACAATAAGAAGATTAGAAGTAAAAGTTAATATTTTTATTGTCGATTAGTTACAGTAAAAAGATCATATGTTAAAAATATGATGGCTTGAAATATATGCCTGAGATGTTGAAGTGTTTGACGTATTAAATATAATGTTTGTATATTCAAATTGAATATTACACTCCCATTTACAAGTTACCTGACTTGTCTATGTGATTAGGACGATAATTTTCACACATCACCCAAGTGCACAAATAATTTATTATTTGGTTGATGGATGAAACCCCACACGGGATTTGGGATGATATTGGATACACAGTAATCCCAATATTTAGTTATCAGTCAATCGACGGATTGAGAATCTGTGATGAGCATTAGTTATTTACTTTAATGCTCACACAGTTATAAATTCCACTTTGGTCGTCATTTGGGTGTCTGATAATTATTTATCATAATTGTTGATTTCATGCAATATATGGTTGTTGATTGAGTCACATTCCAATAAAGGATATTCTAGAAAAAGAATATTTTAGAAAATGTCTTAGAAAAAAGAATATTTTAGAAAAGAATATATTTTAGAAAAATATATTTTTATTGAATGAACTAGTTATTAACTAGAATAAATCATTAAATTAAGACTTAATGAAGTTTTCCAATTAGTGAATATTTAATTGAAATTAAATTAAATAAATTGGATTTTGGGTTTGTCGTGAATGGTGTCTTCAATAACACCTTTCTTAAACCCAGTTGAAAAGAATAAATCTTTTAATTAAGATTACTAGAGTTTCAAACTATATTTTGTAATTGGAATAAAAATGATTTGTGAATTGAGTTTATCGTGAACAATGTTTTTAAAGGACATCTGTTCTTTAACTCAATTAACAGTAAGAATATGATTTGGAATTTATAAATCTTGTATCAAGATTTAAATGGGAATTTTCCAAAAGTAAAGTTTTCTAATTTAATATATTAAATTGGAATGAAATTCGAATTAATAATAACCGAGATAAGCTTCTGTAAAAGAAGATCGATACTACATATGGAATTTAAGAGGCTTTGCCATTAATCCATTTATATTATTGGTCGGATACAGAAATTTATAACGATTATATATTGATTAGATTTCTGTGAAGAATCCATATTTAATGGAAGTCGATTTTGGGTTTACCGTGAACAGTGTTTTAAAACGACATTAGTTCTTTAACCCAGTTAAATATAAGATTAATTTTTTAAATTTAATTAATCATTGAATAATGATTTGTGATATTTAAAAATAAATTGGGTTCTTAATAAATCGTTAAAAGTAAGATTTAAGAATAATTTAAAGAGTTTATCTTTGATAAAATAATGCAAATATTTTATTAGAAGAATATTCTGAATTGGAATGAGGCGTTGGATGTGTTTTTATAGTACTTGATTTTTAATTATAAAAAAAAATACGTGAGTTATTCGGGAAGACCGGGTTTAACCCATTCCGAATAATTACTACGACGATGAAGAGTCGAAGATGAAGACGGTGGTTGAAGACCAACGATTTTAACATTCAACGGATGTGTTGCTACTGAGACCCTTGATGGGAGTAGCTACCTTGAAGGGGCTTCAGTGGTGGCCGTCCGGACTATTGTTGATTGTTCGGATTTGGTTTTCGCTCAGACCCAAAGCATAAGCTAGTAAATGGATGCGTGTCTAACATTGGATTTCGTTCCATGTGAATTAAATCGATTTCTGTTAATGTGTGTCTGTTTGGTGGTGGAGGATTTATTCTCTACTTAACACCCTGGTATATATTTATAGTGATCGATCGCATGGCGTGGATTGTCAATGTGGCACGCCAAGATGCAAATGATCAAGGCTTTTGTTGAAAAGCAGGGCCTTGTGGGATGATCAAAGTATAGCCTATTATGGCATAGCTTTGTGTATATCGTGACCTCGCGAGCCTCACACCCCGGTATGAGTCAAAAACGGGATATGGACCGTAGGGAGTGCACACGTTTCTTTCTAGCTAGTGGTAGTGTCAGTGCTTAAACTGGATGGCATTTTACTTATGTGGATAATGAATTTGAGGCGCCTCGGATTTTTATAGGCCGTTAGTGGTCATACTATAGGTTCAAAGGAACCGGGAAACGTGTGTTCAGGCATAACTAATCCACTGCCGATAGGCGGGGACCGGCCCTACCGCTCCAAGGGTTCACTGCGGGGGATCCTAAGGCATTTGCTAGAGTGTCTCGAATCGAAGAGGAGCTTGCCCCTAGCCTCGACTCATGATGGAAATCCAATTTTCAATACGACCTTGCGGTTTTGATTGTAGAACTAGTATGGCGACATAGTAGGATGGGGTACTATGCCGTCTATGATTAATACATTATGATTGAAATTGTTTTTGAAATATATATATACACCCATAGATATACACACTAATATTAAATCCGTTTTATCGTATCAAGCATCTTTTGACCATTATAAGGTAAAACCCTATCCTCCGGCTTGCATTGCATTGTGTGATGGGACTTGGTTCTTATAATGGTTTCATTTTTCTAAAAAGCATTGCGTTATTTAACGATTTACTTTATCTTATGCACTGGCAATCCAATGGAGTAAGCCCGTTCCGCGTTAGCGGCATGGTCCTGTGATTAGCCTTATTATTAGATAAGTTAAGTTAAGATTTCTCATACCAGTCCCATGACTGACCTGTAGTTTGTTCACTGGCAAACTCGGGTGCCCATATTTTCCATACGGGCAGTCGACTAGCTTTTTTGCAGGTATATTTACAGGATCCTGGTTTACAGCTGAGGCTCGGAAAGCTCTGTATCCGTGTATTCCTTTCGGTTGTATATTTGTATTATTTTTCCGCTGCTATTCTTAAATGTAATTTAAATCTCTGATATAATTGTATTTCTATTGTGTAATGATTTTGCATACTCTGCTATATTCTTGTACTCTGATGTAATTATTGTAATCAGCAATAAAATGTTCTTCAGTTTGTGTTCTGATGTGTGTTGTTCTCAAAGCAATCCAGGCTTTCCTTTACTGGGAGGTTTTGGGTCGTCTTATTAATATTAGCAAGGAGTTGGGTAATAGCCATCCATTACACCTTTTTCAAGGAAAATTCTATTGAAGCGAAAGTTAATGACACGGCTTTATCAAAATGGATATGAACCATTTGATCTTCCCTTGAGTTCGAACCCCTATGTGAGCACGACAAGTCTAATGGTTAAGATACATGCATCAGATTCCTATGTTTCTTTAATTTTGTCTCAATTGCCATCTTTTTGTGTACCCATCACCTTTTTAACCAACATTCTGTTATTGCTATCAATAGTTTCTTCTTCCTTTCAAAATGGTCAGCAAATACCATAATATCAAAGCATCTGCCTGCAATGCTGCATGAGGATCTTCTGCACAGGTAACATCTTAGCTGGCTAATAATGATTTGTAGTCTTTCTAATTTACTTAATGTTTGCACTTTTGCACCACCATTTACAACTCTATTGTCAAATGTAACCGTCACATTTTTTTAGCTTTCCTATTCTTACTACTTTTCTAATATGACTTCCCATTGTCAGCATAAACTATTGGTCTTCTTGAATGTTGAGCTTAAAGTATGATTTGAGATAAGAACTCACTAGAAGTTAAGATTTTATGGTATCACTTGATTTATGCCGATGTACATATCATTAATGACTTTCCACTTCACATTTACAGTTTTGGGTATTTTCTTCAAGTAATGGATGTTTGTGATGTAGTAAATATTTGCATAAATGCGGTCAGGTTACTAATTTATAATTCAAACTTTAATTTGACATCCAAAACTTACTCTCAAATTCTATCCTTAATGGTTTAACTTTTTCCATTTTTGGTACTTAATAATATTACGCCTTTAATTTAGCCTTAATTATACCAAGAACGAACAAATTAGTTTCCCATCCTATATGCATATGGCAATTACAAATGTTGACCTTTCCAAATTATTAGTTGTTACGATCAATGAAAGACAGAGTGTGCGTTTAAATTATACCGATGATAGCAATTTGTGTATCTTCAATTTTTGCATCAATATTCAATGAGATCATGGAAGAAATGACGCCGAATTAAGAAGGTCTAAGCTTGGATCTATAGCATATTGGTATTTCTATACCTTGCAACTAAAATTTTCACTGAAGTTGAGTTGTAATCATAACATCAGAACGAACTTCCTTTTACTCAGATGAATAATAAATTATTTCTCCTGAAACATATAATCAATCTGGTTTTATAACATAGTAGCCTAACTACCATATCCAAAATTGAATTTTACAATGATGTACTACAAACATTCTAACAGTCAAACCATGATCCATTTGTTACTTGATTTTGAAGACGAACCAAAAATGTAAGCATAACCCAAAAGGTAAAAGTACATTCATGTTAATGCACAACAAAAGGATATTTAGTTAATATGACATTAGATCATTAAAACTGGAAGTTATTGTCAAAACAATTAACTTGGAAGATAGTAAAAAAGGAAAAAAACAATACTACTTTTGGAAATGGAGTTATTGATAATGAATCAATTATAGGTCCTAAACATAGGACATGCTCCATTATTATCGCATGAAAACATACCAATAGCTCTCTATAGATAATAATGTGATATTTACTGCCAAAAATTGAAATATAAATCATAGAACTATATAATTTTGATTCTGACACATCAATTTCCTTTCAGTTATTTAAAAAATGCATTTTAGCCCAGTAGGAATCGTTTTTTCTTTAAATTATGATTTGTACTAATTTATTAGAAAAATCATTTGACGCATACTAATAGAATTATGTATATGTTGATATATGTAAATATTATTTCTAAACATATTATTGATTATATCTGAAATAACAGTAATTGACTCCATATTAATATTAAGATAGTGTAAATAGCCATTAGTAGTTTACAAGTTTCCATTTTCTTCATCTAATAAAAATGATTTACCATTTTGTTGGTTTTGTGGTATATCTAAGTGTATAAGTGAGCGGAACCAGCTATGAGATACACTTGGGTCTGCGTACAAGATTGGTTAAACTTAACATATGGAAAATTAAATACAATTAGGTAAAATCTTTTTTAGTCTCCAAATTTAACAGTTTTTGCAATTTATGAAGCAAAAGGACAATTGATGGTACTTGGTTTTCCCAAACAACCACAAAATACATACTATCAGTGAGCGAGTGTTGTGAAAATGGTTGTTCTGTTCCAAGTGTAATAGTATAAACCACCAGGATTAAGACGAAGTGGAAAAGAAAAACATTAACAATCCAACCTTCCATTGAGTGAGGAAGTAATTTGGAGTATAGTGCCACAAATCCATTTTCCAAGATTTCCTCTATTGTTAAATTTGACTTAAGTTCGTAGAACAAGACATAACATATTTTTTTTGCTATCCAAATATGATGTTTGAATTTTGTTGGATTTTTATTTCATCTTTGAATTAATCTTCTTTCAATATGTATGGAATTTATTATTTGATGCATCATTTTAATTTATTAATTCTTCATTCAATATAGAAACTCTTTATGTATGTATACGTACTTATGATTATTTGTTAAAATCAACATTGAAGGTACAAAATTGGGTTACAATCAAAGCAAAAATAGAAACTAACCAACTAAAGTGTGTGCAACAAAATGTGTAACTTACATAGGATATATCAGTACCTAAGAGTAACGAGCATGGTGATCCTTAGATTTCTCTTAGTCCAAAGTATCAAAAGGGATCAGTACCTAAGAGTAACGAGCATGGTGATCCTTAAATTAAAGAAATTTGTGTATTGGGTTGTTACAAATGAATTGGAAGGTGTCTATGCTGTAACAAAGCCGCAAATTGCCTCAATGCATCCCACGTAAAGAAAAGGACGAGTAAAAGTGGCACTGCTTAGTGTCAGCTTAATCTGCAAATATTGAGTTCCAACTAATCTGAAACATTGAGCCAATTATTTGAATTAGAAGATGGTTGTAATAACCCGGAAATCCGAGCCGATTTAAATTTTTTATTTTGGCAATTTTAGTGAATTTTGAATATTTAAAATGAATTATTTTAAATAATAACGACGAGAAATTTAATTTGAATAGAATTAGAATGGAAATATTTATATAGCTTGACGTTAGAATATAAATATTTATTTTAAATTATAAAAGGAATTGAAAATAGCGCGGTAGTTTGAAAATTCGATTTCAAAGTTCAAATGAATGTACAGGATTCAAAGTAAACCGGATTTTAGTGAAACCAAAAATATTTTGATCTAATTGAGAATATCTTTCCAAAAGAATCCGAAAAATTGAAATTTCATAGTGGGGATAAAAAGTTATGCCCAGTTGAAAATTCAAAATAGTCGCTATGGAGTTCTGGCCATTTTGCAAACGATCTCGGTTTTCGACGAAACCCCTTTTGTTGGATCCGCGATGTCAAATTATTGCTAGGTTTCAAAATTCATAATTATCTGAATCAGTATGTGAGGGTGGCGAAGCCAAACGTGTTTTAACAGTTTCAGTCAATTTGGATCGACCGGAAAATGGCCATTTTTCAAACAGTCTCAGAATTCGATGAAATTAGTTTTGTTAGGACCATATCGTCAATACGAAGCTAGAAAATATTTTTTTTGGAATTTATAGAGTCAGTATGTGGCCCCAGTAAATTGAAATGTGCATTCAAATTCAATATATAGATTTATATTTTGATTTTGACGGAAACTGATCGAAACGAGGGAATTGGCTTAGAAGCATATCTCATTGTGTTCGGAATGGGGGTAATTAGCTATGGACGACAGGCGGTGGGTATGATTTCGAGTTCGAAATCAAAAGTTGCTTTTTGAAATTTTATAATGATAATAAATATATTATTTATAATAACCCCCCATTCTCCTTCTCACTCTTCCTTCAGTCGATTTCAGAAGAAAAGAAATAAAAAAAGGGGGGAAATGTAACCCTAGCGCTGCCACTTAGGCGCGCGCTCCGCCTCCCTACCCCTCGGCCACCGCCGCCCAATCGACCCCAACGCCGACGATCCCTCCCCCCCTGAGCCCCTCCGCTCTCTCCTCCTCCTATTATCGAGCCCATAAACCCCTAATCACCGAACGTCGCGCCCCCAATCATGAAGGCCGCCGCCAGCTGACACCCTGTCGCGCCTCAGACCCCCTTGGCCACCGGCGAACGACTGAAACCCCCCTCAACTCGGACGAACAGTGAGCGTTCCTATTTTCTTTTATTTTATTTCTTTTTCTCTTTTTATTTTATTTTATTCTATGACAGTAATCAGTAGAGAAAACATATTAATTTTTATAGAGAAAAAAATCGAATTTTTACACACATATTTAGCATTTGATTTGAAATCAGTTTTGTATGAAAGTTTTATTAAGGTATGAATAAAAATAAAAAGGTAGGAATAAAAATCGAAATTTTTATATATGTAGAAGAAGAATAAAAATCGAATTTTTATATAAAGGAAAGATAGAATTTTTATACAAAGGAAGTTTGGATTTTTATATATATACTAGGGAAGTAAAAATATGATTTTTACCTCGATAAAAATAGAATTTTTATATGTGAAGCGAATTAGAAATGTGGTTTTTACTCGTTCAAAAGCAATATAAAAATATAGTTTATGTAAAAATATAATTTTATCGTATGAATAACAACAAAAAGAAAAGATTTTTATAAATATATAAAGATGAGATCTTTATACAAGAAGTGATAACACAAAATTGTGATTTTTATCTCTATAGCGTTGAAATAAAAACGTGATTTTAATGTGAACAGCGTGAAAAAGACTGTGTTGGAAGTACGGGCAAATCCAGACTGTTCTGAATTTCAGAAATAAAGAATGGAGGAGTGGATCCCTCGGTGAGAACTTCTCACTTTTAACTAAATTTTCTAGTTAAAATATATACTAGGATGGAGACGGTGTTTAGTAGCACCCGACACCCGTCGTCCACAGACCATGGACGACTTGTTTGTTTGTTTGATTTTGATGCGTAGTTGATTGTGTGATGTGGAATGAACTAAAAAAAAATATAGTTAAAAATAGAACTTTTAACGTGTATATGAAATGAAATAAATTAATATAAACAAATCGAATGATTTGTTTATATACACATATTTGACTGATATTGATTAGGACGATAAATTTTACACATTGCCCAACTGCACAAATAAAATCTGTGTTTGATTGTTTGAAACCCCACACGGGTATTGGGGTGATATATGACATATACTACTCCCAATAATTAGTTGTATGTCAATCGATTGATTGACAGACTGTTATAAGCGTTGAATATTTATCTTTGATGCTTATACAGTGTAGAATGCACTTTGGATGATGGTTGATTATTTGTCATTGTTGATATATACATGCGTGGTATGGAAATCCATAGAAATAAAATCTATGGTAATTGATTGTGCCTCATTCCAGTTTTGAAATAGAATATTTGAAAAAGAAATATTTAAATAGAAATATTTGAAATAGAATATTTGAATATAGAAATATACGAAGCCGTGTTGATTAGATTGACGCCATTTTGATGTGAACGATATTTATATCGATTTTATTCATTTTTCAATGAATATTGAAAGTGATTTGAAATTCGAATTAAATTGAAATGAATTGAAATTCGAATTAATTTGAAATAGATTTGAAATTCGAATTAAATTAAATGGATTTGAAATTCGAATTAAATTGAAATGAAGTGAAATTCGAATTAAATTGAAATTGAAATCGATTTGAAATGAAATTAAAATGAATTTATATTGAAAAATTCTATTTTGATTTGAATTGGAGAAGGAAGTTGAAATCGTTTTGAAAACGAATTTAAAACGATTTATATAATATGTTTTGAAAGGAAATCGATGAAATATATAATATATATATATATTTTATATATAATGGCCTGAATAGAACGCGCCGCGGCAGTTCGTGAATTTCGACCATTGACTTCGAATGGATATTATGGGAGATCCGACCGTCGGATTCTCCTAAAACCGGAACCGTTGGGTTCGTATTGAAAAGAGCTTTCTAACAAATATTTGAAATTAGAAATCTAACGGTTGGATTTGGAATTATGTCCAAATCAAATTTGGAAAAGGTCGTTGTAAGTGCAGTTCGATGGCCTTTGATGGAAATCGACTGTACGGGCAATGATAAAATTATTAAAAATAGTAATAATTTGTGTAAAATCATAAGAAATTATTTGGGAAGAATTGGGATGAAAAATTCCCATATTTGAGAAGATAAAAATGGATTTTTATCGAAATGAACTAGTTTTGAACTAGAATTATAATTCTATTTATTTTTAAAATAAATAAAGTGGATTTGATATGGTTTTGAAAATAACCAGAAATTCCAATAATTGAATTGGAAAGGATTTGAATCGAAATTGTCTTTGGAATATTTCGATGTTGGATTCCGTGATTATACAGATATCGTTAGGGAAATTTGAAATATATATATATATCGTTATTTGCAATACGATATTTGTTGGTCGTAGAATTTGATATTGAATATAAGCCGATATATTTTCTATTCAGAGCCTTGTATTTAATATCAAATGGGATTTGGGTTTGTCGTGAATGGTGTCTTCATTGACACTGTTCTTAAACCCAGTTGAGGAAAAGATTAAATCTTTTTATTTGGATTTAATGAAGTGTACCAATTAAATAATATTTAATTGGAATTGAATTGGTATTGATTTTTGGGTTTATCATGAACATTGTTTTAAATAACACTTGTTCTTTAACCCGATAATTAATGGAATGTGATTTTGGGTTGTCGTGAACGGTATCTTCAATAATATTGTTCTTAGACCCAAAGGAGTTAAGAAAATCAGAAACTAACTGGAGATTAGTTAAGTTGAATGGTTTCTGGGGTATTGATCTGATGTTTGTTTCGGCCTTTGGGGTTAATACTTAGGGAATTGCTCACTTGCTAGTTTACGGTTAGGGACTGATTGAAATGTGATGTGATTTTGGGTTTATCGTGAACCATGTTTTAAATGACATGGATTCTTTAACTCAGTTAAAGGTTAAAACTAAGTGGAGTTTTAATGAATCTTTAATTAGATTGAAAAGATCGAGAATGGAGTATCACCAGTTTTGCTCCAGGCGATAGTTAAATCTTTAATTAGATTTGAATGTGAAATGGTAATTGAATTTACCGATAACACCGTGGTGTTAGATATGAAGTATTACCAGTTTTACTTCATGGGATGAATAGGTTGGGATTAGGAAATTTGACATACACTAATCCTGATTGTTTAGTTGTATGTCAATCGATGGATTAACAGTCTGTGTAAGCGTTAATTATTTATATTTAATGCTTATGCAGTTGTGTGGTGCACTCTGGATGATGGTTGATTATTTATCGTTGCTATTATATACATGTGTTGTAGAAAATCCATATAATTAACATTATATGGTAATTGATTGGGCCTCATTCCAATATTGAAAATAAATTCATGTGTTGAATTGAAAATAAATTCATGTGTTGAATAGAAAATAAATTCATGGGTTGAATTGAAAAATATTCATGTGTTGAATAAAAGCCGTGTTGATTAGATGAACGCCATTTTGATGTGAACGATATTTATATCGATTTTATTCATTTTTATAATGATATAGAAAACGAAGTGATTTCAAAATATGTCGTTTTGAAAATATTATCATTTGTATATCGATGATGTGGAATATTCAATTTTGATTAAAAATTGAATATGAAGTCGAAATTGTTTTGAAAACGAATTTAAAACGATTTATAAAATATGTTTTCAAGGGGGATCGACGAAGTATATATTATATATATATATTATATATATATAATATAATAGCCTGAATAGAACATGCCGCGCTGCGGCGGTTCGCGAATTTTGACCATCGACTTCGAATGGACGTTACGGGAGATCCGACTGTCGGATTCTCCTAAAACCGGAACCGTTGGGTTCGTATCGAAAAGAGCTTTCTAATGAATATTAGAGATTTGAAATCTAACGGTTGGATTTGGAATTATGTCCAAATCAAATTTGGAAAAGGTCGTTGTAAGTGCAGTTCGATGGCCATTAGTGGAAATCAACTGTACGGGCCTTGATAAAATTATTAAAAATAGTAATAATTTGTGTATAATCATAAGAAATGATTTGTGAAGAATTAGGATGAAAATTTTCATATTTGAAAAGATAAAAATAGATTTTTTTCGAAATGAACTAGTTTTGAACTAGAATTATAATTCTATTTATTTTTAAAATAAATAAAGTGGATTTGAAATGGTTTTAAAAGTAACCAGAATTTCCAATAATTGAATTGGAATGGATTTGAATCGAAATTGTCTTTGGAATATTTCGATGTTGGATTTCGTGATGATATAGATATTGTTGTGGTAATTTGAAAGATATATTTATATCGTTATTTCCAATATGATATTTGTTGGTCGAGGAATTTGATTTTGAATACAAGCCGATATATTTTCTATTCAGAGCCTTGTATTTAATATCAAATGTGATTTAGGTTTGTCGTGAATGGTGTTTTCATTTACACTGTCCTTAAACCCAGTTGAGAAAAAGATTAAATCTTTTATTTAGATTTAATGAAGTGTACCAATTAAATGGTATTTAATTGGAATTGAATTTGTATTGATTTTTGGGTTTATTGTGAATGGTGTTTTAAATAACACTTGTTCTTTAACCCGATAATTAGTGAAATGTGATTTTGGGTTGTCGTGAACGGTATCTTCAATAATATTGTTCTTAGACCCAAAGGAGTTAAGAAAATCAGAAACTAACTGGAGATTAGTTAAGTTGAATGGTTTCTAGGTTATTGATCTGATGTTGGTTTCGGCCTTCGGGGTTAATACTTAGGGAATTGCTCACTTGCTAATTTACAGTTAGGGACTGATTGAAATGTGATGTGATTTTGGGTTTATCGTGAACCGTGTTTTAAATGACATGGATTCTTTAACCCAGTTAAAGATTAAAACTAAGTGGAGTTTTAATGAATCTTTAATTAGATTGAAAAGATCGAGATGGAGTATCACCAGTTTTGCTCCAGGCGATAGTTAAATCTTTAATTAGATTTGAACGTGAAATGGTAATTGAATTTACCGATAACACCATGGTGTTAGCTATGAAGTATTACCAGTTTTACTTCATGGGATGAATAGGTTGGGATGTGGAAATTAAAACAAATGATTACTTCGGTAAGGTTCGTTAATCCCGACTAGTTTGAAGTGATATTCAAATGAAGATTAAAGAATAAATTTAAAAGAATTTATCTTTGATAAAATTAATGGGAACCTTTCCCTAAGAATGTGAAATTTAGAAACTAAATGTAGGTTAGCTAAGAAGAATGGTTTCCTGGGTATTGATCTGATGTTGGTTTCGGCCTTGGGGGTTAATGTTTGGGGAATTGTTCTCTTACTAATTTACGGTTAGTGACTGATGAATTGGAATGAGGCGTATGTTGTGTTTTTGTAACACTTGTTTATTATATACGCGAGTTATTCGGAAAGACCGGGTTTATCCCATTCTAAATAAATGATTCGACGATGAGCCGAAGATGAAGACGGTGGTTGAAGACCGGAGGTCTTCACGTCGTTTGGATTATTACTGATGATCTTGATTGGGCCGTACACCCAAGAGGAGGGAATTGGTTAGTGGTCGTCCAGACGTACTTGGAGATCGGTGGATATACGGGGTACTAGGTGCCTCCAGTTTCGTTCAGACCCAGAACGGACTTGTAAATGGACTATGTGTCTGACATTGGATATCATTCTGTGTGATTGATGGATATCGGTTGCATAGAGTGGTTTGCCTGTGTGGCATGCTAAGATGCAAATGATCAAGGCTTCTATTGAAAAGCAGAGTCTTGTGGTTGATGATCAAAGCACGACCTGTGTGGCATAACTTTGTGTAACGTGAATTCGCGAGCCTCACACCCCGGTTGTGAACCAAAAACGGGGGAGGACCTCAGGGAGGACATGTGTTTCCTTCTAGTTAGAAGTGGCGTCAATGGTTTTACACGCCCTGACGAGTTTGACTTATGTGGTTGTTGCTGTTGCGAGGCGCCTCGGATATATCGGTGACTATGTGAAGCCGATGGAGTCATTCGTTGGCTCATTTACGCCCCAAAGGGCGGGGAAACGCATTGTTCAGGCCCTATAATCCACATCGAGTGGACCGGACCTGTCGCTCCATGAGGCAGTTGCGGTTGTTCCTGAGACATGGGCTAGATTGTCTCGAATCGGTTGAGGACGATCCCTGGCCTCAGTTCGCAGAGGGAAATCCAATTTCCAAATACGATATGTGTGTTTTTGATTGTAAACCTATATATGGCGACATAGTGGCATGGGACGCTCATGTCGCCTATGATTGATATTTATTATTGTATATAAAATCAGAAACTAACTGGAAACGAGCTATGATGGGTGGTTTTTTGGGTATTAGTCTGATGTTGGTTTCGGCCTTCGGAGTTAATACTTAGGGAATCGTTCTCTTACTAATTTACGGTTGGAGTCTGATTAAGAATCAAAAGATGAAATTTAGTGTATCAAGCATTCTTTGGCTATTATAAGATAAAAACCCTATCCTCCGGCTTGCGTTGCATTGTGTGATGTGACCTGGGTCTTATAATAGCTTCATTTTTCTTTATTCAGCATTGCGCTGTTTTTTGATGCACTGGTATTCTTGGGAGGAAACCCGTTCCGTGTTACGGCGTGGTCCCTTGATTTACCCAGCTTTAAAATAAAGATTAGTAACTGTTTTAGTTCTCACACCAGTCACATGACTGACCTGGAGTTTATTGTCTTAACCTAAACTCTGGGTGCCCCTATTTTCCGCACGGGCAGCTAGTAGTTTTGGTTTTGCAGATTTATATTCACATGATCCTGGTTTACAGCTGGAACAATACTCGGAAAGCTCTGTATCCGTGTATTACTTCTAGTTTTGTTTTGTATTATTTTCCGCTGCGATGTATTTAAATGTAATTTAAATCTCTGGTATTTTCTGTGTAATATTTATTCATACTCTGTATATTCTTGTAATCTGATGAAATTATTGCAATATGCAATGAAATGTTCTTCTGTCTACGTTCTGGTTTCTCGTGTTCTCAAAACAATCAGGCGTTTCGAACGGTCTTGGTCGGTTTAGTGACTGATTCGGATTGAGCAAAAATCCCGGTCGTTATGTTTGGTATCAGAGCTTTGGTTTACAGAGCTCGGAGAACAAGACACATTAGAACCAAACGAAAGAATTCATCAGAAATTGGGTTAGTATTATCCAACGGGAATGACTCGTTAGAGATGGGATCAGTAGTATCCTAGAACGAGTGTAAAGAGTATATTTTTAAAATGAAAACAATTTTTGTTTTGAAAATTTAAATCATTTATTCGTATTTGATTATTTATTTTATATTGAATTTGGACAATCCAGTATATAAAGACGTTGCGTATACGTCTGATCCACGTGTATTCGAAGTTTTAATATACTGGATAGATATAGAATCACACTCTAGTCGCCCGGAGATGGTACTGAGGAATGTCATGACATCATCAGTATTTATGTTCGAGTTTCAAAGGTGAAATTTCTATATATTTCCATTTGACTGGTGTGAGAACCAAAGCTAGATAGGTCTTATTGTTGTGATTTGGCATCAAAAATCTGATTTTAATACTATGTATCAAAGTTATGAATTTGAAAAGCTAATCAACTAATTGATTGCTGATTGTGTTGTTTGATTATTGTTTGATTCATAAATTTGAACCATATAGCCAATTTGAACCAAACAGTAAATTGTATTAAAAATTTATCGCATTTGCTTGCACATACATGTACTTACATTGAACAGGTCATTGCGAGGAGGTTAGAGCAGAGAATAAAATTGTTTGCCCAAAAAATAGGTACATGTTTACCAAAATTTATTGTTTTGTTTGGGTGATGATGATTTTATGAGCCGATTGGCTTTTTCTTTTTCTTTTGGATTGAAGAAGGCCATGGGAGGCTATATGAAATATCCCGAAGTCCCCGGTGTAGGGGAGGTTATGGCGAAATTTTTCGAAAATTTAGGGTGTTAGCCAAATTTTTGAAGAATTTGAGAAGTTCTTAGAAACTGAAAAGTTGAAGAACTTAAGCCGTAATGGAAACAATGAAAGTTGAGTTGATTAGTTAAACAACTTTAGGCTTCGTTCCTTTTCGGGGACGAAAAGTTTTAAGTGGGGGAGATTGTAATAACCCGGAAATCCGAGCCAATTTAAAATTTTTATTTTGGCAATTTTAGTGAATTTTGAGTATTTAAAATGAATTATTTTAAATAATAATGATGAGAAATTTAATTTGAATAGAATTAGAATGGAAATATTTATATAGCTCGACGTTAGAATATAAATATTTATTTTAAATTATAAAAGGAATTGAAAATGGCGCAGTAGTTTGAAAATTCGATTTCAAAGTTCAAATGAATGTACAGGATTCAAAGTAAACAGATTTTAGTGAAACCAAAAATATTTGAATCTAATTGAGAATATCTTTCCAACGAATCCGAAAAATTGAAATTTCATAGCAGGGATAAAAAGTTATGCCCAGTTGAAAATTCAGAATAATCGCTATGAAATTCTGGCCCTTAAAAAAAGGGTCATTTTGCAAACGATCTCGGTTTTCGACAAAACCACTTTTGTTGGATCCGCGATGTCAAATTATTTCTAGGTTTCAAAATTCATAATTATCTGAATCAGTATGTGAGCGTGGCGAAGCAAAACGTGTTTTAACAGTTTTAGTCAATTTGGATCGACTGGAAAATGGCCATTTTTCAAACGGTCTCAGAATTCGATGACATTAGTTTTGTTAGGACCATATAGTCAATACGAAGCTAGGAAATATTTTTTTGGAATTTATAGAGTCAGTATGTGGTCCCGGTAAATTGAAATGTGCGTTCAAATTCAATATATAGATTTATATTTTGATTTTGACGGAAACTGATCGAAACGACGGAATTGGCTTACGAAACATATCCCATTGTGTTCGGAATGAGGGTAATTAGCTATGGACGACAGGCGGTGGGTTTGATTTCGAGTTCGAAATAAAAAGTTGCTTTTTGAAATTTTAAAATAATAAAATATATATTATTTATAACAACCCCTCCCCCCAATTCTCCTTCTCACTCTTCCTTCAGTCGATTTCAGAAAAAAAGAAATAAAAAAAGGGGGGAATGTAACCCTAGCGCTGCCACTCAGGCGCGCGCTCCGCCTCCCTGCCATTCGGCCACCGCCGCTCTATCGGCCCCAACGCCGACGATCCCTTCCCCCCTCCGCTCTCTCCTCCTATTATCGAGCCCCTAAACCTCTAATCACCGAACGTCGCACCCCCAATCATGAAGGCTGCCGCCAGCTGACACCCACCGCGCCTCAGACCCCCTTGGCCACCGACGAACGACTGAAACCCCCCTCAACTCGGACGAACAGTGAGCGTTCCTATTTTATTTTATTTCTTTTTATTTTATTTTATTCTATGACTGTAATCAGTAGAGAAAACAAATGAATTTTTATAGAGAAAAAAATCGAATTTTTACACACATATTTAGCATTTGATTTGAAATCAGTTTTGTATGAAAGTTTTATTATGGTATGAATAAAAATAAAAAGGTAGGAATAAAAATCGAATTTTTTATATATGTAGAAGAAGAATAAAAATCGAATTTTTATATAAAGGAAAGATAGAATTTTTATACAAAGGAAGTTTGGATTTTTATATATATACTCGAGAAGTAAAAATATGATTTTTACTTCGATAAAAATAGAATTTTTATATGTGAAGCGAATTAGAAATGTGGTTTTTATTGGTTCAAAAGCAATATAAAAATATAGTTTTTGTTATGTAAAAATATAATTTTTATCGTATGAATAACAACAAAAAGAAAATATTTTTATAAATATATAAAGATGAGATCTTTATACAAGAAGTGATAACATAAAATTGTGATTTTTATCTCTATAGCGCTGAAATAAAAATGTGATTTTTAATGTGAACAGCGTGAAAAAGACTGTGTTGGAAGTACGGGCAAATCCAGACTGTTCTGAATTTCAGAAATAAAGAATGGAGGAGTGGATCCCTCGTTGAGAACTTCTCACTTTTAATTTAATTTTCTAGTTAAAATATATACTAGGATGCAGACGGTGTTTAGTTGCACCTGACACCCGTCGTCCACAGACCATGGACGGCTTGTTTGTTTGTTTGAATTTGATGTGTAGTTGATTGTGTGATGTGGAATGAACTAAAAAAATATATATTTTTATAGTTAAAAATAGAATTTTTAACGTGTATATGAAATGAAATAAATTAATATAAACAAATTGAACGATTTGTTTATATACACACATTTGACTGACATTGATTGGGACGATAAATTTTACACATTGCCCAACTGCACAAATAAAATCTGTGTTTGATTGTTTGAAACCCCACACGGGTATTGAGGTGATATATGACATACACTAATCCCAATAATTAGTTGTATGCCGATCGATTGATTGACAGACTGTTATAAGCGTTGAATATTTATATTTGATGTTTATACAGTGTAGAATGCACTTTGGATGATGGCTGATTATTTGTCATTGTTGATATATACATGCGTGGTATGGAAATCCATAGAAATAAAATCTATGATAATTGATTGGGCCTCATTCCAGTTTTGAAATAGAATATTTGAATAGAAATATTTGAAATATAATATCTGAATATAGAAATATATGAAGCCGTGTTGATTAGATTGACGCCATTTTGACGTGAACGATATTTATATCGATTTTATTCATTTTTCAATGAATATTGAAAGTGATTTGAAAATTCGAATTAAATTGAAATGAACTGAAATTCGAGTTAATTTGAAATAGATTTGAAATTCGAATTAAATTGAATAGATTTAAATTCGAATTATATTGAAATGAAGTGAAATTCGAATTAAATTGAAATTGAATTGAAATCGATTTGAAATGAAATTAAAATGAATTTATATTGAAAAATTCGATTTTGATTTGAATTGGAAAAGGTAGTTGAAATCGTTTTGAAAACGAATTTAAAACGATTTATATAATATGTTTTGAAAGGAAATCGACGAAATATATATTATATATAGAATGGCCTGAAAAGAACGCGCCGCGCCGCGGCAGTTCGCGAATTTCAACCATTGACTTCGAATGGATATTACAGGAGATCCGACCGTCGAATTCTCCTAAAACCGGAACCGTTGGATTCGTATCGAAAAGAGCTTTCTAACGAATATTAGAAATTAGAAATCTAACGGTTGGATTTGGAATTATGTCCAAATCAAATTTGGAAAAGGTCGCTGTAAGTGCAGTTCGATGGCCGTTGATGGAAATCGACTGTACGGGCCTTGATAAAATTGTTAAAAATAGTAATAATTTGTGTAAAATCATAAGAAATGATTTGCGAAGAATTGTGATGAAAAATTCCCATATTTGAGAAGATAAAAATAGATTTTTATCGAAATGAACTAGTTTTGAACTAGAATTATAGTTCTATTTATTTTTAAAATAAATAAAGTGGATTTGAAATGGTTTTGAAAATAACCAGAAATTCCAATAATTGAATTGGAATGGATTTGAATCGAAATTGTCTTTGGAATATTTCGATATTGGATATCGTGATTATACAGATATTGTTAGGGAAATTTGAAAGATATATATATATATATATATTTATATATATATCGTTATTTCCAATACGATATTTGTTGGTCGTAGAATTTGATATTGAATATAAGTCGATATATTTTCTATTCAGAGCCTTGTATTTAATATAAAATGGAATTTAGGTTTGTCATGAATGGTGTCTTCATTGACACTGTTCTTAAACCCAGTTGTGGAAAAGATTAAATCATTTTATTTGGATTTAATGAAGTGTACCAATTAAATAATATTTAATTGGAATTGAATTGGTATTGATTTTTGGGTTTATCGTGAACAGTGTTTTAAATAACACTTGTTCTTTAACCCAATAATTAATGGAATGTGATTTTGGGTTGTCGTGAACGGTATCTTCAATAATATTGTTCTTAGACCCAAAGGAGTTAAGAAAATCAGAAACTAACTAGAGATTAGTTAAGTTGAATGGTTTCTGGGGTATTGATCTGATGTTGGTTTCGGCCTTTGGGGTTAATACTTAGGGAATTGCTCACTTGCTAGTTTACGGTTAGGGACTGATTGAAATGTGATGTGATTTTGGGTTTATCGTGAACCGTGTTTTAAATGACATGGATTCTTTAACTCAGTTAAAGGTTAAAACTAAGTGGAGTTTTAATGAATCTTTAATTAGATTGAAAAGATCGAGAATGGAGTATCACCAGTTTTGCTCCAAGCGATAGTTAAATCTTTAATTAGATTTGAACGTGAAATGGTAATTGAATTTACCGATAACACCGTGGTGTTAGATATGAAGTATTACCAGTTTTACTTCATGGGATGAATAGGTTGGGATTAGGAAATTAAAACAAATGACTACTTCGGTAAGGTTCGTTAATCCCGACTAGTTTGAAGTGATATTCAAAGGAAGATTAAAGAATAAATTTAAAAGAATTTATCTTTGATAAAATTAATGGAAACCTTTCCCTAAGAATGTGAAATTTAGAAACTAACTGTAGGTTAGCTAAGAAGAATGGTTTCCTGGGTATTGATCTGATGTTGGTTTCGGCCTTCGTGGTTAATGTTTGGGGAATTGTTCTCTTACTAATTTACGGTTAGTGACTGATGAATTGGAATGAGGCGTATGTTGTGTTTGTGTAACACTTGTTTATTATATACGCGAGTTATTTGGAAAGACCAGGTTTATCCCATTCTGAATAACTGATTCGACGATGAGTCGAAGATGAAGACGGTGGTTGAAGACCGGAGGTCTTCACGTCGTTTGGATAATTACTGATGATCTTTATTGGGTCGTACACCCAAGAGGAGGGAATTAGTTAGTGGTCGTCCATACGTACTTGGAGATCGATGGATATGCGGGGTACTAGGTGCCTCCGGTTTCGTTCATACCCAGAACGGACTTGTAAATGGACTGTGTGTCTGACAATGGATATCATTCTGTGAGATTGATGGATATCGGTTGCATAGAGTGGTTTGCCTATGTGGCATGCTAAGATGCAAATGAGCAAGGCTTCTGTTGAAAAGCAAAGTCTTGTGGTTGATGATCAAAGCACGACCTGTGTGGCATAGCTTTGTGTAACGTGAATTCGCGAGCCTCACACCCCGGTTGTGAACCAGAAACGGGAGAGGACCTCAGGAAGGACATGCGTTTCCTTCTAGTTAGAAGTGGCATCAGTGGTTTTACATGCCCTGACGAGTTTGATTTTTGTGGTTGTTGCTGTTGCGAGGCGCCTCAGATATATCAGTGACTACGTGAAGCCGATGGAGTCATTCGTTGGCTCATTTACGCCCCAAAGGGCGGGGAAACGCATTGTTCAGGCACTATAATCCACATCGAGTGGACCGGCCCTGTCGCCCCATGGGGCAGTTGCGGCTGTTCCTGGGACATGGGCTAGATTGTCTCGAATCGGTTGAGGATGATCCCTGGCCTCAGTTCGCAGATGGAAATCCAATTTCCAAATACGATATGTGCGATTTTGATTGTAAACCTATATATGGCGACATAGTGGCATGGGACGCTCATGTCGCCTATGATTGATATTTATGATTGTATATAAAATTAGAAACTAACCGGAAACGAGCTAAGATGGGTGGTTTCCTGGGTATTAGTTTGATGTTGGTTTCGGCCTTCGGGGTTAATACTTAGGGAATCGTTCTCTTACTAATTTACGGTTGGAGTCTAATTAAGAATCAAAAGATGAAATTAAGCGTATCAAGCATTCTTTGGCTATTATAAGGTAAAAACCCTATCCTCCGGCTTGCGTTGCATTGTGTGATGGGACCTGGGTCTTATAATAGCTTCATTTTTCTTTGTTTAGCATTGCGCTGTTGTTTGATGCACTGGTATTCTTGGGAGGAAAACCGTTCCGTGTTACGGCGTGGTCCCTTGATTTACCTAGCTTTAAAATAAAGATTAATAACTGTTTTTGTTCTCACACAGTCACATGACTGACCTGGAGTTTATTGTTTTAACCTAAACTCTGGGTGCCCCTATTTTTCACACGGGCAGCTAGTAGTTTTGGTTTTGCAGATTTATATTCACAAGATCCTGGTTTACAGCTGGAATGATACTCGGAAAGCTCTGTATCTGTGTATTACTTCTAGTTGTGTTTTGTATTATTTTCCGCTGCAATGTATTTAAATGTAGTTTAAATCTTTGGTATTTTCTGTGTAATATTTATTCATACTCTGTATATTCTTGTAATCTGATGAAATTGTTGTAATATACAATGAAATGTTCTTCTGTCTGCGTTCTGGTTTGTCGTGTTCTCAAAACAATCAGGCGTTTTGAGCGGTCTTGGTCGATTCAGCGACTTATTCGGATCGAGCGAAATTCCCGGTCGTTACAATGGTTACTTTTGGCTTCCCTGCTTCCGTTGATTTGTTTGCTACAGATCCTGTTTCAATAGGTAGGACATGCAATTGCCTATATTCTCTGCTTCAACAATGGCAACATGATATTGAATTCAGGGAGTCTGCAAATGATCAGTGACAAAGGTTACAATATGATGTGACCCAAATTGCCGCAAAAGATAGTAAATTGGAAACAAGGATGAGAAACATTCACGAGCAAGCCTGGATAATGCCCAAACACATTGAAAAGGCTGAAAAACCAAGTAGGAGCATCAACACAGGTAGCTTAGGTGTAGGAACCCTAACGAGATGTAGCATGCTCTCTTCATCCGAAATAGAAATAACTAAAGAAGCATAGTGCAGGTATTTGAAACTTTCTTAATATCAGGTTGCCTAGATTTTTAGGATTTAACTTTGTATCATTAGTTTCGTTATTTAAAAAATATATCATTAATAATAATAAAAAATAGTGTGTAAATATTGTACATACTTGCATTTTCCTTACGTTTTTAACTAGATGAATAAAATATGATTCTTTACGAATGTCTTATTTACCCAACATGAAAGAGATTAAGGAGCATGCTTCAAATATGTAGCCACTAACTTTACATGAGCATTTTTCATTTTGGTAAGAATTTTAAAAATAGCGATCTTGATTATTATAAACATATCAATGTTCTCTTTATTTATATCATAATTGTTATTATACTGTATGATCTGCAAAATTATATAATTTATTGTTTTTACAATGCTTAAGTGGACGAAAATGAATTCTCCTGATACTGTCCTGCTTCAACGGTACTGAAAATTTTCTGTGTTATATGGTTTTGCATGGAGTAATACGCTCATGTGTTTTATTGGATATGCTATATAACAGCGAGATGGTGCACTTATTACATTTCTTTTTATTGTATCATTCATGATGTTATCACTTTACGATATCTGATACCTTTTTTTTTTCCTATGTAACACATGACTAACATAAATTGAAGATAAACCCATAATGTCCAAATATCACCTTTTTCCTACCAGTTAAAATTTACAAGTAATTTGTAGTAACCTTACTACTATTGTTCGCAAAAAATGATCCTATATTTATGGATGTGAGGTAGTTATGCTACTGATATCTATTTAGAAACCATTTGATGTATTCATCTTTACTTCTTTCGTTGTAATTTGTATTTCAAATATCCAAAATTACCATTAACCAAGTTGATATTTATGTCAACTATTTGAATAAGTCGATAACCATTAGAATTCATAAATTATATCCCGAAATCGATGGTGCATAATATGTATATGTACATCACATAATATTTTCCATTATTAACTTTGATTAATTTTATTGTATTATTATGTAAAAATTTGAAGTTTGTTATACAATAAATATTCCATTATTTGATAGATTCAATGCACTTCACAGTCATCCCACCTGCATTGAGTTTAACGCATAATTGTTTTTCGTTTAATGTTATTTGTTTAACTTGTTGGGGAAATTGCGTCATTGCGGAAGAACAATAAGCAGGATCTAGATTTGCCAATCGTACATCAAACTAATCTGATAGCAATTATTCTATTACTACAAAGAAATAGTAAATAACTATAAAGAAGAAAAGAGACAATATTTATACTGGTTCCACTATCATCGAGATAGTGTACGTCCAGTTCAAAAGAGAGAGATTTTATTTCACATAATAGAGAGAATTACAAGAGATTACACAAAAAGTGTTTACATATAACCTCAAATAGGCATAACAAGAAGAGATACCATTGGGGATCACTGGCTCCATGCCAGGATGGGTTTACTAAGAAGTCTACCCCTCAATATATAGCCAGTGAAATGTATGTGAGTCATCAATCAAATCACCATCATATGGTAATAAATTATGGAGGCAAATTACAATGGCAACAAATGACTCAATAGCAAATATGGAAGAAAATAATCCATGCATCCATCTCATGCAAATGCAATTAATGCATTCCATATTGAATATATTTACTTTCCCATTTTGCATATTTGTTCCATCTAAATGTGATTTTGTATCACCCAAATTTAACATCTCCACCTTGATGCAAAATCACATATCTGCAACACCCCATCTCGAATTAAATTCTCTTCACATCAAAAAACTCTTCAAAAGAACTCCACCTTCAATCAAAATCTCATAATGAGGTACACCAAAAATGAATATTTACCAAATGGGTTCCAGCAAAGCC
This sequence comes from Allium sativum, assembly GCA_030737875.1. NCBI lineage: Eukaryota > Viridiplantae > Streptophyta > Magnoliopsida > Asparagales > Amaryllidaceae > Allium > Allium sativum. The sequence continues at coordinate 416,333,779 of CM060913.1, read as the reverse complement.
ACCCCCCATCACACAATTGTTAACGAGCTCAGACTACGTCCCAGCCCGTCAACAAAATGTTGCAAATATCCAAAATAAAAAAGAAGGCAGACACCAAAGTAATCTCAACACCGCCAAGGCAAAAAATAATTCTCTCAATCACCAATTCAAAAAAACAGAGCCAAAATCCAAATCTCTGCATGCAACAAAATTCTCTCTCCTTCCACATATCTGCATGTAGCACCTCTTTTAAGACGGCATCACAAAATCGACGATGGCACAAATTCGCCAAAATCAGCTCTATGAACTGAACTCTCCAAGACGGCATCATAAGTTGATAAGCCTCAACGGCGTCAAATCCGTCACCAAAATCAGCTACATCAGATATAATTTCCAAATCCAATGGTCTCTTCAACACACTAAACTCTTTATCACGTCAAAGTTCCCAGATTGGAACGCTCTTCACTCTCAACATAATCTCCTCCACCAAAGTCTTCCTTTTCTCCCAAAATTGTAATAGAATAAGCACCACTGAATCTACAACCTTTGTAGAAATTATTGATGCACAATTTAAAACAAATCGCCTTGCTCTGATACCACTTGTTGGGGAAATTGCGTCATTGCGGAAGAACAATAAGCAGGATCTAGATTTGCCAATCGTACATCAAACTAATCTGATAGCAATTATTCTATTACTACAAAGAAATAGTAAATAACTATAAAGAAGAAAAGAGACAATATTTATACCGGTTCCACTATCATCGAGATAGTGTACGTCCAGTTCAAAAGAGAGAGATTTTATTTCACATAATAGAGAGAATTACAAGAGATTACACAAAAAGTGTTTACATATAACCTCAAATAGGCATAACAAGAAGAGATACCATTGGGGATCACTGGCTCCATGCCAGGATGGGTTTACTAAGAAGTCTACCCCTCAATATATAGCCACTGAAATGTATGTGAGTCATCAATCAAATCACCATCATATGGTAATAAATTATGGAGGCAAATTACAATGGCAACAAATGACTCAATAGCAAATATGGAAGAAAATAATCCATGCATCCATCTCATGCAAATGCAATCAATGCATTTATGCATTCCATATTGAATATATTTACTTTCCCATTTTGCATATTTGTTCCATCTAAATGTGATTTTGCATAATATGTATATGTACATCACATAATATTTTCCATTATTAACTTTGATTAATTTTATTGGATTATTATGTAAAAATTTGAAGTTTGTTATACAATAAATATTCCATTATTTGATAGATTCAATGCACTTCACAGTCATCCCACCTGCATTGAGTTTAACGCATAATTGTTTTTCGTTTAATGTTATTTGTTTAACTTATGTATTCTTTTTTACATTATTTTAACACCACATTTACTTTGCAACACCCATGTGCGAAGCACAGGTACGCACTTGTAAAATAAATAAAAACCACATTTTGTACCTTTCTACAGGCAGATTGTACTGTTTTAAATTTAAGGCTTTATTAGCACTATCTATGATTGCTTTTCATAGACCAACGTTCATTGTATGAGTATATATTTGACTGCATTCCAGTATAAAACTCCCAAACTTGAGTTCTGATATGCATATCAAAATCACAATCTTACCAAGCTATCAGTTACAAAAACTACCAAATTTCACAACAATATTACTGAACTAAGCTAAAAGATCGAGTTAATATTTTATAAAGAACATATTTACTGCATCCATACGATTATCAGGAACCGTTCTAATAATCAATTTTACCATGAAAACTGAATTTGTTTCTTTTGCAGGAGGTAGTGACACAACATTCCATTAACAGAAGAATATATATTATAAAAATTTCTCCTTCTAGACGGTTATATTTCAAACAAAATTTATAAAGCTGTGACTATGGTGTGGGATATAATCACACACAAGCTAATGATCGCAGGTTTTAATTGATTGATAACGAACTGCAATCATTCATATTTGATGATATACAATTGATGCAAGCACTTGGCTGCTGATCTTATTTCTCAGAGTTAAAAAGAGGACTTCATATTCTTCAAACATGAACATCTTCAAAAAAATATTTACTTCAAAATTCAAACTCATTTTTCTTCTCATTTCACCAGGAATTATCTTCATAACTATTAATATTTTCCTTTTTCAAAATTATAAAAACTTGACTTGTATCTTCAAAACTCTACTTTCATTGTTAAATCTTAGTAGGCTAGATAAATTGTTCATATGCCAGACATAAAATGAAAGTGGAATTGTAATATGTCAAAAACCGGTAAAGGATGTAGCACAAGCAAATTTTCTTTATCAATAAATGTGTTCTCAGTCATTTTAGGTCACAAAGAAACAATCAAAACATTAGCCTAATAGCCATATAAGCAATAGTAGAAAGAAAAAACAAGCAATCCAGAATATGTGTAAATATACATGAGAATATTATTAGATGAGAATACATGAAAACCCAAAAGGTTATATAAGATTAATAAACATTTAGTTGAGGGGAAAAACAACAAACTTAAATGTGAGAGAAGTTGAAGGAAAAAATACGAAACTTAATAACAATGAACAATCAGTTAAGAGAAAACCATGCAAATTTAAAAATAAAAATAAAATGAACAATCGGTTGAATGGAAAACATGCAAAATTAAGTGTTCCACACACGCCATGCCACACCCCACCCCAACTAATTGTTAGTCATGAGGCAGATCAATGTCTTTCAGTGGACCAAATTTCCCAAATGGTCTACGTAGATCTTCAGGCCTGCAAACCAAGGAACAAAAGCGTTAACGAATAATACCAAATCTCTTATGTCAAGAAACAATTTTCAAGACCACAGAACAGTTCAACACAAAATTCCATTTAAGTGAAATGAAGATTATGAAAAGATACAAGTAATCTATCTGGTGTTCGGATGGATAGTTGCAAAATAAGAACTGAAGTACGAATATCCATAAATAAATTTGCTCTTCACTTTCATTTTTAATTACTATTTTTGTAGTAACCTAGAAAAGAAAACAACGTTTTTAATCACAAAGCTACATGGTTGCCATGCTGGAGAAAAAGAAAAAGAACTTTTTACAGGATTCAAAAAAACTACCAAAATCCGAATATTCTCACCTAGTTTTATCCATAAAGATCCATCTCTCCTCTCTTGATTTCATTCAGATCTCCATATTTCACCTGCAAAGCAAACCAGTTGTTCTCTTTAGAAAATGCCCGAATAACAATAATATACAACAATAATTTGTGAAACATAATGAAGTTATTAAGAAAATAACAATCAAATGGTGATTGACACTGAAAATAAAATTAATTTACGTTTTGGAGTTTATACCTATGAATGCGAGATCCATGACAAAAATGGATTTCGAAAATTGAGGTGATCTACTCACGATAAAGCAGGTGCATTGGTTGTTTGGAGAGGCGACTGAATAGGGTCTTGATTTGGGGAATCAAAATAGAACAAAATTTGGGGCAAGATAATAGGAGAAGCAACGACTAGAAAACAGGGATTGAGGCGAATACGGATGAAAAAGTCGCGACACCGACAGTAGACAAAGCCCCCTAATGTCGGTTTGATAAATATGCCACTTGATTATAAAAGGTTTTTCATAGTCTCTCTCTTGTTTTCATATAAATGCATATCATTTATTAGTTACTTGTCACAATTTTTAGTTAGCGCTTTTAAATTATTTAATAGTAATATTTAATTATCAATTATTTACTGCTACATAACCAATATTAAATACTGAATATTAATTGAAAATTATTTAATAGTAATATTAATACTATAATTATTCGTCCTTAATTATATTTAGGGAGCGACTATTGGAACACAAAATTAAACACATAATTAGAGACACAAAATTTGGACCGTAGGATTTGATTGTCTTTATATGTGAGGTGGAATTCAGGGGGAGATCTTGTGGTTGAGAATGCTTGTGTCTAATTGTGTGTCTAAATAGACTTTCCCTTATATTTATTAATTATCTAATGTAATTAATAAATATTAACTGTAATTTACCAGTCCTTAATTATAATTTTGAACTAAATCGAGCAAGTTAAAATTTTACAATTTGTTTGTTTGAAATAATTTTTATTTTAACGAAATTTTGCAATTTTTTTCATGCAATCCGCAATTATTAAACGCATATTACACAATTAAAAATAAATAATCAATTAACTATAAATTAGTTGAACTAAAAACCATGAATTAAATTCCCCGGATTAAGTGCTCTTCTCAAATATCTTGTTCATAGTTGCAAACTTATACTTCATTCACCCGTCGTTCTTGCTTAAATGTGTATAGCACACATAATAAAAAAATCATGTTGATTCGATGCTTTCATATGGCGAGGATTCCCTCGAAAATTTGTACCAATTTATATAGTATTAAATTAGTTATTAATGATTAACTATTAAATATTAGTAAATAATAAATATTAGTGACATATGAATAATAAAATATTATTAATGATTAATAAATATCAGTAGTATATGATTAATATGATAAATATGATTAATAATGCACTATTATAGTTAGTAATTTGTAACATTTGACTAATATATGTAATATTATTAATGATAAATTATTAAATACTAATAAATAACAAATATTAATTTTAAGAAAACATTGTGATTACTAATTGTTCATTATTGAAAATTCATAGCAAACATTCATTATAACGATTGCAATGGGCATTTTTTTGCCATTGTAAGATTGGCACCTACTGCAATGGTCACTTTTTACCCATTGTAAAATTGGCATCTATTACAACGAACATATTGCGAACGTTGTAAAATTGATATCCATTACAATGGGCCAGAAAGAACCGTTGTAATAGAGACCTTTTACAACGGGCTTCCAATGCCTGTTGTAAAAAAAGGCATTGTATAGGACATCTATTACAACGGGCCTTAATTGAACATTGTAATAACCCTCTATTACAACGGGCAACCGATGCCCGTTGTAAAAATGATGTTGTAATAGATTGTTTTTGTTGTAGTGAATGAAGCTACCATAAGGTCTCGTGGCACACACATAGTGCAAACGTACACATGAGAGAGGTTTCTCCCTATATTAACCAGAAATGCTTGATACGCGGAAAATCCTCTGATATTATCATTAGTGCATAGTTCGGAAAACCATTTCGCAAGTAAATGTATCAATCCAAGCCAGCATAATGCCCCTTCCCATTATGTTAACATAATAGTATACAACTAAAACCGTAAAGGCTCGTAGTGAAGAGTAGATTTCCCACAAATGACTGGGCTAAGGAACTTACTTATCTGATAGATGCACCTCTAGAGGGATGCCCCGAGAACCAATCCGACACTCTTCCAACACGAGGTCAGTACATCCCTTAACTAGGTGAATTTGATCGCGCCTAAATATGCCATCTCCCGATCGTTACCAACCTTTAACCGGGCACCTGCAACATCAGCATCCATATAAGTAGATGTAGCCACATAAGTAATACCTGGACTGCATACTATCGTACACCTTTTATCTAGAAGGATATGACAACCCATATCCTCACTGCACTTTTACTGTTTTGGCCATTTACGGGGGAGTGAGGCTTGCCGAAGTTACATTACACAATGCTACGCTTCAGTAAGCCACACTTTGATCATCAATAGCTCATCGCTTGTTATGCCACACTATCATTCTATAACATATAATTGATAATCACTAACCATATAACCTTTGAACTCGTACGTCTCGAAGAAGGGTGCTAAGCTAAGAGAATAAATTCTCCGCCACCAACCATAATATGTTTAGTGAGAATCAATCAAACATTACAAAATACAATTTCCGACACACGCCCATACAAGTCCGCTCTAGGTCTGAATGAAACTGAAGGCACCTTATTCCTCATCCAATAAAGGAGAGAGGCCTTTACAAATTTGAATCTCTTAAAGTACGTTGGAACTATTGCTATAAGTAACGTTGTTTGGGTGGCCGCCTAATTCATGACATCAACAATCCCATCGATGTGAAGAGTTATGCTCTTCAACCATCATCTATAAAATCTCTATTTGCTCCATTTAGTCGTATCATTATTCAAAATAGTTTTCAGATAGAAATATGATCCCGATCTTTTCGAATAACGGACGTTATTTGAAAACCGTATGGATCTACACAAGATTTCAGTCAAGTCTCCTTTCAATTTAGATTTCAGCGAATCAAATATTTTCATTTCCTTATCCTTTTAATAAAAATCCTTATTTTAAAAAATTATTAATCCAAAAACTCGTTTCCTTTAAAATTTAAATCAAAACTCATCTTACCCAAAAATCAATATTCCAAAAATTCATTTCATAACTTCCTCTTTAAAACATATCTATTTAAATCAAAGATAATTTAACTTCAAAAAATATTAATAATCATTCACTATTTTTATACCTAGATTCATTAACTCTTTATTAATTTACTTTCCTCTTAAAACCCATCTCCAAATCAAGATCATTAAGTATCGTTCCAAATAGCCTTTACAAAATCTTAGTTCTCTTTAAATTCCAAATCATGACTTAATCTTCAGAGGGTTAAAGAATGATGCTATTTCAGATACCATTCACAACAAAATCAATTGATATTGAATATAAGATTTAAATAGAAATTATCACCTTACATGAAACACCCCACCTCCGTTAGGGTCACTCTCAAAGGGAATGCCCTAATTTTGGTGGAGGTTTATAAGTATAAGTCATAGATATACAAGACAGATATAAGAACACATATTTGTAAACAGCGGAAAATCAACAAACTTTTATTTCATAAAAGCAAATACGTGCTACAACAACATCACCATAATTGTCTTACATCTTTTCCAAAAACATAACACTTTCATAATCTGTCTTGATTACATTATTTAAAGAAGCATAAATAAAACATAGATAAACTGCAAAGGCCCCATAGTGGTTGTCCAAAGCCATAGTTTCAAACGAAAAGGTCCAAGCAATACATTTCTCTTCTTCAAGCTGGATGTTAAGGCTGGTCAAGCTGCAGTGTTCCCTCCCTGTAGACCTGGCGGGGGGGGGGGGGGGCGGGGGGGGGGGGAACGGAAGAAAAGAAGACGAAAGAAAAGTAGAGTCAGACATAAAGCCTGAGTAAGTCTAGTACTATTCTGTCTATGAATAAAGAACTGGGTATGATAAGTATAAACAAGAAGTGGGAAAGCACTATAAACTTGGTTAAGTTGTCTAGGGTCGAATATACTATCGTACCCCATGTAAATCTCTGAACCCATATAAACTAGTTCCCAATTGGCACCCCATAAATCAGGGTAATGTGATCCATTCTATGATGATCGGCTCCTACTCGCATAGTTACATGTGTCTTACGGCCCCCGATGTTGTAGTTTACCTATGCTGGTCCCACCATGGGGTGTATCAAGTCCTATGGTGGCGGCCCGACACAATCCTAGAGTGCACAGGTATGCTACTGGTGTCCAGTGCCTTATTTTTCTGCGCCGGAGTGTGTGCACGCCCGCACTCCGTTAGAACCTACACTGCTACACCACCGCCGTCGATTTGACCTCTTACAATCAGCCCAGTAATCGTGCCCCACCCTGCCTAGTTTCAGGGTATCCTGATACACCTTCTAGGGTTACTGCTGAAAAGGGTCCCCCGTTACTAGGTTTTCTATCTCTAGCCAACATGCTAAGTTGGTTAAGTGTTTTCTAACCTAACCCCCACCAGTCCGTTTAGTTTAGCATGTTCCATTTTGATTAAGTCTTTAGTTCACTTAATCCTAGCAATCCTGACTCAGCCTTAATTGTCTTATTAAAGCCTTGACCTCTCACATTAGACAGGTATTGTTGTGGCTGCCTGTTGCCGGTTGGTTCCGGGCAGTCTTACGCCACAACTCAGTCTAACCTCGGGTCCTTATTGGGCTCCATGTTTAACCTCCCACATTGGATAGGTATTGTTGTGACTACTGGACAGCCGGGCGGTTCCGGGCAGGTTTACATCACAACTCAATCCAACCTCGGGTTAAACACATCGTATGTTCTACATTTACATATTTTGTCTTTCTTCTTTATTTTCTTATATGTAAATATTTGCGGCCCATTATTAAGTTGATGGTGTAGAGGTTACACCAATCATGGGCCCAACCCATACTTGAATTTGGGCCCTTCTATTTTATATTTTCATTCATTAGTAATTTTAACCCAACGTTATTTTCCCCCGTTTAACACGTCCGTTTATTATATATATATATGTTGGGCTTAGCCTTTTAAAGCCCAACTTAGCCATGCGAAAAGGGGAGGCTTAAAGCGTGATTACATACACAAAAAGGGGGAATGTGAACGCATGAACTTGCAATATGACGTTGGAAATACAAAAGTGAAACTGGTGTACTTGCATAGTAGTGACATATACTTGGGTCATAAAGCATAAGTGAGATAAATCAAAGCATGTAAACTTGTAGTTAAGTTAAGAATATCACTATCGACACATAGGCTTTAACTACAACATAAACCTATATTTTTATTCAGGCATAATGTCAAACATAAGCAAATCATGTTCATAAGACTACTACATGTTTACAAAGGTGTCTACTTTTGTGACTAATACAAAAGTATAGTTAAATTTGTTCACATAACCATGGCATAAATATTTCTAACATGAAATCATGATTTTTACTTTAGTCATGCAAACTTGCACAAAGGGACTTTGAATCTAACCTAGCTATGTACCACATATGTCATCATATAATTCTTGTAAACAATATAGACTTAATTATGCAAAATATCAATCATAGCCTAGTCATATTCATAAGTTTGCAAATAGGTTTTCTAGTACAAAAGCATGACTTAATACATAGATCATGATGCCAAATTTTCAACATAATTTCATATGGACTATGATAACCCAAACTTATTCCAATTACTTCACAAAAATGATGTTTGTACAAAAATACACATTGTGATGGCATAGTGGCAAAACCCCAAACTTGCATGAGTTTCAATTAAACAACTACATACATGTAGCTTCAACAAGGATTACATAATTTGCGAATGTTCCAAACGTATACTTGCATAAAACTACCGCATGTAATTTTTCATAACTGAATAACATAATTCGAGAATATCCAAACGTATACAATATTCCAAATCGATAAGAATCATAGTAACGCACAAACTATGAATTATTTATCACCACAGCCAAGTATACAAACCAACACAGTTATTTGTTCATACCAAAGTAATACTCTACTTACAATGGTGAGGCGAATTCTCAAATTTAGGGATTTGAAGATGCGGTTTGATTTGATTGAGTTGCTTTATGCCTTAGAATTTGCCTCCTAATCCTCTCTCCAATTGGTGGCTACTCTTAGTCGTTCCTCAGCAACATGGCGGCTTTGTTCTTATTTTTGAATGAATAGATTAGGGTTCAGTCTAGGGTTCTTTTTATAGGGGTAATGAACTGATTAGGACCATTGATGCTGCTTGGTTAGATCGTAGCCTTTCATCCTAAAGAGAGACCAATTAGAGCCTGCCACCTAGCCCTAATGACAAAGCAGTCTACAGAAAATCGACCAACATAGAATAGGCCAGCCAGGTTGGACTGGGTTTGACCTGGCTCTGGACCAGGTCGACAGCCCTGTCGACAGCCCTGTCGACCTGGTTAGACCAGGTTGACAGCCCAGTCGACCTGGGTGCGTTAGGCGGGTGTTTTTCCGCCCTGGCCCATTGGGCCCGATTTTGGAATTTTTAAACTGTTTTATTCTGTTTGAATTTTAAACTTAATTCAGAAACTTCCGAAGGCCATATCTTCTTCATACGGACTCCGTTTTTCGAAAACTCGGACTCTATTTCGCGTATTTTTCCGAGACGAACGCAATGGCGTATCCCGTTTCCCTTAGTTCTTTGATTTGAAATTGATTATACTTTAATTTGTGAATTTCACAGTTATAGAATTTGCGGGGTGTTACATTCTCCCCCACTTAAAAGGATTTCGTCCCCGAAATCTTCAAGTTAGGAGGAATGTATATCCTAACATCCAATCATCCATCAAACACGAGCATCCATTTTCCTTAAAAGACTTCTAATGCTTCATGATCATATGCGAAGTGTGTGTGTACATGTACTTATCTAATGCAAAATCAGGCGGTCTACTGATTCAGTTGACCTCCTTAATGCGAATTATGTAAGTGCCATGAATCCATTATGTATGCAAAATTTTCTATTCTTGATTCTACATGAGTGCACAATCATTCAATACAAATGCAACATCCACATGACAACACATTAAAGTTCAACCACATATGAATGCAAACATATATGCATATGCAATATGAAGTGACTGAGCCGATCTAGAACCCTAGATTGTGTGTGTATATGCAACCACGAGCAACCACTAGCAACCACTTGCAACCACTTGCAACCATCATCCATAACATGTTTCAATTACATGTTTCCATCCAAAGGGTTTCTACCTAAAAGATAAGGTCGAGGAAATATACCTAAAAAGATAGATAAAAGCGCAACTTAAGGAAAAGGAAAGATCAAGGATGTACCCTCGAACAGAAAAGGTTAGGCTGTACGGATTCTAGCTTCAGTTTCCCAAGTCGCGTCTCCCTCGGCGTCGCTCCACTGAACTTTGACGAGCTTGACTTCGCGGTTGCGTAGCTTCTTCACTTCCGTTCCTAATATGCGGGTTGGAACTTTTCTTATGGTTGCTTCGCGTTCCACTTCGGCCTCTTCGAGGATATTTGGCTCTACCACTTCAGCAGACTTATTTAGACATTTTCGGAGATGTGAAACGTGAAAAACGTTGTGGACTCCAGCCAACTTCTCGGGTAGCTCTAATCTATAGGCCATTTTCCCAATTTTCTCGATGATAGGGAATGGCCCTACGAACCTTGGTGCCAGTTTTCCTGTGGTTCCAAAACGAACAACGTTTCTTAGCGGTGATACCTTGAGAAAAACTCTGTCTCCAACCTTAAATTCAAGGTCGGTCCTTCTCTTGTCGGCATAGGACTTTTGTCTGTCTTGGGCCGTCTTCATCCTTCTTCGTATTAAGTCTACTTTCTCTGAAGTCTCTCGGATCATATCTGGTCCAAGTATGAGCTTATCAGTAGACTCCCACCAACAAGTGGGCGATCGACACGGTCTTCCATATAAAGCTTCGAAGGGCGCCATTCCGATGGTTGCTTGATGACTGTTGTTGTAGGCAAATTCCACCAAAGGAAGGTGGTCTTCCCATGTCCCTCCGAAGTCAAGGACGCACAGTCTTAAAAGGTCTTCCAAAACTCTGTTCACTCTCTCTGTTTGGCCGTCGGTTCGGGGATGATAGGCTGTGCTCAAGCATAACTGCGTTCCTACTGCTTCTTGCAGACTCCGCCAAAACTCACTAGTGAAGATGGGGTCTCGGTCACTAACAATGCTAGATGGTATTCCATGGAGTCAAACGATTTCTTTGAGGTAAAGTGATGCTAGGGATGAGGCAGTTCTTTTACTTTTGACAGGTAAAAAGTGGGCGCTTTTAGTAAGCCTATCCACTATTACCCAAATGCTAGTGTTGCCTCTCCTAGACCTAGGCAGCCCATCGATGAAGTCCATTGAGATGCTATCCCACTTCCACTGCGGGACCTTCAGAGGATGTAGCAGTCCGCCAGGCTTTTTCTGTTCCGCCTTAACCTGTTGGCACACCATACACTTAGAAACGAACTCTGCCACGTCCTTTTTCATGCCGTTCCAGAAGAAAGTCCTTTTTATGTCTTTGTACATTTTATCTCCGCCTGGGTGTATCGTCATCTTGGAATGATGTGCTTCCTCGAGAACCTTCTTTACCAAATCTTTTGTCTGTGGGACGCATAGTCTTCCGTCTCGCCTTAGCAAACCCTTATCGTCGATGGAGTATCTGTTGAGGTGACTTGAAGTCTCACCCCTAATTAGCCTATCAATTGTTTCCACAAGCTGAGGGTCTTCGCGTTGTGCTGTCCCTACTGAATCCACTAAAGTTGGGCGCACTTCGAGAGATGCTAGCAAGCCTGGTACGAAATCGGAGGAAGGCCTAAAGTCGAAGCTGGCTATAAACTCTAGGCTTTGTCTTTCAACAAACAACGGGCTTAGGGCCAATTTCTTTCGGTTCAACGCGTCTGCTACTACGTTGCCTTTGCCCGTAGTGTAGGAGATTTCGAAATCGTACGAGGCAAGAAACTCCATCCATCTTTGTTGCCTCAAGTTAAGATCTTTCTGCGAGAAAAGATATTTCAACGATTTATGGTCAGTGTAAAGTTCGAACTTCTCACCTAGGAGATAGTGCCGCCAAGACTTGAGTGCAAAGACGATGGCGGCTAACTCAAGATCGTGGGTTGGGTAGTTCTTTTCGTGCACTTTCAACTGCCTCCCGCCATAAGCTACTACCCTTCCTTCTTGCATTAAGATGGCGCCTAGCCCTGTCCCACATGCATCCGTATAAACAGTGAACATCTTGCTCCCATCTAGCAGCGTCAAAACTGGGGCTGTTGTAAGAGCCCTTTTCAGTCGTTGGAAAGCAAACTCGCAATCCAAGTCCCAATTAAACACTAGATTCTTCTTGGTCAATTTCGTGAGCGGAGCTGAGATTTTCGCAAAATCCCTTATGAATTTTCGATAGAAACCCGCTAGTCCTAGAAAGCTTCGGACCTCAGTTGCATTCCTTGGTGTCTTCCAATCCTGTACCGCCACTACCTTAGCAGGGTCCACTGCTAACCCTTGTTTGGATACTATGTGCCCAAGGAACCTCACCTCTTCTCTCTAAAAGTGGCATTTGGAGAATTTGGCTTTTAGTTGATGGACTCGCAAAGTTTCCATGATTGCTCTTAAGTGCTGAGCATGTTCCTCTTCACTTTTTGAGAAGATAAGGATATCATCTACGAAGACCACTACGAATTTGTTGAGGAAATCTCTAAATACCCTACTCATCAGGTCCACGAAGTAAGCAGGTGCATTTGTCAAGCCGAAAGGCATGACAAGCCATTCAAAGAAGCCGTCTGGGGTTCTGAACGCCGTTTTATCGATGCTATCTTCAGCCACCCTTAGCTGATGAAAACCGGTTGCTAAATCGAGTTGGGAGAAAACAGACGCTCCTACAAGCTGGTCAAATAAATCATCAATTCTAGGGAGAGGGTGCCTATTCTTTTTCGTTAGCTTGTTGAGCTCCCTATAGTCAACACATAGACGGAGTGAACCATCCACCTTTGTAGCGAACACCACTGGAGCGCCCCATTCTGAAATGCTCCTCCTAATGAACCCCTTTTCTAGAAGCTCTTTAATCTGTTTACTGAGCTCTTTCCTTTCTCGTGGAGCCATGTGTCTAACGGGCAACGCAACGGGCTTTGCATTATCTACAAGATATATGCGGAAGTCTATTTCCCGCTTCGGAGGCAAGCCCTTCACCTCTTCGAAGACATCCGGATATTCCCGGACCACTCTAACTGATTGCAAATTTTCAACCGAGGCATCTAGCGATTCAAGATAACTAAGCATAACCGCATACGAGGGATTACAAGAAATTTCCAAAGTATTACCGAGCTGGGTTAGGAGCCTAACAACCCTTTTCTCACAATCAAGGATGGCCCCATTACTGGATAGCCAATCCATACCCAAAATCAAACCATAACCCGAAAAGCCCAAAACAAAGGCACTACATTGAAATTCTACACTTAGAATAGAAATTTTCAATCCCAAACAGATCATAGACAAATGAGCTGGGCCCCCAATTGGGTTTGAAACAATTAAGGCATCCTCTACCATACTAGTTTTTAGGTGCAGAGATTCTACTAGAGCAGACGAGATAAAGCAGTGTGATGCGCCAGAATCAAATAAAGTGCGAACGGGGTGATCATAAAGATAAACTACACTTTCTACAGAAGTATTTATACCTCGCTTGTAACACCCCACTCCCGCTATGATCACTCACTAAGGGAATGCCATAGCATCGGTGGAGTATTTTAGTGAATATAGAACAGAAAAATTACAACAAGACAGATATAAATAGTACTTGAAATTTTAAAACATCATCTCATAACAGCGGAAGTAAAACATGTCTGGTTACATCATAAAACCACAATAAAGGTCAAGTACAATATCCATCAAAATAAAGAAGTACATAATCCCACTCTCATACAATAGCCAAACAAAAGAAAAGATAACTGGATAACTGGAGCTTTACATCTATCCAAGCTCCTAAAGACTGGAACAGCAATCCGATCAAGCTCCACTACTGCTAGGATCCACCGTAGGACCTGAGGGTTGGGAAAAAAGATAAAAACAACATGGTCAGACATAAGTCTGAGCGAGTCCTATAACTTTAACAATACAATCGTTAAAGTAACCAGAGAAGACATAAACTGATATACGGTAACATATAGGGATGAATGGCTACCCTAAGCAGTCAACTAAACGAAGATAAAGGATAAAGACGCATCTACCCTCCCTAAGGTAAATTACTAAACTGCACCACACCAGTCGTTCCTAACTTAAAGGTTGATCCCACCCAAGGACTTATAAAATTTACTAATTAGTACCTGCGTACCCCTAGGTGACCAAGTAGGCGCCACGGGGCCCTACAATCCACTAGGTGTACACACTACTTCCCATTCGATCGGCTCCCTAACGTAGATACCCGTACTGGCCCCACCGTGGGATGTATCATTCCCCAATGTGGCAACCTGATGAAACTAAAGGTGCACGGCTTATATCTACTCGATGCAACAACGGCTTACCTACCAGCCCGGGCCCACTCACGCATATGAAGCCCGTTGGACTTGCGTTGCCACCGCTAACCCGTTTGCCTCTTACAGTCAAGCCCAGTATGCGTGTCCCGTCCTCGACATGGGTCGAGCCCACAAAGATACGTATGGGTTACTGGTTGAAATGGGCCTCCACAAGCTACCCACCTAAGCTTGTCCCTTTTTCTAGTATATCCCACTTAACCCTTTAATCATGTTTTAATTACATGTTCTATTTTGGTTAAGTATTCTAATCGTATTTTCTATTGCCACCCAAGGCAACCACTAGATTTTCTCATGCCACCCGAGGCACCCACTTAACCCCTCATGTCCCTCTACATGCTAATGTGGTTAAGTGTTTCTTAATTAATTAATTAAGAACGTAACCTTTGTAAAGACCTCTCACATTAGACTGTCTTTTATGACCGCTGGTTAAGCCGGTTGGGTCCGGGCAGCCTTATGTCATAACAGAGTCTAACCTCGTGTCTTTACATTAATTACGTATTTAGTTTGTGCCTAAGACCTCTCACATTGGGCTAACATTTGTAGCAACTGGTTAAGCCGGTTGGGTCCGGGCAGTTTTACGCTACAACTGAGTCCAACCTCGTGTCTTAGTCAATTAATTACACCTAATTAATCACCCTCATAATTTTATATTAATTATCCCTAATTAATCAAGTTTTCTTAACATGGGTAGACCTAACTTAATAGGTAAATTCCCATGGGGTAGACCTAACTCAATAGGTAAATTCCCAACACATAGTATGGGTACACCTAACCAAATAGGCAAATTCCCATACTATGTTTATTTATTTTGTGTTATGCATAATTATATTAATTTCACACAATCTTATTAACTTATGCATTTAATTACCCCATCGTTCCCACGTAATTTCGTTCATGATATAACACATATAAAAGGTGTCAACTTGCATATGAATGAACATGTTTCAAAGGTGCCATCTTGCATATTAACAAACACATAACTTGCATATGAACTTGCATAACATGTCACATAACTTGCATATAATATGTCACATAACTTACATATTCATTTTGCATAACAAACTTGCATATTAGCTTATAGACTTGCATAATGTGTCATCATGAACTTGCATATTAATAAACATGTAACTTGCATATTTACATACATGTAACTCGCATATTAACAAACATGTAACTTGCCTATAAAGAAACATGTAACTTGCATATTTACATACATGTAACTTGCATATTAACAAACATGTAACTTGCATATTAACAAACATGTAACTTGCATATTTACATACATGTAACTTGCATATTAACAAACATGTAACTTGCATATTAACAAACATGTAACTTGCATAGCATATTACCATGAACTTGCATAACATGCATATGATTACATAGCCCACAACTTGCATATTTAGCATCATGCAAACATAACATACATCATATTAAACTTGCATAAGCTTACATACTCAACATGCATAAACATAAGATTAATGCTAACATCATATCATATGATTCAAAGCTCATTAACCCACATACAAAACCATAAATCTCATCACATCTCATCTAATTAGTTTACCAAAAGATCATCAAAGTGATAGAAACTCACAACTAGCAACTTTGAACACCAAATGAAGAAGATTAAGATGCTAAGAAGGGATTAGAAGTTGATTAGAGAGTGATTAGTATGCAACCCTCTTCATAAAATTAGTGGAGGCCATGAGAGCTAGCATTTTGCCATAGTTTAGTCACTAGGTTTAATTATGAATGAATTAGGGTAGGTTAGGGTCTTATTTATAGATTAGGCAAGTGTTTTAGGCCATAGGATTAACCCTAGATTCAATCCAAGCCATCAAAGCATGTCTTGGGGAAGAAGTCAAGTGTAGGAACCATCTAGGGCCTTTAGATTAAAGATGGACCATGAGAACCATTCAAATGCAAAATCTGCACTTGAGCGAATCGGCCCACGGGTTGACAGCCAAACACCCTGGATTAACCCCTAGTCGACCCAGCGGGCTCGGGTCGACTTCAAAAATCGGCCGGTTCGGTTATTCCCCTCTCCCAATTCGCTGTTTTGAGCATTTTTGCATATTTATTTATTAAATTTTCAATTATATATATATATATATATATATATATATATATATCAATATATATATATATATATATATATATATCTACACAACCCATTTCACTTAATTAAGTATACTTTAATTTGGGAATTTTCGTGAAACTTCGCGAGGCCATATCTTGGTCATACGGACTCCGATTTTCGAAAACTCGGACTCTATTTCGCGTATTTTTCCGAGACGAACACAATGGCATAGCCCGTTTCCCTTGATTCCCATTTTAGAATTAAATTCTGCCTCGATTTATGTTATTACAGGTTATTGAAAATACGGGTTGTTACATTCTCCCCTCCTTAAAGGATTTCGTCCCCGAAATCTTCAAGTTAGGAAGAACGTATCCTACCATCCAATCATCCATCTACTCAAAGCATCATCCACGAGCAATCATTGTCCTTACAAGATTCTAAATGCTGGATGGATATATGCAAAAGTGTGTGTATATGTACTTACCTAATGCGAAAATCAGGCGGTTACTGATACAGTAAACCTCCTTAATGCAAACCATGATAGTGCCATGCATCCAATATGTATGCGAAACCTTATTGACACATACAAATTTCTACATGCGTGCACAACCATACACAAAAATGCATCATCCATATGATAACACAGCCATGATACATCCATCAATCTAACTACCACATCCATTTATGCAATATGCAACATGAAGTGACTGAGCCGATCTAGTGCCTAATGTGTGTGTATATGCATCCACGAGCAACCACTAGCAAACAATTGCATCCATATGCATCCATCAACCATAACATGTTTCAAACACATGTTTCAACCATAGGTTTTACCCTATCTAAAGGTCATAGGTATTAGCGAGAGGATATACTAAAGATAAGATAAGTACTAGACAAGCAATAAAGGAGAAGTTAAAAGACATACTCTCAAAAAGAAATGGATACAAAGAACGCATCTTTGCTTCCGTCCCCCAAGTAGCATTGCTTTCGTCATCTCCCCATTGCACTTTAACTAGCTGAACTTCTCTGTTCCTCAACTTCCTAGTTTCTGACCCAAGGATGCGAGTAGGAGCTCGTCGAATCGTCGCATCACGCTCTACCTCTACATCTCTAAGCAAGCTCGGCTCTACCACCTCCGCGGTCTCATGTAAGCACTTCCTCAAATGTGATACATGGAATACATCATGAACACCACTAAGTCTGTCGGGCAACTCCACCCTATATGCCATCCGTCCAATCCTTTCCTTAATAGGAAACGGCCCAACAAATCTCGGTGCTAACTTCCCTACGGACCCAAAGCGAACAACATTTCTCAATGGAGATACTTTGACAAAAACCATGTCCCCAACCTCAAACTCAAGATCCGTCCTTCTCCGATCCGCATAAGATTTCTGTCTATCTTGCGCTGCTTTCATCCTTTTTCGAATTAAATCAATCTTCTCTGAAGTCTCTCTAACCATATCCGGCCCAAGCAAGATCTTATCCGTAGATTCCCACCAACATGTAGGAGATCGACAAGGCCTTCCATAAAGAGCTTCGAAAGGAGCCATACCAATACTGGACTGAAAGCTGTTATTATATGCGAACTCCACCAAAGGAAGATGTTCTTCCCATGTACCTCCAAAATCCAAGATACAAAGCCTCAAAAGATCTTCTAAGATACGGTTCACCCTCTCGGTCTGACCGTCCGTCTGAGGATGATATGCGGTGCTCAAACACAACTGAGTCCCTACCGCCTCTTGCAAACTTCTCCAAAACTCACTAGTGAAAATAGGATCTCGATCACTCACAATGCTGGATGGTACGCCATGCAATCTAACAATCTCTCTAACATAGACTGAAGCAAGCCATGGAGCGGTCCTCTTACTCTTTACGGGTATAAAATGGGCACTCTTGGTAAGTCTGTCTACCACAACCCAAATTCCCGTATTGCCCTTCCTCGATCTCGGTAACCCGTCGATGAAATCCATCGAGACACTATCCCACTTCCACTGTGGAACTTCCAATGGGTGTAGCAACCCACCGGGTTTCCTTTGCTCCACTTTAACTTGTTGGCACACTAAGCATCTAGCCACATACTCGGCCACATCTTTCTTCATACCGGCCCAGAAGAAAACTCTCTTCATGTCTTGGTACATTTTGTCTCCACCGGGATGAATAGTCATTCTTGAACGATGTGCATCATCCAAAATAGCCTTCTTCAAACCCTCATCTTGCGGTACACAAAGTCTACCGTCTCTATGCAACCATCCCTTATCATCTATGGTGTATCTACCCAAATGGCTGGACGACTCCCCTCTTATAAGCTTCTCTACCAACACAACCAACTGTGGGTCGTCTCGCTGAGCCTCGCCAATCCGTCTCAAAAGAGTAGGTCTAACCTCCAAGGATGCCAACAAACCAGGTACAAAATCAACAGAAGGTCTGAAGTCAAACAAAGAAAGAAACTCCAAGCTTCGTCGTTCCACGAACAATGGACTCAAAGATAGCCTTTTTCTACTTAAGGCGTCTGCCACCACGTTACCCTTACCAGGGGTATACGCTATCTCGAAATCATAGGATGCTAAGAACTCCATCCACCTTTGCTGTCTTAAGTTTAAATCCTTCTGAGAGAATAAGTACTTCAATGATTTATGGTCGGTGAACAACTCGAATCTCTCACCAAGAAGATAATGGCGCCAAGACTTAAGTGCGAAAACAATCGCGGCCAACTCTAGATCATGGGTAGGGTAATTCTTCTCATGCACTCTCAATTGTCTCCCTCCATAGGCTATTACCCTTCCCTCCTGCATCAAGACTGCGCCTAATCCTGTTCCACAAGCATCGGTATAAACAACAAACGGCTTACTCCCATCTGGAAGCACTAAAACTGGAGCGGTGGTCAAAGCTCTCTTTAACCGTCGGAAAGCATCATCACAATCTACATCCCATGAGAAAACCAGATTCTTCTTCGTCAAGCGGGTTAATGGGGCTGATATCTTCGCGAAGTCTTTGATGAACTTCCTATAATATCCTGCCAACCCCAAGAAACTTCTTACCTCGGTAGCATTTCTAGGAACTTTCCAATCCTGGATAGATACTATCTTTGCGGGATCCACAGCTATCCCTTCCTTAGAGACCACATGCCCTAAGAATCGCACTTCTCTTCTCCAAAAATGGCATTTAGAGAATTTAGCTTTAAGACTATGCGCTCGAAGAGTCTCCAACACTTCCTTGAGATGTAAGGCATGCTCTTCTTCATTCTTGGAAAAGACCAAGATGTCATCCACAAAAACTACTACAAACTTATTCAGATACTCTCTGAACACTCTACTCATGAGATCAACAAAGTATGCGGGGGCGTTTGTCAACCCAAATGGCATCACTAGCCACTCATAAAAACCATCCGGAGTCCGGAAAGCAGTCTTCTCTATACTGTCCTCCGCCACTCTTAACTGATGAAACCCTGTAGCTAAGTCCATCTGCGAAAATACTGACGCGCCAACCAACTGATCAAAGAGATCATCTATCCTCGGTAATGGGTGTCTATTCTTCTTCGTGAGCTTATTAAGTTCCCTATAATCCACACAAAGTCTGAGGGACCCATCCGCCTTCGTGGCAAACACTACTGGAGCTCCCCACTCCGATATACTTCGCCTTATGAACCCCTTCTCAAGCAACTCCCCTACTTGCTTATGAAGTTCTCTTCTCTCACGAGGAGCCATGTGGCGTACTGGCAAAGACACTGGTTTGGCATTATCCACCAAATAAATTCGGAAATCTATCTCCCGCTTCGGAGGCAAACCCTTTACTTCTTCAAACACATCCGGATATTCCCGGACTACTCTGACAGAACACAAACTTTCGACCGAAGCATCGAGCGATTCAAGATAACTTAGCAAAACAGATTCCATGGGATTGCAAGAGATCTCGAGAGTGTTACCCAAGCGGGTCATGAGCCTGACAACTCTCCTTTCGCAATCAAGAACGGCACCATTACTGGATAACCAGTCCATGCCCAAGATCAACCCATAGCCCGTGAAGCCCAATACAAAAGCATCACATCTAAACTCAA
This sequence comes from Allium sativum, assembly GCA_030737875.1. Classification (NCBI taxonomy): domain Eukaryota; kingdom Viridiplantae; phylum Streptophyta; class Magnoliopsida; order Asparagales; family Amaryllidaceae; genus Allium; species Allium sativum. The sequence goes on along the minus strand of CM060913.1, from coordinate 416,312,920 downwards.
CGCTAAGTATAGAAATCTTCAAACCCAAACATATCATAGACAGATATATGGAGCCCCCAATTGGGTTTGAGACAACCAAGGGATCATCAACTAGACTGGTGTCTAAGTGCAGTGACTCAACTAACGATGATGAGATAAAAGAATGCGATGCGCCAGAGTCAAACAAAGTACGAACTGGATGATCAAACAGAAAAACCAGACTTTCAACGGAAATAGTTCTACCTCTCTGCTGAATCGGTGGAACTGAGAGAACCTGAACTTGCCCCCCTGACTGAGGTGGTGCTATAAGAGCTTGCACCTGGCCTCCTGAGGTAGACCCCGTCTTCTGCCCCTTCTTTGGGCAGTTTTTCACAAGATGCCCTGCTTCACCACAATGAAAGCAACCGGTCTTCTTCTTTTTGCGACAATCCTTACTGAGGTGTCCTGGTGTTCCACAATTGAAGCACTTCTTCTTCGTCTTCTTTTTGTCACCATTGCCTTTTCCGCCCTTGCCTTGTTGTTGCTGTTGCGGTTTCTTCTGATCCCCCTTTTTCTCTGGTGCCTTAGAATTCTTATCATCCTCATGCATAAGTGCCATGTAGACAAGCTTCTCAAAAGTGGCCCCCATAGGAATGTGAGTCATAGCTATTCCTTGCAATGGTTCGTTCAAGCCTCTAACGAACCTCAAAGCCTTCTTCTCCGGTGTATTCACCAACTCTATGCCAAACCTTGCTAATTGATTGAATTTGTTGACATATTCTTTCACCGTGAGATTCCCTTGCTTCAAATTCAAGAACTTCTCCATAAACAGATTCTCTTCCGCCCTTGAGAGAAACTTAGCCCCAAACCTTTGCTTAAAATCTGCCCAAGAGTCAACAGGGCGTTCTCCATTAGTGACCTCCCACCAGAATGAGGCCTCTCCCTTCATTAACCAAGCAGCCAACTTGACTTTCTTTCCCTCTTCCACTTCAAAGATATCTAGCAACTCTTCCACTTCCTTAAGCCAATCCCTAGCCTCTACGAAAGTCTCTGAACCAAGAAAAGGTTTTCCTCCTATAGCCTTGAACTCCTTGCAAACCTTAGCAAAATTATCCACTTTAGGCTGAGGAGGAGGAGCGGTTGTCTCTGGTGTAGTAGCATTGGCCGGACCCGCAGCCGCGGCCCTAGCCTCTTGCAACCTCCTATACCATAGTGGTATAACTAAACCCTCCGGGATGTTAAGATCTTCAGCCATGCTGAAACGAAAGAGGAAAGATTCAAAAAGGAGATTCCGAAAGATAAAGATATGGCTATTGGGGATTATGCTTTTCTTTTTCAAAAACTTTTTCTCTTAGAAGACATGCTTTTAAAAATACTTTCTTCGAAAATACTCTTAGAAAATAGTTTTTCTAAAAAAAAAAAAATTATCTGTTCTGGTAACCTTAAGCTCTGATACCACGTGTAACACCCCACTCCCGCTATGATCACTCACTAAGGGAATGCCATAGCATCGGTGGAGTATTTTAGTGAATATAGAACAGAAAAATTACAACAAGACAGATATAAATAGTACTTGAAATTTTAAAACATCATCTCATAACAGCGGAAGTAAAACATGTCTGGTTACATCATAAAACCACAATAAAGGTCAAGTACAATATCCATCAAAATAAAGAAGTACATAATCCCACTCTCATACAATAGCCAAACAAAAGAAAAGATAACTAGATAACTGGAGCTTTACATCTATCCAAGCTCCTAAAGACTGGAACAGCAATCCGATCAAGCTCCACTACTGCTAGGATCCACCGTAGGACCTGAGGGTTGGGAAAAAAGATAAAAACAACAGGGTCAGACATAAGTCTGAGCGAGTCCTATAACTTTAACAATACAATCGTTAAAGTAACCAGAGAAGACATAAACTGATATACGGTAACATATAGGGATGAATGGCTACCCTAAGCAGTCAACTAAACGAAGATAAAGGATAAAGACGCATCTACCCTCCCTAAGGTAAATTACTAAACTGCACCACACCAGTCGTTCCTAACTTAAAGGTTGATCCCACCCAAGGACTTATAAAATTTACTAATTAGTACCTGCGTACCCCTAGGTGACCAAGTAGGCGCCACGGGGCCCTACAATCCACTAGGTGTACACACTACTTCCCATTCGATCGGCTCCCTAACGTAGATACCCGTGCTGGCCCCACCGTGGGATGTATCATTCCCCAATGTGGCAACCTGATGAAACTAAAGGTGAACGGCTTATATCTACTCGATGCAACAACGGCTTACCTACCAGCCCGGGCCCACTCACGCATATGAAGCCCGTTGGACTTGCGTTGCCACCGCTAACCCGTTTGCCTCTTACAGTCAAGCCCAGTATGCGTGTCCCGTCCTCGACATGGGTCGAGCCCACAAAGATACGTATGGGTTACTGGTTGAAATGGGCCTCCACAAGCTACCCACCTAAGCTTGTCCCTTTTTCTAGTATATCCCACTTAACCCTTTAATCATGTTTTAATTACATGTTCTATTTTGGTTAAGTATTCTAATCGTATTTTCTATTGCCACCCAAGGCAACCACTAGATTTTCTCATGCCACCCGAGGCACCCACTTAACCCCTCATGTCCCTCTACATGCTAATGTGGTTAAGTGTTTCTTAATTAATTAATTAAGAACGTAACCTTTGTAAAGACCTCTCACATTAGACTGTCTTTTATGACCGCTGGTTAAGCCGGTTGGGTCCGGGCAGCCTTATGTCATAACAGAGTCTAACCTCGTGTCTTTACATTAATTACGTATTTAGTTTGTGCCTAAGACCTCTCACATTGGGCTAACATTTGTAGCAACTGGTTAAGCCGGTTGGGTCCGGGCAGTTTTACGCTACAACTGAGTCCAACCTCGTGTCTTAGTCAATTAATTACACCTAATTAATCACCCTCATAATTTTATATTAATTATCCCTAATTAATCAAGTTTTCTTAACATGGGTAGACCTAACTTAATAGGTAAATTCCCATGGGGTAGACCTAACTCAATAGGTAAATTCCCAACACATAGTATGGGTACACCTAACCAAATAGGCAAATTCCCATACTATGTTTATTTATTTTGTGTTATGCATAATTATATTAATTTCACACAATCTTATTAACTTATGCATTTAATTACCCCATCGTTCCCACGTAATTTCGTTCATGATATAACACATATAAAAGGTGTCAACTTGCATATGAATGAACATGTTTCAAAGGTGCCATCTTGCATATTAACAAACACATAACTTGCATATGAACTTGCATAACATGTCACATAACTTGCATATAATATGTCACATAACTTACATATTCATTTTGCATAACAAACTTGCATATTAGCTTATAGACTTGCATAATGTGTCATCATGAACTTGCATATTAATAAACATGTAACTTGCATATTTACATACATGTAACTCGCATATTAACAAACATGTAACTTGCCTATAAAGAAACATGTAACTTGCATATTTACATACATGTAACTTGCATATTAACAAACATGTAACTTGCATATTAACAAACATGTAACTTGCATATTTACATACATGTAACTTGCATATTAACAAACATGTAACTTGCATATTAACAAACATGTAACTTGCATAGCATATTACCATGAACTTGCATAACATGCATATGATTACATAGCCCACAACTTGCATATTTAGCATCATGCAAACATAACATACATCATATTAAACTTGCATAAGCTTACATACTCAACATGCATAAACATAAGATTAATGCTAACATCATATCATATGATTCAAAGCTCATTAACCCACATACAAAACCATAAATCTCATCACATCTCATCTAATTAGTTTACCAAAAGATCATCAAAGTGATAGAAACTCACAACTAGCAACTTTGAACACCAAATGAAGAAGATTAAGATGCTAAGAAGGGATTAGAAGTTGATTAGAGAGTGATTAGTATGCAACCCTCTTCATAAAATTAGTGGAGGCCATGAGAGCTAGCATTTTGCCATAGTTTAGTCACTAGGTTTAATTATGAATGAATTAGGGTAGGTTAGGGTCTTATTTATAGATTAGGCAAGTGTTTTAGGCCATAGGATTAACCCTAGATTCAATCCAAGCCATCAAAGCATGTCTTGGGGAAGAAGTCAAGTGTAGGAACCATCTAGGGCCTTTAGATTAAAGATGGACCATGAGAACCATTCAAATGCAAAATCTGCACTTGAGCGAATCGGCCCACGGGTTGACAGCCAAACACCCTGGATTAACCCCTAGTCGACCCAGCGGGCTCGGGTCGACTTCAAAAATCGGCCGGTTCGGTTATTCCCCTCTCCCAATTCGCTGTTTTGAGCATTTTTGCATATTTATTTATTAAATTTTCAATTATATATATATATATATATCAATATATATATATATATATATATCTACACAACCCATTTCACTTAATTAAGTATACTTTAATTTGGGAATTTTCGTGAAACTTCGCGAGGCCATATCTTGGTCATACGGACTCCGATTTTCGAAAACTCGGACTCTATTTCGCGTATTTTTCCGAGACGAACACAATGGCATAGCCCGTTTCCCTTGATTCCCATTTTAGAATTAAATTCTGCCTCGATTTATGTTATTACAGGTTATTGAAAATACGGGTTGTTACATCGCTCTTGCAGAGGTGGCGCTTCCAGCACATGAACCTGTGCCCCTGGGGTGGATCCAGCCCTCTGCCCCTGTCCTCGTTTCTTTGGGCAGTCCTTAGCCCTGTGGCCTGTCTCACCGCAAGAAAAGCACCCACCATTCTCCTTGGCCTTCTTTTTCAGGCAGTCCTTTACTAAGTGCCCCACTTTGCCACAGAAATTGCACTTCCTCTTCTCTTTGTTGCCTTTCCCGCCCTTCTTAAAGTCTGTCTTCTTAGGCTGCAAACCCTCTTTCTTCCCTTGAGAGCTTTCTGCCATTGTCTCCTTCTTGCCCTTATCCTCTTCATTCAGCAATGCCATTTGCACCAATCTTTCATACGTGGCTCCCATGGGTATATGGGTCAAGGCCAAACTGTGTAATGGCTCATTCAACCCTTTGACGAACCGGAGAGCCTTCTTGTGCGGGGTGTTGACTAGGTCAAGCCCAAACCTAGCCAGCTCATCGAACTGATTCACATATTCTCTGACTGTCTTATCCCCTTGTTTAAGAAATAAGAATTTTTCCAACTGCAAACTTCTTTCCGCATCTGAGAGAAATTTAGTCTCAAACCTTGCCCTAAAGTCCTCCCATGTCTCCACTGGTCTTTCAGCATTAGTGACTTCCCACCAGTAGGAAGCCTCGCCCTTCAATAGCCACACTGCCAATTGTACTTTTTGTCTATTCTCTACCTCAAAGATGATGAATAGGTCCTCAGTTTCCTTCAGCCAATTTCTGGCTACCACGAAGGACTCAGTTCCATGGAAATCCCTTCCTCCCATAGCTTTAAAATCTTTACATATCTTAGCAAACGTGTTTCCCCGAGGAGGAGGTGGAGGAAAAGGTGCCGCTGCAGCTGGATGATTTCCGGCAGCTGGGGGAGGAGGAATGGTAGGACCTGGCTGAGTGGCTCTTGCTTCTAAGAACCGTCTAAACCAACCAGGTATTAGCACCCCTTCCGGCAAGTTAAGATCTTCGGACATGCTGAAACAAAAAGGATAGATTCAAAACGAAGGATAAGAGATAGTACCTATGGCTTTGGGGGGGGGTGGACTTTGCCTTTTTAAAATAAAATAATATTTTTCTTTTAAAAATGCTTCTTTAAATTTCCTTTTTGAAAATAATTTTTCAAAACTATTTATCTTATCTGGTAAACCTATGCTATGATACCAAGTGAAACACCCCACCTCCGTTAGGGTCACTCTCAAAGGGAATGCCCTAATTTTGGTGGAGGTTTATAAGTATAAGTCACAGATATACAAGACAGATATAAGAACACATATTTGTAAACAGCGGAAAATCAACAAACTTTTATTTCATAAAAGCAAATACGTGCTACAACAACATCACCATAATTGTCTTACATCTTTTCCAAAAACATAACACTTTCATAATCTGTCTTGATTACATTATTTAAAGAAGCATAAATAAAACATAGATAAACTGCAAAGGCCCCATAGTGGTTGTCCAAAGCCATAGTTTCAAACGAAAAGGTCCAAGCAATACATTTCTCTTCTTCAAGCTGGATGTTAAGGCTGGTCAAGCTCCAGTGTTCCCTCCCTGTAGACCTGGGGGGGGGGGGAACGGAAGAAAAGAAGACGAAAGAAAAGTAGAGTCAGACATAAAGCCTGAGTAAGTCTAGTACTATTCTGTCTATGAATAAAGAACTGGGTATGATAAGTATAAACAAGAAGTGGGAAAGCACTATAAACTTGGTTAAGTTGTCTAGGGTCGAATATACTATCGTACCCCATGTAAATCTCTGAACCCATATAAACTAGTTCCCAATTGGCACCCCATAAATCAGGGTGATGTGATCCATTCTATGATGATCGGCTCCTACTCGCATAGTTACATGTGTCTTACGGCCCCCGATGTTGTAGTTACCTATGCTGGTCCCACCATGGGGTGTATCAAGTCCTATGGTGGTGGCCCGACACAATCCTAGAGTGCACAGGTATGCTACTGGTGTCCAGTGCCTTATTTTTCTGCGCCGGAGTATGTGCACGCCCGCACCCCGTTAGAACCTACACTGCTACACCACCGCCGTCGATTTGACCTCTTACAATCAGCCCAGTAATCGTGCCCCACCCTGCCTAGTTTCAGGGTATCCTGATACACCTTCTAGGGTTACTACTGAAAAGGGTCCCCCGTTACTAGGTTTTCTATCTCTAGCCAACATGCTAAGTTGGTTAAGTGTTTTCTAACCTAACCCCCACCAGTCCGTTTAGTTTAGCATGTTCCATTTTGATTAAGTCTTTAGTTCACTTAATCCTAGCAATCCTGACTCAGCCTTAATTGTCTTATTAAAGCCTTGACCTCTCACATTAGACAGGTATTGTTGTGGCTGCCTGTTGCCGGTTGGTTCCGGGCAGTCTTACGCCACAACTCAGTCTAACCTCGGGTCCTTATTGGGCTCCATGTTTAACCTCCCACATTGGATAGGTATTGTTGTGACTACTGGACAGCCGGGCGGTTCTGGGCAGGTTTACATCACAACTCAATCCAACCTCGGGTTAAACACATCGTATGTTCTACATTTACATGTTTTGTCTTTCTTCTTTATTTTCTTATATGTAAATATTTGCGGCCCATTATTAAGTTGATGGTGTAGAGGTTACACCAATCATGGGCCCAACCCATACTTGAATTTGGGCCCTTCTATTTTATATTTTCATTCATTAGTAATTTTAACCCAACGTTATTTTCCCCCGTTTAACACGTCCGTTTATTATATATATATGTTGGGCTTAGCCTTTTAAAGCCCAACTTAGCCATGCAAAAAGGGGAGGCTTAAAGCGTGATTACATACACAAAAAGGGGGAATGTGAACGCATGAACTTGCAATATGACGTTGGAAATACAAAAGTGAAACTGGTGTACTTGCATAGTAGTGACATATACTTGGGTCATAAAGCATAAGTGAGATAAATCAAAGCATGTAAACTTGTAGTTAAGTTAAGAATATCACTATCGACACATAGGCTTTAACTACAACATAAACCTATATTTTTATTCAGGCATAATGTCAAACATAAGCAAATCATGTTCATAAGACTACTACATGTTTACAAAGGTGTCTACTTTTGTGACTAATACAAAAGTATAGTTAAATTTGTTCACATAACCATGGCATAAATATTTCTAACATGAAATCATGATTTTTACTTTAGTCATGCAAACTTGCACAAAGGGACTTTGAATCTAACCTAGCTATGTACCACATATGTCATCATATAATTCTTGTAAACAATATAGACTTAATTATGCAAAATATCAATCATAGCCTAGTCATATTCATAAGTTTGCAAATAGGTTTTCTAGTACAAAAGCATGACTTAATACATAGATCATGATGCCAAATTTTCAACATAATTTCATATGGACTATGATAACCCAAACTTATTCCAATTACTTCACAAAAATGATGTTTGTATAAAAATACACATTGTGATGGCATAGTGGCAAAACCCCAAACTTGCATGAGTTTCAATTAAACAACTACATACATGTAGCTTCAACAAGGATTACATAATTTGCGAATGTTCCAAACGTATACTTGCATAAAACTACCGCATGTAGTTTTTCATAACCGAATAACATAATTCGAGAATATCCAAACGTATACAATATTCCAAATCGATAAGAATCATAGTAACGCACAAACTATGAATTATTTATCACCACAACCAAGTATACAAACCAACACAGTTATTTGTTCATACCAAAGTAATACTCTACTTACAATGGTGAGGCGAATTCTCAAATTTAGGGATTTGAAGATGCGGTTTGATTTGATTGAGTTGCTTTATGCCTTAGAATTTGCCTCTTAATCCTCTCTCCAATTGGTGGCTACTCTTAGTCGTTCCTCAGCAACATGGCGGCTTTGTTCTTATTTTTGAATGAATAGATTAGGGTTGAGTCTAGGGTTCTTTTTATAGGGGTAATGAACTGATTAGGACCATTGATGCTGCTTGGTTAGATCGTAGCCTTTCATCCTAAAGAGAGACCAATTAGAGCCTGCCACCTAGCCCTAATGACAAAGCAGTCTACAGAAAATCGACCAACATAGAATAGGCCAGCCAGGTTGGACTGGGTTCGACCTGGCTCTGGACCAGGTCGACAGCCCTGTCGACAACCCTGTCGACCTGGTTAGACCAGGTCGACAGCCCAGTCGACCTGGGTGCGTTAGGCGGGTGTTTTTCCGCCCTGGCCCATTGGGCCCGATTTTGGAATTTTTAAACTGTTTTATTCTGTTTGAATTTTAAACTTAATCCAGAAACTTCCGAAGGCCATATCTTCTTCATACGGACTCCGTTTTTCGAAAACTCGGACTCTATTTCGCGTATTTTTCCGAGACGAACGCAATGGCATATCCCGTTTCCCTTAGTTCTTTGATTTGAAATTGATTATACTTTAATTTGTGAATTTCACAGTTATAGAATTTGCGGGGTGTTACATTACATTAGATACCAATTCCCATAATCAACGAATACTATAAGTGGAATAACAATAAATATTTATAATATTCCCCAAGTAGTATACGTATTAACTATGGAATTCCATACTAAGTATTCGAAGATTATTCCTACCCAAACCCATCATTTAAATTTTAAAACCTTTATCCCAGAGATTAAATTCATTTCATATAGGAACTAGACATAAATTACATCCACTTATGTTCGAAATTAATTTCCATATTCGACTAATATTATAAGAGGAATAACCAAAATTCTACTTTTTAAATTCCCCAAATAGTACCAGTTTACTTATGGACTTAATAACAACATCTGAAGATCACTTTCCACCATTTACAATTTCATTACTAATTGGAAAACCATTTTATCTCAAGATAAATTAAATCTTTCTTAAAACCAATATGATTTAAGTACTATAATCTTCTAAAAATATTTCATCAATCATTAAAAAATGATCATTTAAGTTCCGGATAATGATCCATAATTTAAACTTCAAAATCTACAGTTTTCAGAAAAATGTTGTAAAAACGTTTCAAAAGCATCACAAAACAGCTTATATTAACTAGTTTGATTAAAATAACGTTTATATTATCCAAAATTATCCTTTTCCACATCAAATCACTTTTAAATAATTTATTATGATTTTACAAAAAAATCCATATTTTTAATAAATTTAAAACAACCGTCTACCGTTATGGTCTACGAACTACGTTTACAACGACCTTTATTCAAAATAGATTTAAACATAACATGAAATATATATATATATATATATCAAAACTCAAAAATCCTTTTTCCATTTAAAAATTATTTTTATTAGAGAGCAACGTTCTTTCGTTTGACGTCAATCCGGTTTAATTCTCATTAGTTATAGTTGTTTAAAGTTTATGGTCGAAATTCACGAACTACCGTTGTGCGACACGTCCTATTCAGACCATATTATGACGTATAATAAAATTTTGTCCGATTCACTTTCAATATGATTATAAACCTTTATAAACATGTATAAACTCATTTGAACAATATCTTCCAATTTTGACTTTAAATTCAATTTAAGCTCAAAATTGATTTCACAAATTGAACTAGCCAATTTTTTTCAAAAAAATTTCCAAAATCATTTCCACCTTCATAGAAGGTGTTCGTATATACTTTAATTTCATTTCCAAACTGTTTCAGATATCAATATCAAATCCTTTTTTCTATTCAGAATTCTCAGTATATAAAATTGTTTATATTTTCAATTGAGAAGGAGACCTAACCAAACACCTATATAATTCCATAATTAAGTGTGATAGGTGTGCGACAATATACAAGCAATACGTACAATCATATAAATATCCATCACAATCATCACAATATCATTAACATATGTCATTAACTATGTGCAAGAATAACCGTGATTAACGCTTATCAATGTATAAGTGCCATTAACTATGCATTCATTCATCCAATGTCACACATATATATTCAACATCCATAATTAAATATATAAATAAATAAGTGTGAAGAGTTCTCAATGACGTATCCACTCCACCAAACTTTATAGTAGGACCTTAATCGAACCGATGGACATCGTAACCGTGTATCATTCTCTAACTTTTCTGAACTTCGAAAATATGCCAACTTTCCTTGGGTTTTTGGACTAGCTACTCTCTGAATTTGAAAAAGTGTCCAACTACAAAGTTGTTGGAAATTATTCTCTCTTCAGTTTAAAATATAAATTTCCCAATTTTGATGAATTTTTAGGGAGATATGGCCAAAATAGTGGAGGTGTTCTCAGATTCAACAAAAGACAACCCATAAATATTATCTCCAAAGATCTGGATTTCTCGAATAGCTAGATTCAAAATTAGAAAAGTTCTCAACATGAAAGTTGTAGCCACCAAAAAAAATACATGATTTGAAAGGGAGAATTGCATGATTTGGTTCAGTTTATAGGATGCTATACCCCCTGGAAGTTGCCGGTCTTAGGCTAAGGTAGAGGCCGAGAAGAATGGAGTGGTGGTTCATGAAGGTAGTGGTGTGGGGTGCTTGATCATGGCGGGTGAGGAGGTGTGGAAGTGATTTGGTGGAGAAGGAGGTGGGGAGGTGGTTGGCCGTGGATGGTGGTGGGAATGGGGTATAGGACGAGAGTTGGTGGAGGGAAATTTAGGGTGATGGTGGCGACTTTGGAGGGGAGGAGGGTGGTTGATCTTGGCCGGAGCTAGGCCAAGGGGAGGGATGACACCATGACCAAAAATAAAGGAGGAGAGGGAGATTGTAAGGGAGAAAGGAAAGTAGAAATGGTGAATGAAAATGGAGAAGAGAGGTGCTACTTTTATAGGAAGATTTAGGGTGTTTTTGGTCATTTTCCTAGGGACACAAGTCACCGTACTACATTCCCTTAGCATGCATCCATACACATAGCAAAACCACAATTTCAAAACCATTTGCCTTTTTAAAATCATAAACTTAGATACATGGTTACATAAAGCAACGCTTTAGCAACGCTTCTGGGGTGTTGCAAATTTCATTACGGACATATATGTCGCTAAAACTCAAGTGCTAAGCCACGTTTAAACGCTTAAATACCCAAAAAGTTATGTTATAAACTTATTTAACATTAAAAATAATTGTTTTAGTTTTTTATTTATATTTAAATATATTTATTTAACTGGAAAAGAATACACCTAAAAATAGTTTTATAAATACATATTGGGAAAATTTATTTAAAAAAACTAATAAGTTCTAACTAAAATTATATCGTTATACTTTGACAAAGTGAACCATCTATCTTATCATTTAAACATACTTATATTGAAAATTATATTAATAATTAATTCCAAATTCATATTTAAACCATATTAAATTCATTTTTATATTTAAAAATATTTAAATTTTAATGTCCAAAATCCTTGTTTTAAATTGGTTAAAAATTCAAGATATAAATTCTTTATACTAAAATTTGAATAAAATCTTTGTTTATAGAAAATAAATTTCGCCTTACGATGGAAATGCCGGGTAGAATACTTCAACACACATAAGTCCGAACAACCGTATCTACAATGTTCCCAAACAATGACCTCCAATTATCTAATCAACCATTATATCCGACACATCATCACTGGGCCAAATAATGTCTATTCACTCAATGATTTTCCGCCGCTATAATTAATAAGGAAATTTTTAGAGATCTTTTCCATAGGTCTTAATCTTAAATTGTTGATTATTTCGAATTCAAAGGTTAGTGAAAACGTATTCTCTTTAAATTTTCCAAAATTTCTATTAATCTTTTACATGGAAAAATTAAATCATCTTATAACTCATCTTACCTAAATATTTTGTTTTAGGTAATTTTTTATTCCTAGCTGTTTTCGTTTGGCAAGTACCTTTTTGTTACGACCCACCTTCCTAGCCGGTTGAAACTGGTAATCCAACCAAATTAAACCGATCAATAAGACGTACCGCTTAGGGTTACTACTAAAAAGAACTAAACAAAACAACATTTCATTATTATTGACAATAACTTTTACATCAGAATACAACTAATATCATAGCACAACAATAAATATATGCACATAAGAAATAACTACACCCGAGTATAACATGTACACAGCAGAAAACATAAACTCTCAACGGAAGAAATAAAATGTTCTGGACATAGCTCTAGCTTCAATCCATTACCTTCTCTAAAATATCTGCAAACCAAAACTACTAGAATGTCAGTGTGGAAAATATGGGAACCCACAATTCAGGTGGAAGAACAATAAACTCTGGATCAGTCATGGGACTAGAGAGAGAACTAAAATAGTTATAAAACTTTATATTAAAGTTGGATAAATCACAGGACCACGCCATATAAAACGGAACGAGTTTTCTCCACATGAATACCAATCATAAAACTGCCGCAATGTTTTCGAAAATGAAGCTACCATAAGACTCGTGTCCCATCACACAATGCAAACACAAACCATTTGGAGCAAGTTTTCCTTATGGTAACCAAATATACTTGATACGTGAAAGTCTCTTTTATTATTACAGTGCATAATGTGGAAATTACTTTCGAAAGTAAATGTTCCAATCATAGAAGACGTGGGTAGTATATATTACGTCTACATACATAGAGTACAACTAAAACCATAAAGGTTTGTATTGGAAGTTGGATTCCATTAATGACCAAGGCAAAGGATCTTCCTTACCGCGATTCGGAACACTTTTATTGAGATGTCCCAGGATTAACATATTGCTCCTTCTATATCGGCAGAGCCGCCCACCTATACCAGGTATAGTTCAGGTTTCTCCTGAACATAACGTCCAACGGTCATTGTTGACCTTTATCCGAGGCGCCTCATTCCATCATCCACTAAGTAAATTTCCTGGGCTCCATACCATGGCATCACCTTTTAACTAGAAGAAACGTTAGTCCTTATCTCTACTGTACTTCATCCTGTTTCACCTCATCGGTTGTGAGGTCCTGAAGTCACGTTTTACACAAAGCTCTGCTTTTCAACAAAAAAGCTTTGATCATCAATAGCTCATAACTTAGCATGCCACGTTGTCATCTCATAACATATAATTGATAATCACTAACCATATTACCTTTGAGCTCGTACATCTCAAAGAATGGTGTTAAGCTAAGAGAATAAATTCTCTGCTACCAAAAGAAATACGTTTAGCAAAAATCCATTGCATTATACAATATACAATGTCAAACACACATCCACACAAGTCTGTTCTGTGTTGTGAACAAAACCAAAGGCACCTTATTCCTCATCCAATTAAGAAGAGAGGCCCTTGCAAATCCGAACAATCAACAAGTACGTCCGGACCACTGCCACTTATAACCTCATCTTGGGGGTACATCCCAACTGAGACATCAACAATAAATCTAAACAATGTGAAGGTCCATGATCTTTAACCACCATCTTCAAATATTCTTGAGTATTCGTCATATAGCTATTCAAAATGGGTTGGAACCCGGTCTTTCCGAAATAACCAGTGCATCTTTAGAATCAATATATATATATATATATATATATATATATATATATATCATGAGTCCCATTCAATTTAGAAATATTCATTTACTCAAATCATTCGTTACGTTGGGAATTACTGCCTTTAAATCTTATCAAATATTTACATTCTCTAAACTCATGTTTAAATCTTTCCTTGGAAATCATTTCAAAAAATTATAAAATCTCATTTCACAAACTTAACCCAAACTGAGTTTTCTATGCTTTATCGGGATTGTTGAATGCCATGGAAAAGGTGATTTCTCAAATTGTTATCTTATTCCAATCATATTCATCCTATGGAGCAAAACTGACAGTACTCCATATCTAACACCCCTTTTGTTTTGGTAAGTTTAATTACCTTCTTTCATTTCAAATCTGATTAAAGATTTCAATTATCTTTATGGAAGAACATACTTATCCCAAACCCAACCCATTCATTAATCTTGATTAGGGTATATTACTTTATCTCTCCTCAATCATATCTCTTTTTAAAATCATACTTATGATTTCTTAATCTTATCACTTACACGAAAAGCACGTTTATCTTATTTTGAGCAATCTTTAACTTTATTTCCATTATCGTTTGTTAGGGAAAAAATCATTCGTTTAAATATTTATATTCAAATTAAATAAAGATTACTCATCGACTATCTTGGGAAAACCTCTTTTCCTTTACTTGGGTTACAGAACAAATGCTATTTAAAACATCATTCATGACAAACCCAAAATCATACTTTCATTTCAAATGAAATCTTCACGAAAATCATATCAGCTTATAATCAATATAAATTCCTGTATCATCCTAATACTATAAGCGGAATAGTGTGAGAGCCTTTTAAATTTCTTAAATAGTAAAGGTCTTCATCCATAAAGACCCGTCTCTATTATCATTAAATCTATTCTTATCCAATTCCAAATTAATTTATTAATTGGAAAACTTCACATTGGAAAACTTCATTAATCTTTATACAAAGATTTTGATACTCTTCGTCTTTTAACTGGGTTAAAGAACGATGTTGTTGAAGACATCATTCACTGCAAACCCAAACCAACTAATATTAAATATAAGAATTCAAACAGAATTTACATCAACTTATACTCAACACCAATTCTCGTAATCAACGAATACTATAAGTGGAACAGAGATATAAACTTCTTCCAAATTCTTCAAAATAGTAAGTGTCTACACAACGGTAATCAGTAACAAATATCTAAAGATCATTTCTATCCAAATCTGATTAATTAAGTTCTAAAAACGCCCATATTACTCCAAAGATTTATCAAAACACGTCTGTCAAAACAGTGTTATATTTGATAATAAATTAACTTAACTTGTTGGGTTAAGGATGATGTTATTCAAGACATCATCCACAATAACCCAAAAACAGTTAATATTAAGTATACCATTTAGAAAGAAATCGTATCAGCTCATATACAATATCAACTTCACATATTCAACAAATACTATAAGAGAGATAACGGTGCACTCAACTTTCAAATTCCACGAATGGTACGAGTCTCATCTACAGAAATAACACCAAAGAACTGATGATTATTCCAATCAAATCCAATAAGTTAAGATTTGAAAACTTCAGTTCATTTAACTTATATTCTTAAGACGTTGTTTTACCGTTTTCTTCAAGTTAGGCTGAAAACACAAATATCAAAAATATAGTTTGAAACTTCGTATTTCTTTTCCAAATCACTTTGAAATCATTAATTATGATTTATCATAATTTTTTCATATATTTAACCATTTCTATATGGCAATTTCGAATGATTTACAATTACGGTCATCGAACTGCATTTACAGTGTCCTTTTACAAAATAGATTTAAACATAAATTAAAATTTATAAGTTGAAATCCAAAACTTCTTCCTTCGTTTGAAAGTTACTATCAATAGAAAACAAACGTTTTTCATTTCATGCAAATCCGATTTAAATTGCAATAGTTATGGTCGTTTGACATTTATGGTCGAAATTCGCGAACTATCGCTGCACGACACGTCCTATTCAAGCATAATATAATTTAATATAAAACTCATCCGATTTAGTTGGAATATATTTCATAAAACGTTTATAAAATCGTTTAAAAGTGATTCCAACTTCAAATTCAATTATAAATCAAAATTGAATATTCCATAATATTATAATATTAAAATAATAATATTTTTCAAAATATAATATTTTGAAATCCAAACTTTCCTGAAATCAAATGAGTTAAAAACGTCGTTTATATATCCAACTCGAATTCAATTTTGAATTTACTATTCAAAATCTATTTTTAATTAGAACAAACCATTTCTAATTCAAAACTCTTTCAAATCCATTTCAACCTTTTCAATAGCTGTTTGAAATCATTTCAATTTCATTTCCAAACCATTTCGAATATAAAATCCAATTTCTACTTCAATTAAAACTCCAATGGAACTCGACTCAATCAATTCCCAAATTATTTCATATTTATGGTGTTAATGTGTGAACAATTATAACAACAACCACAACAGTATTATCCATCAAACAACAGTCTTAAGTTAAGCATCATAATTGGTAATGCTTAAATGTACATAAACAGTATAAATAAAACTTTAATAACATCCATCATTCATGAAGCAACCATAACAACCACAAGCAATCAATATATAACCAGTTGACGATTATAGTAACTATTCAAGTTAAAAGGAATTGTCATAGTGATTTTTGATCATTTCAATAATGATCGCTTTTGAATTAAATTAAATGTGGGCTTAATTTAAACCAAATCTCCAACTAGCCCCAATCTCGTCTAAATCAGTTTGTATATGAAGTATTATCCTCCACGATCCCAACGGATCTTGTTTCGTCCAATTCTGAGTCCGCATGAACAAGATATTATTGTCTGAACTTTGAACACATAATTAAATATTATTGAACCTTACTATTCACCTTCTCCATCGTTCAAACTTAGCTCCCTCCTCTTCGTTGTTTGCTACGCCACCAAAGCATGACTATACTGCTGACCGACCACCAAGCCAGCACACCCCTTCCAGGCCGCCGCTACATCGTCGACCCTCTGTCCCCTAGCTTCGCCATTCGTCGGCAATTGCACCAGAAACTGAGCCCATGTCGGGCCAATTTCCAACCGCTACACAAGACCTTAGACCAAAAAACTTCACCACAATGTCGACCTCACCACCACGAACAACTTTCTACTTGACCTTTTCCTCAACATCCTCCTCTATTCACCGGAAATCACGATATACAATCGTTGCTCACCAAAACTGTTCATCCACGTTCATGTCTACGCCATGGCCACTTTTAGAGCAAACTCCCAACTACAAAGTTGTAGCCCTCTACCCCCTCTCCAACTTCCTAGTTGACACCTTCGGTTAACGCTCCTTCATTTGCATGCAGTTCGAGAAAATCCGAAAGTCACCACATCGACTTCAAACCAAATTTTACACCAAACCACTACACCAATCGCCATCAAAATTTTTGTAGCTAGTACTCGATATACTCTACAACATTCATGTTGGAAGTTTCCTCCAATTCTCAGCGGTTTGGATGATAAAAATTAAAATAAAAGAGGGACTTATTTGCAAAAGATGAAGGCTGAAAGTTTTTGGATTAGTTTCAGGAAATATTAGGATGTATTTATGGAGAAGATATTTTCGTTATATTATTATTCTATCCTATTAGTATATTACTATGAGCCTAACGCTATCTCCAATTGACGTCAATAAATTCATGTGGACCCATAAGAACTCCATTGACGGTGAAAATTGATATACATCTATGGTTTGTCATTAGATCCTATTGAAACTTGTTTCGTCGAAATCCGAGCCCGTTTTCTCAAATAGATCTAGTTTGGGCTTAAATTGCAACTAATTATACATACGCATTTAATTGAACGTTTATACCTTGCATAGCCACATGCTGACTTCGATTGACCCGAAATTTGGAATCTTACAATAATTTAACGTTACGGATCCGATAAAATTGGTTTCGTCGAAACCCGAGATCATTCGCAAAATGATTATTTTTCCATATTCAATTAAATCGATATAATATAATTTAATTTCAAAATATCCAAATTCTTTGAAAAACAAATTATAGTTATTGTATATATCCAAATAGAATACCATATAGTTCCGAAATAAACTTACTAGTGTTTTTAACTCGATATTTCATTTACAGGATAAATTGATATTCATTTATAATAAAACCCCTTTATTTTCTTTAATAAATCGTTATGGTTTATAAACGATTCCATAGCGATTTTATGAAAAATTGATTTGGACATAACTCACAATCTATAAGATGAAATCTCCATTTTTCACTTTCAATAGAAAACTATAGTTCAATAGATTCGAACGTTTCCCGTGTCAATGAGTTTTGACTTATATTGGATCCTATACATTCATTTAAAGTTCAAAACGTAATATTATGAACTACCGCGCCGTTGCGAGCTTGTTTTTAATTATATTATAAATTATATGTTCAGATCTTAAATTAAATAAATTTCAAGTCACTAATTCTTTAAATAAATCATTTTAAATATTTAAATAAATTTAAATATTCCTTAGTAAAATCTAGGTCATTACAATCTCTCACACTTAAAAAGGTTTCGTCCTCGAAATCAAAGACGGAATTGAAGGTCGTTTACTTAACCAACGAAGCCTTTACTCTAACTAACTTAAGTTCTTCAAATTTTAGTTTCTTAAGAATCTCCCCATTCTCAAAATTTGGCTAACGCCTTAAATTTTCGAAAAATTTCGCCATAACCTCCTTTGTACGGCTCAATCGGTACAACCACAACTCGCCTCTCTAGGCTCTCATCAATCAAAAAGAAAATCCAAAAGCCAAGAGGCTCATAAAATCATCAAAACCATTCAATGCAATTAGTATGTACCTTTTAGATGGTTATTCAATTTTATTCCTCTTCTTAGCTTCCATTAATAACTTATCCAATATATATGTCCAATTCCAACTAATTTCCAATCTTTACCAAACTACCAAACCATTATTATATAGGTTTTATCATTCCGATTCCATTTAATTTAACTTCACTTAAGTTAATTTCTAATTCGATTGATTCACTTTTACCCTTTCAATTTATTTAACTTGTGCTGATTAAATTTAAAACTCAAATCATTTTAATCATTTCCCATATCACAAACGTTAAATTTTAACCAAGTTCTTAGCTTAAGGTTATTCTTTCCTTTATCTTGGATATTCAAATCATTTTCAAATACTTATCTAAATGGGTTTAAGTATATCTCGACATTTCAATTGGAATTATATAGTCATCTCACATTCGAAACTCAAAAATAAACACTGGTGATATCGCGATAATCGCCAGAATCATCCCCAAGCATCTAGAATGTGATTCTTTATCTATCTAGTATATCTGATACTTCATATATACTTTAATTAGGCGTATATTCAAAATCTTATTATACTCGATAGTCCAGCCTCAATATCAAATAAAATACTCAAACTCTTATTATAAGATAATCAGGTAGATTATCTATATATAATCTTTCAAAACCAAATTCACTTTTATGAACGTGAAAATTCATTCGCTTTTATATATAATACTCTTAAATCATTCTAAGGCATTACTAACCCTATGTCTAATGAGTCACTCTTATAGAATATTACTAATCCTACCTCTGATGAGTCCTTTCTTTCTTTTAAAATGAGTCGTACCCCAAAACTTTGTATAAACCAAAGCTCTTATACCACATGTGACGA
Source organism: Allium sativum (assembly GCA_030737875.1). Classification (NCBI taxonomy): domain Eukaryota; kingdom Viridiplantae; phylum Streptophyta; class Magnoliopsida; order Asparagales; family Amaryllidaceae; genus Allium; species Allium sativum. Next base: position 416,293,052 of record CM060913.1, on the reverse strand, counting down.
CCTGCCTTCCTTCCGGTTGAAACCGATAATTCAACCGACTTAAACTGACCAACAAGACTTATCGCTTGGGGTTACAAGTAACAAGAACTGAACAAAACAAAATTTCATTATTATTGACAATAACTTTTGCATCAGAGTGCAGCTAATATCAGAGTACAACAATAAATATATGCACAAAGGAAATATCAATACCCGAGTATAACATGTACGTAGCTGAAAACATAAACTCTCAGTAGAAGAAATAAAATATTCTGGACTCAGATCTAGCTTCAATCCAGCAGCTTGTCCATAAAATATCTGCAAACCAAAACTACTAGACTGATCGTGTGGAAAATATGGGAACCTAGAGTTTAGGTGGAAGAATAAAAAACTCCAGGTCAGTCATGAGACAGGTGTGAGAACTAAAACAGTTATAAATCTTTATTTTAAAGTCAGGTAAATCACATGATCATGTCGTATAACACGGAATGGGTTTTCTCCACATAAATACCAATCATAAAACAACTCGCAATTCTTTTTGAAAATGAAGCTACCATAAGATTCATGTCCCATCACACAATGGAAACACAAACCATTCGGAGCAATTTTTGACTTATGGTAACCAAATATGATTGATATGTGAAAGTCTCTTTTACAATTACTAGTGCATAGTGTGGAAATCACTTTCGAAAGTACATGTCTCAATAATAGAAGACGTAGGTACCATTATTACATCTACATACATGGAGTATAACTAAACCCGTAAAGGTTCGTATTGGAAGTTGGATTCCTTCAATGACCAAGGCAAAAGATCTTCCTTACCGCGATTAGGGACACCTCTAGCGGGATGTCCCGGTATCAATTTGTTGCTCCTTCTGTATCGGCAGAGCCGACCCACCTATACGAGGTGTAGTTTGGGTTTCTCCTAAACATAACGTCCCTCGGTCGGTTTCGACCTTTATCCGAGGAACCTCATTCCATCATCCACTAAGTAAATTTTCTGGGCTCCATACCATGGCATTACCTTTAAACCAAAAGGAAACGTTAGTCCTTATCTCTGTTGTACTTCATCCTATTTCGGCTCATTACGAGTCGTGAGATCCTGAAGTCGCGTTTCATAAGAAGCTCTGCTTTTGCAACAAAAAGCTTTGACCATCAATAGCTCATCACTTAGCATGCCACATTGTCATCTCATAACATGTAATCGATAATCACTAACCATATATGTAACACCCCACTCCCGCTATGATCACTCACTAAGGGAATGCCATAGCATCGGTGGAGTATTTCAGTGAATATAGAACAGAAAAATTACAACAAGACAGATATAAATAGTACTTGAAATTTAAAACATCATCTCATAACAGCGGAAGTAAACATGTCTGGTTACATCATAAAACCCAAAATAAAAGTCAATTTCAATATCCATCAAAATAAAGAAGTACATAATCCCACTCTCTCATACAATAGCCAGGACAAAAGAAAAGATAACTGGGTAACTGGAGCTTTACATCTATCCAAGATCCTAAAGACTGGAACAGCAATCCGATCAAGCTCCACTACTGCTAGGATCCACCGTAGGACCTGAGGGTTGGGAAAAAGATAAAAACAACGGGGTCAGACATAAGTCTGAGCGAGTCCTATAACTTTAACAATACAATCATTAAGGTAACCAGAGAAGACATAAACTTGACATACGGTAATGTCTGGGGATGAATGGCTACACTAAGCAGCTTGGTAGACTTAGGATAAACTAAGATAACTGTACAGACGCATTTACCCACCCAAGGATAATTACTTCACTGCACCACACCAGTCATTTCTACTTAAAGGTTGATCCCTCCCAAGGACTTAGAAAATTTCCCCAGTAGTTTCGTGTACCCTTACATAGGTGCCGTCTGCCCCTATCTTTATTAGGTGTACCCACTACTCCCCAGCGATCGGCTCCCTACCGTAGATACCCGTGCTGGTCCCACAATGGGGTGTATCATTCCCCAAAGTGGCCACCTGATAATATCAACGGTGCACGGCTTTATATCTACACGATGCAACAACGGCTTATCTACCAGCCCGGGCCCACACACGCATATGAAACCCGTTGGACTTGCGTTGCCACCGCTAACCCGTTTTGGCCTCTTATAATCAAGCCCAGTACGCGTGTCCCGTCCTCGACATGGGTCGAGCCCAATAAGATACATATGGGTTACTGGTTGAAATGGGCCCCCACAAGCTACCCACCTAAGCTTTTCACTTATCTAGTGTATCCCACTTAACCATTTAATCATGTTTAATTACATGTTTCCACTTGGTTAAGTATTCTAATCGTATTTTCTATTGCCACCCAAGGCAACCCACTAGATTTCCACATGCCACCCAAGGCACCCACTTAACCCCTCATGTCCCTCTACATGCTAATATGGTTAAGTGTTTCTTAATTAATTAATTAAGATCATGACCTCATAAAGACCTCTCACATTAGACCGTCTTTTATGACTGCTGGATATGCCGGTTGGTTCCGGGCAGACTTCTGTCATCAAAAGGGTCTAACCTCGTGTCTTTACTTTAATCACGTATTTAATTTATGACTAAGACCTCTCACATTGGGCCAATCATTTGTAGCCGCTGGATGGCCGGTCGGTTCCGGGCAGACTTCCGCTACAAAAGGGTCCAACCTCGTGTCTTAGTTGATTAATTACACCTAATTAATCACCCCCATAATTAATTATCCCTAATTAATTACACATTTTTCATAACATGGGTAGACCTAACTCAATAGGTAAATTCCCATGGGGTAGACCTAACTCAATAGGTAAATTCCCACTTATGTTAATTTATTTTTATGGTATGCTTAATCATACCCAATCATACTTTTATTAACATATTTATTAACCTCATCGTTCCCCACGTAAATCGTTCTCATTTCATGACATAATAAAGGGAAGATCCATCACAAATATCATGGGTTTAACCACATCTTAGCATATAAATTTATCATGGGTTAAGAGGATGTCAACCTGCATATATGAGCATATATTAACCCAACTACATTTAACCCCAAACTTGCATATTATCATACACATGACTTGCATAACATGTTGCATATGAGCTTGCATATTATCATACACATATCTTTCATAACATGTTGAACTTGTATATAAGCATTCTCATAACTTGCATAACATGTTAAACATGCATTTAAGCATACACATAACTTGCATAAGCATTCACATTCTTGCATAAGCATTCACATACTTGCATAAGCATTCACATACTTGCATAAGCATGCATAACTTGCATATCATGTTAAACTTGCATTTAAGCATATACATAACTTGCATAAGCATTCACATTCTTGCATAAGCATTCACATACTTGCATAAGCGTGCATAACTTGCATATCATGTTAAACTTGCATTTATACATAACTTGCATATGAACTTGCATAACAACCTACACATAACTTACATAACATCATACACATAACTTGCATATGAACTTGCATAACTCACTTGTTAAACATGCATAAACCCACTTGTTAAACATGCATAAACCAACTTGTTAATCATGCATAAACATAGGAAAACATAGAGTAGCATATCATTACAAATGATTCAAACTCACTAATCCGCATTTAAGACCATAAGTCTCATTAAACCCAATCTACTTACTTTAGCAATTGATGTTAAAGTGATAGAAACTCACCAAACCCAAGATTAGCAAACTTATGAAGTGGAATTAGTTGCTAAATATGAAGAAGATGATGATTAGAGGTTGATTAGCTTGCAACTTCCTTCATAAATTAGTGGAGGCTCCCTCTAAGATTTAATTTGGCGGCATGAGGCCATCATTTCTATTTTTAGTAAGGTTTAGGGTGTATTTATAGATTAGGTGAGTGTTTTAGGCCCTTAGATTAACCCTAGATTAGATTAGGTCCGTTAGATTTAGGAAATCTCTAGAACCCAGCCCAAGACTCAACCAAAAACCAGATCTGGTGCACCCAGATCAACAGGGCCGACACCCCTGTCGACAGGGCTGTCGACAACCCTGTCGACATGCCTGTCGACACCCCTGTCGACATGCCTGTCGACATGGGGCTAGGCGGGAACTTTCCCGCCACCTCCGCTTTTGGCTCCAGTTATGTTTTAAAACTGAACTTTAAATCTGTTTTTAATTTTGAATTTTCTGAAAACTTCTTTGGGCCTTAACTGGGTCATACGGACTCCGATTTACAAAATTTCGGACTCTATTCTGCGTATTTTTCCGAGACGAACGCAATGATGCAGCCCGTTTCCCCCAATTCTCACATTTGAGATTATTTATTCTGCAATTAATGAATTTCAGCATTAACTGAAATACGGGGTGTTACATTCTCCCCTCCTTAAAGGATTTCGTCCTCGAAATCTCTAACCTAAGTAGAATGCATATCCTACCATCCAAACAACCATCTACTCAATCCATCAAACACGGGCATCCATTGTCCTTAAAACAATTTCTAATGATGTATGAGCATATGCAAAGAGTGTGTGTATATGTTCCCTATCTAATGTATGAACATATGCAAACCATGATAGTGCCATGCATCCATTATGTATGCGAGAGAACCCTATCGACACATACAATATCTACATGAGTGCATAATCATTCACCAAAATGCATCATCCATATGATAACACAATCATTATACATCCATAAATATAGCTTCCTACACACAATTTTATGCAATATGTAATATGAAGTGATTGAGCCGATCTAGTGCCTAGTGTGTGTGTATATGCATCCACGAGCAACCACTAGCAAACACTTGCATCCACTTGCATCCATCAACCATAACATGTCTCAAACACATGTTTCAACCATAGGTTTACCCTATCTAAAGGTCAACAGTACTAACGAGAGGACATACTAAAGATAAGATAAGTACTAGATAAACGATAAAGGAGAAGTTAAAAGACATACCCTCAAAAAGGAACGGGTACAATGAACGCATCTTCGCTTCCGTTTCCCAAGTTGCGTTGCTCTCGTCTTCTCCCCATTGTACTTTGACTAGTTGAACCTCTCGATTCCTCAATTTCCTAGTCTCTGACCCAAGGATGCGGGTAGGAGCTCGTCGAATAGTCGCATCACGCTCTACTTCCACTTTTTTAAGCAAGCTCGGCTCTACCACCTCTGCGGTCTCATGTAAGCACTTCCTCAAATGTGACACATGGAATACATCATGTACACCACTAAGTCTGTCAGGCAACTCCACTCTATATGCCATCCGTCCAATCCTTTCCTTGATAGGAAACGGTCCTACGAACCTTGGTGCTAACTTCCCAACAGATCCAAAGCGAACCACATTTCGTAACGGAGACACTTTGACAAAGACCATGTCCCCAACTTCAAACTCAAGATCCGTCCTTCTCTTGTCCGCATAAGAATTTTGCCTATCCTGCGCTGCTTTCATCCTTCTTCGAATCAAGTCAATCTTCTCAGAAGTCTCCCTAATCATATCAGGCCCAAGCAAGATCTTATCCGTAGATTCCCACCAACATGTAGGTGATCGACAAGGCCTTCCATAGAGAGCTACGAAAGGAGCCATACCAATACTGGACTGAAAGCTGTTATTATATGCGAACTCCACCAATGGAAGATGCTCTTCCCATGTACCTCCAAAATCTAAGATACAAAGTCTCAAAAGGTCTTCTAGAACACGATTCACCCTCTCAGTCTGGCCGTCCGTCTGAGGATGATATGCGGTGCTCAGACACAATTGAGTCCCCACTGCTTCTTGCAAACTTCTCCAGAACTCGCTAGTGAAGATAGGATCTCGATCACTCACTATACTAGAGGGTACCCCATGCAATCGAACTATCTCTCGAAGATATACTGAAGCTAGCCATGGAGCAGTCCTCTTGCTCTTCACAGGTATGAAATGGGCGCTTTTAGTAAGTTTGTCTACCACAACCCAAATTCCTGTATTACCCTTTCTCGATCTGGGTAACCCGTCAATAAAATCCATCGAGACGCTGTCCCATTTCCATTGCGGAACTTCCAATGAGTGAAGCAACCCACCAGGTTTCTTTTGCTCCGCCTTCACTTGTTGGCAGACCAAGCATCGAGCGACATACTCGGCCACATCTTTCTTCATACCGGCCCAGAAGAAAACCCTCTTCATGTCTTGGTACATCTTGTCCCCACCGGGATGAATGGTCATCCTAGAACGGTGTGCATCATCAAGAATAACCTTCCTCAAACCCTCGTCTTGCGGTACAAAAAGTCTACCGTCTCTACGCAAGCACCCCCTATCGTCTAGGGTGTACCTACTCAAATGGCTGGACGACTCCCCCCTTATGAGCTTCTCCACCAACTCAACCAACTGTGGGTCGTCCCTCTGTGCTTCTCCAATCCGCCCCAAAAGAGTAGGTCTAACCTCCAAGGAAGCTAGCAAACCGGGTACATAATCAATGGAAGGTCTGAAATCAAACATCGAGATAAATTCCAAGCTTCGTTGTTCCACGAACAATGGACTCAAGGACAACCTTTTTCTGCTCAAGGCGTCCGCCACCACGTTACCCTTGCCAGGGGTATACGCTATCTCGAAATCATAGGATGCTAAGAACTCCATCCACCTTTGCTGTATCAAATTCAAATCCTTCTGAGAAAACAAGTATTTCAATGATTTGTGGTCAGTGAACAATTCGAATCTCTCACCAAGAAGATAATGGCGCCAAATCTTAAGCGCAAAAACAATAGCGGCCAACTCTAAATCATGGGTAGGGTAATTTTTCTCATGCACTCTCAACTGCCTTCCACCATAGGCTATTACCCTTCCCTCTTGCATTAAGACTGCGCCTAGTCCTGTCCCACAAGCATCGGTATAAACAACAAATGGCTTGCTCCCATCTGGCAACACTAAAACTGGAGCAGTGGTTAAAGCTCTCTTTAACCGTCGGAACGCATCATCACAATCTACGTCCCATGCGAAAACAAGATTCTTCTTCGTTAAGCGGGTTAATGGGGCTGATATCTTCGCGAAGTCTTTGATAAACTTCCTATAGTAACCCGCCAACCCTAAGAAACTTCTTACTTCGGTAGCATTCTTCGGAACCTTCCAATCCTGAATTGATACTAGCTTCGCGGGATCCACAGCTATCCCTTCCTTGGAGACCACGTGCCCCAAGAACCGCACTTCCTTCCTCCAGAAGTGACATTTAGAGAATTTAGCCTTAAGGCTATGTGCTCGAAGAGTCTTCAATACCTCCCCAAGATGTAGGGCATGCTCTTCTTCACTCTTAGAAAATACTAAGATATCATCCACAAAGACCACCACGAATTTATTAAGGAACTCCCTGAACACCCTACTCATCAAATCCACAAAGCATGCAGGGGCGTTCGTCAACCCAAATGGCATCACCAGCCACTCATAGAAACCATCCGGAGTCCTAAAGGCAGTCTTGTCTATGCTATCCTCAGCCACTCTCAACTGATGAAACCCCGTGGCTAAGTCCAACTGAGAAAATACTGAAGCGCCAACCAACTGATCGAAAAGATCATCAATCCTCGGCAATGGGTGTCTATTCTTCTTTGTGAGCTTGTTGAGTTCTCTATAGTCTACACAAAGTCTGAGGGACCCATCCGCCTTTGTAGCAAATACTACTGGAGCACCCCACTCCGATATACTTCGTCTTATGAACCCCTTCTCAAGCAACTCCCCTACTTGCTTATGGAGTTCCCTCCTCTCACGAGGAGCCATGTGGCGCACTGGTAATGATACAGGTTTAGCATTATCCACCAGATATATTCGGAAGTCAATCTCCCGCTTCGGAGGTAAGCCCTTCACCTCCTCAAACACATCCGGATATTCCCGGACCACTCTAACAGATTGCAAACTCTCGACCGAAGCGTCAAGCGATTCAAGATAACTTAGCATAACAGAATCCATGGGATTACAAGAAATCTCGAGAGTGTTACCCAAGCGGGTCATGAGCCTAACAACTCTCCTTTCGCAATCAAGAACAGCACCATTACTGGATAACCAGTCCATGCCCAAAATCAACCCATAGCCCAAGAAGCCCAACACAAAAGCATCACATCTAAACTCAATGCTAAGTATAGAAATCTTCAAACCCAAACATATCATGGACAAATAAGTGGAGCCCCCAATTGGGTTTGAAACAACCAAGGGATCATCTACCAGACTGGTGTCTAAGTGCAGTGACTCAACTAATGATGATGAGATAAACGAATGCGATGCGCCTGAATCAAACAATGTACGGACAGGATGATCAAATAGAAAAACCAGACTTTCAACGGAAATAGTTCTACCTCTTTCCTGAATCGGTGGAACCGCGAGAGCCTGTACTTGCCCCCTAGCCTGACCCGGTGCCATAAGAGCTTGCACCTGTCCTCCTGAGGTAGACCCCGTCCTTTGCCCTTTCTTAGGACAGTCTTTCACTAGATGCCCTGCTTCGCCACAGTGGAAGCAGCCAGTCTTCTTCTTTTTGTGACAATCCTTGCTTTGGTGGCCAGGTGTCCCACAATTGAAACACTTCTTCTTCTTGCCCTTGCCACCGTTGCCTTTCCCACCTTTGTTTTGTTGTTGTTGCTGAGGTCTCTTTTGATCTCCCTTCTCCTCGGGTGCCTTATTAGCATTGGGACCCTTCTCTTCTTCATGCATGAGTGCCATGTCAACTAGCTTCTCAAAGGTGGCCCCCATAGGGATATGAGTCATAGCTAACTCATGCATTGGTTCATTCAAGCCTTTCACGAACCTCAAAGCCTTCTTTTCCGGTGTATTCACCATGTCTAGGCCAAACCTTGCCAATTGATTAAACTTGTTGACATATTCCTTCACCGAGAGATTTCCTTGCTTTAGAGTCAAGAATCTTTCCATATACAAGTTTTCCTCCGCCCTTGAGAGAAACTTTGCCACAAATCTTTGCCTAAAATCCGCCCAAGAGTCAACGGGGCGTTCTCCATTAGTAACCTCCCACCAGAATGAGGCCTCTCCTTTCATTAACCAAGCAGCTAACTTGACTTTCTTTCCTTCTTCCATCTCAAAGATATCTATCAATTATTCCACCTCTTTAAGCCAATCCCTAGCCTCCACAAAAGTTTCAGATCCTTGAAAAGGTTTCCCTCCCATAGCTTTAAATTCCTTGCAAGTCTTAGCAAAAGTATCCGTGCGAGGAGGAGGGGGAGGAGGAAGATCGGGTGCTACGGTTGGTGGAGGAACATTTGCTGGACCCGCAGTGGTGGCCCTAGCCTCCATCAATCTCCTATACCATACTGGTATCGTCACACCCTCCGGAAAGTTAAGATTCTCAGCCATGCTGAAACGAAAAAGGAAAGATTCAAAACGGAGAATTCGAAAGATAAAAATATGGCTATCAGGGATTATGCTTTTCTTTCAAAAACTTTTCTCTTTAAAGACATGTTTTTGAAAATATCTCTTCCAAAAATGTTTTTAGAAAAATAGTTTCCCAAAAATTTTATCTGTTCCGGTAACCTTTGCTCTGATACCACGTGTAACACCCCACTCCCGCTATGATCACTCACTAAGGGAATGCCATAGCATCGGTGGAGTATTTTATTGAATATAGAACAGAAAAATTACAACAAGACAGATATAAATAGTACTTGAAATTTAAAACATCATCTCATAACAGCGGAAGTAAACATGTCTGGTTACATCATAAAACCCAAAATAAAAGTCAAGTACAATATCCATCAAAATAAAGAAGTACATAATCCCACTCTCTCATACAATAGCCAGGACAAAAGAAAAGATAACTGGGTAACTGGAGCTTTACATCTATCCAAGCTCCTAAAGACTGGAACGGCAATCCGATCAAGCTCCACTACTGCTAGGATCCACCGTAGGACCTGAGGGTTGGGAAAAAGATAAAAACAACGGGGTCAGACATAAGTCTGAGCGAGTCCTATAATTTTAACAATACAATCATTAAGGTAACCAGAGAAGACATAAACTTGACATACGGTAATGTCTGGGGATGAATGGCTACACTAAGCAGCTTGGTAGACTTAGGATAAACTAAGATAACTATACAGACGCATTTACCCACCCAAGGATAATTACTTCACTGCACCACACCATTCATTTCTACTTAAAGGTTGATCCCTCCCAAGGACTTAGAAAATTTCCCCAGTAGTTTCGTGTACCCCTACATAGGTGCCGTCTGCCCCTATCTTTATTAGGTGTACCCACTACTCCCCAGCGATCGGCTCCCTACCGTAGATACCCGTGCTGGTCCCACAATGGGGTGTATCATTCCCCAAAGTGGCCACCTGATAATATCAACGGTGCACGGCTTTATATCTACACGATGCAACAACGGCTTATCTACCAGCCCGGGCCCACACACGCATATGAAACCCGTTGGACTTGCGTTGCCACCGCTAACCCGTTTTGGCCTCTTATAATCAAGCCCAGTATGCGTGTCCCGTCCTCGACATGGGTCGAGCCCAATAAGATACATATGGGTTACTGGTTGAAATGGGCCCCCACAAGCTACCCACCTAAGCTTGTCACTTATCTAGTGTATCCCACTTAACCATTTAATTATGTTTAATTACATGTTTCCACTTGGTTAAGTATTCTAATCGTATTTTCTATTGCCACCCAAGGCAACCCACTAGATTTCCACATGCCACCCAAGGCACCCACTTAACCCCTCATGTCCCTCTACATGCTAATATGGTTAAGTGTTTCTTAATTAATTAATTAAGATCATGACCTCATAAAGACCTCTCACATTAGACCGTCTTTTATGACTGCTGGATATGCCGGTTGGTTCCGGGCAGACTTCTGTCATCAAAAGGGTTTAACCTCGTGTCTTTACTTTAATCACGTATTTAATTTATGACTAAGACCTCTCACATTGGGCCAATCATTTGTAGCCGCTGGATGGCCGGTCGGTTCCGGGCAGACTTCCGCTACAAAAGGGTCCAACCTCGTGTCTTAGTTGATTAATTACACCTAATTAATCACCCCCATAATTAATTATCCCTAATTAATTACACATTTTTCATAACATGGGTAGACCTAACTCAATAGGTAAATTCCCATGGGGTAGACCTAACTCAATAGGTAAATTCCGACTTATGTTAATTTATTTTTATGGTATGCTTAATCATACCCAATCATACTTTTATTAACATATTTATTAACCCCATCGTTCCCCACGTATATAGTTCTCATTTCATGACATAATAAAGGGAAGATCCATCACAAATATCATGGGTTTAACCACATCTTAGCATATAACTTTATCATGGGTTAAGAGGATGTCAACCTGCATATATGAGCATATATTAACCCAACTACATTTAACCCCAAACTTGCATATTATCATACACATGACTTGCATAACATGTTGCATATGAGCTTGCATATTATCATACACATATCTTGCATAACATGTTGAACTTGCATATAAGCATTCTCATAACTTGCATAACATGTTAAACATGCATTTAAGCATACACATAACTTGCATAAGCATTCACATTCTTGCATAAGCATTCACATACTTGCATAAGCATTCACATACTTGCATAAGCATGCATAACTTGCATATCATGTTAAACTTGCATTTAAGCATATACATAACTTGCATAAGCATTCACATTCTTGCATAAGCATTCACATACTTGCATAAGCGTGCATAACTTGCATATCATGTTAAACTTGCATTTATACATAACTTGCATATGAACTTGCATAACAACCTACACATAACTTACATAACATCATACACATAACTTGCATATGAACTTGCATAACTCACTTGTTAAACATGCATAAACCCACTTGTTAAACATGCATAAACCAACTTGTTAATCATGCATAAACATAGGAAAACATAGAGTAGCATATCATTACAAATGATTCAAACTCACTAATCCGCATTTAAGACCATAAGTCTCATTACACCCAATCTACTTACTTTAGCAATTGATGTTAAAGTGATAGAAACTCACCAAATCCAAGATTAGCAAACTTATGAAGTGGAATTAGTTGCTAAATATGAAGAAGATGATGATTAGAGGTTGATTAGCTTGCAACTTCCTTCATAAATTAGTGGAGGCTCCCTCTAAGATTTAATTTGGCGGCATGAGGCCATCATTTCTATTTTTAGTAAGGTTTAGGGTGTATTTATAGATTAGGTGAGTGTTTTAGGCCCTTAGATTAACCCTAGATTAGATTAGGTCCGTTAGATTTAGGAAATCTCTAGAACCCAGCCCAAGACTCAACCAAAAACCAGATCTGGTGCACCCAGATCAACAGGGCCGACACCCTGTGTCGACACCCCTGTCGACAGGGCTGTCGACAACCCTGTCGACATGCCTGTCGACACCCCTGTCGACATGCCTGTCGACATGGGGCTAGGCGGGAGCTTTCCCGCCACCTCCGCTTTTGGCTCCAATTATGTTTTAAAACTGAACTTTAAATCTGTTTTTAATTTTGAATTTTCTGAAAAATTCTTTGGGCCTTAACTGGGTCATACGGACTCCGATTTACAAAATTTCGGACTCTATTCTGCGTATTTTTCCGAGACGAACGCAATGACGCAGCCCGTTTCCCCCAATTCTCACATTTGAGATTATTTATTCTGCAATAAATGAATTTCAGCATTAACTGAAATACGAGGTGTTACAATATACCCTTTGAGCTCGTACGTCTCAAAGAAGGGGGTTAAGCTTAGAGAATAAATTCTCCACTACCAATAGAAATATGTTTAGCAAAAATCCATTACATGCTATAATATACAATATCATACACACATCCATATAAGTCCGTTCTAGGTTGTGATCGAAACCAAAGACACCTTATTCCTCATCCAATTAAAGGGAGAGACCCTTGCAAATTCGGACAATCAACAAGTACATACAAACACTACCACTTATAATCTCGTCTTGGGTGTGCACACTAACTGAGACATATACAATAAATCCAAATGATGTGATGACCCCCGGTCTTCAACCATTGTCTTCAGATATTCTTGAATATTCATTATATATTATTGAAAATGGGTTGGAACCAGGTCTTTCTGAAATAACTAGCGCATCTTTAAAATCATTTCACATATATATAGATATATATAAATATCATGAGTTCCATTCCATTTCGGAATATTCATTTACTCAAATCATTATTTATATTGGTAACTACCTTTAAATCTTGTCAAAGATTTACATTCTTTAAACTCTTGTTCAAATCTTTCCTTGGAAATCATTTCAAAAGATTATAAAATCTCATTTCACAAGCTTAACCCAAACTGAGTTTTCTACGCTTTATCGGGATTGATGAATGCCATGGAAAAGGTGATTTCTCAAATCGTTATCTCATTCCCATCATATTCATCCCACAGAGAAAAACTGACAGTACTCCATATCTAACACCCCCCATGTTTTGGTATGCTTGATTACCTTTTTTCATTTCAATTTTGATTAAAGATTTCAATCATCTTTATGGGAGAACATATATTCCAAACACAAACCATTCATTAATCATTAATTTAGGTATATTTCTTGATCTTTCATAAATTATATCTCTTTTCCAAAATCGTACTTATGATTTCTTAAACTTATCGTTTAAGCGAAAAACACGCTTATCTTATTTTAAGCGATCTTTTACTTTGTTCCCATTATCATTTGTTAGGGAAAACTCTGTCATTTAAATATTTATATTCAAATTAAATAATGATTACTCTTTGACTATCTTGGTAACTCATCTTTCCATTTACATGGGTTACAGAACAAATGTTATTTAAAACATCGTTCACGACAAACCCTAAATCATACTTTCATTTTAAATCAAATCTTCATGGAAATCGTATCAGCTTATAATCAATATAAATTCCCGTATCGTACTAGGACTATAAGCGTATTAACGATAGAGCCTTTAAATTCTTTAAATAGTGAAGGTTTTCATCCACTGCAACACCCCGTAATTTTAACAACATTAAAGAGGATAAATTCAATAATAATTACTTTAATATTCAGAATCAAGGGAAACGGACTACACCATTGCGTCCATCCCAAAATTATGGTCAAGATAGACATTTGGTTTGCGTAAAACGGACATCGTATGAAGAAGTTATGAGGGTTTGAAGTTTATATATGCGCAGAAGAATTAATTACATGTATAATCAAATCAGAAATCAGAAAAAACCATTCAAAAATCAAAATAAAATAGGCGACATAATTCCCGCCCCAGGGGACTCGGGGGGGTCGACCCCCGTAGGTCTGAGATGGCAGTCGAATTCTAGGGGCTGCCAGCTATATATACAGCTTCATTTTCTGGTTTTCTCACACTGAAAATCAATGGACGCCTAAGTGCTGCTGGTGCCTAGACTGAATCAAAACTCTTTCTTCTCCTGCAATCAAATTTAGAGATTCAAGTGTAGATCTGATATTCGTCAACTGCTTTTCCCCTTCTATTTCTTTAGATCCGAATGCTGTGAGTTTTAAGTTACTTTTAGATTTAAATGGTTAAAAGTAAAACATGTTATGACTGTAATTTGGATCTATCCCTGTGACTAAATCATATCAGATCTATTGTAATTTGTGAACCTATGATATTATGAATTAACTATGACTTGAATCTAAATCTTTATTATGTCAGATCTACTTCTAATTATAGATCTAATCTATATAGATCATCTTATACCAATTATGTTTGAAGTTAATCTGGATCTGTCATTAGTTGGACATCTAAATCCTTATTTAGAACTAATCATGCCTATTATGACACCCCTACTATGTTAGAACTTGTTTTATTATCAGAAGTTCACTGATCTGTGCTTATATGTCCATCTTATCATTATACCATCATAAGTTAATGTCAATTCTGTTAGAATATTCATCTCTGTCATCTTCCCTTTACCCTTTCACTTTTATTTTATTTTATATAGCCAGGCTACTATCGAGCCTAGGCATGCCGCTTAATTATGCGATTACGTTAGTTGGGAACGAGGGGAAAAACATTGAAGTTGGGCATATCTTGTGAATTGGGAATTTGGGCATAATTAGGAAAAAGGTGAAAATTGGCATAATTTGAATAATGTATATGTATATGAATTTAGACATATTATTCACTATGATCATAATTGGAAAAAAGGGGCATGAAACCTATAACCTATAATGACATAGGAGAAAATTGGCTAATAATGAAATGCCTAGGATTACAGTAAATAGAAATTGTAACTGCGCCTACGACACGAGGTTAGATTACACATGTTGTGGAAGTCTACCCGGAACCGAATCTAATATGAGAGATCTAGATGCACAAATACAAGACGTGCTAAGACACAAGGTTAAGCCCGATTTGTGGAATAAGTCTACCTAGACCCGCCCGGCATGTCTAGCATCGACAAATGGTAGGCTTAATATGGGAGGTCTAGCATACTATAACCATAAATTAAAATATGGTAATAAACCTTGAATGCTTAACCTAGTTGAATTCATAGGGAATTGTATGAATATAAACTTAAGTTGGGGTTAAGTAAACTTGGTTGAATAGTGGGTGGGTAAAGTAAATCTGAGGGGGTGGGTAATATTTACATATTGGACCACAAACTTAACCTGATAGGGTTATGTAATTGAAGACACCTAGTGGTATACATTACCGATGGAAATATTTGAGTTATGTAATTAAAGACACCTTTTTAGGATAAGCATAACTTGTAGAAATGATAGGGTTGTGTAATTAAAGATACCTAGTGGTATACATAACCGATGGAAATCCTAGTGGGGATACAAGACAAGGGGGAGAGCTTGTATCATATTGTGTGGGACCCATTTCAGTTAGTAACCCTTAATAGGTATCAAACGAGTACTCTGAACTAGGTTAGAGTTGGGGCACGCTTACTGGGCTGAATATAAGAGACCCGAACGAGGAGGACGGTGTAAGCAGCGCAAACCGACCAGGGACATGTGTGTGCATGGAACGGGTAAAGGGGGATAAGATGACTGTGACACCTGTAGCTGTGGATGTGCATATCAACGAAGGGTTGCCACTATAGGACATGATACATCCTATGGTCGGGCCGGCACACAGTATCTATGCGGAGTAAGGAGCCAATCGATTAGGGTGGTGGTTAGGATACATCTTGATGTATGTCTGATTCTGCCATCTTATAGTTGTGGGGATCATATCATTCTAGTTTTGCTAGTATTAGTGCAGAGAAATCATTATAGAAGCATATACACTCTATCATGTTTACCTTGTCACACTTACTTTTTATGGTTTTATCTTTCTTATCCGCTTTATATGCATGTCATGCTACTTTTACTTGTTTACTTGCTAAAAGTAACTGGACTCTCCAGACTTTATGTATGACCTTATTTGTTTCCTCTTATTTCTTCCGTCCCCCCCCCCCCCCCCAGGTTCTCAGGGTTTGAATACTCAGGCTTGACCGTGATTTTGCTTTCACTTTTTCTGGAGCTGCTTAGATGTATAGCTCAAGCTCCTATCCTTGCTACTATGGCTATGTTTTATTTTGGGAGTTTGGCTTCTTTTATGTACTCTGATGTTTTAAAGTACAAGACAGTAGTTTTTATGATGTACTGGCTTTTTTGTAATGCATACATATGATGTTTTGAGCCATGAGGCTTTATGATTAATAAAGTTAGTTTTTATTCCATGGCTATTTTTATGTCTATCTTGTAATGTTCTATTTCTGTTTACCTTTAACGCTTCACGAAACTTAATGCATTCTCTTAATGAGTGACATTAACGGACGTGGGGTGTCACACTTGGTATCAGAGCTGAAGGTTACTAGATTAGATAAAGGTTTTTGAAAATTATTTTCAAAAACGTTTTAAAAGAAAGCATTTTTCAAAAAGAAAAGTCTATTTTGAAAAACATATTCCCCAAAGCTATATGTAATATCCTTTGATCCTTTGTCTAAATCTCTTTACTTTTCACTTCAGCATGTCTGGGGAACCTAACATTCCCGAGGGCGTTACGATACCTGGCTGGTTCTGTAGTTATCTAGAGTCTACGGCGCCTGCCGAAGGTCAAAGAAACGTTCCTCCCACAGCTGCACCCATCGTTCCTCCTCCTCCAAGAGTAAATAATTTCGCTAAGATCTGCAAAGATTTCTGCGCCATGGGAAGGAAGCCATTATGTGGAACCGAAACATTTGTAGAGGCAAGGAATTGTCTCAAGTAGACCAATGACTTGTTCATAATCTTTAAGGTGGAAGATCGAAGGAAGATTCAGTTAGCTGCCTGGCTATTGAAAGATGAAGTTTCGTTTTGTTGGGAAGTTACCCAAGCTAGACGTCCGGTAGAGACATGGGATGATTTTAGATAGAGGTTTGAAATGAAGTTTCTTTCCCAAGATGAGAAAGCATGCAAATGGAGAGATTCTTGGCGCTCAAACAAGAAAACATGACTGTTACAGAATATGCGAACAAATTCAACCAGCTAGCATGATTTGGACTGGAACTGGTAGATAGTCTGCACAAGAAAGCTTTGCGGTTTGTTAAAGGGCAGAATGATCCCCTTCTTAGGTCAGCTATGTCCCACATTCCAATAGGAGCTACTTTTGAAAGGCTTGTTGATACTGCCTTGATGCATGAGGAAGACAAGGGAGAAAAGAAGGAAGTAAAAGCTGAGAAAACAATGCAAAACAAGAAGGTATGGCATAAGAAAGGGCAGTAACAATAACAATAACAGAAGAAAGGCGGAAAAAATGACAAGGCTAAGGGTAAGAGGAAATGTCATAGTTATGGACGAGAAGGTCACCTGGTCAAGGGCTGCAAAAGGAGGAAGAATACTTGCTTCAATTGTGGAGAGGTCGGACACTTTGCTAGGGAGTGCCCAAAGAAACAGGGACCACAGGGACAAGGCTAGAGGGCAGGAGCTTACAGAGGGAAGGTGCATGCTCTCGCGATTAGTGCTTCGGATAGAGTTAGGAAAATTTCTGTGGAAGGTTTGATTTCTCTTTCCAGTCATCCTATTAGAACTCTTTTTGATTCTAGTGCTTCACATTCATTTATATCTAGTTTTGTGGTTGAATCTCTGCACTTAAATATTTGTATGGTAATGGATCTCGTTATTGTCTCAAACCTCATTGGTGGTTCGGCTCATTTGTCTATGGTTTGTCGGGGTTTGAGAATATCTATCTTAGGCTTCGAGTTTGAGTGTGACGCGTATGTGCTCAGTTTCATGGGCTACGGGTTGATTCTAGGGATGGATTGGCTAACCATGTATGGTGGCATTATAGATTGTGAGAGGAGGGTCGTTAGACTTTTGACTTGCCATGAGAGGACACTCGAGATTTCTTGTGACCCACAAGGGTTTGTCATGCTTAGTTTCCTGGAGTCTTGTGATGCATCTATTGATGATCTGCAATCTGTTCCAGTAGTCCGAGATTATTCTGATGTCTTTGATGAGGTTCGGGGTTTACCCCCAAGGCGCGAGATAGATTTTCGCATATATTTGGTAGATAATGCAAAGCTAGTTGCATTACCTGTGCGCCATATGGCTCCAAAGGAAAGGAGGGAGCTTAGCAAGTAAGTAGGAGAGCTACTTGAGAAAGGGTTTATCAAGCGAAGCATACATAAATGGGGTGCTCCAATAGTATTCGCGACTAAGGTGGATGGTTCGCTTCGCTTGTGTGTGGACTATAGAGAATTGAACAAACTTACAAAGAAGAATAGGCATACACTTCCGATGATAGATGACTTGTTTGACTAGCTTGTTGGTCCCTCGGTATTCTCTCAGTTAGACCTGGCCACGGGGTTTCATCAGTTGAGGGTGGTGAGAACAGTATAGATAAGACCGCTTTTAGAACTCCAGATGGTTTCTTTGAATGGCTCTTAATGCCTTTTGGAATAACGAATGCACCCGCCTATTTTGTTGATCTGATGAGTAGGGTATTTCAGGAGTCTCTAAATAAATTCATCGTGGTCTTTGTTGATGATATCTTAATCTTCTCAAAGAGCAAAGAAGAGCATGCCCAACATTTAAGGGAAATTTTGAAAACTCTCCGTGCGCATCAGCTTAAAGCAAAATTCTCCAAATGCCATTTTTGGAGAAAGGACGTGAGAATCCTAGGGCATGTGGTTTCTAAAGAAGGGATAGCAGTAGATCCCGCAAAGGTGGTTGCAATTCAGGACCGCCAGATTCCAAAGAATGCAATGGAGGTGAGAAGCTTTTTGGGGTTAGCAGGCTATTGTAGGAAGTTCATTAAGGACTTCGCAAAAATATTAGCACCACTCACCAGGCTGACAAAGAAGAACTTGGCATTTTCGTGGGATATAGATTGTGATGTTGTTTTCCAAAAATTGAAGAGGGATCTGATAACAGCCCCAGTCTTGACCTTGCACGATGAGAATAAAGTATTTACAGTTTACACCAATGCATGTGTTACAGGGCTTGGTGCGGTTCTGATGCAAGCAGGAAGGGTAGTATGTTATGGAGGAAGGCAGCTAAGAGTCCATGAGAAGAACTACCCAACCCATGATTTAGAGCTAGTTGCCATAGTATTCATGCTTAAGATGTGGCGTCATTATTTGCGTGGAGAGAAGTTCGAGTTGTACACCGATCATAAATCTCTCAAGTATTTGTTCTTGCAGAAGGATCTTAATTTAAGGCGACAAAGGTGCATGGAGTGCCTAGCTTCTTATGATTTCGAGATTGCTTATACCCCTGGCAAAGGGTAACGTGGTGGCAGATGCACTGAGTAGACAAAGGATGGCTTTAAGTCCTCTATTTGTGGAAACGGAAAGCTTGGAGTTCATATCGACTTTTGATTTTAAACCCTCCACCGAGTTATTACCTGGTTTGTTTGCATCGAGATTCTACCTACCCTTATGGATCAGATAGGAGCGTCGTAGTGAGATGATCCACAGATTTCAGACATCTTGGACAGGCTCAGTAAAGGGGAGACTTCCAGTCACCTCAATACATACTCCATTAACGATAAATGGTGGTTGCGACGAGATGGAAGGCTTTGTGTTCCCCAAATTGGAAGTTTGCTAAAGGTAGTCCTAGAAGAAGCCCATCATTCTAAGTTGACTATTCATCTTGGAGGTGATAAGATGTACAGGGAAATGAAGAGGATTTTCTTTTGGGCTGGGAGAAGAAAGATGTGACAGAGTTTATTTCTCAATGTTTAGTTTGTCAGCAAGTCAAGGCTGAGCAAAAGAAGCCTGGTGGTTTACTTCATCCTTTGGAGGTTCCACAGTGGAAGTGGGAGAGCGTCTCTATGGATTTCATAGCTGATTTGCCTAGATCAAAGAAAGGAAACACCAATATTTGGGTGGTAGTAGATAGACTTACTAAAAGCGCTCATTTTATTCCAGTTAAGAGTAAGAGGACAGCAACTTGGTTGGCTGCAGTATATGTTCGAGATATAGTCCGTCTTCATGGAGTACCTTCTAGCATCATAAGCGATCGTGACCCCATCTTCACTAGTGAGTTTTGGAGGAGTTTAAAAGAAGCATTAGGTACATAGTTACGTTTGAGCACCGCTTATCATCCTCAGACCGATGGGCAGACGGAGAGGGTGAACAGAGTTCTAGAAGATCTTTTGAGGCTGTGTATCCTAGACTTCGGAGGGACTTGGGAAGAGCATCTTCCTTTGGTAGAGTTTTCCTATAACAACAGTTATCAAGCTAGCATTGGCATAGCACCCTTTGAAGCATTATACGGACGACCCTGTAGGTCACCAACTTATTGGTGGGAATCTACAGAAAGGCTATTGCTTGGACCAAATATGGTTAGAGAAACGTCCGAGAAGATTGATCTTATTAGACGATGAATGAAGAGCGCTCAAGATAGGAAGAAATCCTCTGCAGACAAGGGAAGGACTGACATTGAATTTGAAGTAGGAGATGGTTTTCATTAAAGTGTCATCTTTGAGGAATGTGGTTAGCTTCAGATCTATAGGGAAATTGCCACTAAGATTCGTAGGGCCATTTCCCATAATAGAAAGGATTAGCCAAATGGCCTATAGAGTGAAGCTGCCAGAGAGACTACCTAGTGTTCATGATGTTTTCCACATTTCTCACTTGCAGAAATGTTTGCATGATGAACCGCAGAAGTAGTTGGGCTAAGTATATTGGAAGAAGTAGAGGTGGAATGGGAGGCCATAGTCAGACGAGTTCCTTCCCATATTATTAGATCAGAAGTTAAAAAGCCACGCAAAAAAGAAATCAAGTTGGTGAATGTTCAGTAGGGAGATAACCTAGAGGATGCAACTTGGGAGACCGAAGACAAGATTCATGCTTCATATCCTTTTCTTTTCGAGCGTATGATCTTAACTTCTTTTTTCCAAAGCTTTTATTTATTCTTGTTTCTATCATTTAAGTATGTCCTATCGATATAATCTTCGACCTTTAGGTAGGAATCCCATGGGTGTAAACATGTGTTTGAGACATGTTATGTTTGGTGTATGCAATTAGATGCAAGTGTTTACTAATGGTTTCTCGTGGATGCATATACACACACATTAGGCACAAGATTGGCTCAATCACTCTCATATTGCATATGGATGTATGTGCATTTTCTTTTCTTTTAATGGATGAAGTTGAATGTATCATCATACGGATGTTGCATATTGACGGATGTTTGTGCACCCATGTAGAACTTACATGTTATAATAGGATTGTCGCATACAAGTTGGATTCATGGCACTAACATACATTGCATTAAGAAGGTCGACTGAATTATTAGACCGCCTAATCTTCATATTAGTATTGGGACATATATACACACCTTTGCATATGTTCATATAAGCAGTAGAAGCCTTTAAGGATAATGGATGCCTGTGATTGGGGGATGAATAGATGGGTGATGGATGATAGGAAATACATTCTTCTTAACTTGGAGATTTCGGGGATGAAATCCTTTGAGTAGGGGAGAATGTAAGACCCTGTAATTTTAACAACATTAAAGAGGATAAATTAAATAATAATTAATTTAATATTCAGAATTAAGGGAAACGGACTGTGCCATTGCGTCCGTCTCGAAATTCTGGTCAAGATAGACATTTGATTTGCATAAAACGGACATCGTACGAAGAAATTATGAGGATTTGAAGTTTGTATATGTAACAACCCGAACCTCCGTTCACGCAAGATATTGTCCCCAACTTAGCCACCGTATAGGTGTGGGGTTTTGTTCCTCAAAAGGCCTCAGCGTGAGTAAGAGATGGGCTCTACTATATAAGTACCCACTTCACACAGGCTTCCATGATGTGGGACTTAAGGGTGTTACATTCTCCCCTCTTACAGAGCCCAACGTCCCCGTTGGCTCACAAATACCTCACCCAGGCACTGTGGTCCACACAGGAGCCACAATTCCGGCTGGGTATTGGCTCTGATATCACTACTATCCCTTCCTTCAGACCACGTGCCCTAAGAACCTGACTTCCTTTCTCCAAAAATGACATTTGGAGAACTTAGCTTTGAGTTGATGTGCTCGAAGGGTCTCTAAGACTTCCCTATGATGTAGGGCATGTTCTTCCTCGCTTGTAGAGAACATCAAGATATCATCCACAAAGACTACCACAAACTTGTTTAGAAACTCCCTAAACATCCTACTCATCAAGCCCACGAAATATGCGGGTGCATTCATCAAACCAAAAGGCATGATGAGCCATTCAAAGAAACCATTGGGAGTCCTAAAAGCAGTCTTATCTATACTATCCTCAGCTACCCTCAACTGATGAAATCCTATAGCTAAGTCCAAATGTGAGAAAACCGAAGCACCAACCAACTGATCGAACAAATCATCTATCCTTGGCAATGGGTGTCTATTCTTATTCGTGAGATTATTCAGCTCCCTATAGTCCACACACAATTTAAGCAAACCATCAACCATCGTGGCAAAAACAATAGGAGCACCCCACTCCGAGATACTTCTTCTTATGAACCCTTTCTCAAGTAACTCTTTCACTTGTTTACTAAGCTCCCTCCTTTCTCTAGGAGCCATTTGGTGCACAGGAAATGCAACTGGCTTTGCATTGTCCACCAAGTATATACGAAAATCTATCTCGCGTTTTGGAGGTAAGCCCCTAACCTCCTCAAAGACATCTGCATACTCACAGACTTCTCGAACAGATTGCAAATCATCAATAGAAGTGTCAAGAGATTCTAGGTAGCTAAGCATAACAGAACCCTTAGGATCGCATGAGATATCGAGAGTATTACCCAAATTAGTCAACAATCTAACTACCCTCTTTTCACAGTCGAGAATGGCACTATACCTGGCTAGCCAACCCATTCCTAGAATCAACCCATATCCCGTGAAGCCAAGCACATAATCGTTTCATTCGAACTCTATGCCATACACATATATTCTCAAATCTCGACATAACATAGAAAGATGAGCCATACCCCCAATAGGATTTGAGACAACCACGGGATCCACTATTATACTAGTATTTAGGTGCAGAGACTTAACAACAGAAGAAGATATAAACGAATGTGAAGCGCCAAAAATCAAACAAAGTTTGTACAAGATGATCAAAAAGGAAAATCAAACTTTCAACAGAAATATTTCTTCCTCCCTCTTATTTAGGTGCCATGAGAGCATGAACCTGCCCTCCAGAAGTAGATCATGTCCTCTGTCCTTGCCCTTGTCCTCGCCTCCTTGGGCGGTCTTTAATCATATGTCCTGCCTCACCACATTGGAAGCAACCCGTCTTCTTCTTCCTACAGTCCTTCTTCAAATGTCCAGGTATTCCACAACTGTGACACTTCCTTTTCTCTGAACCCTTGTTATCCTTGTTGCCCTTCTTTTGTTGTTGTTATTGTGCCTTCTTTGGATCCCCTTTCTTATCCCGTGCCTTATCTACATTAGCACCTTTCTCCTCTTCATGCGTCAACGCCATATCAACAAGACTCTCGAAAGTAGTCCCATAGGAATGTGGGACATAACCAACCTGTGTAATGGTTCATTCAGACCCTTGGCAAATCTCAAAGCCTTCTTATATGGTGTATTTACTAATTCCATACCAAATCTTGCTAACTGGTTAAACTTGTTAACGTACTCCTTCATAGACAAACTCTCTTGTTTCAAAGTCAAGAACCTCTCCATGTATAAACTCTCCTCCGCTTGTGAAAGAAATTTCAACTCGAACCATAGTTTAAGATCCCTCCACGTCTCCACTACATGTCCTCCATTAGTTACTGCCCTCCAAAATGCAGCTTCGTCCTTCATCAACCAAGCAGCTAGCTGAACCTTCCTTCCATCATCTATCTCAAAGATACTAAACAAGTCCTCCACTTCCTTGAGCCATTTCCGAGCCTCCACAAACATCTCAGTCCCATAAAACGACTTTTCGCCCATCGCACGGAAGTCTTTGATATCTTAGAAAAAGCATCTACACGAGGAGGAGGAGGAGGAGCGGCTGCAGCTGGGGGAGGAGGAATGTCTGCTTGGTCTGCGGTAGTAGCCCTAGCCTCCAGATACCTTCTGAACCAACCTAGTATCTGTATGCCCTCGGGTATAATGGGTTCCCCAGACATGCTGAATGGAAAAAGGAAGAGATTCAAAAAGAGGATCGAAAGATAGATATACGGCTTTTAGGGATTATGTTTTTCATAATAAACTTTTCTCTTGAAAATACCCTCTTTGAACCATGTTTTTGAAACTACTTCTTTCTAAAAATGCTTTTGAAAACATTTTTCAAAATCTTTTATCCGTTCTAGTAACCTTTAGCTCTGATACCACTGTAACAACCCGCACTCCGTTCATGCAAGATATTGTCCTCAACTTAGCCACCGAATAGGTATGGGGTTTCGTTCCTCAAAAGGCCTCATCGTTAGTAAGAGATAGGCTCTACTATATAAGTACCCACTTCACACAGGCTTCCACGATGTGGGACTTAGGGGTGTTACAGCATACACGTATAAGAATTTTATATGTATATATATAATTAAATCATAAATCAGAAGAAGAAAAAAAATTAAAAAATGAAAAGAAAAGAGGCGGCAGAATTCCCGCCCTAGAGGAGTGGGGGGTGTCGACCCCGGGGTCGACCCCTCAAGGGAGGGGTCGACCCCCGTAGGGCTGAGGTTGCAGTCGAATTCTGGGGGTTGGCATCTATATATACGGCTTCATTTTCTGGTTTACTCACACTGAAAATCAATGGAGACCTAAGTGTTGTTGGTGCCTGGACTGAATCAAAACCTTTTCTTCTTCTGCAATCAAATTTAGAGATTCAAGTGTAGATCTGAGATTCATCAACTACTTTTCTCCTTCTATTTCTTTAGATCCGAACGCGGTGAGTTTTAAGTAACTTTTAGATTTAAATGGCTAAAAGTAAAACATGATATGGAAGTAATTTGGATCTATCCCTGCGATTGGATCATATCAGATCAATTGTAATTAGTGAACCTATGATATTCTGAATTAACTATGACTTGGATCTAAATCTTATCATGTTAGATCTACTTCTAGTTATAGATCTAGTCTATTTAGATCATCTTGTACCTATTATGTTTGAAGTTAATATGGATCTGTCATTAGTTGGACATCTAAATCCTTATTTAGATTTAATCATTCCTATTATGACACCCCTACTATGTTAGAACCTGTTTTATAATCAAAAGTTCACCGATCTGTGCTTATATGTCCATCTTATCATTATGCCATCATAAGTTTATGTCAATTCTATTAGAATAATCATCTCTGTCATCTTCCCTTCACCCTTTCCCTTTTGTTTTTATTTTATATAGCCAGGCTACTATTGAGCCTAGGCATGTTGCTTAATTATGCGATTACATTAGTTGGGAACGAGGGGAAAACATTGAAATTGGGGATATCTTATGAATTGGGAATTTGGGCATAATTGGGAAAAAGGTGAAAATTGGCATAATTTGAAAAATGTATATGTATATGAATTTAGACATATAATTCACTATGTACATAATTGAGAAAAAAGGGGCATGAAACCTATAACCTATAACGACATAGGAGAAAATTGGCTAATAATGAAATGCCTAGGATTACAGTAAATAGAAACTGTAACTGCGTCTACTACACGAGGTTAGATTACACTTGTGGTGGAAGTCTACCCGGAACCGCCCGGTATATCCAGCGACCACAAGTGGTGAATCTAATATGAGAGGTATAGGTACACAAATACAAGATGTACTAAGACACTAGGTTAAGTCCGATTTGTGGAATAAGTCTGCCTAAACCCGCCCGGCATGTCCAGCATCCGCAAAAGGTAGGCTTAATGTGGGAGGTCTAGCATACTATAACCATAAATTAAAATATGGTAATAAACCTTGAATGCTTAACCTAGTTGAATCCATAGGGAATTGTATGAATATAAACTTAAGTTGGGATTAAATAAACTTGGTTGAATAGTGGGTGGGTTAAGTAAATCTGAGGGGGTGGGTAATATTTACATATAGGACCACAAACTTAACCTGATAGAGTTATGTAATTAAAGACACCTAGTGGTATACATAACCGATGGAAATATTAGAGTTATGTAATTAAAGACACCTTTTTAGGGTAAGCATAACTTGTAGAAATGATAGGGTTGTGTAATTAAAGACACCTAATGGTATTAGGCTTTTAAATCTCCCCGAGATCACCGAGATGGAAAATCCGAAATATTATCCAAAATTCGAGATTTGGCAGATAGTTTAGTTATAAGTGTTTCAAATATAGCCCGAGATAGCCGAGATATTTTTCCGAGATATTGGCTAAAATCTGAGATTTAAAACCTTGAGTGGTATACATAACCGATGAAAATCCTAGTGGGGATACAAGACAAGGGGGTGAGCCTGTATCATATTGTGTGGGACCCATTTTAGTCCGTAACCCTTAATAGGTATCAAATAAGTACTCCAAACTAGGTCGGAGTTAGGGCACGCTTACTGGGCTGAATGTAAGAGATCCAAACGAGAAGGACGGTGTGGGCGGTACAAACCGACCGGGGACATGTGCGTGCATGGGCCTGGTAGAGGGGGCTAAGACGACCGTGACACCTGTAGATATGGCTGTGCATATCAGCGAAGGGTTGCCACTATAGGACGTGATACATCATATGGTGGGCCCGACACAGAGTATCTATGCGGAGTAGGGAGCCGATCAATTAGGGTAGTGGTTAGGATACATCTGGACGTATGCCTAAGTCTACCATCTTATAGTTGTTGGGATCATCTCGTTCTGGTTATACTAGTATTAGTGCAGAGAAATCATTAGAGAAGCATATACACTCTATCATGTTTACCATGTCATACTTACCTTTTACAGTGTTATTTTTTTATCCACTTTATATCCCTGTCATGCTACTTTTACTTATTTACTTGCTAAAAGTAACTGGACTCGCCATACTTTATGTCTGAACCTGTTTGTTTCCTCTTCTTTCTTCCGTTTCCCCTAAGGTTCTCAGGGTGGTAATACTCAGGCTTGACCGTGATTCTGCTTTCATTTTTCTGGAGCTGCTTAGATGTATGGCTCAAGCTCCTATCCCTGCTACTATGGCTAAGTTTTATTTTGGGAAATTTTTCTTCTTTTATGTACTCTGATGTTTTATAGTGCAAGACAGTAGTTTTTATGATGTACTGGTTTTTATGTAATGCAGACATATGATGTTTTGAACCACAAGGCTTTATGATTAATATCGTTAGTTTTTATTCTGCTGCTATTTTTATATCTGTCTTATAATGTTTTGTTTTT
The DNA here is from genome assembly GCA_030737875.1 of Allium sativum. NCBI lineage: Eukaryota > Viridiplantae > Streptophyta > Magnoliopsida > Asparagales > Amaryllidaceae > Allium > Allium sativum. The sequence goes on along the minus strand of CM060913.1, from coordinate 416,265,407 downwards.
GTTTACCTTTAACTCTTCACAAAACTTAATGCATTCTCTTACTGAGTGACATTAACCGACTTGGGGTGTCACATCCATAGAGACCCATCTCGATTATCACTAAATCGATTCCTATCCAATTCCAATTTAATTTATTACTCAGAAAATTCACTTTCAAAAACTTCATTAATCTTAATAAAAAGGATTTATTCGATACTCTTCATCTTTTAACTAGGTTAAAGAAAGATGTTGTTGAAGACACCATTCACGATAAACCCCAAACCAACTGTATAAGAATTCAAACAGAATTTGCATCAACTTATATTCAACATCAGTTCTCAAAATCAACGAATAGTATAAGTGCAATAACGATATAAACATCATCCAAATTCCTTAAAATAGTAAGCGTCTACACAACGGTAATCAATACCAAATATCTGAAAATCATTTCTATCCAAATTCTGTTAATTAAATTCGTAAAACTCCCATCTTACTCAAAAGATTTATTGAAACATGTCTTTCAAAAAAGTGTTATATTTGATAACAATTTAACTTAACTTGTTGGGTTAAGGATGATGTTATTTAATACATCATCCACAACAACCCAAAAACAATTAATATTAAATATACGATTTTGAAAGAAATCGTATCAGCTCATATCCAATATCAACTTCGCATATTCAACAAATACTATAAGCGGGATAACGGTGTATTCACCTTTCAAATTGCACGAATGGTACGAGTCTCATCTACGGAATTAACACAACACTTGATGATTTATTCCAATTAAATCCAATAAGGTAAGAAATGAAAACTTCAGTTCATTTAACTTATATTCCCAAAACGTCATTTTACCATTTTCAGCAAGTTAGGCTGAAAACACAAATATCCAAAATATAGTTCGAAACTTCATATTTTTTCCAAATCACTTTGAAATCACTAATTATGATTTATCATAATTATTCCATATTTTTAATAATTTTTATATGGCCATTTCGAATGATTTCCAATTATGGTCATCGAACTCGTTATAGTGACATTTTCAAAAATAGATCTAAACATAACTTGAAATTTATAAGTTAAAATCCAGAACTTCTTCTTTCATTTGAAAGTTACTATCAATAGAAAACAAAGGTTTTTGGTTTCGTGCAAATCCGATTTAAATTGAAATAGTTATGGTCGTCTGAAGTTTATGATCGAAATTCGCGATCTGTCACTACGCGACACATCCTATTCAACCATATTATAATTTAATATAAAACTTGTCCGATTTAGTTAGAATATATTTCGTAAAACGTTTATAAAATCGTTTAATAGAGATTCCAACTTCAAATTCAATTGTAAATCAAAATTGAATATTCCATATTATTATAATATTAATATAATAATATTTTTCTAAATATAATATTTTGAAATTCAAGCTTTCCTGAAATCCATTATAAAAATAAATTGATCATTGGAGTAGTCATTTCTAGTTAAAAACGTCATTTATATATCCAACTCGAATTCACTTTTGAATTTACTATTCAAAATCCACTTTTATTTAGAACAAGCTATTTCTAATTAAAATCTCATTCAAATTCTTTTTAACATTTTTAAAAGTTATTTGAAATCACTTCAATTTCATTTCCAAATCGTTTCGGATATAAAAATCCAATTTCCATTTCACGGCTTATTTCTTTTAATGAATATATTATTCATTTAAAACTCCGATGGAACTCGAATCAATCAATTCTCAAATTATTTCATATTCGTGGTGTCAGTGTGTGTGTGTGAACAATTATAATAACAACCACAACAGTTATTATCCATCAAACAATAGTCAAAAGATAAGCGTTATAATTGTTAATGCTTAAATGTACATAAACAGTATAAATAAAACTATAATAACATCCATTATCCATGAAGAAACCATAGCAACCACAAGCAGTCAATATATAATCAGTTGATGATTATAATAACTATTCAAGTTAAAATGAGTTCTCATAGTGATTTTTGATCATTTCAATAACGATCGACTTTGAATTAAATTAAATATGTGTTTAATTTAACTCAAATTTATAACTAGCTCCAATCTCGTCCAAATCAGTTTGTACACGAGGTATTCTCCTCCACTACTCCAGTTGATCTTATTTCGACCAAAACTGAGTCCGTATGAACAAGATATTATTGTCCGAACTTTAAACACATTAATTAAATATTATTAAACCTTATTATTCATCTTCTCCATTGTTCAAACTTAGTTCCCTCCTCTTCGTTGCTTGCTGCGCCACCGGGGATCGCCGGAGTGCCAACCGATCACCGTGCTAGCACACCCTTCCAGGCCGCGGCCATGCCGCCGACCCCTGCCCCCTAGTGCCTCCGTTCTTTGGCTATTGCACCATGAACCATGCTATATTGGGCCAATTTCCGGATGCCACACAACATCTTCGACCACCGTACTTCACCATAATGTCGACCTCACCACCATAAACAACATTCCAGTTGGCCGCTTCCTCCAACTCCTCTAATTGCTAGAAGTTACGAAAATACGATCGTTGCTTACTGAAACTGTTCATTGACATTCATGTCCATGCCACGGTCGCCATGGCTACTTTTAGACCAAATTCCTAACTACAAAGTTGTAGTCCCCTCTCCCATGTCCAACTTCCAAGTTGACACCTTTGGCTAGCTCTCCTTCATTTGCACATAGTTCGAGAAAATCCAAAAGTCAACACGTTGACTTCGAACCCAAATTTACACCAAATCACTACACCAATCGCCACTAAATTTTTGTTGTAGGTAGTACTCAACATACTCTACAACTTTCATGTTGGAAGTTTCCTCCAATTCTTAACGGTATGGAAGATAAAAATTAAAATGAAAGAGATCTTATTTGCAAAAATGGAGGCTGAAATTTTAGGGACTAGGTTTAAGAAATATTAGGGCGTATTTATAAAGAAGATAATTTGGTTATATTATTATTCTATTATTATTATATTACTATGTGCCTATAGCTATCTCCAATTGACGTTATTAAATTTGCATGGGCACATATGAACTCCATTGGCTTTGAAAATTGATGTACATCTATGGTTTGTAATTACGGTCCTAATGAAACTTGTTTCTGAAGTCTGAGTCCGGTTTCTCAAATAGCGCTAGTTTTGGCTTAAATTATCAATTAATTATACATACGTATTAACATTGTACGTTTATACCCCGCACGGCCGTATACTAAATTCGGTTGACCCAAAATTTGGAATCTTACAATAAGTTAACATTACAAACATGATAAAATTAGTTTCATCGAAATCTGAGATAATTTATGTAACAACCCGAATTTCGACAGATCATTTTTTTTTTCAAAAACCTAATCTATCGAAGCTCGAGTTGGCTTGTCTAGAATCCTGCATAAAAGACATAGATGAAATATATCAGAGCTCAGAAAACATCTCACAGCGGAATGGATAAATTATAATATAATCAAATATAAACTTACCAAAGTAATAATATTGTCTAACTAGCATCCAAAATTATCATATCTCTGCCACAAACCTAACTTACGAGTGTGTTATGAGAAGGGGTCAGAACACAAAAGTTCTGGTGACTGGACAAATTATGCATTCTGAAATAACCCTACATATACCGTTTAGTTATGTTTTCTTATTATTAGGTTGCTTGGTTCAACAATAATCAAGGCCCTATACTCACATCGTACCTACCTACGTTCTAGTAGATTAACCGAATATAGTATATATGTAGCTACCCCCAACATATCATGGTACTCCCCATAGTACCCTTATCGCACGGTCCCATCGTCATGCCAAAGAAACGTATAATATACCAAACGACGGACGTCCAAATCATAATGCAAAGTTACCGCACAGCACCATCATTGCTATGCCATGCAAGCATATGGAGTAATGCCCTGACACCTACGATACACCACCCGATTTGTGTACGTAGACCCTCACACGTACGTATTTTCTACCGTTCCCCGAGTCCCATAATAAGGCTGCATCCAATGCACAGAACTCGATAGGGAGCTTTCTGTATCTATATAGATTCGCTTAGAGGACCTATAATACATGTATCCAAGTATGATCTGCTTTTTACGGTGGCTATGGCCCCACCCAAGCCCTCCCTCAACTAATGAAAGCCTACATCAGTGATAAGTGACGTGCCCCTAGAAACAATCTATCACCCAATTTGGCATGTCCCTCAACCATGCTTAGTGAAAGGTCAGTGGTATCCTGGTTTAGATCTAGTCTTTCCGGATCCCACTGACTACCGCTGATAGGTATCCGACGATTATTATCCTTAATCTGATCTTGACCACCTCCCCCCACCCCCCCCAGCAAGGCAAACCGATGAATCACCAATGCCATCCGCCACTACCTTCTGACCGCTAAACTACTATTGCAGCCAAGGTATACCTACTGGGTGGTATCGCGCAGACCCCTGCCACTGCGAGTATATCCCGAGTGTGTACCACAACAGAGGACCACCACGGAGTACCCTACCACGTCCCTCGGAAGTCGCATGCTTCCCTCTAGTCCCATGAGCAATCAAGTAGATTTATCATATGGACTTGCTCCTCCCATGCCTCCAAACACCACAAAGATCTACCCCATTGGGTTCTTCACCTTCGTACGTGCGGACTGGTCCAAGGGCATCAAGCAAACATGTTATTGGACCCTATGCCTAATTTTTTAACCAAGAGCTTGTCATATCTCACCATGTTGCTAATTAACTTGATTATTCTCTTTTTCATTGTTACGTCAAGTTACTAGACCCATTAGCATACAATTGACTGTTTACTTTATTTATTCAGTCCTATGCCGCCTGAGCAGGCTTCCGCTTATTATTGATTTCCCTTATTAGACTTCATATTTCTCATTTATAAGTCCATTAACAATAATTCTACTTCATTCTTTCTTGTTTAATCCTGACTTCGTATCATAGCCTCTTGTTGTTATTTACTTATTAGCTTAGTTCCCTTAACTAAGGTTTATTAATAAATTTCCTTCTTCATTTAACTTATGTCATAATTTCCCTTTATCTCTAGGACAAGGCTGACTATTATGTTACATTCTTATTTTCATAATTAATTACAATAGGTTACATTCCATGTTCATCACATTTTCCTTGGTTCTTTAACATTAACCAAACTTTTACTATTGTAACATCTTTATTTTTACCGTACTGTACACATACAATTTATTTATTGCCTATTGTATACATATATTTTTATATATGTTTATGCACCATACATCCCACATTAAGCTGACCACTTATAGATGCTGGATTTGCCAGGCGGTTCCAGGCAGGCTCTACCACAAGTTGAACTTAACCTCATATCCTAGTGCGGATATCTACAATTTCCCAATCATTGTAATTTTTCCGCACAAATTAGGCATAACTTTTTTCTTTCCATTATTTGCAATTACACCGTAATTCGATTTACAATATCCAATTATTCATTAACAAGATTTTCAGTAACATATTCATGTTTATTGTAAATCCCACAGTTTCAGTATTACAGTAATTTTTAATCTAAATAGAAGAATAATATGATAGATTTGTACAACAGTATATTCTCAACATTGTAGGAAATAAATCATATCGCAATTACCACAATTTACTGTTATTTAACTTATTAAAAATAATGGGGAATGTAAACAGTAAATATACCATTATCTAAAAGGTAAAACTCTAAATCCACTCACCAGACAGCTTTCCAAGCCTTGAATCTGATTCAGATCTGTGATTATGTGGTCTTCCTAACCGAATCTAATATTAAAAAACCACGGATTTACAAATCTGATATTAAAGAAGAGGTAAAGAAGAAAGAAACCTAAATAAATCTGATTCAAGAACTTACATCATGTTGATCAGAATAATGAACACCTATGTTGTATATTTTCATTCTTTGCCTTCAAATATTGAATCAGAATTCTCCAATATTAATAATGAAATTTTCTAAAAGATTTGGAGCAGAAATAAAATGGCAGAGCCTTAGTAGTGTCTCAGAAAATATGAGTTTAAAGTTAAGCCCTGCTATCCTATTTATAGGTGTACAGTTAATTCTAGTTTGTCGGATTAACATCATAAAATATGATTCGTTTAAATAATAAAAACACGTCACATAAAAGAAGATATGAACCTATGGTGTGTCGACTCCTATGTCGACCCATCTTAGAGGTGGGTCGAACTTATGGTCAACACATGGGTCGACACATGTGATGCTTGGGACGAACCAGTTCCTGGGTCTGGAACGTGTTTTCTTCCTCTTTTAATTTATGTTTAATGTTATATAATAATGTTTAATTTATTTCTTAATATTACTTAGGAAGATTATTAGTTTCCACTTATATTGCTAATTTAATTTCTGAATTTGAATTTATGCATGTATATACGCATAAAACCTTCCAATTAATTGTCTATTAATAGCTGCTTAATCAATGCAATTACTAAAGCTATCAATTCGTTGTTTTACTCCTTTTAATGCATTCTAATTCCAAAGGCAGCTAATCTCTAATCCCTTTTCCATTTATTATGCATTAATTATTTCATGCTCTTAACTTGCACCTTTTTATTTCAACATTTGAATTTGTGTGTATACATATACGTGCAATCTTTATTTATTTATTTCAAAATTCAAACGGCGTTATGCTGTCATTAATTTTTTTTACCTCTTTTCATTGGTTGCTAGTTTATTTTGTATTTCTCTTTCATAGGTATATATTTTTGCACACACACATACACATATATTTACATATACATGTATATATATATATATTTTAATACTCACCTTTATGCATAATTTTCCTTATATGTGCATTTATACATATTTTCCTCTTAGAATATGCATATTACTAATTGTCCCTCTAAAATAAAAATATGGCACCAGCGGGACTCAAATTTGTACCACTCACTTGGGAGATACCTGTCTCTACCAATTAGGCTACATAGGCTTTTGTTCATAAGATTCAAAACAATAGTGGTCATTGTTCTTTTTTTAGTTTTCTTCTTATACCTTCTTTTCACGTTTGTTATAATATTTCAATTAAAGATATATTTTTCATCTTTAATCCTTTTCCTGCAAACCGTAGTTCTAAATTGATCAGAAAATCGCCACAGACGCAATGACATTAATTTCAGGACCAAATTCTGAAAGCTTTTCAAATTTTATTTTATTATTTGATTAAAAATATGGGGTGTTACATTCTCCCACCCTTAGGAAATTTCATCCATGAAATTTGGTAAGGGTAAAATTAAGTAATTCCAAACATAATTTACAACCATCATGTGTACATCCAATTTTGCAACCATTTGTGCAAAGTACAATACGACACAATAATACATGAATGAAACGAATGCCTAAGTGGTACGTCCTATATAAATGCAAATTTTTCTTGAAAATCTTTTTGAAAACATGATGCAGACATCCTAAATATACCGGCAATTTCTATATGAATGCAATTTTTGAAAATTAAAGTACTTTTCATCCAATTTTTCCTGCACTCTTACAGAGCAAGAATGTGGTTTATCCAATTCATGCATCCAAACCCTACCAAACAACGTTAAATTTGGGAATTACAAGAAAGTCTAATTTTCTAAATTTGACTTCTTATGTTACAAAAAGGTGGAAAACTTCACATCTTCCGTTTTTCTTTAATGTACCTTTTCTTACTATACTTGGATTTTTAAGCAAGTATTATATAAAGATTTCCTATCTTCCTTCCCAAGCACAGTTCACATAAGAAAATTTTCTTTTTTATAAATTTTCCTTCCCAACTTTCTCTGAAAAAGGTCCAATTTTTTTTCTATTTCTCGAAATTTTCTGCTTTTCTCAATTATCATATTTGTTGCTTTATTTTCATTGTTGTCATTATTGTTTGTTTTCCTTTAATTATGTCATTACTTTTTCTTAGCTTATTTAACTTAATCTACAGATCTAAGTTTAATTTTAAATTGGCCTTCTAATTCTTTTAAAACTAAAATAGGCAAACAAACACTCTACACATCTACTATAAAGGGCTAAGAATCCTAGGACCATGTCCCTTCTGACAAAGAAAATCTAAACCACTAGATCTAAACAACCTGCTTGCCCTCTACCGTCTAGCAGTCATAATTAGTCCTTGCTAGGTACTAATAGTCTTTTCCAAGCAAAAACCTAGGCTCTATAGTGCTTATGCACTATACCGGAATTCACTGTTATTCCAAAACAATTCTTGCTATCCACTTTATGGCCTCAAAATATTATATGCCTTTCCTTGGTATTAACCCTTACCTACTCCATGATTTAAAAATATAGTTTGGCCTCATCATTTCATTTTCCTTCCAAAAATTAAAAGCTTCAAAGCTTTTCTCTTTTATCATTAAAACTTACTTTTGCCAACCCACAAAAATGACATTTTATTAAAAAACGCTACTTTTTTCTCAAATCATAAAAATGGAGTAGACAACGACAACTATTTCTCAATTAATTTCATAACCGTACATTATTACTACACTAGAACAATTACTGACAACTAGGTGCAAACATCTACCTTTTTCTAAACTTTTACAACTTAAATTTTTCGTCCATCAAATTTATGTCAAAACAATTGTCAAAAATTTATTGTCAAAAGAAAAGGGATTTTTAAAAATGTTCTTATCAAAAAATTTAGTTTTGACGAAATGCAATATTTTCTACGCTTCGTTATTTAATTCTTTCATACTTTATAGCTTAAAACCATTAATCTATACACACTCTATGATGTACACGTTGACCTGAAGGAATTTATTTTAGACAAAAATTTCATAAGAAATCACCATTTCCGAAATATACCCCATTTTTCAAAAATCAATATGTACTTTTCAAATATGTTACATATTATATATATTTTCAAACATAAAAAATATCCTTTATTTAAAAAATTGTTTGTATATAACTTATCTGGTACATACTTTAAAAATTCTAAACTTTTAAGATCAAAACTTGAAAACACGTAAAATATCACCCAAAAGCTTTTAACTTAAAAGTCAACATTGGGCTAGACTCAGAGTGGATTTCTAATATACTTAGACCTTCCTAAATATTCCCACAAAGTCATTTTTCTCATATATATATATATATATATATATATATATATGTATGTATATATATATTCCTAATATGTTTCCTCTTTCTTCATCTATAAGGCTCAACTTCTAAATCCACTAATCTGAAGTACTAACATTTCGAATACTAACCCATGAGATCCATCTTACTTTATTACATTACACATTGTATAATTTTCACCCAAATCTCCTAAGGGTCTCTTATTCTCAAATTTCCACATATATATATATATATATATATATATATATATTTCTTTAGTGTACATAACTGATATCCAAACTCTTTTTATATGTCGCTCATCCAATTTAGTGGGTTCCTTTATGGACCTAGGTGTACATATATAATATATTTATATTTCTTTATAAATACAAATACGTTCACTCATTATCTATACAGGAATCATAAACCTAAGCTCTGATACTAGATGTAACAACACGAATTTTGATAGACCTGTTTTTTTTCCAAAAATCCTAATCTATTGAAGCTCGAGTCAGCTTATCTGGTATCCTGCAGAAAAGACAGAGATAAGATATATCAAAGCTCTGAAAACATCTCACAACGAAAAAGATAAATATAATATAATTAAATATAGACTTAACGAAGTAATACTACTGTCTAACCAACATCCAAAGCTATCCTATCTCTTCCACAAGCCTAATCTACGAGTGTGTTATGAGGAGGGGGTCAGAACACAAAAGTTCTGGTGATTGGACAAATTATACATTCTGAAATAACCTCATATATACCATTCAGTTATGTTTTCTTACTTATTAGGTTGTTTGGGTTAACATCACTCAAGGCTCTATACCCACGTCGTACCTACCTACATCCCACTAGATTAACCTAATATAGTATATATGTAGCTACCCCAAACATATCAAGGTACTCCCCATAGTACCTTTATCGTACAATCTCCATCATCATGTCACTTAAACGTATCCTACGTCAAACAACGCACGGAAATCCAAATCATAATGTCATTTTACTGCACAAAACCATCATCACTATGTCTCCAAGCATATGGAGTAATGCCCTGATGTCTATGATAGATCACCTGATGTGTGTACCTAGACCCTCACATGTACGTACTGTCTAATGTATGTCGAGTCCCGTAATGGGGCTGCATCCAATGCACGGAACTCGGTCGGGAACTTCCAGTATTTGTATAGGTCTGCTCAAAAGACCTATAGTACATATATCTAAGTATGGTCTACTTTTTACGATGGTTATAGCCCCACCCAGGCCCCTCTCTCAACTAATGAAAGACTACATCAAGAGCTAAGGGACGTGTCACTAGCAAACAATCTATCATCCAATTTGGTGTGTCCTTCAACCATGTCTCGATAGTGAAACATCAATGGTTTCTTGGTTTAGCTCTGGTCTTCCAGCATCCCACCGAATGCCAATGACAGGTATCTGACGATTACTAACCTTAATTTGGTCCTGACCACCTCCCTCCCCTAGCGAGGCAGATCGCCGAATCACCCAATGTCATCCACCACAGCCTTCTGACTGCCAAACTACTGTTGTTGTAAAGGCATACCCACTGGGTGGTATCGCGCAGACCCCCACCTCTGTGAGTACATCCTGAGAGTGTACCGCAATAGAGGACCACCACGAAGTACCCTACCACGTCCCTCAGAAGTCGCGTTCTTCCCTCCAGTCCCATGAGAAATCAAGTAGAATTATCAGATGGATGTGCTACTCCCATGCCTCTAGACACCACGATGATATACCCCGTTGGGTTCCTCACCTTCGCATGTGAGGATTGGTCCAAGCGCATCATGCAAACGTGTCGTTAGACCTAATGTCTAATCTTTTAACCAAGTGCTTGTCGTATATCACCATGTTGCTAATTAACTGGATTATTCCCTTTTTCATTGTTATTTCAAGTTACAAGACCCATTAGCATACAATTGATTGTTTACTTTATTTATTCAATCCTACACCACCGGAGCGGGCTTCCGCTTATTATTAATTTCCCTTATTAGACTTCATATTTCTCATTTATAAGTCTATTAATAATAAGCCTACTTCATTCTTTCTTGTGTAATCCTGACTTCGCACCACAACCTCTTGTTGATATTTACTTATTAGCTTACTTCCCTTAACTAAGGTTTATTAATAAGTTTCCTTCTTTATTTATCGCAACTTATGTCATAATTTCCCCTTATCTCTAGGACAAGGCTAACTATTATATTACATTCTTATTTTCATAACTAATTATAATGGGTTACATTCCATGTTCTTCACATTTTCCTTGGTTCTTTAACATTAACCAAACTTTTACTATTGTAACATCTCTATTTTTCCCGCCTTATATATTCTCTCATATACCATTTATTTGTTGCATGTTGTATACATATATTTTTATATATGTTTATGCACCATACATACCACATTAAGCTGATCACTTGTAGATGTTGTATTTGCCAGGCGGTTCGAGGAAGGCTTCTACCACAAGTTGAACTTAACCTCATGTTTTAGTGCGGTTATCTACAATTTCCCAATCATTGTAATTTTTCCACACAAATTAGGCATATCTTTTTCTTCCCATTATTTCCAATTTCACTGTAATTTGATTTACTATATCCAATTTGTCAATAATAGCATTTTTAGTAACATATTCACGTTTATTGTAAATCCCACAATTTCAGTGTTGTAGTAATTTTTAATCGAATAAGAAGATTACCATGATAGGTTTGTACAACAGTATATTCTTAACATTCTAAAAAATAAATCATATTACAATACCCACAATTTACTGTTATTTAACTTGTTAGGAATAATGGGGAATGTAAACGGTGAATATACCGTTATCCAAAAGGTATAGTTCTAAATCCATTCACCAGATAGCTTCCCAATCCTTGAATCTGATTCAGATCATTAATTCTGTGGTCTTCCTAACTGAATCTAATATTAAACAACCATATATTTTCAAATATGATACTAAAAGAAGAGGGAAAGAAGAAAAGAAACCTAAATAAATCAAATTCAAAAAATTACCTCATGTTGATCAGTATTGTGAATACCTATGTTGTATATTTACATTCCTTGACTTCAAATCTTGAATTAGAATTCCCTAAAACTAATATTATAATTTTTTGAAAGATTTGGAGGAGAAAGAAAACTGCAGAGCCTTGGCAGCATCTCAGAAAAATATCAGTTTAAAGCTAGGCCATGTTACCCTACATATAGGTGTACAGTTAATTTTGGTATGTCAGATTTAACATCATAAATATGCACCATTTAAATAAATAAAAACACGTCACATAAAAGCAGATCTGAACCTCGGGTGGGCGGACCCCTTGTCGACCCACCTTAGAGGTGGGTCGACCCTATGGTCGACACATGGGTCGACCCATGTGAAGTCTGGGTTTGGAACGTGTTTTTTTTTAGTTTCTGATTCACATTATATAATAACGTTTAATTTATTTCTTAATATTACTAACGAAGATTGTTAATTTCCACTTATATTGCTTATTTAATTTCTGAATTTGAATTTATGCATGTATATACACATTTAACCTTCCAATTTTTTGTCCGTTAATAGTTGCTTAATCAATGTAATTAATAACGCTATCAATTCATTGTTTTATTCCTTTTACTGCATTCTAATTCCAAAGGCAGCTAATCTCTTGTCCATTTTCCATTTATTATGCATTAGTAATTTTCTACTCTTAACTTGCAACTTTTTATTGCAACATTTGAATTTATGCGCGTGTGTTTATATATATATATAAGCACTCTTTATTTCTTTCTTTCTTTTTAAATTCAAACGGCATTATGCCTTCATTTATTTCTTACATATTTTCGTTGACTGTAGATTTATTTTGGATTTCTCTTTCATATGTATATATTTTTACACACACATATACACATATATTTACATATGCATGTATACATATATTTTTATATTCATCTTTATGTATAATTTTCTTTATATGGGCATTTATACATATTTTCCTCTTAGAATATGCATATTATTAATTGTTCCTCTAAAATAAAAATATGGCATCAGCAGGACTCGAACTTGTACCACTCACTTGGGAGAGACCTGTGTTTACCAACTGGGCCACATAGGCTTTTGTTCATAAGATTCAAATGTCTTTCTTTTTTTAGTTTTCTTCTTATACCTTCTTTTCACATTTGTTGTAATATTTCAATTAAAGATATATTTTTCATCTTAAATCCATTTCCTGCAAACCAGAGGTCTAAATTAATCATAAAATCACCATGGATGCAATGACGCTAATTCCGTGACCCAATTCTGAAAGCTTTTCAAATTTTATTTTATTATTTGATTAATAATGCGGGGTATTACATAAAATGACTATTTTTCCATATTCAATTAAATCGATAAATATAATTTAATTTCAAAATATTTAAATTCTTTGAAAAACAAATTAAAATTATCATACATGTCCAAATAGAATACCATATAGTTCCAAATTAAACATATTTGGGTTTATAGCTCGATATTTCATTTCAGGTCTAATCGATATTCAATTTATAATAAAACTCCTTTATTTATTTTTAAAATCCGTGATGGTTTATAAATGATTCCATAGCGACTTTCTAAAAATTTGATTTGGACATAACTCCAAAACCTACAAGATGAAATCTCAAATTTTCAACTTTCATTAGAAAACTATAGTTCAATAAATTTGATCGGTTCTTGTTTTAACGAATTCTGACTTATATTGGATCCTATACATTCATGTAAAGCTCAAAATGTAATATTATGAACTACAAAGTCGTTGCGAGATCGTTTTTAATTATATTATAAATTATACATTCAGACCTTAAATTAAATAAATTTCAAGTCATTTATTCTCAATATAAATCATTTTAAATATTTAAATAAATTTAAATATTCCTTAATAAAATCTGGTCCATTACACTTTTAGTCAAATTGCGGAACTCAATTCACAAGTATTTATAACTATTACACGTTTCATTTCCCTTCTTAACTGGTTTCTAGTACTTATCGATTGTCGAAAATCGTCGAAAATTCCGATTCCTAGTCAAATATTTAAGGAGGTTTATACTCAAACGACTTCCCAAAATCATTAGTTCCAATGACCTTACAGATATTTCTTAGATTTAGTTCTTAAATTTTTAGTTACTCCTTGGGTTATTCAACTATTTGTTCTAACCGTTCAATCTTTCAGACCCCTTCTAATTAGAAAGAAACCTTGTTTGAAAAGTCTAGGTTATTCCCTTACCTAAATTTACTGGCTTATCTCCTAATAAATGGTTTACCTTATATAGTTCTCACAATTCTTACCAAAATTTGAAGACCTCACTTAACCTTATATCATCAAATACCTTATAATAAAATTGTGAAATTGAATTCACAAAGTATTCGAACTACTTGTATTACAAGACATATCAACTATCCAAAATCGTTGATAATTCTGATTCTTTATCCTAACTTATGGCTTAATTTAAGTTCTTCCTGAATTTCTTTAGGTTCAAAACATGATTTTCTCTTTACCTTTTTCCAAATATTTCACAAATAAACTAAGTTTTAACTATTCCTCAGAGTCATTCAAACCATTCTATTTTTTCATTCTTGGTTTATTCATTATAATTACAACTCCATATGAATACTTAGAATTTCATAGTTTGACCAAGGATGTTTATATTCAAATTCTAACTACCTTAACTAATTTGTTTTGGGGAGATCACATATACTTATAATTTAATAATTTTGATCTCCCAATTTATTATTTATACATGATTTATCTATATTTCAAAACAATTCCTTTTATATTCAAATCATATTAATTTTCAAAAACAAAATCGTTTTTATACGAAAATACATTCTCTCATATGTAGTACTCCCAAAATTCATTATAAGGCATTAGTAACCCTATCTCTAATGAGTTTCTCTCTTAGGATATTACAAATCCTATCTTGTATAAATCCTTTCCTTCAATTCAGGTGAGTCGTACCTCAAAGCTTTGCATGAACCAAAGCTCTAATACCACTTTGTAACGAGCCGCCTTTTTTCTTGGTTCTAACCGGTAATTAAACCGGCTCAAACTGTTCATAAAGACAGATTGTTAGGGGTAATTACATATTGGAATAGAAATAAAAGAACTTTTTATTACCATAGCAATAATTTTACATCAAAGTTACAATAATCATCAAAGTACAACAGAAACATAGTGGAAAGAAATAAATGTAAACTCTCAACGGAAGAATAATGATCCAGAATAAAGCTCTAACTCCAATCCTAAATGTAGATCCAACTAATGCCAAGACTAAATATAAAAACCAAACTACTAACTACCTGTATGGAAAATAATGGGCATCCAGAGTTTAGGGAAGGAACAATAAACTCCAGGTCAGTCATGGGACTGGCGCAAGAACTCAAAACAATTATATTTAGGTTTATTTTAAAGTGAAGTAAATCATAAGACCACATTATTACACGGAACAGGTTTTTCCCTTATGAATACCAGTGCATGAAAATTTGTAATGCTTTTTGGAAAATGAAGCCATCATAAGGTCTCACGGCACAAACGCAATGCAAACGCACACATGGGCGAGGTTTCTCCCTATAGTAACCAAAAATGCTTCTTACGAAGAAAATTCTCTGATATTATCATTAGTGCGCAGTGTGGAAAACCATTTCACAAGCAAATGTATTAATCCTCGCCAGCATAATACCCTATCCCATTATATTGACATAATAGTATACAACCAAAACTGTAAAGGCTCGTAGTGGAGGATGGGCTTCCAACAAATGACCAGGCTAAACAACTTCCTTATCTGGTGGTTGAATCTCTAGAGGGATTCCCCGAGAACCAACACGAGGTCGGTCCATCCCCTTAACTAGATGAATTAGAACGCGCCTAGCGTTACCAACCGTGAACCGAGCGCCCGCAACATCAACATCCACATAAGTAGAAGTTGCCACATAAGTAATGCTTGGGCTCCATACCATGGTACACTTTTTATCTAGAAGGAGATGACAACCCATATCTTCACTGCATTTTTTCTATTTTTGCCATTTACTAGGGAGTGAGGCTTGCCGAAGTCACGTTACACGGAGCTACATTTCACTAAGTGATGCTTTGATCATCAATAGCTCATCACTTGGTATGCCATACTGTCATTCTATAACATATAATTGATAATCACTAACCATATTACCTTTGAGCTCGTACATCTCAAAGAAGGGTGTTAAGCTAAGAGAATAAATTCTCTACCACTAATCAAAAATATGTTTAGTAAGAATAAATCATACATTACAAAATACAATATTAGATACACATCCATACAAGTCCACTCTGAGTTTGAACGAAACCGAAGGCACCTTATTCCTTGTCCAAAAAAGGTGAGAGGCCCTTGCAAATTCGAATCTCTTCAAGTACGCTGAAATCGTTGATATAAGTAACCTCGTTTGGGTGGCCACCCAATTCGAGACATCAATGAGCAATCACTTCGATGTGAAGTGTTCCGGTTTTCAACCATCGTCTTCAAAATCTTCATTTGGTCCATTTCGTTGTATCATTATTCAAAATGGTTTTCGGATAGAAATATGATCCCGGTCTTTCCGAATAATGAGCATCATTTGAAAAGCATTTAGACTTATACAAGATTTCAGTCAAGTCTCCTTTCACTTTAGATTTCAGTAAATCAAAAAAATTCAATTTCTTATCCTTTTAACAAAAATACTTATTTGAAAAACTTATTAATCCAAAAAATCATGTCCTTTCAAACTTTAAGTCAAAACTCATCTTACCCAGAAATCCATTTTCCAAAAATTCATTTCATAACTTCCTCTTTAAAACATATCATTCAAATCAAATATAATTTAGCTTCAAAAATATTAATCGTCATTCACTCATATTTCTACCCAGATTCATTAAATCTTTTTTCCTTTACTTTCCTCTTAAAACCCATCCCCAAATCAAGACCATTAAGTATCATTTCAAATAGCCTTTACAAAATCTTTGTCCTCTTTGCATTCCAAGTCATGATTTAATCTTTGGCGGGTTAAAGAATAATGTTATTTACGATAACATTCACAACAAACCCAAAACTAATCTATATCAAATATAAGATTTAAATAGAGATTATCAACTTACACTCGATACCAATTCCCATAATCAGCGAATGCTATAAGTGGAATAACGATAAATATCTTTCAAATTCCCCAAATAGTATACGTTTTAACTACAAAATTCCATACCAAATATCCGAAGATTATTTCTATCCAAACTCATCATTTAAATTTGAAAAATTTATCCCAAAGAATAAATTCATTTCATATAGGAACTGGATAGAAGTTACATCTACTTATGTTCGAAATCAATTTCCATATTCGATTAATACTATAAGTGGAATAACGGTAATTCTACCTTTTAAATTCCATGAATAGTACCAGTTTACTTATGGACTTAATAACAACATCCGAATATCACTTTCCTCCATTTCCAATTTCATTACTATTTGGAAAACCATTTTATCTCTAGATAAATTAATCTTACTTAAAACTAATATGTTTTAAATACTATAAACTTCTAAAAATATTTCGTTAATCATTACAAAATGATCATTTAAGTTTTGGATAATGATTCATATGTTTAAAACTTCAAAATATATACTATTTTCAAAAAAAATGTTATAAAAATGTTTCAAAAGTGTTATAAAGCATCACAAAACAGTGTTGATTAAAATAAAGTTTATATTACCTGTAACAACCCGGATCTCGATAGACCGATTTTTTTTTTCAAAAACCCAATCCATCGAAACCCGTGTTGGTTTGCTCTGGTATCCTGCATAAAAAGACAGAGACATAAAACATGTCAGAGTTCGAAAAACATCTCACAGCGGAAGGAACAAAATATAATATAATCAAAACATAGCTTTACCTTAATAATAATACTACCTAGCCAGTATCCAAAGCTACAACATCTCTGTCTCAAGCCTAACCTGCAACAATGTTATGAGGAGGGGGTCAGAACATAAGTTATATGCAAATGAGTTTAAAGTACACACTTTGGATAATCCTACATATACCATTCAGTTACATTTTCTTATTTATTAGGTTATTGGTGTCAACAGCGCTCCATGCTTACACACACACTCAATGCACCCATCTACTCCCTAGTAGATTAACCTAATATAATATATATGTAGCTACCCAAAAATTAAGGTACACCCTATGGTACCGCACTCGCACGGTCCTCACTGTATCATCGCAGGAATATATGCAGTCCCTCATCCTACATCCGAGTGACGTACGGATCTCTGTATATAATGATGCTACGTCTGCATGGAACCATTGTAACTATGTTACGTAGGCGTAATGACTGCCATCATCGAATAATACCCTCTAGTCTACGATACACCACCTATAGCAGACATGTGTGTACCTAGACTTTCCCACGTACGTATAGCCAAACGTATTCGATGCCTAACCCGCACACCTAGCATGTGTGCGTGCCCGAGTTCCGTGGCAGGGCTACACACGGAACTCGATCATGAGCTTTCCTTATATTTGTGCAGGTCCTCCTTTAAGAGCCTCTCACACAAATATCCCTAGGGTATGTTTTTCTATGGTGGCTATAGCCCTACCTCGGCCCCTCACTTAAACTACTAAAGACTACAAGAGCTAAGCAACATGCCCCTAAGTAAACAATCTAACCATCCATGTGGCGTCTACCCTCAACCACCGCCTCGACAGTGAAAGGTCGATGGCCTCTTGGGTTTAGCTCTAGTCTTTCCGCATCTCGCTGGCTGCCGATGACATGTTCTCGATGACCTATACTATCTTTGTTGGTCCTGACCCTCCGCCTCTGAAGTGAGGCAGCTGCCGAGCTACCCTTAATGTCACCACGTCACAGCATTCTGACTGCCCCCTACTTGTGCAGTCAAGGCCCATCCACTTGATAGTTACACGCAGACCCAACCTCTGTGAGCACAGTCCGAAACTACACCACCACAGAGGACTACCAGAAGCACCTTTAACGTCTCAGGAAGCCACGTGCTCCCCTTCCAGTCCGTCGAAGCCGCCAGAATAATCAGATTAACATGCGCTCCCCTTGTGTCTTACGACACCACGATGATCCACCCCGTTTAGTTATTCATCCTCTAACATATGGACTATCCCAAGCGCCTCAGTTTACTGTGTCATTAGATCCTATGTCTAATCATCAATTACGCGCTTGCTCCACCTCGATATATTTCCCATTAACTTGGTTGTTTCCATTTTCTCTTAACTTCTTCTTTAAGTTACCAAGTTTCTCTTGCTTATTAACCTCATTCATAACTTAATTCATTTAAGTTCATTAATAAGCCTACAACATGTTATTCTCTATATTGTAATTCAATATTCATGTCCCATCTCATGGTTGCCATAACATGTTCTACTTAATTTATAATTAAGTACATCTTAGTTTACATGTTTTATTTCATTCAACATTTATGATTAAATATAACTTACTTATCTCCATAAATTTGCCTTCTTCTTTCTCATTTAATTATAATCTCGTCGTACACCGTCATTGCAATTTATCATAATTTACTTATTAACTTAGTTTTCTTAACTAAGGTTTAGTAATAAGTTTCCCTTTTCCTTCATATAACTTATGTTATCCTCATTTATGGATTTATTCTTATTCTTGCTAATTACTTAATCGATTAAGTACAACTTTATTACATAAATTATTTCATCTTCTCCTATCGTTCATTATAACTTACCTTATTTTTTAAGTTATAATTCCCACTTGTCCCTAGGACAAGCCTACCTATTATCTTTCCTCTTCTTATTCAAGTTCATTCCTAATAGGTTGTTATCAGTGCCCGTTTTGGCGTTAATTAAGATTTACTTTATCCTTCCCACTTCTTTAATAAGTTTACTTAAACCCTACTCAATTGAATTGGTTCGTCATACCGCTACAGATTTAATTAGGTTAAGTATTGCAATTTAACAAATTATCCATGCTACCCATGTTACCCACTTAACCCCTTTTATTATATCCATGTCAACCTTACATATGTCGTCTTGGTTAAGTGTTCATTATTATTTATTATGTCCGTAAATGCGCAAGATCTCTCACATTAGATTGCCATTTGCGGTTGCTAGATAGCGGTTCCGGGCAGACTTCTACCACATCCGAATCTAACCTCGTGTCTTGACACCATTACGGGTCCAATTTCCACCTACGACCTCTCATATTAGATTACCGTTTGCGGTTGCTGGATATACCGGGCGGTTTCAGGCAGACTTCTACCGCAAACCGAATCTAACCTCGTGTCTTAGGCTATAAGTTCTTATTATAACTTATACCATAATTCAAATCTTGGATTATAATATATGTCAATTATCCATAAACCCCCAATTCACGTTTTTGATTATAATCCCCTCAACAGATTATGCCTATAATCCCAATTCAACTTATAATCCCGACTCAACTTATAATCCCAATTTCATATTCATAATATCAATTTGATTTATATACATAAATCCCACCATAGTTATATTCATAATTCCAAGCATAGTTATGTCCATATCCCCATTTTAAGTTATGCCCCAAAACTCCCAATCCCATGTTATACCTAAATCAACCTTTTTCCCTTTTTTATTCCCAATACCGTTTCAATCGTATAAATCCACAATAGACGTAGGCTTGAAGATAGCCTAGCTATAAAAATAAAAAGGGAAGAAAGAAAGGAGGAAAACAAGCATAGGCATAAACAACTGTTCATAATAACAAGTTAAATATACGATGATAAAATTAGGCATAGGTGAATTCTAGATCTGATCTACAAACTATGGTGAACTGATATGATTCTAGTCCAAATCTTAGATCCAATTACTTATTAGGTATTTTAATCTATAAGTACCACAAACTCACTTTATCGGATTAGCTCTTCAATATGTTTATTATGTGTGTAAATGGGGAATGGCGAACGATAGATCTACTATTATACAAAATATGTATTTTAAATCCACTCACCTTGATTGGAGCAGAAGAAGAGAATTAGGCTTTGTTGTTATAGATCTATAATTTTCTCAATCCGTTGCTTTGATTAGATCTAAAAGGAGGTTGTATTTCTTGAATCACTAATCTTTGATTTCATCTAATCTTTTGTTTTCAGAAAAGGTTTGGAGAGGAAGGAGAAGGAGGAAAAGAGCAGAATTCTGATGTCGTCTTAGAAAGTATGAGGGTTAGGGTTAGGTTTAGATGTTTATTTATAGGTGTAGAAGAAGACCCTGAACCATCGGATTAAGTCAAACAAAATCCGAGTCGCTCATATAAAGAAAAAGTCGTCACAGCAAAAAATTCGGATCGGGGGGAGAGGGGTGTCAACACCCATGTCGACACCCCAATAGGGGGGTCGACACCCATGTCGACACCCCCTAAGGGGTTGACACCCTAGAGCGGGAATTTTCCCGCTCAGCCTGTTTTGGCTGATTTTGAATTTCGAACTCATTTTTTAATAACGATCGGGAATCTTGCTCGATCCGAATCTGTAACAACCCGTATTTTAACAACGTGTTAAGACAAGAATCAAGGCAGAATTAAATATTAAAATCTAAATCAGGGAAAACGGGTTGCGCCATTGCGTTCATCTCGGAAAAATACACGAAATAGAGTCCGAGTTTTCGAAAAATAGAGTCCGTATGACCAAGTTATGGCCCAATGAAGTTTTCAGAAAATTCCATGCCCGAAAACAGTTCAAATTCGAATCCAGATTTAAATTTCAACCAAGGCAGAATGGGCGGGAATTTTCCCGCCCCAGGCAGGGTCGACATAGGGGTCGACACCAGTGTCGACCCCCCCTAATGGGTCGACACCCATGTCGACCCATGGGTCGACACCCATGTCGACCCAGGGGTCGACCCCCCGGTCGGACCAATTTTTCTGGTGCACATGTTTTGGCTCCTGGGTCTTGTTTTAGGGGCTTGTGACGATTTTGGATGGCTCAGACCTATTCTAGGGTTAATCTAAAGGCTGAAATCAATTTCCTACAACTATAAAAAGACCCTAAGACCTAGCTTAAATCATACTATTTCATTTTAGCCTCATGCAGCCGCCATTAAACCTAGAACTATAAATTAATAATACAAAGAACAAAAAATTAAAGAAGACGAAGGATGATTCTTGAAGGCTACAACTAGAAGCTACAACAACTACGACGCTTTAGACAACGGATTTGGGGCTATTTGATTTAAAGTTTTGATTTGGATTGCTTGCTTCATATTGTAAGTTCTATGTCACTTTTTAGGCAAAAACGCTAAAATAACATGGACATGCTATGAATTGAAACCGGATTTAAGAACTATTATTAATCCATGTTTATATTGTTTAACTTTGAATCAAAATTTGGAAATATTGCTATGTTAATGTTGCAAGTTAAACTTATCATGATGTTGATGTTGTTATGAATCACTTGGGCTTAATTTTATTACAAGTTGAACAAATACATGTCCATGGAATCATTACATTCATTGAAATCCTCATGTTGATTAAACCATGCCTATGATGCTAATTAAACCATGTCTATGAGATTAATGAAACTATGCCTGTGATGTTAATATACCTATCATGCTAATGACAAATTGGGAATTGCTAGGTCATGATGAAAAGTTGGAATCATTATGTTTATAATGCTAGATGAGAATCATTATGTTAGAAATACTAAATTGGAATCCACTATGCCTATTAGAATTACCATGCCTTTAATGTTTCATGTTTGTAATAAAATTATTATTATCCCCGAAATGATTATTATGCCTAGGATGTAAAGTTGAATTTATCATGTTGAACTAAGTTGGAACCATTACTATGCCAAGTTATCATCATGCTAGTATTGAAACCATGAGATATGTTATAGCCTGTTTATTATGCAAGTAATGTTGGAATTGTCACGTATGCCTATCACATGTCTGGTGTTATTCCCCTTTATCTCTTGAATTGTTTGTGCTTGTGAACGAAGTACGTTTATATACGTTGGGGATACGATTGGGTAGAATAGGCAAAATTTGAATTGATTATAATCATAAACCGTGAAATTTGGCATAAGTAGAACATGAAATATGGCACGAAAACTCGACTTGAACATGCCATAACTTGACTTGAAACTTGCCTTAGTTGGGCACGAAATTGACATATGAACATGCTATGAAAATAGCACGAATCTGATAAGAACATGAGCATGACTTTAGAAAACAAGAAAGTGGCCAACTCGAGGTTGGGTTGAGTTTGTAGTGTAAATCTGCCCGGAACCGCCCGGCAAATCCAGTTGCTACAAACAATAGGATCCAATGTGGGTAGTTGGTCACATCGCGCTTGAAACCCGAGGTTGGGTTGAGTTCGTAGCGTAAACCTGCCCGGAACCGCCCGGCAAATCCAATGGCTACGAACAATAAGATCCAATGTGAGTGGTTCGGTGCATTAACGAATCAATTAATGCCAATTAAGGTTAAGTCATGAACATGAAAAGACAACTTAACCAACTTGAACACGATTTGTAGGGCTAAGTCATGAACTTGAAACGACAACACTTAGCCAACTTGACATGACACGTAGGCGGGTTAAGTCACAAATTTAAATGACATACTTAACCATCTTGACACGACTAGACTGGAAAAGGATTAAGTCACGAATTACATGACTTAATCGGTTATGCAGGGTTAGGTCACGAATTACATGACCTAATCTGTTAGGCGAAACCCTAGACACGACCCCTTTCAGCAGTAACCCTCTAGATGTATCAAGGTACCCTGGGGCTAGGCCGGGTGGGGCACGATTACTGGGCTGATTGTAAGAGGTGAACGACGGCAGTGGGGTATGCCAGTGTAGGTTCGGTGGACTACGGTCGTGCACGTATTCCGGGGCAGGCACTGGGTATCCGTAGATTTATCTGTGCATCTTGAATCGTGTCAGGGGTTGACACCCTAGGGCTGATACACCCGAAGGTGGACCCAGCACAGGTGACTACATTCGTGATTAGCCGTATGACACGGACACTTGACGAGCTAGAACTTGTAGGGTGCCGATCGACTAGATAATCGCTCCGTAGGACCCCGTATTTGGGTCAGACCCCGTTTCAGGGTCATTTCATGATATTGGGCCGCGGGATTTATTTCGTGATTAACTTGTGACATGGGCTTAGTATACTAGTACAGTCGTTGCAATGAATCTTGAACACGTGATGCTTTTCTTGACTTGTCTTGACTTATTCTGGTCACCTTAGTCTATCTTGTTCACCTTGACACCATTCTTAAGTTTAGTTCCAGTTCATACATGACAGGTTGTTTTAACCGTTTTTATACTGAAAGTCACTAGGACTTACTCAGTCTTTATGACTGACCCTTTTCCTTTCGCCTCTTTTTCTTTCGTTTCCCCCCCAGGTTCTCAGGGAGGAAACACTAGCTCTTAGCTTGGATATCACTTGCTTTGGCTCAGCATGTACGGTTTGCTATGGCTGCTTCATTTTACTGCACTTGGGGAATAAGCTGTTTTTCTGTTTTTAAGTTATTGCTTCTTTGGCTATTATTACAAGACAGTTGTAATGAAGTTATTTGAAATGTTTGTAAAAGACATGGTTTATTTTGGAATGAAATGAAGTTCTGTTTTGCTCATAAATTCTTCCGCTGTTTACTTAATTATTTATTTATGTTATGTCTTGTGATAATTCTGTGATGTTATCTCGATAACACCTCTCCAAAACTAGTGCATTCCCTTTGTGAGTGACCCTAGCAGAGGTGGGGTGTTACAGAATCAGTCGCTAAACCGACCAAGACCGCTCAAAATCCCTGATTGTTTTGAGAACACGACAAATTCGAACGCAAACAGAAGAACATTTCATTGTATATTACAACAATTCCATCAGAATACAAGAATATACATAGTATGAATAAATATTACATAGAAAATATCAGAGATTTAAATTACATTTAAATACATCGTAGCGGAAAAATAAGACAATAGACAACTGAAGGAGATATACGGATACAGAGCTTTCCGTATATCATTCCAGCTGTAAACCAGGTTCCTGTGAATATAAATCTGCAAAACCAAAACAACTAGCTGCCCATGTCAAAAAAAGGGCACTTAGAGTTTAGGTTAAAACAATAAACTCCAGGTCAATCATGGGACTGGTGTGAGAACTAAAACAGTTATCAATCTTTATTTTAAAGTTAGGTAAATCGAGGGACCACGCCATATAACACGGAACGGGTTTCCTCCCAAGAATACCAGTGCATAAAACAACAGTGCAATGCTAAATAAAGAACAATGAAGCTATTATAAGAGCCAGGTCCCATCACACAATGCAACGCAAGCCGGAGGATAGGGTTTTACCTTATAATAGCCAAAGAATGCTTGATACGCTAAAAACAAATCATTTGATACTATTATAGTGTAGAGTGTATGAAAACAACTTCAAATATAAATGTATCATCATAGATGGCATAGTATCCCATGCTACTATGTCGCCATACTAGGCTCTACAAATAAAACCGCAAAGTCATGTATTGGAAGTTGGATTTCCATCTGTGAACCGAGGCAAAAGATAGTCCTCTACCGATTCGAGACTGTTTAGCCCGAGCCTCAGGATCAGAGCTCGAGTGACCCTTGGATCGTCAGGGTCGGTCCACCAATGTGGATTAAAATGCCTGAACACTACGTTTCCCCGCCCTTTGGGGCGTAAATGAGCCAATGAATGACTCCATTGGCTCAACATAGTCACCGATATATCCGAAGCGCCTCGCAACAGCAACAACCACATAAGTCAAACTCGTCAGGGTGTGTAAAACCACTGACGCCACTTCTAGCTAGAAAGAATCACATGCCCTCCCTGAGGTCCTCTCCTATTTCTGGTTCACAACCGGGATGTGAGGCTCGCGAATTCACGTTACACAAAGTTATGCCACACAGGCGGTGCTTTGATCATCAACCACAAGACTTTGCTTTTCAACAGAAGCCTCGATCAATTGCCACTTAGGCATGCCACACAGGCAATTCACTCCATGCGTTTGATATCCATTGATATATAACCTCTGAGCTCGTACGTCTCAGAGAAGGGCGTTAAGCAAAAGAATAAATTCTCCACCACCAAGCAGATAAATATTTAATAAAAATCAACCACACAGAATAAAATCCAATGTCAGACACACAGTCCATTTACAAGTCCGTTCTGGTTCTGAACGAAACCAGAGGCACCTTGTACCTCGCATATCCATCGATCTCCAAGTACGTCTGGACGATCACCAACCGATTCGCTCCTCTTGGGTGTACGGCCCAATCAATATCATCAGTAATTATCCAAACGAAGTGAAGACCTCCGGTCTTCAACCACTGTCTTCATCTTCGACACCACGTCGAATCAGTTATTCAGAATGGGATAAACCCGGTCTTTCTGAATAACTCGCATATATAATAAACAAGTGTTACCCAAACATAACATACGCCTCATTCCAATTCATCAGTCACCAACCATAAATTAGCAAGAGAATAATTCCCCAATCATTAACCCCAAAGGCCGAAACCAACATCAGATCAATACCCAGGAAACCATTCTTCTTAGCTAACCTATAGTTAGTTTCTAAATTTCACATTCTTAGGGAAATGTTCCCATTAATTTTATCAAAGATAAATTCTTTTAAATTTATTCTTTAATCTTCCTTTGAATATCACTTCAAACTAGTCGGGATTATCAAACCACACCGAAGTAATTATTTATTTTATTTCCCAATCCCAACCTATTCATCCCAAGGAGCAAAACTGGTAATACTCCATATCTAACACCACGGTGTTATCGGTAAAGTTAATTACCATTTCACGTTCAAATCTAGTTAAAGATTTAACTATCGCTTGGAGAAAAACTGGTGATACTCCATTCTCGATCATTTTAATCTAATTAAAGATTCATTAAAACTCCACTTAGTTTTAATCTTTAACTGGATTAAAGAACCGATGTCATTTAAAACACGGTTCACGATAAACCCCAAAATCACATTCCATTCTATCAGTCTTTAACCGTAAAATAGCAAGTGAGAAATTCCATAAGTATTAACCCCGAAGGCCGAAACCAACATCAGATCAATACCCAAGAAACCATTCAACTTAACTAATCTCCAGTTAGTTTCTGATTTTCTTAACTCTGTTGGGTCTAAGAACAGTATTATTGAAGATACCGTTCACGACAACCCAAAATCACATTCCATTAATTATCGGGTTAAAGAACAAGTGATATTTAAAACACCATTCACGATAAACCCAAAAATCAATTCAAATTCAATTCCAATTAAATACCATTTAATTGGTACACTTCATTAAATCTAAATAAAAGATTTAATCTTTTTCTCAACTGGGTTTAAGGACAGTGTAAATGAAAACACCATTCACGACAAACCTAAATCACATTTGATATTAAATACAAGGCTCTGAATAGAAAATATATCGGCTTGTATTCAATACCAAATTCCTCGACCAACAAATATCATATTGGAAATAACGATATAAATATATCTTTCAAATTCCCACAACAATATCTATATCATCACGAAATCCAACATCGAAATATTCCAAAGACAATTTCGATTCAAATCCATTCCAATTCAATTATTGGAAATTCTGGTTACTTTTAAAACCATTTCAAATCCACTTTATTTATTTTAAAAATAAATAGAATTATAATTCTAGTTCAAAACTAGTTCATTTCGAAAAAAATCTATTTTTATCTTTTCAAATATGGATTTTTTCATCCTAATTCTTCACAAATCATTTCTTATGATTATACACAAATTATTACTATTTTTAATAATTTTATCAAGGCCCGAACAGTTGATTTCCACTAATGGCCATCGAACTGCACTTACAGCGACCTTTTCCAAATTTGATTTGGACATAATTCCAAATCCAACCGTTAGATTTCGAATCTCTAATATTCATTAGAAAGCTCTTTTCGATACGAACCCAATGGTTCCGGTTTTAGAAGAATCCGACGGTCGGATCTCCCGTAACGTCCATTCGAAGTCAATGGTCAAAATTCGCGAACCGCCGCAGCGCGGCATGTTCTATTCAGGCTATTATATTATATATATATAATATATATATAATATATACTTCGTCGATCCCCCTTGAAAACATATTTTATAAGTCGTTTTAAATTCGTTTTCAAAACAATTTCAACTTCATATTCAATTTTTAATCAAAATTGAATATTCCACATCATCGATATACAAATGATAATATTTTCAAAACGACATATTTTGAAATCACTTCGTTTTCTATATCATTATAAAAATGAATAAAATCGATATAAATATCGTTCACATCAAAATGGCGTTCATATAATCAACACGGCTTTTATTCAACACATGAATATTTTTCAATTCAACCCATGAATTTATTTTCTATTCAACACATGAATTTATTTTCAATTCAACACATGAATTTATTTTCAATATTGGAATGAGGCCCAATCAATTACCATATAATGTTAATTATATGGATTTTCTACAACACATGTATATAATAGCAACGATAAATAATCAACCATCATCCAGAGTGCACCACACAACTGCATAAGCATTAAATATAAATAATTAACGCTTACACAGTCTGTCAATCCATCGATTGACATACAACTAAACAATCAGGATTAGTGTACGTCAAATTTCATCCCAATACCCGTGTGGGGTTTCAAAACAACAAACACAGATTTCATTTGTGCAGTTGGGCGATGTGTAAAATTTATCGTCCCAATCAATATCAGTCAAATCAGTGTATATAAACAAATTGTCCGATTTATTTATAAATATTTATTTTATATACACGTTAAAAAATATATTTTTAACCATAAAATAATTTCCACTATAAAATATTTTATTTCATTCCACATCACACAATCAAATTTCACAACATAGCAACCAAACAATCAAGTCATCCATGGTCTGTGGACGACGGGTGTCGGGTGCTGCTAAGCACCGTCTGCATCCTAGTATATATTTCAACTAGGAAACAAATTAAAAGTAAGGAGTTCTCACTGATTAGCTAAACCAAACGCCGCGACTCTTCATATGTAGGAAGTCTTCGTCGTGCTCGCCTTTTGTCAATTTCATTGTCCGTAGCCACTACACAAATAAAAATCACATTTTTATATTGTTGCTATGTATATAAAAATCACATTTTTATAATTGCTCTATATGGATAAAAATTACATTTTTATACCACCACTATATGGATAAAAATTCTATTTTTACATCGCTACTATATAGATAAAAATTCTAATTTTATTCTTCTCACTATATAAAAATCCGACCTTTTCTATTTGATTTACTAAATAAAAATCCGACCTTTTCTATTTGATTAACTACATAAAAATCTGACCTTTTCTATTCGATTAACTATATAAAAATCCGACCTTTTCTATTCGATTTACTATATAAAAATCTGACCTTTTCTATTGGATTAACTATATAAAAATCCGACCTTTTCTATTTGATTAACTACATAAAAATTCGACATTTTCTGTTTGATTAACTATATAAAAATCCGACCTTTTCTATTTTTAAAAAATCAAACTTTTATATGCATAACTGAAAAATAAAATAAAATGTAAATAAAAATAAAATAAACACTTACAGTCAAAGGTTGGAGGGGGATCAAGGGGGTGATGATGCGGCTGTTAAAGGTCAGGGGCGACTAGGGTTTTGGGCTCGGAGGGGCTTGGGGGTTCGATAGGAGGGAGGAGCGAAGACAGGGAGGGGTTCTGGCGTGCGAGAGGAGGCCGGAGGCCTGGAGCGGCAGTGATGCCCTCCGGTGATGGCGCAGTCGACGAAGAGGGGGTTTTGGGGTGGATTTGGGTCGCGTTCATCGCAGAGAGGGAAGGAGGGGGTACGTCGGAGGGGGCTTCCGACGAAGGAGAGGCAGCGGCAGTCCGCCTGGAGGGCGGCGCAATGGTGGACCCCCCACGGCGGCGGATCCGAACGACTTCGTCGTTCTTTTCTTTCTTTCTTTTTTTTATTTTAATTCTGAACTGAAGGAGAGAGAATTAGAGAGGGAGGGAGTGTTTAAATATTAATATATTAATAACTTAATATTATTTTCTTTCTATAAGAGTTGACTTTTCATTCGACCACCAAACGAGACCCAATGACTGTCGCCCATAGCGTAATACCCCCATTCCGAACACAATGAGATATGTTTCACTGGCCAATTCAATCGTTACGATCAGTTTTCGTCAAAATCAAAATATAAATCAGTATATATTCAATTTGAACGTACATTTTAAATTACCGGGGCCACACGCGGACTTAAAAATTCCCGAAAAATATTACCCAGCTTCGTATTGATGATACGGTCCTAACAAAACTAATTTCGTCTAATTCTGAGACCGTTTGAAAAATGGCTATTTTCTGGTCGACCCAAATTGACTGAAACTATCAAAACACGTTTAGCTTCGCCATGCTCACATATTGATTCAGAAAATTACAAATTTTGAAACCTAGCAATAATTTGACATCCCGGATCCAACAAAAGTGGTTTCATCGAAAACCAAGGTCGTTTGCAAAATTTCCATTTTGAAGGGTCAAAAATCCATAGCGACTATTTTTAATTTTCAACTGGGCATAACTCTCAACTTCTAAAGCGAAATCTCAGTTTCTTACATTCGTTAGAAAGATATGATTAAACAGATTCAAATATTTCTTGTTTCGCTGAAATCCGATTTATTTTGAATCATGTACATTCATTTGAAATTCGATATTGAATTTTCGAACTGCAGCGCCATTTCAGGCTCGTTATATAATTAAAATAAAATTATTCATTTTAGCTTTGTCTAAAATAAATTTTCTGTCGTAATTATTTAAAATAACCCATTTTAAATATTCAAAATTCATTAAAATCGCCAAAATAAAAAATTTAAATTGACTCGGATTTTCCGGGTTGTTACATTTCTGGGCCTATTTCCGAAGTACTGAACCCTGTATATACACACACACACTTCCTATGCGTATACAAACTTCAAACCTTAATAACTTCTTCATACAGTGTCCGATTTATGCAAATTCTTTTTAAAACATGATGCTTACATCCTAAATATACTTGCAGTTCTATGTGAATGCAATATTTTTGAAAATCAAAACATTTTTCACCTAAATTTTCCCACACTCTTACAGAATAAGAGCATAGTTCATCCAATTGTTGCATCCAAAATCCTACCAACCATCATTAAATTCAAAATTTAGAAAAATATAATTTTCTAAATTCTATTTCTTATGTTACAAAAAGGTTTAAAACAGAAAAATTCACTTCGTCTGTTTTTTCTTTTTTGTACCTTTTCTAATTGTGCTTGGATTTTATGTAACTACTCTATAAAGATTTCCTATTTTCCTATCCAAGCACAACTACAAAAGGAAATTTTCTCTTTCTTTTTCAACTTATCTTAGAAAAAGATTTCATTCTTATTCGTCTTTTCTTAAGAATTTCATTTTCTTTTCCCGTTACGTTTGTTGCCTCTCTGAATTTATTGTTTTCTTCTTAGTTAGGCTATTCTCTTTCGTAGCTTATTTGACTTACTCCAATTACTTAAATTTATTTTTCAAATAAGCTTTTCCGTTTTCAACGCAAACAACATCCTACATGGCTACTACTATGGGCCATGAATCTTCGGAATATGTCACTTCCGACAACCACAAGTCCAAACACCAGAATCTACACTCTTACTTGCCCTTCACCACCTAGTAGTCACTACTAGTCCTTGTTGTGTATTACTAGCCTATACCAAGCAACGATTCTAGGCTTTACAATGCTTATGCATTCTATGGCAATTTTCTACTATTCCAAGATAGCCCTTGCTATTTACTTCTTGTTCTTTCTAGACACTAATCCTTACCTACTCCATTTTTTTTCAAAACATGGTTTGGCCTCTTTTTTTTCATATCATTTTCCTTCCAAAGATTAGAAGTGGTTAAAACTTTGTTTTCTTTTCCGAAACTTTCTTTTGCCAAACCATAAAACATGTCACAAAATAAAAATGCAAAACATTTTTTTTCAAATCATAAAACTGGAGTAGACAAGGATAACTATCGTGTTACATTATTTCTACTTATAGTGTTAATTTGGTTGCTCTCTACAAGGTGCAAACATTTACTCTATTCTTACTCTCTACAACCTACTTTGTCTACCCAACAAAATTTCTTCTTAAAACAATTAACAAAATTTATTGTCAACCGAATAGAGATTTCAAAACTTTCTTTTACAAAAATGCAACATTTTGTATGCTTTACTTTTTAGTCCTTTCATATACTAAAATATGAAAACTAGCAAGCTATGCATGCTCTATAATATGCACCTTTTTCATGAGAAAATTCTTTTAAGACAAGAAATCATTATTTTACAAAGTATACCCCACTTTACTTTAAAACCCAATACGAATTTTTCAAATAACAAAAATACTTTTAAGATTAAAACAATGAAAACACCACAAACTCTTTTGCCAAAACTTTTATAATTTCAAGTTCTTAAAAGTTAACAAATGGGTTAGACTCAAAGTGGGTCTCCAAGACAACTAGACTTTCCTAGACACTTTCAATTCTCTCAACTATATATATTCCTAATCCATTTTCCACTTTCTAACCTTTTTCTAATTTATAAGGTTTCACTTCTAAACCCACTAATCTGAAATATTAACATTTCAGTTTCCATCATATGGGATACTTTCTTTTTCCAATACCAAATCATACTGTACACTTCTAACTAAACCACCTAAGGGTCTCAAAATTTCTAGTTTCATTTCTTTAGTGCACAAACTAGTATCCCTACTCTTTTCATATTTTACTCCTTCTATTTAGTTGGCTCCTTATGGATCTAGGTTTATATATATTTATATTTTTGAAAATACAAATACGCTAACTCATTATCTCCCTAAGATCCCTAAACCGAATCTCTGATACCAGATGTAACAACCCGGATCTCGGCAGATCGATTTTTTTCCAAAAACCCAATCCATCGAATCCCGTGTTAGTTTGCTACGGTATCCTACAGAAAAAGACAGAGACATAAAATAGGTCAGGGTTCGGAAAACATCTCACAGCGGAAGGAACAAAATAAAATATAATCAAAACATAGCTTTACCTTAATAAAATACTGCCTAGCCAGTATCCAAAGCTTCAACATCTCTATCTCAAGCGTAACCTGCAACTGTGTTATGAGGAGGGGGTCAGAATATAAGTTGTTTGTGAATGAATTTAAAGTACACACTTTGGATAATCCTACATATACCGTTCAGTTACCGTAACAACCCGGAAAATCAGAACCAACTGAAATTTTTTAATTTGGCTATTTTAGTGGATTTTAAATATTTAAAATAAATTATTTTAAATAAGAAAGGTCAAAAGTTGTAACACCCCGAATTTTAGTTAATACTAAAATTCACTAATTACAGAATAAATGATCTCAGATGTGGGAATTGGGGGTAACGGGCTGCGTCATTGCGTTCGTCTCGGAAAAATACGCGAAATAGAGTCCGAGTTTTCGAGAATCGGGGTCCATATGGCCCGGTTATGGCCCAATGAAGTTGGCAGAAAAATCAAGTTAAAAACAGATTTAGGAATGTAAAACTACATTTCGAAATTGGAGCCAGCAGGGGGCCAGGCGGGAAAGTTCCCGCCCTACCCATGTCGACAGGGCTGTCGACAGGCCTGTCAACTGGGGGGTCGACTGCCCTGTCGACAGGGGTGTCGACATGGGCGCGGCGTCCAAAGAACCTGGGTGCACCAGGTTGGGTTTTAGGCTGGCTTGGAGGGCTGGGTTCTAGAGATTTCCTAAATCTAACGGACCTAATCTAACCTAGGGTTAATCTAAGGGCCTAAAACACTCACCTAATCTATAAATACACCCTAAACCTACCCTAATCCATACTAAAAATAGGAATGATGGCCTCATGCCGCCAAAATCAAACTTGAGAGAGCCTCCACTAGTTTATGAAGGAAGTTGCAAGCTAATCACTCTCTAATCAACCTCTAATCATCATCTTCTTCATATTTAGCAACTAGTTCTACTTCATAAGTTTGCTAATCTTGATTTTGGTGAGTTTCTATCACTTTAACATCAATTGCTAAAGTAAGTAGATTAGGTGTAATGAGACTTATGGTCTTAAATGCGGATTAGTGAGTTTGAATCATTTATAATGATATGCTACTCTATGTTTTCCTATGTTTATGCATATTTAATAAGTGGGTTTATGCATGCTTAATAAGTTGGTTTATGCATGTTTAACAAGTGGGTTTATGCATGTTTAATAAGTGGGTTTATGCAAGTTATGCATGCTTATGCAAGTATGTGGATGTTTATGCAAGTATGTAAATGCTTATGCAAGTTATGTATAAGCTTAAATGCAAGTTTAACAAGATATGCAAGTTATGCATGCTTATGCAAGTATGTGAATGCTTATGCAAGTTATGTATATGCTTAAATGCAAGTTTAACATGATATGCAAGTTATGCATGCTTATGCAAGTATGTGGATGTTTATGCAAGTATGTAAATGCTTATGCAAGTTATGTATATGCTTAAATGCAAGTTTAACATGATATGCAAGTTATGCATGCTTATGCAAGTATGTGAATGCTTATGCAAGTTATGTATATGCTTAAATGCAAGTTTAACATGATATGCAAGTTATGCATGCTTATGCAAGTATGTGAATGCTTATGTAAGTATGTGAACGCTTATGCAAGTATGTGAATGCTTATGCAAGAATGTGAATGCTTATGCAAGTTATGTGTATGCTTAAGTGCATGTTTAACATGTTATGCAAGTTATGAGAATGCTTATATGCAAGTTCAACATGCAAGATATGTGTATGATAATATGCAAGCTCATATGCAACATGATATGCAAGTCATGTGTATGATAATATGCAAGTTTGGGATTAATGTAGTTGGGTTAATATATGCTCATATATGCAAGTTGACATCCTCTTAACCCATGATAAAGTTATATGCTAAGATGTGGTTAAACCCATGATATTTGTGAGGGATCTTCCCTTTATTATGTCATGAAATGAGAACGATTTACGTGGGGAACGATGGGGTTAATAAATATGTTAATAAAAGTATGATTGGGTATGATTAAGCATATCATAAAAATAAATTAACATAAGTGGGAATTTACCTATTGAGTTAGGTCTACCCCATAGAAGTTTACCTATTGAGTTAGGTCTACCCATGTTATGAAAAACTTGATATTAATTAGGGATAATTAATATGGGGGTGATTAATTAGGTGTAATTAATCAACTAAGACACGAGGTTGAACCCTTTTGTAGCGGAAGTCTGCCCGGAACCGACCGGCCATCCAGCGGCTACAAATGATTGGCCCAATGTGAGAGGTCTTAGTCACAAATTAAATACATGATTAAAGTAAAGACACGAGGTTAGACCCTTTGTATGACAGAAGTCTGCCCGGAACCAACCGGCATATCCAGCAGTCATAAAAGATGGTCTAATGTGAGAGGTCTTTATGAGGTCATGATCTTAATTAATTAATTAAGAAACACTTAACCATATTAGCATGTAGAGGGACATGAGGGGTTAAGTGGGTGCCTTGGATGGCATGTGGAAATCTAGTGGGTTGCCTTGGGTGGCAATAGAAAATACGATTAGAATACTTAACCAAGTGGAAACATGTAATTAAACATGATTAAAGGGTTAAGTGGGATACACTAGATAAGTGACAAGCTTAGGTGGGTAGCTTGTTGGGGGCCCATTTCAACCAATATCCCAAACGTATCTTTGTGGGCTCGACTCTAGTCGGGTGACGGGACACGCATATTGGGCTTGACTATAAGTGGCCAAACGGGTTAGCGGTGGCAACGCAGGATCAACGGGTTTCATATGCGTGTGTGGACCCGGGCTGGTTGGTAAGTCGTTGTTGCATCGTGTAGATATAAAGCCGTGCACCGTTGATATTATCAGGTGGCCACTTTGGGGAATGATACACCCCATTGTGGGACCAGCACGGGTATCTACGGTAGGGAGCCGATCGCTGGGGAGTAGTGGGTACACCTAATAAAGATAGGGGCAGACGGCACCTATGTAGGGGTACACGAAACTACTGGGAAAATTTTCTAAGTTCTTGGGAGGGATCAACCTTTAAGTAGAAATGACTGGTGTGGTGCAGTGTAGTAATTATCCTTGGTTGGGTAAATGCGTCTTTACAGTTATCTTAGTTTATCCTAAGACTACCAAGCTGCTTAGTGTAGCCATTCATCCCCAGACATTACCGTAGGTCAAGTTTATGTCTTCTCTGGTTACTTTAATGATTGTATTGTTAAAGTTATAGGACTCGCTCAGACTTATCTCTGACCCCGTTGTTTTTATCTTTTTCCCAACCCTCAGGTCCTACGGTGGATCCTAGCAGTAGTGGAGCTTGATCGGATTGCTGTTCCAGTCTTTAGGAGCTTGGATAGATGTAAAGCTCCAGTTACCCAGTTATCTTTTCTTTTGTCTTGGCTACTGTATGAGAGAGTGGGATTATGTACTTCTTTATTTTGATGGATATTGTACTTGACTTTTATTGTGGTTTTATGATGTAACCAGACATGTTTACTTCCTCTGTTATGAGATGGTGTTTTAAATTTCAAGTACTATTTATATCTGTCTTGTTGTAATTTTTCTGTTCTATATTTACTAAAATACTCCACCGATGCTATGGCATTCCCTTAGTGAGTGACCATAGCGGGCGTGGGGTGTTACACGTGGTATCAGAGCAAAGGTTACCGGAACAGATAAAATTTTTGGAAAACTATTTTTCTAAAAACATTTTTGGAAGAGATATTTTCAAAAACATGTCTTTAAAGAGAAAAGTTTTTGAAAGAAAAGCATAATCCCCAATAGCCATATCTATATCCTTCGAATTCTCCGTTTTGAATCTTTCCTTTTTCGTTTCAGCATGGCTGAGAATCTTAACTTTTCGGAGGGTGTGACGATACCAGTATGGTATAGGAGATTGATGGAGGCTAGGGCCACCACTGCGGGTCCAGAAAATGTTCCTCCACCAACCGTAGCACCCGATCTTCCTCCTCCCCCTCCTCCTCGCACGGATACTTTTGCTAAGACTTGCAAGGAATTTAAAGCTATGGGAGGGAAACCTTTTCAAGGATCTGAAACTTTTGTGGAGGCTAGGAATTGGCTTAAAGAGGTGGAAGAATTGATAGATATCTTTGAGATGGAAGAAGGAAAGAAAGTCAAGTTAGCTGCTTGGTTAATGAAAGGAGAGGCCTCATTCTGGTGGGAGGTTACTAATGGAGAACGCCCCGTTGACTCTTGGGCGGATTTTAGGCAAAGATTTGTGGCAAAGTTTCTCTCAAGGGCGGAGGAAAACTTGTATATGGAAAGATTCTTGACTCTAAAGCAAGGAAATCTCTCAGTGAAGGAATATGTCAACAAGTTTAATCAATTGGCAAGGTTTGGCCTAGACATGGTGAATACACCGGAGAAGAAGGCTTTGAGGTTCGTGAAAGGCTTGAATGAACCGATGCATGGGTTGGCTATGACTCATATCCCTATGGGGGCCACCTTTGAGAAGTTAGTTGACATGGCACTCATGCATGAAGAAGAGAAGGGTCCCAATACTAATAAGGCACCCGAGAAGAAGGGAGATCAAAAGAGAACTCAGCAACAACAGCAAAATAAAGGTGGGAAAGGCAACGGTGGCAAGGGCAAGAAGAAGAAGTGTTTCAATTGTGGGACACCTGGCCACCTAAGCAAGGATTGTCGCAAGAAGAAGAAGACTGGCTGCTTCCACTGTGGCGAAGCAGGGCATCTAGTGAAAGACTGTCCTAAGAAGGGGCAAAGGACGGGATCTACCTCAGGAGGACAGGTGCAAGCTCTTATGGCACCGAGTCAGGCTAGGGGGCAAGTACAGGCTCTTGCGGTTCCACCGATTCAGGAAAGAGGTAGAACTATCTCCGTTGAAAGTCTGGTTTTTCTATTTGATCATCCTGTCCGTACATTGTTTGATTCAGGCGCATCGCATTCGTTTATCTCATCATCAATAGTTGAGTCACTGCACTTAGACACCAGTCTGGTAGATGATCCCTTGGTTGTTTCAAACCCAATTGGGGGCTCCACTTATTTGTCCATGATATGTTTGGGTTTGAAGATTTCTATACTTAGCATTGAGTTTAGATGTGATGCTTTTGTGTTGGGCTTCACGGGCTATGGGTTGATTTTGGGCATGGACTGGTTATCCAGTAATGGTGCTGTTCTTGATTGCGAAAGGAGAGTTGTTAGGCTCATGACCCGCTTGGGTAACACTCTCGAGATTTCTTGTAATCCCATGGATTCTGTTATGCTAAGTTATCTTGAATCGCTTGACGCTTCGGTCGAGAGTTTGCAATTTGTTAGAGTGGTCCGGGAATATCCGGATGTGTTTGAGGAGGTGAAGGGCTTACCTCCGAAGCGGGAGATTGACTTCCGAATATATCTGGTGGATAATGCTAAACCTGTATCTTTACCAGTGCGCCACATGGCTCCTCGTGAGAGGAGGGAACTCCATAAGCAAGTAGGGGAGTTGCTTGAGAAGGGGTTCATAAGACGGAGTATATCGGAGTGGGGTGCTCCAGTAGTATTTGCTACGAAGGCGGATGGGTCCCTCAGACTTTGTGTAGACTATAGAGAACTCAACAAGCTCAAAAAGAAGAATAGACACCCATTGCCGAGGATTGATGATCTTTGCGATCAGTTGGTTGGCGCTTCAGTATTTTCTCAGTTGGACTTAGCCACGGGGTTTCATCAGATGAGAGTGGCTGAGGATAGCATAGACAAGACTGCCTTTAGAACTCCGGATGGTTTCTATGAGTGGCTGGTGATGCCATTTTGGTTGACAAACGCCCCTGCATACATTGTTGATTTGATGAGTAGGGTGTTCAGAGAGTTCCTTAATAAATTCGTGGTGGTCTTTGTGGATGATATCTTAGTATTTTCTAAGAGTGAAGAAGAGCATGCCCTACATCTTGGGGAGGTATTGAAGACTCTTCGAGCACATAGCCTTAAGGCTAAATTCTCTAAATGTCACTTCTGAAGGAAGGAGGTGCGGTTCTTGGGGCACGTGGTCTCCAAGGAAGGGATAGCTGTGGATCCCGCGAAGGTAGTATCAATTCAGGATTGGAAGGTTCCGAAGAATGCTACCGAAGTAAGAAGTTTCTTGGGGTTGGCGGGTTACTATAGGAAGTTTATCAAAGACTTCGCGAAGATATCAGCCCCATTAACCCGCTTAACGAAGAAGAATCTTGTTTTCACATGGGACGTAGATTGTGATGATGCGTTCCGACGGTTAAAGAGAGCTTTAACCACTGCTCCAGTTTTAGTGTTGCCAGATGGGAGCAAGCCATTTGTTGTTTATACCGATGCTTGTGGGACAGGACTTGGCGCAGTCTTAATGCAGGAGGGAAGGGTGATAGCCTATGGTGGAAGGCAGTTGAGAGTGCATGAGAAAAATTACCCTACCCATGATTTAGAGTTGGCCGCTATTGTTTTTGCGCTTAAGATTTGGCGCCATTATCTTCTTGGTGAGAGATTCGAATTGTTCACTGACCACAAATCATTGAAATACTTGTTTTCTCAGAAGGATTTGAATTTGAGACAGCAAAGGTGGATGGAGTTCTTAGCATCCTATGATTTCGAGATAGCATATACCCCTGGCAAGGGTAACGTGGTGGCGGACGCCTTGAGCAGAAAGAGGTTGTCCTTGAGTCCATTGTTCGTGGAACAACGAAGCTTGGAATTTATCTCGATGTTTGATTTCAGACCTTCCATTGATTATGTACCCGGTTTGCTAGCTTCCTTGGAGGTTAGACCTACTCTTTTGGGGCGGATTGGAGAAGCACAGAGGGACGACCCACAGTTGGTTGAGTTGGTGGAGAAGCTCATAAGGGGGGAGTCGTCCAGCCATTTGAGTAGGTACACCCTAGACGATAGGGGGTGCTTGCGTAGAGACGGTAGACTTTGTGTACCGCAAGACGAGGGTTTGAGGAAGGTTATTCTTGATGATGCACACCGTTCTAGGATGACCATTCATCCCGGTGGGGACAAGATGTACCAAGACATGAAGAGGGTTTTCTTCTGGGCCGGTATGAAGAAAGATGTGGCCGAATATGTCGCTCGATGCTTGGTGTGCCAACAAGTGAAGGCGGAGCAAAAGAAACCTGGTGGGTTGCTTCACCCATTGGAAGTTCCGCAATGGAAGTGGGATAGCGTCTCGATGGATTTTATTGACGGATTACCCAGATCGAGAAAGGGTAATACGGGAATTTGGGTTGTGGTAGACAGACTTACTAAAAGCGCCCATTTCATACCTGTGAAGAGCAAGAGGACTGCTCCATGGCTAGCTTCAGTATATCTTCGAGAGATAGTTCGATTGCATGGGGTACCCTCTAGCATAGTGAGTGATCGAGATCCTATCTTCACTAGCGAGTTCTGGAGAAGTTTGCAAGAAGCAGTGGGGACTCAATTGTGTCTGAGCACCGCATATCATCCTCAGACGGACGGCCAGACTGAGAGGGTGAATCGTGTTCTAGAAGACCTTTTGAGACTTTGTATCTTAGATTTTGGAGGTACATGGGAAGAGCATCTTCCATTGGTGGAGTTCGCATATAATAACAGCTTTCAGTCCAGTATTGGTATGGCTCCTTTCGAAGCTCTCTATGGTAGGCCTTGTCGATCACCTACATGTTGGTGGGAATCTACGGATAAGATCTTGCTTGGGCCTGATATGATTAGGGAGACTTCTGAGAAGATTGACTTGATTCGAAGAAGGATGAAAGCAGCGCAGGATAGGCAAAAATCTTATGCGGACAAGAGAAGGACGGATCTTGAGTTTGAAGTTGGGGACATGGTCTTTGTCAAAGTGTCTCCATTGCGAAATGTGGTTCGCTTTGGATCTGTTGGGAAGTTAGCGCCAAGGTTCGTAGGGCCATTTCCCATTAAGGAAAGAGTTGGACGGATGGCATATAGAGTGGAGTTGCCTGACATACTTAGTGGTGTACATGATGTATTCCATGTGTCACATTTGAGGAAGTGCTTACATGAGACCGCAGAGGTGGTAGAGCCGAGCTTGCTTAAAGAAGTGGAAGTAGAGCGTGATGCGACTATTCGACGAGCTCCTACCCGCATCCTTGGGTCAGAGACTAGGAGGTTGAGAAACAGAGAGGTTCAACTAGTCAAAGTGCAATGGGGAAAAGAGGAGAGCAACGCAACTTGGGAGACGGAAGCGAAGATGCGTTCATTGTACCCATTTCTTTTTGAGGGTATGTCTTTACTTTCTCCTCTATCGTTGTCTAGTACTTATCTTATCTTTAGTATATCCTCTCGTTAGTACTGTTTGACCTTTAGATAGGGTAAACCTATGGTTGAAACATGTGTTTGAGACATGTTATGGTTGATGGATGCAAGTGGATGCTAGTGGTTGCTCGTGGATGCATATACGCACACTCTAGGCACTAGATCGGCTCAATCACTTCATATTGCATATTGCATAAAAATTGTGTGTAGGAAGCTATATTTATGGATGTATAATGATTGTGTTATCATATGGATGATGCATTTTGGTGAATGATTGTGCACTCATGTAGATATTGTATGTGTCGATAGGGCTCTCTCGCATACATAATGGATGCATGGCACTATCATGGTTTGCATATGTTCATACATTAGATAGGGAACATATACACACACTCTTTGCATATGCTCATACATCATTAGAAATTGTTTTAAGGACAATGGATGCCCGTGTTTGATGGATTGAGTAGATGGTTGTTTGGATGGAAGGATATGCATTCTCCTTAGCTTAGAGATTTCGGGGACGAAATCCTTTAAGGAGGGGAGAATGTAACACCCCGAATTTTAGTTAATACTAAAATTCACTAATTACAGAATAAATAATCTCATATGTGGGAATTGGGGGTAACGGGCTGCATCATTGCGTTCGTCTCGGAAAAATACGCGAAATAGAGTCCGAGTTTTCGAGAATCGGGGTCCGTATGGCCCGGTTATGGCCCAATGAAGTTGGCAGAAAAATAAAGTTAAAAACAGATTTAGGAATGCAAAACTACAATTCGAAATTGGAGCCAGCAGGGGGCCAGGCGGGAAAGTTCCCGCCCTACCCATGTCGACAGGGCTGTCGACAGGCCTGTCGACTGGGGGGTCGACTGCCCTGTCGACAGGGGTGTCGACATGGGCGCGGCGTCCAGAGAACCTGGGTGCACCAGGTTGGGTTTTAGGCTGGCTTGGAGGGCTGGGTTCTAGAGATTTCCTAAATCTAACGGACCTAATCTAACCTAGGGTTAATCTAAGGGCCTAAAACACTCACCTAATCTATAAATACACCTTAAACCTACCCTAATCCATACTAAAAATAGGAATGATGGCCTCATGCCGCCAAAATCAAACTTGAGAGAGCCTCCACTAGTTTATGAAGGAAGTTGCAAGCTAATCACTCTCTAATCAACCTCTAATCATCATCTTCTTCATATTTAGCAACTAGTTCTACTTCATAAGTTTGCTAATCTTGATTTTGGTGAGTTTCTATCACTTTTTACATCAATTGCTAAAGTAAGTAGATTAGGTGTAATGAGACTTATGGTCTTAAATGCGGATTAGTGAGTTTGAATCATTTATAATGATATGCTACTCTATGTTTTCCTATGTTTATGCATATTTAATAAGTGGGTTTATGCATGCTTAATAAGTTGGTTTATGCATGTTTAACAAGTGGGTTTATGCATGTTTAATAAGTGGGTTTATGCAAGTTATGCATGCTTATGCAAGTATGTGGATGTTTATGCAAGTATGTAAATGCTTATGCAAGTTATGTAT
The DNA here is from genome assembly GCA_030737875.1 of Allium sativum. Taxonomy (NCBI): domain Eukaryota; kingdom Viridiplantae; phylum Streptophyta; class Magnoliopsida; order Asparagales; family Amaryllidaceae; genus Allium; species Allium sativum. The sequence continues at coordinate 416,222,486 of CM060913.1, read as the reverse complement.
ATGCTTAAATGCAAGTTTAACATGATATGCAAGTTATGCATGCTTATGCAAGTATGTGAATGCTTATGCAAGTTATGTATATGCTTAAATGCAAGTTTAACATGATATGCAAGTTATGCATGCTTATGCAAGTATGTGGATGTTTATGCAAGTATGTAAATGCTTATGCAAGTTATGTATATGCTTAAATGCAAGTTTAACATGATATGCAAGTTATGCATGCTTATGCAAGTATGTGAATGCTTATGCAAGTTATGTATATGCTTAAATGCAAGTTTAATATGATATGCAAGTTATGCATGCTTATGCAAGTATGTGAATGCTTATGTAAGTATGTGAATGCTTATGCAAGTATGTGAATGCTTATGCAAGAATGTGAATGCTTATGCAAGTTATGTGTATGCTTAAGTGCATGTTTAACATGTTATGCAAGTTATGAGAATGCTTATATGCAAGTTCAACATGTTATGCAAGATATGTGTATGATAATATGCAAGCTCATATGCAACATGATATGCAAGTCATGTGTATGATAATATGCAAGTTTGGGATTAATGTAGTTGGGTTAATATATGCTCATATATGCAAGTTGACATCCTCTTAACCCATGATAAAGTTATATGCTAAGATGTGGTTAAACCCATGATATTTGTGATGGATCTTCCCTTTATTATGTCATGAAATGAGAACGATTTACGTGGGGAACGATGGGGTTAATAAATATGTTAATAAAAGTATGATTGGGTATGATTAAGCATACCATAAAAATAAATTAACATAAGTGGGAATTTACCTATTGAGTTAGGTCTACCCCATGGGAATTTACCTATTGAGTTAGGTCTACCCATGTTATGAAAAACTTGATATTAATTAGGGATAATTAATATGGGGGTGATTAATTAGGTGTAATTAATCAACTAAGACACGAGGTTGGACCCTTTTGTAGCGGAAGTCTGCCCGGAACCGACCGGCCATCCAGCGGCTACAAATGATTGGCCCAATGTGAGAGGTCTTAGTCACAAATTAAATACATGATTAAAGTAAAGACACGAGGTTAGACCCTTTGTATGACAGAAGTCTGCCCGGAACCAACCGGCATATCCAGCAATCATAAAAGATGGTCTAATGTGAGAGGTCTTTATGAGGTCATGATCTTAATTAATTAATTAAGAAACACTTAACCATATTATCATGTAGAGGGACATGAGGGGTTAAGTGGGTGCCTTGGGTGGCATGTGGAAATCTAGTGGGTTGCCTTGGGTGGCAATAGAAAATACGATTAGAATACTTAACCAAGTGGAAACATGTAATTAAACATGATTAAAGGGTTAAGTGGGATACACTAGATAAGTGATAAGCTTAGGTGGGTAGCTTGTTGGGGGCCCATTTCAACCAATATCCCAAACGTATCTTTGTGGGCTCGACTCTAGTCGGGTGACGGGACACGCATATTGGGCTTGACTATAAGTGGCCAAACGGGTTAGCGGTGGCAACGCAGGATCAACGGGTTTCATATGCGTGTGTGGACCCGGGCTAGTTGGTAAGTCGTTGTTGCATCGTGTAGATATAAAGCCGTGCACCGTTGATATTATCAGGTGGCCACTTTGGGGAATGATACACCCCATTGTGGGACCAGCACGGGTATCTACGGTAGGGAGCCGATCGCTGGGGAGTAGTGGGTACACCTAATAAAGATAGGGGCAGACGGCACCTATGTAGGGGTACACGAAACTACTGGGAAAATTTTCTAAGTCCTTGGGAGGGATCAACCTTTAAGTAGAAATGACTGGTGTGGTGCAGTGTAGTAATTATCCTTGGTTGGGAAATGCTTCTTTACAGTTATCTTAGTTTATCCTAAGTCTACCAAGCTGCTTAGTGTAGCCATTCATCCCCAGACATTACCGTAGGTCAAGTTTATGTCTTCTCTGGTTACTTTAATGATTGTATTGTTAAAGTTATAGGACTCGCTCAGACTTATGTCTGACCCCGTTGTTTTTATCTTTTTCCCAACCCTCAGGTCCTACGGTGGATCCTAGCAGTAGTGGAGCTTGATCGGATTGCTGTTCCAGTCTTTAGGAGCTTGGATAGATGTAAAGCTCCAGTTACCCAGTTATCTTTTCTTTTGTCTTGGCTATTGTATGAGAGAGTGGGATTATGTACTTCTTTATTTTGATGGATATTGTACTTGACTTTTATTGTGGTTTTATGATGTAACCAGACATGTTTACTTCCGCTGTTATGAGATGGTGTTTTAAATTTCAAGTACTATTTATATCTGTCTTGTTGTAATTTTTCTGTTCTATATTCACTAAAATACTCCACCGATGCTATGGCATTCCCTTAGTGAGTGACCATAGCGGGCGTGGGGTGTTACAAAAGTATATTTGAATTGATGTTTGAAAGTAAATATAATTATTTTTAAATATAAACAAGGCCTAAAATGGCGGACAATTTGAAAATTTGAATTCAAACTTTGGCTGACTGTACCGGGTGCAAAATAAAACGGATTTTAGTGAGACCAAAAATATTTAAATCTGTTTATGAATATCTTTCTAACGAATTTGAAAATTCGAAGTTTCATAGTAGGAATCAAAAGTTATGGCCAAATGAATTTTCAAAAAGGCCGCTATAGAATTTATATAGCCCATGAAAATAGCCATTTTGCAACTGACCTCAGAATTCGATGAAACCACTCTTGTTGGATCTGGGATGTCAAATTATAGCTGGGTTTCAAATTCCATAATTTTTGAAGTTAGTATGTGAGCGTGGCGAAGGAAAATGTGTTTCGTTGATTTCAGTTAAATTGGGTCGACCAGAAAAGGGCCATTTTGCAAATGGTCTTAGAATTCGACGAAACTATTTTTGTTGGAACCGTATCGTCAAAACACAGCTAGATTTAATTTTCTGGAATTTTTGAGATCATTATGTGGCCCCGACAAATTGAAATGTACGTTCAAATTGAATATTGAATGTTTTATATTTTAATTCGAAGAAAAACTGACTGAAACAATCGAACGGGACTACGAAACATATCCCATTCTGTTCGAAATGGGGGTATTTAGTTAGGGACGACAGTCGTTGGGTTTGGATTGGAACTAGTATGTGATAAGGGGTATTTTTGGGATTTTAAAAATATATAAATAAAAAAAGGGCCAATCAAATTGTTTTCTCTTTCTTCTTCAAATCCCGTAACCCCGTAAATGATGGCGAAAAGTGATTCAAAGCTTCCCAGCCCGATTCCTCCCTCCACAAGCAAAATTAGCCATAGCTCCAGTTGAAGAAATTGTAGAGCTCGGCAGGATCTTCAAATCCATACAAGTTTGGGAATTTATCATCGTGAATTCAAAGAGAACGATCGCTAGGAAGTCTCCGACTTCAGACCACCGCCGTGGCCGCACCTGACCACCGAATTGGGCCCCGCTTCTGGCGAACCTGCTCCTCACCACCCTCTTCGACGTCGTGTAGCCCGATCCTCACCTTGTTACACGGATTTGCGTGAAGATCCAAATCTAGTTTTGAATAAAAGGGAGAGGTATGCGGCTGATTATTTTTAAACTGATTTCAACATATAAAAGTGTCGCAAAGTTGATTAATCTTCTAAAAACCATATCTTTTTGCTATGTGGTCGAAATTCAGTGAAACAAGAGACAATGGACTCGTGCAGACGTCTTCTACATCTAGAAGAGACCGAATATTTTTCTGAGCCTTCTACAATTTTTGGAGGAGTGGAACCCATTGTGAGATTTCTGAACTATAAACGATATGGAAATAATGATGTATAAATTATATAGTCGATGTACGAGTTATATAAGCACTGTACACCTCATGTATAAGCGTTGTATAAGTTGTATGTGCGATATATAAGTTATATATGCGTTGTAAAAATTATATATGCATTGAATGATATTGAAATATATTGAAATGAAATGGAAATGTAGTTATATAAGTATATCTATATATATACACTCCCCTCGTCCACAGACCGTGGACGATATATATTGGTTGTGATATTGTTTGGATTATTGGTTGATGTGAAATTTGGTGAATATCATGAATGGTTGATTGGAAATGATTGATTGTGGTTGAAATCCCAATAGGATTAGTATATGGGAAAATTCATCTGCATACGAACTAGATATTGAAATCCCCCTTGTCAAAAACCACGAGGTTTTAAGGTAGAGCGAGGAGCCGTACTAGAGACGGTGCGGGTTTTAAATACCCTGCCATTATGCTGCCGAAAATTTCGATTATATTCATGTGTTGAAATTATTTTCATGTGTTGAAACTATATTCATGTGTTGAAACCATTTTCATGTGTTGAAACTTTATCCATGTGTTGAAACCATATTCATGTGTTGAATAGAAATTCATATGTTGAATATAAATTCATGTGTTGAATAAATTCTTTGAGAGATAAAAATAACATTTTATCACATATATAGACTATATAAATTATTCATGTTTTAAATAAATTGGTTTACAATAAAAGTCAAATTTTTATCATCTATATGAAGTATATAAAGCAATCGTGTTTTGAAATAAATTGTTTGACAATAAAAATCACATTTTTATTATATATATGAATTGTTAAAAGTAGTGATGTGTTGAAATAAATATCTGTTGGATAAAAATATCATTTTATCAAATATATGAAATGAATATGGTTTTGAAATCGAAGAATGGATTATATATATATATAATTAAAATAGATCGAATAACGAAGCTGCAGCTCGTATTTTGAAACCGTGATTTCAAACGATTATTGCGAAAGATCCGACCATCGGATTTTCCCGAAACTGAAACCATCGGGTTCGCTTTGGAAATATCTTTCCAACGACACCAACTTTGTAAAGATCTAACGCTTGGATTGTCTGGACTGTTTAATTCAAATCTGAAGAACAACAGCGCCAGAATCGATTATATATATATATATAATTAAAATAAATCGAATAACGACACTGCAGTTCGTATTTTGAAATTGTAACTTCAAACCATTGTACCGGGAGATCCGACCGTCGGATTTTCCCAAAACTAGAACCATTGGATTCATTTTGAAAAGATCTTTCTAATGATATAAAATTTGTAAAGTCCAACGGTTAGATTTTCAGATATGTGTAAATCTGATGAAAAACAGCGTCACGACCACGTTATGGCCTGATGTGTCGTTTGAATGAATTGGCTATTTTTAAATAAATAAAAATAGCGATAAATCGTGATAAAATATTATAAAAGATGTGGAATGGAAATAAACTGAATCTACTTGGTTTATCAGATATTTGTTGGTTGAATGTGTTTGACGTGAAAATTACATTAATGAATTGAATTATTGGTGTCGAATAATTTAATCATTGAAATGAATTGATTTGAAATTCTAAATATACGTGAATTATTTGAAAAGGCCGAGTTTATTCTCATTTCAAATAATTGATCGACGATTAAAAGTCAAAGACATGAATACGGTGTAAGACCGATGATCTTTGCGTCGAATGGAGGGGTGCTAATGATGCTCATGATAGGAGTAGATACCTTGAAGGGGCTGAAGTGGTAGCCGTCCAGATGTACTTGTTGATTGTACGGATGTGCGAGGAATAAAGATCCTCCGGTTTCGTTCAGACCCAGAACGGACCTGTAAATGGATGTGTGTCTGACGTTGTATATTGACAACGTGGCATGCAGAGATGCTGTGATCAAAGCTTTTATTGGAAAGCAGAGCTTTATGGTTGATGATCAAACAACGGCTTTGAATAGCTAGCTTTGTGTTTAGCGTTGTTTCGTGAGCCTCACACCCCGGTATGAGCCAGAAATGGGAGAGGACATCAGGGAGGACCTTCGTTTCTTTCTATCTAGGGGTGGTGTTTTGGGTTTGACACACCCGGGCATTTTACTTATATGGATGATGGATAGCGAGGCGCATCGGTTAGTTCGGTCTCTTCGGAGCCGATGGTCTGGTTGGGATATGACCAGTTTACGCCATATAAGGTGGGAAAACGCAGTGTTCAGGCATTTTAATCCACTCCGTGTGGACCGACCCTAATGATCCAAGGCTTGCCTGCGCGCTTGCCTGAGACATGGTAGGCTAGATTGTCTCGAAGCGGTAAGGATGATCCCTTGCCTTGGTTCATGACGAAAATCCAACTTCCAAATACGACATCATGCAGTTTTGATTGTATACCTATATATGGCGACATGATATATGGTACCCATGCCGTCTATGATTGATATATATGATTGAAATTGTTTTTGAACATATAAACACTAGTAATAATATCAAATGCTTTTGTTTTATTCGTATCAAGCATATTTTGGCCATTATAAGGTAAAACTCTATCCTCCGGTTTGCTTTGCATTGTGTGAGGGGAACTGAGTCTTATAATGGCTTCATTTTTATAAAAAGCATTGCGATGTTTAAAAGATTTACTTGTTTTAAAGTACTGGCAATCCAATGGAGTAAACCCATTCCGCGTTAGCGGCGTGGTCCTGTGATTGGCCTTATTGTAAAATATGTTAAGTAGATTTCTCATACCAGTCCCATGACTGACTCGTAGTTTGTTTCACTTGCAAACTCGGGAGCCCCTATTTCCACACGGGCAGCCTTGTATTCAAGTTTTAGCGGGCTCTTTCTGGATACCTGGAGCTGAAGCTGGATTCTTTCATTTCTTTCTTTTTATGTTGTTCAGCTCCCATTGTACATATTATGTTTTGATTCCGATGTAGACATTTATGTAAAGCTGAACTATATTTTGTACTAAGTATGATCCTATATACTATGTAACTCTGATGAGTATGTTTATCCAGAGTATTCTATTGTACATTATCTGGTGTATTTATTTTTATTTTTTCTGCTGTGATCTGTTTATGTGTTATATTCCAAAGATTACCCTTGCCACCGTCGAATGAGGTTTGGGGTCGTCACAACGTGGTGTCAGAGCTTTGGTTAAGCTTAGTTCTGGAATATAACATATTAACGAACTCGTTTGAAATAGAACCAGTAGAGTTATAGGATGAATTGCTTATTACAGATAGGATCAGTAAGGTCATAGTATGAGTATAGCAGAATAAAATACACCCCAATAGACGCATTTACATTCAAGTATATGTTTCTATGCTTCATAATATCTTTTCTGTTGACCTGACACTTGGTCTGCTATTTACAGAAGTACTAGAAAATGAGTGTCAGAAACAGAAGAAGGAATACAGGACCAGATCTAGAAGCTCTATTAAATAAATATCAAAATCTGGGTGCAATATCATTCTCGGGCAATGAATCCATTAGTCAAACTCAAGATTGGATGCGTTCTGCTGAAAGAATTCTTGAGCGTCTCCACCTAAGAGATGATCAGAAAAGATTACTAGCATCTTGGGCACACAAAGACGAAGCTTTGTTCCGGTGGGAAACAGTTATTAAGGATGATCCAGAAGGAAATATTACATGGGATAAATTTAAAGAAATTTTCCAAGAAAGATTTACTCCTCCAGAAGCAACTGAGCGGTTATGTAATGAATTCTACTATCTGATACAAGGAGATATGAATATTCCAGAATATCATAAGAGATTCAATGAACTTTCTCGTTTTGCCCCTCATCTAATTCAAGATCCAAAGAGGAAGAATCTGAGGTTTATTAATGGTCTCCAAAGAAAATACCAGAATAGTGTAATGGGGCATGTGAAGCTTCCTTTTTCTGAAATGATATACATGGCTTATCAGTATGAAGATCTTGATAAGCGAGGTCTTTTGGGGGACGAAGAGGAAGATAATTCTAGCAACAAAAGGAAATTCGAAACTGATAGCCCGGAGACAAGTACACAGCCAGAGGAAAGTATGCAGCCTGAGATCAGTACGGCGTCTAGGGTCGGTAAGAGGCCAAAGGCCAGTTAGAAAAGGGATAAGGCAGTCGTATGTTTAAAGTGTAATCAACAAGGGCACTCGATGAGGAATTGTGAATTTTCGAACAAATGAAAGGATAATGAACCTAAATCCAATAACAAGTTTCAAGAGAATAGAAAATGCAATCTCTGCCATTAGGCTGGTCATATAAAGCGAGACTGCCGGCTGTTGAAAGCAACCAAAGTGGTACAAGTGAATGAAGTGGCAGAAGTTCCTACATCCTCAGCTAGTCAAGCAAGGCCAGATGTTTTGGAAGGCACACTTACCGTAAAAAATATTCCAGTTAAAGTACTGTTTGACACAGGTGCGTCGCGAAGCTTTATTGCAAAGAATGCAGTTAAGAAACTGGATTTAAATTTGAAAAAGCTCAAGTAACCCATGACTGTCCATAATCCGGTTGGGGGTTCTCTCGATCTTAGTGGGGTTTGTGGAGTGCCTGTTTATTTTTCCTGTTATCGATTCCCCACTATAGCGATCGTCATGAATTTTACAGAGTTTGATCTTATTCTGGGGATGGATCGGTAAACCAAATGTGAAGCTGTGGCTAAATGCACCGACAGAGTCGTTAAGGCGAAGATTAAATCAGGGGGTCATATAACCATACCATGTGAAGGCCCGAATTCTGATAAAAAGATTTTTGGTCAACTTTGGATGTTTCTCCTGCTCAATTAGAACATGTTCCTGTCGTTCCGGAGAATATTCCGGTCGACATTGAAAATATTCCTGTTGTCAAGAACTATGCGGATGTGATTGAAGAAGTTGTTAGCTTACCTCCGCATAGGGAAATTGATTTCAATATCTCTTTGGTTACGAATGCAAGGCCAGTAGTTCACGCTATTCGAAGAATGACCTTGAAATTGAAAGAAGAGTTAGATAATCAGACTCGACAACTTGTATAGAAGGGTCTAATAAGACGTAGTTTCTATGATTGGGGGCAACAGTGGTATTTGTCCCAAAGTCAGATGGTACTCTCAGACTATGTGTGGATTATCATGACTTGAATATGCAGACGCAGAAGAACAAATATCCATTGTTGCAGATTGATGATTTATTGGACCGATTGAATGGAGCGCAAGTGTTTTCACGAATGGACCTAGCTACAGGTTTCCATCAGCTTCGTATTGCCGAAGAGTGTGTTCCTTTAACAGCATTCAGAGGTCCAGACTTATTCTACGAGTGGTTAGTAATGCCGTTTGGCTTATGTAATGCTCCAACTTATTTTGTCGATTTGATAAACTGGGAATTCAGAGAAGTATTGAATAAATTTGTTCTGGTTTTCATTGATGATATACCGATCCTCTCTAAGTCAGAGAGCGAGCATGGAAAGCATTTGGAACAAGTGTTAGAAATTCTGAAAAAGAATGTTTTAAAAGCAAAGTTTCCCAAATGTATATTCTGGTAAGAGGAAGTCAAATTACTAGGTCACGTCGTGTCAAAGCAAGGAATTTTAGTGGATCCCAATAAAATCACTACTATTCAGAATTGGAAATAGCCTCGTAAACCCACAAAAGTCCGAAGCTTTCTCGGATTGTGCAGTTATTATCGGAAATTCATTAAGGATTTTGCGAAGACATCTAGTTCCTTAACAAAGCTTACTAAGAAACATTCGAGATTCAATTGGACTCCATAATGTGAGGCAGCTATCCAGAAGCTGAAGTTAAAGCTGACAACTGCTCCTGTGCTTACAATAATTGATGGCAATCAGGACTAGCCGTCAATTGAAACCACATGAAAAGAATTATGCGACTCATGATCTTGAGTTGTTAGCCATCGTGTTTGCTATGAAAATCTGGAGGCATTATCTATTGGGTGAGAAGTTCGAATTATATACTGATCATCAATCATTGAAGTATTTATTCACCCAGAAGGATCTGAATATGAGACAGCAGCGTTGGTTAGAATTTCTCGCGGCATATGATCTTGATATCTTTTATACTCCGGGGAAAGCTAATGTTGTGGTTGATGCGCTTAGCAGAAAGAATGTAATTATTTCCAGTCTTATCATCACGCCTTCATTGATTGATAACATATCCGCTCTTCAAAGAGATGATCACTTCATTCAGAAAATTAAAGAGAGAATTTAGAAAGGCGAGCCCTCAAGTTTTCAGATCGATAACAATGGGATTCTGAGGTTAAAGGGTCGGATTTGTGTTCCGAACATTCCTGAACTCCGGAGAGAAGTATTGGATGAATGTCACAAAGCCAAACTTAGTATTCATCCAGGAGTGAGCATATCATGATATCAAACGCACTTTCTAGTGGAGATCTATGAAAAGAGACATTTCTTTATATGTTAGCCGATGTTCTACTTGTCAGCAAGTCAAAAGCGATCAACAGAAACTCGCTGGATTGTTGCAACCGTTGGAAATTCCCGGTGGGAAGTGGGAACAGATTTCTATGGATTTCATATATGGTTTGCTCAAAACCAGGAAAGGAAATGACAGTATTTGGGTGATCATAGATCGTCTCACGAAGGCCGCCCATTTCATACCTGTCAGATCGAATAGAACTTCTCAGAGTCTGGAGCAGATTTATTTTAGAGAAATTGTTAAACTTCATGGAGTTCCCATAAGTATCGTTAGTGACCATGACCCGATTTTTGCTAGTAAATTCTGGGAAGCATTCCAAGAAGAATTGGGAATGAAACTGAACTTGAGCACTGTTTATCATCCTCAAACAGATAGCCAAACTGTGAGGGTGAATCGTATTCTAGAAGATTTATTGCGGGCTTGTGTTATTGATTTTGGCGGATCATGGGAAGACCATTTGCATTTGGCGGAGTTCTCATACAACAACAGCTACCAAGCGAGCCTGACAATGTCACCATTCGAAGCATTGTATGGTAGACCGTGCCGATCTCCTACTTGTTGGATAGAACCTGGCAATAGACATCTATTGGGACCCGATATGATTCGCGAAGCTGCGGACAAAGTCGATTTCGTTAAGAAACGATTACTAGCCTCTCAAAGCCGACATAAGAGCTATGCAGATAAGAGAAGAAGAGATTTATCATTCGCTGTTGGCGACCACGTGTATTTGAAGGTATCTCCAATGAGAGGAGTAATCCGGTTTGGTAAAACAGGGAAATTGGCGCCAAAATTTATTGGTCTGTTTCCTATTCTAGAACGGATTGGAACTCTCGCTTATAGGGTTCAATTACCAGATTGGTTGCCTGGAGTACATGATGTGTTTCACGTATCTCAACTTCGAAAGCATGTTCATGATCCAGACTTGATCATGGAAGAAGCAGCGCAATGGGATATAGAAATTACTCCAGAATTGGCTGTGAGAAGAGAGCCGATCAAGATTATTGGCAAAGAAACAAAAGAGCTGAGGAACAAGAAGGTTCACTTAGTCAAAGTGCAATGGAGTGGAGATCCGCGAGATTGTACTTGGGAAACTGAGGAAAGCGTTAATAAAGCATATCCCAAGTGCAGGGTGGATATCTCTGATTGACTCTGATGCAAGGTACATTTATCACATTTTGCATTTCCATTTTGTTCTCTACTTTGTTGTTGTTTCTTTGCATGGATGTAAACTTTTTAATTATATAGTCTGAATGATTTTAAAAGAGTATATGAATTAATTAGTATGTTTTTAAAAGTTAAAAATAAATTGATTGATGTTTGTGTTATGTGATGGTGGATTTGATTAATTAAATTATTAGAATGTTATTTAATTTAATCAATGAATGAATGGTAAATTTATGCAATTAAATCAAGTATTGAACTGATTTAAAAATAAATAGAAATATATACATGTGCATTATATATGTTTGAACAGGTAAATGGATTAGCTATTGAGTAAAGAATTTATTTGCGTGCCCGACAAATAGGTAAACCTTAATGAGTTGGATGCGCAATTTTATTATTATATCAACTCCTGTGAATGCCATTGGATGCAAAGTGTTGGTTGTTCTGTGTGTAATAATAAATGTCACCATAGGATAGTAACAATTAATTTTGAACTACACTACGTGGCATACTTCTTGGAGATAGGCATACTTCATCATGTACCACATAAGCATTTGGAGCTTGTTGACGAGGTTGAAGATTTACCATACGAGCGAGAGGCTTGTATGGCGATGACTATATATTATGGGTTGAACTGAGGACTGATATGGACTATATAAAATGTAACGGTAAATTACAAGATTAATAAAAACCCCACACGGGTCTGGAGATGACAATAAACACGTCTCTCTGGTCATTAAGGCATAAAAACCATTTATAGGGTGACGAGAATTTATTCTCTGGAGTTATGATCTATACACACTCCCCTATGGACCCCGGAATATATCACTATAAATATGTGCATGCTTATTAGGATTTATTGGATACCTAATACAACCCAATAAATTTCCAAACCCCTCCCCGTACAAAGGAGGTTGTGGCGAAATTTTTCAAAAATTTAGGGTGTTAGCCAAATTTTTGAAGAATTAGAAAATTCGTAGAAACTGAAAAGTTGAAGAATGAAAGCCAGAATGAAAGTTGAGTTGGTTAATTAAACAACTTTCGACTTCAGTTTCTTTTCGGGGACGAAAAGATTTTAAGTAGGGGAGATTGTAACAACCCAGAAAATCAGAACCAGTTTAAAAATCTTTAATTTGGCTATTTTAGTGCATTTTAAATATTTAAAATAATTTTTTTTAAATAAGAAAGGTCAAAAGTATATTTGAATTGATGTTTGAAAATAAATATGATAATTTTTTAATATAAACAAGGCCTGAAATGGCACGGCAGTTTGAAAATTTGAATTCAAACTTTGACTGACTGTACCGGGTGCAAAATAAAACGGATTTCAGTGAAACCAAAAACATTTAAATCTGTTTATGAATATCTTTCTAACGAATTTGAAAAATCGAAGTTTCATAGCAGGAATCTAAAGTTATGGCCAAATGAATTTTCAGAAAGGTCGCTATAGAATTTATATAGCCCGTGAAAATAGCCATTTTGCAAACGACCTCAGAATTCGACGAAACCACTCTTGTTGGATCCGAGATGTCAAATTATAGCTATATTTAAAATCCCATAATTTTTGAAGTTAACATGTGAGCGTGGCGAAGGAAAATGCGTTTGGTTGATTTCAGTTAAATTGGATCGACCAGAAAAAGGCCATTTTTCAAATGGTCTCAGAATTCGACGAAACAAGTTTTGTTGGGACCGTATCGTCAAAACATAGCTAGATTTATTTTTCTGGAATTTTTGGGATTAGCATGTGACCCCAGCAAATTGAAATGTATGTTTAAATCGAATATTGAATGTTTTATATTTTAATTTGAAGAAAAACTGACTGAAATAGTCGAACGGGCCTACGAAACATATCCCATTGTGTTCAGAATGGGGATATTTAGCTGGGGATGATAGTCGTTGGGTTTGATTTGGAATTAGTATGTGATAAGTGGTATTTTTGGGATTTTAAATATATATAAATAAAAAAATAAGGGCCAATCAAATTGTTTTCTCTTTCTTCTTCAAATCCCGTAACCCCCCTGAACGACAGCGGAAAGTGATTCAAAGCTTCCCAACCCGTTTCCTCCCTCCACAAGCAAAATTAGCCATAGCTCCAGTTGAAGAAATTGTAGAGCTCGGCAGGATCTTCAAATCCATACAAGTTTGGGAATTTATCGTCGTGAATTCAAAGAGAACGATCGCTAGGAAGTCTCCGACTTCAGACCGCCGCCGTAGCCGCACCTGACCACCAAAGTGGGCCTCGCTTCTGGTGAACCTGCGCCTCACTCCCCTCTTCGACGTCGTGTAGCCCGATCCTCACCTCGTTTCACGGATTTGCGTGAAGATCCAAACCTAGTTTCGAATAAAAGGGAGAGGTATACGGTTGATTATTTTTAAACTGATTTCAACATATAAAAGTGTCGCAAAGTTGATTAATCTTCTAAAAATCATATCCATTTGCTATGTGGTCGAAATTCAGAGAAACAAGAGACAATGGACTCGTGCGGACGTCTTCTGCATTCTAGAATAGACTGGATATTTTTCTGAGCCTTCTACAATTTTTGGAGGAGTGGAACCCAATGTGAGATTTCTGAACTATACACAACATGGAAATGACGATGTATAAATTATACAGTCGATGTATGAGTTATATAAGCGCTGTACACCTCATGTATAAGCGTTGTATAAGTTGTATGTGCGATGTATAAGTTATATATGCGTTGTAAAAATTATATATGCATTGAATGATATTGAAATATATTTAAATGAAATGGAAATATAGTTATATACATATATATATATATAACTCCCCTCGTCCACAGACCATGGACGATATATATTGGTTGTGATATTGTTTGGATTATTGGTTGATGTGAAATTTGGTGAATATCATGAATGGTTGATTGGAAATGATTGATTGTGGTTGAAATCCAAATAGGAGGGAAAATTCGTCTGCGTACAAACTAGATATTGAAATCCCCCTTGTCAAAAACCGCGAGGTTTTATGGTAGAGCGAGGAGCCGTACTCGGGACAGTGCCCGTTTTAAATATCCTGTCGTTATGCTGCCGAAATTTTCAATTATATTCATGTGTTGAAATTATTTTCATGTGTTGAAACTATATTCATGTGTTGAAACCATATTCATGTGTTGAAACTATATTCATGTGTTGAAACCATATTCATCTGTTGAATAGAAATTCAAGTGTTGGATAGAAATTCATGTGTTGAACAAATTTTTTGAAAGATAAAAATAACATTTTATCACATATATAGACTGTATAAATTATTCACGTTTTAAATAAATTGTTTTACAATAAAAATCACATTTTTATCATCTATATGAAGTATATAAAATAATCATGTTTTGAAATAAATTGCTTGACAATAAAAATCACATTTTTATTATATATATGAATTGTTAAAAGTAGTGATGTGTTGAAATAAATATCTGTTGGATAAAAATATCATTTTTATCAAATATATGAAATAAATTTGGTTTTGAAATCGAAGAATGGATTATATATATATAATTAAAATGGATCGAATAACGAAGCTGCAGTTCGTATTTTGAAACCGTGATTTCAAACGATATTTGCGGAAGAACCGACCATCGGATTTTCCCGAAACCGGAACCATTGGGTTCGCTTTGGAAATATCCTTCGAACGACACCAACTTTGTAAAGATCCAACGGTTGGATTGTCTGGAATGTTTAATTCAATCTGAAGAAAAACAGCGCCAGAATCGATTATATATATATAATTAAATTAAATCTAATAACGACACTACAATTCGTATTTTGAAATCGTAACTTCAAACGATTGTACCGGGAGATCTGACCGTCGAATTTTCCCAAAACTAGAACCGTTGGATTTGTTTTGAAAAGATCTTTCTAATGATATAAAATTTGTAAAGATCAAATGGTTAGATTTTCATATATGTGTAAATCAAATCTGAAGAAAAACATTGCTATGGCCACGTTATGGCCTGAAACGTCGTTTGAGTGAATTGGCTATTTTTAAATAAATAAAAACAGCGATAAATCGTGATAAAATATTATAAATGATATGGAATGGAAATAAACTGAATTTGCTCGGTTTATTGGATATTTGATGGTTGAATGTGTTTGACGTGAAAATTACATTAATGAATTGAATTATTGGTGTCGAATAATTTAACCATTGAAATGAATTGATTTGAAATTCTAAATATACGTGAATTATTTGAAAAGGTCGAGTTAATTCTCATTTCAAATAATTGATCGACGATTAAAAGCCGAAGACATGAAGACGGTGCAAGACTGATGATCTTCATGTCGAACGGAGGTGTAACGACCCAGTTTTTAGCGACTTTAGTTATCGACATAACTCAATGACGACTAACCAAACATCGAAAAATACCGGTAGTTAATGAAAGAAGTTAGAGGGTGAGAACAGATAAGATAGAAACTTAGAATAGAAGAAGAAGAAGATACAACATCAGAGTAACACGAATCTCACAGCGGAACGAACAACATATAATAGATAACATATCCTTGAAATAAAAATAGTATATGTATACAGTAACATTTATCAGAGTACAACACTTACAACACAGCGGAAATAACTATGTCTATATAATCCTGAAGCCTCATGCTCCAAGCTCTCCAAGTATATCTGTAAAATCCTGACTACTTGACTGCCCGTATAAAATTGGGCACCTAAGAGTTTAGGGAAAACAAAACAAAATAAACTCCGGGTCAGTCATGGGACTGGTATGAATAAAACAGTTAAAACAGTTTGAGCCATTAAACGATATCTCATAAGACCACGCCGTATAACGGAACTGGTTTTTCCCTTATGAGAATCCTAAATAATCTTTATATCAAAACTCATTGATATTATAATAGTGTTTATCAACCACAATATAATAATCATCTAGCAGAAACGCTTTCATCTCACGTTCTACATTAGTAGTATACAATCAAAACCGCAAGCACATATTGGGTAATGGATTTCCAACTATGACAAGGTATGGAACCACTTTTCACAAGTGTACCTCTAGAGAGGAATACACTGGGTTCAACAAGAACATCTTACAACCCGACCGCACATGACCGACCACTCATTTCGCTTAAGTGTATCGAATGTATATCACCAATGGTTGGGATCAACAACCGTTTCCCGAATGGGACAGTATCGACAATAGATTTTTAGAAGTAAATGAAACTCTAGATCAGGTGATTAAACACCCTAATAGGTGCGACCTACATAGCCATGCTGCCTGCCCAATTTCTATCATTTCCCGATTGTGAGGCTAGAGGCCACACTTATCTCTGACAGATCACACATTTATTCACTTTGAATGTCACATCGTCATACCCGCCAAATCACAAATTGGTTTCCCCAAAAATACCACGGGTATACAGCTAAGAGAAACGAATTCCTCCACCACCAAACGTAAATACGTTTGAAGAGATCAACTTACGCGATCTATTAAATAACTCTGTCAGACATTCTTCCATACGAGTCATCCTGAGACTGGACAAACTGAAGGCACTATTCAGTACAACCATCTTAGGCAATCTTTACCTAAGATTTATACAACAGCCCTTGCACTTTACTCCGTCTTCAATTGTCTTTGGCATATATGATTCGCAACGCTTATGCCAATACGAAGTGGTTCTTCGGATAATAATCCAACCGGTCTCTCCATATTAACAACGTTAAAATGGTCGGAAACTTCGATAGTCGGTGAGTTAACTATCAAAGAAAAACACGTGTGCAAACAACGATATTATTTCCAAATGGAAATTCTATCGATCAATCATCATTCAACATTTATCTCTCTATTAACTTATTCATTTTTCATCTCCTGTTTCCATATATTCAACATTTCTTATTTTCTAATTTAGAAAATATATGTTATTAACGATGGAAAACATTTCCATTTCTTGTTTTCTATATTAGAAAACATTTCTGATTCTTATTTGGAAAACATTTCCAAAGCTCCTTCTTTTGGGTTTAAACAGATGTTTCAATAAACATCGCTATGCCAACTCAAACCATTTACTAAATTCACTTAACCATCATTCACTATCAAACCTTACCATTCCTTAGTTAAGAAGGAAGTCAATCAATTTGGGGTATAATAACCTCTCAGACCTTAACTGAACAACGTTTTAACTTCGGAATAGTCAAGGTTTATCTTTTCAACATTTAACAAACTTCCTTACGTAACTTTCAGATTCTATTTACGTATCCACTTCTTTTACAGAAATATTGGTTATAACGATAACGTTATAATCCCTACTTTCGAAATATCGAACTTCAATTATAACTTTTGTTCTTTAATTTGAATAATTAATCTACTCTAATTTATTTATAAGTAAAAAAATCCTGATTTTAAAAACCGGAAAGTAAATAATACTTTTCCAAATTTGATATAATCGAATTTGACGTACCCTTTCGAGTAATCTCTATTTGATTAACTCTTCTTCGAATAAACTATATTCGATTTATCTCTCTTTGAATAACTTATATTAGATTAACTTATTTCGAATAACTTATATTCGATTAACTCACTTCGAATAACTTATATTCGTTCTCTTTCTTTCGAATATGCTATATTCGATAATCTCATTAACTCACTTCGAATAACTTATATTCGATAATCTCATTAACTCACTTCGAATAACTTATATTCGATTAACTCACTTAGAATAACTTATATTCGATCTCTCTCTTTTGAATACGCTATATTCGATAATCTCCTTTCTTTTGAATACACTATATTCGATAATCTCACTTTCGAATAACTAAATTCGATTAACTCCTTTTGATTAAACTAACATCGATAACTCCTTTTCGATTTAACAAAAATCGATAAACTCCTTTCGATTAAATAAAATCGATTAACTCCTTTAATTCTATTCAAATAAACTATATTCGATTAACTCCTTTAATTCTATTCGAATAAACAATATTCGATTAACTCCTTTAATTCTATTTGAATAAACTATATTCGATTGACTCTTCTCGAATAAACTATATTCGATTACTCTACTTCGATCTACTCCATTTGAATAACTCTAACTGGTTAACTCTAATTGATTAATTCTAACTGATTAATTCTAACTGATTAACTCTAACTGATTAACTCTAACTGATTAACTCTAACTAGTTAACTCTAACTTGTTAATTCTGACCGATTAACTCTATCTAATTTACTCTATTAATTTTATAATTATTTCTTTATATAAAATCCTTTTTCCTTTTATATATAAAATCCATTGATTTTATATAAATAATTTATTTTCAAAATATACTTTGAAAAATCCCCTTTTCTACATCCCACTATATCTTATGGTATTTAAAATACCAAATAACCTTGATCGATATCATTCAAACACAAATAATCAACAACAGATCATATATCACATCATATATGAAAACAGTAAAATAAATGTTGAGGAATCCAGTTGGATTCCTCCGACCTATTTCCCTGCATCCACAGATGTTAAACAATATAATAACATTGATTTCACTACGATATGAAATATTCTGATAAACAGAATCAATATTTGATTAATGATATACATAGATATCGTTATCTATAATTTCAACCAATACATACGCAATTCAACCAAACAGTTAACGCGTATCAATCAACAAATAATTATCAGTTCTATGAATACGTTATAAAAATATAACTGTTCAGAGTTGGTGAGTTTTACTCACATTGGACGATCATCGTTAATAACGATAACCATCGCTTGATTCAGATGGACAATTTATTTTGCTATAAATTGTACAAGCCCCACTTCACTTCCCGTTAGTTCCATGGTGGAGCCACCGTCCCTACGATCCCATCGGATTAGATCGTTCGTGAAACTGACAACGTATGTGCGAGATATTTAATTAACAAGTTGGTACATATATTTGAATTAAATAAAACTTTAAAAACTTAATTGTTATGGGCTTCACCCATTCTTCTTTCTCGGCCCATCATCCCCTTTATCAAACATGTCTCCCTTCTAACTGTTTCATCTCCGAATACGCATGGCTTCCTGTATACGTGAAATTGGCCATTTCGATCCCCGTCTCCTCCGGGCTCAATTGTTCTGTCTTCCGCACTTTAATACTTGCGTGCTCTAGGATGGTCCTTCAGCAATGCTTGCGCATTCCCCGTAGTGTTTATTCTCTCCTGTACATGCTCCCCCTTCCAGGAATTTATACACAATGCTCCATTTGCCTAGTAGTAATAAACCAGTACAGGTTTGTGAACAGCCTGTCTTTCGCCCCTTTGATTTTCATGAAGTCATACAAGCCACTGCTCATTATTACCCACCATAGCCGTCCCTTTTCATCTCATATCACTATTTCATGCATGATGTTGTCCTTCATGCGGGCTCATCCACACGTGTGTACTTTAGAACTTACACACAACCGAGCCTCTCTCCAAACAGTAGCCGCCCTGCTCCATCTTTTTCTCACGCCCCAAACAACCCACGGCTATCCCAGAAAATCCACGCACCCTAGCCCTCATTCGCCTCGCCACCCAGACCACACAAACGTCATGTACTCGATCTCCTCTAGGTAGCTGTATTCTCCGGCTTTCATCGCGGTTGTACGGTGCAAAACAGCGCACTGTTTCATTCCCAAAATCTACGGCTCTTCTATAGTGAAGCACTTCCCATGTTCACGAAGAAATCCTCCCTTTTGTCAGCTCGCGTCTTCCGTTTCTCCTTCACATCGCTGTGAAAAGCAAAGGAAGAATGAATCCAATCTCGATTGTGAAGAGGAAAGAGATGGCTCCTTCATTATATTCTACTATATATACAAAATGAAGGGTTAGTAGGTAGGAAACACAGTAGAGACAAGTCCACGTCCCCGGCCACTTCAATCGAGTCACACACGTGTTTTCAAATCCAAGGGTAGGCTTGCTGTTTATTTAATAGCCAAGGAACAAACATATACATATATTTTATTTATTTGTTTGGTTAATTTCCAGTCCAAATGTTTTATAAGTTTGGTGTTACGCAACTTGTGTTTCAGTTAAACCATATGCGCATGGATGTTTGCCTATGTTAACTAGTTAGCTTTTATACTGGAAGACAAAATTTTGTTTTCAGTTTTAAAGTTTAATGTATCATGTTATATAAACTTCAGTTCATATACGAGATGCTAAGGACAAAAATAAAAGTACGGTCATGTCTAGCAATGTGTCACGATCACAGAAATATAATAATATAGGTCCGTTAACTTTTTCTGTGAAACCCTGAAATGTTGATATAGGGTGCAAAATACTCCAAAATAAAAAGTGCTTATTTTTCAAAATAAAAATTACAGAAAAATTCTAAAAATTAAATTATACCTACGTCTCAAAGACCCTGTCTAAATCCGAAGCCAATATTTAATTATTTATAGTAATTAAATATCCAAAGTTATTTAATTCAAACCATTTAAATCACGAAATCAATATTTAAATAAATTAATTATTATACCAAAAAAATATGGGTCGTTACAGGAGGGGTGCTACTGATGCTCATGATAGGAGTAGCTACCATGAAGGGGCTGAAGTGGCAGTCGTCCGGACGTACTTGTTGATTGTACGGATGTGCGAGGAATAAAGATCCTCCGGTTTCGTTCAGACCCAGAATGGACTTGTATATGGATGTGTGTCTGACGTTGTATATTGACAACGTGGCATGAAGAGATGCTGTGATCAAAGCTTTTTATTGAAAAGCAGAGCTTTGTGGTTGATGATCAAAGAACATCTTTGAATAGCTAGCTTTGTGTTTAGCGTTGTTTCGCGAGCCTCACACCTCGGTATGAGCCAGAAACGGGAGATGACATCAGGGAGGACCTGCGTTTCTCTCTAGCTAGGAGTGTTGTTTTGGGTTTGACAAGACCGAGCATTTTACTTATATGGATGATGGATAGCGAGGCGCCTCGGTTAGTTCGGTCTCTTCGGAGCCGATGGTATGGTCGGGATATGACCAGTTTACGCCCCATAGGGTGGGGAAACGCAGTGTTCAGGCATTTTATTCCACTCTGTGTGGACCGGCCCTGATGATCCAAGGCTTGCCTGCGCGCTTGCTTGAGACATGGTAGGCTAGATTGTCTCAAAGTGGTAAGGACGATCCCTTGCCTTGGTTCATGACGGAAATCCAATTTCCAAATACAACATCGTGCGGTTTTGATTGTATACCTATATATGGTGACATGATATATGGTACCATGCCGTCTATGATTGATATATATGATTGGAATTGTTTTTGAACATATAAACACTAGTAATAAGATCAAATGCTTTTGTTTTATCCGTATCAAGCATATTTTGGCCATTATAAGTTAAAACTCTATCCTCCGGTTTGCGTTGCGTTGTGTGATGGGAACTGAGTCTTATAATGGCTTCATTTTTATAAAAAAGCATTGCGATGTTTAAAAGATTTACTTGTTTTAAAGCACTGGCAATCCAATGGAGTAAACCCGTTCCGCGTTAGTGGCATGGTCCTGTGATTGGCCTTATTGTAAAATATGTTAAGTTGATTTCTCATACCAGTCCCATGACTGACTCGTAGTTTGTTCACTTGCAAACTCGGGTGCCTTTATTTCCACACGGGCAACCTTGTATTCAGGTTTTAGCAGGCTCTTTCTGGATAGCTGGAGCTGAAGCTGGATTCTATCATTTCTTTCTTTTTATGTTGTTCAGCTCCTATTGTACATATTATGTTTTGATTCCGCTGTAGACATTTATGTAAAGCTGAACTGTATTTTGTACTAAGTATGATCCTGTATACTGTGTAACTCTGATGATTATGTTTATCTAGTGTATTCTATTGTACATTATCTGGTGTATTTATTCATTTCTGTTCTGCTGTGATCTGTTTATGTGTTATATTCCAAAGATTACCCTTGCCACCGTCGAACGGGGTTTGGGGTCGTCACAGTTACATTTTCTTATTTATTAGGTTATTGGTGTCAACAGCGCTCCACGCTTACACACACACTTGTGGTTCCCATCTATTCCATAGTAGATTAACCTAATATAATATATATGTAGTTACCCTCAAATTAAGGTTCACCCATGGTACCCCACTCGCATGGTCCTCACCGTATCATCGTAGGAATATACACAGTCCCTCATCCTACGTCCAAGTGACGTACGTATCTCTGTATATAACGAAGCTACGTCTGCATGGAACCATTGTAACTATGTTACGTAGGCGTAATGACTGCCATCATCGAATAATGCCCTCTCGTCTACGATACACCACCCAGAGCAGACATGAAGCGACCCGAACTTCCACCTAAAGGAAAGACCGGATTGAATTGAGAACACGACGAATCAGAACACAAACAGAAGAACATTTCATTGCTTATTACAAAATTTTTATCAGAATACAAGAATATTCAAGAGTGTACATGAATAATATACAGAACAAAAATATCAGAGATTTACAATTTACATTGCAGCGGAAATAATACAAAATACAACTGAAAAGAATATACGGATACAGAGTTTTCCAAATACGATTCCAGCTGTAAACTAGGATCCTGTGAATACAAATCTGCAAAACCAAAACTACTAGCTGCCCGTGCGAAAAATAGGGGCACCTAGAGTTTAGTTTAAAACAGTAAACTCCATGTTAGTCATGTGACTGGTGTGAGAACTAAAATAGTTATTTAAAACATTACTTTAAAATCAGATATATCAAGGGACCACGCCGCATAACACGGAGCGGGTTTCCTCCCAAGAATACCAGTGCATATAGCAAAACAGCGCAATGTTGTTTGGAAAAATGAAGCTATTATAAGACCCAGGTCCCATCACACAATGCAACGCAAGCCGGAGGGTAGGGTTTTCCCTTATAAAAGCCAAACATGCTTGGTACGTTAAAACAAATCATTTGATACTATTATAAGTGCATAGTGTATAAAACAACATCAAATATAAATGTATCAATCATAGACGGCATGGGTACCATATATCATATAGCTAATACTAGGCTCTACAATCAAAACCGCAATGTCACGTATTGGAAGTTGGATTTTCGTATGTGAACCAAGGCAAGGGATCGTTCTTACCACTTCGAGACGCTCTAGCCCGTGTCTCAGGAAAATACTCAGTCAAGCCTTTGGATCGTCAGGGCCGGTCCACACGGAGTGGATTAAAATGCCTGAACACTGCGTTTTCCCATGCCAGGGGGCGTCAACTGGTCATATACCGACCAAACTATCGGCCCTGGAGCGACCGATATAACCGAGGAGCCTCGCTATCTTTCATCCACATATGTAGAATGTCGGAGCTTGTAAAACGCTGACACCACTCCTAGTTAGAAGGAAACGCATGTCCTTCCTGAGGTCCTCTCCCCTTTCTGGTTCACACCGGGGTGTGAGGCTCGTGAATTAACGCTACACAAAGCTATGCTATATTAAAGTCGTGCTTTGATCATCATCCACAAGACTCTGCTTTTCAACAGAAGCCTTGATTATTTGCATCTCAGCATGCCACACAAGAAATTCACGCTATGCAACCGATGTCTATCAATCACACAGAATGAAATCCGATGTCATACACACATCGATTTACAAGTTTGTTCTGGGTCTGAACGAAACCGAAGGCACCTTATTCCTCGTCCCATATGTCCAATACAGGAGAGAGGCCCTCGCATATCCTATCGATTTGCAAGTACGTCTGGACGATCACCACTTATTACCTTGTCTTGGGTGTACAACCCAATTAAGACATCAGTAATCATCCATACGATGTGAAGACCTTTGGTCTTCAACCACCATCTTCATCCTCGATACATCGTCGAATCAGTTATTCAGAATGGGATAAACCCGGTCTTTCTGAATAACTCGCGTATATAATAAACAAGTGCTATAAAAACACAACATACGCCTCATTCCAATCTAGAATATTCCTTTATTCAAATATTCTTACACTTTGGGAAAGGTTCCCATTAATTTTATTAAAGATAAATTCTTTTAAATTTATTCTTTAATCTTCTTTTGGATTTCAATTCAAACCAAATTATGGTTTATCCAACTAGTCGGGATTAACGAACCTTACCGAAGTAGTCATTTGTTTTAATTTCCCAATCCCAACCTATTCATGCCATGAAGTAAAACTAGTAATACTTCATATATAACACCATAGTGTTATCGGTAAATTCAATTACCATTTCACGTTGAAATCTAATTAAAGATTTAACTATCGCTTGGAGCAAAACTGGTGATACTGCATCCTCAATCATTTCAATCTAATTAAAGATGCATTAAAACTCCACTTGGTTTTAATCTTCCCAAAAATCAATATTAACGATTGTTTCACTTGAGAAATCATATCCTGTCTTTAACTGGGTTAAAGAACCAATGTCATTTAAAACACGGTTCACGATAAACCCAAAATCACATTCCGTTCCAGCAGTCTTTAACCGTAAATTAGTAAGTGAACAATTCCTTAAGTATTAACCTCGAAGGCCGAAACCAACATCAGATCGATACCCAGGAAACCTTTCTACTTAAATAATCTCCAGTTAGTTTTTGATTTTCTTAACTCCATTGGGTTTAAGATCAGTATTATTAAAGATACCATTCACGACAACCCAAAATCTCATTCCATTGTTAATCTGGTTAAAGAACAAGTTTTATTTAAAACACCGTTCACGGTAAACCCAAAGACCAATTTCAACTCAATTCCAATTAAATATTAAGTAATTGGTATACTTCATTAAATCTAAATAAAAAGGTTTAATCTTTTCTCAACTGGGTTCAAGAACAGTGTTAATGAAGACACCATTCATGACAACACAAAGACAAATTTCAATTCAATTCCAATTAAATATTAATTAATTGGTATACTTAAATAAATCTAAATAAAAAGATTTAATCTTTTCTCAACTGGGTTCAAGAACAGTGTTAATGAAGACACCATTCACGACAACCCAAAATCACATTTGATATTAAATACAAGGCTCTGATTAGAAAATATGTCAGCTTATATTCAATATCAAATTATGGAATCAACAAATGCCATATTGGAATAACGATATACATATCTTCCAAATTCCTCCACAATATCTATATAATCACGGAATCCAATATCGAAATATTCCGAAGATAATTTTGATTCAAATCCATTCCAATCCATATATTGGAAATTCTGGTTATTTTTAAAACCATTTCAAATCCAATTTATTTATTTTAAAAATATTTGATTATAATTCTAGTTCATAACTAGTTCATTTTGATAAAATATATTTTTATCTTTACAAATATGGAATTTTTCACCTCAATTCTTTCCAAATCATTTATTATGATTTTACACAAATTATTGATATTTTTAATAATTTTATCAAGGCACGTACAGTCGATTTCCAATAACGGCCACCGAACTGCACTTACAGCGACCTTTTCCAAATTTGATTTAGACATAATTCCAAATCCAACTGTTAGATTTCAAATCTCTCATATTCATTAGAAACCTCTTTTCGATACGAACCCAACGGTTCCCGTTTTAGGAGAATCCGACAGTCAGATCTCCCGTAACATCCGTTCGAAGTCAATGGTCGAAATTCGCGAACTGCCCCGGCGCGGCGTGTTCTATTCAGGCCATTATATATATATATATATATATATATATATATATATTTCATCGATTTCCTATTAAATCATAATTTATAAATCGTTTTAAATTCATTTTCAAAACGATTTCAACTTCATATTCAATTTCAAATCAAAATCGAATATTCCATATCATCGATATATATATATATATATATATATATATATATATATAAATGATAATATTTTCAAAACATTAGATTTTAAAATCAATTCCTTTTTCGATATTCATTATAAAAATGAATAAAATCGATTTAATTATCGTTCACGTCAAAATGACGTTAATATAATCAAAACGGCTTTATATATTTAAATATATTCGTGTCCATCCCAAATCGGATATCAAAATCAAATTCTGATCTTTTACTGGATATTATTTAAAAATATTCATTATTTTATATAAGTCGTTATTTTAAAATATTTATTCTTTATGAACCGGAATCGGACACAGTCAATTACCATATAATGTTAATTATATAGATTTCACACAATACATGTACATAACAATACTAATAAGCAATCAATGATCATCCAGAGTGCATTCTACATCGCATAAGCATTAAATATAAATATTTAATGCTTACTACAGCCTGTCAACCTATCGATTGACATATAACTAAGCAGATGGGATTAGAGTACGTCAAATATCATCCCAATAGCCATGAGGGGTTTCAATCAACAAATATTGAATAATATTTGTGCAGTTGGGCGACGTGTAAAATTTATCATCCCAATCTATATCAGTCAAATCAGTGTACATAAACAAATCGTCT
This sequence comes from Allium sativum, assembly GCA_030737875.1. Taxonomy (NCBI): domain Eukaryota; kingdom Viridiplantae; phylum Streptophyta; class Magnoliopsida; order Asparagales; family Amaryllidaceae; genus Allium; species Allium sativum. Next base: position 416,195,761 of record CM060913.1, on the reverse strand, counting down.
AATTTGTAAATAAATATTTATTTTATTCGTATATACATTAAAAATTATATTTTTTAATGATAAACTATTTTATTCAACATATGAATATTCTATTCAGTTCATTTATACAATAAAAATGATATTTTTATTGTTCTAACATAATTTAGAAAATGTTGGCGGCATATCGGTGCGATACTAGAATGGGATAAGGCTTAGCCTTATCCTTCGCCTAATAATGGCGCACGTCATACATAAACCAAATTCTAATCAATTCATTATTCATCCCAAACCAAATTCAAACAAATATTCCAATCAACCGAACGATCAAATAAAATAATCAAAAAAGTCGCCCATGGTTTGTGGACGACGCGGAGCAGTTCGTATATGTAGTTAAAAATAAATAACTATATAAAGAAAATTATAGTGAGGAGTTCTCACCTAGAGGCTAAACCAAATACCACGACTCTTCATAGGTAGAAAATCTTCGTCGTGTTTCCAACGAGATCTGTTTCACACGGTATATGTTAAAAATCACATTTTTATTTCAACGCTATAAAAATCATATTTTTATTACGCTATTTTCTGTATAAAGATCATATTTTTATAACGTTATCTTCTATATAAAGATTATATTTTTATAATGCTATCTTCTATATAAAAATTATATTTTTATCGCCACTCCGTATGGATAAAAATCATATTTTTATAACCATAAAAATCGTATCTTTTCTTGTTTAAAAATCTAAACTTGTCCTACTCAAAAATCTAATCTTTTTGTATATAAAAATCTAAGCTTTTTCATATTAAAAATCTAATCTTTTCCAAATTAAAAATCTAATCTTTTCTAAATTAAAAATCTAATCTTTTTCTATCTAAAAATCATATTTTTATTTTGCTATTATATATATAAAAACAGAATTTTTATCTTGACATTACATACATAAATATTAGATTTTTTTCTAACATCATATACAAAAAAAATTGATTTTTATCCTAACATAAATAAATAAAAATCTAGAGGACTCACTGGTTTTTCGTTCAGGTGGTGGATGCTTGCCGGGGGGAGGGGGTTGGCGCTGGCGAAGGGCTGGAGATCGATGTAGCGGCGCGGTTTCAGGTGGATTGGGCTCGGGGGTCGGGATGGCTGCAGCAGGGGGCTGCGTCGGCTTCACTGGAGAAGAAGGGGGAGTTGGAGGAGATCAGAGGGATGCGCTCATCGCGGTGGTGGTGGGGGAAGACTGGCGGCGACGACGAACTGGGTGGGGGGGCAATGGGGACTTCGACAGGTTTTTTCTCTCTTTTTTATTTTTTTTATTTTCAGATCTCGATTTTGAACAATAGGTAATTGAGGGAAGAGGGAGAAGGTTAGGGGGTTATATATAAAAATATATATTATTTTTAATTTATTTTCAACAAGGGTTGACATTTTATTTCGAACTCCAAACGAGACCCACCGACCGTCATCTATAACTAATTACCCCCATTCCAAACGCAATGTCATATGTCCCGTAAGCCAATTTGACTGTTACAATCTGTTTTCTTTAAATTTATAATATAAATCAATATAACAGTCAATATTGATTTTAACGTACATTTTCATTTACCGGGGCCACATACTGACTCTAAAAATTTCTGAAAAATTATTTCTAGCTTCGTATTGATGATACGGTCCTAACAAGTCTAATTTCGTCAAATTTGGAGACCGTTTGAAAAATGGCCATTTTCTGGTCGATCCAAATTGATTAAAACCGACAAAACATTTTCTTTTGCAACGCTCACATATTGATTTCAAAAATTACGAAAATTGGAATCTAGCAATAATTTGACATTCCGGATCCAACAAAAGTGGTTTCATCGAAAACGGAGGTCGTTTGCAAAATCGCTATTTTTAAGGGCTATATTTCCATAGCGATTATTCTGAATTGTCAACTGGGCATAACTTTTTATCCCCGCTGTGAAATTTTGATTTTTCGGATTCATTGAAAAGATATTTCAAATAGATTCTAATATTTTTGGTTTCACTAAAATCTTGTTTATTTTGAATCCTGTACATTCGATTGAAATCTAAAATCGAATTTTCAAACTACCATGCCATTTTCAATTCTATTGTAATTAAAAATAAATATTTATATTCTAACTTTGCTTCAAATAAATATTTCCGTTTTAATTCTATTCAAAATAAATTTCTCGTCGTTATTATTTAAAATAATTCATTTTACATATTTAAAATTCATTAAAATTGCCTAAATGAAAATTTTAATTTGGTTCGGATTTTCCGGGTTGTTACAATCTCCCCCGTTTAAAATCATTTTGTCCCCGAAAAGGAACGGAGCTGAAAGTTGTTTAACTAACTAAGTCAACTTTCAGTTTGGCTTTCATTCTTCAACTTTTCAGTTTCTAAGAATTTTCAAATTCTTCAAAAGTTTGGTTAACACCCTAAATTTTTGAAAAATTTCGCCGTAACCTCCTTTATATGGGATCACCGGGAAAATCCCAAACCGCCACACAGGCCCTCTCATCTCAAAAGGAAAAGAAAAAAGCCAAGCGGCTAGCCAATCGGCTCATAAAATCATCCAAACCCAAGAAATATAGTAAACATGTACCTATTTGTCGGGCATACAATTTTATTCCTTTTCTCTAGCCTCCTTACTATGACCTGTTCAATGTATATACACGTATATATATGCAAATGCAATAAATTTCAATTCAGTTCAAATTTGACTTGATTTGGCTAAATTTACCTTTCATGTACATATTAGTTTAAACAATCTCATTCGTTAAACTAATAATCAAACAACATAACCATTAATCAATTAGTTGATTAACGTTTCAAATTTATAGCTTTTATGTATCCAAAAATCATGTTTTTGATGCCAATTCACAACAAATAAGCCCTATCTAGTTTTGGTTCTCACACCAGTCTATGGAAATATATAGATATCCCACTTTCGAGACTCGAACACAAATGCTGATGATGACAAGTCATCATCAGATTCATCTCCGGGTGACTAGAGTGTGATTCTATATCTATCCAGTATATTCGAGGCTTCAAATACACGTGGATCAGACATATGCTCAAAATCTCTATATACTCGCCTGTCCAAATTCAATACAAAATAAATATTCACATATGTATATTGGATTTAATTTTCAAAACAAAATTTATTTTAATTTTTATTTTTATTTTTAAAATACACTCTTCACACTCGTTCTAGGATACTACTGATCTGATCTCTAATGAGTCATTCCAATTTAATATTACAAATCCAATCTTTGATGAATTCTTTCGTTTGGTTCTAATGTGCCTTGTTCTCCGAGCTCTGTAAACCAAAGCTCTGATACCAAATGAAGCAAACCAAACTTCCCCGTGAAGGAAAGCCCAGATTGAATTGAGAACACGACGAATCAGAACACAAACAGAAGAACATTTCATTGCTTAACAACAATTTCATCATAATACAAGAATATTCCAGAGTGTACGTGAATAACATACAGAACAAAAATATCAGAGATCTACAATTTACAATGCAACAGAAAGTAATACAAAATACAACTGAAAAGAATATACAGATACAGAGCTTTCTGAATACCATTCTAGCTGTAAACCGGGATCCAGTGAATACAAATCTGCAAAACCAAAACAACTAGCTGCCCGTGCGGAAAATAGGGGCACCCAGAGTTTAGGTTAAAACAATAAACTCCAGGTCAGTCATGTGACTGGTGTGAGAACTAAAAAAGTTATTTAAAACTTTACTTTAAAATCAGATATATCAAGGGAACATGCCGTATAACACGAAATAGGTTTCCTTCCAAGAATACCAGTGCATATAGCAAAACAGCACAATGCTTTCTGGAAAAATGAAGCTATTATAAGACCCATGTCCCATCACACAATGCAACGCAAGCCGGAGGACAGGATTTTCCCTTATAATAGCTAAACATGCTTGGTACGTTAAAACAAATCATTTGATACTATTATAAGTGCATAGTGTATAAAACAACTTCAAATATAAATGTATCAATCATAGACGGCATAGGTACCATATATCATGTCGCCAATACTAGGCTCTACAATCAAAACCGCAATGTCACGTATTGGAAGTTGGATTTCCGTCTGTGAACCAAGGCAAGGGATCGTCCTTATCGCTTCGAGACGCTCTAGCCCGTGTCTCAGGCAAGTACTCAGTCAAGCCTTTGGATCGTCAGGGTCGGTCCACATGGAGTGGATCAAAATACCTGAACACTGCATTTCCCCGCCCTATGAGGCATCAATCTGTTCTGTATAAAGACCATCCTTCGGCTCCGCAGAGACCGAAATAACCGAGGCGCCTCGCTATCCATCATCCACAAAAGTAAAACGTTCGAGCTTGCAAAACGCTGACACCACTCCTAGCTAGAAGGAAACGAATGTCCTCTCTGAAGTCCTCTCCCCTTTGTAGTTCACACCGGGTTATGAGGCTCGGGAATTAAAGCTACACAAAGCTATGCTATATTAAAGTCGTGCTTTGATCATCAACTACAAGACTCTTCTTTTCAACAGAAGCCTTGATCATTTGCATCTCAGCACGCCACACAGGCAATTCACACTATGCAACCGATGTCTATCAATCACACAGAATGAAATCCGATGTCAGACACACATCGATTTACAAGTTTGTTCTGGGTCTGAACGAAACCGGAGGCACCTTATTATTCGTCCCATATGTCCAATACAGGAGAGAGGCCCTCGCATATCCGGTCGATCTCCAAGTACGACTGGACGATCACCACTTATTACCTTGTCTTGGGTGTACAGCCCAATCAAGACATCAGTAATCATCCAGATGATGTGGAGACCTCCAGTCTTCAACTACCGTCTTCATCCTCGACATATCGTCGAATCAGTTATTCAGAATGGGATAAACCCGGTCTTTCTGAATAACTCGCGTATATAATAAACAAGTGCTATAAAAACACAACATACGCCTCATTCCAATCAAAAATATTCCTTTATTCAAATATTCTTATACTTTAGGAAAGGTTCCCATTAATTTTATCAAAGATAAATTCTTTAAATTTATTCTTTAATCTTCTTTTGGATTTCAATTCAAACAAAATTATGGTTTATCCAAATAATCGGGATTAACGAACCTTACCGAAGTAATCATTTGTTTTGATTTCCCAATCCCAACCTATTCATCCCATGAAGTTAAACTAGTAATACTTCATATCTAACACCACGGTGTTATCGGTAGATTCAATTACCATTTCACGTTCAAATCTAATTAAAGATTTAACCATCGCTTGTAGTAAAACTGGTGATACTCCATCCTCGATCATTTCAATCTAATTAAAGATGCATTAAAACTCCATTTGGTTTTAATCTTCCCAAAAATCAATATTAACGATTGTTTCACTTGGGAAATCATATCCTGTCTTTAACTGGGCTAAAGAACCAATGTCATTTAAAACACAGTTCACAATAAACCCAAAATCACATTCCATTCCATCAGCCTTTAACCATAAATTAGCAAGTGAACAATTCCCTAAGTATTAATCCCGAAGGCCGAAACAAACATCAGATCGATGCCTAGGAAACCATTCTACTTAACTAATCTCTAGTTAGTTTCTGATTTTCTTAACTCCATTGGGTCAAAGAACAGTATTATTAAACATACCATTCACGACAACCCAAATCTCATTCCATTGTTAATCTGGTTAAAGAACAAGTGTTATTTAAAACACCGTTCACGATAAACCCAAAGACCAATTTCAATTCAATTCCAATTAAATATTAATTAATTGGTATACTTCATTAAATCTAAATAAAAAGATTTAATCTTTTCTCAACTGGGTTCAAGAACAGTGTTAATGAAGGCACCATTCACGACAACCCAAAGACCAATTTCAATTCAATTCCAATTAAATATTAATTAATTGGTATACTTCATTAAATCTAAATAAAAAGATTTAATCTTTTCTCAATTGGGTTCAAGAACAGTGTTAATGAAGACACCATTGACGACAACCCAAAATCACATTTGACATTAAATACAAGGCTCTAAATAGAAAATATGTCGGCTTATATTCAATATCAAATTCTGGAATCAACAAATACCGTATTGGAATAACGATATATATATCCAAATTCCTCCACAATATCCGCATAATCACAGAATCCAATATCGAAATATTCCGAAGATAATTTCGATTCAAATCCATTCCAATCCATATCTTGAAAATTCCGGTTATTTTTAAAACGATTTCAAATCCAATTTATATATTTTAAAAATATTGGATTATAATTCTTGTTTATAACTAGTTCATTTTGATAAAATATATTTTATCTTTACAAATATGGAATTTTCCATCCCAAGTCTTTCCAAATCATTTATTATGATTTTACACAAATTATTGATATTTTTAATAATTTTATCAAGGCGTGTATAGTCGATTTCCAATAACGGCCACCAAACTGCACTTACAACGACCTTTTCCAAGTTTGATTTGCACATAATTCCAAATCCATCCATTAGATTTCAAATCTCTCATATTCGTTAGAAAGCTCTTTTCGATATGAACCCAACGATTTTGGTTTTAGGAGAATCTGATGATCGGATCTCCCGTAACGTCCGTTCGAAGTCAATGGTCGAAATTCGCGAACTACCATGGCGCGGCGCGTTTTACTCAGGCCATTATATATATAATATATATATTATATATTTCATCAATTTCCATTTAAAACATATTTTATAAATCGTTTTAAATTCGTTTTCAAAACGATTTCAACTTCATATTCAATTTCAAATCAAAATCGAATATTCCATACCATCGATATATATATATATATATATATATATATATATAACTGATAATATTTTCAAAACATTAGATCTTAAAATCAATTCCTTTTTCGATATTCATTATAAAAATGAATAAAATCGATATAAATATCGTTTACATCAAAATGGCGTTAATCTAATCAACACTGCTTTATATATTTAAATATATTCGTGTCCATCCCAAATCGGACATCAAAATCAAATTTTGATCTTTTACTGGATATTATTTGAAAATATTCATTATTTTGAAATAATGGTTATTTTAAAATATTTATTTTTTCTGAGCTAGAATCAGACACAGTCAATTACCATATAATGTTAATTATATGGATTTCACACAATACATGTACATAACAATACTGATAAGCAATCAACGATCATTCAAAGTGCATTCTACACTGCATAAGCATTAAATATAAATATTTAACGCTTACTACAACCTGTCAACCTATTGAATGACATACAACTAAGCAGTTGGGATTAGTGTACGTCAAATATCATCCCAACACCCGTGAGGGCTTTCAATCAACAAATACTGAATAATATTTGTACAGTTGGGCGACGTGTAAAATTTATCATCCCAATCTATATCATTTAAATCAGTGTACATAAACAAATCGTCTGATTTGTAAATGAATATTTATTTTATTCGTATATACATTAAAAGTTATATTTTTAACAAAAAACTATTTTATTCAACATATGAATTTTCTATCCAATTCATTTATACAATAAAAATGATATTTTTTTATTGTTCTAACATATTTTAGAAAATTTTGGCGGCATAATGGCGCGATACTAGAAACGGGATAAGGCCTAGCCTTATCCCTCGCCTAATAATGGCGCACGTCATACACAAACCAAATTCTAATCAATTCATTATTCATCCCAAACCAAATTCAAACAAATATTCCAATCAACCAAACAATCAAACAAGTCATCCATGGTTTGTGTATGACGGGGAGCAGTTCATATATGCAGTTAAAAATAAATAACTGTATAAAGAAAATTATAGTGAGGAGTTCTCACATAGATGCCAACCAAACGCCACGACTCTTATTATGTTGAAAATCTTCGTCATGTTTCCAACGAGATCTGTTTCACGCGGTATATGTTAAAAATCACATTTTTATTTCAACGCTATAAAAATCATATTTTTATTACGCTATTTTCTATATAAAGATCATATTTTTGTAACGTTATCTTCTATATAAAGATTATATTTTTATAATGCTATCTTCTATATAAAAATTATATTTTTATCGCTACTCCATACGAATAAAAATCATATTTTTATAATCATAAAAATCGTATCTTTTCTTGTTTAAAAAATCTAAACTTTTCCTATTTAAAAATCTAATCCGTTTGTATATAAAAATCTAAGCTTTTTCATATTAAAAATCTAATCTTTTCCAAATTAAAATCTAATCTTTTTCTAAATAAAAATCTGTTCTTTTTCTATCTAAAAATCATATTTTTTATTTTGCTATTATATATATAAAAACCGAATTTTTATCTTGACATTACATACCTAAAAATTAGATTTTATTTCTAACATCATATACAAAAATAATTTGATTTTTATCCTAACATAAATAAATAAAAATCAAGAGGACTCACTGGTTTTTCATTCAGGTGGAGGATGCTCACCAGGGGGGAGGGGGATGGCGCTGACGGAGGGCCAGAGATCGAGGTGGCGGCGCAGTTTCAGTTGGATTGGGCTCGGGGGTCGGGATGGCTGCAGATGGGGGCTGCGTCGGCTTCACTGGAGAAGAAGGGGGGAGTCGGAGGGGTGAGCTCATCGCAGTGGTAGTGGGGGAAGACTGGCGGCGATGAAGAACTGGGTGGGGGGCGACGGGGACTTCGACGGGTTTTTTTTCTCTTTTTTTTAGATCTCGATTTTGAATGATAGGTAATTGAGGGAGGAGGGAGAAAGTTAGGGGTTATATATAAAAATATATATTATTTTTAATTTATTTTCAACGAGGGTTGACTTTTAATTTTGAACTCCAAACGAGACCCACCGACCATCATCTATAACTAATTCCCCCCATTCCGATCGCAATGGGATATGTCCTGTAAGCCAATTTGACTGTTACGATCTGTTTTCGTTAAATTTAAAATATAAATCAATAGAACGGTCAATATTGATTTTAACGTACATTTTAATTTACCGGGGCCACATACTGACTCTAAATTTTCTCGAAAAATTATTTCTAGCTTCGTATTGACAATACGGTCCTAACAAAACTAATTTCGTCAAATTTGGAGACCGTTTGAAAAATGGTCATTTTCTGGTCAATCCAAATTGATTGAAACCGACAAAACACGTTTTCTTTTGCCACGCTCACATATTGATTCCAAAAATTATGAAAATTGGAATCTAGTAATAATTTGACATCCCGGATCCAACAAAAGTGGTTTCGTCGAAAATGGAGGTCGTTTGCAAAATCGCTATTTTTAAGGGCTATATTTCCATAGTAAGGATTCTGAATTTTCAACTGGGAATAACTTTTTATCCCCGCTATGAAATTTTGATTTTTTGGATTCATTGGAAAGATATTTTTAAATAGATTCTAATATTTTTGTTTTCACTAAAATCCGGTTTATTTTGAATCCTGTACATTTGTTTGAAATTTGAAATTGAATTTTCAAACTACCACGCCATTTTCAATTCCTATTATAATTAAAAATAAATATTTACATTCTAACTTTGCTTCAAATAAATATTTCCGTTTCAATTCTATTCAAAATAAATTTCTCGTCATTATTACTTAGAATAATTCATTTTAAATATTTAAAATTCATTAAAATTGCTAAAATAAAAATTTTAAATTGGTTCGGATTTTCCTGGTTGTTACGAGACATGTATGTACCTAGACTTTCCCATGTACGTATCGCCAAACGTATTCGATGCCTAACCCACACACCTATCATGTGTGCGTGTCCGAGTTCCGTGGCAGGGCTACACACGGAACTTGGTCGGGAGCTTTCCTTATATTTGTGCAGGCCCGCCTTCAAGAGCCTCTCACACAAATATCCCTAGGGTCTGTTTTTCTATGGTGGCTATGGCCCCACCTTGGCCCCTCCCTTAAACTAGTAAAGACTACAAGAGTGAAGCCACAAGCCCCTTAGCAAACAATCTAAGCATCCTTGTGGCATCTACCCTCAACCACCGCCTCGATAGTGAAAGGTCGATGGCCTCTTGGGTTTAGCTCTAGTCTTTCTGCATCTCACTGGCTATCGATGACAGGTTCTCAACAACCTATATTATCTTTGTTGGTCCTGACCCTTCACCTCCGAAGTGAGGCAATCGCCGAGCTACCCTTAATGTCACAACGTCACAGCATTCTGACTGCCCCCTATTTGTGCAATCAAGGTCCACCCACCTAATAGTTACGCGCAGACCCAACCTCTGTGAGCACAGTCCGAAACTACACCACCACAGAGGACAACCAGGAGCACCTTTAATGCCTCAGGAAGCTGCGTGCTCCCCCTTCCAGTCTGTCGGATCCGCAAGAATAATCAGATTAATGTGCACTCCCCTCATGTCTTATGACACCATGATGATCCACCTCGTTTGGTTATTCATCCTCTAACATGCGGACTATCCCAAGCACCTCAGTTTACTGTGTCATTAGATCCTATGTCTAATCATCAATTACGCGCTTGCTCCACCTCGACAGATTTCCTTTTAACTTGGTCGTTTCCATTTTCCCTTGACTTCTTCTTCAAGTTACCGAGTTTCTCTTGCTTATTAACCTCATTCATAACTTAATTCATTTAAGTTCATTAATAAGGCTACAACAAGTTATTCTCTATATTGTAATTCAATATTCATGTCCCATCTCATGCTTGCCATAACATGTTCTACTTAATTTATAATTAAGTACGTCTTAATTTACATATTTTCTGTCATTCAACATTTATGATTAAATACAACTTACTTATCTCCATAAGTTTTCCTTCTTCTTTCTCATTTGATCATAATTTCGTCGTACACCGTCATTACGATTTGTCATAATTTACTTATTAGCTTAGTTCTCTTAACTAAGGTTTACTAATAAGTTTCCCTTTTCCTTCATATAACTTATGTTATCCTCATTTATGGATTTATTCTTATTCACGCTAATTACTTAATCTTCGATTAAGTACAACTTTATTACATAAGTTATTTCATCTTCCCCTATCGTTCATTATAACTTACCTTATTTCTTAAGTTATAATTCCAACTTGTCCCTAGGACAAGCCTACCTATTATCTTTCCTCTTCTTATTCAAGTTCATTCCTAATAGGTTGTTATCATTCCCTGTTTTGGCATTAATTAAGATTTACTTTATCCTTCCCAATTCTTTAACAAGTTTACTTAACCCCTACTCAATTGAATTGGTTCGTAATACCGCAACAGATTTAATTAGGTTATATATTCCAATTTAACAAATTATCATGCTACCCATGTTACCCACTTAACCCCTTTTATTATATCCATGTCAACCTTGCATATGTCGTCTTGGTTAAGTGTTCATTATTATTTATTATGTCCATAAACACGCAAGACCTCTCACATTAGATTGTCGTTTGTAGTTGCTGGATATGTCGGGCAGTTCCAGGCAGACTCCTACCGCATCCGAATCTAACCTCGTGTCTTGACACCATTACGGGTCCAATTTCCACCTAAGACCTCTCATATTAGATTACCATTCGCGGTTGCTAGATATGTTGGGAGGTTCCGGGTAGACTTCTACCGCAAACCAAATCCAACCTCGTGTCTTAGGCATATAAGTTCTTATTATAACTTATACCCATAATTCAAATCTTGGATTATAATATATGTCAATTACCCATAAACTCCCAATTCACGTTTTTGCTTATAATCCCCTTAATAGATTATGCCTATAATCCCAATTCAACTTATAATCCCAACTCAACTTATAATCCCAATTTCATATTCATAATTCCAATTTGATTTATATACATAAATCCCACCATGGTTATATTCATAATTCCAAGCATAGTTATGTCCATAACCCCATTTTAAGTTATGCCCCAAAACTCCCAATCCCATGTTATACCCAAATTAACCTTTTTCCCTTTTTTATTCCCAATACCGTTTCAATCGTATAAATCCACAATAGACGTAGGCTGGAAGATAGCCTAGCTATAAAAATAAAAAGGGAAGAAAGAAAGGAGGAAAACAAGCATAGGCATAAACAACTGTTCATAATATCAAGTTAAATATACGATGATAAAATTAGGCATAGGTGAATTCTAGATCTGATCTACAAACTATGGTGAACTGATATGATTCTAGTCCAAATCTTAGATCCAATTACTTATTAGGTATTTTAATCTATAAGTACCACAAACTCACTTTATCAGATTAGCTCTTCAATATGTTTATTATGTGTGTAAATGGGGAATGGCGAACGATAGATCTACTATTATACAAAAAATGTATTTTAAATCCACTCACCTTGATTGGATCAGAAGAAGAGAATTAGGATTTGTTGTTGTAGATCTATACTTTTCTCAATCCCTTTCTTTGATTAGATCTAAAAGGAGGTTGTATTTCTTGAATCACTGATCGTTGATTTCATCCAATCTTTTGTTTTAAGAAAAGGTTTGGAGAGGAAGGAGAAGGAGGAAAAGAGCAGAGTTCTGACGTCGTCTTAGAAAATATGAGGGTTAGGTTTATGTGTTTATTTATAGGTGTAGAAGAAGGCCTTGAACCATCGGATTAAGTCAAACAAAACCTGAGTCGCTCACATAAAGAAAAAACATCACAACAAAAAATTCGGATCATGGGGGGTGTCAACACCCCTGTCGAAACCCCTATAGGGGGGTCGACACCCATGTCGGCACCCCTATAAGCGGGTCAACACACTAGAGCGGGAATTTTCCCGCTCAGCCTGTTTTGGCTGATTTTGAATTTTGAATTTCGAACCCATTTTTGACTTTCTGGACCTATTTCTGAAGTACTGAACCCAATATATATATATATATATATATATATATATATATATATATATATATATATATATATATTCTCCCTACACGTATACAAACTTCAAACCTTAATAATTTCTTCATACGGTGTCCGATTTACAAAAACCAGGTGTCTATCTTGACCAGAATTTCGAGACGGATGCAATGGCGATGTCCGTTTTGCTTAATTCTCATTATTAAATTAATTTCCCATTATTTACTTATCTTTTATATTACACACATTGTTATTGCATTAATTTCCCTACTCATCAATGTATGAATTAATTTCAATTGTACATTACCATTATTTATATACATCCATGCATATATATACTCATTTTTAATTATCTTAAAAAATGCGGGGTGTTACATTATCCAATATTATCATTTTCCACTTCAAATCATTTTAAATATTTTATTATGATTTTACAAAAAAGTTCCATATTTTCAATAAATTTAAAACAACCATTTACCGTTAAGGACTACGAACCGCGTTTACAGCGACCTTTATTCAGAATAGATTCAAGCTTAACTTGAAATATATACATTAGAACTCAAAAATGCTTTTTCCATTTGAAGATTATTGTTATTGGAAAGCAACGTTTTTTTCGTTCCATGTTAATCTGATTTAAATTTCATTAGTTATAGTAGTTTAAACTTTATGGTCGAAATTCATGAACTACCACTGCTCGACACGTCCAATTCAAACCATATTACGACTTATACTAAAAATTTGTCTGATTCACTTCCAATATGATTATAAACCTTTATAAACATACATAAACCCATTTGAAAATAGTATTTTCAAAATTTGACTTTAAATTCAATTTAAATTCAAATTTTGATTTCATAAATTGAACTAGCCAATTCTAGTCAAAAGCTTTTCCAAAACCGCTTCCACCTTTATAGAAGTTGTTCGTATATACTTTAATTTCACTTTCAAACTATTTCGGATATCATATTAAAAACTTGTTTTTATTCCCAATTCTTAGTATATAAAACCGTTTATATTTTCAATTGAGAAGGAGACCTAACCAAACACCTATATAATTCCATAACTGAGTGTGAAAGGTATGCAGCAATATACAAACAATACTTAAAGTCATATAAACATCCATCACAATTATCACAATATCATTAACAGATATCATTTACTACATTAAAGCGTCACGATAATTAACGCTTATCAGTGTATAAGTGTCATTAACTATGCAACCATTCATCCAACATTATATATATATACACATATATATATATATATATATAACATCCATAATTAAACATATAAATAAATAAGCATGAAGAGATCTCACCAACGTATCCACTTCGCCAAACTTTATCATATGACCATAACCGAACCGATGGACAACATAACCACGTAGCGTGCTCTAACTTTTCTAACTTTGAAAATAGGCCTACTTCCCTCGGGTTTTTGGACAAGCTACTCTTTGAATTTGAAAAAGTGTCCAACTACGAAATTATAGGAAATTATTTTCTCTTCAGTTTAAGAAAAAACAAGTATCCAATTCTAATAATTTTCGAGGGAGATATTGCCAAAATAGTGGAGGTGTTCTCGGATTCAACAAAAGATAGCCAGACAATATAGTCTTCAAAGTTCTGGATTTTTGGAATAGCTAGGCTCATAATTAGAAAAAGTGCTCAACTTGAAAGTGATAGCCACTGAAAAAATACACGATTTTAAAAAGGGAATCGCATGATTTGGATCTATTTAGAGGAAGTTATAGCCCTTGGAATTTGTTGGTCGTGGGCTGAGGTGGAGGCCTAGAAAAATGGATTGGTGGTGCATGAAGGTGGTGGTGTGGGGTGCTTGGCCAAGGTGGGTGGAGGAGGTGTGTAACAACCCGGATTTTTAGTCGATTTATTTTAAATATTTAACATTATTTTAAATATTGAGTGATAATATAAACGGATTTTATACTGAGTTTGTTGATTTAAAAATCGAAATACGATTTATTTCGAATATATATAATTATCATAACACGAGAATATGAAATAATTCAATTCGAAATTTAAACAGAGTAAAAATGATTCATATATTTAGTAGAAATTCTATTTGAATAGAAATGGTAATAATAATAATTTATTATCGATGAATTGATTTTTTCTGAATTTAATTCATATTATATTGATTTAATATGATTATTTTATATATGCGTTCAAATTAAATTTCAGAATATATTTTGTTGAGTTTAGAATAATGTTATTACATTGGAACGTCGGTACATAGGGAGCTTTGAATAGAGATGTGGAGGTTGAGTGGTGCTTGCTTTAATTTTTGAAAGGGTTTGGAACTAGAAAAAATGTGGCGATGGGTATTGAGGCGTGGAAGTAGATGGAGATGGCAAGGATAGGGGTTGTTAGGGTACGGTATGGGATATTAAGTCACGATGTGGGCGCATGAGAGATTGTTTAATGTTGATGGAAGATCTTGCAAGAGCTACCAAGAGCTGTGGTTGTTGGTTCTGTGAAGACTATCATTAATTTTCAAAGAAATGGATCTTACTTAGTTGAGTCAGAAGGCACTAGGTTTGTGACAAGCGTGTATGTTCGTGTTAGGTGCGTGATGTTCAAGTTGAGTTCGATAAGGTAGAAGTGGGCTTCATTCAGAATTCCTAATTTGGGGAAAGAAGGTGATGGCATCAAGAAATATTATAGTAATTAAGGTAACTAACTTTAATAATTAATTTATTTAGTTCCTTTAATTTTTATATAATCATAAATCGATAATAGGATATATTTAATTTATACAAGGGTGTAAAAGCGTGAAGTAACCCATCTAGAGGCAATCAGAATTAATTGGGATTTAATTTAACTCGAATGGTATTAATATTCAGCAAATAAATTCATGGTGACTAAATCTCACTCAGATTTTATTTAGAATTATTTTTATTAGTTAAAAATAATTGTTCGTTGGTTGTTTGCATGCACAGAAATATTATGGTAACTGTTAAATATATATTAGTTATTTAGGCTTGGTGATTGTGGTTGTGTGTGTGTGTATATATATATATATATATATATATATATATATATATATATATATATATATATATATATATATCGGGGGTTGGATATTTCCCATAGTACCATTAGCGGATGCCCACAGTATCAATAGCAGATGACCCTATGTGCCCCCGCAATATGATAGTGGATGACCTTCTAGACCGCGATATCCTACCTCGAAGCAGGATAGGTATTATTTATGTTGGCTAACGTCTGAGGATGTAGGGAAACAGGTTGCAGGGATCCAACCGGATTCCTCAAAAATATTATTATTTATTTGTTTTCATATATATTATCATATATGATGTGTTAGAAAACCTATGGTTGATAATTGGGTGTTTTTATTGGTTGAATGTCACTGGTCCTAATTGTTGATTGTAAAAATATCGTAAAAAGGGGTTTTGAGATTTAAAGAGGGAAAATTCTATTTTTCTAAAAATAGAATTTGAATTTCGAATGGGCTAAGAAATATTAACTTGTTTGAATAATAAAAACAAGTATTGAATTTATAAACGATTTTTATAAATTAGATAATGCGAAAGGTTAATTTATAAACGATGTTTATAGATTAAATAATATGGGAAATTGAAGTGAATTTATAAACGGTGTTTATAACATAAATGGAAAAAATCATCATTTGAATGATTTGGGAAATCTAATTTCAGATGTGAATTTAGAAAGGGAATTGGAATTAGTTTCCAAAAAATGAAGAATTCATTCTGATGTTCAGAATGAAAATTGATATAAAATAAATCTGAATGGATTTATGATTTGAATTCAATTAAATCGAATTTATTTAAATAAAACATTTTTAGAAAAGATATCAGGATTGAATTGAATAGAAGTTTAAATTTAAATATAAAAATAGATTCACTTTATATATATATATATATGTATGTATTTGTATTTATATATATAACTTATAATCAATGAAATATTCTAGAATAGGAAGTGGATTTAAAATGGAATTTGAAATGGAAACTTGTTTTAAATGTATAAAACAAGGAAATTAAATTTATAAACAATGTTTATAAATAAGGTAGGATAATTATCATGGGATAATTGGGGATTATAAATTCAAGTATGAATTTAAAAGGAGAAATGGAAATCGTTTCAAAAAGGTAACGATAGATTTTATTTCGAATTTTGGAATATAAACTGAATTAAGATAAATTCATGTGATTTATAATTAGAATTCGATTTTTTGAATTTATAAAATAATTTATTTCTAAAGGATTTGGGATCTTAAAATAAAAAAATCGAGTTGTAAATAAATTTACAACTGAGTTATGAAAATCGATGATTTAGAAAAATCGAAATGTTTAACTTAGAGTTGGAAAGCCAATCTTATATATATTAAAATATATAAGAATAAAGTGGAAATTTATAAAATAAATGAAGTTTAATGTTTATATTTTATTACAATTAAAATAAACTCATCGCGGCGCGGCAGTTCGTAATTTGGAGTTTCGAGCTTCAATTGAGTATACAGAACTCAATTTAAGTCGGAATTCTTTGAAACAAGACTCATCCAGACCGATTTGATAATAGTTTTTTAATGGAAGAGAAAGATCTAGATTTCGTCTTATAGATTTGAGTTATGTCAATATCAAATTTCTAGAAAAACAGCGCCAAAACCATTATAAAACAATAACATTTTATTCAAATAAATAAAAAGAATTTAAGTTAATAAAATCTGATTTTCCATTAGAAAAATCCAGATGTGATATAAAATAAATATGAACTCAAATGGAGTTTTGATAGAAAAATCGAGTTTTGATAGAAATTGGGTTTTGGTTAAGTAAATTGAACTGGTGAATTCATATTCAAAATCGAATATGAAACTTAAATTGAAAATGGAATTCAATTGGTTTATAAGCAAATTAAAATCGTGTATGAATGTGATATGTTCAATTAAAAAGTGGAATAGGAAAAAGAGCTAATTTAAAGAATAAATTAGTGAATTATATTAAAACGATCGGATTGAGTTGGAATAAATTGGGAATGGACGTATATGGGTTAGACAGGTATGGAATGAAGTGTATGAAGATTATAATTTAAGTGTCTGACAAAAAGGTACACATTTAAATTCCATATGAGATTTTATGCGCCAAATCGGCAAGCCGCTTGGCTTTTTAATTTTCTTTTTTAATGGAATGGGCCTAGAAAGGTGAGTTGAGGTTTGGGCTATTGACCGGTACAAAGGAGGCGTTGGCAAATTTTTTTGAAAATTTAAGGAGATAGAAAAATTTAACAAAAGTTAGATAACTAGAAATTTACTTACCAATTATATATGAAATTTAGTAAACGAATAAATGTATAATGAGATTTTATATGGAGAAAGGGAATTTATAAATTAAATCATGAGAGATTGGAAGGATAAGCTATATACGGTTTAAAGTGAATGATGATTTAAAAGCAAATGATTAGCAAATTGAAATGATTATGCTAATACGAAGTTATGAAATGAAGTTCAGGAAATTAGAAACAGACTGGAGACTAGTTGAGTTGAATGGCTTTTTGAGTATCGATCTGATGTTGGTTTCGACCTTTGGGGTTAATACTTAGGAAATTGTTCTCTTACTAGTTTACAGTTAGGGACTGGTAAATGGGGAAGAATAGTGATATGTAAATAAGAAATGGAAATGTTTCCCGACATTAAAATGTGATATTTTCTGTAATATAGAAAATAAATAATTGTGGTAGATGGAAATGTTTATCCACGTATCATGAGAGGCTAAACGAGTTTAGAGAAATATTTGGTAAAGATATTGAAGAAATATTAGGGAATGATAAATTAAAAATAATAAAATATTAATTAAGGGGCCCAGTGATTGTTTGATGCTTTGAATGGATGTTTGTTTTTCTTCGATCGTTAACTAACCGACTATCGAAGTGTTTGCCAATATCGTTGTCGATATGGAGAGACCGGTTGGATTATTATCCGAGAACAACTCTGTATTGGCAGTAGCATTGCGAATTGGATTATATAAAGAATATCGAAGATGGAGTAAAGTGCAAGGGCTTTTCCTTTTAATCCTAGGTAGAAATTGTCTAAGATGGATTACTGATAATTGTGCCTTCGTTTTCATTCAGTTCCAGAACGAAGTTGTATGGACGAATGTCTGACAGAGTATTTCCAATGATTGCATATGTTGGTCTGTATAAATATATATGGTGGCAGAGAATTTATTCTCTTAACATAATATCTAAATTGTATTTGTTTAAATTAATTTTTGGTTAAGGGAACTGACAATGTGGCATTCAAAGTGATTGTGCTATCAGTGAAAGTAAGTAAGCGTAGCCTCAGGCCTCAACAACAGGGAAATGAAAAAAATCAGGTAGGCAACATGGCTAAGCGAGTAGCTCCCAATTAGGGTGTAGTATCACATGTCCAGAGATAATTTATTTCCTTCTTTATTTTATTTGATGTTGTCCCATTCGGGAAAACGGTTGTTGATCCCAACCATTGGTGATATACACTCGATACACTCAAGCGAAATGGGTGGTCGGTCATGTGTAGCCAGGTTGCAATATGTTCTTGTTGAACCCAGTGTATTCCTCTCTAGAGGTACACTACCGGAAGGTGGTTCCATACCTTGTCATAGTTGGTAATCCAATCCCCAATAAGTGCTCGCGGTTTTGATTGTATATTATATATATGAAGCTTGAGACGCAAACGTTCCACTAGTTTGTTATTTATTTGATTTAGACACTATTATAATATCAAAAGAATTTTGATATTAAGACTTTGTTTTTGGATTCTCATAAGGGAAAAACCCGTTCCATGTTATGCGGCTTGGTCTTATGAGATATCATTTATTTTCTCAAACTGTTTTAAATGGTTCACTCGTACCAGTCCCATGACTGACCCAGAGTTTATTTTGTTTTGTTTTACACTAAACTCTTGGGTGCCAAAATTTGTATGGGCAGTCAAGTAGTTTAGGCGTTTACAGATATACTTAGAGGAGCTTGGAGCAGGAGGCTTCAACGTTATCTAGTTATTGTTATTTCTGTTGCGTTGTAAGTATTGTACTTTGAAAATTATATGTTATATAGTTAAAATTTTGTATTTCAAAAGTTATGATATAATATATTTTGTTCCTTGCTATGTGAGATTCTGTTTTGTTATTTCTATTCTTCTTCTATCTTTTTCTTCTTTTTTCAAAATGATTCATATTTCTATGCAATTTTGGTTGGACGTGTGATGTATGTAGTCAACTTAGATAGTACGGAAATTCGGTTCATTACAGTTTGAATCAGATCTTAGGCTGAACAAATGCCTAGGCTTTGGTGGGTGATTACTCATTAGAGATAGGGTCGGTACTACCCTAGAAGGAGTTGAGTGTATATATACAAGAGCGCGTATTTGTTAATTGATACAAAAGTTGTTTTATATTGTGTTGGCTAGTCTGTTGAGTGGTTTATGAATTTTAGTCGAACCCTAAGATGCCACGAAGTCGATAGGGATTTCTAAACACTTGAACAAAAGATACGACATAATATGGTTTTAAATGGGCACATGAAATAATTTTACCCAAAATTCTATTTTGATAGAAAAGGAATAATTTTCTGAAATTATTATAATATATGGATGCGTTGATTGTTATTATTATAATCAAATGAGATTATAATATTGGAATGGTTATATATAACCAAATAAAATTTGTATAAGACTGAAATATACAAATATGATAAACTGAAATTAAATTCAAACCAGAAATTGGAATTTAAAGCCCGGAGGTTAGAAAATATTTTTCTGATGTATATTTAAATAATATAACTTTGTTTTGGAAGGATTTGAATGAAAACCATTTTAAATGGATTTTGAAAGTAATAAAGCATTGAACTCACTTCAGTCGTTGGAAAATATTCTGATGATGACCGCAGCATCATCGATATTCATTTTCGATCTAAGTGATTAATTGCTACCTTAGAAAAGTTTTTAAGGGAAATTTGTTTGAAAGAAAATAAGTTGGTTTGAAAATTCAAATGTTTTGAATTTGATATGATTATGAATATAAATATACATTTATGTGATTTATAAAAGGATTTTAAATGAAAACCATGGAATTTGAATGTTGGAATTTAAAATTTTAACTTAAGCAAGTTAAATGGATCTAAATGAATTGATTAGAATCAAATTGAATGTATATGAATGGAATATGAATTGGATGTGAATAAAATCATTCAGAGTAAATGAATGTAAGCATATATAGCATGCAATATGAAAGAAAACCAAAAGTTTTGGTCGAGATTTAACATAAGTGGTTTTTTGAAAAGTTAATAGGGTTTATAGCATTTTTCCCATCTTAGTAATTTCGGGGACAAAATTCTTTTAAGGGGGGTAGAATGTAATGACCAGGATTTTGGTTGATTTATTTAAATATTGAGTGATAATATAAATGGATTTTATATTGAGTTTGTCGATTTAAAAATCAAAATACGATTTATTTCAAATATATATATATATATATATAATTATCATAACACGAGAATCTGAAATAATTCAATTCAAAGTTTAAACAGAGTAAAAATGATACAAATGATTAATATAAATTCTATTTGAATAGAAACGACAATAATAATAATTTATTATCGATGAATTGATTTTTTCTGAATTTAATTCATATTATATCGATTTAATATGATTATTTTATATATTCTTTCAAATTAAATTTTAGAATATATTCTGTTAAGTTTAGAATAGCGTTATTACATTGGAACGTCGGTCGGTATGTTAAAATAGCAGTTCGTGAGTTCAAGTTGTGAACACTAAGATATTTGATTAGTGGATAAGATCGAAATCAAATCAGAATCTATTTAGATAAAATAAAAATCATTTTATATCGAATCGTATTAAATTTAATATCAAATCGAATTAAAATTCATGTACTTCAGCTACTACCCAACCTTGTACCCGCGTGCAAACATTCCTTCTTCCGGAAGCCTATTTTCTCCTATTTAACAAAGCAAGATCTCCCTTCTTTTCCTTTTTATTTTTGATTCACTCTTGTTCTTTTTCTGCTCGATCAAAGGAAATGTCGTTCTTTATTTTTGTTTGAAAATAGAGGTCAGTAAATCGAAAATTAATATTTCTGTTTCCTCTAAAATCAATGCCAACTCTTTCTTATACCAAATCCCATTTCCTTTTATTTAGAATCAAATTGAAAGCTTCAGAAAATTAGATCGTGATTTTTTGATTCAAAGCCGCACTTTAATTCTCCTTATAACCAAATCGAATTGGTTAATTAAAAAAAAGAATATTCTGAAATACTTCAATTTCGCCTCCTCAGATACAGGCGCGAACACCATCTGGAGGGAGATGTTTGACAGTTTGTTGACCTAGAGCTCATATCGCAGGTAGTTTGTGATGTCGGAGGAAGAAGTAACGGTGTATAGCAGGTTAGGGAAATCGATATTTTCCATGAACGCAATCGACTTTAGGGTATTCAGTTACGGGTCAACAAGCCTAGCGTTGTGAGCTTACTGTTCGGGGGAGCTTGAATAGAGACGTGGAGGCTGAGTGGTGCTTGCGTTAATTTTTGAAAGGGTTTGGAACCAGCAAAAATGCGGTGATTGGTATTGAGGCATGGAAGTAGATAGAGATGGCAAGGACAAGGGATGTTAGGGTACGACATGGGATATTAAGTCACGATGTGGGAGCATGAGAGATGGTTAAATGTTGATGGAATATCTTGCAAGAGCTACCAAGAGCTGTGGTTGCTGGTTCTATGAAGACTATCATTAATTTTCAAAGAAATGGCTCTTACTTTGTAACACCCCGTAATTTTGTTAATATTAATATTCACAAATTAAAGAATAACTAATCTCAAACATGAGAATTGTGGGAAACGGGTTGCACCATTGTGTTCGTCTCAAAATTTTGGTCGGAATAGAGTCCGAGTTTGCGTAAATTGGACTTCGTATGAAGAAGTTATAGCCATCGGAAGTTTCAGAAAATTCAAAATAGCTCGCAGGAAATATAAAATTCAAACTGAAAGTGCAGAAGCGGGCTGGGCGGGAAAAATTCCCGCCCAGGCAGGCCGACTGGGGGGTCGACACTAGTGTCGACCTGCCCCCCCTAGGTCGACTATGGTGTCGACCTGGGTCTGGCGGCTAGGGTTTTTGACTGAGTCTGTTTTTGACTGAGTGATGACCCATTAGGGTTTTGACCTAATCTGGTTGGCTGGGATTAGTCCTGAATTGATCTGACGGTCTAAATAAACTCTAAACTTTATAAATACCTAGGTAGTCTCTCACCCTAATTCATATGAAAAATAGAATAAGCTACCGTCATACCGCCGCCATGGAACTCAGTGGAGCCGCCGCCAACTAAGAAGGAAGAAAAGCTAATCAAAACCTAATTCTACTCAACTCTAAAGCAAATCAAGACTCTCTTTTCTTCTCTAAATTGTGAGTATGATAGTCTTAACAAGATTATTATTAAATTAATTAGGTTAAGTCATGAATGGATTATGAGTAGATGATGTGAATTGTCATATATATCCTATCATGTATGTTATAAATCCTATGCTATGTATCCTATATGTTGTAAATCATGCTATGATGATGTTATGTATGTTGAAAGTTTCTATGCTAATTTGAGATGAATCATACATGTTATAAAGTCATGATGCTATTATCTATGCTAGTTAGTTCATGTTAATCAAATCATCATGTTTGGGCCATGTTGATCTATATGACAAGTCACATATGCAAGTTTAGGTTGATTAGTAAAAGTTATGAACATATGCCATGACATCTATTATGACATCTAGAATTATGATATGACATATGTGAAATGCTATGCTAGTTCACACCATCATTATGTTGCCTAAACCCCCCTTATGCAAGTTTGTATATAAATTTGAGTATGATCATATCATGTAAATTGTGACATTTAACAAGTTGACACCTTTAGATCCTTAGCATGTGTAGTTTATGCAAGTTTCACCCCTATTATGATTAGATTCATTAAATTGTCTATATGTTGTGATAATTTATTTTTGTGCTATGAGTTAGACTATTCGAGTCTAACGTATATTCTGCGTTGAATAAGCGAACGTATAAATGTGGGGTAGGGGTAATATTAAGGATTTAATAATAAGAAGTTGGGGTGCAATTGATATGATTTTGCATGCCATGAGTGGAAGACCATAATTGAGTCAATTATGGACATCAATAAAAGTGGACTTAATTAATAATTTGGATAGGGAATTATTAAAACTGAGTAAAAGATTATAAGTGATAATCAATGCTTAGGACACGAGGTTGGACTCGTTTGTTACGTAAATCTGCTCGGAACTGCCCGGCAAATCCAGTGGTCACAAATGTCAGCCCAATGTGAGAGGTCCTAGGCCTAATCTAAAGCATAACAGTTGTAAAGACACGAGGTTAGACTCTTTTATGGTGTAAGACTTCCCCGACCCGCCCGGCAAATCCAGCTGCCATAAATGCCAGTCTAATGTGAGAGGTCTTTATGAGGTTATGGCCTGAATGAATTAAGAAATACTTAACCAGATAAACATGTAAGGTGGGACATGGTGGTTAAGTAGGTGCCTTGGGTGGCATGAGGAATCTAGTGGGTGCCCTTAGTGGCATGTGAAATACGATTAGTAAGACTTAACCAAACACACATGTAAATGAACATGACTAAGAGGGTTAAGTGGGATATACTAGTGGTGACAAGCTTAGGTGGGTAGCTTGTGGGGGCCCATTTCAACCAGTATCCCAAACGTATCTTTGTGGGCTGACCCAAGTCGAGGACGGGACACGCATACTGGGTTTGACTATAAGAGGCCAAAACGGGGAGCGGTGGCAACGCAAGTCCAACGGGTTTCATATGCGTGTGTGGACCCGGGCCGGTAGGTAAGACGTTGTTGCATCGTGTAGGTATAAGCCGTGCATTCTCAAGTTGTATTGGGTTGCCACTTTAGGGGAGTGACACACCCCACTGTGGGGCCAGCACGGGTATCTACGAGTAGGGAGCCGATCGAAAGTGGGTAGTGGGGTACACCTAGTGGAGATAGGGGCATACGGCACCTATGTAGTCAGCTAGGGGTAAGTAAGGCTATTTATATTGTTTCTGTGTGAAGCAAGTGGGATCAACCTTTAGGGTGACTGGTGCGGTGCAGTGTAGTAATGTGCGATGCAGTGTAGTAATTATTCGTTAGTAATTAGGTGTGCCTTTACCGTTATCTTTAACGTTATCTTAAACGTTATCTTTATCTGCTCATTCCATACCTAATAGTTCATAGACATTTACTTGTCTTCCAGCTTATGCCCTAGTCTAGTTATTTTGATAATAGTATTGTTAGAATTATCATACTCGCCAGACTTTATATCTGACCCCCTCCATTTCTATCCTTTTTCCCCCTCCAGGTCCTCAGGTTGGGCCTAGCTCTAGTGGAGTTTGATTGGATTGCTTCATCTCTCTTTGGAAAGCTTGGACCTTTGAAGTAAAGTCCAGCTTGTTATCTTCTTTAATGGCTATTTGTGTAATGGGGTTATGTATTTTGTTTTATGAAGATGGATATTGTACTTGACTCTGATTTATGGTTTTGTGATGTAACAAACATGTTTAATTTCCGCTGCAGTAAAATGAAGTTCTAGATTTCCAAGTACTACTTATTATCGGTCTTGTTGTAATTTTTCTGTTCTATATTCACTTATAACCTCCATGGAAGTTAATGCATTCCCTGTGTGAGTGACATTAATGGACGTGGGGTGTTACACGTGGTATCAGAGCTTAAGGTTACCAGAACAGATAATTTTTTTAGAAAAACTATTTTTCTAAAGTATTTTTGGAAGAAGTGCTTTCAAAAACATGTTTTAATGAGTAATATAAGAAAAACATAATCCCCAATAGCCATATCTTTATCTTTCGAATTCTCCATTTTGAATCTTTCCTTTTTCGTTTCAGCATGGCTGAAGATCTTAACCTACCTGACGGTGTAACGATACCAGGACGGTATAGGAGACTATTAGAGGCTCGGGCCGCCGCAGGTCCGGCCAATGTTCCTCCACCACCAGTCGCACCCGTTCCTCCTCCTCCACACGTAGATACTTTTGCAAAGACGCGCAAGGAATTTGAGGCTATGGGTGGAAAACCCTTTCAAGGGTCAGAAACGTTCGTGGAAGCTAGGGATTGGCTTAGGGAGGTGGAAGAATTGCTAGAAATCTTTGAAGTGGAAGAAGGAAGGAGAGTTAAATTAGCAGCTTGGTTAATGAAGGGAGAGGCCTTGTTCTAGTGGGAGGTCACTAATGGGGAGCATCCTGTTGATTCTTGGGCGGATTTTAGGCGTAGGTTTGAGGCGAAGTTTCTCTCAAGGGCAGAAGAGAATCTATATATGGAAAAGTTCTTGACATTGAAGCAAGGAAGCTCATCAGTAAAAGAATATGTCAACAAATTTAATCAGTTAGCAAGGTTTGGCTTGGACTTAGTGAACACGCCAGAGAAGAAGGCACTGAGGTTCGTTAATGGATTGAATGAACCGTTGCAAGGGTTGGCTATGACCCACATCCCTATGGGGGCCACCTTTGAGAAGCTTGTAGACATGGCACTCATGCACGAGGAGAAAAGCGCTAAAGTTAATAAGGCACCCGAGAAGAAAGGGGATCAGAAGAAACCACAACAGCAAAGCAAGAAGGGTGGTAAAGACAATAACGGCAAGGGAAAGAAGAAATGCTTCAACTGTGGGACACCAGGCCATCTCAGCAAGGATTGCCGAAAGAAAAAGAAGACTGGCTGTTTTCACTGTGGCGAAGCGGGACATCTAGTAAAGGACTGTCCAAAGAAGGGGCAGAGGACAGGAGCTACCTCGGGAGGACAGGTACAGGCTCTTATGGCACCAGGGCAAGCAAGGGGACAAGTTCAGGCTCTCGCGGTCCCACCGCTGCAAGAACGAGGTAGAACCATTTCTGTTGAAAGCTTAGTTTTTCTGTTTGATCATCCTGTCCGTACCTTATTCGATTCGGGCGCATTGCATTCGTTTATCTCTACATCATTAGTTGAATCACTACACTTAAACACCAGTTTAGTAGAGGATCCCTTAGTTGTTTCGAATCCAATTGGGGGCTCAGCTTATTTGTCCATGGTGTGTTTGGATTTGAAAATTTCTATACTTAGCATTGAGTTTAGATGTGATGCTTATGTGTTGGGCTTCACGGGCTATGGGCTAATTTTAGGAATGGATTGGCTATCCAGAAGTGGGGCCGTTCTTGATTGTGAAAGGAGAGTAGTTGGGCTCGTGACTCGCCTTGGTAACGCTCTCGAAATCTTTTGTAGTCCCATAAGTTCCGTTATGCTAAGTTATTTAGAATAGCTTGACGCGTCTGAGGAAAATCTACAATCTGTTAGAGTGGTCCGAGAATATTCGGATGTGTTTGAGGAGGTGAAGGGCTTGCCTCCGAAGCGGGAGATAAATTTTCGAATATATCTTGTGGATAATGCGAAACCAGTATCTTTGCCAGTACGCCACATGGCTCCACATGAAAGGAGGGAACTTGATAAGCAAGTGAAGGAGTTGCTTGACAAGGGGTTCATAAGACGAAGTATATCGGAGTGGGGGTGCTCCAGTAGTATTTTCCACGAAGGCGGATGGGTCCCTTAGATTTTTTGTGGACTATAGAGAACTTAATAAGCTTACTAAGAAGAACAGACACCCACTGTCGAGGATTGACGATCTCTTCGATCAGTTAGTTGGCGCCTCAGTGTTTTCGCAGTTGGACTTAGCCACTGGTTTCCATCAGTTGAGAGTGGCTGAGGATAGCATTGACAAGACTGCCTTTAGGACTCCGGACGGTTTCTATGAATGGCTAGTGATGCCCTTCGGTTTGACAAACTCCCCCGCATACTTTGTTGATTTGATGAGTAGGGTGTTTAGGGAGTACCTTAACAAGTTCGTGGTAGTCTTTGTAGATGACATCTTGATCTTTTCTAAGGATGAAGAAGAGCATGCCCTACATCTTAGGGAAGTGTTGGAAACCCTACGAGCGCATAATCTTAAAGCCAAATTTTCTAAGTGTCACTTCTGGAGGAAGGAAGTACGATTCCTAGGGCACATGGTTTCCAAGGAGGGGATAGCTGTGGATCCCGCGAAGGTGGTGGCCATCCAAGATTGGAAGGTCCCTAAAAATGCTACCGAAGTGAGAAGTTTCTTGGGGTTGGTTGGCTACTATAGGAAGTTTATCAAAGATTTCGCAAAGATATCAGCTCCATTAACACGCTTGACGAAGAAGAACCTAGTTTTCACATGGGACGTAGATAGTGATGATGCGTTCCAACGGTTGAAGAGAGCTTTGACCTCAGCCCCAGTCTTAGTGCTGCCAGACGGGAGTAAGCCATTTACCGTTTATACTGATGCTTGTGGGACAGGACTAGGCGCAGTCTTAATGCAAGAGGGTAGGGTAATAGCCTATGGTGGAAGGCAGTTGAGAGCGCATGAGAAGAATTACCCCACGCATGACCTAGAGTTGGCCGCTATTGTTTTCGCGCTTAAGTCTTGGCGTCATTATCTTCTTGGCAAGAAATTCGAATTGTTCACTGACCATAAATCTTTAAAATACTTATTCTCTCAAAAGGACTTGAACTTAAGGCAGCAAAGGTGGATGGAGTTCTTAGCATCCTACGACTTCGAGATGCCTTAAGTAGAAAAAGATTATCCTTAAGTCCTTTGTTTGTTGAGCGACGGAGTTTAGAGTTCATCTCTATGTTTGACTTTAGACCTTCTTTTGACTTTGTACCCGGTTTGCTAGCATCCTTAGAGGTTAGACCTACGCTTTTGGGACGGATTGGCGAGGAACAGCGAGATGACCTGCAGTTGGTTGAGTTAGTAGAAAAGCTCAAAGGAGGGGAGTCATCAAGCCATCTCCGTAGGTATACCCTAGATGATAAGGGTTGGTTACGTAGGGACGGTAGACTTTGTGTACCAAAAGACGATGACCTAAGGAAGACCATTCTTGATGATGCACATCGTTCGAAGATGACCATTCATCCCGGCGGGGACAAGATGTACAAAGACATGAAACGAGTTTTCTTTTGGGCCAGTATGAAGAGGGACGTGGCCGAGTATGTCGCTAGATGCTTGGTATTCCAACAAGTAAAAGCGGAGCAAAAGAAGCCCGGTGGGTTGCTTCACCCATTGGAGGTTCCACTATGGAAGTGGGAAAGCATCTCGATGGATTTTGTGGATGGATTACCAAGATCAAGGAAGGGTAATACGGGAATTTGGGTTATAGTAGATAGACTTACTAAGAGTGCCCATTTCATTCCCGTGAAGAGTAAGAGGACTGCTCCATGGTTAGCTTCTGTATATGTCCGAGAGATAGTTCGTTTGCACGGTGTTCCTTCTAGCATAGTGAGCGACCGCGATCCTATTTTCACTAGCGAATTTTGGAGAAGCTTGCAAGAGGCGGTAGGGACTCAGTTATGTTTGAGCACCGCATATCACTCTCAGACGGACGGCCAGACCGAGAGGGTGAATCGCATTCTAGAGGACCTATTGAGGCTATGTATCCTAGACTTTGGGGGTACATGGGAAGAGCATCTTCCATTGGTAGAGTTCGCGTATAATAATAGATTTCAATCTAGCATTGGCATGGCACCTTTCGAAGCTCTTTATGGACGACCTTGTCGTTCACCTACATGTTGGTGGGAATTTACGGATAAGATCTTACTTGGGCCCGATATGATTAGGGAGACTTCGGAGAAGATCGACTTGATTCGAAGGAGGATGAAAGCAGTGCAAGATAGGCAGAAATATTATGCGGATAAGAGGAGGACAGATCTCGAGTTTGAAGTTGGGGACATGGTTTTTATCAAAGTGTCTCCATTACGGAACGTTGTTCGCTTTGGGTCCGTTAGGAAGTTAGCACCAAGGTTTGTAGGGCCGTTTCCTATTAAGGAGAAGATTGGACATATGGCGTATAGAGTGGAGTTGCCAGAGAGACTTAGTGGTGTACATGACGTATTCCATGTGTCACATTTGAGGAAGTGCTTGCACGAGACCGCGGAAGTGGTAGAGCCGAACTTGCTTAGAGAGGTGGAGATAGAGCGTGACGTGACGATTCGACGAGCTCCTACGCGCATTCTTGGGTCAGAAATCAAGAAGTTGAGAAATCGAGAGGTCGGACTAGTCAAAGTGCAATGGGGAGATGATGAGAGCAACGCTACTTGGGAGACAGAAGAGAAGATGCGTTCACGATACCCTTTCCTTTTCGAGGTTATGTCCTTTAATTTCTCCTTTACCTCTTATCTTGTACTTATCTTACCTTTAGAGTATCCTCTCGCTAGTATTCTTGACCTTTAGTTAGGATAATCCTATGGATGAAACATGTGTTTGAGACATGTTATGTATGATGGATGCAAAGTGGATGCAAGTGTTTGCTAGTGGTTGCTCGTGGACGCATATACACACACTATTAGACACTAGATCGGCTCAGTCACTTCATACTGCATATTGCATATAAATGGATGTATTTAGTAAAATGGATGCATGATGATTGTATTATCATATGGATACTGCATTCGGATGATGATTGTGCACGCATATAGAGATAATATGTAGCATTAAGGAACTTTTGCATACATAATGGACGCATGGCACTATCATGGTTTGCATTAAGGAGGTCAACTGAATCAGTGGACCGCCTGATTTTTCATTAGATATGGACATATACACACACTGTGCATTTAAACATGAAAGCATTAGAAGTCTATAAGACAATGGATGCCTGTGTTTGATGGTTGAGTAGATGGTTGTTTGGATGTTAGGATATGCATTCTTCTTAACTTGAAGATTTCGGGGACGAAATCCTTTAAGGAGGGGAGAATGTAACACCCCGTAATTCTGTTAATATTAGTATTCACAAATTAAAGAATAACTAATCTCAGACGTGAGAATTGTGGGAAACGGGTTGCGCCATTGTGTTCGTCTCGGAATTCTGGTTGGAATAGAGTCCGAGTTTGCATAAATTGGACTTCGTATGAAGAAGTTATGGCCATCGGAAGTTTCAGAAAATTCAAAACAGCTCGTAGGAAATTTAAAATTCAAACAGAAAGTGCAGAAGCGGGCTGGGCGAGAAAAATTCCCGCCTAGGCAGGTCGACTAGGGGGTCGACACTAGTGTCGACCTGCCCCCCCCCCCCCCCAAGGTCGACTATGGTGTCGACCTGGGTCTGGCGGCTAGGGTTTTTGACTGAGCCTGTTTTTGACTGAGTGATGACCCATTAGGGTTTTGACCTAATCTGGTTGGCTGGGATTAGTCCTGAATTGATATGACGGTCTAAATAAACTCTAAACTTTATAAATACCTAGGTAGTCTCTCACCCTAATTCATATGAAAAATAGAATAAGCTATCGTCATACCGCCGCCATGGAACTCAATGGAGCCGCCGCCAACAAAGAAGGAAGAAAAGCTAATCAAAACCTAATTCTAGTCAACTCTAAAGCAAATCAAGACTCTCTTTTCTTCTCTAAATTGTGAGTATGATAGTCTTAACAAGATTATTATTAAATTAATTAGGTTAAGTCATGAATGGATTATGAGTAGATGATGTGAATTGTCATATATGTTGTTGTAAACCTTATGCTATCATGTATGTTATAAATCCTATGCTATGTATCCTATATGTTGTAAATCATGCTATGATGATGTTATGTATGTTGAGAGTTTCTATGCTAATTTGAGATGAATCATACATGTTATAAAGTCATGACGCTATTATCTATGCTAGTTAGTTCATGTTAATCAAATCATCATGTTTGGGCCATGTTGATCTATATGACAAGTCACATATGCAAGTTTAGGTTGATTAGTAAAAGTTATGAACATATGCCATGACATCTATTATGACATCTAGAATTATGATATGACATATGTAAAATGCTATGCTAGTTCACACCATCATTATGTTGCCTAAAACCCCCTTATGCAAGTTTGTACATAAATTTGAGTATGATCATATCATGTAAATTGTGACATTTAACAAGTTGACACCTTTAGATCCTTAACATGTGTAGTTTATGCAAGTTTCACCCCTATTATGATTAGATTCATTAAATTGTCTATATGTTGTGATAATTTATTTTTGTGCTATGAGTTAGACTATTCAAGTCTAACGTATATTCTGCGTTGAATAAGCGAACGTATAAACGTGGGGTAGGGGTAATATTAGGGATTTAATAATAAAAAGTTGGGGTGCAATTGATATGATTTTGCATGCCATGAGTAGATGACCATAATTGAGTCAATTACGGACATCAATAAAAGTGGACTTAATTAATAATTTGGATAGGGAATTATTAAAACTGGGGTAAAAGATTATAAGTGATAATCAATGCTTAGGACACGAGGTTGGACTCGTTTGTGACGTAAATCTGTCCGGAACCGCCCGGCAAATCCAATGGTCACAAATGTCAGCCCAATGTGAGAGGTCCTAGACCTAAACTAAAACATAACAGTTGTAAAGACACGAGGTTAGACTCTTTTATGGTGTAAGACTGCCCGGACCCGCCCGGCAAATCCAGCTGCCATAAATGCCAGTCTAATGTGAGAGGTCTTTATGAGGTTATGGCCTGAATGAATTAAGAAATACTTAACCAGATAAACATGTAAGGTGGGACATGGGGGTTAAGTAGGTGCCTTGGGTGGCATGAGGAATCTAGTGGGTGCCCTTAGTGGCATGTGAAATACGATTAGTAAGACTTAACCAAACACACATGTAAATGAACATGACTAAGAGGGTTAAGTGGGATATACTAGTGGTGACAAGCTTAGGTGGGTAGCTTGTGGGGGCCCATTTCAACCAGTATCCCAAACGTATCTTTGTGGGCTCGACCCAAGTCGAGTACGGGACACGCATACTGGGTTTGACTATAAGAGGCCAAAACGGGGAGCGGTGGCAACGCAAGTCCAACGGGTTTCATATGCGTGTGTGGACCTGGGCTGGTAGGTAAGACGTTGTTGCATCATGTAGGTATAAGCCGTGCATTCTCAAGTTGTATCGGGTTGCCACTTTAGGGGTGTGATACACGCCACTGTGGGGCCAGCACGGGTATCTACGAGTAGGGAGTCGATCGAAAGTGGGTAGTGGGGTTCACCTAGTGGAGATAGGGGCAGACGACACCTATGTAGTCAGCTAGGGGTACGTAAGGCTATTTATATTGTTTCTGTGTGAAGCAAGTGGGATCAACCTTTAGGGTGACTGGTGCGGTGCAGTGTAGTAATGTGCGGTGCAGTGTAGTAATTATTCGTTAGTAATTAGGTGTGCCTTTACCGTTATCTTTAACGTTATCTTAAACGTTATCTTTATCTGCTCATTCCATACCTAATAGTTCATAGACATTTACTTATCTTCCAGCTTATGCCTTAGTCTAGTTATTTTGATAATAGTATTGTTAGAATTATCATACTCGCCGGACTTTATGTCTGACCCCCTCCATTTCTATCATTTTTCCCCCTCCAGGTCCTCAGGTTGGGCCTAGCTCTAGTGGAGTTTGATTGGATTGCTTCATCTCTCTTTGGAAAGCTTGGACCGTTGAAGTAAAGTCCAGCTTGTTATCTTCTTTAATGGATATTTGTGTAATGGTGTTATGTATTTTGTTTTATGAAGATGGATATTGTACTTGACTCTGATTTATGGTTTTGTGATGTAACAAACATGTTTAATTTCCGCTGCAATAAAATGAAGTTCTAGATTTCCAAGTACTACTTATTATCTGTCTTGTTGTAATTTTTCTGTTCTATATTCACTTATAACCTCCATGGAAGTTAATGCATTCCCTGTGTGAGTGACATTAATGGACGTGGGGTGTTACATACTTGGTTGAGTCAGAGGGATCTAGGTTTGTGACAAGCGGGTATGTTCGTGTTAGGTGCGTGATGTGCAAGTTGAGTTCAATAAAGTAGGAGTGGGCTTCATCTAGAATTCCTAATTTAGGGAAAGAAGGTGATGGCATCAAGAAATATTACAGTGAATTAATGTAATTAACTTTAATAATTAATTAATTTAGTTCCTTTAATTTTTATAGAATCATAAATCGATAATAGGATATATTTAATTTATAAAAAAGATGGAAAAGCGTGAAGTAACGCATTTAGAGGCAATCAGAATTAACCAGGATATAATTTAACTCGAATGGTATTCGATATTCGACAAATAAAATCACGGCGAGTAAATCTCACTCAGATTTTATTTAGAATTATTTTTATTAGTTAAAAAATAATTGTTCATTAGTTGTTTTCATGCACTAAAATATTATGGTAGCTATTGAATATATATTAGTTATTTAGGCTTGGTGATTGTGGTTGTATATATATATATATATATATATATATATATATATATATATATTAGTGGTTGGATATTTCCCGCATTACCATTAGCAGATGCCCGTAGTAGCATTAGCGGATAACCCTTTATGCCCCCACAATATGATAGTGGATGACCTTCTATACCTCGATGTCCTACCTCGAAGTAGGATGAATATTATTTATGATGGCTAACGTCTGTGGATGCAAGGAAGCAGGTTGGAGGATCCAACTGGATTCCCCAAAAATATTATTATTTGTTTGTTTTCATATATATTATCATATATGATGTGTTAGAAAATCTATGGTTGATAATTGGGTGTTTTTATTGGTTGAATGTTACTGGCCCTAAATGTTGATTGTACAAATATCGTAAAAAGGGATTTTGAGATTTAAAGAGGGAAAAATTCTATTTTTCTAAAAATAGAATTTGAATTTCGAATGGGTAAGAAATATTA
Source organism: Allium sativum (assembly GCA_030737875.1). Taxonomy (NCBI): domain Eukaryota; kingdom Viridiplantae; phylum Streptophyta; class Magnoliopsida; order Asparagales; family Amaryllidaceae; genus Allium; species Allium sativum. The sequence continues at coordinate 416,161,180 of CM060913.1, read as the reverse complement.
ACTTGTTTGAATAATAAAGACAAGTATTGAATTTATAAACGGTGTTTATAAATTAGATAACGCAAAAAGTTAATTTATAAACGATGTTTATAAATTAAATAATATGGGAAATTGCAGTGAATTTATAAACGATGTTTATAACAGAAGTGGAAAAATTATCATTTGGATAATTTAGGAAATCTAAATTCAGATGTGAATTTAAAAAGGGAATTGAAATTAGTTACCAAAAAAAGATGAATTCATTCTGATAATGAGAAATTGAAATTAAATAAATCCGAATGGATTTATTATTTGAATTCGATTAAATCAAATTTATTTAAATATAACATTTTTAGAAAAGTCATCAGGATTGAATTAAACAGAAGTTTAAATTTAAATATAAAAATAGATTCACTATTTATATATATGTGTATTTATATATAAAAATTATAATCAATGAAATATTCTAGAATAGGAAGTGGATTTCCAATGGAATTTAAAATGGAAACTTGTTTTAAATATATAAAACAAGGAAATTAAATTTATAAACAACGTTTATAAATAAGGTAGGATAATATTATGGGATAATTGGGGATTATAAAATCAAGTATGAATTTAAAAGGAGAACTGGAAATCATTTCAAAAAGGTAATGATAGATTTTATTTCGAATTTTGGAATATAAATTGAATGGATATATATCCATGTGATTTATAATTAGAATTCGATTTTTCGAATTTTATAAAATAATTTGCTTCTAAAGGAACTGGGGTCTAAAAATAAAAAATAGAGTTGTAAATAAATTTACAACTGAGTTATGAAAATCGATGATTTAGAAAAATCGAAATGTTTAACTCAGAGTTGGAAAGCCGATCTTATATATATTAAAAAGTATAAGAATAAAGTAGACATGTAACAACCTGGAAAATAAGAACCAATCTAAATTTTTTATTTTAGCAATTTTAAAGGATTTTGAATATTTAAAATGATTTAATTTAAATAATAACAACTAAAAATTTATTTAAATCGAAGTTAGAACGAATAAATTTATTTTAATAATATAACGAGCCTGAAATGGTGCGGTAATCTGAAAATTCAATTTCGAATTTCATTTGAATGTACATGATTCAAAATAAATTGGATTTCAGTAAAAATAGAAATATTTGAATCTGTTCAAAAATATCTTTCCAATGAATGTGAAAAATCCAGATTTCATAACGAGAATAAAAAGTTATGTCCAGTTGAAAATTCAGTGTAGTCGCTATGGAATTTATATGATATATAGCCCTTAAAAATAGCGATTTTGCAAACGACCTCTGTTTTCGTTGAGACCACTTTTATTGAAGCCGGAATGTCAAATTATTGCAAGATTCCAATTTTCAGAATTTTTGAAATCAATATGTGAGCGTGGCGAATTTAAACGTGTTTGGTAATTTCAATTTGAATTTAATCGACTGAAAAATGAACGGTTTTCAAACGGTCTCCAAATTCAAGGAAATTAGTTTTGTTAGGACAGTGTCGTCAAAACAAAGCTAGATTTATTTTTCTGGAATTTTTGGAGTCAGTATGTGGCCCTAGTAAATGAAAATGTACGTTAAAATCAATTTTGAACATTAAATTAATTTATATTTTAATTTTAATGAAAACTGATCGATACAGCCGAATTGGCTTACGATACATATCCCATTGTGTTCGGAATGGGGGTAATTAGTTAGGAACGGCAGTCGATGGGTTCAATTTGGAGTTCGAATTTTAAAGTTACTTTTTGGAATTAAAATAAAGTTAAATATATAAATATATATATATATATACACACACACACACCTCTCCCTCTCTCCTTTATTCCCTAGTCAACGCTCAGTTAAATAAAAAAAGAGGGAAAAGCCATCGCTCCCCAGATTTCCGTCGCCCCCCTTTGTAGGATCTAAATTAACCCTAGAGGGGGGTGAATAGGGTTTATTGCAAATTAAGTAAATTTAAAATGTAAAAATAATTGCAGAAATAAAAAGATCACACATAGAAAATACCCAGCTTCGGCAAAAACTATGCCTACTGCTGCATTCAAGGTTTCTAGTAGGAATTTTAAACAATCTCTTCGCTTACAGACTCTTGTAAACTTGCGACCTTCGCTCCCGACTGTTAAAACCCTACGCTCAAGACCTTGACACAACTCGAACTCTTAAGTTGTGATTTTTCAAACTACTCACACTAGTAGTTATTGACTTTAAGGAATCAACTTTAAATTTTTTAAACAAAAAAATTAAAAAGAAAATGAAACCCTAGGATTTTAAATATTTAGGGTTATCCCCCTTTTTTTCATAAAAAGAGGCGGCTCCCTTTTATTGCTCCACCGCTTTATACTGTTTAGCCCTAGCTTCCTTTGTCTCTTCCTGGAAATGGAAATGGCAGCTCAAAACAACTAGGGTTTCTCTGAAAGTGCTAAATTGCGATCGCTGACTGATGAAACTCAGTTTTTTGCTGCTCGATTCTCCTTAGCTTCAATCTCTGGCGGCTTGTATCTTTTGCGATCGAATTTATAGGAACTGATTTGGTTTCTGGCTTCTCTCGATTTCTGGTATGGTTTTTACTATTCGATTTTTTGATATAGATGTACTTGATCTTCGATGATATTGTGCCGATGACGATTGGGTGTTATATATAGGGTTAAAATCCTTAAAATTATGCTCTGATTTCGACCTTGAGACTTGGCTATGGTATTACGAGAATTTTGGTTAGCTTTGAATTGATCTGTTATTTCTGGATATTTCTTTGATTTAGAGCCAGAAAATATATTCCTTAAATCTTGGTCTTTGGCTTTGAATTGGCTTGATTTCTGGAATTTGAAATCCTCAAACTTGAGTATGAATCCGTCTGACTTTGAATTGATCCTATATTTGAACAGATGCTATATTTGAACTTTATACGAACAGATGCTATATTTGAACTTTGATACTGCCTTGATCAAACTGTTTTCCTGTTAGCATGTTGTCTGTATTTCCCTTTTGTGCTTGACTTGCTGTATATTGAACATTGATTTGCATGGTCCTAGAAATTTTCCTTACTAATATTACATTGAAAAACTGCTACTATTCTTCACTTGCTTTTGCCATACAAACTGTCTTGATCTTATTGAGATGATTTTCTCTGAATTGTGGACTTGTCACTGATTGCAATTCGCTAAAAAAACTGTTGACACGTCGATTTCCTGATTTCACCTTGTTCTCATTGTTCACTTGCTGGTTCAGTTTGACATGCTGCTTAGTTGTTGAACACTCTTATCATTAATAGATCTGTTCTTTGCTGTTATACAGTTTTAGCTTTATATAACTTGTTTGATCACTTTGCTGTGGTACTTGGAAATGCTGTCTGCCTAGTCCTATGTCGAACAGTTTTGATACATATATGTTCACTTATACTTGAATCCACCATGTATTATTTGCACATTTAAAAGTTGGTGAAAACTGCTGTGCTCATCTTGTCCATGCATATGAATCTGACGCATCACAGTTGCTGTGTGAGTTCCTGTAATCATTGTCCTGGTTCGACCATGCTTCTTGTACTCCTGCTCCATTTCCTATTTATGTTGTCTTGTTGTTTTGCTCGACCATTTTGTTTCTTGTTTTGTTGCTTCATTGTTTTTGTGTACTAGTAATGTGCTTGACCATTTTTTTTTTAAAAAATCATCCAAATATGTTGCCTCTGCCTTGTGCTGAGCTGTCTCGACCACTTTGAGTTTTTATTGGCTTTACATTGAATTATTATTTGCTGAGCAATCTTGGGCTTGGCTCGACCATTTTGATGTGTGTTGACATATGCACTGAGTCGAGATGGTCCAAGTGGCTACTCCTCAGTCGCGACACTGGATTGGCGTGGCAGTGCACACGTGTATACACGTGTGTATATGCAGCCATCCAGACGGGTTTTTCTGTCACTGCATATCAGACCAAGTCTAGAAAAGTGATGAGAAACACACCATAATTCTGAGGCAAATAAAATTTAAAAATAAATTTTTATTTGCTTTTATTCTATTTTATTTTTGTTGCAGTCTACTGTGTGTTCTTCTTGTGACAGGTATGAAGACAGGATTTGACTGAAGGCTGTGAAGACAGAAGATGGACGATAGAAGACAGTAAAAAAATGTCAATGTATGAAAGTGTTTGTATGTGTAGTTGTATAGAGTGAGTGACAGAGTTGTATGAATGAAATGTAATATGTCAAATAGTGGAGTAAAAAGATGTACTTTTGATATTGAAATAAAATATTTTTATAAAATACTGTGTGATTGTTCAAATTTCTGTATCAGTGCATTTATAAACACATTCAATAATAAAAATATATTTGGTTGTTATCATCAAACAAAAATCATATAATTGTGTATACAACACTGTTATATACAACAATCTCCCCCTTTTGATGATGACAAACAAATAAAAGATTTTGAATGTGTGAATGTGTTTGAAACGTGAAGTATGTTACTCCCCCTATTTGTATGCTCCCCCTACATCTAAGCTTTCCTTATTGATGCACATAGATTTGAAAATTTTGAAATGAATTAATCAATCCCAAATTTTAAAATATTCTATAAATGTTTACTCATCCATCAAAATCTTGATCATTCTCCCCCTTTTGTTATCATCAAAAGAATAACAGAAATTAAAACAGTGATGAATATAAACTATAAATATAAATTCGGATCAAGAGGATAATATATCGTAAATCTCATCGAATCAAACAAAAATCATAATATTCTTTGAGTCAGAGACAAATTTCACTTTCAGAATGAATGGATTTACTATGGATTTTATAGAATTAGGAGAGTTCAATAAAAATTGAATATTTGAATATAAAATTTAAAGGTTTCAAATATGCTTAAAAATATGTTAAGCACTTTCTGACCACGCATAGCCCAAAGGTCTTTTAAATGGGCTTAGTAGTAACTTAACTTTATCCTCTCCGATGAGTTCCATCCATGCACAGCCCGAAGGTCTTTTAAGTGAGAATGAAAGCACATAGAGATTAAGGTAATTCACCCACGCATAACCGCGAGGAATTTTAAATGGGAGTGAGTACCAAGGATATTATTATTTATTTATTTATTTATTTCTAAATTCCAAGAATAATTAGAACTCTCCAAATTAAATAAAACCATGATGAGTGACAGAAGTATGGTAGATACAGAAGATGGTCGTGAAATAAGCTTTAATTCAAAAAATATTATAAAATCTGTCCAATCATCTTGAGATTTAAAAATATTTCCTCATGATAAAAATATATTATAGTCAATACTCATCACAATTTCAAGATCTGTCATAATTTCAACGAGGTCCAAAATAGTTCAAATGATCAATCATTTAACTTTTGAATAGCCATTTAAGAAATTTTTTTTTTTTTTTTTTTTTTTTAATAGATAATGATTAATCAATTTCTATAATTCCCAAATCTAAGCGTAATCATGAAAATCTATCTTCGGGAAGAGGTTTAGTAAAGATATCAGCAAGTTGACAGTCAGTTGAAATAAACTCAATACAAATATCTTCTCGTGAAATGTGATCTCTAATAAAATGATGTCTCACATCTATGTGTTTAGTGCGTGAATGGTGAACAGGATTATTAGACAAGTCTATAGCACTTTTACTATCACATTTTAGTGGTACTTTTTTATAAATTAGACCAAAGTCTCAAAGAGTTTGCATCATCCATAGTATTTGTGCACAACAACTTCCTAGAGCAATGTATTCAGCCTCAGTTGTGGATAAAGCAACACAATTTTGTTTTCGACTTGACCACGAGACTAACGAGTGTCCTAGCATAAAACAAATCCCACTAGTGCTTTTTCTATCAACAAGGGATCCAGCATAATCAGCATCAGAATATCCAATTAATTCAAAGTTATTGCATGCGGGGTACCATAAACCAAATTTGTGTGTGTGCAAGAGATATCTTAATATTCTTTTTGTGGCTTTTAAGTGTGATTCTTTTGGGTTAGATTGAAAGCGTGCACATAAACAAACAGCAAACATAATATCAGGCCTAGATGCAGTGAGATAAAGAAGTGAACCAATTATTCCACGATATTTTTTCTGATCAACTGCTACTCCTTTCTCGTCTTTGTCAAGCTTGGTTGAAGGACTCATCGGTGTTCTGAGTGGTTTTGCATTTTCTAGTCCAAATCTTTTCAGCAACTCAGCAATGTATTTTGTTTGTGATATGAAAATTCCCTTGGAGCTTTGTTTGATTTGAAATCCAAGGAAATATTTTAATTCACCTACTAAGCTCATTTCGAATTTATCCTGCATGACTTTTTCAAATTTCTCACACAAACAATCGTTAGTAGCACCATATATAATATCATCAACATAAATTTGGACAATTAAAAAATCATCACCTTCATGTAATAGAAACAATGTAGTGTCAGCACTGCCCTTTTTAAATCTGTTTTCCAAAAGATATGCACTTAAACAATCGTACCAAGCTCTAGGAGCTTGTTTAAGACCATATAATGCTTTTTCAAGTTTGAATACATGGTTTGGAAATTCATAATTTTCAAAACCGGGGGTTGTTCCACAAAAACTTCTTCTTTTAATTCTCCATTTAAAAATGCACTTTTTACGTCCATTTGTTTAAGTTTGAAACCTTTATAACACGCGAAACTGAGCAAAATTCTAATGGCTTCTAACCTAGCTACTGGTGCAAATGTCTCATCAAAATCAATGCCTTCAATTTGATTATATCCTTTTGCAACCAACCTAGCTTTGTTTCTAATTACATTTCCGGATTCATCAAGTTTATTTTTGAACACCCATTTAGTTCCCACTACTGTATAGTCATTCGGTCTAGGAACTAATTTCCAAACTTTATTCCGTTCAAATTGATTAAGTTCTTCTTGCATTGCTAAAATCCAACTTTCATCATTAAGTGCAATTTCAACATTTTTAGGTTCGATTTCTGAGATAAAACAACTGTGAATACAAAAAGTATAGATATCTTTATTAAATGATGAACGAGTTCGTATACCTGCCGTTGGATTTCCTATCACCAATTCTGGAGGATGGTTGGTTTTGAATTTCAACTTTTCGACTTCAAACGTTTGTCTTGTTTGATCATCACTGCCAGTCTTCTCTTTGCTATTTTCTTTTTCACCCTCATATGTAATTTCCTCATCGTTTTTCTCTTTTTCTACCGTATCCAGATCTGATTCATCAAATTTCACATTTATGGTTTCAACAATGGTTTTTGATCGTTTGTTGAAGAATCGATAAGCCTTGCTTCTTGACAAGTAACCCATGAAAATTCCCTCGTCAGCCTTTGATTCAAACTTACCAAGATGATCACCTGTATTAAGAAGATAACAAGGGCATCCAAAAACTCTAAAATATGAAATGTTAGGCTTTTTGTCAAACCACAATTCATAGGATGTTTTGTTAAGTATTGGTCTAATCATTACTCTGTTCATTACATGGCAGGATGTATTAACTGCCTCTGCCCAAAAAGTCAAAGGCAAATTATATTCACTTAACATAGATCTAGCCAATTCCTGTAATGTACGATTTTTCCTTTCGACTACCCCATTTTGCTGGGGTGTTCGAGGAGCAGAAAATTCGTGTTTAAAACCATTTTCTTCACAAAAATTTTCAAAATCCAAATTTTCAAATTCACCACCATGATCACTTCTTAAAGTTTTTATTGAAACACCTTTTTCATTTTGAACGAGTTTTGCAAACTTTGAAAAGTAATCAAAAGTTTCGGATTTTTTGGCTAGAAAATAAACCCATGTAAATCTAGAATAATCATCAACTAACACATAACAATATCTTTTTCCATTTAAGCTAGCGATTTCATTTGGTCCAAATAAATCCATGTGAATCAATTCAAGTACCCTATTAGTGCTAACAACATTTTTGGGACGAAATGATGAACGACTGAATTTTCCCATAGCACATGATTTACACACTTTATTATTTTTATATTTCTGATGTGGTAGACCTCTTACCAACTCTTTTGATTCAAGTTTTTCCAAGAGACTCATACTAGCGTGACCCAATCTCCTATGCCATAAGAATACTTCTTCATCCGTAGCTACTAAACATCGTGAGAGAGTCAAATCATCAAATGAAATAGTATAAACATTTCCTTTTCTTTTTCCCGTGAACACAATATTGTTTGTGGATTTTTCAATAATTTTGCAAGATTCATTATCAAATATCACACTCATTCCTTTGTCACATAGTTGGCTTATGGAAATGAGATTATGATGCAAGTTTTCAACATATAAAACATCAGTTAAGGAGAAGGTATTATTACCTACTTTACCTTTACCGATAATTTTACATTTTCTGTTATCGCCCATTATCACACTTCCTCCTTTATATTTTTCAAGGCTAAGGAACTTTGATTTATCTCCTGTCATATGTTTGGAACAACCTGAATCCAAGTACCATTCTTGTTGTTCCTTAGCCCGCCAACATACCTACACACAAGAAGAAGAGAATGACCTAGAGAAACTCATAGGTCTAATAAAATTAGTAACTGAAAATTTTTGATTTTGAACAACAGATCCTTTTGGAATCCAAATTTTTTTGTTCTTATAAAATCCAAATCTATTACAAATACTTGTCGACCCTTTTGGAACCCAAATTTGTATGAATTTTTTATTATTGTTCCTATTTTGACATTTTTCATGGCTATGTCCAATTTTTCCACATTTTGTACATTTCGGAAAAACACTTCCACCCTTCGCATTATTATTCATATTAATGTGTGTTTTCCCAAATCCTAATCCTTTTCTATTATTAGCATATAATTGGTTTCCAAGCAGCATTCTAAATGATTTTTCCCCTTTTGAAAACTTACTCAATGTTATTTCCAGATTTTTTACTTTGGTTTTAAGTGCTTCATTTTCATTTACAAGAGAAGTGCATCTGTTAATGAAGTTCTTTCTTTTTGTGTCATCACTTTCTTTTAAAGCTATGTGTTCTTGTTTCAATTTTTCAAAATTTGCCTTAAATTCTCTTTGCTCTTGTTTTAATAACTTGCAGTTTTCACAATCAAGGTTTGTCACTTTTTCAAGCTCAGTTTCTAACCTATTGTTTTCGTGGACCAATTTTAACCTATCAGATTTTAATTTCTTGATTTTTAGTTCAAGAGAATCAACGGTTTTGGTAAGATCATGACACATTAAAATTAAATCTTTATAAGAGTAATTTGGTACCTCAGTGGAATCATCTTCGCTGCTTTCTGAATCTGACTGTGCCATATGACACAAATTGGCTTCCTCTTTATTACTGTCAGAATCTTCTTCTTCTCCTTCTTCATCGTCCCATGTAGCTGCAAAAGCTTTCTTTTTCTTCTTCTTTTTTCTGTCTTTCTGAAGTAATGGACAATTTGGTTTGATATGGCCTGGTTTATTGCAGCTATAGCATATGACTTCATCGTCTGAATTGTCTGAATTCTTGGATTTGTTGGGTTTTGAACTCTTTTTTCGTGACTTGTATTTTTTGTTAGACCACTTTTTAAGAACCATGGCCAATTCTTCGATAGGATTCTCGGCTTCATTGTTACTTTCAACAGTGTTGCTTAGAGCAATTGTCTTTTTCTTTGATTCTGAATCATCGCGTCCTTCTTTGGCTTTTAACTCCATTTCATAAGCAATCAGATTTCCAATCAATTCTTCTATTTTCAACTTATTTAGATCTTTTGATTCTTGAATGGCAGTTACTTTGGCTTCGAAATTCATTGGCAGTACTCTCAGTATCTTGCGTATTAATTCTACTTCAGTGTAGACTTTTCCAAGAGCCCTTGCATTATAAATCAGTGTGGAGAATCGACCATACATCTCTTTTATATCTTCGTCTTTCCGCATCGTGAAATTTTCATATTCGTTGCAGAGTAGTGCGAGACGAGATTCCTTGACTTGAGATGTTCCTTCATGTGTAACTTCCAAAGTATGCCAAATTTCCTGCGCAGTTGAACAGTGAGATATACGGTTAAATTCAGTTTTATCAAGAGCACAAATTAAAGCATTCATTGCTTTGGCATCAGTTGAGAATAATTTTTTATCATTAGCATCCCACTTATCTTTTGGTTTAGGAATTTCAATATCATTGATAATCGTAACAGGAGGTTTGTAGCCTATTTCAACGATATCCCATACATCATAATCAACTGAACTTAAGTAAATTTTCATCCTAGCTTTCCAATAAGCATAATCAGTTCCATTAAACATTGGTGGCCTAGCTATTGACTGGCCCTCAGAAAAAGCGTTGTTAGACAAATTCATGACTCTAGAGTTAAAATAAAATGAAAAATACCTGCTCTGATACCACTTGTAGGATCTAAATTAACCCTAGAGGGGGAGGGGGGTAAATAGGGTTTATTGCAAATTAAGTAAATTTAAAATGTAAAAATAATTGCAGAAATAAAAAGATCACACACAGAAAATACCCAGCTTCGGCAAAAACTATGCCTACTGCTGCATTCAAGGTTTCTACTAGGAATTTTAAACAATCTCTTCGCTTATAGACTCTTGTAAACTTGCGACCTTCGCTCCCGACTGTTAAAACCCTACGCTCAAGACCTTGACACAACTCGACCTCTTAAGTTGTGATTTTTCAAACTACTCACACTAGTAGTTATTGACTTTAAGGAATCAACTTTAAATTTTTTAAACAAAAAAATTAAAAAGAAAATGAAACCCTAGGATTTTAAATATTTAGGGTTATCCCCCTTTTTATCATAAAAAGAGGCGGCTCCCTTTTATTGCTCCACCGCTTTATACTGTTTAGCCCTAGCTTCCTTTGTCTCTTCCTGGAAATGGAAATGGCGGCTCAAAACAACTAGGGTTTCTCTGAAAGTGCTAAATTGCGATCGCTGACTGATGAAACTCAGTTTTCTGCTGCTCGATTCTCCTTAACTTCAATCTCTGGCGGCTTGTATCTTTTGCGATCGAATTTATAGGAACTGATTTGGTTTCTGGCTTCTCTCGATTTCTGGTATGGTTTTTACTATTCGATTTTTTGATATAGATGTACTTGATCTTCGATGATATTGTGCCGATGACGATTGGGTGTTATATATAGGGTTAAAATCCTTAAAATTCTGCTCTGATTTCGACCTTGAGACTTGGCTATGGTATTACGAGAATTTTGGTTAGCTTTGAATTGATCTGTTATTTCTGGATATTTCTTTGATTTAGAGCCAGAAAGTATATTCCTTAAATCTTGGTCTTTGGCTTTGAATTGGCGTGATTTCTGGAATTTGAAATCCTCAAACTTGAGTATGAATCCGTCTGACTTTGAATTGACCCTATATTTGAACAGATGCTATATTTGAACTTTATACGAACTGATGCTATATTTGAACTTTGATACTGCCTTGATCAAACTGTTTTCCTGTTAGCATGTTGTCTGTATTTCCCTTTTGTGCTTGACTTGCTGTATATTGAACATTGATTTGCATGGTCCTAGAAATTTTCCTTACTAATATTACATTGAAAAACTACTACTATTCTTCACTTGCTTTTGCCATACAAACTGTCTTGATCTTATTGAGATGATTTTCTATGAATTGTGGACTTGTCACTGATTGCAATTCGCTAAAAAAACTGTTGACACATCGATTTCCTGATTTCACCTTGTTCTCATTGTTCACTTGCTGGTTCAGTTTGACATGCTACTTAGTTGTTGAACACTCTTATCATTAATAGATCTGTTCTTTGCTGTTATACAGTTTTAACTTTATATAACTTGTTTGATCACTTTGCTGTTGTACTTGGAAATGTTGTCTGCCTAGTCCTATGTTGAACAGTTTTGATACATATATGTTCACTTATACTTGAATCCACCATGTATTATTTGCACATTTAAAAGTTGGTGAAAACTGCTGTGCTCATCTTGTCCATGCATATGAATCTGACGCATCACAGTTGCTGTGCGAGTTCCTGTAATCATTGTCCTGGTTCGACCATGCTTCTTGTACTCCTGCTCCATTTCCTATTTATGTTGTCTTGTTGTTTTGCTCGACCATTTTGTTTCTTGTTTTGTTGCTTCATTGTTTTTGTGTACTAGTAATGTGCTTGACCATTTTTTTTAAAAAAAAAAATCATCCAAATATGTTGCCTCTGCCTTGTGCTGAGCTGTCTCGACCACTTTGAGTTTTTATTGGCTTTACATTGAATTATTATTTGCTGAGCAGTCTTGGGCTTGGCTCGACCATTTTGATGTGTGTTGACATATGCACTGAGTCGAGATGGTCCAAGTGGCTACTCCTCAGTCGCGACACTGGATTGGCGTGGCAGTGCACACGTGTATACACGTGTGTATATGCAGCCATCCAGACGGGTTTTTCTGTCACTGCATATCAGACCAAGTCTAGAAAAGTGATGAGAAACACACCATAATTCTGAGGCAAATAAAATTTAAAAATAAATTTTTATTTGCTTTTATTCTATTTTATTTTTGTTGCAGTCTACTGTGTGTTCTTCTTGTGACAGGTATGAAGACAGGATTTGACTGAAGGCTGTGAAGACAGAAGATGGACGATAGAAGACAGTAAAAAAATGTCAATGTATGAAAGTGTTTGTATGTGTAGTTGTATAGAGTGAGTGACAGAGTTGTATGAATGAAATGTAATATGTCAAATAGTGGAGTAAAAAGATGTACTTTTGATATTGAAATAAAATATTTTTATAAAATACTGTGTGATTGTTCAAATTTCTGTATCAGTGCATTTACAAACACATTCAATAATAAAAATATATTTGGTTGTTATCATCAAACAAAAATCATATAATTGTGTATACAACACTGTTATATACAACACCCTTTCCAGACCGCGCCGCCGCACCAGGGGCCCGCCGCCGCATCGGAGACCCGCCGCAACCCTCCCCTCCTCTTCCTCTTCCGCCTCAGTCCTCCTTCCCCAAACCCTTTCACCCATTTCTGCTGCCTTCCCATTCCCTTCCAGAGCCGCCGCCTCCACCTTTGGTCCCTCCACCTCCGACGCAGTGGAGCAGCCTCCCCTCTTCCAATTCGACTGTAAGTTTTTTATTTATTTTATTTAGTTATTTATTTTTATTTATTTAAAGTAATTAGTTTTAAAAATGATAAAAATCAGTTTTAATATATATAACATTGCATAAAAATGTTATTTTTATTATGAAAGAGTTTTAAATGAAAATATGTTTTTTATCATAAGGTTAACAATATAAAGATGTGATTTTTATATGTTTAATGTTAGGAAATAAAATTACGATTTTTGTACATATAGATATGAGATAAAAAGGGGATTTTAATACCGGAAGAAGTAGTATAAAAATGTGTTTTCTATATATGATGTAGCGGTGTAAATATAGGATCTTTATCATATAAATAACATTATAAAAATATGATCTATATAATGTAAACATCATATTAAAGATGTGATTTTAACAAATATGGTTTTGAATTTAAAAATATGGTTTTTATATGAAATAATCTTGTTTTAAAAACGTGATTTTTATATAAATAACATTGTTATAAAAATGTAATTTCTGTAGGAATGTCATGTAAATAAAAGATTTGATTTTTAAATAATAAAAGATTAGATTTTTAAACAATAAAAGATTTGATTTTTAAACATCAAAAGAGTTGATTTTTAATTAATATAAAGACATGATTTTTAATAATATAAAGATATGGTTTTTAATAATATAAAGATAGGATTTTTTTATAATATAAAAATATGATTTTTACATACGTAGTAGAAATAAAAATTCGATTTTCATTATATATGAAGTGAAATAAAAATTTGATTTTTATTATATATGAAGCGAAATAAAAATGTCATTTTTACTGTATATAAAGCGAAATAAAAATATGCTTTTTTTATATATGAAGTAGCGCTATAAAAATATAATTTTTATATATGAAGTAGCATTATAAAAAAATATGATTTTTATATGGAAAACTGATTTGCAAAAATACGATTTTTAATATATAAACATCATATTAAAAATGTGATTTTTACTATGAATAGCGTGAAAAAGATTGCGTTGGAATTTCAGGCAAATCCAAACTGTTCAGAAATTCAAAAATAAAACTGGAGGAGTGGATCCCAAAGGTGACAACTTCTCACTCTAACTTTATTTTCTAGTTAAAAATATATACTAGGATGCAGACGGTGCTTAGTAGCATCCGATACCTTTGTTTGAAACCATGGTTGTTTGGTTGTTTGTTTTGATTGTGGGGTGTAAATTGAATTGATTAGAATTGGTTTGTATATGGCGCGAGCCACTATTAGGCGAGGGATAAGGCTAGACCTTATCCCGGTTCTAGTATCGCACCGTTATGCTGCCGAAATTTTCTAAAAATATTAGAACAATAAAAATATCATTTTTATTGTATAAATGAACTGTATAAAATATTCATGTGTTGAAATAAATATTTTATCGTTAAAAAATATATTTTTTAATGAGTATATGAATGAAAATAAATATTCATTTACAAATCGGACGATTTGTTTATGTACACTCATTTGACTGATATTGATTGGAGCGATATATTTTACACATCACCCAACTGCACAAATAAAATCGATGTGTGTTGATTGAAACACCACACGGGTATTGGGATGATATTTGATGTACACTAATCCCAATTGTTTAGTTGCATGTCAATCGATGGGTTGACAAACTGTTGTAAGCGTTAATTATTAATATTTAAGCTTATGCAGTTGTGTAATGCACTCTGGATGATGGTTGACTGTATTTGATTATTGTTGTGTACATGTGTGCATGAAATCCATATAAATAAAATTATATGGTAACTGACTGTGTCTGATTCCAATTCGGAAAGAACGAATATTTTAAATTAACGGATATTTTAAAATGATGAATAATGAATATTTTAAAATAACTAATATTTTAAAATAACTAATATTTTAAAATAATATTCAGTGATGGATCAAAATATGATTTTGATGTCCGATTTGGGATGGACATAAAATATTGAAATATATGAAGCCGTGTTGATTAGATATGCGCCATTTTGACGCGAACGGTATTTATATCGATTTTATTCATTTTTATAATGAATATCGAAAAGGAAATTATTTCAAAATCTGATATTTTGAAAATATTATCATTTAAATAATATAATGATAAGGAGTATTCAATTTTGATTAAAAATTGAAAATGAAGTGAGAATCGTTTTAAAATGAATTTATAAATAATTTAGAAAATACGTTTAAAATGGAAATCGAAGAAATATATATAATATATATTATATACATTTAATGGCATGAATAGAACGCGCCGCGCCACGGCAGTTAGAGAATTTTGACCATTGACTTCGAACTGACATTACGGGAGATCCGACTGTCGGAATCTCTAAAACCGGAATCGTTGGGTTCATATCGAAAAGAGCTTTCCAACGAATATGAATGATTTGAAATCTAATGGTTGTATTTGGAATTATGTCCAAATCAAATTTGGAAAAGGTCGCTGTAAGTCCAGTTTGATGATCGTTTGTGGAAATCGACTGAAAGGGCCTTAATAAAATTATTAAAAATATTAATAATTTGTGTAAAATCATAAGAAATGATTTGGAAAGAATTGGGATGAAAAATTCCTTATTTGAAAAGATAAAAATATATTTTTATCAAAATGAACTAGTTATTAACTAGATTTGAAATCCAATAATTTTTAATAAAATAAATTGGATTTGTGAATGGTTTTGAAATAACCAGAATTTCCAATATATGAATTGGAATGGATTTGAATGGAAATCATCTTCGAAATATTTCAATATTGGATTCCGTGATTATACGGATATTGTTATGGGAATTTGGAAGATATATATATATATATATATATCGTTATTCCCAAAACGATATTTGTTGGTTTCAGAATTTGATATTGAATATAAGCAGATATAAATTCTATTCAGAGCCTTGTATTTGATATCAAATTGGATTTTGGGTTTGTTGTGAACGGTGTCTTAAATAACACTATTCTTAAGCGAGTTGAGAAAAGAATAAATCTTTAATTAAGATTTAGTGAAGTTTTTCCAATTAATTAATATTTAATTGGAATTGAATAAAAGAATTGGATTTTGGGTTTGTTGTGAACGGTGTCTTAAATAACACTGTTTTTAAACCCCGTGTGATAAGAATAAATCTTTTAATTAAGATTATTAGAGTTTCCAGTTAATTAACATTTAATTGGAATAAAATGGGATGTTAACTGGTTTTATTGTGAACTGTGTTTTTAACGACATTCGTTCTTTAACCCGATTTACAGTGAAATGTGATTTGGAATTTATAAATCTTTTTATTAAGATTTAATGAAAATTTTCCAAAGTAATGTTTTCCAATTTAATATATCAAATTGGAATTGAACGGAATTCGATTTGGTAATAATCGAAGTGAGTTTCTGTGGAGGAAGACTGTTCATATATATGGAATTTAAAAGGCTTTGTCATTATTCCATTTATATTATTAGTCGGATACGGAAATTGGTATCGATTATATATTGATCTATTTTCCGTGAAGATTCCATAATTAATGGAATGTGATTTGGGTTTATCGTGAACTGCGTTTTAAATGACATTAGTTCTTTAACCCAGTTAAAGACAGGATTACATGTCTAACATTATATTTCGAACTATATGGTTGATCTCTGCTAAATATATATATGTTTTGTGGTGGAGAATTTATTCTCTTGCTTAACACCCTTCTCTAAGACGTACGAGCTTAGAGGTTATATATAGGCATAAATTAATAGTACGGTGTAGATTGTCAATGCGACATGTTTGATTTTCCAAAGTTAAATAATCATTAATATTGATTCTTGGGAAGATTAAAACCAAGTGGAGTTTTAATGAATCTTTAATTAGATTGAAATGCGAATATGATAATTTAAATTATCAATTTGGGAAATGATCGAGAGTGGAGTATCACCAGTTTTGCTCCAAGCGATAGTTAAATCTTTAATTAGATTTGAATGGGAAATGGTAATTAATTTTACCGATAACACCATGGTGTTACATATGAAGTATTACCAGTTTTGCTTCATGGGATGAATAGGTTGGGATTGGGAAATAAAATAAATGATTATTTTGGTAAGGATCGCTAATCCCGACTAGTTTGGATAAACCTTAATTTGGTTTGAATTAATATCCATAGGAAGATTAAAGAATAAATTTAAAGAATTTATCTTTGATAAAATAAATGGGAACCTTTCCCAAAGGATATGAATATTTAAATAAAAGAATATTCAGAATTGGAATGAGGCGTATGTTGTGTTTTATAGCACTTGTTTATTATATATGCGAGTTATTCGGAAAGGCCGGGTTTATACCCATTCTGAATAACTAATTCGACGATAAGTCGACGATGAAGACAGTGGCTGAAGACCGGAAGTCTTCACATCATTTGGATGATTACTGATGTCTTGACTGGGTTGTACACCCAAGACGAGGTAATAAGTGATGATCATCTATACGTACTTGGAGATCGACCGGATATGCGAGGACATCTCTCCTGTATTGGACATAAGGGATGAGGAATAAGGTGCCTCCAGTTTCGTTCAGACCCTTAACGAACTAGTAAATGGATGTGTGTCTGACATTAGATATTATTCTGTGTTGATTGATTTCTATTAAATATATATCTATTTGGCAACGGAGAATTTATTCTCTTGCTTAACTCCCTTCTTTGAGACGTACGAGCCCAGAGGTAATATATCGATAGACATCAGTCGCATTGAGTGAATTGCCTGTGTAGCATGATGAGATGCAAATGATCAAGGCTTCTATTGAAAAGTAGAGTCTTGTGGTTGATGATCAAAGCACGACTTTAATATAGCATAGCTTTGTGTATAGCTTTAATTCACGAGCCTAACACCTCGGTGTGAGTCAAAACGGGAGAAGGGACCATTGGGAGAACATGACGTTTTTTTCTAGCTAAGTGCCATGGTATGGAGCCCAGACATTTATATTTTTACCTATGTGGATGATGGATAACGAGGCGCCTTGGATATATCGGTTACTACGGAGCCGATGGATAGGTCCGATAAGACCGAGAACGTGTGTTCAGGAATTGCCACTCCTCAAATGTAAGAGAGGGTCGACCCAACCGATCCAAGGGTTGCCCAGAGTGTGCAGTCCTGAGGCACTTGCTAGAGTGTCTCGAAACGGTTAGGAGTACATCCCTTGCCTAGACTCATGACGGAAATCTGAATTCTAATACATGACATTTCGGTTTTAATTATAGAGCTAGTATAGCGACATGATATATGGTACCCATGCCGTCTATGATTGATACATTTATATTTGAAGTTGATTTCTTCACTTATTGTAATAATAAAATTTGAAATTTCACGTACCAAGCATTTTTGACTATTATAAGGGAAAACCCTATCCTCCGGCTTGCATTGCATTGTGTGATGGGACCTGGGTCTTATAATAGCTTCATTTTCCCAAAAAGAATTGCACTGTTTATTTTATGCACTGGTATTGATGGGAGGAAACCCGTTCCGTGTTATACGGCGTGGTCCCTTGATTTACCTTATTTCTAAAGTAAAGTTTTAAATAACTGTTTTAGTTCTTACACCGGTCACATGACTGACATGGATTTTATTGTTTTAACCAAAACTCTGGGTGCCCCTATTTTCCACACGAGCAGTTAGGAGTTTTGGTTTCGCAGATTATTTCTTTTCCAGGATCCTGGATTTTCAGCTGGAGCTATATTCGGAATGCTCTGTATCTGTGTATTTCTTTCAGTTGCGTTGTGTATTATTTTCCGCTGCTATGTATTTAAATGTAATTTAAATCTTTGATATTTCCTGCTATGTATTATTTATTCATACTCTGTTATATTCTTGTACTCTGATGTGAATCGTTGTAATAAGCAATGAAATGTTCTTCTATTTGGGTTCTGATTCATCGTGTTCTCAACTCAATCCGAGCTTTCCCGTGAGGGCGAGTTTGGGTTGCTTCAAGAAATTTATAAAATAAACGAAGTTTAACGTTTATATTTAATTATAATTAAAACGAACTCGCCACAGCGTGGCAGCTCGTAATTTGGCGTTTTGAACTTCAATTGAGTATATAGAACTCAATTTAAGTCAAAATTCGTTGAAACAAGAACCGGACCGATTTGATAATAGTTTTCTAACGGAAGATAAAGATCTCGTCTTATAGATTTTGAGTTACGTCAAAATCAAATTTCCAGAAAAACAGCGCCATAACTGTTATAAAACCATAATGGTTTATATAAATAAATAAAAGGAACTTAAGTAAATAAAATCTGATTTTCCATTAGAAAAATCCAGACTTGAGATATATAATAAATATGAACTCAAGTGGAATAACTGAATTGATTTTTGTTTCAAAAATTTGAAAAATAATTAGTTAATCGAGTTTTGATACGAAATTGGGTTCTGGTTAAGTAAATTGAGCTGGTGAATTCATATTCGAAATAGAATATGAAAATTAAATTGAAAATGGAATTCAATTGGTTTATAAGAAAATTAAAATCGTGTATGAACGTGATATGTTCAATTAAAAAGTGGAATAGGCAAAAGAGCTAATTTAAAGAATAAATTAGCGAATTTAATTAAAATGATCGGATTGAGTTGGAATAAATTAGGAATGGACGTATATGGGTTAGACAGGTATGGAATGAAGTGTATGAAGATTATAATTTAAGTGCTCGACAAAAAGGTACACGTTTAAACTCCATATGAGATTTTATGCGCCGAATCAGCAAGCCGCTTGGCTTTTTAATTTTCTTTTTCAATGGAAAGGGCCTAAAGAAGCAAGTTGAGGTTTGAGCTATTGACCGGTACAAAGGAGGTATTGGTGAATTTTTTTTGAAAATTTAAGGAGATAGAAAAATTTAACAAAAGTTAGATAAGTAGAAATTTACTTATCAATTATATATGAAATTTAGTAAACGAATAAATGTATAGTGAGATTTTATATGAAGAAAGGGAATTTATAAATTAAATCCTGAGAGATTGGAAGGAGAAGCTATATACGATTTAAAGTGAATGGTGCTTTAAAAGCAAATGATTTGTAGATTAAAACGATTATGTTAATATGAAGTTAAGGAAATTAGAAACTGAGTGGAGACTGGTTGAGTTGAGTGGCTTTTTGAGTATCGATCTGATGTTGATTTCGGCCTTTGGGGTTAATACTTAGGAAATTGTTCTCTTACTAGTTTACAGTTAGGGGCTAATAAATGGGGAAGAATAGTGATATGTAAATAAGAAATCGAAATGTTTTCTAACATTAAAAAGTGAAATTTTCTGGAATATAGAAAATAAATAGTTATGATAGATGGAAATGTTTTCCAAGAATCGTGAGAGGCTAAGCGAGTTTGGAGAAATATTTGGTAAAGATATTGAAGAGATATTAGGGCATCATAAATTTAAATTAATAAAATATTAATTAAGGGGCCAAGTGATTGTTTGATGCTTTGAATGGATGTTTGTTTTTCTTTGATGGTTAAATAACCAACTATCGAAGTGTTTGCCAATATCGTTGTCGATATTGAGTGATCGGTTGGATTATTATCCGAGAATCACTCCGTATTGGCAGTAGCGTTGCGAATTAGATTATATGAAGAAAATTGAAGACAGAGTAAAGTGCAAGGCCTTTTCTTTAATCCTATGTAGAAATTTCCTAAGATGGATTACTGTAAATTGCGCCTTCGGTTTCGTTCGGTCCTAGAACGAAGTTGTATAGACGAATGACTGACAGAGTATTTCCAATGATTGCATATGTTGGTCTGTAGAAATATATATGTTGCGGTGAATTTATTCTCTTAGCATAACATCCAGATTATATTTGTCTAAATCAATTAATGGTTAACGGAACTGACAATGTGGCATTCAAAGTGATTGTGCTATCAGTGAAAAGTAAGTAAGCGTAGCCTCAGGCCTCAACAACTGGGAAATGACAAAAATCGGGCAGACAACGTGGATAAGTTGGTAGCTCCCAATTAGGGTGTTGTATCACCTATCTAGATACAATGTATTTCCTTCATAATTCTTTTCGATGTTGTCCCATTCGGGAAAACGGTTGTTGATCCCAACTGTTGGTGATATACATTCGATACGCTCAAACGAAATGAGTGGTCGGTCATGTGTGGCCGGGTTGCAAGATGTTCTTGTTGAACCCGGTGTGTTCCTCTCTGGAGATACACTATCGGAAGGTGGATCCATACCTTGTCATAGTTGGTCCAATCCCCAATAAGTGCTCGCTGTTTTGATTGTATATTATATATGTGGAGCGTGAGATGCAAACGTTCCACTAGATTGTTGTTTATTTGATTCAGACATTATTGTAATATCAAATGAAATTTGATATAAAAACTTTGTTTTTGGATTCTCATAAGGGAAAAATCCGTTCCGTTTTATACGGCGCGGTCTTATGAGATATTGTTTATTTTCTCAAACTGGTTTAAATGTTTAACTCATACCAGACCCATGACTGACACAGATTTCATTTGTTTTACCCTAAACTCTTGGGTGCCTAAATTTGTACGGGCAGTCAAGTAGTTCAGGTGTTTACAGATATACTTGGAGGAGCTTGGAGCAGAAGGCTTCAATATTATCTAGTTATTGTTATTTCTGTTGTGTTGTAAGTGTTGTACTTTGAAAATTGTATGTTATACAATTACAATTTTGTATTTCAAAAGTTACGATATATTATATATTGTTCCATTGCGATGTGAGATTCTATGTTATTATTTCTGTTCTTCTTCTATCTTTTTCTTCTTATTTCAAAATGATTCATATTTCTATGCAATTTGGGTTGGACGTGTGATGTATATTGTCAACTCAGATAGTACGGAAATTCGGTTCGTTACAAGGTGTGGTTGTAGGTTGGTGGAGAAGGAGGCGGGGAGGTGGTTGGTCGTGGTGGTGGTGGTAATGTGGTGTAGGCCGAGAGTTGGTTGAGAGAAAAATGGGATGAAGGTAGCGGGTTTGGAGGGGTGGAGGGTGGTTGATCTTGGCCGGAGCTAAGCCAAGGGGAAGGATGGCACGATGGCCAAAAGTAGAAGCGGAGAGGGAGAGTGTAATGGAGAAAGGAAAGTAGAAATGGTGAATGAAAATGGAGAGGAGAGGTGCTACTTTTATAGGAATATTTAAGGGCTCTTTGGTCATTTTCCTAGGGGACGCATGTCATCCTACTATATTCCCTTAGCATGCATCCATACACATAGCAAAACCACCATTTCAAAAACATTTGCCTTGTTAAAAACATGAACTTAGATACATGGTTACATAAAGAAACACTTTAGCGACGCTTCTAGGGTGTTGCAAGTTTTGTTATGCTCTTATATATCGCTAAATTCAAGTTCTAAGCCACATTTAATCATTCAAAAACCCAACGACTTATGTTACCAAAACCAAATGATGTTATCAACTTATTTAACATTAAAATAATTATTTTACTTTATTTATTTATATTTAACTATGTTTATTTAACTAGAAAAGAAAACACCTAAAAATTGTTTTATAAATACTTATTTGGTAAATTTGTTATAACAAAATCTAATAAATTCTTACTAAAATTATACCATTATATTTTGACAAAAATAAACATCTATCTTATTAATTAAATATATTTATGTTAAAAATTATATTTGTAATTAATTCCAAATTCATATTTAAACCATATTTAGTTCTTTTATATTTAAAAAAAATGTAAATTTTATATCCAAAATTCTTGTTTTAAACTGGTTAACAATTCTAGATCGTTAAACTTAATATCATTGATAATAATTAACTATTTAAAACCTTATTAAATAATTAATTAATTTAAATAATCTTGATTAAGTAATTAATCATACTTAATCTTAAATTTAAAGTCATTATATGATAATTAACTTTCATTAGTTAAACAAATCAAAATCATAATAACTTGATTAAAACTTATGTACAATTTACTTAATTACTTTGTAATTAAGCATTAATTACCCTAAATAATGAAATTAAATAAATAACAAGTAATTAAATAATAATTATTGTTTACTTACACTTCAAATGACGAATACATTTTTCAAAACTCACTTAAAGACAAATTTACTTTTTAAAAATATTTCGTTTTCGCGAACTGCACTTGTAGCAATTATCTCTATAAAACTTGTAGTTTCAAAATCTTAAATTTTGAATTTCTTTTGGGAACTTAATAATTAAAGATTACTAATTTTCCAAAACATAAAGCAAATGTCATAAAAATGAAAACAAAGTTTGAAACCTTAAAACAATTTTAGATTTTAAAAACATAACTTATTTTCGACCAAGGATTTCCAAGTCATAAACCACATAAAGGTTCCAACTTTCTAAGCATATACGAAATCATTGTGTTCCTAAAATTCATAAACAAGTCATAACCATATGCATAACCAAATTTTAACCATAAAAAACAAAAAATATGAACATAAAACAATTAAACAACCTAATAAATGTAATATTTTAAATATCAAAATTTTGATTTAAAATTGTGCGCTTTACTCACCTCAAACATATACAAACCAAATCCAACTTCACCACAACTTCAATCAACCCTGGCATATGCAATTTCATTAAGCAAATTTGGATTTTAAAGGCTTCATAGACAAAAACGGCTCGACTTAAGTGATATGGTAAGGGTTGAGGACTTGAATTATCAATATATCAATCAAAAGAAAAACCCGAAAATTAGCCTTTTTCAAATTGATTTTAGATATGTAAACAAAGTTACTTTGAAAAGTACTCGAAATTAAATTTCTTGTATTTTACTAAATTTCTTTTATTTTGAATGAGATATGGCCAAAGCATTAAGGTCATTTTCGGACCTTAAGAACTATGTCAGAAAATGGATCTGAATGAATTGAACTTTTAGTGTAACTCAAAATCTGAAAAAGTATTTAAAAGAAAAATCGTAGCCAACTCAATTTGAGTTAATTCAAAAAAATCTTAGTTTGAAGCATTTTAGAGGGAGCTATGGATGAAATAATTAGGGACAAAATCTGAGTAAAAATTGAAAATAAAAGCATAGGTTTTTAAGTTTTGAAAATGGAAGAAATCAAATAGATTTGAGTTTTAAAGCCATCGAAATTAAATATGAAACCCAAAAATCCATTAAAACTTCTTTATAAATCTTAAAGGAAGACGATGAAGCTAAAAAAAGGCAAAGTAAAATGAAAATGAGAAGGAAGAAGAAGAAAATCACTTTTATAGCTTGTACTTGCCACCTGATTGGTGGAAATGGGTTGGCATTTATTATATCATACATAGCTAATGATTGGTGCCGACTTATTTCCACCAATTAGGTGGCAAGTACAAGCTCACTCTCCCTAAGGGAGAGTGAGCTTAGCATTTCTCAAATGAAGTAGCAAAATTACCAAACTATCATTTAATAGTTTACTCTCCTTAACTGCATGCCACTTTACCTCCTTTCTTACACATTATTTACACATATTGTACTTACTTTCAGCATCATTATGAAATTAAAATACTTATATGTCTATATTTCCTTAATTTAAGAGTACTTTTATGCTTCCCTTTTTTTTTCTTTTCTTTCTTTAATCTTTCTTAACATCACATCTTACTTTATTAACTTAGTTAACACTAATATAAATTCATTATTAAATATATGTATGTGTCATATTATTTAAGTTAAACAACAACTGCATTATCAAAATCAGTCTTTTCGAAAAATTCTTACTGTCACATTTTCTATTTTTCTTTAAACTATTTATTTTTGTAAACCAAATTTAAAAATGATTTTAGTACTATTTAATGTAAATGAAAAGATAGTATTTTTAATTATAAAAACCATTATTATGAATATTTAAAATTAACTAAATAGTCCAAATTCAAGCGATAAAATTTCGGGTTTTGACACTCTTGAACCCTTAAAAGAATTTCGTCCTCGAAATTGCACTATAAGAACCCCTAATACTATTCACATATTTGTATAACAACCATAAAAATCAATATTACTTAAATACATCACTTTATTTTGATCTAGCATCACTTGCTTGATGTCTCCAGTGTGGATCAGACCAGGAATCTCTGTTCTCCTTGCATAGCTATAATACTTTGGTAGAAAACTTTTAGTTCCATATCAAAAATCCTTACTAATTATTAGCCTTTAAGAATAAGGTGATAAATGCTTATTCATAATGGTTAGTTTTCACATCCTAATGGTATGCGCTCGAATTCATTTGATCAAACTCTGTGAAAAGAAAAATGATCTACTTCCAATATACAAACTCTTTCTATTGGTTACACTAGTTCCAGTTTGTAAACTTGCTAGGGTCATTTATGTTAACTTCTCATAAAAAATGATTTTATCAAACTTGTATAATGTCATGCTACATTTGAGATTATATACTCTTATTTGATTCAAATTCTTATTTAGAATTATGGGTCTTAAAAAAATTCAAGGTCCTAAAATACTAGGTTTTTTATTTCAAATTCATAGTTGAAATCAAACCATACCCTTTTTACTATGGAAAATATATATGTATAGCCCGAATAACACCAATATAATACTTAGGAATTGGGTACTACCAAATAGTATCTTATATTCCCTTACCAAGAAGGGTAATATTTAAGGAAAGTATTTACCATCTGAACTCATATCCTACCCATTATTAAGTTATTTACGAGTAACTCGAACTAGTTAACTAAACAAATTCGTTTTCAAATCCCATTTTTGAAACAATATTACATATGTACTGAAAGTATCTATTACCTACTTGCTTTTGGTTCATTAAGATTTGAAATCGTTTCGACCGTACAATAATAAAGAGAATAATTTACTAAGTGCTCTACAACATTCTTCTAAGCAAACCTTCGATTGTCACTTAGAAGATTACTCAAGTTACCATAAAACAAATTGAGACTCCTTCCAAACTATCCAAAGAAAATAAATTTCACAAAAATTTCATTTCTATATTTTGTTATACTTAATAAAATTTATTCCAATAAGTATTATTACTTCCATAACTTTCACAATCATTTTTAAAACATTATAATTTAAATTCTTGAGTTTCCTACTTTAATTCTCTTTATCTATACCACATTATCTTAAATTCAGAATCACATATCTATTTCAAATGTCAATGCTAAATATCCTAACTTCCTTAAGAATTTTTTTTATTAAATAAAATTTTAATACATTATTTATGCTAAACACCTTATAGTCAAATCGTTAAACTTAATTCACAAGGTGTCAGTTTTAATGCTTCAAAATTTTATATACCTAACCTATTAAAAGGAACTATCTACAAAACCGAAAAAAAATAGTCAATGCTCAAACTAGGCGACTATGACTAAGCTAACCTTGAATAATAATATAATATACTATTTTGAAAATTATTTTTGATATATAATATATTTTTAAGTAAAATTATATCATTGCATTTTTAAAGCAATACTATGTCAATTTTCCTTATTTAAGTCATAAGAAATCCCTATCGATATCGGTGTTCCTTCATACTGACCAGAATTCATAAATCGCCTAAAAGATATATAAAATAACATAATATAAAATTACTTTTTATAAATAATTAATAAATACACATTCTTATATAATACGCTCAAACTCATTTTAGGGCACTACTAACCTTATTTATATTTAGTGATACACCACCAAAACCAAGGTGTTCGCTCAACCTAAACTCTAATACCACTGTAACGAACCATGCCTTTCTTACCGCTAAAACGCACTTAATACATTATTGGTATTCATATGTTGATCGTTTGGTTATCCTAAAGAAAGTTCATTTAGGGTGAAAGAAAGAGATAGACAAATCTTACGTTGCAATGGAAATTTATAATATAACATAAATCTTTTCAAGAAGAAAGAACTACATTTACATAAACATGCATAACATAGTATAACATTAACCTATAACAGCTCTGGATAGTTATAACAATTTGTCCTTACAAACAATGAAGACTAAGAAAAAATACACACAATAGAAACATTTTATTAAATTCCAAACTTTTGTTAATTACAAAATAATAATCAAACCAAAAACTTTTTCTAAATTCAAATAATAACTTATCTCAAATTCCTTTTATAAACTTTGCTTTAAACTAATATGGATTAAAATAATGTTGTAAAATATTAGTCGTCTAGCTTATTTAGAAAGAATCCATATATTATTCAAATCTGGAAAGAGGCTTAGTAATTTTAACGGTGCTCAATTAATTGAGTTTAACTTATTCAAGTTATAATATGGGTGTTTACATATAACAAAATATGTATAAATAAGCAATTAATAATAGTCAATCAACATAAAGCAAGTATTCAAGTGGTAGTAGCAAATAGTGATTTGGTCTGCCATAAGACGTCCAAGTTAATATAAAAGAAAGATGGTTTTTTCTGCCCCAATAGATGCCCAAAATAATTAACAATGAATTTATAGTAGAATGAGGATGTATTCTACTAACAGATGCGCCCAAATATCATTCTATATATAAGATAACAGTAACACTGCATATAAACATATCCACAACAATAACAGAGTAACAGGAGGATAATTTGTCATGTTAAATAAATGTTCAAGGTCAAATTCAATTTAAGTAACAAAATGAGGTTTTATTCTGCTAATAAGTGCCCATAAAATTCAATTAATTATAACAATAGCATGTTTTGTTCTGCTAAATAGACGCCATTTAATTCTCACTTAATGGGCTACTTAAAGGTGGCTATCAATGAATCTCCTTGGGGTAAATATCTTTTAAAAATATCCTTGTAAAATGAGAAATTCAAATTTAAATTAATATTAAAATTATTATTAAACTCTAAATTAGAATTAACTATTATTCTAAATAGTTTAATTTCAAATTAATATTTGGATTAAAAATTAAATAATCAAGAACCTTTTAAATGAATAAGTAAATATTTATTTAATCATTAAAATAATAACTAAAGAGAGCGGCTATTTGGACATAAAATTTTGACACAAGTTTGAGATACAAAATCTTAGCCACATGATTAATTTGTCCTTATATGAGCGGTGGAAATCAGTGGGTAATCCAATGGATGAAATTTTGTATCCTGCGTTTTGTGTCAAATTTCTATGTCTACATAGACTTTCCCATAATTAAATTTTAATTAACCCTTAAAAGAATAATCACTCCTTAAATAAAAAAAATAAAACCCAAATTAGTCCTTATTAAATAATTTAATAACTCATAAACTTCAATTAATTATTAAACTAACATTGATTAAGTTCTTTAATTAAACTTAACTAAAAATAATTAATTATTAAAACTTTAATAAATAAATAAATAAATAAAATAATATTAATTAAGTCATATTTAATATTAAATTAAATTTATTATAGGATAATTAACTTTCATTAATTAAACAAGTTTGAATCAAACTTAATTTTTAGGGCAAGATGGTTGTGTAGTGCAAGTCTACAAAACCGATTAATATATATATATATATATATATATATATATATATAAAACAAATAAATAGGTAATCACATTCAATGGGCTAGACAGGTAGCCTCGCCTAAGTAGTGAATAAGTGTTCATAAAATACAGTAATATACATAATAAGTACACGAGCACAAATAAACCAGAATAAACACAAAAAACACAATAGTTGGCCCAAGATTCCAAACGGACAGAAGGAAAGTTAAATCAAATCTGAGGAGTACCCAAAATGCTGGACGCAGCGCTCATGAGGAAATGCATGATGGGTTGGAGGAGCTAGTTACCATGGGTGTAGGAAGATTCTCCTATAGTTGACACCCACCATGTCATAGCTTCCCACAGATTCTTCTGAGTTATTGTCTCTACTAGCCGGCCTAAGCCAGAAGGGTTGCTGAACATCGACACCTGACCAGAAAGAGTAAAGGTGAGTAATCTCATGGTAGAGTTGAATTGGGGATTTTGGTCTTCCGTTGAAACATCTATTGTTTCTTTCAAGCCAAATGGACCAGGAGAACACTGCGATGAAGGGATCTAAATCTGGGGATGGGGTGAGTATTGTCAGTAATCGAGATGGTGGAAAGAAGACGAGATGGAACCCATAATATGAGCTGCCGAGGAAACCCAAATGAAGAAGCTAAAATCACAATCAAAAAAAGATGTTGGATTGATTCATCGGCCTGGAAACAAAGAATGCATCTGGGATCGACATGAGTGTCTTTGCGGATCAACCTATCTTTCGTGTTTATTCCTTCACGCGAACACCACATGAAGAAACAAACTCTAGGTGGCACAGAAATCTTCCAAATTTTAGGGAAAGAGAAGGATCTACCGGTATAGGCGAAAAAATAGAAAGATGATTTGACCGAGAAGGAAAGGTTGGGAATGAGGCTCCACAGAAACTTATCAGGGTATGGGTTAAGCCAAATGGAGTGGAGAATATGAAAGACTTGAAGAAATTTATCGAGGACATTGGTCAAGAAGTATAAGGAAGGGTGATGTAAGGTGGCTCATTGAGGATGGCGTCATGAACAGAAATCGTGGGGTAAGGGATAATTGAGAAAAGGGTTGGGTAGAAGTGGGTAAGGGGATAATTGCAGAACCAGGAGTCATGCCAGAAAGAGCACGTGAGACCATTACCAACTTAGATGGAGAAGAGGTTTTGGTGTGGAGGATGAAATGGAAGACACCACTCCAAAATGGTAAGGGGCATGATCTGGGGGGGGGGAGGGGCATTGAATGTAACACAAGACCAGGGTTGTTGTTATAATACAAAGAGAAGACCCCAAATAGATGAAATTACCAGGGGTAAGACAACGCCGTATTCATTTGGATAACAAGGCTAGATCCAGAGTACGAAGGTCTAGCCCTAGGCTACCTAGATGAACGTCCAAGAACATTGTTCTCTAATTAACTAACGAAGACGTTGATCCACCATGCCATAGAAAAGAACATCTGAGTTGGTTAATCCTGTTAATGAACTCGGCAAGGGCGTGATGGATAGAGAGCTAATACAATGGTAAAGCGGAGATGACACATTTAACAAGGATCAAGCGTACGACGACAGAGAGGGATGAGGCTTTCCAGCAGGCAAGTTTAGGTTCAAGTTTAGCTATGAGGGGGAACCAGTCACTGTGAGTCAATTTAGTGGTTTGAATTGGGACACCAAGATATTGGATGGGGAAGTTACCAAGGTACAGTTGAGGGTATTAGCAATTGATGGGCCAAGCGAATTGGCGCCACCAAGCATGATAACAGAGCTCTTAGCGAAATTGATGGAGAGGCCCAATATGAGTTTGAAGGTGTATTGTAAAACTTTTAGGCAATGAATATTGCTGGGGGATATTGCTGGGGGTTGGGGATGTGAAGAGGATGGTGTCATCAGCGAATTGGATGTCGGTGATAAAAGGACCATTAGGTGGGGGATGAATACCACTAAGGATGTTGTTTTCAAAGGCGAGTCTAACCATTAATTACTCTATTTAATTAATTACATGGTAACTAAGTAGTAATTACTCTATTTATTTAATTAAATAATCATTAATTAGGTAATAAGTAATTAAATAATAATAATTCCTTACTTATACTTCAAATGAGTTTTGAAAACATTTTTCAAAACTTATTCAAGTTAAAAACGAACTTACTTTTTTAAATAAGTTCGTTTTCACGAACTGTACTTATACCCATTATCGCTATAAAACTTGTAATTTCAAAATCTAAGATTTTGAATTTCTTTCGAAAACTTACTAATGAAACCTTCCAACATTCCAAAACATAAACCAATGTTTATAAAACTAAAAACAAAGTTTGAAATCTTAAAATGATTTTAGATTTTAAAAGCATGACATGTTATCACCCAATGATTTCCAAGTCATAAACCACATAAAAGTTCTAACTTTCTAAGCGTATAACACAACATGATGTTCCTAATATTCATAACTGAATCATAACCACATGCATAACCAAATTATAATGATAAACAAATCAAAAATCTAAACATACAATAATTAAACAACCTAGTAATATTTTACATACCAAAATTTTGATTTAAAATTGTGAGCTTTACTCATTTTGAACATATCCAAACCAAATCTGGATTCACCACAACTTCAATCAACACAAGCACATGTAACTTCATTAAGAAAAATTTTATTTTGAAGGTTTCACGGCCAAAATGGCTCATCCTAAGTAATGTAGTGAGGATTAAGGACTTTAATTATCAACAAACCAATTTATTGTGCCTTACACTATTATCCTGTCTAGATTCCTTATTTTATAACTCATGCTAGTAACTACAGAACTCACCAGGCTTTATGTATGACTAGTTTCCTTTCTTTCTTCTCTCTTCCTTCACCTCAGGTTCTCAAGGCGGAGGATCTCAGAGTTGATACAGTTTTGGTTGGCTAGCTTATTTGAGATTTCTGATTGACTTACTTTCTTCTTGTTATGCACTGTTCCACAATAGACTTGTCATTGTACTTGAAGTTGAGAGGGATTTTATTTAGTACTCTGATTATGTTGTTTTCTCATAAGATAGTTGTCGGATTATGATGAAGTACATTTTATGATGTAATGAAATTATGTTCTATTTCAAAATAAAGTTTTAAATTTCACTGTGTTTTTGTATGCTGTCCTGTGAATCTTAGTCTCTGTAATATTATTTTGCATGCATACACTTCATATTCCTTAGGGAAATCCTCATATGGGTGACGTTAAGGGGTATGGGGTGTTACATTTGGTATAAGAGCCAAAGGTTATAGTATCAAAGTAAAGTTTTTATTTTAAAAGAAAAAGTCTTCTAAAGAAAAGTGTTTCCAAAATAAGAAATTTCTTTTGAAAAATATCCCCTCGAGTCAATTATAATATTCCCTTGATTCCTTTCTAAACCCTCCACTCTTTTCCTTTCGCAACATGTCTAGGGCTCCCAACTGTAGTGGCTCCTTCTAACACACCACACCACTAGTGCCTGATTTCTCTAAGCTTTGCAAAAATTTCACTACTCTAGGTGGCAAGACCTTCCTTGGTTCAAAAGTCTTTTGTTGAGGCCCGCATTTCGATCAGGGATACTGAGAGCATATTTGGTCTTTTAGATCTTGAGGTTATGAGGAGAGTTCAGTTGGCTACATGGCAATTGACGGGATAAGAGACAGAAAATGCCCAGATTAAGAAAGACGTTAAATGCCATGGGTATGGCACGATGGTCCACTTTGTGAAGGATTGCAAGAAAACTACCAAGAAAGGGAATTGTTTTAATTATGGGAAGACGGGTCATTATAGTAAGTAGTGTCCTCAGATGTAGAGGCGGGGGCTTGGATCATCTGGAGCATAGATGCATGCAGTAGAGGCGGCTCAGGCCAGTGGCGGTCATGATAGAGGTAGGAAGGTCACAGTTGAAGGTTTGATATGACTTTCCAGTTAGGACCTTATTTGATTCTAGCCCTTCTCATTCGTTCATTTCTACTTCATTAGTCAATTGTCTGCATCTTTCTATATCTCTTGTTTCTAATCCAGTGGTTGTTCCAAACCTATAGGAGATTCAGCGCATTTGTCAATGATGTATAAGGGTTTGAGACTTTCTATATTAGGCATCGAGTATGATTGTGATGCTTATGTACTGAGGTTTTCGGGATATGGTATTATTCTGGGGATGAACTGGATGGCCACGTATGATACCATTCTTGAATGCGAGAGGAGGGTAGTGAGGTTGATGACTTATCGTGGTAGGGCCCTCAAGATATCTTGCGATCCATAAGGCTCAGTCATGTTGAGCTTCTTAGAGTCCCTAGATACTTCTATTGATAATCTCATCTTGGTACCCATATTAAGGGACTTTTCAGATGTATTTGAGGAGGTGAGAGGGCTACCTCTGAGATGAGAGATCGATTTTTGGATTTATTTGACGGAGAAAGGCTTTATTAGATGAAGTGTATCTGAGTTGTGAGCACCCCTCGTTTTCTCTACTATGGTAGACGACTCTCTCCATCTGTGTGTGGATTACAGAGAATCGGACAAGCTTAGAAAAGAAGAATCGATATCCACTCCCTCGTATAGATGATTTATTTGATCAGTTGGTGGGCACATCAATTTTCTCTTAGTTGGATTTGGCGATTGGGTTTCATCAGCTTCGAGTTGCAGATGATAGCATGGATAAGATTTCTTTTAGGACTCTAGATGGACTGTTCGAGTGGCTGGTTATTCCCTTTAGGCTAACCAATGAACCGACATACTTTGTTGATTTGATGATCCGAGTATTTAGGGAGTTCATAAATAAGTTTGTGGCAGTGTTTGTGGATAACATCCTAGTGTTCTCAAGAGATGAAGATTAGCACGCCTAGCACTTGGGGGAGGTGCCTCATACTCTCTGTTCCCATCAGTTGAAGGCAAAATTCTTGAAACGCCAACTTTGGCGTAGGGAGGTGAGATTCTTCGGACATGTGGTTTCAAGAGAGGGTATAGCGGTGGATACTGCTAAGGTGGTTGTTGTGCAAGACTGGAAGGACTCAAAGAATGCGACTGAGGTGAGGAGCTTTCTAGATTTGGCTGGGTATTACCAGAAATTCATTAAGGACTTTGCGTGGATTTCAGCTCCGCTAACTCACCTAACTAAAAAAACCTAGTATTCTCATGGGACGTGGATTGCGAGGATTCCTTTATGAGATTGATTGGAGAAGGCACTCATGGTTATTCCAGTGTCGACTCTTGCAAGCAGATCTAAGATGTTCAAGGTTTATACTGATGCTTGCGACATAGGATTGGGCGCGGTCCTAATGCAGAAGGGTAGGGTTGTTTTCTATGGGAGTGGACAACTAAGGGTACATAAGAGAAATTACCCTACTCATGATTTAGAGTTAGCAGTTATGTTTTTGCACTTAAGTCTTAGAAGCATTACTTGTTGTGTGAGAGGTTTGAGCTATATATCGACCATAAATCTCTCAAATACTTATTTTCGCGAATGGATTTTAACTTAAGACAACAACGCTGGATGGATTTTGTAGCATCCTATGATTTTGAGATTTCATACACCCTAGGAAAGGGGAATGTAGTGGTAGATGCTTTAAGTAGGTAGAGGATGACATTGAACCCGCTATTCGTAGAGTGGCAAAGTTTGGAGTATACCTCATCTTTTGATTTTGGACCATCTGTGGATTATGCACCAGGATTGCTAGCATCGCTTGAGATGCAACCTGCTCTATTAGAATGTATTGGATCCAATCAGCATGAGGATCGATAGCTAGCGGATATTTTGGACCAACTCGCATGGGAGATATGATGAGTGTTGTGACGGCCCGCCTCGCACCAGCCGACATTTCCCCTGAAATGCGCTGTGCCGATGTCAAACTAGCACGAACAGTCGTCAAAGGAAAAGAAAGAAGACGATGAATCACCAAAGAACCTGTAGTATCTCACAGCGAATGGAATAAAATATAACATAACTTGACATTAAACAGGCGAGACAGTGCATAAGCTGAAAATTAAACCATCATAGCAGCGGAAAATTCAAAATATAGCTTATGATACAAACCATCTTTATTACAACTTTTGAAACTGTCTCTAAAGAAAAATAGAAAGGTACACTACTAATGCCCAAAGTAGTGACCAGCAACAACACATGGAGAATATATGAGAGTAATACGTGTAAGCCTCCTGCTCGTCTCCGGACAGCTACTCATGCATAACCAGCCAACCTGTCTCTAGTCTGCTCGTTTAGGAGCACCAAGAGTAATAAGAAGAGACATAAAACTCAAGGTCATGCAAAAGTCTGGTATGAGCGATAAGCAGCAAAACAAAACAATAAAGGTATAATCCAATCATACCTGAACCTGGACCTGCAACCAAAGAGTTAGCACAATAAGATGTACAATACTCTAAGGTAATCACAAACATAAAGTGTAAACGGGGGTGTGGGTCATGGTGATAGCAAACATCAAACATAACAATCATCCTCACATCTCTCACTCAGTGCGTAAAGCATACGATATCCACCACTCGATCACCCAATCCTTTGCTATGATCACTTTGCTTCATGGAGTCACAATGACTCCATTGCACTGATCCATAACCACTAATTCGTCTCTCAGTGGTGAATTATGGATATCGATAACCCCTTTGCACACGTCCCGCAGCAAAGTCCAACTCATGAAGTTAACCCGTTGGTTCCCGTCCAGATCCTGAGTTCTACTTCCTATTTGGACTAACTTTGCATCTCGGGTTTTAGTTGAATTGTTGTTGGTTTGGTTCTTCTGTTCATGTCTTTCGGTTTAGTTCGGCCATGTATGATGCTCAAGCTTCAGCTCGAAATACATTACTCAACCTTCACGTTCGGTTCGGATATATACACCCCAGTTCGGTTCGGACTTGTTCAAGTTCCCGACTCGATTTCTTTGACTCGGTTCAGGCGCTCGTCTTCTACTCGGTTCGGGTTGCCACCTTCTGCTTGGTTCGGGTTGCCACCCTCCATTCGGTACGGGCCGTCTTGCCACCACTCCACCTCATTTTGGTTCGATTGCTTCAGCCTTGGTTCGGTTCGGATATGCAGGCACGGCTCGTGAATGGCACTCCAGGTCGGGTCGAGCTGCTCGGTTAGGGATCACCAAGCGGTTCGGGTCGTGGCCTTCAAGTGAAAGCGGATCGGTTCGTAGAATACGGGTCAGCTCGTAAGACCTTGTCCGGTTCGGATCGTGGCGCCTTGGTCACGAACAAATGTCACGATCGGGTTAGTTCGGAGGGGATGGACGGATCGTGAAGTGCTCCACGAACGAGTTTGGGACCCGATCCGATCCCCTTTTCCTGCACTATTTCCTGCAACTTTTCCAGCGAACTATTTACGCCACATGACGGCGTTTTCGACCATTTTAACTGTTCTATGCAATCACAAATCATACCAAACAGTCATAGCTACACGTATAATAATCAACCATTAACACCAAAACGATGAATAATCATGTCAATATGGATCAAACATACCCAAAACCCGTGTTTTTCCCTTAATCATGTTTAACATAACTAATTATAAGATTGGAAAAACATAATCAAATTGACCCCAATTTTTATCAGAGCCATAAAATAATATTTAAGAATTTTTCCAGATTTTTCCAAATTTTTCTGAGTTATAATTTAGCTAATTATCACTAATCACCCCTAATTAGCCGTAATTAGTGAAGAAACATGCTAATCACTCACCTTAGCCACAAATAAAACTTTAAATCTGAAACTCTACTGTTTTAGGGCATTTTCCAATGCAACACAGCAGCTCCAACTCTGATTTCTATGCTAATCCGCTTTGATTTTATGTAGATCTTCTTAATTAGTGATTAGAAGGTGATTTGGGAGTGATTTAGAAGGTGGAGGTCGTTGCTAGGGTCTCAAGGTTGTAAATGGTGGCTGTAAAATGAATAAAAACTGAATTCCCTAACCCTATCAGCCCTCTCATAACTCTAATCCTGAAATGGGTTATGGACCTAGCTGCTAATCACCTAAATTAGGCCCGGTTAAGCTGTTTTTCACCTTCCAAAACTTATTTCAGCCATAACTCCCAAACTGTATGTCCGTTTGGCTAATGTGACCACTCTACGGAAAGGTAAACCATCATCTAAATCTAATGGAAGTGGTTTCAGGTCAAAACTCCTTACCAATCAAAAGTGATATGCGAAACAAGATTTGCCAGGGTTTCAAGGTATCCCGCATGCCTACCAGCCATTTACAAACAATCAAACATACACAATAACTTAAAAAGCCTATCCTAGCATGCGATTTACTAACAAAGGGATAACTATTACTATATGCGATCTCAACCAGATGCAAATGATCATCCCATGACCCTTCAAAATCCAATATACAAGCTCTCAAAGATCCTATAATGCACAATTCACCCAAATACCATCATAACCCTATCCAATCCTTGGTAAACTATCAATGAAATCCATTGAGATTTCTTTCCATTTCCATTCAGGAATCTCCAATGGTTGAAACAAACCATTTGGCTTCTTTGGCTCGGCTCTAACTAACTGGTAGTTCATGCACTTGGTTATAAACTTCCCAACGTCTCTCTTCATCACTCAATGCTTTTACGTTGGGTACAAACAAACTCTCACTCTTTCGAAGCCATTCTTCTCGATCAAGTCCTTGCTTAATCATTCTCTCGCCATAAATACCCATCTCTACCATAGAGATGATTTCCAATAGGTTAGGATCATCCCTCCAACTGGAACCAATTCACTCAATCATAATCGGTCTGATCGTCAAACTTGTTAACATCTCTGGATCTAATCCATACTTAGGTCTGAAATCATATCTCGCGATATACTCTAGCTGCTTCCATCCCAGGAACATAGCACCTAGACCGGCATGTCTCTAACTTAATGCACATGTTATCACACCTAGTCCGGTACTATAGGCACCCGTATATACCATTATCTCTTTCTTCCCCATCGCTAGAACCCTAAAGGTGGTAGTCTACTCAAGAGAAGAAAAATAGGAAAAAACATAGCGACCATAGCATCCATCAAACAAGCACTATTTATTACCTGCTAAATCCATGAATATGTCAATACCCGTATAACTAGTCCAACCAATATCAAGGGCTAATGGAAGCCCAGCTCCAAATGGACTACCGCACATCCAACGTACATTTATCCTCCAAGGATAACTAGATGACGTCCAGCGGATCCAAGGTAAATGGGCATCCCCAGTTACCCCTGCTTCGAGTCCGCCTAGAATACTCCAAACTATCGACGATTCCTTGGCCCTCCATCTGAAGAGCTATCCACAACTCCATCTTCAACTCAAGTCCCACCCAAGGCAATCCATTTTCTTGCAGCCCTCTCGAGTCCAACTCGAGTCAATCCGTTACCTTGCCGCCTTCTCGAGTCCAACTTGAGTCATCTCATAGCCCTATCGAGTCCAACTCGGGGCAGTCTACATCATCAAACAGTCTTATCATGTTCCGAGCTACACCTTATTCCTTAAGTAAACCAAGACATCATCTAATGGAAATCACAACAACTACCTATATCTCACGCAATCCATCCTACTCGAACTCGACATTCCCCAAGAACAAGCCCCAAAGTCTAAACCAATATCAGACAAGCACTCAAGGAACATCTCCTCCGAATTA
Organism: Allium sativum; assembly: GCA_030737875.1. Lineage (NCBI taxonomy): Eukaryota > Viridiplantae > Streptophyta > Magnoliopsida > Asparagales > Amaryllidaceae > Allium > Allium sativum. The sequence continues at coordinate 416,123,158 of CM060913.1, read as the reverse complement.
TGACAATCTACGTGAAATGATATGAACAAAACTGTAACGACACGGATTTTGCCCGACCTTAATCGATTGCAAAATCGAACAAGACCGTTCAAAACTCGCATACGTTAACTTTGGGAATACAATACATCAGAACAAAAACACAGACTTTTATAACATCAGTAATAAATGTTACATCAGAGTACAGAATATATCAGAGTACATCGATAAATAATACAACGGAAGAAACATTTAAATTAAATTAAATACATTGCAGCGGAACTAATCTCAGCGGAAGGCCATTAATATTCTGGACCTGGCTTCAGACTTCAATCCAGGATCCTTCTTAACTATATCTGCAAAAGGCTACTCGACTGCCCGTGTGGAAAGAGGGCACCCGAGTTTGCAAAGTGAAACAAACTACAGGTCAGTCGTGGGACTGGTGTGAGAATTCTTAACTAGTTTAACTAATAGTAATAAGGCAAATCCAAGGACCACGCCACTTTCATGGAACGGGTTTACTCCTATGGATTGCCAGTGCATAAACCAAAGTAAATCGAGAAATAACGCAATGTCTTTTCGGAAAAATGAAACCATTATAAGACCCAGGCCCCATCACACAATGCAACGCACACCATAGGATAGGGTTTTACCTTATAATGGTCAAAAGATGCTTGATACGTGAAAACTATATTATTATTATTAGTGTGTATATATATAGGTATATATATAATAAACATTTAAATCATAATGTATCAATCATAGACGGCATAGTACCCCATCCTACTATGTCGCCATACTAGTTCTACAATCAAAACCGCAAGGTCGTATTGGAATTTGGATTCCATCATGAGTCGAGGCTAGGGGCAAGCTCCTCTCCGATTTGAGACACTCTAGCAAATGCCTCAGGATCCCCCGCAGTGAACCCTTGGATCTTCAGGGCCGGTCCCCGCCTATGGGCAGTGGATTAGTTATGCCTGAGCACACGCTTCCCGGTCCCTTTGGACCTATAGTATGACCACCAACGACCTATAAAAATAACGAGGCGCCTCAAAATCCATCATCCACATAAGTAAAATGTCAGGGTTGGTAGGTCACTGACACCACTCTAGCTAGAAAGAAACATGTGCACTCCCTGCAGTCCGTATCCCGTTTTTAACTCATACCGGGGTGTGAGGCTCGCGAAGTCACGCTATACACAAAGCTATGCCTAAACAGGCCGTGCTTTGATCATCAACCACAAGGCCTGCTTTTCAACAAAAGCCTTGATCAATGCATCTTAGCATGCCACATTGTCAGTCCATACTATACCATTAATTTCTACCAATATATAACCCCTGAGCTCGTACGTCTCAGAGAAGGGTGTTAACCACCAAACAGATAAATATTAAGAGAGATCAACGAATGTAGTATAAAGGACTACAACGTCAGACATAAATTCCATTTATAAACTTATGCTCTGGGTCTGAGCGAAAGTCAAATCCATACAAATCAACACTTCGTCCGAACGGCCACCACTGAAACCATTTCAAGGTAGCTACTCCTCTCATGAGTCTCAGTAGCAACACATCCATTCGATGTGAAGATCGTCGGTCTTCAATCACCGTCTTTAAATCTTCGACTTAGAACATCGTATAATCATTTGAAATGAGATAGAACTCGGTCTTTTCAAATGATTCTCGCATATATATATAATTTAAAATCACTTCATATCGTTATTAATATTTAATAACGACCTATCTCTACTTTTATTTATATAAAAATAGCTCGAATAAATTTAACGACGCTTCGGGTCAATGGGCGACCCTGGCGCTGTTTTCAACCAAATTTGACTTACGCATATCTTGAAATCTAACCGTTGGATTTTGATGAAATTTATATCATTGGAAAGATTTTCCCAAAGCGGTCCTAACGGTTCCTGTTTTGGGAAAATCCGACGGTCGGATCTTTCGGTATAACCGTTTAAAGTTATGATTGTCGATACGCGAACTGCCGCGCGTGTTTCGTTTAAATTTAATTTATATATATATAAATATAAATCGTTTTACTATTTCAATTATAAAAGTCTATTCTTTTTATCGCATCTAAAATGACGATAAAATATTTCTTGTTTTATTTTACTACCTTTCTTATTTTATTTACCCTAATTGTAAATAAATTATGCTTTATATATCCTTTTAATTTATTTTCTATTTATTTACCTAAATGTAAAATAAATGTTTTTCTATTCTTTTCCTTATTTATTTACCTAAATGTAAATAAATATTTCTCTACTTCTTTTAACTTATTTATTTACATTATTTATAAATAAATGTTTCTAATTTCTTTTCTTATTTATTTACACTATTTGTAAATAAATGTTTACCTTTACTTTTACTATATTTATTTACACTAATTATAAATAAATGTACCTTTTCCTTTTATCTTATTTATTTACATAAGAAAATGTAAATAAATATTATTCACATAATTATTCTTTTAATCCTTTTTATTTACATAAGAAAATGTAAATAATCCTTATTCACATATTTGTTCTTATAATCTATTTATTCTTAATTACATAAAATGAAATTTTCTTCCTTATAATCTTAATTACATAAAAATGTAATTTTATTTCTTATAATCTTAATTACATATAAATGTAATTTTCTTTACAGTGTAAAACATATTCTTTAATTACATATAAAAATGTAATTTATTTAATTTTTTATTTTATTTAATGTAAATATATGTTTTCCCTTTTCTATGTTGTATTTATTTACACTAAATATTTTGAAGTAATTTACATATATAAAATGTAAATTTAGAAAATTAGAATATGCTTTAACCTCCCACATTGGATAGGTATTGTTGTTATTACTGGACAGCCGGGCGGGTCCGGGCAGATTTACATCGCAACTCAATCCAACCTCGGGTTAAGCATCTTTTTTTCTTTTCTCTTATTTAACAAAATGTATATTTTATCTTTTATTCTTTTTCTACTTTAACAAAAGGTCTATTTCATCTTTTACGCATAAAAATGTGTATTTTACATTAATTGTCTTTCTATACACAAAAATGTATATTTATCCTTTTTCTACCTAAACAAAATATCTATTTGTATGTTTATTTACATTGAAAATATAAATCCCTTTTTATTTATATTGGGAGTGTAAGTTCTTCTATTACACACGGAAAAATGTGAATTCTTTATTTTCCATTGAAAATGTAAACTCTTTAATTTTACCTTGAAAGGTAAATTTCTTAATTTCTTTTATTCACATTGAAAAATGTAATCTTTACTTTTATATCCTTTACATTGCAAAATGTAAGTTTCAATTTCCTTTACTTTCTCATTGAAAAAGGAATAAGGTTTTCTATTCTCTTCTCTTTACATAGAAGAATGTAAATGTCTTCTTTACATAGAAAAATAGTGGATTCTATTTATTTTACATAGAAAAATGATGTTTTCTATTTACTTTTCTTTACAAAGAAAAATGATGTTAATGTTTTATTTTGATTTACATTGAAATAAATGTTGTCTTTCTATTTGTAAGTAATATTTGCATTTTAGAATGCAAATGAAAAGGTGGACTTATATTTCTAATGTATACATCTTTTCTAGTATCAACATTTTTAATATGAATATATTTATATGTCGATCTTTGATTCATTTCCACTATAATAACATGACGGTGTAATTTATGTCACTACAACTAAAATTAGCACAACGATGTTTTTGTGTCATTACAACTAAAATTTAACACAACAATGTTTTGGTGTCATTACAACTAAAATTAGCACAACAATGTTATTTTTTGTCATCACAACTAAATTAACTCAACAATGGGAGTATATAATTTTAAGGAATCTCAATAAAGGGTCTCCTCCTTATTTTATTTTGTAAATGAAAATAAGGATTTAAACTTGCATTTTATTAGGTTAACAAAATTAAGGGAAAAAAACTTGCATTTATTTATGTAAACAAAAATAAAGATAAAACTTGCATTCATTTATGTTAACAAAAATAAAGGATAAAAATTGGTATCTTGATTCGTAGACAAGACAAAAATAAAAGTTGTCCTTTTATTTATGTTGACAAAATAACATAAAAATTGTCCTTTTGTTTTGCTCACAAAATAGTATAAACATTTTGTCTTTTTATTTTATATAAACAAAATCACATAAGAATTGTCTGTTTATTTTAACAAACAAAATGACATAAGAGTTGTCTTTTTATTTTAACAAACCAAATGACATATGAGTTGTCTTTTTATTTTAACAAAAAAAATTAATGTCAAAACTTGTCCTTTTATTAACAAAGTTAATGTTAAAAACTTGTTAACCCAACTTATGTTAAAACTTTATCCTTTTTATTTTACTAACAAAATTAATGTTAAAACATTGTTCTTTTATTTTACTAACAAAATTGTGTTAAAACTTTGTTGACAAAATTTAATGTTAAAACTTTGTCCTTTTCATTATGTAAGCAAAAATTTGTTTTTCTATTATGCAAACAAAAATTGGTCTTTTATTATGTACACAAAAATTTGTCTTTTTATTTTACAAATGAAATTACATGTTAAAATTGTTTTTATTATGTAAACAAAATAAACCAACAAGATTAAATGTTTTAATTTTATTTAAGAAAATAAAATGAAAGTAAAAACAAAAATTAGAGTAAAAACTTTGTCATTTATTTTGTAAACAAAATTTGTATAAAATTTTTTTTTTTTTTTTTGTATGTAAACAAAATTACATAAACATTTATCTTTTTATTTGTACACATCATGTTGACAAAAATGTATTTATACTATTGACCTTTTTATTAACAAATAAGATGTTAATAGAAATATATTTATAATCTTATCCTTTTTATTAACCAATTAGAATATTACAAAAATTTTGTTTAAAATCTTAACATTTTGTTGACAAATATAATATTAACAAAAATGTATTTTAAATCTCAACCTTTTTATTTTAACCCCATATACAGGTCTAAATTTGTCATACCAGATTCTATACAATACCATCCAATACAAACAAAATCAAACAATTTATCATACCAGATCTATACAATACCATCCAATACAAACAGAATCAACACCAAAATTCTATCACATCACAGCACAAATAAAATAACATACAGACAGATAATTAACTGAATAAATAATTTAATAAATTATTTAAATTGTAAAAATCAGAGATTCTCACCTTGCTTTTAATTATGTTCAGTTCAGAATGGAATTTTTTCCCCAATTTCCGATTTGCTCTATCTCAGATCTGGCTTGTTCCATTGCCAAGATCTTGAATTTACGATTCTAACGCACCCAGTCTCATCGATTTCTGATGTAATATGAAGGAGATATCATCATTTAAACGTTTGATTATAATTCGGAATAATTAAATAATTAATTTAATTAAAAATCCACTTATCCCTTAATCAAATTTTTAGGCCGTCCTCTTATGTACTCATCGTCTTCTTCATCCCTTAATCGCTGAAATTTGTTGAACCAAATCGCGCCACCACCGGACTCCTAGCCGTCGATCTGAAGTTGACACACCCTCGGCCTTGAGCTGCGCCACCCACGCTCGGAGTCTGGGCCCACGCGATGGCCAGATGCGCTCCAAGGAACGCTGTGAGCGGAGCGACTTTGAGCTCAAATTTTGAGCATCATCGTTCATGAGAACCGATCTTATCCGTATGGGTTTAAAGAGCAAACTAATCTCTTCAATTCTGCTCTTGATTTCATGAATTAATTCTATGAATTTGGGGAGAAAAAGAGGATTGAAATTCGGAAGTTCATGGCCATCGGTTAAAGGATATGGCGGCTACTGTTGAATGGATTATGATATTAGGGTTCAGCGTATTATACAGTGTATTTATACTGTATTTTGTTTTATTTATTAATTCCTTTAATTTCAAAAATTCATATTTACCTATACGAACTCCAATCCAAAACCAACGAGTGTTGCCCCTAGCTAATACCCCCGTTCCGGACATAATGGAATACGTCTCGTAACCCAGTTCGGCTGTTACGATATGTTTTTCTTTAATTTAAATTATAAATCAATTTATATTAAATTTAAACGTACATATTAAATTACCGGGGCCACATACTGCCTCAGAAAAATCCAGAAAAATTATTTTTGGTTATGTTTTGACGATATGGTTCTAACGAGACTAATTTCGTCGAATTCTGAGACTGTTTGAAAAATGGCTATTTTGAAGTCGATTAAATTTGACTGAAACTGACAAAACACAGTTTCTTTTACCACGCTCACATATTAGCTCGGAAAATTCTAAAAATTGAAACCTAGCAATAATTTGACATTCCGGTTCCAACAAAAGTGGTTTCATCGAAAACAGAGGTCGTTTGAAAATTGACTATTTTCACTGGCTTTAAATATTATTTAAAATTGAAAATTTTAAATTCTGGCACATTTTCCAACAAAATTCTTAAAAATAAAAATTTTAAATTGGCCCTGATTTTCCGGGTTGTTACAGTCTCCCCCACTTAAAATCTTTTCGTCCTCGAAAAGGAACTAAGCTAAAGGTAGTTAAATTAACTAACTAAATTTAAATTTTAATATTATTAATTTCATATATACTTTTATATATTTAAAAATCTTATCTTCTGAAATAGGATTATATATATAATCAAAATACTTTAATTATAAGCTTATCACTCTGAACTCATTCTAGGGCATTACTAACCCCATCTCTAATGAGTTTTCTCATTCTAGGATACTGGTGATCCTATCTCTAATGAGTATTCTTATTGGACATTACTAATCCAACCTCTGATGAGTCTTTTGTTCAGTTCTAACGAGTTGTACCCCAAAGATTTGAGCTAACCAGAGCTCTGATACCACCTGTAACGACATGGATTTTGCCCGACCTTAATCGATTGCAAAATCGAACAAGACCGTTCGAAACTCGTATACGTTAACTTTGGGAATACAATACATCAGAACAAAAACACAGACTTTTATAACATCAATAATAAATGTTACATCAGAGTACAGAATATATCAGAGTACATCGATAAATAATACAGCGGAAGAAACATTTAAATTAAATTAAATACATTGCAGCGGAACTAATCTCAGCGGAAGGCCATTAATATTCTGGACCCGGCTTCAGACTTCAATCCAGGATCCTGCTTAACTATATCTGCAAAAGGCTACTCGACTGCCCGTGTGGAAAGAGGGCACCCGAGTTTGCAAAGTGAAACAAACTACAGGTCAGTCGTGGGACTGGTATGAGAATTCTTAACTAGTTTAACTAATAGTAATAAGGCAAATCCAAGGACCACGCCACTTTCGCGGAACGGGTTTACTCCTATGGATTGCCAGTGCATAAACCAAAGTAAATCGAGAAATAACGCAATGTCTATTCGGAAAAATGAAACCATTATAAGACCCATGTCCCATCACACAATGCAACGCACACCAGAGGATAGGGTTTTACCTTATAATGGTCAAAAGATGCTTGATACGTGAAAACGATATTATTATTATTAGTGTGTATATATATAGGTATATATATATAATAAACATTTAAATCATAATGTATCAATCATAAACGGCATAGTACCCCATCCTACTATGTCTCCATACTAGTTCTACAATCAAAACCGCAAGGTCGTATTGGAATTTGGATTCCATCATGAGCCGAGGCTAGGGGCAAGCTCCTCTCCGATTCGAGACACTCTAGCAAATGCCTCAGGATCCCCTGCAGTGAACCCTTGGATCTTCAGGGCCGGTCCCCGCCTATGGGCAGTGGATTAGTTATGCCTGAACACACGCTTCCCGGTCCCTTTGGACCTATAGTATGACCACCAACGGCCTATAAAAATAACGAGGCGCCTCAAAATCCATCATCCACATAAGTAAAATGTCAGGGCTGATAGGTCGCTGACACCACTCTAGCTAGAAAGAAACGTGTGCACTCCCTGCAGTCCGTATCCCGTTTTTGACTCATATCGGGGTGTGAGGCTCGCGAAGTCACGCTATACACAAAGCTACGCCTAAACAGGCCGTGCTTTGATCATCAACCATAAGGCCTGCTTTTCAACAAAAGCCTTGATCAATGCATCTTAGCATGCCACATTGTCAGTCCATACTATACCATTAATTTCTACTAATATATAACCCCTAAGCTCGTGCGTCTCAGAGAAGGGTGTTAACCACCAAACAGATATATATTAAGAGAGATCAACGAATGTAGTATAAAGGACTACAATGTCAGACATACATTCCATTTATAAACTTATGCTCTGGGTCTGAGCGAAAGTCAAATCCGTGCAAATCAACACTTCGTCCGAACGGCCACCACTGAAACCCTTTCAAGGTAGCTACTCCTCTCATGGGTCTCAGTAGAAACACATCCATTCGATGTGAAGATCGTCGGTCTTCAATCACCGTCTTTAAATCTTCGACTTAGAACGTCGTATAATCATTTGAAATGAGATTGAACTCGGTCTTTTCAAATGATTCTCGCATATATATATAATTTAAAATCACTTCATATCGTTATTAATATTTAATAACGACCTATCGCTACTTTTATTTATATAAAAATAGCTCGAATAAATTTAACGACGCTTCGGGTCAATGGGCGACCCTGGCGCTGTTTTCAACCAAATTTGACTTACGCATATCTTGAAATCTAACCGTTGGATTTTGATGAAATTTATATCATTGGAAAGATTTTCCCAAAGCGGTCCTAACGGTTCCTGTTTTGGGAAAATCCGACGGTCGGATCTATCGGTATAACCGTTTAAAGTTACGATTGTCGATACGCGAACTGCCACGCGTGTTTCGTTTAAATTTAATTTATATATATATAAATATAAATCGTTTTACTATTTCAATTATAAAAGTCTATTCTTTTTATCGCATCTAAAATGACGATAAAATATTTCTTGTTTTATTTTACTACCTTTCTTATTTTATTTACCCTAATTGTAAATAAATTATGCTTTATATATCCTTTTAATTTATTTTCTATTTATTTACCTAAATGTAAAATAAATGTTTTTCTATTCTTTTCCTTATTTATTTACCTAAATGTAAATAAATATTTCTCTACTTCTTTTAACTTATTTATTTACATTATTTATAAATAAATGTTTCTAATTTCTTTTCTTATTTATTTACACTATTTGTAAATAAATGTTTACCTTTACTTTTACTATATTTATTTACACTAATTATAAATAAATGTACCTTTTCCTTTTATCTTATTTATTTACATAAGAAAATGTAAATAAATATTATTCACATAATTATTCTTTTAGTCCTTTTTATTTACATAAGAAAATGTAAATAATCCTTATTCACATATTTGTTCTTATAATCTATTTATTCTTAATTACATAAAATGTAATTTTCTTCCTTATAATCTTAATGACATAAAAATGTAATTTTATTTCTTATAATCTTAATTACATATAAATGTAATTTTCTTTATAGTGTAGAACATATTCTTTAATTACATATAAAAATGTAATTTATTTAATTTCTTATTTTATTTAATGTAAATATATGTTTTCCCTTTTCTATGTTGTATTTATTTACACTAAATATTTTGAAGTAATTTACATATATAAAATGTAAATTTAGAAAATTAGAATATGCTTTAACCTCCCACATTGGATAGGTATTGTTGTGATTACTGGACAGCCGGGCGGGTCCGGGCAGATTTACATCACAACTCAATCCAACCTCGGGTTAAGCATCTTTTTTTCTTTTCTCTTATTTAACAAAATGTATATTTTATCTTTTATTCTTTTTCTACTTTAACAAAAGGTCTATTTCATCTTTTACGCATAAAAATGTGTATTTTACTTTAATTGTCTTTCTATACACAAAAATGTATATTTATCCTTTTTCTACCTAAACAAAATATCTATTTCTATGTTTATTTACATTGAAAATATAAATCCCTTTTTATTTATATTGGGAGTGTAAGTTCTTCTATTACACACGGAAAAATGTGAATTCTTTATTTTCCATTGAAAATGTAAATTCTTTAATTTTACCTTGAAAGGTAAATTTCTTAATTTCTTTTATTCACATTGAAAAATGTAATCTTTACTTTTATATCCTTTACATTGCAAAATGTAAGTTTCAATTTCCTTTACTTTCTCATTGAAAAAGGAATAAGGTTTTCTATTCTCTTCTCTTTACATAGAAGAATGTAAATGTCTTCTTTACATAGAAAAATAGTGGATTCTATTTATTTTACATAGAAAAATGTTGTTTTCTATTTACTTTTCTTTACAAAGAAAAATGATGTTAATGTTTTATTTTGATTTACATTGAAATAAATGTTGTCTTTCTATTTCTAAGTAATATTTGCATTTTAGAATGCAAATGAAAAGGTGGACTTATATTTCTAATGTATACATCTTTTCTAGTATCAACATTTCTAATATGAATATATTTATATGTCGATCTTTGATTCATTTCCACAATAATAACATGACGGTGTAATTTATGTCACTACAACTAAAATTAGCACAACGATGTTTTTGTGTCATTACAACTAAAATTTAACACAACAATGTTTTGGTGTCATTACAACTAAAATTAGCACAACAATGTTATTTTGTGTCATCACAACTAAATTAACTCAACAATGGGAGTATATAATTTTAAGGAATCTCAATAAAGGGTCTCCTCCTTATTTTATTTTGTAAATGAAAATAAGGATTTAAACTTGCATTTTATTAGGTTAACAAAATTAAGGGAAAAAACTTGCATTTATTTATGTAAACAAAAATAAAGATAAAACTTGCATTCATTTATGTTAACAAAAATAAAGGATAAAAATTGGTATCTTGATTCGTAGACAAGACAAAAATAGAAGTTGTCCTTTTATTTATGTTGACAAAATAACATAAAAATTGTCCTTTTGTTTTGCTGACAAAATAGTATAAACATTTTGTCTTTTTATTTTATATAAACAAAATCACATAAGAATTGTCTGTTTATTTTAACAAACAAAATGACATAAGAGTTGTCTTTTTATTTTAACAAACCAAATGACATAAGAGTTGTCTTTTTATTTTAACAAACAAAATTAATGTCAAAACTTGTCCTTTTATTAACAAAGTTAATGTTAAAAACTTGTTAACCCAACTCATGTTAAAACTTTATCCTTTTTATTTTACTAACAAAATTAATGTTAAAACTTTGTTCTTTTATTTTACTAACAAAATTGTGTTAAAACTTTGTTGACAAAATTTAATGTTAAAACTTTGTCCTTTTCATTATGTAAGCAAAAATTTGTTTTTCTATTATGCAAACAAAAATCGGTCTTTTATTATGTACACAAAAATTTGTCTTTTTATTTTACAAACGAAATTACATGTTAAAATTGTTTTTATTATGTAAACAAAATAAACCAACACGATTAAATGTTTGAATTTTATTTAAGAAAATAAAATGAAAGTAAAAACAAAAATTAGAGTAAAAACTTTGTCATTTATTTTGTAAACAAAATTTGTATAAAAATTTTGTTTTTTTTTTTGTATGTAAACAAAACTACATAAACATTTATCTTTTTATTTGTACACATCATGTTGACAAAAATGTTTTTATACTATTGACCTTTTTATTAACAAATAAGATGTTAATAGAAATATATTTATAATCTTATCCTTTTTATTAACCAATTAGAATATTACAAAAATTTTGTTTAAAATCTTAACATTTTGTTGACAAATATAATATTAACAAAAATGTATTTTAAATCTCAACCTTTTTATTTTAACCCCATATACAGGTCTAAATTTGTCATACCAGATTCTATACAATACCATCCAATACAAACAAAATCAAACAATTTATCATACCAGATCTATACAATACCATCCAATACAAACAGAATCAACACCAAAATTCTATCACATCACAGCACAAATAAAATAACATACAGACAGATAATTAACTGAATAAATAATTTAATAAATTATTTAAATTGTAAAAATCAGAGATTCTCACCTTGCTTTTAATTATGTTCAGTTCAGAATGGAATTTTTTCCCCAATTTCCAATTTGCTCTATCTCAGATCTGGCTTGTTCCATTGCCAAGATCTTGAATTTACGATTCTAACGCACCCAGTCTCATCGATTTCTGATGTAATATGAAGGAGATATCATCATTTAAACGTTTGATTATAATTCGGAATAATTAAATAATTAATTTAATTAAAAATCCACTTATCCCTTAAACAAAATTTTAGGCCGTCCTCTTATGTACTCATCGTCTTCTTCATCCCTTAATCGCTGAAATTTGTTGAACCAAATCGCGCCACCACCGGACTCCTAGCCGTCGATCTGAAGTTGACACACCCTCGGCCTTGAGCTGCGCCACCCACGCTCGGAGTCTGGGCCCACGCGATGGCCAGATGCGCTCCAAGGAACGCTGTGAGCGGAGCGACTTTGAGCTCAAATTTTGAGCATCATCGTTCATGAGAACCGATCTTATCCGTATGGGTTTAAAGAGCAAACTAATCTCTTCAATTCTGCTCTTGATTTCATGAATTAATTCTATGAATTTGGGGAGAAAAAGAGGATTGAAATTCGGAAGTTCATGGCCATCGGTTAAAGGATATGGCGGCTACTGTTGAATGGATTATGATATTAGGGTTCAGCGTATTATACAGTGTATTTATACTGTATTTTGTTTTATTTATTAATTCCTTTAATTTCAAAAATTCATATTTACCTATACGAACTCCAATCCAAAACCAACGAGTGTTGCCCCTAGCTAATACCCCCGTTCCGGACATAATGGAATACGTCTCGTAACCCAGTTCGGCTGTTACGATATGTTTTTCTTTAATTTAAATTATAAATCAATTTATATTAAATTTAAACGTACATATTAAATTACCGGGGCCACATACTGCCTCAGAAAAATCCAGAAAAATTATTTTTGGTTATGTTTTGACGATATGGTTCTAACGAGACTAATTTCGTCGAATTCTGAGACTGTTTGAAAAATGGCTATTTTGAAGTCGATTAAATTTGACCGAAACTGACAAAACACAGTTTCTTTTGCCACGCTCACATATTAGCTCGGAAAATTCTAAAAATTGAAACCTAGCAATAATTTGACATTCCGGTTCCAACAAAAGTGGTTTCGTCGAAAACAGAGGTCGTTTGAAAATTGACTATTTTCACTGGCTTTAAATATTATTTAAAATTGAAAATTTTAAATTCTGGCACATTTTCCAACAAAATTCTTAAAAATAAAAATTTTAAATTGGCCCTGATTTTCCGGGTTGTTACAAAAACAACCAAACACTCGAGCACTCATAACTAACTTTGTCTATCCTCGCCGATCCTGCTTTGAAACTATCATTGATCTCATGACAGCCCATGCCATATGTCAAGCGTAAATGGCAACCCTAGTTCTAACTAGACTACTGCACGTCCAACGTACATTTGCCTCCTAGAGACAACTAGAAGTTACAACAACGATATTCTCTCTATAACACTAGTCAGCATCGCCGGCGACTATCCACAAACTCGGACTCAGTCTCAAGTATCCCTTAGTTCCAGTTATTATTGCCATTACTAGGAAGGTACAAAATACCACCCTATACCCATGGGGCCAATCGACTCCCAAAATAATACTAAACCCAGTAAAGCCTAAAACAAAACAATCATAAGCAAATGTGCATCTGTGACTCTATAAGACCAAATTACAGCAAATCTCGAGTTCAAATTCCAACCTATCTAGCAGGTCACTAGACACGAAGGAATGAGAAGCCTTGTCAAACAAAACTTGAATAGGAAAACATAAATAGAAAGCATACCTCGAATAACAACACCCTTTCCCTTTTCCCCCGCAGTTGGGACATTCGACGAAGAAGGAACAACGTTGATAGCATATGCTTTCACGAACTGGTTCTCCCTAGGAGGTTGAGGACATTTATCCTTGTGATGTCCCGCTTGGCCGCAATTGAAGCACTTCCTTTCCCCAGGCCTTTCCTGACAATCTCTAGCATAGTGGCCCTTCTTGCCACAGCTAAAGCACTCGCCGTATTTCTTATTTTGACCATCCTTGGTTTGGTTCTGTTTCCTCTTACTCTGGGGATTATCCTTGCCCCCACTGCTTGCCAGCGGCATTGGCTCCTTTGCAGATGTAATAGCAACCTCAGTCTTCGACTTAGGATAAAGGCTCTCAGATCTCAACGCCTTTCCCACAATAGATTCGAAAGTCTCATCGATATGGTTTATGAGTTTCTCTCCCAAGTACTCATCTAGGCCGGTTATGAAATTCTCGTTCTTCTTCTCGACATTGATAAGGGACAATCCATACTTCGATAAGATATCAAATTCATTAATATACTCCGAGACTGCCCTACCATTCTGCTTAAGCTCCAAGAATTTCCTAAACAATTCCGATTTCTGAGCGGCTAGAATAAACTTATCACTGAATCGGGCCTTAAACTGATTCCAAGTAATTTGATCCTCAAGAGTAGCTGCTTTAATAACATTCCACCAATTCATCGCCCGTCCTAGAAGCTGACGCGATGCTAGCTTTCTCTTCATAACATCCTCGATACCCAAATCCTCGAAGATTCGCTCACAACTATCAAGCCAATGTTGAACCTCTGTTGCCGATTCCGTTCCGTGGAACGACTTCCCACCAAGACTAGTATAATCCTTGTTAAGCTTGGCAAAATCGGCCCTACGTGCCTGCACTACTGCACCACCACCGTTAGCAGCATTAGGAACTACTCCCTGAACATCCCTAAGCATCTCCCTCATGAAGGTGGTAAACATCGTCCTCATATCAGGAACATCCCTATGGTTTGCTCCTGAACCCATACTCATCGTATATCGGCTCGTCGTTCAATCTGGAAAGAGAAAACGATTAACGATCTCCTTGGTGGTGCCCGTGCAGTGTGACTTCTTCCTTAGATATACTAATAGTATATATATACATATAGCTTTTGAAAACCAAAATATCATAAATACGCACTGTCATATACGTATACTATCTCTCCCTAGTGTCTTTCCCTAGGTTAACTATGCAACGTAGAGCTCTAATACCAAGTGTGACGACCCACCCCGCACCAGCCGACATTTCCCCTGAAATGTGTTGTGCCGGTGTCCAACCAGCACAGGACGGTCATTAAAGGAAAAGAAAGAAGGCGATGAATCACCAAAGAACCTGTAGTATCTCACAGCGCATGGAATAAAATATAATAATAACATAACTTAACATAAAACAGGCGAGATAGTGCATAAGCTGAAAACTAAACCATCATAGCAGCGGAAAATTCAAAATACAGCTTATGATCCAAACCATCTTTATTACAACTTTTAAAACTGCCTCTAAAGAAATATAGAAAGGTACACTACTAATGCCCAAAGTAGTGACCAACAACAACACAGGGAGAATATATGAGAGTAATATGTGTAAGCCTCGTGCTCGTCTTCGGACAGCTACTCGTGCATAACCAGCCAACCTGTCTCTAGTCTGCTCATTTAGGAGCACCCAGGGTAATAAGAAGAGACATAAAACTCTGGGTTAGACAAAAGTCTGGTATGAGCGATAAGCAACCAAATAAAGCAATAACAGGTATAATCTAATCATACCTGAACCTGGACTTGCAACCAAAGAGTTAGCACAACAAGATGTACAATACTCTAAGGTAATCACTAACATAAATTGTAAATGGGGGTGTGGGTCATGGATATAGCAAACATCAAACATAGCAATCAACCTCACATCCCTCACTCAGTTCGTAAAGCATACGATATCCACCACTCGATCACCCAATCCTTTGCTACGATCACTTTGCTCCATGGAGTCACAATGACTCCATTGCACTGACCCATAGCCACTAATCCGTCTCTCAGTGGTGAACTAAAGTTACGGATATCGATAACCCTTTGCACACGTCCCACAGCAAAGTCCAACTCATGAAGTTAACTCATTGGTTCCCGTCTGGATCCTAAGTTCTACTTCCTATTTAGACTACCTTTGCATCTCGAGTTTTGGTCAAATTGGTGTTTGGTTCGGTTCTTCTGTTCATGTCTTTCGGTTCGGTTCAGCCATATATGATGCTCAAGCTTCAACTTGAAATACATTACTCAACCTTCACGTTCAGTTCAGATATATACACCTCGGTTCAGTTTGGACGTGTTCAGGTTCCCGGCTCGATTTCCTTGACTCGGTTCGGGCACTCATCTTCTGCTCGGTTAGGGTTGCCACCCTCCATTCGGTTCGGGTCCTCCTACCACCACTCCAACTCATTTTGGTTTGATTGCTCTAGCCTCAGTTCGGTTCGGATATGCCGGCACGGCTCGTGAATGGCACTCCAGGTCGGGTCGAGCTCCTCGGTTCGGGATCACCGAGCGGTTCGGGTCATGGCCTTCAAATGAAAGCGGATCGGTTCATAGAACGTGGGTCAGCTCGTGAGACCTTGTCTGGTTCGGACCATGGTGCCTTGGTCATGAATAAATTTCACGATCGGGTCGGTTTGGAGGGGATGGGCGGATCGTGAGGTGCTCCACAAACATGTTCGGGACCCGATCCGATCCCCTTTTCCTGCACTGTTTCCTGCAACTTTTCCAGTATTTACGCCACATGACGGCGTTTTTGAGCATTTTAACTATTCTATGCAATCAAAAATCATACCAAACAGTCATAGCAACATGTATAGTCAAATATAAACACCAAAACGATGAATAATCATGTCAATATGGATCAAACATACCCAAAACCCGTGTTTTCCCCTTAATCATGTTTAACCGTAACTAATGATAGGATTAGCAAAACATGTCCAAATTAACCCAAATTTTTATCAGAGTCATAAAAAAATATTTAAGGATTTTTACATATTTTTCTGAGTTATAATTTTGCTAATTATCACTAATCACCCCTAATTGGCTATAATTAGTGAAGAAACATGCTAATCACTCACCTTAGCTACAAATAAAACTTTAGATATGAAATTATACTATTTTGGGGCGTTTTCCAATGCAACACAACAGCTTCAAATCTGATTTCTATGCTAATCCGCCTTGATTTGATGTAGATCTTCTTAATTAGTGATTAGAAGGTGATTTGGGAGTGATTTAGGAGGTGGATGTCATTGCTAGGGTTTCAAGGTTGTAAATGGCGGCTATAAAATGAATAAAAACTGATTTCCCTAACCCTATTAGCCCTTTCATAACCCTAATCCCAAAATGGGTTATGGCTTAACTGCTAATCACCTTAATTAGGCCCGGTTAAGCTGTTTTTCACCTTCCAAACCTTATTTCATCCATATCTCCCAAACAGTAAGTCCGTTTGGCTAATGTGACCACTCTACAAAAAGGTAAACCATCACCTGAATCCAATGGAAGTGGTTTTAAGTCAAAACTCCTTATCAATCAAAAGTTATAGGCGAAACAAGATTCGCCAGGGGCAAAATGGTCATTTAAAAATCGGCAAAAATCGAGAACATGGGAAATGACCCCAATAGTCGTTTCCCAAAGTTACACGACCATACGACTTCATATGAAAAAGAAATAAATATTTTATGATCCTCTGATGCGTAGAACGCGGGGCGTTACAAGTGTGATATTATCTGAGGCCCATCACTCTCGGATGACTATAGAGGAGATAATATGTATTGGGATATCAAGAGGGTCTTCTATTGGATGGGGATGAAGAAGGATGTGGTCGATTATGTTGCAAGATGCATGACATGCCAAAGAGTTAAGGCTAAGAAAAGGAAATCTAGTGGATTGCTTCATCCCATTGATGTGCCATAGTGGAAGTGTAAGACCGCCTCAGTGGATTTCAAAAATGGTTGCCTAGATTTAGGAAAGGTAATACCAGTATTTGGGTAATCATAGATAGATTGACTAAGAGCGCTCATTTCATTCGAGTTAGGAGTAAGAGAATCGCAACTTGGTTAGCTTCAATATATTTGAGGGGGATTGTCCAACTTCATGGAGTTCCCACGAGCATTGTTAGTGACAGATACCCCGTCGTTACCACTAATTATTGGAGGAGCCTACAGGAGGCATTAGGGAAACAGCTAAGACTTAGTACTGCATATCACCCTTAGATAGACGGAAAGATCGAGAGGTTAATCAGATTCTTGAGGATTTATTATGGTTGTGCATTTTGTGCTTCAGAATGACTTAGGAGGAGTATCTTCCCTTAGAAGATTTCGCATATAACAACAGATATCAGACGAGCATTGGCATGGCACCTTTCGAAGCTTTGTACGGACGTCCCTGCAGATCGCCTTCTTGCTAGTGTGAGTCCACAAATAGACTTCTTCTTGGACCAGAGATAATCAGGGAGACCTCAGATAAGATTGATCTGATTAAGAGGAGGATTAAAGCAACTTAGGAAGGACAAAAATCATATGCGGATAAGAGGAGGACATACTTAGAGTTTAGTGTAAGAGGCATGGTTTTCATGAAGGTATCGCCTTCTAAGGATGTGATGCGGTTTGGCTCAATGGGGAAATTAGCATAGAGATTTGTTGGGCCATTCCTTATAGTAGATAGAATGGAGTTGATGGCCTATAGGATTCAACTACCGGAGAGACTATCGGGGGTTCATGATGTATTTCATGTCTTGCAATGGAGGAAGTGCTTGCATGATTCTGTGGTAGTGGTGGAGCCGAGTACCTTAAAGGAGGTTGAGGTTAGTTCCTATACGGATTTTGGGGTCTAAGGTAAAGAAGTTGAAGGACAAGAAGATTAAGCTTGTCAAGATTCAATGGGATGAGGATAGCGATGAGGAGACATGGGAACCAGAGGAGAGGATTCACGCGTCTTTTTCATTCCTTTTTGATAGTATGCTCTCAATCCTTTCTTAGTTTTGAATTTAAACCTTATCCATTTACTATCAATTGAATTAGTGTACCTTAGGAAAATCCTATAGATGTTAGGATGTGGTTTAAGCATGTTATTAGGGCATATTATGTTTGATGGATACATGTGAATGTAATTGTTTGCTAGTGGATACAGTGGATGCATATACACAAATTAGGCACTGATTAGTGATCAACAATTAGGACACTAACATAATTGCATATAGATGTATGCACTATTAATCCACTTTATGTATGAAAAATGGATTATTATCATTTTGATATTACATTTTTCATGGTGGTTGTAGCGCACATATAGAACTATATGTATCATTAGGGTTTCCTTGCATACATTTTGGGCGCATGGAACTGACATAAACTACATTAAAGGAGGTCGACTGGAGGACTGTCTAATCTTTTGCATTAGTTAGGAGCATATACACTACACTATTGCATAACATGTGTTCATGAAAAGCATTATAAACCCTAAGGATAATGGATGCCAGTGGTTGATGGATGAGTATGTGGATGTAGGTAATTATGTGATAACATTTATAACATTCTTCTAGCCATGGAGATTTTGGGGGACGAAATCCTTTAAGGAGGGGAGAATGTAACAACCTAAAATTTTAATAATACAATTAAAATAAAAAGTTAAGAAAATAAATATTAAGTTGAAAAACAATGGGAAGTAGGCAGCGGTGGTTCCGCCATCGGGTCCATTACAAAATTCTGGTTAAGATAGACATTTGGTTTGCTGAAATCAAACTTAAAACAAAGAAGCTATGAATAAAAGACCGAAACCAGAATTTTAATTTAAAATAAAAAAATATTAATATGAATTAAACATTGGAACTGGGATGACCCAGTCCTAACCTGGGTCAACCCAGGCCCTATACGGTCAACCCCTGTGTCGACCTACCTATAAGATGGATGGACCCAGGTCGAGGCTTGGCACATTTTTTGTTAGAAATGATTTCGACCAAACTGGGAGGATTCTTGGTGTTTGTTCTGGGCACTTCTTTTGATTTAATGGAACAAAATAAAACCTTAATATCTAACTGTCCTAGACTTCCTAATTCTATTATAAATATATTTCCTATCTTGCCCTAATTCTGTCAACTCCATTCCCCTTTCTCTACCTCCACTATACAAAACCTTTTCCTCAATAATTTTAATGAAGTCCTAAAATTTAGGTTTTGGCATACACAAATTTGGAAAAACATTTATACGTAGACCAAGAGATTCCTACCAAGGTCTATTGGATTGCATATTTCTGTGAGTATTTTCTGTGATTACAAGATCAATATAATTTGGGGATTATTTGGATAATATAATAATTGTTAATTTCTTCAGTAATTTACATATTTTAGTGTTTATTTTTTATAAATGATTTTTGTATATATGATTACTGTTTCTATTTCTACTTCAGTTTATTTTAGTAATTTATTTGTTACTGTAAATCATTTAGTTTACTACTATCCCTTTTCTTTGTGGATTATTTTATATACATTTCATATTTCTTTTCCTTATTTCATTTGTAGATCCATTTTATTTGTTTGAGTCTAAGCCATGCGAAAGCCTAGACTTTTATCCTTTTATTTCATGATGAGTTTAGGTCTTTCAAAGAGCCTAAACCTTTACCCTATTAGTTTCTATGCATATTATTATGAGTTTGATTATAAAGCGCATATTGGAAAAAATATGATTTTGGGTATAAAGGATTAATTAGGGTACACTTAATTAATACAATAATAGGCAAATGAACTATAATTTTGGGAAATCGTTGATAAACAGAATAATTGGAAATTGGAATAGTTTAACTTAGTAAGATGCTAAGTAATGGGGATAAGGGTTGTATAATGAATATAAACAGGATGATTTTTAATGCAACCTAAAATATAATAAGAGGTTATATGGAATGAGTAAGCTTATTGGTCAACTTAAAATGTGTGTTAAGTTTAGTATGAATAAATTAATAAGCATGAATAGGGGCCGTTCCAACAGCGTAAGTTGATTAGGGAAAATAAGTGGCCTATTAAGTAAGCGCATAGTGGAAGTGCGTTCCGCCAACGATAGCTGATTAGGGGAAATAAGTGGCTCATACTTGTGGTATGTTCCGGCAGTAAGGATATGATGATTAAGGAAAATAAGTGGCCAAACGAAATAATTAATCTATGGTGGCCTTAGCGTTTTTGACAATTCTATGGGGACCTAAGGTAGCTAGGTGGTTAACAATAATTCTATGGTGGCATTGGCGTTCATTGACAATTCGATGAGGGTCCATATTAGTAGGCGTTCAGTGATAATAAACTAAAATGGGGACTAATTTTAGGGGTGACTTGACTCAAAATGCATTTTTGTTGGGGACCCGTATCATATAGTATCCCTTTTATCACACTATATAGAGGTCTTACGAGGAGGCGAGAGCACGCTTATACTGTACTAGGTAGTAAGAGGTTAAAATAAGGTGGGTACAAGCGTGATCTGGTGGGGCAGTGAGCATGCACCACACCGATTGGGGAAAATAAGACGATGTAATGCCTTCCATTATTGTTATGTCCTTTATAATTGATGGATCGGGCCTGATAAACCCGAGACCCATAGTTAGCATAATTATCTCAACTGTGGTTTTGGAGTTGATCAATGGATAGAATTAGATTACATCCTAGTTATGAGTTGTGGTAAATGTTACAGAAATCAAATGATACGAATGAGATAACAACCGACTATATACTTGTTTATCTTTTTATTGTCTTATTTACTGCTATTGTGCCTTAAATTATTATCCTGTCTAGATTCCTTCTGTTATCAGTCATGCTAGTAATTACATATCTCACCAGGTATTATGTCAAGCTAGTTTCCTTTTTTTTCCTTTCTCTTTCTTCCCCCCCCCCCCTCAAAGTTCTCAGGGAGGAGGATCTCAGAGTTGATAGACTTTTGGTTCATCTTAGCTTATTGGAAATTTCTGCTTGACTTACTTTCTGCTTGTTCATGTACTATTCCATGATAGACTTGTTATTGTACTTGATGTTGAGAGGGAATTTATTTAGTACTCTGATTATGTCGCTTTTTCATGAGATAGTTGTGGGTTTATGATGAAGTACTTTTTATGATGTAATAATATTTATGTTCTACTTTAAATAAAGTTTTAAATCCTGATGTGTTTTCCATGTTGTCTTGTGAATCTTAGTTTTTGTAATGTTATTCTTTACCTATACGCTTCACATTCCTTAGCGAAATCCTCATATGGGTGACGTTAAGGGGAGTGGGGTGTTACATCTGCAGAGAGGAAGGGGAGATGTCGATGGAAGAGTCATACACAAGTTATAGAAGTCAAAGAGTAAATAAGTGAATATCAATTGGATTAATTAAAAAAACTAATCAATGGATAGGATCAGCAGAAGAATGGTTAGAGTTCTCATTCCTAATAGAGTGGGATAAAGTGGAGTACGATTTTGTAACTGTCACAAAGGAATCAAGGAGTAAATAAATTGCGATGTTTTAGCTCAAAATAGATGTATCGCCCTGAGAATAAAAGATAGAAGGAAATTTTAGGTGGCTTCAAAACTAAGGCAAGAAAGCTGGGTATTTATAGCATGCTAATTCTTTTGTCATCCCTCATTTTGACCTTCCCACTCCAACAATTAATTTTAACATTTAATGACATTTTTACCGATTCACTAATTAGATTGAAACGAAATAGATATATTTATTGATATTCCTTCATTCTTCATATTTCAAGTTATTATTAACAATTTTCTTCTACTCTGAACAAATGAATGGAAGTAAAGATGAAACTTTCATAGATGATGTAGTGAAAACAAAAAATAGTAATCTTGGAGCAAAAAACGCTAAGGTTTTGTACTTTTTTGTGCTTCATCTAGATAAACAATTTACTTAAGTTTTCTTCATCATAACTATAATATGGTAGTTATCTAGTTCAGATGTGGCTTGAGATTATTACAATCCTAGTGCATATTACACTAGAAATTATTCCTAACCCATTTAGTGGAATATCGCTTTAGCTTTTAACTGAATGAAAGAAGGAAGATACACATAAGCAGTTTTGTAAAATATCGAGATGGAAAAAAATGGAGTGTGTGCGGTTTCTTTGAAACACAAGGATGGAAAAAAATTTCAAAACAAGGGGTGAGAATAGAATCTACCTTGATAGCATAGTATTGATTATCACATATATGTATTAAACAAACTGTAAGATGCCTTATGGGAGTGGGTTTAGGCCTAATGTTAAGATGCATAAATATCAACTTTATATAAGGTTTACTAACCAAGTTAAAATTTCAAAATTGTTTTTAGTCAACATACCAAAATATCAACAAGCCATGTTTATAAATTAGGATTTATTTAAATGTCTAAAGTTCCAAAAAGCTATAGAAAAATTGATGGTTTAAGCATGAATTTGAAGCCCTAAAATTGACACAATTCATTTAGAAAAAGAAAATTCAATGGTAAAATGTGAATGAATTTCTGCTTCTTGGTTTGGAGGAGATGAGCAGCAAATAGTTCTTGTTTAATTCTAGTTTAATAGCAATAAAATACTGAATTTAATAATTCAATAAGGAATTCAATTTTTCCTCACTTGAGAACTATTGTGGGTTGAAATTATAGTAATAAAAAATTAGTTTCCAATAACATAAAAATAGCATAGAAGATGGCTAACTTTGAGTAAAAATTGTGATGCAAAATCATTACCGAAGTGCAACAATTCAACAAAGTTTTAAGCTATTTGGCAAAAGAATCAACTTTTTCTTCTTATAATGAGGTGAAATAGCACCAAGAGTTCGGGTTGTCTACTCATTGGAACATTTTAGTTGTTTTTTAACATCAATATGGATTTATTTTGGCAGTATGGAAGATGAGTTAATGACGGAGAAAGAAAATATTGTTTCAAGGTTTTTGATGCTATAACTTTCAGATGGAAAGAGGATTTAATAGTGGATGGGTAACACGTTATTTTATTATAGTGTAATAGAAAAAAGGAGAGGGTAAGTAGGCATAGAAGGGAAAACATGAAAGGAAGGCTGAGGGTATGGAAGGAAAAATGCAAGTAAGCAAGTTATTGGATCTTGGGGTTGTACACATGACATCTTTGTATTTTTTGAAGAAATGGAGATGAACATTATAATTTCTCTCTATAATGCCTTATTCACTTTTAATGGCTACTAAAAACCCGAAATAATAAAAATTGTCCTTTCATGACAGTGGCATCATCTACTATCCCTCACTCTTTGGCTCATACCATGTCCTTACTTTCATCCTCTCAAGTCACTTCCGTGTCTACCTTATTAATTGTCAGACTTGCCCCTGATCCACATCCTACCTCTAATTGTATCCTCTATACAAATAATGTCAAACCTCTCTCTCTCTCTTCCTCATTTGTCAGCTTATTCCAAAACAACTATCACTCTTCCACCGCCTTAGCAATGCCTCTCTGTGGAGACTTTCAACAGTCATGGACTTCTCTTTTCAAGAGCAAGCAACTAAACGGAAGGAAGTACATCACTGTTGGAATCATCCCTTCATTCACTGGAAACTTCCTATTGCCAACAACTAAAGTAGTTGAAGTTGGTACTTAAATATGGAATAACTACTAGGCAGGTTCCTTCTCGAATAAGCCATTAGCTTACTCTATTGTTGTGTTTCATCTCAATAAGATATGGAAACTGAAGGGTTCGATCAAAGTTAAGTTGGATGGTTTGGTTTTTCTTTTTTTTCTATCATGTAGGGATATATATAAAAAATTGGGGAATCCAATTATAAATAAAAACAAACTCTTTATAATCAAGCTGTATGATCCTTCAGTAGGAAATGTCTGCGGTAGTATAACTTGCATCCCAGTTTGGATCCAACAATACAACATTCCAATGTTTGCTTCATCTCACTTAGGCATACACTGGTTATCTAGTTGTATTGGAAACATGGTCTACATGGATAAATACATATAAAAACTTGAAAGACTGACTTATGTAAAATGCTGGATTGAAGTAAAATCAAACAAAGAACTTGTTAAACACTTTAACATTCAACTTGTTAAAGGTGGCATTCAGAAAATGGAGTTAGATTTCTTTATGAGCCTGTCAACTGTACGAAATGCAAGACCTTTTTTCATAGCACAAAAAACTATGGTAAAATGGATGGAAAAAAAGGTGGAAGAGCATGCTATAAATACTGGGGATAAGGACAGGCAGAAGGAGATGGTTATAACAACTCTAGAAAAAAAATCAATGGCAAACTGTAGACAAATCTAAGAGGAAAAGAGTCCTTGTGTTTCCAAAAAAAAACTGTTTCGAATGCCAACAGCATTCATGTTCAAGTGGGACTAAAATTTTAAATAAGAAAGGCAGTTAATATAGAGAGGAGAATGAAATAGTTGTGTAAGACGAAGTGAATAGCACTGACCATTTACTTGCATGTGTTAATGATTTGAATGCCCTTGGTGTTGGCATATTGAATGAAGCACAAATAGAATGCTTGCCACGAGTAATAAATTTTGTATTTTGAATGTAGTTAATACAAAGAGAGAATCAAAATTTATATAGGGTTGAAAACATTAATCTTTTTTATATATACAGTCATGTGTATGAATCTCACATGTGTACCAAGATATACATCATAAATCTTAGGAAGTGCAACTTACCGTTCAACCCATGCACTCACAATATGAGTCATACTTAAAATTCTCCACATTAACGAGCATTTCCTATAGCTTACATTTGGAGAATATCAAAGACGTTCTATAGTAGGGTCATATTGTTTTTTCGCACTTCTTTGTGCTGTTGACGATTATGTATGACCAAATCTCTACCTTATGGAGAGTACTTTTCCACTCAAACCATCTTGAAGCATCAGTTCTCAATGTAGCGAGACTGCATGCATACCGAGCAATGGTAACCAGGCTGTTTACATATCTCCAAGCCTTGAGGAGTCATTACTTTAGTCACTATCACTTCATCTAATAGTCCCTCAAACCATCGGCCCTAATACCATTTTGAAATTTTTAGCACTCTGACGCGTCCCCATCTACATACCCTTTATTGTATGTAATGACTTCAGTTAATGAAGCTTTCGATACGCCAGCGTCTTGATTGAACATCCCTTGCATCGATTTTTGGAATGAGAGAGAAAGAGATTGTGTGTGTGTATGTATTTATATATGTATGTATATATATATAATCATGGAAACAATGCTTGTAAAAAAAGAAATTTCCTTTGTTACATGTTACCAATCCCATATATATACCACATTATGCATCTTATTTCTTATGATATGGGATTTATCTTTCAACCCAGGCAGTTATAATGCAAGCCACAACTAACAGTGACATGTGGATAGTCACAACCATAGTTTATCAAATTTGACTAAGGTTTTAGATAGGCTGGCAAGTGAATCTTAGTTAAAATGATGTCCATAAAAATTGTTACATAGAGCCATGACATAGTAGGATAAAAGAGGCAAGCCAACATTATAGGAAGAAAGATTGTAACAAATTTAAAGGAAGGGAAGAAATACTGAAAAAGCAGGCATAAAGAATACAAATGTGACACCAGCCTTTGCACAACATAATCTGATTACTCAAAAAGTACCATAAGTAGGATGGAGTCGTCGTGGTAGATAGATCGTTGTGTAGACCCAGAGGGATAATAGGCAACTGGCGGGGTCAAGAGTCGAAATGAAAATTAAGTTGGAGGGAATTTGACGAATACAAGGAAGTCGGGGAGAGTGGTGGGGTTGGGAAGGATGTTGGACAAATGTCAGCAGTTCGACGGGAGGCAACACGGTGATGGGATAGATCTGGCGTGTAAAGGGGAAATTAAGAGGGTAGACTTTTGGTAGAATGATGCGAAAAAGTGGGAGATATTCGCTATTTAATTGTAAAAAAAAGGTGTAGAAAGTTGTTAACCGACATTTTGGCCCGGTTCCCAAAAGCAATACAGGTCCACACAACATGGCCCATCGCGTGGTACAACAGCCCAAAGTGTTGCCAAGATACTCAGGATTTAAGGCCGGAAGGAGTCGCGCAAGTGTGGACCTCACAACTCCTCAACACACCACTAACCCAAATTTTGTATCCCGCAAATACTCCAACTCCCCATGTTTCATGTCCCTCATAATGTGAAAATACAAATTTTTATCCCTTATGATATGAAAACTCGTATCCCTCACGATACAAACACGTATCCATCATATCCCCCTGGATAGGAAGAAAGGCTCATCATTCCGGATACGAAATGGAAGGATAAAGGGGATACAAAATGTCATTGTAGGGAGGATTCAGAGTTTTAGGGAGATGAAGTTTCGATTTGGCTAAGTATCCGAGAGTCGTTCTGATCCCCGGATCGGCGTGTAACGACCCAGAGAATCTGAACCAATTTAAAATTTTTAAATTGGCTAAAATAATGGATTTTAAATATTTAAAATAAATATTTTAAATAATAGCAATGAAAACTAAGTTTGAATCGACAATTGAAAACGAATATAATTAATTCTAATTATAAACAAGGCCTGAAATGGCGCTGTAGTTTCAAAAATTGAATTCAAACTTTGTCGGACGGTACCGGGTGCAAAACAAAACGGATTTGAGTGAAACCAAAAATATTTAAATCTGTTAGTGAATACCTTTCTAATGAATCTGAAAAATTGAATTTTCATAGCGGAAAGCAAAGTTATGGCCAAATGAATTTTCAGAAAGGTCGTTATGGAATTTATATAGCCCGTGAAATTGGCCATTTTGCATACGACCTCGGAATTCGATGAAACCACTTTTGTTAGATCCGGGATGTGAAGTTATTGCTAGGTTTCAAATTTCATAATTTTTGAAGCTAGTATGTGAGCGTGGCATATGAAAACGTGTTTTGGTCAATTAAAGTTAAATTGGATCGACCAGAAATGGGCCTTTTTGCAAACGGTCTCAGAATTCGACGAAACTAGTTTTGTTGGGACCGTATTATCAAAACATAGCTAGATTTATTTTTTTGGAATTTTTCGAATTAATTTGTGGCCCTGGCAAATTGAAATGTACGTTCAAATCGAATATTGAATGTTATATATTTTAAATTGAATAAAAACTGACTGAAGCAGTCGAATGGGCCTACGGAACATATCCCATTGTGTTCGGAATGGGGGTAAAATGCTAGGGACGACAGTCGTTGGGTTTGATTTCGAGTTCGTGGGAGAAAACCCTAATTTTCGAATAAATATAAATATCGGCCAATAGAAAATTTTCATTCATTAATTAAAAAAATTAAAAAACCCGGAAACCCTTAGCTCTTGACGACCCTCTTTCTCCCTCGTTCCAGCCCATCTTCCCGCCGCCACAGGCGATACCCGCCGCCGCCACCACCCAGCCTCGACAGCCCCGCCTCCCGTCTACAAATCCGACCAAACCCCTGACCCCCTCGTCTCCTAAATCGCTCGAATCGAGCCTTCAAAGTTCGGCGTCGTCGAAAGAAATTCCGCCGAAAGTCGAGGTGCGAGCGCGACGCCACCACCACGCGCAGGAAGCTCTCTCCACCCCCGACAACGTCATACCCTCCGATCGTCTCCACGTTGCTCTGTTTTCGCGAAATCTGGTGACCTAGTTTCGAACAAACAAAGAGAGGTAACGACCTTTATTTCTGAAATTAAAAATAACACTTTTAAGTGTTGCAAAACTTGTAAAAATCGTATCTTTATCATACGTTGATGAAATTCGATGAAACAGGAGACATCGTGACCGAGACGACGCTCTCTACATTCTAGTAGTGTCTGAGGATTTTTCTGAGCTCGCTACTATTTTTAGCAAAGCGACAACCCAATGTGAGATTTCTAATTTATAAACGATATGGAAAACGACGATGTATAAATTATATAGTCGATGTATGGGTTATATCAGCGTTGTACACCTCATGTATGAGCGTTGTATAAGTTGTACGTTCGATGTATAAATTATATATGCGTTGTAAAAATTATATATGTGTTGAAATAGAAGTGAATTGCTATATAAATATTTATATGTATATATGCCCCTCGTCCACAAACCATGGACGATATTTATTGGTTGTGATTGGTGTGAAAATTGATTGATAGCGAATGGTTGATTGGAATTGTTTGTGGTTGATATTGATTGATTGTGGTTGAAAAATACCCATTTGTGGTTGAGAAATATTTGGTTGAAACCACATAGGATTAGTTTGTGGAAATGAAATAAATATATACATGCCGCCTGCGTGCGAACTAGATGCATGATCCCCATTGTCAAAAACCGCGAGGTTTTAAGGTAGAGTGAGGAGCCGTACTAGGGACGGTCCCGGTTTTAACTACCCTGCCGTTATGCTGTCGAAATTTTGAATAATATTCATGTGTTTGAATTATTTTCATTTGCTGAAACTATATTTATTCGTTGAATAGAAAACCTTCATGTGTTGAATTGAAATTCATTCGTTGATTAGAAATTCATGTGTTGAACGGTATTCGTGTTTTAAATATAAAAATCACATTTTTATCTATATATATAAACTATAGAAAACCTTCATGTGTTGAATCGATATTCATTCGTTGAATTGAAATTCATGTGTTGAATGGTATTCGTGTTTTAAATATAAAAATCACATTTTTATCTATATATATAAACTATAGAAAACCTTCATGTGTTGAATCGATATTCATTCGTTGAATTGAAATTCATGTGTTGAATGGTATTCCTATTTTGAAATAAATTATTTTATAATAAAAATCACATTTTTATCATCTATATGAACTATATAAAATAATCTCGTTTTGAAAGAAATTGTTTTATAATAAAAATCCTATTTTTATTACCTATATAAACTATATAAAATAATAGTGTTTTGAAATGAATTGTTTTACAATAAAAATCACATTTTTATTATATACATGAATTGCTAAATATAGTGAAGTGTTGAAATAGAAGACAGTTAGATAAAAATATCATTTTTATCAAATGTATGAAAAGAATATAGCTTTGAAATCGAAGAATCGATATATATATATATATAAATAGAATTAAAATATATCGAATAACGACGCTGTAGTTCGTATTTTGAAACCGTGATTTCAAACGATTATACCGGGAGATCCGACCATCGGATTTTCCTGAAATCGCAACCGTTGGGTTCGCTTTGGAAAAATCTTTCCAACGGCACCAACTTTGTAAAAATCCAACGGTTGGATTGTCTGGAATGTTTAATTCAAATCTGAAGAAAAACAGCGCCAGAATCGATTATATTTTTATATATATAATTTTATATTATCGAATAACGACGCTGCAGTTCGTATTTTGAAATCGAAACTTCAAACGATTATACGGGAGATCCGACCGTCGGATTTTTCCCGAAACTGGAACCGTTGGATTCGTTTTGAAAAGATCTTTCAAATGATATAAATTTTTTGAAGATCCAACGGTTAGATTTTCAGAGATGTATAAATCAAATCTGAAGAAAAATAGCGCCACGGTCGCGTTATGGCCCGAAGCGTCGTTTTGAATAAATTGGCTATTTTAAAATAAATAAAAATAGCGATAAATCATTGTAAAATATTATAAACGATATGGATGTGAAATTTAGAAATTAACTGAAGGTTGGCTAAGTCGAATGGTTTCCTGGGTGTTGATCTGATGTTGGTTTCGGCCTTCGGGGTTAATATTTGGGAAATCGTTCTCTTACTGATTGACGGTTAGTGACCAATTAATTGAAATGATGCGTGTATATGTTAGTGTTGCACTTGTTTATTATATACGCGAGTTGCTCAGAAAGACCGGGTTTATCCCATTCTGAATAACTGAATCGACGATAAGAAATCAAAGATGAAGACGATGGTCGAAGACCGGAGATCTTCACCTTGTTTGGATGGTAACCGAGGTCCTGATTGGGAGGCATCCCGAAATATGGATAATGAGTGGTGATCGTCCAGACGTACGTGGTGATCGATGGGTTTGCGAGGTATATAGTGCCTCCGGTTTCGTTCAGACCCAGAACGGACTTGTAAATGGACTGTGTGTCTGACATTGGATTTTATTCTGTGTTGATTGATCTCTATTAAATATACATCTGTTTGGCAGCGGAGAATTTATTCTTTTGCTTAATGCCCTTATCTGAAACGCACGAGCTCAGAGGTTGTATATCGAGTCGCATGGCATGAATTGCTAGTGTGGCATGCCTAAGTGGAAAATGATCAGGGCTTCTGTTGAAAAGCAAAGCCTTGTGGTGATGATCAAAGCACCGCCTGTGTGGAGTAGCTTTGTGTATAACGTGAATTCGCGAACCTCACAACCGGTATGAACCAGAAACGGGAGGAAAGACCTCAGGGAGGGCATGCGTTTCCTTCTAGCTAGAAGTGGCGTCAGTGGTTTTACATGCCCTGCCCAGTTTGACTTATGTGGTTGTTACTGTTGCGAGGCGCCTCAGTTAGATCGGACGATCCGGGTCCGATGGAGTCATTCGTTGGCTCATTTACGCCCCATAGGGCGGGGAAACGCATTGTTCAGGAATTTTAATCCACATCGGTGGACCGGCCCTGACGATCCAAGGGTCACTCGAGCTCTGATCCTGAGACATGGGCTAGATTGTCTCGAAGTCGGTAAGGACTATCTTTTGCCTTGGTTCATGACGGAAATCCAATTTCCAAATACGTGACTGTGCGATTTTGATTGTATACCTATATATGGCGACATAGTGGTATGGGGCATCAATGTCGTCTATGATTGATAGTTATGATTTGAAATTGTTTTTAAAACATATAAACACTAGCAATAATATCAAATGCTTTGGTTTTATTCGTATCAAGCATATTTTGGCCGTTATAAGGTATAAACTCTATCCTCCGGTTTGCGTTGCATTGTGTGATGGGAACTGAGTCTTATAATGGCTTCATTTTTATAAAAAGCATAGCGATGTTTAAAAGAATGATTTGTTTTAAAGCACTGGCAATCCAATGGAGTAAACTCGTTCCACGAAAGTGGCGTGGTCCTGTGATTTGCCATATTTTAAATGTGTTGAGTAGATTTCTCATACCAGTCCCATGACTGACTCGTAGTTTGTTTCACTTTCAAACTCGGGTGCCGCTTTTTCTACACGGGCAGCCTTGTATTCAGGTTTTAGCTGGCTTTCTCTGGATAGCTGGAGTTGAAGATGGATTCTATCATTTATCTCTTTTTATGCTGTTCAGCTCCTATTGTACATATTTTGTTTGTTTCCGCTGTAGACATTTATGTATAGCTAAACTGTATTTATACTAAGTAAGATCCTGTATACTGTGTAACTCAGATGATTACTTTTATCCAGTATATTCTATTGTTCATTATCTGGTGTATTTATTTAATTCTGTTCTGCTATTATATGTTTCTGTGTTATATTCCAAAGATTACCCTTGTCTCTGTCTGAACGGGAAATGGGGTCGTCACATCGTGGTATCAGAGCTTTGGTTAAGCTTAGTTCTGGAATATAACATACTAACGAACTCGTCAGAAATAGAACCAGTAGTGTTCTAGGACGGATAACTCTATACAGACAGGATCAGTAATATCCTAGTATGAGTAAAGCAGAATGAAATTACACCTCGATAGACACATTTACATTTGAAGTATGTGTTTCTATATTTTAAATTATCTTTTCTGTGACCTGACACTTGATCTGCTAATTGCAGAAGTACTAGAAAAATGAGTGTCAGAAACAGGAGAAATGCAGAACCCGATCTAGAGGTTCTATTAAAGAGATATCAAAATCTGAACGGAGCACAGTTTTCAGGCAATGAATCTATAATTCAGACTCAAGCTTGGGTAAGTTCTGTCGAAAGAATTTTTGAGCGTATCCAGCTGAGAGATGACCAGAAAAGGTTAGTAGCATCTTGGGCGCTCAAAGAAGAAGCTTTAATCTGGAAGGAAACAATCATCAACGATAATCCCGAAGGTGATATCACCTAGGACAGATTCAAAGAGATTTTCTTAGAAAGATTTACTCCTCCTGAAGCGACGGAGCGATTATGTGATGAATTCTCTTATCTGATACAAGGTGATATCACCATCGCATAATATCATAAGAAATTCAACGAACTTGCTCACTTTGCTCCTCATCCGATCCAAGATCCAAAGAGGAAAAATCTAAGATTTATTCATGGCCTGGAAAGGAGATATCAGAATAGTGCAATGAGGAATGTGAAGCTTCCTTTTTCAGAAATGATATACATGGCTTATCAGTATGAAGATCTCCATAAGAAAGGAATGTTACGCGACGAAGAAGAAATCAGTTCTAGTAACAAAGAAGAGTCGAAAACTAATATTCCTGAAGCCAGTACGAGGTCTGAGGTCAATAAGAAGCCCAATGCCAAGAGGAAAAGGGCCAGGGATGAGAAAGAACCCGTAACGACCGCCGTATGCAATAACTGCCATAAACCAGGGCATTTTCAGGGGAATTGCAAACCCTCGAAAAAGCGAATAAAGAGTGGATCTAAATCCGAGGAGAGATTTCAAGAGAATAGAAAATGTGGTGGATGTCATCAGACGGGTCATCTTTTAAAGGCCTGCCCGCTATTCAGAAAACCTGGAAAAGTACATGTAAATGAAGTGGCATAAGTGCCTGCATCTTCGTCTGCTCAAGAGATGCCAGATGTTTTAGAAGGAACGCTAACTGTCAAAGATATTCCAGTTAAAGTACTGTTTGACACAGGCGCGTCATGAAGCTTCATTGCAAAGGATGCAGCTAAGAAACTGGATTTAAATTTGAAAAAGCTCAAGGAACCAATGACTGTCCAGAATCTGGTTGGGGGTTCCATTGATCTCAGTTGGGTTTATGGAGTGCCGGTTTCTTTCTCTCGTTATCGGTTTCCTACCATCGCGGTCGTCATGAATTTTAAAGAGTTTGATCTTATCTTGGGGTTAGACTGGTTGACCAAATATGAAGCTGAAGTTAAATGCACCGACAGAGTCGTAAAGGCGAAGATTAAATCAGGTGATTATATAACCATTCCCTGTGAAGGTCAGAATGCTAATAGAAAAGACTTCTGGGCAGCTCTCGATGTTTCTCCAGCCCAAATAGAAAATGTCCCTGAAGTCACAGAGAATATTCCCGACCTAGTGAAAGATATTCCTGTCGTCAAGAACTATGCGGATGTGTTCGAGGAAGTTGTTCACTTACCTCCGCAGAGAGAAATAGATTTCAAGATTGCTTTGATTCCGAATGCAAGGCCGGTAGTTCACGCTATTCGAAGAATCTCCTTGAAAGAGAAAGAGGAATTAGACAATCAAACACAACAGCTAGTATGGAAGGGTCTGATCAGGCCCTGTTTCTCTGATTGGGGTGCAGCAGTGGTGTTTGTCCCAAAATCAGACGGTACTCTACGGCTATGTGTGGATTATCGTGATTTAAACAAGCAGACAATACAGAATAAATATCCATTGCCGCGGATTGATGATTTGTTGGATCGATTAAATGGCGCACAAGTATTTTCACGGATGGACCTAGCTACAGGCTTCCATCAGCTTCATGTCGCCGAGGAGTGTGTTCCTTTGATAGCATTCAGAGGTCCCGACTTATTCTACGAGTAGTTAGTAATGTTGTTCGGCTTATGTAACGCTCCAGCCTATTTCGTCGATCTAATGAACAGAGTATTTAGAGGAGTATTGAATAAATTTGTTCTGGTTTTCATCGATGATATCCTTATCTTCTCTACGTCAGAAAGCGAGCTCGAAAAACATTTGGAACAAGTGTTAGAAATCCTCAGAAGGAATGTATTGAAAGCAAAGTTTTCCAAATGTATATTCTGGCAAGAAGAAGTCAAATTTCTTGGCCATGTAGTGTCAAAAGGAGGAATTGCAGTGGATCCCAGTAAAATCACTGCTATTCAGAATTGAAAGCAGCCTCATACGCCAACAGAAGTTAGAAGTTTTCTCGGGTTAGCCAGTTATTATCGGAAATTCATTAAGGATTTCGCAAAGACATCTAATTCTTTAACGAAACTGACGAAGAAACATTCGAGATTCAATTGGACTCCGGTATGTGAGGAAGCTTTCCAGGAGCTGAAAATAAAACTGACAATAGCTCCAGTGTTAACAATAATAGATGGCAATGAGGATTTGAAAGTCTGGACTGATGCTTCTAGAGAAGGCCTTGGAGCAGTGTTAATGCAAAGAGGTCAAGTGATTGCGTATACTAGCCGTCAGTTAAAACCGCATGAGAAGAACTACGTAACTCATGATCTTGAGTTATTAGCTATAGTATTCTCTTTGAAAATCTGGAGACACTATCTTCTGGGTGAGAGATTTGAACTGTTTACAGATCACCAGTCGTTAAAGTATCTGTTCAACCAGAAAGACTTGAATCTGAGGCAGCAACGTTGGCTGGAATTTCTTGCATCCTATGACTTTGAGATTATATACACTCCAGGGAAAGCCAATGTCGTGGCCGATGCGCTGAGCCGAAAGAATGTAATGATCGCCAGCTTTGTTATTACGACTTCCCTGATCGACAAAATATCTCTTTTTCAGAAGGATGATAACTTTACTAAGGATATGATCAAACGGATTCAAAAAGGCGAACCCTCGTGTTTTCAAATAGATAACGACGGAATCCTGAGATTGAAAGGAAGGATTTGTGTTCCTGGCATCCCCGAGCTAAAAAGGGAAGTGTTAGACGAGTGTCACAAGTCCAAGCTGAGTATCCATCCTGGTGTGGCCAAAATGTATAACAATCTCAAGCGAACATTCTGGTGGAAGGCTATGAAAAGGGACGTTTCAATATACGTTAGCCGATGCCCTACTTGCCAACTGGTCAAAAGCGACCAACAGAAACTAGCTGCATTGTTACAACCGCTAGACATTCCTGGTTGGAAGTGGGAACATATTTCTATGGATTTCATTGATGGTCTGCCCAGAACCAGAAAGGGAATGAAAGTATTTGGGTGATCGTAGATCGCTTCACGAAGACTGCCCATTTCATACCTGTCAGATCAAACAGAACTGCTCAGAGTCTGGCGCAGATATACTTCAAGGAAATAATTAGACTACATGGAGTGCCGCTCAGTATAGTCAGTGATAGAGATACAATATTTACTAGTAAATTCTGGGAGGCATTTCAAGTAGAGCTGGGAACAAAGTTGAACTTGAGGACCGCTTATCATCCTCAGACAGATGGTCAGACTGAGAGGGTGAATCGCATTTTAGAAGATCTAGTGCGGGCTTGTGTTCTAGATTTCGGTGGATCATGGGAAGACCATCTGCATTTGGCTGAATTCTCATACAATAACATCTACCAGGCGAGCCTGACAATGTCGCCTTTCGAAGCATTATATGGTAGACTGTGCCGATCTCCTGCTTGTTGGGTCAAACCCGGTAATAGACTTGTGTTGGGGCCAGACATGATCCGAGAAGCTGCCGACAAAGTCGATTTTATTAAGAAGCGATTACTCGCCGCTCAAAGCTGACAAAAGAGCTATGCCGATAGAAGAAGAAGAGATATATCATTTGCTATTGGCGACTACGTATATTTGAAAGTATCGCCGATGAGAGGAGTTATCCGGTTCGGTAAAACTGGAAAGTTGGCGCCCAAATTCATTGGTCCGTTTCCTATTCTGGAACGGATCAGAACGCTCGCTTATAGGGTTAAATTGACTGATTGGTTGCCTGGAGTACATGATGTATTTCACATATCTCAACTTCGAAAGCACGTTCATGATCCAGACTTGATCGTGGAAGAAGCAGCTCAACAGGATATTGAAATTACTCCAGAATTAGCTGTGAGAAGAGAGCCGCTAAAGATCATCGGCAAAGAAGCCAAAGAGCTGAGGAACAAGAAGGTTCACTTAGTCAAAGTGCAATGGAGTGGAGATCCGCGAGATTGTACTTGGGAAACTGAGGAGAGCATTCAGAAAGCCTATCCTAGATGCCGAGTGGATATCTCTAATTGACTCCGGTGCAAGGTACATTTACCATACTTTGCATTACCAATTAGTTCACTACTCTGTTGTTATTTTCTTTTCATGGATGTGCACTTTTAACTCTATAGTTTGAATGATTTTAAAAGAATATAGGAATTGATTTGTATGACTTTGAAAAGTTAAAAACAATTTGATTGTTGTTTGTGTTGTGTGGTAGTAAATTTGATTAATTGAATTATTGAAACGATAGTTAATTTAATCAATAATAGGATAATGGTAGAATTTATTCATTTAAATCACACATTGAACTGATTAGAAAATAGACAGAAATATATACTTGTGCATTATATATGTTTGAACAGGTAAATGGATTAGCTGTTGAGTAAAGATTTTATTTGCGTGCCCGACAAATAGGTAAACCTTAATGAGTTGGATGCGAAATATTATTATATCAACTCCTGTGAATGCCCTTGGATGCGGAGTGCTGGTTTTCTGTGTGAAATAATAAACGTCGCCATAGGATAGTAACAATTAATTTTGAACTACATTACATGGCATACTTCTGAAGATAGGCATACTTCATCATATACCACATAAGCATTTGGAGCTTGTGTGACGAGGTGGAAGATTTACCATACGAGCGAGAGACTTGTATGGCGGTGACTATATTTTACAGGTTGAACTGATGACTGATATGGACTATTTAAATTGTAACGAAAAAATTGCCAGATTAATAAAACCCCACACAGGTCTGGAGTTGACAATAATTACGTCTCTCTAGTTATCAGATACGGCACATGGACTATTTATTTCCCACACGGGACGAGGTGACGAGGATTTATCCTCTGGAGCATTTAAAATACACACTCCCTCAGGCTTTGACAGGGTGACGAGAATTTATTCTCTGGAGTTATTATCAATACACGCTCCCCTGTAAACACCAGAATATATCACTATAAATATGTGCATGCTTATTAGGATTTATTGGGTACCTAATACGGCCCAATAAATTTCCGAACCTCTCTCCGTACAAAGGAGGTTATGGCGAAATTTTTCGAAAATTCCGGGTGTTAGCCAAATTTTTGAAGAATTTGAAAATTCTCAGAAACTGAAAAGTTGGAGAATGGAAGCCAGGTCGAACGCAGAGTTGATTAATCAAACCACTTTCGACTTTGTTCCTTTTCGGGGACGAAAAGTTTTAAGTGGGGGAGATTGTAACGAACCAGAAAATCTGAACCAATTAAATTTTTTTAAATTGGCTAAAATAATGGATTTTAAATATTTTAAATAAATATTTTAAATAATAGAAATGAAAACTGAGTTTGAATCGACAATTGAAAACGAATATAATTAATTCTAATTATAAACAAGGCCTGAAATGGCGTTGCAGTTTCAAAAATTGAATTCAAACTTTGTCGGACTGTACCGGGTGCAAAACAAAACGAATTTGAGTGAAACCAAAAATATTTAAATCTATTAGTGAATACCTTTCTAACGAATCTGAAAAATCGAATTTTCATAGCAGAAAGCAAAAGTTATGGCCAAATGAATTTTTAGAAAGGTCGCTATGGAATTTAAATAGCCCATGAAATTGGCCATTTTGCATACGACCACGGAATTCGACGAAACCACTTTTGTTGGATCCAGGATGTGAAGTTATTGCTAGGTTTCAAATTTCATAATTTTTGAAGCTAGTATGTGAGCATGGCAAATGAAAACGTGTTTTGGTCAATTATAGTTAAATTGGATCGACCAGAAATGGGCCTTTCTGCAAACGGTCTCAGAATTCGACGAAACTAGTTTTGTTGGGATTGTATCGTCAAAACATAGCTAGATTCATTTTTCTGAAATTTTTCGAATTAATTTGTGGCCCTGGCAAATTGAAATGTATGTTCAAATCGAATATTGAATGTTATATATTTTAAATTGAATAAAAATTGACTGAAACAGTATAATGGGCCTACGGAACATATCCCATTGTGTTCGGAGTGGGGGTAAAACGCTAGGGACGAAAGTCGTTGGGTTTGATTTTGAGTTCGTGGGAGAAAACCCTAATTTTCGAACAAATATAAATATCGGCCAATAGAAAATTTTCATTCACTAATTAAAAAAATTAAAAAACCCGGAAACCCTTAGCTCTCGACGACCCTCGTTCTCCCTCGTTCCAGCTCATCTTCCCGCCGCCACAAGCTATACCCACCGCCGCCACCACCCAGCCTCGACAACCCCGCCTCCCCTCTACAAATCCGACCAAACC
The DNA here is from genome assembly GCA_030737875.1 of Allium sativum. NCBI lineage: Eukaryota > Viridiplantae > Streptophyta > Magnoliopsida > Asparagales > Amaryllidaceae > Allium > Allium sativum. The sequence goes on along the minus strand of CM060913.1, from coordinate 416,084,206 downwards.
CCTGACCCCCTCGTCGCCTGAATCGCTAGAATCGAGGCTTCAAAGTTTGACGTCATCGAACGAAATTCCGCCGCCAGTCGAGGTGCGAGCGCGACGCCACCACCACGCGTAGGAAGCTCTCTCCACCCCCGACAACGTCATACCGTCCGATCGTCTCCACGTTGCTCGGTTTTCGCGAAATCTGGTGACCTAGTTTCGAACAAACTAAGAGAGGTAATGGCCTTTATTTCTGAAATTAAAAATAACACTTTTAAGTGTTGCAAACCTTGTAAAAATCGTATCTTTATCATACGTTGATGAAATTCGATGAAACAGGAGACATCGTGACCGAGACGACGCTCTCTACATTCTAGTAGTGTCCGAGGATTTTTCTGAGCTTGCTACTATTTTTAGCAAAGCGTCAACCCAATGTGAGATTTCTAATTTATAAACGATATGGAAAACGACGATGTATAAATTATATAGTCGATGTATGGGTTATATCAGCGTTGTACACCTCATGTATGAGCGTTGTATAAGTTGTACGTTCGATGTATAAATTATATATGCGTTGTAAAAATTATATATGTGTTGAAATAGAAGTGAATTGCTATATAAATATATATATGTATATACGCCCCTCGTCCACAAACCATGGACGATATTTATTGGTTGTGATTGGTGTGAAAATTGATTGATAGCGAATGGTTGATTGGAATTGTTTGTGGTTGATATTGATTGATTGTGGTTGAAAAATACCCATTTGTGGTTGAGAAATATTTGGTTGAAACCACATAGGATTAGTTTGTGGAAATGAAATAAATATATACATGCCGCCTGCGTGCGAACTAGATGCATGATCCCCATTGTCAAAAACCGCGAGGTTTTAAGGTAGAGCGAGGAGCCGTACTAGGGACGGTCCCGGTTTTAACTACCCTGTCGTTATGCTGCCGAAATTTTGAATAATATTCATGTGTTTGAATTATTTTCATTTGCTGAAACTATATTTATTCGTTGAATAGAAAACCTTCATGTGTTGAATTGAAATTCATTCGTAGATTAGAAATTCACGTGTTGAATGGTATTCGTGTTTTAAATATAAAAATCACATTTTTATCTATATATATAAACTATAGAAAACCTTCATGTGTTGAATCGATATTCATTCGTTGAATTGAAATTCATGTGTTGAATGGTATTCGTGTTTTAAATATAAAAATCACATTTTTATCTATATATATAAACTATAGAAAACCTTCATGTGTTGAATCGATATTCATTCGTTGAATTGAAATTCATGTGTTGAATGGTATTCCTATTTTGAAATAAATTGTTTTATAATAAAAATCACATTTTTATCATCTATATGAACTATATAAAATAATCTCGTTTTGAAAGAAATTGTTTTATAATAAAAATCCTATTTTTATTACCTATATAAACTATATAAAATAATAGTGTTTTGAAATGAATTGTTTTACAATAAAAATCACATTTTTATTATATACATGAATTGCTAAATATAGTGAAGTGTTGAAATAGAAGACAGTTAGATAAAAATATCATTTTTATCAAATGTATGAAAAGAATATAGCTTTGAAATCGAAGAATCGATATATATATATATATATATATATATATATATATATATATATATATATATATATATATATATATAAATAGAATTAAAATATATCGAATAACGACGCTGCAGTTCGTATTTTGAAACCGTGATTTCAAACGGTTATACCGGGAGATCCGACCATAGGATTTTCCTGAAATCGCAACCGTTGGGTTCGCTTTGAAAAAATCTTTCCAACGGCACCAACTTTGTAAAAATCCAACGGTTGGATTGTCTGGAATGTTTAATTCAAATCTGAAGAAAAACAACGCCAGAATCGATTATATATATATATACATACATATATATATATAATTTTATATTATCGAATAACGACGCTGTAGTTCGTATTTTGAAATCGAAACTTCATACGATTATACCGGGAGATCCGACCGTCGGATTTTCCCGAAACTGGAACCGTTGGATTCGTTTTGAAAAGATCTTTCTAATGATATAATTTTTTTGAAGATCCAACGGTTAGATTTTCAGAGATGTGTAAATCAAATCTGAAGAAAAACAGCGCCACGGTCGCGTTATGGCCCGAATCGTCGTTTTGAATAAATTAGCTATTTTAAAATAAATAAAAATAGTGATAAATCATAGTAAAATATTATAAACGATATGGATGTGAAATTTAGAAATTAACTGAAGGTTGGCTAAGTTGAATGGTTTCGTGGGTGTTGATCTGATGTTGGTTTCGGCCTTCGGGGTTAATATTTGGGAAATCGTTCTCTTACTGATTGACGGTCAGTGACTAATGAATTGAAATGATGCGTGTATATGTTAGTGTTGCACTTGTTTATTATATACGCGAGTTGCTTAGAAAGACCGGGTTTATCCCATTCTGAATTACTAAATCGACGATAAGAAATCGAAGATGAAGACGATGGTCGAAGACCGGAGATCTTCACCTCGTTTGGATGGTAACCGAGGTCCTGATTGGGAGGCATCCCGAAATATGGATAACGAGTGATGATCGTCCAGACGTACGTGGTGATCGATGGGTTTACGAGGTATATAGTGCCTCCGGTTTCGTTCAGACCCAGAACGGACTTGTAAATGGACTGTGTGTCTGACATTGGATTTTATTCTGTGTTGATTGATCTCTATTAAATATACATCTGTTTGGCGGCGGAGAATTTATTCTTTTGCTTAACGCCCTTCTCTGAAACGCACGAGCTCAGAGGTTGTATATCGAGTCGCATGGCATGAATTGCTAGTGTGGCATGCCTACGTGGCAAATGATCAGGGCTTCTGTTGAAAAGCAAAGCCTTGTGGTGATGATCAAAGCACCGCCTGTGTGGCGTAGCTTTGTGTATAACGTGAATTCGCGAACCTCACAGCCGGTATGAACCAGAAACGGGAGGAAGGACCTCAGGGAGGGCATGCGTTTCCTTCTAGATAGAAGTGGCGTCAGTGGTTTTACACGCCCTGACTAGTTTGACTTATGTGGTTGTTACTGTTGCGAGGCGCCTCGGTTAGATCGGACGATCCTGGTCCGATGGAGTCATTCGTTGGCTCATTTACGCCCCATAGGGCGGGGAAACGCATTGTTCAGGAATTTTAATCCACATCGGTGGACCGGCCCTGACGATCCAAGGGTCACTCGAGCTCTGATCCTGAGACATGGGCTAGATTGTCTCGAAGTCGGTAAGGACTATCTTTTGCCTTGGTTCATGACGGAAATCCAATTTCCAAATACGTGACTGTGCGATTTTGATTGTATACCTATATATGGCGACATAGTGGTATGGGGCATTAATGCCGTCTATGATTGATAGTTATGATTAGAAATTGTTTTTAAAACATATAAACACTAGCAATAATATCAAATGCCTTTGTTTTATTCGTAACATGCATATTTCGGCCGTTATAAGGTATAAACTCTATCCTCCGGTTTGCGTTGCATTGTGTGATGGGAACTGAGTCTTATAATGGCTTCATTTTTATAAAAAGCATAGCGATGTTTAAAAGAATGATTTGTTTTAAAGCACTGGCAATCCAATGGAGTAAACCTGTTCCACGAAAGTGGCGTGGTCCTGTGATTTGCCATATTTTAAATGTGTTGAGTAGATTTCTCATACCAGTCCCATGACTGACTCGTAGTTCGTTTCACTTTCAAACTCGGGTGCCCCTTTTTCTACATGGGCAGCCTTGTATTCAGGTTTAGCTGGCTTTCTCTGGATAGCTGGAGCTGAAGATGGATTCTATCATTTATCTCTTTTTATGCTGTTCAGCTCCTATTGTACATATTTTGTTTGTTTCCGCTGTAGACATTTATGTATAGCTAAACTGTATTTGTACTAAGTAAGATCCTGTATACTTTGTAACTCTGATGATTACTTTTATCCAGTATATTCAATTGTTCATTATCTGGTGTATTTATTTAATTCTGTTCTGCTATTAACTGTTTCTGTGTTATATTCCAAAGATTACCCTTGTCTCCGTCTGAACGGGAAATGGGGTCGTCACACGGCATGACTCCTAGGATACGAAAATTGACCAATGATCCCCGTTTCTCACCTACTTCACTACATATAAATACCTCATCATTACCAACATGAATAGGGCTGGCATTTGGCTAATTTGACATCTTAAGAAGGAAACTATTGACCTTGGACACCATTAAAGCACCTTGAAGCTTTGGGAAGAAGAAACTCCCTATCTCTCAAAGCTTTGAACTCTTGGACAGTGAAGAATCCCGAGAACAACGATTAATAGGACTTAAGTAATCATTGTAATCATTTGTAATGATGATGTCCACCGTTGTACTCCTTTAATGTTGAATAAAAACAGTAAAGCCTTTAAAGTGGATGTAGGTTCAATCCGAACTGAACCACTATAAATATCATGTTGATTACTATCTGCACATTTTCCTTACGTGAAACTTTGTTTTCGATTAATTTGGAAATCTTTGGGTATTGCTCTAATTTTACGCATCAACATTATGGTGCTTTCACTTAGAACTGGATGACTCTAGACCTTACCTCTCTCCGACGTCTTACATTTCAACTAGAAGCGCTACTTAGGTCCCTTAGATCTACCTCGTAAATTGCTTGCAATGGTTAGAAAAGGAAAGAACCCTATGATGGAACTTCTACTGATGCTAACATGGAAACTTACCCTCAACTCCAACCTTCGGAAAATCCGGTCAATATAGAAATCGCTACCTCCTTCAACCCCGAGGCTCCAGTAACCCAAGCTCGGTTCTTTGAACTTAACAAGAAGTTGGAAGAGAGGAAGAGCCAACTTAATGACAAAGTGAAAACACATCGATTTGAAGCGATGACTCCAGGAAAATTCTCAATGCGACCTCGCTTGCCTCAAGGCTAACTGAAACACGCGTCGTTAGCAGAATGTTTGGAAAGCTCTTCTTCCGACACATACCATGGAAACCATAACCAGAGAAGGAGGATTAGCGCAAATGTAAATGGCAACGATAATGGCAATGGAACGACCATTAACCTCGATGAGGGAACGCGTCAACGCGACCGTTCTCGGTTGGTCCTAACAATGATGGTCAAGGAACCAGTACCTAACCCCCTTCATGAAAGAACCTTCATGTCGTCGCTTAGAACTTGGCGCCTAAACGTCTAGCAACTAATCAGGCCCAAGTTCCTTTCAATGAGCCTCAACAGAATCAAGCAGTCGAGGTTGAATACCTACTTGAAGACGATGTTGATATTCACCACCGAAGGCGCCCAGGTCCCCAAACTCCCGAGCTAGACCACAACTGCTGGAACCCAACGGAGGTTCGGCCTGCGGTTCTCACCAACATGGTATGAAGGATCATGAGAGAAAAGCGAGGCATGCCACCAACGTTTGGGAAAACAATACTAGGTGTAACGCTTTCACTCGGGCCGTCCACGATGCCGAGTGACCTTGACGCTTCAATATGCCCCAACTGACATCTTACTCAAAGAAGAATGATCCTTGTAACTTCATGAACCGTTATGAGTGACATATGGACTCAAGCAGAGCCATAGACACCGTTAAATGAAAGTGCTCCTAGATTTTCTTAATGACATCTCTCTCCTTTGGTTCTCTCGACTCCCATCTAGATCCATCTCAAATTTCAAAAAGCGCTGGTCGCGAGACCGAAGGATACCCTGACTCTCTCTAACCTCTACCAGGGCACGGGAAACTCTCAACAGTTACCTCGAACACCTCAACAATGCCGTGGCGGAAGTCGAAAATCAAGAGCCTAACATTGTTTTAGTACAGCCTGCTAAGGGCATTCTGTCCAATACGAAATTTGGAGCTTAAATCGGTAGGAAGCAGCCGAAGACCTTGGAAGCTTTCTATGAAAAGACTAATTAGTTTCTGTGTCAAGAAGTGTAATGGCCCGCAAATTCGTACTATCTGAGTTGACTACATACATCACACATCTAACCCAAATATCACAGAAATACAAATCATTTTTTTAGAAGAAAATGGTAGAAGAAGAACCAAATAACAACACAGAATCTCACATCGTAGCGGAACAAAATATAATATACCATAACTTTTGAAGTATTTTACTGTATAACCTATAATTATCAGAGTACAACACTTACAACACAGCGAAAATAAAAACGGTAAACATATCTAACACTGAAGCCTCTTTCTCTAAGCTCCTTTATATAGATCTGTAAAATCCTGAACTACTTGACAGCCCGTACAAATTTGGGCACCCAAGAGTTTAGGTAAAACAAAATAAACTCTGGGTCAGTCATGGGACTGGTATGAGTAAACAATTTAAAACAGTTTGAGAAAACAAATGATATCTCATAAGACCACGCTGTATAACATGGAACGGGTTTTTCCCTTATGAGAATCCAAAGCACTTGATTTAAATTTCAAAATCCTTTTGAAAGAAACGGTAATCTTTATATCAAAACTCTTTCGATATTATAATAGTGTCTAAATCAAATAAATAGAAATCTAGTGGAACGCTTTCATCTCACGCTCCACATACATAATATATAATCAAAACCATGAGCACTTATTGGGTAATCAATTTCCAAATATTACAAGGTATGGAACCACCTTCCGATAGTGTATTTTTAGAGGAGAATACACTGGGTTCAACAAGAACATCTTGTAACCTGGCCAAACATGACCGACCACTCATTTTGCCAGAGTATATTGAATGTACATCACCAACGATTGGGATCAACAACCGTTTTCCCTAATGGGACAACATCGAATAGAATAAGGAATTAAATGAATTTCTCTAGATAGGTGATAATACACCCTAATGGGAGCTACCCACATAGCCATGATGCCTGCCCGATTTTCATATATAAACCCCGTTTATAAATTCACTTCAATTCCCTACATTACTAAATTTATAAACATCATTTATAAATTCACTACTTCAATTTCCTGTAATATTTAATTTATAAACACACTTCAAATCTCGCATTAAATTTATAAACAACGTTTATAAATTCAATACTTGTTTTATATATTAAAACAAGTTAATATTTTTATAGCCCATTCTAAATTCAAATTCTATTTTAGATAAATATATTTTTCCCTTTAAATCTCAAATATCATTTTCATGATGTTTTTATATATCAACATTTCAGGCCTAGTGATACTCAAACATTCAAAAACACCAAATTATTAATCACTGGTTTTCTATCACATCATATATGATAATATATATGTAAACAAACATAATAATATCATTGAGAAATCCAGTTGGATCCCTCCAACCTGTTTTCATGCATCCACAGGCGTTAGCCAACATAAATAATACCCATCCTGCTTCGAGGCAGGATATCGCAGTATAGAAGGTCATCCACTATCATAGCGTGGGGCATATTGGGTCATCCTCTAATGATACTACGGGCATCCACTAATGGTATTGCGGGAACTATCCAATTACCAATATATATATAATAACCACAAACACCAATCCTAAATAACTAATATATATATATATATAATATCCACAGTAATATTTCAGTGCATGCAAACAACCAACGAACAATTATTTTAACGAATAACATAAGTCTAAATAAAAATATGAGTGAGCTTTTACTCACCGTGGTTTTATTTTCCCGATCTATTCTGATTCCCATTTTAATTCCACTTATGAGTATTTGACGTTGCAAAGCGAATGCATCTCGTTTCACCGAGATCTGTTATCGTGTAAATAAATTATACTCATTTACAAGATTCAGTTTCATAAAATAATTTATTTATTTATTGCATTTAATTTAATCACCATTAATCACTTTAAATTAAATAAACTGTTTTTCTTCCTCTTCTTAAAATGGTCTAGGAAAAAGTTTAAATTAAATAAATTAACTAGACTTATATATTAATTAATTTTAAGCATAAAAATGTTTTAAATAAATTACCTAACCATTCTTTTAATCTCTTCTTCGTTACTGCCTCACTCTTCATCCTTCCCCGTGCCTTGCTGACCACCAACTATTACCACAGATCAAATCCGGCTTTCGTCACTCACCTCTTTGTCCTTTACATTGCACCATTCGACCACTGCGATGACCTAATTCCCAATTACCTCCTGCATGCAACCACTCACCCCAGTCACCAAGTCAACAGAAGCTTCCCCTAAAATAAATCGCGACACCACCTGCATCGACTTTCAACATTGGTAACTCCAACTCACAATTCGCAAATCCCAAGTTGATGCACTACCTCGCCTTTAACCTTACAAACCACAATTTTCAACTTCCAAACATCGCGCCTTCCTCATTCAGGACTTCCAGGTTCGGTCGTGAGTTGCTACAGGAGTCGCTACATTTTCTGGCACAAAACTTCATCGCGGTCGACCTACAGATGAGCATCCTCACTATCGATTGCCACACAGTGCCTATCTCATTCCCTATTTTCAACGACAGTTAGCCTCAAGTCAACTGGTGATTCACGAGCGCCTAATCCTTGATGTTGAGCTACAGGCGGCTTGCAAAATTCACATTCCCTGCTTCAATTTTACTGTCGTGCCCTCCATCGCGAGTGACGCCGCCTTGTTGTCGAACTCCAGAACCATTTCGGTCTACGATTTTCAATTCAAACCTCTTTTTTTAGTTTTTTTTATACCGAGGATCGATTTTCAGTTATGATGAAATGAAGGGAAATAAAAGTTGCGGCTTTTAACTGAAATGGGAATGAAGGAAATGGATTTACAAAGGGCGGCTTTGATTTTAGTATTAAGGAACGGAGTGATTCTTATTTTGAAGAGTTTGGTATTCTCAGAAGAACAAATGAAAAGAGGAAGAGGATGTCGCGTATTTATAAATGAGGTATACTTAGGCATTAAGGAACTAGTACTGCGCAAGGTACATTAAAAATTAATTTCGATTTGATTTGTATTAATTATGATTAAACATAAAGGGATTTTTATTCATTTTAAATAAATATCGATTTGATTTCAATCCTATCCGCTAAAAATATATCGGGGTTCATAACTCGACATCACGAACCACTATTTTAACCTACTGACCGACGTTTTCAACGTAATTACACTATTCTGAACTCAACGGAATAGACTATAAAATTTAATTCAAACATATATATACAATAACCATATTAAATTGATATAACATAATTTAAATTTAAAACAAATAAATTCTTCGGTAATAAATTATTATCATCGTCGTCTATATTCAAATAGAATATATATATTAATCATCCGAATTGTTTTGACTCAGTTTTTAACTTCGATTTCAACTATATTTCGTAGTATGACGAATTAATATATTTGATATTAAATCGAAATCGATTATTAAATCGATATCTTAATATAAAAATTCATTTATATTATCAACTCAATATTTGAAATGATATTAAATATTTAAAATTAATTTACCAGAAATCTAGGTCATTACATTCGTCCCTCCTTAAAAGAATTTCGTCCCTGAAATTACTAATGTAGGAAAATGTTACAAACCCACTAACTTCTCAAAAACTTATTTGTGTTGGAACTCAACTTTTTGTATTTCTGCAAATTCAATTTCAATCAAAACTTTTGGTTTTCATTCATATTGCCACCATTGCTTATATTAATTTAATCTGAACGATTTACAATCAGATCCAATTCATATCCATTCATAAGCATATAAATTCATACAAATTGATTTTAATCAGTCTATCCACTTCGATCCATTTAACTTGCTTAAGTTAAATTTAAATTCCAAAATTCAAATCCCTGGGTTTTCATTTCAAATCCTTTTGAAATCACATAAATATACATATTTTTATTTCAATCTCAAATTCAATACATTTGAATTTTCAAACCAACTTGTTTTTACTCCAAGAAAATTTTAATCAAAACTTTTCTAAGGTAGCAAATCATCACTTAGAAACTCGAAAATGAACACTGATGATGTCGCGATCATCATCAGAATTATTTCCCAGCCACTGAAGTGAGTTCAATGCTTTATCACTTTCAAAATATATTCAAAAATGATTTTAATTAAAATCCTTTCAAAACAAAGCTATATTATTTTAATATACTCCATAAATATTTTTCAAATTTCCCAGGATTTAAAATTCCAATTTCTGGTTTGAATCCACTTCCAGTTCATCTTATTTGTATATATCATTCATATACAAATTTTATTTGGTTATATATATATGTATATATATCCATTTCAATTTTATAATCCCATTGATTATAATAATAACCAACACATCCATATAATTAAATAATTTTAGAAAATTATTCATCTTCTATCAAAATAGAATTTTAAGTAAAATTATTTCATTTACCCACTTAAAACATTATTATGTCAAATTTCTCTGTTCAAGTGTTTAGAAATTTCTATTGACTTCGTGGCATCCCACGATTCGATCAAAATTCATAAACCACTCAACAGACTAGACAACACAATGTAAAATAAATTTTATATCAATTAACAAATACGCGCTCTCGTATATATACACTCAACTCATTCAAGAATACTACTGATCCTATCTCTAATGAGTAAACGCCCACCAAAGCCTAGTTGTTCACTCAACCTAAGCTCTGATACCAACTGTAATGGCCTGCAAATCCGTACTATCTAAGTTGACTACATACATCACACATCCAACCCAAATATCACAGAAATACGAATCATTTTTTTTAGAAGAAAAGGGTAGAAGAAGAACAGAAATAACAACACAGAATCTCACATCGCAGTAGAACAAAATATAATATATCATAACTTTTGAAGTTCAAAATTTTTACTGTATAACCTACAATTATCAAAGTACAACACTTACAACATAGCGGAAATAAAAACGGTAAACATATCTAATACTGAAGCCTCCTGCTCCTGGCTCCTTTAGATAGATCTGTAAAATCCTTAACTACTTGACTGCCCGTACAAATTTGGGCACCCAAGAGTTTAGGTAAAACAAAACAAAATAAACTCTGGGTCAGTCATGGGACTGGTATGGATAAAGAATTTAAAATAGTTTGAGAAAATAAACGATATCTCGTAAGACCACACCATATAACGCGGAACGGGTTTTTCCTTTATGAGAATCCAAAACACTTGATTTAACTTTCAAAATCCTTTTGAAAGAAACGATAATCTTTATATCAAAACTCTTTTGATATTATAATAGTGTCTAAATCAAATAAATAGAAATCTAGTGGAACGCTTTCATCTCATGCTCCACATACATAATATATAATCAAAACCGCGAGCACTAATCGGGTAATCAATTTCCAACTATGACAAGGTATGGAACGACCTTCCGATAGTGTATCTCTAGAGGAGAATACACTGGGTTCAATAAGAACATCTTGTAACCCGGCCAAACATGACCGACCACTCATTTCGCCTAAGTGTATTGAATGTACATAACCAATGGTTGGGATCAGCAGCCATTGTAACACCCTAAATTTTCTATGTCTATTAAAAGAACGAATTAAAGAATACTTAATTTTTGAAGTGAGAATTAAGGGAAACGGGTTACGCCATTGCGTTCGTCTTGAAAATTCTGCTTGGAATAGAGTCATAATTTCCGTAAATCGGACTTCGTATGAAGAAGTTATGGCCCTCAGAAGTTTCAGAAATTTAAATAAATTAAAATAGCTCAAATTAAAATTCAAAATTCAAACCAAAAAGAAAGAAGCGGGCTGGGCAGGATTTTTCCCGCCCCAGGCCAGGTCGACCAGGGGGTCGACCTCCCCTATACAGGTCGACCAGGGTGTCGACCTAGGGGTCGACCTACCCCCCTCGCCCAGATCCAAAACTGTGACGATTCTGACTTGTTGCTGAGTTTTTTCTGACCTATAGCTGAATCACTAGGGCATTGGTGGCAATTCTGGATAACTCTATCTAGTCTAGACGGTTGTGATTGCTCCTAGAATGATCTAACGGCTCACATAAGATTAAACTTTTATAAAAGCAACACTAATCCTCAAACCCTAAATCGCACAAATTCATTCCAAGGAGCCACCATGCTGTCCATGATCGTTCTAGCCTAGCCACCATTTCTTCTTCAATTAGAAAACAAGTTAAAAGATACAAATCAAAACTAACTTAGAGAATTGATAGTCTTCTTCAAGGGATTGCTTTCCAATTTCAGAAAACAGATCCCAGAAAATAAGACTTTCTTTTGTTTGTAAGTCCTGTTATTATTTAGATGTGAATGATTAAAAGTTATGATTTGAAATAAAGTGAAAACTAGTGTTATTCCTAGTTGTAAGATAATGATGATGCTGATTCATGTCTATTCTTGTAACGATTCTATCGTATATGCTTATTAGACTATTGTAGTTATTATATTGATGTTAAACCAATCGTTTATTATGTAAATTTGGTGACTTATTCATGTTATGTTACATGCTAGTTGTTGGACTATTGTGGTTATTATGATGATGTTAAACAAATCATGTATTATGTAAATTTGGTGACTTTTTCATGTTATGTTACATGCAACTTGTTAGCCTAAAGACATGTATTATGTTTAGATCTACGTTTAGATCTATAAAAAAAATTAGATCCAAAATAAAAGTTCACATCTACATGCCTAGTTGAACTTGTGTAAAACCATATGCTTAAGATTCATGTTTATTGGATCCAAAAATAAAAGTTCACACCTACATGCCTAGTTGAACTTGTGTAATTCCATATGCTTAAGATTCATGTTTATTGGATCGAAAATAAAAATTAACATTCACATGCCTAGTTGAACTTGTGAAATTCTATATGCTCAAGATTTATATTTATTTGGATCCAAATTGCAAGATTATATTTACATGCCTAGTTGGATTTGGGTAATTTCATATGCTTAAGACTCATGTTAATTGGATCCAAAAATGCAAGTTCATTGTTTTATGCCAAAATTTATATGACACATGTTTAGTTAGATCCTTATTATGTTATATGAATGACACATGTTCACTTCTTTCCCTTTTTGTATATAAGTTAGGCTAAGTTACGAGCCTAACATTTTATGTGAATTTTGCGAACGTATGACGGGGGTAACGTTGGGAAAAACCTTAAATTAATATTATTGGCATAATTTGGTCCATAAATATATGAATGATTAGTGGCATAAAAATGGTATAATTTATGTACCAAAAATTATGAATATGATTTAGAGAGAAGAAATTGGGCATGACTTGAATGGCAATAATTGTGGAAAATTTACATATAAATTTGAAAGATAAATATGTAAATTTAGTAAAAGACGAATATGCCTAACCCGAGGTTAGATTGAGTAATGGTGTAAGACTGCCCGAAACCGCCCGGCACATCTAGCAACTATAACAATATATATCTAATGTGAGAGGTTAGTGCATCAAGCCCAAAAGAACCTGAGGTTAGATTGAGTTGCGGTGTAAGACTGCCCGGAACCGACTGGCACATCCAGCAACTGCAACAATACATATCTAATGTGAGCGGTTGGTGCTTTAATGAATGAATTAAAGCTAAGACAGGAATGTTAGGGTTAAGTTAATTAAGGCAACACTTAACCAATGCAACATGTTAACTAAACTGATGGGTGGAGTTAGGTTAATTTGAGAACACTTACCATTTTAACATGTTGATTAGGAAACCCTGTAACGGGGACCCATTTCAGCAGTAACCCACATAGATGTCACGGTACCATGAACTAGGCAGGGTGGGGAACGATTACTGGGCTAATTATAAGCGGTCAAAACAATGGCGGGTGGTGCGTCAGTGTAGGGTCCAACGGAGTGCGGTTGTGCACACACTCCAGAATGGAAAAAGCAGGCACTAGGCATCAGTAGTTATACTCTGTGCATCTTGAATTGTGTCGGGTTGCCACCATAGGATTTGATACACCCCATGGTGGGACCAGCACAGGTATCTACAATCATGCGGGGCCGAATGACACAAGTGGTAAATGTATACGAGTAGGATCCGATCGGTAAAAAGGGAATCATTTATCTTGAACACATGGTGCTAGTTGAAACACTTGTAAGGGGGTGGGGAGAAGTGAAATGAGTGCGATAGCATATTCAGCCTTATTATCTTATTTCTAGGGTGTTGTCCTAGATTCAGTTTATTCATGTCATAACCCTTTTTCTTGTTTACATGCTAAATAGTCACTGGACTTACCAGACTCATGTCTGACCCATTTTCTTTTGTCTTCTTTTCTTCCGTCCCTCCCCTCCCCCGCCCCCCCCCCCTCCCGGGGTCCGTCGGGAGGGAATACTTCCTCTTAGATCAGATCATTTCCAACTTGAAGAGAGTAGATGTATTGCTTAGAATCTTATCCTTGGGCTATGGCTTTGGATACTCTCTTATTGGGGATTTATGCTGCCTTATTGTTGTTTTAATGCTTCTTTATGTTTTAATTCAAGACATAGATTTTGTTGTAATAATTTAGAAGTTGGTTTGAGATAGTTGTTGTAACGTTTTAACTGAACCACATACTTATGAAATGAATTTAGTTTTTCACTGTTTATATGTCTGTCTTGTAAATTATCTGTATCTTTTACCTATAATGCTCCACCGAAGTTAAGGCATTCCCTTTATGAGTGACCTTAACGGAGGTGGGGTGTTTCACTAGGGAATGCCTTAACGAAAGTGGGGTGTTTCAGTTGTTTTCCCGAATGGGACAGCATCGAATAGAATAAGGAATTATATGAATTTCTCTAGATAGGTGATAATACACCCTAATGGAAGCTACCCACATAGCTATGATGCCTGGCCGATTTTGGTCATTTCCCAGTTGTTAATGCCTGAGGCTATGATTACTTACAATTCATTTATAACACAATCACTTTGAATGCCACATTGTCAGATCCGTTAATCATTAATTGATTTGCATAAATATATTCTAGAAATTATGCTAAGAGAATAAATTCTTCGCTACCATATACATATATACATACCAACATATGCGATCATTGGAAATACTCTGTTAGACATTCATCCATATACGTTCGTTTTGGGATTGAACGAAATCGAAGGCACAATTTCCATTAATAGAAAAAACCCTTACGCTCTACTCTGTCTCCGATTATCTTCATATAATCTTATTTGCAATGCTACTGCCAATACGGAGTGGTTCTCAGATAATAATCCAACTGGTCTCTCCATATTGACAACGATATGGGCAAACACTTCGACAGTCAGTTATTTAACTATCGAAGAAAAACAAACATTCATCCAAAGAAATATACAATCACTAGGCCCCTTAATGAATATTTCATTAATTAAATCATTTCTCCATTTCGTTATCAATATTCGTTAACATGATATTTTCGATAATCATTTTTGGCCTCTTACGCTATTTGGAAAACATTTCCATATATCGCCTTCTTTTATTTTTTTTATACTTAGAAAATATATTCTATTTATAATTGGAAAACATTCCAATTATTATCTGCTTCATGACCATTCATTTATTTAAATACTTACGAAATATTTATCTTTATATTTCCCAAAATTTCACTTACTTGGGTTAAATCGACTGTTGTGTAAAACATCGCTACAACAAACCCAAAATACTGCATTCAACTAACTCTTATTAAAATATTTCTCTTCGGGACTGGATCTTGCTATTTATCGGTTAAAAATGAAATCAATCAAGTTTGGGTATAACTACCTCTCAGACCTTGACTGAAAACATCCTTAACTTCAAAACGGACAAGACCACTTACCTCGAATAATCAACATCATAAAAACCAATTATTCATTTTTAAACCTGTATATGTTTCTCTTTCTAATTTTACCATATTTAATTACAGATTTCCATTTTGTTTATAATATTCTCTTTACGTTTGTTTCCATATCGAATTCCATATATATATATATATATATATATATATATATATATATATTGATTTCTAATTGTCAAATTTTCTTAAAATATTCTAACTCCTTAAATTTCCAGAAAAATTCGCCAGCACCTCCTTTGTACCGGTCGATAGTTCAAACCTCAACTCGCCTCTCTAGGCCCTTTCCATTCAAAAAGAAAATCAAAAAGGCAAGTGGCTTGCCGATTCTGTGCATAAAATCTCATATGGAATTTAAATGTGTACCTTTTTGTCGAGCACTTAAACTATAATCTTCATATACTTCATTACATACATGTCTAACCCATATCTAACCATTTCCTAATTTATTCCAACTCAATCCAGTTGTTTTTAATTCAATTCGCTAATTAACTCTCTAATTAGCGCTTTTGCTAATTTCACTTTTTATTTCAACATAACATTTTCAAATAAAATTTTAACTTACTTATAAACTAATCAAATTCTATTTTTCAACTCAGGTTTCATATTCAAATTTGAATATGAACCCACAAGTTTATTTTACTTATCCCAAGTCAACTCGATTCTAAAAATCTAATTATCACGTAACTTAGTTAATTCTATTAAATAATAAATATCAGATTTTTGTTTCACAAATCAATCCATTTGCTTCTCTTGAGTTCGTATATATTTTATAACTCAAGTCTAGATTTTTATAATAGAAATTTGGATTTTATTTACTTAAACCTTTATTTTATTAAAATAAACCGTTATGCTTTTATAATGGTTATGGCGCTGTTTCTCTGAAAATTTGATTTTGATACAACTCAAAATCTATATGACGAAATCCAGAATTTTCTCTTCCATTAGAAAACTATTATCTAACCGGTCCTGAGGGTTCTTGTTTCAAAGAATTCTGACTTAAAATGAGTTCTATATACTCAATTGAAGTTCGAAACGCCAATTTACGAACTACCGTGCCACGGCGAGCTCATTTTAATTATATTTAAATATAAACACTATAAACTTCATTTACAAATAAATTTCAATCTCATTCTAATATATATCTTAATATATATTTAATCCAGTTTTCATATCCAACTTAACATTTCTTATTTTCTCTAATTGTCGATTTTTCATTACTCGGTTATAAATTTATTTATAACTCAATTTGCTATATTAAATTCCAATTCCCTTTATAAATCAATTATATAAAATTCGAAATAAATCAAATTTTAATTATAAATTCTTTAAACTTGTTTCTACTCAATTTATATTCCAAATTCCAGAATAAATTCTATCATCCCCTTTTGGAAACGATTTCCAATTTACTTTTTAAATTCATACTTGAATTTAAAATCTCAAATTATCCCCTGATAACTATCTTACTTAAGTTATAACATTGTTTATAAATTTAACATCCTTGTTTTATAATTTAAAACAAGTTTCCATTTCAAATCCATATGAAACCCAATTCCTATTCTGGAATATTTTATTTATTTTAACTAACAGTGAATCTATTTTTATATTTAAATTAAAACTTTTATTTAATATAATCCCAATATATTTATGAATATATTTTATCTAAATAAATTCGATCTAATCGAATTCAAATCATAATTCCATATGGATTTATTTTAATTCAATTTACATTCTGAATTATCAGAATAAATTTCCTAGTTTCCCTTTTTAACACAATTCCCAATCCTCATTTTAAATTTACAATTGAATTTAAATATTTAAATTATCCAATGACAATTTTCCACCTTCTTTATAAATACCGTTTATATTGCTTGTTTATATATTTTTAAACAAGTCTTAATTTCGAATCCATTTGAAATTAAAATTTCTCCTTGGAAAAATAAATTTCCCTTTTTAAATACACACTCGTATTTACATTTCCCAAATTACCTAAATGATAATTTTTCCAATTTCATATATAAACCCTGTTTATAAATTCACTTCAATTCCCTGCATTACTAAATTTATAAACATCGTTTATAAATTCACTACTTCAATTTCCTGTAATATTTAATTTATAAACATCGTTTGTAAATTCACTTCAAATCCCGCATTAAATCTATAAACAACGTTTACAAATTCAATACTTGTTTTATATATTAAATCAAGTTAATATTTTTATAGCCCATTCTAAATTCAAATTCTATTTTAGATAAATAGATTTTTTTCCCTTTAAATCTCAAATATCATTTTTACGATATTTTTATATATCAACATTTTAGGCCCAGTGATGTTTAAACATTCAAAAACACCAAATTATCAATCATAGGTTTTCTATCATATCATATATGATAATATATATGTAAACAAACAAATAATAATATTTTTGAGGAATCCAGTTGGATCCCTCCAACCTGTTTTCCTGCATCCGCAGACGTTAGCCAACATAAATAATACCCATCCTACTTCGAGGCAGGATATCGCGGTATAAAAGGTCATCCACTATCATAACGTGGGGGGTATAGGGTAATCCGCTAATGATACTGCGGGCATCTGCCAATGGTACTGCGGGAACTATCCAATCACCAATATATATATAATAACCACAAACACCAATCCTAAATAACTAATATATATTTAATATCCACAGTAATATTTCAGTGCATGCAAACAACAAATGAACAATTATTTTAACGAATAAAATAACTCTAAATAAGAATATGAGTGAGATTTTACTCACCGTGGTTTTAGTTTCCCGATCTGTTCTAATTCCCATTTTAATTCCATTGAGGAGTATTTGACGATGCAAAGCCAGCGCATCTCGTTTCACCAAGATCTGTTATCGTGTAAATAAATTATACTCGTTAACAAGATTCAATTTTATAAAATACTTTATTTATTGCATTTAATTTAATCATCATTAGTCACTTTAAATTAAATAAACTGTTTTTCTTCCTTTTCTTAAAATGGTCTAGGCAAGTTTAAATTTAATAAATTAACTAGACTTATATATTAATTAATTTTAAGCCCAAAAATGTTTTAAATAAATTACCTAACCATTCTTTTAATCTCTTCTACATTACTGCCTCACTCTCCATCCTTCCCGTCCCTTGCCGACCACCAATCAACTCCGGATTCCATAAATCATCTCTTTGTCCTTCACATTGCACCATTCGACCATTGCGATGACCTAATTCCCAATTACCTCCTAGGCGCAACCACTCACCCCAGTCACCAAGTCAACAGAAGCTTCCCCTAAAATAAATTGCGACACCACCTGCATCGACTTTCAACATTGGTAACTCCAACTCACAATTCGTAACTCCCAAGCTGATGCACTACCATGCCTTTGACCTTACAAACCACAATTTTTAACTTCCACACATCGCGCCTCCCTCATTCAGGACTTCTGGGTTCGGTCACGAGTTGCTATAGGAGTCGCTACATTTTCTGGCACAAAACTTCATCGCGGTCGACCTACAGATGAGCATTCTTACCATCGATTGCCACACAGTGCCTATCTCATTCCCTATTATCAACGACAGTCAGCCCCAAATCAATTGGTGATTCACGAGCGCCTAATCCTTGATGTTGAGCTACAGGCGGCTTGCGAAATTCACGTTCCTCACTTCAATTTTACTATCGCGAGTGACGTCGCCTTATTGTCGAACTCTAGAACCGTTTCGGTCTACGATTTTCAATTCGAACCACTTTTTTTATTTTTACTTTATACTGAGGATCGATTTTCAGTTATGAAGAAATGAAGGGAAATAAAAGTTGCGGCTTTTAACTGAAATGGGAATGGAGGAAATTGATTGAAACACCCCACCTCCGTTAAGGTCACTCACAAAGGGAATACCTTAATTTTGGTGGAGCATTATAGGTAAAAGATGCAAATAAATTACAAGATAGATAATTAAAGCAGCGGCAAATAAACAAAACTTTATTTCATTGATAAACAGCTTGTACAAAGATTGTTTTACAATACCAAAGTATCCTGTCTTGCTTACACAAATAAAGAAGCCTAAAATGATTTCCCGAAATAAAGCATGAGCCATAGTCTTAGACAAAGGTCTCATAGTCATAGTCATAGGCAATAGCTTCATAGGCAATAGTTTCATAGTCATAGTCTTAGGCAAAAGTCTCATAGTCATAGTCGTAAATCAGATCCAAAGGCATATATAACTATCGATTTGACATAAGCACGAATCAAAGATAATTAACTTGCTAATTGGTATAGTTCTATATTTTGATTCTTTACATTCACAATTCCAATTACACGTTCAAATCTAAAGAATAACCAACTTACAGTGATCGGTTTAGAAAAGGCGATTTGCTATGATTCGAGTGAAGTTGCTTAAAGCGGAATGCCTATGGTCCAACTTGAAGCTTTATCTTGATTTGAATCTCCAATTTGAAGAAGAACTATAACTTGTTTTAATGGAGAATAAGATTTATTTTAATTAGGATTGAGGCAGAGTATAGGCGTAATGAAGTTGTGTGGAGAAAGTGAAGTTTGGGGGCGTTTATATAGCGTAGAACTCATGAATTTGGTCTAGAAATTAGCCCAGATACATAAAAATGAATTCTGCTTCGGATCTGGAAAAACAGGGCAGGTCGACCCCCAGGTCGACCTATAGAGGGGAGGTCGACCTGGGTCCTGGGCGGGAAAATTCCCGCCTAGCCCGCTTCTGGGTTCTGTTTTGAATTTTGAATTCAGTTTCGAGCTGTTTTTAAATTTGAGCTGAAACTTCCGAAGGCCATAACTTCTTCATACGAAGTCCGTTTCGCGCAAACTTGGATCTATCTCAAGCAGAATTCTGAGATGAACGCAATGGAATAACCCGTTTCCCTTAATTCTTCTCTTAAAAATTAATTATACTTTGATTTGTTACATTAACGTTTACAGAAAATACGGGGTGTTACGTTCTCCCCTCCTTAAAGGATTTCGTCCCCGAAATCTTCAAGTTAAGAAGAATGTATCCTAACATCCAGCATCCATCTACTCAACCATTCAATTACAGACATCCGTTGTCCCTAAAAAGAATTTCTAATGCTTTCATGATTCTATGCATAGTGTGTGTACATGTCCTTATCTAATGCAAAATCAGGCGGTCTATTGATTCAGTTGACCACCTTAATGCGAATTATGTCAGTGTCATGAGTCCATCATGTATGCAATCCTAACGACACATATCATTTCTATAAGAGTGCACAACCATTCACTCAAATGCAACACATCAAGTTCAATCCATAAATAAATACATATATGCAAATGCAATATGAAGGTGACTGAGCCGATCTAGTGCCTATGTGTGTATATGCATCCACGAGCAACCACTAGCAATCACTTGCAACCATCAATCATAACATGTTTCAAATACATGTTTATGTCCATTGGTTTCTACCTAAGGATCACGAAGATAGGACCTAGAGGATATACTTAAAAAGATGGAAACAAGAATGCCTAAAATTCCTAGCAAAAGAGATCACAGATATACCCTCAAGAAAGAGGGTATGATGCGTGTATCTAGTCTTCCATCTTCGAAGTCGCATCTTCTTGAGATTCACTCCACTGTACCTTAACTAATTTAACTCCACAATTGCGAAGCTTCTTGACCTCCATTTCCAAAACCCACTAGTAAAGATAGGACCTCGCTCACTTACTATGGTAGAGGGTATCCAATATAGTCGAACTATCCTCCCGAGAAAAACATATGTTAATCATGATACCAAGTGTATATACCTAAGATGATTAGAGGTCTCTCCTCTACTTAGCTTATCCATTATGCTGCAATTCTGAGGGTCTAAAGCTAATGGTTACTATGTGCTTATTACCTCTCTTAAGGTCAGTCTAACTTAGGGTGCCAGCCCCCAACCATTTATTTCTCATGCAAACCATCCTAGTCGAACTCGACATCCCTCAATACAATCCCCAAAGGCCTAAACCAATATCATACAAGCACCCAAGGGATACCTCCTTCGAATTTGGACGATGTATGTGAGATGAGACTAACAAAACAACCAAACAATTGAGCACTTTACTGACTTTGGCTATCCTTGCCAATATTGCTCTAGAATTATCGTTAATCGCATAACTGGCTTTGCAGTGTCATCTAGACACATACGGAAGTCTGTCTCAAATTTTTAGGGGGAAAACCCCTACCCTAATCAAAATATCTTGTGTACTCATGGACTACCCCAACGGATCGAAAATCGTCGATAGATAAGTAAAGTGATTCTAGGTAGCTAAGACAAACTGATCCCTTAGGATCGTACGAAATCTCAATGGTATTCTCGACGCAAGTCGAAAGTCTAACTACCCTTGTTTCATAATTACTAGTTAACCAATCAATGCCTAGAATCAACCCATAGCCCAAAAAACATAGGCATAAATATAGCTATTCTCAAATCCTCACAAGTCAAAGATAGATGGCCGAACCAGCAATTGGATTCGAGACTATAATGGGATCCTCTACTACACAATATCTAGGGTGCAGAGACTCAACTATGGAAGCAGATATATACGGATGTAAAGCGCTAAAATCAGAAGGAGTACTAAAAGGATAATCAAAAAGGGAAAAATCTTTCAACCGAAATCTTACTGCCTCTCTCTCAAGTATGCTGGTGGTGAGAGCATGTGCTCGCCTTCCGAAAAATCCTATCCCTTGTTCTTGCCCTCGTCCTCAATTATATGACTCGTTATACCCTAGTAAATATACTTCCTCTTGTCTTAGGTTTTACTATTTTTTTCCTCCCCTCCTTTGTGATCCATGTCCATATCCATGGGTTCTTCATCCTTGTGTTGTGCTCCGTAGCCAGACCCCCTCATTCTCAACTTTGCCATCCTTGTGTAACTTGCTGACATGTCTCTCGAAAGCTGCTTCCATCGCACGGAGAATCCTACAAAGCTCGAAAGAAAATTAGCCGTAGGTAAAACTGATACAGCTACAGATGGAAGCTGGGCACTTGTTTGCCCTTTGACAAGTGTCATAGTCTTGTCAAGCCTACGAAACCATGCTGCAATGAGGTTACCTCCTAGAAAGCTAGGAGCCCCGGAGACTCAAGAAAGAAGGAAACAAGGATTCAAATAGAGGATCAAAAGATAGTGCATATTTCTTTGGGGAATATGCCTTTAAAACAAAACTTTTCTTTTGAAAATGCTTCTTTTAAAACCATTTTGAAAATAATTTTTCAAATCTTTTATCTGATCCGGTAACCTTCAGCTCTGATACCAAGTGAAACATCCCACCTTCGTTAAGGTCACTCACAAAGGGAATGCCTTAATTTCGGTGGAGCATTATAGGTAAAAGATTCAGATAAATTACAAGACATACAATTAAAGCAGCGGCAAATAAATAAAACCTTATTTCATTGATAAACAGCTTGTACAAAGATTGTTTTACAATACCAAAGTATCCTGTCTTGCTTACAAAAATAAAGAAGGATAAAATGATTTCCCCAACTAAAGCATGAGCCATAGTCTTAGACAAAGGTCTTATAGTCATAGTCATAGTCATAGTCATAGGCAATAGCTTCATAGGCAATAGTTTCATAGTCATAGTCATAGGCAATAGCTTTATAGGCAATAGTTTCATAATCATAGTCTTAGGCAAAAGTCTCAAAGTCATAATCGTAAATCAGATCCAAAGGCATGGATAACTTTCGATTTGACATAAGCACGAATCAAAGATAATTAACTTGCAAATTGGTATAGTTCTATATTTTGATTCATTACATTCACAATTCCAATTACACGTTCAAATCTAAGGAATAACCGAACTTACAGTGATCGGTTTAGAAAAGGCGATTTGCTATGATTCGAGTGACATTGCTTGAAGTGGAATGCCTATGGTCGAACTTGAAGCTTTATCTTGATTTGAATCTCCAATTTGAAGAAGAACTATAACTTGTTTTAATGGAGAATAAGATTTATTTTAATTAGGATTGAGGCAGAGTATAGGCGTAATGAAGTTGTGTGGAGAAAGTGAAGTTTGGGGGCGTTTATATAGCGTAGAACTCATGAATTTGGTCCAGAAATCAGCCCGGATACATAAAAATGAATTCTGCCTCGGATCTGAAAAAACAGGGCAGGTCCACCCCCCGGTCGACCTATAGGGGGAGGACGACACCCTGGTCGACCTGGGTCCTGGGCGAGAAATTTCCCGCCTATCCCGCTTCTGGGTTCTGTTTTGAATTTTGAATTCAGTTTCGAGCTGTTTTTAAATTTGAGCTGAAACTCTCGAAGGCCATAACTTCTCCATACGAAGTCCGATTCATGCAAACTCGGACTCTATCTCAAGAAGAATTCCGAGACGAACGCAATGGCATAACCCGTTTCCCTTAATTCTTGTCTTAAAAATTAAGTATACTTTGATTTGTTACATTAACATTTACAGAAAATATGGGGTGTTACATGGATTACAAAGGGCGGCTTTGATTTTAGTATTAAGGAAAGGAGTGATTCTTATTTTGAAGAGTTTGGTATTCTCAGAAGAACAAATGAAAAGAGGAAGAGGATTGTGCGTATTTATAAATGAGGTATACTTAGGCATTGAGGAACTAGTACTACGCAAGGTACATTAAAAATTAATTTCGATTTGATTTGTTTTAATTACGATTAAACATAAAGGGATTTTTATTCATTTTAAATAAATATTGATTTGATTTCGATCCTATCTGCTAAAAATATATCGGAGTTCATAAGTCGACATCACGAACCGCTATTTTAACCTACCGACCAACGTTTTCAAAGTAATTACACTATTCTGAACTTAACAGAATAGACTATAAAATTTATTTCGAACATATATATATATATATACAATAACCATATTAAATTGATATAATATAATTTTAATTTAAAACAAATAAATTCTTTGATAATAAGTTATTATCATTGTCGTCTATATTCAAATAGAATATATATTGATCATCCAAATTTTTTTGACTCGGTTTTCAACTTTGATTTCAACTATATTTCGTATTATGAATAATTAATATATTTGATATTAAATCGAAATCGATTATTAAATCGGTATCTTAAAATAAAAATTCATTTATATTATCAACTCAATATATAAAACGATATTAAATATTTAAAATTAATTTACTAGAAATCTGGGTCGTTACAAGAAGAAGCACGCAGAAACAGGGCAACTCAAACCGACCATCGTCACAACCCACATCGAGCACTATTCAAGGAAACAATTAGAGAAAATAAGTCGGAAGTATTTCGATAAGGGTAAAGGGATGGCCCTATTCAAGCCTAAACCTAACAACAACAAGCTAGGTGACCACAACAACCAACAACCTTGAGGTTCAAAGAAATGCGACCTCTATCCAACTTACAAGGTCTATACTCCATTCAACTTTAAGTTAGAGACAAACTATTTAGTGACTTGTAACACTATTAAGTACAAGAATCTAAACATCATGGAGTCTACCAATTGGGAGAAGAATTCTGGCAATTCTTGCAGATTCCATGACATGTTTTGCTACAATATGAACGACTGTTGTCACCTCAAGAATGCAATTGAGAAGCTCATCTGAGTGAACCTTCTAGAGTAGTATGTTCAGATCTCTTCTCCCTAAGAAGTAAGGACCCTTCAATGCCCGCACTTCCTTCAGCTCAAGCGGCCCTAGGGCCATCTAATCCGAGACCTCCTCGTAGGGGTATCATGATTAACACCATTCATGGTGGGCCTCACTCCGTAATCGAAAGATTTCGACGTATGGAGGAATACACCCAACTCAATCAAGCATGTTGAATTGGAAGCATGCTCCGCCTAAGACGAATCTATTCCAGCAAAACTCTAGAAGACTATGCGTGATGACGCAGTTTTATGCGACAGGGATGCTACTGGAATCGAGATTCCCACCATAGACCCTCTCATCTTTTCAGCAGAGACAAGTTGTGCCTATGTCCGAAGAATCCTCGTAGACTCGGGGAGTTCCATCAATATCATCTTTAAATTGGCCTACGAACAAATGAAACCTGAGGCCAAAGACTTAAAGCCTTGCCATGCTACCATCCACAACTTCAATGGCTCCTCTAACCGGCTAGTTGGTTTGGTAGAACTGTCTATGATGCCCTATCTCTATACTTTCACTAGCCAAGGACATTACAAGTGATGTTGTCAACTCACTCGAAGAATAAGGCTATTGAGGAGTGACCATCTGTATAATAGCTTTGAACGAGTGTTAAACATGTCAGGTAATATTGCCTTACTTCTTAAATATCATGAGGAAATCCAACACATCTAATTCAAGTTCAAACCAGCTACATAATGGCTATATATAATTTAGAATTAATATAATATACATAACAATATAATAGTAGATAGATAGATATTCACATCACTGAGGCGGAAATAGATACGAACATAACACATAAGTGTACACATAAAGCTAGTGGTCATACTCGATCCACTTAACAAATAAAGATTAGGTACAAGGCTTCAAAAAATAATATGTATACAAATGAGTCTCATATACATATAACCCAAAATACTACAATGTTAGTGTAGTTTCCAAGAGTCAAGAAGTAGTCCCTGCTAGAAGTCATGTTTAAGCACCTATATAATACCCAGTCTGATCCGAGTGTTATTTGTAAGAAAATAAATAATAAAAAGGCCAGTCTAGCTGTACTTATCACAATAAACTAAGATAGAAATAGAGATATAACGGGTAATGACATATACATAATAAAAACAATGTTCATATGTATATATGAAACCCAAAGAAAGTGCACATAATATCTTAAACGAATCTCAGTGCCATAAAAGAACGTTACATTCTAAATGATATAGCTGCTCACAAGAAATGATGTTCCCTATCAAATCAAAACGAAATTGATAACATGATATCATAATACGAATACAATCCTAGACCAAAACATGAAGACCATCACAAGAAGGGAGCCTGAAAACTCAACAAGGTTGGAGTCTGAAAACTATATGAATCGAGGTTCCTCAAAATGATCCGAAGACCCACTACGAAAGATGAACCGAAGTTCCTTGCGAATTCGAAGATCGCTGAATATTCAGTTCCTCGTGGAACACATAATTCCACGCAATGAACTGAAGTTCCCAAGATGATCCCAATATTATATCCATAGAACGAACTAAAGTTCCCTAGGATGATCCGAAGATCGACCACGAAAGATGATCCAAAGTTCTTCAAATGATCCAAAGGTCCACCATGAAAGATGAACCGAAGTTCCTCAAGATGATCCGAAGATTCACACAAAATGTGGAATAAATTCCATAACCCAAAGAAGTCGTATACAACTAGTCTAAATCTCAAAAAGATCATAATTGATTAAGTATAGTGTAAATTACTCCAAGCAAGTAAGTATAAAGAGTTGAACTACATATCCCATAACCACTTGCTTCACTCGAATATTTACGAACAAGTAGAATATTCCACTAGAAACACGAAATGATCATTGCCACAGTTTTCAATCGAACAAGTCCAAGAATTAACCATCGGACCAAATGCAAGAGTTCATAGTCCTTGTTTTTACCAAGGCGTTTAATTGGATTTCTCATAAGAATGAGGAAAAGGTATGTATAAATATGTACTAGTAGATTGGAAGATGATTTATTAAATGGTTTTGTATGAAAAATAGAGTTAGAAACCACTTTAAGAAAAGATTTGGTATCTGCTAATAATATAAAACCTTCGTAGTTTGAAGTGGAAAATATCGTAAAATATTGATTGTAATAACCATTAATCTTAAAATTCACGTTTTATAACGCGAAGCAAATCCCATGAATATCAGTTATAAATTTGTTCACTATGAATTAATTGAAAGTTCATCCAACCGAGGTGCTGAAATACATGGATTATGGCAACCGAAAAGTCAGAGGAAAAGAGAAAATGGTCTGAAAATCGGTCGGGAAGAATCCTGGAACAACCTAAACTGTTAATTGTGGTTTCCATTGGTCAACAGGTTTCAGATGTCTGAAACTAAGGGTGAAATGTCTGACTTGCTACTGATTATAAAACAATGATCCAGATCAGACATCTGGGCCTCATTTTCAGATGTCTAACCTCTCAGACATCTGGACCATGGTCCCAGACATCTGACCTGATGTCCGGGTCAAAAATTGACCATGAATTAAACGTCTGACCTTATGGTTCAATGCATGACCTGCTGCCAGTCAGAAAACAAAGAAAGAAACTCTACAATCGAAGAGTTTTGGTAACTCTGGACGTTCCATAATGACTCTAAATATTTAGAGAGGTCACATGCAATTTCTAATGCACAAAATGACATGCAATTTCTAATGCACAAAATGACATGCATGAACACTCATTCAAGTGATACTAAACAATTTTCTTTTAAAATACCAAAATAAAGAAATTCACGAAACCAAACCAACTCACACAATGCACACACAACATATACATGCTAAGGGAATACTAGCCAAGCATATAGGCTTGAGTCGTAGATGTGAGTTCGCAAAAACTTTCCTTTAGTTGTAAGTGGATGATTGAATGGTCCTTGAGCTTGCTTCTCTTCAAAAATGCCTCTAGAATATTCAATTAGTAACATACAAAGATCCTAATATTAGAATAATGGAAACATCTCTCATAAGAATGAGAGATCGAGATATATACTAAACTGAAGATCAAAGAAGATAGAGAAGAAGATGGAGAAGCTTACTCAAGTTGTCTCTTCGTTTTTCCACTTGATTTGAATCTCTAGAAGCCAATCCTAGCTTTGGAATTTTATTTTCCAATTCCCCTCTCCAATTTTGCCTAAGTGTTAGGAAAAGAAATGAATGAGGGAGAAGGGATATGGCTAGAGGGGTTATAAGAAGGTGGGCTCATGGGTTAGGTTTACAAACTCAAGCCACTACCTGAAGTCCCAAACTTCACTAACTCCAAACATATCATGTTTACAGTTATAAATATCGTAAACGACACTTTGAACTCAATGGAAGTGGTTTCGAGTCCAAATTCATATGTTTATAAAAAGTCATAAATATTGGATTTTAAACCGAAGACACGATACTATATTTAATTAAATCTCTTAATTAAATAATCGTGGATTATATGGGTTATTACACTGCCAGTCGAGCACGGAGATTGGGATCAAAGCAGAGTCTAGATTCTCACCTTCGTGGTTATTGATGTTCCTTATCCCTACAACGTCTTCCTAGGATGTCCTTTTCTTGTTGAATTACGAGTCTTCATGGCACCATGGTCCCTTCTTATGAAATTTCCAATAGAGAACAGGATCAAAACCATTAAAGGCGACTAAGCTGCCATAAGATCCTGCTATCTCACCGAATGGAAAGATGTCATCAACAGGGAGAAGAAAAAAAGCGAAGCACCAATCCACTGTGCTAAAAGCACAAGCGCATAACAACCACTAAAATGTAAGGCTTGGTTTAGATGCAACTGCCATCCCTCCCAGGATCTTTATCCACCGAAAGACGAAGAGCCTGATTCCTAAAGGGCTACCTCGGTGGAGCCAACCATCGATGTTCCAATCAATCCGCCGACCCGACTTATGTCCTAAAGATTAGATCACAACTCTATTGTGACACCCCACGTCCTTTAATGTCACTTTATAAAGAATGCATTAAGTTTCGTGAAGCGTTATTGGTGAATAAGAACATAATATCACAAGACAGACATGTAAAATAGCAGCGGAATTAAAAACTTTATTTAAATCAAAACATCATGGTCCTAAATACTGACTTTACATCATAAGTTTGAAGTAACCAATCATAAATAATCTGTCTTTCTAAAAATATCAGAGTACAAGAGCATAAAACCATATTTCCCATGTGAAGCCATAAGAAAGTTGACCAGAAATCAAAGCGGTACATCAATATCCAAAATCCAAGCTAAGCTGAAAGAATCCAAATCAACTCTAAGCACTTCCACCCTGAGAACCTGAGGGGAAACAAAAGAGAGAGAAAAGGAAACAAAAAGGGTCAGACATAAAGTCTGGCGAGTCCAGTTACTTTTAAATATAAATAAATAAAAGTATCATGGCAGGTATATAAAACTGGAAGAACAAGATAACAATAACAAGTGTGAACTGAGCAAGATAAGATGAACATTATATATTGCGCGTCTTAAATACATTTTTCTGCACCGCACCGATACTAGTATATAAGAAATAGAATGATCCCTACCAATACTGTTCCATTACGTTTTCTTGATTATTAGGTTAATAGAACTCAAGACTTATCCGCGCATCGTACCCATTCAATTCCCAATGGATTTACCTAATATAATATGTATGTAGCTACCACTCAATGTCGAGATACACTCTATGGCACCCCACTCGCACGGTCTCTACCGTAAGGAATGCAGTCCCTTATCCTACGCCGGAGTGACGTACGGATCTCTATATAACAGTGTTACGTTCTGCATATACCTGTCATTACTATGCTATGTAAGTGTACGGACAGCCACCATAGATCGAACCAGACTCCATTCCGAAGTAATGCCCTCAAGTCTACGATACATCACCCAGAGTAGTTACGCATGTATCTAGACTGTCCTACGTATGTACTGTAATTGTAGCTCGATGCCTCAATCGCACGTCCTCTAATGTGCGCCGAGTTCCATGGCAGGGCTAAACAAGAAACACTGAACTCGGGTGGGAGCTTTTCCATACCCGTATAGGCCCGCCTTTAAGAGCCTCCAAATACAGATATGCCTAGGGCCTGTTTCCCATGGTGGCTATGGACCTACCTCGGCCCCTCCCTCAACTAGTAAAGACTACAAGAGCTAAGCGACCGCCCCTAATAACAACCAATATAAACATCCATGTGTCGTCTCCCCTCAACCCCGTACCTCGATAGCGAAAGGTGAAATGGTATCTTGGGTTTAGCTCTAGTCTTTTTGCATCCCGCTGGCTGCCGATGACGGGTATCCGATGGTCTACTATCCATGTTGGTCGAGACCCTCTGCCTCCCTCTGCCTCCTCTTAAGGCAACCGCCGAACTACCTTGGTGTCACCTCGTCACATCATTCGACTGCATAGCTACATCTACAGTCAAGGCCCACCCACCTAGTAGTTATGCGCAGACCCAACCTCTGTGAGCGCAGCCTAAGACATCTGTCACCGCACAGAGGACTACTAGGAGCACCTTACGTACCTCAGGAAGCCGTGTGCTTCCCCTTACAGTCCTTTGGAGCCGTCAAAACAATCAGATGAATGTGCCCTCCCTTCATGCCTTATAACACCTCGATGATCTACCTCGTTGGGTTATTCACCCTCAAACGTGCAGACTGGTCCAAGCGCCTCACTTTAATATGTTATTAGACCTTATGTCTAATCATTCTATTATGCGCTTGCTTTTCCTCCTTAGGTTTCCTTTTGACTTGGTTATCCCCATTCATATTAAATTCTGAATCAAGTTACCAAGTTCTTCTTGCTTATTAATTTTGGTTATATAACTTAACCCCTCTAAGTTCATTAATAAGCCCACAATATGTTTTCCTCTAGATTGTGGCCCAAGGCCTATAACCACAATCCCTTTATATTTTTATCGTCCAATTCCATAGTAACAATAACATTTTCTTACTTAATGTGTAATTAAGTACACCTCATTTTACATGTTTCCTTTTTAACATGTCAGTCATTATTTATGATTAAATATAACTTATCTTATAAGATTTCCTCGTTCTTTCTCATTTA
The DNA here is from genome assembly GCA_030737875.1 of Allium sativum. Classification (NCBI taxonomy): domain Eukaryota; kingdom Viridiplantae; phylum Streptophyta; class Magnoliopsida; order Asparagales; family Amaryllidaceae; genus Allium; species Allium sativum. Next base: position 416,052,784 of record CM060913.1, on the reverse strand, counting down.
ATCATAATTCCACTTTACATTGTCAATATAACTTATCTTTGTTTACTTGTTAACTTAGTTCTATTAACTAAGGCCCATTAACAAGTTTCTCAACCCATTAATTATGACCCATGTTATAATTTCCAGTTGTCCCCAAGACAAGCCTAAGCATGTTATTCACATCAGCGGGTTCCAGACTTCTATATTGCTTAATTTATAATTAAGTACCTCTTATCTTATTACACAAGTTGTCTCATTTCCTTAGCAGTTATGCTTACCCTAAACGGTGTCTTTACTTACATAACTTTATCATTTCTACTGGTTACATATACCACTAGGTGTCTTTAATTACATAACCTTATCGGGTTAAGTTTATGGGCCTTAATGTAGATATTACCCGCCCCTCGGATTTGCTTAGCCCACCCACTATCCAACCAATTTTACTTAACCCAAACTTTAGTTCATATTCGTACAATCCCTATGGATTAAGTTAGGTTAAGCAGTCCAATTTACTACCATGTCCATTTATGTTTTATGAATGGCTAGATCTCCCACATTAGGCCTACAGCTTGTAGATGTTGGATATGCCGGTCGGGTCCGGGTAGACTTCTTCCTCAAGTTAGGCCTAACCTCGTGTCACAGCTCGTCTTGTATTTGTGTACTTAGACCTCTCACATTATGTTCAACATCAATGGTTGTTGGATATGCCGATCGGGTCCGGGCAGACTTCCACTACTAATGCAACCTAACCTCGTGTCTAAGCGTTACTAGGGCTCCATTATTTTAGGCATATTCAATTAAATTTTCCTATTCCAAATATAGACTTTCATGCCCCCTTTTACTTCATATTTACAATTATTCTATTTCAATTACAGGTTTCCATGCCCTGAATCAATATTCACATGTGTTCCAGTTTATGCCCCAAATTGTCATTTACATATGTCACACTCTATCCCTAATTACATAATTACATATGTTCCAATTTATACCCCAATTCAATATTTACACATTCTAATACAAATTTTACCCAAATTCATTTTCACCTACTTTCCAATATATGCCTAACTTCATATTCATATTATCCAATATGTCCCCCAAACCTGTATTCATATATTTTCCAATCTTATGCCCAAATTTATATTCATAATTTCCAATACCAGTTATGCCCCAATTTATGTCTTTCCCAACCGCTCCCAATTTTAGATGTTCACATCGTTCAGCGTTAGGCCTAGGCTCGAAGGTAGCTTGGCTACATAAAAATAAAAGGGAAAAGAGGGATTGAAGAGAATCAGATCAGGCATAATAACGAATCAGTAGCATAACGGTAGAAATAGGCATCAAAACTGAATGGACATATTTTGACAAGGTTAGACTTGGTGACGACATAACCATATAAGAACAGATCAGGGAAATAAGTCATAATAGAATTGATTATACACCGATTCAAGATCCAATTTTTATATACATATCATGATAACTATTTAAATATTCAGATCTAAAAATAACATAAACTTACAATGAATAGATCTAAGGAAATGGATCCAAATTACTACGAAGAACACGTTGAATTTGTTGTTGTAGCAATCGCTGAATTTGTATAATGTTTGTTGAATTGGATTTGGAGAAGATTAGTTCATTCAATCTACGTTGCCGTACAGCTCCGCCACTGCTGCCATTTTCAGATGAATAAAACCTAGGTCTGTGGTCCTTTATATAGCCTAGGGTTCAATAAATCTTGCTCAGAAAGGTGTCCAGATACAAAATGAAGTATTTCGCCCATATCTGTTCAGGGGTGGGTCGACCCCCCTTTAAGTGGGTCGACCCCCCTTTGGGTAGGTCGACCCCCCTTTGAGTGGGTAGACCCACCTGGGCGGGAAATCTGTCGCCTTCCCAAATTTCGAATTTTGAACCGAATTTCGAATTTCTGGACCCATTTTTGAATTTCTGAACATATTATATATATATATATATATATATATATCCTGTACGTATACAAACTTCAAACCTTAATAACTTCTTCATATGGTATCCGATTTATGCAAACCAGGTGTCTATTTTGACCAGAATTTCAAGACGGACACAATGGCGCCGTCCGTTTTACTTAATTCTGAACATTAAATTGAGTTTTCCTTAATTCATTGTTAATAGTGTATTTCACATTAATTATTTTTTAATTTATCATCCTTAGTGTTGTTAAAATTTCGGGGTGTTACATTCTCCCCTACTCAAAGGATTTCGTCCTCGAAATCTCTAAGTTAAGAAGAATGTATATCCTAACATCCAACAATCTTACATCCATCTAGAAATCATAGGCATCCATTGTCCTTATGGAATTTCTAATGCTTTTATGAACATATGCAATAGTGTGTGTATATGTACATAAACTAATGAGAAAGATCAGGCGGTCCACTGATCTAGTTGACCTCCTTAATGCAATGTATGTTTGTGTCATATAACCAAAATGTATGCAAATTATCCTAATACATGTAAGTTTTATATGTATGCACAATCATCCATCCAAATGCAACATCAATGTAACGATACACCCATTTTCATCCATAAAAATTTATAATGTACACACATCAATATGCAATATGTATGTGATTGAGGCAATCTAGTGCCTATTGTGTGTGTATATGCATCCATGAGCAATCACTAGCAACCACTTGCATCCATCAAACATAACATGTCTCAAACACATGTTTACATTCATTAGTTTTCTACCTAAAGACCCGATCGATAGGAGATATTCAAACATTAGATACGAGTATTAATTCGAAGCTTGGAAAAAGAAGTTATGTACATACTCTCGAAAAGGAAAGGATATGTAGCACGAATCTTGTCTTTAGCCTCCCAAGTAGTGTTCTCGTGGTCCTCTCCCCATTTAACTTTTACTAGCTTCACTTCTTTGCACAATGTCTTAACCTCCGATCCAAGTATTCAAGTCATAACTCATCCCGTTGTTGCTTTCTTCTCTAATTTCACTTCCTCTCGCAAGTTTAGCTTCACTACCTCGAATTCTATACATTTTATCGCCTCTTGAATGAATAGTCATCTTAGAATGACGAGCTTCCTCAAGGACTATCTTCAATAGGTTTCCCATTCCGATATAATTCACCTATCGACTCTCTTCTCAAGTAGCTTCCCTACTTGCTTACAAAGTTCACTCTTTTCTTTCAGGAGTCATATGTTGCACCGGTAATGCAACTCGCTTTAGATTGTCCACCATATGTGGAAACCAATCTTGTGCCTCGAGGGTAAACCATGAACCTCATCAAAACATCAGGATACTCACAACTATTGGTATAGATCGCAAACCATCGATAGATATATCAAAAGTATCTAGGAGACTAAGCATGACAGACCCTTTTGGGGTCATATGAAATCTCGAGAGTCTTTCCATGGCAAGTCAAAAGTCTAACGAACCTCCTCTCACTATCTAGAATAGCTCCATTTATGTGGTTAACCAATCCATCCCTAAAATCAAACTGTATCTTATGAATTCAAGAACATATGCGTCGCAACCAAACTCAACGCCTAACACAGAGATTCTCAAACCCTGACAAATCCTCGATAAATAACCCATACCTCCAATGGGGTTTTGAGACAATAACGGGATCCAAAACCATACTAGTATCTAGGTGTAGAGACTCAACTAAAGAATCAGATATAAAAAAATGTGAAGCGCTAGAAAAAGAATCCTAACTGCATGATCAGAAATAGAAATCAATCCATCAACGGAAACTTTCCTGCCCCTATCATGTCCACTAGTTGTGAGAACATTAGCTTTCCCCCTTAGAAGTTCCTTCCTTCTGGCCTTGTCCTTTTCTCTTTGGGCATTCCTTAATAAGGTGTCCCACCATAACAAAGTGGTTACAACGCCTTTCGTCTTTCTGCAATCCTTTTTCAGATGACCCACCATTCCGAAGTTATGGTATTTCCTCTTTTCTTCTTTCATCTATAGTCCCTTCTTAAGCCAGCATTTCCTTTCATATTTGGGTAGTGCTCCTTAGCCCCAACTCCCTTATTCTCCTCTTTAACATCCTTGTGCAACATGCTAACAAGTCTCTTGAAAGCGGCCTCCATCGCACGGAAATCCTTTCGAGGCTTGAGAGAAAATAAGATGTAGGTGAAACCACTGCGGCTAAAGATGGAGGTTGGGCACTTCTTTTCCCTTCGACATGTACCGTAGTTTTAACATGCCTATAGAACCATGCCGAAAGGGGATACCCTTTCGGGAAGAAATGGTTCCCCGAACAAAAAGGAAAAGGAATCAAGCGGAGAATCAAGAAGATATTTATAGCTCTGGGAAATATGCTTTTCAAAAACAGACTTTTTTATTTTAAAATACTTTGTTTTTTATACCTTTTTGAAAACCATTTTCAAAATATTTTATCCGATCTTATAACCATATGTTCTGATACCAAATGTGACACCCCACGTCCGTTATTATCACTCTACAAAGAATGCATTAAGTTTCGTGAAGAGTTATTGGTGAATCAGTACATAATATCACAAGACAGACATGTAAAATAGCAGCGGAATTAAAAAAAACATCATAGTCCCAAATACTGAGTTTACATCATAAATTTGAAGTAACCAATTACATAAACAATTTGTTTTACCAAAAATATCAGAGTATAAGAGCACAAAACCATATTTCCCATATGAAGCCATAAGAAAGTTGACCAGAAGTCAAAGCGGTACATCAATATCCAAAATCCAAGCTAAGCCAAAAGAATCAAAATCAACTCTAAGCACTTCCACCCTGAGAACCTGGGGGAAACGGAAGAGAGAGAAGAGGAAATAAAAAGGGTCAGACATAAAGTTTGGCGAGTCCAGTTACTTTTAAATATAAATAAATAAAAGTATCATGGAAGGTATATAAAATTGAAAGAACAAGATAACAACAACAATAATAAGTGTGAACTGAGCAAGACAAGATGAACATGATATATTGCGCTTCTTAAATACACTTCTCTGCATCGCACTGATACTAGTATATAAGAAATAGATGATCCCTACCAATACTATTCCATTACATTTTCTGGATTATTAGGTTTCTTAGTTTAATAGAACTCAAGACTTATCTGTGCATCGTGTCCATTCACTTTCCAATGGATTTACCTAGTATAATATGTATGTAGCTACCTCTCAATATCGAGATACACTCTATGGCACTCCACTCGCATGGTCTCTACCGTAATGAACGCAGTTCCTCATTCTACGCCGAAGTGACGTACGGATCCCTATATAACAGTGTCACATTCTGCATATATCTGTCATTACTATGCTACGTAAGTGTATGGACTGCCACCATCGATCGAGTCAAACTCCATTCCGGAGTAATGCCCTCAAGTATACGATACATCACCCAGAGTAGTTACGCATGTATCTAGAATGTCCCACATATGTACTATAATTGTAGCTCGATGCCTCAATCGCACATCCTCTAATGTGCGCCGAGTTCCGTGGCAGGGCTAAACAAGAAACACGGAACTCGGCGGGGAGCTTTTTCATATCTGTACAGGCCCGCCTTTAAGAGCCTTCAAATACAGATATTCCTAGGGTCTGTTTTCCATGGTGGCTATGGCCCCACCTCGGCCCCTCCCTCAGCTAGTAAAGACAACAAGAGCTAAGCGACCGCCCCTAATAACAACCAATCTAAACATCCATGTGGCATCTCCCCTTTACCCCGTACCTCGATAGTGAAAGATGAAATGGTATCTTCGGTTTAGCTCCAGTCTTTTCGCATCCCGTTGGCTGTTGATGATGGGTATCCGACGGTCTACTATCCTTGTTGTTCATGACCCTCTGCCTCCCTTTGCCTCCTCGGGAGGCAACTGCTGAACCACCCCGGTGTCACCTCGTTACAACATTATGACTGCATAGCTACATCAGCAGTCAAGGCCCACCCACCTAGTAGTATTGCGTAGACCTAACCTCTGAGAGCACAACCTAAGACATCTGTCACCATACAGAGGACTACTAGGAGACCTTACGTACCTCAGGAAGCCGCGTGCTTCCCCTTCCATTCCTTTGGAGCCATCAAAACAATAAAATGAATGTGCGCTCCCCTCATGCCTTATAACACCTCGATGATCTACCTCGTTGGGTTATTCACCCTCAAACATGCAGACTGGTCCAAGTGCCTCACTTTAGTATGCTATTAGACCCTATGTCTAATTATTCTATTACGCGCTTGCTTTTCCTCCTCAGGTTTCCCTTTAACTTGGTTATCCCCATTCATATTGAATTCTTAATCAAGTTACCAAGTTCCTCTTGCTTCTTAATTTTGGTTATATAACTTAACTCCTTTAAGTTCATTTATAAGCCCACAACATGTTATCCTCTAGATTGTGGCCCAAAGTCTATAACCCACAATCCCTTCATATTTTTATCGTCCAATTCCATAGTTACAATAACATGTTCTTACTTAATTTAATTAAGTATGCCTCATTTTACATGTTTCCTTTTTAACATGTCAATCATTATTTATGATTAAAATATAACTTATCTTATAAGTTTTCCTTATTCTTTCTCATTTAATCATAATTCCATTTTATATTGTCAATACAACTTATCGTTGTTTACTTGTTAACTTAGTTCTATTAACTAAGGCCCATTAACAAGTTTCTCAACCCATTAATTATGACCTATGTTATAATTTCCACTCGTCCCTGGGACAAGCCTAAGCATGTTATCCGCATCAGCGAGTTCCAAACTTCTAGATTGCTTAATTTATAATTAAGTACCTCTTATCTTATTACACAAGTTGTCTCATTTCCTTTGCAGTTATGCTTAGCCTAAACGGTGTGTTTACTTACATAACTTTATCATTTCTACTGGTTACGTATACCACTAGGTGTCTTTAATTACATAACATTATCGGGTTAAGTTTATGGGCCTAAATGTAAATATTACCCGCCCCGTCAGATTTGTTTAGCCTACCCACTGTCTAACCAATTTTACTTGACTCCAACTTTAGTTCATATTCGTACAATCCCTATGGATTAAATTAGGTTAAGCAGTTCAATTCACTACCATGTCCATTTATGGTTTATGATGGGCTAGACCTCCCACATTAGGCCTATAACTTGTGGATGCTGGATATGTCGGTCGGGTCCGGGCAGAATTCTTCCACAAGTTGGGCTTGACCTCGTGTCATAGCTCGTCTCGTATTTGCGCACTTAGACCTCTCACATTAGGTTCATCATCAGTGGCTGCTGGATATGCCGGTCGGGTCCAGGCAGACTTCCACCACTAATGCAACCTATCCTCGTGTCTAGGCGTTACTAGGGTTCCATTATTTTAGGCATATTCAATTAAATTTTCCTATTTCAAACATAGACTTTCATGCACCCTTTCAATTCATATTTACAATTATTCTATTTCAATTATAGTTTTCCATGCCCTAAATCAATATTCACATGTGTTCCAGTTTATGCCGCAAATTGACATTTACATATCTCACAATCTATGCCCAATTTCATAATTACATATGTTCCAATTTATGCCCCAATTCAATATTTACACATTCCAATACAAATTTTACCCAAATTCATGTTCACCTACTTTCCAATATATGCCTTGCTTCATATTCATATTATCCAATATGTCCCCCAAACCCATATTCATATATTTTCCAATTTTATGCCCAAATTTATATTCATAATTTCCAATACCAATTATGCCCCAATTTATATCTTTCCCAACTGTTCCCAATTTCACACGTTTGCATCTTTCAGCGTTAGACCTAGGCTCGAAGGTGGCCTGGCTAAATAAAAATAAAAGAGAAAAGAGGGAGAGGAGAGAATTGGATCAGGCATAATAACGAATCAATAGAATAACGGTAGAAATAGGCATAAAAATTGAATGGACATAATATGACAAGATTAGACTTGGTGACGACATAAGCATATAAGGACAGTTCAGGGGAATAAGTCATAATAGAACTGATTAGGCACCGACTCAAGATCCAATTTTTATATACATATCATGATTACTATTTAAATATTCAGATCTAAAAATAACATGAACTCACAGTGAATAGATCTAAGGAAATGGATCCAAATTACTGCGAAGAACATGTTGATTTTGTTGTTGTAGCAATCGCTGAATTTGTATAATGTTTGCTGAATTGGATTTGGAGAAGATTAGGTCATTCAATCTACGTTGCAGCAAAGCTCCGCCATCGCCGCCATTTTCAGATGAATAAATCCTAGGTCTAGGGTCCTTTATATAGCCTAGGGTTCAATGAATCTTACTTAGAAATGTGTCCAGATAAAAAAACTCTTTCAGTCGATTTTCATAAACGGTCATCGAACTGCACTTACATCGACCTTTTCCAAATTTGATTTGGACATAATTCCAAATCCAGCTGTTAGATTTCAAATCTTTTATATTCGTTGGAAAGCTCTTTTCGATACGAACCCAACGGTTCCGGTTTTAGGAGAATCCGACTGTCGGATCTCCCGTAACATCAATTTGAAGTTAATGGTCGAAATTCGCGAACGGTCGCTGCATTCTATTCAGGCCATTACAATATATATAATATATATTATATATTTCGTCGATTTCTATTTAAAACGAATTTTATAAATCATTTTAAATTCGTTTTAAAAATGATTTCCACTTCCATTTCAATTTCAAATCAAAATTGAATTTTTCCTTTTAAATTCATTTCAAATTCATTTTTAAAATGATTCCATTTCATTTCAAATTCAAATCAAATTTGAATATTCTATATAATTCCATTTTAAATTCATTTCAAATCAATTTCCATTTCATTTTCAAATTCAAATCAAATTTGAATATTCTATATAATTTTGTTTTAAATTCATTTCAAATCGATTTCCATTTCATTTTCAAATTCAAATCAAATTTGAATATTCTATATAATTTTGTTTTAAATTCATTTCAAATTGATTTCCATTTCATTTTCAAATTTGAATCAAATTTGAATATCCCATCTCATTTCAATATTAAAATGATAAATTTTCAAAATATCAGATTTTGAAATCACTTTTCGATATTCATTATGAAATGAATAAAATCGACAGAAAATCCCGTTCGTGTTAAAATGGCGTTTAACTACTTAACACGGCTTCACATTTCAATAATTGCTGAATATTATTATAAAATATTCGTTAATTTTGAACACGAATTGGACTCAATCCATTACCATATAATTTTAGTTATATGGATTCCAACATCATGTATATACAACAATAACGATAAACAATCATTAAAAATTCATGCAACATCCAGAGTGCATTCTACAACTATAAAAGCATTAAAATAAATAAGTAATGCTTATGCACTCTGTCAACCCATCGATTGACATACCACTAATTATTGGGATCAGTGTATGTCAAATATTATCCCAATACACGTGTGGGGTTTTCAAACAACAAATACTGATTATTATTTGTGCAATTGGGCGATGTGTAAAATTTATCGTCCCAATCAATATCAGATAAATTGGTGTACATAAACAAACAGTCCGGTTTGTAAATAAATATTTATCTCAACTCATGAATATTTTATTCAGCACATATATACAATAAAAATGATATTTTTATTATTTATATATTTTATTAAACATGAATATTTTATTTTCATTTCATATATACCATAAAAATGATATTTTTATTATTCATATATTTTATACAGTCCATTTCTACAATAAAAATGATATTTTTATTGTTCATATATTTTATACTGTCCATTTCACATCACAATCAATTTTCACAAATTAATCAAACAAACAAGTCGTCCATGGTCTGTGGACGACAGGAGCAGTTCATATATGCAGTTATACAATAAATAACTATACAGATTATTTTAGTGAGAAGTTCTCACATTGGGATCCACTCCGTCAGTTTGTATTTCTGAATTTCTGTTCGGATTCGAAATTGCTTGAAATTCTGATTTGCTCCGTTTCTGATCTAGTCTGTCTCATGTTGTAGAGTTTTCTAAAACGAATCCAAAGCAAGTGAAATCGCTGAAATCCGATCTGGTATGAAGAAGTTACGGCATATTATACATTAGGTTACATTAATAAAATAATTATGTAATTAATTATCAGTAATTAATTAATTGAAACTTCACCCCTCTTAATATCTTTCCTCCCCCCTTCGTAAATTCTGGAACCCAAAATCACCCATCTCGACATCGGAGACTCCACCACCGCTGGTCCTTCGGTCATCGTAACCTAGATCGGAGGCCATCACTTGAACGCTATGTCCGCCCTCATCTCCCGCACCCACCCGCCGATGAACTCGATCGCCATCCCTAGCCTGAAAACGAGGTCAACTCCAGTGGCTTCCATCCCCAATTATGAATGAACTACATCACTGCAAATAATCATATCCATATGGATGTAAAGCTAACACTTCGCTCTTCGATTTTCTCTTTGAAATCTCCATGAATTACTGAACGGATTGAACGATTGAGAGGGGGAAGTTTTGAAGAAAAAAAACCGGCCCTCGATTCTAGATGTGGCGGCACTGAACCATTTTGAAAGGGGTTCTAGGGTTTTGGAGATTCAAAAGGGTATTTATATAAATTTAATATTATTATTTAGTTCCAAAGGGAGATTTTACATTCGGACTCCAAATCAAACCCAATGATTATCGCCCTCTGCTAAATACCCCCACTCCGAGCATAATGAGATATGTTTCGTAAGCCAGTTCTAATGTTTTGATCAGTTTTTCTTTAAATTAAAATATAAATCAATGTATATTTAATTTAAACGCACATTTCTATTTACCAGGGTCACATACCGACTTCAAAAATTATAGAAAAATAAATCTAGCTATGTTTTGATGATATGGTCCTAACAAAACTAATTTCATCAAATTTGACGTCTGTTTGAAAAATGGCCATTTTCTGGTCGGTCCAAATTGACTTAAACTATTAAAACACATTTTCTTTTGCCATGATCACATATTGATTCAAAAAATATATGAAAATTGGAATCTAGCAATAATTCGACATCTTGGATCCAACAAAAGTGGTTTCGTCGAAAACGGAGGTCGTTTGCAAAATTGCTATTTTTAAGGGCTATATTTCCATAGCAACTATTCTGAATTTTCAACTAGACATAACTTTTTATTCTGGCTTTGAAATTTGGATTTTTCAGATTCGTTGGAAGATATTTTGAAACAGGATCAAATATTTTTAGTTTCACTAAAATACAGTTTATTTTGAATCCTGTACAGTCATTTGAAATTTGAAATTGAATTCCCAAACTACCGCGCCATTTCCAATTCCTGTTGTAATTAAAATAAATATTTATATTCTAATTTCGGTTTAAATAAATTTTTAGTCGTTATAATTTAAAATAATTCATTTTAAATATTCAAAATTCATTAAAATTGCCAAAATAAAAATTTTAAGTTGGTTCTGATTTTCCAGGTTGTTATAATCTCCCCCACTTAAAATCTTTTTGTCCTCGAAAAGGAACAGAGCTGAAAGTTGTTTAACTTACCAACTCAACTTTCATTCAGGCGTTCATTCTTCAACTTTTCAGTTTCTAAGAATTTTCAAATTCTTCAAAATTTTGGCTAACACCCTAAATTTCCGAAAAATTTCGCCATAACCTCCTTTGTACGGGGAGGGGTTTGGAAATTAATTGGGCCGTATTAGGCACCCAATAAATCCTAAAAGCAAATACATATTTTTAGTGATATAACTTTGTGTCCACAGGGAAGTGTGTATAGATCATGACTCTAGAGAATAAATTCTCGTTACCCTAAAAATAGTTTTAATGCCTTAATGACTAGAGAGGCATGATTATTGTCAACTCCAGACCTGTGTGGGGTTTTATTAATCTGGAAATTTACCGTTACATTTTATATAGTCCATATCAGTCTTCGGTTCAACCTGAAATATAGTCATCGCCATACAAGCCTCTCGCTTGTATGGTAAATCTTCAACCTCGTCATACAAGCTCCAAATGCTTATGTGGTATATGATAGAGTATGCTATCTTCACGCCGTATGCCATGTAGTGTAGTTCAAAACTAATTGTTACTATCCTATGGCGACGTTTATAATCTCACACAGAACAACCAGCACTCCGCATCCAATGTCATTCACAGTAGTTTGTATAATCAATAAAATTTCGCATCTAACTCGTTAAGGTTTACCTATTAGTCGGGCACACAAATAAATTCTTTACTCAACAACAAATCCGTTTACCTCTTCAATGTACATGCATGTATATATATAGGAAACTCTAACAAAACTTCAATCTAGTTCAATATTTGGTTGAGTTGGCTAAATTTACCTTTCATTCTCATGTTGGTTTATTATTCCAATGTAATTAATTAGTTAAACTAATAATCAAACAACACAAGCAACAATCAATTTATTGATTAAATTTCCAAAACATATAACTTTTGAATATATATATTCAAAAAACATATTTTTATTGTCAAATTCCAAACAATAAATTCAAAATAAGGTTTTGGTTCTCACACCAATCGATTGGAAATATATAGATATTCCACTTTCGAAACTCGAACATAAACACTGATGATGATATATGTATCACCAGAATCATCTCCGGGCGACTAGAGTGTGACTCTATATCTACCCAGTATATTTAAGGCTTCGAATACACGTCGACTAGTCATACGTATATTCGAAATCTCCATATACCCAATAGTCCAAATCGATTATAAAATAAATATTCAAATACGCATACTAAAGTTTGAATTTTTAAAACAAAATTTGTTTTCATTTTTATTTTAAAAACAACACTCTTCACGCTCGTTCTAGGATACTACTGATCCCATCTCTAATGAGTCATTCTCTGTAACATCCCAAATTTTTCGGTCATTTAAATTAGAATATTTATATTTGTTTATATATTATATTTGAAATATAACGGATTTTTAATCAAATTTATATATTTAAAATAGAGTTCAAATATATATATATATATATTAATATATCAATTAAAATGAGCTCGAAACGCCACGGTGGTTCGAAATTTTCGATTTGAACTTTAACTGAATATACAGGATCCAATATATGTCGGATTTCTGTGAAACGAGAAACGTTTGAACCGATTCGATTATATTTTTCTAATGAAAGAGAAAAATCGTAATTCTAGCCTATAGATTTCAAGTTACGTCCAATTCAAATTTTCAAATAGACGCTGTAAAAATCATTTTAAATTATAACGATTTATTTATTAATATCAAAGGATTTTTATGTAAATGAAATATCGTCTTAAGAGCCAGAATTTCTTAATATTGAGATTTGAATTCTAGTGATCAAGTTTTGAAACCGTTGTTTCAAACAAATATGATGATATTTTTTTTTGGAAGTTGAATTCAATTTATATTATAACAGATATTATATTAAATTTATAAATAATCGCATGAATGTATATGTATGTGTTGGCAAATACATCAATGTTTCCTTTTGGTTCGAAAGGTTACGAAAACAATATATATTCACCTATATGATTAGCTGTACACATGCAAATATAAGGGAAATCATATACATTATTATTTTTACAAAATGAAACACATACATACGGCTGAACAAGATATGACAATTCAAACAGTACATACATATTTAAATATACTGTAACTGTATATATATCAACACAGTTGAATCTCAAGTTGATACTCTTCCTACTCTCATGATCAGTGATTAGAATTTGTCAAAGCATCAGAAAGTACCAATTACAAATGAAAAGAACTAAAGAAGTATGGTTGGACTAGTATAATTTGCCACCATAACCAGACGAGAGATAACATATGGTTTAAATAAAGTTTGTTAATTTATGAAAACTCTTTTGACAACATTGAGTGAATCCATCACTGGTCGCATACATTTTAAAATCTAAACAACTCACATTAAATTGAACAGCTAATTTCAGATTTCAAAAACCCATGACAAGCCAAAACAATACAAACAACAAAAAGGATTTCAATTTTAACATCATCGCCCTTTTTGTTCTTTCAAGAAACCATTGATCCATCATCTCGATCAGTTGATCTGAAAATGAAAGAGGAGAAAAGGAAAATATGGTTAGAATAGTATATACTCCCGTCAAAACAGCTCAAAGAAATTGTGATGAACATCAAAAGGACAGTGAAATGAAGTAGCTAATAGAAATAAAACTAACAGCTAAAGTAAATAGCTGAAACCCTATAGATGTATTGCCTAGTCTACAAAAGTAAATGTATCAGCTAAAAAAACAAAAGCTACAGGATGTACAAAAACAGCAAATAAAAAGCTGAAAAATTTATGTACATCAATCGAACCACTTTTACATATACAGGAAATTTCACATTTCAACCACTGAATTTAAAAATGAAAAGAAAATCTATAATGTACAGTCCTAAGATCTCTGAATTTGATTTAAACAGGTCATAGCCGATTGTATATACCTAGCTACACTGTACCCAATATCTAATCCACATCAAACAGATTTTTAAATCTTTGATTGAACGGAAAATCTAACTTACAGATTTCGAATCCTGATGGAAATAACAATTCATGACCACTTCCATCACAACCGCACTATAAATACACGCAGTAGTGTTCATCAACCAGGTCACAAACACAGTAAATCAAGGAAAAAACCCCAAATTCGAAACCAGGAAAAAAAAGAAAATAATACAATAAAAGGACTTATCTTTTACCTGAGAAAGCCGAACCCTGTAGGCTGCGTGGAAGGCTCGATTGGGTTGTAGTGGAGGTGGTAGGAAGCTGCTCCGTTGATTGAGAGACTCGGTGGTTTTTTGTCAAGATGGTGGTGGCACGTTAAACATTAGGGGGTTGCTGAGGGGTTCGGTGGGTGGTAGGAAGGAGGAGGACGACGAAGTGGTGACATAAAGAAGGGTTGCGGCGTCGTTCACCTCGAGTTGACAGAAGAAAGGGGATTAGGGTTTGTTGTCGGCCTGGAACAAACTGATGGAGGCGGCCAAATGAATGGAAGGTTACGGTGATGAGGGTTTTAAAGAAGCGGGTCAGGTAGTGTTTTGGGCCGATGATCAGAAGGTAAAGCCCAATTTTAAATTCAGAAGAAAATCCATGTTATAATTTAATTTAATTTATAAACTTGTTTATACGATTTCTGGCTCATACGATATCAGACTTACGCACGGTCAGTTGCGTTGGGACCGTGGAGATAAGAACTTCGAGATGGAGCAGGTCTAGTCCGGATCTGAAGTAACTAGAATTTTTATTCGAATTAAACGTTAGTTTAATTTGACTAAACCAGACTATTTATCGATAGATTCAAATCAAGGTGAGTTAAACTCACTCAGCCCTTCCCATTTATATTTTATATAAATTGGGTTTTTATTTGAGTGTTCTGATTGTTGGTGGTTGACTGTTTGCTAGTTTTATATATTTATTGTTGATCCAATAAATGAAATTAAACGGTCATTTAATTTCAGAAAAATACCAATCATTTTGATTTGACCCGAATAAGGTAATTTTCCCTTGATTGGTCACATTTATAAATGTGCTTGAATTGTTTGAATTGTCTGGATTGGCTGTTAATTGATTGGTGAGCGTTATAGAAATTAACAATCAAATAAAAAGGAATGGTTGATTATTATTGATTGTTGAACCTTATTTCAACATTTGTTCTAATAGTAACCAATGGATGGTAGGGGTGGATAATTGGCATCACTTGGCTTACAAATCAATCGATTTATAAAATATGGGTTTTTATCGACCGTGAATCGATAATATTTAAACGAAAATAGATTTTGATAATTTTTTACATTGAAGGGTTATTTTAAAAGGAAAAATATTAATTATTTAAAGTTTACAAGAAATTATGAAATTTGTTTTATAAAACGAATTCTTATTTCGACAAGAATTATAAGCAAAGAGCAGGAAATAATCTAGCGGTTAAGTATTTGATTAGTCGTGAACGATTAAATAAAGTTATTTAAATTAATTATATTTAAATTAATTTAAAGGAGGAGTTAACTGGAATTGGTTAGAAGGATAATCGTGTTTTGTGTTGACTGAATCGACCATTTAAACCAAGTTAGACCTTAAATTAGTGAAATAACTAAATGAATAATTGGTAAATCTTAGTAAGATTTAAAAATGAAATTCTATTAAATAAAGGAGTAAATCGATTTGAAATGATAAATGTTGAGTTGTTATAGTAATCATTAATTGAATGAAATATATTTAAGTAATCAAGTTTGGAATGAAATATGGTCGAGTGTTCGGAAAAAGGCTAGGGTGAGTTTTCCTTATTAGAGCTCGAGTCTTATAATGAAGCAACAAAGTGGTCTAAACGAATACCCCGCTTAAATGTAAGGTTTTACTTAACATTTGATTAAGTAAAGGGAGATGAAGATATAAAGAGTTTATATTAAACTTGTAATTTATAAACAAGATTTATAAATAGAATATAAGTTAAACGTTGTTTTAAATTGGAAATACTTAAAAATGATATCAAGTTGAATCAATGGATTAAAAGGAATTTCCTGAAAGAAAGGGGATTGAAAAAGGGGTTTGTTTTGACCTTGGTAAACAAGGTTGGAAATAGGAATTTGTAATTCAGTTTGTGAAATGAAGTCAATTAAATAAGTTGAGAATAAATAGAGCAATGTTTAGTAAGGAAATATTTAAATAACAAATTAAGCATATATAAAGAGAAATTTCCAAAAGATAAGAAGTACTGTAAAAGCTATATTTTAACTAGTGGGATGTGTTGATGTAAGAATAAATATTGATTCTTGAATTACAACTCGTATTTATCTGAAAATAAGAACGTCGCTGATCAAGGCCTGAGAGGTAATTAAAAATACCCCAACTTGAACAACTTTGGGACTATCCAAGGGTGATACTAGTTGGTAATGTCAAGAATGGGTGATAAGATTTCCAAAATAAATGGAAATAATATGAGATGATATTTTCCCTAGTAACGAAATTAAAAGAAGATTGGGCGATAAATTTTAAAAGCCAAGTGATGCTGGGTACCAGACCAGTGAATCTATTTTTTTGATTTCATGGATGTTTTACTTGATAGTTAAATAACCGACTATCAAGTATGACCTTTACGATTGTTGGTATGGGAAGACCAGGATCGAATGTATATTCGAAAATCATTCCGACCAACAAATACGAATATATAGAAAAGATCAGACGGCGATCGATATGGAGCATGTAAAGACCATAGATCTTCATAAAACGGAAGAACCACTTAAAATCTCTGATTCGCCCCGGAGATATACTGGGGTTCTGTCGTGGTTGAAATCTGTGGATTGCAAGGACTACTCGCTACTGATCCATGGGGTGGTTCCTATATTGGATGCAGTAGGAGAGTACCTTCGGTTCATCCTGTTCCTGGATGACTTGTATGGACGGATGTTTGACAGAGTATTTCTTAAGAATCACGTACGTTGATTTTTACAAACGTATCTCTGTTAGTAGCGGAGGGGGGCACCTCTCTAGCTTAACGACCAGAATATTTTTGTGGACGTCAATTAGTGATTTGGCGGATCTGACGATTTGGCATTCTAAGTGTATGATGATCAGATGTGTTCTGACCTTAAGCCTTATTAACCGGGAAATGACAAAAATCGGGCAGGCAGCATGGCTATGTGGGTCGCTCCCATTAGGGTGTATAATCACTTATTTAGAAAAAATTCATTTCATTCCTAAATCTATTTCGATGTTGTCCCTATTCGGGAAACGGTGGTTTGAGTCCAATCGTTGGTGATATACATTCGATACACTCAAGCGAAATGAGTGGTCGGTCATGTGAGGGCCGGGTTGTAAGACGTTTTTGTTGAACCCAGTGTATTCGCCTCTAGAGATACACGATCGACAGGTGGTCCCATACCTTGTCATAGTTGGAATCCAATCTCCAATAAGTGCCCACAGTTTTGTTTGTATACTATATGTAGAGCGTGAGATGCAAGCGTTCCACTAGATTGATATTTACTTGTATTTAGACACTATTATAATATCAGAAAAGATATTGATTTCGAAAACTGGTTTAGGTTATCGTAAGGTAACAACCGTCCGTGTTTATGTGTGGATTTGGTCTTACGATTATCCTTTTCTTTCGAAAGGATTTTAACTTTAAAATCAAGTTGTGTGATATCCTTAATGCTGTGCGAGTTTTTCTCACTCTGGTTCACCAGACTGACCCGGTGTTCTGTAAATGCTCAGGTTAGCCCGGGGTGTACAGGTTCAGGTTATCAGGTACCGTGAAGTCCAGTGACAAGCTGAAGGTGTTCAGATGTGTATGATATGATTATTGTTCCGTTGTGCGCTATATATGGAACAAGCTATTAAAATTGTCCAAATATATATATGTTGTACTTTGGTATTGTAAGCATTTTCAAACGCTCTCAATAAAGATTTATTTCTGTATTATATTTTGTTCCGCTGCGATGTGAGACTCTGTATTGGTTCCTTTTCTTCTTCTATTCTAACTTCCTTTCTTTCTTATCTCACCCTTTAGTTTCTTTCTGTAAACGTTCCAGTGTTTTCGGTGTTTAGAAAATCGGCATAAGTTATGGTAAAGGTATTTATGTCGATTTTCGGGGCCGAAAATCCCTGGGTCGTTACATTCTCCTTGGATATTACTAATCCAATCTCTGATGAATTCTTTTGTTTGGTTCTAACATGTCTTGTTCTCGAGCTCCGTAAAACAAAGCTCTGATACCAACTGAAACGACCCAAACTTCGCTGTAAAGGAATGCCCGGATTGAGTTGAGAACACGACAAATCAGAACACAGTAGAAGAATAATTCATTTTTTATTACAACAATTACATCAGGGTACAAGAATATAACAGAGTATAAATGAATAAATATTACACAACAGAAAATATCAAAGTTTTAAATTACATTTAAATACATAGTAGCGGAAAAATACTACAAAACACAACTGAAAGAAATACACGGATACAGAGCTTTACGAATATCCCTTCCTCTATAAACCAGGATCCTTTGAATATAATATCTGCAAAACCCAACTACTAGCTGTCCATGTGCAAAATAGGTGCACCTAGAGTTTAGGTTAAAACAATAAACTCCAGGTCAGTCATGTGACTGGTGTGAGAACTAAAACAGTTGTTTAAAACTTTTCTTTAAAATAAGGTAAATCAAAGGACCATACCGTATAACACGGAACGGGTTTACCCCTAAGAATACCAGTGCCTAAAACAAACAGCGCAATGCTAAATAAAGAAAAATGAAGCTATTATAAGGCTCAGGTCCCATCACACAATGCAACGCAAGCCGAAGGATAGAGTTTTACCTTATAATAGCCAAATATGATTGCTACGTTTTAAAACAAATCTTTTATTATTACTATAAGTGAAGAAATCAACTTCAAATATAAATGTATCAATCATAGACGGCATGGGTACCATATATCATGTCGCCATACTAAGCTCTACAATCAAAACCGCAAAATGTCGCATTTGGAAGCTGGATTTCCATCATAGTGGTTACTGATTCGAAAGATCGATCGTGTAGTATAATTCCCAACGGCTTACGTCGTAGGCATGCGAAAACGCCGTAATGCACATCCGCACTATCCAGGAAACAAGGTACCGCGGCTTACGTCGCAGGCATGCGAAAACACCGCTAACTCTATCCATCAGGGAATCGGGGGGCATGCCTTATCCCTTAACTCGGTCGACCGAATCCATGACAACCCATAGGTTGTCTATCCTCATCTCAAGAGCATACTGATCTAACCATCAGTTTACCACCATACCGGTGTGTGAGGCTCATGAATTAACGCTACACAAGCCGTGCGATATTAAACCTATGCTTTGATCATCAACCACAAGACTCTGCTTTTCAACAAAAGCCTTGATCAATTGCCACTTAGGCCTGCCACACAGGCAATTTACGCCATGCGACTGATGTCTATCGACATACAACCTATGATCCCGTACGTCTTAGAGAAGGGTGAAGTAAGGGAATAAATTCCCCTTCACCGAGTAGATGTATATTTAATAGAGATCAATCAACACAGAATAAAATCCAATGTCAGACACACCATCCATTTACAAGTCCGTTCTAGGTCTGAACGAAACCGGAGGCACCTTATTCCTCATCCTGTATGTCCAATACAGGAGAGAGGCCCTCGCATATCCGTACAATCAACAAGTACATCCGGACGGTTACCACTTTAGCCCCTTCAAGGAAGCTACTCCAATCGTGAGCATCAGTAGCACTCATCCATTCGATGTGAAGATCATCGGTCTTGCACCGTCTTCAATCTTTTCGACTTATTGTCAAATCAGTTATTCAGAATGGGTATAAACCCGGCCTTCCCGAATAACCCGCGTATCTTATAATCAAGTACTATAACAACACATCATACGCCTCATTCCAATCCAGAATATTCTTTCATTCAAATATTCTTTTCCTTTGGGAAAGGTTCCCATTAATTTTATCAAAGATAAATTCTTTAAATTTATTCTTTAATCTTCCTTTGGATATCAAACCATATTAAGGTTTTCCAAACTAGTCGGGATTAGCGAACTACACCGAAGTAATCATTTATTTTATTTCTCAATCCCAGCCTATTCATCCCATGGAGCAAAACTGGTAATACTCCATATCTAACACCACGGTGTTATCGGTAAATATTAATTACCATTTCACGTTCAAATCAAATTAAAGATTTAGCTATTGCCTAGAGTAAAACTAGTGCTACTCCATTTTCGATCATTTTCTTGAATTGATAATTTTAATTATCACATTCACTTTTCAATCTAATCAAAGATTCATTAAAACTCCATTTAGTTTTAATCTTCCCAAAAATCAATATTAATGATTATTCAAAGCTAAGAAATTAATCTTATCTTTAAACGGGTTAAAGAACCAATGCTATTTAAAACATGGTTCACGATAAACCCAAAATCACATTCCATTCCATCAGTCTCTAACCGTAAATTAGTAAGAGAACAATTCCCTAAGTATTAATCCCGAAGGCCAAAACCAACATCAGATCAATACCCAGGAAACCATTCAACTTTAATCTCCAGTTAGTTTCTAATTTTCTTAACTCCATAGGATTTAAGAACAGTATTTTTAAAGATACCATTCATGACAAACCCAAAATCCCATTTCCATTGTTAATCGGGTTAAAGAACAAGTGTTATTTAAAACACCGTTCACGATAAACCCAAAAACAAAGTTTAGTTAAGTTCCAACTAAATATTAATTAATTGGTAAAATTCTACTTTATATCTTAATTAAAAGATTTATTCCCTTCACACGGGGTTTAAGAACAGTGTTAATGAAGACACCGTTCACGACAAACCCAAAATCCAATTTGATATCAAAAACAAGGCTCTAAATAGAAAATATATCGGCTTATATTCGATATCAAATTCTGAAATCAACAAATATTGTATTGGAATAACGATATATATATCTCCCAAAATCCTCCACAATGTCCATATAATCGCGGAACCCAATATTGAAATATTCTGAAGATAATTTCGATTCAAATCCATTCCAATTCATATATTGGAAATTCCGGTTATTTTTAAAACCATTTCAAACCCAATTTATTTATTTACAAATATTGGATTATAATTCTAGTTCATAACTAGTTCATTCCAATAAGAATATATTTTTATCTTTTCATATATGGAATTTTTCATCCCAATTCTTTCCAAATCAATTATTATGATTTTACACAAATTATTGATATTTTCAATAATTTTATCAAGGCCCTTTCAGTCAATTTCCATAAACGGTCATCGAACTGCACTTACAACAACCTTTTCCAAATTTGATTTGGACATAATTCCAAATCCAGCCATTAGATTTCAAATCTTTTATATTCTTTGGAAATCTCTTTTCGATACGAACCCAACAGTTCCATTTTTAGGAGAATCTGATGGTCGGATCTCCCGTAACATCAATTGGAAGTTAATGGTCGAAACTCGCGAATGGTCGCTGCGCGGCGCATTCTATTCAGGCCACTATAATATAATATATATATATATATATATATATATATATTATATTTCATCGATTTCCATTAAAACGAACTTTATAAATCGATTTAAATTTGTTTTAAAAACGATTTCCACATCCATTTCAATTTCAAATTAAAATTGAAATTTTCCTTTTAAATTCGTTTCAAAACCATTTTTAAAACGATTTCCATTTCATTTCAAATTCAAATCAGTTTGAATATTCTATATAATTTCGTTTTAAATTCATTTCAAATTGGTTTCCATTTCATTTTCAAATTCAAATCAAATTTGAATATTCTGTATAATTTCGTTTTAAATTCATTTCAAATCGATTTCCATTTCATTTTCAAATTCAAATCAAATTTGAATATTCTATATAATTTCATTTTAAATTCATTTCAAATCGATTTCCATTTCATTTTCTAATTTAAATCAAATTTGAATATTCCATATCATTTCAATATTAAAATGATAACATTTTCAAAATATCAGATTTTGAAATCACTTTTCGATATTCATTATAAAATGAATAAAATCGACAGAAAATCCCATTCGTGTTAAAATGTCGTTTAACTACTTAACACGGCTTCACATTTCAATAATTACTGAATATTATTTTAAAATATTCGTCAATTCTGAACTGGAATCAGACTCAATCCATTACCATATGATTTAAGTTATATGGATTTCAACATCACGTATATACAACAATAACGATAAACAATCATTAAAAATTCATACAACATACAGAGTGCATTCTACAACTATATAAGCATTAAAATAAATAAGTAACGCTTATACAGTCTGTCAACCCATCGATTGACATACAACCAATTATTGGGATCGGTGTATGTTAAATATTATCCCAATACCCATGTGGGGTTTTCAAACAACAAACTGTGATGTCCCCAAATCCCGTACTGACGGTGACAAGGGTAATCTTTGGAATATAACACATAAACAGATAATAGCAGAACAGAAATAAATAAATACACCAGATAATGCACAATAGAATTGTAACACCCCACATCCGTTAGTGTCACTCACAAAGGGAATGCACTAAGTTCTATGGAGCATTTAGGGTAAAAGATGCAGATAAATTACAAGACAGACAAAAATTAAACAGCGGAAAAACTTTGCTTTATTGATAAAATAGTCTGTACAAAGATTTCTTTACGAGATCAGAGTGTCATCTGTCTTACAAAATAAAGAAGCATAAAACAACATTTATATTTCCCCAAATTTTTGCAAGAGCCAGCCATAGCATCTGATAAGAGAATCCAAGCAACTTCGACAAATCTTCAAGCTGGGAAAGAGTGACAGTCCAACTTGACCTGAGCTATACTACTCCCTCCTCTACTACCTGGGGGGAAACGGAAGAAAAGAAGACGAAAGAAAAACAGAGTCAGACATAAAGCCTGAGTAAGTCCAGTAACTTCTAGCATGTTAACATGGAAAACAAAACGACATGAATTAACTGAATACAAGATTACACCATGACGATAGGGTCAACAAGATTAGACAAGGTAGTCTCAAGATATGCTAAGATAAACTGGATACGCTCTAATACTTTCGTCGCTTCGCTATTTCCTTGTTATACTGGTTTCTATATCTCTGCACCGCCTATCTAGTGTCCCATCTAGTAACGATAACGTGATCCCAATCCCTGTATTCTCCATTGCCTTCCGGCATACATTCATTATTTATTACCTAGATCAAATCTAGGGTTTTCTATCAAGTGCTTTCTAGATTTAACTAGAGTTTTACGCTATCTGCTGAACGCTTCTCGGATTCAGGGTTTATGCCACCTAGTTCAACTAGGAATTATGCTACCTGTCGAACGATGCCCCCAAGTCTAGGATACACTACCTAGAGTGGTATATGTTCCTATACTTCCCCATGCATGTATCGCGAATCGTTGTCGCTTGTCTAGGTGCACATGTCCCATAATGTGCGGTCCGAGTCCTGTGTCAGGGTAAATCAAGGAAAACAGAACTCGGTCGGGAGCTTTCAGATATCTGCCGATGCAGATGCTAAGGTCTGTTTTTATTCCAGTGTCTATGGTCCCACTTGACCCCTCCCTCAACTAATGAAAGGCACACCTTGTAAAATGAGAACTATACGCCAGCCCCCGGTGCCCCACTATCCTATGGCCATCCGCAACCATAACTAGATAGCAAGTATATGGTCTTTTGGAGTTCTCCGCCTTTCCGCTTCACGTATCTCGATTGACTCAAGATGGATGGTAGACGACGAGTTGCTATCACAGGGCTACCGTTTGCTCGCCGAATCACGCGGGTCCATCCTAGTCTTTAGGTTGCCATGTATTGCAACCAAGGCATACCCCTGGTTCTTCTACGCAGACCTTAACCTCTGTGGGCCCAGGCGGATCATCTGCAGCCTCACAGAGGGATACCAAGAGTACCCTCACGTTCCCTCGAAGCCTCGGGCTTCGTAACCCAATTCATTGGAGCCTTCTCTCTATTCAGACGGACATTCGCTCCTTCCCGTGTTAGACTAAGAATTACTACTTAATTTTACTAACTAAGATTTACCACTTAGTTTCCAGAATCGTTGTTTTCTAAGGTTTACTACTTAGTTCCCTTTCCCGTCAATTTGGATTGGTTAAGTGTCATTAGTCAATTCAGGCCAACTTAACCCTCTTCATTCATCCTGTTATACTGGTTAAGTGTTATTGGTAATTCATGTTGACTTAACCCAACCACAGACCAAGTTAAATTGGTTAAGTATTTCTTATTACTTAACCCTACCCATTCACCCTGTATTGGTTAAGTTAACCTTGCCCGTCTGTTTTAACTAACCTGTTATTAACGGTTAAGTATTATCCCTTCATGTTTTAGACTTAACCCTATTCCTTTATCAAAATCTGATGGTTAAGTGTTTAAGTTTACTTAACCCTACGGTCTAGCCCAGCTAACATATCAAATTGGCTAAGTGTATTAAATCTTACTTAACCCCAACCTCTAGCCTAGTTAACATGTAAATTTGGCTAAGTGTATTAACTTTACTTAACCCCTACAAGTCTCGTTTTGCTACCTTGAGTTTGGTTAAGTGTCTCTATGGACTTTGCCCTCCAATTCTAGCTTAACTGTGTTAAGTTGGTTAAGTGTTGTTATGGACTTAACCCTCCCTTTTTAGCTTAACTGTGTTAAGTTGGTTAAGTGTTCCTATGGACTTAACCCTCCCATTCTAGCTTAACTGTATGAACCTAACCCCACCTACCAGTCTTGTTATCATGTTAAGTTGGTTAAGTGTCTTAGTTAACTTAACCCTAGCATTCTTGTTCTAGCTTTAACTAAATAAATTAAAGCCATGACCACTCACATTAGACAGATATTGTTGCGATTACTGGATGTGCCGGTTGGTTCCGGGCAGGTTTACATCGCAACTCAGTCTAACCTCGGGTTAGGCTTATTCGTGTTTTCTAGTTCAAAGGGTTTTGATAAATTTTCAAATCAGGTTTTGAAAGTAACCATCCCGTCCGTCGGATCAGTTAGGGATAGCTAGGGAGAGCAGGAAACTTGTATTTTCCAAACTCAAGCCTAGACACTATCCTCTCTGTGACCCTAGAACTTTCTGGTGTTTCATTAAAAGAGATGTCGTTAATAAATCTTTAATTTGTCTAGATTAATATTTCCTCATTTATGACAAATTCTATAGGTAAATTAATCCTAATTTACTTATTTCCCAATTTCTCTTTTAATGTAAATTGTCAACATTTATTCTTACGGCCCATTTTCCCCTCTATATCATGTTTATGCTTTTGGGTATGTAAACCATACCAAATGAAGTGTCACTAACCATGATTCTGCTAATCCTGACAATTACCCCCAATTATGGCCAATTTCAAATTTATGCCAATATACTTATCGATCCAAATTAGCTAATCCAATTCTGATTAACATTCTAAGACTTATTACTCTAGTTCACTATTCATGTAAATGCTAGATTTACACGTCAATACAAGATTCAAATTACACATCTTATAATTCATGTCAAATTTATCCAATTTGCATTTCTATGAACATGCAATAATACATGTTCCCAATTTATGCCAATTTCCAAGTTAAACTACGTTTTAGTAAATTTCATATTTTGCCCCAAATCGCATTCCCACCGTTCGTAAAATCGTGTTTCAATCTAGATTCTAGATTCGTAGCAAATAGGGAATGAACCAAATATTGCTATGAAAAGGATAGATATAACAACTGGCATAAAATGGTTTTGAATAACGACGTAGGTTCAAGAACATGGGTAGACCTAACTTAATAGGTAAATTCCCAAGGTCTAAAACCAAGAATAGACAGAGTAGGTTCAAGAACATGGGTAGACCTAACTTAATAGGTAAATTCCCATAGTCTAAAACCAAAGAAAATCAAAGAAAACCAAGGACAAGCAGAATAAATAATTGGGTTTACCCCCAATCTCAAAATCACAGAACTTAAGCAACACTTTCCTAGTCAGGAATCATTGAGGTTAAATCATAGGTACCCTTGTTATGTCATAGGCGATAGTTTATGTTAATCAAAGGCATAGGTTTTGTCAAGGAAGTAATCCTCATAGTCATAGTCACAATCATAGGCAATGTTCATAGTCATAGGCAATGTCCATAGTCATAGGCAGTGTCCATAGTCATAGGCAATGTCCATAGTCATAGGCAAATGTCCATAGTCATAGGCAAATGTTCATAGTCATAGGCATATGGTTTTTAGGTCCGTAGTTTCATAGTCACGGTCTTATTTGTCTTTGAATCATGACAGTTCTTAATTAGGTCCAAGAGATAGGCACAGATTCGAATAGAAAGAAAGAGAATTGGCATATTCTTTTATTCATTCAATTTCCTGTCATGAACAAAAAAAAACGTTCAAATCTAGAAATAACTGACTTACAGAGATTTAGATTTAGAAAAGAAAGATGGCGGTGCTATGATTCGTAGAAAATCATTCGTTGAAGTCGTTTGAACCTCCTTTTGAATCCTAGCTTGAATCTCTTCTTCTTGAAAGTCTTTTGAGCAGCATCTCCTCGTCTTGTTTTATTTTATATATATTATTTATTTATTTATATATTTTAGAGGAGGAGAAGAAGCCATGTCTAACTGGAATCTTCGCAGCATAAGGGTAGAAAAGAATTGTGAATAGAGGAGGAGACTAGGGCTGTTTATATAGTTGCTCAAAACCTTATCGTACACGCAGCGCTGAGTCAGCATTGAACCTAGTTAAGAAAATAGTCCAGGTTCGGAGATAAATCTAGCCAAATCTTATCGTACATGCAGTGCTAAGTCAGCATTGGGTCCCACAAGCTGTTTTGGCGCAGAAATTTGAACTTCGAATGTTTGAATTTCTGGAATTTATTTAACTGTTTTATTCACATGAAATATTCTTATATGTATACAATTCCTTTAACGACCATTTTACGCGTATATATATATATATATATATATATACGCACAACTTTCATTTTATTTTCAAAATTCAAACGATGTTGCACCGTTATTTAATTCTTGCCATATTTCATTTGCTATAGCCTTATCTTAAATTTTATCTTTCGTATACATATATTTCTGCATATATATATATATATATATATATATTCTCATGTATATACATATATTTTCTTTATTTCCTTACATGTACGTTCTTATCCTTTCAAATTTTGAATTTGTATATGTACATATATTTGCATGTTCAGTTGGCCCTCTTTAAAAGAGAGATAAAAATTATGCTGCCGCCGGGGTTCGAACCCCCGACCTCCCTGTTACAAATCCAATGCCTTAACCAACTGAGCTACAAAGTCCTTTGTTTATAAGTCTTAGAACAATGATAATTATTGTTCTTTCCTTACTTCTCTTTTTCATGTTAGTTACAATACTTAAATTAAACCAATGCATTATGTTTGCAAATCAGTGCATGCAACATATTTACATCGCATGCAACCAATCCTTTCTTTCTTTCATATATTAATTAATTTTCATTATACATCACCATATTAATCCTATCTGTGGAAATATATACATTTTTAATTACATTAAAAATACGGGGTGTTGCATTCTCCCCCACTTAAAAGGATTTCGTCCCCGAAATCTTCAAGTTAGGAAGAATGTGTCCTACCATCCAATCACCCATCTACTCAACCATTCAATCACAGGCATTCATTGTCCTTAAAAGATTTCTAATGCTTTCATGTTCATATGCATAGTGTGTGTACATGTCTTTATCTACTGTAAAATCAGGCGGTCTACTGATTCAGTCGACCTCCTTAATGCGAGTCATGTCAGTGCCATGCGTCCAACCATGTATGCAAGCATCCCTAGTTATGTAAATACTATATGCGTGCACAACCATTCATCCATATGCAACACCCATATGATAACATATCAAGTTCAAGTTACAAACAAATACATATCTGTAAATGCAATATGAAAGCGTCTGAACTGATCTAGTGCTTAATACGTATGTATATGCATCCACGAGCAACCACTCGCAACCATCAATCATAACATGTTTCAAATACATGTTTACACCCAAAAGAGTTTCTACCTAGAGATCGAAGATACGACCTAGAGGATATATTATGGAAAGAGAGAAACAATTGTGTGTAAAGCTCCTACAAAAAGGAATCAAGGATGCACCCTTAAGAAAAATGGTATGATGCTAGTATCTAGCCTTCTTGAGCTTTATTCCACTGTATCTTAACTAATTTAACTTCACGATTGTGAAGTTCTGGATCTCCATTTCCGAAATAAACAGGTTAACTATGATACCAAGTGTACAATACCAAGATGGTTTGAGGTCTCTCCTCTTAGCTTATCTATAATGCCATAACTATAAGGGTCGAAAGGTCACTACGCACTTTCTAGAGTGCCTGCCACAACTATTCATTTCTCACGCAAACCACCCTAGTCGAACTTGACATTCCTCAAGTACAAGCCCCAAAGGCCTAAACCAATATCAGACAAGCACCCAAGGAATACCTCCTCCGAATTGAGATGATCTTCGTGAGATGATATAAGCAAACTTGATAGCTATTCTCTAATCCCTACTAACCAAAAATAAACGGGTCGAACCACCCACTGGATTTGAGACTCTAGTGGGATCTTTCTACTATACAAGTAATATGGTGCAGAGACTCAACTAGGGATGTAACACCCCACCTCCGCCAGGGTGTCTCTTGCAAGCACTTTGAATTTGGAGGGGCGTTTGAATCAGGTAAACATGCATAATGATATATCAAGGCAGAACAAGAACATATGTATATATGTAAACAGAGTAAATAACATAGATAAAACAGCGGAAGATTTCAAATCATTTCAAAACCAGTCTGGTACAACATAATGTCAACTTTCCAAATAAACAAGTCTAGATAAAACAACATCAACTGAAAAACTGAAATACCTAAGTACTAATCCCCAAAAGAAGTGATAGCCATAGCTAGCTTCATGTCAAACCGTACATGAGCTAAATCCCACAAGCAAGCGGTCAGAAATCCAGCTAAGCTCCAATATTCCCTCCCTGAGAACCTGGGGGGGGGGGGAACGGAAGAAAAGAGGTGAAAGAAAACAGGTCAGTCAAAAAGACTGAGTAAGCCCTACTACAATCATTGTAAACTGATAAAGTTAACTGGCATGAGCAGCAGGTATGATCATAAGGATACTAGCATGATGATTTACTAACAAGGTAGATAAAGGTGTCATCGCATAATCAGGATTAAGGTTTTGCACCACAGGTGTACTAGCAAACTAACATGACTGGAATAAACAAGTATTGATCCCTTGGCCCATGCTTTGGCCCAATAACATGAAATGACCCTAATACAAGGTCCAACCCAACGGTCTAGTCGATCGGCTCCCTAAGCCTAACTCGTCACGTGTTGGTGTCAATACGGCCCAAACATAATTGTAGTCGAACTGTGCCGGGTCCACCCTTCGGGTGTATCAAGCCCTAGGGTGCCAACCCCTGGACATCATAAACATGAGTGCACAGTCTCGATCTACTGGTACCCATGGGTGACTTCTCCAAATACAGACTACGTGCACGACCATAGTCCGTCCGGAACTACATCGGCGTACCACCCGGCCGTCGTTTATTGGGTCGCTTACCTCCAGCCCAGTAATCGTGCCCCCTCCCTAGCCTAGTCCCTAGGGCCTTAATGATACCGATTTTTGGGGATTACTGCGGAGTGGGCCCCCCATTGCTAGGATTTTCTAGTGGGTTAAGTACGGTTTAACCCTCTTGCTAATCATGGATTAACTTGGTTAAGTGTAACGATGAGTTCACGACTTAACCCCGATTAATCTACCAAGCCCAAATTGGTTAAGTATTAAGTGGACCATGACTTAACTCTAATCATGAGGCATTAACTTATTTAATGCGCCTTAACCTCTCACATTAGACCTTGTTGTGGTTACTAGTTAAGCCGGGCGGGTCCGGGTAGCTTTACACCACAACTTGGTCTAACCTCGGGTCCAAGGTACAACATGGCCAACTTCTCACATTGGGTCCTATTGTTTGTAGCAACTAGTTAAGCCGGTCGGTTCCGGGTAGGTTTACGCTACAAACTCAACCCAACCTCGAGTTGGTCACACTTATCTTTTCTAAGTGTCATGTCCATCATGTTTCCAAAACATGTTACAAATTTTCAAGCAATTGGGTAGACCTAACTTAATAGGTAAATTCCAAATGGGTAGACCTAACTTAATAGGTAAATTCCCAAGCTTATGTTTTTATGTCTTTTAAGTTTACCCAAACCCAAACGCAATCCCATCGCTTACATATCGCCATAGCGCATAAAGGATAGAAAGAGGGAACTTGGCATAATCATGACATAAAGGTGTTGAAGCCACAAGTTCAACATGGTGGCATAAGAAATGTACATATGTTCATATACTTGCATATTACATTTTTAGGCCTCAAAAGCATGCATAAAAACCAAACTTGGCATATTGGAGATACATGGTGCTAAATGACATGTAGACATGGCCATAAGTTCGCATTTAGCCTCACATGCAAGTTATCATAAGAGATATGATAACTTACATGTTGCCAAAATGCAACCTTTGGCATAAAGCTTGAAGCTTTATGTTCATAAACCCAAGATAAGCTTGCATAACATGATAGTATGAACAAAGTGTTCAACCCAAACTTGCATAACATAACTTGGCATACTTGCATATAAACTTGCATATCACAACATGATAAACTTGCATATAAACTTGCATATCACAACATAATAAACTTGCATATAAACTTGCATATCACAACATGATAAACTTGCATATAAACTTGCATATCACAACATGATAAACTTGCATATAAACTTGCATATAAACTTGCATATCACAACATGATAAACTTGCATATAAACTTGCATATCATACATTTAACTTTAGAGTTTAAGTATGAAAGTAGAATAGGGCTTACAATGCTTAAGAAGTCACACAAATATGACAAAGCCCTTATGAAATCAATCATACCCAAAATGCAAGCTCTAACATAAAAACCCTTAAGCCAAAATGATCAAAACTCTTTCTTTATGATGCAAATATAAAAACTTGACTTGAATGCAAGCTAATGATGCTCATACAAGTTTGAAAACACTTGTATGCATGGAAAATCTCTTGAAAATTTATTTAGGAATTTTATGAAGAGAGTGGAGGCCATGAGAGGATTGATTTTGCCATAGTTTAGTTGTAGGGTTGATTAATGATGACTTAGGCTAGGTTTAGGGGTCCTTTTATAGAAGTTTAGGTTAGTTTAGGCCATAGGATTAACCCTGGTTTAGATCTAAACCATCAAAAATCGTCATAGGCCAGCAGAACAGACCAGAGAACCAAAACAGGTGCACCAAGCCAGCCAGGGTCAAGCCAGAAAGCTGTGCAGGTTTCTGGCTCGACACGGGCGCACTTCCCAAGTGCGCCAGTGTATTTTTGTGCTGGCGCACTTCCCAAGTGCGCCAGTGCATTCTGGCTTGTTTTCGGTTTTTCTGCCTAACTTCGTTCGTCCATATGTTCTTCATACGGACTCCGATTTTCGAAAACTCGGACTCTATTTCGCGTATTTTTCCGAGACGAACGCAATGGCACAGACCGTTTCCCTTGATTCAGATTTTAGAATTAAATTCTACCTCGATTTATGTTATAACAGGTTATTGAAAATACGGGTTGTTACATTCTCCCCTCCTTAAAGGATTTCGTCCCCGAAATCTTCAAGTTAGGAAGAACGTATCCTACCATCCAACATCCATCTACTCAAAACATCATCCACGAGCAATCATTGTCCTTACAAGATTCTAAAAGTTGCATGAACATATGCAAAGGTGTGTGTATATGTACTTATCTAATGCAAATATCATCAATGCAAATTATGTTAGTGAAATGAATCCATATGTATGCAATTCCTAACATAATGTATAACATCTATATGTGTGCACATAACATACATCCATATGCAACATCCATGTGATAACACAAAAAATTTCATCCATGAATAAGCGTAAACACTCATGCATATGCAATATGAGGAGTGTGTGAGCCGATCTAGTGCCTAACGTGTATTATGCATCCACGAGTAACCACTTGCAAACACTTGCAACCACTTGCAACCATCAAGCATAACATGTTTCAAACACATGTTTCATCCAAAGGGTTTCTACCTAAGGTTCTCATGACAAGATTAACACGATAAACTAGATAAACATGGATAGCAAAGAGAAAGATATGCTAACAAAGAAAAGAGATTGAGAGTGTACCCTCAAAAAGGAATGGATAAAGCCCACGCATCTTCTCCTCGGTTTCCCAAGTTGCGTCTTCTTCGGCTTCACCCCATTGAACCTTCACCAACTTGACCTCTCGATTCCTTAGGTTCTTGGTCTCCGCCCCCAAGATAAGAATCGGAGCTCTCCTCAAGGTAGCCTCTTTCTCCACTTCCACACCTTTCAGAACACTTGGCTCAACAACCTCTGCTGATTCATGTAAACACTTCCGGAGATGCGAGACATGAAAAACATCGTGTACTCCGGCAAGCTTCTCGGGCAACTTCACTCTATAAGCCATCTGCCCGATCCTCTCTATAATAGGGAATGGTCCAACAAACCTCGGTGCCAACTTCCCAACGGCTCCAAATTGGACCACATTCGGCAAAGGAGAAACCTTCACGAAAACCATATCCCCAACATCAAACTCCAAATCAGTTCTTCGCTTATCAGCATAGGATTTCTGTCGGTCTTGGGCCGCTTTCATCCGTCTCCGAATCAACTCGACCTTCTCGGATGTATCTCTGATCAGATCAGGCCCAAGTATAAGCTTATCTGTAGTCTCCCACCAACATGTAGGCAACTTGCACGGCCTCCCATATAAAGCTTCAAATGGTGCCATCCCTATGCTTGCTTGATAACTGTTATTATATGCGAACTCAACAAGAGGAAGATGGTCTTCCCAAGTACCACCAAAATCCAGAATACAAAGCCTCAACAGATCCTCGAGTACCCTATTCACCCTTTCGGTTTGACCGTCCGTCTGTGGGTGATAAGCCGTACTTAGATTCAACCTCGTGCCCATAGCTTCTTGCAAGCTATTCCAGAATTGACTTGTAAAGATTGGGTCACGGTCACTGACTATACTAGAAGGGACTCCATGTAGTCTCACAATCTCACGAAGATATACAGACGCTAGCCCAGATGCGGTCCTCTTTCTCTTCACCGGAATGAAATGAGCCCATCGATAAAATCCATGGAAATACTCTCCCACTTCCAAAGTGGAACGTCTAGAGGATGCAATAGCCCACCGGGCTTCTTCGACTCGGCCTTAACTTGCTGGCAAATGATGCATCTAGAGACAAACTCTGCCACATCCTTCTTCATCCCAGACCAAAAGAAAATGCGCTTCATATCTTTATACATCTTATCTCCGCCTGGATGTATAGTCAACTTAGAGCGATGCGCTTCCTCAAGAACTCTTCTTACTAGATCTTCTACCATAGGAACACATAACCTTCCGTCTCTCCTCAACCAACCCTTGTCATCAATAGAATATCGAGCGAGATGACTAGACGCCTCTCCTCGAATCAGGTTATCCATAATCTCGTCTATCTGAGGGTCTTCTCTCTGCGAAGCCCCAACTTGATCAAGAAGGGTATGTCTGAGTTCCAGAGATGCTAAAGAACCGGTCATCGACTCAACCGCCAAAGAGAAATCAAAGGTTGCCACATACTCTAAATTCTTCATCTCAACGAATAGAGGACTTAGGGTCAACCTTCTTCTACTCAATGCATCTGCTACCACATTCCCCTTGCCAGGGTATAAGCTATCTCAAAATCGTAGGACGCCAAGAATTCCATCCATCTTTGTTGCCTCAGATTCAGATCCTTCTGAGAAAAGAGATACTTCAATGACTTGTGATCGGTATAAAGCTCAAATCTTTCTCCCAGAAGATAATGGCGCCAAGCCTTGAGTGCATATACTATTGCTGCCAACTCTAAGTCATGAGTGGGATAATTCTTCTCATGCACTTTGAGTTGTCTACCGCCAAAGCATATCACCCTTCCTTCTTGCATAAGAACAGCTCCTAACCCCGTGCCACATGCATCGGTGTATACTGTAAATAACTTCCCTCCATCGGGCACAGCTAGAACAGGTGCTGATGTGAGAGCTCTCTTGAGCTTCTGAAAAGCAAGCTCGCATTCTATGCTCCAAGCAAAAACTAAATTCTTCTTCATCAATTTAGTGAGAGGAGCGGAAATCTTCGTGAAGTCCTTGATGAACTTCCGGTAAAAACCCGCAAGACCTAGAAAACTTCTCACTTCGGTTGCATTCCTTGGAGTCTTCCAATCCTGAACTGCAACTACCTTAGCGGGATCCACCGCTAAGCCTTGCTTAGATACTATATGCCCAAGGAATCTAACTTCCCTTCTCCAAAAGTGACACTTGGAGAACTTGGCCTTCAACTGATGCGCTCTAAGCGTATCCATCACCTCCACGAGATGCCTTGCGTGCTCTTCCTCATCCTTAGAGAAGATCAGAATATCATCTACGAAGACCACGACAAACTTGTTCAAGAACTCCCTGAACACCCTACTCATCAAGTCCACGAAATACGCGGGTGCATTAGTCAAGCCGAACAGCATGACAAGCCATTCGAAGAATCCATCTGGAGTCTTGAACGCAGTCTTGTCTATACTATCTTCAGCTACCCTGAGCTGATGGAATCCAGTAGCAAGATCAAGCTGAGAGAAAACAGAAGCACCGACAAGCTGGTCAAAGAGATCATCAATCCTCGGTAACGGGTGTCTGTTCCTCTTAGTCAGCTTATTCAACTCTCGATAATCAACACAAAGTCGGAGAGATCCGTCTGCCTTGGTAGCAAATACCACAGGCGCTCCCCATTCAGATATACTTCGTCTAATGAAGTTCTTTTCAAGCAACTCCTTCACTTGCTTACTTAGCTCCCGCCTTTCACGCAGAGCCATGTGCCGAACGGGCAAAGAAACCGGCTTTGCATTATCTACCAGATAAATGCGGAAATCAATCTCTCGCTTAGGGGGCAACCCCCTAACTTCATCGAAAACATCCGGATACTCTCGAACCACTCTCACAGACTGAAGAGTTTCCATTGACGAGTCAAGTGATTCAAGATAGCACAACATGACGGGACCTCTCGGATCACAAGAAATCTCTAGGGTGTTTCCGAGGCGAGTCACGAGCCTCACAACCCTATGCTCACAATCAAGGATGGCTCCATATCTGGACAGCCAATCCATGCCCAATATCAATCCGTATCCCCTAAAACCAAGAACATAAGCACTGCACAAGAACTCTACACTCAGTATAGAGATCCTCAAATCCCCACATATCATAGACAAATGGGTGGAACCCCCAATAGGATTTGAGACACAGACGGGATCATCTACCAAGCTAGTACTAAGGTGCAAACTATCAACAAGATCAGATGAGATAAAGCTATGCGATGCACCAGAATCAAACAAGGTACGAACTGGAAAATCAGAAATATATACAAGGCTCTCAACAGAAATACTACCTCGATCGGGAACTGGAGCGGTATTGAGAGCGTGAACTTGCCCTCCTGAAGGTCCAGCACGTTGAGTCTGACCTTGGCCTTGCCCTTGCTTCTTCGGGCAATCCTTACTGAAATGTCCAGTCTTACCGCAGAAAAAGCATTCACCATTCTTCCTTTTCCTCTTCTTACAATCCTTAATAAGATGCCCATCTGAACCGCAATAATGGCACTTCTCCTTGTGGTTCTTGCCCTTGTTGTTGTTCCCCTTGTTGCCTTGACTCTTGTTCTTGTTCTGATTGCCTTGACTGCTTTGACCACTTGGATTACCCTGATTTCCTTTTCCCTGGGAGTCAGTCTTCTTGGCTTGAGTATCATTCATCTTGGTTTCTTTCTTGACATCTCCCTGAAGTAACGCCATATCAACCAAACTCTCAAACGTGGCCCCATGGGGAATATGTGACATAGCCAATCCCTGCAACGGCTCATTCAATCCTCTAGCAAAACGAAGAGCCTTCTTCTGAGGAGTATTTACCATATCCAAGCCAAAACGAACTAACTGATTGAACTTGTTCACATATTCTTTGACAGACATATCTCCTTGTTTCAAAGTTATGAACCTCTCCATTTGCAGATTCTCCTCAGCAGAAGATAGAAACTTAAGCATGAACCTTGCCCTGAAATCGGCCCAAGTCTCAACAGGCCTAGTACCATTGGTGACTTCCCACTAATAAGCGGCTTCATCCTTCATAAGCCACACCGCCAACAAGATCTTCCTCTGATCGTCTATGCCAAAGATAGCAAATAAATCCTCGGTCTCTTTCAACAAATTTCTGGCCTCTACAAAAGTCTCAGTGCCTTGAAAGTTCTTGCCACCCATTGCTTTGAAATCTTTGCAAGTCTTTGCGAAGTCAGCTTGAGGATGCTGAGGGGGAGGAGGAAGAGGAACCTCAGCAACAGGAGGAGGAGGAACATTAACCACCGGAGGAGGAGGAGGAGGAACATTAACTACTGGAGGAGGAGGAGGAGGGACATCTGCGGGGCCGGCTTCGGTCGCCCTAGCCTCCAAAAGTCTCCTATACCAAACAGGTACGTGCACTCCCTC
Source organism: Allium sativum (assembly GCA_030737875.1). Taxonomy (NCBI): domain Eukaryota; kingdom Viridiplantae; phylum Streptophyta; class Magnoliopsida; order Asparagales; family Amaryllidaceae; genus Allium; species Allium sativum. The sequence continues at coordinate 416,015,711 of CM060913.1, read as the reverse complement.
CGGAATAGCAAAGTTATCGGCCATACTGAAAACGAAGAAAAAGACAGATTCAGAATGGAGAAAAACGAAGGAATTTTGCTAATGGCTTTTTGGGGAATAGCCTTTAAAATAAACTAGACTTTTCTTTGGAAAATACTTTATACTTGGTTTTGAAAATAGTTTTCCAAAAGTTTCAAAAACCTTTTTGTTCCTTCTCGTAAACCATATGCTCCGATACCAAATGTAACACCCCACCTCCGCCAGGGTGTCTCTTGCAAGCACTCTGACTTTGGAGGGGCGTTTGAATCAGGTAAACATGCATAATGATATATCAAGGCAGAACAAGAACATATGTATATATGTAAACAGATTAAATAACATAGATAAAACAGCGGAAGATTTAAAATCATTTCAAAACCAGTCTGGTACAACATAATGTCAACTTTCCAAATAAACAAGTCTAGATAAAACAACATCAACTGAAAAACTGAAATACATAAGTACTAATCCCCAAAAGAAGTGATAGCCATAGCTAGCTTCATGTCAAACCGTACATGAGCTAAATCCCACAAGCAAGCGGTCAGAAATCCAGCTAAGCTCCAATATTCCCTCCCTGAGAACCTGGGGGGGGAACGGAAGAAAAGAGGCAAAAGAAAACAGGTCAGTCAAAAAGACTGAGTAAGCCCTACTACAATCATTGTAAACTGTTAAAGTTAACTGGCATGAGCAGCAGGTATGATCATAAGGATACTAGCATGATGATTTACTAACAAGGTAGATAAATGTGTCATCGCATAATCAGGATTAAGGTTTTGCACCACAGGTGTACTAACAAACTAACATGACTGGAATAAACAAGTATTGATCCCTTGGCCCATGCTTTGGCCCAATAACATGAAATGACCCTAGTACAAGGTCCAACCCAACGGTCTAGTCGATCGGCTCCCTAAGCCTAACTCGTCACGTGTTGGTGTCAATACGGCCCAAACATAATTGTAGTCGAACTGTGCCGGGTCCACCCTTCGGGTGTATCAAGCCCTAGGGTGCCAACCCCTGGACACCATAAACATGAGTGCACAGTCTCGATCTACTGGTACCCATGGGTGACTTCTCCAAATACGGACTACGTGCACGACCATAGTCCGTCCGGAACTACATCGGCGTAACACCCGGCCGTCGTTTATTGGGTCGCTTACCTCCAGCCCAGTAATCGTGCCCCCTCCCTAGCCTAGTCCCTAGGGCCTTAATGATACCGATTTTTGGGGATTACTGCGGAGTGGGCCCCCCATTGCTAGGATTTTCTAGTGGGTTAAGTACGGTTTAACCCTCTTGCTAATCATGGATTAACTTGGTTAAGTGTAACGATGAGTTCACGACTTAACCCCGATTAATCTACCAAGCCCAAATTGGTTAAGTATTAAGTGGACCATGACTTAACCCTAATCATGAGGCATTAACTTATTTAATGCGCCTTAACCTCTCACATTAGACCTTGTTGTGGTTACTAGTTAAGCCGGGCGGGTCCGGGTAGCTTTACACCACAACTTGGTCTAACCTCGGGTCCAAGGTACAACATGGCCAACTTCTCACATTGGGTCCTATTGTTTGTAGCAACTAGTTAAGCCGGTCGGTTCCGGGTAGGTTTACGCTACAAACTCAACCCAACCTCGAGTTGGTCACACTTATCTTTTCTAAGTGTCATGTCCATCATGTTTCCAAAACATGTTACAAATTTTCAAGCAATTGGGTAGACCTAACTTAATAGGTAAATTCCCAATGGGTAGACCTAACTTAATAGGTAAATTCCCAAGCTTATGTTTTTATGTCTTTTAAGTTTACCCAAACCCAAACGCAATCCCATCGCTTACATATCGCCATAGCGCATAAAGGATAGAAAGAGGGAACTTGGCATAATCATGACATAAAGGTGTTGAAGCCACAAGTTCAACATGGTGGCATAAGAAATGTACATATGTTCATATACTTGCATATTACATTTTTAGGCCTCAAAAGCATGCATAAAAACCAAACTTGGCATATTGGAGATACATGGTGCTAAATGACATGTAGACATGGCCATAAGTTCGCATTTAGCCTCACATGCAAGTTATCATAAGAGATATGATAACTTACATGTTGCCAAAATGCAACCTTTGGCATAAAGCTTGAAGCTTTATGTTCATAAACCCAAGATAAGCTTGCATAACATGATAGTATGAACAAAGTGTTCAACCCAAACTTGCATAACATAACTTGGCATACTTGCATATAAACTTGCATATCACAACATGATAAACTTGCATATAAACTTGCATATCACAACATAATAAACTTGCATATAAACTTGCATATCACAACATGATAAACTTGCATATAAACTTGCATATCACAACATGATAAACTTGCATATAAACTTGCATATAAACTTGCATATCACAACATGATAAACTTGCATATAAACTTGCATATCATACATTTAAATTTAGAGTTTAAGTATGAAAGTAGAATAGGGCTTACAATGCTTAAGAAGTCACACAAATATGACAAAGCCCTTATGAAATCAATCAAACCCAAAATGCAAGCTCTAATATAAAAACCCTTGAGCCAAAATGATCAAAACTCTTTCTTTATGATGAAAATATAAAATCTTGACTTGAATGCAAGCTAATGATGCTCATACATGTTTGAAAACACTTGTATGCATGGAAAATCTCTTGAAAATTTATTTAGGAATTTTATGAAGAGAGTGGAGGCCATGAGAGGATTGATTTTGCCATAGTTTAGTTGTAGGGTTGATTAATGATGACTTAGGCTAGGTTTAGGGGTCCTTTTATAGAAGTTTAGGTTAGTTTAGGCCATAGGATTAACCCTGGTTTAGATCTAAACCATCAAAAATCGTCATAGGCCAGCAGAACAGACCAGAGAACCAAAACAGGTGCACCAAGCCAGCCAGGGTCAAGCCAGAAAGTTGTGCAGGTTTCTGGCTCGACACGGGCGCACTTCCCAAGTGCGCCAGTGTATTTTTGTGCTGGCGCACTTCCCAAGTGCGCCAGTGCATTCTGGCTTGTTTTCGGTTTTTCTGCCTAACTTCGTTCGTCCATATGTTCTTCATACGGACTCCGATTTTCGAAAACTCGGACTCTATTTCGCGTATTTTTCCGAGACGAACGCAATGGCACAGACCGTTTCCCTTGATTCAGATTTTAGAATTAAATTCTACCTCGATTTATGTTATAACAGGTTATTGAAAATACGGGTTGTTACAAGGGAAGTGGATATAAACAAATGCGAAGTGCTAAATCCAAAGGAAAGAGTACGAACAGCACAACTAGACTCTACCAACAGAACTTTACTACATTTCTCCTAGGCACGCTTGGTGGTGAAAGTATGTACTTGCCCTTCTGAAAATCTTGTTCCTCATTCTTGCCCTTGTCCCTAATTATATGCCCTATCATACCCTAGCAAAGATACTTCCTCTTGTCTTAGGTTTTATGATTTCTTTCTCCGTACTGAGCTAAATCTACATCCATGAATTCCTCATCCTCGGGTTGTGCTCCTTAGCCAAACTCCTCATCCCTTTCTGTGTGTAGTCATGTTGACAATCCCTCGAAAGCTGCCTCCATCGTACGGAAAATCCTACTAAGCTTGGAAGAAAACTAACCGCAGGTGAAACTACTACGGTTATAGATGGAGGTCGGGCACTACTTCGCTTATCGATGAGGTTAACTCCCAGAAAGCCAGGAGCCCCAGAGACTCGAGAAAGAAGGAGACAAGAATTCAAATGGAGGAAGAAAAGATAATGCGTATGGCTTTTCGGGAATTTGTCTTTAAAACAAAACTTTTCACTGAAAATGCTTCTTTAAAAACTATTTTGAAAATAATTTTTCAAATCCTTTATCTGATCTGGTAACCTTCAGCTCTGATACCACGTGTAACACCCCACATCCGTTAGTGTCACTCACAAAGGGAATGCACTAAGTTCTGTGGAGCATTTAGGGTAAAAGATGCAGATAAATTACAAGATAGACAAAAATTAAACAGCGGAAAAACTTTGCTTTATTGATAAAATAGTCTGTACAAAGATTTCTTTACAAGATCAGAGTGTCATCTGTCTTACAAAATAAAGAAGCATAAAACAACATTTATATTTCCCCAAATTTTTGCAAGAGCCAGCCATAGTATCTGATAAGAGAATCCAAGCAACTTCGACAAATCTTCAAGCTGGGAAAGAGTGACAGTCCAACTTGACCTGAGCTATACTACTCCCTCCTCTACTACCTGGGGGGAAACGGAAGAAAAGAAGACGAAAGAAAAACAGAGTCAGACATAAAGCCTGAGTAAGTCCAGTAACTTCTAGCATGTGAACATGGAAAACAAAACGACATGAATTAACTGAATACAAGATTACACCATGACGATAGGGTCAACAAGAATAGACAAGGTAGTCACAAGATATGCTAAGATAAACTGGATACACTCTAATACTTTCGCCGCTTCGCTATTTCCTTGTTATACTGGTTTCTATATCTCTGCACCGCCTATCTAGTGTCCCATCTAGTAACGATAACGTGATCCCAATCCCTGTATTCTCCATTGCCTTCCGGCATACATTCATTATTTATTACCTAGATCAAATCTAGGGTTTTCTATCAAGTGCTTTCTAGATTTAACTAGAGTTTTACGCTATCTGCTGAACGCTTCTCGGATTCAGGGTTTATGCCACCTAGTTCAACTAGGAATTATGCTACCTGTCGAACGATGCCCCCAAGTCTAGGATACACTACCTAGAGTGGTATATGTTCCTATACTTCCCCACGCATGTATCGCGAATCGTTGTCGCTTGTCTAGGTGCACATGTCCCATAATGTGCGGTCCGAGTCCTGTGTCAGGGTAAATCAAGGAAAACAGAACTCGGTCGGGAGCTTTCAGATATCTACCGATGCAGATGCTAAGGTCTGTTTTTATTCCAGTGGCTATGGTCCCACTTGACCCCTCCCTCAACTAATGAAAGGCACACCTTGTAAAATGAGAACTATACGCCAGCCCCCGGTGCCCCACTATCCTATGGCCATCCGCAACCATAACTAGATAGCAAGTATATGGTCTTTTGGAGTTCTTCGCCTTTCCGCTTCACGTATCTCGATTGACTCAAGATGGATGGTAGACGACGACTTGCTATCACAGGGCTACCGTTTGCTCGCCGAATCACGCGGGTCCATCCTAGTCTTTAGGTTGCCATGTATTGCAACCAAGGCATACCCCTGGTTCTTCTACGCAGACCTTAACCTCTGTGGGCCCAGGCGGATCAGCTGCAGCCTCACAGAGGGATACCAAGAGCACCCTCACGTTCCCTCGAAGCCTCGGGCTTCGTAACCCAATTCGTTGGAGCCTTCTCTCTATTCAGACGGACATTCGCTCCTTCCCTTGTTAGACTAAGAATTACTACTTAATTTTACTAACTAAGATTTACCACTTAGTTTCCAGAATCGTTGTTTTCTAAGGTTTACTACTTAGTTCCCTTTCCCGTCAATTTAGATTGGTTAAGTGTCATTAGTCAATTCAAGCCAACTTAACCCTCTTCATTCATCCTGTTATACTAGTTAAGTGTTATTGGTAATTCATGTTGACTTAACCCCACCACAGACCAAGTTATATTGGTTAAGTATTTCTTATTACTTAACCCTACCCATTCACCCTGTATTTGTTAAGTTAACCTTGCCCGTCTTTTTTAACTAACCTGTTATTAACGGTTAAGTATTATCCCTTCATGTTTTAGACTTAACCCTATTCCTTTATCAAAATCTGATGGTTAAGTGTTTAATTTTACTTAACCCTACGGTCTAGCCCAGCTAACTTATCAAATTGGCTAAGTGTATTAAATCTTACTTAACCCCAACCTCTAGCCTAGTTAACATGTAAATTTGGCTAAGTGTATTAACTTTACTTAACCCCTACAAGTCTCGTTTTGCTACCTTGAGTTTGGTTTAGTGTCTCTATGGACTTAGCCCTCCCATTCTAGCTTAACTGTGTTAAGTTGGTTAAGTGTTCTTATACACTTAACCCTCCCTTTTTAGCTTAACTGTGTTAAGTTGGTTAAGTGTTCCTATGGACTTAACCCTCCCATTCTAGCTTAACTGTATGAACCTAACCCCACCTACCAGTCTTGTTATCATGTTAAGTTGGTTAAGTGTCTTAGTTAACTTAACCCTAGCATTCTTGTTCTAGCTTTAACTAAATAAATTAAAGCCATGACCACTCACATTAGACAGATATTGTTGCGATTACTGGATGTGCCGGTTGGTTCCGGGCAGGTTTACATCGCAACTCAGTCTAACCTCGGGTTAGGCTTATTCGTGTTTTCTAGTTCAAAGGGTTTTGATAAATTTTCAAATCAGGTTTTGAAAGTAACCATCCCGTCCGTCGGATCAGTTAGGGATAGCTAGGGAGAGCAGGAAACTTGTATTTTCCAAACTCAAGCCTAGACACTATCCTCTCTGTGACCCTAGAACTTTCTGGTGTTTCATTAAAAGAGATGTCGTTAATAAATCTTTAATTTGTCTAGATTAATATTTCCTCATTTATGACAAATTCTATAGGTAAATTAATCCTAATTTACTTATTTCCCAATTTCTCTTTTAATGTAAATTGTCAACATTTATTCTTACGGCCCATTTTCCCCTCTATATCATGTTTATGCTTTTTGGTATGTAAACCATACCAAATGAAGAGTCACTAACCATGATTCTGCTAATCCTGACAATTACCCCCAATTATGGCCAATTTCAAATTTATGCCAATTTACTTATCGAGCCAAATTAGCTAATCCAATTCTGATTAACATTCTAAGACTTATTACTCTAGTTCACTATTCATGTAAATGCTAGATTTACACGTCAATACAAGATTCAAATTACACATCTTATAATTCATGTCAAATTTATCCAATTTGCATTTCTATGAACATGCATAATACATGTTCCCAATTTATGCCAAATTCCAAGTTAAACTACGTTTTAGTAAATTTCATATTTTGCCCCAAATCGCATTCCCACCATTCGAAAAATCGTGTTTCAATCTAGATTCTAGATTCGTAGCAAATAGGGAATGAACCAAAGATTGCTATGAAAAGGATAGATATAACAACTGGCATAAAATGGTTTTGAATAACGACGTAGGTTCAAGAACATGGGTAGACCTAACTTAATAGGTAAATTCCCAAGGTCTAAAACCAAGAATAGACAGAGTAGGTTCAAGAACATGGGTAGACCTAACTTAATAGGTAAATTCCCATAGTCTAAAACCAAAGAAAATCAAAGAAAACCAAGGACAAGCAGAATAAATAATTGGGTTTAGCCCCAATCTCAAAATCACAGAACTTAAGCAACACTTTCCTAGTCAGGAATCATGGAGGTTAAATCACAGGTATCCTTGTTATGTCATAGGCGATAGTTTATGTTAATCAAAGGCATAGGTTTTGTCAAGGAAGTAATCCTCATAGTCATAGTCACAATCATAGGCAATGTTCATAGTCATAGGCAGTGTCCATAGTCATAGGCAATGTCCATAGTCATAGGCAATGTCCATAGTCATAGGCAAATGTTCATAGTCATAGGCATATGGTTTTTAGGTCCATAGTTTCATAGTCACGGTCTTATTTGTCTTTGAATCATGACAGTTCTTAATTAGGTCCAAGAGATAGGCACAGATTCGAATAGAAAGAAAGAGAATTGGCATATTCTTTTATTCATTCAATTTCATGTCATGAACGAAGAAAAACATTCAAATCTAGAAATAACTGACTTGCAGAGATTTAGATTTAGAAAAGAAAGATGGTGGTGCTATGATTCGTAGAAAATCATTCGTTGAAGTCGTTTGAACCTCCTTTTGAATCCTAGCTTGAATCTCTTCTTCTTGAAAGTCTTTTGAGCAGCATCTCCTCGTCTTGTTTTATTTTATATATATTATTTATTTATTTATATATTTTAGAGGAGGAGAAGAAGCCATGTCTAACTAGAATCTTCGCAGCATAAGGGTAGAGAAGAATTGTGAATAGAGGAGGAGACTAGGGCTGTTTATATAGTTGCTCAAAACCTTATCGTACACGCAGCGCTGAGTCAGCATTGAACCTAGTTAAGAAAATATTCCAGGTTCGCAGATGAATCTAGCCAAATCTTATCGTACATGCAGTGCTAAGTCAGCATTGGGTCCCACAAGCTGTTTTGGCGCAGAAATTTGAACTTCGAATGTTTGAATTTCTGGAATTTATTTAACTATTTTATTCACATGAAATATTCTTATATGTATACAATTCCTTTAACGACCATTTTACGCGTATATATATATATACGCACAACTTTCATTTTATTTTCAAAATTCGAACGATGTTGCACCGTTATTTAATTCTTGCCATATTTCATTTGCTATAGCCTTATCTTAAAATTTATCTTTCGTATACATATATTTCTGCATATATATATGTATATATATATATATTCTCATGTATATACATATATTTTCTTTATTTCCTTATATGTACGTTCTTATCCTTTCAAATTTTGAATTTGTATATGTACATATATTTGCATGTTCAGTTGGCCCTCTTTAAAACAGAGATAAAAATTATGCTGCCGCCGGGGTTCGAACCCCCGACCTCCCTGTTACAAATCCAATGCCTTAACCAACTGAGCTACAAAGTCTTTTGTTAATAAGTCTTAGAACAATGATAATTATTGTTCTTTCCTTACTTCTCTTTTTCATGTTAGTTACAATACTTAAATTAAACCAATGCATTATGTTTGCAAATCAGTGCATGCAACATATTTACATCGCGTGCAACCAATCCTTTTTTCTTTCATATATTAATTAATTTTCATTATACATCATCATATTAATCCTATCTATGGATATATATACATTTTTAATTACATTAAAAATACGGGGTGTTACATTCTCCCCCACTTAAAAGGATTTCGTCCCCGAAATCTTCAAGTTAGGAAGAATGTGTCCTACCATCCAATCACCCATCTACTCAACCATTCAATCACAGGCATTCGTTGTCCTTAAAAGATTTCTAATGCTTTCATGTTCATATGCATAGTGTGTGTATGTCTTTATCTACTGTAAAATCAGGTGGTCTACTGATTCAGTCGACCTCCTTAATGTGAGTCATGTCAGTGCCATGCGTCCAACCATGTATGCAAGCATCCCTAGTTATGTAAATACTATATGCGTGCACAACCATTCATCCATATGCAACACCCATATGATAACATATCAAGTTCAAGTTACAAACAAATACATATCTGTAAATGCAATATGAAAGCGTCTGAACTGGTCTAGTGCTTAATACGTATGTATATGCATCCACGAGAAACCATTAGCAACCACTCGCAACCATCAATCATAACATGTTTCAAATACATGTTTACACCCAAAAGAGTTTCTACCTAAAGATCGAAGATACGACCTAGAGGATATATTATGGAAAGAGAGAAACAATTGTGTGTAAAGCTCCTACAAAAAGGAATCAAGGATGCACCCTTAAGAAAAAGGGTATGATGCTAGTATCTAGCCCTCTTGAGCTTTACTCCACTGTATCTTAACTAATTTAACTTCATGATTGTGAAGTTCTGGATCTCCATTTCCGAAATAAACAGGTTAACTATGATACCAAGTGTACAATACCAAGTTGGTTTGAGGTATCTCCTCTTAGCTTATCTATAATGCCATAACTATAAGGGTCGAAAGGTCACTACGCACTTTCTAGAGTGCCCGCCACAACTATTCATTTCTCACGCAAACCACCCTAGTCGAACTTGACATTCCTCAAGTACAAGCCCCAAAGGCCTAAACCAATATCAGACAAGCACCCAAGGAATACCTCCTCCGAATTTAGATGATCTTCATGAGATGATATAAGCAAACTTGATAGCTATTCTCAAATCCCTACTAACCAAAAATAAACGGATCTAACCACCCACTGGATTTGAGACTCTAGTGGGATCTTTCTACTATACAAGTAATATGGTGCAGAGACTCAACTAGGGAAGTGGATATAAACAAATGCGAAGTGCTAAATCCAAAGGAAAGAGTACGAACAGCACAACTAGACTCTGCCAACAGAACTTTACTACCTTTCTCCTAGGTACGCTTAGTGGTGAAAGTATGTACTTGCCCTTCTGAAAATCTTGTTCCTCATTCTTTCCCTTGTCCCTAATTATATGCCCTATCATACCCTAGCAAAGATATTTCCTCTTGTCTTAGGTTTTATGATTTCTTTCTCCTTAGTGAGCTAAATCTACATCCATGAATTCCTCATCCTCGGGTTGTGCTCCTTAGCCAAACTCCTCATCCCTTTCTGTGTGTAGTCATGTTGACAATCCCTCGAAAGCTGCCTCCATCGTACGGAAAATCCTACTAAGCTTGGAAGAAAACTAACCGCAGGTGAAACTACTACGGTTATAGATGGAGGTCGGGCACTACTTCGCTTATCGATGAGGTTAACTCCCAAAAAGCCAGGAGCCCCAGAGAATCAAGAAAGAAGGAGACAAAAATTCAAACGGAGGAAGAAAAGATAATGCGTATGGCTTTTGGGGAATTTGTCTTTAAAACAAAACTTTTCTCTGAAAATGCTTCTTTAAAAACCATTTTGAAAATAATTTTTCAAATCCTTTATCTGATCTGGTAACCTTCAGCTCTGATACCACGTGTAACACCCCACATCCGTTAGTGTCACTCACAAAGGGCATGCACTAAGTTCTGTGGAGCATTTAGGGTAAAAGATGCAGATAAATTACAAGATAGACAAAAATTAAACAGCGGAAAAACTTAGCTTAATTGATAAAATAGTCTGTACAAAGATTTCTTTACAAGATCAGAGTGTCATCTTGCAAGAGCCAGCCATAGCATCTGATAAGAGAATCCAAGCAACTTCGACAAATCTTCAAGCTGGGAAAGAGTGACATTCCAACTTGACCTGAGCTATACTACTCCCTCCTCTACTACATGGGGGGGAACGGAAGAAAAGAAGACGAATGAAAAACAGAGTCAGACATAAAGCCTGAGTAAGTCCAGTAACTTCTAGCATGTGAACATGGAAAACAAAACGACATGAATTAACTGAATACAAGATTACACCATGACGATAGGGTCAACAAGATTAGACAAGGTAGTCACAAGATATGCTAAGATAAACTGGATACTCTCTAATACTTTCGCCGATTCGCTATTTCCTTGTTATACTGGTTTCTATATCTCTGCACCGCCTATCTAGTGTCCCATCTAGTAACGATAACGTGATCCCAATCCCTGTATTCTCCATTGCCTTCCGGCATACATTCATTATTTATTACCTAGATCAAATCTAGGGTTTTCTATCAAGTGCTTTCTAGATTTAACTAGAGTTTTACGCTATCTGCTGAACGCTTCTCGGATTCAGGGTTTATGCCACCTAGTTCAACTAGGAATTATGCTACCTGTCGAACGATGCCCCCAAGTCTAGGATACACTACCTAGAGTGGTATATGTTCCTATACTTCCCCACGCATGTATCGCGAATCGTTGTCGCTTGTCTAGGTGCACATGTCCCATAATGTGCGGTCTGAGTCCTGTGTCAGGGTAAATCAAGGAAAACAGAACTCAGTCGGGAGCTTTCAGATATCTGCCGATGCAGATGCTAAGGTCTGTTTTTATTCCAGTGGCTATGGTCCCACTTGACCCCTCCCTCAACTAATGAAAGGCACACCTTGTAAAATGAGAACTATACGCCGGCCCCCGGTGCCCCACTATCCTATGGCCATCCGCAACCATAACAAGATAGCAAGTATATGGTCTTTTGGAGTTCTCCGCCTTTCTGCTTCACGTATCTCGATTGACTCAAGATGGATGGTAGACGACGAGTTGCTATCACAGGGCTACCGTTTGCTCGCCGAATCACGCGGGTCCATCCTAGTCTTTAGGTTGCCATGTATTACAACCAAGGCATACCCCTGGTTCTTCTACGCAGACCTTAACCTCTGTGGGCCCAGGCGGATCATCTGCAGCCTCACAGAGGGATACCAAGAGTACCCTCACGTCCCCTCGAAGCCTCGGGCTTCGTAACCCAATTCGTTGGAGCCTTCTCTCTATTCAGACGGACATTCGCTCCTTCCTGTGTTAGAATAAGAATTACTACTTAATTTTACTAACTAAGACTTACCACTTAGTTTCCAGAATCGTTGTTTTCTAAGGTTTACTACTTAGTTCCCTTTCCCGTCAATTTGGATTGGTTAAGTGTCATTAGTCAATTCAAGCCAACTTAACCCTCTTCATTCATCCTATTATACTGGTTAAGTGTTATTGGTAATTCATGTTGACTTAACCCCACCACAGACCAAGTTATATTGGTTAAGTATTTCTTATTACTTAACCCTACCCATTCACCCTGTATTGGTTAAGTTAACCTTGCCCGTCTGTTTTAACTAACCTGTTATTAACGGTTAAGTATTATCTCTTAATGTTTTAGACTTAACCCTACTCCTTTATCAAAATCTGATGGTTAAGTGTTTAAGTTTACTTAACCCTACGGTCTAGCCCAGCTAACATATCAAATTGGCTAAGTGTATTAAATCTTACTTAACCCCAACCTCTAGCCTAGTCAACATGTAAATTTGGCTAAGTGTATTAACTTTACTTAACCCCTACAAGTCTCTTTTTGCTACCTTGAGTTTGGTTAAGTGTCTCTATGGACTTAGCCCTCCCATTCTAGCTTAACTGTGTTAAGTTGGTTAAGTGTTCTTATGGACTTAACCCTCCCTTTTTAGCTTAACTGTGTTAAGTTGGTTAAGTGTTCCTATGGACTTAACCCTCCCATTCTAGCTTAACTGTATGAACCTAACCCCACCTACCAGTCTTGTTATCATGTTAAGTTGGTTAAGTGTCTTAGTTAACTTAACCCTAGCATCCTTGTTCTAGCTTTAACTAAATAAATTATAGCCATGACCACTCACATTAGACAGATATTGTTGCGATTACTGGATGTGCCGGTTGGTTCCGGGCAGGTTTACATCGCAATTCAGTCTAACCTCGGGTTAGGCCTATTCGTGTTTTCTAGGTCAAAGGGTATTGATAAATTTTCAAATCAGGTTTTTAAAGTAACCATCCCGTCCGTCGGATCAGTTAGGGATAGCCAGGGAGAGCAGGAAACTTGTATTTTCCAAACTCAAGCCTAGACACTATCCTCTCTGTGACCCTAGAACTTTCTGGTGTTTCATTAAAAGAGATGTCGTTAATAAATCTTTAATTTGTCTAGATTAATATTTCCTCATCTATGACAAATTCTATAAGTAAATTAATCCTAATTTACTTATTTACCAATTTCTCTTTTAATGTGAATTGTCAACATTTATTCTTACGGCCCATTTTCCCCTCTATATCATGTTTATGCTTTTTGGTATGTAAACCATACCAAATGAAGTGTCACTAACCATGATTCTGCTAATCCTGACAATTACCCCCAATTATGGCCAATTTCAAATTTATGCCAATATACTTATCGAGCCAAATTAGCTAATCCAATTCTGATTAACATTCTAAGACTTATTACTCTAGTTCACTATTCATGTAAATGCTAGATTTACACGTCAATACAAGATTCAAATTACACATCTTATAATTCTTGTCAAATTTATCCAATTTGCATTTCTATGAACATGCCATAATACATGTTCCCAATTTATGCCAATTTCCAAGTTAAACTACGTTTTAGTAAATTTCATATTTTGCCCCAAATCGCATTCCCACCGTTCGTAAAATCTTGTTTCAATCTAGATTCTAGATTTGTAGCAAATAGGGAATGAACCAAAGATTGCTATGAAAAGGATAGATATAACAACTGGCATAAAATGGTTTTGAATAACGACGTAGGTTCAAGAACATGGGTAGACCTAACTTAATAGGTAAATTCCCAAGGTCTAAAACTAAGAATAGACAGAGTAGGTTCAAGAACATGGGTAGACCTAACTTAATAGGTAAATTCCCATAGTCTAAAACCAAAGAAAATCAAAGAAAACCAAGGACAAGCAGAATAAATAATTGGGTTTAGCCCCAATCTCAAAATCACAGAACTTAAGCAACACTTTCCTAGTCAGGAATCATGGAGGTTAAATCACAGGTATCCTTGTTATGTCATAGGCGATAGTTTATGTTAATCAAAGGCATAGGTTTTGTCAAGGAAGTAATCCTCATAGTCATAGTCACAATCACAGGCAATGTTCATAGTCATAGGAAGTGTCCATAGTCATAGGCAATGTCCATAGTCATAGGCAATGTCCATAGTCGTAGGCAAATGTCCATAGTCATAGGCAAATGTTCATAGTCATAGGCATATGGTTTTTAGGTCCATAGTTTCATAGTCATGGTCTTATTTGTCTTTGAATCATGACAGTTCTTAATTAGGTCCAAGAGATAGGCACAGATTCGAATAGAAAGAAATAGAATTGGCATATTCTTTTATTCATTCAATTTCATGTCATGAACAATGAAAAACGTTCAAATCTAGAAATAACTGACTTACAGAGATCTAGATTTAGAAAAGAAAGATTGCGGTGCTATGATTCGTAGAAAATCATTCGTTGAAGTCGTTTGAACCTCCTTTTGAATCCTAGCTTGAATCTCTTCTTCTTGAAAGTCTTTTGAGCAGCATCTCCTCGTCTTGTTTTATTTTATATATATTATTTATTTATTTATATATTTTAGAGAAGGAGAAGAAGCCATGTCTAACTAGAATCTTCGCAGCATAAGGGTAGAAAAGAATTGTGAATAGAGGAGGAGACTAGGGCTGTTTATATAGTTGCTCAAAACCTTATCGTACACGCAGCGCTGAGTCAGCATTGACCTAGTTAAGAAAATAGTCCAGGTTCGCAGATGAATCTAACCAATTCTTATCGTACTTGCAGTGTTATGTCAGCATTGGGTCCCACAAGCTGTTTTGGCGCAGAAATTTGAACTTCGAATGTTTGAATTTCTGGAATTTATTTAACTGTTTTGTTCACATGAAATATTCTTATATGTATACAATTCCTTTAACGACCATTTTACGCGTATATATATATACGCACAACTTTCATTTTATTTTCAAAATTCAAACGATGTTGCACCGTTATTTAATTCTTGCCATATTTCATTTACTATAGCCTTATCTTAAATTTTATCTTTCGTATACATATATTTCTGCATATATATATATATATATATTCTCATGTATATACATATATTTTCGTTATTTCCTTATATGTACGTTCTTGTCCTTTCAAATTTTGAAATTGTATATGTACATATATTTGCATGTTCAGTTGGCCCTCTTTAAAACATAGATAAAAATTATGCTGCCGCCAGGGTTCGAACCCCCGACTTCCCTGTTACAAATCCAATGCCTTAACCAACTGAGCTACAAAGTCTTTTGTTAATAAGTCTTAGAACAATGATAATTATTGTTCTTTCCTTACTTCTCTTTTTCATGTTAGTTACAATACTTAAATTAAACCAATGCATTATGTTTGCAAATCAGTGCATGCAACATATTTACATCGCATGCAACCAATCCTTTCTTTCTTTCATATATTAATTAATTTTCATTATACATCACCATATTAATCCTATCTGTGGATATATATACATTTTTATTACATTAAAAATACGGGGTGTTACAAGAATACACTGGATAAACGTAATCATCAGAGTTACACAGTATACAAGATCATACTTAGTACAAATACAGTTCAGCTATACATAAATGTCTACAGCGGAAAACAAACATAATGTACAATAGGAGCTGAACAGCATAAAAAGAGATAAATGATAGAATCCATCTTCAGCTCCAGCTGTCCCGAAAAAGCCAGCTAAAACCTGAATACAAGGTTGCCCGTGTAGAAAAAAGGGCACCTGAGTTTGAAAGTGAAACAAACTACGAGTCAGTCATGGGACTGGTATGACAAATCTACTCCACACATTTAAAATATGGCTAATCACAGGACCATGCCACTTTCGTGGAACGGATTTACTCCATGGGATTGCCAGTGCTTTAAAACAAATCATTCTTTTAAACATCGCAACGCTTTTTATAAAAATGAAGCCATTATAAGACTCAGTTCCCATCACACAACGCAACGCAAACCGGAGGATAGAGTTTTTACCTTATAACGGCCAAAATATGCTTGATACGAATAAAAAAAAGCATTTGATATTACTACTAGTGTTTATATGTTTCAAAAACAATTTCAAATCATAACTATCAATCATAGGCGACATGAGTGTCCCATGCCACTATGTCGCCAAATATAGGTATACAATCAAAACCGCACAGTCACGTATTTGGAAATTGGATTTCCGTCATGAACCAAGGCAAAAGATAGTCCTTACCGAATTCGAGACAATCTAGCCTACCATGTCTCAGGAACAGCCGCAACTGCCCCATGGATCGTCAGGGCCGGTCCACCGATGTGGATTATTCTACCTGAACATTACGTTTCCCCGCCCTATGGGGGCGTAAATGAGCCAACGAATGACTCAATCGGTCCCGGATCGACCGATAAAACCGAGGCGCCTCGCTATCCATCATCCACATGAGTAAAATGTCAGGCCGTGTAAAAACACCGACACAACTCCTAGCTAGAAAGAAACGCAAGCCCTCCCTGAGGTCCTTCTCCCGTTTCTGGTTCATACCGAGGTGTGAGGCTCGCGAATTCACGTTGTACCCAAAGCTACGCCACACAGGCGGTGCTTTGATCATCAATCACAAGACTTTGCTTTTCAACAAAAGCCCTTATCACTGCATCTTAGCATGTCACACAGGAAATTCACACCATGCAACTGATGGCTATCAATCACATAGAATAAATTCCAATGTCAGACACACAATCCATTTACAAGTCCGTTCTGGGTCGGAACGAAACCGGAGGCACTATATACCTCACATATCCATCGATCTCCACGTACGTCCGGGCGATCACCACTCATTATCCATATTTTGGGATGCCTCCCAATCAGGACATCGGTTACCGTCTAAACAAGGTGAAGATCGGTCTTCGACCACCGTCTTCATCTTCGACTACTTATCGTCGATTCAGTTATTCAGAATGGGATAAACCCGGTCTTTCTGAGCAACTCGCGTATGTAATAAACAAGTGCCACACAAACACATATACGCATCATTTCAATTCACTAGTCGCTAACCGTAAATCAGTAAGAGAACGATTTCCCAAATATTAACCCCGAAGGCCGAAACCAACATCAGATCAACACCCAGGAAACAATTCTACTTAGCCAACCTTCAGTTAGTTTCTAAATTTCACATCCATATCGTTTATAATATTTTATAACGATTTATCGCTATTTTTATTTATTTTAAAATAGCCAATTTATTCAAAACGACGCTTCGGGCCATAACACGGCCGTGGCGCTGTTTTTCTTCAGATTTGATTTACACATATCTGAAAATCTAACCGTTGGATCTTCACAAAATTTACATCATTAGAAAGATCTTTTCAAAACGAATCCAACGGTTCCAGTTTCGGGAAAATCCGACGGTCGGATCTCCCGGTATAATCGTTTGAAGTTTCGATTTCAAAATACGAACTACAGCGTCGTTATTCGATTTAATATAATTATATTTATATATATATATATATATATAATTGATTCTGGCGCTGTTTTTCTTCAGATTTGAATTAAACATTCCAGACAATCCAACCGTTGAATTTTTACAAAGTTGGTGCCATTGGAAAGATATTTCCAAAGCGAACCCAACGGTTGCGGTTTCGGGAAAATCCGATGGTCGGATCTCCCGCACTAATCATTTGAAATCACGGTTTCAAAATACGAACTCCAGCTTCGTTTTTCGATATATTTCAATTCCATTTATATATATATATATATATATATATATATATATATATATATATATATATCGATTCTTCGATTTCAAAACTATATTATTTTCCTTCCTTTGATAAAAATGATATTTTTATACAACCGACAATTATTCCAACACTTCGCTATTTCAACTATTCGTGTATATAGTAAAAATGTGATTTTTATTGTAAAACGATTTATTTCAAAACACGACTATTTTATATAGTTAATACAGGTGATAAAAATAGGATTTCTATTATAAAACAATTTATTTCAAAACAAGATTATTTTATATAGTTCATATTGATGATAAAAATAGGATTTTTATTATAAAACAATTTCTTTCAAAATATGAATACCATTCAACACATGAATTTAAATTCAACGAATGAATTTCGATTCAACACATGAAGGTTTTCTATAGTTTATATATATAGATAAAAAGGTGATTTTTATCGTTAAAACAATTTATTTAAAACACGAATACCATTCAACACATGAATTTCAATTCAACGAATTAATTTCGATTCAACACATGAAGGTTTTCTATAGTTTATATATATATAGATAAAAAGGTGATTTTTATATTTAAAACACGAATACCATTCAACACATGAATTTCAATTCAACGAATGAATTTCGATTCAACACATGAAGGTTTTCTATTCAACAGACGAATATAATTTCAACACAGGAAAATAATTCCAACACATGAATATTATTCAAAATTTTGGCAGCATAACGGCAGGGTAGTAAAAACCGGGACCGTCCCTAGTATGGCTCCTCGCTCTACCTTAAAGCCTCGCAGCTTTTGACAATGTGGAATCATGCATCTAGTTCGCACGCAGGTGGCATGTATTTTTTTTCATTTCCACAAACTAATCATATGTGGTTTCAACCAAATATTTCTCAACCACGAACAGGTATTTTTCAACCATAATCAATTAATTTCAGCCACAAACAATTTCAATCAACCATTCGCTATCAACCATTTTTCACACCAATCACAACCAATAAATATCGTCCATGGTTTGTGGACGAGGGGCGTATATATATATATATATATATATATATATATATATATATATATATAGCATTTCACTTCTATTTCAACACATATATAATTTTTACAACGCATATACAACTTATACATCGAACGTACAACTTATACAATGCTTATACAAGAGGTGTACAACGCTTATATAACTCATACATCGATTATATAATTTATACATCGTCGTTTTTCCATATCGTTTATAAATTAAAAATCTCACATTGGGTTCCACTCCACGAAAAATAGCAAAAGGCTCAGAAAAATATGCGGTCTCTTCTAGAATGTAGAAGGCGTCCAGACGAGTCCACTGTCTCTTGTTTCACTGAATTTCGTCAACATAGCAAAAAGATATGATTTTTACAGTGAAATCAAAATCTGTAGCGCTTTAAAGTGCTATTAAATAGTTTAATATAAAATCAGTCGTACCTTTCTGATGTTGTTCAAAACTAGGGTCTCGTTTTTCGTGCAATCCGTCGAGTTTGGTGACGATCGGCCAACGCCACCTTGGAGAGCTTGGAGAGGCACACAGATCGACCCCGGGCTTGGCAAACTCGACGACGTCCAGCAGCTCTGGCGGCGGCTTGAAGTTGGCGAATTCGAGCAGGTGGATCTCGAGCTATAGGCAACGAAAAAATCCAATACTTATATGGATTTGAAGAGAATTCGAAGCTCCACAAAATCCCTAACTGTGGCGTTGCATTTTATCGAGTGTATAACGAAGAATCGAAGAGAGAAGGTCTGGAGCTTTTATCGCCGTCGGTCAGATGGTTTTATCGGGGAGAGGGAAAGATGTTGACCAATGGAATATTTTTATTTATTTATATATTTTAAAATCTCTAAAATACCCTCTTCCACACACGAACACCAATCCAAACCCAACGACTGTCGTCCCTAGCGTTTTACCCCCATTCCGAACACAATGGGATATGTTTCGTAGGCCCATTCGACTGTTTTAGTCAGTTTTCATTCAAATTAAAATATAAAACATTCAATATTTAATTTGAACATACATTTCAATTTGCCGGGGCCACATACTGATTCGAAAAATTCCAGAAAAATAAATCTAGCTATGTTTTGACGATACGGTCCCAACAAAACTAGTTTCGTCGAATTCCGAGACCGTTTGAAAAATGGCCCATTTCTGGTCGATCCAATTTAACTGTAATTGACCAAAACACATTTTACTTTGCCACGCTCACATACTAGCTTCAAAAATTATGAAATTTTAAACCTAGCAATAACTTCACATCCCGGATCTAACAAAAGTGATTTCATCGAATTCCGAGGTCGTTTGCAAAATGGCCATTTTCACGGGCTATATAAATTCCATAGCGACCTTTCTGAAAATTCATTTGGCCATAATTTTTGCTTTCGGCTATGAAACTTCGATTCTTCAGATTCGTTAGAAAGGTATTCACTAACAGATTTAAATATTTTTGATTTCACTCAAATCCGTTTTGTTTTGCACCCGGTACAGTCAGTCAAAGTTTGAATTCAAATTTTGAAACTACCGCGCCATATCAGGCCTTGTTTATAATTCAAAGTAATTATATTTATTTTCAACTTCGATTCAAACTTACTTTTCATCATTATTATTTAAAATATTTAAAATCCACTATTTTAGCCAATTTAAATTTTTTAAATTGGTTCAGATTTTCCGGGTCGTTACAATCTCCCCCACTTAAAACTTTTCGTCCCCGAAAAGGAACAAAGTCGAAAGTGGTTTGATTAATCAACTCTACGTTCAATCTGGCTTCCATTCTCCAACTTTTCAGTTTCTGAGAATTTTCAAATTCTTCAAAAATTTAGCTAACACCCGGAATTTTCGAATTTTTTTGCCATAACCTCCTTTGTACGGGGAGAGGTTTGGAAATTTATTGGGCCGTATTAGGTACCCAATAAATCCTATAAAGCATACACATATTTATAGTGATATATTCTGGTGTTTACAGGGGAGCGTGTATAGATAATAACTCCAGAGAATAAATTCTCGTCACCCTGTCAAAGCCTGAGGGAGTGTGTATTTTAATTGCTCCAGAGGATAAATCCTCGTCACCTCGTCTCGTGTGGGAAATAAATAATCCATGTGTCGTATCTAATAACTAAAGAGACGTGATTATTGTCAACTCCAGACCCGTGTGGGGTTTTTATTAATCTGGCAATTTTATCGTTACAATTTATATGGTCATATCAGTCATCAGTTCAACCTGTAAAATATAGTCATCGCAATACAAGCCTCTCGCTCGTATGGTAAATCTTCCACCGCGTCACACAAGCTCCAAATGCTTACGTGGTATATGATGAAGTATGCCTATCTTCAGAAGTATGCCACGTAGTGCTATACAAAATTAATTGTTACTATCCTATGGCGATGTTTATTATTTCACACAGAACAACCAACATTCCGCATCCAATGGCATTCACAGGAGTTGATATAATAATATTTCGCATCCAACTCATTAAGGTTTACCTATTTGTCGGGCATGCAAATAAATTCTTTACTCAACAACTATCCAATTACCTGTTCAAACATATATAATGCACAAGTATATATTTCTATCTATTTTCTAATTAGTTCAATGTGTGATTTAATCGAATAAATCCTACCATTCATTCACTTATTAATTAAATTAACCATCGTTTCAATAATTTAATTAATCCAATTTATTATCACACAATGCAAACAACAAGCAATTTGTTTTTAACTCTTCAAAAATATACTAATCAATTTCTATATTCTTTTAAAATCATTCAGACTATAGAATTAAAAGTGCACATCCATGGAAAGAAAGTAACAACTAAGTAGAGAACTAATTGGTAATGCAAAGTATGGTAAATGTACCTTGCACCGGAGTCAATCAGAGATATCTACTCGACACTTTGGATAGGCTTTCTGAATGCTCTCCTCAGTTTCCAAAGTACAATCTCGTGGATCTCCACTCCATTGCACTTTGACTAAGTGAACCTTCTTGTTCCTCAGATCTTTGGTTTCTTTGCCGATAATCTTTAGCGGCTCTCTTCTCACAGCCAATTCAAGGGTAATTTCAATATCCTGTTGCGCTGCTTCTTCCACGATCATGTATGGATCATGAACGTGCTTTCGAAGTTGAGATATGTGAAATACATCATGCACTCCAGGCAACCAATCAGGCAATTTAACCCTATAAGCGAGAGTTCCAATCCGTTCCAGAATAGGAAATGCACCAATGAATTTGGGCGCCAACTTCCCTGTTTTACCGAACCGGATAACTCCTCTCATCTGCGATACTTTCAGATATACATAGTCGCCAACAGCAAATGATATATCTCTTCTTCTCCTATCGGCATAACTCTTTTGTCGGCTTTGAGCGGCGAGTAATCATTTCTTAATGAAATCGACTTTGTCGGCAGCTTCTCGGATCATATCAGGCCCTAACACAAGTCAATTACCGGGTTCGACCCAACAAGCAGGAGATCGGCACGGTCTACCATACAACGCTTCAAATGGTGACATTGTCAGGCTCGCCTGGTAGCTGTTGTTATATGAGAATTCAGCTAAATGCAGATGGTCTTCCCATAATCCACCGAAATCTAGAACACAAGCCCGCAATAGATCTTCTAAAATACGATTCACCCTCTCAGTCTGACCATCTGTCTGAGGATGATAAGCGGCGCTCAAGTTCAGTTTTGTTCCCATCTCTACTTGAAATGCCTCCCAGAATATGCTAGTGAATATTGGATCTCTATCACTCACTATACTGATCGGCACTCCGTGTAGTCTAACAATTTCCTTGAAGTATATCTGCGCCAGACTCTGAGCAGTTCTGTTTGATCTGACAGGTATGAAATGGGCGGTCTTCGTGAAGCGATCTACGATCACCCAAATACCGTCATTTCCTTTTCTGGTTCTGGGCAAACCATCAATGAAGTCCATGGAAATATGTTCCCACTTCCAGCCTGGAACGTCCAGCGGTTGCAACAATCCAGCCAGTTTCTGTTGGTGGCTTTTGACTAGCTGGCAAGTAGGGCATCGACTAACATATATCGAGATGTCTCTTTTTAGCGACTTCCACCAGAATGTTCGCTTGATATCGTTATACATTTTACTCACACCCGGATGGATGCTAAGCTTAGATTTATGGCATTCATCAAGCACATCTCTTCTGAGTTCAGGAATTTCTGGAACACAAATTCGTCCTTGTAACCTCAGAATCCCTTCGCTGTCGAGCTGGAAATCCGAAACATTGCCTTCACGAATTCGCTGACTCGTTCCTTTAATAAATTGGTCGTCTTTTTGGAGAGCCGATATCTTGTCAATCAAAGAAGTCGCAATGATAAAACTGACGATCGTTTCATTCTTTCGGCTTAACGCATCGGCCACGACATTGGCTTTCCCTGGAGTGTATAGAATCTCAAAATCATATGCTGCAAGGAACTCTAGCCAACGTTGCTGCCTCAGATTCAGGTCTTTCTGGGTGAACAGATACTTTAACAACTGATGGTCTGTATACAGTTCGAATTTCTCACCCAGAAGATAGTGTCTCCAGATTTTCAAAGAGAATACGATAGCCAACAACTCAAGATCATGAGTTACATAGTTTTTCTCGTGCGGCTTCAGTTGACGGCTAGCATAAGCAATCACTTGGCCTCTTTGCATTAACACTACGCTAAGGCCTTCTCTAGAGGCATCTGTCCAGACTTTTAAATCCTGATTGCCATCGATAATGGTTAACACTGGAACAGTCGTTAATCTTAACTTTAGCTCTTCAAAAGCCTCCTCACATTCTGGAGTCCATTTGAATTTTGAGTGCTTCTTTGTAAGCTTCGTTAAGTGACCAGATATCTTCGAAAAGTTTTTAATGAACTTCCGGTAATAACTAGCCAATCCAAGAAAACTGCGAACCTCTATAGGAGTACTAGACTGTTTCCAGTTTTGAATAGCTGTGATTTTACTTGGATCCACAGCAATTCCTTCCTTCGATACAACGTGGCCAAGAAATTTCACTTCATCTTGCTAGAATATACATTTGGACAGTTTAGCTTTCAATACATTCCTTCTGAGAATTTCCAGAACCTGTTCCAAATGCTTTTCACGTTCGGCCTTTGATATAGAGAAGATTAGAATATCATCAATAAAAACCAGAACAAATTTATTCAAAACATATCTGAACACTCTATTCATCAGATCGACGAAGTAAGCTGGAGCGTTACATAAGCCGAACGGCATTACTAACCACTCGTAAAATAAGTCTGGACCTCTGAATGTTGTCATTGGAACACACTCTTCGGCAATTCAAAGCTGATGGAAGCCTGTAGCTAGGTCCATTCTTGAAAATACTTGTGCTCCATTCAGACGATCCAATAAATCATCAATTCGAGGCAATGGATATTTGTTCTTTATTGTCTGCTTGTTCAAATCACGATAATCCACACATAGCTGTAGAGTACCGTCAGATTTTGGGACAAACACCACTGCTGCACCCCAATCAGAGAAACTAGGCCTGATCAGACCCTTCCATACGAGCTGTCATGTTTGATTGTCTAATTCCTCTTTCTCTTTCAAGGACATTCTTCGAATAGCTTGAACTACCGGCCTCGCATTTGGAATCAAAGCAATCTTGAAATCTATTTCTCTCTGTGGAGGTAAGCGAACAACTTCTTCAAACACATCCGCATAATTCTTAACGACAGGAATATCTTTAATGAAATCGGGAATATTCTCTGTGACTGCAGGGATATTTTCTATTTGAGTAGGAGAAACATCCAACGCTGCCTAAAAGTCTTTTCTATTTGAATTCTGGCCTTCACAGGGAATGGTTATATAATCACCTGATTTTATCTTTGCCTTAATGACTTTGTCGGCGCATTTAACCTCAGCTTCATATTTGGTCAACCAGTCTAACCCCAAGATAAGATCAAATTCTGTAAAATCCATGACGACTGCGATGGTAGGGAACCGATAACGAGAAAAAGAAACAGGCACTCCACAAACCCAACTGAGATCGATGGAACCCCCGACCGGATTTTGGACAGTCATTGGTTCTTTGAGCTTCTTCAAATTTAAATCCAGTTTCTTAACTGCATTCATTGCAACAAAGCTCCGCGATGCGCCGGTGTCAAACAGTACTTTAATTGGGATATCTTTGACCATAAGCGTGCCTTCTACAACATCTGGCCTTTCCTGAGTAGAAGAAGATGCAAGCACTTCTGCCACTTCATTTACCTGAGCCTCTTTGATCTTTTTCAAAAGCCAGCAATCTTGCTTTACATGACCAGCCTGTTGGCAGAGATTGCATTCCCTACTTTCCTGAAGCTTTTCGCCGGATTTAAATCCATCATTCTTTCGTCTGTTCGAAGATCTAAAGTTTCTCATCGAATGCACTTGCTGATCACACTTTAGACATATGAATGTCATTACCTTTTTTGATTGATCTTTGGCCTCTTTATGACTTCACCCTTCGTACTGGCCTCAGGCTGCACACTTATCTCTGGGCTATCAGCTTCAAATTTTCTTTTGCTGCTAGAACTGATTTCTTCTTCGTCTCACAACATACCTTTCCTATCGAGATCCTCATACTGGTAGGCCATGTATATCATTTCAGAAAAAGGAAGCTTCACATTCCTCATTACACTGTTCTGATATTTTCTTTGAAGCCCGTTGATAAATCTCAAATTCTCCCTCTTCGGATTTTGAATTAGATGAGGGGCAAAGTGAGAAAGTTCATTGAATTTCTTATGATATTCTGGAATGGTCATATCTCCTTGTATCAGATAAGAAAATTCATCACATAGTCGCTCAATTGCTTCAGGAGGAGTAAATCTTTCCAGGAAAATCACTTTGAATCTATCCCAGGTGATATCACCTTCTGGATTATCCTTGATAACCGAATCCCACCAGAACAAAGCTTCATCTTAGAGTGCCCAGGATGCCAATAATCTTTTCTGGTCATCTCTCAGCTTTAATCCTTCAAAGATTTTCTCAGCCGAATGAATCCAGACTTGTGTTTTCATAATTGATTCTTCACCCGAGAAGGGTTTTCCACCCAGATTTCTATATTTCATAAATAGAGCTTCTATATCCGGGTCAGTATTACTTCTTCTGTTTCTGGCACTCATTTTCTAGTACTTCTGCAAATAGCAGATCAAGTGTCAGGTCACAAAAAAGATATTTCAAAATATAGAGACAAATACTTGAATGTAAATGTGTCTATCTATGTGTTATTTCATTCTGCTACTCATACTAGGATATTACTGATCTTATTTGTATTGAGTTACTCGTCCCAGAACACTACTGGTTCTATTTCTGACGAGTTCGTTAATATGTTATATTCCAGCACTAAGCTTAACCAAAACTCTGATACCACGTTGTAACGTCCCCAAATCCCGTACCGACGGTGACAAGGGCAATCTTTGGAATATAACACATAAACAGATAATAGCAGAACAGAAATAAATAAATACACCAGATAATGCACAATAGAATACACTGGATAAAAGTAATCATCAGAGTTACACAGTATACAGGATTATACTTAGTACAAATATAGTTTAGCTATACATAAATGTCTACAGCGGAAAACAAACATAATGTACAATAGGAGTTGAACAGCATAAAAAGAGATAAATGATAGAATCCATCTTCAGCTCCAGCTATCCAGAGAAAGCCAGCTAAAACCTGAATACAAGGCTGCCCGTGTAGAAAAAGGGGCACCCGAGTTTGAAAGTGAAACAAACTACGAGTCAGTCATGGGACTGGTATGACAAATCTACTCCACACATTTAAAATATGGCTAATCACAGGACCACGCCACTTTCGTGGAACGGATTTACTCCATGGGATTGCCAGTGCTTTAAAACAAATCATTCTTTTAAACATCGCAACGCTTTTTATAAAAATGAAGCCATTATAAGACTCAGTTCCCATCACACAATGCAACGCAAACCGGAGGATAGAGTTTTTACCTTATAATGGCTAAAATATGCTTGATACGAATAAAAAAAAAGCATTTGATATTACTACTAGTGTTTATATGTTTCAAAAACAATTTCAAATCATAACTATCAATCATAGGCGACATGAGCGTCCCATGCCACTATGTCGCCAAATATAGGTATACAATCAAAACCGCACAGTCACGTATTTGGAAATTGGATTTCCGTCATGAACCAAGGCAAAAGATAGTCCTTACCGAATTCGAGACAATCTAGCCTACCATGTCTCAGGAACAGCCGCAACTGCCCCTTGGATCGTCAGGGCCGGTCCACTGATGTGGATTATTATACCTGAACACTACGTTTCCCCGCCCTATGGGGCGTAAATGAGCCAATGAATGACTCCATCGGTCCTGGATCGACCGATAAAACCGAGGCGCCTCGCTATCCATCATCCACATAAGTAAAATGTCAGCCCATGTAAAAACACCGACACAACTCTTAGCTAGAAAGAAACGCAAGCCCTCCCTGAGGTCCTTCTCCCATTTCTGGTTCATACCAGGGTGTGAGGCTCGCGAATTCACGTTATACCCAAAGCTACGCCACACAAGCGGTGCTTTGATCATCAATCACAAGACTTTGCTTTTCAACAGAAGCCCTGATCTCTGCATCTCAGCATGTCACACAGGCAATTCACACCATGCAACTGATGGCTATCAATCACATAGAATAAATTCCAATGTCAGACACACAATCCATTTACAAGTCCGTTCTGGGTCAGAACGAAACCAGAGGCACTATATGCCTCACATATCCATCGATCTCCACGTACGTCCGGACGATCACCATTCATTATCCATATTTCGGGATGCCTCCCAATCAGGACATCGGTTACCATCCAAACGAGGTGAAGATCGGTCTTCGACCACCGTCTTCATCTTCGATTACTTATCGTCGATTCAGTTATTCATAATGGGATAAACCCGGTCTTTCTGAGCAACTCGCGTATGTAATAAACAAGTGCCACACAAACACACATACGCATCATTTCAATTTATTAGTTGCAAACATTAAATCAGTAAGAGAACGATTTCCCAAATATTAACCCCGAAGGCCGAAACCAACATCAGATCAACACCCAGGAAACCATTCGACTTAGCCAACCTTCAGTTAGTTTCTAAATTTCACATCCATATCGTTTATAATATTTTGTAACGATTTATCGCTATTTTTATTTATTTTAAAATAGCAAATTAATTCAAAACGATGCTTCAGGCCATAACGCGACCGTGGCGCTGTTTTTCTTCAGATTTGATTTACACATATCGGAAAATCTAACCGTTGGATCTTCACAAAATTTATATCATTAGAAAGATCTTTTCAAAACGAATCCAACGGTTCCAGTTTCGGGAAAATCCGACGGTCGGATCTCCCGGTATAATCGTTTGAAGTTTCGATTTCAAAATACGAACTGCAGCGTCGTTATTCGATTTAATATAATTATATTTATATATATATATATAGTCGATTCTGACGCTGTTTTTCTTCAGATTTGAATTAAACATTCCAGACAATCCAACCATTGGATTTTTACAAAGTTGGTGCCGTTGGAAAGATATTTCCAAAGCGAACCCAACGGTTGCGGTTTCGGGAAAATCCGATGGTTGGATCTCCCGCACTAATCGTTTGAAATCACGGTTTCAAAATACGAACTCCAGCTTCGTTTTTTGATATATTTCAATTCCATTTATATATATATATATATCGATTCTTCGATTTCAAAACTATATTATTTTCCTACCTTTGATAAAAATGATATTTTTATACAACCGACAATTATTCCAACACTTCGCTATTTCAACTATTCGTGTATATAGTAAAAATGTGATTTTTATTGTAAAACGATTTATTTCAAAACACAACTATTTTATATAGTTAATATAGGTGATAAAAATAGGATTTCTATTATAAAACAATTTATTTCAAAACAGGATTATTTTATATAGTTCATATTGATGATAAAAATAGGATTTTTATTATAAAACAATTTCTTTCAAAATATGAATACCATTCAACACATGAATTTCAATTCAACGAATGAATTTCGATTCAACACATGAAGGTTTTCTATAGTTTATATATATATAGATAAAAGGTGATTTTTATCGTTAAAACAATTTATTTAAAACACGAATACCATTCAACACATGAATTTCAATTCAACGAATGAATTTCGATTCAACACATGAAGGTTTTCTATTCAACAGACGAATATAATTTCAACATAGGGAAATAATTCTAACACATGAATATTATTCAAAATTTCGGCAACATAACGGCAGGGTAGTTAAAACCGGGACCGTCCCTAGTACGACTCCTCGCTCTACCTTAAAGCCTCGCAGCTTTTGACAATGGGGAATCATGCATCTAGTTCGCACGCAGGCGGCATGTATATTTTTTTCATTTCCACAAACTAATCCTATGTGGTTTCAACCAAATATTTCTCAACCACAAACGGGTATTTTTCAACCACAATCAATCAATTTCAACCACAAACAATTTCAATCAACCATTCGCTATCAACCATTTTTCACACCAATCACAACCAATAAATATCGTCCATGGTTTGTGGATGAGGGGCGTGTATATATATATAGCATTTCACTTCTATTTCAACACATATATAATTTTTACAACGCATATACAACTTATACATCGAACGTACAACTTATACAACGCTTATACAAGAGGTGTACAACGCTTATATAACTCATACATCGATTATATAATTATACATCGTCGTTTTTCCATATCGTTTATAAATTAGAAATCTCACATTGGGTTCCACTCCACCAAAAATAGCAGAAGGCTCAGAAAAATATGCGGTCTCTTCTAGAATGTAGAAGGCGTCCACACGAGTCCACTGTCTCTTGTTTCGCTGAATTTCGTCAACATAGTAAAAAGATATGATTTTTACAGTGAAATCAAAAACCGTAGCGCTTTAAAGTGCTATTAAATAGTTTAATATAAAATCAGCCGTACCTTTCTGATGTTGTTCAAAACTAGGGTCTCGTTTTTCGTGCAATCCGTCGAGTTTGGTGACGATCGGCCAATGCCACCTTGGAGAGCTTGGAGAGGCGCACAGATCGACCCCGGGCTTGGCGAACTCGACGGTGCCCTGCAGCTCTGGCGACGGCATGAAGTTGGCGAATTCGAGCAGGTGGATCTCGAGCTACAGGCAACGAAAAAATCCAATACTTATATGGATTTGAAGAGAATTCGAAGCTCTACAAAATCCCTAACTGTGGCGTTGGATTTTATTAAGTGTATAACGAAGAATCGCGGAGAGAAGGTCTAGAGATTTTATCGCCGTCGGTCAGATGGTTTTATCGGGAAGAGAGAAAGATGTTGACCAATGGAATATTTTTATTTATTTATACATTTTAAAATCTCTAAAATACCCTCTTCCACACATGAACACCAATCCAAACCCAACAACTGTCGTCCCTAGCGTTTTACCCCCGTTCCAAACACAATGGGATATGTTTCGTAGGCCCGTTCGACTGTTTCAGTCAGTTTTCATTCAGATTAAAATATAAAACATTCAATATTTAATTTGAACGTACATTTCAATTTGCCTGGGCCACATACTGATTCGAAAAATTCCAGAAAAATAAATCTAGCTATGTTTTGACGATACGGTCCCAACAAAACTAGTTTCGTCGAATTCTGAGACTGTTTGAAAAATGGCCCATTTCTGGTCGATCCAATTTAACTATAATTGACCAAAACACATTTTCCTTTTCCACGCTCACATACTAGCTTCAAAAATTATGAAATTTGAAACCTAGCAATAACTTCACATCCCGGATCCAACAAAAGAGGTTTCGTCGAATTCCGAGGTCGTTTGCAAAATGGCCATTTTCACGGGCTATATAAATTCCATAGCGACCTTTCTGAAAATTCATTTGGCCATAACTTTTGCTTTCCGCTATGAAACTTCGATTCTTCAGATTCGTTAGAAAGGTAATCACTAACAGATTTAAATATTTTTGATTTCACTCAAATCGGTTTTGTTTTGCACCCGGTACAATCAGTCAAAGTTTGAATTCAAATTTTGAAACTACCGCGCCATTTCAGGCCTTGTTTATAATTCAAAGTAATTATATTTATTTTCAAATTCGATTCAAACTTACTTTTCATCATTATTATTTAAAATATTTTTTTAAAATATTTAAAATCCACTATTTTAGCCAATTTAAAATTTAAATTGGTTTAGATTTTCCGGGTCGTTACACAAACACTGATTATTATTTGTGCAGTTGGACGATGTGTAAAATTTATCGTCCCAATCAATATCAGATAAATTGGTGTACATAAACAAATCGTCTGATTTGTAAATGAATATTTATCTCAACTAATGAATATTTTATCAGTCCATATATAAAATAAAAACGATATTTTTATTATTTAATATTTTATTCAACATAAATATTTTATTTTCATTTCATGTATACCATAAAAATGATATTTTTATTATTCATATATTTTATACAGTCCATTTCTACAATAAAAATGATAATTTTATTTTCATATATTTTATACAGCCCATTTCACATCACAATCAATTTTCACAATACAATTAAACAAATAAGTCGTCCATGGTCTATGGACGACGGGGAGCAGTTCATATATGTAGTTACACAATAAATAACTATACAAAAATTATTTTTTTGAGAAGTTCTCACGTTGGGATCCACTCCGTCAGTTTTTATTTCTGAATTTCTGTTCGGACTCGAAATTGCTTGAAATTCTGATTTGCTCCGTTTTCAATCTAGTCTATCTCATGTTGTAAATTTTTCTGATACGAATCCAACGCAAGTGAAATCGCTGAAATCCGATCTTGTATGAAGAAGTTACGGCATATTATACATTAGGTTACATTAATAAAATAATTATATAATTAATTATCACTAATTAATTAAAACCTCACCCCTCTTAATCTCTTTCACCCCCCCCCCCCCCCTTCGTAAATTCTGGAATCCAAAACCACCCATCTCGACATCGAAGACTCTACCACTGCCGGACCTCCGCTCATCGTAACCCAGATCGGAGGCCATCACTCGAACGCCACGTCCGCCCTTATCTCCCATGCCCACCCGCTGATGAATTCGATCGCCATCCCAAGCCTGAAAACGAGGTCAACTAAGGTGGCTTCCAGCCCCAATTATGGACGAACTACATCACTGCAAATAATCATAGCCATATGGATGTAAAGCTACCACTTCGTTCTTCGATTTTCTCTTTGAAATCCCCGTAAATTACTAAACGAATTGAACGATTGAGAGGGGGAAGTTTTGAAAAAAAACGGCCCTCGATTCTGGATGTGGCGGCGCTGAACCATTTTGAAAGGGGGTCTAGGGTTTTGGAGATTCAAAAGGGTATATTTATATAAATTTAATATTATTATTTAATTCCAAAGGGAGATTTTACATTCAGACTCCAAATCAAACCCAACGATTGTCGCCCCTAGCTAAATACCCCCATTCCGAAGACAACGGGATATGTTTCGTAAGCCAGTTCTAATGTTTTGATCAGTTTTTCTTTTAATTAAAATATAAATCAATGTATATTTAATTTAAACGCACATTTCTATTTACCGGGGCCACATACCGACTTCAAAATTTGAGAAAAATAAATCTAACTATGTTTTGACGATATGGTCCTAACAAAACTAATTTCTTCAAATTTGAAGTCTGTTTGAAAAATGGTCATTTTCTGGTTGATCCAAATTGACTAAAACTGTTAAAACACGTTTTCTTTTGCCACAATCACATATTGATTCAGAAAATTGTGAAAATTGGAATCTAGTAATAATTCGACTTCCCGGATCCAACAAAAGTGGTTTCGTCGAAAACGGAGGTCGTTTGCAAAATGGCTATTTAAGGGCTATATTTCCATAGCGACTATTCTGAATTTTCAACTGGACATAACTTTTTATTCTCGCTATGAAATTTTGTTTTTTCAGATTAGTTGGAAAGATATTTTCGAACAGATTCAAATATTTTTGGTTTCACTAAAATCCGGTTTATTTTGAATCTTATACAGTCATTTGAAATTTGAAATCGAATTTCCAAACTACCGCACCATTTCCAATTCCTTTTATAATTAAAATAAATATTTATATTCTAATTTCGATTTAAATAAATTTTTAGACATTATAATTAAAAATAATTCATTTTAAATATTCAAAATTCATTAAAACTGCCAAGATAAACAATTTAAATTGCTTTTGATTTTCCAGGTTGTTACTATCTCCCCCACTTAACGTCTTTTCGTCCTCGAAAAGGAATGGAGCTGAAAGTTGTTTAACTAACCAACTCAACTTTCATTCAGGCATTCATTCTTCAACTTTTCAGTTTCTAAGAATTTTCAAATTCTTCAAAAATTTGGCTAACACACTAAATTTCCGAAAAATTTCGCCCTAACCTCCTTTGTACGGAGAGGGGTTTGGAAATTTATTGGGCCGTATTAGGCACCCAATAAATCCTAAAAGCATACACATATTTTTAGTGATATAACTTTGTGTCCACAGGGGAGTGTGTATAGAACATGACTCCAGAGAATAAATTCTCGTCACCCTATAAATAGTTTTTGTGCCTTAATGACTAGAGAGACGTGATTATTGTCAACTCCAGACCCGTGTGGTGTTTTTAATAATCAGGCAATTTACCGTTACATTTTATATAGTCTATATCGATCTTTGGTTCAACCTGAAATATAGTCATCGCCATGCCAGCCTCTTGCTTGTATGGTAAATCTTCAACCTCGTCACACGAGCTCTAAGTGCTTATATGGTATATGATAGAGTATGCTATCTTCATGCAGTATGCCATGTAGTGTAGTTCAAAATTAATTATTACTATCCTATGGAAACATTTATAATCTCACACAGAACAACCAGCACTCCACTTCCAATGGCATTCACAGTAGTTTGTATAGTAAATAAAATTTCGCATCCAACTCATTAAGGTTTACCTATTTGTCGGGCATGCAAATAAATTCTTTATTCAACAGCAAATCTGTTTACCTGTTCAATATATATGCATGTATATATAGGAAACTCTAACAAAACTTCAATCTAGTTCAATCTTTGGTCAAGTTGGCTAAATTTACCTTTCATTCTCATGTTGGTTTTATTATCCCAATGTTATTAATTAGCTAAACTAATAATCAAACAACACAAGCAGCATTAATTTATTAAATAAATTTCCAAAACATATAACTTTTGTATTTATATATATTCAAAAATCATATTTTTATTGTCAAATTCCAAACAATAAATTCAAAATAGGGTTTTGGTTCTCACACCAATCGATTGGAAATATATAGATATTCCACTTTCGAAACTCGAACATAAACACTGATGATGATATATGTATCACCATAATCATCTCCGGGCGACTAGAGTGTGACTCTTTATCTACCCAGTATATTTGAGGCTTCGAATACACGTTGACTAGTCAGACGTATATTCAAAATCTCCATATACCCAATAGTCCCAATCAATTATAAAATAAATATTCAAATACGCATACTAAGGTTTAAATTTTCAAAACAAAAATTGTTTTCATTTTTATTTTAAAAACAACACTCTTCACACTCGTTCTAGGATACTACTGATCCCATCTCTAACGAGTCATTCTCCTTGGATATTACTAATCCAATCTCTGATGAATTCTTTCGTTTGGTTCTAACGTGTCTTGTTCTCGAGCTCTATAAACCAAAGCTCTGATACCAACTGAAACGACCCAAACTTCCCCGTAAAGTAAATCCCGGATTGAGTTGAGAACAGACAAATCAAAACACAGAAAGAAGCACATTTCATTGTTTATTGCAACAATTACATCAGAGTACAAGAATATAACAGAGTATAAATGAATAAATATTATACAGCAAAAATTATCAGAGTTTTAAATTACATTTAAATACATAGCAGCCAAAAAATACTACAAAACAAAACTGAAAGAAATACACGGATACAGAGCTTTCCGAATATTCCTTCAGCTATGAACTAGGATCCTGTGAATATAATATCGGCAAAACCCAACTACTAGCTTCCCGTGAGGAAAATAGGGGCACCCAGAGTTTAGGTTAAAACAATAAACTCCAGGTCAGTCATGTGACTGGTGTGAGAACTAAAACAGTTATTTAAAACTTTTCTTTAAAATAAGGTAAATCAAAGGACTACGTTGTATAACACGGAACGGGTTTACCCCCAAGAATTCCAGTGCCTAAAACAAATAGCGCAATGCTAAATAAAGAAAAATGAAGCTATTATAAGACTTAGGTCCCATCACACAATGCAACGTAAGCCAGAGGATAGAGTTTTACCTTATAATAGCCAAATATGCTTGCTACGTTTTAAAACAAATCTTTTATTATTACTATAAGTGAAGAAATCAACTTCAAAGATAAATGTATCAATCATAGAAGGCATGGGTACCATACATCATATCGCCATACTAGGCTCTACAATCAAAACCGCAAAATGTCTTGGAAGTTGGATTTCCATCATGGTGGTTACTGATTCGAAAGATCGATCGCATAGTACAATTTCCAACGGCTTACGTCGCAGGCATGTGAAAACGCCGTAATGCACATCCACACTATCCAGAAAACAAGTTACCATGGCTTACGTCGCAGGCATGCGAAAACACCGCTAACTCTATCCATCAGGGAATCGGGGGGTGTGCCCTATCCCTCACCTCAGTCGACCAAATCCGTGACAACCCATACGATGTCTATCCTCATATCAAAAGCACACTGATCTAACCATCATTTTACCATCATACCGTTGTGTGAGGCTCGCGAATTAACGCTACACAAACCGTGCTATATTAAAGTTGTGCTTTAATCATCAACCAGAAGACTCTTCTTTTCAACATAAGCCATGATCATTTGCCACTTAGGTCTGCCACACAGGCAATTTACGCCATGCGACTGATGTCTATCGATATACAACCTCTGATCCTGTATGTCTCAGAGAAGGGTGAAGTAAGGGAATAAATTCCCCTTCACTAGGCAAATGTATATTTAATAGAGATCAATTAGCACAGAATAAAATCCAATGTCAGACACACCATCCATTTACAAGTCTGTTCTAGGTCTGAACGAAATCAGAGGCACTTTATTCCTCGTCCCATATGTCCAATATAGGAGCGAGGCCCTCGCATATCCATACAATCAACAAGTACGTCCGGACGGCTACCACTTTAGCCCCTTCAAGGTAGCTACTCCAATCGTGAGCATCAGTAGCACTCATCCATTCGATGTGAAGATCGTCGGTCGTGCACCGTCTTCAATCTCTTCGACTTATCATCGAATCAGTTATTCAGAATGGGTATAAACCCGGCCTTCCCGAATAACCCGCGTATCTTATAATCAAGTACTATAACAACACATCATATGCCTCATTCCAATCCAGAATATTCTTTCATTCAAATATTCTTTTCCTTTGGGAAAGGTTCCCATTAATTTTATCAAAGATAAACTCTTTAAATTTATTCTTTAATCTTCCTTTGGATATCAAACCATATTAAGGTTTTCCGAACTAGTCGGGATTTGCGAACTACACCGAATTAATCATTTTTTTTGTTTCCCAATCCCAGCCTATTCATCTCATGGAGCAAAACTTGTAATACTCCATATCTAACACCACGGTGTTATCGGTAAATATTAATTACCATTTCTCGTTCAAATCTAATTAAAGATTTAGCTATCGCCTGGAGTAAAGCTGGTGGTACTCCATTTTCGATCATTTTCTTGATTTGATAATTTTAATTATCGCATTCACTTTTCAATCCAATCAAAGATTCATTAAAACCCCATTTAGTTTTAATCCTCCCAAAAATCAATATTAATGATTATTCAAAGCTAAGAAATTAATCTTATCTTTAACTGGGTTAAAGAACCAATGCCATTTAAAACACGGTTCATGATAAACCCAAAATCACATTCCATTCCATCAGTCTCTAACCGTAAATTAGTAAGAGGACAATTCCCTAAGTATTAATTCTGAAGGCCGAAACCAACATTAGATTAATACCCAAAAAACCATTCAACTTAGCTAATCTCTAGTTAGTTTCTATTTTTCTTAACTCCATTGAATTTAAGAACAGTATTTTTAAAGATACCATTCGCGACAAACCCAAAATCCCATTTCCATTGTTAATCGATTTAAAGAACAAGTGTTATTTAAAACACCGTTCATGATAAACCCAAAAACAAATTTCAATTCAATTCCAATTAAATATTAATTAATTGGTAAGCTTCTACTTTAAATCTTAATTAGAAGATTTATTCTCTTCACGCGGGGTTTAAGAACAGTGTTAATGAAGACACCGTTCACGAAAAACTCACAATCCAATTTGATATCAAATACCAGGCTCTGAATAGAAAATATATCAGCTTATATTCAATATCAAATTCTGAAATCAATAACTATCGTATTGGAATAATGATATATATATCATCCAAATTCCACCACAATGTCCATATAATTGTGGAATCCAATATCGAAATATTCTGAAAACAATTTCGATTCAAATCCATTTCAATTCATATATTGGAAATTCTGGTTATTTTTAAAACCATTTCAAACCCAATTTATTTATTTACAAATATTGGATTATAATTCTAGTTCATAACTAGTTCATTTCGATAAAAATATATTTTTATCTTTTCAAATATGGAATTTTTCATCCTAATTCTTTCCAAATCATTTATTATGATTTTACATAAATTATTGACATTTTTACTAATTTCATCAAGGCCCTTTCAGTTGATTTCCATAAACGGTCATCGAACTGCACTTACAGCGAACTTTTCCAAATTTGATTTGGACATAATTCCAAATCCACCTATTAGATTTCAAATCTTTTTTATTCTTTGGAAAGATCTTTTCGATACGAACCCAACGGTTCCGGTTTTAGGAGAATACGACAGTCGGATCTCCCGTAACATCAATTTGAAGTTAATGGTTGAAGTTCGCAAACGGTCGCGGCGCGGTGCGTTCTATTCAGGCCATTATAATATATATATATATAATATATATTATATATTCCGCCGATTACATTTAAAACGAATTTTATAAATCATTTTAAATTCGTTTTAAAAATGATTTCCACTTCCGTTTCAATTTCAAATCAAAATTGAATTTTTCCTTCTAAATTCGTTTCAAATTTATTTTTAAAACGATTTCCATTTCATTTCAAATTCAAATCAAATTAGAATATTCTATATAATTTCGTTTTAAATTCATTTCAAATCGATTTCCATTTCATATTCAAATTCAAATCAAATTTGAATATTCTATATAATTTCGTTTTAAATTCATTTCAAATCGATTTCCATTTCATTTTCAAATTCAAATCAAATTTGAATATTCTATATAATTTCGTTTTAAATTCATTTCAAATCGATTTCCATTTCGTTTTCAAATTTAAATCAAATTTGAATATTCCATATCATTTCAATATTAAAATGATAATATTTTCAAAATATCAGATTTTGAAATCACTTTTCGATATTCATTATAAAATGAATAAAATCGATAGAAAATCCCATTCGTGCTAAAATGGCGTTTAACTACTTAACACGGCTTCACATTTCAATAATTACTGTATATTATTTTAAAATATTCGTCAATTCTGAAATGGAATCAGAGTCAATCAATTACCATATAATTTTAGTTATATGGATTTCAACATCATGTATATACAACAATAACGATAAACAATCATTAAAAATTCATACAACATCCAGAGTGCACTGTACAACTGTATAAGCATTAAAATAAATAAGTAACGCTTATACAGTTTGTCAACCCATCCGTTGTCATACCACTAATTATTGGGATCAGTGTATGTCAAATATTATCCCAATATCCGTGTGGGGTTTTCAAACAACAAACACTGGTTATTATTTGTGCAGTTGGGCGATGTATAAAATTTATCGTTCCGATCAATATCAGATAAATTGATGTACATAAAAAAACCGTTCGGTTTGTAAATGAATATTTATCTCAACTCATGAATATTTTATTCAGTCCATATATACAATAAAAATGATATTTTTATTATTTAAATATTTTATTCAACATGAATATTTTATTTTCATTTCATATATACCATAAAATTGATATTTTTATTATTCATATATTTTATACAGTCCATTTCTACAATAAAAATGATATTTTTATTATTCATATATTTTATGCAGTCCATTTCACATCACAATCAGTTTTCACAATACAATCAAACAAATAAGTCGTCCATGGTCTGTGGACAACGGGGAGATGTTCATAAATGCAGTTATATAATAAATAACTGTGCAGAAATTATTTTAGTGAGAAATTCTCACATTGGGATCCACTCCGTCAGTTTTTATTTCTGAATTTCTGTTCGAATTCGAAATTGCTTGAAATTCTAATTTGCTCTGTTTCTGATCTAGTCTGTCTCATCTTGTAGAGTTTTATGACATGAATCCAACACAAGTGAAATCACTGAAATCTGATCTCGTATGAAGAAGTTACGGCATATTATACATTAGGTTACATTAATAAAATAATTATATAATTAATTATCACTAATTAATTAATTAATTAAAACCTCACCCCTCTTAATCTCTTTCCTCCCCCCTCGTAAATTCTAGAATCCAAAACCACCCATCTCGACATCGGAGACTCCACCACCGTTGGTCCTTCGATCATCGTAACCCAGATCGGAGGCCATCACTCGAACGCCACGTCCGCATTTATCTCCTGTGCCCACCAGCTGATGAACTCGATCGCCATCCCTAGCCTGAAAATGAGGTCAACTCCGGCAGCTTCCAGCCCCAATAATGAACGAACTACATCACTGCAAATAATCATAGCCATATGGATGTAAAGCTAACACTTTGTTCTACGATTTTCGCTTTGAAATCTCCGTAAATTACTGAACGGATTGAACAATTAAGAGGGGGAACTTTTGAAAAAAATCGGCCCTCGATTCTGGATGTGGCGACGCTGAACCATTTCGAAAGGGGGTCTAAGGTTTTGGATATTCAACAGGGTATATTTATATAAATTTAATAATATTGTTTAATTCCTAAGGGAGATTTTACATTCGGACTCCAAATCAAACCCAACGACTATCGCCCTTAGCTAAATGTAACAACCCGGAAAATTTGAGCCATTTAAAAATTTTAATTTGGTTATTTTAGTGGATATTAAATATTTAAAATAAATTATTTTAAATAATAATGATGAAAAGTATGTTTGAATCGATGTTTGAAAATAAATATAATTACTTTTAATTATAAACAAGGCCTGAAGTGGCGCGGTAGTTTCAAAATTTGAATTCAAACTTTGACTGACTGTACCGGAGGCACAATA
Source organism: Allium sativum (assembly GCA_030737875.1). NCBI lineage: Eukaryota > Viridiplantae > Streptophyta > Magnoliopsida > Asparagales > Amaryllidaceae > Allium > Allium sativum. Next base: position 415,975,443 of record CM060913.1, on the reverse strand, counting down.
AAATGGATTTTAGTGAAACCAAAAATATTTATATCTGTTTATGAATATCTTTCTAATGAATCTGAAAAATCGAAATTTCATAGCGAGAATCAAAAGTTATGGCCAAACGAATTTTCAGAAAGGTCGCTATAGAGAATATATAGCCCTTGAAAATAGACATTATGCAAACGACCTCAGAATTCAACAACACAACTTTTGTTGGATTCGGGATGTCAAATTATTACTAGGTTTCAAATTCCAGAATTTTTGAAGTTAATATGTGAGTGTGGCGAAGGAAAATGTGTTTGGTTGATTTCAGTTAAAATGGATGGACCAAAAAAGGGCCATTTTTCAAACGGTCTCAGAATTCAACAAAAGTAGTTTTGTTGGGACCGTATCGTCAAAACGTAGCTAGATTTATATTTCTGAAATTTTTGGGATCAGTATGTGGCCTCGGCAAATTGAAATGTACGTTCAAATCAAATATTGAATGTTTTATATTTTGATTTGAAAAGGAACTGACTGAAACGGTCAAACGGGCCTACGAAACATATCCCATTGTGTTCGGAATGGGGGAATTTAGCTAGGGATGACAGTTGTTGGGTTTGGATTGGAGGTTCGTTTGGAGAAAACCCTAATTTTTGAAATATATAAATCACGGGTCAATCAAATAATTTCTTTCATAAATAAAAAATATAAAAAAATCAACCCCCTCCCCCCTCCCCCCCGTTAAACATGATCGACGGTGGCCTCCCTTCTTCCCTTCTCTCCTCAAATCCGGCTGATCCTTTCACCAATACGCCATGGCCCAGTTGAACTTTTTGTAGATCAAGGCCCCATCTTCAAATCCATATAGGATTCGTGATTTTTCATCGAGTATCCTTCGAGTTTCGAAGCCCTGAAGTTTCCACCTTCACAGCACTGCTGGAGCTCCTCCCTGCTGTCGCACCTGACGCGGTCCCCACCCCATGGCGCGGATTTCGAGGCCCTACCTCGTGGTGAAGTCCGATCGTGCAACCGCTACACGGTTTGATCAGAAAATCGAAACCTAGTTTCGAACAAATCATAAAAGTAACGACCTTTATTTTATTGTTTATAACACTTTAAAGCGCTACGGTTTATGATTTTACAATAAAAATCATATCTTTCTCGTTTGTTGTCGAAATCCAGTGAAACAAGAGACAGTGGACTCGTGCGGACGTCTTCTACATTCTAGAAGATACCGAATATTTTTCTGAGCCTTCTACAATTTTTGGAGGAGTGGAACCCAATGTGAGATTTCTGATTTATAAACGATATGGAAAACAACGATGTATAAATTATATAGTCGATGTATGAGTTATATAAGCATTGTACACCAAATGTACAAGTGTTGTATAAGTTGTACGTTCGATGTATAAGTTATATATGCATTGTAAAAATAATTTATGCATTGAAATGAATCGAAATATAGTTATATACGTATATCTATATATATATACACACACTCCCCTCGTCCACGGACCATGGACGATATATATTGGTTGTGATATTGTTTGGATTATTGTTTGATGTGAAATTTGGTGAATATCATGAATGGTTGATTTGAAATGATTGATTGTGGTTGAAATACGAATAGGATTAGTATATGGGAAAATTCGTCTGCGTACGACCCAGATATTGAAAATCCCCATTGTCAAAAGCTACGAGGCTTTTAGGTAGAGTGAGGAGCCGTACTCGGGACGGTGCCAGTTTTAACTACCATGCCGTTATGCTGCCAAAATTTTCAATAATATTCATGTGTTATAATTATTTTCATATGTTGAAACTATATTCACGTGTTGAATAGAAATTCATGTGTTGAATAGAAATTCATTTGTTGAATGAAGTTCATGTATTGAATAAATTCTTTGAAAAATAAAAATAACATTTTTATTATATATATAGACTTATAAAATATTAGTGTTTTTACATAAATGGTTTTACAATAAAAATAACATTTTTACCTTAGGTATAAACTATATAAAATATTAGTATTTTAAATAAATTGTTTTAACACCAAAAATGACATTTTTACCTTATGTATGAATTATATAAAATAATCGTGTTTTGAAATAAATTGTTTTATGAAAAAAAATCACATTTTTATTATATATATAAACTATAGAAAACATTTATGTGTTGAATAAAGGACTAGAACGATAAAAATCATATTTTTATCGTATGTGTGAAGTCGAAAACATTCATGTGTTGAATGAAGTGCTAAAAATATTCATGTGTTGAATAAATATTTTTGATGATAAAAATATCATTTTTATAATGTAAACGACTTGCTAAAAATACACAAGTGTTGAAATAAATATTTGTTTGCTATGAATATTATTTTTAACCGGTGGATGAACTAAATAAAATAGTCATGCGTTGAAAGATATTTTTGTTCGCTAAAAATATCATTTTTATGCGAAATATGAAGTGTTAAAAATGGTGATGTGTTGAAATAAATATCTACTGGATAAAAATATCATTTTTATCAAATATATGAAGTGAAATTGGTTTTGAAATCGAAGAATGAATTATACTTATATATATATAATTAAAATAAATCGAGTAACGAAGCTGCAGTTCATATTTTGAAACCGTGATTTCAAACGATTAGTGTGGGAGATCCGACCATCGGATTTTCCCGAAACCGAAACCTTTGGCTTCGCTTTGGAAATATCTTTCCAACGACACCAACTTTGTAAAGATCCAATGGTTGGATTGTCTGGAATGTTTAATTCAAATCTGAAGAAAAATAGCTCCAGAATCGATTATATTTATATGTATATATATAAATATAATTAAAATAAACCGAATAACGACGCTGCAATTCGTATTTTGAAATCGTAACTTCAAACGATTGTACCGGGAGATCCGACCGTCGGATTTTCCCAAAACTGGAACCTTTGGATTTGTTTTGAAAATATCTTTCTAATGATATAAAATTTGTGAAGATCAAACGGTTAGATTTTCAAATATGTGTAAATAAAATCTGAAGAAAAACAGCGCAATGGCCGCGTTATGGCCTGAAGCGTCATTTGAATGAATTGGCTATTTTTAAATAAATAAAAATAGCGATAAATCGTGATAAAATATTATAAACGATATGGAATGGAAATAAACTGAATATGCTCGGTTTATTTGATATTTGATGGTTGAATGTGTTGGCGTGAAAATTACATTAAAGAACAGAATTATTGATGTCGAATAATTTAACCACTGAAGTGAATTGATTTGAAATTCTAAATATACGTGAATTATTTGAAAAGGTCGAGTTAATTCTCATTTCAAATAATTGATCAACGATTAAAAGTCGAAGATATGAAGACGGTGCAAGACCGATGATCTTCACGTCGAATGGGGGGGTGCTACTGATGCTCATGATAGGAGTAGCTACCTTGATGGGGCTGAAGTGGTAGTCGCCCGGACGTACTTGTTGATTGTACGAATGTGCGAGGTATTAAGTGCCTCCGGTTTCGTTCAGACCCAGAACGAACTTGTAAATGGACTGTGTGTCTAACATTTGATTTTGTTCTGTGTTGATTGATCTCTATTAAATATATATCTGTTTGGCGGCGGAGAATTTATTCTCTTGCTTAACGCCCTTCTCTGAGACGTACGAGCTCAGAGGTTATATATCGATAGAAATCAGTCGCATGGAGGGAATTGCCTGTGTGGCATGCCTAAGTGGCAGATGATTAAGGCTTCTGTTGAAAAGCAAAGTCTTGTGGTTGATGATCAAAGCGCGGCCTATGTGGCATAGCTTTGTGTATAACGTTGATTCGCGAGCCTCACACCCCGGTATGAACCAGAAACAGGCGAGGACCTCAGGGAGGATATGCGTTTCCTTCTAGCTAGGGTGGTGTCAGTGACCTACCAGCCCTGACATTTATATTATTTTCACCTATGTGGTTGTTGGATTGCGAGGCGCCTCGGATATATTGGTGACTATGTGGAGCCGGTGGAGTCGTAGGACTCATTTATGCCCCCAAAGGGCGGGGAAACAGTGTTCAGGCATTTTAATCCACATCGGTGGACTGGCCCTGACGATCCAAGGGTCACTTGAGCTCTAATCCTAAGGCTTGGGCTAGAGAGTCTCGAATTCGGTAAGGACTATCTTTTGCCTTGGTTCATGACGGAAATCCAATTTCCAAATACGACACCATGCGGTTTTGATTGTATACCTATATATGGCGACATGATATATGGTACCCATGCCGTCTGTGATTGATAGTTATGATTGAAATTGTTTTTGAAACATATAAACACTAGTAATAATATCAAATGCTTTTGTTTTATTCGTATCAAGCATATTTTGTCCATTATAAGGTAAAACTCTATCCTCCGGTTTGTGTTGCATTGTGTGATGGGAACTGAGTCTTATAATGGCTTCATTTTTATAAAAAGCATTGTGATGTTTAAAAGGTTTACTTGTTTTGAAGCATTGGCAATCCAATGGAGTAAACCCGTTCCGCGAAAGTGGCGTGGTCCTGTGATTGGCCATATTACAAAGTATGTTAAGTAGATTTCTCATACCAGTCCAATGAGTGATTCGTAGTTTGTTTCACTTGCAAACTCGGGTGCCCTTTTTCTACACGGGCAGCCTTGTATTCAGGTTTTAGAAGGCTCTTTCTGGATAGCTGGAGCAAAAGATCGATTCTATCATTTATCTCTTTTTATGCTGTTCAGCTCCTGTTGTACATATTATGTTTTGTTTTCCGCTGTAGACATTTATGTATAGCTGAACTGTATTTTGTACTAGGTATGATCCTGTATATTGTGTAACTCTGATGATTATGTTTATCCAGTGTATTCTATTGTACATTATCTGGTGTATTTAATTATTTCTGTTCTGCTGTTATCTGTTTATGTGTTATATTCCAAAGATTACCCTTGCCACCGTCATACGGGGTTTGGGTCGTCACACTAAATATCCCCATTCCGAACATAATGGGATATGTTTCATAAGCCAGTTCTAAGGTTTTGATCAGTTTTTCTTTAAATTAAAATATAAATCAATGTATATTTAATTTAAACGCACATTTCTATTTACCGGGGGCATATACCGACTTCAAAAATTTTAGAAAAATAAATCTAGCTATGTTTTGATGATACGGTCCTAACAAAATGAATTTCATCAAATTTGAAGTCCATTTGAAAAATGGCCATTTTCTGGTCGATCCAAATTGACTAAAACTGTTAAAACACGTTTTCTTTTGCCACAATCACATATTGATTCAGAAAATTATGAAAATTGGAATCTAGCAATAATTCGATATCCCGGATCCAACAAAAGTGGTTTCATCGAAAATGGAGGTCGTTTGCAAAATGGTTATTTTTAAAGGCTATATTTCCATAGCAACTATTTTCAATTTTCAACTGGACATAACTTTTTATTCCCGCTATAAAATTTGGATTTTTCAGACTCGTTGGAAAGATATTTCCAAACAGATTCAAATATTTTTGGTTTCACTAAAATCCGGTTTATTTTGAATCCTGTACAGTCATTTGAAATTTGAAATCGAATTTCCAAACTACCGCGCCATTTCTAATTCCTTTTGTAATTAGAATAAATATGTATATTCTAATTTCGATTTAAATAAATTTTTAGTCATTATTATTTAAAATAATTCATTTTAAATATTCAAAATTCATTAAAATTGCAAAAATAAAAATTTTAAATTGGTTCTGATTTTCCGGGTTGTTACAATAGCTAACACCCTGGTGTCACCTCGTCACAGCAATCTGACTGCATAGCTACATCTGCAGTCAAGTCCCACCCACCTAGTAGTTACGCGCAGACCCAACCTCTGCGAGCACAGCATAAGACATCTGTCACCGCACAGAGGACTACTAGGAGCACCTTACGTACCTCAGGAAGTTGCGTGCTTCACCTTCCATTCCTTTGGAGCCTTCACTACAATCAGATAAATATGTGCTCCCCTCGTGCCTTATAACACCTCGATGATCTACCTCGTTGGGTTATTCACCCTCAAACATGCAGACTGGTCCAAGCAACTCAGTTTAATATGTTGTTAGACCCTATGTCTAATCATTCTATTACGCGCTTGCTTTTCCTCCTCAGGTTTCCCTTTTACTTGGTTATCCCCATTCATATTGAATTCTTAATCAAGTTATCGAGTTCCTCTTTCTTATTAATTTTGGTTATATAACTTAACCCCTTTAAGTTCATTAATAAGCCCACAACATGTTATCCTCTAGATTGTGGCCTAAAGTCTATATCCCACAATCCCTTCATATATTTATCGTCCAATTCCATAGTTACAATAACATGTTCTTACTTAATGTGTTATTAAGTACGCCTCATTTTACATGTTTCCTTTTTAACATGTCAGTCATTATTTATGATTAAATATAACTTATCTTATAAGTTTTCCTCGTTCTTTCCCATTTAATCATAATTCCATTTTATATTGTCAATACAACTTATCGTTGTTTACTTGTTAACTTAGTTCTATTAACTAAGGCCCATTAACAGGTTTCTCAACCCATTAATTATGACCTATGTTATAATTTCCACTTGTCCCTAGGATAAGCCTAAGCATGTTATTCACATCAGCGGGTTCCAGATTTCTAGATTGCATAATTTATAATTAAGTACCTCTTATCTTATTTCACAAGTTGTCTCATTTCCTTACCAGTTATGCTTACCCTAAATGGTGTCTTTATTTACATAACTTTATCATTTCTATTGGTTACATATACCACTAGGTGTCTTTAATTACATAACCTTATCGAGTTAAGTTTATGGACCTAAATGTAAATATTAGCCGCCCCCTCAGATTTGCTTAGCCCACCCACTGTCCAACATATTTTACTTAACCCCAACTTTAGTTCATATTCGTATAATCCCTATAGATTAAATCAGGTTAAGCAGTTCAATTCACTACTATGTCCATTTATGGTTTATGATGGGCTAGACCTCTCACATTAGGCCTACAACTTGTGGATGCTGGATATGCTGGTCGGGTCTGGGCAGACTTCTTCCACAAGTTGGGCTTAACCTCGTGTCATAGCTCGTCTCGTATTTGCGCACTTAGACCTCTCACATTAGGTTCAACATCAGTGGCTGCTGGATATGCAGGTCGGGTCCGGGCAGACTTCCACCACTAATGCAACCTAACCTCGTGTCTAAGCATTACTAGGGCTCCATTATTTTAGGAATATTCAATAAAATTTCCCAATTTCAAATATAGACTTTCATGCCCCCTTTCAATTCATATTTACAATTATTCTATTTCAATTATAGGTTTACATGCCCTATATCAATATTCACATGTTTTCCAGTTTATGCCCCAAATTGACATTTACACATGTCACAATCTATGCCCAGTTTCATAATTACATATCTTCCAATTTATACCCCAATTCAATTTTTACACATTCCAATACAAATTTTACCCAAATTCATGTTCATCTACTTTTCAATATATGCCTAGCTTCATATTCATATTATCCAGTATGTCCCCCAAACCCATATTCATATATTTTCCAATTTTATGCCCAAATTTATATTCATAATTTCCAATACCAATTATGCCCCAATTTATGTCTTTCCCAACCATTCCCAATTTCACACGTTCGCATCTTTCAGCGTTAGGCCTAGTTTCGAAGGTAGCCTGGCTATATAAAAATAAAAGGGAAAAGAGGGAGAGGAGAGAATTGGATCAGGCAAAATAACGAATCAATAGCATAACGGTAGAAATAGGCATAAAATCTGAATGGACATATTATGACAAGATTAGACTTGGTGACGACATAAACATATAAGAACAGATCAGGGGAATAAGTCATAATAGAACTGATTAGGCACCGATTCAAGATCCAATTTTTATATATGTATCACGATTACTATTTAAATATTCAGATCTAAAAATAACATGAACTCACAGTGAATAGATCTAAGGAAATGGATCCAAATTACTGCGAAGAACACGTTGGTTTTGTTGTTGTAGCAATCGTTGAATTTGTATAATGTTTGCTGAATTTGATTTGGAGAAGATTAAGTCATTCAATCTACGTTGCCGCGAGCTCCGCCATCGCCGCCATTTTCAGATGAATAAAACCTAGGTCTAGGGTCCTTTATATAGCCTAGGGTCTAATGAATCTTGCTCAGAAAGGTGTCCGGATACAAAACGAAGTATTTCGCCCAGATCTGTTCAGGTGTGGGTCGACCCCCTTTGAGTGGGTTGACCTATGGGTCGACCCCCCTTTGGGTGGGTAGACCCACCTTGGCGCGAAATCTGCCGCCTTCCCAAATTTTGAATTTTGAACCTTGGTGGGAAAGTGCCAACCCATAGGAATAGAAAGATCGGTGACACTTAAAGAGAAGGTGGATAGCTGCTTGACAACGGCTTTATCCACGACGTCCTCTATCCAGAATAGGTCTCCTACCGATTATGGTTAGAGAAACAAATAGGAAGGGGAAAAGTGTGTTGACTACTCTGACTTGAACAAAGCTAGCCCGAAAGATAGCTTCTTGCTTCCAAAGATCAACCAAATTATTGATTCAACTGAAGGTTGCCAGCTTCTCTCCTTCATGGACGCATACTCAGGCTACAATCAAATTCCAGTGTACGATCCAGATCAGGAGCACGCTTCGTTCGTCACCGTTCTCGGGCTCTATTATTATGTCACTATGCCCTTTGGTCTCAAGAATGTTGGAGCCACCCATCAACGATTGGTCAACCAAATGTTCAAACATAAAATCGTGAGATCCATGGAAGTCTACGCGGACGATATGCTTATGAAAATGAGGATTTCGAATGATAACATTAAGGACCACACAGAAATGTCCTTTGAAATGCTCTTTTGGCATTGCGTCGAGAAAAATCCTGGGTTTCGTTGTCAATTCATGGGGAATCGAGGCAAATCCCAAAAAAACCAAGTTATCCAGGATATTCAAACCTCGGAGCATCAAAGATGTTCAAAGCTTAAACGGGAAAGTGGACACCCTAAGTTGATTCATATCAAAAGTAACTGACAAGTTCATTCCTTTCTTTGACTTACTTAGGAAAGGGAAGCACAACTTTGCGTGGACACCGAAATACATCATCGCATTCCAAGACCTCTTGAATCACTTAGAGCGACCACCAATCCTTTCAAAACCTGTGGACTATAAAGATTTCTTCATCTACTTGGTTGTTCTGTGAAGGCAATTATCTTGGTGCTAGTGGCGAAGAAGATCATGTCCATGGCCCATTTATTACATCAGCAAGAGATTGACAGGTGATGAAAAGAACTACCTAAAGCCTGAGAAATTTACATACTGCCTATTAACCTCTTCCTGGAAGCTTTGACCATACTTCTATTTCATCCAATCAAAGTTAACATTTACCAGCCGCTATGACAGGTCCTGCAATGACTTGAGGCGTATGGGTGACTTTTGAAGTGGAATATTGAGTTGAGTCAGTACGAACTCACTTTCATTCCCCGACGAACCATCCTCGGCTAAGCCCTGACAGATTTCATTGTGGAGTTCACTATTCCCAAGGACCCTTTAGAGGATAGTGAGCCTCCTAACATTCAATGGAAACTAATTGGGGATGATTCATCTAACATACAGTGTTCTGGTGTCAGAGTTGTACTCATTACTCCTGAGGAACACTCAGTTTGTTATGCTCTAAAGCCCGACTTCCCTACCACCCACAGCGATGTAGAATACGAAGCGTTGATCGTTGGACTCAAGATTGCTATCGAACTCAACATCAAGGCTATCCAAATATACTCTGACTCACAACTCATTGTACACCAGGTGTAGTGCAAATATCAAGCAAAGGGGACATAACTCACTCCCTACCTTACTTAGGTTCACGAACTGCTACCTACTTTGACCACTATATCATGACTCACATCCCTCGAGAACAAAATGAAAAGGCTGATTCATTGGCCAAACTAGCAAGTTCTGATGGATGCGCGAATCTTGGGACTGTCCCAGTCAAATTACTCGACTCTCCAAGTATCGATCAGATGCAGACTGATTCGATATCAACGACGGAGACCGAGCCGAACCAGAGTCCTGGATGATTTAAATCAAGTACTACTTGCAGCATAGGATCCTACTGACAACTGAAATGGAAAACAAGCATTCACCCGTAAGTCATCAAGCTACATCATTCAAGATGGAGTACTCTACCAAAGAGGATTCTCTGTTCCATTACTACAGTGTGTAACCCACAACGACACTGACCACGTACTAATGGACGTGCACGAAGGAGAGTGCGCTGATAGCATTAAGGGGCAAACTCTAGCAAAAAAGATTCTCCGATACGCTACTCTTGGGCAAATCTCAAGCGCGATGCGACCGACTACACCTATAAGTGTGATACATACTGGAGATTCTCCAAGATTCCAAGAGCATCGCTTACCGATCTTACGCAGATGATCAATCCATGGTCGTTTGCAATGTAAGGAATCAATATCATCGGAACTCTTCTGATGGCCAAGGGTGGTGGTCGATATGCTATCGTCATGGTTGGTTACTTTACCAAATAGGTCGAAGTCGAGCCCCTCACTACCATCACTAGTAAGAAAATAATCAACTTTCTCGTTCCCAATAGTATCAATTATTTTGAAATTCCCAAGACTATCATTTTTGATAACGGGACCCAATTCGAGAGTTTTGAGTTCTAGACCTTTTGCCGCTGACATCGCATAGAGAAAAGACTCTCGGAGGTAGATCATCCTCATGCCAATGGACAAGTCGAGGCAATCAACAAAGTCATCAAGTCCATTACGAAGAAGCGTTTGGAGAAGGCCGGAGGCAAGTACGTAAATAAAATACCTCTATCCTTTTGGTCTTACCAGACTACCCATAAATCAATGACTAGTCACACTCCATTTGCTCTCTCATACGGATCTGAGGCCGTTATTCCCATTGAGCTTGAGCTCCAATCTCATCGAGTTATATATTATGATCCGAGGACCAACCAAGATCTTCTCTTGGAATTAAAGACTTACTCGAAGAGAAAAGAGATGAATCGAAACTCAAAGCAACCGCACACCATCAACGGATCACCCAATACTTCAATTCTAAAGTCCGCATAAATAACTTTGACATTAATGACCTCATACTAAAGCGGATCTTTCCCGCATAGATCGGTTTCGCTCCTCGCTGAGAAGATTCATTTGCCATACAACAAAGGCTTGGAGACGGTACCTCCGTTGATGGCGCCGAACTACCAAGGGAATGGAACAACAAGCATCTTCGTCGCTACTTTATATAATCTACTATACAGGCTTACTGTTTTCTGCTAATGTTTTGTTTTCAAAATTCAAGGCATTGTAAAGAAAAAGTCATTAATGCCAAAATTTAGTCAGTAAACGAATCACAAATGATCATGTTGGTGTGTTTACTTCCTTGATAGTATGTTTAAGTTGTGATAACTACCGACTTGCATATATAAGCCCATAACACTGGATCGACACATCAGGGGTTGGCATTGGTCCACCACCTCGAGTCTACACAAAGCCTCAAACCTTGTGATGTGGCCCGCCCTCCACAAGTCAATTCGAGTCTCGAACCAACAACAAGGCCAAGTATTGAGAGTCCAACTCCTTCCCTTAATCTTCAGACTTGGGGGAAACCACCAGCCAAGTAGCTGTGATATCAACCACTTGCTTGGTTATCTCTGATCCATATAACTTGGGTCCGATTATAAAGCTGGCGAATCAATGACACTCTAACTCTAACTTGCACAAAACGATGGGAGAGTATAAAGGATGAAGCAACAATGTCCGTTCATGACTCCTCACGACTCGAAACCAATAACGCAAGGGGTTTCCGAGAGGGGAGTCGCTAAACTTAAACTATGCACAACTGAAGATCAACGTCCGAAAGGAGGTCTTAAGAGCAGAGCTTACATGCTTAAACTACAAGCGACTCGATATCGACGACCGAATGGATATCTCGAGAATGGAGTTAGCACACTCGAGCTTTGCGTGACTTGAGTATCTCAAGAGCAAAGCAACAAACATCATTGGTTTAAGTGTAATGACGAGTACATTCACGCAAGTACAAAAATTGGAAATCATGGTCAAGAATTCAAACACTTAGAGCAATATGTGATGTATGCAAAGTTAACTAACTTTAATTAGCTTGAATTCAATAATTTTGAATATTTGATTAATATAAATAATAAAATAATAATTTAAATTCCGAAATGGTTGGAATTTGTTGGATTTGTAATATAACGTGAATGGGTAATTTAAAAGAATCTATTGTTGTTTAGTTTTGAATTATATAAATGATTCGTTTATTAAACGACTCTTGAACATTTAATTTATAATTTTATTATAAAACGAACTGCAGGGGCGCGGTAGTTCGTAATATTACATTTTGAACTTTAAATGGTTGTACAGGATCCAACATACGTCGGATTTCTTCAACAAATGAGATGTCTGAATCTATTGGATAATAATTTCCTAATGGAAGAGAAAAATCGAGTTTCCATGCTGTAGATTTTGTTTATGTCGAAATCAAATTTTCAAATAGTCGCTATGGAATTTTGTTTATAAAATTTAATTATTATTTATATAAATAAAGGGTTTTTAATATATTTAATACTGATTTGGCTTGGAATTCAACCCAGAGTATTTTATTGTGAAAATATATGAAATTCTAATCAAGTATGGTTGATTATAATATTTTAATATTATCTCCATTATCAATGAAACAAATTATATTAAGACTGTAATAGCTAATTATTGCTAGATTTCCAGTTTCGCATCAATTTGGGTTATTTTGTGAGCGTAGCAAAATTAAATGTGAATAAATCGACTATTTGGACTCGAACGAGCACCACTTGAGCAAATAGAATCGAAATTCGATGAACCAAGTTTCATTAGGATTATAATGTCAAATTATACCGTGACGTCCATTTTTGCTATGAATGGAGTTTGCATGTGACCACATGAATAAAAAACATTCAGAAATAGCGATAGGCACGGGAAAAATCGTTTGTAGCTTTAAGAAAATATCGCAATTCAAATCAAATAAATATAAATAAACTAAAAAAATAAAATATCACTGTAACGTTCAGCTCCTGTCTGTTTTACTACACATGCTTCTGTTGTGCTTAAACATTTGCCTTAATATCTATTTTTATAAACCTGCCTTTTCTCTTTCTTTTAAACCCAGTACTTTGGCTTTTTCTTCCATTATTTTCTTTTCTTCTTTCTGAGGCCCTCGACATTGTTTTGTTTTTCCCTACTTCATAAAAACAATAGTTCCATTCTTCTAAAAATTCCAAAAAACCGATGCTCTATTAAAAAAAAATTTGTGATTTACTAGGTGGTGTTGGGACGGAGCAAGGTATTGAGGAGGTTCTGGGTGGCAGGCACTCTAGTTTTGTAACACCCCACGTCCATTAATGTCACTCTCAAAGGGAATGCATTAACTTTCATGGAGTATTATTGGTGAATAGAACAGAATATAACAAGATAGATACATATATTGGTACTTGAAAATTTTCAAAACAACTTTATTGCAGCAGAGAAATAGTTTGATTACAACAACATCATAAACCAACAGAAAAACCAAGTACACTTAGCAACCGTCTTGACAAATTGTTTTCTGAGTACATAAAGTAAAAAGCATAACCCCAACATAAGTAGCCATAAAAGAGATGAGCTGAACTTTACTTTCAGCAATCCAAGCACTTCCAAAAGAGAGAGAAAGATCCAGATCAAGCTCCATTAGTACTAGTCCCACCCTAACAACCTTGGGGGGGAGGGGGGGGGAAGGAAGAAAAGAGGCAAAAGCAAAGGGGGTCAAACATAAAGTCTGGCGAGTACCATAACTTTAACAATATAATTATTAAAGTAATTAGGATAAGGCATAAACTGGTAAAACAAGGAATGACTGTGAAACAAGTGGGCAAGACAAAACAAACAAGAGGAATATTCTGGCGTTAATCTCGCTCCTAATTACAATAAGATAATTACTATAATGCACCACTACTAGTCACCCTAAAAGTTGATCCCGCCTACTAAACATAATAATCATAATGGTAGTTTCGTGTACCCCTAGCTGTCTCCATAGGTGCAGCCTGCCCCTATCTCCACTAGTTGTACCCACTACCCCCATGCAATCGGCTCCTAGATACCCGTGTTGGTCCCACAGTGGGGTGTATCACTCCCCAAAGTGGCAACCCGATACCACTAAAGATGCACGGCTTGTATCTACACGATGCAACAACGTCTTACCTACCAGCCCGGGCCCACGCTCGCACATGACCCCGTTGGAATTGCGTTGCCACCGTTAACCCGTTTTGACCTCTTACAATCAAACCCGGTAAGCGTGTCCCATCCTCGATCTAACTCGAGCTCACAAAGATACTTAATGGGTTACTGGTTTGAAATGGGTCCTCCATGCTTGACACAAGCTTTCCACTTATGCTTGGTCCCCACTAGAATTTTCCACTTAACCCCTTCTTATTCATGTCTTCTTACATGTTTAAATTTGGTTAAGTGTTTCTAATCGTATTTCGCATGTCACCCATGTCACCCACTTAACCCCCATGTCCCACCACGTGCTTATCTTGGTTAAGTGTTACTTAATTCATTATAACCGTAACCTTGTAAGACCTCCCACATTAGACTCCCGTTTGCGGTTGCTGGATTTGTCGGGCGGGTCCGGGCAGTCTTATACCACAAATATGTCTGACCTCATGTCTTTACAATTGTTACGCATTTAATTTATGCCTTCGGCTTCCCACATTAGACTACCGTTTGTGGTTGCTGGATTTGCCGGGTGGGTCCGGGCAGTCTTACACCACAAACGAGTCTAACCTCGTGTCTTAGGCATTTATTATTACAAATTATTTCACCCCAACATGAATTAATTATCCCTATTCAGATTGTCAATAATTTCCAAATTAATTATGTCCATAATTGTCACCTAAATTATGTCTATACTTTTTTAGGTATAAAAATTATACCAATTAATGTCTCAATTTAATTATATGCTTTTAAAGCCATTTTATGCCAATTCACAATTTACATAATTAATATTTTCCCATTGTCCCCATGCTATTTGTACGTTCTAATACGAGATATATTAGACTCGCAAATAGTCTAACTTATAAAAAGAAAAGAAACATCACAACTTGCATAACACATAAAATAGATCTAACTTGCAAATAGGAATTATAACGTAAATTTGCATTACTAATGACTAGCATAGGCATATAGAACATAAACTTGCATAAACTACCATGGATCTAAATATAGATCTAAAACATGAAGTTGTGAACTTGCATATATGAATTATGGGTCTCACCTAAACTTGCATATGTGAATATAATTTTTCACCTAAAAATGTGAATATAGATTTTCACCTAAACTAGCATATGTATATACTTGATTCACATATAAACTTGTGTACAATTCACATATAGACTTGCATAAGATTCATATTCAAACTAACATACAATTTAACATCCCAAACTTGCATAAAATTCACATACGAATTAGCATATGATTTAACATCCCAAACTTGCATAAGACTCACATACGAATTAACATATGTAAAAACGGACTTGCATAAGATTCACATACAAACTAGCATATGATTTAACATCCCAAACTTGCATAAGGTTTCACATACGAACTAGCATATGATTTACATCCCAAACTTGCATAAAATAATTCAAGTTTACCATGTATATTTGGACATATGAAATAGATCTACCAACAAGAGATAACAAAATTAAACAACATCACGTGATTCAACAGACATGTTCTCATAATCCAATTATAACTCATCATAATTAATTTATTAATTATATTGTGAAAGAAATAGTACTCACAAAGATAGGTTAGAGAAGAGAATGATTCGTTCGTCTTTTGAATTAGAATTCTGACTTGCTAATCCCTAAGCTATAGGAAGGAGAACTATCCTAGCAGCAGCATGGTGGCCAAGAGACAAATTTTGTTTAGGTTTAGGGTTTGAGTCTAGGTACTCTTTAATAGAAGTTTGAATCAACCTAAGCCGTTGGATTATCATAAGAGCAAATCCAACCATCCAGACTAGATAGAGTTATCTAGAACAGCCACAACAACCCTAATGACTCAGCAGAGAGTTAGAAATCATCACGTTTCAGATCTTCCCGAGGGGGGTAGGTCGACACCCAGGTCGACCCCCTGATCGACCTGTATAGGGTAGGTCGACCCCGTGGTCGACCTGGCCCTTGGGCGGGATAATTCCTGCCCAGCCTCTTCCTTGTTTGAATTTGAATTTCGAATTTATTATTTTGAACTGTTTTAATTTAAATAAAATTACTGAAACTTCCGAGGGCCATAACTTCCTCATACGAAGTCCGATTTACGAAAACTTGGACTCTATTCCAAGTAGAATTTCGAGACGAACGCAAAGGCGTAACCCGTTTTCCCTTAATTCTCACTTTAATAATTAATTATTCTTAGGATTGTTAATTTTAATATTCACAGAAAATTCAGGGTGATACAAGCTTGATCAAGAAGTGGTGATTCACCTGTAGCTGCCTATGTCATGATAGAAACGGTAAATGGGAAGGAGTAAACGTGGTGAAAGTTTGGGTTCAGTTATAATTGAGAAAGGGTTTGGAGAAAATACATGGGTGGTGGTTGATTGTGAGGCAGACGTATAATGAGGCTGATGACGTGGGCTTGATGATCACTGGTGATGGCGCCAGGAAGTTTTAGTAGAGTTCGTGGGTGAAGTTTGTGATGGAGGTAGTTTGGAAGTTTTGTTTTGCTGTAGTTAGAAAACATGGAGGTCGGTGGTGTCTTTAGCACTGGTGACCACGACAATTGGGTGGCGATGGACTAGTAGTGTACTGGAGCGAGTTAGTGAGGAACGACGCGAGTTTTAAGGGAAGATCATCACGGTAGGTGTAACACCCCACCTCCGTTAAGGTCACTCACAAAGGGAATGCCTTAACTTTGGTGGAGCATTTTAGTAAACAGAACAGAAACTTACAAGGCAGATAAAAACAGTACTTGAAAAATTTTAACTTTATTACAGCGGAAACAGAAATTAATATGTTTACATCCTTTCAATTTCAGAATTCAAGTACAAAATATCAGTCTTGTACAAAAGCCTTCAAAATGCATGGTTTAAAATCATAATCCCCATGGAACGGAAGCTATACAGAGCCAAGCCATGCTTTAAGCACTTCAAGCAAAGAGAAATCCGGATCAAGCTAAAGTATTTCCCTCCTTGGATAACCTGGGGGGAAACGGAAGAAAGGAGGCGAGACAACAAGGGTCAGACAAAAAGTCTGGCAAGTCCAGTGACTTTCAGCATATGAACAGATAATAATAATATGATATGAACATAAAACTGGATGTGAGATAACTATAACAGATGTAGCAGATATAACAGAAAAACAGGATGATATAAACTATTGTTTTACACTTCTCTGCACTAATACTAGTGTAGCAGAATTAGGTGTCACCCTATTGTCTAAATTGAAGCAGGAACGGGTACAGAATACTTTAACAGAAAACAGAATGCTAATAATGGGCCTTTACTACCCGATCAGAAACAAACAGAAGAAGAAACAGATTTATCCCTATGGAAACAGAATGTGGAATTAGGTGTACACTAGTAATGGGCCTTTACCACCCGAACAGACGGTACCACACAGAAACAGACAGGTGTTACCACCCAACAGAAACAGACGGTACCAACAGAAACAGACAGAACTAAGCGTACCCTAAAACCCTACCCCAAGCGATCGGCTCCCTAATACATAAATATCCTGTGTCGGCCCCACAGTAGGGTGTATCACTCCCTAAAGTGACAACCAATTGGCACAGACCTATTTACAGATGTCACGGCGTCTTACATCCTCAGAGGCAGACCGGGATCCATGCACGCACATGACCCGGTTGGAACGCACCATCAACACCCCTCGCCATTATCAGAATGAACCACTTATAATTAGTTCAGTAAGCGTGCCCGGACCCTACCTACTGTTGGGTCAAAGTTTTGATACCAGAAAGGGTTACTGACTAATATGGGTCCCAAACAACAGATGACACAAGTAATTCCCCTCCTAACCTTGTGTCCCCAGACTAACAGATTTCAGATTAACTTGTTTACAAGTTCAGACATACAGAATTCAGGTTTACTAATTCACAAATTAAGTTAACAAGTTTTCAGACTAACGGGTCAGATGTACAGATTTTTCAGATTTGTCTAACTTTGTATTGGGCCTACAAATTCATGGACGGGTTTTACTACATTTATTAATCCCTTTGGTTTAACCCTATTTTTCCCCAATACGTTTTAGACGTCATTCTTATCTTAGATTTGCATTAATTAATTATTAATGCACAGACCTCTCACATTAGGTCGGTAGCTTGTGGCCGCTGGATATGCCGGGCGGTTCCGGGCAGACTTCTGCCACAAGCCAGACCTAACCTCGTGTCTTACGCATGTTATGACTAACTTCTCACATTAGAACCTATTGTTTGCGGCCACTGGATGTGCCGGGCGGTTCCGGGCAGATTTACGCCGCAAACTCATTCTAACCTCGAGTTAACCATGTTTATCTTTGCGGCCAATTAATTAATAATTTACCGTTTATGCGCGTGCCCAATATATATATGCCAATTCAGATTATATCAATCACAGGATGATTATATCAACATAGCAGATAACAGATTTTATATGACATAACGGATTTAACAGATTTAGCAACTTAGCAGATTTTGGCATATAACAGGTTAGGCATTTTCAACCGACAAATTTAACAGATTAGGCATTTCAATCTAATTAGCAGTCTAGGCAATATAACAAAACTAGTAGTTTAGGCAACTAGACAAATTAGCAGATTTAGCAAATTTATTATTTCTAAAAGTTCTATTTACATGCCTTGCCCAATCATAAATTGGCCTAAATTCATATGCTTACATAATTGTCATGATTCACAACATATACTCCATGTTTGCATAAAGTTACATAGCACAGAATATGGACATAATTTTCCATATAACATATGTTCCAATTTTTGTTAAACTAGCATTTTACAGCAGATTCACATATAAATTATACCAAATATAACCATTAATTTCAATGCATGCCATATATCCAAAAATCCCAATTTAGGTGTAATCACAATAATAGATATCCTAATTAATGTAAATCTTTACACCTAAGTTTCCATATCTTCTTCTTTTTGAGTCATGAATCATTATGCAAACTATACCTAACAATATAAATCTTTAAATCATATCTTCTAAAAATCATATCTTGACTTTTATATGCATTTTGTCCAAAGTCTCAAATCATATGTAATCTTACAGT
Source organism: Allium sativum (assembly GCA_030737875.1). Classification (NCBI taxonomy): domain Eukaryota; kingdom Viridiplantae; phylum Streptophyta; class Magnoliopsida; order Asparagales; family Amaryllidaceae; genus Allium; species Allium sativum. The sequence continues at coordinate 415,956,131 of CM060913.1, read as the reverse complement.
GGTTCCTCTTCTTCTTTTATCACAGAATATGCATAGGTCTAGAACTAGTTTATAACATATGCTCATCTTTCTAATTAATTACAGATCTAAATTACAACATAACTATGCATACAACATGCATAAATTATATGTTCATAGTCAAATTTATTCATCCAATCCCAAGTCACATGTCCAATATATTTTATGCCTCAGACCTAAAGTCATATATTCAATTTAGTCTTGTCAAATTTCGCATCATTCATCCCAAAATTTGCGTTCATACGTTCATCTCTTATGAGATTAGGCACAGGCTCGTGGTAGTCTGGCCATAGAAACAGAAAAGAAGAAAGGAATATAGAACAGTCACAGAAAACAGATCTAACAGAAGAGAATACAACCTCAAACTCAGATTTAAATGCATATCAAAATTATAATTAACGTTTATAGCGGAGAATAACTGTACTTGCCTTGATTGGATTAAAGAAAGAACTTTTAACTTGTTGTAGAATCTTTGTAGAAACTCTAATCTCTAGTTTGAATTGAGTTGCTTAGGCTGATGTTGATTATCTTCTAGTTTTAATTCCAGCAGAGCAGCGACGCCATTTTTATTTTTTTATTCGAAGAAGAGAGCAATGGAGGCTAGAGAATTGTGTAAGAAACCTAGGTAGAGTCTAGGGTCATTTTATAGAGTTTATGAACTGATTAGGACCATCGATGTTGCTTGGATTGATCGTAGCCATTCATTCGCAAGAGGGACCAATTAGAGCCTGCCACCTAGCCCTAATGACAAAGCAGACCACAGAAAATCGACCAACATAGAATAGGCCAGCCAGGGTGGACTGGGTTCGACCTGGGTCTGGGCCAGGTCGACAGCCCTGTCGACAGCCCTGTCGACCTGGTTAGATCAGGTCGACAGCCCAGTCGACCTAGGTGTCTTAGGCGGGAGTTTTCCTGCCTTGGCCAATTGGGCCCGGTTTTAATTTTTAAACTGTTTTATTCTGTTCGAATTTTAAACTTAATTCAGAAACTTCCGAAGGCTATATCTTCTTCATACGGACTCCGTTTTTCGAAAACTCGGACTCTATTTCGCGTATTTTTCCGAGACGAACGCAATGGCGTATCCCATTTCCCTTAGTTCTTTGATTTCAAATTAATTATACTTTAATTTGTTAATTTCACAGTTATAGAATACACGGGGTGTTACATTCTCCCCCACTTAAAAGGATTTCGTCCCCGAAATCTTCAAGTTAAGAAGAATGTGTCCTACCATCCAATCACCCATCTACTCAACCATCATCCACAAGCATCCATTGTCCTTAGAAAACTTCTAATGTTGTATGAACATATGCAAAAGTGTGTGTATATGTTCCTTATCTAATGCAAAGATCAGGTGGTCTACTGATTCAGTTGACCTCCTTAATGCGAATTATGTCAGTGCCATGAGTCCAACATGTATGCAATAGAATTCTGATGATATATATTATTTCTATATGAGTGCACAACCATTCACTCAAATGCAACATCCATGTGCTGAATCAACCATTTTGCATCCACAAGAATTTGAAAAATGCTCACCCATCCATATGCAGTATGAGAGTGTTTTCGAGCCGATCTAGTGCCTAGTGTGTGTATATGCATCCACGGGCAACCACTAGCAACCACTTGCATCCACTTGCAACCATCAAACATAACATGTCTCAAACACATGTTTACACCCATGAGTTTCTACCTAAAGTTCAAATATTCGATCGATACAGTCGAATGATGGAAGCGAGTACAGATAGAACGAAAATTTGGTTCCCATTAGACATGGGTCCTAAGTATCGGCCCCAAAGACCGAAACCAACATCAAATTGACACCCCACGAAAACTCAGAATGTATGCGTCATACTTGACGCCTAACACAGATATCCCTCAAACCCCAATCTCAAACAGATGATCCACAACCCTTATGGGTCTGAGTCTATAGCGGAATTCAGAAATAATACTAGCATTAAAGTGCAGAGTATCGATAACAAAATCAAAATACCACAATCAGAAAAAGTCACAATCAGATAAAGAAATTAAACCTACTATAGAAATTTTCCTATTTCTATCCTAGCCACTAGCCTCAAGAGTGTTCTCCTGCCCTCCTTGTCCTCGTCTCTTCGGGCATTCCCTAGTGAAGTGTCCCATCTCCCCACAGTTGAAGCAAGCGCCCTTCCTTTTTCTGCAATCCTTGTTCAGATGAGTTGAGCTCCCACAAGTAAAGCACTTTTTCCCCTTCTTATCTTCAGACTTCTCATCCTTCTTTTGTGTTTCCTTTTTGGGCCCCGCTTTCTTATTCTGTGGTTCTTCCTTCTTTGTCTCTTTCGGGCCCTTGTCTTCCTCGTGTAGTAGTGCCATATCCACCAATTTCTCGTAAGTTGCTCCCATGGGTACATGGGTCATGGCTAGGCTGTGCAGTGGCTCATTCAATCCTTTAACAAAGCGGAGAGCCTTTTTATGCTGAGTGTTGACTAAATCCAATCTGAATCTTGCTAGTTGGTTGAACTGGTTGACGTATTCCTTGACCGTCATACTTCCTTGCTTAAGAGACAAGAACTTTTCCAATTGTAAACTTCGTTCAGCTTGCGAGAGGAATTTTGTCTCAAACCTTGTTCTGAAATCCATCCATGTCTCAACCGGCCTCTCGGCGTTAGTGACTTCCCACCACTAGGAAGCTTCGTCTTTGAGCAGCCATACTGCCAACTGTACCTTCTGCCTATCGTCCACCTCGAAGAAAACGAACAGATCCTCAGTTTCTTTGAGCCAATTCCTTGCTTCTACGAATGATTCAGTTCCTTTGAAATCCTTCCCACCCATGGCCCTAAAATCTCTACAGATCTTTGAGAAAGCAATTGCACGAGGAGGGGGTGGAGGAGGGGGATCATTTGCTGGACCTGCAGCGGCGGTCCTAGCCTCAAGATATTGACGAAACCAACCGGGTACATGAACACCCTCTGGTATCTCAGATGCTTCAGACATGCTGGAACGAAAAAGGAAAGGTTCAACACAAAAAGGACTGAAAGAAAGATATATGGCTCTTGGGGATCATGTTTTTCAGAATAAGCTTTATTTTTGAAAATACTTCCTTCCAAAACCTTTTTTTTAAAATAGTTTTCAAAAACTTTACCCAATCTGGTAACCTTCAGCTCTGATACCAAGTGTAACACCCCACCTCCGTTAAGGTCACTCACAAAGGGAATGCCTTAACTTTGGTGGAGCATTTTAGTAAACAGAACAGAAACTTACAAGGCAGATAAAAACAGTACTTGAAAATTTTTAACTTTATTACAGCGGAAACAGAAATTAATATGTTTACATCCTTTCAATTTCAGAATTCAAGTACAAAATATCAATCTTGTACAAAAGCCTTCAAAATGCATGGTTTAAAATCATAATCCCCATGGAACGGAAGCTATACAGAGCCAAGCCATGCTTTAAGCACTTCAAGCAAAGAGAAATCCGGATCAAGCTAAAGTATTTCCCTCCTTGGATAACCTGGGGGGGAAACGGAAGAAAGGAGGCGAGACAACAAGGGTCAGACAAAAAGTCTGGCAAGTCCAGTGACTTTCAGCATATGAACAGATAATAATAATATGATATGAACATAAAACTGGATGTGAGATAACTATAACAGATGTAGCAGATATAACAGAAAAACAGGATGATATAAACTATTGTTTTACACTTCTCTGCACTAATACTAGTATAGCAGAATTAGGTGTCACCCTAATGTCTAAATTGAAGCAGGAACGGGTACAGAATACTTTAACAGAAAACAGAATGCTAATAATGGGCCTTTACTACCCGATCAGAAACAGACAGAAGAAGAAACAGATTTATCCCTATGGAAACAGAATGTGGAATTAGGTGTACACTAGTAATGGGCCTTTACCACCCGAACAGACGGTACCACACAGAAACAGACAGGTGTTACCACCCAACAGAAACAGACGGTACCAACAGAAACAGACAGAACTAAGCGTACCCTAAAACCCTACCCCAAGCGATCGGCTCCCTAATACATAAATATCCTGTGTCGGCCCCACAGTAGGGTGTATCACTCCCTAAAGTGACAACCAATTGGCACAGACCTATTTACAGATGTCACGGCGTCTTACATCCTCAGAGGCAGACCGGGATCCATGCACGCACATGACCCGGTTGGAACGCACCATCAACACCCCTCGCCATTATCAGAATGAACCACTTATAATTAGTTCAGTAAGCGTGCCCGGACCCTACCTACTGTTGGGTCAAAGTTTTGATACCAGAAAGGGTTACTGACTAATATGGGTCCCAAACAACAGATGACACAAGTAATTCCCCTCCTAACCTTGTGTCCCCAGACTAACAGATTTCAGATTAACTTGTTTACAAGTTCAGACATACAGAATTCAGGTTTACTAATTCACAAATTAAGTTAACAAGTTTTCAGACTAACGGGTCAGATGTACAGATTTTTCAGATTTGTCTAACTTTGTATTGGGCCTACAAATTCATGGACGGGTTTTACTACATTTATTAATCCCTTTGGTTTAACCCTATTTTTCCCCAATACGTTTTAGACGTCATTCTTATCTTAGATTTGCATTAATTAATTATTAATGCACAGACCTCTCACATTAGGTCGGTAGCTTGTGGCCGCTGGATATGTCGGGCGGTTCCGGGCAGACTTCTGCCACAAGCCAGACCTAACCTCGTGTCTTACGCATGTTATGACTAACTTCTCACATTAGAACCTATTGTTTGTGGCCACTGGATGTGCCGGGCGGTTCCGGGCAGATTTACGCCGCAAACTCATTCTAACCTCGAGTTAGCCATGTTTATCTTTGCGGCCAATTAATTAATAATTTACCGTTTATGCGCGTGCCCAATATATATATGCCAATTCAGATTATATCAATCACAGGATGATTATATCAACATAACAGATAACAGATTTTATATGACATAACGGATTTAACAGATTTAGCAACTTAGCAGATTTTGGCATATAACAGGTTAGGCATTTTCAACCGACAAATTTAACAGATTAGGCATTTCAATCTAATTAGCAGTCTAGGCAATATAACAAAACTAGTAGTTTAGGCAACTAGACAAATTAGCAGATTTAGCAAATTTATTATTTCTAAAAGTTCTATTTACATGCCTTGCCCAATCATAAATTGGCCTAAATTCATATGCTTACATAATTGTCATGATTCACAACATATACTCCATGTTTGCATAAAGTTACATAGCACAGAATATGGACATAATTTTCCATATAACATATGTTCCAATTTTTGTTAAACTAGCATTTTACAGCAGATTCACATATAAATTATACCAAATATAACCATTAATTTCAATGCATGCCATATATCCAAAAATCCCTATTTAGGTGTAATCACAATAATAGATATCCTAATTAATGTAAATCTTTACACCTAAGTTTCCATATCTTCTTCTTTTTGAGTCATGAATCATTATGCAAACTATACCTAACAGTATAAATCTTTAAATCATATCTTCTAAAAATCATATCTTGACTTTTATATGCATTTTGTCCAAAGTCTCAAATCATATGTAATCTTACAGTGGTTCCTCTTCTTCTTTTATCACAGAATATGCATAGGTCTAGAACTAGTTTATAACATATGCTCATCTTTCTAATTAATTACAGATCTAAATTACAACATAACTATGCATACAACATGCATAAATTATATGTTCATAGTCAAATTTATGCATCCAATCCCAAGTCACATGTCCAATATATTTTATGCCTCAGACCTAAAGTCATATATTCAATTTAGTCTTGTCAAATTTCGCATCATTCATCCCAAAATTTGCGTTCATACGTTCATCTCTTATGAGATTAGGCACAGGCTCGTGGTAGTCTGGCCATAGAAACAGAAAAGAAGAAAGGAATATAGAACAGTCACAGAAAATAGATCTAACAGAAGAGAATACAACCTCAAACTCAGATTTAAATGCATATCAAAATTATAATTAACGTTTATAGCGGAGAATAACTGTACATGCCTTGATTGGATTAAAGAAAGAACTTTTAACTTGTTGTAGAATCTTTGTAGAAACTCTAATCTCTAGTTTGAATTGAGTTGCTTAGGCTGATGTTGATTATCTTGTAGTTTTAATTCCAGCAGAGCAGCGACGCCATTTTTATTTTTTTATTAGAAGAAGAGAGCAATGGAGGCTAGAGAATTGTGTAAGAAACCTAGGTAGAGTCTAGGGTCATTTTATAGAGTTTATGAACTGATTAGGACCATCGATGTTGCTTGGATTGATCGTAGCCATTCATTCGCAAGAGGGACCAATTAGAGCCTGCCACCTAGCCCTAATGACAAAGCAGACCACAGAAAATCGACCAACATAGAATAGGCCAGCCAGGGTGGACTGGGTTCGACCTGGGTCTGGGCCAGGTCGACAGCCCTGTCGACAGCCCTGTCGACAGCCTTGTCAACCTGGTTAGATCAGGTCGACAGCCCAGTCGACCTGGGTGTCTTAGGCGGGAGTTTTCCCGCCTTGGCCAATTGGGCCCGGTTTTAATTTTTAAACTGTTTTATTCTGTTCGAATTTTAAACTTAATTCAGAAACTTCCGAAGGCTATATCTTCTTCATACGGACTCCGTTTTTCGAAAACTCAGACTCTATTTCGCGTATTTTTCCGAGACGAACGCAATGGCGTATCCCGTTTCCCTTAGTTCTTTGATTTCAAATTAATTATACTTTAATTTGTTAATTTCACAGTTATAGAATACACGGGGTGTTACAGTAGGAAAGGCAGTGGCTCTAGAAATGGAATGGAGAGGTTTAATCGGCTTCGGGTTCATGAAATGTTCTTACATGAGTTAGGAGAAGGAAAACACAAATGGTTTAAGCAGGAAGAAGGGTTGCCAACAGCAGGTTGTGTTAGGTTGGGCTACTGGGCCTCGGCCTGAAGAAAAAAGAATAAAAAGCAGTTTGAATAATATGCAAGTCCTTATTCAGAAGTTGATTCTGGTTGGTGCCAGGCAGGTTGAAGTTTGGTCACAGCGTTTAGTTTGAACGTAGGTACCAAAGGAAAGGGGAAGACGGTGACGGGCTTCAGATCGTGGCTCAAGGTAAACCGCATTGAACAGTACACACATGATTAAGGAAGCAGTTAATGATAATTAAAAATGATTAGAGTTTTATTTACCAAATTATTTAGCCAATATTATTTCAAAATCCAAATTAAAAATTGAAATGATCATAATAATTCATACGATTACAGAACTGCATGAAATTTGATTCGTTGGAATTGCAGTAAAGAGCACTACGCTTCTAAGTAGGTTCAGAAGGGCTTGGATGCAACTGGGTATTCATTTAATTTTAAGCACTCGTTTAAATTTAAATGAAATGACGCTGAATTCATACATCAAAATAAATGTGAGTTAACTCCCACATATTTCTGGAATTCTATGATGTGGTTAAATTCATATAATTAAATTTAGTAGATAATAATATGCCTTGGATGCCTATTATTGATTTAATGGTTGGCGCTAATTATATTATCATTGTTTATTATATTGGATTGAAATTCTATATTGTTATGAAATGTTATAATGAACTGTGTTGTAGGGACAAACAAGTTGGTGGTATCCAACCGGATTCCTCAATATATTATGGGTATTGTTTGTTTTCATATTCTTAGATATGAACTGATTGAATCCCAATGACATTGAAACATGTTTAGATGTTGATGTTGGATTGAAATTCAATGTTGTTGTGGTATGAATCAATAAATGGTATTGATTGCGGAATTGGCAGCAAATGGCTTAAAATCCGCCTTTTTGATTAAACGTTGATTTGTCGTTCGGCGAATTAACGAAGTTAAGTTATAAAATTTATTTTATAACTGAAATGAGATTTTTAATTATATTTTATATGTTATAATGAAGTTTTAAAAAAAATCAATGTTTATAAATTGGTTTTTACAAGGAAGAAATAGTTGAAATCAATTAACGTTTAACTGATGATGTTAGTTGACTAAGTCAACTGTTTAATGGGAGGCGGTTAGACCATTTTGAAATGGCTAGTAAATAATCATTTAAATTTAATAAGAATTCTTTAATTATAATTTATTATTATTTAATGATGTTTACAGATTATTGGAGTAATTAGTTATGGTTTAATAATAATAATTTCAAATGTGATTCACTAATTTTTGAAGAAGTAAACTGTTTTTACGACAATAAACAAGGAAGTAATTGTTACTTTTAAGGCGATTATTTCTTGAATAGAATCCAGTTAGGAAAGCAACTGAGTTTGTAACAAGGTTAAAACTGAATATTCATTAAAGTTTTATAAAAAGGTTTTTTCTTAATTCAATGTTATAAAAAGGATTTTTAAAGGTAAATGAAAGCTAAAAGTATAAGGAATGTTTACTTAAGTATAACGACCTGGTAGAAAAGTGATGTCGAAAAAGGCAAGAACGAAGTATTTAAAAGTTTATACATAAAGAAGTGATAAATGGATTTTAGTTTTAAAAATCCAAGAATTAGTTTTATAATACAATGTAAAATGATTTTGGATGGAATATTGGAAATGGATCGTCATAATAAAATTGTGTAAGGAAGTTTATAGCTAATGGTTAATATTAAATAAAAATAATCATAATTGGCCGACATTTTCGAAATAAAGATAAGGTTTTTAAAACCATAATTTATATAAAATAGAGAAATAAAGATTTTATTGATATTATAAGTATGATGGATTTTTGAGTTATGAACTTCTATATATTCTAACGTAAGAACATTTTCGATCAAAGTCCGAGAGATAAATAAAATACCCCAACTTGAATGGCTTCACTATTATCGAGGAATGGTATTAGTTTGTAAAGGTAAAGATGTTGAGATTAGTTAAATATTTCCATAAAGGAATATTACAACGGTTGCGGGAATTGAAATATAAATAACAATGCAACACTAGTTGCGAAGTATTGAAATATAAATAAGGTTATTTGGTTTTAAAATAAACAGCGTATAAGTTGACACCATTTTAGCCATATAAGAATTTATAATTGGTTTCATACCAATGGGTTGATATATGTATATATCGATATTTTATGTAGTAAAAGGAAGATAAGAAGATTCCAAGAATATAAATATTAATTCCAGTTAAAGGGAAATAAACAGAGATTAATAATAATTAAGGTGATATTGGCAAAGGGGATTTTGGTAAATACAAGGAATTGTTGTTTTCAAATGACAGAAAAAGGTGATTTATCAAGGTTAGTAGATATAATCGATCGACGGAATGATTTCGAAGATCGATAAGGAGTTTTAATGAATGATTTTAAGTAAATTAAGGCCTGAGCTGCCAATATACTTGATGGTACTATTAGTGATAGTGAAAACCCCGACTATAAGTGAAATGTTATTATTGAATATTTGACGTGTTATTTCGAAGAGACTGGGATGGGAAATAGACCGAAAACCACTTTAAGCCAATGTTGCGTTTGAAACTAATTTGCAAGGATACGTGTAAAGATGGAGCATTGAAGACCGTGAATCTTCATGAGTGGGAGAACTACTTGTCGAATTTCTCTAGTTGATCCTAGAGATATTTCGGTAGTGATTTTATCGTGATTGAAGTCGACGGATTGCAAGGACTACACGCTATTGATCTTAAGGGCGATTCCTTTATAGAATGAGATAGGAGGGTGCATTCGGTTCATTCTATTCCTGGATGACTTGTATGGACGAATGTCTGAATGAGCATTTATTGAAATTCACATACGTTGATATTTACAAATATACCAAGTTTGGTGGCATAGATGTTCTCTTAGCTTAACACCTACAGTATATTTGTGGACATCAATTAGTGGTTGGATGGATCTGACGATGTGGCATTCAAAGTTATTAAAATGTTCTCGGAAAAGTAAATCGTTACCTCAAGCCTCACAACCGGGAAATGACAAAAATCAAGCTGGCAGCATGGCTAGTTGTGTCGCACCCAAGCAGGGTGTATTATCACCATCTAGAGAAAATTCTTATTTGTTTCTTCTGTCGATTTTGTATCTTTCGAGATATGGTTGGATGGCCGACAACCGTTGGTGATAATACATTCGGTACACTCAAGTTGAGTGAGTGACCGGTCATGTGTGGACGGGTTGCAAGATGTTCTTCTTAAACCCCAGTGTATCCTCTCTAGAGTACACTGATCAAAAGGTGGTCCCATACCTTATCATAGTTGGAATCCATTCTCCAATAAGAGCCCCGCGTTTTTTTTATTTTACACTATGTATGTAGAGCATGAGATGCAAGCGTTCTGCTATTTGGTTATTTATTTGATATATACACTATTATAATATCACCGGATTTTTATATCAAAAATGTTTTGGGTTATCGTGAGGTAAAAACCATCTATCTTTATGTATGGATTGGTCTTATGATTATCCTTTCTTTCAAAAGGATTTTCTAAAGTTAAGCAAGTTGTTGTGCGATCCGGGTGAATTTTGCTTTGCATCAAATGTGCTAGGATTATACCGAGTATATTATCAGGTTAGGTTCCACTTGAAGCTTCAGAAGATGAGCCGAAGTCGAGACATAATTCTATATTATCTGGTAATAGATTATATTCCACTGTGGGAATTGTATTGATCTGTGTTTACTCTGATATTGTAATCATATATATATAGCTTTATTTTGAATAAAGTGTTGTTCATATATTATATTTTATTCATTCCGCTGTGAAGACTCTGATGATCTTCTTATTCTTCTATTCTAATATTTCTTTCTTCCTTTTCTCACCCTCTGACTTATTTCTATTAACAATCTAGGATTTGATACTTGGGTTTTTGACGAGTAATACGGGATTATGTATTACTAATCATAAATTCGAATGTCAAAGTTTATGGGTCATTACAATAACCAAAAATAAATCTATAACAATCACTTTGACGAGCCTCCCTTCTTCTTCTTCTTCTCGAATTTGGTTGTGGACGGCTTGTCATCATACTCCTTCCTTCTCTTCCTGGGAACGCTCCATATGCTTCCCTTCTTTCCCTTTGTCGAAGTTGGCTTCTTGTGAGGTTTCATCAGGAACTCCTCCTCATCGGTGCTACTCAGGATTTCGGTGGTCTCCATACCAGGGTTGTCGTTCGCTTTCAAGGCTTTACGTTAGAACCCAGTGGATAAGGCCAGCACTATGGTCGTGTCTCCCTCTTTCCTAGCCTCATTGGCTTTCCTCTCGACCCTATCAGCCTTTTTCTTGTCCTTCCTCTCTGATTTCTGTTGATCATCGCGTGTAACACCCCACCTCTGCTAGGGTCACTCCCAAAGGTAATGCACTAGTTTTGGTGGAGTATTATCTAGGTAAACATACACAAAGATATCACAAGGCAGAACATAAATAAAGCAGCGGTATAAATTAAAAACCAAATTTTTATTACTTTCGAGAAAAGAGTCAAAACCTCATATATCCAAGGTACAAATTAATCCATTACATCATGTTCCAAATAAAGAAGCATAAACTTAAGATAACAAAAGTAAATTATTCCCCATAAATAGCAGAAGCATCCATAGCATAGCTCAAGACCAAACCGTACATGAGCTGTTAGAAAGAAAGCTAAATCCAAGCTAAGAGCTAGTGTTTCTTCCCTGAGAACCTGGGGGGGAAGCGAAAGAAAAAGAGGTGAAAGAAAAAGGGGCAGTCATAAGACTGGTAAGCCCTAGTGACTTTCAGTATAAAAACTAGTAAAGGTAACATGACATGCGAAAATTGGAATTAAACATAAGGATGATAACAGGACTGATATGATAAACAAGACAAGTCAAGTCTAGTATCGCATATTCAATATTCGTTGCACCATCTGTACTAGTGTTCTAACCCATGTCAAGTATTAATCATGAAATGATCCCTTGGCCCAGTATCATGAAGTGGCCCATTACAGGGTCCTACGGTACGATCTACTAATCGATCGGCTCCTTACAAGTTCTAGCTCGTCATGTGTTTGTGTCATACGGCCCTATCCTGAAATGTAGTTACCTGTGCTAGGTCCACCATAGGGTGTATCAAGTCCTATGGTGCCAACCACCAACACGAATCAAGCACGCACAGTGTAAATCTATGGGTGCCCAATGCCTGCTTTTTCAACTCCAGACTACGTGCACGACCATAATCCGCCTGAACCTACAATGCATGGCGCACCTACTCAGCCGTTGTTCTGGTCGCTTACAATCAGCCCAGTAATCGTGCCCCACCCAATCTAGTCCCAGGGTATCGTGATACATCTAAGTGGGTTACTGCTAAAAAGGACCGCGCAACTAGGGTTTCTAATGGGTTATATGTTGCCATTCAAATTCATGACTTAACCCTATCCAAACCATGTGTCAAGTTGGTTAAGTGTGTTCAAGCGGTTCATGACTTAACCCTATCAAATCATCGTGTCAAGTTGGTTAAGTATATTCAAGTGGTCCATGACTTAATCCTATCATGTGGCATTAATTCATTAATGCACCTCAACCTCTCACATTAGACTAACTGTTGTGGTCACTGGATTTGCCGGGCGGTTCCGGGCAGATTTACACCGCAACATAGTCTAACCTCGGGTTTTACGTGCTATATGACCAACAACCCACATTGGATCCTATTGTTTGCAGCCACTGGATTTGTCGGGCGGTTCCGGGCAGATTTACACTGCAACCTCAACCCAACCTCGAGTTGGCCATTTTCAAGTTTATCTAGTTGTCATGCCCACATTCAAGTTTTCATGTCTAAATTCATGTCGAGTTTTCATGCCATGTTTCATGTCAAATCGTGTCAAGTTCATGTCCATATTCAGGTTCAAGTCATAACAACGTTCATGTTCAAGTTCAAAGCCAATTCATGTTTAACCTAGTCTACCCAAATCGTATCCCCATCGCACGTAAGCTCGAATCGATACAAATAAATCTAATTAGGGAATAACATAAAAAGGAACGGGTATAAGGTGGCAAAGGTGATTACTAGCATAGCATGATTATAACATTACTGGCATATGGAATATTGGCCCCAAGCATAACGATTCCAAATCTAGCAAAATAAGGTACTAGTCAAGATAACAGTTGTCATAAGGTGATAGTATAGTCATGGTAATGATTGACATAAGGTGATAGTCATAAACTTGTAACTAATAGCAGATTCAACATGATAATATGAGGGGTCTCCCTTTTTGATTAACAACATGAATAGGCCCCAAATCAATGTCATAGTAATATAACCAAAAGTCAAGATCCAAGATGAACAAGAATGGATGTAAAAAAGTCATCATACATAGGTCCAATTTCAATTTACAACATGTTCACATTACATTTACAGTTTAAATCTAAAAATAACTGAGGCTTACAAATCGTGGTTCGAGAAATAGAAAAAGAGAGTCGATGTTGAATCTTTATATGCTTAGTCAAGTCCTAACAGAAATCCCCAGATCAGCAACGTAGTTTCAACGTAGAAGAAGTAGTCCCTTTCTCTAACTTTTCAACCAGAATTAGAGTAAGATAAGGTCAGAAAGAATTTTGTGTAGAGAGACTAGTGTTAGGGGCTGTATATATAGGGTCAGGTCAACGAATGTAGACAGAAACGAGGCCAGAAACATCAGAGTGAATCCAACTTCAAAAGTGGACTCGGCCACCAGGTCGACCCCCAGGTCGACACTATGGTCGACCTGGTCCTGGGTAGGTCGACTGCATAGTCTACCCCCAGGTCGACCTGGTCCTGGGCGGGAAATTTCCCGCCCAGTCCTTTCTGAGGTTTGAAATTCGAAATTTGAATTCGAATTCTGAGCTGTTTTGAACTTGAAAACTTCTGAAAACTTCGAAAGGTCATAACATGGTCATACGGACTCCGATTTTCGAAAACTCAGACTCGTTTCCAAGTAGAATTTCAAGACGAACGCAATGGCGTAACCCGTTCCGCTTGATTCTTAATTTAAAAATTAATTCTTCCTTGATTTATAGTTATAACATGTTATAAAAATACGGGTTGTTACATCGCGCCCGACCTTTAGCTTCTCCTCCTCTTCGGCCATCAGCCTCTTAAGCTCAACCTCTTCCCCCTTCTAGGCGGCCTCATCCTTGGCCCTCTTCCGGACCACCTCTTGAACCCTGACTCAGGCCTCCTCCTCATCCTTTTTCATTGCTTCCTTCTGAGCCATGTGGAGAGCTTTCTCATCATCCTTTCTATTCGCCTTTTGCTTCTCCGATTTCACCAACAGTTGGGCTTTCTCCTCTTCGACTAGCTCGTACATGCTTCCTCCATCTGTTTCCATTGATTCGGTCGTCTTAACACCTTCCTCGGGGTTTCCTTTCAATTCTTGGAAGAGATCGTCCATCTTGAGCTTCCCCTTTTCTAGATCCGAGAATGTGTCCATGTGACCGAATGTATCACTTAGCTGGTTGCGGTAAGCTTCCACATCAAACCCGGGCCTGGCTGGCATTGTTGGCATAAAACCTGTTGTCGCCTCTTCTCCTCAAGAACCTGCATGATGAATAAGAAGAAAAGTTAGTCTACTTCAACTTTGTGTTAGCATTCCTCTAAGCATTGGTGAGAAAGTGGTTTTTACCTTCCAACTCCTACTATGTGATTTCGACGGGTATAGTGCTTCTAATTGTTGGCTAAAGAGAATGTCCGTGTTTCAGCCTTCGATGATCGGGATCATATGTGGTAACAACAAGAGTTGGAACCATGGGACCGCTAGCGGAAGCAAGTGGAACAACTTACCACCTTTGCAGCAGTAGGTTGTGCCATCCTCTTTCAACAATGTCCTTCCTTCATCCAGCACATGACGCTCTTCGTCAGTCAAAACTTAAATCGTCTGTGCTGCCTCATCAACCTAGTCCAATTGTTGCTGCCTGGCCTCGAACTCCACCAGCTTATCCCAGGCTTGAGCTAAAGTGAGTGCATAATATTTGACCCATGAGATTCCGCATATCGAAGTGTATTTGTCCCATATTGACCACACCAACTTCGCCTCCGCTCTCTCCTCAGCCTCTTCCACCTTGACCCTAAGCTTCTCCAATTCAACCTGGCCATGGATGTAAAACAGCCATCATACATAGGTCCAATTTCAATTTACAACATGTTCACATTACATTTACAGTTTAAATCTAAAAATAACTGGGGCTTACAGATCGTGGTTTGAGAAATAGAAAAAGAGAGTCAATGTTGAATCTTAATATGCTTAGTCAAGTCCTAACAGAAATCCCCAAATCAACAACGTAGTTTCGATGTAGAAGAAGTAGTCCCTTTCTCTAAATTTTCAACCAGAATTAGAGCAGCATAAGGTCAGAAAGAATTTTGTGTAGAGAGACTAGTGTTAGGGGCTACATATATAGGTCAGGTCAACGAATGTAGACAGAAACGAGGCCAGAAACATCAGAGTGAATCCAGCTTCAAAAGTGGAATCGACCACCAGGTCGACCCCCAGGTCGACACTATGGTCGACCTGGTCCTGGGTAGGTCGACTACATAGTCGACCCCCAGGTCGACCTGGTCCTGGGCGGGAAATTTCCCACCCAGTCCATTCTGAGGTTTGAAATTCGAAATTTGAATTCGAATTCTGAGCTGTTTTGAACTTGAAAACTTCTAAAAACTTCGAAAGGTCATAACTTGGTCATACGGACTCTGATTTTCGAAAACTCAGACTTGTTTCCAAGCAGAATTTCGAGACGAATGCAATGGAGTAACATGTTTCCCTTGATTCTTATTTTAAAAATTAATTTTGCCTTGATTTATAGTTATAACATGTTATAAAAATACGGGTTGTTACATTCTCCTCTCCTTAAAGGATTTCGTCCCCGAAATCTATAAGTTAGGGAGGATGTGTCCTACCATCCATCATCCATCTACTCAAAGCATCATCCACATGCAACCATTGTCCTTAAAAGATTTCTAGTGCTGTATGAACATATGCAGAAAGTGTGTGTATATGTACTTATCTAATGCAAAAGATCAGGAGGTTACTGATTCAGTAAACCTCCTTAATGCAAAATATGTTAGTGTAATGAATCCAACATGTATGCAAATTCCTAACATAGTTTATAATCTCTACATGAGTGCACAAACATTCATTCATATGCAACATCCAAGTGATAGCATAACAAGTTCCATCCATGTACAAGTATAAGCACTCATGTGTTGGATCTAGAATAACCCTAGAGGGGGGGTGAATAGGGTTTTTCACAGTTTTTAACTGAATTAAAAACTTAACGAGATATATAATAATAAACTGATCACAGAAAATAGCAGAAACTGAAATGCAGAAAATAAATCACACACAGATGTACCCAGCTTCGGCAAAACCCTGCCTACTGCTGCATTT
Organism: Allium sativum; assembly: GCA_030737875.1. Classification (NCBI taxonomy): domain Eukaryota; kingdom Viridiplantae; phylum Streptophyta; class Magnoliopsida; order Asparagales; family Amaryllidaceae; genus Allium; species Allium sativum. The sequence continues at coordinate 415,939,798 of CM060913.1, read as the reverse complement.
CTAAGGTTTCTACTAGGTGATAGAACAGTTCCCGCATACAAGACCATGTACACTCGCAAACACTGCTCCTATTCTAACCCTACGCTCAAATCCCTAGACTGATCCAATCCCCTAGATCAGATTTCCCGAATTACAAACCCTGTAACTCGTAATTCCAGATTTTACAGACACTGAAACTGGCAGTCAACACCTTGACTGATATCCTAGACTTAACAGATCTAGACACTGATTTGTTTGTTTACAAAAGAAATTCAAAATGCAAAAATAAAAACAATACAATTTAAAATAAAAAAAAACTAAGGAGATTAATTTAAAGGGGTCATCCCCTTTTTCACACTAGGCTTTGTCAATGAAAAACTTGGCCGGCCCATTCCCTTTTCATTTGTAAACCCGATCTCTTTGGGTCTGAAAAAAAATGGCGGCTTTGAAAGGAGATTCAGAGCTAGGGTTTCTGAGATTTAGCCCCAAATCGAACTCGTATTCGTTGAAAAGATTTGTTCTCTGAGGATCGGCTTCTCGTCGATGCCTCCTTATCTTCTGAGAATAAAAATGGCGGCCAGGAATTGTTCTAGGGTTTCAGAAATAAACCCCCAAATCGATTTCGATGCTTGATTGAATGACGTTCTCTGGTTGCTTTGATTCTCCTTGTTCCTTGCTCGATGATTTGGGCCTTTCAGACGATCGAAACACTTGAGAATAGAAAGTAAGTTATCTGAAAATTCTCGCTTTGAATTTCTTGAATTGATTTTGTGGGTTTTCGATTTCTTGACTGTTGCGTGTGGATTCAATTTCGATGTTCTCTTGTTTGTGGTTTCGATCGATAATTGCCTGTGATGTAAATGGTGATGTTAAATAGGGATATAATCGAACCCTAATAACTTTGATTTCAAAAAACATGGCTCGATCTGATTATGCTGCTTTCCTCGATTGAAATATTTCCCCTTTTTATTCTCGGCTTGAATTGATTTTCCCCTTTTAGAAAAATCTCGGCCTTAATTGTGATTGAGTAGTTCTGGAAAATATATCCTTGAATTTCTTTGCATGATTCTCTGCCTTGATTGAATCCTAAAGGAATTGCCTTTTTCGATTTAAAACCTGTCTTGAATTGATGCTCTGTAAATTGCTTGCCTTACTTTGTTACCATAGATTGAATTCAATCTGCATTTATTTGAGTAAAACAGACAGATAATATCTGTGGCCCCTTTTGATCCTTGTGTGATATCTGAATAATATGAAAACCAGTTTCTTGCCAAAAAGTGATTGTGAGATTTGTTCTTGCCAAGTATGTTTCCTGATTGCATTTAATCACCATATTGACATGTTTTCTGTCTTGAACATGCAACAATAAACTGCTGTAACTTGTGACCATTTCTTGCTTGAATCTCTTGTGTTTTGAGTCGATTTCCATAGTTAAAAAAAATATGCTTGCTGAGCTTTATTCTGCCAAATCATCATACCATATATAATTCGATTTAATGCTGAAATTGATTGATGATTTCTGGAACATAAATGTGATATCTTGCCATGCTTTGACCACTGTATTTTCTGGAAAAAATTGTATATAACTTGCCAAAAAACATGAGCACTATTTTTCCAGAGGAAATATGTGATTTTTGAAAAACAATCAAATACTTTCCCTTTTCCATAAACTGACTTCTTCTTGCACAAAATGCACGCTGAACAATTTGGAAGTTTTGCTGTTTTATATATGCTGAACTGAAGTTTGTGATCTGATTTGTAATTGTTGACTGCTGTGTACTTTGACTTGCTCCATCACTATATTGTAGCTACTTTCACCATTGATCATTTGTGCCATAGCCATGTACATAGTTGAATTGTTTAAACATGTGGCCACTTAGACTCTGCATATGCTGTATGTTTTATTTCTGCTGAGTTGATCACTTTGGCACCCTTGAACATGCTTTTGCTGTCTCGACCATGCTGTACTTTAGCCTGTATTGATGTTGTGCTAACCACTTGACTTGGTTGCACCCAATCTTACACTGTCTCGACCATTTGAACTTAGCGTATCCCTTCTTGCCACTTTGGTTTGACATTTCTGAAACTGAAATGTGCTCGGCCCTGCACTTACTCGCCATGTACACTGTTTACCTCCTGCTTGCACTTGATGTTGGCTGCACCTCTGTGTACTTAAACACTCTACTGATTTGTTCACTTGAGCCACTTGAAACATGATGTGCACACCCATTTTCATACTGATTTGACCTTGTTGAATTTGCTGTTGACTTTGACTTGAACTTGAACTGGCTGATATATTGAGGCTTGTTGTACACTTGATCATGGCTCCATGCTTGCTGTATTGTTTGGGCTGTTGCATGTTGACATTGAGTTTTAGCTTTCCTGTATATGTGCCATGACTTTTCTCGACTATGGTTCGACCCCTTTTCATTGCCGTTTTGATTTGAACCATGTTTGAACTATGTTGAGCTTTCACTTGAATGTTTGTTGTAGCACTGAGTCGAGATGGTCCACGTGGCTCCTCCTCAGCTGCACACTGATTGGCGAGGCAGTGCACACGTGTATTTATACACGTGTGTATATGCAGCCATCAGTCGGATAAAAAAAATCAAATCGAGTCAGAAAAATGATGAGAAACACACCGAATTCTGAGGCAAATAAAATTTTAAAAATAAAAATTAAATCTGCATGTGTTCAGTTTTTTTTTATTTCTATTGCAGTGTACTGTGTGTGTGTTTCTGTGAATGACAGGTATGAAGACGATGACTGGACTGACAGTGAAGTACTGTGAAGACTGAAGACTGAAGACAGAAGATTAAGAGACAGTGTCTGTGAAAGTAAATGTATCAGTGACTGTATATGGATATGAAAATGTAAAGACAATGATTGCATATAAAAATGAGATGTATAGACAGTGTTATATTGAGGAGCTGTGTAACAACAGAATTGTACTTATGTTTGTAAACAAGTTTCTTTGAAATAAAATATTATTTTATTGTTGTTAAACAAGCTTGTCTATCATATTCAGTTTATTTACAAGTACAGTATCATGTGTAATATTTGTGAGTGTGTACAAATAGTGGAGTCATATAATTTGTACTGTTTGAATGTTGAAATATAATATTATATTTAAATAAAATACTTTGTTAATATTTGAACTTCTGTACAGTAGTATTTCATTTAAATATAAATATTATATTCCTGTCTGTAATGTGTGATATAACAGTACAATAACAAACACATTAGAAATAATATTTATTTGGTTGTTATCATCAAACAAAAATCATATAATTGTGTATACAACACCGTTATATACAACAATCTCCCCCTTTTGATGATGACAAACAAATAAAAGATTTTGAGTGTAATAAATGTGGATATTTGAACTCCCCCTATTTAAATGCTCCCCTACAACAGAAACTCCCCCTATAACTATGAGTGAAATGTATGAATAATTAAATTTTCAAAATTAAAAATATTTATAAAATATTCACTCATAAATCAAAATCTAATCCATTCTCCCCCTTTTGTTATCATCAAAAGGATACAGATTTTAAAATACAGATGAAAATTGACTAAAAACATAATTTCAGCTTAAGAGGAAGAACAGTCATCATAAATCTCAATCAGTCAAACAAGAAATCATAATATTCTAAGAACAGGTGGCATATTTCACATTGTAGAAAATGACGGATATACGATGAATTTTATAAAAATGGAGAAAAAAAAATTTCCAAATATTTTCAAAAGAATTTTATAAGATTAAAGCACAAAAAACGGTGATGGGTTTGGATTATAATTAAAAATTCAATTTAAGTGAGAAAATCGAATAATCTCAAATCTCAATATCTATTAATCAACAAATCATAATACGTCATAATATTTTCAACACATTTCACAGATTAGAGAGATGGATTGATAGGTTGATTTTTACACACCAAGGAGAATTTCAATTTTATTTCAGTTTTTAACACATTTTTTTTATTTATTTATTTAAGAGCACACTGACCATGCATAACCAGAGCTTGGATTTTTAAATGAGGTCAGTCGCAGCTTAAATTATAAGTTGTCTCTTAACCATGCAGGACCAGAACTTGGATTTTTAAATGAGGTTAGAGACACACTTATATATTTATCATTTCACCTTTTAAAAAGAAAACACTCCTTGGTATAAAACCAATATATGGATGATAGAAAATGTGGTAGGTATAGAAATGGACTGTGAAATAAATTTCTAAATTAATTTTATTATGAAATATGACTAACTGTACCGGGATTATTGAAAATTTTCAATTATCACTAGTTCTGAATAATAATATAACCACAATTCCATCACAAATATTTTCACTGTTTATTTAAAATGGTTTTAAGAAGAAATTAAACTCTCCACATTTATATAAAATCATAACGGATGGCAGAAGGGTGACAAGTAATGAAGATGGCCGTGAAATAATTGCCAGTTCAAAGATATTATAATAAATATTTAACCATCATGAAAATCTAAATAAAATTCTCCTCTTGTTGTGAAATATACTGCAGTCACAATTCATCACAATTTCTAAATCTGATTATAATTTTGATGAATTATAAATACAGTTTAATTTGGATATTGATTTCAATTTCTGAAAGAATAATCAATAAATAATTTTAAAATTGAAAATCAATTACAAGAGTAATATGCTGATCTATATATGACAAGAGGGAAAAAAAAATACATATATACAGCAAAAAAAAATATGCAGCACTTTTAAACTGATACCACATGGTGTCTCTACAAAGTGAAAAATCAGAACAGATGGATGAGACAAATATAAGGCGCTTCTGATACCAAATGTTCTCGCTTTCTCGAGAATTTTAATGACACCCCGGTGGCAAACAAATGGTACCTCAGTCAACAGAAAATACTTAATTACAAAGCAAGCAACTCAAGCACACAAATTTCATTTATCAGAACACGACAAATCTTTGATACTAAATCAAGCAGTCCAAAACAAAATATTTACAAATCAATTTCTTATAATCAGAGTAGCATGATTCCAAAACAAACATTTTTCAAAAGCAGTATCAGAGCAGCACAGAGAAATCAGTATCACAACAGACTTGTCAAGATGTTGGTCACATAAGGTGGTTTATGATCCAAGATTTGCAAATATACACTATTTTAAATCATTTGAAGAAATGTAAAAGTATTAGGATTTAATGAATCAATCACACCAGGTTATATTTCAGATTCAAGATATGTGTGGGATCCAATAAATCAATAATTTCAAATGATTTTAAACAGGCATATATTCAAATCAAATAATCATGAAATAGCAATGATTTTCAAAGACCATTTTTTTAAAAAAAATTCAAGAATTTCTCAAAACTATTTCTGACAAGCCCAAGAGAAATTTCAGGTCATTTACATCAAATTTGAAAATATTCATGATCGGGATAATTTATTTGAAATCACATGAATCTATGTCAAGTTTTGAAATATAATGAATCAGTCACACAAGGTTGATAATTTCAAATTTAGGAGGTGTGTGATTATTCAAAATATTAATAATTTCAGATGATTTCAAACAAACAAATTCTAACCATGATGATCATGAATTACAATGATTTTCAAGATGTATCACTGAGATTCTAGACAATTTAAAATTTCCAAGCCAATCTGAAAAATAATGAAAATATCACTACTGATAAATAATAGAGTGCTGTAATGAGTATGTTATTTTAAGCTTTCCTAAACTGAATTAGTGAAAACTCAAAACAGCAGTGACGTGTGAAATTCCATCAAATTTTCAGATCTTCAAAACTTTAGAATTCTGATTAACAGTGTTCAGGATATGACAATTATACATCAACACTGTTATGAATTCAGAAAACAGAAAAAGAACTTCAAAACTATTGCAGAAATTTACAAGATTAAATTCAGGATATGGAAATGATTAACACACGATGATTTTATACAAATAAAGCATATTTCCAGAAAGATCATGAATTCTGCAACTGGAAGTTTAATAAGTACAGACAAAAAAGGAATATGGCAGTGTCAAATCAAAAACAAAAAACAGAAGGAGATAGAGGAAGGAATAAAAACAGACAATAAAAGAAAAGAGAATATACAAAGGTGAGTTTAGAGATCATACCAGAATCCAATGTAAAGCAGAATCTCTAACTCAACAAATGTTGGCCTAAGGAACTGTAAATGACACAGAATTATAGACAATCTTGATTTCAAATTTCTTTTCAGCACAGCAGTTCCTCAGCCTTCACTGGTACCTAGCAGTTGAGAGAATTAAGTGGTCTAACAAAATTTGTAAAACCACTCTGAAATACGTTTACCACTTTTGGTACCCAAACCTGTTTGTATAACAAACCATCAGAATTAACCTTTATACCCTTTGGAACCCAAATCTGCTTGAATTTAGTCAAAGTCGTTTTATTTTTATTCGGGATCCAAGATTGTTTAAATGGTTTATTATAAAACGATTTCTCATCACAATTTCGATTCAAAAAACCTTTGAAATTTTCAGAGTTCAAATTTTCAACGTAGTTCTTTCCACAGCAATTTGAGGGATTTTTCAAATCATTTGAATTTTGTTTTCCAAAAACATTATTCTTCCCAAAACCAAGACCACGTTTATTTCCAACAGAAAGTTGGTTTTTCAACAACATATCCAAAGATTTTTCACCGTTTGAAAATTTAGATAAAATTGTTTCAAGTTGTTGAATTTTAGTTTTAAGATCATCGTTTTCTTTTATTAAATCTGAACAACGACTTTTAGTGATCTTACATCTTTCAAACTCAGATTTCAAAACCAAATTTTCATCATTAAGCAATTTGATTTTGGTTTGGGACTTAGCCATTTCAGAATCAAAATATTTTCGACTTTCAGATTCAAGTTTCTTCCAATTTTCAATTTCGATTTCAAGCTCTTTCAAAATCAGATCTGTTTTCAACAAACTATCATTTTCAGCGTTTTCATGTTTGGAATTTTTGATAGCCTTGAAATTTATAAATTCCTTTTGTAAACAATTGTTTGCATCTTTCAGCTCAATCTCGTTATCTTTTAAAATTAAAATTTCTTCTTCAAGCCTTCGAATATTATTATTGAAATGAAGGAGATCAGTTTTTAATTTCAAACAATTTTCACAATTAGAATTTTCAAATTTCACGACATTTGACAATTTTGATTCCAAACAATTTATCTTGTTGGTCAACTCAAAATTTATAGATTTCAGAGATTTATTTTTCGATTGGAGTTTGTCAACAGATTTGGTTAAATCAACACAAAAATAAACCAGATCTTCATATGAAAAATTTCTTATCTCATCATCTGTTGAATCTTCATCAGCTGATTCATCTGTTGAACAAAGATCTGGATCTGAGTTGACAGTTGAGAGTTTTGAGAGGTTGCTGTCGCTTCCATATCTTGTAATTAGAGCTGTCCAAATTTCCTGCGCAGTTAAACAATGAGAAATCAGACTGTATTGATTATCATCAAGGTGAGAATACAGAATATGTGTAGCACGAGAATTAGAAGCTTTATCTACCATGTCAAAACCATTGATAACAACATCCCAACATTTAATATCAACAGATTTTAAATAAAATTCCATTTTGGATTTCCAATTTAAAAAATCTGTTCCAGTAAAAATAGTTGGAGATGAGCTGGACTGACACTCTATCGACTGACAACTAGGATTCACCATTTCTCTAGAGTTAAAGAATACCCGCTCTGATACCACTTGTTGGATCTAGAATAACCCTAGAGGGGGGTGAATAGGGTTTTTCACAGTTTTTAACTGAATTAAAAACTTAACGAGATATATAATAATAAACTGATCACAGAAAATAGCAGAAACTGAAATGCAGAAAATAAATCACACACAGATGTACCCAGCTTCGGCAAAACCCTGCCTACTGCTGCATTTCTAAGGTTTCTACTAGGTGATAGAACAGTTCCCGCATACAAGACCATGTACACTCGCAAACACTGCTCCTATTCTAACCCTACGCTCAAATCCCTAGACTGATCCAATCCCCTAGATCAGATTTCCCGAATTACAAACCCTGTAACTCGTAATTCCAGATTTTACAGACACTGAAACTGGCAGTCAACACCTTGACTGATATCCTAGACTTAACAGATCTAGACACTGATTTGTTTGTTTACAAAAGAAATTCAAAATGCAAAAATAAAAACAATACAATTTAAAATAAAAAAAAACTAAGGAGATTAATTTAAAGGGGTCATCCCCTTTTTCACACTAGGCTTTGTCAATGAAAAACTTGGCCGGCCCATTCCCTTTTCATTTGTAAACCCGATCTCTTTGGGTCTGAAAAAAAATGGCGGCTTTGAAAGGAGATTCAGAGCTAGGGTTTCTGAGATTTAGCCCCAAATCGAACTCGTATTCGTTGAAAAGATTTGTTCTCTGAGGATCGGCTTCTCGTCGATGCCTCCTTATCTTCTGAGAATAAAAATGGCGGCCAGGAATTGTTCTAGGGTTTCAGAAATAAACCCCCAAATCGATTTCGATGCTTGATTGAATGACGTTCTCTGGTTGCTTTGATTCTCCTTGTTCCTTGCTCGATGATTTGGGCCTTTCAGACGATCGAAACACTTGAGAATAGAAAGTAAGTTATCTGAAAATTCTCGCTTTGAATTTCTTGAATTGATTTTGTGGGTTTTCGATTTCTTGACTGTTGCGTGTGGATTCAATTTCGATGTTCTCTTGTTTGTGGTTTCGATCGATAATTGCCTGTGATGTAAATGGTGATGTTAAATAGGGATATAATCGAACCCTAATAACTTTGATTTCAAAAAACATGGCTCGATCTGATTATGCTGCTTTCCTCGATTGAAATATTTCCCCTTTTTATTCTCGGCTTGAATTGATTTTCCCCTTTTAGAAAAATCTCGGCCTTAATTGTGATTGAGTAGTTCTGGAAAATATATCCTTGAATTTCTTTGCATGATTCTCTGCCTTGATTGAATCCTAAAGGAATTGCCTTTTTCGATTTAAAACCTGTCTTGAATTGATGCTCTGTAAATTGCTTGCCTTACTTTGTTACCATAGATTGAATTCAATCTGCATTTATTTGAGTAAAACAGACAGATAATATCTGTGGCCCCTTTTGATCCTTGTGTGATATCTGAATAATATGAAAACCAGTTTCTTGCCAAAAAGTGATTGTGAGATTTGTTCTTGCCAAGTATGTTTCCTGATTGCATTTAATCACCATATTGACATGTTTTCTGTCTTGAACATGCAACAATAAACTGCTGTAACTTGTGACCATTTCTTGCTTGAATCTCTTGTGTTTTGAGTCGATTTCCATAGTTAAAAAAAATATGCTTGCTGAGCTTTATTCTGCCAAATCATCATACCATATATAATTCGATTTAATGCTGAAATTGATTGATGATTTCTGGAACATAAATGTGATATCTTGCCATGCTTTGACCACTGTATTTTCTGGAAAAAATTGTATATAACTTGCCAAAAAACATGAGCACTATTTTTCCAGAGGAAATATGTGATTTTTGAAAAACAATCAAATACTTTCCCTTTTCCATAAACTGACTTCTTCTTGCACAAAATGCACGCTGAACAATTTGGAAGTTTTGCTGTTTTATATATGCTGAACTGAAGTTTGTGATCTGATTTGTAATTGTTGACTGCTGTGTACTTTGACTTGCTCCATCACTATATTGTAGCTACTTTCACCATTGATCATTTGTGCCATAGCCATGTACATAGTTGAATTGTTTAAACATGTGGCCACTTAGACTCTGCATATGCTGTATGTTTTATTTCTGCTGAGTTGATCACTTTGGCACCCTTGAACATGCTTTTGCTGTCTCGACCATGCTGTACTTTAGCCTGTATTGATGTTGTGCTAACCACTTGACTTGGTTGCACCCAATCTTACACTGTCTCGACCATTTGAACTTAGCGTATCCCTTCTTGCCACTTTGGTTTGACATTTCTGAAACTGAAATGTGCTCGGCCCTGCACTTACTCGCCATGTACACTGTTTACCTCCTGCTTGCACTTGATGTTGGCTGCACCTCTGTGTACTTAAACACTCTACTGATTTGTTCACTTGAGCCACTTGAAACATGATGTGCACACCCATTTTCATACTGATTTGACCTTGTTGAATTTGCTGTTGACTTTGACTTGAACTTGAACTGGCTGATATATTGAGGCTTGTTGTACACTTGATCATGGCTCCATGCTTGCTGTATTGTTTGGGCTGTTGCATGTTGACATTGAGTTTTAGCTTTCCTGTATATGTGCCATGACTTTTCTCGACTATGGTTCGACCCCTTTTCATTGCCGTTTTGATTTGAACCATGTTTGAACTATGTTGAGCTTTCACTTGAATGTTTGTTGTAGCACTGAGTCGAGATGGTCCACGTGGCTCCTCCTCAGCTGCACACTGATTGGCGAGGCAGTGCACACGTGTATTTATACACGTGTGTATATGCAGCCATCAGTCGGATAAAAAAAAATCAAATCGAGTCAGAAAAATGATGAGAAACACACCGAATTCTGAGGCAAATAAAATTTTAAAAATAAAAATTAAATCTGCATGTGTTCAGTTTTTTTTTATTTCTATTGCAGTGTACTGTGTGTGTGTTTCTGTGAATGACAGGTATGAAGACGATGACTGGACTGACAGTGAAGTACTGTGAAGACTGAAGACTGAAGACAGAAGATTAAGAGACAGTGTCTGTGAAAGTAAATGTATCAGTGACTGTATATGGATATGAAAATGTAAAGACAATGATTGCATATAAAAATGAGATGTATAGACAGTGTTATATTGAGGAGCTGTGTAACAACAGAATTGTACTTATGTTTGTAAACAAGTTTCTTTGAAATAAAATATTATTTTATTGTTGTTAAACAAGCTTGTCTATCATATTCAGTTTATTTACAAGTACAGTATCATGTGTAATATTTGTGAGTGTGTACAAATAGTGGAGTCATATAATTTGTACTGTTTGAATGTTGAAATATAATATTATATTTAAATAAAATACTTTGTTAATATTTGAACTTCTGTACAGTAGTATTTCATTTAAATATAAATATTATATTCCTGTCTGTAATGTGTGATATAACAGTACAATAACAAACACATTAGAAATAATATTTATTTGGTTGTTATCATCAAACAAAAATCATATAATTGTGTATACAACACCGTTATATACAACATCATGCATATGCAACATGAAAATGTGACTGAGCCGATCTAGTGCCTAATGTGTCATGCATCCACTGGCAACCACTTGCAACCATTTGCAAACATCAACCATAACATGTTTCAATCACATGTTTACATCCATATGGTTCTACCTAAGGATCTCAAGATAAGATCGAGAAGATAACAAGACAAACGTAGGTAGTAGAAGCATGATACGAAACGGTTTTCAAGTTTATAGGAAAAAGAGATCGAGAATGTACCCTAAAAAAGAAATGGGTAAAGCGTGTGTATCTTCTCTTCGGTTTCCCAAGTTGCGTCTTCTTGGGCTTCACTCCACTGCACTTTAACTAGCTTGACTTCTCTATTCCTTAGCTTTTTAATCTCCGTCCCCAAGATACGAATCGGAACTCTCCTCAGTGTTGCCTCTTTTTTCACTTCTACGTCTTCAAGGATGTTTGGCTCAACCACTTCAGCTGACTCATGTAAGCACTTCCTGAGATGCGAGACGTGAAAGACATTGTGTACTCCAGATAACTTCTTGGGTAAGTCTACCTTATAGGCCATTTGTCCAATCCTCTCAGTGATGGGGAACGTCCCACGAACCTTGGTGCTAGCTTTCCAACTGCTCCAAAACGAACTACATTGCGTAACGAAGAAACTTTTATAAAGACCGTATCCCCGACTTCGAATTCTAGGTCTGTCCTTCTCTGGTACGCATAAGATTTTTATCTATCTTGGGTCGTTTTCATCCGTCTTCGAATCAACTCAATCTTCTCAGAAGTGTCTCTTATCATATTAGGGCCTCGTCTCCCACCAACAAGTTGGCGACTTGCACGGTCTTCCATACAGGGCTTCGAAAGGTGCCATTCCGATGCTAGCTTGGTAATTGTTATTATATGCAAACTCCACGAGAGGAAGATGGTCTTCCCAAGTACCACCAAAGTCAAGAATGCATAGCCTCAGGAGATCTTCTAGTACCCTATTTACCCTTTCGGTTTGTCCATCCGTCTGTGGGTGATAGGCCGTGCTTAAACTCAGTCGTGTACCCATTGCTTCTTGCAGACTATTCCAAAACTGCCTTGTGAAAATGGGTCACGATCACTAACTATACTAGAAGGAATCCCATGCAACCGTACTATCTCTCGAAGGTAAATAGACGCTACCCATGATGCGGTCCTCTTTCTTTTCACCGGAATGAAATGAGCACTTTTCGAGAGTCTATCAACTATGACCCATATGCTAGTATTTCCCTTCCTTGATCTAGGCAGTCCATCCACGAAATCCATCGAGATACTCTCCCATTTCCATTACGGAACCTCCAAAGGATGTAATAGCCCATCGGGCTTCTTCGACTCAGCCTTTACTTGCTGGCACACCATGCACTTCAAAACGAACTCTGCCACGTCCTTTTTCATTCCAGCCAAAAAAAAATGCGTTTCATATCTCTGTACATCTTATCCCCTCCAGGATGTATGGTCATCTTCGAGTGATGCGCTTCTTCGAGAAATTTCCTCACTAGGTCTCCCACTTGTGGGACACATAGCCTTCCATCGCGCCTTAGCCATCCCTTGTCATCTATGGCATACCTACTGAGGTGACTTGACGTCTCACCACTAATTAGCTTGTCCATGATTTCGACTATCTGTGGGCCTTCCTTCTGTGAAGTCCCTACTTGATCTAGAAGTGTAGGTCTTAACTCAAGAGATGCTAACGTAGCAGTCAATGACTCAACAGCAGGTGTAAAATCAAAGGTTGTTATAAACTCAAGGCTTTTCCTCTCAACAAACAAAGGGCTCAAAGTCAACCTTTTTCTACTTAACGCGTCTGCCACCACGTTACCCTTGCCAGGGGTATAAGCTATATCGAAGTCATACGATGCCAAGAATTCCATCCACCGCTGTGTATCAGATTCAAATCTTTCTGTGAGAAGAGGTACTTGAGCGATTTGTGGGCGGTATACAGCTCGAACCTCTCCCCTAGAAAATAATGGCACCAAGCTTTAAGTGCAAAAACAATCGCGACCAACTCCAAGTCATGCATGGGATAGTTTTTCTCATGAACTTTAAGTTGTCTACCCCGTAGCATATTACCCTTCTTTCTTGCATTAGGACGGCGCCTAATCTCGTGCCGCACGCATCTGTGTACACGGTAAACATCTTACCTCCATCGAGTAATGCCAAAACTGGAGTTGTGGTGAAGGCTCTCTTAAGTCTCTAAAAAGCAGCGTCACACTCTATGTCCCATGCAAAAGCTAGGTTCTTCTTTGTTAACTTAGTAAGAGGGGCTGAAATCTTAGCGAAGTCCTTAATGAACTTCCTGTAGTAGCCCGCCAAACCGAGAAAGCTCCTCACCTCCGTTGCATTCTTAGGAATTTTCCAGTCCTTTACCACAACTACCTTTGCGGGGTCCATGGCTATGCCTTTCTTAGAAACTACATGTCCAAGGAACCGAACTTCCTTCCTCCAAAAATGGCATTTGGAGAACTTAGTCTTTAACTGGTGTGCTCTAAGCATTTCCATGACTTCCTTGAGATGTCTAGCATGCTCTTCTTCATCTTTTGAGAAGATCAAAATACCATCCACGAAAACTACCACAAACTTGTTAAGGAACTCCTGAAACACCCTACTCATAAAATCTACAAAGTACGCGGGTGCATTCGTTAACCCAAACGGCATGACGAGCCATTCGAAGAACCCATCTGGAGTCCTAAACGCAGTTTTGTCAATGTTATCCTTAGCCACTCTAAGCTGATGGAATCCTGTGGCTAGATCGAGTTGAGAGAAAACAGATGCTCCCACAAGCTGGTCAAACAAATCGTCGATTCTTGGTAATGGGTGCCTATTCTTCTTTGTCAGCTTGTTTAATTCACGATAATCTACGCATAGACGAAGCGATCCATCCGCCTTAGTAGCGAATACCACTGGAGCACCCCATTCAGAAATGCTTCGTCTTATGAAATTTTTCTCAAGCAACTCGTTAACTTGTTTACTGAGCTCTCTTCTTTCTCGCGGGGCCATGTGCCTAACGGGCAATGAAACTGGCTTGGCATTATCAACTAGATAAATTCGGAAGTCTATCTCGCGTTTAGGCGGTAACCCCCTCACCTCATCAAAGACATCTGGATATTCTCGGACCACTCTTACAGATTGCAAATTACCGACGGACGAGTCAAGAGATTCAAGATAACACAACATGACCGGACCCTTAGGGTTACAAGAAATTTCAAGGGTATTACCAAGGGGAGTCATGAGCCTCACTACCCTTTGTTCACAATCAAGAATGGCTCCATAATCAGACAGCCAATCCATACCTAGGATCAAACCGTATCCCATAAATCCGAGAACATAAGCATTACATGTTAATTCTACGCTTAAGATAGAGATCCTCAAATCCATACACATCATAGATAAATGGGCGGAGCCCCCAATTGGATTGGAAACTATAACGGGATCCTCAACCAGACTAGTACTTAGGTGCATATTTTCAACAATATCAGGAGAAATAAAAGTATGCGATGCGCTAGAGTCAAATAAGGTTCGAACAGGAAAGTCAGAAATATAAACAAGGCTTTCTACGGAAATATTACTACCTCGATCAAGAGCTGGAGTGGTGTTGAGAGCATGCAACTGCCCTCCAGAAGGTCCGGCTCGCTGGGTTTGCCCTTGCCCCTGCCCTTGCTTCTTAGGGCAATCCTTGCTGATGTGTCCAGTATCTCCACAATGAAAGCATTCACCCAACTTCCTCTTCTTCTTTCTACAGTCTTTAGCGAGATGTCTCATAATACCACAAAAGTTGCACTTCCTCATCTCACATGGTTTGTTGTTGCTCTTGTTATTTTTGTTGCCCACCTTCTTGAAGTCACCTTTCTTATTCTGAGTCTCATTAGGCTTAACATCCTTCTTGCTATTCTTGTCTTCCTCATGAAGTAGAGCCATATCCACAAAGCTTTCAAAGGTCTCCTCCATCGGTATATGAGTTATGGCCAAACTGTGTAGTGGCTCGTTCAATCCTCGAGCAAAGCGTACAGCCTTTTTCTGGGCTGTGTTGACCAAATCCAAACCGAACCGAGCAAGCTGATTAAACTTATTCACGTACTCCCTAACAGACATGTCCCCTTGCTTGAGTGCTAGGAACCTCTCCATCTGAAGGTTCTCTTCTGCTGACGATAAGAATTTAAGCCTAAACCTCTCTCTAAAGTCTGCCCAAGTCTCAACTGGCCTGGTAGCGTTGCTGACTTCCCACCAAAATGCAGCTTCCTCTTTCAACAACCATGCTGCCAACTGAACTTTCCTATGGTCCTCCATATCAAAGATAATGAACAAGTCTTCCGTCTCCTTTAGCCTGTTTCGTGCCTCAACAAAGGTTTCAATTCCAACGAAGTTCTTGCCGCCCATTGCTTTAAAGTCTTTGCATATTTTGGCAAAGGCGGTACCAGGAGGAGGAGGAATCGCGGCCACTGGGGGAGGAGGAGGAGGGATGTGTAATAACCCGGAAAATACGAGCCAATTTAAAATTTTTAAATTGATTATTTCAAAGGAATTTGAACAATTGAAATAGGATATTTCAATAAAATAGTGAATTATAAATAGTGAGTCAGTTTGAAAATTTGAATTCATACTTTGACTGACTGTGCAGGGTGGAAAATATAACGGATTTTAGCGAAACCAAAAATATTTAAATATGTTAGTTAATACCTTTCTAACGAATCTGAAAAATTGAAGTTTCATAACGGGAATCAAAAGTTATGGCCGAATGAATTTTCAGAAGAGTCGGTATATAGAATATATAGGCCTGGAAAATTGATATTTTGCATACGACCTCGGAATTCGACGAAACCACTTTTGTTGGGTCCGGGATGTCAAACTATTGCTAGGTTTCAAATTTCATAATTTTTGAAGCTAGTATGTGAGCGTGGCAAAAGAAAATGTGTTTAGTCGATTTCTGTTAAATTGGATCGACCAGAAAATGGCCATTTTTCAAACGACCTCAGAATTCGACGAAACTAGTTTTGTTGGGACCGTAGCGTCAAAACATAGCTAGATTTATTTTTCTGGAATTTTTCGAATCAGTTTGTGGCCCTGGCAAATTGATATGTGTGTTCAGAGTTAAAAATTAAATGTTTTATACTTTAATTTGAAAAATAACTGACTGTAACAGTTGAATTGGCCTACGAAACATATCCCATTGTGTCCGGAATGGGGGTATTTAGCTAGGGGCGACAGTCGTTGGGTTTAAAAAGGAGTTAGTTTAAGAAAAAACTATTTAAAAATTTAATATAGTCTCGGCCATTCATATTTTTCTATTCATAATTAAAAAAAAATAACAGAAACCCCCCCCCCCCCCCCCCGACCCCGACTTCAACGGCGAAAAGCCTTCTTCACCTTCCCAGGCGATTTCCGATCGCCACGGCCAGAATTATCCCCTCCTCCAGTTCAACTTTTTGTAGTTCTCCCTCCCCTCTTCAAATCCATATAAGGAGCTCCCCCTATCGTCGCCTCTCCGCCGAGATATCCACCTCCAAACTTCCGACCTTCAAGCCGCCGCCGCCGCCGTTCTGTGCCACCGAGCTGCACCAAACCACCGCGCGCCTGTAGCTCGCTCGAAGCTCTTCCACCTCCAACTTCCTGATCGTCCCCTCGTGTCCCGGTTCTCGCGAAAACCGCAAACCTAGTTTTGAAGCTTTCTGAAAGTGCGTTTTTCTTTGATCTTTACACTTTGAAAAATCATATCTTTTTGGTGTGTTGACGAAATTCGATGAAACAGGAAACATCGAGACCGCAAGGAAGCTCTCTACCCAATAGAAGAAGCTGTGGATTTTTCTGACATCGTATCGATTTTTAGCGCTCAGAAAACCAAGGTGAGAAATCTAAATTAACGTGAAATTGAATGGAAAATGTCGTGTATAATTTATATAAGCGAAATATAAATTACATACGTGTTGTATATCTCATGTACATGCGTAGTGTAAGCTATATAAGCGAAGTATGAATTTTTACATGCATAGAATAATTGATATATGTGTTGAAATGCAAGTGATATACATATTATATTATATATATATACTCCCCTCGTCCACAAACCATGGACGATATTTATTGTGGTGAATTGGTGTGAAATATTGGGTGAAAAATACGAATGGTTGAATAATTGTTTGTGGTTGATATGGTTTGGTTGTGGTTGAAAAATACCCATTGGTGATTGAAATGAATTGGAAATATTTGTGGAAATAAAAATAAACATGCCGCCTGCGTGCGAATTAGATGCATGAATCCCCATTGTCAAAAACCGCGAGGTTTTAAGGTAGAGCGAGGAGCCGTACTAGGGACGGTGCCGGTTTTAACTACCCTGCCGTTATGCTGCCGAAATTTTGAATAATCTTTGTGTGTTAGAATTATTTTCGTATGTTGAAATTATTTTACGTGCATTGAAATTAAAGTCATATGTTGAAACTATATCCATGTGTGGAAATGGTTGTGTGTTGAAAAGTGTTGTGTGAAAATAAAATTCATTCGTGGATGAGTGAAGTGTTTGAACAACAAAAATCATATTTTTATATATATATGAAGTATCAAAAATATTTGCCTTATATAAATAACTTCAACCATAAAAATCCCATCTTTCTAATATGAACAACATAAATAAAATGTCCATGTGTGGAAATACTCGTTTGTTGAGAAGTGTGTGTAATGGAAAAGTTCATGTGTGGAATAAAAAGATCGAACAATAAAAATTACATTTTTATTGAATCTATGAAGTGTTGAAACCATACATTGGTTGAATAAATATTTTGAACGATAAAAATATCATTTTTTATCATATGTGTGATATGCTAAAGATATGCGGACGTTAAAATAAATATTTGTGATAGAAATATTATTTTTAACATGCATAGGAACTAAATAAAATAGTCATGTGTTGAGATCTATTTTAGTTCGCCAAAATTATCATCTTTGAAATGTGAAGTGTTAAAAATAGCCACTTGTTCAAATAAACGTGCATGAGTTGGAATATACATTAACTAGCTAATGGTATGATTTTAGCCTATGCATGCAACATTCGAATGAATGGTGTTTTTAAACCAAAGCAAATCAAATATGAAATTGAATGAAAAATGATAAGTGATAGGAATTGTGTATATGTATATGCATATCTATTGAACAGGTTAAAGCAAAAAGGGGCTAGAGAAGAGAAATAGAATTTTGTGCCCGACAAATAGGTACACATTTACCGCTTTGTTTGGGTGATGATTTTATGAGCCTGTTGGCTAGCCGCTTGGCTTTTTCTTTTTCTTTTTGATATGAGACGCCCGTGTGGCTATTTGGGAATTTTCCCAGACCCTCCCGTACAAAGGAGGTTATGGCGAAATTTTCCAAAATTTAAAGGCGTTAGTGAAATAATTGAAGTGGAAACGATATAGGAATTTTTGAAAGAACTATATTTATATAACTATAAATATAAATAGAATTAAAACGAAACGTGGCCGTGCAGTTCGTGTTTTGAAACCGTGATTTCAAACGACTAGTGCGGAAGATCCGACCATTGGATTTTCCCGAAACCTCAACCGTTGGGTTCGCCTTGGAAATATCTTTCCAACGGCACCAACTTTGTGAAGATCCGACGGTTGGATTGTCTGGAATGTTTAATTCAAAACTGAAGAAAAACAGCGCCAGAAATGATTATATTTATATATATATAAATATAATTAAATTAAATCGAATAACGACGCTGCAGTTCGTAAATTGAAATCGTAACTTCAAATGGTTAGTGTGGAAGATCCGACCGTCGGATTTTCCCAAAACTGGAACCGTTGGATTTGTTTTGAAATGACCTTCCTAATAATGTAAAATTCGTGAAGATCCAACGGTTAGATTTTCAGATATGTGTAAAACAAAATTAGTGAAAAGCAGCGCCAGTGCATCGACACGACCTAAAACGTCGTTTAATTAAATATGGCCGTTTTAAATTAAATAAAAATGGCGATATATCGTTATAAAATATTATGGACGGTATAGAGTGGAAATAAACCAATTTTGTTGGGTTTGCTTGATATGTGATGGTTGAATGTATTTGACATGAAAATTATAACTAAATAACTTAAGTGTGAATGTTGAATGGTCCAACCATGTGATTAATTAATTTGAAAATCTAAATATACGTGGGTTATTTGAAAAGGCCGAGTTTATCTCATTTCAAATAATCGATCGACGTTGAGAAGTCGAAGAGTCGAAGACGACTGAAGACCGATGATCTCCACATTGGATGGATGGGCGCTACTGATGCTCGTGATTGGAGTAGCTACCATGAAGGAATTGAAGTAGTAGCCGTCCAAACATAGTGTTGATTGTACGGATATGCGAGGAATTGGTGCCTCCGGTTTCGTTCAGACCCAGAACGGACTTGTAAATGGACTGTGTGTCTGACATTGGATTTTGTTCTGTGTTGATTGATCTCTGTTAAATATATATCTGTTTGGCGGCGGAGGATTTATTCTCTTGCTTAACGCCCTTCTCTGAGACGTACGAGCTCAGAGGTTATGTATTGACAGAAATCAGTCGCATGGAGTGGATTGCCTGTGTGGCACGCCTAAGTGGCATATGATCAAGGCTTCTGTTGCAAAGCAAAGTCTTGTGGTTGATGATCAAAGCATGGTCTGTGTGACGTAGCTTTGTGTATAACGTGAATTCGCGAGCCTCACACCCCGGTATGAGTCAAAAACGGGAGAAGGACCCAAGGAGTGCATGACGTTTCTTTCTAGCTATGGTGGTGTCAGTGACCTCCCAGGCCTGACATTTATATCTACTTTTCACCTGTGTGGTTGTTGGAATGCGAGGCGCCTCGATTATAGGTCTGTAAGGACCGGGAAACGTGTGTTCAGGAATTGCCAATCCTCAAAAGTAAGAGAGGACCGGCCTTGGAGGATCCAGGGGATTGCTGTGTGCGGTCCCGAGGCATTTGCTAGAGTGTCTCGAATCGGAGAGGAGCTTGCCCCTTGCCTCGACTCATGAAGGAATCCAATTTCCAATACGAAATATGCGGTTGTGATTGTATTACTAGTATGGCGACATAGTGGTATGGGTCATTTGTGCCGCCTATGATTGATATTTATGATTGAAATCGCTTTTGAAACATATATGCACTAGTAATAATATCAAACACTTTTGTTTTATACGTATGAAGCATTTTTGGCCATTATAAGGGAAAACTCTATCCTCCGGCTTGTGTTGCATTGTGTGATGGGACCTGAGTCTTATAATGGCTTCATTTTATAAAAAGCATTGCGTTGACTTAATCATTTACTTTATTTCATGCACTAGCACTCATTGGAGTAAACCCGTTCCGTGAAAGTGGCGTGGTCCTTTGATTTGCCTTATTATTGTTGTTAATAAGTTGAGTAGATTTCTCATACCAGTGCCATGACTGACTCGTAGTTTGTTTCACCTTGCAAACTCGGGTGCCCTCATTTTCACACGGGCAGCCTAGTTAGAGGTTTCTGACACACCTTTTGGCTCATGGCGAGGCTTGACTACACCGTGCTGACTTGGATGTTCTCCGCCATTATTGTATCTATATTATGATTCCGCCACTGGCGATGTAGACTGATATTCCTTTTGTGTACTCTTTATGTATGATTCCGCCTCAGGCGATGGTGACTGATTATGTATCATTATACACTAAGTTGTATCCTATACTGTGCTTCTCTGATGTGATGATATCTATATGATTCCGCTGTCATATGTGTGTAAATTATTCTATTTTCTATTTATGCTATTATCTGTGATCTGCTAATGATGATTAATGTGTTATATTCCAATGATTATCCTTAACACCGTGTCACGGGGTTTTGGGATCGTCACAGGATGTCTGTCGTGCCCGCGTCGTTGGCCCTGGCTTCTAAGTACCTTCGGAACCATCCAGGCACGGGTATTCCCTCAAGCAGGTTAAGATCAGCCATGCTGAAAAACGAAAAGAAAAAGATTCAAACGAGGAAACGAAGGAAAGTGCTAATGGCTTTTTAGGGAATAGCCTTTTTAAACATAAAACTTTTCTTGAAAAATGCTTCTTTATAAATGGTTTTGAAAATAGTTTCAGAAGGTTTTTAAAACTTTTTCCCCAGCCTGGTAACCTTCTGCTCTGATACCAAGTGTAACACCCTACCTCCGCTAGGGTCACTCCCAAAGGGAATGCACTAGTTTTGGTGGAGTATTATCTAGGTAAACATACACAGAGATATCACAAGGCAAGCAGCGGTAGAAATTAAAAACCAAATTTTTATAACTTTCAAGAAAAGAGTCAAAACCTCATATATCCAAGGTACAAATTATTCCATTACATCATGTTCCAAATAAAGAAGCATAAACTCTAGATAACAAAAGTAAATTATTCCCCATAAATAGCAGAAGCAGCCATAGCATAGCTCAAGACCAAACCGTACATGAGCTGTCAGAAAGCAAGCTAAATCCAAGCTAAGAGCTAGTATTTCCTCCATGAGAACCTAGGGGGGAAAACGAAAGAAAAAGAGGCGAAAGAAAAAGGGTCAGTTATAAGACTGGTAAGCCCTAGTGACTTTCAGTATGAAAACTAGTAAAGGTAACATGACATGCGAAAATTGGAATTAAACATAAGGATGATAACAGGACTGATATGATAAACTAGATAAGTCAAGTCTAGTATCGCATATTCAAGATTCGCTGCACCATCTGTACTAGTGTTCTAACCCATGTCAAGTATTAATCATGAAATGATCCCTTGGCCCAGTATCATGAAGTGACCCATTACGGGGTCCTACAGTACGATCTACTAATCGATCGGCTCCCTACAAGTTCTAGCTCGTCATGTGTCTGTGTCATACGGCCCTATCTTGAAATGTAGTTACCTGTGCTAGGTCCACCATAGGGTGTATCAAGTCCTATGGTGCCAACCACCGACACGAATTAAGCACGCACAGTGTAAATCTACGGGTGCCCAATGCCTGCTTTTTCAACTCTGGACTAGGTGCACGACCATAGTCCGCCTGAACCTACAATGGCGCACCTACTCAGCCGTCGTTCTGGTCGCTTACAATCAGCCTAGTAATCGTACCCCACCCTGCCTAGTCCCAGGGTATTGTAATGACCCTGGTTTTTGACGACTTTGGTTATCGCCATAAACTCACTGATGACTAACCAAACATCGAAAAATACCAATCATTAATGAAAGAAATTAGATGGTGAGGATAGATAAGATAGAAACTTAGAATAGAAGAAGAAGAACACAATATCAGAGTAACATGAATCTCACAGCGGAACGAATAAACATATTTCATAACATAACTTTGAAATACAATTTTGTACTTGAATATACATATCATTATTAAAGTACAGCACTTACAACACAGCGGAAATAACTATAACTATGTGATCCTGAAGCCTCCTGCTCCAAGCTCTTCCAGTATATCTGTAAATCCTGACTACTTGACTGCCCGTACAAGTTTAGGCACCCAAGAGTTTAGGGAAACAAACAAAATAAACTTCGGGTCAGTCATGGAACTGGTATGAGTAAAACAGTTTAAAACAGTTGAACAAGTAAACGATATCTCATAAGACCACGCCGTATAACGGAATGGGTTTTTCCCTTATGAGAATCCAAATTATCTTTATATCAAAAACCTTTTGATATTATAATAATGTCTATCAACCACAATATGATAATCATCTTAGCAGAAACGTTTTCATCCCACGTTCTACATATATAGTATACAATCAAAACCGCAAGCACGTATTGGGTAATGGATTTCCAACTATGACAAGGTATGGAACCACCTTTCGCAAATGTACCTCTAGAGAGGAATACACTGGGTTCAACAAGAACATCTTGCAACCCGGCCACACATGACCGACCACTCATTTCGCTTGAGTGTATCGAATGTATATCACCAACGGTTGGGATCAGCAACCGTTTCCCGAATGGGACAGCATCAACAATATATTTTTAGAAGTAAATGAAACTCTAGATCAAGTGATTATACACCCTACTTCGGTGCGACCGGCTTAGCCATGCTGCCTGCCCGATTTCTGTCATTTACCGGATGATGAGGCTAGAAGCTACGCTTTATCATCACACCAGATTCACTTTGAATGCCACATCGTCAAATCCATCAAATCACCAACTAACGTCCTCAACCAAACATTATGTGTTAGCTAAAAGAAGTTTCCTTCTCCGCTTCCACTCTTGGTACGGTTGGAGAAATCAATATACGTGATCGTCTGGAAATACTCTGTCAGACATCCGTCCATACAAGTCATCCAGGAACAGGATGAACCGAAGGCCCTATTATGTAAATAGGACAGTCCTTGCATAACTCCGTCTTCAATTTCCTTTGGCATATATGATACGCAACGCTTATGCCAATACAGAGTGGTTCTTTGGATAATAATCCAACCGGTCTCTCCATATTAACAACGTTAAAATGGTCAAAACTTCGATAGTCTGTGATTTAACTATCGAAGAAAAACAGGTGTGCAAACAACGATATTATTTCCAAATGGAAATTTATATCGATCAAACATCCTTCAACATTTATCTCTTTATTACATTAATTTACTTATCTCCTGTTTCCCTATATTCAATATTTCTTATTTTCTAAATTTGGAAAATATACGTTATTAACAATGGAAAACATTTCCATTTCTTGTTTTCTTTATTAGAAAACATTTCTGGTTTCTTATTTGGAAAACATTTCCAAAGCTTCTTCATTGGACTTAGACAGATGTTTAAACAAACCATCGCGATGCCAACTCAAACCATTTCCTTTAATTACTAAATTCACTTAACCATCCTTTACTATCGAACCTTAACCATTCCTTAGTTAAATATGAAGTCAATCAAGTTGGGGTAATACTACCTCTCAGACCTTAACTGAACAACGTTTCTAACCTTGAAATAGACAAAGTTCACCCTTCTAATTCTTTAACAAACTTCCTTACATAACTCTCTTTCAAATCTTTTCTATTCGATAATTCTTTCCTTCGATAAGGTATATTCGATAACCCTATTCAATTTATTCTATTCACATAACTCTTTTGATTTAACTCTAACTCTATTCACTTAACTCCTATCGAATAAACTATATTCGATAATTCTTTTAATTCTATTTGATTAAACTATATATTCGATTAACTCCTTTTACTTTAACTCTAATCGATTTAACTCTAACTGGTTTAACTCTAACTGGTTAACTCTAACTGGTTTAACTCTAACTGGATTAATTCTACCTAACCAACTCGACTCGACTAACCCCTTTCGAATAACATATTCGATTTACTAACCTTCAAATACCATATTCGATTGACTCCCTTCGAATACCATATTCGATTTAACTCTATTCAAATAACTAATACTTAATTAACTCATTTGCTTTAACTCTAATCGATTAAACTAACATCGATTAACTCCTTTTAACTCGATTAAATTATTCATTGATAAAGATTTACTTTTAGTAACGGTTCTTCACTTTACAAATGATTTCCCTTTTATAAAACTCTATTCGTTTTAAAAACATTTTCCCTTTTATTTACTTTCGAAATATTTCCTTTTATAAAATCTGTTGATTTTATAGAATCCCTTTATTTCAATATACATTGAAATAATTCTTTTAACATCCCAGGGTCTTTTATGATATTTAAAATATCGAATAACAATGATCAACATCATTCCAACACACATAATCCATAACAGATTATATAACACGTCATATATCACAATATATGAAAAACAGTAAAATAAATGTTGAGGAATCCAGTTGGATTCCTCCAACCTGTCTTCCTGCATCCACAGATGTTAAACAATATAATACAACATCACTTTCATTTCAATATGATATATTCTGTTAAACAGAATCAATATAGAAATTCAACTAACTGACTAGCAGTTCAATCAAACAGTCAACACACAGTTAATCAACCAACATTTAACAGTTCTAAAAATACAACATGAAATTATAACTGTTCAGAGTTAGTGAGATTTACTCACATTTGCAGTTCATCGTTTAAAGAATGATAAACTGTTATTTGATCTGAATCAAACAGTTTATTTCACCATAATTTCAAACTAGCTCCAATCCACTTCCAGTCAGCTTCATTGGGTAGTTCTCGTCCATACAATCCTGTCGGATCTTGTTTTGCTGATTTTCGATCACGTATGACGAAGTTATAACATTTCGAAGTTTATGCACTATTTAAATAAAATAAAACTTGATTATTTAATAACTGGGCCTCACCCCTTAACACATCCGGCCCAACTCCCTTCAAAGGCCAAACCCGCATCTGATGTTCTTCCCCGATAAAATACAGTGGCTTCTCCAGTACCAGTACCTTGCCAACACTCAAATCTCCACCTCGTTCTTCTCCTACCAACCACCGAATTCAAAAAGGAAGTCGCCACCGTTCAGCTCATCAAACCGTCTTTCATCTCATACCCTCAATACGAAACTCGCACCACCATCACCGACCCTGAGTCCAGAACCCCATAACAGTACATCGAAGCTACCAACAATCGAACTTCACCAAAACCATACGGTTCATGCTAAATCCCACACCAGACTCCAATCCATACTCAGATTCACATATTATCGCTTCAATTAGCCACAAACTCAAACCCTAAACCCACTGTGGACTTTCGAATTTTCCGTATATTGCGTCGAGCATGATATAACCGATACTGGGGTGAAGACAATTTCAAGAGGAACTCGAATATACAACTCTTTAGATTTATTGAATTTTACTTGAATTGCTTTTGATTTTTCTTTGAAGATTTCGGTTTTTTGTTTGTGAGGAAGTAAACTGGCGGCTTGGTGTTTGACTGCGGGAGGATTGAATTAGGTTAGGGATGTCTTCTTATTTATAGGATAGGAAATATAATATTTTATTTGATTTTTATATTCGATTTTATTCAATCGTTATTTGTAACCGTCTTCTAAAAATCTATATCATCGCATATGATACCCAAAAATCATGAAAATTGACGTGCAGCTAGAGTTTGACATTACGGTCCCAACGAAACTAGTTTCGTCGAATTCCGACTCCGTATGCTCACACAGCGTATTTTTAACCGTCGAAATACTGACTGTTCCTCACTCTAAAAATCCGTACGATCACATAGTGACTCTAAAAATCACGAAACTGGAAATCTAACAACTATTTGACATTACGGATCCAAAGAAATTGGTTTCGTCAAATTCCGCCTTCGTTTGCAAAA
This sequence comes from Allium sativum, assembly GCA_030737875.1. Taxonomy (NCBI): domain Eukaryota; kingdom Viridiplantae; phylum Streptophyta; class Magnoliopsida; order Asparagales; family Amaryllidaceae; genus Allium; species Allium sativum. The sequence continues at coordinate 415,913,373 of CM060913.1, read as the reverse complement.
GTGGTTATTTTTAAAGCTCTGGATGACCTATTTAAATATATAAATATATTTAAATACAAATAAATTAAATATTTATAAATAAATATTATCATATATATTCACATACGGTATCATACAGCTTCAAAATATTCCGATATGAATTTCTAACTTGATATTTCAAATCTGGGTCAACCCGATATTCGATTTATATTGAAATTCCTTTTAAAAATATAAATAATTCCTTTATAAATTATAAAGGAATTCTACAGCGACTTTTCTAAAATTTGATTTGGACATAAATCAAAATCTACACGATGAAATCCCGATTTTTCTCTTCCACTAGAAAGATATACTCCACCAGCTCCACACGTTTCTTGTTTCACAGAAATCCGGCTTAAAACGAATCCTGTATATTCAGTTGAAGTTCGAATCGCCAATTTACGAACTGCAGCGCCATTTCGAGCTCGTTTATAATTATATTATAAACTATACGTTCAACTTTCGACGATTGAATATATTCATTATTCTAATTCAATTCTAAACTGAACTATATATTTTAAATAATCCAAATTCACACCATATCGCCATTTCAGCCAATTCTGATTATTTCAGAATTAAATATATTATTTAATTTATTATTTTAATTAAATATTCGCCATTATTTAATTCAACGACCATTTAATTCACTATATCACTATTTATATAATTAAATAAATTAATTATAATACCTCTGCCACTGCGGGTCATTACAATCTTCCCCACTTAAAATAATTTCGTCCTCGAAATTGCTAAAAGGTAGAGGACGACCCTATCGACTGGTTAGAACATATTTGTTCACTTCTTAACTTCAGTATCAACTGAACCAATTTAATTTCAATTAAATTATTAATTAATTCTTATCAGTGAAAATTTTCAAAAATCTTGAAAATTTTCTAACGCCCTAACTTTTTGAAAAATTTCGCCAGTGCCTCCTTTGTACTGGTCAATACGTCAAACCACCACTCGCCTCTCTGGGCCATCTCCAACCCAAAAGAAAATCAAACAGCCAAGCGGCTTGCCAATTCGGCTCATAAATCTTATATCCAATCGAAATATAAACTTGTACCTTTTTGTCGGCATATCATTATATCCTTTCCACCTGTTATAAATTCAGCGGATACAAGGGTCATCCCAATCGAATTCCAATCTGCTTTTATCCACAAATCCAACCATTCGCTTATATCTAAGCCAAATATTATTTCAAACTCGAGTTTCATTCTCGATTCCACTCTTAACTTGATTATCACATTACACTTCAAATTTGAATATCACCATCCAATTTGTCTTGATATCATTCTAATTCAATCTCAGTTACCACTTTACTGGCTTTACTTTAATTCAAATTTGCTTTCACAAATTTCTGTTAAATTTTGTTTTAAATTCAAATAGTTTCCCTTGGAGTTTTTAAACAGTTTACTCTTTTCAAAAATCAAATTTTCCTTTTGAACATGTCACCGAGCCCTTAATTAATATTCCATTAGTTAAATCACTTCTCTATTTCTTTATCAATATTTGTTAACCAAATATTTTCAATAACCATATTGGCCTTTTACGTTATTTGGAAAACATTTCCGAATATCGCCTTACTTTATTTTCTAAACTTTAGAAAATATATGCTATTTGTAATTGGAAAATATTCTGATTACTTATCTCTTTTCCGATCTCGTTTATTTCTATACGTAGGAAATATTCTTTGTTATATTTCCAAGCTTACACTTATTTGGGTTAAAACGGATGTTGTGTAAAACATCGTTACGACAACCCAAATAATATTCAACTAACTCTTATTCGACATTGATCTTCGAGCCTGTAATCTTACTATTTATTTGTTAATAATGAAATCAATCAAGTTGGGGTATAACTACCTCTCAGACCTTGACTGAATAACATTTATAACGTCAAAACAGATATGACTACTTACTCGAATAATCAATACCATACAACTACTTATTCACTTTTAAACACGTATACACTTTCTCTTTCTATTCTTACTAGATTTTATTCTTAGTCTCCCTTTTTGATTTTACTATTCTATTTCTAAGTTCGTTTCCTTATCGACTTCTATATATATATATATCGATACGTTGATTTCTAACTATCAAATTATCTTAAAAATATTCTAACAACTTAAATTCCCGGAAAAATTCGCCATAACCTCCTTTGTACCAGGAGCATCGGGATATTTCAAATAGCCTCCCATGGCCCTCACCAATCCAAAAGAAAAGGAAAAAGCCAAGCGGCTAGCCGATACGGCGCATAAAATCTCATATATGAACTAAATACTTACCTTTTCGTCGAGCATTCTATTTATATACCTTCATACCTTATCCATACCTATCTCATGTATATTTATACCTGCCCAATCTATTTTAACTATACCTGATCGTTTTAACTCAATTCATGAATTAATTTGTTAATTAACTCTTTAGTCTATTTCACTTTTACATTTGAACATGACATGTTCAAATATATTTTAACTTGCTTATTAAATAATTTGAATCCAAATTTCAAATTTAAGTTCTATATTCGATTTCAAATATCCATTTACAAATCCAATTCACCTTTCAAAGTTCAACTTCAAATTCAAAACTCGATTAACTAATTCCTCTTCGACTTAGTTAATTCTATTCGATTTCTATTCAAATTTTATATCATTTCTATTATTCAAATCTATATATCAAATTCTATGTATTCAATCCTATATTTGAATTCCATTTGAATTCTATAATCAAAATCTATTTCAGTTCCATTGAATTTCATATATTCAAACTCCCTTTGAATTTCTATATTCAATTTCTATTTCAAACTTTCTTTATTCATTCTTTATTATAAATCCCATTTTGAAATTCAACACAACTTGTCTTTCCCAAAACAAATTCAAAACAGTATCTCTGGTAGTAATTCATCACTTACAACTCGAAAATGAATACTGATGATGCAGCTGTCATCATCAGAATCTATTTTCCAACGATCGAAGTGAGTTCAATACTAAACCATTTCTAAACATTTCCACTTTGAAATTCATTTCAAAATATAATTCACACTGCTTGTAAAACAATTTAGAATCTCCCAGGATCTTAAATTTTCCTTATTTTTAATTCCAATCCATTTACAAACACTTATCCAATTTTCCAGAATTTTAATTCAATTTTTGGTTTAAATTTCAGATTTAACTCATCTGATTTCACGTATTTCACTTATATGAATTCTTATTGGTCATTTACATAACCATTTAATTTATAATCTTACTCGATTATAATAACAACCAATATATCCAATATATTATAATTTTGATATATATATATATATATATATATATATATCTTCTCTATATCAAGATATACCTTGGGTAAACTTATTTTAATTTACCCTTTTTTCAAAACATATCGTGTCGACCCATCGTATTCGAGTGTTTATAAACTCCTACCGATACAGTGGATCAAACTGATCGACCAGAACTCATAAACTACTCAACCAATGAATCTCCACAATATAAAACAACTTTTATATCAATAACAAATACGTTCACTCGTATATATACACTCAAATCAATCTAAGGTATTACTAACCCCATCTCTACTGAGTCACGCCACAGAGCCAAGGTAAATCACTTAACTTAAGCTCTGATACCAACTGTAATGACCCAGGTTTTTGACGACTTTAGTTATCGCCATAAACTCACTGATGACTAACCAAAAATCGAAAAATACCAATCATTAATGAAAGAAATTAGATGGTGAGGATAGATAAGATAGAAACTTAGAATAGAAGAAGAAGAAGAACACAATATCAGAGTAACACGAATCTCACAGCGGAACGAATAAATATATTTCATAACATAACTTTGAAATACAATTCTGTACTTGAATATACATATCATTATTAAAGCACAACACTTACAACAAAGTGGAAATAACTATAACTATGTGTTTCTAAAGCCTCCTGCTCCAAGCTCTTCCAGTATATCTGTAAATCCTGACTACTTGACTGCCCGTACAAATTTAGGCACCCAAGAGTTTAGGGAAACAAACAAATAAACTCCGGGTCAGTCATGGGACTGGTATGAGGAAAACAGTTGAACAAGTAAACGATATCTCATAAGACCACGCCGTATGACGGAACAGGTTTTTCCCTTATGAGAATCCAAATTATCTTTATGTCAAAAACCTTTTGATATTATAATAATGTCTATCAACCACAATATGATAATCATCTTAGCAGAAACGCTTTCATCTCACGTTCTACATATATAGTATACAATCAAAACCGCAAGCACGTATTGGGTAATGGATTTCCAACTATGACAAGGTATGGAACCACCTTTCGCTAATGTACCTCTAGAGAGGAATACACTGGGTTCAACAAGAACATCTTGCAACCCGGCCACACATGACCGACCACTCATTTCGCTTGAGTGTATCGAATGTATATCACCAACGGTTGGGATCAACAACCGTTTCCCGAATGGGACAACATCAACAATAGATTTTTAGAAGTAAATGAAACTCTAGATCAGGTGATTATACACCCTACTTCGGCGCGACCGACTTAGCCATGCTGCCTGCCACATTTCTGTCATTTACCGGATGATGAGGCTAGAAGCTACGCTTTATCATCACACCAGATTCACTTTGAATGCCACATCGTCAAATCCATCAAATCACCGATTGACCTCCTCAACCATACATTATGTGTTAGCTAAAAGAAGTTTCCTCCTCCGCTTCCACTCTTGCTACGGTTGGAGAAATCAATATACGTGATTGTCTGGAAATACTCTGTCAGACATCTGTCTATACAAGTCATCCAGGAACAGGATGAACCGAAGGCCCTATTCTGTAAACAGGATAGCCCTTGCATAATTCCATCTTCAATTTCCTTTGGCATATATGATTCGAAACGCTTATGCCAATACAGAGTGGTTCTTTGGATAATAATCCAACCGGTCTCTTCATATTAACAACGTTAAAATGGTCAAAACTTCGATAGTCTGTGATTTAACTATCGAAGAAAAACAGGTGTGCAAACAACGATATTATTTCCAAATGGAAATTTATATCGATCAAACATCCTTCAACATTTATCTCTTTATTACATTAATTTACTTATCTCCTGTTTCCCTATATTCAATATTTCTTATTTTCTAAATTTGGAAAATATACGTTATTAACAATGGAAAACATTTCCGTTTCTTGTTTTCTTTATTAGAAAACATTTCTGGTTTCTTATATGGAAAACATTTCCAAAGCTTCTTCATTGGACTTAGACAGATGTTTAAACAAACCATCGCGAAGCCAAATCAAACCATTTCCTTTAATTACTAAATTCACTTAACCATCCTTTACTATCGAACCTTAACCATTCCTTAGTTAAAAATGAAGTCAATCAAGTTGGGGTAATACTACCTCTCAGACCTTAACTGAACAACGTTTCTAACCTTGAAATAGACAAAGTTCACCCTTCTAATTCATTAACAAACTTCCTTACGTAACTCTCTTTCAAATCTTTTCTATTCGATAATTCTTTCCTTCGATAAGGTATATTCGATAACCCTATTCAATTTATTCTATTCACTTAACTCTTTTGATTTAACTCTAACTCTATTCACTTAACTCCTATCAAATAAACTATATTCGATAATTCTTTTAATTCTATTTGAATAAACTATATATTCGATTAACTCCTTTTACTTTAACTCTAATCGATTTAACTCTAACTGGTTTAACTCTAACTGGTTAATTCTAACTGGTTTAACTCTAACTGGATTAACTCTACCTAACCAACTCGACTCGACTAACCCCTTTCGAATAACATATTCGATTTACTAACCTTCGAATACCATATTCGATTGACTCCCTTTGAATACCATATTCGATTTAACTCTATTCAAATAACTAATATTTACTTAACTCATTTGCTTTAACTCTAATCGATTAAACTAACATCGATTAACTCCTTTTACCTCGATTAAATTATTCATTAATAAAGATTTACTTTTAGTAACGGTTCTTCACTTTACAAATGATTTCCCTTTTATAAAACTCTATTCGTTTTAAAAACATTTTCCCTTTTATTTACTTTCGAAATATTTCCTTTTATAAAATCTGTTGATTTTATAGAATCCCTTTATTTCAATATACATTGAAATAATTCTTTTAACATCCCAGGGTCTTTTATGATATTTAAAATATCGAATAACAATGATCAACATCATTCCAACACACATGATCCATAACAGATTATATAACACATCATATATCACAATATATGAAAAACAATAGAATAAATGTTGAGGAATCCAGTTGGATTCCTCCAACCTGTCTTCCTGCATCCACAGATGTAAAACAATATAATATAACATCACTTTCATTTCAATATGATATATTCTGTTAAACAGAATCAATATAGAACTTCAACTAACTGACTAGCAGTTCAATCAAACATTCAACACACAGTCAATCAACCAACATTTAACAGTTCTAAAAATACAACATGAAATTATAACTGTTTAGAGTTAGTGAGATTTACTCACATTTGCAGTTCATCGTTTAAAGAACGATAAACTGTTATTTGATCTGAATCAAACAGTTTATTTCGCCATAATTTCAAACTAGCTCCAATCCACTTCTAGTCAGCTTCATTGGGTAGTTCTCGTCCATACAATCCTGTCGGATCTTGTTTCGCTGATTTTCGATCACGTATTACGAAGTTATAACATTTCGAAGTTTATACACTATTTAAATAAAATAAAACTTGATTATTTAATAACCGGCCCTCACCCCTTAACACATCCGGCCCAACTCCCTTCAAAGGCCAAACCCGCATCTGATGTTCTTCCTCGATAAAATACCGTGGCTTCTCCAGTACCAGTACCTTGCCAACACTCAAATCTCCACCTCGTTCTTCTCCTACCAACCACCGAATTCAAAAAGGAAGTCGCCACCGTTCAGCTCATCAAATCGTCTTTCATCTCATACCCTCAATACGAAACTCGCACCACCATCACGGACCCCGAGTCCAAAACCCCGCAACAGTACATCGACGCCAACAACAATTGAACTTCACCAAATCCATATGGTTCATGTTAAATCCCACACCAGACTCCAATCCATACTCAGATTCGCATATTATCGCTTCAATTAGCCACAAACTCAAACCCTAAACCCACTGTGGACTTTCAAATTTTCCGTATATTGCGTCGAGCATGATATAACCGATACTTGGGCGAAGACAATTTCAAGAGGAACTCGAATATACAACTCTTTAGATTTATTGAATTTTACTTGAATTTCTTTTGATTTTTCTTTGAAGATTTCGGTTTTTTGTTTGTGAGGAAGTAAACTGGCGGCTTGGTGTTTGACTGCGAGAGGATTGAATTAGGTTAGGGATGTCTTCTTATTTATAGGATAGGAAATATAATATTTTATTTGATTTATATATTCGATTTTATTCAATCGTTATTTGTAACCGTCTTCTAAAAATCCATATCATCGCATATGATACCCAAAAATCATGAAAATTGACGTGCAGCTAGAGTTTGACATTACGGTCCCAATGAAACTAGTTTCGTCGAATTCCGACTCCGTATGCTCACACAGCGTATTTTTAACTGTCAAAATACTGACTGTTCCTCACTCTAAAAATCCATACGATCACATAGTGACTCTAAAAATCACGAAGCAGGAAATCTAACAACTATTTGACATTGCGGATCCAACGAAATTGGTTTCGTCAAATTCCGACTTCGTTTGCAAAAGTGGCTATTTTTAAAGCTCTGGATGACCCATTTAAATATATAAATATAATTAAATTAAATATTTATAAATAAATATTATCATATATATTCACATACGATATCATACAGCTTCAGAATATTCCTATATGAATTTCTAACTTGATATTTCAAATCTGGGTCAACCCGATATTCGATTTATATTGAAATTCCTTTTAAAAATATAAATAATTCCTTTATAAATTATAAAGGAATTCTACAGCGACTTTTCTAAAATTTGATTTGGACATAAATCAAAATCTACACGACGAAATCCCGGTTTTTCTCTTCCACTAGAAAGACATACTCCACCAGCTCCACACGTTTCTTGTTTCACAGAAATCCGGCTTAAAACGAATCCTGTACATTCAGTTGTAGTTCGAATCGCCAATTTACGAACTGCAGCGCCATTTCGAGCTCGTTTATAATTATATTATAAACTATACGTTCAATTGTCGATGATTGAATATATTCGTTATTCTAATTCAATTCTAAACTGAACTATATATTTTAAATAATCCAAATTCACACCATATCGCCATTTCAGCCAATTCTGATTATTTCATAATTAAATATATTATTTAATTTATTATTTTAATTAAATATTCACCATTATTTAATTCAACGACCATTTAATTCACTATATCACTATTTATATAATTAAATAAATTAATTATAATACCTCTGCCAATGCGGGTCATTACAGGTATCGTGATACATCTAAGTGGATTACTGCTGAAAAGGACCGTGCAACTAGGGTTTCTAATGGGTTAAGTGTTGTCATTCAAATTCGTGACTTAACCCTATCCAAACCATGTATCAAGCTGGTTAAGTGTGTTCAAGCGGTTCATGATTTAAACCTATCAAATCATCGTGTCAAGTTGGTTAAGTATATTTAAGTGGTCCATGACTTAACCCTATCATGTGGCAATAATTCATTAATGCACCTCAACCTCTCACATTAGACTGACTGTTGTGGTCACTGGATTTGCCGGGCGGTTCCGGGCAGATTTACACCACAACATAGTCTAACCTCGGGTTTTACGTGCTATATGACCAACTACCCACATTGGATCCTATTGTTTGCAGCCAGTGGATTTGCCGGGCAGTTCCAGGCAGATTTACACTGCAAACTCAACCCAACCTCGAGTTGGCCATTTTTAAGTTTATCTAGTTGTCATGCCCACGTTCAAGTTTTCATGTCTAAATTCATGTCGAGTTTTCATGTCATGTTTCATGTCAAATCGTGTCAAGTTCATGTCCATATTCAGGTTCAAGTCATAACAACGTTCATGTTCAAGTTCAAAGCCAATTCATGTTTTACCTAGTCTACCCAAATCGTATCCCCATCGCACGTAAGCTCGAATCGATACAAATAAATCTAATTAGGGAATAACATAAAAAGGAACGGGTATAAGGTGGAAAAGGTGATTACTAGCATAGCATGATTATAACATTACTGGCATATGGAATATTGGCCCCAAGCATAAAGATTCCAAATCTAGCAAAATAAGGTACTAGTCAAGATAACAGTTGTCATAAGGTGATAGTATAGTCATGGTAATGATTGACATACGGTGATAGTCATAAACTTGTGACTAATAGCAGATTCAACATGATAATATGAGGGGTCTCTCTTTTTGATTTACAACTTGAATAGGCCCCAAATCAATGTCATAGTAATATATCCAAAAGTCAAGATCCAAGATGAACAAGAATGGATGTAAAACGGTCATCATACGTAGGTCCAATTTCAATTTACAACATGTTCACATTACATTTACAGTTTAAATCTAAAAACAACTGGGGCTTACAGATCGTGGTTTGAGAAATAGAAAAAGAGAGTCGATGTTGAATCTTTATATGCTTAGTCAAGTCCTAACAGAAATCCCCAAATCAGCAATGTAGTTTCGACGTAGAAGAAGTAGTCCCTTTCTCTAACTTTTCAACCAGAATTAGAGCAGCATAAGGCCAGAAAGAATTTAGTGTAGAGAAACTAGTGTTAGGGGATGTATATATAGGGTCAGGTCAACGAATGTAGACAGAAACGAGGCCAGAAACATCAAAGTGAATCCAGCTTCAAAAGTGGACTCGGCCACCAAGTCGACCCCCAGGTCGACACTATGGTCGACTTGGTCCTGGGTAGGTCGACTACATAGTCGACCCCCAGGTCGACCTGGTCCTGGGCAGGAAATTTCCCGCCCAGTCCATTCTGAGGTTTGAAATTCGAAATTTGAATTCGAATTCTAAGCTGTTTTGAACTTGAAAACTTCTGAAAACTTCGAAAGGTCATAACTTGGTCATACGGACTCCGATTTTCGAAAACTCGGACTCGTTTCCAAGCAGAATTTCGTGACGAACGCAATGGAGTAACCCGTTCCCCTTGATTCTTATTTTAAAAATTAATTCTTCCTTGATTTATAGTTATAACATGTTATAAAAATACGGGTTGTTACATCGCGCCCGACCTTTAGCTTCTTCTCCTCTTCGGCCATCAGCCTCTTAAGCTCAGCCTCTGCCCCCATCTAGGCGGCCTCATCCTCGGCCCTCTTCCGGACCACCTCTTGAACCCTGGCTCAGGCCTCCTCCTCATTCTTTTTCATTGCTTCCTTCTGAGCCATGTGGAGAGCTTTCTCATCATCCTTTCCATTCGCCTTTTGCTTCTACGATTTCACCAACAGTTGGGCTTTCTGCTCTTCGACTAGCTCGTACATGCTTCCTCCGTCTGTTTCCATTGGTTCGGTCATCTTAACACCTTCCTCGGGGTTTCCTTTCAATTCTGGGAAGAGATCGTCCATCTTGAGCTTCCCCTTTTCTAGATCCGAGAATGTGTCCATGTGACCGAATGGATCACTTAGCTGGTTGCGGTAAGCTTCCACGTCAAACCCGGGCCTGGCTGGCATTGTTGGCATAAAACCCGTTGTCGCCTCTTCTCCTCAAGAACCTTCATGATGAATAAGAAGACAAGTTAGTCTACTTCAACTTTGTGTTAGCATTCCTCTAAGCATTGGTGAGAAAGTGGTTTTTACCTTCCAACTCCTACTATGTGATTTCGACGGGTATAGTGCTTCCAATTGTTGGCTAAAGAAAATGTCCGTGTTTCAACCTTTGATGATCGGGATCATATGTGGTAACAACAAGAGTTGGAACCATGGGACCGCTAGCGGAAACAAGTGGAACAACTTACCACCTTTGCAGCAGTAGGTTGTGCCATCCTCTTTCAACAATGCTTTTCCTTCATCCAGCACATGACGCTCTTCGTCAGTCAAAACTTAAATCGTCTGTGCTGCCTCACCAACCTAGTCCAACTGTTGCAGCCTGGCCTCGAACTCCACCAGCTTATCCCAGGCTTGAGCTAAAGTGAGTAGATAATATTTGACCCATGATATTCCGCATATCGAAGTGTATTTGTCCCATATTGACCACACCAACTTCGCCTCCGCTCTCTCCTCAGCCTCTTCCACCTTGACCCTAAGCTTCTCCAATTCAACCTGGCATTCAGCCTTCACGCTATCTATCCGGCCCAACACCTCCTTGTTCAAGGGCTCAGTGGCCTCCTTTTCTTTCTTTGCCTGCTCAAGATCAGAGCGGTTGGAATCTAGATGTTTCTTGAGCTCATTGTTTTCCTTAATGAGTCGCTACACTTGTTTATTTTCTTCCCCCGTCCTTTCATTCTCCTGGGCCAGAGTTGCATTGCTTTCTAAGAGCTGATGCACTTCCTCATTTTCTAGGAACAATCGTTTGTTCTCCTCGTATATTGCTCTATTGTCTTGCTCATGCACTATATTTTGGGCGGAGACAGAGGCCACTTTGTCTTTGAAGGACTCACGGGCGTGGATCATCTCACCATTGAATTTTATGAGCTTCCTCCTCATCTCCTTTGTTTCAGCAGTAGAGAGTTAGCACATAAACTATTACTTGAATGTGCGGAAACAAATACAAATTGAAATGTTTTCTTACTTAATTCAGCCTCCTTGTTCTTGAGGCTCACCTTCTCAGCACCGACCTCTAGTTGTAATCCCTGGATCTCTCCGTTCTTTATGAAGATCAATTCTCAGAGCCTCCTAACATACTTGTACAACTCCTTGTATTTATAGTAAACATCGTAAACTTTGCTATGTATGTCAGCATCCACATCCAATGGGATCTGATGTATATTGGGTAACCATATCAACTTAGTAAAGTAGAATACAAGGAATTACTTCCTTAGTATATCTTTCTTTTACTTGTGGTTGAGCTATGGAACCTCTAGCATGTCGGGCATTATTGGACTCTGCTTTTCTCGACCTTCTTCTTATGACCCGACCTCCAAGCATCATCTCCTTGATTATAGACATAGTCACAAGCGCCACGGGTGGTGCATTGGGGGGTACTGTCGACGTTGGTCGCCTTGTACTCACAGTTTCTGGACTTTTATCTACTTCCGCCAACGAGATGGTGAGTGATGAATATTTCGAATGTCGGGGTTGGTCTATGTAACATCCCACACTTTTCTGAGCCCAAATTTCAACCAAAAACAAAACTCGAACTCATGCAAACATGGGGTGTGTAAAGCGGGTACCTACAAATAAAAGAGCATGAGCATAATCAAAGTACGATAAGAAAACTCACAGTGGAAACAAAACAAGACAAACTAAAATTAACCCAAGTAACTGCCTTATAAAAGTGAGTCACCAAGTCAGTACCGAGCATGAGAGAGAACGAGAACCGAAAGCCAAACTTATACACCTGTGAGAACCCGACCTTCTCTACAAAAACCTAGGAGGTTGTAATGAGGAGGGAGGTCAGAACAACAAGTTATGGTGAACAACAAAGGTACAACACAAATAACAATACACAAATGTATCCCGTTTCGTTCAACCAAAGATATATGCCTATCAAGGCTAGTAATTCTAACCTAACCTTGTAAACCTTTATGCACGACCCTAATTACCCTTCCCAAGGCAGTATTCCCGACTATATTGATACCGAGATAGAATGTTTAGCATACATTTGTGAAGCCTTTATATCATCATTTACTAATTATTAAACCGAGAAGTGAACTCCTAACCATGGAGTTTGTTCACTCATATGGGTGTACTTAGCCACTTACCGCCTCATAATTGAATGATAGATATGGTGGATTCCTTCGATCACTTAAGACCCTAAGCGGACCTATTATTCATATAAATCTCTTGATGACTTACTCAATGTTATTATAAACTAAAGTACACTAGCTATAGGATCATACTAGTTAAGGCTTCTGTCATTCGCATATATATTCATACCCAATATAAGGTAAGAGATGGTATCTCATCGCTTAAGACCAATAGGACTAGGTAGACGATATCTCACCAGTTATAACCTTCCTATTGGTGGAATCTCATTGTACCATCTAGATGACCTTATTGGATATTCTCCTTAGATGCTTAATACTTCTCGTAGGATAGATAGCCCTATGGAGTGACCATACCGGACATTTAATTCCAAGCTTAGGTAGGATTCGCACACCATTTAAGAACCCTAACTGGAGGACCTAATCCCAGGTGGACTCCTCGACCAAAATTCACTTAAGACCCAAGGAAGCAAACTATTCATGAAGATTATCTAGTTTGTACTCGATTTGCCTTTAGTGCTTCTATTTATGGGATTGGGAGGTAGGCTACGTGATTGCTTAATACCTTTTTATATGTGGATCTAACCACTTAAGACAATAATCCCAAAGCAAGCTATGTTATTGAGTTATCCATGTTTAGTTTCTCTTTACGCAAATACCATTCGTATACAAACCAATTATCATCACGGGCTACTATGGTAAATAATAACTAACACTATTTACCTACTAAGCTCACTCTTTATTTTCTAGATTTACTAGTATAAAACATGGAAAGTTATATCCTCCTTATGATAGGAGAATTATTTAATTGTTTTCCATATTGGACTTTGCATTTAAAACAACCCAGCAATCCCCTTTTTATTTTATTATTTCTATTTAATAGGGTTATTGCCATTTACGACCACAATGGTCATATTTTCCTAAGGCAAAAATTTATCTCATAATTGTTATTTACTGCCATTTATTAAAATTAATGTCACTTATGAACCTAACGGTCATAATTCCCTAAGACATTAATTATCAGTCCCGAAATTTTTATTTGTTGTACCATAATAGCAATGCTAATTTATTGTCAGTTGTGTGTATATATATACACACACACATACACACACCCCACACCCTTCACATTAAGTCGACCACCTGTGGATGCTAGATTTGTCGGGCGGTTCCGGGCAGACTTTTACCACAAGTTGAGCTTAACCTCGTATCTTAGTGCAGTTATAACTTAATTTTCTAATTGGGGTTTACAACATTTATTCTAGCTAGATATTGTAACCGTTAGGCTTGCCTAATCAATTTTTTTTTCCACAATCAATGTTGGTTACAATAACTATTTATTTATTTACATATGGCCCTATTTATAGTAATGAATTACACTAATTGCTACAACGGTCACCACAAATATATATATATTTAATATGGACTACATTTACATGTCTAATTCCATAAAATGAAACTCATTCAAACATTAATTATTATATATATTTCGTTATTTACATAGATTCAGACGGATAATGTATATATATTTGTATTTACAATTTAGCGCGGTCAACGTAGTTATTTTCTTTTATTATTATTAGCGTTAAGTTTAATAATTTGGTTCAACTAATAACCAAACATTCCTTTTTGTATTCAATCTTGAAATAGGATTCTAAATCTTACAAAAAGACTGTCAACTGTAATTATTGTAAATCATGCCTGAAATATGGGAATAAACACATTTCAAACCACAAAAAATATATATTTATGTATGTTTTGGAATAGTTGATGTAAACCACACACAAACACATATATTTATATTTATGTGTGAATTTACACAACTTTTTCCCTTTTTAACTTTGAGTATATTTCTTATTGGTTTCAAAATAATGTCTTTTTTGTTTAAAAGAGGAAAAAGGCATATTTACAACAATTATGTTAGAATCCCAAAGAAAACCAAACACAAACAAGCTTATATTTCTTTAATCAAAATTATGTAATTCATTTTTAACACTGAAACTAGTGATATGGAATAAAAATATATCTTAATAGTGTTTTCTGAGACTGATTTCCAGATCTAATGTTTTGCAATAATCCCAATACATTTTCAAATACAATTGTAGGCAATATGTATAAACAATTAAGTAAGCCTACAAATTATAATATTATTCAAACCAAAAATTTATACTTTAGGTTTTTGACAACATTAATAAATAGATCTGATAAGCATTATTTCAGATTTAACAATATATGATCAGATCTGATAAATGTTAGGCATAGATTTAAGATCTAATGCAAATGAGATAATAAGTCATTGCAAATATGTATATAAATTTCCCACTCACCTGAAAGCATCCAAATCTAAAATCTGAATATATTTAGGCCTATGATTCCCAAATTCTTACAGATCTATAGTTATTCTGGAAAGGTGATACTTTCAGATCTGTAGATTTGCAAAAAAAAATATGAAAAAAAGGGGAGAATCTGATGAAGAAGAGCGTAGAATTCAATTCATAACCTTTTCCACTTGATTTGATTATCTCTTTCAAATTCGTATGGTTTCTATTTGATTGATTGCATATGAACCTATTTTTGATTTAGAAATTTATTTGAAGAGAAAAGGTAAATGGCAGAGCTTCGCCACTGTTTACAGATTTATGTGGAAAAATAATGAGGTTTTACCCCTTTATTTGTAGGAGTGGAAATGATCTTAAACCGTTAGATTTGATTAAATAAATGTTCGTCGTTTATATACTATTTTATATAAAACTAAACCCTCCTAACCTAGCCTTCTGTAACAACGCGGAAAATTAGAACTAATTTAAAATTTTATTTTTAAGAAGTTTTGTTAGAATATGCGTTAGAATTTCTTGTTCAAGTAACATATTGTTTTCTTTATTTTGTTAAATTACAACTAAATTTATATAAGTTGTATTACAGTGATTTATTTTAGATCATTGGTTTTATAAATTTAATTTGGAGTCTAACTTTTAGATCCATAATTCTATGTTCATGTTAATGGATTAAAATTCCTCTTAAAGAATTATTTGAACTTGATGCTCAATTAGTTAAAAGTTAGATTGGTAGTCCAAGTTTTATCTTTCATAACTAAATGTAACATTAGACTTGATGGTTTATATATATATACATGTTATATATATATATTAATTTGATTTGACATTGAACCTCTTAAATGTTTGTATTAAAAAAAATTGCCTAATTTATGTCTATTTTAAATTTAGTATTGACATTAATTGTAATATTGTCATTAATTGTATTAACTGGATTGAAATATTTCTATCTAAGGATAATTATGTGCGTTGTTAATAGAAAACATACATTTATCTTAAGTTAAAAAGGGGAATGTTCTAATAAATTAATTAATTTGATTTTGGGACCATAAACTAAGGAAACACATGATTTTTAGCGTATGAATTTAGAATCCATATTTATCTTTATGCTATGTAATAGCAGTCACATTTTGTTTCTTTTAATTTATTGTGTGTTAATAAAACTAATGAGAATAATTTGAATATATTGAGGCTAATGAATTTAATACTACGGCATATATTTTGTGAGATTTGACTGTTTTACCTTTTGTATTTATTAGTTGCTTCCCCATTTGTCATATTTCAAATTGCCTTTTTATTCCCATTATTAATAATACAAATTTAAGTTTATGCTCCATTTTCATTATTTCATTTATCCTATTTATTTCTTTTATTTCCATCATTTCCTTCATTTAAGTCCATATATTCATGTGCTCCATCATGCCTGGTCAGCAAATTAAACTTCATTTGTCACCTAGTACATATGTAGAGATAAGTGAAAAGATAAAATCAAATATATATAACCAAATAAAAAATATATACATATATATATATATATATATTGTCTCTACTATATAATATCATAAACTTCTCTAAACCTATCCCTAATCCCCCTAAATGTACAGCCGCCACCATGCCAATCTGTAAAAACCCGTATTTTTGAATAACATGTTTTAATGTAAATCAAGGCAGAATTAAATTCTAAAATCTGAATCAAGGGAAACGGGCTGTGCCATTGCATTCATCTCGGAAAATACGCGAAATAGAGTCCGAGTTTTCGAAAAACGGAGTCCGTATGACCAAGTTATGGCCCAATGAAGTTTTCAGAAAATTCTAAGCCCAAAAACAGTTCAAAATTCAAATTCAAATTCGAACTTCAGCCAAAACAGGATAGGCGGAATTCTCCCGCCACAGGCAGGGTCGACACAGGGGTCGACACCCCTGTCGACCCCCCCTATGGGTCGACACCCATGTCGACCCATGGGTCGACACCCATGTCGACCCAGGGGTCGACCCCTCCGGTCGGACCAGTTTTTCTGGTGCACCATTTGTGACGTGTTGAGTCTGCTCTAGAAGCTTCTGACAAGATTTGACGGACCTGATGTGTTTTAGGGTTAATCCTATGGTCTAAACTAACCTAATCACCTATAAAAAGGCCCATAGACCTAGCATAAACCCTCATTAATCATTCCCACAACTAAACTATGTCAAAATATTTCTCAATCATAGCCTCCACCTTCTTCATGAAAGCATGAGTGTCTCAAATCAATCTATGTCATAAAAGAGCCATCTTTCTTAAGTAAAAGAGCCATCTTTCTTTGTCGTTGGAGTTATTACTTCTTGTTTCAAGGCGTTTAAGTGGAGCTTATTATTTTCTTTGCGGATTTGGCTTGTGGCTTCGTCTCAATCTTTATATATATTGATCTAGATCGCATAACCGCTCATTGTAAGCCCTATACTACTCTTAGATTCTAACTATAAAGTTAAATATGACATGTTGCAAGTTGAGTTTGGGGCTAAGTTTGATATGTGCTTTGATCCTATCATGTTATGCATGAATTTAGTCTATGCATGTTAGTGAAGCTATCACCTTTACCTTATGCATAGAAAGCTATAAGCTTTGTGTTGAAATGTTGCATTATGCAACATGAGAACTCTCATAACCTTTATGATAACTTGCATATAATGTTATATGCGAACTTCTAGTCATCACCCTATGTCATTCATGATCATGTTCCACCTATTTGCTTAAGTTGATATTATGCATGTTTTGAGGCCTATGATGTAATATGCAAGCTTATGAACCTATTTATGCCTCATATGCCACCATGTTTAACTTGTGGCCAACCTTATTACCTTATGCCCTTTTTGTCATGCTTTTGCCAAGTTCCCTCTTTTGGTCTATGTTATGTTATGTGAAACGTACATGCGATGGGAATGCGTTGGTTTTGGGTAATATTAATGACATGAAAACATGGTTTTAAAATATGGCATGAACATTGACTAGTGATTATGTTTGTAAACATAATGGTGGACATGACACTTAGAAAATATGAGTGTGGCCAACTCGAGGTTGGGTTGAGTTTGTAGCATAAATCTACCCGGAACCGACCGGCTTAACTAGTGGCTACAAACAATAGGACCCAATGTGAGTAGTTGGTCATGTCGCACTTGAAACCCGAGGTTAGACCAAGTTGTGGTGTAAAGCTACCCGGACCCGCCCGGCTTAACTAGTAACCACAACAGGGTCTAATGTGAGAGGTTGGGTGCATTAAATTAATTAATGCCACATGATAGGGTTAAGTCATGGACCACTTGAATATACTTAACCACATGAACATGATGGGTTGATAGGGTTAAGTCAACATGGACACACTTAACCAACCCAATGCTTGGCTGGATAGGGTTAAGTCGTGAACCTTTTTAGGAACACTTAACCAACTTGATACATGGTTTGGATGGGGTTAACCACACTTAACCCACTAGAAAACCCTAGTTACGCGGTCCTTCTCAGCAGTAACCCACCAGGGAGTATCAGATACCCTAGGGACTAGGCTAGGGTGGGGCACGATTACTGGGCTGGAGTGTAAGCGACCAAAAAGACGGCAAAAGTAGGTGCGCCATAGTAGATTCCGACGGACCATGGTCGTGCACATTGTCCGGGGATGAAAGACAGACTTGGGCACTGGTAGGTTTTGACTGTGCGTGCTTGTTTCGTATCAGTGGTTGACACCCTAGGGTCGAATACACCCTAGGGTGGACCTAGCACAGTCGACTACATTTCATGTTTGGACTGTATGACACCGATACACGACGAGTTAGGCTGATAGGGAGCCGATCGACTAGACCGAGTAGTTGGACCTTGATTTAGGTCATCTCATGGGTTTGGGCCAGCTTTGGGCCAAGGGATCATTTCTTGTTTATACTTGACATGGATTGGAATACTAGTACACACCTGGTGCAACTTAACCTTGTATATGCGATGCCACACTTGATCTATCTTGTTAACTCTTCACCATGCCAGTTATCACCCTATATCTCATCCCTGTTTACATGTTCAGTTAACTTTACTAGTTGTTATACTAATAGTAGATAGGACTTACCAGTCTTTTTGACTGACCCGTTTTCTTTCGCCTCTTTTCTTCCGTTTCCCCCACCCCCCCCCCCCCCCAGGTTTACAGGGTGGGAACACTGGTATCTAGCTTGGATCCTTAGCTGCTTTTCTAGATAGCTCATGTACGGTTCGGACTTGAGCACGCTATGGCTTTATTCTACTTTGGGGATAGTTACTTTATGATTTTCTTTCCCGTTTTCAGTTGAGGTTTCTGGACTATGTTTTGTGGAAAATAATGACCAAGTACTTTGATGTAACTTGACTATGGTTTTGAAATGTTAGTTTTATCCGCTGCTTTATTTACTCTGTTTTTACTTATATGTTCTGTCTTGTGATATCTGCATGCATGTTTACCTTGTTTAACGCCCCTCCAAAGTTAGTGTCCTTGCAAGAGTGACCCTGGTGGAGGTGGGGTGTTACATTTGGTATCAGAGCATAAGGTTTACAAGATTTGAGCAAAAGGTTTTTAAAACTTACCTTTTGAAAAACTATTTTCAAAACCAATTAAGTATTTTCCAAGAAAAGTCTAGTTATTTTAAAAGGCTATTCCCCAAAATCCATTTGCACTATCCTTCGTTTCCTTGTTCTAAATCTATCTTTTCCTTTTTCAGTATGGCTGATCTTAACCTTCCCGAGGGAGTGACCATTCCTGGATGGTTCCGGAGGTACTTGGAAGCTAGGGCCAACAATGTGGGCCCAGCAACCACCCCCACCGTAACTGAGATCCCTCCTCCTCCTCCTCAGAATCCACAAGTAAACTTCGCTAAGATTTGCAAAGACTTTAAGGCGATGGGTGGCAAGAATTTCGTTGGGACGGAGACTTTTGTGGAGGCACGAAATTGGTTGAAAGAAACTGAGGATCTCTTCGCTATCTTTGATGTGGAAGACCATAGAAAGGTTTTATTGGCAGCATGGCTATTAAAAGAAGAAGCTGCTTATTGGTGGGAGGTCACCAATGCTACGAGGCCTATAGAGACTTGGGCCGACTTTAGGACAAGATTTGGGCTTAAGTTTCTATCATCAGCTGAGGCGAATATGCAATTGGAGAAGTTTATATCTTTGAAGCAAGGGGACATGACAGTAAGGGAGTATGTGAATCAGTTTAACCAGCTCGCTCGATTCGGTTTGGACATGGTTAATACCCCCCAGAAGAAGGCTTTATGCTTTGCACGAGGGTTGAATGAGCCATTACAAGGTTTAGCCCTATCTCATATACCCATGGGGGCCACTTTCGAAGGTCTAGTAGACATGGCATTGCTTCAAGGAGACGATAAGAATGGCAAGAAGGAAGTCAAGGCTAATGAGACTCGAGCTAAGAAGACAGACTCCAAGTGGGGAGGAAACCAGAGCAATCAAAACAACAAGAACAACAAGGGCAACAAGGCCAAGGCAAAGGACCCAAGAAAATGCAACTTCTGTGGGATTGTTGGGCATATAGCCAAGGATTGCAGAAAGAAGAAGAGGAAGCGAGGCGAATGCTTTCATTGTGGAGAGACTGGACACTTTAGCAAGGATTGCCCCAAGAAGCAAGGACAAGGGCAAGGGCAGAATCAGCGTGCAGGACCTTCTAGAGGGCAAGTGCATGCTCTCAACGCTGCTCCAGTTCAGGACCGAGGTAGTATTTCTGTAGAAAGCCTTGTTTATATTTCTGATTATCCTGTTCGCACCTTATTTGATTCTGGCGCATCGCATAGTTTTATTTCTTCTGACATTGTTGAAAATTTGCACCTAAGTACTAGTCTAGTTGAGGATCCCGTTAGTGTTTCAAATCCAATTGGGGGTTCCGCCCATCTATCTATGATTTGTGTGGATTTGAAGATTTCTATCTTGACTGTAGAATTCACGTGTAACGCTTATGTTCTCGGGTTCACGGGATACGGGTTGATCTTGGGCATGGATTGGTTGTCCCGTTATGGAGCCATTCTCGATTGTGAACATAGGGTGGTGAGGCTCGTGACTCGCCTCGGTAATACCCTAGAAATTTCTTGTAACCCTAGAAGTCTCGTCATGTTATGTTATCTTGAATCTCTTGACTCGTCCATCGATGATCTACAATCTGTAAGGGCGGTCCGAGACTATCCTGATGTCTTTGATGAAGTTAAGGGGTTACCCCCTAAACGAGAGATAGATTTCCGCATTTATCTAGTCGATAATGCCAAGCCAGTATCATTGCCCGTTAGGCACATGGCCCCACGTGAGAGAAGGGAGCTCAGCAAGCAAATCAAGGAGTTGCTTGAGAAGAATTTTATTAGGCGAAGCATTTCTGAATGGGGTGCTCCTGTGGTATTCGCTACTAAGGCGGATGGTTCGCTTCGTCTATGTGTTGATTATCGAGAGTTGAACAAGCTGACAAAGAAGAATAGGCACCCGTTACCGAGGATTGATGATCTCTTTGACCAACTTGTTGGTGCTTCTGTTTTCTCTCAAATCGATCTAGCCACCAGATTCCATCAGCTTAGAGTGGCTGAGGATAGTATTGATAAAACTGCGTTTAGGACTCCATATGGATTCTTTGAATGGCTTGTCATGCCATTCGGTTTGACTAATGCACCCGCCTACTTCGTAGATTTGATGAGTAGGGTGTTCAGGGAGTTCCTTAACAAGTTCGTGGTTGTCTTCGTGGATGATATTCTGATCTTCTCAAAGGATGAGGAAGAGCATGCTAGGCATCTCAAGGAAGTGTTGGATACACTTAGAGCGCATCAGTTGAAAGCCAAGTTCTCCAAATGTCATTTTTGGAGAAGGGAAGTTCGGTTTCTTGGACATATAGTTTCTAAGCAAGGCATAGCGGTGGATCCTGCGAAAGTGGTTGTGGTTCAAGACTGGAAGACTCCTAGGAATGCAATCGAAGTAAGAAGCTTTCTCGGTTTGGCGGGCTACTATAGGAAGTTCATCAGGGACTTCGCTAAGATTTCGGCCCCTCTTACTAAGTTGACGAAGAAGAACTTAGTCTTTGCATGGGACTTGGAGTGTGAGCTTGCTTTTCAAAGGCTCAAGAGGGCCCTTACCACAGATCCAGTTTTGGCATTACCAGATGGCGGTAAGATGTTTACCGTGTACAACGATGCATGTGGTACAGGGTTAGGTGCTGTTCTAATGCAAGAGGGAAGAGTGATATGTTATGGGGGTAGGCAACTTAAAGTTCATGAGAAGAACTATCCCACTCATGATTTGGAGTTGGCGGCGATCGTCTTTGCACTCAAATCCTGGCGCCACTATCTCCTAGGCGAAAGGTTTGAGTTGTATACTGATCACAAGTCACTCAAGTACCTCTTCTCGCAGAAAAATCTGAATCTAAGGCAGCAAAGGTGGATGGAATTCTCGGCATTGTATGACTTCGAGATAGCTTATACCCCTGGAAAGGGTAATGTTGTGGCAGACGCACTAAGCAGAAGGAGGTTGACTTTGAGTCCCTTGTTTATTGAGATGAAGAACTTAGAGTTCTTGGCAACCTTTGATTTCACGACGGCTGTTGAGTCGATGACGGGTTCATTAGCATCCCTTGAGCTTAGACCCACACTTCTTGATCAAGTTGGGGCTTCGCAGAAGGAAGATCCATAGATAGTCGAAGTCATGGACAAGTTGATTCGTGGTGAGACGTCTAGTCACCTTGCTAGATATACTATTGATGATAAGGGTTGGCTAAGGCGTGATGGAAGGCTATGCGTTCCACAAGTAGGAGACTTGGTGCATAAAGTTCTCGAAGAAGCACATCACTCGAAGATGACTATACATCCGGGAGGAGATAAGATGTATAGGGATATGAAGCGCATTTTCTTTTGGGCCGGAATGAAGAAGGATGTGGCAGAGTATGTTTCAAAATGCATGGTGTGCCAACAAGTGAAAGCCGAGTCAAAGAAACCAGGTGGGCTATTACATCCATTGGAGGTCCCGCAATGGAAGTGGGAGAGTATTTCTATGGATTTTGTGGATGGATTGCCTAGGTCAAGGAAAGGGAATACGAGCATATGGGTCATAGTTGATAGACTTACGAAGAGTGCTCATTTCATTCCTGTAAAGAGCAAGAGGACCGCATCATGGCTAGCATCTATTTATCTTCGGGAGATAGTGCGGTTGCATGGAGTTCCTTCTAGCATAATTAGCGATCGTGACCCAATTTTCACTAGCCAGTTCTGGAATAGTTTGCAAGAAGCGATGGGTACACGATTGAATCTGAGTACAGCCTATCACCCCCAGACGGATGGCCAAACCGAAAGGGTGAATAGAGTGCTAGAAGATCTTTTGAGGCTTTGTGTTCTTGACTTTGGTGGTACTTGGGAAGACCACCTTCCTCTTGTAGAGTTTGCATATAATAATAGCTATCAAGCCAGCATAGGGATGGCACCATTTGAAGCTTTGTATGGGAGGCCGTGTAGGTCACCATCTTGTTGGTGGGAGACAACAGATAGGCTTATACTTTGGCCCGATATGATACGGGACACATCCGAGAAAATTGAATTGGTGAGAAGACGGATGAAAGCGGCCCAAGATAGACAGAAATCCTATGCTGACAAGCCAAGGGCAGATTTGGAATTCGAAGTGGGAGACATGGTTTTCGTGAAGGTTTCTCCTTTGCGTAATGTGGTACGTTTTGGAGCAATTGGGAAGCTGGCACCAAGGTTCGTAGGACCCTTCCCTATCATAGAGAGAATTGGAAAGATGGCCTATAAAGTGGAATTGCCTGAGAAGCTAGCCGGAGTGCATAATGTCTTTCATGTCTCGCATCTCCGAAAGTGCCTACATGAGTCCGCTGAGGTGGTTGAACCAAGCATTCTTGAAGAAGTGGAGGTAGAAAAGGAGGCAACCTTGAGAAGAGCTCCGATTCGTATCTTGGGAACAGAGACCAAGAAGCTAAGGAATCGAGAAGTCAAATTGGTGAAAGTTCAGTGGAGTGAAGCCGATGAAGATGCAACTTGGGAAACCGAGGAGAAGATGTGTGGGCTTTAACCATTCCTTTTTGAGGGTACATTCTCGACCTCTTTTCCTTTTACATGTCTTCCTTTTTGCTATCCATGTTTATTAGGTTTATCTTGTTATCTCGTTAACCTTGTCGTGAGAACC
This sequence comes from Allium sativum, assembly GCA_030737875.1. Taxonomy (NCBI): domain Eukaryota; kingdom Viridiplantae; phylum Streptophyta; class Magnoliopsida; order Asparagales; family Amaryllidaceae; genus Allium; species Allium sativum. Next base: position 415,889,008 of record CM060913.1, on the reverse strand, counting down.
TTAGGTAGAAACCCTTTGGATGAAACATGTATTTGAAACATGTTATGCTTGATGGTTCCAAGTGGTTGCAAGTGTTTGCAAGTGGATACTCGTGGATGCATGATACACATTAGGCACTAAGATCGGCTCACACACTTTCATGTTGCATATGCATGAGTGCTTATACTTATTCATGGATGAAACTTGTTGTGCTATCACGTGGATGTTGCATATGAATGAATGTTATGTGCACTCATGTAGAGATTATAAATCATGTTAGGAATTTGCATACATATGAACTCATTTCACTAACATACTTTGCATTAGGGAGGTTTACTGAATCAGTAACCGCCTGATTTTTGCATTAGATAAGTACATATACACACACCTTTGCATATGATCATACAGCATTTAGAACCCTTTAAGGACAATGACTGCACGTGGATGATGTTTTGAGTAGATGGATGATGGATGGTAGGATACGTTCTTCCTAACTTGGAGATTTCGAGGACGAAATCCTTTAAGGAGGGGAGAATGTAACAACCCGTATTTTTGAATAACATGTTATAATGTAAATCAAGGCAGAATTAAATTCTAAAATCTGAATCAAGGGAAACGGGCTGTGCCATTGCGTTCGTCTCGGAAAAATACGCGAAATAGAGTCCGAGTTTTCGAAAAACGGAGTCTGTATGACCAAGTTATGGCCCAATGAAGTTTTCAGAAAATTCTAAGCCCAAAAACAGTTCAAAATTCAAATTCAAATTCGAACTTCAGCCAAAACAGGATAGGCGGGAATTCTCCCACCATAGGCAGGGTCGACACAGGGGTCGACACCCCTGTCGACCCCACCTATGGGTCGACACCCATGTCGACCCAGGGGTCGACCCCCCCGGTCGGACCAGTTTTTCTGGTGCACCATTTGTGACGTGTTGAGTCTGCTCTAGAAGCGCTGACGAGATTTGACGGACCTGATGTGTTTAAGGGTTAATCCTATGGTCTAAACTAACCTAATCACCTATAAAAAGGCCCCTAGACCTAGCCTAAACCCTCATTAATCATTCCTACAACTAAACTATGTCAAAATATTTCTCAATCATGGCCTCCACCTTCTTCATGAAAGCATGAGTGTCTCAAATCAATCTATGTCATAAAAGAGCCATCTTTCTTAAGTAAAAGAGCCATCTTTCTTTGTCGTTGGAGTTATTACTTCTTGTTTCAAGGCATTTAAGTGGAGCTTATTATTTTCTTTGCGGATTTGGCTTGTGGCTTCGTCTCAATCTTTATATATATTGATCTAGATCGCATAACCGCTCATTGTAAGCCCTATACTACTCTTAGATTCTAACTATAAAGTTAAATATGACATGTTGCAAGTTGAGTTTGGGGCTAAGTTTGATATGTGCTTTGATCCTATCATGTTATGCATGAATTTAGTCTATGCATGTTAGTGAAGCTATCACCTTTACCTTATGCATAGAAAGCTATAAGCTTTGTGTTGAAATGTTGCATTATGCAACATGAGAACTCTCATAACCTTTATGATAACTTGCATATAATGTTATATGCGAACTTCTAGTCATCACCCTATGTCATTCATGATCATGTTCCACCTATTTGCTTAAGTTGATATTATGCATGTTTTGAGGCCTACGATGTAATATGCAAGCTTATGAACCTATTTATGCCTCATATGCCACCATGTTTAACTTGTGGCCAACCTTATTACCTTATGCCCTTTTTGTCATGCTTTTGCCAAGTTCCCTCTTTTGGTCTATGTTATGTTATGCGAAACGTACATGCGATGGGAATGCGTTGGGTTTGGGTAATATTAATGACATGAAAACATGGTTTTAAAATATGGCATGAACATTGACTAGTGATTATGTTTGTAAACATAATGGTGGACATGACATTTAGAAAATATGAGTGTGGCCAACTCGAGGTTGGGTTGAGTTTGTAGCATAAATCTACCCGGAACCGACCGGCTTAACTAGTGGCTACAAACAATAGGACCCAATGTGAGTAGTTGGTCATGTCGCACTTGAAACCCGAGGTTAGACCAAGTTGTGGTGTAAAGCTACCCGGACCCGCCCGGCTTAACTAGTAACCACAACAGGGTCTAATGTGAGAGGTTGGGTGCATTAAATTAATTAATGCCACATGATAGGGTTAAGTCATGGACCACTTGAATATACTTAACCACATGAACATGATGGGTTGATAGGGTTAAGTCAACATGGACACACTTAACCAAGCCAATGCTTGGCTGGATAGGGTTAAGTCGTGAACCTTTTTAGGAACACTTAACCAACTTGATACATGGTTTGGATGGGGTTAACCACACTTAACCCACTAGAAAACCCTAGTTATGCGGTCCTTCTCAGCAGTAACCCACCAGGGAGTATCAGATACCCTAGGGACTAGGCTAGGGTGGGGCATGATTACTGGGCTGGAGTGTAAGCGACCAAAAAGACGGCAAAAGTAGGTGCGCCATAGTAGATTCCGACGGACCATGGTCGTGCACATTGTCCGGGGATGAAAGACAGACTTGGGCACTGGTAGGTTTTGACTGTGCGTGCTTGTTTCGTATCAGTGGTTGACACCCTAGGGCCGGATACACCCTAGGGTGGACCTAGCACAGTCGACTACATTTCATGTTTGGACCGTATGACACCGATACACGACGAGTTAGGCTGATAGGGAGCCGATCGACTATACCGAGTAGTTGGACCTTGATTTAGGTCATCTCATGGGTTTGGGCCAGCTTTGGGCCAAGGGATCATTTCTTGTTTATACTTGACATGGATTGGAATACTAGTACACACCTGGTGCAACTTAACCTTGTATATGTGATGCCACACTTGATCTATCTTGTTAACTCTTCACCATGCCAGTTATCACCCTATATCTCATCCCTGATTACATGTTCAGTTAACTTTACTAGTTGTTATACTAATAGTAGATAGGACTTACCAGTCTTTTTGACTGACCCGTTTTCTTTCGCCTCTTTTCTTCCGTTTCCCCCACCCCCCTCCCCCCCCCCCCAGGTTTACAGGGTGGGAACACTGGTATCTAGCTTGGATCCTTAGCTTCTTTTCTGGATAGCTCATGTACGGTTCGGACTTGAGCACGCTATGGCTTTATTCTACTTTGGGGATAGTTACTTTATGATTTCCTTTCCAGTTTTCAGTTGATGTTTCTAGACTATGTTTTGTGGAAAATAATGACCAAATACTTTGATGTAACTTGACTATGGTTTTGAAATGTTAGTTTTATCCGCTGCTTTATTTACTCTGTTTTTACTTATATGTTCTGTCTTGTGATATCTGCATGCATGTTTACCTTGTTTAACGCCCCTCCAAAGTTAGTGTCCTTGCAAGAGTGACCCTGGCGGAGGTGGGGTGTTACACAATCAATGGTTGAAAACGCTCTCATTCTTTCCCTCAAATCTATTTCAATCCATTCCTCCATTTCCAAAATTTCCGAAGGCAAATATGATAGATCGTTATATGATCTATATCTTCAACGTTGATGATCACCTTTAAAGTGACAACTTATGAGATATCGACGCTTCATTTCGCCCTGTTTTCATGCAATTCGATGGAGGGGGTGCGATGCTACAGTGAGCGTAATACAGAAAGAAGGAGGAAGATATTTGTAATGTAATTAATTATTTAATTACTTGGTTAATATTAAAATAGTCGTATCTCATTCAAACGAAAACGAAATCAAATGATTTCAGATCCGCTGGAATCGTGAAGAGGAGATCTACGCAATGGAATCGACTAGGACCAAAACAGAGAACGTTGGAAATTCAGTAAAATCAAGGTGAGATCTCTAAAATTCAATTTTAAATTTAGAAAAATATATTTGTGGTGAAACAATAAAAATCATTGTGATCGTGACGACTTGATTGGACTATTGTGGTTATGAATGGTTGATATTGGTTGCGACGAAATTGATTTCATTTGTGATGAATTCACATGTTGTGAAATGGATTGAATTGTGTAGATCTAGAATTTTCTTATTCATAAAAACTTGCTTATACAATAAAAACCATGTTTTTATTGTATATGTAGTTGAAATAATCATGTCAATGATAGGAACTGTTTTACAATAAAAATATTATTTTTATTGTAATATGTATATGTTAGAATTTGTTGGACAATAAAAATCACATTTTTATTATGTATTCATGTCACAAAAATGATTCATATATTAGTATATTTTTAGTGCAATAAAAATCATATTTTTATTGTATGTTGTTATATAAAAATGTTCATTAGTTATTAAAATTGTTGTATGATAAAAATTCACATTTTTATCATATGTTTATGTTATGAAAAAATTTCATAGGTCAAAAAGAAAAAAAGAAAAAAAAAACATTTTGTTATCATTGACAAATTAGAATATAACATTGTTTATGTTAGAATTGATAAATTAGAATAAAACATCGTTTATGTTAGAATTGTCACATTGGATTAAAAACCATTTATGTTAGAATTGTCACATTAGATTAAAATACATCATTGGATTAAAAAGAATGTAAAAGTTAAATTTTCATAAATGTAATAAAAAGAATGTAAAAGTTACATTTTCATAAATTTAATAAAAAGAATGTAAAAGTTAGATTTTCATAAATGTAATAAAAATAATGTAAAAGTTACATTTTCATAAATGTAATAAAAAGAATGTAAAAGTTAGATTTTCATAAATGTAATAAAAAGAATGTAAAAGTTACATTTTCATAAATGTAATAAAAAGATGTAAAAGTTACATTTTCATAAATGTAATAAAAAGAATGTAAAAGTTATGTTTTCTATAATGTAATAAAAAGAATATAACTTTGATTAGAACTTGTTAACATGAAAAATTACATTTTATGTAAATGATTCATTAAAAAGAATATAACTTTGGTTAGTATTTGTTAACATGTAAAATTACATTTCTATGTAATTAGGATTCATTAAAAAGGATGAAACTTGGTTAAAAGTGTTTTAACATTTAAAATTACATTTTAATGCATGGAGTGAATCACTAGAAATATCTCATGTTTAAAATAAAACATGCCCACATTGAAATCTCTTTTCTTTTAATGTAATGAATGAAACTAGTAAAATGTACATGTTTTGAATATGAAAATATGTTAGCAGTAAAATCTTATTTTAATGAAAACAATGATTTATTAGAAAATTATTCATGTTAGAATAAAAGTGTTGAAACATTAAAAATTCCCATTTTAATGTAAAAATGATTCATTAGAAAACATATATTAGAGTTTACAAAAATGTTAAAACATTATTGTTGACATGTTAGAAACATAGGTTAGTTAGATCAAAATATTCATTTTTGTATGAAAGGTTAGTTAGATCAAAATATTCATTTTTGGTATGAAATGTTAAGTTAGATCAAAATATTCATTTTTGTATGAAATGTTAACTTAGATTAAAAATGTCATTTTTGTATGAAATGTTAAATTAGATTAAAAATGTCGTTATATTAGAAATGTCATTAGAATAAGAATGTCATTATATTAGAAATGCCATTCTATAGGAATGTTCATTTATTAATAATGAAAATGTGTTAACGATAAAATTCACATTTTTATCGCATATATAGAAAAGATTGAAATATTCATTTAGTCAAAATGAAAATGTTTTAACAATAAAATTCGCATTTTTATCGTATATGTTGAAAAGGTAATAATGTTCATTTATTAGAAATGAAAATGTGTTAACGATAAAATTCGCATTTTTATCATATATGTTGAAAAGATTAAAAATGTTCATCTATTTGAAATGAAAAAAATGTGTTAACGATAAAATTTATATTTTTATCGTATATGTAGAAAAGATAAAAAATGATCGTTTGTTTGAAATAAAAATATTGAAACATTAAAAATCATATTTTTAATGTAAGAATGAAATGAGATATTCATTGTATTGAGAAAAATGTCAAAACATTAAAAATTCTATTTTTAATGTAAAGTATTATTTATGTAAAATATACATTGTATAGATAGAAATGTTGAAAACATTAAAAGTTATATTTTAATGCAAAGTATGTTTCAACGTAAAGATAAGATTTACGAAAATATTCATGGTTGGGCTCTAAATGTTGAAACATTAAAATTTACATTTTTAATGTACTGTATGAATATATATATAAAATATTCATTATATGACTATAAATATTGAAACAATAAAATTGACATGTTGATTGATTGAATGGATTATGCTCGACCAGTTTATGAGAAAATTATGCTTTGACATTTAGCATTGGGTTGGGTAGAAATATATGTATGCTAACACCTTGTGAAACACTTCACGATTTAACTATAAGGTGTTTAGCGATGTTGTTTATTTCAAAATTAATGGATGATTTTGAAAGGTGATTTTCTTAAATAAAAAGAAGAATTATTCCCGATTTTGGACAGGGAATGTTTTATAAAATGATTTATAAAACAGAAAGGATTTCGAGGACTATACCCGATGATTTCGAGATGATTTGAAATTGGAAATCTATATAGATTTGATTATACTTGTGATTATGTTGTGAAATGATTTTCCCTACTTCGGGATATAAAATGATTTAGTAAGTATGTGGCTAGAGATCGGTTGACCCAAGAGCGACTAGAAGTGGAGGACGCTGCATATTATTCCCTATAGGTGGGATGGTGCATCGTTAGTGTAGCTTGCCCCTAGATGGGAGGTGCACATATATATATTTTTTGGTTAGGGTGCGCACTGCCTGGTCTGAGGGAACATGACCGATATTTGGTTGCATACTTGTTTTTATGCATTGTTATGTTTTGGAATTCATATTTCCAAATGTTTTGTTTTCCAATCCCGAAGTGAAATCTACTTTGATATAAAGAAAATAGATATGTATTTCATAATGATTTGAAATAAGAAATCGGGAAATAAAGTCCAAAGGAATAATTTCTGTAAAGAGAATTGGATTTGAAAATCTAAGTTAGGGATTAATCCTAAATGGGTAGATTGAGGAATTGCATGTTGATTGATGCATTATAGATCCATAGCTTTATTTATGGTAGTAGTATATGCACTGGCAATCCAATGGAGTAAACCCGTTCCGCATTAGCGGCGTGGTCCTATGATTGACCTTATTATAAGATAGGTTAAGTAAGATTTCTCATACCATTCCCATGACTTACTTGTAGTTTGTTTCACTGGCAAACTCAGGTGCCCTCTTTTCCACACGGGCAGTCGAGTAGCTTTTTGCAGATATTTATCTCTTTAGCAGGATTCTGGATCAAAGCTCAAAGCTGTGTCTAGAGAAAATGAAAGTCTTCCGCTGTGTTAAGTTTATTTGTTTCCACTGCACTGTATTATATTTAATGTAAAATTTATCTTTCGTTGTATTATTATATTCGTTGTACTCTGATATTCTGTACTCTCATGTAACATTATTATAATGTTTATAAAAGTTTGATGTTATTGTTCTGATGTATTGTATTCCCAAAGTTAACGTATGCGGGTTTTGAACGATTTTGATCGATCTAGCGATCGATTAAGATCAGGCAAAATGCGTGTCGTTACACCTTCACTGGGTTATCCAGGCTTGAAGCGGTCGACCGCCCCTACTTGGGTGTCGACCACTATTTAGCTGGTTTGCCCAGTGAGGGGAGTTACAAAAGAAAAGATATATTATATGTATCTATTTTTGTCCATTTTTCGTATTTCGTCTATAACTTTTCAATAAGGACTTCTTCGCAAAACTCCAAATATAAAAGTTGACTAAAATTCCAAGACGAACGCAAATTTAAATTTCTTGGCCAAATTCCATCATTTGCACAAATTCCTATTTTTGAGAACCTAATTAAATAACTAATTTATTGTCATAATTCCCTCCTTAAAAGGAATTTCGTCCTAAAATTCTGATACCTAGTTATCCTATCTTACACAACCAATTTGTATACATCCACCTTGCAACCATGTGCACATGACACAGTGTACATATTGCATTTCAACCATAAAATATGTATGCACAATGATTCTAAATCGGGCACTCTACATGTGTGCAATAAATTTTTAACACGCTTTTGAAAACATGATGCAAAACAACCTACATATACTGGCAGTTCTATATGAATGCAAATTTTGAAAAACCTTTTTCATCTATAACCCTCACACGATTACGTATAAAAGTGTAAAGCAACCAATTTTGCATCCGAATCCTACCATCAAAACGTCAACGCATCTTATCGCTTCCTATTTCTCCTAAACCGGAAAAAGGAAATCAAAGAGAAGAATTTAAACGTTCCCTTCACTTATAAATATTCCATTTCCCGACTTACAATTGAAATTTCACCTTATTTACCCAGAATACTCCAAAATTTTCCATCATTATACTGTAAAATAGGCTTATAACAAGCTATAAAACAAGTTAATTAGTAACTCGCACACATCGTTGGAAAAGTATGGAAACAACATGTCTAAGACTAGAACAGCGTTTTTCCTATTATCGTTAACGTTTTAATCGCATCGTTGGTCCTATTGCACCGCTAAAACGCGCACATAACCATCCAAAAATCTTCCTTACACTGTTCATGTGACCAATAATCGAAATTTTTCACAAAAATAATTTTTTTTTTGAACTTTTTTTTATAAATTTTTGAAAATTTCTTTTCAACACCATTTTACTTTCCATGCGTAATTTGCATGAAAACTAAACTTTTGGTAACATGCATTTCGTATCATTCAAACCATCTATTTAAATGAAAAACAGACGTTTAAACACGCGCAAACTGCCGTACCCAAATTTTTCCTTTTCGCGTAAACCGAAATAAAATAAAGTAAATCGATAAAAATTTAAATTTTAAAAAGGATAACAGTTTTTCTCAAAAAACATTCGCAAAAAGTTTCAAAGATGTATTTTGCAGAAACTTAAACGATTCAAGTCACATGTTCGTAAAAAGGAAATCAGTCACGCAAAGAAGCGAGAACTGAAATCACATACAAAAAAGGACGTTATAAATTTTATCTTAACAAGGTAAAAGTGATTAATTACACCCGTGACGATAACAACCCAAAACTTGTCTTTTGCTAAAATTTATCCAACATAGAATTCTATTATTTACTGCTCTAGGACAACATATTAGTTAGATAAGAAAATTGAAATTTCATTCAAACAGATATGCGCGAATGACATAAATGTTTTCAAATATAGAAATCTCAGTAACATAAGTCTTGCGATTTAAACAACACTAACAATTATAAACACGAATTACTACAAAGCCAAGAACCAAATGCTAGAAAGGGAAAACAATAAAGACGACAACAAAACAACGACACCGAAACTCCCAAAACCATGTGTATAAATAACGAGATGTCTTGCTCCGCGACTGGAGTTCAAACCATTTTTATGACTGACTAGCATAGAAATGTGTTTATTTTATGATCTTATATCTTATCTTTTGTATATAAATAAATATTACATTGGGTATTATTTTTTGTTTTTGCAGATGAGTTGTTTAAGCCTTATACAGCCTTAAAAGTGAAGAATTGATCCCATATACATGAAGATTTCATAAGAAGTTGTCATTGAAGGCTAGTTGTGTTCTTGGTCAGCTTGGAAGTAGATTGGTAGAAAAAATCTTAGGAAATCAATCAACTGGACACATGCCAAACAAGGATAAAAGAAGGATCGTAGCACAATTTTTGATTAAAAAAGGCCCATATATTCATAGATTTGATTAGGGTTTTGCAACTCAGCTATAAATACACATGTATACCCATTGTAAAGGGATATACTTTTCTGCTGGAATTTCTCTGCCATTAATCTATTTTAGTCTTCTTTCTCTTTTTCTACATTTTTTCTTAGCAATTAGTGTTGTCTACACAATTAGATTTCTTAGAGCACTATTTATCTTTTGCACTTATTTTCATTAGTGATTGACCTTCTGATTAGATTCAGCGGTAATCCTAATTTTATTTGTTATTTAATTTATGCAATTTTAATGTCTGCTTTTTAATTGCTTTCCTATGTTAAATTGGATTTGATTAGATTCAGATTTGATTCATAGTTTTATTTTATTTTCAATTGAAAATTGTGATTTGATCATTGGTTCAATTAGATTTGTTCTAAATCAAATTATAGTTTCAAATTTTTATTGTTTTTCAACCCAACCTCTAAGTTTTGTCTAACTCGCCCAAGAAATATATAAATAATAAAATTTAAAAATTCCTCCATGTGTTCGACCTGCATACTACATGATCCGTGCGCTTGTAGTTATTATTTTAAAATTCACGCTTTTCTATTCCATAGAAAGCATCGAACAAGTTTTTGGCACCGTTGTCGGGGATGTAACAATTAAATTTTATTATTTATTTAATTTCTGATTCCTGCTAGTTTTTATTTTATTTCCTTTTGTTTTCTTGTGTATATAGAAGAAAATTTTAATTTGTTTGATTAGATATTATTCAATGATATTGTAATCTCCGTAACAAGAGAAAAAAAACTTGCCAATTTTTGTGTTCAATTTCTTTCCCTTTTCCAATTTATTTCTTTCCCCTTTTCAGTTTTTTCCCTTTTACATTTTTCACTCTCTTCAACTTTGAAAACAATAAAAAAAATCTTTTTGTTTTCTTGGCTTCTTTCTGTTTTTTGTTCTCTTTTATTGCTTTCCCTATTTCGATCTCCTTTCAAACTTTACAATTACTTACCTTTTCCTAAAACAAAATAAATAAATCTTTATTTCTTCCCATCTTTTCCTTTTTTATTCTCTATTTTCTTTGCATCTTTCACCCTCATCTTCACGCTCAAACCAGTTGTTTTCTACTCTGTTTGTTTTTTGTCTTGCTTGTGACCATCAACCGTGCATTACAAACTCCGTCCATCGATCATCTCACCTCACCTCCACAGCAGAAACTTCGCCTTTTCCTATATTCACGTTCAACAAACCCCTCTTCTACAATCAATCTACAACCGAACTTGCCTCAAACAACTTCCTGTAAGCTTCTCCTTCAAACCCACTTCAGCATCCACACAAACCTACTGTCTCCCCTTATGCAACTGAAAACTGCATAGCCTCCCCTTCCTCATTCACACAGTCAACTACAAACCTTCACTCACCCCTGCAATAAAAATTGCCTGACATCCACCTATCACTGTCACGAACCTCCTCAACAAACAACCATATCATCACCTCCATCCACAGCAATTCAACTTTCAATCACACCCTTCATCAACAAGCTCTTCCTAATCACCACAACTACGGCTTTAGACCGAATCAAAACCCTGCTTAACAATCCCGCATGCACTTTCCTATCAAATTCATCATCCACACTTCAAAACCTCTGCAAGAAACACTCTCTTCATCACCAAACAATCCCTTTGAATGACCTCTAGCTCTTAACGAAGCCTAATTCGCCACATCCATACTCCAAATCGAAACAGATTTAACTCGAAGACCTGAAAACCCCAATATCAAATTCGATTTACCCCAAAATTCCAAAACCAGGATCGGAATGTCCAACCGCATACCTGAATTCGAACCCAAAGCTCATCGATTTCCGATTGGGTGTGATTTCCATGCCTGGGTCGTCGATAGCAAATTTGCATCGACTCATATAAAAAAAGGGAGCTTTATCCCGTTTGTTCATTTTTTTTCTTTTGTGTTCTGTGAGGAATTATAGTTTTTAGGGTTATTTGTTTAGCTTGAGTGGAATGTTTATTGTTACAGTTTAGATTAGTTGCAGTGTGAGCTGGCACTAAAATTTGAAATTTGATTGGTTTGAAGTGTTGGGTTTTAGTTCCTTTAGTTCATTTTTTTAGTTGGGTTTATTTTTTCTTCTTTTAGAGCTTGGTTTGTTAGGATATTTTAGTTATTCTAGTCCATTCCTTTTCATTTGTTTTATTTATTTTCTTTTCAAAAAAAATAAAGAAAGAAGGAAAATCAAATCCAAGAAACAAACGGAAGAAAAGAATACAAGCAATCAAACAAGAAAAAATAGAGGTCAACCGAATTGCAAAAAAGTGGATTTGAATCGCCAGCACTACTCAATTATTCTGGACGGACAACATACACCACTGTAAATTTCTTTAACTCTACATGTGCTCTGCTACAAAGAAAAATATATAGAAATTGCTTGTAAAAATCTTCTGCAGGGGAAGCGGCTTGCTTGTAAAAAAAATTATCTGCAATTTATTATTCTATGAATGTTCTATGATTAAAATTTCTGAATCTGTTTATTAGGAATTAATTTCCATAACTTAAATCATCACTCTCATTGGTTTTCAAATTTAGAATTCGTTAAACATTGATTCTAGGAAAATACGAGCTCATATAAAATAATATAATTGAAAAGTGGTGTTTTGTGAAGTTGACTGTCTCGTATAATTGGATCGCAGATATATAGTAGTTAAATTTATTGAACTATCAGCAAAAGAGGCTGCATACTACCCGTAAAACAATGGTCGTATCCCTTAGTATTTATACAATACGTGAACGGCCATAAGACCCTCTTTCCCCTTCTAATTGAGTCAGTTAATTAATAGAGCACAACTTAGTATTTTATACTATTTTGAAGTGAGAATAATTTCTGTCTTGCCATAACTTCATTCAAATGTCTGATTCAAAAAAAATCATTAAGAGAAATGTGGGTTAATAACCTGAGTAAATGTACTATTGAAGAGTATGAGTATGAATTACAACTCATGAGACAATATTTTCTGAAATCCAGTGAGCCCAATGTCGACAATTTTCAAAATTTTCCAAATGACCAATATTCTCAAAATCATGGATATGATTGAAATTGTGATTTTAACTCAAATTTCAATAATTTCGATTATGGGTCATATCCACATCAAAATAGTTTTGAATCCCAATATAGATTTGGCCCACTCAATATGGGGTTGTAAACCAAAATTTTCAAAATTATAGCCCATATCAACATCTTGAAAATAACCAAAATTGCAATTTTCACTCGAATTTTAACAGTTTTGGTTACGAACATAATTTTTATAATCAAAATGATTTCGAATATCATTGTCATTTTTCTGAAAATTCAAACAACCACCACATTGGAAATAATATTGATCGTGAAATTAATATGGACTATAACTTTGAGAATCAAAGAATCCAAAATGAGATCTGTAACACCCCACGTCCGTTAGTGTCACTCACAAAGGGAATGCACTAAGTTCTGTGGAGCATTTAGGGTAAAAGATGCAGATAAATTACAAGACAGACAGAAATTAAACAGCGGAAAATAAAACTTTGCTTTATTGATAAAATAGTTTGTACAACGATTTCTTTACAATATCAGAGTATCATCTGTCTTTCGAAATAAAGAAGCATAAAAATATATTTATATTCCTCAATTTAAGCAAGAGCCAGCCATAGCATCTGAAAAGAGAAACCAAGCAAAACTTCAGCAAATCTTCAAGCTGGGAAAGAGTGACAGTCCAACTTAACCTGAGCTATACTATTCCTTCCTTTACTACCTGGGGGGGGGAACGGAAGAAAAGAAGACGAAAGAAAAACAGAGTCAGACATAAAGCCTGAGTAAGTTCAGTAACTTCTAGCATGTGAACATGGAAAAATAAACGACATGAATTAACTGAATCCAAGATTACACCATGACCATAGGGTCAGCAAGATTAGACAAGATAATCACAAGATATGCTAAGATAAGATAAACTGGATATGCTCTAATACTTTCGCCGCTTCGCTATTTCCTTGTTATACTGGTTTCTATATCTCTGTACCACCTAACTAGTGTTCTAACTAGTAACGATAACGTGATCCCAATCCCTGTATTTTCCATCGCCTTCAGGTATCCATTTATTTATTTGTTACCTAGATTTAATCTAGGGCTTTCTACCAAGTACTTTCTAGATTCCACTAGAGTTTACGCTGTCTGCTGAATACTTCTCGGATTCAGGAATTATGCCACCTAGTTCAACTAGGAATTATGCTACCTGTCGAACGATGCCCCTAAGTCTAGGACACACTACCTAGAGTGGTATATGTTCCTATACTTCCCCACGCATGTATCGCGAATCGTTATCGCTTGTCTAGATGCACATGTCCTGTAATGTGCGGTCCGAGTCCTGCGACAGGGCAAATCAAGGAATACAGAACTCGGTCGGGAGCTTTCAGATATCTGTCGATGCAGATGCTAAGGTCTATTTTTATTCCAGTGGCTATGGTCCCACTTGACCCCTCCCTCAACTAATGAAAGGCACACCTTGTAAAATGAGAACTATACGCCGGCCCCCGGTGCCCCACTATCCTATTGCCATCCGCAACCACAACTAGATAGCAAGTATATGGTCTTTTGGAGTTCTCCACCTTTCCGCTTCACGTATCTCGATTGACTCAAGATGGATGGTAGGCGACGAGTCACTATCACAGGGCTATCGTTTGCTCGTCGAATCACGTCGGTCCATACTGGTCTTTAGGTTGCCATGTATTGCAACCAAGGCATACCCCTGGTTCTTCTACGCAGACCTTAACCTCTGTGGGCCCAGGCGGATCATCTGCAGCCTCACAGAGGGATACCAAGAGTACCCTCACGTCCCCTCGAAGCCTCGGGCTTCGTAACCCAATTCGTTGGAGCCTCCTTTTTACTCAGACGGACATTCGCTCCTTCCCGTGTTATACTAAGAATTACTACTTAGTTTTACTAACTAAGATTTACCACTTAGTTTCCAGAATCGTTGTTTTCTTAACTAAGGTTTACTACTTAGTTCTCTTTCTAGTCAATTTGGATTGGTTAAGTGTCATTAGTTAATTCAAGCTAACTTAACCCCCTTCATTTATCCTGTTAAACTGGTTAAGTGTTATCAGTAATTCATGTTGAATTAACCCGACCACAAACCAAGTTATATTGGCTAAGTATTCCTTATTACTTAACCCTACCCATTATCCTGTATTGGTTAAGTGTTCCTTTTTAACTTAACCTTGCCCGTCTGTTTTCACTAACATGTTATTAATGGTTAAGTATTGTCCCTTCATGTTTTAGACTTAACCTCATTCCTTTATCACGGCCTGATGGTTAAGTGTTCAGGTTTACTTAACCCTACGGTCTAGCCCAGCTAACATATCAAAATTGGCTAAGTGTATTAGATTTTACTTAACCCCAACCTCTAGTCTAGTTAACATATTAATTTGGCTAAGTGTATTAACTTTACTTAACCCCTACAAGTCTCGTTTTGCTACCTTGAGTTTGGTTAAGTGTCTTTATGGACTTAGCCCTCCCATTCTAGCTTAACTGTGTTAAGTTGGTTTAGTGTTCTTATGGACTTAACCCTCTCATTCTAGCTTAACTGTGTTAAGTGTCAGTCTGAACCTAACCCCACCCATCAGTCTAGTTATCATGTTGAACTGGTTAAGTGTCCTAGTTAACTTAACCCTACCATTCTTGTTCTAGCTTTAACTAAATAAATTAAAGCCGCTACCACTCACATTAGACAGGTATTGTTGCGACTACTGGATGTGCTGGTTGGTTCCGGGCAGGTTTACATCGCAACTTAGTCTAACCTCGGGCTAGGCATATTCGTGTTTTCTAAGTTCAAAGGGTTTCAATTTATTTTCAAATCAAGTTTTGAAAGTAACCATCATGTTCGTTGGATCAGTTAGGGATAGCCAGGGAGAGCAGGAAACTTGTATTTTCCAAACCCAAGCCTAGACACTATCCTCTCTGTCACCCTAGAACTTTCTGGTGTGTCATTAAAAGAGATGGCGTTAGTAAACCTTTAATTTGTCTAAATTTATATTTCCTCATTCAGGCCAAATTCTCTAAGTAAATTATTTCTAATTTACTTATTTCCTAATTACTCTTTTAATGTAAATTGTCTACATTCATTCTTATGGCCCATTTCCCCTTCTAAATCATATTTATGCTTTTTGGTATGTGGACTATACCAAATTAAGTGTCATTAACCATGATTTTGCTAAACCTGCCAATTACTCCCAATTATGGCCAATTTCACATTTATGCCAATATACTTACCGTGCCAAATTAGCTAATCCAATTCCGATTCAACATTCTAATTCTAGACTTATTACTCTAGTTCACTATTCATGTAAATGCTAGATTTACACGTCAATATTAGATTCAAATTACACATCTTATAATTCATGTCAAATTTATCCAACTTGCATTTCTATGAACATGCCATAATAAATGTTCCCAATTTATGCCAATTTCCCAGTTAAACTATGTTTTTAGTAAATTTCATATTTTGCCCAAACCGCATTCCCACCGTTCGTATAATCGTGATTCAGTCCAGATTATAAATAAATCTAGGTTCGTAGAAGGTAGGGAATGAACCAAAGACGCTATGAAAAAGATAGACAAACTAACTGGCATAAAAAGGGTTGAATAACGACGTCGGTTCAAGAACATGGGTAGACCTAACTAAATAGGTAAATTCCCAAGGTCTAAAACCAAGAATAGACAGAATAGAGACATAGGTTCAAGAACATGGGTAGACCTAACTTAATAGGTAAATTCCCAAGGTCTAAAACCAAAGATAACCAAGAATAGACAGAATAGATGATCGGGTTTAGACCCAAGTCCATAGTCACAAAACTTAAGCAACACTTTCCTAGTCATGAATCACAGGTGTTTAATCACAGATGTCCTTGTTATGTCATAGGCAATAGTTTATATTTCCTAATCAAAGGCATAGGCTTAGTCAAGAAAATAATCCTCATAGTCACAGTCACGGTCATAGGCAATGTTCATAGTCATAGGCAATAGTTTTAAGGTCCATAGTTTCATAGTCATGGTCTTATTTGTCCTCGAATCATAACAGTTCTTAATTAGGTTCAAGAGTATAGGCACTGATTCGAATAGAGAGAGAGAGATTTGGCATATTCTTTTATTCCTTAAATTTCATGTCACGAACAAAGAAAAACGTTCAAATCTAGAAATAACTGACTTACAGAAATTTAGATTAGAAAAGAAAGATGGCGTTGCTATGATTCGTGCAACGTTAGCCTTTGATCCTTATCTTGAAGCTTTAATCTTGATTCGAATCTCTTCTTGAAAGTCTTTGAGTAGCATCTCCTCAACTTGATTTATTTTATATATATTATTCTATTTATTATTTATTTTAAGTGGAGGAGAAGAAGCCATGTTCACTAAGAATCTTTGCAGCATAAAGGTAGAGAAGAATTGTGAATAGAGAAGGAGACTAGGGCTGTTTATATAGTGTAGAAGTCAACGAATCTGGTCAGAATGGCGTCTAGATACAGAGAAACGAACCAGGTTTAGAAAGATGGAAAAAGTAGGGGAAGTCGACACCCAGGTCGACTCCCCAGTCGACCTGGGGGGGTCGACACCCAGGTCGACTCCCCAGTCGACCTTGGGAGGGGGGGTCAACACCCAAGTCGACTCCCCAGTCGACCTGAGGTCCTAGGCGGGAAATTTCCCGCCCAGCCCGCTTCTGAGTCTGTTTTGAAATTTGAACCTTGCTGAAACTTCCGGAGGCCATATCTTCTTCATACGGACTTCGATTCACGCAAACTCGGACTCGTTTTCATGCATAATTCCGAGGCGAACGCAATGGCGCAGCCCGTTTCCCTTGATTTTGATTTTAACTTTTAATTCTGCCTTGATTTGTGAATCTTAGCGTTACGGAATTACGGGGTGTTACAAGATCTCTCAAATCAACGATTTCGAGGAATACCATCTAACATTCTTAGAGAGAGGGAAGAAAGGCTAGATAAAAAATGGATGAACTTCTTTGTTTAATGACATCTTTTGTAGAATAACATGAGCAACAAAATCAAATTCACACATGTGATGATTCAGAAAATAATCCATTCTATACTAACAGTGAAAATTTTCAAATAACAACTTCGAAAATTGAGAATAACGATCTAAATGAAGTTGTTCAAAAATCAACAAATGATTTGGACTTCGATTCTTTTTAGGAAGAAGATTTAAGCTCTGATTTTGATCTTTCTCTTTCAGGCTGCGAGAAACTTGAAATTTTAGAAATTGAACAGAATAAAAATGTTGAATTTTTCAAAAACTCAAAATTGGAGAAGGATTTTAATGAACATGAATTTTTTGGATTGTTTGAGGATGAGTTACCAAATAAGGATGAAATAGAATCAAGCCACTAATCCAAGTTTGAAAATTTTGATTTTGAGGTTTCAAACGAACTTGAAATTGTTAGTGTCGAAAATAATTTGTTAATTAATAAAATTGAGAAATGTGATCACGTAGCCTTGAACAACACTCAGAATTAAAATTTCATGATTGCAACTGAGTTTATATACGATCAATTTTTTTTTGAACAATTACACTGATAAACTTGTTGAACACATGAATTATTTTTGGAATGTTAGCATGGTTGAAAAACTTCAGGTTAGGATGACACTGGACATTCATCTATTGGACTATAAATCTAGGTATAAAGATGAGATGGATTTGCAAAAACATTTGCTTATTCCAAAACACGCCTAGACAGAGTGGGAATGGGATTCATCGGGCTAGAACCAAGTATGGGGGGAAAAGTTGGTGGCATTCTTTGCATCGCATGCATCACAAACATTGTACATATTATCCATTCTTACACATAGTTAGACTGCATTTCATTCTACAAATAATTTTGCATCTCATCCATTTTGGGTGTTATCTTTCACATGTAGAAAACGTGTTAACGGTGTGGAAACTGTAACACCCCGCATTTTTAAGTATAATTAAAAATGAAATAAAATACATGAAAATATGCTTATGATAGGTAAATAATGGTGATGCATAAGAAGAATTAATTAATACATGAAAGAGAAGAAAAATTAGTTCGATAACGGTGTGTGTAACGGAAAAGATAGTAAAGTGAGGATAATTAATTTAAGAATCAGGAATTGGGTAAAATGGACATCACCATTGCGTTCCTCTCAAAATTTTACATGAAATAGAGTCCGAGTTTTCGAAAATCGGAGTTCGGATGAAGAAGTTATGGCCTGTAGAAGATTCAGAAGGTTTCGGTCAGCACAGAACTGGGCAGGTCGACCTGGGGCCAGGTCGACCTGGGAGTCGACCTCCCTCATGAGGGTCGACTATAGTGTCGACCCCCCCCCCTACGGGTCGACATGGTCGGCCTGTTTCGGTCCAAAACACGTTTTTGAAGCCCAGGGACGATTTTTGATGGTCCGGATTGGTTTTAGGGTTAATCTGATGGCTGAAATGAATTGCTATACCTATAAAAACAACCTAAGACCTAGCCTTCTCTACACACAATTCTATTCTGCTTCTTCTTTGCCTCTGTTCTAAATAAAAAAAATGGCCCGCTACTCTGCTGGAATCAAAATTAGAAGCTAATCAACATCAACCAAAGCAACTCAATTCAAATTAGAGATTAAAGCTTCTGCAACGATTCTACAACAATTAAAGTTCTTTCTTTAATCCAACCAAGGCAAGTGCAGTTATTTTCTGATATAAACTTTAATCATAACTGTGACATGATTGTAAATCTGAATTTGAGATTGTGTATGTTCTGTTTTGATCTATTTTATTCTGTATCTCTTCTTCTTTCTGTTCTATAGCCAGGCTACTACGAGCCTGCGCCAATCTCCTAAGAGATTAACGCACGAACGCTAAAATGTTTGGGACAAATAATGAATGTGGAATAATTGGTAAAGGTTAATCTGTGACTGATTTAAGAAAAAGGACATAGGTTGTAAACTAGATTTAGATCTATGCATATTCTGTGAATTGGAAGAAGAGGAACCATGGTATGTTAACATATGACTTGAGACAAAGAAAATATGGCTTAGGTATAAAGATTTACATTAAGGTAGGACATCTATTAAATGTAAATAAACACCTAAGTAAGGGATCTTTGGGGTATATGACATGCATAGTAATCGATGGTTATATTTGGTATATGATCATAGTGTGAATCATGACAATTATTTAGGCATGCTTAGGCCAAATTTAAAATTAGGCAAGATATGTTTGTGAAACTTTAAGGAATGATTAAATCTGTTATATTTGCCTAATCTGCTAGTTCTGCTATATTGCTTAATCTGCTAGTTCTGTTATATTGCTTAATCTGCTAGTTCTGCTCTACTGCCTAGTCTGCTAGATTTGTTCATCTGCCAAATCTGTCATCTGCTAAGTCTGTTGAAAATGCTAGATCTGCTAGTTTGCTTAATCTGCTAAATCCGTTAAGTCGCCTAATCTGAAAAATCTGTTATCTGCAATATCTGTTGAGTTGATATAATTAGTCCGCTATTGACATAATCTGAATTGGCTATAGTTATGAATAATTGACATGTATATTAGGTGTGGGTATAAATGGTAAATCATTAATTAATTGGCCGCAAAGATAAACATGGCTAACTAGAGGTTAGAATGAGTTTGCGGCGTAATTCTGCCCGGAACCGCCCGGCATATTCCAGTGGTCGCAAACAATAGGTTCTAATGTGAGAAGTTAGTCATAACGTGCTTGAAACCCGAGGTTAGACTCAGTTTGCGACAGAAACCTGCCCGGAACCAACCGGCCTAACCAGTAGCCGCAAACTGTCAGTCTAATGTGAGAGGTTTGGGCATTAATATTTAATTAATGAAAATCTGAGATAATTATGATAAGGTTAAACCAATTGGACCAATGAATCTTATAAACCCATTTCGTGAATCCGTAGGCCCAATACAAAGTTAGATAATCTGTAACCAGTTAATCTGTAAGTCTGTTAATCTGTAACCAGTTAATCTGTAAGCCTGTTAATCCGAACATCTGATCCGTTAGTCTGAAAACCTGTTAACTTGATTGTCTGATCTATGAACTAGTTAATCTAAATTTTGTATGTCTGAAACTTGTAGACAAGTTAAGCTGAAAACTGTTAGTCTGGGCACACAAGGTTAGGAGGGGAATTACTTGTGTCTGTTGTTTGGGACCCATATTAGTCAGTAACCCTTTCTGGTATCAAAACTTTGACCCAACAGTAAGTAGGGTCCGGGCACGCTTACTGAACTAATTATAAGCGGTTCATTCTGATAATGGCGAGGGGTGCTGATGGTGCGTTTCAAACGGGTCATGTGCGTGCATGGATCCCGGTCTGCCTCTGAGGATGTAAGACGCCGTGACATCTGTAAATAGGTCTGTGCCAATTGGTTGTCACTTTAGGGAGTGATACACCCTACTGTGGGGCCGACACAGGATATTTATGTATTAGGGAGCCGATCGCTTGGGGTTGGGTTTTAGGGTACACTTAGTTCTGTCTGTTTCTGTTTCTACCGTCTGATTCTGTTGGGTGGTAACACCTGTCTGTTTCTGCGTGGTACCGTCTGTTCGGGTGGTAAAGGCCCATTACTAGTTTACACCTAATTCTACATTCTGTTTCCGTAGGGATTAATCTGTTTCTGCTTCTGTCTGTTTCTGATCGGGTAGTAAAGACCCATTATTAGCATTCTGTTTCTGTTAAATTATTTTGTACCCGTTTCTGTTTCAGTTTAGACATTAGGGTGACACCTAATTGTATTATACTAGTATTAGTGCAGAGAAGTGTAAAGAAATAGCTTATGTCATTCTGTTCTTCTGTTATATCTGCTACACCTGTTACAGCTATCTCTCATCCAGTTTTATGTTCATGTCATGTTATTATTATCTGTTCATAACTGAAAATCACTGGACTTGCCAGACTTTTTGTCTGACCCTTGTTGTTTCGCCTCCTTTCTTCTGTCCCCCCTCCCCCCCGGTTTTGTAGAAGGGAATACTCTAGCTTGATCCAGATTTCTTCCGCTTGCAGTGCTTAAAGTATGGCTTATCTTCTTCTGTGGGGATTATGATTTTTAAACTATGCATTCTGAAGACTTTTGTACAAGACTGATATTTTGTACTTGAATTCTGATATTGTGATTTGAAAGGATGTAACCAAGTTTATTTCGGTTCTGTTGAAATAAAGTTATAAATTTTTCAAGTACTGTTTTATCTATCTTGTAAGTTTCTGTTCTGTTTACTAAAATGCTCCACCAAAGTTAAGGCATTCCCTTTGTGAGTGACCTTAACGGAGTTGGGGTGTTACACTTGGTATCAGAGCTGAAGGTTACCAGATTTGGTAAAGTTTTTGGAAAACTATTTTCAAAAAGGTTTTGAAAGGAAGTATTTTCAAAAATAAAGCTTATTTTGAAAAACATGATCCCCAAGAGCCATATATCTTTCCTTCAGTACTTTTTGTATTGAATCTTTCCTTTTTTTCGTTTCAGCATGTCTGAAGCATCTGAGATACCAGAGGGTGTTCATGTACCCGGTTGGTTTCGTCAATATCTTGCGGCTAGGACCGCCGCCGCAGGTCCAGCAAATGATCCCCCTCCTCCTCCACCCCCTCCTCGTGCAATTGCTTTCTCAAATATCTGTAGAGATTTTAGGGCCATGGGTGGAAAGGATTTCAAGGGAACTGAATCATTCGTCGAAGCGAGGAACTGGCTCAAAGAAACTGAGGATCTATTTGTTATCTTCGAGGTGGACGATAGGTAGAAGGTACAGTTGGCGGTATGGTTGCTCAAAGACGAAGCTTCCTACTGGTGGAAAGTCACTAACGCCGAGAGGCCGGTTGAGACATGGATGGATTTCAGAACAAGGTTTGAGACAAAATTTCTCTCGCAACCTGAACGGAGTTTATAACTGGAAAAGTTCTTATCTCTTAAGCAAGGAAGTATGACGGTCAAGGAATACGTCAACCAGTTCAACCAACTAGCTAGGTTCGGATTGGATTTATTCAACACTCAGCATAAAAAGACTCTCCGCTTTGTTAAAGGATTAAACGAGCCACTGCACAGCCTAGCCATGACCCACGTACCCATGGTAGCGACTTACGAAAAATTGGTGGACATGGCACTACTGCACGAGGAAGACAAGGGCCCGAAAGAGACAAAGAAGGAAGAACCACATAATAAGAAAGCAGGGCCCAAAAAGGAAACACAAAAGAAGGATGAGAAGTCTGAAGATAAGAAGGGGAAAAAGTGCTTTACTTATGGGAGCTCGACTCATCTGAACAAGGATTGCAGAAAAAGGAAGGGCACTTGCTTCAACTGTGGAGAGATGGCACACTTCACTAGGGACTGCCCGAAGAAACGAGGGCAAGGAGGGCAGGCGAACACTCTTGAGGCTAGTGGCTAGGGTAGAAATAGGAAAATTCCTATAGTAGGTTTAATTTCTTTATCTGATTATGGAGTTAAAACTCTTTCTGATTCTGGTATTTTGATTTTGGAATCGATACTCTGCACTTTAGTACTAGTATTATTTCTGATTCCGCTGTAGACTCAGACCCGTAAGGGTTATGACTCATCTGTTGTGATAGATTGGGGTTTGAGGGATATCTGTGTTAGGCGTCAAGTTTGACGCATACATTTTGAGTTTTGGTGGGGTATGATTTTATCATGCTTAACTTCCTAAGAATCATTAGGGAACCCAATCTGTACCAATAGTCTGTAAACATCTGAATACTTCTGATAAGATTTCCAGTTTTGACATTGTCTAAAGAGGGTAATCCTCTGGGTGTCAATTTGATGTTGGTTTCAGTCTTCGGGGCCGATACTTAGGACCCATGCCTAATGGGAACCAAGTTTTTGTTCTACTGTACTCGCTTCCATCATTCGACTATATCTTATCGATCGAAATCTTCGAACTTTAGGTAGAAACTAATGGGTGTAAACACGTGTTTGAGACATGTTATGTTTGATGGTTGCAAGTGGATGCAAGTGGTTGCTAGTGGTTGCCCGTGGATGCATATACACGCACTAGGCACTAGAACGGCTCGAAAACACTCTCATACTGCATATGGATGTGTGAGCATTTTTAATTTTTGTGGATGCAAAATGATTGACTCAGCACATGGATGTTGCATATGACTGAATGGTTGTGCACCCATATAGAAATGATATGTATCGAGTAGGAAAATTGCATACATGTTGGACTCATGGCACTGGCATAATTAGCATTAAGGAGGTCAACTGAATTAGTGGACCGCCTGATCTTTGCATTAGACAAGGAACATATACACACACTTCTTGCATATGTTCATACAGCATTAGAAATCTCTAAAGGACAATGAATGCTTGTGATTGGTGATTGAGTAGATGGATGATTGGATGGTAGGACACATTCTTCCTAACTTGAAGATTTCGGGGATGAAATCCTTTAAGGAGGGGAGAATGTAACACTCCGCATTTTTAAGTATAATTAAAAATGAAATAAAATATATGAAAATATGCTTATGATAGGTAAATAATGGTGATGCATAAGAAGAATTAATTAATACATGAAAGAGAAGAAAAATTAGTTCGATAACGGTGTGTGTAACGGAAAAGATAGTAAAGTGAGTATAAATAATTTAAGAATCAGGAATTAGGTAAAATGGACATCACCATTGCGTTCCTCTCGAAATTTTACATGAAATAGAGTCCGAGTTTTCGAAAATCGGAGTCCGGATGAAGAAGTTATGGCCTGTAGAAGATTCATAAGGTTTCGGTCAGCACAGAACTGGGCAGGTCGACCTGGGGCTAGGTCGACCTAGGAGCCGACCTCCCCCATGAGGATCGACTATAGTGTCGACCCCCCCCCCCTAAGGGTCGACCTGGTCGGCCTGTTTCGGTCCAGAACACGTTTTTGAAGCCCAGGGACGATTTTTGATGGTCCGGATTGGTTTTAGGGTTAATCTGATGGCTGAAATGAATTGCTACACCTATAAAAACAACCTAAGACCTAGCCTTCTCTACACATTCTGCTTCTTCTCTGCCTCTGTTCTAAATTAAAAAAAATGGCCCGCAACTCTGCTGGAATCAAAATTAGAAGCTAATCAACATCAACCTAAGCAACTCAATTCAAATTAGAGATTAAAGCTTCTACAACGATTCTACAATAATTAAAGTTCTTTCTTTAATCCAACCAAGGCAAGTGCAGTTATTTTCTGATATAAAATTCAATCATAATTGTGACATGATTGTAAATCTGAATTTGAGATTGTGTATGTTCTGTTCTGATCTATTTTATTCTGTATCTCTTCTTCTTTCTGTTCTATAGCCAGGCTACTACGAGCCTGCGCCAATCTCCTAAGAGATTAACGCACGAACGCTAAAATGTTTAGGACAAATAATGAATGTGGAATAATTGGACATGGTTAGTCTGTGACTGATTTAAGTAAAAAGACATAGGTTGTAAACTAGATTTAGATCTATGCATATTCTGTGAATTGGAAGAAGAGGAACCATGGTATGTTAACATATGACTTGAGACAAAGAAAATATGGCTTAGGTATAAAGATTTACATTAAGGTAGGACATCTATTAAATGTAAATAAACACCTAAGTAAGGGATCTTTGGGGTATATGACATGCATAGTAATCGATGGTTATATTTGGTATATGATCATAGTGTGAATCATGACAATTATTTAGGCATGCTTAGGCCAAATTTAAAATTAGGCAAGATATGTTTGTGAAACTTTAAGGAATGATTAAATCTGTTATATTTGCCTAATCTGCTAGTTCTGCTATATTGCTTAATCTGCTAGTTCTGTTATATTGCTTAATCTGCTAGTTCTGCTCTACTGCCTAGTCTGCTAGATTTGTTCATCTGCCAAATCTGTCATCTGCTAAGTCTGTTGAAAATGCTAGATCTGCTAGTTTGCTTAATCTGCTAAATCCGTTAAGTCGCCTAATCTGAAAAATCTGTTATCTGCAATATCTGTTGAGTTGATATAATTAGTCCGCTATTGACATAATCTGAATTGGCTATAGTTATGAATAATTGACATGTATATTAGGTGTGGGTATAAATGGTAAATCATTAATTAATTGGCCGCAAAGATAAACATGGCTAACTAGAGGTTAGAATGAGTTTGCGGCGTAATTCTGCCCGGAACCGCCCGGCATATTCCAGTGGTCGCAAACAATAGGTTCTAATGTGAGAAGTTAGTCATAACGTGCTTGAAACCCGAGGTTAGACTCAGTTTGCGACAGAAACCTGCCCGGAACCAACCGGCCTAACCAGTAGCCGCAAACTGTCAGTCTAATGTGAGAGGTTTGGGCATTAATATTTAATTAATGAAAATATGAGATAATTATGATAAGGTTAAACCAATTGGACCAATGAATCTTATAAACCCATTTCGTGAATCCGTAGGCCCAATACAAAGTTAGATAATCTGTAACCAGTTAATCTGTAAGTCTGTTAATCTGTAACCAGTTAATCTGTCAGCCTGTTAATCTGAACATCTGATCCGTTAGTCTGAAAACCTGTTAACTTGATTGTCTGATCTATGAACTAGTTAATCTAAATTTTGTATGTCTGAAACTTGTAGACAAGTTAAGCTGAAAACTGTTAGTCTGGGCACACAAGGTTAGGAGGGGAATTACTTGTGTCTGTTGTTTGGGACCCATATTAGTCAGTAACCCTTTCTGGTATCAAAACTTTGACCCAACAGTAAGTAGGGTCCGGGCACGCTTACTGAACTAATTATAAGCGATTCATTCTGATAATGGCGAGGGGTGTTGATGGTGCATTCCAAACGGGTCATGTGCGTGCATGGATCCCGGTCTGCCTCTGAGGAAGTAAGACGCCGTGACATCTGTAAATAGGCCTGTGCCAATTGGTTGTCACTTTAGGGAGTGATACACCCTACTGTGGGGCCGACACAGGATATTTATGTATTAGGGAGCCGATCGCTTGGGGTAGGGTTTTAGGGTGCACTTAGTTCTGTCTGTTTCTGTTGCTACCGTATGTTTCTGTTGGGTGGTAACACCTGTCTGTTTCTGCGTGGTACCGTCTGTTCGGGTGGTAAAGGACCATTACTAGTGTACACCTAATTCTACATTCTGTTTCCGTAGGGATTAATCTGTTTCTGCTTCTGTCTGTTTCTGATCGGGTAGTAAAGGCCCATTATTAGCATTCTGTTTTTGTTAAATTATTCTGTACCCGTTTCTGTTTCAATTTAGACATTAGGGTGACACCTAATTCTATTATACTAGTATTAGTGCAGAGAAGTGTAAAGAAATAGCTTATGTCATTCTGTTCTTCTGTTATATCTGCTACATGTGTTACAGCTATCTCTCATCTAGTTTTATGTTCATGTTATTATTATCTGTTCATAACTGAAAATCACTGGACTTGCCAGACTTTTTGTCTGACCCTTGTTGTTTCGCCTCCTTTCTTCTGTTCCCCCCCCCCCCCCCCAGGTTTTGTAGAAGGGAATACTCTAGCTTGATCCAGATTTATTCCGCTTGCAGTGCTTAAAGTATGGCTTATCTTCTTCTGTGGGGATTATGATTTTTAAACTATGCATTCTGAAGGCTTTTGTACAAGACTGATATTTTGTACTTGAATTCTGATATTGTGATTTGAAAGGATGTAACCAAGTTTATTTCGGTTCTGTTGAAATAATGCTATAAATTTTTCAAGTACTGTTTTATCTGTCTTGTAAGTTTCTGTTCTATTTACTAAAATGCTCCACCAAAGTTAAGGCATTCCCTTTGTGAGTGACCTTAACGGAGGTGGGGTGTTACAGAAACTGTTTAGTTCTAGTATGGGGGAGTTTGCATTACATCCTTTTATTTTTCTTTAAAAAAAATTTCCTTTCTTTTCATATAGGACCATCATGCATTATAGATCGTATTAACATGCCATTTTTTTTAAAACGCGACTCATTTTGGATTGATGCAATAAATAAAATAACAATTGTTAGTCAGTTGATAATATTTTTTTTCTCTTAACTAAGATCGAGTAAGAAATATAATGAAAAGTTGAATTTTGATTGATATTAGTATAACTGGTACATTGGTGATGGCCATGAAGTTTATTCTAAATTGTAGTCTCTGTTTAATGAGTGGAGGACTTAAAATACTTATATTGGCTTTACGAATCTTTAAAACTAAGTTGTGTTAAGATGAATTCGCGTAACTCTCTCTTGTTCTAATATTTTCAATAATAATAATAGTAATCCAATGGTATCCAACATTGCTTGCCAATCTCGTGTTTGTGTACAAACCCGCCAAGCTTTATCCGACATGTTGTTGACAAAGTCAGCGTCAGTATATCTTGGTCTCATTTTATGAGTTGGACACCTAAGGATCACCGACATCTTGTTGACAAAGTCAGCGTCGGTCTGCACAATCCGCCAAACTCTGCCCCAACTCTCCGTCAGTCCACAAGGCAGTGCATGGGTGGTATACCATGGTCTTTAAGTTAGGTGTATTTAATTAATTATAAAGCTTCATTTTTATAGAGAATAAGCAATGATACCCAAGCACTTCTTGACCTTATTGATTTGACTAGTCATACACAAGGAAATTAGAATATCGCTTTACAAACTGTGACAAGCAAACTAAGAATTTATTTCAGGGTTGCACTATGTTATCGACCGAACCAACTGGCCAAACTAGAATGTAAACATTGAAAACTTGAATTATGTTGAAAATTTGTGACAGGTTGAGGTATCTAAAATACAATCAACTAACTAGAAATTGTTAACTTAATTTGTTGTACCACTTTTCTGAAACAAGTCGTGCTTCCTTTTTTTTGTTTTCAATTACATATGCCCATTGCATTCATGTAGTTGCATTAGAATAATTGCACATTGCAATTGGATTTTTTGTGTAGTATCCGCTGAAAACCCTCACGAGACACCACTCGTCCTACTAGGGACATCTAGAGGTTTAACGGCTTATTGCATATGCTCAATGCAATCGTGTTTCCTACGAAAGTGTGACCTATCTAGTTAGTTTTTAATTTTTGTTTTACTCGAGGACGAGTAAAAGATAAGTGTGGGGGTATTTGATTAGCACATAAATGTGTTTATTTTATGCTCTTATATCTTATCTTTTGTATATAAATAAATATTACATTGGGTATTATTTTGTTGTTTTTGCAGATGAGTTGTTTAACCTTATACAACCTTAAAAGTGAAGAATTGATGCCATATACATGAAGATTGTATAAGAATCTATCATTGAAGGCTAGTTATATTCACATTGGTCATCTTGGAAGTAGATTGGTAGAAAAGATCTTAGGAAATCAATCAATTGGACACATGTCAAACAAGGATAAGAGGAGGATCGTAGCACAATCTTTGATGAAAGAAGGCCCTTCTATTCAAAGATTTGATTAGGGTTTTGCAACTCGGCTATAAATACACATGTATACCCATTATAAAGGGATATACTTTTCTGCTGCAATTTTTCTGCCATCAATCTAGTTTAGTCTTCTTTCTCTTTTTCTACATTTTTTTCTTGGCAATTAGTGTTGTCTACACAATTAGATTTGGAAGAGCACTATTTGTCTTTTGCACTTATTTTCATTAGTGATTGACCATCTGATTAGATTCATTGGTAATCCTAATTCTATTTCCTATTTGTTATTTAATTTATGCAATCTTAATTTCTGTTTTTTAATTGCTTTCCTAGGTTAAATTAGATTTGATTAGATTCAAATTTGATTCATAGTTTTATTTGATTTTCAGTTGAAAATTGTGATTCGGTCGTCGGTTCAATTAGATTTGTTCTGAATCAAATTACAATTTCAGTTTTTATTGTTTTTCAACCCAACCTCTAAGTTTTGTATAACTCGCCCAAGAAATATATAAATAATAAAATTTAAAAATTCCTCCTTGTGTTCGACCTGCATACTACAAGATTTGTGCACTTGCAGTTATTATTTTAAAATTTGCGCTTTTCTATTCCATAGAAAGCATCGAACAATAACCTTTGACTAATCATATCATGATAATAAAATGCTCAATATCATGTTAAAAACATTGCTGGTGTTGTTGGCGATTCCCACATCCCCGTCCTTAATAAGAGAGAATTCGTGATGAGAAAAGGAACCTACCACGAAACTGCTTTTCATGGAAATCCACCTAATATTGTCTAAAGATAAAAATGAATAGGTGAAATTACGGAATGTAACTCCATGAGACAACACTCAAGAACAACCAGTTGAATCAAATGTGATGCGGCACCAAATGATGGCTACACCATCGATCAAGAAAAAGATTAATTTTCGCATCATGAGACAAACCTAGTCATAACACCAAATCTATAAAACAATGTGCTAAATGGGTCACACGTCAACATGGGTAGTTTCGACATAGATCTCTGAACACAAAAACCGACATTAAGAAAAAAAGATTAGTTGCAAAGCCTCCAAAGCCAGTAAGCAAAAAGACCATTCAAGTCTACGTAAAACATGGATGCCTCAAAAATATCATCGAGATTCCCCCTCAGAAAACCCATCCAAAGATATCTTAATTTTCATCTCCGAAATGATGATCACCTTCATAAAAATCTACTCCAAAAAGATACAGCAAAGGCGGATGCCGCACAAACAACACTCCTATCCTAAAATATCGAAGCAACGGGCCGGTGTAAGTCCAACTGCCACGACAAATTTTCTTAGTCCTAAAGCGGTGAGACCTTTTTCTCATTCCGGTCCAACCGAATGATCTCTCCTCAAGGATAAGACTTAAATGATACTAAAAAAATCAGGTAGTGCAAGTAGGTATTATGAACTAAGAAATTATCGAGGAGAAGAAATTGGATTAGATCTTGGAGTATTAATGGGGTGAGATCTAATGCACAAACAAGCATGGAAAAGGAGAAGACGAGGCAACGACAAAGAAAGAGAAGAAGGATAAGAACAAAGTTCGGTTCTTTTAAGATTTGACGCAATCTGAAAAACAATTATCCTCATTAAAGCGATATCAAAGGCCACAGTCAAACTCCATACCATCTCCAAAGATTCAAAGTAGTATCAACAACTATGCTGCAACCACACAACGAAGGAATGAATTTAGAATAGAAAATCAGCTAGAAATCCGAAATAAAATCAAAACGGATTTTCCCCTTACCTAGTTGTTAAACAAATAAATGATTTGAAATCAAGTACCCCAAAAATCAAGATGAATAATTTCCCATAGCCTTTCTGAAGGAAAATTAAAAACGTTTCAAAAATGGAATTTATTATAAACTAACGGTCATGTTTTTATAAATCCAGTTTATATTATTATTATCATTTATATTACAACTCTTATTTCAAACTAAAAAACTTTTCATGCTAAAAAATGTTGGAACTTTAAAATCTCATGTTTTGATTACAATAATTTCAATAAGTCATCCAATATATATAAAAATAGAGATACTAAAAATCACAAGGAATCGGTATTAATTATTTTCAAGTTTAGTGGCATATTCCTTATCATTTCCAGTTCCCTTCTTTCTACCAATTGGATTATATTAATTAAAACCATACAAAGCCCAACAATTCTGAAACACAAATAGATTAATTTTTTTAAAACTATATCTTCATAAAACTATTTTTTTATAAAATTATTTTTTCGAAACCATAATTTCAAAACTTTCGAAACCCATTTTATTTTTCCAAACAGTTTTAAAAATAAAATTCCCTCGAAAGCAAGGCAAAAAATTCAAGTGAATATTTCAATAAAGGAATATCCGAAAATTCAACGAAGTGTCGTATGGATTCGTCTCGTAATTATATTTCCAAATGAATACAACATATTAACATGGATTTCCCTTTTCAGACCAAGGAAAAGTCTTTGACTGGAACTACCAAACGAAACCAGAACCTAGAAGTTGCGTCTATCTCGGTTGTAGCTAGATTTTTGTCAAGTCTCCAAGTTTGAATCAACGAAATCCACCATATGTCGTCCTCATGCTCTTCATGATGAAATCGCCAACGTACTATAGGGTAAGACAGAATTGGCTAGAAACTCGAACTTAGCATATTTCAACTCTTAGTCACTTAAGACCCATTCTATATAAATAGGCCCACGACAATTTCATTGTCGAAATAAATTAAAGTCGAGCAAGAAAGACAAAGAAAAACATAAAAGAAAATCAGATTATGTTCTCTTATGAGTCCTAATTCAAATAATTCCTCTGATCATCTAACCTATGCTCTGATACAAAACGTAACACCCCACACTTTTCTGAGCCCAAATTTCGACAAAAATCGAAACTCGAACACATACAAGCATGGGGAGTGTAAATATAGTACCTATAAATAAAAGAGCACAAGCATAATCAGAGTACGATAAGATAACTCACAGCGGAAACAAAACAAGATAAACTACTATTAAACCAAGTAACTCCCTTATAAAAGTGAGTCACAAAGTCAATACCAAGCATGAGAGAGAACAAGAACCGAAAGCCAAACTTAGACACATGTGAGAACCCGACCTTCTCTAAAGAAACCTGAGAGGTTGTCATGAGGAGGGGATTAAGAACATAAGAACAACAAGCTCTGTTGAACAACAAAGGTACAACACATACTAGAATACACAGATTTATCTCGTTTGGTTCAAGCAAAGATATATGTATACCAATACTAGTAATTCTAACCTAACCTTGTATACCATTACGCACGACTCTAACTACCCTTCCCAAGGTAGTATTCTCGACTATATTGATACTGAAATAGAACGTTCACGCATACATTTGTGAAGCCTTTGTATCATCGTTTACTAATTATTAAACTGAGAAGTGAACTCCTAACCATTGAGTTAGTTTACTCATGTGTGTATACTTAGACACTTAATGCCTCACTATCGAATGATAGATATGGTGGATTCCCTCGATCACTTAAGACCTTAGGCGGATCTATTGGTCATCTAATACCTATCGATGATTTACTCAACGTTATTATAAACTTGAGGACACTAGCTACAGGGTCATACTAGTTAAGGCTTTTTTCATTCGCATATATACTTATTCCCGTATAAGGTGAGAGATGTTATCTCATCGCTTAAGACCAATAGGACTAGGTAGACAATATCTCGCCATTTATAACCTTCCTATTGGTGGAATCTCGTTGCACCATCTAGCAGACCTTATTGGATAATTAATCTCCTTAGATGCTTAATATTTCCCGTAGGATTGGTAACCCTATTGAATGACAATACCGAACATTTAATCTCTAGGTTAAGGTAGGATTCACACACCATTTAAGACCCCTAACTGGAGGACCTAATCCCAAGTGGACTCCTCGACCAAAATTCACTTAAGACACAAGGAAGCAGACTATTTGTAACGACCCACATTCTACGCATCGCAGGATCGTAGGATATTTATTTCTTTCAAATACGAAGTCGTATGGTCATGTAACTTTGGGAGACGACTATTGGGGTCATTTCCCATGTTCATGATTTTTGCCGATTTTTAAATGACCGTTTTGCCCCTAGCTGATCTTGTTTTGACCATAAATTTTGACTGGAAAGGAATTTTTGACCTGAAATCACTTCCATTGGCTCCGGATGATGGTTTACAATTCGTAGAGTGGTCATATTAGCCAAACGGACACACCGTTTGGGAGATATGGCTGAAACAAGTTTCAGATGGTGAAAAACAACTCAATTGGGCTTAACTGAGTAATTAGCAGCTAGGCCCAAAGGGGATTTCGGGATTAGAGATGTATAGGGACTGATTAGGGTTAGGAAACATTTCTCTCAGCCGCCACTTTCATTCTTGGAACCCTAACAATGGCCTCCAACACCCAAATCAACTTCTAATCACTTTCTAATCAAGTTTTGGCTTAAACTACATCAAATTAAGGAGAGAAAGCACCAAAGCAAGGTTAGAGCTGCTATGTTGCATTGGGAACAGCGCCAAACAGAGAATCATTTTAGTTTTGGGGTATTATTTGTGGCTAAGGTGAGTGATTTGCATAGTTTTGCACTAATTACGGTTAATTAAGGGTAATGAGTGAAGATTAGCGAATTTATACATTAATAAATTTTGGAAAAATATTTATAAATCCAAAAATATTGTTTTATACCTCTGTTAGAAATTTGGGCTGATTTGGTTAAGATTTGTTAATTCTATGATTAGTCTTGCCTAAACATGCTTAAGGGAAAACATGGGTTTTTAGGTATGTTTGATCCATATAAACATATCATATTGTTGTTTTAGTGTTTGTGGATGATCATACATGTTGCTATGACTGTATGGTATGTTTTGTGATTGCATAGAAAAGTTAGAATGGTTGAAAACGCCGTCATTTGGCGAAAATAACTTGCTGGAAAAACTTGCAGCAAATCGGATAAGAGCATTCGGATAGGAGCATGCGGATAGGAGCATCCAGATAGGAGCATTCGGATAGGAGCATTTGGATAGGAGCATCCGGATAGGAGCATGCTGATAGGAGCATTCGGATAGGAGCAACCGGATAGGGGCATCCGATCCGAACCGGATGGGGGCATCCGATCCGAACAGGATAGGGGCATCCGAACCGAACCAAATAAGAGCATCCGAGCACCCGAACTGAACTAGAAAGGAGCATTCAAACCGAACCAAGCAGGAGGGGGCGAACCGAACCGAACCGGAGGATCGAACACCAAGTAGACCTAAACCCGAGATGCAAAGGAAGTCCAAATGAGGAGTTGTACCTCAGGATCCAGATGGGAACCAAGGAAGGTACTTCATGAGTTGGGCTTTGCTGCGGGACGTGTGCTAAGGGGTTGTCGATGTCTGTAACTTTGGATCACTATGTGTAGGGAGTACGTGAACGGATTCAGGGCCACAGTGGCCTAGGTACGACTAAAGAGTTATAGACCAATGAAGTGGGGTCATTTGTAAAGATTTGGTCATGACTTCATGTGGTAAGCTTGGTAATAGCAGTAGTTGTACAGGTTGAACTCCGTCACTACTTCGATGGGTCTAGTGACTGATAGTGGTGGACATCGTATGCTTTACGCACTGAGTGAGAGATGTGAAGATGGTTGCTATGTTTGATTTGTTTGCCATCATTATGACATGCACACCCCCACCCCCGTTATCTTTACACCATTTATTCAATGGCACCTTAGAGTATTGTACGGTATGTAGTGCTAACTCTTGGGTTGCAGGTCCAGGTTCAGGTATGGTTTAGTATACCTGTTATTGTTCTGTTTAGCTGCTTATCGCTCATACCAGACTTTTTGTCTGACCCAGAGTTTTATGTCTCTTCTTATTACTCTGGGTGCTCTCACGAGCAGACTAGAGACAGGTTAGCTGGGTATACCCGAGTAGCTGATCCGGAGACGAGCAGGAGGCTTCCACGTATGATACATATAGATATTCTCCCTGTGTTGTTGAGGACCACTGCTTGGGCATTAGTAGTGCATCTTCTACTTTAGCTTTCTTTTTCTTTAGAGACAGTTTTAGTTGTAATAATGATGTTGGATCATAAGTTGTATTTGGATTTCCGCTGCTATGTTGGTTTAGTTTTCAGCTTATGCACTGTCTCGCCTGTTTTATGTCAAGATTATGTTATTATTATATTTTGTTCCATGAGCTGTGAGACATTCTACAGGTTCCTTGTTAATTCATTTCCGTCTTTCCTTCTTCTTCTGACGACCGTCCCGTGCTAACTGGACATGTGTACAGCGCACTTTTGGAGTAAATGTCGGTTGGTGCGGGGCGGGCTGTCACATTTGGTATCAGAGCTCTAGGTTGCGTAGTTAACCTAGGGAAGTCATAAGGGAGAGATATTATACGTATATGAGAGCGCGTATTTGTGATTATTTTGATTTTTAAAAGCTATATATATACTATTAGTATAGCTAAGAATGAAGTCGCACTGCAATAGCACCACTATGGAGATGGTTAATTGTTTTCTCTTTACAGATTGAACGTTGAGCCGATACGCAAGAGGTGCCGCTAGAGGAGCCAATAATGGGAATGTTGCTGACATGAGGACGATGTTTACTGACCTTATGAGGGAGATGCTTAGGGATGTACAGAGGGCAGCTCCCAATGTTGGTAATGGTGGTGGCCCAATAGTGCAGGCGCCTAGAGCCGATTTCGCCAAGCTGAATAAGGATTATACTAGTCTTGGTGGGAAGCCGTTCCATGGAACGGAGTCGGCTACGGATGTTCAGGATTGGTTGGATAGTTGCGAACGTATCTTCGAGGATTTGGGTATCGAGTATGCGATGAAGAGAAGGCTAGCATCCCGTCAGCTACAAGGACGAGCAATGAATTGGTGGAATGCTATAAAGGCAGCTACTCCCGAGGATCAGATTACTTGGGAGCAGTTTAAGGTTTTCTTTAGTGAGAAGTTCATTCCAGCTGCTCAGAAGTCAGTGTTGTTTAAGAGATTCTTGGAACTCAAGCAGAATGGCAGAGCTGTCTCGGAGTATATTGCCGAATTCGACACTTTGTCGAAGTATGGGTTATCTCTTATTGATACTGCCGAGAAGAAGAACGAGAAGTTCATAACTGGTTTGGATTGATACTTAGGGGAAAGGCTTATTAACCACATCGATGAGACATTTGAATCGATTGTAGGGAAAACATTGAGGTCAGAGAGTCTTTACCCTAAGCTGAAGACTGAGGCTGCATCTGCAGAAGAACCGAAACCGCAAGCAAGCGGTGGAGGCAAGAATGGTTCTCAGAATAAGAGAAAGCAGAATCAGCCAAGGATGGCCAGAAGAAAAAGAATAAGTGCTTCAGTTGTGGTAAGAGGGACCATTATGCTAGTAATTGTCGGGCCAAGCCAGCGGATAGGAAGTGCTTCAACTGTGGCCAAGTGGGACATCCCAAGGACAAGTGTCCGCAACCCCCTAAAGAAAAGCAGATGGTGAAAGCATATGCCCTTAATGTTATTCCTTCTTCGTCGAATGCCCCAACTGCGGCGGAGAAGGGAAAGAATGTCGTCATCCAAGGTATGCTTTCTGTTTATGATGTTCCTGTTAGAGTTTTGTTTGATACCGGAGCTTCCAGTTCTTTCATATCTGGTGACCTGGTAGATAGGTTGGGATTGGAGCCCGAAATTGTCGATAGACCTTTAGTAGTGACGAACCCGATTGGTGGTTCGACTAACCTTAGCATGATTTTTTGTAATGTGGTCTTATCGAGTCATGGATGCATGTTTGTTTGTGATTGCTTTGTTTTGGGCTTTACTGGGTTTGGCATTATTTTGGGAGTCGATTGGCTCTAAAGATATGGGGTGGTGGTAGATTGTGAGGGCTTTTTGGTGACAGCTAGAGCGGATGATGGGCAGAGGGTGGTGTTTGGTGGTCTACCCGGTGATGGGGTAATGGCTAGTTTTCTAAATTCCCTCAACATCCCGCATAGTGAGTTGTCAGGTTTGCCCGTGGTTGGCCAGTATCCGGACGTCTTCGAGGAAGTGACCGGGCTTCCACCACACCGAGAGATTGAGTTCCGTATTAATTTAGAGAAAGATGCCAGACCTATAGTGATGCCACTACGTCGTATGGCACCAAAGGAGCAGCGAGAGCTCGAGGTGCAAGTCAGCGATCTTTTGAAGAAGGGATTTATCAGAATGAGTGTTTCTAAATGGGGAGCACCAGTTGTGTTTGCTACCAAGGCGGATGGTTCCCTTCGTTTGTGTGTAGACTACCGCGAGTTGAATAAAGTGACAAGGAAGAACAAGTATCCTCTACCGCGGATAGATGATTTGTTTGATCAGTTGAATGGCGCGAGAGTATTCTCTCAGTTGGATCTCACGACAAGTTTTCATCAGCTTAGAGTGGAAGCTGAGAGTATAGCTAAAACGACATTTCAGACGCCGTCTGGATTTTATGAGTGGTTGGTCATGCCATTCGGGCTGACCAATGCCCCGACACATTTTGTGGATCTTATGAATAGGGTATTCAGAGATCAGTTGAATAAGTTTTCCCTTGTGTTCGTGGATGAT
The DNA here is from genome assembly GCA_030737875.1 of Allium sativum. Classification (NCBI taxonomy): domain Eukaryota; kingdom Viridiplantae; phylum Streptophyta; class Magnoliopsida; order Asparagales; family Amaryllidaceae; genus Allium; species Allium sativum. Next base: position 415,851,391 of record CM060913.1, on the reverse strand, counting down.
ATTTTGGTCTATTCGAGGACAGAGGAAGAACACGAGGAACATTTAAGAATATTGATGGAGGTGTTGAGAAAACACCAATTGAAAGCAAAGTTTTCTAAGTGTCACTTCTGGAGAAGGGAAGTGAGATTCTTGGGCCATGTTGTTTCAAAGAATAGTATTGCCGTGGATCCCGCGAAGGTGGCTACGGTACAAGATTGGTCTATGCCCAAGAATGCAACAGACATAAGAAGTTACTTGGGATTAGTTGGATATTATCGTAAGTTTATCCAAGATTTCTCCAAGATAGCAGCACCGTTGACTCAGTTGACCAAGAAGAATCAAGCTTTCGTCTGGGACGAAAAGTGCGAGAATGCATTCAAGAGTCTAAAGGAAAAGTTGACGCGTGCACCGGTGTTAGTCATTCCTAAGGGGAATGAAGAGATGACGGTATACACGGATGCATGTGGTACCGGACTAGGTGCTGTATTGATGCAAGGCGGTAGGGTTGTAGCTTATGTAAGTCGGCAATTGAAACCGCACGAGAGAAGATACCCTACCCACGATTTGGAATTAGCAGCAATCGTGTTCGCGTTGAAGATGTGGAGACATTATCTCTTAGGAGAAAGGTTTGAGCTGTTTACCGATCATAAATCGTTAAGGTACCTCTTCTCCCAAAAGGATCTAAATCTCCGACAGCAAAGATGGTTAGAATTCTTAGCTTCCTATGATTTCGACATCGCATATACACCGGGAAAGGGAAATGCGGTGGCTGATGCATTAAGTAGGAGACATGCCTGTTTAGGGGCTATGTTTCTAGAATGGAAGCAACTAGAGTATATCGCTGGGTATGATTTCAGACCAAAGTGCGAATTGGATCCAGAAATGTTAGCAAGTTAGATGATCAGACCCACTTTGATTGAGCGGATTGGCTCCAGTCAGAGGAACGATCCTAACCTATTGGAAATCATCTCAAAGTTAGAGATAGGAATCGACGGAGAGATGAACAAGTATGGGCTTGATCGAGATGGATGGCTTAGAAAGAATGGAAGGCTAGTTGTACCCAATGTCAATGGATTGAGAGATGAAGTGCTTAGAGAATGTCATCACTCAAAACTGACTATACACCCCGGTGGTAACAAGATGTACCGAGACATGAAGCAGACCTACTACTGGGAAGGGATGAAAAGAGACATTGGGAAGTTTATATCCAAATGCATGAATTGCCAGCTAGTTAAAGCTGAGCAAAAGAAGCCTAGTGGGTTGCTACAACCATTAGAAATTCCAGAATGGAAGTGGGAACAAGTCTCAATGGATTTCATTGATGGGTTACCAAGGACTAGATCGGGCCATGATAGCATTTGGGTGATTGTGGACCGATTGACTAAGAGTGCGAGGTTTATACCCGTCAAGTCAAATAGGACGGCAGCTAAGCTAGCTGAATTATATGTAAAGTGGGTAGTGAGATTTCATGGAATACCCAAGGGCATTGTGAGTGACCGGGATCTGTTGTTCACTAGTGGATTTTGGAAGAGCTTACAAGAGGCGTTAGGATCAGAATTACATCTCAGTACCGCGTATCATCCTCAAACCGACGGTCAAACAGAAAGGGTGAATCGTATATTAGAAGACCTCTTGAGAGCCTGTGTATTGGATTTTGGTGGATCATGGGATGACCATTTGCATCTAGTAGAGTTTGCATATAATAATAGTTACCAATCCAGTATTGGCATGGCTCCATTTGAAGCTTTGTACGGAAGACCGTGCAACTCACCGTCATGCTGGTTAGAAACTGGTGAGAAGTTTTTGCTTGGACCCGATGTGATAAGAGAAACTTCAGACAAGATTAAGGTTATCCAACAGAGAATGAAGGCTGCCCAAGATAGGTAGAAGAGTTATGCCGATAAAAGGAGAAGAGAATTAAAGTTCTCCATTGGCGACATGGTGTTTATCAAAATTTCTCCATTGAAGAGCGTGATACGATTTGGCAGGAGAGGCAAGTTAGCACCAAGATTCGTTGGTCCATTCCCAGTTCTTGAGCAAATTGGGAATTTAGCATATAAATTTGAATTACCAAACAAGATGGCAGGAGTTCACAACGTATTTCATGTTTCCCAGTTAAGGAAATTCGTACACGACCCAGATGTGACTATTTCACCGGATCAGTTGGATGATATCGAAGTTTAACCCGAGGCGATTGGGAACCGCAGGCCTATGCGTATTGTTGGGAACGATATGAAGCAGCTCCGAAGGAAGGCGGTGAAATTAGTCAAGGTTCAGTGGGGCGAGAATGAGAATGACTGTACTTGGGAAACAGAGGAGAGCATTAGGAAGACGTATCCAGAACTCTTCGTCTGGTAAGATTTCAGTTTCGATTTAGTCTTTCCGCATGCTAGGATAGGTTGTTTTGTTTGTTTTGCATGTTTGATTGTTATATATGATTGGTAGGCATGCGGGATCCTTTGTATGTTTTGGGGTCAAGGAATTTCGGGGACGAAATTTTTTAAGGGGGGAGAGTGTAACGACCCGTATTCTACGCACTACAGGATCGTAGGATATTTATTTCTTTCACATACGAAGTCGTATGGTCATGTAACTTTGGGAGATGACTATTGGGGTCATTTCCCATGTTCATGATTTTTGCCGATTTTTAAATGACCGTTTTGCCCCTAGCTGATCTTGTTTTGACCATAACTTTTGACTGGAAAGGAATTTTGATCTGAAACCGCTTCCATTGGCTCCGGATGATGGTTTACAATTCCATAGAGTGGTCACATTAGCCAAACGGACTCATCATTTGGGAGATATGGCTGAAACAAGTTTCAGATGGTGAAAAACAACTTAATTGGGCTTAACCGGGTAATTAGCAGCTAGGCCCAAAGGGGATTTCGGGATTAGAGATGTATAGTGGCTGACTAGGGTTAGAAAACATTTCTTTCAGCCGCCACTTTCATTCTTGGAACCCTAACAATGGCCTCCAACACCCAAATCAACTTCTAATCACTTTCTAATCAAGTTTTGGCTTAAACTACATCAAATTAAGGAGAAATAGCACCAAAGCAAGGTTAGAGCTGCTGTGTTGCATTGGGAACAACGCCAAACAGAGAATCATTTTAGTTTTGGGGTTTTATTTGTGGCTAAAGTGAGTGATTTGCATAGTTTTGCACTAATTACGGTTAATTAAGGGTAATTAGTGAAGATTAGCGAACTTATACATTAATAAATTTTGGAAAAATATTTATAAATTCAAAAATATTGTTTTATACCTCTGTTAGAAATTTGGGCTGATTTGGTTAAGTTTTGTTAATTCTATGATTAGTCTTGCCTAAACATGCTTAAGGGAAAACATGAGTTTTTGGGTATGTTTGATCCATATAAACATGTCATATTGTTGTTTTAGTGTTTGTGGATGATTATACATGTTGCTATGACTGTATGGTATGTTTTGTGATTGCATAGAAAAGTTAGAATGGTTGAAAACGTCGTCGTTTGGCGAAAATAGCTTGCTGGAAAAACTTGCAGCAAACCGGATAGGAGCATTCGGATAGAAGCATTCGGATAGGAGCATCCGGATAGGAGCATTCGGATAGGAGCAACCGGATAGGGGCATCCGATCCGAACCGGATGGGGGCATCCGAGTCGAACCGGATGGGGGCATCCGATCCGAACCGGATAGGGGCATCCGATCCGAACAGAATAGGGGCATCCGAGCACCCGAACTGAACTAGAAAGGAGCATTCGAACCGAACCAAGCAGGAGGGGCGAACCGAACCGAACCGGAGGATCGAACACCAAGTAGACCTAAACCCGAGATGCAAAGGAAGTCCAAATGAGGAGTTGTACCTCAGGATCTAGATGGGAACCAAGGAAGGAACTTCATGAGTTGGGCTTTGCTGCGGGACGTATGCTAAGAGGTTGTCGATGTCTGTAACTTTGGATCACTATGTGTAGGGAGTACGTGAACGGATTCAGGGCCACAGTGGTCTAGGTACGACTAAAGAGCTATAGACCAATGAAGTGGGGTCATTTGTAAAGATTTGGTCATGACTTCATGTGGTAAGCTTGGTAATAGCAGTAGTTGTACAGATTGAACTCCGTCACTACTTCGATGAGTTTAGTGACTGATAGTGGTGGACATCGTATGCTTTACACACTGAGTGAGAGATGTGAGGATGGTTGCTATGTTTGATTTGTTTGCCATCATTATGACATGCACACCCCCACCCCCGTTATCTTTACACCATTTATTTAATGGCACCTTAGAGTATTGTACGGTATGTAGTGCTAACTCTTTGGTTGCAGGTCCATCTTTAGGTATGGTTTAGTATACTTGTTATTGTTCTGTTTAGCTGCTTATCGCTCATACCAGACTTTTTGTCTGATCCAGAGTTGTATGTCTCTTCTTATTACTCTGGGTGCTCTCATGAGCAGACTAGACACAAATTAGCTGGGTATACACGAGTAGCTGATCCGGAGACGGGCAGGAGGCTTCCACGTATGATACATATAGATATTCTCCCTGTGTTGTTGAGGACCACTGCTTGGGCATTAGTAGTGCATCTTCTACTTTAGCTTTCTTTTTCTTTAGAGACAGTTTAAGTTGTAATAATGATGTTGGATCATAAGCTGTATTTGGATTCCCGCTGCTATGTTGGTTTAGTTTTCAGCTTATGCACTGTCTCGCCTGTTTTATGTCAATATTATGTTATTATTATATTTTGTTACATGCGCTGTGAGACATTCTACAGGTTCCTTGTTAGTTCATTTCCTTCTTTCCTTCTTCTTCTGACGACCGTCCCGTGCTAACTGGACATGTGTACAGCGCACTTTTGGAGTAAATGTCGGTTGGTGCGGGGCGGGCTGTAACACTATTCATGAAAATTATAAAGTTCGTACCCAATTTTCCTTTAGTGCTTCTATTTATTGGATTGAGAGGTGGGCTACGCGATCGCTTAATACCTTTTATAGGTGGATCTAACCACATAAGACCTTAATCCCAAAGCAGGCTACGTTATTGAGTTATCCCTATTTAGTTTCTCTTAATGAAATAACCATTCATATACAAACCAATTATCGTTACGGGCTACTATGCAAAATAATAACTAACATTGTTTACCTGCTAAGTCCATTCTTTGTTTTCTAGATATACTAGTATAAAATAGGGAAAGTTATATCCTCCTTGTCCAAGGATAATTATCTAATTATTTTCCTTATTGGACTTAGTATTTAAAATGGCCCATTAAACACCCTTTTATTTTATTATTTCTATTTAATAGGATTATTGCCATTTATACTACAATGGTCAGATTTTCCTAAGGCAACAATTTATCTCTTAATTGCTATTTACTGCCATTGATTAAAATTAATGTCACTTATGAACCTAGTTGTCATAATTCCCTAAGACATAATTATACTTAATTACCAATCCCGAAATATTTATTTGTTGTACTCCAACAGACACTGCTAATTTATTAGTTTATTGTATGTTGTGTGATTGTGTGTGTGTGTATTATGCACGAGACCCCTCACATTAAGCCGACCACCTATGGATGCTGGATTTGTCGAGTGGTTTACGGCCGAATTCTACCACAAGTTGAGCTTAACGTCATGTTTTAGTGCAGTTATAACTTAATTTTCTGATTGAGATTTACAACATTTATCCTAGCCAATTTATAAACTGTAACTGTTAGGCTTAACTGCCCAATCAAATTTGTTTTCCCCAATCAATGTTGGTTACAATAACTATTTATTTATTTAATTATGGCCCTATTTATAGCAATCAATTACACTAATTGCTACAATGGTCACTACAAATATATTCATTTAATATGGACTACATTTACATGTATAATTCAATAAAATAAAACATTCAAACATTCATTATATTATATATATTTCGTTATTTACGTAGATTTGGACAGATAATGTATATGTATTTGTATTTATATTTTAACGCAGTTAACTTAGTTATTTTCTTTTATTATCATTAGTGTTAAGTTTAATAATTTGGTTCAACTAATAATCAAACATTCCTTTTTGTATTCAATCTTGAAATAAGGCTCTAAATCTTACAAAAAGACTGTCAACTATAATTATTGTAAATCATGCCTAAATATGGGAATAAACATATTTCAAACCATAAAAATATATATATATTTGTATGTTTTGGAATAGTTGATGTAAACCACGCACAAATACATATATTTATATTTATGCGTGAATTTACACAAATTTTTCCCTTTTTAACTTTGAGCATATTTTTTATTGGTTTCAAAATAATGTCCTTTTTGTTTAAAAGAGGAAAATTTTGCAACAATTAAGTTAGAATCCCAAACAAAACCGAACACAAGCAGGGTTGTATATCTTTAATCCAAATTTCATAATTCATCGTTTAACACTGAAACTAGAGATTTGGAATGAAACTATATTTTAACAGTGTTTTATGGGACTGATTTCTAGATCTACAGTGTTTTGCAATAGTCACAATACATTTTCAAACACCAATTGCAGACAATATGTATAAACAATTAAGCAAGCCTACAAATTGTAATATTATACAAACCACAAATTTATACTTTCAGGTTTTTTGACAACATTAATAAATAGATCTGACAAGCATCATTTCAAATTTAACAATAAATGAACAGATCTGATAAATGTTAGGCATAGATTTAAGATATAATACAAATGAGATAATAAGTTATTGTAACTTTGTATATAAATTTCCCACTCACCTGAAAGCATCCAAATCTAAAATCTAAATAATCTTTTAGGCTTACAATCCCCAAATTGTTACAGATCTACAGTTATTCCGAAAAGGGATATTTTCAGATCTATAGATTTGCAAGAAAATAAGAAAAGAGGGGAGACTCTGATGATGAAGAGCTTAGACGTCAATTCATACACTTTTTCAGTTGAATCTGATTATCCCTTTCAAATCCATATGGCTTATGTTTGATTGATTGCATATGAACTTATTTTTGATTTAGAAATTTATTTAATGAGAAAAGGGAAATGGCAGAGCTGAGCTGCTGCCTACAGATTTGTGTGGAAAAGAATGAAGCCTTACCCCTTTATTTATAGTGTGGAAATGGCTGTGAACCATTAAATTCGATTAAATAAACATTTGTTCGTTTGTATAATATTTTATATAAAACTAAACCCTCCTAACCTAGCCGTCACTGGGTTGTCTAGGCTCGAAGCGGTCGACCGCCCCTACTAGGGTATCGACCGCCCTTCAGCTGGTTTGCCCATTGAAGGCGGGTTACAAAAGGAAAGATATATTATATTTATTTATCTCCGTCCGTTTTCGGATTTCGCCCTTAACTTTTCCATACGTACTCCGTTCGCGAAACTCCAAACATGAAAGTTGACCAGAATTCCAAGAAACGCAATAGCCAAAGTTTCATGGTAAAATTCCATCGTTTGCAGAAATTCCTATTTTTGAGAACCTAATTAGATAACTAATTTATTGGCAAAACTCCGGGTTGCTATAGTCTCTATGACGCATGCCACTATCACGGTCGTAAGAATGAGGGGACTGCGAGTATAAACCCGCGCTCCTCTTGAAACTGCTTATAGCCCCACTCTTTAGTGGTCAACAACCTCCAGAGTCTTGGTCTCGGTCTTTATCATTGTCTCTAGTTATTGCACCTGCACGTGACAAATTTTGAGTCCGAACCGAACATTCCACGCACATAAACAAATGTTGTGTCATTTAGTGTTTATGAGTGTGTATCCTAAGTGTTCCATCCACATACCATATTTTAGCTTGCTTGAAGGGGTTATCTCCCCAACGCTCAGCGTAAGGCATCCGACATTCATGTCGCTTAGCCATAACATTCTTAGCTCAGTCGGGACCTTGTCCAAATCTTTGAATTGGCCTTCCATTTCCAGCGACACGATGGCTCCGGAGGTGGAAAGTGGAGAAACCGGTCTGAGCGACGCTACTGATCTCGTCTCCTCTATTGGAGACGGGACAGGGGTGGTCGTTAAACCCTCTCCTCCGGTAGGCACCTCACCATCACCATCGTCGCGCCCACCAAGTTTTTCTTAAACTCTTATGGTTTCATGTCCATGCAAAACGACAGGGGCACTCTCACTTGCGGACCCGGAGGAATGTTTCCCCCTCAGCTTCCATCCCTTCTCCTTTTCCAGCACCACTCAAACAGCTTATTGGGTGACCTATAGGAAGTAACCGCTCAACGAAGGAGACGATATGTTAGTATATTTTGGACTTTGCAGAATTCGGTTGTAATGGCCTTCAACGCTTCAAGATGCTCGTGATTAGGGCTGTTATGGTCACGGTTACCATTACCATTATACAAATACCGTTACCATATCATTTCCGTCAGTAAAGCAAAAACGCTTACCGTTAACAATACCGTTGGTAACCATGTTATCGATATAGCGGCACATCGGTAACCATTTTGTCGGTAACGATAAATTATCGTTTCCAAAATTTGGTGGAATTAGTATATTTTTGCTGCCTTACACAACAAAATTAACATGCATAGTGAAGGCGAACTGCAAAACGGTGCATTACAAACTTACAATATTACTTCACAATAACGGCAGGCTAACAGCAAATGATTCAAACATTTAACACAGTTAATGATTCAAACATTTGTTAACAAAAGTGATTCAAACATTTGCTAACAAAAATGATTCAAACTGAAAATGTCTGAGAGTGCCAGCAGGTTAGAAACATCACAAGTGTTCAAGACAAATCATATAGTGTAGCTTGAAGATAGTACAAACATTCAATAATTCAAGTGAAACAAGCAAATACATGATAGACCAACATCAAGCTTACACGTCATTTCACTAGCAAACCCAAAATAAAAATTAAAAAATAAAAACAAAAATAAAACCTAGATAATCAATTCTAACTTTTAGCACAGTTAAGAAGGCCACCATGGATGTTCCAGGTTTCATTACCAGTAAGCTATGCACCCTAACTAGCCAATTGTTCAGTCAATTGAGTGGGCTTGAGGAAGATGTAGATCAGAAGATGGACGAGCTTTTCAACTCCTTTGTTACTCTTTTTATTGCATATTCTATTTTGCTACTTTGCCTTTGGTCCGAAAATGATATTTAGTGGCTAGCAAAAGATATAACAACATTTTTAGAAAGTGTTTACTATCCTATATGAATTCAGCTTAAAGCAAACATGAAATAAACAACTTAAAAGCATATATGAAATAAATAAATAAATAACTAACTAACATGAAATAAACATCATGTGTTTATGGTCCAATATGTGTTCAGTTTAAAGCAAACATGATATAAATGAACTACTGTTAATCTTGTATCAATTTTACTAGCAACATTTTTAAATTATTACATGACATATGTTGACAGGAAGAGGCCACATCCCACAGTCAACTACAATAAAGGTTCGGCATTCTCAAATGTCAAAATCTGTAACTCATTTATAATATGCAAATTCAAAACCTTTTACCTGAATTCAGTATCTGTAGCAACAAAAATTGTAGATTACCTTGTAGAAGACTATTTTATCTTTACTAAGAGTGTGGGAGCAACACTAGGAACTGGCATTCCCTAGCACAATTCATTTCATATCAATACTGAGAAAAAAAGGTTTGAAGAAAACTTGACCTGCCTTTTTCATCGTATAGTATTTGTATGATAATCATATGCTTAAGAAAACCATAATCCTTTTTATTCGACTATTTATCTCTTCGTCTATTTGAAATACTAGTGTGAACCCGTGCTACGCACACGGGTTGTCGTTACTGTAGTTAGTAATGAGATTTTATTTAAAGCCCGCAAATGTAATCATCTATTTGAAGTAATTTAGATCAGGAAGTAAGAGAAAATTGCTAAATTAAAAGCATTTATATGTCAACGTTGTCAGTCAGGGGGATGCACATAAATTTTTTGGATTTTGACAACCACTAGAGAGCATAATTAAAATATGAGCACACAGTGGAAATATTTAAAAGCAGCATCAAACAAAAGGCGTCACTTTCATAACAAAAATAAAATAAAATGTTTTGATATAAGTGGCACAAAAGACATATGTTGCTCATGTAATGTAAAAATTATAATTCATATCATGCCTCTGTTGTCAAGTTTCATGCTTCTGAGCATATAAAATTTAAACTAATAACTTCTAAGCATGTGAAACAATATTTTCCAATAGATATAAAAATTTATTCCAACACATATTGTATTTTTTTTTTTTTTCTTCATTAATGCAAAAATTACATAACTCGAAAGAAAAAATAATTGTCTTAATATAACAGTCACCCTGTTTCACCTATAACAATAAAAAAAAGTTTGAATTCAACCACACAAATTACAAATGAGACAACAATGTTTGCACATGGTCAGATTTATTGCCACTCATCTGGGAGATTAATCAGGTATTGTATTTGATATCCTAATGTGCAGATTTTCAACCTAATGTGTCTAGAAAGCAAACCTATTTAGAGGACTGGAAACTTGATCATCATTGAACCGCTACAACCAAACAAACCTTAAAAATAAAAACCCTGCGCAAGAAAAATACTGGCCATAATAAATTGTCATTAAACGCCCTCATCAACATTTAAATATTCATATATAGTTGGCTAGTATTAGGAACCCAAAATTGGCTAACCTAAATAGGCAGGCATTTATGTTGCTTATATAAATAAAATTGTCAATACCAAAAAAAAAACACATTTTACCCCTTCTAACAATTATACGTGCATGTAAGATTGGCAGACATTGGGTGCATATCATACACAGCCAGGTTAACTGGTATTTAATGCTGTTAACGAAGTATAATAATAAACAGCTAATACTATAAACATATTTTACCTTTTGCCCATATGAAATGATCAAGCAAATAGTCACAGGTGTTGCTAAACTCATTAGACACACATTACACACTACATACAATAGATCAGCACTCAAATGCAAAATATAAACTCAGGCTTCACTAAACAATGGTACACATCAACTCATACACATAATCATCTATAAATATGTCATCCATAGCTTGTCAGCCTAATCTTGAAGACATCTTCATGAATATACGTTCCTTGACTCCATTAGTTTAGGTTGTTTCAATGACATTAGGAGAATAAAGCACCATTCCATCAGTCCCTGGACTGGAGTCATTATGGGTACAGAACGCTGATTTTTCCCTCATCTTGAATTCTTGATGATATCAGTCAGCATATGGCGACTGGCCACACTCTGGACAGACTATCTTTGATATGCAGATGGGGTAGCTTCTCTTCATTTTCAGGTGGCATTCCCACTATATTCTCAGTCTTAACAACTTGTTTACCGCTACCCTTGTCCAACTTCAGCAAGTGCTGATTCATCTGGTTCTGGTCTTTGTTTTGGCACTTTAGATGTTGATCTATTTCACTTTCTTCTGCATAATTGATGATCGTTATATGTAAGTAACCGGTAATAGTATCAGCGTCTATAGCATTTTGTAAATTATTTTTTGCTGACGTAATAAAAAAAAAGTGAATACGTATCCACATATTGTGGTGTTTTGTAGACATGCTTAGTAAATACAAAACATGCATTGATGTATGCTAGTTACAGTAATAATCTTTTTCTGTTTTTAGCCTATAACCTCATGGAGTAATTTAAAAGTCAGTTTATAGATCATTTAAATTATTAATCAGGCCTGATACATATAACCATACATATTCATGGTTAAATGCTTTGATGTGTTGAAACTATACTATGCATACTTAGAAAACAAAACTAATGCTGTTAGTATAATAATAAAATCACTCTATTTGTTTAAAAGTTTAATGATCAAAAATCAACTACTCATCTATGCATTATAATCAAAACCCTCAGTTGGAAACTTGTTCATATTCGTGTTTAATTTGTTTTAAGATTTGTCTCATGATTTTTTATGGAGTGTGGAAGGACAAAAGTTAGAATGACAATACCTTCCATAAAAGTTACACTGACAGTAAAGGATCTAAATTTGGCAAGAATAAAAAACCTTAAAAGCATGCTTAATAATAGTTAACTTGGTTCTCAAACTCATCTTAATACATTTCCTATTGCCTCGGTGATAAAATTCATTAAATGTGCTTAATATGTTTCCCATTCCACGCTATAGATACTATGAACATTAGTCTTATTATACAACATCATCCATTGATACAAATTCTATCTCAAGTGATAAGATATTAACTTGAATGGTCATATGTAAATTCTTTGCACAAATATGCCCATTTGCTAAATGTGCAAAATGAAACACATTGCAACTGATTACCTAACGCAAATTTACTGAGCCTGGCCTACAAATACTATTTCTGCAATTGAAAATAATGAAATGTTTATGAAAATATTCATAAGACTTTGTCAAAGGTGTTTTTCCTAGTTTTTTCCCTTTTTTTGAAGGGAGGAGGGGGTTGACAATAGAGGAAGCTGTGGTTTCACTTTCATAATGTTAGCTTTACACACATTTAGCTACATGGCTAACCAAATCTTCATGTAAAACATTTATCACATGGACAAACACAGCATTTTGAATATAAAGTGTATTAGTATATCGAATACGTAAATATTATCCTCAACAATGAAAGAGAACACACCTTTGTATTTGTAGAAGCATTTTCTTCTAATAGCATCCCTAATTTTCATCAAACTTTTTTTTCCTCTGTCATAATTGATGAGGCGATCATATTCTCTAGTCCATTCATTGATGGAAATAAAAAGCTCTTCCTTTACATTACTAATCCATTGAATTCCCTGATCCTCCTATATAATGCCTCTTTCCGTTAGAAACGACGAAGTGGTAGAAAGAAAGCCTTTCAACTCTTTTACACTGCCAACTGCTGCAGCTTCACCAACTTGTAAGCTTTCATGGTCTTGCCTTATGCTTTGTAGACTGTTCGCTTGTCCTAATAACAACTCCTTTAGTTGAGAATTATCATTTCGGGATATCTCTAAAGCTTCTTTGAGGGCTTTGGCTTCACTCACTGCTTGTTTCAGTAAATCCCTAGGTTTACAGGTCTCTTCTTTTGACCCTCTTAATGCCCCAACTAATGTACTATTTTCTTACTTCATATTTTCCAAATCATGTTCAGAAGCTTTCATGCAATTCATGAATCCAATCTGTTTTTCTGTCAGAATAAAATTCAGGTCCTCGAATTCTACTTTCTGCTTGCTGATTCTAGAAACCCAGCAGATTGACTTTAGTCACTTACATTATTCCCACAAAAACATGTACAGATAGTAGCACCAAATAAACCATAAGAAAAAATAGTGTCATAAAATTGATAATAAAAAACAATGTTATTGTTAATGCTACCAATGGTAATACTCATTCAATTTTATTGCTACATAGAATCGTGAACTGCTTGCATAGATGAAGATGGCTACAGGGTTATGTTTACCATACTCATGGTTATTTTTAGTGAAACTATGTTCCAAGAACTTTATGTTGTCACAAAGTGATCTTACCTCGAGCTTTGATTCTTCAAGGGAGATCTTTGTTTGTCCTAGATAAATAAGTAAGATATATCATGGAAGAGAACTTTAATGCAGCCTCGATAATAGGTTAAGCAAACCAAAATGCCAGGAAAGAAGCCAAACTGTTAAATAGAAAAGAACGAATTGAGATCCTAAAAGGTAGGATAAAGTTTGCATAGATCAAATGTCCATCATATTTTATTTTTCAATAAAATGTCAAAGAAACATATATTGTGACAAAATAGAAACACACAGACTTATCCAAAGTTGATGAAAAATGTGAAGTTAATATGGAAACAAAATCCTTTGTTTGAGGAATGCAAATATTTTCCTAGGGAAATGCAATAGCAGACGGTGAACAAAATAAAAATAAAAATCAGAAGAAATATATATCAGTTTATAGTACACAAATTGGACTGTGTTCAATCATGATTAAAACAATTAGTCAGTTAAACATTCAAACATTTTTAGAAAGTAGGAGTAGAGCGAAAAATTATCTTACACAAAAAAAAAAAAAAAAAAAAAAAAAAAAAAAAAAAAAGATGAAAGAAATCCTGCCCCTTTATTCATATGCATATAATGCAGCAAAGCAGTAATAGCTTTCAAAACAGAAATTATAACCACTATATCAAAACAATTAAACATCATCATACACAAAATTCAATATGAACAAAGACGGACATGAAAAGGAGGGAAAAAGGTAGAAATAGTACTGTACTTGTTTTTCGAGTCCATGCTATCGCTTCTGCAACGTGATATTGGGAGAACTACTTCAGCAAACGAATAACTATAATTAATCGAATATTAAAATTCAACCAATCAATAAAGACATGGAGCAAAACAAATGAAGGAATTGTAACTACTAACGGATGAAGCTTGCTTTTTGGCCGGAATCTCCAATGTAAACTGTTTTACGGAATTCTTCCCCAAAATTTCACAGATTGAAACAGCCTAAGACAAACAATTAGAAAGACAAACTATAATAAGCTCACTCTTTCAAAATATAGCTAACAGCTGAGATAAATTTCCACTTAGCGGTTCATTGTTGAAGATCCATTCATGTATCATTATATATGAGAAATACTTAATTGATAATGTAGACGATGATCAGGTTAATAATAAGGAAAGCACAATATAAGCAAACCTAGGTATTTTTTAGAAGTAGCAGTGCACCCTTACCACAATGAAACTTCATACAATATAATTGCACATTTTATATCTAGGTTTGATTTAAGTTATTAGTCAATAATAAAGACATAAAACACAACCTAAAATGAAATTTCGTACCTCAATTGGGATGATTTTTTAGACCTTGTTAGCTAGTTTTTCTGTCAATTGAGGGAAAGCATGATGCTACTTAGGACCTGAAGAAAAGAAAGTAAATAACAACACATAATGTATTTACATAATAAAATAGAAACATCCAAAGAGGGATACCATTTAGAAAGCATAAACTAAGAATGATAGACCCAAAACTATAAAACCAAAATGAACAATTCAATCGATAAAAGCATGGGAATTTCCCGATTACGCAGCATGGATATCTAGGTTTGATTTAAGTTATTAGTCAATAATAAAGACATAAAACACAACCTAAAATGAAATTTCGTACCTCAATTGGGATGATTTTTTAGACCTTGTTAGCTAGTTTTTCTGTCAATTGAGGGAAAGCATGATGCTACTTAGGACCTGAAGAAAAGAAAGTAAATAACAACACATAATGTATTTACATAATAAAATAGAAACATCCAAAGAGGGATACCATTTAGAAAGCATAAACTAAGAATGATAGACCCAAAACTATAAAACCAAAATGAACAATTCAATCGATAAAAGCATGGGAATTTCCCGATTACGCAGCATGGATGCTGTAGCAATCGAAGTTGAAGAAGTCAGCCGAGCTATGGGGGAAGGAAATAAAAAACGATTGTAGATACCCAAGACCAAGTGAAATTTTAAAATTTTTAGTACTAATTTCTAAAGCCTGCACACCTATTTTGGTGGACCAAGAGCTGTGACCAGGAGTTGATCTGCATGTGTTGACAACAGGAAATGATAAAAGGTAGAAGAAAACTAATTAGCATGAGGAGGACCAAAATTTATACAAAGATTGTGCATTATTTCAAAAAATTTGTGTAAGAATGGTCTGTTGACTTCTGATTTACCATTAGTACTCGAAATTTACAACAATCAAAATTTAGGCAGTAAGTATTAATTGTTCCAAAAAGATATATTGATATGCTGATGTATTGGAAGAAGATTCAAATGGTTATTTTTTTGCTTACCATAGGCTTGAAGTTCGTGAACTTGTATGACTTTAAAAGTACTATTATTTTTATTTTAAAATATCATCGAAGAAAGGTGTAAATAATGTTTCCGTAATGCTATACAATTTTATGGAAGTCGAAACTCGTAAGCCAAACATCGTAAAGTTCAAAAAAAAAAATTTAACGCTAAACTTCAAAGTAATATTTTTAGAGCATTAAAAATAGATGCTTATGACATATTTAAGATTAAAAAATTAAGTTTGAACTTTCAGAAACATTATGTTCATAAAGTTCAAAGCTTTTAGTATTCCATTTAAACTTCATTAACTCAAAAGTACAATTTTCAAACTTAAAGAATTATAAGTTAAGTTTGCTATTAAAAAATAACAAAACAAACCAAAAATTTCAAGTGTTAAACATATAATTTCGAAACAAAATACTCTGTAAGCTAAATTTAAAATTTTACTATTTTGTGAAACCAATATTGTTTAAGGTGAGAAAAAACCTTTAGTTTCGCAATCTGTAATTACAGAAAAATTAAAACTCAAAATACAATCACTTCAAAATTTCACAGTTTCAAATTTTAAGATAGGAAACATCTTATATTTGCAAAAAAAATTGTCATCATAACGACAGTCATGCTAGGTACATGATTTTTAGCTTTATGCATATGCTTAGTGCTGAATGTAAGATGTTTAATACCTATAATTTTGTGAAACAAAGAGATCTAATAACTACAAACTGGTAGTATTGAATTTCTGTCTAAAAATGAATAAAATACTAAATGTTAGTTGAAGTAACCTTACAGAAAAGTAGACCTAAAAAATAAAACAAAACCTAAAATGAGATTTTATATCTCAAGAGGGATGATTTTGTACACCTTGCTTGTTAGTTTCCCTGTCATTTGAGGAAAACACGACAGTACTTAGGTACTGAAGAAGTAAATGCAAATAACGGCACATAATGCATTTACATAATAAAGCAGAAACATCCAAAAGAGAAATACCATGTAGAAAGCAGAACTGAAGAACCATAGACCAAAACTATAAAACCAAATTGAACAATCCAGTCGATAAAATGGGGAAATTTCCCAATCCCGCAGCATGGATTCTGTAGCAATCGAAGCTGAAAAAGTCAGCCGAGACATGGAGGAAGGAAATCAAAAGCGATGGGAGATACGAAAGACTTAGAGAAATTTTCAGCTCTTCAGTACTAAATTCTAAAGCCTGCATACCTATTTTGGTAGACCAAGAGCTGTGGCTAGGAGTTTATCTGCCTACAGGTAATTGCGATTCCGGGCCATTCTAGAAATTAGGGTTTTGAATTCATCGTTGATGCCAAGAAATTCATGCGTTGGAGATCTATGCTCGAATCGGTTGTCGCTGGCACTCGTCAACCTCACCAGAGGAAAAGCGGAAGTTGAAGGATGCCTGTTAGACCTAATTTGAAGTAGGGCTTCATAGAAGGATGAGCCCCATGTTTATTGTTTAAAACGAACAGAAAGATGAGAAAGACGGAAGTACGCACACGAGGAAACATGTGACACTTCGTTTTTACCCAGGGACGCTTGAGTGTCCAAATACACGTGGCGTAACCTTAGTTGATAATTGGGAGAAAGACTGAGAGCTCTTCAATTTCTACTCAGCTTTAATAGTATAGTATAGATTTTGTTCAAAAGAAAGGTTAATTTAAGAAATCCAACATAGAATCTAGTATGCTTTCACTATACTTGTAACAGGCATCGCTTATGAATTCTGAGTACAAGAAAAATTATACTTTTACCAGATGAAAAAGAAATTAGACCACTTGCAGTTCGAACTCTGAAAGAGAATTAGCTTAATTCTTGCTTCGATTCGATGCTTCCTTCGTCTTTCTTTATGCGATAGAATTAGGCTGAGAAGAGAAAGGGAAAATTGAAAGAATAACCACCATGGTAAACGAAGAAGGAAAAGTAAAAGAAAATGAATAGATGTGGATGATGCAGCTGCGTTATGTTCCAAAGTCAAACCTTAGGAAATCAATTAGCAAAGTCGTAGATCAATGATCAATGTATCAAAAAAAAAAAATTAGATCGGCAATTTACCGATACCAACGGTACATGAAAAAATTACCAATGCATTTACTGCTTGTAATGGTAAGATTACCATTACCGTACTGAATATAACGGTATACCGTTTTATTTTCTAATTAGGTAACCGATTTATCGGTAACGGTTAATTTACCTTTACCATAACAGCTATAGTATACACATCGCCTTTGGGGATCGAGGGGATATCTGTCACACAAATTTCAAGTTAGTCTCGAGCTTACGACTCAATTAACTTCGAGCCCAAAATAAGAGAGTAGTTCTTACTTTCGGGCAACCATCGCCTTGCGAACCCTGGGGGACATCGAACATAAAAACTAGACATATTTAAAAATATTGAGCTTGTTCCATGCTCCTAGGATGAATCTGTGTTGGCTTGAGCCTCTAATTAGACAAGAGAAGGCGTAACATCAGTCCTACTATTCATCTGATAAAGAAACCAAATGTTCTTTCCAGTTGGTACTCTATGCAGGTACTCCAAAAACAGGAAGCAAGTAGCAAGCATGAAGGTGTACGCGTACGGATGGAACTGCGTCGACGCTAAGAGAAAGTAGCGTAGCATATCCTGGACAAATCCGTAGGATAGGGCATGCATCCGACAATGCACATATGCCTATTCCAGGAAGTGTACCCTTCTGTAGGCGCTTGCACCCTATCCCTTTCCTCATGGACAAGAACATCGTCCCAAGATATGCTGACTTCTTACAAATGCGCCTCAGCATAGCTTTATCCATCCACGAAGGAACCGAATCCTGCGAATTATAGACTACAGTGACATCCTACATCATATTCGATGCTTCGGGAATGTCTTCCTACTCGATATCCACGTCTACTTCTTTTTTCGGGACTTCTTTTATAGTTCCAGTCTATTCCGGTATCGTTGGCTCGACCGTACGTCCAGCTGACCGTTGCGATCCTTTAACTGCCTACCGTGGTTGGGTGCAACATATGGGCTTACACCTAAGAGGGGGTGGAAGATTTTGAGGTCTCAAACTCGTTCCCCGACAGACTGGAATCATGGGATGACCCATTCGAGGACGGTGGGAGTTCCGTGGTTTTATCTTCCAAGCCTTTAAATCTTCGAGAAGTTCTCGATGCCATTCAAAGTTTTGAACTATACTTTTAAATATTCGCATTAGTTACTGCACTGAAAAACATGTGCCCCTGTGTTAGTGTAAACTAACATGGAGCGTGTAGCGTCATGAGGTGCTGATGCAATCATAGTAAAAGGAACTTGGAGGGCAGTGACAATCTTTGGTCCTTAGAACTAAAACCATCGTCGCCATTAACCATTATCGTTGGATTTGCATCGAGTCGTGATTACGTCGTGATTTGGGAGGGGGGAGGGCGGAAATCAAGTCCGTAGATCGGTCATTCAGTCATATGTCCAAAGTTCGAGTTTATACTCTAACTCTATGTGCATGTCTGAATTATCAGTTCTAGTTCTAGTTCAAGTGTAAAGACATTATTGGTCAATGCACTCAAATCCATGTCCGATCCAATCACATAACATCGCAAAATGACCCAAGTCCAATAATGAATTTTTCAGGAGTCGAATGTTCCTTAGGCATGTCGAGATGAGAAATTTTGTATCCCACTCCCTCTGGGATTCGAAAAATTGCTTAAGTACCAGGGATATAAAAATTCGTATCCCCAAGCCAAGGCAACTTTGCATCCCCAGGTCGAGCAAGTTTCGTATCCCACTTGCTTTAGAAAGATTCGCATACCGACACTCTTCATCCTATTCGTATCTCTTCGGGGATATGAATCCTCTAAGTCCTAAGGGTACGTAAGTACAATTTCGTACCTCGGGGAGGATTTTGGCTCCCTAAGCGGATACAAAATTAAGAATTTGTATCCCCCTTCAGGATACAAAATCTTAATTTCGTATCCTATTTACTGCTTTGAGATACAAAATCTTAATTTCATTTCCCCCGCTACCTAAGGATACGAAGCTTGGATTTCGTATCCCTCTTCTGCCTTGGGATACGAAGTCTGAATTTAGTATTCCCTCTTCAACTCCCCACTCAATTTGAATCCTCTCCTCCTTTCACCATCTCCGTCTCCATAGCACCTCGAGAACGCTGTCTTCGGGATACGAAGTCCGATTTTGTATCCCAAAGATTTCATCTTCATAGAATCTTCGCCTCCCACGGAGTCCTTCGAACTCCCCGACAATGTCATACCTCCTACACTAGACACCATGGTCGAACTTCAAGCTATGGTCTCATGCCTTAAAACACCAAAAGAATCATTTAAGCACCACGACAAAACTCGAAATCGGATCGAGCATGGCTATGCATAGGATTCAAAGCACACCTGAATTTGATTCAAACGAGAGTAGGTTGAGTACACGCTTTGTTGAGGATGCTTTCGTTTCAAGGGAATGTTCTTAAAGTTCCCGGGGTACGAATTATGTCAAGTGAGGAGATGGAAATCTAGTATCTGGTTATTTTTATGAGGGGGAGTTTTCTCAAGTCGAAGCGGTGCTGAGTTGTAGGGAGGATACAAAATCGTCTCCTTCAGGATACAAAATTTCGTATCCCTGCTAAAATAAAAAGAGGAGGGAAACGCCCAACTTCGCAAAATTCCTAACTCGCAACTCTGGCTATGACTACGTGCACGCGCTTTCCAAACCCCAACTATCAGGGCCAATTCGCTCGTTGACCAATCATACGCTTGCGAGTTTAAACGACTCAAGAGCGCTTGACAAGCAATCAGATTTATGACTCGCTATGGTTTCCGAAAGCTAACTCACGCGATCGTACGCCAAAAAGTATTGATTATTTATGTTTCGTTATAAACCTCGATCGTATCACGCAAAATTACGTGCAAACATGTGAGTGTATACATAACATTGTATCAATAATGACTCGTTTACGTTCCGACGTAAGAGGGGGTCGACGACTAACATATAATTTTTTTGAGTCAACAGAAAATGAGCGTTCACCTAAGCAACCAGATGAGATTCCAGTCCGAGCAATTAGAAATATCAACAATGCTGGAATTTCGTATTGCCATCAACAAGTCGCAACGGAAAGGTAACGAATAATCGCTCGACGCAACACGGGGATCTTTCCAACTTCCAAAAATACTTAATTCAATTCAAAACACATCATGTTAGGAAAAGACATACTTTGGGGGGGCAAGTGTTAACTAGCCTTTTGGTCCGGTTCCCAAAAGCAATACAGGCTCATATGGCTCGACTTATCGCGTGGTACAACAACCCGAAGTGTCGCCAAGATACTCATGATTCAAGTCCGGAAGGAATCGCGCAAGTGTGGACCTCACAACTCTCTACACACCACTAACCCAAATTTCGTATCCTGCAATACTCCAACTCCCCGCGTTTCATGTCCCTCATGATGCGAAAATACCAAATTTGTATCCCTAAGGATACAAATTTTCGTATCCCCCAGGATACGAATTTCGTATCCCTTGGATATGAAGAAAGGCACATCATTCCGGATATAAAATGGAACGATAAGGGGGATACGAAATGGTACTAGAGCGGGGATTCAGAGTTTCGATTTAGCTAAGTAACCGGAAGTCGTTCCGATCTAGGGATCGACATGACTTCCAAGATATGAAAGTTGGCCAGTGGGACCCGTTTCTCGCCTACTCCCACCTACTCCACTACCTATAAATACTCCTCACTTCCAACGTGAAAAGGGTTGGCATTTGGCTGATTTGACATCTTGAGAATGGACCTTGGACACCACTAAAGTACCTTGAAGCTTTGCAAAGAAGAAACTCCCTATCTCTCAAAGCTTTGAACTCCCGGATAGTGAAGAATCCCGAGAACAAGGATTAATAAGACCTAATTAATCATTGTAATCATTCGTAATGATGATGCCTACCATTGTACTCCTTCGATAGTGAATAAAATCACTAAAGCCTTCAAAGTGGACGTAGGTTAAATCCGAACCGAATCATTATAAACATCATGTTCATTACTTTCCACGCATTTCCCTTACGTTTTTCGATTAATTTGGAAATCTTTGGGTGTTGTGCCAATTTTAGGCGTCAACATTCTGGTGCTTTCACTTAGAACTTGAAGACTCTAGACCTTACCTCTCTCCGACTGTCTTCCATTTCAAACTGGAAGCACTACTTAGATCCCTTAGATATAACTCCTAAGTTTGCATATAATGATTAGAAAATGAAAGAACCCTAGGACGAAACTTCCACTATTGCTGATACAGAAACTTCCCCTCAACTCCAACAGAAGTAGTTGTTTTCAAAATGCGAAGTTTTTACTAGTACACGTCAACAATGCAGAATTATCGTTTTCTATTATAGATAATAGATTATTCATTCAGTTTTTGATGATTTTGAAATAAAATGCGATGAAGAGGATAACTTTATGCTTGCAATATAATTTTTGGATTTTGCGGTCTAAGAGTAGAAATTGGGTTTTAGGACATTCCTAGCTGGATTTTTGACTTTTGAGTTTTCATGCTTTCCTAATTGGGTCTAAAACCTTGAGAAAATCAATTTTCTAGTGTTAAGTTCATTTTGAGAAATGGTTGTTTTCAAAAATGAATTCTACGATACAAAATGGTAAAGAAAATGAGTTTTCGTTGTTTTTCAAAACTTAAGGAGGTGTTTGGTTTATATTATGTTTGGCATTTCAAAATTTCAAAATTAACTATCAGAATTAAGATATTGACAGATGACAGAGGGAATGAAAAAGACGACGGAGAGGATGGAAAAGTGGCGAAGAATTGAGTTGTGTTTCGTTTCTTTCGTTGTTTTTCAAAACACGAAAGTAAATAAAAATTGCTTTTTGTTTTATGTGTTAATTTCATTTTCTAAATTGATCATTTTTCATGATATATACGTACCATTTGAATTTTTACATGGATCAAAACCCAAAACTAAAAATCAAATGCCACCTAAAGCTTGAAATAACGTGAATATGGGAAGCAAACGGGCCCTAAACTTCTACTTTAGGCCCGGCTAACCACAGTGTCAGGCCCATTGCGAACTGGGTAACAGTAGGCTAACAAATCCCGTTACAAACGAACTAAAGAACACAAACGGAAATCGGCCCTCGCTTGCGCTGCCCGCTACCGCCGCCGTCTACCGCTGTGCGCGCTGCTGCCCGCTGCTCCATTTCCTTTATTGGTCTATTCAATTCCCTTCGAGTCTTCAAGCTTTTTAAAAATTCAATACTCCCGCCTCTATTTGTAAATTAAAGGTAAGTTGTTGGTTGATTTTCCTATTTAACTCTACTTACTAGCAACAATTATCTAATACCTGATATCTAGTCTGTCATATATTATTCCTCCTGCATCTCTTCATTTTCTGTCATTTATTGTAAATATCGAGAAAATGTGCTTTGCTAGTTTAGGAATTAGAAACCATTATCAATAGCAATCGTTGCTTGGTATTTACTACAGTAAAAACTATTGATATAAAAATGAGTAAAATTCGTCTCAGTTGAATTGAGACAACCAGATATTACTTATTACAAGCTAGAATGAGTGTGTTGATTGGAATAAGGTAATTACAGTAAAGCTCCTAAGGACAACCAACCCCAAGTCATTACTTCCAATCTTCTTCCTCCCTGAAGTGCCCAGGGTTTCCAAAGATCCAAGCATCGAGCAAAGATGATAGCAAGAATTGTAAATTGGGTTAGGATACTGCTGACGATGGTGAAATTTCTGATAATGTGGTGTGGCTTCGTTAGAAAAGGTGTTGGAAAATTCTATCACGTGAAGAGGAGAGAAGCACAGGAGTTGGAAGAATTCTCATGGTTAGGTCTGCCCACTGATGTTACAAGATTGATATTATCAAAGCTGCCATTTAAGGACGAGGCAAAATTTGCATGTGTGTGCAAGCAGTGGAGAGAGATAGATAAAGCAGAACTGGCCATCTATCTAGTAGGCAAAAGCCCACTGTTGATCCATGTAAAAAGCAAAGAAGAAGGAGGAGGAAAGTGGCCCATTTTCCACTACTACAGCCCGTTCTTAAACAAAACATTCCAAGTGGAATGCTTTTTGGACTTGAGAGGGTACGAGATCATTAGTGCAATACATGGAACTCTACTGATCTACAACCGGGATGAGATGCTGATGAGGTTGGTCGACCCTCTAGTGGATTACTCGAAAGATTTAACTAACATAACGAGCAACATATCCTTCAATGGCACTGCTATAGCATTGCATCACGGCTAGTACGTAGTATTTCTAATTGACACGTCTCATGAGAACCAAGTCACCGTGCACTTGTACCATATGCAGGTTTGGACTTTGGATTTGGTGTACGACAACGACAACGAGCCATTTTACATGTCATCGAACCCAGTGTTCTGTGATGGTCGATTCTACTGCTTGAGTACCAAAGGCAACAGACTAGGAGTCTTTGATTTGCTAAAACGGACTTGGGACATTTACAGTGTTGAATTCATGAACAAATATGATGAAGAGGATGATAGCCACTGCTACTGCTGTTACTACCTTGTTGATTGGATAAACACGTTGATGACGGTTCGGGTCAAAAACTATGGAAGCAGGATTCAGTTGTTTCTTCTTAATCGAAAGAAGTTGGTCTGGAAAGAGACTGATGATTTGTGTGACCGAAGCTTGTTTCTTGGATCTACCCTGTCTGTCATGTCCCTGCCAACCACTAGAAGGCTTCGGAACAGGATCTTTCTACCCCACGCTCATCAAGATAAACCCAAGACGGCGATTGTGGCTAAACACGTAGTTACGCCTTATGAGCCCATGGATTTCTGTTCAAAGTTTTCTGTCTCAAGCAAGGAAAAAAAGCATGCTGCAACAACTATATGTTGCTGTAATAATAGTGGGGAAGAATCACTGTATTTAGGTTCAACCCAAAATCAAAAGTATTGTACTATTTGGTATCAGCCATGGGAAATATGATGGCTGAAAGTGGAGATGCAGTTGTGATGGGTTTTTCAATTATTTTGAAGATGTTTCCTCCTTTATTTGATTCGTTGCTTCTATCTTTAGTAATATATATGAATCATGTGATCTTGTTCATCCATTGGATATTTAAACTAATGAATGTACTAATGACTTATGAACTTTGTAACAAAATCCATGCTAATTTAGTGCATGTTCCAAAAAATAAGAAGAAGGTAATTACAGTTATGGTTTAAAGCTAATTCCATAACTTGCTTTTGATTGGCTAAGTCAAAAGTTTGGTTGTTTTTAATTATTAACTCTGAATTACCCTCCTAATTATTGTACACATTGTCGCTTTTTTGATTGAAGTAGTTTGCTTTGAGGTGAGGGACAATTAAATTACTTCACGCAGTGTTATTAAAAGCGCGCATATGCGCACGCATACGCGCAACGCGCAACAATGTGCACCTGAAGCGCATCGCTTAGGGTATGTGATGCGACTTGAACTATGCGCGCGTTTTTCTTGCTTATGCGCTATGCGCAACGCGCAATAATGCGCAAAGTATGCGCGCTTAGTTGAAGATGTGCGAAAATATAGGGAAAGAAGAAGAGTAAATGTAATTGACAAGCTTTAATCTGGTTTAATTGTCTAAAATAATTATATTTTCACTAATTATGACTTCAACTCATACCCATTTCAATTATCAGTCGCTTCAAACGAGTTCTTCTTCTTTCAACTCGTACAACGATCAAATAAACTTCTATTCTTCTTTAATCTTTCTTTTCTTTTTTGATATATTTCATCTGTAACTTCTATCTTCTTCTGTTTTCTTTTTTATTTTTTTAATTTGTCTGCTATGTGTTTATCAATTAGTCTCAGTGGATCTCTTCAGTACTAAAATGCGTTCTTTGGTGGCGTATGGAGTCTATTATGTTTTTGTCAATTTGTCTTATTGAGTTTCTTCGGTATTGACATGAGCTCTTTAGTACTGTATGTATATGTTTGTATTCATAATATATATGTATATATATATGTGTGTTTATATATATATATATATATATATATATATATATATATATATATATATATATATATTACATGTGCACGTAGATATATATTTGGTACTTCGTTTTACTTTTTTTAATGGGGTTCTTCATTACTACTATTTATCTTGTGTGTATACTATATACATATGTATATACAAGTTATGTACAAGTTTTCTTTCTGTCTATATAAGGACATAGCTATTGTTTTTTGCAGCATAACTCCTCGAGTTTTTTAATTTTTTTCGTTTGTATTAAATTAGTTTGTATAAACATAACTACTGCCATGCATTTCTTTCTAATATCACATTTTATGTTCTTTAATGTTTACAGTCTCTTTGTTTGATGTAGTGAAAATTTGATTTGCATATGAATGTGTTATTTTCTATTAGTTCATAATGCTTACATGAACGTATTATTTTCTATTAGTTCATAATGTTTACATTGTTTACATGTGCAATGTGTGTGCATCTAAAATTTTATATATTATGCGCTTTGCTTTGATGAAGCGCGCGCTTCGCGTTTGCGCGTTGCGCTTATGCTCCAAAGGACCTTGGCGCTTCAGTGCGCATTTCGCGTTTAATAACAATGACTTCACGATTTCATAATTATTTTGTTCTCTTTGTATAATTAACCTGTTTTCCTCGAGTAATAATGTTCATAGTAGAGCCTTGTATTAATGAATTAGTGTAAAGATTCTTCCATAGATTTAATTATCCAATTACATTTATTATGTATTTGTTTTATATCCATTGTTGCATAAAAGGCAACAGAAACTTTAATGACCTTGAGTAACCCATAGCTTTGGACAGGCCTTGCTTTCTTCTAAGATCTAATTTTGAGTTAAGCCACAAAATTTTCATTTACCAAGTCATTCTGCGACTCAGGAAACGGAGAAGGTGTTGTCTTCAGTTCGAGCTCCGCTCGCTTCATTGCCACCATCGCTGTCAGTCTCGAATTCTCGATCAAATCAATTGGGGTTTATCAGTAAACCAACTGCTAATCGCGGGTTTAATCCACTTATGGCTTCTTTGAAGGATTCAGAAACTCAGGAGATTATGGTAACCAAAATTGGTTAGATGCTTATTTTTCTAAAGCTACTTTTTTTACGGTGTTTAGCAACGTTTTGCATTTTAGTTCGTCTACATCTCTGTTGAGGATACGAGTTTTTGTTTGTATAATTCAGATGACGAAGCCTGTTGCTTTGTTTTTTGATTATAGCTAATATTTAATCTTAGTAGGGAGTAACTCAAGGAAAATTATTACAAGAAAGAACATCGTGTATAATTATTTACGTTAGTATAGTGAAAATATATATACAATATGGTTTAATTTGATATTTCATGTATTTACATTCAATCCTAGATGGTTTATGTTGCATTAATTTTAGTTAATGAATCATCAAATTTGTTTGTACAACAACTCTTCGATATTTAGATGGAGCCTAAAATTCCTCAAGGCCTTGGTGGCCATGACAACATTATGGCTTTATCACCTTTAGATGGCAGATACATTCAGTTTGTGAAGGAACTGCGTCCATTCTTCAGTGAATATGGTTTAATCAGATATGAGTTATAGTCGAGGTAATATTGTTGCTCTGTAGCTTTCATACAATTCAGTGGTTAATAGACATTATTGTGTACTAACTTTGAGGGGTATTAGTATGTCAGCACTATATTCTGGATTTTTTTTTTTAAATTAATTGTTAACCAACTAGTATTCATTAAAACCATGCTATTCAGTCTCTTTTTTTTTTTTTTTTCCTTAGATGTATGCAGTTTTGGCATCATAGTTTATGAACAACGTTATACTTGGAACATATTCATCTTTGTTCACTGGTATTTCAAACATGTTTTACATGGTATATGGATAAGCCGGTAATTTCCACTATATTCATGAATGACCGGTGTCATAATTTGGTTACTTGCCATTGCACCACTAAAGATCTGTTCGTAATGACTTTATACTTCAATCATAAAATATGAAATTGTATTTTAATATGATAATGTGATACGGAATGGAAAATCAATATATGATATACCAAAATTGCTTCTTAGCTAGAAAAGAATACAGAAAATTTAAATATTTACTTCCTTGTCACAGAATTGAAGAAAAAAAAAACTATAAAAACAATTTTAAATTACTTTTAGGAATGGAAGGCTAGGTCTGATTATTGCACAATCAAATGCAAATTGCAATTTCATAGTTTAGGTTTTGTAGATTCTTCTTTGACACGTTGTCAGGTTTTCGTGGCTGATAAACTGTGGTTGAACTCAGTTGTGCAAGTTACAGTAGATAGATGAAGTAGCCTAATATATCAGTTTATCCTTTTATATACTAGTATGACCTAATCTGCCGGTAGTGGAACACGACAATATCTATAGGTATTTAATGTCAAACTATGTCTACAGAACCTATTTATGCTGGGGTTCTAACATGGCGGTTAAAATTTTATGTAAGAAGATAAATCATATCATTCATTTTCCGGTAATAAATATAATTTAAATTGTGTGTATTTCCATATTTTGGTTATGCAGGTCAAATGGCTTGTAAAACTGTCAGCAATTGCTGAAATTAAGGAAGTTCCAAAATTCAGCAAGGGCGCTTTATCGTATTTAGAAAATATTATTAGTGACTTTGATCAAAATGATGCATTGGAAGTTAAAAAAATTGAAAAGGTCACAAACCATGATGTTAAGGCAGTTTGTAAAGTGAGTTTTTTGCTATTCTTCCTGATTTGTATTTCTTCTCCTTGTTATTCTTGAAATAAGGCACTTTGTATATAACTTTTCAGGTACTTGAATTTTTTCACTTTGGCCTATGCATTGATGCTAAAAGAAGCATGCAATTCTGTAGTATTTCCTCTAATGTCTGAATTATTGAAAGCAATATGTGAATTGGCAAAGGACAATGCACATATTCCTATGTTGTCTCGCCCTCATGGACAGGTAATCCACAACATTCTAGCAAGCAAGCAGCCATGATTTTCTACAACATAAATGATTGAATAGTTTTCATACAGATGTCACGCTAGTTGCTATTTAAGTGCAATTATTTTGTCATGATATCATATGTGGTTGATATGGTTTATACTGTTACCACTCCTCAACTGCTTAAGAGTATGTTGTTTGGATTTGTTCCTTTTGACAATGTTACAACATTTGCGACGCATGATCTCTGTGCTTCCACTTCTACGTCTTTCTGTGTGGTAAATGCAACAAGTGTACCATTGACTTCTGCAAGTATACACAAGAGACAATCGATGCATCCATTCCTTTCTCTTACTAAATTTCTCCGAATGTTCAAATATTTGACTTTGAAATCACAGATGAAATGAAATGATTATGCTGTGAAAACCATCCCATCCCATTACTTTGTAAACACCCCCCCCCCCCCCCCCCCACCACAACCCAAAAAAAAAAAAAAAAAAAAGACGAAGAGGTCTGTATCCATGATCAATCTATTCCTATAACCATGTCTCATAAGTAACTTTAACATTGTGAATCAAATTACACTATTCCTTATTACTAGCTAATGCATATCGATGAGACATTGTAGCTGGCTATATAATAATGGTTTTTGTCCCTTTCTACTTTTGGGAATTTGATAAAAACATTAATACGAAAGTATAACAGTTTTATTGCTCGTTATTCTCTCTCACATGGTATCCTTATGGAGAATTTGAAGTTTTGTGGAAAACTCAGTATCTTTTATTTTCAATTTTGCAGCCAGCTTCACCAACTACTTCAGGAAAGGAGATGGCAAATTTTGCATTTAGATTAAGTGAAATAGGGAAGAAAATAACCAAAGTGCAAATGTTGGGGAAATTTGCTGGTGCTGTTGGTAACTATAACGCACATATGGTTGCATATCCTAATATTAACTGGCAAAACACAACATCAGAGTTCGTAAATTCTTTGGGGTTAACTTTCAACCTTTACGTGACTAAGGTATGTGCGACTTCTTAGTTTTCACTGCTTCATTGTATATTATTCATATTCAGTTTCATTGCTTATAGCGGTCAATAGAATGTGACTGTTCTAGGTCTTAGCCTACCTAAAATTAAATCTCTATTATGTGTGTGTGTGTGTGTGTGTGTATATAGATATATATAGATATAGATATAGATATGTGTGTGTGTGTATATATAAACACACATACACACACACCCATACACACACACACATGTATGTATTTGTCTTTCTCTCGCTGTGTATGTATGTATAACTTTTGTCTTGCATCCAAAGTACGATCCGTCTTGAGAACAGGCGTTTTAGTTAACAACGTTTGGTTGAAGTAATACTATTATCTGTTTTCTTCTTCTAAGCAGCTCGATCAGTCAATATAACATACATGTGCTACATGGTTCCCCATTCATACTCTACTCCATTACATGTATACGTATATACTTTTTTCTCTATTTTATATGAACATCTGCTATATTTTTATTTAGTTATAGTAGAATGACACACACACAGAGTGGTGTAGCCAGGAAATCGGCTTTTTTTTTGTGTGTTGTGGGAGGGGGGGGGGCATAGGGGGTTCTGAATTATTATTTTCCACGTTGACCATTTGATTATGTATATTAAGATCATTTTGACTAAAAGCTTATCAGATATTCAGTTAACCATTCAATCAAATAATTAATATTAGCTTATCAGTCACATAGTTCCTTTAAAACAGTTGTTCTCTAACATTGTCTTTATATTCAATAACATTCAGTGCTATGAGAAAACTGTTCCCTTACATTAATTTAGGGAAGTTGTATTTTAATGCAATTTCCATGTGGCAAAACAAGCCAGCTAATGCATTGTAGTAATTCTTCGTATTAGTGACTATACGTTCAAGTGATAAATTGCGGCATTTCCTGCGAACAGTTATTCATCCCAAAAAATATTGCTCAGCTAAAATCCACATTCAAATTACTGAAAAGACAAGAAAAGGAAATTCTTATCTGCTTTATGCATGTAGGTGTTTATAGTCACAAACAACTACCATAACAGAATTGGAAAATAATAAAGGACCTTTCCAATGTTTCAGCTCAATTTGTATTACCTTCCAGCTGACGGAAATAGAGTATTCGAATTTGTTAGCAGCGTAGCGTACCCATGTTGAAAGAGAAACCATTGCCGAATTTGATTCGATTTTAGTTTCTCCCAGTTCGATTTATTGGGTTTATGTAGCAGAATTTTTTTGGAGACCGTTCGCCGGAGGCGGTTGTTAAAGGCGGCTCGGTGGAGGCTGTAGCTGGATGCGGCTCTGGAGCTGGGAGGGCTAATCACCGGAACTGCAGATGATGCCGCTAATCGCTGGAAATTAGGGTTTTTCTCGTTGTTTTCCCAAAACCGATTTCCGTTGTTTTTTCCCCCACCCCAGCGAGCACATGCCTCCGCGCCTGCGCACACACATACATATATACAATTTTTTTTGAATTTGTTCACCGAGGAAACCAACCGAAGCCGTAAAAACCTCCTACTTTACCTAGTCCGGTCCACGGATACCACATAAGCCCTTTAAGCACGCCGTTCTGGGTTTCGAACTCGCATCATTGTTACCTCGGCATAAGCCCTTATCCGCTGAGCTACTGCTGCGGACATATATATATATATATATATATATATATATATATATATATATATATGTTGAAATTAGAGAGACATCCCTATTTCCAAATTTTATTCAATGCGGGCTCCCTTCCTAAATTTATATGTAAAGCGGGACCCTATTTACTGTAGCAACGTGTTTATCAGTTTTTTCACGCTTCCATAAAAAAAAAGTTTCAAAAAATTGTTAAATATTTAAGGAAGGATTCTAAAAAAACACTTTTTGTGAAAGTATGCTGGCATTTCCACAATTATTCAGTGTATTGCTAGTAATAGAAATAAAAAAAAGTTGCAACAATGTCTGCAATTATTTTGAATAATTGCTGATATATCTGCAATTATCTTACAGTGTTACTGTATATGTGTGTTACTGTATGGAAAAATTGTTGAAATGATAGCAATTATTTCAAATAATGGCTTCTTTTACTGTATTTTTGCTGACAATGAAACATTTTTCATTTATATGCAATTTTTTTCTTCAAATTTTTTATTTTTCTGCAATACTTCGATGTTTAAATAAGTATAGGTTTTGAATTTGAAATTTTGAAGCAAATCAGCAAAAACTGCATGAAAAACTGCAATTTTTAGAAATGGTTGATGCGATGTCAGCAGTTGTATGAAAAATTGCTGAAATTCACTGGAATATGAATATTTTTGATTTTTTGTTTTTGAATCATTTTTTTGTAGTTTTTTTTTTTTTTTGCTTGAATACGAGGATGATTATGTGTTGAATTAAATTTTGAAGTTTCGTAAATTTTTACGTTGTTTTTATTGTCGTTTTGTTGATTTTCAAAAAAAAAGGGACCTAATTTATTAATTTTTAAGACATGAATTTATTGTATTTTGAAATCTAAACTGAACCTGAGCCAAACTGTCCCTATATATATACACACACACACGCCAATACAGAGGCATGTCCGATGAACATGTGCATAGATAAATATGACCAAAGCTGAAAAAGTATTAAACTATGTATTGGTCCTATCTTTCATTTATTTATTTAGTTAAAAATATGTATTGCATACAACTAAAAAGTAGATGGACAGTGAATAAGAAACAAACAATCTATATAAACCAAATTGAAAACTATACCTCATCGGACAGTTCTACAATTATCCAGTAATACGTTGCATTCCAAGGTCATCATATTATAAACATCACAAAAGCATTAGAAAAAATAATCAGTAAGCTCAAATCAGTCATATAATCTTCAAACATCTACTGACAACAAAGCAATCGATCTTAAACTCTCCAAATATGCTCAGGGTGTTTGGTTAGAGACGTCTAGGTCAACACTTTTATGTCCATTCTTCATCACCGTTATGCAGTAGCATTTGCTGCTGCGTTACTGGTAAAACCTTTTGCATCTTCTCTAGCATAGAATTCTACAACTTCAAACTTAGCACATTAATCTTTGTGTACAAACTAAACAGCCTTGCCATTAATTAGAACACTGCAGAGATAAACGCAATAAAAGGTTTCTTAGGTTATGTCAGTGATAATATAGAAATTAAATCAAATAATAGTGAAGGATGTTGAATAAAACTGCATAATTTTTGGCTTCTCAGGTAATTCGAGGAGCAAAAGCAAAATTATCTTTGAACTATTCATCTTGCCATCAAAAGATTTTAATTCAACAGTACAAACTAAATAGAATTTTCTAGATACTGGTAACAAAATGCATTAAAAAATGTTTTCGTTAAATCTAAAATTCATGAGTAAATTAGTAATAACATGCTACATAATTCTTCACACGTCTAAGCTTTAAACCTTCAACATCCAGAAAATCCAATATCACGTATCCTAATACGTTAACATCAAATCTAAAATTTACAACCACTGACATGTCAACTATAAACTATTTGTACCACCTGACTAATCCTTCCATGAGCAGGATACAAAACATAACAGATTTTGTTAAGGCATTCAACATGCTAAATTTGAAGTATAAGAAACTATTATGATGAATTGCTTTCTCTATTTCTGAATGGAGGATAGCACAAATAAGAGGAGAAAATACTGCTAGATTAGATCTATATGTAGCTTCTTACTTTATGCAACATACATGACAAATATTTACCAAAAGTTAATGCATATATCATTTTTAAACCATATATACATTCAGTTTTGTGACAACTTTAAAGGTATGTACCATTTGATGCAATGGCCATACTCGAGGGAGTTTGAATTTTGAAATCAGGACAATTTAAGGAATATGATGCAATCCCTGAATTCATTAGCGAGTTTGTACTCCATAATGCATAAACCCAAGTCACTTGACCATTACTCAAATATAATTAAAAAATAACTAAAAGTTCATATAAGATGATACAAAAAGGTATGGTGCTATAGATTAATAATCACAATGGAAAGAAAATTTTACCTTCACGTGTAGTATTCTGTGAATATTTGATTCCGTGGAGCTTCCTTGAAGCTTATAAATGTCGACCTACAAAGTCATAAATATGAATTTGTAGTACAAGTACAACATAAGTTATTCAATTTATATATATTGTAAACATAAACCTAAGAGGAAAAAGAAAGAAAGCCTAACAGGCCACACTCATTCTCAACAGCCAAGCACATGCTTGGGACAAAAGGCACTTTGATAATTGACCTCGAAACGTATTCGAAGAAAAAAACAGTTGTTTCCTAGATTTATACATGTATCGTCTTTTAAATATTACTCCTCTCTTAAACTAAAACTATACGCTTATACATTCTAAAGAAAAATAAACTAAAAGCATCTGGTCTTATCATAAATATAATGATGGATGAAATACCAGTCCGCAAAAAAGCATATTAGTTTAGTACATGCTGCTACGTTTGAACAAATTCACTGCATATTCATAACTCCACTCGTATGGTTTGTAAGTAAAACTCGACAATCTTCACAATTTAATAGAGAGTATCGACATATATGACCAACACCAAGTTATAATCGGTAA
Source organism: Allium sativum (assembly GCA_030737875.1). Taxonomy (NCBI): domain Eukaryota; kingdom Viridiplantae; phylum Streptophyta; class Magnoliopsida; order Asparagales; family Amaryllidaceae; genus Allium; species Allium sativum. Next base: position 415,817,125 of record CM060913.1, on the reverse strand, counting down.
GAGAGTAAAATATTAATGCTCAGTTGGTAATATTAGAACAGTAAAAGCAGACACTCCAGAAGTCATGATTTTTGCAGATATTTATGAGGCTTGATCCATGGTGAGAATGAAAAACTACATCTCTACTCTTGTTGGTAATATTAGAACAGTAAAAGCAATACCTGTATTGATGCATTCTTTGAACTGAACATAAAAGGAGGTAATCAAAAACAATGCCAACCACATCCATTAAAGGCAAAATAAAACAATTGAAACATATGACATATAAACCGCAATCATATACGTCAGTGCATCCTGACAATTGGAGCACCAAACTATTATATTAAAAAGCAAAATAATCTTCAGAAATTTGGCCAGTGGATTAAACAAAAAGCAAATGGGTGAGGTGAAGGGGGAAATGGAGACCTAATTTATAAAGTTTTAAGACAGAAAGTTATTTTGTATTTTGAAATCTAAACTGGACCTGAGTCAAACTCTGTGTGTGTGTGTGTATATCAAAAATCCTTTCAGTTATAAAAAATTAATCTTAGGTCCCTTCCAATTTTCTTTTATAAATTACATTCATTTTTTTTAAAAGGTGAAATTTAAATGGGTACGCTTTTTATATGTCCATATCTCATAACTGTTGTGTTACCAATATTTTTCGTCAACACTGGAAATAAGGGGTCGGATATGGTCCTAAGGGAACTTTGGGATTATTTAGTTCCTGCAAGCTTGAGTTAGTTCAATATTTTCTAGATATCTTTAGCCCGAAGATTAGTTACTCTTCCTTTAAAGAGGTGAGTATCACACTTACGAGACTCAAGGACCACAGTTACCTTGGGATAAGGGTTCCCTAAATGCAAAACAAGTTAGGAAGCTAAACGGCTTATAGAAGGTTATTTTGGTAATTATGCTCTTGTAGATAGGGTTGTTATGGTAACGGTAAAGTTACCATTACCATACCATTACCAGTCGATTGGTAACCATTTTTACTTAAAATCGCATACCATTTAAGACAGTATAGAAACGGTAAATTTACCATTTTTAACGGTAAACTATCGCTAGTATTTATTCAATACCAGCGATAACGGTAATTTTACCAATTAATTTAGATTGTATGTATATTTATCTGATATGCTTTATTACATGCCTTTAAAACCAAACAAGTGATTACATTTAGTTCAATAATCTGGTGAAATGATTCCAATTGCACTTATTTTCTTTCTCATGTATGTTTTTTTTTCTAAACTAACACTTCATATGGTAAGATAAAGATGCACTGTGTACAAAAAATATTTCAAGATACAAACTTTGATGGACAAACAGTAATTTACCATTATCAGGGTAACAATTACCAAATTATCGGTATACCAGTGTAACACCCCACTCCCGCTATGGTCACTCACAATGGGAATGCCATAACATCGGTGGAGTATTTTAGTGAATATAGAACAGAAAAATTACTACAAGACAGATATAAATAGTACTTGAAATTTTAAAACATCATCTCATAACAGCGGAAGTAAAACATGTCTGGTTACATCATAAACCCATAATAAAAGTCAAGTACAATATCCATCAAAATAAAGAAGTACATAATCCCACTCTCATACAATAGCCAAAACAAAAGAAAAGATAACTGGATAACTGGAGCTTTACATCTACCCAAGCTCCTAAAGACTGGAACAGCAATCCGATCAAGCTCCACTACTGCTAGGATCCACCACAGGACCTGAGGGTTGGGAAAAAGATAAAAACAACGGGGTCAGACATAAGTCTGAGCGAGTCCTATAACTTCAACAATACAATCGTTAAAGTAACCAGAGAAGACATGAATTGATATACGGTAACATATAGGGATGAATAGCTACCCTAACAGTCAACTAAACTAAGATAAAGGATAAAGACGCATCTACCCTTCCTAAGGTAAATTACTAAACTGCACCACACCAGTCGTTCCTAACTTAAAGGTTGATCCCTCCCCTGGACTTATAGAATTAACTTAATAGTACTTGCGTACCCCTAGGTGACCAAGTAGGCGCCACAGGGCCCTACAATCCACTAGGTGTACACACTACTCCCCATTCGATCGGCTCCCTAACGTAGATACCCGTGCTGGCCCCACCGTGGGGTGTACCATTCCCCAACGTGGCAACCTGATAAAACTAACGGTGCACGGCTTATATCTACACGATGCAACAACGGCTTACCTACCAGCCCGGGCCCACTCACGCATATGAAGCCCGTTGGACTTGCGTTGCCACCGCTAACCCGTTTGCCTCTTATAGTCAAGCCCAGTATGCGTGTCCCGTCCTCGACATGGGTCGAGCCCACAAAGATACGTATGGGTTACTGGTTGAAATGGGCCTCCACAAGCTACCCACCTAAGCTTGTCCCTTTTTCTAGTATATCCCACTTAACCTTTTAATCATGTTTTAATTACATGTTTCCACTTTGGTTAAGTATTCTAATCGTATTTTCTATTGCCACTCAAGGCAATCACTAGATTTTCTCATGCCACCCAAGGCACCCACTTAACCCCTCATGTCCCTCTACATGCTAATGTGGTTAAGTGTTTCTTAATTAATTAATTAAGAACGTAACCTTTGTAAAGACCTCTCACATTAGACTGTCTTTTATGACCGCTGGTTAAGCCGGTTGGTTCCGGGCAGCCTTATGTCATAACAGAGTCTAACCTCGTGTCTTTACATTAATCACGTATTTAGTTTGTGCCTAAGACCTCTCACATTGGGCTAACACTTGTAGCAACTGGTTAAGCCGGTTGGGTCCGGGCAGTTTTACGCTACAACTGAGTCCAACCTCGTGTCTTAGTCAATTAATTACACCTAATTAATCACCCTCATAATTTTATATTAATTATCCCTAGTTAATCAAGTTTTTCTTAACATGGGTAGACCTAACTCAATAGGTAAATTCCCATGGGGTAGACCTAACTCAATAGGTAAATTCCCAACACATAGTATGGGTACACCTAACTAAATAGGCAAATTCCCATACTATGTTCATTTATTTATATTATGCATAATTATATTAATTTCACACAATCTTATTAACCTATGCATTTAATTACCCCCATCGTTCCCACGTAATTTCGTTCTCATGATATAACACACATAAAAGGTGTCAACTTGCATATGAATGAACCTGTTTCGAAGGTGCCATCTTGCATATTAACAAACACATAACTTGCACATGCACTTGCATAACATGTCACATAACTTGCATATAATATGTCACATAACTTACATATTCACTTGCATAACCAACTTGCATATTAACTCATAGACTTGCATAATGTGTCATCATGAACTTGCATATTAACAAACATATAACTTGCATATTTACATACATGTAACTTGCATATTAACAAACATGTAACTTGCATATTAACAAACATGTAACTTGCATATTTACATACATGTGACTTGCATATTAACAAACATGAATCTTGCATATTAACAAACATGTAACTTGCATATTTACTTACATGTAACTTGCATATTAACAAACATGTAACTTGCATATTAACAAACATGTAACTTGCATATTAACAAACATGTAACTTGCATATTTACATACATGTAACTTGCATAGCATATCACCATGAACTTGCATAACATGCATATGATTACATAGCCCACAACTTGCATATTTAGCATCATGCAAACATAACATACATCATATTAAACTTGCATAAACTTACATACTCAACATGCATAAACATAAGATTAATGCTAACATCATATCATATGATTCAAAGCTCATTAACCCACATACAAAACCATAAATCCCATCACATCTCATCTAATTAGTTTACCAAAAGATCATCAAAGTGATAGAAACTCACAACTAGCAATTTTGCACACCAAATGAAGAAGATTAAGATGCTAAGAAGGGATTAGAGGTTGATTAGAGAGTAATTAGCATGCAACCCTCTTCATTGATTTGTGGAGGCCATGATCAAGTTGCATTTTGCCATAGTTTAATTACTAGGTTTAATTATGAATGAATTAGGGTAGGGTTGGGGTCTTATTTATAGGATTAGAAAGTGTTTTAGGCCCTTAGATTAACCCTAGATTAGATTAGGACCCTTAGATTTAGGAACCCTCTAGAACATGGCCCTAGACTCAGCCAAGACCAAACCTGGTGCACCCAGACCAGCAGGGCCGACACCCTGTGTCGACACCCCTGTCGACAGGGCTGTCGACACCCCTGTCGACATGGCTGTCGACACGGGCTAGGCGGGAATTTCCCCCCCCCCCTTTCCTCTTTTGGCTCCAAACTTGTTTTTCAAATCTGAAATTTAAATTTAAATTTCCTAAAACTTCTTTGGGCCATAACCGGGCCATACGGACTCCGATTCTCAAAAACTCGGTCTCTATTTCGCGTATTTTTCCGAGACGAACGCAATGACGCAGCCCGTTTCCCCTGGTTCTTCCATCTGAGATTAATTATACTTTAATTTCTAACCATTAGTGTTAATTGAAATTCGGGGTGTTACATTCTCCCCTACTTAAAGGATTTCGTCCTCGAAATCTCTAAGTTAAGAAGAACGTATCCTACCAACCAAACAACCATCTACTAAACCATCAACCACAAGCAACCATTATCCTTAGAAACTTCTAATGATGTATGAACATATGCAGAAAGTGTGTGTATATGTCCGTATACTAATGCAAAATCAGGCGGTCTACTGATTCAGTCGACCTCCTTAATGCAAACCATGATAGTGCCATGCATCCAATATGTATGCGAAACCCTATTGACACATACAAATTTCTACATGCGTGCACAACCATACAAAAAATGCATCATCCACATGACAACACAGCCATGATACATCCATCAATTTTATCTACCACATCCATTTATGCAATATGCAACATGAAGTGTCTGAGCCGATCTAGTGCCTATTGTGTGTGTATATGCGTCCACGAGCAACCACTAGCAATCAATTGCATCCACATGCATCCATCAACCATAACATGTTTCAAACACATGTTTCAACCATAGGCTTACCTTATCTAAAGGTCAAATAGTACTAACGAGAGGACATACTAAAGATAAGATAAGTACTAGACAAGCAATAAAGGAGAAGTTAAAAGACATACTCTCAAAAAGAAATGGATACAAAGAGCGCATCTTCGCTTCCGTCTCCCAAGTAGCATTGCTTTCGTCATCTCCCCATTGCACTTTAACTAGCTGAACTTCTCTGTTCCTCAACTTCCTAGTTTCTGACCCAAGGATGCGAGTAGGAGCTCGTCGAATCGTCGCATCACGCTCTACCTCTACATCTCTAAGCAAGCTCGGCTCTACCACCTCCGCGGTCTCATGTAAGCACTTTCTCAGATGTGATACATGGAATACATCATGAACACCACTAAGTCTGTCGGGCAACTCCACCCTATATGCCATACGTCCAATCCTTTCCTTAATAGGAAACGGCCCAACAAACCTTGGTGCTAACTTCCCAACGGACCCAAAGCGAACAACATTTCTCAATGGAGATACTTTGACAAAAACCATATCCCCAACCTCAAACTCAAGATCCGTCCTCCTCCGATCCGCATAAGATTTCTGTCTATCTTGCGCTGCCTTCATCCTTCTACGAATCAAATCAATCTTCTCTGAAGTCTCTCTAACCATATCTGGCCCAAGCAAGATCTTATCCGTAGATTCCCACCAACATGTAGGAGATCGACAAGGCCTTCCATAAAGAGCTTCGAAAGGTGCCATGCCAATACTGGACTGAAAGCTGTTATTATATGCGAACTCCACCAAAGGAAGATGTTCTTCCCATGTACCTCCAAAATCCAAGATACAAAGCCTCAAGAGATCTTCTAAGATACGGTTCACCCTCTCGGTCTGACCGTCCGTCTGAGGATGATATGCGGTGCTCAAACACAACTGAGTCCCTACCGCCTCTTGCAAACTTCTCCAAAACTCACTAGTGAAGATAGGATCTCGATCACTCACAATGCTGGATGGTACGCCATGCAATCTAACAATCTCTCTAACATAGACTGAAGCAAGCCATGGAGCGGTCCTCTTACTTTTCACGGGTATAAAATGGGCACTCTTGGTAAGTCTGTCCACCACAACCCAAATTCCCGTATTGCCCTTCCTCGATCTCGGTAATCCATCGAGACACTATCCCACTTCCATTGCGGGACTTCCAATGGGTGTAGCAACCCACCGGGTTTCCTTTGCTCCGCTTTAACTTGTTGGCACACTAAGCATCTAGCCACATACTCGGCCACATCTTTCTTCATACCAGCCCAGAAGAAAACTCTCTTCATGTCTTGGTACATTTTGTCTCCACCGGGATGAATAGTCATTCTTGAACGATGTGCATCATCCAAAATAGCCTTCTTCAAACCCTCATCTTGCGGTACACAAAGTCTACCGTCTCTATGCAACCATCCTTTATCATTTATGGTGTATCTACCCAAATGGCTGGACGACTCCCCCCTCATAAGCTTCTCTACCAACTCAACCAACTGTGGGTCGTCTCGCTGAGCCTCGCCGATCCGTCTCAAAAGAGTAGGTCTAACCTCCAAGGATGCCAACAAACCAGGTACAAAATCCACAGAGGGTCTGAAGTCAAACAAAGAAAGAAACTCCAAGCTTCGCCGTTCCACGAACAATGGACTCAAAGATAGCCTTTTTCTACTCAAGGCGTCCGCCACCACGTTACCCTTGCCAGGAGTATACGCTATCTCGAAATCATAGGATGCTAAGAACTCCATCCACCTTTGCTGTCTTAAGTTTAAATCCTTCTGAGAGAATAAGTACTTCAATGATTTATGGTCGGTGAACAACTCGAATCTCTCACCAAGAAGATAATGGCGCCAAGACTTAAGTGCGAAAACAATCGCGGCCAACTCTAGATCATGGGTAGGGTAATTCTTCTCATGCACTCTCAATTGTCTCCCTCCATAGGCTATTACCCTTCCCTCCTGCATCAAGACTGCGCCTAATCCTGTCCCACAAGCATCGGTATAAACAACAAACGGCTTACTCCCATCTGGGAGCACTAAAACTGGAGCGGTGGTCAAAGCTCTCTTTAACCGTCGGAAAGCATCATCACAATCTACGTCCCATAAGAAAACCAGATTCTTCTTCGTCAAGCGGGTTAATGGGGTTGATACCTTCGCGAAGTCTTTGATGAACTTCCTATAATATCCTGCCAACCCCAAGAAACTTCTTACCTCGGTAGCATTTCTAGGAACTTTCCAATCCTGGATAGATACTATCTTTGCGGGATCCACAGCTATCCCTTCCTTAGAGACCACATGCCCTAAGAATCGCACTTCTCTTCTCCAAAAATGACATTTAGAGAATTTAGCTTTAAGACTATGTGCTCGAAGAGTCTCCAACACTTCCTTGAGATGTAAGGCATGCTCTTCTTCACTCTTGGAAAAGACCAAGATGTCATCCACAAAAACTACTACAAACTTATTCAGATACTCTCTGAACACTCTACTCATGAGATCAACAAAGTATGCAGGGGCGTTTGTCAACCCAAATGGCATCACTAGCCACTCATAAAAACCATCCGGAGTCCGGAAAGCAGTCTTTTCTATACTGTCCTCCGCCACTCTCAACTGATGAAACCCTGTAGCTAAATCCATCTGTGAAAACACTGAGGCGCCAACTAACTGATCAAAGAGATCATCTATCCTCGGCAATGGGTGTCTATTCTTCTTTGTGAGCTTATTAAGTTCTCTATAATCCACACAAAGTCTGAGGGACCCATCCGCCTTTGTGGCAAATACTACTGGAGCTCCCCACTCCGATATACTTCGCCTTATGAACCCCTTCTCAAGCAACTCCCCTACTTGCTTATGAAGTTCTCTTCTCTCACGAGGAGCCATGTGGCGCACTGGCAAAGACACTGGTTTGGCATTATCCACCAAATAAATTCGGAAATCTATCTCCCGCTTCGGAGGTAAATTCTTCACTTCTTCAAACACATCCGGATATTCCCGGACTACTCTGACAGAACGCAAACTCTCGACCGAAGCATCGAGTGATTCAAGATAACTTAGCAAAACAGATTCCATGGGATTACAAGAGATCTCGAGAGTATTACCCAAGCGGGTCATAAGCCTGACAACTCTCCTTTCACAATCAAGAACGGCACCATTACTGGATAACCAGTCCATGCCCAAAATCAACCCATAGCCCGTGAAGCCCAATACAAAAGCATCACATCTAAACTCAACGCTAAGTATAGAAATCTTCAAACCCAAACATATCATAGACAAATATATAGAGCCCCCAATTGGGTTTGAAACAACTAAGGGATCATCAACTAGACTGGTGTCTAAGTGCAGTGACTCAACTAACGATGATGAGATAAAAGAATGCGATGCGCCAGAGTCAAACAAAGTACGAACTGGATGATCACACAGAAAAACCAGACTTTCAACGGAAATAGTTCTACCTCTCTGCTGAATCGGTGGAACTGAGAGAACCTGAACTTGCCCCCCTGACTGAGGTGGTGCTATAAGAGCTTGCACCTGACCTCCTGAGGTAGACCCCGTCTTCTGCCCCTTCTTTGGGCAGTTTTTCACAAGATGCCCTGCTTCACCACAATGAAAGCAACCGGTCTTCTTCTTTTTGCGACAATCCTTACTGAGGTGGCCTGGTGTTCCACAATTGAAGCACTTCTTCTTTGTCTTCTTCTTGTCACCATTGCCCTTTCCACCCTTGCCTTGTTGTTGTTGTTGCGGTTTCTTCTGATCCCCCTTTTTCTCTGGTGCCTTAGAATTCTTATCATCCTCATGCATAAGTGCCATGTAGACAAGCTTCTCAAAGGTGGCCCCCATAGGAATGTGAGTCATAGCTATTCCTTGCAATGGTTCGTTCAAGCCTTTAACGAACCTCAAAGCCTTCTTCTCCGGTGTATTCACCAACTCTATGCCAAACCTTGCTAATTGATTGAATTTGTTGACATATTCTTTCACCGTGAGATTCCCTTGCTTCAAATTCAAGAACTTCTCCATAAACAGATTCTCTTCCGCCCTTGAGAGAAACTTAGCCCCAAACCTTTGCTTAAAATCTGCCCAAGAGTCAATAGGGCGTTCTCCGTTAGTGACCTCCCACCAGAATGAGGCCTCTCCCTTCATCAACCAAGCCGCCAACTTGACTTTCTTTCCCTCTTCCACTTCAAAGATATCTAGCAACTCTTCCACTTCCTTAAGCCAATCTCTAGCCTCTACGAAAGTCTCTGAACCTAGAAAAGGTTTTCCTCCTATAGCCTTGAACTCCTTGCAAACCTTAGCAAAATTATCCACTCTAGGCTGAGGAGGAGGAACGGTTGTCTCTGGTGTAGTAGCATTGGCTGGACCCGCAGCCGCGGCCCTAGCTTCTTGTAACCTCCTATACCATAGTGGTATAACTAAACCTTCCGGGATGTTAAGATCTTCAGCCATGCTGAAACGAAAGAGGAAAGATTCAAAAAGGAGATTCCGAAAGATAAAGATATGGCTATTGGGGATTATGCTTTTCTTTTTCAAAAACTTTTTCTCTTAAAAGACATGCTTTTGAAAATACTTTCTTCGAAAATACTCTTAGAAAATAGTTTTTCTAAAAAAAATTATCTGTTCTGGTAACCTTAAGCTCTGATACCACGTGTAACACCCCACTCCCGCTATGGTCACTCACAATGGGAATGCCATAACATCGGTGGAGTATTTTAGTGAATATAGAACAGAAAAATTACTACAAGACAGATATAAATAGTACTTGAAATTTTAAAACATCATCTCATAACAGCGGAAGTAAAACATGTCTGGTTACATCATAAACCCATAATAAAAGTCAAGTACAATATCCATCAAAATAAAGAAGTACATAATCCCACTCTCATACAATAGCCAAAACAAAAGAAAAGATAACTGGATAACTGGAGCTTTACATCTACCCAAGCTCCTAAAGACTGGAACAGCAATCCGATCAAGCTCCACTACTGCTAGGATCCACCACAGGACCTGAGGGTTGGGAAAAAGATAAAAACAACGGGGTCAGACATAAGTCTGAGCGAGTCCTATAACTTCAACAATACAATCGTTAAAGTAACCAGAGAAGACATGAATTGATATACGGTAACATATAGGGATGAATAGCTACCCTAACAGTCAACTAAACTAAGATAAAGGATAAAGACGCATCTACCCTTCCTAAGGTAAATTACTAAACTGCACCACACCAGTCGTTCCTAACTTAAAGGTTGATCCCTCCCCTGGACTTATAGAATTAACTTAATAGTACTTGCGTACCCCTAGGTGACCAAGTAGGCGCCACAGGGCCCTACAATCCACTAGGTGTACACACTACTCCCCATTCGATCGGCTCCCTAACGTAGATACCCGTGCTGGCCCCACCGTGGGGTGTACCATTCCCCAACGTGGCAACCTGATAAAACTAACGGTGCACGGCTTATATCTACACGATGCAACAACGGCTTACCTACCAGCCCGGGCCCACTCACGCATATGAAGCCCGTTGGACTTGCGTTGCCACCGCTAACCCGTTTGCCTCTTATAGTCAAGCCCAGTATGCGTGTCCCGTCCTCGACATGGGTCGAGCCCACAAAGATACGTATGGGTTACTGGTTGAAATGGGCCTCCACAAGCTACCCACCTAAGCTTGTCCCTTTTTCTAGTATATCCCACTTAACCTTTTAATCATGTTTTAATTACATGTTTCCACTTTGGTTAAGTATTCTAATCGTATTTTCTATTGCCACTCAAGGCAATCACTAGATTTTCTCATGCCACCCAAGGCACCCACTTAACCCCTCATGTCCCTCTACATGCTAATGTGGTTAAGTGTTTCTTAATTAATTAATTAAGAACGTAACCTTTGTAAAGACCTCTCACATTAGACTGTCTTTTATGACCGCTGGTTAAGCCGGTTGGTTCCGGGCAGCCTTATGTCATAACAGAGTCTAACCTCGTGTCTTTACATTAATCACGTATTTAGTTTGTGCCTAAGACCTCTCACATTGGGCTAACACTTGTAGCAACTGGTTAAGCCGGTTGGGTCCGGGCAGTTTTACGCTACAACTGAGTCCAACCTCGTGTCTTAGTCAATTAATTACACCTAATTAATCACCCTCATAATTTTATATTAATTATCCCTAGTTAATCAAGTTTTTCTTAACATGGGTAGACCTAACTCAATAGGTAAATTCCCATGGGGTAGACCTAACTCAATAGGTAAATTCCCAACACATAGTATGGGTACACCTAACTAAATAGGCAAATTCCCATACTATGTTCATTTATTTATATTATGCATAATTATATTAATTTCACACAATCTTATTAACCTATGCATTTAATTACCCCATCGTTCCCACGTAATTTCGTTCTCATGATATAACACACATAAAAGGTGTCAACTTGCATATGAATGAATCTGTTTCGAAGGTGCCATCTTGCATATTAACAAACACATAACTTGCACATGCACTTGCATAACATGTCACATAACTTGCATATAATATGTCACATAACTTACATATTCACTTGCATAACCAACTTGCATATTAACTCATAGACTTGCATAATGTGTCATCATGAACTTGCATATTAACAAACATATAACTTGCATATTTACATACATGTAACTTGCATATTAACAAACATGTAACTTGCATATTAACAAACATGTAACTTGCATATTTACATACATGTGACTTGCATATTAACAAACATGAATCTTGCATATTAACAAACATGTAACTTGCATATTTACTTACATGTAACTTGCATATTAACAAACATGTAACTTGCATATTAACAAACATGTAACTTGCATATTAACAAACATGTAACTTGCATATTTACATACATGTAACTTGCATAGCATATCACCATGAACTTGCATAACATGCATATGATTACATAGCCCACAACTTGCATATTTAGCATCATGCAAACATAACATACATCATATTAAACTTGCATAAACTTACATACTCAACATGCATAAACATAAGATTAATGCTAACATCATATCATATGATTCAAAGCTCATTAACCCACATACAAAACCATAAATCCCATCACATCTCATCTAATTAGTTTACCAAAAGATCATCAAAGTGATAGAAACTCACAACTAGCAATTTTGCACACCAAATGAAGAAGATTAAGATGCTAAGAAGGGATTAGAGGTTGATTAGAGAGTAATTAGCATGCAACCCTCTTCATTGATTTGTGGAGGCCATGATCAAGTTGCATTTTGCCATAGTTTAATTACTAGGTTTAATTATGAATGAATTAGGGTAGGGTTGGGGTCTTATTTATAGGATTAGAAAGTGTTTTAGGCCCTTAGATTAACCCTAGATTAGATTAGGACCCTTAGATTTAGGAACCCTCTAGAACATGGCCCTAGACTCAGCCAAGACCAAACCTGGTGCACCCAGACCAGCAGGGCCGACACCCTGTGTCGACACCCCTGTCGACAGGGCTGTCGACACCCCTGTCGACACCCCTGTCGACATGGCTGTCGACACGGGCTAGGCGGGAATTTCCCCCCCCTTTCCTCTTTTGGCTCCAAACTTGTTTTTCAAATCTGAAATTTAAATTTAAATTTCCTAAAACTTCTTTGGGCCATAACCGGGCCATACGGACTCCGATTCTCAAAAACTCGGTCTCTATTTCGCGTATTTTTCCGAGACGAACGCAATGACGCAGCCCGTTTCCCCTGGTTCTTCCATCTGAGATTAATTATACTTTAATTTCTAACCATTAGTGTTAATTGAAATTCGGGGTGTTACAACCAGTCTTCGGTATACCAGTCGATCGGTAATAGTAATGGTAAGCAAATTTGGGTTACCAGTAAAATCGGTACGGTAACGGTATTTGCCAAATGGTAACAGTAACCATTATCATAACAGCCCTACTTGTAGAAGGTTCTGTAGGATCTAAATTAACCCTAGAGGGGGGGTGAATAGGGTTTATCGCAGATTTTCATAGAGTAATTAAATAATAACAGCACAGATAATAATCAGAATAAATACGAAATATAAATAACACACAGATTTACCCAGCTTCGGCAAAAACACTGCCTACTGCTGCATTCCCCAAGGTTTCTACTAGGAGTTAAAACAATCTTTACGCTTATAATCCCCTGTAAACTCCCCACACTCGCTCCCAACTGTTCTTAACCCTACGCTCAAAACCCTGCACTGGTTTTTATCCCCAAAACCAGATTTCCCCAAATTACAAACCTTGTAATTCGTCTCCCTAGTTTTAGAGACAAACTAGAAAACTCTAGACTTGATAACAAATTGAAATTAAAGACGAATAAAAATCAAAACAATAAAAAAAACCAAAAGAAAAAACTTTGAAAACCCTAGGTATTAAAATAAGGGTTATCCCCTTTGGTTTAAAACTTGGCCAGCTCTTTTTATTTGCTTTACTCCTTTTCACTTGAGTCCGATCACTTTGTTACTGTAAAAATGGCGGCTCTAGGGTTTCCTTCTGAAATAGAAATGGAGACTGTGATTAGGGTTTTGATTCTGGAATCGGATTCTCTTCAATTTGAGGCCGCCGCTCTGTTGCGTGATGATCTCGAATTTTTAGTGGCTATCCTCTTCAATTTGATGTTGAATTCTCGATCCAAGCTTCCTCCTTTCCTGGTATGAATTTTAATTTGAGATTCAGTTTTGAATTAGTGCTTGAACTTGGATGGACCGAAAGCCTGTGATGATTGGTGTTTAAATAGGATTAAAAATTCGATATTCTCTGATTTTGTATTACACTTGGTTAATGATATATACGATAATTTTGGAGCTTGAAATCTTCTGGAATTCTGGTGATTTCTTCGATTTTAAAATTCTGGCTTTTTGAAGTGGTCATTATAGATTATAACTTTGAATCAGTTTTTCTGGAACTATATTTACATTTCCTAATTGACCATTTCTAGAGTAATTTTCGAATTAGTCTTTTTGTTTCTTCCTGGATATTTAAAAAAAAACTGAATTTGATTTGTCAAACACCTTGAATTGCTGCTTCATTTAAACTCTTTAATTCCTTATGAACTGATACTAAACTTGAATCAAGCAGTGTTCTGATTCATGAATAAGAATTGGTGCATAAAAAACTTGAATTTTTGCCACGATTGGTTGAACAGATGCTACCCTGATTTTGTTTTGCTGTAAAATAAGAATTGATATTGCACTTGACATTTTGTTGTGCTTTGTTTATTTGTGGCCCCCTTGCTTCAATATTTGATATATCGAGTACTCTAGTTTGTAGTTCCATTTTTTCTGTCCTTCACCTGAACTAATACTTTTAGTGTCCATCTAATATTAAAGAAATGTTGATACTTAACACTTGATTTTCTGTTGCTTGCGCACATTTATTTTGGTATTCATGTTGAACACCTTGCTCCTGCTTGCCTGAAATACATTCCTATGTCACTTTTAAACCCGGTCTGTAATACTGTTTTGTACCATGTCTTGATACTCCTTTGACTTTGTAGCACCACCTGTGTTTATTGCTGTATCGCTTGTAAATGCTTGGCCATATATCACTGTCTTAACCATTGGCTTATACTTGTTCTCCTTCATGTATATGCCATGTACACCAGTGCATTTTACCATGTATCCATGCATTTATCTTTGAACATTTATCCCTAGAGCACCCTGAAAATGACTTGTTTTATAATATGATCGACCATTGCTGCACCATTTATACTCTGTCACTTGCACCTGCTGTTAAGCACACACAGTTTCATACTTCTTATTTGAACTTGTTTACTTGCATTTGGGCTACTCGAGCTTGCCATGTGTATGACTCGACCACTTTGATCATGTATATAGTTCTCTTCACTGGCTTGTATTACTTGTGTGTGAGTTACACTGACACAAGCTTGGATGTAATATTCTTGTGCCATGTTTTCCATTGAAGAGTTGCTTGTTCTTTTTGCTTTACTGTCATGAGTCATGATGCACTTGTTCACTTGAACCATATGTGTTTTAATCTTGTAACTATACTTGCAGTATGAAACAGAAATTCCACTTGATCATTTGTTGTCTTGCCAAAACATATCCATTAACCTTTGAGTGCATACACTGTTGCTACTGTGACCAGAATAGTTTGTGTACTTGTCATTATTATATTTGCTCTGAAACATGTGTAGTTGCACCAATAACTTATTCCATGTATTAGTGTTTGACTCGAACCATTTGCATATGTTCCTTGGGCATGCTTGCTTGACTTCTGTTTGGTTTGTGCACTTGTCCAGGCTGTCACTATTTTTGTTGCTTTTCCATATTGTTGTTTGTGCCTTTCCTAGTTGTGTTTACTGTCTTGAATGTTTTATCACCATTTTTATTTGTGCGCTGGGTTAAGACGGTCCTTGTGGCTAGTCCTCAGTTGCTCACCATATTGGCGAGGCAGTGCACACGTGTATACATGTGTGTATATGCAGCCAACCAGACAATTTTTCATGTCCCTGCATATCAGACCAAGTCTAGAAAAATGATGAGAAACACACCGTAATTCTGAGGCAAATAAAATTAAAAAAAAAAATTTGTCTGTATTGAATTTTATTTTTGTTGCAGTCTACTGTGTGTGTTCTTTTGTATGTGACAGGTATGAAGATGATGAACTGGATTGGAGCACATGAAGATTCAGAAGACTGAAGACAGAGTGTCGGTGTGTGTGTATATGTAAATGTAATGAGGAGTCTGTGTATATGAGAGTGGTTGTAGACATGACTGAATAGAATTGTACTGTTATTTGTAATAAACAGATTTGATTGAAATAAAATATTATTTTATTGTGTTCAATTCAATCTGTCTATTTTTATTTGAATTCATTCATGTGTGATGTGTCATGTCAGAAATATTCAAATATATTTAAGTGAATTGTAAATAGTGGAGTGATGTATATGTACTATTTCAATTGTAAAAATAAAATATTTATTCGAATACAAACACTATTTGGATCTGTATAGAAGTGTTCTAATCAATAAATATTTATTTCTGTGTGTAAGATATAGAATAGTACCGCTTTCAAACACATTTAAAAAATAATATATATATATATATATATGTGTGTGTTTGTTATCATCAAACAAAAATCATATAATTGTGTATACAATACTGTTATATACAACAATCTCCCCCTTTTGATGACGACAAGCATATACAAGATTTTGAATGTGTTAAATGTGTTTGTACGTGAAATATATTACTCCCCCTATTTATTTGCTCCCCCACAACTGAACTCCCCCTATATATGTGGAAAATATGAATGATGAAATCCAATTGACCATTCTCCCATCCAATTGACCATTCTCCCTCTAGATATTTAATTTCCAATTTTAAAATATTCTTGAATTAAATACTCATCAGTCAAAATCTTGACAATTCTCCCCCTTTTGTTATCATTAAAAGGATAATAGAAATCTAAACAGTGATGAATATCGACTAGAAATTAAAATCAAGAGAGAATATATATTGCAAATCCCATTTAATCAAACAAAAATCATAATAATCTTTAAATCAATAGCAAATTTCACTTTCAGAATGAAAGGGATTTACGATGGATTTATAGAATGAGGAGAGTTCAATAAAAATTGAATATTTGAATATGAATTTTGAAGATTTTAAAAATACTCAAATTTTGTGTTAAGCACTTTCTAACCATGCATAGCCCAAAGGTCTTTTAAATGGGGTTAGTAGTAACTTAACTCTATCCTCTCTAATGATTTCCATCCATGCACAGCCCAAAGGTCTTTTAAGTGAGAATAGAAGCACATAGAGATTAAGGTAATTCACCCACGCATAACTGCGAGGACGTTTAAATGGGAGTGAATACCAAGGATAAATTATTTATTTGTTTATTATTTTATTTTTTTAATTCCAAGAATAATTAGAACTCCCCAAATTAAATAAAACCATGATGAATGACAGAATATGGTAGATATAAAAGATGGTCGTGAAATAAGCTCTAATTCAAAGATATTATAAAATCTGTCCAATCATCATAAGATTTAAAATAATATCTCCTCTATTTATGAATTGCACCATAGTCACAACTCATCACAAATTCATAAATCTATTAATAATTTTAATGGGTCACAAAATGGTTCAAATTAATCAATAATTTCAATTTTTGAATAAATAATTTTAAAATTGAAAATATCAATTTCAAGAGGAGTTTTTGAAAATATCAATGCAATTGAAAGTCAGTTTTAAAAATCTATCAGTAGGATATGGAATTTTCTAATATTTTTAACATTGATTGCTCCTAGACAATTTTAAAAACACTTATATATTTAATTCAAATTGTCTATGGAAATTAAAGATATTTTATCACTGATTTTTCAACTCATCGTTCAATCACTAAATCAAATCAATTTCCTTATCAGAGCAGCACAAGATCATTTTCGAAGCAAGAATCACAATTGACATTCTCAGAGAATTTTTAGACAAACACAAGAAACAGTCAACGATCAAATCTGAAGATAATTATTTGAAATCACCTGAGGAAAAAAAATCAATTTTTATAATCCAAGAATTTCAACAATCAATAACGAATGTTTTCAAAATTAACCAAGTAAAAATTAAAGAGAATAAAAGAAATAAAACTAAAAAAAACTAAAAAGGAATTAAAAAAATGAGTTTAGAGACTGGCTTACCATAATCAATGTGATCCAATGAATCTCCAACTCTGAATCTATGGCTAAGGAACTTCAAACAATTCAATAAAGTGGAACAACTTGAATTATATCTCTTTTAAGCACAGTCGTTCCTTAGCCTCCCTCGGTACCTAAATGATTATAGAATCGAGTGGTCTAACAAAGATTGTTTTACCACTCTTATCTTCGTTTACACGTTTTGGTACCCAAACCCGTTTATATAACAATACATTACTATTCAATAGTGTATCCTTTGGAACCCAAATTCGTTTAGATTTATTTAAATTTATTTTATTATTTTTTGGAATCCAAACAGATTTAAATGAATTGTTTTTAAACGAGTTATCAATTTGTTTATGATTTAAAAACCCTTTGAAATTGTTAAATTTTAAAAATTCAATTTGATCATTTTCAAAACCATTTAAAGTATTTTTAAAATCATTAGAATTTTGTTTTTCAACTTAATCAGATCCAAAGCCAAGTCCATTTTTATTTTGAACAAAAAATTGGTTTTTTAACAACATATTCAACGATTTCTCTCCTTTGGAAACTTTAGTCAAAGTTGACTCAAGTCATTGAATTTTAAATTTAAGGTTGCTATTTTCTTTCATTAAATTTGAACAACGATTAATAGCGATTTTCCTCTTTTGAGCATCAGTTTGTTTTAAAATCAAATTTTCGTTTTCAAGTGCTTTGATTTTAGCATTGGACTTGGAATTTTCAATTTCAAATTGTTTTCGCTTTTCAAAATCAAGTTTTTCAGATTCTCTAAACTTTTCAATCTCCTTTTCAAAATCATGATTTTCGTTCTTCAAATTCACGTTTTCACTTTTAAGTAACTCAAGATCAGTTTTTAATTTCAAAGAATCGTTACTTAAAAATTGACATTTTTCGCATTCTGAAAACGGTGAATTCTTAACCTTTTCAAGTTTTCTTTCTAAACTATTATTTTCTTGAACTAGTTTTGACCTATCAAATTTCAATTTCTTAACTTTTAATTCAAGAGAATCAACAGTTTTCGTGAGGTCGTGACATATTAAAATTAGTTCTTTACAGGTAAAATTCGATACCTCACCAGAATCCTCTTCCGAATCCGATTGAACCATAAGACACAAATTTGCTTCTTCTTCATCACTTTCAGAAACTTCTTCTCCTTCCTCGTCATCCCATGTAGCAGAAAAAGCCTTCTTCTTCCTTCTGAACTTCTTCCTCTTTTCATTTTTAAGCTGTAGGCAATTTAGTTTGATATGTCCGGGATTCTTGCAATTGTAGCAAAACACTTCATCGTCTAAACTATCTGAACTTTCGGACTTGTCAGTTTTTGAATTCTTCTTTCGTGGTTTGTATTTTCCTTTGGGCCACTTTTTCAAAACCATGGCTAGCTCTTCAGCGGGATCATCATCATTACTTTCAACAGAATTATTTAAAGAGATTGTCTTTTTCTTTGATTCAGAATCCTTTCATTCTTCTCTTGCTTTTAACTCCATCTCATAAGTAATCAGATTTCCGATCAACTCTTCCATGCTTACTTTATTCAGATCTTTTGATTCTTGTATCGCTGTCACCTTAGCTTCAAAATTCGTCGGTAGCACTCTCAATATTTTTCTGATCAATTCCACTTCGGTATAGCTTTTGCCAAGAGCTTTTGCATTGTAGACTGGTGACGAGAAGCGTCCATACATCTCTTTTATATCTTCGTCTCTTTGCATAGAGAAATTTTCATATTCGTTGTTGAGTAGAGCGAGACGAGATTCCTTCACTTGAGATGTACCTTCTTGTGTGACCTCCAACGTATGCCATATTTCCTGTGCAGTCTCACAATGAGAAATTCGATTAAATTCAGTTTTATTAAGAGTACAGATTAAAGCATTCATCGCTTTGGAATTAGTTGAAAATAATTGTTTATCATTAGCATCCCACTTGTATTTTGATTTAGGAATTTCAATACCACTAACAATAACAGTGGGAGATCTATAACCCGTTTCAATAATATGCCACACATCATAGTCGACGGAACTCAAATAAAAAAAATTCATCCTAGCTTTCCAATATGCATAATCAGTTCCATCAAACATTGGTGGCCTAGCTATGGACTGACCCTCAGAAAAAGCGTTATTAGACAGATTCATGACTCTAGAGTTGAAATAAAATAAAAAATACCTGCTCTTATACCACTTGTAGGATCTAAATTAACCCTAGAGGGGGGGTGAATAGGGTTTATCGCAGATTTTCCCAGAGTAAATAAATAATAACATCACAGATAATAATCAGAATAAATGCGGAAAATAAATAACACACAAATTTACCCAGCTTCGGCAAAAACACTGCCTACTGCTGTATTCCCCAAGGTTTCTACTAGGAGTTAGAACAATCACTACACTTACAATCCCCTGTAAACTCGCGACACTCGCTCCCAACTGTTCTTAACCCTACGCTCAAAATCCTGCACTGGTTTTTATCCCCAAAACCAGATTTCTCCAAATTACAAACCCTGTAATTCGTCTCCCTAGTTTTAGAGACAAACTAGAAAACTTTAGACTTGATAACAAATTGAAATTAAAGACGAATAAAAATCAAAACAATAAAAAAAACCAAAAGAAAAAACTTTGAAAACCTAGGTATTAAAATAAGGGTTATCCCTTTTGGTTTAAAACTTGGACGGCTCTTTTTATTTGCTTTACTCCTTTTCACTTGAGTCCGATCACTTTGTCACTTTTCACTTGAGTCCGATCACTTTATTACTGTAAAAATGGCGGCTCTAGGGTTTCCTTCTGAAATAGAAATGGCGATTGTGATTAGCGTTTTGATTCTGGAATCCGATTCTCTTCGATTTGAGGCCGCCACTCTATCGCGTGATGATCTCGAATTTTTAGTGGCTATCCTCTTTGATTTGATGTTGAATTCTCGATCCATGCTTCCTCCTTTCCTGGTATGAATTTTAATTTGAGATTCAGTTTTGAATTAGTGCTTGAACTTGGATGGATCGAAAGCCTGTGATGATAGGTGTTTAAATAGGATTGAAAATCCGATATTCTCTGATTTCGTATTACACTTGGTTCATGATATATACGATAATTTTGGAGCTTGAAATCTTCTGGAATTCTGGTGATTTCTTCGATTTTAAAATTCTGGCTTTTTGAAGTGGCCATTATCGATTATAACTTTGAATCAATTTTTCTGGAACTATATTTACATTTCCTAATTGACCATTTCTAGAGTAATTTTCGAATTAGTCTTTTTGTTTCTTCCTGGATATTTAAAAAAAACTGAATTTGATTTGTCAAACACCTTGAATTGCTGCTTCATTTGAACTCTTTAATTCCTTATGAACTGATACAAAACTTGAATCAAGCATTGTTCTGATTCATGAATAAGAATAGGTGCATAAAAAAAACATGAATTTTTGCCACGACTGGTTGAACAGATGCTACCCTGATTTTGTTTTGCTGTAAAATAAGAACTGATATTGCACTTGACATTTTATTGTGCTTTGTTTATTTGTGGCCCCCTTGCTTCAATATTTGATATATCGAGTACTCTAATTTGTAGTTCCATTTTTTCTGTCCTTCACCTGAACTAATACTTTGAGTGTCCATCTAATATTAAAGAAATGCTGATACTTAACACTTGATTTTCTGTTGCCTACGCACATTTATTTTGGTATTCATGTTGAACGCCTTGCTCCTGCTTGCCTGAAATACATCCCTATGTCACTTTTAAACCCGGCCTGTAATACTATTTTGTACCATGTCTTGATACTCCTTTGACTTTGTAGCTCCACTTGTGTTTATTGTTGCATCGCTTGTAAATGCTTGACCATATATCACTGTCTCGACCATTGGCTTATACTTGTTCTCCTTTATGTATATGCCATGTACACCAGTGCATTCTACCATGTATCCATGCATTTATCTTTGAACATTTATCCCTAGTGCACCCTGAAAATGACTTGTTTTATAATATGCTCGACCATTGTTGCACCATTTATACTCTGTCACTTGCACCTGCTGTTAAGCACACACAGTTTCATACTTCTTATTTGAACTTGTTTACTTGCATTTGGGCTACTCGAGCTTGCCATGTGTATGACTCGACCACTTTGATCATGTGCATACTTCTCTTCACTGGCTTGTATTACTTGTGTGTGAGTTACACTGACACTTGCTTGGATGTAATATTCTTGTGCCATGTTTTCCATTGAAGAGTTGCTTGTTCTTTTTGCTTTACTGTCATGAGTCATGATGCACTTGTTCACTTGAACCATATGTGTTTTAATCTTGTAACTATACTTGCAGTATGAAACATAAATTCCACTTGATCATTTGTTGTCTTGCCAAAAACATATCCATTAACCTTTGAGTGCATACACTATTGCTACAGTGACCAGAATAGTTTGTGTACTTGTCATTATTATATTTGCTCTGAAACATGTGTAGTTGCACCAATAACTCATTCCATGTATTAGTGTTTGACTCGAACCATTTGCATATGTTCCTTGGGCATGCTTGCTTGACTTCTGTTTGGTTTGTGCACTTGTCCAGGCTGTCACTATTTTTGTTGCTTTTCCATATTGTTGTTTGTGCCTTTCCTAGTTGTGTTTACTGTCTTGAATGTTTTATCACCATTTTTATTTGTGTGCTGGGTTGAGACGGTCCTTGTGGCTACTCCTCGGTTGCTCACCATATTGGCGAGGCAGTGCACTCGTGTATACACGTGTGTATATGCAGCCAACCAGACAATTTTTCCTGTCCCTGAATATCAGACCATGTCTAGAAAAATGATGAGAAACACACTGTAATTCTGAGGCAAATAAAATTTAAAAAAAAATTATTTGTCTGTATTGAATTTTATTTTTGTTGCAGTCTACTGTGTGTGTTCTTCTGTATGTGACAGGTATGAAGATGATGAACTGGATTGGAGCACATGAAGATTCAGAAGACTGAAGACAGAGTGTCAGTGTGTGTGTATATGTAAATGTAATGAGGAGTCTGTGTATATGAGAGTGGTTATAGACATGACTGAATAGAATTGTACTGTTATTTGTAATAAACAGATTTGATCGAAATAAAATATTATTTTATTGTGTTCAATTCAATCTGTCCATTTTTATTTGAATTCATTCATGTGCGATGTGTCATGTCAGAAATATTCAAACATATTTAAGTGAATTGTGAATAGTGGAGTGATGTATATGTACTATTTCAACTGTAAAAATAAAATATTTATTCGAATACAAACACTATTTGGATCTGTATAGAAGTGTTCTAATCAATAAATATTTATTTCTGTGTGTAAGATATACAATAGTACCGCTTTCAAACACATTTAAAAAATCATATATATATATATATATATATGTTTGTTATCATCAAACAAAAATCATATAATTGTGTATACAACACTGTTATATACAACAGATTCTTGTCGTGAAATCGTGATAAAGGAATGAGCTAAAAAGCAAATAGTGTTAAATCTATCTTTATTGATCACTTTGTTGAGTACATAGATATTTCCATGTAAAAGCCCCAAATCAACTTACAAATTAGGGTTTACTCTTTAATAAATGGTTAAAATATTTGAGACTGAGGAAAAGCTCCGAAAATAAGACCCTTGGGGTCTTATTGATAGACAAAATGGGCCCGCTTTAGGTTGCACACCGTAGAGAGCCCGGTTTTGAATGCTCTCGGCTTTGGTAACTGTTTTCGGTGTCGGTCGACGCGCCTTTCTTTTCTGGGTGTCAATGTCGGCTCTGTTTCACTTGCAAATTTGGTGTTGCCTCCATGTAGTGTATCGATACCAAGTAATATTTTATGGATAGCTTCCTTTTCTGCCTTCGGTTTCGATGATAATCCTCTATTCTGATAGGAAGTTGTAAGCTTTGCCTTGTTTTAGTGACTTCTGAATGTATACTTCCTTTACTTATGACTTAGGCATCTTCCTTGGTGTCGGTATCGACACTAAGCGTGTTAGTGTGGGTAACCTTTCCTTCTTGGCCTACCCCAACAGTCTTCGCTTGCGATATCGACTTAAGGCCTGTATTGTTTACATATCCATCCTAATGATTCTGAAGCTACTTTTTGGTAACAGTATCGATACCAAGTACATTGGTATCTATAGCTCTCTGCTCGAACCCAAACTAGTTTCGTGCTTCCTTCTTTATGGCTCTAAGTTTCAGTATCAGACTATATGCTTCCAGAAGTGACATCAGATTAATTACTTTCGGTGTCGGTGTCGTAACCGCTTTTGATTGCTTGTTGTTTGTTGGTTCCGGCACTGCCTTGCCGTTTTTCTTCCTGTATCGATACCAAGCTTCCGCCATCCATGTTAGTTCTGATGGTATGTGGTCTGAATTTCCTCCTTTCTTGCTTCCGGTATCGGTTATCTTCGGTGCTTTAGTGCCGATTATATACTTCCGAGGCCTTTTCCTAGTGCTAATTGTACTCCGATACCCCTTCACCTTTATCTGGTTTCGATGTCGAAATCTAGTAGCAACATTTGCCCCCTCCCTCGCCCCTCGTGAAGGGGTATTTTCGACTTTTCAAGTCAAATCTTTGATCTTCGTACTGTATCGTCTTGAAGGTACAGTATTTCCTACCTTTTGGTCACCTCGAATTGTTCTGGTTCATCGATTTGTCCTTGTTAGTGTGGTCATGATTAGAAGATGCTTTTAATATAAAAGTTGTTCTTCCGTCTTTTTATTTCTTCGCCTGCAAAAAACCATACTCAAACGAGATCATTGTTCCTCGAGATTTCACAAGCTTTCCAGAACTTTAAATTCAATCCTACAGCTGTAAGTTTTTAATCAATTTAAATTAGAGTTTGAAAATCATATTCCCGATTCGATTATGAAATCGATCGGGATTTGTTAGCTTTTAATTTCTCGATAGAACGAATTCGAATAATAGGAGCAGCTTAAATAGATGTTAGTGGCGGATAACATAGGTTTACCATTTACCCCCCCCCCCCCCCCAATCATGTTTTTTCGGGTCTGAAATGCAAATTTCACATGTGAAGGGTTTTAGCTTTTTATTATGAAGTGAACTTTTCCTTCTGGTTTCGATGAACTCGATATCATTCTACTATCAATTTTCTTTAGCTTTGATTTTACCGATACCGAGATTGATAATTGCTTTCGGTTCCGGTTTAATTGGTTTAGAGGAAATGTGCATCCAACACCAAAAGCTACATTTGCTTCTGTTTCAGTATCGGTTACATTCAAAACTGAAGCTTTTTTATTTTGACTTCGTTAGTACCTGGCTTTAAGTTCTCTTAATATCGGTTAAGTTTCTGATGTCGACACCGAAATATTTGGTTTCGGCTAGGTCAATACCAAGAATTCGGGATATATTTATCCTAACTCCGCCGAAATCAGAGTCTTTCATTATTTTTGGTTTCGGTGTTGTAACAATCAATATGAATAACTTCAAATACTTAAACCATCTTTAGGCATATGCATAATGTATGACTTATATGAATCTCATTAAAAGCTTGATTTAAATGACCCATGATGTGTTCCCACTTCTATAGGAATATTGCATAATAAATGTCAGCAAGTTTTCATGATAGTCTTAAACTGGTAAACAACTCATGTTTGGAATGATATCACGTGTTAGCATCATGTCTGAGATACAAGGTATTGATAAGTCCAAACCCAGCAGCTCTGCTACACCTCGGCCTAAGAAGGCATCAACTCCATAACATTCTCTTATTAACACCCAAGATGAAGTGGATATCATTCTTAAGAGCTTTGGTATGACTGAAGTTGAGACCATTCCTGCTTCTGAGCAAGATACCATTCAGAACCCATCGGAGGGATTTTTTTGCGTACACAGCTATTCATATTTGGCACGAAGGTTTCTTTCCCTTGCTGACTTTTATTTCCAGGATTTTGCGTCATTTGGGAATCACTCCTATTCAGCTATCTCCAAACACACACTCTTCTTTCATGTCTTGAGATTTTAGCATTTGAGTCGGGCCAAGCTTCCTTCAGTGTCATTCTTCTTCACCATTTGCTTTGTCTGTCTAAAGGAGTGAATTCGTTTATTCTTCGTGTGAATCCTACAAGGAAATTAATTGGTGATAGCATTAACAAGTCTAAAGATTGGAAAATTTAGTTTTTCTATATCAGGTACCCCCGATATTTCTGGCACTTTTTCCAGTCCTGGCAAGCTTTCTACCTTTTTAGGATTTCTATGTTACTTCTACAGTGTCTGATTTTATTTATTTTCATCTCCTACTCCCAAAAAGAGAAGTTTAAGAAAAAAGGAAGCCTGCGTTATTGATATTATCTACAAGACATCTAAGGAGTTGGGACAACGATCTATCTTGTTGACTTTGGACAATCTCCGCAAGCATGCTCTTCTTCCTTCCGGTCAAAAGGTTTTAAGGCAATCACCCCTCCATTTTCCTGGTGCTAAATACCTATCTTCAGGTTCTGATGCATTTACTTTGTTGACTCACTTATTTTTAGACACTTTGGGTAAGATTGTTTTACTAGAATGATTTTGAATTCTTTATTCATGTTCTAGCTTCTTAGCTTTGTTTTCCTGTTATAATTGCTTTAAACAACTACCCGGGCCACTGAAGAGACATCTACCGTGGCTGCCTTGGCCCGATCCACACATGCAGCTAAAAAGAGGCTTGCCTCCACTGCAGATGACCCAGATCCTAAGAGGCATAAGGGTGATACTACGACCTCCTCAATTCCTTGCAAGAATCTCATTGTTAGGACCGTTGGTCAGCAAACTCCTGTTGTCGAAATTACTTCTAATGTTGGTTCCACCCAGGTAGTGACTCCAAGGAGTGATTTTGTGGATGGTGTTTGTTGTCTAGTCCTTTGTGGGCTTTGATCAAATGGAACATGGGCTGACCCCGCTTTCATCTTCCCAACCTAGTAGTCCTCCAAGGCCCCTTCCACAGGCTCAAGACTTTGACGAACTTGTCAGACTCGCCCTTTCTTCCGATGATATTACCAATGTATCATTGCCCTCACCTCTTTAGATTTGGCGAAGTTTCGACAATCTCTTGTCAAGCAACAACTTTTAGTATAGTCTTGTTTCTTATAATTCCTTTTGTTCTTTGTCCTTATGCAGGTATTGATTTTGCTTTTCTTCTTTTTAGATAACCAAGAATTTGTTCTCGCTTCAGGAGATGACCTCTCTGGCTTTTTCCGAGGTTGCTAAATTTACGGAAGAGAATGCTGCTTTGGAATCCAAACTTGACGCCTTAACTAAGGCGAAAGAGGAAAGTGAACAAGAGTGTGCAAGGTTGAACACTTCTATTGAAAGGCGGAGTCGGAGCTTGAAAAGAAGAGGAAGGCAAAGGATTCTCTGTCTGACAAGGTTTCATCTTTGGAGTTGTCGAAATGAAAGCTTGAAAATGGCCGAGCGAGAATGGTAGTCAATCACGCTGATGAGCTAAAAAAGAAAGATGATACACTCTTCAACGCAAAACAGATAATTTACGAAGCCAAAAAACAGAATCTCTTCATTCTTGAAGACTCATTTTCCAGAAGTAGTGTTGGAATATTATGAAGATGCTCTTTATCAATGATACCCTAATAACTTTTGAAAGTTTCCCGGAACTGAATTTCCTTCTGTTGACTCCTCTATTCGGAGTAGAGTTACAGAAAGAATTGAGCTGACCAAACAAGGAGTTGAAGTCCCTAGGAAAGGCAAGACAAAGCTTGAGGACCTTTTATATGTTGATGATTGGCCTGATGACTCTGATCTTTACGATGGGGAAGATGAAGACATTGTTGCTGAGGGCGATGATGATGATGGTAATGATTTTGGCCTTGGTGGCGACAATCATCGGGACGACTTTGATAAACATAATGACAACCCCCCCCCCCCGTTGTTGGTGATTCTTATGGCTCTGGGGACCAAATCTTGATCTTTTGAGTGTCCACGTTATTCAAAATTCGACGGCGCCTTCCACCAGGGAGAGTGGTTCTTCTGAGTAAACCTTTTCAAGCTGACATTTCTGTAGGTATGGCTTTCACTTTTAAAGTGTTTTCTACCTCCTTGAATTCATGACAACTGATTCCCTATCATTAACTCGATCTCATTTAGAGCAGGAGAAATTGCTGAAATATTATAATTCCTTATCTCGAAAATATCATGATCTCGATAAAAGTGCTCCTAAACTTATGTTTTATAAAGATTATGAAGTCGCCTTAAGACTGAAAGCAGCTCGAATTCAAAGAGAATTCTTGAGGAGAATAAGGAGTTGATGGCTGTAACACCCCACCTCCGCCAGGGTCACTCTTGCAAGTACACTGGCTTTGGAGGGGTGTTGGACAAGGTAAACATGCATGAAGATATCACAAGACAGAACATATAAGTAAAACAGCGTAAATAAAGCAGCGGATAAAATTACCATTTCAAAACCATAGTCAAGTTACATCAAAGTACTTAGTCATTATTTTCCAACTACAACAAGTCCAGAAACATAAACTGAAAACTAGAAATAACATAAAGTAAACTATCCCCAAAGTAGATGTGATAAAGCCATAGCGAGCTCAAGTCCAAACCGTACATGAGCTATCCAGAAAGCAAGCTAAAGATCCAAGCTAGGTGCTAGTGTTCCTACCCTGAGAACCTGGGGGGAAACGGAAGAAAAGAGGCGAAAGGAAAACAGGTCAGTCAAAAAGACTGGTAAGTCCTACCTACTATTAGTATAAAAACTAGTAAAGTTAACTGGACATGTAAAGCAAAGATGAAACATAGGATGATAACTGGCATGGTGAAAAGTTAACAAGAGTGGCATCGCATATACAAGGTTAAGTTGCATCAGGTGTACTAGTATTCCAATCCATGTCAAGTATAAACAAGAAATGATCCCTTAGCCCAATATTGGCCCAACATCATGAGATGACCTAAGTCCAGGTCCAACTACACGGTCTAGTCGATCGGCTCACTATAAGCCTAACTCGTCGTGTATCGGTGTCATACGGCTTAATCATGAAATGTAGTTAACTGTGCAAGGTCCATCCTAGGGTGTATCCAGCCCTAAGGTGTAAACCACAGACACAAATCAAGCACGCACAGTCTAAACCTACTGGTGCCTATGTTCAACTCCGGACTTAATGTGCACGACCATGGTCCGCCTGAACAACCGGTGCACCATTCAGCCGTCTCTTTTGGTCTCTTACAATCAGTCAGTAATCGTGCCCCACCCTAGCCTAGTTCCACGGTATCCATGATACTCCCTTGTGGGTTACTGCTGAAAAGGGCCACGCAACTAGGATTTCAAATGGGTTAAGTGTGGTTAACCCCATCCTAACCATGTATTGAGTTGGTTAAGTGTGTCCAAGAAATCCATGACTTAACCCTATCAATACATCGTGTTCAGTTGGTTAAGTATATTCAAGTGGTCCATGACTTAACCCTACCAACCCATCGTGTTTAATTGGTTAAGTACTCAAGTGGTCCATGACTTAATCCTACCATGTGGCATTAATTAACTTAATGCACCCAACCTCTCACATTAGACCTTGTTGTGGTTACTAGTTAAGCCGGGCGGGTCCGGGTAGCTTTACACCACAACTTAGTCTAACCTCGGGTTTTTAAGTGCAACATGACCAACTTCTCACATTGGGTCCTATTGTTTGTAGCTACTAGTTAAGCCGGTCGGTTCCGGGTAGATTTATGCTACAAACTCAACCCAACCTCGAGTTGGCCACTTTCATGTTTTCTACATGTCATGTCCACGTTCATGTTTTCAAGCATAATCACATGTCATATTTTCAAATCATGTTTCATGTCATTTAAGTTTACCCATAATGTAACCCCATCGCATGTAAGCTCGCATCAACACGCATAGATCAAAAAGGGGAACATAATGATATGACAAGTTGGGCCTAATATGGCAAAGTCTACCACAAGTTTAACATGGTGATATATGAGGCAAAAGTGTTCATCACAACTAGCATATGGCATTATTGGCCTCAAAACATGTGTGACATCAACTTAGCAAATAGGTGATAACATGGTCATAGTTAACATAGGGTGATAACTTGTGATTAGCATATGGTTCATAACATCATAGGCAAGTTAACATAAGGATCATGAGAGGATCTATGTTGCATTATGCATAACTACCAAGTTCTATGTTGCATTATGCATAACCATCAAGTAAAGCTCATAGCTTTCTACCCAAAAATCAAGGTAAATGATACTAGGTTCATGATAGTGCCACAATCATAGATCAAAAGATGGATCTATGCATACAAATGTAGCCCAAAGACAAGTATTATACCCAAAAGTCACATTTCAACTTGCTACATGATCATATTAACTTCATAGATTAAATCTAAGAGTAGAATAAGGCTTACAAAGCTTGGCTATGAAGACTAGAACAAAATAAAACAAGATTGAAACGAATCCACACTAGAAATCCCCAAATGATAAGCTCCACTCAACAACCCTTGAGAAATAAGAATAAGATCCTTGCTTTGATGAAGAAAGATGGCTCTTTTACTAGCTTAGAACACTCAAACTTTCATGAAGAGGATGGAGGCCATGTTATGAAGACGGAGGCCATGTTCAAGAAGCATTTTGACATAATTTAGTTGTAGGAATGATTAATGAGGGTTTAGGCTAGGTCTTAGGGTCTTTTTATAGAAGTTTAGGTTAGTTTAGGCCATAGGATTAACCCTAGTTTAGATCTGAGCCATCTATTCACGTCACAAGCCAACAAAACATGACCCAAGAGCCAAAACAGGTGCATCAGGCTAGACTGGCCGACCACCCAAGTCGACAGGGGTGTCGACTGGGCAGTCGACACCACCTGGGGTGTGTCGACTCCCAAGTCGACTCCCTAGTCGACTTGGGGCTGGCGGGAATTTTCCCGCCTGTTCTGCTTGGGCTGAATTTGAATTCTGAATTCAAATTTGAACTGTTTTTGAACTTGAAATTTTCTGAAAACTTTGACGGCCCATAACTTGGTCATACGTACTCCGATTTTCGAAAACTCGGACTCTATTTCGCGTATTTTTCCGAGACGAACGCAATGGCACGGCCCGTTTCCCTTGATTCAGATTTTAACATTTAATTCTACCTTGATTTATGTTATAATATGTTATTCAAAATACGGGTTGTTACATTCTCCCCACCTTAAAGGATTTCGTCCCCGAAATCTTCAAGTTAGGAAGAACGTATCCTACCATCCATCATCCATCTACTCAAAACATCATCCACAAGCAGTCATTGTCCTTAAAAGATTCTAAATGCTGTATGATCATATGCGAAAGGTGTGTGTATATGTACTTATCTAATGCGAAAATCAGGCGGTTACTGATTCAGTAAACCTCCTTAATGCAAAGTATGTTAGTGAAATGAGTCCATATGTATGCAAATTCCTAACATAATTCATAATCTCTACATGAGTGCACATAACATTCATCCATATGCAACATCCACGTGATATCATAACAAGTTTCAGCCATGAATAAGTATAAGCACTCATGCATATGCAATATGAAAGTGTGTGAGCCGATCTTAGTGCCTAATATGTATCATGAATCCACGAGTATCCACTTGCAAACACTTGCAACCACTTGCAAACGTCAAGCATAACATGTTTCAAATACATGTTTCATTCAAAGGGTTTCTACCTAAGGTTCTCATGACAAGATTAACGATATAACAAGATAAACATGGATAGCAAAAGAAAGATATGCTAATTAGGAAAAGAGACCGAGAATGTACCCTCAAAAAGAAATGGATGAAGCCCACGCATCTTCTCCTTGGTTTCCTAAGTTGCATCTTCATCGGCTTCACTCCACTGAACCTTTACCAACTTGACTTCTCGGTTCCTCAGCTTCTTGATCTCCGTTTCCAAGACACGGATCGGAGCTCGCCTCAGGGTTGCCTCTTTCTCTACCTCCATGTCTTCAAGAATGCTAGGCTCAACTACCTCGACTGATTCATGTAGGCACTTTCGGAGATGCGAGACGTGAAAAACATTGTGCACTCCGGCCAGCTTCTCGGGCAATTCCACCTTATAAGCCATCTTCCCAATCCTCTCTATGATAGGGAAGGGTCCTACGAACCTTGGTGCCAGCTTCCCAACTGCTCCAAAACGAACCACATTTCGCAAAGGAGAAACCTTCACAAAGACCATATCTCCAACTTCGAATACCAAATCTGTCCTTCGCTTGTCAGCATAGGATTTCTGTCTGTCTTGGGCCGTTTTCATCTGCCTTCGAATCAACTCAACCTTCTCGGATGTGTCCCTTATCATGTCGGGCCCAAGTATAAGCTTATCCGTCGTCTCCCACCAACATGTTGGTGACTTGCACGGCCTCCCATACAAAGCTTCGAATGGTGCCATCCCTATGCTTGCCTGATAGCTGTTATTATAAGCAAACTCTACGAAAGGAAGGTGGTCTTCCCAAGTGCCACCAAAGTCAAGAATGCATAGCCTCAATAGATCTTCTAGTACCCTATTCACCCTTTCGGTATGGCCATCCGTCTGTGGGTGATAGGTTGTACTTAGATTCAATCGCGTACCCATCGCTTCTTGCAAACTACTCCAGAACTGGCTAGTGAAGATTGGGTCACGATCGCTAACTATGCTAGAAGGGACTCCATGCAATCGCACTATCTCTCGAAGATAAACAGATGCTAGCCATGATGCGGTCCTCTTGCTCTTTACTGGAATGAAATGAGTGCTCTTCGTGAGTCTATCCACTATGACCCATATGCTCGTATTTCCCTTCCTTGACCCAGGCAATCCATCCACGAAATCCATCGAGATACTTTCCCACTTCCATTGCGGGACCTCCAATGGATGCAGTAGCCCACCGGGCTTCTTCGACTCGGCCTTCACTTGTTGGCAAACAATGCATCTAGAAACAAACTCTGCCACATCCTTTTTCATCCCATCCCAAAAGAAAATGCGCTTCATATCCCGGTACATCTTATCCCCTCCGGGATGTATGGTCATCTTTGAGTGATGCGCCTCCTCAAGAACTTTATTTACTAAGTCTCCCACTCGTGGGACACATAGTCTTCCATCACGCCTTAGCCATCCCTTGTCATCAATAATATATCTAGCGAGGTGACTTGACGTCTCACCCCGAATCAACTTGTCCATGATCTCGACTATCTGCGGGTCTTCCCTCTGTGAAGCCCCGACTTGATCAAGAAGTGTAGGTCTAAGCTCAAGGGATGCTAACGAACCAGTCATCGACTCAACAGCAGGTGTGAAATCAAAGGTTGCCAAGAACTCTAGGCTCTTCATCTCAACAAACAAGGGACTCAAAGTCAACCTTCTTCTGCTTAGCGCATATGCCACAACATTACCCTTGCCAGGGGTATAATCTATCTCGAAGTCATATGATGCCAAGAATTCCATCCACCTCTGTTGCCTTATATTCAAATCTTTCTGCGAGAAGAGGTACTTGAGCGACTTGTGATCAGTATATAACTCAAACCTTTCGCCTAGAAGATAGTGGCGCCAGGATTTGAGTGCAAAGACGATCGCCGCCAACTCCAAATCATGAGTGGGATAGTTCTTCTCATGAACTTTGAGTTGCCTACCCCCGAAGCATATCACTCTCCCTTCTTGCATCAGGACAATGCCTAATCTCATGCCACATGCATCGGTGTACACGGTAAACATCTTCCCTCCATCGAGTAATGCTAGAACTGGGGCTGTGGTGAGGGCTCTCTTGAGCCTTTGAAAAGCAAGCTCACACTCTAAGTCCCATGCAAAGACTAAGTTCTTCTTCGTTAACTTAGTAAGAGGGGCTGAAATCCTAGCGAAGTCCTTAATGAACTTCCTATAATATCATGCCAGACCGAGAAAGCTTCTCACTTCAGTTGCATTCTTCGGAACTTTCCAGTCTTGTACCGCCACCACTTTAGCGGGATCCACAGCTATGCCTTGCTTAGAAACTATATGCCCAAGGAACCGAACTTCCTTTCTCCTGAAATGGCATTTAGAGAACTTGGCTTTCAACTGATGAGCTCTAAGCGTATCCATAACCTCCTTGACGTGTGTCGCATGCTCTTCCTCGTCCTTAGAGAAGACCAGAATATCATCCACGAAGAAAACCACAAACTTGTTAAGGAACTCCCTGAACACCCTACTGATCAAATCA
This sequence comes from Allium sativum, assembly GCA_030737875.1. Classification (NCBI taxonomy): domain Eukaryota; kingdom Viridiplantae; phylum Streptophyta; class Magnoliopsida; order Asparagales; family Amaryllidaceae; genus Allium; species Allium sativum. Next base: position 415,783,338 of record CM060913.1, on the reverse strand, counting down.
ACAAAGTATGCGGGTGCATTAGTCAAACCGAACGGCATGACTAGCCATTCAAAGAATCCATCTGGAGTCCTAAACGCAGTCTTGTCAATACTATCCTCAGCTACTCTAAGCTGATGGAATCCGGTGGCTAGATCGAGCTGAGAGAAAACAGAAGCACCAACAAGCTGGTCAAAGAGATCATCAATCCTTGGTAATGGGTGTCTATTCTTCTTTGTCAGCTTGTTCAACTCATGATAATCAACACATAGACGAAGCAAACCATCTGCCTTAGTAGCGAATACCACCGGAGCACCCCATTCTGAAATGCTTCGCCTAATGAAATTTTTCTCAAGCAACTCCTTGATTTGCTTGCTAAGCTCTCTTCTTTCTCGCGGGGCCATGTGCCTAACAGGCAATGAAACTGGCTTGGCATTATCAACAAGATAAATACGGAAGTTTATCTCGCGTTTAGGGGGTAACCCCTTCACCTCCTCAAAAACATCAGGATATTCTCGGACCACCCTCACAGATTGAAGATTGTCAATAGACGAGTCGAGGGATTCAACATAACATGACGGGATCCAGAGGGTTACAAGAAATCTCTAGGGTATTGCCAAGGCGAGTCATAAGCCTCACTACCCTATGCTCACAATCGAGAATGGCTCCATAACTGGACAACCAATCCATGCCCAAAATCAACCCGTATCCCATGAACCCGAGAACATAAGCATTACATGTGAATTCTACGGTCAAGATAGAAATCCTCAAATCCATACAAATCATAGATAGATGGGCGGAACCCCCAATTGGATTTGAAACACTAACGGGATCCTAAACTAGACTAGTACTTAGGTGCAAACTTTCAACAATGTCAGAAGAGATAAAACTATGCGATGCGCCAGAATCGAATAAGGTACGAACAGGAAAATCAGAAATGTAAACAATGCTTTCTACAGAAATACTACCTCAATCAAGAACTGGAGCGGTGTTGAGAGCATGCACTTGCCCTCCAGAAGGTCCTGCTCGCTGAGTCTGTCCTTGCCCTTGTCCTTGCTTCTTAGGGCAATCCTTGCTGAAGTGTCCAGACTCTCCGCAATGAAAGAATTCGCCCAACTTCCTCTTCTTCTTCCTACAGTCTTTAGCTATGTGTCCAACGATCCCACAGAAGTTGCACTTCCTTGTCTCCCTTGCCTTGTTGTTGTTGTCCTTGTTACCCTTACTGTTCTTGTTGTTCTTGTTGTTCTGATTGCTCTGCTTGCTCTGATTTCCTCCCCACTTGGAGTCCGTCTTCTTGGTTTGAGTCTCATTAGGCTTGACTTATTTCTTGCCCGTCTTATCATCTCCTTGCAGCAATGCCATATCCACTAAGCTCTCAAAAGTGGCCCCCATGGGTATATGAGACATGGCTAAACCTTGCAATGGCTCATTCAATCCTCGTGCAAAGCGTAGAGCCTTCTTCTGGGGTGCGTTAACCATGTCCAAACCGAATCGAGCAAGCTGGTTAAACTTATTCACATACTCCCTCACTGTCATGTCCCCTTGCTTCAAAGATATAAACTTCTCCATTTGTAGATTCTCCTCAGTAGATGATAGAAACTTAAGCCCAAACCTCAACCGAAAGTCGGCCCAAGTCTCTATAGGCCTAGTAGCGTTGGTGACCTCCCACCAATAAGCAGCTTCCTCTTTCAATAGCCATACTGCCAATAGAACTTTTCTACGGTCTTCCACATCAAAGATGGCAAAGAGGTCTTCAGTTACTTTTAACCAGTTTCTTGCCTCCACATAAGTCTTTGTCCCAACAAAATCCTTGCCACCCATGGCCTTAAAGTCCTTGCAAATCTTCGCGAAATCCGCTTGTGGACGCTGAGGAGGAGGAGGAACCTCAGGTACGGTGGGAGTGTTTGCTGGGCCCGCATCGTTGGCCCTAGCTTCCAAGTACCTTCGGAACCAACCTGGAATGGGTACTCCCTCGGGAAGGTTAAGATCGGCCATGCTGAAAAAAGAAAAGATAGATTTAGAACGAGGAAACGAAGGATAGTGCTAATGGCTTTTGGGGAATAGCCTTTTAAAATAAACTAGACTTTTCTTGGAAAATACTTAATTCGTTTTGAAAATAGTTTTTCAAAAATAAGTTTTAAAAACCCTTTTTGCTCAAATCTTGTAAACCTTATGCTCTGATACCAAATGTAACACCCCACCTCCGCCAGGGTCACTCTTGTAAGTACACTGGCTTTGGAGGGGTGTTGGACAAGGTAAACATGCATGAAGATATCACAAGACAGAACATATAAGTAAAACAGAGTAAATAAAGCAGCGGATAAAATTACCATGTCAAAACCATAGTCAAGTTACATCAAAGTACTTAGTCATTATTTTCCAACTACAACAAGTCTAGAAACATAAACTGAAAACTGGAAATAACATAAAGTAAACTATCCCCAAAGTAGATGTGATAAAGCCATAGCGAGCTCAAGTCCAAACCGTACATGAGCTATCCAGAAAGCAAGCTAAAGATCCAAGCTAGGTGCTAGTGTTCCCACCCTGAGAACCTTGGGGGGGGGGGAACGGAAGAAAAGAGGCGAAAGGAAAACAGGTCAGTCAAAAAGACTCATAAGTCCTACCTACTATTAGTATAAAAACTAGTAAAGTTAACTGGACATGTAAAGCAGAGATGAAACATAGGATAATAACTGGCATGGTGAAAAGTTAACAAGAGTGGCATCGCATATACAAGGTTAAGTTGCACCAGGTGTACTAGTATTCCAATCCATGTCAAGTATAAACAAGAAATGATCCCTTAGCCCAACATCATGAGATGACCTAAGTCCAGGTCCAACTACACGGTCTAGTCGATTGGCTCCCTATAAGCCTAACTCGTCGTGTATCGGTGTCATACGGCTTAATCATGAAATGTAGTTAACTTTGCAAGGTCCATCCTAGGGTGTATCTAGCCCTAAGGTGTAAACCACAGACACAAATCAAGCACGCACAGTCTAAACCTACTGGTGCCCATGTTCAACTCCGGACTTAATGTGCACGACCATGGTCCGCCTGAACAACCGGTGCACCATTCAGCCGTCTCTTTTGGTCTCTTACAATCAGTCAGTAATCGTGCCCCACCCTAGCCTAGTTCCAGGGTATCCATGATACTCCCTTGTGGGTTACTGCTGAAAAGGGCCACGCAACTAGGATTTCAAATGGGTTAAGTGTGGTTAACCCCATCCTAACCATGTATTGAGTTGGTTAAGTGTGTCCAAGAAATCCATGACTTAACCCTATCAATACATCGTGTTCAACTGGTTAAGTATATTCAAGTGGTCCATGACTTAACCCTACCAACCCATCGTGTTTAATTGGTTAAGTACTCAAGTGGTCCATGACTTAACCCTACCATGTGGTATTAATTAACTTAATGCACCCAACCTCTCACATTAGACCTTGTTGTGGTTACTAGTTAAGCCGGGCGGGTACGGGTAGCTTTACACCACAATTTAGTCTAACCTCGGGTTTTTAAGTGCAACATGACCAACTTCTCACATTGGGTCCTATTGTTTGTAGCTACTAGTTAAGCCGGTCGGTTCCGGGTAGATTTATGCTACAAACTCAACCCAACCTCGAGTTGGCCACTTTAATGTTTTCTACATGTCATGTCCACGTTCATATTTTCAAGCATAATCACATGTCATATTTTCAAATCATGTTTCATGTCATTTAAGTTTACCCATAACGTAACCCCATCGCATGTTAGCTCGCATCAACACGCATAGATCAAAAAGGGGAACATAATGATATGACAAGTTGGGCCTAATATGGCAAAGTCTACCACAAGTTTAACATGGTGATATATGAGGCAAAAGTGTTCATCACAACTAGCATATGGCATTATTGGCCTCAAAACATGTGTGACATCAACTTAGCAAATAAGTGATAACATGGTCATAGTTAACATAGGGTGATAACTTGTGATTAGCATATGGTTCATAACATCATAGGCAAGTTAACATAAGGATCATGAGAGGATCTATGTTGCATTATGCATAACTACCAAGTTCTATGTTGCATTATGCATAACCATCAAGTAAAGCTCATAGCTTTCTACCCAAAAATCAAGGTAAATGATACTAGGTTCATGATAGTGCCACAATCATAGATCAAAAGATGGATCTATGCATACAAATGTAGCCCAAAGACAAGTATTATACCCAAAAGTCACATTTCAACTTGCTACATGATCATATTAACTTCATAGTTTAAATCTAAGAGTAGAATAGGGCTTACAAAGCTTGGCTATGAAGACTAGAACAAAATAAAACAAGATTGAGACGAAGCCACACTAGAAATCCCCAAATGATAAGCTCCACTCAACAACCCTTGAGAAATAAGAAGAAGATCCTTGCTTTGATGAAGAAAGATGGCTCTTTTACTAGCTTAGAACACTCAAACTTTCATGAAGAGGATGGAGGCCATGTTATGAAGATGGAGGCCATGATCAAGAAGCATTTTGACATAATTTAGTTGTAGGAATGATTAATGAGGGTTTAGGCTAGGTCTTAGGGTCTTTTTATAGAAGTTTAGGTTAGTTTAGGCCATAGGATTAACCCTAGTTTAGATCTGAGCCATCTATTCACGTCACAAGCCAACAAAACATGACCCAAGAGCCAAAACAGGTGCATCAGACTAGACTGGCCGACCACCCAAGTCGACAGGGGTGTCGACTGGGCAGTCGACACCACCTGGGGAGTATCGACTCCCAAGTCGACTCCCCGGTCAACTTAGGGCTGGCGGGAATTTTCCCGCCTGTCCTGCTTGGGCTGAATTTGAATTCTGAATTCAAATTTGAATTGTTTTTGAACTTGAAATTTTCTGAAAACTTTGACGGCCCATAACTTGGTCATACAGACTCCGATTTTCGAAAACTCGGACTCTATTTCGCGTATTTTTCCGAGACAAACGCAATGGCACTGCCCGTTTCCCTTGATTCAGACTTTAACATTTAATTCTGCCTTGATTTATGTTATAGTATGTTATTCAAAATACGGGTTGTTACAATGGCTTTATTTTGGATGCTAATAGAGGATAGAGACATTTTAGTAGATTTTTTGTATAAAGTGTATAGTCGGTTTGAAATAGTAGATTTCTCCTTCTTAGGGGACTATAGTGGCGGTTTGCTTCGACATCTTCATAGGCGTTGTTTGGATGAACGCAGGGCCGACCTCCATCGTGGGGCTTGTTGGAACCTACCATGAGTTCTTTTTCCCAGGGACATCCCCAGAGAAGCTTAAGTATAATTAAAACAGATTTATCACTAAGTTTTTGAAAAGGTCAATACTGTATAAACAAGAGGACTACATATAAAGCCATGTGCTTGTGAATGTATACTTATGATAATGTCCACCTTATATTTGTGATCTTATTTCATGTTATGGCAAAATTTCATTCTTCACAAAGATGTTGTACCGAAAGATGCTTTATGCTCGTTTTCTAAATTAAGGAGGTAGCATTCATCAAAATCACTATACAGAAGAGATCATTTTACAAGAGACCTTCAATGCATTTATAGGAAATACTCTCAGCTTCCTTATTATTTTCTGAGTGATGATCGAGAAAGTAATTCTAAAAAGACTTAGAACTAGTCATGCTGAATTGATATGTAATATAAACAATAGATGTTCAATAAAACAGAACCAAAGCACGTAATTTTCAGTGTGTGTTACTTAAAACAACCTAAAGTTTGAATCTATGTAGTGAACGCTCTCTGGAAAGTATGAAGTTATTTGTGATATCCTCTGAAAATAGGACTTGTGTACTGTGTTATCAAACCGTACGCTATAGCGACAAATAGCGCATAGCACAGTGCCTGCGCTATTCTACTTGTAATAGCGCAAGGGTTCCCTATAGCGCAAAAATATCGTGCTATTTTATCATAGCTCTAAATAGCGCTCTATTTTGTTTGTCTTTTTTCTTAAATATTTAGATAGTTAATTAAGCCCAAAATAGCATGCTATTGTATTTATAATGGTTCAGAGGAAGAATCCCGTATAGTATGACTTGAAAGAAGAGGAAATTGAAGATCGTTTAAATAATCATTAATGGTTATGACTTAGATGAAACTAGTGACTATGATGTAAAAATTTAAAAGTATAATATAGTTTCTATGTTTTTTTATTGTACACTTGAATCACGTTTAACTTTAGTTTATTTGAATCTTGTTATTGTAGACTTAATATATTATTTTCATTTGATCTTATTTTCACTTCGCAACTTTTTATAATTTTTTTCTTAGTACTTGTTAGTAGAATTTTTTAAAACATTTTGTACAAGAGTGTATTTTCATGCATTTTTTACTTGGAGTTTATATCACGATAATTGATAAATAGAAACAAATTTTATTATAATTCACAATTATAAGAATAAATTTCAAATTTGTAAGACACAAATATATTATATCCATCAATTATTTTGTATGTACAATATGAACTTATCAATTTTTTTGTAATATAATAACATTTTACATAAAAATATATTTAATATATGCATAAAATTTGGTAGTGGTATATGGAGTGTTGAACAGTTTGGATATGGCGCAAGATATGCAAAAGAAAACAAAGATAAAATTCAATTAGGAATAAATACTTGATTTTTTTTAAACGAACGCAATAGCGCGCTATAGCACATAGCGCAAAATAGCACATTGCGCTAGTCTTGCACTATTTTGTGCTATGCGATATAGACTACACTGCTTGTGTATAATTATATCTCATTTTGTAAATAGGGAATTCGACCCGAAGTTTTGTCCTTCCATTCCAGGGTCGGACCACTAACAGATACAGGCTGAGGGATTCCCTAAAAGAGGTGTCTACTTCAACACCAGGAAAAACTATTTTGCTTCAGAACTTGACCATCAAGCATTTGAATGAACGAATGACTATTTTAAAAAGTCAGTTGGAAGGGAAGGATAATTTTATCCTTGAATTATAGAAAGAAATTAAAACCAATCCCTCTATTGATTTTGATGAAGAAGTAGCTAGATTGCATTAACAAATTGCTGACCTAGAAATTGGGCGAGATAACGCGAAAGCAAGTTATAAAGCTTGGGAATTCACTTTTGGATATAGCACTAACATATCGATGTCCAAGCTTTCTAAAACCACAACTAAGCCCGAAGCTTAAGCATCTGAGAAATATTCTCATTTAAGAAACCCTCCTCGTGGGTTAGATGAATTGGTTGTTAATAGGTGGTGCCGAAAGGTTAAAGCAAAATTGAATAATTTTTATAATAAAGAATCGATGAGAGCATACTTCGACGCACTAACTGTTACGTCTCCAAAATTCAGCAATTATAGAAAGGGAGACATGACTTATTAAAGAGTGTCTTCGATTTGGAAATAGAAAATAAGACTTTGAGAGCCATGGGTAGAGCGTACAACAGGGCTTTATAATTCTAGATTAAACCACTAGACAATCATGATGAGGTTATGAGAAAGAAGCAAAAGCTTAACGAGCTTCTATACATTGCAATTCGTTATGCTATCAACCCCTCTTAACTGATGAGGATATACGAAATATTTGATGTAAATGTAATACTGAGATCTAACTTTATGTACTCTGACAATTAATGAAACAACTTGTAAATAAATTCATAAGTTGTGTAAATATCACATGATATGCGATCTTCGTTTGTATCTAGAACATCCTTATCTTAGGAGTCTCATTGCACTGCTCTTGAAATAGAATAATGTGATCATTCGCATCACATATTTTGTTAGAATAATGAGTAGCAACTATGTGCCTATAGGTTAAGAAAATCTCTTTGGGCAAGATGGAAGATCATGATCTTCGTTTGAAGGATTTTAGATAGCAGGCTCGAGGTATCTACCTGAGTATTGATTTGTAAACCATTTTCAGAAATGAGAGTTAGTCTTTAGAACGAGACAAAGGTATTTAGAGTAATAATCCTGAAATCCTCTTCTGGAAGCATATATAGGAGTTATGCAGCCAATATTCAGGCATTTGTAACGAAAGACCAGAAATTCTGTAGCGACCCGAAAATCCATACTTTCTGAGCTGACGAATACAACACACATCCAACTAAAATAATACGGAAATACGGGTCATTAGGGTTAAAGAAAATAGTAAAGATAGAAGAAGAACAGACATAACAATACAGAACCTCACAGCGAAACAAATAAAATATATTATATAACATAACCTTTGAAATACAATTCTGTTTTGTATCATATATACATACCATATCAGAGAACAACATAACATTTGATACAGCAGAATTAAATCTAAATAACTGACGTTGAAGCCTCCTGCTTCAAGCACCTCCAAGTGTATCTGTAAATCCTGAAACACTTGACTGCCCATACAAATTTGGGTACCCAAGAGTTTAGGAAAAACAAAACAAAATAAACTTTGGGTCAGTCATGGGACTAGTGTGAGTAAACTCCAACCATACTGTTTAACTTTGAAGAAAAAAAACCTTTTGAAAGAAAAGGATAATAGTAAGACCAACCCACACAAAAACATAGACGGTTTTTACCTTACTATAACCCAAAACATTTTTGATATCAAAATCCAGTGATATTATAATAATGCCTAATCAAATAAATAACCAAATAGTAGAACGCTTGCATCTCACGTTCCACATGTATAGTATAAAAATCAAAAACCGCAGGGCGCTTATTGGAGATTGGATTCCAACTATGACAAGGTATGAGACCACCTGCCGATAGTGTATCCCTAGAGGGGAATACACTGAGTTAAACAAGAACGTCTTGCAATCCGGCCCACACATGACCGACCACTCATTTTGCTTGAGTGTATCGAATGTATATCACCAACGGTTGGGCTCAAACCACCATTTCTCGAAAAGGGACAACATCGAAATAGATTAAAGAAGTAAAAGGAATTTCTCTAGATAGGTGATTATACACCCCAATGGGAGCGACCCACATAGCCATGCTGCCCCCGATTTTTGTCATTTCCCAGTTGTGAAGCTTGAGGCTACGTCTATCTTTTAGGACATCTGGCCACCGTACACTTTGAATGCCACATCTTCAAACCCGTCAAATCACTAGTTAATCTTCTCAAAGATATTACGGGTATAAAAGCTAAGAGAAACGAATTTCTCTGCCACCTGACGTAATACCTTGAAAAGATCGTCATATGTGACCGTTAGGAATACTCTGTCAGACATTCGTCCATACAAGTTATCCTGAGACTGGACAAACATTACAGCTCTTTGAATTTCACTCCGTCTTCGATTGTCTTCAGCATAATCTAATTCGCAACGCCTATGCCTATACGGAGTGGTTTTCGGATATTAAATCCAACCGGTCTCTCCGTATTGACAAGGATGGTCAAAAATCTTTAATAGTCGGTGATTTAACTATCAAAGGAAAAATAAACATCCATCAAACAATTTCACAGTCACTGGCCCTTTCTAATATTTTATATTAAATTCATTTTCCTAGTGATTTCTATATATATATATTGTTATATCGATTTCTATTATCAAAATTTCTTAAAAATATTCTAACTCCTTAAATTTCTGGAAAATTTCGCCAACACCTCCTTTGTACCGGTCAATAGTTCAAACCTCAACTCGCCTCTCTAGGCCCTTTCCATTCAAAAAGAAAATCAAAAAGCCAAGCGGCTTGGCGATTCGGCGCATAAAACCTCATATGGAAATTTAAACATGTACCTTTTTGTCGGGCACTCAAATATTCTTCAGACTTTCTTCGTATTCCTCACCTCATACCTGTTCAAAATATACACGACTATCTCCAGTTCATTTCAACGAATCCACCCCTTTTTACGTAACTCGCTTTACATTTGCTGACTAAATTTCAAATTAGCTTCTTGGTTCCATTTTGCTTTTAAACTTGAACATATCACGTTCAAATGTGTTTGTATTCAATTATTCCCAATTCAACTCAATCTTCTTGCTTACAATTTCAAATCCAAGTTTTACATCTGAATTCCCAATCCCGATTTTTTTCAAATTCGGTTCATTTAACTAAGTTCAACTCGAATCATACTCTATTAACTAATTCTTTTTGAAATTAGTTAACCTCAATCGATAAACAAATAAAAATCCGATTTTCTTGATTTTGAAAACAACCCAATTACTGGACCTGAGTTTATATTTAGTTCATAACACAAATCTGGATCTTTCTAATGGAAAAATCGGATTTTTCCCACTTAAAATCCTTTTAATTTTTTAAATAAACTGCTATGGTTTAAAATGATTATGGCGCTGTTTTTCTGAAAATTTGATTTTGATATAACTCAAAATCGATAAGACGAAATTCTGTTTTTTCTCTTCCATTAGAAAACTATTATTCAATAAATCCGGGCGTTTCTTGTTTAATCGAATTCCGACTTATGTTGAGTTCTATATACTCAATTGAAGTTCGAAACGCCAAATTACGAACTACCGCGCTGCGGCGTGTTCGTTTTAATTAAATTAAATATAAACGTTTAAAAACTTCGTTTATAAAGTAATTCCAACTCCCTTTTCGATACTTTTAAAGTAATTCAAGCTCGTTATCCAAATCTGACTTAGCAGTTCAAGTTATTCAAACTTGTCGATTTTTATTCCACATTCGTAACTTAGTTATAAATGTATTCAAACTCAAATTCCTGTATTCAAGTCCAATTCTTATGGAATTTGATTATTTATAAAATATCGATGTCATCAAATTCCAATTATAAATTCCCTTTTATAATTATTTAATCCAACTACCATTACAAACTAATACCATCTCTTGATAATAGTGAAGTCGTTCAAGTTGGATATTTTATTTACCTCTCAAACCTTGACCAACAACATTCGTTTCTCAAGACAGATAAGAGTTTATAATTCCAAAACTCAATTACTTATCATAAAAATCCCCTCTTTCATCTCACTTAAAAATATGATTTTTAAATGTCATTTCTTATATTTGGAAAAATCTATTTCCAATCCACCCAAAGGAAATTACTTCATTTCCTTTATAAACATGGTTTATAAATCGCTTTCTTATTTTGTATTTAACAACTTCCATTTAAAACTCGATTTCCTTATTTGAATATTTTATTACTATAACTTAAATATATAAGTATAGAATCTATTTTCATACTAAAATTCTAAATCTCTATTTAATAAGTTCCAATACCTTTTGGAAATAATATTTTATTTTCTATCAACTCGACTCCCTTGAATTCCAATCATAAATCTGTATAGATTTATTTCAATCCAATTTATTCCGAACATCGGAATAAATTTCATCGTTTCTTTCTCGAACGATTCCCAAATTCGCTTATTCAATTCACACTTGAATTAAAAATTCAAAATTTTATTTTCTATCAACTCGACTCCCTTAAATTCTAATCATAAATCTGTATAGATTTATTTCAATCCAGTTTATTCCGAACATCGGAATAAATTTCATCGTTTCTTTCTCGAACGATTCCCAAATTCGCTTATTCAATTCACTTGAATTAAAAATTCAAATTATACGAAAATAGTTATTTTCCTTTACTTATAAATATCGTTTGTAAATTTCACTTCTTGTTCTAAATATTAAACCACGTTTCGATTTCAAATTACATTTGAAATCTAATTTCCACTTCGGAAAACAAATCATACTTGAATTTAGAATTTATAAAGTACCAAATGGTGATTTTCACATTCATCTATAAACGTTGTTTATAGACTATACTTCTTGTTTTAAATATTAAAACAAGTTCTATTTCAAACTCCATTTGAAATTTCATATCTACTTTGGGCGGATAAACTTTCTTTTAAAATCACGCTTGCATTTATGTTTCAAAATTTATCAAATGATAATTTCCTTTTTCATTTATAAACATAGTTTATAAATTCAATTACTTGTTTTTATTTTTAAACAAGTAAATATTTCCGAACTTATTTGTACTCCAATTTCTATTTTGGAAATTAAATTTTCCTTTTTAAATTCATACTTGAATTTAAAATTAAATATTACCAAATGATAGTTTTCTTACATTTACAAACAAATCATTTATACATTCAATACTTGTTTTATTATTAAAACAAGTTATTATTTTCTTAGCTTATTCGAAATTCAAATTTTATTTCAATAAAATAAAATTTCCTTTTCGAATCTAAAAATCACTTCTTATGATATTGTAAATATCTAGGGCCAGTGATATTTAGATATCCCAATACACAAACCATCAATCCAATTCAACACCTCACACACATGTAAGTATGTAAACAAAAATAAATAAATTTGATGAATCCAGTTGGATCCCTCCAACCTGTTTTACCTGCATCCACAGATGTTAGTCAACAAAAATAATACCAATCTTGCTTCAAGGCAGGATATTGCCGTATAAAAAGTGGATCCACTTATATACGTGGAGCGTAGGGTCATCCGCTAATGATACTGCGGGCATCCTCTAATAGTATTACGGGAAATCCAATATATATATAAAATAATAGCGACAACCACCAAGCCTAAATAACTAATATATATAATAACCACAATTGATAAACAATTTATAAAAGCAACCAAGCAGCCGACAATTCAATTTAAATGACAAAAATAAATTTTTTAGTGAGATTTACTTACCTCGATTTCTGTTTGTCGAATATCCAGTTTAAATTCTCATACCATCTCAGCTTCAAATCTATTCGAATGAATCTATCCCGCACCTTGATTATTACTTATCGATTAAAACATTTAATTGAATTACTAACATAAATAAGTAAATTATTCTATGTGTTTTTAAATGTATACCTCTCTGCTATGTATACTTTAACCAATCCACACAGCCAGTCCCTAAACCGCTCCAAAAACTGCCATCAGCCTACTAAAATTGCAGTAGTCTACTTGACATTTCATTGAACACTACAATCCTACCATCCCATTTTCTTCACTTATACTACTACTGAACTGTTGTTGTTACCCCCTCCCAGATCGACCCAACACTGCTGCAAACCCCTATGTAAGCCACTATAATCTCCTTCTTCTTCTTTGAATTGAATACAACGACTCCTCCTTAAAGAATACACAGCATCCTTCTCCTCCTAATTATAAATCAACACTGCATTTTCTCCCTTTTTTCTGCATAGCATCCCTTACTGTACACAAATTCATATCACCAGCAAAATGCAAGAACAGACCAACTTTACTAAATAAAGTAAGTAATATACCTCACGTTATATTCTCCTTTTCATTTCCAGAAAGACAAACCCCAATATCTCCTTCCTTATCTACTATTAACAGCGCATCCAACACCAAAGCACTCGGCATAAACAAGCATATTGCAACTCCAATCATACTCCAACCTTTGAGTGATGAACTGGCATCATCGACAAACCCTAAGCCTAGTTGCATGGTGATAAAGTCAGACACCACGACAAGAATCGCACCTACTTATGCCCCTAAACCAAACGCGAAATCAAATCCCCAAATCACAGTTTCGAATTTAAAGCTGCTTTAACCCTAGAATCGAACGAAGCTGTTGAAAGCTCGTCTCCTTTCCTCTTGATTCGCGAGCGCCCCTGAGGTTCGAAGTCGAGCTTCAGAAATTTGGTGGTGTTCAAATCGTGATTCGCAGCTTCGATTTACTCTTCGTCGCACCCCTTTCCTTGCACGGGGTCGTTCTGGTGTCGAGTCCTTTGGAACCTCGCGATTTCCATTTCGATTGTTTTTTTTAGATCGATTTGGTGGATTTGGTATTTTGGGGACAGGGAAATTGAAAGGTAGAGACTTGGAATGTTTACTGGTTTTTAGAATAGAAAGAAACGAAACCTAAGCTTGTTTATATAAACGCGAATGGTAACAATCGTACCATGGCTTTTTAAAATCATGCTGGCCTGATAATGAAAATGGGAGACAAATTTTGTTGCTCGAGAAAATAAGCTGCAAAATTTTAAAGAGGTGTACAGATTATAGGTTAGCATAGGTAATTTTAACTAAGGGTAGCATTTTAGAAGAAATAGGTCGACGCTGATGTAAACATGATTTTTTTTATTATTTTTGATTTGATTTTAAATAATATATTATACCAAATATCTCGTGGTCACTCACTTTAAATTCTGAACCGCTGTTCTAACTTAACGACCGATGTTCTCGGATTATGTCGTTATTTTGAACTTCACGGGACTAACTCTGGAATTTCAACTCAATTGTATAGAACAGAAAACAATTTAAATTAACGATTTAAATTAATTTTTATTTAATATATAAATCGATTTCAGATAATAAAATTTCATGAAATATATTATTATTATCGTTCTAATTCAAACATAGTTTATATTAATCAACCGAACTGTTTTTCAATTCAGTTTTAATTGTGAATTAAACTGCTTGTTATTAACTCGATATATTCGAAATTATTCGATTATTTAATGGATAAATTAATTATAAAATTCATTTAGATTCTCAATTAGATATTTTAAAACTAATTAAAATATTCATTATATAACAGCTAAAAATCAGGGACGTTACATTCCTTCCCCCTTAAAAGAATTTCGTCCTCGAAATTACTAAGGAGGAAAAATGCTACAAACCCATTAACGTTTCAAAAACCCATTAATGTTTCAAAAGCCCTGATACCACTGTAATGACCCAGGGATTTCCGGCCCTCGAAAATCGACATAAATACCTTTACCGTAACTCATGCCGACCTTCCAAACACTGAAAACACTGGAACGTTATTAGAAAGAATTTAGAGGGTGAGATAAGAAAGAAATATTAGAATAGTAGAAGAAGAAGAAATAACACAACACAGAGTCCCACATCGCAGCGGAACAAAATATAATACAGAAATAACTTTATTGAGAGCTTTAAATAAAACTTACAATATTAGAGTACATCACACAACGGGACAGTTATAATAACCTGTTCCCATATACAACACACAAAGGAATAGTAGCTATATAATATCATACGTCTGAACATCTCCAGGTCGTCTCTGGACTTCACAGCATTCGATAACTTGAACCTGTACACCCCGGGCTAACCCGAGCATTTACAAAATACCGGGTCAGTCTGGTGAACCAGAGTGAGATAAACACATTAAGTTTAAGGGTATCACACAACCTGATTTTTAAAGTTAAAATCTTTTCGAAAGAAAAGGATAATCGTAAGACCAAATCCACACATAAATACGGACGGTTTTTACCTTACGATGACCCATAGCATTTTTAAAACCAATATCTTGTCTGATATTATAATAATGTCTAAATACAAGTAAATAGAATCTTGTGGAACGCTTGCATCTCACACTCCACATATATAGTATACAATCAAAACCGCGAGCGCTTATTGGAGATTGGATTCCGACTATGACAAGGTATGGGCCCACCTGCCGATAGTGTATCTCTAGAGGCGAATACACTGGGTTCAACAAGAACGTCTTGCAACCCGGCCCTCACATGATCGATCACTCATTTCGCTTGAGTGTATCGAATGTATATCACCAACGGTTGGGAGCGACCCACCATTTCCCGTAAAGGGACAACATCGAAATAGATTAAAGAAGCAAAAGGATTTTTCTCTAGATAGGTGATTATACACCCTAATGGGAGCGACCCACATAGCCATGCTGCCTGCCCGATTTTTGTCATTTCCCGGTTGATGAGGCTTGAGGTTTGAATTTCCTTATTGGAATATCTGGTCACCATTCACTTTGAATGCCACGTCGTCAGATCCGTCAAGCCACTCATTGACGTACACAAATATACTCTGGGTATAAAAGAAGTGCCCCTCTTTTCCACCACTCGATATATTTGTAAAAAAAAATCAACGTACGTGGTTTCAGGAAATACTCTGTCAGACATTCGTCTAGACAAGTCATCCAGGATCAGGATGAACCGAAGGTACTCTCCTACTGCATCCAATGTAGGAATCACCCCATGGATCAGTAGCGAGAAGTCCTTGCAACCAGTAGATTCCAACCACGACAAAACCACAGTTTTTCTCTGGCCGCTAAACCGGAGATTAGCAACGGTTCTTCCATTTATGAATATCTACAGTCTTCAATTCTTCATCTTGATCATCTTCTGATATCTTCACGTATTTGTTGGTCGGAATGGTTTTCGAATATAAATTCGATTCCGGTCTTTCCGTACCAACAATCGTATTGGGCAAATTTGATAGTCGGTGATTTAACTATCAAAATAGACAGTGTTTCAATCATGACAATCCAGTGAGTTCACTGGTTCAGTATTCGGTCTCACTTGGCTTTTTAATTAAACAAATGTAAATTTAAACTCTTAAATATTTCGATATTATAGATATAACTTTCTCGCTTCTTATTTTACATAATATTATTCTTTAAACAACTCATTACATTACTTAGGATAATCCTATATTATATTCAGTTTTCACATTTCACTTTCAAAACATTAGCTATATTATTATATAATATTTGAAAATCATTTCAACTTATTTCTAGTAAAATAACATTACAAAATATCTTCTATTCCATTACTTGAAAATAATAACCAACGCTTATTTTTATAGAATAAAACTCAACTTTACGTCTCCTTTCTAATTCGAAGATACCGTTACACAACCCCTTTTTATTTCCCTTTTCACTTTGAAATTCTCACTGTATATTTTCCAAATCTTCATTACCAATGTTGCGTTATTATTTCTATAATAAACTAATAAACTTTACTAATCTCTTCTACCATTACAACTTATATCGTTCTCAGATAATCCCAAAGTCGTTCAAGTTGG
The DNA here is from genome assembly GCA_030737875.1 of Allium sativum. Taxonomy (NCBI): domain Eukaryota; kingdom Viridiplantae; phylum Streptophyta; class Magnoliopsida; order Asparagales; family Amaryllidaceae; genus Allium; species Allium sativum. The sequence continues at coordinate 415,766,632 of CM060913.1, read as the reverse complement.
GGTATTTTAGTAACCTCTCAGACCTTGATAAACAACGTTCATACCTTAAGATAAATATAAGTTGTAATCCAAAAACCAATACTTCATTCCAATCTCAAATCAAATTCCATTTAACTATTATATTCAAAAATATGATTTCAAAACCCTTCTTATTATTTTGAAATTCTCTTTCTCGGATATAACCATCTTTCTTAATTCAATAATTAGCAACTTCTTTATAAAACCCCACTTTTTACCTTTTCCCTTTTAAACCATTTCATTTTAAAAAAACCAGATTTGGTTATATAACCTTATAACCCCCTTCTTTATCCAAATTCACTTCTTCAAATCTCTTTTCAATTTTATTACATCATTTCTTGCTTGGAATCCCTATTTCAATTCCAATTGTGCTTAATCCCATCTTCTTAAGTAACATTAATTTAGAATTAACGATATAATACCTCAAACCCCCTTTTTATAACTTTGGTTTATTATAAAACCCTTTTATCCTAAATCTCCTTTTACTTAATTCAATTAATAAGTAACATTTATTTTAAGCTGTCCTGTTCGCTTAAAATCCTCTTTATCATTTCGTTAAAAACTCAGGTTTTAAATAATACCTGTTCATAAACTCCTTTCACCTATCATTTGGATTTCTTCCAACTTCGATTACCCTTTAAATGAAGTTTCAATTAAAAAGTAATTCTCTAAATTATTATTAATTAAAATAATAATTTATTTCAACCATTAACTACATTAGTAGTTAATTTCTTTATTAATTAAAATAAACAACAAATCCCTTTTTAAACTTATTATAATCTAAACAATATTCATTAAATTATTTTCTATTCAAAACATACTAATTTAGTAATAAATCAAATTAAAGAGTCAATCTAGTCACTCAAAACACGGTTGTCTTATTAACCGATTCCAATTTGTTTTCCCCTGAAATTAATTAATAATATAATTAATTTAAATGATCTCATTAAATCGTTTCTCAATCAACACAATTATCCAAATTTAACCGTTAGGTTAATTTCCTTATTTTCACATTTTCAAATCTGGTTAACATCAGATTTGACTGTATAAAATCAATTTGCAATCAATTATAAACATAAACATTTATTTACTTTTAAATAAGTTTTTATTCAAAATATATTTTTCAAAATCTATTTTTAATTAATGTAATGTCCCTGATTTTTAGCTGTTATATAATGAATATTTTAATTAGTTTTAAAATATCTAATTGGGAATCTAAATGAATTTTATAATTAATTTATCGATTAAATAATCGAATAATTTTGAATATATCGAGTTATTAACAAGCAATTTAATTCACAATTAAAACTGAATTGAAAAACAGTTCAGCTGATTAATATAAACTCTGTTTGAATTAGAATGGTAATAATAATTTATTTCTTGAAATTTTATTATCTGAAATCAATTTATATATTAAATAAAAATTAATTTAAATCATCAATTTAAATTGTTTTTTGTTCTATACAACTGAATTAAAATTCCAGAGTCAGTCCCGCGGAGTTCAAAATAACATCATAATCCGAGAACATTGGTCGTTAAGTTAGAACAGCGGTTCAGAATTTAAAGTGAGTGACCACGAGATATTTGGTATAATATATTATTTAAAATCAAATCAAAAAAAAAAAACATGTTTACATCAGCGTCGACCTATTTCTTCTGTAATGCTACCCTTAATAAAAATTACCTAAGCTAACCTATAATCTGTACAAGCTGACCTATCTCTTTAAAATTTTGCAGCTTATTTTCTCGAGCAACAAAATTTGTCTCCCATTTTCATTATCAGGCCAGCATGATTTTAAAAAGCCATGGTACGATTGTTACCATTCGCGTTTATATAAACAGGCTTGGCTTTCGTTTCTTTCTATTCTAAAAACCAGTAAACATTCCAAGCCTCTACCTTTCAATTTCCCTGTCCCCAAAATACCAAATCCACCAAATCGATCTTAAAAAAAACAATCGAAATGGAAATTGCGAGGTTCCAAAAGACTCGACACCAGAACGACCCCGTGCAAGGAAAGGGGTGCGATGAAGAGTAAATCGAAGCTGCGAATCACGATTTGAACACCACCACATTTCTGAAGCTCGACTTCGAACCTCAGGGGCGCTTGCGAATCAAGAGGAAAGGGGACGAGCTTTCAACAGCTTCGTTCGATTCTAGGGTTAAAGCAGCTTTAAATTCGAAGCTATGATTTGGGGATTTGATTTCGCGTTTGGTTTAATGGCATAAGTAGGTGTGATGCTTGTTGTGGTGTCTGACTTTATCACCACGCAACTAGGCTTAGGGTTCGTCGATGATGCCAGTTCATCACTCAAAGTTGGAGTATGATTGGAGTTGCAATATGCTTGTTTGTGCCAAGTGCTTTGGTGTTGGATGCGCTGTTAATAGTAGATAAGGAAGGAGATATTGGGGTTTGCCTAACTGGAAATGAAAAGGAGAATATAACGTGAGGTATATAACTTACTTTATTTAGTAAAGTTGGTCTGTTCTTGCATTTTGCTGGTGATATGAATTTGCGTACAGTAAGGGATGCTATGTAGAGAAAAGGGAGCAAATGCAGTGTTGATTTATAATTAGGAGGAGAAAGATGCTGTGTATTCTTTAAGGAGGAGTCGTTGTATTCAATTCAAAGAAGAAGAAGGAGATTATAGTGGCTTACATAGGGGTTTGTAGCAGTGTTGGGTCGATCTGGGAGGGGGTAACAACAGCAGTTCAGCAGTAGTATAAGTTAAGAAAATGGGATGGTAGGATTGACATTGTAGTGTTCAATGAAATGTCAAGTAGACTACTGCAGTTTTAGTAGGCTGATGGTAGTTTTTGGAGAGGTTCAGGGACTCACTGTGTGGATTGGTTAAAGTATACATAGCAGAGAGGTATATATTTAAAAACACATAGAATAGATTACGTATTTATGTTAGTAATTCAATTAAATGTTTTAATCGATAAGTTATAATCAAGGTGTGGGATAGATTCATTCGAATAGATTTGAAGCTGAGATGGTATGAGAATTTAAACTGGATATTCGCGAAACAGAAATCGAGGTGAGTAAATCTCACGAAATTTTTTATTTTTATCATTTAAAATGAATTGTTGGCTGCTTGGTTGCTTTTATAAATTGTTTATCAATTGTGGTTATTATATATATTAGTTATTTAGGCTTGGTGGTTGTCGCCATTATTATATATATATATATTGGATTTCCCGCAATACTATTAGCGGATGCCCGTAGTATCATTAGCGGATGACCCTACGCTCCACGTATATAAGTGGATCCCCTTTTTATACCGCGATATTCTGCCTTGAAGCAAGATTGGTATTATTTTTGTTGACTAACATCTGTGGATGCAGGTAAAACAGGTTGGAGGGATCCAACTGGATTCATCAAATTTATTTATATATTTTATATACTTACATGTGTGTGATGTGTTGAATTGGATTGATGGTTTGTGTATTGGGATATTTAAATATCACTGGCCCTAGATATTTATAATATCATAAGAAGTGATTTTTAGATTCGGAAAGGAAATTTTATTTTATTGAAATAAAATTTGAATTTCGAACAAGCTAAGAAAATAATAACTTGTTTTGATAATAAAACAAGTATTGAATGTATAAATGATTTGTTTTTAAATGTAAGAAAACTATCATTTGGTAATATTTAATTTTAAATTCAAGTATGAATTTAAAAAGGAAAATTTAATTTCCAAAATAGAAATGGGATTACAAATAGGTACGGAAAATGGGATTACAAATAGGTACGGAAATATTTACTTGTTTAAAAATAAAAACAAGTAATTGAATTTATAAACTATGTTTATAAATGAAAAAGGAAATTATCATTTGATAAATTTTGAAACGTAAATGCAAGCGTGATTTTAAAAGAAAGTTTATCCACCCAAAGTAGAAATGAAATTTCAAATGGAGTTTGAAATAGAACTTGTTTTAATATTTAAAACAAGAAGCATAGTCTATAAACAACGTTTATAGATGAATGTGAAAATCATCATTTGGTACTTTATAAATTCTAAATTCAAGTATGATTTGTTTTCCGAAGTGGAAATTAGATTTCAAATGTAATTTGAAATCGAAACGTGGTTTAATATTTAGAACAAGAAGTGAAATTTATAAACGATAATTATAAATAAAGGAAAATAATTATTTTTGTATAAAAATTCAAGTGTGAATTGAATAAGCGAATTTGGGAATCGTTCGAGAAAGAAACGATGAAATTTATTCCAATGTTCGGAATAAATTGGATTGAAATAAATCTATACAGATTTATGATTGGAATTCAAGGGAGTCGAGTTGATAGAAAATAAATTTTATTTCCAAAAGGTATTGGAACTTATTAAATAGAGATTTAGATTTTAAGTATGAAAATAGATTCTATACTTATATATATATATATACATATATATATATATATATATATATAAAAGATATAGTAATAAAATATTCGAATAAGGAAATCGAGTTTTAAATGGAAGTTGTTAAATATAAAATAAGAAAGTGATTTATAAACCATGTTTATAAAGGAAATGAAGTAATTTCCTTTGGGCGGATTGGAAAAAGATTTTTCCAAATATAAGAAATGACATTTAAAAATCATATTTTTAAATGAGATGAAAGAGGGGATTTTTATGATAAGTAATCGAGTTTTGGAATTATAAATTCTTATCTATCTCGAGAAAAGAACGTTGTTGGTCAAGGTTTGAGAGGTAAATAAAATATCCCAACTTGAACGACTTCACTATTATCAAGAGATGGTATTAGTTTTTAATGGTAGTTGGATTAAATAATTATTAAAGGGAATTTATAATTAGAATTTGATGAGATCGATATTTTATAAATAATCAAATTCCATAAGAATTGGACTTGAATATAGCAATTTAAGTTTGAATACATTTATAATTAAGTTATGAATGTGGAATAAAAATCGACAAGTTTGAATAACTTGAACTGCTAAGTCAAATTTGGATAACGAGCTTGAATTACTTTAAAAGTATCGAAAAGGGAGTTCTAATTACTTTGTAAACGAAGTTTTTATACGTTTATATTTAATTTAGTTAAAACGAACTCGCCGCAGCGCGGTAGTTCGTAATTTGGCGTTTCGAACTTCAATTGAGTATATAGAACTCAATATAAGTCGGAATTCGATGAAACAAGAAACGCCCGGATTTATTGAATAATAGTTTTCTAATGGAAGAGGAAAACCAGAATTTCGTCTTATAGATTTTGAGTTATATCTAAATCAAATTTTCAGAAAAACAGCGCCATAATCGTTTTTAAACCATAACAGTTTATTTAATAAATTAAAAGGATTTTAAGTGGGAAAAATTCGATTATTCCATTAGAAAGATCCAGATTTGAGTTATGAACTAAATATAAACTCAGGTCCAGTAATTGGGTTGATTTTCAAAATAAAGAAAATCAGATTTTTATTTGTTTATCGATTGAGGTTAACTAATTTCAAAAAGAATTAGTTAATAGAGTATGATTCGAGTTGAACTTTGTTAAATGAATCGAATTTGAAAAACATGGGGATTGGGAATTCAGATGTAAAACTTGGATTTGAAATTGTAAGCAAGGAGATTGAGTTGAATTGGGAATAACTGAAAACAAACACATTTGAACGTGATATGTTCAAGTTTAAAAGCAAAATGGAACCAAGAAGCTAATTTGAAATTTAGTTAGCAAATGTAAAGCGAGTTACATAAAAAGGGGTGGATTCATTGAAATGAACTAGAAATAGTCGTGTATATTTTAAACAGGTATGAGATGAGGAATACGAAGAAAGTATGAAGAATATATCGAGTGCCCGATAAAAAGGTATATGTTTAAATTTCCATATGAGGTTTTATGCACCGAATCGGCAAGCAGCTTGGCTTTTTTATTTTCTTTTTGAATGGAAAGGGCCTAGAGAGGCGACTTGAGATTTGAACTATTGACCGGTACAAAGGAGGTGCTGGCGAAATTTTCCAGAAATTTAAGGAGTTATAATATTTTTAAGAAATTTTGATAATAGAAATCGATATAACAATATATATAGAAATCACTAAGAAAATGAATTTAATATAAAATATTAGAAAGGGCCGGTGATTGTGAAATTGTTTGATGGATGTTTATTTTTCCTTTGATAGTTAAATCACCGACCATCAAAGATTTTTGACCATCGTTGTCAATACGGAGAGACCGGTTGGATTTAATATCCGAAAACCACTCTGTATAGGCATAGGCGTTGCGAATTAGATTATGCTGAAGACGATCGAAGACGGAGTGAAAGTCAAAGAGCTGTTATGTTTGTCTAGTCCCAGGATAAATTGTATGGACGAATGTCTAACAGAGTATTCCTAACGGTCACATAAGACGATCTTTTGAAGGTATTACGTCAGGTGGCGGAGAAATTCGTTTATCTTAGCTTTTATTCCCATAATATCTTTGAGAATATTAACTAGTGATTTGACAGGTTTGACGATGTGGCATTCAAAGTGTATGGTGGCCAGATGTTCTAAAAGATAGACGTAGCCTCAAGCTTCACAACCGGGAAATGACAAAAATCGGGCAGGCAGCATGGCTATGTAGGTCGCTCCCATTAGGGTGTATAATCACCTATCTAGAGAAATTTCTTTTACTTCTTTAATCTATTTCGATGCTATCCCTTTTCGGGAAACGGTAGTTTGAGCCCAACCGTTGGTGATATACATTCGATACACTCAAGCGAAATGAGTGGTCGGTCATGTGTGGGTCGGGTTGCAAGGCGTTCTTGTTGAACCCAGTGTATTCCCCTCTAGAGATACATAATCGGCAGGTGGTCCCATACCTTGTCATAGTTGGAATCCAATCTCCAATAAGCGCCCTGCGGTTTTTGATTTTTATACTATGTATGTGGAACGTGAGATGCAATCGTTCTACTATTTGGTTATTTATTTGATTAGACATTATTATAATATCACTAGATTTTGATATCAAAAATGTTTTGGGTTATAGTAAGGTAAAAACTGTCCGTGTTTATGTGTGGGTTGGTCTTACTATTATCCTTTTCTTTCAAAAGGTTTTTTTTTTAAGTTAAACAATATGGTTGGAGTTTACTCACACCAGTCCCATGACTGACCCAAAGTTTATTTTGTTTTTTTTTTTCCTAAACTCTTGGGTGCCCAAATTTGTACAGGCAGTCAAGTGTTTCAGGCTTTACAGATACACTTGGAGGAGCTTGAAGCAGGAAGCTTCAACGTCGGTCATTTAGAGTTAATTCTACTGTATCAAATGTTATGTTGTACTCTGATATGGTATGTATATATGATACAAAACAGATTTGTATTTCAAAGGTTATGTTATATAATATATTTTATTCGTTCCGCTGTGAGGTTCTGTATTGTTATGTCTGTTCTTCTTCTATCTTTTCTATTTTCTTTAACCCTAATGACTCTTATATCTGTATTATTTGAGTTGGACTGTGTTGTATTAGTCAGCTTAGATAGTATGGATTTTCGGGTCGCTACAAATTCTCTTTTGGCAATTAATAAAAGTCCGAACCAAACTCAGATTCGGGTATTTAATAGAAGACCAGAAACCCACTTCTGATAATAATAGAAGTCCTGAACCATAACCCAGATTCAGGTATTTGATAAAAGATCAGAAATCTATTTCTGATATCAATAGGAGTCCCGAACCAAACTCAGATTCTGGTATTTGCTAGAAAACCAGAAATCCACTTCTAGAATTTAATTAGAAGTCCCGAACCATAACCCAGATTCAGGCATTTGATAGAAGACCAGAAATCCACTTCTGGTTCCAAACCAAACCCAAATTCAGGTATTTCTATTTGTGCAAATTCTAGGCTTATTTGCTAAAGCAGAGGTTGTACGTGCTTTATGTGCTCTTCTTTCGAGCTTTTGTTTCCTTTCCTCGGGATATTGGTTTAAGCAGAGGCGACTACATGGTTAGAGTGCTTCTTCATAGCTTTGTTTCCTTTTGCGGGATTGGGTGTAAGCAGATGGTGTACATGCTTACTGAGCCACTCTCCGAGCTCTTGATTGTCAAAGTAGAGGATGTACGTGTTTTGTTAGCCATTCTCTAGGCTTGTGTGTTCTGTGCGCTTAGCTAGCTTATTCTTAAGCAGAGCTCAAGGACTTACCCGACCTCCCTCCAGGAGGCGCTTTATCCTCGCCATCGTAGACGGTTATAAGGCTTTAAATGCTTTAACCTAGACATCGTAGGAGCGAACATAGGCTTACCCTTTTGATGCTCTAGCCAGACCATCTTAGGCGGTAATAGAGGCTTACACATCACCCTCCTCAAAGGGGTGTCTTAACCTGACCATCGTTGGCGCGGATAAGGATTTTCGATGCTTTACCATGGCCATGTCTGATTTGGACGTGGATAAAGGCTTGCACTCACCCCCTCCAAGGGGTGTCTTACTCAGACCATCGTAGGCGGGAGTAAGGATTTTAGCTGCTCTGTCCCGGGGATGAAGGCTTACACTTTTGATGATTTAATTTGGCCCTTTCTGAACTGGACGCGACTAAAGGCTTATACACCACCCTCCTCCGAGGGGTGCCTTGCCTTGGCCATCTTAGCGACGACAAGAGTTTTGTTCCATCGTGGGTAGCTTCATTGATTTCGGGTGGTTCCAAATTTGAAGGAGTTCCATACTCCTATCCATGTAAATATTCTTTCTTCAAGAAATCCTTTGTTGTAGTTGACTAAGTTTTCTTTATATATCTGTATAACTGTTCCTGATTGAAGAACTTGTAATCATTCATTCAAGAACTCTACAATGATTGGTTTTATGTCCATTCATCATGTAGTAGTGGCAGTAAGGTCCTACTGTTTTTCTTCCATGCTAGGGTTTCTTCTTCGTTGATGGCCAAAAGTTGAGCTCATGTTTGGTTAGGAAGTAGGTATTCTCAATCGATATGATAAGGTTGCATTCCTTAGACATTCTTGACTCAAAGATTCTCTTTCATCACTGGAACTTAGCTCTTTTGTTACTTAGCCTTGTTGCTTCATCTATGTCTTCGAATCTTTTTTTCAATGTACCCCGAGTCTGAAGTATCATTCTTTTAGACCATTTAGAAGTAAAGCGGTCAAAATATCTCATTATTCCTTGTTTGAATATAGTTCGCTTAGCCTAATAAATAAGATTGTGTATCATAATCTACAAAATAAATAAGACTGTATTATAGATAACCAAATCATGAAAAATTCTATTGTTAGAATGGCAAGGAGACTGTTTAAGTCTAATAAAGTGAAGATGGGTCAATGTTAATACCATACCATTCAAGGGTATGTCAATGGGTTACTTCTTCTGCACCGTTGCTTAGCACCTAAGTTAATTAAGTTGTAAATGGAGAGTTGACGATAAGAAAATTGCAAAACGAAGCAGTTGTAGAAGGAAAACGAGACAGTGCAACACCCCAAAATGCCCCATGATTTCCACCACATATCCCGTTTCTTTCTCCCTCCACTCATTCTCTCACATCCCTTAAACTAATATAAATGTTTGATTTCTATAGGGGGCTTTTGGGGTGCTCCCTGTTTGGGGTGTCGTCGAACGCTTCTTATATATATGTGTGTGTGCGCGCGCGCGTGTGGAAAACGTTTCTGCTACACCTCTTAGGCTACACGTGTATCTCCCCTGAATTTCATCCACTCATTCCGATTTTATTATTCATTCTTTCTTCCTCTTTCCACTGCACTATATTATGTTTTCAATCGATGAGAGAAAGAATGAATATTAAAATCGTAATTAGTGGTTACTGGTTAGAATTCAGGGGAAGATTCACGTGTAGCCTATAAGAAGTGTAGCGGAACATTTCCTTATATATATATATATATGTATGTATATATGTATGTATGTATGTATGTATGTATATGTGTATATACACACATGCACATATGCTTGTTGCTTACATTTTCAATTTAAGAAACACGACTAGTTTGAATCCGCTTTGTTTGCCTCAATTAGCATTGATGTGAAATTCCTGTCATGTTCTATGAGATATATGGTACATGCTTGCAATGTTATATGCTTTTGTCAAATTATGCTATTTGCCCATGTTCATGATTATCAAAGTTGAAAGTGGTTATTATAGCTTACGGTAGTAAAATTGAACTATGTTTTCTGCGAGATATTCAAATATCTATTTTAGCCATCTACGACAACTTCAGTGCTGTTTAGATTTGGTTATTCCCGGCTCACCAAACCTTTGGAAAGGGCCATTTTCTTTCTCTTTTATCCTTTTATTTTCCTTTTTCAGATGCAACTTTTGAATCACAAGTGAGAACTTCAATAAAAACGTTCATTGCAAACTGATTTTGCAACTGTTTTAGAATGAACGTTTCAAGGAGCGTAAATTATATGAATTTTATTCTCCCTTAGAGTTTTGCCACTCCGTTATTTGCTCTTCATCCCCGGTTAAAATTTTGAACTTTTATTTTCAATTATACCCTTTAACAATTGATTAGATAACTTGTCTAATATTGTCCGCCGATAAAAAAAAATTATCCATATACATCTATGGATGTTTGAGATTGAATTGCAAACAATAATTAGAAACTAAAAATCCCCAATGTACGTGATTAAAAAATTATTAAAGATAGAAATTACAAACAATGATAAAAATTTGCAAACAATGATTAAAAATTTAAAAACCTTAGGCGGCGGTTAAAAATGAGTTTTGAGTTATCAAATTAATTACAAAACATTAAAGGTGTGAAAGGAGGATTGATAGAATGAATGAAAGATGGAGGGGACATAACAATCATAGAAGAAAAAATTGCTTTTCGTGTTTTTCTTATTTCTCAAAACATGAAAATAGATAAAAGTTGATTTTTATTTTGTATGTTAACTTTGTTTTCAAAAATGGTTGTTTTCCGTAATATACATGCATCGTGCACATTTTTGTATGGACGAAAATCAAAACTAAAAATGGCAAACCAAACACTACCTTAAAGTCAGCGGTGTATATGATTATGTATTTTGAGACCGAGAAATTCAGTAGTATACAGAAATTGCAACTATCTAATTAGCATGTAAATAAATCATCAGTATAGGATGTGTTGATTCAAATAAATAAACGTTTAGATGGAGCGTTAATTACTGTAATCAACGCCAGGGCCAGTGACGTAGCCAAGAATTATGATTGATGAGGTCACAATAGGAAAAGGGGGGGGGGGGGTTCCAGGATGATAGCTCCCGATTTTTTTTAAGACGACTTCGAGTTACTAAGTTCGAACGAACAATGTTTTGACTATTATTTTTAGGGACGTTATTCGTTGGGTAGAAATTATAGAAGAACCAGCTTCGTTTGAGATGTTTTCAAATAATCTTTTGAAAAAAAAATTGCAAATCTGAAAAATTAAATAGATATATTGTAATCAAAAAATGATTTTTTTTTTTTTTTTTTTACATTGTCACATTCAATTATATCTTCAAATTTAATACAATCGGTAAATCGAATCAATCCATTCCAGTCCTTTCCTAATTTCAAACAAAACAAAACAATAGCTGTAATTGATTTAGCTTATTTTTCAGCAAATCTTCAAGAAAAAAATCAATCCGATCCTAATTTAATCAATTAAGCTTATTTAGATCAAATAAAAATCACTTGCCAAGTTCAAATCAGTAGCCCCAATTAATTGCATAACTGATCCAAGTAAGATCCTAACAAATTAAGTTCAAATATGTAGAGATTATAAATAGGGTTAGCTGATTACCCATAGCTATAGATTGTGGAAAAGAATTCTAGGAAAGACGCGGAAGTGGTGATGCCGAAATTGAATGGAGCAGCAAAACTCAGAAGAGAAGCCGTTTCCGTTATTCTTTTTTCCGTTTTTTGCCTCTCTGCCGTTTGCGTTTTGAGTTTTTTTTTTAATATGGGTTGCGTTCTGGTGGGGTCACGTGACCTCACCAGCCCAAACGTCCCTCCGTCTCTGGTTAGGGCTATGCATTGATTTAATTACCGTAAAGAGAGATAGAGAGCAGCATAAACAAACTGCAAACTGGAAATAAGAAGAAAAAAGCCATGAGAATGAAAATACAGTAAGGACATTTTTGGAATAAATGGGGTGGCAAGAGAAAAAGGTGGAGTGTGCATTTCGTTTTCTAATTAGTGGAGGGTGAAGAGCAAATATCGGGGTGTTATCAAACGGACCCTAATTTTCTCTATATATATTTCTCTTTAAACTAGTTGCATAACCAAAACCAGAATATGGCAGAACATCTGAAGGTTACGCATAAAGTTGATAACTTCCAATGCACAAGTAATGCAATTGACAATTTTACTTTCAGCATGTATTTGCTTAACTTTATTCTGATTATTATTTCTTTCTAGTGTTGGGATCTTTCAGGTTTTGCCCTCGAATATATCTATCATAGAACTGTAATGGAGGTTATCATGATAAAGCCTAGCACTGAAGTAATCTCGCATGCTTCCCAAATCAATCCCACTATTTTTTCTCATGCAGATTGAATCTCATGACTATATTGCAGAACTTTTCCATGCTGTTGTTCAGTTCAATAACATATTAATTGACTTTGATCGAGATATATGGAGCTATATTTCATTAGGTTACTTCAAGCAGGTAATCATTTGTTGCTTCCTGCGTATTACATCTTATAGAATTTGTACTCAGTGAATGGTTTTATTGGCAGATAATAAAAGCTGGAGAAATAGGATCTTCTACCATGCCTCACAAAGTAAATCCTATAGATTTTGAAAATATCGAGGGCAATTTGAGCTTGGCAAATCCTCTTTTCTCCGCTCTTAGTGCAAAGTTACCCATCTCTCGTATGCAGGTTTACATCATTTTTCTTGTGTTCAGTATTTCAGAACTGTTTTTCCCCCTCCTTTCATTTAAGTAGATGTTAGTGTTTTTCAGTGAGTCAATATATGTGTGTTTACACAGAGGGATCTAACTGATTCGACAGTTATGAGGAACTTGGGTGTTGCCTTTGGCTATTCTCTCTTAGCTTACAAAAGTGCACTTCGAGGAATTGGGAAACTTCAGGTAAACAATTTTTTTTGGGACTTTTTACGTACTTGAGCCTGTTTTTGTAAAATATAACACTAATGGACCTGTTTCAAAAATAATAACACAAATAGACCTGTTTTGGTCTGCTGTGCTTTTGAAGGCGAGTTTTGAAAACTCGCCTTCATAAAAATACGAAGGCGAGTTTCCAAAACTCGCCTTCAGTGCAAACCTGAACTCAATACTTTGAACATGCATACACAAATCTTACAAACAAGAACTCAATACTTTCCAGTTCAATACTTCAAACATGAACTGCAAACCTGAACTCAATACTTCACTTCAGGAACATCTCTCATTAAGACAGCTAGTTGTCACCACTTCCATTTGATAAAACGAGTGAATGTAATTACATTCCGAACTTTGAACATGCATACACAACCAAACATAGCAAAATAATACACAAACACTACATATTTGGTACCTAGATCGAACAAGAAAAGGTTACATCGCATGATCGAACAAAACAAAACAAGGTCTATAAGAAATCTGGATCGAACAAAAGAAGAAAAGACTACTATCTAGTTTCGCCTTGGCCGCGTGACTAGAGGTGTGGAATTTGAAGACGAACCACTACCGCTGCTGCTCCTAGTGCATCGTGCACTACTGGTACGTTGTAATGTAGGTGCAGGTTGAGATGGACCATGCACAAATTCTTCGTGCGCTGCTGGAGGTGGAGGAGAACCTGCAGGAGGAGGAGGTGGAGAAGATGGCGGTTTCGGTCGATCTAGCTTGTTCCTGCATAGAATCACGTTTAAAATCTTCTGTATGTTCGTGCACATCGCCCTTCCCTCGTCGTCAGTCTACCTCTCTTTTAGCTTTTCTACCTCCTCCCATGCACAGTTAATACCGACAACCTGTAAATTTAAAAGAATATTAGATAGAGTGAATTAATAAAACTGATTGTATTTAATAGTACACACATCAACTTACCACGTTCCTCTCTAGTGGTGCTCTAGGAACATACGGTGCTAACGCAGTATCTACTCTGGAATTAAGGACGTAGCGTCGTGTAATGTTACAGTACCACCTCATGTACTTCGCCGTGGATATGGGGGGCTCCCTCTCGAACTGAATATAGTCATCGCGGGAATTCCACATAGCATGATGCATGCGAAAGTCCTGCGCACTGTAGCCCTCAATGTAAGGCGGTGCATCATCCGGTATATGCTGCCTCATGCCAAACTGCCTCCTAACCCTATCGGGAAGGTGCCAAGCGGTGAAGCTGTAGGCTATCATAGGTACTCTCGCCATCCAGAGGTACCTATGAGCTCTGCACACGGCTGGTAGCGTGGCAAGTAGCTCTTGAGAGTACGGATACCATGTAACCTTTTCGTCCGTAATGACGTCCAACTCATTGCGGTAAAAAGCCAGCTCTCGTCTCGGTGTATGTCGCGTATCCTTTTTTCCAACCCACATGTTACACGATAATAAAAGGTACATATATTGGAAATGGTATGTGTTGTGTTTAATACAAAAAACCTTCATATAAGTATACCTAGCTCCAAGCGGCATCGATGCGTCGATGGGATCAGGAGTCACTACTAATCTTCCGATGGGAAGATAAGTCCAGGACCAAAGCTAAGTACACAAGAATATACTATTAATACAAGAGAATGATGCATATCACATTGTATAACAGTAAATTATAGAAATTCGGTTCACACCTGAAGTAGTGTCGGGCAACCGGCAACACAGTTATACTGTTGCAGCGCGGACTTAGACAGTTCCTGATATGCATAGGCCAACACTGCACTACCCCACGAATATGTAGCGCACTGCCCGATGTCAGCTAAAAAAGGTAGCCATCTCAAATCTATGCGGGTCTTGGCATGGTCGACCATCATTCTGCAGAAAATAATATGTAGTAAAATGCAACGAGCCCGTTGCTCAACCTCTATCTAGGTGGCATCTGCAGAAATATCACCCGCCAACTGATTACGGTACCATCTAATATTAACCATGTGGTCACCCCTTACTTGATTAGCTGGTGGATCCAGCCCTAGTAGGTCGTGACTTAGCTGCATATAATCATGTACCGCACCATCGAACGCAACAACATTGCCGCCAATAGGCAGTCCTAGTAAAACCGCAATATCTGCCAATGTGATAGCCATCTCACCGAATGGTAGGTGAAACGTGGATGTCTCAGGCCTCCACCTATCCAGTAAAGCACCGACAAGGCTATGATCTAGCTGGATGTAACCTAAGCGAAAAATATGCAGGAATCCAGCCCTCTGTATCTCTAAAAGTACGCGAGCATCCTCGAACGTCACTTTCGAAAGTGACGACGAGTGGTCTATGACATAATCAGCATTGACACTCTACAAATTTAACAGATAACAAAAAATGGGGTTTGATGTCTAAAAAACTGAAGATCAAAATATGAAAATATTAACAAATTGTTACCTGCGTCCGAGTAGCATTCGATGTCCTGTGTTGCGGTTGCAAATATAACACGCTCGGATCTACTGGTCCGGGCTCCATCTCTACATACAGAGTATGACCCAATTCAATAATGTCAACAATATACGAACCAAAACCCCCAAATCGTAAATGCGAACAATGTACACAACATTGAACATGTATTACCTAATTTCAATGTTGTATACACAAAATTAAACATGTATGACACCCATAACCAACCATAATCAACCACAAAATTGAACATGTATAACCAACCAACCAAAATTGAAAATTAGGGTTTAGAATCTTATTGATTTCGTGTTGTACGCCGGATGTGCTAGCCATTGTTGTGTTTTATGAATGGATTGGATGAAAAATTGGCGAAAATGGAGTTGATTTTAGTTTTATTTATTTATTTTCGCAGCTGGGTAAGAAGAGAGTAAGAAGAGAGAAAGAGTAAAGTGAAAAGGAAATGGGGAAGGTGGTCTCGGGTTGGGGTTTTTGTGTGCAGGAAAAACACGAAGGCGAGTTTTGGAAACTCGCCTTCGTATTTTTCCGAAGGCGAGTTTTGAAAACTCGCCTTCAGAAACATAACAGGTCTATATGTGTAATTACTTTTGAAACAGGTCCATTAATGTTATATTATACAAAAACATGCCCAAGTACGTAAAAAGTCCTCTTTTTTATGTACTTAGTTGTAGTTTTCAACATTAAAAAAGAAAGAATCAAGATTAAAGAACAAAAGAGAAAATTTACTAGGTTCTTAGGAAGGCACACATTGATTGCTAATATATGATTATATGAAAGAGAGAGCTTATTAGGTCCGCCCGATTTTTATAAGGCAAATTCTATTTGGACCCAAGAATTTGCTGAGTTAACCCAGAAAATTGCATGATCAAACTGTCCTTATTTTACAATATTTTTTTTTATCATTTTCAGCTTACCTCGCGGATCCCCTACAAGATGTCTTTAAGGCACCTCGTTGGGGTGCTACGAGATTCTTCAACTTACCTCGTAGGGACCTTGCGAGGTGACCTGCTAGCACCTCGTAGGGGCTCTACGAGGTAAGATGAAGAATCTCGTAGAGCCCCTACGAGGGAGGACAAAATCGTCTTTTTTTTTAATAATCCATGGATCGTGTTTTTTTGGATTTGCTGGGTAAACTCAGCAAATTCCTGAGTTCAAATAGAATTTGCCTTTTTATAATTAACCTTTTGACTTCTATGTCAGGACATCCTCTATCAATACTTGACTTATATTTAATTTATTCTGCGATGTGTTGTTTTTTAGGTGAATGAATCCCGCTTAAATGAAGGTCTAGAGCAAACATGAGAGGTGTTGGCTGAACCTATACAAACGGTAAGACTTAACAGAGTATATGTTCTGCCAAAACTAAAAAAGATGCAACTTCATGAATAAATGGCTTTTGGCAGAATTGATAAAATAATGACAACAATTATGCACACTTTATAGTGGTTTGTATAAGGTATACCTACTAACTATGATTCCACGGTATGCGTACATATTTTCTTTTTTGTTGAGGTGTTCAACATATCAAACTGTGAAATAGCTAATGTAAATTTGCCTTATCAGGACTTGGAAGCAATGCACCCCACATTAACTGTATTTTCTATTACCTAACAAACTTGCTTTTGTTACAATTAGAAATGTTAAATTTTAGAGAAGTAGAGATGGTATGAGAAATATTTAATATAGCCTAAATATTAGATATGAAATCTAGTATTGTTATCATTATTTTCAAGATTTGGTTTTGGGTTTCATCTGACCAACGAGAAATTTGCTGGTAGAGTTGAAACAGAGTAAATAATTAAAGGTCACACTTATCTAATGTACACAATTGCACTAGTGAGCCAAGGCTTTTAGAAAAGAAACATCCAGTCGTATTATAGCCCAACTGAATGTCTAACTTTTAATTTAATATATTGGAAACTGAACATACATGGTGTTTTAATATTAGCGTATAAGTTTTTGATGCAAAACATCAGCGCATTACGCACTTTGTTTGTGAAATATTTTTATCTTGTTATGGTATACAAAACTGAACAATAATGATCAAATGTTTCAGAAAGTTCGTTTTATATAATCATGACCTATGTAAGGGTAACTTTCTTGGTAACAGGTAATGCGAAGATACAACGTAGAGGGAGCTTATGAAAAGCTCAAAGACTTAACTAGAGGAAGAACAGTTAACAAGGAGAGCATAAAACAGTTTATTAACAGTTTGGATTTGCCTGAGGATGCAAAAGCTATTCTCTCAAAGTTAACTCCTCAGAATTACATTGGCGCAGCAGAGACATTAGCCAACTCCATATACGATTACGTAGACTTGGAAAACACTAAATTTAAATAGTTAATGTATTCCATTAATTGAATTAGATGTAATTCTGTTAAAAAAATAAAAATGCCAACCCTACTTTCTATGTTGTAATGCCTTTGCTTTTTGTTTATTTCTAAAGGATTCTTTGGAGAATACTTTTGGGGTTGATGTATATCATGACTTCAAATTAGGGCTGTCAATTTTCTACATGATCCGTGATCCGACCCGAAACTCACACGGAAATTAGCAGGTTAACCCGACCCGTTTAGTTGGCTTGTCATTTTCGGATCAACCCGAATTTGACCCATTTATAAACGGGTGGGTTTAGGGTTGACCCGTTAACCCGATTTTGACCCGCCGAACCCGATTATTTTGTGTCTCTTTCATACGGTTAGTCCTTTAGGTATGCTGCCAGTTTTAGTCTTTTATGGATGCAGTAATCAATATGCTCATATATGTAAGCTGTTATATTTTACTAATTTATTATTGTACGTTGTTAGTTATATTTTACTTATAACAACTGTATCTCTTCTATACTGTTAGTCTTTAATTTATGCAGTATTTTCATATATACTTATGTATGGAGAATGATTCTTAAATATGGTGGTTTCATGCTTTACATATGTGATGTTTGTTAGTGACTTTGCAACTTGTTACATGTTGGTGATTATATAATATTGTGCATGTTGGTGATTTGGTTCTTTTGCTGTTTATATTAGTGGGCAATATTTACCAATGGGTCAAACGGGTAAACCTGACCCAACACGACCCGACATGACCCATTTAGTTAAACGGGTTATGCGAGTCGGGTCGGGTCAATCCATTTATAAACGGATCGGGTTAGAGTTGGGAAAAAGTGACATGTTTAATAAACGGGTTGACCCGATCCGTTTATAAATCAACCCAAACCCGATTTGATCGGACCCGAACCCGACCCGACACGACCCATTGGCAGCCCTACTTCAAATAAACAAAGCAAGACTTGTAATATTAATTTATTGGAACAAAGTTTAGTTGAAATCATAGTGTACCTATTCTTTGTTGTGCTTTTATACTGGGTTTTATTGATCTACAAAACTTTCTCAACCTTGTGTGAGTTTCTTGACCTACGTATTAATGTTATATTAGAATGTGAATTAGTCAAACCGACCGTAAGAGAGGCTTGTTTACTGTCATTTGGCCAAAATTAATTTTTCCGAAGTTCAAAAAACATGTCTATAACTTGTCTACTTAAATACCTCCAATCTAATTAACTTAATTTTCTTCATTTTTATCTTCTTGGATATCTGCAATTTTAAATATTCTCTTTGCTTTTTATGTTTAACTAAAGCTAAAAAACAGTTTTTTTTTAAACTGTACAATCTAACTGTCGGTTCTCCGCCGTTATGCAGTTATACTAGTATATATGAACTACTTGCATCACTTAAAATAGACAATTACAAGATAGTATTTTATCTCAACCCAACATGCTATTGTGACTGAATAGCAAAATTAGAACATGTATGCTAGGATTGCTGCAGAATTTTCTCATATAAAATAATAATAAAGTAAGAGATCTAATATATGTATCATGAATATTGACACATTGAGCTTTTCTCTCATAACACACAAGTGATGCAGGTATTGCAGGTATTGGAAGCTTTTGGTTAGAAGAAGGTAGCATGATATTCTTAATGGGTATGTGAGTTTGTTGTCTTTTGTAGGTTTAGAACTCACCTGCCCAAAGTGACAAGTCATTTTATACATGAGGGGATCTAAATTTTGCTTATATGTCTAATTCTTCGAGCACTAGCTATTTTTGTAGCAGTCTGGACACATAGTATTAGAATACTAAAACTCTTCTTGTTTCATTTTTTCCTTCGAACTTATTTGAATTTGGGATTCAAAATAATTAGATTTATCAGTATATTACCACTAATATATCGTCGGTTAATAAAGCAGGATATTACTGTACTTATGGCAGAAACCATGCGCTTTTATTTTTATTGACCGAATGCCAATCATATCAAGTGAAAATCATGTATTTACCCCTATTCGTGAGCTTGTTACAAGATTTGAAAAATCATGATTTGAGGATTTTTTTTTTCCTTTCGTTTCATACTATTTACCAATGTGGAGTTCCTCATCATAAAAGAATAAAGTAATATTGGATGATATTAATGTGTGGGTATCTCTCTCCGTGTGTGTGTGTGTATATATATATATATATATATATATATATATAATATATATATATATATATATATATATATATATAATTGGTACACTTTATTGTTAAATATCAATCATATATGTTTCATAAAACTTTATGCCTCCCTCCAAACTTAAATGGGTGCGACACAAGGGATAAAAGTACATATAAACTCCATCTATTCACATTACATTCAGTTCATATAAAACTAAAAAACAACTACAAAAAACTTTGTATAACCCACTGCAGCCATAAGCCCGTCAATCCTTCAAATTATAAACAACAACTTCGACTATCTACCCAGTGTCTACCAAATCTACACCCCATCTTCTCAGAAACTCCATATTAACATCATTTTTTCTAGTCTTGCTTCCATTACTTTTCACCAAATCATATATATCTCTCTCAATCATCTTCAACCTCATTTCCTTCGACACTTGCCTGTTGTTAAACACTCTTGAGTTCCTTTCTTGCCACACATGATTAACTGAGGTAGTTATTGCTGCGCATGCCACATCAAGGCATTGATCTTTGGTCTTGAACACATTCATAATCTTGTCTGTCTCAAATCCCAAATTACCTATCTCATAAGAATTCAAACCCAATTTTATCAGTATTGATAACCATATAAATTGTGCATATTCACATTCAAAGAATAAGTGATGAACTGTTTCATTAAACAAACCACATAATACACATCTACTTTCATCAATTATTCCAAAGTTCCTCAATCTGGATTTTGTGCTCAATCTATCTAAGGAAGCCAAATATGTGATAAATGACATTATATGAGAATTCTTGTAATGCCAAATTATCCTATAATATCTCATGATAGGTTGTTTCGTCCTTATTTTATCCTAGGCTCTCTTAAATGTGAAATCTCCACCCTCATTCCATACATAATAGTCATTACATTGACTATGATTCATCACTACTTCAAATATTAACTGCTGAACTTCCCTAGTCGCAGGATGTAAAGAAGAGTTAAACCTGCCATTTTGTATAATATAAGAAACAAGTTCATTTTGCCTCCCTATAGCATTAAATCTGGAAATTCCAATAAGGTCAACAAGACATCTGTTATTTATCCATGGTTTGAACCATAAAGATGTCAAATTACCTGAGGATATTACCTTATTGAACATCTTTTTTTTCATTAGTTCTAAATCTCAGTATGGCCTTCTATGTACATGATGCATTATTATCCATGTTCATGTACCAAAATTCCTTATCTTTGCAATATCTTGAATGCATCCAAAGACTCCATAAAGAAGTATTTAATAAAAAATTCCACATCAGTTTGATACATGTTGCTTTCTTCAAATCATTAAAGTTCTTCAATCCAATCCCACCTTCAACTTTTGGTAAACACAAATGATCCCATCTAATTTTGTGACGATCACCAACAATCCCTGCACTAAATAAGAGGAATAATGCATTGAAAGGTGTGCTAGGCAGTTGTAGACGATCATCATAGGTAAACAACAATATAGGTACCTGTCGTAGAACTCACAGCGCAATGATAAAATATAGTAGAAAATATACAATAGGTAATATAGTGAAAAATCATATAACAAACTTTTGAAACTTTCACAACATCCTGAAAGATTATCCAAACATCATAGGAAATATCAAAGTTTGTACATAAAGCCTCACTACAACACTCATAGAGCAACTCAAACGGCGGAAACAGAAATACTGAATAGTAATAAAACTGGTACGTAAGCCTCCAGCTCCCCTCCGAACTGCAACATCGTCCTCACTAAGCTATCACCTGCCACCTAGTCTGCCCACCCACAACTGAATGAACAACCCAAGGTAGTGAGAGGGAAACATAAACCTTAAGTCAGACAACAGTCTTAGTGAGCGATAAAACAGCTATTTAACGTCATCAATAAAGTATATGAGAATAGGCAGATAATAACTAATCTACCCACAACACCAGAGAAGAACTCAACCTCATCTTCCCCACATCGGACAGTGATATCCTTCACATTAACCATTTCAACCATACATCCATTGTAATCATAACAACCATTCATTCATGGTAATCAGAAGCAACCACCACTAGCACCCCTAGCATCCAGATTATATATATATATATATATATATATATATATATATCACGTAGACCATCCTAATCGAATTCAACATCTCTCAAGCACAAGTCCCAGAGGCCTAAACCAATATCAGACAAGCACCCAAGAAACATCTCCTTCGATGTTGAACAATCTACGTGAGACGCTAAAAACAGAGCTACCAATCAACCATGGCAAACTCTGGCAATCACCATCAATTCTGCTTCGAAACTATCTTAATCGTATGACGACCAATCTTGCCATATGCCAAGGGCTAATGGTAACCCCAGTTCTAGCATAAAATTCATACGCCTTTCAATGATACGTATGTTTGTCCAACCTTGATAACTAAGCCTTTCGACGATACCCAGGGTACTCGACCAGCAACCTTTCGGACTTTTAGGTGCCCATATCATATCCCTGCTTTGAGCCTACTAGAACTTACGACAACGATAACTTCTCGGCCTTCGCATCTCTAGTCATCCTATCTTAACGACTTTTCATAACTCGAGCAACCTTCTCGATTAACCATTATCCATCAACTCACAACCTTTGAGTTGTCATCTCATTCATTGTTCCATACTGCGTTGTGGCACGGGTTCGGGGGCATCACCCCTGAATTTTTTTCCAAGCCCTTTTGTTCAAATTTGGGTACGACCCAATTTTTTTTCTTTCAAAAATGACCCAATGTGACCGACTAGATCCCTTGGGTGTGCAACCGACCCGAACTCACTACGATCGACCGATCACCTCCAGGAACATGACCGACCCCATGCTCTACCGACCGACCCGACCCACTCCTAGGTGCTCGACCGAACCAATCACCTTCCTCCTGACCGACCCGATCTGTCTCCATGCTGACCGACCGACCCGATCACCTTGATCGACTCGATCCCTTCTGACCGACCTGATCCATCTCCATGCTAATCGACCGACCCGATCACCCTGACCGACCCGATCCATTCTGACCGACCCGATCCATTCTGACCGACACGATCCCTTCTGACCGACTCGATCCATGCACCAAAACCTTGACCGATCCCATCGCACGACCGACCTCCTCATGCACGACCCCCTAATGACCGACCCGATCTCTGCTTGACCGACCACCCTTGCCGACCGACCGACCACTCCCTGAAGTACGTCCGACCGACCACCTGTACTCCCTTTGTACTACACATTGTACTACACCACTGACCCGTGGCATGTACAGTCCCAATCCAAGTCCAATTTTGACCAAACTTTGCCAATCGACAATATCGACGAAATCAACTCATCTAATTCATCCAATACAACCATAAGCATGTTATGAAATAATTACTAACCTGAATATAACAATTTTCACCAAAATTATGCAGTTTCACCAAAATCATGATAAATGAACATATGAACTAAATTATGGATCTAACTTGCATAAACATATGAAATAGCATAGAAATTACCGGTTTTAAGTTGCTAAATTAGATCCTATGGTGATTAATATGAAATTAAACTTTCCATGATGTAGATCTAAGAGAAAACACTTGAAAATGATGAAATAAAGATCAAAGAACTCATATACTTGATTGAATCCGTGTGAGAGATGCATATCACTCACCAATTCTCCAAAACAACCCAAAAACACTTAGATCTAAATCCGGACAGCAAAGAATTTGATCCAAACTCTTCAATTCGATGAACTCTCCCTTGGAATGGCGTAGATCTAGCTTCAAACGATGTAGATCTTCGATTCTCCAATGTAGATCTCGAATTTTAATGGTGGAAAGTTATAGAAGATGGAGAAATAGAGGATCACAAGCTCCTCCAAATGATAGAATGGAGAAAGTAAACTATCATCCAAATGATCTAACCCTTAGGGAATAAAACAAAAACATTTTACGATCCCCCGATACATAAAGTGCAGGCCGTTACAAACTTTATGTGAAGCCCCTCCCCAGAAGAAATCAGCACATAAAGTACAGAGTTTCTGAATCATAAATTCAGGCAATTGATAGAAAAAAGCCAATATAATACCATTAGTGTAATAACAGATTGAATCAATTCTGCCCTACCCGCAAAACTCGGAAAATTTGCATACTAGGCTTTAATTTTATATTGAATTTTGTGGAGCAATGATTGATAATCATTATAATGTATATAGTTTGAAGATAAAGGTACACCTAAGTATTTGACCAGTAGATGACCTATTTGAAACCCCAAAATGTCTGATATGCCATTTGTGAACCTTGCATGAGAACTGAAATAAATTCTAGGTGTAAGGGAACTAACGGTTAAAACACTGAAATGACTCAAACTGTCAAAAACATTTTTTAAAGCAGCTGCACTTTGAGAAGAACACTTTCCAAACACCATAAGATCATCAGCATAGATTGAATGTTTTATATCAGGCTCGAAGTTGAAGAGTGCAACAAATAACCCTTTCAAAACCATCTCATTCATACTGAAAGTGAAGAATTTCATAGCTATAGCAAAGAGGTATGGTGATAGGGGGTCACCTTGTAGAATACCTCTATTAGATGCAATAAATCCTTTTGGAATTCCGTGAATTAGTATAGAAAAAGTGGGAATCGAGATACATTCATATATAACATTGATAAAATGTATGGAAAACCCATTTTAAACATAATGTTACATATGAATTCTCTATTGATCATGTCGTATGCCTTATGTAAATCGACTTTTACACAAAATTTATTGACTCCTTGCTTCTTAAAATCCCTTAATAATTCATGAACAAGTAAAATGTTGTCTCCAATATACCTTGAAGGGATGAATGCACATTGATTTGTAGAGACATATACACACACATACACGAAGAGAGTTCCAGGGCACCCCTGTAATGTCGGAACGAGCTCAAATTTTGGATAGATGATAATATATATATATATATATATGGGTTGAACATCTACAAAATCTTGTAGGATTCAGATTAGTGTAACTTACAGTAGGGTAGGAGTGCTAAAGAGGTGCTGCAAAACAGGGGTGTCTCGGAATGCTCCTATGTATGTGTGTATATATAATATATACATATGTATATATATACATATATGTATACACATATATCTATATAGGGTCAATTGCTTACCAAGTAATGCTTTTACCTTTCGTTTTCTTAACACTATATGTATATATATAAGTTTAGATAATATATAATGTACGCACGGTAGATGATTTAAGTCCCCAAGGCGGAATTCGAACCCACGACATCTCGTACCATATTAAAGTGCCTTAACTGCTTTGACATCTCATACCATATTATTATGGCAGATGGTTTGACCGCATATCACTACAAGAGACACAATGGTTTCCAACGGTCTGGAGCCGTTGGAAACTATTGGTAAAGTCGTTGGTATACAGATCAACGACTTCCAATGTCTTCCAATGCATCCAACGGCTATTTATCAACGGCCTCCAATGTTATAACTGGGTCATGCGATTTTCATATATGACCAGAGAGCCGTTGGGAGCCATTGATAGTCGATGATATAAATATAACAGTAAGTTGTTGATAGCTATTGGAAATCTAGATATTTTTTTAAAGATTTTAGATTGCTTACTTCTAGCCACCCCACAATCTCATATACATCAAAACAACTCCATTTCGAGCAAATTTATCACAATCAAACTCATATATATACACCAAACATAATATTATACCCAAATCAAACAAAAAACGTCCAAAACACTTAACATAAAGCCAATATTTACGAACATGTAGCAAACCAACGTCATCAAATCAAAATAATCCCTCATCCAACAAACCGTCTAAACCATCATCACTAACACAACAGCAATATATATAAACCACCATAATGTATCAAGCAAAATCCTCACTCACTCTCAAAGCATATACTTGTGTGTGTGTATCAACAAAACAAACTAAGCTCAACTCAATTTCCTCCAGAACCACCAAACAATGAAGGAAATGTACCATACTGGTCAATGGACTCTGCTAAATGCTTGTTAAGCTACTCCATCTGCTCTTCGCAGTGGCAATCACACTCAGTAAGCTCGGCGATCTGGGCTCGTAGCTGTGCAATTTCCTCCTTGTCCTGAGCCCTCTGATACGACTGCTGAGCTGTCCTAACCTATAAATAATTTTAGATTTTCAGTATTTCATAATAGCAATTCAAGTAAATTTCTATTTTTATTAAATTTAAGTTTCTATTACCACTTGGTTCCCAAAACCATAACGTTTGTTGTGGGTAGGTGGATCCATGAGCCTCAAAAATCATATCCTCATCCTCGGAAGTCAAGTCGGTCTTCCAAGTGTCCTCAAGCATCTGTGTCTGTTGTTGCTGAAATTTATCTTGTTAAAAATAATACAATTGAATTTAGATAACACTATTTTAGTTAAATTATAACTATACATTAACTATGTTATACTTACATTGCAGTACGTGCTTTGGCATCGTGGTTCGAGGAGTAGGAAACTAAGCTTGTGTCGTCGATTTAACTCACTACATGTGTATGTGCAAAAACATCCCAATATGAGACAGTAGCACCACGCTGTCTCTCTTGAAATATGCATATATATGTAAATTAGAACTTAAAGTTAAATCAAATAACTTTAAACAACTTAGAACTTAAAATTTTTAACTATGTAATTAATAAATATACCAGGTCCACGCGATGATGCTCGAACGACTTGGAACAACCGCGACGTGTAACGGGGTTCTTGCTCCTATTTGCCGAATTTCTCGTAGACTCAGCCTATAAATTTAAATTTAAAATAAAAACATGTTTTATTCAAATTTATATATTAGTTGAGTAAAACAGTTTAAATTAAATATGCAGTAAATTTACCTGAAACTGCTCGTTGTTCCACCAAGTATGAAGATCGTCTCACACCTTAGCGCTTATCCAACTCGATTTTTTTCCAATTGATTTTATTTCATTTAATGTTTCTCTGTAATTTTTAGCAACTTTACTATTCCAATGGCGCCAAACGAGGGAAATATTTGTTTCCTGGAGGTCCACCGAACCCTGCATTTTTCAAAAATAGCATAAACATGAACTGATCAAACTGGAGCATGACTACTTAATGTAATACATGATATATCACACATACCAAAAAATCATGCCAAATAGTCTCCTTAACATTGTCTAGTACCAACGTCCACCTAGGCCAACATGACTTCATGCGACTCATGTAAGCCTGTCATGATATCCAGATGACTATATTGGAGTGCTTTAACTCAAAACCACTATGTTAAATGAAAAAAACATTTAATATTTTATGGATACTATATATATATATATTTACAATATGTTATACAGAAATGAAATTTATACTTGAACTTAATACTTACCCTCTATTGGCTTTTAGCTTAAGCTACACCGCAGGACGTGATAACTCCTACGATGTACCACTGCCATCGCCACCTACTAGAGGATGAGAAGCAGAAGGAGATCCAGAATGTGAAGTTGTATGTCTCTGTGATGTCATATATGTAGAACCTGTTACAGGAAAATATTATAACATAACATAAAAGGACTATGTAAAAAATATTATGGCATAACATAAGAAGACTATGTGATACTTATCATATTAGCATAGCATATCATTTCTAATGAAAATAGCGTAACGTTAAAAAATATAAAATTACCTTTTTAAAATGAGGATTATTGATTAGTCCTCGTCACTTTTGGATTCTGACTCTATTTCCTCATCTGTATTTGGTTCATCTATAATCTCGAATGCTTCAATTAATGCATTTGATTCATCGTTTAGAGGTCCAAAATCTTTTTGACTATCGGTTACTACTATTCTTCTATTTTCCTCGACATCTGCTTGATAAGCTTGTTAGTCGGGAATATTCTGTCCGTCAAATGTAAATCTTGCATTTGTATTAAAAACAACTAACTAATATATTTTGTCTCTTCTTAGAGATGTATAAAGAGCGTAGTATACTTGAAGAGCATGTTTGGCTAGTACAAAATGATCGTACTTATAACAACGCGAAGTATTTTTATTTCTATAAGATATATTTTGTGTGGATGTTGATTTCAGAACCTGGAACGTTGATGAACCAGTTGCATTTAAAAAAAATACTTCTTCCGTGGGTCATGTGAAATATGTCAATTGGAAAATCTGGGTTAGTACGCCATAAAAATCGTTTATATGGTCATTTGGATCATCACTAACTTTAACAAATACACCGGTATTATTAGTGATTTTTTCAGCACTGTATTCTTTAGTATTAAATTTATATCCATTGAAAAAGAATATTGGATATGTCTTGACTTTCCTTTTAGGTCTCATAGCTAAATGTTTCAATCCTTCATCTACAACACAATTTTTTGTATCAAAAACGTAATTGGAAAACCAAGTAGCGAATTCTTTGCTAATATCGCTGTTTGGATGTTGTGATTTATAAATGCTGCAATTATATGACAAATTTTACATTATGATTAAAGACACACATGTATATATGAAATTAATGTATTACGACGAATATAAGTTTATTATCTAACAACCGGTGCAACTTTAGTGCAGTGAGAAGAATATATGTGTGTGCTACATAATAATCTCTATCATCCAGCCATGCTTTCATACATTTACCAGAAGGCCGACCATGTTTTTTATAAATAGATAAAGTCGCTTGACAATCATATTGATCAATGCCTTCATCATTACGTGTAGTACTTTCAAATGTTATATTCACATGGTCATTAAAATAATGAAAAAAGCGAAGCTTCTTCTTCGATGTATGATTTGCAAATTGAACCTTCAACTCGAGCTTTCTGTCTCACTTTTTTCCTTCAGATGATTTAAATACCTATTTAGAATTATTTTAAATTATTTTTTTATACATTTAATTATCCAATACTTAATGAACTAAATATTAATATAACTTTCAAATGGATACATCCATCCATATTGCATAGGCCCTCGAGGACGTGCTTCTAATGGAAGATGAATAGGTAAATGCCCCATAACATTGAAAAAACCTAGAGGAAATATATTTTTTTAGTTTGCAGAGCAATATAGGGATTCATCCTCTAATTTACGTAGACGGTCAATTTTTAATATAGTAGAACAAAGCTCTTTATAAAACAGACTAAGTTCTGTCACAAAAATCTAAACTTTTACAGGCAACAGTTCTTTGAAAGCGACGAACAACAAATTTTCCATCATAACATGTTAGTTATGGCTTTTTATCTCACTAAGTTTATTCATTTTATAGTCGACACATCTACGAAGATTAGAAGATATACCATCCGGGAATCTTAATCCTTCTACCCATTTTAAAATTATTTTAACTTGATTATTGTCTAGTTCTGTAACACCCTACGTCCCTTAATGTCACTCATAATATGATGCATTAAGTTCTGCGAAGCGCAATAGGTATACAATAACTAAAATCCACAAGACAAAATACAAATATGCAGCGTAAAAGCTTTTATTATTATAAAATCACCATTACACCGTTACAATTTGAAATACCAAAAACAATAGTCATAACCATCTGTCTCATAACACAAACCATCAGATCACAAAACCATAAAATCATATTCCTCCTCAAAAGTCAGAACAGGATAGAACAAAAGTCAAGTCAGAAGAAATCCAAATCCAAGCTGAAAGAAATCACGGTCATTGTTGAACACTGACATCCTGAGAACCTGAGGGTGGAAAGGAAAGGAAGAGAGAGAAGGAAAACAAAATAAGTCAGACATAAAGTTTGGCGAGTTCTAGTAATTTTCTGTAATAGGATAAGATAGAAAGTATCAAGATAGATAAATAATGTTGAACATGCAAATATAGTAAAATAATCAAGTACAAAGTAAGTGAGATAACATGATAGCGAGAAAACAAGATAACAAGAAAACAAGGCAAGGTAAAGGCCAACTAAGCTTCTCATTCATATCCCAAGAACAATTTTCTACACCAACTACTAGATTATCAGGATTCGGTGTTACCGTAATTACTACCCATGTGATAGGCTCTGTACTATGCAAATATCATGTGCCAGCTACGACAATAGGGGATACCAGTCCCTAACCCGTCGACTTATATGACACAGACCTATTCGTTGGTGTTACAGTGTCTTAGTTTCCCCTCATCGGACCCATGCACGCTCATGACTTCGTCGGAACACGCCCGTATCCACCTTTAACCTTTGAACCTCTTACAATCCAAATTAGTAAAGCATGCCCCAGCCACTACCTAGTGCGAGGCCTCCCTCTATGATAACAACAGGGATATTGACCGATATGGGTTCCACAGAGCAAGATTGACACAAGCCACCCCTTAGGCTTGTACGCTCAAATAATTAGGATTTTAAGAGTCCCAAAACCGGATATAAACAGCAATACGTGGGACCTCTTAGCTTATTAATTAACAGGTTTAACTCAACAAGTTTAAGTTTATTAATAAGCTTGGTTGTAAATGACATTTCCTATAAATGTTATTCTGTGTACAAACCCTTCCACAAAAACAGACAAGCACCTGCTCAGATGTATGTATTAATTAAGTCACATGTTTTACTTAATTACATCTGATTCATATATCCTTTCATAACATGTTCTACATAATACCAAATTAAGTTTAACCTATTCAAATTGGCAATTTTGCATATTGTCCCAATTATACATTTATTAGATTCCATGTTTCAATATGCCTAATTCTCCTTTTTATTGTTATGACAATTTAACCCAATTTATGCAATTCTAACGGAAATGGCCTAGGCTCAGCATAAAATAAGAAGGAAAAAAAGAAAGATGGATTTAATTTAGAAACAAATAAACTGAATAGATAGGCATAAGACTGTAAATAAATTTAAAACAGAAAAGGGGATAATAAGGATGTACATATAACAGGTAATAACTGAAAACTGAATAGATAATAAACAATAAAACAATAGCATATAAACTTGTTATATAACTTCAGATCCAAATTATTTACTATCACAATACTTTTTAATTATTAGATATAAAAATGACTAGAACTCATAATGGTTTTATTAAGATCCAGAAAATGTCTCTTTAGAATTGTTGTTGTAGAAAAACTAGATCTAACCTCTTTAATCTTTGTTTTGGCAGCGCCTCGGCATCTCCTTATTTTTATTCAGAAATAGCTTGGAGGAGGAAGAATGAAGAATGTTTATGTGTAGGAAAATAGTGAGGCGATAGCCTATTTATAGATTAGCTAGGATTGTTCTAAACCATTAGATTTTAGGTTATCAAATCAAACCATACACCTCAAGTTGAGTCAGCCTGCAAACTGATCAAATAAAACAGTACAGATACAGAAGCAGAAACCTGACCTGGATGCAGGTGAGTCGACCCACCTTAGACCTGGGTCGACACTAGGGTCGACCTGCCTTAAACCTGGGTCGACTGTAGCGACCAAGAAATTTTCGACTCTCAAATCACGACACTAATGCATTCTGTGTCCAAATTCAAGTATCGAAATCCCAGAAAGCTAATCGAAAGAAATTAGAGGATGAGAGAAGAAAGAAAGAAATAAGAAGATCAGAGTCTCATGGCTGAATGAACAAAATACAATATATCAAAATGCTTTACCAAAAAGAACTGCGTATATATTACAACATCAGAGTACAAATATCTCAATACTACACACACAGCGAAATAACTTAATACCGGTAAATACGTGGAATATAAGTCTCGACTCGGGCTCCTCTTCTGAAGCTCTAAGCGAACCCTAACTTGATAATATACTCGGTCTGACCCGAGCACATTTGAAGCGAAGCAAAATTCACCCGGATCAGTCTGGAATACTTTCAGTGATAAATTCACATGACAAACAACTTGCTTAACATTAGAAAACATTTTGACAGAAAAGGATAATAGTAAGACCAACCCACACATAAACATGGATGGTTTTTATCTTACTATAACCCAAAACATTTTTGATAAATCAAAATCCAGTAATATTATAATAGTGTCCATCAAATCACAAACAAATAACCATTTAGTAGAACGCTTGCATCTCACACTCTACATATTCATTATAAAATCAAAACCCCCAAGGCGCTTATTAGAGATTGGATTCCAACTATGAAAAGGTATGAGACCACCTTTCGATTAGTGTACTCTAGATAGGATACACTGGGGTTCAATAAGAAAATCTTGCAACCCGACCACACATGACTGACCACTCATTTAAATTGAGTGTATCGAATATATTGTCACCCTTATGGCTTTTTGTCACGACCACCATAATTCCCGAGAGATACAGAAGCGAAAGAAGTAAAAATAAAGATTTTCCCTAGATTTATGACAATATACCCTGCTTGGGAATGACCCACCTAGCCATGTTGCCTGCCCGATTTTTGTTATTTCCCGGTTGTGAGGCTTGAGGTCACGGTTATCTTTTTAGAACACCTAGCCATCATTCACTTTGAATGCCACATCGTCGAGTCCATAAAATACTCTGGGTGTTAAGAAAGAGAATTTCTCCGCTACTAACTTGGTATATTTGTAAAAATCAACGTACGTGGGTTTTTAGGAAATACTCTATCAGACACTCATCCATACATGTCATCCAGGAACATGATGAACCGAAGGCACCCTCCTACCGCATCCTAGGAATCACCCAAAGGATCAGTAGCGAGACGTCGTTGATATCCACAAATTTCAATCATGATAGAACCACAATATATCTCTAGGGATTAGTTAGAGATTTTAAGTAATTCTTCCGTTTTATGAAGATCTATGGTCTTCAATGTTTCATCTTTATCCCGGCAGATTAGTTTCGAGCGTTACGTTGATTCGAAGTGGTCTTGGGTCTAGTTCCCATCCCGGTCTCTTCGAAACAACACATCAAAAGCTCCAAGAATATATTTCATTAATAGTTTGGTGTTTTAACAATCAATCTCAAACTAGTTTTATCAAGTACATTGGCAGCTTTATGAATCAAAATCATTCATTAACTCCTTATCGATCTTTGAAATCATTTCATCGATTAAAACCAATGCCATTTACTATTCTCAACAAATCATATTTGTTCCCATTAATTCGGAAATACTAACTATATTCAAATTCTTAAAAATAATATATTACCAATCTCCTATACGTTTATCTTTACTTCGAAAAATATCACCACATTTCCATAAAAACTCTTTTCATTATCTGAGAAATCAAGTGATATACATATCATTATACTTCAAAATCAGCCAAACAATGTTTAAAGTATACATCGTTTACTTTAAAATTCAGTATGTTTATTACATTTTAACAATCTTGTAAATGTCGTTGCAATGTTCTTCTTATGGGATAATAAACTTAATCTCAACATCTCTTACCGTCACCAACTAATAACATCCCTCGATAATAGTGAAGCCGTCCAAGTTGGGGTATTTTATTTAACTCTCAGACCTTGGTCAACAACGTTCTTATCTCGAGATGGATAATAGATCGTAACTCAAAACCCAAATCCTATTTTCCATTCAAATCCAAGTTTTATAAACTATACCTTTACTGTTTGAAATCTTGGTCGATTACGACCATTTTATTTAACTCATTTGATCAATTTAAAACTTTTTACCAAATTGATAAGTATCTTCCTCTACATTCTGGAAAATTTTCCTTTTTACCTCAATTCGAGTTTTAAATAAAATCATTAATTCGATACTTATCGCATTAGCTCAATTTCCATGAACGACTTCATTTATTTGGTTCAATCTCTTCATAAACCCCTCTCAGAATCAGCTAATCTTATTACATACTTGATTATCTTTTTAAATACATTTTAATTGAGAAATAATCATTTTAAATATAATAGACTTCATTATTTTCTGAAGTAAAACGGTTACTTCACAGATCAGTTAATCATCCTTGAGATTATTAAATAATAACCCATTTATAATAATAACCTTTAAACATCGTAATTTCAAGGTAAATTACATTTTAGAAATCTTACTAAATATTAATAACCATTTCCGATCAACAGTTGAATTATTCAACTTTTAAATCATCAGTTAATTCGTTAACCGATTCCAACTATCCCTTCCTATTATTTAATAAAATTGGTCTAATTATATTTCTTAATTGTTTACTTAAAAATATTTATTTGAAAACATTAATCCATAGGTTAATTACAGCTTTGAAAACTCATTTAAACTTCAAACCCTTATATAAAATCATTTTATAATATTCTTTATAAAAACTAAATATAAATATCGATTTATTATTAAAAACTTCATTATAACATATAAAATATGTTTAAAAATCTCATTCCAGTTATAGAGTAAAATTTATAACTTAATCTCGTTATTTCGCCTAAAGGCAAATCAACGTTTTAACAGAAAGGTGGATTTCATGCCATTTGCAGCCAATCCCTCAGTCAATACCGTATATTGATTCAAATCACAACAACTTTGAATTACAATTCAACGTCAACATCCAACAGGTTTCAATGTCAACGGGGTTCATTCAGTTCGTATATAAACAATATAAAAACAAACAGCACAAAATATTTGAGGAATCTGGTCGGATCCCTTCAACCTGTTCTTCCCTACATCACGGATTATTATAATATTTCATAAGAACGTATAATTTTCAGTTCAATACATTAACTGACGATAATATAATTAACGTCAACCATTCAATCAACAATAGGCACCCAAGGCATCCAAACATCCAATTTATACTATCAACGATTAAGTTTAATTATACGAATTTAATCACATCATAAGATTCCAGAAAAGTGTAAGAGTTAACTCACAATTGGTTTTGATCGACGGTTCGCACGTCGTTTCATATAATTTTAAATAGACGTTTAAAATTACACGAAATCTCCAAATAGCTTTAATCTATCCTGAACCAGCTCAGTAGCTTAGCCTTTATCATCACGATTCCAATGAATCTTGTTTCATCGAAATCTGTTTACGTATAAATAAATTACACTAGTTTAAACTTCGAATATGTTTAAATAAATTAAAACATTATTAACTTATTTTATATTTTAAATAATTAGTGTTAATTTACCGGTCTAAGCCCTCTTTCCAAATTTTCTGAAACCCAGTACCTTGTTCTAACTCAAGACCGATATCATCCTGCGCCTATTTCGATTACAAGTTTTAAACGATTATTAAACCAGGTTAAGTATTAATTTTAACATTCTTAAGTATTAATAAATATTTGAATTAACATAATACCTTAATCGATTATTAATAGACAAGCCGCATTAATCCTTGTTTTCGTTTACGTCGTTCCATCTTTTGTTTTCCTCGCATGCTGCTTTTCATTCTTCCAATATATACTTCGAAGTGCTGTTCATTTCTTTTGTTTATTTTTTTCTATTCTTTCTCAATCGAAAAGCCCACGGCCTGAAGCCCACTAACATTTGCACGGCCCATTGCTACATGATTTCACGTTGTATTCCTTCTACCCACCTTCTTCTCCTATTCTTTCGAAAGCTGCTTCTTTTTTTTATCATGAAATAGCCGAAACACATCAACCTCATGCACACGCCCACCATCTTGAAAGAGGCTATGCAGCAGTATAGGATCGTGTAGTATGGAGAATATGATGTAGAATATATAATGGAATAGTAAGCAGTAAATCACACAGTCGATTTATACTGGTTCGGACCACTGTCCTACGTCCAGTCCCAGACTCACTTCTGGAATTTCACTAACACTAAAACCCTCACTTCACCCGGAGGAATAGGTTCACAATTACTCGAACCACTGAACGGGATTTCTTGCCTCAACCATTGAAGAGGTCTTCACTAATACAGAATAATTGTTGACTCTTTTGTGTTCTTGATAACACGGATTGTCGAATATTAAGTACACCCTTCCTATAACCTTTCCTTGATGATAATCGTGAAGTGCGTGAAGGAATATGGAAGTTTAAAAGTCTCAAGTATAAAAGTAGATAGCTTTTTAGAACTTAGAGAGCTTTGAATAAGATAGAGAGAATTAGAATAAAAATCGGTGATTAGATCATCTAAGCAATTCTCTATTTATAATATATAAAAAGATACAACTGATCGTGAAGAGTTTTGATGAAGAGATATGGATTAAAATAGTTGTGTCTCTTCTTAAAGGATGCAACTCTTCGGAATTCAGATGTCTGAAAATAAAATTCAGATGTCTGTTTATTTTAAAAATCAAGTCAGAAAGGAAATAGTGTATTTTGGTTCAGATTCAGATGTCTGAATTTTTTAATTCAGATGTCTAAATTAAAATTCAGATGTCTGAATTAAAAAATTCAGATGTCTGTTTCTGAACAAAACTCAAACAGCAAAGAAATAGGCTATTTTAGCCAATATTCAGATGTCTGAATATTTTAATTCAGATGTCTGAATTAAAATATTCAGATGTCTGAATATTGTTATAAGTTTATTTTTCTTTCAGCAGACAGACGTCTGATTTAAAAAATTTAGACGTCTGTTTTCTGCTTCATGCCTATGCCTTGTGTATGTCTTGTATAAAATCTTACAAATTGAAAACGTGCATGTGTGTGTATCACCAAGGAAGATTTTAACAATTAAATACTAATACTAACAGACTTTAAACACATATAATATTTAGTTTGAGCTCTTGAATCTGTTGTTGAGTTTCTTCCTGCAAAACAAAATTAGTTTATAATAATATATGTGTACATGTATAGTTGTCATAATCAAAACGCTATACAGCGTGATTCAACATTCTCCCCCTTTTTGATAATGACAACTATATATGTAACTCCCCCTATCAATATGCATATATTATCATATATTTCTCCCCCTTTGTCATTGACAAAAAGGAAATACTTATGTAAATAATACACATGAATATGCATAACACATAAACATACAACATAAGCACAAGTATTTACAAACAAACAGACAGATGATAATCATTTTAAGCGCATTCAGACGACTGAATTATGGAACAAAGTTTTGATGCCATGAACATTCAAACAGATGAAATATGATAAAATATATAAGAATACTAGAGTTTTTAATTTATTCGGAGCTCTGTTTCCAAATATTTCAGAAATATTGGAATAACCTTCTCATTGTTGTGGTGTACCTGCAAAAAATATGATAAATCCTTTGGTACCCACTTTCTTTGTCAGGGTCCAGGGGTTAAATAGAAGGTAACCATACCCAAGAGGGTTTAATGGAACCTTTAAAAACAAAATTTTCATTATTGACTACAGAATTAAAATAATTATCGATATATCTTTCTCTGTTTTTCCAATTTACAGGAACCCAAATACTTAGATAGTTTCTAATAGTATTTCCTGTTGTACTTCTATTATAAATGTTTCTAGTCATAGAAGCATTTGAATTTCTGTAGAAATTTGATCTTCGAGTTACACGTGCTTTAGTACTAGCAGTTAAATTTTTGTAATACATGAAAGCATGTCTAGTACTAGTTCTACGATTAGTTTTATTATACCCTAAGCCACTTTTATCGTGTAAAGGTCTAGAGCAAGATAAAATATCATTTAAATCATTTTGACCTTTATTAAATTTTGCGAACTTATTTGTACATTTTTCAAATTTGATTCCGAAGTTGCTATTGAAATTTTCAAAAGAAGTTTTTCAATCTTTTAAATCAATTTTCCTATTTAATTCAAATTTCTCGTTCTTTAACGTACTATTCTCATTGTCGAGATGATCAATTCGAGATTCTGAGATATCTAAAGATGATTGCAATAAACTATTTTGTCTTTTTAAATCACAAATTTCTTTTGAAAAAATCTCCTTTTCTTTTTCAAATATAGTATATTGTTCATCTATGAAATCTTTAAGATTCACTAAATTACTTTTCAAAATACCATTTTGATTTTCTAAATCTTCTTTTTCTTTTCTCAGTTTCTCATTTTCAAGTTCGACGGATTTCATCTTCTTTAGAATTAAGAAATTAAGTTGACCTAAATCATCATTATTTTTCATTAAAATTTGCAAATCGGAAAGTACCTTTTTGTAGTCCTCATTTGTTGTAGCTTTGCATGTATGGGACTTTTTGCTTGCCATGTCTCGATCACATCTCTTTCTGGCCATTATTCTATGATGTTGTGACGATCAATAGAATACCAGGCTCTGATACCAATTGAAAGAGGCTATGCAGCGGTATAGGATCGTGTAGTATGGAGAATATGATGTAGAATATATAATAGAATAATAAGCAGTAAATCACACAATCGATTTATACTAGTTCAGACCACTGTCCTACGTCCAGTCCCAGACTCACTTCTGGAATCTCACTAAAACTAAAACCCTCACTTCACCCGGAGGAATAGGTTCACAATTACCCGAACCACTGAACGGGATTTCTCGCCTCAACCACTGAAGAGGTCTTCACTAATACAGAATAATTGTTGATTCTTTTGTGTTCTTGATAACACGGATTGTCGAATATTAAGTACACCCTTCCTATAACCTTTCCTTGATGATAATCGTGAAGTGCGTGAAGGAATATGGAAGTTTAAAAGTCTCAAGTATAAAAGTAGATAGCTTTTTAGAACTTAGAGAGCTTTGAATAAGATAGAGAGAATTAGAATAAAAATCGGTGATTAGATCATCTAAGCAATTCTCTATTTATAATATATAAAAAGATACAACTGATCGTGAAGAGATATGGATTAAAATAGTTGTGTCTCTTCTTAAAGGATGCAAGTCTTCGGAATTCAGATGTCTGAAAATAAAATTCAGATGTCTGTTTATTTTAAAAATCAAGTCAGAAAGGAAATAGTGTATTTTGGTTCAGATTCAGATGTCTGAATTTTTTAATTCAGATGTCTAAATTAAAATTCAGAT
This sequence comes from Allium sativum, assembly GCA_030737875.1. Lineage (NCBI taxonomy): Eukaryota > Viridiplantae > Streptophyta > Magnoliopsida > Asparagales > Amaryllidaceae > Allium > Allium sativum. The sequence continues at coordinate 415,727,845 of CM060913.1, read as the reverse complement.
GTCTGAATTAAAAAATTCAGATGTTTGTTTCTGAACAAAACTCAAACAGCAAAGAAATAGGCTATTTTAGCCAATATTCAGATGTCTGAATATTTTAATTCAGATGTCTGAATTAAAATTCAGATGTCTGAATTAAAATATTCAGATGTCTGAATATTGTTATAAGTTTATTTTTCTTTCAGCAGACAGACGTCTGATTTAAAAATTTTAGACGTCTGTTTTCTGCTTCATGCCTATGCCTTGTGTATGTCTTGTATAAAATCTTATAAATTGAAAACGTGCATGTGTGTGTATCACCAAGCAAGATTTTAACAATTAAATACTAATACTAACAGACTTTAAACACATATAATATTTAGTTTGAGCTCTTGAATCTGTTGTTGAGTTTCTTCCTGCAAAACAAAATTAGTTTATAATAATATATGTGTACATGTATACTTGTCATAATCAAAACGCTATATAGCGTGATTCAACACATCTTCCTTGCACTACTCCTCCCCATCTCCCTGTGCCACCGCAACACAGATGAAAAAAAAGAAACCCATCACGAACCTTACCCAGCTGAAACTTTTCCATCCAAACTTCTTCTTTCTACCTGCTCCACCCGTTCCCATCTACATCTGACAACCATCCAACCTTGCTAGCCAACTAAACCCCGCTCCAACATCCACCTTGTTCCCTTCCCTGCGCCATACCCCAGTCCTCCTCATAAAAAAAAATCGACACTTCTTTCTCCACTGCCCATCACCTTTTATTTCTCGTTCTAGGCAAAAACCTATCCCCTTCCCTTCCAAATACGACCACACTTCCTCCTTTATACGCACACATCCACACCCTAACTTTCTCTTCCTCCTACCATCAACCGCTGCCGCCACTTCCTAGCTCCGACCCCTCCATTATCCACCTACAAAAGTTCGAAGCACCATGAAAATCACCCCACTGTTACAAAACTGCTCTAGCTTTTCATGCAAACCACCTTTCATTTTTGTTTTAATTCTTTTTTTCGTTATACACTATACACCCAGCTTGTCTTACAAACAACCCCCCTACACAGACCATTCCCAGTCCCCATGCATTTCTTTCCCAATATTATAACGTCCCCTTCTGAAACTATTCCTTCCCAACTTACATCGCCCGCAACTATTTTCCCTTGTACACACAACCGTTCACGCAACCCATCTTCCCAACTTACATCGCCCGCAACTATTTTCCTTCAACCTTCCAACACACGCCATTGATGCTTTTGAACATGCCACTATACACACACCACAGTCCACCCTCCATGAAAACTCCACCTCCCACCTCAAACTTCTGTAAAAAAACGAACTAGAATTGTGAAATTTCCCACTGTTCCCTCTTCATGCGTTAAACTTCCATATGGTTGATCGTCCTATTTTCCAGTGCCATTTCTCTTTTATTTTATTTTTGGGTGGCCATATTTTTATTTCAAAATTCTGTAGCCATTCCTTTTTACTGTAAGCTTTTCGGTTTTGATTATGTAGAAGGAAAGAACAAATAGAACGACGTATATATAGAGGCGATGAGTTACGGATACGAACAACGTCTACTTCATGTGGTACAACCGTACCTGCTATGGTGGACGTGGGTAGGTCAGCTCGCGGGTAGGTCAGCTCGTGCATGCAATTGTTTTATCAGTGAAAGAAAGAAAAGACGCAGAAGAGGGTAGCTGTAAGATTTCAGTTTGTACGTGCTGTAGGCTTAACGTGGGTATAAAATTATTTTATGCCTGTGTGATTGATTATGTATGTTCCTGCACTGTTTTAGGCTAGTATGTTATTGCTTTGTGTTTATTTCTACCCATTTCAATTGATGACAAACTGCTTAAGAATACACATGCAGCTTATTTTATCATTTTAGTATTTGTTGCACTTAACAAGGGTAGCCTGCTTACGAATTTCATATGTAAAATAAGGGTAGGTGCTGTATGTTTTAAATTTGTTTATTACGGTTAATTTAATTTTACTACCATTTAACATTGCTCGTTAACTTTACACTTCGTCACACACTAACTTCAAACGTAACAAAAATAAACACACCACTACGTCTTTACGTTCTGGTCCCAATGAAATTATTTACATTGAAAACCATCTTCATTTGTACAACGTTGTTGTTATTTTAGTTTCATAATAAAATTCCTTTTATTTATATAATAAACGTTATAATTTATAAATGAATTCCATAGCGACTATTTGAAAATTTGATTTGGACATAAAACAAAATCTACAACATGAAAACTCGATTTTTCTCTTCCATTAGAAAAAAATATTATCCAACACATTCGAACGTTTCTTGTTTCGAGAAATTCCGACTTATACTGGATCCTGTACACCCACTTAAAGTTCAAAACGTTATATTGCGAACTACCGCACCGCTGCAGCTCGTTTTATAATTAAATTATAAATTAAACGTTCAAGCGTCGTTTAATAAACTAAATCGTTAATATATTTCAAAACCAAACAACATTAAATCCTTTTAAATTGTTCGTCCACATTATATTGCAAATCAAACAAATTCCAACCACTTCGGAATTTAAATTATTATTCTATTATTTATATTAATAAAATATTCAAAATTATTAAATTCAAGCTAATTAAATTCCAAACCAATATTTAAAACCATTTTTAAATATTAAATAAGACGGTTAAAATCTAGGACGTTACATCGACCCTGTATCGACCCGATAGGGCTGGGTTGCCCACTTATCGTTTCTTTTTTTATTTTATAGATATTCTTGTTCAATCTTCTTTAGTTCATAACTTCTTCGTTTTTAACCCAAATTACGAAAACCTACATTCTATCTGAACCAAAATTTCGTAACGGTCGCAACGGTAAAGTCTGTTTTAACTACTTCTGAATATTTTATTAGTTAATATTATTTTTATTATCTTCTTAATATAATTATTGTGTATTAAAATATGGGGTGCTACATTCTTCCCTCCTTAAAGGATCTCGTCCCTGAAATTTTCATGTTAAGAAGAATGTTATTATTTAAGACCTACACCCATCTACTCATCCATCAACCACATGCATCCATTGTTCTTCAAGTTTTTAATGCTTTGCATGAACATATGCAAAGGTGTTGTGTGTGTATGTCCGTACACTAATGCAAAAATCAGATGGTCGATTGATTCAGTTGACCTCCTTAGTGCAATATATGTATGTGCCATGTATCTAATATGTATGCAAAAGAATACTAATGATACATATAAGTTCTATATGTGTGCACGACCATTCACCAAAATGCAATATCCATGTGATGATTCAACCATTTTCACCCATTGAAAAAAAATGTGCACACATCCATATGTAATACGTAAGTTTTTGAGTCGATTTAGTGCCCAATGTGTGTGTGTATATGCATCCATTGGCATCCACTAGAAAACACTTGCAACCATCAAACATAACATGCCTCAAACACATGTTTGTAACCATAGGCTTCTACCTAGGGATAGAGATTCAAACGATAGGATAAATAAATTTGAATGATAGAAACAACAGATTCGAATTTAAAAGCTTAGAAAAGAAATTAAGAATGTACTCTCAAAGAGAAAAGGGTAAGAAGCACGAATCTTTGCCTTCGGGTTCCCACGTCGCATCATCTCGATCATCTCCCCATTGCACCTTCATTAACTTGATCTCTTTATTGCGTAGCCTCTTAACTTTCGATCCAAGAATATGGGTAGGGACTTTCCTAATTGACGCCTCCTTCTCGACTTCAGCATCCTCAAGCATAGTTTGCTCTACTACCTTTGCTGAATCATGTAGACATTTACTCAAATGGGAAACATATAATACATCGTGAGCTCCCGTCAACCTCTCTGATAGTCTAACTCAGTAGGCCATTTGGCCTATCCTCTTAACTATAGGGAATATTCCTACAAACCTTGGCGCCAAGTTCCCTACTGAGCCAAAGCGAACAACGTTTCTTAGAGGTGATACCTTGATAGACACCATATCTCCTTTCTCAAATTCCAAGTCAATCCTTGTAACACCCCGTATTTTCTGTGAATATTAAAATTAACAAATCTAAGAATACTTAATTTTTAAAAGAAGAATTAAGGTAAACGGGTTATGCCATTGTGTTTGTCTCGGAATTCTGCTTGAGATAGAGTCTGAGTTTGCGTGAATCGGACTACGTATGAAGAAGTTACGGAGTTTAGAAGATTTCAAGTTTAAACAGAAATTAAATTAAAATAATAATTAAAATCAAAAAACAGTTCAAATTTCAAAATTCGGACAGAACAGGCTGAGGGGAAATTTCCTGCTCAGGGTGTCGACCCCCCCCCCCCCCCCAAGGGGAGTCAACATAGGTGTCGACCCCCTCCCTATAGGGAATCGACCCCTTTGAGATCTGCTTCCTGTGACGAATTTTAGTAGCTCTGAGCTGATGTCGCCTTCCCTGATTGGCCGATGACTAATTTCTGAGGTATTAGGGCTTATGTGTCATGCTATGGTTGGCTGGATGACACATCTCTTTGGTTTGATAGCTCTGATTTCTCCTAGACTAATCTAAAGTCTAAAATTAATCTTAAACTTCTATATAAGCACCCCAAACTTCAACCCTAGACCTCACAATGAAGCTGTCATGCTGTCCATCCCTAAGCTAGCCTAGCCTCCATCTTCTCCAAAGTAGAAATCAAGTGAGAAGCTCCGAACAAAATCCAAACTAGCGAATCAAACATCTACATCAGAGGATAGCTAAACAAATTCAGAAAACAGATCCCAGAATACAAGATCCGTCCTTTTTCTGTAAGTTCAGTTATTATTTAGATTTAAACAACTAATAGAAATCATGACTATAATAATCGGATCTAGAACGATGCTTAATTCTGATTTATGTCTATCCTTCTGTCAAATCTAAATTGCTTATGACTATGAGACTATTGTGATTGATGAAATGACACATATCATGCCTACGAGACTGTTGGACAGACATAATAGAACCTATCATGCCTATGAGACTGTTGCGACTGACATTATAAAACCTATCATGCCTATGAGACTATTGGATTGACATAATGGAACCTATCATGCCTATGAGACTGTTGTGATTTATATGATGGAACCTATCATGTTGTACATCCTATGCCTATGAGACTATTGTGATTTATATAATGGGACTTATCATGTTGTACATAAAAATTAGTGATTCTCTTAAGTCCAATTCTATCTAATCTTTATAACTATGGTGTAAATTGCTTAGCTTGTCTATACATATTATTAATGTACAACATTGAAACATGATTCTTGAATTGGGTACATCTTTACATGCCTATTTTTCCTTATGTCAATTCTTATGCTCCTTCTCTATTTTTTCCTTTTTACTTGCTTTTGTGAATACAAGTTCATTCGGAACTTAGATTGAATCTCGTTGTACATGCGATTGTAAAATGGGGAAATTGGGTATAATTTTATTTAGTAAATTTTGGGCGCAGCATGTGAATGTTGCATAAAATTTATACAAACTACATTTGGGGAATATTGGCATAAAAGACATAAACTTGGACACGTGACAAATATGTAAATCGGCTAAATATGAACATGCCTAACCCGAGGTTAGAATGAGTTGCAGTGTAAGACTGCCCGGAAATCGCCCGGCACATCCAGCAACCGCAACAATATAGATCTAATGTGAGAGGTTAGCGCATTAAGCCCCAAAAATATGAGGTTAGAATGAGTTGCATTGTAAGGCTGTCCGGAACCGCCCGGCACATCCAGCGATTGCAACAATATAGATCTAATGTGAGAGGTTGGTGCTTTAATGAATGAATTAAAGCTAAGGAACAGACAGGCTAAGAATGGTAGGGTTAAGTTAATTAAGGCAACACTTAACCAATACAAAATGTTAATTAAACAGATGGGTGGGGTTAGTTAAATTTGAGAACACTTAACCGTTATAACATGTTGATTAGGAATCCCTAGTAACGGGGACTCATTTCAGCAGTAACCCACATAGATGTATCACGGTACCCTGAACTAGGCAGGATGGGGCATGATTACTGGGCTAATTATAAGTGATCAAAATAGCGGCGGGTGGTGCAGCAGTGTAGGTTCCGGCAGAGTATGGGCGTGCACGTACTCCGGAGTGGATAAAGCAGGCATTGGGCATCAGTAGTATACACTGTGCATTTAGAATTTGTGTCGGGTTGCCACCATAGGAATTGATACACCCTATGGTGGGACTAGCACATGTATCTACAATCAAGCGCGGTCGAATGAAACAAGTAATAATTGCATTCGAGAAGAAGCCGATCAGAAAAAAGGGATCATTTTGTTATGAACACATGATGGTAGTTGAAACATTAGTTAGTAGGTGCAGAGAAATGGAAATGAGTATGATAGTATATTCAGTTTATCTTGCCTTGTCTTTTGTTATCTTATTTCTATGGTATTGTCCTATGTTCAGTTTATTCATGTCATGATCCTTTCACTTGTTTACATGATGAATAATCACTGGACTTACCAGACTTATGTCTGACCCGTTTTCTTTCGCCTTCTTTTCTTCCGTCCCCCCCTCCCGGTCCGTAGGGAGGGAATACTTCAGCTTGGTGCAGACCTTTTCCAACTTGAAGAGAGTAGATATATTGCTTGGATTCTCTTTTCTTGGGCTATGGCTGTGGTTATACTTTTATTGGGGATTTATGCTTCTTTACTACTGTTTTATGCTTCTTTATGTACTTGGAGTTAATAATCAAGACAGATGTTTTATTGTAACAATTTAGAAGTTGGGTTTTGAGACAATGCTTGTAATGTTTTGACTGAACCACGCTATTTATGAAATGATTTCAGTTTTCCGCTGTTTATATGTCTGTCTTGTAAATTATCTGTGCCTTTTACCTAAAAATGTTTCACCAAAGTTAATGCATTCCCTTTGTGAGTGATCTTAATGGAGGTGGGGTGTTTCATTTAGTATCAGAGCGATGGTTTACCAGATTAGATAAAAGTTTTCGAAAACTATTTTTCAAAAAGAAGTTTAAAGAAGCATTTTCAAGAAATGTGTTGTTTTATTTTAAAGGCATAATCCCCAAAGCCATATGCACTATCTTTCTATCCTTTGTTTTGAACCTTTTCTTTTCATTTCAGCATGTCTGGGGATCTTAATCTTCCCGAGGTCGTACCGATACCTAGCTGGTTCAGAAGGTATCTGGAAGCTAGTGCTAATGGCATAGGCCCAGCAGACGTTCCTCATCCCCCAGCTACAGCCGTTCCTCCTCCTCCGCGTGTGAATGCTTTCTCAAAGATGTGTAGAGACTTTCGAGCCATGGGTGGAAAGAAATTTAATGGGACTGAGACATTTGTGGAAGCAAGAAACTGGCTCAAGGAAACAGAAGATTTGTTTGTTATCTTCGAAGTGGACGTAGGCAGAAGATACAATTGGTTGTGTGGTTACTTAAGGACGAAGCCTCTTACTACTGGGAAGTAACTAATGCTGAGAGACCAGTTGAAACTTGGGAGGATTTCAAAAGGAGATTTGAAATGAAGTTCCTCTCGCAAGCTAAACGAAGCCTACAGATGGAGAAGTTCTTAGCACTCAAACAGAGAAGCCTATCGGTTAAGGAATACGTCAACCAATTCAACCAGCTGGCTAGATTCGGACTGGAGTTAGTGAACACTCCACATAAAAAGGCTCTCTGATTTGTTAAAGGGTTGAATGAGCCACTGTACAGCTATGGGTGCAACTTTTGAGAGGCCGGTGGACATGGAACTGTTACAGGAAGAAGACAAGGATGGCAAGAAAGGGGCAAGGGTGGAAGAACCTCTAGACAAGAAAGTGGAGGGATCGTAGAATAAGAAGACGGATTCCAAGAAAGGCGGGAAGAATAACAAACCCGTGACAAGAGGAAGTGTAAATTCTGTGGCATACCTGGACATCTGATTAAAGACTGCAGGAAGAAGAAGAGAAAGATGGGTGGTTGCTTTCAATGCGGCGAGACAGGACATATGACTAAGGATTGCCCAAAAAGGCAAGGGCAAGGGAAGAGGACTGGATCTACTTCTAGAGCGCAGATTCACGCTCTCATTGCACCTCCACAAGAAAGAGGTAGAAATATTTCTGTTGAGAGTTTAGTTTATCTTTCTGATCATCCAGTTCATACTCTTTTTTATTATGGCACATCACACTCTTTTATATCTACTGCTTCAGTTGAATCTCTGCACCTAGATACCAGTATAGTAGAGGATCCCATGGTTGTTTCAAATCCAATTGGGGGCTTGGCTTATTTGTCCATGATTTGTTCGAATTTGGAAATTTCTATACTAAGCGTTGGGTTTAGATGTAATGCTTAAGTTTTGGGTTTCACGGGCTATGGGTTGATTCTAGGCATGGATTGGTTATCCAGTAATGGTACATCCTCAATTGTGAAAAGAGACTGGTTAGACTTATGACTCGCCTCGGTAACACTCTCGAAATCTCTTGTAATCCCATGAATTCTATTATGCTTAGCTATCTAGAATCTCTTGATGCGTCTGTTGAAAACTTGCAACCTGTTAGAGTAGTCTGTGAATACTCGGATGTCTTTGAAGAGGTGAAATGTTTACCTCCGAAGTGAGAGATAGACTTCTTCATATACCTTGTTGATAATGCAAAACATGTTGCTTTACCTGTTAGACACATGGCTCCAAGGGAAAGGAAAGAGCTCAGCAAGCAAGTTAAAGAGTTGCTTGAAAAGGGGTTCATAAGGCGGAGTATTTTTGAATGGCGTGCTCCAGTGGTGTTTGCAACCAAAGCGGACGGTTCACTTTTCCTGTGCGTGGACTATAGGGAGCTAAACAAGTTGACCATGAAGAATAGGCAACCACTTCCTAGAATAGACGACTTGTTAGACCAGCTCGTAGGTGCCACAGTTTTCTCCCAACTAGATCTGGCCACCGGATTTCATCAGCTAAGAGTTGCTGAGGACAGCATAAATAAGACCACATTCAGGACCCCGGATGGTTTCTTCGAATGGCTTGTCATGACTTTCGGCTTGATAAACGCACCTGCCTATTTCGTAGACTTGATGAGTAAGGTGTTCAGAGAGTTCCTTAATAAATTTGTAGCGGTCTTTGTGGATGACATTTTGATTTTCTCAAAAAGTGAGGAAGAACATGCTTTGCATTTAAGGGAAGTCATGGATACTCTTTGTGCACATCAGCTGAAAGCAAAATTCTCTAAATGCCATTTTTGGAGAGAAGAAGTATGGTTTCTTGGACATGTGGTGTGCAAAGAAGGGATAGTTGTGGATCCCGCAAAAGTAGTTGCGGTGCAAAATTGGAAGATCCCACGGAATGCAACCAAAGTACGAAGTTTTCTTCGGCTAGCAGGCTTTTACAGAAAGTTCATTAAGGACTTTGCGAAGATCTCAGCCCCACTTACTAGGTTGAAAAAGAAGAACCTAACTTTTGCTTGGGATTTGGATTGCAATGTTGCTTTCCAACGGTTGAAAAAGGCTCTAACAACAGCCCCGGTTCGGACATTGCCTGATGGGAGTAAGATGTTTACAGTGTACACAGATGCATGCAGTACAGGATTGGGCATTGTCTTGATGCAAGAAGGCAGAGTAGTTTGTTATGGAGGAAGGCAGTTGAAGGTACATGAGAAAAACTACCCAACTCATGATTTAGAACTAGCTGCCATTGTCTTCGCTCTTAAGTCATGGCGTCAATACCTGCTAGGAGAAAGGTTTGAACTGTTTATTGACCATAAATTGTTAAAGTACCTTTTCTCACAGAAAGATCTTAACTTAAGACAACAAAGGTGGATGGAATTTCTTGCCTCATACGATTTTGAGATTGCTTATACCCCTGGCAAGGGCAATGTGGTAGCAGACGCCTTAAGTAGGAAAAAGCTGACCTTGAATCCTCTCTTTGTAGAAAGGCAAAGCTTGTAGTACATAGCAAACTTTGACTTTAGACCCTCCTTTGAATTTGTACCTGGTTTGTAAGCATCGCTAGAGGTGCGGCCTACTCATTTGGACTCAATAGGGACCGCGCAACGGGAAGACCCTCAGCTAGTTGATGTGATGCATAAGCTAATTAGAGGTGAGACTTATAGTCACCTCAATAGATAATCCATCGATGACAAGGGTTGGCTGAGACGGGATGGAAGACTATGCATCCCAGAAGCAAGGGATTTGGTGAAAACCATTCTCGAAGAATCGCACCATTCTAAGTTGACCATACACCCAGGTGGGGACAAGATGTATAAAGACATAAAAAGGGTTTTCTTTTGGAATGGCATGAAGAAGGATGTAGCTGAGTTTGTCTCTAAATGCTTGATATGCCAGCAAGTCAAGGCAGAGCAAAAGAAGATGGTGGTCTTCTTCATCCTCTAGAGGTCCCACAGTGGAAATGAGATAGCATTTCGATGGACTTTATTGATGGGTTGCCTAGATCAAGAAGGGGCAATACCAATATTTGGGTAATAGTAGACAAGCTCACTAAAAGCGCTCACTTTATACCTATTAAAAGTAGGAGGACTGCCTCATCATTAGCATTCATTTATCTTAAAGAGGTGGTTCGATTGCATGGAATACCCTCTAGCATAGTAAGTGATCGAGAACCTATCTTTACGAGCGAGTTTTGGAAGAGTTTGCAAGTGGCTGTAGGCACACATCTATGCTTAAGCACTGCCTATCACCCTCAAACCGATGGTCAGACTGAAAGGGTGAACAGAGTATTAGAAGATCTTCTGAGATTGTGCATTCTTGATTTTAGAGGAACATGGGAGGATCATCTTCCTTTGGTGGAATTCTCCTACAACAATAGCTACCGAGCCACCATAGGCATGGCACCCTTTGGGGCTTTATATGGAAGACCGTACCAATCACCAACTTGTTGGTGGGAGTCTACAAACAAGCTTGTACTTGGGCCTGATAAGATCAGAGAAACTTCAGAGAAGGTGGACTTGATACAAAGACGAACGAAGACCGCACAAGATAGACAGAAGTCCTACACTGATAAAAGAAGGACCGACCTTGAGTTTGAGGTTAGAGACAGAGTTTTTCTTAAAGTATCCCCTTTAAAGAATGTCGTTCGCTTTGGGTCCGTAGGAAAATTGGCACCAAGATTTGTAGGGTCATTTCCTATCATTGAGAGGATTGGGAAGATGACTTATAAAGTAGAGCTGCCCAAAAGATTGGCTGGAGTACATAATGTCTTTCATGTCTCTCATCTACAAAAGTACTTACATGAATCTGCAAAAGTTGTGGAGCCAAGCACACTAGAGGAAATAGAAGTGGAATGAGAAGCAACGGTGAGAAGAGTTCCAACTCATATCTTGGGTACAGAAGTTAAAAGGCTACGCAATCGTGAGGTCAAGCTAGCTAAAGTACAATGGAGTGATGCTGAGGAAGACACGACGTGGGAGACTGAGGACAAGATACACGCAGCCTACCCTTATCTTTTTTAGGGTACATTCTTGATCTCTTTTTCCATAAGTTTATGCATGCTTTCATCTATCTTTTAAGTATATCTACTCGGTCCTATTCTTAATCCTTAGGCAGAAACCAATGGATGTAAACATGTATTTGAAACATGTTATAGTTGATGGTTGCAAGTGATTGCTAGTGGTTCCTCATGGATGAATATACACACATTAGGTACTAGATCGGCTAAGTCACTTTCATATTGCATATGCATATATTTATTTATATATGGATTGAAACTTGTTGTGTTATCATGTGGAGTTGCATTTGTATGAATGATCGTGCACTCATGTAGAAGTTACAAAATATGATTAGGAATAATTGCATACATGATGGACTCATAGCACCGACATGATTCACATCAAGGAGGTCAATCGAATCAGTAGACCGCCTGATTTTGCATTAAATAAGGACATATACACACACTATGCATGTGATGATGAAAGCATTTGAAATCTTTTTAAGGACAATGGATGCCTATGATTGATGGTTGAGTAAATGGATGTTGGATATTAGGATACATTCTTATTAACTTAGAGATTTCGGGGACGAAATCCTTTAAGGAGGGGAGAATGTAACACCCTGTATTTTCTATGAATATTAAAATTAACAAATCTAAGAATACTTAATTTTTAGAAGAAGAATTATGGGAAATGGGTTATGTCATTGCGTTCGTCTCGGAATTCTGCTTGAGATAGAGTCCGAGTTTGCGTGAATCGGACTCCGTATGAAGAAGTTATGGAGTTCAGAAGATTTCAAGTTTAAACAGAAATTAAATTAAAATAATAATTAAAATCAAAAACCAGTTCAAATTTCAAAATTCGGACAGAACAGGCTGAGCAGTAAATTTCCCCCTCAGGGCGTCGACCCCCCAAACAGGAGTCGACATAGGTGTCGATCCCCCTATAGGGGAGTCGACATAGGTGTCGACCCCCCCGTAGGGAGTCGACCCCTTTGAGATCTGCTTCCTGAGACGAATTTTAGTAGCTCTGAGCTGATGTGGCCTTCCCTGATTGGCCAATGACTAATTTCTAAGGTATTAGGGCTTATGTGTCGCCTCTCGTTTCACTTTCACTTATTCTTTCCCTAGTATGCTCGGCTCAAACATATCTGCGTACTCATGCAAGCTCTCCAAAATTCACTATTGAATTCTGGATCTCGTTTACCGATGCCAATCCATGTTACCACGTGCACTTACTAGAGTGATTCCTATGACCCATGCTTAAGCGGAATGAACCATCCGCCTTATTGGCGAACGTTACTCGATCGGATCAGAGATTTCCGATAAATGCATCAAGAGATTCTAGGTAACTGACCATGACAAAACCCAAAGGTTATATGAGACTTCGAGGGTATTACCAAGGCAAGTTAAGAGTTTAACTACCCTCCTTTCAAGACCGAGAATGGCATCCCTTACTGGATAACCACTTCATCCCTAGAATCCATCCATAGCTCAACAATAGAAGCATTGCTTCTAATCTCAACACTTGGCATTTACACTCTCAATTCCAAACAAGTCATGAATAAATGGACCGATCCTCCAACAGGATTTGAGACAAAAATGGGATCCTCTACCACGCTAGTACTAAGGTGCAGAGACTCAGCTATCGAAGTAGACTTAAATGATGCGATGATCAAGACAAAGTCTAGACGGGATGATAGAAAAGAAAGGCTAAACCTTCAACAGAAACGGTACCATCCCTCTTAGGTACGCTAGAAATGAGAGCATACAATTGCCCTCTCGATGATTTTGTCCTCGTCCCATAACACTTAACTATGTGTCCCGTTTTACCGTGCCAAAGATGCTCTCTCGTCATGGGTTTTATTGTTCATCTTTTTCTCTCCCTTGTGGATTAAGCCATATCAACAAGTTGCTTATCTTTAAGCTCGTGTCCTCTATCCTTGCTCTTATTATCCTTCCTTATAGCACGACAATAGGTCTCTCGAGGACTCCCTCCATCGTACGGAAAACTCTTACTTAGCTAGACAAGGATTAGTCGCAGTTAAAACTACTGTGACTACGGATGGAGGAAGGAAAGGAAAAGAGACTCGATCAAGGAAACAAAGGATAGTGCTAATGGCTTTTGGGGAATATCCTTTAAAAACTTTTCTTGAAAAATGCTTCTTTGTAAACGGTTTCTCAAATAGTTTTCAGAAGGTTTTAAAAAACTTTTGCCCAGTCTGGTAACCTTCTGCTCTGATATCAAATGTAACACCCCACCTCCGCTAGGGTCACTCACAAAGGGAATGCACTAGGTTTGGTGAAGTATTATCGAGGTAAACATGCACAGAAAATATTACAAGACAGAACGTATATAAAACAGCGGAAGTAAAACAAATTTCATTACCTTATAAAATAAGGTCTAAAGCCTTTTTCATCAGAATACATCAAAACCTGCCTTGCAATAGTAAAGAAGCATAAAACCTTTTCATAAATTATTCCCCAAAATAAAGCGGTGAAGCAGCCATAGCCAAGAGAAGACCAAGCTATACATGATGACCTTCAAGCATAAGAGATCCGAACTAAACAACAGCATTTCCTCCCTGAAAACCTGGGGGGGGGGGGAACGGAAGACAAAGAGGCGAAAGAAAACGGGGTCAGTCATAAAGACTGGTAAGTCCTATCTACTTCCAGCATAAAAACAGGTAAAGGTAACATGACATGCATAAACTGAAAGTAAACATAAGGATGATGACAAGATAGATAAGCTAGACCACGATAACAGGATGAACCACTGTATCAAGATAAACTAAGGTATCACATTGTCAGGTTTCTATCAAGTATAAAATCCCGAGGTATCTATCATGTCTAACATCCCACGGTATTTATCATGTATATTTGCTCTGCACCTTCTCGTACTAGTATCCCAACCCGCGTCATGTGTTAACTATGAATGTCCCTTGCCCAATGTCATGTAATGGTCCATGTCAACCTAGCATATATAGGTTTTCCCAACTCGTATGTTTCTTTCCATGTATAAGTTCAGTCCTTTGCCGTAGGCCGTACGGGCTTTCCTATGTAAATCTATACCACCTCAACGTAGTACCATTTTATCCTTGAAGTTTTTTTGGACTGCTACCCTTGATCTGGTTATGTTTTCTTACCATGAACTATCGCGTGTTCACTTAGGATTTATGCCACCTAGGACCACTAGGGTTATGCTACCTAATGAACGTTTCCGTGTCTCGGTTTGGGTTCAAGCCACCTAGGGCCACTAGGGATTATGCCACCTGTCAACCACGCCCTTTATCCCACGTATGTATCGTGAATCGTTTTCCATGTCTAGACGCACAAGTATCTCAATGTGCCATCCGAGTTCCGTGCCAGGGCAAATCAAGAAATACGGAACTCGGTCGGGAGCTTTAAGTCATTTGCCGATGCAGATATCAAGGTCTGTTTTTGTATCCGTGGCTATGGTCCCACGTGACCACTCCCTCAACTACTGAAAGGCAATCCAAGAAAAATCATGTATGAGAACTACATCCCGGCCCCACTATAGCCCCACTTTCCTATGGGCCACCCTCACCCATAACTCGATAGCAAGTATATGGTCTGTTGGAAGTTCTCTGCCTTTCCGTACGTACACGATTGACTAAAGATGGTAGGTAGTCGGCGACGCGCTATCCAGGGCAAAAATCAAGTATCGTCGACTCCACGCTAATCCATCCCCGTCTTTAGGTTGCTCGCACAACAACCAAGGCATACTCTTGGCTCTTCTACCGCAGACCTTAACCTCTGTGAGGCCAGGTTTCATGGACCATCTGCCACCTCACAGAGGGATACCAAGAGTACCCTCACGTCCCCCGAAGCCACCGCTTCGTTACCCAGCTCGCTGGAGCTTTTTATCCAAGTCAGATAAGTTGCTCCTCCTCGTATACTAAGCGATGACCTACCGTATCAGGTTACTCATCTATTTATGAACTAGTCCCATGTCCTTAGCTAAGAATTATTACTTAGTTATTCTTAACTAAGGTTTACCACTTAGCTTCTTTTCCCGTTATCCTTGTTAATCCCGGCTTTCCACCTAGTCCCCTGAACTAGGGTTTTGTCTAATGGGTTAAGTATTGTCGTTTAAGTTCATGACTTAACCTGCCTACGAATCATGTCAAGATTTGGCTAAGTATACAAGTCCAAGACCTAGCCCTACAAGTTGGTTAAGTATACCAAGAAGCTCATGACTTAACCCTATTCAATCATCAAGTCAAATTGGTTAAGTATTTGTTTATCTTAACCCTATCAGATTATCGTGTTAGATTGGTTAAGCATAGATTATCTTAGCCTCATCGGATTATCGAGTCGGATTGGTTAAGTATAGGTTAACTTAACCCCGTCCACTAATCGTATTATAATGGTTAAGTATATTTAAACGGTCTGGTGACTTAACCCTATCAAGTTCTCATATTAGATTGGTTAAGTATGGTTGCTTAACCCCATCAAATCATCATGTATAATTGATTAAGTATAAGTTACTTAACCTCATTGAATTACCAAGTTTAGATTGGTTAAGTATTTAACTTAACCCCATCGAATTACCGTGTTTAGATTGGTTAAGTGTAAGTTACTTAACCTCATCTAATTACTGTGTTTAGATTAGTTAAGTGTAGGTTACTTAACCTCATCTGATTACCGTGTTTAGATTAGTTAAGTATAGATTACTTAACCCTATCTAATTACCAAGTTTAGATTAGTTAAGTATAGATTACTTAACCCTATCTAATTACCAAGTTTAGATTAGTTAAGTATAGATTACTTAACCCTATCTAATTACCAAGTTGAATTAGTTAAGTGTAAATTAACTTAACCCCATCCCCTAACTGTATTTTACGGTTAAGTGTCATTAAGAAATCAAGTCTGGTTTCACTTAACCTACCCATTCATGTCATATCGGTTAAGTGTCATCAATCAAGTTTTCTTAACCTTATCATGTGGCATTAATTAAACTAATGCACTCTCAACCTCTCACATTAGACCTTGTTGTGGTTACTAGTTAAGCCGGGCGGGTCCGGGTAGTTTTACACCACAACCTAGTCTAACCTCGGGTTTTAAGTGCTATATGACCAACTACTCACATTGGGTCCTATTGTTTGTAGCCACTAGTTAAGCCGGGCGGGTCCGGGTAGATTTATGCTACAAACTCAACACAACCTCGAGTTGGCCACTTTCATGTTTGGTCTAGTGTCATATTACACTTACAACCCATACGTGTCTAGTTTCAAGTACCATGTTTACCCCACATGTCATGTCCACATTTAGGTGTATCATGAGTGTCATGAAATCCCATGTCAAATTATCATGTCATAATCATGCTCGTCTATCCTACCCCAAATCGTGTTTCCAACCCAAGTAAAAGCGAGTCCACATAGTAAGGATACTATGCTACATATTGGCCTCAAAACATGCACGATGCCAAAAGGGATTGGCCACAAACATGCATGGTATCATAAGGGGTTTGGCCTCAAAATATGCATAGCATCATAAGGGGTTTTTGGCCTCAAACATGCATAGCATCATAAGGGGTTTTTGGCCACAAACATGCATAGTATCATAAGGGAATTTGGCCATAAACATGCATAGTATCATAAGGGAATTTGGCCACAAACATGCATGATAACATAAGGGTTTTGGGTTCATTTACATGCATAAGCCCCAAAATCAAGCCTTTGCCAATGTTTCACAAGTCAAATGGTTCACAAGGTTCATGCTAACATTCCATAGATAAAGATTCAAACTTGCAAGATAAACCAGGTTAAACATAACATGAGTGGCATGATTAAGTCGCTAAAACGTAGCCCAAGGTCATAGATCATTAAAAGGGGCAAAATTAGGTTCACATAGGCTAGCATACTTATGTTTCATTGCATTTTATTCCATGTCACATTAGAACCACCGTTAGAATCTACAAGTAGCTAGAACTTACATAGCGAGGCTTAGGAAAAGATCATGAATCGTCTTGACCAAGAAAGGTGGCTCCTTTGTTGAAGAATCGTCATGAAATTTGCGTAGCAACATTGATCTCTCCTCGATTTGGTGTAGAAAGCTTGCACCTTTTGATTTGAATCCGATTTGAATGCATAGTCTCTAGGAATTAGAGATGGAGGCCATGATCACTTGGCATTTGGGCGGCACTTCGTGGCATGAGTGATTTGTGAGGGTTTAGGGTAGGCTTAGGGGTCTTTTTATAGAGATTAGGAATAGTTTAGGCCCTTAGATTAACCCTAGGATAGATCTGAGCCTTTAAAATCCGTTACAAGCCTCCAAACATGTCTTGAGGAACAAGTCAGGTGCACCCAGGCCAAGCTGGCCGACCACCCAAGTCGACAGGGGTGTCGACTGGGCAGTCGACACCACCTCAGGTGTGTCGACTCCCAAGTCGACTCCCCAATCGACTTGGGGGTGGCGGGAATTTTTCACGCCAGTCCTGCTTGACTGAATTTGAATTCTGAATTCAAATTTGAACTGTTTTTGAACTTGAAATTTTCTGAAAACTTTGACGGACCATAACTGGGTCATACGGACTCCGATTTTCGAAAACTCAGACTCTATTTCGCGTGTTTTTCCGAGACGAACGCAATGGTGCAACCCGTTTCTCCTGATTCAGATTTTATAATTAAATTCTGCCTTGATTCTTGTCTTAGCATGCTATAAAAATCCGGGTTGTTACATTGATGGCTCTGATTTCTCCTAGACTAATCTAAAGGCTAGAATTAATCTTAGACTTCTATATAAGCACCCCAAACCTCAACCCTAGACCTCACAATGAAGCCGTCATGTTGTCCATCCCTAAGCTAGCCTAGCCTCCATCTTCTCCAAATTAGAAATCAAGTTAGAAGCTCCGAACAAAATCCAAACTAGAGAATCAAAAGTCTAAATCAAAGGATAGCTAAACAAATTTAGAAATCAGATCCCAGAATACAAGATCTGTCCTTTTTCTGTAAGCTCAGTTATTATTTAGATTTAAACATCTAATAGAAATCATGACTGTAATAATCGGATCTAGAATGATGCCTAATTCTGTTTCGTGCCTATACTTCTGTCAAATCTAAATTGCTTATGCCTATGAGACTATTGTGATTGATGAAATGACACCTATCATGCCCGTGAGACGGTTGGACTGACATAATAGAACCTATCATGCCTATGAGACTGTTGTGACTGACATAATAAAACCTATCATTCCTATGAGACTGTTGGATTGACATAATGGAACCTATCATGCCTATGAGACTGTTGTGATTTATATGATGGAACCTATCATGTTGTACATCCTATGCCTATGAGACTATTGTGATTTATATAATGGGACTTATCATGTTGTACATAAAAATCAGTGATTCTCTTTAGTCCAGTTCTATCTAATCTTTATACCTATGGTGTAAATTGCTTAGCTTGTCTACGCATATTGTTAGTGTACAATATTGAAACATGATTCTTGAATTGGGGACAACTTTACATGTCTATTTTTCCTTATGTCAATTCTTATGCTCCTTCTCTATTTTTCCCTTTTTACTTGCTTTTGTGAATACTAAGTTCATTCGAAACTTAGATTAAATCTCATTATACGTGCGATTGTAACGCGGAGAAAATTGGGTATAATTTTATTTAGTAAATTTTGGGTGCAACATGTGAATATGGCATAAAACTTGTACTGACTACATTTGGGGAAAATTGGCATAAAAAGACATCAACTTGGACACATGACAAATATGTAAATCGACTAAATATGAACATGTCTAATCCGAGGTTAGATTGAGTTGCACTGTAAGACTGTCCGGAACCGCCCGACACATCCAACAAACGCACCAATATAGATCTAATGTGAAAGGTTAGCGCATTAAGCCCCAAAAACCCAAGGTTAGATTGAGTTGCGGTGGAAGGCTTCCCTGAACCGCCCGACACATCCAGCGACCGCAACAATATAGATCAAATGTGAGAGGTTGGTGCTTTAATGAATGAATTAAAGCTAAGGAACAGACAGGCTAAGAATGGTAGGGTTAAGTTAATTAAGGCAAACTTAACCAATACAACATGTTAATTAAACAGATGGGTGGGTTAGGTAAATTTGAGAACACTTAACCGTTATAACATGTTGATTAGGAAACCCTAGTAACGGGAACCCATTTCAGCAGTAACCCACATAGATATATCACGGTACCCTGAACTAGGCAGGATGGGACACGATTACTGGGCTGATTATAAGCAGTCAAAATAGTGGTGGGTGGTGCAGTAGTGTAGGTTCCGGCGGAGTATGGGTGTGCACGTACTCCGGAGTGGATAAAGCGGGCACTGGGCATCAGTAGTATACACTGTGCATCTAGAATTTGTGTCGGGTTGCCACCATAGGAATTGATACACCCTATGGTGGGACCAGCGCAGGTATCTACAATCAAGCGGGGCCGAATGACACAAGTAATAATTGCATGCGAGTAGAAGCCGATCGGAAAAAGGGATCACTTTGTTATGAACACATAATGGTAGTTGAAACATTAGTTAGTAGGTGTAGAGAAATGGAAATGAGTGCGATAGTATATTCAGTTTATCTTGCCTTGTCTTATGTTATCTTATTTCTATGGTATTGTCCTATGTTCAGTTTATTCATGTCATGATCCTTTCACTTGTTTACATGCTGAATAATCACTGGACTTACTAGACTTATGTCTGACTCGTTTTCTTTCGCCTTCTTTTCTTCCGTTCCCCCCCCCCCCCGGTCCACAGGGAGGGAATACTTCAGCTTAGTGCAGACCTTTTCCAGCTTGAAAAGAGTAGATGTATTGCTTGGATTCTCTTTTCTTAGGCTATAGCTATGGTTACACTTTTATTGGGGATTTATGCTGCTTTACTACTGTTTTATGCTTCTTTATGTACTTGGAGTTAATAATCAAGACATATGTTTTATTGTAATAATTTAGAAGTTGGGTTTTGAGACAATGCTTGTAATGTTTTGACTGAACCACGCTATTTATGAAATGATTTCAGTTTTCCACTGTTTATATGTCTGTCTTGTAAATTATCTATCCCTTTTACCTAAAAATGCTTCACCAAAGTTAATGCATTCCCTTTTTGAGTGACCTTAACGGAGGTGAGGTGTTTCGTCCTCCTCTTATCGGCATATGAATTCTGCCTGTTCCGAGCTGCTTTCGTCCATTTTCAAATAAGGTCTATCTTCTCAGAGGTCTCTCTCACCATCTCAGGCCCAAGTAGAAGTCTGTCCGCAGACTCCTACCAACATGTCGGTGATCTGCAAAGTCGTCCATAAAGTGCTTCGAAGGGTGCCACACAAATGCTCGACTGATAACTATTATTGTAGGCAAACTCAACCAATCGGAGATGCTTTTCCCAAGTCCCTCCAAAGTCTAAGATACACAGTCTCAGTTAATCCTTAAGAACTCTACTAACTCTCTCAATTTGTCCATCAGTCTGAGGGTGGTAAGCTGTGCTCAGTCATAATTGTTTGCCTGGTGCCTCTTGCAAGCTCTTCCAAAACTCACTTGTGAAGATGGGGTCACGATTTCTTACTATACTAGAAGGTACCCCATGAATTCGGACTATCTCTCTAAGGTAAATTGATGCTAGCCAAACTTTCGTCCTCTTGCTCTTGATTAGGACAAAGTGAGCGTTCTTAGTAAGTCTGTCTACTATTACCCATATACCAGTGTTGTCCTTCCTCGATCTGGGCAGTCTATCAATAAAGTCCATACAGACACTCTTCCATTTCCACTGCGGGATATCCAAGGGCTGAAGCAATCCTCCAAGTATCCTTTGTTCAACCTTTACTTGCTGGCAAGTCAAACATCGGGCAACAAATTCCGCAACATCCTTCTTCATACCAGTCCAACGGAAAACTCTCTTCGTATCTTGATACATCTTGTCACCGCCCAGATAGATAGTCATCCGAGAGTGATGAGCCTCCTCAAGAATTGTCCTCAACAAGTTTCTAACTCGGGGAACGCACAGCCTTCTATCTCGACATAGCCAGCCTTTCTCATCCACCAAATATCTAGCTAGGTGACTAGAGGTCTTCCCTTTAATAAGTCTATCCAAGATGTCCACCAATTGTTGGTCCTCGCGCTGTATAGATCCAATGTACTCCATAAGAGTAGGTTGCATCTCCAATGATGCTAACAAACCAGGCGTAAAATCCGTAGATGGCCTAAAATCAAAGGTCAAGATAAACTACAAGCTCTGCCTCTTTATGAATAAAGGACTCAAGGTCATTCTTGCCTACTCAATGCATCCAGAACCACATTACCCTTGCCTGGGGTATAAGCTATCTCAAAGACGTAGGAGCAAGGAACTCCATCCATCGCTATTGCCTTAAATTGAGATCCTTATGCAAGAACAAATATTTGAGCGACTTGTGATCCGTGTATAGCTCAAATCTCTTTCCAAGCAAATAGTGCCGCCGCTAAGACTTAAGTGCGAAAACCATAGCGGCCAACTCCAAGTCGTGGGTGGGGTAGGTTTTCTCATGAACTCTTAATTGCCTACTCCTATAGCAGACCACCTTACCCTTCCATAGACACCTTGATACCATCAAGAAGAGTCAGAACAGAGGCTGAGGTCAATGTCCTCTTTAACCTCTGGAAAGCATCCTCAAAATCAAAGTTCCAAGCAAAAGCCAAGTTCTTCTTCGTCAAACGAGTGAGTGGAGCTAATATCCTCGCAAAGTCCTTAATGAACTTTCTATAATAACCCGCCAATCCCAAGAAACTTCTAACCTCTGTCGGATTCTTAGGGGATTTCCAATCCTGAACCACGAAACCTTTAGCGGGTTCCACCACTATTCCATTCTTGGAGACAACATTCCCTAGGAACCTTTCCTCCTTCCTCCAGAAATGACACTTAGAAAATTTAGCCTTAAGCTGATGCGATCTGAGAGTGCGTAGAACCTCTCCTAAGTGTCCGGCATGTTCTTCCTCACTCCTCGAGAAAACCAGAATGTCATCCATGAAAACCACTACGAACTTATTCATATACTCCCTAAACACCTGCCTCATCAAATCCACGAAATATGCAGGTGCATTGGTCAGACCAAAAGGCATAACCAACCACTCAAAGAAATCGTTCATAGTCCTGAAAGTCGTCTTGTTAATACTATCATCTGCTACCCTGAGCTAATGAAACCCCGTAGCTAAATCCAATTGTGAGAAAATCGCAGTGCCTACTAGCTGGTCAAACAAGTCATCGATCCTCGGTAGTGGGTGCCTATTCTTCTTGGTGAGTTTATTCAACTCCTTATAGTCCACGCATAGACGGAGAGAGCTGTCTGACTTGGTTGCAAAGATGACTGGAGCTCCCCACTCAGATATTCTCTACCAAATGAATCCCTTCTCAAATAGCTCACCCACTTGCTTGTTGTGCTCCCTCCTCTACCTAGGAGCCATGTAGCGCACCGGTAAAGCGACTGGCTTTGCATTATCTACCAAGTAAATTCAGAAATCTATCTCATGCCGTGGAGGTAATCCCCCAACCTCATCAAACATGTCCGGATAATCTCTGACCATGGGTACCGATCGAAGATCGTCAACTGAAGCATCAAGCAAATCTAGGAAACAGAGCATAACTGACCCCATGGGTCATAAGAAATCCCAAGAATTCCCCCGTGGCACGTCAGAAGCCTAACAACTCTTCTCTCACAATCTAGAATGGCACCATACATGGCTAGCCAATCCACTGCTATAATCAATGCATAACCCATAAAGTGAAGAACATAGTCGTCGCATTTAAATTCGACGCCCAAAACAGAAATTTTCAAACCCCTTCATATCATAGAAAAATGAGTTGTACCTCCTATGGGATTTGAGACTACAATATGATCAGTAATAATACTAGTGTCTAGGTGTAAATTATCTACCACATAATTGGATATGAATGAATGAGAAGCACCGGAATCAAAGAGAGTCCGAATAGGATAGTCAAAAAGAGAAATCAAACCTTCGAATGTGACTTTTCTACCTCGATCCGATCCACCAGCCTCTAGAGCATGAACTTGTCCTCCAGACGATCACACCTTCTGACCTTGCTTGTTAGGGCATTGTCTTGTAAAATGTCCAACTTGACCAAAACTGAAACAAGCATTCTTCGTTTTCTTGCAATCCCTCACAAAGTGCCTCAAATTTCCACAACCATGACATTTAACCCTTGTCTTGATCTGAGCCTTATCGGGCTTTCCTCCTTTCTTTGCCGCCCCCATCTTAGGCCACCATTTCTTTTTCTCAGCCTTGGGGTTTTTCCTCCTCAGTCTTAACTTCTTTCTTATCTTCTTTACCGTCCTCATGCATCAAAGCCATGTCAATTAGCCTCTCGAAAGTTGCTCCCTTCAAGATATAGTTCATTGATAATCCTTCAGCGGTCGGTTGAATCCTTTCGCGAACCTTAGAGCCTTCTTATTTGGAGTGGTTACCAAATCCAAACCGAATCTTGCTAGCTGATTGAAACTATTAACATATTTCTTTACTAACATATCTCCTTGTTTCAAATTCAAAAACCTCTCCATTTGCATTCCTTCCTCAGTTTTTGATAAGAATTTCATCTTAAATCTACACCTAAACTCATCCCAAGTGGCTACTACCTGCCCCGCCTGAGTCACCTCCCACCAATATGAAGCTTCCTCTTTTAGTTGTCAAGCGGCCAACTCAATTTTTCTCTTATCATCGAGCTCCAATAGGTTAAAACCATTCTCTGTTTCTATAATCCAATTGCGCACCTCCACAAAACTCTCAGTACCTCCTCGAAACAGCTTGTCTCCCATCGCGCAGAAGTCCTTACAAAGCTTAAAAAGTTGACTACATGAGGAGGTGGAGCTACTACGGTAGCAACTGGGAGTGGGGCATTACCTTGCACTTTGGCAGATGTCATAGCCTCTAAGTATCTACGGAACCATGTCAGTAGGTGTCATAGCCTCTAATTGTATGTATACAGAGTTTATCACATATACGCACACTTTCAGAACTCAATCAAACTAACCATACGTTATAAAATTAAATATCGTTTTCGATAAATTTCTGGAAAACATAAACTTAATTATGTCTGTTTCCACTAAACTTCCCTTAGCAAGACTAAAATCGTTTATATATTCAACCAACATGCACATAATTCATTTGTGATGCAAACTACATAACATGGCAATAAATAGATTAATAACAAAAATTAGACCTTAATAAACTACATTATACATACAATAAGGCAATACAAACACGAAATCTAACAAATTAACCCTAAATTAGCAAATGTAATTAAATTGGAATTATAGTTTATACCTTGATTAGAGGAGAATTGGAGCGTAGAGAGGAGGAAAGAGAGAGGATTTAAGGCGAAGGAGAGGTTAGAGGTGGTGGGTGAGGCAGTGGTTGACAAATTCTGAGAAGGGAAGAGGAATTGGGGAGGTTTTTGGTAAAAAAAAAAATAAGGAAGAAGGAAGTAGGTCGGTCATTTTCTTCTCAACATACCAACGGGAATTAACGGCCGCCAACGACACTTAAAGCATCGGTTTCTAACGGCTTCCAACGTTTATTTTTTTTATTCCATAAAAATATCCAGAAAAAGCTTCTGTTGGAAGCCTTGCCGTTGGCGATCGTTTCCCCCTTCCGTTGGTATAAACTATATGTCTTGTAGTATATGTAGCAATGACTCCTCCTCATATTCTTCCACCAAATAGCCGAGACAAAGCTCGTATCCCGAGAGGAGGGTCTACCCGCACCCATTAATACAACCCAAAGGTCCATTATAGGAGACCAACTTTTCATTTCACAATCTCGTAATCACAAATCTGAGAAGTAAACCATAAGTTCTAAGTTAATTTGGGGAAAGAGTATGTAATCATTGATATCATTAATAAAGAAGTTTTTGCCAAGCGATTAAGGAATCTCACATTCAGGAGTCACTGGAAGCATTCTATAGGATTTGATTATGAAAGCAGTATTCGTGTTGGACTTTCCTCATTCGTAAATAAGAGATTCTAATGGAAAACCCTGCTTTAAGCTATTAACCCTAAAATTGGCTAACACCAACCATGAATAATTATAAAAGAATGAATAACAAGAGTATGTGTCTCCTCGGTCTGCTTACAATCTACAATAGCTATAGACATGTTAGTGCAACACCACCTTCTCTAACCTCGCCATCGGCTAAAGCGGGTAAATAAGTGAAGTATGACTCAAAATCCTAAAAGAACCATCGAATGACATTGACACATGGTATGATCGACCAACTGCTATACCAGACAACACATAAAATCTGAAGTAGTCAATCCTAGCTCAAAATCAGGAAAATAAAACGTGTGAGTGGTAGACCATCATCTCTCACCAAGATCCCCTATGCAACAACATACGTCTACAAATGTATGTTATTGTAGAAGTTCACTGAAAGGCAATTCAAGTAATCTATCCCTAATCAATGCGGGTAGTGTGTAAAAATACTCGATAATGCACATATGTCAACTACCACATATAGTTATGTGATGAATCTAGATAAGTACTTATTTAGTGTAAAAAATAACGTAAGCAAATAATTAACAATCATAATATATGATAGACATGTTAATCTAATGATTACGAATTAAAACTATAATTGTAGCATCATTAGAGCCGTAGTAAATTGATGTGCTATGTCGGCAGAAGCTCGTGCAATACCTGTAGAGTATCTACAGTCATGGTAGGATCTAAATTAATATTAGCGCACGAGCATTGACATTGGTCGAGTAACAAGCGATCCGGCTTCCAAATTTGACAGGTCATTATAGCATTTTGACAAGTCGGTAAATATAAAGAAACTGTAAAATAAGAGATGGCATAAAAAAATACGCTGGGAAGCGAAATTTTGCACCTTATATAAGCGTGGTATTGGGGAGATTATTTAATAAACACATGATGCTCGGGCATCTGTTGGATAATTTCCCGAGCTCTTCTAGAGTCCATGCTTAAACATAAGGCTGAGCATTAATTGCCCGTTGAACAATTGCTTGAGTGAGAAACTACTGGGAAAAAACGAATTACATTTTCTAGTAACAGATTTTGTAATTTAAATGCTCCTAACTATGGGACGAGCATAAACTGCACCACCATACAGAAACTGTTTGCACTGGACCGTAAGAATGGTGTGAAAATCCTAATTGAATCTTCTTATCAAAGAAAATACCTCAATTTCTAACCATCGCATCAATATGGCTTTTTGTGTTGGGACAATTAAACCTAACATATTAAACCGACCGAACCAAATATTTACATTTGTAATATTATGATAAAAATATAACTAACTATATCTCATTTTAGATTCTTGTGATGTATATTCTATTTTCAACGTTTATTATTGTTATAATATTAGTGGCCATAAAAGAAGAGGTTATAGTTTTTGTACAATAATTTTCATTTATCTTTTGAGATAAATGCTAATAGAAATTTTATTTTGGTTATTTTACTTATTAATTATGCATCAATTAACACTGATGTTAGGCTAATGTGCTAAAAAATCTTGCTTATAGCTAAATGTCAAATTGAAATATTCATACAATTATGAATTAATATTTCATTTTAGTACAATACGTGTTTTAATCTTTAACTTTGTCTCCGTCAATTGATTCTTGATATGACTAATTCTATTTTTTTTGTTGCATATTAATACGAGTTTAAACTAGACTAAATCAAACCCAATTGTATTACATCAAACCAAACTGAAACCGATCTATTAAATAATAGTAAAGCAAAAGAATTTCCTGCTATCTTCTTAATTCTCTCAATTATCTCGACTCTCCTTGATTCTCTCAATTCTCCTTAAAAGTCTAAAGATACTTTTACAAATCAAAATCATCAATAATATATATTACAGACATTATATATCACAATTCTTCAGATACTTTATATTAATTTTCCATGAAAACTAAGATCCGAACCGCCTCTCTTTTCTACTCTCACTTGCGCTGTAAATTTCGGTTTCTATTCTGCTCTCTGAAAACCTAATTTCTCCATCGTCTGAATCTCAATTTGAAGTGGATTACTAATTTCGTCCACCAGTCGATGTGAGCCAATCCATATTGATATTCAAAAGGAAGATGCGATATCCAATTTTAACATCTTATGTCGATTTCATCTCATCCATATTTTTATTTTGGGGTAAGGAAATCTAGATACATAATTAGTTTATTATGGTGGCAATTTTGTGGATTTGTTTTATAATATCACATCCCGTCGTTAGTCTAATACTTGTCTATTGGTAATATTACTACAATCGACTTTGATTTTTGAATATTGGATTTGGTAATTTGTTTGGCATCCTATAAGGATTCAAACCAATTTATTTTTGGGAATATGTAATTTTGATGATGTTATTTCAAAAACGTTTTCAAAGGATCTGCAGAGCTTTTCTGTGTTTTTGTCTTTACCATAGTTATTGAAATTTAAGTAAGAGTTTCAATGATGACAGCAGGATCGGAAAAGACAAAAAGGTGTTCTTAATATGCGATTTACATCTATTCACCAATAGTATGAATTCAATTTCCAACGGAAATTTAGTACTGAGATCTCAATGCAGAAATTATGTGAATCCACTGGTTTGAGAGAAGATTATTTGTTCAAGGATGTCAGTGCTACATGTGGTCTACAAACAACAATGAACAGGAAGTTGTCTTTTGTTTAGATCTCAATTTTTTCTGAATCATGTAATTCACCATTCACTGGTCTTTTGATCGGTAATATTCGTTTTAGAATTATGCAGGGTCGTATAGAGCAATAAAGGAGGTTTATTTGGCTACAGGTACGGTCATGGCAGAGAAGCACCATTAATTGTGCTTCAAGTATGCAAATATTTCAAAGATTTGCTTTCATAAAGGGTTTGTGATGGTTGAAAATTTAAAAATTAATGATCACAAACATTTAATGAGTTGACCAAATTTTAAGCTCAAACAACTATTTTATCACTGATCTTGATGAATCGACTATTTTATCACATCAATGCATATAACACTAAAAAAAAGTGAACTAAAGACCGAAATCTTTGGTCTTTAACATAGCCATTCAGTCTTTAGACTATATTCAGAAACTGAACAAAGACCGAAATTTCAGTCTTTAAATGCCAAGTCTTAAAAAAAAATATAACCGAAAATTTAGTCTTAAAAATGTAAAGACCGATGTTTCAGTTTCAAATATATTTGAAACTGAATTTTGAGGACTGAATTTTAGTTTTTAGTTGGTTTTTAATTTGTTTCCTAACTATTAAATTATAGTTTCAAATCAGTCTGCACTCAGTCTTTAAATCATTAATAATATATAGATATATTTGTATTCCTAAGTGCACATGTAAATATTATGCATGTGCGCGCGCGAGCGCGCACGTGCACATATGTGTGTGTGTGCGCGCTTTTGTTTGATCCCAACGATGTAAAAAACATGTATATTTTATAAACAACAGCAACATAATATCCATAACAATAAAGAATGCAATATAAAGGTAATCAAACAAATAAAATTTATTCACAATTACGTGAATAACACAATGTAAACGGTTGTGTGGCTGAGCAGATCATCTCTTTTTAGGCTACAACGCCATATAATTCAGTGATACAAGTATATTTTTTTGGAAACTGTATGATGATATTCATCATGTGAAAACATAGTACATACGGAGAACTCAAAAGTAACATTAATCCAAAGATTGTCTGCATATTTATTTATTTGTACACCATACTTTCAGCCCTGCTTTTCAGTAGTTTCAAATTGGTCGACCTAGAAACCGATGGCTTCAATTCAGCGAGAAGCGAGATCTGGCTTGGAAGAGAAGAAAGTGGAGACTGTTTGCAGCTTTCGCACACCTCTCTTCTTCCTTTGTGGGCCATTGATTTGGTTCGGTTCTTCTTACATGTTTCCCATGATGAAGTTATATCTCGATCGGAAGAAATTTGGGTTCTGATACAACTAAATCAATTGATCGATTTCTCACGCCTACACAGTAATATATCATATTATTATGAAATAAATCTAGCACAATATAATCTAACCAAACTGAAATAAACAAGTTATATCTCTCTAATTTGAATTAATGTGATGCCTTGCCCTAAGTTTTCACAGCCAACAATATACTTATATTCTTACTTGTGAGATCCCTCTTCACTTTAATCGAATGGGGCTCTAACTCTTCAGTTTGCGTGGCTGTAGAAAGGAGGGGCAGCTGTTGCGTTTGATTGGCATGGCTCTAGCTGTAGTTATTTAGGGTTATTTTGGAAAATGAGGCGAGATTTGAATACTGCAAAGGCTATGGATTTTAACAGTTGAGGAGT
Source organism: Allium sativum (assembly GCA_030737875.1). Taxonomy (NCBI): domain Eukaryota; kingdom Viridiplantae; phylum Streptophyta; class Magnoliopsida; order Asparagales; family Amaryllidaceae; genus Allium; species Allium sativum. Next base: position 415,698,156 of record CM060913.1, on the reverse strand, counting down.
TGGGTAAGGCTTCTTGATAAGGCTGCAAGATAGAACGATTGCTTTGGCCGTAGAGATATTCTATTGTTTCGGATTTGAGACAATTGATAATAGCGTTTGAGTTTATCAAAGAGGATTCGGTGAGAACTGAATTAATTTATGATGGGGAAGAAGGATAATAAAAAAGCATTCTAAATTTAAGTTGGTGGGTGAGCGAACAAGGAAGTTACCATGCTGATTGTTGAAGCATGACTTAGTGGGTACTGGGTAGATTATCGGACGGATTACTAACTGTAAATTATATCACACGGATTACCAAGCATAGCCGTTAGATTAGAACAGAAAAACGAATCTTATTCATCAACAATTAACATGCGAACAAAAAACATTTAATACCGAATTAAAGACCGAAAAATCAGTAACTAATCAGTTTCAGACATTATAAACCAATTAGTAACTGTATTTCAATATTACAAACCGAAATATTTGGTTTTTAGTCAGTCATTAATTAAAGACCGAAAAATTTCAGTTTGTAAATCTCAGTCTTTATACACAAGTTTTTTTGTAGTGTAAAATTTAATTCAATGTTCTGCATTGAAAGTATGGGTCTTTCCAGTTTTACGTGAACGGTAAACCGATCTTGATGGTATTCATCGCAAGTAATCATTTGTGCTTCAATCTGCAACATTCACTCTTGATTGCTCTCCTAATTATTTGATTGATATGTTATGCATCAGTTTCCCCATTCTACTTATCTTTGTCTTTGTGTAAAGCATGAATCAGAATAAGAATGATACAAAAAAAAGATATACCACAGAGGATTTTGGTTTCAGGTGTGATATTATGGGGGGTATATTTTTTTCTTTTATAGTTAGTCATTTTAAATTATCCATAAAGACATTTAACTTTATATGCAAAATTATTCATATATCATATATGGTTTTGAACATTCAAGTTATATTAATGCTGCTAATTATAATAAATATATAGACAAAATTTTATTTATACTGGCAAACATTATCATCTATTCCTTAGTATTTTTTTTTTAAATTTTTGTTCTATTTTTATTTTGTATTCCTTTTGTTAGACCGAAATCTGGGCCTAACACCCAAATGCTATGTGAAAACCTCACAATCACAGATTAATACAGAAAAAGCAGTAAAATAAGAGGAGACACACGAGATTTTTATAGTGGTTCGGCTCAATCCAAGCCTACGTCCACTTTATAGTTTCTTAAATCCTAAGAAGCTATTACAATGTTGTTTGCTTTCCGTTTATACACGAAATCCTCGTGTTTACAATGTGGAATTCGATTTCTAGGTTATGCAATAGTCTTGCGAAGAACCATAATGAAAGTCATGAAGAGTTAGAGTTCCAAAAGTCCCCTGAAATAGCCATGTTGTGGTGTATTTATAGGCGTAGAGGAGCCTCTGGGTGACCCGGTTCGGATATGCCACGTGTCACGACCGGAGTTGATTTCGAGAAGTAGTGGAAGAAGTCCTTATGTTCGGGTTTTGCCAAGTGGAGCCAGATCCATGAATGTAGAGGCGGTTACTCCTTGAGAATCGGTCAAAGCTGATGCATGGTAGCAGGTCGAAGGAAGTCAGATCGGTTCTCCATCCGATCCGAACCGAGGTGGAATCCCCGATCCGAAGGCTGGAAGCACTTCTGTGCAAGATACTTCAGGCGGGTCGGTTCGGGTCCGATCCGAACCGAGTTGATGTCCTCAATCTGAAGTCTCCGTGTCCAATGCTTTGAAGGTGGAGCGGATCGGGAATGCTCCCTCCGATCCGATCCGTGCGGATGTGAATGCGAAGAGAAAGTGCCAAGTTGTCCATTTTAAGGAATCGTCCGATCCGAACAGGCTTGTCTGATCCGATCGAGGATCTATTCAATGCTGAATTCCAGGTTTCCGGTTCTGCATGCATTCACGGAAACGGGCGTAACTTTCAAACCGTAAGTTCGATTGAGCCAAACCAAAGCTCAAACTGAAGCTAATTCATGGATCTACAAGAGTTATAGAGATTAGCTCCGTAATCGCTGTTTTCGGGCCCAAAAAAGGTCATCTGGTAGGAGTTCCGGGCCTTTCTTTGTTTGCGATGCGACTTTGACCAAATCGCTCGCTGTCTTCTGACGGTATTCCCAACACTTGAGTGTATTGTTGAGGAGAGATTCCATGTGTGACTGCTTTGACTAAAAAGCGGGTCAACACCTTTATTCCTTTTTTGTATGTTCCTAAAACTAGAAAAACAATTTTCAAATATTCTACATCATAATTTGGATAATGAACTAATTAGCCATACTATATATGTACATAGATAAATTAATGAACACAAGTAAAGGCGTAACCAGATGTTTATTATATCAGCGAGCTCTCTTCTTCTTTTAAGCTCAAACATCTAATGAGCTGATCAAATTTTTATTTAATTGTGAATCAATCAATTTTTTGTCAATTTCAGTTGGAAAGCAAAGGTTTTTTCTACCAAGTTCAATAATATTTCAAATAGAAAATTCATTCTTTAAATTGTCTTTTGGGTTTGGTTAATTCTTAAAGTATGTTATGATTTCAACTATAATGAATATTAGATCTTTAATGATGTTCATTAAGCGTGGTACAACATATTTGAATGGTGAGTATAACATTATGTTGAGTTCTGCGGAATTTGATTTTGACTTTACAGTCAAAAAACATAAGTTATGATTTCTACTATAATGAATATCTGCGTAAAAAAACATGAATCATATATAAACTCTCAGAAAAATGTCGCATGAATACAATTTGGTACCCACAGGTTTAATTCTTCTTCCATGCATACATGATTGCAAGAGCTTAATAAAGGTACGGTAGTCTTGATTGATGTCCAAAAATTTAATGTATGCTAGAGTAGTCATTTGAAAGATTATCTATTAAATAATAGTAAAGCAGAAGAATTTCTAGCTCTCTCCTTGATTCTCTCCATTATCTCAATTCTCCTTGATTCTCTCAATTATCTCAACTCTCCTTAATTCTTTCAATTCTCTCAAATCTTCTTAATTCTCTACATTAAATTAAATCAAAAATCAAAATAATAAAAAATATAAATCTGTTCAGCTTAAAACTTCCAAGATATTTTGTATTAAAATTAAAATTCAATACAGAGTTTAAGAAAGAGACCTACTCCACAGGGTTATTAAAATTGATTACGGAATAGTCGAAGCTCTCATTCTCTCTCTTTCGCTTTCTTCCCTTTCATCAGTATACTTTTACTCGAGCGATTTTCTCCAAAAATAAAATGGGGTAAACGTTTGATCTCGCAATAACGGCACAGTGCCTTTTCGCTCTCTGGCTTTTCCCTCTCTGCCCCTTTTCTCACCGCCGTTTTCATACCCGCTGTACGGTAGATTGAGCCCTTCATCCGCCTCTTTCTCTGTGCCTAAGGTAGTTGTTTTTCTTCTGGCTGCTGTGTATTTCAAATTACAATTTCATTTCTTCAACCTTTTGGCCGCTCTCATAAAGCTACAAAAATATCATCGGTTTCTGCCGTACTTTGTTCAGCTTATGCCTAGATTGACGATTGTTCGGTTGATTGCCCCCTTCGTCTTCATGTCTCTCTGCCTGTTGCTTATTTTCCCCCTCTTTCTACTACATCTTTTGATTTGAAATTTTCTTGCTTTGTTCAATTTTCAACTTCTCTGATAAAGCAAAAAACATGATCATTCTATTCATCGTTTGTACAGCTTTTGGTTTCAAAATAGGGGAATTTTAGTTTTAATCTTAATTTATGCTTTGTTGTGGCCTAGAATTCCTTTCCATAGCAAATTGTTAAAGAAGGAACATTTATTCATCTTAATTCTTTTACGGTTATATTCCCATATTAGTCAAATGACAAAACTATAACACACTACTCTGATTCTTATGAAGTTTCGATATGTATCTATTTCTTTTATTTTATTTTGTATTTTTTTAATTTGCAAAATTGGGTTTCTTCACTGTTTTCCATGCTACCAGAATTTGGGGTCCTCAATAGGAATAAGGCATCAATATCTGAATGCTCCATGTATGGTATTATTAGTGCATAATCATGATAATTTGTGCTCATAATCATGCTAACTTTTGACTGATTTGTATTACTTTAAATCCCTTAATAATCAAAGTTGCTTGATTATATAGTAAAGCTTTTTCCCTCTGAGTTATCTGTTATTTATGTCCATATAAATGGGTAGCATATATTGATTCTATATTGTTTTGTATGTTCTTTTCTCAAAACTATATAAAGATACAAGGTCGTTAACTGATTGGTTGCTCAATTTTTAATAACTCAAAAATGCATCTAATGAAACATTGGAAAGGAACAATAATATAAAATGGAATCTTTATCAACTGACAAGTAAAGGCATGTTTATTATGTAGTGCATATATTGAAGGTTCGTTTGTAATATTCATCACTGATGATGATTGGTTTGAAAATTTAATTTTTGTTAAGGTATTAAAACTAGGGTTGTGCCACTGTGTGTTAATAAATTTGACATAATTTTTATTGCTATAAAAGTATTTGATCCTTTGGAGCGAAGTTTACGAATATTGCATGTCCAAGTCATATTGTTCATCAAATAACATAATTGGCCGTTAAATATTACAATGAAATCAATTATGGTAAAATCACTTGAATAGAATGGTATATATCAATTAATTTCTTTTTTTTCTTTTCTCCTTTTCCCTTTAATTTCCCAAAAAATTTACACTCATGGTTAGGAAGCTATTATATAGTTCAATATTTAATTAACTGGACTACTGCTATTACTGTATATCTGAATTGTACATGTCGCATACTATATATAGGTTAGGAAGCCAAGTTTGTCAGCAATACATTTCCTCCTTGATGTTGTAAGCTGTTGTTATTTCCTGAAGGCAGTTATCCCATGGATAGGTATTATGATCAACACCTTTAAAACTAGACCTTTTAGTTTAATTTAAAGTTTGTAATAAAAAATTATAAATTATCGAAGAAAAGCTCTTAACTTTGTAAAAACATTAAATCTTACCATCATGACCAAATTCTATTACAATGACCATGATTAGTGATCCAATTTTGTTATCGTGACATTTGGAAACATATAACATTGATAAATAATTTGTGCTGATAGTGGCTCTCTTTCAGCCATGTCAATTTACACTACTATAGATTTACTAATATACATTATTGTTTATGCCATTATTATATTCAAAAGCATTTTAATATAGTTTTTTTTTTCTTCTCTTAAATTATTACTTTTGAAGTTATTAGCATAATTATTATTTTTACCTTAGGAACTATTATGCTACATGACTATTACTATAATTTAGTAAACTACTTTATTTATGTAATTCGTTTGGTAACACTTATACTAAAATTGTTTTAATTATTACATTTGTTCCTAAAACATAGTTTCCTCAACTATTGACAACAATTATTTCAGGTTTGGGATTTATGATACAACTTATACACCAACCTCCTGCAAATCATCTATGCTTCGAAGTTCGAGTTCCTAGCATCGAACATTATTCTTTTTTTGAACAGTGAGCCATAAGAAAAGGTGGATTATAAGGTGCTTTAGTCCTTACCTTGAAATTTATTATAGCGTAATTTGTAGTTAACTATTATACCAGTGATTGAAATAATATTTGTTTTGGTGCTTTATTTAGGTTTTGAGAACACCACCGATGCAAATGCTATTGTGTTCGATAATAATCTCCTCGAACACTGGGTGGAGATTGATGAAAATTTTAATCATAAGAGGTACACAATCGATGTTACTAAGGTAATAAATTTTTTTTATTCATAAGTATAAACATTTTCTTGCTTAGTATAGAGTGATGATGCTACCTAAATTGACTCAAATTTTCTATTGCATATATAAGTTCTGCTAACACATATGATTAAACTTCTTTTCTAATTCCGTTTTTTCTTCCGTTGATAGCACAAAACATTAGAGCAACCTATTTGGCATAATTTGTGTTTTGGATAAAATCTTTCTTTTGTAAGAAACCAGGATTGTCCTTCTATGCACAACTAAGTAGAAATGGATGCCTTTTTATGCATTCCTTAATCTATTTTATACAAGGAACATGGTATTGGACTTATTCTCACATTCTAAGGAAACTGTACGTTGCATATTTTCCATTCATTTCCAAGTTTGAAAATTTTCACATTTTAAAATGGAAAAAAAAAAATCAAAACTAATCTTCTCTCTGTATTTTTTTTCCATGTAAATTTTGAATTGATCCAAGGTATTATATTGCCAATATATTCAAATATTGATTTTTTTTCCGCTGTTGGTAGATGACTAAACGACATGATAAACTTGATGTGGTCTATAGCATTGAATGTGCACCATGTGATACCAAAGAATTAATAGTTCAATGTCATGCACCAGTGGACTTGAAAATATCATTTTAACTGTTTTCCCATTAGATATAAGCATGTTAATATGGACAAATAGCGGTGCACTTTTTTTAGAAAATGCAAAATACGTCACCTTGGAAAGTTGAAACTCATTTTGGATCTCATGATGAAATACACCACTTTTATTATTTTTGGTAAAATTCTTAAATTTGTTGACAGTGATGTCATATGATTCTAAGGCAGTTTAGAAACATTTGTTATTATATGATGCCCTTTTATCTATGGAATAATATATATATATATATATATATATATATATATATATATATATATAATGTGTGTGTGTGTGCGCACGCGCGCGTGCGCATGTGCGCGCGCTCTCGCGTGTGTGTGTGTGTGTGCGTGTGTGCGCGCGCTCGCGTGTGTGTGTGCGTGTGCGCGTGCACTCGCGTGTGTGTGCGCGTGTGTATACATATATAAGAATAAAAATGCTAACGTCGTATTAGTCAATATTACTCATTTTATGTCTTGACTAAAATTATTTTGTTTACAATCAACCAAAAATGAAAATTCTAGAATTGTCATGACGTTGGTCTCAATATCATATCATGAGTTGGTAAAGAAAAAAGTAGATTATTTAAATTTACCTCCAAACATTTCTTATATACTTTCATACCTTTTGTTTTTGCATTAGCATTATCATCTCACTTTGTTTTTTTTCCTTAGGTATACATTTTTCCTTGAAACTATGGATGTAGAGTAATAGATTTCTATATCTTCACCCTTATTTCCCTTTCGTTGATGTTATTTGAGTTGATATTTGTACTATTATGTTATTTATAGTTCATTTCAAGGGTTCGGAAGTCATCAGTTTTTTTTCTTCTGATTTAAAATTAGATTGTCTTATTTTTTGTTGTTGTTCACTTTTCCATTGCTCGATGTCCACTCTCCTCTCTTCTTTGTACCCTAAATCTAATCTTGCTCTCAGCCGACAGCGACCTCCTTGTCCGCTCCATCCTCCTTCCCAATGTCGTTCTATTGATGACGTTTCCTCTTTTGAGCATGGTCATATTAAGTGGTGTGGACGTTTTATGACACCGCGAGTGAAGGCTATGTTGATGGACGTGCCTATTTACTCCTTTCCGATGGCTAATGTCTATCAATTACGCTCACCTTCTTCCTGTTTCGTTGTCGATAGGATTTTTCTTATGCTGTTTCGACAGCATGTTCTAATGTTATTTTTGAATTCATTCTGAAAGGTTATGTTTCATAAGGCTGTTAATAGGAAATCATGTTACAAATAATGATGCCACTACTTTATTAGTTTTGAATAATAATGGACAGACCCTCACTGATTCATTATTCCACGTGGAATCCTACTCTCTAGCACTACTTTCAAATGAGACGACTCATCACATCTCGGCCAATGAGATTTCACTGGCTTTTGGAGTTTATCTTTTTCTCAATTTATTGACTTTGGTTAAAGCTCAAATTAATTGAAATGGGAAAAACATGCGCTCTTATCCAGTACGAATTTAGACCTAGCTCATTTTCCATGTTCTCTGTTTAGTTTGGTTTCTCTTTTTTCATTGCTTTCTGCTCTGTTGGATGAAAGTTTTGCTTTTTATTTACGGGTAGAGGTAATAAAGGCAATTTTACTATCTCAGATTTGCAGATGCTTATCTCTGTACATGTTTTTTTAAATAATTACATTTTAATTCTTATTTCTATATCAACTTTATTTTTTCTTAGAAGCTTTGCTTCATTCTCTTGAAACAGAAGAATGAGTCAAATTATTTCAAATGTTCGTATTTATGTATCTAAGATATTTGTTTTGAATAATATTTTGAGTTTTTACCGAATGATTCTCCTATTTTTCTAAAGATTCATTAGAAATGGTATTGGTAAAATCTTTTAACAACTGGATCCTAAATTCAAGTCGTTAATGTCTTTGGCTGAATTATGCCACTACAACCACTGTAGTTTTTCATCATATATATCTAGGCCTTCCATACATGGAAATTCTACTGACCCCATTATTAGGTTAATGTATATCAATAAAGTAGATAATAGTTAGACTGCCATGTATTTTTAAATTGTGAAGATCATGCAGAACATATGCCCTTATAGAGTACTATATTATAAAAACTCATATACTATCATTTACAATCTGTCAGAGCTTATGCTATAAGTCATTGCTACAGATTTGATTTAGTATTCTTTTATTCGCTACCCTAAGTTCGATTAGGGTTTTGCATCAATCAAATTGCTCTCTGAAAGGCCAAGCAGCGCACTGCTCATGGTTTCCACCTCGGTTGTTATGGTATTTTTGGTCATCGATTTTCATGGGGCTTTTCCTGCCTTGACTCTACTGCTTCGTTCAATCCCTTTGGTTTAGCACTGTGACCTCTGGATGCCTCATTACAGGTATCTTTCATGTGTTCAATTCAGTTGGTTCTTCTATTTCGTCATCGATTTCCATTTCTGCTATCAGGTAATCTCTTATTGTATTGATGGTTTTCGATACTTATGCTGGAATTGGAAGTCAAGGACCAGCGGCTGCTTGCTGGAATAATAGAGTTTGATAACGAAGTTTGATTCTTGGTGATCCAAAAGATTTCAATCTTAGCCAGATCACATACTGGGTAAGTCTAATTTTTTTTCCTTCATGGCATTTTTTTCCTTTTTGACATGAATGTTCACAACTCAACCTTTTTCCTGGACATGAATATACTGCCGACTCAATTAAACCGTGTAGAAATTTGATACTGGATCGCACGGTTTGTTAAGTTCTATTTCCCTTTCATGTAGAAATTTGTATAGAAATCCTGTAATGGAACACAATTTATGAAATCACTTTGTTACATATTTCCTTACCTTTTTAAGACCTTGATAGTTGACTTTGGTTTGAATACAAGAGAACATGTTTGAAGTAAGCCGGGTTTTGTAAACTCAAACATGAATATAAGAGAACATGTTTGATTTTATTTTACTCTTTTTTTTGTAAAATTTGATGTGTCCTCCAACTTCACTTTGGACTATTCCACTTTCTGTTTAGCATGACCTATCAGACTCTCAATTTTGAGATACCAAAAAGGCCCAACGACAATTTTTTAATTTATTATATCTTAGGACCCTCCTTGAATTTTTTTTGTTAACTATGTATGGAACAGGTGGATTATGAACTAATAGCGCTGGAAGATGTATACAACTAATGATCCACTGGAAATTGGATGCATTCATATTTAGAGTGGAGGTTACTTGCTAAATTCAGGCAAACATCAAAGGCTGTTCAAAATATATGGATTTGGATGGAGAAGGAATGTACATATAATTACTTACATAAGGAATCAGTTTGTTTACAAATGCTACAGGCAAAAGGTCTTGTGCGTTACACCCATGATTGTTGTCGTATTTTCATGCAGGCTTCAATTGAGTTGTACTGTCATGCAGAACATTCTATGCGTTTTGATTTATAATGTTTTGCATTAAATTGTCTATTGAACAACCACTGCAAAAAGTTAATTGATATTTTAAAATCAAATATGTATGAAAGGCATGCTTATGATTGATTGGGAAGATGATAAATGCGTACGTTATCAATAACTGTGAAAAATAAGACCCAGAGTTTTACTTTATTGAAAGAGGCGACAGATCTTTATACTCTGTACGTGGTGGGATCCATAAGAAACCTTAGAAATCCATCTCTGTTTAGAAATGCTGAGCTGGATAAGATAACCCAAAGAAAAAGAGATTAACATGTAACACATATAACGCTTTTGGATGTTGCACACTTGTGTATAATCATAATTGTACCTTACACAGTGTAGACATCACTAAATTCAAGTCCAGTGCAACCTCTTCCAACTATGTAGAGGAATTGAATAATTGAGTTTACCTTCAAAATCCGTCTAAGTTCTTCAGGTGTTTGAATAACTAAATTTTACACATGAAGATATAAATTTGATTAAGTTTCACTTTTTATGAATACATGTTTTAAGTTTTGTTGATTTCCTGATTTGAGTGATTAAATTTATTTCTTGGGCTGTATTATTTACTCTTAAGTTGATATATTTTAACCAATTACATAATTTTATTTTAGATTTAACATATATAAAAGAAATAATTCAAATTATATTTGTTAATTCATCTAAAATAAACAAAACATGTCAATTTCAACAAGAATTCTTTCTCATAGTAGTACGAACGTAAAATTATTGTTTTACTTCAAAGATATATAAGTTACACATACCATATATAAACAATAAAAACAACAGTAATTTACATTATATTTATTTTGTCTGATTCATCGTATATTGTATAATAATATTTCAATCTTAACATTAAATTTTTTAAAATTGTATTTTATAATATTATCGTGTGCAACGCACGGGTTACACACTAGTTATTCTAAAAGAAGCATATGCTTGGTTTAAAATAATCTATATATAATAGGAATACTTGGTTTTGAAGTTTTTGAAATACCTAAAATAACCCTGTTAAATTTATAACGGATTAATGGGCGGTTTTGTCATTCTTCATTCTGCTGATGTACCATACTTCGACCTCTACTCCACGAAGTCCACTACCAAGAGTAAATTTCATGCCTTTCCACCTCTTCCATCTCCTTATTTTTGTAGACCGCAAAATTACTCCTCTTTCTTCCGTCCAAATCCGGATGATGCGAATGACGCGACTCCATTACCACAGGTGGTAATTCTCTCCTCTTTCATCTCCTCGCCGTCATCTTCTCCGGTTCCCCCAAAATCTGTAGACCTAATTTAGATTGGGTGAAATAGGTGGTAATTCTCTGCTTCTATCTTTGTTGTTTATATACAGTATTGTATTCTGTTTTAAATTTCATATCAATTTTTTTTATCATGTCAATTCCGAAATCTTTCTGAATTGTTAATTTCTTTACAATTTGCACAGGTAATGAGTGAGTTGTAGCTACTCAAGAAGTTGCTCTTTCTCTGATAGAATTTCTAATAGTATGAGAGATTGTAGAAAAGACAAAATTTTGTAACCTTATTCCTGCTCTTTGATTTACATTACAGTCCTTTATATAAATGGAGTACATGCGGTTAAAACAAGCAATAGCAATTTCCCTTTAATAAGATATAAAGGAAAAATAATACAAGAGGAAAGCATTAAGTGAGTGTATGAGTCAGCATGATGCATATCCTGCGAATGTATGAGTTAGCATTATCCTTATCCTTCCTATGATGCAGATGTCATTAAGTGTATGAGTCAGCATTACCCTTATCCTGCCTGTGACGCAAATATTTACATAAATATTCTTAATACTCCCCCTCAAGTTGGAGCATGTAAATCACAAATGCCCAACTTGCGCAATAAAAATGTAAATTACTGACGTCCAAGAGCTTTTGTCAATATATCTGCCAATTGATGACCCGTCGGAACATATGCCATAGAAATATCCCCCAATTGTGTAGATGTTGAAACATGTGACAGAGAGACTTGAAACTTGCACTTGAATCTTAGAAACTAGAAACTTGAAACTTGACACACTACATTCACCTCAAGCCTTCAACAACTTCACTTTTACAAATGGTTTTTATGGTGAACCAACCACATTAATGGTTATTAAAGTGGATTAACCACTACGGTTTTTATGGTGAACCAACCACATTAAAGGTTTTTAAAGTGGACCAACTACTACGGTTTTTATGGTGAACCAATTGCATTAATGGTTTTTAAAGTGGACCAACCACTACGGTTTTTATGGTGAACCAACCACATTAATGGTTTTTAAAGTGGATCAACTACTACATACACCCTAGCAAACGGTTTTTATAGTGAACCGACCACATTAATGGTTTTTAAAGTGAACCAACCACTAAACACATCCTAATAAACGATTTTTATAATGAACAGACCACATTAATGGTTTTTAAAGTGGACCAACCACTACACACACCACGTAGGGTGTAATATTGCTAAACTAGTTTCTTAAAAGGACTTAAAGAAAACAATACATAGCAGTTGTCGAGGAAAATCTCATAAAAAGAATCACAACAAAGAGTGCAGCGACTAATGCAGCGAAACCAAGGCAGGCAAGTAAGACTTGAACAACAACAAGGGCAAATGGAAAAAAATTTGAAAGATTTTTTTTTTTTCATTTTCTCCCCTCTTTTTAACTTGGCTCTGATACCATGATAGAATTTCTAATAGTATGAGAGATTGTAGAAAAGATGAAATTTTGTAATCTTACTCCTGCTCCTTAATTTACATACAGTCCTTTATATAGATGGAGTACATGCGGTTAAAACAAGCAATAACAATTTCCTTTAATAAGATATAAAGGAAAAATAATATAAGAGGAAAGCATTAAGTGTATAAGTCAGCATGATCCATATCCTGCGAATGTATGAGTCAGCATTATCCTTATCCTGTCTATGACGCAGATATCATTAAGTGTATGAGTCAGCATGATCTATATGCTGCGAATGTATGAGTCAGCATTATCCTTATCCTGTCTATGACGCAGATATTTACATAAATATTCTAAACATTCTTTTCAAGTGGTCATTCTTGTCCCCTCTCCACCGATTATTTATTGTGGCTCATTGTACTGAAATTTCGTTAAAAAGTTTTAATTATGATATATTATTGGAATCAAGTATTTATAGTGGTAAGCTATGTCTACGATCTCTCCTAGATCGGGATGAGATTTGTTTTCTTAATTCAATTTTGATATGCAAAATTCAACTGTGCACTTTCTATGGTTAAAGTCTGTTTTGGAACTTTGTTACAGGGAGAAAGCGTCAGTGTACATGTTTAATTTGATTTCATACGTTTCTGTTGGTATTTTAACTTGTCGTATTTTTCAACAAATTCAATTTTGTAAAGTGGAAAACAATTTTGAAGTTTAAGGTAACATTTTCTTGATGTAGCTGATAGAGTAAATACTTTTGTAGGGAAAGTTGCATACTGTATAATCATGGGCTGAGATTTGTTTTCTTAATCGAATTTTGATATGTGAAGTTCAAGTGTGCACCTTCTACGGTTAAAGTATGTTTTGGAACTTTGATACAGGGAGGAAGCTTCTGGGAATGCAGGTAAAGATGTTTATGACTTAGTCAATCGTCCGAAAGTTAAGCATAAGATTGGAGCAATTAAAAGTGGTTTGTCAACCAAGTCTGATGGTGTTAACACGTACGTGTTTAATTTGATTTGGCGGAAAATATAATGCTTCTTTTAGTGCTTCCATTTTTTAAATATCCAACTGCATTTAGCTCTTTATTAAATTGAATATTAAGTTGTGCACTAATAAGTAAAATTACCAGGACAACCTTATGAGTTATAACGATTATGAATTTCATTCCTACACTATATATATATATATATATAATGATGTCTTTTATTTATTCATATGACTATAATTTCCGAATAAATTTTCTTTCAGCTTTTTTTGCATGCATCTAACATACGTGTAATATATTATTTCACAACAAAAGAAATTAACTCATATATTTATATATATCAACTAGCATCTATGTATATGACCCATTTTTTAGTACGTGGGCTTACTCTTGGATTTTTTGCACACGTCCAACAGGAGTGCCAAACGTACTGATTTAGTATAATACAAAAGTTGTCCCTTTAATTTGATTATAGCATAAAGGAATGCCGAATTTGACAGTAAAATTTAACAAGCTATTTTTTTATATATTTCTATTTGAAGTACCATCCCAGCACACAAATAGGGCTGTCAATGATACCCGAAAAATCTAAAATTCATCCGCATCCGTATCCATAAAGCAATCTCCGATATCCGGAAAAGCGGATGCGGATGTAGATATAGGCATATCCGCATCCGAAAATTATCCGTCCATTTTTTTCATAATTATAGCTTAAATTATGTGTATTTTGACATAATTAAATATACTAATTTATCATTTTGCAAAATTGAAAGTCTACTAAAAGCACACTAATCGCTCAAAATTATATATTATCATCATATTTATTTATTTTTAGCACTTTTGTAATTAATTGGGTTGAAAAAGGTTAATATTTAGCTTTAAAAAATCATTTATGTTCATTGATTTATCAACCATTAGCGGAGTGGATAATTATCCGATATCCGTCCATATCCGCAGATGCAGATATCCGATATACGAAAATGCTTTCGGATGCGGATACGGATATGACACTATCTGTATCCAAAAGTATTCGTTGACGGCCCTACACACAGTTCTAAAATAGAGATTATGATCAGCACAAAAGTTGTTGCTTTTATAACCATTTCCCACAAACAACTAATCTTTGGTCATGTCCTTATTACTGGATGTGAAGTTGTATCTACTTTCATTTTAGGTTGCAGACTCATGGATATGAGGGAACATCTATATACTTCACTATATGCCAGGTTCGTTAATCTACCTTTGGGCCTTGTGTCAAAGTTGACTGTGTAACTGGCAAGGTTATTTTGTCTATATTGTGCAATTATTTGGATATATGCCAATAGTTTTATAAATATCATACACTAAGAAGGCTAACTTTTAATACTGAGAAAATTAGTCAATAAATACTATATCCTACATAAATAACTTAATTAATAGTTCATTGGTTATTGCTTTGTATCTAGCACTGCGTGAAGACAATATCTTTGAATATCATTGAGCGGTGAAAATTTAGAGTTTTCAATAGATTTGTTGTTGAGATAGATGTTTTTTGGAGGATGTGAGATGCTCATATGGATGAGTAAAATAAATGTTAATTGATAATGTGCAGAATGTGTCCTGCCTATGTGTGCATGCATTGTGTGAGTTAAGAGGTTGAACCTAAGTGCCATAGTTTGATTCGCATTCTTCCAAATGTTGATCATGCTGTAGTTAAAGTTTGTCCTATGCAGAAGTTCGTTGATTGCTTCAATATCCAAGTAATTGTTTTCCTAATTTTTATTTCAGCATTTTCATTCTCTAAATTTTTACCAATATAGTAGCCTACTTTCGTAATCCAACAACAGAGACAGGTCCTTTTAAAAGTTATCCACCTCTTTCAAAACTATTTACAAAAGTCTATTTTGACTGTGTACTTTCATATATCCAAATATTATTTAGTGTGGATAGTTTCAATGATTTATTTTAATCATCCATATTATGGTTATTAATTTCCATCAGTTGTAGCTCCTTTGACATAAAAAGACTAAAGTTGATCTCTCTATATTTATTTTCTTTTTTAATCGTATAATTTCTGTCCCATGACACTGCAAAACATGTATAATTAACCCATTATAGTGCAATAGATTTGCTACATGTTGGGCCAAAACTTTCTACATTGTTTATCGAACACTACTTTATGGGATGTTTACTGTAACAGCTTCCTGTACACCAACTGGCGACTGCATATGCTGTTTACTCGAATTCACTGAGATTAATATACTGTCTTAGCTCTAATAGTTTTTTGTGTGCCTAATCTAATTTCGTTCCACATCATTCAGTATTCTGTAACATGTTAAATAAATAAAATAATATTTAACAAGTGAATGTGCAGTAAGTGAACAACATTTAATGTGCATGCTAATCATAAATAGCTTTATGCTTACATCTTCATTAGTTCATTAGGTTAACTTTATATATGACAGCAACGATTGTTTGCAGCTTCCAATTATGCTTAACAATACCAATGTTGTTTCAAATTGCTATTAGAAAATGATATAGAATCTATAGTTTCATAGTAAAAAATTACGTGATACATTTACCCATTCTATGATATTACTAATATTATGCTCACGTATATAGATGGCTACATATGTTTAAGCGCCAATACAATAATTGGTTAACCGGTTTTATCTCAGCTAAACCTATATATATATATATATATATATATATATATATATACATACACACACACACACATATATATACACACACATACATAATACAATTTTTAGATATCGTGAAGCTATTTGGATGCTGCTATCATTCATTTCTTCATTTCATTTGCTACACGATCTTTATTTTACATAGATTAGTTGTACCTAGAATTTTTTATATTAACACTACAATTTTTTTATATTTTGTTATATGTTATATTTTATTTTGATCAAAATTCTAATTGTTGCAATATGTTGCCACTTAAAATTGTTTTTATATCGTATATTTTATAGACGGAGTTTACACTAAGTAATGATTTACTTAAATGGTTTTTTTCATTACATGACATTAATATTTGGCCAATTTGTTGGATTATATACCCATGGCCTATTATAGTTAAGGTATCTAATTTAGAATGTCCAATTATTAATAGAAAGCTTATATATAGCTTCGCACTGTTGATTGAAAATATCATCAATTTGTTTATTTTCTTATTTCCTATAATCAATCAGCGGCTGATTTCTTTAACTATTGGTTTATTCTCTTTTGACGTTATAGGTTCTTGAGGAAGAACCATGCAACATGCAATTATGGATATTGATGAAAAGTAAGTTTTTTATATTGGTCAATAAGCTTTAAAACAAATGTGTTTTTTTAATATTTTCTATATCTTTTTATAATAAACAAAAACAAATCCTTGGATGTAATGTATAGGCGAATTTATTAGGTATGTTTATTTATCAATTACATCTAAATCATCTAGGAAAGGTTTGGTATTAAGTTAAGTAGAGGGGCAGACATCTTTTTTCTGACCGAATGGTTTGATACATTCATTTTATTAAGTTTGACATAACTATCTTTTGTACTGATATTTTTATAGTGCTATTATTAGGAAAACCAACGCAGGTTCAAGTTCTAACTAGAAGGCTAGAACATTATATGAGAAGAGGTTTTTTTTAGGGAAATTGCAAAAAGGATGTGCTTTTGTTGTTAGCCTCTAAAAAATTGCCAAGCTGAAGATATCCTACTTTGAGTTTCATTAATATGGTTGTTTTTTTTAATAGCCAATCACTCTTTTTAGAGGATAATTATGTATACTTGGAATCTTACTGCATATAAACTTGATGTGTCCCAAATCACAGAGGAATTTATTTGGCAGTTGCTATATTAGTTTCATGTTTCTGTATGCGCTATCTGATGTTTTTTTTCTTCTGTATGTGTTTAAAATGATGACGTTAGTTTTTAATTTATATTTTCAAAAGTAGATCAATAGGGACTATAATCATTTTTCTGTGTGAATTTTTGTGTTATATATATATATATATATATATATATATATATATATATGTATGTGCATATTTCAAATGGTCAGCTTTTTCATTAAAATTGAGCTTACATATTTGTCATCACTGTAAGAAATCAGAATCTAATTTGTATATTTCTTACAGTATGAATCTGTATTGAAATACAGATAGCAAAATGTTTGAATAGAACTATAAAAATTAATTGTACATGGTATATGCTATAGTTTATACAGCAGTTTGTAAACGGACTTCGAACACATAAAGCAACCCAAGAATAATGATACAGGCCCACGTGGCTTACAGTATGAATTTGTATTGAAATAAAGATAGCAAAATGTTTGAATGGACTGTAAAAATTAATCGTACACAGTCTATGCTATAGTTTATATAGCAGTTTGTAAATGGGCTTAGAACAAATAAAACAGCCCAAGAATAATGATATAGGCCCACGTGGCGAATAGATCATTTTGTATAAGAGAAAACCATATATCGTTTATACTCTAACACCCCCCGTCAAAATGAGCTAGGGTTTCATTTGAGTATCCTCTGCGCCGCCACTAGAAACTTTGAGCTCCCTCCTCAATCTCTCAAAATTAGGTCTCGATAATGCTTTCGTCAGGATATCTGCTTTCTGATGAAATGCTGGAATGTGTTTGATCTCTAATTCTCCAGCTTAATTTTTCCCTAACGAAATGAAGATCAATCTCGATGTGCTTCGTTCTCGAGTGTTGGATGGGGTTGATTGAGAGAGAGACTGCGCTTTTATTGTCACACCAGAGCCTCGGCTTCATTGAAGGTTGTAACCTTAATTCCTTGATTAGAGCTTCTACCCAAACAATTTCAGCTGTTGCCGATGCTATAGCCCTGTACTCCGCTTCAGTACTGGATCGAGATACTGTTGATTGCTTCTTCGTGCACCAAGAAATTGGATTGGGTCCCATGAATAGACAGTATCCAGAAGTTGATCGACGGTCATCTGGGTCATTTTCCAATCAGCATCACTGTAAGCATTTAGATTGATGTTTTTACCCGCTTGTATAGTGATTCCATAGTCTAGGGTTCCTTGTAAAGATCGTAGAATACGCTTGACTGCTATCCAGGGTTTAGTTAGTGGGTTAGCCATAAACTGACATACTTTGTTGACACTGTAACAAATTTTTGGTCTAGTTATGGTTAAGTACTGTAGAGCACCCACAATACAACGATATTGTCTGCAATTTTCCATGGCTTCACCATCGTATTTTGATAACCTTAAGTTGCTTGTCATAGGAGTAGCGATAGACTTTGCTTTGTCCATGTTTTTCCTTGCAAGGATCTCTGCAGCATATTTCCTTTGTGAAAGAAATATTTCTGATTTTGTTTTCCTCTGAACATGTATGCCTTAAAAATAAGTCACTTCTCCCATATCCTTGATGGCAAAGGCCTGATTTAATTGAGTCACAACCTTATCAATTTCTGCTTTGTCATTCCCTGTCATTAATATGTCATCTACGTACACTAAAATATATGTGGTGCTTTGGTTGGTGACTCGTGTGTACAAAGAGCTATCAGAAACAATTGCCTTGTAACCCATGGTTGTAAGAGTGGTTTTCAGTCTCATGTACGAAGCTTTAGAAGCTTGCTTTAGACCATATATTGCCTTATGTAGTTTGCATACATGATTCTCTTTACCATTCATATATAACCTATTGGCTATTGCATGTACACATCTTCATTTAGATCTCCATTTAGGAATGCATTGCACACATCCAATTGCCTTATGTTCCAGCCATTGTAGAGAGCCATAGTTAGGATTATTCTGATGGTTGTGGGTTTGACCACTGGTGAGAAGGTCTCATTAAAATCAAATCCTGTAACAACCCGAAAATCTGGGCCAGTTTAAAATTTTTATTTTGGCAATTTTAGCAAATTTTGAATATTTAAAATGAATTATTTTAAATAATATCAAGAAAATTTATTTTGAATATATTTAGAACGTATATATTATATACGTCGTCGTTAGAATATAAATAATTATAAATAGAATTGAAAATGGCGCGGTAGTTCGATAATTCGATTTCAAACTTCAATTGAACATACCGGGTGCAAAACAATCCGGATTTTAGTGAAACCAAAAACATTAGGATCTAATTGTGAATATCTTTCCAACGAATCCAAAAAATCGAGATTTCATAGCGGGAATCAAAAGATATGTCCAGTTGAAAATTCTGAATAGTCGCTATGGAATTCGGGCCCTTAAAAATGGAAATTTTGCAAACGACTTCGGATTTCGACGAAACCAGTTTTGTTGGGTCCGTGATGTTAAATTATTGCTAGGTTCCAATTTTCATAATTTTTCGAATCAATATGTGAGCGTGGCAAAGGAAAACGCGTTTGACCAGTTTCAGTTGATTTTAATCGACTGGAAATTGGCCATTTTCCCAACGGTCTCAGAATTAGTCGAAACTAGTTTTGTTAGGACCGTATCGTCAATACGAAGCTAGAAAATATTTTTCGAGAATTTTTAGAGTTAGTATGTGGCCCCGGTAATTTGAAATGTACGTTTAAAATTCAGTATAGTGATTTAAGTGTAAATTCAACGGAAACTGATCAAAACAATCAAATCAGCTTGCGATACATATCCCATTGTGTTCGGAATGGGGGTAAAACGCTATGGGCGACAGGCGGTGGGCCTCGTTTCGAGGTCGTATGTAAAAGTCAACTTTTTGAAATATAAATTAATTAAATAAATTAAAACCTTCTTTGCATATACCCCCCCCCCCCGATTTCGTTTCGAACAGAACAGAAGAAAAAGAAAAAAAAAATAAATCGTCGTGCCCTAACCTAGACGCGCCGCCGCCCTCGTCGCAGCCACCACCGCTCCTCCACCCACCGCGCCAGACCCCGACCGCCCCTCTCTAGCCCCGACGCCCTCTTCCCTTCCTCCTTTTCTACCACCGAGCCACCCAAACCCTAGAACCCAAAATCCGCCGCACCTCCTCCTGAAGGCCACCAGCCAACCGCGCCTCCTCCCAGTCCGACGCGCAGAAGCCCCTTCCTCCGATTCAACCAGCAAATCCCCTTTTAGCGCTGTGAGTTTTTATTTAATTTTATTTTCAGTTTTATATAAAACATAAATAAAAATCTGATTTTTAACTTGAATGAAGATTAGATTTGTATTGTATAAAGGTTAGATTTTTAATTGAATAAAGAAAGGGTTTAGTGAGGTATAAAAATATGATTTTTACTTCGAGAAAAAAATATAACTTTTATATTTTTAAAGAATTAAAAATATGATTTTTATATTTTTAGAGTATTAAAAATATAATCTTTACTATATAGAAGGCGTAAAAATATGATTTTTGTTTATGTAGGGAATTTAAAATATAATTTCTACATGATAATGATATTAAAAATATCATCTTTGTATATGTAGCAAAATAAAAATCTGATTTTTATTTTATATACGTTGAAATAAAATTTATTTTTATAATGACATATTTGAAAAGGTGAAATCTTTCTTTTTGAAAAGGGTGAAATCTTTCTTTTTGAAAAGGGTGAAATCTTTCTTTTTGAAAAGGCGAAATCTTCATTTTTGAAAAGGCGGGATTTTTATATATTGAATAACGAAGTAAAAATTCGATTTTTATATTTTGAATAGCGAAGTAAAAATTCGATTTTTATATATTGAATAGCGAAGTAAAAATTCGATTTTTATATATTGAATAGCGAAGTAAAAATTCGATTTTTATATATTGAATAACGAGGTAAAAATTCGATTTTTATATTTTGAATAGCAAAGTAAAAATGTGATTTTTATATAGGTAGGGGATATGGGCAACGAAATACACGAAAGAAAAGCAAAGTGAAGATTTCCTACCCATGAAGAATTGCGTCATTCAGTTTAGCGAAAGGGTGAGAACTCCTCACTCTAAATTTCTTATTCTAGTTATACATATATATATATATACTAGGATGCAGACGGTGTTTAGTAGCACCCGACACCCGTCATCCACAGACCATGGATGGCTTGTTTGTTAAATTGTTTGGTTGTGTAGTTGGTTAGATTATTTGGTTTGAATGGAATTGTTTGGTGAAATGAATTGATTTGATTGATGTGTGAATGGCGTGGGCCTTCACTAGACCGGGGATAAGGCTAGGCCTTGTCCCGTTTCTAGTATCGTGCCGTTACGCCGCCGAAATTTTCTAAAATATGTTAGAAAAATAAAAATATCAATTTTATTGAAATTTGAATTGAATAGAAATTCATATGTTAAAATAAAATATTTTATCGTTAAAAATATAATTTTTAACGTGAAAGTGAATAAATAGATATTTATAGACAAATCGGCCGATTTGTTTATATGCACTGATTTGACTGATATTGATTGGGTCGATAAATTTTACACATCGCCCGACTGCACAAATAAAATATGTGTTTGATTGTTTGAAACCCCACACGGGTGTTGGGATGAAATTTGAAGTTCACTCATCCTGATTGATTAAATATGTCGATCGATTGATTGATAGGCTGTTATAAGCGTTAAATATCTATATTTAATGCTTATACAGTGTAGTGCACTTTGGTTGATGGTTGATTATTTTTCAATGCTATTACATGCGTGTGATGTATGTAAATCCATATAATTAAAATTATATGGTAATTGATTGGGCCTCATTCCAATTTAGAAAATTAAGAATATTATAAAATAAAGGTTCATGTGTTGACAGTACTCATCCATTGAGATTAGTCATGTGTTGAACGATATATTTTAATAATAAAATTTACATCTTTATCAATATTATAAAATAAAGGTTCATGTGTTGACAGTACTCATCCATTGAGATTAGTCATGTGTTGAACGAAATATTTTAATAATAAAATTTACATCTTTATCAATATTATAAAATAAAGGTTCATGTGTTGACAGTACTCATCCATTGAGATTGGTCATGTGTTGAACGAAATATTTTAGTAATAAAATTTACATCTTTATCAATATAAAATAAAGGTTCATGTGTTGACAGTACTCATCCATTGAGATTGGTCATGTGTTGAACGAAATATTTTGATAATAACAACTATTTTGAAAAAGAAATATTTGAAATAGAATATTTGAAAATAGAAATTTATGAAGCCGTGTTGATTAGATTGACGCCATTTTGACGTGAACGATATTTATATCGATTTTATTCATTTCGAAATGAATTGAATTGAAAACGAATTCAAATTGAATTGAAAACGATTTCGAAATGAATTGAATTAAAAACGATTTCAAAATGAATTGAATTGAAAACGAATTCAAATTGAATTAAAAACGATTTCGAAATGAATTGAATTGAAAACGATTTCGAAATGAATTGAATTGAAAACGATTTCGAAATGAATTGAATTAAAAACGATTTCGAAATGAATTGAATTGAAAACGATTTCGAAATGAATTGAATTGAAAACGATTTCGAAATGAATTGAATTGAAAACGAATTCAAATTGAATTGAAAGCGAATTGAAATGAATTCAAATTGAATTGAAATTTGAATAGAAATGAATTTTAAAACGAATTTATAAAGAAGAATTCAATTTTGATTTGAATTGAAAAGGAAGTTGAAATTGCTTTTGAAACGAATTTAAAACTATTCATATAATTCGTTTTAAATAGAAATCGACGAAATATATATTATATATATATTATTATATATATAATATAATGGCCTGAATAGAACGCGCCGCGCCGCGGCAGTTCATAAATTTCGACCATTTATTTCAAACGGACATTACGGGAGATCCGACCGTCGGATTCTCCTAAAACTGGAACCGTTGGGTTCGTATCGAAAAGAGCTTTCTAACGAATATTAGAAATTTGAAATCTAACGGTTGGATTTGGAGATACGTCCAAATCAAATTTGAAAAAGGTCGTTGTAAGTGCAGTTCGATGGCCGTTGTTGGAAATCGACTGTACGGGGCTTGATAAAATTATTAAAAATATCAATAATTTGTGTAAAATCATTAGAAATGATTTGGGAAAATTTGGGATGAAAAACTCCATATTTGAAAAGATAAAAATAGATTTTTATCAAAATGAACTAGTTTGAACTAAATTTAAAACCCGATTTGTTTTTAAATAAATAAATGAGATTTAAAAAGGGGGTTTTAAATAATCGGAATTCCTAATATATTTGAATTAAATTAAACCAGAATTGATTCATGGGTTTATCGTGAACTGTGTTTTAAATAACACTAGTTCTTTAACCCGATAATAAATAGAATGTGATTTGGGTTTGTCGTGAACTGTGTTTTAAATAACACCTAGTTCTTTAACCCAGTAAAAGGAGTTTTAATGAATCTGCAATTAGATTGAAATGGGGAATTGATAATTTAAATTATCAACTTTAGAAAATGAGCGAGAATGGGGTATCACCAGTTTTGCTCCAAAGCGATAGTTAAATCTTTAATTAGATTTAAACGTGAAATGGTAATTAATTTTACCGATAACACCGTGGTGTTAGATATGGAGTATTACCAGTTTTGCTTCATGGGATGAATAGGCTGGGATTGGGAAATAAAATAAATAATTACTTCGGTGTGGTTCGCTAATCTCGACTAGTTTGGAAAACCATAATTTGGTTTGAAATGACATCCAAAGGAAGATCAAAGGATAAATTTTAAAGAATTTATCTTGGATAAAATTAATGGTAACCTTTCCCTGAGAATTGAAATTTAGAAACTAGCTGTAGGTTAGCTAAGAAGAATGGTTTCCTGGGTATTGATCTGATGTTGGTTTCGGCCTTCGGGGTTAATATTTGGGAAATTGTTCTCTTGTTGATTTACGGTTAGTAGCTACTGAATTGGAATGAGGCGTATGTTGTGTTTGTGTAACATTCGTTTTTAATATACGCGGGTTGTTCGGGAAGGCCGGGTTTATACACATTCTGAATAACCGATTCGACGATATGTCGAAGATGAAGACGGTGGTTAAAGACCGGAAGTCTTCACATCGTTCGGATAATTACTGACGATCCTGATTGGGCTGTACACCCAAGAGGATGGAAATAGTTGGTGGTCGTCCAGACGTACTTGGAGATGGATGGATATGCGAGGAAAGTGCCTCCGGTTTCGTTCAGACCTAGAACGGACTTGTAAATGGATGGTGTGTCTGACATTGTATTCCTTTATATTGTATTTGTTGATCTCTGCTAAATATATATCTGTTTGGCGGCGGAGAATTTATTCTCTTGCTTAACGCCCTTCTCTGAGACATATGAGCTCAGAGGTTATATATTGGCAGAAATCAGTGGTACGATATGGATTGATAGTGTGGCATGCTGAGATGCAGTGATCCAGACTTTTGTTGAAAAGCAAAGTTTGGTGGTTGATGATCAAAACGCAGCTGATATAGCATGGCTTTGTGTATAGCGTTGATCCGCGAGCCTCACACCCCGGTATGGTGGCAAACTGATGGTTTGATCAGTATGCTTTTTTTTTCGTGGATGGGCACCTTAGTGGTTTCGTGGATTCGGTCGACCGAGATGGGCCTAGTGCTCAGGGATATATAGAGTAAGCGGTGTTTTCTCTCGCTGGGACGTAAGCCGCGGTGGTACTCTGGTCCCAAATGTGCGGATGCAGACGGTGTTTTCTCTTGTGGGGACGTAAGCCGTGGTGAATTGCATTCCGCGATCGATCTTTCGAATCAGGAGTCACCATGATGGAAATCCAATTTCCGATACGTGTATTGCGGTTTTAATTGTAGAACTAGTATGGCGACATGATATATGGTACCCATGTCGTCTATGATTAATATTTATGATTGGAATTGTTTTGACACTATACACATATTATAGTATCAAATGATTTGTTTTAAACGTATCAAGCATGTTTGGCTGTTATAAGGTAAAACCCTATCCTCCGGCTTGCGTTGCATTGTGTGATGGGACCTGGGTCTTATAATATCTTCATTTTTCGAAAAAGCATTGTGCTGTTTATTCTATGCACTAGTATTCTTGGGAGGAAACCCGTTCCGTGCTATACGGCGTGGTCCCTTGAATTACTCTCTTTTAAAGTAAAGTTTTAAATAACTGTTTTAGTTCTCACACCAGTCACATAACTGACCTGGAGTTTATTGTTTTAACCTAAACTCTGGGTGCCCCTATTTTCCACACGGGCAGCTAGTAGTTTTGGTTTTGCAGATTTATATTCACAGGATCCTGGTTTTCAGCTGGAATGATATCCGGAAAGCTTTGTATCCGTATATCTCTTCTAGTTGTGTGTTGTATTATTTTCCGCTGCGATGTATTTAAATGTAATTTAAATCTCTGATATTTCTGTGTAATACTCATTTATACTCTGTACATTCTTGAAATCTGGTGCATTGTTGTAATAACAATGAAATGTTCTTCTGTTTGTGTTCTGTTGTGGCTTGTTCTCGAACTATCCGACACTTTCCTTTACGGGGAAGTTACGGGTTTTTACAGTTGGTATCAGAGCTTTGGTTTACAAAGCTCAGAGGACAAGACACATTAGAACCAAACGAAAGAATTCATCAGAGATTGGATTAGTAATATCCAATAAGAATGACTCGTTAGAGATGGGATCAGTAGTATCCTAGGACGAGTCAAAAGAGTGTTATTTTTAAAATAAACATTTAAACAAACTTTATTTTGAAAGTTTAAACCATTCTATACGTATTTGAATATTTGTTTTATATTGAATTTGGACAATCCAATATATAAAGATTTTGCATATACGCCTTGCAAACGTGTATTCGAAGTTTTAATATATTGAATAGATATAGAATCACACTCTAGTCGCCCGGAGATGATACTGATGATTGAGATCTCATCATCAGTGTTTATGTTCGAGTTTCGAAAGTGAGATATTTATATATTTCCAATCGACTGGTGTGAGAACCAAACTAGATAGGTTTATTGTTGTGATTTGGCATCAAAAACATGATTTTTAGTATATATATAAAAAAATTATACCTTTGAAAGTTAACCAACACATTGATTGCTAGCTGTGATGATTATTAATTCAACTAATAGAAATACTGGAATGATATATAAAGCATAAATCAAGATATTTGTTAGTGAAAAGTAATGCAAACTCTCTTAATAAAATCCTAAAATATAATGTAGGAGATGGTTCTCTATGGCTTATCTAATGCTGACTTCAGTATGACTCCGAAACAAACAAGGAGGGCCGAGCAGAAAGCAGAAAAAGAAAGGAAGTTGAACTTAGGAACATACATGGGTGTTTATTGTCGTATATGCAGAGAAGAAGGGCATTATGCGGTTCGGTGCCCTGAGAGAAAGAAAATCAAGGAGAAAGAGATAAGAATGGACATAGTTTGTTTTAAGTGCAAAGAAACGGGACATTTTGTGGATAAGTGTCCAAACGTTAAGAAAAAATCCAGAAAATTAGGAAAAGAAAAGAAGTGCTTCCGATGCAAAGATATAGGGCATCTAGCCCGAAATTGTCCGTTAAAGAAGGGCGATAAGAAATCCAAAGGAAAGGAGATATCTACTTTGGAAATTATGCAAGGAGGAGGCACGACTTCCTAGAAAGTTGGGTTTTAATGTAATGAACTAGCATTTTGGATATATGTATGGATGTGTATGATACTTGTATGAACTTAAATATGCTTTTGTGTTAAAAATGTATCGATATTGTATAATATAGCTAGTGTAAGAAGAATGATTGAACTAAGGTGAATTTAGCACCGCATATTAGAATGTTTTGGAATTTGATTGAAATTTCTTGCATATACATGTACTTACATTGAA
This sequence comes from Allium sativum, assembly GCA_030737875.1. Taxonomy (NCBI): domain Eukaryota; kingdom Viridiplantae; phylum Streptophyta; class Magnoliopsida; order Asparagales; family Amaryllidaceae; genus Allium; species Allium sativum. The sequence goes on along the minus strand of CM060913.1, from coordinate 415,670,910 downwards.
CAGGTCATAGCAAGGAGGCTAGAGCAGAGAATAAAATTTGTTTGCCCGACAAATAGGTACATGTTTACTACATAATTTACTGTTTTGTTTGGGTGATGATGATTTTATGAGCCTATTGGCTAGCCGCTTGGCTTTTTCTTTTTCTTTTTGAGATCTGAAGGACCGGGGAAGCCATTTGAGATTTCCCGATGCTCCCATTGCAGGGGAGGTTATGGCGAAATTTTTCGAAAATTTAGGGTGTTAGCCAAATTTTTGGAATTTTTGAAAAGTTCTTAGAAACTGAAAAGTTGAAGAACTTAAGCCGTAATCAAAACAATGGAAGTTGAGTTGAATTGTTAAACAACTTTCGACTTTGTTCCTTTTCGGGGACGAAATGTTTTAAGTGGGGGAGATTGTAACAACCCGAAAATCTGGGCCAGTTTAAAATTTTTATTTTGGCAATTTTAGCGAATTTTGAATATTTAAAATGAATTATTTTAAATAATATCGAGAAAATTTATTTTGAATATATTTAGAACGTATATATTATATACGTCGTCGTTAGAATATAAATAATTATATATAATTATAAATAGAATTGAAAATGGCGCGGTAGTTCGATAATTCGATTTCAAACTTCAATTGAACATACCGGGTGCAAAACAATCCGGATTTTAGTGAAACCAAAAACATTAGGATCTAATTGTGAATATCTTTCCAACGAATCCGAAAAATCGAGATTTCATAGCGGGAATCAAAAGATATGTCCAGTTGAAAATTCTGAATAGTCGCTATGGAATTCGGACCCTTAAAAATGGAAATTTTGCAAACAACCTCGGATTTCGACGAAACCAGTTTTGTTGGGTCCGTGATGTTAAATTATTGCTAGGTTCCAATTTTCATAATTTTTCGAATCAATATGTGAGCGTGGCAAAGGAAAACGCGTTTGACCAGTTTCAGTTGATTTTAATCGACTGGAAATTGGCCATTTTCCCAATGGTCTCAGAATTCGTCGAAACTAGTTTTGTTAGGACCGTATCGTCAATACGAAGCTAGAAAATATTTTTCGAGAATTTTTAGAGTTAGTATGTGGCCCCGGTAATTTGAAATGTACGTTTAAAATTCAATATAGTGATTTAAGTGTAAATTCAACGGAAACTGATCAAAACAATCAAATCAGCTTGCGATACATATCCCATTGAATTCGGAATGGGGGTAAAACGCTATGGGCGACAGGCGGTGGGCCTCGTTTCGAGGTTGTATGTAAAAGTCAACTTTTTGAAATATAAATTAATTAAATAAATTAAAACCTTCTTTGCATATACCCCCCCCCCCCGATTTCGTTTCCAACAGAACAGAAGAAAAAGAAAAAAAAATATAAATCGTCGTGCCCTAACCTAGACGCGCCGCCGCCCTCGTCGCAGCCACCACCGCTCCTCCACCCACCGCGCCAGACCCCGACCGCCCCTCTCTAGCCCCGACGCCCTCTTCCCTTCCTCCTTTTCTACCACCGAGCCACCCAAACCCTAGAACCCAAAATCCGCCGCACCTCCTCCTGAAGGCCACCAGCCAACCGCGCCTCCTCCCAGTCCGACGCGTAGAAGCCCCTTCCTCCGATTCAACCAACAAATCCCCTTTTAGCGCTGTGAGTTTTTATTTAATTTTATTTTCAGTTTTATATAAAACATAAATAAAAATCTGATTTTTAACTTGAATGAAGATTAGATTTGTATTGTATAAAGGTTAGATTTTTAATTGAATAAAGAGAGGGTTTAGTGAGGTATAAAAATATGATTTTTACTTCGAGAAAAAAATATAACTTTTATATTTTTAAAGAATTAAAAATATGATTTTTATATTTTTAGAGTATTAAAAATATAATCTTTACTATATAGAAGGCGTAAAAATATGATTTTTGTTTATGTAGGGAATTTAAAATATAATTTCTTCATGATAATGATATTAAAAATATCATCTTTGTATATGTAGCAAAATAAAAATCTGATTTTTATTTTATATACGTTGAAATAAAATTTGATTTTTATAATGACATATTTGAAAAGGTGAAATCTATCTTTTTGAAAAGGGTGAAATCTTTCTTTTTGAAAAGGGTGAAATCTTTCTTTTTGAAAAGGCGAAATCTTCATTTTTGAAAAGGCGGGATTTTTATATATTGAATAACGAAGTAAAAATTCGATTTTTATATTTTGAATAGCGAAGTAAAAAATCGATTTTTATATATTGAATAGCGAAGTAAAAATTCGATTTTTATATATTGAATAGCGAGGTAAAAATTCGATTTTTATATATTGTATAGCGAAGTAAAAATTCGATTTTTATATATTGAATAACGAGGTAAAAATTCGATTTTTATATTTTGAATAACAAAGTAAAAATGTGATTTTTATATAGGTAGGGGATACGGGCAACGAAATACACGAAAGAAAAGCAAAGTGAAGATTTCCTACCCTTGAAGAATTGCGTCATTCAGTTTAGCGAAAGGGTGAGAACTCCTCACTCTAAATTTCTTATTCTAGTTATACATATATATATATATATATATATATATATATACTAGGATGCAGACGGTGTTTAGTAGCACCCGACACCCGTCATCCACAGACCATGGATGGCTTGTTTGTTAAATTGTTTGGTTGTGTAGTTGGTTAGATTATTTGGTTTGAATGGAATTGTTTGGTGAAATGAATTGATTTGATTGATGTGTGAATGGCGTGGGCCTTCACTAGACCGGGGATAAGGCTAGGCCTTGTCCCGTTTCTAGTATCGTGCCGTTATGCCGCCGAAATTTTCTAAAATATGTTAGAAAAATAAAAATATCAATTTTATTGAAATTTGAATTGAATAGAAATTCATATGTTAAAATAAAATATTTTATCGTTAAAAATATAATTTTTAACGTGAAAGTGAATAAATAGATATTTATAGACAAATCGGCCAATTTGTTTATATGCACTGATTTGACTAATATTGATTGGGTCGATAAATTTTACACATCGCCCGACTGCACAAATAAAATATGTGTTTGATTGTTTGAAACCCCACACGGGTGTTGGGATGAAATTTGAAGTTCACTCATCCTGATTGATTAAATATGTCGATCGATTGATTGACAGGCTGTTATAAGCGTTAAATATCTATATTTAATGCTTATACAGTGTAGTGCACTTTGGTTGATAGTTGATTATTTTTCAATACTATTATATGCGTGTGATGTATGGAAATCCATATAATTAAAATTATATGGTAATTGATTGGGCCTCATTCCAATTTAGAAAATTAAGAATATTATAAAATAAAGGTTCATGTGTTGACAGTACTCATCCATTGAGATTAGTCATGTGTTGAACGATATATTTTAATAATAAAATTTACATCTTTATCAATATTATAAAATAAAAGTTCATGTGTTGACAGTACTCATCCATTGAGATTAGTCATGTGTTGAATGAAATATTTTAATAATAAAATTTACATCTTTATCAATATTATAAAATAAAGGTTCATGTGTTGACAGTACTCATCCATTGAGATTGGTCATGTGTTGAACGAAATATTTTAGTAATAAAATTTACATCTTTATCAATATAAAATAAAGGTTCATATGTTGACAGTACTCATCCATTGAGATTGGTCATGTGTTGAACGAAATATTTTGATAATAACAACTATTTTGAAAAAGAAATATTTGAAATAGAATATTTGAAAATAGAAATTTATGAAGCCGTGTTGATTAGATTGACGCCATTTTGACGCGAACGATATTTATATCGATTTTATTCATTTCGAAATGAATTGAATTGAAAACGAATTCAAATTGAATTGAAAACGATTTCGAAATGAATTGAATTAAAAACGATTTCGAAATGAATTGAATTGAAAACGAATTCAAATTGAATTAAAAACGATTTCGAAATGAATTGAATTGAAAACGATTTCGAAATGAATTGAATTGAAAACGATTTCGAAATGAATTGAATTGAAAACGATTTCGAAATGAATTGAATTGAAAACGATTTCGAAATGAATTGAATTGAAAACGATTTCGAAATGAATTGAATTGAAAACGAATTCAAATTGAATTGAAAGCGAATTGAAATGAATTCAAATTGAATTGAAATTTGAATTGAATAGAAATGAATTTTAAAACGAATTTATAAAGAAGAATTCAATTTTGATTTGAATTGAAAAGGAAGTTGAAATTGCTTTTGAAACGAATTTAAAACTATTCATATAATTCGTTTTAAATAGAAATCGACGAAATATATATATTATTATATATAATATAATGGCCTGAATAGAACGCGCCGCGCCGCGGTAGTTCGTAAATTTCGACCATTTATTTCAAACGGACATTACGGGAGATCCGACCGTCGGATTCTCCTAAAACCGGAACCGTTGGGTTCGTATCGAAAAGAGCTTTCTAACGAATATTAGAAATTTGAAATCTAACGGTTGGATTTGGAGATACGTCCAAATCAATTTTGAAAAAGGTCGCTGTAAGTGCAGTTCGATGGCCGTTGTTGGAAATCGACTGTACGGGCCTTGATAAAATTATTAAAAATATCAATAATTTGTGTAAAATCATTAGAAATAATTTGGGAAAATTAAGGATGAAAAACTCCATATTTGAAAAGATAAAAATAGATTTTTATCAAAATGAACTAGTTTGAACTAAATTTAAAACCCGATTTGTTTTTAAATAAATAAATGAGATTTAAAAAGGGGGTTTTAAATAATCGGAATTCCTAATATATTTGAATTAAATTAAACCAGAATTGATTCATGGGTTTATCGTGAACTGTGTTTTAAATAACACTAGTTCTTTAACCCGATAATAAATAGAATGTGATTTGGGTTTGTCGTGAACTGTGTTTTAAATAACACCTAGTTCTTTAACCCAGTAAAAGGAGTTTTAATGAATCTGCAATTAGATTGAAATGGGGAATTGATAATTTAAATTATCAACTTTAGAAAATGAGCGAGAATGGGGTATCACCAGTTTTTCTCCAAAGCGATAGTTAAATCTTTAATTAGATTTGAACGTGAAATGGTAATTAATTTTACCGATAACACCGTGGTGTTAGATATGGAGTATTACCAGTTTTGCTTCATGGGATGAATAGGTTGGGATTGGGAAATAAAATAAATAATTACTTCGGTGTGGTTCGCTAATCTCGACTAGTTTGGAAAACCATAATTTGGTTTGAAATGACATCCAAAGGAAGATCAAAGGATAAATTTTAAAGAATTTATCTTGGATAAAATTAATGGTAACCTTTCCCTGAGAATTGAAATTTAGAAACTAGCTGTAGGTTAGCTAAGAAGAATGGTTTCCTGGGTATTGATCTGATGTTGGTTTCGGCCTTCGGGGTTAATATTTGGGAAATTGTTCTCTTGTTGATTTACGGTTAGTAGCTACTGAATTGGAATGAGGCGTATGTTGTGTTTGTGTAACATTCGTTTTTAATATACGCGGGTTGTTCGGGAAGGCCGGGTTTATACCCATTCTGAATAACCGATTCGACGATATGTCGAAGATGAAGACGGTGGTTAAAGACCAGAAGTCTTCACATCGTTCAGATAATTACTGACGATCCTGATTGGGCTGTACACCCAAGAGGATGGAAATAGTTGGTGGTCGTCCAGACGTACTTGGAGATGGATGGATATGCGAGGAAAGTGCCTCCGGTTTCGTTCAGACCTAGAACGGACTTGTAAATGGATGGTGTGTCTGACATTGTATTCCTTTATATTGTATTTGTTGATCTCTGCTAAATATATATCTGTTTGGCAGCGGAGAATTTATTCTCTTGCTTAACGCCCTTCTCTGAGACATATGAGCTCAGAGGTTATATATTGGCAGAAATCAGTGGTACGATATGGATTGATAGTGTGGCATGCTGAGATGCAGTGATCCAGACTTTTGTTGAAAAGCAAAGTTTGGTGGTTGATGATCAAAGCGCAGCTGATATAGCATGGCTTTGTGTATAGCGTTGATCCGCGAGCCTCACACCCCGGTATGGTGGCAAACTGATGGTTTGATCAGTATGCTTTTTTTTTCGTGGATGGGCACCTTAGTGGTGTCGTGGATTCGGTCGACCGAGATGGGCCTAGTGCTCAGGGATATATAGAGTAAGCGGTGTTTTCTCTCGCTGGGACGTAAGCCGCGGTGGTACTCTGGTCCCAAATGTGCGGATGCAGACGGTGTTTTCTCTTGTGGGGACGTAAGCCGTGGTGAATTGCATTCCGCGATCGATCTTTCGAATCAGGAGCCACCATGATGGAAATCCAATTTCCGATACGTGTATTGCGGTTTTAATTGTAGAACTAGTATGGCGACATGATATATGGTACCCATGCCGTCTATGATTAATATTTATGATTGGAATTGTTTTGACACTATACACATATTATAGTATCAAATGATTTGTTTTAAACGTATCAAGCATGTTTGGCTGTTATAAGGTAAAACCCTATCCTCCGGCTTGCGTTGCATTGTGTGATGGGACCTGGGTCTTATAATAGCTTCATTTTTCGAAAAAGCATTGCGCTGTTTATTCTATGCACTAGTATTCTTGGGAGGAAACCCGTTCCGTGCTATACGGCGTGGTCCCTTGAATTACTCTCTTTTAAAGTAAAGTTTTAAATAACTGTTTTAGTTCTCACACCAGTCACATGACTGACCTGGAGTTTATTGTTTTAACCTAAACTCTGGGTGCCCCTATTTTCCACACGGGCAGCTAGTAGTTTTGGTTTTGCAGATTTATATTCACAGGATCCTGGTTTTCAGCTGGAATGATATCCGGAAAGCTTTGTATCCATATATCTCTTCTAGTTGTGTGTTGTATTATTTTCCGCTGCGATGTATTTAAATGTAATTTAAATCTCTGATATTTCTGTGTAATACTCATTTATACTCTGTACATTCTTGAAATCTGGTGCATTGTTGTAATAACAATGAAATGTTCTTCTGTTTGTGTTCTGTTGTGGCTTGTTCTCCAACTATCCGACGCTTTCCTTTACGGGGAAGTTACGGGTTTTTACAAATCCATACTGTTGGGAAAATCCTCTTGCCGTAAGTCTGGCCTTATGTTTGCACACATTTCCCTCAGCATCCTTCTTTAACTTGTAGGTCCACTTACATCCCACAGTATTTTTGTTTTTGGGTGCATCAACTAAGGTCCAGGTTTTATTTTTGATTAAGGCTTGGTATTCTTCATCCATAGCATCGCACCATTCTTTGTGTCTTGCTGCTTGATCATATGTAACTGGCTCAATTGTCTGTCTGATGTCTTTTGTGTTTCTGATGGTTGCATTGTAAATCTTAGGCTTGAAAATACTACTTTTAGCTCTAGTAATCATATGATGACTTGCTTGTGGTTGAGGTTCTTCAGTATCACTACTGCTGACATCATAGGTAGTAATGTCATCCCCATGATTCTCTTGATTGCCCATGTCATTATTTTGTGGTTGATCGTCATCTGTCATGTGATCACTTGAACTGTACCCTGACCTTGTGCTGGATACAGTTGGAGTGGTAGATGCTAGTTTTGATGCTTTACCTTCATTTGTGTGTGTTATGCATTCTGATAGTGTTGGTATAGTTCTCATCATCATCTTTGACTGATCATCAACTTGCTTATTTGTGTTTTCTTTTTCTGCAAAAGGAAACACACTCTCATTAAACACAACATGTCGAGAAATTATATCCTTTCCTTTGTCATCCATGCATTTGTAACCCTTTTGATTGTTGCCATAACCTATGAAGGTACATTTGCTTGATCTCAATGATAGCTTATGAGTGTTATAAGGTCTGAGGCATGGGAAACCTAAACAACCAAATGTTCTCATGATATTGTAGTCAGGTTTCTTTTCATATAACATTTCATGAGGACATTTGTATTGTAAGACTTTAGTTGGCATTTTGTTTATCAAGTATACATCAGTTTCAAATGCCTCAAACCAGTATTTTAATGGCATGGATGCTTTAGATAGTAAAGTTAGCCCTGTTTCAGTTATATGCCTGTGTTTTCTTTTTACTATGCCATTTCGCTTAGATGTGTAAGGGCAAGTGGTTCTATGTATGATCCCTTTAGTATTAAAATAGCCTTTTAAGGGGAAAACTCACTCTCCCCATCTGTTTGTACGATTTTTATGTTATAGTTCATTTGTCTCTCAATAAAATTAATGAACTGCAGCATAACATCATGTGTGTCTGACTTGTCTTTTAGAAAGAAAATCCATGTATATCGATTATAAGCATTTACAACAGATAAATAATACATGTGGCCTTGTCTTGAGGATATTGGTGCAGGACCCCATAGGACTGCAGTTATCAATTCAAGTGGTTTGTTGTACATAGTTTTTGATCTGCTGAAAGGTAATTTATGGCTTTTGCCAATTTGGCAATGTGTACAAGTGCCAGAAATAGGTGTGTGATTATAAGAAATTTTATTATCATTTAGAATTCTTATCACAATATCATAACTAGGATGTCCAAGCTTGCAATGCCAAATGTCTAGATCATTACAGACATTGTTATTTCTAGAATCATTGTCACTAGCAACATTACAGTCAGAATTATCAGTATCAGTTACATTATTGACATTAGAAAACTGAATACTAGCATTGCAACACCAATTACTATTGACATTTTCCAATTTTGATTGCAAATTGCAGAATCTGTATAGGCCATTGTCCAGTTTACCCTGTAATAATATATTCTTGTTTAGAGAGTCTCTATCAAGGCAATAGTTAGGGTGAAACTCAAAATACACCTTGTTATCATTTGTGAATTGTGACACACTGATTAGATTTTTCTTGACATTTGGAACTCTAAATAGATTATTAAGGAAGAGTTTTCTCTTTTCCTTAACAAAACATGTTCCAGTGTGAGATATATTTATAGTTTCACCATTGCATGTATGAATAACTTGCATACGTAAGTAAATTTTGTTGCCAAGATTTAAGTTTTGCAAGTTGTTAGTTATGTGGTTGGTTGCACCAGAATTTGGGAACCAGTCTTCGTTGTTAACTTCCTCAATTTTGCTTGAATCATCAATATTACTTGTAGTGGATGAAGTTTCTCCACTGGATCTGATCTGGTTTGCTTGTGCCAAGTTTACATTAACATTCCTTTGATTGAATTGGGATTGTTGTGCATTGTTTACATCAGTATTGAATCTGAAGTAACATATGTTCGCTGCATGTCCAGGTTTGTCACATATTTGGCATTTGACTCTTGGAGCATTGTTGGATCTGCCTCTTCCTCTCCCTCTCTGGTTTGGATTTCCTCTCTGTCCCTGGTTATTACCTCTGCCAAAACCAGGTATGTTTCTTGGTTGATTAGAATTTCTTGAAGTCGAGGCAAGATTTATGCTGAAATAATTTTGGATAGGTTTTCTTTGTTCCACCTTGCCTTCGTGGGCTAATAAGGCTGAGTACACAGTTTGAGTGTCTGGTAAAACTGATTGGGTAGCAATGAAGGTAACTAGTGATTCATACTCTTCATCTAACCCATTTGTCAATGTAAGAATCTGTTCATTATCTGAAATCTGGTGTCCCACTGCCTTGAGTTTGTCACATAGAGTTTTGACCTTTGAAATATACTCTCTCATTGACATGTCACCCTTTCTTGAATTCTGAAATTCTCTTCTATAGTGCATAATTCTTGCAGATGATTGAGAATTGAAAATCTGCTGTATAATGGTCCATATCTCATGTGAAGTATTACAAACTATGACTTGCGATAGTAAATTTGTACTAATTGAAGATAATAACCATGAGGACAGTAGGCTATCTTGTTTTTGATGATGGATGTATGCTGGATTACTAATCATTATCCCATTTTTGTTGACTGTCATAATATGTGGCATAGGTCTGGTTCCATTGACATAATTTTGAAGGTCATACCCCTTCAAGGCTATCTCAATTTGGAATTTCCACAAAAGAAAGTTCTATTCATCGAGAGGGACAGTGATAACTTGACTTTTCGACTTGACAAGAACTAGGGGAGAAAGAATGGGATCGGCAGTGCCTATTCCAGAGTTGGCTATTGACTGGTCATTGTTGGATCCAGCCAGGTTGGAAGATGATGAAAAAGTCTATGGCGAGGCTACCTGACTGTAGGGGTAGCAGCCTATGCAAAAGTGATGCAAAAAACAGGATGCAGGGGTGGTTCTTGCTTTCTTTTGAATGCAAGAATCAGTGCACCTGTATCAAGAAATAAAATGACGAGATAATCAATCTCCGATGATCAGAAACAGATTGTTGTAGCCGCCGTGAATGCAAATTCTGGCCTGGCACGCACAGTCTTGATAAGAACAGTTGCTGTGCGATCGGAAAGGTAGCTCTCCGATGATGAAAACTAAACTGAGGAGACAACAAACTGCTTCTCCTTTCAATCAGCGGTAAAGCGTCTCAATAGTAGCCGTTGGGCACTTAGAGCTCTGATACCATGTAAGAGATCAGAGTCTAATTTGTATATTTCTTACAGTATGAATTTGTATTGAAATAGAGATAGCAAAATGTTTAAATAGAACTGTACAAATTAATTGTACACGGTCTATGCTATAGTTTAGTAAACGGCTTAGAACAAATAAGGCAGCCCAAGAATAATGATACAGGCCCACATGGCGAATAGATCATTTTGTATAAGAGAAAAACGTATATAGTTTATACTCTAATAATCACAGGTTTATTTTCTAAAGGATATCGGTATAAGTTGTAGACATGACTATGTTTAGGTATTTACAATGTTGGCTCTGCAATGTAAACATAAGTGTAATCAATAAACATTGATACAAAAATAACTCAAGCATGGGCATGAGAAATAAGTTTGTCGTCACAATGATGCATTGTAAAGCGTAATCTATTTGGAATAAAACATGTAGGACAATTTTCGGTTGAAATGATTAGAGTTAACAGAAATCATTTTTAAGTAACCAAATGTGATTATATCACTAAAAAGTCAAAATTGTTTGCTTTTGTTATTTGTTGTCCTTTGAAATCTGTTTCGTCTAGAAGTTCAATAATAAAAAATTTGTTGCAAAATAAACTTAAATGTACAAATTAATTAAATATATAACGATAACTTTACAAGAAAACATACAAAGTTAACTGATATTAAAAATATATAGCTACAGCCCGTATGTGAAGCGCATATTAATACATTTTTTTGTATGTGTGTATGCGTGCATATTTGAAATTATGTATATGATTACTATACTGACAAAAATGGTAAAATTAATTTTTTATTCAATTATGATGTAAATCGCATAAAGCAACAATAACAAGTTTAATTTTTTTATTCGTTTATTGTTTAACTTAAAATACATGTATTTAAGATGGAAAAATATATCTATCATGCGCTGCATTATAAAATTCTACATTTAAAATAAAATACCTATATTTTAAATTACCATGATTATTTACAAAACTCACTTCACTTCCTTTTATGATTTACATTTCAGTCCAAATGTTTAAGTTAATTATGTAGTTTTAGGTTTAAAATAATAAAATAAATGTATTTACCTGATATGCATAAGTTCGGTCACTAATTGCAAAGATGCGTCATACCCATATCAATAAAATATGATAAACCGCATTTTCATTAAATAAAACACACAAGTCAAACGACATACAATATAACTTCAATAAAAGGAAATTTTGTAAAATACACTCTTTAATTTTCAAAATACGTATATATTTTCTTTCACAATTCTATGAAACACTATTACTTTTAGTTTCAGTCGATATGTAAATAATTGCAGTAAAAACATAAAATATTTTCTCTTTTGCAAAAAAAAAAAGAATTTGCACTTTAGCAAAGAAAATTGAAAAAAAGTTGTTTATAGAAACGTGAGATTAGTACAAATTTATTTTTTGAGACAAAGCAAAAAATAATAACAAAAAGTAGCAATAAATTTGTCATGCATTACAAAATTATGTTTTTTGTAGCAAAACCCTTAATTTTAAAATTCCTACAACCTCTTATCGAACTATCCCACTTCTCTTTTAATATTTTATATTTGACTTTATATATTATAGTTAATTAAGAATCTTAAAACTATAATTAAACTTAATAAACTGTTAGTTGTTGACGTGTCAAATAAATTATAAAAATATGAAAAATTCAATATACACACAATATTCATATTAACCAATAAGGATATAAAATTCATTTGGATATACAAATACATCAGTCATGTAACATAATTGTATAAGTAAGCAATGATTGCAAATACATTGATGCATTACATTGTAAAATTCTTATTTTAACTTAAGTGCCTACAATTCGAAATTTCAACGGTTACTTACAAAAACTCACCTCAATGTAACATCATTTTGTACGTTTACATCAACATGATTTTAATTAATAGTGTAATACTGGTGTTAATTTATTTGAATAAATATAATTAATAAATATTCATTGATTCACCTAATAAATCCTTGAATGTGACAACTTCAATTTGTACATCACATTCACATTAAAAAAAGTTAAATAGATAAATATCAAGATGTATAACTCAGATATCATGTAATATACATGAATAACACTAACAATTTTTTATTATTATTCATTTATGTTAATAAATTTATCTACATTCTAGAGTTCTATTTTTAACTTTAAATATTCATACTTTGACATTTCTGTAGTTATGTAGAAATTCATCAGTTGTTTCCTAATTTTTCTTGTTTAAATCCATATATTTAAATTGCGTACGAGATCTCAAATTTAAATTATTTTACTAATCGATATATCAGTTGTATATGTATATATACAAAAACTAATAAAAAATAACAAAAAAGTTTGTGTTCAGCTATATATCACATATGTATGTTTATATACATAAACAATAACTAGTATAACCGCATAACGGTGGGAAAACCGACTTTGTAATACATCTTGATTTACTTTATAATGAAAAAAAACATTTCCGTGTTGTTGTTTTTTATATATGGACATACTGAAATTTTCACCCAAGTTATTGTTTTTTGAATATGGACATAATGGAAAAAAAATACATTTCCATGTTGTTGTTTTTTATACATTTCCATGTTGTTTTTTATATTGATATGAAATAACTAATATATATATATATATATATATATATATATGGTAAAAAAGACGGCAAAAACTGGATTATATAGTTATTATTGCAGGTTTTTCAATGAGCATTAATGAATCAAATTGTATAAGTCTTGTATATTACTTGATTGTATAAAGTGTATTTAATTTTCTTAATACGTACACATGAAACATACCTTTTTAATTGATTTCCAAATAAATGATCTCACAAAAGTTAAATCTGGGAGCTCAAATAAATGATCTCACAAACATACCTTTTTAGGCAAGGCTTCAGACGAACACAAGTTTTTGTTTATGCAGTAGAATTAAGAAAAACCGACAAAGTTGGTTTGATAACAAAATCAATTTGTAAACTAACTATAATCATTTATGTACATAAACAATAAATTACCATACACACTATTAAAAAAAAAATCCATTCTAACTTCAAATAACTCCACATTAAAATCTCTTTAATCTTTATACAAAATCCTTCTCAATTTATACATATTATTTACTCTTAAGTCAGTATATTTTAAGTAATTGCATAACTTCAAATTTAGCAAATATAAAAGAATTAAGTTAAATAATATTTGTTAATTCATCTAAAATAATCATATGTCAATTTCAATAAGAATATTTACTCAACTTTGACCAAAAAAAAAAAAAAGAATACTTGCTCATGGTATTAAATACGATAAAATTATTATTTTACTTCAAAGAAATATAAGTTCATAATACATACCATACGTAGACAACAACAACAACAACAATGATAATTTATATTATATTATTTGGTCGGATTCATCGTATGTTATATAATAAAGTTACAGTTTTAACATTAAATTCTAAAGCTAAATTTTATATTACTATCGTGTGCAATTCACGGGTTACACACTAGTAGTTTAATAAATTAGCATAATGGGTTGTATTTTTAATTAACGTGCCGAGTGGCTATCTTCAAAACGATCGCTCCCAACCCTACTTCCAATGCAGAGTTGATCCTAGTGAAACAACTGGACTAGCAGCCCAGCCCATGTACATCGCGATTCTAGTTAAACAACTAGACTAGCAGCCCAGTCCATATAAATCGCGATTCTACTGAAACAACTGGACAACCAGCCCAGTCCATATAAATCGCAGTCTAAACCTCTGTACTCCACGCCCCCATTTCATTTCTCTCTAATCAAAAACCCTAATCTTCAGGGCAAGCTCCTAGGGAGTAAAACAGAAATCTCGAAGATGAGATTGTTAACACACAACATGCTATCCTGCAACATTAAAGGAGTAACAAACGGCTACCCCCTAGTCCTGCAATCCCAAGACTCTGTCATCAAAGAAGTCGATTTCAACCCGGATTTCCTTAAAAACATGTTTCCCAAAATCGAATGGAAAGCTCTCGTTGCCGCCGCGAAGTCCGTGAACTACAACGAACTTCCTGATGAAGCGGATCAATCTATGCTGGAATCGGATGATTTCTTGAGGAAGTTTCATCATGCCTTGCTTGAGATCCACGTCATAGAAGGCGATCTTGTTTGCCCTGAAACTGGGAGGAAGTTTCCTATTAATAAAGGAATTCCTAACATGTTGCTTCATGAGGACGAGGTTTGACTAATTTATTACGGTAGTTTGGGTGTATGTGAATTTGTGTGTTTGCTTTGAATCGTTGTAAGGTTGCATACTGTTAAACTAATGTCAGTTTTGTGGAGCTGAATCATTTTGTTACCATTTGGACCAGAAGTGTTATTGAATTGTGAATGGAACCTTGCAAGATTGTTGCATGCATGAATTTTTGAAATTGATATTATGATTCATCTTTTCTGAGGGAATCTCGTTCGATGGTTGATGATCATGAAAATGGCACCAACAAGCTAAGTTTATTGATAAAATTTCATCTTTTTATTCGGTATAGAAATTTACATGTGAGCAAACCGAACAAGTCACCAACTATTTTGCATTTTCTTCGGTCAAGGCCATTAATTTCAAAACGCATGATCCATACAATTCCATAAAATCATTCAAATTAACTCAATGCGCTTTTTCCAGTTTCTGCTTAATTTGTTTAACTGAAGTCACATGCTTCTAAAATTCAAAATGAACCAAATGTTATACATGTAATTTTCAACCTTTTGCTAGAAAGAAATATGAAGATCTTAAAAATGAGAATTTGTAGTTATGGCATGTAGCTGTAGTATTTCTTTCCGCACTCTTATTTTTGTGGTTACCAAATCCAGCCAATGTTATTATCCTCAAGGCTTCTCTACTACTAAATTTCTGAATTATTTTGATTTATTACTTTGATAAATTGTTAATGCTTGCTGTATCGCAACCTTAATAGAATAATCACTGTTACGTTGATTAACCGTGAACTGAATTTTAGATCCAAGGATGCTTACTACTGTAGAAGATATCATGGTGATGTGATCATGTTATGTTATTTGTGTGCTCTTCAGTGTCAACTTGTGGCTTAATTTCAGCCTTTGCTGTTCAGCCCTTAGTATGATAACAATGAGGGGTTGCTGGTCTTCCCTGAGGTTAATGGGAGAGATTTGCGGTACTACTCATAAGAGTTCATACTATGTTTTGGTATTACACAGTATAGGATTAACGGTGGTTCCTGTATCTTTCGTATTAAACTTACTCTTTGAGACTTCTTTGGGGTTTTTCCTTCTAGAAATATTTGGTATTGAAAAGGTAAACCAAAGCATCTTTAATGGAGTTTATAACAGTATTTGGTAAGTAGGCAACTGCTATGCACAGTAGCATGTAGGCATAGTTTTTAAAACCGGACCGCGAGTTAAACCGTGAGGACTCAGGGTTCAAGGTTTTGAAGGTCTGACCGGTCGAACCGTCGAGAGCCGCACATGCTTGTTAACAGTGAAAATATGAATAATCAAGTTTTATGTGTACTCAAAGAAATGAATAATAAAATTTGAAAGTAATCTATTTATAAACTAAAATTAATAAATTGCATTATTTAATAAAATGGTAAGGGCATAAACAAACACATGTTTTTTAGAATGAAATGGTAAAGTTTATGGTTTAAACGTCGGAACAGTTATGATTTTTTTGAAATATTTTAGTTGTTATTTTCAAAACAATACAAACGATGAAATTATCAGAATGAATTACACAACGAGAAGTAGGGAAAAACAAAAAACCGTGGTTTAACTCTGTAAAATTGAAGGTTGGACCGTTGGTTTGAAGGTCTGACCAGGGTTCATGCATGAATGAGGTCTGATTGAGTTCCGCGCCGTGATGGTCCAAGGTTCAGGGTTATTCGAGGTCGGACCGCGGCAGAGTCGGGTTTTAAAAACACTACCTGTAGGTGGCTGCATTGCGGTCGCGGGTCCCCTAAGAGGAATTCGGGGGGTCCGCCTGATTTTAAAAACAAATTAAAAATAAATTACACTGGGCCTCTTGAATTCCTCTCGGAGACTGAGAGTATGTAGGGACAGTCACTGCTCTTTTGTGCAATTAAAGCTCCGTGAAAGTCCGTAATATCTCAATTATATCTTGTTGCATTTTTCCATGGTTATGATATTTCAGTTTAACATTGGTGGATAGCAGAATTGTTTTGTTTTAAGTCCTATTATTTTTCGCTGTATCCGCCAAATAAAGACTATTTAGCATTTGTTTTAGCGGTATTAATGCATATGTGATTTGTCAAAATTTCTTTTAAAACAAATAAAAAAAACTACATTAAAGAGCTAATTTTAAGTTTTAAGTGTCAATCAAAGGTAGAAATCTATCGTATAAATGATGTGAGAATAATAATTAATCAACTTCAAATATTGGATTTTACATTTAATTAACTTTCTAACACATTCCCTATATCCTTTTTATTTATCTGGTTTATCTCCGCTATCATTTTTTATACTTTCACCACTACAGAATCGAATCGCAAAGCGCTTTAATTGTATAGCTGTACACAAGTGAAGTTGATGAAGATTATCTGTTCAGCTACTGGAAAACAGCTTATGATTTGCCCAGATATAAAATAATTCATGTTGAGATGTTAAAACAGTGGAATTGGAAAGTGCCACCTTGAGACCGGACAAGAATAGGGTAAGGTTGGGTGGATCTACTTGCATTTCTAGCGAACAAGCAATCAAATCCATGCACCTAAATTTACTTTGGCACTCTGTTATCTAGAGATGTTAAAACAGTGGAATTGGCAACATTTTATTCATTGAAAAAATGGTTGATTTTTGTTGTATGAATAACGCAAATTAGCGTAAACTCTTAGAGCATTCCCTGCAGTGTCGATTTCGATCGAAATGGGGAGAAAACACCGAATTCGCGTTCCAGCAGCGGCCAGAGCAGCGTGGGGGAGCAAATTGAAATGGGAACAATCCCCGTTCGTAATTGAAAGCGGCGATGTTATACGGTGGGTTGAAAACCGTTTAACACTTAGGGTTTTGATTTTGCAAGAAATTTGTGATAAATTGGCGAATTTGAGGCTTAGGGTTCCGACGTCCATGAACAAAGGTCTGTTGATCAACGAAAGCAATCAATTTTTTTTTTTTTTTTTTTTGACTAAACGGTTTTCAGAAAATCGTTTAGTGTTTAATTTAAAAATATATATATATATATATATAATTGACAGCGTGGGGGATTCACGCTTCAAAATGTTTGAGATGATGGGAATGCTCTTAGAAGTACACTCGAATTAGAAGAACAGAAGATGGACCCAAGATTGATGATGTCAAGAGAGGAGCTATATTTAAAGCTAAAAAATCATATGTACGAAGTTTTGATGATGATGACCATACAACAATACTATTAATATGTCTATCTAGTTATTTCATGTCAAAATGATGATGAAAAAGCTGGAAAAATGACCTAAAATATGGAAAGCTGAAACTTGAACTTAGGTCGGTTGAGGTAAGTAAATGCCTTTTCCATTGCACCATTCACGTTTTGTAAATTATAATGATTCAGTTTACTAAACAATGTTTTCGATTGAATAAACCAATCGACTAACGATTGTCAACTTGTTCTACCCTTTTTGGCAACTGAAATACTTTGCACAGTCGCATTGTGCGCGACTGTGTAATACTTGCGGGTATCACTACAAAGAAAATAGTGGGACATCTGTATTTTAAAAAAAAACTGAAAAAAAATTACAGTGAACCCTTGAATTTCACTCAGCGGGACACGCAAGTATTGCACAGTACCGCTGTGCCTGACTGTGCATAAAATTGCTCTTTTGGCAATGCTACCGTGTTTGAATTTACACCATTTCAATCATTTTCTCAATCAATTGTACATGTGTGAAACGACCGGTTTATTTTGAAGTGGTGCCTTAGTGTCTCCTTGATTTAGAGGTTGCATCTCTTAGCTCCTATAGCTACTTACCTTCATCAGTGACGAATTCAGAAGGTTGCAACCTTAAATTGACATTCCTACAACCATAATCCTCTAAACCATTCTTGAATCGCATGATGTTGAAACACAACTCTATGTTTTGATTTTCACTCCCAAACGCATGGTTATATAGCAACACTACAAATTCTAAGAAATTCACGTGATTCATAGATTTTGACTAATATGTTTCGTCTTCCTATCTCATATTTTAGTCGAATAAACACTTTGTCTTTACACCTCCATTTAATTTGGTTATTAGAGACATTGAATGTCAAACTGATATTTTGTATATCAAGATACGTTGTGTAGGAAATTAACATTTGTTACATTGCTTGTGATAGTTGTCGGTTGTTCAGGTGGAGTTTGTAAACCTATTCCTCCAACTGAAATAAAGATTTCGATGGTGAAATAACAAATGGAAGCTTCGGGACTGGATCTAGAACGGAACGTTTAACCAACATGAATCGACTATGTGATTTGCATTACAATTCATTGCATTCACGTTTTATACATTTATTGGCTATCAACTATCCTACGCATAGAGACTTAACAAAAGTGGCCTTAAAATGCATGAAATTATCATCGTGGAGTGTTGTATCATATAGTGACGAAATTTATACCATCATGACCGAAAAATTGAGGTAATGTGGTTCAACGAGTTTCGTAGTGATTCAATGTTTTACATGATCGTAGGAACGCAAAACGCATGACAATTTAATTGAGAAATAAAATAAAACTTATGCATGTACATATAAGTAAATGCACAAACCTCGAGATCTTTGCATTTACTCTGACACGCCCTTTTCATTCTCCTCTTTATCGTTAGTGGGTCCAAAGTTTTCGAGTTTAGATCTCCCCCGGTTGTGGGCGGCTATGTGTCGTGTTATGCGGAGAAACTTATCCATTGAACTCATGGTGAAAAAAATCTCTACATCTAGGGTGTTGTTGTTTAGGTGTTTGGGGGTGGTAATCGTTTTATGGTCGACGCTTAGGGTTGGGGATTGATATTAATAAAGGGCTAGTTTAACAAAACAGATATGTTTCTTGGTGTTCATAAATAAACTGTTTGAACTTCGACCTTACTTAGGTAGTTGCAACATTTTGTGGTCGATGAGAAGGGACCCAAGTCGCAATGATAAAGAGGCAACCAGGCTTCCAGTGTAGGAGACCATTATAATGAGCTTGAGAAGTGTCACACGGTCCAACCGACGGTGCATTGCTAGCATAACTTGATGTAATACCTTAATCTTTAAGGCCCAAATCTAAATGCTACACATACTACAATCATCTATAGTATTAACTTTTAGTGATAGGAAACAAATGCTTTGAGTCAATGTAACATCAGAAATCACGGGAATATGAATTTTTTTCGGATCCGCATTCATTAATAATAATTTATTACATTTTCCATCGTACACTACACGTTCAGATTAAAATATAATTGTTACAAAATATAACTCCAAGAGTGGCATATGAATATGACATCTTGGTTGATCAAAGTCTAAATATAGGCAGCATGTAACTTTGCCTTTATATACATCCAAATGAAATAACACATAGGGGAATAAATTCCTAAATAGCTAACGGCGTCTTGTACGTCTCGGGAAGCTTATTCGTTGAAGAACCTAAAAACCTTAACTCTCAATATACTCAATCGAGTACCCGAGAGTTTAAGGGGAAAACAAAAACTTTGGGTCAGTTAACAAACTGGAGTAAATAATAACTACTATCCCATAATCAGTGGGTATCTATTGAGACTATGCCACATAACAGAACATACTTTCCTCTTACTGATATAATGACATATAATAACCATTCTTGTGCTCGTATACTCACAGTAATTAGAACAACTGTAATAATAATGTGCAAAAGTGCAACAAAATGTGGATTACCCGACTAACTGTCTTAAATGTTTATTAATTAGCCATCATAATTACAAGTTACCTACTTGTCCACAACTTAACCACTAGTTTATTAAATCTGAGATTACCCATCATACATCATTTTAAGGATTACTTATCCCATAATATATAATAGGATTAGCCATCCCTTACCATTAGGCTTAACCACCCTCTCGCTCATGTAAAAATATCAGTTTGGATAATTACCCTCTTGGCTACATAAAAATTGAAGTTTACAGAGTAACCCTCCATTGGACATGAGTTATTTACCGACACTCCATAGTTATATCCATAGAATGGCCATGAGCTCATCAACACATGTGAATTAGCCATCATGCACATGCCATAATTTTACCAGTGCGATGACTATGAACATAACAAATATTTTTAATATTGTAACCCAGATATAATTAATTATATTAGTAATCCCAATATTACCCAAGAACAACAGAGCCCCACATTCCTATAAGCGACGATCCAAAAAAATTCATAGCTCATCGCTCTCTATTATAACCACAATTAAATCTCAGACTAATGTAGCTAAGTTAGACATCTAAGTTGTATGTTTATTCCAAATGAACGAATAGTGGAACAAAAAACTGAACTGACCAAACAAAGCCTAGAGAGTGGCTCACAAAGCATGTACATCCTCTGCTTTGAAAATCAAACCCTACATGGGTAAAAAATCATTAAATACCCAAGTATGGGTTTCGGTTTGGGACTTCTATTATTACTAGATGAGGATTTCTGGTCTTCTATCTAAATACCCGAGTTAGGGTTCCGGGATTTCAATCTATTATTACCAGAAGTGGATTTCTGGTCTACTATTAAATACCCGAATCTGGGTTTCGGTCGGGACTTCTATTATCGTCAAAAGTGGATTTATGGTCTTCTATTAAATACCCAAATCTAGATTTTAGAATTTCTATCATTTGCCAGAGGTGAACCTCTGGACTTCTGTCATGAATGCAGGAATATGGGCTGTAGAACTTCTATCTATACTTCCAGAAGAGGATTTTTGGATTCCTATTCTAATACCCTAATTTGGGTCCAGAACTGTAATTCTCATTTCCGAAAAAGGGATTTGCAAATCAGTACTCGGATTGATATCTCAGGTCTGCAATCTAAAAGCCTTCCGACGAAGATCGTGATCTCCCACATCTCACACATAGAGGTTTCCAAAACCTATATGTGCTAAATTGTTATTCATAATTCTGGAAAAATATATGATGTGAATGATCATATTACTTTATCACAAGGTTCATCTATTACTTGGTGACTCATATAAACTAAGCAAATTATTGTGTACCATCTTACTATTACCAGAAAGCTAACACAAGAATACTATGTGTTGAGATTATACATCGAGTGATATCTAAACAATTCAAAATACAACAAGGATTACACATCGAGTGATATCTAAACAATTCACAAAGATACTTTTACAGAATTATTTACAGTTATTTCACGAATTATCAAGTATGAAAGTTGAATCTTAATACCACAGTAACACCACATATATTACATCTCCCTATTTATATCATCCTGACACTTTACCTTGTAATAATTCTTGATGTCGGCCTTAACTCTCCTGCACCTCCTAGTAACAATCGGCTCATCTAATTCCCTGAGGAGGATTCACCAAATGAAGGAATTCCTCTATAACTAAGTTTTTTTAAATCCGGGTTAGGATTCTTCAAGGCAAATCCCAAGCCTTGCAACTTGCTTTCGTCTCCTCTAACTTAAACTCTAAGTTGGTAATTCGTTGAAGCTATCTACTCACCTCTTCATTGGAGTCGGTACAAGGGGTGGTCCTTATCCTATTCTTTAACTCAAGGATAGTCTTATCATTTTCTTTCAATCAACTTTCCAAAACAGTTACTTGCTTAGTCAAATTCTTAATGGTCAATTTTTGAACATAAAATGCTTTATCTCAAGTCATAGCAGGAGCTTGCTAATGACTTTTCTCTGGGTTGGGAAGGTGAAATTTTGGATTGACCCCCTATTTACGAGCAAAGCAAGACACAATTATTAACAGATCTTACTTTGAAAGGATGTTATTGATAAAATTATACTTAACAAAAAAGTTTGCTACATAAATTCTTAAATTTATTCAAACAAGCTTTGAACTGCTTTGGTAAGATACACCTTAAAGACTACAAAAGATGACCCTGTTTGTCAAAACACCTACTGTTTATGTTTCATATCAACTTAATACGTTGAGTTCTAAGTCTCTTCTAAATTATTACCTGATCATCACCTAAAAGGTTAAGGGGAAGTTGGCACTTCATAAATATGCGTCGAAGGTCTCATAGAAAATGATCCTCTTCAAATCCGAACATTGTTTGAGGAAAAGGTTTTCGTCGAGTATTCTTTCATTAGTCTAAAAAATGAGTATAAAGCATCTTTTGAAAATATATCTTTGAAGAGAATGAGACTCTGCAATAACATAGGATAAAGTCAGAAATCATCACTGACATCAACTTTAAAATACATGTTTCTACCGGATTTCGATATCGAAACCAGGCTGATATGAAGGGGTATCACAATGAAGTCGGTACTGAAGGAAACAATAGCTTAGAGAGTTAAGCCAACACTGAAAGAAAAAGGAAGTGGAGGAACAATTGTAAGGATGATACCGACACGTAAGGATGATACCGACACAAAGGATTAAGAAGGACAAGACCAAAGTGAAGAGTTAGCACATATGCTATTGGCACCAACAAGAAGGAAAATAGCTTGGTGGCGATATTAAGAAATGACAACGACTGCATGATGCCGTTACCAACTAATAACAAGCAACTGGCTTGGTACCAGTACCGGAAAAAGGAGACTGCAGCACGAAGACAACAAAGGCTGAACCACATGTCAAAGACCAATATAGGAGCAATCAAAGGGCTATCAATACCCGCAAGCTTGGTATCGATACCGATACCAAAGGAAACATCAAAGCCATAAAGGAGGAAGTATAAAGACAACACTCAGAAACACAAAGCCGATGACGACATTAAAACGGAAGAAAGCTATCCACACCAATATACTTGGCATTGATACACAGCATGGGGGTGGCACCAGAATTACAAGCAATAAAGAGCCGAGACCGATACCCACGTCATAAAGGCGGGTCGATACCAATGCTGAATAACCACTGCCAAAGCCGGAAGCTCTCGGAACTGGGCTTCTACTGATTCACTACCAAAGGGGGACTAAACTGCCTACAAATAAGACCCCGAGGGTCTCATTTTAGGGGACTTTTTCTCGTTCTCAAATCTTGAACCATTTCTTAGAGAGGAAACCCTAATTGTTAATAGATTTGGGGATTTCACTTATAATCATCCATGTATTCACACATGTGATCAATAAAAGAGAGATTCAACCCTTGCCATATATTCTACTTATTTTCTTATAGCTAATCCACGGCAAAGCCCTCTACTTGAGCATAATTATCGAAATAACCCTCATAAGCCATATAGCTTTCTACTTGTGCCGAGCTTATGATGCCCTTAACCCAAGGTAATTGTTGGTCCTTAAGTCTTGTAAGATTGATACTCACCTATTGAAGGAAGAGTAACAAATCTTCAGGCTTAAGACCTTGATATCTAGGAAACGACAAATGAAGTCGAACTTGAAGGAACTAGGTAATCCCTAGGTTCCCGTAGATCCACATCCATATCCTATATTCCGGTATTTATGAAAAATACACGAAAAATTTGGCACTAGAAGGAGGGCTTGGACCTCTGATCTTTTGGATAACCTACCAGATACCTAATTATTCCAACACGTTGATTAGATATTGAAGAAATATGCCATGGATAAAGGGTCTCGACAAGGATCTTATGAATCTCAGATAGCTACATTAGACATTGTTATTTTGAGAATTATCGAAGGATAGAAGCTAAGAATGGAAGCTTTGAAAATCATAAATAAGAAAAGGGAAGTAGAACAATACAACTCTAACCGTTGGAGCATTAATCCTTTCCACATAGGACAAACCCATACCTTTGCTTTAAGTGATCCTACATCAAAGGAATATAGTCTATTCTCTCACATAAAACAATCCATCCATGCACAGGCTAAGGGAACTATATTCGAGCAAAAAATAATGGAGGATTTTAATCACTTTACCTCAAGATGGTCTAGGAAAGTTGCACCTCGGCATCAAGATACAATGAAAAGGGAACTTGAAAATAAGGAAAAAGAAATAAAGTTAAGTAACAAAAGGGATAATTTCCGACGTCGAAAGGGATTCTTCGAGTTAAGATTACTTAAAGAATGTGAACTTACGACATCAATTGAGAATATCTACTTCCTAACCAAACACGAGCTTAACTTTTGGCCATCATTAAAGAAGAAACCCAAGAATGAAGTGAAATTGGGAGGGCCCTACTGCTACTGTCATACGATGAATGGACATGAAACCAATCGCTGTAGAGTTCTGAAAGGAATGATTATCAAGTTCTTCAATCAAGGCCAGTTATACAGATATGTAAAGAAAATCTAATCAGTTCTAACAAAGGGTTCCTTGAAGAAAGAATGTCTACATGGTTGGAAGTATGAAAAACTCCTTTAAAAATGGAACCACCAAAAACGGGCGAAGCTACCTACCATGGTAGAAAACCCTTGTCCGTGCCAAGATGGTCAAGAAAAGTCATCTCCTGGAGGGAGGCGATGTGTAAGCCTTTATCCACGCCTAAATCAGAAAGGGCCAGGTTAAAACATCAAAAGTGTAAGCCTTTGTTCCCAGGGCGGAGAAGCTAAAACCCTTACGCCCGCCTATGATGGCCTGGGTAACACACCCCTCGAAGGGGGAGGGGTGAGTGTAAGCCTTTATCCACGTCCAAATCAGACAGGGCCAGGGTAAAGCATCAAAAACCCTTATTCGCACCTACAATGGTCAGGTTAAGGCACCCCTTGGAGGGTGGTGATGTGTGAGCTTTTATCACAGCCTACGATGGCCAGGACAGAGCATCAAAAGATTGAGCCTTTACCCGCGCCTATGGTAGCCAGGGTAAATCGTCTAAACTCTTAACACCACCTACGATGGCCAGAGTATGGCACCTCCTGAAGGGAGGTTAGGTAAGTCCTTGGGACCTACTTGAGAATAAGCTGGCCAAGCGCACTGGACACACAAAGCCTAGAGAGTGGCTCATAAGGCTGACACGACCAAACAAAGTCCAACAATGGCTCACAAATCAATTTAAAGCCCAGAGAGTGACTCATAAAGACGGTACATCCTTTGCTTTGAAAAACAAACCCGAAAAGGGTATCCAAACTATAAATACCCGAATCTGGGTTTGGTTCGGGACTTCTATTAACTACAGAAGTGGATTTTCGGTGTCCTATTAAATACCCGAATTAGGTATGGTTCGGGACTTCTATTAACTACCAAAAGTGGATTTCTGGTCTCCTATTAAATACCCGAATCTGGGTCTGGTTCGAGACTTCTATTAACCACCCGAAGTGGATTTCTGGTCTCCTATTAAAAACTCGAATCTGGGTTTGGTTCGGGACTTTTATTAACTATCAGAAGTGGATTTTTGGTCTCTTATTAAATACCCGAATTTGGGTTTGGTTCGAGACTTCTATTATTATCAGATGTGGATTTATGGTCTTTTATTAAAAGCATGAATCTGGATTTCTGTTCAGGACTTCTATTATTACTAAAAATGGATTTCTAATCTTTTGCTAAAATACCCAAATTTGGGTTTCAGAATTTTTATTATTTCCATAGGTAGATTTTTGGACTTCTATTATGAATGCCTAAATATGGGCCGTAGAACTTCCATCTATAGACTTCTGGATTCTTATTCTAATACCTAATCTAGGTCTCAAAACTGTAATTTTCATTTTCAAAAAAAGGACTTGTAAATTAGTACTTGGGTTGGTACCTCGAGTCTGCTATCTAAAAACCCTTAAACGAAGATCATGATCTTCCACAGGGAGATCTTCTGAATTTATATGCGTAAAATTGCTATTCAAAATTTTGACAAAATATATGATGCGAAGGATAATGTTATTCTATTGCAAGGTTCATCCACTACTCAGTTATAAATCGGATAGATGTATCATATAAATTGAGTAGGCTACAATATATACCTTACTCCAAAACATAAAAAATTATATGATGAGTCTTATGCAGAATAATGCAGAAGAAATCCCAGAGGAGGATGTTCAAAACACAACAAGGATTACACATTAGGTGATATTTAAACAATTTACAAAGATACTTTTGTAGAATTATTTACAGTCATTTCACGAATTATCAAGTACAAAAGTTAGATCTTAACATCGCAGTAACACCAACTATATTACATCTCCCTATTTATATCATCCTGACACTTTTCATGGTAACGGTTCTTAATGTCAATCTTAATTCACCTGCATTACCTGACAACAATCGACTCATCAAATCCTTGAGGAGGATTCACTAAATGAAGGAATATATTGATAACTAAGTTTTTTGATCGAGGTCAAGACTCTTCAAGGCAAACTCCCAAGCCTTACAACTTGTTTTGGTCTCCTCTAACTCAAATTCTAAGTTGGTAATTCATTGAAGAAATATACTTATCTCTTCATCAGAGTTGCTGCAAGGGGTGATCCTTATCTGACTCATTAACTCAAGGATATTCTTATTTATTTTTCTTTCAATCACAAAACAGTTACTTGCTCAGTCAAATTATTAATGGTAAAATTTTGAATATAAAATGCTTTGTCTCAAGACGTAGCAGGAGCCTCTTTAAGAATGCCCCTCTGCCCTACGATTGCTAAGGACTTTTCCTTGGGTTGGATTGGTGGAATTTTGGATTGATACCCTCTATTTACAAGCAAAACAAGACATGGTTATTCACAAATTTTACTTTGAAAGGATGGTATTGATAAAATTACACTTAATAGAAAAGTTTGCTACATAAACTCTTAGATTTCTCCAAACAAGCTCTGAACTGTTTTAGTAACGTACACATTAAAACTACAAAAGATGACCCTATTTGTCAAAATACCTACTGTTTATGTTACATATCAACTTAATATGTCTTCTAAATAATTTCATGATCATCACCTAAAGGGTCAAGGGGAAGTTGGTCCTTCATACAAATGCGTTAAAGGTCACCTAGAAAGTGATCCCCTTCAAATTCAGATGTTGTTTGAGTAACAATTTGCGTCAAGTATTATCTCATTAGTCTAAAAATGAGTATAAAGCATCTTTCAACATCTTTGAAAAGAGTGAGATTATGCCATAACATAAGATAAAGTTAGAAATCATCCATGTCATCAGCTTTGAGATACCTCTATCTAGATCATAATATTTTTGATAAAGCAATATAATCATTCAGCAACTTCTCATGCTCTATATGAGATTGAATTGTTTCCTTCTATTTCTTATCCAACAATGTCTTGTGGCATAAAGCAATGTTTTCCTTGGCTATGCATCATTATAGGGAACCAATTACCATGAATTAAAAAGGGAAGAAAACACTTTAAAAAGCGAAAGCCATACCTGAGAAGTAGGAACTTCCGACTGAGCAAGATGCTCTTTTCCTTTTTGCCCCTGGTCAGAGGGACCACTATCCTTAGCAAGAGTTTTAGCCAAATCCTGATTAGTAAGAGCATTTGAAGGATCAAGATTTGCATCCTTGGAGACATGAATGTCGTCAAAGAAGGAGAAAGAATATCAACTACCCTACTAAAGTCATCACAACGATCTTTGTCTTTGGAACCAAGATCGTCGCCATTATCACCTCTCTCATTGTCAAGGGCAGCAACATCATGTTCCTCCTCTTCGTCATATGGGATAAAATCATAAGGAAGATCCTCAATATACAGAAGCTGTTCAGGATCCATCGCATCCCATTTAGAGACATTAATCCCTTGCTTCATTTTCTCAGTTCAGTTCATAATGATGCCCATAATAGGGGGATCAATTGATGGTTCCATTTAAAGATACTTTTAGAAATTATCCGAGTATGCCACAAAAAGGGCGTCTTCGAAAGAGTTCGACATTGCCTCTGGAAGATAAGAGTCCAAGAATTAAAGAAATTCTATCTTTAGCATCAGAAATTACCCGTTTTGTATCAGAAAGCGCATTTTGGATCTTTGAAAGATGGTTGTCTTTCTCTTTTAGCTTGTCGGCTTAGTTGATCATTATTCGTGCTTTCTCATCTTTAAGATTCTGTTTGGATGGCTCAAGAGCTTAAACTTTGCCAGATAAAAGATTTTGGCCTTTTTATCTCCTTGGAGTTCCAACTCAACCTTTTCAAGTAATGTTTTTAACTCCATATTTTCTTTCTCACATTGTTCCTTCGCTATACTCAAGGCATTGGCCTTAGACTACAGGGAAGACTTCTCCTAATTTAATTTCACAATCTCAAAAGAAAACGAAGTAGACATATCCTGAAGGGAGAACCATTTCTTTGTTATTTGAATAAAAGAAAGAAGAATCAACATTTGTGTAAGAATGGAAAACAAATAAATTCTGAGAAAAACAAAGGTGTACCTGAATCTTTTGATTGAATAACAGTTTTTTGTAATTTCTTCAAGTCTGAAGACGAGGAGAGCAGCATAGTGTTGGTAATATCTTCAAAAGAAAGAGCAAGTCTTACAATTTCGTCAAAATCTTGAACTTGTGAGGAGGGCCCCGAGGGGTAGGCATGTTTGGGAGAAGAATGCATGTTTAGCTCATGTTCCACCAAATCCAAGGATCTTAGAGAATCAGGCACCCAAATGCGGTTAACGAATTCACTGCCCATGGTCTTCATTTGGGAAGAATAAACAACGGGAGTAACACTAGTGGAAAGAGCAGTAGGATCAGGGGAATGCTGCTAGTCAGACTCAGCTACAATGTCCTTAACAAGATAAGAAGAGGCGGACGCCCGATCTTTTTTCTTTTTAGAAGCTGGCATAAGCAATCATAATAGATTTTCTCTTAGCTGTGGCCTTAGATTGAGCCAAAGCATCCATAGTAGATTGCCCAGCAGAAGCCTCAGTAACTAGCCCAAGCAATGACATCATAAAAGTAAAATCAGATAATTTGAATGTGAAATAAAATATCGAGATCACTATAGAAGAGCCACCTTACCCGAAGCGCTCGAAAGCAAAGTGGTCAATGGAGTAAACAAGTCCGAACCCAAAGTTAAGTGCTTAGGACCAGAAAAGTGGAGGGGTGGTTTCCCCCAATGTCTTTTGTCCTGAAGGGAGAAAGGCGTGCTTCTGGAGGTTGTCCAAAGTCAGCAAGACGATCGCTTTCCCAATTTCTCGGAAGCCTTATAAATTACGTCAACAACTTGAGCCTCCTTATCACTTAAACTTTTCTTCGAGAGAGTGGAGGCTGAAAAGAAACAAAGGTTAAACAAAGTATTGATGACACAATAGATACAGAAGAATAGAAACTCACCAGAAATAACAAAAGTGGCCGTGATATCCGGAGGGCACCTGATATAGAAAATTTGAGTTCCCATCCTTTAAACTTATTATTATCATCACTGATCAGTTTCTTTGAAGGATCATAGGTGAATCCACTCCTTTAGCCAAAGAAAGTCATAGAAAATGGTGAAGAAGATGAGCGCTGAGGGAAGACTTCCCCGACTCAAGAGCAAGCAACCCAAGACATAAAAGATAGGTATATGTGTTTGGAGTCTGTAACACCCCGTGAATTCTATAACGTTAAGTTTCACAAATTAAAGTATAATTAATTCTAAATGAAAGAATTAAGGGAAATGGGTTACGCCATTGCGTTCGTCTCGGAATTCTTCTTGAGATAGAGTCCGAGTTTGCGTGAATCGGACTCCATATGAAGGAGTTATGGCCTTTGGAAGTTTCAGATTAAAATTTAAATTCAAACAGCTCAGTTTAAATTTCAAAATTCGAATTTCAGGTTCAAACTGGGCTGGGCGGGAAAATTCCCGCCCAGAGATCAGGTCGACCATAGGGTCGACCATGGTGTCGACCTAGTCACCCCAGGTCGACCTGGTCCCCCCCAGGTCGACCATAGTGTCGACCTGCCTGGTCGACCTGGCTGGCCAGGTCTGGCTCTGGCTAGAATTTATGTGGCTCTGTGTGTCACTAGGGCTGACGTGTCACCTCTTGATTGGCTCTTTGAACTTTGAATGGCCTAGATTCCTCCTGTCTTCATCTGACCGCTCAAAACAACTTAAAAATCTATAAATACACCCTAAGTCTCAATTGAAAATTCACACAAAAAAATAAGAAAGGAGTCGTCATGCTGCTAGGGAGGAATTGAACATAGCCGTCAAGTGAAAAAAGCCTAGAGACGAATCAAATTAAGAAGAAGATTAAAGTATAATCAAATCTCAAATCGAAGTTTAGAGCTTCAACAACAATTAAAGAAGAGTAATTCAGCCTTTCTGCATCAACACTAGTTTATTATCCTTTCTTAAAACCACGAAAGGCAAGTACAGTTATTTTCCGCTATAAAATGTAATTATAATTGTGACATGATTATAAATCTAAATCTGAGGTTATGTATATCCTTATCTGTCAGATCTGTTTCCTGTAACTATTCTGTACCTCTTTCTTCTTTCTGCTTTATAGCCAGGCTACTACGAGCCTGCGCCGCATCTCATAAGAGATTAACGCACAAACGCTAAATTTTGGGGACAAATAATAATGCATAATTGGACATGAAACTGTTGCCTATGAGACTATTGCCCATGACTATGATTCAATTGACTATGGGACTATTGCCTATGACTATGATTCATTGACTATGAAACTATTGCCTATGACTATGATTCATGCCTATGAGAATATTGCCTATGACTATGATTCACGCCTATGTGCCTGTTGCCTATGACATTGAATAGGAAACTATTATGATTATTCGTCCATGACTATTGTGGTTAATTGCCTATAACTATTGTAGTTAGTTTCTTATACCTATTCCCTTAATGATGTTAGATCTCATATTTATTATGTAACTTTGCTAGTTTATTCCCATTCACTGTTATGTACATCGAGCCTATAGGGCCATTTCATGAGTATTTAGAGAACTTATGGAAACATGTTATACGGGGATTGGGCATAGCTTAATTAAGTAAATCTGGCATTGCAAATATGTTGGCATAATCTGAATTGGCTATAATAGAGAATGATTTACATGGACATAGTGGTAAACTAGAATATTAGATCTAGTTTTGACATGAACTGTAAATGGGAATATTAAGATTAAAATTTGGGGCATATATTGTATTATGAATTATGACCTTGATTTAGGAATGTAAGTTTAGGCTAAATTTATGATTGGGAAAGACATGTAAAATAGAGTTTTAGATATATATAATCTGCTAAATTTGTTATATTGCCTAATCTGCTAGTTATGTTTTATTGCCTAAACTGCTAATTAGATTGAATGGCCTAATCTGCTAATTATGTTAAATTGCCTTATCTGCCAAATCTGCTAAATAGCCTAATCTGCAAGCTCTGTTATCTGCTTAATCTATTGAATGACGTAATCTATTGGAACTGAAATGCTGAAATTTGAAGTATGTGAATCTGTAGGCTCGATTTAAAATTGAGCAAAACTTGTTAATAGAACCTCGAATAATCTGCTGTAACCTGTACAGAAGTTTAATCTGTTAAATAAATAGGATTAGTCTGATATCTGAAAATATGTATTGGAATGAATTGGCTATGCCACGAGATTAGACTCTGTTTGCGGTAGAAGCCTGCCCGGAACCAACCGGCTTAACCAGCGACCGCAAACTGTCAGTCTAATGTGATAGGTCGTAGACATAACTAAAATATGCTTAGACACGAGGTTAGGTTTGGCTTGTGGCAGAAGTCTGCCCGGAACCGCCCGGCATTTCCAGCGGCCACAAGCTACCGACCTAATGTGAGAGGTATGTGCATTAATATTTAATTAATGAAAATCTGGGATAAATATGATGTCTAAAACGTGTTGGGTGGATAGGGTTAAACCAATTGGACTAATGAATTAAACAAACCCGTTTCATGAATCTGTAGGCCCAATTACAAAGTTAGACAAATATGTAAATCTATTAAATCCGTATATCTGATCCGTTAGTCTGAAAACTTGTCTGATCTGTGAACTAGTTGATCTGAACTCTGTATGTCTGAACTTGTAAACAAGTTAATCTGAAATCTGTTAGTCTGGGGACACAAGGGTAGGAGGGAAATTACTTGTGTCATCTGTTGTTTGGGACCCATATTAGTCAGTAACCCTTTCTGGTATCAAAACTTTGACCCAACAGTAGGTAGGGTCTGGGCACGCTTACTGAACTAATTATAAGTGGTTCATTCTGATAATGGCGAGGGGTGTTGATGGTGCGTTCCAACCGGGTCATGTGCGTGCATGGATCCCAGTCTGCCTCTAAGGATGTAAGACGCCGTGACATCTATAAATAGGTATGTGCCAATTGGTTGTCACTTTAGGGAGTGATACACCCTATTGTGGAGCTGACACAGGGTATTTATGTATTAGAGAGTCGATCGCTTGGGGTAGGGTTTTAGGGTACACTTAGTTCTGTCTGTTTCTGTTGGTACTGTCTGTTTCTGTTGGGTGGCAACACCTGTCTGTGTGGTACCGTCTGTTCGGGTGGTAAAGGCCCATTTACTAGTGTACACCTAATTCTACATTCTGTTTCCGTAGAGATTAATCTGTTTCTGTTTCTGTACCTTCTGTTCGGGTGGTAAAGGCCCATTATTAGCATTCTGTTTCTGTCTGCCTCTGTTCGGGTGGTAAAGGCCCATTATTAGCATTATGTTTCTGTCTGTCTCTGTTCGGGTGGTAAAGGCCCATTATTAGCATTCTGTTTCTGTTTGTCTCTGTTCGGGTGGTAAAGGGCCATTCTTAGCATTCTGTTTCTGTTTGTTTTTGTTGGGGTGGTAGAGGCCCATTACTAGCATTCTCTTCTGTGGAAATTATTCTGTTCCCGTTTCTGTTTCAGTTTAGACATTATGGTGACACCTAATCCTGTTATACTAGTATTAGTGCAGAGAAATGAAAAGTAATATTATTCTGTTTAACCTAAGTACATCTGCTGCTCCTGTTACTATTATCTCTTATCCAGCTTATTTTCATTTCATGATTATTATTATCTTTTCATATGCTGAAAGTCACTGGACTTGCCAGACTTTATGTCTGACCTTGCTTGTTTTCACCCCTTTTCTTCCGTTCCCCCCAGGTTTTCCAAGGAGGGAATACTTTAGCTTGATCCGGATTTCTTCTGCTTGAAGTACTTGAAGTGCGTAAAGCATGGCTTAACTTCTTATGGCACCTTCTGTGGGGATTATGGTTCTAAAGTTCTGTACTCTGATGATTTTCTGAGCAAGACTGATATTTATGTACTTGAGTTTTTGGTAAAGATGTAACCAAACTGTGAAAGCCCGTAACTTCCCCAGTAAGGAAAGCCCGGATTACCTTGAAAACACGACAAAATAGACCACAAACATAAGAACATTTCATTGTTAATTACAACAATTCCATCAGAATACCAGAATATACAGAGTGTGAATAAATATTATACAACAAAGGATATCAGATATTACAATAAATTACGTAGCAGCAAAAAACAATATAAAACACAACTAGAAGTAATGCACGGATACAGAGCTTTCCGAGCATCGTTCCAGCTGTAAGTCAGGATCCTGTGAATATAAATCTGCAAAACCAAAACTACTAGCTGCCCGTGTCGAGAATAAGGGCACCCAGAGTTTAGGTTAAAACAATAAACTCCAGGTCAGTCATGTGACTGGTGTGAGAACTAAAACAGTTATTTAAAACTTTACTTTAAAAGAGAGTAATTCAAGGGACTGT
This sequence comes from Allium sativum, assembly GCA_030737875.1. Taxonomy (NCBI): domain Eukaryota; kingdom Viridiplantae; phylum Streptophyta; class Magnoliopsida; order Asparagales; family Amaryllidaceae; genus Allium; species Allium sativum. Next base: position 415,636,781 of record CM060913.1, on the reverse strand, counting down.
GCCGTATAACACGGAATGGGTTTCCTCCCAAGAATACCAGTGCATAGAATAAACAGCGCAATGCTTTTTCGAAAAATGAAGCTATTATAAGACCCAGGTCCCATCACACAATGCAACGCAAACCGGAGGATAGGGTTTTCCCTTATAATAGCCAAACATGCTTAATACGTTTAAAACAAATCATTTGATACTATAATAAGTGTATAATGTCAAAACAATTTCAATCATAAATATCAATCATAGACGGCATAGTATCCCATGCTACTATGTCGCCATACTAGGCTCTACAAATAAAACTGAAATACACGTATTGGAAATTGGATTTCCGTCATGAGTCGAGGCAAGGGGCAAGCTCCTCTCCGCTTCGAGACACTCTAGCAAATGCCTCAGGACTACACACTCTGGGCAACCCTTGGATCTTCAGGGCCGGTCCTCTCTTACGTTTGAGGATTAATTATTCCTGAACACACGTTTCCCGGTCCTTACAGACCTAAAATTGAGGTGCCTCGCATCCAACAACCACATAGGTGAAAAGTATATAAATGTCAAGGCTGGTAGGTCACTGACACCACCATAGCTAGAAAGAAACGTCGTGCTCTCCCCGCAGTCACTATCCCGTTTTTGACTCATACCGAGGTGTCAGGCTAGCGAATTCACGCTATACACAAAGCTACGCCATGTAGGCCGTGATTTGATCATCAACCACAAGACTTTGCTTTTTAACAGAAGCCTTGATCAATTGCCACTTAGGCATGCCACACTGGGAATTCATGCCATGCGACTGATGTCCATCAATATACAACCTCTGAGCTCGTACGTCTCAGAGAAGGGCGTTAAGCAAAAGAATAAATTCTCCGCCGCCAAACAGATGTGTATTTAATAGAGATCAATCAACATAGAATAAAATCCAATGTCAGACACACAGTCCATTTACAAGTTCGTTCTGGCTCTGAACGAAACCGGAGGCAGTTTCCTCGCATATCCATCGATCTCCAAGTACGTTTGGACGACACCAACTGATTCCCTCATCTTGGGTGTACAGCCCAATCAAGATCATCAGTAATCACCCAAACGATTTGAAGACTTCCGGTCTTCGACCACCGTCATCATCTTCGACTTATCGTCGAATCGGTTATTCAGAATGGGCATAAACCCGGCCTTTCCGAACAACCCGCATATATAGTAAACAAATGTTACACAAACACAACATACGTCTCATTCCAATTCAGCAGCCACTAACCGTAAATCAGCAAGAGAACAATTTCCCAAATATTAACCCCGAAGGCCGAAACCAACATCAGATCAATACCCAGGAAACCATTCTTATTAACTAACCTACAGCTAGTTTCTAAATTTCATAATCTTAGGGAAAGGTTCCCATTAATTTTATCAAAGATAAATTCTTTTAAATTTATTCTTTAATCTTCCTTTGGATATCATTTCAAACCAAATTATGGTTTTCCAAACTAGTCGAAATTAGCAAACCGCACCGAAGTAATTATTTATTTTATTTCCCAATCCCAACCTATTCATCCCATGAAGCAAAACTGGTAATACTCCATATCTAACACCATGGTGTTATTGGTAAATTTAATTACCATTTCACGTTCAAATCTAATTAAAGATTTAACTATCGCTTGGAGCAAAACTGGTGATACTCCATTCTCGCTTATTTTCCAAATTTGATAATTTAAATTATCAATTCACATTTCAATCTAATTGCAGATTCATTAAAACTCCCTTTACTGGGTTAAAGAACTAATGTCATTTAAAACACAGTTCACGATAAACCCAAATCACATTATATTTATTATTGGGTTAAAGAACAAATGTTATTTAAAACACCATTCACAATAAACCCACAAATCAATTCTAATTCAATTCCAATTCAATTCCAATTTATTTATTTAAAAATAGTTGGGTTTTTATTTTAGTTCAAAACTAGTTCATTTCGATAAAAATCTATTTTTACCTTTACAAATGTGGGATTTTTCACCCTAGTTCTTCACAAATCATTTCTTATGATTTTACACAAATTATTACTATTTTTAATAATTTTATCGAGGCCCGTACAGTCGATTTCCAATAATGGCCATCGAACTGCACTTACAGCGAGCTTTTCCAAATTTGATTTGGACGTATCTCCAAATCCAACTGTTAGATTTTAAATTTCTAATATTCGTTAGAAAGCTCTTTTCGATACGAACCCAACGGTTCCGGTTTTAGGAGAATCCAACGGTCGGATCTCCCGTAATGTCCGTTCGAAGTCAATGGTTGAAATTTACGAACTACCGCGATGCGGCGCGTTCTATTCAGGCCATTATATTATATATATAATATATATTTCATCGATTTCTATTTAAAACGAATTTTATAAATAGTTTTAAATTCGTTTCAAAAACAATTTCAACTTCCATTTCAAATTCAAACCAAAATTGAATTTTTCCTTATAAATTCGTTTTAAATTCATTTCAATTCAATTCAAATTTCAATTCAATTTGAATTCATTTCAAATTGATTTTTTTTATTCTATTTCAATTCGTTTTCAATTCAATTTGAATTCATTTTCTATTCAATTCAATTCGAATTCGTTTTATATTCAATTCAATTCGAATTCGTTATCTTTTCAATATTCATTAAAAAATGAATATAATCGATATAAATATCGTTCGCGTCAAAATAGCGCATCTCTAATCAACACGGCTTTATATTTTTCAATAACTTCGTTATTCTATTCAACAAATGAATCTATATTTCTTTCAATACATGACTCTATATTTTTGTCAACACATGACTAATCTCAACGAATGAGTACTATCCACGTGTGACTATTTTTGTTATTTAATATATTTTATAAAAATTATGGTATCTATCGTTTGATTTAAATCAGACTCCAACCGTAAATTAGTAAGAGAACGATTCCCTAAATATTAACCCCGAAGGCCGAAACCAACATCAGATCAATATCCAGGAGACCACTCATCTTATCTATTTTTCAGTTAGTTTCTAATTTTATATATGATAAAAATGTAAATTTTATTGTTAAAATATTTCGTTCAACACATGGCTAATCTCAACGGATGAGTACTGTCAACACATGAACCTTTATTTTATAATATTCTTTATTTTCTAATTTGGAATGAGGCCCAATCAATCACCATTTAGCGTTAACTATATGGATTCCATACAACACATGTATATAAATAGCAACGATAAACAATCAACCATCATCCAAAGTGCACCACTTTGTATAAGCATCAAATATAGATATCTAACGCTTATAACATCCTGTCAATCAATCGATCAACATACAACTAATTATTGGGATTAGTGTATGCCGTATTTTATTCCAATACCCGTGTCGGGTTTCAAATCAACAAACACAAATTTTTATTTGTGCAGTTGGGCGATGTGTAAAATTTATCGTCCCAATCAATGTCCTTCAAATAGGTGTACATAAACAAACCGTCCGGTTTGTAAATGAATATTTATTTATTCACATTCACGTTAAAAATTATATTTTTAACGACCAAATTATTTTATTCAACCTATGAATATTCTATTCGGTTCATTTATTAAATAAAATGATATCTTTATTTTTCTAACTTATTTTAGAAAATTTCGGCGGCATAACGACACGATACTAGAAACGGGACGAGGCCTAGCCTTATCCCCGGTCTAATAATGGCCCACGCCATACACATATCAATCAAATACATTCCATTTCACCAAACAATCAAATTCAAATAATCTAACCAACTACATAACCAAACAAACATGTCCATGGTCTGTGGACGATGGTGTCGGGTGCTGCTAAACACCATCTGCATCCTAGTATATATTTATATAACTAGAAAAGAAAAGTTAAAGTGAAAAGTTCTCACCAAAGCTAATCCAAACACCACGACTCTTCATATGTAGGAAATCTTCATCGTGCTTGCCCTTTGTCACTTTCGTCGCTCGTATTCACTACATATATAAAAATCACATTTTAATATTCCCCTAGTATATAAAAATTCTATTTTCAATCCGCTGCCCATATAAAAATCGAATTTTTATTTACTCTATCTTATAAAAATCATATTTTTATTCTTTTACATTAATAAAAATTATATTTTTAATCTCTTCCTTATATAAAAATTATATTTTTATATCCGCTAACTTCATATAAATAAAACCCGAATCTTTATAACTCGTTATGCATGATAAAAATTATAACCTCGTTGTCCTAAAAATTCATATTTTTATTTAAATAAAAATCTGTACTTCTTTGAAATACAAATCTATACTTTTCATAATAAAAAATCAAATCTTTTTTATTAACAAAATCAAATCTTTTGTAATTCAAAATCCAATCTTTTTTATTTATTTATAAAACAATGCATATTTTTAAAACAATTTCAGTTTTATAATTCCTCTTACAAGATAAATATTATATTTTCATCGCCTTCTACATATAAAAATCGAACCTTTATGCTATTAAAAATCGAAGTTTGAAGCTGTTAAAAAAAATAAAAACTTACTGTTTAACGAAGAGGAGAGGCGCAAGGGGAGGGGAATCACGGCGCTCTCAGGCGAGGTGGGTGGTTGGCCATCGTCGGTCGTCTGCAGGTGGTGGTGGCGCGTTCAGGGCCTTCGCGGTGGTTGCGGTCTTTGTCCATGGAGGTTTCGGTTGGGGCTCGGTCGATGGGAGAAGGGAGGCGCTGAACGGAGGGGGGGGGGCGATGGCGAAGGTGGCGGAGCGCGACTGTGAAAACCCGTAACTTCCCCGTAAAGGAAAGCGCGGATAGTTCGAGAACAAGCCACAACAGAACGCAGACGGAAGAACATTTCATTGTATATTACAACAATGCATCAGATTACAAGAATATACAGAGTATAAACAAATAAATATTACACAGAAATATCAGAGATTTAAATTACATTTAAATACATAGCAGCGGAAAATAATACAATACACAACTGAAGGAGATATACGGATACAAAGCTTTCCGGATAGCGTTCCAGCTGTAAACCAGGATCCTGTGAATATAAATCTGCAAAACCAAAACTACTAGCTGCCCGCGTCAAAATAAGGGCACCCAGAGTTTAGGTTAAAACAATAAACTCCAGGTCAGTCATGGGACTGGTGTGAGAACTAAAACAGTTATAAATCTTTATTTTAAAGTTAGGTAAATCAAGGGACCACGCCGTATAACACGGAACGGGTTTCCTCCCAAGAATACCGGTGCATAAAACAAACAGCGCAATGCTAAATAAAGAAAAATGAAGCTATTATAAGACCCAATTCCCATCACACAATGCAACGCAAGCCGGAGGATAGGGTTTTTACCTTATAATAGCCAAGAATGCTTGATACGTTTAAAAACAAATCATTTGATACTATTATAAGTGCATAGTGTATAAAACAACTTCAAATCATAAGTATCAATCATAGGCGACATGAGCGTCCCATGCCACTATGTCACCATATATAGGTTTACAAATAAAACCGCAAAGTCACGTATTTGGAAATTGGATTTCCATCTATGAACCGAGGCAAAAGATAGTCCTCAACCGATTCGAGACTCTCTAGCCCGAGCCTTAGGATCAGAACGCATCAACCCTTTAGATCGTCAGGGCCGGTCCACCGATGTGGATTATTATGCCTGAACACTACGTTTCCCCGCCCTTTGGGGCGTAAATGAGCCAACGAATGACTCCATCGGACCCAGATCGTCCGATCAAACCGAGGCGCCTCGCAACAGCAACAACCACACAGGTGAAAAGTATATAAATGTCAGGGCTGGTAGGTCACTGACACCACCCTAGCTAGAAAGAAACGCATGCCCTCCCTGAGGTCCTCTCCCGTTTTTGGTTCACAACCGGGGTGCGAAACTCGCGAAGTAAACGTTACACAAAGCTACGCCACAAAGGTCGTGCTTCGATCATCAACCACAAGACTTTGCTTTTCAACAGAAGCCTTGATCATTTGCCACTTAGGCATGCCACACAGGCAATTCACTCCATGCGTTTGATATCCATCAATATATAACCCCTGAGCTCGTACGTCTCAGAGAAGGGCGTTAAGCAAGAGAATAAATTCTCCGCCGCCAAACAGATATATATTTAATAGAGATCAATCACACGGACTAAAATACAATGTCAGACACACAGTCCATTTACAAGTCCGTTCTGGGTCTGAACGAAACCGGAGGCACCTAGTACCCCGCATATCCATCGATCTCCAAGTACGTCTGGACGATCACCAACTGTTTCCATCTTCTTGGGTGTACAACCCAATCAAGATCATCAGTAATCACCCAAACGACGTGAAGATCTCCGGTCTTCTACCATCGTCTTCATCTTCGACTTATCGTCGTATCAGTTATTCAGAATGGGATAAACCCGGTCTTCCCGAATAACTCGCGTATATTTTAAATAAGTGTTACACAAACACAACATACGCCTCATTCCAATCCATCAGTCACTAACCGTAAATTAATCAAGAGAATAATTCCCCAAATATTAACCCCGAAGGCCGAAACCAACATCAGATCAATATCCAGAAAACCATTCTGCTTAGCTAACCGACAGTTAGTTTCTAAATTTCACATCCATAGGGAAAGGTTCCCATTAATTTTATCAAAGATAAATTCCTTGAATTTATTCTTGAATCTACTTTTGAATATCGATTCAACTAGTCGGGATTAACGAACCTTACCGAAGTAACCATTTGTTTTAATTTCCCAACCCCGACCTATTCATCCCATGAAGTAAAACTGGTTATACTTCATATCTAACACCATGGTGTTATCGGTAAATTCAATTACCATTTCACGTTTAAATCTAATTAAAGATTTAATTATCGCCTGGAGCAAAACTGGTGATACTCCATTCTCGCTCATTTCAATCTAATTAAAGATTCATTAAAACTCCACTTAGTTTTAATCGTCAACTGGGTTAAAGAATCAGTGTCATTTAAAACACGGTTCACGATAAACCCAAAACCACATTCCATTAATTATCGGGTTAAAGAACGAGTGTTATTTAAAACACTGTCCACGATAAACCCAAAAATCAATATCAATTCAATTCCAATTAAATATTATTTAATTGGTACACTTCATTAAATCTAAATAAAAAGATTTAATCTTTTCTCAACTGGGTTCAAGAACAGTGTTAGTGAAGACACCATTCACGACAAACCCAAATCACATTTGATATTCAATACAAGGCTCTGAATAGAAAATATATCGGCTGATATTCAATATCAAATTCTACGATTAACAAATGTCATATTGGAAATAACGATATAAATATATATCTTTCAAATTTCCATAACAACATCTGTATAATCACGAATTCCAACATCGAAATATTCCGAAGACAATTTCGATTCAAATTCACTCCATTGCAATCATTGGAAATTCTGGTTATTTTTAAAACCCTTTTCAAATTCAATTTATTTATTTAAAAATAAATAGAATTATAATTCTAGTTCAAAACTAGTTCATTTCGAAAAAAAATCTATTTTTATCTTTTCAAATATGGAGTTTTTCATCCCAATCCTTTCTAAATCATTTCTTATGATTTTACACAAATTATTACTATTTTTAATAATTTTATCTAGGCCCGTACAGTCGATTTCCATCAATGGCCATCGAATTGCACTTACAGCGACCTTTTTCAAATTTGATTTGGACATAATTCCAAATCCAACCGTTAGATTTCAAATTTCTAATATTCGTTAGAAAGCTCTTTTCGATACGAACCCAACGGTTCCGGTTTTAGGAGAATCCGACGGTCGGATCTCCCGTAATATCCGTTCGAAGTTAATGGTCGAAATTCGCGAACTGCCGCGGCGCGGCGCGTTCTATTCAGGCCATTATATTATATATATAATATATACTTCGTCGATTTCAATTCAAAACATGCTTTATAAATCGTTTTAAATTCAATTTCAAAACGGTTTCAACTTCATATTCAATTTCAAATCAAAATTGAATATTTCAATTTAAATTCATTTCAAATTGATTTCAATTCAAATTGATTTCTAATTCAATTTCAGTTCATTTTCAATTCAATTCAATTTCAATTCGAATTCATTTCTATTCCATTTCAATTCGAATTCGTTTATATTCAATTTCAATTCGAATTCATTTATATTCACTTTCAATTCAAATTCATTTATATTCACTTTCAATTCGAATTCATTTATATTCAATTTCAATTCGAATTCATTTATATTCAATTCTTTTCAAAATATCAGATTTTGAAATCACTTTCGATATTCATTATAAAATGAATAAAATCGATATAAATATCGTTCACGTCAAAATGGCGTCAATCTAATCAATACGGCTTCATATATTCCTATTTTCAAATATTCTATTTCAAATATTTCTTTTTCAAATATTTCTATTTTAAAACTGGAATGAGGCCCAATCAATTACCATATAATGTTAATTATATGGATTTTCTACAACACATGTATATATCAACAACGATGAATAATCAACCATCATCCAAAGTGCATTCTACACTGTATAAGCATCAAATATAAATATCCAACGCTTATAACAGCCCGTCAATCAATCGATCGACATACAACTAAACAATCGGGATTAGTGTACGTCAAATATCATCCCAATACCCGTGTGGGGTTTCAAGCAATCAAACACAGATTTTTATTTGTGCAGTTGGGCGATGTGTAAAATTTATCGTCCCAATCAATGTCCTTCAAATAGGTGTACATAAACAAACCGTCCGGTTTGTAAATGAATATTAATTTATTCACATTCACGTTAAAAATTATATTTTTAACGATCAAACTATTTTATTCAACCTATGAATATTCTATTCGGTTCATTTATTAAATAAAATGTTATCTTTATTTTTCTAACTTATTTTTAGAAAATTTCGGCGGCATAACGGCACGATACTAGAAACGGGACAAGGCCTAGCCTTATCCCCGGTCTAGTGAAGGCCCACGCCATTCACACATCAATCAAATCAATTTCATTTCACCAAACAACTCAATTCCAAACCAAATAATCTAACCAACTACACAACCAAACAATTAAACAAACAAGCCATCCATGGTCTGTGGATGACGGGTGTCGGGTGCTGCTAAGCACCGTCTGCATCCTAGTATATATATAACTAGAAAAAGAAATTGAAGAGTGAGAAGTTCTCACTGATAGCTATCCCAACTTCACGACACTTCATTTGTAGAAGTCTTCGTCATTCTCGCCTTTCGTCACTTTCGTCGCCCGTAGTCACTACATATATAAAAATCGCATTTTTACTTTGCTACCATATATTGAAAAATCGAATTTTTACTTCACTATTCAATATATAAAAATCTAAATTTTACTTCGCTATTCAATATATAAAAATCGAATTTTTACTATGCTATTCAATATATAAAAATCGAATTTTTACTATGCTATTCAATATATAAAAATCGAATTTTTACTATGCTATTCAATATATAAAAATCGAATTTTTACTATGCTATTCAATATATAAAAATCGAATTTTTACTATGCTATTCAATATATAAAAATCGAATTTTTACTTCGCTATTCGATATATAAAAATCGAATTTTTACTTCGCTATTCAATATATAAAAATCGAATTTTTACTTCCTATTCAATATATAAAAATCGAATTTTTACTTCCTATTCAATATATAAAAATCGAATTTTTACTTCCTACTACTACCATATGTAAAAATTCTATTATTTTTCTTCCTCACCATCTTTTTTCTAGTTTAAAAATCAATTCTTTTTGTTTATGTTCATATAATAAAAATCAAATTTTTAGCCCCAAAGTTATATATATAAAAAAATAGGATTTTTATTTCAAAGCCTTTCATATAAAAATCATTTCTTTATCTATATAAAAATATAACTTTATCTACATAAAATTTCAGATTTTTAACTAATTACAAATCAGTTTTCATAAAGACAAAGAAAACAAAACAAAGAAAAATATATATATAAAAAGACAGAAAGCTTACAGTTGGAAGGAAAGGGGAGTGTCTCGCCGGAGCTTGGTGGAGGGTCGGAGTTGCCCAGGCGCAGGCGGCGCTGGCAGCATTGGGCCCCCTAGGGCTGGCGGCGGCATTCTATTTGGATCTGGGGGGGGGGGGGGGGCGTCGGTCGAGCAAAAGGGAAGGGGAGGAGTGTGGATCGAGCAGGGAGGGAGGCGGCATTGGGGAGCCTCTGGCGGCGGCGCGCGTTAGGCGGAGGAGGAGGGAGAAAATTTTCACCATCGATTAGAGAGGGAGACGGTGTTCTTTTCTCTTTTTTTTTACTGTGTTAGGATTAGAGATAGGGGGGGTATGAAGGTGATATAATATATATAATATTCAATTATTTTAAATTCTAAAAAGCAACTTTTTATTTCGATCTCGAAACGAGACCCACCGCCTGTCGCCCATAGCTAATTACCCCCATTCCGAACACAATGGGATATGTATCGTAGGCCAGTTCAATTGTTTCGATCAGTTTTCGTCAAAATTAACATATAACTCTATATATTGAATTTGAATGCGTATTTCAATTTACCGGGGCCACATACTAACTCGAAAAATTACAGAAAAATATTTTCTAGCTTCGTACTGACGATACGGTCCTAATAAAACTAGTTTCATCGAATTCTGAGACCGTTGGAAAAATGGCCATTTTCCAGTCGATTAAAATCAACTAAAACTGGTCAAACACGTTTTCCTTTGCCACGCTCACATATTGATTCGAAAAATTATGAAAATTGGAACCTAGCAATAACTTGACATCACGGACCCAACAAAAGTGGTTTTGTCGAAATCCGAGGTCGTTTGCAAAAATTCCATTTTTAAGGGCCTGAATTTCATAGCGATTATTCAGAATTTTCAACTGGACATATCTTTTGATTCCCGCTATGAAATTTCGATTTGTCGGATTCATTGGAAAGATAGTCACAATTAGATCCCATTATTTTTGGTTTCACTAAAATCCGGTTTATTTTGCACCCGGTACATTCAATTGAAGTTTGAAATCGAATTATCGAACTACCGCGCCATTTTCAATTCTATTTATAAATATATATAATTATTTATATTCTAACAACGACGTATATAATATATACGTTCGAATTCCATTCAAAATAAATTTCTCGTCGATATTATTTAAAATAATTCATTTTAAATAATCAAAATTCGCTAAAATTGCCAAAATAAAAATTTTAAACTGGCCCAAATTTTCAGGTTGTTACAGCGATGGAGAGGTGGCGAGGGGGTCTCGATCGCCTGGCGACGCTAGGGTTGAGGAGCGACAGAACATTGGGGGTGAAGGGTTTATTTCTGATCAAAGAAATCAAAAAGGGGGGGGGGGTTATATGTAAAAGGTTTTATATATTTAATTTTAATTTATTTCCTCCCTATAGTTGACTTTTGTCCCGAACCCCGAATCGATCCCAACGACTGTCGCCCCTAGCTAATTACCCCCATTCTGAACATAATGGGATATGTATCGCAGGCCAATTCGAACGTTACGATCAATTTCCGTTGAATTTAAAATATAAATCTATATATATTCAATTTAAACTCACATTTCAATTTACCGAGGCCACATACGAACTCTAAAAATTCCCGAAAAATTATATATGGTTTCGTATTGACGATACGTTCCTAACAAAACTAATTTCATCAAATTCTGAGACCGTTTGAAAAATGGTCATTTTCTGGTCGACCCAAATTGACTGGAACTGTCAAAACACGTTTAGCTTCGCCACGCTCACATATTGATTCAGAAAATTATGAAAATTGGAATGTAGTAATAACTTTACATCACGGATCCAACAAAATTGGTTTCGTCGAAATCCGAGGTCGTTTGCAAAATGGCTATTTTTAAGGGCCTGAATTCCATAGCAACTATTCTGAATTTTCAACTGGATATATCTTTTGATTCCCGCTATGAAATTTTGATTTTTCGAATTCGTTGGAAAGATATTCTCAAATAGATCCTATTATTTTTGGTTTCACTAAAATACGGTTTATTTTGCACCCGGTACATTCATTTGAAGTTTGAAATCGAATTATCGAACTACCACGCCATTTTCAATTCCTTTTATAATTTAAAATAAATATTTATATTCTAACGACGACGTATATAAATATTTACGTTCTATTCCTATTTGAAGTAAATTTCTCTTCGATATTATTTAAAATAATCCATTTTAAATATTCAAAATTTGCCAAAATTGCCAAAATAAAAATTTTAAATTGGCTCGTATTTCTGGGTTGTTACAAACTAATTTCTGTTTTCCGCTGTAATAAAGTTATAACTTCTCAAGTATTGTTTATCTGTCTTGTAAATTTCTGTTCTGTCTATTAAAACACTCCACCAAAATTAAGGCATTCCCTTTGTGAGTGTCCTTAACGGAGGTGGGGTGTTACAGAGTCAGCTAGTGGGAGCAAGGTAAAGATGTTGTAGGAACCTTGAAATGACAACTGGTAAAGGGAAGAAGCCACCATGCCAAATATAGATGGTTTAGTATGCAAATAACAATTCTGGTGGATTCTGAATCATGTCATTTTCAGAGGCAGGAATGACATTCATCCCAGTTATAACAAAACGTTAGAGAATCACATACACTTCATCTTGAGTTTGGATGAGAAAATGTGGTGGAACAATTTTCTTCTTTGGCTGAGGGGTAGAGGAGGTTGCTAGCTTTGATTCGTCAAGGCTTTGCTCATTAGTCATGATGCTGCCAGGTGATATCATTCCATTTTAGCATCATGATTCAATTTTTCTTAAAGTTCATATTGACCACTAATAAGTTTAACACCGTCATGAAAACCCACCATCATTATTCATCTAACATTGGAATGGAAAATTGAAATATGTCATGAATCACTAGAATCACATATTTTTAACAAAATTCATATAAGGTTATGTAATATACATACGCTAAAAATGGTTAAGTAGTCAGTATCGTTTACATCAATTGTAACGACACTGAAAGCAGAGATCACGTAGGTCTTAGGTATCGGTGGTATCAAAATCGGAGAAGTCCAAATTCTTGGTATCGGCAAAGCCGAAGCCATACAACTTGTTATCAATAACGAAAGTCGAAACCAAGGAAGTATAAAACTCAGTACCGATGAAATCAAATTCAAAAATAACCTAGTATTGGTATTGGTCAACCCAACATGAAAGTGAAGTTTAACCGATACCGGAACAAAAGAAAATGTGGCTTTGGCGTCGATTATGCATTGTTTTGGTACCAATTAAGCTGTAAACAAAAGCCAACATTAATCCTGACATCGGTAAAACCAAAACTATGAGGAACCGTGTAACACCCCGTGTATTCTATAACAGTGAAATTCACAAATTAAAGTATAATTAATTTCAAATCAGATAATTAAGGGAAACGGGATACGCCGTTGCTTTCGTCTCGGAATTCTGCTTGAAATAGAGTCCGAGTTTGCGTAAAACGGACTCCGTATGAGGGAGATATGACCTCCGGAAGTTTCAGAATTCAGTTTAAAATTCAAACAGTACAGAATGAGTTCAAATTTCAAAAAAATCGGACCCAGATTGGGCTGGGCGGGAATTTTCCCGCCCAAGGCACCCAGGTCGACTGGGTAGTCGACCTGGGGCACCCAGGTCGACTACATAGTCGACCTGGGGGTCGAATGGGTAGTCGACCTGGCCCCTGAGCCAGGTCGAACCCAGCCCCTCCTGGCTGGCCTGGTATGTGCTTGGCCGAATTTCTGAGCCTTGCCTTGTCACTAGGGCTAAGTGTCAGCTCCTGATTGGTCTCTCTTTCAAACGAATGGCTAATATTAATCCAAGCTCCATCGACGGTTCTAATCAATTCACAAACTCTATAAAAAGGACCTAAGACTCCACCTAATTCATACAAATAAAAATGAGAATGAGACCGTCATGCTGCTGAAGAAAGACTAGGAGCAGTCGTCAAAATTGAGAGACGATTAGGAGTCGATTTAAGGGCTTAAAGCAACGACAACTAAATCAAAACAACGCCTACAACAAAGGATAGCATCTCCAAATTCAGAATTCAGAATCCTGAATTGAAGATTTGTCATACGTTGTAAGTAGAGTGCTATTCCGATGTGAATGAATAATTGTGTTTTGATTTGTGTAAAATGAGAAATGGAATTGTACTTAAATTGTGGTGACGATAATTCATAATTGTATGTTGCTATGATTCTAATTATGAATAGATTTGGGATTGTTGTGGCATAATGATGTTAGACCTATTGGATATTTGCAAGTATATGATTCATGTTGAAAGTTAACGACTATATGTTTGTGGTAGTTTATTTCAACAAAGTTGAGATTCATGCAAGTATGTGATTCACTATTATGCCAACATGATTTTAGACCATTCTATGTATATTTTTATGATCATGTTTAGTGTAGTTGGATCCATTTGGGTATTGTGATTTATATGAATTTATGTTGAAATAGGAATTATGATTCTAGTGAGAAAAAAAGACATACTTTTGTATTAGTGACAAGAGTAAGCATCTTTGTGAACTTGTGTTGACTCTATAAACATGACTAGATTACGTTTGGTGTTATGCCTAATTGAAAATATGTTTTAGGCCAATGTTGTTATCAAAATCATGTGATAATATATGTGACACATAATTTAAGTTAGGTTCACAATTTAAATGCAAGTTTACATGACTAGATTAAAACCATGATTCATGTTTAGGTATGTTTTATGTCATGAGTTTATGCTATCACAATGCAAGTTCACAAGTGCCTAATTTATGTTAATTAGTTCGCTATGTTGCAAGTTCATGCGTTCACACACCCCTTTTGATGTTACTTAGAATATATATACACCATGTTCTAAGCCTCCCCTTTTTCATGTGGCTAAGTTGGGCTTAAATGTTAAACCCAACATATGTTATAATATAGCAAACGTATAAAACGGGGGTAATGACGTTGGGTTAAAAATATAAAACATATGTGTTGGCATGTCTGACGCATGCCAATGACCTTGAGAACATTTAAGGGGTATAAATTAATTTTACCCAATAAAGATGAATTTGAATAATGGGCTGCAAATATTTACATATAAAAAGAAAAGAGACAAAATATGTAAACTTAGAAAATACGATGTGTTTAACCCGAGGTTGGATTGAGTTGTGACGTAAACCTGCCCGGAACCGCCCGACTGTCCATTAGTCTCAACAATACCCATCCAATGTGGGTGGTTAAACATTGAGCCCAATAAAGACCCGAGGTTAGACTGAGTTGTGACGTAAGACTGCCCGGAACCAACCGGCAACAGGCAGTCACAACAATACATGCCCAATGTGAGAGGTCGAGGCTTTAATAAGACAGTTAAGGTTTAGTCAGGATTGATAGGATTAAGTAAATTGAATTAATACTTAATCAAATTGAACATGCTAAACTATACAGACTGATTGGGGGTTAGGTTTACAAAACACTTAACCAACTTAGCATGTTGGCTAGAAATAGAAAACCTAGTAGCGGGGGACCCATTTCAGCAGTAACCCTACAAGGTGTATCAGGATACCCTAAACTAGGTAGGGTGGGGCACGATTACTGGGCTGACTGTAAGAGGTCAAATCGACGGCGGTGGTGCAGCAGTGTAGGTTCTAACGGGGTGCGGGCGTGCATACACTCCAGCGTAGAAAAATTAGGCACTGGGCACCAGTAGTATACCCGTGCATTCTAGAATTGTGTCGGGCCGCCACCATGGGACTTGATACACCTCATGGTGGGACCAGCATAGGTAACTACAACATCGGGGGCCGTAAGAAACATGTAACTATGCGAGTAGTAGCCGATCATTAGAAATGGATCACTTCACCCTGATTATGGGGTGCCTGTTGGGAACTAGTTTATAGGGGTGCAGAGATTAATATGGGGTACGATAGTATATTCGACTCTAGACAACTTAGCTTATAGTGCTTTCCCATTTCCAGTTTGTACTTATCATGCTCATTTCTTTATTCATAGACTGAATAGTCCTAGACTTACTCAGGCTTTATGTCTGACTCTACTTTTCTTTCGTCTTCTTTTCTTTCGTCCCCCCCCCCCCAAGGTCCACAGGGAGGGAATACCGCAACTTGACCAGTTTTCACATCCAGCTTGAAGAGAAAGAATGTATTGCTTGGATTTCTTTCGTTTTGGACTATGGCTTTGGATAGCAATTATGGGGACTTATGCAGTTTACTTATGTTTTTATGCTTCTTTAAGTTATGAAATCAAGACAGTTATGAAAATGTAATGTTTTTGGAAGTATTGTAAGACAATTATGGCATGGTTTGTGTAACACGTATTTTGATGAAATAAAAGTTGTTGTTGTTTTCCGCTGTTCAAAAATATGTGTACTTATATCTGTCTTGTGTATCTGTGACTTATACTTATAAACCTCGACCAAAATTAGGGCATTCCCTTTGAGAGTGACCCTAACGAAGGTGGGGTGTTTCACTTGGTATCAGAGCATGGTTTACCAGATAAGATAAAAAGTTTTGAAAAGTTATTTTCAAAAGAAAATTTAAAGAAGAATTTTTAAAGATAAAATTTTATTTTATTTAAAAAAAGGCATAGTCCCCCAAACCTATAGGTACTATCTTTTATCCTTCGTTTTGAATCTATCCTTTTCGTTTCAGCATGTCCGAAGAACTTAACTTGCCAGAGGGTGTACCAATACCTGGTTGGTTCAGACGATTCTTAGAAGCAAGGGCCAATCAGCCAGGTCCCACTGTTCCTCCTCCCCCAGCTGCAGGAAATCATCCAACTGCAGCAGCACCTCTTCCTCCACCTCCTCCGCGTGGTAATACTTTTTCTAAGATATGTAAAGATTTTAAAGCTATGAGAGGAAAGGACTTTCATGGAACCGAGTCCTTCGTGGCAGCCAGGAATTGGCTGAAGGAAACCGAGGACTTATTCGTCATCTTTGAGGTAGAAGATAGGCAGAAGGTACAACTGGCAGTATGGCTACTTAAAGGCGAGGCTTCCTACTGGTGGGAAGTTACCAATGTAGAAAGACCAGTGGAAACACGGGAGGACTTTAGGGCAAGGTTTGAGGCTAAATTTCTCTCAGAAGCTGAAAGGAGTCTTCAATTGGAAAAATTCTTATTTCTTAAGCAAGGGAATATGACAGTCAAAGAGTATGTTAATCAGTTCGATCAGCTGGCTAGGTTCGGACTGGACCTAGTCAATACTCCGCACAAGAAGGCTCTCCGCTTTGTCAAAGGATTGAATGAGCTGTTACACAGTTTGGCCATGACCCATATACCCATGGGAGCTACGTATGAAAGATTGGTACAGATGGCATTGCTGAACGAAGAGGATAAGGGCAAGAAGGAGACAAAGGTAGAAAGCTCTCAAGGGAAGAAAGAGGGTTTACAGCCTAAGAAGACAGACTTTAAGAAGGGCGGGAAAGACAACAAAGAGAAGAGGAAGTGTAATTTCTGTGGCAAAGTGGGGGCACTTAGTGAAAGATTGCCGGAAAAAGAAGGCCAAGTTGAATGGTGGGTGCTTTTCTTGCGGTGAGATAGGCCACATGGCTAAGGATTGCCCAAAGAAGCGAGGGCAGGGGCAGAGGGCTGGATCCACTTCAGGGGCACAGGTTCATGTGCTAGAAGCGCTGCCTCTGCAACAGCGAGGTATAAATACTTCTGTAGAAAGTGTAGTTTATCTTTATGATCACCCAGTTCACACTTTATTTGATTCTGGCGCATCACACTCCTTTATTTCATCTGCTTTAGTAGAATCTCTGCACCTAGAAACTAGTATGGTAGAGGACCCCTTAATTGTTTCAAATCCAATCGGGGGCCCGGCTCATTTGTCTATGATCTGTGTGGGATTGAAAATTTATATTCTAAGCGTAGAATTTAGATGTAGTGCCTTTGTTTTGGGCTTCTCGGGATATGGTTTGATTTTGGGCATGGATTGGCTATCCAGTAATGGTGCCATCCTTGATTGTGAGAAAAGGGTGGTTATGCTTCTGACCCAACTCGGTAACACTCTGGAAATTACTTGTAATCCCTCGTATGCGGTTATGCTTAGTTATCTTGAATCGCTAGATGCTTCTGTTGAGAATTTACAATCGGTTAGAGTGGTCCGTGAATATCCGGATGTCTTCGAAGAGCTGAAGGGCGTACCTCCGAAGCGGGAGATAGACTTCCGCATATATCTTATAGATAATGCAAAGCCCGTTGCGTTGCCCGTTAGACACATGGCTCCACGGGAAAGGAAAGAGCTCAGTAAACAGGTTAAAGAGCTTCTAGAGAAGGGGTTCATTAGAAGGAGCATTTCAGAATGGGGCGCTCCAGTGGTGTTCGCTACAAAGGCAGATGGTTCACTTCGTCTGTGTGTTGACTATAGGGAGCTCAACAAGCTAACGAAAAAGAATAGGCACCCTCTCCCCAGAATTGAAGATCTGTTTGATCAGCTTGTAGGAGCGTCTGTTTTCTCCCAACTCGATTTAGCGACCGGATTTCATCAGCTAAGGGTGGCTGAAGATAACATCGATAAGACAACATTCAGAACCCCAGATGGCTTCTTTGAATGGCTTGTCATGCCTTTCGGCTTGACAAACGCACCCGCTTACTTCGTGGACCTGATGAGTAGGGTGTTCAGAGAATTCCTCAACAAGTTCGTAGTGGTCTTCGTAGACGATATCTTGATCTTCTCAAAGAGTGAAGAAGAGCATGCTCAGCACTTAAGGGCAATCATGGAAACTCTGTGAGTCCATCAGCTAAAAGCCAAATTCTCCAAATGCCACTTTTGGAGAGAGGAAGTGAGGTTCCTTGGGCACATAGTATCCAAAGAAGGGTTAGCTGTGGACCCTGCCAAAGTAGTAGCGGTGCAGGATTGGAAGACACCAAGGAATGCAACAGAAGTCCGAAGTTTTCTCGGGCTAGCAGGCTTCTATCGGAAATTCATCAGAGACTTTGCAAAAATATCAGCTCCACTCACAAGGCTGACAAAGAAGAATCTAGTGTTCAATTGGGACTTGGATTGCGAGTTTGCTTTCCAACGGCTAAAAAGGGCTCTTACAACAGCCCCAGTTCTGACGTTGCCAGATGGAAGCAAAATGTTTACAGTTTATACAGATGCATGTAGGACAGGGCTAGGCGCTGTCTTGATGCAAGAAGGGAGGGTGGTAGCTTATGGTGGAAGGCAATTGAAAGTTCATGAAAAGAACTACCCACCCCATGATCTCGAGTTGGCCGCCATCGTCTTTGCGCTTAAGTCTTGGCGCCACTATCTCCTAGGTGAGAAATTCGAACTGTATACTGACCATAAATCTTTGAAGTATCTCTTCTCGCAGAAGGATCTTAACTTGAGGCAACAGAGATGGATGGAGTTTCTTGCCTCATACGATTTCGAGATCTCCTACACTCCAGGCAAAGGCAACGTAGTGGCAGACGCGTTGAGCCGAAAGAAACTGACCCTAAGCCCGCTGTTTGTTGAAAGGCAAAGCCTAGAGTTTATAGCCAGCTTTGACTTTAGGCCCTCCTACGATTTTGTACCGGGCTTGCTAGCATCTCTCGAAGTACGCCCGACTTTAGTGGACTCAATAGGGACAGCACAACGCGAAGACCCTCAGCTTGTGGAGACGATTGATAGGCTAATTAGGGGTGAGACTTCAAGTCACCTCAACAGATACTCCATCGACGATAAGGGTTGGTTAAGGCGAGACGGAAGACTATACGTCCCACAGACAAGGAATTTAGTAAAGACGGTTCTCGAGGAAGCACATCACTCCAAGATGACGATACATCCAGGTGGAGATAAAATGTACAAGGACATAAAGAGAACTTTCTTTTGGAACGGCATGAAGAAGGACGTGGCAGATTTCGTTTCTAAGTGTATGACTTGCCAACAGGTTAAGGCGGAGCAGAAGAAGCCTGGCGGTCTGCTCCATCCTGTAGAGGTTCCGCAGTGGAAGTGGGATAGCATCACAATGGACTTCATTGATGGGCTATCTAGGTCTAGAAGAGGCAACACTAGCATTTGGGTAATAGTGGATAGGCTTACTAAAAGCGCCCACTTTTTACCTATCAAGAGTAAAAGAACCGCCTCATCCCTAGCATCTCTTTATCTCAAGGAAATTGTTCGACTCCATGGAATACCCTCCAGCATTGTTAGTGACCGAGACCCTATCTTCATAAGTGAGTTTTGGTGGAGTCTGCATGAAGCGGTAGGCACACAGTTATGCTTGAGTACAGCCTATCACCCCCAAACCGACGGCCAAACAGAAAGAGTGAATAGAGTTTTGGAGGACCTTTTAAGACTGTGCGTCCTTGACTTCGGAGGGACGTGGGAAGACCATCTTCCTTTGGTGGAATTTGCCTACAACAACAGTTACCAAACCACCATCGGAATGGCGCCCTTCGAGGCTTTATATGGAAGACCGTGCTGATCGCCCACTTGTTGGTGGGAGTCTACTGATAAGCTCATACTTGGACCAGATATGATCCGAGAGACTTCAGAGAAAGTAGACTTGATATGAAGAAGGATGAAGACAGCCCAAGACAGACAGAAATCCTACGCCGACAAGAGGAGGACCGACCTTGAATTTGAGGTTGGGGACAGAGTTTTTCTTAAGGTATCTCCTCTAAGGAACGTTGTTCGTTTTGGATCCACTGGAAAGCTAGCACCAAGGTTCGTAGGGCTGTTTCCTATTATCGAGAAAATTGGGAAAATGGGCTATAGATTAGAACTACCTGAAAAACTAGTCGGAGTTCACAACGTTTTTCATGTTTCGCACCTCCGAAAATGTCTACATGAATCTGCTGAAGTGGTAGAGCCAAACATCCTTGAGGAAGCTGAAGTGGAACACGAAGCAACCGTGAGGAAAGTTCCAACCCGCATATTAGGAACGGAAGTGAAAAAGCTACGCAACTGCGAAATCAAGCTCGTCAAAGTTCAGTGGAGCGACGCCGAGGAAGACGCAACTTGGGAAACTGAAGCTAGAATACGCGCAGCCTACCCTTTTCTTTTCCAGGGTACATCTTTGTTCTTTCTTTCTCCTTAAGTTGCGCTTTTATCTATCTTTTTAGGTATATCTCCTCGACCTTATCTTTAGGTAGAAACCCTTTGGATGAAAACATGTAATTGAAACATGTTATGGATGATGGCTGCAAGTGGTTGCAAGTGATTGCTAGTGGTTGCTCGTGGTTGCATATACACACACAATCTAGGTTTTAGATCGGCTCAGTCACTTCATATTGCATGTGCATATATGTATTTATATTCGTATGTGGTTGAAATTTAATGCGTTGTCATATGGATGTTGCATTTATATGAATGATTGTGCACTCATGTAGAATCATGAATAGGAAAATTTGCATACATAATGGATTCATGACACTTACATAATTTGCATTAAGGAGGTCAACTGAATCAGTAGGCCGACTGATCTTGCATTAGATAAGTACATATACACACACCTTGCATATGATCATGAAGCATTAGAAGTCTTTTAAGGACAATGGATGCTCGTGTTTGATGGATGAGTAGATGGACGTTTGGATGTTAGGATATACATTCTTCCTAAACTTGAAAATTTCGGGGACGAAATCCTTTTAAGTGGGGGAGAATGTAACACCCCGTGTATTCTATAACAGTGAAATTCACAAATTAAAGTATAATTAATTTCAAATCAAAGAATTAAAGGAATCGGGATACGCCATTGCGTTCGTCTCGGAATTCTGCTTGAGATAGAGTCTGAGTTTGCGTAAAACAGACTCCGTATGAGCGAGATATGACCTCCGGAAGTTTCAGAATTCAGTTTAAAATTCAAACAGTTCAGAATGAGTTCAAATTTCAAAAAAATCGGACCCAGGTTGGGCTGGGCGGGAATTTTCCCGCCCAAGGCACCCAGGTCGACTGGGTAGTCGACCTGGGCCACCCAGGTCGACTACATAGTCGACCTGGGGGTCGACTGGGTAGTTGACCTGGCCCCTGAGCCAGGTCGAACCCAGCCCCTCCTGGCTAGCCTGGTCTGTGCTTGGCCGAATTTCTGAGCCTTGCCTTGTCACTAGGGCTAGGTGTCAGCTCCTGATTGGTCTCTCTTTCAAACGAATGGCTAATATTAATCCAAGCTCCATCGACGGTTCTAATAAATTCACAAACTCTATAAAAAGGACCTAAGACTCCACCTAATTCATACAAATAAAAATGAGAATGAGGCCGTCATGCTGCTGAAGAAAGACTAGGAGCAGCCGTCAAAATTGAGAGATGATTAGGAGTCGATTTAAGGGCTTAAAGCAACGACAACTAAATCAAAACAACGCCTACAACAAAGGATAACATCTCCAAATTCAGAATCCTGAATTGAAGATTCGTCATACGTTGTAAGTAGAGTGCTATTCCGATGTGAATGAATAATTGTGTTTTGATTTGTGTAAAATGAGAAATGGAATTATACTTAAATTGTGGTGATGATAATTCATAATTGTATGTTGCTATGATTCTAATTATGAATGGATTTGGGATTGTTGTGGCATAATGATGTTAGACCTATTGGATATTTTCATGTATATGATTCATGTTGAAAGTTAACGACTATATGTTTGTGGTAGTTTATTTCAACAAAGTTGAGATTCATGCAAGTATGTGATTCACTATTATGCCAACATGATTTTAGACCCTTCTATGTATATTTTTATGATCATGTTTAGTGTAGTTGGATCCATTTTGTGATTTATATGAATTTATGTTGCAAGAGGAATTATGATTCTAGTGAGAGAAAAAGACATACTTTTGTATTAGTGACAAGAGTAAGCATCTTTGTGAACTTGTGTTGACTCGATAAACATGACTAGATTACGTTTGGTGTTATGCCTAATTGAAAATATGTTTTAGGCCTATGTTGTTATCAAAATCATGTGATAATATATGCGACACATAATTTAAGTTAGGTTCACAATTTAAATGAAAGTTTAAATGACTAGATTAAAACCATGATTCATGTTTAGGTATGTTTTATGTCATGAGTTTATGCTATCACAATGCAAGTTCACAAGTGCCTAATTTATGTTAATTAGTTCGCTATGTTGCAAGTTCATGCGTTCACACACCCCTTTTGATGTTACTTAGAATATATATACACCATGTTCTAAGCCTCCCCTTTTTCATGTGGCTAAGTTGGGCTTAAATGTTAAACCCAACATATGTTATAATATAGAAAACGTATAAAACGAGGGTAATGACGTTGGGTTAAAAATATAAAACATATGTGTTGGCATGTCTGACGCATGCCAATGACCTTGAGAACATTTAAGGGGTATAAATTAATTTTACCCAATAAAGCTGAATTTGAATAATGGACTACAAATATTTACATATAAAAAGAAAAGAGACAAAATATGTAAACTTAGAAAATACGATGTGTTTAACCCGAGGTTGGATTGAGTTGTGACGTAAACCTGCCCGGAACCGCCCGGCTGTCCAGTAGTCACAACAATACCTATCCAATGTGGGTGGTTAAACATTGAGCCCAATAAAGACCCGAGGTTAGACTGAGTTGTGACGTAAGACTGCCCGGAACCAACCGGCAACAGGCAGTCACAACAATACCTGTCTAATGTGAGAGGTCGAGGCTTTAATAAGACAATTAAGGTTGAGTCAGGATTGATAGGATTAAGTAAATTGAATTAATACTTAATCAAATTGAACATGCTAAACTATACAGACTGATTGGGGGTTAGGTTTACAAAACACTTAACCAACTTAGCATGTTGGCTAGAAATAGAAAACCTAGTAGCGGGGGACCCTTTTCAGCAGTAACCCTACAAGGTGTATCAGGATACCCTGAACTAGACAGGGTGGGGCACGATTACTGGGCTGACTGTAAGAGGTCAAATCGACGGCGGTGGTGCAGCAGTGTAGGTTCTAACGGGGTGCGGGCGTGCACACACTCCGGCGCAGAAAAATTAGGCACTGGGCACCAGTATTATACCCGTGCATTCTAGAATTGTGTCGGGCCGCCACCATGGGACTTGATACACCCCATGGTGGGACCAGCATAGGTAACTACAACATCGGGGGCCGTAAGACACATGTAACTATGCGAGTAGGAGCCGATCATTAGAAATGGATCACTTCACCCTAATTATGGGGTGCCTGTTGGGAACTAGTTTATAGGGGTGCAGAGATTAATATGGGGTACGATAGTATATTCGACTCTAGACAACTTAACTTAGCTTATAGTGCTTTCCCATTTCCAGTTTGTACTTATCATGCTCATTTCTTTATTCATAGACTGAATAGTCCTAGACTTACTCAGGCTTTATGTCGGACTCTACTTTTCTTTCGTCTTCTTTTCTTTTGTTTCCCCCCCAGGTCCACAGGGAGGGAATACCGCAGCTTAACCAGTTTTCACATCCAGCTTGAAGAGAAAGAATGTATTGCTTGGATTTCTTTCGTTTTGGACTATGGCTTTGGATAGCAATTATGGGGACTTATGCAGTTTACTTATG
Source organism: Allium sativum (assembly GCA_030737875.1). NCBI lineage: Eukaryota > Viridiplantae > Streptophyta > Magnoliopsida > Asparagales > Amaryllidaceae > Allium > Allium sativum. The sequence goes on along the minus strand of CM060913.1, from coordinate 415,612,302 downwards.
TTTTTATGCTTCTTTAAGTTATGAAATCAAGACAGTTATGAAAATGTAATGTTTTTGGAAGTATTGTAAGACAATTATGGCATGGTTTGTGTAACACGTATTTTGATGAAATAAAAGTTGCTGTTGTTTTCCGCTGTTCAAAAATATGTGTACTTATATCTGTCTTGTGTATCTGTGACTTATACTTATAAACCTCCACCAAAATTAGGGCATTCCCTTTGAGAGTGACCCTAACGGAGGTGGGGTGTTTCAAACCGATAGCGGTTGATCTTGATTTCATCGGTACCAAAAAGAAAATTCCATCCTCATAATATAAGTTAGAATCCTTGATATGTGAATTTTGTGTTTTAAACCTCGAAGCACATATTAGAAGGGTAAATGATAGGACCTCATAATTCACCATTAATGTCTGTTCAATCTTATTGTAATGTACTCGATTTCCTTCTAATAAGAAGTCAAAACTCATTCAGCCTCGATTAAATTTATAATCAAGCCTAGGAAATAAAGTTTTTTCAGATCTTAACTTAAGTTGATTCTTAGAGTGATTAAAAGTTTACAGAAAAAGGGTCGGATCTATGATTTTGGAAGAAGATTTTGAAGAACATTGATTGTATTTGAGTGTAATTTCTTGTAGGAGAAGAAATTAAGAAAGGGGAAGAAGGACCTTTTATACTAAAGTGCATCTTATCCCGGTTGTACAAACAACTACACATCAACGGTTTGGATATATTGGGAAAGTCCAAAAGGCAGGAAAATTGTATACATTCGAGATAGTACAGAGCAAAAGCCCGAGTCATTGACTTGAAAAGTCGAGAATACCCCTTCACTAAGGGCAAATGTTACTACCGGATTTCGATACCGAAACCAGGCTGATATGAAGGAGTATCTAAAATAAAGTCGATACTTAAGGCAACAACAACTAGGAGAGTTAAGCCAACATTGAAAGCAAAAGGAAGCGGAGAAAAAATAGTGAGGACGATAACTGTAAGATCTAGATTAACCCTAGAGGAGGAGTGAATAGGGGTTATTGCAGTTTTGAGATATATAAAAATATTACAACTCAGATAATAGCAGTATAAATAAATGCAGAAAATAAATGATACAGATTTTACCTAGCTTCGGCAAACCCTGCCTACTGTTGCATTCTCCAAGGTTTCCACTAGAATTAAAACAATCCCTACGCTTACAAAATCCCTGTAAACTCGCGACACCCGCTCCCAACTGTTCTAATCCAACGCTCAAAACCTTACATTGATCATCAGATTTTTCCCAGATCTACAAACCTGTAACTCATAAACATTAGATTACAGAAAACTAGAGAACTATAGTGGGATACAAAAATGAAACAACTAAAAATAAAAACCCTAGTTTTAAAACTAAAACACTTGAATACAATGGCCGGCCCCTTTTTGTTGAGCTTGGTTACTCAATGCTTCGGCCCCTTTTTCTTCAATGGCCACCTAGGGTTTTCCCTCCCAAATCAATTCGCGACTTCAAATGTTCTGATTGAAATTCAGATAGCTCGAATGATGTTTCTCCTTGTTGAATAGTTTGGGGAATTTCAATCGAAACCTTTTTGAATATTCCTGATTTTAATTTCTTTTGGTCTTGAATTTGTTGCTTGGTTTTCAATACGTGCCGATGATAAATTGCATGTATTATATAGGGTATAGAAACCCGATTTCCTCTGATTTCGTTTGAATGACTTGGAACTTGATTGTTGCGTGATTTCTCAAATGATTCCTTGGTTTAATGCCGTGAATGCCTGATTGATTTTTTATGCCCATAATGATGAATTCATGTATGTAAAGGCCCATAAATCCATACCTTTAGAGCTGGCGAATTACAACATATGTCCAACCCAAATTGCACGAAATTATGAAACTTTAATAAAAAGAAATTAGCGGATGAGAAGTAGAAGGAAAGAAATGTTAGAATAGAAGAAAAAGAAGAACAACACAAAAAAAATCTCACAGCGGAACGAATAAAATACAATATATCAAATTTCTTTACACAAAGAGAAGCTGCATATATATACATACACTAGTCATCAGAGATGTCGGACACAGCGGAACAAACTCTAAATAACTAATGGTGAAGTCTCCTGCTTCTAGCTCCTAAAAATCCAAGCGAAACCTAACCTGGAAATGTACACGGTCTGATCCGAGCACATTTAAAGCAAAGAAAAATTCACCCGGATCTGTCTGGAATACTTTTCAGTGATAAATTCACATGGCAAATAACTTGCTTAACTTTAGAAATTCCTTTTGAAAGAAAGAAAAATAGTAAAACCATCCCACACATAAACTCCAACGGTTTTTACCTTACTATAACCCAATACATTTTGATATATCAAAATCCAATGATGTTATAATAGTGTTTGTCAAATCAAAAATAAATAACCATCTAGCATAACGCTTGCATCGCATGCTTTACATATTCATTACAAAATCGAAAATTGCAGGGCACTTACTGTAATTTGGATTCCAACTATGGCAAAGTATGGGACCACCTCCCGATCAGTGTACCTCTAGAGATGAATACACTGGGGTTCGACAAGAACATCTTGCAACCCAGGCTAAACATGACCGGTCACTCATTTAACTTGAGTGGACCGAATATATCATTATCACGGTTGGCGGACAACTAACCGAAAGCATAAAAAAGTAAGGAACAACTGAGGCATTTTATTTCTCTAGATCATGTAATGATACACCCTGCTTGGGTGTGACCTAACTAGCCATGCGACTTACCCGATTTCTGCCATTTCCCAGTTGATGAGGCCTGATGTAACACCCCACATTTTTAACTCAAGATAATAAAACAAGAAAAACTTAATTAAATATTCATAATTAAGTGAAACGGACTGCGCCATTGCATTCGTCTCGTAATTTTGGTCAAAATAGACACCTGGTTTGCGTAAAATGGACACCGTATGAAGAAGTTATTAAGATTTGAAGTTTGTATATGCATAAGAAGAGTATATATGAATAAAATAAGTCCATAAATTCAAAATAGTTCAAATTCACGTGGAAAAGGGGAGCGGAAAAACTCCCGCGCATGGGTGTCGACCCCTTGGATAGATTATTTCTACGCGAATGTATATTATTTCTTTTAACAAATACGTTGTTGAACACCAATAAATAAGCCTACAGAGCCTACCCTAAGTCTCATATTTCTGAGACAACGCAGAAGCTCTGCCATTCCTCTTCCTCCTCGGATCTCTTAAGAAAATTTAGATTATTGGTTTAGGGAAATTCTGAATCTAGATCTGGAGTAAAAGGATGAAAATCAGTTAGAAGGTGTTCAGATTTCTTATCGAAGTGAGGTAATTTCCTAGATCTGGTCTATTTTCAATTCCCTTCTTTTTCTTCTTTTTCTTTCTTTTTTTTAGTAAAAATTATGAATCCATGATTGTTAGGTTCTGAATCCAATTAGTGGAAAAACCATGGAATAATAGATCTGGACCAGATCCAGGATTTGTAAAGCATATGAGGTGAGTGGATTTAAGTTATATCATTTTAGATAATGATATATTATCGTTTAACGTTCCCCGTTATTGTATAATGTGAATTGGATAGAATAATTAAAAGTGTTGAAATGTTATTATGACATGTTTAAATATGATATGTTGAAATGTTTAAGCATAAAAGGATTAATGTGACGAATATGACATGTTGGAATATTAATATGCTAAGATATTAATATGTTGGAAAATTTGCCCAAATACGCATAGCAATTACTGTTGTTTCAATTCCATGTTAACTTGCGACATTTATGTACCCGGACCAACGATAGAAACTAAGAAAAATTACATGATTTGGCAATCGCATGTTATTGTTAAATTCGACAAATATCTGATTAATTGATTACCTGATGAAATAGAATTGATTATATGTTGGAAAGAACGTATGACATAAAATAGGCATAATATGATGACATGTAAAATTACAGTGGAAATTTGAAAAGAAATATCTAGATTATATAGAAAATTTATAGTAAATAAGAAACTGTAACCGCGCTTAGACACGAGGTTGGATTAAACTTGTGATAGAAGTCTGCCCGGAACCGCTCGGCATATCCAACATTCATAAGTAGTAAATCTAATGTGAGGGGTCTAAGTTATTTACAAGAACAAGAATCTGAAATCTACGGATGAGGACAACATAAGTTATATTTATGGGAAGAGAAACTTATTAGTGGACCTTAGTTAAGAGAATTAAGTTAATAAGTAAACAACAATAAGTTGGAGTGACATTGTAACGACACGTATTCTACGCATCGGAGGATCGTAGCATATTAATTTCTTTTTCGTATGAGGTCGTATAGCCGTGTAACTTTGGGGAACGACTATTGGGGTCATTTCCCATGTTCACAATTTTTGTTGATTTTTAAATGACTATTTTGCCCCTAGCTGATCTTGTTTCGATCATAACTTTTGATTGGTAAGGAGTTTTGACCTGAAACCACTTCCATTGGATTCAGATGATGGTTTACATTTTCGTAGAGTAGTCACATTAGCCAAACGGACTCACCGTTTGGAAGAAATGGCTGAAACAAGGTTTAGAAGGTGAAAAACAACTTAAGTGGGCTGATTAGGGTAATTAGCAAATGAGCGCATAACCCATTTTGGGATTAGGGTTATGGGGAGGCTGAAATGATTTAGGTTTTCATTCTATTTCAGTTTTCTAACTGCCATTTACCTCTTAGAAACCCTAACAATGGCCTCCACCTTCTAATTTCATCCCAAATCGCTCTCTAATCAAGGATTAAGCTAATCTACGTCAGATCAAGGAGAAATAGCACCAAATCAGAGTTGGAGTAGCTGCTAGGCATTAGAATTCGACTCAAACAGTGGAGTTTTCAGATTTGATATTTTATTTGTGGCTAAGGTGTGTGATTAGCATTGTTTCTACACTAATTACGGCTAATAAGGAGTGATTAGTGTTAATTAACAAAATTATACATGATTAAATTCTGGAAAAATGTTTAGAAATTCGTAAATATTATTTTAAGCCTCTGTTAGAAATTTGGGTTAATTTGGATATGTTTTGCTAATCCTATCATTAGTTATGGTTAAACATGATTAAGGGAAAAACCATGGACTTTGGGTATGTTTGATCTATTTTAACTTATTAGATTGTTGCTTTGATGTTTATGGTTGGTTATACATGTTGCTATTACTATTTGGAATGCGTTATGATTGATTGGTGAAGTTAGATTGGTCGAAAACGCCGTCGTATGGCGTAAACACTTGTTGGAAAAGTCATAGGAAACAGTGCAGGAAACCGGATCGGATCACCCTACTCCGACCCGTTCGTGACATGCACACCCCCACCCCATGAACCGCTCCTCCGAACTGCTGCACCATGAGCTAGTGCATCAACCCTGAACCGCTTGGAGATCCCGATCCGACCAAGAGCTCACGAACAGTTCACATCTGAGGCCCTCGACCCGAACCGGAGCACCCCACGTGCCCGAACCAGTGATGAAGGCCCATCCCGAACCGTAGCTTCATCACGAACCGATCCGACCAGGGAGCCTTCCACGAGCCGATGTGATGACCACGAGCTGGAGGAGAATCACGAACCGGACTATGATGAGGTGCTACGAACCACCAGGAAAGGATAGTTACGACCGAACTGAACCAAAGATGAGAAGGAGGACCGAACCGATCCGGAGGAGACCAAAACCCGAGATGCAAAGGTAGTCCAAATAGGAGGTAGAACTCAGGATCCAGTTGGGAACCAACGAGTTAACTTCATGTGTTGGGCTTTGCGGTGGGAGGTGTACTAAGGGGTTATCGACGTCCATAACTTTGATTCACCACCAGGACGGATGTTAGGCTACGGATCAGTGCAGTGGGGTAGTTATTGCTCCATGGGGTAGAGTGATCGTAGCATAGCTATGAGTCAGTGCAGTGGAGTTGTCATGACTTCATGAGCAGAGTGGACATAGCAAGGGATTAATGGCTATGGACCAGTGCAGTGGAGCCATCATGACTCCATGGGGCAGAGTGATCATAACCAAGGATTTGGGTGGTCAAAGCAGTGTATATCGTATGCTTTACGCACTGAGTGAGAGATGTGAGGATGGTTGCTATGCTTGATTGTTTGATATCCCTATGACATGCACACCACTCCCCCGTATCTTTACACCATATGTTAATGTCACCTTAGAGTATTGTACATCATGTTTTGCTAACTCTTTGGTTGCAGGTCCAGGTTCAGGTATGGTTATGTATACCTGTTATAATTCTGTTTTGCTACTTATCACTCATACCAGACTTTTGTCTGACCCAGAGTTTTATGTCTCTTCTTATTACTCTGGGTGCTCTTAATGGCAGACTAGAGACAGGTCAGGTGATTATGCACGAGTAGCTGTACCGGAGACGAGCAGGAGGCTTCTACGTATGATATATATATAATCTCCCTGAGTTGTTGCTGGTCACTACTTTGGGCATTAGTAGTGTACCTCTTTCTTTTGCTTTAGAGACAGTATTTCAAAGTTGTAATAATGTTAGTTTGGATGATAAGCTGTATTTTGGATCTCCGCTGCTATGACGGTTTAGTTTTCAGCTTATGCATTGTCTCGCCTATTTTATGTCAAAGTTATATTATTATTATATTTTATCCTATGTGTTGTGAAACATTCTACAGGTTCCTTGTTAGTTCAAATTCCTTTTCTTTTCCTTTCTTTGGCGACCATCCCGTGCTAGTCGGGCATTGGTACTGCGCACTTTCATTGGAAATGTCGGCTGGTGCGGGGCGGGCCATCACACTTGGTATCAGAGCTCTAGATTTCATAGTTTACCTAAGGAAAGACACAAGGGAGAGATAGTACGCATATGAAAGAGCGTATTTGTGATATTTTGGTTTTCAAAAGCTATAAATATATACTATTAGTATATCTAAAGATGGGGTCGCACTGCACTGGCACCACTGAAGAGATGGTTAATCGTTTCTCCTCACAGATTGAACGATGAGCCGACATACGAGGGGTACTGGTAGAGGAGCTAATAATGGAAATGCTTATGATATGAGGATGATGTTCACTGACTTCATGAGAGAGATGCTTAGGGATGTTCAGAGGGCAGCTCCTAATGTTGCAAATGGTGGTGGTGCAGTGGTGTAGGTGCCTAGGGCCGATTTCGCCAAGCTTTGTAAGGACTACACTAGTCTTGGCGGGAAGTTGTTCCATGGAACGGAATCGACTACAAAAGTTCGAGATTGTCTTGATAGTTGTGAGCGCATCTTCTAGGACTTAGAGATCGATGACGCGATGAAGAGGAAGCTAGCATCCCGTCAGCTGCACGAACGGGCTATGAATTGGTGGAATGCTATTAAGGCAGCTACCCCTGAGGATCAAGTTACTTGGGATCAGTTCAAGGCCCAATTCAGTGATAAGTTTATCCCATCTGCTCAGAAATCAGAGTTGTCTAGGAAGTTCTTGGAGCTTAAGCAGAATGGTAGGGCAGTCACAGAGTATATTGCTAAGTTCGATACTTTATCGAAGTATGGATTATCCCTTCTTGACACTCCCGAGAAGAAGAATGAGATGTTCATAACATGCTTAGATCAGTACTTGAGGGAAAGGCTTATCAACCATATTGATGAGACTTTTGAATCAATTGTTGGAAAAGCATTGAGATCAGAGAGCCTTTATCCTAAGCCCAAGGCTGAAGTCGCTGTTGCTTCTGCAGAAGGGCCAAAGCCGCAAGCAAGCGGTGGAGGCAAGAATAATTCTCAGAACAAAAGGAAACAGAATCAGACCAAGGATGGTCAGAAGAAGAGTAAGAAAGATGTTGAGTGCTTTAGCTGTGGCAAGAAGGGCCATTATGCTAAAGAATGTCGAGAAAGGCTAGCGGATAGGAAGTGCTTCAACTGCGGCCAAGTGGGACATCACAAGGATAAATGTCCGCAACCCCCTAAAGAGAAGCAGATTGTGAAAGCGTATGCTATTAATGTTGTTCCTTCTTCGTCGAATGCCCCAACTGCGGTGGAGAAAGGAAAGAATGTCATCATTCAAGGTATGCTTTCTATTTATGATGTTCCTATTCGAGTACTGTTTGATACCGGGGCTTCCCGTTCCTTTATATCTAGTGACCTGGTAGAGAGGTTGGGATTGGAGCCCGAGATAGTCGACATACCATTAGCGGTGACGAACACGATTGGTGGTTCGACTAGCTTTAGTATGATTTGTCATAATGTGGTCTTATCGAGTCATGGATGTATGTTTTCTTGTGATTTCTTTGTTTTGGGCTTTACTGGGTTTGGCATTATTTTGGGAGTCGTTTGGCTCCAAAGATACGGGGTGGTGGTAGACTGTGAGGGATTTTCGGTGACTATTAGGGCAGATGATGGGTAGAGGGTAGTGTTTGGTGGCCTACCTAGTGATGAGGTGATGGCTAGTTTTCTAAATTCCCTTGACATCTCGCAGGACGAGTTAGCAGGAATTCCCATTGTTGGCCAATATCCAGATATCTTCGAGGAAGTGACCAGACTTCCACCACACCGAGAGATTGAGTTCTGTATTGATTTAGTGAAAGATGCCAGACCTATAGTGATGCCACTTCATCGTATGGAACCAAGGGAACAAAGAGAGCTCAAGGTGCAAGTAAGCGATCTTTTAAAGAAGGGATTTATCGGAAGAAGTGTCGCCGAGTGGGGAGCATCAGTTGTATTTGCTACCAAGGCAAATGGTTCCCTACGTTTATGCGTGGACTATCGCGAGTTGAATAAAGTGACTAGGAAGAATAAGTATCCTTCTTCCGCGGATAGATGATTTGTTTGATCAACTGGAGGGAGCAAGAGTGTTCTCCCAATTGGACCTCGCAACAGGATTTCATCAGCTCTGAGTAGCAGCTGAGAGTGTTCCAAAAACAGCATTTCGGACGCCGTTTGGATTTTATGAGTGGTTGGTCATGCCATTCGGGTTGACCAATGCACCGACATATTTCGTGGATCTTATGAATAGGGTATTTAAGGATCAAAAGACACTACAAGAAAAATACACTATTGCAACTAGCAATTTGCAACAGGCCTCAAATGTCAGTTGCAGTAAATGACATTTAGCAACAGACCTTTCGTAGCTGTTGCAATAGATAAGATTTAACAATAGGCTTTTCCTTCCTGTTGCGAAAAGCATATTTTTCGCAACAGCGCTTTCATGCCTGTTGCAAAAACATACTTTTAGCAACTGCTCTTTCATTCCTGTTGCAACAGACATATTATTTGCAACTACACTTTCAAACCAGTTGCAAAAATTATATATTTAGCAATTGTTTTCACCAGTTGCGATAACTGTAATTTTTTTGCAACAGGTAAAGCCACTTGCGAAAAACGTACTTTTAAAAATTATTTTCCCCCAAGTAATATTCGGTTATAATATAAGAAGTATAAGCATAATAGTTAATATATATATACATACACACACATATATATATACACACACACACATATATATTAGTAATTGATATTTATCATAGTTTAATAATTAGTTTACTAATTAATGAATAATTTTAACAAGTTATTATTAATAAAAATATTATTAACACTATTTATAATTTATAAACAATGTATAATTAGTAATAAATGACATATAACCACTAATTATAATCTATGAATATGATTATTAACAAATAATATTATATGCTAGTGGCATACAACAGTTGCAGTAAACGAATTTTTAACAATCATCCTTTCTTACCAAATGAAATAATCATATTTTTAACAACTATCTTTTCCTGCCAGCTGCAATAATCATATTTTTAACTTTATAATTATAATTTATGATTATATTCAATTTTAGGTATTTAAAAAAAATACTGTTAAATAGTTTATAATTAACGCTAGTTTAATGTTTAATAACCAACATTCATTATTCATTATTAATTAGATTTATTTTGATAACTTTCCTTTGATGTTCTTTCAAAATATTAATTTATAACAAACTTAATTTTTATTAATTAGCAAAAGTCGAAGGTAAATATTTCTAGAACCTGCTTCCCGCCGATAACCTAAATTAAAAGGCGGGATATCAAAAAATTAAAAGGCGGGATATCCAAAAATTTCATTACTGCAACGCACTAAACTTCGTGCCTACTTCCCTAGATGTTTCCAATCCACTTGCCTTTCCCAATTGTCATTCTAGATCTAAATTTTCAAGCCATCGATTCTCTCCTAATTTCAAAAACTTGTTATTATTCAATGATGAGCCATCCCTGCCCTAAATGCGCACACATCCCTGCCCCCACCGCAGCCCCGGTTCCTGTACCCACCGCCGCACCCTCCGCCTCTCCCACTGCTTCTCCCACAACCTCACCCGTAGCCACACCCACCCTTTCACCAACCGTGGCGCCCGCCACTTCACCTCCTACCCCATCACCTATCGCCAACGTGCCCTCCGCTATGACTCCTTCCATTGGTTCCCTGCTGAATAAAGCTCCTTACGGCACTCCATCTGACGATGGAGTTGCAGGAATCCGACCCGCTTTTGCTTTCATCGGTTCTGCACTTCTGGCTGCTGCTGCTGCGTATGCTTTCTAAGTAATTTCTCTTTGGATTATTTATTTTTGTTAGTGTGAATTGATACTGTTTTCTTATTGTGGTGATTGCTCTCATTTGTTTTCCATGTACTGTAATAATGTTAATTTAATTTTAATTTTAGTGGATTGTTATTTTTTTGTGTATGTTAGAGCTGTTTGCTTATGGCGTTTTTACTCCGGTGGCCACTGTTATCCCCAAACCCGAACTCTTTAAAGCTGGGCGCCTATACGAACGGTGAGTTAGATATTTTTAAAACGCAATCAAGAAAACCCCTTTATGTGCAAAAATGTAGGCTTTAAAAGGAGGAAGGGGGCTTAAATGGAATTGGCAAATTTAGTTGTTTAGATCAGTCAGACATGACAAGGGTGTAATCAGCTTCTATTTGAAAAACAACGGAAATCGTGAAACTGAGCAAGTATTGGATCATCCTGTTCAGTGTACAGCTATAGCTGAAAGTAGCTGCTGGTTTCTGGTAACGAGTGTGAAATTATTTATCTTTTCAGTTTTTTACTTGAATTACTCTTGGGCAATGATAGTATGCAAATGTAATATAGTAGAATAATAGATGTTGTTAGCAGCCCATTAGCTGCAGTAATTTTACATTAATTTAATGCCAAGCAATCTTTAGTACAACGGAAATTGTTCAATTCTTTTATTTTTCTCTTAGAAGTTCTGAAACTTTTCACAAAAGCTAAATCAAAACTGGTAAATTAATCGAAGTTAGCTTTACAATGATAGACGCTTTATTGAGATACACTTCTGTAGATTATTGAAATCTGCACATATATCGTACATATAAACTGTATGTTCATGTTGCAGCTTGGTTCATCACTTTCCATATATGGATGCCAACAATATTATAGAAGAAAGGCCAACACTAATATAATGGAAGATGCCAAAAAGTTAGATGAAGGAAACACAACACATGTGACTGCTATAAAAGAGATGAAGGGAATGAGTCGTAATTGTCAAAATAAGGCAGAGCTTGCTAGATTCTGTGGCTGCTTACTTCAGATCATATATCAGATTTCCGTGTTTAAGCCTCATCACTTGGGTAAATGTTTTGATACATGCACATTTTCTAATTTCACCTCTTTGTATATATAACACATTTTCAGACAAATGTCGGTGCTGTGATTCTCACTGACTGTATGTTCTGGTTCATCATCTTTCCTTTCCTTGCTTTGAAAGATTATGAACTCAACTTTGTAAGTATAATTATTTGGCATTGTTGTCATATTATGTCTCATAAATCTTTTATACTAATATTAGTCATATTTTCTAGATATTGATCGGGATACACACTGTAAATGCAATATTCCTCCTTGGGATACAGCGCTTAATAGCATCGTATATGTTTCTTTCATCCTATATGAATATAGTAAATATATGAACTAAGAATTCCATTATTGATCATTTTTCCTGAAAACTATGTTTCTTGTGTTTGCTATTTTCCTATAGCGCTTGCTATTTTCAACAGGATAAACCGATGACAATTGTCTATAGAAAACACTTGTCTTTTATAACCTTGAAAATAACATGTTAATATTTTACAGTTATTACACTTTTTTTATGTATTTCTGGTATTCAGTAGACAAGTGTTTGTTCTCTTTTTTATGCTCCAGGATGACTATATACTGGTTACAAAGTTAAACTATCAAGTTGGATTTTGCAGTATTACATATCAATGGGTTGCAAGGTAGCACAGAAGGTGTTGTCAATTCCAGGTTTTTAATTTGATATAGAGTTCGCTGGAATGACATACATATTCTTAGATAGGCATGTGCATGTTCATGATCGACAACAAACTTGGAGCATGAACTGCAGATTTGTTCTAGTGAACTGATTATATTTATTCTCTTGTTATAGTATATGTATGATAGGGTAGAAATATGAGTAGAAAATACTCTATTCGAAAAAAATGTGTTGTGTTAGAGAAGAAATTGTTACACTTGAATGGTGTATGAAAATTGTAGGAACTTTTATTGTAATTATTTGTACTATCAAAATTTTGTTAAAATAAAATGTTTATTTGTTTATTTCATTCTGAGATATATGCTATTACTAAAACAAATGCATTTAATATGTAATATCTATAAGCTATAATTTTTTTATGGATTTATGAATCTATTGCAACAGGCATATACTGTTGCAAAATGGTCTGTTGCAACACAAAAGGTCAGTTGCAAAAAAGTATACTGCAACGTTTTATTGTAATAGGCAAAAAATGTTGCAGACTTTTTGCAACTTCGGCTATACCAACAGGCGCAGGCCTGTTGCAATTGGTCTACTGCAACAGATATTGTCTGTTGCAAAAAGTGTTTTTTGTTGTAGTGAGAATAAGTTTATTCTTGTGTTCGTGGACGATATACTTGTTTATTCGTGGACAGAAAAAGAACACATGGAACATTTGAGAGTGGTGATGGAGGTGTTGAGAAAACACCAACTGAAAGCGAAGTTTTCTAAGTGTCACTTCTGGAGGTGGGAAGTGAGATTCTTGGGCCATGTTGTTTCGGAGAATGGTATTGCCGTGGACCCTGCGAAGGTGGCTACGGTACATGATTGGTCTACGCCCAAGAATGCAACAGACGTAAGAAGTTTCTTGGGATTAGCTGGATATTATCGTAAGTTTATCCAAGACGTCTCCAAGATAGCGACACCGTTAACTCAGCTGACCAAGAAGAGTCAAGCTTTTGTTTGGGACGAAAGGTGTGGAAATGCATTCAAGAGCCTAAAGGAAAAGTTAATGTGTGCACCAGTGTTAGTCATTCCTAAAGGGAATGAAGAGATGACAGTATACACGGATGCATGTGGTACTGGAATAGGTGCTGTATTGATGCAAGGATGTAGGGTTATAGCTTATGCTGGTGGGCAACTAAAACCGCATGAGAAAAGATATCCTACCCATGATTTGGAATTGGCAGTGATCGTGTTCGCATTGAAGATGTGGAGATATTATCTCTTGGGAGAAAGATTCGAGTTTTTTACTGACCATAAATCGTTAAAGTATCTTTTCTCTCAGATGGATTTAAATCTCCAACGACAGAGATAGTTAGAATTCTTGGCTTCCTATGATTTTGATATCACATATAAACCAGGAAAGGGCAATGCGATAGCTGATGCATTGAGTAAAAGACATGCCAGTTTAGGGGCTATGTTTCTTGAGTGGAAGCAACTGGAGTATATCGCTGAGTATGATTTCAGACCAAAGTGCGAATTGGATCCAGAGATGTTAGCAAGTTTGACGATCAAACCTACTTTGATTGAGCATATTGGTTCCAGTCAGAGGGACGATCCTAGTCTATTAGAAATCATCTCCAAGTTAGAAATGGGAATCGACGAGGAGATGAACAAGTATGGGCTTGATCGAGATGGATGGCTTAGAAAGAATGGGAGACTAGTTGTGCCCAATGTTAATGGATTGAGAGATGAAGTGCTTGGAGAATGTCATCACTCAAAACTGACTATACATCTCGGTGGTAACAAAATGTATCGAGATATGAAGCAGACCTACTACTGGGAAGGGATGAAAAGAGACGTTGGGAAGTTTATATCCGAATGCATGAACTGCCAGCTAGTTAAAGCTGAGCAAAAGAAGCCTAGTGGGTTGTAACAACTATTGGAAATTCCAGAATGGAAATGGGAACAAGTCTCAATGGATTTCATTGATGGGTTACCAAGGACTAGATCGGACCATGATAGCATTTAGGTGACTATGGACCGATTTACCAAGAGTGCAAGGTTTATACCTATTAAGTCGAATAGAACAGCAGTTAAGTTAGCAGAACTGTATATGAAGTAGGTAGCGAGATTTCATGGAGTACCCAAGGCATTGCAAGTGACCGAGATCCGTTGTTCACTAGTGGATTTTGGAAGAGCTTACAGGAGGCTTTAGGATCATAATTACATCTCAGTACCGCGTACCATCCTCAAACCGATGGTCAGACTGGGAGGGTGAATCATATATTAGAGGATCTCTTGAGAGCTTGTATATTGGATTTTGGAGGGTCATGGGATGACCATTTGCATCTAGTGGAGTTCACATATAATAATAGTTATCAGTCCAGTATTGGTATGGCTCCATTTGAAGCTTTGTACGGAAGACCGTGCAACTCACCATCATATTGGCTACAAATCGGTGAGAAATTTGTGCTTGGGCCAGATGTAATAAGAAAAACTTCAGACAAGATCAAGGTTATCCAACAGCGAATGAAGGCTGCCCAAGATAGGCAGGAAGAGTTATGCTGATAAGAGGCGAAGAGATTTAAAATTTTCTGTTGGTGACTTGGTGTTTGTCAAGATTTTTCCGTTAAAGAGTGTGATCCGATTTGGTAGGAGAGGCAAGTTAACACCAAGATTTGTTGGTCCATTCCCAGTTCTCGAGCAAGTTGGGAATTTGGCATATAAAGTTGAGTTGCCAGATAAGATGGCGGGAGTTCATAACATGTTTCATGTTTCCCAATTAAGGAAGTTCGTGCATGACCCCGATATGACTATTTCACCAGATCAGTTGGATGACATCGAAGTAGAACCCGAGGCGGTTGGGAACCGCAAGCCGATCCGTATTGTCGAGAGCGATACGAAGCAACTTCGAAGGAAGGCGATGGAATTGGTCAAGGTTCAGTGGGGCGAGAATGAGAATGACTGTACTTGGGAAACAGAGTAGAGCATAAGAAAATCACATCCAGAATTACCTGGTAAGATTTTAACAGTGATAGGTTCTTCCCTTGTTAGTGAACTGCATGCTAAGGTAGGCTTGTTGTGTATGTTTGGTTGTTTGTGAATGACTTACAGGGATGCGGAACACCTTTGTATGTTTTTGGTTTAGGAATTTCAGGGGCGAAATTTCTTAAAGGGGGAGAGTGTAACGACCCACATTCTATGCATCGGAGGATCATAGAATATTTATTTCTTTTTGTATGAGGTCGTATAGCAATGTAACTTTGGGGAACGACTATTGGGGTCTTTTCCCATATTCACAGTTTTTATCGATTTTTAAATGACCGTTTTACCCCTAAATGATCTTGTTTCGGCCATAACTTTTGACTGGTAAGGAGTTTTGACTTGAAACCACTTCCATTGGATTTGAATGATATTTTACATTTCCGTAGAGTGGTCACATTAGCCAAACGGACTCACCGTTTGGGAGAAATGGCTGAAACAAGGTTTAGAAGGTGAAAAACTGCTTAAGTGGGCTGATTAGGGTAATTAGCAAATGGGCCCATAACCCATTTCGGGATTAGGGTTATGGGAAGGCTGAAATGAGTTAGGTTTTCATTCTATTTCAGTTTTCTAGGTGCCATTTACTTCTTAGAAACCCTAACAATGGCCTCCACCTTCTAGTTTCATCCCAAATCGCTTTCTAATCAAGGATTAAGCTAATCTAGTCAATTCAAGGAGAAATAACACCAAATCAGAGTTGGAGATGCTGCCAGGCAATAGAATTCGACCCAAACAGTGGATATTTCAGATTTGATATTTCATTTATGGCTAAGGTGAGTGATTAGCATTGTTTCTACACTAATTACGGCTAATTAGGAGTGATTAGTGTTAATTAACAAAATTATACATGATTAAATTCTGGAAAAATGTTGAAAAATTCTTAAATATTATTTTAAGCCTCCATTAGAAATTTGGGTTAATTTGGATATGTTTTGCTAATCCTACCATTAGTTATGGTTAAATACAATTAAGAGAAAAACCATGGGTTTTGGGTATGTTTGATCTATTTTAACTTATTAGATTGTTGCGTTGATGTTTATGGTTGACTATACATGTTGCTGTTACTATTTGGAATGCTTTATGATTGATTGGTGAAGTTAGATTGGTCGAAAACGCCGTCGTATGGTGTACACACTTGCTGGAAAAGTTGTAGGAAACAGTGCAAGAAACCGGATCGGATCACCCTACCCTGACCCATTCGTGACATGCACACCCCCACCCTAGGCACCGCTCCTCCGAACTGCTACACCACGAGCTAGTGCATCGACCCCGAACCGCTTGGAGATCCCGATCCGACCAGGGGCTCACGAACAGTTCACATCTTAGGCCCCCGACCCGAACCAGAGCACCCCACGTGCCCGAACCTGTGATGAAGGCCCAACCCAAACCGGAGCTTCATTACGAACCGATCCGACCAGGGAGCCTTCCACGAGCCAACATGATGACCACGAGCTGGAGGAGAATCATGAATCAGACTATGAGGAGGTGCTATGAACCGAACCACCAGGAAAGGATAGTTACGACCGAAATGGACCAAAGATGATAAGGAGGACCGAACCGATTCAGAGGAGACCAAAACCCGAGATGCAAAGGTAGTCCAAATAGGAGGTAGAACTCAGGATCCAGTTAGGAACCAACGAGTTAAATTCATGAGTTGGGCTTTGCTGCGAGGCGCGTGCTAAGGGGTTATCGACGTCCATAACTTTGATTCACCACCAAGACGGATGTTAGGCTACAGATCAGTGTAGTGGGGTAGTTATTACTCCATGGGGTAGAGTGATCATAGCATGGCTATGAGCCAGTGAAGTGGAGTCGTCATGACTTCATGGGGCAGAGTGGACATAGAAATGGGTTAGTGGCTATGGATCAGTGCAGTGGAGACATCATGACTCCATGGGGCAGAGTGATCATAACAAAGGATTTGGGTGGTCAAAGCTGTGGATATCGTATGCTTTACGCACTAAGTGAGAGATGTGAGGATGGTTGCTATGCTTGATTGTTTGATATTACTATGACATGCATACCCCTCCCCTGTATCTTTACACCATATGTTAGTGTCACCTTAGAGTATTGTATATCCTGTTGTGCTAATTCTTTGGTTGCAGGTCAGGTTCAGGTATGGTTATGTATACCTGTTATTGTTCTGTTTTGCTGTTTATCGCTCAAACCAGACTTTTGTCTGACCCACAGTTTTATGTCTCTTCTTATTACTCTGGGTGCTCTTAATGGGCAGGCTAGAGACAGGTCAGGTGATTATGCACGAGTAATTGTATCGGAGACGAGCAGGAGGCTTCTACGTTTGATATATATATAATCTCCCTGAGTTGTTGCTGGTCACTACTTTGGGCATTAGTAGTGTACCTCTTACTTTTTCTTTAGAGACAGTATTTCAAAGTTGTAATAATGTTAGTTTGGATGATAAGCTGTATTTTGGATTTCCGCTGCTATGACGGTTTAGTTTTCAGCTTATGCACTGTCTCGCCTGTTTTATGTCAAAGTTATGTTATTCTTATATTTTATCCTATGCGCTGTGAGACATTCTACAGGTTCCTTGTTAGTTCAAATTCCTTTTCTTTTCCTTTCTTTGGCGACCGTCCCGTACTAGTCGGGCATTGGCACAACGCACTTTCATTGGAAATATCGGCTGGTGCGGGGTGGGGCGGTCACAGACGGTGTAAAATGGAATTATGATTGAATGAGAAAGAATGAGGAAAAACTTATGAAATGAAATAAGTTATATTTAATCATAAATAATGGCTGACATGTTAAAAAGAAAACATGTGAATTGAGATATACTTAATTACATATTAAGTAGAAAATGTTATTGTAACGATGAAATCAAATAAGAATATAAAGGGGTTGTGGATTACAGACCTTGCATCACAATCTAGAGAATAACATGTTGTGGGCTTATTAATAAACTTAAAAGGGTTAAGTTATATGATTGAAATTAATAAGCAAGAGAAACCTGGTAATTTGAATAAGAAGTCAATGTGAACGGGGATAACCAACTTAAATGGAAACCTGGTGAGGTAAAGCAATCACGTTAAAGAATGTTTAGTCATAGGGTCTAATGACACATTAAAATGAGGCGCTTGAACCAGTTTGTACGTTTAAGGGTGAATAACCCAACGGGTAGATCATCGCGGTGTCATGAGGCACGAGGGGAGCGCACGTTCATTTGATTAATCTGTCGGCTCTGAAGGACTGGAAGGGGAAGCACACAACTTCCTGAGATACGTAAGGTGCTCTTGGTAGTCCTCTGTGCGGTGGCAGATGTTTAGGCTGTCCTCGCAGAGGTTGGATCTGCGCGTAACTACTAGGTGGGTGGGCCTTGACTGCAAAAGTAGCTTTGCAGTCAGAATGTTGTGATGCGATGACACTAGGGTGATTCGGCGGTCGCCTCAACGGGGAGGCAGAGGTCAGGACCAACAGAGATAGTAGATCATCGGGTACCCGTCATCGGCAACCAGTGGGATGCGAAAAGACTAGAGCTAAAACCAATAGACCATTCATTAACGAGGTACAGTGGTTGAGGGAAGACACCTCGGCCCCAACCTCAACTAGTAAAGACTACAAGAGCTAAATGACTTGCCCCTAACAAGCAATCTAAATATCAGTATTCTGAGGCTCTTAAAGACGGACCTGTACAGATATGGAAAAGCTCCCAACCGATTTCTGTGTTTCTTGAATATCCTTGTCACGGAACCCGGTGCACATTATGTGTGGTTAAGGCATCGAATACGATTGACGATACGTACGTAGGACAGTCTGGATACATGCATGTCGGCTTTGGGTGGTGTTTCGTAGACTTGAGGGCATTACTCCGGTATGAAATCTGATTCGATTGACGATGGCAGTCCGTACGTTTACGTAGCATAGTAATGACAGATATATGCGGAACGTAACATTGTTATATATAGATCCGTACGTCACTCCAGCGTAGGATGTGTGACTGCGCACATTTCTATGACATTACGGTGGAGACCGTGCGAGTGGGGTACCATGGGGTGAACCTTAATATTGGGGGTAGCTACATATATACAGTATCAGGTTAATCCACTTGGAAGTAAATGGGTACGACGCGTGTGTAAGCCTTGAGTGCTGTTAACCCAAGTAACCTAATAAATAAGAAAATGTGATTGAACGGTATATATAGGATTATCGAAAGTGTATAGTTTAAATCCAGTCACCAGAAATTGTGTTCTGACCCCCTCCTCATAACATACTCGCAGATTAGATTTATGGCAGAGACATAATAGCTTTGGATGCTAGTTAGCCAGTATTTTTAATACGGTAAGGCTATATTTTGATTACATTATATTTTATCCATTTCGCTGTGAGATAGTTTCTGAGCACTGACATATTTTATGTCTCAGTCTTTTCTGCAGTATACCAGAGCAAACCAACACGAGTTTCGATAGATTGGAATTTTGAAAAAAATTTGGTATGTCGGAATTCGGGTCGTTACACTTTAGGTCACGTTTATCTTTTTATAACAACACATCTCCATTTACTTTTAATGCCACATTGTCAGATTCGTCAAATAACTAATTGACGTCCATAAATATACTATGGGTGTTAAGCAAGAGAATTTCTCCACCACCAAACTTGGTACATTTGTAAAAATCAACCATACATGATTATTTGGAAATACTCTGTTAGACATTCGTCCATACAAGTCATCTATGAATAGGAAGAACCGACAATACCTTCCTACCGCATCCTATATAGGAATCACCCCAAGGATCAGTAGTGAGAAGTTCTTGCAATTCGAAGATTTCAATCACGACAGAATCACAATCAAAAGATCTCTGATCGCAACATAGAGAAATTTATCAAGTGGTTCTTCCGCTCATGAAGATCAACGGTCTTCAATGTTCCATCTTTATAGGCCTACAAGTTAGTCGTGTCCGCACAGTTGATTAGAATGTGTTTTGGGTCAAGCCACCATCCCGGTCCCTTCGAAACCACACGTCAAAAGGTCCAAATAGAATAATTTATTTGGTAGTTGGTTGTTTAACTATCAAATCATAATCGTACTGTTAAGTACACTGGCAGCTCAGGTCCTTTATGTTAAAATTCCTCATTCAAACCATTCCATCGATTCTTAGAATCGATTCATAAATTTAACCTTATCAAAACTCTTTTGTTTCCATTACTTTGAAAATAATGATATAATTTCCCCAATCCCTTTCCATTTCCCTAAATTTGGAAACATTGTTACATATACTTAACCCAGAGCTATAAGTTTAAATACCAATCTTATATGTAAAAATAACATCAACGACGTTTTCTTTAATAATACATCCTAAACGGTTTCACAATCTTATGAATTTAAAGCTTACATTCTTACTTGCGAAATGTATAACTCCATTTCAAAACCAGTATTATCCTTTTCCATCTTTTCTAAGAAACCAATACTATTGACTTATTTCTTCGAATAAGGGTATTTACCAAATCTACTATTGGCCAATCAATGTAAATGAAACATTGTTATTAAAAACCCAATATCTTTTATTTTATTTCTAAATCTTTTGCAAATTTAAGTTGAAATTATTCCTAAAGAAAATAATAAATCGTTCCAATATTCTTACCCACTACAAAGTAATACTATCCCTTAATAACAGTGAAGTCGTTCAAGTTGGGGTATTTTAATTACCTCTCAGACATTGACCGACAATGTTCTTATCTTAAGATAATAAAAAGTTTGCAACTCAAAAATATGATATTTCATTTCCATTTCCATTAAATATGGTTTTGTAAACCATTTTCTTTTATCTGAAAACCCAATTTACATGATAATTCCTTTTACTTAATTGAATAGAACTTACTTGAAATTCCTACATTAACTTGAAAGTCACATTTACAAATTTTGTTTGTAAACTTGGATTATAATCCTTTTATGAAGCTCTTACTAAACTGAAATCAAAGCTTATTATATTGGATCACTTCTTAATTTAATTTTCAATTAAAAAGTGATCGCTTTAATAATTATTAATAAACTACTTCGACATTAACTACATTAATAGTGGTTAACTTCATTACTAACTAGAAATATAATAATTAATCATTATTAAAAGATTATTAAATAATAATTAATTTTATTAATAATAAACAATTCAAAAATCACTTGAAAATACAGTTAATAAAATATTAACTAACTTTTAACAACATTCGAAAATTTGGAAAACTATTGATTAGATTAATTAAAATCAGATTAACCCAATATTCATTTTCAATTTAAAACAATCGACTTTGTCAACCGTAAACATCGGTTAAACTGTTAACTGATTTCCATTCATCTCCCCCCTTAAATTAATTAATAACTTAATTAATTAAAAACATCATTTAGTTGTTTCATAAAAATAATTATTTAAATTTACTAACCCGTAGGTTAATTTCTAACTTTATGATCAGAAAACGAAATAAGAATTCATTATATAAAACGTTTAATAATCCCTTTCATAAAACTTTACTTTAAATAAAAATATATTTATAAAAATTCTATTTTAATCAAATTATATAAAATAAATTTAAAAACTTTTGTTCAGTTATAAAATAAATTTTATAACTTAAAACTTCGTCAATTGCCAAAACGACGTCTTAAACAATAAATTTTAGGCCGTCACTGCCAGCTACTTAGTCAATACCGTCGATTGATTAAAATCACAACAACGATTAACATCCATTCAGTCACCAACATCCAAACAGGTTTTGATATCATTTGGGGCAAACAATTCATATATATGAATAATATGTACAAACTTATAATTTATTTGAGGAATCCAGTTGGATTTCTCCAACCTGTTCTTCCCTGCATCACATATCACAATAATATACGAAATGATTTTATTATAAAATGCACTTAAACGACGAAATATAAATAACATCAACCAATCAATCAATTAACAATCAATAGCATCCAATTGCCCATATTTATACTACCGATGACAAGTTACAATTATATGAATTTAGCACATTATAGTATTGTAGAAAAGTGTGAGAGTTAACTCACATTCATTTCAATCGATGATTTCTGAGTCGTTTTATATAATTTCAAACATACGTTTGAAATTACGTAAAATCCCAACAACTTCTGATTTACACCAAACCAGCTCGATTGCTTCGGCTTCGTCGCCACGATCCCAACAAGTATTGTTTTATCGAATTTCGTTCATGTATGAATAAGTTATCATTGATATAAGTTTTAAATTGATTTTAAATTAACTTATAAACTAATAATATTATTAATATTAAATTATTACATGTTTAATGTTAAAACTAATGATTAGCACATATAATAACTCCACGTCAAATTACTTTCACGCATTTTCCTTGCTTACACATCTTCTCCACCGATCTCCTCCTTCCTCTCTTCAAGTCAGGCCACGAAACAACTTGGCATCATCTGAAGCTTCAACACTGACGATCTAACATACTTGGACCCACGCAGACATCACCACCGGAATCCCTGTCCTCTACCGCCACTTCGACCTAAGACCCTATCACCAACGAGCCTCCGACGTGCCAGAAACCCCATTCGATCATAACTCAGACGAACCCCAAATTCTCTAGCTATGGTCCACCATCGCCGTTCGCACCTCCACCATACTGACCGCCTTCAATCACCCTTCCATCGACCTTCAGACAACTCTGCCTGATGATGACTGTAACCCCTCCGATTTAATCAAATTCCGATTGAACTCGAACTTTGTTTCGAAAAATGCACCCCTCCGATCATCTAACTCTCATTGCCACCACAAGCAATATCAGCTCCTCCGACCAAAACAAGAAACGCATCCCTCATCCTCTTGAACAACTTCCCTTTAGACCATATACTCGGAAATCGATCACCTTGCACGCATATCGACGAAGAACGGAAGGGTAAGCCGATTCTGATCAACACAGGCCACCGTTGGCCATGAAATTTTTGAGTAGGTGGCTGGCAGCCTGATCTACAACTTTCCTTTTGGTAGTTCCTCCAGATTCTTCACAGTAGAGTTATACTTTATTTTGCAATGGAGGACTTAAACACAAAATCTGAATTGAGGCGAACAGTGATGAACGTATGAGTTTGGAAGGCTGAAAGATTATGGGTATATAAAGTGGGAAATAATATTATTTTATGGTGAGGTGACTAACGATATTTTATTTCGTGCCTATCGCCATTCCTAAATGTTGTTTATTCGTTCCTGTGCTCACATACAAACTCCATTCATAATGAAAATGGACGTCATGGTATAGTTTGACGTTACGATCTTAATGAAACTTATTTCATCGAATTTCGAGTCCGTTTGTGAAAATGGCGCTCGTTCAATTCCAAATAGTCGATTTATTTGTATTTAATTTTGCTACGCTCACACAATTACTCCAATTGACGCGAAACTTGAAATCTATCAATAACAAGGCATTACTGTCTTAATAAAATTTGTTTCGCTGAAAATAGAAGTCGTTTGAATAAAAATACCTTTTAAGGAACCAATTTTAAAGTACCTTAATATAATAATAATAAAATATTATAATCGGACATATTAGGGTAGAATTTCATACAATACAAAAATAAAACACCTCGGGTTGAGTTTCATGCTAAATTAATATTCCATAAAATAAAAATCCTTTATTTTTATATAATTATCATTATATTATATAAACGAATTCCATAGCGACTATTTGAAAATTTTATTTGGACATAAAACAAAATCTACAACATGAAAACTCGATTTTTCTGCTTGATTAGAAAATTATTATCTAATAGATTCAGAAGTTTCTTGTTTAAAAGAAATCCAACTTATATTGGATCTTATACAACCGATTGAAGTTCAAAATGTATTTCGAACTACCGCGCTGCTGTAGCTCGTTTTATAATAAAATTATAAATTATGCGTTCTAACGTCGTTTAATAAACGAATCGTTAATATAAATCAAAACCAAACAACACTAAATCCTTTTAAATTGCTAGTTCTCATTATATTGCAAATCCAACAAATTTCGACAAATTTGGAATTAAAATATTATTGTATTATTTATATTAGTAAAATATTCAAAATTATCAAATTCAGTTATTTAAACTCGAATCAACATTTAAAACAATAAAATTAATATAAATAATTGACCAGAAAATACGGGACATTACATTCCTTCCTCGTTAATAGAAATTCGTCCCGGAAATTGCTAAGGAAGAAAGAATGTTACCACCCATTATCTTTACAAATAAACTTCAGTTTTATTTTTAAAACTAACCCAATTGGGTTTTAAACCAATTTATTTCAAATAACAAAATTTTCCAAAAGACTTTAAAATTTTCTAACACCTTAAATTTTGGATTTTTTTTGACAAAGTCTCCCTTATACGGAGGGACATCTACAATATTGCAGGTTCAACAAATATATATATATATATATATATATATATATTGTTGAAGAATGGAGTTTTGATGACAACAACCTTATTTCAATATTAATTGATTATAAAATATATACAGTAACACTTTTGTATAGAATATATATGCCGGATTTATATACAGGAAACATTACTGAAGACTGTACAGTTTTAAAGATGTTAGAGATTCATAGTTCAGAGATATTTCAAGACTCATGAGTATTCAAGATTTCAAGAGTTCAAGAATTCAAGACTAATATAGTTATAGAGTCCAGACTATGTAAGACTCTATATAGCACTCCAGGTTCAAATTCAAATTCGGTTTTCAAATTCTATCTTTAATCCTCTCTATTCTATTTTTTCTATATTTTCTATTTTTCTTTCTTACTTTAATTTTGTTTTTAAACTCAAGTTTTATATGATTATACTTTATATTTATATAGTTTTAAACTTTATAATTTTATAAATATGTTTATACAGTTTATATTTATGTTTTCATATAATTTCCTACTTTATAATATTAATTTATAGCATTATATTTTAATTCAAGAATTTTTAGAATTATATTTATATCAAAACACTTGAAAAATGCTCAAAAATTAATTTTGAACTAAGTATATGTCGACATATATAAAACACCATGTCGACATATAACTATCATTTTTTTCAATTTTGAAACGAAGTGTCTTTTCACTGTTTGTGATGGTTCTGGAGCGTTGCAACCTTTCACACACTATAAAAAGGGCTTGAATTTGATTTTTTAATCACTCCTTCTCCACTTTCACTCTCTTTCATTACACTATTATTTTACATCATTTTTATGATTCCTATACATATACTCTGCCCAGTTAAATTCTGTTTTCACTAATCTTCTTCTCTCTACACTCTCTACTCATTACTATCTGAATCAAGTGCTAATGAACATTCATAGGATATTTGTAATTGTTTGGGAAGTGTTTGGGAATCAGTGTTTGGGAATCAGTGTTTTCCTTGTAGCCATGAAATCAAGGAATGGAGTCAATGTTTTCCTTGCTGCCTTAAAATCAAAGGAACGAGAGCGATGTTAACCTTGTAGCCGTGAAATCAAGGGGTGTACTTGACTATCGATATAGGTTTAAAACTCTGCGCAATCCAGCGTTGTGCGGGACTGGACGTAGGAGCAATTCGAACCAGTATAAAATCTGTTGTGTTCTTTCCTTTTCTGCATTTCTATTTTTATTTATTTTGCATCTGTGTTTGATTCTGTGTCATTGATTATTTCTGTGGTGTTTAATTCATATAGTTTATCACATAAGATTTAGATTTTATTTAAATTCTCAAAAACACTATTCACCCCCTCTAGTATTTGTTTTTCCTTAACGATCCTTTATGTTATCCCTAACAATTGGTATCGGAGCCAGGTCTTTCAAAAGTTAATAATCTAATTTTTGAAAATCTTTAAATGGAAAATTTTAGGAAAATTGTTAACACTAGTGTCAATTCATGCATTGTTTCAATGTTGAAAGAGTCTGCATATACTCATGTTAAAAAGTCACGTGATCTACTGAAATATTGTTCAACTCAGAAAAAATGTGTTATATGACTTTAGAAAATTCAAAAGTTGAAAAGATGGGTGAATTGGTTATTGGCAATTCAAATTCTGAAATGTTGACTTTTGAAAATTCAAATTCCGAGAAGGTAGCTATTGGAAATTCAAATTCCAAACTGATGTGTTATATGACTGTTGAGAATTTAAAATCTAGAGAGAAATTGGTGGAAATGAAAAAGGACAAATGGATAGTGGCTGTTCGAGACATATGACGAGAAATCCAAAACTACTTGTAAATCTAAAGTATGAAGATGGTGGAATGGTGAATTTCAGAGAAAATTCTAAAGGATTTATTATTGGAATCAATAATGTCGGTAATTCTGAAACTCCTACTATTTCTGATGTTTTATTAGTTAGGAATTTAAAACACAACTTGCTATGTATAAGTCAACTTTGCGATAAGGGTTATAAAATAAACTTCAAAAAGGATAAATGTTTCATAGAAGATTGGAATTCAAAAGTAATATTCGAAGGAGATAGAAAGAAAAATATTTATATATTGAGTATGAAAACCTCCAGCGATAATTTATGTCTTATGGCTAGTACAAGTGATCCCTGGATCTAGAATAAGATATTTGGTCATATAAATTTCAAACACATCCCTAGGATTTCTAAATTAGATTCAATTAGAGGATTACCCAAAATGAAATTTAAAGTTAATAACTTATGCGATGTTTGTCAACTAGGAAAATTAAAGAAGAGTACATTTATATCAAAAGAGGAAATCGCTACATCAAAACCATTAGAGTTAATACACATGGATTTATTTGGTCCATCTCAAGTTCAATCAATAAACCATAATGGATATGTTTATGTAATAGTAGATGATTTTTCTCGATTTACTAGGACTTTGTTTATTAAAAATAAAACCGATACTTTTGATCAATTTAAAACCTTTTCTAAAAGAATTCAAAATTTATTATCACTTAAAATCGAAACAATACATAGTGATCATGGAGGAGAATTTGAAAACGAAAATTTTGAAAAATATCATAATAAAAAGGGAATAACTCATAAATTTTCAATTCTAAGAACCCCTCATCAAAATGGAGTAGTTGAACGTAAAAATAGGACGATACAAGAATGTGCTAGAACTATGTTATCTGATAGTAATTTACTAAGGAATTTTTGGACTGAGGCAGCTACAACAGCTTGCTATATTATAAATAGAATTTCAATTAGACCTTTAACTCATAAAACCCCATATGAACTTTGTATAATAAGAAACCAAAAGTATCATATTTAAAATATTTGGAAGTAAATGTTTTATACTTAATACTAAAGATAATTTAGGCAAGTTTGATTCGAAATTCGATAAAGGAATATTTATTGGATATTCAGAAAGAATTAAAGCATATAGAGTTTTCAATACTCGAACCAATACCATATAGGAAACCTTAAACGTATCTTTCGACGAAAACTATAAGAGTATAACTCAAAATAATGAAGATGAATGTGAAAATGAGATTAATGAAATAAATCATGAAGATAATTGACCAAATAAAAGAATTA
Organism: Allium sativum; assembly: GCA_030737875.1. Lineage (NCBI taxonomy): Eukaryota > Viridiplantae > Streptophyta > Magnoliopsida > Asparagales > Amaryllidaceae > Allium > Allium sativum. Next base: position 415,584,552 of record CM060913.1, on the reverse strand, counting down.
GATTACTTACAGACCATCCTGTAGAAAATATCTTAGGAGATATTGAATCCGTTGTGAGAACTCGCAATCAATTAAATAATATGAGTAATACTGCTTTTATTTCAACTATTGAACCTAAAATCCAAAGCAAACATCTTCCGATGATTCATGGATACTTGCTATGCAGGAAGAACTGAATCAATTTACTAGGAATGATGTATGGCAAATTGTTCCTAGGCTAGAGGATAAAACTATAATATGGACAAAATGGGTTTATAAAAATAAAATGAATGGACATGGTGAGGTCATAAGAAATAAAGCATGGTTAGTAGCACAAGAATATACTCAAGAAGAAGGAATATATTACAATGAAAATTTTGCCCCCGTAGCAAGACTAGAAGCCATTAGGATTTTACTAGATTTTGCAAACCATAATAATTTCAAATTATATCAAATGGATGGCAAAAGTGCTTTTCTATATGTATTTGTTAAGGAAGACGTATATGTAGAGCAACCACCTCTATTTGAAGATGCAAAATTACCAAATCACGTATATAAGTTAAAGAAAGCATTATATAGATTAAAACAGGCTCTTAGGGCTTGGTACGATAGATTAAGAAATTATTTGTTACAATCAAACTTTGAAACAAGAAAATTAGATAATACTTTGTTTATTAAGAAAAATAATAAAGATATTCAATTAGTACAAATATATGTTGACGATATAATTTTCGAATCGACAAACGATAAGATGAATAAAGAATTTTCAAATATTACGACTAAAGAATTTGAAATGAGTCACATGGGAGAACTGTCATTCTTTCGTGGATTGCAAATTCGTCAATTAAAGAATGAAATATTTATTAATCAAGAAAAATATGCAAGAGATCTAATTAATGAATATAATCTAACAATAACAAATGGAAACCAAAACCTGTAGTGATTAATATAGCATTAAGTAAAGATGATGCATCTAAAGATGTCGATCAAAAATTATACAGACGAATGATAGGATCATTATTATATATAACTGCTAGTAGACCAGATATAATGCATAGTGTATGTATCTGTGCAAGATATCAGTCGCAACCTAAGGAAACACATTTAAAAGCCGTAAAACGTATTCTAAGGCATATATAGCATACATCATATTTTGAATTGTTTTACCCTAAGGATGATTCATTCGAATTAGTCTCTTACTGTGATGCTGACTACACAGGATGTAAATCCGATTATAAAAGTACAAGTGAAACATGTCACATTTTAGGACATTCACTAGTCTCATGGTTTAGTAAAACGCAAAATACTGTATCTCTGTCAACAACTGAAGCACTATATACATCTCTGCTATTTTGGCTTGTTCACAAGTAATATATATGCAACAAACTCTAAATGATTTTGGATTAAAAATAAATAAATCTTCGATATATTACAATAATACGAGTGCTATAAATATTTCAAAGACTCCAACTCATCATTCAAGAACTAAACATATCGATATGCGACATCTTTTTCTAAGAGATGGTGTATGTAAAGAGAAAATTTCACTTGAATTTATAAAAGCAGATAAACGAATAGCAGATATATTAACAAAACCATTAAACTAAGCAACATTCACTAAAGTTAGAAGAGAATTAGGTATTAAATATACGATAATAATAACATAAGAAATTAGAAAAATAAAATTTAAAACTAAAGTATGTCGACATAAACTTTTCATATGTCGACATATAATTGCCATAATTTTAAATTTAATTCCTACCAAAAGTTAGTTATTTTAATTATATAAACCTTCTACTTCGACTTTTCTTCTTCATTTTCATTTCTCTTCTCTGTAAAAACTCTAAATTAAAATATTCAGTGGCCTCCACAAACCTAAACACCCAAATCAACTCTGATTCACGCGCTAGACCATCCGAGGGTCCTTTTCAACGATGTACACTATTTTGGGTTATCAAAATTGAAAAAAGATGGATTATGTTCCACAAATGATGGTTGAAATACAAGTACTACAGATTAGGATGAGTCATGAGCAAAACAGGTAAGGGAAAATAGTAAGAAGTCTACTTAAATTCATAATGGATAATCAGGGTAATCCGATTATCATCGATGATGATAATCAAGCCATGGAAGAGGAGGAAGAACCAAAAGAAGAAGAAGAAATGATGGAGGGGGAAGAACATCAAGAGACTCAACCAACGATTACAGAAGAAGATGATAAGATTGTATGTGTAGGTGAAGTCTTATTCAGCAAAAATGGGAATGTGATTGAAAGGAATAGGGAATTTTGTCTCTATTATCCAAATTGTCCATTCCATAAATCTCCATTGTCAAAAATAATTAGTGTTTAAGGTTTTTCGTTTCTTTGCATTCTTACGATGTATCGTACTTGTATAAATTCATGTATTTGTACAAACTCAAGTTTAGTGCAATAATTGTTTATAAGATAAGTATTATAATTAGTTATAACTTTATAAACATAAAATAATATGGATATAAGATTAAGGGGGAGTATAAATTATTAAACGAATATTTTACTTAGGGGAGTATTCTACTTTGAATTAGTTGTAGATAAAGGGGGAATATCATAATAGGATTTGTTACTTAATTTCTTATTAGTTTTATTTAGATAATTACACGATTTAGGGGAAGTTGTTTTAGAATTTCATTTTGATAATGCCAAAAGGGGGAGAAATTACAAAATATAGACATAGTTTATAGGATTCATATAGACAGCGGGAGTAATTAAATGATCATCTTCAACAGGTATATACACCACACCAAACAGGATCTGTTCTAATATTTATTCTGCTTCAAATCATAACACTTATAACCGATATTACCATTATAATTGTTTATCACGGTTATAATAGTTATTACACACGACAATTTTTTTCCCGTTGCCCAACGATGGGCATAATTGTCAATTTGTAAATAATTTGTGTCCAAAATCCTTTCTTACGCTACCGCCTTTCACTCTTTTGGCGCGACATCTGAAATATTTCACTGTTTTGGCGCTGCAATTGAAACAAATCTCGAATTTAGGTTTTCACTTTTTAATTTTTTTGTTGGACTGAGGCGAATTGAGTGCTTTTCCTTCCATTTCTTGCTGAATCGTACTTCTTTGCGCTTTCCGCCATCTATCTCCCTGTAAGTTTACGTATGTTCCGTCGGATTTATGAGAATTTTTATCAATTTGCTGGAATATTTTCTAAATGCATGTTTATAATACTAGTTGTGTTTATATTGATTGATATCAGATCCCTTTTTTAGCTTTCGTTTGATATTAGTTAAGATAAAATGTTGGGATTAACTACTAATTAGTTCTGAATGAATTGGGTATTTTACGAAGATGATTGATCTTCCTGTAGTCAAATTAAACATTAATTATGAGCAGATTTATAAATGTTTTGATTCTTTCTTATTTAATTAGTTTGCATTTATAAATGTTTTGAATTATAGAAGGGATGGGCAATGAATTTGATGTCAGGTATGGGGATTTTAATTTTAATGTCAGGTAAGGGCTCGGCAGTGAAGTTTTAGTGTCTTCAGCAAAAATTTTACAATAAACTTTCTCCATCCTTTAATTTTTTATCAACCATTTATACGTGTCCTTAGTTGTAAAATGCCCTAAGAAATTAATGATAGTGGAGATCAGTCGCCTCCCATTTCAATTGTTTACCCCATATCATAAGTATTGTCCATGTTTAAACTGTATATCTAGAAGTTTTCTACATCTTCTTCCTTTCTTGATTGAATCTTCATACATTTATCTTCTATTTATTTCAGTTACTGCATATGTCTGGTGTGTTTACCCATTTCATCATTCGAATTTTAGGAATCTCTCTTCCATCTCCTAATCGCAAGTTATATCTGTCCTTTCTTACTTTTGGCAGTAGGCTTCAATTCAGGTATTAGTAATTTTTTTATTGCATTGATTGAATATATTATTCGATTGAACTGATTTTATTCTCTTTTTATTCATGTAATTGGTCTGTGTTATTTGTTAATTTTTGCTATTACAAAATCAATCAAGAAACCATATTTCTTAAAGAATAATTCATAATAGGAATATAGATGTAACTTGGCCATGGATTAATCAAAATTTGGATAAAATAGGTTTATAGAGTTATATAACAGGAATATAAACGTAAGTATAGCAGAAATATATAAAACAAAAGTGCATTTTTCAAGTGTGTAATATAATTGCCTTATATTCTAAAATTGGTCATGGATTATTTTTACATACTTTTAGCATTGTGAAATATAAGTTGGTACAAATTTAAGTCATCTTATCTTTTTGCTAGGCTATTATCTTTTTGATTTGGTAGAAATTAATTGTTTTCCATTTTCGTTTCAACTTATAAATTGTGCATATAAATGGACAATTCCGGTGAGATTTTTTGTTTACGCAATCACTTATAATACACGCACACAGTTGCATATTTTCATTATTAATTCCCCCCAGTTGTTATTAATAAACATGTGATCACTCATCTATCATGGGAAATTTTGAATCGATCAATTTTCTTATCCGTTAACAACTATGACTCACTTACCTTTCATGCGAACGCTTCTGTTACCCATAGGTAAGGTAATACTTTTTAGGTTTTTATAATGTATTCTTTCTATGTTAGATATAACAAATCAGATTTATAATTAGTTAGACCAAATCTTTGTAGTATATAATAGAAATGGAAATTTTTATTTCATCAAGAATCCAATAAGAAGTATTTCCCTTTTTTTTGATATAGCTTCCTTCTTTTTCCTATAAATCAAATAATCTAAGAAAAATGTAATGAATAACCCAGTGTTACATTTGAATCTTTTATGCAGAGGAGCGAAATAGGATTTTTAGTAAATTTTAACTGCCTATTACATAATCTCATACTTGTTCCATGTAAATTCGATCATATTTTTTAGAATTAGGCAACTGGCAATTCCATCTGTGTGTAATCATATCGGATGACTACGACTTTGACACTAATGTATTGGTAGGTATATGGAAGTCAGGCTGTATGAATATCTTCTAATAAAACATAATATTGTCCTTGCTTTTAAGTTAATCGTGTTAAGGGTGTACTCCTAATTTATATATATCTTATTCCGAAGGCTGAGTTCAATATCAAAGATGTTACTAAATTGATGCCTGTTTTGAAATACTTAATAGACTGAACTTGAAATAGTGTTGCCTGCACCATTTTAGTTAACCTCCCATGTAAGGGCAATCAACAGAATGACTACAAAAAATTTCTGCCCAATTTTTATTTTTAGATTATTGTTTTTTTCATTATAATTTCCTTTAATTGCATTATAGCAGGTTATAACAATTTTTAGTGTGCCATTTTATTATTGTTGATTTTATTTCGTTGTACTAGGTAACATTTTATACGGTTCTAATGATGCCTATGTAGTTGCTACATTATATTAAAGAAATAGGACTAGTCAACAAATGCTAGGATAACAAGTTAAATGATGCCTACGTAACGATGTCTGTGAATCATGTATATTTTAATTTGGTTCTGAATGAGAACATGACTCACTGCCTCTATTTTATGAATTATCAATGCCACATGTTTCCATTGGCTCTGGCTTTTGTTCATTGCTTGAGGTTTCATGTTTTTCTTTATGGTTGCTGTAAAAATAGTTTGAAATCAAAGAGTTTTTAGTTTTACATCTATTTTAATAGTTTGTCATTCAAAGCTTGTATTGCCATCATTTGAAAACTAGCAGTGTGAAAAATTGCTAGAAGATTTTCAAAATCTGAGCTGGTGATTTTGTTTGGGTTTGTTACGTAACTAAATTTTAGTTTGAGGGTGTTTTGCTAGACCGGACTGATAGCCATAGTTAATAGACTGAACTTGAAATAGTGCTGCCTGCACCACTTTAGTTAACCTCCCATATAAGGGCAGTCAACAGAATGACTACAGAAAATTTCTGCCTAATTTAGTTTTACATTATTGTTTTTTTAATTATAATTTCCTTTAATTGCACTATAGCAGGTTATAACAATTTTTAGTGTGCCATTTTATTATTGTTGATTTTATTTCGTAGTACTAGGTAACATTTTATATGGTTTTAATGATGCCTATGTAGTTGCTACATTATGTTAAAGAAAAATTTTGATGCCATTAAAATTAATAAGAATAATGAAGTTAATACTTAATACTGATGATGAAATCTGAAATTTGTGATGTCTTCCTTTTCTACAGACATCACTATTGTATACACTGAAATTGGCGAAAATGACTACCTAATAAATGAACATATATACTGAATTTATGTTAGTGGCATAAATGTTTATTTTAAACGGTAAGTTGGTATGACTGAGGTCTGAGCTTTCAAAGAAAGATTTGGGTAAATGCTTAAATTCATATATGTTCTCTTATCATCTATGCATTAAGCTAAAATTAAAATTCTATCCCTATTAATTCTTCTTGTTCAATTTAAGCGATCAAAGCTCTAGTTCAAAATATTACAATGCTCAAATATCCATCCAATTTTCAATAAAATTTTATAGTTCTTCGCTAAATGTTGTGCTAGCGCACAACATCATTGCTATGGGGACCTCGGTAGATGGTTAAACACTGACCATGCTGCCTTAAGGCACCATTAAACTGTCACTCCTTCCTCGATCGTCGGTATATCACTGCCCTAGCGACACATGTCGTGGATAACGTCTGACCATCGACCATGGTGAACCTTTTCAAGGTTGTGATGCCCTTTGTACCGTTCTTATTATATTTTTACTCTCCATTAATCATTTCTTGTTCAAATTTTGAAACCCTTGTTTTCTAAGTGCTGAAATTTTATTTCAAAGTGAAAAATGGCAACTCCAAAAATGTAGGAAGACATAGGATCAAATTTAGATAAATTATCTTCTATGGCCTTCAACTTATATGAATTTTTGTTTGGGACTGGAAATGTTAAACCAAAGATTATAATTTTATATGGTTCTAATGATGCCTATGTAGTGATCAAATAGTCAAAAATTAACGTTAACTTCTAGGAATATGCATGTTAAATATTCACCTCATTGCTTGCACGGAATGCTCAGGTAATTTTTTTATAAAAAATAAAAATAAAAAATCCAAAGTAAATGCTCTTAGGTACAATAGTGTGTAATAAGGTTCAAGATTTTAGTTTGGACTTTTCATTCTAATAATTTAAGTTTTTGGATTTTCCAACCAAATTCATAACTTTTGGTTCAAATTCGATTTTTTATTTTGGTAATTTTTCTAATCGTGCAACAAATTTGATGTGTCACCTTTTCGTGATAACCTCATTCATAGTTTTCTAAGGAAACAACGATTGAAGATATTTATTAACTAAGAAATGAAATTGTAGGAAAAGGCTGAAATTTTTTCTAATGTCGTTACTTACTTCAAGAGAGTGGATTAGATGTAGACACAGGAACACCGATAAGTACATACAAGGGGTCCGACATTTTATAAATTAGGCAAAACATCATTCACCGCCTGATTTTGAGATGTGTTGTTGTCCCTGCAAAAAGTGTAGAAATTCGAAAAAATTGTCCTTTAAAATAGTTGAGAAACACATGATCATTTATGGTATGGATCCAACATATGATGAGTGGTTTCTTCATGGTGAGAATGCAACGGTCAATCATACATCACATGTTACCACCAATGACGCTTGCGTCTCTCATCAAATTCAAGAGGAAAATCAAGTAGAAGGTGTTCTTGGAAACCTTGTTGACAATGCTTATGGTGAGTACGATAGCATTCACGGTAGCGATGGTGGTTGTCAAGGAAGAAAGTACCCCAAATACAAAAGAAAAGCAAATGAAAAACTATATTCTTCTTGTGAAGATGGTCTTACAACATTAAGTGTCCTTATTGAGCTACACGGTTTGAAAGAAGAATTCAAGTGGTCAGAAAACAGTGTGACTGAATTGTTAAAGAGATTGAAAAAGTGGCTTCCGAAGGAAAATACACTGCCAGATAAATACTCCACAATGAAACAAATGTTAAAGGATTTGGGAATGAATGTAGAGTGCATACACGCTTGCGAAAATGATTGCATATTATTCTGGAAGGAGAATAAAGATGTCGTCGAATGCCCTCGTTGTCATACTTCAAGATATGAAGTCAGAAAGGAAGGTGAAGTTGTGAAAGTCACAAACATACCAAAAAAAGTTCTAAAGTATTTTCCAATAATTCCAAGATGAACCAGATTGTACACTATACTATGGATAGCTCGACAAATGTTATGGCATAGCAAAGCAAAACCTTATTGGAATTCGATGCGTCATCCTATCGACTCAGCAAAGTGGAGATCATTTAAAAATAAGTGGCCAGATTTTGCTAATAATGCTCGAAATGTTTGGCTTGGAATTGCTACTGATGGTTTTAATCCTAATGCAATCCAGTCAAACAGTTATAGTTGTTGGCTAGTGTATATGGTTCCATATAATTTACCTCCTTCATTATGCATGAAATCATAATTTCAAATGTTGTGTTTATTAATTCCTGGATCGAGAGCACCAAGTCAAGATATAGATGTATATTTAGAACCTCTTGTAGATGAGTTAAAACAACTTTGAACGATAGGAGTGCTTGCATTTGACATGGATAAGAAAGAGTATTTCACATTGAAAGCAATGCTACTGTGGGGAATTCATGATCTACCTGCATTTGGGAATCTTTCGGGTTGTGTGACTCATGGTTATAAAGCATGTCCTATTTGTGCTATAGAGGCTGAGGCAGAACATGTTGGTAATAAGATTGTTTATACGAAGTATAGAAGATTTTTGAAGAATGGTCATCCATACAGATCATTGAAACATGGATGGTATAAAGATATAGAGTATAGAGAACCTCCAACACTACTTACTGGATCAACTCTTTAGAGAAGATTGCTCATATCAAATACACACCCGGTAAATTAATTAGAAAAAAGAAGCGTACGGGAGATGATTTTGATGGTGATGGAGAACACCTTGTCAATGAGAACGATGATAATGTAAGACCAGCTTGGTATAAAAAGTCGATTCTGCTTTCTTTGGAGTATTGGAGTGGTCATAAAGTATGACATACAATAGATGTAATGCATACTGAGAAGAATGTGGTAGAACATTTTATTAATTTGTTATTCAATAGAGCCAAACAATCTTCTAAATTTGCATTTTGATAAAGCTCACATAATGCAATGTTGTAAAGTTTTAAAAGATGTAAAACTTCCATCATAATTCGGAACTAACTTAGGCAACTTAGTAAGTACTCAACCTCCTACTTTGAATATTAGAAAGTCGTATGATTATCATATTATTATCCAGCATTTCCTGCCTGTCATGGTTCAACTTGCATTTCCAAAGTTTCATGAGTTGAGGCGTGCGATTCTGCAAGTATGTTTGTACTTCACTATCATTTGTTTAAAGGTTTTGATTCGAGAGCTTGTCCAAGCAGCCAAATATATGATTGCTAAGGCGTTATGTGAGCTGGTTCATTATTTTTCCGCTCAGTTTTTCGACACAAGTATACATCTAATGGTGCATTTAGCTAATCAGGCATTACTCTGTGGACCGGTTAATTATACGTGGATGTATCCATTTGAAAGGTGAGATATTTTGTCGAATAAAAACATACATTATTTGAATTAATTTTCAATAATTATATTAAAAATAAACATTTCGTTATGTTTTTTTAGAGCTATGAAGGAGTGCAAGAACATATCAAGCAATAAACGATACGTGGAGGGGTCAATTTCTGAAGCATATCTTGTTTCAGAATCTGTTAGATATGCAATGGAGTATATGCCGGATCCACGTGCCGATAACCACAGCTCTAAACAAGCACCATTCTTGGATGAGAATTGTAACGATATATACGAACGTTCCATTATTGAGGGTAAAACTATCAAGCTAAGTGGCATTCAACGTATACAAATTCGAAGGTGGATACTTTTTAGAATGGACGTCCAGATCTAGATGACTATTATAGGTTTGTATTTTTTCTATATATTAAAAAATAAATGTCTATTTATCTAATATATAACATATTCACTTTGTAGCGAGTATCGATTGTCGTTGGAAGATGCCCAACGTAACAAAAAAAGATTTCAAACAAAGGCCGAAGTTGTAGTAGAATCTGAATTTATTGATTGGTTGCGCAACAAGATTTGTTTGGCTACTACAAAAGAATAGTTCAAATATAAAAATATTATTTTATTTAATACATTTTATTGGCTTTAAAAATTAACGGAAGAAAAAAGCATGAATTCGCTATTATGGTGTTATGTTAGCGGGCCAATGTGGGAAGCTAAAACTCATCTCAAATATAGAATTAACGACTATGTATTTTCTCCTCAACACTACGACAACACTCATTCAACACAAGATAGTGTCGTTTGCATGGATGCAATTACAACATTTATCGCAAGCACAAAAGATTTAAATCCAATGGATGATGATGCGACTTGGTATGGTGTTATAAAGGAGATTATCGAGGTTGATTATTATAATTTTCAACATGTGGTATTCTACTACGACTGGGTAAATATTTCTGACAAAACACATGGATGTAAGATTTGTCCAGATTCTAGTTTAACGATGGTGAATCTAAAGATGTTTAAAAGTAGTGAAGGAGAGTATGATGAGCCTGTAACGACCCGGAAAAAGGAAATCTTGGTTATCCGATATAGAACACATATCGAACATCCAAGGATCGAAAATAATCGGAAAGTTAATAGAAAGAAATTAGAGGGTGAGAATAGATAAGATAGAAACTTAGAATAGAAGAAGAAGAAGAACACAACATCAGAGTAACACGAACCTCACAGCGGAACGAATAACATATAATATATATCATAACTTTGAAATATAAATCTTTACTTGAATATACATATCATCTCCAAAGTACAGCACTTACAACACAGCGGAAATAAACAATAGCTATATGATCCTGAAGCCTCCTGCTCCAGCTCTTCAAGTATCTGTAAATCTCGACTACTTGACTGCCCGTTTAAAATTGGACACCTAAGAGTTTAGGGAAAACAAAACAAAATAAACTCCGGGTCAGTAATGGGACCGGTGTGAGTAAAACAGTTTAAATAGTTTGAACAAGTAAACGATATCTCATAAGACCACACCGTATAACGAAACGGGTTTTTCCCTTACGAGAATCCAAAATATCTTTATATCAAAAACCTTTTGATATTATAATAATGTCTATCAACCACAATATAATAATCATCTAGCAGAAACGCTTTCATCTCATGTTCTACATATATAGTATACAATCAAAACCGCAAGCACGTATTGGGTAATGTATTTCCAACTATGACAAGGTATGGAACCACCTTTCGCTAGTACCTCTAGAGAGGAATACACTGGGTTCAACAAGAACATCTTGCAACCCGGCCACACATGACCGACCACTCATTTCGCTTGAGTGTATTGAATGTATATCACCAACGGTTGGGATCAGCAACCGTTTCCCGAATGGGACAACATCGACAATAGATTTTAGAAGTAAATGAAATTCTAGATCAGGTGATTATACACCCTAATAGGTGCAACCTACATAGCCATGCTGCCTGCCCAATTTTTGTCATTTCCTAGTTGTGAGGCTAGAGGCTACGCTTATCTCTGACAAATCACACATTTATTCACTTTGAATGTCACATCGTCATACCCGCCAAATCACAAATTGATTTCCCCAAAAATACCACGGGTATACAGCTAAGAGAAATGAATTCCTCCGCCACCAAACGTAAATACGTTTGAAGAGATCAACTTACGCGATCTATTAAATATACTCTGTCAGACATTCTTCCAAACAGGTTGTCCTGAGACTGGACAAACCGAAGGCACTATTCAGTACAACCATCTTAGGCAATCCTTACATAAGATTTATACAATAGCCCTTGCACTTTACTCCGTCTTCAATTATCTTTGGCATATATGATTCGCAACGCTTATGCCAATACGGAGTGGTTCTTCGGAAAATAATCCAGCCGGTCTCTCCATATTAACAACGTTAAAATGGTCGAAAACTTCGATAGTCGATGAGTTAACTTTCAAAGAAAAACATATGTGCAAACAACGATCTTATTTCCATAAGGAAATTACATCGATCAATCACCAATCAATTTTTATCCTTTAAAAAAATTTATCATTAATTTATTTCATTTGTTATTTCCTGTTTCCATATATTCAACATTTCTTATTTTCTAAATTTAGAAAATATATGTTAAAATATATGTTATTAACACTGGAAAACATTTCCATTTCTTGTTTTCTATATTAGAAAAACATTTCTGATTCTTATTTGGAAACCATTTCCAAAATTCTTACATTGGACTTAGACAGATGTTTAAACAAACCATCGCTATGCCAACTCAAACCATTACACTTATTAACTAAATTTACTTAACCATCCTTTCCTATCAAACCTTAGCCCTTTCCTTAGTTAAGAAGAAAGTCAATCAAGTTGGGGTATAATTACCTCTCAGACCTTAACTGAACAACGTTTTAACTTCGGAATAGACAAAGTTTATCTTTTAAACCTTTAACAAACTTCCTTACGTAACTCTCTTTCGAATAATCTATATTTGATAACTCCTCCCTTCGAATAACTATATTCGATAATCTCTCTTACGAATAACTAGATTCGAAAACCTTTCTTCGAATAAACTATACTCGATTAACTCTATTCAATTAACTCTTATCAATTAACTCTATTGGATTAACTCTTTTTGATTTAACTCTAATCAATTAACTCTATTTGATTAACTCTTTTTGATTAACTCTTTTCACTCCTTTCGAATAAACTATATTCGATAACTCCTTTAATTCTATTCGAATAAACTATATTCGATAACTCTTCTTCAAATAAATTATATTCGATTAACTCACTTCGAATAACCAATATTCGATAACTCCTCTTCGAATAAATTATATTCGATAACTCTTCTTCGAATAAATTATATTCGATAACTCTTCTCGAATAAACTATATTTGACTACTCCTTTCTCGAATACACAATAGTCGATAACTCCACTCGATTTACTCCGTTTGAATAACTCTAACGGGTTAACTCTAACTGGTTAACTCTAACTCTACTGGTTAACTCTAACTGATTGATTCTAACTAATTAATTCTAACTAATTTACTCTAACTGATTAATTCTAACTGATTAATTCCAATTGGTTAACTCTAACTGATTAATTCTAATTGGTTAGCTCTAACTGATTAATTCTAACTGATTAATTATAACTGGTTAACTCTAACTGATTAATTCTAACAGATTAACTCTAATCGGTTAACTCTAATCGATTAACTCTAACTCAAATAATTTATATTCGATTAACACTCTTCTAATAACTAATATTCGATTAACTCATTTCGAATAACTTAATTCGATTAACTTCTTTCGAATAACTAATATTCGATTAATTCTCTTTCGAATAACTTATATTCGATTATCTCTCTTTCGAATAACTTATATTCGATAAACTCACTTTGAATAACTATATTCGATAACTTCTTTTGTTTATCAATAATTCCCTTTTTATCTTTATTTATTTTCTAAATAAATAAATTCTTTTCCAATTCTATCTGTAAATGATTTACAAATATTTCTCTTTCTTGAATTCTATTTATTTTCCAAATAAATAATCCCTTTATACTTCTATATATTTTCTAAATAAATAATTCATTTTATGCTTCTATTTATTTTCCTAGTAAATATTCCTTATTTGATTTTATTTATTATTCCAATAAATGTTCCTTTTTATGAAATCCTTTGATTTTATAAATAAATTCCCTTTTTATGATATCTTATTCTATTTATTTTCCAAATAGATATTTCCTTTATCTTTCTATTTGTTTAACAAATAAATATTTCCCTTTATATTTCCATTTGTAAGTGTTTTACAAATATTCCCTTTTCGATTCTCTTTGATTTATAATTAATTTCTTTTATAAAAAATCCTTTTTCCTTTTATATATAAAATCCATTGATTTTATATAAATAATTTATTTTCAAAATATACTTTGAAAATCCCCTTTTCTACATCCCAGTATTTCTTAAAGTATCTAAAATACCAAATCACAATGATTGATATCATTTAAACACACATAATCATCAACAAATTATATATCACATCATATATCACAATATATGAAAAACAGTAAAATAAATGTTGAGGAATCCAGTTGGATTCCTCCAACCTGTTTCCCTGCATCACAGATGTTAAAGAATATCATTAACATCGATTTCATTTCAATATGAAATATTCTGTTAAACAGAATCAATATTTGACTAACAATTTATATATATATCGTTATCTCTAATTTCAACCAATACATAAGCAATTCAGCCAAACAGTTAACACACAGCAATCAACAGATAATTATCAGTTCTAAGAATATGTTGTAAAAATATAACTGTTTGGAGTTGGTGAGTTTTACTCACATTGGACTATCATCGTTACTAACGATAACCATCGCTTGATTCAGACAGACAATTTATTTCGCAATCAATTATAACGAGCTTCGATTCACTCCCCGTCAGTTCCATGTTGTAGCTGACGTCCGTACGATCCCAACGGATCTTGTTTCGCTGAGTTTCGATATCGTATGAGAAAGTTACGACTTATACAAGCTAATACACTTTAATTTAAAATATATTTATTTAAATGATGGGCTTTAACCTTTGTATCGGGCCCAACTGTTCATGCTAAAACCCGTTTTGCTCACCATCCATCTTCCCCAAACAGGAATCGCTCCAGACCACATCTATGGCCATTTCAGCACCTTTGAGTACCTTGTTCTCCCTCCATTTTTCAACAAAACTCAAACTATCCTCACTATCTATTATCTCTTTGAATACTCAACCACCTTAACCCTAAATTAAAGAACTAGATGCCCTCTCCACAAGTGCGACAGCAGCTCCGCCCAGCACAGTGGACGTGCGATAGTTTCTATCGTCAAAACCCCCTAAACTTTGTCGAATCCTCCCATTCAACCTCCTCTATACTGGTCCCCTCCTTCCAGTATTCCGATTCTTGTTTCAAGTCATTAACGAACTCTTTAAATGCTCCATCTACTAAGCACTACAATTCCTCACTCGCACGTTACCAAAGCAAACCCTCCACGTTTCTTCATGTATGCGTGGCCTCCCCCTAACCAACGTTGGTTTCATGCAAAATGTTTGCATCTGTTCCTCAAAGCCAAACTTTTCTCGCCTCATCATTTATAGTTCGAGATCTATCACATCCCACCCAGCATTCACGTCCCCTCTTCACACCGGTTTTTCTTTGAAAACTTCCCTCACCAAATTAAACAACTCCCCCTTCACCACTTTCTTCTCACGCCCTCTTTCTTCTTAAACCATTTCCTAACATGTATACTTTTTCCACTTCAATGCAAGCCGCCACTCACAATACCCATGTAAGCCATACCCTTCCACTGTTGATGTACACGTCCCTGTATTTTCCCATTGTCACGCCCATACTACATCATACAGTCCACACAACTACATTGACAACTCTCCCACTTCTTCCAGTTCATGCAACCAAGCCATACTGTCACGTTTTGGTTTTGTACTAGTCATGGTTTGGTTTTTTAGAGGAGAAAGAATGGCGGCTTGTTTTGAGCTGAAGTGAATTAGGTTAGAGGATTTTTGTATTTATAGAATTAGGTTAGAGGATTTTTGCTTAGGTCCACACGTTTTACTGAAGCCAGACAATATGGAGTGGTGGCTATCGTTTATCCATATATCTTTGTTTAGTTTATAAAGTATAGCGTACTTCAGTGCACACACTCCGTTCATTTACGAACTACTAGAGACGAAAATAAAAATACCATTGAGATGAACAAGGTACCACGATTTTAGAAATATAAAAATACCGGTAGATTAACTCATATTGTGAAACCCCAAAATCGCTGATTAAGGGTGCAAAATACTCCAAATAAAAAGTTGCTTATTTAATTAATTAAAAATTACAATAAAATTCTAAAAATTAAATTCTCACTACGTCTCAAAAGAATCTTGTCCAAGTTCGAATACGATATTTAAATATACTTAAATAACCGTTATGGCCATAAACGAATATGCCGCTGTTTTTCTGAATATTTGATTTGGACATAAATTAAAATCTATAATACGAAATCCCAATTTTTCTCTTCTAGTAGAAAAATATACTTCACCAGCTCCTAACGTTTCTTGTTTTACAGAAATCTGATTTAAAACGGATCCTGTATATCCAGTTGAAGTTCGAATCGCCAAATAGCGAACTGCCGCGCCATTTCGAGCTCGATTATATTTATAATATAATTTATACGTTCAAATGGCGTTTATATAATATATTCGCTAATATAATTCAACTCTAAACTGAATTATATATTTTAAATTGTTCAGTTCACATTATATTGTCAATTCAGCAATTTCTGATTATTCCAGAACTAAATATATTATTTAATTATAATATTAATTAAATATTCACTATTATTTAACAACCATTAACCTCTCTGAATCGATATTTAAATAATTAAATAAATTAATTATTACCCGTAAAAATACGGGTCGTTACATTCTTTCCACCTTAAAATAATTTCGTCCTTGAAATTGCTAAGGTAGAAAACAAACCCTATTAACTGGTTAGAACCTATTTGTTCACTTCTAAATTCCAGTTTCAACTGTACCAATTACATTAAATAAAGTATTAATTTGTTTCTATTAACGAATATTTTCAAAAATCCTAAAAAATTTCTAACTCCTTAACCTTTCGAAATTTTTTTCCAACACCTCCTTTGTATTGGTCAATAGCTCAAACTCCAACTCGCCACTCTAGGCCATCTCCAATCCAAAAGAAAATCAAACAGCCAAGCAACTTGCCAATTCGGCTCATAAATCTCATGCTTATATCAAATATAAACTTGTACCTTTTTGTCGGGCATATCAACTCTATCTCTTTCACCTGTTATCAATCCACATATGCCAACGTCGTCTCAACCAATTTCCAATCTGTTCTTATTTTCAACAAAACCACTCGCTTTTATCCAAACTGAATCTCATTTTGAATTTCTATCCCACAAATCCAAATTTCTCGATATCCTTCTAATCTAATTCAACTCCAATTTGCTTTTGCAAATTCCAATTCAATTTGGTTTTAAATCAAACAATCTTTTTCCTGGGAGTTTTAAACAACTTTGTTTTTCTCAAAAACCAAACTTTCCTTTGTAGGATTCAAACAACTTGTTTTTCTAAATAATTTCAAAAACAATCCCTTTGGTAGTATTCCGTCACTTACAACTCGAAAATGAACACCAATGATATCCGGATCAACATCGAAATTTATTTTCCAGCGACCGAAGAGAGTTCAATACTATATCACTTTCAAAACCATTTCTAAACATTTCCACTTTGAAATATATTTCAAAATACCATGCTCAAAACAATTTAAAATCTCCTAGGATTTTAAAATTCTCATATATTTATTCCAAATCCATTTACAACACTTTTCCAAATTTCCAGTGTTTGAAATTTCAGTTCTGATTTAAATTTCAGATCTAATTCACTTCATTTCATGTATTTCACTTATATGAATTTTGATTGGCTATTTACATAACTATTTAATTTATAATCTTACTCGATTATAATAACAACCAATATATCCAATATATTATAATCATTTCAATATAAATCATTCTCTAATATCAAATAAAATTTTGGTTAAAATTATTTCATTTACCCTTTTTTCAAAACATAACTTGCCGACCCATCGTATTCGAGTGTTTATTAACTCCTATCGATACAGTGGATCAAACTGATCGACCAGAATTCATAAACAACTCCACCAATAAATCTCCACAATATAAAACCATTTTTATATCAAATAACAAATACGTTCACTCTTATATATACACTCAACTCAATCTAGGGTATTACTAACCCTATCTCTATTGAGTCAGGCCACAAAGCCAAGGTAATTATAACCTTAAGCTCTGATACCAACTGTAACGACCCAGAAAAAGGCGATCTTGGTGATCCGATATAGAACACATATCGAACATCCAAGGATCAAAAATAACTGGAAAGTTAATAGAAAGAAATTAGAGGGCGAGAATAGATAAGATAGAAACTTAGAATAAAAGAAGAAGAACACAACATCAGAGTAACACGAACCTCACAGCGGAACGAATAACATATAATATATATCATAACTTTGAAATATAAATCTTTACTTGAATATACATATCATTTCCAAAGTACAGCACTTACAACACAGCGGAAATAAAGAATAGCTATATGATCCTGAAGCCTCCTGCTCCAGCTCTTCAAGTATCTGTAAATCCCAACCACTTGACTGCCCGTATAAAATTGGACACCCAAGAGTTTTGGGAAAACAAAACAAAATAAACTCCGGGTCAGTCATGGGACTGGTGTGAGTAAAACATTTTAAACAGTTTGAACAAGTAAACGATATCTCATAAGACCACCCCGTATAACGGAACGGGTTTTTCTCTTACGAGAATCCAAAATATCTTTATATCAAAAACCTTTTGATATTATAATAATGTCTATCAACCACAATATAATAATCATCTAGCAGAAACGCTTTCACCTCACGTTCTACATATATATTATACAATCAAAACCGCAAGCATGTATTGGGTAATGGATTTCAACTATGACAAGGTATGGAACCACCTTTCGCTGGTGTACCTTTAGAGAGGAATACACTGGGTTCAACAAGAACATCTTACAATCCGGCCACACATGACCGACCACTCATTTCGCTTGAGTGTATCGAATGTATATCACCAATGGTTGGGATCAGCAACCGTTTCCCAAATGGGACAACATCGACAACAGATTTTTAGAAGTAAATGAAACTCTAGATCAGGTGATTATACACCCTAATAGGTGCGACCTACATAGCCATGCTGCCTGCCCGATTTTTGTCATTTCCTAATTGTGAGGCTAGAGGCCACGCTTATCTCTGACAGATCACACATTTATTCACTTTGAATGTCACATCGTCATACCTGCCAAATCACAAATTGATTTCCCCAAAAATACCACGGGTATACAACTAAGAGAAACGAATACCTCTGCCACCAAACGTAAATACTTTTGAAGAGATCAACTTACGCGATCTATTAAATATACTCTATCAGACATTCTTCCATACAGGTCATCCTGGGACTGGACAAACCGAAGGCACTACTCAGTACAGCCATCTTAGGCAATCCTTACCTAAGTTTTATACAGCAGCCCTTGCACTTTACTCCATCTTCAATTATCTTTGGCGTATATGATTCACAACGCTTATGCCAATACGGAGTGGTTCTTCGGAAAATAATCCAACCGGTCTCTCCATATTAACAACGTTAAAATGGTCGAAAACTTCGATGGTCGATGAGTTAACTATCAAAGAAAAACACATGTGCAAACAACGATCTTATTTCCAGATGGAAATTACATCGATCAATCACCAATCAACTTTTATCCATTAAATTAATTTATCATTAATTTATTTCATTTGTTGTTTCCATATATTCAACATTTCTTACTTTCTAAATTTAGAAAATATATGGTATTAAAACTGGAAAACATTTCCATTTCTTGTTTTCTATATTAGAAAAACATTTCTGATTCTTATTTGGAAAACATTTCCAAAACTCTTACATTGGACTTAGACAGATGTTTAAACAAACCATCGCTATGCCAACTCAAACCGTTACACTTATTAACTAAATTTACTTAACCATTCTTTACTATCAAACCTTAGCTCTTTCCTTAGTTAAGAAGGAAGTCAATCAAGTTGGGGTATAATTACCTCTCAGACCTTAACTGAACAACGTTTTAACTTCGGAATAGACAAAGTTTATCTTTAAACCTTTAACAAACTTCCTTACGTAACTCTATTTCGAATAATCTCTATCCGATAACTCCTCCCTTCAAATAACTATATTCGATAATCACTCTTACGAATAACTAGATTCGAAAACCTTTCTTCGAATAAACTATATTCGATTAACTATATTCAATGAACTCTTATCAATTAACTTTATTGGATTAACTCTTTTTGATTTAACTCTAATCGATTAACTCTATTTGATTAACTCTTTTTGATTAACTCTTTTAGATTAACTCTTTTCACTTAACTCCTTTCGAATAAACTATATTCGATAACTCCTTTAATTCTATTCGAATAAACTGTATTCGATAACTCTTCTTCGAATAAATTATATTATATTAACTCACTTCGAATAACCAATATTCGATAACTCCTCTTCGAATAAATTATAGTCGATAACTCTTCTTCGAATAAATTATATTCGATAACTCTTCTTGAATAAACTATATTCGACTACTCCTTTCTCGAATGCACAATATTCGATAACTCTACTCGATTTACTCCATTTGAATAACTCTTACGGGTTAACTCTAACTGGTTAACTCTAAATATACTGGTTAACTCTAACTGATTAATTCAAACTGATTAATTCTAACTAATTTACTCTAACTAATTAATTCTAACTGATTAATTCTAACTGGTTAACTCTAACTGATTAATTCAAACAGATTAGTTCTAACTGGTTAACTCTAACTGATTAATTCTAACTGATTAATTCTAACTGGTTAACTCTACCTGATTAATTCTAACTGATTAACTCTAATCGATTAACTCTAATTGATTAACTCTAACTCAAATAATTTATATTCGATTAACACTCTTCAAATAACTAATATTCGATTAACTCATTTCGAATAACTAAATTCGATTAACTTCTTTCGAATAACTAATATTCGATTAATTCTCTTTCGAATAACTTATATTCGATTATCTCTCTTTCGAATAACTTATATTCGATAAAATCACTTCGAATAACTATATTCGATAACTTCTTTTGTTTATCAATAATTCCCTTTTTATCTTTATTTATTTTCTAAACAAATAAATTCTTTTCCTATTCTATCTGTAAATGTTTTACAAATATTTCTCGTTCTTGAATTCTATTTATTTTCCAAATAAATAATCCCTTTATACTTCTATTTATCTTCTAAATAAATAATTCATTTTATACTTCTATTTATTTTCCTAATAAATATTCCCTATATGATTTTATTTATTATCCCAATAAATGTTCCTTTTTATAAAATCCTTTGATTTTATAAATAAATTCCCTTTTTATGATATCTTATTCTATTTATTTTCCAAATAGATATTTCCTTTATCTTTCTATTTGTTTAACAAATAAATATTTCCCTTTTTATTTCCATTTGTAAGTGTTTTACAAATATTCCCTTTTCGATTCTCTTTGATTTTATAATTAATTTGTTTTATAAAAAATCCTTTTTCCTTTTATATAGAAAATCCATTGGTTTTATATAAATAATTAATTTTCAAAATATACTTTGAAAACCCCTTTTCTACATCCCAGTATCTCTTATGGTATCTAATATACCAAATCACAATGATCGATATCATTTAAACACACATAATCATCAACAGATTATATATCACATCATATATTACAATATATGAAAAACAGTAAAATAAATGTTGAGGAATCCAGTTGGATTCCTCCAACCTGTTTCCCTGTATCACAGATGTTAAACAATATCATTAACATCGACTTCATTTCAATATGAAATATTCTGTTAAACAGAATCAATATTTGATTAATGATATATATATATATATATATATCATTATCTCTAATTTCAACCTATACATAAGCAATTCAACTAAATAGTTAACACACAACAATCAATAGAAGATTATCAGTTCTAAGAATATGTTGTAAAAATATAACTGTTCTGAGTTGGTGAGTTTTACTCACATTGGATGATCATCGTTACTAACGATAACCATCGCTTGATTTAGACAGATAATTTATTTCGCAATAAATTGTAACGAGCTTTGATTCACGCCCCGTCAGTTCCATGTTGTAGCCGACGTCCGTACGATCCCAACGGATCTTGTTTCGCTGAGTTTCGATATCGTATGAGAAAGTTACGACTTATACAAGCTAATACATTTTAATTTAAAATAGATTTTTTTAAATGATGGGCTTTAACCTTTGTGTCGGGCCCAACAGTTCATGTTAAAACCCGTTTTGTTCACCATCCATCTTCCCCAAACAGGAATCGCTCCAGACCGCATCTATGGCCATTTCAGCACCTTTGAGTACCTTGTTCTCCCCCCATTGTTCAACAAAACACAAACCATCCTCACCATCTCTTATCTCTTTGAATCCTCAACCACCTCAACCCTAAATTAAAGAACTCGATGCCCTCTCCACAAGTGCGATAGCAGCTCCGCTAAGCACAGTGGATGTGCAACAGTTTCTGTTTTCAAAACCCCCTAAACTTTGTCGAATTCTCCCATTCAACCTCCTCTATACTGGTCCCCTCCTTCCAATATTCCGATCCTTGTTTCAAGTCGTTAACGAACTCTTTAAATGCTCCATCTACTCAGCACTACAATTCCTCACCCGCACGTTACCAAAGCAAACCCTCCACGTTTCTTCATGTATGCGTGGCCTCCCCCTACCCAACATTGGTATCATGCAAAATGTTTGCATCTCTTCCTCAAAGCCAAACTTTTCTCGCCTCATCATTTATAGTTCGTGATCTTGCACATCCCACCTGGCATTCACGTCCACTCTTCACACTAGTTTTTCTTTGAAAACTTCCCTCACCAAATTAAACAACTCCCCATTCACCACTTTCTTCTCATGCCCTCTTTCTTCTTAAACCATTTCCTGACGTGTATACTTCTTCCACTTCAACGCAAGCCGCCACTCACAATACCCACGTAAGCCATACCCTTCCACTGTTGATGTACACGTCTCTGTATTTTCTCATTTTCACGCCCATACTACATCATATAGTCCACACAACTACATTGACAACTCTACCACTTCTTCCAGTTCACGCAACCAAGCCATACTGTCACGTTTTGGTTTTGTACTCGTTATGGTTTGGTTTTTTAGAGGAGAAAGAACGGTGGCTTGTTTTGAGCTGAAGTGAATTAGGTTAGAGGATTTTTGTATTTAGTGTATCATGCCTCCACGTTTTTCTTTTGCTTAGGTCCACACATTACACTGAAGCCAGACAATATGGAGTGGTGGCTATCGTTTACCCATATATCTTTGTTTAGTTTATAAAGTTTAGCGTACTTCAGTGCACAAACTCTGTTCATTTACGGACTGCTAGAGACAAAAATAAAAATACCATTGAGATGAGCAAGGTACCACGATTTTAAAAATATAAAAATACCAGTAGATTAACTCATATTGTGAAACCCCAAAATCGCTGATTAAGGATGCAAAATACTCCAAATAAAAAGTTGCTTATTTAATTAATTAAAAATTACAGTAAAATTCTAAAAATTAAATTATCACTACGTCTCAAAAGAATCTTGTCCAAATTCGAATCCGATATTTAAATATACTTAAATTACCGTTATGGCCATAAACGAATATGCCGCTGTTTTTCTGAATATTTGATTTGGACATAAATCGAAATCTACACGACGAAATCGCAAATTTTCTTTTCCACTAGAAAAATATACCTCACCAGCTCCTAACGTTTCTTGTTTTACAGAAATCCGATTTAAAACGGATCATGTATATCCAGTTGAAGTTCGAATCGCCAAATAGCGAACTGCCGCTCCATTTCGAGCTCGATTATATTTATAATATAATTTATACGTTCAAATGGCGTTTATATAATATATTCGCTAATAGAATTCAACTCTAAACTGAATTATATATTTTAAATTGTCCAGTTCACATTATATTGTCAATTCAGCAATTTCTGATTATTCCAGAACTAAATATATTATTTAATTATAATATTAATTAAATATTCACTATTATTTAACAACCATTAACCTCTCTGAATCGATATCTAAATAATTAAATAAATAAATTATTGCCCTTAAAAATACGGTTCGTTACATTCTTCCCCCCTTAAAATAATTTCGTCCTCGAAATTGCTAAGGTAGAAAACAAACCCTATTAACTGGTTAGAACCTATTTGTTCACTTCTAAATTCCAGTTTCAACTGTACCAATTATGTTAAATAAAATATTAATTTGTTTCTATTGACGAATATTATCAAAAATCCTGAAAATTTTCTAACACCGTAACCGTTCGAAAATTTTTGTCAGCACCTCCTTTGTACTGGTCAATAGCTCAAACTCCAACTCGCCACTCTGGGCTATCAATCCAAAAGAAAATCAAACAGCCAAGCGGCTTGCCAATTCGACTCATAAATCTCATGCTTATATCAAATATAAACTTGTACCTTTTTGTCGGGCATATCAACTCTATCACTTTCACCTATTATCAATCCACATATGCCAACGTCGTCTCAACCAATTTCCAATCTGTTCTTATTTTCAACAAAACCACTCGCTTTTATCCAAACCGAATCTCATTTTGAATTTCTATCCCACAAATCCAAATTTCTCGATATCCTTCTATTCCAATTTGTTAGACCAAAAATTGGCTCTAACACCCAAATTAGCTATGAATTCAATGAAATAGAATCAAAAAGCAATAAAGAACACGTAATTTATAGTGATTCGGCGTTAACGAGCCTACGTCCACTTTGGTTTCTTTTAATTGATGATTTGAATACAAATACAACAACGATTCTCACTCAACTTCACAATTACAATGCATAAACTCACTCAAATCTCTCAAAAATGGACTTTAAGTGATAATTTTGATCTGAATATGATTGTAGAATTCGGCTATAAGGACTGAGAATTTGCCAAAAGATCCTTTCAAATGCCTCTATAAGGTGTATTTATAGGTGAAAAATCTCTTCGAAGTGGCTCCCGTTCGGAATCGCGTGGCACCTATCCCTTGAGAGTCGGGCTCGGAGGCTTCAAGATGGTGACAACGCATTGATTTAGTGGGAGATCGTGGGAGAAATGGTCAGGCCTAGTCCGAGTCTTCTGGAGATATTCGCGGCAACGGTTACAGATTCAAGGGGAAAAAGAGGTTCGGATCGGGGCCTCCGATCCGAAACGGTGAGGCAGCTTGCTATCCTTTGACGTTGCTCTCGTACTCCTCCGATACGATCTGATGAGGCCATTTGTTGTATGATGTCGCTGCCATATTCTTCCGATCCGATCCGATGAGGCCGTTCTTTGATTAATGTTGCTAACGTACTCCTCCGCTCCGAACCGATTAGGCCACTCGTTATCTTCTAAGGTTGCTGACGTATCACCGATCCGATCCGATACGATGAGGCCACCTGCTATCCTTCGATACTGCTGACGTATTTTTCTGATCCAATCCGATGTGATTTCTGCGTTCTTGATCTTTACTCACCTCCTGCACTATCTTCCTCCGATCCAAACCGATTGTTATCTTTCTCACTATTTACTCTTTGTGTAGCCTAGTTCACAAAGTAGGCTAACATTTTGCCCCCTCGAAGTACACTCTTATTTAAGATAGAGTGTGCTTCGAAGCAATTTACAAAACATCCTTTGAACTAGAATCACTGAATGATCGCCTCCATTTACTTGTAGTGTTGTGTCACTTCATAAAGTCGTGGCTTTCGCTGCTTACATATATCCACAATCCATATGAATCACTTACTTCATTTTCAAACGACTTCGAGAGCTCCTTTTGATGTCTATTGATTCTTCCAGGTGAACTTTTTTTTTCTTTTTTTTTTTAGAATTCTCCCTGTGACAAATCTGTGCATATGATCCCCTTCGGTTCGGATCCCGATCCGAACAGGTTTCCTTCAGTAGCACACTCGGATGGGCCTTTCAATACTGCTGCACCATGGACTAATAGGCCAGAGTTCCTTCATGGGCTCGACTCCCGGTCCGAGCGGAGTGAAGTAAGCTAGGAATACGAGTGGTCACCCTAGTTTTTTATATAAATCCGCCTCCTACTTTCTTCCTCTTCTCTTTTTTATTTATTCTCGTCCAAGAAATTTAGCATCGAAACCCCAAAGCTTCAAAAGACTCTGAAATTATTTCGTTCTTCCTTAAATTCAATAACTCGGTAGGTCAAAAGCTTCGATTAATTTACTGTAATCGATTTCGATTTAGGTTTGTGGAAAAACTGGATGATTCGATCATGGCGTTTGCCTGATTTGAACGCCTTGGCCTCCTCTCTTCTCGCCGTCGTCGTTGGTGGCTCTGTCACCACTTCGAAGCATGGAGAGAGAGAATTAGGGTTCTCTGGTGTGCTTGAGCACGTAAGTGCTTGGCTTCGTTTGGGTTTTGTGAAATTGAATCGGGTTCAGCGTTGGTTCAGCGAGATGGAGAATGAAGGAGATGAAGGAGAAGAGAGCAGTTGGGATCGGTTCGGATGAAGAAACGTTGGAGTGAAAGAAAAGGGGAGGTGTTTACAAGACCGGATCGGGTCGGAGTAGAAAAAGGCAAAAATAAAGGGAAAACAAAACTCACATGTTTGGATCGGATGGTAATAAGGGTCAAGCTGATCTGATCCGCTCCAAAAGCCTACATCCAAGCCGATCCGGTTTAACTCACTGGGTAGGACTTTTGCTTCCGATCGAAACATGGCTTTGCCCTCCGATCCGATCCAAATACAGACATCCGAACTGAACCGAAACAGCCTAACTTAATGTGCAAGAATTTTTTCAACTATCTTAATAAATGCTTGACATAGCCTTTAACTTGACGAACAGTTAGGATAGCGCCTTTCGAACATGACAAATATCAAGAATTGTTCTGAACATTACTGCTTCCTTGGACCTTTACATTATGCTTTCATGCATTCGCTCTGCATTTTTGTTACAAGTAGCACACACTTTAGTTCACGTACACACACGGGGGACACGGGCAACTTTACTCTAATTCTTGCTATTGTTTCTTCGATATTCTAGTGATCATGGCCGAAAGACGTTCATTAGATTGGCAAAGAAGATGGAAGTTGCGGAAACTTCTGAGAGAGTTACCATTGATGACATATCTTCTTCTTCAGACCCTGAATGGGACGACGAGGGCCCAGATTATGAAGTAGGAGCGCATAACAACGAAACGTCTTCTGATAGCGAAGTTTCTCTGGGTTATGAGGAGGAAGGAGGGATTGGAGATTATCGAGCTCCTGACGAATTTGAGTCTGCCATTATCTTGGAATCACCCATAGACTCTGTTGAATCAACGATTGACGATGATAGACTTGTCCGCATATGTTTAAAGCACGGGATACTAAAAGAGGATACCCTGGTGCCATCGAAAACTGACCATCCTCACAGTCCTCCAAAAGGATTTATGGCAATCACCCGATTGATGTGCATGGTTGGGGCTATTCCACCGTTTCTCCTTTTGTTGTCGACTTTCTAAGACTGATGCGGATTGCCCCCATGCAGCTACATCCCAACTCCTATGCTTAACTATATACCTTATATATAGCGTACCGAGAGATTTTAGGTACAGTGCTCACTTTCGACGACGTTCACTTTTTTTATAATTTCAAGCATCGGACTCGAGAAACTCCTTCCTTCTCTTACTTCGAATCAGTCCCGAAAAGGAAAATTATTTCAGCGCCATTTAGCAGCAAGGCCGGTGATTCCAAACTAGAATGGTTTTATATAAGCCAACAGCCGGGATGTGCTAGGAGATGGACAAAATCAAGTAAAGCATTGGTTTTCTAGATCTCAACTTTGAATGTTCACACCAACACATTAATCTGTTTTCTTTTTGTTTGCAGTTGATAATCCAAAACAAATATCGGGTCAAGTATACTTTGATCGGATGCATCGCCTCCTCAATGGCGACCAAAAATTTCTAACCATCTATGAAGTCTTTAAGGATGAATACCTTCATCATCACGGGCTATTGTCCATTACCCATAGCATAGGTCACGGGTCGGGTCCGTATGTATACATCCCCCCAGTGGATGTAATTCCAGGAACGGGCGAGAGCTTGAAAAGCCCCACAATGCCACTTCGAACTTCACCTTCTCCATCTTTGACTCAAGACGATGAACTGGCCAACATAGCCGAAAAACACCGAGAAGGGTACATCGTCCCTGGTGATGCTATTTCTCCTGAGAAATCATTATCTCCTAAAGAGCTGCCAACAGACGCTTCCCAAGGAGATGCCCATACTACCGATGATCCTACATTTTAGGACTTAAGAGATCTCCCCCTACCTAAAACTAACTATACTTCCGAGGATTTTGGCACCAATCCTTTAGTTTTTACTTCTTCAGAGGAGACTACTCCTATTAAGGCCAAAGAGCCCACTCACACTGGCTTGGCTTCGGACTCGGGTTTATCGGGGGGGCACACCACTTAGGATGCACTTAACACAATAGCAACACACTTCACAACACTTACTTCTCATGAGAATACTGATTCTGAATTCCACTTGCATTGTTGCGCAGGTACAATGTCTCGCCCTCACTATGACATCAGGAAAATTCGTCGCAGCATGACTAGACCCCCTTCCGATGTTGAGTATGATCGCCGTGAAAGCCAGGGTAGAGAGGATAAAAGGCCTCATGGCTCTTATCAGTCGCGGACCTCGCGCTCTCGCTCCCCCGTTCGGTGGGATCCAGAACGATACAAAAGCTACCAAGGTCGTCGAGGAGAAGACACGTCGCAGTCAAAAGATCAAACTTCTCCTCAAGAAAAACGCAGTAAGGAAAGGAGTCCGCCGAAAGATACCGACTCACGAGGCAAGCATAAGGTTTCTGATAAGCGGCCTAGGAAGGGTAATACGGCCGTCGTGCCCACTCATCATAGGGATACTGAACTAACATATTGCGCACCTCCACCATTGGATGCTGAAGCTAAAGTTAAGCGGGCATATCTGGAGAAACAATACCCCGAACACTATTTTGAAAACCTGACTTTCTTACCTGCTCTCAAGCCTATTTCCTCTAGGTGGGCAGACGAGGCCAAAGCAAAAATTGACGCAGTCGAAAAATAATATTCAGTGATGTTCTAGTATTCACGTAACCTTTCCAGAATCATTCGAACTTTAATCACGGATATTGAATCAATGAAAAAGACTGCAGGTGCCGACGCAAAGGCCTTAAAAAACTTGGAGAAGGACCTCGAGGACACACAGGCCCAACTTGTAATCACTCAACGAGACGCTACCAACTTCAAGCAACAATTTGAAGAGCTACAAAAACGTTATCATGACTTGCTCGAGTCTCATAGTCAAGAGCGCTTGGAGCTGAAAAAGCAAGCAGAAGATGCTAAGTCAGATAACGCCAAAATGCAACTTGCTTACACTGCTCTTGAGCGAGAAAAGGCCGAGTTAGCAAGGAAGAACACTGAATTGGAAAAGCGTAACGCTGACTTGGCTTCCAAGTTGATGGAGGCCGAGAATAGGGCTGCCCTAGCAGAGGGTAATGTTGAAAGTGTTATTAAGTCCGCCGAAGAGACCCGCAAGCAGCTGTCAGAGGCCCAGGAGGATGTGCATGGTTTCGGCGAATTAATGATCGAATTTTTTGCGCATATAATTCATCGTTGAAACATCTCTTGGATTGAAGATTATCCGACTACCTTGTTTCACGTATGGAGCCAAATTATTGAATGAGAGAAAGAGGAACTCAAGGTAGATTCCGTCGATGAAGACAAGCTCATGGAAAAATATCTAAGAGATGATGAGCAGACACGTCTGGCTGAGGGGCGTCGCCTCATCGCTGCTGCTATGGAGAAGGAAAAGAGGATGGCCAAACAAAAGTATATCCCCGAGGCTGGTTCTTCTTCTACTGCCGCTAAAACTTCTGAAGTTGAGGGATACGACCCCGAAAACCCGGAGATCCCTCAGGCATCTCTTTTATCCCCATACCCGAGACGGCGTCAGAGAAGGCAGCCACTCCAGCTGAGAAATCATCGGAAGGTATTTCTACCTTTTCACCCCAATTCATCAAAGCCGTCTCCACTTTTCATCACATAATCGGGCAATCGATGAAGGACCCTTTATTTTCTCCCGAGTTGATAACTGTTGCTTCTCATTTTGTAGGTGTTGAACCGTCCGAGAAGGCAGACGTGCCTCAGGGAACCACCGTCGGAGCAGAATCCGTGGAGATGGCTGAAGGAGAAAAGGATAAGGCTGATGCTCCTCATGATGACAAGATGATAGACGCCTTGAAAGATGATGGTGGTAGCGAGGAGCATGAGGAAGACCCTGATGTGACTATAGTCGGGGATTCAAAAAGCGATGATGACATCACTTTGGCTGAAATGAAAGTCAAACAAGATAAACATATACAGCTAAAAGTTGAAGACCTGGACTCCGAAAGCCTTAAGCCTCTTACAGTGGTGGACCCCGGATCAAGATTAGTCGTTAAGCTTTCAACTAGATCTATTACAGAAGAGCTTGCTAAAAAGTCTTCTCTTGATTCCACTGTTTCATCTCCTAGGAAAAACCAACTAATTCTAGCACTTCGGCTACAGGGAAGAAAAAGTTGAAACGCGTTATGACCGAAGCTGAAAAGGAAGCTAAGGCTTCTCAGAAAGCTGCCAAAAAATCCAAGTTGGATCTGAAGCCCAAATGATGAAGTGCTTCGTTTTATTTTGGCATTTAATTGGTTCGCAATTGTTGTAGCGAGTGCGGCCCTCGCATCTTTTTTTTTGCTTGTTTTCCTTGTACAAACTCACATGTTTGTAAATAAAAATGGTTTATTTCCTGCAATGCCTGATAGTTGTTAGTTCAACACTTAAGTAAAAATACAAAAGTATGTCATACTAAAGTTATGTAATGTGGTCCTGGTGGAGGGGAGTATGTGTGCATGTGTATGCCCTCAGTCAATCTTGGATAGTCGAGCAAGAACTATTCAAGATTAAATTAAATTAAAAAGTCCAAATGTCCCCGATTCTCTGACGGGGCCATATTCCTTTCATCATTGATGACTGTTATTTCTGGCATCTTTATACTCTCCTGTCTCATATCCAGGTTAGAGTTTTCGTTGAGGCGGTCTCTCATCTGGGTGCACCTTCACACCTCAGAGGACGTCGTCTTCCCGTCCTTTATACTCTCTCTCGATTCTTGAGAGTTAGAGTTAAGAATGTCATCTTCCCATTCTTCTATGTCTTATCGTACAAACAGTCGTTTTGTTTGTTCCTGCATATAAGTCATCTCCAACTTTCCAAATTTTAATTTAACATTTCGTGTTCCACATTCATAACAAATAATAGTTGAAGATATAAATAATGTAGGAAAGTAAATGACACACGATATTTTTATAGTGGTTCGGCTAAGTCGTAGCCTACATCCACTTTATAATCTTTTCTTCACATAAACAGACTTTTTAAGGCAAATCGTGCCTTTTTACATAGCTTATGAAAACAAAAGAAATGACATTTCATATTTAGCTCAGATATCATCGTAGGTGCTGAGCGTTCCATGCTCTGGGAATCTCCTCACCGTCCACGGTCGTTAGCTTGAATGCTCCTGTATTAAGCTTCCGTTGGATGGTGTATGGCCCTTCCCATTTTGGACCCAATTGGGTTGAAAGTGGGAAAACTCGCTTCAGTACTAGGTCTCCTGACTCAAAGGTTTTGAGGCGAACCTTCTGGTCATAATAATGTGCCACTTGATGTCGATGTCTTAAGGCACGCAAGTCGGCTTCATCTCTTTTTTCTTCAATCATATCAAGAGATTCTAAGAGGAGCGCTTTATTCTTCATCGGTTCATAGTGCGCAACTCGATGAGAAGGGACTTTCAATTCTACCGGGATCACCGCTTTAGACCCAAAGGAAAGTGAATAGGGAGTATGGCCAATCGCCGTCTTAAAGGTTGTCCTGTAGGCCCATAAAGCTAATGGCAACCCATCTACCCATCTGGCTTTGTCTTGTTTCAGCCGCTTCTTTAGAATCGATTTAATGACTTTATTTACGGCTTCGACCTGTCCATTTGACTGCGGATGAGCTACTGCAGTGTATCGTTTATCAATCTTATATTTCTGGCAGAAGTCTTTGAACTCGATGCTATCAAATTGCGTCCCATTGTCGGTTATGATGGTCTTCGGGATCCCGAATCGACAAATAATGTTTCTGACTACAAAACATAATCACCTTCCTCGC
The DNA here is from genome assembly GCA_030737875.1 of Allium sativum. Lineage (NCBI taxonomy): Eukaryota > Viridiplantae > Streptophyta > Magnoliopsida > Asparagales > Amaryllidaceae > Allium > Allium sativum. Next base: position 415,552,546 of record CM060913.1, on the reverse strand, counting down.
CGTGATGTTTGTTAGCGGTTCTGCTTCCACCCATTTTGTGAAGTAATCCACAACAACAATCGCATACTTAGCTCCTCTTCTGGCAATATGTAGCATTCCAATAATATCAGTTCCCCACATGGCAAACGGCCACGGACTTACCATCGACTTGAGCTGAGTCGGAGGCGCTCTGGGAACTTTGGCATATCTTTGACATCTGTCGCAGCGTCGTGAATAAGCAGCCGCGTCTTTGTTTACGGTAGGCCATAAATATCCGTACCGTAACGCTTTCTTTGCTAAGGTTTGGCCCCCAGTGTGATCTCCACACTCACCTTCATGCACCTCTTGCAGTACACGCTTGATGTCGTCGTGTGCGATACATCGTAGCAGGGGCATTGAAAACCCTTGAAGATAAAGGACGTCGTCCTGTAAAGCATATCTTGTGGCCTTACATCTTACAACTTGTCTTTTGCTTTTTTTCAATGGGAGGGTTCCATTTTTTAGAAAATTCTTAATTGATGTTATCCAGGATTCTCTTTCTGGTTCAACTTTCAGGGCTAGCTCTATTTCCATTAGATCGAAACTTGGTGAATCCAACACCTCTATTGGAACCATCTTGGATTCTTTAGGACTATCAGAACTTGCTAGCTTAGCAAATCGATCTGCTTTCTGATTTTCCGCTCTTGGAATGTGTGTTATGCTATAATGCTCCAAACCTTCCGACATCTCCTTTACTTTCTTGAGATAAGTGATGAGTCGAGGTCCTTTAGCAGCAAATTCTTCCCGAACCTGACATACAACTATCTTGGAATCACAATATATATCTAGGGTCTTCACTCCCAAATATTTGGCGAGTTTCAGCCCGACAATCAGGGCTTCATACTCGGAATCGTTGTTAGTAGCAACAAACTCTAACCGTAATGAATTGTAGATAGATCGTCCTTCAGGAGTTATTAAAACAACTCCGGCGCCGGATTTTCTATCATTCTTAGCTCTGTCCGTATATAATTTCCACGGACTAAGCTCTAATTCTTGATCCAAAGCAACTACTTTGTCACCCACCATTTCCTCTTCAGGAATTGTAAAATCTTCTATAAAGTCAGCCAAGTCCTGCCCCCTTGTTGATCTTCGCGACTGAAAGTTCAAATCAAATTGACTCATCTCGATATTCCATTTAAGTAACCGCCCTGATGCTTCGGGTTTCTGCAACACTTGTCTCAAAGGTTGGTCGGTATACACAACTATTGGGTGTGCCTGAAAATAATGGCGGAGTTTGCAGGAAGCAATCAGGAGGCTATAAGCAAGCTTCTCTATCTTTGGGTAGTTACGTTCTGCAGCAACTAGTTTTTTGCTTACGTAATACACAGGTTTCTGGACTTTATCCTCTTCACGCACTAGTGCTGCACTGACGGCGTGAGATGATACCGCCAAGTTGACGAACAAATCCTCATGTTGCATGGGCTTTGATAATATTGGAGGCTTTTATAAGAAGTTTAACAGATTCTGGAAAGCCTCCACACAGTCGGGAGTCCACTCTGAATTTCACTTTCCCCGTTTTATGAGATCGAAGAAAGGTACACACTTGTCTGTTGCTTTGGAGATGAACCTGCCCAGTGCTGCAACCTTTCCAGCTAAGCTTTGAACATCCCTAATCTTTCGCGGCTCCTCTATATTCCGGATTGCTGCTATTTGGTCCGGATTGATTTCAATTCCTCTGGAACTCACGATAAAGCCGAGGAACTTGCCTGATGCCACGCCAAAAGAACACTTCAAGGGGTTCAACTTCATCCCATACCTTCGTAGTATGCCGAACATTTCTGCCAAGTCCTTCGTATGATCGGAAGATTGCTTGGACTTCACGAGCATATCATCCACGTACACTTCCATGGTTTTCCCGATTTGATTGTAGAACATGCGGTTGACTAGGCGCTGGTATATGGCTCCCGCATTTTTTTAACCCAAATGGCATTACCACGTAATAATACAATCCCAAGTCTATGATAAAGCTTGTATGCTCTTGATCTGGTATGTGCATTGGAATTTGATTGTACCCGGAATAGGCGTCCATAAAGGATAAGAGTTCATGCCCGACAGTTGAATCAACTATTTGATCAATTCTGGGAAGAGGAAAGCTATCCTTCGGGCAAGCCTTGTTTAAATCAGAAAAGTCGATGCACGTTCTCCACTTTCCATTTGACTTTATGACTAGGACAGGATTCGATATCCAGTCGGGATATTTCGAATCCTTAATGAATTTGTTACCTTTTAACTTCTCTACTTCTTCTTTCAAAGCTGCTGACCGCTCTGGGCCCAACATCCATCTCTTCTGCTTGACTGGTGGATTCTTTGGATTAACACACAAAGAGTGGCTCATGATGGTAGGCGAAATCCCACACATGTCAACGTGAGTCCAGGCAAACACATCCAGATTTGCCTTTAAGAAATCAGCCAATTCCCTCGCTCTAACTGGATCCAGTTGCGAGCCGATCTTTAGTACTTTTATTGGATCTGTTTCATCAATAGGTATATCAACTGTTATTTCGTTGGGAGTTGCCTACATGTCCCTGGGTTCTCTATCCTCTCTGGGATCTATATCCTCGAGCACGTCTGAGGGCGACTCTCTTGGGGCTGGACCCCTTAGTTGTTGTGCTGAGGCCTTCTTTGGAGAGGCGGAATCATCTTTAGCATCTATATTCAGCCCCTTCATTAACATCTTTAACTCTGCCACGTAACAAGCTCGTCCCGTAGCTTGGTCGCCCCTCATTGTCCCAACTCCTGAGTCAGTCGGGAATTTAAGCAGCAAGCACCAAGGCGCAATACATGCCCTAAATTCAGCAAGGGCCGGTCGGCCTAGGAAAGCATTGTAAGGTGACTCCAAATCCAAAACTACAAATGGCAGGATCCTTACTCTCTGGCGGTCTCCCTGCCCTAGTGTGACGGGTAATTCCACAAAACCCATCGGAGCTGTAGATACTCCGTTAAAGCCACGTATCCATCCTTGACATGGCTTTAAGTCTTTTGCTTCGAGCCTCATTTGTTCGAAAGCTTTCTTGAAGAGGATATTAACCGAGCTTCCGTTGTCCACTAACACCTTATGGACTAAAGCGGGGCCAATTGTCGTGGTTATCACTAATGGATCGTCGGTTGGAGATTGAACTCCAAACTCATCTCTATTGCGGAATACAACATCATCGAACATTGTTTTTTGCTGTTTTATTGGAGTGACGTCTTCAAGGATGCTGCATTCTCGTATTTCAAAATGCTTGGCGGCGTTGACATACTAGTCCATTGCTTTAAAATTACGACCAACCAAGTGAGGTCCGCCTATAATGGAGTTAATGACGATCCTCTTACCTTTTTGCCGAGTTGTAGGTTTTGAAGCAGGCTGTTCTTGGTTCGGGGTTTGTCCCCCTTGCCCCTATCCCTTTGGGCGGCTTTGTACTCATCCAACTTCCCTACTCGCAGCAATTTTTCGACGATATCCCTCAAATGACGACATTCATTGGTGGAGTGACCGTGTGTACCATGAAACAAGCAAAACTTTCCTGTTTCAATCTCCTTCTCAGTAGAATCTCTGGGGTGGTGGTTTTTTGTATTGCAATATGTTGTATGTATCTAGATAAATATTCTCCAACGTGTCATTTAACGACGTATAATTTTCAAAAGTCTAGAATCTGGGTCTTTTATTAGAGTTATTCCCTCGGTTTCTGTTTTTCTATTGTTGTTTCCATTCCTATTGCTATTACCACCACTCTGGTTGCCAACATTTACTTCCACCTTCCCTGAATTGTCACCAGATTGTTTCACAGCGACATTACTCTGGACACCTTCCTTCGAGGCCACTTCGGACTTTCTTTTTCGATTTTCCTTAGCTTCTTCTTGCCTTAAACAGACATTAGCCTTTTCATAGAACAATTCTCTTGTAGGAGGTGGTTTTCCAGCCAAGTAATCCCCGAACTCTATGTCGGGATCTACTCCTTCTATCAAGGCCATCAGGATAGTGGGCTCATGAGGATCACTAACTTCAGTGATAGCCAGGTTGAAGCATTCCAAATACGACTTCAAAGATTCTCCTAGGCCCTGTTTAATCCGTGACAATTTTATGATGGTCTTGGACTTTTGGGCATGGAGTCGAAACTAATTCATGAAACGCTCACTCAGTTCTGTGAAATTTGACACCGACCGAGGAGGAAGTCGAGTGAACCACATTAACGCTACATCTTCAAGATAGACGGGAAAAGCTTTGCATTTTACGGCATCTGGAGTTGCTGCCGCATTCATGAACCATGCATATCTCATTAGGTGCTGCGCTGGGTCCATTCTTCCTGAATATCGATCCATCTGAGGCAAGTTGAATCGTCAAGGGAACTGGAAATTCAGGATGTCATCTGTGAAAGGGGTATGACTTCGCTCAATGCCCCAATCTTCATTAGTATATCGCCGGCTTTCAGACATAATATGGCGCACCATTGCCTATACATCGGCGTTGGTTAATGTCTGCATAGGCTCTCTAGATCTGATGTTCGGATTACCCCTAGGTTCCTGATCAGGGGATAACCTTCTGTTTCTAGCGGCAGCTGCTCTACGTTGCTCTCTGTGCTCCCGGTCAATCTCTGGAGGTAGAGGTTGGAGAAGTTGTTGTTGTGTTGGGTTAGTAATATTTGGATCCCTGTGTAGGATGTGGGATCCGGGCATGGGTAGCAACATTTGTAGACTCGGGTCATCAGGGCCCAATACACGAGCATCATCTTCTCGGGATCCTAAAGATCCAAAAGTCAATTGATCGAGGTTCTGAGGTCGTTCAAGCGGCCTTCTCTCGCGAGGAAGTTCCTCCTCCGAAGAAGACGAATCATCTATAGCAATACAACGTGGTGAGGAAGGAGTCCTCTGCCTCTGGAGATCTTGTAGTTCTCTACCCATGGTGATCATGTTTTCCTGCATGCGAAGGTTGTCACGCCTTTGGGCCTCCAATGCTTCTTTAGTGCTCTATAGCATGTCAAGAAAATGTGAAAAATCTCCCTGAGTAATGGGTGTAGAGGGATCAGGCTGAACATTAGTCATCGTGGCTGGAATTGGAGCGTTGGAGGGAGCTCGAGTAGAAGTTCCAGCCTCACTCTGGTTCGGATCGGATCGGTTCACAGCAGCCTGGTCGGTTCGGTTCGGATGAAGGGAATGGGTGCCCTCGACTTCGTCAGATCGGATTGGATCGGTGCCTTCCACCTGGTTCGGATCGGCACCTCCGATCCGGTTCGGATCCTCCTGGTTGGAGTGGTCTGCTCCAGAGCTTTGAGCGCGTAACCTTGTTATCACGATGGTTGACTGATTTTCTCTAGCATCATTACCCCTAGCGCCTTGCACTTCTTTTCCTTTGGTCTTAGCCATGATATTCGGTTCTTCAACGGTTAGTCAACAAGTACTGAAAGATGTCAGAGACAGGGGATTAACTTCTTTGAACTTGAAGGTCCAAACAGTAGAATGATAATCCCAAAAAGGCTTAGAATTTGAAGGTTCTTAGTGAAAGCACCAAAATGTTAGACCAAAAATTGGCTCTAACACCCAAATTGGCTATGAATTCAATGAAATAGAATCAAAAAGCAATAAAGAACACGCAATTTATAGTGGTTCGGCGTTAACGAGCCTACGTCCACTTTGGTTTCTTTTAATTGATGATTTGGATATAAATACAGCAATGATTCTCACTCAACTTCACAATTACAATGCATAAACTCACTCAAATCTCTCAAAAATGGAATTTAAGAGATGATCTTGATCTGAATATGATTGTAGAATTCGGCTATGGAGGAAGTAAGGACTTAGAATTTGCCAAAAGACCCTTTCAAATGCCTCTATAAGGTGTATTTATAAGTGAAAAATCTCTTCGAAGTGGCTCCGGTTTGGAATCGCGTGGCACCCATCCCTTGAGGGTCGGGCTCGAAGGCTTCAAGATGGTGATAGCGCATTGATTTAGTGGGGGATCATGGGAGAAATGGTCAGGCCTAGTCCGAGTCTTCAGGAGATATTCGCGGCAACAGTTACAGATTCAAGGGGAAAAAGGGGTTCGGATCGGGGCCTCCGATCCGATCTGGTGAGGCAGCTTGCTATCCTTTGACGTTGTTCGTGTACTCCTCCGATCCGATTCGATGAGGCCATTTGTTGTATGATGTCGCTGCCATATTCTTCCGATCCGATCTGATGAGGTTGTTCTTTGTTAAATGTTGCTGACGTACTCCTCCGCTCCGAACCGATTAGGCCACTCGTTATCTTCTAAGGTTGCTGATGTATCACCGATCTGATCCGATACGATGAGGCCACCTGCTATCCTTCGATACTTCTGATGTATCTCTCCGATCCGATCCGATGTGATCTCTGCGTTGTTGATCTTTACTCACCTCCTGCACTATCTTCCTCCGATCCGAACCGATTGGTGTCTTTCTCACTATTTACTCTTTGTGTAGCCTAGTTCACAAAGTAGGCTAACACAATTCAACTCCAATTTGCTTTTGCAAATCCCAATTCAGCTTGGTTTTAAATCAAACAATCTTTTTCCTGGGAGTTTTAAACAGCTTTGTTTTTCTCAAAAATCAAACTTTCCTTTGCATGATTCAAACAACTTGTTTTTCTAAGCAATTTCAAAGACAATCTCTTTGGTAGTAATCTGTCACTTACAACTCGAAAATAAACATCGATGATGTCCGGATCAACATTGGAATTTATTTTCCAGCGACCGAAGTGAGTTCAATACTATATCACTTTCAAAACCATTTCTAAACATTTCCACTTTGAAATATATTTCAAAATACCATGCTCAAAACAATTTAAAATCTCCCAGGATTTTAAAAGTCTCATATATTTATTCCAAATCCATTTACAACACTTTTCCAAATTTCCAGGGTTTGAAATTTCAATTCTGATGTAAATTTCAGATTTAATTCACTTCATTTCATGTATTTCACTTATATGAATTATGATTGGCTATTTACATAACTATTTAATTTATAATCTTACTCGATTATAATAACAACCAATATATTATAATCATTTCAATATAAATCATTCTCTAATATCAAATAAAATTTTGGGTAAAATTATTTCATTTACCCTTTTTTTCAAAACATATCTTGTTGACCCATCGTATTCGAGTGTTTATTAACTCCTATCGATACAGTGGATCAAACTGATCGACCAGAATTCATAAACAACTCCACCAATAAATCTCCACAATATTAAACCATTTTTTGTATCAAATAACAAATACGTTCTCTCGTATATATACACTCAACTCAATCTAGGGTATTACTAACCCTATCTCTACTGAGTCAGGCCACAGAGCCAAGGTAATTACTTAACCTTAAGCTCTGATACCAACTGTAACGACCCGGAAAAAGGCGATCTTGGTTATCCATATAGAACACATATCGAACATCCAAGGATCGAAAATAACCGGAAAGTTAATAGAAAGAAATTAGAGGGTGAGAATAGATAAGATAGAAACTTAGAATTGAAGAAGAAGAAGAACAAAACATCAGAGTAACACGAACCTCACAGCGGAGCGAATAACATATAATATATATCATAACTTTGAAATATAAATCTTTACTTGAATATACATATCATCTCCAAAATACAACACTTACAACACAGCGGAAATAAACAATAGCTATATGATCCTGAAGCCTCCTGCTCCAGTTATTTAAGTATCTGTAAATCCCGACTACTTGACTGCCCGTATAAAATTGGGCACCCAAGACTTTAGGGAAAACAAAACAAAATAAACTCCAGGTCAGTCATGGGACTGGTGTGAGTAAAACAGTTTAAACAGTTTGAACAAGTAAACGATATCTCATAAGACCACGTCGTATAACGGAACGGGTTTTTCTCTTATGAGAATCCAAAATATCTTTATATCAAAAACCTTTTGATATTATAATAATGTCTATCAACCACAATATAATAATCATCTAGCAGAAACGCTTTCATCTCACGTTCTACACATGTAGTATACAATCAAAACCGCAAGCACGTATTGGGTAATGGATTTCCAACTATGACAAGGTATGGAACCACCATTCGCTAGTGTACCTTTAGAGAGGAATACACTGGGTTCAACGAGAACATCTTGCAACCCGGCTACACATGACCGACCACTCATTTCGCTTGAGTGTATCGAATGTATGTCACTAACGGTTGGGATCAGCAACCGTTTCCCGAATGGGACAGCATCGACAATAGATTTTTAGAAGTAAATGAAACTCTAGATCAGGTGATTATACATCCTAATAGGTGCGACCTACATAGCCATGCTGCCGCCCGATTTTTGTCATTTCCTGGTTGTGAGGCTAGAGGCTATGCTTATCTCTGACAGATCACACATTTATTCACTTTGAATGTCACATCGTCATACCCGCCAAATCACAAATTGATTTCCCCGAAAATACCACGGGTATACACCTAAGAGAAACGAATTCCTCCGCCACCAAACGTAAATACGTTTGAAGAGATCAACTTACGCGATTTATTAAATATACTCTGTCAGACATTCTTCTATACAGGTCATCCTGGGGCTGGACAAACCGAAGGCACTATTAAGTACAACCATCTTAGGCAATCCTTACCTAAGATTTATGCAACAACCCTTGCACTTTACTCCATCTTCAATTATCTTTGGCATATATGATTCACAACGCTTATACCAATACAGAGTGGTTCTTCAGAAAATTATCCAACCGGTCACTCCATATTAACAACGTTAAAATGGTCGAAAACTTCGATAGTCGATGAGTTAACTGTCAAAGAAAAACACATGTACAAACAATGATCTTATTTCCAGATGGAAATTACATCGATTAATCACCAATCAACTTTTATCCTTTAAATTAATTTATCATTAATTTATTTCATTTGTCATTTTCTGTTTCCATATATTCAACATTTCTTATTTTCTAAATTTAGAAAATATATGTTATTAACACTGGAAAACATTTCCATTTCTTGGTTTCTATATTAGAAAAAAATTTCTGATTCTTATTTGGAAAACATTTCCAAAACTCTTACATTGGACATAGACTGATGTTTAGACAAACCATCACTATGCCAACTCAAACCATTACACTTATTAACTAAATTTACTTAACCATCCTTTACTATCAAACCTTAGCCCTTTCCTTAGTTAAGAAAGAAGTCAATCAAGTTGGGGTATAATTACCTCTCAGACCTTAACTGAACAACATTTTAACTTCGGAATAGACAAAGTTTATCTTTTAAACCTTTAACAAACTTCGTTGCGTAACTCTCTTTCTAATAATCTCTATTCGATAACTCCTCCCTTTGAATAACTATATTCGATAATCTCTCTTAAGATTAACTAGATTCGAAAACCTTTCTTCGAATAAACTATATTCGATTAACTCTATTCAATTAACTCTTATCAATTAACTCTATTGGATTAACTCTTTTTGATTTAACTCTAATCGATTAACTCTATTTGATTAACTCTTTTTGATTAACTCTTTTCACTTAACTCCTTTTGAATAAACTATATTCGATAACTCCTTTAATTCTGTTTGAATAAACTATATTCGATAACTCTTCTTCGAATAAATTATATTCGATTAACTCACTTCGAATAACCAATATTCGATAACTCTTCTTTGAATAAATTATATTCGATAACTCTTCTTCGAATAAATTATATTCGATAACTCTTCTCGAATAAACTATATTCGGTTACTCCTTTCTCGAATACACTATATTCGATACTCTACTCGATTTACTCCATTTGAATAACTCTAATGGGTTAACTCTAACTTTAACTGGTTAACTCTAACTCTACTGGTTAACTCTAACCGATTAATTCTAACTGATTAATTCTAATTAATTTACTCTAACTGATTAATTCTAACTGATTAATTCTAACTGGTTAACTCTAAATGATTAATTCTAACTAATTAATTCTAACTAGTTAACTCTATCTGATTAATTCTAACTGATTAATTCTAGCTGGTTAACTCTAACTGATTAATTCTAACTGATTAACTCTAATCGATTAACTCTAATCGATTAACTCTAACTCAAATAATTTGTATTCGATTAACACTCTTCGAATAACTAATATTCGATTAACTCATTTCGAATAACTAAATTCGATTAACTTCTTTCGAATAAGTAATATTCGATTAATTCTCTTTCGAATAACTTATATTCGATTATTTCTCTTTCGAATAACTTATATTCGATAAACTCACTTCGAATAACTATATTCGATAACTTCTTTTGTTTATCAATAATTCCCTTTTTATCTTTATTTATTTTCTAAATAATTAAATTCTTTTCCAATTCTATTTGTAAATGTTTTACAAATATTCCTCTTTCTTGAATTCTATTTATTTTCCAAATAAATAATCCCATTATACTTCTATTTATTTTCTAAATAAATAATTCTTTTTATACTTCTATTTATTTTCCCAATAAATATTCCTTATATGATTTTGTATATTATCCCAATAAATGTTCCTTTTTATAAAATCCCTTGATTTTGTTACTAAATTCCCCTTTTATCATATCTTATTCTGTTTATTTTCCAAATAGATATTACCTTTATCTTTTTATTTGTTTAACAAATAAATATTTCCCTTTTTATTTCCATTTTGTAAGTGTTTTACAAATATTCCCTTTTCGATTCTCCTTGATTTTGCAATTAATTTCTTTTATAAAAAATCTTTTTTCCTTTTATATATAAAATCCATTGATTTTATATAAATAATTTATTTTCAAAATATACTTTGAAAATCCCCTTATCTACATCCCAGTATTTCTTACGGTATCTAAAATACCAGATCACAATGATCGATATCATTTAAACACACATAATCATCAACAGATTATATATCACATCATATATTACAATATATGAAAAACAGTAAAATAAATGTTGAGGAGTCCAGTTGGATTCCTCCAACCTGTTTCCCTGCATCACAGATGTTAGACAATATCTTTAACATCAATTTTATTTCAATATGAAATATTCTGTTAAACAGAATCAATATTTGATTACCAATTAATATATATATCGTTATCTCTAATTTCAACCAATACATAAGCAATTCAACCAAACAGTTAACACACAGCAATCAACAGATAATTATCAGTTCTAAGAATATGTTGTAAAAATATAACTATTCAGAGTTGGTGTGTTTTACTCACATTGGACGATCATCATTACTAACGATAACCATCGCTTGATTCAGACGGACAATTTATTTCGCAACAAATTGTAACGAGTTTCGATTCACTCCCTGTCAGTTCCATGTTGTAGCTGACATCTGTACGATCCCAACGGATCTTGTTTCGCTGAGTTTTGATATCGTATGAGAAAGTTACGACTTATATAAGCTAATACACTTTAATTTAAAATATATTTATTTAAATGATGGGCTTTAACCTTTGTATCAGGCCCAACTGTTCATGCTAAAACCCGTTTTGCTCACCATCCATCTTCCCCAAACTGGAATCGCTCCAGACCGCATCTATGGCCATTTCAGCACCTTTGAGTACCTTGTTCTCCCTCCATTGTTCAACAAAACTCAAACCATCCTCACCATCTCTTATCTCTTCGAATCCTCAACCACCTTAACCCTAAATTAAAGAACTCGATGCCCTCTCCACAAGTGCGACAGGAGCTCCGCCCAGCACAGTGGATGTGCGACAGTTTCTGTCGTCAAAACCCCCTAAACTTTGTCGAATCCTCCCATTCAACCTCCTTTATACTGGTCCCCTCCTTTCAGTATTCCGATCCTAGTTTCAAGTCATTAACGAACTCTTTAAATGCTCCATCTACTCAACACTTCAATTCCTCACTCGCACGTTACCAAAGCAAACCCTCCATGTTTCTTCATGTATGCGTGGCCTCCCCCTACCCAACGTTGGTCTCATGCAAAATGTTTGCATCTGTTCCTCAAAGCCAAACTTTTCTCGCCTCATCATTTATAGTTCGAGATCTTGCACACCCCACCCAACATTCACCTCCACTCTTCACACCAGTTTTTCTTTGAAAACTTCCCTCACCAAATTAAACAACTCCCCCTTCACCACTTTCTTCTCATGCCCTCTTTCTTCTTAAACCATTTCCTGACATGTATACTTCTTCCACTTCAATGCAAGCCGCCACTCACAATACCCACGTAAGCCATACCCTTTCACTGTTGATGTACACGTCCCTGTATTTTCCCATTTTCATGCCCATACTACATCATACAGTCCACACAACTACATGGACAACTCTACTACTTCTTCCAGTTCACGCAACCAAGCCATACTGTCATGTTTTGGTTTTGTACTCGTTATGGTTTGGTTTTTTAGAGGAGAAAGAACGGCGGCTTATTTTGAGCTGAAGTGAATTAGGTTAGAGGATTTTTGTATTTATAGAATTTGTTTTGAGTGTATCACGCCTCCTCGTTTTTCTTTTGCTTAGGTCCACACGTTTCGCTGAAGCCAGACAATAGGGAGTGGTGGCCATCGTTTATCCATATATCTTTGTTTAGTTTATAAAGTTTAGCGTACTTTAGTGCACAAACTCCGTTCATTTACGGACTGCTAGAGATAAAAATAAAAATACCATTGAGATGAGCAAGGTACCACGATTTTAAAAATATAAAAATACTGGTAGATTAACTCATATTGTGAAACCCCAAAATCGTTGATTAAGGATGCAAAATACTCCAAATAAAAAGTTGCTTATTTAATTAATTAAAAATTACAGTAAAATTCTAAAAATTAAATTATCACTATGTCTCAAAAGAATCTTGTCCAAATTCGAATTCGATATTTAAATATACTTAAATAACCGTTATGGCCATAAACGAATATGCCGTTGTTTTTCTGAATATTTGATTTGGACATAAATCGAAATCTACACGACGAAATCCCAAATTTTCTCTTCCACTAGAAAAATATACTTCACCAGCTCCTAACGTTTCTTGTTTTACAGAAATCCGATTTAAAACGGATCCTGTATATCCAATTGAAGTTCGAATCGCCAAATAGCGAACTGCCGCGCCATTTCGAACTCGATTATATTTATAATATAATTTATACGTTCAAATGGCGATTATATAATATATTCACTAAGATAATTCAACTCTAAACTGAATTATATATTTTAAATTGTCCAGTTCACATTATATTGTCAATTCAGCAATTTCTGATTATTCAAGAACTAAATATATTATTTAATTATAATATTAATCAAATATTCACTATTATTTAACAAGCATTAACCTCTCTGAATCGATATTTAAATAATTAAATAAAATAATTATTACCTATAAAAATACGGGTCGTTACAGAGCCCATCATTCTTGCGTCCGAAGCAAGGCAAATCTTTTACATTAAAGACGTGCAAAATCCTGATTGGTCCATTGTGCGATGTGCGCCCAAGCGTTTGACTGATGACACATACGATTATGAAATGCTCACAAACCCCTACTCCAACTTAAGCGGACAACACAGTTTAACATTGTTGAAATGCATGGAGTCCAAGTAGCCAAATATTTTTGTAATTAGTGATGTTTTGTTTAATGTGTTGAATTTATATTGACATTCAATTTTCACTTTAGTTGTACAATGTGTTATTTTGGACTATAATGTGGTTTAAATTTGTTTGGTATGTATACCCTTTATTTAATGCTCAATTATAATTGTTTTCATCTTAAATTTGTTTGGTATGTCTACCATCTATTTAATGCTCAATTTTGAATTATGTTACCCTCTTTTTATTACACGTGCTATGATTACTTTATTTTCATGTGTATATTATAGGATGTCAACTAACGGTAGCAATGCATCACAACATCAAGAAGACACCGAAGAAGATGTTCCTCCTCCACCAACAAATGAAAAATATTCAATAATTATTGACATTGAGGGTGCTAAAGGTAGAGATGGGGAAAAAAATGGAGTTCTCGTTGTGGGGTTTTGATTCGTGGAATCATTCCAATTACCTATGATGATTGGTGGAAAGTAGACAAGTTTTATAGGGATAATTTATGGAACGCACTCATGGTATTTTGTTTTATCTCACCTTTATTTTACTTTATCTTATAAATATGGACTTTCCCTTCAACTCAATTCACGAATGTTTAACTATCAAACATTGAGTTGAATGAGAAGCTTCACAGTGACGTGTGAGAATATGCTACTTGAAATAAGCTTCATAGTATTACTTGTCAATTATTTTGTTTTTTTTTTCTCTTTTTAATTTTTTGTAGAAGGAGTTTGACATGAATATAGACCCAAATATTGCTCGACCTATTTTGGAAAAAGGTTTTTCACAGTATTTCAGAACTGAAAAATCAAAACTTCGAAACACTTTTTTGAAGAAAGATAAACAGTTATTGCCTAGACGTATCGCGATCGATAACCATCCTAGGTGTATTGATAAAATCCAATGGGAGAAATTCGTTGATAATGAGTACACTGAGAAGAAAACAAGACAATGCAAAACAAACGCCGAAAATAAAGGGAAAAATACCATAGCTCATACCTTTGGACAAAAACCATATATTGGATTATATGAAGAATTGGTATGTAATAATCACTATACGTGAAATCTTATTGTTTAGTCGTAATTTACAAACTAACTAATTCGTATCTGTTCATGTAGGAAGCTGAGAACCCAGAATGCAAAATCACACAAAGGATGGCGTAGAAAGTAGCACACACTAGTAAGAAAACCGGAGATGTACTTCCATGCGTGGCGGAAAAATATGTAAGTCTTTACCTATCAAGAATGCATTGGAGTTTCTGCCTATTGTTTATACGTTCTATGGTATTTAAATGAGTAAATCAGTGTCCAATGTAATTCAAGTGGTTTCTCATTTACATCATTCTACAAACTTCATCCAATGTTGTCATTTACAAACCAAACATGAAATTTGAGGTCAATTAAAAAATTAAGCTCACCACTACATGAACTATAAAAGAATATTAATAATATATTAATTAAGTCACAAGTTCAAAATCTCAATCTCAACAAGTTTTTGATATTTTTTTAAAATATATCTTGATTTATGTTTAAAACAATATGATAAATTGAAATTAATAATTTAGATGATTATACTAAGATATTATTATATGCTTGTGCATTGCACATGCCAAAAATTTCATATAATATAGCTTATGCACACAATGCACATGTTTATGTGCTAGTATAACTAAAATATAAAATAAAAATGAGGCACTTGCAAATTTTTTATCTAACATTATAACTTATAATATGCAAAGTCGTAGATTTATATTCCTATAACACAGATAGTTTATTCATGCCTGTTGCACGACAATGATGCAGAATAAATGTAAAGTCGCAGATTTACCGACGCGAGTCTCGAACTAGTTCCATGTTACCTCATGATTTATATATATATATATATATATATATATATATATATATAATTCAGTTGCACACTAATTTAACGCAACGCCTACGCAAGCTAGTTCAACAGAATAACAGACGCCAGAATTTAACAGCCCGGTAAAGAAGCATATACAGACTCTGTAGACACCAGAAACAGTTACAAAATAAAGATGTCGTGGTAATTCTGATAACCATGTAAAACCGTTTGCATCAAACCAGATCACTACAATAGAACGAAGGCAAAAAAACAAAATGATAAATTAACAATAAAACAATTAATAAATATGCAACAAAGTTGGAGGCTAAGACATGATAGAAAGACAAAATGCTATTTTTTGCTACTTTCAGATCAAACTTTATTTTGTCTTTCGATTGAATTCTCAAATAAATCAACGGACTCTACATGATGGATACAAGATATAAATTAAGAATAATAATAAAAAAAAAAGTAAGTATACACTCCCATCCCGAAGAGGAGTAACCAATTTGTAAGCTATTTATTCAACCGATTTAGACAAAAACTTTCTGCACCTTCCATATTAGTGAACGCTCATTTTGCTAGTGCAGCAACAGGGGCGGCTCCACCTGTCGTTGGCGTGAGAAAAAAATAAAAGATAAACATAATGATTGTCATCGTGTGTGTGCGAGCTCATTTTTGAGACGATGAGTTCTTTTGTTTTCTGAAATTACTGAATAACTAGATGATTTTTTTTTTTTTTTTTTTTTTTTTTTTTTTTACAGTCTTTAGAATTTGAATAGGAGCAAGTGAATTGCCATCTTCAATGGAATTTTTTTCATCCGTTTGGATTTTGCTACACATTGTTATAGTTTTTGATAGTTTCACGTAAAAAAAGGCTTTTTGCACGAGGACTTCGAAGTAACTATTTATATGAAGCTTTTAGGATCCATTTGTTATGGTACCACGAACTTTGACGGTGCTCAGCGAATTTTGGTCCTCACCAATGGTGAACACCATTTTACTTATTATACATTATATTTATTAATTATACGGTATATAATTCTTTATGGTTTCATGAGAGTATTCATCAAAATTATAAATGTTGATCTATAAATTTATAACCATTCACAATATCATTGTGTATATTTTACGCAGTTTGACGCTCCTAAAAAACCATAGATATGCTTGGTATAGTCTATTTTGACAGTACACGATAGATAACTGCATATATTTATAAAATTATAACTTTAAAATAATAAAGGGGCGATATCGATAACAAGGACACAAATATTTCAAATACTCAATGAGATTGACTATCACTACATGTTATATAATGTCTTTCATTACAGAATTAATCCCCTATGTCTGATTGGATTTCTGTTATAGTTGATTTTAACTATTAAAACTTAGTTTTATTATATATATTTATGTAAGACTGATATGATTGTGAATTTTACACTATAAGAAGATTTAGATTTTGCAGCAGAAAAATCCTTCAATAATCCGCCTCCAAACTTATGTTAGCGACGGATTTGCGACGAATGAGCGAGGTCGGTAAATTTCATGTTTGTTAATTTAACGATGGAAATTAGCGTTAATTTGCCGATAATTTTTCGTTTTTTGTCTAAATTTTAAATTTCAACTAAAAAATATTTTACTAACATTTTCCAATGGATATATAGATATTAAATTTTCTCAAAATTGTAATCAACAAAATTCAGCAAGGGATTAGCAACGAATAATTTTTATGTTTGTACACGGATATTAGATATCTCACTTACAATTCATTTTCATCTCAGCCCATGAAATAATACATGGATATTAGACATCTCACTTACAGTTTATTTTTAACGATCAAGTCTATAGAATTGATATAAGGTCCAAAACTAAAAGTACCTATATCAAGCATTTAAGCAAAATACGTGTATCTTTTTGGGCTTAAATTTGCACATCGGGCTTACTTTCGAAGTTGCTATTTGCATTAGGCCAGCCTGTTTTTGTCAGAATTATTAAGTCAAGACTTCCCTTGCAGCCGTGAACTTCTATCGAGTATAAATCAAGTAAAACATTGGCCTAACAAAAATCGTGTAAAGTTCAACTACAGAAACCTTAGAAGTAACAACACCACCACATAAGAAGCAACCTTTATATATATAGAACTCCATCTACATTCAAAACTCATCATCAACAAATACAAAAATGGCACAAACAGCCCATAAGGAACTAGCAACATTGGTAGGATGCAACTACTTCAACACCAGATCAAAAACAACTGTTGTCCTGAATAAATTTGGCCAACACCACTTAGCCAAATAAATTTGTCCATCTTTTTTGAAAGATTATCATTCTATTTTAAGGGAGATAAATAGTAATCTAATAGTCAATTTACTCTTTGTGTTCTAATGTTACAAAATTGTAATGTTCTGTTTTGCAATAACTTGTTCTGTTTTGTCAATGGTTTGTGGCTGCGTGCCGTTATTTTTTAAGCTTGTTCAAGCATTTTAATGTCGATCCCTAAAATCCGTCTCCATAAACTATAAAATCTTACGTGAATTTCGCTGATTTTAAATTTAAACATACAACTTCATTTAAGACTAGTGAATAAAATCTGCTGTGTGTAGTCGCCTTATTAGTTTTCAGATTGTATAGATAACATGATTACAAATGTAAAACTGATTTACAAGTTCAATTAAACTGATTTACAAATGTAATGTTCTTGATTTACAAATATTGGCTTTAGACGTAGCTTTACCATAGGGCCAGCCTTGGTGCTAGCCAATTTAATTCCAAACTGTTGCCAAGTTAATAAGTCAAAACTGGTGCCATTAAAGATAAATGCCAAAACTAGCCAATTTAAAAAGGAAAAATCATCTCAATTAAAGATACAATGATCACTTTCCTATTATACACTAATCTATGTAATTAGCCTGGCTCTGTTCACTTTGCATAGGCTAAAGTGCACCCATGGTGATATTCAATTTAGGCTCGTGCATGGATAGGTTTAATTGGTTGTGCGTGTAATTAAGTAATCCATCTGTTATAAAACAATTCTGAAAATATAGAATTCTGGCAACTGCATAAATTTATGACATCCACTGTTATCTGCCTTGATAGTCTAATAGCTAGGTTACTACTGCTGCCTGATTGTTGATTTTCTTTCCCTATTTTAATTGCATAATTTAAGTATGATTATATATGTGACAAGTCAAATTCAATGCAGTGCAAATAATTCGGGCAAATCCATAATAAGTTACATGCTAATGTTTCAATTTGCTGGCATGAATATGGGTTTCTAATCACGGACTGTAAATTCATTAATTCCTTACATGCATTATATATCAGCAGCACATGATTCACATCAAATGAGAAAACTTACGTCATATGATTTTCAAGAAGTTTCATTTGAAAGATGCATGTATATTTCTCTTAATTACCATATAACATTTGAACCATTAACATGTTTCATCTTAGTCTACTATAACTATAAGCTATATTTATTGATCACTATTGTTAAATAATGTCAGAAAAGTCACATACAGATGGGTGTAAGTAAATGAAAGCTTGGTTTATATATGAAGTAAAGAAGTAGATTAGTAGTAAAAGCTAGAATAGTGTTTTATTTCACATATATCAAGCAGCATAAGCATTGTAGGGTGGCTATGAATACCTAAACAAAGAAAGGGACATAACTCTAAATATATAATAGAAAGTTAACTCATCGACGTGTCTCCCTCTTTTTGGCTAATGAGCTATACCCACTGTTTTTAGTCACTAATTGTAATTGTACATAGGGTCATAAATCTCGTAAAGAAGTACGTAGAGAAAGTAAAATAGATACCCCGGCCAACGTAGAAACTTTTGCTATCAAATGCGCTGTCAAACAGAAGAACAAAACACAAGCGATAATGTTTAAATTTGATAATCTTCTTATGCTTATGATATATCATTCCAATACAACTTGTTAATTTTATAAATAGGACTCAACGATGGAAAAAATCACATACAAAGATAGAGAAAAAGAAAACCAAAGTATATGGTAACAGCTAGTGATCAACATATAGTACTTGATATACGACACATATAGACATAATGTTGAGGTGACACATGGTGCTATACAGTCTGTAAAAATGATTTACAAATATTTTGATGTAATGAAATGTTATCTATACAATCTGTAAAACTGATTTACAAATACTGAGGTGACACATGGTGCTAAATGTTCAGTTTGTAAAATATTTACAAATGTAAAACTGATTAACAAGTTCAATTAAACTGATTTACAAATGGAATGTTCTTGATTAAACTGATTTACAAATGGAATGTTCTTGATTTACAAGTTCAATTAAACTGATTTACAAGTTCAATTAAACTGATTTACAAATACAATCTGTAAAACTGATTTACAAGTTCAATTAAGCTATTGTCGTGCTTTTAGCTCCACCTCTAATGCAAAGCAAGTAAAGCTCACTCAAGCTTCTAAAGCAATAGCGAATTACAAAGTGAATGAAGATAAAAACTGGAAGATGGATATGCAACAGAAGAACGATAAAATGCACAAAGATATTAAGACAATAACTTCAAATTTAGCTGATTTGCAACAGTGTATGAGACAACTTGTTAGTCAAATTGCAACAACGTCAAGAACAGAAGTTGCTTCGCATGCCGAACGTCATCCTATTCCTAATCAAGCTCCATCTAATGTTATTGGATCATCAACATTTGAAAGGCGAGCGGTGCATTTATTGTCACGCAAACTGGAAGTGGTAGCTAAAGGACATCTTGGAACGCAAAAGATTTGTCATGGTAGATAGGTCGTAGATGGAGAAAAAGTTGTTTGGATAGAGGATGTTATTGATCCATACGAGCCACTTTTTGATGCACCTCAAAATGGTCATTATACATTATCCGAGTTGGTTGATGGTGGTTTTGTGGTTTGGCTAGAAAGTCGCATTCGTTACCCGTAAGCTTCTACATATTTTGTACTAGTGAAATTTGAAGTTGTCATGGTTTGGCTAGAAAGTCGCATTCGTTTCCTGTAAGCTTCTACATATTTTGTACTAGTGAAACTTGAAGTTGTCACAATGAACTTTATAGGATTTGATGATTTATTTAGTATGTTTGCTATCTTCTTTTCATTTTGTTGAAATGTTAGTTTGAAATTTGATTTTATGTTTGGCATTGCTATAAATTTGGTTTGTGTAGTAGAATGAAATGATATGAATGGTATTGTATGCTACTACAAGATGCTGACTGTGATATGTTTCATTCAGCAGTACAAAAGTGGTAACACTTATAACTGTTGGGATTTCTGCATTTATATATGTGTGGAAAGATCTGTTCTAACACTTATTACCGTTAGAATTGAAAGTTGTTCTAACATTTATAACCGTTAGAACAAATTAATGTTCTAACGCTTTTAATCGTTAGAACAACAAACCATTCTAACGGTTGTAATAATTAGAATGGAAAGTAGTTCTAACATTTATAGCCGTTAGAACAAGCTCCTCTTCTAACGAAAATAACCATTGGAATCAATTGTTTTACAACGGTTATAACCGTTAGAAGAAATTATTGTTATAACGGCTATAATAGTTGGAATAGAAATATTTACTAACAGTTATAACCGTTGGTACAATAACATGTACCAACGGTTATAACCGTTGGTATATACGTTGCAAAATTTACCACACACCTCCTACCAACGGTTATAACCGTTGGAACGGTTGTTTATCACACTTATAACCGTTAGCAAATGACAATTCTGGTGTTGTGATACAGGTATGATTTTTATAAACAAGGTTGTTGTAACATCCCATATTTTCTGTATATTTAAATTTCGATTTAAAATAAATAAAATGGAATAATATTGGAAAAAAAAATCAAATTTTGTTGATTATAATGATAATTACTGCTTGAATTGAGTATAAATAGATTTTAAATTTAGTTATTTAGAAATGTTGTAATATGGAATTTAATATTTTTAATAATTAATTTGAATTTAAGTTGTTTAAGTTACATAGGGGAAATTTAATTTAAATTGGTAAATTGGTGAAATTCTAAGTTATTCAATGAAAATTTAAATATAATTTAAATGGATAAATAAATTTATTCGGGGCTTAAAATATGTAAAATGGATTATAAAATTTTATTTAAGTTATGAGTTGATTTAAATGAGATTTTATAGATATTTAAATTGGATTAAAACGATTAAATAAATTTTTGGATATTTTATTAATTAATTAACAGTGAAATTTAACTGTTTTGGCGACTGTCTCGAAATTCGACGAAACTGGCGCCATTGGATCCGGAACGGCGAATTATTATAGGATATCCATTTTCGTAAAAATCGGACTTGCCGTTTGACCGTACGAGAGAAAGTGTGAATGAGATCTATGTAATGTGAAAATTGTTGTTTCTTAAATTTGGGCCTTCTAAATGTGCTAATAAAATTTATTACCCAACTCATCAGCCTATATTTTCTTATATGTTCATTTTCTCCATCAAAACCTTTCCATGGCAGAGAAAAGTTTCCAAAACCTAGATCTAAATTAAATTTCAGCTCAAAAATATAATCTTTCAAAACCATAGTGTATTATAAGTCAAAATTAAGATCTCGACGATACGAAGCTATGGGTACCATCAGTTTCAACATGTGGTGCTCAGATTTGCTGGAATCTGGTAGTCAAACTTTAGATTTTCGTAACCCTAGGGCGTAGATTAGGGGTTTTCGATTTGGGATGTAATCAAGGATTTGGGCTGCTGGGTATCGAAGAGATTTGTGTCTGGAGCTGTTTGCAAGTGAACGCAGGTTTTATTAGCGACCGAGGTGATTGAATTTTGCATTTTAGGGCTAGGAGGCGGTTTCGCTCTTCGTGACGGCGGCAGAGGTGTAGTTCGTCGGAGGTCCTATCACTGGTACAGGAAGGTGCGTCGGGAGGTGACCGTTCGATTGGAGGTGGATTCATGTCGTATGGTGGCCGGAGTTGATCGTAAAGGCTGGTCAAAGTTGTGCTATTTTGGGTTCGGTTGCGCTTGATATTGTAGCAGATATGGAAGGGAGCGGGAAGAGCGGGTTGAGGAAGATGGCGTGTCCATCCGTGATTGGGAGAGAAATATTTAATTTATTTTAATAAATTCAAAATCCAAATACTAAAATGCTTATAACTTTTGCATACGGACTCGGATTTGGACACGGTTGGATGCGTTGGGATCGTGGTGAGATTGCGGACGATCTGAGAATGGTTTGGCTACGTTTGGTGACTGCGATTTTTGGGCTTTGTTTGGACGTCCGATCCAATTAAGACCTAAAGGTAAGTGATTGTCTCACTTACGAAATACTAAACTTTCCCATATTTATTGAATTAAATTTGTGAAATAAGTTTGGTTGATGGTTGTATGTGATTGATGATTTATTGCTTGAAAACCCACATGCATATATGTTAATCTAAAAACTAGGGCAATAATTATTTATTTAACTTAATAAAATATCTAGTTGGAAATTTTGATCCCTGCGAACCCGGAGAACAGTTTAATACTGACTGATTGAATGAATGGTTGTGATGGATGCTTTGGGTGATTTATGAATGAATATGGCTTCAAATGTTATCTATTTCAGTATATGGCTGCTGTGTGCTCCTTTTGACGATAAATCCCAATCTTTCACCCTTGATGTTACGGGCATCTAATAAACCCAGGATTTACCGATTTAAATAAATTAAGTACACAGGTTGAAATGATAAACACCTGTGACCCTGATTTGGATTGAAATGATATACATCCATCCCTGAAATATCGAGAAATTTAAAATTCACTTGGCCATAGGATAGCAAATTATATATGGACATCGGTTGGTTAAATGATTTTTAATATTTGAAATTTTATTAATGGAAAATTCATTTAAAGGAATGTGTCAATTTCAATAAATTTTATTCTTCCTTTAAAGATCTAAATCTTGAATGTTATTTGAAATGATTAAGTAAATTTCCAAAGCGAATTTGAAGTTTAAAGTTAAATTTATGCGATTTGGGATTTTCAAGGATTGGGTAGACTCAAATATAATAAATTCTTATTGAATTTAATATTGGTATAAAGATAATTGAGAATACCTGGAGTTGTTTTAAACTTAATACGAGTATGGGTTTTAAATCCTTGAAATTGAAAGATGGGTTGAAATGAGTTTTGAAACAAGTACTTTGGGCTAAGCAACTCCATTGAGACTAGAGTTTAGATCCAAGTATTGAAGTTCGGAAGAAAGAATTGATTTTAGAAAGAATTTTCTTATATATATGTTTACAAAGTTTGATATCAAATAACTATCTTTTTTTCAACAATTATTTATTTAACTCTTTATCTACAACTATTTTTATTATAACTAAATTTTCCTTATATTCTATTATGTTAATTATTTAGTAGACTTTTAAATTTATGTTTACATATAGTGTTTAAACTTATTGTATTCTATTTTAATTATTATATTCTATGCATACTAATTTACATAAAGATTTACTCTATAAGAATTTACTCTTCATAAATTATATTTTTTGAAGTGAAAATTTCTTCCGAATGGAAATGTTTGGGTTTAGATCATGGATTCGAAATGGAGTTGAGATAAAGTCATATCCTCTTTTAATGTGAATTGATTTTTAAACCAATTCCAAATTTGAAAGGTGAATTATATGTTACTCGAATAAGTTTCTCCTAAGGGATTGAAATTAAGTATGGAAATATATATATATATATATATATATATATACCATATTGAATATGAATGGTTTTCGGACATAAAATCGATTCAGAATAATTTGAAAATCTTGAGATGAAACAAATTCTATTTGAATATAGTCGATTTTGAAATATTATATGATTATAATATAAGGATATGGAAATATATTCTAATTTAGAATATAATCGGTTTGGTATGATTATGACATTTTGATATAAAATTATATTCAATTTGAATATAAATTTGGTTCGGAACAGAATACGATATTTTGATATGAAGCGAACCTTTGTGAAATATAAAAAAAAACCAACCTATGTGAAAGATGTAAGCGTTAGTTGTTAAAGAGACCGGAGTCATCATAAGGCATACTCTCTGTCAGCGTCGATACCGCTTTAACAATTGTGAACGTTTTGACGTATCCAGAATGAAATATGATGACTTAGAGGCAATTGTGGGATTGAAGAAGTTGAACGATACCGAATATAGCCCTGGCCTTCGAGTCAGAATTGAAATGACTAAAACAGGAGCTATACCATGACTAATGGAGGTAGCACCTCTGATCGGACACACTTCTTCGATACTATTCTATGACTATGATTATGATGATGATTTAGGCCCTTTATGATTATGAGAGTGTGTTTCGAGGTGGGCGGTAGTGGCTACTATGAGTTACCATCGATCCGGGAGTGCAATTGGTAGAATCCTACCCTGGGCATTGCCTCGAGTGCCTTGTCATATATATCCATATCAAACCCCATATGATTTCGATTTAGCATTGCCTTCTATGGAGTGCCCTCTGATAACACCAGTACGGTGAACTTACGGTACTGTATAGACTGTTGGTGCCTGTAAACTGCGTAAGGGTAATATGGTAATCCCGCTTACGCTATTTTTATGATATTTACTTTACTGGATAAACACTATCATAATAGCATATCATACTATGTATATATATTAGCTTAACGGGTCCTTGAGAGATGGAAAAATCCCGTAACATCTCTTGAGTTACTGCACCCATGACACTCAAGTTGTTTCGCATTTTAATTTGACTAATATGAGAATGATTTAGTGCTGATCCGAGTGTTTGTTGTGTTTCTTTTTATGCAATACGCTCAGGTCAGCAGAAGTTTGCAGTTAGCGAAGTTACTTTGCCTTGGAGATCGAACATGAAGATTTGGTATACATACATTATATATATATACATATGTATTTTGCGCTGCACTTTATTTCCGCTGCATTACTGTATGTATTTGTACAAATGTAACTCTGATGACTGAGGAAGTATAACTCGAATGTATATGTTTTAAATGCTTTTGAACTATTAATTGTTTATTATATGTTGTCCTTCCGCTCTGAGATCCTGTGATTTTTTTTCTCTTCTTTCTACTTTTTCTTTTTTTATCTAATAACTACCTGTATTTGCGATTTGTTGGATCGACATGTGTGGTTTATTGTCGATTTGAACGATAAAAAATTGTGGGTTATTACAGTTGGTATCAGAGCTTCGGTGTAATGACCTGCATTCTACGCATCATGGGATCGTAGAATATTTATTTCTTTCACATACGAAGTCATATGGTCACGTAACTTTGGGAGACGACTATTAGGGTAATTTCCCATGTTTATAATTTTTCCCGACTTTAAAATGACCTTTTTGGCCTTAGCTGATCTTGTTTTGACCATAACTTTTAAATGGAAATTAGTTTTGAAACCACTTCCATTGGCTCTGGATGATGGTTTACCTTTCCGTAGAGTGGTCACATAAGCCAAACGGACTCACCTTTGGGAGATATGGCTGAAACAAGTTTCAGATAGTGAAAAACAGCTTAATTGGGATTAACAGGGTGATTAACAGCAAGGCCCAATGGGGGATTTCTGAATTAGAGGTATTTAAGGGCTACTAGGGTTAGGATTTCGGTTTTTCACTCATTTTCCAGCCGCCACAAACCCTCTCTTCAACCTAACAATGGCCTCCAACACCTAAAAACACCTCTAATAACTTCTTAATCAAGTTTTGACTTAAACTACATCAAATTAAGGAGAGAAAGCACCAAAGCAAGGTTAGAGCTGCTGTGTTGCATTGGGAACAACACCAAACAGAGATTCTTTTCAGATTTGGTATTTTATTTGTGGCCAAGGTGAGTGATTTGCATAGTTCCTTACTAATTATGGTTAATTAAGAGTAATTAGTGATAATTAGCGAATTTATACATGTTAAAAATCTAGAAAAATATTTATAAATTCTTAAATGATTTTTTAGACCTCTGTTAGAAACTTGGGTTAATTTGGTTAAGTTTTTATAATCCTATCATTAACTATGCTTAAACATGATTAAGGGAAAATAAGGGTTTTTTGGCTATGTTTGATTCAATTTACATGTTGTGGTTGTTTTTTTGATGTTTATGGTTGATTCTCTATGTTCCTATGATTGTGTGGTATGCTTTGTTATTGATTAGAACTGTTAGAATGGTCGAAAACGCCGTCGAATGGCGTAAAACTCTCGCTGGAAAAGTTGCAGGAAATTGGTGCAGGTTTTCGAATCGACTCGGCTGGATGGGCTCGAACCGGATAGTGGACTGGGCAAGAGATCACCGAACCGAACCGAGGCTTGGCATAAGAGAGAGTATGGCAAAAAGGAAGGCCACTATGGTTGAACTGGGATCGGATCGAGCTAAGGAAGGGGAAACCAGATTGACTTGAAGGGAAGTGAGGGGGATCGGAGCGGAAGGGAATGGGAAGTGGATCAGACCATGACCAGGATCACGAACCGAACCGATGGAGCAAGGGTACACCAAACCGAATCATGTATATCCGAACCGAATCATTGCGATGTGGAGGATCCGAACCGAGACGATGGCCAGTGACTGGGGCAACCCGAACCGAACCGATGACTAGGGAGAGACCCGAACCGATCCAGTGATGACCAAAAAACCAAGATGCAAGGGTAGTCCAAATAGGAAGTTAGAGCTCAGGATCCAGTTGGGAACCAACGAGTTCACTTCATGATTAGACTTTGCTGCGGGACGTATGCTAAGGGTTTATCGATGTTTATAACTTTGGATCACTATGTGTAGGGAGTACGTGAACGGATTCAGGGCCACAGTGGCCTAGGTACGACTAAAGAGCTATAAACCAATGAAGTGGGGTCATTTGTAAAGATTTGGTGATGACTCCATGTGGTAAGCTTGGTAGTAGCAGTAGTTATACAAGTTGAACTCCGTCACTACTTCGATGGGTCTAGTGATCGAAGCGGTAGATATCGTATGCTTTTCGCACAGAGTAAGAGATGTGAGGATGGTTGCTATGTTTGATTTGTTTGCCATCACTATGACATGCACACACCCACCCCCGTATTCTTTATACCATGTGTTAGTGGCACCTTAGAGTATTGTACAGTATGTAGTGCTAACTCTTTGGTTGCAGGTCCAGGTTCAGGTATGGTTTAGTATACCTGTTATTGTTCTGCTTAGCTACTTATCGCTCATACCAAACTTTTTGTTTGACCCAGAGTTTTATGTCTCTTCTTATTACTCTGGGTGCTCTCACGAGCAGACTAGAGACAGGTTAGGTGATATGCATGAGTGGCCGTACTGGAGACGAGCAGGAGGCTTCCACGTATGATATATATATATATATAGACATTCTCCCTGTGTTGCTGCGGTCACTACTTTGGGCATTAGTGGTGTACCTTTTCTTTCTTTTGTTTAGAGACAGTAATTTGGAAAGTTGTAATAAGCTGTATTTGGATTTCCGCTACTCTGATGATGATGTTGATGTTGGTTTTAGTTATCAGCTTAGGCACTGTCTCACCTGTTTTATGTCAAGTACATTATTATTATATTCTGTTCCATGCGCTCTGAGACATTCTACAGGTTTTCGATTAGTTCATTTTCTTCTTTCCTTTCTTTGGCGACCGTTCCGTGCTAGTCGGGCATGTGTACAGTGCACTTTCGGAGGAAATGCCGGCTAGTGCGGGGTGGGCCGTCACACTTGGTATCAGAGCTCTAGGTTGCGTAGTTAACCTAGGGAAAGACACCAGGGAGAGATAATACGTATCTGAGAGCGCGTATTTGTGATTATTTTGGTTTTGAAAAGCTATATATATATATATATACTATTAGTATAGTTAAGGATGAAGTCGCACTGCACTGGCACCACTATGGAGATGGTTAATCGTTTTCTCTTTACAGATTGAACGATGAGCCGATACGCAAAAGGTGCCGGTAGAGGAGCCAATAATGGGAATGCTGCTGACATGAGGACGATGTTTACTGACCTCATGAGAGAGATGCTTAGGGATGTGCAGAGGGCAGCTCCCAATGCTAGTAATGGTGGTGGTCCAATAGTGCAAGTGCCTAGGGCCGATTTCGCCAAGCTGAATAAGGATTATACAAGTCTTGGTGGGAAGCCGTTCCACGGAACGGAATCGGCTATGGATGTTCAGGATTGGTTGGATAACTGTGAGCGTATCTTCGAAGACTTGGGTGTCGAAGATGCGATGAAGAGAAGGCTAGTATCCTGTTAGCTGCAAGGACGGGCAATGAATTGGTGGAATGCTATAAAGGCAGCTACTCCCGAGGATCAGATTACTTGGGATCAGTTTAACATTCGCTTTAGCGATAAGTTCATTCCAGCTGCTCAGAAGTCAGTGCTGTTTAAGAAATTCTTGGAACTCAAGCAGAATGGCAGAGCTGTCTTGAAGTATATTGCCAAATTCGACACTTTGTCGAAATATGGGTTATCCCTAATAGATACTGCCGAGAAAAAGAATGAGAAGTTCATAACTGGCTTGGATCAATACTTGGGGGAAAGGCTTATTAACCACATCGATGAGACGTTTGAATCGATTGTGGGGAAAGCATTGAGGTCCGAGAGTCTTTACGCTAAGTCGAAGACTGAGGTTGCATCTGCAGAGGAGCCAAAGCCATAAGCAAGTGGTGGAGGCAAGAGTGGTCCTCAGAATAAAGGAAAATAGAATCAGACCAAGGATGACCAGAAGAAAAAGAATAAGAAAGATGTTGAGTGCTTCAGCTGTGGTAAGAAGGGCCATTATGCTAGTAATTGTCGGGCCAAGCCAGCGGATAGGAAGTGCTTCAATTGTGGCCAAGTGGGACATCACAAGGACAAGTGTCCGCAACCCCCTAAAGAGAAGCATATCGTGAAAGCATATGCTATTAGTGTTGTTCCTTCTTCGTCGAATTCCCCAACTGCGGCAGAGAAGGGAAAGAATGTTGTTATTCAAGGTATGCTTTCTGTTTATGATGTTCCTATTAGAGTTTTGTTTGATATCGGGGCTTTCAGTTCTTTCATATGTAGTGACCTGGTAGATAGGTTGGGATTGGAGCCCGAGATTGTCGATAGACCTTTAGTAGTGACGAACCCGATTGGTGGTTCGACTAACCTTAGCATGATTTGTCGTAATGTGGTCTTATCGAGTAAGGGATGCATGTTTGTGATTGCTTTGTTTTGGGCTTTACTGGGTTTGGCATTATTTTGGGAGTCAATTGGCTCCAAAGATATAGGGTGGTGGTAGACTGTGAGGGCTTTTTGGTGACAGCTAGAGCGGATGATGGACGGAGGGTAGTGTTTGGTGGTCTACCTAGTGATGGGGTAATTGCTAGTTTTCTAAATTCCCTCGACTTCCCGCTAGGTGAGTTGTCAGGTTTGTCCGTGGTTGGCCAGTATCTGGACGTCTTCGAGGAAGTGACCGGGCTTCCACCACACGAAGAGATTGAGTTCCGTATTGATTTAGTGAAAGATGCCAGAACAAAGGTGATGCCACTTCGTCGTATGGCACCAAGGGAGCAGCGAGAGCTTTGGGTGCAAGTCAGCGATCTTTTGAAGAAGGGATTTATCAGAAGGAGTGTTTCTGAATGGGGAGCACCAGTTGTGTTTGCTACTAAGGCGTATGGTTCCCTTTGATTGTGTGTGGACTACCGCGAATTGAATAAAGTGACGAGGAAGAATAAGTATCCTCTATCGCGGATAGATGATTTGTTTGATCAGTTGAGTGGTGCGAGAGTAATCTCTCAGTAGGATCTCGCGACAGGTTTTCATCAGCTTAGGGTGGAAGCCGAGAGTATAGCTAAAACGGCATTTCGGACGCCGTCTGCATTTTATGAATGGTTGGTCATGCCATTTGGGTTGACCAATGCACCAGAATATTTTGTGGATCTTATGAATAGAGTATTCAGAGATCAATTGAATAAGTTTGTCCTTGTGTTCGTGGATGATATTTTGGTCTATTTGAGGACAGAGGAAGAACACAAGGAACACTTAAGAATAGTGATGGAGGTGTTGAGAAAACACCAATTGAAAGCAAAGTTTTCTAAGTGTCACTTCTGGAGGAGAGAAGTGAGATTCTTGAGCCATGTTGTTCCAGAGAATGGTATCGTCGTGGATCCTACGAAGGTGGCTACGATACAAGATTGGTCTACGCCCAAGAATGCGACAGACATAAGAAGTTTCTTGGGGCTAGCTGGATATTATCGTAAGTTTATCCAAGACTTTTCCAAGATAGCATCACCGTTGACTCAGTTGTCCAAGAAAAATCAAGCTTTCGTCTGGGAGGAAAAGTGCGAGAATGCATTCAAGAATCTAAAGGAAAAGTTGACAGGTGCACCAGTGTTAGTCATTTCTAAGGGGAATGAAGAGATGACGGTGTATACGGATGCATGTGGCACATGGCTAGGTGTTGTATTGATGCAAGGAGGTAGGGTTGTAGTTTATGCAAGCTGGCAACTGAAACCGCATGAGAAAAGATATCCTACCCATGACTTGGAATTAGCAGCGATCGTGTTCGCATTGAAGATGTGGAGGCATTATCTCTTGGGAGAAAGATTCGAATTGTTTACCAATCATAAATCGTTAAAGTATCTTTTCTCTAAAATGGATCTAAATCTCTGATAACAAAGATGGTTAGAATTCTTATAAGATGTACCGAGACATGAAGCGGACCTACGACTGGGAAGGGATGAAAAGAGACGTTGGGAAATTTATATCCCAATACATGAATTGCCAGCTAGTTAAAGCTGAGCAAAAGAAACCTAGTGGTTTGTTACAACCATTAGAAATTCCAGAATGGGAATGGGGACAAGTGTCAATGGATTTCATTGATGGATTACCATGGACTAGATCGGGCCATGATAGCATTTGGGTGATTGTGGACCGATTGACTAAGAGTGCAAGGTTTATACCCGTCAAGTCAAACAGGGCGACAGCTAAGTTAGCTAAACTATATCACTACAAGAAAACATGATTTTAGATGCATCTATTGGCAGCGTTTACAATGTGAACGCATCCAATACTAATTTTTTTCAATTTTTTCTTTAGTTTTCATTTAATTTTGGGGCTATCAAATCTTACCGTGTTCCCTGCCAATTAGAAAAAACTTGTCACGTTTTTTTCTCCTCTTCCCTCCACTTTTTCAGTTCGCCCTCTTTCAACGAAATTTCACTTTTCTCGCATTCTTACCCTAATCTCGCCTCACCTTTCATCACACGCAGACTACTTCGCTGATTTGCTTTCATCGTGCTACCTCGTTCAACTGGGCCCTGTCACTTCGTCAATAGGGATCCCTCCACCTCGCCGTTTGCTCCCCCGCTCTATTCACTGGCCCTAAATCTTCAAATTGAGGTTATCGCTAATTTTTTGTTTGCAAATCAGTTTTTTTAAGAAGCCCAGATATTATTACTTGTTAATTAAGTTGAAAAATCCATTGTCATTTTCTTTTTTGTGCTCAAACGTCATGCCTAATATTAGTAACTAAATGTCAAAAAATAACCCTTTTATTTTGTTCAATATTAGATATTATATTTGAGAAAATTGATTACTTTGATTTGGCAACTGCGACGGATCTATTAGCAGTTTAAGCACTATTGCTTCAGTTTTGAATTTTTTTTATGTTACTTCAGTTGGTTTTGAAAAGGTATTCATTCGGATTTGTTTGCTGGATATAATAAAAGTTAATGTCTTTCTAATTTTGAGATTATTTGTATTTGTTGTTTTCATTCCTGTGTACATAGAAATAAATAGTAGTTATAACTGTAGAAGCTGATTTATATTTTAGGATAAGGGTTGTACATGTTTGTGATGCATTTTGATCTTGATTTGTACAATATTGTTTTGTATTGTTTTTTATT
Source organism: Allium sativum (assembly GCA_030737875.1). Lineage (NCBI taxonomy): Eukaryota > Viridiplantae > Streptophyta > Magnoliopsida > Asparagales > Amaryllidaceae > Allium > Allium sativum. The sequence continues at coordinate 415,520,339 of CM060913.1, read as the reverse complement.
TTTTGTACTGTATCCTAAACAGATATTGTACTATTATTTTTTCATATATATTAGAACTTAAATAATGAAATAATAAATTTTACAGCCCTACTTCCTGAAGAGTGTGTAAGAGAAAAGCTTGCTCAATGGAAAACTTGATGTTTTTAGTTGTAGAGTAACGTCGCTATAAAGTGAACGGTACCGGATTTGTAGGACCATGTCAAAACATGTTAAATATCTAGGTTAGTATAGTATGGGCTATATATGAATCGGCGTGTATGCGAATATACATATGTCGATACAATGAACAAACAAGAATGTTATCATTTCTGTGTTATTTTCAGTGTGCTTCTCCTGCTTGCTGTAACGAGTTATGGTGTTATTTTCACATCAAGAATGTTGCTGGTCTATCTTCCAGATGCAAGTCTGAGCTTTTAGATTTGGCGTTCAAAGGATTGTGGGGCATTATTAAGTTGAAAGATCATTAATAGCAGATTTCTTCTGGCTTCCTTCAGATTGTATGATTGAAGTGTATTGGTCATCCAGACAACCATCAGATAAGTCTCAGATTTCTTGTGTTGTAATCCTACCTCATGTTTGTATGCTTGTTATGGCAATCATATTATTTTGCTTAAATTACCGGTGAAAGTTAATAAATTTCATGCCTTTAATATGTAGGATTTCATGCTGCGAATTAGCTAATGCATCTTCTTCAAAATAGCAATCACTATTCTAGTTAAGATCTTCTTTCTTGATCAGAGGTGATTACTTCATAAATAAAAAGGATGAGGGAGGATTATATTTTAAAAAAAAATCCACTTCAGTTTAGCATATTTTCTATAAAATCATTACATCATCAAATGGTTAGTGTTTTCTCTTTGGTTAGGGTCAAGTTCTTAATTAAACGCTTGAAAAAGTTGAAGTGCATCATGATGACTTGAACATGTAAGTTACATTTAAGCAATTTATACAAATTTCATATATCAGCGTCACTAGATTAGCGATTTAATTTTTGATCTTTACCGATAGATATTATCAGTGGCAATCATTGTATGTATGAATCTAATGAGTATAGAGCATGATATAATGTGTATATCGACAGTTAATTGGCACGATATGGCTGTAATATTACCAATTAAAGCAAAGAAGTAATCATTACACACTGTAGTGTGAAGGTGTATCAACATAAAATACTTGATTTTCTTTCATCGCACAGGAGTTGATTCTGAAAAGAACTTGATAAGACCAAAGCTTGCTATGTATTCAATATGAAATAACAAGAGAGCAGGTTATAGAGGAGAGAAGGAGAAGCATGAAGAAGATTAGGAGGAAAGAAAAATCATAACGTAGAAATATATTTTTAACCAGCTTGGTATTCCGTTCTTTACTGTTACCTAAATAGGATCCAATATAATGCCTCTAAATGCTAGTTGCCCATACAAAAACATTTGTAGCAACTACTTAAATGAAATATATATAAATAAATAAATTGTTGCAACCAACTAGTTTGTCTCTACTGATTTTGAGTTACATAAATAAACTGTTGCATTGATTTTTGCTAGTGAGTCTAGGCTGCTGCAATTTTTATTGGCAAAGTTTGCTTTGGCTTGCGATGTACTAGTTGCATTACTAGAGTATAATTAATGTTGGTGCAGTATCACAAGGATGTTCTGTTTATTTTACCAATTAAATTAAATAGTTAACATTAGCAATCATCACTGATTTTATGAAATAAATGGACTGTAATGAGAAGAAGAACAAATTTATGAAACATCATGCATTGCAGGCCCGGTTGTAGAAGATTTGTTCCATTCGCAGGCAATAATTATGGGACTTGCAGATAGCCCTTACCCAGGTGGTGTGTTCTTGATCACTATTCGCTTCCCTCCGGATTATCCCTTCAAGCCACCAAAGGTAGAAAATTTTCTTCGTATGATCATTGCTGTTAAGATAATACATAATACAGATTGAGTCATTCTCTCTAAGAACCAAAAAACCAATAGAGATGAAGCAAATGATTTCAGCTCTATATTCTCATGTGATTGCATAAATTTCAATTACCTTCCATAGAAGCAAATAGGATTGCACTATAATGCTAATTGAATTGCACTGGACTATAAAAAGCGTTCTCGAAATGACGAATAAAAAGCAAGAGGGTTCCATTTGTTTAGAGACCGTACCCATGTTAAGTTGCTTTGCATTAGGTTCTACTAGAATATTTATTTATTGTTTTATAGTGTACAATATATAATAATAATAATAGTTATTTATTTTTTGAGTGTTTTAATTGCATGACATTGGAAGCTTTATGCCTAAATATAATTGTATTGTAGTATAATTTGGATTGCTTATTAATTAAACTACACAGGCGTAAAGTGAACTCTGATCGGTGATATTGGATTACATTGTACTTTAAATGAATCAATTCGTATTCTGTTGAAAGTTGTGTTGTATATCTTTTGTTCGGTGTATTTCATTTGCGCATGACATACTAACTCTTCGACTATTTTGTTATGATATAATTTAACTGGGAAGCTCCAAGAGGAAAAAATATACAAGATTTTATTTCATAGTGTATGTTTGTATCATATTACAAGCATTAAGTAAGGGCAACATATATAACATGCAAACTGTTACTTAAGGGGAAAAAATAAATTAAATTAAAAATTAACATTAAAATAAATAGTTCACATTAGAATCATTTTGGATATGTGAACCTTAAATTAGTCCTGTGTATACAGGAAGGTGAGTTCAGCAAAGATTCCAAATATCACCACTAAACAAAATTTTGAATCTCCTACAAAATATAAGCATATTAGAAAGAACAAATTGAATGTTTATAATACATAAATAAAGAAAATTAGTGACTAAGATAGGTAACAAGCAAAGCAAGAAGAATAAGCATTAACAAATAAGGTCCGAAAATCCAAGTCATTAATGAAGGGTACTTGCATGCTACAACTAGATAAAATTCTGTTGAATGCTTTATAATATTGATGAGAAATTTCCCGTTTTTATTTCATTTCTTATTTCGGTGTGTAGGCAAATAAATGTGCACTGAAAGATTAAAAAACAAACCGTTATTACTGCACCTTTCAAAAGAAATATTTAAATGTGTTACCATATCTTTGTAGCAGTTGATTCCTTTAATACGACATTCAGTAAAAAAAGGCACCATCTTAGAGACTATGAATGGAAATCATTAATGAAATGCAGCAATGTAACATTTTCCAACCATTGTTATTTTATATTTGCACTGTGCACTATATACAAATTGGTATTTTCAGTATTTTTCCTTTAATATTTGGTTAACTTGATTGTGGTTAAGTTGTGATGTCCTCATTGCAAAAATCACCCGTGCCTTTCAATGTTGATTCCAATTACTAACATCACATAAAGTTCGATTATCTCATGGGTTTATATTTGGGGCAAGGTATTTAATTTCCCTTATTTGCAGTGTTATTATTTGGTTTTCTCTAGACACTTTTTCCATTATAGTTTCATAATCAAACTCAGACAACTGAGGCTCAGTTTGTTGTGTATTTATTTGGATGCAATCGTTAATTAAGTTTTTTCCTCATCTTTGCTATTATTATTAATAAAATAATTTAACGTCGTGTTCATATTTGCTACTATTATATATAAGAATTTGATAAAAGATAATACTTTCCAGTATGAATAAATTATCCATGAGAACTCATTTTACAAGTTCATTTGCTACCCCTAGGGATGAGCATAGTCCGGTTTGGTGCGGTTTTGACTTAAAACCGCACTCGGAACCGCTAGAGTGCGGTTTTCAAAAGTAGGAACCGGACCAAAAACCGTTGGTGCGGTTCGGTTATTAAAAGTGCGGTTTCGGTTTTTAAAAGTGCGGTTTCGGTTATAAAACCAATTAAAGAAAAAAACATCGTTCCCTTAGATGATGATGCACATGATATGTTTAAAGCTGAGGCAGAGGCTTTTTTATTTGTCCAGTGTGTGATATTGATCTTCACACGCAAATGAAAACTCTTTTACTGTAATGACCAATCGGTCCAATCCTAATACCATCTTACTATAAATGACATCAAGACAATGGATGTAATCCAAATCATAATTCTGATGGACCGAAAGCAGTATGAAGAACTTGTTCTAGATACTTCTCAGAGTAGCATACCGCCTCTTTTTAACCTCTATAGCTAATACAATAAGAGCTTTGTCTGGTGGTAGGTCTTGATAGCTTCTCAGGGTGTTCAAGATTAGTTTTGTTTTCTTTTGTAGATCCTTTCTATGATCAGACATTTCCATCAACACGTCATGATTAATCTTGGCAACTTGAGTCAATATAGCCGTGCAGTTAGAGTGCTGCAACATGTATTGCTGCTCTTTTGCTTCCATGATTGCCAAGTAGTGAACGTGCAGATTTGCCTGAAGCTATATTTGAGAAGTTAGCGTTAAAATGTACGTATAAGTAACATTCGGTGCGGTTTCGGTTTTGCGGTTTGAAAAATGATGAAAACCGAACCCGGACCATACTAATGGTGCGGTTTCATCGGTTTTGCGGTTTTACTTCGGTGCGGTTTTTTAAGATGCGGTTTTTAGGTGTTTTATGCGGTTTTGGTTCGGTTTCGGTTCGTAATCGGTTTTCCTGCTCATCCCTAGCTACCCCAATACGATGATGGTATATTTTGCAGCTTTTGCAACTCAAACAAACAAATTTCCCATTTTCATTTCATTTCTTATTTTGGTGTGTAGGCAAATAAATATGCACTGAAAGATTAAAAAACAAACTGTTATTACTGCATCTTTCAAAGAAATATTTATATGTGTTACTATAACTTTGCAGCAGCCGATTCCTTTTATACCAACATTCATCCAAAAAGGCACCATCTTTGAGACTATGAATGGAAATCATTAATGAAATGCAACAACATAAAATTTTCCAACATTGTTATTTTACATTTACATTGTCCAATATATACTAATTAGTATTTTCAGTATTTTTCCTTTAATATTTGGTTAACTTGGTTGTGGTTAATTTATGATGTCCTCATTGTAATAATCACCCATGCCTTTCAATGTTGATTCCAATTAGTCATTAAATTTTTTTAACATTATGTAAAGTTGGATTATCTCAAGGTTTAGATTTGGGGAAAGGTATTTAATTGGAATTTAATTCCCTTATTTGTAGTGTTGATATATCATTTTCTCCAGACACTTTTTCTGTAATAGTTTAATAATCAAACTCAAGCAACTGAGGTCTAGTTTGTTGTGTATTTATTTAGATGCAATCATTAATTAAGTTTTCCACGTCTTTACTACTATTATAGATAAAATAATTTAAAGTTGCATTCATTTAGTAAAAATTCCTGGCTAAAGAAGCGAATATTAGTTTACTGTAAATACTGAATAAATGGTCAGTTGAATAGGATTACAAGGGGATGCTTGTTACACTCGGGTTCATACTTGATTCAACAGTTCGAAAGTGTCTGACCTGTGGCATACTTGATTCAACAGTTTAGAAATATTTAAAATTCTGTTCAATGCAAGTCATATACACTGATCAGAAATACATGGTGGTATGCTACTGGTTCTTAAGAGCACAAAATGAATAGAATGTTGAATGATAAAAACAAGTAATAGTTCAGGTACTACTTTGTAAACTGTATTTCTTTTTTGGGAATGTGCAATTGCATATTTTAGTGCGGATAGGGGTGAGTTGTGAGGTTGATTTTGTGATTTGCTAGTGCAACATTGCTGAGGTGTAGGAGATTTGAAATTGCGATTTGACGTTGGTAGTGGATTGCAGGGATTGATTGCTGGAGTTTAGCGGTCTAGTTGTGCTGATGGTGCGCTCGATTCCTTTCAAGAGGCAAGTGGTTGTAGACAGGGCCGGTTTTAAGGGTATGCCAGCTAGGCGGCGGAATAGGGAAACCCGCCTATCGAGGGGCAACACCGAGGAAGAAGGACGAGCAGGTATTATATATGTAGATATACGCTTCAAATAAACCTGCCTCTATTTTTTATTTGTTCTTCTGTAGTCTGGTTGGTCAGGCATTTGAAAATCTCCCATTGGACTGTGTGTTTGATACCCATGAAAGCATACCACATTTTTACAAAAAAATATCCACTTACTTCTCTTCCATACATGTTTATTTCTGTTCCACACACGTGTGCATGCTTTTGGCAATGGTATTTGCCTAAACAACCCATTTCCTTTTAGCAGTATCATATTTTTGATACAGTTTTCTGTAATTTATATTCTATATGACAATTAGTGACAGTAGCTCTTATGTCTTTGAAAAATTAATTATAAGGCCAGCAGCCTTCCTTAAAAACCTCATTTCACAAATATGTCTTTGTAATTAGCAGGTTTAATACCCATTCACAAGGTTTTCGTGAAAAGCATCCATATATTCTTTTGTAGACTATTGACATGATTCCTATATGACATGTGGGCATGCTTTTGTCAATGTTATTTGCCTAGGACAACCCGTTTCCTCAAACCGGCCCTGGTTGTAGATGATGGTTAATGGTTTTGTGTAGGTGGGTATGTAAAGAATGGTCAGAGGATGATGAAGTTTTAGGTTAGGCAGAGGAGGTTGAATGTTGAGGCAGGTGACTGAAAGAAGTTAGTTTATGGTAGTTGGATTGATTTTGTTTTGATGGGAAAATGGAAAGGCTGGGAAGTACAATTGCAGTTTTTGTAGGAGCGGATGCGATTGACTATGGAATGTGTGCTGAATTTGGCTTAGACGATGGAGAGGAGTGTATAATATTGTTTTTGTGGACTAGTGGTAGTTTGCGGGTGATACATGTGGAGTTAAAGGTTCAGTTGTCTTTTTGTCGTCGAGTCGCTGACTTTGAGAAGTTTTGGTTTTTGTTTTATTGGGGTTGCAGAAGTGTTGTGAAATGAGTGATGGAGCATTTGGGACGAAGAAGGGAGAGTTCTGTGTTGTTTTGCGTAGGAGATGGTATATGTTGGGGATGTAAAAGGTGTATCAGTTCAGGTGAAGTGAGCTGCTAATTAATGGTACCAATTTTGCTTGTTGTTGGTAATCAATGCGTGCGTAACGTTGGTAAATGTAATTTACCTATAACCATCAATATTAACCTCCTAAAATTCATCTATTTTAGGATCGCCTTTTTTTCGTATTATATTTCTCAAATTTTACTTGCCATTTCACTATTTATGTAGTTCTATCTGATGGTGATTTTACTCCCATTTTTTTCATGTTTATATTTTTCAGATTTCCTCTGATGGTGATATACAGAAGTCTGTAATTCTGTCTGATGCTACAATTTGGCAGCCAATAGGGTTAGCTGCTACCTAATTTTAGTTTATTGTTTTTATTAAATTAAATGACACTAAATTTATTCATAGGTGGTGATACAAATTGGCTATAGTAGAGTTCACAGAAAAAATAGAGTTCACAGAAAAAATCAGCTGAGAAGGCATTATAATTAAATGGAACATATTTTATGTTGCATGTCATAAAGGTAATTCATCAAAGCTTTTTCAAATTACATATTATTATCGTACTTAGAAAATAGATTTAATTTTTAAGTTATCGAGTTCGATGCCTTTCCAATTCAAATGATAAACGCAATTTCTTAGGTGGATCTCCACTAAATTAGACTTGGATATCTTTTTTTTGGGTAGAAGTATTGTACAAATCTAGCCCATTTAAAGCTGATATATAGTTTGTAAATTAGCGGGACTTGTACACTACAAGAAAATCTAACTTCGGTTATAGTAAATGGTTGTGTTCACTACTAGAGTTTGTTTAAAAAAGAATGGAACACAAATATTAGTGGACGTTCTATTTATCACATCCTTGAGAAACAAAATGATGTACAGTATTTCTTAAAGGTGGAAATGTTAAAAAATGCAGGAACCTTTAAAAGACGATATAAAGCCAAAGAGTTCTTAAAAATGAAAAAAGAATCGTACAAGGCTTTGAAGCGAGAATATTAGAAGTATCACAAAAATGAAATGGGTGAGTGATCAAGTAATGGCAATGAATCCTCAGCGTACTTCCATGCGACAATGTCCATTGGAAGAAGGTGAGATTTGTATGGGTGTAGAAATTAAGGTGAAAGATAACATCTATGAAGATAAAATTGAATTTGGAAAACATGCAGCATTTTTCCTCTAAAGTTACACAACAAATAGCCCGTCATCCAAATTGCCAATAATTTTAAAGCCCAAAATCTATCATAAAACTAATTTCATATATCAGCACTAGTCAATATTATAGCTCAAAAGTTTAGGTGCTCGCAAGTAATTGGTTCGTCCTGTACTAGTTGAGGATAACGTCTGCTTTAGTGTTTTTGGCACAATTTTTGTTTGGGCCAGTATGTACATGTTTAAGTGGATGTAGTTATTGGAAACTACTCATGTATGCTTGTATCCTTCATATTATTTAGTGATTTTGATCTATCATTTTTTATTTCCAGATATATTATATTACCATTTTTGGATACAAGATGGTTAGGCTACTGGATCATGCAGGCTAAAACAGGAACAAAAGCTCGCAAGTAAGATTTAGATAACTATTATTATTGCATTATTGTTGAGAATATATTTTTTAATGAATTATATAATTAATTTTCTATTAGAAATTTGGGGGAGAAAATGAATTTAGCTATAAATTATAGGAATCTTAAATGTGTTTTTGAAAGAAATACAGTGTTCATTTATGCTTAGAGTAACAATTTATAAATTTCACAATTCAGGGAAGGAAATGAATTTAGTTACATACTTATGCTAACTTAAATTTGGAAATGATTGGTATTAAGTAAAATTTTAAAAAATACTGTATTTTAATTCATTTATGGTTGAGTTTGTCTAAGTAATCACTAATCATCAAATGATTGTATAGTTGAGTTTGTCTAAGTAATCACTAATGATCAAATTGATTGTTAACGTGCTTTTGAGACATTAGGAGATTGTATAAATGATTACCAAGATTAGGAACAAATAAAGAATTTTCAATAGTGATACTATAATCATCATATAGGCTCCATGCAATACAGTACTTGAAGGGCCTTGCCCCCGAGAACTCGCTATTAACACTCCAATTCATAACTAAAGAAGTATGGTCATTGACTAGAGAGTTTATTGCCTTTGCAGTAGATTGAGGAAATTTGGCCAACCGTTCTTGGTTGATAAGAATTCAATCTAATTTACATCCATTATTTTTGTTAGACCCTGATCTCCAAGAATAACTGAGGCCGCTAACTTCATGCTCCCTCAAACCATATCATATTAAAAGGAAATTAAGTTCCTCAGTTTTGCTAGTAGCAAGAGTTTTTCCTCTTGATTTTTTTAGAAAGTCTCATACAATTGAAATCACTTGTGATAAGCCAAGAAATATTGATCAACAAAGAGTTTATGATTAAATCAGCCCATAAATTATTTCTTTGAGTTTCATGCTTTTATGCTTAAATAAATGATATGACAAACTCCGCTCCTCCTATGTTACCAAATAACAAGGTTATTTGATGATCTCAAACTGATACTTGAAAGCCTTCCCAAAATTGCTTGTTATAATGGGCTGGAATTCAACACTTACGACAAAATTCAGTTTGATTTCTGATATCCTGTTATTATCCCAATATCTCTTGAAAGAAGAAAGTTTTCTTTTCTAATTTTGGTCTCCAGCGATGCAATTATAGAGCATTTATTCCCTTTGATAACATTACAAGTGTCTAACCATCTTTCAGGGCTGTTAGCACCCCTTACATTCCATTGCACATTTATGTAATTCTGACTGTTGACCGTTATACATATATGTAAATCTTACCGTTGATCGTTATACTTATTATGTATAGGTAGTTAGATTTCTGAAGTGAAGAACAGCCGCATCAAAGAACCGGTGGTAATTAAGCTATGAATAAGACTTTAACTATTATTTTGTTTGTACTAGTCGTGTAGACTTGTTTGTAAGCAGTTATGGTATGTGGATTCACTTATTTTGTCGAAATACTGCTACTGAAATGATTATGTGTGTTATATTTGATATTGCGAGTAATGTGTTTTTTTAAGTATTTAAGTATGGTGATTATTGATTTTAGTTTGAAAATGATACTCATATGATTAATATTTCTATTATATATAAGTGATTAATATAAATGTTACAAGCCATTAACCGTAAATAAGCGCAATTAAAATATGATGTACATCAGTAAGTTTTAGTAGCGTTGAAAAAGTGCTACAAATGTAATTTACAAAAGATATTGTAGCTGAAATGAAACCCAACAAAAAATATATAGTAGGACTGGAAAACCGCTACAAAAAACATATAGTAGAATTGGAAAACCACTACAAAAAAATTGAAAAATGATGCAAGTATCACTTTAGTTGCATTTTTAAGACACTGCCAAAAAACTTTTTGTAGGGTTTCTGAAACGCTGCAATATTTTCATTTTTGGTTGCGTTTACTAAAACACAACAAAAACTTTCAGACTTTTAGTTGCATGTCGTATAGCAGCGTTTATCGAAATGCTACTACAAGTTATTGTAGCGTTTTTTCAACGCTACGAAAGGCATTTTCTGGTGTAGTGTATGTAAAGTGGGTAGTGAGATTTCATGGAATTCCTAAAGGCATTGTGAGTGACTGAGATCCGTTGCTCACTAGTAGATTTTGGAAGAGCTTACAAGAGGTGTTAGGATCTGAACTACATCTCAGTACCGCGTATCATCCTCAAACCGATGGTCAAACAGAGAGGGTGAATCGTATATTAGAAGACCTCTTGAGAGCCTGTATATTGGATTTTGGTGGATCATGGGATGACCATCTGCATCTAGTATAGTTTGCATATAATAATAGTTATCAATCCAGTATCGGTATAGCTCCATTTGAAGCTTTGTACGGAAGACCGTGCAACTCACCGTCATGTTGGTTAGAAATTGGTGAGAAGTTTGTGCTTGGACCGGATGTGATAAGAGAAACTTCAGACAAGATCAAGATCATTCAACAGCGAATGAAGGCTGCCCAAGATAGGCATAAAAGTTATGCTGATAAGAAGAGAAGAGAATTAAAGTTCTCCATTGGCGACTTGGTGTTTGTCAAGATTTCTCCGTTGAAGAGCGTGATACGATTTGGCAGGAGAGGCAAGTTAGCACCAAGATTTGTTGGTCCATTCCCAGTTCTTGAGCAAATTGGGAATTTTGGCATACAAAGTTGAGTTACCAGAGAAGATGGCTGGAGTTCACAACGTATTTCATGTTTCGCAGTTAAGGAAGTTCGTACATGACCGAGATGTGAATATTCCACCTGATTAGTTGGATGATATCGAGGTTGAACCCAAGGCGGTTAGGAACCGCAATCCTATGCGTATTGTTGGGAACGATACGAAGCAACTTCGAAGGAAAGCGGTGGATCTAGTCAAAGTTCAGTGGGGTGAGAATGAAAATGATTGTATTTGGGAGACAGAGGAGAGCATTAGGAAGACGTATCCAGAACTCTTCGCCTGGTAAGATTACAGTTTCAATTTAGTCTTTCCACATGCTAGGATAGGTTTGTTTTGCATGTTTGATTGTTGTATATGGCTGGTAGGCATGCGGGATCCTTTGTGTGTTTTGGGTTAAGGAATTTCGGGGACGAAATTTCTTAAGGGGGGATAGTGTAACGTCCTGCATTCTAGGCATCATGGGATCGTAGATTATTTATTTCTTTCACATACTAAGTCGTATGGTCATGTAACTTTGGGAGACGACTATTGGGGTCATTTCTCATATTTATAATTTTTCCTAATTTTAAAATGACCATTTTGCCCCTAGCTGATCTTGTTTTGACCATAACTTTTGATTGGAAAGGAGTTTTGACCTGAAACCACTTCCATTTGCTCCGGATGATGGTTTACCTCTCCGTAGAGTGGTCAAATTTGCCAAACGGACTCACCGTTTGGGAGATATGCTGAAACAAATTTCAGATAGTGAAAAACAGCTTAATTGGGCTTAACCGGGTGATTAACAGTTAGGCCCAATGGGGGATTTCAGGATTAAAGGTATTTAAAGGCTGCTAGGGTTAGGATTTCGGTTTTTCACTCATTTTCCAGGCGCCACAAACCTTCTCTTCAACCTAAAAATGGCCTCCAACATCTAAAAACACCTTTAATCACTTCTTAATCAAGTTTTGGCTTAAACTACATCAAATTAAGGAGAGAAAGCACCAAAGCAAGGTTAGAGCTGCTGTATTGCATTGGGAACAGCATCAAACAGAGATTCATTTCAGATTTGGTATTTTATTTGTGGCCAGGGTGAGTGATTTGCATAGTTCCTCACTAATTATGGTTAATTAAGAGTAATTAATGATAATTAGCGAATTTATACATGTTAAAAATCTAGAAAAATATTTATAAATTCTTAAATGATGTTTTAGACCTCTTTTAGAAACTTGGGTTAATTTGGTTAAGTTTTGATAATCCTATCATTAACTATGCTTAAACATGATTAAGGGAAAATAAGGGTTTTTTGGCTATGTTTGATCCAATTTACATGCTGTGGTTGTTGTTTTGATGTTTATAGTTGATTCTCTATGTTCCAATGACTGTGTGGTATGCTTTGTGATTGATTAGAACTGTTAGAATGGTCGAAAACGCCGTCGAATGGCGTAAAACACTCACTGGAAAAGTTGCAGGAAATTGGTGCAGGTTTTTGGATCAGATCGGCTAGATGGGCTCGGACCGGATAGTGGACTGGGCAAGAGATCACCGAACCGAACCGAGGCTTGGCACAAGAGAGAGTATGGCAAAAAGGAAGGCCACTATGGTTGAACTGGGATCAGATTGAGCTAAGGAAGGGGGAACCATATTGACTTGAAGGGAAGTGAGGGGGATCGGAGCGGAAGGGAATGGGAAGTGGATCGGACCGTGACCAGGAACCCGAATCGAACCAATGGAGCAAGGGTACACCGAACCGAACCGAAGCATGTATATCCGAACCGAATCAATGCGATGTGGAGGATTAGAACCGAGACGATGGCCAGTGACTGGGGCAACCTGAACCGAACCGATGACTAGGGAGAGACTCGAACCGATCCAATGATGACCGAAAATCCGAGATGCAAGGGTAGTCCAAATAGGAAGTTAGAGCTCAGGATCCAGTTGGGAACCAACGAGTTCACTTCATGATTAGACTTTGCTGCGGGACGTATGCTAAGGGTTTATCGATGTTTATAACTTTGGATCACTATGTGTAGGGAGTACGTGAACGGATTCAGGGCCACAGTGGCCTAGGTACGACTAAAGAGATATATAACAATGAAGTGGGGTCATTTGTAAAGATTTGGTCATGACTCCATGTGGTAAGCTTGGTAGTAGCAGTAGTTGTACAAGTTGAACTCCGTCACTACTTCGATGGGTCTAGTGATCAAAGCGGTATATATCGTATGCTTTACGCACTGAGTGAGAGATGTTAGGATGGTTGCTATGTTTGATTTGTTTGCCATCACTATGACATGCACACCCCCACCCCCGTATTCTTTATACCATGTGTTAGTGGCACCTTAGAGTATTGTAAAGTATGTAGGGCTAACTCTTTGGTTGCAGGTCTAGGTTCAGGTATGGTTTAGTATACCTGTTATTGTTCTGTTTAGCTGCTTATCGCTCATACCAGACTTTCTGCCTGACCCAGAGTTTTATGTATCTTCTTATTACTTTGGGTGCTCTCACAAGCAGACTAGAGACAGGTTAGGTGGTATGCACGAGTATCCGTACCGGAGACGAGCAGGAGGCTTCCACGTATGATATATATATATATATAGAAGTTCTCCCTGTGTTGCTGCGGTCACTACTTTGGGCATTAGTGGTGTACCTTTTCTTTCTTTTGTTTAGAGATAGTAATTTGGAAAGTTGTAATAAGTTGTATTTGGATTTCCGCTACTCTGATGATGATGTTGATGTTGGTTTTAGTTTTCAGCTTATGCACTGTCTCACCTGTTTTATGTCAAGTACATTATTATTATATTTTGTTCCATGCGCTCTGAGACATTCTACAGGTTTTCGATTAGTTCATTCTCTTCTTTCCTTTCTTTGGCGACTGTTCCATGCTAGTCGGGCATGTGTACAGCGCACTTTCGGAGGAAATGTCGGCTGGTGCGGGGCAGGCCGTCACATTCGGTTAGCGATAACCTTGGCTCTGTTTGGGAATAAACTCATTAGAGATAGGGCTAGAAACACCCTAGAATGAGTTTGAGTGATATATGAGAGAGCGTACTTGTATTTTGGATATAAAATGGTTTTATATTTTGTTGACTTGTTCTATTGAATATTTATGGATTCTGGCCGATATATGGGATGCCATACAATCGATAGGAATTTCTAAATAATCGAACAGAGGGTATCGACATAATATGGTTTTCGACTATATTTGAATATATTTTAAATATAATATTGGTTTTAGTGTGTATGTGTTCGTTATTAGTAGGTAGTAATATTAAGTTATTACCTATTATGGTCAATTAAATAATAAACATCATAAGAGAAAATTTAAAGGTTGGAAAATTTAAATGGTTTAAAGAAATTTGAAAGCGAAATCTATTAAATACAATTAGGTGCAAAACGATTGGCGATTTAAATGGAAATGAACTTGAGACTTGATTTTGGTGCTTTTGGAAATAGATTTGCCAAGAGTTTTGGAATAATATAGTATTATAAGTATGTTCGAAAAGAATATGGTCTTAACGGATTTTTAATGAAATAAGAGTGTAATCCTTTCTCAGACCTTAGAAATAGCCTTAGTAATGAGTGCATGCATTATCGATGTTTATTTTGAAGAGTCTGAGTGGGGGAGAGACCACTCAATGATTATTTTAACGTGTTGATAAAGGATTTTGGATAAAATTTCTATGGTATAGTTTACATAAGATATCGTACATAAGTTATTTAAAGTTGAATTTAAATTTAACCAGGTTTGAAAATTTCTATGTTCTTTGTTGGTTAAAGATTTGGATTTAAAAAATTTATGGTATGGTTTCCCCTAAATAGTATAAACTCATATGTATTTGAAAACTTAGTTATGATCCCAGAATCAGGTATGTAAGTTCATATTAGCTAATAACATTGATTGAGGGCTAAGATAACTCGATTCATGAGAGGCTTAGATTTTTAAACCGGGAAATGGGCTTAAGTATTTATAGAATGGAAATAGTCGTTAAAGTCCTTAAGCATAGCGATAATAAGATTCAGCAAACATTAAGTTTGGTCGATAAGAGTGTGGGAAGAAGCCAAAATTTAGTAAAACCAAATTTAATTGAAGTCGATTAAAATAAATTGGAAGGTTTGTTGGGTAAATAATTGGCAATTGTTTGGTTGGAATCATTGATAAGTAGATTTAACTAGTTCGAGAAGAAATAAAAGAACTAAAGTTAGTTGATAGACATATGAAGTGCCGATAAATTAAAATGAAGAAGTTTAATGGTAAGTTAGTGTAGATGGGAAATGAAAAAAAAATCTAGATGGGGTAAACCTCATTTAGACAATCGATCGAACGTAAACCTAAGTATGAATAATAAAATGAATGGATGTAAAGCATTTTATCGAATGAAATATAACTTCATTTAAGTAAAGGAACCTAGTTAAATAAAATTTAACTTAGGAAATCAAATAATGATGGTTCGAGAACTGAGTATAGGAATTAGAGTTAGAGACAATCCTTAATTAAATTCATGGTTTACGAGTTAAACAAATAAATTAAGTTGAGGAATTAAATTTAACTTAAGATGGAAATTGGAATAAGTGAATAAGAAATTTGTAAAAGATATGAATAGGGGTGCCAAATTAAGAATAAGGCGATGCAAATATAAGAGTTGGCTTATTCAGAGTAAAACAATATTTAAACGAATTCAGATTTGGAATTTGAGATAGCAAAAGGTAATATAAAAATAAAACTCAGTCCAAGTTGAAGGGATTTAAAAGAGCGAAGTCGATATAGAATTTATTTGTATGGTTGGATTAAGTAAGTGAAATGGAAATTTCAAAGACGAGAGAAATAGAATGGTTTATTACTGATCTTAGACCTTGACTTTGGAACTGAAGTTAACTAAATGAAATGAACGAGCAACTGAATATAAGCGAAGAAATTGGAGAGTGATGTGAGATTTATGAAAGAAATTAGGATAAAAAGGAAGCCAAATTCAATGTAAAATTTGGTATGCGAGTGTCGAAGTGATAACCATTTTTAAATGGGATCGGTAAATGAAATATGAGATAAGGCTAAACTTAGGTGAATCACGTGAACTGATTCGATAAGAGTTACTTAAAAGACTTTATAAAAATGAGATGGAAATTGAGTACTTAGAAAAAATGAGTCATGAATTTCGCTACTTGCCTCATATTCTCGAATATATGACTTAATATAACCAGGTTAGTTGAAAAGCTAGAACAAATTTCAAGTTTCATTTGGAAATTTAATGCTCGGAATGATATGGAATGAAGTTGGATGAATATAAAGAAATTTAAGTTATATAAATAAATAAGTGTGTATATATATTTAAGTACCAAGAGGGTAAAGCATATAACGAACATAATAAAGCAATAATGTATTTTGACGATTAAATTTTGCTTAAGTTGTCGAATGTGAAAGCTGAAACTCCAAGTAAATAAATCAATGTTATTCGAAAATTTGAAATATTATATAAGCTGAATCTAAAATGGCCATAACTTTTGAATGAATGATCAGAGTTCGACGATCCGGACTTTTCGGAAACCTCAGAAACTGAGCTAAAACTTTTATTAATAAAGCCTTGCCAAATTTCCAACATATTTTTGTTGAAAACCAAGATTTAGTCGTAGTTGTATGCGCAGAAAATTAAAACTGAGGTATACGTCAATGTTGTTTTGACCATAACTTCCAAATGTGGCGTCGGATTTTAATGTGCGAGTACAATTCGGTAAGGCCAGAATCTGGACTAGAACTTTTCTTCAATATGCTTTGTAAGATTTTGCTGTTTAAAGGATTAAAAACTGGGTTGAACAACTCAGGCCTGCATTTTTCTGTGCATGGGCTGAAGCGTTCGCTTCCACTAAAACGATCATAACTTTTGAACGAGTTATCCGAATTCGACGAATCCAGACAATTCGAAAAGCCTGAAATGAATGCTACAACTTTTTCCTGTATGTTTTAGTCAAATTCCATTATTTATAACGTGATAATCTATGATTTATTCGTTGGCCTGTCGCTAGCCTTTCGCTTTTGAAGTTGAAAAGCTTAGTATATGTTGTGTAAGTTGTATACGCTTGCTATTTGTTATATATGCTTAATTCTTATGTGTATGTGAGTATGTAGCAGGTGTAAGAAAGTCATGCTATGCTTTGGAGCTCGCTTGCGCTAAATACTAAAGTGCTAAGGTAAATAAATTGCAAATAAACGCTTAAGAATGTAGTTTTGTAGTTATATATATGTGTTGTTTTCCCCATTTTTTGGATGCCTCATCGTGTGATGAGATGAATATTTGAGTTTTATATGTGTTGTGATTTTTCCGGGCCTCTCCGTACAAAGGAGATGCTGCCGAAATTTCCGTGATTTCGGGAGTTAGAAAAAATTTATGAGATTTTTACAACTACATAACTTATTTTAATAAATACTATTTTATAAGTATGGATTTGAAAGTATGATGTGTTTAATACCTTATTTCGTTCTCTTTTCTGGGACGAAAAGATTTTTAAGTGGGGGAGAATGTAACATCCCATATTTTCTGTATATTTAAATTTCGATTTAAAATAAATAAAATGGAATAATATTGGAAAAAAAATCAAATTTTGTTGATTATAATGATAATTATTGCTTGAATTGAGTATAAATAGATTTTAAATTTAGTTATTTAGAAATGTTGTAAAATGGAATTTAATATTTTTAATAATTAATTTGAATGTAAGTTGTTTAAGTTAAAAAGGGGAAATTTAAATTTAAATTGGTAAATTGGTGAAATTCTAAGTTATTCAATAAAAATTTAAATATAATTTAAATGGATAAATAAATTTATTCGGGACTTAAAATATGTAAAATGGATTATAAAATTTTATTTAAGTTATGAGTTGATTTAAATGAGATTTTATCGATATTTAAATTGGATTAAAATGATTAAATGAATTTTTGTATATTTTATTAATTAAATAACAGTGAAATTTAACTGTTTTGGCGACTGTCTCGGAATTCGACGAAACTGGCGCCATTGGATCCGGAACGGCGAATTATTATATGATTTCAATTTTCGTAAAAATCGGACTTGCCGTTTGACCGTACGAGAGAAAGAGTGAACGAGATCTATGTAATGTGAAAATTGTTGTTTCTTAAATTTGAGCCTTCTATATGTGTTAATAAAATTTATTACCTAACTCATCAGCCTATATTTTCTTATATGTTCATTTTCTCCATCAACACCTTTCCGTGGGAGAGTAAAGTTTCCAAAACCTAGATCTAAATTAAATTTCAGCTCAAAAATATAATCTTTCAAAACCATAGCGTATTATATATAAAAATTAAGATCTCGACCATACGATGCTACGGGTACCAACAGTTTCAATGTGCGGTGCTTAGATTTGCCGAAATCTGGTGGTCAAACTTCAGATTTTCGTAACCCTAGGGCGTAGATTAGGGGTTTTCGATTCGGAATGTTATCAAGGATTTGGGCTGCTGGGTATCGAAGAGATTTGTGTCTGGAGCTGTTTCAAGTGACTGCATGTTTTCTTAGCGACCGAGGTGATCAAATTTTGCGTTTTAGGGGAAGGAGGCGGTTTTGCTCTTCGTGACGGCGGCAGAGCTGTAGTTCGTCGGAGGTCCTGTCAATGGTACAAGAAGGTGCGCCGGGAGGTGACCGTTCGATTGGAGGTGGTTTCATGTCGTACGGTGGCCGGAGTTGATTGTAAAGGCCAGTCAAAGTTGTGCTATTTTGGGTTCAGTTGCGCCTGATACTATAGCAGATATGGAAGCGAGCGCGAAAAGCGGGTTGAGGAAGATGACGTGTCCATCTGTGATTGGGAGAGAAATATTTAATTTATTTTTATAAATTCAAAATACAAATACTAAAATGCTTATAACTTTTGCATACGGACTCGGATTTGGACATGGTTAGGTGCGTTGGGATCGTAGCGAGATTGCGGACGATCTGAGACTGGTTTGGCTACGTTTGGAGACTGTGAATTTTGGGCTTTGTTTGGACGTACGATCCAATTAAGACCCAAAGGTAAGTGATTGTCTGACTTATGAAATACTAAACTATTCCCATATTTATTGAATTAAATTTTTGAAACAAGTTTGGTTGATGGTTGTGTGTGATTGATGTTTATTGCTTGAAAACCCACACGCATGTATGTTAATCTAAAAACTAGGGCAATAATTAGTTATTTAATTTAATAAAATATCTAGTTGGAAATTTTGATCCCTGCAAATCCGGAGAACAATTTAATACTGATTGATTGATTGAATGGTTGTGGTGGATGCTTTGGGTGATTTATGAATGAATACGGCTTGAAATGTTATCTATTTCAGTATATGGCTGTTGTGTGCTCCTTTTGATGAGAAATCCCAATCTTTTACCCTTGATGTTACGGGTATCTAATAACCTGGGATTTATCGATTTAAATAAATTAAGAACATAGGTTGAAATGATAAACACCTGTGACTCTGATTTGGATTAAAATGATATACATCCATCCCTGAAATATCGAGAAATTTATAAATCACTTGGCCATAGGATAGCAAATTATATATGGACATCGGTTGGTTAAATGATTATTAATATTTGAAATTTTATTAATGGAAATTTCACTTAAAGGAATGTGTCAATTTCGATAAATTTTTGTAACACCCCGCCTCCGCTAGGGTGACTCTTGCAAGCACTCTGACTTTGGAAGGGCGTTTGAATCAGGTAAACATGCATAATGATATATCAAGGCAGAACAAGAACATATGTATGTAATCAGAGTAAATAACATAGATAAAACAGTGGAAGATTTTCAAACCATTTCAAATCAAGTCCTAGTACAACATCATGTCAATTTTCCAAATAAAATAAGTCTAGTACATAAACAACATCATCTGAAAACTGAAAAGAAAAACATAAGTAGCTATCCCCAAAGCAGAAAAACCATAGCGAGCTCAAATCCAAAGCATATATGAGCTATCCAAGAAAGCAGGTAGGATCCAAGCTAAGCTCCTATATTCCCTCCCTGAGAACCTGGGGGGGGGGGGGGAAACGGAAGAAAAGAGGCGAAAGAAAACAGGTCAGTCAAAAAGACTGAGTAAGCCCTACTACAATCAATGTAAACTAATAAAGTTAACTGTCATGAGCAGCAAGTATGAACATAAGGATAATGACATGATGATTAACTATCAAGGTAGATAAAGGTGTCATCGCATAATCAGGATTAAGGTTTTGCACCACGGGTGTACTAGCAAACTAACATGACTTGATTAAACAAGTATTGATCCCACGGCCCAAGCTTTGGCCCAATAACATGAAGTGATCCTCCTACGAGGCCCATGAAGTGACCCTACCACGAGGTCCATGAAGTGACCCTACCACGAGGTCCATGAAGTGACCCTACCACGAGGTCCAACCCAACGGTCTAGTCGATCGGCTCCCTAAGCCTAACTCGTCACGTGTTGGTGTCAATACGGCCCAAACATGAATGTAGTCGAACTGTGCCGGGTCCACCCGTCGGGTGTATCAAGCCCTAGGGTGTCAACCGCTGGACACCATAAACATGAGTGCACAGTCTCGATCTACCGGTACCCGTGCTTGATTTCTCCGGCTACGGACTATGTGCACGACCAGAGTCCGCCCAGAACTACACCGGCGTACCACTCGGCCGTCGCTTTTGGTCGCTTATCTCCAGCCCAGTAATCGTGCCCCCTCCCTAGCCTAGTCCCTAGGGCCTTGATGATACAAACTTGGGATTACTGCGGAGTGGACCCCCCCATTACTAGGATTTCTCTAGTGGGTTAAGTATGGTTTAACCCCTTCACTAATCATGGATTAACTTGGTTAAGTGTAACAGTGAGTTCACGACTTAACCCCGATAAACCAACCGAGCCCAAATTGGTTAAGTATTAAATGGTCCATGACTTAACCCTAATCATGAGGCATTAATTAATTAATGCGCCTTAACCTCTCACATTAGACTTTGTTGTGGTTACTAGTTAAGCCGGGCGGGTCCGGGTAGCTTTACACCACAACTTGGTCTAACCTCGGGTCCAAGGTACAACATGACCAACTTCTCACATTGGGTCCTATTGTTTGTAGCAACTAGTTAAGCCGGTCGGTTCCGGGTAGGTTTACGCTACAAACTCAACCCAACCTCGAGTTGGCCACACTTATCTTTTCTAAGTGTCATGTCCATCTCATTACAAGTTTTCAAGCAATTGGGTAGACCTAACTTAATAGGTAAATTCCCAATGGGTAGACCTAACTTAATAGGTAAATTCCCAAGCTCATGTTTTTATGTCTTTTAAGTTTACCCAACCCCAAACGCAATCCCATCGCTTACATATCGCAATAGCGCATAAAGGATAGAAAGAGGGAACTTGGCATAATCATGACATAAAAGTGTTAGAGCCACAAGTTCAACATGGTGGCATATGAAAGGTTCATGTGTTCATACACTTGCATATTACATTTTTAGGCCCAAAAGCATGCATAACATGTTAACATGAACCACATGACCATCCCAAACTTGCATAAGCATACTTGCATATCATATGACAACTTTGCATATCAAACTTGCATAATAAAACTTGCATAACATATGTCAACTTGCATATCATACTTACATAAACAAACTTGCATAAACAAACTTGCACAACATATGACACTTGCATATCATACTTGCATAAACAAACTTGCACAACATATGACAACTTGCATATCATACTTGCATAAACAAACTTGCATAACTTATGGCAACTTGCATATCATACTTGCATAAATAAACTTGCATAACTTATGACAACTTACATATCATGCTTTTAGCTTCAAAGTTCAAGTATGAGAGGAATAGGGCTTACAATGCTTTTGCGGACTCAAATGAGTATAGCAAATGTAAGAAACCCCTTATGCAACAAATTAAAACCCCAAAAATGCAAGAAAACTTGATCAAGACTCCTCCTTTATGATGACAATAGAGAAACAAGACTTTAATGCAAGCTAAAGAGGATCATACAAGCCTAAATACATTTGTATGCATGGAAATCTCTTAGGAATTTGTTTAGGAATTGTATGAAGAGAGTGGAGGCCATGAGAGGATGGATTTTGCCATAGTTTAGTTGTAGGATAGATTAATGATGATTTAGGGTAGGTTAGGGTCTTATTTATAGATTAGGCTAGTGATTTAGACCATAGGATTAAACCCTAGTTGAATTAGGTCCATCAGATTTCGGAATTCTCCAGAACCAAGCCACACAACCAAGCCCAGATCAGAAATGGTGCGCCAGGCAAAACTGCCCGGCCACCCCGTGTCGACAGGGCTGTCGACAGGGCAGTCGACACCCTTAGACCCCTGTCGACATGCCTGTCGACTTGGGGGTCTTGGCGGGAGTTTTCCCGCCTGACGCCAGTTGTGCCCTAACCCTTGTTTTTAACTTATTTTAAATCTGTTTTTACTTAGGAATTTTCTGAAAACTTCGTCGGGCCTTAATCGGGTCATACGGACTCCGATTTTCGAAAACTCGGACTCTATTTCGCGTATTTTTCCGAGACGAACGCAATGGCATAGCCCGTTTCCCTTGATTCAGATTTTAGAATTAAATTCTGCCTCGATTTATGTTATAACAGGTTATTGAAAATACGGGTTGTTACATTCTCCCCTCCTTAAAGGATTTCGTCCCCGAAATCTTCAAGTTAGGAAGAACGTATCCTACCATCCAATCATCCATCTACTCAAAGCATCATCCACGAGCAATCATTGTCCTTACAAGATTCTAAATGCTGGATGAACATATGCAGAGGTGTGTATATGTACTTATCTAATGCAAATATCATCAATGCGAATTATGTTAGTGAAATGAATCCATATGTATGCAATTCCTAACATAATGTATATCATCTATATGTGTGCACATAACATACACCCATATGCAACATCCATGTGATAACACACAATTTTCATCCATGAATAAGCATAAACACTCATGCATATGCAATATGAGGAGTGTGCGAGCCGATCTAGTGCCTAATCGTGTATAATGCATCCACGAGCAACCACTTGCAAACACTTGCAACCACTTGCAACCACCAAGCATAACATGTTCCAAACACATGTTTCATCCAAAGGGTTCCTACCTAAGGTTCTTATGACAAGATTAACACGATAAACTAGATAAATATGGATAGCAAAGAGAAAGATATGCTAACAAAGAAAAGATATTGAGAGTGTACCCTCAAAAAGGAATGGATAAAGCCTACGCATCTTCTCCTCGGTTTCCCAAGTTGCGTCTTCTTCGGCTTCACCCCATTGAACCTTCACCAAATTGACCTCTCGATTCCTTAACTTCTTGGCCTCCGTCCCCAAGATACGAATCGGAGCTCTCCTCAAGGTAGCCTCTTTCTCCACTTCCACATCTTCCAAAACACTTGGCTCCATAATCTCTGCTGATTCATGCAAACACTTCCGGAGATGCGAGACATGAAAAACATCGTGTACTCCGGCAAGCTTCTCGGGCAACTTCACTCTATAAGCCATCTGCCCGATCCTCTCAACAATGGGGAATGGTCCAACAAATCTCGGGGCTAACTTCCCAACGGCTCCAAATCGGACCACATTCCGTAAAGGAGAAACCTTTACGAAAACCATATCCCCAATATCGAACTCCAAATCGGATCTTCGCTTATCAGCATAGGATTTCTGTCGGTCTTGGGCCGCTTTCATTCGTCTCCGAATCAACTCGATCTTCTCGGATGTATCTCTGATCATATCAGGCCCAAGTATGAGCTTATCTGTTGTCTCCCACCAACATGTAGGCGACTTGCACGGCCTCCCATATAAAGCTTCAAATGGTGCCATCCCTATGCTTGCCTGATAACTGTTATTATATGCAAACTCAACAAGAGGAAGATGGTCTTCCCAAGTACCACCAAAGTCCAGAATACAAAGCCTCAATAGATCCTCGAGTACTCTATTCACCCTCTCGGTTTGACCGTCCGTCTATGGGTGATAAGCAGTACTTAGATTCAACCTCGTGCCCATAGCCTCTTGCAAGTTATTCCAGAACTGACTAGTAAAGATTGGGTCACGGTCACTGACAATACTAGAAGGGACTCCATGAAGTCTCACAATCTCACGAAGATATACGGACGCTTGCCAAGATGCGGTCCTCTTGCTTTTCACCGGAATGAAATGAGCACTCTTCGTAAGTCTATCTACAATAACCCAAATGCTCGTATTCCCTTTCCTTGACCTTGGAAGCCCATCAATAAAGTCCATGGATATACTCTCCCACTTCCAAAGTGGAACGTCTAGAGGATGCAATAGCCCACCGGGCTTCTTTGACTCAGCTTTAACTTGCTGGCAAATGATACATCTAGAGACAAACTCCACCACATCCTTCTTCATCCCAGGCCAAAAGAAAATACGCTTCATATCTTTGTACATCTTATCTCCGCCTGGATGTATAGTCAACTTAGAACGATGCGCTTCCTCCAGAACTTTTCTTACTAAGTCTTCCACCATGGGAACACATAACCTTCCATCTCTCCTCAGCCAACCCTTGTCATCAATAGAATATCGAGCGAGATGACTAGACGTCTCTCCTCGAATCAGCTTGTCCATAATCTCAACTATTTGAGGGTCTTCTCTCTGCGAAGCCCCAACTTGATCAAGAAGGGTAGGCCTGAGTTCCAGAGATGCTAAAGAACCGGTCATCGACTCAACCGCCAAAGAGAAATCAAAGGTTGCCACATACTCTAAATTCTTCATCTCAACGAATAGAGGACTTAGGGTCAACCTTCTTCTACTCAATGCATCAGCTACCACATTCCCCTTGCCAAGGGTATAAGCTATCTCAAAATCATAGGATGCCAAGAATTCCATCCATCTTTGCTGCCTCAGATTCAGATCCTTCTGAGAAAAGAGATACTTCAATGACTTGTGATCGGTATAAAGCTCAAATCTTTCTCCCAGAAGATAATGGCGCCAAGCCTTGAGTGCATATACTATTGCTGCCAACTCTAAGTCATGAGTGGGATAATTCTTCTCATGCACTTTGAGTTGCCTACCGCCGAAGCATATCACCCTTCCTTCTTGCATCAGAACAGATCCCAACCCCGTGCCACACGCATCGGTGTATACTGTAAATAACTTCCCTCCATCGGGCAAAGCTAGAACGGGTGCTGATGTGAGAGCTTTCTTGAGCTTCTGAAAAGCAAGCTCGCACTCTAAGCTCCAAGAAAAAACTGAATTCTTCTTTGTCAATTTAGTGAGAGGAGCAGAAATCTTCGCGAAGTCCTTGATGAACTTCCGGTAAAAACCCGCAAGACCTAGAAAACTTCTGACTTCGGTTGCATTCCTTGGAGTCTTCCAATCCTGAACCGCAACCACCTTAGCGGGATCCACCGCTAAGCCCTGCTTAGACACTATATGCCCAAGGAATCTTACTTCCCTTCTCCAAAAGTGACACTTGGAGAACTTGGCCTTCAATTGATGCGCTCTAAGCGTATCCATCACCTCCCCGAGGTGCCTTGCATGTTCTTCCTCATCCTTAGAGAAGACCAAAATATCATCTACGAAGACCACGACAAACTTGTTCAAGAACTCCCTGAACACCCTACTTATCAAGTCCACGAAATATGCGGGTGCATTCGTCAAACCGAATGGCATGACAAGCCACTCAAAGAATCCATCCGGAGTTCTGAACGCAGCCTTGTCTATACTATCCTCAGCTACCCTGAGCTGATGGAATCCAGTAGCAAGATCAAGCTGAGAGAAAACAGAAGCACCGACAAGCTGGTCAAAGAGATCATCGATCCTCGGTAACGGGTGTCTGTTCTTCTTAGTCAGCTTATTCAACTCTCGATAGTCAACACATAGTCGGAGAGAACCATCCGCCTTGGTAGCAAATACCACAGGCGCTCCCCACTCAGATATACTTCGTCTAATGAAGTTCTTTTCAAGCAACTCTTTCACTTGCTTGCTCAGCTCCCGCCTTTCACGCGGAGCCATGTGCCGCACGGGCAAAGAAACAGGCTTTGCATTATCCACCAGATAAATGCGGAAATCAATCTCTCGCTTAGGGGGCAATCCCCTAACTTCATCAAAAACATCCGGATACTCTCGAACCACTCTCACAGACTGAAGAGTCTCCACTGACGAGTCGAGTGATTCAAGATAGCACAACATGACGGGACCTCTCGGATCACATGAAATCTCTAGGGTGTTTCCGAGGCAAGTCACGAGCCTCACAACCCTATGCTCACAATCAAGAATGGCTCCATATCTGGACAGCCAATCCATGCCCAATATCAATCCGTATCCCCTGAAACCAAGAACATAAGCACTGCACAAGAACTCTACACTCAGTATAGAGATCCTCAAATCCCCACATATCATAGACAAATGGGCGGAACCCCCAATAGGATTTGAGACACAAACGGGATCCTCTACCAAGCTAGTACTAAGGTGCAAACTATCAACAAGATCAAATGAGATAAAACTATGCGATGCACCAGAATCAAACAAGGTACGAACTGGAAAATCAGAAATATATACAAGGCTCTCAACAGAAATACTACCTCGATCGGGAACTGGAGCGGTAGCGAGAGCATGAACTTGCCCTCCTGCGGGTCCAGCACGCTGAGTCTGACCCTGGCCTTGCCCCTGTTTCTTTGGGCAATCCTTGCTGAAATGTCCAGTCTTCCCACATAAAAAGCATTCACCATTATTCCTTTTCCTCTTCTTACAATCCTTGACAAGATGCCTAACTGAACCGCAATAATGGCATTTCCCCTTGCTGTTCTTGCCCTTGTTGTTGTTCCCCTTGTTGCCTTGACCCTTGTTTTTGCTTTGATTGCCTTGACTGCTTTGACCACTAGTACTACCCTGATTTCCCTTTCCCTGGGAATCGGTCTTCTTGACTTGAGTATCATTCTTCTTGACATCTCCCTGAAGTAACGCCATATCAACCAAGCTCTCAAACGTGGCCCCATGAGGAATATGTGACATGGCCAATCCCTGCAACGGCTCATTTAATCCCCTAGCAAAACGAAGGGCCTTCTTCTGGGGAGTATTCACCATATCCAAGCCAAAACGAGCCAACTGATTAAACTTGTTCACATATTCTTTGACAGACATATCTCCTTGCTTCAAAGTTATGAATCTCTCCATCTGCAAATTCTCCTCAGCGGAAGATAGAAACTTAAGCCTGAATCTTGCCCTGAGATCGGCCCAAGTCTCAACAGGCCTAGTACCATTGGTGACCTCCCACCAATAAGCGGCTTCATCCTTCGTAAGCCAAACCGCCAACAAGATCTTCCTCTGATCATCTATCCCAAAGATAGCAAACAAATCCTCGGTCTCTTTCAACCAATTTCTGGCTTATACAAAAGTCTCTGTGCCTTGAAAGTTCTTGCCACCCATTGCTTTGAAATCCTTGCAAATCTTGGCAAAGTCAGCCTGAGGATGCTGAGGGGGAGGAGGAAGAGGAACCTCAGCAACAGGTGGAGGAGGAACATTAGCAACGGGAGGAGGAATATTAACTACTGGAGGAGGAGGAGGAGGGACATCTGCGGGGCCGGCTTCGGTCGCCCTAGCCTCCAAGAGTCTCCTATACCAAACAGGCACGTGCACTCCCTCCGGAATAACCAAGTTATCAGCCATACTGAAAAAGAAAAAGTCAGATTCAGAATGGAGAAAACGAAGGGATTTTGCTAATGGCTTTTTGGGGAATAGCCTTTTAAAATAAACTAGACTTTTCTTTGGAAAATACTTTATACTTGGCTTTGAAAATAGTTTTCAAAATTTTTTCTAAAAACCTTTTTGTTCCTTCTCGTAAACCATATGCTCTGATACCAAATTGTAACACCCCGCCTCCGCCAGGGTGACTCTTGCAAGCACTCTGACTTTGGAAGGGCGTTTGAATCAGGTAAACATGCATAATGATATATCAAGGCAGAACAAGAACATATGTATGTAATCAGAGTAAATAACATAGATAAAACAGCGGAAGATTTTCAAACCATTTCAAATCAAGTCTTAGTACAACATCATGTCAATTTTCCAAATAAAATAAGTCTAGTACATAAACAACATCATCTGAAAACTGAAAAGAAAAACATAAGTAGCTATCCCCAAAGCAGAAAAACCATAGCGAGCTCAAATCCAAAGCATACATGAGCTATCCAAGAAAGCAGGTAGGATCCAAGCTAAGCTCCTGTATTCCCTCCCTGAGAACCTGGGGGGGAAACGGAAGAAAAGAGGCGAAAGAAAACAGGTCAGTCAAAAAGACTGAGTAAGCCCTACTACAATCAATGTAAACTGATAAAGTTAAATGTCATGAGCAGCAAGTATGAACATAAGGATAATGACATGATGATTAACTATCAAGGTAGATAAAGGTGTCATCGCATAATCAGGATTAAGGTTTTGCACCACGGGTGTACTAGCAAACTAACATGACTTGATTAAACAAGTATTGATCCCACGGCCCAAGCTTTGGCCCAATAACATGAAGTGATCCTCCTACGAGGCCCATGAAGTGACCCTACCACGAGGTCCATGAAGTGACCCTACCACGAGGTCCATGAAGTGATCCTACCACGAGGTCCAACCCAACGGTCTAGTCGATCGGCTCCCTAAGCCTAACTCGTCACGTGTTGGTGTCAATACGGCCCAAACATGAATGTAGTCGAACTGTGCCGGGTCCACCCGTCGGGTGTATCAAGCCCTAGGGTGTCAACCCCTGGACACCATAAACATGAGTGCACAGTCTCGATCTACTGGTACCCGTGCTTGATTTCTCCGGCTACGGACTATGTGCACGACCAGAGTCCGCCCAGAACTACACCGGCGTACCACTCGGCCGTCGCTTTTGGTCGCTTATCTCCAGCCCAGTAATCGTGCCCCCTCCCTAGCCTAGTCCCTAGGGCCTTGATGATACAAACTTGGGATTACTGCGGAGTGGACCCCCCCCATTAAAAGGATTTCTCTAGTGGGTTAAGTATGGTTTAACCCCTTCACTAATCATGGATTAACTTGGTTAAGTGTAACGGTGAGTTCACGACTTAACCCCGATAAACCAACCGAGCCCAAATTGGTTAAGTATTAAATGGTCCATGACTTAACCCTAATCATGAGGCATTAATTAATTAATGTGCCTTAACCTCTCACATTAGACTTTGTTGTGGTTACTAGTTAAGCCGGGCGGGTCCGGGTAGCTTTACACCACAACTTGGTCTAACCTCGGGTCCAAGGTACAACATGACCAACTTCTCACATTGGGTCCTATTGTTTGTAGCAACTAGTTAAGCCGGTCGGTTCCGGGTAGGTTTACGCTACAAACTCAACCCAACCTCGAGTTGGCCACACTTATCTTTTCTAAGTGTCATGTCCATCTCATTACAAGTTTTCAAGCAATTGGGTAGACCTAACTTAATAGGTAAATTCCCAATGGGTAGACCTAACTTAATAGGTAAATTCCCAAGCTCATGTTTTTATGTCTTTTAAGTTTACCCAACCCCAAACGCAATCCCATCGCTTACATATCGCAATAGCGCATAAAGGATAGAAAGAGGGAACTTGACATAATCATGACATAAAAGTGTTAGAGCCACAAGTTCAACATGGTGGCATATGAAAGGTTCATGTGTTCATACACTTGCATATTACATTTTTAGGCCCAAAAGCATGCATAACATGTTAACATGAACCACATGACCATCCCAAACTTGCATAAGCATACTTGCATATCATATGACAACTTTGCATATCAAACTTGCATAATAAAACTTGCATAACATATGTCAACTTGCATATCATACTTACATAAACAAACTTGCATAAACAAACTTGCACAACATATGACACTTGCATATCATACTTGCATAAACAAACTTGCACAACATATGACAACTTGCATATCATACTTGCATAAACAAACTTGCATAACTTATGGCAACTTGCATATCATACTTGCATAAATAAACTTGCATAACTTATGACAACTTGCATATCATGCTTTTAACTTCAAAGTTCAAGTATGAGAGGAATAGGGCTTACAATGCTTTTGCGGACTCAAATGAGTATAGCAAATGTAAGAAACCCCTTATGCAACAAATTAAAACCCCAAAAATGCAAGAAAACTTGATCAAGACTCCTCCTTTATGATGACAATAGAGAAACAAGACTTTAATGCAAGCTAAAGAGGATCATACAAGCCTAAATACACTTGTATGCATGGAAATCTCTTAGGAATTTGTTTAGGAATTGTATGAAGAGAGTGGAGGCCATGAGAGGATGGATTTTGCCATAGTTTAGTTGTAGGATAGATTAATGATGATTTAGGGTAGGTTAGGGTCTTATTTATAGATTAGGCTAGTGATTTAGACCATAGGATTAAACCCTAGTTGAATTAGGTCCATCAGATTTCGGAATTCTCCAGAACCAAGCCACACAACCAAGCCCAGATCAGAAATGGTGCGCCAGGCAAAACTGCCCGGCCACCCCGTGTCGACAGGGCTGTCGACAGGGCAGTCGACACCCTTAGACCCCTGTCGACATGCCTGTCGACTTGGGGGTCTTGGCGGGAGTTTTCCCGCCTGACGCCAGTTGTGCCCTAACCCTTGTTTTTAACTTATTTTAAATCTGTTTTTACTTAGGAATTTTCTGAAAACTTCGTCGGGCCTTAATCGGGTCATACGGACTCCGATTTTCGAAAACTCGGACTCTATTTCGCGTATTTTTCCGAGACGAACGAAATGGCATAGCCCGTTTCCATTGATTCAGATTTTAGAATTAAATTCTGCCTCGATTTATGTTATAACAGGTTATTGAAAATACGGGTTGTTACAATTTTATTCTTCCTTTAAAGATCTTAATCTTGAATGTTATTTGAAATGATTAAGTAAATTTTCCCAAAGTGAATTTGAAGTTTAAAGTTAAATTTATACGATTTGGGATTTTCAAGGATTGGGTAGACTCACATATAATAAATTCTTATTGAATTTAATATTGGTATAAAGATAATTGAGAATACATGGAGTTGTTTTAAACTTAATACGAGTATGGGTTTTAAATCCTTGAAATTGAAAGATGGGTTGAAATGAGTTTTGAAACAAGTCCTTTGGGCTAAGAAACTCCATTGAGACTGGAGTTTAGATGCAAGTATTGAAGTTCGGAAGCAAGAATTGATTTTAGAAAGAATTTTCTTATATACATATTTACACAGTTTGATATCAAATAACTATCTTTTCTTCAAAACTTATTTATTTAACTCTTTATCTACAACTATTTTTATTATAACTAAATTTTCCTTATATTCTGTTGTTTTAATTATTTAGTAGACTTTTAAATTTATGTTTATACATAGTGTTTAAACTTATTATATTCTATTTTAATTATTATATTCTATACATACTATTTTATATAAAGATTTACTCTATAAGCATCTACTTTTCACAAATTATATTTTTTGAAGTGAAAATTTCTTCCGAATGGAAATGTTTGGGTTTAGATCATGGGTTCGAAATGGAGTTGAGATAAAGTCATATCTTTTTTTAATATGAATCGATTTTTAAACCAATTCCAAATTTCAAAGGTGAATTATATGTTACTCGAATAAGTTTCTCCTAAGGGATTGAAATTAAGTATGGAAATATATATATATACACACCATATTGAATATAGATGGTTTTCGAACATAAAATTGATTCGGAATAATTTAAAAATCTTGAGATGGAACAAATTCTATTTGAATATAGTCGATTTTGAAATATTATATGATTATAATATAAGGATTTGGAAATATATTCTAATTTAGAATATAATCGGTTTGGTATGATTATGACATTTTGATATGAAATTATATTTTATTTGAATATAAATTTGGTTCGGAATAGGATATGATATTTTGATATGAAGCGAACCTTTGTGAAATATAAAAAAAAACGATGTGAAAGATGTAATCGTTAGTTGTTAAAGAGTCCGGGGTCGTCATAAGGTGTACTCTCTGTCAGTGTCGATACCACTTTAACAAATGTGAACGTTTTGACGTATCCAGAATGAAATATGATGACTTGGAGGCAATTGTGGGATTGAAGAAGATGAACGATACCGAATATAGCCCTGACCTTTGGGTCAGAATTGAAATGACTAAAACAGGAGCTATAACGTGATTAATGGAGGTAGCACCTCGGTTCGGACACACTTCTTCAATACTATTCTATTACTATGATTATGATGATGATTTGGGCCCTTTATGAATCTGGGAGTGTGTTCCGAGGTTGGCGGTAGTGGCTGCTATGCGTGACCACCGGTCCGGGAGTGCAATTGGTAGAATCCTAACTTGGGCATTGCCTCGAGTGCCTTGTCATATTTATCCATATCGAGCCCCATACGGTTTCGATTTAGCATTGCCTTCTATGGAGTGCCCTTTGATAACACCAGTACGGTGAATTTACAGTACTGTATAGACTGTTGGTGCCTGTAAACTGCGTAAGGGTAATATGGTAATCCCTCTTACGCTATTTTTATGATATTTACTTTACTGGATAAACATTGTCACAATAGCGTATTATAATATGTATATATTTGTTTAACGGATCTTTGAGAGATGGAAAAATCCCGTAACATCTCTTGAGTTACTGCACCCATGACACTCAAGTTGTCTCGCATTTTAATTTGACTAATATGAGAATGATTTAGTGTTGATCCTAGTGTTTGTTGTGTTTCTTTTTATGCAATATGCTCGGGTCAGCAGAAGTTTGCAGTTAGCGAAGTTCCTTTGCCTTGGAGATCGAAGACGAAGATTTGGAATACATTCATTTTATATATATATATACATACATATATGTATTTTCCGCTGCACTTTATTTCCGTTGCATTAGTGTGCGTATTTGTACAAGTGTAACTCTAATGATTGAGGAAGTATAACTCGAATGTATATGTTTTAAATGCTTTTGAAGTATTAATTGTTTATTATATATTATCCTTCCGCTGTGAGATTCTGTGATTGTTTTTCTCTTCTTTCTTCTTTTTCTTCTTTTTCCCAATAACTACCTGTATTTGCGATTTGTTGGATCGACATGTGTGGTTATTGTCGATTTGAACGATCAAAAATTGTGGGTCATTACAGTTGTCAACATCCAAAAGGTGGAGATTGTTGGAGAATGGAGTTTTGATGACAACAACCTTAATATTAATTGATTATACAATATATACTAACACTTTTGTGTTGAATATATATATGCATATATGCAGGATTTATATATAAGAAATATTACTAAAGACTATATAGTTTTAAAGAAGTTAGATATTCAGAGTTCATAGATATTTCAAGACTCATGAGTATTCAAGATTTCAATAGTTCAAGAATTCAAGACTAATATAGTTAAAGAGTCTAGATTATGTAAGACTCTAAAAAGCACTCCAAGTTTAAATTATGATTTTCAAATTCTGTTTTCAAATTCTATCTTTAATCCTCTCTATTCTATTTTTCTATATTTACTATTTTTTTCTTTCTTACTTTAATTTTGTTTTTAAACTCAAGTTTTATATGTTTGTACTTTATATTTATATAGTTTTAAACTTTATAATTTTATAAATATGTTTATATAGTTTATGTTTATGTTTTCATATGATTTCCTACTTTATAATACTAATTTATAACATTATATTTTAATTCAACAATTTCCAGAATTATATTTATATTAAAACAATTGAAAAATGCTCAAAAATTAATTTTGAACTAAGTATATGTCGACATATAACTGTTATTTTTTCAATTTTAAAAGGAAGTGACTTTACACTATTTGTGATGGTTATAGAGCGTTGCAACCTTTCACATACTATAAAAAGGGTTTGAATTCGATTTTTTAATCACTCCTTCTCCACTTTCACTCTCTTTCATTACACCATTATTTTACATCATTTTTATGATTCCTATACCTATACTCTGCCGAATTCAATTCCGTTTTCACTAATCTTCTTCTCTCTGCACTCTCTACTCATTTCTCACTGAATCAAGTTCTATTGAAGAGTTATAGGGTTGTTTGTAATTTTTTGATAAGTGTTTGTGAATCAGTGTTTTCTTTGTAGCCGTGAAATCAAGGAACAAAGTAGGTGTTTTCCTTGTTATCGAGAAATCAAGGAACCGGAGCAGTGTTAACCTTGTAGTCGTAAAATCAAGGGTTGTACTTGATTATTGATATAGTAATAAAACTCTGTGCAATCCCGCGTTGTGCAGGACTGGACGTAGGAGCAATCAAAACCAGTATAAAATTCGGTGTGTTCTTTCCTTTTCTACATTTTTATTTCTGTTTATCTTGCATCTATGTTTGATTCTGTGTCTGTGATTATTTCTATGGTGTTTGATTCATATAATTTATCACATAAGATTTAGGTTTTATTTAAATTCTCAAAAACACTATTCACCCCCCTCTAGTGTTTTTTGGCCTTAACAATCCTTTTCGCAGTCCCTAACATATATATATACACATCGACCCACACAGTCGGACAATCAAATTCAAAACCAAACATTTATATTTTGCATAGGCGTACCTTATTCGAGCGTTACTAAAGAAAAGTAATAAGCGTTAAGCAACAAACGAGCTTTCTCAATAGCCAAACTCAATCCAATTAGCTCCATAACCTGTTATCAACTTAGGTGGAATTCATTATTTTTATAATCGTATAATATTGGTTCAAACATCCAAGTTACCCATTCATAAACCATCCAACTTATATGAAGTTTATATATATAACACCAATTAGCAATCCATTCAGATTCATTAGACTTGGATTGATTCGTTTATTAGTTTCCAACCAAGTTCAAATCTATATCCATGCCATATCTTTCAACCAAACAATTCATTGATTTCCACATTATACTTGGATTCATCCAGATACGTTCAATTCATTTATTCTAGATTGGTTTTCAATCAAGTTTATTCATCCTACTTTTAAATTTAACTTTTGTTGAATTCTATACAAATTATCAAACATATAATAAACAAACAAGGCATAACAATTCAACCAAAACATCTTGATTCAATATTAATATTTCTCATTTGCTTTCACTTTAGTTTCACATTAGTTGATTAATATTGGATTAATTTCCATTCAATTATGATCTCATAAGTGAAATCTCATCTCATTATATTAAACCATCTTAGTTTAATATTCCAATTTGAATCTTATTCAAGTCATTCAAACAAATCAATATTATCGTCATTTGAGAAAAATATAAAAATATAATTTGGGTAAAAATAGTATAAAAATAATTTTATTATCAATTACAAATACGCGCTCTCATGTATACACTCAAACTCAATCTAGGGCTTTACAAACTCTATCTCTATCGAGTTACGCCACAGAGCCAAGGTTGTCACTAAACCAATAGCTCTAATACCAATTGTGAAGGCCCGTAAATCCGTACCTTTTGAGCTGACGAATTACAACCCACGTCCAACCCAAACTGAATGAAATTATGGATCTTAAATAGAAAGAAATTAGAGGATGAGAAGTATAAGGAAATAAATGTTATAATAGAAGAAAAAGAAGAACAACGCCTCATAATCTCACAGCGGAACGAATAAAATATAATATATCAAATCTCTTTACACAAAAAGAAACTATATATATACCAATAATCAGAGTATATCATATATCAGACACAATGGAAATAAAATCTAAATAACTAATGGTGAAGTCTCTTGCTTCCAGCTCCTGAAACTCCAAGCGAAACCTAACCTGGAAATATACTCAGTCTGACCCGAGCACATTTGAATCAAAGCAAAATTCACCCGGATCAGTCTGGAATACTATTCAGTAATAAATTCACATGGCAAACAACTTGTTTAACTTTAGAAAACCCTTTTGAAAGAGAGGATGATAGTAAGACTAGACCACACATAAACACAGATGGTTTTTACCTTAATATAACCCAAGACATTTTTGATATATCAAAATCCAGTGATATTATAATAATGTCTATCAAATCATAAATAAATAACCATCTAGCAGAACGCTTGCATCTCACGCTCTACATATTCATCATAAAATCAAAAACCGCAGGGCACTTATGGGAGATTGGATTCCAACTATGGCAAGGTATGGGACCACCTCCCGATCAGTGTACCTTTGGAGATGAATACACTGGGGTTCAACAAGAACATCTTGTAACCCAGGCTAAGCATGACCGATCACTCATTTAACTTGAGTGGACGAATATATCATTACCACGGTTGGGGGAAAACCAACCGAAGGTTGGTTATACAAAAATAAGGAACAACCGAGGCATTTTATTTCTCCAGATCAGGTAATGATATACCGCGCTTGGGTATGACCCAACTAGCCATGTGACTTAACCGATTTCTGCAATTTCCTGGTTGTTGAGGCTTGAGGTCATGTTTATCCTTTTAGAACAATACATCTCCATTTACTCCGAGTGTCACATTGTCAGATTCGTCAAATAACTAATTGACGTCCACAAATATACTCTGGTTGTTAAGCAAGAGAATTTCTCCACCACCAAACTTGGTACATTTGTAAAAATCAACCGTATGCGGTTATTTGGAAATACCCTGTCAGACATTCGTCCATACAAGTCATCCAGGAATAGGATGAACCGAAGGCACCCTCCTACCTCATCCTATATAGGAATCGCTTAAAGGATCAATAGCGAGAAGTCCTTGCAATCCAAATATTTCAATCACGACAGAGTCACAATCAAAAGATCTCTAGTTGCAACATAGAGAAATTTATCAAGTAGTTACTCCGCTCACAAAGATCAACGTCCTTCAATGCGCCATCTTTATAGGCCTGCAAGTTAGTCGCTTTCGCATAGTTGATTCGAAGTGGTGTTTGGTCTAGTACCCATTCCGATCTCTTTGAAACAACACGTCAAAAGGTCCAAATAGAATAATTTATTTAATGGTCGATTTTTTAGCTATCAAATTATAACAGTACTGTTAAGTACATTGGCAGCTTAGGTCCTTTATATTAAAACTCCACATTCAAACCATTCCATCGATTCTTAGAATCGATTCATAAATCTGACCTTATTAAAACTCTTCTGTTTCTATTACTTTGAAAATAACGATATAATTTCCCCATTCCCTTTCCATTTCCCCAAATTTGGAAATATTGTTACATATACTTAACCCAGAGCTATAAGTTTAAATACCAATCTTATATGGTCAAAATAACGTCAACGACATATTCTTTAATAATATATCCTAAACAGTTTCACAATCTTATGCACTTAAATCTTACAGTCTTACTAACGAAAAGTATAACTAAATTTCAAAACCAGTATTATCCTTTTCCATCTTTACTAAGAAACCAATACTATTGACTTATTTCTTTGAGTAAGGGTGTTTACCAAATTTGCTATTGGCCAATCAATGCAAATGAAACAATTTTATGAAAAACCCAGTAGCTTTTATTTTATTTCTAAATCTTTTGCAAATTTAAGTTGAAATTATTCCTTAAGAAAATAATAAATCGTTCCAATATTCTTACCCACTACAAACTAATACTATCCCTTGATAACAGTGAAG
Source organism: Allium sativum (assembly GCA_030737875.1). Taxonomy (NCBI): domain Eukaryota; kingdom Viridiplantae; phylum Streptophyta; class Magnoliopsida; order Asparagales; family Amaryllidaceae; genus Allium; species Allium sativum. The sequence continues at coordinate 415,482,672 of CM060913.1, read as the reverse complement.
TCGTTCAAGTTGGGGTATTTTAATTACCTCTCAGACCTTGACCGACAACGTTCTTACCTTAAGATAATGAAAGTTTGCAACTCAAAAATCTTATATTTCATTTCCATTTCCATTTACTATGGTTTTATAAACCATTTTCTTTTTTTGAAAAACCCACTTTACGTGCTAATTCCTTTTACTTAATTAAATATAACCTACTTGAAACTCCTACATTAACTTGCGTGTCACATTTACAAACTTTGTTGGTAAACTTGGATTATAATCCCTTTGTAAAACTCTTGCTAAACTGAAATCAAAGCTTATTTCTACTAGATCACTTCTTAATTTAATTTTTAATTAAAAAGTGATCTCTTTGATTATTATTAATAATTTACTTCGACATTAACTACATTAATAGTGGTTAAGTTCATTATTAACTAGAAGTAGAATAATTAATCATTTTTAAAAGATTATTAAATAATAAATAACTTTATTAACAATAAAAAAATTGAAAATCAATTGAAAATATAGTTAATCAAAGATTAACTAACTTTTAACAATATTCGAATATTCAGAAAACTATTGAGTAGATTAATTTAAATCAAAATAACCCAATCGTCAATTTCAAATTAAAACAGTCGATTTTGTCAACCGTAAACGTCAATTAAAATGTTAACTGGTTTTCCTTCATCTTTCCCCCCTTAAATTAATTAATAACTTGATTAATTTAAAAACATCATTTAATTGTTTTATAAAAATAATTATTTAATTTCACAAACCTGTAGGTTAGTTTCTAACTCTCTGCTCAGAAAACAACATAAGAAATCGTTATATAAAACGTTTAATATTCTCTTTCACAAAACTTGATTTTAAATATAAATATATTTATAGAACTTCTATTTTAATTAACTTATATAAAATAAACTTAAAAACTTCCATTCAGTTATAAAATAATTTTTATAACTTAAAACTTCATCAATTGCCAATAAGACATCAGAAACAATAGATTTTAGGCCTCCACTACCAACCACATAATCAATACTATCGATTGATTAAAATCACAACAACGATTAATATGCATTCAATCACCAACATCCAAACATGTTTTGATATCATTTGGGGCAACCAATTCATATATATAAATAATATGCACAATAAATAACATACAATTTATTTGAGGAATCTAGTTAGATTCCTCCAATATGCTCTTCCCTGCATCACATATCACAATAATATACGAAATGATTTTATTATAAAATGCACTTAAATGACGAAATATAAATAACGTCAACCAATCAATTAATAAACCATCAATAGCATCCAATAACCCAATTTTATACTATCGACGATAAGCTATAATTATATGAATTTAGCACATCATGGTATTGTAAAAAAGTATGAGAGTTAACTCACATTCATTTCGATCGATGATTTCCGCGCCGTTTTATATAATCTCAAACATACGTTTGAAATTACATAAAATCCCAACATCTTCTGATTGACACCAAACCATCTCGATCGCCTTGGCTTCTTCGCCACGATCCCAATGAGTCCTATTTTATTAATTTTTATTCATGTATGAATAAGTTATCGTTGATACAAGTTTTAAATTGATTTTAAATTAACTTATAAACTAATAATATTATTAATATTAAATTATTACCCGTTTAACGTTAAGACCAATGATTAGCACATATAATAACTCAACGTTAGATTACTTTCCCGCGTTTTCCCTATTTACACATCTTCTCCCCCGATATCCTCCTTCCTCTCTTCAAAGTCAGACCATGAAACAACTCGACATCATTTGAAGCTTCAACTTTGATGATCTGCCACACCTGGACCCACGCAGACATCACCACGGGAATCCCTTTCCTCCGCTGCCCCTTCGACCTTAGACCCCATCACCAACGAGCCTTCGACATGCCAGAAAACCCATTCGACCATAACTCAGACAAACCCCAGATTCTCTGGCTATTGTCCACCATAGCCGATCACACCTCCACCATACTGACCGCCTTCAATCACCCTTCCGTCGACCTTCAGACAACTCCGCCTGATGACGACTATAGCCCCTCCGATTTAATCAAATTCCGATTGAACTCAAACTTTGTTTCGAAAAATACACCCCTCCGATCTTCTAACTCTCATCGCCACCACAACCAATATCAGCTCCTCCGACCAAAAGAAGAAACGTATCCCTCTTCTTCCTGAACAACTTCCCTTTAGACCATACAACCTGAAATCGATCACCTTGCACGCATATCCACGGAGAATGGAAGGGTAGGCCGATTCCAATCAGCACAGGCCACCGTTGGCCAGGAAATGAGCAGGAAGCTGGCAACCTGATCTACAACTTTCCTTTTGGTAGTACCTCTAGAATCTTCACGGAATTGGAGTTATAATTTATTTCGTAATAGAGGACTTAAACGCAAAATTTGAATTGAGGTGAATGGTGATGAACGTATGGGTTTAGAAGGCTGAAAGAATATGGGTATATAAAGTGGGAAATAATATTATTTTAAGGTAAAGTGACTAACAATATTTTATTTCGTGCCTATCGCCATTTCTGAACGTTGTTTATAATTTCCTGTGCTCACATACAAACTTCATTCATAACGAAAATGGACGGTATAATTTGATATTACGATCCTAGTGAATCGTATTTCGTCGAACTCCGAGTCCGTTTGTAAAAATGGCGCTCGTTCGAGTCCAAACAGTCAATTTATTTGTATTTAATTTTTCTACACTCACACAATAACTCTAATTGACGCGAAACTTAAAATCTAGCAATAATAAGCTTTTATGGTCACAATAAAATTTGTTTCGCTAAAAACGAAGGTCGTTTGAATAAAATCCCTTTTTAAGGATCTAATTTAAATTAAAATAACCCGGTTTTAACATGCCTCAGTATAATAATAGTAAAATATTATAATCAGACATATTAGGGCAGAATTTCATATAATACCAAAATAAAATACCCCGGGCTGAGTTTTTGGATAAGTCAATATTCAGTAAAATAAAAATCCTTTATTTTCGTGCAATAAATCGTTATATTATATAAGCGAATTCCAGTAGATTCGGATGTTTCTTGTTCCAAAGAAATCCGACTTATATTAGATCCTATACAACCAATTGAAGTTCAAAACGTAATATTACGAACTACTGTGTTGCTGCAGCTCATTTTATAATAAAATTAAAAAATACGCATTCTAACGTCGTTTATTAAACGAATCGTTAATATAACTCAAAACCAACAACACTAAATCCTTTTAAATTGCTAGTTCACATTATATTGCAAATCCAACAATTTCCGACCAATTTGGAATTAAAATATTATTGTATTATTTATATTAAAAAATATTCAAAATTATTAAATTTAGTTATTTAATTTTGAATCAACATTTAAAACAATAAAATAAATATAAATACTTGACCAGAAAATAAGGGACATTAAAGTGTAAGTCTAGAATGCTTTTGAACCGGGAAAATTATTCTTACCCAAATTAATGTCTTCAATAATGTTTATGAAAACATGCAAGTTTTTCCTTGATGTATTTACCCATGTTTCTGCACACTGTTCATTTTGGAGAAATAATTTGTTAATTCAACTTGCCAATTTTACATTATCCCATGAATGCACATTTATTTCTTTCCATTCCTTTTTGAATCAGTGAATTAAACAAAATACTTTTTCCCTGGAAATCATTCGATCATTTGCATTTGCACTTGTGTCTTACTCTAGCTTGGCTTGCTTCATGACTGTATACCCATGAATACATATACATAAGTATACATATATACACTTATGTGTGTATATATGTATGTTATGCATGTGTATATGCCACTGCCACTCCTTGGTTTCTGTACACAACATTGAATTGTGTATGGTGACCATTTTTTTACCACATTTATACTGTTTTGCTTCACCTGAGCTTGTACACTGATGCATGTTTCCTTATTTTCTTTGATATCCATTTGAAGCTTACATAGTTCTGCCTACATCTCTTGGCAAATCTGGCACTTGTTGTATTGGCATTTCTGACTGAAGTATTTAAAAAAAAAAACTTTGTAGTTGAGACATAACTAAGTATGCTTTCTACCTTATTGTCTCTAACCACCCTTGCATGTTGCACTTGTGTTTAATATGCTCTATATTTTCATGGTGCAATTTTTATGTGCACTCTCCACTGTGCATGATCACTTGCATGTTGAAGCATGTGTAATGTTCATTTGCATTGTTTGTGCACTCATGCCTTGTGTACATGTTGAATCTCATGCACTTGCATCTCTTTGTTGGTATGACCTGGATATTGTGGCTTGCACACTTGTTTAATTTGGGCTTGACTTCTTTGAGCTTAATTTTTTGTTATCCTCCTGCTTCCATGGCCAGTTTGTAGAATTTGCTAACCTTGTGTGTTGATGCTTGCACATACATTTGTGCACTTCATTTTGCTCTGTTTTATATTACCCATATTCACGCAGTCATGTTGACTTTCATATATATATATATATATATGTGTGTGTGTGTGTGTGTGTGTGTGTGTGTGTATCGATTTGTCCATGTTCACTTGTCTTTGCTTCTCCCAGTTTTTTTTGTTGCTGCACCATATTGTCTTGTGCATGTCATATACATGTTCATGCTGATTGCTTCATACTTGAACCTGGAGTTGTGTGTTGAGCTATGGCTTGACCATGGCTTGACCTGTCTTGTTTGTGTGCTTGAGTACTCCTAATCATTTCTTTTGTGCATTTGAAACTTGAACTGGGATGTTGCATGTTGTCACTTGCCTTTGTGCTCTTGACGTTGATCATGTGCTGATCATATCATGCATGTTGCATAACATACATACATATATAAATACACATATGTGTATATATAGATATGTGTGTGCGTTTATGTCTGCTTGGATTGCTTTTTTCACTTATATTGAATTTCTTGGTTTATGTGCACTCACTAATGTTTGACCATATTGTCCCATGCACATTATCAATATATGTGTACATACATACACATGTACGTGTATACATGTATCGTGCATTTGCAATTATATTTTCTACATACATCAACAGACCACTATACATTATGTCATGGTTGGTCAAGGTCAGCAGACCACAATTGTAAGTTGAGACTTGTCTTGATCAGTAGATCGCTATAGTTGTGTTGAGGCTGATCTACAAGAACTAGATATATGGTCTACCTTATGGTATTTATAGTGAATATATCACAAGTAGTCTAGACACAAAATAGATGTATATACATATCATACCAAGTCAGGAAATATGGTGAGAAATATATCAAAATTCTAAGGCAAATAAATTTATATTTGCTAATGTGTAAATCAATTTTTGTTCTAGTTTACTCTGTGTGTTTCTGTGATAGGTATACAACTGATTAGATTGACTCTGAAGCAGACTGAAGACAAAGTGAGTTAGTGATGCAGATGTCTATATATGAGAGAGTGAATGTAACTGAGTTTGTATATGAAACTGAGTGACTGAGTGTTGTAGTGAGGAACCAAACACACAAGTAGAATTGAATGTATAATATGAGTGAGATGTACAATAGTGGAGTTAGACGTTTGTACTATTCAAATGTTAAAATAAAATTATTATTTGAATATTTAAATTCTTTTGCAATAGTATTCTATTCAATAAATATTTATTTTTGTATGTGATGTAGAATAGAATAGTACAGTTACAAACACATTTATATAACAACAATATATGTGTCTGTTATAATCAAACAAAAATCATATTGTTATATCAACAATCTCACATTTTTGATGATGACAAACATATATTAAGATTTTGGATACAATTAATGTGTTTGACAGTGAAGCGTATAACTCCCTCTATAACAGAACTCCTCCTGTATATGTGCATATGAGTGAAGAAAAAATAATTGAATTTCCAATATTAAAAATATTCATGAAATATTCACTCATCAGTCAAAATTTTAACCATTCTCCCCCTTTTGTTATCATCAAAAGGATATAAAAATTGAAATAGTGATGATAATAAACTAGAAATATAGGTTCAAAATCAAGAGGGAGAATGTATACCGTAAACCTCAATTAATAAAAAAATCATAATATTCTTAAAACTAGAGGCAAATTTCACATTTTAGAATGATGGATTTACTATGAATTTTATAAAATGGAGAGAGTTATAAAATGACACAAATTCCAATTATTTTCAAATAAATTTTAAAATTAATCACAAAATTATAAAGGATTTGATCTATAAATATAATTTCAAATCAAGAAATAAAATCAATATCGCAAATCCTAAAAATTATCAACCAAAAAATCATAATACATCATAGATAGTAACACATTTTACAATTTAGAAAATAGATTGATAGGTTGGATTTTACATTACAAGGAGGATATCATATATATATATATATATGTATATTCTTTTTGTTTACTTTTCTTTTTATTTTAAGAGCACACTAACCATGCATAGTCTGCAAGGACTTTTAAATGGGATTAGTCACAACTTAAATTATAAGTAATCTCTAACCATGCATGACCATATCTAGGTTTTTTTAATGAAGTTAGAGAAACACTTATTATATAAAAAATCTCCTCAGTATATAAAACCAAAATGAATGATAGAACTATGGAAGGTACAAAGATGGTTGTGAAATAAATTTCTAAATTAATCATATTATGAAATATGCTAAACCGTACCGGGATATTTTTAAATTTCCGATTATCTCTTTTTATGAAAAATAATGTAGACACATTTTCTTCATAAATTTTGAAACAGTACTTTCTTTAACGATTAAAAAAATAAACTCTCCACATAAATATAAAACCATAATGAATGTCAGAAGGATGATACGAAAAGAAGGTGTTCATGAAATAAGCACCAATTCAAATATATTATAATATATGTTCAAACAGATTAAGAATTTAAATAAAGTTCCACTTGTTGTGAGATATATTATAGTCACAATCCATCACAATTTCAAAAATCTGATAATAATTTTGATGAGTTTCAAATATAGTTTAGTTTGGTTAATGATTTCAAATTTTTGAATAAATAACCAAAAATGATTTTAAAGTTGAAAACATCAATTTCAGGAGGGATTCTTAGCAAACTATACAAGACGAAAACCAGTTTTTAAAAAAATCAATCAATTGAATGTGAAACACTTATAAGATAGATACCATTTGGAGCTCCTAATTGGCTACAAAAGTCAATGAAAAACTATACATTGATTTTTCAACTTGTCATGCACACATCAGGCATAAGCAAGCAAATCTAGCAATTTAGTTCCATTTATCAGAGTAACAATCTTCCATTTTAGAACAAGATTTAAAAGAGAGTTTTTTAGAATATTTACACCAAGCCTTAATATACAATTCATTATCCAAGATTAAAAATAGTTCATTTGAAATCACTTGAAGAGATGTGTAAATTTTAAGATTCAATAAATCGATCGCAAAATATTACCAATTTCAAATCCAAGAAGTGTGTGAAATTCAAAATATCAACAATATCAAATGATTTCAAAAATCAAATATCCAAGCCAAATGATCATGATTTAAAAGCAAGTTTCGAGATGCAACAAAACAATCTATGCAAAATGGTTTTCAATACAAAAATGGTCAAGCCCATCCAAAAAACTAATGAAATTATCGCAACTTATCAAAAGCAGTTTTCAAGTAGTGTATTGTTATGAGTGTAGCTTTTCAAGTCTTTCTAAAATGTATTAGAAGAAACTCAAAACAATAGAGTTATGAGAAATTTCAATAGCTATTCGGATAAAAAAATTAGAATTCTGAATAACAATGTTCAAGATATGATAAGAATGCTTCAGCACTGTTAGAAATTCAAGAATTAGTCAAAAATTAAACTTCAGAACGATTGTGGATATTTACAAATTTGAATTCACAATTTGGAAATCATCAAAGCACGAGAGTTTTAGATAAATGAATCTAATTTCCAGTAAATCATGAATATTGCAATTTGAGGTTAAGAAGGTCAAGAAATTAATAAAAATGATATGACAATATCAAAGCCATATAGTATTAAAAGAAAGAGAGAATAAGAGGAAGAATAAAAAAGAAAAAATAGACATACAAAAAATGTGAGTCCAGATATCATACTAGATTTACAACTGATGTTGTGGATCTTCAACTCGAAAGTTATGGCAAAGGAATACTGAATGGTTCAAAGATCTGGAACAACTTGAATTCAAATTTTCTTTCGCAAAGTGTTCCTCAGCCTCCTCCGGTACCTAGCTGTTTATAGGATCGAGTGGTATAACAAAAGCTATAAAACCACGCCTAAATTTGTTCACGTTTTTCGGTTCCTAAACCTGTTTATATAATAATCCATCAGAATTTACCATTTTTCCCTTAGGAACCTAAATATGTTTAGTTTTAGTCACCACTGAATTTGTAAATTTTGGGAACCTCATTTGTTTAAGTGGATTGTTATTAAACCAACATTTATTTTGACTGTGGTTGGCGTTTCCACAATATAAGCAATTTGAAGAAATTGAGAATTTTTGAGAATTTTCAGTTAAAATTCCAATTCCGGGTCCTTTCTTGTTTTCAAATAAGAAATAATTTTCAATAGAGAATCCAAAGGATTTTGGCAATTTGAAAACTTCTTAAAATTTGACTCACAATCATTGACTTTGGATTTCAACGTGCTATTCTCATTTAAAAGATTCTCAATTTTGGCTTTAGACTCAGAACTATCAATTTCAAATCGATTACGCTTTTCAATTTCAAGTTTTTCAAATTTCTTGGAATTTTCAATTTCTTTTTCCAAATCATGATTTATTTCAGAAATTTCAATCTTATTTTTTTCAGAAATATGTTTTTGTTTTGAAGTAACTTGAAATTTAATTAACTCTTTTTGAAAAGATGTGCATTTATTGCATTTGAGATTTTTGATTCTCTCGATTTCAATTTTAAGCTCATTCGGAATTGTTTCAACTTTCAGCTAGCTTACCTTTCTAAAAAAATTCATGTTTGGAATTTTTATTCATCTTAAAATTTTATAAATCCTTTTGCAGAACAATATTTTTATGAATTAGCTTATCCTCATGATTTTTCAAAATCAAATTTTCATTTTTAAGCTGTTAAATTTTTTCATTAAAATGAGCAAATTCCTTTTCTAAATTTGAATAATTTTTGCAATTGGAGCTTTTAAATTCCTTGACGTTTTCTAGTTCCAAAACATCAATTTTGCTACTCAACTCAAGAATCTCATATTTAAGATTTTTATTTTCAATTTCAGACTCTCAACAGATTTAGTTAAATTATTACAAAGACGAATCAGATCTTCATATGAAAAGTCTCCATTGTTTGAATCGTCATCTGTTAAGTCTTCATCTGTAAATCCTATCAAGCATAAGTCTGAATCTGAGTTGACTTTCCTAGGTTTTGAGCTACTATTGTCCTTTCTTCCATATAGCGCAACGAAAGTTTTTCAAATTTCCTGCACAGTTTTACAATGTGATATAAGTTTAAATTAACCAATACTAAGATAAGAATAAATAATACGTATAGCACGACATTGATAACTTTATTCTTCTTATCTAGGGAAATCCATCACTCTAGTGTTAATAGGAAATACCTACCCTGGTACCACTTGAGCTCTAGTTGCCTATGGTGGCACTCTTGTGTACCTCAGACACTGATTTTACATCCGGGATCTGGACATGGACTAACTAATACTAGGGCATGGGGAGGGGAGAGAGTCAATGCTTCGCCACACACATTACCGATCACAAGGCACCATCACAAATGAACCATCTATGATACCACTTGTATGATCCAGATTAACCCTAGAGGGGTGATTAGGGTTTATTGCAGTTTTGAGATATATAAAAATATCACGACTCAGATCACAGCAGTATAAATAAATGAAGAAAATAAATGATACAGATTTTACCCAGCTTTGACAAACCCCGTCTAGAATTAAAACAATCTCTGTGCTTACAAAATGCCTCTAAATTGGGAACATCTGCTCCCAACTGTTCTAATTCTACACTCAAACCCCAACACTGATCTTTATCCCCAAGATCAGATTTTCCTCGAATTACAAACCCGTAACTCGCAATCCCTAGTTCATAGAAAACTAGAGAACTATAGTTTAATATAAAAATAAAACAACTAAAAATATAACTAAAATAAAAACCCTAGTTTAAAAATTAAAACAATTGAATAAAACGGTCGGCCCCTTTTTGTTCAGCTTGGTTAATCAATGCTTTGGCCCCCTTTTCTTCAATGGCCACTTAGGGTTTTTCATCCCAAATCAAGTTGCGACTCTAAATGTTCTAATTAAAATTATGATAGCTCGAATGATTTTGCTCCTTGTTGAATGATTTGGGGAATTGCAATTGAAACCTTTGTGAATAATTCTAATTTTAATTTCTTTTGCTCTTGAATTTGTTGCTTTGTTTTCGATATATGTCGATGATGAATTGTGTGTATTATATAGGGTATAGAAACCCTAATTTCCTCTGATTTCATTTGAATGACTAGGCACTTGATTGTTTCATGATTTCTCGAATGATATTTTGGTTTAATGTCGTGAATGTCGAATTGATTTTTTATGCCCAAAATTATGAATTCATGTATATCTGGAATGCTTTTGAACATGGAAAATTATTCTTGCCTAAAATAATGTCTTCGGTAATGTTTATGAAAACGTGCCAATTTTTCCTTGATGTATTTACCCATGTTTTTGCTCACTGTTCATTTTGGAGAAATAATTTGTAAAGTTAACTTACCAATTTTACTTATCCCATGAATGCACATTTATTTCTTTCCATTCCATTTTGAATCAATGAATTAAAAAAAATCCTTTTCCCTTGAAATCATTCAATCATTTGCATTTTGTGACACCCTATGTCCGTTAATGTCACACTTTATCAGAATGCATTAAGTTTCGTGAAGCATTAATGGTAAACATAAACAGAAACTTTACAAGACAGATATAAAATAACAGCGGAATTTAAAACTTTATTAAACAGAAAACATCGTGGTCCGAAACATAGTTACATCATAAGTCTGAAATACAGAAAACCCATTACATCAAGTTAAAACTTCAGTCTTATACTAAAATCATCAGAGTACAATAGTGAAAGAAGCAAAGTTCCCGATAAATATAGCCATATCAGGGAAGACAGGAAATCAAAGTGGTACATATAAGCTCCAAGCAGAATTAACGAGAGAATCCAAATCAAGCCTGAGTATTCCCACCCTGAGAATCTGGGGGGAAACGTAAGAGAGAGAAGAGGAAACAAAATGGGTCTGACATAAAATCTGGCGAGTCCAGTTACTTTTAGCATACAAATAAGTAAAAGCATCATGGAAGGCATATAAACTGGATGAGAGAGATAACAGTATCATAAGGCAGGTATACCAGACTGAGCAAGATAAACAGAATAAACATGACAGAACATATTGCGCTTCTCAAGTACTTTTCTCTGCACCAATACTAGCATAACAAGAACAAGATGGTAGACTTAGGTGTACTTCTAGTGGCAGGTTTTACCCCAACACAAATAGCAGGTAGCCCAACAGGAATGACAGGTGTTACCCCCAACAATAACAATAGGCTCCCAACAAGCAAGACTAGATTTACCCTAATTACTACCCCCTATCGATTGACTCCCTACCCGTAGATACCTTTGTTGTCCTCACAGTAGGATGTATCACTTACTAAAGTGGCAACCCTATTATTTTCAAGATGCATAGCTATATCTACTGATATCACATCGTTTTATCTTCTCTACCAGGCGGACCCATGCATGCACATGACTCCGATGGAACGGACCATCAACACCCTCACTCAAGTGACCACTTATAATCAGCTTAGTAAGCGTGCCCCGACCCCGACCTAGTATGAGTACTTGTTTGATACCAAGATGGGTTACTGGCTAAAACGGATCACACACAACAGATGATACAAGCTTCCTTCCTTGGCTTGCATCCCCACTACTAGGATTTTAGCAGGTTATGCCTAACAGTTTAACAAGGTTGCATAACTCATTACATGTAAAACAGGTCAAGCTTGTCGGGTATATATATATATATATATATATATATATATATATATATATATATCCCGCCCCCACAGATTTAACAAGATTAAACGCCCACTGATCCAAGCAAGTGTACTTAACCCCTAATAAATTTAACAGGTTCAAGTAACCCCCCAAATATTTAAACAGGTTAAGTATTACAGGTTAACAAGTTATCCATTTATGGCTGTTAATGGACTAGAACTCCCACATTAAGTCTACTACTTGTGGATGCTAGATATGTCGGGCGGTTCCTGGTATACTTCTACCACAAGTCTGACTTAACCTCATGACTTAGTACCGTTACATGTACATTTATGCAATCGACCCCTCACTAGATTAACCACTTGTGGACGCTGGATCTGCCGGGCGATTCCGGGTAGACTTCTACAACAAGTGTAATCCAACCTCGTGTCTAAGTGCGGTTATAGTTTCTAATTACTGCAAATCTAGTAAGGTTCATTATTAATCAATTTTCATGTTTATCGAAGATTATTCCCCAAATCCTAGTTTGATTCACAATACAAGTTATGCCCCAAATTAAAGTTTTAGATCAAGGTACAAATTATGCCCAAATCCCAATCATGTTTTAATATAAGTTATGCCCCAAATTAACATTCCCCACTGTTCCCAATTTCGTGTGCTCGCATATTTCAACGATAGGCCTAGGCTCGAAGTTAGCCTGACTATAAAAATAAAAAGGGAAATTGGGAAAGAAGAGAACATGATTAGGCATAATAACAAGACAGGCATATGATGACAAAAGTAAGCATACTAACAGGATAGGTATATGTTGAAATGATTAGGCATACTAACAGAATGGACATAATAAATATGGGCATGCAAGAACTAAACAGAGGATCAGGTGTACAAGTAATGCCAGATCTGTTTAGTTATGATTTAGGTTACTAACATGCACAGGTTTAGATCCAATTTATAAACATGTCAAGACTAATACTAATTGTTTATATATAAAAATAACATGAACTCACTGTGACCAGATCTAAAGAACGGAGAATCGATTGTTGATGTTGTAGCAGAGATTCTTGAATACATATAAATTGTTGCTGCAGAAGAATAGGCTATTTTAATCTAAGTTTGGGCAACACCTTGTTGTCTCCATTGTTTTTGGGTGAATAAAACAATGAGAATGAGGTCCTATTTATAGCCTAAGGTCAATGAATCTTGCTTAGAAATGTGTCCAAGTACACAGAAATGGATCTGTCCAGATTTGACTGGGGTCGACCCCAGGGATGACATACGGGTCGACACCCCTGTGTAGGGGTCGACCCATGGGTCGACACCCATAGAGGATGGGGTCGACCCCCAATGGGTCAATTTCCCCCTTTTCCCCACTGTGATTTCGAATTTTGGATTTGATTTATTTATATTTAAATGACTTATATGTATATAAACTTCAAACCTTAATATCTTCTTCATACGATGCCTGTTTTACGCAAACTCAGAGTCTATCTTAAGTAGAATTCTGAGACGAAGGCAATGGTGTAGTCCATTTTACTTAATTACTAATTTTTAATCAAGTATTCTTTAGTTTATCATTATAGTGTTATCAAAATTACGGGGTGTTACTTTCTCCCCTACTTAAAGGATTTCGTCCCCGAAATCTCCAAGTAAAGCAGAATGTATATCTGAACATCCATCATCCATCTACTCATCCACTAATCACAGACATCCATGGTCCTTAAAAGATTTCTAATGCTTTTATGAACATATGCAAAGGTTTGTGTATAGGTCCCTATGCTAATGTAGAAGATCACGCGGTCTACTGATTTAGTTGACCTCCTTAATGCAATGTATGTTAGTGCCATGAATCCAACATGTAAGCATATAATCCTATATATCCTATAATTGCTATAAGCGTGCACAATCATACATCCAAATGCAACATCAACATGATGATACACCCATTTCCATCCATAAAAGAAGAAAACATTTCACATGCATCCATATGCAGTGTGAGAGTGATTGAGCCGATCTAGTGCCTAATGTGTGTGTATATGCATCTACAGGAAACCATTAGCAACCACTTGCATCCATCAAACATAACATGCTTCAAACACTTGTTTACATCCATGGGTTCCATACCTAAAGGTCGAAGATTCGATCGATAGGAAATACTTAAACGATAGAGACAAGTACGAATAAAAGCTTTGGAAAAAGAAGTTAAGAACATACCCTTGAAAAGAAAAGGGTACGAAGCGTGAATCTTGTCTTCAGTTTCCCCAGTTGCATTCTCGGGTTCTTCTCCCTATTGAACTTTCATCAACTTGACCTCTCGATTGCGTAGCTTCTTAACCTCTGATCCATGAATACGGGTAGGGACTCGTCTAACTGTCGCCTCCCATTCCACCTCTACTTCCTCAAACATACTCGACTCAACTACTTCTATGGTATCATGCAAGCACTTCTGTAAATGAGAAACATGGAAAACATCATTAACACCGGAAAGTCTCTCTGGTAGCTTTACTCTATAGGTCATTTGGCCAATCCTTTCTGTTATGGGAAATGGCCCTACAAATCTTGGTGCCAATTTACTTACAGATCCAAAACGAACCACATTCCTCAAAGGTGATACCTTGATGAAAACCTCTCCCACTTCAAACTCAATATCGGTCATTCTCTTATCTGTGTAGGACTTATGCATGTCCTGAGCTGTCTTCATGCACCTTCGAATAAGATCATTCTTTTCTGAAGTTTCTCTAATAATCTCAAGTCCAAGTAGAAGCCTTCATGTAGACTCCCACCAATAAATCGGTGATCTACAGGGTCGTCCATACAATGCCTTGAAGGGTGCCATGCCAATACTAGCCTGATAACTGTTGTTGTAGGCAAATTCTACCAATGGAAGATGCTCTTCCCAAGTCCCTCCGAAGTCTAGGATGCACAGTCTTAAAATATACTCAAAAACTCTATTCACCCTCTCTGTCTGTCCATCGGGCTGAGGGTAATAAGTGGTGCTCAAACAAAAATGTGTACCTAATTCCACTTGTAAGCTCCGCCAAAACTCACTTGTGAAAATGGGGCCACGATCACTCACAATACTGTAAAGTACTCCATGTACACGGACTATCTCACGAAGATAAACTATTGCCAACCATGTTGCCGTCCTCTTACTCTTAACAAGAATGAAATGAGATCTTTTAGTAAGTCTGTCAACTATAACTCAAATAGTGGTGTTGCCTTTCCTTGATCTAGGCAAACCATCAATGAAATCCATAGAGATGCTCTCCCACTTCCACTATGGGATTTCCAAAGGATGAAGTAAACCATTGGGCTTCCTTTGCTCAGCCTTGACTTGCTGGGAAATCAAACATGGTGAAACAAACTCCGCTTTCTTCATCCTGGCCCAAAAGAAAACCCTCTTGATATCCCTATACATCTTATCACCGCTTGGATGGATAGTCATCCTAGAATGATGGGCTTCCTCAAGGACTGTCTTCAACAAACTCCCAACTCGTGGAACACAAAGCCTTCCATATCGTCGCAACCACCCCTATCATCCATGGAATATCTACTGAGGTGACTGGAAGTCTCCCCTCTATTAAGCCTATCCAAGATATCTTCTATCTGTGGGTCTTCTCGCTGCGAAGTTCCTATCTGATCCAACAGAGTAGGTCGCACCTCTAATGATGCCAATAAACCAAGTGTAAACTTGGTGGAGGGTCTAAAATCAAAAATCGATGTAAAATCCAAGCTCTGTCTCTCTACAAACAGAGGACACAAGGTCACCCTCTGCCTACTCAATGCGTCTGCTACCACATTACGTGTAACGACCCGCATTCTACGCATCGGAGGATCGTAAAATATTTATTTCATTTTCGTATGAGGTCGTATGGTCGTGTAACTTTGGCGAACGACTATTGGGGTCATTTTCGACGTTCACGATTTTTGCCGATTTTAAAATGACTGTTTTACCCCTAGCGAATCTTGTTTCTCCTATAACTTTTGATTGGTAAGGATTTTTGACCTGAAACCACTTCTGTTGGATCCGGATGATGGTTTACCTTTCCATAAATTGGTCACATTAGCCAAATGGACTTACCGTTTGGGAAATATGGCTAAAATAAGGTTTGGAAGGTGAAAAACAGCTTAACCGGGCCTAATTAGGGTGATTAGCAGTTAGGCCCATAACCCATTTCGGGATTAGGGTTATGGGGAGGCATAAATCAGTTAGGAAACGATTTTATTTCATTTTCTTAGCCGCATAAAACATTTCTCTAACCCTAGCCATGACCTCCACCTTCAAAACTACCTCCTAATCATCGTTTAATCACATATTAGCCAAATCAACACCAAATCAAGGAATATTAGCATCAAATCAAAGTTGGGGTTGCCGCTATACATTGGGATTCGACCCACATCAGTACAGTTTCAGATCTAAACTTTTATTTGTGGCGAAGGTGAGTGATTTGCATTTCTTTTCACTAATTATGGCTTATTAGGGGTGATTAGTGTTAATTAGTGAAATTATGCATGTTAAAATTCTGGAAAAATATGTAAAAATTCTTAAAATTATTTTAGGACTCGAATCAAAATTTGGGTTGATTTGGACGTATTTTGATAATCCTATCATTAGTTATGGATAAATATTATTAAGGGGAAAACCATGGGTTTTGGGTATGTTTGATCCATATTGGCATGAGTATTCATCGTTTTGGTGTTTATGGTTGATTATACGTGTTGTTATGACTGTTTGGTATGATTTGTGATTGCTTAGAATAGTTAAAATGGTCGAAAACGATGTTGTGTGGCGTAAATAGTTGCTAGAAAAGTTGTAGGAAACAGTGCAGGAAGAGTGGATCAGATCGGGTCCCGAACCTGCTCGTGGAGCACCTCACGATCCGCCCCATCTCCCCGAACCGAACCGTTCATGACCCCCAAACCGAACTGATCGTGGCCATCCCATCATGAGACACTCCAGTACCCGAACCGACCATCTCGTGACGCATGTGCCTCGAGCCGATCCGGAAGACATCGACGAGCCGGACTGATGGAGAGACGCGACCGAACCAGAATGCCTCAAGCCACTTCGAGGGGAGCACCACGAGCAGAAGCCATTTCAAGGACCACGACCGAACTGATCCGAGCAGGAAGGCATTCACGAGCTACCTTGCTTGAGCTACACGAACTGATCCGGATGGAGGAAGAAGTTGAGCCGAACCCAAGGGTCACAAACCGAGGAGAAGACTAGAACCCGAGATGCAAAGGTAGTCCAAATAGGAAGTAGAATTCAGGATCTAGATAGGAATCAATGAGTTAACTTCGTGAGTTGGACTTTGTTGTGAGATGTGTGCAAAGGGGTTATCGATGTCTATAGCTTTGACTCACCGCTAAGAGACAGATATTAGCTATGGATCAGTGCAGTGGGTTTGTTATGACTCCATGGGGCAAAGTGATCGTAGCAGGGCTATAAGCCAGTGCAGTGGAGCTGTCATGACTCCATGGGATAGAGTGGACATAGCAAAGTATTAGTCGTTACGGATTAGTGCAATGGAGCCGTCATGACTCCATGGGGCAGAGTGATCGTAATAAGAAATTGGGTTATCAAAGTGGTAGATATTGTATACTTTACGCACTGAGTGAGAGATGTGAGGATGATTGCTATGTTTGATATTTGCTATCACCATGACATGCACACCCCTCCCCATTATTTTCACACCAGGTGTTAGTGTCACCTTAGAGTATTGTATATCCTGTTGTGCTAACTCTTTGGTTGCAGGTCCAGGTTCAGGTATGGTTATGTATACCTATTATTGTTATGTTTTGCTTCTTATCGCTCATACCAAACTTTTGTCTGACCCAGAGTTTTATGTCTCTTCTTATTACTCTAGGTTCTCCTAAACGAGCAGAATAGAGACATGTTAGCTGGTTATGCACGAGTTGTTGTCCGAAGATGAGCCAGAGGCTTACACGTATTATTCCCATATATTCTCCCTGTGTTGTTGCTGGTCACTACTTTGGGCATTAGTAGTGTACCTTCCTATTTTTCTTTAGAGACAGTTTTAAAAGATGTAACAATGATGGTTTAGATCATAAGCTGTATTTTGAATCTTTCTGCTGCTATGATGGTTTAGTTTTCAACTTATGCACTATCTCGCCTGTTTTATATCAAATTATATTATTATTATATTTTGTTCCATGCGCTGTGAGATATACTACAGGTTCTTTAATGATTAATAGTTTCCAATCCCTTCCTTTTTCCTTTCTTTTGACGACCGTCCCATACTGGTTGGACATCGGCACAACGCACTTTCATTGGAAATGTCGACTAGTGCGGGGCGGGCCGTCACATTATGCTTGCTAGGGTATAAGCTATCTCAAAGCCATAGGACGCTAGGAACTCCATCCATCTTTGTTGCCTCAAATTGAGGTCCTTCTGCGAGAATAAGTACATGAAGATTTATGATCGGTGTACAATTCTAACTTCTCTTCAACTAGATAATGGCGCCAAGTCTTAAGCGCGAATAATATGGCAGCTAATTCTAAGTCATGTGTAGGGTAGTTCTTCTCATGAACTCTTAACAGTCTACCTCTGTAACATACTACTCTTCCCTCTTGCATCAAAACCTCACAAAGCCCTGTACCACGTGCAACAGTGTATACTATGAACACCCATTTCTTATCAGGTAAAGTCAAGACTGGTGTTAAAACCCAAATTGGATTAAACCACCAAAGGTACACTAATGGTACTTCACCAATACGGTAGGAGATCAAGAGGATCCACAATCGTAAAATGCAAGTAAAAAGACAATGATTTTTATAGTGGTTCGATCTTAAGAAAGATCTACGTCCACTTTAACAATAATTTCCATTAGCAATTCAAGAGTTACAAGTGTTGAATCACTCAAAAATACATTCATCTTCTCTCTAACACTTAGATCTCTCTCTAATCAGAACACATCAGTGAAGAATCAAGTAGATTCCACTAAATGCAAGGTGAAGGATAGAGGATCTTCACTCTTTAAGATGCTAGAGCACTTTTGGTAGATTTCATGGTGGATTCAATGCTTAATCGTTGCCTTGGAATGGTACGAGGAATTAGGATCCCTTAGAATAGGAAAGAAAGCAATTTGGCAGCTCTTCGGGGTGATGGAAATCAGTCCCTAAAAGTAGGGAAGACATGGCATATTTATGGGAGAAGTTGGAGTGAAGTGGTGAGCTGAAATGTGTATATGCAGGCCGTGGGTCGAACATAAGAGTAATTGGAGAAATGCCACTACCAGTTGTTAATAGTTGTATCCAGCTGTGTAGCTAAATCAATGTTCAACCGACCCATAGGATGCTTGTTCGACCGACCCATAAAAAGCTTGCTCGTCCGACCCGTAAGAAGCTTGCTCGTCCGACCCGTAAGAGGCTTGCTTGACTGACCCGTTGATTGTGCCATGTTTGACTGAGCCTTTTTGAAACACCATGTTCGACCGAGCCATGCAAAGAACAATTACCCCTCAATGTTTGACCCTTACCTATTCGATCCATTTGAGATGTTCGAGTGGCTTTATGCTTAAAGCATGCTTGTGCTCGATCCATAGCTTTGGACATATGTTCAACCCTTTAACTGGTGCATGAATTTTAATGGATAAACATTTGCCCCTCTAAGTTTGTAATTTTAGTTTGTAAAAATTACGAGCTTAGAAATATAGCACTATTTAATTGGTCAAACCTTAGTTTTCCGTAGATCAAGAAGCTCGGTTCCATTGTAGGTCGAGTATTAAACATGTATGTCGGTTAACCTTAAACAGATGATTTGGATCGAACATGCACTCTGGGTCGGACATTCTGTTCAACAATTTGGGTCGAACACGTCTATTCACTTTTCTGGGTCGAATACGTCTATTCACTTTTCTGGGTCGAACGAGTCCGTTCTCTATATATACTTCTATCTCCCATTTCTATTCCCCATTTGCTTTTCTGAAAAAATAAGCGATTAATGGTTGTTGAGTCCTTCTCTTAAAATCCCCAACACCTCAACTCCTCCCCTTTCCACTTTCAATTAAAATTGAGTTTCAAACCGTCGACTAGTGAGGCTCATTCAGACTCACTTCGAAATCGATCTGACGTCGAATTGCTTTGGAGTGGCTATTTTCCTTCAATTTCGAAGCGTTCCATGAAATATAGGTGATTTTCCCTTCTTTTTTGTATCCGAATCAGTTTGTAAAATGGTTTAGGGATAGAGTTGGGATGGTTTGGATTCGAACTAAATTTTTTAAGTTGTAATGATTGTAATGGTGATGAATTGAACTGGATTGGCCCATGGTTGTGTTTGCAAGTGTTTGGGGACTTTGAATTACATATGACCTCTCGAATTTTCGTCTATACTTGATGCATATAAGATGTTTGAACAAATGTTGATGACATGAAATTTCCATTCGCTTTGTTGTTTTGCTCGTATACTTGTGTTTGAGCGTTTTATGATTGTTATTTGGAACCACGTTTGCAACGCTTAATTTGTATGTGTTGCATCTTTCCAATTTTTGCTCAACCTGATGTTACCATGTCCAAACCTCATGTAACTTGTCCGGTTCGACCCAATTTGGTTCGAGCGTGCCCGACCTTATCTAGGTTTGAACATGTTCGATCCTATGTGATCGATCATGTTCGACCCAGTTGAGATTCCAACATGCTCTAAGCTGTTTGGGTTTGATCATGTTTGATCCTATGGAGTCGGTCATGTTTTACCAAGGTAAGGTTCGAATATGCTTGACCCTATCTAGGTTTGAACATGTTCGACCCTATGGGGTCGGTCATGTTCGACCCAGGTAAGGCTCGAACATGCTCGACCTTGCCTGGGTTTGAACATGTTCAACCCTATGGGGTCGGCCATGCTCGACCAGTTAAGGATCGAGCATGCTCGACCCTGTTTGGGTTCAAACATGTTCGATACAAATTGGTTGGACATGCTTTCCTCTGCTGGGACTCGAACTTGTTCGATTATGTTTACACATGTCTGGGTTGCTTGGGAACGAACATGGTTTCATTATTTAGCTGGAGCTTGTACTTGCAAACCTGATCATATAGAACATATTTCCGTAAAGTTCTCGTTTACTTGATCCGAAGTACTTGATCACGTTTAAGTCTGCTTGACTCTAATGAGGAACGAGTAGGTGAGAATCGAACATGTTTGACCCAAGGTGGTTCGAGCATGTACGACCCCACATAGGCTCGAGCATGGTCAAGAACTTTGGAATTTTTGCAATTTAGTTTGTGATCTTTTACCGGTATCCAAGTTTTTCCTAATGCTGAACATGCGATTTATTTTTAAGCATAGCTGTTCGTATAGAAAATGTTAACCCAACAACAATTGCGCCAGAATCCAAAAGAAGAAACCATGTCTGGTGAAGCCATAAGTTCTGGACAAGTTGTTGGAGCTACATCTGGAGCAAGTGCCAGCCAAACCTTTCCTAAACCTCGACCATATTCAACTATACCACTCGGGAGACATGAAACAGAACTTTCCTTTAACTCATTCCAACAATTGTGTAAGGAATATGGGATTTCAGAAAAAGAAGAAGCTAGATTCCCTAGAAAAGATGAATTTTGCGACATTCCTCCTCCCGGATACGTCACAGTAAACCGATACATGTTGATGAGCTGGGAGATTCCACCCTTTTATCCTTACATTGAGTCAATTCTTAAGAGCTTGGCAATTGGCCCATATCAGTTACACCCAAATGGTTACTTTTCCGTAATGGGTCTGTATGTACTGTTTATGAGGGTTAAAGAGCGTGCACCTACATTTCAAGATATCTGCTCTCTGTATTCTTTTAAAAGAAGGAAGGGTCGTCCCTCAATCATTTTTGTCGAGAGTCGGAGCTCCAGGATTATTACTGATTTAGTCGAGAGTGCGCGAGGGTTCCCTAAACAATATTTCTTTGTTCGTTGCCCTTCGAAATTCTACGGTTACTGGGCAGAAGGAAGTGAATATTCTACAGTCTTTTATTTCATTTCCCCCTTTATTCTAGTGCTCACATCTGAAATCATACTGCAGTGACTCCCACCGATACGAATAATCCTTTCGATCAAGTTCTCTTTAAAACTTTAATGGTTGTTCCTGAGAACGGAAAAAAGCAGGAGATTCTTACTCATCAAGGAGTTTCTCCGTCGTTGCAACATGCTTCCTCCCTCTCAAACTTTAGGGACATATCCAACAGATAAGAAAGATAATCTTCATAAATCTCCGGCCATGAAGGCCCGAATGAGAAAGTGCTCTGACCTTGCGGGAAGCAGTAAAACTCCTCCCAAATCCAAATTAGCTTCCGTTAAGGAGGAGGCATCCAAACAAAATGAGGATAGGAGTCCTTTGGCTTTATCGGATCAAACTGAGAAAGAAGTCACTGTCCCGGATCCTACAGGAGAAGCCCGACAGGTTGATACGGATGAATCTGATTCAAAAACCGTTTCAAACCCCATGAAGGAGAATGAGCAGCCTGAAGTGGATGAAGTTGGTTCTGTGAATAAACTAAATACTGAAAATCATAATGAAAATCTCGTTGCTCATGGCAGTCAAGGAGATGATATGTCAAAAACTTTCAGGAACCTTGGTGATCTCAGCTCAGCTAAAGATCTTATCCCGAGCAATACTTTAGCCTCAAAGACAATAGTTTCAGTTATGAAGGCTAGAACTAAAAAATATTCATCGTGAAATCCTCATCCTGGAAAAACACTTGTGGACATAGGAATTTTCTTAAACGATCCTCCTCCGACTGGTTCGTTATTAGGCTTTTTCTATTTTGCTTCAGTGCCTTCTAACTTAAGTACTGAAATTTTTCTCTCTCCCTTTCTCAGGTTTAGAAATGAGATGTTTCTTGAGGACGTCTTTGAACAAGATGCCCAACAATTTGATCCCAAAAAATTTCATTAAACCACGATCTTCCCAGCTTTCGAAGCATTCACAACACCGACGGCTCGCTTATCAACCTCACCGAATTGGCGATCTTATTGAAACCGATCAGCAAAGGAAATGGAGACATGACCATTTTGATAGGCTGAAGGTTGAGAGGATTAAAGAGCTAGAACAACGAAAAAGGAAGAATGAGAAGAAGAGAGAGGAGCGATAAGGGTAAAGGTGATTATGGGAAGCGCCACAAATCAGATAAGCGTTCAATGCCTAATCTCTCAGTTTCGGACATTCAAGATATTGGCGATGACACATATTTGGCTTCCCCACCAGCCACTCCTACCTCTTCTGACCTTCAAACCATTATAGATAGGCGTCGATACAAGATAAGGCCAACCAACCTAATGCTTGTTGGGCGCTTCAAAGGCTGGAACTTGAGAGGAATGTACTTTGACGTGGACTTGCATCCTAATGACAAGCGGGGTCTTCTTGAGGAAATAGTTGGTACAAAAAGTAGTATGATCACTCAATATGATGTTTCCAAGAGTCAAGCCGAGGTCAAGCTAGATAACTGAGCGAGTGTGTTGAAAAACAGCTTGGAAGTTGGAATGTATTTGCTCATGACCTCCAAAGACTTAATTCCACCCGTCTCGACCATATTATAACATTGGAGAATGACAAAGCTGCTTTAATTCATGTGCTTAAGTCTCAAAGCTCCACGAAGGATTTTGAGGCTGAGATTGCTAAGCTTAAAGAAGAGCTTGTTAAAGGAAGATGAGCTTGTGAAACAGGTCTAAGAAGCTCAAACTGCTCAACAGCTCGCGGAGTCCCAATTGGCTGAAGAAAGAAGCGCTTATTCTATTCTCAAACAAGATAACTTGACCCTCCAACATTAGATTTCTTCTCAAAGCTTATCCTTTGAGACGCTAACTACTAATGTTAGGTTTCTTGAAGAGGGTAAAGCTAAAGCCATGGATGCGTACTTAAAAGTCAAAGCAAAGACCCAGAAGACCCTATTCAAGTTTAATGTTTACAGTGTTATGGGCCGTGGTAGTTTGTATTATTTAGGAAAAGACTTTGCTGAGACCCTGGCTCTTGTCTAGGAAGGAGTTCTTAGAATCGATAGAGGTGATCGTGGTGAAGAAGATCTTATAGAGGAGCTTTTAGATGAGAAATCCTGTGAAGCTTTAGCGAAAAGGAAAGATTATACTGAGGGAAAAACGAGCATTGCTTGGCGATAAGGCTGGGCCTTCTGGAGGACAATCTCATGATGTAACAAATGTTGATGCCCACACTCTCCTTTCTAATACTGAAGCTTTCGATTTACAACTCTTAGCCAATCCTTTTGTTTCTCCGAAAGAAAAAGACACGGCATTCGAGGAGCATAATATTGAGGAAAACTTAGCAGAAAAGCCTAACAAGGATGATGAATTAGATGATGATGTTGATGCAAATAGATTTGAGATTGAAGGGCACAGAGATCTTCAGGCTAGTCTTATTGCTGCAGGTAAACTTGAAATCGTCGAAACTTTGCTATACTTAGACTGCCTATGCCCATCACCTGAGACATCTGCATTTCATGCTCATTGTTCATCTGCTTTAGGTCTAATCTCACCATCACCCTCCCCTGCTGCAGGAAAGACAATGACGGGTGAAGCTATCGTAACTGATTCAACATTAATGTTAGTTCCTCTTGCCCCAGTTTCTACTCCTTTTCCAGGTGATCCATCCCTTCTTGATTTCAACATCCTGGGTTCTTAGGATACTCGGATTCCAACAATTGCTAACTTAGGTGACAATGAGGATTATATTCCAAGTGGGGAGGATTCTGAGCAGACTGGTGAAACTCTGGACAAAGAGACCGAGGACTCAAAGAAGCACAAATCCAAAGCTTCATCAACTTCTGGTCGTAGAGGGAAAAAGCATGCAACTAAGAAGAAAGTTATCACTTTGTCATCTCAGGAAAGTCCGAGCAGGCTAGAGAAACAACAAGCTGGTGCTCCTTCCACTAAGCCTACTTTCAGGTCGGGCGGCAAGAAACAGTAGCGCTCATGACTTTACTTTAGTTTCTGATTATCATATTCAGACCGGTTGTATATGCTAGTGCCGACTCTCGCTCACTACTTATATGCTTGTTACTTTACGCAAATTTATGTTTGATACTTTTTCTCTGGACTTATGATTTTGTGATCTGGTTCTGTGTTGCTGAAACGAATTTGTGTTCTGCTTGTTGTACTTTAAGTTTTTTACTTTAGCTTTGTCGTACTTTCTCATTTTGCATTCAACATCTATTTTCTTTTAATGCTCGCAACACAAATTTTCATTACAATTCATTTGTTATTGCAATGTTTAGAATTACAGTGACTCCCTGACACATTTTGGTAAATTGGTTTTTCATTTGTAGCCACGGATCATTACTAGCTATATTTTCTTGACCAATTTTGTTAAATTTTCTAGATTTTGACTAGGGCGATACCTAGGATTTCTGTCCCGTGACTAACTACTTTTTTGCTTCCACCGTATTGAAGCTCTTAAGTTTGCCTTGGTCGTTTCAAGGGAATTTAACTTTGTTGGTTAAAATAATCCTTGTAAACGTTAAACCTTTAATGTAAGATTGTTCAAGTTTGTGGTATGTTTAAGTGAGCATTATTAAATTTCTTTAATGCGATGGTAATTCCCCCATACCAAAATTTGTTACAAACTTTAAAGGTTAGGCACGACATTTTATTATCGACTTCATTTGGAATCTTCTGGTCATGTGTTTTTTCCATTTAAAATTTTCTTGGCATGATCATGATCGAAGATTTCTGGTCTAGTTGATCTAGTTCATATCTTTTGTGAGGATGATTTTTTGTTCTTGTGTCCCTGCTTGAGAGGTCTTATATTTTCAATATATTGCTTTTTCTCGTTAGCCTGGAAATCCAGGCCCTTTAGAAATCAAATTTGAATATGTGCTCCCGGAGAGGTCTTGGTTTTCATGCCTTTATAGAGGTCTTTTGTAAACCCATTATTCGTTGTGGCTGAATGATTTAGCCACTTGTAGAATTTGTAGGGCGCCTTCGAAAAGGTCTTTGGGTCCGTCATTTACTGAATTTTGGTAGATTCAGCCTATGGTTGGATGCCCCTGAGGGGGTCTTTTGAATCCTGGGGTTTGTCATAATCGGCCCATGTATTAATGGCACTGACGATCAACCTGGTGCTTCTCGAGGAGGTCTTAGGTTTAAAAGCTTGGTGTTTGTCGTAGTCGACCCATGTATCAATGGTATCGGCGATCAACTAGGTGCCCCTCTAGGAGGTCTTTGGTTCAAAGGCCCAGTATTTGTTGTAATTGGACCATGTAATAATGGCACTGACAATCAACTAGGTAACCATCTAGGAGATCTTTGGTTTAGAGTTGCATCGTTTCACGGGGCAGATGCTAGTTCGTTCATTAGGTTTTGCCCCGATTCGTTAGAACCAGGGACATGGACCTTGCAATTAAGAAGGTGCACCTTCGGTGAAACTAACGACTTCATTTGTAGCTTGAGCACCGCATCATTTGACTGTCCAATTTCTGATATCCCTTATTTTCTATGTTGTGCTCCACACCTTCATATTTGTTGCGAGTGAAGCTTTGAGCATTGAGTAACGGGTATTTGAGCTATCCCAATCGGGATGTGATGTAATGGTCACCAAGCTTTGTTAGGTCATAGATGAGTCGTCGTTCTTTTAGGGGACCTGCCACCAAAATCGAATTTAAGCAACTTGTAAACAAGAATTTGCAAATGTACGATTTAGGAAAGTAAAGTAGTTTCTTTCATTAGTATATACAAAGCTTTAGACAACATTGCATGGTATTTACAATGCATGATGTTCACGACTTTCAAAATGAAAGAACTATTAAACGAAGTAAAGACAAAGATGTATGCTATTCCATGCTCTCGGAAGGTGGATGCCATCCGTCATTTTTAACTCGAACATGCCATATGAGAATTTTTGGCTTATCATATATGGCCTTTCCCAGTTGGGTCCAAACACTCCAGTTTCGATCATTATTCCTTTTAAAATAAGGTCCCCAACTTGGAAGGTTCTCCGCTTTACTTTGGTATTAAAGTGGCGGGCTATCCTTCTTTGATGTGCAACGATTCCGATTTCTGCCTCTTTCCTTTTTTCTTCTAGTAGATCAAGTGCTTCGAGCTGCAACTTCTCATTCTTTTCTTGGTTGAAGTGGATTCTTCGGTGACTGGGAACATCCAGCTCCACCGGAATCGTAGCCTCGGACCCAAATGCGAGTGAGAATGGAGTGTGCCCAGTCGCAATTTTATGAGTTGTACGATATGCCCATAGAGCAAGAGGAAGCTCGTCTACCCAACCACCTTTAGCTTTTTCAAGTCGCTTCTTGATAGTTGACTTTAAAATTTTGTTGATTGTTTCGACTTGCCCGTTAGCCTGCAGATGAGAGATGGCTGCAAAACTCTTTTTAATCTTGTATTTAGCACAAAAATCTAGGAATTGAATGCTCTCGAATTGAGTTCCGTTTTCGGTGATTATTTTTTAAGGTACCCTAAATCAGCAGATAATGTTATTTAAAACAAAGTTGATCACCTTTTTTGAAGTAATAGTTGCTAACGGTTCAATTCTGCCCATTAAGTGAAGTAGTCCACTGCCACGGTTGCATATTTCATATTCGACTAAGCTGTAGGCAATGCTCTAATCAGATCTATTCCCCAGACGACGAATGGCCATGGACTAACCATGTGAGTCAATTCTGTGGGAGGTGCTCTTGGAATCTTTGCAAACCTTTGGCATCTGTCACATTTCTTAGCATAAGTCATTGCATCCAGGTTTACGTCGGGCCAAAAGTAGCCATATCACATAATTTTCTTGGTCAGTGTTTGACTGCCTGTGTGACCTCCACATTCTCCCTTATGTAATTCCGCCAGGATTGCTCTGGGTTCCTCCTTTGTCACACATCGTAGCAGTGGCATGGGGAATCCTCGCCTATACAACCTTCCGTCCTGGATAAGGTATAATGGAGCTTTGTGCAGTATCTTCCTCCGCTTTTTTGGCTCTTCTGGGAATGTTCCGTTGAGGATATACTCCTTGATTGGGAAAATCCAGGGCACAGGTTCATTAACAACCTCCATAATCCAGTTAGCATCTGCTTCTTCAATGTCAGGGGTTGAGAGAACTTCGATGGGAATCAAACCAAGCAACTCTGCATCTGAGGAACTGGCATACTTAGCAAGAGAATATGTTTTTGAATTTTCCTCCCAGGGAATGTGAGATATAGTGCAGTAATCAAGGTCACTGAGAAGTTTCAAAGTTTTGGTAAGATAAGCAGGAAGGTTTCCAAGTTTAGTTTGGAATTCCTTTAGGACTTGACATACTACCAGCTACGAGTCACTAAGGATTTGCAAGGTTTTTAGATTCAATTCTTCTATTGATTAATGCTTCCTATTTGGCCTCATTATTGGTCTATCTGAATTCCAATCTTAAGGCATAGCATAAAGAATGGCTATCTGGAGTTTGTAGGACAATTCCGGTCCCTGAGCAGTAGCCATTTCTGGATCCATCGATGTATAGCTTCCAACTAGCCACCGTCTCTGTTGGTTCCTCAGTATCCTCTGCCCTATCCATGAACTCGTCGATGAAATCCACTAAAGCCTGTCCTGGCACTTCGAGAGCGATAAGTGATCTCATATTAACTGAGCTCTATGTTCCATTTCAATAACCTTCCCAAAGTTTCTGGGCGAAAAAGAACTTGTCTTAGCGGTTGATCGGTGAGAACTTTTATAGGATGGGACTGGAAATAGGGCCTGAGATTTTTTGAGGCAATGAGCAGACAATACGCAAGTTTTTCCAACTTCGGATAGTTTAGTTCTGCCCCAGCGAGCCTCTTACTAATGTAATAAACTGGCCATTGGATCTTGGCACCCTCCCGAACAAGTGTGGCGCTTAAGGCATGTGACGAGACAACCAAATATAGGAATAACTCCTCTACATCTTTGGGTTTAGAGAGCGTCGGTGTTGACTCCATGTGCTTGATTAATTCTTCGAAGGTTGTTTGGCATTTAGGAGTCAATTGGAAATCTTTCCTTTCTTCAAAGAATCAAAGAGTGGAATGCACCAATCTATTGCTTTAGAGATAAATCGGTTAAGTGCACCTACTTTCCCATTCAAGCTTTGAAGCTCTCTCTTTGCCCTTGGAGCACACATTTCCCGTAAGGCTGTGACTTGAGAAGGATTCGCTTCAATGCCCCTGGCGTTGACCATGAATCTGAGAAACTTTCTTGATGCAACTCCAAATGAGCATTTAAGTGGATTGAGCTTCATTCCATACTTTTTGAGGATTTGAAACATTTCATCCAAGTTTTCAAGATGATCTTTAGCTTTCTTTGACTTTACCAGCATATCATCCACGTAGACTCCCATTGTGTTTCCAATTTGGGATTTGAACATGGAATTCATAAGGCACTGGTATGTTGCTCCTGCATTTAGTCCGAACGACATTACTCTATAGCAGTACATGCCTCTATCTATTATAAAACTTGTGTTTTCTTCATCTGGCTTGTGCATCATATTTTGTTTATACCCAGAGTATGCATCCATAAAGGATAACAATTCGTACCCCGTCGTCGCATCAACAAGTTGATCAATTCTAGGTAATGGGAAGCTGTCTTTGGGACATGCCTTGTTTAGGTCCGAATAGTCTTTGCACACTCTCCACTTCCCGTTAGACTTTTTAACAAGAACTGGATTGGAAACCCAATCGGGATATGTAGATTCTCATATAAAGTTATTCTTGAATAACCTATCTACTCCTTCTTTTAATGTTGTAGATCTTTCAAGTCCTTAAATTCATCTTTTTTGTTTTGCAGGAGTTAAATAGGGATTAATATTCAACTTATGGAACATTATATCAGGTGATATTCCGCACATATCAGAATGTGTCCAGGTGAAAACATCTAGATTTGCCTTTAGAAACAAGATTAAGTCTTTCTGCAGCTTTAGGCCCGGCTGAGAACCTATTTTCAAGACTCGCTCAGAGTCTTTATCATGCACTGGGATGGAGATTATGGCTTCAGTTGGTGCTGCTCTATCTTCCCCCACACCGGCTTTTCTTGGATCGATCTCCTTCTGAGCTCCGCTGTGCTTGTCAGTGTGAGGGTCCGCCCTAATTGCTATAAGGGGAGGAATGGATGCGAAGCGGAGGCTCCACATCCTTTTTCACTTCTTTCCTCCTGGCTTCAACAAGTTCCACCGTATAACATTCTCTCGCTGCCTGTTGGTCACCTTTAATTATGTCGATTTCATTTTCGGTAGGGAATTTCATTGTTAGGAACCACGAATCCATTATTATTCTAAAGGTTGCGAGGGTTGGTCTTCCAAGGAAGGCATTATATGCCGAAAGCTCATCGACTATGACAAAATCTTGATTCATGGCAACCTTCTTTTCTCCTTCTCTGAGTTAAACGAGTAAGTTGATGATGCCAATTGGTTAAGTCAGTTGCCCCATGAATCCATGAATCTTATTTTGGCAAGCCTTCACGTCATCCATGGAACGGTTCATCCTATTGAATGCATTAATGAAAAGGACGTTGACGAAGGACCCGCTGTCAACCAAAACTCTTCGGACTATGGCCGGACCCAAACCGATGGTAATCACCGTTGGATCTATTGTTGGTATTAGCAATCCGTTTGAGTCTCTTTCTTTAAAACCAATATCATCCCATGGGGTCATTGGCATCTTTGCCGAAAAAGCTTCGTTCATGATCATGAGTTCTTCTCCTTTAGGAAGGCTCTTCATCTCATTTGGGTACTTCACAATGGCCCCCCAACTTCTTCCAGCTGGATGAGGCCCTCCTAAAATAGTATTGATGATTAGTTTTGGGACTACATCAACAGGAGCATTTTCATTCTGTTTAGGTTGCCCGATAGATGTCCCTTGTCCTTGAGATTCTAAGTGTTCTGCGGGTTCTTTGCATACTATTGAAGCCTGTTCTTCTTTATCAGTTCCTCAATAAGGTTCTTCAGATGTATACACTCATTTGTATTGTAGCCCGGTTGGTTATGAAACCAGTAGAATCTCTCTGACTTTATTGCGGCATCACTGACCATTGCTTGCTTCAGTATTAGATGCTCTTCACTATCTTTAGTTGTCATGAAGATGTTCTCTATGGTGTCGTTCAAAGGAGTCAATTCTGAATTTTTAAAGAAGTGGAATTTCTTATTGGCTCGATTATCTTTTCCATCGTTGCCCCTTTTCTGACCACTTGTATTCTTCTGGCCGCATTTTGCATCATTATTTTTATTTTCGGGTTGTGCATTGCTTTCAGGAACAT
Organism: Allium sativum; assembly: GCA_030737875.1. Classification (NCBI taxonomy): domain Eukaryota; kingdom Viridiplantae; phylum Streptophyta; class Magnoliopsida; order Asparagales; family Amaryllidaceae; genus Allium; species Allium sativum. The sequence continues at coordinate 415,451,453 of CM060913.1, read as the reverse complement.
CCAGGGAATAGGCTGGATCTTCATCCACACCTATATACTCCTCGGCTTTATCAAACAATTCCTCAACCGTACTTGGCTTCTTCTTCTTAATCCACCGTCCAAGCTTGGTCTTTTCGTTTATGGCACCCTATAAAGCTATCAACGCCAAATGAGGCTCGTAGTTCCCGACCTCAGCTACAGCAGTATTGAAGCGAGTGAGAAAAGCTCTGATGGGTTCTCCTGTCATTCACTAAAGCTCGTTCAACTCCATGACATCCGCACCTTCGTAGTTTGGAGTCTGAATTGTTCTCTGAATAGCTTGGCCAGGGTAGCAAAATCATCTACAAACTGGGTGGTAGCTTTGTGAACCAAAGTGAGGCCACCCCTTCAAGGTAAGTTGGAAAGTACAAGCATTTCATCTCGTCTGTGGCGTGTGCTCCATCCATATGTTGATCATATTTGAACAAGAATACGTTGGGATCACTGGTCCCATTATAAGCTTGCACTGTTGGAGGTTTGAACTTATTTGGGTATGGAGCCATCTTGATCCTCTCTGTGAGTGGGGTTTGGGTAGGAGTGAACCCCCACTCCTTCTAATCGTCTTGCTTCCTCGATCTTTTCTCCATGATTTGCGAACCATTTCTAATATGCGTTCTTCTTTAATGATTAGGTCCACGGGGCGAATGCCATCATCCTTGCCGGATGTTTGCCTAAGCAAACGGTCATGGTTTGGATTTCGGGGCCCTAGGCCTCCTGCTTGGGGAGGTGCCCCTTTGGTGGTTCTAAGCGCTTATCGAGAGGTTTCTTTATCGTAATAGTTACGCATAAGTGGTTTAGCTTCTTTATGTCAAGGATTATTAGGATTTGCAACCTCTTGGGAAAAAATCCCTCGATTTGGACTCGAAGAAGAAGAGCCCGCATTTTCTGTATGATCGGCTTGAGAAGAGTTAGCACGAGCGAAATTCATGGTTACTTTTGTTATAGCGGCATGCATGGCAAACATAGACTCAAGCTTCTTTATTATGGCATTATTTGCAATGTCCATTTGGCTTGTTAAGCCTGCAACAACTTCATCCAACTCCCTTCTCGTTATAGCTATTCCAGCCTTAGAAGTTTCTCCAACTTCGATTTGGTTGGTGAGCGGAGTATTTTCGTTGTTGGCGGCATTGTTAATCTCTTCGGCATTTTTACTAGCAAACTTCTTCGATGGTCTACCCATGATTTCAGACAAGGACTTGATTTTAAAAGAAGGTTCATCGATCGACTTGGAATGTAGCCTTACAGGATCTACGGTAGAAGTAGACTTAGAACCTTAATGCAAGGCCTTTAACCTTGTGAGAGAGTGTGAGAAAAGGAAGAGCGAATGCGGCCCCACGGTGGGCGCCAAATGTTAATACCAAATTGGACTAAAACACCAAAGGTACACTAATGGTACTTCACCAATATGGTAGGAGATCAAGAGGAGCCACAATCGTAAAATGCAAATAAAAAGACAATGATTTTTATAGTGGTTCGATCTTAAGAAAGATCTATGTCCATTTTAACAATAATTTCCATTAGCAATTCAAGAGTTACAAGTGTAGAATCACTCAAAAATACATTCATCTTCTCTCTAACATTTAAATCTCTTTCTAATCAAAACAAATCAGCGAAGAATCAAGTATATTCCACTAAATTCAAGGAGAAGGATATAGAATCTTCAATCTCTAAGATGCTTGAGCACTTTTGGTAGATTTCATGATGGATTCAATGCTAGATCTTTGCCTTGGAATGGTAGGAGGAGTTAGGATCCCTAGAACAGGAGAGAAAGCACTTTGGCAGCCCTTCGGGGTGATGGAAATCGGTCCCTAAAAGGAGGGAAGCCATGGCCTACTTATAGGACAAGTTGGAGTGAAGTGGTGAGCTAAAATGTGTATATGCAGGCTATGGGTCAAACATACGAGTAATTACAGAAATGCCACTGTCAGCTGTTAATAGTTGTGTCCAACTGTTTAGCTGAATCAATGTTCGACCGACGCATAGGATGCTTGTTCGAACGACTCATAAAAAGTTTGCTTGTCTGACCCATAAGAAGCTTGCTCGTACGACCTATAAGAGGCTTGCTAGACCGACCCGTGCCGTGTTCGACCGAGCCTTTTTGAAACACCATGTTCGACCCAGCCATGCAAAGAACAACTACCCCTTGATGTTTGACCCTTACCTGCTCGATCTATTTGAGATGTTCGAGTGGATTTATGCTTAAAGCATGCTTATGCTCGACCCATAGCTTTGGATATATGTTCGACCCTTTAACTGGTGCATGAATTTTAATGGATAAACAATTGAGGCTGTTGTCAAAACCCTCTTCAATCACTGGAAAGCATCCTCATAGTCTATACCCCAAGAAAATGTCAGATTCTTCTTTGTCAGTCCGTTAGGTAGGGCTGATTAATTTGCGAAGTCCATAATGAACTTCCTATAATTGCCCACTAAACCAAGAATACTCCTCGGCTCTGTTGCAATCTTTGGATTCTTCTGATCTTGAACTACAACTACTTTCACGGGATCTACCGCTAACATCCTTAGAGACCACATGCCCTAGAAATCTCACTTCTTTTCTCCAAAAATGACATTTAGAGAATTTCTCCTTAAGCTGGTGCACACGGAGAGTTTCCAAAACTTCCCTTAAATCGGGCGTGCTCTTCCTCACTCTTTGAGAAAATCAAGATGTCATCAACAAAGACCATAGCAAACTTATTTAGAAACTCCCGAAACACCCTACTCATTAGATTCACAAAATAGGTGGGTGCATTCTTCAACCCAAAAGGCATGACGAGCTACTCGAAGAAACCATCCGGAGTTCTAAAAGAGGTCTTGTCTATGCTATCCTCAGCCACCCTTAACTGATGAAACCCTGTAGCCAAGTCAATCTGGGAGAAAACAGATGCACCAACAAGCTAGTCAAACAGATCATCTAATCCTCGGAAATGGGTGCCTATTTTTCTTAGTGAGTTTATTCAACTCTCTATAATTCACGCATAAGCGAAGCGAACCATCTGGCTTAGTTGCGAATACTACTGGAGCACCTCATTCAGATATGTTTCTCCTAATAAACCCTTTCTCGAGTAGCTCCCCCACTTTCTTGCCGAGCTCCCTCCTTTCTCTTGGAGCCATATGGCACACATGCAATGCAATTGGCTTTGCATTGTCTACCAAGTATATACGGAAATCAATCTCGTGCCTCGGAGGTAATCCCCGAACCTCCTCAAAAACATCAGGATACTCACAGACTACTGGTACAGATTGCAGATCTTCGATAGATGCATCAAGCAACTCTAGGAAACTAAGCATGATAGACCCTTTAGGGTCGCTAGAAATCTCGAGGGTCCTCCCATGGCAAGTCAAAAGTCTAACAACCTTTCTCTCACAATCCAGACGGGCACCATACATGGCTAGCCAATCCATCCTTAGAATCAAAACATAGCCTACAAAACCAAGCACATATGTGTCGCATTCAAACTCGACGCATATTCTCAAAACCCGATAAATCATAGACAAATGAGTCGTACCCCCAATGGGGTTGGAAACAACAACGGGATCCAAAACCATACTAGAACTATGGTGTAGAGACTCAACCACATAATCAGATATAAAAGAATGCGAAGCGCCAAAATCAAAAAGACAGGATGATTGAAAAGAGAAATGAAACCTTCAACAGAAACTTTCCTATCTCTATCCGGTACACTGGCCACGAGAGCATGCCCCTTCTCTTTGGCCTTGTCCTTGTATCTTCGGGCACTCCTTAGAATAGTGTCCGACCTCTCCATAATAGAAACAAGCATTCTTCTTTCTTTTGCAGTCTTTGACCAAATGACCTCCGCGTCCGCAATTATGACATTTCCTCTTATTTCGAGCTTTCCTGTTCATTACGCCCTTCTTTTGTTGCTGCTGTTGTTGTTGTTCTTTCTTGGGCCACACTTTCTTGTTTTGTGTTTCCTCATTCTTAGCCTCTTTCTTTCCACCTTTATCTTCTTTTTGCATCAATGCCATATCAACGAGTTTCTCAAAAGTTGCTCCTATTGGAATATGAGATATAGCCAACCCATGAAGGGGTTCATTCAATCCTCTAGCAGATCTCAAAGCTTTTGGTGCGGGGTATTCACTAGCTCGAAAACAAACCTCGCCAATTGATTGAGTTTATTAACATACGCTTTGACAGACATGGCCCCTTGCTTAAGTGCCAAAAACCTTTCCATTTGCATACTTTTCTCGGCTTGAGAAAGAAACTTCATTTCGAATCTCTGTCAGAAATCATCCCAAGTCTCAATTGGATGCTTTACTTGCGTCACTTCCCACCAAAATGAAGCCTTGTCTTTCAGCTTCCAAACGGCCAACTGAATTTTCCTATGGTTGTTAACCTCAAAAATCCTGAATAAATCCTCCATTTTTTTTAGCCAATTCCTTGCTTCTACAAAATTCTTAGTTCCTCGGAATGGCTTCCCTCCCATAGCACAGGAGTCCTTACATATCTGGGAGAAATTATCTGCTTACAAAGGGGGAGGAGGAGGAACAGCGGCTATAGTGGGGGAGGGGCGTCTTCTTGGCCTCTGGCAAGCGTCGTAGCCTCAAGATACCTACGCAACCAAGCCGGAATCGTAATGCCCTCGAGAAGAATCGGTTCCCCAGACATGCTGAAAAAGAAAAGAAAAAGGGATTCAAATAGAGAATTGAAAGATATTCTGTATGGCTTTGGGGAATATTATTTTCAAAATAGAGTTTTCTTTTGAAAATTCTTTCTTTTAAAACCTTTTTGAAAATAATTTTCAAAATCTTTTATCCGATCTGGTAACCTTCTGCTCTGATACCAAATGTAACATCCTACATCCGTTAATGTTACTCTTTATAAAAATGCATTAATTTTCGTAAAGCGTTATAGGTAAACAGAAACAGAAACATTACAAGACAGATATAAAATAATAGCGAAATTTAAAACTTTATTAAAAAGAAAACATCATGGTCTGAAACATAGTTACATCATAAGTCTGAAATACAGAAAACCCATTACATCAACTTAAAACTTCTGTCATGTACTAAAATCATCATAGTACAGTAATAAAAGAAGCAAAGTTCCCTATAAATATAGCCATATCAGAGAAGACAAGAAATCAAAGTGGAACATCTAAGAAGCTCAATGCAGAATGAAAGAGAGAATCCAAATCAAGCCTAAGTATTCCCACCCTAAGAACCGGAGGGAACAGAAGAGAGAGAAGAGGAAACAAAATGGGTCAGACATAAAGTCTGGCGAGTCCAGTTATTTTTAGCATATAAATAGGTAAAAGAGTCATGGAAGACATATAAACTGGATGAGAGAGATAACAGTATCATAAGACATGTATAATAAACTGAGCAGGATAAACAGAATAAACATGATGGAATATATTGTGCTTCTCAAGTACTTTTCTCTGCACCAATACTAGCATAACAAGAACAAGATGTTAAACTTAGGTGTACTTCTAGTGATAGGTTTTACCCCCAACAAGAATAACAGGTGGCCCAACAGGAATGACAGGCGTTACCCCAACAATAATAACAGGCTCCCAACAAGCAGGACTAGATGTGTCCTAATTACTACACCTAATCGATTGGATCCCTGCCCGTAGATACCCGTGCTGGCCCCACAGTAGGATGTACTACTTCCTAAAGTGGCAACCCATTATTTTCAAGATGCACAGCTATATCTAATGATATCACAGTGTCATATCTTCCCTAGTGGGTGGACCCATGCATGCACATGACTCCGATGGAACGCACCGTCAACACCCTCACTCAAGTGACCTCTTATATTCAGCTCAGTAAGCGTTCCCCGACCCTGACCAAGTTCGGAGTACTCGTTTGATACCAAGATGGGTTATTGACTGAAACGGATCCCACATAACAGATGATACCAGCTTCCCTCCTAGGCTTGCATCCCCACTACTAGGATTTTAACAGGTTATGCCTAACAGTTTAGCAAGGTTGCATAACCCCCACATGTAATACAGGTTAAGTTTGTCAGGTATATATACATATAATATGTGTGTGTGTGTATGTATATATGACCCGCCCCCACAGATTTAACAAGATTAACTTTACCCCCACTGATTTAAGCAAGTTTACTTAACCCCTAATCAATTTAACAGGTTCGCGTAACCACCCCACAGATTTAAATAAGTTAAGTATTATAGGTTAACAAGTTATCCATTTATGGCTGTTAATGGACTAGACCTCTCACATTAAGTCTACTACTTGTTGATGCTGGATATGTCGGGCGGTTCCGGGAAGACTTCTACCACAAGTCGGACTTAACCTTGTATCTTAGTACCATTACATATACATTTATGCACTCGACCCCTCACAATTGATTAACCACTTATGGTGGCTGGATCTGCCGGGCGGTTCCGGGAAGACTTCTACCACAAGTGTAATTTAACCTCGTGTCTAAGTGCGGTTACAGTTTCTAATTACTGTAAATCTAGGCATGTTCATTATTAATCAATTTTCATGTTTATCCAAGAGTATGCCCCAAATCCCGGTTTGATTCACAATACAGGTGTTCGAATCAAAAATGACTCAAACACCAATGGTGTGAAATCAACTTCACTAATTATGGTTAGAAATTAAAAGGGCTACAATTGCAAAATAAAGGATGAAAAACAAGTAAAGGACATGCAATTTTTATAGTGATTCTATTCAAAATGAATCTACGTTCACTTTTCAAATATTCTTCATCATTGTGGAGAGAATTACAAAGTTTATGATCTTATACATCTTGTTTACTACACTCAATTACTTTGAGATAATTCACCACCTTTTGCTCTCTTTATGCTTTAGATCACACTTAGATTCGAGGAGGAACGGACTGGATCGCATAATTATACACTTTTCCTTAGTTCCATGATGAAAATGATTTTAGATCCGTGCATTGAAGAGAAGCAATGGCGATTGGAGATCACTTGGAGTGGATCGGAGTATGAATTAGTGGTGCTCGGAGAAGATGAGGTCCATTTCATGTAGGAGGAAGAAGGAGAGAATCTTGGCGACCATTAATGAAAGTTTTTAGAAGCTTTAGAATGATCGAGGAATGATTTTGACAGCCCTTCGATGTAGTGGAATCCGTTCCTTGAATTGTGGAGCAAGAGGCTATTTATAGAAGAAGTTTGAAGGTAGTGGCAATCTCGTAATTACGAGGTACAGAGTTTGGGTCGGCTATAAACTTGGATCGGGCTAAAGACTATTAAAAGAAATGCCACTGGTCCACTTTACAGCTGTGTACAGCTGGCATATCCCATATATTACAGTTCTGCCATTGTATTTGGATAGACCGATCCAAAATAAAAGAATGCACTGATCAGAAAGTAAAGGAACACACCGATCCAACTTTATTTAAATATACCGCTCCATTTTCTATTCGATCCAGTTTGGAAATGAAGCACCGGTCCACTTTTTCTCTACAGGACCGATCCAAGAAATAATTGTGCAGGACACCGACCCAAACTATTTACAATTACTACCACCGCATATTTTGCAAATGATACCGATCCACATGTATACTTGATTTCCATAGCTGACCCCATTCTTTGATTACATTGTATAACTGTATAGATCAATCCAAAGTCCACATGCTTAATTAAATCCGCTCCTTTGCATGCTCCATCACGTTACTCATAGTCACAATAGTGTCGACCCATTTGAACACTATATGTCATTTGCTTCGTACTTAGCGGTGAATGCCTGTATAGTAGCATCCCATATTATTCATGTAAATGACGACCCTTGTTTGTATATTGTTTGATCCACGGTGATGTAATAAGATGGCTGACTCGTATTATTTGAACCGGACCGGCCTGGTGTTCATTATTAATGTGCCATATGTTAGTTGATCGACCCAACTAGTATGTTCTATTTTAAACATTGTTCCATACATTATTGTATGGTTCACGTGCGTTTCATAGAATTCACGTTATAGTATAATAATGCCATTCCTCAGCTTGTATGATTCATTCCATTGAACGTAAGGGAATTGCTTCATATGTGTTGCTGATGTGGAGGCATTCTTGCTTGGGAATCATTTACAAAGGCGCAACTGTACATCATTTTATCTTGTTTTCATATTGGTTATCCATGCAATGCAATATTTTGTGACTGCAGCTTCCTCTTCATGTAGATGCGAGCGTGAATTATCTTCATGGATACACGTTCAACAGTTTATTTATATGAGACCATCTCCTAATATAACGTGCTACTGTCTGCTTGTTGTGATGTCACACTTGCTTTGTTAAGACTGTCACGTGAACCATGCACATTCAAATAGACCAACCCACTTTGCCATTTAACACACTTTCATGTTATATTGTACTGTATTTGCTTCCTAGTATTAATGCAGCAATTTCATACTCATGACTTAACACTTCACGTTGAATTGCATAGTGATCCTATAATCTTACAAAATAGCCGATCCATTTTGTTGAATACTATACTGATCCAAGCTGTCGCGCCCATGTTCTTTAAGATGACGCGGCATTTTGTATTGATCTTGATTCATAGCTGTTAATCAATTTGCGCCATATTCATGAAGAACATTCCGATCCATTGTTTAACGAATGACTAGTCTATTGTAGTGATTGATCCGGTGCTTTGCAACCGACCGATCCGATATTTTGGTACTGACCGACCCAGTCAATGATATTGACCGACCCGACCCGTTCTGAATGAAATGGACCGGTTCGGTTCTCTGCATAAGAGGTCGACCCACAGTTGAGGCTGATCCATATTTGTGACCGACCCGGTCAATTAATTCTGACCGCCCCGGTTCCTTGTTAATGACCGACCTAATCCATATTTTTTAGGCTGATCTAGTGTTTTTAATAGGTTTAACATTTGCCCCTCGAAGCTTGTATTTTCTGCTTGCGAGAAATGCGGGCTTCAAAATGAACATTGTTGTTGATATATTCTGCATTGAAATCCAGTTATAGCTTTTTGTCTTGCTATGACGAACCATGCTTTGAATTCATATGCTTCATGTCGCCTATTCTGCAATTAAAACAAGCACTTGCACAATTTTGGACTCATACTCACCATCGACTGTCCATATCGATAGTGGATTAGTTAATCGTTAAAAATGAATTATAGCGAATTTGGTTTCGAATTGAATAAGGTGTCTGCACAGAATTATTTTACTTGACGGTTTAAAACTCATCAAATGTTATCTGCACAAACACGATATTCCAATTCGAATCCGCTTTAACGCTCAATCACTTAGTGGATTTCAAACATTATCGCTTTAATGACTTATATGTTGATGTACGATATTTCTCATTTGGGAAATACGTATTTGTGACTTATCTCTGCTTCTCTTTGGAGAAGTCTTTGACTATTGGTGCCCCAGCTTTGGAGGTCATTGTTAGCCTTCATTATGGGAAGAACTTTTTCCAAAGCTCAATTTTTGTTTGTTTTACTGATCAGTTTTGACGTCGGATGCCCCGTGTTTTGGGGAGGTTGTTTTAATCCAACATTTTGCCTTCCCTCGTCGACTGAATCAATCATGATAGAATTCATTGAGCGTTATTGTTTTCTCTTATGGAGAAGTCGCTTTCTCTATGGAAAGGAATTTTAGATTGTCATATCATTTCACAATGCGAACTCCAATGATCGTAGTGGTGAAGGCTGCATCGCTTCGCGCCACGAACCCCCATGCTTCGTTTCACTTATGGTGAACTTCAGCGCTTCGTTTCATGTAACGAATTCTAGTGAACCTTTGATGGGTTGCATCGCCGCGTTTACGAACTCCCACGCTTCGTTTCATGTATAGTGAACTCCCACGCTTCGTTTCGTGCTTGTGGATTCCAGCGAACCTTTGGTGGATTTGCCTTTGCTATGGGAGGACTTTATTTTACCTTTGCTATGGGAGGACTTTATTTTACCTTTGCTATGGAGGGACTTTATTTTTCCTCTCTATGGGAGGACTTTGTTTTGCCTCTCTATGGGAGGACTTTATTTTTCCTCTCTATGGGAGGACTTTGTTTTGCCCCTCTATGGGAGGACTTTATTTTGCCCCTCTATGGGAGGACTTTGTTTTGCCTCTCTATTGGAGGAATTTATTTTGCCCCTCTATTGGAGGACTTCGTTTTGCCTCTCTATGGGAGGACTTTATTTTTCCTCTCTATGGGAGGACTTCATTTTTCCCCTCTATGAGAGGACTTTATTTTGCCTCTCTATAGGAGGACTTCGTTTCGCCTCTCTATGGGAGGACTTTATTTTGCCTCTCTATGAGAGGACTTTGTTTTGCCTCTCTATGGGAGGACTTTGTTTTGCCCCTTTATGGGAGGACTTTATTTTTGCATTGTTCTAGAAGGTGAACATCAGTCCGCTGTCGGATACGCTTAACTTTGGTAAGCAATCAGCCGGACTGACAGGTTGTAGCCCTTTGGAACTCGTGACTAATGGCATTGATTTTGGATGCGCTTGCTGAACTCTCCTCTGTTTAACTCTTGGAAACTCCTCCCCCTCACTTTTAAGGTGGTGCTTTCCATCTTTGCATTATGCATATCTATGGTAAGAGCATTTGACATTTGAACTGGTGTTTTATCGAAATTGCCTCACTTTGTTGGGCCTTGAGAGAGAAGACACTCATTGTATAGTCTGTAATGAAAAATCGTCTGTAAGCAAATTTTCATGTAAATTTTGCAAGTTAGAGATTTATACAGGCAAGTAAAATTTCATTTATAGAGCTATTGTTTGGTACAATGCATGTAAACCATTATAGAATATTTACAAGAAAATAGAAAATGGCGAAGAGTAATGCAAGAAGTAAAGTAAAGGCGATAGTGATCGTTTATTTTGAGCTGTAGATATTAGATCATTATCAACGATCGTCAGTTGATTATCAACCTTGGAATAGGTTGAGAAGAAGATATGTTGCTTGGGTCGGCTTGGTCATTTGATGCCTCTTGCCCTTGGGGAGTTGCAGAAGGATTTGCATCTTGGGAATTCTTCACATACTGTTGCAGATGGTTCTTCTTACTCAGTTCTTCGATTAATGATCTCAGATGTTAGCACTCATTGGTGTTGTGGCCCGGCCAATTATGAAACCAACAAAACTTCCCAGATTTGGTCAGATGGTCATTCATCCTTATTGGTCGAGGCTCCGGGTAATCTTCTGTATCTTTTGTGGAAAGGTAAATGTTCTCAGGAGTGTCATTTAGAGGTGTTAGATCAGATGAGTTAAGAGGATGAAACTTTTTATTTGCTTTGTTGTCGTTTTCGTTGTTGGCTCGCCTCTACCCCTGAGTATTCTTCTGATTGGATTGAATAGCTTCACTTTTAGGAGCTTCAAGGAGTTGGTTACCACCAATGATCTGAAGAGGTATAGGATTATCGTCCACTCTTATGTACTCCTCTTCTTTCTTATTGAACTTGTCAAATAGTTGGTTCCTTCATCTTTATCCATCTTCCGAATTTGCTTGTTTTATCTATAGCATCGAGTAGAGCCATGAGGACTATGCATGGTTCCGGATTCCTTACTTCAGACAAGGCAATATTGGATCGACTGGGGAAGGCTTTGACAGTTTCCCCTACCTTCTGCTTCATGGCTGAGAGTGTTATAGCGTCCTTGGCTTTGGTAGCAAACAAAAGGAACTGCTCCTTGAACTTTTTGGTCAGGTCAGAGAATCGACTGATGGATTTGGATGCCAGCTTTGTGAACCATAATGATGCAACACCTTCTAAGTAGAGAGGAAAATATGTGCATCTCATCTCATCGGTCTCCTTGTATGCACTCATATTTGAATAGGAAGTAGTTAGGATCAATAAAATCATTGTATGGAGGCAAAGTAGGAGGATTAAATTTCTTTGGACATTCTGCTTCGAGGATTCTTTCGGTGAACGGAGTCCTATTGGGAGAGAAGTCCCATTCTCTTTCATCGTCCTTGTTAGCTTGATTCCTTTTCATGACTCATTCTATCATATCCGATATGTATTCTTCAGTGTTATGGTGCTTTGTGAAGCTGATCTCTTTACCAAATGTTCGTCTAGGCATATCATCTCAATTAGAGAGCTTTGGCCCTTTGCCCTCTTGAAGATGAGGTGCCCTCGTGACTGGATTAGTGGCCTTTCGAGCATTCATTTCGGAATGGTTGTTAGCTTTTGATTTCAATTCTTCAACGTTGGCTATGTCCCTATCACTTGCTCAATCATAATCGTCTTCCATATTGTCGTTGTAGTTATGATCAGAAGCGGGTGATACATCATTCTGTTCGAGATCCACATGTACTTTCGAAGTGGCTGGATTTGATCGAGCATTAAGGATGGCATCAAGTTTTTCCATCATCGCTTTAGTAGTGGCATCCATTCGGTTGTTTGCATTGGTAATAGCAACGTTTAATTTGTTTCTAGTCACACCGGCTCCACTTATCGAGTTTTCACCAACATCGAAACGGTTAGCAAACGGCGTTTCTTCATTGACAACATTATCGCCTTCTATCATGGTTTTGCTAGTGGTTTTCTTATATTTTTCCATGATTTTGGAAGAGGATGCAGTTTAGAACTTTAATGCAAGGCTTTTAGACTTGAAAAGTGTACGAAGGAAGGAGATGCGAACGCTACCCCAAATGTTCGAATCAAAAATGACTCAAACACCAATGGTGTGAAATCACATTTCACCAATTATGGTTAGAAATTAAAAGGGCTACAATTGCAAAATAGACGAAGAAAAACAAGTAAATGATAGGGGATTTTTATAGTGGTTCGATTCACAATGAATCAACGTCCACTTTTCAAATATTCTTCATCATTATGCAGAGAATTACAAAGTTTATGATCTTATACATCTCATTTATTACACTCAATCACTTTTGAGATAATTCACCACTTTTTGCTCTCTTTATGCTTTAGATCACATTTAGATTCGAGGAGGAACGGATTGGATCACGTAATTATACACTTTTCCTTGGTTCCATGATGAAAATAATTTTAGATCAGTGCATTGAAAGGAGCAATGGCGATTGGAGATCATTTGGAGTGGATCGGAGTATGAATTAGTGGTGCTCGGAGAAGATGAGGTCCATTTCATATAGGAAGAAGAAGGAGAGAATTTTGGCGACCATTAACGAAGTTTTTAGAAGCTTTAGAACGGTCGAGGAATGATTTTGACAGCCCTTCGGGGTAATGCAATGCATTCCTTGAATTGTGGAGCAAAGGGCTATTTATAAAAGAAGTTTGAAGGTAGTGGCAATCTCGTAGTTACGGGGTACAGAGTTTGGGTCGGACATAATTTTGGATCGGGCTAAAGACTATTTACAGAAATGCCACTGGTCCACTTTACAGCTGTGTACAACTGGCATATCCCATATATTACAGTTCTGCCACTGTATTTGGATACGACCGATCCAAAAGCAAAGGAACGCACCGACCCAACTTTATTTAAATATAACGCTCCATTTTCTATTCGATTCAGTTTGGAAATGAAGAACCGGTCCACTTTTCCTCCACAGGACTGATCCAAGAAATAATTGTGCAGGACACCGACCTAAACTATTTACAATTACTGGCACCACATATTTTGCAAATGATAACGATCGACGTGTATGCTTGCTTTCCATAGCTGACCTCATTCTTTGATTACGCTGTATAACTGTATAAACTGATCCAAAGTCCGCATGCTTAATTAAATCTGCTCCTTTGCATGCTCCAGCACGTTACTCATATTCACAGCAGTGCCGACCCATTTGAACACTATATGTAATTTTCCTCGTACTTAGCGGTGAATGTCTGTATAGCACCATCCTATATTATTCATGTAAATGACAGCCCTTGTTTGTACACTATCTGATCCACGTTGATGTAATAAGATGGCTGACTCGTATTATTTGAACAGGACCGACCTGGTGTTCATTACTAATGTGCCATATACTAGTTGACCAACCCAAGTAGAGTGTTCTATTTTAAACATTGTTCCACACATTATTATACGGTTCACGTGCATTTCATATAATTCACATTATAGTATAATAATGCCATTCCTCAGCTTATATGATTCATTCCATTGAATGTGAGGGATATGTGTTGCTGACGTGGAGGCATTCTTGCTTGGAAATCATTTACAAAGGCACAGCTGTACATCATTTTATATTGTTTTCATATTGGTTATCCATGCAATCCAATATTTTGTGAATGCAGCTTCCTCTTCATGTAGATGCCTTCGTTAATTATCTTCATTGATACACGTTTAGCAATTTATTTATATGAGACCATCTCCTAATATAACTTGCTACTATCTGCTTGTTGTGATGTCACACTTGCTTTGTTAAGACTATCACGTGAACCATGCATATTCAAATAGACCGACCCACTTTGCCATTTAACACACTTTCATGTTATATTGTACTGTATTTGCTTCCTTGTATTAATGCAGCAATTTCATACTCATGACCTAACACTTCACGTTTATTGGCGTAGTGATCCCATAGTTTTACAAATTGGTCGATCCGTTTTGCTGAATACTATACCGATCCAAACTGTCGCGCCCATATTCTTTAAGATGACATGGAATTTTGTATTGATCTTGATTCATAGCTGTTAATCAATTTGCGCCATATTCATGGATCCATTGTTTAGCAAATGACTGATCTGTTGTAGTGACCGATCTGGTGCTTTGCAACTGACCGAACCGATATTTTGGTACTGACCGACCCGGTTCATTGATATTGACCGACCCGACCCGTTTTGAATGAAATGGACCGATCCGATGCTCTGCAGAATAGGCCGACCCACAGTTGAGGCTGATCCATATTTGTGACCGACCCGATGTTTCGAACTGACGGACCCGGTCCATTAATTCTGACCGACCCGGTTCCTTGTTATTGACCGACCCAATCCATATTGTTACGGCTGATCCAGTGTTTTTAACAGGGTTAAAAACAGGTTATGACCCAAATTAAAGTTTTAGATCAAGGTATAAATTATGACCAAATCCCAATCCCGTTTTAATATAAGTTATGCCCCAGATTAACATTCCCCACCATTCCCAATTTCATGCGCTCACATATTTCAGCAATAGGCCTAGGCTCGAAGGTAGCATAGCTATAAAAATAAAAAGGGAAAGGGGGAGAAAAGAGAACAAGAATAGGCATTATAACAAGATAGGCATACGATGGCAGAAGTAAGCATACTAACAGGATATGTATATGGTGACATGATTAGCATACTAACAGAATGAGCATAATAAAGATAGACATGCAAGAACTAAATAGAGGATCAGGTGTACAAGTAATGGTAGATTTGTTTAGTTATGATTCAGGTTACTAACATGCAAAGGTTTAGATCCAACTTATAAACATGTCAAGATTACTATTAATTGTTTATATCTAAAAATAACATGAACTCACTGTGACCGGAACCAAAGAACAGAGAATTGATTGTTGATGTTTTAGTAGAGATACTTGAATACGCATAAATTGTTGTTGCAGAAGAATAGGCTATTTTAATCTGAGTTGGGGCAGCACCTTGTTATCTCCATTGTTTTTGGGTGAATAAAACAATGAGAATGAGGTCCTATTTGTGGCCTAAGGTCAACGAATCTTGCTCAGAAACACGTCCAAGTACACAGAAATGGATCTGTCCAGATCTGACTGGGGTCGACTCCTGGGTCGACATAGGGATCGACACCTCTGTGTTGGGGTTGACCCATGGGTCGACACCCATAGGGGACGGGGTCGACCCCTAACGGGATGATTTCCCCCCTTTTCCCACTGTGATTTTGAATTCTGGATTTGTTTCATTTATATTTAGATGGCTTATATGTATATAAACTTCAAACCTTAATATCTTCTTCATACAATATCCGTTTTACGCAAACTCGGAGTTGGTCTTAAGCAGAATGCCAAGACGAACGGAATGATGTAGTCTATTTTACTTAATCACCAGTTTTTAATTAAATATTCTTTAGTTTATCATTATAGTGTTCTCCAAATTATGTGACGTTACACATTTGCACTTGTGTCTTACTCTGGCTTGGCTTTCTTCATGACTATATACCCATGAATGCATATACATAAGTACATATATACATTTATGCGTGTGTGTGTATATATATATATATATGTTATGCATGTGTGTATGCCACTTTCCCTTCTTGGTTTTTTTACACAACATTGAACCATGTATGGTGAACATTGTTTATCACATTTACACTGCTTTACTTCACCAAAGCTTGTACACTGCTGCATGTTGCCTTGTTTGATTTGATATCCATTTGGAGCTTACATAGTTATGCCCCATCCCTTGGCAGATCTACACATGTTGCATTGGTATTTGTGACTGAAGTGTTTTCAAAAATACTTTGTAGTTGAGGCAGAACTAAGTATGCTTTCTGCCTTATTTTCTCTGGCCATTATTACATGTAGCTCTTATGGGTTGTGCCATGATCACTTGCATGTTGAAGCCTATGTATTGTTCATTTGCATTGTTTGTGCACTCACGCCTGGTGACTTGTGTACATACTGAATCTCGTGCACTCGCATCTCTTTGTTGGCCTGACCCAGATATTGCTGGATGCACACTTTTTTTAATTTGAACTTGACTTGTCTGAGCTTAATTTTGTTGTTATTCTCCTACTGCCTTGACAAGTTTGTAGTTGCTGCTACCCATGTGTTTTGATGTCGTGCACTCGCACCTCTTTGTTGGCCTGACTTAGATATTGCTGGATGCAACTTTTTTAATTTGAGCTTGACTTGTCTGAGCTTAATTTTGTTGTTATTCTCCTGCTGCCTTGACTAGTTTGTAGTTGCTGCTACCCATGTGTTTTGATGCTTGCACATACATTTGTGCACTTCATTTTGCTCTATTTTGTGTTACCCATATTCATGTGGTAATGTCGAGTTTCATATATATATATACACACACACACACACGTGTATGTGCATATATATATATATATATAATTGTATGTGTGTGTCTCGATTTGTCCATGTTCACTTATCGTTGCTTCACCTAGCTTTTTTTTTGTTGCACTATTTTGTCTTGTGCACGCAATATACATGTTCATGCTGAATTTCTTCATACTTGAACCTGGAGTTCTGTGTTGAGCTATGGCTTGACCTTGGCTTGACCTGTCTTGTTTGGTGCTTGAGTACTCCTAATCATGTCTTTTGTGCATTTGAAACTTGAACTGGGTTGTTGCATGTTGTCACTTGCCTTTGTGCTTTTGACCTTGATCATGTGTTGATCATATCATACATGTTGCACTATATATATATATATATATATGCACATATGTGAGTGCATTTATATGCCTTTTTATTTGCTTGGATTTCTTTTTCACTTGCATTGAATTTGTTGGTTCATGTGCACTCACTAATGTTTAACCATATAGCCCTGCATATTATCAATATGTGTGTATATACATACACATGTATGTGTATACATGTATTGCGCATGTGCATCTGTATTTCTATATACATCAACATACCACTATACATTGTATCGTGCCTGGTCAAGATCAGCGGACCACAATTGTGAGTTGAGGCTTGACTTGACCAGCAGACCACTATAGCTGTGTTGAGGCTGATCTGTAGGCACTAGATTTATAGTCTACCTTGTGTTATTTACGACGAATCACTGTGAATATCACAAGAAGTCTAGACTCAAAATAGATGTATATACATATTAGACCAAGTCAGGAAATATGATGAGAAACACACCAAAATTATGAGGCAAATAAAATTTAAAATGAATTTATATTTGCTAGAATGTAAATCAATTTTTGTTACAGTTTACTGTGTGTGTTTCTGTGACAGGTATACAGGTGAGTGGAATAACTCTGAAGCAGACTGGAGAAAAAGTGAGTCAGTGTGGTGTGGAAGTATATGTCTATATATGAGAGAGTGAATGTAATTGAGTCTGTGTATGAAACTGAGTGTTGTAGTGAGGAACCAAATATACAAGTGGAATATAATGTATTATATCAGTGAGATGTACAATACTGGAGTTAGAAGTTTGTACTATTCAAATGTTGAAATAAAATACTATTTGAATAAAATACTGTTTGAATATTTGAATTATTGTGCAATAGTATTCTATTCAATAAATTTTATTTCTATTTGTGATATAGTATAGAATATCAGTTATAAACACATTTATATAATAATATATATATTTGTTATCATCAAACAAAAATCATAGTGTTATGTACAACAATACCGACACCAAGAATGAAGAAGGAAAAGACCAAGTAAAGACTTGGTACACATGCTATCGGCACTAACAAGAAGGCAAACAGCTTGGTGCTGATACCAAAGAAATGACAATGAATGCATGAAGCCGCTACCAACTAATAACAAGAAATTGGCTTGGTACCGGTACCGGTACCGTACAAAGGAGACTGGAGCACGAAGACAACAAATGTTAAACCACACGTCAAAGACTAATACAAGAGCAATCAAAGGTCTATTGGTACCAATAAGCTTAGTATCGATATCGATACTAAAGGAAACATCAAAGCCATAAAGGAGGAATTATATTAGGGGTGGGCGCATGTCGGTTTGGTGCAGTTTGGAGTTCAAACTGCTCCCGCACCACATGAAACGGTTGATCAAAAATACAAACCATTATACTACTCGTTTGAATGGTACAATTTCTATTCGATTTTGATATATTACGGTTCGGTTTCAGTTCAGTCCGGTTTGAATCCGTATTAAGTATGAAATAAGAGAATTACATCCATCAATAATCAAATTACAAATGCGTGATGCATTGTCACTTAAAGGGTAAACCATATAATGTTATCCTTAATTAAAAATTGGTTTCTAGCTGTATAAATATTTAAATCTTACATTTAATGATAAGTGAGATTGTTTTAGTACATTGACCAAATATAAACGTTAATTAGTGCATAAACATCAAGTAAGATAACTCAAATAAGAATATAATTTGCATTTATCTAAAAGAATGATATAGACACTATAATACTAAACTATAATTTTCTCCTTTGATTAATATTAATATAACAACACAACCTTAAATAGATTGTACATTGCTAAAATAAAAAATTAAATAGGAATTAACTATATTTTTACCATAAGATTGATTGTGCAACTATTCAGTTTGGCTCGATTTAATACGGTTGGGTTAGTAACTCAAACCGCATTCGGACCGTATCATTGTGAGTCGGTCCAGTTTCGAGCACTTGTTTTAAAGAGAAGATTCAATCTGGTTTTCTACACCGCTTTACGGTCCGGTGTGGGCGGTTTCCGTATGTCGGTGCGGTTTATGCCCACCCTTAATAAAGACAGCACTCAGAAACACAAAGCCAGTAGAGTCATTTAAACTGAAGAAATCTATCCCTACCAATATACTTGAGGTCGATATACAGCGTGGATGCAACACTAGAATTACAAGCAATAAAGAGTCGAGACCGACACCCAAGTCATAAAGACGGGTCGATACTGATACTGAATAACCATTGTCGAAGCTGAAAGCTCTTAGAACCGGGCTTTCTACCGAGTCTCTACCAAATGGGGCCCAAATTGCCAATAAGTAAGACCCTAGGGGTCTCATTTTAGGAGACTTTTCCTCATTCTCAAATCTTAAACCATTTCTTAGAGAGGTGACCCTAATTGTAAATAGATTTGGGGATTTCACTTATAATCATCCATGTATTCACACAAGTGATCAATAAAGAAAGATTCAACACTTGTCATATGTTCTACTTATTTTCTTATTGCTAATCTACAGCAAAGCCCTCTACTTGAGAATAATTACCGAAATAACCCTCATAATCCATCTAGATTTCAGCTTGTGCTGAGCTTATGATGCCCTTATCCCAAGGTAATTGTTGGTCCTTAAGTCCCGTCAGCGTTATACCCAACTCTTGAAGGAAAAGTAACTAATCTTCGGGATTAAGACCTTGATATCTAGGTAACGACATGTTAAGTCGGACTTAAAGGAACTTGATAATCCCTGGGTTCCCCCAAATCCATATCCTATATTCTAGTACTAATGAAAAATAATGTTAATATTACCTTTATTAAGATCATAACATTTTTTATAAAGCTTTACAATCTTTCAGCAACTTCTCCTACTCTAAACGAGATCAAATTATTTCCTTATATTTCTTATATAATAGTACCTTATGACATGAGGCAATGTTTTCCTTGTCTATGCTTCATTATAGGGAACCAATTACCATCAATTAAAAAGGGAAGAAAACACTTTAAAAACCAAAAACCATACCTAAGAAGTAGGGACTTCAGGCTGAGCGGGATGCTCTTTTCCTTTCTGCCCTTGGTCGGAGGGGCCACTATCTTTAGCAAGTTTTTTAGCCAAATCCCGATTAGTATGAGCATTCGAAGGATCAAGATTTGTGTCCTTGGAGCCCTGAATGCTGTCAGTAGAAGGAGAACGGATGTCGTCTCCTCTGCCAAAGTCATCATGATGATCTTTGTCTTTGGAACCAAGATCGTCACCATTATCACCTCTCTCATTGTCAACGGCAGCAACATCATGTTCCTTCTCTCCGTTAAATGAGATAAAATTATTAGGAAGATCTTTAATAAACAGAAATTTCTCTGGTTCCATCGCGTCCCTTTCAGGAACTTGAATCTATTGCTTCATTTCCTCGATAATGATGCCCATAATAGGAGGATCAATAGAAGTAAATTCCATTAAAGGATACTTTTGGAAATTATCCAAGTATGCCAAGAAAAGAGCACTCCAAAAGGGTTCAACGTCGCCTCTGGAAGATTAGAGTCCAAGAATAAAGAAATTCTATTTTTAGCATCACAAATTACTCGTTTAGTGTTAGAAAGCGCATTCTGGGTCTTAGAAAGATGGTCATCTTTTTCTTTTAGCTTGATGGCATGGTTGGTCATTATTCATGTTTTCTCATCTTCAAGATTCTGTTTGGATGAATCAAGAGCTGAAACTTTGTCGAATATAAGATTCTTGGCTTTTTTTCTCTTCCAAAAGTTCCAAATCAGCCTTTTTAATAGATGCTTTTAGATCCATATTTTATTTTTCATGCTCTTCCTTTGCTACACTCAAAGCATTGACTTTAGACTGCAAGGCAGATTTCTCCTCTTTGAATTTGCAATCTACAAAGAAAACAAATTGGACATCTCCTGAAGAGATAACCATTTTCTTGGTTATCTAAATAAAAGAATGCAGAATAGGAATTTGTGTAATAATGGAAATTAAAAAATAACTAAGAAAAAACAAAGGTGCACCAAAAGTTGTTGCTTGACGAGATTTTGTCGTAATTTTGAGAAATCTGAAGGTGAGGAGGGCAGCATAGTTTTGGTAATATCTTCAAAGAAAAGAGCAAGTCTTACAATTTTGCCAAATCTTGAATTTGTGAAGAAGGCCCAGAAGGGTAGGCATGTTTGGGCATAGAATGCATGTTTAGCTCGTGTTCCACCAAATCCAAGGATCTTGGAGAATCAGGCACTCAAACGCGGTTAAAAATTCACTACCTGGTTGTCGCTCGAAAAGAATCGGGCATAGGAGTAACACTTATGGAAAGAGCAGTAAGATCGGGGTAATGCTACTCATCAAACTCAGCAACAATATCCTTGCCAAGATAAGAAGAGGCGGATGCGCCATCTTTTTTCTTTTTCGAAGTTGGTTCATTAGCAATCATGATAAGTTTTCTCTTAGCTGCGGCCTTAGATTGAGCCAGAGCATCCAGAGTAGATTTCCCAACAGAATCCATAGTAGCTAACCAAAGAAATGATATCAGAAACGTAAATTTAGATACGTTGAATGTGAAATAAGATTTTGAAATCACTATAGAAGAGCAACCTTACCTGAAGCACCTAGAAACAAAGGGGTCAAGGGGTAAATAGGTTGGAACCCAAGGTTAAATGCCTAGAACTAGAAAAGAGGAGGGGTGGTTTCCAATAAATCTTTTATCCTAGAGGGAGAAGGGCATGCTTACGAAGCTTGTCCAAAGTCAGCAAGAGAGATCGTTTTCTTAACTCTTTGGAAGCCTTTTAAATTACTTCAATAATACTAGACTCCTCATCGTTCAAACTTTTATTTGAGGGAGTGGAAGTTGGAATCAAAAAATATTAGGCAAACCATGGGAATAATACAACTCAACCTAAGGAATTGAAAACTAGATGGGAGTAGCAAAAGTGCCCAAAATACCAAGGGACGCCTATTATAGAAAAATTGTGTTTCCCAATCTTTAAATCTATTTATACTATCACTGATCAACTTCTTGTAGGATTCGCACGAAGGATAGGTGAATCCATTCTTTTAGCTACATATAGTTATAGCAGATTATGAAGAAGACGATCCTTGAGGGTAGATTGTTCCAACTCAAGCGCTAGAGGCCCGAGGCATAGAAGAAAAGTGTATGTGTTTGTGGTTAGCTGAATGGGAGCAATCCGCAAATGATGCAAAAGCCTAGAAAAATAGTCTAGGAAGGGGAAGAAACCGCCATGCCAGATATGAATGGCTGAGTATGCAAAGAATCCCTCTGGTGGATTCTGAATAATGTCATTTTCAGAGGCAAGGATGACATCTATCCTATCATACCAAAGCTTTTGAGAATCACGTTCACTTCATCCTGAGTCTTGATGAGAGAATACTATGGAACAGTTTCCTTCTTTGGATAAGTAGCAGAGGAACTTGCTGGGTTTGATTCGTCAACACTTTGCTTCTTAGTCATGATTCTGCCAAGTGGTATTATTCCACAAAACACATTAGCACCATATTTTAATTTTTCAAAGTTAATATTGACCATTAACAAGTTCAAAACCATCATGAAAACTCATCATCGTTATTCATATATCATTGGAGTAGAAAAATAAAACATATCATGAATTGGATTCTTAACAAAATTCGCATAAAGTTATGCATTATACATATGCTTAAAATGGCTAAGTTATTGGTATCGTTGGCAGCGCTGGTTACAACATCGAACCTAGAGATAACTTGGGTTTTGATATTGATGGAGTTGGAAATGGAACAGCCTAAGATCTTAATATCAACAAATTGAAACCAGATTTTTTTTATTATCGATACCGAAAACTTAGCCGATACCAAGAAAGTGTAGAACTTGGTATCGATGAAATCAAAGTCAATAATAACTTGATGTGGGTAATGGTCAAACAACATGAAAGTTTGAAGTTTAACCGATACCGAAATAGAAGAAAATATGGCTTTTGGTGTTGATTATACACTATTTCGACACCAATTAAGCCAAAGCTAGAAGCAAACATTGATTTGAGTATCGGTAAAATTGAAACTAAAGGGAACTGGTAACGGTTGATCTTGAATTCATTGGTACTAAAAAGAAAAACTCCATCTTCATGATAGAAGTTAGGATTCATTATAGGTGAATTATGTGTTTTAAACCCCGAAAAAGCATATCCGGAATGGTAGATGATAAGATATCATAAATCACCATTAATATCTATTTAAGCTTGTTGCAGTTTACTCGATTTCCTTCTATTAAGAAATCAAAGATCATTCGGTCTCGAGTAAAATTTATAATCAAGCTTAGGAAATAACGATTTTTTAGACCCTAACAAAAATCAGTTCATGGAATAAATAAAAACTTACATAGAAAAGATATGGTCTATGGTTCTGAAAATTATATGATATTTCGGAGAGCAATGATGTTATTTGAGTATAATTTCTTGTAGGAGAAGAAAGTAAAGAAGGAAGAAGAAGAGTCTAAAAAGCGCATTTCATCAAGACCATACAAACATGTATAGATCAAACGGTCCAAAACAGTTTTAGAATTCCAAAAGGTGAGAAAATCGCGTAGCTTTAAGATAGTACGGACCAAAAGCTAAAAATATTGACTTGAAAATTCGAAAATACCCCTTTACTATCGGGCAAATGTTACTATCAGATTTCAATACCAAAGCCAAGTGAGGTGTAGGGGTATCAAGATGAAGCCAACACTAGAATAGAGACCCGGGAAGCCTACTGTCGATACCAAAGCACTAGGAAGATCTGATACCGGAAGTAAGATGGATAAGATTTAGTCCATATGTTATCGGTACCAACATAGGAAGTAGAAGCTTGGTACCGATACAAGGAAGATAACAACAATGCACGGTACCACATACAACAGGAAATACAGATTGGTGTTGGTACTCGACACCGAAAGCCAAAGCATGTGATTCGATACCGAAGCACAAAGTCATAGAAAGGAAAATTACAAAACCAACATGGAAGCAAACAAGGTGCTATCAATACCAAGAGGCTTGGTATCGATACCGATACTAAAGGCTGCATCACAATTAAATAGAAGGAAGCTTAAAGACAGTATCGAAAAGCTCTATAGTAGACCAACACTCGAAAACACAAAGCCAGTAGCAGCGCTAGGAGAAGAAGAAAGCTATTCACACCAATATACTTGGTGTCGATACCACTGCATATAGGTGGCACTGGAGTTACAAGCAATACAAGGTAAAAAAACTGACACCTAGAGCATAAAAGCAGGTCAATACTGACACCAGATATCCATATTGAAGGTGAAAGCTATAAGGAAGAATTAATACCGAATGCTTGAGGCGGAACCGTGCTTCTTGCTGGATTGCAACCAAAGAGAGTCCAAATTGTTAAGAAATAAGACCCCAGGGGTCTCATTTTAGGGGACTTTCCTCATTCTCAAATCTTATATCCTTTCTTAGAGAGTAAACCCTAAATTGTAAATCAATTTGGGGATTTCACTTGTAAACACCTATATACTCATGAAAGTGATCAATAAAGAGAGATTTAGCATTTATCAACTATTCTACTTATTTTCCTTATTACTATTTCACGTCAAGGCCTTCTACTTGGACATAATTACCAAAATAACCCTCATAACCATCTAGCTTTCAACTAGCTCCGAGATTACGAAGCATTCATCCCAAGATAACTGTTGGTCCTCGAGTCTCGTAAGCGTGATACTATCCTCTTTTTAAGGATGAGTAATTTAATCTTTGGGTTTTGAGACCTTAATATATAGGAAACGACGGATTAAGTCGAACTTGATGGAAATTAGATAATTCCTAGGTACCCCTATGACCACAACCATACCTTATATTTTGGTGTTGATGAAAAATAACGTTAACACAATATTTAACAACCCAAATTTCAGCATGCCCAATTTTTTCGTAAAATGCTAAAAATCCAAGTCTACTGAGACCCTAGTTGGCTTGCCTAGTATCCTGCAAAAAAGGAAAGCAAAAATGTATCAAAGCACACAATTAAATATCTCACAGTGGAACGAATCAAATGTAATACTAAGGAAATTGTAACCATAATAATGACACCATCTTACAAGTGTCTCTAAGCTATATAATCTCTGTCACCTTCCTGACCTATGGGTTTGTTATGAGGAGTGGGTTAGAACAACAATTCTGGTGAACGGACAAATTATACTTTCTATAAATAACATCACACATATTGTTCTATCACTGGTTTTCCTTAATTAAGTTACTTTGGTTTATTACACATTACGCTTCGATTTCATGAATAAATCATACTCATCTACTTCTAAGTAGATTAACCTAATAATTCATATATATGTAGCTATCTGCCCAATATATCGAGGTACTCCTTAAAGTACCCTCCTCGAGTGTCTCGATCGTCACATTATGAAAATGTACCAGACCTCCATCGTTATGCTACGAAAGTGTACTAGACTATGCTACAAAAGCATGCTAAGTCTTCATCGCTACGCTATAGAAGTGTACTAGGCAATGCTATGAAAGTGAATAAGCCTCTATCGTTGCGCCACTAAGGCACCCTAACCCTGAGTTCCCCCACGGAACTCAGTCAAAGGATACCCATATCTATCAAGAATGGCTTCATTATGCCTACAATAAAGATAAAAGATTGTTATGTCTCTTTCGGTGGCTACGACCCTACCCTGCCCTCCAATTAATGAAAGACCATTCAAAGAACTAAGTGACCACACCCCTACCAAACAATCTAAGCATCCAATTTAGCCTTGTCCCCAATCCAATGTTGATAGTAAAAGATTGCTGGCCTCTTGTTTTAGCTCCAGCCTTTCCCGTATTAGCTCCAACAGACGATGATGTGGTATTCAATGACCAATTATATGTGTTGGGTCCTGACCATGAAGCCTGCTCTCCTGAGCCGAGGCATCCACCGAATCATCGTAGAAATCATCACAATCTATCATCTAGCTACCCTTAACCATAGATGCAACCATGGCATACTCTTCAGACGGAACCGTACAGACCATGCTCTGTGGGTACAGCTTCGTCAGGCCTACCAAAGAGGGACATCATACAGTATCCTCATGACCCTTAGAAGTCCCGCACTTCTTTCCAGTCTCATCGAATAATAAGTTGGATGTGCTACTATCCTATGATGATTTGCCCTATTGGGCTCTCCATCCCCATAGACTGGACCAAGTGCATACTGCTATTTTATTAGACACTATTTCTAATTTATAATTATGCATTTTACTTCCTCGTCTTTTCGTTGATTAATGATATTCATTAATTTATTTAATCAAGAAATTATTTGTTCATCAATTTCATTGCCTAGTCATAAAGCTATCATAGTACCATAGAATCTTAGGCTCGTAAGATACACCTTGTAAATCAATATTTTCATATTAAAGCCTAATGTCTTTTAGGCTCGTTACTTACACCTTGTGAATCAATAAGTTCATATTAAAGCCTAATGTCTTTAACCATTTCATATCATATTTGCTAGGGACTGAGATGTTGATGATAATGGCTTTAATGACAACAACCTTGTTTCAATTATTATTATTATAAAATATATACTAATACCATAATCTAGAATATATATATATATATATACATGTGTATATACAAAAAATCTATGAAGGTATTGATTATTGAAGACCGTACAGTTCAGAGAATCAAGATTTCAAAATAGAAGAGTTTGAGTTTCAAGACTCATGAGTATCAAGAATTCAAGAGTTCAAGAAATATAGAGTAATTGTGTCAGATATTTTATTAAAACTCTGGTTAGCACTGAATTTTGATTTCAAAATTATTTTCTTATTTTTAAATCTATTTTTCAAATGATTTCAAAATTATTTCCTTGTTTTAAAATTTTTAGTTTTTATATGATTTCAAAATTACTTCCTTATTTCAAATGTATACTTCTTTGTTTTTAGAAATATTTTAATTCCTGTTTTTAAAATTATACTTAACATATTTTAACTCCTAATTCAAATAAGTTTCACTTACAAATTTATTACTAATTTTATTATAGTTACTTGTGTTTCTAATTTCCTTATTTATATTAAGTTTTAATATATTCATAGTTTTATATTATACTTTTATATCATTTTATTTTTAGTTTTTAGTCCTTTCAATATACGTTTTCGAATATATATTTCTACTTGAAATACTCTATTTTAATATAAAGGAATATAGTTTTTTTTAACTCTGGAACCACCATAATTTATTTAAATATTATTTGATTTAATTTAAAACTTTATTTTTGAAATAATACTACTATATGTCGACATATAAGAAGTAGTATGTCAACATAATTACCGTTAAATTGTTTTTTAAATTTTAAAAAGAGGTGTATTTTGAATTCAAGCCTTTTTTAAAAGGTGGTGGTTGTTGGAAAACTATAAATAGCCTTCAAAATTCGAATTTTTTAATAAATTTTTATCTCTGTCTTCTTCCTTAATCATCCTGCCATTATTCATTTTGAATTCATAAATTTTACCCTTATACTCAACCAATTTCTATAGAAGTTATATCAATCTTCTTCTCTACCAATTATACATCAAATTATCTCTGAAATTCAAGTACTACTCAAGAGTTATAGGTTGTTTGTAATCAAAGATCGCAAGATCAAATTATATGGAGTTAGCACTGCAAAAAACAATAAGAGAAGGTTGTGGTAGTTTCCCGTATAAATCTACTGGGTGCGATATGTCCACGAAATCGATTTAGTGTAAAATTATGGCAAGAAAAATCAACTATGTCTCGTTGTACTTGGAATCAGTTGGAGTGTTGTAACGACCCGCATTCTATGTATCAGAGAATCATAGAGTGTTTATTTTATTTTCATACGAAGCCTTATGGTCGTGTAACTTTGGGAAACAAATATTGGGGTCATATCCCACATTCACGATTTTTGCCGAATTTTAAAATGACCATTTTTCCCCTGGCAAATCTTGTTTTGCCTATACCTTTTGATTGGTAAGGATTTTTGCCCTGAAACCACTTTCATTGGATTTGGATGATGGTTTCCCATTCCGTAGAGTGGTCACATTAATCAAACGGACTTACCGCTTGAGAGATATGGCTGAAATAAGATTTGGAAGGTGGAAAACGGCCCAA
This sequence comes from Allium sativum, assembly GCA_030737875.1. NCBI lineage: Eukaryota > Viridiplantae > Streptophyta > Magnoliopsida > Asparagales > Amaryllidaceae > Allium > Allium sativum. The sequence goes on along the minus strand of CM060913.1, from coordinate 415,423,152 downwards.
TTGGGCTTAATTAAGTGATTAGCAGCTAGGCCCATTACCCAGTTCGGGATTAGGGTTATGGGAGGACTGAAAGGAGTTGGAGAATCAACTACTTTCATTTTTCTAGTCGCCACGAACCTTTCTCAAACCCTAATCATGGCTTCCATCTTCTAAATCTCTCTCTAGTCACTCCCTAATCACAAATTAATCAAATCTACATCAAACCAAGCTTGGCTAACCCTTATTCGAAGTAGAACTGTTGCACCACATTGGAATCCAAGCCAAATCAGTAAAAATTTCAGATCTATCATTTATTATTGGCTAAGGTGAGTGATTAGCATGATCATTCACTAATTATGGATAATTAGGGGTGATTAGCGATAACTAGCAAAATTATACACCTAAAAATTCTGGAAAAATGTGTAAAAATTATAAAATCATATTTTATGTCGCTGGTATGAATTTGGGTTAATTTGAATTAAGTTTGCTAATCCTATTGTTTTGATGTTTTTGGTTGATTCTACATGTTATTATTTGTTTGGTTTTTTTATGATTGCATTGGGAAGTTAGAATGGTTGAAAATGCCATCGTTTGGCGAAAATAGCTCGCTGGAAAACTTGCATAAAATCGGTCTGGATAGGACGAGGAGACCCGAATCGAACCGAATAGGAGGAGGAGACCCGAACCGAACCAGATAGAAGGAGAAGACCAGAAACAAATCGGATAGGAGGAGGAGACCCGAACCGAACCGGATAGGAGGAGGAGACCCGAACCGAACAGGATAGGAGGAGGAGACCCGATCTGAACAGAACACCAATTCGACCAAAACACAAGATGCAAAGGAAGTTGAAATGGGAATTTATCGCTCAGGATCCAGATGGGAACCAATGAGTTATCTTCAAGAGTTGGCCTTTGCTACAGGACGTGTGCAAAGGAGTTATCGATATCTATAACTTTGGTTCACCATTGAGAGAGGGGGCATGTAGATGAACCAAAGGCAGGGCGGTGTGGACTGGTTTGCCTGTCCCCAGCTTCAGGGCGGTATGGACTGGGTAGGTTTATTGACTATAGACCAGGGAAGTGTGGTCATAGCAATAGTTGTACGGAGTCCAAGGCGGTGTGGACCCGTCATGGTTCGAATGGATTTGGTGATCAAAGCGGTGGATATTGTATGCTTTACGCACTAAGTGAGAGATGTGAGGAATGATTGCTATGTTTGATGTTTGCTATCACCATGACATAAACACTCTTACATTTTGCACTCTATGTTAGTGTTACCTTAGAGTATTGTACATCTTGTTGTGCTAACTCTTTGGTTGCAGGTCCAGGTTAGGTATGATTATTTATACCTATTATTGCTTTATTTAGTGATATAGATTTGCTATCGCCCACACCAGACTTTCGTCTGACCTAGAGTTTTATATCTCTTCTTATTACTTTGGGTGATCCCAAACGAGCAAACTAGAGGCAGGTTAGGTGGTTATGCACGAGTAGTTGTCCGGAGACGAGAAGGAGGCTTCCACGTACTTTATACATATTCTCCCTGTGTTATTGTTGGTCACTACTTTGGGCATTAGTTGTGTACCTTTTTTATTTCCATTTAGAGACCGTATTTTAAAGTTGTAATAATTGGATATGAAGCTGTGTTTTGGATTCCGCTACTCTAATGGATATGGTTTAGTTTTCAGCTTATATATTGTCTCGCCTGTTTTATATCAAGTTATGTTATTATTATATTTTGTTCCATGCACTGTGAGATATACCATAGGTTCTTTGATAATTCATCGTTTCAACCTTTTGACGATCATCCTGTGCTAGTCGAGCATTGGCATAGCGCATTTCGGGTAAATGTCTGATGGTACGGGGCGGACATCATAACTGGTATCAGAGCCTAGGTTGCATAATTTAACCTAGGGGAAGATATCAGGGAGAGATAGTATATGCATATGAGAGCGTGCAATTGTGATATTTTGGTTTTCAAAAACTATATATATACTATTAGTATATCTAAGGATGATGTTGCACTGCACTTGCACCACTAAGGAGATGGTTAATAATTTTCTCTTTACAGATTGAACGATGAGCCGAAATACGAGGAGTACATATGGAACTCTGCACTGGGAGTTGAAGTGGGAGTGGGTTCAGGGGCCAATAGTGGGAATGTCCCTGATATAAGGACGATGTTTACTGCCTTCATGCGAGAGATGCTCTGGGAGCAGTTCCTAATGCCGCTAACGGTGGTGGTGCAATAGTGCGGGAGCCCAGAGACGATTTCGTGCAGCTTAACAAGGATTATACTAGTCTTGGTGGAAAGACGTTCCATGGAACAAAAACAGCTATAGAGGTTTAGGATTGGCTTGATAGTTGTGAACGCATCTTCGAGGATTTAGGGATCGATGACGCAATTAAGAGAAAGCTAGCATTGCTTCAGTTTCAAGGATAGGCAATGAATTTGTGGAATGCTATTAAAACGGCTACCCCTAAAAATCAAGCTACTTGGAATCAGTTTAAGACTCGCTTCAGTGACAAGTTTATTCCAGCTGCTCAGAAATCAAAATTGTTCAGGAAGTTTTTGGAGCTTAAGCAGAATGGAAGGGTAGTCTCGGAATATATTGTTGAATTCGATACCTTATCTAAGCATGGATTATCTCTTATCAATACTGCCGAGAAGAAGAACGAGAAGTTCGTAATTAGCCTAGATGAGTACTTAGGAGAAAGACTTATAAACCATATCGACGAAATTTTCGAATCTGTTGTGGGGAAAGCATTGAGACCAGAGAGCCTTTACCCTAAGACAAAGACCGAGGTTGCTATTACACCTGCAGAGGAGCCAAAACCGTGGGTAAGCGGTAAAGGCAATAAGAAGTCCCAGAATAAGAAAAAACGGAACCAAACCAAGGATGGTCAGAAAAAGAAGAATAAGAAAGACAATGAATGCTTTGGCTACGGCAGGAAGAGCCACTATATCAGAGATTGTAGAGCGAATCCAGGGAGAGGAAGTGCTTCAACTGTGACCAAGTGGGACATTTCAAGAATGGATGTCCACAAACCCTTAAAGAGAAGCAGATCATGAAAGCATATGCTATCAGTGTTGTTCCTTCTTCGTCGAACGTCCCAACTCTGGCGGACAAGGGAAAGGGTGTCGTTATTCAAGGTATGCTTTCTGTTTATGATGTTCCAGTTCGAGTATTGTTTGACACCGGGGATTCCTATTCCTTCGTATCTAGTGACCTGGTAGATAGGTTGGAACTGGAACCCGAGATTGTCGATAAACCTTCAGTTGTGACGAACCTGATCGGTGGTTCGACTAGCCTTAATACGATTTGTTGTAATTTGGTCTTATCGAGTCATAGATGTATGTTTGCTTGTAATTGCTTTTTTTTGGGCTTTACTGGGTTTGGCATTATTTTAGGGGTCAATTGACTCCAAAGGTATGGGGTGTGGTAGATTGTGAGGGGTCTTTGGTGACCATTAGAGCGGACGATGGGCGGAGGGTGCTACTGGGTTGCCTACCTAGTGATGGGGTGATGGCTAGTTTTCTAAATTCCCTTGACATCCCGTATGATGAGTTATCAAATGTACCTATTGCTGGTGAGTATCCGAACATCTTTGAGGAAGTGACCGGACTTCCACCACACTGAGAGATCGAGTTTTAGATTGATTTAGTGAAGGATGCTAGGCCTATAGTGATGCCTCTTCATCATATGGCACCAAGGGAGTAGCGAGAGCTCGAAGTGCAAGTAGGCGATCTTTTGAAGAAGGGATTTACCCGAAAAAGCGTTTTCGAGTGGGGAGCACCAGTTGTATTTGCTACCAAGGCCGATGGTTCCCTTCGCTTATGTGTAGATTACCACGAGTTAAACAAGGTGACTAGGAATAATAAGTATCCTCTTCCACGGATATATGATTTGTTCGATCAACTGAATGGAGCAAGAATTTTTTCTCAGTTGGATCTCGCGACAGGATTTCATCTGCTCCGAGTAACAGCTGAGAGTATACCTAAAACGAAATTTCGTACGCAGTCTGGATTCTTTGAGTGGTTGATAATGCCCTTTGGGTTGATCAATGCACCGGCGTATTTTGTGGATCTTATTAATAAGGTTTTCAGGGATCAATTAAATAAGTTTGTTCTTGTGTTCGTGGATGATCTCTTAATTTACTCAAGGACGGAGGAAGAACACAAGAAACATTTAAGGATAGTGACGGAGGTGTTAAGGTAACACCAATTGAAAGCGAAATTTTCTAAGTGTCACTTCTGGAGGAGGGAAGTGAGATTCTTGTGCCATGTTGTTTCAGAGAATGGTATTGCTATGGACCCTACGAAGGTGGCTATGGTACAGGATTGGTCTACGCCCAAGAACGTAATGTACGTGAGAAGTTTCTTGGGATTAGCTGGATATTATCATAATTTTATTCAAGATTTCTCCAAGATAGTAGCACCGTTAACTCAGTTAACCAAGAAGAATCAATCTTTTGTCTGGGACGAAAGGTGCGAGAATGCATTTAAGAGTCTAAAGGAGAAATTTACGTGTGCACCAGTGTTAGTTATTCCTAAGGGGAACAAAGAGATGACGATATACACGAATGCCTATGTTACCAGACTAAGTGTTGTACAAATGCAAGGATGTAAGTTTGTAGCTTATGCCAGTCGGCAACTAAAACCACATGAGAAAAGATATCCTACTCATGACTTGAAATTGACAGCGATCGTGTTCGCATTAAAGATGTGGAGACACTATCTCATGGGAGAAAGATTCGAGTTGTTTACCGATCATAAGTAATTAAAGTATCTTTTCTCTCAAAAGGATTTAAATCTTCGTCAACAGAGATGGTTAGAGTTCTTGGCTTCATATGATTTCAATATCACATATACACCTGGGAAAAGCAATGTGGCAGTTGATGCATTGAATAGGAGACATGCCAGTTTGGGGGCTATGTTTATTGAATGGAAGAAACTGGAGTATATCGCGGGATAATATTTCAGACCTAAGTGTGAATTAGGTCCAGAAATGTTAGCAAGTTTGACGATCAGACCGACTTTGATTGAGCGGATCGGCTCCAGCTAGAGGGACGATCCTAATCTATTGGAAATCATCTCCGAGGTAGAGATGGGTATCGACGGTGACGGAATGAATATGTATGGACTTGATCGAGAAGGATGGCTTCGAAAGAATGGGAGACTAGTTGTACCCAATGTTAATGGATTGAGAGATGAAGTGCTTAGAGAGTATCATCACTCGAAACTGACTATACATCCCGGTGGTAACAAAATGTATCGAGACATGAAGCAGACCTACTACTGGGAAGGGATGAAGAGAGACGTTGGGAAGTTTATTTCCAAATGCATGAACTGCCAGTTAGTTAAAGCCGAGCAAAAGAAGCCTAGTGGTTTATTGCAACCAGTGGAAATTCCCAAATAGAAATGGGAACAAGTATCAATGTATTTCATTGATGGTTTACCAAGGACTAGATTGGGTCATGATAGTATTTGGGTGATTGTGGATCGATTGACCAAGAGTGCAAGGTTTATATTGGTCAAGTCGAATAGAACGGCAGCTAAGTTAGAAGAACTGTATACGAAGTGGGTGGGGAGATTTCATGGAGTACCTAAAGGTATTATGAGCGACTGAGGTCCATTATTTACTAGTGGGTTTTAGAAGAGCTTACAAGAGGCCATAGGGTCAGAATTACATCTTAGTACCGTGTACCATCCTCAAACCGACGGTCAAACAGAGAGGGTGAATCATGTATTAGAGGATCTCTTGAGAGCTTTTATATTAGATTTTGAGGGTCATTGGATGACCATTTGCATCTGGTTAAGTTCGCATATAATAATAGTTATTAGTCCAGTATTGTTATGGCTCCATTTGAAGCTTTGTACGGAAGACCGTGCAACTCACCATCATGTTGGTTGGAAACTGGTGAGAAGTTTGTGCTTGAGCCGAATGTAATAAGGAACTTTAGATAAGATCAAGGTTATTCAAAAGCGAATGAAGGCTACCCAAGATAGGCAGAAGAGTTATGCTGATAAAGGAAGAAGAGATTTGAAATTCTCCATTAACGACTTAGTATTCATCAAGATCTCTCCGTTGAAGAGTGCGATTTGGTTTGGTAGAAGAGGTAAGTTAGCACCAAGGTTTGTTGGTCCATTTCCAGTTCTCGAACGAGTTGGGAATTTAGCGTATAAAGTTGGATTACCTGATAAGATGGCGGGAGTGCACAATGTATTTCATGTTTCTTAGTTAAGGAAGTTCATACACGATTCTGGTATAACTATTTGACCAGATCAGTTGGATGATATTGAGGTAGAATCCAAGGCGGTTGGAAGCCGCAGAACGATTCGTATTGTCAGACATGATACAAAACAACTTCGAAGGAAGGCAGTGAAACTGGTTAAGGTCAGTGGGCTGATAAGGAGAATGACTGTACTTGGGAAACTGAGGAGAGCATAAGGAAGTCGTATCCAGAGTTCTTTATCAGGTAAGATTTTAATCGCGATATAGTTATTCCCCTTGTTAGTAATCTGCATGCTAGGACATGCTTGTTGTGTTTATTATATAAGTTTGATTGTTTGTAAATGGTTGATAGGCATGCGGGACACTATTTTATGTTTTCTTGGTTACAGAATTTCGGGGGCGAAATTTCTTAAGGGGGAGCGAGTGTAATGACTCGTATTCTACATATCGGAGGATCGTAAAGTATTTATTTTATTTTCATACGAAGTCATATGGTCGTGGAAACGACTATCAGGGTCATTTCCCACATTCACGATTTTTGCCGAATTTAAAATGACCATTTTCCCTTGGCGAATCTTGTTTTGCCTATAACTTTTGATTGGTAAGGAGTTTTGACCTAAAACCACTTCCATTTGATTTGGATGATGGTTTCCCATTCCGTAGAGTGGTCACATTAATCGAAAGGACATACCATTTGGGAGATATGGCTGAAATAAGATTTGAAAGGTGGAAAACAACCTAATTGGGCTTAATTAAGTGATTAGCAGCTAGGCCCATAACCCAATTTGGGATTAGGTTATGGGAGGGTTGAAAAGAGTTAGAGAATCATCTCCTTTAATTTTTCTAGTCGCCACAAACCTTTCTCAAACCCTAATCATGGCTTCCATCTTCTAAATCTCTCTCTAATCACTCCCTAATCACAAATTAATAAAATCTACATCAAATCAAGCCGGATTAACACCCAATTCGAGGTAGAGTTGTTGCACCACATTAGAATCCGAGCCAAATCAGTAAAAGTTTCAGATCTATCATTTATTATTGGCTAAGGTGAGTGATTAGCATGTTCATTCACTAATTATGGCTAATCAGGGGTGATTAGTGATAATTAGCAAAATTATACACCTAAAAATTCTGGAAAATGTGTAAAAATTATAAAATTATATTTTATGTCGCTGGTATGAATTAATTTGGATTAAGTTTGTTAATCCTATAGTTAGACAGGGTTAATGGGGAAATCTTGGATTTGGGCATGTATGATCAATGTTAACATGTGAAATTATTGTTTTGATGTTTTTGGTTGATTCTACATGTTACTACTGCTATTTGGGATGTTTTATGATTGCATAGGGAAGTTAGAATGGTTGAAAACGTCGTCGTTTGGCGAAAATAGCTTGCTGGAAAACTTGCAGAAATTGGTCCGGATAGGAGGAGAAGACCCGAACCGAACCGAATAGGAGGAGGTGACCCGAACCGAAACAGATAGGAGGTGAAGACCCAATCCAAACCTGACACCAATTCGAGCAAAACCCGAGATGCAAAGGAAGTCCAAGTGGGAAGTTATCGCTCAGGATCCAGATGGGAACCAACGAGTTAACTTCAAGAGTTGGCCTTTGCTGCGGGACTTGTGCAAAGGAGTTATCGATATCTATAACTTTGGTTCACCATTGAGAGAGGGGCATATAGACGAACTAGAGCAAGGGCGGTGTGGATTGGTTGGCCCGTACACTAGAGCCAAGGCGGTATGGACTGGCTAGGGTTATTGACTATAGACCAAGGCGCTGTTGTCATAGCAATAGTTGTTCGGAGTCCAGGGCGGTGTGGACCCATCGTGGCCCCACTGGATTTGGAGATCAAAGCAGTGGATATCGTATGCTTTACGCACTAAGTGAGAGATGTGAGGAATGATTTCTATGTTTGATGTTTGCTATCACCATGACATGCACACTTCCAATTTGCACTCTATGTTTGTGTTACCTCAGAGTATTGTACATCTTATTGTGCTAACTCTTTGGTTTCAGGTCCAGGTTAGGTATGATTAATTATACTTGTTATTGCTTTATTTAGTGATATATATTTGCTATCACTCACACCAGACTTTCATCTGACCTACAGTTTTATGTCTCTCCTTATTACTCTGGGTGCTCCTAAACGAGCAGACTAAAGGCAGGTTAGGTGGTTATGCACGAGTAGCTGTCCGAAGATGAGCAGGAGGCTTCCACGTACTTTATACATATTCTCCCTATGTTGTTGCTGGTCACTGCTTTGGGCATTAGTAGTGTACCTCTTTTATTTCCATTTAGAGACGGTAATTTAAAGTTGTAATAATTGGATATGAAGTTGTATTTTGGATTCCGCTACCCTGATGGATATGGTTTAGTTTTCAGCTTATACACTATCTCGCCTGTTTTACATCAAGTTATCTTATTATTATATTTTGTTCCATGCGTTGTAAGATATACTATAGGTTCTTTGGTAATTCATCATTTCAACCTTTCGACGATCGTCCCACGCGACCATGCTAGTCGGGCATTGGCACAACGCATTCGGGGAGATGTCTGATGGTACGGGGTGGACGTCACATGTGTTCCCTTATAGCCCTGAAGTCAAAGATTGTAATTGGATATTATTGAATAAAAATCCACATCAACACAACGTTGTGTGGGACTGGATGTAAGGGAGTCCCAAATCAGTATAAAATCCCGATGTTTACTTTCCTTTTGTTGCTTTTTATTTTATTCTCCGCACCTGTGATTGATTGTGTGATTATTGGTATTTTTGATTTGCATAACATTCTGTTTAATCCAAAAAGATTTCAAGAAAATTAATAAAGTCTGTAAAATACTATTCACCCTACTCTATGGTTTAGTTTTCATTAAGATCCTTAATATGCGTCCCCAACAATTGGTATTAGAGCATTGGTTTTCAAAGGTATCATAATAAGGTTTTTTTTTAAATTTAAACGACAATTTTTTGGACATTATTTTTGAATGGATATGCCACAGAATCTTCATGATGTTATGTTTGACACTTTCTAGGAATCAGAGAAGCGCAAATTTATTACAAATTACTGTTAGCGCACATGTGTGTAGTATGCAGGTCGAACAGATGGAGGAAAATTAAATTTTACTAATTTTATATTTCATGGGCGAGTTATACGAAATTGGAGGACTTGACTGAAAATAATAACAATTGAAATTGCAATTTGATTCAGAACAAATCTAATTAAATAGACCAACAAATCATGATTATCAACTAAAAACAAATTGAAATTTCAATTAAATTCACTACAAATTTAAATCTAATAGAATCTATAATAAATTCAATGATTAACTAAGAAAAATAAAACAAAATACTGAAAACAAAATTGCAAAATAGAAATAAACAAATAGGAAAGTAAAATTAGGATTACCGTTGAATCTAATCAAACAGTCAATCACTAATGAGAAAATAAAATGCAATAGCAAACTGCGCTCTACCAAATCTAATTGAATAGATGAAACAAATTTACTAGACCCAAGAGGAGTATAGAAATGAAAAGAAAAACTCTCAATTCCTGGATAAAAGTTTACAATGATAATACATTAGGTATTTATAGGGGATGTAGTCTCCTACCTATGTGAATATGGGCCTAAGAAAAATCCATGAAAATATTTTCTTTATGGAGGAAAAAGATATGATTGGATTCTGATTTGCTGATGATCCTATCAAATCTTCTCTACATGGCAAGTGAATATAAATGATTTCCTTTGATTTCCATGAGAAGAACATGCCTAACTCTTCAAATCTTTATTAGTGCATATATTATATACATATATATATATATATATGTATATATATATATAATATACCACTAGCCCATATATTCTTCAAAGCAAGGGAGACGATGTGTATATATCCATGTTCCGTCCATCAGAAAAAATGGGACTTGTCGAGGATTGAACTCAAGTCACTCTGTCCAAATTTCCAGGCCTTTAGCAGTATGCTACAACTTCCTTTGTGATTGGAATAGTGTTCATATGGGAAAGTAGATTTTTCCTAGCAATTAGTCTTTAGTTGAATGAAGGAGACATTTATTGAACAACCTGCGGAAACACATGAAAAAATACCCAAAGTATTATTTATTTGCAAAAGATAAAATAAAAAGGCATAAAATAAACACATTTTCATGTCAATCAAATACCCCCACACTTATCTTTTACTCGTCCTTGTGTAAAACCAAAATGAAAAACTAAACTAGGTAGGTCACACATTCGCGGGAAACATGATTGCATTGAGCTTATGCAATAAGTCGTTAAACCTCTAGGTGTCCATAGTAGGACAGTGGTGTCTTGTGAGGGCTTTCAGCGGATACTATGCACAAAATCCAAATGTAATATGTTATGGTTCTAATGCAACTACATGAATGCAACATATATATGCAAACAAAAACAAAAATGAAAACAAGACTTGTTTCAGAAAAGTTGCAACACTACAGTATGCAAATGAAAATCAACCTATAGAAATTTTTGGTTCCTCAACTCATCACAAATTTTCGACATAATTTTCATAGTTATTCTAGCCTTAGTTTGGTTGATAATATAGTGCAACCATGAAATAAATTCTTAGTTTGCTTGTCATAGTTAGTAAAATGGTATGCTTTTTTCCTTGTGTATGGCTAGTCTAATCAATAAGGTCAAGAAGTGTTTGGGAATCAATGCTTATTCTATATCTCTATAAAATTTAAAATTTATGACTGATTACACACACCTAACTTAAAGACTAAGATATACCACCCATGTTCTGCCCCGCAGACTAACATGAAAGTTTGGGATAGAGCTTCGTAGATTATGCAGACCGACGCTAATTTTGTCAACAAGATGTCAGCAATCCTTAGGTGGCTAACTCATAAAATGAAACTAATGTAAACCACCCATGCACTGCCTCACGGGCTAACGTGAGAGTAGGGAAAAGGCTTGGTGGGTTTGCACACCAACGCTAGATTTACAAGCAACATTGGATACCCTTGGATTACTATTATTGTTAAATATAAAAAGAAGAGAGAGTTATGCAATTTAGCTTAACACAACTTAGTTTTAAAGATTCGAAAAGCCAATATAAATATTTTAAGTCTTCCACTCATTAAACAAAGACTACAATTCAGAATATACTTCATGGCCATCACCTAAGAATCTCCCTATGTAGCGATTACACTATTATCACTCGTAATGCAACTTTTCATTATATTTTTTATTTGATCTTAGTTGAAAGAGAGAAAATACTATAAACTGACCAGAAAAATTGTTAACTTGCTTCGTTGTACCATTCTCAAATGAGTCGTATTTCCAAAAAAAATGGTATGTTACAACGACCTAAAAAGCATTATGGACCTATCTAAATGCATGAAAATTAAAAGGAAAACAATTAAAGAAAAATAAAAAGAATGTTATTTAGACTCCCCCCTCATACACTTGGATAAAACAGTGCCCACGCTGTAAATATGTTTCATAAATATGAAAGACAATAACCAAAGGTGAATGAGATGCAAAATTATTTGTAAAATGAAATGCAGTTTAACAACTATATGCGAATGAAAATCATATGCAAAATGAAATCTATGGTGATGATGAATGTTTTGTGAAAAATGAACTTTCCTTTTCCCCTCACATTTGCCCCTATTGAAAATGATGAATGATGATTTCTTATTTGATTTGTGAGGTACAGGCATATCAATTAATTCTAAAATCAAAATCCTTCCTATGAAAATTTTGTCGTGCCAATGATTCATATCATTCAACTGAAGATTATATAATCCCGTAAACTTGAGTTTTGAACAACAAATTCATTCGATAGTATGGAACTAATATTATTTTCGAGACATACTCCTAATTCATCATTTAAAAATTTAAGCTCACCTTTGAATAATTCTTCAAATGACATAATGGACTCGTCTATTGAGGAAAGTGAAGTTTTCCGAGGAGACAAATCAGACTTGTCATCTAAAATTATTTCAATTATGTCGAATTTTCTTATTTTTATCTCTTTGGGTTAATGAAAATATTCGATTCAATGGTTAAGTACCCAAATGATAGTCAAAGTAGGCCACTTCTATAATTAATGATAGCATTTGAGGTATCTAAGAAGGGACGACCAAATATCAATAGAATCTGACTATTTCTATTCGAAACAAGCTCGGTTTCTAGGACTATGAAATCCACGGGGAAATATAATTGTTCAATTTGAATCAAAATATGTTCAATTATGCCCAATGGATTTTTAAATGATCGATTGGCCAATTGAATCATGGTGCTCGTGGGTTTAAATTCCCCTAGTCCTAGTTGATGATAAACAGTGTAGGGAAGAAGATTGACACTTGCACCAAGATCAAGTAAGGCATGACTGATGTGAGTGTTACCTATTTTGCAATCGATTGTGGGACAACTGGGTTGCTTATACTTGATTGGTGAAGGATTTGACAAAACAGGGCTAGCATTCGCAGTTAAGATGGTTGTTTTAGCAACATTAGTGGCTTATTTTCGGGTGCATAGCTCTTTGAGACTCTTGGCATATTGAGGAATTTGTTTGATGGTATCTAAGAGTGGAATATTGACACGAACTTGTTTGAAAATTTCAAGATTTTTTCGAAATTTGCAAACTTCTTCTTATTGTTAAGTCTATCAGGATATGGCTACTGGTTTATGGACTCTTTCAGAATTTTGATCGTTCTAAGAAGAAAGTTTCAATATAAGGAGTGTAGGAGGTAAAGGTGCAGAAGATGGGGTGTTGGGATTGCATAGGTTTGAGGAAGATATATTGTCGGGGTTATCGAAATCGGAAGAAGAGATATTGGGATCGCCAACATTCGAAGAAAATGACGATTTTGAAGTTTTAGAAGAATTGGCCTTGGTTGACATTGAAAGAGTGTCAAGCTTTTGAGTTGGAGTTGAAATCGAAGGGTTATCTAGATTTCTGACATTATTGTCAATTATTTTTCTGGACCTAAGGGTGGTGATAGCATTAACCGAATTGTAGTTTCCGTCCTCACAAGAATTCACAGTACGAGAGTTATATTTTGGATTTACCTCGAGCTGATTAGGCAATTTACCTTTCTTATTAGTTCCTTCATCACATTCATCATTTGTTCCAGCTTAGCATCTTGATTATTTATTTGTTTCTCTAATCGAACAATTTTTTTGATTTTTTACAAGATGAAGGAGATTGAGTTGACGGTTGAAAGTTAGAATGCCCAAGTGGTTGACTTGGAGGCTTGGATTGAGGAGGTACTTAAGAAGTTTGAGGATTTGAACTTGGAACTTGGTAGTTCGAATTCGGTATCATGTGATATGGATTTTGCTGCGTTATTGGGATTAGATCATGAAAAATTTGGATGATTTCTCTAACTAGGGTTATATATAGATGAGTAGAGACTATTTAGAGCTATGGCATTGACTTGGTCTTGAGGGTAATATTGGGGTTGTCCATCTATGATTTGAGGAGTTCAAGTTTCTAAAGGGAAATGAATTGGATCCACGACATGCACTCCTTTAGTATAAGGATGAATTGGAATGTGAATTGACTCACATTGCATGTCCTCTTCAAAGTAATTTTCTAAGAATTTCCAAGCTTCATCGGTCGTTTTGGACATAAATTCTCCTCCACACATTGATTCTAGTTGTTTTTTAGTCTGATAGTTTAGCCCATTATATGCAATTTGACATAAGTGAAGTTTGGGAATTGCATGATGGGGACAATTATATAGAAGTTGGTTGAACCTCTCAAACTATTTTGAAAAAAATTTCCCTTCATTTTGAGAAATCTGGTTTATTACAGTTCAGACTTTAAGAGTTTTGTGGAATGGGAAAAACTTTTTCAAGAATACAGTGACAAATTCATCCCAACTCCTTATGGAATGTATTGGAAGAAAATTCAACCATCTTTTAGTGCATTTAAGTAATGCGAATGGAATTAGCCTTAGCTTGATTGATTCATCATATAATTGTTGAATTTTAGTTGTGGATGAATACAATTCAAATTCACTTAAAAATTCATGGGCATTTTCAGAACTAGTAAATTTTGGTACCCCTTGAATAAAATAATGTTTAAGCTCAAAATTTCCTTCAACTAGTGGAAACACAATGGAAGAAGGTTGAACGGTCCTTGATGGGTAACATCAATCTCGAAGAGATAAGGGTATATCCATTCCGACATTAATATTTTGAAAGTTTTGGTTTATTCGATTATAATCCATATCGTTTGAATTTTTTTGGTTTATTCGAGAACACCTAGGAGAATAATGTTGGCCAACACCCTTTTCACTCATCGTTGTCGAATATAAAAAATCCCAAACTCAAGGTTGACAAGAGTAGCTTTTATTACAAAATAGATAATATACATAAGTATATCTTATTAGTTGATAATCTCAATTTGAAGGGGGAAGTGGGTCTTATGGTCGTTCACGTACAGTATAAATACTAAGGGATACGACCAATGTTTTACGGGTAGTATGCAACCACTTTTGCCAGAAGTTCAATAATTTAAACTAATATATATCCACGATCAAACCCTCAAGAGAAACAATTTTATAAAATACACTCTTGTAGTTAATTATTTTGTAAATCAAATCAAGTTTATAATTGAAAATCAACGAAAGTGATTAGTTATGGAAATTCATTCCTCGCTAAATTAATTGAGAAATTTCAGCCAACACAATAGTCAAATAATAATAATTGCAAAAAATTAAAATATTGTACAAGCAAGCTGCTGCCTCTACAGATTTTTTTTACAAGAAATGTCTATATTTTTCTTTGCAGCAGAACACCTATAGAGTTTAAAAATTTTACAGTGACGTATGGCGGTCCATCTAGAAAAGTTGAGTAGTACTGACAATTCAACTCATCTACTTGCAATTTCTTAATCTCTGATTTCCTTATTTGATGATCGAGTTATTTTCCATCACTTTGGCCTTTTTTCGTTTGAACACCTCTTTTTTTTGGTTCAAATCAAATAAAGAAAAAAACCCAAATCAGAAGGGGAAAAAAGTAAACTAAAAAATTACCAAAAAATATATAAAACAAGAAAACTAATCCAGCTAAAAAGAATAAGAATAAACTAAACTCAAAGTGACTATGAGACAAAACTAGACTCAGCAAAACTAGTAACCCGAAAACAAAACTAGACTCAACTAGACTCTTGCGTTCAAATCACACAAGTCAAACCCCACACACGCTAAAGCCACAATTATACCAAAGTCACACAAATAAATAGACCTCCTTTTTTTATATCTATAAAATAATATCACCAATAAACTTTCCAAAACTAAAACTATCGATTACAAAGATACGAACTTGCGTTCTAAAATAAATCGACCACGCCTTTTTTTTTGTTCGAATCAGATACGTCGAGGTCAAAATAAAATCACCACTCGAATTTTTTAATCGGTTTTTTGGTATCGGATTGGATTTTGAGGCGATGTTCAATTTGAGGTATGAGCACAAAATAGGGTTGGGGATTTGAATGGAATTGTGTGAATTCTGGTTATGGCAATTTTTGGAATTCGAATAAGGTTTCTGTTTGTGATGATGGTGCTTTGGTTTCACGAAGTTGCGCTATGGGTATTTGAAGACTGTAGTAGGAGATGGAGGACCATTGGTGATCGAGACTAGTTAATGGGAAGAGATGTTGTGTATTTGTTAGTATGTGAGGTTGCTGAGAATGGGTGTTCAAATTTTCAATGGATTGGGGTTGGTGATTGGAAAAAGGGTACGGGTTCAGAAGAATGCAAATTGGGTATTGCAAAGTGGAGTTTGTGTGATGAAGGAGGAGGTTGTTCCACTACGCCATAGATGGCCTACTGCAACGTAGATACAAGGTGTTGCTAGCCACAATGTAATGATAGTTATGCTGATTTTTGTCTATTGCAACACATGCTTCAAGGTGTTAGCATAGATATCAACACTGTGTTGCAATAGCTATAGATATATTCTAAATAAAATAAAAATAAAAAATTACACCTCAGCGATCCACATTATTAGTTAAAACAAAATCTCAGCCATCGATCCACACTATCAATGTGACACCCCACGTCCGTTAATGTCATTCATAAAGAGAATGCATTAAGTTTCGTGAAGCGTTATAGGTAAAAAGACACAGAACATTACAAGACAGATATAAAAGATAGCAGCGGAATTTAAAA
This sequence comes from Allium sativum, assembly GCA_030737875.1. NCBI lineage: Eukaryota > Viridiplantae > Streptophyta > Magnoliopsida > Asparagales > Amaryllidaceae > Allium > Allium sativum. The sequence continues at coordinate 415,406,769 of CM060913.1, read as the reverse complement.
TTCTATTTAAAACATAATTCATAACATCGTGGTCCAAAATATCACAAGTCTGGAACTACATAAAAACCATTACAATAATATAAAGCTTCTGTCTTGTACCATCAGAGTACATAAATACATAAAAGAAAAAGCATAATTCCCCAAAAGAGACAAAGCCATAATAGTAAAGACAAGAACTTGAGCAATACTTCAAAAGCAGCTCCTAGTAAGATGATAACCGAGTCCTGATTAAGTCTGAGTATTCCCACCATGCGAACCTGGGGGTGGGAGAAACGAAAGAGAGAAGAGGAAACAAAAAAGGGTCAAACATAAAGTCTGACGAGTCTAATTACTTTTAGCAAGTAAATAAGTAAAAGCATCATGACAGGCATATAAAGTGGATAAGAAAGATAACAATAAAAAAGGAAGGTATGGCAAGGTAAACATTATAGAGTGTGTACGCTTCCCTAATGATTACCCTATACCAATACTAGTATAACCATAATGAGATGATCCCAAAACCTATAAGATGGTAGACTTAGGCGTACTTCTGATGAGAGGTTTTGACCCCATACTATCCATAGGCAGCCCAATCCTAACAGGCTCCTAAACTTTACCAAAATCTAGATGTACCCTAACCACTACCCTAATCGATCGGCTCCCTACTCCGTAGATACCCTGTGCCGGCCCCATGGTAGGAGATATCACTTCCTAAAGTGACAACCCTTCGTCGATGTGCACAACCATATCTACAGGTGTCACGGTCGTCTTATCCCCCTCTGGCCGGCCCATGCACGCACATGTCCGCGGTCGGTTTGTGTGCCCACACCGTCCTCCATGTTTGGATCTCTTACAATCAGCCCAGTAAGCATGCCCCGACTCCGACCTAGGGGCGAAGTCCTAGTTCGATACCGTTATATGGGTTACTGACTGAAATGGGTCCCACACACAAGAAGATACAAGCTCTCCCCTTGTCTTGTATCCCCACTAGGATTTCCATAGGCTATGATACCTATTGGTGTCTTTAATTACATAACCCCCTCAGGTTAAATTTGTGGGCCTATATATAAATATTACCCACCCCCTCAGATTTAATTAACCCACCCAATGTTCAACCAAATTTACTTAACCCCTATTCAAGTTCATGTTCATACAATCCCTATGGATTCAACTAGGTTAAGTATTCCAATTCATTACCATGTCCATTTATGGTTATAATGTGCTAGACCTCCCACATTAAGCCTACAATTTGTGGATGCTGGATATGTCGGGCTGGTCCGGGCAAACTTATTCCACAAATCGGCTTAACCTCGTGTCTTGGCACGTCTCGTGTTTTTGCACCTAGACCCCTCACATTAGATTCACCACTTGTGGTCGTTGGACATGCCGGGCGGTTCTGGGCAGACTTCCACCACAAGTGTAATCTAACCTCGTGTCTAGGCGCAATTACAGTTTCTAATTACTGTAATCCTAGGCATTTCATTATTATCCAATTTTACCTATGTCGTTATAGGTTTTCATGCCCATTTTCCCTGAATTATGTTCATAATGGATTATATGTCCAAGTTCACATTCATATACATTATTCAAGTTATGCCAAATTTCCCCTTTTCAAGTTATGTCCAATTTAACTTTTTCCTCTCGTTCCCAAACTAACGCATTCGCATAATTTTAGCGGCATGCCTAGGCTCGAAAGTAGCCTAGCTATATAAAATAAAAGGGAAAGGGGTGAAGGGAAGATGACAGAAATGGTTATTCTAACAAAATTGATATAAACATATAATGGCATCATGATAAGATGGACATATACGAACAGATCTGGTGAACGTGTGATGATATAACTGGTTTTAACATAGTAGGGATGTCATAATAGGCATGATTAGATCAAAATAAGGATTTAGATGTCCAACTAATAACAGATCCGAATTGACCATAAACATGATAGGTATAATATGATCTAAAGAGTAAATTAGATCTATAATTCAAAAGTAGATCTAACATGATAAAGGTTGAGATCAAAGTCATAGGTATGTTAGGATATCTTAGATTCACAAGTTTCAATAGATCTGATATGATTCATTCAAGGCATAGATCAAAATTACAGTCATACGATGTTTTACTTTTAATCATTTAAATCTAAAGGTAAATTAAACTCACAGTGTTTGGATCTAAAAAAATAGAAGGAGAAAAGCGGAGGTTGAATCACAGATCTACACTTGAATCTCTAAACTTTAATTGTAGAAGAAGAAAAAGATTTGATTTAGTCTAGGCACCGACAACATTTAGGCCTCCATTGATTTCAGTGTGAGTAAACAAGAGAAATGAGGCCGTATATATAGCTCCCAGCCCCCAGAACCGACCTGCCACGTCAGCCCTAAGTGGGTCGACCCCCTTATGGGGTCGTCCCATGGGTCGACACCCCCCTTGAGGGGTCGAACTAGGGGTCGACTTCACTGGGCGGGATTTTTTCCCGCTCACCTGAATTTCTGCGATTTTGAAATTTTTGAACCTGGTTTTGAATTTCTAGACCTTATATATATATATATATATATATATATATATACACGATTCTCCTGCGTGTATACAAACTTCAAACCTTCATAACTTCTTCATATGGTGTCTGTTTTACGCGAACTAAATGTCTATCTTAACCAGAATTTCGAGACGGACGTAATGGCGTAGTCTGTTTCCCTTAATTATGAATATTAAATTAATTATTATTTAATTTATCCTCTTTAATTTTGTTAAAATACGGGTGTTACATTCTCCCCTACTCAATGGATTTCGTCCCCGAAATCTCCAAGTTTAGAAGAATGTATAACCTACCATCCACATCCATCTGCTCATCCACCAATCACTAGCATCCATTGTCCTTAAAAGATATTTAATGCTTATGTGAACATATGCAAATGTGTGTGCATATGTCCCAATACTAATGCGAAAATCAGGCGGTCTACTGATTCAGTTGACCTTCTTAATGCAATGTATGTTAGTGCCATGAATCCAACACGTATGCAACAATCCTATTACAACATGTAAGCTCTATATGTGTGCACAAACATCCGTCCAAATGCAACATCCATATGATGATGATACATCCATTTTCATCCATTAAAATAAAAAGTGTACACACATCCATATGCAGTATGAGAGTGATTGAGCCGATCTAGTGCCTAATGTGTGTGTATATGCATCCATGAGCAACCGATAGCAAACACTTGCATCCACTTGCATCCATCAAACATAACATGTTTCAAATACATGTTTACAATCATGGGACTCCTACCTAAAGGTCGAAGATTCGATCGATATGTATACTTAAATGATAGAAACAAGCATAGATAAAAGCTTTGGAAAAGGAGTTAAGAACATACCCTCGAAAATAAAAGGGTACGAAGAACGAATCTTGTCTTCGGTCTCTCAAATCGCATCCTCTGGGTTATCTCCCCAATGAATTTTCATCAACTTGATTTCTTTATTGCGTAGCTTCTTGAATTCTGATCCAAGAATACGGGTGGAAACTCATCTAACTGTTGCCTTTTGTTCCACTTCCTCTAATATACTTGGCTCAGCGACTTCTACGGTATTATGTAAACACTTCCGCAAATGGGAATGTGGAAAACATCATGGACGCCGGGATAGTCTCTCGGGTAGCTTTACTCTGTAGGCCATTTGGCCAATCCTTTCTGTTATGGGAAATGGCCTTACGAATCTTGGTTACAGTTTCCCTACAGATCCAAACCACATTTCTCAATGGAGATACCATTATGAAAACCATATCTCCTACTTCAAATTCAATGTCAGTCCTTCTCTTGTCTGCATAGGATTTCTGCCTATCCTGAACAGTCTTCATTCGTTTCTTAATAAGATCAATCTTCTCAGATGTTTCTCTAACCATATCTGGTCCAAGTAATAGTCTTTCTATATATTCCTATCAACAAGTCGGTGATCTACAGGGTCGTTCGTATAATGCTTCAAAAGGTGTTATGCCAATGCTTGCTTGAAAACTATTGTTGTAGGAGAATTCTACTAAAGGAAGATGTTCTTCCCAAGTACCTCCGAAGTCTAGAATAACAGCCTCAAAAGATCCTATAGAACTCTGTTTACCCTCTCCGTCTATCCATCGATCTGAGGATGATAAGCGGTGCTTAAACGTAATTGTGTACCTAATGCTTCTAGCAAGCTCCTCCAAAATTCACTAGTGAAAATGGGGTCATGATCACTTACGATACTGGAAGGTACTCCATGAAGACGGACTATCTCTCGGACATAAACTGCTTCCAACCATGCTGCCATCCTCTTGCTCTTAACCGGAATGAAATGAGCGCTCTTTGTAAGTCTACCCACTACAACCCAAATACTAGTGTTGCCTTTCTTTGATCTAGGCAAACCATTTATGAATTCCATAGAGATGCACTCCCACTTCCACTGTGGAACCTCCAAACGATGAAGTAAACCACCGGGCTTATTTTGCTCAGCTTTAACTTGCTGGCAAACCAAACTTTGAGAAACAAACTCTGCCACATCTCTCTTCATTCGAGCCTAAAAGAAAACCCACTTCATATCCCTATACATCTTGTCGCCACCTAGGTGAATAGTCATATTAGAAAGATGGGCTTCTCCTAGGACTGTTTTTATCAAGCTCCCAATTTGGGGAACAAAGAGCCTTCCATCTCGTTGTAACCACGCTTTATCGTCTATGGAGTATTTACTGAGGTGACTAGATGTCTCCCTTTTACTGAGCCTATCCAAGATGTCTAAAATCTGTGGATCCTCTCGCTGCAATTCTCCTATTTGATCCATAAGAGTAGGCCTCACTTCTAGTGATGGGAATAAGCCAGGTAACATCTCGGTGGAGGGTCTAGAGTCAAAAGCAGATATAAACTTCAAACTTTTCCTTCCAACAAACGAAGGACTTAAGACCATCCTCTGTCTACTCAGTGCATCTGCCACTACATTACCCTTGCCAGGGGTATAAGCAAACTCTAAGTCATAAGATGCTAAGAACTCCATCCACCTTTGTTGCCTCCGATTAAGATCCTTTTGCGAAAACAAGCACTTGAGAGATTTATGATCGGTGTACAACTCGAACTTCTCTCCAAGCAAATAATGGCGCTATGTCTTAAGCGCGAATACTTTGGCAGCTAGCTCTAAGTCGTGGGTAGGGTAGTTCTTCTCATGAACCCTTAGCTTTCTTCCTCCATAACATACTATCCTTCCCTCCTGCATCAAAACCGTACCAAGCCCTGTACCACATGCATCAGTGTATACTGTAAACACTTTGTTCCCATCGGGCAAGGCCAAGACTAGGGCTGTTGTCAGAGCCATCTTTATTCATTGAAAAGCAACATCACAATCTATATCCCATGAAAACTCCAAGTTCTTCTTCGTCAACCTAGTGAGTGGGGCTGATATCTTTGCGAAATCCTTAATTAACTTCCTATAGTAGCCTGCCAATCCAAGAAAGCTTCTCACTTCCGTTGTATTCTTGGGAATTTGCCAATCTTGAACTGCAACTACCTTTGCAGGATCTACAGTTATCCCATCTTTAGAAACCACATGCCCTAGAAATCTCACATCTTTTCTCCAAAAATAGCATTTGGAGAACTTTGCCTTAAGCTGACACGCACGCAAAGTTTTCAGAACCTCCCTATATGCAAGGCATGCTCTTCCTCGCTCTTTGAGAAGATCAAGATATCTTCAACAAAGGCCACGACAAATTTATTTAGAAATCATGAAACACACTACTTATCAGATCAACAAAATAGGCAGGTGCATTTGTCAACCCAAAAGGCATTAAAAGCCATCCAAAGAAACAATCTGGAGTCCTAAAAGCGGTCTTATCTATACTGTCCTCAGCCACCCTCAACTGATGGAACCCCATGGCCAAGTCTAGATGAGAGAATACTGATGCTCCAACAAGCTAGTCAAACAGATCATCTATCCTTGGAAGTGGGTGCCTGCTCTTCTTAGTGAGTGTGGTCAACTCTCTATAGTCTGCATATAAGAGAAGCGAACCATCTGCCTTAGTTGCGAATATCACTAAAGCACCCCATTGGGATATGCTTCGCCTAATAAACCCCTTTTCAAGTAGCTCCCCTACTTGTTTGCTAAGCTCCCTACTTTCTCTTAGAGCCATATGGCGCACAGGTAATGCAACTGGCTTTGCATTGTCTACCAAACATATTCGAAAATCTATCTCGTGCCTTGGGGGTAAACCCTGGACCTCATCAAAGACATCAGTGTATTCATGGACTACTCGATCGAAAATCATCAATAGATGCATCAAGATACTCTAGGAAACTAAGCATGACAGACCCTTGTGGGTCACAAGAAATCTCGAGGGTCTTTCCATGACAAGTCAGAAGCCTATCGACCCTCCTCTCACAATCCAAAATGGCACCATACATGGTAAGCCAGTCCATCCCTAGAACCAAACCATAGCCCATAAACCCGAGCACATATGCATCACATTCAAATTTGATGCCTAACAAGGATATTCTCAAACCCTGACAAATCATGGATAAATGCTTGTGACAACAACGAGATCCACTACCATACTAGTATTTAAGTGCAGAGATTCAACCACAGAACTAGATATAAATGAATATTAAGCACCAGAATCAAAAAGAGTTCTAGTAGGATGACTGGAAAGAGAAATCAAACGTTCCAAGGAAATTTTCCTACCTTTATCCGGAGCGCTAGTCGCTAGAGCATGCAACTTCCCTCAAGAATCTCCTGCCCTTTGACCTTGTCCATGTTTCTTCGGGCACTCCCTAGCAAAGTGTCCGACCTCTCCATAACTGAAGCAAGGATTCTTCCTTCTTTTACAGTCTTTGATCAAGTGACCCTCACGTCCACAATTGTGACACTTCCTCTTATCCTTAGCCTTGTCATTCTTTCTGCCTTTCTTTTGTTGTTGTTGTCCTTTCTTGGGCCGTACCTTCTTATTTTGCGTTGTTTCCTCAAACTTAACTTCCTTCTTTTCTCTTTTGTCTTCCTCATGCATCAAGGCCATATCAACAAGCCTTTCAAAAGTTGCTCCCATTGGAATATGGGACATAGCTAACCCATGAAGGGGTTCATTCAGTTCTTTAGCAAACCACAAAGCTTTCTTATGCGGAGTATCCACCGGTTCCAATCCAAACCTTGCTAGCTTGTTGAATTTGTTCACATATTCTTTTAACAAATGTGTTTCCTGGTTTGAGCGCCAAGAACCTCTCCATTTGCATGCTTTTCTCAGCTTGAGACAGAAACTTCATATCAAACCTCATCCTAAAATCATCCCACGTCTCGACCGGACGTCCAGCTTGGATTACTTCCCACCAGAATGAAGCTTCATCTTTCAGAAGCTAGTCAACTAACTGAATCTTCCTTTGATCTTCCACTTTAAAGATTACAAGCAAGTCCTCGGTCTCCTTGAGCCAATTCCATGCCTCTACGAACGTTTTAGTTCCACGGAATGAATTCCCTCTAATGGCACATAAATCTTTGCAGATCTTAGCAAAATTATCTGCTCTTGGAGAAGGAGGAACGACGTGTGCAGCTGGGGAAGGAAGTCAGCTTGACCTCTGGTAAGTATCGTGGCCTCTAGATACCTACGGAACCAGCCTAGTATCGTAATGCCTTCAAGAATATTAGGTTCCCCAAATATACTGAAACGAAAAGGAAAGAGATTTAGACAAAGGATCAAAGGATATTACATATGGCTTTGGGGAATACATTTTTCAAAACAGACTTTTTTTATGAAAAAAATCTTCCTTTAAAAAACCTTTTGGTAAATAATTTTCAATTTTTTTTATCAAATCTGGTAACCTTCATCTCTGATAGCAAGTGTGACACCCCACGTCCATTAATGTCACTCTTTAAGAGAATGCATTAAGTTTTGTGAAGCGTTATAGGTAAACAAAAACATAACATTACAAGATAGATATAAAAGATAGCAGCTGAATTTAAAATTTTATTTAAAACTAATTCATAACAACGTTGTCCAAAATATCACAAGTCTGGAACTACATAAAAACCATTACAATAATATAAAGCCTCTATCTTATACCATCAGAGTACATAAATACATAAAAGAAAAAGCATAATTCCCCAAAAGAGACAAAGCCATAATAGTAAAGACAAGAACTTAAGAAATACTTCAAAAGCAGCTCCTAGCAAGATGATAACCGAGTCCTGATTAAGCCTGAGTATTCCCACCCTTCAAACCTAGGGGCGAAATGGAAGAGAGAAGAGGAAACAAAAAGGGTCCGAAATGATGTCTGGCGAGTCTAGTTACTTTTAGCAAGTAAATAAGTAAAAGTATCTTGATAGCATATAAAGTGGATAAGAAAGATAACACTATAAAAGGCAGGTATGACAAGGTAAACATGATAGAGTGTGCACGCTTCCCTAATGATTACTCTGATTCTCTGCATCAATACTAGTATAACCATAATGAGATGATCCCAACAACTATAAGATGGTAGACTTAAGCATACTTCTGGTTAAAGGTTTTAACCCCATGCAATCCACAGGCAGCCCAGTCCTAACAGGCTCCTAAACTTTACCAGAGTCTAGATGTACCCTAACTACTACCCTAATCGATCGGCTCCCTACTCCGTAGATACCTTGTGTCGGCCCCACAGTAGGAGGTATCACTTCCTAAAGTGGGAATCCTTCGTTGATGTGCACAACCATATCTACAGGTGTTACGGTCGTCTTATCCCGCTCTGCCCGGCCCATGCACGCACATGTACCTGGTCGGTTTGCGCTTCCCACACCATCCTCCATGTTTGGATCTCTTACAATCAGCCCAATAAGTGTTCCCCGACTCCGATCTAGGGACGGAGCCCTCGTTCGATACTGTTATGTGGGTTACTGACTGAAACGTGTCCCACACACAAGATGATACAAGCTCTCCCCCTTGTCTTGTATCCCCATTAGGATTTCCATGGGCTATGTATACTTATTGGTGTCTTTAATTACATAACCCCCTCAGATTAAGTTTATGGTCCTATATATAAATATTACCCACCACCTCAGATTTACTTAACCCACCCACTGTTCAACCAAATTTACTTAACCCCTATTCAAGTTCATGTTCATACAATCCCTATGGATTCAACTAGGTTAAGTATTCCAATTCATTACCATGTCCATTTATGGTTATAATGTGCTAGCCTCCCACATTAAGCCTACAATTTGTGGATGCTGGATATGCCGGGCTGGTCCGGGCAAACTTATTCCACAAATCGGCTTAACCTCGTGTCTTGGCACGTCTTGCATTTGTGCACCTAGAACCCTCACATTAGATTCACCACTTGTGGTCGTTGGATATGTCGGGTGGTTCCGGGTAGACTTCCACCACAATTGTAATCTAACCTCGTGTCTAGGCGCAATTACAGTTTCTAATTATTATAATCCTAGGCATTTCATTATTAGCCAATTTTACCTATGTCATTATAGGTTTTCATGCCCCTTTTCACCCAATTATGTTCATAATGAATTATATGTCCAAGTTTACATTCGTATACATTATTCAAGTTATGCCAAATTTCCCCTTTTCATGTTATGTCCAATTTTAATGTTTTTCCCCTCGTTCCGAAACTAACGCATTCGCCTAATTTTAGCGGCATGTCTAGGCTCGAAAGCAGCCTAGCTATATAAAATAAAAGGGAAAGGGGTGAAGGGAAAATGACAGCAATGATTATTCTAACAAAATTGACATAAATATATAATAGCATAATGATAAGATGGACATATAAGAACAAATCTGGTGAACTTGTGATGATAAAACTGGTTTTCACATAGTAGGGATGTCATAATAGGCATGATTAGATCTAAATAATGATTTAGATGTCCAACTAATGACAGATCAAAATTAACTACAAACATGATAGGTACAATATGATCTAAAGACTAAATTAGATCTATAATTCAAAAGTAAACCAGACTTGATAAAGTTTGAGATCCAAGTCATAGGTATGTCAGGATATCATAGATTCACAAGTTTAAATAGATTTGATATGATTCATTCACAGGCATAGATCCAAATTACAGTTATATCATGTTTTACTTTTAATCATTTAAATCTAAAGGTAACTTAAACTCACAGTGCTTGGATCTAGAAAAATAGAAGGAGAAAAGCGGAGGTTGAATCACAGATCTACTCTTGAACCTCTAAGATTTGATTGCAAATGAAGAAAAATATTTGATTCAGTCTAGGCACCGACAGCATTTAGGCCTCCATTGATTTCAGTGTGAGAAAACAAGACAAATGAGGTCATATTTATAGCTGCAAGCCCCCAGAACCGACCTGCCATGTCAGCCCTGGGGGGTCGACCCCCCTTATGGGGTCGACCCATAGGTCGACACCCTCCTTAAGGGGTCGACTCCCCTGGGCGTTATTTTTTTCGCTCACCCGAATTTCTGCAATTTTGAAATATTTGGACCTGATTTTGAATTTCTGTACCTTATATATATATAATTCTCCTGCGCGTATACAAACTTCAAACCTTCATAACTTCTTCATAAGGTGTCCGTTTTACGCAAATCCAAGTGTCTATCTTGATTAGAATTTCGAGACGGACGTACGCAGTCTGTTTCCCTTAATTCTTAATATTAAATTAATTATTCTTTAATTTATCCTCTTTAATATTGTTAAAATATGGGGTTTACAATCAATCCACACCTCATCTAACTCTATTTCCCACTTTTATTTTCATTCTCTTGCTTTTCTTCATTTCCTTCTCGCCCCCCAAATTTCCAAAATCTATCAAAAACCCTAATTTACATTTTCTACCTCTTTCCGTCCCATTTCTGTCTACCCCACCCTAAATTGTCGAATCAATTTTCTTTCTTTACATTCTCTTCTTTAAATTGGATTCCTAAGTTTTGTTATCTGCTCGTGGTTTTAGTTTTGAACCCCTGTTCCTGCCATCTTTTCGTTGCCTAATTGTGCTCTCTTAATCTCGTCTTTCAGGCTGCTTTACCCATGACTTATTCGATGAAAGCTTGAAAGCTGCTGGCCTTGCTGGAGTTGAAACCGATACAAAATTATATATCTCAAATATGGATTATGGAGTAGCAAATGAAGATATAAAGGTACTTTTGTATTTTGTTTCTTTTATGCTATTTTTTATTGGATTATTGGTTGTTTATGTTTTCTTTTCTATTGTGCTCTTAGGAGCTATTTTCAGAGATGGGTGTTTTGAAAAAGTCTACTGTGCATTATAATAAAAATGGTATTTCCACAGTTTGAAAAATATCAATGACGTCTGTAACAGGGGTATCACCTGTTGATCTTCATTAATTGAAGGCTTACAAAATCGTGAAGGGATGTTTGATTTGGCTGAGAAAAACTTTGGTTCTCTATTGCAAAATTTATGTTCATCAGGAAAATTGTGGCGGTCTTATATGATTGCCAAGTCTTATTTCCATTTAGGAAAATTTGACGAAGCACTTGAGTTACTTCAAAAGCATGAAAAGTCAATGCCTACCACTAATAAGTAATTTATACTATCGACTAACATTTGAAATATTTTATTGCCCATTATTTTGTACTAGTTTCTTAATTGTTAACAGGACCTCAGCGTTAGCAAGTTCACTTTTAATATTAATATGGGAAGTCCTGTGGCCTAAAGTAAGATTGTTAAACTTAATACTGATGATGTTGTTGTGGTAGTAATGCGATCATTTACTTTGTTTGGCAATTAGAGAGTTGAGGTAAAGCATATAAAAAGAAATCTGAATGAGAAAGATTGATAAAAAAAATGAGGCATTATATTGGATTTTTCCTATATTATAATGAATGATAATAGAAAATAAATCACGTAGGTCGCATTTAACCTTCTCAAGATTGATAGTTAAGTAAAATAATGAAGTAGAAAAACAGTAGCAATTGTTCCAGCAAAGGGTTATTTGCATTGATATACCTTATAAACAAGGTTTTTTTTTAGCTTTTAGCTTTTATAATTTGGAAACAAGCGTGATTCTTGATGCTCAGGGTTATATGGAATCTGTAATTAATGTGTGCATGCATCAAAAGTGTCAAGGCTTAAGAGTATCTAAAGGTTCTGCCGTTACATATAATACAGAATCACATCCTTTTACTGTAGTTTGTTTTTGCAATCGCGTTGTAGCATTTTAGGTTCTTGGACAAATTACTGAAGCAATAGCGGATTGCAGTCTTGCAATAGCTCTTGGTGCTAGTTATGCAGAGGTTGGTATGTTGTAGATCAATATTTAGTAAACATTTACAGGTGTGGTAGTAAAGATAAACAGGCAAAAACATGACAGACATATTTATTACAAGCATTAGTTTTCCATGTTTTAATGGTTGCTTCTCTTTACAGGCAATTTCAAGAAGGGCAACTTTGCTTCGAACTTTGTTATTAGTGGCTAGGTAAGTCTATGCTACATGTACATGACAAGTTTGATCCATTTATTAGCTATGTTTGGGATTCTTTAAGGTTATATTTGTTGCTTAGTTGGTTCCTTTTTCTCTCTGGTTTGGCTTTAGTTTCTTACGCTTTGTTGCTCGGTTATTAAATGGTGGTTTAGTTTTTGGTGGATATGTAAGTCTTTTAGGCAATAGAGTGTGCATAAGTTTCGATATGGAGCTACATCATGAGTTCTGTTATAAATCAGTTTTTATTCAATTGTATCTGAATTGGCTATGTGTTAGACAATACATCTTTTGTTATGGTTTTGAGTACTCATGTTGATAGTGTTGTGCTGAATTTTCTTGGTTGCAGTTGCAAGTGAGCTCGAGTGGTAATTTAGGGAATCAAGCTGGTTAACTTGGGTTTTTTGTATTTTCTATTTTGAGTTGTTTTTGGTAGACGCAGTGGAATAATGGCTAAATGAAGGAAGATTTATAAAATGAACTGTATGAGGTAACTGAAAGTGTGCATGTTTTCTTTATCAATAACATATATATATGTGTGTGTATATGTGTATATGTATATATATATATATCTTAGCATACATGTAAAATTATGTCTGGTTTGATGTAGAGGATGCAAAGTACATTCAGGCGCCTTGAAGAAGATAACCAGAAACTCTGAAAAGAGATATCATACTTAAGGGAATCAAAGTATCAAGTTCTGTTGCAGATATCAAGAAAGTGTACCGTAAAGCTGCTTTGAAATATCATCTAGATAAGGTATGTAGTGTAATATGGTTCAGATGTAACTTTTGCAATAAGTTTATGTACTTTTATTGGCATACGTAATGAATTCAGCTATTTTCAGTAATGAAGTTACTAATTCACAAATGGTGTAAACTTGAATCGTTATTTTCTTCCTAATGTGAGTAATTATGTTTATTGTTAATGAAATAACAGTTATAATTATAATATTATGAAATCTTTGATTAATAGAACTTGAGGTGCAATTACTTTTAGCAATTGAAAACAGATTTTAACAACTACTAGAAACAGTTGTAAAAAAGGTTGACTTTATTATGATTCCCAGTTGTACAAGACATATTACAACTATTTTTGGCAGTTGTGAAAGGGTATTTTTTTTCCGTTGTGGTGGTACCTATGGCAACACTTGTATCAATGTTACCAAAGGGTCGCAAAGGTGTTGCCTTTGACTCTAAGGAACGCGGCAAAATGCAACACCGGGAATGTAACGACCCAAATTTTGACAGACTGGTTTTTTTTTTCAAAATTCTAATCAATCGAAACCCGTGTTGGTTGCTCTGGTATCCTGTAGAAAAGAAAGAGATATAAAATATATCAGAGCTTAGAAAATATCTCACAGCGGAATGGATAAAGTATAATATAATCAAAGTATAGCCTTACCGTAGTAATAATACTGCCTAACCAGTATCCAAAGCTATCATATCTCTGTCACAAATCTAACCTGTGAGTATATTATGAGGAGGGGGTCAGAACACAAGTTCTGGTGACTGGATTTAAACTATACACTTTGGATAATCCTACATATACCGTTCAATCACATTTTCTTATTCATTAGGTTACCTGGGTTAACAACACTCAAGGCTTACACACACGTTGTACCCATTTACTTCCATGTGGATTAACCTAATACAGTATTTATGTAGCTACCCCCAATATTGAGGTACACCCCATGGTACCCCACTCGTACGGTCTCTACCGTAATGCCATAGAAATGAACGCAGACCCTCATCCTACGCTGGAGTGACGTACGGATCTCTACATAACAATGTTACGTTCCACATATATCTGTTATTACTAAGCTACGTAAGCGTACGGACTACCACCTTTGATCGATTCCATGCCAGAGTAATACCCTCAAGTCTACGATCCACCACCCAGAGAAGACACGCATGTATCTAGACTTTCCCACATGTGTACCGTCAATCGTATTTGATGCATTAACCACACATAACCTCTAATGTGCACTGAATTCCGCAGCAGGGCTATACGAGAAATATAGAACTCAGCCGGGAGCTTTTCCATATCTGTACAGGCCCGCCTTTAAGAGCCTCAAAATACAGATATCCTTCAGGTTTGTTTTTCATGGTGGTTATGGCCCCACCTCGGCCCTTCCCTCAACTAGTAAAGACTACAAGAGCTAAGCGACTTTCCCTTAACAAACAATCTAAACATCCAGTTGGCGTCTCCCCTCAACCACCAAGCCTCGATAGTGAAAGGTGGATGGCGTCTTGGGTTTAGCTCTAGTCTTTTCGCATCCCACTAGTTGCCGATGACGGGTACCCGACGATCTACTATCTTCGTTGATCGTGACCCCTACCTCCCTGTTGAGGCGATCGCCGAATCACCCTAGTGTCACCTCGTCACAACTTTCTGAATGCAAAGCTACTTTTGTAGTCAAGGCTACTCACCGGGTAGTTACGCGCAGACCCAACCTCTGTGAGCACAACCCGAACACTGCACCACCATAGAGGACTACCTATGGCACCTTCCACGTCTGAGGAAGCCGCGTGTTTCCCCTTCCAGTCCTTCAGAGCCAACAGAATGATCAGAAGAATGTGCGCTCCTCGCGTGCCTCATGACACCACAATGATCTACCCTATTGGGTTATTCACCTTCAAACATACGGATTAGTCCATATGCCTCAGTTTAAAGTGTTATTAGACCCTATGTCTAAACATTCAATTATGCACTTGCTCTATCTTATCGGGTTCCCATTTAACTTAGTTATTCCCATTCATATTGACTTCTTATTCAAGTTACCAAGTTCCTCTTGCTTATTAATTTCAGTTATATAACTTAGCTCATTTAAGTTTATTAATAAACCCACAGCATGTTATTCTCTAGATTGTGATCCGAGGTCTGCAATCCACAATCCCTTTATATTATCGCTTAATTTCATCGTTACAATAACACGTTCTACTTAATATGTAATTAAGTAAATCTCTATTCACATGTTTTCTGTTTAACATGTCATTCATTATTTATGATTAAATATAACTTATTTCATTTCATAAGTTTGTTTCATTCTTTCTTATTTAATCATAATTCCATCTTATACTATCAATACAGCTTATCATTGTATACTTATTAACTTATTTCTCTTAAATAAGGTTTAGTAATAAGTTTCTCTTCCCATAAATATAACATATAGTGTCCTCATCCATCGAATTCAGATTCTTATTCTTACAAATAACTTAATTTACAACTAAGTACAACTTACCTCATTACATAAGTTATTCCATTTTCTTTATCGTTTATTATAACCTAAGTTATAATTTCCACTTGTCCCTAGGACAAGCCTGGCTATTATATAACATTCTCATTAATGTAATTTATTTATAATAGGTTATTATCATTCCCCGTTCATTCCAATCCTTTTACTGTTGTAGCTTTCATTCATTTCCATTCATTACAATTAATGCAATTTTTTTCTATCCTTTTATATTCATATATTTATATATATTCTTTTGTACTAGACCTCTCACATTAAGCCTACCACTTGTGGATGCTGGATTTGTCGGGCGGTTCCGCGCAGACTTCTTCCACAAGTTGGCATAACCTCATGTCTTAGCACCATTACATGTTTATTTATGCACTAGACCACTCACATTAAATTCACAACTTTTGGACGCTGGATTTGCCGGGCGGTTCCAGGCAAACTTTTACCACAAGTTGAATTTAACCTCGTGCCTAAGTGCAGTTACAGTTTTCTATATACTGTAAATTTAGGCATGTTCATTCTTTCAAGTTTTACTGTAATGTATACCTTACATGTCATATTTAATTTCACATTAAGTCTAATTCTAATTGTCATGTCGCATGTTTTTCCTACCATGTAATTAACTTCATTTTTAAAACGGCGACGTGTAATCATAAAATCATTTAATTATTCCTTTCTAACAATTTAACATGTAACTATCACAATTCTTTAGTCAAACGTTCAAGTAAAATATGTCATAGGTTAACGATTAAGCGTTCAATTACATAATATGTCACAAATTATCATGTAATTAAAACTTACATGTATACAATAGTAATTGTTTCCACATTTTTACCAAGTTTACATTTCCACATGTTAACATTTCAGCTTTTAAATCATTTTAACATATAATCATATCAAATTAACATTTCTGATAGATTTACATTGCATTTTAACGGGGAATGTCAAATGATAACATACCATTATCAAAAATGATATAACTTAAATCCACCCACATTGATATGTCGATCTAGAAGAGAATCTCTTTATACTCTTGTGTGTGTGTGTGTGTATTCCTACACAGATATACGCGTATATTCTCTTCTCATATACATATATACATATAGTTTCTTTACTTCCTTATATGTGTGTTTTTCCTTATATGTGCATTTATATATATTTTCCCTTATGAACATGTGTTATTTTAGTCATTCCCTTAAAGCAAAAATATGATATCGGCGAGGATCAAACTCTATACCTCTTATATGCAAGAAACATGTTCTAACCAATTGGACTACTAAGGCTATTGTTAACAAGGCTTACAACAATAGTAGTTATTGTTCTCTTCTTATTCCTCTTTTTCATGTTTGTTACAATATTTTATTTAAACCATTGCATGAATCTTTTTCTTTTATTTCTATTTTATTATTAATGCATAATATTTGTAAATCATTGCATGTAACATGTTTACACTGCATGCAACCAATTCTTTCTTTCTTTTAATGCATGCATTACATTTTTATTTGCATTAGTTTTTTCTTCTTTTAAATGTTTATGTATGTAATTATTAAATTGTTACAAAAATGCAGGATGTTACAGGGGAAGTGTTGCTATAGATCATTTTTGGCCTATAGCAACATTTTTTGGCACTTCCTGCATCACCTCTCCAGTGTTACAATATGCAATATACGACATAGTGTTCAGATCGGTGCGAGGTGTTGTTCGAACTGAGGCTGCTGTGTAAATTGTCGGTGTTGGTATGAAGTAGGTTTGTTTGAAATGGGAGGGTGTTGAGATTTATGGTTAAACGCGGTTTCAAGATCGAAGCTTGGTGAATTGGATTGTTATCGAACCGGGTGAAATTGATCGTGGCAAAAGTTGTCTTGAGAAGTGGTTTGTGATTGGTTGCGATTGCGGTATGGGAACGATGTTGGTTTGAGATGACAATGTAGAGAATTTTTTTTGTATTTTTTCTTTTCTTTATTTGATGGAGACGTGTAGAAATAGATGTATAGAGGGCAGTGAGAGGGAAAAAAAATAGAAAAAGGAATCTTTGTGTGTGTATATATATATATATTGAAAATTGTAAAGAAGAAAGGAAGGTAATGTATTGAAAATTGGAAATGCAAAAGAAGAAAGGAAACAAATAGATGAGAAAAAAAAAGAAATTCAAAGAAAAAGTGGCAAGAATTTTTTTTCTCTTGTTTAGAAGATTACAGTATCATTGAACAATACCAAATCTAACCAATCAAGAATTTTTTTCTATAAGTACAAGAAAATAAAATGATAAAAATAAAATAAAATAAAAACTAACACGAATCTGAAATTAAATAAATAATAAAATTTAATTGTTGCCTCCCTGGGAAAGGCGCCAAAAACTTCATTGACGCTTTCTAGGAATTAGAAAGCGCAAACTTATTATAAATTACTGCAAGCGCACAAGTGTGTAGTATGCAGGTCGAACACAGAGAGGAAAATTAAAATTTATTATTTATATATTTCGTGGGCGAGTTAGATATAATTGGAGGATTTGACTGAAAATAATAAAATCGAAATCACAATTTGATTCAGAACAAATCTAATTGAACTGACGACTAAATCACAATTATCAGTTAAAAACAAATTAAAACTGCAATTGGATTCACTACAGGTTCGAATCTAATCGTATATATATAATAAATTCAATGATTAACTATGAAAAATAAAACAGAATACTAAAAATAAATTTGCAAAACAGAAATAAACATACAGGAAAGTAATATTAGGATTACCGCTGAATATAATCAAACCGTCAGTCACTAATGAGAAAATAAAATGCAACAGCAAACTATTCTCTACCAAATCTAATTGAATAGATGACACAAATTTACTAGACCTAAGAGAAGTATAGAAAAGAAAAACTCTCAGTTCTTTGATAAAAGTTTACAATGAGAATACATTAGGTATTTATAGGGGACGTAGTCTCCATCCTATATGAATATGGGCCTAAAAAAATCTATGAAAATATTTTCTTTATAAAGACAAAAGATATGTTTGGATTCTGATTTTCTGATGACCCTATCAAATCTTCACTACATGGCAAGTGAATATAAATGATTTCCTACGATTTCCTTTGAATTCCATGAGAAGAATATGCCTAACTCTTCAAATCTTTATTAGTGCATCTATATATATATATATGTATGTATGGATATATATATATATATAATATACCACTAGTCCACATATTCTTCAGTGCAAGGGAGACGGTGTGTATATATCCATGTTCCTTCCTTCAGTAAAATGGGGCTTGACAGGGATTGAATTCAGGTCACTCTATCCAAATTTCCAGGCCTTTACCAGTGTGCTACAACTTCCTTTGTGATTGAAATAGCGTTGATATGGGAAAGTTGCTTTTTCTTAGCAATTGGTCTTTAATTGAATGAAGGAGACATTTATTGAACGACCTATGAAAAATACGAAAAAATACCCAAAGTAATATTTATTTATTTACAAAAGATAAAATATAAAGGCATAACATAAACACATTTTCTTGTCAATCATGTTATTATTTAAAATTATATTTAGTTATTTTGAAAAGTCACTTGATTCTTTAAAAAGTTATGTTGTTTTGCAGGGAAAGAGTTATGTCTAATGGCTATTGGCCAAAAGACATAAGATGATCATTCACAAATTAAAAAAATTGATGGATATATAATTGAAATTCTACAAAAGAAATGGGTACTAGATCCATACAAAAATTTTGATTCTCATCTACAACTTGATTCAATATTGTACTCCTCAACATCTGCTCTGTAATGCCTCTAGGTTCGGGCAAATCCATCAAGAAATGACCAAGTTATGATCATATGAAGTTTTGGTGCACAAAGGGAAAAAGAAACCAAAACTATCATCGGTGTTTCTCATATTTCGTCTAGATATTTTAAGCATTTCATTCCAACTCCCTTTACATACGTAGTTCTTGTTCTCCCGGTCATTTTGATAGGCAGATCATCAAACTCCGATCAAAATTGAATGAGATATAGCAGTCTGAAGTTGGCTATCCAAAACTAAAAACTGTGTTTTCTGCTTTTATCTTACTAATTTGGCATGATGCACCATAATACCATTAAAATTCTTCACAAAACAGTAACTTCATTGTAGCCCTAGCCTTCCTCTTCGATTTGCCGCTGGTTTCTTCAAATTCCGTTAAGAAACGAAGAAGATATGTCTTCCGGAAGATCGATAGAAAGTAGAAAAACAAAAAGAAGAAAAAGAGAAACATTTATGAAGGGATATATCTATTGGGCCTATTTATAGCAGTTGACGTGTCCATTCATTAAAAGTTCAAATTCAAATTCAAAACTTTGGCGCCAAGTTGGATAAACTACTAAATCATCAATATCTTTCTCATACAGCCTTTAAATTCAGCAAATGAATATTTTACACTGATTAAAAAAATGAGCCCGTCGCAGTAAAGTAGATTCCATCATCAAATTCTAAAAGATATGAATGTGTGGTTCGTGGAAATGGAAGAACAACAAAATAGACGTTTGAAAAAAGTGGTACGTTTTTACTATTATTTCATAATTATCATTGCATTGAGAAATATACATCTATGCATACAGTCAGGTATAAAAATTTATGTCTTTAGATATTTTGATTCATATGTCGATACACCATGTATACATATTATTATACCAATCTAGAAAATTTTAAAGTCTTTTCTTATTTTAAATTTTAATTTCATTACTCTTTACTTTAATTTTGAAAATCGAAAAGACATCTTTTGAAATAAAAGTGTCAATTCAAACTCTAGTTATCAATTTGGTTTATACACTTATTTTCTTGTATTTTGTTTCAATAATATATATTGAAAGTATACAAATCTTTGAAATTTCATATATAGTACACAGATATGTTAATATGACATATATAACTTGAAATGATTTAAAATTTTCAAACATTTGATATTGTTATTAAATATAAATATATATATTTAATATGTAGTTTAAACATATATAGTTTAACCTATATATTTTTCACATATAATTTCATAAAGAAAATTGGTTACATTATCCAAATATAACTTAATGCTAATTTGATTTATTTTTAGATTTATAAAACTTGTATATTTTAACTTAAACATACCGTACGAAAAGAAAATCTTATGTCTTAAATATATAATTTAAATATAAGAAGTTATAATTCATAGTTTATTTTCTATTACCATATTTCATCAAAAATAATATTTGGTTATAATTATAGATTTTATATTATCATAATCTTTTAATAAGTTTTAGCATTTAAATGCCTCTTTAGCAAATTAATATATTTTGATTTCTAAAGTTTAAAATTAGAATTAATTTGTAATAAAAGATTGATGTATATCTCATAATAAATTAAACTTTTATATCTTACATTTTTTTGACATTAGTTTTTATATTTATATATATTATGAATATATGTTTATATCATAATAGTTTAGTTTATATGATATAGTTTTACAATCTCTTTAAGAAAATCTTTAGCATTTACTATATGTATAAAAGAAGCACCCTACTAAAAATTATTTAATTCTATATTTCTGTAACAACCCGAAAATCTGGGCCAGTTTAAAATTTTTATTTTGGCAATTTTGGCGAATTTTGAATATTTTAAATAATATCGACGAAAAATTTATTTTGAATAGAATTAGAACGTATATATTATATACGTCATCGTTGGAATATAAATAATTATATATAATTATAAATAGGAATTGAAAATGGTGCGGTAGTTCGATAATTCGATTTCAAACTTCAATGGAATGTATCGGGTGCAAAACAATCCGGATTTTAGTAAAACCAAAAACATTAGGATCTAATTGAGAATATCTTTCCAACGAATCCGAAAAATTGAAATTTCATAGCGGGAATCAAAAGATATGTCCAGTTGAAAATTCTAAATAGTCGCTATGGAATTCAGGCCCTTAAAAATGGAAATTTTGCAAACGACCTCGGATTTCGACGAAACCACTTTTGTTCGGTCCGTGATGTAAAGTTATTGCTAGATTTCAAATTTCATAATTTTTCGAATCAATATGTGAGCGTGGCAAAGGAAAACGTGTTTGACCAGTTTTAGTTGATTTTAATCGACTGAAAATGGCCATTTTTCTAATGGTCTCAGAATTCGATGAAACTAGTTTTGTTAGGACCGTATCGTCAATACGAAGCTAGAAAATATTTTTCTGGGATTTATAGAATTAGTATGTGACCCCGGTAAATTGAAACGCGCGTTCAAATTCAATATATAGAGTTATATGTTGATTTTGACGAAAACTGACCGAAATGGTCGAATCAGCTTACGATACATATCCCATTGTGTTCGGAATGGGGGTAATTAGCTATGGACGACAGGCGGTGGGCCTCGTTTAGAGGTCGTTTGTAAAAGTCAACTTTTTGAATTAAATAAAATAATAAAAACTCTTCCTCTCTCCTCTCCTTTATCTCTCTCTGGCCCCCCCTCTTATTCATTCACTCAGAAACAAAATAAAAAAAATAGGGAGGAAAAAGAGAACGACGGGGGGGAAACCCGCCGCCGCCCCCCCTCCCTGATCGATCGCCGCCGCCTCAGAGTTGGGGCGCCACCTCCGAACACCCCCCTTCCACCTCGGCCTCGCAGACCCCCTCCCTCTTCGATCGACGCGACACAGCCCCCCCCCCTTCGGGCACCGCAACCGATACCCCCTCCCTCCATCTTCTCCGTTGAAGCCCCCCCTCCCCCCCCTCCCCCCCCCCCCCCCCCCGCGCGCAACCGCCACACCCCCCCCCCCCCTTCCGAGCCTTGCCCCGACATCCTCCACCCCTGCTGGCCTCGCCGACAGCCCTCCACCGAATGCAAAGACCCCCCTCCTCTTCCTTAAAGCAATGTAAGCCCTCTATTTATTTTATTTTGTTTTGTTTAATTAATTTTAGCAATTAAAAATCTGAAATTTTATATTGTAGGAGGATAAAAATATGATCTTTTACATTGTAGAGAGTTCAAAATATAATTTTTATCGTATGCAAAGGTAGAAAATATAATTTTCATATTATATAGATGATAAAAATGTGATCTTTATATGGTAGGATATAAAAAGACGATATTTTTATGTAGTGAAAGACGACATTTTTAAAGTAGGAAAAGGAGAAATATTTATTTTTGAAAAGAAGAAATATTTGTATAGATAATAGCGATGTAAAAATATAATTTTTATCTATTGAATAGCAAATTAAAAATTCGATTTTTATCTATTGAATAGCAAAGTAAAAATTCGATTTTTATATATTGAATAGCGAAGTAAAAATTCGATTTTTATATATTGAATAGCGAAGTAAAAATTCGATTTTTATATATTGAATAGCAAAGTAAAATTTTGATTTTTATCTATTGAATAGCAAAGTAAAAATTCGATTTTTATATATTGAATAGCGAAGTAAAAATTCGATTTTTATATATATTGAATAGCGAAGTAAAAATTCGATTTTTATATATTGAATAGCGAAGTAAACATTCGATTTTTATATATGTAGTGGCTACAGGCAACGAAAGTGACAAAAGATGAGAACGACGAAGATTTCCTACCTATGAAGAGTCGTGGCGTTTGATTAGCAATTCTGTGAGAATTTCTCACTCTTTGATTTAATTTTCTAGTTATATATATATACTAGGATGCAGACGGTGTTTAGTAGCACCCGACACCCGTCGTCCACAGACCATGGACGGCTTGTATGCTTGGTTGTTTAATTTTGATGTGTAGTTGATTGTGTGATGTGATGAGAAATGAAATAAAATATTTTATAATGGAAAATATTTTATAGTTAAAAGTAGAATTTTTAACGTGTATATAAAATGAAATAAAAATAAACAAATCGGACGATTTGTTTATATACACACATTTGACTGATATTGATTGGGACGATAAATTTTACACATCGCCCAACTGCACAAATAAAATCTGTGTTTGATTGTTTGAAACCCCACACGGGTATTGGGATGATATTTGACGTACACTAATCCCGATTGTTTAGTTGTATGTCGATCGATTGATTGACAGACTGTTATGAGCATTAAATATTTATATTTGATGATTATACAGTGTAGAATGCACTTTGGATGATGGTTGATTATTCATCGTTGTTATCGTATACACATACTGTAGAAAATCCATATAATTAACATTATATGGTAATTGATTGGGCCTCATTCCAGTTTTGAAAAAGAAATATTTGAATATAAATATTTGAAAAAGAAATATTTGAATAGAAATATTTGAAAAGGAAATATTTGAAATAGAATATTTGAAAATAGAAATATATGAAGCCGTGTTGATTAGATTTACGCCATTTTGACGTGAACGATATTTATATCGATTTTATTCATTTTATAATGAATATCAAAAGTGATTTCAAAATCTGATATTTTGAAAAGAATTAAAATTCGAATTGAAATTGAATATAAATGAATTCGAATTGAAATTGAATATAAATGAATTCGAATTGAAGTTGAATATAAATGAATTTGAATTGAAGTTGAATATAAATGAATTCGAATTGAAATTGAATATAAATGAATTCGAATTGAAATTGAATATAAATGAATTCGAACTGAAATTGAATATAAATGAATTCAAATTGAAGTTGAATACAAATGAATTCGAATTGAAATTGAATTGAATTGAAAATGAACTGAAATTGAATTAGAAATCAATTTGAATTGAAATCGATTTGAAATGAATTTAAAATGAATTTATATTGGAATATTCAATTTTGATTTGAAATTGAATATGAAGTTGAAACCATTTAGAAAATGAATTTATAACGATTTATAAAGAACGTTTTGAATTGAAATCGACGAAGTATATATTATATATATTATATACATATAATATAATGGCCTGAATAGAACGCGCCGCGTCGCGGCAGTTCGCGAATTTCGACCATTGACTTCGAACGGATATTGCGGGAGATCCGACAGTCGGATTCTCCTAAAACCGGAATCGTTGGGTTCGTATCGAAAAGAGCTTTCTAATGATTATTAGAAATTAGAAATCTAATGGTTGGATTTGGAATTATGTCCAAATCAAATTTGGAAAAGGTCGCTGTAAGTGCAGTTCGATGGCCGTTGATGGAAATCGACTGTACGGGCCTTGATAAAATTATTAAAAATAGTAATAATTTGTGTAAAATCATAAGAAATGATTTAGAAAGAATTGGGATGAAAAACTACATATTTGAAAAGATAAAAATAGATTTTTATCGAAATGAACTAGTTTTGAACTAGAATTATAATTCTATTTATTTTTAAATAAATAAATTGAATTTGAAATGGTTTTGAAAATAACCAGAATTTCCAATGATTGCATTGGAATGGATTTGAATCGAAATTGCCTTCGGAATATTTCGATGTTGGATTTCGTGACTATACAGATGTTGTTATGGAAATTTGAAAGATATAGATATATATATCGTTATTTCCAATACGATATTTGTTGGTCGTAGAATTTGATATTGAATATAAGCCGGGATATTTTCTATTCAGAGCCTTGTATTTAATATCAAATGTGGTTTGGGTTTGTCATGAATGGTGTCTTGACTAACACTGTTCTTGAACCCAGTTGAGAAAAGATTAAATCTTTTTATTTAGATTTAATGAAGTGTACCAATTAAATAATATTTAATTGGAATTGAATTGATATTGATTTTTGGGTTTATCGTGGACAGTGTTTTAAATAACACTCGTTCTTTAACCCGACAATTAATGGAATGTGATTTTGGGTTTATTGTGAACCGTGTTTTAAATGACACTGATTCTTTAACCCAGTTAACGAGTAAAACTAAGTGGAGTTCTAATGAATCTTTAATTAGATTGAAATGATCGAGGATGGAGTATCACCAGTTTTGCTCCAGGCGATAGTTAAATCTTTAATTAGATTTGAACGTGAAATGGTAATTGAATTTACCGATAACACCGTGGTGTTAGATATGAAGTATAACCAGTTTTACTTCATGGGATGAATAGGATGGGATTGGGGAATTAAAACAAATGATTACTCCAGTAAGATTCGTTAATCCCGACTAGTTTGAAGTGATATTCAAAAGGAAGATTGAAGAATAAATTTTAATGATTTATCTTTGATAAAATTAATGGGTATCTTTCCCATGAATGTGAAATTTAGAAACTAACTGTCGGTTAGCTAAGCAGAATGGTTTTCTGGATATTGATCTGATGTTGGTTTCGGCCTTCGGGGTTAATGTTTGGGGAATTATTCACTTGTTAATTTACGGTTAGTGACTGATGAATTGGAATGAGGCGTATGTTGTGTTCGTGTAACACTTGTTTATTATATACGCGAGTTATTCGGAAAGACCGGGTTTATCCCATTCTGAATAACTGATACGACGATAATTCGAAGATGAAGATGGTGGTTGGAGAACGTAGGTCTTCATGTCGTTTGGGTAATTACTGATGATCTTGATTGGGCTGTACACCCAAGAAGATGGAAACAGTTGGTGACCGTCCAGACGTACTTGGAGATCAATGGATATGCGGGGTACTAGGTGCCTCCGGTTTCGTTCAGACCCAGAACGAACTTGTAAATGGACTGTGTGTCTGACATTGGATTTCATTCTGTGTGACTGATATCGGTTGCATAGAGTGGTTTGCCTGTGTGTCATGCTAAGATGCAAATGATCAAGGCTTCTGTTGAAAAGCAAAGTCTTGTGGTGATGATCAAAGCGCAGCCTGTGTGGCACAGCTTTGTGTAACGTGAATTCGCGAGCCTCACACCCCGGTGGTGAACCAAAAACGGGAGACAGACCTCAGGGGGGACATGCGTTTTCTTTCTAGCTAGGGTGGTGTCAGTGACCTGCCATCCCTTACATTTATATTATTTTCACCTGTGTGGTAGTTGCTATTGCGAGGCGCCTCGGTTTGATCTGACGATCCGGGTCCGATGGAGTCATTCGTTGGCTCATTTACGCCCTAAAGGGCGGAGAAACGTAGTGTTCAGGCATTATAATCCACATCGGTGGACCGGCCCTGACGATCCAAGGGGCAGTTGCGGCTGTTCCTGAGACACGGGCTAGAGCATCTCGAATCGGTTGAGGACTATCTTTTGCCTCGGTTCCTAGACGAAAATCCAATTTCCAAATACGTGACATTTGCGGTTTTAATTGTAGAACTAGTATGGCGACATGATATATGGTACCCATGCCGTCTATGATTGATACTTATGATTCGAAGTTGTTTTATACACTATGCACTTATAATAGTATCAAATGATTTGTTTTAAAACGTATCAAGCATTCTTTGGCTGTTATAAGGGAAAACCCTATCCCCCGGCTTGCATTGCATTGTGTGATAGGACATGGGTCTTATAACAGCTTCATTGTTCTTTATTTAGCATTGCGTTGTTGTTTTATGCACTGATATTCTTGGGAGGAAACCCGTTCCGTGTTATACGGCGTGGTCCCTTGATTTACCGAACTTTAAAATAAAGATTAATAATTGTTTTAGTTCTCACACCAGTCGCATGACTGACCTGGAGTTTATTATTTTAACCTAAACTCTGGGTGCCCTTATTTTGACACGGGCAGCTAGTAGTTTTGGTTTTGCAGATTTATATTCACAGGATCCTGGTTTACAGTTGGAACGATATCCGGAAAGCTTTGTATCCGTATATCACTTCTAGTTGTGTATTGTATTATTTTCCGCTGCGATGTATTTTAATGTAATTTGAATCTCTGATATTTCTGTGTAATATTCATTTATACTCTGTATATTCTTGTATTCTGATGAATTTGTTGTAATTAACAATGAAATGTTCTTCCGTCTGCGTTCTGATGTGGCTTGTTCTCGAACTATCCGCGCTTTCCTCACCGGGGAAGTTACGGGTTTTTACAGTTGGTATCAGTGCTTTGGTTTACAAAGCTCAGAGAACAAGACACATTAGAACCATACGAAAGAATTCATCAGAGATTGGATTAGTAAAATCCAATGAGAATGACTCGTTAGAGATAGGATCAGTAGTATCCTAGAACGAGTGTGAAGAGTATATTTTTAAAATGAAAACCAATTTTGTTTTGAAAATTTAAATCAATTATTCGTATTTGATTATTTATTTGTATTGATTTGGACAATCTAGTATATAAAGATTTTGCATATATGTCTTGCAAACGTGTATTCGAAGTTTTAATGTATTGGATAGTTATAGAATCATACTCTAGTTGCCCGGGGATAATTCTGGTGATGGGGCACCAACGCCAGTATTTATTTTCGAGTGACGAAAGTGAGATTTCTATATATTTCCAATTGACTGGTGTGAGAACCGAAACTAGATAGGATTTATTATTGTGAATTAGCATCAAAAACATGATTTTTGACTATATATCAAAGTTATGAATTTCAAAAAACTAATTAACTAATTGATTGATGTTTGTGTTGTTTGTTTATTTGTTTGATAATTTTGAACCATTATGCCTAATTGAATCAAATATTGAATTGTATTGAAAATTGGTAGCATTTGCTTGCATATATATGTACTTACATTGAACAGGTCATAGAAAGAGGCTAGAGCAGAGAATAAAATTTGTTTGCCCGACAAATAGGTACATGTTTACTATAATTTACTGTTTTGTTTGGGTGATGATGATTTTATGAGCCAATTGGATAGCCGCTTGGCTTTTTCTTTTTCTTTTTGAGATCAGAAGGCCTATATGGCAATTTCGGGATTTTCCCGTGGCTCCCGGTGCAGGGGAGGTTATGGCGAAATTTTTCGAAAATTCCGGGTGTTAGCCAAATTTTTGAAGAATTAGAAAATTCTCAGAAACTGAAAAGTTGGAGAATGAAAGCCAGATCGAACGTAGAGTTGATTAATCAAACCACTTACGACTTTGTTCCTTTTCGGGAACGAAAAGTTTTAAGTGAGGGAGATTGTAACAACCCTAAAATCTGGGCCAGTTTAAAATTTTTATTTTGGCAATTTTGGCGAATTTTGAATATTTAAAATAAATTATTTTAAACTATATCGACGAAAAATTTATTTTGAATAGAATTAGAACGTATATATTATATATGTCGTCGTTAGAATATAAATAATTATATATAATTATAAATAGGAATTGAAAATGGCGCGGTAGTTCGATAATTCGATTTCAAACTTCAATGGAATGTACCGGGTGCAAAACAATCCGGATTTTAGTGAAACTAAAAACATTAGGATCTAATTGAGAATATCTTTCCAACGAATCCAAAAAATTGAAATTTCATAGCGGGAATCAAAAGATATGTCCAGTTGAAAATTCTAAATAGTCGCTATGGAATTCAGGCCCTTAAAAATGGAAATTTTGCAAACGACCTCGGATTTCGACGAAACCACTTTTGTTGGGTCCGTGATGTAAAGTTATTGCTAGATTTCAAATTTCATAATTTTTCGAATCAATATGTGAGCGTGGCAAAGGTAAAAGTGTTTGACCAGTTTTAGTTGATTTTAATCGACTGGAAATGGCCATTTTTCAAACGGTCTCAGAATTCGACGAAACTAGTTTTGTTAGGACCGTATCATCAATACGAAGCTAGAAAATATTTCTCTGGGATTTATAGAATTAGTATGTGACCCCGGTAAATTGAAACGCGCGTTCAAATTCAATATATAGAGTTATATGTTGATTTTGACGAAAACTGACCGAAATGGTCGAATCAGCTTACGATACATATCCCATTGTGTTCGAAATGGGGGTAATTAGCTATGGACGATAGACGGTGGGCCTCGTTTAGAGGTCGTTTGTAAAAGTCAACTTTTTGAATTAAATAAAATAATAAAAACTCTTCCTCTCTCCTCTCCTTTATCTCTCTCTGGCCCCCCCTCTTATTCATTCACTCAGAAACGAAATAAAAAAAAGGGAGGAAAAAGAGAACGACGGGGGGGAAACCCGCCGCCGCCGCCCCCTGATCGATCGTCGCCGCCTCAGAGGTGGGGCGCCACCTCCGAACACCCCCCTTCCACCTCGACCTCGCAGACCCCCCCCCCTTTTCGATCGACGCGACACAGCCCCCCCCTTCGGGCACTGCAACCGATACCCCCCTCCCTCCATCTTCTCCGTTGAAGCCCCCCCCCCCCTGCGCGCAACCGCCACACCCCTTCCGAGCCTTGCCCCGACCTCCTCCACCCCCGCTGGCCTCGCCGACAGCCCTCCACCGAACGCAAAGACCCCCCTCCTCTTCCTTAAAGCAATGTAAGCCCTCTATTTATTTTATTTTGTTTTGTTTAATTAATTTTAGCAATTAAAAATCTGAAATTTTATATTGTAGGAGGATAAAAATATGATCTTTTATATTGTAGATAGTTCAAAATATAATTTTTATCGTATGCAAAGGTAGAAAATATAATTTTCATATTATATAGATGATAAAAATGTGATCTTTATATGGTAGGATATAAAAAGACGATATTTTTATGTAGTGAAAGACGACATTTTTAAAGTAGGAAAAGGAGAAATATTTATTTTTGAAAAGAAGAAATATTTGTATAGATAATAGCGATGTAAAAATAGAATTTTTATCTATTGAATAGCAAAGTAAAAATTCGATTTTTATCTATTGAATAGCAAAGGAAAAATTCGACTTTTATATATTGAATAGCGAAGTAAAAATTCGATTTTTATATATTGAATAGCGAAGTAAAAATTCGATTTTTATATATTGAATAGCGAAGTAAAAATTCAATTTTTATCTATTGAATAGAAAAGTAAAAATTCGATTTTTATATATTGAATAGCGAAGTAAAAATTCGATTTTTATATATATTGAATAGCGAAGTAAAAATTCGATTTTTATATATTGAATAGCGAAGTAAACATTCGATTTTTATATATGTAGTGGCTACGGGCAACGAAAGTGACAAAAGAAGAGAACGACGAAGATTTCCTACCTATGAAGAGTCGTGGCGTTGGATTAGCAATTCTGAGAGAATTTCTCACTCTTTGATTTAATTTTCTACTTATATATATATATATATATATATATATACTAGGATGCAGACGGTGTTTAGTAGCACCCGACACCCGTCGTCCACAGACCATGGACGGCTTGTATGCTTGGTTGTTTAATTTTGATGTGTAGTTGATTGTGTGATGTGATGAGAAATGAAATAAAATATTTTATAATGGAAAATATTTTATAGTTAAAAGTAGAATTTTTAACTTGTATATAAAATGAAATAAAAATAAACAAATCGTACGATTTGTTTATATACACACATTTGACTGATATTGATTGGGACGATAAATTTTACACATCGCCCAACTGCACAAATAAAATTTGTGTTTAATTGTTTGAAACCCCACACGGGTATTAGGATGATATTTGACGTACACTAATCCCGATTGTTTAGTTGTATGTCGATCGATTGATTGACAGACTGTTATGAGCGTTAAATATTTATATTTGATGCTTATACAGTGTAGAATGCACTTTGGATGATGGTTGATTATTCATCGTTGTTATTGTATACACATACTGTAGAAAATCCATATAATTAACATTATATGGTAATTGATTGGGCCTCATTCCAGTTTTGAAAAAGAAATATTTGAATAGAAATATTTGAAAAAGAAATATTTGAATAAAAATATTTGAAAAGGAAATATTTGAAATAGAATATTTGAAAATAGAAATATATGAAGCCGTGTTGATTAGATTTATGCATTTTGACGTGAACGATATTTATATCGATTTTATTCATTTTATAATGAATATCAAAAGTGATTTCAAAATCTGATATTTTGAAAAGAATTGAAATCGAATATAAATGAATTCGAATTGAAATTGAATATAAATGAATTCGAATTGAAGTTGATTATAAATGAATTCGAATTGAAGTTGAATATAAATGAATTCGAATTGAAATTGAATATAAATGAATTCGAATTGAAATTGAATATAAATGAATTCGAATTGAAATTGAATATAAATGAATTCGAATTGAAATTGAATTGAATTGAAAACGAACTGAAATTGAATTAGAAATCAATTTGAATTGAAATCGATTTGAAATGAATTTAAAATTAATTTATATTGGAATATTCAATTTTGATTTGAAATATAATATGAAGTTGAAACCGTTTAGAAAATGAATTTATAACGATTTATAAAGAACGTTTTGAATTGAAATCGACGAAGTATATATTATATATTATATTATATATATATATATATATATATATATAATGGCCTGAATAGAACGCGCCGCGTCGCGGCAGTTCACGAATTTCGACCATTGACTTCGAACGGATATTGCGGGAGATCTGATCGTCGGATTCTCCTAAAACTGGAACCGTTGGGTTCGTATCGAAAAGAGCTTTCTAATGATTATTAGAAATTAGAAATCTAACGGTTGGATTTGGAATTATGTCCAAATCAAATTTGGAAAAGGTCGGTGTAAGTGCAGTTCGATGGCCGTTGATGGAAATTGACTGTACGGGCCTTGATAAAATTATTAAAAATAGTAATAATTTGTGTAGAATCATAAGAAATGATTTAGAAAGAATTGGGATGAAAAACTCCATATTTGAAAAGATAAAAATAGATTTTTATCGAAATGAACTAGTTTTGAACTAGAATTATAATTCTATTTATTTTTAAATAAATAAATTGAATTTGAAATGGTTTTGAAAATAACCAGAATTTCCAATGATTGCATTGGAATGGATTTGAATCGAAATTGCCTTCGGAATATTTCGATGTTGGATTTCGTGACTATACAGATGTTGTTATGGAAATTTGAAAGATATAGATATATATGTCGTTATTTCCAATACGATATTTGTTGGTCGTAGAATTTGATATTGAATATAAGCCGAGATATTTTCTATTCAGAGCCTTGTATTTAATATCAAATGTGATTTGGGTTTGTCGTGAATGGTGTCTTGACTAACACTGTTCTTGAACCCAGTTGAGAAAAGATTAAATCTTTTTATTTAGATTTAATGAAGTGCACCAATTAAATAATATTTAATTGGAATTGAATTGATATTGATTTTTGGGTTTATCGTGGACAGTGTTTTAAATAACACTCGTTCTTTAACCCGACAATTAATGGAATGTGATTTTGGGTTTATCGTGAACCGTGTTTTAAATGACACTGATTCTTTAACCCAGTTAACGAGTAAAACTAAGTGGAGTTCTAATGAATCTTTAATTAGATTGAAATGATCGAGGATGGAGTATCACCAGTTTTGCTCCAGGCGATAGTTAAATCTTTAATTAGATTTGAACGTGAAATGGTAATTGAATTTACCGATAACACCGTGGTGTTAGATATGAAGTATAACCAGTTTTACTTCATGGGATGAATAGGATGGGATTGGGGAATTAAAACAAATGATTACTCCAGTAAGATTCGTTAATCCCGACTAGTTTGAAGTGATATTCAAAAGGAAGACTAAAGAATAAATTTTTATGATTTATGTTTGATAAAATTAATGGGAATCTTTCCCATGAATGTGAAATTTAGAAACTAACTGTCGGTTAGCTAAGCAGAATGGTTTTCTGGATATTGATCTGATGTTGGTTTCGGCCTTCGGGGTTAATGTTTGGGGAATTATTCACTTGTTAATTTACGGTTAGTGACTGATGAATTGGAATGAGGCGTATGTTGTGTTCGTGTAACACTTGTTTATTATATACGCGAGTTATTCGGAAAGACCGGGTTTATCCCATTCTGAATAACTGATACGACGATAAGTCGAAGATGAAGACGGTGGTTGGAGACCTGAGGTCTTCACGTCGTTTGGGTAATTACTGATGATCTTGATTGGGTTGTACACCCAAGAAGATGGAAACAGTTGGTGATCGTCCAGACGTACTTGGAGATCGATGGATATGCGGGGTACTAGGTGCCTCCGGTTTCGTTCAGACCCAGAACTAACTTGTAAATGGACTGTGTTTCTGACATTGGATTTCATTCTGTGTGACTGATATCGGTTGCATAGAGTGGTTTGCCTGTGTGGCATGCTAAGATGCAAATGATCAAGGCTTCTGTTGAAAAGCAAAGTCTTGTGGTGATGATCAAAGCACAGCCTGTGTGGCACAGCTTTGTGTAACGTGAATTCGCGAGCCTCACACCCCGGTGGTGAACCAAAAACGGGAGACGGACCTCAGGGGGGACATGCGTTTTCTTTCTAGCTAGGGTGGTGTCAGTGACATACCATCCCTGACATTTATATTATTTTCACCTGTGTGGTTGTTGCTGTTGCGAGGCGCCTCGGTTTGATCGGACGATCCGGGTCCGATGGAGTCATTCGTTGGCTCATTTACGCCCCCAAGGGGCTGAGAAACGTAGTGCTCAGGCATTATAATCCACATCGGTGGACCGGCCCTGACGATCCAAGGGGCAGTTGCGGTTGTTCCTGAGACACGGGCTAGAGCGTCTCGAATCGGTTGAGGACTATCTTTTGCCTCGGTTCACAGACGGAAATCCAATTTCCAAATACGTGACATTTGCGGTTTTAATTGTAGAACTAGTATGCCGACATGATATATGGTACCCATGCCGTCTATGATTGATACTTATGATTCGAAGTTGTTTTATACACTATGCACTTATAATAGTATCAAATGATTTGTTTTAAAACGTATCAAGCATTCTTTGGCTGTTATAAGGGAAAACCCTATCCCCCGGCTTGCGTTGCATTGTGTGATAGGACCTGTGTCTTATAACAGCTTCATTGTTCTTTATTTAGCATTGCGCTGTTGTTTTATGCACTGGTATTCTTGGGAGGAAACCCGTTCCGTGTTATACGGCGTGGTCCCTTTATTTACCGAACTTTAAAATAAAGATTAATAACTGTTTTAGTTCTCACACCAGTTCCATGACTGACCTGGAGTTTATTGTTTTAACCTAAACTCTGGGTGCCCTTATTTTGACACGGGCAGCTAGTAGTTTTAGTTTTGCAGATTTATATTCACAGGATCCTGATTTACAGCTGGAACGATATCCGGAAAGCTTTGTATCCGTATATCTCTTCTAGTTGTGTATTGTATTATTTTCCGCTGCGATGTATTTAAATGTAATTTAAATCTCTGATATTTCTGTGTAATATTCATTTATACTCTGTATATTCTTGTATTCTGATGAATTTGTTGTAATTAACAATGAAATGTTCTTCCGTCTGCGTTCTGATGTGGCTTGTTCTCGAACTATCCGCGCTTTCCTCACCGGGGAAGTTACGGGTTTTTACAATTTCATAGAAAATTATTTTGAATATTTATTTTTTGATTACTACATATCATGAATATATTTTTATTTATCTTTAAATTTTATCTTTACTATTGTTTCAATCTCATTAGTATCATTAACTTAATTCTAGAAATTAATGTATTATCTTTCTTTGATTGAAATAATTTATAATAAAATACATATATATATATATATGTGTGTGTGTGTGTGTGTATGATTACTAGACATTACTTAAGATTACACTTTGAATATCTTTTATTGAAATACATATCATCATCGAATCATTATTCATATTATTATCATTAAACATCTTATTTCATATTACACCTCATCTCATCTATACTATACTATTAAAGCTGAGGTTTTTTTCGATGGCTCTCAAGCCTCCTCTAATTTGTATTAGGACTTCATTAGAGCTTGACACGTGGGAAAGTTTATTGAACTGTCTTTGCCTTTTCCTAATCCTTCTTTCATGATTTTTTTTTCATTATCATCCTCCTCTTTTTCTCACCCCTCTGCGCCCTTCGCATTCATTGTGACCTGCAACTCATTCATACCAAAGCTCTAATTTCATTTCTACAAACAGATTTTTCGATATGCTGTTTATCTCCATTTTTCCATCGTCATCCACTTATTAAGTGTCTACCCCAGCGGTTTTTGCCTTACCTAACCCTAAATTAACTTGGGGCTTTTCAATTCCCTGTTACCCTAGTTGGTTTGCAAACATGGCATCAGACTTATGTGTTAGGCCTTTGTCATACTACTTATTCTGCGTTCTAACTCTGAACGCCCAATTTGAGGTAAGAAACAAACCCTAAACTCAGTTCGTTCCTTTTTCTATTCTGCCTGCTTTTACAATCTGTCCTACCATCCAGTTAATCAATTCATTTTTTATTTTCTATTTGTTTGTATTCTCCAATTAGGGAAATTTGATTATCGGCCAATTAGCTCTGAATTTTAAATACTATAATTTGAAGTATACCGTTGATGTTTTCTTAACACCTTGACCTTTTGATTAGAGAATCACAAAATGCTTTATGCATTCATTTATTACAGATATGCTGACCATTCGATACAATTAGATCTCATTTTTAGGAAGTTAAAAATAGTTTGGCATTAAATTTAATTTCTGAAAGATTTGTCCATTTTTTGATAAAGGCTAAAATCTGGCTCATTTCCCAAAAATATTGACTATTCAATACAATTGAAATAAATATGTTTTTGGGATAAGCAAGCTTTTGACTATTATTGGAATGACTACCATGCTCATTATGCTTATTTTCTAGCTTTCAAATCTGGCAATGAATTTTGTTGCAGTTTTAAGAAATTGCGACATTTCATTTATTTTCAATTCTTTGCTTTGCTTTAAATATTTTGCACCTCCTTTGAGAATTTGTTGGTATGTAGGAAAACATTCATGTCTTTTGAAAAAATATATTATTATTTGATTTATTGCGGTATTTTTCATTTTTCAATTGGTTTTTGTACACTTTTACAGAAAAGCATCAATTTTTTTTAAAACTTTACCTTTAAAATTAGTTGCAACGTATCTTAAAAGTTCGATTATTGCAAATATTTTTCCTATTCAAAACAACTGAATTTCACTTTTAGGCATTCCATAATATTCTGACATCGACTATAAATTGTTTAAAATTTGGGAATCTTTGGAGAAACCTACATTTTAACAACTTTTTTTAGAATACTGATTATTCATAGAAAACGAAAAAAGTGATAATGTTTATTTAGCTAAGCAGATTCCTTTGACTCTTATCAAAAAAACTTCCCAACAATTTATGATTTTTTTAATCAATTATTCACATTTGGCATAAATATGTTCAATTTTAAAGAATTACAATTTCAAATGTAATGCCAAATCATTGAACTGCTTTTAAATAGTTTTCACCTTCTTTGAGACAATATTTGGTATAGTGAAAAATTCGTTTTTTTTACAAATATACCATTGTTTGATTTACTATGAAAATTTATGTTTTCATCATTTGATTTTTTTTCTTACAGCCCTGACAGAAATACATTGCTTCTCGGTTACATAACTGCAAAATATTTTTAACATTTGTTCATTATGACTATTTTGGCTCTTTTAAGCAAATATATTACCTTTTTCGACTACCCTTTCAATCAGTTTTCCCTCTTTGGAAAAAGCTTAAAGCTTAGTATTTTTCCAAAAATACTGGTTCTTCACAGCTAAGAGGAAAAAAATTGTTTTTAGGCTAAGCAAATTTTTTTGTCCTTACATATATTTCAGTCTTCTCTCCACTGTTTTTATACTGTCAAATTATTTCAGTGCATTTGTTCTTATACAATAACATCATCTAGGTTTTTGTTTCATTTCGTACACATGAAAAAAATTAACTGAGTTTTTTATGTAAGAACTTATTATGGCTGATTTCCTTTTCTACCGTAGTAGCTTATTTAGATACCATATATAGGTGAATATTTTAATGGTTACTGATGTAAATTGAGTAGTGAAACATGAACATTCACGTCCCACTTCCCTTTCCTCAAGCGTAGATGTCTATGGTCTAAAATGGATATAAGCATATACTGCAAGATACTTCTAAGTTCATGTCCTCAGTGGTTTTGATGTTCTTATGCTATTTTTTCTTTTTTCCTCTACTGGGCCCCAATTTTATGGTAAATTGTGGCATATGTAACATTGCTTTTGTTTAATTTCCTCACTAAGTATCGATTATGGTTCTTATAATAAAATAATTTAACCACTAATGAATTTTAAATGGAAAAGGGGTTTCAGTTGTTTATGGAATTTTGACGATTAACCATTACTACCAGCTTTAATTTGGAGAGGATTTAAGTTTTATTTGTAGATTAAAAATTATCGTCTTACTGCTACCATTTAGGAGGTGAACTGACGTTTCATTTGCAAGCCAATTTGCAACATTATTTTTTCCTATCATATGGAGTTTGAATGCATAATTTCTAATTTGTTCCTATGGATTTTGGTCATATGATTTTCTTCACTTTGTTTACTGCTACAGTAATCAATTCTTACTGACCAGTTTGGTTAAAATAATAATAATTCCAGTTGGTATGCAATGCTGGATTTATCTATAATTCCCAAATTGAACATAATATTTATTCACACAAGCTGATACTTAAAAAAATTATAAATTAGAAGTGACTATTGTTGTAGCCGTGTAGATAATGGATTATGGATGCTCATTTTGTGTAGTACAGAACAAATATTCCAACTGTCAAATTCTTCTACTAGAAGAAGCATGTGTAAATTTAAGCACCAAGGATTTGAACTAATTTCAAATATTTTATTTTGATAAAACCAATGATGATTACCCATCACAATTAGTATGCTTTTGAGGACAAGGAGCTAAATGAAATACATAGTGGGACGAAATAAACCATAGCTCAACAAAATAATTAAAAACCATGTTGAAAGCTGACACATATAGTTGAACGTAGGATTCAATATGCAAAAATATATAGCAAAAAAAGGAGAAGGAAAGAAAAACATTCCTTATTTCTGACATGTAACTCTTTTAAGTTGTGGATGTGATATGAAGACAAAAGGATAGCATATGCTCTTTCATAAATGTATGTCTACTGTTATGTACATCAAACACACCTGACAGTTTATTTGTTTTGTCCAAGAATGATTATCAGATGACGTTCAATTGTTTCTGTCCAAGAATCAACATAAAAATGTCATGTTTGACATAATTCAAGGATTACTACATATATATTTTTTATTTTGAAAGGAATATCCAAACTTTAGCATAATTGCTGTCGTTTACCACGCCATCAATTTTGATTTTATGCTGCTGCCATAAATTTTGATTTTATAATTACTGCTGATACCATAAATCTTTATGCAAATTAATCTGGATGTTATTTTAATCAACAGACTAAAATTTATCAAAACGAAATTATTGAAGGTGACCACACATGATGCAATGACAAACTAATGTATTTGACTCAGCACAACTAAGCTTGCTTACAATCATTTACAAAAAGGGGCTTTTGTCAACATTTGCATGATCAGAATATGTAAAACATGTATGGCCGGTTGAACATTTTTACACACAAGTTGTTAGTATTTTTATCTTTATGAAATGGTAGTATGTGATTTTGT
Organism: Allium sativum; assembly: GCA_030737875.1. Lineage (NCBI taxonomy): Eukaryota > Viridiplantae > Streptophyta > Magnoliopsida > Asparagales > Amaryllidaceae > Allium > Allium sativum. The sequence goes on along the minus strand of CM060913.1, from coordinate 415,367,813 downwards.
TTAAATTAGCATAAACAAAAATTATTTTTGTTGTTTATAGTTTAAATTCTTTACACTATGCTGACGATACTATTATTTTTAGTAACCCTGAATGTAAATACATAGCTGCTCTTAAATTTATATTGTACGCCTTTGAAAGTTTGTCTGCCTTAAAAATAAACTTTCACAAAAGCAATGTTTACACTTTAGGGTGTAGTGTAGATTTAAACAGGAAATGTGCTGGAGCTGCTCAATTGCAAAGCAGACAATTTTCCTCTCAACTATTTGGGAATGTGCATACGATCAAAGAAGCTTATGAAGAAAGATTGGTAACACTTGATTGAAAAAGTGGACGTGAGATTGGCACGTTGGAAAGGAAATTCCTTATCAAGGGCGGGGAGACTAGTACTGAACAATTCGGTGCTCTCGTCTGAAAGAAGCTATGCAGCGGTAGGATCGTATAGAATGGAGTATAAGTAGAATACTAAAGTAGCAGTAGTAAGTAGTAAATCACACAGTCGATTTATACTGGTTCGGATCACCGTCCTACGTCCAGTCCCAGACTCCCTTCTGGAATTTCACTAACGCAACAACCCTCACTTCACCCGGAGGAATAGGTTCACAATTACCCGAACAGCCGAACGGGATTTCTTGCCTCAACTGCTGAAGAAGTCTTTACTAGTACAAAGATAAATGTTGACTTAGTGTGTTCTTGATAACACGAATTGTCAAATAGTAAGTACAACCTTCCTATAGTCTTTTCTTGATGATTATCGTGAAGCTTGTGAAAGATTATGGAAGTTTAAGATCTCAAAATGTTTGTAAGTAGTATGCTTTGAGAAATCAGAACTCTTTTAGAATAATAGAGAATTAGAATAAGGATCAGTGATCAAAACAATTGTTGAAACCTCTATTTATAATATTCAAAGAATTGTAACTGATCATGAAAGGATTCGATGAAGAGAAGTAAGTTGTATCTCTTCAATATAGATGCATCCTTTCAGAAACAGAAGTCTTTAGTTAAAGTTTTCAGAAGTCTCTTTTGATTTGAATTCGAAAATAGGAAGAGTAGTATGTTTGTCTCCAGAAACAGACGTCTGGTAGAATTATGTCAGACGTCTGAAAATTCATACTGAATTTTCTTTGTTTTCAGCAAACAGACGTCTGGTCTGATTATGTCAGACGTCTGTTTCTGTAAACAGACTACTTCTTGCTTCCTTGTTCATTGTTGCTAACATATATTCATAAATACTTTGTGTGTGTATAATCATCAGGAAAGACTTTAACATATCTTATCTAAGACTAATCTAGACTCTTACAGATAATATTTCTCTTGAGTTCTTGAATCCGATTGTCAATAAAGTTTCATCTTCCTGCAAAACAAGTTTAGTTGATAGCATATGAACATATATAGTTGTCATAGTCAAAACGCTATACTTGGCGATTCAACATTCTCCCCCTTTTTGACTAATGACAACTAAGTATACTCCCCCTGTCAATATGCATAAATATTATTTTACGTTTTCTCCCCCTTTGGCATTTGACACCGAATTCCAAATTTGATTTAAAAACTTTTTAATTGAGTCAAACTTCTTATTAGTTTTTATTTCAAAAGTGTTAAGTTGACGATGAAGTTTCGACTGATTTTGCGAAAGAATGACGAGAGCTTGTTTTGAAGAAGCTTCCGGAGAAATAATTTGAATTCCTCCATCGTCCCTAGTTCGTTGACGGTGTGAAGGTTCAGGAACAAGCGATTCGGGATTAGAAGCAACATGTTGAGTCCATTCTTCGAAAGATAGATGGTCCAAAGTTGATGGGTTGGGATCAATATCCATTAACTTCAATGTCTTGTAACCAATTTCTTTAATTGTCTTTGTTGGAATAGCATCGGGGATTTGAATTTCAGCAGCAGTCAAAATTCGAGTAATGTAGACACCGTAATGCAAAGTCTTATATTTTCTTTTATAGGTGATGTCTAACCACTCGTCCATAATTATTTTTGCCCAATTGATCTGTTTTTGAGAGTAGATGGCATACAATGCTTGGAAATCCCTTTTATAAAGCTTCTCATAACTTCCTTTTCGTGGATTTATTGTTCGGACTAAAACACGATTAAGAAGTCTAGCTTGTGGACGAAGATTGGTAGAAGTTAGTTTTCTCATATCAATAAGATCGTCGGAAATAAATTTATGAGATACTTCATCTCTTTGAGTCCTATTAACTTCTATATCGTCAATATCCAAACCTTGCCAAACACATTTTAAGATTTGTCCTAACCTTTGAAGAGGAAGTAAAATCCTTTTTCCACAAACCATTGTCCAAATGCAATCGGTTGTGTTTTGAGGTTTCATATGGTCAAGATTCATGTTGGCTAAGAACAACTTAACAAGCAAAGGGTATATTTTGACATTGTTTGTATTATATTCTACCAAAGATTCAAAGTGGAAATGTCTAGCGAATTTGAGAAGTCTATAATTAGAAAAGGCATCAAATTTAACGAAAGCACCTTCGAAAAACTTGGAATTCTTCATTGCTTTGTACCTAGCCTTTGCAATGTCTCCATGAAGCCATTTTTGGATTTGATCTTCTGATGGAGGTAGAGCTTCTTGTTCTCGTGTGCGTTTGCCTCTAGTAGTCATGATTATTATAAAAAGATTGAAGATTTTTATGTACTTTGAAATTGGGGATTTAGGGCTTTTTATAGTGGGTGAAAAGGTGAAAGTAAAAAGTGAAAAGATAGAAGGTGTTTATGAGGAGATATACTCCTTTGGAACCGACGTGTCCCCTTCTTTTTTTTTTTTTTTATTAATTCAGACGTCTGATTGAAATGAAGGAGACGTCTGTTGCTAACTAATTTTAAGCCAGCAAGCTTTTAGTTCATTTTGGAACCATTTCAGACGTCCTTTTTTAACGAAAAAGACGTCTGTTTTCGCTTAAGTTGTAGTTGGTTCTTCAGAAACAGATGTCTATTTATAAAAAGAAAGACGTCTGTTTTTAGTGTTTTAAGAGGCAGCAAAGAATTAGTTCATTTTAGCCTTGTTTCAGACGTCTGTTATATTCTTGTCAGACGTATGTTTTATTTGTTAAAACAAATAATTGTTTTGAAGACAGACGTCTGTTTTGTCACAGACATATATATTTGAAAAAATAAACATACATTAATATCAAAAAATACTATAAAATTCAAATTTATTTTAGGGATAAACGAAATCTTATTTTGAAGGAGGTGTTGTCTTCGGAGTGGAGTAACTTGGCCCTTCATTTTTATTATAATTCTTGTCCCAAGAGTTTGGACTATATGGTGGATGTTGAGGAGAGAAGGTATAGTATTTTTCCTTTGCATAATTCACCGGATTATCTTCAGTTCGATATGCAGCTGACGGATCGATAGGATTTGTTGGGCTTGGTAAAGGTGAGACAACATCTTTTTCATTTGATCGGCAAAGCTTTGATATCATTTTTTGAAGTGTACTTAAGCGAGTTGAAGTTTCTTTTTGTTCGAAATATAATTCTCTCTGAAGTTCGATTTTCAAAAGATTCATTTTCGAATTCTCCTCCATGATCGCTTCGAATGTTTTTGACTTTTAAATCTTTAGAGTTTTGAATTCTTTTTATAAACTGTTTAAAATGATCGAACGTATCACTTTTATTTTTCATAAATATAGTCCATGTAAATCTTGAAAAATCATCAACTATTACAAAAACATATCGATTGTGATTTAATGATTGAATTTGAGTAGGACCAAATAGATCCATATGTAATAATTCTAGAGGTTGTAAAGTAGAAATAACCTTTTTAGATTTAAAAGAAGATTTTGTTAATTTTCCTATTTGACAATCTTCACAAAGATTTTTTACTTTAAAATTTATTTTTGGTAAACCTCTTACTAAATTATTTTTAGAAATTTTCTGAATTGTTTTGAAATTTATATGACAAAACCGTTTGTGCCATAGCCAAGAATCATTTTCACTAGCTAATAAACACATTTGTCTATTATTGTTAATTTTCATATTTAATACATAAATATTTCTATCTCTATTTCCTTCAAATATAATATTTTGGTTTTCATCAAAAATACTACATTTATTTTCAGAAAACGTTATTTTAAATCCTGTCACATAATTGACTTATACTGAGTAAATTATGTTTTAAATTTTTGACTAAAGAAACATTTTTAATAATAGGTAAATTTGAAGTACCGTAGTTGCATACATCTCCTTTGCCAATGATAAAACCTTTTGAATTATCTCCGAAGGTAACAGAGCCACCATCAAAGTATGTAATATTTGTAAGCATATCTTTGTCTCCAGTCATGTGTTTTGAACAACCACTGTCTAAAATCCATTTTCTTTTCTTGAGTGGTACCTGAAAAAAATATTAATAATCACATTGGTACCCACTTTTGATAGGGTCCTAAGAGTTAGATCTTAGGAAGCCAAACCCATGTGGGTTTAGTATCCCTTTTGTATAAATAATTTTTATTATTATGTACAGATTCCATAAATGATTTTATATGTTTGTTCCTTATCAAATTATTATTTGTTTTTGGAACCCATATCTCAATTTTATTAATCCTTTTTGAATCAATTTTCTTCTTTTCGTTTGAAGAAAATTTTAATTTCTTTTTATACCCTACACCACTTTTATTTGAAGAAGGTCGAGAATTTTCAATAATTATTGATAAATTTTCTCTTCCTTTATTAAAATTTGAAATATTTTTAGAAATATTTTCAAATTTAGTTTGAATACTTTGATTTTCTAATTCTAATTCCTTTATTCTAGTTTTCAACACATGATTTTCAGAATTTATATTATCATTTTTTACTTTTTGAGTTTCAATTTCTTGACTCAAAAGCAAAAGTTGACTATCAGTTTTTTTAAAATTTTCTTGAAGTTTTTCAAATTCTTCTTCTAAAATAATTTTTTCATCCTTTATCATATCCCTTTCAAATTCTGCCTTATTCTGATTTTCACGTACATTTTTAATTTTTCTTTTCAGACTTTTGATAATATTCAAAAATTCAGCATTAACTTCTATTAATTCTTCATAAGATAAATCACTTACTTCGGATTCTTGAGCCATGAAGCATACATTTGCTTGTTCGTTGTCACTATCACTGTCTGATGAATCTGAATCTGAATTATCCCATGTGACGGAGAAGGCCTTCTTTTTGAATTTCTCCTTTTTGTTTTTGTTGAAATTTTTATGATTTTCTTTTAGTTCTGGACAATCCTTTGCCATATGACCTTTCTTGTGGCAATTGAAACATTCTAAATTAGAGGATGAAGGTTTGCTTGAATTGTTTTTCTTGAAATTTCCTTTTCGATATTTCAAGAATTTCTTAAAATTTTTAGCAATAAATGCTAAGTCTTCATCTTCTGATTCCGATTCTTCTTTTTCAGCATGAAAAGCTCCATTCTTCTTTTCTTGTGCTTGTTCTTTTCTAACTTGAAGATTCACCTCATATGACATTAAATTTCCTATGAGTTCTTCTGGTTTCATAGCTGATAAGTCATTTGCTTCTTCAATAGCTAATACTTTTCTCTCCCAATCATCTGTTAGAGAATTTAGCACTTTTGATATAATATCAAAATCGCTATACTTTTCTCCTAATCCTATCAATGCATGCAAAATATCTTGAAACCTTGAATACATTTCATTAATCGTCTCATTTTGTCTCATTTTGAAATTCTGGAACTGATTCTTGAGCATTGAAATCTTTGTTTGTTTGACTTTGTTTGTTCCTTCATGAATAGTTTTAAGTGTTTCCCAAATTTGATGAGCAGATGTACATATGCTAACACGATTGAATTCATTTCTATCCAAAGCACAATATAGCATATTCATTGCTTTTGCATTTGCATTTGCTTCATCTTTTTGAGTCACTGTCCAAGTCGAATATTCAGTAGTAGGTGCTATGAATTCTTTTTGAGTAGCATTCCATGCACTAAAGCCATTTGCTTGCATATAAATTCTCATTCTAGTAGCCCAGTAGTTGTAGTGTAATCCGTTAAATAGTGGTGGTCTTTGAGTAGATTGTCCTTCGGCAAAAGTAGTTGAGCTAGCACTTGGGTTACTCTCCATTTTATCAAAATATCGAATAACGGTGTTACGGTTATAGGATGTCCTTGCTCTGATACCAATTGAAAGAAGCTATGCAGCGGTAGGATCGTATAGAATGGAGTATAAGTAGAATACTAAAGTAGCAGTAGTAAGTAGTAAATCACACAGTCGATTTATACTGGTTCGGATCACCGTCCTACGTCCAGTCCCAGACTCCCTTCTGGAATTTCACTAACGCAACAACCCTCACTTCACCCGGAGGAATAGGTTCACAATTACCCGAACAGCCGAACGGGATTTCTTGCCTCAACTGCTGAAGAGGTCTTTACTAGTACAAAGATAAATGTTGACTTAGTGTGTTCTTGATAACACGAATTGTCAAATAGTAAGTACAACCTTCCTATAGTCTTTTCTTGATGATTATCGTGAAGCTTGTGAAAGATTATGGAAGTTTAAGATCTCAAAATGTTTGTAAGTAGTATGCTTTGAGAAATCAGAACTCTTTTAGAATAATAGAGAATTAGAATAAGGATCAGTGATCAAAACAATTGTTGAAACCTCTATTTATAATATTCAAAGAATTGTAACTGATCATGAAAGGATTCGATGAAGAGAAGTAAGTTGTATCTCTTCAATATAGATGCATCCTTTCAGAAACAGAAGTCTTTAGTTAAAGTTTTCAGAAGTCTCTTTTGATTTGAATTCGAAAATAGGAAGAGTAGTATGTTTGTCTCCAGAAACAGACGTCTGGTAGAATTATGTCAGACGTCTGAAAATTCATACTGAATTTTCTTTGTTTTCAGCAAACAGACGTCTGGTCTGATTATGTCAGACGTCTGTTTCTGTAAACAGACTACTTCTTGCTTCCTTGTTCATTGTTGCTAACATACATTCATAAATACTTTGTGTGTGTATAATCATCTGGAAAGACTTTAACATATCTTATCTAAGACTAATCTAGACTCTTACAGATAATATTTCTCTTGAGTTCTTGAATCCGATTGTCAATAAAGTTTCATCTTCCTGCAAAACAAGGATAGTTGATAGCATATGAACATATATAGTTGTCATAGTCAAAACGCTATACTTGGCGATTCAACATCGTCGACTCCTCTTTATTGGCTGTCTTATTACAAATGTCCTGGATGGGTGATCGACAAAATTGACGCGATAAGGAGGAATTTTTTCTAGACTAGAGAAAAAGAAACAAAGAAATTGAGCTGTTTGATTTCATGAGAACAGGTCTGCAAGTCAACTGACCAAGGAGGTCTCGGTGTAATCAATTTAAGACAAATGAACTCCTCTCTTCTATGTAAATGGCTATGGACAATGATAAACGACAAACAATTTTTTTGGAAAGAGTGGATCATCAACACTTTCTACAATGGCAGATTTGATTGTAATGCTGATGTTTCGCACTGCTCCACCTTCTGGAAAGGTGTCATGAGTAACTTCCATTGGATAAAGATTGGAACCAAGATTGTCGTAAAAAATGGTTATAATATCTCCTTTTGGCCGGATTGCTGGTGAACTCCCATTGCCCTTTGTATTGAGTTCGCAGACCTATATGAGATTGCCTACAATAAGACACATACAGTTTGGGAGATGTACAATGCAGATGCGGAAAAATTTAAATGGAAATTATCCTTTGGTAGAATCGTGGCCGCAAACGCTCTCCTGCAACTATGTCGTTTGATTAGCTTGCTTGAGAATGTTACTCTTAACAATGGAAACGATGAATTTATGTGGATGTTGGGTGGAGAGAAAAGGATATTTAGTGTGAAAAGTTTATACAAGTTTTTGAATTTCTCAGGAAGGGAGTGGCTGGGTTTTGAACATATGTAGCAGTTCAAAGTCCCTCCCAAAGTCAAGCTACATATGTGGTTAGTCATGCATGGCAGATTAAATACCTCAAACAACTTAAGGCGTAAAGGAGTGAATGTAGTGGGTGGTTGTGCCTTCTGCGACGATGATGATAAGGATTATCAACACCTTTTTTGCACTTGTGACTACACTTACTATGTTTGGACTAAATGCATTGTATTCCTTGACATTGACTTAAACTGGTGTGATTATATCAGTGACCAGTTTGCTTTCTGGCAGTACATGATCCCCACTTTAGATGATCACCCTTAACGTAACTTGTTTGTTCAACTCAACTTTGCATATATGTGAATGATGTAGCAAGAAAGAAACTACAGAAAATTTAAGCTTAAGTTTAGAAGTCCTAATAAAGTTATTTACACCATCCTTCATTTTGTTTTTGAATGGACAAGTTCTAATAGTGGCTGGAAATTTGTGGACACCATCGCAGCCAGGGTGCATGACAAGGCAAGGGGACGCAATGGTCCATCTGCATGAAGTGATAAAGTCAATGGACGTTGCATGTTTGATCTTTTTGTGGGCTGATATGTACATGTTGTTGTTGTAGTTTGATATGTCTATGTTTTATTATGGCAGGCTGTGTTGTTGTATATATTAAATGCCTGCGTTTTGGGATGGCTTATGCTTTGTAGTTATATGATGCTATTGTACATGTATGAACTCTGTATGGTTCCACGTTTGGTTCCACGTATGTTAATATATCAAGGCGTGAATCAGCTTGATTCACTACCTTTTCGTTTCAAAAAAAAATATCTCTATTTTATTGTATTCGACCGAGGTTAATCAATAATGCTTTCCAATGGTTATTTTTTTCTTTAGTCAAGTGATTTTATTGGCATGATAGAAGTTATGAAAAAAAATAACATCATGTACTGTAAAACTACTTGAGACGGGTATACATTCCACAATTCATTACAAAGGTGATGCATAAATTCTTTACTCTGATATGTTTTTGATGTATGATGACATATTTTTTAGTTATGCAGATGCACAATGCATAGTGGGTTTTGGGTATAAAAAGAAAAGAACTTGCATTCATGCTAAGAGGACTGCCAGTGGAGTACTTGCCATAATTTATCATTGGTGCAGGAAAACAAGTTGAGATTTATTGACCAAACACCTGCAAAAACTGATGGAAAGTATAAAATTTTAGATGTTGGACAAGAGATGACTTTCATGGGATGTAGACCTCGCTTTCTAAATTGAAATTTAAATTCAATAGAGGCACAAAATTCTTTTTTCTATTTTAACAATCACATTCATATACTCCCAAACCAACATTTAGAAATTATGCTATGTTGTTTGTGTATAATGAGGCTTTATATTGTTAATTTTGAATAGTGTAAATGATTCAAGATCACTCGAAGTCTTCAATGAGAAGAAATAGGGGCAGCAATCCTTTATGTGTATTGAAAAAGGCTGTTTTTTCTATAGGTAAAACCAAAAAAAGATGTGCTCTTTTTTATATATTATCGATAGAATGTCCATGTATTTAACTTTTATCCTTGGACCGAAGTAATGCATAATGTCATAAATTTGTATCTAATACAATTTTCTCATAGGTACCATTTAGAAATTGGTGCATATGTACAAGGATGGAACTGTAGGGAGGGCAAGTAAGGGCCAATCCTTCTACCCCCCCCCCCCCAGTTTCTAAAATTGTGCCTTTGTTTACCTTTCAGCATCCTGTCGAACCAAATGTGTGCTTATTACATAGTTAAACATATTCATTTGTAAATGTACCAAATGTTGACGTTAAGGTGATACTTTTGTATAAAATGGACCAAATATTTTAGTTTAAAATAATTCATTTGCAAACCATAATAAATTCATTAACATAAATATTCTGGAGAATTCTAAGCATAAGTTTCCAAATAATGGAAGCATTACCTTTTTTCAAACAAGCTTATTAAAGTTTCTTTTTCTCCTATTATGCTATTGCCAATTAGTAATTCGTATTTGAATCATTAATCCACAAGCATTTGTTATTAAGTACAGCAATAATCAACCAACCTTGGACTTCAAAGTAATATGCAGTCAAATTTTTATACTTGCATAATGCTTTCCTTCGATACTTGATATTAGCATCTTTAAATGATAGACCGTTGTTTTTGCAAATGCTATAAAAGGTATTTTGATTAATTCCAGATTTATTTTTCTTAAAATACTGGGATGTTGTTAGTTAGATTTTGTTCCAAGTTTCTTTTTCTTCACAAATTCATATTTTGTATGTTCACTTTAGGACTATTTTTTAGTACTTTCCACTGTCAAAAAATAATAGTATAGGTTACTATCGAGACACACTTAATTAACCTTAGATTATAAAAATATTAATTAAGATTGGATATTGCTTTAATTTAGGCATGGTCTGATTACTCAGGTCTTATTACTTTAATTTCATTGCAATTGAAATATCTATTACATCAACTTCACTAATTTTATGCCATTTGTTAGAAAATTTTGAGATTTGTTCGATTTCTCTTTTTCCTACCTGTTATTTGTTTGATATAATTAATATAGTTGCTTAAATTTACGTAGTAATTAGAGTTTTTACCTCATCTACATCCCAGAATATTTGGTTATTGAATAAGAGTACTACGTTAGGTCCCTTGCGTATCTATACTATACTATAATAACTAAGTTTGATTTCTAGAACTCTAAAACCTGCCACGTCAATTCTAAACCTCAACCGTCTCCAATATCTTTTCTCCTGTTCCTTCTATCAATGATTTTTTTGTCATATCCCCCTTTTCCATTCCTCTTTTTAACCCTAAATGTTAATTCCCCTTTTGAGATATAGCTTGAATAACATCGTTTCTTACGCCAGATATACCCATTCCTCCAACCAGCTACGTTGAACCCTTCTGAATCTGAAACTTTGCCTTCATCTCTTATAACCCTCCCCCTATTTATAATAGGAAGTGCATGTCACTAACGAATTATTCATTCTGATATAAAGTTGTTTCTATTTGTTTACCATTTGTGTCTCTGTTCTTCACTGATTACTGCTTCAGTTGCTAAATTGTGGGTATCGACTTTTCTTGATAGGTTGAATGGATTTTTTCTTTATCATCTCTATAGTTTTACGTTGATATTTTTTGTGTCATTGCTCTTTAAAAATAGATTTCTTTTTGAAATTTTGACAGTTTTTTTTTAACAAAAAGAGATTGAGTGAAGAAACAAATCTACTTTGTGTTACTGTTTATGTTGTGTGGATGCTTGCTTCTAAGCTCATGTTCAGATGACTGACGTGATTTTTAGATTTACAATATAACTCATAATAACAGAAGTTGCAATTTTATGTTAAAAGAGTAATCTGATAAAATTACAAATTTCTTGTGTGTAATTGTGATTCTCTGTGCAAATGGAGATGCTCCTTGCTGAAATGGATTACTGTTTAATACAATATACTGACAAGTATGCACAAAAAGATGGAAAATTGATTTATCTCTATGGACATGAGACTCTTCCGCCATAATATTTTCCAATCAAGGTTATTCTCTTTCCATTTGAGTTGAAATTCATTCCAGCCAGTTGAACTCTGAGCACCAGCCTCCACCTTCCCAACCATGGTATGTGCACAAGTGTTTTCCGGTGTTGTAATTAGCCAGAAACTTTAATCCTTCTTTTATCTAACGAATCAGTTTGATTTTCATATCCATGAAGGTTATTGCTATATTGATAAATTTCAATCATTTCGTACATTTATTTAGTTATGCTTGGTTAGTTAGCATTAGAGTTATTGAAAACAAGAAGACTATCTCAGTAGATGGTAACTTGAAATGAAACAGTCTTATGTGTCGTAAGTATTACATGACAAAGAATCCAGTAAAAATTTAATGAATCCCTATTCTTCGCCTTAATTATGGCAACTAGACTATTTTCCATATGGAATAAGCAAAGCAGTGACAAGATGATGGAAACAACTTATGAACATGTAAAAGTGATTCCTCTCGATGATTTGACATGCGGTAAAGGGTGTTATTCTGAACCATTCCTTTAGAATGCTTAAAATAGGGCTGGCAATTAGAACCGAGAACCGAAAACCCGAACCGAACCGACCCGAAAAAACCCGAACCTGAACCGAACCCGATGGGTCTCGGGTCGGGTCTAGATGATGAAAAATACCATCAAGACCCGATCAAACCCGACCGGCATAGACCCGAACCCGAAAGACCCGACCTAAAAACACTGAAATATATGTATTTTTAGTGTTATTATTCAATCGGACCCGACCCGACCCGACCCGAGCTTTAACCCGACCCGACCCGAACCGAAGCTCGGGTCGGGTCCAGATTTTTGAAATGTATAGTTTAGACCCGACAAAACCCGACCCGCCTAGAACCGAGACCCGCCGGGTCGGGTCTGGGTCCATCGGGTCGGGTCTAATTGCCACCCCTAGCTTAAAAATAAAGACCCGGTCACTTAATTCTGGTAAGGAACAAGACACATTGATGCAATTGGTAGGAACTTATTATTTTGAGATTCGAAATAGTACGGTTTTGAAAATGTTTCAATAGTGACACTTAGGCAAGGGAAATGAATGCTTTCGTATTATTATTGCAGTTAGCTGCTTTTGCCAAAAAGTCTGTGGAACTTATTTTTCATGTGTTCAATTGCAGGTACAATAAAATTTGACTTATGATTAATCTTTCCAAATTCTATTAAAAAGAATATAATTAGTAAAAGATAGAACATTGTTTGGATCAAATTCAGAAAATAATTTTGTTTTATATGGAGATTTAATGAAGAAACAAACCCTCTTTTCTAGATATGGCATAGATCATATGGCGGTGAAGCAGACATATGAAGTATTTGTATAATTGCGTATATTCCTCTCTGTGGTTGCCAATCTTTCTAGACAATAATAAATTCAGACATGTTTCTCTGTCTTAAAAGAAATTCTGGATTTCAAAGATGATCCATGGCCTTCATTAAACTATGACACGAGAGCTTCATAGTTGAATTATGCGATAAAACTACAGAAGGGGACTGACTATTCACAAGTTCAAGGTACTTTTATTTCATGTGTGTTTGTCGCATCCTAAAACAACATATGTGTGTGTGTGTGTTTGTATTTGTGTATATATATATGTATGTATGTATGTATGTAAACTTGAACTTCAGACAAGTACTCGAGCTTTTTGAATAAACGAAAGATGAATAATTCTTGCATTTAGTAAATTTCCATTGTAGGCTCTTGCTAAGACATCCACAGGTAGAAGAATTATATATCCTAGAAAGCAAGTTTCATTGCTCATTCCAAGAAAACATGCATTTATTTCCATTCAAAATTTCAGAAAGTAATGGTCATACTCCATTTAAGTAATATTTGGGGAAAAATAAATAAGATTTGGTTGCAATGCATGAAACATAATAAAAACAGGCTCTGTTGAAGTCCTCAACAAAGGCGATGCAGTTATCAAGGTTCCTCGAATATGTGGGATCGGTTAGTAATGGCCTTTATATAATGTTTCTTAAACATAAGTATATTGTAGTTTAGTACTTAAAACTAACCAACAAATGCGCTTACATAGATAAGATGACTTGAGCACAAGAAGTTGGTTTCAACTAATTAGTTGCTACTAAATCAGGCATATATCAAGTAGAAGGCTTGGATTGTTAGGAGCAGCGTGCACAAAATGCATATGCATATTACAACAAGGATGGGAGTAATATAAAGGTTTGTACATATATATTCATAAATATGCATGTTGTATTTTCCATGTGGTGGTTCCATACAGTTATTGGCATTTATTAAACATTGATTTTGATGATTTGAGAATGCGATGTGTAGATGATGCCCAAAAAGGTGTTTTTTTTCGACCTATTGAACATCAGTCTTGCGACATAGTCTTATTATATGATCAAAGCAGTGCAGCAGTCTGAAACTAATTGTTTTTTATAAGTAAAGCTATCAATTTTCATCGGCTCAAATAAGCTGACTTTACACTGCCAATTTTTTTTTACTGAAGCATTCAACTTCCTATGTGTGAAATTGTTTAAAAAATTCCACACCATTTTATTTTACAAGGGTACTAATTATTTCTAAGATATAATTTTAAATGTAACAAGACTAGATTTTGGATGAACAAATAAATTGCTTAAAACTAAGAAAAGATAAGTTGTTTGGACAAAGAATAACGGGTAAACACCTTGAGCATACATGGTCATTGTTAGTATTCCTAAAATTTTGATTATATACGATTTTAACGTCAAATATAGAATATTGATTTGCCCATAATATAAATCTTTTCAACTCCATTAGCATCCTCTAATAGAGAAAATGGGTTTTAGTGGATTTTATAATGATAATTGACACCAGGCACCGTATTATTACACAAACTGCTATTGAACTTTTGTTGCCCTGGACTTCTGTAACTCTTTTTAGCATAATTCCATCCCCTATATTGTGTGTGAAATTTCACTTTGCCTTTATGGAAATTATAAGTGTGTGGTTTAATGGCTAGGCATAAAGATATGCTTCAACGGCTTGAATTACTAAAGCACTTTAGTTAGCTAATTGTTTGGGATTGTACAATTATGCAATTTTATTATTTATTTTGAATACAATTATGCAATTTCTATTATTTTTAATCAAGAAAATATTACTTGGATATGTGTAGGTTTTATAATCTTCATTCTTATTCCCACATTATAATTAAATTTCATAAAAATATGATTTCGTAATAAAGAAAAAAACATCGTATACATAATACTTATATCGCTGCATACTGTAACCAGTTTTGTTGGCTTCACATATTCCCAAATTGCACTTCAAAACAAATATAGTTATGTCATTATATTCAATACCCTAAAACCAATATCATATTAGCGACTATATGTTAGCAACCTAATTAATATTAGTCACTTGCTTTTCTTTGTACCAGTATACTAAAAAAGTGTGTGGTTTGTTGAACATGCATTGAATAACGTTTTCTGCGAACTTGATCTTATAGGGACTGATTACCAGTATTGTGCATACATGCATCAATGTGCCGATTTTTTTTTAAAGAAATGGATATTGTACAAATAGTTGATCCATATTTATAACTTCAATGTTTAAATCATATTGTTAACTCCTTTGTAATTATTTACAGTGACAATATGCAATTTCAATTATGTTAAATTATTTGAGATGGATTGTTTTTTTCAACGTTTTATAAATTTAAATTATAAATATTTAGCTAATCAAAAAGAAATAGTGGGTGGGTGTGTGTAAAAGACTATACCATCTTTCTTAGTGCTTGGTTAAATTAACATTTAAAGAATTCATGTTTTCATATTTATGTTTTTTATACTTATTCAACTAAATTAAATCCAGGATTGTGTTCGTTTTGGGGGATTTACATGATGCTTGATTGTCCATCCTTATCACCTTCTGTTTATATTAACTATGTGACGTTTATTAGTTCATTTTTTTCTACTTATATAGCATAGATAGTTCTAAGGTTCTATTACATTTTAACAATATGCATTATGACTTATTTGTTTATATAAATTGTTTTTTTAGTCCCCCTGTAATGATAATGATTCAAGGGTTATTATAAACTGAGGTCTTCATATAAGCGTATTAAATTAACTATGCATCAAGTAATTGTTTTTGTTTAGGTGCTTATCACAGTAAGCATGCTTTATGTTAAAAGAAATAAGAATATGTTTGTACACCTTACTAAATTAACATGTTCTTAATTTACCATGCATTGATTGTTTCTTACAGCAACCATACAAAGTAGCATATTTTTATTAAAGCAACTAGATTTATGCAATACTTTGACTATAGTTCAGTACAAAAATAATGGATGGTTTTTTCTTCATATTTGATCATCAATGCGCTAAATATATGCATTACGACTTTGTGAAATAGAAATATGTTTCTGTTTTCATAGTCTATCAAATATGCATTATAACGTATCTTCTTATGGTGTAAATACGTTTTACGATAATGATTCGTCTTTTGTTTACATTAGCTGCATTAAATTTTATTTCTACAAATATACGATTGAATTGTTTATACAATAATTATATGTTTAGACACCTTACTGTACTACGTAGGCGGTCCATTCACAACTGCTATACTTATTTTCCCCTATCCAATATTGTTTCGCTTAATAACAATAACACCTATATTTACTAATATCTGTACATAAATTATGCAGCAGTGGTTGAGCAAGTGCAACATGACGTCAATATTGTGGCATCAACTGGTAAGAGGGTAGTTGCATATATGATCTGATATAACGGTAGTTGTTTTGACCTTACAGTGTTGTTCTTTCCTCCCTTCCTTTGTAAAAAAAATGTTTCGAACACATTGCTTTTTAACCAATGTTTTAAAACGCAAAAGGCGTGCGAGAGGCGTTTTCAGGTCCGTGATGCGAGGCGTAAGCCTCAGAGCGTTGAGGCGTAAGCCTATCGGGTAGAGAAAAAGCGCAATACATATACTTAGTTTTTAACCACTTCCATGCAACATTCCGTTTGTTCATTTTAAATTAACATGGCCAACAATAGAAATTAGGAACCAACTAAACAAGGGTTTTTCAGGTAAGCCTACATTAATTCAAAATGTTTGTCTACACATATTATATAGTCTTTTTTATTTTCATTAAATACTTGAAGTTTAATGATATTTATATGTGTCAATATCTGCAACTAAAGATAATCAAGTTTTTAAGTCATATGCCTCAACTGTTGGAGGCGTGCGAATCGTAAGCTTTATGCACTTTGTATGCCTCAAAATTTTGAGGCGTAAGCTTTAGAGGTAAAGCCTTTTGGAATAAGCCTCAAGGCATTTTATCTCTTATTTCTTTGAGGCGAGTATCGAGGCAGGTTTTTTAAAATAATGTTTTTAACCATAGGAACTTTTCACGGCTACTTGGTCCATAAAGTAATCAAACGATTGTTGTTTTGCCCACTTGTTGTGACTTACTTCGATCTTATTCACTGCAAATCATGCTCCATGGCCTAGCATAAGCTTATTCTTTTTCACACACTATTTTTTAAAGGAAAGTCTACTTAAACATAAAACGTTGACACAAATTGAGAGACATAAATTCTCAATCATTGGATTGCTCTCTGATTTCCACCCCTCACATGATGACAAATTGATCCAACGGTTAGATTTTATGTTCCTTGATTTGTGTCAAATATTTATGTTCAAATAGCTACTCCCATTTTTATAATATGATTTTCAATTTCCTATGACAAATTGCATTTCTTGAAGTGTTTTGAATTTTTTCCTCTATTACCTTGGACAACAATAAAAGGTTTATTTCCCATACATTTAGCTATCCAACCACGATGACTGATACTTTTTAACTTTAATCTTCATGTTCCCTCAAGTGTGTAACCTAAGTTGCTGATATATTTGTCCTTTTAAATTAATTTACAACAACATTGTCAGTAAGTATTCCAACTATTATCTCCACCAGTTTCTACCACATATTAGAAATGCTGCATCCCCAAAATTCTCATTTCTATATATATATATATATATATATATATATATATATATTGCAACCATCTTCAAAAATGGACTAAAATTTACATTTTTATTATTATAGACCAATTCGGTTCAATGAAACAGTCAATAAGATAAATAGGAAAACCTGAAAACCTGTCTTCTTATTAGCTAAATATGAATGATAACTATTGTGTGTGTGTTTATCTTCGTAGCATACTATTTGGAAGTTTTTTGTTGTTGTTTCACTACTGTTCGATTTTTTATATCAAAGAGTGATCCTTACTGATAGTTGAGTCCTCATGTTTATTTATTATTAGAATACAAACCAGAAACCACTAACATTCGTGATAGGTGACCGTGAATAAACAATATTAGAGAACTGGGTCATGAATGTGATCAATTCATAACTGCATATTATACATATATGAACATAACACACACACAAACACACTATAGTTGAATTGTATATCCTAATAGAAAAGCAATGTACTAAACTGTCGAAGAATTGAGATAAGCAATCCTATTGGATGGTGAAGAATGTGAAGCAAACATGCGTGATGCTTGACATGCAACCGAACATCTGTGGATGATTACAAAGTGATTTCATGATGGGAGCATGTTATTGCAGTTCATTATGTGTGCATGTTGCAGTTCATTATGTGTGTAGAATACAATTAACCATGTATGCAGATTGCATCGTCTGCGGGCTGCATGGTGATAGCGTGATGGACATTTGAGGTTGTAGTGGGTTAGTGATTGAAAAAGCAGGAGAGTTAGACTGAAAGCAGCTAAATTGAAGTCAGAAAATTGTTGATACTTGATATGCAAGGCATAGCTGAAGTGCCCAAGCATACTAGGATACCTGAATTGCTACCTGCTTGATGAAGGTACCGATATATGTAGTAAATTGGTGAAAGTGGAGCCGCCGATAGCTAAAGCATGAATGGTGGGCGGTGTCAGTAGAGCAGTATCTACAACACGTGCGATAGCAGCTGAAACGTGCATGGTAGGGAGTGTCATTGGACACAACAGAAGGAAGTATAGCATGAATTATAGCAGCAGATGCATGCATGATGGAGAATGTCGTTGTTCAGCTTGCACTGGGAGTTAATATGTAAAACCTTGAGTTGTTTATAATTGTATTTTCATGACCTATTAAATATATAAAATGTGTGATAGTATTACATAATTATTTTTCTATTACATAATTGTTTTTCTTTTACTATGCCACAAAGAGTGGACATGCTTTGAGTGTATGTTCCTAAAGAGCTGTAGTACTCAAGTATGATATGTAATTTATTTTTAATTCAGTTCGCGGGAAGTGTTTTCTATTCGTTTTAATCTTTCATTGTAAGATTATTTTTAAACATTGAAAATATATGAAGTCTTGCTTCTTAGCTTGAAATGACATATTTTTTCTATATCATATTCATGCAATTACCTATCAAAATTAAAGTGATTATCATGATTTTGCGGTTTGGGTTGTATCTTCTTATTTAGCAGAAAAGTATGTTGCAAACTCAGATAGAACAAAGTTAATGTGTTCTGCTATGAACTCGCATATTACAATTTTTTTTATAGCCATTATATATAAGCGTCTAACCACGTTGATACATTCGTTTTAATAAACAGCAATGAATGTCAACAACTAAAAAAATGATTATGTAGAAAAATAATTGTTTATGCCTTTCATAAAATTCATATAATAGGTCGAACAAGGGTTTATTTCTATGTACGTAGAATGTATAACTGCAAACCATGTGCGTAGCACGGGTTCACACTAGTTATTATAAATTACAATGCATGTCAAATCAAAATCATTCACATCACAAGTTGCGTTTAATTCAATATTTTATCTCATATTGCTTGGCACATGACATACATTTCATACTGAATTATTTATAACATATTGCACACACGACATTACATGTTGACTTTTAACTCTACACATAACAAGTGTATTGTACGAGGAGTTTTGTATTGTTGTCTTAGAAATATATTGGATTATTAGTTAAACGCATAAAATATTTACTTTGGTTTGATTGACTTGATTGACTAGTTTGGCTTAATTGACTTGACTGACTTGTTTGGTTTGTTTGACATGGTCAGATTTGATTTTTGTGTATGTGTGTTGATAGTTGTAATACCCCGTATTTTTATGTTAAAAGTAAAAAGGAAAATATAAAAGATCACACTTTCAAAATTTGACCCCGAGGCATTTACTAATGCATTCGTGGTGATTTTCTAATATGTTTTGTATATGACATGACCAAAACGGAGAACGTATACGAAAGATAACAATAAATTAAATGATAGGAAAGCTGTGCATATATTAGTGAAATTTATACTTAACAATGGTGTATAAAAAAAGGCACAAGATAAATCAAAGAAGAATAAATGGGCAAAGAATCAAATGTTTAAACAAAAATGTAAAGTACAGTATGTCGCACCTAGACCCACATGGGTCGATCCAAAGCGGGTCCAAATCTGTTGTGTGATGTAGTGTTGCTTATGTGTGCAGCTCGGATTTTAATAGATTAAATCCGACGGTTCAGACTTTCTCATACACCTATAAATATACTAGCATAACCTAGCCTAAATCTCATATTTTCTTAGGTGTTGCCCAGGGTTTGCCACTTTCTTTTCTCCTAAAATCATTTTAGAAAATTAGAATATTAGTTTTAGGTAATTCTGATTCAAGATTTGAAGATAAAAGATATAGGTCTACAAATAGGTGTTCAGAATTCTGATAAGGCGGGGGTAAGTCCTTGAATTTGGTTTATATGGGTTTCTTTTTTTTTTCTCTTCTCTAGTATCATATTTGGTAATTTGGATTATAGATTCAGTTAGGAAGGCCATGGAATAACATATCTGGATCAGGTTTAGGGATTGGAAAGCTATTAGGTGAGTGGATCTAAACTATACCATTTTAAATAACGGTATATTTATTGTATGTATTCCCTGTTATAATTAATCTGCTAAACAATTGATATTTGTGGAAATTGGGTATTAAAACTATTTAGGACATGTTAAAAGATTACTGTTGTATATAGAACTATCCTAAGAACCTGTTAATTGGACGTTGCAAATCAAGTTGCAATGAAATTGCGAATAATTATGGTAATTAGTGTTAAATCTGCTGAGAACATTTATGTCATATAAGCCTATTCTATTTAAACATCCGTCTGAATGAGAAATTACTTTAAATATTGTTATGGAATTCATGATAATCCTAGACAATTGCTTAAGAATATTATTATGCCAAAGGTTGTAAACAAAATTACAGTAAAATTTGGAAGAGTAGATATGCCTAAATTGGATAGAAAAATTTACAGTAATTATGAAATCGTAATGGCACTGAGACACAAGGTTAAATTCAACTTATAGTAGAAGCCTGCCTGGAATCGCCCAGTAAATCCAGCATCCACAAGTGGTCAATTTAATGTGAGAAATCTGGTGCCTAAACATTTATATACGAATACGTATACATAAATGGAATGTGTGTGATGAATTAACAAAACCGTGAATAGATAAATGTTACAGCAGTAAAAGTTTGGTTAATGTAGAGGACCAAAGAATAATGGGATAAACAGGAATATAACATATTATAATTAATTATATGAATGAGAATGGAATATAATGGGTAGGCATGTCCTAGGAACAAGTGGAAATTATAACATAGGTTATAATAAAAGAAAAGGAAACTTATAATAAACCTTAGTTAAGAGAATTAAGTTAACAAGGAAACAATAACAAGTGGTAATGACAATGTAAGATAAGATTATGATTAAAAAAGAAAGTATGAGGTAGACTTATAGGATGAAATAAGTTATATTTAATCATATTAATGTAACATGTTGATAGAAAACATGTGGATGAGGATAAGGTATACTTGATTGTACATTAAGTAGAACATGTTATTATAACCGATAAACCTGAAATTGGACAATGAATGACAAGATAATAATGTAAGAAGTTGTAGATTACGGACCTTGAATTACAATCTAGAGAATAACATGTTAGGGGATTATTTATGAACTTAAATGGGTTAAGTTATATAACTGAAATTAGTTAAAGAGAGGGGTCCATTCCCTACAGATAAAAGGGGCTCGGAGAGAACTTGGTAACTTGAGTAAGAGGTTAATATGGTTGGAAATAACCAAGTCAACTGGGAATCGGATGAGGTAGAGCAAGCGCGTAATTAAACATTTAGACATAGGGTCTAATATCGCGTTCGCGTGATGCGCTTAGATCAGTCCGCTCGTCTAAAGGTGAATAACCCAACATGGTAGATTATCGTGGTGTCAGGAGGCA
This sequence comes from Allium sativum, assembly GCA_030737875.1. NCBI lineage: Eukaryota > Viridiplantae > Streptophyta > Magnoliopsida > Asparagales > Amaryllidaceae > Allium > Allium sativum. Next base: position 415,346,111 of record CM060913.1, on the reverse strand, counting down.
TGAGAGGAGCACATCCATCTGATTACTCAGTTGATATTCCGCTTGCTGGCTCTACGGGACTGGAAGGAAGCACGCGACTTCCGAGGGACGTAGTAGGGTGCTCCATGGTGGTCCTCTGTTGTGGTGCATGCTCAAGCTTTACTCGTAGAGGTAAGGTTTGCGCATTACCATCCAGTGAGTATACCTTTTGCTACAACGGTAGTTTGGCAGTCATAAGGTTGTGGCAGTATGGCATTGGGGTGATTTGACAAGATTTTCCCATAGAGAGGCTGGTTAGAACCAAATAAAGGATAGTAATCGTTGGGTGCCTGTCATGTCAGTCAGTGTGACACAAAAAGACTAGTGATAAAACTACATACCATAGATCTTTCGCTATCGAGAATTTGGTTGTGGGACACGCTAATTTGGATGTAGAATGTTTGATAGGGGCATGCCACTTAACTTTGGATGTAGTCTTTCACTAATTGAGGGAGGGGTTGAGGTGGGACCATAGCCACCGTAGAAATGTAGACAATAGTTTAGGTATCTATATTTTACTTCCCTTTAGTCGACCTATATAGATATGGAAAAGATTCTGACTGACTTCCGAGCATTCAGATGTAGCCATATTATGGAACTCGGGGTAAGGCAGATAGTATGCATGTGTGAGGATTCAGATACATGCACTCCGCACCAGGTGGTGTATCGTAGATGCTATGGCATTACTCATATTGAGACTGAGCTTGGCCGAGGAGTTTGGATATGGTGGTTCATATGCTTACGTAACATGGTGACGGTGGTTCTGTGCGGAACGTGGCATAGTTTGTAGAAATCCATACATCGCTCCGACGTAGGATGATGGTTGCAGACGCTTCCATGGCGTTACGGCGGAGACCGTGCGACAAGGGTACTGTTATGAGGGAGATGCATATGACGTGTGTGTAAAGCCTTGAGTGTTATTAACCCAAAGTAACCTAATAAAATAGAAAAAGTAACATAATTAAACGGTATATGTAGGGTTATTTCAGATTGCGTAATTTAGTCCAGTCACCATAACTTGTCTTCTGACTCATCCCTCCTAACACACTCGCAGGTTAGGCTTATGGCAGAGATATGATAGCTTTGGATACTGGTTAGGTAGTATTATTACTATGGTAAGGCTAATTTTGGTTATATTATATTTTATCCATTCCTCTGTGAGATGATTTATGAGCTCTGAAATATTTTATAGCTCTATCTTTTTCTGCAGTATAGCAGACAAGTCAACTCAAGTTTCGATAGATTAGAATTTAAAAAAAAACGGTCTGTCAGAATTCGGGTTGTTACATTTGGTATCAGAGCATAGGTTTGGGATACTTGTTTAAATAAGTGACAGCACGTACTTATATATTCTTATATAGTAAGAATAGTATATATAGTTATGTATATATGTGTGTGTGTGTGTGTATCTACATACAAGTGAGAAGTTCAGCAGTGAAGACTTGTGCACTATATGAAAATGATAAAAGAGGGAAACCTAAGATATTGGATAATTTGACAATATGGTTAAGAGGGTGCACAAGATATTGGAAAAGAAAATAATAGGAAAATTAGACCTAGAGGGACTGTTGGAAATCGATGGATTTTAAGAAAGAAAAGCGACTACACAGCAAGAATAGACCCTTTAGGACATACGAACAATAGTTAACCGTCCCTTTCCTTCTTCTTCTTTGGGGTGAAATAGTTGGAAATCAGTAGGGGAAACGGAAAAAAAAGTCGATTTTATTTTTTGGATCAGGTCGGCACACCCCGAGTGGGTCGACCCACTGACGCAGGCCCGAAAAAATAAAAGATGAAGCCTATTAGCTTTGTCATTCATTTCGTGCCCCTCCCTGAAACCAATCGAAAACCCACTTTCCCCATACTTCCCAAAGCCACCACCACCTCAATTCTCCACCGTTTCGTGCAATTTTGGAGTCGAATCAAATCCCTCGACGTTCTACACCCAGATCCGCACAAGTTTCTTTCAAATTTGGAGAAAAATCTCCATCAACCTTCCCTTGCCACCTCTTTTCGCCAATTAAACCCTCAAGAGATTGTTTGGTGCAATAATCGGAGGGATATGGTGGAGGCATACCTAAAGACCGAAAGATATAGTATTTTGCTTCGGAGACTGGTCAAGTTTGCGGACTTTTTAGGCACCGCTTTAGAGGCATTGTTTAATGCAGTAGGGCTAGACAACATCTTGGACCACAATACAGTGGAAAGGAAAGCACTTCCAAGGTTAGTACGACTTTTTGATGCTAATTTAATAAATTGAGAAGAGAATGAGATGGTATTTTTTGAGTTTGAGGTTAAGGGAGTACCGTTCTATTTATTGAGGCACAGTTTGGGGCCATGCTTAATATACGAGGTTGGGGCCTAAATTTGGAGGAATTGGAGATGAAAAACCTGGCAGTGATACGTAGGATTTTTATAAATGAGAATGAGAGGATCTAGGATGTGGCGCATTTGCACCCACTGGCTAGAGTTATATGCATTTTTCAGTATAACCTAGCAGCGAAGACAGGAAGCTTCGATAGGGTCTCTTCCATGATTAGGTTGGCTACCTATGTAGTTTTTGTAGGGCTCGAGGTGAATTGGGCCCATTTGATTTTACAGTACTATCGCTCCCCCATGGATACAAGACAGACCAACATCTCATTTGGACACCTTTGGACGACAGTTTTTATACATGCCGGAGTCCCCTTAGCGAGAGAGAGTCACGTTGCACACTCCAACCATCTTATAGACCTAGCCATGTTGACTAGGATGTAGATTGAGTTTCAGGATTTTCTAGCAGTGAACCCATAGTCGATGGAGCATGATGGGGATGACGGTGATGATGGGCATAATGGAGGTGATGGGGAAGGAGGATTTCCAGATGAGGACGCTGTAGATATAGATCATCAGGACGAAGGAGGCCAGAAGGGCCAAGGAGAGCAGCAGGTTCCCCAAATAGGGGTGCTATATAGGCCTATGGTTGGATATCAGCCCATAACAGGGATTGAGCCTTAGCTTGTGCCAGTAGAGGAGCCACAACAGTATCAGTATTTCTATCCTCCAGAGGATTATCAGTACGCAGGCGAAGAGCAACCCTGGGGAGGCCCCATGTCTTCCAATCTTCTGAGTGGGACACATGGTCATCCCAAGAGCCTTGGGATATGAGGGCCAAGATTAAGACCATCTCGGGTAGGAAGGCTCTGCTAGCAAGAGATCATTAGGGCTTCTTGCTTGTACAGCAAGAGATGGCACGAGCCCAGGTAGAGGCTGCTCAAACACTGCAGTAGAGCTTACAGGAGATACACGCCGCCCGACAGCTATTTGATCAGGTGCAGACAGAGATGCGGGACATGCAGCTAGAGTTTAGAAAGGGTACTAAGCGACATGAGGAGCGTCTAGGTAGAGTGGAGGATACCCTTGGTGGGTTAGATTCGTTTATCCACAATATTCTTGCGTCGAGGCCTGGACCTCCATTCCAGTGACGGATAGTTGTGGTATTGTGTGTCGGACCACATGTCTTAGGACTTGACTATCTTAGCCTGACTTGTTGTAGCAGAACTTATGTTTAGATAGTGTGTTGTTATGTTAAAACTCTGTTTATTAGTAAAAAAAAATTCTGTTGTAATCATTGTATATTGTAATTTAACGACAAGCAAAAAACTAACAGTACAAGATAATAACGGTAAAAATATGTCTCCTCAAAAGCATTGCGGGGAGAAAAGATTTGGGAAATTTTGATTTTTTTTCTTCAAATTAATAAATTCGAAAGTTGGATGGTTGGATTTTGGATGCAAAAAATTGGGTGAACTACGCTCTTGCTTTATAAGGGTGGGAAAATTTGGATGAAAAGCATTGTTGATTTCCAGAATATTGCATTCATGTAGAAATTGCCAGTATATTTAGGATATACGCAAAATATTTTCAAGAAAAAATTGCATTCATATAGGAGGTATCGTCTAGGCATCCATTCCACACATATTTTTGTACGTGTAACACTTTGCACAAGTGCATAAATGGTTGAGAAATTGGATGAAAACAAATTTGTTGATATATACGAGGAATAACAATATTTCATCCTCAGCAAATTTCGGGGACAAAATTTCCTAAGGAGCGGAGGATGTAACACCTCGTATTTTTATGTTAAAAATAAAAAGGAAAATATAAAAGATTGTATTTTCAAAATTTGACCTCGAGGCATTTACTAATGTTTTCGGGGTGATTTTCTGATTCGTTTTGGTATATGACATGACCAAAACGGAGAACGTGACAACAATAAATTAAATAACATGAAAGCTATATGCATGTATATCTAAGTGAAATTTACACTTAGTAATGGTGTATAAAAAGGCACAAGATAAATTAAAGAAGAAGAAATGAGAAAATAATCAAACATTTAAACAAAAACGTAAAGTATAGCAAACATGTCGCGCCTGGACCCACATGGGTCGACACAAGTTGTGCTTGGGTCGACCTGTAGGTCGACCCAAGGAGGCTGGGTCGACCCGGGGTGGATCCAGATCTACTGTGTAATGTGGTTTTGCTTATGTGTGCGGCTCGGATTTTAATAGATTAAATCTGACAGTTCAGACTTTCTCATACACCTATAAATAGACTAGCAGGGCCTAGCCTAAATCTCATAATTTCTGAGGTGCTAATTGGGTTAAGTTATATAACTGAAATTAATAAGTGAAAGAGATCCATTCCTTAGAGATATAAGTGGCTCGAAGAGGACTTGGTAACTTGAATAAGAGGTTAATACGATTGGAAATAACCAAGTTAACTGGGAATTGGATGAGGTAGAGCAAGCGCGGAATTAAACGTTTAAACATAAGGTCTAATTGCATGTTTGTGTGATGCGCTTGGACCAGTCTGCACATCTGAAGGTGAATAACCCAACGGGGTAGATCAACATGGTGTTTGGAGGCACGAGAGGAGCACGTCCTTATGATTACTCAGGTGATGGTATGCTTGCCGGCTCTGCGGGACTGGAAGGAAGCATGCGGCTTCCGAGCGACGTGGTAGGGTACTCCTTAGTGGTCCTCTATTGTAGTGCATGCTCAGGCTGTATTCGCAGAGGTGGGATCTATGCATTACCATCCAGTGAGTATACCTTGATTGCAACAGCGGTTTGAAAGTTAGAAGGTTGTGGCAGTTTGGCATTGGGGTGATTCAACGATTTTCCAACAGAGAGGCTGGACATGACCAAATAAAAGATAGTAATCGTCGGATACCTGTCATCGGCAGCCAGTGTGACGTGGAAAGACTAGAGCTAGACCTACAGACCATCGGTCGTTCACTATCGAGACTTTGGTTGTAGGATACACTAATTTGGATACACTAACTCGGGGTACAGTAGACAGTACGTACGTGTGAGGATCTGGATACTTGCACGCCGCACCGGGTGATGTATCGTAGATGCTAGGGAATTACTCCTTGTTGAGACTGAGCTTGGCCGAGGAGTTTGGATATGGCAGTATGTATGCTTATGTAACATGGTGATGGTGGTTCTGTGCGGAACATGACGTAGATTGTAGAAATTCGTATGTCGCTTCGGCATATGATGATGGTTGCAGACGCTTCTGTGGCATGACGGCGAAGACCATGCGAGAAGAGTACCATGCGAGGTACCTTGATATTGGGGTAGCTATATATATTTTATATTAGGTTAATCTACTAGGAGGTAGATGGGTACAACGTGTGTGTGAAGCCTTGAGTGTTATTAATCCAAAGTAACCTAATAAACAAGAAAAAGTAACATAATAGAACGGTGTATGTAGGGTTGTTTTATATTGTGTAATTTAGTCCAGTCACCAGAATTTGTGTTCTGACCCCCTCCTCATAACACACACAGAGGTTAGGCTTTTGGTAGAGATATGATAGCTTTGGATACTGATTAGGCAGTATAATTACTATGGTAAGGCTATATTTGGTTATATTATATTTTATCCATTCCGCTGTGAGATTATTTATGAGCTCTGATATATTTTATATCTCTGTTTTTTCTGTAGGATACCAGACAAGTCCTCGAGTTTCGATAGATTGGAATTAAAAAAAAAATCGGTCTGTCGCAATTCGGGTTGTTACAATTGTTTTTAAACATACTTATATATATGTAGGTATTGAATAATATAACTATACTCATCTTTTTCACATTCATTACATACATTTTTCTATTATTAGATTAAGGGGGAGCTTTATAGTTTTTAGGATTAGTTGAAGTTTCAAGAAATGTTTGAATTGACATATATTGTTTGATTTGGTTTAGATTGTTGTTTTAACTAGAATAAACTAAACATAAAAAGTAACATAACTAACCGTGGTGTGGTTCGGCTAATCTAAAACTTGAATTCAAATTTATGGTTTAACAAAGATTTGCTTGGATGAATTGGATGTTGTTTGTATAAAATGTTTGTGTTGGATTTCTTTGACTTTGATTATTAGTCTGAACACTGTTTTAATTTTTAGTCTTAGTTTACTTGATACATATTGATATTAGAACAATTTTTTAGACTAGAGAATAGGTAATAGAATCATATTAGTCTTAGAATTATGACTTAGTTTTAGGAGGAGGTTTATAGTCTAGATAGGTATATGTAGTTTTTGTTGATGACAAAGAGGGAGAATTATAAAATAGGGCGTAGAGTAAGGGGGAGTTAATAGTTTCAAAAGGAGTTAATGGAGTAGGGGGGTGTAACTAGAGAATCAAGACATCATGTATGAATATTTTATAAACCAAGGTTGTCAACATCAAAAGGAGGGATATTGTTATGGACTGAGATATTGATGATAACGGTGTTAATGACAACAACTTTGTTTCAACTTTATTTCAATTATTATTGTTACAAAATATATACTAACAATATTATTTAATATATATATATATAATGGAAATCTATGTAGGTATTGATTATTAAAGACTGTACAGTTTAGAGAATCAAGTTCAGTATGAAAGAGTTCAAGTTTCAAGACTCATGAGTATCAAGAATTTAAGAGTTCAAGAAATATAGAGTACTTGTGTCTAGATATTTGTTAAAACTCTGGGTAGCACTGAATTCTGATTTCAAAATTATTTCCTTATTTTTAAATCTATTTTTCAAATTATTTAAAAATTATTTCCTTGTTTTTTAATCTATTTTTCAAATTATTTCAAAACTGTTTCCTTGTTTTTAAATCTATTTTTCAAATGATTTTAAAAAATATTTCCTTGTTTTAAGAATCTACTTTTCAAATATTTCAAATTACTTCCTTATTTTAAATTTAGTGAAAATAAGGCTCACGTCCTTAAAAACTTTGCAAATTCAAACGGCATCCAGTCCATGTTTATAGTTCAAAGCGGGTACCTATTTTGCATGTTATGTGTTTTCTAAAGGAGAAAATGCGCTGGTTGATAAAAAAATTCAAAAAATTGAAAATAATCCCAGAAGCAATTTAAAAAAAAAAATTGCATACATCTATGCGTTTAAACTGAATATATGCATATATTCATCCAGTGTTTTATGTTGAAAATCTGGATGAGTATATGCATACATGTATGCATATATTGGTAATAGTTGCATACATGTATGCATATAAAGTTGAACTGAGCTAAATGTGTTACGAATCGGTGCATACATATATGCATTTATTCTGTATATTTGCATATATGTGTGCAACAATGTTAAAAAGAATAAGACTTATGAGTATGTGCATGATTATATGTATTTACTCTGTATAAGTGCAGAAATGTATGCAACAATGTTCGAAATTTGTGAATGCTTGAAAAAAAAGACCAGAATTGAATATATGCATAAAACGATGCACATATTACAGTTTAACTGCATATATGCATGCATAAATAGTGCAGTTTGATGCATAATCAAAATATATGCATAAATGTATGCAACTATTTACAAATAAGTGCATCTTTTGATGCATAATCCTGTTGTTTCACGGTTTTTTGTTTTTTTGGTTTTCATTGCGTTTTTTGGTGGTTTTAACGCATGATTTTGATGATGATTAATTATTGTATTTAATTATGAATTTACGTGATTTTTTTTTATTTTTTACATGATTTATCGATGATTTTTCAAAAAATAGGGATGTAATTTATATGAAACGCTTGATTGAATGTGAGCTTAATTTTGAAATTTAATAGGGACATGAGACGAACTGGCCCTTAAATTTATACTTCTTTATTTTTAGTCAATATATTTAGCCTCCTAATTCAACTAAGTTTTACTCACAAATTTATTACTAATTTTACTATAGTAACTTATGTTTTCAATTTCCTTGTTGATATTAAGTTTTAATATATTCATAGTTTTATATTTATACTTTTATATCATTTTATATTTAGTTTTTAATCATTTTTTAATCTTCTTTGTGACGTCCCCAAACCCCGTACTGACGGTGGCAAGGGTAATCTTTGGAATATAACACAAAAACAGATAATAGTAGAACAGAATTAAATAAATACACCAGATAATGAACAAATAATACACTGGATAAACATAATCATCAGAGTTACACAGTATACAGGATCTTACTTAGTACAAATACAGTTCAGCTATGCATAAATGTCTATAGCGGAAATAAACATAATATGTACAATAGGAGCTGAACAGTATAAAAAGAGATAAACGATAGAATCCATCTTCAGCTCCAGCTATCTAGAGAAAGCCAGCTAAACCTGAATACAAGGCTGCTCGTGTAGAAAAAGGGGCACCCGAGTTTGAAAGTGAAATAAACTACGAGTCAGTCATGGGACTGGTATGAGAAATCTACTCAACACATTTAAAATATGGCTAATCACAGGACCACGCCACTTTCGTGGAACGGGTTTACTCCATTGGATTGCCAGTGCTTTAAAACAAATCATTCTTTTAAACATCGCAATGCTTTTTATAAAAATGAAGCCACTATAAGACTCAGTTCCCATCACACAATGCAACGCAAACCGAAGGATAGAGTTTTTACCTTATAATGGCCAAAATATGCCTGATACGAATAAAACAAAAGCATTTGATATTATTACTAGTGTTTATATGTTTCAAAAGCAATTTCAAATCATAAGTATCAATCATAGATGGCATTAATGCCCCATACCACTATGTCGCCATATATAGGTATACAATCAAAATCGCACAGTCACGTATTTGGAAATTGGATTTCCGTCATGAACCAAGGCAAAAGATAGTCCTTACCGAATTTGAGACGCTCTAGCCCGTGTCTTAGGCACAGCCACAACCGCACCTTGGATCGTCAGGGCCGGTCCACACGAAGTGGATTATAATGCCTGAACAATGCGTTTCTCCGCCCTATGGGGCGTCAATGAGCCAACGAATGAATACATCGGACCCGGATCGTCCGATCAAACCGAGGCGCCTCGCAACAGTAACAACCACATAAGTCAAACTCGTCAGGGCATGTAAAACCGCTGACGCCACTTCTAGCTAGAAAGAAACGCATGCCCTCCCTGATGTCCTCTCCCATTTCTGGTTCATACCGGGGTGTGAGGCTTGCGAATTCACGTTATACACAAAGCTAAGCCACACAGGCGGTGCTTTGATCAACACCACAAGACTTTTCTTTTCAACAGAAGCCCTGATCACTGCATCTTAGCATGCCACACAGGCAATTCACACCGTGCAACTGATGGCTATCAATCACACAGAATAAATTCCAATGTCAGACACACTGTCCATTTGCAAGTCCATTCTGGGTCTGAACGAAACCGGAGGCACTATATACCTCGCAAACCCATCGATCACCACGTACGTCTGGACGATCACCACTCATTATCCATATTTCGGGATGCCTCCCAATCAGGACCTCGGTTACCATCCAAACGAGGTGAAGATCTCTGGTCTTCGACCACCATCTTCATCTTCGATTTCTTATCTTCGATTCAGTTATTCAGAATGGGATAAACCTGGTCTTTCTGAGCAACTCGCGTTTATAATAAACAAGTGCTACACAAACACTACTACGCATCATTTCAATTCATTAGACACTAACCGTCAATCAGTAAGAGAACGATTTCCCAAGTATTAACCCCGAAGGCCGAAACCAACATCAGATCAATACCCAAGAAACCATTCGACCTAGCCAACCTTCAGTTAGTTTCTAAATTTCACATCCATATCGTTTATAATATTTTATAACGATTTATCGCTATTTTTATTTATTTTAAAATAGCCAGTTTATTCAAAACGGCGCTTCGGGCCATAACGCGGCTGTGGCGCTATTTTTCTTTAGATTTGATTTACATATATCTGAAAATCTAACCGTTGGATCTTCACAAAATTTACATCATTAGAAAGATCTTTTCAAAACGAATCCAACAGTTTCAGTTTCGGGAAAATCCGATGGTCGGATCTCCCGGTATAATCGTTTGAAGTTTCGATTTCAAAATACGAACTGCAGCGTCGTTATTCGATTAATTATAATTATATATATATATAATTGATTCTGGTGCTGTTTTTCTTCAGATTTGAATTAAACATTCTAGACAATCCAACCGTTGGATTTTTACAAAGTTGGTGTCGTTGGAAAGATATTTCCAAAGCGAACCCAACAGTTGCGATTTCAGGAAAATCCGATGGTCGGATCTCCCGCACTAATCATTTGAAATCTCGGTTTCAAAATACGAACTGCAGCTTCGTTATTCGATATATTTCAATTCTATTTATATATTTATATCGATTCTTCGATTTCAAAACCATATGATTTTCATACATTTGATAAAAATGATGTTTTAATCTAACTGTCTTCTATTTCTACACTTCACTATTTTTAACAATTCATGTATATAATAAAAGTGTGATTTTTAATGTAAAACAATTTCTTTCAAAATATGAATACCATTCAACACATGAATTTCAATTCAACGAATGAATTTCGATTCAACACATGAAGGTTTTCTATAGGTTATATATATCGATAAAAAGGTGATTTTTATATTTAAAACACAAATACCATTCAACACATGAATTTCAATCCAACGAATGAATATCGATTCGACACATGAAGGTTTTCTATAGTTTATATATATAGAGTAAAAATGTGATTTTTATATTTAAAACACAAATACCATTCAACACATGAATTTCTATCCAACGAATGAATATCGATTCAACACATGAAGGTTTTCTATAGTTTATATATATAGAGTAAAAATGTGATTTTTATATTTAAAACACGAATACCATTCAACACATGAATTTCTATTCAACGAATGAGTTTCAATTCAACACATGAAGGTTTTCTATTCAACGAATAAATATAGTTTCAACAAATGGAAATAATTCTAGCACATGAATATTATTCGAAATTTCGGCAGCATAACGCAGGGTAGTTAAAACCGGGACCGTCCCTAGTATGGCTCCTCGCTCTACCTTAAAGCCTCGCAGCTTTTGACAATGGGGAATCATGCATCTAGTTTGCACGCAGGCGGCATGTATATTTTTTTCATTTCCACAAACTAATCCTATGTGGTTTCAACCAAATATTTCTCAACCACAAATGGGTATTTTTCAACCACAATCAATCAATTTCAACCATAAATAATTCCAATCAACCATTCGCTATCAATAAATTTTCACACCAATCACAACCAATAAATATCGTCCATGGTGTGGACGAGGGGCGTGTGTGTATATATATATATATATATATATATATAATTATATATAGCATTTCACTTCTATTTCAACACATATATAATTTTTACAACGCATATATAACTTATACATCGAATGTACAACTTATACAATGCTTATACATGAGGTGTACAACGCTTATATAACCCATACATCGACTATATAATTTATACATCGTCGTTTTCCATATCGTTTATAATTAAGAAATCTCACATTGGGTTCCACTCCACCAAAAAAAGCATAAGGCTCAGAAAAATATGCGGTCTCTTCTAGAATGTTGAAGACGTCCACACGGTCATGATGTTTCCTGTTTCACTGAATTTCGTCAAGAAACGAAAAAGATATGATTTTTAGAAGTTCGCTACGCTTTTAAATGTTAAAAACAGATTAAATAAAACACAGTCGTATACCTCAGTTTTTGATTCGAAACTAGGTTTGGATTTTTCTCCTAATCCGTTGATTGTTGTCTTGATCGGCCAGCGCCACGCGGTAGAGCACCGAGGGGCGCACCTGCGCCTGGAGGTGGGGCCAGTTCGGTGGCCTGACGTGGCTACGGCGGCGACGGGAAGGTGCCAACTTCCTGCTGTCGATTCTCTCTCCACACTCAATGAAAATTATCAAACCTTATATAGATTTGAAGATCTTGCAGAGTGCTACAAAATCCTCAACAGGAGGAAGGTGTAATTTCGCTTGTATGAGGAGGAATCAGGGAGGAAAGGATTGAACGAATTCCGCCATTCGCGATCTGGGGAGAGAGAGAATAGCCGGGGGGGTTTCTGACGTGGACCAGTAATTTTTTTTATTTATAAAGTTTTAAAAATCCGAAAATACCCCTTCTCACACACGAACACCAATTCAAACCCAACGACTGTCATTCCTAGCATTTTACCCCCATTCCGAACACAATGGGATATGTTTTGTAGACCCATTCGACTGTTTCAGTCAGTTTTCATTTAGATTAAAATATAAAACATTCAGTATTTGATTTGAACATACATTTCAATTTGCCAGGGCCACAAACTGATTCGAAAAATTCCAGAAAAATAAATCCAGCTATGTTTTGATGATACGGTCCCAACAAAATTAGTTTCGTCGAATTCTGAGACCGTTAGCAAAAAGGCCCATTTCTGGTCGATCCAATTTAACTGTAATTGACCAAAACACATTTTCCTTTGCCACGCTCACAGACTAGCTTAAAAATTTATGAAATTTGAAACCTAGCAATAACTTCACATCCCGGATCCAACAAAAGTGGTTTTGTCGAATTCCGAGGTCGTTTGCAAAATGGCCAATTTCACCGGCTATATAAATTCCATAGCGACCTTTCTGAAAATTCATTTGGCCATTACCTTTGCTTTCCGCTATGAAACTTCGATTTTTCAGATTCGTTAGAAAGGTATTCACTAACTAATTTAAATATTTTTGGTTTCACTTAATCCCTTTTGTTTTGCACCCGGTACAGTCAGACAAAGTTTGAATTCAAATTTTGAAACTACCGCGCCATTTCAGGCCTTGTTTATAATTCAAAGTGATTTTTTTTTTCAAACGTCGATTCAAACTCACTTTTCATTGCTATTATTTAAAATATTTATTTTAAATATTTAAAATCCACTATTTTAGCCAATTTAAAAAATTTAAATTGGTTCAGATTTTCCGGGTCGTTACATTCTTAATATATATTTCTACTTGAAATAACTCTATTTTAATATAAAGGAATATAGTTTGTTTTAACTTTGGAAACACCATAATTTATTTAGACATTATTTTACTTAATTTAAAACATTATTTTCGAAATAATACTACTATATGTCGACACATAAGAAGTCGTATGTCGACGTACTTACTGTTAAATTATTATTTTTAATTTTGAAAAGAAGTGTCTTTTGAATTCAAACCTTTTCTGAAAGGTTGTGGCTACTGGAAAACTATGAATAGCCTTCTTTCTTAAATATCCTGCCATTATTCTTCTTGAATTCTTAAATTTTTACACTTATACTCTACTGGTTTCTATAGAAATTATATCAATCTTTTTTGCTTTCAATTTTATATCAAACTCTCTCTGAAATTCAAGTGCTACTCAAGAGTTATAGGCTGTTTGTAATCAAAGATCGTAAGATCAAAGTATATCGAGTCAATACTACAAAATCTGATAACATAAGGGTGTGGTAGTGTCCCGTGTAAATCTATTGGGTGTGATTATGTCCTAGAAATCGATTGGGTGTAAAGTTATAACCCGAAAATCAACTAAATCTCACTGTACTTGGAATCAATTGGGTATGCCCTTGTAGTTCTGAAATCAAGGATTGTAATTGGATATTGTTGAATAAAAATCCACATCAACCTAGCGTTGTGTAGGACTTGATGTAAAGGAGTCCTAAACCAGTATAAAGTCCCAGTGTGTACTTTCCTTTTTACTGCCTTTTATTTTAATCTCAACATCTGTGATTGATTTTGTGATTGTTGATATCTGGGATTTTCATAACATTCTGTTTGATGATCCAAAAAATTACAAGAAATTTAATAAAAATCATATAACATTATTCACCCCCTCTAGTGTTTAGTTTGCCTTAAGATCCTTAATTTGCATCCCCAATAATATTGGTATTTGCAATTAAACTTTGTTTTTTTCATGATTTCCCAATATGTGTGGGTTTATAATAAACCTCACATATTCCTTCTGTATTTCATAACATCTTTCGATTATATTACTCTTTCTTCTTTCCGTCTATCCAATTTATTCTGTAGGAAGTTAGGCCTACTCCTAATTGATTAGTAACAAAAAATATATATAATTTATTTTCATAGTTTTAGGTAATCACTATAATAGGAACCCATAATTGCAAGACATTACTTTAAAACTTTTGGTTATCGAACTAGTGCGCAATATGGTTAATTTCCTATCTCGCATTGATCCCTGCCTTTTCTTTTTTTTCTTTTTTGCAATCATGCCCTTATTTTCCTTAACTATGCAAATATGTTATTATTTTCTTAACAAATCAATATAGGTTATTCCTAACCTTTATTTTATGGATATATGTGAATTCCTGTTTTCCTTTTTTCATTCTCAACCCACGTCCGCTTTTTGTTACCGGTTTGATAGTGTTTTACCTTTCGAAGACCTGATGAAAACTCCAACCCCTAATATGCCACCAGGCATAAGACTAATAGGAAAACCAAATCCATGGTAGTTCCACTCAAATTTATAGCTTCTTTAACTATAGATTTCATTGATAGACTACATGGTCAATCAATTAATAAGAAAAGGTGTATATATACATATCAAAAAAATCAGTGTCAACAGGGGTTACTACAGTTCCCCGGAATTTAACTAGTAGACCCCCACCTCATCTAATTAATGGAGCTTCTAAGGGGCATGACCTCCTCCTCCAAGCAGTCAGAAAATTTTCAGTTAACCAATAGTGGTAGATTTTACTTTTTTAGTCTTATAGAAAATAAGTTATTACTCCAAAACATTGAATAGTTCATTCAGAAACTAAACTTTGAGTGGAAATGCACTTATAATATAGATTCAGAGAATAAAAGTAGAATTTTAATTATTTAAGAATCAACCTTTCGGTTTATTATCGTAATGCATACTAATAATCGGTATATTTCCTGCACTCTTCACAAAGTCGTTGACCAGAGCTTGGTATGCACTGTTGTATATGCTCATACTTCATCTAAACAAAGGGTGGATATATTACATTATCTCATTGATCAAGCAATTCAATTTAATCTTCCATGGATTACCCTAGGTTATTTTGATACTATCTTATCCTGTCAAGACAGTACCAACCAGGGAAATCATAATTCAATTGGGGACACTGAGTTCACAACTTGCATAAATACAGTAATTTATTTGAACCTGAACTTACATGAGATCACTTTACTTGGTAATGGCTCAAACTTCTCAATATGTTGTAAAATTGATTTAGTTTTAGTTAATAACTACTAGTTTAACTAAAAGGAAATGTTCAAATGATATTACTTTGCACTGATGCAAAATTTCTTTCAAATAGTCGAATAGAATAAATTGTACAATTAACGATATATTTATGCTGGTGATATTGGGCTAAAATGTAAATGAAAAGCTTGGAAGGCTTTGACCCAGTCTTCATATTGGTTGAGATAAGTGCTAGCATGCATTTTGTACTCAACATATCAATCGCTGCTTTATTATGCCCCCTCAATTCAGCTTAGGGTTTCCATATTCCCCTTTACTCTGCAGCCATTAGTAACACTCAAGTATTCCCTTAATCTAAGAAAATTCTTCGGAAATAATGCATTCCTGAGGATGGCCACCTTTTGAAAGTAAGTAGAACTTGATTTATGTTCAGTTAACATCCATTGTTTGCTCACGCACAAAGTACAAATCGTTTTCAATGTGTTTTATGCATGCAAGTTGGATAGGGTTGGCGGAGAGAGAAACGACGCTCAAATCGTCATACCAAATCTTCAGCTTTCTGGTGGATTGAAACCATAATTCGCAAAAAAGCGAGTTAGTCCATAGGATTTACGCCATTGTGCTTGCCGCAGATTTATAGTCCATTTCAGTACTTGAGCGAGATATGGTAGGCTACTTTTTTTAGCACTACGAAATAGGGTTTCGACCCATATAAATAAAGTATCCAGATGTGGATCTCCGATCATCTGGATCGCATACCCAATCAACATCACTATAAGCCTGAATATGTATTTCTTTGCTAGTTTTTAAGGTCGGGCCATAATCTGGGGTTCCCCTTAAATATCGTAGAATGCATTTAACAGCACGTCAGTGTTCTGTCAGTGGATTTTGCATTTTATTGACACTGAAACATAAATTTGATCTAGTAATAGTGACATACTGCAATGCATCCACTATGCTTATGCAATGTTTTATGTTGTTGATTTCTTGATCTTATTGCTTTGATAGTGCAAGCTATTGGTTATGGGTTGGCAATGGTTTAGCTTTGTCGATTTTGTTAGAGACTAAGATGTTGATGATGATAGTTTTGATGATAAAAACCTTGTTTCAGCTTTGTTTCAGTTATTATTAAAAAAATATACTAACACTGTTATCTAGATTATATATATATATATATAGGAAATCTATGTAGGCAATGATTATTGAAGACTGTACAGTTCATAGTATTAAGATTTTAAAGTAGAAGAGTTCAAGATTCAAGACTCATGAGTATCAAGAATTCAAAAGTTCAAGAATACAGTAATTGTGTCTAGATATATTGTTAAAACTTTGATTAGCACTTAATTTTGATTTCAAAATCCTTTTCAAGAAATTCCAAAATTATTTCCATGTTTTAAATCTATTTTTCAAATAATTTCAAAATTACTTCTTTGTATATAAATCTATTTTTCAACTGATTTAAAAATTACTTCCTTAATCTTAAATTTGTTCTTTATGTTTCGAAATATTTTAACTTCTGGAATTTATTATAACTCCTATTTTTAAATTATACTTAATATATTTTAACTCCTAATTTAAATAAGATTTACTTATAAATTTAATGCTAATTTTATTAAAGTTAATCGTATTTTTAATTTCCTTATATTAAATTCATAGTTTTATATTTATACTTTTATATCATTTTATATTTAGAATTTAATCATTTTTTAAAGTCATTTTAATATATGTTTGTAAATATATTTTTTACTTAATATACTCTATTTCAGTACAAAGAAAAATAATTTGTTCTAACTCGGGAATTTACATAATTTATTTAAACATTACTTGATTTAGTTTAAAATTTTATTTTTGAATTTTTATACAGGAATGTCGACATAGTAATTTATGTATGTCAACAAAGGAGCCATTAATTTATTTTTAAATTTTGAAAATTTGTATCTTTTGAATTCAAATCTTTTCTAAAAGGATATGTCTGTTGGAAGCCTACATAAAGGCTTTAGAATTCAAATTTTTTAATCACTTTTCATCATCTTCTTCTTCTCTAATCATTCTGCCATTATTCTTCTTAATTTTTTAACTTTCTTCACTTATACTTTGCCAATTTCCACAGAAATTATACCATTTTTCCTCTCTTTCAATTCTAAATCAAATTCTCTCTAAAATTCAAGTGCTACCCAAAAGTCATGGGTTATTTGTAATTAAAGATCTTAAGATTAAGCACTATCGAGTCATTACTACAAAAACTAATAAGAGAAGGATGTGGTAATGTCCCGTATAAATCTACTAGTTGCGATTGTGCCTCGGAAATCGATTAGGTGTAAAGTCATGGCTCGAAAATCAACTAAATCCCACTATACTTGGAATCAGTTGGGGTGTGACCTTGTAGCCCTGAAATCAAGGATTGTAACTGGATTTATTGATCCACATCAACCCAGCGTTGAGTAGGACTAGATGTAAGGGAGTCTCGAACCAGCATAAAATCCCGGTGCGTACTTTCCTTCTACTACTTTTTATTTTACTTTCTGCATCTGTGATTGATTCTATGATTTGCATAGCATTTTGTTTAATTCAAAAATATTTCAAGAAATTTAATATAATTAATAAAACACTATCCACTCCATCTAATGTTTAATTTGCCTTAAATCCTTAATCCGTATCCCCAACAATTAGTATCAGAGCATTGGTTTTCAAAATTTTCATAATCTAAGTTTTTGAAAAGTTTAAATGGCAAACAACACTGGAATTGTCAATAATAATAGTTCTTTTATAGAGGGTCAGTCCACTGTTAGACCACCACTATTCAGTGGTAGTAATTATGCTTATTGGGCTTGTACGACAAAAATTTGTTTACAATATGTAGGATTAGACACTTGGAATATCACACAAACCAAACATATTGAACCCACTGTTAATTTTGTACAATGGACTAATGATCAGAAAGCCACTGCACAAAATAATTCAAAGGCTATGAATATTTGATTCTGTTTACTATATAGGAATGAATTTATTAAGATATTTGTATGTATATCTGCATATGAAATTAGGAAAACTTATCAAGTGACTCAAAAAGGAATAAGCAAAGTTAAACAGACCAAATATCTGTGTTAACCAATTATTTTTAGTTATTTAAAATGAAACAGAACGAGTCTATCTCTAATATGTATTGTAGGATCCAGGAGATCGTGCATTCAATAATGGCTTTGGGAAAAACACATTCTAAGGAAGATCAAGTTAGAAAAGTTCTGAACTCGTTAACTTCAGATTGGAATCAAAAGACACTTGCAATCGAAGATGCTAATCTATACTATATTATAATTACTGAGTTTAATTCTAAGCGCTCACAAGCATTTCTCTTATTTAAAACTGAACCGTCTTCTTTCAATTAATTATCTTTTCTTCTATACGCGCTTCCCATTCTTTTTTTCGCTTATAAACCCTAGGCTCCTAGCCATTCATGTTTTCTCCCAAGTCATGTTTTCCCCTATCACCGTTAGCATCTCCACCCATCAAGGTCGCTCGATCTACTACCAATCGCATTCGCTTCTCCATCCAATCGACAGGAAATTGCGTTCGCTTCTCCACCCCCTTGGACTATCCTAGTCCCATAGTCCAAGGTAATTTCTTTTACAGCTTTCAAATAATGAACAGAAGTTTACGTGTTCTTATTGTAGTCAATATTATTTGATTGATCACTCAAAAAAAAAATTAAAAATAAATAAATAAATCAAACTTCCTCTGCTGAACTTGATTTGAGCTAATACTAAATACTAGTGTTTATGTTCAATCCTATGTTTAGTTCGATTTATATTTTGATCATCCGAATCCAATTAAATAATAAGGATTGTTATTTTGCTACAGAATATGCTTAGAATTTTTTTTTTAAACGAACTCTGAGTCATAAAGTTAAAATCCAAGAGAAGGCAAACCTTATTCTTATATATTTTAAATTTGTTTGATGTTTCTGAAACCGTATCTCTAACATGAGGTTTGTAAACAAATTAGATAACACTAAACGTATTTCATAAATCTATGATTTTATTTCCAGCAAAAAGGTTGACACGTTTGATATGGACTTTAACATGTACCTCTCATTTTCTTTACTGTTTTTTTGATATTGTACATAGGGTGGTGCATCCAATTTTTTTCCCTTCCTTATCCATTTTTAGAGCACCTTTAACAATGTCCTAATACATTATCAAAGCCTGCAGTTACTTCGTTTCTTAATTAGTTCTTTCTATGATATACTATTATCCTAATACTAATATACTTTTTATGCAAATGCCGACTGTCAAACCTATAGTATGGGATGTGCATCTTGAGTGGCAAGGTGGAAAATCAGGTTGTATTCCGTGATAGCATGTGGCCTCTACAATGAATTAAATGCACGTAAGTTTACTTTCTCTACTTGATAGGTATGGCTGTATTTGTTTCTATATACTATACATATATTAGAAAATATGTGCAACTCACAGTCATTAAAATTGTGATGGTCATTATGTAGTTCTATGTTTAAACTCATTTTTAGTGGATGCCTTGCTTGGGATACTCAATATTATAAGAAGTTTCAATAACTGACTTAATCACAAAATATTCAATTCTACGTCAACTTCAAATAATTATTGTTGCCTACTTGGAAATGTTTTAGTTTTATAGTTTATTTGTTTACTCTTGTATCATACATTTCTAAAATGTAATCCACAAACTTATTAAAAATAATATAATGATTTAATTATAAAAGTGGGTAGCTATTATTAAATTGAAGAAAATTTAGTGTTATGCAGTTACCTACGCCAGAGCAGTATTGTATCCGCTTAAACGTTTTGTTAATTATAAAGCATGTTTCGCATAACTACAGAAAAATTATAAAATTTATGTATGACTGCATAACTATACGTTGAGCAACCTTATGTTTTGAACTTTATGTGCATTTTAAAGAGGGCGTGATACTATTTGTGCTGTGGCTGATTTAACATAATAAATGTTACTTGGGAAAATTACTGGTCTATGTGATACTAATTAAATAACAACCAAATACTTGCAACATAGATAACATTTCTTAAATAATATTTGATTGCGTTATTATTTTATTATTATTAGTCTAAAGCATCAGATAAGTTATGAAATGCTAAATGGCTTTTGCTTGTGAGTCTGTCATAAAGTATATTATTAATACATTATGATAATATACAGTGTTAGGTAAAAAAAAAATGCTAAAATTTTAATATTCCATAGTCACCAAAATAATAATTTGATAACTGTCATGATAGAACAATATAGAATTTATATCACATTCTGCATTATCTTTTCAATTAAATCATAATTTTTGGATTCAATCATTTTAATACATACCACTGTCAAAGATTCATATTTTACCAACTATATGTTTGCTCTGATTTTGTTGGAGCAATATTTGTCAATATTACGTCAATTTAAAACCATATTTATGGAATTGGTATAAGTTACCTTATACGTAAAAATCGTACGTGTGTAATGGTGGATCATCATGACATACACAAAATTTTCGTTAAGTTTAATTTGATTTCATATCATTTTTAGCTTCAATGATTGTAAGTAGACTATTTATGCTATTTACCTACCGATAAAATATTATTTGGTACGAATAAAGATTTTTCCTTAGTATAAGAGGTAGAAGAGAAACATAATACTTTTCAGCAAGAAACTAATTTTGACATATGCCATTAAAAATAAATTTGATTTTGCTATGACGTAGTTTTCAAAATTCCAAATTAATATCATCGGACAAGAAAAAACTAATTTTGAACTTCTATTTATAAGCATTTCTGTTGAAATCTAATAATTAGTGATGTCTATACATACTTGCGTAGAGCATGAAACACGTTGGATAATTTTTCCAAACTTCTGGAAAGCTCTTACCAAAATATAATATTCTAACTTCTAGGCTTCCATATTTACTGAATATGAATTATTTGAAAATTCATGATGTTGTGCCCTTATATTATTTATTTATTGTCTTATCCAATTATAATATAGAAACATATCTTTTTACATGTAATTCATCTTGATTTATTACTGCATTTACATTACACAATCTTAATGCAGATATTTTCTTCCTATATTATTTCTTTTGCAAATGAGTTATACTTTACTTTTTGGTATTACAAGAAGGAATTTTGTCCATCGAACATGAAATGCGGTGAATAGTGTATGCAAATTTCCGTAATGCTCTTACCAAAATATAGTATTGCAAGCTTTCATATTTAATTACCAAATAGGAATTATTTGAAAATCCATAATGATTTGTATTTATGGTAATTTTTTATTGTCTTACCCAGATATATATAGAAACATACCTTTCTTACATATAATTCATATTTATTTGTTATTGTGTTTATACTAAACAATCTTGGCCATTATTTTCTTCCTATGCTGTTTTTGCAAATTAATTATTCTTTACTTTTTGTGAAACAAGATATATCGATACATTTATAGCTGTTAATGTGTTCAAGTTTGAAATAATTGGACTCCATCAACGAAAGAAAAAAGTGCACGTTTCTCTTATTATCTTAAATGCTGACCGGTCTATCAGGAAGATGAAATTGATTATATTACCATTTCTTGAGGGAAAACCATTAATATTTTGTTGAGGAGTGTAACTTATAGATATTCAAAAGTTAGATTCTTCAAATATGAAATATTTAACTATTCAGTTATCGGTGCTTAAGCAATTAATAAGGTGGAAATATATTACAATTCTACTTTCTAATTTGTGAAAACCTGTATTGCACTGAAGAATAAGGCTTACTACAAATTGTTGCTCAAAATTAATGGGGAACCTCAAGTTTCAAATAAATTGATATGCCTACTATATATTACAGTATTTCTAATCGTGATTTTGGTATGTTTTCAATATATATTTTGATTTGAAAATTTCTTTTATTAACATTTTTGTAAAACTCCATATGGGTATGATATTATTGCTCAGAAATATGGTGTTCACATCTTAGCTGTACCATAAACTACATGATGTCTTATATTATAAAAGGGCCTACATAATCACAAATTACCTCTTTATAGCACCTCAATATAATTAATATTAACATGTAAGAACTAACTAGAATGAAATGCATGGCATCAAATGGGGAATGATCTGATGTTGAGGACTGAGCAGGATTGGAGCATATCTGGATAGAATGTATTACGGAAACTGGAATGTCTGAGCTAGCTGAATGCTGAGAATTGGCTGAATACTAAAAAATAAGGCTGGATAATATGCATAATGCTTGCAGCAGTGCACACGAGTGGCAGATGCTGGAGAACAGGCTTAACAGCATTTGACTGAGGTTACTAAATTGAACCGAATTTCTTTTGAACTGGAATTTTTAGTTTGAGAACTACTCTTAACTGAATTGATCTAACTGAGCTAACCGGGTAGTGCTCGAAAGGATTACTGCATGCAAACTGAGCTGATGTAGTCGAATTGATATCTGCAAATAGAAATGCTTATATTGTTGTTCTTTTTAACCGCTAACGTTTAGATAAAGCTTCATCCTATATTTAATTTTTCCGTTTGTGCAAGATTTATGATTATACTTTAAGTTATGTTAATGATATAAGATATTCGATCCTTGTCACTGTGGATTGTTAATATGATAAACAGCTGCCTTCCTACCACTTAGTTCACTCTCAACTTTTTTATGTCAAATAATTAGCATTTTCTTTTTAAATATAAGGTATAATAGAAAAATCATTTGATTGGTATTTACTTCCAATCAAATCTTTCTCCATTTTATCGTGTAAAGGGATATAATCAAGTCATGAATTATGTTAGTACTTACTACCTTTAGACATTTATTACATACAAACATGTGTGATTTTTAGAATGATTTCAAACATGAATTTATGTAGTATCATGCACAGGTAAGTTGTTCATCATTAATAGGAACTAGCATGTCATCATGTGAGAAAGTAGAGATAACTAACTAACATCATTTCTTTTACTACAAACATAAATTATATTCAATTGTTTGACCTTACATAGAAAGTGCTAATATTTTAATTTTCATAGGACGGCTCACACAATCACACGCACTCTTTGAGTGAAAAGAAGTTGTCTATCTGTATATTACGCATGTAGCTTTAGGAAGATATGTCATACAACTTCGCATGTGAGGCCATGATGATATCGTTATTATCTATACTATGTATTACTATTACCCAGTTCAGAATGGCTAACTTCAAGGTATGCCACGTCATTCTAAACTCTGAACAACATGTCAATTTGTGGGGAGAAGCACTCTTAACGGCATGCCATTTGCATAATAGAATTCCATCAAAAAAGACTAAGACTTCTCCTTATGAATTATGGAAAGGAAGAAAACCAAACTTGAAATATCTTAGAGTTTAGGGATGTTTAGCCTTTTATAGGGTCACAGATCCGAAAAGATAAAACTTGGACCAAGAGCATTGAAAAGTATATTCGTAGGATATGCTGAAAATTCTAAAGCATACAGACTATTAGATATAGAATCTAATGTAATTGTGGAATCAAGAGATGTAGAATTCATCGAAAATAAATTTATATGTGATTCCATGACAGTTTCGGATCCTACACAAATCATCCACAAAAGGAATGATGAAAACATTGAATGTAATTCTCCAAATAAAAGGAGGCTTCAGGATGTTCCCGATGAACCTAGAAGAAGCCAAAGACCAAGGAAAGCCAAAAGCTTAGATCCTGACTTTGTCTCACCAGATGATATAGTTCACATTGTTGTTGGTGATAGGGATAAATTACTCGATGAGACAATTTTTATTTTGAATAACGAAGAAGATCCTAAAACTTTTAAAGAAGCTATTACTTCAAGGGATGATACTTTCTGGAAAGATGCAATACACAATGAGATGGATTCAATTCTATCCAACAACACTTAGGTTCTAACAGATTTACCAATTGGATCCAAACCAATTGGATGTAAATGGATGTTTCGAAAGAAATATAATACAAATGGATCTGTTCAAACTTTCAAAGCAAGGCTAGTAGCCAAAGGATTTAGGCAAAAGGAAGGCATCGATTACTTTGATATATATGCTCCAGTCGCTAGACTAACATCAATAAGGATTCTTTTTGCTCTTGCGTCTATTAATGGATTATATGTGCATCAAATGGATGTCAAGACCGCTTTTCTTAATGGAGAATTAGATGAAGAGGTGTATATGGAACAACCGGAAGGATTCGTCATGAACGGAAATGAAAATAAGGTTTGCAAACTAGTTAAATCCTTATATGGATTAAAACAAGCACCAAAACAATGGCATGAGAAATTTGACTCTGTAATTTTGTCTAATGGCTTCAAGCATAATAATGCCGACAAGTGCATTTACTCGAAATTTACAGATAAATATGGTGTTATAATATGCCTATATGTGGACGATATGCTCATATTTGGTACTAATATGGAAGGTATAAATGAGACAAAGAACTATTTAACTTCGTGTTTCAAAATGAAAGACCTAAACGAAGTTGATACTATTCTAGGAATTAAAGTAAGGAAACACCGTGAGGGATATGCTTTATGTCAATCTCACTACATTGAAAAGATACTTCTTAAATACAAGCATTTAAATTTTAAAGAAGCAAGCAGCCCTTATGATTCTTCTATCAAAATATTTGTAAATTCTGAAAGAGCAGTTGCTCAACTAGAATATGCAAGTGTGATCGGCAGTCTCATGTATGCCATGCATTGCACTCGTCTTGATATTTCTTATGTAGTGTGCAAACTGTCAAGGTATACAAATAATCCTAGTGTTTCACATTGGAAGGCAATCGGTAGAGTCTTAGGTTATATTAAAAGAACAAGCAAATTAGGACTCTACTATGGAAATTTCCCAGCAGTTCTAGAAGGATACTCAGATGCAAGTGGTTCGACACCTGAAAATGAAAATAGAGGAACTACTGGATGGATTTTTACTCTTGGAGGGGGAGCTTTATCATGGGCCTCCAAGAAACAAACAATTATCACACATTCCACAATGGAAGCAGAATTTGTTGCTTTGAATGCTTTAGCAAAGGAAGCAGAATGGCTAAGAAATCTGTTAACAGAGATAGAGTTGTGGCCACAACCATCATCAGCCATTTCTGTTTATTGTGATAGTGAAGCTACAATGTCTAGGGCATATAATAAGATTTATAATGGAAAATCTAGACATATAAGTTTGAGACATGCATATGTAAGGGAACTAATCGTGAATGGTATCATCACAATCACATATGTAAGATCAAAGAAAAATTTGGCAGACCCATTAACCAAGGGATTACCAAGAGAAATGGTTAAAACAACTAGTTGTGAAATGGGTTTAAAACCTTTTTAATCACCTGCAATAGAAACCCAACCTTACGCTCTATAGCCTAAAGTTTAATGGGTAACAACAAGTTGCAGTTAAGTGATTGACAAACATGAGGGACTCATTGTTTGTAATGTTACGTTTTGTGGTGACCATTTGTCCATAGTAACAAAGGACGGAAAGAATGGACACCTATATGAACATAAGAAACAATGTTTCAATAAAGTTTGGATATAACTTTATACATGTTCATGAAAACCAGGAGGAAATTAATAACCAATCTACGGTTATGATATTTTACAGAAGCAAAATAATATTTATGTGTTCATGTATTTCGCTTCATCATATAGGATTTTGGTTTAAAGTATTTACTACCAAATATTCTGTTGAAATTTAAATATATGGACTAAAGAGAAAAGTTTAAACCAAAAGGTACTTTCTCATATGCATAAATAAATAATTATTACAATCTTGTGGGGGATTATTGGGAAGATTGCAATAAGTATTTGTCCCACATCGACAAATATTATGTAGTATCTCTCCATATATACTAATGTTTGGAATAGGATATTGTGAGACCAAACAACATGTGCTTGAGATTGACACAATGGCTTGGGCTCAATGGGTTTGGGGCCTATATAATATTATTATGGGTCAAAGATGGGCACTTGGGCACTTGGGGCACGTGGGCGCGTGCGTGACCATACAGAACGGGTTCGCGGCAGCGTCTCCTCGCGAGCAACGGTCACAACAGTTCGTCTCTTATTTATACGGCTCCTTCCCAAACCCAGATTCAATTCCGAATTCCTCTTCCTCCTTCCTTCTTCTGCTTCTATAAAACAAATAGTTTGTTGTATCCTGGAGGGATCTCGCTGCCATTAAAACCATCGATATAGTGGGGGCGATAAATTCCTTAAGGAAAACGTATTCTACGTGCCTCAAACGACATCATCCTCCGACTCTCTGGTTCAAACTGATTCGCAGATCTAATCAACAATCTTAAAGAATTTATTCATTATGGCGTCATCCGAATCGACATACAAGATAATGAATCAGGAATTCACCAAATTGGATCGTTTTGATGGCACAAACTACACCCGTTGGCAAGATAACATCATGTTTCTTCCGACTACACTCAAAATTGAGTACGTGCTTGATGAAAAACTGGAGCCAATACCACCGCCGACCGAAAAAGACACTGCGGATGTTATTGCCAAGAGAAAGAAGTGTGAAGAAGATGAAGTCGTCTGTAGAGGTCACATACTTAATACTTTGTCCGATCGGTTGTATGATTTATTCACATCTGTCAAGTCACCGAGAGAAATATGGAAAAGTCTAGAGGCCAAATACAGCAACGAAAAACAAGGCGCAGATAAGTTTTTAATTTTCGAGTTCTTTGAATTTAAAATGCTTGATAACGTATATGTTTTGGACCAAGTACATGAACTACAAGTGATATTCAATAAGTTGAGGAATGTTAAGATTGACATTCCTGAAGCTTTGCAAGTTGGGGCTGTGATGGCCAAACTCCCGAAAAATTGGAGTGATTATCAAAAGAAACTTATGCATTCTTCAGAGGATTTCACGATGGAACAGATTCAAAAACATTTTCGAATAGAGGAAGAAACCAGAAATCGTGAGAAGAAAGTTTTTGACTCTGCTGATGATTCCAATATTAACAATGTTCGAAACGACAATAAAACCTCTGGAAAATGCAAAAGAGAAAACAACAGCAAAGGCAAGGGTGACTGCTACTTTTGCGGCAAACCTGGACATTACAAATGCGACTGCAGATTTTTCAAAAGACAGAAAAAGGAGCAAGGACAGAACAATAACTAGGGTAAAAAGAACAATCAAGGCACTTTCAACAAGGCGAACATGGTTGAACAGGAAGTTTCAGAAATCGTTGCCATGGTTTCAAGAATGAACATCGATATGATCACAGAACTGAACATGGCAGATACTTCCAAAGATAATGATTGGTGGTATGACTCTGGGGCTACTATTCACGTATGCAACAACCAGTCGCTGTTCAAATCATATGAGAAGGTTTCTGACGATACTAAAGTACTTATGGGAAACCATAATGCTTCAAATATCGTTGGAAAAGGAAGCGTAGAATTAGAGTTCACTTCTGGCAAAAGGATTGTTCTTGTTAATGTTTTACATGTTCCAGAAATCAGAAAAAAATCTGGTTTATGCAAGTCTTCTCTGTAATAGGGTTTCGACCCATATAAATAAAGTATCCAGATGTGGATCTCCGATCATCTGGATCGCATACCCAATCAACATCACTATAAGCCTGAATATGTATTTCTTTGCTAGTTTTTAAGGTCGGGCCATAATCTGGGGTTCCCCTTAAATATCGTAGAATGCATTTAACAGCACGTCAGTGTTCTGTCAGTGGATTTTGCATTTTATTGACACTGAAACATAAATTTGATCTAGTAATAGTGACATACTGCAATGCATCCACTATGCTTATGCAATGTTTTATGTTGTTGATTTCTTGATCTTATTGCTTTGATAGTGCAAGCTATTGGTTATGGGTTGGCAATGGTTTAGCTTTGTCCATTTTGTTAGAGACTAAGATGTTGATGATGATAGTTTTGATGATAAAAACCTTGTTTCAGCTTTGTTTCAGTTATTATTAAAAAAATATACTAACACTGTTATCTAGATTATATATATATATATATATATATATATATATATATATAGGAAATCTATGTAGGCAATGATTATTGAAGACTGTACAGTTCATAGTATTAAGATTTTAAAGTAGAAGAGTTCAAGATTCAAGACTCATGAGTATCAAGAATTCAAAAGTTCAAGAATACAGTAATTGTGTCTAGATATATTGTTAAAACTTTGATTAGCACTTAATTTTGATTTCAAAATCCTTTTCAAGAAATTCCAAAATTATTTCCATGTTTTAAATCTATTTTTCAAATAATTTCAAAATTACTTCTTTGTATATAAATCTATTTTTCAACTGATTTAAAAATTACTTCCTTAATCTTAAATTTGTTCTTTATGTTTCGAAATATTTTAACTTCTGGAATTTATTATAACTCCTATTTTTAAATTATACTTAATATATTTTAACTCCTAATTTAAATAAGATTTACTTATAAATTTAATGCTAATTTTATTAAAGTTAATCGTATTTTTAATTTCCTTATATTAAATTCATAGTTTTATATTTATACTTTTATATCATTTTATATTTAGAATTTAATCATTTTTTAAAGTCATTTTAATATATGTTTGTAAATATATTTTTTACTTAATATACTCTATTTCAGTACAAGGAAAAATAATTTGTTCTAACTCAGGAATTTACATAATTTATTTAAACATTACTTGATTTAGTTTAAAATTTTATTTTTGAATTTTTATACAGGAATGTCGACATAGTAATTTATGTATGTCAACAAAGGAGCCATTAATTTATTTTTAAATTTTGAAAATTTGTATCTTTTGAATTCAAATCTTTTCTAAAAGGATATGTCTGTTGGAAGCCTACATAAAGGCTTTAGAATTCAAATTTTTTAATCACTTTTCATCATCTTCTTCTTCTCTAATCATTCTGCCATTATTCTTCTTAATTTTTTAACTTTCTTCACTTATACTTTGCCAATTTCCACAGAAATTATACCATTTTTCCTCTCTTTCAATTCTAAATCAAATTCTCTCTAAAATTCAAGTGCTACCCAAAAGTCATGGGTTATTTGTAATTAAAGATCTTAAGATTAAGCACTATCGAGTCATTACTACAAAAACTAATAAGAGAAGGATGTGGTAATGTCCCGTATAAATCTACTAGTTGCGATTGTGCCTCGGAAATCGATTAGGTGTAAAGTCATGGCTCGAAAATCAACTAAATCCCACTATACTTGGAATCAGTTGGGGTGTGACCTTGTAGCCCTGAAATCAAGGATTGTAACTGGATTTATTGATCCACATCAACCCAGCGTTGAGTAGGACTAGATGTAAGGGAGTCTCGAACCAGCATAAAATCCCGGTGCGTACTTTCCTTCTACTACTTTTTATTTTACTTTCTGCATCTGTGATTGATTCTATGATTTGCATAGCATTTTGTTTAATTCAAAAATATTTCAAGAAATTTAATATAATTAATAAAACACTATCCACTCCATCTAATGTTTAATTTGCCTTAAATCCTTAATCCGTATCCCCAACAATTAGTATCAGAGCATTGGTTTTCAAAATTTTCATAATCTAAGTTTTTGAAAAGTTTAAATGGCAAACAACACTGGAATTGTCAATAATAATAGTTCTTTTATAGAGGGTCAGTCCACTGTTAGACCACCACTATTCAGTGGTAGTAATTATGCTTATTGGGCTTGTACGACAAAAATTTGTTTACAATATGTAGGATTAGACACTTGGAATATCACACAAACCAAACATATTGAACCCACTGTTAATTTTGTACAATGGACTAATGATCAGAAAGCCACTGCACAAAATAATTCAAAGGCTATGAATATTTGATTCTGTTTACTATATAGGAATGAATTTATTAAGATATTTGTATGTATATCTGCATATGAAATTAGGAAAACTTATCAAGTGACTCAAAAAGGAATAAGCAAAGTTAAACAGACCAAATATCTGTGTTAACCAATTATTTTTAGTTATTTAAAATGAAACAGAACGAGTCTATCTCTAATATGTATTGTAGGATCCAGGAGATCGTGCATTCAATAATGGCTTTGGGAAAAACACATTCTAAGGAAGATCAAGTTAGAAAAGTTCTGAACTCGTTAACTTCAGATTGGAATCAAAAGACACTTGCAATCGAAGATGCTAATCTATACTATATTATAATTACTGAGTTTAATTCTAAGCGCTCACAAGCATTTCTCTTATTTAAAACTGAACCGTCTTCTTTCAATTAATTATCTTTTCTTCTATACGCGCTTCCCATTCTTTTTTTCGCTTATAAACCCTAGGCTCCTAGCCATTCATGTTTTCTCCCAAGTCATGTTTTCCCCTATCACCGTTAGCATCTCCACCCATCAAGGTCGCTCGATCTACTACCAATCGCATTCGCTTCTCCATCCAATCGACAGGAAATTGCGTTCGCTTCTCCACCCCCTTGGACTATCCTAGTCCCATAGTCCAAGGTAATTTCTTTTACAGCTTTCAAATAATGAACAGAAGTTTACGTGTTCTTATTGTAGTCAATATTATTTGATTGATCACTCAAAAAAAAAATTAAAAATAAATAAATAAATCAAACTTCCTCTGCTGAACTTGATTTGAGCTAATACTAAATACTAGTGTTTATGTTCAATCCTATGTTTAGTTCGATTTATATTTTGATCATCCGAATCCAATTAAATAATAAGGATTGTTATTTTGCTACAGAATATGCTTAGAATTTTTTTTTTAAACGAACTCTGAGTCATAAAGTTAAAATCCAAGAGAAGGCAAACCTTATTCTTATATATTTTAAATTTGTTTGATGTTTCTGAAACCGTATCTCTAACATGAGGTTTGTAAACAAATTAGATAACACTAAACGTATTTCATAAATCTATGATTTTATTTCCAGCAAAAAGGTTGACACGTTTGATATGGACTTTAACATGTACCTCTCATTTTCTTTACTGTTTTTTTGACATTGTACATAGGGTGGTGCATCCAATTTTTTTCCCTTCCTTATCCATTTTTAGAGCACCTTTAACAATGTCCTAATACATTATCAAAGCCTGCAGTTACTTCGTTTCTTAATTAGTTCTTTCTATGATATACTATTATCCTAATACTAATATACTTTTTATGCAAATGCCGACTGTCAAACCTATAGTATGGGATGTGCATCTTGAGTGGCAAGGTGGAAAATCAGGTTGTATTCCGTGATAGCATGTGGCCTCTACAATGAATTAAATGCACGTAAGTTTACTTTCTCTACTTGATAGGTATGGCTGTATTTGTTTCTATATACTATACATATATTAGAAAATATGTGCAACTCACAGTCATTAAAATTGTGATGGTCATTATGTAGTTCTATGTTTAAACTCATTTTTAGTGGATGCCTTGCTTGGGATACTCAATATTATAAGAAGTTTCAATAACTGACTTAATCACAAAATATTCAATTCTACGTCAACTTCAAATAATTATTGTTGCCTACTTGGAAATGTTTTAGTTTTATAGTTTATTTGTTTACTCTTGTATCATACATTTCTAAAATGTAATCCACAAACTTATTAAAAATAATATAATGATTTAATTATAAAAGTGGGTAGCTATTATTAAATTGAAGAAAATTTAGTGTTATGCAGTTACCTACGCCAGAGCAGTATTGTATCCGCTTAAACGTTTTGTTAATTATAAAGCATGTTTCGCATAACTACAGAAAAATTATAAAATTTATGTATGACTGCATAACTATACGTTGAGCAACCTTATGTTTTGAACTTTATGTGCATTTTAAAGAGGGCGTGATACTATTTGTGCTGTGGCTGATTTAACATAATAAATGTTACTTGGGAAAATTACTGGTCTATGTGATACTAATTAAATAACAACCAAATACTTGCAACATAGATAACATTTCTTAAATAATATTTGATTGCGTTATTATTTTATTATTATTAGTCTAAAGCATCAGATAAGTTATGAAATGCTAAATGGCTTTTGCTTGTGAGTCTGTCATAAAGTATATTATTAATACATTATGATAATATACAGTGTTAGGTAAAAAAAAAATGCCAAAATTTTAATATTCCATAGTCACCAAAATAATAATTTGATAACTGTCATGATAGAACAATATAGAATTTATATCACATTCTGCATTATCTTTTCAATTAAATCATAATTTTTGGATTCAATCATTTTAATACATACCACTGTCAAAGATTCATATTTTACCAACTATATGTTTGCTCTGATTTTGTTGGAGCAATATTTGTCAATATTACGTCAATTTAAAACCATATTTATGGAATTGGTATAAGTTACCTTATACGTAAAAATCGTACGTGTGTAATGGTGGATCATCATGACATACACAAAATTTTCGTTAAGTTTAATTTGATTTCATATCATTTTTAGCTTCAATGATTGTAAGTAGACTATTTATGCTATTTACCTACCGATAAAATATTATTTGGTACGAATAAAGATTTTTCCTTAGTATAAGAGGTAGAAGAGAAACATAATACTTTTCAGCAAGAAACTAATTTTGACATATGCCATTAAAAATAAATTTGATTTTGCTATGACGTAGTTTTCAAAATTCCAAATTAATATCATCGGACAAGAAAAAACTAATTTTGAACTTCTATTTATAAGCATTTCTGTTGAAATCTAATAATTAGTGATGTCTATACATACTTGCGTAGAGCATGAAACACGTTGGATAATTTTTCCAAACTTCTAGAAAGCTCTTACCAAAATATAATATTCTAACTTCTAGGCTTCCATATTTACTGAATATGAATTATTTGAAAATTCATGATGTTGTGCCCTTATATTATTTATTTATTGTCTTATCCAATTATAATATAGAAACATATCTTTTTACATGTAATTCATCTTGATTTATTACTGCATTTACATTACACAATCTTAATGCAGATATTTTCTTCCTATATTATTTCTTTTGCAAATGAGTTATACTTTACTTTTTGGTATTACAAGAAGGAATTTTGTCCATCGAACATGAAATGCGGTGAATAGTGTATGCAAATTTCCGTAATGCTCTTACCAAAATATAGTATTGCAAGCTTTCATATTTAATTACCAAATAGGAATTATTTGAAAATCCATAATGATTTGTATTTATGGTAATTTTTTATTGTCTTACCCAGATATATATAGAAACATACCTTTCTTACATATAATTCATATTTATTTGTTATTGTGTTTATACTAAACAATCTTGGCCATTATTTTCTTCCTATGCTGTTTTTGCAAATTAATTATTCTTTACTTTTTGTGAAACAAGATATATCGATACATTTATAGCTGTTAATGTGTTCAAGTTTGAAATAATTGGACTCCATCAACGAAAGAAAAAAGTGCACGTTTCTCTTATTATCTTAAATGCTGACCGGTCTATCAGGAAGATGAAATTGATTATATTACCATTTCTTGAGGGAAAACCATTAATATTTTGTTGAGGAGTGTAACTTATAGATATTCAAAAGTTAGATTCTTCAAATATGAAATATTTAACTATTCAGTTATCGGTGCTTAAGCAATTAATAAGGTGGAAATATATTACAATTCTACTTTCTAATTTGTGAAAACCTGTATTGCACTGAAGAATAAGGCTTACTACAAATTGTTGCTCAAAATTAATGGGGAACCTCAAGTTTCAAATAAATTGATATGCCTACTATATATTACAGTATTTCTAATCGTGATTTTGGTATGTTTTCAATATATATTTTGATTTGAAAATTTCTTTTATTAACATTTTTGTAAAACTCCATATGGGTATGATATTATTGCTCAGAAATATGGTGTTCACATCTTAGCTGTACCATAAACTACATGATGTCTTATATTATAAAAGGGCCTACATAATCACAAATTACCTCTTTATAGCACCTCAATATAATTAATATTAACATGTAAGAACTAACTAGAATGAAATGCATGGCATCAAATGGGGAATGATCTGATGTTGAGGACTGAGCAGGATTGGAGCATATCTGGATAGAATGTATTACGGAAACTGGAATGTCTGAGCTAGCTGAATGCTGAGAATTGGCTGAATACTAAAAAATAAGGCTGGATAATATGCATAATGCTTGCAGCAGTGCACACGAGTGGCAGATGCTGGAGAACAGGCTTAACAGCATTTGACTGAGGTTACTAAATTGAACCGAATTTCTTTTGAACTGGAATTTTTAGTTTGAGAACTACTCTTAACTGAATTGATCTAACTGAGCTAACCGGGTAGTGCTCGAAAGGATTACTGCATGCAAACTGAGCTGATGTAGTCGAATTGATATCTGCAAATAGAAATGCTTATATTGTTGTTCTTTTTAACCGCTAACGTTTAGATAAAGCTTCATCCTATATTTAATTTTTCCGTTTGTGCAAGATTTATGATTATACTTTAAGTTATGTTAATGATATAAGATATTCGATCCTTGTCACTGTGGATTGTTAATATGATAAACAGCTGCCTTCCTACAACTTAGTTCACTCTCAACTTTTTTATGTCAAATAATTAGCATTTTCTTTTTAAATATAAGGTATAATAGAAAAATCATTTGATTGGTATTTACTTCCAGTCAAATCTTTCTCCATTTTATCGTGTAAAGGGATATAATCAAGTCATGAATTATGTTAGTACTTACTACCTTTAGACATTTATTACATACAAACATGTGTGATTTTTAGAATGATTTCAAACATGAATTTATGTAGTATCATGCACAGGTAAGTTGTTCATCATTAATAGGAACTAGCATGTCATCATGTGAGAAAGTAGAGATAACTAACTAACATCATTTCTTTTACTACAAACATAAATTATATTCAATTGTTTGACCTTACATAGAAAGTGCTAATATTTTAATTTTCATAGGACGGCTCACACAATCACACGCACTCTTTGAGTGAAAAGAAGTTGTCTATCTGTATATTACGCATGTAGCTTTAGGAAGATATGTCATACAACTTCGCATGTGAGGCCATGATGATATCGTTATTATCTATACTATGTATTACTATTACCCAGTTCAGAATGGCTAACTTCAAGGTATGCCACGTCATTCTAAACTCTGAACAACATGTCAATTTGTGGGGAGAAGCACTCTTAACGGCATGTCATTTGCATAACAGAATTCCATCAAAAAAGACTAAGACTTCTCCTTACGAATTATGGAAAGGATGAAAACCAAACTTGAAATATCTAAGAGTTTGGGGATGTTTAGCCTTTTATAGTGTCACAGATCCGAAAAGGATAAAACTTGGACCAAGAGCATTGAAAAGTATATTCGTAGGATATGCTGAAAATTCTAAAGCATACAGACTATTAGATATAGAATCTAATGTAATTGTGGAATCAAGAGATGTAGAATTCATCGAAAATAAATTTATATGTGATTCCATGACAGTTTCGGATCCTACACAAATCATCCACAAAAGGAATGATGAAAACATTGAATGTAATTCTCCAAATAAAAGGAGGCTTCAGGATGTTCCCGATGAACCTAGAAGAAGCCAAAGACCAAGGAAAGCCAAAAGCTTAGATCCTGACTTTGTCTCACCAGATGATATAGTTCACATTGTTGTTGGTGATAGGGATAAATTACTCGATGAGACAATTTTTATTTTGAATAACGAAGAAGATCCTAAAACTTTTAAAGAAGCTATTACTTCAAGGGATGATACTTTCTGGAAAGATGCAATACACAATGAGATGGATTCAATTCTATCCAACAACACTTAGGTTCTAACAGATTTACCAATTGGATCCAAACCAATTGGATGTAAATGGGTGTTTCGAAAGAAATATAATACAAATGGATCTGTTCAAACTTTCAAAGCAAGGCTAGTAGCCAAAGGATTTAGGCAAAAGGAAGGCATCGATTACTTTGATATATATGCTCCAGTCGCTAGACTAACATCAATAAGGATTCTTTTTGCTCTTGCGTCTATTAATGGATTATATGTGCATCAAATGGATGTCAAGACCGCTTTTCTTAATGGAGAATTAGATGAAGAGGTGTATATGGAACAACCGGAAGGATTCATCATGAACGGAAATGAAAATAAGGTTTGCAAACTAGTTAAATCCTTATATGGATTAAAACAAGCACCAAAACAATGGCATGAGAAATTTGACTCTGTAATTTTGTCTAATGGCTTCAAGCATAATAATGCTGACAAGTGCATTTACTCGAAATTTACAGATAAATATGGTGTTATAATATGCCTATATGTGGACGATATGCTCATATTTGGTACTAATATGGAAGGTATAAATGAGACAAAGAACTATTTAACTTCGTGTTTCAAAATGAAAGACCTAAACGAAGTTGATACTATTCTAGGAATTAAAGTAAGGAAACACCGTGAGGGATATGCTTTATGTCAATCTCACTACATTGAAAAGATACTTCTTAAATACAAGCATTTAAATTTTAAAGAAGCAAGCAGCCCTTATGATTCTTCTATCAAAATATTTGTAAATTCTGAAAGAGCAGTTGCTCAACTAGAATATGCAAGTGTGATCGGCAGTCTCATGTATGCCATGCATTGCACTCGTCCTGATATTTCTTATGTAGTGTGCAAACTGTCAAGGTATACAAATAATCCTAGTGTTTCACATTGGAAGGCAATCGGTAGAGTCTTAGGTTATATTAAAAGAACAAGCAAATTAGGACTCTACTATGGAAATTTCCCAGCAGTTCTAGAAGGATACTCAGATGCAAGTGGTTCGACACCTGAAAATGAAAATAGAGGAACTACTGGATGGATTTTTACTCTTGGAGGGGGAGCTTTATCATGGGCCTCCAAGAAACAAACAATTATCACACATTCCACAATGGAAGCAGAATTTGTTGCTTTGAATGCTTTAGCAAAGGAAGCAGAATGGCTAAGAAATCTGTTAACAGAGATAGAGTTGTGGCCACAACCATCATCAGCCATTTCTGTTTATTGTGATAGTGAAGCTACAATGTCTAGGGCATATAATAAGATTTATAATGGAAAATCTAGACATATAAGTTTGAGACATGCATATGTAAGGGAACTAATCGTGAATGGTATCATCACAATCACATATGTAAGATCAAAGAAAAATTTGGCAGACCCATTAACCAAGGGATTACCAAGAGAAATGGTTAAAACAACTAGTTGTGAAATGGGTTTAAAACCTTTTTAATCACCTGCAATAGAAACCCAACCTTACGCTCTATAGCCTAAAGTTTAATGGGTAACAACAAGTTGCAGTTAAGTGATTGACAAACATGAGGGACTCATTGTTTGTAATGTTACGTTTTGTGGTGACCATTTGTCCATAGTAACAAAGGACGGAAAGAATGGACACCTATATGAACATAAGAAACAATGTTTCAATAAAGTTTGGATATAACTTTATACATGTTCATGAAAACCAGGAGGAAATTAATAACCAATCTACGGTTATGATATTTTACAGAAGCAAAATAATATTTATGTGTTCATGTATTTCGCTTCATCATATAGGATTTTGGTTTAAAGTATTTACTACCAAATATTCTGTTGAAATTTAAATATATGGACTAAAGAGAAAAGTTTAAACCAAAAGGTACTTTCTCATATGCATAAATAAATAATTATTACAATCTTGTGGGGGATTATTGGGAAGATTGCAATAAGTATTTGTCCCACATCGACAAATATTATGTAGTATCTCTCCATATATACTAATGTTTGGAATAGGATATTGTGAGACAAAACAACATGTGCTTGAGATTGACACAATGGCTTGGGCTCAATGGGTTTGGGGCCTATATAATATTATTATGGGTCAAAGATGGGCACTTGGGCACTTGGGGCACGTGGGCGCGTGCGTGACCATACGGAACGGGTTCGCGGCAGCGTCTCCTCGCGAGCAACGGTCACAACAGTTCGTCTCTTATTTATACGGCTCCTTCCCAAACCCAGATTCAATTCCGAATTCCTCTTCCTCCTTCCTTCTTCTGCTTCTATAAAACAAATAGTTTGTTGTATCCTGGAGGGATCTCGCTGCCATTAAAACCATCGATATAGTGGGGGCGATAAATTCCTTAAGGAAAACGTATTCTACATGCCTCAAACGACATCATCCTCTGACTCTCTGGTTCAAACTGATTCGCAGATCTAATCAACAATCTTAAAGAATTTATTCATTATGGCGTCATCCGAATCGACATACAAGATAATGAATCAGGAATTCACCAAATTGGATCGTTTTGATGGCACAAACTACACCCGTTGGCAAGATAACATCATGTTTCTTCCGACTACACTCAAAATTGAGTACGTGCTTGATGAAAAACTGGAGCCAATACCACCGCCGACCGAAAAAGACACTGCGGATGTTATTGCCAAGAGAAAGAAGTGTGAAGAAGATGAAGTCGTCTGCAGAGGTCACATACTTAATACTTTGTCCGATCGGTTGTATGATTTATTCACATCTATCAAGTCACCGAGAGAAATATGGAAAAGTCTAGAGGCCAAATACAGCAACGAAAAACAAGGCGCAGATAAGTTTTTAATTTTCGAGTTCTTTGAATTTAAAATGCTTGATAACGTATCTGTTTTGGACCAAGTACATGAACTACAAGTGATATTCAATAAGTTGAGGAATGTTAAGATTGACATTCCTGAAGCTTTGCAAGTTGGGGCTGTGATGGCCAAACTCCCGAAAAATTGGAGTGATTATCAAAAGAAACTTATGCATTCTTCAGAGGATTTCACGATGGAACAGATTCAAAAACATTTTCGAATAGAGGAAGAAACCAGAAATCGTGAGAAGAAAGTTTTTGACTCTGCTGATGATTCCAATATTAACAATGTTCGAAACGACAATAAAACCTCTGGAAAATGCAAAAGAGAAAACAACAGCAAAGGCAAGGGTGACTGCTACTTTTGCGGCAAACCTGGACATTACAAATGCGACTGCAGATTTTTCAAAAGACAGAAAAAGGAGCAAGGACAGAACAATAACCAGGGTAAAAAGAACAATCAAGGCACTTTCAACAAGGCGAACATGGTTGAACAGGAAGTTTCAGAAATCGTTGCCATGGTTTCAAGAATGAACATCGATATGATCACAGAACTGAACATGGCAGATACTTCCAAAGATAATGATTGGTGGTATGACTCTGGGGCTACTATTCACGTATGCAACAACCAGTCGCTGTTCAAATCATATGAGAAGGTTTCTGACGATACTAAAGTACTTATGGGAAACCATAATGCTTCAAATATCGTTGGAAAAGGAAGCGTAGAATTAGAGTTCACTTCTGGCAAAAGGATTGTTCTTGTTAATGTTTTACATGTTCCAGAAATCAGAAAAAAATCTGGTTTATGCAAGTCTTCTCTGTAATAAGGGCGTTAAGGGTGTTTTAGACGGTAATAGTCTTATTCTGTCCAAGGGTGGTATGTTTGTTGGGAAAGGATATGCTTGTAATGGTATGTTTAAATTAAGTATTAATAAAATGAACGAATTTTCTTATGTTGTCGATTCATTTCATTTATGGCATAATAGATTAGCACATCTAAATTACAAAAATTTACAATTTATGTCTAAAGAAGGAATGATTTCATATGATAGTGTACACCAATCTAAATGTGAAATTTACATTGAAGCAAAGATGTGCAAAAAGCCTTTTCCAAAATCTGAAAGGAATACTAAACTACTTGAATTAATACATTCAGATATTTGTGAATTAAATGGTATATTGACTAGAGGTGGCAATAGGTACTTTATCACGTTTATAGATGATTATTCTAGATACACACACGTCTACTTAATGAAATCAAAAGATCAAGCTTTTGAAATGTTTAAGTGTTTCAAAACCAATGTTGAGAATCAAAAGGAAAAGAGGATTAAGGTGTTGCGAAGATATAGAGGTGGGGAATATTTTTCCTTGGAATTTTCATCCCTTTGCGAAGAAAATGGAATTATTCATCAATCAAGCGCACCTTATACCCCACAGCAAAATGGACTGGCTGAACGAAAAAATAGAACATTGGTTGAAATGACTAATGCTCTGATTTTAAATGCTAAACAACATGTCAATTTGTGGGGAGAAGCACTCTTAACGGCATGCCATTTGCATAATAGAATTCCATCAAAAAAGACTAAGGCTTCTCCTTACGAATTATGGAAAGGAAGAAAACCAAACTTGAAATATCTAAGAGTTTGGGGATGTTTAGCCTTTTATAGGGTCACAGATCCGAAAAGGATAAAACTTGGACCAAGAGCATTGAAAAGTATATTCGTAGGATATGCTGAAAATTCTAAAGCA
Source organism: Allium sativum (assembly GCA_030737875.1). NCBI lineage: Eukaryota > Viridiplantae > Streptophyta > Magnoliopsida > Asparagales > Amaryllidaceae > Allium > Allium sativum. Next base: position 415,305,237 of record CM060913.1, on the reverse strand, counting down.
TACAGACTATTAGATATAGAATCTAATGTAATTGTGGAATCAAGAGATGTAGAATTCATCGAAAATAAATTTATATGTGATTCCATGACAGTTTCGGATCCTACACAAATCATCCACAAAAGGAATGATGAAAACATTGAATGTAATTCTCCAAATAAAAGGAGGCTTCAGGATGTTCCTGATGAACCTAGAAGAAGCCAAAGACCAAGGAAAGCCAAAAGCTTAGATCCTGACTTTGTCTTACCAGATGATATAGTTCACCTTGTTGTTGGTGATAGGGATAAATTACTCGATGAGACAATTTTTATTTTGAATAACGAAGAAGATCCTAAAACTTTTAAAGAAGCTATTACTTCAAGGGATGCTGCTTTCTGGAAAGATGCAATACAGGATGAGATGGATTCAATTCTATCCAACAATACTTGGGTTCTAACAGATTTACCAATTGGATCCAAACCAATTGGATGTAAATGGGTGTTTCGAAAGAAATATAATACAAATGGATCTGTTCAAACTTTCAAAGAAAGGCTAGTAGCCAAAGGATTTAGGCAAAAGGAAGGCATCGATTACTTTGATAAATATGCTCCAGTCGCTAGACTAACATCAATAAGGATTCTTTTTGCTCTTGCGTCTATTCATGGATTACATGTGCATCAAATGGATGTCAAGACCGCTTTTCTTAATGGAGAATTAGACGAAGAGGTGTATATGGAACAACCGGAAGGATTCGTCATGAACGGAAATGAAAATAAGGTTTGCAAACTAGTTAAATCCTTATATGGATTAAAACAAGCACCAAAACAATGGCATGAGAAATTTGACTCTGTAATTTTGTCTAATGGCTTCAAGCATAATAATGCTGACAAGTGCATTTATTCGAAATTTACAGATAAATATGGTGTTATAATATGCCTATATGTGGACGATATGCTCATATTTGGTACTAATATGGAAGGTATAAATGAGACAAAGAACTATTTAACTTCGTGTTTCAAAATGAAAGACCTAAACGAAGTTGATACTATTCTAGGAATTAAAGTAAGGAAACACCGTGAGGGATATGCTTTATGTCAATCTCACTACATTGAAAAGATACTTCTTAAATACAAGCATTTAAATTTTAAAGAAGCAAGCAGCCCTTATGATTCTTCTATCAAAATATTTGCAAATTCTGAAAGAGCAGTTGCTCAACTAGAATATGCAAGTGTGATCGGCAGTCTCATGTATGCCATGCATTGCACTCGTCCTGATATTTCTTATGCAGTGTGCAAACTGTCAAGGTATACAAATAATCCTAGTGTTTCACATTGGAAGGCAATCGGTAGAGTCTTAGGTTATCTTAAAAGAACAAGCAAATTAGGACTCTACTATGGAAATTTCCCAGCAGTTCTAGAAGGATACTCAGATGCAAGTGGTTCGACACCTGAAAATGAAAATAGAGGAACTACTGGAAGGATTTTTACTCTTGGAGGGGGAGCTATATCATGGGCCTCCAAGAAACAAACAATTATCACACATTCCACAATGGAAGCAGAATTTGTTGCTTTGGATGCTTTAGCAAAGGAAGCAGAATGGCTAAGAAATCTGTTAACAGAGATAGAGTTGTGGCCACAACCATCATCAGCCATTTCTGTTTATTGTGATAGTGAAGCTACAATGTCTAGGGCATATAATAAGATTTATAATGGAAAATCTAGACATATAAGTTTGAGACATGCATATGTAAGGGAACTAATCGTGAATGGTATCATCACAATCACATATGTAAGATCAAAGAAAAATTTGGCAAACCCATTAACCAAGGGATTACCAAGAGAAATGGTTAAAACAACTAGTTGTGAAATGGGTCTAAAACCTTTTTAATCACCTGCAATAGAAACCCAACCTTACGCTCTATAGCCTAAAGTTTAATGGGTAACAACAAGTTGAAGTTAAGTGATTAACAAACATGAGGGACTCATTGTTTGTAATGTTACGTTTTGTGGTGACCATTTGTCCATAGTAACAAAGGACGGAAAGAATGGACACCTATATGAACATAAGAAACAATGTTTCAATAAAGTTTGGATATAACTTTATACATGTTCATGAAAACCAGGAGGAAATTAATAACCAATCTACGGTTATGATATTTTACAGAAGCAAAATAATATTTATGTGTTCATGTATTTCGCTTCATCATATAGGATTTTGGTTTAAAGTATTTACTACCAAATATTCTGTTGAAATTTAAACATATGGACTAAAGAGAAAAGTTTAAACCAAAAGGTACTTTCTCATATGCATAAATAAATAATTATTACAATCTTGTGAAGGATTATTGGGAAGATTGCAATAAGTATTTGTCCCACATCGGCAAATATTATGTAGTATCTCTCCCTATATACTAATGTTTGGAATAGGATATTGTGAGACAAAACAACATGGGCTTGAGAATGACACAATGGCTTGGGCTCAATGGGTTTGGGGCCTATATAATATTATTATGGGTCAAAGATGGGCACTTGGGCACTTGGGGCGCGTGCGTGACCGTACGGAACGGGTTCGCCTATTGCGAACAATCTTGATTTTTTGAACGGCAGCGTCTCCTCGCGAGCAACAGTCACAACTGTTCGTCTCTTATTTATACGGCTCCTTCCCAAACCCAGATTCAATTCCGAATTCCTCTTCCTCCTTCCTTCTTATGCTTCTGTAAAACAAATAGTTTGTTGTATCCTGGAGGGATCTCGCTGCCATTAAAACCATCGATATAGTGGGGGCGATAAATTCCTTAAGGAAAACGTATTCTACGTGCCTCAAACGACATCATCCTCCGACTCTCTGGTTCAACCTGATTCGCAGATCTAATCAACAATCTTAAGGAATTTATTCGTTATGGCGTCATCCGAATCGACATACAAGATAATGAATCAGGAATTCACCAAATTGGATCGTTTTGATGGCACAAACTACACCCATTGGCAAGATAACATCATGTTTCTTCTGACTACACTCAAAATTGCGTACGTGCTTGATGAAAAACCGGAGCCAATACCACCCCGAATGAAAAAGACACTTCAGATGTTATTGCCAAGAGAAAGAAGTGTGAAGAAGATGAAGTCGTCTGCAGAGGTCGCATAATACTCTGTCCGATCGGTTGTATGATTTATTCACATCTGTCAAGTCACCAAGAGAAATATGGAAAAGTCTAGAGGCCAAATACAGCAACGAAAAACAAGGCGCAGATCAGTTTTTAATTTTCGAGTTCTTTGAATTTAAAATGCTTGATAACGTATCTGTTCTGGACCAAGTACATGAACTACAAGTGATATTCAATAAGTTGAGGAATGTTAAGATTGACATTCCTGAAGCTTTGCAAGTTGGGGCTGCGATGGCCAAACTCCCGAAAAATTGGAGTGATTATCGAAAGAAACTTATGCATTCTTCAGAGGATTTCACGATGGAACAGATTCAAAAACATCTTTGAATTGAGGAAGAAACCAGAAATCGTGAGAAGAAAGTTTTTGACTCTGCTGATGCTTCCAATATTAACAATATTGGAAACGACAATAAAACCTCTGGAAAACGCAAAAGAGAAAACAAAAGCAAAGGCAAGGGTGACTGCTACTTTTGCGGCAAACCTGGACATTACAAACGCGACTGCAGATTTTTCAAAAGACAGAAAAAGGAGCGAGGACAGAACAATAACCAGGGCAAAAAGAACAATCAAGGCACTTTCAACAAGGCGAACATGGTTGAACAGGAAGTTTCAGAAATCGTTGCCATGGTTTCAAGAATGAACATCGATATGATCACAGAACTGAACATGGCAGATACTACCAAAGATAATGATTGGTGGTATGACACTGGAGCTACTATTCACGTATGCAACAACCAGTCGCTGTTCAAATCATATGAGAAGGTTTCTGACGATACTAAAGTACTTATGGGAAACCATAATGCTTCAAATGTCGTTGGAAAAGGAAGCGTATAATTAGAGTTCACTTCTGGCAAAAGGATTGTTCTTGTTAATGTTTTACATGTTCCAGAAATCAGAAAAAATCTGGTTTCTGCAAGTCTTCTCTGTAATAAGGGCGTTAAGGGTGTTTTAGATGGTAATAGTCTTATTCTGTCCAAGGGTGGTATGTTTGTTGGAAAGGATATGCTTGTAATGGTATGTTTTAATTAAGTATTAATAAAATGAACGAATTTGCTTATGTTGTCGATTCATTTCATTTATGGCATAATAGATTAGCACATCTAAATTACAAAAATTTACAATTTATGTCTAAAGAAGGAATGATTTCATATGATAGTGTACACTAATCTAAATGTGAAATTTGCATTGAAGCAAAGATGTGCAAAAAGCCATTTCCAAAATCTGAAAGGAATACTAAACTACTTGAATTAATACATTCAGATATTTGTGAATTAAATGGTATATTGACTAGAGGTGGCAATAGGTACTTTATCACGTTTATAGATGATTATTCTAGATACACACACGTCTACTTAATGAAATCAAAAGATCAAGCTTTTGAAATGTTTAAGCGTTTCAAAACCAATGTTGAGAATCAAAAGGAAAAGAGGATTATGGTGTTGTGAAGTGATAGAGGTGGGGAATATTTTTCCTTGGAATTTTCATCCTTTTGCGAAGAAAATGGAATTATTCATCAATCAAGCGCACCTTATACCCCACAGCAAAATGGACTGGCTGAACGAAAAAACAGAACATTGGTTGAAATGACTAATGCTCTGATTTTAAATGCTAAACAACATGTCAATTTGTGGGGAGAAGCACTCTTAACGGCATGTCATTTGCATAACAGAATTCCATCAAAAAAGACTAAGACTTCTCCTTACGAATTATGGAAAGGATGAAAACCAAACTTGAAATATCTAAGAGTTTGGGGATGTTTAGCCTTTTATAGTGTCACAGATCCGAAAAGGATAAAACTTGGACCAAGAGCATTGAAAAGTATATTCGTAGGATATGCTGAAAATTCTAAAGCATACAGACTATTAGATATAGAATCTAATGTAATTGTGGAATCAAGAGATGTAGAATTCATCGAAAATAAATTTATATGTGATTCCATGACAGTTTCGGATCCTACACAAATCATCCACAAAAGGAATGATGAAAACATTGAATGTAATTCTCCAAATAAAAGGAGGCTTCAGGATGTTCCTGATGAACCTAGAAGAAGCCAAAGACCAAGGAAAGCCAAAAGCTTAGATCCTGACTTTGTCTCACCAGATGATATAGTTCACCTTGTTGTTGGTGATAGGGATAAATTACTCGATGAGACAATTTTTATTTTGAATAACGAAGAAGATCCTAAAACTTTTAAAGAAGCTATTACTTCAAGGGATGCTGCTTTCTGGAAAGATGCAATACAGGATGAGATGGATTCAATTCTATCCAACAACACTTGCGTTCTAATAGATTTACCAATTGGATCCAAACCAATTGGATGTAAATGGGTGTTTCGAAAGAAATATAATACAAATGGATCTGTTCAAACTTTCAAAGCAAGGCTAGGAGCCAAAGGATTTAGGCAAAAGGAAGGCATCGATTACTTTGATACATATGCTCCAGTCGCTAGACTAACATCAATAAGGATTCTTTTTGCTCTTGCGTCTATTCATGGATTATATGTGCATCAAATGGATGTCAAGACCGCATTTCTTAATGAAGAATTAGACGAAGAGGTGTATATGGAACAACCGGAAGGATTCGTCACGAATGGAAATGAAAATAAGGTTTGCAAACTAGTTAAATCCTTATATGGATTAAAACAAGCACCAAAACAATGGCATGCGAAATTTGACTCTGTAATTTTGTCTAATGGCTTCAAGCATAATAATGCTGACAAGTGCATTTACTCGAAATTTACAGATAAATATGGTGTTATAATATGCCTATATGTGGACGATATGCTCATATTTGGTACTAATATGGAAGGTATAAACGAGACAAAGAACTATTTAACTTCGTGTTTCAAAATGAAAGACCTAAACGAAGTTGATACTATTCTAGGAATTAAAGTAAGGAAACACCGTGAGGGATATGCTTTATGTCAATCTCACTACATTGAAAAGATACTTCTTAAATACAAGCATTTAAATTTTAAAGAAGCAAGCAGCCCTTATGATTCTTCTATCAAAATATTTGCAAATTCTGAAAGAGCAGTTGCTCAACTAGAATATGCAAGTGTGATCGGCAGTCTCATGTATGCCATGCATTGCACTCGTCCTGATATTTCTTATGCAGTGTGCAAACTGTCAAGGTATACAAATAATCCTAGTGTTTCACATTAGAAGGCAATCGGTAGAGTCTTAGGTTATCTTAAAAGAACAAGCAAATTAGGACTCTACTATGGAAATTTCCCAGCAGTTCTAGAAGGATACTCAGATGCAAGTGGTTCGACACCTGAAAATGAAAATAGAGGAACTACTGGATGGATTTTTACTCTTGGAGGGGGAGCTATATCATGGGCCTCCAAGAAACAAACAATTATCACACATTCCACAATGGAAGCAGAATTTGTTGCTTTGGATGCTTTAGCAAAGGAAGCAGAATGGCTAAGAAATCTGTTAACAGAGATAGAGTTGTGGCCACAACCATCATCAGTCATTTCTGTTTATTGTGATAGTGAAGCTACAATGTCTAGGGCATATAATAAGATTTATAATGGAAAATCTAGACATATAAGTTTGAGACATGCATATGTAAGGGAACTAATTGTGAATGGTATCATCACAATCACATATGTAAGATCAAAGAAAAATTTGGCAGACCCATTAACCAAGGGATTACCAAGAGAAATGGTTAAAATAACTAGTTGTGAAATGGGTCTAAAACCTTTTTAATCACCTGCAATAGAAACCCAACCTTACGCTCTATAGCCTAAAGTTTAATGGGTAACAACAAGTTGCAGTTAAGTGATTGACAAACATGAGGGACTCATTGTTTGTAATGTTACGTTTTGTGGTGACCATTTGTCCATAGTAACAAAGGACGGAAAGAATGGACACCTATATGAACATAAGAAACAATGTTTCAATAAAGTTTGGATATAACTTTATACATGTTCATGAAAACCAGGAGGAAATTAATAACCAATCTACGGTTATGATATTTTACAGAAGCAAAATAATATTTATGTGTTCATGTATTTCGCTTCATCATATAGGATTTTGGTTTAAAGTATTTACTACCAAATATTCTGTTGAAATTTAAATATATGGACTAAAGAGAAAAGTTTAAACCAAAAGGTACTTTCTCATATGCATAAATAAATAATTATTACAATCTTGTGGGGGATTATTGGGAAGATTGCAATAAGTATTTATCCCACATCGGCAAATATTATGTAGTATCTCTCCCTATATACTAATGTCTGGAATAGGATATTGTGAGACAAAACAACATGGGCTTGAGAATGACACAATGGCTTGGGCTCAATGGGTTTGGGGCCTATATAATATTATTATGGGTCAAAGATGGGCACTTGGGGCACGTGGGCGCGTGCGTGACCGTACGGAACGGGTTCGCCTATTGCGAACAGTCGTGATTTTTTGAACGACAGCGTCTCCTCGTGAGCAACGGTCACAACTGTTCGTCTCTTATTTATATGGCTCCTTCCCAAACCCAGATTCAATTCCGTATTCCTCTTCCTCCTTCCTTCTGCTTCTGTAAAACAAATAGTTTGTTGTATCCTGGAGGGATCTCGCTGCCATTAAAACCATCGATATAGTGAGGGCGATAAATTCCTTAAGGAAAACGTATTCTACGTGCCTCAAAAGACATCATCCTCCGACTCTCTGGTTCAACCTGATTCGCAGATCTAATCAACAATTGTTCCTACATTTTAATTCAATCATATTGCTCTAACTCTTATTGCAGTTTACAATCCTCAGTCAGATATAAGAGGCAAACTGATGCCTTTCGATCCCTCCAATGGCTATTATTCTTCGCTCATGCTTGAAGGTTCCATTTCCTTCCCTGTCGATTTCTTTTGGAAGCTATCTTTCCTCTTCTCAGCGTGATTTGAGGTGGCCTGCGCTTTTGTACATGCTCTGCTCTTTTTACTTAATTAACAATCGAAGCTTGGTGGCTCTATTTCCTTCCCCACCGATCTGTTCTGTCATATATCTTTCCGCAGCAAAGAGTGATTTGTGGGGTCTGCGGCTTTTTTGAAGCTCTTCCCTTTTACCTAATTAACATTGAATTTCAGCCGGACTTTGATGTTAAAAGTGACAGATGCTGAACCTTATGGAAGATCTCCCAACAGCTAAAGACCTACCAATATTTGTAAGTTAATGTTGGTTTTTCTAAAAAAAATTCACATTTTTTATATTAAACGACTGTTGCATTCTCTTGTTCTTAGTAATTGTAATATGGCTTAGTTTAGCAATACTTTTTTTGGTTTTAGCCGTACTTTTAATCTTTAAGTATATGATGGAAAGATTATATTTTAGGTTGTTTTTCCAGTCACGTTTTTATATAATTTGAATTTGGAGCAATGTATATTTAAAAAAATTCTCCTTCAATATTTATTTGAAACACAACAAGAAAAACCAAGTGCTACATTAGGATTAACACGAGAATGAAAGTTATTGATAGTACATAAGCATCTTTATGGTTAGCTCTTTCACGATGAAGCTTTATTTGTCCTTCAGCAATGTAGCTAACAACATTATGTGGTACTGAGACAGAAGGTTGTCCAATATTCGAAGTTGCTTAACTGGAAAATTTGAGATTACGAATGGGATTCGAAGAAATGTATTATTTGAATGATCATCATGAACTAGATTTGCTACTTCACAAATTTTTTGCTTGAGGTTATTCCCTATTGCTAATAATATTCTTTCATGGTTAGTAAATTTGTGTTATTTCCATGTTTATTTTATCTTTCTTTGTTTTTTCCCTTTATCTCCTTATTAGGTAGCTCTACACACATTCATCTTATCATATGAATTTTCTATGGCTTTAGGTTAACCTACATTATAAAAAATTAGCTGTGTTTCTGTTCAATTTTTATCTCTTGACATTTAGGGTGATGTATTGTATACGGGCAACCTTAAGTATTGATGCTATCTTTTAAAATGTTAATGGAATTTAATTCTCATAATCATTAAAGAATCACGTTTGCTAACTTCATATATTCAATTTCGGTTGATGGACAATAATAATGAGCATGCTTTATTCTGTTAATTATTGAAGCTACCATTGTCAGTAGTAAAAGTGATTCTTCTAACATAATTTGTCTTTTAAAGTTCATGGGTAAACTTTTAGCAGTAAAAGTGAATTTTCTTCCCTACATTAGTGGATAATATCATATTGTACCAACAACCAAAAACTGGTGCATGACGTTCACACTGTGTTACGATGTAATCATGTTGCCTATGTATCAGAATAGTACTGCTTATTAAAATTTTACATGGATATGAACAAGTTGCACAACTGTAATGGTCTTCTGCAGCCTCACTAATTTTTTTCTTTTTTGATGCAATTTTAGATTACAATGAAGTCTAACTTTCTCCGCGTAATTCTAACCAATAATTAATGTGTATTTTTCAGTAATATCAGATTTATAGATTTGCATTCGCATTGTCTAAAGTGGTTTTGTTTATCCAGGCGGGTTTAACTTCCTACAAGATAATGTTCAAGTGATAGCTGGCGGGTGTACCCATGTAGTGTTGATGCGGCCAATTAAGTTGGCATAATTATTAGTCAATTTTTAACCTTTATTTGTTGGTGTAACAGCCGCAAGACACAAAAAGAGATATGTCACAAAAGGAAAGAATAACGGACACGATATTGCTATTAATGTTACTTTTTATTTTGTACTATGAATTTATACAACTGTTTTAATGTCACTTCTATGGCGATTTTGTATCTCTTAGGGAAAGTTTTGTATCTCTTAGGGGAAGTTCACTGTCCACGTTATCTTTTAGTCAAGCCTTATGGAAAAGAGTTATGAGAATATTTTGTGTCATTACATAATAAAAAAATTAGACAAAATTATCTTTAAGCAAAAATAAAAAATATGCTGATTTGAGTTAAATATTATTCTTATATAGGGCAAAAAAAGTGCAATGATAATTGCACATATGAAAGCGGGTAGACTGAAGCCAGGAAAGTTGTTGATATGCAAGGCATAGCTGAATTGGCCAAGCCGTATGCATGAATTTCTACTTGCTTGATGAAAGTACTGATATATGTAGGTGATATATCATATATGTAGCAAGTTGGTGAAACTGGAGTTGTCAATAGGTAGAGCATGCATGATGGACGGTATCAGTAGAGCAGAAACTGCAGTATGTGCGATAACAACTGAAGCGTGCATGTTAGGGAATGTCATTGGACTACAACAGGAGGAAGTATAGCATGAATTACAGCAGCAGATGCATGTATGGTGGAGAATGTCATTGTTCAGCTTGCATTGGGAGTTAACCTATAAAACCTTAAGTTGTTTATAATTGTATGTTCATGACCTATTAAATATATAACTTGTGCCATAGTATTACATAATTGTTTTTCTTTTACTATGCCACAATGATTGGGCATGTTTTGAGTGTATGTACCAAGAGAGCTATAGCGCCCAAGAATGATTTGTGATTTATTTTTAATCCAGTTGGCAGGAAGTGTTTGCCATTCGTTTTAATCTTCCATAGAAAGTTTAAATATAAACATTGAAAATATCTGATCTTTTGCTTCTTAGCTTGAAATGAAATATTTTTTCTATATCATATTCACGCAATGTCTACATGTCAAAATTAAAGTGATTTATCATGATTTTGCGGTTTGGGTTGTATTATAGCGGAAAAGTATGTTGCAAATTGTGATGTTTAATGTGTTCTGCTACAAACTCGCATGTTACACAAGAAAAATTCCATCTCTTATGCACAAGTGACTAACCAGGTTGATACACGTTCTTTCTTCAATAAATAGCAATGGAAGTCAACAATTTGAAAAAAAGGATTAGGTAGAAAAATAATAGTTCATAAATTTCATATAATAGATCAAACGGGGGTTATTTCTAATTACAAAGAATGTATAACCGCAAGCCGTGTGCGTAGCACGGGTTCACACTTGTGATATTGGTATAATGGAGGAATTAATCACCAATCTAATGTCAATTGAGGTTCAGATGCAGGAAAGAAAAGAAAATAAGTCATGGGAAAAGAAATCAATAGCATTTAAAGCATTAGCTGAAGATTCTGACCCAGATAGTGATGATGAAGAAGAGACTACCCTAATGTAAATAATTTAGAAAATTCCTGAGATACGAAAAAAGAAATAATTTCAAGAGAAATGAGCAAAGAAACTCTATGAAAAATAATGAAATCCCGAATAATGTTACATGTTACAACTACAACGAATTAGGCCATCTGCAAAGATTCTGTTCATATCCGGAGAAACAAAATCAACCGAAAAATGATAATTCATCAAAGAAGATAAAAAAGAGTGTATGCAGCAACTTAGGATGGTTCCAATTCATCAATATTTACGAAGATCAAGAAACGAATAATTCAAATATTTACTTCACAGCAATTCGCGAATCAGAAGAAATCGAAGAACGATTCAAAAAATAGGCACGCCTTTATAATAATATTAATTTTTTGTTTGAATGATAATTTGCTTTGTTTGAAAATTTAAATTTTAAAATTCAAAATTTGAAAATTCGAAATTTGAAAATTTGAATTTTAAAAATTAAAATAATAATATAAAAAGTATTTTATAATAACTATTATCCTAGGAACTAATTAAATAAGAAATATAGGATATAAATAAATCAAGAAATCAAAAGTCAAAATATCTTTCCAAAAACCCGAAGACATACTGACATTCCTATTTGTGCATGTCGACATATGTGCATTTTGAAATTTGAAATTCAAAAATTTGAATTCCAAACTCTTGAATTTCCCTCCAACCTTTTCACCAACTCTAATGTACTAAAAAGGTATCCCTTTACCAGTTTATCTACCTATTCCGATCATCTCTTTCTACCTTTATTTCAAAATTCAAATTATTCTTCATATTCCTATAACTCTTCAAAACTATTCTCCAATAGCTTCTTTAAGTACTCCAAACACAATGGGGATAAGCAGGGCTACCAAAGCTTTCCTCTACAATAACCTGGATGATATTAAAGATTACATTAGCTATGTAAACTTTGGTAAAGTCGACATAGGAAAATTTTCTATTTTTGGTGATTTTGCTACTTAAGATCTTGAATCTCTTGTTCGTCGAAATGAAGTTTTAAGTCTCATTGATTCTCAGGAAAACGATGAAATTTTCTATCCAAATCTTGTTAACATGTTTTATGCAAACTGGAATCGTATTTTTTATCAAGGAAATGAAAACGAAACTTGGAGTACCGTTAAAGGCACTAGAGTTGTTTTGAATTGTGAAGTTTTAAGTGCTATTTTGGGTTGCAAGAATTCAGGAATGGATCTTGTGGATTTTGTAGTCAATCAAAGTGATTTAGAAACTTTTCATCATATGTTTGAAAACAATGAAAATATGAAATTCAAAAACTATTCTTATCGTCCAAAAGCAAGAATAGTCAACTTACTTCCTTAACATACCATCATCCCTCATTCCGAAAATTTCAACAACCCTACCATGAAAGTTAATAAAGCTCTCTTTTCTATTTTTGTAAATTATGACATCAATTGGACTCAAGTAAATTTAAGTGAGTTTCTTCCAAAGGATAATTCTCTAAAATAAAATACGTTATATCATGCATGGAGTTTATCTTTCATGTATTTTCAAATATTTTGGTATCGATTTCAAAGGAAAAGAGTTTATTTCTAGAAAAGTTTTCAATTTCGGAAATATATTTATTATGAAGGTTCCACTAGTATTTCATCCATATGAAACATATGCGGAAAAACGAGCAAGATTGGAACAGGAAGAAGAAACCAATCATAGGGATATCGAAGAAGAGGAAGAAGACACTTCCTTAGAAAGCATTGAATTTCCCGCTAACCCTTTCATGAAAACTCTTCTCAAAAACCAAATGATTCTAGCCAAAAACCAAAAGACACTTAAGAGATCATTTAATAAGAAATTCGAAAAGATGTCTAAATGAGTAAGTTCTTTGGGAAAGTTGGAAGAAGACTTTGTTTGTCATCCTTCACCTCCTCCTTCGCTGAATTTTAAGTTTATTGTCTTGTTGTATTAGTTTGTATTTCGATTTCTGTATTTCCATCTTATGTTATGTACTAGTTTCATATATCATTATCATTAGTTTGAAATGAAGCTTCGTACTTCTGTTAATTCTTGTTTAAGTATCTCTGGAATAGTTATTAAATTAGGTAAAACAAGTTTATATAAGCCAAAAAAAATCAAAAATCACAAAACACTTCAAAATAATTAGAAATAATATGTGTGTCGACTTATAACTAGTTATATGTCGACATATAATAGTTCAAAATTCCAAATTTATTTAAATTTAAAAATTGCTTTAAACAACAAATGTCTATTCAATTCTAATGAATTTCAGAGCCTATTTATACCTATTTCTTCCAGAAAAACTTCTCTATTTATTCCTCCTACATTTCCTTTTACTATTTCTTAATAAGTCCAAAACTATGGCTACTCAAATCCATAATCTAAGTGAGAATCTTGAAGAAATCCTTAATTCTTTTAAGAATATATTCTCTATATCATTCTTTGAAATCAGCGTCACTTAGAATTAAGTCAAATACAAATGATAAATCAACAAGAGAAGCATTTTGATGCAATTCAATGGATGATCGCTTTTCTTTCAAAAGATGAAGACAACAACATCGTAGCACCTCTCACCTAAGACAACGAAGACTAGGATGTTATAAAAGCTGATCCAATCTTCAGTGGGGATGGCTAGGTAGAAGTACCTCGAAATGTGTGAATTTATCTTCATTTGTGTGGTTTGATTGAATTGTTTTGAATTTAAACTTGTAAAAAAAACAACTTTAAGTTTGGTGTGCTTTGGATTGGATTTGATTGTGTTGACATATATTTGATATATATTGAATTAGTTTGGTCTGATTTATATCTCTTCAATTGTAGTTTTTAGTTTATATTCATTCAAATCATTACTTAAAATAGTTAGAATATTATAGTTTATAGTTTAATTATTATATTAGTTTCCAATTAGAAAAGTATTGGTAAAATCATTTTATTCTTGGTTCTAGAAATATGCCTTAATTTTAGGGGGAGTGTTGTAGTTTAGTCAGGATTATAGTTTCCTTTATGACAAAGGGGAGAACTATAAAATAAGGATTACTTTAAGAGGGAGCTAGTTATTATAAAAAGAAGACAATGGAGTAGGGGGTAACTGGAGAATCAAAACATCATGTATGACCAGGTATGAATATTTTACAACCAAGGTTGCCATCACTAAAAAGGGAAAGGGGGAGATTATTGGGGACTGAGATGTTGATGATGATAGTTTTGATGACAACAACCTTGTTTCAACTTTGTTTCAATTATTATTATAAAATATATACTAACAGTGTTATCTAGAATATATACACATAGGAAATTTATGCAAGTAATGAATATTGAAGTCTGTATAGTTCTGAGAATTAAGATTTTAAAGTAGAAGAGTTTAGAATTCAAGAATCATGAGTGTCGTGAATTCAAGAGTTCCAGATTCAAGACTCATGAGTATCATGAATTCCAGAGTTCAAGAAATATAGAGTAATTGTGTCTAGATATATTGTTAAAACTCTAGTTAGCACTAAATGCTGATTTCAAGCTTAATTCCGATTTCAAAATCCTTTTCAAGAGATTTCAAAATTATCTCCTTGTTTTAAATCTATTTTTCAAATGATTTCAAAATTACTTCCTTGTTTTAAAATTTATTTTTCAAATGATTTCAAAGTTACTTCCTTATTTTAAATTTATACTTCTTTATGTTTACAAATATTTTAACCTTCTCGAATTTTATTATAACTCCTGTTTTTAAATTATACTTAATATATTTTAACTCCAAATTTAAATAAGTTTTTCTTATAAATTTAATACTAATTTTATTATAATTAATCATATTTTTAATTTCCTTATTTATATTACGTTCATAGTTTTATATTTATACTTTTATATCATTTTATATTTGAATTTTAAACATTTTTTAATGTCATTTAAAATTATATTTTTACTTAATATACTCTATTTCAGTACAAAGGAAAATACTTTGTTTTAACTCAGGAATTTCCATAATTTATTTAAACATTACTTGATTCAGTTTAAAATTTTATTTTTGAATTTTTATAGAGGGATGTCGACATACTAAGTTTATGTATGTCGACAAAGGAGCCGATTTATTTCTAAATTTTGAAAAGTTGTGTCTTTTGAATTAAAATCTTTTCTAAAAGGATGTGTCTATTGAAAAACTATATAAAGGCTTCAGAATTCGAATTTTTTAATCACTTTACATGTTCTTTTTCTTCTCTAATCATTCTACCATTATTTTTCTTAAATTCTTAACTTTCTACAGTTATACTTTACCAATTTACATAAAAATTATATCATTCTTCCTCTCTTTCGATTATGAATTAAACTTTCTTTAAAATTCAAGTGCTGCTTAAGAGTTATAGGATGTTTGTAATCAAATATCTCAAGATCAAGTCCTATCGAGTCAATATTACAAAAACTGATAAGAGAAGGGTGTAACAGTCCTTAAAAAGTGAAATTTTGCTAAGAAGCTCAGAATTCGATGAGATAAATTTTTGGATTCATAATGACAAATCATTGTTGAATTCCAAAATGCGCGTCAAACGGAGTTAGCATGCGGCCGTGCAGGGAAGACACATTTGCTAATAAACTGACGTTCAGTATACAACAATATGGAGATGATCTCAGAATTTGATTCCATTTTTTGGATTCGTATTGTCGAATAATGGTTAAATCCAAAAGGCCATGATTTTTAGAATTAATGTGTGAGCGTGCAAGACGAAAAGGTATGCAAAAATCGCATTTTTTGGAGCTTATTTGATCTAGGGAGAAAATTAAACAAAAGATCAAACAAGCTCGGACTTCGACAAAACTTGGTTTGTTGGATTCGAATGGTGTATTATCTCGTATCATATTGGTAGAGAAAATGGGGACAGTTTGCAGACGGACAGTCGGAGAGAGCGAGAGATAAATTCCTATATAACTCTAGCTCTCTCCTCTTTCTCCCCACTTCTCTCATTTTCCTCCCTCTTCAAATTTCCCAAATTAATGGAAACCTTAACCCTAGCTCCATCTCCCCCTCCTTCCTCCTCCTAGCCGCCTAACCCCACCCTCCCCCTACCCCACGTCAGACCACCCCTCCCTCCAACGCAACCCTCGGCACCTTCCCCCTACAGCCAACTGCGGCAGCCACCCCTTCCCTCTTCCTTCTTCACTCAAAAATTCCTCTTTTCCTCCTTCTAAACCTTCCTACAACTCCTACCTCTCCTCCTCCCTCCTCTAAACACCACTTTCACCCTCTTTCCTCTCTTTAATTCCTTCACAAAGTCTGGAGAGCAGAGATAAGGGTTCGAGCACCCCGCACGAGTGTTGGAACAAAGGTTGAGCACTTTGGGTCTTTGGATTGCTGCATGCAAGCTTGGGAAGGTTGCATTCATCCACAAATTAAAGAATAGACGGAGTGGAACTCGCGGTGAGAAATTTTATCTCACTTTTAAGAAGGGGTAGATAGGTTTATAGAATTGGTAAATACTTTTAGTAAGTTAAAATATGATTTTAACTAGTACATGATATGTAAATATCTTTAGCAAGTTAAAAATATATTTTTAACGAATGTACGACATGGAATAAATTCTAGTTAGTTAAAAATGTGATTTTTAACTAATGCGTGCAACATAGTTTACATGCATGAGATGTAAATAAAAATATAGCCATATTATGGAATTGTAACTAGAATAAATAAAATCAGCTACAGATTAAAATGATAATAAAATTTATTGAGACGTTTGGTAAGCGATAAACGATGTAAGAATATTATTTTTAATCATTATGCAAGTAAGTGTATTTGATTTGGGTAGTTGGTGTCTAGAAATATTTAATCATGTTTGTTGATGTTCATTATTGCATACATGCATGCATATATATCTTATTAGTTCAACATTCGAACTATTCACAACTTATTTGCATTAGAAGCGTTGTATGGACATGTTGCACTCACATGACAAACAACGTGGATGGACGCTTGGGGCGCCTTAAATGGCATCAGATGTTGAGTATTTATTTATTTATGATTTTTTTGCGTGCATTAAATGCGAATGATGGACTATGGATTAATTAAACATCACCATAGAATAGGAAACAGATGTTGGACTATACTACATAAGCATATCTGGACATACCCATATAAGCATGTAACTGCTTGATGCTTATATGATGTGAACCGTATTGTATTTATTTATTTGATGCTATACGACGAGAACAATGACTAGAGATCAGGTATACTGCATATTGATCAGAGGCGGCAGAAGGCATGATTTGGACCTAATTGAACACATAAATAAATTTGTAAGATTAATAATAAACCCTACACAGGTCGGGAGGTGACAAAAGCATATATGTCACTCTTGCGTAGTTATGGTACATCGGGATTGGGGTAATTAAATTGTACACATCGCATGGGGCGATGTGTAAGGCACAATGGTTGTTCACATGATTTTTAATTCCCACACGGGCATTGACATGATTTATTTCTACACATCTCTCAGTGTACACAAGTTGTATGGATATACTATGATTTATTGGAGCCGTTTAAGGGCATTTTCGATCTTTTGGAGCCCTCCGTACAAAGGAGGTTATGATGAAATTTTCCAAAATTTAAAGGCGTTAGCCAAATATTTAATCAAATAAATAGTTTGGAAGACGTCGAACGAATCATATTTTTATATGAAAATATAAATTAAAACAAAACAAACAGCGCAGCGGTAGTTTGCGTTTTCGACTCATAATTTTAAACGAGTATACCGGGAGATCCGACCATTGGATTTTCCCAAATTTGGAACCGTTGGGTTCATTTTGAAAAGATCTTTCCAATTATAATAAATACGTTAAGATCCGACAGTTAGATCGTTAGAAATGTTTAATTCAAAATTGAATTAAATCAGTGCCCGTGCAGTCGAATGACCTGAAACGTCGTGTGACTGAATTGAGTTATCTTTACATATATAAAGATAGCGAGGGATCGTTTAAATTAAAATAAGTAATTTAGATGTGAGTAAACTAATTATGATTGGTTTGTAAAAAATAAAATGGTTAAGTGTGATTTGGCAAGAAAACTAATTAAATGAATTTTGGGTATTGTAACGACCCGACAATCAATTTGAGCTGACTAATATCCTACACATTCCGACTATCGAAGTGTTTTGACCCTCGTTGTCAATACGGAGAGACCGGTTGGATATATTATCCGAAATCACTCTGTATAGGCATAAGCGCTGCGAATTTTGATTATGCTGAAGACAATTGAAGACGGAGTGAAATGCAAGGGTCATCCTGTTCCAGAATGGTGTTTTCTGTTTGTCCAGTCCCGGGACAACTTGTATGGACGAATGTCTGACAGAGTATTCCTAACGGTCACATAAAACGGTCACATAAAACGGTTACATAAAATTCATTTCTTTTAGCTTTTATACTGGTAATTTTTGGGAAGATCAATTAGTGATTTGACGGATTTGACGATGTGGCATTCAAAGTGTATGATGGCCAGATGTTCTGAAAGTTAGACGTAGCCTCAAGCCTCATCAACCAGGAAATGGCAAAAATCGGGCAGGCAGCATGGCTATGTGGGTCGCTCCCATTAGGGTGTATAATCACCTATCTAGAGAAATTCCTTTACTTCTTTAATCTATTTCTATGTTGTCCCTTTTCGGGAAACGGTGGTTTGAGCCCAATCGTTGGTGATATACATTCGATACACTCAAGCGAAATGAGTGGTCGGTCATGTGTGGGCCGGGTTGCAAGACGTTCTTGTTGAACCCAGGTGTATTCGTCTCTAGAGATACATCATCGGAAGGTGGTCCCATACCTTGTCATAGTTGGAATCCAATCTCCAATAAGCGCCCTGCGGTTTTTTATTTCATACTATGTATGTAGAGCGTGAGATGCAAGCGTTCTGCTATTTGGTTATTTACTTGATTAGACATTATTATAATACCACTGGATTTTGATATCAAAATATTTTGGGTTATAGTAAGGTAAAAATCGTCCATGTTTATGTGTGGGTTGGTCTTACTATTATCCTTTTGTTTCAATAGGGATTTTCAAAATTAAATGTATTGTTGGAATTTACTCACACCAGTCCCATGACTGACCCAGAGTTTATTTTGTTTGTTTTTCCCTAAACTCTTGGGTGCCTAAATTTGTATGGGCAGTCAAATTTTTTCAGGCTTTATAGATACAATTGGAGGAGCTTGAAGCAGGAGTCTTCACTATTGGTTATTTAGAGTTATTTCCGCTGTATCAAATGTTATGTTGTACTCTGATATGGTATGTATATACAAAACAGATTTGTATTTCAAAATTATGTTATATAATATATTTTATTCATTCTGCTGTGAGATTCGTGTTTACTCTGATTCTGGTCAATTGTGTTCTTCTTCTTCTATTCTGTTAGTTTTATCTTATCTTTCTCAACCTCTTATTTCTTTCTGTTAATGATCTGAATTTTCATGCACTTTGAGCTGAATGTGTAGGATATTAGTCAGCTCAAATTGGTACGGATTTTCAGGTCATTACAGGTATTTAGTGATGAAGTATTTAATTTAATGACCGTAAATTCTTGATTTAAACCTTTTAAATAAGATAGTGAAAGAAATTGTAAATGCCAATAACTTAACCAAAAGAAAGAATTGGTTTGAGATATATATATATATGTATGTATGTATATATATATGCGAGAATTATTTGAAAAGACCGAGTTAATTCTCATTTCAAATAATAAACGACGACTAAAAGTCAAAGATAATAAAGATGGTGCAAGACCGACAATCTTCACATCGAATGGATTACTATTGATGACTTCGATATGGGTAGCTCCCTTGAAAAGGTTATAGTGGTAGTTATTGACATCAAAAGTTGGTCACCAATGACAGTCAACCCCCAATCTTGCGGTGAACACACGAATAAAGATTATAAAAAGCAAAAGTAAAGTAAAAGAATGAGGAGCACACACATAGTTTTTATAGTGGTTCGGCAAAGACGGTGCCTATGTCCACTTTATATATTATTTCTCTTTTTTTATTACAAGTACAATGCTTTTTCTGTTTGAAGAAGAGGAAAAGAAAGCTAACTCCTCTTCCTTTTTGGGAGAAACTGAGAGAAAATGAACTCCAGAAATGAAGTGTAAAAGAGTAGAAGAAGTCCTCTTTTTTCCTCCCTTTCCTCTTTAAGCTCAGAGGTATTTATAGGTGTAAAATGCAGCTTGGGCTGTTGCAGTATGGTTCGGCCATTCCGGGAAAGCCTGGACACACGGAACCCATCAGTTGGTTTGAATAACGGCGGGAGACTAATTCCATTGTTCATAAATAGTATCCTCGGAAGTTGCGGCTGACATGGCATCCAAAGAGAGGTATATCAAAAGTAGAGCTTTGTCCGAATATGGTTTGACCACTTTTATTGCCTTGGAAGTCGGGATATACGGTGGGATTGCTCTGTAGAAGATTTCCACGCTGGTTCGAGATAATCGGTTGATGCGCCTCTCGCGGAAGAGAGATACTTGGTCGACTGGGAGAGCGATTCTTACGGAGTGAGCTGTATATTTACTAAGCTGGACTTAGGTCGATATGTGACTGCTTCGGGCTGTGCGTCTGTTGGGCTTCCTGAAGCTCGGCTTATATCCATTTGTGCATTTGGGCTTTGGTCTGGCTCGTTAAGACTCTTGCCAAAAAGAGGGTTAACACTTTGCCCTTCAGAATGCGTCTTTATCAGTAGAGGGAGGTGTGTTCTGAAATTTGAATCGAAGCACAAACGCTCGAGCAACTATGGTCATGCCGGACCATATTAAGACCATAAAATCAACGGTTCTGATGTTGTATTAAGGCCAGAAAACCGACGACCATGCCAGGTCGTATTAAGGCCGGAAAACCGACAATGATCGGGAACCGTATTAAGGCCGAGATGGTGATCGCTATTTGTATGAGAGTTGGTTCCTGCAAATACAGAATAAAACTTTCTCGTTTTGGAGAAGGCTAATGGGTCGAGCATTTTATTTCACTTGGCTTTGAAGGGTGGCGAGCATTAACCATGCTCGGCTTAGTGGCGAAGGCTAACCAGGTTTGGCTTAGTGGCGAAGGCTAACCAGGTTCGGCTTAGAGATGTGGCGGGCATTAACCATGCTCAGCTTAGAGAGGAGGCGAGTGTTAATCGTACTCAGCTTAGGGCAAGTGTTTTTTATGCTCGACTCATGTTAAGTTAGTTTGTCCAGCGAGCTATGAACGGTCGTGGTGTAAAGAGAAAAGAGGGAGTATAATCTATACTTCGTATTTATAAAACATTACCTCACTCAGTTAAAGGAGTAGGCGTTTAGAAAAAAGGTGGTGGGCTTTCGCGTTGACCACATAAAACAGGGGTCAAGCGTTATACATGCTTGGCTTAGAGGTGTTCAAACATGATCAATGTTTGAAAAACAAAATTCATAACTACTAAATAATTATTACAAAGAAAAGAAACTCTAGGAGGACAGCGGTTGATTCATGCCTAGGAGCTAAATCCTAACCACATACATGTGTACATAAAGGTGTCCTTATTATTGAAAGGAATACATCAAAAGAAAATATAAAAAATCTAATTAATGATAATGTCGCGAGTGCTAGTCTCAGTGTCCTTTCCGTTTCTTGGAGCTCAAGGACCGACCTGAGGAGCTTGGGCAGAAGGTCGCGGCGGCATGGCCGGGGCGCGATTTTTGACATATTCGGGGAGCTCTCTTTTTCTGACTCGTCCTTCGATGAGATCGTGCAGATGTCAGCATTCGTTTGTATTATGTCCAGCTACGTTGTGGAATATACAATTCTTGCCAGAATCGAGTTCCATTTGGGTCGGCTCTCGTCGAGGTGGTCTTGGAGTTGGTAAAGACTCGCGTATATCGAGATAGATATCGAGTAAGGAAGAATTGAGCTCGGTGTACTGGTCATACTTATTTTCATTTCGGGATAGCACATTGCGCTCGCTCTTCTTCGGGGTCTTTCCTCTTCCTTTATTCTGGCCATTACCATTGAATGAGCCTTGTTGTCTGGCTACTAAAACTTCGAGGCTTTCCATTTCAAGGATGGCATCCTCTTGTCGGAGGAGTCGCTCAGCCTCGGATTAAAAGTCTTCTATATCTTTAGGGGGATCTCTGGTTAAAGAGATTGAGAATTTTGATCGATTTTGAACTCCTACGTTGCCGGCCATGAGCACCATCGATGGCTCGGGCCGATCGACAGATGCTACGGCCGCGTTGAATCTTTCAAGGAAGGACCTGAGCATCTCTCCAGATTGTTGCTTGATGGTAGATAAGAACATGACACTTTTCGGCTGAGAGATATGCACTCGGAACTATTCGATGAAGCGGGTCACCAGAGTGTTCCAACTGTCGATTGACTCCGTTGTCAGCTGTCGAAACCACATGCCGGCTATATCTGTGAGAAAGAGTGGAAAGCACTTGGCCATGACGTTGGTTGATGCGCCAAGTACCTCCATATGTCTCATGTATCGCATGAGGTGGATGGTCGGGTCAGTGTGACCGTTGTATGGCTCGATAACTGGGAACTTGAAGTCCGGGGGGTTTCGAGAATTTCTGATCTCCCTGGTGAAGGGAACTGCAATTGACATTATCTGTGTCTTGTTGCGAAGAGTTGCCCCGAATGAAGCATTGGTTGATGATTGCGAGCTGACTCCCATCTCTGAGGAATCATTTCCATGAATTCAACTCTGCACTCGGAAGAGCTTTTATGCGGGGACCTGGCAAAAGCATGCTCGAAAGGGCGGCCATTGGTTGGGCTTGGCCTCCGAGATTTGAGTGAAGGTGTGAGGGAAGGTGAGCCACAGCAGGTGGTTCTGGGAAGAATGGCCCCTCTGGAAACTGATGAGTTGTAGGTCGAGCCACGCCCGTAACAAAGGGTCTAGGTTGATCCAGCATAGCATGTGATGTTCGGAGTTCGGGGTTGCCCCCGTTTGGAACGAGGTTAGGAGGATCTACGGTAGCGTTTTCTTCCACCACAGTGAGGACCGGTATAGCTGGGTGGCCTCCCTCATTCAAAGGGAAGGCTGCACCAACTCTTCGTTGAAGGTGAAGAGTGGTTAGACTGGTCTGTGGTAAGATTCCAAGTTGAAATGGGAATGGCATTGATTCTGATGGGCCCGGAGGTTGCTCGACTAGTTCGATAGGTCGAGTTGTTCCCAAGAATGGAGGCAAATTTGCCAGACGACCTAGATCTCAATCGCCTGCCTCCTGAGGTTCTGCTGCTGCAGCTGCGCTGGTTGCTGGAAGTGGTACTCCTGGTTGTGAAGGATTGATTGGTGGGACCAAACCAGGATGAAATAAAGGTGTACCCTGATTAGTGGCCTGATTCTTTGCAGACCGAAGATCAATTGTTGCCCCAGTCTCGGCCGGTGGAGGAATTGATGTTGAAGCGTTCAACCCTGTCTCTAGTCGACCGAGAAGGTGATCCATCAACTGCTGCTGTCGTTCGAGGAGTTTACCTGAGACGCCATTTGTTCTCTGAATTCGACCATTATCTTATCCATGTCATCCTGAGTAACGTGTCGAGATACATCTTCGTGAGAGGAAGCTCCGAGACTTGCTTCTGTAGCATTGTTATCGCCACCATCAGTAGTTGTAGGGCGAGAAGATGTCGCGTCTTTCTTTCGCTTGTTCGCCATAAGCAGAACTGAGTAGAGGTTCTAACGGAATATCGGTATCTTCCCCTTCCTGGCGCGCTAAAGTGTTGACGTCAAAAGTTGGTCACCAGTGACAGTCAACCCCCAATCGTGCGGTGAACACACGAGTAAAGATTATAAAATGCAAAAGTAAAGTAAAAGAACGAGGAGCACACACAAATTTTTTATAGTGGTTCGGCAAAGACGGTGCCTACATCCACATTATATATTATTTCTCTTTTTTTTATTACAAGTACAATGCTTTTTCTGTTTGAAGAAGAGGAAAAGATAGCTAACTCCTCTTCCTCTTTGGGAGAAATTGAGAGAAAATGAACTCCAGAAATAAAGTGTAAAAGAGTAGAAGACGTCCTCTTTTTTTCCTCCCTTTCCTCTTTAAGCTCAGAGGTATTTATAGGTGTAGAATGCAGCTTGGGCTGTTGCAGTATGGTTCGACAATTCTAGGAAAGCCTGGACACGTGGAACCCATCAGCTGGTTTGAATACAGACGGGAGACTGATTCCATTGTCCATAAATAGTATCCTCGGAAGTTGCGGCTGATGTGGCATCCACGGAGAGGTATATCAAAAGTAGAGCTTTGTTCGGATATGGTTTGACCACTTTTATTGCCTTGGAAGTCGGGATATACGGTGGGACTGCTCTGTAAAAGATTTCCACGTTGGCTCGAGATAATCGGTCGATGTGCATCTCGCGGAAGCGTGATACTTGGTCAACTGGGAGAGTGATTCTTGCGGAGTGAGCTGTCAATTGACTAAGCTGGACTTGGGTCGATATGTGACTGCTATGGGCCGTGCGTCTGCTAGGCTTCCTGAAGCGCGGCTTATACCCATTTGCGCGTTTGGGCTTTGGTCTGGCTCATTGAGACTCTTGCCAAAAAGAGGGTTAAGAGTAGTTGTCCAGATGTATTTGTTAATTGTCCGGATATGCGAGGACCTCTCTCTTGTATTGGACATAGGGGACGAGGAATAAGGTACCTCCGGTTTCGTTTAAACCCTAAACGGGCGTATGATTTGATTGTATGTTTGACATTGTATCATGTGTTATGCTGTGGATCTCTGCTAAATATATATCTTCTTGGTGGCGGAGAATTTATTCCCTTGCTTAACACCCTTCTCTGAGACGTACGAGCTTAGAGGTTACATATTAATGGAAATCAATGACATGGTATGGACTGACAGTGTGGCATGCTAAGATACAAAAGAGCAAGGGTTTTTTTGAAAAGCATCTGGTGGTTGATGATCAAAGCATAGCTTTAAGTAGCATAGCTTTGTGTGTAGCGTTGATTCACGAGCCTCACACCCGATATGAGTCTAAAATCTAAAACGGGATAGTGACTGCAGGGAGTACATCCGTTTCTTTCTAGCTAGAAGTTGTGTCATAGTATGGATCCTAGACATTTTTACTTATGTGGTTGTTGGATTGCGAGGCGCCTCGGATATAGAGCTAACTAAAAGGATCAAGTGATAGGTCCGATAGGACCGGGAAACGTATTGTTCAGGAATAACCAATCCTCAAAAGTAAGAGAGGACCGACGCAGAAGATCCAAGGGTTGCCCATAGATGTGATCCTGAGGCATTTGCTAGAGTGTCTCGAAACCGGTTAAGAGACATCCCTTGCCTTGACTCATGATGGAAATCCAACTTCCAATACGACATTGTGCGGTTTTAATTGTAAAGCTATATGACAACATAATATATGGTACCTATGTCGTATACGATTGATACATTTATGTTGAAATTGTTTTTGAAACTTCTAGACACTAATGATAATACCAAATGATTTTTGTTATATGTGTATGATTCATGTTTGACCATTATAAGGTAAATTCTATCTTCCGGCTTGCGTTGCATTGTGTGATGGGATCTGAGTCTTATAACGACTTCATTTTTCTAAAAACATTGCGTTGTTTTACTTAATTTATCTTACTTTATGCATCGACAATCTAATGGAGTAAACTCGTTCCGTGACATGAGGCGTGGTCCTGTGATTTGCCTTATTCTTAAATAAGTTAAGTAACTGTAGAATTTCTCATACCAGTCCCATTACTGACTCGTAGTTTGTTTTTCCCTTCAAACTCGGGTGCCCCTATTTTTACACGGGCAGCCAATTGAACAGGTTATAGGCTTTCTTTTGGATATGCAGCATACCATGGGGTGCTATTTTGGATGAAGATGAAGACTTATCTTTTATCTTTTCTTTTGAAAACTTATGCACTATCTTATGCATGTTTATATTTGATTCCACTGTAGACTTATTTTCTACTTGATGAACTCGTTATGTTCTAAGTAGGATCCTGTATCTGTGTAACTCTTATGATGATTATGACGTTGACGATTTCCAATGTTATGTTATGATGTAAATTATCCTCTGATTTATGTATTATGCTATATTATGTAATCTGCTGATGTGATTAATGTGTAATATTCCAAAGACAGAAATTGCCACTGTGGAGCGAGGGTTTGGTTCGTTTCAGGTGTGGTATCAGAGCTTTGGTTAACCTTAGCTATGGAGTATAACACATTAAACGACCCGTCAGAGATAGAATAATTAGTGTTCTGGGATGTGTGACTCATTAGAGATGGGATTAGCAATATCCTAGAATCGGTACATCAGAATAGCATATAACTTACATCATCATTCATGCATGTGTTATTAGGCTTTTACTATTCCTTAATATGTCTTTTCTGTTGGCCTGACTCTTTTCTTGCTATATGCAAAACTAAAAGAAAATGAGCGGGCAAGGCAGAGGCCGAGGAGGGGGTAATGTCCCCGTTGTTAATAATTAGCATGATGTTGGGGCAGTGGAATCAGATGCCAACAATGAAGCAGTATTGCCACAACAAACCCCGCAGCAACCATTTGATCTTGATGCAGTTGCCAAGAAATACAAGAACTTGGGTGGAGTGCCATTCACAGGCATTGGAACCGTAATGGAAGCTCAAGCTTGGTTAAGGTCTTGCGAACGGATCTTCGTTGGCCTAAAATTGGCGGATAACAGGAAAAGTATTTAGCATCTTAGCTACTTAAGGACGAGGCCCTAATTTGGTGGGAAGCTGTGACTATAGGTGACCTTGAAGTTGACATGACTTGGACCAGGTTCAAAGAAGTCTTTGAGGAAAGGTTTGTTCCATGACAGGAAGTCGAACGCTTGCATAATGAGTTTTCTAATCTTCAGCAGGGTGAAAAAACCGTTCGTGAGTATGTTAACAAGTTTGATGCACTCTCTCGATATGGCCCAAAATTAATTCAGGAACCGATCAGGAAGAATAAGCGATTTATCGAGGGTCTTCAGAGGAGGTATCATAGCAGGGTGAAAGCACATATAGAACTTCCATTTGCTAAAGTTGTCGAAATGGCTTGTAGATAAGAGGGTATCGATAAGAAAAATTCTCAAGCGGATCAGAAAGAAGCCAAGCTAATAACAAGAGAAAGCTTCCCGGCGCAAACCCTAAAGCTAGCAAGACTGAAGCAGCTAAGTCTCAAGAATATAAGCATGCAAAAATTAAGTGCTACAGCTGTGATCAATATGGGAATTGGGCTAATGAGTGCAAAGCTCCTAAGAAGCCTAAGAGAAATGAGTCAAGTTCTAGTCAGTAGCCTCACAAAAGTGGTGAGTGTTATAATTGTCATAAGCCGGGGCATTTTGCAAGGAATTGTCCATTGACCAAGAAAGTTGCAGTGGCTCGTGTTTATGATGGGGCGAATGCGCCAGCTTCTTCTACAGGGGGAGGTATACTAGATGTGTTGGAAGGTACACTTACCATTAAAAATGTTCCAGTTAAAGTATTATTTGATATGGGTGCATCTCGAAGTTTTATTTCGAGTAACACGGTTAAGAAGTTAAATTTAAAGTTGTGAAATTTAAAAGGATCTATTAGTGTCCATAATCCGATAGGGGGTTCGCTTATTCTTTGTTTACTGTAAACGGCCGAGAATTTCGCTCGATCCGAATCAGTCGCTAAACCGATCTAGACCGTTCGAAACCCCTGATCGTTTGAGAACACGACAAAATAGAACGCATACGGAAGAACATTTCATAGTATATTACAACAATGCATCAGATTACAAGAATATACAGAGTATGAATAAATATTACACAGAAATATCAGAGATTTAAATTACATTTAAATACATAGCAGCGGAAAATAATACAATACACAACTAGAAGAGATATACGGATACAAAGCTTTCCGGATATCATTCCAGCTGTAAACCAGGATCCTGTGAATATAAATCTGCAAAACCAAAACTACTAGCTGCCCGTGTCAAAATAGGGGCACCCAGAGTTTAGGTTAAAACAATAAACTCCAGGTCAGTCATGTGACTGGTGTGAGAACTAAAAACAGTTATAAATCTTTATTTTAAAGTTAGGTAAATCAAGGGACCACGCCGTATAACACGGAACGGGTTTCCTCCCAAGAATACCAGTGCATAAAACAAACAGCGCAATGCTAAATAAAGAATAATGAAGCTATTATAAGACCCAGGTCCCATCACACAATGCAACGCAGCCGGAGGATAGGGTTTTCCCTTATAATTGCCAAGAATGCTTGATACGTTTAAAACAAATCATTTGATACTATTATAAGTGCATAGTGTATAAAACAACTTCAAATCATAAGTATCAATCATAGGCGGCATGGGTACCATATATCATGTCGCCATATATAGGTTTACAAATAAAACCGCAAATGTCACGTATTTGGAAATTGGATTTCCGTCTATGAACCGAGGCAAAAGATAGTCCTCAACCGATTCGAGACGCTCTAGCCCGCCCCTCAGGAACAGCCACAACTGCCCCCTGGATCCTCAGGGTCGGTCCACCGATGTGGATTATTATGCCTGAACACTACGTCTCCCCACCCTATGGGGTGTAAGTCTGGTCCGTCTGCCGACCAGAATGCATCGGCCGAAACCGATATAACCGAGGCGCCTCGCAACAGCAACAACCACATAAGTCAAACTCGTCAGGGCGTGTAAAACCACTGACGCCACTTCTAGCTAGAAAGAAACGCATGCCCTCCCTGACGTCCGTCTCCCGTTTTTGGTTCATACCGGGTGTGAAACTCGCGAGGTCAACGTTACACAAAGCTACGCCACAAAGGCCGTGCTTTGATCATCACCACAAGACTTTGCTTTTCAACAGAAGCCTCGATCAATTGCCACTTAGGCATGCCACACAGGCAATTCACTCCATGCGTTTGATATCCATCAATATATAACCCCTGAGCTCGTACGTCTCAGAGAAGGGCGTTAAGCAAGAGAATAAATTCTCCGCCGCCAAACAGATATATATTTAATAGAGATCAATCACACGGACTAAAATCCAATGTCAGACACACAGTCCATTTACAAGTCCGTTCTGGGTCTGAACGAAACCGGAGGCACCTAGTACCCCGCATATCCATCGATCTCCAAGTACGTCTGGACGATCACTAACTGTTTCCATCTTCTTGGGTGTACAGCCCAATCAAGATCATCAGCAATCACCCAAACGACGTGAAGACTTCCGGTCTTCGACCATCGTCTTCATCTTCGACTTATCGTCGTATCCGTTATTCAGAATGGGATAAACCCGGTCTTTCCGAATAACTCGCGTATATTTTAAATAAGTGTTACACAAACACAACATACGCCTCATTCCAATTCATCAGTCACTAATCGTAAATTAATCAAGAGAATAATTCCCCAAATATTAACCCCGAAGGCCGAAACCAACATCAGATCAATATCCAGAAAACCATTCTGCTTAGCTAACCGACAGTTAGTTTCTGATTTCACATTCATAGGGAAAGGTTCCCATTAATTTTATCCAAGATAAATTTCTTGAATTTATTCTTTATTCCATTTTTGAATCTCAATTCAAACTAGTCGGGATTAGCGAACCTTACCGAAGTAATTATTTATTTTAATTTCCCCATCCCAACCTATTCATCCCATGAAGTAAAACTGGTAATACTTCATATCTAACACCACAGTGTTATCGGTAAATTCAATTACCATTTCACGTTCAAATCCAATTAAAGATTTAACTATCGCTTGGAGCAAAACTGGTGATACTCCATTTTCGATCTTTTCAATCTAATTAAAGATTCATTAAAACTCCACTTAGTTTTAATCGTTAACTGGGTTAAAGAATCCATGTCATTTAAAACACGATTCACGATAAACCCAAAGTCACATTCCATTGATTATCGGGTTAAAGAACGAGTGGTATTTAAAACACTGTTCACGATAAACCCAAAAATCAATATCAATTCAATCCCAATTAAATATTGTTTAATTGGTCCACTTCATTAAATCTAAATAAAAAGATTTAATCTTTTCTCAACTGGGTTCAAGAACAGTGTTAGTGAAGACACCATTCACGACAAACCCAAATCGCATTTGATATTCAATATAAGGCTCTGAATAGAAAATATATCGGCTTATATTCAATATCGAATTCTACGATTAACAAATGTCGTATTGGAAATAACGATATAAATATATATCTTTCAAATTTCCATAACAACATCCGTATAATCACGAATTCCAACATCGAAATATTCCGAATACAATTTCGATTCAATTCCACTCCAATGCAATCATTGGAAATTCTGGTTATTTTTAAAACCCTTTTCAAATTCAATTTATTTATTTAAAAATAAATAGAATTATATTTCTAGTTCAAAACTAGTTCATTTCGATAAAAATCTATTTTTATCTTTTCAAATATGGAGTTTTCCATCCCAAATCTTCACAAATCATTTCTTATGATTTTACACAAATTATTACTATTTTTAATAATTTTATCAAGGCCCGTACAGTCGATTTCCATCTATGGCCATCGAACTGCACTTATAGCGACCTTTTTCAAATTTGATTTGGACGTAACTCCAAATCCAACCGTTAGATTTTGAATTTCTAATGTTCGTTAGAAAGCTCTTTTCGATATGAACCCAACGGTTCCGGTTTTAGGAGAATCCGACGGTCGGATCTCCCGTAATATCCGTTTGAAATAAATGGTCGAAATTCACGAACTGCCGCGGCGCGACGCGTTCTATTCAGGCCATTATATTATATATATAATATATATAATATATATTTCGTCGATTTCTATTTAAAACGAATTATATAAATAGTTTTAAATTCGTTTCAAAAGCAATTTCAACTTCCATTTCAATTCAAATCAAAATTGAATTCTTCTTTATAAATTCGTTTTAAAATTCATTTCTATTCAATTCAAATTTCAATTCAATTTGAATTCGTTTCAATTCGCTTTTAATTCAATTTGAATTCATTTTCAATTCAATTCATTTCGAAATCATTTTCAATTCAATTCATTTCGAAATCGTTTTTAATTCAATTCATTTCGAAATCGTTTTTTAATTCAATTCATTTCGAAATCGTTTTTAATTCAATTCATTTCGAAATCGTTTTTAATTCAATTCATTTCGAAATCGTTTTTAATTCAATTCATTTCGAAATCGTTTTATATTCAATTCATTTCAAAATGAATAAAATCGATATAAATATCGTTCCCGTCAAAATGGCGTCAATCTAATCAACACGGCTTCATAAATTTCTATTTTCAAATATTCTATTTCAAATATTTCTTTTTCAAAATAGTTGTTATCAAAATATTTCGTTCAACACATGACCAATCTCAATGGATGAGTACTGTCAACACATGAACCTTTATATTATATCGATAAAGATGTAAATTTTATTACTAAAATATTTCGTTCAACACATGACCAATCTCAATGGATGAGTACAGCCAACACATGAACCTTTATTTTATATTGATAAAGATGTAAATTTTATTACTAAAATATTTCGTTCAACACATGACCAATCTCAATGGATGAGTACTGTCAACACATGAACCTTTATTTTATACTATTCTTTATTTTCTAAATTGGAATGAGGCCCAATCAATCACCATATAATGTTAGTTATATGGATTTTCATACATTACACACATATAATAGCATTGCAAAATAATCAACCATCAACCAAAGTGCACTACACTGTATAAGCATCAAATATAGATATCTAACGCTTATAACAGCCTGTCAATCAATCGATCGACATATTTAATCAATCAGGATGAGTGAACTTCAAATTACATCCCAACACCCGTGTGGGGTTTCAAACAATAGAACATAGATTTTATTCGTGCAGTTGGGCGATGTGTAAAATTTATCGACCCAATCAATGTCCTTCAAATAGGTGTACATAAACAAACCGTCTGGTTTGTAAATGAACATTTATTTATTCACATTCACGTTAAAAATTATATTTTTAACGATAAAAACATTTTATTCCAACATATGAATTTCTATTCAGTTCATTCTTTAAATAAAATGATATTTTTATTTTTCTAACTTATTTTAGAAAATTTCGGCGGCATAACGGCACGATACTAGAAACGGGACAAGGCCTAGCCTTATCCCCGGTCTAGTGAAGGCCCACGCCATTCACACATCAATCAAATCAATTTCATTTCACCAAACCATTCAATTCAAACCAAATAATCTAACTAATTTTTGCAATCAAACAAACAAGTCCATGGTCTGTGGACGATTGTGTCGGGTGCTACTAAGCACCGTCTGCATCCTAGTATATATATATAACTAGAAAAGAAATTGAAAGGTGAGAAATTCTCACCGATAGCTATCCAACCAACTCGACTCTTCTTTTGCAGAAGTCTTCGCCAATCTCGCCTTTTGTCGCTTTCGTTGCCCGTATTCACTACCTATGTAAAAATCGAATTTTCACATCGATGTTCAATATATAAAAATCACATTTTTACTTCGATGTTCAATATATAAAAATCACATTTTTACTTCGATGTTCAATATATAAAAATCACATTTTTACTTCGTTATTCAATATATGAAAATCATATTTTTACTTCGCTATTCAATATATGAAAATCATATTTTTACTTCGTTATTCAATATATGAAAATCATATTTTTACTTCGTTATTCAATATATGAAAATCATATTTTTACTTCGC
The DNA here is from genome assembly GCA_030737875.1 of Allium sativum. Classification (NCBI taxonomy): domain Eukaryota; kingdom Viridiplantae; phylum Streptophyta; class Magnoliopsida; order Asparagales; family Amaryllidaceae; genus Allium; species Allium sativum. The sequence goes on along the minus strand of CM060913.1, from coordinate 415,272,362 downwards.
TATTCAATATATAAAAATCACATTTTTACTTTTCTACACCTATAAAGATGATACTTTTAATATTCCTATTATGTAAAAATTATAGTAAAGATTATATTTTTAATACTTTAAAAATATAAAAATCATATTTTTATTACCTTAAAAATATAAACATCATATTTTTCCAACAACAAAATTCTAAACTTTTTCTACCTCCAAGATCTCGTCTTTCCTCTATATAAAAATCGAGTTTTTAACGCTACATCATATTCAAAAAAAATCAAATTTTTATATTTATAAAAATCTTGCTTTTTAAATAAATAAAAATCGAACTTTTTAATATGAATAAAAATCAAATTTTTATGTAGTTAAACCATATTTTTCTTACTTTAAAAATATAAAAACCCATATTTTTATTACTTCAAAAATATAGTCTTTTTTCAACTGAAAATTAAATTGAAAGATTAAGTACTCACTGATTTCTGAGCAGGGGAGGAGTAGCGAAGGGAGGGGGGAAGAACTTCTCTCGTCGTTGGAGCCAAGGGGGTCGGCGCCGGAGCTCTGGCAGTCGGGGATAGGGTTTTCCAGCGCTTGGGGATTCGTCGAGGTCACCAGAGGGCTTCGCGTACGGCTTAGGGGATGGAAGGGGAGAAGCGACGGGGAGGTTGGTCGAAGGGGGAGTGAGGCGGAGGGGAGGTCGGCGGTCACGGTTGAGGGCGGCGGTGGGCGTGGTCTGGAGGCAATCGCGATTCGGATTTTTTTTTTTTTTTTTTCTGTCGATTTGATTTTGAAGGGGGGGCAGCTGATAAAAAGGAGAGGAAGATATATTATATATATTTTTTTAATTATTTTATTTTGCTAATAGTTGACTTTTACATACGACCTCGTAACGAGGCCCACCGCCTGTCGTCTATAGCGTTTTACCCCCATTCCGAACACAATGGGATATGTATCGTAGGTTGATTCGGCCGTTACAATCAGTTTCCGTTAAATTTACATTTAAATCACTATATTGAATTTTAAACGTACATTTCAAATTACCGGGGTCACATACTAACTCTATAAATTTCAGAAAAATATTTTCTAGCTTCGTATTGACGATACGGTCCTAACAAAACTAGTTTCGTCGAATTCTGAGACTGTTTGAAAAATGGCCAATTTTCAGTCGCTTAAAATCAACTAAAACCGGTCAAACGCGTTTTCCTTTGCCACGCTCACATATTGATTCGAAAAATTATGAAATTTGAAACCTAGCAATAACTTGACATCACGGACCCAACAAAACTGGTTTCATCGAAATCCGAGGTCGTTTGCAAAATGTCCATTTTTAAGGGCCGGAATTCCATAGCGACTATTCAGAATTTTCAACTGGACATATCTTTTGATTCCCGCTATGAAATCTTGATTTTTCGGATTCGATAGAAAGATATTATCAATTAGATCCTATCATTTTTGGTTTCACTAAAATCCGGATTGTTTTGCACCCGATACATTCAATTGAAGTTTGAAATCGAATTATCGAACTACCGCGCCATTTTCAATTCTATTTATAATTATATATAAATATTTATATTCTAACGACGACGCGTATAAATATATACGTTCGAATTATATTCAAAATAAATTTCTCGTCGATATTATTTAAAATAATTCATTTTAAATAATCAAAATTCGCCAAAATTGTCAAAATAAAAATTTTAAACTGGCCCAGATTTTCGGGTTGTTACAATCTCCCCCACTTAAAACTTTTCGTCCCCGAAAAGGAACAAAGTCGAAAGTGGTTTGATTATTCAGCTCTACGTTCGATCTGGCTTTCATTCTCCAACTTTTCAGTTTCTGAGAATTTTCAAATTCTTCAAAAATTTGGCTAACACCCTAAATTTTCGAAAAATTTCGCCATAACCTCCCTTGCACCGGGAGCATCGGGGAATTTCAAATAGCTTCCCCGGTCCTTCAGATCTCAAAAAGAAAAAGAAAAGGCCAAGCGGCTAGCCAATAGGCTCATAAAATCATCATCACCTAAACAAAACAGTAAATTATGTAGTAAACATGTACCTATTTGTCGGGCAAACAAATTTTATTCTCTGGCTCTAGCCTCCTTGCTATGACCTGTTCAATGATATATATGTATATGCAAGCAAATGCAACCAATTTTCAATACAATCCAATATTTGGTTCAATTAGGCATAAATGGTTCAAAATTATCAAACAAATAAACAAACAACCCAAACATCAATCAATTAGTTGATTAGCTTTTGAAATGGATAACTTTGATACATAGTCAAAAATCAGATTTTTGATGCCAAATCACAACAATGGGCCCTATCTAATTTTGGTCCTCACACCAGTCAATAGGAAATATATAGATATCACACCTTCGAAACACGAATACCAATTCTGATGATGTTCGAACTATCATCAGAATCATCTTCGGGCGACTAGAGTGTGATTCTATATCTATCCAGTATATTAAAACTTCAAATACACGTTTGCAAGGCGTATATGCAAAATCTTTATATACTGGACTGTCCTAATCAATATAAATAAATAATCAAATACGAATAAGTGATTTAGTTTTTCAAAACAAAAATTGTTTTCATTTGAAAAATATACCCTTCACACTCGCTTTAGGATGCTACTGATCCCATCTCTAACGAGTCATTCCCGTTGGATATTACTAATCCAATATCTGATGAATTCTTTCATATGGTTCTAATGTGCCTTGTTCTCTAAGCTTTGTAAACCCAAAGCTCTGATACCAACTGTAAACGGCCGAGAATTTCGCTCGATCTGAATCAGTCGCTAAACCGATCTAGACCGTTCGAAACCCCTGATCGTTTGAGAACACGACAAAATAGAACGCATACGGAAGAACATTTCATAGTATATTACAACAATGCATCAGATTACAAGAATATACAGAGTATGAATAAATATTACACAGAAATATCAGAGATTTAAATTACATTTAAATACATAGCAGCGGAAAATAATACAATACACAACTAGAAGAGATATACGGATACAAAGCTTTCCGGATATCATTCCAGCTGTAAACCAGGATCCTGTGAATATAAATCTGCAAAACCAAAACTACTAGCTGCCCGTGTCAAAATAGGGGCACCCAGAGTTTAGGTTAAAACAATAAACTCCAGGTCAGTCATGTGACTGGTGTGAGAATTAAAAACAGTTATAAATCTTTATTTTAAAGTTAGGTAAATCAAGGGACCACGCCGTATAATACGGAACGGGTTTCCTCCCAAGAATACCAGTGCATAAAACAAATAGCGCAATGCTAAATAAAGAATAATGAAGCTATTATAAGACCCAGGTCCCATCACACAATGCAACGCAGCCGGAGGATAGGGTTTTCCCTTATAATTGCCAAGAATGCTTGATACGTTTAAAACAAATCATTTGATACTATTATAAGTGCATAGTGTATAAAACAACTTCAAATCATAAGTATCAATCATAGGCGGCATGGGTACCATATATCATGTCGCCATATATAGGTTTACAAATAAAACCGCAAATGTCACGTATTTGGAAATTGGATTTCCGTCTATGAACCGAGGCAAAAGATAGTCCTCAACCGATTCGAGACGCTCTAGCCCGCCCCTCAGGAACAGCCGCAACTGCCCCTGGATCCTCAGGGCCGGTCCACCGATGTGGATTATTATGCCTGAACACTACGTCTCCCCACCCTATGGGGTGTAAGTCTGGTCCGTTTGCCGACCAGAATGCATCGGCCGAAACCGATATAATCGAGGCGCCTCGCAACAACAACAACCACATAAGTCAAACTCGTCAGGGCGTGTAAAACCACTGACGCCACTTCTAGCTAGAAAGAAACGCATGCCCTCCCTGACGTCCGTCTCCCGTTTTTGGTTCATACCGGGTGTGAAACTCGCGAGGTCAACGTTACACAAAGCTACGCCACAAAGGCCGTGCTTTGATCATCACTACAAGACTTTGCTTTTCAACAGAAGCCTCGATCAATTGCCACTTAGGCATGCCACACAGGCAATTCACTCCATGCGTTTGATATCCATCAATATATAACCCCTGAGCTCGTACGTCTCAGAGAAGGGCGTTAAGCAAGAGAATAAATTCTCCGCCGCCAAACAGATATATATTTAATAGAGATCAATCACACGGACTAAAATCCAATGTCAGACACACAGTCCATTTACAAGTCCGTTCTGGGTCTGAACGAAACCGGAGGCACCTAGTACCCCGCATATCCATCGATCTCCAAGTACGTCTGGACGATCACTAACTGTTTCCATCTTCTTGAGTGTACAGCCCAATCAAGATCATCAGCAATCACCCAAACGACGTGAAGACTTCCGGTCTTCGACCATCATCTTCATCTTCGACTTATCGTCGTATCCGTTATTCAGAATGGGATAAACCCGGTCTTTCCGAATAACTCGCGTATATTTTAAATAAGTGTTACACAAACACAACATACGCCTTATTCCAATTCATCATTCACTAATCGTAAATTAATCAAGAGAATAATTCCCCAAATATTAACCCCGAAGGCCGAAACCAACATCAGATCAATATCCAGAAAACCATTCTGCTTAGCTAACCGACAGTTAGTTTCTGATTTCACATTCATAGGGAAAGGTTCCCATTAATTTTATCCAAGATAAATTTCTTGAATTTATTCTTTATTCCATTTTTTAATCTCAATTCAAACTAGTCGGGATTAGCGAACCTTACCGAAGTAATTATTTATTTTAATTTCCCCATCCCAACCTATTCATCCCATGAAGTAAAACTGGTAATACTTCATATCTAACACCACAGTGTTATCGGTAAATTCAATTACCATTTCACGTTCAAATCCAATTAAAGATTTAACTATCGCCTAGAGCAAAACTGGTGATACTCCATTTTCGATCTTTTCAATCTAATTAAAGATTCATTAAAACTCCACTTAGTTTAGTTCGTTAACTGGGTTAAAGAATCCGTGTCATTTAAAACACGGTTCACGATAAACCCAAAGTCACATTCCATTGATTATCGGGTTAAAGAACGAGTGGTATTTAAAACACTGTTCACGATAAACCCAAAAATCAATATCAATTCAATCCCAATTAAATATTGTTTAATTGGTCCACTTCATTAAATCTAAATAAAAAGATTTAATCTTTTCTCAACTGGGTTCAAGAACAGTGTTAGTGAAGACACCATTCACGACAAACCCAAATCGCATTTGATATTCAATATAAGGCTCTGAATAGAAAATATATCGGCTTATATTCAATATCGAATTCTACGATTAACAAATGTCGTATTGGAAATAACGATATAAATATATATCTTTCAAATTTCCATAACAACATCCGTATAATCACGAATTCCAACATCGAAATATTCCAAAGACAATTTCGATTCAATTCCACTCCAATGTAATCATTGGAAATTCTGGTTATTTTTAAAACCCTTTTCAAATTCAATTTATTTATTTAAAAATAAATAGAATTATATTTCTAGTTCAAAACTAGTTCATTTCGATAAAAATCTATTTTTATCTTTTCAAATATGGAGTTTTCCATCCCAAATCTTCACAAATCATTTCTTATGATTTTACGCAAATTATTACTATTTTTAATAATTTTATCAAGGCCCGTACAGTCGATTTCCATCTATGGCCATCGAACTGCACTTATAGCGACCTTTTTCAAATTTGATTTGGACGTAACTCCAAATCCAACCGTTAGATTTTGAATTTCTAATGTTCGTTAGAAAGCTCTTTTCGATACGAACCCGACGGTTCCGATTTTAGGAGAATCCGACGGTCGGATCTCCCGTAATATCCGTTTGAAATAAATGGTCGAAATTCACGAACTGCCGCGGCGCGGCGCGTTCTATTCAGGCCATTATATTATATATATAATATATATTTCGTCGATTTCTATTTAAAACGAATTATATAAATAGTTTTAAATTCGTTTCAAAAGCAATTTCAACTTCCATTTCAATTCAAATCAAAATTGAATTCTTCTTTATAAATTCGTTTTAAAATTCATTTCTATTCAATTCAAATTTCAATTCAATTTGAATTCGTTTCAATTCGCTTTCAATTCAATTTGAATTCGTTTTCAATTCAATTCATTTCGAAATCGTTTTCAATTCAATTCATTTCGAAATCGTTTTTAATTCAATTCATTTCGAAATCGTTTTTTAATTCAATTCATTTCGAAATCGTTTTTAATTCAATTCATTTCGAAATCGTTTTTAATTCAATTCATTTCGAAATCGTTTTATATTCAATTCATTTCAAAATGAATAAAATCGATATAAATATCGTTCCCGTCAAAATGGCGTCAATCTAATCAACACGGCTTCATAAATTTCTATTTTCAAATATTCTATTTCAAATATTTCTTTTTCAAAATAGTTGTTATCAAAATATTTCGTTCAACACATGACCAATCTCAATGGATGAGTACTGTCAACACATGAACCTTTATATTATATCGATAAAGATGTAAATTTTATTACTAAAATATTTCGTTCAACACATGACCAATCTCAATGGATGAGTACAGCCAACACATGAACCTTTATTTTATATTGATAAAGATGTAAATTTTATTACTAAAATATTTCGTTCAACACATGACCAATCTCAATGGATGAGTACTGTCAACACATGAACCTTTATTTTATATTATTCTTTATTTTCTAAATTGGAATGAGGCCCAATCAATCACCATATAATGTTAGTTATATGGATTTTCATACATTACACACATATAATAGCATTGCAAAATAATCAACCATCAACCAAAGTGCACTACACTATATAAGCATCAAATATAGATATCTAACGCTTATAACAGCCTGTCAATCAATCGATCGACATATTTAATCAATCAGGATGAGTGAACTTCAAATTACATCCCAACACCCGTGTGGGGTTTCAAACAATCAAACACAGATTTTATTCGTGCAGTTGGGCGATGTGTAAAATTTATCGACCCAATCAATGTCCTTCAAATAGGTGTACATAAACAAACCGTCTGGTTTGTAAATGAACATTTATTTATTCACATTCACGTTAAAAATTATATTTTTAACGATAAAAACATTTTATTCCAACATATGAATTTCTATTCAGTTCATTCTTTAAATAAAATGATATTTTTATTTTTCTAACTTATTTTAGAAAATTTCGGCGGCATAACGGCACGATACTAGAAACGGGACAAGGCCTAGCCTTATCCCCGGTCTAGTGAAGGCCCACGCCATTCACACATCAATCAAATCAATTTCATTTCACCAAACCATTCAATTCAAACCAAATAATCTAACTAATTTTTGCAATCAAACAAACAAGTCCATGTCTGTGGACGATTGTGTCGGGCGCTACTAAGCACCGTCTGCATCCTAGTATATATATATAACTAGAAAAGAAATTGAAAGGTGAGAAATTCTCACCGATAGCTATCCAACCAACTCGACTCTTCTTTTGCAGAAGTCTTCGCCAATCTCGCCTTTTGTCGCTTTCGTTGCCCGTATTCACTACCTATGTAAAAATCGAATTTTCACATCGATGTTCAATATATAAAAATCACATTTTTACTTCGATGTTCAATATATAAAAAACACATTTTTACTTCGATGTTCAATATATAAAAATCACATTTTTACTTCGATGTTCAATATATAAAAATCACATTTTTACTTCGTTATTCAATATATGAAAATCATATTTTTACTTCGCTATTCAATATATGAAAATCATATTTTTACTTCGTTATTCAATATATGAAAATCATATTTTTACTTCGTTATTCAATATATGAAAATCATATTTTTACTTCGCTATTCAATATATAAAAATCACATTTTTACTTTTCTACACCTATAAAGATGATACTTTTAATATTCCTATTATGTAAAAATTATAGTAAAGATTATATTTTTAATACTTTAAAAATATAAAAACCATATTTTTATTACCTTAAAAATATAAACATCATATTTTTCCTACAACAAAATTCTAAACTTTTTCTACCTCCAAGATCTCGTCTTTCCTCTATATAAAAACCGAGTTTTTAACGCTACATCATATTCAAAAAAAATCAAATTTTTATATTTATAAAAATCTTGCTTTTTAAATAAATAAAAATCGAACTTTTTAATATGAATAAAAATCAAATTTTTATGTAGTTAAACCATATTTTTCTTACTTTAAAAATATAAAAACCCATATTTTTATTACTTTAAAAATATAGTCTTTTTTCAACTGAAAATTAAATTGAAAGATTAAGTACTCACTGATTTCTGAGCAGGGGAGGAGTAGCGAAGGGAGGGGGGAAGAACTGCTCTCGTCGTTGAAGCCAAAGGGGTCGGCGCCGGAGCTCTGGCGGTCGGGGATAGGGTTTTCCGGCGCTTGGGGATTCGTCGAGGTCACCAGAGGGCTTCGCGTACGGCTTAGGGGATGGAAGGGGAGAAGCGACGGGGAGGTTGGTCGAGGGGGGAGTGAGGCGGAGGGGAGGTCGGCGGTCACGGTTGAGGGCGGCGGTGGGCGTGGTCTGAAGGCAATCGCGATTCGGATTTTCTTTTTTTATTTATTTTTTTTTCTTTTTCTGTCGATTTGATTTTGAAGGGGGGGGGCAGCTGATAAAAAGGAGAGGAAGATATATTATATATATTTTTTAATTATTTTATTTTGCTAATAGTTGACTTTTACATACGACCTCGTAACGAGGCCCACCGCCTGTCGTCTATAGCGTTTTACCGCCATTCCGAACACAATGGGATATGTATCGTAGGCTAATTTGGCTGTTACAATCAGTTTCCGTTAAATTTACATTTAAATCACTATATTGAATTTTAAACGTACATTTCAAATTATCGGGGTCACATACTAACTCTATAAATTGCAGAAAAATATTTTCTAGCTTCGTATTGACGATACGGTCCTAACAAAACTAGTTTCGTCGAATTCTGAGACCGTTTGAAAAATGGCCAATTTTCAGTCGCTTAAAATCAACTAAAACCAGTCAAACGCGTTTTCCTTTGCCACGCTCACATATTGATTCGAAAAATTATGAAATTTGAAACCTAGCAATAACTTGACATCACGGACCCAACAAAACTGGTTTCGTCGAAATCCGAGGTCGTTTGCAAAATGTCCATTTTTAAGGGCCGGAATTCCATAGCGACTATTCAGAATTTTCAACTGGACATATCTTTTGATTCCCGCTATGAAATCTTGATTTTTCAGATTCGATAGAAAGATATTATCAATTAGATCCTATCATTTTTAGTTTCACTAAAATCCGGATTGTTTTGCACCCGGTACATTCAATTGAAGTTTGAAATCGAATTATCGAACTACCGCGCCATTTTCAATTCTATTTATAATTATATATAAATATTTATATTCTAACGACGACGCGTATAAATATATACGTTCGAATTATATTCAAAATAAATTTCTCGTCGATATTATTTAAAATAATTCATTTTAAATAATCAAAATTCGCCAAAATTGTCAAAATAAAAATTTTAAACTGGCCCAGATTTTCGGGTTGTTACAGTATTGTAGAGTGTCTGTTTCTTATTCTTGTTACCAGTTTTCATTTGATTTAATCATCATGAATCTTTCCAAATTTGGTATCATACTTGGGTTGGATTGGTTAACTAAATACAAAGCCGAGATAAAATGCACGGAAAGAGTAGTGAAGGTTAAAATGAAGCTTGGGGATATTGTTAGACCATGCATAGGCTCGGATTCAGACAAAAAGGAATTTTGGTTCGCGCTTGCAGTTTCTTCGACCTCTAAGAGAATATTCCCGTTGTTTGGAATTATGTGGATGTGTTCAAAGAGGTTGATAGCTTACCTCCGCGTAGAGAAATTGATTTTAGGATCGATCTCATTTCGAATGCAAGGCCAATTGTGTATGCAATTCATAGAATGACGTTGAAAGAGAAGGAAGAGTTAAGTGATCAAACTCAGCAAATTTTAGGGAAAGGTCTAATCAGACCTAGATTCTTATGTTGGGAAGCAGCGGTGGTATTTGTTCCTAAGTCAGACGGTACTCTCAGATTAAGCATAGATTACCGTGACCTTAATAAGCAAACATTGAAGAATAAATATCCATTACCGTGGATTTATGATTTATTAGATCGCTTAAATGGAGCGAGAGTGTTTTCAAAGATGGACCTAGCTACAGATTTGCATCAGTTGTGGATCGCCAAAGAATGTGTTCCTTTGACAGCTTTCAGAGGTCCAGACTTATTTTATGAGTGGTTAATAATGTCGTTCGGCATATGTAACACTCTGGATTATTTTGTTGATTTGATGAATCGGGTATTTCGTGAAGTGTTGAATAAATTTGTGCTAGTTTTCATTGATGATATTTTAATCTTCTCTAAGTCAGTTAGCGAGCATGCAAAGCATTTGGAACAGGTTTTGAAAATTCTGAGAAAGAATTTATTGAAAGCCAAATTTTCTAAATGCATATTCTGGCAAGAAGAAGTGAAGTTCCTCGATCATGTAGTATCAAAGGAAGGAATTTCAGTAGATCCAGGCAAAATTATAGCCATTCGAGATTGGAAGCAACCTAGCACCCTCACAGAAGTTAGAAATTTTATGGGATTGGCAGGCTTTTATCATAAATTTATTTAAAAAATTCGAAGTTATCTAGTCCATTGACGAAGCTTACAAAGAAGCACGCGAGATTTAATTGGACGACGGAATGTGAGGCAGCTTTCCAAGAGATGAAAGTGAGATTAACTACTGCTCCAGTGTTGAAAATTATAGATGGCAATCAGGATTTGACTGTCTATACAGATGCTTCTCATGAAGGAGTAGGTGTGATATTAATGCAAAAAGGCCAAGTTGTTGCTTATACTAGCCGTTAGCTGAAGCTGCATGAGAAGAGGTATGTTACTCACGATTTAGAGTTGTTGGCAGTAGTACTTGCTTTGTAGATATGGAGGCATTATCTTTTGGGTGAGAGGTTTGAATTATATACATATCATAAGTCATTGAAGTATTTTTTTTCTCCCAACTTGAATTTGAGACAACAACGTTGGTTAGAATTTCTTGCAGCATATGATCGGGATATTTTGTGTACTCTACGGAAAGTCAACGTTGTAGCAGACGCCCTTAGCAAAAAGAATGCGATTGTCGCTAATCTTGTCATCACGCCTTCATTAATTGAAAAGATCTCTAACCTTCAGAAAGACGATAATTTTATTCAGAAGATTATCAAAAGAATTCAGCAAGGCGAAGCCTTGAGTTTCCATACAGATAGCAAGGGTGTTCTAGGATTGTTAGGCCGAATTTGTGTATCGAACATCCACGAACTCAAAAGAGAGGTAATCGATGAATGTCACAAATCTAAGCTTGGTAATCATACAGGGGTAAGTAAGATGTATTATGATCTTAAGCGCACATTCTGGTGGAGGTCTCTGAAGAGAGATATTTCTACATACGTTAGCAGGTGTTCTACTTGCCAACAGGTTAAGAGCGATCAACAGAAGGTCCTAGTTTGTTGCAATCCTTAGAGGTTCCAGAATGGAAGTTGGATCATATTTCTATGGATTTCATTGATGGTATTCCTAGAACCAAGAAGGGCAATAATAGTATTTGGGTTATTATTGATCGTTTCTGGAAGAGCGCCCATTTTATTCTAGTGAAATCAACGAGAACCACTCAAAGCCTCGCTCGGATATATGTAAGAGATATTGTCAGATTGCATGGAGTTCCCAGTAGCATTATTAGTGACCGTGATCCGATCTTTGCGAGTAAGTTCTAGGAAGCATTCCAATTCGAATTGGGAATGAAGATTAATCTTAGAACCGCATATCATCCTCAGACAGATGGCCAGACCGAGAGGGTGAATCGTGTATTAGAAAATTTACTACGGGCATGTATTCTTGATTTTGGAGGATCCTGGGAGGATCACATACATTTGGTTGAATTCTCATATAACAAAAGTTATCAGACGAGCTTGAAATTATCTCCCTTTGAAGCATTGTATGGTAGATTGTGTAGATCTCCCGCATGTTGGATTGAGCTTAGAAGTCGATTAGTGTTGGGTCCTGATATGATCCAAGAAGCTTCAGATAAAGTGGATTTCATTAAGAAGCGTCTACAAGCGGCGCAGAGCCGATAAAAGAGTTATGCGAATTCTAGAAGAAGAGATTTAGCATTTTCTGTTAGTGATGACGTGTATTTGAAAATTTCTCCGATGAGAGGAGTAATTCGATTTGGGAAGACGGGGAAATTGGCACCTAGATATATTGGTCTGTTTCCTATACTCGAGAGAATTGGGACTTTCGCTTACAAGGTTTTGCTACCAGATTGGTTGCCCTGAGTGCATGATGTGTTTCACATTTCTCAGCTTCGGAAGCATGTACACGATCCAGATTTGATTGTGAAAGAAGTGAATCAACCAATACTAGATATTACTCCGAGTTTAGTTGTTCATAAGGAGCCGCTAAAGATTATTGGCAGATAAACTTGTGTTCTAAGGGACAAGAAGGTGCATTTAGAAAAAGTGCAATGGAGTTGAGATCCGAGAGACTGTACATGGAAAACAGAAGATAGCTTTAAAACAGGCTTATCCCAGGTGCAGAGTGGATATCCCAAATTAGCTCTTGTGTAAGGTAGTTTATGTTAAGTTACATTGTTATCTTATTTCCTACTTCGTTGTTGTTTCCTCTTCGAGGATGAAAAGTTCTAAGTAGGGGAGGTTGTAACAACCCAGATTTTGACAATAAATTAAAAAATATTTTTAATAAAAAATTTAAGGAAAATGCGTCAGAATTTAAAATTTTGATTTTAAAATAAACGCCTAGCCCTTAAAAAGTGAAATTTTGCTAGGAAGCTCAGAATTCGATGAGATAAATTTTTTTGGATTCATAATGACAAATCATTGTTGTATACCAAAATGCGCATTGAACGGAGTTAACATGCGGCCGTGCGGGGTAAACACATTTGCTAATAAACTGACGTTCAGTTTACAAAGGAACATCACGGAGATGATCTCAGAATTCGATTCCATTTTTTTCTAGATTCGTATTGTCAAATAATGGTTAAATCCAAAAGGTCATGATTTTTGGAATTAATGTGTGAGCGTGCAAAACGAAAAGGTATGCAAAAATTGCATTTTTGGAGCTTATTTGAGTTGGGGAGAAAATTAAAACGAAAGGTCAAACGAGCTCAGAATTCGACGAAACTTGGTTCGTTGGATTCGTATGGCCGTGTATTATTTCGTATCAAATTGGAAGAGCAAACGGAGACAGTTTGCAGTTGAACGGTCGGAGAGAGCGGAAGATAAATTCTATATAACTCTAGCTTCTCTCCTCTTTCTCTTCGCTTCTCTCATTTTCCTCCTTCTTCAAATTTCCCAAATTAATGGAAACTCTAACCCTAGCTCCATCTCCTCCTTTCTCCTCCTAGCCGTCTACCCCCACCCTCCCCCAACCCTACGTCAGACCCCTCCGCCAATGCAACCTGCGACACCCCCTACAGCCTACGACGGCAGCCCCTCTTCTTTCTTCACTCCAAAATTCCTCATTTCCTCCTCCTAAACCTTCCAACACCTCCTGCCTCTCATCATACCTCCTCTAAACACTACTTTCACTCTATTTCCTCTCTTTAATTCCTTCTCAAAGTCTGGATAGCGGAGATAAGGGTTCGAGCACCCCGCATGAGTTTGATTTCAACTCCATTAGGCACTGGAAAGTGTTGGAACAAAGCTTGAGCACTTCGGTTCTTCGGATTGCCGCATGCAAGCTTGGGAAGGTCGCATTCATCCGCAAATTAAAGAATATACGGAGTGGAACTCGCGGTGAGAAATTTTATCTCACTTTTAAAAAGGGGTAGATAGGTGTATAGAATTGGTAAATATTTTTAGCAAGTTAAAAATATGATTTTTAACTAGTGCATGACATGTAAATATTTTTAGCAAGTTAAAAATATGATTTTTATCTAGTACATGATATGTAAATATTTTAATCAAGTTAAAAATATGATTTTTAATGAGTGTACGACATGGAATAAATTCTAATTAGTTAAAAATGTGATTTTTAACTAATGTGTGCAATGTAGTTTGTATGCATGAGATGTAAATAAAAATATAGCGATATTATGGAATTGTAACTAGAATAAATAAAATCAACTATGGAGTAAAATGATAATAAAATTTATCGAGATGTTTGGTAAGCGATAAATGATGTAAACATATTATTTTTAATCATTATGCAAGTAAGTGTATTTGATTTGGGTAGTTGGTGATTAGAAATATTTAATCATGTTTGTTGATGTTCATTATTGCATACATGCATGCATATATATATATATCTTGTCAGTTCAACACTCGAACTATTCACAACTCATTTGCATTAGAAGCATTGTATGGACATGTGACACTTGCATGACATACAACATGGATGGACACTTAGGGTGCCTTAAATGGCATTGGATGTTGAGTATTTATTTATGTATGATTTTTGTACGTGCATTGGATGTGAGTGATGGACTTTAAATTAATTAAACATCACCATAGAATAGGAAACAGGTGTTGGACTATACAACATAAGCATATACAGACATACCATATAAGCTTGTAGCTTCATGATGCTTATATGATGTGAATCGTATTGTATTCATTTATTTGATGCTATACGACGAGAACAATGACTAGAGACCAGGTAAACTGCAAATTGATCAGATGTGGTAGAAGGCATGATTTGGACCTAATTGAACACATAAATAAATTTGCAAGATTAATAATAAACCCTACACAGGTCAGGAGGTGACAAAAATATATACGTCACTCTTGCGTAGTTATGGTACATCGGGATTTGGGTAATTAAATTGTACACATCGCATGGGGTGATGTGTAAGGCACAACGGTTGTTTACATGATTTTTAATTCCCATGTGGGCATTGAGATGATTTATTTCTACATATCTCTCAGTGTACACAAGTTGTATGAATATACTATGATTTATTGGAACCGTTTTAGGCCATTTCCGATTTTTCGGAGCCCTCCGTATAAAAGAGGTTATGGCGAAATTTTCCAAAATTTAAAGGCGTTAGCCAAATATTTAATCAAATAAATAGTTTGGAAGTCGTCGAATGAATTATATTTTTATATGAAAATATAAAATAAAATAAAATGAACAGCACAGTGGTAGTTTGCGTTTTTGACTCGTAATTTTAAACGAGTATACCGGAAGATCCGACCATCGGGTTTTCCCAAACTTGGAACCGTTGGGTTCATTTTGAAAGGATCTTTCTAACGACAATAAATACGTTAAGATACAATGGTTAGATCGTTATAAATGTTTAATTCAAAATTGAATGAAAATAGTGCCCGTGCAGTCGAATGACCTGAAACGTCGTGCGAATGAATTGAGCTATCTTTACATATATAAAGATAGTGAGGGATCGTTTAAATTAAAATAAGTAATTTAGACGTGAGTAAACCAATTATGATTGGTATATAAAAATTAAAATGGTCAAATGTGATTTGGCAACAAAACTTATTAAATGAATTTTGGGTATTTAGTGACGAAGTATTTAATTCGATGACCAAATTAAATTCTTGATTTAAACCTTTTAAATAAGGTAGTGAAAGGAATTGTAAATGCCAATGACTTAATCAAAACAAAGAATTGATTTGATATATATATATATATATATATGCGAGAATCATTTGAAAAGACTGAGTTAGTTCTCATTTCAAATAATAAAATGACGACTAATAGTCAAAGATAATGAAGACGGTGCAAGACCGGAAATCTTCACATCGAATGGATTACACATGATGTCTTCGATATGAGTAGCTCCCTTGAAAAGGTTATAGTGGTAGTTGTCCAGATGTATTTGTTGATTGTTCGAACATGCGAGGACCTCTCTCTTGTATTGGACATACGGGATGAGGATTAAGGTATCTCCGGTATCGTTCAGACCCAGAATGGACATATGATTGGATTGTATATTTGACATTGTATTATGTGTTATGTTGTTGATCTCTGCTAAATATGTATATGTTTGGTGGCAGTGAATTTATTCCCTTACTTAACACCCTTCTCTGAGACGTGCGAGCTTAGAGGTTACATATTGGTGGAAATCAATGACATGGTATGGATTGGCAGTGTTGCATGCAAAGATGCAAAAGAGAAAGGCTTTTGTTGAAAAGCAGAGTCTTGTGGTTGATGATCAAAGCATAGCTTTAAGTAGCATAGCTTTGTGTGTAGCGTTGATTCACGAGCCTTACACCCCGATATGAGTCTAAAAGGGGTAGTGACTACAGGGAGTGCATGCTTTTTTTCTAGCTAGAAGTTGTGTCATGGCACGGAGCCCAGACATTTTTACTTATGTGGTTGTTGGATTGCGAGGCGCCTCGGATATAGAGCGGACTAAAAGGCTCGAGTGATAGGTCCGATAGGACTGGGAAACGTATTGTTTAGGAATAACCAGTCCTCAAAAGTAAGAGAGGACCGGCCTTGAAGATCCAAGGGTTGCCCATATGTGTGATCCTAAGGCATTTGCTAGAGTGTCTCGAAACCAGTAAGGAGACATTCCTTGCCTTGACTCGTGACGAAAATCCAACTTCCAATACGACATTGTGCGGTTTTAAATGTAAATCTATCTGGCGACATAATATATGGTACTTATGTCGTCTACGATTGATACATTTATGTTGATTTTTTTTTTGAAACATCTAGACACTAATGATAATACCAAATGATTTTTGTTTTATGCGTATCAAGCATATTTGGCCATTATAAAGTAATAGTCTATCCTCCGGCTTGCATTGTGTGATGGGACCTGAGTCTTATAACGACTTCATTTTTCTAAAAAAAACATTGCGTTGTTTTACTTGATTTATCTTACTTTATGCACTTGCAATCCATTGGAGTAAACCCGTTCCGTGACATGCGACGTAGTCCTGTGATTTGCTTTATTCTTAATTAAGTTAAGTAACTGTAGAATTTCTCATACTAGTATCATGACTGACTCGTAGTTTGTTTTTCTCTTGCAAACTCAGGTGCTCCTATTTTTACATGGGAAACCAAGTGAATAGGTTATAGGCTTTCTTTTGGATATGCACCGTAACATGGGGTGCTCTTTTGGATGAAGACGAAGACTTGTCTTTTATCTTTTCTTTTGAAATCTTATGCACTATCTTACGCATGTTTATATTTGATTCCACTGTAGCTTATTTTCTACTTGATGAACTCATTATGTACTAAGTAGGATCCTGTATCTGTGTAACTCTGATGATAATTATGATGTTGATGATTTCCGCTATTATGTTATGATGTAAATTATCCTCTGATTTATGTCTTATGCTATATAATGTATTCTGATGATGTGATTAAAGTGTAATATTCCAATGGCAGACCTTGCTACCGTAGTGCGGGGGTTTGGTTCGTGTCAAAGGGTGTGGTAGTGTCCCGTATAAATCTATCCAGTGCAATTGTGTCACGAAAATTGATTGGGTGTAAAATTGCGGTTTCAAAAATCAACTTAGACTCATTTTACTTGAGATCAGTTGGGATATTCCCTTGTAGCACTGAAATCAAGGATTATAATTTGTTTGTTGAATAAAAATCCACACCACCCCTGCGTTGTGTGGGACTTGATATAGGGGAGTCTCAAACTAGTATAAAATTTCAGTGTGTACTTTACTTTTACTACTTTTTATTTTACTTTCTGCATCTGTGATTGATTCTATGATTTGTGATATCTATGATTGTACTGAATTTTATTTAATTCAAAAAGATTTCAACAAATTTAATATAATTCATAAAACACTATGCATCCATCCTCTAGAGTTTAATTTGCCTTATGATCCTTAATTTTCATCCCCAACACATTTTAGCACGAATAAGTAATTCTAAAATGTATTTCTTTTGAAACAATAACACTTATGACCTAGACTTTTGTATGACTTGTATTCCTAGGAAATGGTTTAAGTTTCCCAAATCCTTTATTGAGAATGCCTGATTGAGATAGCTCATTATGTCATTGATTTCTGCATTGTCACTTCCAATTTTTAGTATGTCATCAACATACACCAATATGTATGTCACACTATAATTTTTCCTTTTAATGTGTAGAGAACTATCAGACTCTGATGTTGTGAACCCAATTTTTCCAAATGTGATTTTGAGTTTATCATACCATACGCTTGATGTCTGTCTCAATCCATCTGTTGCCTTATGTAATTTTCAAACTAATTCTTTTCCTTCACTACTATTGTTGCCTTTTTGTTGGTAAGTATAAATTTCCACTTGAAGATCTCCATTTAAGAAATCATTGTAAACATCAAGGTGCCTTATACACCATTGTTTATGTAGAGTAATAGAAGTAGTGATTCGGGTTGTTTTTGGTTTCATTAATGGTGAGCATGTTTTATTGAGATGGAATCCAAACTCTTGTGAATATCTTTTAGCAACTAGCCTTGCTTTATATTTAGACACACTTCCATCTAGGTTCCTTTTTAATTTGGAGGTCCACTTGCACCTTATTATGTTCTTGTGACTAGGAGGTAAGACCAAACTCCATGTTTTGTTTTTCATTAAGAAATTGAATTCCACATCCATAGCATTTTTCCAATTTTCACTTTTAATGGTTTGATCATATTTGATTGGATCTCTGTCATTAAGAGTAGCCACGTATAATTTTGGCTCGAATATGCCACTTTTGTCCCTTATCACCATATGATGATCATTTTTGCTATGATCTTGAGTTTCATCTTAGCTATTTGTGTATTTTGACTCATCACTGTCAGTTTCAATAGCTTGTGCACCCAAGTTTCCTTATGTTATTCCATTGTAATCTGTCTGACTTGATCATTGATTAATTTTGTTGAAATGTAACTTGACCTAGTGCTTGGCATAGTTTGATTGTCATCTACATTATCTTGAACCTTATGCTTACTCATGTCTACGATAGTTTCTGATAAGATGGGAACTAATAATTCTTTTAGTAATTTTGAACTCCTTTTCTGCAAAAGGAAAGACAATTCATTAAACAAAACATGTCCAGAAATAAATATTTTGCCACTACCATTTAGGCATTTGTATCCTTTTTTATTATTTGCATATCCCAAAAAGCTGGGTGTGGATTTCAGACTTAATTTATATTTATTATATGGTCTAAGGTAGGAAAAGCAAAGGCACCCAAAAGTTCTTAATTCATGATTGTTTGGTTTGACACCAAACATTTGAGGACATTTGTTCTTCAAAACTTTAGTAGGAGGTCAATTTATTAGATACACTGATGTTGCAAATACCTCTGTCAGAAAATTTAATTCAGAGATGCTTGTGGCATCAATGTCAGTCCTGTCTCTATAATATGCCTACACTTACTTTCTACAAGTCCATTTGGTTTTAATGTGTGTGGACATGTCATTCTATGTATGATACCTCTACTGTCAAAAAAAGATCTTAGTGGTTTAAATCATGCACCACCATCTGTTTGAATTATTTTAATAGTGCAGTTTGTATGTTTTTCCACAAGCATATTACAAACCGCATTGTTATATTGTATGCCTCTGACTTGGCTTTGAGAAAGTATATCCAAGTATATCTTGTAAAAGCATCAACAAAGCAAATATAATATATGTAACCTTGATCTGATTTCATTGGTGCTTTCCCCCCACAAATCTATAGCAATTGACTCAAAGGGTCTACTGCGTATATTGTCAGAATTACAAAATTGCAGCTTGTGGCTATTGCCAATTTCACAGTGTGTGAAAATATAAGAATCAAGTAAGCAATCAAAAGCAGTTTTATTTACATTTGATATTTGTCCTACAGTTTAATACTTGGGTCTCCTAACTTGCAATGCCGAGTATCAAATACATTCATTTTGTTTACTGCATTAGTTTCCACAATATTGCATAATTTTCGGTTTCAATGGCATTTTTTGACTTCACATTGTTGAACTTGTACAGTCCTTCATCCAAACTACCATGTAATAATATATCTTTATTTAGTATGTCTCTTACTAAACAAAAAATTGGGTGAAACTCGAAGTATACAATGTTATCGTTAGCAAATTGTGACAGCTTATCATTTTTTTAATTTTGGGCACTCCTAGTGAATTATTTAGATAGAGTTTCCTTTTTTCCTCTAGTGTATCCACTACCAATATGTGATATACTTATAGTTTCACCATTTCCCTTGCTAATTGAATGCATACCGGAGCAATTCTTGTTACCAAGATTTAAATTCTGAAGATTACTTGAAACATGGTTTATTGTTCCAAAGTCATGGTACCATTCGTCCAAGTATATATCATCTGTTTTATTTTTTTGTCAGTGTTTGCCCCTTGCATTTTTATTCTTGAGCTTTTTGTACTATTCTTGGATTTCCCTAGTTGTGATATATTCACTTTTGGTTCCCTCTGGTTGGTTTGACTTTGTTGATTCACATTGTAATCAGTGTTGAATTTGTAGTAACATGTATTAGCAACATGAACAAATTTCTTGCATATTTGGCATTTGACTCTGTTGTTACTGGTCCACTTGCTACCTCTGTCTCTTTAGGTAGAATTACCTCTTTCAAATTGGCTTTCTTGCTTGCTGTTTTGATTGAAATCACCTTTTGCTAACCTTTATTTATTGATGTAGAGGATAGTTAACCGAGTCCTCTGATTTTATCTATTTTTTGTTCAGTTCTTCCTTCATGAGAAAGAAGAATTAAATGAACGTACTAAAGGACTGGTATAGTTCTTTGTGATGGAATAAATGTCACTACAGACTCGTATTCATCATCTAGGCCACCCGTTATGCATAAAACTTGCTCACTCTCAGAAATTTTATGACCATTAGTAACTAATATATCATAAAATGTTTTAATCGTCGTGAGATAATCATTCATAGACATATTGTCTTTCCTTAAACTTTGCAACTGTGTCAAATAATGCATGATTCTTATAGTGGATCGAGAGTTGAAAATCAAGCCAGTTGCACTCCATATTTCATATGATATGTTACTTCCAATGATTTGTAACAAGGAACTTGCATTATATATGATAACAATCAAGAAACAAGTAGAATGTCATGTTTTTGATATCTTATATACTCATGATTGTTGACAATATGACCTTCCTTGTCTTTTGTCATAACAGGTGGTGTCACCATGGATCCTTTGATGTAGCCTTGAAGCTCATAACCTCTTAAATCCATTTCTCCCTGATATTTCCAAAGCATGTTATTATCTTCATTAAGAGGAATGCTAATTACATGACTCTTTGGTTTGATCAGTGTATATATGATGTGGCGATAAGGTTCTTATAGCATCATTTCTTGAAGAAGTTGAGCTTATTTCATCATTACTCATAGCCATTATCGAGAAAACTGAAGAAAGAAAAGAAGTAGCAATGTACTTTTTGAAGTACCCAGGTATGAGAAGAAAAATTCTTGGATGGAAAAAATTACATGAATATGCAATTATTTCAACCACAACATTGATCAAATGAAGACTGAGAAGTCTGATAATCAGAGAAATTGCAGCTAAGGGATGAAAATGATGAAGCCTATCTGATTCTGCCCTTGATAAGGCAGTTATCAACAAGAAACAGAGAAGAATGGTACTATGCGAGAAGAAGGGTATTCTTGCCGATGATGAAAACCTATCCGAGGAAAGAAAAACAAATGCATCCCCTTCTTTGAGTTGATGTACCTTCGTTTGTCGGAAGAAGATCAGTAAACCATGTCTAAGGGGTGTGCCATTAGTCTTTTGTAGCTTTGATAACAAAAAAGGAAACGCACGAATAATATTACTGTGCATTGATACAAATTTTCTTTTAGATTGTCTACTAGAATAAACTATACAATGTAACAATATATTTATACAAGTGATATTGGGCTGAAATATAATTAAAAACTTGATGAGCTTTGACTCGGTTTTCATATTGGTTGAGCTAAATAAGAGAATGAAGTGAATCGATGCCGCACTTACACACTGAAGATATTAACATAATATTTCTTGGGCTTATATATGGGTCTGGGCACGGCCCAACCTTTCTTTTTTATTCTTTTGCAATCTGATCCGCTTCTGCAAACATGCATACTGGTATACTATATATACCAACATAGTTTGTACATTTCAATTCATCAATTCAATAAACTCTCTTGCAATAATCTCAAAAATCATAATTCTGAAAATCTAATTTGGTATCAGAGCAAAACTTTAATCTGCATTTAAAAACAGCAAAAGAAATTTTGTTGGCAGATTCATCAGTTGGATTTCATCATTTGAATCTAACTCATCAAAGATCATTCATTGATCTTATCCTTTGAGATTTTCTTTTTCTCCTGAATCGATCAAGCCATTATGCCACGCTCAGATTCATCTGGCTGCAGCAGTGATTCAATCATCAAGAGAGAGGAAATCAAATCTGAAGCATTCTTCACCGATCATATCACTCAAGAAGCAATTACAATCAAGAAAAAGAGCATCAAGAAAGCTATCAGATCAATTTCAACTGAAAACTCAGTGTGAAAAATAGACATCATCACTTAAAATCCCTCTGTGCTCAAATTCTTGATCACAAACCAATTTCTTGAGCAATTCAATTCAAAACAAAGAAGTTCAGTTCGAATTACCTCTTATTTATGCACTTATCCTCAATGTGATCCTTAGGATGGCAAACAGTAATATTGTATCCAGCAACACTTCAGGGGCTTCTCAATCTGTAAATCCACCTTCCAATCATCCTCCCAAGAATGTGATCAGTCTCAAGAGTCAACTAATCACCATTCCTCTTGATCAAAACAACTATCTTCTCTGGAAATTACAGGTGGAAACCTCTCTTCAAGGATACGGTCTGGAAGGATACATTCTTGGCACCATACCGATTCCACCAAGGTTTGTAACTGATGCATCAAATGCAATAGTAAGTAATGATGATTATACATCAAACTAAAGGCAAGAAAGATTGATCAGTGCATGGTTATTGTCATCTATCAGTCCTGCACTAATGCCACAAGTTATAGGATGCAAGACTGTTAATGAAATACGGATTACTTGTGAGAAAATTTTTAACTCACAGTCTGCAGCTAAGTACTTATTCTATAAAAGGCAACTCCAAAATTGCAAGAAAGATAATATTAGCATGAGTGAATACTTGGCAAAAGTTAAAAATGTTTGTGACATGTTAAAAGCCTCAGGAAGCAATGTTGAAGAATCAAATTAAGTTCTTTCTCTTGTAAATGGACTTGGAGATGAATATGAGGCTGTAGTAGCCGTTATTACATCACAAAAGGTTACACCACCATTAGATGATGTACATTCTATGTTACTTTCACATGAGGCAAGAATTTCTCACAAGAAATCCACTGATTTAGACTACACACTCAATTATGCTGCTAATAATAGAGGCAGGGGGCAAGGAAATTACAGAAACAATCCCAATCAGAGAGGAGGATATACCCCTAGAGGAAGAAGAAGAGGCAGATGGTCAAATAATAATAAACCCAAATGTAAAATAAGTGAAAGGGTTGTCCACACTGCTCTCAAATGTTACTTCAGATTTAACTCGAACTATACAAGAAATGAAGGAAATAACAGTAATAGTGACAATAATCCCAATGCTAACATGGCACAAACTCAATCAGAATCATCAAATCAAGCACAGTGCAATCAAACTGATGCAAGCAAGTCAGATTCTACATTGGATGATAATTGGTTTCCTGACTCGGGTTCTACTAACCACATGACCAACAATCTAGATAATCTCAACCTTGGAAATAAAGAATACAGAGGTAAACAGTTAATAACCATGGGTGATGGTAAGTGCATTAGTATTTCTCATACTGGTAATGCTTTATTAAAAGGTAGGAAACAATTGTTCTTGCATAAATTATTAAGGGTACCCAAGATTAGGAAAATTCTAATGAGTGTGTCACAATTTACAAAAGACAACAATGTCTACTTTGAATTTTATCCTAACTATTGTGTTGTTAAGGACATACTAACACATGAAATTTTATTGTAGGGTGATGAAACACATAGGCTATACACTTTCAAACTTGGAAATCAATTACACCCAGCAAAAGAAAAACAATGTTTTGTCTCTGCAATTGAGAATCAAAACAGTAACAATGATAATGTCTTTGATCTTTGGCATCACAGATTGGGTCACCCTAGTGTCAATATTGTTAAGAACATTCTAAATAGTAGTAAAATCTCTTACTGTGATGTAAAATTACAATATGTCTGCACATATTGTCAAATGGGTAAGAATCACAAATTACCATTTGAAGATTCATCCACTGTTTACTCTAATCCTTTTGATCTAATTGCTACTGATCTGTGGGGTCCAGCCTCTATATCATCTGACTTTGGGTATAAATATTATATCTCTTTCATTGATGCTTATTCCAGGTATACATGGATCTATTTTCTAAAGTCTAAATCTGATACTCATGATGATGTTATAAAATTCTTGAATATGATAGAAAATCTGTTCAACACCAAAGTGAAAATATTTCAGTCTGATGGTGGTACAGAATATAAGACATTTAGCAAATATTTTGATGAAAAAGGGATAGTTCACAGATTTACATGCCCATATACATCTGAGCAAAATGGTTTAGCTGAAAGAAAGCACAGACATATAGTAGAAAGTGGCTTAACTCTATTAGCAAAAGCTTCACTACCTTTAAAATTCTGGCCTGAATCATTTAATACTGCAGTATATTTGATTAATAGGATGCCAACCAAAGTATTAAATGATATCAATCTACTTGAAACACTGTACAAAGTTAAGCCAAACTATCATGATTTAAAAGCTTTTGGTTGTCAATTCTTTCCTTATCTTAGACCTTACAATGCTAACAAACTCAATTTTAGATCAAAATAATG
This sequence comes from Allium sativum, assembly GCA_030737875.1. Taxonomy (NCBI): domain Eukaryota; kingdom Viridiplantae; phylum Streptophyta; class Magnoliopsida; order Asparagales; family Amaryllidaceae; genus Allium; species Allium sativum. The sequence goes on along the minus strand of CM060913.1, from coordinate 415,247,501 downwards.
TACATTTTTGGGATATGTTGTCAAACAAAAGGGACATAGGTGCATTGATGAAAATGGCAGAATCTATGTAAGTAGGCATGTTATATTCAATGAAAATATCTTCCCTTATGCCCAATCGAATATTAAAACCAGCAATAAAGTCATCAATAAAGTGGTAAATATATCTGATATACCACTCTATTCTGAGTTATCTTCAGTAGCTAGTGAAAAGATGGTTGCTGATAATCAAGTAATGCATATTGCTGAGGACATTCAACCCAGCAATGATGAGCCTATCAGCCTCGCCAATCCAACACCTGAACATGACAACAATGAAAGATCAGAAACTCAAATTCAATCCACAGAAAGTTCTAATGAAGGTTTACCTGCCACTGAAGGCAGTGCAAGACAGTCTGAACAGCACACTGATCCTCCTCCCACTATTACTGGTCATCCAATGAAAACCAGATCCAAAAGTGGCATATTTAAGCCAAAAGCATATCTGATCACAGAAAGTAAAGATGAACCAACAAGCTTCACTCAAGCTATCAAATACAATGAATGGAAAACAGCAATGGATGAAGAGTTCAGTGCTCTGATCAGAAACAATACCTGGACACTTGTCCCTCAACCAACTAATAAAAACATAGTAGGCTGTAAATTGACTTACAGAGTTAAAATAAATCCAGATGGCACCATTAACAGACATAAAGCAAGATTGGTTGCAAAAGGCTTTACACAAGAATATGGATTTGACTACAGGGAGACATTCACACCTGTAGTCAAGCCCACTACTATCAGATTAATTTTCACTATAGCTCTCAAAAATCAATGGAATATTCAACACTTGGATGTCAATAATGCCTTTCTCAATGGTAGTCTGGAAGAGGAAATATACATGAAACAGCCAGAAGGATATGTTCAAGACTCTAAACTTGTATGCAAGCTTAACAAAGCTATCTATGGTTTGAAACAAGCACCCAGAGTATGATTTGATAAACTCAAGTCAACTCTAAACACCCTGGGATACAGGCCCACTAAATCTGACACCTCTTTGTTTACAAAAATTACTCAATCATTCACTGTTTACATACTAATCTATGTTGATGACTTAATCATTACAGGTAATAGTGATGTTGAAACAGAAAATCTTATCAAGTATTTAAACAAGGAATTTTCAATCAAAAATCTGGGAGAGATCAATTATTTCTTCGGAATAGAGGCAAACAGAATATCAAAGTCTGAAATGATACTCAATCAAAGAAAGTATATAACAGAACTGCTGATCAAAACTGATATGATAGAGGCCAAATTACAACCAACTCCCATGATTTCTAGTCAACACTACTCTAAAAACCGGGGAGAGGCTATAAATAATATCAAACAATACAGGAGTGTTGTGGGGGCACTACAGTATACCACCATAATAAGACCTGACATATCATTCAATGTTAACAAGGTATCTCAATTTTTGCAGGAACCAAAGGATAAACATTGGGGAGCTGTAAAGAGAATCTTAAGATACCTAAAGGAACTCTAAGTTATGGCTTAATATTAAGGGGCAGCAAAGACCTAAACATTACTGGATACACAGACTCTGATTGGCCTGCAGATCCAGATGACAGAAGTTCCATCACTGGCTACTGCATATACATGGGCAACAATCTAATATCATGAAGTTCCAAAAAGCAATCTACCATATCAAAATCTAGTGCAGAATACAGAAGTATTTCATGTGCTACAACTGAAATCATGTGGATTCAATCTATGCTAAAGGAGCTAGAGCTAAGCAGTACATTAAAAGCAACAATTTGGTGTGATAATCTGAGTTCTATCTACATGTCAGCAAACCCTATTCAATATGCTCGAACGAAGCATATAGAAATTGACATATACTTTGTTCGAGAACAAGTAAAAGAAGGAAAATTGCAAATTAACTACGTACCTTCCTTCTATCAAAAGGCTGATATACTTACCAAAGCTCTTTCAGCTAAAAACTTTACCAGACTTCGTGATGAACTGCAGCACCCAAATCTGCTGCAAATCTACCAATTAAAGACAAGGATAGCTCTCAAACTTCAGATCTAAAGATTAAAAAAAAGGGCAAAGAGAAGCATCAATCTCAACTATGGACGTAGACTAGAAAGAGAGAGAGAAATACTAAAGACTTACCATGCACTCATGAATCTCCTGTCAACAATGTTTTAAAGATGCTATGATGAAGGCATCGATTCATATGATTGAAGACAAATTTAGGGTTTCTGATAACCCAAGATTTAAAGGGGGCAAATAAGAGAATGAAGTGAATCGATGCCGCACTTACACACTGAAGATATTAACATAATATTTCTTGGGCTTGTATATGGGTCTAGGCTCGGCACAACCTTTCTTTTTTATTCTTTTGCAATCTGATCCGCTTCTGTAAAAATGCATACTGGTATTGTAACAACCCGAATTTTAATAACGTGTTAAGACAAGAATCGAGGCAGAATTAAATTTTAAAATAAGAATCAAGCGAAACGGGTTACGCCGTTGCGTTCATCTCGGAATTCTGGTTGGAAACGAGTCCGAAATTTCGTAAATCGGAGTCCGTATGACCGAGATATGGCCTCTAGAAGTTTCACGAAAAATCAGAAAACGAAAACAGATTTTCGAATTTCAAATTTAGCCCCAAACAGAATGGGCGGGAAAATTTCCCGCCCAGCCCCAGGTCGACTGGGGAGTCGACCCCCCAGGGACCAGGTCGACTGGGCAGTCGACCTGGGTGTCGACCTGGGGGTCGACTTCCCTGGTCGGACCAGGTTGGCCTGGTGCACCTGCTTGCTCCTTTGGGTCTGTTCTATTGGCTTGTGACGAGATTGGATGGTTCAGATCTAAACTAGGGTTAATCTAAGGGCCTAAACTAGTCCTAACTTCTATAAAAACACCCTAAGACCTAGCCTAATTCACTACAAACCATCCTAACAACAAAGTGCTGCCCAAATGTCTCTTGATCATGGCCTCCATCTTCAACTTCAAAGGCTTAAGCATGCAAACTAGATTCAAGTCAAAGGAGCAAGCTTTCTACATCAAATCAAGGAAGTATAGCATCATCTCAACACCGTTCTACGACAAATGCTTACTCACAAACCTCTAGCCATGCTTTGTAAGTTCTAGCTACTTATAGATCTAAACGGTAGTTCTAATGTTGACATGGAATAAAATGAGATGAAACCTAAGTATGTTAGTCTATGTGAATCTAGTCTTGCCCCTCTCTTGAACCTATGGGCTATTTCTTAGTGATTAAATCATGCCACTCATGTTGTGTTTGACCTAGTTTATCATGCAAGATTGAATCTTGACTTGTGGAATGTTGGCATGAACCCTTAGAACAATTTGACTTGTGGAACATTCATATGAACTTGACTTGGGGCTTATGCATGTAAAAGAACCTAAACCCCTCATGACCATTTACATGCCTATGATGATGAACCTAGTGTTATGCTATCATACATGTTTGAGGCCAATCCCTTTATGCTATCATACATATTTGAGGCCAATCCCCTTATGCTATCATACATGTTTGAGGCCAATATGTTGTCATATTATTCCTACTATGTTGACTCGCTTTCACTTGCGTTGGGAATACGCCTTGGGTAGTTTAGGCAAACTTGAGATGGGCTATGAAACTTAACATGAATTAAGTAATGGGAAAACGGGCATAAGTGGAAAACGTGGACTTTGTCGTGGCCTAAATTTGACATGAACATAACAAGTAGGAAAACATGAAAGTGGCCAACTCGAGGTTGGGTTGAGTTTGTAGCATAAATCTGCCCGGAACCGCCCGGCAAATCCAGTAGCTACGGACAATAAGACCCAATGTGAAAAGTTGGTCATATCGCGCTTAAAACCCGAGGTTAGACTAGGTTGTGGTGTAAAGCTGCCCGGACCCGCCCGGCGTAACCAGTAACCACAACAAAGTCTAATGTGAGAGGTTGGGGTGCATTAATTTACTTAATGCCACATGATAAGGTTAAGTTAGTTTGACTAATGGCACTTAACCGATATGACATGAATGGGTAGGTTAAGTAAGACCGGACTTGATTACTTAAAGACACTTAACCATATAACACAATTAGTGGATGGGTTAGTTTAACCTAAATGGGTTGATAACACCCGACTGGGATAACGCGATGCATGGTAGGGCTAAGTAAACCTACAAGAATGATACTTAACCATTATAAATACGACTAGTGGATGGGGTTAAGTTAACCTACACTTAACCAATCTGACTCGGTAAATTGATGGGGTTAAGTTAACTTACACTTAACCAATCTGACTTGATGATTTGATAGGGTTAAGTCACGAACCTCTTAAATATGCTTAACCAATCCGACTCGATAATTTAATGGGGTTAAGTTAACCTATACTTAACCAATCCGACTCGATAATTTAATGTGGTTAAGTTAACCTACACTTAACCAATTTTACTCGATGATTTGATGAGGTTAAGACAACCTATACTTAACCAATCTGACATGGTAATTTGATAGGGTTAAGTTAACCTATACTTAACCAATCTGACACGATAATCTAGGGTTAAGTCATAAACGTCTTGATATACTTAACCAACTTGATACATGGTTTGTAGGGCTAAATCTTGAACTTGAATACTTAGCCAGTTTTGACATGATTCGTAGGCGGGGTAAGTCATGAACTCGAATGACAACACTTAACCCATTAGACAAAACCCTAGTTCAGGGGACTAAGTGGAAAATCGTAGTTAATAAGGATAACGGGAAGGGAAACTAAGTGATAAACCTTAGTTAAGGATAACTAAGTAATAATTCTTAGTCAAGAGAATTGGACCAGTTCGCAAATAGATGAGTAACCTAATACGGTAGGTCATCGTTTAAACAAACACACGAGGAGGAGCGAATGTTTATCTGACTTAGACAAAGGCTCCAACGAACTGGGTGACGAAGCGGTAGCTTCGGGGGACGTGAGGGTACTCTTGGTATCCCTCTGTGCGGTTGCTGATGATCCGCCTGGGCTCACAGAGGTTAAGGTCTGCGGTAGAAGAACCAAGGGTATGCCTTGGTTGTTGTACGAGCAACCTAAAGACTGGGGTGGATTAGCGTGGAGTCGGCGATACTTAGTTTAGCCCTGTGACAGCACGTCGTCGACTACCTACCATCTTTAGTCAATCGTGTACGTATGCGGAAAGGCAGAGAATTCCCAATAGACCATATACTTGCTATCTAGTTATGGGTGAGGTTGGCCAATAGGGAAGTGGGGCATGGATGGCCGGAGTATAGTTCTCGTGCATGATTTTCTTGGATTGCCTTTCAGTAGTTGAGAGAGGTGTCACGTGGGTCCATAACCACCGGTAGATAAACAGGCCTTGATATCTGCATCGGCAGATAACCTAAAGCTCCCGACCGAGTCCTGTATTTCTTGATTAGCCCTGTCACGGGACTCGGATGGAACATTGAGATACATGTGCATCTAGACTTGGAAAAACGATTCACGATACATACATGGGAAAAAGGGCGTGGTTGACGGGTAGCGTAATCCCTAGCGGTCCTAGGTGGTTTAAACCCAAACCGAGTTATTAAAACGTTTAGTAGGTAGCGTAATCCCTAGTGGTCCTAGGTGGCATAAATCCTAGCCGAACATTCGAGAATTCATAGTAAGAAAATACAGCTAGATCAAGGGTGACAGTCCAAACGATTTCAAGGACAATGGAACTACGTTGAAGTAGTATAGAACTACGAGAGGAAGCCCGTAGGATTTACAGCAAAGGACTAAACATATACATGGGAAGAAACATACGAGTTGGGAAAACCTACATTAGGTTGACATGGACCATTTCATGACATTGGGCAAGGGACATTTTGTAGCTAACCCATGACACGGGTTGGGAAACTAGTACGGAAGGTGCAGGGCAAATATACTCTATAGAACCTTGGGATGTTATACTCGATAGAACCTTGGGATGTTATACTCGATAGAACCTTGGGATGTTATACTCGATAGAACCTTGGGATGTTATACTCGATTCATAGTGACCGTAGTTTATCTTGATACAGTAGTTCACCCTGTTACCTTGGTTTAGCTTGTCTATCTTGTCATCATCCTTATGTTTACTTTCAGTTTATGCATGTCATGTTACCTTTGCCTGTTTTTATGCTGGAAGTAGATAGGACTTAACAGTCTTTATGACTGACCCCGTTTTCTTTCTCCTCTTTGTCTTCCGTTCCCCCCCCCCCCCCCCCCACAGGTTTTCAGGAAGGAAATACTGTTATTTAGCTCGGACTTCTTCTGCTTCAAGGTCATCATGTATGGCTTGGATTTTTCTTGGCTATGGCTGCCTTACCATTTTACTTGGGGAGTATTTTATGACTGTGGTTTTATGCTTCTTTAACTATTGCAAGACAGGTTTCCAATGTAATGGCTTTTAAAGGCATTTTGATGTAAAAGGCTTTAGATCTTATAATTTTATGAGGTAATGAAATTTGGTTTTTCTTCCGCTGTTTTATTTTTTTGTCTTGTAATATTTCTGTGCATGTTTACCTAGACAACGCCCCTCCAAAGCTAGTGCACTCCCTTGTGAGTAACCCTGGCGGAGGTGGGGTGTTACATTTGGTATCAGAGCAGAAGGTTACCAGACTGGGCAAAAGTTTTAAAACCTTCTGAAAACTATTTGAAAAACCGTTTACAAAGAAGCATTTTTCAAGAAAAGTTTTATTTTTAAAGGCTATTCCCGAAAGGCCATTAGCATTATCCTTTGTTTCCTTGATTGAATCTCTTTTCCTTTCTTTCCTCCACCTGTAGTCACAGTGGTTTGAACTGCGACTAATCCTTTTCTAAATACGTCAGTGTTTTCGGTACGATGGAGGCAGTTCTCGAGAGACCTATTACTGCGTTATAAGAAAGGATAGTAAGAACAAGGATAAAGGATACAAGCTTAAGGACAAGCAACTTGTTGGTATGGCTTAATCCACAAAGGAGGAAAAGGGTGAATGATAAAATCCATGACAAGAGGGAGTATCTCTAGTAGGGTAAAAAGGGAAAGATAGTCAGGTATTATAAGACGAGGACAAGATCATCGAGAGGGCAATTGTATGCTCACACTGTTAGCGTACCTAAGAAGGGTGGTAACGTTTCTGTGAAAGGTTTAGCTTTTCTTCTCTATCATCCCGCCAGGACTTTTCTTTGATCACCACATCATTTAAGTCTACTTCGATAGTTGAGTCTCTGCACCTTCGTACTAGCATAGTAGAGGATCCCATTTTTTGTCTCAAATCTTGTTGAGGAATCGGTCCCTTTATTCATGACTTGTTTGGATTTGAGGACGCCTATGACTTTTGGGAATAATGCTTATGCTTTTAAGCTATGGGTTGAATTCTAGGAATGGAGTGGTTATCCAGTAAGGGTGCCATTCTCGGTTCTGAAAGGAGGGTAGTTAGGCTCTTGACTTACCTCGGTAATACCCTCGAAGTCTCGTGTAACCTTTAGGGTTCCGTCATGATTGGTTACCTAGAATCTCTTGATGCATTTGTTGGTAATCCGTTCGAGTAGAGTTTGCCACTAAGGCAGATGGTTCATTTCGCTTGTGCATGAGTTATGGAAATCACTCTTGTAAGTACACTCGGTAACATGGTTGGCATCTGTTTGTTTTCAAGAGATAAGTTCTTCTGCGTGGAATGTCGTAGAGCGAGTAAACGAGATCCATGATTCACTAGTGAATTTTGGAGAGCTTACATGAAACCATGAGGGCACGGATACGGTTGAGCCAAGTATACTAGAGGGAGAATAAGTAAAAGTGGAATGAGAGGCGACAATGAAGTGAGTTCCAGCTCATATTTGGAAATAGGAGTTAAGAGGCCTTGAAATCATGAAGTTAAAGATGGTCAAGGCACAATGGAATTAAGCTCAAGGAAATGCGACTTAGAAGATTGAAGACAAGATACGCACATCATATCTCTTTTTAAGAGTATATTCTTGATCCCTGTTTTCCTGTAGAGCTTACCCGCATGCTATCTTTTATGCATATCCTCTCGGTCCTATTCTCGATCTTATTTCTGTTGCAAACTCCATAGGGGGTATGACTCATCGGTTAATAATACATGTCAAGGTTTGAAGGTGTCCGTTAGGTTGACTAAACCTTTTGGGCTTTATAGGATATGGGTTGGGTTTAGAAAGGGATTTCTTGTAATCCAAAAGGAGTTTATCTTGCTTATCTTCTCGGTTCTATCTTGAGGACCTTAGGTAGAACGCTGTGGATGTAAACATGTATTTGAAAACATGTTATAATTGATATGGTTGCAAGTGGTTGCAAGTGGTTGCTCGTGGATGCGTGAATACACACTAGGCACTAGATCGGCTCAGTCACATTTCATATTTCATATGTATACGTGTTTATACTTGTTTACGGATGAATTTGAATGTGTTATCATGTGAATATTGCATATGGATGAATGGTTGTGCACACATATAGTGTTTATGTGACTAGGACTATTTGCATACATGTGGATTCATGGCACTAAACATATTTTGCATTTAGAAGATCAATCAGGCCTGATCATTTGCATTAGATAAGGAACACAGATACACACACTTTCTGCATATGTTCATACAGCATTAGAAATCTTTTAAGGACAATGGTTGCTTATGGATGATGCTTTGAGTAGATGGATGATTGGATGGTAGGACACATCCTCCCTAACTTGGAGATTTCGGGGACGAAATCCTTAAAGGAGGGGAGAATGTAAGAACCCGAATTTTAATAACGTGTTAAGACAAGAATCGAGGCAGAATTAACTTTTAAAATAAGAATCAAGCAAAACGGGTTGCGCCGTTGCGTTCGTCTCGGAATTTTGGTTGGAAACGAGTCCGAAATTTCGTAAATCGGAGTCCGTATGACCGAGATATGGCCTCTAGAAGTTTCACGAAAAATCAGAAAACGAAAATAGATTTTCGAATTTCAAATTTAGCCCCAAACAGAATGGGCGGGAAAATTTCCCGCCCAGCTCCAGGTCGACTGGGGAGTCGACCCCCTAGGGACCAGGTCGACTGGGCAGTCGACCTAGGTGTCGACCTGGGGGTCGACTTCCCTGGTCGGACCAGGCTGGCCTGGTGCACCTGCTTGCTCCTTTGGGTCTGTTCTGTTGGCTTGTGACGAGATTGGATGGTTCAGATCTAAACTAGGGTTAATCTAAGGGCCTAAACTAGTCCTAACTTCTATAAAAACACCCTAATACCTAGCCTAATTCACTACAAACCATACTGACAACAAGGTGCTGCCCAAATGTCTCTTGATCATGGCCTCCATCTTCAACTTCAAAGGCTTAAGCATGCAAACTAGATTCAAGTCAAAGGAGCAAGCTTTCTACATCAAATCAAGGAAGTAGAGCATCATCTCAACACCGTTCTACGACAAATGCTTGCTCATAAATCGCTAGCCACGCTTTGTAAGTTCTAGCTACTTTTAGATCTAAACCTTAGTTCAAATGTTGACATGGAATAAAATGAGATGAAACCTAAGTATGTTAGTCTATGTGAATCTAGTCTTGCCCCTCTCTTGAACCTATGACTTTGGGATATTTCTTAGTGATTAAATCATGCCACTCATGTTGTGTTTGACCTAGTTTATCATGCAAGATTGAATTTTGACTTGTGGAATGTTGGCATGAACCCTTAGAACAATTTGACTTATGGAACATTCATATGAACTTGACTTGGGGCTTATGCATGTAAAAGAACCTAAACCCCTCATGACCATTTACATGCCAATGATGATGAACCTAGTGTTATGCTATCATACATGTTTGAGGCCAATCCCTTTATGCTATCATACATATTTGAGGCCAATCCCCTTATGCTATCATACATGTTTGAGGCCAATATGTTGTCATATTATTCCTACTATGTTGACTCGCTTTCACTTGCGTTGGGAATACGCCTTGGGTAGTTTAGGCAAACTTGAGATGGGCTATGAAACTTAACATGAATTAAGTAATGGGACAAAGGGCATAAGTGGAAAACGTGGACTTTGTCGTGGCCTAAATTTGACATGAACATGACATGTAGGAAAACATGAAAGTGGCCAACTCGAGGTTGGGTTGAGTTTGTAGCATAAATCTGCCCGGAACCGCCCAGCAAATCCAGTAGCTACAGACAATAAGACCCAATGTGAGAAGTTGGTCATATCGCGTTTAAAACCCGAGGTTAGACTAGGTTGTGGTGTAAAGCTGGCCGGACCCACCCGGCGTAACCAGTAACCACAACAAAGTTTAATGTGAGAGGTTGGGGTGCATTAATTTACTTAATGCCACATGATAAGGTTAAGTTAGTTTGACTAATGGCACTTAACCGATATGACATGAATGGGTAGGTTAAGTAAGACCGGACTTGATTACTTAAAGACACTTAACCATATAACACGATTAGCGGATGGGTTAGTTTAACCTAAATAGGTTGATAACACCTGACTGGGATAACGCGATGCGTGGTAGGGTTAAGTAAACCCACAAGAATGATATTTAACCATTATAAATACGACTAGTGGATGGGGTTAAGTTAACCTACACTTAACCAATCTGACTCGGTAAATTGATGGGGTTAAGTTAACTTACACTTAACCAATCTGACTTGATGATTTGATAGGGTTAAGTCACGAACCTCTTACATATGCTAACCAATCCGACTCGATAATTTAATGGGGTTAAGATAACCTATACTTAACCAATCCGACTCGATAATTTAATGGGGTTAAGTTAACCTACACTTAACCAATTTTACTCGATGATTTGATGAGGTGAAGACAACCTATACTTAACCAATCTGACACGGTAATTTGATAGGGTTAAGTTAACATATACTTAACCAATCTGACACGATAATCTAGGGTTAAGTCATGAACGTCTTGATATACTTAACCAACTTGATACATGGTTTATAGGGCTAAATCTTGAACTTGAATACTTAGCCAATTTTGACATGATTCGTAGGCGGGGTAAGTCATGAACTAGAATGACAACACTTAACCCATTAGACAAAACCCTAGTTCAGGGGACTAAGTGGAAAATCGTAGTTAATAAGGATAACGGGAAGGGAAACTAAGTGATAAACCTTATTTCAGGATAACTAAGTAATAATTCTTAGTCAAGAGAATTGGACCAGTTCACAAATAGATGAGTAACCTGATACGGTAGGTCATCGTTTAAACAAACACACGAGGAGGAGCGAATTTTTATCTGACTTAGACAAAGGCTCCAGCGAACTGGGTGACGAAGCGGTAGCTTCGGGGGATGTGAGGGTACTCTTGGTATCCCTCTGTGAGGTTGCTGATGATCCGCCTGGGCTCACAGAGGTTAAGGTCTACGGTATAAGAACCAAGGGTATGCCTTGGTTGCTGTACGAGCAACCTAAAGACTGGGGTGGATTAGCGTGGAGTCGGCGATACTTAGTTTAGCCCTGTGATAGCATGTCGTCGACTACCTACCATCTTTAGTCAATCGTGTACGTATACGAAAAGGCAGAGAACTCCCAACAGACCATATACTTGCTATCTAGTTATGGGTGAGGTTGGCCAATAGGGAAGTGGGGCATGGATGGCCGGAGTATAGTTCTCGTGCTTGATTTTCTTGGATTGCCTTTCAGTAGTTGAGGGAGGGGTCACGTGGGACCATAACCACCGGTAGAAAAACAGACCTTGATATCTGCATCGGCAGATAACCTAAAGCTCCCGACCGAGTCCTGTATTTCTTGATTAGCCCTGTCACGGGACTCGGATGGCACATTGAGATACATGTGCATCTAGACATGGAAAAACGATTCACGATACATACGTGGGAAAAAGGGCGTGGTTGACGGGTAGCGTAATCCCTAGCGGTCCTAGGTGGCTTAAACCCAAACCGAGTTACGAAAACGTTTAGTAGGTAGTGTAATCCCTAGTGGTCCTAGGTGGCATAAATCTTAGCCGAACATTCGAGAATTCATGGTAAGAAAATACAGCTAGATCAAGGGTGATAGTCCAAACGATTTCAAGGATAATGGAACTACGTTGAAGTAGTATAGAACTACGTGAGGAAGCCCGTAGGATTTACAGCAAAGGACTAAACATATACATGGAAAGAAACATACGAGTTGGGAAAACCTACATTAGGTTGACATGGACCATTTCATGACATTGGGCAAGGGACATTTTGTAGCTAACACATGACATGGGTTGGGATACTAGTACGGAAGGTGCAGGGCAAATATACTCGATAGAACCTTGGGATGTTATACTCGATAGAACCTTGGGATGTTATACTCGATAGAACCTTGGGATGTTATACTCGATTCATAGTGACCGTAGTTTATCTTGATACAGTAGTTCACCCTGTTACCTTGGTTTAGCTTGTCTATCTTGTCATCATCCTTATGTTTACTTTCAGTTTATGCATGTCATATTACCTTTGCCTGTTTTTATGCTGGAAGTAGATAGGACTTAACAGTCTTTATGACTAACCCCATTTTCTTTCGCCTCTTTGTCTTCCGTTCCCCCCCCCCCACCCCCAAGGTTTTCAGGGAGGAAATACTGTTATTTAGCTCGGACTTCTTCTGCTTCAAGGTCATCATGTATGGCTTGGATTTTTCTTGGCTATGGATGCCTTACCGTTTTACTTGGGGAGTATTTTATGACTGTGGTTTTATGCTTCTTTAGTTTTTGCAAGACAGGTTTCCAATGTAATGGCTTTTAAAGGCATTTTGATGTAAAAGGCTTTAGACCTTATAATTTTATGAGGTAATGAAATTTGGTTTTTCTTCCGCTGTTTTATATGTTCTGTCTTGTAATATTTCTGTGCATGTTTACCTAGACAACGCCCCTCCAAAGCTAGTGCACTCCCTTGTGAGTGACCCTGGCGGAGGTGGGGTGTTACAGGTATACTATATATACCCGCATAGTTTGTACATTTCAATTCATCAATTCAATAAACCCTCTTGCAATAATCTCAAAAATCATAATTCTGAAAATCTAGTAGAGCTAAATGCCAGATGTATTATGTATTTATCATATAAATCGCTACTTTATTATTAATAAATTATTAGGATTTGAGATTCAATTTTGTAAATCATTCACTGAGTGATCATTCTCCTATTCATGTTAAGTTCGGTCCTAATCTATTGATGAATGCACGATTACATTCAAGTACAATGATTTATGGTGTTTATATACTGAATATAAGGAGATTGTACAGCAAGCATTAAATATCAATATGCAAGGCAACACATTATTTGTTTTTCTTAGAAAACTAAAACAGCAAAATCAGCTTTGAGATTATGGAAAAACTCTAAGGGAAATCGTCAAGTCTCATGTAAGCAATTTAGGAACAATGTTAATGATTTATATGAAAAATGGTTAAGAATTCGATTAATGAAAAAAAATGTAATGCAATATGCTCAACCTCATGATAAAGATTGGAAATATAGAATATCCAAAGATTATAACTTGAGTGGTTAACGCAAGGAGGCAAAACTTCAAAAAAAAAATGTCTATTTCCAGACCAAATAATAAAAGGAAATGCATTATTAACTCTAATGGAAATATTACATCAACGATCATAAAGTATTGTGCATGATTGTTTTTTAGACTTATAATTCAATTTTTTTTATTGGTTTGAAATGGTAGAGGTTTCTAAAAAGAATGCAAATAATATATGCCTTAGAATTGATTCACATAAAGCCTACGATAGGATTAACAGGGAATTTATTCATCATACTTTATTTATATGGGTTTTGCATATAAATTTACTGATTTAGTCTATGAGTATAATTCCACCCTTTAAAAAATTGATATTTAGTTGGTAGTACATATTAGTACCACATAACTCAGATAGTATATGACATACTACATATCATTATATATTTAACTGTTCGAATCATGCTATGCATGTCTCAAATCGGTTACCTCTCATTTTCTTTACTTATTAATGGTTCAGCTCATGGATTATTCGAGAGTAACAGGGGATTAAGACAAGGAGAATCCCTCATCACTTTTCTAATTTCTTTTTCCATAGAGTATCTCACAGTACTGCTTGATGTGGAATATTTGAATGTCATTCTAATCCCAATATCTCATGTCGGACCAATAGTAACTCATTTATAACATGTTGATGAGATATTTATTATGTCAAAAGCTGCAAAAGAGAGTGCATGCATTATTAATAAAGTATGCAGAAAATGCACAAGAATGCAGGACTAATTATGAATGAAAATACATCAAGTACCATATTTAGCAAAGAAGCTTGCAATAAGAATGTCATAAGTGAAATTATCAAAGTCAAGTCTGGCAATCTACCTATAACTTACATGGGTCTTCTTTTTTTCATGATAAGTTAGAAGGCAAGAAATTTTGGCCCTTCAATTGAAAAAATTAATAAAATGTTCTCCCATCCAAGCAGTAAACAATTAAACATTGGTGGAAGGTATGAGCTCACTGAATCATTCGTATCCCCAGTGATAAATTTCTGGATGCAGTTCGGCTAAATACCATCAAGCATTATACTAGATTGATTCTATATGTGCAAAGTTTATATGGAAGTCCAAAATTCATATAATGGGAAAACGTTTGTAAAGCCAAAAAGAAGGTGACATGGGAATAAGAAGATCAAATGATGTTGCCATGGAAATATTTCTATAAAATCAATGTGGAAGTTTTTACAAGTTTAGAGTTTATGAGAATAGTGGCTAAAGAATAAATACTGTAAAAATAGCAATTTTTGAACAATCCAATTAGATAATATGCATCTACTAAATGAATGACTCTTCTTAAAACTAGACCTTGGTGTACATGCTTTATAAACGAAAAGAGTGACCCCGAGTTAGAAAGTTTCACACTTAAATCATCTTTAGCAAGATGGCTGACTTTGGGAGAAGAAAAAAGAAAAAGGTGATTTTCTCCTCCCCTTCTACCGACGGTGGAAGGAATCGCACACCTAAAAAGGGTTATCAACGACCCATAAACTTATTTATAGCATTAGAAGAACTTAAGAAACCCTAACTTCTCCTTAAACTATTTTATGAAAACCATTTATGATACAAATGATTTTCTGAAAATCATTTATAAATCCTGCTTAACAAATAAATCAGAAGAAATGTCATTATCATTGCTCCTCACACAATTGAAAAAATTGGGATTTACCTCGTTTTTCTGCCAATTGCTGCTGTTAGATATGCTTTTATATAAAAGTTGAGAATGTACTCCCTCCAGTTCAAATTATAAGACATTTTAAAATTTCTCACGTAAATTAAGAGAACTGGAAAATGACACATTTATCCCTTAAATAATCCTTTTGTATTAATTGATGGCCTCCCTTTTCAATAAAGTATGCATTGTCATGCAACTTCTGAACATTGTATTGGACCACTTACATTGGAAGATTAAAGCATGCATGCCTTGTACTCCAGACAGGGAACTACATGCATTGGAAGAATAAAGCGGCATGAATATGAAGAGCTGCTTGCATTGATTTTTCTCAAAACGTCATATATTTTGCAAAATAACCCAAAGCCTAGAACGACTTATAATTTGAACTGGAGAGAGTAATATTGATCAATGATGGGTGGCCCCACTAGTAAAATATTTGACCTTCTAGATAGTCATTGAAGTGGAAACTATAATTTGTTTTCCTAATTTGAACCTGCTTAGGTTCATCTTTGAAAAAAAATCTCTGCTATTAGAGCATCCCCAGTGGTGCATTATTACGTCGTAATATTACGAAAATGTTCTCCAATCATCTCATTACAGCGTAATATTACGTGTAATATTCAGGATCCGATTCAGGATCCTGAATATGGTTTGGGCGCCCATTTTATAGGAGCCCAAGGTCTGGCGCCCATTTAATAGGTGTCAGAGCCTTGGCGCCCGTAAAATTGGCACCCAACCCCCTCCCTTGCATGTGTAGCCAACAACGGCTACAATTTTAACCCTCTACCAACAAAAAATGGTCGCTTTCCACTTACAACGACCGTAAACGGTCACTTTTCGAATTACACGGCTATAAACGATCATATTTCTTATTGTTGTTTATATATTAATGTGAATTTTTGTTTGTAAAACACACAAACATCTCTTCTTCTATTAAAATTATCAACTTCAGTATATAATGTCTTATCCATTTCAATCATATAACGAAGTGATGAATACGGCTAATTGAGATTTCGACTCCTAAACCATTGAAGATTTTATTCCTTAGACTGCTCCCCCTCTTTCCTTCCACTCACCTGGTCCGTGGACTGGAGACGAAGATAAATATTTGTGCTATACGTTTATCATTTCTCTAACAATTCAGTTAAGGGAAATGACCAAAACGGAGCGGAATTTTAGGGAAAAGTCTGCACTTTCTGGTTGATTTGGAAAGATTAATCGACAAACCCATTTCTTTGAGTCCAAAATTCAAAAAATTAGAACGGCAAATCCAAGTGGAATGGGCGGCGAAGCCAAAGTGGTAATAATTTAAACATATTAACTTGTATGCTTATTCGTCATTTATCCACCATAAAATACCAATATATGTTCATTGTTTAATTGCAGAAGAGAATGGCGAAAGACCAATTCTTGAAATTATTTCCTAAAGAAAATGGTGCAAAAAAACTGCATTACAATCAGTTTGCTAATTGTTATGAATTGCTTGTCAGTCATCTAAAATGAAACTCTAGCGACCCAAAGAGCTTAAGGGATGTTCAATCCAAGTCTAAGGGCAAGAAAAAAGCAAGTCGGAATTCTTATAGTTCAAGTCTTGGAGATTCTTTGCATATCGATTCTAATGTTATCCAAATATGGAAGCTGAAGAAGCACTGCCCCCAGTTGATGAAGATGCTAGACCGATGGGACAACATGCAGCTAAGAAGAAAATTGTTGTCCATTCCTAGACTGATTCTCGTCTAGTACAGATGCATGAGAAGCATGCAAGAGTAAACGCAGAACAACAACAGCAAGAGACTTTAGTAATGGAAAATGATGTCAAAGGGATGGATCTATTGTCAATGCGGTATTGGATGGATTATAAATAACGAATTGTTGACAGTCGATTAGGACCTAGGCATATGTAATTGAGTTATAGGCAAATATATCATCTTTTATTGTTTTTAGTCATGTACTATTTTTTAATCTGAAGTAATCAATGGTATGTCATTCTATTCAATGCTCATAAGGAAGAATAAAAGGAGTAAAAGGAGGAATAAAAAAAGGAAGAATAAAAATAGAGAATATAAACAAAAAAAAGTGAGTCTAGAGATCATACCTAATTTACAGTGGACGTTGTGGATCTCCAACTCATCAATCTTGGCTAAGGAAAATATATTGAATACCTTCAATTCAAATACGGAACGGTCTTTGATTCTTCTAGAAAGTCTACCTAAGCGTTTATAAGGTCGAGTGGTCTAACAAAAGTTGTTTTACCACTCATAGCCTCGTTCACATGTTTTTCTACCCAAACTTATTACCTTTGTTCCCTTAGGAACCTAAATCCGTTTGATCTTACTCGAATTCATTTTGTTATCATTTGGGATCTAAATTCGTTTAAATGGAATCTTATTAAACAAGATCTTATCTAATTTTTGATTTAAAAATCCTTTGAAATTCGTAGAGTCCAAATTTTCAGGTCGATCTTTTCCAAAGCAATTTGAAGGATTTTTAAAATCATTAGAAGTCAGCATTTCAAAATCATTAATTTTTCCAAACCCAAGATCATTCTTATTTATAGTAGAAAATTGGTTTTTCAACAACATAATCAACGATTTTTCTCCATTGCAAAATTTATCCAAAGTTGATTCAAGTCGTTGAATTTTAAATTTAAGATCGTTATTTTCTTTTATTAAATTAAATAACGATTTATAGCAATCTTCTTTTCAGCATTGGATTGTTTCAAAACAAAATTTTCATTTTCAAGCAATTTAATTTTGGCTTGGGACTCATAAATCTCAAATTCAAAACGATTTTGCTTTTCAATCTCAAGTTTCTCAAATTCCTGGAATTTTTCAACTTCTTTATCAAGCTCATTCAAAATTGATTCAGTTTTCAGCAAATTTTGTTTCTCAAAAAATTCATTTTTGGAATTTTTATCCATCTTGAAATTTTCCAACTCCTTTTGCAAAAAATTGTTTAACTTTTAGCTCAATCTTGTTTTCTTTTAAAATCAGAATTTTTTTATAAAGCTTTTGAATATTTTCATTGAGATGAACAAGACTATTTTCAAAATTTAAACAATTTTTGCAATCAGAGTTTGAAAATTTCTTGACGTTGTCAACTTTTAATTCCAAGACATTATTTTCGCTGATCAACTCAAGATTTTCATATTTAAGATTTTTATTTTTTTATTTGAGACTCTCAACAGATTTAATTAAATTATCACAAAGATGAATTAGATCTTCATATGAAAATTCTTCATCGTCTGAATCATCATTTATTGAGTCTCCATCATCTGTAAATCATATTAAGCATAATTCTGAGCTTGAGTTAGTCTTTGAGGGTTTTGAGCAGCTGTCTTTTCTTCCATACTTCACGTCGAGAGTATTCCAATTATCCCACGCATTTAAACAGTGGGAGATATTTTTAAGTTGATCATTACTAAGATAAGAGTAAATAACATGCATAGCACGAGCATTGATAACTTTATTCCTCTTATCTAACATATCACCCACATTTTCAATAATATTCCAATATTCAAAATTAAATGATTTTAAATAGAATTCAACTTTTGATTTCCAAACTAAAAAATCTGTTCCATCGAAAATAGTTGGAATATTAACTATCGCTAGACAGACAAGTAGAATAATCACATTTTGGAGATCCATACTCTAGACTTAAAAATACTAGGCTCTAATACTGCTTGTACGATCTAGATTACCCCTAGAGGGGGTTGGATAAGGTTTATTACAGTTTTGAGGAATATAAAAATATCACAGCTTAGATCATGGTAGTATAAATAAATGCAGAAAATAAATGACACAAATATTGCCAAGCTTCGGCAAACCCTTTCTACTGCTGCATTCCCTAAGGTTTCTACTAGAATTAAAACAATCTAAACGCTTACAACTTCCCTGTAAACTCGCAACACCTGCTCCTAACTGTTCTAATCCTACACTTAAAACCCTGCACTGATCTTTGTCCCCAAGATCATATTTTCCCGAATTACAAACCCATAACTTGTAAACCCTAGTTTAAGGTAAATTAGAAAATTATAAATCATTTACAAAATAAATACAAAAATTAAAACAATTAAAACAAAAAACCCTTTTGTATAAAAATAGACGGTTCCCTCTTTTTGTCACTTGAACAAATGAATTGTCGGCTTCCTTCTTTCTTTAATGGCAACCGATAAACAATTAGGGTTTTGTTCTCCCTGCTCCAAATCGCGACTCTCGAAAATTGATACAAATGATTCTATGATTGCTTTGATACTTTCTACTCTTTGTGAAACGATTTGATTTTGGTTGATCGAAAATGTTGAAAGAATATTGTGAGTTTCTTTGATTTAATCTCTATTATTCTTAAATTGACTGCTTGAGTTTTCAATACTATATGCCTATGATGATGTGGTGATATATATAGGACGGAAAAATCTTTAACCTCTCTAGTTTCTTGTATTGATTTGTGCTTGCATCCTGCATGAATACTTGATGGAATTCTGGAAATAAATGTTTGATTTTCTTGCTTAAAAGATTGTATTAGAGTTTCTGGAAACATTGGAAATTGGTTGCCAAAAAATAAAACTCTTGGACACGCTGATAAACTCTTGCATTGTTTTCCAAAATTGAAATTCTTTGCTCCTTGCCATAAATCAACACCTTGATTAATTGCTATGTATACCTTGTTCGATTTTTGGAATGTCATGAGGTGTTGAATCCATCCTTGCGTGATTAAATATTGATGAATTGCCAAATATATTTATGCCATAAATGCAAGTTTAAACTCTTTCTTATTCCTGAATCAATGAATTTAAAGAAGAATTCCTTTTATCCTTATATGTATATGCACTCTTGCATGCTGAAATTTATTATTGCCCAAAATGCTCTTTAAACAATCTGGAGAGTGAATTCATTGTTTGCCAAAAATAAAACTTGATTAGTAGACCGAAAGATTACTCATGCATGATTACAAAGCTTTCTCAAATATTTCCATGTTGATTTTCTAAGAATGCAAATAATTTCTTTTCCATTTTCTTGCATGTATTATCATGCTTCATGCAATTAAACCTATGACTTGATTACTTGACTTGTTTTGTTCCAGTTTTGTAGATGTATACATCCTATGTACATTCTGCACCATTTTGATTCATGCTTTGCATGCTCATCATGTCAATGTGATCCTTTACATGGCTGTATAGTTTCACCTCATTGATTTGCACATGTTGGCGTACTTGGCATTTTGTACTTTCTGGAAACATTTGCTTGTTATTCTTGGTTAAAAGTAATCACACTTGATTTTCTGGAATCATTGAATTAATTACTTGCTCAAAATTGTCATCTGATTCCCTGGAAAGATTTGAAAGAAATTCTTGATTATAAATGCACTTGCAAGATTGAAAACTTTCCCAAATTTCTTACGTTCATTTTTTAACAATTCTGGAAGCATGAATTTAATATCTTGTCAAAAATGCATTTGCCTAGAATGCTAATCTTGTCACTTTGTATATTTGGAAAAGAATTTATGGTCATGATTTATGTAGAATAATCCATGTCAAGTTTGCTTAAGTCACAAATACAAAATCATTTCTTTCCTGTTTTTGGAATCTGTGACTTTAAAAAGAAGTACCATTTTTCTTTTGAGATTATTTGAGCAATTTATGTTTCTATTCGCACAACTACCATAACAACGAATGTAATGGTCCTATATATATTTAAATTATCAATAATTTTCAACATACTAACAGTTATATAATACGTTCGGTGGTGTACATAGATTAATATTTGAATACAGTAACGTGTAAATTATATTTGTAGCGTAGTCAACGCGGTATCGGCTCTATACTGATAACCCTCTGGAAGATGTCATTTAGTGATGTTCCAGGTGCCGGAGGAGTTTGCAGTGGACCTGCTTGCTCTTCTGAATGTCTATGAACCGTTCTTGCAGATTTAGTTCGATGTGGCAGCATTTCATTTAAATTTTCTATTTAAAACAAATTAATAAAAGAAAAAGATGAGGCTGAATAAATGGAAAAAAAATGGTGGAATGGGGTTTTATGGGAGAGGGGGGCTAGCGCTCATTTCTTAGGCCCCAAGGGTCAGGCATCCATTAAATGAACGCCTGACCACCATACAAACTTAGGGCATTACGCTTTTAGATTTACCATGTTTTTTTTCAAAATTCCCTTAATATCCTTTTTGATTTTGTTGTTTGCTTCACTGTCTATCCTTCCTTCGAAAAATTTAAAGGCCCTAACTTCCATTCTCCCCCAATGCAAAAAAGATTCTAGATCCAATTCGAGTCACGACTCCAAAACTACATCTCAAATCCAACATTTCAAGCCACTTGAGAATTTCAGTGTTCTGGTTATTAAGTTTAATAATAGAACAAAAATGCTACTACGACAAAAACAGTTTTTGTCAAAAAATACACCAGAGACAAGAAAATAGGAGGCCCACCCCCAAAATTACACAAATACCCCTCTGAATTCAATGCATACCACCCCTGAATTCCGGATTTACCCCTATTTCTTACTTTTTGACAAAAACATTTTCGGGTATTGTAGCATAACTCATAATAGAAAGATAAAGAGGATCAAGTAAGAAGCAGCAGTAACACGTTTTACTGAGCTTCTGGTCCTTTATGATGGTTCAAAATACATTGCTTCGTCAGATAAAAGTAACGTTGATTTTGAGGATGCACATCAGCGCCTGCTAATAACCCAAGTCCTCCACTGCTGTAGAATATCCCTTTCTAAATTACACCTCAAGTTATCTGGAGTGCATTTATGGCAAGTAGTAATGGGGTATCTGAACGGGACATGTAACAACCCGTATTTCGATAGCATGTTAAAACGAGAATCAAGGCAGAATTTAATTTTAAATTCTGAATCAAGTAAAACGGGCTATGCCATTGCGTTCGTCTCGGAAAAATACGCGAAATAGAGTCCGAGTTTTCGAAAATCGGAGTCCGTATGACCCGGTTAAGGCCCAACGAAGTTTTCAGAAGATTTCTAAGTAAAAACAGATTTCAAATTCAAACTTGAATTTGAAAAATTGGGCCAGTTGGGCCAGGCGGGAAAAATTCCCGCCACAGTACCCAAGTCGACAGCCCTGTCGACTTGGGAGTCGACTTGGTCTGACCAAGTCGACAGCCCTGTCGACTTGGCTGTCGACTTGGCTCAGACGAGCATTCCTGGCTTGGTGCACCTGCACTGGTCCCTGGTCTTGTTCTGGAAGCTTCTGACGTGGTTTGATGGTTCAGATCTATCCTAGGGTTAATCTAAGGGCCTAAAACTATCCTAATCTCTATAAAAAGACCCTAAACCTAACCTAAATCCCTAAAAATCAAACCTAGCAACTAAGTGCTGCCAAAATCTTCATTGATCATGGCCTCCATCTCCAATCCCTAGAGCCTATGCATTCAAATCGGGTTCAAATCAAAAGGTGCAAGCTTGCTACACCAAATAGAGGCCAAATCAACGTTGCTATGCGAGTTTCATGACGGATCTTCATCAAAGGAGCCACCTTTCTTCGTCAAAACGATTCATGCTCCTAGTCCTCTTGCCACGCTATGTAAGTTCTAGCTACTTGTAGATTTAAACGATGATCTTGATGTGACATGGGATAAAATGCAAAGTAACATGAGTATGTTAGCCTATGGGAACCTAGTTTGCCCCTTTAGCATGAACATATGACTTTGGGTTATGTTGTAGCGACTAAACCATGCTATTCATGTTACATTGGACCTAGTTTGCCATGCAAGATTGGACCTTTGCTTGTGTTATGTTAGCATGCACACTTGAAACCACTTTGACTCATGAAACATGTGCATGAATGTGACTTTGAGGCTATGCAAGTATATGAACCCGAAATCCCTTATGATAATATGCAAGTTTACCTTTTTATCACATGAGTAACATGGGCATGTTCGTCCCTTCATGATAGGTTTATGACATGAACACTTATGCAAGTAATCCCCTTTTATGCTATGCATGTTTGTGGCCAAATCCCCTTGAGATACTATGCATGTTTGTGGCCAAATCACCTTATGACACTATGCATGTTTTTGGCCAAGGTTGTGCATGTGGAAGCCAATCCCTTTTTGGCATCATGCATGTTTTGAGGCCAATATGTGACGTAGTATCCTTACTATGTTGACTCGCTTTTGCTTGCGTTGGAAAACACGACTTTGGGGTAGTTAGATAAACATGGACATGACGCGAAATCTTGACTTGAATATGACATGAAAACTTGACTTGAGGTTACATGTGAACACGACATGTAAGTTGAACCAAAATGGGGGCATGACACGTGGGTTAAACTTGGGACTTGAAATTAGACACGCATGGGTTGCAAGTGTAATATAACACTAGACCAAACATGGAAGTGGCCAACTCGAGGTTGGGTTGAGTTTGTAGCATAAATCTACCCGGACCCGCCCGGCTTAACTAGTAGCTACAAACAATAGGATCCAATGTGAGAAGTTGGTCATGTCGCGCTTAAGACCCGAGGTTAGACTAGGTTGTGGTGTAAATCTACCCGGACCCGCCCGGCTTAACTAGTAACCACAACAAGGTCTAATGTGAGAGGTTGAGGGTGCATTAATTAAATTAATGCCACATGATAAGGTTAAGTAAATTTGACTAATGACACTTAACCGATATGACACGAATGGGTAGGTTAAGTGGGACCGGACTTGATTTCTTAATGACACTTAACCATGCAAGATGATTAGGGGATGAGGTTAAGTAATTTACACTTAACTAATCCGACTTGGTAATTAGATGGGGTTAAGTAATTAAGACTTAACTAATCTAAACACGGTAATTAGATGGGGTTAAGTAATTGACGCTTAACTAATCTAACCACGGTAATTAGATGGGGTTAAGTAATCCACACTTAACAAATCTAAACACGGTAATTAGATGGGGTTAAGTAATCCACACTTAACTAATCTAAACACGGTAATTCGATGGGGTTAAGTTAAATACTTAACCAACTTAAACTTGGTAATTCAATGAGGTTAAGTAACCAATACTTAACCAACTTAACGTGATAATTTAATGGGAGCAACTTATACTTAACCAATTATACATGATGATTTGATGGGGTTAAGTAACCTACACTTAACCAATCTAATACGCGGACCTGATAAGGTTAAGTCACAAGACCTTTTTAGAATATACTTAACCATTGTAGTACGATTAGAGGATGGGGTTAAGCCCACCTATACTTAACCAATCTGACTCGATAATTTGATGGGATTAAGATAATCTATGCTTAATCGATCTAGCAAGATAATCCGATAGGATTAAGGTAAGCTAGTACTTGACCGATTTGACTTGATAGGGTTAAGTCATGAGCCTCTGGGTACACTTAACCAACTTGTAGGGCTAAGTCTTGAACTTAAATACTTAGCCAATCTTGACGTGATTCGTGGGCGGGTTAAGGCATGGACTTGAATGATAACACTTAACCCAATAAGACAAACCCTAGTTAGAGGAACTAGGTATAGAATCGTGGTTAATCAAGGACAACGGGAAAGGAAGCTAAGTGGTAAACCTTAGTTAAGGGTAACTAAGTAATAATTCTTAGCTAAGGACGTAGGATTAATTCACAAAGCGATGAGCAACCTGATATGGTAGGTCATCGCTTAGTCTACGAGGAGGAGCAAGTTATCTAACTTGGATAAAAGCTCCAGCGCACTGGGTGCCGAAGTGGAAGCTTCGGGGGACGTGAGGATATTCTTGGGATCCCTCTGTGGGCTGCCAGGTAATTATACTAGGCCCATGAGAGGTTAAGGTCTGCGTTAGAAGGACCAAGAGTATGCCTTGGTTGCTATGCGAGCAACCTAAAGACTGGGATGGATTAGCGTGGAGTCGACGATTCTTGTTTTTGCCCTGGATAGCGCATCGCCGACTACCTACCATCTTTAGTCAATAGTGTACGTGCGGAAAGGCAGGGAACCCCCAACAGACCATGTGCTTGCTATCGAGTCATGGGTGAGGTTGGCCCGTAGGAAAGTGGGCTATAGTGGGGTCGTGGAGTGGTTCTTATACATGATCTTTCTTGGATTGCCTTTCAGTAGTTGAGGGAGGGGTCACGTGGGACCATAGCCACGGGTACAAAAACAGACCTTGATATCTGCATCGGCAGACGATTTAAAGCTCCCGACCGAGTTCCGTATTTCTTGATTTGCCCTGGCACGGAACTCGGATGGCACATTGGGGAACATGTGCATCTAGACATGGAAAACGATTCACGATACATACGTGGGATCAAGGGCGCGGTTGACGGGTGGCGTAATCCCTAGTGGTCCTAGGTGGCCAAAACCCAAACCGAGACACGGAAACGTTCATTAGGTAGCATAATCCCTAGCGGCCCTAGGTGGCATAAATCCTAAGTAGACGCGCGATAGTTCATGGTAGGGAAACACAACTAGATCAAGGGTTGCAGTCCAAAACAACTTCAAGGATAAACCGTTTACATGGGAAAGCTTGTATGGCCTACGGCAAAGGACTGAACTTATACATGGAAAGAAACATACGAGTTGGGAAAACCTACATATGCTATATATTAGGTTGACATGGACCATTACATGACATGAGGCAAGGGACATTCATGGTTAACACATGAAGCGGGTAGGGATACTAGTACGAGAGGTGCAGAGCAAATATACATGTTAGAACCAGGAAGAATATACATAATAGATACCGTGGGATGTTAGACGGGGTAGATACTTTGGGACAGTATACTTGATAGAAACCTGACGATGTGATACCTTGATTTATCATGACACCGTAGTTTACCATGATATCTTAGTTTACCTTGCTACAGTAGTTCAGTCTGTTACCCTGGTTTAGTTTATCTATCTTGTAGTCATCCTTATATTTACTTTCAGTTTATGCATGTCATGTTACCTTCACCTGTTTTTATACTGGAAGTAGATAGGACTTACTAGTCTTTATGACTGACCCCGTTTTCTTTCGCCTCTTTGTCTTCCGTTTCCCCCCTGGTTTCAGGGAGGAAATGATGTTGTTTAGTTCGGACTTCTTCTGTTGAAGGTCATCATGTATAGCTTGATGTATAGCTTGGTCTTCTCTTGGCTATGGCTGCTTCACCGCTTTATTATGGGGAATAATTTATGAAAAGGTTTTTATGCTTCTGTATTATTGCAAGACAGGTTTTTGATGTATTCTGATGTAAAAGGCTTTAGACCTTATTTATTAATGATATGAAAGTTGGTTTTACTTCCGCTGTTTTATATATGTTCTGTCATGTAATATTTCTGTGCATGTTTACCAATAATACTCCTCCAAACCTAGTGCATTCCCTTTGTGAGTGACCCTAGCGGAGGTGGGGTGTTACATTTGGTATCAGAGCAGAAGGTTACCAGACTGGGCAAAAGTTTTTAAAAACCTTCTGAAAACTATTTGAAAAACCGTTTAGAAAGAAGCATTTTTCAAGAAAAGTTTGTTTTAAGAAGGCTATTCCCCAAAAGCCATTAGCACCATCCTTTGATTCCTCGATTGAATCTCGTTTCCTTTCTTTCCTCCATCTGTGGTCACAGTAGTTCTAACTGTGACTAATCTTTGTCTAGCCACGTAGGTGTTTCCCGTACGATGGAGGTGGTTCTCGAGAGACCTGTTGTCGTGGTACAAGGAAGGATAATAAGAGTAAGGGTAAAGGATACCAGCTTAAGGATAAGCAACTGTTGTTATGGCTTAGTCCATCAAGGAGGACAAGGACAAGATCATCAGAGAGGGAAATTGTACGCTCTCATTTCTAGGGTACCTAAAAGAAATGGTACCGTTTCTGGTAAAGGTTTAATTGTTCTTTTCTATCATCCCGTCCAGACTTTGTTTTGATCACTGCATCATTTAAGTCTGCTTGAATAGTGAGTCTCTGCACCTTAGTACTAGCATGGTAGAGGATCCCAGTTTTATCCCAAAAACCTGGTTGGAGAGTTGGTCCATTCCTTCATGACTTGGTTGGATTTGAGAGTGCCCATGTTTTTGGAACTATGGATGGATTCTAGGGGTAAAGTGGTTATGCTGTAAGGGAAGCCATTCTCGGTTTTGGAAAGAGGGTAGTTAGACTCTCGACTCATCTTGGTGATACCCTCGAAGTCCCGTGTAACCTTTTTGGGTTCTGTCATGGTTAGTTACCTAGAATCCCGGGATGCAGTTGTTGGTAATCCGTTCAAATAGGATTCGCCGCTAAGGCGGATGGTTCGTTTCGATTATTCATGGGTTATGGCAATCACCCTAGTAAGAACCCTTGGCAACATGGATCGGCATCGGAAAACGAGATCCAGAATTCACTAGTGAATTTTGGAGAGCTTGCATGAGTACGCAGACATATTTGAGCCGAGCATACTAGGGAAAGAATAAGTGAAAGTGAAACGGGAGGCGACAGTGAGATGAGTTCCACTCACACCTTGGAAATAGGAATCAAGGAGCTACGAAATCACGAAGTCAAAGGCGGTCAAGGCCAGATGGGATTGAGCTCATGGAAATGCGGCTTGGACGCGCGCATCACGTCTCTTTTTAAGAGTATATTTTTTGATCCTTGGTTCACCTGTAAAGCTTACTTGCATGCTATCGCTTGGTGGATATCCTCTCGGTCATGTTTCTGTTACAAACCCCGTAAGGAGTTTGTCTTGTATATCTTCTCGATCTTATCTTGGGAACCTTAGGAAGAACGCTATGGATGTAAACATGTATTTGAGACATGTTATGATTGATATGGTTGCAAGTGGTTGCAAGTGGTTGCTCGTGGATGCGCGAATACACGTTAGATACTAGATTGACGCGATCACGTTTCATGTTGCATATGCACGAGTATTTATACTTGTTTATGGATGAAATCGAATGTGTTATCATGCGGTTATTGCATATGAATGAATGATTGTGCACGCATATAGTATCTATATGACTAGGACTATTTGCATACATGTTGGATTCATGGCACTATACATATTTTTGCATTAGAGAGATTATTCAGGCCTGATCATTAGCATTAGCTAAGGAACATGTACACACACGTTTTGCATATATTCATACAGCATTAGAAATCATCTAAGGACAATGGTTGCTTGTGGATGATGTTTTGAGTAGATGGATGATGGATGGTAGGATATGTTCTTCCTAACTTAGAGATTTCGGGGACGAAATCCTAAAAGGTGGGGAGAATGTAACAACCCGTATTTCGATAGCATGTTAAAACGAGAATCAAGGCAGAATTTAATTTTAAATTCTGAATCAAGTAAAACGGGCTATTCCATTGCGTTCGTCTCGGAAAAATACGCGAAATAGAGTCCGAGTTTTCGAAAATCGGAGTCCGTATGACCCGGTTAAGGCCCAACGAAGTTTTCAGAAAATTTCTAAGTAAAAACAGATTTCAAATTCAAACTTGAATTTGAAAAATTGGGCCAGTTGGGCCAGGCGGGAAAAATTCCCGCCACAGTACCCAAGTCGACAGCCCTGTCGACTTGGGAGTCGACTTGGTCTGACCAAGTCGACAGCCCTGTCGACTTGGCTGTCGACTTGGCTCAGACGAGCATTCCTGGCTTGGTGCACCTGCACTGGTCCCTGGTCTTGTTCTGGAAGCTTCTGACGTGGTTTGATGGTTCAGATCTATCCTAGGGTTAATCTAAGGCCCTAAAACTATCCTAATCTCTATAAAAAGACCCTAAACCTAACCTAAATCCCTAAAAATCAAACCTAGCAACTAAGTGCTGCCAAAATCTTCATTGATCATGGCCTCCATCTCCAATCCCTAGAGCCTATGCATTCAAATCGGGTTCAAATCAAAAGGTGCAAGCTTGCTACACCAAATAGAGGCCAAATCAACGTTGCTATGCGAGTTTCATGACGGATCTTCATCAAAGGAGCCACCTTTCTTCGTCAAAACGATTCATGCTCCTAGTCCTCTTGCCACGCTATGTAAGTTCTAGCTACTTGTAGATTTAAATGATGATCTTGATGTGACATGGGATAAAATGCAAAGTAACATGAGTATGTTAGCCTATGGGAACCTAGTTTGCCCCTTTAGCATGAACATATGACTTTGGGTTATGTTGTAGCGACTAAACCATGCTATTCATGTTACATTGGACCTAGTTTGCCATGCAAGATTGGACCTTTGCTTGTGGTATGTTAGCATGCACACTTGAAACCACTTTGACTCATGAAACATGTGCATGAATGTGACTTTGAGGCTATGCAAGTATATGAACCCGAAATCCCTTATGATAATATGCAAGTTTACCTTTTTATCACATGAGTAACATGGGCATGTTCGTCCCTTCATGATAGGTTTATGACATGAACACTTATGCAAGTAATCCCCTTTTATGCTATGCATGTTTGTGGCCAAATCCCCTTGAGATACTATGCATGTTTGTGGCCAAATCACCTTATGACACTATGCATGTTTTTGGCCAAGGTTGTGCATGTGGAAGCCAATCCCTTTTTGGCATCATGCATGTTTTGAGGCCAATATGTGACGTAGTATCCTTACTATGTTGACTCGCTTTTGCTTGCGTTGGAAAACACGACTTTGGGGTAGTTAGATAAACATGGACATGACGCGAAATCTTGACTTGAATATGACATGAAAACTTGACTTGAGGTTACATGTGAACACGACATGTAAGTTGAACCAAAATGGGGGCATGACACGTGGGTTAAACTTGGGACTTGAAATTAGACACGCATGGGTTGCAAGTGTAATATAACACTAGACCAAACATGGAAGTGGCCAACTCGAGGTTGGGTTGAGTTTGTAGCATAAATCTACCCGGACCCGCCCGGCTTAACTAGTAGCTACAAACAATAGGATCCAATGTGAGAAGTTGGTCATGTCGCGCTTAAGACCCAAGGTTAGACTAGGTTGTGGTGTAAATCTACCCGGACCCGCCCGGCTTAACTAGTAACCACAACAAGGTCTAATGTGAGAGGTTGAGGGTGCATTAATTAAATTAATGCCACATGATAAGGTTAAGTAAATTTGACTAATGACACTTAACCGATATGGCACGAATGGGTAGGTTAAGTGGGACCGGACTTGATTTCTTAATGACACTTAACCATGCAAGATGATTAGGGGATGAGGTTAAGTAATTTACACTTAACTAATCCGAATTGGTAATTAGATGGGGTTAAGTAATTAAGACTTAACTAATCTAAACACGGTAATTAGATGGGGTTAAGTAATTGACGCTTAACTAATCTAACCACGGTAATTAGATGGGGTTAAGTAATCCACACTTAACAAATCTAAACACGGTAATTAGATGGGGTTAAGTAATCCACACTTAACTAATCTAAACACGGTAATTCGATGGGGTTAAGTTAAACACTTAACCAACTTAAACTTGGTAATTCAATGAGGTTAAGTAACCAATACTTAACCAACTTAACGTGATAATTTAATGGGGTTAAGCAACTTATACTTAACCAATTATACATGATGATTTGATGGGGTTAAGTAACCTACACTTAACCAATCTAATACGTGGACCTGATAAGGTTAAGTCACAAGACCTTTTTAGAATATACTTAACCATTGTAGTACGATTAGAGGATGGGGTTAAGCCCACCTATACTTAACCAATCCGACTCGATAATTTGATGGGATTAAGATAATCTATGCTTAATCGATCTAGCAAGATAATCCGATAGGATTAAGGTAAGCTAGTACTTGACCGATTTGACTTGATAGGGTTAAGTCATGAGCCTCTGGGTACACTTAACCAACTTGTAGGGCTAAGTCTTGAACTTAAATACTTAGCCAATCTTGACGTGATTCGTGGGCGGGTTAAGGCATGGACTTGAATGATAACACTTAACCCAATAAGACAAACCCTAGTTAGAGGAACTAGGTATAGAATCGTGGTTAATCAAGGACAACGGGAAAGGAATCTAAGTGGTAAACCTTAGTTAAGGGTAACTAAGTAATAATTCTTAGCTAAGGACATAGGATTAATTCACAAAGCGATGAGCAACCTGATATGGTAGGTCATCGATTAGTCTACGAGAAGGAGCAAGTTATCTAACTTGGATAAAAGCTCCAGCGCACTGGGTGCCGAAGTGGAAGCTTCGGGGGACGTGAGGATATTCTTGGGATCCCTCTGTGGGCTGCCAGGTAATTATACTAGGCCCATGAGAGGTTAAGGTCTGCGTTAGAAGGACCAAGAGTATGCCTTGGTTGCTATGCGAGCAACCTAAAGACTGGGATGGATTAGCGTGGAGTCGACGATTCTTGTTTTTGCCCTGGATAGCGCATCGCCGACTACCTACTATCTTTAGTCAATCGTGTACGTGCGGAAAGGCAGGGAACCCCCAACAGACCATGTGCTTGCTATCGAGTCATAGGTGAGGTTGGCCCGTAGGAAAGTGGGCTACAGTGGGGCCGTGGAGTGGTTCTTATACATGATTTTTCTTGGATTGCCTTTCAGTAGTTGAGGGAGGGGTCACGTGGGACCATAGCCACGGGTACAAAAACAGACCTTGATATCCGCATCGGCAGACGATTTAAAGCTCCCGACCGAGTTCCGTATTTCTTGATTTGCCCTGGCACGGAACTCGGATGGCACATTGGGGAACATGTGCATCTAGACATGGAAAACGATTCACGATACATACGTGGGATCAAGGGCGCGGTTGACGGGTGGCGTAATCCCTAGTGGTCCTAGGTGGCCAAAACCCGAACCGAGACACGGAAACGTTCATTAGGTAGCATAATCCCTAACGGCCCTAGGTGGCATAAATCCTAAGCGGACGCGCGATAGTTCATGGTAGGGAAACACAACTAGATCAAGGGTTGCAGTCCAAAACAACTTCAAGGATAAACCGTTTACATGGGAAAGCCCGTATGGCCTACGGCAAAGGACTGAACTTATACATGGAAAGAAACATACGAGTTGGGAAAACCTACATATGCTATATATTAGGTTGACATGGACCATTACATGACATGGGGCAAGGGACATTCATGGTTAACACATGACGCGGGTAGGGATACTAGTACGAGAGGTGCAGAGCAAATATACATGTTAGAACCAGGAAGAATATACATATACCGTGGGATGTTAGACGGGGTAGATACCTTGGGACAGTATACTTGATAGAAACCTGACGATGTGATACCTTGATTTATCATGACACCGTAGTTTACCATGATATCTTAGTTTACCTTGCTACAGTAGTTCAGTCTGTTACCCTAGTTTAGTTTATCTATCTTGTAGTCATCCTTATATTTACTTTCAGTTTATGCATGTCATGTTACCTTCACCTGTTTTTATACTGGAAGTAGATAGGACTTACCAGTCTTTATGACTGACCCCGTTTTCTTTCGCCTCTTTGTCTTCCGTTCCCCCCCCCCCAGGTTTCAGGGAGGAAATGATGTTGTTTAGTTCGGACTTCTTCTGTTGAAGGTCATCATGTATAGCTTGATGTATAGCTTGGTCTTCTCCTGGCTATGGCTGCTTCACCGCTTTATTATGGGGAATAATTTATGAAAAGGTTTTTATGCTTCTTTATTATTGCAAGACAGGTTTTTGATGTATTCTGATGTAAAAGGCTTTAGACCTTATTTATTAATGATATGAAAGTTGGTTTTACTTCCGCTGTTTTATATATGTTCTGTCTTGTAATATTTGTGTGCATGTTTACCAATAATACTCCTCCAAACCTAGTGCATTCCCTTTGTGAGTGACCCTAGCGGAGGTGGGGTGTTACAGGACATTTAAATGGAACTGAAAGTTAAACAAGATATGTGTTTACGTCTTCAAACGAAGCATTTAATTATGGTATTTAAAGGATAGTTACATAATTAAAAGATAATACGAGAATTATAAAGGAAGGGGAATTCATTTAAACAATAAGCGGTTGGGCCTTTGTCAATGGATATCTTGAATTATAAAGGAATGAGGATGTTACACTGTTACCTTTCTTTTTAATGGATCAGGACAACATACGCATCAACCAGTAGGGCTGTCAATGGATATCTGAAAAATTCGTCTGCATCCTTATCCGAAAAAGGATATTTATCTGATATCCGAAAAAAAGGATGTGGATACGGGTACATAAATATCCCCATTCGTCCGAATTATTTTAATATTATGCTCAAAATTATACGTATTTTAGTAAAATGAATGAGATTTATTTATTGTTTTGCTAAGTCGATGTTTTTTTATTATGCGCACGAAATGCATATTAGCTACTTAATACTATTTAATTTCATCATATATGTTTATTTCTAACACTTTTGTGATCGATGAAGTTGAAAAATATTTACTTTAAACTAAAACTTTTATTAATAATTCTTGATTTATCGATTATTGGGGGATAAAATAATTATCTGATATCCGTTCATATCCACGGACACGGATATCCGAAAATGATTTCGAATACGAATAAAGATATAACACTATCTGTATCTGAAAGTATCTGTTGACAGTCCTACTCCCTCCATCTTCATTATCGATACTTAGTTTTTGTTGTAAGAAACGAATGGGTCTAATTATATTCTTTGTAACATATAGAAGAAAAACTCTTATTCTATGATGATGTCACAAAATATAATGCAGGAAAATAATCACAAGGACAAGATTAAGGGGTTTTTTATCAATAAGGACAGCCCATTTAAATTTTAATCAAAAGGACATTACACTAATTAAATTTTTATATCCTTAAATCACACGCGGTATTTCCTTCTTCATCGTCTTTCATCTCGCGGCCACGAAATCTGTATCTCACAGAACTCCGATGGGCGATTCTTGTTCTAGCATATTTCGGAATCAAATTTCTCCTTGATCGTATAAATCCATCAGCAAAAAAAGCGCGATTGGTAAGGACGATCTCGCAATACATATTGGAAAGCGCGATTCATTTTCTATCAGTACCTGTTGATCGAAATTTGAAAAGGCGGAGGAACAACTGATTTTGATCTCACAAGACATATTGGTAAGGATGATCTCGCACGATCTCTGATTTCATCGATTCAATTTTTAATTTCTTCTTATAATTCCTTTAATTTAACATTCATTTTTTTGTTAGGTTTTGGTTGTTTCTATTGTTGATTAATGGAATCTACTGGTAATACAAGCAGGTATCAGTTTATTTGAATTGTTTCTATTGTTGTTTCTACTGTTGATCGAAAGTGTACATGTTATTTTCAATAGTTTTGTGCATTAGTTTTTTGTTCTGGGAAAAAAAATCTACAGCAGGTTTTAGGTATCCTAATCGTATTTTTTAAGGTATCAGTTTTATTGTAATATGACTAGATCAGGTTTTAGGTATCAGAATCGTATTTATTAAGGTATCATTTTTATTGTAACATGACTAAATCAGATTTTAGGTATCATAATCATATTTTTTAAGGTATCAGTTTTATTGTGCTGATGACTAAATTACGTTTTAGGTATCAGTATAATATTTTACAGGTATCAGTTTTGGTGTAATGTTTGTGTTTTGTTTCTGTTTTTATTCTTTTGAACAAATATTGAATTAATCATTTTAGTAAAAAATTTAACACTTGTATGAAATTTTAGTTAACTCTAACCATTTGTTGCATCTTTTACCTTGTCTAATTTGTTTGTTCATATTATTTCATTCTTCCAGTGCTGAAGCTACTCTTCTTGTTGTAGTTGTCTTCAACAAATCCTCTTTCAGCACTCGGTTGTCGATTGAATGTTCACTGTATGATTTCTGAAACCAAATATGCCGGTATTGGTCTCAACTTACCCCTGAATCATTTGAAATTAGCTATCTGCTTGAGGATAGAACTAAAATTGTTGAGAGTGACTCTGACCTTCAAAGTATTGTTTTGTTTCAATTACATAAGAAGACAGTTTTTTTCTGTTTTGATGTTCAGTTGAAGGATTTTCTGTTGGAAAATGTGATTAATTGTTCGTCTACCCTTTCTACTACTGTTTCATCTCCTAAGTCTACCAATCAATGTTTGGGTGCGAACATTGTCGTTCATAGGAAAAGTTACCTAAAAGATTTGATGAAAAGAGGCTCTGTATTACAATTTTCTGATTTTATTGGTTTTTGCTTTGGAGGGGCAGCTCACTTTAGAGATTTCCTACTGGCCTATCAAATTAAATCAGGTCATGAATTAGATTTTCTTAAGAACAGCGCTAGTAGAATCACGGTTGTTTGCTCATCGTCTTCCACTGGATGTTTGTTTAAAGTGCATGCCTCCTGTGATCTTGGCCAACTCAATAGGTTTTTCATTAGAAATTTGATTGTTGAACATACTTGCGGTGGTGGTCTAATAAATTTGAATAGCCCTAAACTCTCTAGCTTATTTGTTAAATCATTGATAATTGATGAAATTAGAGATCATCCGAGTAAGAAACCGAAAGAAATCATGACTGATTTTCGAAGAGATTTTAATCTAGAATTGTCTTACTCGTTCGCTTACCACGGAAGGCGACTGGCTTTAATGGAATTGTATGGTAATGATGCAATGTCGTATAATGATTTGCCTTGGTATTTAGATGCATTACAGGCTCACAATCCGGGTTCTTACGTCACTATGGATGTTAATTCTGATACAAATCAGTTTGAGCAAGTGTTTGTTGGTTTAGGTGCTTGTATTCTTGGCTTCAAACACTGTCAGCCTATGATATTTTTAGACGGTACTAATTTGAAGGAGAGGCCAGGAGTTTTGATGGGTGCAACAGCGAAGAATGGCAACCAAGGTATGATCTGGTGTTAAATTGATTTCATGCAGACATACATATGGTATAACTTTAATTCTGTGGTATCAATTTTCTCTAATATATTTTCTACTGTATCAGTTTAGTATTTTTTTCAGTATCAGTTTTCTAGTTGTACAGATAATTGGTAGCATTGTTTCTTGCATGAAGGTATCAGTTTATTATCTGTTGTTAGTGGGGTAACATTTTTGTATGACTGTAAACATCATTTTTAAATACACAGTTTGTAGATAGCTTTTTAATATGTACCTAGGTATCAGTTTATGTTACACAGTTTTTAAGTATCAGTTTTGAGTTTCTGCAGGTATCAGTTTTTGTTAACCATTATTAAATTAGCTTCTTTTGTATGCCTGCAAGGAATCAATTTTATTTGCAATTACAAATTATTTTCGAGTTCTTATTCCGTAATTTGTTCTGCAGGTTTCTTCCCTCTCGCTATGGTCGTAGTTTCAATTGAGAATTTGGACAATTGGACTTGGTTTTTAACTCATTTGAAGGAAATGTTGAAAGAAGATCGTGATTTGGTTTTTATGTCGGATCGACATCTGGGTTTGATTTCTGGTGTTCAAGATGTTTTTCCTACAGCATACCATAGTTATTGCTACCTTCACATGGAACAAAATTTACTTTCTACGGTTAAGTCAAAAAATGCACACATTTCTATTGTGGAATTGTTTAGGACTTGTTCTCGAGCATCTACTATAAATGAGTTTAATATAGCTCATTCTAAGTTTTTGGAAATTGGTGGTCCTGCAGCAGCTAATTTTTTGAGAGACAAACCATTAGATAAATGGGCTGATTTGTTCTTTCGAGGCAAAAGGTATGGTGAGTATAGCTCTAATGTGGCTGAAAGTTTCAACAGTTGGATTTTAGACGAGCGGGCATTACCTATTACATCTTATTTAGATGGAATACGAATAAAAATCATGGAGCAACGTAGAGAGGAATCTCGTTTATGGACTGCGCTCTTATGCCCAACTATGGAAAACCGTTTAAAAGAATTGGTTGAAGAAGGATTTGGTTGGGACATATTCAAGTCTTCTGAATACCTTTTTGAAGTGAAATCTCCAATATCCCATCGTGTCGATCTTAAAGACTGGACATGCAGCTGCAATCAATGGAAAGTTACGGGTTTTCCATGTGCTCATGCAATTAAATGCATTACTAAAATGAAATTAAATGTATATGATTTCATTGAGGATTATTTTACCGTGGCAGCTTATCGATCATCCTACAGTAATACAATTAATCCTATACCAACATGTGACAAACCTGATGTTGATTCGAGTGGTGGTGCAGTAATTAAACCACCCAAGGATAAACGTGGCGCTGGGAGACCTTCATCAAAAAGGAAAGGAGGGTTTCCATATTTCAAAAACAAGCAAAACAAATGTAGAGTGTGTAATGAATACGGGCATAACAAGCGCAACTGTCAAGCTTCCAAGAAAATAAATTGATTTTAATTTCAATTGTTTCATGACAACATGTACTTGTATATACCTTTTCAAAATAAAGACTTGTACACGTTTGGAAATTAATGTTTGATGCATTGAAATTGTGCAAAATATTCTATACTTTTAATACGAATTATTCCGAGCTTATTCACTTCCTGTTTTATTTTTTAGATTGTTCTTTTGCTGATTTGATGCGACATAATGCTCTTGTGATAAATTAAATTACAATCGTAAACTGAATATTAGTTTTACTATCTTGCATGTATCGATTTAATGTGTTATTCTTTCTGTTTCAACCATTGGTTATCAGTTAAATGTCTACGTACGTATCTCTTTTGTTTTACTTGCATGTTTATAATTTTTAGGTTTCAGTTTTGTAAGCTTGTAGGTGTCAGCTTGAAGTTTTTCTCCTATTACTAGTTCAAGGGTATCATTTTTTGATTTTTGTAGGTAGTAGATTTTTTTACAGATTTAATTTTATATTCTGAATATCAGTTTTTACTCATTATAGGTATCAGTTTTTTATACACATATAACTTCAGATTCTGGGTATCAGATTTTAGACATTGTAGATATCAGTTTTTTTTCCCCAGATTTTAGATATCATTTTTATACTGCTGTAGATATCAGTTTTTAATATTCCTTTATCTTAAATCAGTGATGCATATAGCCTAATCACAACATCATGCATGATTGGCAATGAATTCACAGACAATTAGTGCTCGTGTTTTATCCATGTTCTCCTTTTCAAAACAAGCAGCAAAGTTGTAGAACGTGGAACCAATATGGACATAACAAATGCATCTGTCAAGCTTCCAATAAAAACTTATACTTGTTGAATACTATTTTTTTAGTGTTTTTTCCTTTCTAATAGTAAATTTGTACAATTTATTTCGATTATGATTGAAGCATTTGTATGTGCTAGATACTCCCAAATTTTTAACAAAAAATCTTCATGCTGTGTTGTTTTATAATTAAAATTATTACATTTAAATGTTTGTATGGTGTTACTTGTTGTTATTATTATTGATATGCTATTTGAATATTGTGTATTATTTTAAAACTCAAATTATTGTTGTTGTTATTATTGATATGGTTATCAACAATACAAGTGGCGCTTTGGCTCAAATTTTAGCTTTTACTACATTTTGGTGATTCACCTGCCTTGCATGGTGATCTCAATCTTGTGGTGCTTGTGTGTATGGTAGTTATCACTTGATCTCGATCTTTTGAATGGGATATAGTGGAAATGGTGAAGCTTACGAGCTCTCGAACTGCTATTTCATCCTGGTTATCCTCCATCAGACTTTGGCTTTCTCCTGCTCCTTGGCCACAATTGTTGTTAATGCTCATGGTTGTATGTATCGTTATACTGATTTATATTTTTGTAGTCTTAGCAAATGGGTATAAATTATTTTACTTCTGGCTATCAGTTATGCGTTATTTTCATGTTCACAGTTTTTAGGTATTAATTTACCTTTGTTTTAGGTATCAGTTTTTTTCCTGCATAATGTAACAGTTTTTAGGTATCATTTTACCTTTGTTTTCGGTACCAGTTTTTTCCCTGCATAATGTACCAGTTTTTAGGTATCAATTTACCTTTGTTTTAGGTATCGGTTTTTTTCCTGCATAATGTAACAGTTTTTAGGTATCATTTTACCTTTGTTTTCGGTATCAGTTTTTTCCCTGCATAATGTACCAGTTTTTAGGTATCAATTTACCTTTGTTTTAGTTATCAGTTTTTTCCTGCATAATGTACCAGTTTTTAGGTATCAATTTACCTTTGTTTTAGGTATCAGTTTTTTTCCTGCATAATGTAACAGTTTTTAGGTATCAGTATAGGTGTGCTTTAAATATCATTTTCCTTCTGCAAGTTATTACCAGTATTTAAGTATCAATGTACCAAGCATATAAGTATCACTTTTTTTTACTGAAGTAACTAACATTATTTAAGTATCAATGTACCATGCATATACGTATCAGTCTTTTTCACGCATTCCATAAGTTTCATTTGTACTACATTTTCTGTACTCGATTTATTTCTGCAGTATATAACTATCAATTCTAAACCATTACATATAATTACATACATATATTCCATTTTTCATTAAGCAAAACATTCAATATCGAAACGCAGAATGTGTAAAAATATTTACAAAAAAAACTGAAATACAAACATTGTTTCCAAACATTCATATAACCAACATTTCATTGTGCAATTCAGTCAATATTCAAACGCAGAACGTGTAAAATTGTTTACAGATAAAACTGAAATAAAAAAGCATGGTTTCAAAACATGATTTAACAACATTTCAGAACTGTTATTCATTTAGGCATCACTTCAGTCACTTGCTTGAACTTTTGCTTAATCCTGTGATGAATTGAACTAAATTCCAGCAACTTGTATGATTTGCGATTATTTCGTACACAATTTTTGCTCTCATACAATTAACATCATTTTGTTCCACTTTCAAAGGTACTTCAGCTCTGTTGTGTGAAGCCATAAAGATCATGACGAATATACCGCAGTCAATTCTGCATTAATAAAATATATACACAGTTAGCAAACTACGTTAATACCCAATTCTTTATCATACGAATGAAACATATTTGTATTTACGATTGTTGTTGTGCACAGGCAGGTTGACGAATTTCTGTCGTTTAAACCTTCATATCTTGAATACTGTTTTCTATCCATACTTGTTGCAGAATCGCTTCAACTTTGTTTTTCTGCAATTATTCATCAATTAGTAACACTGTATAAAATAGTAAGCCTTGATAATATATTGCTTTACCAGTTTATAGCAATCTTTCAAGTGTAGATTATTTCTTTCAGTTGAATTTCTTGGCCTCATAGAATCAAAATGCAACCATTGCATGTTTGGATATAGCAATATTAGTAGTGTCCAGTGGCATTCACCATGAATAGGGAAGTATATGGCTTCTGTATAATTGTTCAGAGCGCATTCTTTCAAGAACGGTATAACCAAATGTGTTATAATTCCATTTCTTTCTTCAATAATTCCTTTCTGTGCAAATTATACTTATGTAAGTATTAAATATGTACATTACTCATGACAACATATAATATTTGTTTACTGAATTTGTACTTACAGTCATTATCGTCGACATTGCAAAGTTATATGGAACTAAGGCACATTTGATGCTAAACCAGTCGATAACCTGATTTATGCATGAAAACAAGAAATTACACAGATTATTAAGATATGTTAAGCTTTTGTTATATACCATTTTCATGTCATACTGTAATGTAAGGTATCATTTTCACATAATATATGGTATCACCTTTAACTACAGCAAGTGTTAAGTAGTAGATTTGCTTCGCAATATCCGCTTCTCGGCTTTGCATATATCTATGTATTAATTCTTTAAAAACTATACTTATCCAATTACTATTGCATTTTTTGAAAATCAGTTTGTTATGAACAATGATATCATATTTACAATAGATTTTAAATGTGTTTACCTGCCCATCCGTAATCGTTCCTCTCAACAAATCCACCATCATATCATTTATGATAGTACACCCTCCTCTAGACACATCGTTATCTTGCCAAGCAATGGAACTGTATATTTAAAAAATAATGAGATTAAATATTAAATTTGTTTTAATAGTATACACTGCAAAAAAAAAAAAAAAAAAAATTCTTACTTTTGTTCAGCTATTGCCATCGAAAAAAAAATCCTCACTACTATTGCTTCTCCTTCATTAAGATGACTAGTCACATTTTGCAGTTTGCCAAATGTAGGTCTTTCCAAGTTGGTTCTTCAATTTGAATTGGATTTAAATCATCTATAATATCATCTAGTTTCTCTTCGTCTTTTTTTTCTTCTTTTTCCTCCTTTTTTGCTTCATCTTTTGGATCCAATGATACATGTTTTTCTTCATCTTTTCCTGCATCAGAATTTTCCTTCGTCTCCATTTTTTATTTCTTTGCTTTTTTTTCGCTAGATTAGAATACTCAAAATCAACATGCCTTTTCTGATTTCTTCTCTTTTCCTTTAGTCTTTTAACTAACGACGATTTTTTGGGAGTTGATAGTTTCTTCCCTGACTTTTTAATCCTTCTTTGAGATGCTTTCTTTTCTGTGCCGTGATCGGTTACTACTTCCAAAAATGCTTGCGTAAGACCCAATTTAAAGTTAGGAGGAACAATGTTTTCTAAAGTTTTTTTCTCCATCCTTTCTTTATTGCTGTCTACGGCAACTTCAGTATCAGTTGATTTCATTTCATTTTCTTTTATATCGCGCTTGCCTTTCTTCACAGATGACATTTTTCTTCAACTGCATTTTCAGTTTGTTTTTCGCCCTCTTCAAATTCAACATTCATATCGTTATTCTCATTCAAGATTTTATTTTATTTTCCAGGTTCAAGTATGACTGGTGAATTATGTAAAGTTCCTTCTATATCTGCTCTACCAATTGTTTTATCATTTTGAGATTCCTTTTGTTTTTCTTCTAGCTGCTGCTTTAGTTTTAGAACCTGATATTCGGCTTCTCTTCTCAACTTTCTTTCTTTCTTTAAATCTTGTTTTAAATCTTTAACAGTGTCTTCAAGCTCTTTAATATAGCAGTTATAAATTTTGGTAGCCACGTCCCTTTCAAATTTTCCTTCTTGCTCTTCCATCCCACCACGTTTTCTTTTTTTAATAGCTGTTGCTTTTCCTTTAGTTGATCTTTTTGATAATTCTTGAAATGTCTCTAGCAGCTTAGCTTCATGCGGCTCAATTTTTGTAATCTCCTTCATTTGGATATTTTTGAACATAGACCATTTCGTCATCATAAAATAAATTTCCACATATTCAAGTGCTATAAATAATGCGTACATTTTTTAAGTATAATTTTCAATACTAAATAGGTATCAGAGATTCGTAGTCAGTTTCTAGGTATCAATTTTAATTTTTTAAGATAGCAGTTTTTTTATAATATTTACAGAAGTATCATTTTTCTCATTTTTACAGTATCTGTTTTCAATATTTCATCTTCTAATTTTAAGGAAGTAATTGCTGAATATCAGTTTAAATATTTTCTACATATCACTTTCAATATGATCATTACTTCGTTGTGCTTACATAAATTTTTTGACTTCCACAAGGTATCAAATTTTAATTATATTGATTCACAATGCAATGAATCAGACAATCATGTTATAAAAATATACCTCCCCTTTTTTTAGTTCACGCAAGAAATTATCTTTCACAATGTTCTTTAGGTCCTTCAAATTCCATCTTGCAAATCTTGGTAGTTTATTGCCGAAGTTTCTCCTTTGCTTTACTACACCGATCTTCTCGCAAAAGACATACTGCATATAGCAAGGTTAAAAATTTTTAAACACATCACAACACAATGTCATGTTACGCTTAAAAATAAGTTTACTTTGGAAAAAAAAACTTACCAATGGAAACATTGAGCATCCGGACATGTTTCTTGGGTTGTGCATGAATTTTTTAGCATTTTTCGAAAAATTAGACTGAATTGTTTTTGGCCACGACACAGAATTCATCTTATCAATATCCAATATAAATGGAACAAATCCCCATCTGAGCTTCTGTTGGTTGTTTGGAAAAAAGAATGTGACCAGAATATCCATGATTAATAGCAACGGTAAATCTTCTTCAAAATCCTTCTTTTTCTTCACGGTTTCTTCTTTTATTCTTGCTTCGATTAAATTTCTGTTTATAATTGGTTCTGACTTAAAGTTCCTTAAAATAAAATCTTTGCACTCCGATGGGATTGTTCTATTTGTCATCTTCGTAGTTTTTACTATATTGCTTCCTTCCACTGGCATGTAAAATAGTAAGCTGACAACTTTTTCTGTTATTTTCATTTGTTCTTCGCCAAATACAAACATATCTTCCTGTGGTGAGTAACACGAATAAATTTCGTCCAAATTTTCCTGATGTTTCTTGCTCTCTTTCAACAGAATTTTATCCTCGTAAAAAACATTAAAAAACTCGTAGAAAGGAGTATGTTTCAACAAATCAAGTTGCCTTTTGTTCAATGTTTTTTTCTCTTTTACCAACTTTATGATTTTGAATGTAGCTTGCAGATTACATCGATACGCTGTTCCTATTTTTGTTTTCTCATCTCCAATAATTTTTTTCATTTTCTCTTCAGTTGCAGCCAGTGCACCCTGTTTCGGCATCGGATTGACAAAATCATCATCCTGTTTATTGTTGGAAAAAAAAATTGAAACTTAAGTGCACACATATACAACCATCACATTACCTTACATTGATTATCGCACTTGAACTGTTTTTTCAAACTACTAAATGTATCTGAATTGAAAACATTCATTGAATAGATATCAGATTTTAATAAACTTCAATATCAATTTCTAGTTTTTTATACCTTTATACGGTTTCCCAGTATGAAATTTTTATTTTACATAGGTATCAACATTCAATTTTAATACTGTACTACTGAAATTATATCAGTTTTCTAGCATATATTAGATCATATAATTTTCCTACATTACAATACACATTACGCAGCATAAACAATCACCATATTAGTTTTTTAATAACTGCAGTATCAGTTTTTTAACAACTGCAGTTTCAATTTTTTAATTTTTTTTACAGTTTGTAGGTATCAATTATTAATTTGTCTAGGTATCACTAATTGTTTTTAATATCATTTTCCTGAACAGATATCATTTTTCTTTATAAAAAGATATCAGTTCTAATTTTTTGCTAAATAAATATACAAGTATGTTTTCTTTCAGAAATACAACAATCCACACTATCACTTAAATAAAACAACTTCCATACTACAATTGTACCACTAGTATTCAGCTATTTCATACACTCAGAAAATATATTTGCATACTTTAGATGTTTCGTACATTGAATTTTACTTAAGTTTAATTCATTTTTTGTGAAACACTGTTATAGTCATATTGCAATAAAGTATGATTAAAGTTATCTCACCGAATTCTCTTTCACAGCTTCAGCTACTTGTGCTTCATTTGCTTTACTTTTTTTCCTCACTATTTCTTGTCAAATCAGAACATAATTTGTTAAAAAATTGAATAAAACAGTATCAGTTTTCAATATTTACAGTATTATTTACCTTTTTCTGGTCTTATTCATCTTCATCTTTTTTACTCCCGCAATTCTTCTTGGATCATTTAACTTCTTCGACCTGGTTTCTCTACCTACAACTGTAGGAACTATAACCACTAGGATTTCTTTAGCTTTTTTATCACCGGTATTTTCAGATTGCTTCTCAGTCGCTTTAATTTCCTCGTTTTTTCCAAACACAGTATCAGTTTCTTTTTCAGGATCATTTACCTCTTCTTTTTCAGCAGATTTTGACTGAGCTTCTCTAGTAGCCCCTGTTTCTTCATTGTTTTTGCTACCAGAAGTATCATTTCTAGTTGTTTCTTCCCTATTTTCCTCATTACTAACACTAGTAGTATCATTTCT
The DNA here is from genome assembly GCA_030737875.1 of Allium sativum. NCBI lineage: Eukaryota > Viridiplantae > Streptophyta > Magnoliopsida > Asparagales > Amaryllidaceae > Allium > Allium sativum. The sequence goes on along the minus strand of CM060913.1, from coordinate 415,202,728 downwards.
TCTTTTCGCTTGTCTTTCTTCAATTTCTGGAAGATCATTTAGGGTTTCTACAATGCGCAGTAAATTTGACGCGCAATCAAGTAGATTTTCGCTTGAAGGGGATGATTGCTGCTGATTTAGATCAATAGCGGGTTGGTTTGTATGATTTTCAGCGGAAATTTCATTATCGACATTGCAAATTGAGGGCGACGATGGATCATGCGCCATTATTTTAGTGTTCGGCCAATTTCTACTGAACTGAGGAATGGGTTTTTTGCATTAATGGAAAGCAAGCAAAACAAAATGAAAACGAGCGGACAGAAGTTTATTATTGGGCTGGACTCTTATTTGTCTTTTTCAATAAAATATTAGCGTCTTGTCCTTTTGAATAAAATTTTAACTTTGTTTGTCCTTGTAAAAAAATTTCCCAATATAATGTTTCTTTCTAGCAGTTGTTTATTCGGTTCTACTAGGCCAAATAATAGCCACATGCCCCGATTTTTAATCTTGTATTATCCGTAGGTGAATTTCATGTACAAATTAGATTATTATTGATATAGACATAATATATGCAGAAATGTCAGCTTTCCTAGCATCTTTTTTCCATAAAGAAATGAGTGGAATTTTACTCGACATTTTTATATTATATGCTATATCTTCACGTTTTCTACATTTATTATTATTGCGATTGGTTTTCATAAAAAATATCTTCATATAATTTCAACAAGCCCACAATATGCCAGCTATAATCTCCATGAATGAACGGAATTCATTTGTTAGATTTATTATTGTATGCAATATACATCATATCGACTGATAAGGATTTCCAACTTTTATCTCTTTCTCAAACTCCAAGTGAAGCACGTGCAGGTCCACATGGACTTCCATATGTGCTCGTATGCGTAGTTAAATAGATGCAAAATGACTTAGGATAATAAATGTGCCTCCAAGATACCATTGTTTGCTCTAGAATATTATTGTTTGCTCTACTAGCTAGACTGAATAAACGTAGCATGATAGACAACATCACTACGCCGAACAACATATATCAAACATAGAATCTCTGATGTCAACAACAAGAAAACAGGGATTGCTTATTTTTCAGTTGTCCCTTAATCTAAATCTCTGCGGGACAACATCAGAACGAAACTCAACACCAATGATCAAATGAAATCAACAATTATGGCATCAATCCAATTTTCCTATGGTTTGCCAAGGGTCGACTTCATTCAAGCTAAGTCCAGAACTGCCAAAATTCAATGCTACAATTAGGGGTGGACGCGGATCGATTCGCTCCGGTTTGAAGTTCAAGCCGTTAACGGACCACAACATACGGTTAACCAAAAATGAAGACCGTAATGTTATATTTTAGTACGGTCTGATTTCGACATAGTTTCAAATGCATTCGGTCCGATTTGATTTTGAAACATACATCTTTGCACAGATGCAACATGCTTAATAAACAAATTCAGGTTTATTATTGTTGAAATATCCAACCAAGCGACCACATACACATTGATTTTTTTTTTTTAAATATGTTCTTCCATCATGCCATTTAACATTTCAGTTACACAATTGAATCCATTTCAGCCTTCATCACTTAATTTACATCATAAACTTCTTCTGACTTACAATATTAAAAACATAATACTCATATTGGCAGGAGTTAACAAGATATTCACCGCTGTAATGTCTTTTCCATTCCAACATTGCCTTTACAAAAAAACAAAGTCCAGAGCTTTAGCATCCATTATATATATATATATATATATATATATATATATATATATATATATATATATATATATATATATATATATATATATATATATATATAAGGAGGGTTCCGCTACATCTTTTATATTGCACGTGAACTTTCCTTCTTAATCTCCACCACTCATTCTTTCTCTTCCTACTAAGAAATTTTATATATATATATATATGTATGTATGTATGTATGTATGTATATATATATATGTATGTATGTATGTATGTATGTATGTATAAGGAGGATTCCGCTGCACCTCTTATATTATACGTGAATTTTTCTCCTTAATCTCCACCACCCATTTTTCAACTCATTCTCTCTCTTTCCACTAACACTACAAGAATTGAACAGTGTTGCAACAGACACTTCCAACGGCCTCCAACGGCAGTTGACCAACGGCTTCCAACGGAAGCCAAAATACGTATTTGTATTCCGTATGTAAAATATACGCCGTTGGAAACTGTTTGCGGCCGTTGGTTTGAAGCCGTTGGAAGCCGTTGTCCCCCGTTACACGGGCTGGAGCACAAATCAGCCGACGCTGCTTCTTCTTCTTCATTTCTCAAAACCCACGGTTTTTACCCCAATATTCTCCCCTTTCATTTCTGAAATCGCCAATTTCGCTCCATCTTCCGTCTAGGGTCTCTCCAACTCTGTCAAAGCACTCCCTCATCCTCTCTAATCTCCTATTCTCTCCGATTTTTAGGTATGTGTTTATCCTAATTTTTTTTAATACCTTATGTTTAGTGTAATTGAAGCATAATTAGAGTATGTTTGTGTGTGTAGTGCTGTTAATTAGTTTTTAATGTGGAGTTTAATCATTTTAGTTGCTAATTTAGGGTTTTTAGTAATAAATTACTTAGTTGTTATTATGATCTAGGGTTTGAATTAGTTGAAGTAGTTGTTGTTATTGAGAATGTGTTTATAGATTTTATTGATTATGTTTGTAATCTAGGGTTTGATTAGTTAAAGTTGACTATGTATATATGCATATATATAATGTTATGTATATATATACATGTATATATAGTTGACACTCTATGCATTTGTTTATTTGGTTAAGGCCCAATTCATCGAAAACAATATTTAATTTGTCGAAAACATGTCGTGGAAATACATATATTTAAGTTTGTGTTTTTTGGGCTAAGGCGCATAAAGATGTACAAAAAACACTTCAATCACAAAAAAAAGCAAATCATATAATATGTTATATTCATAAGGGTGCGTTTTTTACAAGTCCCTATTAAGTTTCAAAATATAAAAAAAAAACCGCTGATAAAATGAATATAAAATACATCCTTGTTTTTGAACTTCCGCTGAAAAAATACCAGATGTACCCTTATGAAATTAAAAAACTATCCAAAACGATACGCATCATTTACTCAGTCAATATTTCCTTATATCTCGCTTGAAACCCTAATCCCACTATTTTGCAAACCGTTCGATCACTCCAGTCGTCCACCTTCCACGATTTGACATCGTCGTCGTTCCCCCTGCACCAGACGCCGCACCGCCCACCGATGGACCCACCGCCGTCGACAAACCCTCCTCTTCATCTTCCTTCCCCAATCCGACCCCCACCGAACATCTACAGCCACAAGACTGCATCCAACCGCAAAGTGAGAACCGCCGTTGCCCTTGACTGGAATTTAGTTAGTCAGATTAATTGCGGATTATTGTAACCAAATATGAAATGTTGTGTTGTGTTGATGGAAAATTTGCAAATATCAGCAGAAATTTGCATATTTGTATGCAGATAATTAGAGATGTTGTGTAAAAGTGTGCAATTATTTATTCATAAAAGTTTTAATTCTTGCATAAACAAATAAATTTTGTAATAAAAGTTTCTTGATTATGTGCGTTTAGTACAAGATATTTTGTGAATATTTGTACTGTTATTTTGTTTTAAAACTACGGGCTGTTGATTATTATTTTCAACAATGAATCACTGGGAAAAATTATGTAGGGTTTCAAGTTATTTTGTTTCTATATGATAACATGGAATTTTTACTTATTGGTATGCAGTTATTCAAAATATTAGCATCATTGTATGCAAATATTTTGAAAATTTGCAAATTTAATTGCAGAAGTTAAATACTAGAATACTTATATGAAAATATTATTATTACTTGCATACAAATATGCAAACAATACAAATACTAATTGCATACATATAATTTTCATAGTTGCATACATTTATGCATTTATGTAGAATAATTGCATACATTAATACATAAATTTGCACAAGTGGTTGAGAAGAAACTGCTGCCACTATTAATATTAATACTAACTGTTGCCAATACATTTCAGATCAAAACGAAAACCGGAAATTATAAACAAATTTACAACAAAATACTGAACTGATTTTATTACATCACATAAATGTTTACAACAAATGGTAAAAGTAAACACTAAAACCAAGTGTCTTAAAAATAAAATAAACAAAGCAGGTCTAATGGTCTTTTAAAGAACAAGCTCTTTAGTTAAGACCCAGCTTATTGCACAAACATCAGCTAGTAGTCTCCGTAGAATCAACTGCAGATTTCAAAATTTTGGGCGAAGATGGAGGACCAGGCATTCTTCTACCTTTAGGAGGAGAACTGATATTAAAAAAAATAACCGTTAATAAGCATAATGTGCAATAATCAAATTACATAAACAGCTTCAGATTAATATAAATATATACGTACAATTCAACAAAATAACAATAATTCTGCATATTTATATGCAAGTTTTCTATATACATGCATATATATATGAATTATATTTTTAAAAAATATGTTTTCCTGCACGTATGATAAAACAATTCAGCGAAATATCAATAATTCTGCAGATTTATATGCAAGTTTTCTATATATATGCATACATATATGAATATATTTTTAAAAAATCTGTTTTCCTGCATGAATTATAAAAAGACGCATATAGATATGAACAAATTAAGAATATATAAACATTTGTATGCAAATTTTTGACAGTATGTGAGACTAATATAAAAATAGATGCATATTTGTATGCATATATGTAGAATATATGCATACTTATACTCAATTTTTCTGAGTAAATTTACAACCGAAGTGTTCTAACACTAATTTCATACATTTACACTCAGATTGAAAAATGAAATCCGTGCACAAAAAAAAATACTAACAATTATAAAACACCTGTCAGAAGAAACGTCCTCGTTTTTAAATGATGGCTCCATCAGATTAAAACACTGAAGAATTTGTCGCCATTAACAAGAAAGAAAAAATGAATCAGATAATTTAAAAGTAAGAACGAAAGAATACAAAGACAAAAAAAATACCTTGATGAAGATGACGCCAGTAAGAAGCAGCCGCGGCCATTAGTAGGAAAAAAACGAATGAAAATTTAATCGCAAATAAGAAAGAAGTAGTCGCCGCCATTAGCAGGAAAAAAAACACGATATAAAAATGTAATCGCATATAAGAAATATCGGATAAGATCCGAAATTAAAGACGCAGATATCAATATGGGCAAAAGTGGAAATTACTAGGCGCTATTTTAAAAACAGGGATGAAATTTATATGTTTACAAATGGGAGGATGTGAGCCTAATTAACTTTAATTTTAAGGATGTGAGGCTAATTTTCACTATTCATAAAGTGTTAGAGAGTTTTTTTGGCCCCGTCTGATAAGTATTGTATATAATCGTGATATGATGTTCGTTTTATTAACGGAACGGACATTTATATTCATTGTATACAATATTTATTGGATTTGTCCTTTGTATTGGACAAGCTACGAATACAATAACGAAATTAAATCTCGTAAAATATTTCATTTTAAACGGTTCTCAAAATTTCAAAAACACTACCTTTATGTTCCCTTTGTACACGCAATTGTGTACTATTCAGGGAACTAAAGGGAAGTACTGCCGAAATTTTGTTGAATCGTTTAAATTGAAAAGATTTACGCGATTTAGTTACGTTATTGTATTTGTAATGGGAGGTAGGATAACCCACCATTAAATGATCAATTGACATAACATGCATTAATCACTAAAATTGTTTTAACACATTGTCAATGCAAATTTTATCATCATAATTAATATGTAAATGAAATGTTTTCATTAAAATACAATCTTAGCGTTTGAGCGATCGGACACAAAAATTATGAATCTAATTTTATATAATTCTTTCTAATTTTATATGTACTTAGGAAAAATGGACGATTATTTTATTGATCGAAGCTGGATGTACAAACGAAGAGAAACCGATGGCACAATAAACAAACATTTTATTAATGGTGTCAGCGTGTTTATTGATTTCGCTTTAAGTAACAATGGAAACGACGTCGAAATCCGTTGTCCATGTAGTAGATGCAAGTTATTGAAGCATTTGATACCGCAAATGGTTAGAGTTCATTTGCGTCAGTACGGTTTTATGCCGAACTATTTAGTTTGGGATCGTCATGGAGAACCGTTAGCATCTACTTCTATACAAGTTGAGGAGGTAGCGAATAATGAAATTGCCACGACGAATCTCGTAGAACAAATGGTTGAAGATGCTGCACGTTCTATGTTTCCTGTTCAACAATTTAATGAAAACTTTGGTAATGATGACGATGGTAATGATGAAGAAGAACCAAATATTAAAGCCAAAAAATTATATGACTTATTAGATGCCGCAAAAAAACCCCTTTGGGAAGGCTGTGAAAGCGGAACTCAATTATCAGTAACTGCTGAATACATTGCGATGAAATCTAAATACAACATCACAGAAGCTGGATTTACAGCTGTTGTACAAGCTGCGAAGCGGCATATGTCTCCCAATAATTTAATGTGCGAAAACCATTATGAAGTAAAAAAAAATGATGTCGGCCTTTGGTTTACCATATCAAAAAATAGATACATGTCTAAAGGGTTGCATGCTATTTTGGAAGGAAGATATCAAGCTTAAGAATTGTAGAATATGTAATCAAGAAAGATACCAACCAAGAAAGAAAAAGGGAAAGGAAGTCCCGTATAAACGTATGCATTATTTACCGATTATTCCTAGACTTCAAAGGTTATATGCATCTTCTGTAACCGCGCAACATATGAGATGGAACAAGGTGAGAACACAGGAAGAAGGTACGTTAACACACTCATCTAATGGAGAAGCATGGAAGCATTTTGATCAAAAGTATCCCAATTTTGCATCTGAGAATCGCAATGTTAGACTAGGTTTATGTACGGATGGATTTTCACCATTTTCTCAATTTGATTCTAAATATTCATCCTGGCCAGTAATTGTAACACTTATAATTTACCACCGTGGATGTGTATGAAAACTCCTTATATGTTTCTTACAATTGTCGTCCCTGGTCCTGATGATCCGACACAAGGAATCGATGTTTATTTACAACCGTTGATTGAAGAATTAAAAAAATTGTGATATGAAGGGGCAGAAACATATGATATTTCCCAAAAGAAAAACTTTCGTATGCATGCTTCTCTATTGTGGACAATTAGAGATTTTCCTGCTTATGCGATGCTTTCAGGTTGGAGTACGGCTGGTCGTCTAGCTTGTCCGTACTGTATGGAAGAAACAAGAGCATTTTCCTTACCTATTGGAAAGAAAATTTCATGGTTTGACTGTCATAGATGTTTTCTTCATATTAATCATCCTTTTAGAAGGGATAAGAAAAATTTTACAGCTAATATACTTGAAACTTTACGACCACCTAAAGTATGGACAAGTGAGGAAATTTATGAACTTGTACAAGATTTTCCCAAGATTCATGAAATCGGAGTACAGACAGAAATTCAAGGTAAATCATCAATTCATAATTGGTGGAAACAAAACATATTTTGGGAGTTGCCTTATTGGAAAGATCTTCTGATTCGTCATAATATTGACGTGATGCATAATGAGAAAAACGTGTTTGATAACATAATCAATACAATTTTGAATGTCAAAGGGAAGACGAAAGATGATTTGAAATCCAGACGTGATATTGAAGTAATATGTAATCGTCCGGAGCTTCATATAAAGCCAAATGATACCAGAAAACCGAAAGCGTGCTATGAACAGGATACTAATCAAATAAAAATATTTTTAAATGGATGGAAGGGTTAAGATTTCCGGATGGTATATCTTCCAATCTTCGTAGATGTGTTGACTATAAAAACAGTAAACTTAGCGGGATGAAAAGCCACGACTGTCATGTTATGATGGAAAATTTATTGCCCGTCGCTTTCAAAGAACTATTGCCCGTAAAAGTTTGGACTGTTGTAACAGAGCTTAGTTTGTTCTATAAAGAGCTTTGTTCATCTACATTAAAAATTGACCATCTACGTAAACTAGAGGAAGAAATATTTCCTCCAGGGTTTTTCAATGTTATGGAGCATTTACCTATTCATCTTCCATCAGAAGCACGTCTTCGAGGGCCTGTGCAATACGGATGGATGTATCCATTTGAAAGGTATATTAATATTCAGTTAATTAAATTTTGGTTAAGTGTATGAAAAAATAATTTACAATAATTCTAAACAGATATTTAAATCATCTAAAGAAAAAAGTGAGGCAGAAAGCTAGAGTTGAAGGTTCTATTTGCAAATCATACATTGAAGAAGAAGCCTCATTTTTTTTCTTCCATTATTTTAGTGATCATGTGAACATCTCATTTGCAAGTACTGCACGTAATGATGAAGGCATTGATCAAGTTGACTGCCAAGCGACTTTATCTATTTTTAAAAAACATGGTCGGCCTTCTGGTAGATGTGTGGAGGAATGACTGAACGATAAAGATTACAATGCAGCACACACATATATTCTTCTCAATTGCACCGAAGTTGCACCGTTCGTTAGGTACTGTACTTATGCATCTATGTATACATGTATTGTATCTTTAATTATATATGTAACATATGTCCTATAATTGCAGCATTTATGAATCACAGTATCCAAACAGCGATATTAGCAAAGAATTCGCTAGTTGGTTTACTAATTATGTTTTTGATCCAACAAATTGTATTGTGGATGAAGGATTGAAACATTTGGCATTGGGACCTAAAAGAAATGTGAAGACATATCCAATATTCTTTGTCAATGGATATAAATTTAACACAAAAGAATATGGTGCTGAAAAATTAACTGACAATAGCAGTGTATTTGTTAAAGGTAGTGATGATCCAAACGACCATATACACGATTTTTATGGCGTGCTAAACCAGATTCTGCAAGTGACATATTTCACAAGACCCACGGAAGAAGTATTTTTGTTTAAATGCAACTGGTTCAGCAACGTTCCAGGTTCTGAAATCAACGTGCACCCAAAATATAATCTTATATAAGTAAGACATACGTCCCATTATTATAAGTACGACCCTTTCGTACTTGCCAAACAGGCTCTTCAAGTATATTATGCTCCTTATCCTTCTATGAGAAGAGACAAAATAGATTGGTGGGCTGTTTTCAAAACAAAAGCAAGGTTTACATTTGATGGGCGTAATATTCCCGATGACCAAGCTTATCAAGCAGACGTCGAGGAAAATGCAGAAATAGTAATAACCGACGATCAAACAGATTTTGGACCTCTAAACGATGAATCGAATGCATTAATTGATGTATTTGAGACTACAGATGAACCATATATGGAGGAGGAAATAGAGTCGGAATCTGAAAGTGATGAGGACGACTAACTAATACTCCTCATTTTCAAAAGGTAATTTTATGTTATGACATTTCTATTATCAAGTAACCATATATTTATTTTTATGACATTTCTATGAATCAAACTCATATGTTAATTAGACATATCTATGAATCAAACTTATATTTAACACTTCTATGAATCAAACTCGATCATATGTTAACTAGACAAATCTATGAATCAAACTTATATTTAACACTTCTATGAAACAAACTTGTACTCATGTTATGACATTTCTATTATCAAGTACTCATGTTATCTAATACCATGTTTTTACATATAGGTCGTTCATGTTATGTTACGTCATGTTATGTCATGTTATGTTATGTTTTGTTATGTTTTTGTTTGTAACAGGTATGGCGTCAGGTGGCGAGGAGGGTGGTCCATCGTTGGAGTTATCCCGTCCTGTGGTCTGGCTTAAGCCAAAAGCATCAAAAGGATAAAAACTAAGTTTTTAGTATAAATTTAATTTAAGTACAATAAATTATTTAAATTGTTGTTCTAGCAACCATGTATTTTTTTTCCCGTTTAACACAGGGGGTTTGAGTTGGAGCCGTCTAATACCGTTTTGAGGATATCAAAACGTGCTTATCAGACCCGCATGGCTGCATGTTGGCCCACTTGGAGCTCGATACCCGACTTAGTTAAGGAGACCATATGGCAGGATTTTTTGGTACGTATGTATGATATAACATTTCTTATATTAAGTACATGCTCCTATTTGATAATTTTATATGTATGCTATTTATATAAAAAACGCAGGGTGCGGTGGATCTCCAAGAAACGGATTTGGATCTCGTTAAGCGCCACTGGAACAGTAAAGTGGCAGCAAATTACAGACAAACAATGAACACTTTAAAATCAAGTGGGAGAAGGCAGTCTTGGGTGAGCGAGTCAGTGTGGAATGATCTACTTACTTATTGGAATAGTAATGAGGACTTTCTGGTAAATTTTACTGCATATTTTTAATTTAAATTATTCTATTCAATTAGTATGTGATTTAGACTAAGACATTTTTTTAAATTTAAATGTATAGGCCTCGTCTGAGAGAAATGCAGCTAATAGGAGCAAGAATCCGGTTACGCATCGAGGTAGGTCCAAGTCATTTCAGCATCATCGTGAGGATCTGGTATATTTTGTAATTGCACAGCTTAAAATTTTAATTCATAACTAGTTAAAATTTATAGTTAATTTAAGTTTAAGTTTTAATTTACATGTGTGCATGCTTATTTCAGAAGAGAGCGTGTATGGCTCCTGTGTCGTACTGGGATGTTTTCGAGCATACACATGCATTGAGTCAGACTGACGACACAAGCTCAGTTTCGTACACTTGGGACCATGATGATAAGGCGCGTGAGAGATATGCAAGTATAAAATAGTTAAGTAGGCTTATAATTTAATTAAAATAGTGTTATCTAAATTTATTTTGTTTTTGTTTAACAAGAGAAATTTCAGGAGCAAAGGGCACAGGTACTGTAAGCTACAGGGAGGACTGAGCTGACCAAGGAAGATGAGGACAAGATATTTGATGTTGTCATGGATCCTGCTACCCGAAACAAACGATATGGTTATGGAAATCTAGAGGTAATACTAAAATTTATAATAAAAACTCAAATGTATTCGAACTACTATTATGAAATACTGAAAATCTGAAATTATATACAGATTACAGCATCCCAGCAGATGTATCAGAAGGCTCAGGAAAAGGAAGAAATCGCACAGTTGAAAGCACAGATTGCAGAGCTTCATGAACGTGATCGTCGTCGTGAAGAGCAGATGGAGTTGCTTAACCAGCGATTGGCGGAGTACATTGCCCAGCACGGTACGGCACCTTCATCTTCAGGGGGAGAGAGTTGATCAGGTTAGCTTGTTTTGATGTGTTTTGAGAGTTGGTGAGGCTTGCTACATGCATGGTAGTTGTATATATTTTGTTATGATGGTTTGGACATGATGTTATGATGGTTTGGTAATGGTACGGCTTGGACATGGTGTTGGTTATGTTGTTTGGAGATGGTTATGTTATTTTGGACATGGTGATGGTTTGGTGTTGTTTTGGCGAAGTTTGGTGATAATGTTATGTAAATATTGGTTAATTTATGTGTTTGTTTTTTATTTCGTATTGTGTTTAGGTGTATATATGGTTGAGATTGTGAGTTATTTGCTCGAAATGGAGCAGTTCAGAATGTTTTATATTTGTTGTGTGGCTTGTAGTGGTAAATCTAAAATCTGTAATAAAAAAAAATACACCCAGTTTTCCAACGGCCTGCGACGGCTTATAGGTCATTCAATACAAACGGCTTCCAACGGCCTATTTGCTCAAAATATCATACACGTGTCCTTATTTATCAGTTGGAAGCCGTTGGAAATTAAGCGTCGTTTGCGTTGGAAGCCGTTGGAAGCCGTTGATCCGTATACCAACGGATTGACCAACGGCTTCCAACGGGTTTTCCAACGGCCGCCAACGGCTCCTGCCCGTTGGAAACCCCTGTTCCTCTTGTAGTGTAAGAAATAATATTAAAATGAAAAGAGAGAATGAGTAGGAAAATGGGTGGTGGAGACTAAGGGGGAGAGTTCACGTGCAATATAAAAGATGTAGCGGAACTCTGCTCTCTCTCTCTCTCTCTCTCTCTCTCTCTCTCTCTCTCTATACATATATATATATATATGGGCCGACTATTTGAACACAAAATTAAACACAAAGAAAGAGACACAAAGCCTCCACCATTAGATTTGTTTGTCTTTATATTGAAAGTGGAATTCATGGAAGGATCCAATGGTTGAAATTCATTATGTGCAATTTTGTGTCATCGTTTTGCGTCTAAATAGACTTTCCACACATATATATATATATATATATATATATATAAAGACACATAACATACTAAAAATACAAATGAACAAGCAACAGACAACTAAAAAAACAAACGCTTTTGCTGTTTCAACCGGCGTATGTTGACCGGGATATTGCGGATGAAAACTGAACCGTAGAATTGAAAAAAATCCCCATTACCTTTGTTGTATAATTACCGTTTTGCCCTCTGAATTTCTTGTTTTTTCACTGCACCGCGTTTTTTCACCGGCTTTCAGGCCGGTCGTTCCAGCAAGCTCCAAAAACAAATAAACCAACAACAGGCAACCGATTTCCAATAGTCCTACAACATTTTTCATTGTTGATTTCATGACATTCCTCAAATACAATTCTGGTTTGTTTCACCCCTTGATCATTACAGGTAGAACGGTCCAAGTAGACTTCACAAACTGTCAAAACACATATAACACGACTGTTGCATTAATGCTACAACATGAGAAGAGAGTGTTAAATCGCTGTAAGTGGGCTTGAGGCGAAGAAAAATAAATGTTGGGCTGTGTATCGGATATTGATAAGCCGTTAAATTGCAGGCTGTAAATAATTTTTCAAAGTGAACCACTCCGGTTTAATACGACCACTTTCACCCTTCGGACCGCAACCAAACCTTAACAAAATGGTTCGGGTCGGTTTTATATATTCGGTTTAAATAGATAAAACAAAACGGTTTTCCGCATGGGAAAAACTTGCATATCGAAATCATTTATGCAATTACCGAACAAAAATGGTTATAAAATATACCCAGCATAACACTTGAGTCGTTCTACTCTGCATTTGCCCTTGTGTCTAATCAAGTCAGATTATCACACAAATTACACAACTAGGATTATATTCCAGTTACATCTGACAAGCATCTAATTAGCATCACTGATAACCAAACATTATTCGAAAACGAATATTTACAAAGACCACCACGCCTACCAGTAGAACATAAAAATGACAGTCAGTAATTATATAAAGGCATAAATGAGTCTTCTTTTAAAATCTCTTCCAAACCGGTCATAAGGTCTGAGTCTCCAGCGTCCTCTGCATCTCCAACGTCCTCTGTGTCCTCATTCATAGCCATTTCCTGCATATGCAATTCATTAGCATGCCCAAAATTATTTTCATAATAACAAATTATCTTATACCCAGCATTGTAAATGTGTACAATTACTAGTGGGCAGCTCATTTCCAAAATAAAATAAACCTCCAAAACTGATTTTCCAGAGGGTTTCATTCAAAACATATGATTTTGAGACAAATATGGGTAAAGCAGATTTCGATTAGAAATCATTAGAAATAACTGCAAGACTAACTATTTTCAGATGTTAGAATTGGGGGTGTCAACAGATGCTTTAGGATGCAGATAGTACCTATATCTGCATCAGCATCCGAAATCATTTCGGATATCGAATATCCACATCCACGGATACTTACGGGTATCAAATAATTATCCAATCCTCAAGTTATCAGTAAATAAAATAAATGAAAAATTTTAACATGGTTTTTTTCGAACCAGTTGATCATTAAAGTGCTAAAAATAATTAAATATGATGATAATAAATAATTTTAAGCAATCAATATGTGTTTAGTGTGTATTATATAGACTTTCAGCTTAATAAAATAACAAATTAGTATATATTTCATTATGCTAAACTGCACATGACTTAAACTATAATCATGAAAAAAACGGACAGATAGCTTTCAGATGCAGATGTGCCTATATCCACATCCGCACACGTTTCACCGGATATCGGGTATTTATTTGCTTTTCAGATACGGACTGGCCATGAATTTCAGATTTTTGGTCATGTGCACATGAAAAAGTCGCACATACTTGCTGGACGACCTTTAGACCAAAATGTAAATAAAACATCACTAGTCACTACTCAAAATAAGCCATAGTTAGAAAAAAAACTAGAATATATTTTTTAGCAAGCATAGCATATTTATTAATATGGCCAAAAATGTCACAAATACATTTCTATTCAGAATGAGTTCAAAATTAAATGATAGGTATTACATTCGAAGTTCAAAACAGTATAATATAAATTTTTAGCATTATCATCATAGAATTAAGACAAAATGATCAATTTCATTATTTTTCATTTTGACAAAATTCTTTTCCGAAGAAAATAAATTCAACATATTTACCATTGATGGGAGATCTATTAGCCTCAAATAGACGAGCAGCATTTCAATATTTTATATTCTGTTGTTCATTATCTTCGTTGTCTCCATATAAAACTAGATTCTGCTTAAATTAATAGAGAATCACCACCGTATTTCAATGTTCTACATTAAAAACAGTAGGTAAATTAGGTATGTTCTATCCTAGATTGAATGTTCTGATGTAGAATTCAACTAATCTACCGTTCACTTGTCTCGTGGTCTGCCATCCAATTTCATATGTTAGCTTTCTCCAATCAAGATGCATCTATAAATCAATATAGCAAAATGTTCCTAAAGTTTTGAAAAACAAAAGTTGATGGTTACAATAATGTAGCACATAAATTGGAAGAGTCAAGGTCCAACCAAAATGGAACATACACAGCAGCAAGTATAAGAACCCACAAGTTGAATAGTCTATTAAAATACCTTAGACTCCTGCAACCTTGAGACAACATTTTGAAGCCTGCTATACTGATCTCTTGCTTCAGGATACTGAACCATTGATTTCACTCTGGCCAATGCTTTCTCCAGTCTAACTTCGGTTTGCTTTCTGCCCTCTTTCAAGAAGTCGTAATCATCTTCTTTAGGAGATTTGTTTTGAATTGAACTGCTAGCACCCTCGGCCATCCCTTCTGATCCAAAATTACGGAATCCACTTCCTCTCCTTCGCCACCTAAGTATAGCTTTCTCCACGATAAAAACGGTTGAAACTATCTTCTTGTAGTGCTTGCGCACTTGGTGACCTCGCACATGGGCCTTGATAAAAACAAAAACAAACCTTACAAAATTTGGGCAGAATACAAATGTAGCCTTAGACATCAACAACTAACAATAAAAATCATTATTTCATAATGTATATATGTCACTGATTTCATAATGTATGTCACTGATTGTTCAGTGATTTACCGTATTAAGATAACGATATGAAGTAAAAAGGCATTTTTTACCACAATGTTGGATGAATTTTAGTGCATTAGTAACAGTAGTAGGTTATATAAACGTAAAAGGCATCTACTGATGCAAAATTGACCAATAATGACAGCACACCTGTATTTTGACGATCCTCTGCCGGATGATTAAGAACTCCTTTCTCCCTTTCCACCCTCGAAATTTGTTCTGGATTCTAGTTGCAGCTGCATGAACAGGCAAGTCATGTTGAGCAGACTTAACCGGTTTCCGTGAAAGCATTGAGAGGGCTCGTTCATCGGACACTCCAGATTTGTCATCGCTATATTCCATAAGTTTCTTTCTATGAAAAGACTGCACTCTAAACACTTGATGTATGCGTGCAGCAGCCTGTGAAGCATTTCTAACAGCAGAGAGCGAGTGTTTTAGAGAAGGATCGCCATCAACATTCTGAACGGTTCTAGATGAGACATCCTCAGTGCCCAATAGACTCGACACTTGGGATGGATCATTGATTTTTGAGTCTTTTAAAGTGAGAGCAACTAGATGCCTGGTTAGTGCGCATTCAGCTAGAAAACCAGCAATTCCTTTGTGGCCACTGAAAGAAGCCAAGTCCGCAGGGGTTCTTCCAGATCGGTATTCAGGGCTGGGATCAGTTAGTGGTCCGCAGTCTGCACCAAGGCCAACAAGAGTAGCAACAGTACGCTCTCTGAAAAAGAAAAAGGACGTTTTCTAGTATTATGAGGTCAATTAACATCTAACATTACCACAGCCAACAACCAGACAAACTGATTGGACTCTTTGATCAAGTGTTTTGTACCATATAGGATAAAATGCAGTGTAAAGTGATACTTCGGAATGTTATCAAATAACCAACTCAGAGGTCCTTTCTTAATTACTTACAAAATAGAGAGCGGAAACATAATCATTCCTCAGAATAGGGTTTATCATATTTACTACCCAACAAATATGAATTCTAGGGAATGTTGAAGGTACAACTCAAACCACAACAACCGAATACCACAATCTGAAATTTTGATTTTACTTCACTGTGGTATTCTGGATCTGAGTTCTAGAGATCACAATTTGTCATTTTCAAAATTCTATGTTCTTACTCGACAAACGGTATTATTTCATTCATCTGAGCCTTTCCAGGATTAAAACTCTCACTCATTCATGCATACATTAAATTATTGTACTTAAACAAAAATGCACTTCTTACTCAGCAAATTTTCCATGGCAAATATAATGATAAAAATCAATCTATCATACATATTACTTTCTCATATTTCTTCAGCTACTTTATTAATGGGAAAGTCTACCTAGACACAACATTTTGACACAATTGGTGACATAATTGATCTCAACCATTGAATCGCATCTTGAATTTCACCCCTTCATACAAGAACAAAAAGATCCAACGGTCAAGACTCTCTGTCTCTCAGATTGTGCCTAATTTTGTGTCCAAATAACCAACCCCTTAATTAATTAGTCCCATTTGTTAATTCAAAAAAACGATAGGTTAACGATAAACAAGTGCATATCCATTAGTACTTAATTTCCTTGTGGTGTAAATTATGTCTGATCCATGGATCAAGATTCTGACCGAATCGTGCGGCTTTCAGCTGTTTGGAACCGGTTTTGACCCAAAAAAAAAAATCAATAAAAGGAAAGGAACACATCGCACAAAATGCACGAAAGATGAGCTAATCTTGAAAAACAGGTGGTACTACATCAGTAGCAACCCAATTTGACTAGAAATAGAATAAACTACTGATAAAGGCCAACAATAAAATCGAGCTTCAAAAGTATAATACTATTTTCTGCTAATAAATACAAACATGTACTGCCTATTTATGAATTTCAATAGGGAAAAGACCAAAATGTGAAAAAACACGAATCATGATCGAATTTCCAAAATTGAAAATCTCACATGAACGAGACAAATACAAAAGCCGAAAAGCTTAAATCTCAGTTTTTCCCTTTTAATTACAGATGTTAATCGGACGGAGCGAACCGGACAAATCGATATTCGTGTCATGTCTTATAAGACTTTTGACGTACACTGACCAGACGGGGAGGTGGCTCAGACATTGTTTGTACGAGTCGGACAACGGACGGACAAGGTTCGAACGACAGAAAAACAATGAACATTTTCGAACGAACATACTTTCGCGCACTTTTTCTTGTCCTAAATGGAAATTGTACGGACACGGACGGACATCTTACCACTTCAGACCGAGTAGTACAACACATTGTCATGTGCATGTGCTATTTACACCCCCACTTTTAATCTTAAAGTTGTCCATGTCAAAATTCAAACAGAGCACTATATCGTGAAAATTGACGGTTTTAAGAAACAAAATTAATACGTGAAACTAAAGCCATACTAATACATAAAACAGTACCAAAAACGAAAGAAAAAAAAAAAACCACATTGGGTTTATTTAATACACAAAATTTTGCAAATACAAAAGACGAAAAGCCTAAACCTTAGTTTGATTTATATTTTACGAGATTTTATGCATGTGCAACATGTGCATATAAAAAAACCCTGTAAAGATATTAGATAAAAAGAGTATTTTTGATAAAAATAAATTGGAAAACATAAAAAAAGAATAGTATTTTTTTTTATTGTATTTTTTTGCTAGAACAGAGTTTTAAACTTGTAAACATCTTTAGGTTCCAAGATTTCCATTCAAAAATAAATATAAATTTTTGTTCTCGATGCTATTCGAATTGCTGACCACTCGTTTACATGTAAGGCGATTTTTGGAATTTCGCGGTTGGACAAAATATTGTGTTTCAATTTCAATTATTTATAGAGATTTGTTAGTAACATTTGCTCCAGCGCAAACTCTTCGTTCTACCACTTCATATGAGATCTTGATTCTATTTTCTTCTTATTTTTTATTTACTTTATTATTCGGCATGAAATATGCTCGAAAAAAAGGTCAACCAAAAAAATTCTAGTTTGTGCAACATTTACTTTATTTCACAAATTTTCTAGAAAAGGATTTCAGTGAAGATTGATGTATATGTCTTTATTATTTGGATAATAAACAAGACGTACGTATTCTTTGAAGTGAGATTCAAAATAATTAGTGTATGCTCTCAAATCAATTGCTGTTGCCACGTTAAGCGATATTGAAATAGTAGGCATACTGTAAAACTATGCTCTTTTCCATTATATGGTAATATAAGCGTAGTTTTGAGTTCAATGTTTATATCGCTGTCTTTTATAACTCCATCTGTTATCTGTTATGCTTTATAAGCAAATGGCATCAGAGAGAAGCATTGAGAATTGATTTGGAAGTTGGCAACTGACACAGGCTAATGTTACAAAGCCAATGGTGCATCATAACATTGTGCTATGAATCATATGCAGCAGCATTCTGGATGGTAGACAAATGCTTAAGCATTTTAAGGCTTAGTTAGCTTAATATCCACAGTTGGTCCCAAAATCTCCACCTCAAATTCTGGGTTAAACTTACATATTATAAGCTGAATACATCAGGTAAAGGAAAGATGTACCTCCCACAAAATGCAGCCCAATGAAGGGCAGTCCAACCATGTGCATCACGGAAATTGACTTTAACACCAGCAGTTATTGTAGGTGTAATAGCCCAATCATACCCAAGAGCAGCTGCTAAATGAATTACACCTTGGCCATCTTCATCTAGCATACAAGGACCTTTCCCATCTTCAGATACTTTACAAAGTAGCCATGCATGCAATTTATCTTTCAAAAGCTTCTCACAAGATAAGTCGTGTCCATTACTAGAGGATATCTGTCTTTCTTTGGGCAGTGTAAAATTATTAAACCATTCATCATCAACTTCAATCATTAGTGTATTAATTTCACTTATCAAGCGTTGTTTATCGTTCGTGATTCTAGAAGCAGGACTTAGTTGTTCGATTGAATCTAATGACAGCAATTTCTCCAGGCGCTTATGAAGATCACTTTCGTTAATATTGCCACTGTAGAATGCTAAGGTTTCCATGTGTAAATCATCGAGTTCTCGGTACTCAAACTCACGCACCTCACTACAAGCTGATCTATCTGAACATGTAATATAAAAATGGACCCTTCCAGATTTATGAGGTGGGGCGTAGCAGCAAAGAGTTCCATCTCCAACAATATTAGCAGGAACTTCAATCTCTCCAAACATGCATGACCATCTGCATTTTTGTACATCATTTTTCTTCAAGAACGTTCCAGTGATCAAGACCTGACCATCAGAATAAAAAATAAAATAATAATCATGACCTAAGTTTATTCTACAACAATAATGTTACATAAAGGCGCTGCCAAAGATGTCTGAAACTCTCTTATATCAATCTGAGTTCCTCAAATGTATCCTACAGCCAAAGTACGGTGTATCTCTTACCACTGACATGAAATATGCTTACGAATAATTTTTGGATGATTCAATGTAAAAAATCGGCACAAATTTTCCATGTTAAACCGAAAAACTAATACCTAACAGTGATGGGAAGCAATTCTCTTAATAATTAAGCAGAATGATTGTGAGGAATTTGTTTGTTTTGCACTTAACAGGTTCTTAATGTCATTAAGCACTTGTTGACACAAGAGTTTTCTAATTAACTTCAACTACCCAGCACTTCTGTCGTGTGTATTTTAGTTTTAATGCTTATTACATCATGCACATATTGAGTAAGCATAAACTTCAGTTTATCCAAACACATATATAAGTTAAAACTAACCCATATTTGGTGCTCAGAATTCCTATTCTAAACAAACACAACTGAAGTGCAAACTTAAGATGTGAGAAATCCACCAACCTTGGTTTCATGATTTGCATATGCCCAACTCGGAGAGAAATCAGAAATGCTGAAAAGCTGTTCTTGAGAAATTGAAGGTCCCACTAAATATGAATCAAACTGCTCCTGATTAGGCATGCTAGAAACATCACCAACGGTTTCACTTTCAAGTGTCATCCAGTATGCATCAGACGTCGACTGTAGAGGCGATTCATCTACTGCATCAAGTTCATTGATCATCCATCTAGAAAAGCTGTCATGCTTCTTTAATTCACCTTCTTTGTTAGAGAATTCTAGCGATAGTTGTTTAAGTAAATGTGCTTTTGCTTCATTAGATAAACTTCCATCCGCATCATGATTTGATACAACAGTATTTGATATAACAGTAGGACCAATTTCTATGTTGTCAAGCTGGAAATGGCCAAAAAATATAGCTCAAGATGAGAAAAGGTATTCTTTGTAGTGCACATCAAAAAGAAATTATGAACTCTGTAAACTATGATGGGATAAACACTGTGCACACTACATATCATAATGAATGTGCGTAGACATAGACACAGTATAAAAAATGATGAGAATACAGAAAAGTCTACATGCACAATGCATGCTTTTAAACTCCTTAAAATAAATCTTGTATGCTAATCAAATTAACGAAAAGAGCTTTTTCCTACTACGGAAAAGAAATCAAAACAAGACTTGTGAGCAAAATGCGATTTTTATGCAGGAACATCAAGGATTCGATTTTAGCATTAAATCACATGTTATCACTCACTGCTAGGAGAAGTTTGTGGGGTGCAAATCTCTAGTAGTGCAGAAAATATACGTATCTATAATTATCCAGAAGAAGACCAACAGATCTCACACAATAAACAACTGCGGCATATTCAAATATATAGAAAATAAACATACTTTTTCTTGGGATTCAACTTATTGTTTTAATCTGCGGCGATACAAGAAAGATACAATTAGAGACCTAACATCATTAAGAAAATAATTCTGAAATGGAAAGAGTACAAATTGGTCTAAAAAGGACTGGTTTCGTAGATGTTTTTAAACCTTTGTAGATTGATTTCCCATAGGTTTTTGCTGAAAAATGATTGCAGTAAAAATCCTAGAAATCCTTAAAAAGGAGAGCTTTAGCTAACTTTACCAAGTAATAGACCTAGATTCTGGTAAGCTTACAAGGGGTTCCAAATCTAGAACCTCATCGTGCTCATCCTCAAAATACAGTATCTTCCACATATGGCGTATCGTAGAATTTAACATTCCATCGTGACACAATACACAAATCACTGTATTTCCGTCCAACAATCTCAACTCACTAATTTCGGAACTAAGTAATCATGTCGAGTCCGAACCCTAAAGCGCCAGCTTTAGGCCAAACTAATCAAATTCAAAAAGAGCTAAAACTTCTCTCATCCTACCCTTCCAAGCATAAAGGAGAAACCATGCACAAGCACCACGTAAGAATCACCAAACCCTTCATTCTAGTCGATGTAAGAAACACGCATTTAGATAGAACTACTCAAGAGGTCAATGGATAATTACATGGTACCAACAATTCTCCCAAGAGTTTTCTCGGCCTTCCTCAAGACCACACCGTCAAACTCACCTCTGAGTTCCAAAACACCGTCACCAAGTGCATATGTTGTCAAATTACCAACCAAGTGCATATGTTGTCAAATTACCAACCAAGTGCATATGTTGTTAAATTACCAACATAATCAAGCTCACAGCTAAAATTTATGAAATAATCAAACATCCAAGTGTCATCTATCCTTCAACCATCTTTAACTTGTGAACTTTTGATCCACCTTGAGTTTAAGCTTCTACATCATAACTCTTTACCGCTATGGTGTCATCTACCGCACCACTATTATTCTGCACAAGGTAAGGACTCACATTGTCGTTTTAAGTAATTTTCTACCCTCGTTGTGTTATTGCTTGAGTGAAGTCGCGCCTTCAACAAAGACTCATATTGTCGTGTTCCCCACATGTCTTCTAGTCGCTATATAATTGGTTGCTGAACACTACATTACGTACTCTTTCACCCCTTCATTATTGGCCAGAAAAATATATTTGATACCCTATGCTCCAGCTTAGTCTGGCTCTTGTCACGTAAGTTGGACAACCAAACAATCTAGAGAACAAAAAACTCACAAGCTCCCCTTTTATATTTCTTTTCAGATACTCATATCAACAACAACGGAAGGTGTATGTTGATGAGGTATTCAACATCACATCTTCAATCCAGCAGTCAACCATAAATTACTATCACTCCTAAACAATGTTCAAACCTTCCACGTACGAAACTAAAAAAGAATCATCGTTGGACTTCGTGAATTAAACTTGACATTGCATGAGAAATCATCCCTGGCTCCATCTGATGATAGCACTGGTGCGAGACCCCAATCGTCTAAATGGACACATGCTGGAAAACTTATCGTTTTATGCCCCTTAGCAATTGAATATTTTCTCTTTTTCCAAGGCCACGGACCCTACAAGCTCAACTTCGACTGATACACCACATCACTCAGACTCTGCTTCTATAGCACTTTAAGAGTATGCACATCAACATGACCCATTTGAAGTTGCAACAAACGAGTGAAATCCATACCAATATAAAAAAATGACTACCAACTATTTACTGACCCTCTCTCCATGAAGCAAATAAAGAATTCTAACCTAGCATCCTTCATTTCTACCAATGATCCCTTCATTATTATCTATCTCTCGTCATCACAATACATCTCGGTCCTGTACTCAAAGTTCATGCAGACATCAGACTATAACGCAAATCTGAATCATGTCTAGCATTTACGGTAGCCCGAAAAGCACCATCAAACGTCTAATCCTTTACTTTACGCCAACAATACCACAAATTGAGTGGTTTCCACAGGGACCGCTCCTCCATCACGCTCCACCTACGCTTTGCGACAGTGGATGTTCAAAAAGTCATAGCGGGAACAAAGCGAGGAAATTACAAGATACTGCAGATGACTCTGAAATAGCACATGCAACTCATTCTTAATGATTTTATGAATATATACATAGGTGATAATTAATAAAAAAAACTGACAATTGATTTAATTATAATTAGCGCATTCTCAATTTTAAAAACATACGCAGATGTCTATAAACAAACGTAAACTACTATTTAATTTAATTAAATACAGAATATTAGTATTTTTGTTTACAAAAATACATATTAAAAAATTCAATTACAAAACCTAATTTCATATTATTATTTTTATAATGTACAAATATCATCTTTCAGATCATTTCTTTCATCGAAGACATAGCGGGAATAACGAAAGCTAGCAAAAATAACGGAATATATCGAGAATAGCGGAATATAGTGAGGCTTAAAGCGGAAATGCTTCATTAGAGGATATTTGGAAAAAGCATAGCGGCGGTAGTAACCCGCTACGGGGTATAACGGGGCAATTGCGGGACATTAACTGCACAACTACAAACAATGCAACTGTAATATGGCGTGTGTGATATACAGCATTCAAATAAATCACCCATTTAGCACGATCAGATTAACATGGAGTAATTGAAAACGCTAATGCATCGCTATCACTGTTCCTATTCGAACAATCTGCAATGCTAAATGTTTCTTTCCATCTCTCCTCTTTTTAAAACCCGGACAACCACGCCTATAGTACCCCTCGTCATAACAGTAAATAATAAGCACACATTTGAGGAGGCTGGGATCTAGAATTGCTTCTTCCACATCCTTTATGAACTTATAAAGCCTATGAACCATTATACACACTCTGATACCACCCAACCTACCCTCGACGCCTCATTATGCAACCATGTCTTTAACATCTGACAGGCTTATATAACCTCTTCTTAATTCACTGAGTTAACAAATGCTCCATGCCATAAAGGTAAAGAACATGAACAAATTAATGTCTGTCCATGATTTTGAATCTCATGTATCTCACCAGAGATCCCATTCGAGATCTTATTTTCATACTGCAAGAGAGACATCACTACACATTAGATCCCATTTATATGTCTCATCCGAAATATTCATTTCTCGTCTAAAATATATATCAAAATCTCAACCACAGATCTCATTTGAAATTATTAATTTTACTTTTACATAATGCTGTTTTGTCTCTTTTTCATGTAGGTGCACAAGAAACTAAATACAAATACTATTTAATAACTCCCTCGACACTTTTTCCTTTTTATATTGATGGATCATAACAGAAGTCTTCGTTTTTTTCAATAAGATGTCATTATTCAATTATTACCAAATCAATTAAGCTAATCAAGCTACTGCTTTACTCCAAGACATCAATTTCAGTTCATTTTTCGAATAGAATTATGTACATGCAGTTTTTATTTTTATTTAAAAATTATAACAATTAAACAAATAAATAAAACATCAATTTTAAATACATAAATTACTCCAAGATATTCTCAAGACGCACTTTAAAACCTGATATGTCAATCCAAGATGTACAACTTGGATACACTCATCTTGTCTAAGTTCTCTGATACAAGATAGCTTGTTTCAAAATTCAATACGAAACACGACCAAAATTCAAGATCTAAAATCTTGTTTGTGTAATTTGCCTTTAAATTAATAATTAATGTGGTGAGAGTATCTACGTGCTTACTTCATCCTAAAAGTGTAAAATCGTTGTTGAAAATAATAAGGTTCATAGGAAACATATTTCTAATTTATCTCAACTAAGGTTTTTCAAATTGTTTGGATCTGAAAGTGTAAAATTGTTGTTGAAAAATACTAAAGTTCATGAGAACCATATTTCCAAATTATCTGAACAAAGATTTTTCAATTTATTTGGATCTGACACCTCAAAACAAATTCTCTATTTTTAGCCTCATGTCCCAGTATCATTTTTCCCATCAGATCTACTCACAGCATAATTATTCATCCCCTTGCACCCAACTACAGTGTACCAATCTCCATTCCCCACTGATTCTCTTGCTCTGATACCAACTACTAAGAAAATTTTACAAAGTACAAATTCTTAATCGTGTGAAAAAAATATAAACATTAAAACCTACGATCACCAATTAGAAGACCAACAGATCTCACACAACATGTAAGAACGCCTTTTTTTTTATTGAACCTTCCTTTGTTGTTTTAATTCGAGATGATACTAAGTACAATTAGATAAGGGTAATCATATTATGGAGAAATTAAAAATAATGATTAATAGAGAAGCTAATTTGATCTATAAAAACTAATTTCGTAGGTATTTGTAGATTGACTGTTAAGTTTTGGCACCTTGCTCGCGTGCATTTCCACTATGCACACTTCATTTAATGGTGGAACAAGATCAATAAGTGAAGCTCTCCAGGATCGGCATCCGTTCTACCATCTCAACATCGCTTATACCAACATAAAATAATTTTAGCAACATGTTATAACAAAAAAGTTTCCAACGTTACGTGTTATTAATCTCATATATACAACCCCCCCCCCCCCCAACCCAAAAAAAAACCTCAAATGCATATTTCTTGCGTTGTGGAGATACTCATTAAATCCCCGCACCTTAATCAACGCGAGTCACAAACCTAACATTCTCCGCATTGACAAGCATTTTCCAAATTACCTTGGGAGCTACACAAAGTCTTGTTAGGCAGTGTATCACGTTACTAGCACCGAGTGCGCTCTTTCAATCGAGCAAGACTGCTTTCACCATATGTTAACATTGACTAGACAATCTTTTGGAGCCAAGCATTGGTAAGCTTTGGCATCATGCTAAGTCCCGACACCTGAGTGCATTTCCACCATATGTGTACTTCATTTAGTGTATATGGAGCAAGATCACTAAACGTAGTTCTCCCGTGTCGATCCAACCATCGTGCATTCACATGGCCTTAGCAACATTTTGTTGTAACAAAAGTGATTACGAATATGATACTTTACCAAATCCATTTATACATGGTTACTCCACATTTTTTTTGCGATGATCGACTTTCCTCGTTTAATCCTTAAACGCACCCCGCTCCACCACCATGAGCCACAAAAACCCACATTTCAATGATGTATGCATACCTTAAACAAACGTTTTAACATTTAACTTTAGGGATGAAATCTTACTTTAGGAATCATAACAATCACTTGCTTTCTCAAATATAACACAACAAAATTTAATCAATGGTATGGTTATTTCTTACCACCTAAAACGCTATTAAAAAAGATTTAAGTGAAAGGCCAATGAAACTGTATATTTTAATGGGGATTGTTAAAGGGACTCCACATTTGGTTAAGGGGAGAATCAATTTTAATTTAGTGTATAATTGTTATGGGGGGTACAAAATAAATAAGCCTCCCCTTAAACATATTAATTAAAATTCCGATAATAACCCCTATAATCCTCATTAATAAAAATCATAAAACCTAAGTCTTAATTTATACTTACAATCTAACAGTGCACGTAAAAATAAAAAATGGATATAATTAATGTAATGGAGACACAAGAAAGTTTATTGGAAGGCATTGAATCAGGTGATTAATTGTATCATACTTGAATTGATATGTTCAATTTAAATTGAATGTAGAAACAAAAAATTTGATTTGATGTGCTATTTATTTTATATTATTGTTTATTTTGTCAATGATTTTTTTTTTTTTTTTGCAATTGTTTTTTAATTTCTGGAAGCACGCTTTTGTATTTTGCGTTGAATTTAGTACGTTAGGTATTAACATAAGTGACGAGCTAGAGGTATTTACGTCTCTTTTTCCTTTTCTTTTAAAATAATCTAGACCTCCCTTAACAAAAAAAAAATTAAGCTGGAGTCCCCTTAAAATTATCCCCCCTTAACCAAATGTGGAGTTCCTTTAACAATTCTCATTTTAATCTATGTGGCGTGTTCCATAAAAATCAAAGACATGTCCTTTTCAATGTGAACTAAACCACCAACGCAACTTGGCTTACATGGTGTGTGCATATCAGCAAACCTGTATGTCATAATTAACTAATTTGAAAAAACAACATTTCATTTGTCAAAATATAAAGAACGTAAAGATAATTTTCAAAGCGTATAACGTGGAGTTAAAAACATGTGGCTGTTTAAAGAAAAAAAGGGTTGTTGGAATAATCCCTCACCCTCTCTTTTTGTACGTGTACGTGTATGCATATATCTCAGAAACATACATGTATGGGAAAAAGGGAATTTTCCAAACGGAAAAAATTTTAGTGCAATGCTTTATTACAACTGTGTACAAATTGAAAACAAACTTATTTAAACATGAGACATTAGAAGCTTTTTTTATTTTATTTTAAACAGAAAGTGCCAACAAGTGCATAACGTTCATAATTTGATTTACTTATTTTTAAAATATATCAACTACAAGCATAACATAAATTTACCTTTTAGCACAAAACACTAATTTGTAAGAGATGCTTTGGTAGAAGAAAAACCAACCCGAAAATTGAATATATTTCAGAGAAATTAGTAGTCCAAAAATCAAGGTTCCCCTAAATTATGGGATAAACACAGGAGGAAAAAAAACACAATTCAGATCTTCAATTCAAACTAAAAAAATACACCCCTGGCAAGTCTACTGATTTTTTTTTTTTTAATGTGAGATTATTAAACAGTCATTTGATTCTACTTCTGTTGAAGATCGCTAATAAAATTACAAGGCCTTAAGAGTGTATCTGATCTTGCATTATAAACCCTTGAACACCAATTAGCGGTCTTAAAATGATTGGGGACTGCATGCTTACAATATACAAATTATCATTTTTTTTTCCTTTCTTTTTTTTCTTTTTTGTATCATTGTCATCATCCTACCTTTCCTAAATGATGGGGCTGGCCACAATTATCAGTTTTCTACAAATTTCCAAATATAAACATTTTTTGTTTATTTTAAAACAATTTCAACCGCTGTGCGATAGAGCTAGCATATTTAACTGTGAACCGCATAATGGTTTACCTGCCAATCTGGTCTTCCATGATTAGCATTATCCTCAAAATTCACACCGAGAGCACTAGCAAAATCATCAATTGTAAAAGAATATTGTTGTTTTGAGTTATCTGGAACAGCAACTCCTACTGAATCGGCCGTTGGATCGAACAACACATTCTCTGGATTGTTCAGGACCTGCTCCCAAGAAGCCACGCCTAATTGTGTTTTAGACTGGGTAGACGTCCAGTCAAGCCCAGTTCCATCAATAACTCTAGAATAATCCACTTGACCTATAGAATACAAATTAGATTCTGCTTGAGAACTCTGGTGATCACCTAGATACAATTGTAAAGATTGATAAGCTGCAATTTAGTGCCAAAAAAATTTAAATGCCAAGGATCGTACCTCGATCATTTAACATTGGAACTGGAACATAAGTGTTTAATAGGTTAGCGTCTCTCACTTGTCCAGCTCCATGCTGTTGCATCTCAGTGATAGGGTTGTATCTGGAGTTTCCTTGATAATTATCTGCTGAATTGAATGTCGCTTTAGATACACTGGAAGTTGCATAATTGGAATATGAATCAGTGAGATAATTGTAGCCTTCTCATGGTCTGTAGTATATTACAGCTTATATTCTCACCAGATTCCGGATCATTATAATCTGATGTCTGTGCGCTATTTGGGCTCCCAGCGTCAGTGGTTGATGAAGGAAGATGACTGTGGTTGGTGTATGAACTAGAAGGACTTTCCACATTGGCAATGTATGAAGTGTCTTCAGCATCTCTTGCTCTTATGTAACTAGCTTTGCTATTCTGTGATAAATGGTTTGAATAAAAGTAGTGCGTAAGATTAATATAGAGGCACTCAACAAAACAAAGCAAAAATCCATTTTTTATTTAAAGGCATATAAACAACTTTAGAGTAAGATTTTTGAAAAGGATATCCAATATTACAAATATCAACAGAAATAGCTTAACAGAATATAACCTTGACTTGCAGATAATGGACCAAGACAATGTGCATGTAGTCCCTGCAAGACTAATCAATCAGACAATTGAAGTATGGTAAGACAGAAAACAAAAAAAAAAAATGTGATGCACGAAGTAGCAGTTCAAACCATGGAATTTTGTTATCATATAAAAAACATCAAACAAGAAACATGTGAAATTTGCATAAAAAACATAGAATAGCAATCATACTCCTCCAACATCCAATAGCTACGCCTTTGAAAGTTCTCATTTTCTTCTCCATGAGCATAATAACAATGCAGCACATCAATGCTTCCAGCCTGAAATAGAATAGTCAACCCTAACATTACCACTGCATTATTATTATTATTATTATTATTATTATTATTATTATTATTATTATTATTATTAGAAAGGGGCAATAAATGATCAATTCAAACTGTGCTTATGAGAAATCTGCTATTTACTTTTAGCCTCTCATGAGCTTCCTTCACCGTTTTCCCGTCTTTTTTCTTCCTCCAACTATGCCCATCTTTCCGGAAGTATCTCAAAACTTTCCGGTCAAAAAGAAACAGCGAACCACCTAAGTGAAAAAGAGATAGATGATAATGACCAGACTTAAATAGGAAGGGACATGATGAAGATGAGTAACTTCTGCATAACTACCCAGATGATAGTGGACTATATTCCAAATTATCTTTGTGAATCGATGTGTGGGAAACTATTAGCATCTGCCCCACGAGTTGACAAATTATAACTCGATGAGTTCAAAAAGGCCAACCTTGGCTTGACCTAGCAATTGTGCAATCTTGCAACTTTCAGGTATTAAGGAAGTTCATACACTTGCAATTCAACCATAAAAAATTGTAAAAACAGTGCAAGAAAAACTGACACTTTCTTAAATTAAACCCTGCTTTATAGCTCGCTTGAAAGACTAGTTCCTAAATTCCAACTCCTCTAGGAATGAACACTTTTTCTTTTTTCTTTTTTTGAGCTGAAATATTTCTACAGCTGTATTGTATGCTTTGGTGCCATTACATAAAAATAAAATCAACCAAGCCACAAGAAACTGAAAGTAAAATATTTTTATCTCTTGGCTCAAAATATAAAATTAAAACAGCAGGGATATCAGACCTTTGGTTAAAGTATTAAAAATATATGAAGATATGATCACATCGCTTTTGTTAGACCACGCGATAAGGGTGATAAAAAAAACCATGTTGCACAAACCAGCAATTGAACAAGCCAAACAACACAATCCAGGAAACAGTGATAGTTTACTAAACATGATCAAAAGGCCAATCCAGGAAACAGTGATAGTTTACTAAACATGGTCAAAAGGCCATGTTTGAATCAACCTGGAAAATTTGGCAGATGCGGTTTATATGCAAACCTCAGTGGATTAGAAAATTAACTGCAGGTAGAGCTTCTAGCAAAGAAACCAAACTGTTCTAAGCTTCTATATGGTCCCTGTAATGAGCACTTGGTTGCCCAGCATTCATTATTGACTCAACTTTTACCTGAAGTACACTATAGGAGATATTGTTTGCTAACGATCAAATTTTCAGCACTGCAGCACCAGCTAATCTTTTGTCCAAAAATACATTAATTCTATTGTTTGCTAGATAGAGAGACGTTTAGCATGCAGGGAGTCTTTCCAAGTTAAAATGCTGTTTTGTGACAATAATTAGTACGCTAGACTGATAGATGACTTGGGGAATGTTTGCAGATGTCAGTAACAATATTTCCCTTGATTTTTAGATGCATAATGACAACTGATATCGTCAACTTATAATGAAACTGAAGAACTTCTTAATTAGACAAATGAATAACATTAGAATAGGATGACTAGTGTAAATATCATGCTGCCTAATTAATCTAAACTAAATATGAAGCTTACTAATGAGCATAGGTATGTATAAACAACATTACAAGGATGCTTTATTAGCCAATTTCAAACAAAATTAGAATAATACAACAGAAGATTGTGACATCACAAATAAGAGAACATACTAGGAGGTCTAGTTGGAGGTTCTGGGGAAATCTTAAAACGGCGATAGTTGCGAAGAATTTCACAAATCTCAGCTGGCCGCAACCATCTTTGTTGAGCTTCCTGAAGTATTTGATCAATATCTACACATGCAAAGCTAATTCGTTAGATACAAAGAGATACAAAGGAGCTCAGCAGTAAAGTGCGGAATATTGTGCAGAAAATATAGTAAAATTTATGTAACTTAATCGTGTATTACCGAGCAATCGTTATATGCGTGAAAACAATTATACATGTTGAAAGATTATCAACCGTGCTCTAGCTAAGATAAGTTGCTCTTACATGATCTCCACTCTACCATATAACATGATCTAATGTATAATACAAATGATCTTATATACAGTTGTAGAACACAATTTGAATTAACTCAACCTACCAAGAAAAACGAATACACAGTCAGACAGCTAAAAAAAAGAATTTTCAAGACATGGTTTATTGCCTTGCTCCGTAAGATAATTAGGTGTTTCATTACCATATCCATAAATTTCTGCACGTGTCTTGAATCGGTATGAAACTCGCATCAATGGAAATAATACATATATTCAAGCACTAGCTGTGAATAACCATACCCACTCACATGCTAGTTAATCGCTCTATTGGCATAAAAGTACAAAATCGTCCATTAAGTAAAGCTCGCCTTCAAGAACTCAAACAAATCTCATACGTTACTATAAATAGCAGAAAAAGTCCAATACATAACAAAGCCATAAAAAAATACAGTCAAGTAAAGATCAGTTCTCACCTAGCTGAGGAGTCAACGCATATCTCCTCGAGTCCGCCATCAATTAAGCAACCGATTGATCAGTCAATCCAGAGGCCAATTCCTAAATCCTGACGGAAAAAGGTAGAGAAATGGTACAAAATAAGAAAGAAAATTAAAATTACAACTCTCTCAGAGGATGAGGAAAGAGAGTGGGATTTGGGGATATTTCTGCTGGAGTGAAAAGGGGAAAGGGTTCGGGACGAGGACCAGTGAAGTCAGAAAATCATAAATAAGTATAAAAAGTCAATTGACCAAAATAGCCCTAATTGAATACGAAGGTTCCTGTCATAGGATAGCGAAGGTTGGTGGCAATTTTGGAGCATACGAAGAATGTTGACTGGATGTTTCCCTTTGCTTTCCGATTTATTGACTGTTGTCAATACGTCACGTGCTGCGCACCTCAACAGTTCTACTTTATGCCCCTTTTTTGGGGAAGGCTGTTTCAATGCCAACTCATTTATCAGCGTTTTTGCTAAATAGTAAACACGCGCTGCATCTAATGTTTCAGTTTTACCTCTCCTTTAATCGTCCTTGAGCAGTTAATTATCTTTAACAAGTGCCAATCCATGAGACATTTATATTTTTTCCGCAGCTATCATTTCTATTCTCCATATTGTGATGATAACGAACTTATTTACTAGTATAATCGAACAACGGTGGAAAAAACGACCGTTTGAATATGTAATTTAAAAATTAAATTTTGTTGATCTTTATAAATTTAAAAAATAATTTTGTTTTATTCAAAAAGTATATTAAAATTATGTATAATTAATTGTTAAATGTTGAAAATAATATATTATAATATGTATATAACATTTAAATAAATGAAGTGATCCTAAGATCTAAGATCATGTAAACATGTTTCTCGCTCTACTGATATGCATCAAATATTTAAATACAAATGCATGATTGATATCATGGATTGCAAATGGAGCTAAGTAAAGGAATGTTATTGATCAACTCTAAAGACCCCTCATGGGCAGTATGAAGGAGCATAGCAGTTGTAATGTTGGGGTTGATTTAGTTAATTAATTATGTATTTGTGTGATATGGCTTGGCTTACAATTTTGTTTTTCATATAAATCTGTGCAATCTACGTAAGATGAAGAAATGCATTGGGTAGCCGTGATGGTATAATCGATTTGATGATACTACGCAACCATGTATATGAAAGGTAATGGGACATGCAAATGCCGAGTAAACATGTGCATAAATGGAAACTTAGATGGACGCCAGTTCAACATATAATGTGGATGTATAATTACTCCCAAAAACACTAATATGAATGTAAATACCATATATTGGACCATTCATTAAAACATTTGGAAGAAAATACAGGGGAAAATGTTGGCATTTGAATTTCCATTATAGTGAGATTCCACTAATATATGTGGTTATCATTTGCTTTGTTAATTTTGAGCGTCTTGCAAGCTTCCTTATCATCAAGTAATATCTTCTAGTTTGAAAAAAATCATGTCAAAGTGAAATATTATCAAAGTCATTATAATATTTTGTTATTCTAATTTGACCTACTACAATATTATGAAGCAAAAAAATTCCTGCCCTTTTTACTATATTCTTACTTTTCAGTTTTAAGAGTGAATAACTATCCTTACTACAACCCTTTTTCCCAAAATTTCATGCTAAATAGGAATATGCTTCAATATAAGCATCGGAGGAACCATGCCATTAAATTGACATGAAGTGGATAACAACATCAGTTGTACAAAAGATCTAACCATAAATAAAGTCAATTGACGATTAAAAAAAATCTAGACCATTGATTTTTTCCCTATGAAGAATGGAAATCAAGGAGCAAGCTAATTCAGTATGCCACCGACTTTTCCTTATCTTATTTGCTTTACATATTGGCATCATCATTTTTTTAATATCTTATTGGTATCAGACGGGTTAGTTATTCTATCATCTCTTGTATTTTGTTGAACTGTCGTTCTGGTCCATCCTTAGCTGATGGATGTTTCATTAAATCAAAAGAATGAAAGATTAACAAAGCATGTTGCCATGTATTAAATAGGATACCAAGTACAATTATGAATGACATATATCAGTAACACGCAAACATTTATAATACACATATACTAGTGTAGGACCCACACTAAGTGTATAGATTCAAAAATAAAACATAGATGCATAAATTACTCCGCAAGTCATTATTCATGAAGCATGATGCTTTTGAAATTAATCAAATAAGAGATGTTCTACTCCACGAGCCACATAATGTATGCAACAACCAGGAAGATGTTTTCCCTTATTGGGACAGCTTCTTTTCAATGCAACCCATAACGGTGGCCTCAAAATGGTAAATCAGTTGCCTGGTATAAAATGTAATGTCATGGAAAAAAAATCTAACAAAAATAACCTATATCGGTGTCACCATAAGTAGTATTAATAATACAATAATAGATTAGTTGTATACAATCTAAGCAGAGGATAAATCATTTTTATCGTCTAAGCCGAAGGGACAACATGATATTTTAATTTGTATCTACACCAATGTATTAAGTAATGAAGTGTTGTTGCTTTAAAAACTGTAAAACTTGACGTAATAGAGAAACAAAACAAATCAACATTTAACTACATTAGACCTATATAAAATTCCATGAAAGTTGCATAAAACTACATTAAACCTATCTATACCAAAGTGTCGTCAATGTAGCCATTAATTTTGTCAGCTTTTTATGTAAAATTTGAAAAAGAAAAGAGAGACAGAAAAAACATCCATGTTAAATCCATATGATATCAGAGTGAAATAATTTGCGAACCACATCAGTTAGTTCACAGGGCATTCACCAATGTATATTTATCTTTAACATTTCTCCTAAATGGGGATTATGCACTTCAATTGTTAAATAATATTTACTGGCTTATAGATATTTCATACTTATGTCACTTGCGCTACATTTTGCTTGTTACTCTGTTGTAGCAATCACTACAAGAAAACGGACTATTTCCGACGGCTGAAAACCGTCGGCGGCCGTCGGAAGCCGTCGCTAATAACGGCGTCGAAAAACAAAGTTTCCAACGGCTATCGACGCAGCTCGTCGTTCGCATTTCTGATGGCTACCGACACAGCAGTCAGAAATCGTCGCAGATTCGTGTACGTGTTAGCCGTCGGTAGCCGTCGAAAATACTGCATTTTTTTTTCAGCTGCTATTTAGCCTTCCAACTACACCTCTCATATAAACCACTATCTCAAAATAGCAACTAAACATCATCAAATACATTGATTTAAGAATCAAATTTATTCTATTTGAATTGATCAATGCAACAACTAGACGAAAATAGTACTTAGATTAGAACGAAATTAAAATATCAAACCATCAAACACTGTGGTCAAATTCATCTGAGCTCATTTGAGAATTGTGCACATGTCATGGCAATGAAAGATAAACTGTAGGGACGGGATTGTATTTACCATCTTGATGTGCCTATGTATAGATATTCAAACTTGTAAAATAAATAGAATTTGTGTGACAAATTTACCTCTTCGTTGGTATAGATATAACATTCAGCGCCCAATACTAAAAATAAAATAAAATAAAATGTATGTGGCTTTTACAAATTTACCTCTTCCTTGTTTCTCCACTTATATAGCTGACACAGTATCCATTTGGAGTGATTGCCTCAATGGTTGCATCATACCTACACGTTCAGGTTGGACATGTATGTTAGAAAACTATGATGCAACATATCATTCTTATATGAGGGCATTACAAAATTAAATAAAAGCATATTTTCGGTATAAATTCTTCAACAAAATTAACATGCTATAAGCGAATTCATATTTCAATAAGAAATGCTTACAGTGTCAGGCAGTGCCAAACTATTGTGTTTCTTATGTGACTGCGCCACCATCCTAATCTGAACATTGTTTTACGGCAACTAAGAGCTCTTCAGTAAGTGCAATGGCCTGCATTTTGCATACATCACCTAATCAGTTA
This sequence comes from Allium sativum, assembly GCA_030737875.1. Classification (NCBI taxonomy): domain Eukaryota; kingdom Viridiplantae; phylum Streptophyta; class Magnoliopsida; order Asparagales; family Amaryllidaceae; genus Allium; species Allium sativum. The sequence goes on along the minus strand of CM060913.1, from coordinate 415,166,960 downwards.
TATATACAATTATACATAATCATCAGTTCGTGCAATCGAAATATGAGTTCCAAACTTACAGATTCGGCACGGACACAACACATCATGAATTTCCATGCACGTAAGGAAACATATTAGACCTGCAAAATAATTAAAGATAAAGGGTGATGGGAATCTTTATAAAGCCAAGATGTACATACTACATTATTGTTTGTATCAAACATCTCCAAAGTTTTTTTCTCCACCTTACCTAGTATAGTAGGTACATTCATCACATCTTAATGGCTATATAGAGCTATGACTTTTGTTAAAAGCATCATGAAGCTGCAAGACAGACTTCAACACTTAAAAAAGGTGAACTTCAAAATAAGTAAAACAAGGAGAATTAGACAGCCAGATTGTTTTATAGACATGACCACAATTTATACTAACTTATCCCCATAATTATATACTCAGTGACCAAATAAAATTTCATTTCAACGAAGTGAATAAAATATAGAAAAAATGCGCACATAATAGGATGTTATAACTCACTACAACGCTATTGGAACCAATTGCAATCAGTAGATAACCCTAATTTTCTAATTTAGGCAAATATCACTACAACAAAAAACACTTTTTGCAACAGGCAATATATGTTGCAGTAGATCTATTGCAACAGGCCAGCGCCCGTCTCTATAGCCGAAGTTGCAAAAGGTCATTCCTTTTTCGCAACAATTTTTGCCAGTTGCAATAAGAAGTTGCGCAACGGGCATTTGTTGCAACAAATCCTTATACAACAATTAAAAACTGTTGTAATAAACTCTTTTGCAACATGTATTGACAGTTGCAAAAGAAAAAAATAATAATACACAACAATACATTTCATAAATGAAATAAACAAATAAAATTATATATCATAAATGAAATAAACAAATGAAACTTTATTTCAACAAAAATACATTTCATAGAATTTTAATAATACACACAATTACAACAACTATTCCCATAACTTCCATATACTATTCATATACACAATTTCTATCACACAATACACTTTTTAAATACAATATTTTCTAATAACATTTCTTCTCTCGAACACAATCTGAACAAAGCACTACAGCAACCTAAAATTCTGCTCTCTCACACAACCTAAACAAAGCACAATAACAAGAAAACTTCACACACAAAAAATAACATTAACGAGAGAGCATGTTGATTAAATGATTGTAATGATGTGATCCTTCAGCGTTGAGTTCACCAGCGCCATTTTTATGTCTAACATGCTCAATGAAATAATAAATAAATTAAGGTACGAAAGCAAAAGGAAACAAAGGTTGAAGAAGCAAACTGAACAAATAGAAACTCAATATATATACACTTACCATATTATCTTAGAAGTGGGGACATCAGAACTTGAACTGTATCATCTCGCTATCAGAACCTTTTCTCTAGCAAAAAAACCACAAGTAAAGGATTAGACAACAGTGCTAATACTAGTGTCTAAAACATTCATAGGTAAGACGCCATTGACCATTGACATGTAATCTCACGTAACACAGCAAGAGACATTCATTTGACTAAGCAACATAGACGACACATGCAAATTCAATCACTTTTACAAACCTCTATACATGTGGCTGTAACATATATTCACTGAAACCTCAAAACTACTCACATAATATGCATACCGTATACGCACACGAATATAAATATTTGAATATATCATTGCATACACTTATTTTATATAAGAAAGTGAACAATCCAATATAAAGTACATGGATAACTTACAGGGATGAAAATGAATATACATCCCAGGTATGATAGCTTTATAAATGTTACATATGTGTGCATGGGACACATAGATGGTATAGTCTATGTGAAAGTGAATATGAGCAACTTGCATGGAACATATAATCATTACTCCAAATGCTCACACGTGGAGAAGCATGAACACATAATTGAATATATAGATGCACAAATGAAACCAATATATATATATATATATATATATATATATATATATATATATATATATATTCTTGAGAGTCAACTTTCTCTTGAGAGTCGAACTCTACGACAGTGGAGTAAATATGGGAAAACAGTTAACTGTAATTTCCAATATATATCTTGAATGTTTTAGGTATGATTATAATATAATATAATTTGTTTTCAAACAGTTAAGGAGCAGCATAAAAGCTGCCCTTAATTACGTCCTTGCTCTTTGATTAAAATTGGTAGAGGTGGTCTAACTACATTTGACTATGTTTAGATGCATTCTAGTACAAACTTAAATAAAGAAGCTACACATAAGAAGGCATAAGAAGCTACACATACCTGAAGGCTCCCATTCATGAGTAGGGAAAAGGGTAAACATAACAAGGAGATCCAACAATAATATTCCAGTCAAGACCAGAGGTAGGAACCCATATATCGCATTGAAACAGGACATGAAAGCCTAACTTCACAACAAGTTTCCAAAGCCACTGTCGAACATCAAAAAAGTAAACCGGATCAGATCTGAATTCTTTAAGGTTTTTTTTTTTTTTTTTTTTTTTTTTTTTTTTTTTGAAACTGGGTTTCATTTATTTTTCACACACAAGCACACATATATGTGTATATGTATAATATACACCACGTTTAGCACTCATAACCCTCTTCTTTCCAATAACTACCATTTTTATCCCCAAAAAAACACTTAACTACACATAAATACATCAGCACTTTTCTATCTTATTGTTAGAATTTTAAACTTATATATATTGTAGTGATATATGCCAAAATTTTCAAAAACAGAATAAAATTTTGTACCATTTAGTAGTTCTAAAAGACTACAAAATGCTTATCATTATAAATATTCAATGGCATTGATCACTTTTAATGAAAACAAGCATAAGCTTTGGATTAGTGATTAGAAACATACACACATCCATTGGGATATCTTGAAGACTTTAAGTAACAGATCTAACAGTAATGTGCGATATTTACCCAATCATGTCAGAGGAGAATTTCTACTCTAGAAACTGTCGCTAGGAGTTATCCGTTCGCCTTAGTAAAGTTATTTTGCAAATTGCAATAAAATACAAATATGTTAAGCTGGAAAAGGACATGAATTGTGCTTGTCAGAGTGTATAGAACAGAGCGAGCTATAGACATGAGGGGATGAAGTCAGCATACAAATAATACATTGAATACAACAAAATAGCAAACAAAGCTCAACTTGGCAAACAAGTATCACACACAAACATTGAGTACTATACAGATAAGCGTGAAAACATAGACCAATCTTAGTATTTGCATAGATGAGTGAATGGTGAGATATTGACATATGTAATTTTTTTATCAATTAGCACATACCTTGAAGGAGGTCCACATAAATTCAACATCACTGACAGAAAAACAAGTCCATGCAAAAATCCAATGAGGACTAGAGCTAGATACATCTGAAAATAGTATACCACAAAAATTTATGATTTGGCAGTATGGTGATTGAATATCAACTTACAGGTAGAGGTACATCGTGAATGCACTGCTGAGAACAAACCAAAAAAACCTGATAATATGTATTGATAAAGCAAAGCCTCTAGCGAAGTGGTTAAAAAGCTTTCTTTGACTTCTAATGGATAATGATTCCATCATGCATTATGCCGATGACAAAGATAACGCTAATAAATAAACAAACCAGAATGATATTGTCGATCAAGTTAAGTTGAACTAAAATATTTCTGTTCTAAATCATCTGCCTGCTGATAATTCTTTTCAAGACAGTTCTGTATTCCCAAAAATTCCTCCTAACAGTAAAGACCTTAAAGTAGATTCTGAAAAAGATGTGTCTATCAACCTCAACTCCAGTAACAAAATTTGAAAGGATAAGTTAAATCTTAACAATTTAAAAGAAATATAAAATTTTGTTGTATTGAACCTTCTGTTGAGACTAATTCTTAATAAGCAGTCTCGCAGATTAAATCAAAATCTAAGTCAAAGAAATTGAAAGAAGATAATCGTCTGCCTGGGGGCATGAAAAACCAAGGGTACCTATAAGGCCCTCTTTTCGTGAATGTTAGAGGACCAGTACAGTCTGATAACTAGTAAGGACATCAACTTTATGTCAATTGTGGAGCATAAAATGTCTGATAATTCTATTACTTCGTATTTCAAGGCAAGTCTATTTACCCCAGTAACTGCTTTTTCTTGTTTCGAATCCATATCTTCTTCAACCTTTTTGTCTAATTTCTTGTCTTCAAGTGTGGAAGCAGGCATAGGGCTTGCGATATTGCCAACCCATTGTCGGCAGCAGATCTGAGAAGAGTGAGAAATGGAGGCTTCTTTGTGTAAAGCGTGAGCTAAAAATTGTGAGAAAAGTTAGGATTTTTGGATGAAGTGAAGAGGGTAGTGGCAGGAGAAATTAGAAAAGATGAGGCAGCCATATATGAGAGTATGGGAGAGTGAGCTTACAGATGGCAGCGAGGGTTGTCGCCAGAGGAATTTCTCTTCTCGACACCATTTCCGCCGTCGCCCTTTCCATTGTTGGATCTGGATATAGATCTACTGTTATTGAGGAAGTCAGAGCAAGAATTGGAGAGAACGGGGTTGGGGCTTTCAGAAATGGGGATTTTTCGTAAATAATGAAAAATTGATGGAGACGAAAGTTATGGCCGTCGCCTCGAGTGCGAAAAAAGAGGATCTGGATTATAGGGTTTTGGGGTAAAAGGCGGCAAATGAAATTTTCGCTGTAAGGCTTCAATACACATTAGATTTTGTAATATTAACTACTAATTATTAATTATTAATATTAGTAATAATCAATATTATAGATAAGTAATTATTAACTTTCAAAAATTAATAACTAAAATTTAATTATTACTTCTTAATTATTAATACTAATTATTTCTTCTTAAGCATTTATTATTAATATTATGTAGTAAAAACTAATTATAATTTATTAATTCTTAATTATTTTTAATTATCACTTATTATTAAATGTTGTTAATTATTTAGTTATCAGTTATGAATATTGAGATGCAATATAGCCATGATTTCACTATGTTATTAGTTATCAATTATCGTTTATTTATTATGCATTTATTTATTATTTATTTATTTAATATTTAGACATATTCATATTGCAAATAAATTATTATTTATTATCCATTAGTTTTATATTACTAATTTATTATTAATAATAATAATTTATTTATTATTATTTTTTAAATGTTAATTATTATTATTTGTTAATTAAATTACTTGTTAATTATTATTATTTAATAAACAGTTATAAATATCACTTTATAATACTTAAAATTTATTATTAATTAATTATTATTACGATATAATTGCTATTAGTTAATCATTTAATAGTAACTATTTGGAATTAACTATTAAAAGTTAATCATTAAACGCTGATATTTATTTTTTAGTATGGCTTTCGCAACTGCCTTTGCCGGTTGTAAAAAAAATATAGTTATTGCAAGGGGCGAAAACAGTTGCTAAAGATATTTATTCGCAACTGGCTTGGAAGCGTAGTTGCAAATAATATGTTAAAAGTATGTTTTTGCAACAGGAAGGGATGCGCAGTTGCTAAAAATATGTTTTTCGCAACAGAAAGAAAAGGTCTGTTGCTAAATCTCATCTATTGCAACTGTTATAATAGGTCTGTTGCTAAATATCATTTACTGCAACTGACATATGTCGTCTGTTGTAAACAGCTAGTTGCAATAAGATATTTTTCTTGTAGTGTATAGGTTTAGGTAATAACTTAATTTTTATGAAAAAAAAAAGATTATACCTCAAATTACTTGCTCTAGAGGTCTGAATTGAAGCCGAGGAGGTTTCTACACGAAGAAATCGGTGTTTGAAGGTAAAAAAATCGAATTTGGGGGTAATAGGGTTTAAACCCGTATGATGGAAAAATAAAAGGAGCAAAAGAAATGAAGAAGAAAGAGTTCGGGTGGCTGTTTATCACGATAATTTCCGACGGTCGCCGACGACCCATTTGAAGCCGTCGCAAATAGTCTGCTTTCTTGTAGTGAATAGTAACACAAAAAAGTTGTTCCAATTATAAATTTCCAGACTAATGTATCCAATTGTAAATATAAAACTAAGTTCAAATTTATCAAGTAACGACTTGTTATTTAAACATCACCGAATAAGCAAACCTTTTCCAAGAGGTCTTTTTTTTTCTTTTTCTTTTTTGAGAATGCTAAATAGAGTAAAATTTTAAAAAGGACCGTAGCATGTACAATCGTTTAAAAATCAAAGGCAACAATGGCTTCCATGTCCGCCGTCGCACTGTCCCCATATATAATTTTATGTTAACAATTATAGTACCTTGTAACCCATGTGTATCAGCTCTTCAAACAGATGCATCCACACGAAACATTTCTTCCTCAATAACACTCTTTAGATTGAGGTGTAGTGCAGTACAAACCCGTATATTCTACAGTCTTCCAACACAGTTGTATTTGCTGGCACCTTTATTCCTAAACTTTGTCATGCCCCCTTTTACACCAAACTTTCTTGCCGTTCTACCAGACATTATAACTATAGTAACGTCCAACTGCCAACTTAGCATACTTTTGAATTTGAAATCATAATATCAAAATAACAAGGCATGATGATTATCAATTAGCAGTCGAGAACGTGCATAATTTATAATTGTTGTTTGTATGATTTTTCAAAATCCTTATAAACTGTTTAGTTGACACCTAATGTGTGCAACTATAGGAAAGAAACATTGCTCGTTCGATTTATTTTCTTCTGAAACTAAGCAACTTTTCGAAGCCAGTCCTATCAACATAATCTGATAGAATAAATGGTAACACAAACAATTTTTCAAGTTCTAAAATTTAAGACAATAATCTAATCCTCAAACCCTAATTCAGATTAGGTAAAAATATTGATGCAAATTTATATTATTGTATTAAATTATGCTAAGTGGCACCTAGTTAAAAGTGAGAATAGAGTATAGCAAAATGTATTGAACCAGAATTCACCTGAAGCTTTCCAACTATCAAAGATGCAGTGCATTCCAACAACTAACAATGGAAATTAGATATAAATCTACTAATCTGCCAAAGAAAGAAAATAGATATAAATTTTCTAAATGAACATATATTCAGAAATAATTCAAAACTTACCCAATTTGGTTCCGCATATATGTAACACTCTCATTTTCCCCATACGAAGGCAACGAATAATTTCATCGACTCATCTACATTATGAATAAAAATGCTAAATAATAATATAGTCGGTGAAATTGTGTTCTTTTATTATGAAAATATTAACAGAAATAGTCAAATTCCAACAATTCCAACCTTGCTGACTGAAATCTTTGCATACCCTGCTGAGCAAGATACAACATTTACTCTTTGATCTTTGTATGAAGATAGTCAAATATTTAAGTAACCAAATAAACAAGCAAGAAAGTTGAACCTCAAACCATGTAGGTGGGCATTCTTCCTTTTTCTCATTCATTTCAATCATCACAGCAAATATAAATCAAGTTACATATGGCTCATAAACACCAATAGTCGATGCATTTGAGTAAGTACACATATAAGCTGATATGTACATATACCCTCAGAGAAAGATACAGATCAAACAAAAAGGTCAAAGGCTTGATTTTTTTTAATCTTATAAGGCCTTCTAGGTTAAAAACTTTCACCAATGATAAAGATAAAACATAAATAGACTAAAAGATTTTACGAAAATTGACCGTCACAAAATTCACTCACATGTCACATCCAGTTTTGAAGTATCGCAATAAGCACCGAACTGCTTCCAAAACTCTGAAACTGCATTTGCCTTAAATGTCTCCTGTAAAAAAAAAAAATGGTACGCATATATGAAGGAATGTTAATGTACTTTCAGAATTCGTTGCATCAGAAGATACCCTAATAAAACATGCTACGTATATAAACAACAAATAAAAGTATACTTCTTTTCGCTATCGAGAATATAAGTCTATTTCATACATAGGAAATATCATTTTGGTCCTGCTCCATGTAACAGATATTTCATGACAGTCAAGAGTAATTCAATCAGTTCATGCTGACCTATTAAAAGTAGTTAAACAAATCCAATTCCAATTGTTTTCGAGGCAGTTTTTGACAATGTTTTATCACCTTGAAATTTGTATATATTAAAGTAATGGCTTTAACTTGCCATTACAGTGCTATTATTTCCTTAATTAACTTGAAGTACTTCATATTACTAGTTCAGATTACAAAGATTACTGATCATAGCCTCATATTATATTCAAATATTAATTATTGACGTACTTATATGCTACTAAATTACATCATTTAGACACCAAAACGATGACTCTTTGATCAAATTGGGTAATGACTAAACATTGCTGCAAATTATACTGCAACTTTAGTCGCTGGTCCACTTCAACATATCAGATCCAACATCAAAGAATATTATATTTTCATCGGAACAAGAAATTACTACCTCAAGAGACTGAAGGAAGTGATAAAGGAACGATTTGGGAGGCCATAGCGAGATCTCCTTGGCCTTTATTAAGGGTTTCAATGCACGTAACGAACTTTTTCCATGATTCAAGAATCTCTGTCGTCGATCAGGGCCGGTCCTGAGTATTTATGGACCTAGTGCGGGCCCAAAATTTTGGGCCCTTAATTTTATTTTTTTAATGAAATTTAACTTAAATGAAAATGTGTTTCTTCTACTGTGCATCTCCATTGAGAAAATTCCGTGTTTCAGCAAATTCATAAAGTTTTTTTTCCATATTTTCAATCTGTCAACTAAAGGTCCACACAAGCCACATCTCCATTTTAATATATTGATTGGTGTCAATAAAGCATACAATCATATCTACTTTTGCATAGATAAATTACTATCAAGTAAATGCATCCTGGCAAGAAAAAACAGCTCTAGTAAAGTTAATACATTTTTTTTGGGTCCCCCCCGACCTAATGGGCCCTGTGCGGTCGCACGGCTCGCACTAGGCCAGGGCCGGCCCTGCATCGATTCTTCTTTTACTGAATCTATAGTTTTAATAAATAATTTTATATTTCATATTGAACATCAATTTACGAAAAACAACAGCAACATAATGTTAAGCCCTAAACCAAAAACAACAGTGCAAGATTGAATCGAGTAAGAAAAAAAACCTGATTGGATGAGGCAGCCTGAAGGAGGCGGCGGTCGATTTGAAGAGAAGCCGCAGTCGATTTGAGAGAAGGCGGCGGTATATTTGAGAGATTTGAGAGAGGAGGCAGTAAACCAATATAACTTTTAAAATAGCTGAGCTTTAAATCCAACCACAAAGACAAAACAGTGAAGATGATATATATATATATATATATATATATATATATATATTTATGTATGTATGTATGTGTGTAATGTGTATACACGCACACACATATACATATACATATACATATGTGTGGTTGAGAAAAGCAAAATAAATATGAATGTGTTGCTGTTGAATTGAATGTGAGCATACATATAAATGATTCACTCAACAAGAATTTTAAGCAATTCGTATTTAAGTAGAAAGCGTGTTAAGACTTCACTTTTAGAGCATCTCCAGCAGCGTGAGGAGATGCTCAAATGGGGATTTCCCCCATTGATTTCTTGTCTCCCCACGCTCCAGCAGTGGGAGTTTGAGCGTGGGGAGGCGATGGAAACGGGGGAAATCCCCATTTAATTTTTTTGTGGCGATCCGTAGACGAGGTTCTGAACCCCGTTTATGGTTTAAACGGTGTTTTGAAACCCGTTTAAACCATATATGGGGATTTGAACCCCGTAAAACAAATTTTCTTTTTTATTTACTAGTTTGGGGAACTGAAACCCGTTTAGTGCATTTTTTTAATAAAAAAAGTCGTCGTTCACTGTTGGGAGAACGGCGGTTTCTCACTTTTTTTTGCCTCCTCCCCACGCTTAAAATCGATCGACTGATGGAGATGCTCTTATAGAAATATATTACTTGTATTTTAGCTAAGCTACTATACGCTTATATGAGGACAATGTAGAATTCTACATGGCAAAGATAGCATCATTCTCAATTATATTAATCTAGAATATTGCAGTCCTAAGAACAATTTTCTACGTAGCAAAGGCAATACAGTTGCACATAGCATATATATATATATATATATATATATATATATATATATATATATATATATATGTATATGTATGTATGTATTTATATATGTATGTGTGTGTGTAATGTGTATACACACACATATACAAACACATATGTGTGTGGTTGAGAAAAGCAAAATAAATATGAATGTGTTGCTGTTGAATTAAATGTGAGCATACATATAAATGATTCACTCAACAAGAATTTTAAGCAGTTCGTATTTAAGTAGAAAGCGTGTGAATACTTCACTTTTATAGAAATATGTTACTTGTATTTTAGCTATGCTACTATACACTTATATGAGGACAATGTAGAATTCTACATGGCAAAGATAGCATCATTCTCAATTATATTAATCTAGAATATTGCAGTCCTAAGAACAATTTTCTACATAGCAAAGGCAATACAGTTGCACATAACCTACATGTCCAATTACAAAGGCAATATATGTGGTCCTATATTAATGAAGCTGCTGTTAACATCAATATTGCACGAATTTCATTGGTATTTCAATTGTGTTCTTTACGAAAGTGCCGGAGTTGGACCCAGACTTTCAATGATGCATTAATACTTACTATTCAACATTAAAATTTGAATAAGTAGTGAAAACCTGATTTTATTAATACTTGTGGATGATATATTTTTTACGACAAAGAGGTTTACAAAATCGAGTAAGTGTAAGTGATGGTACGTGCTCGCCCTCCATGATAAACAAGCGTCTTCTTCATCAAAACATAGATTAGAACACGTATTCCTCAGCACAATCCTCGTGATAACTCATCCTCAAATGCAAAAAAGCGAAGCAATCCCCACTTGAAATGATCATCAATCAAAGTTCCAATATAACTGCAATTATGCCAACAATCAATATTAGTTTGTAAAACAGAATTCACAGTTCTTCTTCTTAGTTACAATGTTAACATATATTTAATAACCCATTTATCCAAAATTCAAATAAAAATATTTTATGTATAATTTTAGTAATATTTTAATGAAAAATATTACAAGTATCAGCTAATGCAGGTTCCCGACATGACTCTTTTGATTTTCGAACTATTTAAACCCGTTTTCCTTAAAATCAGAATTAACATTGCTTAAAATGAGTAAATATGACATAAAACAAACAAAGAAATGTGAATTACTTTAGTTGCGAATATTTCTAGATAATTTGTGTGAATGAATTAAAAGTTTAGAAAGAAGAAAACAATGGAAGATGAAGGTGGAGACAACCGTGTAAAAAACTGATATATGTGAAAAAATTATGATCTTTAGAATCTCTCTATAATTTGATGTATGTGAAAAAATTATGGTCTTATAAGTAGTGAAAACCTGATTTTATTAATACATGTGGATGATATATTTTTTACGGCAAAGAGGTTTACAAAATCGAGTAAGTGTAAGTGATGGTGCGCGCTCGCCCTCCATGATAAACAAGCGTCTTCTTCATCCAAATCATAAATTAGAACATGCATTCCTCAACACAATCCTCGTGATAACTCATCCTCAAATGCAAAAAAGAGAAGCAATCTTCGCTTGAAATGATCAACAATCAAAGTTCCAATATAACTGCATTTATGCCAACAATCAATATCAGTTTGTAAAACAGAATTCACAATTCTTCTTCTTAATTACAATGTTAACATATATTTAATAACCCATTTATCCAAAATTCAAATAAAAACATTTTTATGTATAATTTTAGTAATATTTTAATGAAAAATATTACAAGTATCAGCTAATGCAGGTTCCTGACGTGACTCTTTTGATTTTCGAACTATTTAAACCTGTTTTTCATAAAATCAGAATTAACATTGCTTAAAATGAGTAAATTTGACATAAAACAAACAAAGAACTGTGAATTAATTTAGTTGTGAATATTTCTAGATAATTTGTGTGAATGAATTAAAAGTTTAGAAAGAAGAAAACGATGGAAGATGAAGGTGGAGATAACCGTGTAAAAAACTGATGTATGTGAAAAAATTATGATCTTTAGAATCTCTCTATAATTTGATGTATGTGAAAAAATTATGGTCTTTGTTAACCCAACTTTGGTGGATAAATAGAATCACCCTACAATTTTTATGCTTATTTAGATCTTCCTATTACAATTTTCAGAAACAACTCGATAAGCGTAGAAATTTAATCTCAGACAGATGCTTATTTTCCATTGCCGAACCTTATTTCTGAGTATAATTTTTGAGTACAAACGAGAAAATAAAACAATCGTACCTTATTTTCCATTGCCAGTTGACGAGGAAGCTTGTAAAGGCTGGTCACAATTTAGGGTTTTGAGGAGGTTGATTTTTTGTGAAAAAAGGGGGGCTTTTTACGATATTGATGCGGAGGAAGAATTGGAGGTATCTAGTAGTTGGAACGAAGAAATCCGTGGAGAAGATTTGATTTACGATGAAGAAATTGTTGGTAGATTTGATTTGTAGTAAGAATCAGCGGAGAGGAAGAACATTTTCTAGAACGAGGAAAAACAGTGGTCGGTTTAATGAAAGAAATGCGGGAAAGAATCGGGAAAGAAGGAAACGAGGGAGATAACATTATTGTTGAGGAAAATTACGGCTAAATTTATTAGCTCAGACAATTTTTTTTGGCTCTTACAGTAGGGAAACCTCCCTAACGGTCGGTTAGATAAATCATACCTCATTTATAAATATCCTGATATAATGATCTGTTACCGCTTACTATAAATACACAATTATCGCTTTAATGACATTCGAAGTTTGCAATAAATTTAAGATACTTTAAACAAACTGCATTTATGCAACACCACTAGGATCAACAATTAGCATTTAACCATAGATTGAAAACGAAAACCACATGAACAAATAAAACCATGGTTGGGTAGCTAACAATTCTTAAAAAAAATCGAGAACATGGATAAATTACGATATTAAACTGGAAGAAAAGTGAATAAGCCCTCATATGCACATTAAATAGAAAGAATTATTCTTTTGTGTAAAGGACTGTATTTCTTACCACTAAATATGACATTTAATACATCTCCGATATCCGTATGTCGATCGTTTAATCGTAGGAAAAAACATATTTTTAGAAAAAAGGGCAAACAGAATCTCACGAAATGTGTCGAACAACATATGATATAGTTAAGCCTTTCCAAAAAGAAAGACCTTTTATTACATGCACATATCCAGAGCACACTAAACAAATCTTCATCATTAAGTAGTTATAAAGCATGCCCTTATAAATGCTGAAGATTTAAGCACAACACAACAGCGAAATAATATATTTAAATAGGAAATATGTATTAAGCCTCCAACTTCTCACTCCTAAACTCCAAAGAATCTATACTAACTTGACAAAATGCTCAATCTGACTCGAGCATTATCGCAAAATAATGCTTGGATTAGTCTAGAAAACTAGCGTGAGAAAACTCAAGGAATAGGAAATTTATTTCTTTTGAATGCTTGAAATCAGATGTATTTTGTAAGATCATGTCGTACATACACATGAACGAGTTTTTAACTTACGATTACTAAAACACTTTCATTATAAATCTAGTGATAAAATAATAATGTCAAGAAACAAATACTTGGAAAATAGTGAAATGTTTGCATCTCACATTTCAGCATAATTGGTCTACAACCAGAACTGTAAATGCACATATTCGAGATTGGATACCAATTATGGTAAGGCAAGAGACTACCTTTCGTGGTGCACCCCTAGAAAATGCACAGGGTCTGACAAAAACCTCTTGTACCTCTACCATCACAAAGTCTGCTTGCCTCTCGAACGTGACAGCTCAAATTACCTCATCACTTGACATTGAATGGTATTAACCTTGCCCTACGATGCACAACCAATTCGATGAATGTACCTAAAATTAGGACGATTACACCTAATGATAGCTTACGACGTAACTCTATTACCTTCCTATTTTTGCCATTTTCCTAGTTGATAACACTAAACGTTACGCCTTTGTCTTTTTAAAGCATATTTCACTTGAATGTTCTTTATCCTCCAGTGGTAATGTTCTAATAACAATCATTCATACAAGTCATTCTAGGTCTAGAAGAATCGAATTCATTGTTTCCACTACATCCGTTATGGAAACCACTCCCAAGGATTAATAGAAAATAACTCTTGCTCTCTAAAGTTCCATCTTTGATTTATCATTTTCAGTATCTTCCATATTCGCCACTTAACCGGAATGAAGTGATTTTCGGATAACTTGATCTAATCTTGGTTTCTTCGAAACGACCATCAATAGTTTTTGATAAACTCAATTCCAATTCTTTAAAAAAATAAACAGACAAGAATCATAGTAAAATTAACCTCCTAATAATTAGTGGAAGGATTTTCTTGCCATTTGTCCTATTAGAATGAAAGAGGTTTGTACACAAAGTGGATCATTAACGGGGATGACCCTGTCGTATAACTCACATGTTTCCCTTATATGTTTCCAAAGTAAGATTTTGGTCCAACAATACAATCCAAGATTTATTATCCATAGTAATCCCTAAATCTTATTTAATTAAACTCTTGTTAATTAAATCTAATTATACATTTGGAAACATTCCTATATAATTATCTCAATAGTATAAGCATAGTCATTAAACATTAATTAAATCTGATTGTACATTTGGGAAGTTGGTTTCAATGTCAACTCATTTATCAACGTTTTTTCTAAATATGTACGGTATCTATGTTTCCCTTTTATTTATCCTTTTATCGTCCTTGAGCAGTCGATCATTTTTAATGAGTGCGAATCCACAAGACAGTTATATCTTTTTGCAGCTACCATTTCTATTCTCCATGTTGTGATGATAATGAACTTGAGCATTTCATTATCATCTCTTAAAGAACAATTTTTATAATTTCAAGAGGTAATCATTTGTTTTGAAATATAAGATTTAGTATGGTTTTTCAAAAATTGGTCTTTTAATCCTTTAAGTCCATGGAAACAAACTTAGCACAAAGATATAATCATAATATGAAATGTTTATGACATACACTTAGGTGTCATTCGCCTTACTAAATTAGCCAAGTAAAATTTTAGATGCATCCAGAACTCGATCTGACTACTTAAGCAGGTTTGCCAATAGCTCAATTAAAATTGAATTGTTGGTGTCAGATGCGTCCAATGCTAGCAAATCAATTTTGAGCTAACCTCTTTTTTTGTTTCATTCATACTTGTTAGGATTGCCTCGCATATTGTTAAGGTAGAAGTGGCGGTTTGAATAAATAGTCTCATATTACTGAATAAATTAAAGGAGTGAGGTACAAATATGAGTTGGTAGGCACGTAACATCAGGGATTCCTTTTGTTACAGTGATGTGTATACCAACTCATATGCGTGCGTCCTATGCGGAAGGAAGAAGGACTTTTGTTCTGGCAGTCGTTACATAACAGTGTTATTGAAGCCAAAAGGTTGGACTGGGTCATACAGGCAAGGAAGTGCTCTCAAAAGATACCCACAGGATGCGAGTCAATAGGGAGACTGTTAAGATTGACTCAAATGTTGTTAAGGTATGAATGACGGTTTGAATAAATAGTCTTACATTATGGAGTAAACTAAAGGAGTGGAGTACAAATATGAGTTGTAGGCACACAACAACAGGATTCTTTTCTTACAAGGATGTGTGTGTCAACTCATATGTGTATGCCCTATGCTGGAAGGAAGGGGGATTTGTTCCCACCGTCGTTACATAACAGTGATATCAGAGTCGAAGGTTACGAACTGGAACATGTAGGCAAGGCAGCGCTCTCAAAAGTTACTCGTAGGATGCGAGTCAAGAGAGAGACTATTAGGATTGTCTCGCATGTGTTAAGGTAGAAATGGTGGTTTGAATTAATAGTCTAACATTACAGAATAAATTGAAGGAGTTTAGTATAAATATGAGTTGGTAGGCACGTAACATCAGGGATTCCTTTTGTTACAAGGATGTGTATGTTAACTCATATGTGTACTACCTATGCTTGAAGAAAGGAGGCTTTATTCCGACCGTCGTTACATTAATTAATTTAATTGTAAATCACAAACTAAAATATTTTGTTTAAATTTTATGTCTGACGCTGTTTATGAATATTATACTATAATGAATTGTTACTGCTTTCCGCGAACGCACCTTTATTACTTTGTTGACATTTGAAGTTTGCAATAAATTTAAGATAATTTAAATAGACTGCATTTGAGCAACACCACTAAGATCGACATTAAGCATTTAGATGATGCACAACACATTGAAAACAAAAATCGCATGAACAAATAAAATCATAGGTGGGTAGCCAACAGTTCTCAAACAAGAATTGAGAACATGGATATTAAACTGTTATAAAAGTAAATAAGTCGTATGCACATTAAATAGAAAGAATTATTCTTTTATGTAAAGGACCGCATTTCTTACCACTAAATACGACATTTAATACATTTTTAATATTCGTTTGTCGATCATTTAATTGTAGGAAAAAGAATGACAAACAGAATCTCACGAAACATGCCGAACAATATATGATATACTTAAGTCTTTACAAAAAAGAAAGACCTTTTATTGCATACACATATCTGAGTGCACTAAACTAATTTTCATCATTAGACAATTATAAAGTCTATCCTTATAAATGATGAAGGCTTGAACACAACACAATAGCGGAATAATATATCGAAATAGGGAGTATGTCTTGAGCCTCCAACTTCTCTCCTAAGCTCCAAAGAATTCATGCTAGCTTGACAAAATGTTCGGTCTGACCCTAGCATTATCGCAAAATAATTCTCAAATCTATCTGGAAAACAAGCGTGAGAAAGCTCAAGGAATAGAATTTTTTTTTCTTTTAATTTATAAACATTTAAAATCAAATATATCTCATAAGATCATGACGTGCATAAACACGAATGATTTTTACCTTATGATTACCAACACACTTACTTTATAAATCTAGTGATATATAATAATGTCTAGATACAAATATTTATAAAATAGTGAAGTGTTTGCACCTTACATTTCAGCATAATTGGTTTACAACTATAACTGTAAATGCACGTTTAGAGATTGCATTTGAATTATGGCAAGATAAGGGACTACCTTTCTTGATGCACCCCTATAAAATGCACCGAGTCTGACAAGAACCTCTTGTACCTCTTCCATCATAAAGCTGGGCTACTTCTCGAATGTGGCAGCTCAAATTACCTGATCACTTGACATCAAATGGTATTAACATTACCTTAGGATGTGCAACCCATTCGATGAATGTACTTAGAATTGGGATGATTGCTCCTAACTTTAGCTTATGACATAACTCTAACACAATCATTTTTTTTTCATTGTCCTAGTTGATGAGACTAAATGTTACAACTTTGTCTTTCTTGAGCGAATTTTGCTTTGAATGTTCTTTACCCTCTGGTGGTAATGTTCTAGTAACACCCATCCATGCAAGTTGTTCTAGGTTTAAAGGAACCGAAGTCATTGCTTCCACTACATTCATTACGGAGAATCGCTTCTAAGCTTAATAGAAAATCAGCTCTTGCTTTCTAAAGTTCAATATTTGATTTATCACTTCCAATATCTTCCACATTCGTCTCTTAACCGGAACGAATTGGTTTACGAATAACTTGATCTGATCTTAGTCTCTTCGAAACGGCATCGATAATTTTCGATAAACTCAATCCTAATGCTTTAAAAAACAAACAGACAAGAATCAAAGCATAATTTACCTTTTAACGGTTAGTGGAAGGATTTTCTTTCCGTTTGTCCTAGAAGAATGAAAAGAAGTTTGTACACACAGTGGATCATAACGAGGATGACTGTGTTATATGACTCACGTGTTTCCTTTAGATACTTCTAAAGTAAAATTTTGGTTTAAATTTGATAGCCATCATTTAACTATCAAATAATATATACAATACAATCTAAGATTTATTACCCATAGTAACCCCTAAGTCTCGCTTAATTAAACTCTTGTTAATTAAATCTAATTGTATATTTGGAAACATTTCCATATATTTATCTCAACTGTATAAGCATAATCACAAAACATTATTCCAGTTATTTGACATACACACACATACTCTCTTATCTCACTGGCCTGATTAGATGCATTAAACGTTGTATTTCAATACTTAGAAAATATATTCGTACACCTTACCTAAGTATACTCACAAAGTATAATTTCTATACTTAGAAATATATATATATATATATATATATATATATATATATTAATAAAGAAAATCTTTCAAAGATGGTGAAGCTTTTTGACAAGCCAGAAAATACCCCCATATGTAATTCAATCAAAGGCGTTCCTTCATGGTTACTTCTGTCTTTTTCACACCACTTAGTGCACGTGTTCTCTCCCACTTTCACCCACTACGTCAAAACTGAAAGAAGTGTCGTCTTTCCTTTTCACCCGCTGCATGAAAACTGAAAATCTGAAACATGTCCTAAAAAACTGTAGGAAGGCACGAAGATCCAACATTTGAGATGAAGCGACTCTCGATCACACCTAATCGTCGCTCCTTCTTCCACATCCGCATTGACATGTCGATTTCGGAATTCCTGCTGCCATGTCGATTTCAGAACTGCTGCTATCATCTCGATTTCAGAGCTTCAGAATTAAGATTTGAGATGAAACTACCCTACGAAAGATGCCAGTGGTAAAATCATTTTATAATTCAGTCGTTGTTGTTTATTCTTATAATAATTTATTATGATTGTTATACGTTAATGCATACTACATGAACCAATTTACTGCTCAATGTGTTCGCTTACTCAAGTTTTTTTTTCGTTTTGATCATACATATTTGCAAAAATAATTTGTTATTTCCCGTCCTCATTTGTCAATAATTCCCTTTTCATGAATTTCAGATCGTTTGTTCTGGGTTAGTTCTTCAGATTTGTCATTCGAAGAAAGAGTCTCTTCTTCAGATCTGTATTTCAGCCTTGCAGGTTTGCTAATTTCAGATCCGTATTTCGGGTTAGTTAGTAATGGCTAATGGAACAATTAGCTTTTTCTGATGCAGTAGAGGTTTTTCGTCAATCCAATCATTATATTCAAGTTCTCCACTTAGAAAATTATTTCCCATGTCTATTTATTTTCTGCTTTGATTCCCACCTTTTTGTTATGTCCCTATATGGCTGCTAAATATATGTGTTATTGTTATGTTATCAAAATTGATTTTTTTTATTGGATTATGGAATTGGAATCTATTTGGTAGAGTCTACCGTGGGAAAGCCTTAGCGACCCGATAATAGCGATCACCCAATGAAACGTATAGTTCCACCTCTAGTAACATGGCTGGATTGCTAACTTCTTCTTTTTCATTAGGGACGGTTTCTTCCTCTTCCCTCTGCGGAGGGGTATGAATAGGGCATACAAGGGGCTCGATCAAAGAGAACCTTAGTTATTACTAGGGTGACTCACCAAGAAAGATTTTTTCAGTGCTACCTGCCTGTATTACTCTATTCTCTCTGCGGTTGATGTTAAAAAGTCTCCATGGTTCTCAGCAGAACGTGAATCTCCTAACTCGATGAAAGTTACAGCATTTATTTCATTTAGAAATCAGTGGTTGAGATATATTCATAGGATGATTCTCCCATCGTTATAGAGTTAGGCTTCTGTTATTTTCTATTACAATTTGGTAATCAAATTCCTGTTACCTTTCTAGATTATTTATGTATTTTCTCTACTTTTCCAAACTGTTTGTTTTCATCTTAGGAAGGGAGATGATGCTACAATGCGAACAATAGTCGTTTTCTGCTGTTTTATTTAATAATTTAGGGAATAAATTTCGAGTGCTATTTCAATTTATGAATTCTAAATTTAAATCCTTGAGAATTAGTTAATTGAATTGGTTTGACAAAAATGAAAATAATCGTCCATAGGTATTTGTAATCGAACTGAACAGGGTTTGTGCTTTTGTAGATTTCTACCGTTTGTTTTCTGTGGCAGAGAGTATTCAAGAAGGAAATATATTATCTGGCTAATCTCGAGCTAATCACAACAAAACCTTGGAAACATACACACAGTGGGAATTTTTGGTTAGCTTTTTTTGTCTTATTTTAGAAAGCAAATGCTGCAGCAAAAAATAATAATAGAGAGAGAACTATAAATTTACGCCTTAGCATTAGTGTGCATAAAGCTTTTGCATAAAGTTGGCTATACATCAGTTTTCAGTTCTTTTTCATTGATCAGTTACTAATATGCTTAAATGTTTGTTTGCGTATATCAATGTACTTCATCAGTTAAGCTACCCTATAAAATACACATGATTCAATTTCAAAATATTTAAGACTTAAAAAAATCCAAAATAAGTAAACTACATGGCTACGTGTAATGAGTGATTTAATCCTATTAGTGCAACATGCCAGCAAATGCCCGTGGAAAACTCCATTTGTTAATTAACCTAAACCAGCTCCATGGTCAAACATATAAAATGCAACAAATGGTCCTCCTTTATGATATGTAGCTTTTAGTCAATATATTTGACCATAAACTTTTAACTGGCATCTGCAATCCATAGATTCCATGCTGTTACTAGAATTTATCTACATGTCTATTTTTTCTGTAACTTCCATACCATAGTCTAACATTTTAGAGTTTGAAAATGCACATTATATATTGTTAAGAAATATTAATTATAATATTATTTCTTATATTGTAGAATTTAATCTAAAACATTGCTAATTAAGTGTAGTCGGGATGAAACTTTATGTTTCTTTTTTTCCCCGTCATGAACTAAAATGAAACTTATTATACAGTCTCAAAGTTTGTAGAATAGAGAATTGACCTTTTTGCTAATATCACTACTCAAAATCCAATATCTTATCCAGTCTCTGCCCAAACCACTAACCCCAATTCTTCTGCAGTTGTATTCATATATAAACTATTACTAGGAGAATAACACGAATGGGACAAAATTATCTGCTTTATTTAAAAAAAAACTTTTTAAAAGACATTGTGTTTTTACTGATAACCATGACAAAATTTTACATCAATATGATG
This sequence comes from Allium sativum, assembly GCA_030737875.1. Taxonomy (NCBI): domain Eukaryota; kingdom Viridiplantae; phylum Streptophyta; class Magnoliopsida; order Asparagales; family Amaryllidaceae; genus Allium; species Allium sativum. Next base: position 415,145,917 of record CM060913.1, on the reverse strand, counting down.
ACCACTATAGTGTTCTCTAACATTGTTTATGTGATAAAATATGTGTGAAAGATCTAAGGGTGGGACGATACACTCTGTTTGCTATTTGGGATGAATGAGTAGTGATTTAGATGGTGTAAATATAAGAGAACGTAATTCGAGGTTTTGAAACTTTTAAATGATTAAGAAGTCGGCAAAAGTCGGTATTTTAAAATTAATATATTTAATTTCCCACTTTTTTTTAAAAAAAAGAATAGTAAACTTCTTAGTGCGTCAAAATAAATGAATATATACATGTACATATATGTGTATACACAAAAGATTTCTGTAATCTTTGTGTAAACTATTTGTTAAAGGTTGAGTGCAAATATTAGTTTTAATGACATGTGATTGTTGTTCATAAAGGTTGAGTGCAGATATTAGTTTTAATGATATGTGATTGTTGTTCATAACGAGTATTTTAGTAAACCATGATGTGCAGCATAGATGATTACTTAAAAAAATTCACTTTTGCTATCTAATCGAAGCTTTGAAGTTTGTTTGATATTAGCGCAATTGCGTATACGTTCATGTGAATAGTTCGGTAGGAATACTCTTTAGTTCTGAATGTCAAAGTCCTCACACATTAGGTTATTATGGTAAGCATCGTACAATATAAGCAAGAAAAAAGAATAAATGTATTGATTTTAAAACATTACATTTCATCTCATTATCATAGCTATGTGGCTGCTTATCATAAACTTTTAGATAAGATACGAAATCTTTTATTTGCCATTTGAAACGGATTTATATATGAAACAAAAATTTCAATTTCTATTATGGATTCAAGTTTTTGTTTTTGCGAAGCTATTAGAAATCTAGATTTGATGTCTTTTTCGAGGAGATGAGGTTCTAGATTATGTTGTTTAGGTCAGGTTGTACTTTTTGAAGGGTGCAAATGAGATTTTGCAAATAGAAAAATGGGAGTGGTGTTTTTTTTAGAAATATTAATATCTACAAAAAATTTCACCTGACAGACTGATGTTGATGAGTATAAGGATCATGCAATTTCTTCAACGATACACATTCAACCATCGATCTCTCTAAAGAAATGAAAGTCAAGAAAATAGATTATTTGTTTACTTTCTTGATTTCTTATCCTTTAGTTGTACAAGTTAGAGTCATGTTTCAAATAATATTTATAAAATTATGATGTTAAGGAATTTAAATATCATTGTCCATGTTGGCATTTTATACTGTTCATAGTCTCGATAGTCTTAGCTACAAGGTTTGGATATTTTCAAAAAAAAAAAATCGTTTTAAATTTTGTCCAAACACACTTTATACACTTACAATTACGACAACAATGACATTTGTAATATACTTACAGTTTTGTTTTTAAATGATGGATAGGCTCCCATTATAAAGATCAGATGGCATGATAATTTGGTCGGGATTCCTAGACTTATGCTTATATTTTGGTGGGTGGGGTTCCACGCTACGATCCAAGCATGGAGTCTCAACATTGATGAAGTCAACAGATGGAACATTTGGTTAGCCAGTTTGTTTTTTGGTGCATATGAATTTTTTTTTCTAACTATACCAATGTTCTTGGTTTAGAATAACTACTGTCTAACTGTAGCTTTAAAATGGCGACCTATCACTATTACCATTATTAGTGCATGTTTTTGCTGTGCTTCTATGTGTTGATTCCTTTTTGGAAATTATCAGCCCAGTCTAATTTGTTTTGTTTTTTGAGCAAGGGTCCTCATTTTCTGTCAGGTCATGAAGCATAGTGAATCCTTGACTATACTGATGGATAGTCCCTGGAATTATTTCATTCAGTTTCTTTAACATATTTTTGGATTTTAGAACACAATGATAGTAAATGATGTAACTATGTAATGCACTTGCAATTTAGTTTTCTGTTGCAGCAACGTTAAAAGAAAATAAACAGAAAGATGGAATAAAACACTAAAGCTTGCAAGTTTGATGTATGATATCGTTTAACTTCTGCAATTGTGTATTGTGAAGTTTAGATGCGCCTAAAACATACATGAGTGATATATGGGTTGTACTGTTTGTCCATATTGTTGTATCACGGTCGCCTGCTTTGATCAAATCCATTTATGCACACGCCCATCGGGCGTGTCTGTGTACTGGTGTGTGTGTGTGTGTGTGCATATGCACATGTGTAGTTAACTCACCCACCTAAGTATATGCATAAAACATCGTATTTTCAATACTTAAAATATTTCATATACATATTGTATTAATTCGTACTTTATGCATCAAAAGACCATAAAAATTATGTTTAACTCATATATGGCGTATCATTCTAATATTTTGGAATATGATTGTTTGGGATGTTTTTCATATCCATGATTTCTTCTGAGTTCTTCTATAACCATTTTATTCTTATAAAGTCTTGTTTTGGCCTTGACTTTTGATAGGAGCATAATTAGATGCTCTATGCCTTCTTATTTAGGGCTGTCAATTCACTACATGACTTAAAACCTACACGAAAACTAGCGGGTTAAGCCAACCTAATTAGTTGGTGGGTCATTTTCTGGTCAACCCGAATTTAACCCGTTTATAAACGGGTGGGTACGGGTTGACCGACAAACCCAAATTTGACCCGTTTACAACCCGTTTATATTTATATGGGCTGACCCAACCTATTTACAACCCATTTGACCCGTTTATGACCCATTTATGGCCTCGTGAACTCGATTTGACCCGTTTATATCTTATACGGGTTGATCTGACCTGTTTACGATCCATTTATGACCCGACCTGCCATGACCTGTTTACGACCCGACCCGGCCAAATTAAGCAGGTTACACAGGTAGGGTTCGAGTTGAGCTATTTCTGACCCATTTAATAAACAGGTTGACTCGACCCGCTTAAAATCAACCTGAACCCAACTTGACCCGACCCGAACCCGATTCGACCTAACCCGTTGACACCCTTAATCTTGTTGATTGGAGATGGTGGTTTCTCATTTCATAAAGTGGTTGTGTTGAGAAATCGAATGAGTAATTTGAGAGAAATGACATTTTTAAGTTTTAAAAGCTACCAGTCAGAAGTAGAGTAGTCTTAATGGGGTAAAATCAGTAAGCCATGTAGTCTTAACACTTTGGCTATAAATAAGGTCTAAAGGAATTCATTTATAGTTTCCTTCTCGTTCTCTCATCTCCCCTAAACCTAAAACCGCTCTGATTTTTTCCTAAATTCACACATGTATGCGTTATTCTTCATTAAATCATATCTATTTGTTGATTAGAGATTGGATCTTCATTGAGTGATTGAATATCTTCTAGATAGAGAATTCAAGTGGTTATTTTCTATGTGGATTGGATCTCCATTCAAATTCATTAATTTGGAGATTAAGTGAGTGATAATAATCTCTCACATTTGTATGTTAGATCATATGTCTTGATTTGTAGATTTTCATCATTTATATGCTAAATTTATTTTAAAACTTGGCTAGATCCAGCAAATTTATACTTATAAACCACGTAATAATTGAATTATGAAATATGATAATTAACATGTTAGATCCAATGTAACTCATGAGGAATTGTTCATGTTTCACATTCGATCCATGATTGTGTTCGAACGAAATATATTCATATGATATTATATGATTATGCGTGATTGAATTAAATGTTTGAATTTTCCACTTAAATTAGTTGAGTTGCTTCTAAGCTTGATCTTGTTTATTCACTTTGCTTGTTTTATGATTCAAGTAGATATTGAATCAAATCTTGAGCTGCACGAGTTTCCAATTTTCCTATGACACGCTCGAAGCCAACATGTAGGCTTGAAGCCTTTGGTTCCAAAAATGTACGAAGGCTCGAAGCCAAGGGAAGTGCTTTGAGGGTTGACAAAGATTTTGAACTAAAGTAAATACATGCACACTATTATGTTCGAAACAGGTCATACGGATCTGCAACATGGCTTGAAGAAAGAATGAGTGCTTCAAATTGGCCCAGTGATTCGAAACGAAGTAGGTTTTCAAGGTAGTTGGACTAGAGCGAAAATAAGTCTTTGAATTGACACCATGATTCAAAGTGAAGAAAGTTCGAAGAAAAGATAAGGTAGACCAAAGCAAAGATCAGATGGCTCAAAGTAGCAGTAATGATTCGAAGCAACAATTTGAAACAACTTAGTAATCGCGTTTCAATTTGAATTAGTTAATTTCAGATTGAGGTTCAAAGCGGTGTAATTTTGGACCGACGTTCGGAGCAAAACAAGTCTAGGATGAATTAAAGATGGATGGAGTGCTTTGATGCTTGAATCCAAGTGCTCTGAAGCAATGTACCTCTGAAGCATGGTGCTTCGAGATACGAAATGAGGTATTATAATCCAAGTGTTTTGGAGTGGTGTACCTTTGAAGCACTTCCTTCGACACTCGAAGTGATATCTTCAAAGCGGAGTAACTTCCATATAGTTTAAATATTTGAAGAGGGGTAACTTCAAAGTGAAGCAATATCTAGTGCGAAGTAAGGTGGGTGTTTCATTCCTTGGGATCGAATGATAAGGTCTTCAAGGTGTCGTAAAGGTTGTGGTTTATTGACTCTTTGATTGGAAGATTTGGTGAAAGAGGAATCGAAGGAGTGTAATAGGAATCTCAGGTTGAGCAAGGTTGCGGGATAAATGGCTGGTTTAAGGGACTACTCAGAACCAAAGATGAGATAGAGATTGCCGACTCATTGATAGTTGGGAGTATTATAGTCTACTCAAAAAGGGTGTCGTGGGGATGCTCATTAGGACTGGCAGCAATGGTCATATACTGTGGATGGTTAATCTAGTGCTACTGTAAGCAATGTGTTCGCGTAAACATTGAGTACTGGCGTTTTCCATTAGTCCTTGGCACAAGCGGGGATGGTCATACAAGCTGTAAATGTATTCAATGCTTTATAACGAACCGTAATTTCGATTAATTTTAAAATATTAAATTATAATGAAATTTTTAATAAAAACTTGTTGAAACATAAATTTATGATCCCTCAATTTAATTTATAAGCCGATTTTTTTAAATAAAATTGAGAGTAAGTTGATTATAACATTTAGTTAAAGGAACCGTAAGTAAGTTATGGCTTATGTTCTACGTTAAATTGATTCACGTTTTAATGGAATTAAGACAATATTTTGAGAAAAATAAATTTTATGTTTTCATTCTAAAGTTAATATAATTTTATAAAAAGATTACATCGTAATTTTGAAATGATATTTTATGGTTATTAAATAAAAAACTTAAACAAGATGGAAACGATTTTGGACGCTAAACTTTAACTTTAAATTTGAATTTGGGTTGCATGTGTTTAGTTAATTCAAAGATATTAAAAAGATAGTAATAACAGAAATTTATTTCAATTTTAAAATATTGTTGGAAAGTCAATTAATAATAAAACGATAAAACATTGGTTTCCAAAATTTAATTTTTTTCATTAAATGATTCTATAAAATTATATAATTAAAACATTGATATTCATTTCACTGAATTTTGATCTTGCCAGCTCCATTTTAATCGATAAATTGGTTAATGACTATTGGTAACAAATATAATGTAAAAAATTATCTCGCACAAATAATAAAGTATAAGTTTTAAGTGCCCTAATGCGTATTGACACATTGATCACAATGATATTTTATTACATGTGTTTGAACACTCAATTTGGACTTTTAGCCATCTGAAATCTAATTTCGGGTATCCGGATTAGTCATGACTGGCCCATAACATACGCAGTCAAATGTAAGAATAATTCAAAATTAATCATCCAGTTTTGAATCAATAAATTTTACTTGGAAACGGGTACACGAGAAATTTTGTAAATGTGCTAAATCTACACGTTCAAATTCTTACCTTTTTTGGTTATGTGATTAATCTTCTACTACTTTCCCGACATCTCCTTTGTCACTTTCTTTTTAACTTCTCCTTTGCTTCTCCTTCCTTTTTCAAATATAAATTTATGTATAAAAAGTCAAAAAAAAGGAAGAAGAAATCAAACTGTGCTTCGCCCGCTTCAACGCCCAGCCTCTGACCTTCGCTCTGCTTTCTCCCTTCGTTCATGCAACTTTACCCGCTCCGGCCTTCTATGCATAATAGGCCTCCATCGCGTTCATTGTCCATCGTCGGAAAGCCCTCCTTATGAACTTCTTCTCTGACCGGAGCATCGGCTACCCCTCTTATTCAGTGTGCCTACACCTTTTCTCATCTCCAAGTTCATTGCAATAGCATTCCAACTAGGCAGCTGTAACGACCCGCATTCAACGCATCGGAGGATCGTAGAATATTTATTTCATTTTCATATGAGGTCGTATGGTCGTGTAACTTTGAGGAACGACTATTGGGGTCATTTCCCATGTTCATGATTTTTGCCGATTTTTAAATGACCGTTTTACCCTTGGCGAATCTTATTTCGTCCATAACTTTTGATTGGTAAGGAGTTTTGGCCTGAAACCACTTCCATTGGATTCGGATGATGGTTTACCTTTCCGTAGAGTGGTTACGCTGATCAAACGGACTTACCGTTTGGGAGATATGGCTGAAATAAGTTTTAGAAGGTGAAAAATAGTTTAACCGGGCCTAATTAGGGTGATTAGCAGCTAGGCCCATTAGGTATTTCAGGATTAGGGTTGCATAAAGGCGGATAGGGACTAGAGAAACCCTCCTTTGTCATTTTCCAGCCGCCATAAACTTTCTCTTCAACCCTAACATTGGTCTCCACCTTCTAAATCTCTTCTAAACATCTCCTAACCGCTTTCTAATCAAGGATTAAGCTAAGCTACATCAAATCAAGACAAATCAACACCAAATCAGAGTTGGAGCTGCTGTGTTGCATAGGAATTCGACCCAAAATAGTAGTAAATTTCGGATCTATAATTCATTTATGGCTAAGGTGAGTGATTTGCATTGTTTTTCACTAATTAGGGGTGATTAGTGATAATTATAGAAATTATACATCATAAAAATCTGGAAAAATATGCATAAATTTTGAAATATTATTTTATGTTACTGATTAAAAATTTGATTAATTTGGATTAAGTTTGCTAATCCTATTGTTAAAACATGGTTAAGAGGATTAAGGGGAAAATCATGCTTTTTGGGTATGTTTGATCTAAAATAACCTATATGCTTGATGTTTTGACCTTGTTGATAGATCCTATATGTTAATACTACTGTTTGGAATGTTTTTTGATTGATTAGTAAAGTTAGGATGGTTGAAAACGCCGTTGTATGGCGAGAATGGATGAAAATTAGCTTGTTGGAAATGCTGTAGAGATCCGGATCAAATAGGGGGATCGGATTGGCTACTGAACCGAACCGGAACTTGGCATCTTCTAGAGCTTACAAATGAAACAGGCAACAAGGAAGGCCAAATTGGATCGGATTGGAGTAGGGTTGGAGTTTGAATGGAGCACTGAGCTGGAGTAGCACCGAACCGAACCGCCTCAGGAGTACCGAACCGAGCCAGAAGGGGAGTACCGAACCGAACCAAATGAGAGACCCGAACCGAACCGATGATGACTGGTTCACTATGCATATTCGAACAGAACCAAGGCGTAGGCTATGAGCACCGAACCAAACTGGGTATGGAGTACTGAACCAAACCGGATGCATACTCTCAGTTCTACGTGACGACTCTTCTAAAGACCAACTCCAATTCGACTAAAACCCGAGATCAAAAGGAAGTCCAAATGGGAGGTTATTACTTAGGATTCCAATGGGGATCAACAAGTTAACTTCATGAGCTGGACTTTGCTGCGTGACGTGTGCAAAGGGGTCATCTATGTCTATAGCTTTGACTCACTACCGAGAGACGGATATTGGCTATGGATCTGTGTAGTGGAGTTGTCATAACTCCATGGGGCAAGGTGATCGTAGCAGGGCTATGAGCCAATGCAGTGGAGTTGTCATGACTCCATGGGGGAAGAGTGGACATAGCAAAGTATTAGTGGTTACAGATCATTGCAGTAGAGCCATCATGACTCCATGGGGGCAGAGTGATCGTAACAAAGAATTGGGTGATTAAAGTGGTGGATATCGTATACTTCACGCACTGAGTGAGAGATGTGAGGATGATTGTTATGTTTGATGTCTGCTATCACCATGACATGCACACCCCCTCCCCATTATTTTCACACCATATGTTAGTGTCACCTTAGAGTAATGTACGTCCTGTTGTGCTAACTCTTTGGTTGCAGGTCCGGGTTCAGGTATGGTTATGTATGCCTGTTATTGTTCTGTTTTTGCTGCTTATCGCTCATACCAGACTTTTGTTTGACCCTGAGTTTTATGTCACTTCTTATTACTCTGGATGCTCCTAAATGAGTAGACTAGAGATATGTTAGCTGGTTATGCACGAGTAGCTGTCTGGAGACGAGCAGGAGGCTTACACGTATCATTCCCATATATTCTCCCTGTGTTGTTGCTGGTCACTACTTTGGGCATTAGTAGTGTACCTTCCTATTTTTCTTTAGAGCCAATTTTAAAAGTTGTAATAAAGATGGTTTGGATCATAAGTAGTGTTTTAAATTTTCCGCTGCTATGATGATTTAGTTTTCAACTTATGCATTGTCTCGCCTGTTTTATATCAAGTTATGTTATTATTATATTTTGTTCCATGCGTTGTGAGATATACTGCAAGTTCTTTAGTGATTCATCGTCTTCTTTCTTTTCCTTTAACGACCGTCCTGTGCTGGTTGGGCATCGGCACAACGTATTTTATTGGAAATGTCGGCTTGTTTGGGGCGGGCCGTCACACTTGGTCTCAGAGCTCTAAGTTGCGTAGTTAACCTAGGGAAAGACACTAGGGAGAGATAGTACGTATATGAGAGCGCGTATTTGTTATATTTTGGGTTTTCAAAAAGTTATATATATATATACTATTAGTATATCTAAGGATGAAGTCGCGATGCACTGACACCACTATGGAGATGATTAATCGTTTTCTCTTTACAGATTGAACAATGAGCCGATATACGAAGGGTATAGGTTCAGGGGCCAATAATAGGAATGCTCCTAATATGAGGACAATGTTTACTACCTTCATGCGAGAGATGCTGAGAGATGTTCAGGGAGCAGCTCTTAATGCTGCAAATGGTGGTGGTGCAGTGGTGCAGGCGCCTAGAGACGATTTCGCCAAGCTCTGTAAGGACTACACTAGTCTTGGTGGGAAGCCGTTCTACAGAACGGAATCGGCTACAGAAGTTCAGGATTGGCTTGATAGTTGTGAGCGTATCTTCGAGGATCTGGGAATCAAAGATGCGATGAAGAGGAAGCTAGCATCCCGCCAGCTACAAGGATGGGCTATGAATTGGTGGAAAGCTATTAAGGCAGCTACCCCTGAGGATCAAGTTACTTGGGACCAGTTTAAGACTCGATTCAGCGATAAGTTTATCCCAACTGCCCAGAAGTCAGAGTTGTTTAGGAAGTTCTTGGAGCTTAAACAGAATGGTAGGGCAGTCTCGGAATACATTGCTGAGTTCGACACTTTATCGAAGTATGGATTATCTCTCATCGATACTGCAGACAAGAAGAACGAAAAGTTCATAACTGGTTTAGATCAGTGCTTGGGAGAAAGGCTTATAAACCGTATTGAAGAGAATTTTGAATCAATTGTTGGGAAAGCATTGAGATCAGAGAGCCTTTATCCTAAGCCCAAGACTGAAGTCGCTGTTGCATCTACAGGGGAGCCAAAGCCGCAGGCAAGCGGTGGAGGCAAGAATAATTCGCAGAATAAGAGGAAACAAAACCAAGCTAAGGCTAGTCGAAAAAAGAATAAGAAAGATGTTGAGTGCTTTAGCTATGGCAAGAAGGGCCATTATGCTAAAGAATGTCGAGCAAAGCCGGAGGACAAGAAGTACTTCAATTGTGGCCAAGTGAGACATCACAAGGATAAGTGTCCACAACCTCTGAAAGAGAAACAAATTGTGAAAGCATATGTTATTGATGTTGTTCCTTCTTCGTCGAATTCCCCAACTACGGCGGAGAAAGGAAAGAATGTCGTTATTCAAGGTATGCTTTCTATTTATGATGTTCCTGTTCGAGTATTGTTTGATACCGGTGCTTCCCATTCCTTCAAATCTAGTGACCTGATAGATAGGTTGGGATTGAAACCCGAGATTGTCGATAGACCTCTAGTGGGGACGAACCCGATTGGTGGTTCGACTAGCCTTAGTATGATTTATCGTAATGTGGTCTTCTCGAGTCATGGATGTATGTTTGCTTGTGATTGCTTTGTTTTGGGCTTTACTGAGTATGGTATTATTTTGGGAGTCGATTGGCTCCAAAGGTATGTGGTGGTGGTAGACTTTGAGGGATTTTCGGGTGACTATTAGGGCGAATGATGGGCGGAGGTTAGTGTTTGGTGGCCTACATAGTGATGAGGTGATGGATAGTTTTCTAAATTCCCTCGACATTCCGCAGGACGAGTTATCAGGGCTTCCCATTGTTGGCCAGTATCCGGATATCTTCGAGGAAGTGACCGGACTTCCACCACACCGAGAGATTGAGTTCTGTATTGATTTAGTGAAAGGTGCCAGACCTATAGTGATGCCACTTCGTCGTATGGCACCAAGGGAGCAGCGAGAGCTCGGGGTGCAAGTAAGCGATCTTTTGAAGAAGGGATTTATCCGAAGAAGTGTTTCCGAGTGGAGCGCACCAGTTGTATTTGCCACTAAGCTAGATGGTTCCCTTCATTTATGTGTGGAATATCGCGAGTTGGGATAGATGATTTGTTTGATCAACTGGAAGGAGCAAGAGTGTTCTCCCAGTTGGACCTCGTGACAGGATTTCATCAGCTTCGAGTAGCAGTTGAGAGTATTCCTAAAACGACATTTCGGACGCTGTCTGGATTCTTTGAGTGGTTGGTCATGCCATTTGGGTTGACCAATGCACCAACATATTTTGTGGATCTTATTAATAGAGTTTTCAGAGATCAGTTGAATAAGTTTGTTCTTGTGTTCATGGATGATATCTTGGTTTACTCGAGGACAGATGAAGAACACAAGGAACATTTGAGGATAGTGATGGAGGTGTTGAGAAAAAACCAATTGAAGGCAAAATTTTCTAAGTGTCATTTCTGGAGGAGGGAAGTGAGATTCTTGGGCCATGTTGTTTCAGAGGATGGTATTGCCGTGGACCCTGCGAAGGTGGCTACAGTACAAGATTGGTCTACGCCCAAGAATGCAACAGGCATGAGAAGTTTCTTGGGATTGGATGGATATTATCATAAGTTTATCCAAGACTTCTCCAAGATAGTAGCACCGTTAACTCAGTTGACCAAAAAGAATCAAGCTGTTGTTTGGGACAAAAGGTGTGAGGATGCATTCAAGAGTCTAAAGGAAAAGTTGACGTGTGCACCAATGTTAGTTATTCCTAAAGGGAATGAAGAGATGATGGTATACACGGATGCCTGTGGTACCAGACTAGGTGTTGTATTGATGCAAGGAGGTAGGGTTGTAGCTTATGCTAGTTGACAACTGAAAATGCAGGAGAAAAAATATCCTACCCATGATTTGGAATTGGCAGCGATTTTGTTCTCATTGAAGATGTGGAGACATCATCTCTTGGGAGAAAGATTCGAGTTGTTTGCCGATCATAAACCACTAAAGTATCTTTTCTCTCAGAAGGATCTAAATCTCCGTCAGCAGATATGGTTAGAGTTCTTGGTTTCATATGATTTCAATATCGCATACACACCCGGGAAGGGCAGTGCGGTAGCTGATGCATTGAGTAGGAGACATGCCAGTTTGGGAGCTATGTTTCATAATGGAAGCAACTGGAGTATATCGCTGGGTATGATTTCAAACCAAAATGCGAATTGGATCCAGAAGTGTTAGCGAGTTTGACGATCAGACCCACTTTGATTGAGCGGATTGGTTCCAGTCAGAGGGATGATCCTAATCTATTAGAAATCATCTCCAAGTTAGAAATGGGAATCGACGAGGAGATGAACAAGTATGGACTTGATCAAGATGGATTGTTTAGAAAGAATGCAAGGCTAGTTATGCCCAATGTCTACGGATTGAGGGATGAAGTGCTTAGAGAATGTAATTACTCAAAACTGACTTTACATCCCGGTGGTAACAAAATGTATCGAGACATGAAGCAAACCTACTACTGGGAAGGGATGAAAAGAGACTTTGGGAAGTTTATATCCAAATGCATGAATTGCCAGTTAGTTAATGCCGAGCAAAAGAAGCCTAGTGGTTGGCTGCAACCATTGGAAATTCCATAATGGAAATGGGGACAAGTCTCAATGGATTTCATTGATGGGTTACCAAGGACTAGATCGGGCCATGATAGCATTTGGGTTATTGTGGACCGATTGACCAAGAGTGCAAGGTTTGTACCTGTCAAGTCGAATAGAACAACAGCCAAGTTAACAGAACTGTATATGAAGTGGGTAGTGAGATTTCATGGAGTACCCAAAGGCATTGTGAGTGACCGAGATCCGTTGTTTACTAGTGGATTTTGGAAGAGCTTACAAGAGGCTTTAGGGTCAGAATTACATCTCAGTACCGCGTACCATCCTCAAACCGATGGTCAAACAGAGAGGGTGAATCAAGTATTAGAAGATATCTTGAGAGCTTGCGTATTAGATTATGGAGGGCCATGGGATGACCATTTACATCTGGTTGAATTCGCATATAATAATTGTTTTCAGTCCAGTATTGGTATGGCTCCATTTGAAGCTTAATACGGAAGACCATGCAACTCACCATCGTGTTGGTTAGAAACCGGTGAGAAATTTGTACTTGGATCGGATGTGATAAGAGAAACCTCAGATAAGATCAAGGTTATCCAACAGCGAATGAAAGCTGCCTAAGATAGGCAAAAGAGTTATGCTAATAAGAGACGAAGAGAATTGAAATTCTCCGTTGGCGACTTGATGTTTGTCAAGATTTCTCCGTTAAAGAGCCTGATTCGATTTGGTAGGAGAGATAAGCTAACACCAAGGTTTGTTGGTCCATTCCTAGTTCTAGAACAAGTTGGGAATTTAGCATATAAGGTTGGATTACCTGACAAGATGGCAGGAGTTCACAATGTATTTTATGTTTCTCAATTAAGGAAGTTCGTACACGACCCTGATATGACTTTTTCACCAGATCTGTTGGATGACATCGAAGTAGAACCTGAGGTGGTTGGGAACCGCAGGCCGATCTGTATTGTCGAGTACGATACAAAGCAACTTCGAAGGAAGACGGTGAAACTAGTCATCGTCTAGTGGGGTGATATGAGAGTGATTGTACTGGGGAAATGGTGGAGGACATAAGGAAGACGCATCCATAACTCTTTGCCTAGTAAGATTTTAATAGTGATAGTTATTCCTTGTTAGTAAGCCGCATGCAAGGATAGACTTGTTGTGTTGTTATGTATGTTTGATTGCTTATAAATGGTTGATAGGCATGCGAGACACCTTTGCATGTTTTGGTTAAGGAATTTCGGGGCCGAAATTTCTTAAGGGGGAAGAATGTAACGACCTACATTCTATGCATCGGAGGATCGTAGAATATTTATTTCATTTTCGTATGAGGTCGTATGGTCGTGTAACTTTGGGGAACGACTATTGGGGTCATTTCCCATATTCATGATTTTTGCCGATTTTTAAATGACCGTTTTACCCTAGCGAATCTTGTTTCGTCCATAACTTTTGATTGGTAAGGAGTTTTGACTTGAAACCACTTCTATTGGATTCAGACGATGGTTTACCTTTCGGTAGAGTGGTCAAATTGATCAAACGGACTTACCGTTTGGGAGATATGGTTGGAACAGGGTTTAGAAGGTGAAAAACAGTTTAACTGGGCCTAATTAAGTTGATTAGCAGCTAGGTCCATTAGGTATTTCAGGATTAGGGTTGCATAAGGGCTGATAGGGGCTAGAGAAACCCTCCATTGTCATTTTCTAGCCGCCATAAACTTTCTCTTCAACCCTAACAATGGCCTTCACCTTCTAAATCTCTTCTAAACATCTCCTAATCGCTTTCTAATCAAGGAATAAGCTAGGCTACGTCAAATCAAGACAAATCAACGCCAAATCAGAGTTGGAGCTGCTGCGCTGCATAGGAATTCGACCCAAAATAGTAGTAAAGTTCAGATCTATAATTCATTTGTGGCTAAGGTGAGTGATTTGCATTGTTTTTCACTAATTACGGCTAATTAGGGGTGACTAGTGATAATTAGCGAAATTACACATCATAAAAATCTGGAAAAATATGCATAAATTCTAAAATATTATTTTATGTTACTAGTTAAAAATTTGGTTAATTTGGATTAAGTTTGCTAATCCTATTGTTAAAACAGGGTTAAGTGGATTAAGGGGAAAATCATGCTTTTTTGGTATGTTTGATCTAAAATAACCTATATGCTTGATGTTTTGACTTTGTTGATGGATCCTATATGTTACTACTACTGTTTGGAATGTTTTATGATTGATTAGTAAAGTTAGGATGGGTGAAAACGCCGTTGTATGGGGAGAATGGACGAAAATTAGCTTGTTGGAAATGCTGTAGGGATCAGATAGGACCGGATAGGGGGATCGGATCGGCTACCGAACCGAACCGGAACTTTGCATCTTCTGAAGCGTACAAATGAAAGAGGCAACAAGGAAGGCCAGATCAGATTGGAGTAGGGTTGGAGTTTGAATGGAGCACTGAGCTGGAGTAGCACCGAACTAAACCGCCTCAGGAGCACCGAACCGAGCCAGAAGGGGAGTACCGAACCGAACCAAATGAGAGACCCAAACCGAACCGATGATGACTGGAGCACTATGCATATTCGAATAGAACCAAGACGTGGGCTATGAGCATCGAACCGAACTGGGTATGGAGTACCGAACTGAACCTGATGTGTACTCTCACTTTTACGCGACGACTCTTCTAAAGACCAACTCCAATTCGACTAAAACTCGAGATGCAAAGCAAGTCCAAATGGGAGGTTATTACTCATGATTCCCATCTATACGGGTGATATCCCCTAAAGTGGAGTATCCACCGAGTTTTGGCCACCTAAACTCGATCCGTTCACGGCGCCGCCTCGGGTTCCTGCCTCGATCGAGCTGCAGGTGGTGGGACCCTCCTCGAGCGCCGCACTCTCCTCTCCAGCGTGGTAGCATCAGATTATCACCTCGGTCCCTGTAGTGGCCGCAAAAGCCAAACCTAAGTTTGAACCCTTGAAGTAAACGAAGGCTCTGTTATCTGAAGAAGGAAGCAAGTGTAAAACCTTATTTTAATGTTTAATTAATTAATTAATTCAAAATGCTTCTAACTTAATTAAACCATAACTAATTCATTAGAACTCGGAATTCGGTGATTTCTGAAGCATTGCGATCGTGAAGCCAAGTATTAAATTCTAGAACTGATTGGGACTGATTCTGAACCTTTTGAATTTTAGATCCGAATCTGAAACGAGGTGAGAATTCTGATCCAAATGATTAATTATAAATTAAACATTTTTATTGCTTAAATTTTATTGTATGAATGTCAGTCATTTAGATCTGCTATGTTATGATATTGGGAAATTGTTGATATGCTGTTTGGTAGTATGGTGGGATGTTCATGGTTAATGAAATCTACGAGGAAATTTTGTTGTGATACATTTCTCGTTGCGTTTAGATTTAGATCTAAAACCGTATTTTGATTTAGATACGTAGACATTGATTAAAATCATTTTATTTTGATTCAAAATATAGAATCATGCTTCTATCCTCTAGATCTATCTTTCTATCATTCAGATTTGCGCTTTTTATTTGAGATCCATGTGTACCGTTTGGATGGAAATAAAGATCTTAACTTTTATTTTAATCCATAAATTTTGATTTTGATTCATTCACTTGAGGTTTGGATTTAGATTAAAGATTGTGTTTTTGTTTTGACTTATAAACAAGGGAATTTGATCAATAATAAAATATTATTTCATGGATAACATAGAATATGGGTTTTACCAAAAAGAAAAAGTTTTTTTTTAAGTTAAAAGGAACATGTTTTTATGTCATTTTCTTTTTAAGTTAAAATGAAAAGAATTTTTTTTATCTCATTTTTCCTTTTAAGTTAAAAAGAATAGGTTTTGTGTCATTTTCTTTTTATAATAAAAAGAATCGAACAAAAAGATTAGACTTAAAAGAAATATTTTTACTGTTAAATTAGTTACAATAAAGATAATAGTATTAAAGGTGACATTTTTCTTCAAAATAAAAAGGAATGTTTTTATTGTCATATAGATCAAAATAAAAAGACTGGATTTAGAAATGACATTTCTATTGTCATTATAGTTGTAAAGATTGGATTTAGGAATTTCATTTGTATTTTTAGATGCAAATGAAACAGAAAAAAAGATTACATTTTTCATTTGTATTTTTTGATGCAAATGAAATGTAGAAAAAGATTACATTTTTCATTTGTATTTTTAGACGCAAATGAAACGTAGAAAGAGATTACATTTTTCATTTGTATTTTTAGATGCAAATGAAACGTAGAAAAACGATTACATTTTTCATTTGTATTTTTGGATGAAAATGAAACGTAGAAAAAAGATTACATTTTTCATTTGTATTTTTAGATGCAAATGAAATGTAGAAAAAAAAGATTACATTTTTTATTTGTATTTTTAAATGCAAATGAAACGTAGAAAAAAGATTACATTTTTCATTTGTATTTTTAGATGCAAATGAAACGTAGAAAAAAGATTACATTTTTCATTAGTATTTTTAGATGCAAATAAATCATAGAAAAGGTTTTAATTTTATTTGTATTTTTAGTTGCAAATAAAACATGGAATAAAGATTACACATTTTTATTTACATTTTAGATGTGAATAAAAACGTAGAATTAAAAAGCATATCTTTATTTACATTTTAGATGTGAATAAAAACGTAGAATTAAAAAGTATATCTTTATTTACCTTTTAGATGTAAATAAAAACATAGAATTAAAAAGTATATTTTTATTTACATATTAGAGGTAAATAGAAACTTAGATTTAAAATGCCATCTTTATTTACATTTTGGATGTAGATAAAAAGGAATAACTTTGAAATTACATCTTTATTCACATTTTAGATGTAAACAAAAGGATTAGATTGAAAAGTTATATTTTTATTTACATTTTAGATGTAAATAAAAAGAGCAGATTTAAAGCGACATTTTTATTGACATTTTATATTCAGTATAAAGAATGGAATCAAAAATAACATTTATATCGTCATATAAATAGCATTTTTATCGTCTAAAACGTTCAGTTTATTCGATGGGACTCTAAGGAAGTGCAGGACTTCTACAGGGCGTGAAGATACTTCACAATGGTTCTCTGTGGTAGGCCTAACAAAACTGTACCCATAGAGTCATGATCTGTACCGTTCCATCCGGTAGTATGCCTTAGTTGTGCGATAAAAAGAGTAGAAATATAAATAACATTTTTATCGTCATTTTAGATGTGATAAAAAGAGTAGAAATATAACTAACATTTTTATCGTCATTTTAGATGCGATAAAAAAGAGTAGAAATAAAAATGGCATTTTTACCGTCATTTTAGGTGCGGTAGAAAGAATGAATTTTAATAGTTGGAATCGTCAAACGATTTAAATTTAAATTTATATGAATATAAATTATAAATTAAACGAATCACGCGCGGTAGTTCGCGTTTCGACAATCGTAACTTTAAACGATTATACTGAAAGATCCGACCGTCGGATTTTCCCAAAACTGAAACCCCTTTAGGACCGCTTTGGGAAGATCTTTCCAACGATATAAATTTCATCAAAATCCAACGGTTAGATTTCAAGATATGTATAAATCAAATTTTGTTAAAAACAGCGCTAGGGCCGTCCATCGACCCGAAGCGTCGTTTAATTATTTTGAGCTATTTTTAAATAAATAAAAAATAGCGATAAATCGTTATAAGTAAATATTAACGATATAAAATGATTTAAATGATAATTATTCGAAAATTATTTGAAAAGACCGAGTTCAACTCATTTCAAATAATTATACGGCGATTTAAAACGAACAAAGAGAAGACGGTGATTAAAGACCGGCGATCTTCAACATCGAATGGATGGCTACTGATGCCCTGGACTGATTTGCACCCAGTAAAGGGTTACAGTGGCAGTTGTCCGGACGTTCTTGTTGACTGTCTGGAAATGCGAGCACCGACGATAAATCTTGTGACTCCGGTTTCGTTCAGACCCAGAACAGACTTGTAATGGATGCGTGTTTGACGTTGGAGTTCATTCCATGTAATTAAATCGATTTCTATCTAATGTATATCCATTTGGTGGTGGAGAATTTATTCTCTTGCTTAACATCCTAAGAGGGTATATATGGATAGTGGTTGGTCGCATGGCGTGAACTGTCAATGTGGCACGTCAAGATGCAAATGATCAAAGCTTTTGTTGAAAAGCAGGCCTTGTGGTTGATTATCAAAGCATAGTCTGTTTAGGCATAGCTTTGTGTATAACGTGACTTCTTGAGCCTCACACCCCGGTAGAGTCTAAAACGGGATAAGGGAACGCAGGGAGTGCACACGTTTCTTTCTAGTTAGAGTGATGTCAGTGACCTACCAGTCCTAACATTTTTACTTATGTGGATGATGGATTATGAGGTTCCTCGGTTTTATAGGTTGTTAGTGGCCATATTAGAGGTCCAAAGAGACCGGGAAACGTGTGTTCAGGCATAACTAATCCACTAACGTAGGTGTGGACCGGCCCTGCAGGATCCAAGGGTTGCCCATAGGTGTGATCATGAGGCATTTGCTAGAGTGTCTCGAATCGGTAAGGAGACCGCTCCTAGCCTTGACTCTTGATGGAAACCAAATCTCCAATACGACACTACGATTTTGATTATAAACCTTTATATGGCGACATAGTATATGGTACCTATGCCATCTAGGATTGATACATTTACTTTGAAGTATTTTAATACTGATTAGGCACTAATAATAATATTATAATATTATTTTATACGTATCAAGTCATGTTTGATCATTATAAGGTAAAACTCTATCCTTTGGTTTGCGTTGCATTGTATGATGGGACTTGAGTCTTATAATGATTTCATTTTTCTAAAAAGACACTGCATTATTTTGAATAAAATTTATTTACTTATGCAATGGCAATCAAATGGAGTGAACCCGTTCCGCATTAGCGGCATGGTCCTGTGATTTGCCACATTGTTAGATAGTGTAGAAAGATTTCTCATACCAGTCCCATGACTGACTCGAAGTTTGTTTCACTTTGCTAACTCGGGTGCCCTCTTTTCCACACGGGCAGCCAAGTGACAGGTTTTAGGTGGACGCATTCTGGATTGAAGACTGCTTTGAGAGAAAGACGAAGATCTTTTCTTTTATCTTTTATTCTGCTTTGAGACTTGTATTCATCATTGGGTTTTGATGTACGTTGTGGAGTTTGAGACTTATTTCCTTTTCATTCAGACTTTCTATTTTGCTAAGTGTATCATGTATCTACGTACTCTGATGTATTGGATATCATGATGTTGATGACATTTTGTTTTCCGCTGCAATGATTTATGTGTTATAATATCATCTGAGATATGTTTTTGTTGTAAATATGCCATATTCCAATGATTACTCTTGCTTTCGCTCTACGGAAGTTTGGGTTTGTCACAATTACACTTGGGTAAGCCTGAGTTATTTCAGTCATTGAAGACATTCGTTACTTGAAGACAAAGATGGATTTTGAAAACGTAATTATTACCATTATTTCTATTGCATTATTTATATGTCACGATTGTATAACTATGGTTTTATTGTAATTGAATCAAATGTGCATTATCTAACAGTTTCTTGAGATGTTTATGTTATTATTATATATTTTATTGCTCTGCTGTGAAATTCTATGTACGGTTTAGTTCCTTCTCTTTTTACTTTCTCTTGCTTCGTTAAACCTTAATAATAATTTATCATTTTGGATTGGTTTGAATTGAACATGTATGGTTTATTGTCGATTTGAATCATACCAAAAAGATGAGCTGTTATGGTTGATATCTGAGCTTTAGTGGAGCGACAAAGCATATTAAGGGTAAGCTCATTAAAGACAAGGTTAGAAATACCCTAGATTGTGTTAAGACTATAGTATATGAAAGCATACTTGTAATTTTTATATAAATAGTTTTAAAAGTTAAACGATTTAAATGATTTACACACACACATAGTTATATATATATATATATATATATATATATATATAGAGAGAGAGAGAGAGAGAGAGAGAGTCGGTCCCGAGGCTTATCATGTCCAGTGTGATTTATCAAAATGATGCCCTATTGTTGACTTTAGCGCATGGATACCAAATAAAACTTTATATATAAGGCATAACTAAATTTTGAAAACTCATTGTTGTCATTACTAGCTATGAATAAGAACTGACATTCTTTTAACATAACAGAAAAATTATAAATAAAAACTAATATCAAAATCAAAATTAAAAGTGGCCTAAGTAATCATGTTAGCCACTAATGCATATAGTACAGGATTGTTCACCTGATATTATATAATATTACGACCTCCTAATTCATTTAATTAGTGCAAAGAGGTTCACTACTTGTTTGTCTCTATGCAATACAAGTAATTTATTAGATGATGACTGCTACAATAAGGAGTAGGATATCTAAGCACCAACCATCAAACTTTAGAATCTTACCATTTAAAAATTGATCTCTTCAAGCAGTCACCTATGTCCCTTTCTTTTATCCAAAACCGGCCCCGAATGATACCCCGACATAGCAAACGCAAGTTCACCTTTGAATCCCTGTGTTGTCAGTTATAACAAAATCATCCCATCAATGAATTCATGTTACTTCACCTTTGACATCTCTTTATATGCATCCACCTATTGAAAATATTACTGCAAGTAGTCAACGTTGAACATCGCATTTGTTAGTTGAATTTTTGTGGATCGGTTTTCTTTGAGAAATTCCATCTGCCCTCTTCCTTGCAATTTTCGTTCGGTGATTTTTTTCCTCGGTTGCAATACCCTAATCGCATCTCCTTTTTCCCCTTAAACGATAGCTCCTCTCTTTTTTCTGATTTTTGGTACCTTGGCGATACAATGCCTTGTGCAATGGCCCAGTTTGCATTGGGTCAGGGCCGCCACTCTCTCTCTCTCTATATATATATATATACATAAATAAGATTTATAAATAAATTGAATTATAAAGAAATGTTCCTTGTATAAATGATTTATGGAAACATGGTATAGATATTAAAAGTCTAAGTTTTAAAAATGAAATTAATATAAAAGAATGAGTTTTGAAACTCTTTCAAATTGAAAATGGTTAAGTGTTTTAAAATTTTAGTTGGATGCATTGTTAAGTAAAATGAATGTAAACTTAAAATTCAATTTATTTGAAATTCAATTTATACCGAAAATTTAGTCATTTGAAAAATATATATAGCTTTGGCAATATGTGGCAAATAATTTAAGTAATACTAATTTAAAAAATATAGATGAACTTAAAATGATGAACCAATTAAAGTTTGGCCATTGAAATATAAGTAATATTTAAAGAAATGATTCTGTAATGATTTTAATTTAAATGGAAAATGTTAAGTAAATGAACATATATTAATATGAATGATCTATGTAAATGGAAATTGGAAATATCAAAAACAAATTGGCATGCTTTGAAATACCAATATAATACGATACATAAGTAGCACGTGTATCATTTGTTTGCATGACAGTTTTGATCCAAGATTCGAGTGCATTGTTTCTAGGTAATTCACAACGATTTGAATAGGATTTTTTCACTTGATTGTTGAGGCAAACACTTTATATAGTTTTTTCATATAATTTTGAAGTTTTTCATCATAGTGTATGGTTATGTGGGGAAAACTGAGAATTCTAATCAAGAAGCTAGACTAGAATTCACAATAGAGTAATCGGGGTTATCGATACTAGTTTGAAAGAGAAATTATTTGATCGAACAAACGATCAAATTTGATATTTCATAAGATTAATATATGCACACTGAATGGGCCAAAATTAATTTTTGAATAATATGTTTGTTGGCTTGTTCAGTGTTTGGAAATGAGCTTCAACGTTGTTCGCGGTAATATGAATAATCGACTAAGTAATTACTCGTGGCTATTGAGCATGAGATATACTTAGTAGTTTATTTAACATCCTTGTGCGATGTGGAGATTTTTGAACCTAGATAAACTCGTTAAACTTTTAGTTTCTAGTAATGATTAATACTGTTAAGTTTGTATATGTGTTGATTTCTGAAATTGTTTGTAAAAGACGTAAATCAAACAGTGATAAATTATGGAATCTTAGTTCACTGATTTTAAAATTTACATTGAAACGATTATAAGTAAATAGTATATCGTAATTGAGATATGATAACATTAAATTGAACTTGATATTGATTTGAATATTAAGTAAGGATGTTGATGAAAATAAAGTAAAGATATTGATATGAATATAAATTCTCAAATATATATGTGAAATGTATATTTAAATGAGTATTTGAATAGTAATTATGAATGGAATTTATTTTACGAAAATTGAGAAAATTTACCAATAAATTTTGTAACTAATTGAATTTGAACCTATCAACTTGATATAAATGGAATTCGCATAAGTTATATTGAAATTTCCCTTTTGAACATACATATAAAGTGATCTCTAAGAGATATTCGAAATATCAAGAACCAATGTTCATCGAACATGAAATGAATCCAAAAACTATGAATACTAAAATATTAAAATTTGGAAATCGATGATCTTATTTTTATATAAGTGTGAAATTGAAGTAGCTTTGGAATCTATTGTTTATTAAAATCTTTGAATTCGACAAAGGTTCAATATTGAAAAGAACTTTGATTCTTACATAAAAAGAAAATTATCTAAGTATGTAGCAGATTCCATACTAATGATTTGGAAATATTCGACTTAAAAAATATCTTACGTAAATGGAATTATATAAGTACGACATATACGAAATGAAAAATACTATGTATAATATCATATGTTCTGAAATTGAAGATATGGGAAGTACAAACATTGGAGTCCTACTCAGTAGGATTGCATTGAAACTATACTTGGTAGTTCCATTGGAAGTCGGGACCTACTTGGTAGGATCACGTCGGATTCTCACTAGATGAAGCCGCGTCGGAATCTTACTCGGTAAGATCGCTTCGGAATCCCACCGTGTGTGGTCACATCGGAGTGCACTCGGTGGGTACAACCGGAATCGATGATACTTATTTTATATTGATTGATAGCATAAATCAAGGGCGGTAATTATCTACATTACTATTGATTTCTATTGGGATAATAGATGTAACCATTTGCATACTACGATCTATCATTTTTTTTTCACTGCGTAAATCGAGGGTCATGATTGTCTGTCATCAATTTCTACTGGAATAGTAGATGCAACCACTTGCGTGTTGCAATCTGTGAGTTGTTTTCATGGCGCAATTCGAGGGACATTGTATAGTAGTTATTCCATTGGAATAACGGTGTAACCGTTGCGTACCTTCGATCCATAAGGGGGAGTGTTTTCCGTGTCTATTTTCAAAAAGATTTTTAAGTATCCACTGGATGTCGAAACAAGTCTGGTGCTTTTAATAAAACTGAAATTAAGTAGATTATGACATTTCAATTAAAAGAATCAAAAATAAATTATAACTTACATTTTGCGTTGAATTGAATTAACATTTAATGGAATTAATAATATATTTTGAGAAAAGTAAACTTTATGTTTTCATTCTAAAGTTGATATAATTTTGTAAAAAGATAAATTTGAATTTTAAAATAATATTTTATGATGAGATGGAAATGACTTTGGACATGAAACTTTCTGAATTTGAATTTGGGTTGCATGTGTTTATTTTAATTCAAAGAAATTTAATCGATCGTAATAATACAAATTTATTTAAAATTTAAAATATTGTTGTAACATCAATTAATAATAAAATGACAAGACATAGTTTTCAAAATATAAATATTTTACATGGAATGATTTTAGAAAATTTATGATTAAACATCGAAGTTCATTTTATCGAATTTTGATTTAGCTAGCTCTGTTTAAGTCAATAAATCGACCAGCAATTATAGGCCACAAATATAACGTAAACAATAAAAGTTCACAAGAACAATAAAATATAAGTTTTCACTATCATGTTCATATGTTGAGCTTGTAATTACTGCATCTTTATTTTGTAACGTGAATTGACTCACATAAGAATGTTGTAACAACCCGCCCGTAATGAGTCGAAATTCCAACCCAGAAAAGGCCCATCGAAACTTAGAGCCACTATAAATGAATCGTTGGTTCCTATAAGGATTAACTTAAAAATATATACAGAGCAATCTAAAATGAAAATAGAACTCACACAACAGATGGGAAACAATATAATAGCATAAATATAAGATGTACCAATTATTAAAACCACAATTCAGAATTACAACATGTCTCAAATTTCAAGGTACATCATCATTATGCATCCCAATTACATAACAGTAGTAGTAAATAAGCAGTAGCCATAATAACTAGATCTTCAAGAGGCTCCTACTTCAAGAGATCATCCTTAATCACATGTCTCACTTATTGTCCAATTAATGTTAATAGGAGGGAGGTCAGTACATAAAGTTATGGTGAATGAAATACACGTAAGTTAAGAAGGCTATTCCCTAAAACTGGCAGTTGTAAACTTTTCAGTTTATGTCTTCGTAAATGACACACAAGGAAAACATATAGGGAAGACGTCTTAAAAGTCACTTAATACCCCAAAACTAAATTAAGGGCAGGCACCTCCTATGGTCACTTTAATACCATATTTATTTAGGGTGGACATCCCTATAGTCACTTAATATCCAATGGCAGACCCCAAGCCACTTAAGACCATATTCTAACGTTAAACATTATAAATGATAATCCTCTTATAGGGAGATAAATAGCAACGACTATTAATACCAAGCTTTGGGTCAGGAACACGTCTTCTTATAAGAAGACCCCACGGCGAACCCTCTTGTTACTATCTAGCTACCCCTATAGGTGAACTCCTAGCCACTTAATACTTCCCTCAGATGGTGGTTCCTTAGGCCTTGTATACATAATTCATCCCTAAGTCATCCCTCACTAGGCCCTAGATAAGAAGCAGACATTACTTAGAGAACTACCCCCATACACGTTATTGTCTGTTAGGACCATTTAATACCTTAATAGGAGCAAGGCGGACCCAATAACCATTTGCTTCTCAAAGGGCGGTCCCAAGTGACTTAGGTCTTGAATTAAGGAGTGAACCTTAGGAACAAACCCAATCCTAACCACTTAATACCCAATAAGAGATAGGTCATCCACTTAATACCTTTTCTCAAGATAGACCTACTTTGCACACACACACACACACACACACACATATATATATATATATATCTATGTGTGTGCGCACGTACACACACAAAAAAGTTGCCTCACATTAGGCCTACTACTTGTAGATGTTAGATTTGCTGGGCGGTTCTGGGCAAGCTTATACTACAAGTTAGGCCTAACCTCCCATCATAGCGTACTAGTTATAATGGCTTATTGCACCTAGACCTCTCACATTAACCAGATTTACTTGTAAGCACTGGATATGCCAGTTGGTTCCGGGTAAACTTCTACTACAAGTAATAGTTAACCTCATATCCATGTGTCAT
The DNA here is from genome assembly GCA_030737875.1 of Allium sativum. Lineage (NCBI taxonomy): Eukaryota > Viridiplantae > Streptophyta > Magnoliopsida > Asparagales > Amaryllidaceae > Allium > Allium sativum. Next base: position 415,120,285 of record CM060913.1, on the reverse strand, counting down.
TAATATTAATTAAGTCATTAACTCACACGCATACAACCATACAAAACCTATGGGGACATTTAAATTCTATTCCTAATTTAATTGTATTTATAACGCACGTAATACACATTTATATACGTTGATTACATTATATATATATATACAAACGTAAATTAAGCGAATGCGATTAGCATCCTTACCATGTTTTTGAAATGTCAATCGTATTGAATTCTTAAGGTGTACAAGTCATTTTCCCATATTTTCCCTCTACCATAACATAAGTATGCATACAAAAATAAAATTGGAAAACAATCACAACATATAAACTTGCAACCCAGGTCTTTACTTGATTATTGCAACAATAAAAGACGAACACATCATCAACTAAATATGTTTATGACCCCTATTTTGAATAGACTCCTTTTCTTATGTTTGTTTATGCGCAAAACATTAATATATATATATATATATACACACACTAGGTAATTCGTTCAAATTCTCTATTTTGAGAAATAGAGATTCAAACCTATTGAATTTACAAACTATCCAAATCTTAATCTTTTTCCCAAAAACCAAACATTTGAATTTACAATAAAAATAGAATAAAAAGGAATCCAATCAATATTGAAAATCCAAACAATATAGAAAATCATACAAAAGAATTATATTCTTCTTTTATTATTACAACTCAAAACCCAAATACAACTTGATTAAATATTTCTACAAACAATAAAATAAACAGAGGATTTAAGGGGTTTAATTATGTTTTCTTTTCGTATATCCCAAATTCCCCAAGGCACAACATCCAAATCTTTAACTATCAGATTATAGAAAGTAGTAACTTAAATGGATTCCACTCAAAGAGCTATTAGGAAAAGTAGTAACAAGATTGAATAGAACAAAAATTGGATTTGGCCTTCAATAACGAAAGTATGCACCAAGCGTTTCATATATATGTATATATATATATGTATGTATATGTATATATATAAGAATCACCATTAAAATCTTACATATATATATATACATATATGATGAATCTTAAATCTAAATACTAAAACAAGATAGAGAATATATAATAGATTAGAATAGATTTAGAGTAATAGAAGAAACCAAAAACCTTCAAGCTTTCTAGAATTTGAGATAGAAGAAAGGCATAATGGAGGCGCAGAGGGTAATGGTTGTAGGGGTTAGAATGAGGGTTTGATTAGTTTGATTAAATCTAAATAGTCTAGTTGATATATATTATAAATAAGTCCCTACATAAAATAACCACCACTAGTTTCCCTACAAGAGGGCGGTCGACACCCCCTAGGAGGGCAATCGACACCCCTTCTAAAGTGGTGGTCGACCCTCCTTCTGGGGATAGGCCAGGAGGAAAATCCCCAAAACGTTACTTTTTTTTATCGTTCGTTGATTAATTCTCTTTATTTCTTTCCTTAGTTAATTTATTCTTGTCCCTTACTGTGTGTGAATATACACACATAAGTTTGAAATGAAAGGGAATATTCTTTTCATGCTTATACTATTTAATATATTCCTAGCTTATATATATGTTTATTTAAAAATCAAGCCTTTATGTATTAATATATACATACTACTTAAATAATTAATAAATTTTGCACACGGACTCCGTTTTCAACAAATAAAATATGAAAACGGATCAGAATCTCGCCACGAATGCAACTACAGTACTTTAATCTTTAGTGGCCCAATTCTTAATTTTTCAAAATTCCATTTCCAGCCTTTTTTTATATTATTAATTATTACTATTTATTTTTAAATAAAATTAACCTATGTCTAAATTAAGTATATTTTACAGGCTGCTACATTCTCTCCCCTTATTAGAGATTTCATCCCGAAATCTTTTGAAGAGGCGAGGAACACAACTTGCTCTAAACAATCATGTTGTACACCCATGTTATTTTAGAAACATCCATAACTCATAGTGATTATGAACTGCAACTTGGTGTAACGAGCTCAGTCCTAGCGTGTAAGTGTAATAAGTGATGTAATATGCATGCAAAGCATCATAACATGCATTTAATACTACATGAGTGCATAGTGCATTTGTGTTACATTCATATCCTACCATCCAATTTAGTAACCACGATGCATCCAAAAACGATAATTTGAGGGAAAATAATTACCTGGAAAAAGCTCTGGATAAGTAAGTCTAATCTTCTCCTTAGTTTCCCATATGCTCTCCACAGGGTAATATCCCCATTAAACTCGTACAAGTCGAATAGATATGTTGCAGAGTAGTTTGATTCTATGCTCCAGGATCCAAGCAGTGGCACGGGGCACCCTAGACTCCAACTCGAGGCTTCCTATGCCCCCAATATCGTCAAGCTTGAGTTTGTCGGCTGAACTGTGAAGGCATTTGCAAAGATGGGAAACATGAAAAACGTTGTGGATTCCCGATAAACACTTGGGAAGATTTACTTGGTAAGCCATCTTCCCAATCCGATCCAAAATCCCAAAAGGCTCAATAAATCTGGGAGCTAACTTCCCAGTCTTTCCAAATCGAACAATCTTCTTAAGAGGAGAAACCTTAACAAATACCAAATCTCTAATATTAAATTCCAATACTCTCCTCCTATCATCATATGATTTTTTTCGGTCTTAGGTAGCCTTCGTTCTCTGCCAAATCAAAGTGATAATCTCCGTGGACTTACAGATAAGTTCCAGGCCGACTAAAACCTTGTCGGTAACCAACAAGTTGGCGGTTTGCATGGATGTCCATACAAAGCTTTGTAAGGGGCCATACCAATCATCGCTTGTTAACTGTTATTGTAAGAAACTCAAGCAGAGGTAAGTGTTGCTCTCGTGCTGCTCCAAAGTCAACTATGCAAGCACTGAGCGGGTCTTCTAAAACTTTACTAACTCCTTATGTCTGGCCGTCTGTCTGTGGATGATAGGTTATGATCAAACTTAGGGTCCTTCCCAATGCTTCTTGAAGACTCTTCCAAAATTCGCTAGTAAGTAATGGATCTTTGTCACTCGCTATAGTAGATGGAATCCCATGTAGCCTAATGATCTCCTTAACATACAATTGTGCTAACAAGGCGGTGGTTCTGTTCTTCACGATGGGAATAAAATGGGTACTCTTCATTAATCGATCCACTATTACCCAAATAGCCTCATTACCTTTCTTACTCCTAGGAAGCCCATCAATGAAATCCATGGAAATGTGCTCCCATTTCCAAGTGGGAACCTTTAATGGTAATAAAAGTACTCTAGGCTTCCTTTGTTCCGCCTTTACTCTTTGGCAAGTTAAGCATCTAGAAACAAACTCTGCCACATCTCTCTTCATTCCTTTCCAATAAAAACTCCTCTTCATGTCCTTAAACATTTTATCACCTCCAAGGTGAATGGTCATCCTTGATCTATGGCATTCTTATAGAATCTCTTTCCTAAGATCCAAACTCTTAGGGACACAAATCCAGCCATCTCTTCTCAAACTATCACTACTATCAATAGAATATCTACTAGAGTGAGGGGAAGATTATCCCTTATAAACTTTTTCCTTATCTCCTTCAACTCATCATCAAGGTCTTATTCACCCTCGATTCTTTCCAATAAAATTGGTCTTATCTCCATCACTCCAAGAAACCCTTGATCTTCCTCATATGGTGTTGCATATTAAAACTAAAGAGAACTCTAACTGTCTGTACTCGGTAATCGCACTACAGACAACATGCTTCCGACTTAAAGCGTCGGCCATGACGTTACCCTTTCCAGGGGTATATTGAGTGGCGAAATCAAAAGATTATATTCCATCCATCTCTGCTACCGATGATTCATATCCTTTTGAGAAAACAAATATCTAAGGGACTTATGATCTATGAATAACTCGAACTTTTCTCTAAGAAGATAATGCCTCCACATCTTAAGAGAGAAAACTCCTATTGCTAACTCCAAATCATGGACGGGATACCTTTCTTATGATTCTTGAGTTGTCTATTTGCATAGAAAACTACTCTTCTCTCTTGCATGAGGACTACTTCTAACCTGGTCCTACATGCATTGATGAAAACAGTGGGCATCTTGGCTCCGTCTGGTATAATCAAAATAGGTGCACTTGTGAGAGATTCTTTCAATCTTTCAAGGGCTTTCCCACACTTCTCAATCCATACAAACTTATGATCCTTCTTTGTTAGTTGGGTTAAAGGGGTGGCAATCTTTGCGAAGTCCTTAATATACTTTCGGTAATAGCTACTAACCTAAGGAAGCTTCTAACCTTTGTCACATTTCGAGGTATCTTCCACTCTTGGACGACTTCTACCTTAGCGAGGTCTACTACTAATCCATTCCCCAAGAAAATATGTCCTAGAAACTTGACTTCTTTATTCCAAAAGTGGAATTTCTAGAATTTGGCTTTAAGCTGGTGCTCTCTTAGGATTCTTAGGACCCTTCTCAAGTAATCTTCATGCTCTTTGGAAAAAATAAGGATGTTATCTATGAACACAACCACGATATTATTGAGTATGCCCTAAAATACCCTACTCATCGGGTCTACAAAGAAAGCGGGGGCATTCGTCAATCCAAAAGGCATAACCTCCCACTCAAATAGTCTATCTGGCGTCGTATACGTTTTCTTGGGATTACTCTCTTCTGAAATCCTTAGGTTGTGAAATCCAGTAGCCAAGTCTAACTGGGAAAATATTTGGGCTCCTCCCAAATGATCAAACAAGTCGTCAATTCTAGGTAAGGATACCTATTCTTTTTGGTCAGCTTATCAAGTTCCCGGTAGTCCACCCATAATCTTAAAGATCCATCTGATTTCGTGATAGACACTACTGGGGCACCCCACTCTGAGGTATTCCTACGAATGAATCCTTTCTGCAACAGTTTCGAGATTTGCTTGTCTAACTCGGTAACTCTCTCCTTTCCTAAGGAGCCATGTGCCTTAAAAATAATGCAACAAGCCTCACATCCTTTCGAGGTCTATTCTAAAAGATATCGCTCGGTGGGGTGAGAGCCCCACAACTTCCTCAAAAAGGCCAAGAAACTCACATACAACTGGCACCGAGTATGGTTGTGATGACCGCCCATAACCCCTGCACCAAACAAGAGGAAAAGTGCGCTGAAAGAAGTGCCAGACAGCTATGGACGATCATCAAAGTATGATAACACAAGTGAAACCTATCATAAATCTCATAGTGCAAGGATAAAATATAATAGAATATATACAACAGGCAATGTTAGTGAAGCATATTTCAGCAGAAATCTCCAATTTTCAAAACAATAAGAAAGTATATCCTTACACCAGGATTACAACATACGTCTGTACAAATTTGCCTCACTATATCACTCAAAGTAGAATATCAAACAGCGGAAAACCCAAACACTATATAGTAAGAGAGATGGTACGCCAGCCTCCTGCTCGTCTCCGAACTGCTACATCATCCTTACTAAGTTATCACCTGTTACTTGTCACCTAGTTTGCCCACCCAAAATTGGATGAACAACCCAAGGTAATAAGAGGGAAACATAAAACCTTGATTGAGACAATAGTCTTAGTGAGCGATAAAACAACTAACAAACTTCATCAATAAAGTATATGAGAATAAGTAGATTAACAAACCAATCTACCAAACACCAGCGAAGAACACAACTCCCATCTTCCCACACATCAGACAGTGGTAGCCTTTACAACAAACATTTCAACCATGCGACCAAGGCATTCCAAGCAACCATTCAATCATGGTAACCAGAAGTAATCCATAATAACACTCATAATATCCAGATTATACATCTCATGTAAACCATCTTAACCGAATTCGACATCCCTCAAGCACAAGCCCCAAAGATCTAAACCGATATTAGACAAGCACCCAAGAAACATCTCCTCCGATGTCGAACAATCTAGAGACGGTACAAGCAAGACAAACAACCATACAAGATAGACTCTGGCTGTCACTGCCAATCCTACTTCGAAACCATCGTTAATCATATGACTGGCCCTATCATACTGCCAACCATCAAGGGCTAACAGTAACCCCGGTTCTAGCAAAAAACCTATAAGCCTTGCAACTGGTATGTATCTAGGCCTTTTCAACCGATACCCAGGGTACTCGACCTACATCTCATCTTTTAGGTGCCCCTATTATACCCCTACTTTGAACCCGCTAGAACCTACGACAACAATAATTCCTCGGCCTTCAGTATCTCTAGTCATCTTCACTTACGATTATCCATACACTTAGAACACTTTAGAGCAACCATTACTTCACACGAGCCCAATACATCCTTAAATCATTCTTTCACATGAACTTAATGCATCCTTGAGTCATTCCACATTCGTTGTATACAAGTTACAACAAACAACGAACAAATCACATCACTTCGAACATCCTTATCTGGACTCTCGTCGAAGCCACCATCACCATCGAACCAAACAACTACAATATAAGGTTCAATATAGTCTATAGCATTATCACCCCACTCAGGACACCTTTGAGTTGTCATACCATTTGTTGTTCTACAATAATCAACGAACACCTTCAACACTTCAAATATTCCTACTTGAGTCCGCTTCGAAGTCACAACATCATTGAGCCAAATTACATCACTGCGCTACGGCTAGGGTTTGGGAGATCGCCCCCGAAAAATATTTTTTCAGGCCTTTTTATTCAAATCCGGGTTGTAACCAAAAATATAATTTTTCCAGAAACGACCCTGTGCGACCGACCCCTTAGTGCGAATAACCCATTTAACATCACGGCCTACCGACCACCATCATCTCACAACCGACCGACCAACTTGCTCGACCGACCCGCTCCCAAGTTGCTCCAAAACACTACCGACCCAACCCTCTTGCATGGCATGACCGACCAGAAGTGTGACCGAGCCCTCTTCTTCGATTATGACCGACCCGACCCTGGAACCAGCCTTTTACGTTACAAAACTGGCATGACCCCCAAGGTGACCGACCTGATCGTTCAGCCAAGGACCGACCCACTACTCAACCCTACGATGCTGAACCATACCACTCAACCCGGCCTTCTCTGCTCAATTCCAAGCTCGCTCCGTCCCTATTTTCCTATGCTCGCTCGACCGAATCTGCTTCTTGTCTTGTTCCCCGAGAAAACCACACCATGGTGCGACCGACCCTTCACGTCCGACCCAAAACAAGCACCACTCCAATGCAACTCCAATTTCAACCAAAACTTCTCCAGTCGACACATTCGATGAAACCAACTAATATGATTCATTCAACACAACCACAAGCATGTTATGAAACCAATAACATCACCAATTTAGTAATTTCATCAACAATTAAGTAAAATTCACCAAAATCACCATAAATGTAAATGTGAACAAAACTATGGATCTAACTTGCATAATCATATGGAATAGCATAGAAATAAGATAGAATCATGAATTTAAATTTACTAAATGAGATCATAAGGTGACTCATACAAAAATGAACTTATAATGGTATAGAACTATGTTTAAACACCTGAATTAGATGAAAAACATGAACAAACACTCATATACTTCATTGAATCCATGTGAGAGATGCAAATCACTCACCGATTCACCAAAATAAGCTAAAATCAATGTAATAAGATTCCGGATAGCAAGAACTTCGCACCAAACCCCTTGATCTGATGAATTCTTGCTTCAGTTGATGTAGACCTAGCCTCCAATGGCATAGATCCATGATTTCCCTCCTTAGATTTTGATTTTAATGGTGGAAAGGTGTTAGAGGAAGGAGGAACACAAGGCCACCAAATGAGAGAATGAGATAAGTAACCCATTCTCTATACCCGTCACCCCCTATTTATAGTTTCCACCTTCCTACTAATGGGCCTTCCCAATTCAGCCCATCGTGGCTCAGAATCCTGAACAACCAACTGAAAAACCTTAAAACAACAATTCCTCCCAAACTGTTGAGCCAAATTTTTAATGTAACCACTCTACGGAAAGACAACCATCATTTCTTTTCAATGGCACAGGTTTCACCACCTGATTCGACCTAAGTCAAAAGTTATGCCATGTACAAGACAGATAGGGGCAAAATGGTCACAAACAAAATTGGTAAAAATTATGGACATGTCTTACATCCTTATAAACAACATATTAAAAGATGAGAATGATCTAACCCTCGGGGAATAAAATAAAAATATTTTATGATCTTTTGATACGTAAAATGTGGGCTGTTACATTTCCTCCCTTAAGATTTTCTCCCCTTAAATTCCAACAAGAAACCAAAACAATTCCACATGCCTGTCATCCATGGGCAACCAATTCTATCATCCAAACTAGCGGTCATCAGACCATGCATCCGTAGTCTTATCCTAGCACGCAAAATTCTAATCAATACTAGCAAATATAACAACAATAACAACAAGCTAAAATGATGTAATGATGACGCGATATCAATGGGTCATACAGCCGAAGAGTTTTGGGATGGGTCGTCTTTGTACCCTCCTCTGTCTCCCACGTACCATCGTCGCCATCCTCGCTCCATTGTGCCTTAACAAGTTTAACCATCTTCCTCCTAAGTTTTTTCGTGTCATTTACCACAACACGAAGTGGCTTACGAGGTCTCGTAACTGCGGCTTCGGCTTCTAGGTTTTCATATTGTTTAGGAGATACTACCACCTTCGGATCATGCACATATTTTGTAGAAATGATTCACGAAAAGCGTTATGCACACCAGGCATTTTCTCGAGTAACCCTAACTTATGTGCAGCTTCCCAATTCGCTCGACTACAGGTAATGGTCCAACAAACCCAGGAGCCAACTTACCTTTACTTTCAAATCTAACCATGTGCTTCAACGGTGAAACCTTCAAAAAACCCATGTCGCCAACGTCAAATTCCAAATCTTTCGATGCTTATCAGCATAACTCTTCTGACGATCTTGGGATGCCTTCATTCGTTGCTGAATGATTTCGATACAATCTGAGGTCTCTCTAATCATCTCAGGCCCAAATATCAACTTATTCCCAGTTTCTAACCAACATGCCGGAGAATTACATGGCCTCTCATACAATGCCTCGTATGATGCCATCCCAATGGTAGACTAGTAGCTATTATTATATGCAAACTCAATTAGATGTAGATGGTCTTTCTATGATCCTCCGAAGTCCAACACACAAGCCCTCAGGAGATTTTCCAACACTCGCTTAACTCTCTCGGTTTGACCATCAGTTTAGGGATGAAATGTCGTACTCAAGCACAACTCGGTTCCCAAAGCTTCTTGCAAACTTCTCCAAAATCCACTCGTAAATAATGGATCTTGGTCACTCACTGTACTCTTTGGGACACCATGGAATCGAACTATCCCTTTCACATAAAGTTCAGCCAATTTTGATGCCGTCATAGTCGACTTGACAGGAATGAACCTTGCACTTTTGGTCAAGCATCCACGATGACCCAAATTCCTTCGTTTCCTGCGCTAGTTCTAGGTAGTCTATTGACTAAGTCCATCGATATCTGCTCCCACTTACATGTAGGAACTTCCAATGGCTGAAGCAAACCACTCAGCTTTTCTGTTCAGCTTTCACCAACTGACAGTTCATGCACTTGGGAATAAACTTTCCAATATCTCGTTTCATCCCCTCTCCGTAGTAGACTTGCCTCTTATCCTGATACATCTTATTACCACCAGGATGAATCGTCAACTTTGAGTGATGACATTCCCTCAGAACCTCACTCTCAATCATCAATATCAGGAACAATTGGTCGTCCTTGTTTTCGAAGCCAACCTTCTCGATCGACTTCGAACTCTTTGTCTTCTGGTTCCAACTTCTTGATAAACTCGACAATCTTTGCATCTCGCTTTTGGCTCTCACCAATCCTTTCAATAAGAATAGGTCTTATCGAATCATTTCAGGTTCCAATTCACAACTTGGCCTGAAATCGAATCTCGCCAAATACTTAAGGCACTTCCATTCTGAAAACATCGCTCCCAAACTCGCATGTCTTCGACGCACTATCCTTTACCACTTGCAATTGGTGAAATTTCATTGCCAAATCCATTTGATAGAAAACACTTTGACGTTGTAAAGATGATCAAACAAGTCATCGATCCTCGATAACAGATACTTGTTATGTTTGGTCACCTTGTTCAGCTCGCGGTAGTCCTTACACAATCTCTACAAGCCACCATACTTAGTTTGCAAATACACTGGTGCACCGCATTCGGAAACATTCATTCGAATGAATCCTTTCCCAAACGAACCTGCGCCTCTAATTCTCGCTGTCCCTTAGGCGCCATCCGTCTAAGAGGCATAACGATAGGTCTAACACCCTCGACTAGATCGACCCTAAACTCAATATCACAATGTGGCGACAACTCTTTGACTTCGCCAAAGACATCCTCAAACTCACTTGCGGTTAGCATGGACGATAAGTCTTCTTGTGAAATTCCAAGCGAATACAACAACTCACGAGAACGCCATCTTCGGGTTACTCCGAATCAACACCTTTCGCCCTTCCACACCCCCGACTCTCATCCCTACCTTTTCGCAATTCACTTCTGTTGCACACCTCTTAGGCCAATCCATACCCAAGATGATTTCAAACCAAGCGAAAGTTACAACTAAGCAACCACTTAGAAATGCGCATCCATAATCAATAATATTGGATCCACAAAGTGTGCAAGGAGCAAATGAACCCATATTAGATTAGTTACAACCAAAGGTCTATTACAACTTCAAGTTCCAAACTTATTCGACATACAGTCTTATTATAGGTAAAAGAAAGCGGTGCTCTAGTACCAAATAGAACTCAACAACTCCATTAGAAGAAAGCGTATATCCAAACTAAATACAGCTTCTTCTAATTCTCATCAGGAAGGCAATAGGGAATTGGAGTAGCTTCCAGAACACATGCTTCCTCCGGTTGCTTATCCTTCAGAAAATCTGGACATTCTTTCTTCTTATGCCCAGGCTTGCCGCATTTAAAGTGATTCCTTTCGGCTCTTGGCTTCTTACAGTCCTTGGCATAATAGCCCTTTAGCTGACAGTTAAAGAAAATGTCATTCTTCTTGGGTTTCTTCTTTTCCCTATTCAGCTTCCTTGTTTTATTGGGGCCAGCAAGAGTTTCTTCGTGAGGTTCATGTCTGTTTCTGCAAGCCTCAACCTAAGAAGCATTGATCCTCTCTCCTCGCTCCTTGGCCCGACGTCAGAGCTGCTCTAAAGATATACCTCTTCTTAACTCATCTTCTTATCTATAGGAGAATAATCTCTCTGTCTCTTAGCGGAATTATCCCTAGGTACATGTACAAGAACTCCACGCCTTATTGTCGCTTCTGGAATGGCATGCTTAGCAGGACAGTGCCATCATGGTCCCGAACATAACTAGACATTTTGGCATAACAGCGAAAGCTTCCAACTGGTTGCCATCGCCCGCCCTTCCAGTCATAGGCTCGTCCCTTGTAGTGTTTCCTAAAGTTTGACATCTCATTCTAAATATGAAAACTAGAATGATTACTCCACATAGAAAATAACTTATATAAAGTACAAACGCTACTATACTATATAGTATCATATAGTATACATCCAATTGAAATCTACAAATACGTCTATCATATGTAATTACGTCCTCGAACTTTGGCTAAAATCGTTAACCAAAGCTCTGATACCAAATGTGACGACCGCCCATAATCCCTGCACCAAACAAGAGGAAAAGTGCGTTGAAAGAAGTGCCAGACAACTATGGACGATCATCAAAGTATGATAACACAAGTGAAACCTGTCGTAAATCCCACAACGCAAGGATAAAATATAATAAAACATATACAACAGGTTATGTCAGTGAAGCATATTTGAGCAGAAATCTCCAATTTTCAAAACAATAAGAAAGTATATCCTTACACCAGTATTACAACATATGTCTGTACAAATTTGCCTCAATACATCACTTAGAGTAGAATATCAAACAACGGAAAACCCGAATACTATATAGTAAGAGATATTAGTACACCAGCCTCCTGTTCGTCTATGAATTGCTACATCGTCTTTACTAAGCTATCATCTGTTACCTACCATCTAGTCTGCCCACCCAAAATTCGATGAACAACCCAAGGTAATAAGAGGGAAACATAAAACCTTGAGTCAGACAATAGTCTTAGTGAGCGATAAATCAGCTGACAAATTTCATCAATAAAGCGTATGAGAATAGGTAGATTAACAAACCAATCTATCAAACACCAGAGAAGAAAACAACACCCATCATCCCCTACATCGGACAATGGTAGCATTTACAACAAACATTTCAACCATGCGACCAAGGTAATCCAAGCAACCATTCAATCATGGTAACCAGAAGTAATCCATAATAACACTCATAACATCCAGATTATACATCTGATTAAACCATCTTAACCGAATTTAACATCCCTCAAGCACAAGCCCCAAAGGCTTAAACTAATATCAGACAAGCACCCAAGAAACATCTCTTTTGATGTCGAACAATCTACGTGAGACGGTACAAGAAAGACAAACAACCATACAAGAAAGACTCTGGCTATCACTGCCAATACTGCTTCGAAACCATCGTTAATCGTATGACTGGCAATATCATACTACCATCCATCAAGGGCTAATGGTAACCCCAGTTCTAGCAAAAAAACCCATACGCCTTGCAACCGATACGTATCTAGGCCTTTTCAACCGATACCCAAGGTTCTCGACCTACATCCGGTCTTTTAGGTGCCCCTATTATACCCCCTGCTTTGAGCCCACAAAATCTACGACAACGATAATACCTCGGCCTTCAATATCTCTAGTCATCTTCACTTGCCACTATCCATAAGCTCAGAACACTTTAGAGAAACCATTACTTCACACAAGCTCAATACATCCTTGAGTCATTCTTTCACATGAACTTAATACATCCTTGAGTCATTTCCACATTCGTTGTATACAACAAACAACGAACAAATCACATCACTTCGAACATCCTCATCTGGACTCTCGTCGAAGCCACCATCACCATCGAACCAAACAACTTCTATATAAGGTTCAATATAGTCTATAGCATTATCACCCCACTCAAGACACCTTTGAGTTGTCATGCCATTCGTTGTTCTACACTAATCAAAGAACACCTTCAACACTTCGAATATTCCTACTTGAGTCTGCTTTGAAGTCACAACATCATTGAGCCAAATTACATCACTGCGGCTAGGGTTCGGGGGATTGTCCCCGGAAAATATATTTTTTCAGGCCTTTTTTGTTAAAATCCAAATCGTACCCGAAAATATAATTTTTGCAGAAACGACCCTGTGTGACCGACCCCTTGGTGCGAACGACCCCTTCAACATCACGCCCGACCGACCACAACCATCACACAACCGACCGACCCAAACAATTGCTCGACCGACCCGCTCCCAAGCTACTCAAAAGACGACTGACCCGACTCTCTTGCATAGCATGATCGACTAGAAGTGTGAATGACCCCTCATCTTCAATTATGATCGACCCTCCCCTGGAACCAGCCTTTCACGTTACAAAGCCGGCATGACCCCCAAATTTGATCGACCCGACCATTTAGGCAAGGACCAACCCACTACTCGACCCAACGATGCATGAGCCATACCACTCGACCTAGCCTCCTCTGCTAAATTCCAACCTCGCTCGACCGACCCTATTTTCCTATGCTCGCTCGACCGAACCTATTTCTTGTCTTGTTCCCCAAGAAAACCACACCATGGTGCGACCGACCCTTCACGTGCGACCCAAAACCTGCACCACTTTAATGCAACTCCAATTTCAGCCAAAACTTCTCCAAACGACACATTCGACGAAATCAACTCATCCGATTCATTCAACACAACCACAAGTACGTTATGAAACCAATAATATCAACAATTTGGAAATTTCATCAACAAATAAGTAAAATTCATCAAAATCACCATAAATGTAAATATGAACAAAACTACGGATCTAACTTGCATAATCATATGGAATAACATAGAAACAACACAGCATCATGGATTTAAACTTACTAAATGAGATCATAAGGTGATTCATATGAAAATGAACTTATAATGGTATAGGTCTATGGTTAAACACTTAAATTAGATGAAAACATGAATAAATACTCATATACTACATTGAATCCATGTGAGAGATGTAAATCACTCACGGATTCTCCAAAATAAGCTAAAATCAATGTATTAAGATTCCAGAAAGTAAGCACTTCGAATTAAACCCCTTGATCTAATGAATTCTTGCTCAATTGATTTAGATCTAGCCTGCAATTGTGTAGATCTATGATTTACCTCCTTAGATTTTTATTTTAATGGTGGAAAGGTTTTAGAGGAAGGAGGAACACAAGGCCACCAAATGAGAGAATGGGAGAAGTAACCTATTCTTCATGCCCCTCACCCACTATATATAGTTTCCACCTGCCCATTAATGGGCCTTCCCAATTCAGCCCATCGTGGATCAAAATCCTGAACTATCAACCGAAAAACCTTGAAACTAGGGGTGGGCATAAACCGCACCGCAATACAGAAACCGCCCAGACCGCACCGTAAAAGCAATGTGGAAAACTATACTAGATTCTCTCTTTAAAGAAAATAACCCGAACCGAATCGACACGCAATGATGTGTTTCGGTTGCGGTTTGAACTTTGACCAAACCGTATTAAACCGAACCGAACCAAATACCTACACTAATAATTTTATGATAAAAAAATAACTAGGTCCAATCTAATTTTTTATTTTATCGATGCATATTCTATTTTCAGCATAATATGTTATATTAATAATAATCGTTACCACAAAAGAAAAATTTATAGCTTTAGTATGATTGTTTCTATATCACTTTTTTGGGTAATATTAGTTATAATACTATTTGAGTCAGATTATTTAATGTTTATGCATTAATTAATGCTGATGTTTGGTTAATGTTTTTCATTAACGTAAAATTGAAGTATTCATACAGCTAGAAATCAATCTTTCAATTCAGGATTACACTTAACTTTTAAGTGACAATGTAACATAATTATAAATTGATTGCTGATGTAAGTAATTTTATTATTTGATTTTTAATACGGGTTCAAACCAAACCAAACCAAAACCAGACCGTATTACAATGAAACCAAACCGTAACCGAACCGTTTGAACGATTAGTATAATGGTTTGTAATTTTGATAAATCGTTTGATGCGGTGCAGAAGTGGTTTGGGCTCCAAACCGCGCCAGACCGAACTGTGCCCACCCCTACTTAAAACAGCATTCCTCCCAAACCGCTAAGCCAAATCTTTAATGTAACCACTGTATCGGATAGGCAATTATCATTTCCTTCCCAATGGAGCAGGTCTCACCACCTGATTTGACCTAAGTCAAAAGTTATGCCCAGTACAAGAATGACAGGGGCAAATTTGTCACAAACAAAATTTGTAAAAAATTATGGATATGTCTCACATCCCCATAAATAACATATTAAAAGATGAGAATGATCCAACCCTCAGGAAATAAAATAAAAGTATTTTATGATCTTCCGATACATAGAATATGGGTGATTACAATAGTCCTTCAAAATTAGAAGATAGAGAAAATAAGGTCGAACTCCTTTCCTATAAGGAATCCCTATGTTGTGGCCTCCGTGATTTCTCAAAAAGACCATTCTCCTATCGCAATTGAGGACGAATCCATAAAATTATAGTCATCCATACCCAAAATAAGTCCATACCCCACAAAATTAAGCACATACGCATCGACTAAGAAGTCGAAATCACTGATGTCCAATACCAGGTGTTTACGAACAATAAAAAGATGCATAACCCTCCAATAGTATTAGACACCTCTATCGGACGACTAGCAAAGGATAAGAGAATTTTCAAAGAGTCTACCATCATTTTAGAAATAGCTGAATGGATGGCTCCAGAATCAAATAGGTACACAAAGAATTTCCTAGAATAGAAATTATACCTTCCACTGCGGGATGTCCCTGATCCCTAGAGTCTAATTACGAATTGGCGCTACTTCTAGTGCATAGTTCTTCCCTCCTTGTACCATCCTTAGCTTTAGGAAGTTCCTCGCTAAGTGTCCATCTTCATGAAAGTTAAAATATTTCCCTTTAAACTCCACCTTTGCCAGGTTTACTCTACAGTCCTTCACTTCAAGCCCTTTCTTGTGGCACCTAGAACAAGTTTTGGCTTCCCTCTTGAATTTACCTCCTTTCTTCTTCTGCCAGTAATTCTTTTTCTTATTCTTCCCATCACCAAAAGTACCTTCTCCTTTATTGGTTGTCTTAACTTCCTTAACATTTTCAGCAGAACATAAGATAGCTACCTCAACCAAAGCCTCAAACGTAGCCCCAAATGTAATCCGTGCCAAAAGCATCTCCTTCAATGGTGAATTCAATTCCTTCACAAACTTAAGATCTTTATTCGTAGAGGTGTCCGCCAACCCTCTACCAAACTTAGACAACTCAATAAACTTTGCCACATAATCTTTTAACTCCATCTCTCCTTGCTTTAAATGGGTAAAAAATTTTCTAGCTATAGAGTCTTCTATACATTAGTTAGAAATTTGTTTTCGAAACGAGTCCTAAACTCTACCCACGTAAACACTCTACCCACGCTCTCTTGAGAACTTAGGTTCCATTATTCCGGGGCCTCCCCCTTCAAGTGCTAAGCTGCTACCCTATGCTTTAGTTCATCTTCCAATTGGGTAGCCAAAAAAAAATCCTTTCATACTCCGAGATCTAAGCTTTTGCATCCACAAAGTTCTCAGTTCTCGAAAAGGTCTTGCCTCTTAAGCTTATAAAATCTTCACAAATGGGAGGGAAATTGAGTGCACCATCAGCGGGATGAGCGGTTAGTTCCGCTGGGGCAGAATTAGCAACAGAGACTTGTTCCAATGTCCTAAGATACTATTGGAACCATTCTGACAAGTAACGAGGCCTTGCGTAGTTTCCCTGTTCAGGATCATTGTTGGCCATATCTATTATCTAAAAAAAGGAATAACCTTTGAGCGGACTTCCTACGATAGTATCAAGGTTGAAAAAGAAGGATAAGGTTGCCTAGCATAATCGCGTATGTTTTGGGGTATAGTACTTATATATAAATATAAACATATATATTTAAATATAGTTTTGAAAACCCTTTTCAAATAACAAATACGTCTCTCATACATATATTTCTCTATAATAGGGTAACCTATGCTCTGATACCAAATGTAATAACTCACCCAGAGTGGGCCTAAATTCCGACCTAAAGAAGGCCCATCGGAATTTACAACTACTTTAAACAAATCGTTGGCTCCTATAAGGATTAACTTAAATATATATAGAGAGCAATCTAAAATGAAAATCAGAGATTACACAGTGGATGGGACAAAATATAATAGCATAAATATATGTGTACCAATCATTAAAGCCATAATTCAAAATTACAACTGTTAACGATATTTTTCGTCAACACTGGAAATAAGGGAATGAATGTGGACTTGAGGGAGCTTAGGGATTATTTAGCTCCTACGAGCTTGAGTTAGTCACCGTTTCCAAGATATCAAGGTCTTAATCCCGAAGATTAGTTACTCTTCCTTCAAGAGGCGAGTATCACACTTGCGAGACTCAAGGACCGACAGTTACCTTGGGATAAGGGTCCTCTAAGCATAATGCAAGTTGGAAAGCTAAATGACTTGTAGAAGGATATTTTGGTAATAAGGAAGCATAGTGGAATGCAATCAGAAACATAGTAGAAAACAATATAATGTGCGGAAATAGTAAGAACATAGTGGTTCGGTTTGGATTGAACCTACATCCACTTTAAGGGATTTGATGATTTTATTCATGGTAGCAACTACAAACAAATCCCCAATTCGATTTACAAATTAGGATTGAGCTCCCTCAAATGATTATAAAATTTAAGAATGAGGAAAAAGTCCCCTAAAAATGAGACCCCTAGGGTCTTATTTATAAACAAATCCGACTCCCTTTTGTCATTAGCTCAGTAGGAGCCTCTTGTGGCAATAGAATATCAGCCGCTTGGCATCTTTTGGTTCTGGTAATTGTGTTTCGGCTATTTTCTTTCCTCTTGGAGTTGTTATCAGGTTTATCTTGTTCTCGGTCCTTAGTGATAGGCTTTCGGCTTCAGGACCATTGGGTTCGGTTTGGCTTTCGGAGTGTCGGTCTCGGATCTTGGAGCTTAACCCCGATGCCACCCTTCATATGTATTAGTACCAAGTCTTTTGGGATAGGTAGCTTCCGGAACCGCTTTTGCTCTTTAACATCAAGCTCTGGTTTCAATTTTGAGCTTTTATAACATAGCCGTTATGATTTCAATTCATATCTCTTCAGAACCTTTATCCCTTTCGGTATTGGCACTAAGCACATTAGTGTGGATAGCCCTTCTTCTCATGGGTTTTAGTTTACTTTTTGTACACGTTGTTATTGGTATCCGGGTGCCATATCTCTTGACTTTGGTGTTATTTTTCGTTTGAGCCTTCTTTGTTTTGGAAATGAATACCTTGTATCGGCATGTCTCTGAAAGTGGATTCTCTATTTTTCCTTCATGATGCTTTCGGTATTGCTACCAAGATGATGTTGGTAGTGATAGAACTTTCGCTGGGGATTCTGCCTTCATCTAGTCTTGATATGGTGCTTTCGGTACTTGACTTCTTCTTTTCATCCGTGTCGGCAGTAAGTCTTTCCGGTAGTCGACAGCGTTTTGTTCATTCTTAGGCTAGTGTCTTTGATTCTTCTTGAGCAGCGTTATGTTTCAGTACCGAAACAAGTGTTCTGGGTTATTCCACATAGCTTTTGGATATGGGCTTCCGCACAATACCCTTTCGCCTTAGCATGCTTATGATGTTGGAATCTGGTAACACTATTGATTCCCCCAATCTTTTATTATCGGTATTGTAGTTTTCGAACCTTCCTCTTGGTATTGTTTTAGCTACTTTCAGGGCTTTTCCAGCTTGATTCTGGTTTCGTTGTCTATAGTCCTTTTTCCTTCTGACTTAGGAGATTTCGCCTCTTTATATTTGGCTGATGCAAATTTTGGTGTTAACAGTTAGCCTCCCCTCCCCCAAGAATAAAGAGGCTTTTTCTTCTTTAGGACAAAAATCCATTGACTCCCGTATCTCCTTTCTGTAACTTAAGAATTGCTACATAAACTTTGTTATTAGTTTTAGTATGACACGAAATAATGATATAAGGAATGATATTAGGTTTACTCAGATAATAGCATTTGAGTTTGAGCCTTAAATTATGAAACCTTACTAGTATAACCCCACAATGTGTTCACATGGGTCTTTATAATGCGAATTCAGAGATTTAGGAATTTTCTCTTAATAGGGATAAGGAATTCAAAATTTAAATTAGGGTATTTAGCATTAATAGCCCATTCTTGAGAATGTGGAATAGCAATCTAAGATCCAAACTTGAATGTTTATGATATAAATTTAGGGAATCATTCCTAGCAATACATAGAGGGATAGAAACTCATATCTGAGTTCCTCATAAGTAAAGCTGGAGATCTTTGGGTATAATAGAAGTTCTAACAAAGTTACTTCAGTTTTTAGGCGAACTCCCCTTGTCTTATTCTGCAAATTATGTGGATTCTTCTTGGTGCATGGTCTCTCCTTGTGTTTTGAATATCTCTTTCTACGGTTTTACCTCATTATTCTGCATAAAGCTTAACATCTAACGGCTTTGTGTCAGTCTTGTGGGGGCGTGTATGATAACTTGCACACCCTATATGTGGCATTATTTGAATTATGACTAAGCAATAGATGAGCTTGTGATAACTAATATAACCACTTGCATTTGAATAGAAGTCGTGCATAATGTAAGTTTAGAGAAAATCCCTGTGCGAGGTATTGAGGGAACGTAGCTTTTGTTGCAAAGCTTCAGCAGAAAGCTTGGAATACCTACCCAAGTACTGACTAAGAAATTCCCTTTTGAAAATTAGATAATTGGCTTGGCCCCTTTCTTAAGGATGATAATAGGAACCCAGAAACCCTTTTCTAGAAGTCTTTAAGTCAAAGCTTTTATAACTATATCTGAGCATTGCGATAGGAGATTAAGGATCCATACCTGTTGGCATAGAGCTTTCAAGCCGAAACCCAGATTTGGCTATTTAATAGGAAATCAGAAATCCACTTCTTGTATTTTGATGGAAATTCTGAACCAACCCCAAATTCAGGTTTTTAATAGAAGACCAAAAATCTACTTTTGGCAATTAATAGAAGCCCCGATCCAAACTCAAATTCAGGTTTTTGATAGAGGACCAGAAATCAGCTTCTAGCAATTGATAGAAATCCCGAACCAAGCCCGAATTCGGGTATTTGATAAAAGACCATAAATCCACTTCTGGTGATTAACAGAAGTCCTGAACCAAACCCATATTCGGGTATTTACTCTTTGCTTGAGTTTCTTTTTCAGCCTTGTGAGCCACTCCCTGGGCTTTTGTTCTGATTTGCAAGTTGTTTCCTAGAGCTTTGATTGGGTTTGATAAGCCGCTTCCTTGGGCTTTGGCTGACCGTTTCGGCCTTGCTCTTTAAGCAGAGGTTGCACGTGCTTTGCGTGCTCCCTTCAAGATTTTGTTTCCTTATGCGGGATAAGATGTTAGTTGAAATGGAACGTGCTCATGTTTAGAGTAGGGGTTAGGATGTACTCTTCTTCAAAGCAGAGGTAGAATGTACTTTTTAGAGCAGAATTTAGAATTACTCCTTTTTAGAGTAGAGGTTAGGTGAGCACACAACCCGTGCAACAATACGCACACAGCTTGCGTAGTGGTGAGGACACAACTCGTGTAGTGATGATCATAAATATTTAAAGTGGAGCCGAAGCTTCACGGGTGGTCAAACCACAAATGACCACCAAAGATAAATTGGGAAAAAGTACATAGATTAAGATAGTAGATAGGTGAACTTAGCCAAATGCCACATAACTACCATCTTAACAAAATTAGGAATGAAACAAGAATGCCATGCCAGAATCTATAACGTCAAAATGATTTGGAAATCCTTCGAGGTGACCATGTTTTTGTTTCAATCAAAGTAAAAATTACAAAATAACTCAATCATCATATAAAACTTTACACTTGACGGTGAACACTTCCCCCGCCCTTGGCGTATTGAGCTCACTATTATAATAAATCAAATTCTATTCTTAGTCCTTTCTTACTAAAAGAAAGAAGGCTGGCTCCCGAGCTTGCCTAGGCCAGGATCTCATACTAAACTTGGTGCTACAAAAACTATCAGTTGAGCCCACTATTTCTAGTAAAGTCATATATAATACAAAGCATCTATAAACAAGCAAAAGATGTTAGTCAAGCTCAACAATTACCGAATCTAAAGAATTGTTTCTAGGGGATTATGCAACACCTACCTTCCTTCCTGAATGTGGGACATGAAAATGCACATGTCTCGAAGTATGGCAAATGCAACAAGTACGGGACGTAGGACACTTACTAGAGTAATGGTTCCTTGACCCGCAATCAATGCAGTTTCCCAAAGTAGAGTTAGAAGCTCCAAATTCAGAGGTTTCATACTTACCTTCGAGCTTAGTACCATCATTATGAAAGTTAGCAAACCTAGATCTGGGATATATAGGCAAAGAAGCAGTCTCTCCTATCAGAACATTTGTCTTGAGATCAAGCAACTGTTAGATTGTTTCCCATTTAACTTCGATGAACTCTTGTAGGTATCCTTCCCAAATGAGTATCTGTATTATACTTTCGAGCACTTTGCATTTGTCAGTCTTATGTCCATTCACCTTATGATATTCGCAGTACCTTCCTCCCTTGATCGGTTTTGGTCGATTTTTATCTTTGAAAGGAACTGGGAAGTTGACTCTTTGCTTTATTGCAGCATATATGTATGAGATGATTTTGCTTAGGGCTATGGGATTTGTAATAGGTTCTTCCCACTCTAGCCTTTCCAGATCATTATGAAACTCGGGTCTCCTATATTGAGGTTCCTCATCAGAGCGATGTCTCCCACCTTCCCCATAGTGACAGAGTTTCTTTCTTAACTAATGAAATTCCTCCATGCGAATGAATTGCTTGCTCATTGGTAAAATTCTGGTAGGTTTTTGCACCCATGTATGTATAGCTCTTCCTAAAAATGTGTATTCTCAATCAACCCTGAATGGATGGAGATAAGCTTATCGCGGTTGCTCATATCCCCTGCTTTTGAAGCTTCAACATTAAATCGTTTTAGGTAATTAGCTAAAGACTCCTCTTGTCCTTGTTTTATACTTATAATGGCAGTTTATTCCACAATGGGATTTGTGTAGCCACACAACTGTGCGGAGAACTCATAAGAAAATTGTTCCCAAGAACGGATGGCTTTCCTTTGGTATTGGTGATACCATTTAATGGCTCCTCCTCATAGTATTAGTGGAAACATTCGACATCGAATAACTTTAGAAGCATTATGGAAATCGATATAACTCTCAAAGGCAACAATGTGTTCTTCGGGGTTTGTAGTCCCGTCATATATGAATCGTGGTGCCTTTATACTGGATGGAGCTTTGGTCGTTTTTCCCTTCCAATCTTCCTGTGGCAACAGGCTTTTGCACTCTTTTGAACCGATTGCCTTACTTAATACTTGATCTCTCCTTCATAAAGCTGGATTGCTTTGTAGATCCGATAAAGGTTTAATTTGTCTCTCAGACTCTTGAGGTGCCCTTACTCTTGACTCTGCTTCATAAGGTCCTATTGTTGAGGATCTTCAAGCTAAGTCTGCTTTGATAAATCTTCTAATAGCATTAACCTGTGTTGCCAAGTGCAATAATTCAAATTCATCGCTTGCTTTTCTTTTTAAGGTTGAGGGCTTTACTTCTTCCCTCTGATTTGGTTTGATGCTTTCTGAAGTATTTTGTCATTGTGCATCCTCCTATAAGCTCTTCATTTCAAGTAGTTCTTGTTCTAGGATCTTTATCCTTTCGACATTCCCATCTACAGAACTTAGGTTTTAGAGGTTGTGTTAGGATTGGGGGTTTGCCTGCTCCTGCAGCATTTGGGTCGAATGACGGGATACACTTCCTTCCGCATTGGTTACCTTTTTGGATGTTAGATTGCCTCTTTGTGGAACTGAATCGATCTGTAGATTTGACGGGGATCTAATTCGGCTATTGAATTTGGGAGGCATCTTTGTTTCTGATTCTGTGTGATAGGATTCCATTTCACAAGCTCTTTGAACTAAATTCTCGTCAATAGACCTCCTAGTAGCATCAACCTGTAAATTCAAATATAACGCTTCCAACTCATCATTTTTCCCTTTCGCTGGAATCAGAGGTTCTTCGGCTTCGAGATTTATCGAGTTGACACTCGATAGCATGCTAGTTTCCATAATGAAAGATGCATTGGAACCTTGCTCCCAATTCTCTTGCGGTCTAACCATCCTTCAGGGATTCGGAAAGTGTTCTGTTATGATGGAATACAGGGTGAAGGTGGAACAAGGAATAAGGAAGAGGATATGTGAGGAAAGGATGTAGGTTTAAGGTTAAACAATCCTTTGATTAATGATACTCTAAGTAGCAAATTGAAGTTAATGAGGTTCTTGTCGATACCCTTTCTCCTTGATCTTACCTCTTTAGAACTCAGTCCAACCCCGGGACGGAACAACACAGCTTGGGATGCGTTGGGTTACCCAAAGGATCAGAGGTTTATGCCCTCTTTCTAGCGCCAAAATGTTAACGATATTTCTCGTCAACACCGGAAATAAGGGAATGAATGTGGGCTTAAGGGAGCTAAGGGATTATTTAGTTCCAACGAGCTTGAGTTAGTTTACCATTTCCTAGATATCAAGTTCTTAAGCCCAAAGATTAGTTACTTTTCCTTCAAGAGGTGAGTATCATACTTGCAAGACTCAAGGACTGATAGTTACCTTAGGATAAGGGTTCCCAAAGCACAAGGCAAGTTATAAAGCTCAACGACTTGTAGAAGGGTATGTTGGTAATTCGGAAGTATAGTGGAATGCAATCAGAAACATGGTAGAAAAAAATGTAATGTGCGGAAATATTAAGAATATAACAATTTATAGCGGTTCGGTTCGGATTGAACCTACATCCACTTCAAGGGCTTTGATGATTTAATTCATGGTGGCAGCTATAAAGAAAATCCCTAATTCGATTTACAAATTAAGGTTTGAGCTCTCTCAAATGAGCACAGAATTTAAGAATGAGGAAAAAGTCCCCTAAAATGAGACTCCTGGTGTCTTGTTTATAGATAAAATGGACTTCCTTCTATCATTAGCTCAGCATGAGCCTCTTTCGGGTGCGGAAATAGACTTTCGGTCGCTTGGCATCTTTCGATTCCGGTAATTGTGTTTCGGCTGCTTTTCTTTCTTCTTGGAGTTGTTATCGGGTTTATCTTTTTCTCGGTCTTTAGTGATAGGCTTTCGGCTTCGGGACAATTGGTTTTGGTTTAGCTTTCGATGTGCTGGTCTCGGCTCTCGGAGCTTAACCCCGATGTCACCTCTCATATGCATCGGTATCAAGTCTTTTGGGATAGGTAGCTTCCGGAACCGCTTTCGGTCTTCAATGACAAGATCTGGTTTTGGCTTTGTGCTTTTATAACATTGCCCTTATGCTTTCAATTCTTATCTCTTCAGATTCTTCATCCCTTTCGGTATTGACACTAAGCACGTTAGTAGGATAACCCCTCTTCTCATGGGTTTTAGTTTACTTTAAGTATTCTTTGTTATTGGTTTTCGGATGCCATATCTCTTGACTCTGGTATTATTTCTCCTTCATGCCTTCTTTATTTCGGAAATGAAAACCTGGTATCAGCATGCCTCAAAAGTGGACTCACTATTTTCCTTCATGATGCTTTTGGTATCATTACCAAGCTGATGTTGGTAGCGGTAGCACTTTCGCTAAGGATTCTGCCTTCATCTAGTCTTGATATGGTGCTTTCGGTACTTGACTTCTTCTTTTCATCCATGTCGGCAGTAAGTCTTTCCGGTAGCCGACAACGTCTTATTTATTCTAAGGCTAATGGCTTTGATTCTTCTTGAGTAGCATTATGTTTCGATACCGAAACAAGTGTTCCGGGTTATTCCACATAGCTTTTGGATATGGGCTTCTGTGCAATACCCCTTCGCCTTGGCATGCTTATGAGGATTTTCTTTTAAAGGACAAACTTTACAAAAAAATTGGTGAAAAGTGTAGCAAGTTTCAAAATTAGGGAGAAGGACACATTTACACTAAAGGTGGAATTCAGGGGGCCCACTACACATTTGAATCTTTTTTATTTGAATACAATTAGCATCTTGCATTGAATACAATTCAGCTTGCAATACACAGCAACAATCACCATTCATCTTTTTTATTTGAATCTTGCTGCAGATAAATATGCCAACTACACATTCGCTAAGTCAACATTAGGGCTGTCAATGGGTCGTGTCGGGTCGGGTCAAGTCGGGTTCGGGTTGATTTATAAACGGGTCGGGTCAACCCGTTTATTAAACGGGTCATATTTTCCCAACCCTAACCCGACCCGTTTATAAACGGGTTGACCCGACCCGACCCGCGTAACCCGTTCAACTAAATGGGTCGTGTCCGGTCGTGTTGGGTCGGGTTTACCTGTTTGACCCATTGATAGATATTGCCTACTAATATAAGCAACAAAAGAGCCAAATCATCAACATGAACACTGTTATATAATCACCAACATGCAACAAGTTGCAAAGTCACCAATAGACAACACATATATAAAGCACGAAATCCCCATATTCAAAAATCATTTTCTATACATAAGTATATATTCCCATACTGCATAAATTAAAGACTAACAGTATGGAAGAGATATAGCTGTTATAAGTAAAATATAACTAACAACATATAAGAATAAATTAGTAAAATATAATAGCTTACATATACGAGCATACTGATTACTGCATACATAAAAGACTAACACTAATAGTATACATAAAAGACTAACAGTATGGAAGAGATACAATATATAATCGGGTTTGGCGGGTCAAAATTGGGTTAGCGGGTCAACCCTAAACCCACCCGTTTATAAATGGGTCAAATTCGGGTTGACCCGAAAATGACCCGCTAACTAAATAGGTCAGGTTAATCTGCTAATTTCCGTGCGGGTTTCGGGTCGGGTCACGGGGCGGGTAGGAAATTGACAGCCCTGGTCAACATGCCTTTCAAACCTAAACAAAAATGCCACAAACGTGTCAGGATCAACAAAACTCACCCCCTAGTTTTCAGCTTAAAATGTAACCAGACGAGATAATACGCCCAAATCAAATACCAAAATAACTAAAATCAAATACCTAATCACCCAAATCGAATTCAAAGCGCGATTGCTATTGAGTTTTGGTGGGGTTATAGTTGGATTTTCAAATGGCAATGGTTTCTCCTTTTTTTGGGTTCCAATTTCAGTTGTTCATATGGGGTTTTCGGATCTGGTTTCGGGTTTGAGAAAAAGGTCCTCGAAGTGAGTGGCTCGGCGATTTTGCAATTGTGATTAGGGTTTTCGAACTGATGTGAATTGGTTTGGAAAGGGTTTGGGGATTCGATTGGAATGTGATGGGGGGCTCGCTTGCTGGTAGAACTAAGTGTGAGGCTCATGCTGTTCGATTTGTGTGAACGGAGAATCAGGTGTTTGAGATGGTCAACAGTGATGGCTTGGCAGATAGAGGTCGAAGGAAGTTGTTTTTTATGATTGTTTCAGAGGAAAGCAGCAACGGTTTGCTACTGGAGATGTTTTTCAGATTTGGCTTGGGGTAGCTCACCAGATTCACGATGGTGGAGTGGATGTGGAGCTGGGGATTGGGAGTGACGTAGGAAGATGGTCGCTGGATTGGCATAAATAAAAAGGAGAGGAATTGGGGCAAAAGCAGAAAGGGTCAAATGAATACAAAAGCATGGACAACGGGGAAATCCAAAAAAGAATCATTTGTGCCTTTTAGTCTTTTAGATTGGACGGTTTTAAATGATGATGAAAGGGATTGTTTCCCATACGCAGATCGTGCTTTCTACCATATGCAAGTCTGTGCTTTGTAAATTTAATTCTTAGTTATCATGTGCTAAATAGTAAACACTATTTTCTAAGTTATCACCTGCTTTGTAAATATAATTCTTAGACGTTACACATTAATTATTGAATAATATATATTAATTAAATATAAAATGCTAAGTTAATTATTAAATAATGACTATTAATTATACAATATTAATTTTTTCATTAACTTTTTTTGTTTATTTTGAATAAAAAGATACACCATGACGGGGCGCTTCCCCCTGGAACCCCGCGACCTAACCAGCTAGGTCGACCGTCGCCCGGGACGCCCGTCGTTTAAGTTGACAGCCATACTAGTTTTAAACATAAATTAATTAAATTAAAAAACGAAAATTGTTTTGCTCCCTAGACGTCTGTCATTTACTATGTTATTCTGCTTTAGAGATATTGTTCTGTTATAAACATAAAGTAGTTAAATCAAAAAACAAAAAAGAAATGTTCTGCTTGAACTTGCAAATGCATTCTCTGCTTAACAAAATGGTCCGCTATAATTCCCTGCTTTCTCTTACCACAAACGGGCGCTAAGTTCGAAAGGTTATATGTTCCTGCATGGGGAAGACCTCACGCTTGAGTACGGGAACCTTGTGCATGGGGTATCCACCTTTTTTAAATATCATACATTTAAAAATTTATTACTTAGTAAAAGCAATTACACAACCATTTTATCATATAGTTATTAAAATATAATACAAATTCTTAATTATTATGTAATTATAAATAATTGAGTATTTAATAGTAATTATTAATTAGTAGCTAATTATCATCAAATATTACTTATTAATTAAATGTTTAAATTTATTTATTAAATCAATGATAATTATTATTAGTTATTAATTAATTGTAATTCTATATTAAATAGTGAATATTAAATTTTAGTCTTAATTTTTTTTACTATGAACTATTAATTAATTATTAGGTTTTACTACTTGATTATTCATTAGCTTTTATTGGAATTTAATAATCAACAATTAGTTAGTTAATGATAATAATTAAATAGAATTTAAAAATTAATTATTAAATATTAAGTATTAAATATTGATTTTTAGCAATTAGTTATTTAGTAGTATTTATTGTTTTTAAAAAAATCAATATTAAATATGAATTATTACTTTTAAGTTATTCTTTAAAGTTATTACTAAAAGTAATTATTTAATGGTAATTGTTAACTATCAAAAATTAATTACCTAATGGTAAATATTAAATATTAGTCTTAATTATTCATCCTAGTAACATAGCAGTAGTGGTAAATAAGTAGTAGCCATAATAACTAGATCTTCAAGAGGCTACTCCTCCAAGAGATCATCCTCTATCCTTAATCACTTATCTCACTTATTGTCCTGTTAATGTTAAGAGGAGGGAGGTCAGAACATAAAGTTATGATGAATGAAATATAAGTAAGTTAAGAAGGTTATTCCCCATAACTAGCAGTTGTAAACTTTTCAGGTTATGTCTTCGTATATAACACACAAGGGAAACATATAAAGCGGACGTCCTAAAAGTCACTTAATATCCCAAAACTATATTAAGGGCGGGAAACTCCTACGGTCACTTAATACTATATTTATTTAGGACAGACATCCCTTTAGTCACTTAATACCCAATGGTGAACCCAAAGCTATTTAAGACCTCGTTCTAACATTAAATGTTATAAATAATAACTTACTTGTAGGGAGAGAAATAGTAACGACTAATTAATACCAAGCTTTGGGTCAGGATCACGTCTTCTTACAAGAAGAACCCTCCTCGCTAGCCCTCTTGTTACTATCTAGCTATCTTTATGGGTGAACTCTTAACAACTTAATACTTCCTTTAGACGGTGGTTCCTTAGGCTATGTATACATAATCCTTACCTAGGCCAACCCTCACTATCCCCTAGATAAGAAGTGGACACTACTTGGAGAACTACCCCACACACGTTATCACCTGTTAGGACCATTTAATACCTTGATAGGAGAAAGGCAGACCCAATAAGCATTTACTTCTCAAAGGACGGGCCCAATGACTTTTGTCTTGAACCTAGGAGTGAACATTAGGAATGAACTTAGTCCTAACCACTTAATACACAATCCGAGATATGTCAGCCACTTAATACCTTTTCTCAAGGCCTACTTCGCACACACTATATATATATATGCACACTAGATGTCTCTCATTAGGCCTACTACTTGTAGATGCAGGATTTGCCGGGCGGTGCCATGCAAGCTTCTACTACAAGTTGGGCCTACCTCGCTTTGGAACATACTAATTATAATGGGCCATGACATCTAGACCTCTCACATTAACCAAATTTACTTGTAGACACTGGATATTCCAACCGGTTCCGGGTAGACTTCTACTACAAATAACGGTTAACCTTGTGTCTATGTGTCATTAATATTAATTAAGCCATTAACTCATACAACCATACAAATCCTATGGGGACATTTAAATTCTATTCCTAATTTAATTGTATTTATAACGCAATCAATACACATTTATATACGTTGATTATGTTATATACACACACACACACACAAACGTAAATTAAGCGAACAAGATTAGCGTCCTTACCACGTATTTGAAATGTTAGTCTTATTAAATTCTTAAGATGTACAAGTCATTTTTCCATATTTCTCTTCAACCATAACATAAATGTGCATATGACAACAAAATGGGAAAACAATCACAACAACATATAAACTTGCAACCAAGGTTTTTACTTGATTATTGCAATAATAAAAGATGAACATAGCGCCAACTACATATGTTTATGACTTCTATTTTGAATAGATTCCTTTTCTTATGTTTGTTTATATGCAAAACATTAATATTTAGATATATAGCAAATAATACGTTCAAATTCTCTATTTTGAGAAATAGAGATTCAAACCTATTTGCCCAAAAACCAAGCATGTGAATTTACAACAAAATAAAATAAAAAGGTATCCAATCAATATAGAAAATCATACAAAAGAATCATGTTCTTCTTTAATTAGTACAACCACCCAAAACCTAAATATAACTTGATTGAACATTTCTACGCACAATAAAATAAATGGAGGATTTGAGGGGTTTAATCATGTTTTATTTTCGTGTATCCCAAATCCCTGAGGGCGCAACAATCCAAATCCATAACTATCAGATTATAGAAAATAGTAACTTAGATGGATACCACTTACAAAGTGATTAGGAAGAGTAGTAACAAGATTGAATAGAACAAAAATTAGATTTGTCCTTCAACAACGAATGTATGCTCTAAGCCTTTCAGATATATATTTATATAAATATAATTATATATATATAAGAATCACCATTAGAATCTTATATTTATACGTATGAATCTAAATTCCATATAAATCTTAAATCTAAATACTATAACAATATAGAGAAGATAGAATATATTAGAATAGATTTAGATTATAACTAGAGTAATAGAACAAACCTAAATCCTCCAAGCTTTCTAGAATTTGAGATGGAAGAAAGGCAGAATGAGGGTTTGTTGGGGCAATTCATAGTCTCTATTGTGTGTATGAATGGTTATATTAGTTTGATTAAATCTAAACAGTCCAATTGATATATATTATAAATAAATCCCTACATTAAACAACCTTCACTGGGGATTTACTACAGGAGCGCGGTCGACCTGGGTGGTCAACCCCCCTTCTACGGTCAAGCCAGAAGGAAATTCCTCTAAAATGTTACTTTTTTTATCGTTCCTTGATTAATTCCCTTTATTTCTTTCCTTTTTTAATTAATTCTTGTCCCTTACTATGTGAATATATACACAAAAGTTTGAAATAAAAGGGAATAGTATTTTCATGCTTATCCAATTTAATATATTCCCATATTGTATATGTATTTATTTGAAATTCAAATCTTTGTGTGTAACACCCCGAATTTTCAACGACATTAAAGAAGAAGAAAATTAAAGAATAAATAAGTTAATATTAAGAACAAAGGGAAATCGATTACGTTATTACATCCGTCTCGAAATTCTGGTCGGGATAGACACCTAGTTTGCGTAAAATGGATAACAAATGAAGAAGTTACGGACGAGAAAAAGTTGGAAATCAGAGCCGGGTATAACTAGCGCACTTTCCAAGTGCGCCAAGGGAATTTGGCACTGACGCACCGGTAAAGTGCGCCCAGAACATTTTCTGGGTATTAGGGCCTTTTTAGTGTGAGTGACGACTTGTGACCTAACCCAATTTCATTAGGGCTGATGTGGCATCCGGATTCAGTAACCCAACAGCTATAAATATATCTCATATTCTTTGTTTTCTTCAAAAAAAAGCAATGGTGGCCGGACTCTGCTGGATTCTGAACTGAATTAGGATCTCTCATCTTCTTCTAAAGCATATCAAATTCTGAGATTCAAACATAGACTCAACACCTTTTCTATCATCTTAGCAATCCAATCACAGTGAGTTCTAGTTGCTTTTAGGTTTAGATAAATAATAGTGAAATTATGAAAGATTGTGATGTGGATACGTTGTAGACTTTAAATCTATATTATTGTTATATCTCATGCTATATTATGATAGATCTATTTCTTTGGATCACAACCAATTGTTCTACTATGTTATCATTATGGATCTTGGGTTGTAACTTTCATGATATGCTATGATGCAGATGTATGTAGATCTACTCTATGTGATCTAAATTATCATGTTAAATCTATCCTATGTGATCTAAAATTTATCACCTTATGATTCATGTTGGTTCTATCCTATGTGATCTAAATTTGTCACCTTATCATTCATGTTAGATCTATCCTATGTGATCTAAAATTGCCACCTTATGATTCATGTTAGATCTATCCTATGTGATCTAAAATTGTCACCTTATGATTCATTTTAGATCTATCCTATGTGATCTAATTTTTTCACCTTATGATTCGTGATTAGATCTATTTTATGTGATCTAAATTGTCACTCTATGTTATCATGTTAGATTTAGATCGATTGGACATCTAAAATGGCTAATTTAGATATTGTGACATCATAGTTCATCAGTTTTTTGTCCACCTTGTTATGATGAAAATTTCATGTCTATGCTAGTGTCTATCTTATTATCATACAAGTTTATGTTTACGCCAAAATGACAATTTTAGTTTATTCCCATTATTTTCCCTATTATCATTTATGACTAGGCTATTATCTAGCCTAGGCATATTGCTAATTTTGTGAGGGCGCTAGTAAAGGAACGAGGGAAAAAGGGATAAAATGGCATAATTTGAATTCGAATATTTATGGACATGTAATTCAAATTATTGGGCAAAATAAGTATTGACACCTATAAAAGGAAAGGATTAATTAATTGGTAAATTAAATAAAAATGGCATAATTTGAATATGAACATTTATGGACATGCAATTCAAATTATTGGGAAAAATAGGTATTGGCACCTATAAAGGGTTAATTAATTGATTAATTATTAAAAAATGGAATGTCTAGTAATTACAATTAAGAATTGTAATCATACTTATGACCCGAGGTTAGGTTGCATTAGTGGTGGAAGTCTGCCCAGACTCGACCGACATATCCAGCAGCCACTAATGGTAAACCTAATGTGGGAGGTCTAAGTACGTAAATACGGATCGAGCTATGACACGAGGTTAGGCCCAACTGTGGAATAAGTTTGCCCGGACCCGACCGGCATATCCGACATCCACATGTTGTGGGCCTAACGTGGGAGGTCTAGCCCATTATGAAAATTGGACTACTTAACCTAAGTTAATCCATAGGAATTGTACGAACTTAAATTTAAATTGGGGGTTAAATAAACATGGTTGAGGGGTGGGTTAAGTAAATCCGAAGAGGGGATGGTTAATAGGCCCACAAACTTAACTCGTTAAGATAATGTAACTAAAGACACCTAGTGGTATACATAATCAGTGGAAATAATAAAGTTATGTAATTAAAAACACCTCTTAGGGTAAACATAACTTGCCGAAGTAATAGGGTTATGTAATTAAAGACACATATAGGTAAGCATAACCGTTTAGAAGATTAGGGGTTATGTACTAAAGACACCTATAGGTAAGCATAACCAACAGAAATAAACAAGGCTATGTAGTTAAAGACACCTTGTGGTATACATAGTAAGTGAAAACCTAGTGGGGGATACAAGACAAAGGGGAGAGCTTATATCATATTATGTGCGACCCATTTTAGTCAGTAACCCGGAGTAGGTATCAAGCAAAGTATTCCATACTCGGCGGAGAAGGGGCACGCTTACTGACTGATTGTAAGAGATCCAAACGTGGAGGATGGTGTGGGCGGCGCAAACCGACCGGACCATGTGCGTGCATGAGCCGGGCAGAGGGGGATAAGACGACCATGACACCTATAGATATGGTTGTGCACATTGTTACGACGAGGGGTTGCCACTTTAGGAAGTGATACCTCCTATTGTGGGACCAACACAAGGTATCTACGAGGGTTAGGGAGCCGATTGATGAGGTAGTAGTTAGGATACATTTGGACGTATACCTAAGTCTACCACCTTATAGTTGGAGGGATCATCTCTTCCTAGATGTACTAGCAACAGTGCAGAGAAATCATTAGTGAGCCATGTACACCTTATCTTGCTTACCTTGTCACACCTGCCATTTATGTAATGATCTCCCTTATCCACTTTATATGCCTATCATGTTACTTTTATTTATCTACTGGCTAAAAGTAACTAGACTCACCCAACTTTATGTCTGACCCTTTTTGTTTCTCCTTCTTTCTTCTTTTCCTCTCGGTTCATAGGGAGGAAACACCCAGGCTTAGTCAGGATTCAAATACCACCTTGCTACGAACTATTTCTGAAGTATGGCTCAAGTTCTTGTCTCTACTATGGCTTAACTCTTTCATTTGGGGAATTATGCTTTTTATTTACTTATGTACTTTGATGATGCAAGACATAAGTTATTTTGTTGTAATGTTTTTTTTGTGACTTATGAAATTATGGACCACGGTTTTTTTATTGAAATAAAAACGTAAAATTTCCGCTGCTATCTTATTTATATTCGTCTTGTAATTATTCTGTGTCTGATTACCTATAACGCTTCACGGAACTTAATGCATTCCCTTAGTGAGTGACATTAACAGACATGGGGTGTCACACTTGGTATCAGAGCTGATGGTTACCAGATTAGATAAAAGTTTTTAAAAATTATTTTGAAAAAGGTTTTAAAAGAAAGAATTTTCAAAAAAGATAAGTCTGTTTTGAAAAACATTCCCCAAAAAGCCATATGTAGTATCCTTCGGTCCCTTATCTAAATTTCTTCCTTTTCCCTTTTTCAGCATGTCTGGGGAACAAAACATACCTAATATCCCAGAGGGCGTCACTATACCCGGATGGTTCCGTAGGTATTTGGAGGCCACGGCGCCGACCGAAGGCCAAAGAGACGTTCCTCCCCCAGCTGCAGCAGTCATTCCTCCTCGTCTTCCCCTTCCAAAAGCAGATAACTTCGCCAAGATCTGCAAGGACTTCCGTGCTATGGGAGGGAAGCCATTCCATGGCAACGAGACATTCATGGAAGCTCGGAATTGGCTTAAGGAGACTGAGGACTTATTCATAATCTTTGAAGTGGAGGACCGAAGAAAGATTCAGTTAGCTGCTTGGCTATTGAAGGACAAAGCTTCATTTTGGTGGGAAGTCACCCAAGCTGGACGTCCGGTGGAAACTTGGGAAGATTTTAGACAGAGGTTCGAAATGAAATTTCTTTCCCAAGCTGAAAGCAGCAAGCAGATGGAGAGATTCTTAGCACTCAAACAAGTAAACTTGATGGTGAAAGAATATGTAAACAAATTCAACCAGCTAGCAAGGTTCGGGTTAGAGTTGGTGGATACGCCACACAAAAAGGCTTTGCGGTTTGCTAAAGGGCTGAATGAACCGCTTCTTGGGTTAGCCATGTGTAACGCCCCACATCCATTAAGGTCACTCACAAAGGGAATGCCTTAACTTCAGTGGAGAGTTATAGGTAAAAGATACAGATAAATTATAAGACAGACAAAATTAAAACAGCGGAAAATAGAACTTTACTTTATTGATCAAATAGTTTGTACAACAATTGCTTTCCAATACCAGAATATCTGTCTTACAAAATAAAGAAGCATAAAATAACATTTATATTTCCCAATGCAGCGTGAGCCAGCCATAACAATGGAAAAGAGAATCCAAGAAAAATTTCGACTAATCTTCAGCTTGGAAAGAAAATTGGGCTAAGTAGTAATATTCCCTCCCTGCGAACCTGGAGGGGGGAAACGGAAGACAAGAAAGCGAAAGAAAACAGAGTCAGACATAAAGTCTGGTAAGTTCAGTAACTTTCAGCATGTGAACAGGTAAAAAGCAACATGACATGAATTAACTGAATACAAGACTACACCATGATGACGTGAATCATAAGGTTAGCACAAGATATGATACGTTAAGATAAACTGGATGCACTTCTATATTTTCTCTGCTTCGCCACTACCTTGTTATTCTAATTTCTATATCCCTGCACCACCTAACTAGTAATCTGTATAAACTGATAAGAACAGATACGTGATCCTAATCCCCGCAATTGTGGTTGTTTCAGGTGTACATATATTATTTATTACCTAGGTCCAACCTAGGGTTTTCTATCGAGGGCATTCTAGATCCAACCAGGGTTTTCGCTACCCAAGGCTGGGGTTTATGCTACCTATTGAACGTTTCTCAGATTTTAGGGTTTACGCGACCTAGGTCCAACTAGGGATTATGCTACCTACCGAACGATGCCCCTAATCTAGGACGCACTACCCAGAGTGGTATACGTTCCTAGACTTTCCCCACGTATGTGTCGTGGATCATTATCGTTGTCTAGATGCACATGTCCTCTATATGTGCGACTCGAGTCTCGTGGCAGGGCAAACCAGGATACACAGAACTCGGTCGGGAGCTTTCAGAAATCTGCCGATGCAAATGCTGTTTTTCCAGTGGCTATGGTCCCACTTGACCCCTCCCTCAACTAATGAAAGGCACACCTTGAAAAATGAGAACTATACGCAGGCCCTCTATGCCCCACTAACCTATGGTCATCCGTACCCATAACTAGATAGCAAGTATATGGTCTTTTGGAGTTCTCCGCCTTTCCGCTGCACGTATCTCGACTGACTCAAGATGGTAGGTAGACGATGAGTTACTATCACAGGGCTACTGGTCTCGTCGAATCACGCTGGTCCATCCTAGTCTTTAGGTTGCCTTATATTGCAACCAAGGCATACCCTTGGTTCTTCTGACGCAGACCTTAACCTCCGTGAGCCCAGGCAGATCATCTGCAGCCTCACAGAGGGATACCAAGAGTACCGACACGTCCCCTCGAAGTCGCGTGCTTCGTAACCCAGTTTGTTGGAGCCTTCTTTAAGATCAGATGGACGTTCGCTCCTTCTCGTGATCTACTAAGGTTTACTACTTGGTTCCCTTAACTAAGGTTTACTACTTAGTTTCCTGAACCATCGTTTTCTTAACTAAGTTTCACAACTAAGTCCTCTTAACTAAGGTTTACTACTTAGTTCTCTTTCTCGTCAAGTTGGATTGGTTAAGTGTCATTAGTCAATTCAAGTTAACTTAACCCATTCGTTTGTTATGTTAAACTGGTTATGTGTTATTAGTAGTTCATGTTGACTTAACCCTACCACAAATCAAGTTATATTGGTTAAGTATTTCTTATTACTTAACCCCACCCCTTCATCTTGTATTGGTTAAGTGTTCCCTTAGTTAACTTAACCCTAACATCTGTTTAATTCACATGTTCTAATGGTTAAGTATTGTCCCTTCATGTTTTAACTTAACCTTGTTCATTTGTCACACTATGATGGCTAAGTGTTCTAAGTTTACTTAACTCCACCTTCTAGACTAGTTAACATGTTATAACGGTTAAACCTTTTCTTAACCTCACCCATTTGTCTAGTCAACATGTTATAACGGTTATTTAACCCCTACAAGTCTTGTCTTGTCAACATGTTAAGTTGGTTAAGTGTTCCTATGGACTTTGCCCTTCCATTCTAGCTTAACTGTTTCTTAGCTTTAAATTATTCATTTAAAGCACCAGCCACTCACATTAGATAGATATTGTTGCGGTCACTAGATGTACCGGTCGGTTCTGGGCAGATTTACACCGCAACTCAGTCTAACCTCGGGTCCTTTTTGGGCTCAATGCTCTAACCACCCACATTAGATAGGTATTGTTACGGTTGCTGGATTTGCCGGGCGGTTACGGGCAGTCTTATACTGTAACTCAATCTAACCTCGAGTTAGGCATATTCGTCTTTCCTAGATTTACATATTTATCCTCTTTGTCTATATGTAAATTGCTAACAACTCTTTTAAACAAATTTGGCCTATATCATATTCATTTGTCATGCCAATTAACATACTTATATACTAAGCCCAAATCATGATTTACCTATCATTTAACCCAACCTGCAGTTTTATGCCAATTTAGATCTAGTATTCCCATTTACCGTTCATGTCAAAACTAGATTTGATACTCTGGTTTAAAATTTATACCTAAAGCTTAGGTTACTAGCCAATACTAGATTCAATATATCAAATTTCATCTTCATGTCAAATTACCCCAATTTGCATCTAATAGTCATGTTATAATACATGCTCTAAATTATGCCAAATAATATAGATTTCATGTTATCCCCAAATAACCCTGCATTCATAACGTATGTATACCATGATTTCACAAGTTTTCTAAATACTCATGAAATGAAACTAAAAAGGGAATAGAGGATAAACATAAGAATTGACATAAAAGAATAGGCATGCAAAAGCGAGCCAAATACAAAGATAATGGATCCAATTGTTTTGGTGTACATAATAGCGAATAAGAATAAACTAAGCAAGTCACACCCTTGGTATGAGATCCAACAAAATGCTAGTTCGGTGTACAACATGGTTTGTAACTATAATGTTATGGGCATAAACAATTAACCATAATAGTCTTAGGCAATTAACCACACTAGTCATAGTCATGGTCATAGGTAGTAGTCTCACAGTTATGAATCATATGCGATTGACCACAATAGTCATGGATAGTTAACCAAAATAGTCCTAGGCCATTAACCTCAATAGTCCTAGGCAATTAATCACAATAGTTTTCAAGGTCATGGTCATAGATAAAAGTCTTATGTTCATAGTCGTAGGCAATAATCTTATGTTCATAGTCATAGTCTTAGGCCATTAACAATAGTTTCAACGTCATAGGCATAGGCATAGTCTCATCGGTAATTAATCACAATAGTTCTTAATTAGATCCGAAGGCATATACAAGCACATATTCAAATGAAAGGATCAGGCATATTCTTTCATCCATTTAGATTCATGCCACAAATAGATCTAGAGGTTCAAATCTAAAAAGTAACTGACTTACATTGATCGGTTTTAGAAAAGGATAATAAGATAACGTTGAGGTGATTTGCTATGATTTATGTGACGTTTCCCGAAGCCGTTGAATTAGCCCTTGCTTCTTTCCTTAAAGCTTTAAATTTATTTGAATCTCCAATATGCAATTCCTAGCCGTAGTCTTCAAGAATAGTCTTCGTGTTTTATTTTGATTTATTTATTTCAATTATTCCAGAGGCAGCATATGAAGAGAATAAAATGGTGTAAAGAGAATGGGGCTAGGGGGCTGTTTATATAGGATTAGGCGGAAGAATCTCAACTGAAAACACATCTAAATACACCACAATGCATCAGGTTCAGAAACTGGAATTCGACACCAGGTCGACCCCCAGGTCGACGCTATGGTCGACCTGGTCCCTGGGAGGTCGACACTATGGTCGATCCCTAGGTCGACCTGGTCCTGGGCGGGAAATTTCCTCCCAGCCTGTTCTGGGTTTTGAATTTGAATTCGAATTCGAATTTCGAGCTTTTTTTCTGTTCTGAAAATCCTTGAAACTCCGGAGGGTCATATCTCCCTCATACGGAATCCGTTTCTAGAAAATCAGACTCGTTTCCAAGCAGAATTTCGAGATGAACGCAATGGCACAACCCATTTCCCTCGATTCTTATTTTAAAATTTAATTATACTTTAATTTGTGAAATTTAATGTTACAGAATTACGGGGTGTTACATTCTCCCCCTCTTAAAAGGATTTCGTCCCCGAAATCTTCAAGTTAGGAAGAATGTATCCTACCATCCAATCACCCATCTACTCAACCATTCAATCACAGGCATTCATTGTCCTTAAAAAGATTTCTAATGCTTTCATGTTCATATGCATAGTGTGTGTATATGTCTTTATCTAATGCAAAATTAGGCGGTCTATTGATTCAGTTGACCTCCTTAATGCGAATTATGTCAGTGTCATGCGTCCAATAATGTATGCAAGCATCCCTAGTTATGTAAATACTACATGTGTGCATAGCCATTCATCCATATGCAACATCCATATGATAACATATCAAGTTAAATCCGTTAAGCAAATACATATATGCGAATGCAATATGAAAGTGACTGAGTAGCTCTAGCTCCTATGGTGGGTATATGCATCCACGAGCAACCATTTACAACCATCAATCATAACATGTTTCAAATATATGTTTCCATCCATTGACTTCTACCTAAGGATCGATGATATGCCCTAGAGGATATACCTTAAAAGCTAGAAAGTATGCATAAAATTCCTAGAAAAAGAGATCAAGGATGTACCCTTAAGAAAAAGGGTATGATGCATGTATCTAGTTTTCAGTCTTCTAAGTCGCATCTTCTTGAGATTCACTATTCTGTACCTTATCTAATTAATCTTCACGATTGCGAAGCTTCTTGACCTTCATTTCCAAAACTGTCGTTGATCGGATAACTAGATATATGCGGAAGTCTATCTCGCGTTTTAGGGGTAAACTCCTAACCTAATCAAAAACATCTGCGTACTCATGGACTACCCTAATGGATTGCAAATCGTCGATAAATGCATTAAGCGATTCTAGCTAGCAAGTCTAACTGATTCTTTACATGGAATCTTGAGGGTATTTCCAAGGCAAGTCAAAAGTCTAACTACCCTCCTTTTAGAATTACTAGCCAACCAACCCATGCCTAGAATCAACTCATAGCCCATGGAACCAAAAACATAAGCATTACGCTTAAACTCAATCACTTAATATAGTTATTCTCAAATCCCTACAAACCAAAGGTAAACGGGCCGAACCACCAATTGGATTTGAGACACTAATGGGATCTTCTACGATACAAGTACTATGTTGCAGAGACTCAACTATGGAAGTAGATATGAACAAATGCGAAGCGCTAAGATCAAAAGAGTACTAACTGGTTGATCAAAACAAAAAGCTAAACTTTTCCAACAGAGACTTTTACTATCTCTCTCTCTCAGGTATTCTGGTGGTGGAAGCATGCACTCTCCTTTCTGAAAATCCTGTCCCTCCTCCTTGCCCTTGTCCTTAATTATATGCCCCATTATACCATGTAAAAGATAATTCCTCTCGTCTTAGGTTTTATAATTTCTTCTTTCTTCGTGAGTCGAGTTTATATCCATGAATTTCTCATCCTTGTGTTGAGCTCCCTAGACAAATCCCTCATCCTCATCTTTACCATCCCTGTGTAATCATATTGACAAGTTTCTCAAAAGCTGCCTTCATCGCATGGAAAACCCTCTAAAGCTTGAAAGAAAACTAACTGCAGGTGAAACTACTATGGCTATAGATGGGAGTCGGGCACTACT
Source organism: Allium sativum (assembly GCA_030737875.1). Classification (NCBI taxonomy): domain Eukaryota; kingdom Viridiplantae; phylum Streptophyta; class Magnoliopsida; order Asparagales; family Amaryllidaceae; genus Allium; species Allium sativum. Next base: position 415,079,654 of record CM060913.1, on the reverse strand, counting down.
TTGCCCTTCCATAGGTATCGTAGTCTTATTAAGCCTACGGAACCGTGCTGCGATGAGGTTACCCCCCAGAAAGCCAGGAGCCACGAAGACTCAAGAAAGAAGGGGACAAGAATTCAAACAGAGGATCAGAAGATAGTGCATATGGCTTTTGGGGAATATGCCTTTAAAACAAAACTTTTCTTTTGAAAAGTGCTTCTTTAAAAACCGTTTTGAAAATATTTTTTTTTTCAAATCTTTTACCTGATCTGGTAACCTTCAGCTCTGATAGCACGTGTAACACCCCACATCCATTAAGGTCACTCACAAAGGGAATGCCTTAACTTCGGTGGAGAGTTATAGGTAAAAGATACAGATAAATTACAAGACAGACAAAATTAAAACAACGGAAAATAGATCTTTACTTTATTGATCAAATAGTTTGTACAACAATTGTTTTCCAATAACAGAATATCTATCCTATAAAATAAAGAAGCATAAAATAACATTTATATTCCCCAATGTAGCGTGAGCCAGCCATTGCAATGGAAAAGAGAATCCAAGCAAAACTTCGACAAATCTTCAGCTTGGAAAGAAAACTGGGCTAAGTAGTAATATTCCCTCCCTGCGAACCTGGAGGGGGGAAACGGAAGACAAGAAAGCGAAAGAAAACAGAGTCAGACATAAAGTCTGGTAAGTTCAGTAACTTTCAGCATGTGAACAGGTAAAAAGCAACATGGCATGAATTAACTGAATACAAGACTACACCATGATGACGGGAATCATAAGGTTAGCACAAGATATGATAAGGTAAGATAAACTGGATGCACTTCTATATTTTCTCTGCTTTGCCACTACCTTGTTATTCTAATTTCTATATCCCTGCACCACCTAACTAGTAATCTGTATAAACTAATAAGAACAGATACGTGATCCCAATCCCCGCAATTGTGGTTGTTTCAGGTGTACATATATTATTTATTACCTATGTCCAACCTAGGGTTTTCTATCGAGCGCATTCTAGATCCAACCAGGGTTTTCGCTACCCAGGGCTACTGGGGTTTATGCTACCTATCGAACGTTTCTCAGATTTTAGGGTTTACGCGACCTAGGTCCAACTAGGGATTATGCTACCTACCGAACGATGCCCCTAATCTAGGACACACTACCCAGAGTGGTATACGTTCCTAGACTTTACCCACGTATGTGTCGTGGATCGTTATCGCTGTTTAGATGCACGTGTCCTCTATATGTGCGACCCGAGTCTCGTGGCAGGGCAAATTAGGATACACGGAACTCGATCGGGAGCTATTAGATATCTGCCGATGCAGATGCTGTTTTTCCAGTGGCTATGGTCCCACTTGACCCCTCCCTCAACTAATGAAAGGCACACCTTGAAAAATGAGAACTATACGCAGGCCCTCTATGCCCCCACTAACCTATGGCCATCCGTACCCATAACTAGATAGCAAGTATATGGTCTTTTGGAGTTCTCCGCCTTTCCGCTGCACGTATCTCGACTGACTCAAGATGGTAGGTAGACAACGAGTTGCTATCATAGGGCTACTGGTCTCGCCGAATCACGCTGGTCCATCCTATTCTTTAGGTTGCCTTATATTGCAACCAAGGCATACTCTTGGTTCTTCTAACGCAGACCTTAACCTCTGTGAGCCCAGGCGGATCATCTGCAGCCTCACAGAGGGATACCAAGAGTACCCTCTTGTCCCTTCGAAGCCGTGTGCTTCGTAACCCAATTTGTTGGAGCCTTCTTTAAGATCAGACGGACGCTCGCTCCTTCTCGTGTTCTACTAAGGTTTACTACTTAGTTCCCTTAACTAAGGTTTACTACTTAGTTTCCTGAACCATCGTTTTCTTAACTAAGGTTTACAACTTAGTACTCTTAACTAAGGTTTACTGCTTAGTTCTCTTTCTCGTCAAGTTGGATTGGTTAAGTGTCATTAGTCAATTCAAGTTAACTTAACCCATTCATTTGTCATGTTAAACTGGTTAAGTGTTATCAATAGTTCATGTTGACTTAACCCTACCACAAATCAAGTTATATTGGTTAAGTATTTCTTATTACTTAACCCCACCCCTTCATCTTGTATTGGTTAAGTGTTCTCTTAGTTAACTTAAACCTAACATCTGTTTAATTCACATGTTCTAATGGTTAAGTATTGTCCCTTCATGTTTTAACTTAACCTTGTTCATTTGTCACACTATGATGGCTAAGTGTTCTAAGTTTACTTAACTCCACCTTCTAGGCTAGTTAACATGTTATAACGGTTAAACCTTTTCTTAACCTCACCCATTTGTCTAGTCAACATGTTATAACGGTTATTTAACCCCTACAAGTCTTGTCTTGTCAACATGTTAAGTTGGTTAAGTGTTCCTATGGACTTTGCCCTTCCATTCTAGCTTAACTGTTTCTTAGCTTTAAATTATTCATTTAAAGCACCAGCCACTCACATTAGATAGATATTGTTGCGGTCACTAGATGTACCGGTCGGTTCTGGGCAGATTTACACCGCAACTCAGTCTAACCTCGGGTCCTTTTTGGGCTCAATGCTCTAACCACCCACATTAGATAGGTATTGTTACAGTTGCTGGATTTGTCGGGCGGTTCCGGGCAGTCTTATACCGTAACTCAATCTAAGCTCGGGTTAGGCATATTTATCTTTCCTAGATTTACATATTTATCCTCTTTGTCTATATGTAAATTGCTAACAACTCTTTTAAACAAATTTGGCCTATATCATATTCATTTGTCATGCCAATTAACATACTTATATTCTAGGCCCAAATCATGATTTACCTATCGTTTAACCCAACCTGCAGTTTTATGCCAATTTAGATCTAGTATTCCCATTTACCATTCATGTCAAAACTAGATTTGATACTCTAGTTTACAATTTATGCCTAAAGCTTTGGTTACTAGCCAATATTAGATTCAATATATCAAATTTCATCTTCACGTCAAATTACCCAATTTGCATCTAATAGTCATGTTATAATACATGCTCTAAATTATGCCAAATAATATAGATTTCATGTTATACCCAAATAACCCCACATTCATAACGTATGTATACCATGATTTCACAAGTTTTCTAAATACTCATGAAATGAAACTAAAAAGGGAATAGAGGATAAACATGAGAATTGACATAAAAGAATAGGCATGCAAAAGCGAGCCAAATAGAAGGATAATGGATCCAATGGTTTTGGTGTACATAATAGTGAATAGGAATAAACTAAGCAAGTTACACCCTAGGTATGAGATCCAACAAAATGCCAGTTCGGTGTACAACATGGTTTGTAACTATAGTGTTATGAAAATAAACAATTAACCATAATAGTCTTAGGAAATTAACCACACTAGTCATAGTCATGGTCATAGGTAGTAGTCTCATAGTTATGAATCATATGTGATTGACCACAATAGTCATGGATAGTTAACCAAAATAGTCCTAGGCCATTAACCTCGATAGTCCTAGGCAATTAATTACAATAGTTTTCAAGGTCATAGTCATAGATAAAAGTCTTATGTTCATAGACGTAGGCAATAATCTTATGTTCATAGTCATAGTCTTAGGCCATTAACAATAGTTTCAACGTCATAGGCATAGGCACAGTCTCATCGGTAATTAATCACAATAGTTCTTAATTAGATCCAAAGGCATATACAAGCACAGATTCAAATGAAAGGATCAAGCATATTCTTATATCCATTTTGATTCATGCAACAAATAGATCTAGACGTTCAAATCTAAAAAGTAACTGACTTACATTGATCGGTTTTAGAAAAGGATAGTAAGATAACGTTATGGTGATTTGCTATGATTTGTGTGACATTGCCCGTAGCCGTTGAATTAGCCCTTGCTTCTTTCCTTAAAGCTTTAAATTTATTTGAATCTCCAATATGCAATTCCTAGTCGTAGTCTTCAAGAATAGTCTTCGTGTTTTATTTTAATTTATTTATTTCAATTATTCCAGAGGCAGCATAAGGAGAGAATAAAATGGTGTAAAGAGAATGGGGCTAGGGGACTGTTTATATAGGATTAGGCGGACGAATCTCACTGAAAACACGTCTAAATACATTGCAATGCATCAGGTTCAAAAACTGGAATTCGGCACCAGGTCGACCCCCAGGTCGACCTGGTACTGGGAAGGAAATTTCCCACCCAGCCTATTATGGGTTTTGAATTTGAATTTGAATTCGAATCTCAAGCTGTTTTTCTGTTCTGAAAACCCTTGAAACTTCGGAGGGTCATATCTCCCTCATACGGACTCCGTTTCTCGAAAACTCGGACTCGTTTCCAAGTAGAATTTTGAGACGAATGCAATGGCTCAACCCATTTCTCTTGATTCTTATTTTTAAATTTAATTATACTTTAATTTGTGAAACTTAATGTTACAGAATTACGGGGTGTTACACCATGTCCCATATTCCAATGGGGGCTTCCTTTGAAAAACTTGTCGATATGGCCCTGATGCATGAGGAGAACAAGGGAGAAAAAGAAGGAAACAAAAGCAGAGGAGACATTGCAGAATAAGAAGGTATGGCCTATGAAGGGGCAGCCGCAACAACAGTAGCAACAACAACAACAGCAGAAGAAAGGAGGGAAAATGATAAAGGCAAGGATAAGAGAAAATGTCACCATTATGGGAAGGAAGGTCATCTGGTTAAAGACTGTAAGCAAAGGAAGAATTCTTGCTTCCACTGGGGAGAGGCCGGACAGTTTTCTAAAGAGGGCCCGAAGAAACGGGGATCACAAGGACAAGGTCAAAGGGCAGGAAATTCTGGAGGGCAGGTGCATGCTTTCGCGACCAATGCTCATGATAGAGGTAGAAAAATTTCTGTGGAAGGTTTAATTTCTCTTGCAAACCATCATGTTAGAACACTCTTTGATTCTAATGCCTCACATTCATTTATATCAAGTTCTGTAGTTGAACCTCTGCACTTAATTACTAGTATGGTAGTAGATCCCGTAGTTGTTTCAAACCCCATTGGTGGTTCTACTCATTTATCTATGATTTATCGGGGTTTGAAAATATCTATGTTATGCGTCGAGTTTGAATGCGACGCGTATGTGCTCGGGTTTATGGGCTATGTGTTGATTATAGGAATGGATTGACTTACCACGTATGGTGCCATTCTGGATTGTGAGAAGAGGGTTGTTAGGCTTCTGACTTGTCAAGGGAGAACCCTCGAGATTTTGTATGACTTGCTTAGTTTCCTAGAGTAACTTGATGCATCTATCGATGATCTGCAATCTGTTCCAGTAGTTCGAGATTTTTTCGATGTTTTTGATGAGGTTCAGGGTTTACCTCCAAGGTGCGAGATCAAGTTTCGCATACATCTGGTAGACATTACAAAGCCTTTTGCATTACCAGAGTGCCACATAGCTCCAAGGGAAAGGAGGGAACTGAGTAAGCAAGTAGAGGAGCTACTTGAGAAAGGGTTTATTAGACGAAGCATATCTGAATAGGGTACTCAGTGGTATTCGGAACTAAAGCGGGTGGTTCGCTTCGTTTGTGTGTTGATTATAGGGAGCTGAATAAGCTCCCGAGGAAGAATAGGCACCCACTTCCGAGGATTGATGATTTATTTGATCAGCTTGTTGGTGCCTCGGTATTTTCCCAGTTAGACTTGGCCACGGGGTTCCATGAGTTGAGGGTGGTGAGGACATCATAGATAAGATTGCCTTTAGGACTCCGGGCGGTTTCTTTGAATGGCTAGTTATGCTTTTTGGGCTGACGAATGCACCCGCCTATTTTGTCGATCTGATGAGTAGGGTGTTTTGGGAGTTCCTAAATAAGTTTTTGATAGTCTTTGTTGATGATATTTTGGTCTTATCCAAAAGCAAAGAAGAGCATGCCCAACATTTGAGAGAAGTTTTGAAAACTCTCCGTGACCATCAGCTTAAAGCAAAGTTCTCCAAATGCCATTTTTGGAGAAAAGAGGAGAGATTCTTAGGGCAAGTGGTCTCCAAAGAAGGGATAGCTGTAGATCCCGCGAAGGTGGTTGCAGTGCAAGATTGGCAGGTTCGTAAAAATGCAACTGAGGTGAGAAGCTTTCTTGGGTTGGCAGGTTACTATAGGAAGTTCATTAAGGACTTCACAAAGATATCAGCCCCAGTCACCAGGCTGACGAAGAAGAACGTGGCATTCACAAGGGATGTAGACTGTGACATTGCTTTCCAATGAATGAAGAGGGCTCTGACAACAACCCCAGTCTTGACTTTACCTGACGAAAATAAAGTGTTTACTGTTTACACTGATGCATGTGTACAGGGCTTGGTGCGGTCCTAATGCAAGAAGGCAAAGTAGTGTGTTATGGGGGTAGACAACTGAGAGTTCATGAAAAGAACTACCCCACCCATGATCTTGAGCTAGCTGCCATAGTGTTTGCATTAAAGACATGGCATCATTATTTACTTGGAGAGATGTTCGAGTTATACACCGATCATAAATCTCTCAAGTATCTGTTCCCGCAGAAGGATCTCAATTTAAGGCAACAACGGTGGATGGAGTTTCTAGCTTCTTATGATTTTGATATTTCTTATACTCCTAGCAAGGGTAATGTGGTGGCAGACGCACTAAGTAGGTAGAGGGTGGCCCTGAGTCCTCTGTTTGTGGAAAGAAAGAACTTGGAGTTCATATCAGCTTTTGACTTTAGATCCTCCATCGAGATTTTGCCTGATTTGTTTGCATCCTTGGAGATACGACCGACTCTTATGGACTAGATAGAAGCTTCACAACAAGGTGACCCACAAATTCTAAACATCATGGATAAGCTCAGAAGAGGGGAGACTTCTAGTCACCTCAGCAGATATGCCATAGATGAAAAGGGGTGGTTGTGACGAGAAGGAAGGCTTTGTGTTCCTCAAACTGGAAGCTTGATAAAGGCAGTCCTAGTAGAAGCCCACCATTCTAAGATGACCATTCATCCAGGCGGTGATAAGATTACACGGACATGAAGAGGGTTTTCTTTTAGGCTGGGATGAAGAAAGATGTGGCTGAATTTGTTTCTCAATGTTTAGTTTGTTAGCAAGTCAAAGCTGAGAAAAAGAAGACTGGTGGTTTACTTCATCCATTGGAGGTTCCTCAGTGGAAATGGAAGAGCGTCTCTATGGATTTCATAGATGGTTTGCTTAGATCGAAGAAAGGCAACACCAGTATCTGGGTTGTGGTAGATAGACTCACTAAGAGCGCTCACTTTATTCCAATTAAGAGTAAGAGGACGACATCATGGTTAGCAACAGTTTATGTCCAAGATATAGTTCGTCTTCATGGAGTTCCTTCCAGCATCGTGAGCGACCGTGACCCCATCTTTACCTGCGAATTTTGGAGGAGCTTGCAAGAAGCATTAGGTACACAATTGTGTTTGAGCACTGCTTATCATCCTCAGACCGATGGGAAAACAGAGAGGGTGAACAAAATCTTAGAAGATCTTTTAAGGTTGTGTATCCTAGACTTCGGAGGGACTTTGGAAGAGCATCTCCATTTAGTAGAGTTTTCCTATAACAACAGCTATCAGGCCAGCATCGGCATGGCACCCTTCGATGTACGGACGACTCTGTAGATCACCAACTTGTTGGTGGGAATCTACAGAAAGATTATTACTTGGACCAAATATGGTTAGAGAAACATTGAAAAGATTGACCTTATTCGACAGCAGATGAAGACAACTCAAGATAGGCAAAAATCCTATGCAGACAAAAGAAGGAATGACCTCGAATTTGAAGTTGGAGACTTGGTTTTTTATCAAAGTGTCACCTCTAAGGAATGTGGTTCGCTTTGGATCGATAGGGAAGTTGGCACCTAGGTTTGTGGGACCATTTCCCATAACCGAGAGGATTGGCCAAATGGCCTATAAAGTAAAGATTCCTGAAAATCTATCTGGTGTTCATGATGTTTTCCATGTTTCTCATCTGTGGAAGTGCTTGCATGACACCACGGAAGTTGTTGAGCCGAGTATATCGGAAGAGATATAAGTGGAATGGGAGGCGACTGTCAGGCGAGTTCCTTCCCTATTTTGGGATCAGAAGTTAAGAAGCTACGCAATAAACAGATCAAGTTGCTAAAGGTTCAATGGGGAAATAACCCAGAGGATGCGACTTGGGAGACCGAAGACAAGATTCGTGCTTCGTAACCTTTTCTCTTCGAGGGTAAGTTCTTAACTCCTTTTTCCAAAATCTCTATCAGTACGTGTTTCTATCATCTGAGTACATCCTATCCATAGTATTTTTGACCTTTAGATAGGAATCCTATGGATGTAAACATGTGTTTGAAACATGTTATGTTTTGATGGATGCAAGTGGATGCAAGTGTTTGCTAGTGGTAGCCTGTGGACGCATATACACACACACATTAGCCAATAAGATCGGCTCAATCACTCTCATACTGCATATGGATGTGTGTGCATTTTCTTTTCTTTTATGGATGGAAATGGATGATCTAGCATATGGATGTTACATTTGGACGAATGAGTGTGCACACATGTAGAGCTTATATGTTATAATAGGCTTATTTGCATACATATTGGATTCATGGCACTAACATACATTGCATTAAGGAGGCCAACTGAATTAGTAGACGGCCTGATCTTCGCATTAGTGTAGGGACATATACACACACCTTTGCATATTTTCATGAAAGCATTAGAAATCCTTAAGGACAATGGATGCCAGTGAGTGATGATTGAGTAGATGGATGATGGATGGTAGGATATGCATTCTTCTCAACTTAGAGATTTCAAGGATGAAATCCTTTGAGTAGGGGAGAATGTAACACCCCGAATTTTTAATGACATTAAAGAAGAGAAATTAAAGAATAAATAAGTTAATATTAAGAATTAAGGGAAACTGATTACATCGTTACGTCCGTCTCGAAATTCTGGTCAGGATAGACACCTAGTTTGCGTAAAACGGATAACATATGAAGAAGTTAAGAATGATAAAAAGGTGGAAATCAGAACCGGGCACAACGGGCGCACTTCCAAGTGCGCCAAGGCAATTTTGCACTTGCGCACCTGTAAAGTGCGCCCAGAACAGTTTCAAGGTATTTGGGCCTTTTTCGAGTGAGTGACGACCCGTGACCTGACCCAATTTCATTAGAGCTGAGGTGGCATCCGAATTCTGTAACCCAGTTGCTATAAATATATCTCATATCCTTTGTTTTCTTCAAAGAATAGCAATGGTAGTCGGACTCTGCTGGATTCTGAACTGAATTAGGATCTCTCATCTTCTTCTAAAGCATATCAAATTCTGAGATTCAAACATAGATTCAACACCTTTTCTATCATCTGAGAAATCCAATCACAGTGAGTTCTAGTCACTTTTAGGTTTAGATAAATATTAGTGAAATTATCAAAGACTGCGATGTGGACACATTGCAGACTTTAAATCTATGTTATTGTTTGATCTCATGCTATATTATGATAGATCTATTTCTTTGGATCCAAGTCAATTGTTCTACTATGTTATCACTATGGATCTTGGGTTGTAACTTCAATGGTATGCTATGATGCAAATTTATGTAGATCTATTCTATGTGATCTAAAATTATCATGTTAGATCTATCCTATGTGATCTAAAATTTGTCACCTAATGATTCATGTTAGATCTATCCTATGTGATCAAAATTAGTCACCTTATGTGTAACACCCCGTAATTTTAATATTAATGTTAACAAATTAAAGAATACTTAATTGTAAATGTGAGAATTAATTGAAACGGGTTATGCCATTGTGTTTGTCTCGGAATTCTGGTTGAGATAGAGTTCAAGTTTGTGTAAAACGGATATCGTATGAAGAAGATATGGGCGAACGAAGTTAGGCAGAAAAACCAGAAACATGCCAGAATGCACTGGCGCACTTGGGAAGTGCGCCAGAACAAAATTGCACTGGCGCACTTGGGAAGTGCGCCCATGCAAAGTTGCACTTGGCAAGTGCGCCCAGGCCGAGCAGAATGCCTGCACAACTTTCTGGTGTGATATGATCCACACTGTGACCCATTGCTGAGTCCATTCTGACTCCTTGCTGAGTCATTAGGGCTGAGGTCTCACCCTATCCCGACTGAGTGGTTTTGATTAACCCTAAGATCACCCGACGGCTATAATTAAATTAAAATTCTATATAAACATGGGGAGACTCAAACCCTAAAATCAAATCAAAATTTGATAAATGGCCGTCATGTTGTCACTCCAAACCCTAGAGTAGCCGCCATCAACTAGAAGCAAATTAAAGACAACACTTCTATTCAAATCAAAGTCTAATCTCAACAACGAAATTGTCTACAAACAAGGGAACACTAATCAATTACAGAATTCAGATCCTAGAACTTAAGACTTCTTTTTCTATGAGTTTTAGTCACTTTTAGGTTTAAATAGATAAGTGAATTGCGGTAGACTATGATTTGAGTATATGTTGTTTGTAGTTATGCAAGTTTATTGTTGTTGCGGATCATGAAATTATACAAGTTCATTGTTGTTGTGGATCATGAAATTATACAAGTTTATTTGTTGTTGTGGATCATGAAATTATACAAGTTTATTGTTGTGGTGAATCATGAAATTATGCAAGTGAAATTCATAAACCTATGCAAGTTACCTATGCAAGTTATTATGTTGCGAATTCATGAATCTATGCAAGTTGTTATCATGAATCTATGCAAGTTGTTATCATGAACCTACGCAAGTTGTTATGAGATCATGCAAGTTACCTATGCAAGTTATTGTGTGATGAATTCATGAACCTATGCTAGTTGTTATGTTATGAATCATGAACCTATGCAAGTTACCTATGCAAGTTGTTATGTTGTGAATCATGAACCTATGCAAGTCACCTATACAAGTTGTTATGTTGTGAATCATGAACCTATGTGAGTTGTTAATTATGTTGTTAATTCATGAACCTATGCAAGTTGTTATGTTGAAATTCATGAACCTATGCAAGTTGTTATGTTGCAAAATCATGAATCTATGCAAGTTGTTAATTATGTGATGAATCATAATTATACGCGAAGTTATCATGTCATTTTCCCTAGTTGTCATGCTTATGCCAAAAATTATACTAAAAACGATCACCTTGTCATTCCCTTTATTTTATTATTATGGCGAGGCTACCTTGTAGCCTCGATGACGCCAAAAACGCAAAATGGTTACGCTAGTTAAGAAACAGGGAAAAGAGGAATTTGTAATAGGCATAATTTACATAGTGTTTATGTAAATTGGGTACATGACTCTAGTAGGGAAACATATAAATAATTGCCTATTATGACATAAATAAAGTTGAGTAAAAATGGTAAAATTTGAATATGACCATTTATGGATAGGATATTCAAATTGTTAATAAAATAGGTATTGACACCTATAAAAAGAAAAGGATTAATTAATTAACTTAATTAATCAAAAGAGGAATGTTTAAGCAATTAAAGTCTGAAAATTTAATTAACACTTATGACACGAGGTTAGGTTACATTAGCGGTGGAAGTCTGCCCGGACCCGACCGACATATCCAGCAACCACTAATGTTGAACCTAATGTGAGAGGTCTAAGTGTGTGAATACGACTCGGGCTAAGACACGAGGTTAGACCCAACAGTGGAATAAGACTGCCCAGACCCGACCGACATATCCAGCATCCACATGTTCTAGGCCTAATGTGGGAGGTCTAGCCCAATATAACCATAATTGGACATGGTAATAAGAAAATACTACTTAATCTAACTTAATACATGTGGACTGTATGATGATAGACATAAGTTAGGGTTAAGTAAAATGAGTTGGATTGTGGGTGGGTTAAGTACAACTGAAGGGTAGGTGGGTAATATTAATATATATAGGCCCACAAACTTAACCATTAAATAAATAGGATTAAATCAGTGGGAGGGTTAAGTACAACTGAAGGGTAGGTGGGTAATATTAATATATATATATATATATATATATATATATATATATATATATATATAGGCCCACAAACTTAACTGGATAAAAAGGGTTATGTAATTAAAGACATCTAATGGTATATATAACCGGGGCAAAATAATAAAGTTATGTATTAAAGACACCCTTAGGGGTACGCATAACTAACGGGAATAGATAGAGTTATGTATTAAAGACACCTATAGGTAAGCATAACCGATAGGTAGATTAAGGGTTATGTATTAAAGACACCTATAGGTACGCATAACTGATTGAGGGCTATGTAATTAAAGACACCTTAGGGTATACATAGTCAGTAGAAAACCTAGCGGGAATACAAGACATAGGGGAGAGCTTGTATCATGTTGTGTGGGACCCATTTCAGTCAGTAACCCGGAGGGGTATCAATGTAAAGAACTCCGTACTAGGCGGGAAAGGGGCACGCTTACTGATTGATTGTAAGAGATCCAAAACGAGACAGATGGTGTGGGCGACGCAAACCGACCGGGACATGTGCGTGCATGGGCCGGGCAGAGGGGGATAAGACGACCGTGACACCAGTAGGTATAACTGTGCACACCTTGGGTTGCCACTTTAGGGAAGTGATACCCCCTAGTTGTGGGACCAGCACAGGGTATCTACAGAGTAGGGAGCCGATCGATTAGGGTAGTGGTTAGGGTATACCCGGACGTATGCCCTAAGTCTACCAATTTACAGTAGGAGGGTAGTGGGTATGACTAGTTGAGATAGGAGCAGGCGGCACCTATGACAGCGGCTAGGAGTACACGAAACTACCACCATCATCATCGTTATTATGGTTAGCGGAAGGGATCATCCTATCTTGATTTTACTAGTAATAGTGAGAGTAGTTTGCAGTGAAGCATGCATACATCTTACCTTATTTGTCCTGTCATACCTGTCATCTGTACCGTGAATCCTCTTATCCACTTTGTATGCCTCTTATGTTTACCTTTATTTATTTACTGGCTAAAAGTTACTGGACTCACCAGACGTATGTCTGACCTACTTTGTTTCGCCTCTTTTCTTCCATTACCCCCCAGGTTCTCAGGGAGGAAACACCCAGGTTTAGTCAGGATTTGGATATCATCTTCTAGGAGCTACTTCTGAAGTATGGCTCGAGTCTCTGTCTCTTATATGGCTTGCTCTTTAATATGGGGAATGATGTTTTTCTTTTAAATACCTATGTTCTGATAATATAAGAAAGAAGTGTTTTGTTGTAAGGGTTTTATGACTCATGGTATTATGTAACAAAGTATTTTGGTGATTTAATAAAGTTGTTTATTTTCCACTGCAAAATTTTTATATCTGTCTTGTGATATTCTATGTCTGTTTACCTAAAATGCTCCACTAAAGTTAAGGCATTCCCTTTGTGAGTAACCTTAATGGAGGTGGGGTGTTACACTTGATATCAGAGCTGAAGGTTACCAGATTAGATAAAAGTTTTGAAAATATTTTTTAAAAAGGTTTTAAAAGAAAGTACTTTTAAAAAGGAAAGCCTGTTTTGAAAAAAAAAATCCTCGAAAATCCATATGTAGTATCCTTCGGTCCTTTTTCTAAAATCTCTCCCTTTTTCTTCTTAGCATGTCTGAGGATCTTATCCTTCCAGAGGGTGTACCGATACCAGGATTGTTTAGGAGGTATTTGTAAGCTAGGGCCATCGCTGCAAGTCCAGCAAATGTTCCTCCTCCCCCAGCTGCACCCGTTCCTCCTCCTCCCCCTCCTCGTATTGATACTTTTGCAAAGATATATAAGGACTTTCGGGCAATGGGCGGGAAACCTTTTCACGGGTCGGAGACGTTTGTTGAAGCTCGAAATTGGCTAAAGGAGGTGGAAGAATTGTTTGGAATCTTTGAGGTAGAAGATGGAAGAAAGGTCCATTTAGCTGCCTGGTTAATGAAGGATGAGGCCTTGTTTTGGTGGGAGGTCACTAATGGAGAGCGTCCAGTTGATACATGGCCGGATTTCAGGTATAGGTTTGAGGCGAAATTTCTCTCACAAGCAGAAGAAAATCTATACATGGAAAGGTTCTTGGCATTAAAGCAGGGAATCTGTCAGTAAAAGAGTACGTCAACAAGTTCAATCAGTTGGCGAGGTTTCGCTTAGACTTGGTGAACACACCTGAGAAGAAGGCTCTGAGATTTGTTAAAGGCTTGAATGAGCCGCTACACGGATTGGCTATGACCCACGTTCCCATGGGGGCCACTTTTGAAAAGCTGGTGGATATGGCCCTAATGCATGAAGAGGAAAAGGGAGCAAAGAAAGAGGAAAAAGTTGAAGGGACATTGAAAAATGAGAAGGCGGGACCCAAGAAAGGACAACAACAGCAGAAGAAAGGCGAGAAGGATGACAAGGGAAAGGATAAGAGGAAATGCCACTATTGTAGGAAAGAAGGTCACCTAGTCAAAGAATGTAAAAATAGGAAGTTCAATTGCTTTAAGTGCGGAGAGGTCGGACACTTCTCCAAGGAATGCCTAAAGGCGCAGGGATCGCAAGGGACTTCTGGAGGGCAGGCGAATGCTCTCGTGGTAGATGGATAGGATAGAGATAGGAAAAATTTATGTAAAAGGTTTAATTTCCTTATGAAGTTAAGGCTCTTTTGGATTCTGGCATTTTGATTTTGTAATTGAGACTCTGCACTTTAATACTAGTCTTGTTTCTGATCCCGTAGTTGTTTCAAACCCCATTTGTGGTTCGGCTCAATTGTTAGTGATTTGTATGGGTTTGAAATTATCTGTGTTAGGCGTCAAAATTTTGAATGTGACATTTGTGTGCTTAAGTTTATGGGCTATGGGTTGGTTCTAAATGGACCAGCTTTCTATGTAGAGGGCCGTTCTAGATTTTGAGAGGAGGGTCGTTAAGTTTCTAACTTGTCATTGGAAGACCCCCAAAGTTTCTTGTGACCCGCAAGAGTCTGTTATGCTTAGCTTTCTGAGAATCATTCTGTAATCTGATCTGTACAAGTAGTTTGTAGGTATCTGAATATTTCTGAAGGATAGGGGTTTCTACTCGAAGCATGAAGTAGATCTCTAGTTTTGACATTGTTTAATGGGGGTAATTCTTTGGGTGTCAGTCTGATGTTGATTTCGGTCTTCGGGGCTGAGACTTAGGGAATTATTCTCTTAACCGATGTCAAATGGGAACAGAGCTTTTGTTTTAGTTATATCATTTGTTTGTATCCCATCGACCGGATCTTCGACCTTTAGATAGGAAATCCATGGATGTAAACATATGCTTGGGACATGTTATGTTTGGTGGATGCAAGTGGATGCAAGTGTTTGCTAGTGGTTGCTCGTGGATGCATTTACACACACATTAGGCACTAGATCGACTCAATCACTTTCATATTGCATATAAATGTGTCTGCATATTTAGGGTAATGGATGTACAATGGTTGTGTTATCATATTGATGCTGCATTTTGATGAATGGTTGAGCACACATGTAGAAATAATATGTATCGATAGGATTCTTTCGCATACATAATGGACACATGGCACTATCATGGTTTGCATTAAGGAGGTCAACTGAATCAGTAGACCGCCTAATTTTGCATTAGATAAGGAACATATACACACACACTTTTTGCATATGTTCATACGGCATTAGAAATCTTTTAAGGACAATGGATGCCTGTGTTTGATGGTTGAGTAGATGGATGATTGTATGGTAGGATGCACATTCTTCTTGACTTGAAGATTTCAGAGACGAAATCCTTTAAGGAGGGGAGAATGTAACACCCCGTAATTTTAATATTAATGTTAACAAATTAAAGAATACTTAATTGTAAATGTGAGAATTAAGGGAAACGGGTTACGCCATTGTGTTCCTCTCGGAATTCTGGTTGAGATAAAGTCCGAGTTCGCGTAAAACGGATAATGTATGAAGAAGATATGGACGAACGAAGTTAGGCAGAAAAACCAGAAACAAGCCAGAATGCATTGGCGCACTTGGGAAGTGCGCCAAAATAAGATTGCACTGGCGCACTTGGGAAGTGCGCCCATGCAAAGTTGCACTGGCGCACTTGACAAGTGCGCCCAGGCTGAGCAGAAAGCCTGCACAGCTTTGTGGTGTGATCTGATCCACACTGTGACTCATTGCTGAGTCCTTTCTGACTCCTTGCTGAGTCATTAGGGCTGAGGTGTCACCCTATCCTGACTGAGTGGTTTTGATTAACCCTAAGATCATCTGACGGCTATAATTAAATTGAAATTCTATATAAACATGGGTAGACTCAAACCCTAAAATCAAATCAATGGCCGCCATGTTGTCACTCCAAACCCTAGAGTAGCCGCCACCAACTAGAAGCAAATTAAAGACAACACTTCTATTCAAATCAAAGTCTAATCTCAACAACGAAATTGTCTACAACAAGGGAACGCTAATCAATTACATAATTCAGATTCCAGAACTCAAGACCTCTTTTTCTGTGAGTTCTAGTCACTTTTAGGTTTAAATAGATAAAAGTGAATTGTGGTAGACTATGATTTGGGTATTTGTTGTTTCTAGTTATGCAAGTTTATTGTTGTTGCGAATCATGAAATTATACAAGTTCATTGTTGTTGCGGATCATGAAATTATACAAGTTTATTTGTTGTTGTGGATCATGAAATTATACAAGTTTATTGTTGTGGTGAATCATGAAATTATGCAAGTGAAATTCATAAACCTATGCAAGTTACTTATGCAAGTTATTATGTTGCGAATTCATGAATCTATGCAAGTTGTTATCATGAATCTATGCAAGTTGTTATCATGAACCTATGCAAGTTGTTATGAGATCATGCAAGTTACCTATGCAAGTTATTGTGTGATGAATTCATGAACCTATGCTAGTTGTTATGTTATGAATCATGAACCTATGCAAATCACCTATGCAAGTTGTTATGTTGCGAATCATGAACCTATGCAAGTCACCTATACAAGTTGTTATGTTGTGAATCATGAACCTATGTGAGTTGTTAATTATGTTGTTAATTCATGAACCTATGCAAGTTGTTATGTTGAAATTCATGAACCTATGCAAGTTGTTATGTTGCAAAATCATGAATCTATGCAAGTTGTTAATTATGTGATGAATCATAATTATATGTGAAGTTATCATGTCATTTTCCCTAGTTATCATGTTTATGCCAAAAATTGTACTGAAAACGATCACCTTGTCATTCCCATTATTTTATTTTTATGGCGAGGCTACCTTGTAGCCTCGATGACGTCAAAAACGCAAACGGTTACGCTAGTTAAGAAACAAGGAAAAGGGGAATTTGTAATAGGCATAATTTACATAGTGTTTATGTAAATTGGGCACATGATTCTAGTAGGGAAACATATAAATAATTGCCTATTATGACATAGGTAAAGTTGAGTAAAAATGGTAAAATTTGAATATGACAATTTATGGATAGGAAATTCAAATTGTTAATAAAATAGGTATTGACACCTATAAAAAGGAAAGGATTAATTAATTAACTTAATAAATCAAAAGAGGAATGTTTAAGTAATTAAAGTCTGAAAATTTAATTAACACTTATGACACGAGGTTAGGTTACATTAGTGGTGGAAGTCTGCCCGGACCCGACCGGCATATCTAGCAGCCACTAATGTTGAACATAATGTGAGAGGTCTAAGTGTGTGAATACGACTCGGGCTAAGACACGAGGTTAGACCCAACTGTGGAATAAGACTGCCCGGACCCGACCGGCATATCCAGCATCCACATGTTGTAGGCCTAATGTGGGAGGTCTAGCCCAATATAACCATAATTGGACATGGTAATAAGAAAAGACTACTTAACCAAACTTAATACATGTGGACTGTATGATGATAGACATAAGTTAGGGTTTAGTAAAATTAGTTGGATTGTGGGTGGGTTAAGTACAACCGAAGGGTAGGTGGGTAATATTAATATATATAGGCCCACAAACTTAACCATTAAATAAATAGGATTAAATCAGTGGAAGGGTTAAGTACAACTGAAGGGTAGGTGGGTAATATTAATATATATATATATATATAGGCCCATAAACTTAACCGGATAAAAAAGGGTTATGTAATTAAAGACACCTAATGGTATACATAACCGGGGCAAAATAGTAAAGTTATGTACTAAAGACATCCTTAGGGGTACACATAACTAATGGGAATAGATAGAGTTATGTATTAAAGACACCTATAGGTAAGCATAACCAATAGGTAGGTTAAGGGTTATGTATTAAAGACACCTATAGGTACGCATAACTGGTTGAGGGCTATGTAATTAAAGGAACCTTAGGGTATACATAGTCAGTAGAAAACCTAGTGGGGATACAAGACATAGGAGAGAGCTTGTATCATGTTGTGTGGGACCCATTTCAGTCAGTAACCCGGAGGGGTATCAAACTAAAGAACTCCGTACTAGGCGGGGAAGTGGCACGCTTAATGATTGATTGTAAGATATCCAAAACGAGACGGACGGTGTGGGTGGTGCAAACCGACCGGGGACATGTGCGTGCATGGACCTGGCAGAGGGGACAAGACGACCGTGACACCAGTTGGTATAACTGTGCACACTTTGGGTTTCCACTTTAGGGAAGTGATACCCCCTAGTTGTGGGACCAGCACAGGGTATCTACATAGTAGGGAGCCGATCGATTAGGGTAGTGGTTAGGGTATACCCGGACGTATGCCCTAAGTCTACCAATTTATAGTAGGAGGGTAGTGGGTACGACTAGTTGAGATAGGAGCAGGCGGCACCTATGACAGCGGCTAGGAGTACACGAAACTACCACCATCATTATTGTTATTATGGTTAGCGGAAGGGATCATCCTATCTTGATTTTACTAGTAATAGTGAGAGTAGTTTGTAGTGAAGCATGCATACATCTTACCTTATTTGTCCTGTCATACCTGTCATCTGTACCGTGAATCCTCTTATCCACTTTGTATGCCTCTCATGTTTACTTTTATTTATTTACTGGCTAAAAGTTACTGGACTCACCAGACATATGTCTGACCTAGTTTGTTTCACCTCTTTTCTTCCGTTTCCCCCCAGGTACTTAGGGAGGAAACACCCAGGTTTAGTTAGGATTTTGATATCATCTTCTAGGAGCTACTTCTGAAGTATGGCTCGAGTCTCTGTCTCTTATATGGCTTGCTCTTTAATATGGGAAATGATGTTTTTCTTTTAGATACCTATGTACTCTGATAATATAAGACAGAAGTGTTTTGTTGTAAGGGTTTTATGACTCATGGTATTATGTAACAAAGTATTTTGGTGATTTAATAAAGTTGTTTATTTTCCACTGCAAAATTTTTATATCTGTCTTGTGATATTCTGTGTCTGTTTACCTAAAATGCTCCACTGAAGTTAAGGCATTCCCTTTGGGAGTGACCTTAATGGAGGTGGGGTGTTACATTATGATTCATGTTAGATCCATCCTATGTGATCTAAAATTGTCACCTTATGACTCATGTTAGATCTATCCTATGTGATCTAAATTTGTCACCTTATGATTCATGATTAGATCTATTTTATGTGATCTAAATTGTCACCCTTTGTTATCATGTTAGATTTAAATCGATTGGACATCTAAAATGGCTAATTTAGATATTGTGACATCATAGTTCATCAGTTTTATGTCAACCTTGTTATGATGAAAATTTCATGTCCATGCTAGTGTGTATGTTCACCTTATTATCATACAAGTTTATATTTATGCCAAAACGATCATTTTAGTATATTCCCATTATTTTCCCTATTATCATTTATGACTAGGCTATTGTCTAGCCTAGGCATGTTGCCAATTTTGTGAGGGTGCTAGTTAAGGAATGGGGGAATAAAGAGATAAAAATGGCATAATTTGAATTTGAGCATTTGTAGACATGTAATTCAAATTATTGGGCAAAATAGGCATTGACACCTATAAAAGGAAAGGATTAATTAATTGGTTAATTAATTAAAAATGGCATAATTTGAATATGAACATTTTTGGACATATAATTCAAATTATTGGGCAAAATAGGTATTGATACCTATAAAAGGAAAGGGTTAATTAATTAATCAATTAATTAATTAAAAATGGAATGTCTAGTAATTACAATTAAAAATTGTAATTATACTTATGGCACGAGGTTAGGTCGCATTAGTGGTGGAAGTCTGCCTAGACCCGATCGACATATTTAGCATCCACTAATGGTAAACTTAATGTGGGACGTCTAAGTACGTAAACACGAATCCGGCTATGACACGAGGTTAGGCCCAACTGTGGAATAAGTCTACCCGGACCCGACCGACATATCCAACATCCACATGTTGTAGGCCTAATGTGGTAGGTCCGGCCCATTATGAAACTATAAATGGACATGGTAAAGAATTAGACTACTTAACCTAAGTTAATCCATAGGGATTGTATGAACTTAAATTAAGTTGGGGGTTAAGTAAACATAGTTGAGGGGTAGGTTAAGTAAATTTGAAGAGGGGATGGGTAATAGGCCCACAAACTTAACCTATTAAGATTATGTAATTAAAGACACCTAGTGGTATGCATAATCGATGGACATAATAAAGTTATGTAATTAAAGACACCTCTTAGGGTAAACATAACTTGCAGAAGTAATTGGGTTGTGTAATTAAAGACACTTATAGGTAAGCATAACCGGCTGGAAGATTAGGGGTTATGTATTAAAGACACCTATAGGTAAGCATAACCGATAGAAATAAATATGGCTATGTAATTAAAGACACTTAGTGGTATACATAGTCAGTGAAAACCTAGTGGGGGATACAAGACAGGGGGGAGCTTGTATCATATTGTGTGGGACCCATTTCAGACCGTAACCCGGAGTAGGTATCAAACAAAGTATTCCGTACTAGGCGGAGAAGGGGCACGCTTACTGACTAATTGTAAGAGATCCAAACATGGAGGACGGTGTGGGCGACACAAACAGACTGGGCCATGTGCGTGCATGAGCCGAGCAGAGGGGGATAAGACGACCGTGACACATGTAGATATGGTTGTGCACATTGTTATGACGAGGGGTTACCACTTTAGGAATTGATACCTCTTACTATGGGGCCGGCACAAGGTATCTACGAGGGTTAGGGAGCCGATCGATCTGGGCAGTAGTTAGGATACATTTGGACGTATACCTAAGTCTACCACCTTATAGTTAAAGGGATCATCTCTTTCTGGATATACTAGTAACAGTGTAGAGAAATCATTAGTGAGGCATGTACACTTTATCTTGCTTACCTTGTCACACCTGCCATTTATGTAGTGATCTCCCTTATCCACTTTATATGCCTATCATGTTACTTTTATTTATCTACTGGTTAAAAGTAACTAGACTCGCCAGACTTTATGTCTGACCCTTTTTGTTTCTCCTTCTTTCTTCCGTCCCCCTCCTCCGCCCCCGGTTCACAGGGAGGAAACACCCAGGCTTAGTCAGGATTCAGATATCACCTTGTTAGGAGCTATTTCTAAAGTATGGCTCAAGTTCTTGTCTCTACTATGGCTTAACTCTTTCATTTGGGGAATTTTTCTTTTTATTTACTTATGTACTCTGATGATGCAAGACAGAAGTTATTTTGTTGTAATGGTTTTTTCGTGACTTATGAAATTGTGGACCACAGTATTTTTATTGAAATAAAAATTTAAATTTCTGCTGCTATCTTATTTATATCTGTCTTCTAATTATTCTGTGTCTGATTACCTGTAACGCTTCACGGAACTTAATGCATTCCCTTAGTGAGTGACATTAACGGACGTGTGGTGTCACACAGTGTATTAATATATACGTACAACTTAATTAATAACTTTTGCATACAGACTGTGTTTTCAACAAATAAAATATGAAAATGGATTAGAATCTCGCCACGAATGCAACTACAATACTTTCATAGCCCAATTCTTAATTGTCCAAAATTTCATTTTCAGCTTTCAAATATATTATTAATTATTACTATTTATTTTTAACTTAAATTAACCAATGTCTTAATTAAGTATATTTTACTGGGTGTTACAAATATATAACCTGACCTGAGCGTTCTTCACTTCCAGTATGCTTGGGTAAGCCTGAGTTGTTTCAGTTATCGAAGACATTCGTTACTTGAAGTCGAAAGATGGATTTTGAAGACAGTACTTACTACCATTAACTTTTTGGCAAAGCGCACTTATTACTATTATTTTTGCTTCATTATTAGTACCATTGTATGACTCTGATATTATCGTAATTAAAATCAAATGTGTGCTATCTAATAGTCTTTTGAAATGTTTATGTTATTATTATATTTCATCGCTCTTCTGTGTGATTCAGTGGATTATTTAGTTCGTTATCTTCTTATTTTCTCTTTCTATGTTAAACCTTAATAATATTTAGTCGTTTTAGAATTGTAACGACCCATATTTTTAATCGTTTTATCTAAACATTTAATTTGGTTTTAAATGTTGGTTTAGAAATATAAAAGGATATTTATTTATTTATTAAACAAAGTTTGAACATATAATTTATATTTAATTA
Organism: Allium sativum; assembly: GCA_030737875.1. Taxonomy (NCBI): domain Eukaryota; kingdom Viridiplantae; phylum Streptophyta; class Magnoliopsida; order Asparagales; family Amaryllidaceae; genus Allium; species Allium sativum. Next base: position 415,057,234 of record CM060913.1, on the reverse strand, counting down.
TAAATGAGCTAGTATCATCTCGGTAATTAGTAGTATCATGTTTTGAATTTCAATTGAATATATATAATTCAATTTAAGTCGGAATTCTTTGAAACAAGAATAATCTGAATCTATGGGATAATAGTTTTCTAATGAAAGAGAAAAATCAAGATTTCACCTTGTATATTTTGAGAAATGTTCAAATCAAATTTTCAAATAGTCGCTATGGAATCGTTTATAAAGAATACCATTTTATTTTATAAAACAAAAGGTTTTTTTAATGAAATTAAATATTGTTTTTCCCCAGAATTTAATAAAAATGGTTTCTGAATAGTTATACATGCTATCGGAATATAATGGGAGTTAATATAGTTTTAAAATTTAGTTTAATATTGATTTGATGAAAATGTGAGTTTTATATTAATTTAATTAAAAATTATTGTTTTTGTAACAGTGACAGATTTCAACAAAATCAGTTTCCTTGGATCCGCAATGTTAAATTATTGTATGGAAATAAATTTCGTGACAATCCGATGTAGTATGTGACCTCGGTAGCCATAAACACGCAGCTATTTCACGTAATGTTAATTAAATGAATTTAACTTAATCAAAAGAAATTTGTAGGTAACTTGAGTTAACAATCGAATTAAGACACGAGACATGTTCCGTTGAATTCGTATTTACGTTTATAGTCAAGATATGCATGGTTCGTTATTTTTGAAGGCCAGATAATTTGTTGTCCAAAGTAGCGTCGTTTTACGCTTAAATATCGTTCCGAGAGGATAGTCTCGGAATGCGACGAAACTTGTGTCATTAGATCCATATTAGTGAGTTATTGTAGGATTTCGATGTTCGTGTCGATCGGATTTACCATTTGATCGTGCGAAGGGTAAAACCTAGATTTTTATTTATTCGTTTTATTGATTTAATATGAAACTTATGAATAACTGATTTTCAAACGACTTTAGTTTTCAACGAAACTAATTTTATTAAATCTGTGGTGATTAATCATTGTAAAATTTCAAGTTTCAAGATTTTTGGAATTAATTTGTGATCGTGAGCAATTTAAATGCGTATCAATTCACATTATGATGTTATAAGGAAATTTTTATAAACAACATCGGAATTTGACGAAACCTATTCCATCGTGTTCGGAATATTTAAATATGCTAGGGTTTCAATTTTCGTTTTAATCAGAAGTCATATGGAGTAGTTTTACATGAAGCTTCGCGTGTAAGTTTCATAAATAATAAATTATTATTATTTCCACATTATAAATATACCCACCCAGGTTGTTCCGATCTGCGTTAACCCTAAGTCAACACACGCGCGTGGTCAACCCCTATTGCGCCTCCATATAATAAGCCAACGGTCCAAATTCATTGATTCTTTCCACTTGAAATTCTTCTGATCCGAGCCTCGAATCAAAAACTTCCCCACAACAATCCCATGAAGCTCGACAAAGGCCTCCAGATCTAATGGTGGAGATCTATTTCCGATCGATGATGTGGCCAGAAAATCATTTCAAAGTTACTGCAATTCATGGAGAATTATCGGCGAATGGAGGAACTGGAACTTGACATACTGGCGGAGAAGGGAGGCAAGCCTTGGCGCACCTGCCAATGCCTTCTGATCAGGCTCCGATCGTCGAAGATGGGTGCTAGGAGAAAATCATTCAATCGACGTGTGTTCTGGGTATTTCACGATATAAGAAATCAGCGTGGAGAATGTTAGAGCTAATTAGCAGGTTAGGGTAAAATTTAATTGTTATTAGTTTACTAATTAACTAATTAAAGAATTAATTAATTATTTAAAATAGTTAAACATATAATGGGTATTTCATGAAGTAGGAATGAACGATGAAGCACTGTTAATGAAGAATAATAGAAACAAATGGGTTTGGTTATTTCATGAAGCAGTGAACGAAGGATTTCGATCGCCCATTAAAATCGTAATTAGTAATAAAAATAATAATTAAGAAATTTATTTAATTAAATTGGTTACACTTATAATAGGTATAATTCATGCCTAAATTATCAGAATTTCGCAAAACCAGGAACGCTGGAATCACGGTGAAAAATATTACGATGCTGAGCTGAGTCGGATGGTTTGGGAAACAATCGAGATTTCGTTTAATTTTAAATGCATGTTTAAAATTAAAAGAAATAGCGCTGAAATTGTCAACCGAAATTAAATGTGAGTTAACTCTCACACATTCTAGAATCCTATGATGTGATAAAATTCGTATTTATCGTTGGTATTATAAATTGGTTGATTTGTTGCCTTGGATGGTATTTGTTCTATTGGTTGACATTAATTTTATTTACGTCATTTTGAATGCATTGGATAAATATTTCTATTCCATAAGTTATTACAAAATGCTATAATAAGTTGTGATGCAGGGATGAACAGGTTGGGGGGATCCAGCCGGGTTCCTTAAATATTATATGCGTTTTTTGTTTTTATATTATTTATATGTGCACTGACTGAACCCAAATGATATTGAAAACCCATTTGGATGTTGGCGTTGACTTTTTTTTGAAAGGCAACAAAAACTTTATTTACGCTCAAACAAATTATAATGTTACCTATTACAATGCAATTATGCCAATCAAAGAACAAAAACTAATATATACAATAAAGAAATCTAAAACAACATATTCATATATCTCCCACGCTCATCCAGAATTGAAACAACATAATCCAGAGCTCTTCAATAACTTGTTGTGAATATCCGCATATAACTGACTTGTTATTCTCAATCCCTTTCTGAAAACCCGATTGTTCCTTTCAGTCCACACCGAATAAATAAACTTCTTTAAAATCTTTATAAGAAGCTTAATTCTATTCGTCTTCCAATGTGTCCTCTTAAAAATGTTGTACCATTCGGTTTGACTTGCTAGCGATGCTCTATGAAAGCCTCCTGAAGCTAAAAGCCTGTTCCATACAAGATTAACATAATGACATTCAAAAAATAGATGGACATTCGTTTCTTCCTCACATTTACAAAGAACATAAAGATTATCACTTATCAACCCAATTGAATGCAATTTCCCTTTTGTGTTTGAAGCATTGGCCATTACTTTCCACAAAAGAAAATTCTCTTTTGTTGGGCTTCCTATATTCCAGGCTCTAGAGCACCATGCAAAGGATTGCCTTTCATTCTTCATCAACTTATTGACATTCTTCACCAAATGCTTCTTACCCATCCACATAATTGCTAGATCTCCTGAAACTTTATAATTCTCTGTAATATCATTCGAAAGATGCCTTAATGATGCAGAGCTAGAGTATGGCAATAAAGGTTGTCCTTCTTGCATATAATCTTTAACTTCTGCATTACAAGGTATTCCTGAGTTGATTTTCAAATTATATTCCACCACATTACTCAAAATAAGACCTGGTCCTTCCCTGGATCATTCCAAAAAGCAATTCTATAAACATTCCTGAAATTGAATTATATAAAAGGTAGGAAAGCTTCTCGAAGTTTGAGTATACTACGCCAACTCCAACTGGAATTATGGGGTATTGGCATTAACCGGAAATTCTTCCTTCCAATTAAATTATGATGTATCCATCTCGACCATAGACATTTATCATTAACAAAGAGCTTCTCAATATTGCATGACATAACAGCCTTGTTCCATACATAAATGTTGGTAATACCAAGTCCCCCGTGTTCTTTATCTTCATAGAGTTCAGCAAAAGAGATAGGCACCATTTTCTTAGAGTATGGATCACCATGCCACAAAAATTTATTTAATGCGCTTGTAACCATATTGATGAGCTTTAGTGGCAATATGTAGTGGATAATCCAGTAAGTGGTGATCGCAACTGCTACTGATTGAACAATAGTGAGCCTACCAACTTGGGATAATTTGCATGATGGCCATTGCTGCAACTTATTGATAATCTTCTCATTAAGTGGCATACAATTTTTCTTTGTGATGCGAGAACAGATCAAAGGAAGTCCCAGATAATAAGAGTTCGTGGACAATTCTTTCAATCCAACATATTTGATAATTTCCATTTTCCTTTCTACTGGAATCCCAGCAATCAATAAGTGAGACTTGTCCAAATTAATTTAAAGACCAGTAAGAGAAAATAATTTCTCCAAAATAGCCAAGATACACTGAATATTGGAGACAATTGACTTTGTAAAAAGTATGAGGTCGTCTGCAAAGAGGAGGTGAGTGATCAATTGTTCCTTACAACGAGGATGCAATTCAAAATTACCTTCTTCCACTTGCTTCAGCATTAGGGAGTTCAACAATTCCATAACAACAATGAAAAGATATTCAAAAATCGGATCACTCTGTCTAACCGTTTGAGAGCCTTTTAAAAAAAAATCCATGAAGACTTCAAGTTCTCGAGATTGAATATATTGGATATGGTATGCAAGTATATATCCAAGCCAAAAAAGGAATAGGAAAATTCATTCTTGCCATTACAACAAGAATTGAATGCCATGAAATCGAGTCAAATGCTTTTTTAATATCCAATTTAAACATGCATCTAGGGGATATATTTTTCCTATTGTAGCCACATAGTAATTCTTGTGTTATAAGGATATTATCACTTATTGTTCTTCCACTAACAAAAGATGATTGATTAGATGATATAATTGTCTGTAGAACCTTCTATAATCTATTGGCTAACACCTTCAAAATTACTTTATATAAGACATTACAACACTATATTGGTTTAAAGTCCGAAACATAATCTAGATTAACTACCTTTGGTATTAATGTAGTAGATAAACTCAGAGGCAGATTATTGTGCTGAAAGAAAATTTGCAAACCATTTATTAAGTCATCACCAATTATCTTCTAGCATTTTTGAAGAAAAAAGGCATTATAACCATCAGGCCCTCCACATCTTGTAAATCCAATCTAAAAACTGCATCCTTAATTTCATCTCTTGTTATATGTGCAGTAATATTCTGAGACTGTTCAGTAGTCAAGTTAGGCAGTTTAACATGATAAAATGGCTTTATATAAATTTGATGTTGATTAGAGGAAGCCAATATTAAAGAGAAATAATTAAAAAATGGCTCATTTATAGATTTAGCTTGATGATGCACCACCCCATATATATCTTTAGTAAAGAAATCGAGTTTGATTTCTTTACCTTTAGGTAGTTATGGAAGTACTTAGTGTTCCTGTCTTCATCCTTTTCTTTCCTCAAAATAGTTGATTGCCTTAAAGCTTGCATCTCCAAATCCAAAGCAGATTTAAGCCTGAGTTTTAGATCCAATTCTATTTGTTGTAGTGTTAAATCATAAGGGTATCTTTGCATAGCCTCCTAAACTCTAACTAATTCCTCTCTAATAGTCGAAGATAATTTGGAGCCTTTTCTAAAATTATTTAAAGACCAGGCTCTCAAATGAAGTTTCAGCTGTCTCAACTTACATAAAATGTAACTCAAAGGGTTAAGAGAATACTGATTAGACCAAACCTGTAATAAAAGATTAGAAAAGTCTGCATGTTGAGTCCAAAAATAAAAAAATTAACGTTGATCTTACCTTTTCCAATAGCATCATCAATATTGCAATCAAACGGTAGGGGCTATGGTTAGATTGGGTAGATGAAAGAATATGGCAATAGGATTTTGGCCAGAGGTTCAGAAGTTGAGAGTTAGCAAAGATATGGTCGAGCTTACAAAATGTTGGATTACCTGATCTATTGCAATTAGACTAAGTAAAATTCAAACCAAAATGACAAATTGGAAGTAGGCTAGAATTATTGATACATTGATTTAGTGGTGCAATTTCTTTTGTGGAGGGAGAGTTACCCCCGAACTTGTAATGACAGGAGTACATACACTTGAAGTCTCTGACTATAATACAAAGGGAATTTAATGAGTTAAAATGAGGAACAAGCTATAAGAAAGGCAATCTAAAGGACAGAGTGTTCTATGCATAGAAAAAAGTTAGCAGAAATTGAGAATTTGTGGGAAGATGAGTGCACGAATAATGAATATGTTGATCAGATTTACTGATAACTGAAAGCACAAAATATTTTGGATTCCAAATTGTTAAGAGTCTTCCAAAACTTGCTTGATCAAGATTGTGATCATAGTTCCAACTAGATGATATATTATCAGCCAATCAACTTGTCGTACCGATATCTAGTTTTGTTTCTGATAAACATAACAACCGAATAGTTTTATCACGGATAAAAGATTTCACTTCACCTTGTTTTGAGGGCATATTTGCACCTTTAATGTTCCAAAAAGCTATTTTATTCGTTATTCGAAAGAGAGTGGGTTAATGAGGGTGGATGGACTATTTCTGGTGTGCCTTGATGTTGTTTTCTGACTATTGGTTCATCTGGTCTATATTCCTTGGCATTATTCAAATCCTCTATTACAACAAATTTCCCTTTTTTCTTTACAATCTTCTTACTACCACCAGTATAAGATGAAGGCATAGCTGTTGATGAAGTAGCAAGTTGTGAAGGAGGCAATTTAAAATGTGATGGAAGAGATAAATTTAAATAAGGAGAAGAAGAAGAAGCCTTGCCAGAAAGTGCTGGATTAGAAGAGGCAAGCAGGTGCTTCCCTCTAAGGCGGAACGCTCCCCTACCGATGCATTTTGACATCCCACAACTTCGGCAGATCGCTTAGCCCCGTTCATCTTCGGCGCAAGAGCACTCTATCAGTGAGCTATTACAGACTATTTCAAGGGTGGTTGCTTCTAGGAAAATCTCCTTGCTATCTCTACACCTCTACCTCCTTTATCACTGAGCGGTCATTTAGGGGCCTTAGCTGGTGATCCGGGTTGTTTCCCTCTCGACGATGAAGCTTATCCCCATTGTCTCACTGGCCGACCTTGGCCTCTGTAATTTTGGGGTCATACCTCAGCTCCTTGTTGTTTAAAGAAACCCTTCCCTTCAATTGGTCTTTTTCACAAAACGCATACATGAGATAACAAATCAAGTCTTTCCCTAAGATTTCGAATAACTGTCCCAAATTCAAGTTGATTATATTTCGCTTCTTCCTCGGGGAAAGGCCGGTAGTACGGGCCCTCTGACTTCCAGCTATGTGTTGTGTGCGACTCCCGCGAAGCAAATAAAGGGAAGCTTGAAGAGCTTTCTTTGACTTATGTAGTGGGATGTGTAACAACCCGTATTTTTGAATAACATGTTATAACATAAATGGAGGCAGAATTGAACTGTAAAATCTGAATCAAGGGAAACGGGCTATGCCATTGCGTTCGTCTCGTAAAAACACGCGAAATAGAGTCCGAGTTTTCGAAAATCGGAGTCCGTATGACCAAGATATGTCCTCGCGAAGTTTCACGAAAAATTCCCAAATTAAAGTATACTTAATTAAGTGAAATGGGGTGCGCAGAGAAATATATATATATATTGATATATATATATTGATATATATATATATATAATTGAAAATTAAATAAATAAATATGCAAAAATGTTCAAAACAGCGAATTGGGAGAGGGGAATAACCGAACCGGCCGATTTTTGAGGTCGACCCGAGCTCGCTGGGTCGACTAGGGGTTAATCCAGGGTGTTTGGCTATCAACCCGTGGGCCGATTCGCTCAAATGCAGATTTTTCATTTGAATGGTTCTCATGGTTCATCTTTAATCTAAAGGCCCTAGATGGTCCCTACACTTGACTTCTTCCCCAAGACATGCTTTGATGGCTTGGATTGAATCTAGGTTTAATCATATGGCCTAAAACACTTGCCTAATCTATAAATAAGACCCTAACCTACCCTATATCATCATTATTCATTCATACAACTAAACTATGGCAAAATCAATCCTCTCATGGCCACCACTCTCTTCATAAAATTCCTAAATAAATTCCTAAGTGATTTTCCATGCATACAAGTGTTTTCAAACTTGTATGAGCATCATTAGCTTGCATTCAAGTCAAGTTTATATATTTGCATCATAAAGAAAGAGTCTTGATCATTTTGGCTCAAGGGTTTTGCTTGCATTTTGGGTTTAATTGATTTCATAAGGGCTTTGTCATATTTTTGTGACTTCTTAAGCATTGTAAGCCCTATTCTACTTTCATACTTAAACTCTAAAGTTAAATGTATGATATGCAAGTTTATATGCAAGTTTATCATGTTGTGATATGCAAGTTTATATGCAAGGTTATCATGTTGTGATATGCAAGTTTATATGCAAGTATGCCAAGTTATGTTATGCAAGTTTGGGTTGAACATTTTGTTCATGCTATCATGTTATGCGAGCTTATTTTGGGTTTATGAACATAAAGCTTTAAGCTTTATGCCAAAGGTTGCATTTTAGCAACATGTAAGTTATCATATCTCTTATGATAACTTGCATGTGAGGCTAAATGCGAACTTATGGCCATTTCTACATGTCATTTAGCACCATGTATCACCAATATGCTAAGTTTGGTTCTATGCATGCTTTTGAGGCCAAAATATGTAATATGCAAGTATATGAACATATGTACATTTCATATGCCACCATGTTAAACTTGTGGCTTCAACACCCTTATGTCATGATTTATGCCAAGTTCCCTCTTTCTATCCTTTATGCGCTATTGCGATATGTAAGCGATGGGATTGCGTTTGGGGTTGGGTAAACTTAAAAGACATAAAAACATAAGCTTGGGAATTTACCTATTAAGTTAGGTCTACCCATTGGGAATTTACCTATTAAGTTAGGTCTACCCAATTGCTTGAAAAACTTGTAACATGTTTTGGAAACATGATGGACATGACACTTATAAAAGATAAGTGTGGCCAACTCGAGGTTGGGTTGAGTTTGTAGCGTAAACCTACCCGGAACCGACCGGCTTAACTAGTTGCTACAAACAATAGGACCCAATGTGAGAAGTTGGTCATGTTGTACCTTGGACCCGAGGTTAGACCAAGTTGTGGTGTAAAGCTACCCGGACCCGCCCGGCTTAACTAGTAACCGCAACAAAGTCTAATGTGAGAGGTTAAGGCGCATTAAATTAATTAATGCCTCGTGATTAGGGTTAAGTCATGGTCCACTTAATACTTAACCAATTTGGGCTTGGTAGATTAATCGGGGTTAAGTCGTGAACTCATCGTTACACTTAACCAAGTTAATCCAGGATTAGCAAGAGGGTTAAACCGTACTTAACCCACTAGAAAAATCCTAGCAATGGGGGCCCACTCCAGCAGTAATCCCAAGTTAGTATCATCATGACCCTAGGGACTAGGCTAGGGTGGGGGCACGATTACTGGACTGGAGGTAAGTGACCAAAAGCGACGGCAGAGGGTACGCCGGTGTAGTTCCGGGCGGACTCTGGTCATGCACATAGTCCGTAGCCGGAGAAAACATGCACGGATACCAGTAGATCGGGACTGTGCACTCATGTTCATGGTGTCCAAGGGTTGACACCCTAGAGCTTGATACACCCGAAGGGTGGACCCGGCACAGTTCGACTACATTTATGATTGGGCCGTATTGACACCAACACGTGATGAGTTAGGCTTAGGGAGCCGATCGACTAGACCGTTTGGTTGGACCTTGTATTAGGGTCATTTCATGTTGTTGGGCCAAAGCTTGGGCCAAGGGATCAATACTTGTTTAATTCAAGTCATGTTAGTTTGCTAGTACACCTGTGGTGCAAAACCTTAATCCTGATTATGCGATGACACCTTTATCTACCTTGTTAGTTAATCATCATGCTAGTATATTGTTATCCTTATGTTCATCCCTGCTGCTCATGCCAGTTAACTTTATCAGTTTACATTGATTGTAGTAGGGCTTACTCAGTCTTTTTGACTGACCTGTTTTCTTTCGCCTCTTTTCTTCCGTTCCCCCCCCAGGTTCTCAGGGAGGGAATTCTGGAGCTTAGCTTAGATTTCGGATTGCTTGCTTGTGGGATTTCAGCTCATGTACGGTTTCGACATGAAGCTAGCTATGGTTACCACTTAATTGGGGATAGCACTTATTTATTTCAGTTTTTCAGTTGATGTTGTTTTATCTAGACTTGTTTATTTGGAAAGCTATGTTGTACTAGACTTGTTTTGAAATGATTTGAAATCTTCCGCTGTTTTATCTATGTTATTTACTCTGTTTACATATATACATATGTTCTTGTTCTGCCTTGATATATCATTATGCATGTTTACCTGATTCAAACGCCCCTCCAAAGTCAGAGTGCTTGCAAGAGCCACCCTGGTGGAGGTGGGGTGTTACATTTGGTATCAGAACATATGGTACGAGAAGGAACAAAAAGGCTTTTAGAAAACTTTTGGAAAACTATTTTCAAAACCAAGTATAAAGTATTTTCCAAATAAAAGTCTAGTTTATTTTAAAGGCTATTCCCCAAAATGCCATTAGCAAAATTCCTTCGTTTTTCTCCATTCTGAATCTGTCTTTTTCTTCGTTTTCAGTATGGCCGATAACTTTGCTATTCCGGAGGGAGTACACGTACCTGTTTGGTATAGGAGACTTTTGGAGGCTAGGGCGACCGAAGCCGGCCCCACAGATGTTCCTCCTCCTCCTCCGGTAGTTAATGTTCCTCCTCCTCCTCCTCCGGTGGTTAATGTTCCTCCTCCTCCTGTCGCTGAGGTTCCTCTTCCTCCTCCCCCTCAGCATCCTCAAGTGGACTTCGCAAAGACTTGCAAAGATTTCAAAGCAATGGGTGGCAAGAACTTTCAAGGCACTGAGACTTTTGTAGAGGCCAGAAATTGGTTGAAAGAGACCGAGGATTTGTTTGCTATCTTTGGGTTAGACGATCAGAGGAAGCTCTTGTTGGCGGTTTGGCTTATGAAGGATGAAGCCGCTTATTGGTGGGAAGTCACCAATGGTACTAGGCCTGTTGAGACTTGGGCCGATTTCAGGGCAAGGTTCATGCTTAAGTTTTTATCTTCTGCTGAGGAGAATCTGCAAATGGAGAGGTTCATAACTTTGAAACAAGGAGATATGTCTGTCAAAGAATATGTGAACAAGTTCAATCAGTTAGCTCGTTTTGGCTTGGATATGGTGAATACTCCTCAGAAGAAGGCTCTTCGTTTTGCTAGAGGATTGAATGAGCCGTTGCAGGGATTGGCTATGTCACATATTCCCCATGGGGCCACGTTTGAGAATTTGGTTGATATGGCGTTACTTCAGGGAGATGTCAAGAAAGAAACCAAGATGAATGATACTCAAGCCAAGAAGACTGATTCCCAGGGAAAAGGAAATCAGGGTAATCCAAGTGGTCAGAGCAGTCAAGGCAATCAGAACAAGAACAAGAGTCAAGGCAACAAGGGGAACAACAACAAGGGCAATAACAACAAGGGCAAGAACAACAAGGGGAAGTGCCATTATTGCGGTTCAGTTGGGCATCTTATTAAGGATTGTAAGAAGAGGAAAAGGAAGAATGGTTAATGCTTTTTCTGCGGTGAGACTGGACATTTCAGTAAGGATTGACCGAGGAAGCAAGGGCAAGGCCAGGGTCAGACTCAGCGTGCTGGACCTTCAGGAGGGCAAGTTCATGCTCTCAATGTCGCTCCAGTTCCCGATCGAGGTAGTATTTCTGTTGAGAGCCTTGTATATATTTCTGATTTTCCAGTTCGTACCTTGTTTGATTCTGGTACATCGCATAGCTTTATCTCATCTGATCTTGTTGATAGTTTGCACCTTAGTACTAGCTTGGTAGATGATCCCGTCTGTGTCTCAAATCCTATTGGGGGTTCCGCCCATTTGTCTATGATATGTGGGGATTTGAGGATCTCTAAACTGAGTGTAGAGTTCTTGTGCAGTGCTTATGTTCTTGGTTTTAGGGGATACAGATTGATATTGGGCATGGATTGGCTGTCCAGATATGGAGCCATTCTTGATTGTGAGCATAGGGTTGTGAGGCTCGTGACTCGCCTCGGAAACACCCTAGAGATTTCTTGTGATCCGAGAGGTCCCGTCATGTTGTGCTATCTGGAATCACTCGACTCGTCAATGGAAACTCTTCAGTCTGTGAGAGTGGTTCGAGAGTATCCGGATGTTTTCGATGAAGTTAGGGGGTTGCCCCCTAAGCGAGAGATTGATTTCCGCATTTATCTGGTGGATAATGCAAAGCTTGTTTCTTTGCCCGTTCGGCACATGGCTCCACGTGAAAGGCGGGAGATAAGTAAGCAAGTGAAAGAGTTGCTTGAGAAGAACTTCATTAGACGAAGTATATCTGAATGGGGAGCGCCTGTGGTATTTGCTACCAAGGCGGATGGTTCTCTCCGACTTTGCGTTGACTATCGAGAGTTGAATAAGCTGACTAAGAAGAACAGACACCCGTTACCAAGGATTGATGATCTCTTTGACCAGCTTGTCGGTGCTTCTGTTTTCTCTCAGCTTGATCTTGCTACGGGGTTCCATCAGCTCAGGGTAGCTGAAGATAGTATAGACAAGACTGCGTTCAGAACTCCAGATGGATTCTTCGAATGGCTTGTCATGCCGTTCGGCTTGACTAATGCACCCGCATATTTCGTGGACTTGATGAGTAGGGTGTTCATGGAGTTCTTGAACAAGTTTGTCGTGGTCTTCGTAGATGATATTCTGATCTTCTCTAAGGATGAGGAAGAGCACGCAAGGCATCTCATGGAGGTGATGGATATGCTTAGAGCGCATCAGTTGAAGGCCAAGTTCTCCAAGTGTCATTTTTGGAGAAGGGAAGTTAGATTCCTTGGGCATATAGTATCTAAGCAAGGCTTAGCGGTGGATCCCGCTAAGGTAGTTGCAGTTCAGGATTGGAAGACTCCAAGGAATGCAACCGAAGTGAGAAGTTTTCTAGGTCTTGCGGGTTTTTACCGGAAGTTCATCAAGGACTTTGCGAAGATTTCTACTCCTCTCACTAAATTGACGAAGAAGAATTTAGTTTTTGCTTGGAGCATAGAATGCGAGCTTGCTTTTCAGAAGCTCAAAAGAGCCCTCACATCAGCACCTGTTCTAGCTTTGCCCGATGGAGGGAAGTTATTTACCGTATACACCGATGCATGTGGCACGGGGTTAGGAGCTGTTCTTATGCAAGAAGGAAGAGTGATATGCTTTGGCGGTAGACAACTCAAAGTGCATGAGAAGAATTATCTCACTCATGACTTAGAGTTGGCAGCAATAGTATATGCACTCAAGGCTTGGCGCCATTATCTTCTGGGAGAAAGATTTGAGCTTTATACCGATCACAAGTCATTGAAGTATCTCTTTTCTCAGAAGGATCTAAATCTGAGGCAGCAAAGATGGATGGAATTCTTGGCGTCCTACGATTTTGAGATAGCTTATACCCCTGGCAAGGGGAATGTGGTAGCAGATGCATTGAGTAGAAGAAGGTTGACCCTAAGTCCTCTATTCATTGAGATGAAGAATTTAGAGTATGTGGCAACCTTTGATTTCTCTTTGGCGATTGAGTCGATGACCGGTTCTTTAGCATCTCTGGAACTCAGACCTACCCTTCTTGATCAAGTTGGGGCTTCGCAGAGAGAAGACCCTCAGATAGTTGAGATTATGGATAAGCTAATTCGAGGAGAGACGTCTAGTCATCTCGCTCGATATTCTATTGATGACAAGGGTTGGCTGAGGAGAGACGGAAGGTTATGTGTTCCAATGGTAGAAGATCTAGTAAGAAGAGTTCTTGAGGAAGCGCATCGCTCTAAGTTGACTATACATCCGGGCGGAGATAAGATGTATAAAGATATGAAGCGCATTTTCTTTTGGCCTGGGATGAAGAAGGATGTGGCAGAATTTGTCTCTAGATGTATCATTTGCCAGCAAGTTAAGGCCGAGTCGAAGAAGCCCGGTGGGCTATTGCATCCTCTAGACGTTCCACTATGGAAGTGGGAGAGTATTTCCATGGATTTTATCGATGGGCTACCAAGGTCAAGGAAAGGGAATACGAGCATTTGGGTTATTGTGGATAGACTTACGAAGAGTGCTCATTTCATTCCGGTGAAGAGCAAGAGGACCGCATCTTGGCTAGCGTCTGTATATCTTCGTGAGATTGTGAGACTACATGGAGTCCCTTCTAGTATAGTCAGTGACCTTGACCCAATCTTTACAAGTCAATTCTGGAATAGCTTGCAAGAAGCTGTGGGCACAAGGTTGAATCTAAGTACGGCTTATCACCCACAGACGGACGGTCAAACCGAAAGGGTGAATAGGGTACTCGAGGATCTGTTGAGGCTTTGTATTCTGGATTTTGGTGGTACTTGGGAAGACCATCTTCCTCTTGTTGAGTTTGCATATAATGACAGTTATCAGGCAAGCATAGGGATGGCACCATTTGAAGCTTTATATGGGAGGCCGTGCAAGTCGCCTACATGTTGGTGGGAGACTACATATGAGCTTATACTTGGGCCTGATATGATCAGAGATACATCCGAGAAGATCAAGTTGATTCGGAGACGGATGAAAGCGGCCCAAGACCGACAGAAATCCTATGCTGATAAGCGAAGAACGGATTTGGAGTTTGATGTTGGGGATATGGTTTTCGTGAAGGTTTCTCCTTTGCGGAATGTGGTCTGATTTGGAGCTGTTGGGAAGTTGGCACCGAGGTTTGTTGGACCATTCCCTATTATAGAGAGGATCGGGCAGATGGCTTATAGAGTGAAGTTGCCCGAGAAGCTTGCTGGAGTACACGATGTTTTTCATGTCTCGCATCTCCGGAAGTGTTTACATGAATCAGCAGAGGTTGTTGAGCCAAGTGTTCTAAAAGATGTAGAAGTGGAGAAAGAGGCTACCTTGAGGAGAGCTCCGATTCGTATCTTGGGGACGGAGACCAAGAAGCTAAGGAATCGAGAGGTCAAATTGGTGAAGGTTCAATGGGGTGAAGCCGAAGAAGACGCAACTTGGGAAACCGAGGAGAAGATGCGTGGGCTTTATCCATTCCTTTTTGAGGGTACACTCTCAATCTCTTTTCTTTGTTAGCATATCTTTCTCTTTGCTATCCATGTTTATCTAGTTTATCGTGTTAATCTTGTCATGAGAACCTTAGGTAGAAACCCTTTGGATGAAACATGTGTTTGAAACATGTTATGCTTGATGGTTGCAAGTGGTTGCAAGTGTTTGCAAGTGGATACTCGTGGATGCATAATACACGTTAGGCACTAAGATCGGCTCACACACTTTCATACCGCATATGCATGAGTGTTTATGCTTATTCATGGATGAAAACTTGTTATGCTATCACGTGGATGTTGCATATGGATGAATGTTATGTGCACTCATGTAGAGATTATAAATTATGTTAGAAATTTGCATACATATGGACTCATTTCACTAACATATTTTGCATTAAGGGGGTTTACTGAATCAGCAACCTCCTGATTTTCGCATTAGATAAGTACATATACACACACCTTTGCATATGATCATACAGCATTTAGAACCTTTTAAGGACAATGATTGCTCGTGGATGATGTTTTGAGTAGATGGATGATGGATGGTAGGATACGTTCTTCCTAACTTGGAGATTTCGGGGACGAAATCCTTTAAAGAGGGAAGAATGTAACACCCGTATTTTTGAATAACATGTTATAACATAAATGGAGGCAGAATTGAACTGTAAAATCTGAATCAAGGGAAACGGGCTATGCCATTGCGTTCGTCTCGGAAAAACACGCGAAATAGAGTCCGAGTTTTCGAAAATCGGAGTCTGTATGACCAAGATATGGCCTCGCGAAGTTTCACGAAAAATTCCCAAATTAAAGTATACTTAATTAAGTGAAATGGGGTGCGCAGAGAAATATATATATATTGATATATATATATATATATATAATTGAAAATTAAATAAATAAATATGCAAAAATGTTCAAAACAGCGAATTGGGAGAGGGGAATAACCGAACCGGCCGATTTTTGAGGTCGACCCGAGCTCGCTGGGTCGACTAGGGGTTAATCCAGGGTGTTTGGCTGTCAACCCGTGGGCCGATTCGCTCAAATGCAGATTTTGCATTTGAATGGTTCTCATGGTTCATCTTTAATCCAAAGGCCCTAGATGGTCCCTACACTTGACTTCTTCCCCAAGACATGCTTTGATGGCTTGGATTGAATCTAGGTTTAATCCTATGGCCTAAAACACTTGCCTAATCTATAAATAAGACCCTAACCTACCCTAAATCATCATTATTCATTCATACAACTAAACTATGGCAAAATCAATCCTCTCATGGCCTCCACTCTCTTCATAAAATTCCTAAATAAATTCCTAAGTGATTTTCCATGCATACAAGTGTTTTCAAACTTGTATGAGCATCATTAGCTTGCATTCAAGTCAAGTTTATATATTTGCATCATAAAGAAAGAGTCTTGATCATTTTGGCTCAAGGGTTTTGCTTGCATTTTGGGTTTAATTGATTTCATAAGGGCTTTGTCATATTTTTGTGACTTCTTAAGCATTGTAAGCCCTATTCTATTTTCATACTTAAACTCTAAAGTTAAATGTATGATATGCAAGTTTATATGCAAGTTTATCATGTTGTGATATGCAAGTTTATATGCAAGTTTATCATGTTGTGATATGCAAGTTTATATGCAAGTATGCCAAGTTATGTTATGCAAGTTTGGGTTGAACATTTTGTTCATGCTATCATGTTATGCAAGCTTATTTTGGGTTTATGAACATAAAGCTTTAAGCTTTATGCCAAAGGTTGCATTTTAGCAACATGTAAGTTATCATATCTCTTATGATAACTTGCATGTGAGGCTAAATGCGAACTTATGGCCATTTCTACATGTCATTTAGCACCATGTATCACCAATATGCTAAGTTTGGTTCTATGCATGCTTTTGAGGCCAAAATATGTAATATGCAAGTATATGAACATATGTACATTTCATATGCCACCATGTTAAACTTGTGGCTTCAACACCCTTATGTCATGATTTATGCCAAGTTCCCTCTTTCTATCCTTTATGCGCTATTGCGATATGTAAGCGATGGGATTGCGTTTGGGGTTGGGTAAACTTAAAAGACGTAAAAACATAAGCTTGGGAATTTACCTATTAAGTTAGGTCTACCCATTGGGAATTTACCTATTAAGTTAGGTCTACCCAATTGCTTGAAAAACTTGTAACATGTTTTGGAAACATGATGGACATGACACTTAGAAAAGATAAGTGTGGCCAACTCGAGGTTGGGTTGAGTTTGTAGCGTAAACCTACCCGGAACCGACCGGCTTAACTAGTTGCTACAAACAATAGGACCCAATGTGAGAAGTTGGTCATGTTGTACCTTGGACCCGAGGTTAGACCAAGTTGTGGTGTAAAGCTACCCGGACCCGCCCGGCTTAACTAGTAACCGCAACAAAGTCTAATGTGAGAGGTTAAGGCGCATTAAATTAATTAATGCCTCGTGATTAGGGTTAAGTCATGGTCCACTTAATACTTAACCAATTTGGGCTTGGTAGATTAATCGGGGTTAAGTCGTGAACTCATCGTTACACTTAACCAAGTTAATCCAGGATTAGCAAGAGGGTTAAACCGTACTTAACCCACTAGAAAAATCCTAGCAATGAGGGCCCACTCCAGCAGTAATCCCAAGTTAGTATCATCATGACCCTAGGGACTAGGCTAGGTTGGGGGCACGATTACTGAACTGGAGGTAAGTGACCAAAAGCGACGGTAGAGGGTACGCCGGTGTAGTTCCGGGCGGACTCTGGTCGTGCACATAGTCCGTAGCCGGAGAAAACATGCACGGGTACCAGTAGATCGGGACTGTGCACTCATGTTCATGGTGTCCAAGGGTTGACACCCTAGGGCTTGATACACCCGAAGGGTGGACCCTGCACAATTCGACTACAATTATGATTGGGCCATATTGACACCAACACGTGACGAGTTAGGCTTAGGGAGCCGATCGACTAGACCGTTTGGTTGGACCTTGTATTAGGGTCATTTCATGTTGTTGGGACAAAGCTTGGGCCAAGGGATCAATACTTGTTTAATTCAAGTCATGTTAGTTTGCTAGTACACCTGTGGTGCAAAACCTTAATCCTGATTATGCGATGACACCTTTATCTACCTTGTTAGTTAATCATCATGCTAGTATATTGTTATCCTTATGTTCATCCCTGCTGCTCATGCCAGTTAACTTTATCAGTTTACATTGATTGTAGTAGGGCTTACTCAGTCTTTTTGACTAACCTGTTTTCTTTCGCCTCTTTTCTTCCATTTCCCCCCCCCCCCCCAGGTTCTCAGGGGGGGAATACTGGAGCTTAGCTTGGATTTCGGATTGCTTGCTTGTGGGATTTCAGCTCATGTACGGTTTCGACATGAAGCTAGCTATGGTTACCACTTAATTGGGGATAGCACTTATTTATTTCAGTTTTTCAGTTGATGTTGTTTTATCTAGACTTGTTTATTTGGAAAGCTATGTTGTACCAGACTTGTTTTGAAATGTTTTGAAATCTTCCGCTGTTTTATCTATGTTATTTACTCTGTTTACATATATACATATGTTCTTGTTCTGCCTTGATATATCATTATGCATGTTTACCTGATTCAAACGCCCCTCCAAAGTCAGAGTGCTTGCAAGAGCCACCCTGGTGGAGGTGGGGTGTTACAGGATGCGCGCCCCTAAATATACTGCCCGACTTACTGGAGGGCTTTTGAAGGTGAAACTTTGGTGTAGTTGTAGTTTGTATTGAACATAAAACAAAGGTGTTCAATCCGTAGTTGCCCTTCTCCGGCCTGAGAAAAGAAGCGAACTCTAGAAGTTAGGCACTTCTTTTTTGTTTTACCTTTGGATACGAATACTATTCCGTTATCAGCTGAAACCCACAAATTGCCCTAGTATCTTTGGGCGACTAAAAATCTAATGCACATGAAAGCTAAAAGATGAAGGGCATGACATGGAATTTTTAGAAGAGGAGGAAAATGAATTTGAAGTAGATTATAATTGAGTGAGGGAGGTTGCTGGAGATGTGGAAGCAACAGAGTGAACAACATCCCCTTTTTCATGTTCATTCAAGGGAGTGAAAGGATATTTACTATGTAATCTTTATACTGCTGTAGAAAACAACGCCTCAAAAAATTATTTTCTTTCTATATTGTATCAATTGGGATTCCTTTAGAAACCAAGTGTTGTGCCTTGATGATGACATGTACCAAGCTCATCCACATGATATACTCACTTCATAGAATCTCGAGGATCATCGGGGTTAATATTCATATTCTGATAACTGTTCGTATCACCATCTGTCTTATAATTTACATTACCTATAATTTCTACTACTTCCTCCATGGCTTTATTAACTTCATCAACCACTGATTGATTCCTATCATTTATTTTCTTTTTCTAAACATTTTTCTTTTTAGACACCACTTCCTTCCAATCATTAAAATTCCCTTCTGGTTGAACCCTATTCTTGAATTTCATCAACTTTTTTCCTATTCCTATAATTGACATCACCATTATATTGTTGCTCCTCATATGTAGTATTATATTGTTCCCCATTACTAATTTCTTTCTTAGCAAGAAATCCACATTTTGATGTTTCATGACCAAGTGCTTTACAGTGGCTATATATGTTGGGTTTCCAGTCATAAGAGATCACAACTAGTGGACATTTCTCACCAAGGCCATCTAACTCTATATCTTTTGGCGATTCAAACTCAAGAGTTACTTCTACTAATGCTTTTGCATACTTAAATCTCTGCAGTTTTTCATACTTGAATCAAAACATATTGGTTTTCCCATATGGCAAGCCAACCAGTTAATTCGCACATGGGTCCAAAGCAACATAGGGATATGGTGTAAGTGAATCCAAATTGGCACTTTCTTAATTTGATTGTGAATTCCCAATGGATGGATCCCAACTTGTTAGAAAATTTAAAGTAGAAGTTAAAACCATTAGATTTGATGTCAACTTCACCCTTCAATTTCCAAAACTTGAACAAGAAATTAACAACAATAAGATAAGAGAGTGTACCATCCAGAAAAAATCCGACCAAATAATTCTACCAAAACTTCATACCTTCTTCTTTGGCTAGTTCGAGAAATAATTTCGGACGTTCAACCATTTGAATATCAAATTGAATTGGTTTGTAACAACCAGCATTACGAGGAATTGAATTGAAAAGAGATATATAATTAAACTTTAATGGAGGTTGAAATGTTTGCAAGGTGTTCAATAGATTGATCTTAGAGGATCTTGGCAAATTTATATTATGGTTATTAAGAGAAGATACAAGGCGATTTGATTTTGCATGATTATCAAAAACAAGATTATTAACACTACTATTAGCGACCAAAGGGAGATTATTCAAAGTGTTTGAAAGAATTACCGGATTGGAATCTATATTGTCATATGAAATTTTGGATTGATCTGTAGTAAGATATGGTATAGAAATGATAGTAGGATCAAGATTCAAATCACCTGTACCACTAGGGTTCAGATTCGATGCAGAAACTGGATCAATGGTGGAGAAGGTCATGGGCGGACGATCAGGCCGAATGGAGGGGAAAGGCGAGAAGATTGAAATAGAAGAGGTGGCAAACCAGAAGCATTAGAGGAAAATGAAGACGATAAAAGGGAGGTGTTCGACGAGGAAGATGACGCCATTAGCAAGGGTTTAATAGACATTGATTTAGACGATATTGCTTAGGGAATTAGCAGTAGATGACCTAAAACAAACCTTTTTATTTAGACACTGATTTGCTGTTCGGCAAATTGATGCAATTAAGTTATCATATTTATTTTTATAACTGAAGAAAGTTTTCCAATTATATTTTATATATTTTATATAAATGAAGATTTGAAATAACTCAATATTATAACTTGGTCTTAATTTTATAAAATGATTATATAATATGAGTTTTACATTTAAATAAGTTTTATAGGTGAGTCAGCGGTAATTAACCTATGGATTTGGAATAATTATTTTTAGAAAAATTAAGTGATATTCTTCGATTAACTATATTACTAATTAATGTAAAAGGAAGAATTTACTGAATCAGTTAATGAATTAACTGATTGTTTAAAGTTGACTAAATCAACTATTTTGTCTGAAATTGATTATTAGATTAATTGGTCTTCAATTAATCTAGTGAAAATGGTTTAGTAAATAATTATTTTAAATTAATAAGATTTATTAAGATCAATTACCTTTTATTTAACAATGTTTAAAAATGCTTATTGAATCAACATAGTTTGTTATTTAATGAAGTGATTAACTAATTTATTTTTAGTTAATGAAGAAGTAAATAGTTTTACTACAACAAATGATGAAGTAAAATATTATTATAATTAATTATAATTAAAGTGACTATTTCTTAAATGGAATTCATTTAAGAAAACATTAGGGTTTGAAATAAGATTAAAAAATTGATATTCATAAAGAATTTTCAAAGAGATTTTCTTTCATATGTTTGGAAAGGTTTTATAAAGAGAAATCAAAACTAAAGTATTAATTTAAAGAGATGTTTTACTTAATTGAATTAAGTAAAATGATTCGAATATAAAGAAAATGTCAAAAAGGCAAAGAAGAGGGAATTTTAATGGATTTAGGTAAGAGAAATTGTTAAATGGATGTTAGTTTTAAAATTCGAGTTTCATAAATGAAGTTATAAAACAGATTTGAGCTAATATGATAGTTTAAATAAATATTTATTTAACTTATGAATTGAGTAAAAAGAGTTGAGATAAAAGAAGGTTTCCAAGAATGCGAGATATTTATCGAAGTTGGGTTAATGGATCGTGAATATAATGCATAAATAAAAATATAATAAGATGTATTGGTTTTGGGTTGATATTAAAAATATAGGTTTTTAAGTTTCGAACTTCTATTATTCTGAGATAAGAATATCGTCGGTCAAGGTCTGAGAGGCAAATAAAGTACCCCACCTTGAACGGCTTCACTATTATCGAGGGATAGTATTAGTTTGTAACGGTAAAGAAAGTTGAAAGTAGTTTATTATTTCCAGAAGAAAAGTACTGTAACACTATTTGCAAGGTTTTGGAATGTAATTAAAACTATTGAGTTTTGAAATTTAACTATGTATAATTAAACATTGTTTGGCCCAAGTTTAAATGAAATTACATCTATACCATTCGATTAAATATTTATCATTATTTTCTAAATAATGGAGATGGTATTATTTTGGAAAATCCTTATTCCAAGAATAAGAAAGCGACTATGATTTCAAGAAATTGATATAAGAAGATTAGTGGTTTAGAAATGGAAATGGAAATTGAATAGTTAGTCCATAAGTAAGTTAAAATCTAAATAGGAGGAGTTTGAATAAAGAAGAGTTATTGTTTTTTTTTCAATGACGAAAAAAAAAAATTTGTAACGAACCGAGATTTTCGACCTAGAAAATCGATATAAAGTCAATGTCGACTATTCAAGCATCGGAAATACCGCGTAGTTAACAGAAGAAGTTAGAGGGTGAGAATAGATCAGATAGAAAATTAGAATAGAAGAAGAAGAAGAACATACAACATCAGAGTAAACACGAATCTCACCGCGGAATGAATAAAAATACTATATAACATAACTTTGAAATACAAATCTGTACTTGAATATACATATCATTATCATAGTACATCACTTACAATACAACAGAAATAAGCAATTTCTATATAATCCTGAAGCCTCCTGCTCCAAGCTCTCAGTTTATCTGAAAATTCCTGACTACTTGACTGCCCGTACAAAATTGGGCACCCAAGAGTTTAGGGAAAACAAAACAAAATAAATTATGGGTCAGTCATGGGACTGGTGTGAGTAAACAATTTAAAACAATTTGAGAAAATAAACGATATCTCATAAGACCACGCCTTATAACACGGAACGAGTTTTTCCCTTATGAGAATCCAAAACACTTGATTTATCATTCAAAAAATCCTTTTGAAAGAAACGATAATCTTTATATCAAAATTATTTTGAAATTATAATAGTGTCTATCAACCACAATATAATAATCATCTAGCAGAACGCTTTCATCTCACACTCCACATACATAATATATAATCAAAAACTGCGGGCGCTTATTGGTTAATGAATTCCAACTGGCAAGGTATGGGACCACCTTTCGACATTGTATCTCTAGAGAGGAATACACCAGGTTCAATAAGAACATCTTGTAACCCAGGCTAAACATGACCAGTCACTCATTTCTCTTGAGTGTACCAAATGTATTATCACAGACGGTTGGGATTAGCAACCGTTTCCCGAAAGGGACAACATCAAAATAGGTTAAAGCAGTAAATAAAATTTCTCTAGATCAAGCGACAATACACCCTAATTGGCAGCTAACCACTTAGCCATGCGACCTACCCGAATTTTACCATTTCCTGGTTGTGAGGCTAGAGGCTATAACGTATAGATCACACCTTTATTTACTTTGAATGTCACATTGTCATACCCGCCAAATCACAAATTGACTTCCCCAAAAATACCACGGGTATACAGCAAAGAGAAACGAATCCCTTTGCCACTAAACGTAAACACATTTGAAGAGATCAAGTTACGTGATCTATTAAATATACTATGTCAGACATTCTTCTATACAAGTTGTCCTGGGTGTAGCACCCCGCCTCTATACCCACTATCGTCCAGTTCATTTAAGAGAAATGTCGTAGACCATAACGGAGAATGAGGTTTGTGAAGGGCGACCGATTGTATGATTACTCCATGTGAGGAATGCACATCGAATTCTGATACTGATTAAAATTTCGACATGACCATTCGGCACATAGGGCAACTACACAACGGCTATATGCAATCCGGAAAGCAGTATAAAATAGACAACAACAATAATATAAGTATGGTATATCTCAAAGCCAGACATAGAACAATCATATCACAAAGGCGGAATAGATATGAATAAACCCAAGGATGTGTACAACAAGATAGTGGTCAACAAAGATCCACCAATCCCAAAAGAATAGATACATGCATCATGATCTAAATAAAAGTATATGTACACAACAAGATAATATCATAGGTACAAAAGTACATAATACTGCGGAGACAGAGTAGCATGCTGAAAGCGGAAGATCAATCATGCGATGAGTCCCAGAGGAGTACCTAAAATGACTCGGTCTGACCCGAGTATTATTTATAAGAATAAACAATAAACGGACCAGTCTAGCTGTACTTATCAAATAAACAGAGATAACAAGAGATATAACAAAGGATGACATGAACATGGCACATCGACACAATCAGGAAATGACAATGGAATGTCAGCACACAAATATCTCTAAATAATCTCCTAGCTAATGTAGAATGTAATATTCAAATACTAGCATAACAGTGGTCATGGAAAATCATAGAAAGTCAAGTAGTCATAGAAAAATCAAATTGACGCGCATCGCATCAAAGTGCTCATAGAAAATCATAAAAGGGGAGAAAATACCTAAATCATAGAAGATCATAGAAAACATCATAAAAGGGGAGAAAACGCATAAATCATAGAAGATCATACAAAACATCATAAAAGGGGCCTGCAGGTTCATAGAAGATGAGATACGATCTCTAGGTAGCTAACCCAGAAAACATAGATCATAGAAAATCATAGAGAATATCATAGAAGGGGCCTGCAGGTTCATATAAGATGAGGTGCGACCTCTAGGTAGCTAACCCATTTGTTTGAGCCGAAGCTCTCTAAGGATTCCGGGTCGTGACCCCGGAAGAGGAAAGCATAAATCATAGAAGATCATAGAAGGCTGGACCGAAGTCCCATAAATGAAGGTCCCTAATCATAAATTCCCATTCGGGAGATTGCGAACCAAACAAATATGTCATAGAGGCGGATACCATGAATCCGGGTGAATAGAAATTACTCTGAGCTAGTTAATATATGAAAATAGCAACATGTCCCATAACTACATGCTATTCTCGAATATTTACACACTCATAGTTGGTTTCTATTCAAAACAGAGAAAATCATAGAAGGAGCATTGCCACAGTTTACGATTGGACGAGTCCAAGAATTAACCATCGAAGCAAAAGCAAGGGTTCATAGTCCTTGATTTTACTAAGACGTTTAATTAGATTCCTCATACGAACGAGAAAAAGGTTTATAGAATATATACTAGTAGATTTGACGAAGGTTCACAAAACGATTTCGTAAATTAGCTTCGTATAATGAAGTAAGGTTGGAAACCAATTTAGTACAAGAATTTGATATCTACTAAATAACATAAAACCTTTTTATTTAAATTCAAAGTGGCAATAAACAATAGTACGATTGCCGAGGCAGATCGACCAAGGGGATTCACATCACAATGACATGATTTCAAATATTCATGGAAAACGTCGCCGTAGCGAATAGAACACAAACATCATGTATCATAAACTCATATCACAACAACATACAGGAAATCAAGGGATAACGGTTATAATTTCGATCAACGAACAAATCGGAATCCCAAACTAATACCCGAAGGTTTTAAACTACATCGGAATAGGCTCGAAGGTTATCGAGTCGAAAATCCACGTTTTGGTGGCATGAATCATCTTAACAAGAGTATCGAATAAATTCGATATACCAAAAGGAGCGCACGGATTTACGATGATCTTCGGTGAATTCGAAGACCATCAACATGCACGGAAGAACCAAGGAGGAGCCCGGAAACAAGCGGGATCGTGCGCGGGGGCGCACGATCAAAACAAAGTCGGGCTTGGGCAAAATTGCCCAGGCTCAGCCAAACCGATCGACCGCCGGTTTGGAACCAGTCGACCGGTTCTGGCCTGGGCAATAGCCCAGGCTGAACGACCACCGATCGACCGGTGGAATCCGATCGGTCGACCAGTTTCAAACAGAGAATAAACCGGTCGACCGACCGGTTTCGTACCGGTCGACTGGTTCTGGCCTGGGCTGTTGCCCAGGCCGAACCTAGGGGGATTCGGTCCCCTGCGAATCGCCGGCGCCGATCGTCGAGGCTCGTGACTTCTTCGGGGCGTCCATGAGACCTCTCTGATCCACCGTAACAACTCGCCAAGCTCAAATACAAGGATTACGATTATAGGTTCTAAACGAACCAAATTTCTAAACCAAACGAAGAAACGCGATATAAGTGAATCGTGAAGTCTTAGAACTTGCCGGGAGCGACAATGGTACTTCACAACACCACTTACTCGACTTACATCATGTGCAATGATCATGTGAACAATATATATCACAATTTCTACTTCAAATGAAATTCAACTAATAAACTGGGAAGTGTAAACTATTCTAACCAATTAAACAAAAAAATGCAACATGAAATGGTCCTAAATTACACTTGTGCAAGCCATAGACTTGCGGCATAGATGTGAGTTCATCATAGAACTCACCTTTAGCTCTTAAATGACAAGAAAAAGCTCCAACAAGGAAGAACAAGCACAAATCCAAGCAAAGAAGCTTTCTTTCTTCAATCACTCCTCTCAATTCACCACATGAACACATAAGAAGACTCATGGATGTTAGAACATCATAAAAATCTGAAATTGAGAGGAGATAAAGGTAGAGATCGAGTAGAGAGAGCTTACCCATGTCTTAGAATTGGATTTGCACAAGAATTGAGCTCTAGATTGGAAGACCTAGCCTTGGAGTTTATATTTCCCATTCCCACTCTCCATTTTTGTTTACTTTTAAGTGTTTGAAGTTATGAGGGAGAGAGGGGCTGATTTGGGGGTTATATAGGAGGTAGGCTAGCTCAACCAAGCCCTAGCCAAGGTGCCAATTTTCACGAACTCGGAACATATCGAACCTTATAGTTTTCGAACACCTAAACGACGTTTCGAACCCGATGGATGTGGTTTCGAGTCCAAATTCATTCATATGTGAAAAATGATATTTTGGCCATACATTCTAATGAGAACCGGCAAAATTTCACTAACTAAAAAGGTATCAATTCTTATAGTCAAAAAGGTCGTAAACGATAATCCGGACTCAATGGAAGTGGTCCTGAATCCTAATTTTATCATTTGTGAAAAACGATATTTTGAGTGACACCTCGGATACGACGATCGATTTAAATAAAATATTTAAATCCATTATCATGGAATGAGCGGGTTGTTACAGACTTCCCCCTTAAAAGAATTGCATCCCCTCAATTCCTTAAGATTCAAGTAATGAGTAACAACCAAAAACAATACCACGAAGTGGTACAACAAGAACCGATACGAAGTGAAAAGATCACACCAACGGCTAGGTGAGATCCCAATTTCGTCTCGCAAGATCATAAGAACTAGAGTTCAACCTCGAACTTCATTACCCATGAAGGTAGTCATCCCAAACGGGTAAATAATTCCAGAAAAATTCATAAGCGCTATGAATTCAAATAGACTCGCTTTTCTTCGTATGATTCTCAAGGGAATGAGAATCAATAGAATAAAAAAAACCAAGCGAATCTAATTTGGAACTTCAAGGAGAAACGGGACTGCGTCCTACAGACGCGAGATATCAATAGTAAATATTTCTCTTAGGATATGAGATGGGAAATTTATGATGGTTGACTAATCCATTCCCAAAACTCAATCACGACAATGTAGTGGATATCGAACCCGAGCACTTTAGTCCTGCGACAAGGTGGCTTACACCGACAAAAGCACAACATAGAGATTCCAACGAATTTAGCTAAGGAAAGCAATTTTCGAAGAAATAATCAATTTTAATATCAATGACTCAAGGTTGGTAACGGAATACCAATCAGCTAGGAACCGATTAACAAATATTGGTAACGGAATACTAATAAACTACAAGGCGATAATCAAATATTGGTAATGGAATACCAATGAACTACAAGTCGATAATCAAATATTGGTAGCGGAATACCAATGAACTAGAAACCGATAAACAAATATTGGTAACGGAATACCAATGAACTACAAGTCGATAACCAAATATTGGTAGCGGAATACCAATGAACTACTTGGGGAAATCGATTTCTATCCGGGGACCAAATCTCATTTAGTAACCATAAGGACGAATCATTAGGAATTATACGGAATTCCCAATATTCAGAAACTTGAGTATCGATTTTAGAAAATCAAAAACATCAAGAAGATGATGGATAAGTAGTGCACAACTTACCACTTCGGAACAACCGAGTTTAAGATAATTTTTCGCCAGAAATCTCAAATCGCTAAAACATCAGCAACTAATCAAAGAAGCACTAGACAATTCCTCTAACAAGATGAGATTAAACCAAAGAGGTCATAATTCCCAAAGATTTGATTCACAAGGGTTAACAAACGTGCGGAGACAATTGTCAATCCAAATGATTCAAACTAACGAGGGGTGAATACTAAAAGAGCTCATCCTTTCAATATTCATTTCTAAGAACAACACAAGGCTAAGCCCATAAGTGAATTGACTATAGCACTTCCGGATGATCGATAGATCATAGATTCGAAGAAAGGAATTATTGAGTTTGCCGTGGATCGCAAAACCCAAATATTCCCTCCCCACGGGAACTCCCATTCTCTCAAGTGATCGTTCACTAGAGAAAATAAGAAGACCCATGGAATCACAAGAATACTAAATTCTCTTTAGCAAATCAAAATAAGGATTAAGAATTAGGCGAGATTCTTCATCGCTAAGAATTCTCGAAACTCAAAGATCAATGAATAACTCTTTGGGTTCTTCCAGGAGTTATTCAATTTACTCAAAGAAAAGATTCAAGATAATTTCTAATTGAAAATCTTGAACCACTCAAATTCTTGGAATTGCTTCAAGGAAACCTAGAAATAAATTATCTAGAAAGATAACAAACAATTACGAAAAATCGCAAAAATCGAAAATATCGTTAGTTTGATTAACTTATTAATAGTTAATTTAATTTTTTAGGGATCATTTCAAATGTCGGATTGTCACATAATGGTGTTTAGGAATTCCGAACTACAACATGGCGTCCCACGTCTCATTCGAGATCCTTAACGCACCCGATGGACAAGTTAACACAAGAAAGCCCTCACAATATCTAACGTTCACGCAGATCTCGCGAAAATATAAAAATTCAATAAATCGTTCGGGATGGCATAAAGGAAATAGAATTCCTTTATCAACTTTCGAATAAAACACAATTGATATCTTTTGATAACGAAGAACATGATCGACGTATATCAAAAGAACATAAATAAAATAATCTCTGAACAAGGTAAATGACATTAAGGAATTAATGACACGTATCCTGACTCAAGAAGAGAGATCACAGGAAGCGGGATGCTTTCCCTTATTCTTGATCTTGACTCAATTTAGCACAAATGCTTGGTGACTCGCACCGGCACAACGAGATAACAAATGAGTTGTTTTAGCCCGAAGGCTTGGTGATCTCACACCGACACAACGAGATAACAAATGATTTGTTTTAGCCCGAAGGCTTGGTGATCTCACACCGAACTAGAACTGCATAGTTGACAATAAGGGAGTAGATTTAGTCACAACGACATGGTATCTCCATACCGATCGACAAGTGATCAATAGACCACGTTAGGTACACAGCGACGCACGAAACAATCTTAACTAGAAAACACGAAATATCTGGATCAAAGGCGCTTACGACGCGCGTAACGAAGCACGGTGAAACGACCCAAACTTCCCAGTAAAGGAAACGCTGGATTGCTTTGAGAACAACACACATTAGAACACAAACCGAAGAACATTTTATTACTGATTACAACAATTACATCAAAGTATAAGAATATAACAGAGTATGAATACTTATTACACAATAGAACTATAAGGATATCAGAGATTTAAATTACATTTAAATAGCAGCGTAAAAATATTACAAATATACAACTGAAAGGAATACACGGATACAGAGCTTTCCGAATACCGCTTCAGTTGTAAACCAGGATCCTGTAAATATATCTGCAAAAAGCTACTCGACTTCCCATGTGGAAAATAAGGGCACCCGAGTTTGCCAGTGAAACAAACTACAGGTCAGTCATGGGACTGGTATGAGAAATCTTAACTTATCTAATAATAAGGCTAATCACAGGACCACGCCGCTAACGCGGAACGGGTTTACTCCACTGGATTGCCAGTGCATAAAATAAAGTAAAACGTTAAACAACGCAATGCTTTTTAGAAAAATGAAACCATTATAAGACCCAAGTCCCATCACACAATGCAACGCAAACCGGAGGATAGGGTTTTACCTTATAATGGTCAAAAGATGCTTGATACGATAAAACAGATATAGTATTAGTGTGTATATCTATGGGTATATATATTTCAAAAACAATTTCAATCATAATGTATCAATCATAGACGGCATAGTACCCCATCCTACTATGTCGCCATACTAGTTCTACAATCAAAACCGCAAGGTCGTATCGGAAATTGGGTTTCCATCATGAGTCGAGGCTAGGGGCAAGCTCCTCTCCGATTCGAGACACTCTAGCAAATGCCTCAGGATCCCCCGCAGTGAACCCTTGGATCTTCAGGGCCGGTCCCTACCTAAGGGTAGTGGATTAATTATGCCTGAACACACACTTCCCGGTCTCTTTGGACCTATAGTATGACCACTAACGGCCTATAAAAATCCGAGGCGCCTCAAAATCCATCATCCACTTAAGTAAAATGTCAGCCAGTTTAAGCACTGACACCACTCCTAGCTAGAAAGAAACGTGTGTACTCCCTGCAGCCCTAATCCCGTTTTTGACTCATACCGGGGTGTGAGGCTCGCGAAGTCACGATATACATAAAGCTATGCCGTAATAGGCTATACTTTGATCATCCCACAAGGTCTTGCTTTTCAACAAAAGCCTTGATCATTTGCATCTTGGCGTGCCACATTGACAATTCACGCCATGCGATCAATCACTATTAATATATACCAGGGTGTTAAGTAGAGAATAAATCCTCCACCACTAAACAGTCGTACATTAACAGAAATCCATTTAATTCACATGGAACGAAATCCAATGTCAGACACACATCCATTTACTAGCTTATGCTCTGGGTCTGAGCGAAAACCAAATCCGAACAATCAACAATAGTCCGGACGGCCACCACTGAAGCCCCTTCAAGGTAGCTACTCCCATCAAGGGTCTCTGTAGCAACACATCCATTCCATGTGAAGATCGTCGGTCTTCAATCACCATCTTCATGTTCGACTCTTCATCGTCGTAGAAATTATCCGGAATGGGTTAAACCCGGTCTTCCCGAATAACTCACGTATTTTATAATTAAAAATCAATTACTATAAAAAAAAACACATCCAACGCCACATTCCAATTCAGAATTATTCTTCTAAATAAAATATCCACAATTTCTTATCAAAGATAAATCCTTTACATTTAGTCTTAAATCTTTCTTTTAAAGATTTATTAAGAACCTAATTTGGTTTTAAATATCACAAATCATTATTCAGTGATTAATTAAATTTAAGAAATTAGTCTTATCTTTAACTGGGTTAAAGAACTAATGTCATTTAAAACATAGTTCACGATAAACCCAAAATCGACTTCCATTAAAATATGGAATCTTCACAGAAATCAACTCAATATATAATCGTTATAAATTTCTGTATCTGACCAATAATATAAATGGAATAACGGCAAAGCCTCTTAAATTCCATATGTAGTATCGGTCTTCTTTTACAGAAGCTTACCTCGGTTATTATAAATTCGAATTCCATTCAATTCCAATTTAATATATTAAATTGGAAAACTTTACTTTTGGAAAATTCCCATTTAAATCTTAAATAAAGATTTATAAATTCCAAATCATATTTTCACTGTCAGTTGGGTTAAAGAACACATGTCGCTTAAAAACACAGTTCACAATAAACCCAACTCACATTTCATCTTATTTCAATTACTAAATATAATTGAAAATTTAATAATCTAAATTAAAATATTATTCTTTTCGTACGGGGTTTAAGAACAGTGTTATTTAAGACACTATTCACGACAAACCCAAATCCAATTTATTTAATTAAATTCAATTAAATATTAACAAATTTGGAAACTTCATTAAATCTAAATTTAATGATTGATCCTAGTTAATAACTAGTTCATTTCAATAAAAATATATTTTTCTAAAATATATTCTTTTTCTAAACTATATTCTTTTTCTAGGATATATTTTCTAAAATATTCATTTCTAGAATATTATTTATTGGAATGTGACTCAATCATCAACCATATATTGCATGTAATCGATGAGAAATAACTATCAAGCAACCAATTAACAACCAAAGTGGATTCTACACTAAATATTGGGACTAGTGTAGATCAAATATCATCCCAACACCCGTGTGGGGTTTCATCCAACAAACAAATAATAAATTATTTGTGCACTTGGGCGATGTGTGAAAATTATCGTCCCAATCACATAAACAAGTCAGACGACTTGTAAATGGAAGTGTAATATTCAATCTGAATATATTAGCATTATATTTAACACATCAAGCATTTCAACATCATGAAATATATTTCAATTCTTTTAATCCTATTCTCCTTAATGAGAATGATATTACATAAAAATATATGTTTTTAATTCTACTCCTTTAAATGAGATCAACACTACATAAAAATGTATGTTTTTATTTCTAATCTTTTTATTGTAACTAATCGACAATAAAAATATTAACTTTTAAATCTTCTGGGTAATTCTTTTTAATGACCAAAAATGCTATTTTGGTTTAACTCTTTTTAAAGTAAACAAAACTATATATTTTGATCTACTTCTTTTTAATGTAAACAAATGTTCATTTTTGCTTAATCCTTTTTAATACACGAAAATATTCATTTTTGTTTAATCTTTTTTAATACACAAAAATGTTCATTTTTGTTTCATCCTTTTTAATACACAAAAATGTTCATTTTTATTTCATCCTTTTTAATACACAAAAATGGTTCATTTTTATTTCATCCTTTTTAACTAATCAAGTATTGACAAAAATGTTATTCTTTTTCACAAATCAAGTTTTGACAAAAATTGTGTCTTTTATTTTAATATTCATTTTCTAGCAAAAATGTACCTTTTATTCTAATACCTTTTTAATGTATAAAAATATACAATTTCAATTCATTCTTCTTTAATGTATAAAAATATACATTTTCTAGTTCATTCTTTTGATGTATAAAAATATACATTTTCTATTTCATTCCTTTTATGTATAAAATTATACATTTTCTATTCCTTTTATGTATAAAAATATACATTTTCTAATGTGACAAAAATGAATGAATTTACTTCATTCCTTTCAAAGTGACAAAAAAAAAATCTCCTTTTTGATGTAAAAAAAAATGATAATTTCAACTTAACAAAAATGTAAATTTTGTTTGATCAATTTCAATTCAACAAAAATGTGATAATTTGTTGGATCCTTTTAATGTAAATAGAATGTGATGATCTTGTCTAATCCTTTTAATGTAAACAAAATATTAATTTTGTCTATGTCCCTTTTAGTATAAACAAAATATGATTTTTGTCTACGTCCTTTTCAATATAAACAAAATATGATTTTTGTCTATGTCCTTTTTAATATAAACAAAATATGATTTTTGTCTATGTCCTTTTTTATATATAAAAATATTATTCTTATTTCAAAATTCATGTTTTGACACAAAAGTGATATTTATCTCACTAACATGTTTTGACAAAATGTTATTCTTATATATTTCTTATTTAATGACAAAAATGTGATTTTTGTAAAATCCTCATTTAGTTGACAAAAATGTATATTTTGTCAAACTCTTTTTAATACACTAACATGTTCATTTTTGTCTAATTCCCTTTTAAGGTACATTTCTCTTACTCTTTTCAATGTGTCAAAATGAATGGTTTTAATTCATTCTTTTTCAAAGTGACAAAATGTATGTTTTAATTCATTCTTTTTCAAAGTGACAAAAATGATAATTTTGTCTAATTCTTTTAATGTAACCTTTCTAATAAAGATGACATTTTTCTTCTAATTAACTTTTCTGACAAAGGTGTTTTTACTTCAGTCTTTATAATGAAAAATATCCTTTTATTCTATATTAACAGTTCTAATGAAAAATGTCCTTTTTTTTCTATATTAACATTTCTAATGAAAAATGTCCTTTTATTCACTTAACAAGTTTGGACAAAAATGTTCTTTTATTCACTTAGCATATTTTTACACAAAAATAATATTTTACTCTATTAACATATTTTTACACAAAAATAGTCAAATCAAAATGTGATTTTTTTCACACAAAATATCCCAACCAAGCATGAACATCACAACAGAAAAATCAATAAACAACAATTCCATACATCACAGATCAGAATTAATCAACGCACATACATGGAATTTAAATAGAGTGAAACA
Source organism: Allium sativum (assembly GCA_030737875.1). Lineage (NCBI taxonomy): Eukaryota > Viridiplantae > Streptophyta > Magnoliopsida > Asparagales > Amaryllidaceae > Allium > Allium sativum. The sequence goes on along the minus strand of CM060913.1, from coordinate 415,023,063 downwards.
ATTAATATTTTTTTTTAAAAAAAAATAATAGAATTCTCACTGAGCTTTTATGCCTTCTGGATTTTCTGTTCTCAATTAGATCGTGTTCACAATTTTCTGAATTTCCAATGTACTCATTTTCAAATTCGGTTAGCTTCATGCTATAGTGCTCGGAAATACGAATCCAACACAACTGATTTGCGGATTTCTGATTCAGTTTGTAAAAGTTATAGCGATTCCAATATTAATTACTTTAATTTAAATTATAAATAATTAGTTAAATAAAAATTCCCTTAACCTTAATAAAAAACCAAGGCCATGTTGATTCCTTTCTTCCTTCTTCCTGGAGTACCATCATTCTAGAAACCCATTTCTCCCAATGGAAACCCGCCTGCGCCACCACCCACGAGCCACCGTCGGCCGATCCATCACCACCCCAAGACGCGGCTCGACCAACTCCACCCACGCCCTGACCCGCGTTGCACTCGCCCCCCCAGCCTTCTAGAAACCCGCATGAACGCTCAATGTTTGAGCTCGCCAACTACACCATCCAGGCGACTGAATCCGATCACCACCGTTCATGTTATAGAACTCAACCCCCTCTTCAGATTTCATGTTGGAGATTTGAAGACTAATGAATAGGTTAGAAGATAATTAGGGAATGAATCGGAAGAGATCAGCCATTGAACCAAAGAAGGAGGCGGCGGCTGTGATTGAGAATAGGGTTTGGTATTTTGGCCGTATACCTACCGTATTTATTGCGTATTTTTCTATTAATTTAATTTATTTTTCTCAAAAATATTTGTATGTTAATACCAGCTCTAAATCAAAACCAACGAGTATCGCCCCTAGCTAATAACCCCCGTCCCGGACACAATGGAATATATTTCGTAACCCAGTTCGGCTATTACAATATGTTTCTCTTTAAATTAAATTATAAATCATTTAATTATTAAATTCAAAAGTACATTTTAAATCACCGGGGCCACATACAGACTCTAAAAATTACAGAAAAATTATTTATAGTTATGTTTTGACGATACGGTTCTAACAAGACTAATTTCGTTGAATTCTGAGACCATTTGAAAAATGGCCATTTTCAAGTCGATTAAATTTGACCGAAACTGATAAAACACGTTTTCTTTTGCCACGCTTACATATTAACTTGAAAAATTATGAAAATTGAAACTTAGCAATAATTTGACATTCCGGTTCCAACAAAAGTGGTTTCATCGAAAACCGAGGTCGTTTGAAAAATGTCTATTTTCAAGGCCAATATATTAAATTAAAATATATATAAATTCTACAGCGACTTTTCTAACTTTTAAACTGGACATAACTTTTGATTTTTAAAACGAAATTTCAGTTTTTCAGATTCGTTAGAAAGATATGATTAAACAGATATAAATATTTTTGGTTTCGCTCAATTCTGACTTAAAATGAATCTTGTATATTCAATCAAAGTTCAAATTCAAAATTTCAAACTGCAGCGCTATTTTAAACTCCTTTTATAATTAAATTGGATTTATTCATTTTAAAATAAATTCTTAGTCATTCTTATTTAAAATAGATTATTTTAAATATTAAAACCCATTAAATTTTCGAAAATAAAGATTTTAAATTGGCCCCAAATTCTGGGTCGTTACACACGGGCAAGATATCCAATGATCAATCAACTAGAGGATCATAAAGGATCAAAGAGATAAGTGTGATACACAATAGGCCAGTTAATAAACAAATTCAGCCGAACGTCCCATACCGCCAACTTAACTCAAGAATTAACGAACGAATTGTTGAATCCCACTCGAACATTCAAAATGGTTATTATCATAGTTTTCAAATGCACAAGTCCAGTAATTATCCGTCAAAGCAACCACAAGGGTCCATAGTCCTCATGTTTACTAAGGCGTATAATTAAATTTCTCGTACGATTGAAGTAGTCATGACAAATGTCAAAATACAATCACAGAAGCAATCGACAACCTAAAATTTATGTTTCAATAACGTAATTTATACAAAGACAGACATCGATTAGCAATTCGAGTCACAGAATGAAACAGAAGCTCCACTAGAGCACACGGGCCCTAGATGGACTATAGAAATCAACCCGAAAGAGAACGAGTCGAGAACTATTCTAAAAGACCAAAAATTGGTCACTAGATACTCAAACACCCCTCCCGTAGGAGGTACACAGGGTGAACCGGCACTCGCACAGCTACGACCAACTATTTCGCTTCTTTAAGGAAAAAGAAAGAGGAAAAAGTTAGTCTCAAGTTGAATTCAAACGATGTGAATTCAATCAAAATGGAATCGTATTGGTAGATAAGCTATGACGGGTCTTAAGACTCTAACTAAAACCCTAAAGCACGATTCCCGAGAGAGGCTTAAGACAATACCATCGTCATGCTATCTTACACTGTTCCGAAAAGTTGGCTCTGATACCAACTGTAGCGCCCCGCCTCTATACCCACTATCGTCCAGTTCATTTCAGAGAAATGTCATAGACCATAACGGAGAATGAGGTTTGTGAAGGGCGACTGATTGTATGATTACTCCATGTGAGGAATGCACATCGAATTCTTATACTGATTAAAATTTCGACATGACCATTCGGCACATAGGGCAACTACATAACGGCTATATGCAATCCGGAAAGCAGTATAAAATAGACAACAACAATAATTTAAGTATGGTATATCTCAAAGACAGACACAGAACAATCATATCACAAAGGCGGAATAGATATGAATAAACCCAAGGATGTGTACAACAAGACAGTGGTCAACAAAGATCCACCAATCCCAAAAGAATAGATACATGCACCATGATCTAAATAAAAGGATATGTACACAACAAGATAATATCATAGGTACAAAAGTACATAAAACTGCGAAGACAGAGTAGCAAGCTGAAAGCGGAAGATCAATCATGCGATGAGTCCTAGAGGAGTACCTAAAATGACTCGGTCTGACCCAAGTATTATTTATAAGAATAAACAATAAACGGATCAGTCTAGCTGTACTTATCAAATAAACAGAGATAACAAGAGATATAACAAAGGTTGACATGAACATGGCACGTCGACACAATCAGGAAATGACAATGGAATGTCAGCACACAAATATCTCTAAATAATCTCTTAGCTAATGTAGAATGCAATATTCAAATACTAGCATAACAGTGGTCATGGAAAATCATAGAAAGTCAAGTAGTCATAGAAAAATCAAATTGACGCGCATCGCATCAAAGTGGTCATAGAAAATCATAAAAGGGGAGAAAATACCTAAATCATAGAAGATCATAGAAAACATCATAAAAGGGGAGAAAACGCATAAATCATAGAAGATCATAGAAAACATCATAAAAGGGGCCTGCAGGTTCATAGAAGATGAGATACGATCTCTAGGTTGCTAACCCAGAAAACATAGATCATAGAAAACCATAGAGAATATCATAGAAGGGGCCTGCAGGTTCATATAAGATGAGGTGCGACCTCTAGGTAGCTAACCCATTTGTTTGAGCCGAAGCTCTCTGAGGATTCCGGGTTGTGACCCCAGTAGAGGAAAGCATAAATCATAGAAGATCATAGAAGGCTGGACCGAAGTCCCATAAATGAAGATCCCTAATCGTAAATTCCCATTCGGGCGATTGCGAACCAAACAAATATGTCATAGAGGCGGATACCATGGATCCGAGTGAATAGAAATTACTCCGAGCTAGTTAATATAAGAAAATAGCAACATGTCCCATAACCACATGCTATTCTTGAATATTTACACACTCATAGTTGGTTTCTATTCAAAACAGAGAAAATCATAGAAGGAGCATTGCCACGGTTTACGATTGGACGAGTCCAAGAATTAACCATTGAAGCAAAAGCAAGGGTTCATAGTCCTTGATTTTACTAAGACGTTTAATTAGATTCCTCATACGAACGAGAAAAAGGTTTATAGAATATATACTAGTAGATTTGAAGATGGTTCATAAAACGATTTCGTAAATTAGCTTCGTATAATGAAGTAAGGTTTGAAACCATTTTAGTACAAGAATTTGATATCTACTAAATAACATAAAACCTCTTTATTTAAATTCAAAGTGGCAATAAACAATAGCACGATTGCCGAGGAAAATCAAACAAGGGGATTCACATCACAATGATGTGATTTCAAATATTCATGGAAAACGTCGCCGTAGCGAATAGAACACAAACATCATGTATCATAAACTCATATCACAACAAATACAGGAAATCAAGGGATAACAGTTATAATTTCGATCAACGAACAAATCGGAATCCCAAACTAGTACCCGAAGGTTTTAAACTACATCGGAATAGGCTCGAAGGTTATCGAGTCGAAAATCCATGTTTTGGTGGCGTGAATCGTCTTAACAAGAGTATCGAATAAATTTGATGTACCAAAAGGAGCGCACGGCTTTACGATGATCTCCAGTGAATTCGAAGACCATCAACATGCATGGAAGAACCAAGGAGGAGCCCGGAAACAATTGGGATCGTGCGCGGGGGCGCACGATCAAAACAGAGTCGGGCCTGGGCAAAATTGCCCAGGCTCAGCCAAACCGGTCGACCGGTTCTGGCCTGGGCAATAGCCCAGGATGAACCACCACCGGTCGACCAGTGGAATCCGGTCGGTCGACCGGTTTCAAACAGAGAATAAACCGGTCTACCGATCGGTTTCGGACCGGTCCTGGCCTGGGCTGTTGCCCAGGCCGAACCTAGGGGGATTCGATCCCCCGCGAATGGCCGGAGCTGATCGTCGAGGCTCGTGACTTCTTCGGGGCGTCCATGAGACCTCTTTGATCCACCGTAACAACTCGCCATGCTCAAATACAAGGATTATGATTATAGGTTCTAAACGAACCAAATTTCTAAACCAAATGAAGAAACGCGATATAAGCGAATCGTGAAGTCTTAGAACTTGCCGGAAGCGACAATGGTACTTCACAACACCACTTACTCGACTTACATCATGTGCAATGATCATGTGAACAACATATATCACAATTTCTACTTCAAATGAAATTCAACTAATAAACTGGGATGTGTAAACTATTCTAACCAATTCAACAAGCAAATGCAACATGAAATGGTCCTAAATTACACTTGTGCAAGCCATAGACTTGCGGCATAGATGTGAGTTCATCAAAGAACTCACCTTTAGCTCTTGAATGACAAGAACAAGCTCCAACAAGGAAGAACAAGCACAAATCCAAGCAAAAAAGCTTTCTTTCTTCAATCACTCCTCTCAAATCATCACATGAACACATAAGAAGACTCATGGATGTTAGAACATCAAAAAAATCCGAAATTGAGAGGAGATAAAGGTAGAGATCGAGTAGAGAGAGCTTACCCATGTCTTAGAATTGGATTTGCACAAGAATTGAGCTCTAGATTGGAAGCCCTAGCCTTGGAGTTTCTATTTCCCATTCCCACTCTCCATTTTTGTTTTCTTTTAAGTGTTTGAAGTTATGAGGGAGAGAGGGGCTGATTTGGGGGGTTATATAGGAGGTAGGATAGCTCAACCAAGCCCTAGCCAAGATGCCAATTTTCACGAACTCGGAACATATCGTACCTTATAGTTTTCGAACACCTAAACGACGTTTCGAACCCGATGGAAGTGGTTTCGAGTCCAAATTCATTCGTATGTGAAAAATGATATTTTGGCCATACATTCTAATGAGAACTGGACAAATTTCACTAACTAAAAAGGTATCGATGCTTATAGTCAAAAAGGTCGTAAACGATAATCCGGACTCAATGGAAGTGGTCCCGAATCCTAATTTTATCATCTGTGAAAAACGATATTTTGAGTGACACCTCGGATACAATGATCGATTTAAATAAAATATTTAAATCCATTATCATGGAATGAGCGGGTTGTTACACTGGGACTGGACAAACCGAAGGCACTATTCTGTAAACCCATCTTAGACATTTTCTACCTAGGATTTGCCAGAATAGCCCTTGCACAAACTCCGTCTTCAATTATCTTCGTCATATTTGATTCACAATGCTAATGCCCATACAGAGTGGTTTTTAGATAATAAATCTGATCTCGATCTCTTCGTATTGACAATGGAAAAATGGTCAAAGCTTTGATAGTCGGTTATTTAACTATCAAAGGAAAACATGTGTACAAATAATGGTTGTATTTACAAATGGAAATCTTACCGCATCAATCAACACTGATCCCCTTTAATTTAATTTGTCATTTAAATATCCATTTCCCTATTCCCGTTTCCAAATATTCGTAAATTCTTATTTTCTATATTTAGAAAATATACGTCATTAATCATTTGAAAACATTTCCATATTTACTCTCATTCCTATTTTTTTATATTAGAAAAATTTTCTGATTCTTATTTGGAAAACATTTCCAAAACTCCTTCATTGGATTTAAAAAGATGTTTAAAATAAAACATTGCTATGCCAACTCAAACCATTACACTCATTAACTAAATTCACTTAACCAACCTTCCCTATCAAAGCTTAACCATTCCTTAGTTAAAAATGAAGTCAATCAAGTTCGGGTATAACTACCTCTCAGACCTTAACTGAACAACATCTTTAACCTCAAAATAGACAAAGTTCACATTTTAATCTTTGCAACCTTCCTTACGTAACTCTCGAATTCTATTTACGAATCCACTTCTTTTACAGAAATCATTTATTTATAACAATAGTGTTATACTCCCATGCTTCCGAAATATAATAATTTAAATATAACTTTTATTTATTAATTTGAATAAATAAACAAACAACTAATTTATTAATGAATAAATAAATCTTGATTTAAAAACCAGAAAGTAAATAATACTTTCCCGAATTCGATATAATTGAATTTCAATGCATAAGTCTCTTTCGAATTAACTATATTCGATAACTCTCTTTGAACAATTTATATTCGATTTAACTCTCTTCGAATAACTTATATTCGATTAACTCTCTTCGAACAACTTATATTCGATTTATCTCTCTTCGAATAACTAATATTCGATTAACTCTCTTCGAATAACTAATATTCAATTTAACTCTCTTCGAATAACTTATATTAGATTTAACTCTTTTCGAATAACTTATATTCGGTTAACTCTATTCGAATAACTAATATTCGATTAACTCTCTTCAAATAATTTAAATTTGATCAACTCTCTTCGAATAATTTATATTCGATTAACTCTCATCGAATAATTTAGATTCAATTAACGCTCTTATTTAAATTCCTATTCCAAAACCAGTTTCCTTTATAAATGTTTTAATTTATAAAATATTTACTTTTATCCATTATTCACATCGAATATGAATAATATTTCTTGTATATAATCAATCAGTTTGATTTTTGTATTATAAAATAATATCCCATTTCCATATTCTATTTATACTTCTATTTATAGAATTAATTATGCAAAATCTCCTTTTTACTTCTAACACTTAAAGTTTCATTTATAATTCCCTTTATAAATGCTAAGTTCAATTTCTGTTTAAAATATTGGTGTTAAAATCGATTTCTACTCCTTTGTATAAATTCAGACTTATATATTCAATTTATCCCATGATAAATTATTTTACTTAATTTATAAAACATCATTTATAAATTAATCTTCTCCATTTATCTGTTAAAACATATTTCTATTTTAAAAATCTCCTTTAAAACCATTATCTCATAGTTCTTTTATATCTTGCCAATTTCCTTTTACAATTCTATTTATTTCCCAAATAGTTTTTTTATAATTATATTTGTTTCCCAAATATTTCCTTATATAATTATCCTATTTATTTCATATAAATATTTCATTTATAATATCCTATTTATTTTCCAAATATTTCCTTTGCAATTCTATTTATTTTCTAAATAAATATTTCTTTTATTCCGAAATATTTCCTTTTTATAAAATCCATTTGATTTTATATAAATATTATATTTTCAATATACACTTTGAAAATCCCTATTTTACATCCAAGTATTACTTATGGTATTTTAGAAATGCCAAATCACAGTGCCAGAGTCATCCATACATACATAATCAATCACAGAAAATATGTTACATCATATATCACAATATATGAAAATAAACAGTAATAATATTTGAGGAATCCAGTTGGATCCTTCCAACCTGTGTTCTTGCATCACAGATGTTAAACCATATAAATAACATCCATTCATTTCAATATGAAACATTCTGATAAACAGAAACAATATTTAGTTAACGATATATATATATATATATATATATATATATATATATATATATATATATATATATATATATCGTTATTTGTATTTTCAACCAATTAATTAGCAGTTCATCCAAATAGTTAACACAATGAAATCAACCAACATTTATCAATTTTGAAAATACGTTATAAAAATATAAACTGAGTAGAATTAGTGAGATTTACTCACATTGGACAGTTACCGTTAAATAACGATAATTGTCGTTGATTCAGATCAGACAATTTATTTTGCTATAAATTGTAACGAGCTATAATTCACTCTCAGTCAGTTCCACGGTGTAGCCCTCATCCATACGATCCCAAAAGATCTTGTTTCGTCAATTTCTAATAACGTATGACAATGATATTCATTTTACAAGTTAATGCACTATTTTCTTTAAATTAAAACTTAATTAATTTAGTTATGGGCCATACCCATTTGATCAAGACCTAAAAGAATTTCACCCGACAACACTACACCGTTACCTTCTTCCTCCATTTTGGTCCTCCCGTTCCTGAACAATCACACAAGCAAGAAAGTCATTTCTGCTTACTTCAACTTCCCTTACCTCGCTTTTCTTTCTACTAATCTTCTAACTAAACACACAGTGCACCTTCTCTTTGAAATCTCTATTTCACATTCGTGTTAATTCTGGAAACGAGACATTCACCTCCCAGTAACAAATTCGAACCGCACTCCACTATTGTTGCTCCACCATATATTGCCAATTCCCGCAAGAATCTCAAAACCAAACTTACCAAATTTGTCTCCGTTAAATTCTCTTCAATTCTATACCACACATCATCAACTCACGTCTCCCATATGGTTCGTGATTTCAACAGTAGTATGCTGTTTTACAGTGAGACCAGCGAAAACTGGTACCGGGCTTTGTTCGTGGTATTGGAGAGAACAACGAACTCCATATCCACCATATACTCTATGACCGGAAATAGAGGCCACAGCCGAAGTTTTCTCCAATCACCACGCACGAAACTTACACCTCCATTTCTTTGTCGCGACCTCGAGTCCCAAGACTCGGCTACAGGAGGTACATCCACCCACGCTGTTCGAAAATAAAGTATATGCAAGCTTGCAAAATCCAACCCAACTGATAACGTATAGAAGATAATCTTTTGAGGAACCAATATATATATAACTTTCATGATTTTAGGGAGAGGGTATGATTTTAAACAAATCAATGAAGATTACAAGAAAATAGGGAAAACAACTCTGTTCTTGCATGTAGCTTTGTTCTGATACTGTTGTTTTATAATGCCCTCTCCTATTTATAGCTGAAACTTTACTTGTGATTAAGTATATAGGTGGGTTTGTAGGTCTGCCGTGTACAGAAATTCAGCGTGTATTCTTGTCTCTGCGTTCAGAAGTGATGGATGTACAAAGTCTTAGCAGCTAAGGAAAACCCTTATATTTATATCAGCTTACTTTCTTAGTTGCTAAGGTTAAGGGAAAAGAGGACATACATCTACAGTGTAGCCTAAAGAATATACGGGAGTGTAAAATAATTTTACCTCCTTCATTTTGCCAAACTAGCCGAGCCTACGATTATTTCAATATGGCTTTTTTTCATTTTCTTGCCAATTAAATAAAGTTTAATAGCATGTTTTCTTTTTGGGAAAAGTTAAAGTAGTTCATATAAAATGGTTAAAATAAGAGTTGTTTATCATAGATGATATGCATGGTTGTTAACGCATATACTAATAAATGTTTAGAACTCATGGACTATGATAGTTAAATATCATAAATATATCCACTTTTTGCATTGCATTCTTGTTGATTGTTAAACAACCTGTAGTTCGTCTCCAAGTCAAAATCACAGCTGGTTTTTAATTCATTGTATTATTATTAATACTTGCATCCGATACTTAAAACTTCGTTATCGTACGAACCGCTATTGATAATCATAACAATACCATTGTGACTAGCAATGTGTGATGATCCCAAAAATATAATAATATAGACTAGTTGGTTTATTTTGTGGAACCCCAAAATACTGGTATAGGGTGCAAAACACTTTAAATAAAAAGTTGCTTATTATACGAATTAAAAATTACAGTAAAATTCTAAAAATTAAATTATAACTACATCTAAGAAATCTCATCCAAATTCGAAATATATAATTTAAAATAATTAAATTATCATTATGGTTTATAAACAATTTTACAGCGACTATTTGAAAATGTGATTTGATCATAAGTCAAAATCTACACAACGAAATCCCGATTTTTCTCTTCCATTAGAAAAATATAGTTCACCAGATCCGAACGTTTCTTGTTTCACAGAAATTTGACTTAAAACGGGTTATGTATATTCATTTAAAGTTTGAATCGCCAAACTACGAACTGTCGCGCCATTTCGAGCTCGGTTATAATTATAATATAAATTATACGTTCAACTGACATTTAAAACTGAATTCGTTTATATAAATCAAATTCTAAACAGAATTATATCTTATAAAAAATCCAATTCACACAATATTGTGAACTCAACTTAATTCCGATTATTTTGGAATTAAATATTTCATTATATTATTTATATTAACTAAATATTCAATATTATTTAATTAAACAACCATTTAAATCTCTAAATCACTATTTATATAATTAAATAAATTAATTATTATACCGTAAAAATATGGGACGTTACATTCTTGCCCCCTTAAAATAATTTCGTCCTCGAAATTGCTAAGGTAGAAAACAAACCATATTAACTAGATTAAAAATTATTAGTTTACTTCTTAAATTTCAGTTTCACTGAACCAGTAAATTTTAATTAAAATATTTATTCATTTCGACTAATGAAAATTTCCAAAAACTCGAAAAAAATTCTGAAAAATTTCGCCAGCATCTCCTTTGTATGGCTCAATCGGTACAACTACAACTCGCCTCTCTGGGCCTTCTCCAATCCAAAAGAAAATCAAACAGCCAAGCGGCTTGCCAAACAGGCTCATAAAATCTCAAACTTAATAAAAATATAAACTTGTAGCTTTTTGTCGGGCATATCATTATATCCCTTCCATTTGTTACCAATTTATCACATATCCATTCATTCTCGGTCGATCTCCAATCAATTTATCCTCAAAACCAAATCACTCGTTTAGCCAAGCTAAATTATTTGTTCAAACTCAAATCCATTCTTGAGTCCAACCTATTAACTTACCAATCCAATACCAGTTCAGATTCCTATTGCACAAATCCAAAATTTCTCGATATCATTCTAATCCAATTTAACTTCAATTTGCTTTTGAGAAATTCAATTCAATTTCCACTTAACTGGTTTCAGTTCACAAAATTTCTATATAAATTTGTTTTTAATTCAAACAGTCTCTGCCCAGGAGTTTTTTAAACAACTTACCCTTTTCAAAAATCAAATATTCCCTTTCGGAATCAAAACAACTTGTTTTCTGAAAACATTTCCAAAAACAATATCTTTGGTAGTAATCCGTCACTTATAACTCGAAAAGGAGCACTGATGATGTGGCCAGCATCATCAGAGTTACTTCCCAGTGATCGAAGTGAGTTCAATACTATGTCACCTTTCAAAATCATTTCTAATTTGAAATCAATTTCAAAATACCATTCACAACGTTTGTAAACAATTTAAAATCTCCCAGGATTTTAAAATTTTCATATATTTAATCCAAATCCATTTACAAACACTTTTCCAACCTTCAAAATTTTTTAATTCCAATTTAGATTTAATTCCTTTCGCAACACTTACACGAATTATATTTGGTTATATATATAACTAACTCAATTTTTTAATCTTATTCGATTAATATAACTAATACGTCCAATACACATAATGATTCCAATATCAATCAACCTTTTATATCAAAATATAATTTAGGTAAAATTATTTTATTTACCCTTTTCAAAACATACCGTGTCGGTTCATCATATTCAAGTATTTAGAAACTCTTACCGATACAGCGGATCAAACTAATCGACCAGAACTCATAAACAACTCAACCAATAAATTTCCACAATATAAAACAATTTTTATATCAAATAACAAATACAGTTCATATATATACACTCAAACTCAATCTAGGGTATTACTAACCCCATCTCTACTGAGTCACGTCACAGAGCCAAGGTAATTACTTAACCTTTAGCTCTGATACCACTGTAACGAACCGAGATTTTCGACCTAGAAAATCGACATAAACTCAATGTCGACTATTCAAGCATCGGAAATACTGGGTAGTTAATAGAAAGAAGTTAGCGGGTGAGAATAGATAAGATAGAAAATTAGAATAGAAGAAGAAGAAGAACATATAACATCAGAGTAAACACGAATCTCACAACGGAACGAATAAAATATACTATATAACCTAACTTTGAAATACAAATCTTTACTTGAATATACATATCATTATCATAGTACAGCGCTTACAACACAGCGGTAATAAACAATTTCTATATAATCCTAAAGCCTCCTGCTCCAAGGTCTCAGTTTATCTGAAAAATACCAACGACTTCACTACCCGTACAAAATTGGGTACCCAAGAGTTTAGGGAAAACAAATCAAAATAAACTTTGGGTCAGTCATGGGACTGGTGTGAGTAAACAGTTTAAAACAATTTGAGAAAATAAATGATATCTCATAAGACCACGCCGTACAACACGGAACGGGTTTTCCCCTTATCAGAATCCAAAACACTTGATTTATCATTCAAAAAATCCTTTTGAAGGAAACGATAATCTTTATATCAAAATTCTTTTGATATTATAGTAGTGTCTATCAACCACAATATAATTATCATCTAGCAGAACGCTTTCATCTCACGTTCCACATACATAATATATAATCAAAAACCGCAGGCGCTTATTGGTTACTGAATTCCAACCGGCAAGGTATGGGACCACCTTCCGACATTGTATCTCTAGAGAGGAATACACTAGATTCAAAAAGAACTTCTTGTAACCCGGGCTAAGCATGACCAGTCACTCATTTCGCTTGAGTGTACCTAATGTATTATCACCAACGGTTGGGATCAGCAACCGTTTCTCGAAAGGGACAACATCGAAATAGGTTAAAGAAGTAAATGAAATTTCTCTAGATCAGGTGACAATACACCCTAATTAGCAGCTAACCGCTTAGCCATGCGACCTACCCAATTTTTACAATTTCCTAGTTGTGAGGCTAGAGGCCATAACGTATGGATCACACCTTTATTTACTTTGAATATCACACTGTCATACCCGCCAAATCACAAATTGATTTCCTTAAAAATACCATGGGTATACAACTAAGAGAAACGAATTCCTCCGCCTCCCAACGTAAATACATTTGAAGAGATCAACTTACGTGATCTATTAAATATACTATGTCAGACATTCTTCCATACAAGTTTTCCTGGGACTGGACAAACCGAAGGCACTATTCTGTAAACCCATCTTAGGAAATTTCTACCTAGGATTTACCAGAATAGCCCTTGCATAAACTCCATCTTCAATTATCTTCATCATATTTGATTAGCAACGCTAATTCCCATAAGGAGTGGTTTTTAGATAATAAATCTGATCCCGGTCTCTCCGTATTGACAACCGAAAAATGGTCAAAGCTTTGATAGTCGGTTATTTAACTATCGAAGGAAAACATGTGTACAAACAACGGTCATATTTCCAAATGGAAATCTTACTGAGCAAATCATCAATCAGCACTGATCCCCTTTAATTTAATTTTTCATTTAAATATCCATTTCCCTATCCCCGTTTCCATATATTCGTAAATTCTTATTTTATAAATTTAGAAAATATACATCATTAATCATTTGAAAACATTTCCATATTTACTCTCATTTATATTTTTTTTATATTAGAAAACATTTCTGATTCTTATTTGGAAAACATTTCCAAAACTCCTTCTAAACAGATGTTTAAAATAAAACATCGCTATGCCAACTCAGACCATTACACTCATTAATTAAATTCACTTAACCTTCCTTCCCTATCAAACCTTAACCATTCCTTAGGTAAAAATGAAGTCAATCATGTTGGGGTATAACTACCTCTCAGATCTTAACTAAACAACATCTTTAACCTCAAAATAAACAAAGTTCACCTTTTAATCTTTAGCAACCTTCCTTATGTAACCCTCAGATTCTATTTACGAATCCACTTCTTTTACAGAAATCATTTGATTATAACAATAGTGTTATACTCCCATGCTTCTGAAATATAATATGTTAAATATAACTTTTATTTATTAATATAACAATAGTTTTATACTCCCTTCCTTCTCTATGATTATTTATTAATTTGAAATATAACAATAGTATCGCGACCTACTCCATCTTGCTACCAAGAATCAGGAAGGTCCAGGGTTTATCGCGATTTGAGTTCACGATTTTCGATTTCGTTTTACTTTTTTTTTAGAATTGGGAAGTGGAAAAAATGAAAGGGGACTTCAATTTCTAAAATTGAGGAAGGGAGCAACCCGTTAATTTAAAACGAGATGATTTTCTTTGAACTGAATCGAGATACATGCAACTTCAAAATCACAATGGAGCGACATCCATTTTTAACTAGCCTAGAGCTCTAGATTTATTCTGAAGAAGGAAGTAACAAGGGTTGCGATATTTATAATCATAGAGAAGGAGAAAGTATGGTACACGAGTAGTAAATGGATGTTGGCTTGAGTATATACACCATTAATTTTTTGTCTGCTTTATAACGAGAGTAGGAGACCAACTTTTCTGCACAAGAAGAAAAAACCAGCTGCGCAATTTAATTTATAGGTCTGCGATGTTAAAAACAGGCCTGCCACTTTATTTTAATGTGAATTTATTATTTTATTTTTAGTTTGATTTTTATTAAGGTTTGATTTTATTTTAACCAAAATATTTCGCGGTAACAAACACCATTCGAGGCACAATGATTGAAATTTCTAGGGCTTAACCACTACTCTGGACACATGGAACAGGTTGCAGAAGATATCAATTTAAAATGACTATTTAAATTAGATTCAATTGATTAAAATATAAATCGATTTCAAACAATTAAATTCATCGAAAATAAATAATTATTATCATTCTAATTCAAATAGAATTTATATTAATCAACTGAATCGTTTTGATTTAGTTTTAACTCTGAATTCAATTGTTTGTTGTTTCCTTATATGATAATTCGATATTAAATCGTATATTGATTATTAAATCGATAAATTCCACATAAAAATTCATTTATATTTTCAATTCAACATTTAAAATAAATTTAAATGTTCAAAATAAATAGACTAAAAATCTGGGATGTTATATTCCTTCCCCTTAACAGAATTTCCTCCCCGAAATTACTAAGGCAGAAGAATTCGACAAACCCGTTAAATTTTCAAAAGCCCACTTTGTTACAACTCAGTATTTCATATTCTATAACTCAAGTCCCATAAAATTTTAAGTTTTCATGGAAATAATTAATTCTCTGTTTCCCATTCAAAGACCTTCAAACTGAAAATCATCTCTTTTACCTTTGCAAAAAATTTCAAAATTTTTGAAAACTTTTCTAACTCACTAAATTTTTGAATTTTTTTGGTAGAGTCTCCCCTGTACGGAGGAGCTTTTGCAATATACCAAAAGAGATGAAAAAGCATACATCGACCCATATAGTCGGAAAACAGTTCATATATCCTAACTTGATATTTTTGCATAGGCGTACCTTATATAAGCGTTATTAAGCATGCATGTTTAGCATATAAGCAATTTGCATATCCAAAATCAAGTTAGGTAGCTCCATATACATATACTTACTAAATTTAAACTCATCAGCCTCGTAATGTTTAGGGTTTCAACAACCTTTTTTCATTTAATTGGTTAACCACATGGATTCATTTCCAAACAAGTCGCATCATTTCTATATATCCTGTATATACTAATACAAGTCCTGTTATTAAGTATATACCTCATTTTTATTCAGATTACACACCATATTACTCACATTTACTTTATTTAGATGATTTGCGATGACCATATTCACATTCAAATCGTATTACATTTATTTGTATTCAAATTCATTTAAATCAATTTTATTTATTTCGTTTACAATAAGCGAAAAATTTTCTACTCATCTTTGGTATTATTTGGTTAACAAAGTAACCATTTATTTTTCTAGATAATATTAAATTGGTTTCAAATCAATTTTTTCATTTCAATTTATTATTTTGCAAAAGTTAATTTTTAAATTCTAGAATTTAAATACCCAGTTTTTATTTCAAATTCTTTTGAAATCTCATAAGTGTGTGTATATATATATATATATATATATATATATTTATAACCATCTTAAATTCAAAACAATTGAATTTTCCAAACAACTTGTTTTCTGAAATAAATTTTCATTGGTAATCTCAATATCGTAGAAAACCATCACTTAGAAACTCGAAAAAGAACACCGATTATGTTCGAATCATCATCAGAATTATTTTCCAGTGACAGATGTGAATTCAGTGCTTTATCCTTCTCAAAATCCATTCAAAATTTTTTATTCAAAATTCTTACAAAACAATGTTATATTATTTACACAACCCTTCAGAAAATATTTTCCAAATATTTGGGATTTAAATTCCAAATTCTGGTTTCAATCCAAATTTAATTCATCTCATTTGTATATTAAGTTCTAATACCAATTCCATTTGGTAATAGATAACCATTTCAATTTTATAATTTCATTTGATTATAATAACAACCAACACATCCATATACTCTAATAATTTCAAAAAAAAAATGTTCTTTTATGTCAAAATATAATTTTGGGTAAAATTATTTCATTTACCCAACTTTTAAATATAACATGTAAAATTACTTTGCTCAAGTGTTTAGAAACATCTATCGATATAGTTGTACATTCTGTACCGACCAGAATTCATAAACCACTCGACAAACCAATCAACATAATATAAAATAATTTTTATACAATCTACAAATACGCACTCTCATATATATACACTCAACTCATTCTAGGGCACTACTGACCCTATCTCTAATGAGTAAATCCCTACCAAAGAGTAGGTATTCGCTCAACCTAAGCTCTGATACCAAATGTGACGGCCCGCAAATTCGTACTATCTGAGTTGACTAAAGCAACACATGCCCAACCTAAATTTGCATAGAAATACAAGTCATTAGGGTTAAAGAAATAGAAGAAAAACAGAAATAACAACACAGAAATACAAAATATATTATATTACTAAATTTACGAATACAAAATTTTGTATCATATATACATACCATTATCAGGGTACAACACATATACATCACAACAGAAATAGCTCTAAATAAGTAACGGTGAAGCCACCTGCTTCAAACTCCTCTAAGTGTATCTGTAAAAGACAAAAACACTTTATTGACCGTACAAATTTGGGCACCCAAGAATTTAGGGTAAAACAAACAAAATAAACTCTGGGTAAGTCAATGGATTGGTGTGAGTAAACTCCAATCAGATTGTTCAACTATGAAAATCCTTTTAAATGAAAGGATAATCGTAAGATTGATCCACACATAAACACAGATGGTTTTAACTTACGATAACCAAAATATTTTGGATATCAAAATCCGGTGATATTATAATAATGTCTAATCAAATAAATAACCATCTAGTCGAACACTTGCAACTCACGCTCTACAAACATAGTACAAAATCAAAAACCCAGGGCGCTTATTGAAGACTGGATTCTAACTATGACAAGGTATGGAACCACCTCCGGATCAGTGTACTCTAGAGGGGATACACTAGGGTTCAAAAGGAACATCTTACAACCCAGCCATATATGACCAGTTACCTATTCAACTTGAGTGGACCGAATGTATTATCACCCATGGTTGTTGTCCATCCAACCGTAATTCGTAAGATGCATAATCGAAAGGAGGACAAATGAATTTTCTCTAGATCTTGCTTGGGAATGACCTAACTAGCCATGCTGCCTTCCCGATTTTTGTCATTTCCCACTGTCAGGCTTGAGGCTACATTTATCTTTTTAGAACATCTGGCCACCATTCACTTTGAATGTCACATCATCAAACCCATCAAATCACTAGTTGATCTTCCCAAAATATTATGGGTATAAAAAGCTAACATAAACGAATTCCTCCAACACTAAACAGAACACCTTGAATTGATCGTCTTCTGTGATCTGTTAGGCATACTTTGTCATACATTCGTCCGTATAAGTTGTCCTAGGTCTGGACAAACCGAAGTCACTCTTCCATCAATCCATCTTAGGCAATTTCTACCGAAGATTAACAAGATAGCCCTTGCACTTTACTCCATCTTCAATTTATTTTCGGCATATCTAATTCGCAACGCCTATGCCAATACAGAGTGGTTTTTGGATGATAAATCCAACCGGTCTCTCTGTATTGTCAACGATGGTCCAAAAATCTTTGATGGCTAGTGATTTAACTATCAAAGGAAAATATACATCCATCAAACAATCATTGGCCCTTTTTGGTTACAATGTTTTATTATAAGTTTGTTTCCTTATTGAATTTTATATATATCGATCTATTGATTTCTATTTATCAAAATTTCTTAAAAATATTCTAACTCCTTAAATTTCCGGAAAATTTTGCCAGTGTCTCCTTTGTACGGGTCACTTGGTAAAACTACAAATCGCCTCTCTTAGCTCTTTCCATTCAAAAAGAAAATCAAAATGCCAAGCGGCTTGCCTAATGGGATCATAAAACCTCATATGGAATTTAAGGTTGTACCTTTTGTCCTACATTCAAAATAAAATCTTCATTCTCTTCATTCCATACCTGTTTATCATACACATTCTCACTTCTAATTTATTTCAAATCAACTCAACACTTTTTTTTTACTTTAATCGCTTTTCATTCGCTAATTAATTTTCTAATTATCTTATTTGCTTAATCAGCTTTTAATTTGAACGTATCACTTTCCAATCTATTTATATTTACTTAACACAAATTAAACCCAAACTCCTTGCTCGCCTCCAAATTCTAATCCAAGTTTCATATATAAATTCCAATTTCAATTAACAAATTCAATCCACTTAAACCGAATTAAGCTCGATCCAAAAACTCTATTCACTAATTTCTTTTGAAATTAGTTAACTTCATTCAATAATTAAAAATCTGATTTTTGTTCTAAAAAAAAGTCCATTTACTAGACTTGAGTTTAGATCTATTTTATAACAAAAATCAGGAATTTTTAATTGAATTTCGGATTTTTATTCACTAAAAATTCCTTTAATTAATTAAATCATTATGGTTTTTAAACAATTTTATAGCGACTTTTCTATAATTTGATTTTGACATAACTCAAAATCTTTAAGACAAAATCCAGTTTTTTCTCTTCTATTAGATAATTATTATTCAATAGGTTCAAACGTTTCTGGTTTCATCAAATTCCGACTTATATCGAGTTCCATATACTCAATTGAAGTTCGGAATGCCAAATTATGAACTACCACGCAGCGGTAGGTTTGTTTTAATTAAATTTAAATATAAACGTTTAAACCTTCGTTTATAAATAAATTCCAACTCCATTCTCTAATATTTAGATATAACTTAAATCGGTTTCCAAATCTAACTTAAATACCTCGATTTTCCAAATCGTTGATTACTTTATTCAAAACTCATAACTCGGTTATAAATTATTCAGAACTGAATTTCTATATTAATTTCCAATTTCGTTGGACATAAATCATTCTATAAACATTCAATATAATCGAATTCCAATTATAAACTTGTTTTATAGAAAACTCAATTTATTCAACATCCTTTACCATTACAAACTAATATCATCTCTTGATAATAGTGAAGTCGTTCAAGTAGGGGTGTTTTATTTACCTCTCAGATCTTGACCGATAACGTTCTTATCTTTAGATAGATAAAGCTTATAATACAAAAACTCGATTTACATCTCACTTTTTATTCTATTTTGGAATATTTTATTTTTTTAACTTATATGTATATACACATGGAATCTATTTTCATATTTAAAATTTAAAGTTTAGTTCTACTCAAAATACAAAATTTTTACTATATAACATATCATTATCAGAGTACAACACTTACAACACAACGGAAAAAACAATAACTAGATAACGCCGAAGCCTCTTGCTCCAAGTTCCTCCAAGTAGCTATAAACGCCTGAACTAATTGACCGCTCGTACAAATTTGGGCACCCAAGAGTTTAGGTAAAACAAAATAAAATAAACTCTGGGTCAGTCATGGGAATGGTATGAGTAAACAATTTAAAACAGTTTGAGAAAATAAACGATATCACATAAGACCATGCCGTATAACACGGAACAGGTTTTTCCCTTATGAGAATCCAAAACACTTGATTTAACTTTTAAAGTCCTTTTGAAAGAAACAATAATCTTTATATCGAAATTCTTTTGATATTATAATAGTGTCTATCAACCACATCTAAATAATCATTTACCAGAATGCTTGCATCTCATGCTCTGCATACATAGTATAAAATCAAAACCGCGAGCACTTGTTGGATAATGGATTTCCAACTATGACAAGGTATGGAACCAGCTTCCGATAGTGTATCTCTAGAGAGAAATACACTGGGTTCAACAAGAACATCTTGCAACTCGGCCATACATGAATGACCACTCATTTCGCTTGAGGGTATCAAATGTATATCACCAACGGTTGGGTTCAACAACTGTTTCCCAAAAAAGGGACAACATCGAATAGAATAAAGAATGAAAAAGAATTTCTCTAGATAGATGAAAATACACCCTAATTGGAAGCTACCCACTTAGCCATGTTACCTGCCCGATTTTTTTCATTTCCCAATTGTTGAGGCTTGAGGTTATGTTTACTTACCATTCATTGATAGCACAATCACTTTGAATGCCACATTGTCAGATCCTATTAATCATTAATTGATTTGCATAAATATATTCTGGATATTATGCTAAGAGAATAAATTCTCCGCCACCATATATATTTATACAGACCAACATGTGCGATCATTGGAAATAATGTGTCAGACATTTGTCCATACACATTCATTCCGGGATTGAACGAAACCGAAGGCACAATTTCCTTTAATCCATCTTAGGCAATTTCTACCTAGGATTAATAGAAAAAGCCCTTGCACTTTACTCCATCTTCGATTATCTTCATATAATCTGATTTGCAACGCTACTGCCAATACGGAGTGGTTCTCAGATAATAATCCAACCCATCTCTCAATATTGCCAACGATATTGGCAAATACTTCAATAGTCAGTTATTTAACTATCGAAGAAAAACAAATATTCATTCAAAAATAATAAAATTCGAAGCGGTAATGGAAGACAAACAAGAGGCGGTGCAGGATGCACAGCTGCATATCCAGAATGTTTTGAATAAGGATTATAGATCCGAAGTTCCACCAAATGGCCAGGCAGACGATGGGTTCATCCCTGTAGTTTCTTGAAAGGCCTTGAGAGGTAATCGCCGGAACACACAACAGACTACTGATGGGAAATATGGAGACAGAAGTATGTACATAGGGTAAACTCACAGGTGCCATCTTTAAGTCACAATCCGGGTTTTCAAGGCTATTGTTCCAAAAGAGACATCAAGTTCAGATCAGATGAATTCCCATCGTTAGCTAAAAGTCATGGGAAGGATACTGAGAATGGGGTCAATAGGGTAGAGGGGTTAGTGTTGGTGGATAAGGCATGGTCTGAAGTTACTCTTAATGTACCTGTCTCTAATTTCATTCTAGTTACGTATTACCCCCCCAACTCATGACGACTTTAGGTGTGCAGAAGTTGATATGCGACAGATTGCTACTGCAAGATAAAAGTGGACAAAATGCATAACGTTTTATGTGATGGGTCCGTGGCCGTATTATCATTTCCTTAAAGCATATGTGGTCAAGATTTGGACTCCTTCGGGTGATTTTCAAATCTATTCTAGAGAAAATGGTTTTTTCTATTCAAGTTTGGAAAACAAGAAGATTGCGACAAGATTTTAGCTGGTGGACTTATTATTATGATGGACGTTTAATGATACTGAAGAAGTGGCAAGATGGGATGAGGTTAACAAGGGAATTCCTGCAATCAGTGCCGATATGGTTCCTCTCTTGGATTTGGATTTTTGGACGGAAGAGACTATAGGCAGAATAGCGTCTGTGTTGGGTGCGCCGATTAAATTGGATAGTGTTACAGAAGGAATGATAAGATTATCGTATGCTAGAGTGCTTATTGAAGTCAAATCTGATTTTTCCTTTCCAAAGCAAGTTCCCATTTTAACTCCTAATAAGAAGATTGTATGGCAGGATGTGTTGCATGAATGGAGTCCACAAAAATGTAATATCTGTCATTGTTTTAGACATTCAGAAAGAAGGTGTACATATGTTCGTGCATGCTTGCCTAAACAATCTAATATGTGTAATACTGGAAGTGAGATGCAAGTAGACAATACGTTGTCCAGTAGTCATGAACAAGAGACTAATAACGAGAACAATAAAACAACTCGATTGATGCAACAAACAACAGCTGATGGTAGTTATATTTGTAATGAGCAGTCCAGAGTTTTCCATATAATAGCGGCAGAAAAGAGTAAGTGGCCTTACAATTCTTCACAATAGGATGAGAGTAGTTTACAAAAAGAGCTTTCTTTAAATGCAAAGGAGGAAATGCAATTAATGGACACTGACAACATGCATACTATTGATATAAAAAGTGGTTGCTCTGAGATGAATGTAGAAATGTATGAAGCTCCGCCTGCAACGGATAAAAAAGGGAAAAAGTGTTAGATTTTAGTGCGTGTGATAATACAACAATAGATAAGAGCAATATTGAGGATAATGATGATTTTAAACATACAAACAGCTCCTCTAGTGTGATATCAACGTGTAGAAATAGGCAAGAGGAGGGTAATTTTAAATTTGCAGCCTCAATTTCTGAAGGGGCCACCAAAAATCCTGTTTGGTCTAAGATTATGTCGCAAGCAAAAGAAAAAAACATGCGTAGTAAGAAATGCAAAGTGAGTAACTCCAGTAACTCCGATACTGGGGATGCTGATATTTCTTTGGATAAATAATGTCGTTATTAGTGTCGAATGTAAGGGTATTAAACTCTCCTCCTAGGAAGATGGATGTTTTAACTTATATTTCTCATTATCATATTTCAATTGCAGTATTCTTGGAACATAAGATGTGCGATGAAGAGGTTGATAAGTTTGTGCGTGGCTTTCTACTTGGTTGGGATGACTGTATTAACCATTTTTCCCATGAAAAGAGTATAATTTTAATAGTATGGGACAGTGGTATTTGGAATTCTCTCTTGTGAGTTTTAACCACCAGATCAGATCAGGAAGGCTGCAGAACAAGGATGGTTTGAAATTCACCTTTTCAGCTGTATATGGGTTGTTTACTCAAGATCAAAGTGCAGAGCTTTGACATCATGTTCGCTATCTTGCTAACTCTACTGAAGGTTCGTGGCTTATGGCTGGGGATTTTAATACAATCCTATTTGCATCAGATAGAATAGGTTCTTCCTCTACAGTGTGTTTACAAGACGAACAATTTTTTACTTCCATGCAACATGCAGGTCATTATGAAATTAGAGGGTGTGGCAACAAGTATACATGGAGAGAAGGCAAAGATTTTCAACTCATAGTAGGCTTGACAGAGTATTCTCTAATGCTGACTTTCAACTTTTATTTCCAAATTGTACCTGCTCTATTTTACCGCATTAACGAGCGATCATTGCCCAGTTTTCATTCAACTCATGGCAAATAATCACTTAAGGAAAATAGGTATGCTCAGGTTTAACAATGCATGGATTAATTTTGTTGGATATAATGATCTTGTGCAACAAGCATGGAAATTTTGGGCTACAGGTAATAAGCTTTATATATTTTTACAAAAATTGAAGCACATCAAGTTTTGCATTATGGAATGGAATCGTGGATCTATTTCTCTACGACAAGGTATTGGCCAGAAAAGAGAGATTGCTGATCTTTTATATCAGCAATTACTACCCAATCCGATAGATAATAATATTACTAATGCTTATAAAGATAGTGTCTTTCAACTAGAGTGTTTTATGCAAAACCATGCAATTGAAAATCAACAAAAATCAAAAGTTCGTTGGCTGAAGGCTGGGGATAGATGTACAAAAAATTTCTATGCAAAGATGTCATCAACTAGGCAAAGAAAGAGTTTAAATAATATTATAGGTGCGAATGGGAAACCTTTACAATTTTTTATACGTTAAGGGATACTAGAATTGCATATTATTCTGATTTATATTATGCAGCTGATGTGAGGAGGAATTTTAATCCTGTTGTTTGCAAGCGAATTCTAACAGATTCATCTAGGCAGTTTCTTGATTCCGAGGAGCAAGAAGAGGAAATCTAATTTGCTATGTTTCATATAAAAGATGATAGTAGTCCGGGTCCTGATGGTTTTAGTGCAAAATTTTATAAACATCATTAGGATCTTATCAAAGCTGATCTTGTTGATGCAATTAAAGCTATATTCTCAAGTGGACATATTATTAGGGAAATAAATCATACTTTCATTACATTGGTTCCAAAAACCGATTCCTCTGTCTCTATTTCGGATTTCCATCCAATTTCATGCTGTAATGTGTTATATAAAATTGTTGCGAACATAACTTGCAATAGAATTAAACGATATATGCATGTGAGCTAATCAGCCCCAATCAGAATGCTTTTATACCTGGGTGGGACAACAGTGAGAACTCACTTCTAGCTCATGAGATGGTCAGGTCCTTTTCCAGGAAAAATTCGAAGAATATGTGTTTGAAGGTAGATTTACGAAAAAATATGATAGAATTATAAGAGAATTTGTTTGTCATATGCTGTTGAGTATGGGATTTCCTATTAAGATGGTTCGGTTGATCTACACTTGTATTTCCACTCCTACTTTTTCTATTTTGATTGATGGCTCTCCTCAGGGTTTCATTTATAGCAACAGAGGCCTGCGGCAAGGGATCACTTATCCCTTTACCTTTTTTCATTGTCCATGAAATTTTTATCCATTACTCTCAACTTGGAACATGGGAATGGTAATATATCTCCAATATATAAATGCAGCATGGGTTTAACACATCTTGCTTTATATTTTCGAAGGCTGATGTTAAGAATGCTAGTACTATTATCAAAGCTCTTTCTATGTTGAAGGATTATATGGGTCTGACAGTTAATGAGCAAAAATCAAAGGTGTTTTTTAGCAGAGGAGTTTCAGATGGGCTGGAAATTTCCCGTATTTTTTCTATTCCTATTGCTGATCTCCTTTTAACTTATTTGGGTCTTCCATTGAGTTCTTCGACTCTAAAATTGGCTGATTATACCCTTCTTTTTGATAAAGTCACACAAAAATTAAGCAGATGGTCCATAGATTGCTAGCACTGGTAGGAAGAGTTGAATTGATAAAGACGATGGTTTTCTCGATGGTGAATTTCTGGTTACAGATCTGCCAAATTCGAATGAGTGTGATAAAAAAGATTGAATCTATTTGTGTTAGTTTTCTATGGATGGATCAGGTACACAAAGTCAGATGGGAAATGGTTTGTCGACCAAAGCAGGAAGGGGGTTTGGGCTTACGACATATTCAGGACTTGCAAGCAGCGTTTTCAATTAAGTGGTATGGAAATTTTTGCAAGGGAAGATGATGTGGGCGCAATGGATGGCTAATAGATATTATAGCAATAAGGAATTTTGGACTGCTCTTCAAGGTCTAAATACATCAAACACTTGGAAAACGATTCTATGAGCGAGGGAAACTAGCAAAGGATTAATCACAAAGCATATTGTAAATGGAAGACACACAAGTTTGTTGTTTGAGCCGTGGGTGCATGGTCAGTCTTTAACGCAATTATTAGGGTGGCATGCTACCTGTGCTTATAGGGAACTGAATTATAATGTTGGGGATATCATATCTAATTCTAACTGGAGCTTTCATCGACTCAGGCTGCCTCTAAGCGTATGCTAGAATATTGAAACAATTCCAATCTACAGGGATAAAGAGGTTGATTTTTGGTGGTGGTACCCTTCAAGTACTGGAAAATTTTCATTACGCTCAGCATGCAATATAGTTAGATTAACGGCTCCTGTGCCCTAGTTCTCGTGTGTATAGAATTCCAAATGCCCCCCTAGAATGTCGGTTTGTACCTATTTTACTATCACCAACAGGCTAACTGACAGAATTTGACGACGGAATGATTTAACTGCTACAACGTGTATCTTGTGTGGAGAAGCCGAGGAGTCTAGAGATCATCTGTTTTTTAATTGTGAGTATGCTCTGAGAATCTGGCCTACTATTAGACAATTTTTTCTCACTTCGATATCATTATCCACTAATTTATTGCAAATAATAAATCATCTAGATACTCAATGACAGATAGACAAACCAACAAAGATGCTGATAGGGGTATGTTTGGTTTCGTCAATGGCATATTTGGACGGAAAGAAATCAACGTATACATTCCCACAAATCGATGCCATGGTTGATTCGAATGGAGCTAACTAAACAGGATATTTTGATCCTAGAGAATAATGGGTGAAATTACCTAAATGTTACCTCGATTTCCAATTGTTAAATCTCTATGTACTACTTATTTTGTAAAAGGGATCTGCTATGCAACAATTTTGGAGTTGAGTGCTCCAGATCTGTCACGTTCCTGGATGGAATTCACCATCGGATGTACAAATTCGGGAAAGCTTGTGTAGATCGATGTGTTTTCTGTGCATCTGAGGTTAGTGTGGCAAAAATGGTGCAATTTGGAGAGGTAAAGCGGGTTGTGGGTCTGGAGAATCGGTAAAGTGACGTCTTGGCTGGAGAGATAATCGTTACAAAGGTTGCATACGCTTTGATTAAGCTGATGGAGTGTCTCTGCTATTGGCACATGTAAAATTGCAAATTAATGTTTTGCGTGGCTTGGGAACATTTGTGGTTCCCATATATGTCTTTGACCTTGTACACATTTTTGTACACATTTATTTGTAAATAAAAGTATCTTTTTCTATAAAAAACATTCATTCAAAACAACAAACAAATCACTGGGCCTCTTAATTAATATTTCATTAATTAAACCACTTCTTCATTTCCTCATCAATATTTGTTAACCCAATATTTTAAATAATCATCTTGGCCTCTATTTGGAAAACATTTCCATATATCACCTTCTTTTAGTTCCTACACTTAGAAAATATATTCTAATTATAATTGGGAAACATTCCAATTATTTATCTCTTTCACGACCATTCATATCCAGACTTAGGAAATATTTACTATTTTATTTCCAAAATTCCACTTACCTGGGTTAAAACGACTGTTGAGTAAAACATCGTTACAACAACCCAAAATACTGCATTCAATTGAATCTTATTCAAACATTTATCTTTGATCTTGAATCCTGCTATTTCGGTTAATAATGAAATCAATCAAGTTGGGGTATAACTACCTCTCAGACCTTGACTAGGGATGGCAATGGGGCGGGGCGGGCGCGGGTAGTACCAACCCGTCACCCGCCCCGTTGGGTGATTTTTTGCCCCGTGCCCGCCCCATACCCGCACGGGTATCCATTAAACGGGTTTTAAATAGATTGCGGGTAATGGCGGGTATTCGTGGGTATCCATTATATTTATTCAATTTATTTCTTAGCCATTTATTGAAATTATTCAAAAGTACATTTGGTTATAAAAAAAAATTAGACCAATGATTATATGCTAACCTCAAAATACCAATACATATTTAAACCAACATCCAAAAAAGAAGAGATAGCAACAGAAGTATCCATCAAAATATCAACAGCCAGTTATAAATTGTTGAGTAAAAGCATGCACACAAATATCGAACAGCCAACAACAATATTTTTTGTATTAACTATTGAAAATTAATCACATTCAATACGGGCACGGGTACCCGCGGATATGGATATCTTATTATCCGTACCCGCCCCATTAATTAACGGATATTAAAAATACCCGTTTATTTTACCCATGGATACCTATTTAACTATCCGTTTCATATCCATGACGGATTTTACCCGCAGATAACCGCGGGTACGGATTTTTTTGCCATCCCTAACCTTGACTGAATAACATTTTTAACTTCAAAACGGATAAGAATTCTTATCTTAAATAATCAACATCATATAAACCAATTATTCATTTTTAAACTATGTATACATTTCTCTTTCTATTTTTACCAGATATAATTATAGATTTTCTTTTTGTTTATAATATTCTATTTTATGTTCGTTACCTTATCGAATTATATATATATATATGTATATCAATATATTGATTTCTAGTATCAAAGTATCTTAAAAATATTCTAACTCCTAAAATTTTCAGAAAATTTCACCAACACCTCCTTTGTACCGGTCAATTGCTCAAACCTCAACTCACCTCTCTAGGCCCTTTCCATTCAAAAAGAAAATCAAAAAGCTAAGTGGCTTGCCGATTAGGAGCATAAAAACTCATATGGAATTTAAACGTTTACCTTTTTGTCGGACATATGAATTATAATCTTCATGCACTTCATTCCGTACCTGCCTAACCCATATACGTGCAGTCCCAATTTATTCTAACTCAAGTTAACCATTTTTAACTCAATTTGCTAATTTTTTCTTTAATTAGCTCTTTGGCCCATTTCACTTTTTATTTGAACATAACATGCTCGGATTTACTTAAAACCTAGTCTAATTCCATTTCAACTCGAGTTTCATATTCGATTTCAAATATAAATTTATAAATCCCATTCACTTATTGTAACAACCCGAATTTTCTATTTACACTAAAGTTGCTAAAATAATAATAAGTGTGTAGAAGAGGGGATGTATCTAATATGAATATAAAAATAATAATAAGTATGTAAGAGAGGGGATGTATTTAATATGAATATAAAAATATTAATAAGTGTGTAAGAGAGGGGATGTATCTAATATGAATATAAAAATATTAATAAGTGTGTAAGAGAGGGGATGTATCTAATATGAATATAAAAATATTAATAAGTGTGTAAGAGAGGGGATGTATCTAATATGAATATAAAAATATTAATAAGTGTGTGAGAGAGGGGATGTATCTAATATGTATATAAAAACAATAATAAGTAAAGGGGGATGTATCTAATATGTACATTGTAGAAAATATATATATATTTATGACATGAATAGAAGTTTATTAATATGCTGAGTGTTTGCTGAGTCACTTCTGACTCATTGCTGAGTCAACAAGATAAACCCCATCTTGTCTGAACGGCTGCGGTTATTTCTAGGTTAAATCTAGTGGCCTAAATGCATTCTAAAATCTATAAATAAGTGGGTAGACCCTAAACCTAAATCACTTGTAAAATTAGAGAAGCTACCGTCATGCTGCTGCCATGGAGTTCAGCGTAGCCGTCACAAACTAAGAAGAGGAAGCCTAATCATCTACAACTAAATCTACACAAATCAAATCAAAAGATCTCTCTTTCTCTAATTCTTTTCTTTTGTTGGTGAGTATGATGATTCTCACAAGACTATTACAAACTAATTTGACTCAGTTATGAATGGATCACAAGAAAGTGATGTGATTTGTAATTGTAAATTCTATATATTGTGGATCTCTTATTATGTTATTATGTTGTCGTATGATGTAAATTATATATGCTATGTCATGCTATGTTGTAAATTCTCTTATGCTATGTCGTGCTATGTTGAGAATCATGTCAAGCTATGTTATACTATCATACTATGCCATGTTATAAATCATGCTATATTATGTTGAAAAATCATGTTGTTGGATCATGCTTAAAGTTATGTTTTTTTTCTTAATTTAAATGGATCTTGTTTATGGGAATTTGCCTATTAGGTTAGGTGTACCCATAAACTTGAAACTATAATTAAATAAAACTTGATTATGGGAATTTGCCTATTGAGTTAGGTGTACCCATATAAAACCATGTTGTTAAAAAATTAGATGATGTTGATTCACACATGTTCATATGTAAGTTTATGAAAATTGATTGAGATTATATTAGGTGAATTTTGAACAAGTTGACACCTTTAGGTCCATGACATGTATAATCTATGCAAGTTGGACATATGCAAGTTTCACCCCTTATTATGATTCATTTGGTCACATATACATGTTATTATGATAATCTCTTTTATGCTATGAGTTAGGCTATTCGAGTCTAACATATATTTTGCGAATAAACGTTCAAACGTGGGGTAGGGGTAATATTAGGAATTAATAAATTGGGTGCAATTTTGTAAGATTTTGCATACCATGAATGGATGTCCATAATTGAGTCAATTATGGACATTGTTAAAAATTGGAAGTAATTAATAATTCAAGTAGGGAATTATTAAAATTGGGGGAAAGTGGATTATTATTAATAATCAATGCTTAGGACACGAGGTTGGACCCGTTTGTGATGTAAACCTGCCCGGACCCGCCCGGCAAATCCAGTAGTCACAAATGTCGGCCCAATGTGAGAGGTCCTAGGCCCAAACTAAAGCATAACAGTTGTAAAGACACGAGGTTAGACTCTTTTATGGTGTAAGACTGCCCGGACCTGCCCGGCAAATCCAGCTGCCATAAATGCCAGTCTAATGTGAGAGGTCTTTATGAGGTTATGGCCTTAATGAACTAAGAAATACTTAACCAGATAATCATGTAAGGTGGGACATGGGGGTTAAGTAGGTGCCTTGGGTGGCATGAGGAATCTGGTGGTTGCCTTTAGAGGCAGTTGAAATACGATTAGACTTAACCAAACACACATGTAAATGAACATGACTAAGTGGGTTAAGTGGGATGGACTAATGGGGACAAGCTTAGGTGGAATGCTTGTGGTAAATAGTGGGGGCCCATTTCAACCAGTATCCCAAAACGTATCTTTGTGGGCTCGACCCAAGTCGAGGACGGGACACGCATACTGGGTTTGACTATAAGAGGCCAAAACAGGGAGCGGTGGCAACGCAAGTCCAACGGGTTTCATATGCGTGTGTGGACCCGGGCTGGTAGGTAAGACGTTGTTGCATCGTGTAGGTATAAGCCGTGCATGTCCGTTGTATCAGGTTGCCACTTTAGGGGAGTGATACACCCCACTGTGGGGCCAGCACGGGTATCTACGAGTTAGGGAGCCGATCGAATAATGGGAAGTAGGGTACACCTAGTGGAGATAGGGGCAGGCGGCACCTATGTAGTCAGCTAGGGGTACGTAAAGCCATTGGAAAAGTTTCTAAGTGAAGCTAAGTGGGATGAATCTTTAGGGTGACTGGTGTGGTGCAGTATAGTGTTTATCCTTTAGTATTTAGGAGCGCCTATAACGTTGCCTTTAGCGATTGTCTATGTCCTTAATCTGCTCTTCATAGACATTTTCTTGTTTTCCAGCTTATGCCTTAGTCCAGTTATTTTGGTAATAGTATTGTAGAATTATCATATTCACCAGACTTTATGTCTGACCCCCTCTTTTCCATCCTTTTTCTCCCTTCAGGTCCGCAGGTTGGGCCAAGTTCTAGTGGAGTCTAGTTGGATCGCTTATCTTCTGGAAAGCTTGGACTGCTGAAGTAAAGTCCAGCTTGTTATCTTTCTTTTTAATGGCTATTCATGTAATGGGATTATGTACTTGTTTTATCAAGATAGATATTGTACTTGACATTGAATATGGTGTTATGATGTAATCAAACATGTTTTGACTTCTGCTACAATGAAATAAAGTTTTTGAATTTCCAAGTACTATTTTATATCTGTCTTGTTGAAATTTTACTGTTCTATATTCACTTAAAACCTCCATGGAAGTTAATGCATTCCCTTTGTGAGTGACATTAATGGACGTGGGGTGTTACACGTGGTATCAGAGCATAAGGTTACCAGAACAGATAAATTTTTTTTTAGAAAAATATTTTTTTTCTCTAAAGTATTTTTGGAAGAAGTGCTTTTAAAAAAAAAAAACATGTTATTTAAAGAGAGTTTTTATGAAAAACATAATCCCAAATAGCCACATCCTTATCTTTATCTTTCGAATTCTCTATTTTGAATCTTTCCTTTTTCGTTTCAGCATGGCTGAAGATCTTAATCTCCCAGAAGGTGTGACGATTCCAGGGTGGTTTAGGAGATACTTGGAGGCTAGGGCCACCACTGCAGGCCCAGCGGATACTCCTCCACCCCTAGTTGCACCCATTCCTCCTCCTCCTCCTCCTCCTCGTGTTGACACTTTTGCAAAGACGTGCAAGGAATTCAAGGCTATGGGAGGAAAAACTTTTCAAGGGACTGAGACGTTTGTGGAGGCCAGAGATTGGCTTAAGTAGACTGAGGAATTGTTGGATATCTTTGAAGTGGAAGATGGGAGGAAAGTCCGTTTAGTTGCTTGGTTAATGAAGGGAGAGGCCTCGTTTTGGTGGGAGGTCACTAACGCGGAACGTCCAGTTGATTCATGGGCGGATTTCAGACGAAGGTTTGAGGCAAAGTTTCTTTCAAGGGCAGAGGAGAACTTAAATATGGAAAATTTCCTGGCACTAAAGCAAGGGAGCTCATCAGTAAAGGAATATGTCAATAAATTTAATCAGTTAGCAAGGTTTGGCTTGGAGTTGGTGAACACGCCAGAGAAGAAAGCTTTGAGGTTCGTTAGAGGCTTGAATGAACCGTTGCAAGGGTTGGCTATGACCCACATCCCTATAGGAGCCACCTTTGAAAAGCTAGTAGAAATGGCACTTATGCATGAGGATAAGGCAGTTGAAAAGAAAGGGGATCAGAAGAAACCCCAACAGCAAAATAAGAAGGGTGGTAAAAACAATAATGGCAAAGGGAAGAAGAAATGCTTCAATTGTGGGACGCCTGGCCATCTCAGCAAAGATTGTAGAAAGAAAAAGAAGACTGGTTGTTTTCATTGTGGAGATGCGGGACATTTAGTAAAGGACTGTCCAAAGAAGGGGCAGAGGGCAGGGTCTACCTCGGGAGGACAGGTGCAGGCTCTTATGGCACCAGGGCAGGCAAGGGGGCAAGTTCAGGCTATTGCGGCCCCACCGCTGCAAGAAAGAGGTAGAACAATTTCTGTTGAAAGCTTAGTTTTTCTGTTTGATCATCCTGTCCGTACCTTATTCGATTCTGGCGCATCTCATTCGTTTATCTCTGCATCATTAGTTGAATCACTGCACTTGAACACCAGTTTAGTAGAAGATCCCTTGGTTGTTTCAAATCCAATTGGGGGTTCGGCTCATTTGACCATGATATGTTTGGATTTGAAAATCTCTATACTTAGCGTTGAATTTAGATGTGATGCTTATGTATTGGGCTTCACGGGCTATGGGCTAATTTTAGGAATGGATTGGTTGTCTAGAAATAGGGCCATTCTTGATTGTGAAAGGAGAGTAGTTAGGCTTGTGACTCGCCTTGGTAATGCTCTCGACATCTTTTGTAATCCCATAAATTCCGTTGTGCTAAGTTATCTTGAATCGCTTGACGCGTCTGTAGAGAACCTGCGATCGGTAGAAGTGGTCCGGGAATATCCGGATGTGTTTGAGGAGGTGAAGGGCTTATCTCCAAAGTGGGAGATAGACTTTCGAATTTATCTTGTGGATAATGCTAAACCCGTATCTTTGCCAGTGCGCCACATGGCTCCTCGTGAAAGGAGGGAACTCAATAAGCAAGTAAAGGAGTTGCTTGAGAAGGGGTTCATAAGACGTAGTATATCGGAGTGGGGTGCTCCAGTAGTTTTTGCCACAAAGGCGGATGGGTCTCTTAGACTTTGTATGGACTGTAGAGAACTAAACAAGCTTACTAAAAAGAACCGACACCCACTGCCGAGGATTGACGATCTCTTTGATCAGTTAGTTGGCGCCTCAGTGTTTTCGCAGTTGGACTTAGCCACTGGCTTTCATCAACTGAGAGTGGCTGAGGATAGTATAGATAAGACTGCTTTTAGGACTCCTGACGGATTCTATGAATGGCTAGTGATGCCCTTTGGTTTGACAAACGCCCCTGCATATTTTGTTGATTTGATGAGTAGGGTGTTTAGGGAATACCTTAACAAATTCGTGGTAGTCTTTGTGGATGACATCTTAGTCTTTTCTAAGAATAAAGAAGAGCACTCCCTACATCTTAGGGAAGTGTTGGAAACCCTTCGAGCGCATAACCTTAAGGCAAAATTTTCTAAGTGTCACTTCTGGAGGAAGGAAGTACGGTTCTTAGGGCACGTGGTTTCCAAAGAAGGGATAGCAGTGGATCCCGCAAAGGTGGTGGCCATCCAAGATTGGAAGGTCCCTAAAAATGCAACCGAAGTAAGAAGTTTCTTGGGGTTGGCTGGCTATTATAGGAAGTTTATCAAAGACTTCGCAAAAATATCAGCTCCATTAACACGGTTAACGAAGAAGAACCTGGTTTTTACGTGGGACAAAGATTGCGATGATGCGTTCCAATGTTTAAAGAGAGCCTTAACTTCAGCCCCAGTCTTAGTGCTGCCAGACGGGAATAAACCGTTTACCATCTATACTGATGCTTGTGGGACGGGACTTGGCGCGGTCCTCATGCAAGAGGGAAGAGTAATAGCCTATGGTGGAAGGCAGTTGAGGGTTCATGAAAAGAATTACCCCACGCATGACTTAGAGCTAGCCGCAATTGTTTTCGCGCTTAAGTCTTGGCGTCACTATCTTCTTGGTGAGAAATTCGAACTGTTCACTGACCACAAATCATTAAAATACTTATTCTCTCAGAAGTATTTGAATTTAAGGCAGCAACGGTGGATGGAATTCTTAGCCTCCTACGATTTTGAAATAGCATATACCCCGGGCAAGCGTAACGTGGTGGCAGACGCCTTAAGTAGGAAAAGGTTGTCCTTGAGTCCGTTGTTTGTTGAACGACAAAGCTTAGAATTCATCTCTATGTTTGACTTTAGACCCTCCGTTGACTTAGTACCCGGTCTGTTAGCATCCTTGGAGGTTAGACCTACACTTCTAGGACGGGTTGGTGAGGCACAGCGAGACGACCCACGGTTGGTTGAGATAGTAGAAAGGCTCAAAGGGGGGGAGTCGTCAAGCCATCTTCGTAGGTATACCCTAGACGATAAGGGTTGGTTACGAAGGGATAATAGACTTTGTGTACCGCAAGACGAAGACTTAAGGAAGGCCATTCTTGATGATGCTCATCGCTCAAAAATGACCATTCATCCCGGCGGGGATAAGATGTACAAAGATATGAAGCGGGTTTTCTTTTGGGCCGGTATGAAAAAGGAGGTGGCCGAGTACGTCGCTAGATGCTTGGTGTGCCAACGAGTTAAAGCAGAACAAAAGAAACCCGGTGGGTTGCTTCACCCATTAGAAGTTCCACTATGGAAATGGGAAAGCATCTCAATGGATTTTGTGGATGGATTACCAAGATCAAGGAAGGGTAACACGGGGATTTGGGTTATAGTAGATAGACTTACTAAAAGCGCCCATTTTATTCCGGTGAAAAGTAAGAGGACTGCTCCGTGGTTGGCTTCTGTATACATTAAGGAGATAGTTCGTTTGCACGGTATTCCTTCTAGTATAGTAAGCGACCGTGACCCCATCTTTACTAGCGAATTTTGGAAGAGTTTACAAGAGGCGGTAGGGACTCAGCTATGTTTGAGCACCGCATATCATCCTCAGACAGACGGCCAGACCGAGAGGGTGAATCGCATTCTAGAGGATCTTTTAAGGCTTTGTATCCTAGACTTTGGGGGTACATGGAAAGAGCACCTTCCGTTAGTAGAATTCGCATATAATAATAACTTTCAGTCTAGTATTGACATGGCACCTTTCGAAGCTCTTTATGGAAGGCCTTGCCGTTCTCCTACATGTTGGTGGGAATCTACCGATAAAATCCTACTTGGGCCCGATATGGTTAGGGAAACCTCGGAGAAGATTGAGTTGATTCGAAGGAGGATGAAAGCAGCACAAGATAGGCAAAAATCGTATGCTGATAAGAGGAGGACAGATCTTGAGTTTGACATTGGGGACATGGTTTTTATCAAAGTATCTCCGTTACAGAATGTTGTTCGCTTTGGGTCCGTGGGGAAATTAGCACCAAGGTTTGTAGGGCCGTTTCCTATAAAAAACAGGATTGGGAAGATGGCATATAGGGTGGAGTTGCCTGAGAAACTGAGTGGAGTACACGACGTATTCCATGTATCACATTTGAGGAAGTGTTTGCACAAGACCGCGGAGGTGGTAGAGCCAAGCTTGCTTAAAGAGGTGGAAATAGAGCGTGATGAAACTATTAGACGAGCTCCTACATGCATTCTTGGGTCGGAGATCAAAAAGTTGAGGAATCGAGAGGTCAGACTGGTTAAAGTGCAATGGGGAGATGATGAGAGCAACGCAACTTGGGAGACAGAAGAGAAGATGCGTTCGTTGTACCCTTTTTGAGGGTATGTCTTTTAATTTCTCCTTTATCGCTTAGCTTATCTTATCTTATCTTTAGTTTGTCCTCTCATTAGTATCTTTGACCTTTAGTTAGGATAATCCTATGGTTGAAACATGTGTTTGAGACATGTTATGTATGATGAATGCAAAATGGATGCAAGTGTTTGCTAGTGGTTGCTCGTGGATGCATATATACACACGATTTAGGCACTAGATCGGCTCAGTCACTACATATTGCATATTGCATATATATGGATGTATTTAGTAAAATGGATGAACGATGGTTGTATTATCATGTGGATGCTGCATTCAGATGATGGTTGTGCACGCATATAGAAGTATTATGTAGCATTAAGAATCTTTTGCATACATAATGGATGCATGGCACGATCATAGTTGCATTAAGGAGGTCAACTGAATCAGTGGACCGCCTGATTTTGCATTAGATATGGACATATACACACACTGTGCATTTAAACATGAAAGCATTAGAAGTCTGTAAGGACAATGGATGCCTGTGTATGATGGATGAGTAGATGGACGTTTGGATGGTAGGATATACATTCTTCCAGACTTGAAGATTTCGGGGACGAAATCCTAAAAGGAGGGGAGAATGTAACACCCCGAATTTTCTATTAACACTAAAGTTGCTAAAATAATAATAAGTGTGTAGAAGAGGGGATGTATCTAATATGAATATAAAAATAATAATAAGTATGTAAGAGAGGGGATGTATTTAATATGAATATAAAAATATTAATAAGTGTGTAAGAGAGGGGATGTATCTAATATGAATATAAAAATATTAATAAGTGTGTAAGAGAGGGGATGTATCTAATATGAATATAAAAATATTAATAAGTGTGTAAGAGAGGGGATGTATCTAATATGAATATAAAAATATTAATAAGTGTGTGAGAGAGGGGATGTATCTAATATGTATATAAAAACAATAATAAGTAAAGGGGGATGTATCTAATATGTACATTGTAGAAAATATATATATATTTATGACATGAATAGAAGTTTATTAATATGCTGAGTGTTTGCTGAGTCACTTCTGACTCATTGCTGAGTCAACAAGATAAACCCCATCTTGTCTGAACGGCTGCGGTTATTTCTAGGTTAAATCTAATGGCCTAAATGCATTCTAAAATCTATAAATAAGTGGGTAGACCCTAAACCTAAATCACTTGTAAAATTAGAGAAGCTACCGTCATGCTGCTGCAATGGAGTTCAGCGTAGCCGTCACAAACTAAGAAGAGGAAGCCTAATCATCTACAACTAAATCTACACAAATCAAATCAAAAGATCTCTCTTTCTCTAATTCTTTTCTTTTGTTGGTGAGTATGATGATTCTCACAAGACTATTACAAACTAATTTGACTCAGTTATGAATGGATCACAAGAAAGTGATGTGATTTGTAATTGTAAATTCTATATATTGTGGATCTCTTATTATGTTATTATGTTGTCGTATGATGTAAATTATATATGCTATGTCATGCTATGTTGTAAATTCTCTTATGCTATGTCGTGCTATGTTGAGAATCATGTCAAGCTATGTTATACTATCATACTATGCCATGTTATAAATCATGCTATATTATGTTGAAAAATCATGTTGTTGGATCATGCTTAAAGTTATGTTTTTTTTCTTAATTTAAATGGATCTTGTTTATGGGAATTTGCCTATTAGGTTAGGTGTACCCATAAACTTGAAACTATAATTAAATAAAACTTGATTATGGGAATTTGCCTATTGAGTTAGGTGTACCCATATAAAACCATGTTGTTAAAAAATTAGATGATGTTGATTCACACATGTTCATATGTAAGTTTATGAAAATTGATTGAGATTATATTAGGTGAATTTTGAACAAGTTGACACCTTTAGGTCCATGACATGTATAATCTATGCAAGTTGGACATATGCAAGTTTCACCCCTTATTATGATTCATTTGGTCACATATACATGTTATTATGATAATCTCTTTTATGCTATGAGTTAGGCTATTCGAGTCTAACATATATTTTGCGAATAAACGTTCAAACGTGGGGTAGGGGTAATATTAGGAATTAATAAATTGGGTGCAATTTTGTAAGATTTTGCATACCATGAATGGATGTCCATAATTGAGTCAATTATGGACATTGTTAAAAATTGGAAGTAATTAATAATTCAAGTAGGGAATTATTAAAATTGGGGGAAAGTGGATTATTATTAATAATCAATGCTTAGGACACGAGGTTGGACCCGTTTGTGATGTAAACTTGCCCGGACCCGCCCGGCAAATCCAGTAGTCACAAATGTCGGCCCAATGTGAGAGGTCCTAGGCCCAAACTAAAGCATAACAGTTGTAAAGACACGAGGTTAGACTCTTTTATGGTGTAAGACTGCCCGGACCCGCCCGGCAAATCCAGCTGCTATAAATGCCAGTCTAATGTGAGAGGTCTTTATGAGGTTATGGCCTTAATGAACTAAGAAATACTTAACCAGATAATCATGTAAGGTGGGACATGGGGGTTAAGTAGGTGCCTTGGGTGGCATGAGGAATCTGGTGGTTGCCTTTAGAGGCAGTTGAAATACGATTAGACTTAACCAAACACACATGTAAATGAACATGACTAAGTGGGTTAAGTGGGATGGACTAATGGGGACAAGCTTAGGTGGAATGCTTGTGGTAAATAGTGGGGGCCCATTTCAACCAGTATCCCAAAACGTATCTTTGTGGGCTCGACCCAAGTCGAGGACGGGACACGCATACTGGGTTTGACTATAAGAGGCCAAAACAGGGAGCGGTGGCAACGCAAGTCCAACGGGTTTCATATGCGTGTGTGGACCCGGGCTGGTAGGTAAGACGTTGTTGCATCGTGTAGGTATAAGCCGTGCATGTCCGTTGTATCAGGTTGCCACTTTAGGGGAGTGATACACCCCACTGTGGGGCCAGCACGGGTATCTACGAGTTAGGGAGCCGATCGAATAATGGGAAGTAGGGTACACCTAGTGGAGATAGGGGCAGACGGCACCTATGTAGTCAGCTAGGGGTACGTAAAGCCATTGGAAAAGTTTCTAAGTGAAGCTAAGTGGGATGAATCTTTAGGGTGACTGGTGTGGTGCAGTATAGTGTTTATCCTTTAGTATTTAGGAGCGCCTATAACGTTGCCTTTAGCGATTGTCTATGTCCTTAATCTGCTCTTCATAGACATTTTCTTGTTTTCCAGCTTATGCCTTAGTCCAGTTATTTTGGTAATAGTATTGTAGAATTATCATATTCACCAGACTTTATGTCTGACCCCCTCTTTTCCATCCTTTTTCTCCCTTCAGGTCCGCAGGTTGGGCCAAGTTCTAGTGGAGTCTAGTTGGATCGCTTATCTTCTGGAAAGCTTGGACTGCTGAAGTAAAGTCCAGCTTGTTATCTTTCTTTTTAATGGCTATTCATGTAATGGGATTATGTACTTGTTTTATCAAGATAGATATTGTACTTGACATTGAATATGGTGTTATGATGTAATCAAACATGTTTTGACTTCTGCTACAATGAAATAAAGTTTTTGAATTTCCAAGTACTATTTTATATCTGTCTTGTTGAAATTTTACTGTTCTATATTCACTTAAAACCTCCATGGAAGTTAATGCATTCCCTTTGTGAGTGACATTAATGGACGTGGGGTGTTACACTTATCCAACGCCCAATTTCGATTCAAAACACGATTAACTAATTATTCTTCAAATTAGTTAATTCTATTCAATAAATAAAAAAAATCTGATATTTGTTTCAAAAACCAGTTCACTTACTCCACTTGGGTTCATGTTAATTTTATATCTCAAGTCTGGATTTTTCTAATGGAAATTAGGATTTTATTTACTTAAAATCCTTTTATTTGTTAAAAAAACCGTTATGATTTTATAATAATTATGGTGCTGTTCTTTTGAAAATATTATTTTGACATCACTAAAAACCTATAAGACGAAATCCAGATTTTTCTCTTCCATTAGAAAACTATTATCAAATCGGTCCTGACGATTCTTGTTTTAAGGAATTCTGACATAAATTGAGTTCTATATACTCAATTGAAGTTCGAAACACCAAATTACGAACTACCATGCTGCGGCGAGTTCGTTTTAATTATATTTAAATATAAATGTTTAAACTTTGTTTATAAACAAATTTTGACTCCATTCTTATATATTTAAATATTAAATTTAGCCTATTTACCAAATCCAACTTAATATTCTTTTCGTTGATTATTTCGTAACTCAGTTAAAAATTTATTTATAACCAAATCTTCTATACTAAATTCCAGCTCCTTTATAAATAAATTATTTATAAAACTCGATATAATCAAATTCTAATTATAAATCCATTGGATTTTTCTCAGTTCAATTTATATTTCGAATTTTGAAATAAAATTTATCGTTCTATTTCAAACCGTTTTCCAACACGCTTTTAAACTCATACTTGAATTTAAACATCTAAATTATCTAATGATAATTTATTTTACTAGATTCATAAACATCGTTTATAAATCCAACTTCCTTGTTTTATATATTAAAACAATTTTCATTTCAAAAATCTGTTTGAAACTCAATTCATTCTATATTCCGAATTCTGGAATAAAAACCGTCGTTCCCTTTTTGAAATGATTTCAAATTCTATTTAAAATTCATACTTGAATTTAAAATTCTAAATTTATCTCACGATAATTTATTCACTACATTTATAAACATCATTTATAAATTTACTTGTTTTATAAGAAAACAACTTCTAAAAATATCTATTTAAAACTTGATTCTTTCTTTGGAATATTTAATTATTTTAACTTATATATAAATATGGAATCTATTTTCATAATTTATTTCAGTTCCTATCTATTACAGTTTATTTATCCTATTTGGGGATAATTTATTTTGTAAATCCGACATAGTCGTATTCAAACATAAATCCTGTGGATTTATCCAATTTAATTTCCATTCTGAACATCGAAAAAAAATTCATCTTTTACTATTTAAAACGATTTTTCCAATTCTCACTTTAAATTATCATTTGAATTTAAATATTCATATTATCCAATGATAATTTATTTCCCTTCATTTATAAACACAATTTATAAATTCATTTCAGTTCCCCACATTATCCAATTAAAGTTATTCCATTTAATTTATAAACACCGTTTATAAATTTATTACTTGTTTTTATTTCTAGTCCATTCGAAATTCAAAATCTATTTTAGAAAAATAGATTTTTCATTTTTAAATCTCAAAACCCCTTTTCATGATATTTTTAAAATCAACATTTAAGGTCAGTGATATTCAACCAATCATAAACACATAATTATCAACCATAAGTTTTCTAACACATCATATATGATAATATATATATGAAAATAGACAAATAATAATATTTTTGAGGAATCTAGTTGGATTCCTCTAACCTGTTTTCCTGCATCTACAGACCTTAGCCAACATAAATAATACCCATCCTGCTTCGAGGCAGGATATCACGGTATAGAAAGTCATCCACTATAATATATTGTGGGGTCATAGGTTCATCCGCTAATGATACTGCGGGCATTCGCTAATGGTACTGCGGAATCCAACCACCAATATATACAATAACCACAACCACCAAGCCTAAATAACCAATATATATAATAGCCATAATAATATTTCAATGCATGCAAACAACGAACAAACTACTATTTTTAACTAATAAAAATAATTCTAATAAAATCTGAGTGAGATTTACTCACCGTGATTTTCCTTTGCCAAATATCCAATTTAATTCCCACTCGTCTTAGTCACAAATCATCTCGAATTGTCTTAAATGAATTTATTCCTTTGATATTTTGTTTTATCTGACGATTAAATGATTATTAATATAAATTAACTACAACCATAAATAAATTATTTATTCTGTGTATTTTTAAAAATTCCGGTAAAATGTATACCTTAATATTGCAATGTTTTGTTAGCATGACTTTATATATATATACACACACAATTATAAACTTAATACCATTTTAATTAATCATTACTTTTTAAATAAAAATTAAATAACTAAATTTACCTTAATTTATATTCAACCCCAAGGCCTAAGCTTCT
This sequence comes from Allium sativum, assembly GCA_030737875.1. Taxonomy (NCBI): domain Eukaryota; kingdom Viridiplantae; phylum Streptophyta; class Magnoliopsida; order Asparagales; family Amaryllidaceae; genus Allium; species Allium sativum. The sequence goes on along the minus strand of CM060913.1, from coordinate 414,980,402 downwards.
CCTTTCCCGTGATTTTTCAGATCTGTTTGCTTCATCTCACTCTTCACTCCTCATTACTATAACGACCCTCCCTCTCGGGGGTCATTACATATGGTATCAGAGCATCGAAAATAATATACGGTGAAAAATAAATTTACAATAAATGTAATACAATGCAGCGGAAACAAATAAACTAACACAGAGGATGACTATCAATGCCACAGACACAGCTTTAAGCTTCAATTCAGAATCCTACTAAAGAAATAATCTGCAAAACCAAAACTACAAGATGCCCGTATGGAAAATATAGGCACCCAGATTTTAGATGAAAACAATAAACTCCGAGTCAGTCATGGGATGGGTGTGAGAACTCAAAACAGTTATTAAACTTTACTTTAAAATAAGGTAAATCACGGGACCACGCCGCATGTCACGGAATGGGTATATCCCCATGAATACCAGTGCATAAACAATAACTAATAATTGTTATATGGATCTACAATGCATCATACAACATGCAAATCCCATATCTAGCCATTTAGGCTTAATCCAAAATCTACATTTTTCAAAATTCAATTCATTTTACAGAAATTATTTCTTCGGACTTTATTCCTGAATTCTTATTTCAAATCATTTGAAATACATATCTAACTTTTATATCAAAGTAAATTTCACTTCGGGATCTCTAACCGAAATCTTTGGAAATATGAATTCCAAAATATCACAATGCATACAAACAAGTATGCAACCAAAGATCAGGCACGACCCTTAGAATTACCCAGTTCGAACACTAGTACCCTCTCCTCTGTCTTGAATTACAGTGGAAACCCAACTATTAAGACAGTCGACTCACCACCACAACCCCCACTTGCACGCCACTTTTGTATCCACTCCAGTCACCTGGAATCAATCGCGACCTTGAAGCAGCTTCAGCCATGCACTGCACAAAGCACGACACTTTCTGGTTCGAACCCCCTTCAAACTTACACCACTGAAATGCATCAACCCCACGATTCCTCTGCTACCCTAGAAACTTCCTCCATCCCCATGTAATACTTGTTGTAGCGTACCTAGATCCGCAAGTTCATAGTCGAATTCCCAAAATTCGCTATCGCGATCTGACATTGAACCGCAACTTCCCACGTCTGCTGTCTCCATCGTAAATCCAAGCTTCGACTTCCCCATTACCGGATCCATCTATCTCCTCACATACGCACCACCAGCGAGCTTCGAAGATCTTACAAATCGATCGTTGTTTTCACTTGAACTCGGGATTTATTCTATGGTTTTAGGAAATATATAATTATCAGATTTTGATTTCTTTTGTTTGAATGTTTGAGTGACGAGCTAATTTGGTTTCCAGAGGCTTGCGATTGGATTTATTTCTGCATAATGAAATGAGAAGAAAATTATAACGGGGCACGTTATATAGAAGGAGAAGGGAACAGAATGTACACGATATTAAATGGTTGTCTAGTGAAGTATAAGCAAATTTAATACCGATTTGATTTTATATTAATGCAATTTGAAATAAAGGGATTTTATTTAATTTAAATAGATACTGATTTGATTTTTGATTCGATTTTGATCTTATCTATTAGAAATATCTCAGGTCCAATACTTGAAATCACGTATCCAATTTTAGCGTACCGACCGACGTTCCAAGGTTATAACGTTATTCTAAACTCCACGGAATAGATACTAAAATTTAGTTCGAACATATTTCTAAAATAATTATATTAAACTACATATATAATATAATTTAAATTCAAAAATAATAAATTCTTCGATAATAAATTATTATTATTACCGTCTATAGTCAATATAATTTATATTGATCATCTGAATTGTTTTCAATTTAGTTTTATCATCGATTCAAATTATTATTTGTTTTCGGTATTACAATAAATCAATATTAAATCGTAATCAATTATTAATTTGATAATTCAACATAAAAATCCATTTATATTATCAACTCATATTTAATACATTTAAAATAATATTAAAATAAATCGACTAAAAATACAGGTCATTACAATTCCGAACATAAAAATAAATTTCATCGTTCCCTTTACCTTAAATGATTTCACATTACAAATTCCTTTTAAAATTCATAACTGAATTTAATTTTATAAATTATCCAATGAAATTTTCCTTCTTTACTTATAAACATCGTTTATAAATTTCACTTCTTGTTTTAAATATTTAAAACAAGTTTCTATTTCATATTCTATTTTAAATACAATTTCCACTTCGAAAAATAAATTTTCTTTTTTGAATTCAGACTTGAACTTAAAATCTAATATTATCAAATAACAATTTTTCTTTCCATTTATAAACATCTTTACAAATTTAATTACTTATTTTTATTACTAAAAATAAGATAATATTTCCTAACTCATTCGAAATTCAATTTCCATTTCAAAAAATAAGCTTCCCTTTTAAAATCTAAAAATCCTTTTTTTATGATATTATTAAATATCAATATTTTTGGATAGTGATATTCAAGCATCCAAAACACCCAATTATCAATCAAAGGTTTTTATAACACATCATATATGATAATATGTATGAAACAAACAATAACAAATTTTGAGGAATTAAGTTGGATCCCTCCAACCTGTTTCGCTACATCTACAGATGTTAGTCAAAATAAATAATCCCCATCCCGCTTCAAGGCAGAATATCGCAGTATAGAAGGTCACCACTAAATATATCGTAGGGCGATAGGGTCATCCGCTAATGATACCGTGAGGATCTGCTAATGGTAGTGCGAGTAATATCCAATATATATATATATATATATATATATATATATAATAGCCACAACCACCAAACCTTAAAATAACTTATATATATATATATAGCAACAATACATCAATAACCAACAATGAAATCAACCAACCAACAAACAACTTATAAATATTATATTAAATACATATTCGTTATCCAAAGAGTGAGTTTACTCACCTTAATTTTCGTTTGTCGAAAATCCCGTTTACTTCCATATCGTTGCTTCTACGAATCTACCTGAATTTATTCTGACCTATGATTATTTAATTTTTATTTATCGATTAAACAATTGTTTATTTAAATTAAAAATTAACAATAAATAATTAAATCATCTAGTGTATTTTAAATTATGTTAAAAATGTATACCTTAAGGTTGCTAATTATTCGACCAATTTCTGAATCAAATCCCCGGCCAGCTCTAAGAAAAGCAATCATCCCACTAAAAACAGCCCCAAACACAAATCTACCCCGTTTTGGCATTTCATCGAACATTTCACAATCACCTTGTTTTTGCAGCTGCACCATCCGTTCATTGCCCCAACCACGCTGCCAAATGCACTCCAGTCTCTTCGATCATCACCTAACCATATTACTAACTACCTGCCACTCGATCACCACAAAAATATCACCGTCTTGCCTAAAGCTTCACTGCCTTAAAACTGTCAGCCCCAAACACCCCTTCGATGCAACTACATCGCTGCACTATCACCAATTTGACCTCAACATCCCCTACCCCAATCACTCTGACTTCCTTCTCACAACATCAACACAGATTCACACTTCTTTATATCCTATTGCCAAACTCCCAACTACCCAGTTCGAACTCCATCAGAAAAACGCACCACCCCAGTCGCTTGAATCGAACTTCCCATTTGTCCTGACCTTCCCCTTCATCATGATAGTCTTAAACTTGAGCTCACCCCATCATTTCACCTACTCCATCTAGCATCAGGAAGGCCCAGGGTTTATCGCGATTCGAGTTCGCGATTTCTGATTTCGTTTTAACTTTTTTTTTGAATCGGGAAGTGGGAAAAATGAAAGGGGACTTCGATTTCTAAAATTGAGAAAGGGAGCAACCAGTTCATTTAGAATGAGATGACTTATTCGAATTGAATCGAGATATTGGCAACTTCAGAATTGCAAATGAGCGGCCTCCATTTTTAATTCGCCTAGATCTCTCAATTTATTCTAAAGAAGGAAGTAACAGGGGTTGCAATATTTATAATCATATATAAGGAAACAGTATGGTACGCGAGTAGTAAATGCATGTTGGCTTGAGTACATATGCCATTAATTTTTGTTTGCTTGATAATGAGAGTGGAAGACAAAATTTTCTGCTCGAGAAGAAAAAAATCAGTTGCGCGATTTAATTCATAGGTCTGCGATGTTAAAACCAGTTGGACCTCTTTATTTTAATGTGAAATTATTATTTTATTTTTAGTTTAATTTTTATTAAGGTTTGATTTGATTTTAACCAAAATATTTCGCAGCAACAAACACCATTAAAGACACAATGACTGACATTTCTTGGGTTTAACCACTATTCTGGACATACTGGAATATGTTCCGAAGCCTACTTCGATCATATGTAGAAGACATCAATTTAAACTAACTATTTAAAGTAAATTCAACTTATTAAAATATAAATTGATTTCAAACAATTGAATTCATCGAAAATAAATAATTTTTATCGTTCTAATTCAAATAGAATTTATATTAATCGACTGAATTATTTTGATTTAGTTTTAATTCTGAATTCAACTGTTTGCTATTTCCATATACGATAATTCGATATTAAAATGTATATTGATTATTAAATCGATAAATTTCATATAAAAATTCATTTATATTTCCAATTCAACATTTAAAATAAATTTAAATGTTCAAAATAAATTGACTAAAAATCTGGGACGTTACAATATATTTATTGGATATTACAACTTGTCGTTCATAGCTTGGGAAGTTTTGTGGTGATAAGGCTTCCACATATTAGTCTCACTACTATTCTATGTATGTGTTCTTATTTTATTTTGTTGATGATCTGTGGGATATACGATAGTTTGTTTATGTTTCTTCATCGATGATCGTTCTATATTAGCATGGCATGTTTGCAACGCATCTTTTCTTTCTTTATGTGTGTGGTTTGAGGGGGTCTACACTATCTCCCCAATCTAAGTACATTCATAAAACAATTAAAAGGATTTCTAATTTCGAAATCATATCAAGGATTAAAATAATTTATTTAGATTAAAGATAAGAATTGCTCAAGCATAAATTCTTTTATAACTTGTCTTATAAACCCTTTTAAAATATCTTATTTATTTAAGAAAAACACTTTACTGAAATTGCAGTTCTGCTTATAAATTTATTATAAAACTCCAAGTTTCTCTATAAAAAATTCAAATAAACATCTGTAATTTCCCAAATTTTTCGTTATTTAAATTTGAATATTTAAATCTATTTTAAATATTTTATTTGGAATATTAATGGATATTTAATATATAATTCGCTTATAAAACGAATGATTGAACACTATATTTATATTTAATTTAAAACGAGCTTGCAGTGGTGCAGTAGTTCATTATATTGTGTTTAGAACTTCAATTAAATATACAGAATCTGATATAAGTCGGAATTTTATGAAACATGAATCGTATGAATCTATTTGATTATAATTTTCTACTAAAAGAGAAAAATCAAGATTTCGTATTATAGATTGTTTGTTATGTCCAACTCAAATTTTAAAATAGTCGCTAGGAAATTGGTTATAAACAATAACGTTTATTTAATAAATTTATAAGGATTTTTATATAATTTGCATACTGTTTTAACTCAAAAATTGATGATGTTGAGTTATAAATCAATATTGGTCATATTTGAAGCTATAGATATATTTTATTTGGATATTTACGATAAGAATAATACATTATTATTTAATTTAATTCTTTTGTAATTTATAATATTAAATCGATATTATATAAGCATTAGAAATAACTGTTTTTCAGACGACCTATGTTTTCGACGAAACGAATTTCATTGGAATGCGAATAACTATTATTGATAGTTTTCCAATTTGTAGCCAATCGCAGTTGTTTTGTAAGTAGACAAAATTTTAAATGTGAATCTATGAATATAATTGGAATTACAATACCGCCATTATGCAAACGAAGTCGGAAATCAACAGAATTAATTCCATTGGATCTAGAAGTGAAGACATAGCAGTGTGTTTAGTTTCGTTATTTTTGGAATTCTTGCGTGGTTCGTATTAAACGTTCGATTAGTGATAAATGGGTATATTGTATATTTCTTTGATCTAGTTTCCTACTAGCCTTTCTCTTTGCTTTTTTTGCCTGTCAAACTTTTTATTCCTTGCACGCCAAACAACTTTTTTCTTGCCATGAATCAATCTCAATGCCGTGCACCCCAAAATTTTGAGAATCCCACCACCATACAGCTACCTACATTCTTCTACAAACCTACACCCTAAATCCTTGTTGCTACATCATCCCCCTATAAAAGACCTCATTCCATTCTTTTTCCCTTGCATTCCAGGAATGGTGAAACTGAAGCTCTCCTCTCAGCTAAGTAAAATAAAAATGATTTGTATATTACTTCTAAATTTCTAAAACCATTTTTCTTTGCTTCCCATTGGAGCAAGCTTAGTCTTGGTATCTTTTTGCATGAGTTCGAGCATATACAATAAAACTAGGCATCCTAAGGTTAGTACTTGTGGGTATTGGTACATCAATTCAAGACATGGTGTATAAATTTGGAATAAGCATGGTTTTTAGCACCGTTACCCGAAGTTGCGTGAGTTTCTAGAAGTATTTTTGATGCGTGACTCTTGAGCTGCACACGATGTTATGTTTTTAGGGGATAATATCGGACGGAGATACTGGTGGCGAATATGAAGAGGATGTGAAGGGGATTTTGATGGTGGCCTCAGTTCTGAAAATGGTGGAGGGGTGATGCACTGAAATCGTGCCATGGGATAAAACCTATAGCAATTTTATTTTTTCAGAAGAATAGAAAGTGGGAGAAGAGAATTGATGGGGAAGAAATAGAAGTTTAAGCGTGCAAAGATGGTGGTCTTTAGCCTTTGCCAGAATAAAAAGAAAACATGGGCGTTGTGTAATATGAGGACTGCTGGGCTGAATGCTGCATGGGCTTCATGCCCTATTTTATTAAAAAAAGATGGAAAGAATAAAAGAAGGGAAAGATAAAATCTACAGATGCGGGAGGTACTTACTTGCGAGATGGTTTGCCTAAGGGTGAGGTGTAATAGATGGGGTGGGCTGAGGTATATGTGGGTTGGGCCTTCGCTTAGAAAAAAAGAATTTAAAATATAAGGGGAATGGGACAAGCGTGATAGACCAGATACATGAGATGATGGAAACATAGTAGTGTGGGGAAAAAAATTGGGTAAGGCTCATGATATTATATATAAAATTAAAGTTAGTTTGTAAATAAATTAGTAGTTAACTTGTGAATTTAATATCCAACTACATCGTTAAAAAATTTGAACGCGGTTGGTCACGTTGGAATCGTATCATCGTAGGCTATGCGATGGAGCTGATTTAGTCAGCCTCGGAATCAGCTGAGATTTTTGATAAAATTAAACATATGTTTAATTTTATTAAAAAAATCATTTTAACGCAGAGAGTAAAGCAATGCGAGTTTAACCATAATGGCCCGAATTTCCATACTATCTAAGTTGACTAAATGCACCATACGTCCAACCCAAATATCACAAAAATACGAATCATTATGAAATAAAGAAGAAAAAGATAAAAGAAGAACAAAAACAACAACACAGAATTTAACAATCACAGCGGAATAAAATATAATATATAAATAATCACTTTTGAAATACAATTGTATTCATACATACATACATCATCAGAGTACAACACAAATACAATATAGCAAAATAAAATGTAAATATCTAACACTGAAGCCTCCTGATCCAAGCTCCTTTAGGTAAATCTGCAAAATCCTGAACTACTTGACTACCTATACAAAAGTTGGGCACCCAAGAGTTTAGGGAAAACATAGAAAAATAAACTTTGGGTTAGTCATGGGACTGGTTTTAATGAACAATTTAAAACAGACTGAGAAAATAAATGATATCTCATAAGACCAGCTATATAACACGGAACAGGTTTTTCCCTTATGAGAACCCAAAACACTTGATCGACATTCAAAATTCTTTTGAAAGAAAACGATAATATTTTTACCAAAACTCTTTTGATATTATAATTGTGACACCCCACGTCTGTTAATGTCACTCACAAAGGGAATGCATTAAGTTTCGTGGAGCGTTATAAGTAAGCAGAACAGAATGTTACAAGACAGATACATAAAGTGTACTTGAAAAATTTATAACTTTATTGCAGCAGAAACAGAAATAAGTTTGGTTACATCTTCAAACACAAAAACCAAGTACATAATATCAGTCTTGTTCAAAAGCCATCAGAGTACATAATTTTTAAAACCATAATCCCACTCCAAAATGCCATATGCAACATAAACAAAGCTAAGCATTACTTTCAACGCTTCCAAGCACTTTAAGCAGAAAGAAATCCGAATCAAGCTTCTACGTTCCCACCGTGAGAACCTTGGGGGGGGGGGGAAGGAAGAAAAGAGGCGAAACAAAAAGGGTCATACATAAAGTCTGGCAAGTCCAGTGACTTTCAGCATAAAAACAGATAATAGTATCGTGACATGTAAATAAAATTGGATGAGAGATAACAGTAACAGGAGTAGCAGGTATACATAGGTTAAACAGAGGAAACAAAATGATATAGACCAAGCTATGCTTCTTACTTACTTTTTACTTCTCTGCACTAATACTAGTATAACTGGATTAGGTGTTATCCTAATGTCTAAACTGAAACAGAAATGGAAATAGAATGATCTCTACAGAAACAGAATGCCAGTAATGGGCCTTTTCTGCCCCAACAGAGATAGACGGTACAGAAATAAAAGAAGAAATGGAATCAGAGACAGAAACAGAATAGCCCTACGGGAATAGAATGTTAGAATTAGGTGTACACTAGTGACGAGCCTTTACCACCCCAACAGACGGTACCACACAGAAACATACAAGTGTTACCAACCCAACAGAAATAGACGATACCCCAACAGAAACAGACAGGACTAGATGTACCCTATATTCTACCCCAAGCGATCGGCTCCCTAATACATAGATACCCTATGTTGGCCCCACAGAAGGGTGTATCACTCCACAAAGTGGCAACCTACAGAAAGACACAGACCTATTTACAGATGTTATGGCGTCTTTACTTCCCCAGAGCAGACAGGATCCATGCACGCACATGACCCGTTGGAATGCGCCATCAACACCCCTTGCCATTATCGGAATGGACCTCTTATAACCAATTCAGTAAGCGTTCCCTGACCCCTACCTAGTGTTGGGTCGCCGTTTGATACCAGAAAGGGTTACTGACAAATATGGGTCCCACACGACAGATGGCACAAGCAAATACTCCTCCAAACCTTGTGTCCCCAGACTAACATATTTCAGATGTACAGATATCAGATTAACACGTCTGCAGACTAACGGAGTAGATTTACATATTCATAGGTTTACAGATTAATATAGTAGATTTACGAATTAACATGTTTACGGATTAACAGGTTCGCAGATTAATGGATCAGATGCACGGATTATCAGATTGTACAGATTAACAGATCAGATTGTAAGATTCAACATATACAATAGGTTAAGTTTGTCGGGTCTACATACATGTAACCCACCCCATCGATTTATTAAGATTAACTTAACCCCTCCCACTTATTCAAGAAAATTTACTTAACCCTACTCAATTTAACAGGTTCATGTAACCCTATAGATTCAATTAGTTTAAGTAATCCTAGTTGACAAATTATTATCATTTCTGGTTAATGCACCAAACCTCTCACATTAGATTTACCACCTGTGGATGCTGGATATGTCGGGCGGTTCCGGGCAGACTTCTACCATAAGTGAAATCTAACCTCGTTCCTGAGTACTATTTCATATGTACACACCAAGGCCCTCACATTAGATTCACCACTTGTGGTTACTGGATATGCCGGGCAGTTTCAGGCAGACTTATACTACAAGTGCAATCTAACCTCATGCCTAGGCAACGTTCAGTTTTAGGCATATTCATTCTTAAACAATTATTCATGTTCATCATAGGTTTTTCAATTACAGTATTCAGTTTCAACACATTTAAGCAGATTAGTCATTTTAACAGATTAAACATCTCCGCAAGTTACAGCTAGTTACTTAAAATTCCATCATCATGTTCTGCTCAATCTTGGAATGAGCCTACAGATTTACATACCCAAATTACGGTCCTAATTCACAATATAACATTCTCCCATGTTTTAGTCAATTTGAACAACACAGATTGTGCCCCAAAAGACACCAGTCATGATTCATAATACAAGTTACACCAAATTATAGTCTTTGATTACAGTGTATGCCAATTACCCAAAATCCAAATTTCGGTGTGTTCACATTTAATAGTTATCTTTATTTCATTATAGGTTTTCATGCCCTTTTTCACAATATACCCCTTCTTCCAAGTCATAAATCATCATATATAGTATGCTCCTAAATTTAGGTCTTAAATTACAACATGTGTTATACCCCCAAATCCCAAGTCATATTTTCCAACACACTTTATGCCCCAGATTAGTCTTTCCCAATGATTCCCAATTTCACGCTTTCGCATATTTCAGCGTTAGGCCTAGGCTCGAAGGTAACCTGGCTATAAAAATAAAAAAGGGAAGAAGAGGGAGAGAAGAGAGTAAAAAATCAAGCATGTAATGGCAGAAATAGGCATATAAGAGCAAATATGATGAACATAATAGGCATATAAGAACAGATCTGATGAACAGAAATAGGCTTAGTCTTAGATTCAGGTTTATTAACATGTCAGGATTACAATTAAATTTCATTTCTAAAAGTAACATGAACTCACCGTGGTTGGCTTTAAAAGAAATAGGTGATGTAGTTGTAGATCTATTCTCTTTTAGTCCTAATCTGACTTGAAGAAGAAGAAGGACTTATTTTAATTTAGATTTGAGCAGCATGGAGATTCCATGAATTTGTGTGGAGAAAAAAATAGGTCTAGGTTTCTTTATATAGCGTAGGAGCCATGAACCAGGCCAAGAAAACAGTCCAGAAATGAAGAAACGCACCTGCCTAAATCTGGGCTTGGGGTGGGGGTGGGGGGGGGAGTCAACACCCCTATAGAGGGGTCGACACCCCTGTCGACACCCCCTAAGGGGGGTCGACACCCATGTCGACACCCCCTGGAGGGGGTCGACACCCTTGAGAGGGAAATTTCCCGCTCACCCAGTTTTAGCCAAATTTGATTTTTTAACCTGTTTTGTTAATTAATTATTATTTAATTTAATTCTGCTTAATCCTTAAATCTTCCGAGCTTCATAACTTCTTCACGCGGTGTCCAATTTACGCAAACTCGGATTCTATACCAAGCAGAATTCCGAGACGAACGTAATGGAGCAGCCCGTTTCCTTTAATTCTTCTTCAAAAAATTAATTATTCTTTAATTCGTCACTTTTTATATTCTTAGAAAATGCGGGGTGTTACATTCTCCCCTCCTTAAAGGATTTCATCCCCGAAATCTCCAAGTTAAGAGGAATATATATCCTACCATCCATCATCCATCTAATCATCCACCAATCATAGACATCCATTGTCCTTAGAAAATTTCTAATGCTATATGAACATATGCAAAGGTGTGTGTATATGCCACTATGCTAATGCAGAAATCATGCGGTCCACTGATCCAGTTGACCTCCTTAATCCAAATTTATGTTAGTGCCATGAGTCCAATCATGTATGCGAACAACCCTGATGCATCATATAAGTACTATATGCGTGCGCAATCATTCATCCAAATGCAACACTCATGTTATGATACATCCAATTTCATCCATAAAAGAAAAAAAATATGCACATGCATCCATATGCAATATGAGAGTGTTTTTGAGCCAATCTAGTGCCTAGTGTGTGTATATGCATCCACGAGCAACCACTAGCGATCACTTACATCCACTTGCAACCATCAAACATAACATGACTCAAACACATGTTTACACCCATTAGTTTCTACCTAAAGGTCGAAGATTCGATCGATAGGATATACTCAAATGCCTAACATAAATATCCTCAAACCCCGTCATCAGACAGATGAGCCATACCCCCATGGGGTTTGTGACGATAATGAAATCAGAAACATAACTAGTATTAAGGTGTAGAGACTCAACCACAGAATCAGAAATAAAAGAATGAGAAGTGCCGGAATCAAAAGAGTTCTAACTGGATAATCAGATAAGGAAAATCAAACCTTCTACAGAAACTTTCCTACCTCTGTTCGGTCTATTGGCTTCAATAGCATTCACCTGTCCTCCAGAATATCCTGCCCTTTGGTCTTGTCCTTGTTTCCTCGGGCAGTCCCTAGTAAAGTGTCCCATTTCACCACAGTTGAAGCAAGCGCCCTTCCTTTTTCTGCAATCCTTGTTCAGATGACTCAAACTCCCACATGTGAAGCACTTTTCTCCTTCTTATTCTCAGCCTTTTCATCCTTCTTTTGTGTTTCCTTCTAGGGCCACACTTTCTTGTTCTGTGGTTCTTCAAGCTTCTCCTCTTTCTTCTCCCCTTTGGCTTCCTCATGTAATAACGCCATATCAACCAACCTTTCAAAAGTTGTGCCCACTGGGACATGTGACATAACCAATCCATGTAACGGCTCGTTCAATCCTCTAGCAAACCATAAGGCTTTCTTGTGTGGAGTATTTTCCAACTCCATCCCGAATCTCGCCAACTGGTTGAAGTTGTTAACATATTCTTTAATAGATATGCTTCCCTGTTTGAGTGCCAAAAACTTCTCCATTTGCAAACTCTACTTGGCTTGCAAAAGAAACTTCTACTCAAATCTTCGTCTGAAATCCGCCCAAGTCTCTACCAGACTTTCAGTATAAGTAACCTCCCACCAAAAAGAAGCTTCGTCCTTTAGTTGCCAAACAGATAACTGAATCTTTCTTTTATTGTCAACTTCAAAGATATCAAACAAATCCTCTGTTTCCTTGATCCAATTCCGAGCTTCCACAAACGTCTCAGTTCCATTAAAGGTTTTTCCGCCCATAGCACGGAAATCCTGACATATCTTTGAAAAAGCATCTACACGTGGAGGAGGAGGAACAACGGCTGCAGCTGGGGGAGGAGCGTCTTCTTGGCCTACAACAGGTGCTGTAGCCTCCAGATACATTTGGAACTATCCCGGTACCTGTACGCCCTATGGAAGATTAAGATCCCCAGACACGATGAAACGAAAGAAAAAGAGATTCAAAATAGAGAATCAAAATATAGATATATGGCTTTGAGGATTATGATTTTCAAAATAAACTTTCCTTTTGAAAATACTTCCTTTTAAAACCTTTTTGAAAATAGTTTTCAAAAACTTTTATCTAATCAGGTAACCTTCAGCTCTGATACCAAGTGTGACACCCCACGTCCGTTAATGTCACTCACAAAGGGAATGCATTAAGTTTCATGGAGCGTTATAAGTAAACAGAACAGAATATTACAAGACAGATACATATAGTAGTACTTGAAAAATTTATAACTTTATTGTAGCGAAAACAAAAATAAGTTTGGTTACATCTTCAAACACCAAAACCAAGTACATAATATCAGTCTTGTACAAAAGCCATCAGAGTACATAATTTTTAAAACCATAATCCCACTCCAAAATGCCATATGTAAGGGAAACAAAGCTAAGCATTACTTTCAGCACTTTAAGTAGAAAGAAATATGAATCAAGCTTCTATGTTCCCACCCTGAGAACCTAGAGGGGGGCGGAGGAAGAAAAGAGGCGAAACAAATAGGTTCAGACATAAAGTCTGGCGAGTCCAGTGACTTCCAGCATAAAAACAGATAATAGTATCATGACATGTAAATAAAACTGGATGAGAGATAATAGTAACAGGAGTAGCAGGTATATATAGGTTAAAGAGGAAACATAATGATATAGACCAAGCTATGCTTCTTACTTACTTTTCACTTCTCTGCACTAATACTAGTATAAAAAGAATAGGTGTTTCCCTATTGTCTAAACTAAAACAGAAACGGAAATAGAATGATGTCTGCAGAAATAGAATGCTAGTAATGGGCCTTTACCACCTTAACAGAGACAGACAGTACAGAAATAGAAGCAGAAACGGAATCAGAGACAGAAACAGAATAATCCCTACAGAAACAAAATGTTAGAATTAGGTGTACACTAGTGACGGACCTTTACCACCCCAACAGACGGTACCACACAAAAACAAACAGGTGTTACCACCCCAACAGAAACAGACAGTACCCCAATAGAAACAGACAGGACTAGATGTACCCTAAATTCTACCCCAAGCGATCGGCTCCCTAATACATAAATACCCTATGTCGGCCCCACAGAAGGGTGTATCACTCCCTAAAGTGGCCGGAAAGACACAGACCAATTTACAGATGTCACGACATCTTAACTTCTCCAGAGCAGACCGGATCCATGCACGCACATGACCCGGTTGGAACGCGCCATCAACACCCCTTGCCATTATCAGAATGGACCTCTTATAACCAATTCAGTAAGCGTGCCCTGACCCCTACCTAGTGTTGGGTCTCCGTTTGATACCAGAAAGGGTTACTGACTGATATGGGTCCCACACAATAGATGACACAAGCAAATACCCCTCCTAACCTTGTGTCCCCAGACTAACAAATTTCAGATGTATAGATTTCAGATTAACACATTTGCAGACTAACAGAGTAGATTTACGTATTCACAGGTTTACAGATTAATATAATAGATTTATGAATTAACATGTTTACGGATTAACAGGTTCGTAGATTAATGGATCAGATGTACGGATTATCAGATTTACAGATTAACAGATCAGGTTTTATAGATTCAACATATACAATAGGTTAAGTTTGTCGGGTCTATATACATATAACCCACCCCATTGGTTTATTAAGATTAACTTAACCCCTCCCACTTATTAAAGCATGTTTACTTAACCCTGCTCAATTTAACAGGTTCATGTAACCCCTACAGATTCAATTAGATTAAGTAATCCTAGTTGACAAATTATTATCATTTCTGGTTAATGCACCAGACCTCTCACATTAGATTTACCACCTATGGATGCTGGATATGCCGGGCGGTTCCGGGAAGACTTCTACCACAAGTGAAATCTAACCTCGTGCCCGAGTACTATTTCATATGTACTGTAACACCCCACCTCCGCCAGGGTGTCTCTTGCAAGCACTCTGACTTTGGAGGGGCGTTTGAATCAGGTAAACATGCATAATGATATATCAAGGCAGAACAAGAACATATGTATATATGTAAACAGAGTAAATAACATAGATAAAACAGCGGAAGATTTTCAAACCATTTCAAAACAAGTCTGGTACAACATAATGTTAACTTTCCAAATACACAAGTCTAGATAAAAACAACATTACTGAAAAACTGAAATACATAAGTACTATCCCCAAAATAAGTGATAACCATAGCTAGCTTCATGTCAAGATCGTACATGAGCTAAAATCCCACAAGCAAGCGATCAGAAATCCAGCTAAGCTCCAATATTCCCTCCCTGAGAACCTGGGGGGGGGGGGGAACGGAAGAAAAGAGGCGAAAGAAAACAGGTCAGTCAAAAAGACTGAGTAAGCCCTACTACAATCAATGTAAACTGATAAAGTTAAATGGCGTGAGAAGCAGGTATGATCATAAGGATAACAACATACTAGCATGGTGATTAACTAACAAGGTAGATAAAGGTGTCATCGCATAATCAGGTTTAAGGTTTTGCACCACAGGTGTACTAGCAAACTAACATGACTGGAATAAACAAGTATTGATCCCTTGGCCCAAGCTTTGGCCCAATAACATGAAATGACCCTAATACAAGGTCCAACCAAACGGTCTAGTCGATCGGCTCCCTAAGCCTAACTCGTCACGTGTTGGTGTCAATACGGCCCAAACATAATTGTAGTCGAACTGTGCCGGGTCCACCCTTCGGGTGTATCAAGCCCTAGGGTGCCAACCCCTGGACACCATAAACATGAGTGCACAGTCTCGATCTACTGGTACCCATGGGTGACTTCCCAAATACGGACTACGTGCACGACCATAGTCCGTCCGGAACTACATCGGCGTACCACCCGGTCGTCGTTTATTGGTTGCTTACCTCCAGCCCAGTAATTCGTGCCCCACACCCTAACCTAGACCCTAGGGCCATGATGATACAAACTTGGGATTACTGCTGGAGTGGACCCCCCATTGCTAGGATTTTCTAGTTGGTTAAGTACGGTTTAACCCTCTTGCTAATCATGGATTAACTTGGTTAAGTGTAACGATGAGTTCACGACTTAACCCTGATTAATCTACCAAGCCCAAATTGGTTAAGTATTAAGTGGACCATGACTTAACCCTAATCACGAGGCATTAATTAATTTAATACGCCTTAACCTCTCACATTAGACCTTGTTGTGGTTACTAGTTAAGCCGGGCGGGTCCGGGTAGCTTTACACCACAACTTGGTCTAACCTCGGGTTCAAGGTACAACATGGCCAACTTCTCACATTGGGTCCTATTGTTTGTAGCAACTAGTTAAGCCGGTCGGTTCCGGGTAGGTTTACGCTACAAACTCAACCCAACCTCGAGTTGGTCACACTTATCTTTTCTAAGTGTCATGTCCATCATGTTTCCAAAACATGTTACAAATTTTCAAGCAATTGGGTAGACCTAACTTAATAGGTAAATTCCCAATGGGTAGACCTAACTTAATAGGTAAATTCCCAAGCTTATGTTTTATGTCTTTTAAGTTTACCCAACCCCAAACGCAATCCCATCGCTTACATATCGCAATAGCGCATAAAGGATAGAAAGAGGGAACTTGGCATAATCATGACATAAAGGTATTGAAGCCACAAGTTTAACATGGTGGCATATGAAATGTTCATATGTTCATACACTTGCATATTACATTTTTAGGCCTCAAAAGCATGCATAAAACCAAACTTAGCATATTGGTGATACATGGTGATAAATGACATGTAGAAATGGCCATAAGTTCGCATTTAGCCTCACATGCAAGTTATCATAAGAGATATGATAACTTACATGTTGCCAAAATGCAACCTTTAGCATAAAGCTTGAAGCTTTATGTTCACATACTCAAGATAAGCTTGCATAACATGATAACATGAACAAAATGATCATCCCAAACTTGCATAACATACTTGCATATCATAACATGGCATACTTGCATAGCATAACATGGTAAACTTGCATAACATGACATGATGAACTTGCATATCATAACATGGCAAACTTGCATAACATGATAAACTTGCATATCATATCATAATGATCAAACACAACTTGCATCATTAACTTTAGAGTTTAAATATGAAAGTAGAATAGGGCTTACAATGCTTAGGAAGTCACAAAAATATGACAAAGCCCTTATGAAATCAATTAAACCCAAAATGCAAGCTCTAATAGAAAATCCCTTGAGCAAAAATGATCAAAACCCTTTCTTTATGATGCAAATATAGAAACTTGACTTGAATGCAAGCTAATGATGCTCATACAAGCTTGAAAACACTTGTATGCATGGAAAATCTCATAGAAATTTATTTAGGAATTTATGAAGAGAGTGGAGGCCATGAGAGGATTGATTTTGCCATAGTTTAGTTGTAGGATTGATTAATGATGATTTAGGGTTAGGTTAGGGCCTTATTTATAGAGATTAGGACTAGTTTCAACCGTAGGATTAAACCCTAGTTCCAATCTCAGCCCTCAAAACCGAATCTGGCCCCCAAGCTCAACACAATCTCTAAATGGTGCACCAGGCTAAACAGCCCGGCTGGACCAAGTCGACAGCCAAGTCGACAGGGCTGTCGACTTGGGTCCAACCAAGTCGACTCCCAAGTCGACAGGGCTGTCGACTTGGGTGCTCTGGCGGGAATTTTCCCGCCTGGCCCAAACTGGCCCAAATTTCCAAATTCAAACTTGAATTTGAAATCTGTTTTTACTTTGAATTTTTCTGAAAACTTCGTTGGGCCTTAATCGGGTCATACGGACTCCGATTTTCGAAAACTCTGACTCTATTTCGCGTATTTTTCCGAGACGAACGCAATGGCATAGCCCATTTCCCTTGATTCAGATTTTAGAATTAAATTCTGCCTCGATTTACATCGTTACAGGTTATTGAAAATACGGGTTGTTACATTCTCCCCTCCTTAAAGGATTTCGTTCCCGAAATCTTCAAGTTAGGAAGAACGTATCCTACCATCCAATCATCCATCTACTCAAAACATCATCCACGAGCAATCATTGTCCTTACAAGATTCTTAATGTTGTATGAACATATGCAAAGGTGTGTGTATATGTCCTTATCTAATGCAAATATCCTCAATGCAAATTATGTTAGTGAAATGAATCCATATGTATGCAATTCCTAACATAATGTATAACATCTATATGTGTGCACATAACATACATCCATATGCAACATCCATGTGATAACACAAAAATTTTCATCCATGAATAAGCATAAACACTCATGCATATGCAATATGAGGAGTGTGTGAGCCGATCTAGTGCCTAACGTGTATAATGCATCCACGAGTAACCATTTGCAAACACTTGCAACCACTTGCAACCATCAAGCATAACATGTTTCAAACACATGTTTCATCCAAAGGGTTTCTACCTAAGGTTCTCATGATAAGATTAACACGATAAACTAGATAAACATGGATAGCAAAGAGAAAGATATGCTAACAAAGAAAAGAGATTGAGAGTGTACCCTCAAAAAGGAATGGATAAAGCCCACGCATCTTCCCCTCGGTTTCCCAAGTTGCGTCTTCTTCGGCTTCACCCCATTGAACCTTCACCAACTTGACCTCTCGATTCCTTAGCTTCTTGGTCTCCGTCCCCAAGATACGAATCGGAGCTCTCCTCAAGGTAGCCTCTTTCTCCACTTCCACATCTTTCAGAACACTTGGCTCAACAACCTCTGCTGATTCATGTAAACACTTCCGGAGATGCGAGACGTGAAAAACATCGTGTACTCCGGCAAGCTTCTCGGGCAACTTCACTCTATAAGCCATCTGCCCGATCCTCTCTATAATAGGGAATGGTCCAACAAACCTCGGTGCTAACTTCCCAACGGCTCCAAATCGGACCACATTCCGCAAAGGAGAAACCTTCACGAAAACCATATCCCCAACATCAAACTCCAAATCAGTTCTTCGCTTATCAGCATAGGATTTCTGTCAGTCTTGGGCCGCTTTCATCCGTCTCCGAATCAACTCGATCTTCTTGGATGTATCTCTGATCATATCAGGCCCAAGTATAAGCTTATCTGTAGTCTCCCACCAACATGTAGGCGACTTGCACGGCCTCCCATATAAAGCTTCAAATGGTGCCATCCCTATGCTTGCCTGATAACTGTTATTATATGCAAACTCAACAAGAGGAAGATGGTCTTCCCAAGTACCACCAAAATCCAGAATACAAAGCCTCAACAGATCCTCGAGTACCCTATTCACCCTTTAGGTTTGACCGTCCGTTTGTGGGTGATAAGCCGTACTTAGATTCAACCTCGTGCCCATAGCTTCTTGCAAGCTATTCCAGAACTGACTTGTAAAAATTGGGTCACGGTCACTGACTATACTAGAAGGGATTCCATGTAGTCTCACAATCTCACGAAGATATACAGACGCTAGCCAAGATGCGGTCCTCTTGCTCTTCACCGGAATGAAATGAGCACTCTTCGTAAGTCTGTCCACAATAACCCAAATGCTCGTATTCCCTTTCCTTGACCTTGGTAGCCCATCGATAAAATCCATGGAAATACTCTCCCACTTCCATAGAGGAACGTCTAGAGGATGCAATAGCCCACCAGGCTTCTTCGACTCGGCCTTAGCTTGCTGGCAAATGATACATCTAGAGACAAACTCTGCCACATCCTTCTTCATCCAAGGCCAAAAGAAAATGCGCTTCATATCTTTATACATCTTATCTCCGCCCGGATGTATAGTCAACTTAGAGCGATGCGCTTCCTCCAGAAATTTTCTTACTAAATCTTCTACCATTGGAACACATAACCTTCCATCTCTCCTCAGCCAACCCTTGTCATCAATAGAATATCGAGCGAGATGACTAGACGCCTCTCCTCGAATCAGCTTATCCATAATCTCAACTACCTGAGGGTCTTCTCTCTGCGAAGCCCCAACTTGATCAAGAAGGGTAGGTCTGAGTTCCAGAGATGCTAAAGAACCGGTCATCGACTCAATCGCCAAAGATAAATCAAAGGTTGCCACATACTCTAAATTCTTCATCTCAACGAATAGAGGACTTAGGGTCAACCTTCTTCTATTCAATGCATCTACTACCACATTCCCCTTGCCAGGGGTATAAGCTATCTCAAAATCATAGGATGCCAAGAACTCCATCCATCTTTGTTGCCTCAGATTCAGATCCTTCTGAGAAAAGAGATACTTCAATGACTTGTGATCGGTATAAAGCTCAAATCTTTCGCCCAGAAGATAATGGCGCCAAGCCTTGAGTGCATATACTATTGCTGCCAACTCTAAGTCATGAGTGGGATAATTCTTCTCATGCACTTTGATTTGTCTACCGCCAAAGCATATCACTCTTCCTTCTTGCATCAGAACAGCTTCTAACCCCGTGCCACATGCATCGGTGTATACTGTAAATAACTTCCCTCCATCGGGCAAAGCTAGAACAGGTGCTGATGTGAGAGCTCTCTTGAGCTTCTGAAAAGCAAGCTCGCATTCTATGCTCCAAGCAAAAACTAAATTCTTCTTCATCAATTTAGTGAGAGGAGCGGATATCTTCGCGAAGTCCTTGATGAACTTCCGGTAAAAACCCGCAAGACCTAGAAAACTTCTCACTTCGGTTGCATTCCTTGGAGTCTTCCAATCCTGAACTGCAACTACCTTAGCGGGATCCACCGCTAAGCCTTGCTTAGATACTATATGCCCAAGGAATCTAACTTCCCTTCTCCAAAAGTGACACTTGGAGAACTTGGCCTTCAACTGATGTGCTCTAATCGTATCCATCACCTCCACGAGATGCCTTGCGTGCTCTTCCTCATCCTTAGAGAAGATCAGAATATCATCTACGAAGACCACGACAAACTTGTTCAAGAACTCCCTGAACACCCTACTCATCAAGTCCACGAAATATGCGGGTGCATTAGTCAAGCCGAACGGCATGACAAGCAATTCGAAGAATCCATCTGGAGTTCTGAACGCAGTCTTGTCTATACTATCTTCAACTACCCTGAGCTGATGGAATCCAGCAGCAAGATCAAGCTGAGAGAAAACAGAAGCACCGACAAGCTGGTCAAAGAGATCATCAATCCTCGGTAACGGGTGTCTGTTCTTCTTAGTCAGCTTATTCA
Source organism: Allium sativum (assembly GCA_030737875.1). NCBI lineage: Eukaryota > Viridiplantae > Streptophyta > Magnoliopsida > Asparagales > Amaryllidaceae > Allium > Allium sativum. The sequence continues at coordinate 414,959,093 of CM060913.1, read as the reverse complement.
ACTCTCGATAGTCAACACAAAGTCGGAGAGAACCATCTGCCTTGGTAGCAAATACCACAGGCGCTCCCCATTCAGATATACTTCGTCTAATGAAGTTCTTCTCAAGCAACTCCTTTACTTGCTTACTTAGCTCCCGCCTTTCACGCGGAGCCATATGCCGAACGGGCAAAGAAACCGGCTTTGCATTATCCACTAGATAAATGCGGAAATCAATCTCTCGCTTAGGGGGCAACCCCCTAACTTCATCAAAAACATCCGGATACTCTCGAACCACTCTCACAGACTGAAGAGTTTCCATTGACGATTCGAGTGATTCAAGATAGCACAGCATGACGGGACCTCTCGGATTACAAGAAATTTCTAGGGTGTTTCCGAGGCGAGTCACGAGCCTCACAACCCTATGCTCACAGTCAAGAATGGCTCCATATCTGGACAGCCAATCCATGCCCAATATCAATCCGTATCCCCTAAAACCAAGAACATAAGCACTGCACAAGAACTCTACACTCAGTATAGAGATCCTCAAATCCCCACATATCATAGACAAATGGGCGGAATCCCCAATAGGATTTGAGACACAGACGGGATCATCTACCAAGCTAGTACTAAGGTGCAAACTATCAACAAGATCAGATGAGATAAAGCTATGCGATGCACCAGAATCAAACAAGGTACGAACTGGAAAATCAGAAATATATACAAGGCTCTCAACAGAAATACTACCTCGATCGGGAACTGGAGCGGTATTGAGAGCATGAACTTGCCCTCCTGAAGGTCCAACACGCTGAGTCTGACCCTGGCCTTGCCCTTGCTTCTTCGGGCAATCCTTACTGAAATGTCCAGTCTTACCGCAGAAAAAGCATTCACCATTCTTCCTTTTCCTCTTCTTACAATCCTTAATAAGATGCCCAACTGAACCGCAATAATGGCACTTCTCCTTGTTGTTCTTGCCCTTGTTGTTGTTCCCCTTGTTGCCTTGACTCTTGTTCTTGTTCTGATTGCCTTGACTGCTTTGACCACTTGGATTACCCTGATTTCCTTTTCCCTGGGAATCAGTCTTCTTGGCTTGAGTATCATTCATCTTGGTCTCTTTCTTGACATCTCCCTGAAGTAACGCCATATCAACAAAACTCTCAAACGTGGCCCCATGGGGAATATGTGACATACCCAATCCCTGCAACGGCTCATTCAATCCTCTAGCAAAACGAAGAGCCTTCTTCTGAGGAGTATTCACCATATCCAAGCCAAAACGAGCTAACTGATTGAACTTGTTCATATATTCTTTGACAGACATATCTCCTTGTTTCAAAGTTATGAACCTCTCTATTTGCAGATTCTCCTCAGCAGAAGATAGAAACTTAAGCATGAACCTTGCCCTGAAATCGGCCCAAGTCTCAACAGGCCTAATACCATTGGTGACTTCCCACCAATAAGCGGCTTCATCCTTCATAAGCCAAACCGCCAACAAGATCTTCCTCTGATCGTCTAACCCAAAGATGGCAAATAAATCCTCGGTCTCTTTCAACCAATTTCTGGCCTCTACAAAAGTCTCAGTGCCTTGAAAGTTCTTGCCACCCATTGCTTTGAAATCTTTGCAAGTCTTTGCGAAGTCAGCTTGAGGATGCTGAGGGGGAGGAGGAAGAGGAACCTCAGCGACAGGAGGAGGAGGAACATTAACTACTGGAGGAGGAGGAACATTAACTACCGGAGGAGGAGGAGGAGGAACATCTGCGGGGCCGGCTTCGGTCGCCCTAGCCTCCAAAAGTCTCCTATACAAAACAGGTACGTGCACTCCCTCCGGAATAGCAAAGTTATCGGCCATACTGAAAACGAAGAAAAAGACAGATTCAGAATGGAGAAAAACGAAGGAATTTTGCTAATGGCTTTTTGGGGAATAGCCTTTAAAATAAACTAGACTTTTCCTTGGAAAATACTTTATACTTGGTTTTGAAAATAGTTTTCCAAAAGTTTTCTAAAAACCTTTTTGTTCCTTCTCGTAAACCATATGCTCTGATACCAAATGTAACACCCCACCTCCGCCAGGGTGTCTCTTGCAAGCACTCTGACTTTGGAGGGGCGTTTGAATCAGGTAAACATGCATAATGATATATCAAGGCAGAACAAGAACATATGTATATATGTAAACAGAGTAAATAACATAGATAAAACAGTGGAAGATTTTCAAACCATTTCAAAACAAGTCTGTTACAACATAATGTTAACTTTCCAAATACACAAGTCTAGATAAAAACAACATTACTGAAAAACTGAAATACATAAGTACTATCCCCAAAATAAGTGATAACCATAGCTAGCTTCATGTCAAGATCGTACATGAGCTAAAATCCCACAAGCAAGCGATCAGAAATCCAGCTAAGCTCCAATATTCCCTCCCTGAGAACCTGGGGGGGGGGGGGGGGGGGAACGGAAGAAAAGAGGCGAAAGAAAATAGGTCAGTCAAAAAGACTGAGTAAGCCCTACTACAATCAATGTAAACTGATAAAGTTAACTGGCGTGAGAAGCAGGTATGATCATAAGGATAACAACATACTAGCATGGTGATTAACTAACAAGGTAGATAAAGGTGTCATCGCATAATCAGGTTTAAGGTTTTGCACCACAGGTGTACTAGCAAACTAACATGACTGGAATAAATAAGTATTGATCCCTTGGCCCAAGCTTTGGCCCAATAACATGAAATGACCCTAATACAAGGTCCAACCAAACGGTCTAGTCGATCGGCTCCCTAAGCCTAACTCGTCACGTGTTGGTGTCAATACGGCCCAAACATAATTGTAGTCGAACTGTGCCGGGTCCACCCTTCGGGTGTATCAAGCCCTAGGGTGCCAACCCCTGGACACCATAAACATGAGTGCACAGTCTCGATCTACTGGTACCCATGGGTGACTTCCCAAATATGGACTACGTGCACGACCATAGTCCGTCCGGAACTACATCGGCGTACCACCCGGCCGTCGTTTATTGGTCGCTTACCTCCAGCCCAGTAATTCGTGCCCCACACCCTAACCTAGACCCTAGGGCCATGATGATACAAACTTGGGATTACTGCTGGAGTGGACCCCCCATTGCTAGGATTTTCTAGTGGGTTAAGTACGGTTTAACCCTCTTGCTAATCATGGATTAACTTGGTTAAGTGTAACGATGAGTTCACGACTTAACCCTGATTAATCTACCAAGCCCAAATTGGTTAAGTATTAAGTGGACCATGACTTAACCCTAATCACGAGGCATTAATTAATTTAATGCGCCTTAACCTCTCACATTAGACCTTGTTGTGGTTACTAGTTAAGCCGGGCGGGTCCGGGTAGCTTTACACCACAACTTGGTCTAACCTCGGGTTCAAGGTACAACATGGCCAACTTCTCACATTGGGTCCTATTGTTTGTAGCAACTAGTTAAGCCGGTCGGTTCCGGGTAGGTTTACGCTACAAACTCAACCCAACCTCGAGTTGGTCACACTTATCTTTTCTAAGTGTCACGTCCATCATGTTTCCAAAACATGTTACAAATTTTCAAGCAATTGGGTAGACCTAACTTAATAGGTAAATTCCCAATGGGTAGACCTAACTTAATAGGTAAATTACCAAGCTTATGTTTTATGTCTTTTAAGTTTACCCAACCCCAAACGCAATCCCATCGCTTACATACCGCAATAGCGCATAAAGGATAGAAAGAGGGAACTTGGCATAATCATGACATAAAGGTATTGAAGCCACAAGTTTAACATGGTGGCATATGAAATGTTCATATGTTCATACACTTGCATATTACATTTTTAGGCCTCAAAAGCATGCATAAAACCAAACTTAGCATACTGGTGATACATGGTGATAAATGACATGTAGAAATGGCCATAAGTTCGCATTTAGCCTCACATGCAAGTTATCATAAGAGATATGATAACTTACATGTTGCCAAAATGCAACCTTTAGCATAAAGCTTGAAGCTTTATGTTCACATACTCAAGATAAGCTTGCATAACATGATAACATGAATAAAATGATCATCCCAAACTTGCATAACATACTTGCATATCATAACATGGCATACTTGCATAGCATAACATGGTAAACTTGCATAACATGACATGATGAACTTGCATATCATAACATGGCAAACTTGCATAACATGATAAACTTGCATATCATATCATAATGATCAAACACAACTTGCATCATTAACTTTAGAGTTTAAATATGAAAGTAGAATAGGGCTTACAATGCTTAGGAAGTCACAAAAATATGACAAAGCCCTTATGAAATCAATTAAACCCAAAATGCAAGCTCTAATAGAAAATCCCTTGAGCAAAAATGATCAAAACCCTTTCTTTATGATGCAAATATAGAAACTTGACTTGAATGCAAGCTAATGATGCTCATACAAGCTTGAAAACACTTGTATGCATGGAAAATCTCATAGAAATTTATTTAGGAATTTATGAAGAGAGTGGAGGCCATGAGAGGATTGATTTTGCCATAGTTTAGTTGTAGGATTGATTAATGATGATTTAGGGTTAGGTTAGGGCCTTATTTATAGAGATTAGGACTAGTTTCAACCCTAGGATTAAACCCTAGTTCCAATCTCAGCCCTCAAAACCGAATCTGGCCCCCAAGCTCAACACAATCTCTAAATGGTGCACCAGGCTAAACAGCCCGGCTGGACCAAGTCGACAGCCAAGTCGACAGGGCTGTCGACTTGGGTCCAACCAAGTCGACTCCCAAGTCGACAGGGCTGTCGACTTGGGTGCTCTGGCAGGAATTTTCCCGCCTGGCCCAAACTGGCCCAAATTTCCAAATTCAAACTTGAATTTGAAATCTGTTTTTACTTTGAATTTTTATGAAAACTTCGTTGGGCCTTAATCGGGTCATACGGACTCCGATTTTCGAAAACTCGTACTCTATTTCGCGTATTTTTCCGAGACGAACGCAATGGCATAGCCCGTTTCCCTTGATTCAGATTTTAGAATTAAATTCTGCCTCGATTTACATCGTTACAGGTTATTGAAAATACGGGTTGTTACATGTACACACCAGGCCCCTCACATTAGATTCACTACTTGTGGTTGCTGGATATGCCGGGCGGCTCCGACCAGACTTATACTACAAGTGCAATCTAACTTCATGCCTAGGCGCGGTTCAGTTTTAGGCATTGTTAGACCCAAAAAATGGTCCTAACACCCAATTGATAATGTTTTGTAGAGAATAATGAGGAATCGTGAACAAAAAGCAAGAAAAATCAATCAACACACGGAATTTATAGTGGTTCGGCGTTAACAAGCCTACATCCACTTCATAGCTTCTCAATTCATTCAGAAATTACAAGTACAATGAGTATTGACGCTCAAGCACTCAATTACAATGAATAATACTCTCCGAATTCATTGATTTTATTAAAGAGGATGAAGGTTCTTCGTTGGTAGCCATGGCTGAAATAAATAGAGCTTCCTTCAGGCCCAAAAAGTCCCCTTCTATGATGTGTTGTATGTGTATTTATAGGTAGAAATTCAGTTAGGGTTGAGTGGCCACGTGGCAGCTTCAGAGTAAATCTCGGAAGTAGTGGAGAACATGGGGAAGTGGTTACCAGGTCGTGCTTTGCCAAGTGGAGTCCGATCCGCAATTGTAGGAGTCGGTTATGCCAAGAGAAGAGGTCAAACTCCGTGTGCAGAAACAGGTCCAGTCGGTTCGGATCGGATCCGAACCGAACCGGTTGTTCGAGCAGATTGCCAGCACGCACTTCTGTGCAGAATACTTCAGGAGGTTCGGGTAGAGGGTACTCCGATCCGATCCGGAGAGGGGGATCCGATCCGATCCGAAAGGAGGGATCCGATCCGATCCGGAGAGGGGGATCCGATCCGATCCGAAAGGGGGGATCCGATCCGATCCGGAGAGGGGGATCCGATCCGATCCGAAAGGAGGGATCCGATCCGATCCGAATGGGGGATCCGATCCGGTGACATTTGCATGTATAATTCAAATTTTCCATCTTTCTATCACTCCATCCAAGTGATCGCCAATCAATGTAAGTTCATACTCAAGTCCCTGGCTTTGGGTAGCCTGGTCACAAAGCAGGCTAACATTTTGCCCCCCAAAGTACATCTTATTGCAGATGAGATGTGCTTTGATTAAGTCGAGATAAATCTTTTTAGAACGCCATCCATCCTTGAGGAGACTTTATCGAATTGTTGCACTACTTCCATGGGTGCTAGTTAGTACAAATTCTATGGAAGGAGTAGTCGAAATGATCGGGTAACCGTTTGAAACATCGTCGAATCAAGATGTTGATTTCCTTCATGATAAGTCATGTGGTATGTTTGGCTCCCGTGTGAGATCGTACATGTACAAGTTGATGCCAAACGACGCCATCTTCCTAAACAAGTCAAGTGCATTACTAAGCTAAGATTTCTTTAATGTATACAATAGCCGTCCAAGTCATAGTATGGTGTCAGAATCTTCGTATCTTGAGCTAGCATCTGGACCGTTCGAATAGAGTGCATCAGAGTCGGCATATGAATTTGTCATTTTTTGCTTGGATTTGGACTATCTCGATGTCAGGATATTAATCTAGGACTCCATGATTGCATCTAATCGTAATAATCGTGCATCCGGAAGCCATGATCACTTCAGATTGTTTTATAGTCCCATGATCACATACGAGTCAGTACGAGATGTTGTTGAAAACATGCAAGCCAATAGCTGGTAGGATTATTACCATTGTAAGGCAGCAGAGGAGTTCATCATACTCTCCATTTGATGCTGTTGCAGATCAAGTCTTTGAATTCTTGCTTGATCCGTAATTTCGCTCACTTGGATGGTCGGGATGAATCAAGTCATATTCTAAAGATATAATGTATATGTTCTGAATCATGCATTGAGTTAGGGTCATATTTAAAGTGAATCTGCCGGTTGAAGTTGATGTTCCTAGCATTAGTGGAGGACGAGCGAAGTCAGTGCTTATGCCCCCAGCATTGTTGGGGGTTATGATAGGTCAATCGGACATCCATTCTTTTAGCCTTTATGCTTTTTTTTGCCGCATCGGGTTAGATATGTAGGTTCAACAATCTTAGTCACCCTGTGTCGTTATGTGCACATTCCCAAGTCATTAAGGGTTGGAGTTGTATATGCGAATGGTCGAATCACATTCGCGTTGGGGTCAACCCATCTGTTTAGCCAGACAGCAGTGATCTCCTCATTGAGTATATCAGCAAACTTAGATACTCTCCTCGCATCAGCTGCAGAGTTGAGTAAGCTCGTTAATCTTGCAAGTGAGCGAATGTCGTTAGTGAGTTATTCGAGCTCCTTCGTTCACGCTTTGGCATAATCCGAAATAGCTACCATAGTCTTGTTGAGTCTATCTCCCATGCTTGGTTCCATTAAGCTTGACAATCAAGACCGCGGGCCCGATTAATGACATTGGTCATTTCCAGAATTGTAAATTCCTGTTAGTCTTTCCTGGGGCTTTTCTTTTTCCTTTATTATTTCAAGAGTCAGATGGTGCTCCATTCTGTCGTGAAGACATTGAGATCATCCATTTCAACATTAGCACACTCTTATTGCATGAATCTGTCTGTCTCAGGATAGGATTTTCCAACGTTTCTAGGAGAATCTCATGGTAGAGAGTACCGAGGTTTGTTTCAGAGGTGAATCCGCCAAGTCCTCTTGGTGGGTCTCGATGCAAAGAGATTTTGAAGTTTGAGATATCCAGAATACCGGATACTACAACAATCAACGCTATATATGGTCCAGGTCGATTTACCGATGCCACTGCGGCGTTGAATCTTTCAAGGAATGCATGCAGGGTCTCGCCTGATCTCTGTTGAAGCATCAATTAATGTTGCCAATTTGGCCCTCATGTTTGAGAAGTTGTCGCTATGAAGTCTTAAATTGGGTGGAAGCCGGTTTCTGGCTTCTTGGTTGTGCATATGTAATAGCAGTCAATCAGGCTTCTGTTTTTTAATTATGGATGGTGATCCGCTACTTGGATGTATGCAGGTTGCTCTTGAGGAGCCATTCCTCTGCTTATAGTCTGGGTTATTGTGAAGCTCAGATAATCGTAAATGTGCCTAAAGCTGGCAGATAGTCAGATGATAATGTTCGAAGCTCTTATCTTGTACTCCCCATCCATGGGGATTTTACTAAACGGTGGTCATTAAATCCACGTATTCTCTGAATTCATACTCCCTCATTGAGCTGTGAGTTAGAGTTTGATAGAAAATGATTTATTCGTGTCCAGCTCATGTTAGTCCTTGGTCTCCCATCCAATCTTTGAGGTTCGGAGTAGGATGGCAATGAAGTTAGACTATAGCTTTCTCGAATGCTCTCGTCTTCCCTCTACATGGGGAGCCTCATGTTGAGGTTGAGCTGGATTTTAAACATTCCTCCGAATTGGAGCAAAGGTTGGTTGGGCTTCGTTTAATTTTTCGGTGGCTCTTGCATATCCCTCGTTTTCATCCAAAATGTTATAGTCGGAAGTTGCATGCTACAAATGCCTGGGAGGAGGTTGGTTGCATCTTGTTTTATTAAAGACGACTATGCCAACTTGTCCTAGGGTCCCATATGATCTGGACCATGGAGCAGGGAGTGTTTGAGCCAAGTTCGTTATCGCTTGAATTTCCATGGTGCTCGCTCCAGCGAGTAAGCCGTAGTTACTCGGCCTTCCATCTATCCAAGTAAAAAAGTTATCCACCATTTTCTGTTGTTTCCGGAGAAGTTCATCTCGCTGATCCATTTGAGTTCACAAATCAGTAAGGGTACCATCCATTTCATATCTAGCTTGACATGCTGAGGGATCATCACAAGAAGAAATCTGCTACCTTCCTTCGATCCTAGCGCCTTCTGTGCCAATATCCTCAGCACGGAAGAAATTTCTATCTTCCTTCTTCTTTTCTTTTGAGTCTGAGTGTCAGGCAATTCGCCTCCTCGCAAGTTAGGAATCAAAGCAATGACATCTCCCTTTACATGGGGTCTTTCAACTGGGAAGTCGGTCCAGACTAGCAAATGGACGTTCACTCTGCATCCATTTCATGGTCCTCAAGCAGCCTGTCAAGATCGAGATATAAGTTAGTCATAGACATATAACATTTATGAATATTTTCAGCAGTGCGGCCCCAGTCCGAGGGTAATGGAGAAAGGTCGGTAGTTGTATCACATCCCTTTTAAATTTAGACGTGGATGCACGGAAGGGAGACATTGTTTTCAAAGCTTATGTGGTTGAGTTATCCAAGTGCTCGAGTTATCGCGTTTTCTATTCAATACATTTGCGAAGTGGCACTCGTCGTTGCACTTGGGCTATGGCTAGTCATACATGGGTGTGTATATTGATTTGATATATCACTCTTAGGGCCTCCTTTCGGTCGTTGCCTTAAGTCGTGTGACACGTTATTAAACAGTTCACTCTCAAGGCCTCCTTTCGGTGATTGCATTGAGTCGTGTGGGAAGCTTAGCATTAGAAGTCGACGTCATTCCTTCAAACACGACCTCTTTGTTGTTGTACGCGAGTATCCCTTGTGTCTTTGCTTTGTATCTGTACATAATCTTGTAATTCGAAAAAGAATAGTTAGCTTAGTCTTGCAAGCTACTAAGTCAATCTTTAAGTCACAAGCAATTGTAGCTCGAAATGAAAACATGTTGAGTGCTAATCTATCTAGCATAGAATTATTAAATGTCAAAGTGTCAGGTGTCGTAGTTTGGAGGTATAGTGTCTGTAGCCTCCAATTAACTTTGAAACACGGGTCGCGTCCAAAGCGTGTTTGAAGTTAATTCAGAAATCTATGTCCGTGCTCCCAGCGTTGATGGGACCGGATTAAGTCATTCGGATGTCTGATCCGTAAGTCCTTTATAATCTTGTCCTCAGTCGGAGGGCAATGAAGATTGCATGCACGTCGCAGCATTGTCCTTTATAATCTCTCCCAAGTTGTGAGAGTTAGAGTTATGGGTTTAGTGGTCTTAAGTCATGGTGCACCATTCACACTAACCCAACAGATTTATACTCTCTCTCAAGTCGTGAGAGTTAGAGTTATGGACGTCGTGGTTCGTCCTTTATACTCTCCCAAAGTCAATTTGGGTTAGAGTTGTGGATCGAGTGGTCTTAAATCTTGGCGCGCCTGTCACACTCGTCCTAAGTTTATACTCATATCCAAGCTCTGAGGATTAGAGTTAGTCGGGCAAACAGTCGGGTCACATTTGCCTTGGCATCGTTCCTTTGCTCCCATGTCAAGGGCAAAGGTCGCCATCGAGGATGATCGGTTCTCACCCCTATTGAGTTTATACTCCTCCCTTCCGAAGCATGGGAAAGAGTTAGATACGTCATTAGAGAGCGGTCGAGTCATACTCATCCTCGTCTTAACATATCTCTTTTTCCCCCACTTCGAAGGTAAAAGTTATCTCGTTCATGGTATTGTACCCGTCACTGTTGCACTCTTCCCATCAGATCAAGGGATAGAGTCGTCGATCCACCGAGTGATTATGTCACACTAGAATACATTTCTATGTCTTGCGTGGCGAATCAATGGATAGATGATGAGGAGGCCTCATTAGTATGTCCATATATGGATAACACAGGTCGAACTCGTGTGCATTTACTCTCTTGCCCCCACGTCAAGGGCAAAAAGTCGGTGAATGAATGGTCGAACTTCTTTTGCTTTAGAATGTTGTCGTTAGGCCAATAGTAAGCGGGTGAAGGGTCGAATTACGTTCGCCAAAGCTTTACATTCCTCCGATCAAACTATGACAGGAGTTGTCGGTACCAAACCTCGGGTACCTGCAACATTCATATACGAATTTGCATGAGTTAATCATGTCAATAACTCAAGAAGTATGTAAAGGAAAAATGCATGATTGGAAAATAAGTATGTTGATAGGCGGTGCTGCCTCCTTTATTTGGATTTATGTAATTCGATTGCATCGACTGCAGGATCTGATTGTATGGACGGTCGAACCGCGTCCATCTGGAGTCGGATCTCAACTCTGAAATGCAATGATCGATGCACAATTATCTTGAGATATGCCACGTGTGAGCCAAGGAGTGGATGGTCACCTCGGATCCATCTTAAGGTATACAACTTCTCTCATGCGAAGGACGTGGCTCTGTAAACGAGCAGTTCAATCGGGCTCGTTACGGCAATGCTCCATAATTCTTCCTGTAGGTGCTCAAAGTTTGATCGGTACCAGATTCGGGGTACCTACATCATCCACATATAAATTCATCTGAGTTAGTTACATCAATAACTCATAAAGCATGGAAATATAAGAGTCATGGTTAAAAAGTAATCCTGTTAAAGGAATGAATATCATTCTGTGCGAAGATGGCATTGCACGCTCTTTGCGGGTCCATTTTTCCTCACTACATCTCTGATGGCTGTCAAAATCTTTAGCTGGCGATGAACGTCTTTTCAAACCGTTGTGGGGTGGCGGTCCCAAGAATGAACAGACCTTGAAAGAGGACTTGGAGTGACAAAGGCAATTAGGTAAATACTATAAGCGAATGACGAGGTCGCATCTTATTTGAATCGCCTTCTTGCCCCCATGCTAAGGGCAAGGATTGAGTATAAGGGAGTCATGGCTGCTAGGGGGATAGTCATATCTCATCCATCCGCAGATATGCCTTTAGTCCCACGTTGGGAATAAGATCTAATGCACAGATAATCAATCAGCATCCAGGCTTAAGTGCTCTAAACCTTTAACTTGCCACCTCCATCGAGTAGCATCTCCTAAATAGCTAAATAGCAGGCTCTTCCAGTAACATGGTCGCCATGGACCATTCCCATTCCATCTTTCATTAGGAATTTTAGCAATAGATACCAGGGTGTAATGTAAGCTCTAATCGCCACTAGAGCTGGTCAGTTTAGACCTTAGTCAGATAAACTTGACTACAATAGCATGGCTTCCAAGGCTTGAAGTAATGTTCATGTTTTCTATCACAATTTATGTATGAAGTCGAGAGCTAACGGTCGATTCATATTTGTTTTGATCTCAAACTCTCATCTCTTGACAAAGCTCAAATGGTGACTGGTGAGCAGTCAAGTTGTTATCATCCGAGCAAAGATTCATATGTCCAATCATGGCCTGCAGGGGTTCAGCTGTTACCTATCGTTGGGCACCAAAGTATGTTGACCTGACCCTTATTCGATGGAAATCAGTCTTCCTCAATGCGATTGACAGCAAATAGCCATTGCAAAGGTTAGCTAAGTTCTTCGGGAGGTGAGACGCATGACATTTTATTCATCACATCATACAATTGAAGTGTAGCTTTGGGATGTTGGGATCCTTAGCTGCTTTCTGGTATCCCACTATTGACAATCATGGTCGCTAAGATCATATGAATCATCTTTGAAGTAGTGTTCGAACTGTTCTATATAACTGTCATTCGATGCTCCGCCGATTGGACAGGTTTAAGTCATATAAATGGGATGGTCACTACTCATTAGGGAACAACATCAGTTGCATTGCTGAAATCTACACTATCGGAGTTCCAGAAGATGAGGCTACTATTAGACAATCATTATCTCGTATACTGTCGTTGATAGCAAGCTGAATCTGACAGACAGCTCCTCCCATTGAATGGCATCGGCAAATAGAGGCTATGGCTTCTGGAGGAATCCTAGTCGTTGCCATTTGGTTGTCATATTCTTTGACTATCCACCTTATCTTCATTAACAAACTTTGATGACTACTGTTGGTCAAAATATACGTCGAGCCGAAGGCGAGCCGTGCTCCGAGCCGAAGGCGAGGCCGTCAGCGGGTCCGGGCGCAGTGCCGGCGGGGGTCCAAAAATAGCTGTTTCGGGTCGGATCAGATCATGCCTTCTAATTTGCGGTTCGGAGATTGTCTTCAGGTCGGGTCGGATCGGACTAGTTCCTCCGAGCCGGATCGGAGACGTCATTAGCTAGTCGGTTCGGTATATATGAAAGAGCCGGTTCGGATCTCCTCCTCCTGTTCGGATCGATCTTCCCTACCCTGCATCTTCACTTTCCTGCGGTTCGGGTCGTGGCACCCTCTTCGGTTCGGTTCGGAGATGCATCATTGGGTCGGTTCAGGCCTTCCCATGCAGCTCGGATCGGGGATATGCCTTCGGGTTGGTTCGGGTATGTTATCAAATCGGATCGGATCGGGTATGTCATCAGCAGGCAGCCGGTTCGGATCTCCCCCTCTGGTTCGGATCAGACGTTCTTTTTCAGGTTGGGTAAGACCCGATCCGACCCCCCGTGGGAGATTGGACTGCGCCTCATCTACATCCGATCCAAGGGCTTCAACTGCATCTGATCTGGTCTCTTCGTTTGCATCTGATCCAAAAGCTTCGATGGACTCTGTTTTCGATCTTCAGCGATTGCTTCTACATGGCATGGTGGCGACTTCATTTCTGTTAATCTCCACAATTGCAAAGTAAATAGAATTCATAGGATTTCCTCATCGGACTTGGCAATCCAATAAGTAGATTGGAGAATCCTTAAGCGCTGAGAATCTTCATTTCTCGGTGAAAGCACCAAAATGTTAGACCAAAAAATGGTCCTAACTCCCAATTGATAATGTTTTGTAGAGAATAATGAGGAATCGTGAACAAAAAGCAAGAAAAATCAATCAACACACGGAATTTATAGTGGTTCGGCGTTAACAAGCCTACATCCACTTCATAGCTTCTCAATTCATTCAGAAATTACAAGTACAATGAGTATTGACGCTCAAGCACTCAATTACAATGAATAATACTCTCCGAATTCATTGATTTTATTAAAGAGGATGAAGGTTCTTCGTTGGTAGCCATGGCTGAAATAAATAGAGCTTCCTTCAGGCCCAAAAAGTCCCCTTCTATGATGTGTTGTATGTGTATTTATAGGTAGAAATTCGGTTAGGGTTGAGTGGCCACGTGGCAGCTTCAGAGTAAATCTCGGAAGTAGTGGAGAACATGGGGAAGTGGTTACCAGGTCGTGCTTTGCCAAGTGGAGTCCGATCCGCAATTGTAGGAGTCGGTTATGCCAAGAGAAGAGGTCAAACCCCGTGTGCAGAAACAGGTCCAGTCGGTTCGGATCGGATCCGAACCGAACCGGTTGTTCGAGCAGATTGCCAGCACGCACTTCTGTGCAGAATACTTCAGGAGGTTCGGGTAGAGGGTACTCCGATCCGATCCGGAGAGGGGGATACGATCCGATCCGAAAGGAGGGATCCGATCCGATCCGGAGAGGGGGATCCGATCCGATCCGAAAGGAGGGATCCGATCCGATCCGGAGACGGGGATCCGATCCGATCCGAAAGGAGGGATCCGATCCGAATGGGGGATCCGATCCGGTGCCATTTGCATGTATAATTCAAATTTTCCATCTTTCTATCACTCCATCCAAGTGATCGCCAATCAATGTAAGTTCATACTCAAGTCCCTGGCTTTGGGTAGCCTGGTCACAAAGCAGGCTAACAGGCATATCCATTCTTAAACAATTATTCATGTTCATCATAGGTTTTTCAATTACAGTATTCAGTTTCAACACATTTAAGCAGATTAGTCATTTTAACAGATTAAACATCTCCGCAAGTTACAGCTGGTTACTTAAAGTTCCATCATCATGTTCTGCTCAATCTTGGAATGAGCTTACAGATTTACGTAGCCAAATTACGGTCCTAATTCATGATATAACATTCTTCCAAGTTTTAGTCAATTTGTACAACACAGATTGTGCCCCAAAAGACCCCAGTCATGATTCATAATACAAGTTAAGCCAAATTATAGTATTTGATTACAGTGTATGCCAATTAACCAAAATCCTAAGTTAGACGTGTTCACACTTAACAGTTATCCCTATTTCATTGTAGGTTTTCATGCCCTTTTCCACAATATACCCCTTCTTCCAAGTCATAAATCATCATATATAGTATGCCCCTAAATTTAGGTCTTAAATTACAACATGTGTTATACCCCTAAATTCCAAGTTATATTTTCCAACACACTTTATGCCTCAGATTAATCTTTCCCAATGATTCCCAATTTTGCGCGTTCGCATATTTCAGCATTAGGCCTAGGCTCGAAGGTAGCCTGGCTATAAAAATAAAAAGGGAAGAAGAGGGAGAGAAGAGAGTAAAAAATCAAGTATGTAATGGCATAAATAGGCATATAAGAGCAAATCTGATGAACATAAATAGGCATATAAGAACAGATCTGATGAACAGAAATAGGCATAGTCTCAGATTCAGGTTTATTAACATGTCAGGATTACAATTAAATTTCATTTCTAAAAGTAACATGAACTCACCGTGGTTTTCTTTAAAAGAAATAGGTGTTGCTATTGTAGATCTATTCTCTTTTAATCCTAATCTGACTTGAAGAAGAAGAAGGACTTATTTTAATTTAGATTTGAGCAACATGGAGACGCCATGAAATTTTGTGGAGAAAACAATAGGTCTAGGGTTTTTTATATAGCACAGGAGTCATGAACCAGGCCAAGAAAACAGTCCAGACACGAAGAAACGCACCTACCTAGATCTTGGTTGGGGGAGGGGGGAAGGAGGGGGCGACACCCCTATAGTGGGGTCGACACCCATGTCGACACTCCTTGGAGGGGGTCGATACCCTTGAGCAGGAAATTTCCCGCTCACCCAGTTTTGGTCGAATTTGATTTTTGGACCTATTTTGTTAATTAATTATTATTTAATTTAATTTTGCTTAATCCTTAAATCTTCTGAGCTTCATAACTTCTTCATATGGTGTCTGATTTACGCAAACTCGGACTCCATCCTAAGAAGAATTCCGAGACGAACGCAATGGCACAACACGTTTCCCTTAATTTTTCTTCCAAAAATTAATTATTCTTTAATTTGTCACTTTTTATATTCTTAGAAAATACGGGGTGTTACAATAATAGTGTCTATCAACCACAACTAAATAATCATCTAGCAAAACATTTGCATCTCACACTCAACATACATAGTATATAATCAAAACGCGAGCACTTATTGAATTATGGATTTATATCTATGACAAGCTATGGAAACACCTTTCGATAGTGTATCACTAGAGAGGAATACACTGGGTTCAACAAGAACATCTTCCAACCCAGCCACACGTGATCGACCACTCATTTCGTTTGAGTGTATTGAATTTATATCACCAACGATTGGGATCAAAAACTGTTTTTCCGAATGTGACAACATCGAATAAAATAAAGAATGAAATGAATTTCTCTAGATAGGTGATAATACACCCTAATTAGGAGCTACCCACTTAGCCATGTTGCCTGCTCGATTTTTGTCATTTCCCGTTTGTTGAGGCCTGAGGCTACGCTTACATACTTTTCATTGATAGCACAATCACCTTGAATGCTACATTTTCAGTTCCATAAATCATTAGTTAATGTACAAAAATATATTTTGGATATTATACTAAAAGAATAAATTCTCCGCTACCATATATATTTATACAATATGCGATCATTGGAAATACTCTGTCAGACATTCGTCCATACAACTTCGTTTTTGGACGAACGAAACCAAAGGCACAATTTCCATTAATCCATCTTAGGAAATTTCTACATAGGATTAATAGAAATGCCCTTGCACTTTACTCCGTCTTCGATTATCTTCATATAATCTGATTCGCAATGCTACTGCTAGTACGGAGTAGTTCTTGGATAATAATACAACCAGTCTCTCCATATTGACAACGATAGTGGTCAATAGTTCGATAATCGGTTATTTAACTATGGAAGAAAAAAAAACATTCATTCAAAGCATCAAACAAATCACTCGGCCTTTTAATTAATATTTCATTAATTAAATCACTTCTTCATTTCCTTACCAATATTTGTTAACCAATATTTTCAATACTCATCTTGGCCTCTTATGCTATTTGGAAAACATTTCCATATATCACATTCTTTTATTTTCTTTACTTAGAAAATATCTCCTATTTATAATTAGAAACATTTCATTTACTTCTTCCTTTCATGACCATTCATTTCTATACTTAGGAAATATTTATTATTATATTTCCAAAATCTCACTTACTTGGGTTAAAACGAATGTTGTGTAAAACATCATTACAACAACCCTAAATACTGCATTTAACTAAATGTTATTCAAACATTGATCTTTGAGACCAAATTTTGATATTTATCAGTTAATAATGAAACCAATCAAGTTGGGGTATAATTACCTCGCTGGCCTTGACTTAAAACATCTTAACTTCAAAACAGACAAGACTTCTCACACCCCATAATTTTAACAACACTAATTAAATAAATATTCAGAATTAAGGGAAACGGACTACGCCATTGCGTTAGTCTCGGAATTCTGGTCAAAATAGACACCTGGTTTGCATAAAATAGACGCCGTATGAAGAAGTTATTAATGTTTGAAGTTTGTATACACATAAGAAGAATATATATGAATAAAATAAGTCCAGAAATTCAAAACAATTCAAATTCGAGCAGAAAAAGGGAGAAGGAAATTTCCCACCCATTGGTGTCGACGCTATCAAGGGGGGGTCGACCCACCTGCCGATCCAAGCAAAATTCCATTTTCTGAACGTAGACTCCTTTCTTGACCAGATTCGTTGATCCTAGGCTATAAATTAGACCCTATACCCATTGTTTTCTTCACTAAAAACAATGGAGAACTAGATGTTGCCTCTGCCCAAATTAAATTAAGCCTTTTCTTATTCAACAATCAAGTCATTTAAGTTTAGAGATCTATGATTCAATATCTGCTATCCCACTTTTATTTCTTAGATCCAATCATGGTGAGTCTACATTAATTTTAGATCTAAATGCTTAAAAGTTAATCTTGACATGACTATAAACTAGATCTAAGCCTACGACTATTTGAATCATATCATATCTGTCATAGTCTGTGTATCTAAGTTATTTTGACATGACTATAAATTAGATCTAAACCTGTGACTGTTGAATCATGTCAGATCTATCATTATTTGTAGATCTAATTCACCGTTTAGATCTCATCATGCATGTCCTTATTATGTTCATGGTTAATTCAGTGCAATTGTCATAACAGATATGTTATTAGTTGGGTATCTAATTCATTGTTTAGATCTCATGATGCCTGTTTATGATGTCCTTATTATATTAGAATCAGCTCTACTATCACATGTTCAACAGATCTGTTCATGTATGTCTATCTTGTCATTATGTCTAACTTTGTTACTATGTGTTTATTAGTTACTATGCCTATTTCTGCCCTTATATGTCAATCTTGCTATTATGTTCATTTTTGTCATCTTTGCTTCTTCTTTTCTTTTTTTTATTTTTATAGCTAGGCTACCTTCGAGCCTAGGCATGTCGCTAAAATATGCAAACACGTGAAATTGGGAATGAGAGAAAAACGTTAAAATTGGGGCATAACTTGTATTGGGAAATTTAGGCATAACTTAAATTAAAAATATGAATGTAGATTTGGGGAATAAACCAAAATTGTGATTAAAGACCTTAATTTGGGGCATATGGTTCATTATGAACATGACTTAGGAAAGGGACATGAAAACCTATAATGACAAAGGAATAATTGGTTAATAACGGAAATGACTAGAATTACAGTAATTTGAAATTGTAACTGTGCTAAGGCATAAGGTTAGATTACACTTGTGGTGGAAGTCTGCCCGGACCCACCTGGCATATCCAGCAATTACAAGAAGTGAATCTAATGTGAGGGGTCTAAGTGCATAAACATGTAACATGCTAAGACACGAGGTTAAGTCCAACTTGTGGAAGAAGTCTGCCCGGACCGGCCCGGCGCATCCAGCATCCACAAGTTGTAGACTTAATGTGGGAATTCTAGCGTATTATAACCATAAATGGATAAATGGTAATGAATTGGAGTAAACGGGGAATGATAGTATCCTATTACAATTAATTACTTTAATGAGAATGTTATATAACAGGTAGACTTGTCTTAGAGACAAGTGGAAATTATAACATAAGTTATAATAAAAGGAAAGGAAGCTTATTAGTAAACCTTAGTTAAGAGAACTAAGTTAATAAGTAAACAACGACAAGTTGTAGTGATATGTTAAACAGAAAATAGGTGATCTGGGATGAAATATACTTAATTACATATTAAGTAAAACATGTTATTGTAACTATGGGATCAGGCAGTGAATAATACAAAAGGGATTGTAAGATTACTTCTATTAATTACAATCTAGGGGTGAAAGATTGTAGATCACTTCCGTTAATTAAAATCTAAAAGAATAACATGTGATGGGACTTATTAATAAAATTAAATGGATTAAGATATATATATATATATATATATATATATATATATATATGAAATTAATAAGCGAATGGAACTTGGCAACTCGAAAAGGAGTCAATGCGAATGGGGATAACATGTTAACCTGTAATACTTAACCCATTTGAGTCCATAGGGATTACCTAAACATGTTAACTTGAGTAGGGGTTAAGTAAACTTGCTTGGAACAGTGGGAGGGTTAAGTATATCTTAGGGTGGTGGGTAATATATATATATATATATATATATATATATATATATATAGATACACACACACACACACCCACAAACTTAACTTGTGGGGTTATGCAATCTTTTACTCTGGTATGGCATGAATCTTTTTACTCCGGTATTGCATGCAATCTGTTACTCTGCTATGGCATAACCTGTGGAAAACCTAGTACTAGGGATACAAGCCTAGGGGGAGCTTGTATCATCTTGTGTGTAGGAACCATTTCAGTCTGTAACCCATATATATGTATCAAACGAGTACCCCAAACTAGGTCGGAGTCGGGGCACGCTTACTAGGCTGATTATTAGAGATCCAAAATGAAGGGGCAGTGTGGGCGGCGTGTTCCGAACAGGTTATGTGCGTGCATAGGTCCGAACAAGAGGTGGCTAAGACGTCGTAACATTAGTAGATATGGTTGTGCACACCCCAAAAACAAAGAGTTGCCACTTTAGGAAGTGATACATCCTACCGTGGGGACAACACAGGGTATCTATGGAGTAGGGAGCCGATCGATTGGTGTAGTAATTTGGGTACATCTAGACTTTGGTATGTTTAGGATCTCGTTAATATTGTTAGGGGTAACTCCAGTATGTTTAGTTGGGCTGCCTATTGATTGTATGGGGTTAAACCTCTCATTAGAAGTACGCCTAAGTCCACCATCTTGTAGTTGTAGGGATCATCTCATTCTGGTTATACTAGTATTGGTTCAGAGAGATAGAAAGTATTAGAGAAACGCAATATATTCTATCATGTTTATCCTATTTACCTTGTCATACCTGCCTTATTGTGCTGTTATCCATCTCTCCAGTTTATATGCCTGTCATGATATTTTTACTTATTTATATGCTAAAAGTAATTGGACTCACCGTACTTTATATCTGAACTATTTTTTTCCTTTTCTTTCTCTTCCGTTTCCCAACCCCCCAAGGTTCTCAAGGTGGGAATACTCAAGTTTGATCAGGATTCTGCTTTCATCTTGCTTGGAGCTGCTTACATGTACTGCTTGATTTCATATCTCTCTCTACTATGGTTGTGTCTTAGTTATTATGCTTCTTTTATTATTGTACTATGATGATTTAAGTACAAAACAGAAGTTTTAAATTGATATACTAGGTTTTATGCATTTCATATGTATGACGTAACCATGTTTTGAACTACGATGTTTTCTGCTTAATAAAATTTTGAATTCCATTGCTATTCATTATATGTCTTGTAATGTTTCTATTTCTATTTACCCATAATGCTTCACAAAACTTAATGCATTCTCTTAATGAGTGACATTAACGGACGTGGGGTGTCACACTTGGTATCAGAGCTGAAGATTACCAGATCGGATAAAAGATTTTGAAAATTGTTTTCAAAAAGGTTTTAAAAAGAAGCATTTTCAAAAGAAAAGTCTATTTTGAAAAACATATTCCCTAAAGTCATAGGGAATATCTTCCGTTTCTTCGTTTGAATCCCTTTTTCCTCTTCATTTAGCATGTCTAGGGAACCTAATATTCCCAAGGGCGTCCAAGTACCGGACTGGTTCCGTAGATATCTCAAGGTTAGGCACCCATCGGGAGCCAAGGAGACGTCCCTCTCCCAGCTATAGCTGTTGTCCCTCCACCATCGCGAGTAGGTAAATCCTCTAAGAAATGTCGTGGCTGTAAGCTCTTGGGTCATTTGGTCAAAATTACCGAAAAAGGAAGAACGCTTGCTTCAACTGTGGTGAGGTCGGATACTATAAGAGGGAATGCCCAAAGAAACAAGGACAGGACCAAAGGGCAGGTGTATGTTCTCATGGTCAGTGTACTGGATAGAGTTAGTAAAGTTTCCGTTGAATGTATGATTTCCCTTTCCAATTATCCAGTTAGAACTCTTTTTGATTCTGGCGCTTCGCATTCTTTTATATCTGATTTTGTGGTTGTGTCTCTGCACCTTAGTACTAGTATGGCTGTAGATCCCGTAGTTGTTTCAAACCCCAATAGGGGTACGATCTATCTGTTTATGATTTGTCGGGGTTTGATAATATTCGTATTAGGCGTCAAGTTTGAGTGCGACGCATATTGTAACTACCCAAATTCCGATGGACCGATTTTTTTTTTCAAAAATCCAATCCACCAAAACCCGAGTTGGTTGCTCTGGTATCCTGCAGAAAAAGACAGAAAAAAGAGATATGTCAGAGTTCGGAAAACACCTTAGAGCGGAAGGAGTAAAATATAATATATTTAAAACATAGCTTTACCTTAATCATAATACTGCTTAATCAGTATTTCCAAAGCCATAACTCTCTATCTAACCTGCGAATGTTATGAGAAGGGGGTCAAAACGTAAGTTCTGTGTGAATGAATTTAAACTTCTTGAATAATCCTACATATATCGTTCGAATACATTTTCTTATTTATTAGGTCATACGTGTTATTAGCACTCAAAGCTTACACACACGTCGCACCCATCTACTCCCTAGTAGATTAACCTAATATAATGTATATGTAGCTACCCACATACGGAGGTACAGCCCATGGTACCTCACTTGCACGGTCTCCACCGTATCATCACAGTGATATACGCAGTCCCCCATCTTATGTCATAGTAACATACATTCCTCTTATGTATAATACAAGACTATACCCGCATAGGATTACTATAATTATATTATGTAAACATAACGACTACCATTATCGAATAGTGCCCTCTAGTCAACGATACACCACCCAGAGCAGACATGGTTGCATCTAGACTTTCCCACGTACGTATCGTTAAGCGTGTTCGATGCCTAACCCTCACACCCATCGTGTGTGTGTGCCCGAGTTCCGTGGCAGGGCTACACGAGAAACACGGAACTCGGTCGGGAGCTTTTATCATATCTGTGTAAGGCCCGCCGTTAAGAGCCTCTAGCACAAATATCCCTAGGATTTGTTTTCCATGGTGGCTATGGCCCCACCTTGGCCCCTCCCTTAACTAGTGAAGACTACGAGAGCTAAGCGACAAGCCCCTAAGAAAACAATCTAAACATCCATGCGGCATCTCCCCTCAACCACTGTCCCACGACAGTGAATGGTTAATGGTATCTTGGGTCTAGCTCTAGTCTTCCCGCATCCTACTGGCTTTGGTGACAGGCACTCGATGAACTACTATCCTTGTTGCTCCTGACCCTCGACCTCCGTTGAGGCAGCCGTCGAATCACCCTTTCCGTCACCTCGTAAAGCATTTTGACTGTCAAGTTATTCTTGCAGTCAAGGCCCACCCACCTAGTAGTTACGCGCAGACCCAACCTCTTCGGGCACAGCCTGAAACAACTGCCACCACATAGAGGACTACTAGGAGCACCCTTAACGTCTCAAGAAGCCGCGTGCTTCCCCTTCCAGTCCGTTGGAGCCGCCAAATTAACAAACGAGCGTTCTCCTCGTGCATTATGACACCGTGATGATCTACCTTGTTGGGTTACCCATCCTACAACGTACGGACTGCTTCAAGTGCCTTAGTTTTATATGTCATTAGGCCCTAAGTCTAACCATTTATTTTGCGCTTGTGCCACCTCGTCAACTTTCTCATTTAACTTGGTTATTCACATTAGCTTCCTTTTTTCGTATTTACCAAGTTACCCTTGCTTATTAATTCAGTTTACACTTACTCCACTTAAGTCTGTTAATAAGCCCACAACATATTATTTTCCAATTTCATAAATTATCCCCTTTTAGGGTTACAACAACATGTTATACTTAATTCATAGTTAAGTATGCCTTATCCCACATATATACTGATTTGGAGAATAACCCCTAAACACCAGCCCCGAAGACCGAAATCCACATCAGATTGGCACCCAGAGAATTACTCAACCCAACTAACATATATGATTCCATTTTGCTTCTTTTCCATTCATCTAACTTATATCATTTTTAATTTCACATTTCTCCTTCCCAAACCATTTAATTTAAGTATATCTTTACATATAAGTTATCTCATCTTCCTTATCGTTTCCTATAACTTATCTTGTCCTATAAGTTATAATTTCCACCTATTATCCTTTCTTGCCTCATTCAAGTTTATTCATAATAGGTTATCTATCATTCCCCATTTTCTTGTCATTAATTTTAGATTTGACTTGGTCTTTTTCGCTTACTTAACCCATTACTTAACTTTACCCAATTCAATTAATTTATAATACCGTTGTGGGTCCCATTTGGTTAAGCATATCTAAATTTTTGTTTCTCATGTCACCTGTGTCCCACTTAACCCCCTTTACTATAGTTTCCATGTCTTACACATGTCTTACTGCGGTTAAGTCTACCTTAGTCATGTTTTACATGTCATTTATATCATCCACTTAACCCTTTAACCATACCCATGTCACCTACATGTCTTATTATGGTTAGTGTTTCTTAATTTATTTATTACGCTGTAACGATGTATGACCTCTCACATTAAACGTCTGCTTATGGTTGCTGGATTTGCCGGGCGGATCCGGGCAGTCTTACACCATAAACGCGCCTAACCTCTTGTCCTAAACTGTTACGCCTCTAGTTCTTGCCGTTGACTTCTCACATTAGGCGTCCTCTTGTGGTTGCTGGATTTATCGGGCGGTTCCGGGCAGTCTTACACCACAAACGCGCCTAACCTCGTGTCATAGGCGTTCATTAACAATCATCTTTCACCCAAACCCCAAATTCATGTCATGCTTTCCAAATTTAACTTAATTACAATTTGTTTTTCTATGCCTATTTCCAATTTATCATTAACTACACTAATTACATAATAGTTATCCAGATTTCGTATTACCCAAATTATCCAATTATAGCCAAATTAACCAATTCCATGTTATTCATACCCAAACATACCAATTTCCAATATTCAATTATACCCAATTTCATATAATCAGTATTTTCCCAATATATATATATATATATATATGTATATATATATCCCAACATTCCCACGTTCAATCATATAATCTAATTCACCCTCTCGACTTATTTTTCAAGTCACAAATAATTTTTACCAATCCATGCTATCCAATTACATGTTGTTAAAATTAAGTTTATACCAATTCCATATCCAATCACAATTATGACAATTTGCATAAACCTAACATTTCAGTATAATTATGCCCATAATTCTATATAAAACCTTCCATTCCTAATATTACGCTCAAACCAACCCCTTTTCCTTTTCTAATTTCTCGTTCCCCTTTTAAACGCATAAATCCATGATAGACGTAGGCTTGAGATAGCCTAGTTATAAAAATAAAGAGGGAAAGGATAAAAAGAGAGAATTCAATCATAGGCACAAATAAAATAACTGATCTTATTGAATTATCATCATATTCATTATGGGGAATGGTAAACGATAGAGGCAATATTATACAACAAATATAGTTCAAATCCACTCACATTGACTGGATTGGAGAAATAAACGATTTGTTGTTGATGTAGTATGCTGATTTAATCTTCTTTTCTGATTATTGGTGAAGAGCTTGAATTGTTGATGAAGAATTCCTAATTTGATTTAGGTTTTAGAGGCGGCGGCTAAGAGAATTGAAAGTACAACAGCACAGAGGCATCTTGAGGAATTGCTATGAATTAGGGTTAGGTCTTGCTATGTACTTATAGGTGTAGAGAGTGTTTTAGAGCCGTAAGATTGACCTGGAAACCAGCAGATTCGTAAAGCACATTAAAACATGTCACAGGAACAGAACTACCCAGATCGGGGGGGGGGGGGGGGGGGGGGTAGGTCAACCCCCAGGTTAACCTGACCCCCAGGTCGACCCTAGGGTCGACCTGCCGAGTTGATGGGTGGGAAATTTCCCGCCCAGCTGACTGGGTCGAATTTAGAACTGTTTTGAATTTTTAGTTGAACTTTCTAAAGGCCATAACTCATCTATACGGAGTCCGATTTACGCAAACTTGTAGTCTATTCCAAGCAGAATTTTGAGATGAACGCAATGGTGATGTCCGTTCTACTTAATTCTTGAAATTTAAATTAAGTATCCTTATTTTAATATCATTTCTATTACATATACATCGTACATCACCACTATTTTCCTATTTATGCATATGTTTATATATACATATTTTTAATTATATTAAAAATGCAGGGTGTTACATTCTCTCATCCTTAATGAATTTCGTCCTCGAAATTCGATAAGAGTAAAATAGATAATCCCTCGCAATATTCATCCATCAAGTGTGCATTCAATTGTTGCAAACATTATGCACATGTGCAAAGTGAAATACATCATAGTAAACCATGTATGCCTAATTGGTACCACCTATATGTATGTAAACTTTTAAAAACGCTTTCTCAAATCATGATGCTCACATCCTAAATATACTTGCAGTTCTATATGAAAGAAAAATTGTTTTTGAAAAATTCTACAATATTTTTCATCCAAATTTTCCCACGCCCTTATAAAATAAGAGTGTAGTTCATCCAGTTGCCACGCCCAAAATCCTATAAATCACTTTTAAATTTCAAAATTCAGAAAAATCTAATTTTCCAAATTTTTAATCCTTATGCATTTAACGGAAAAACCTACATTTTCCCATTTTCTTTTAGCATTCTAGTTTAATTAATTTAAATTTTCGCGTTTTTCTCTGCTTCATATTTTTATGTTTTTATTTTACATGCCCAGCAAATTATAACAGAAAATTTTCTAATTAAACATTCGTAGATTACGTCAAAGTAAATTCTAGTAGATACTACCCTACTGATACAGCAATAGATGTCAGGTCCTATTGGAAGAAACTACGAATGAGATCCTCTATACCACCAATCTTACTATCCAGATGCTCCGTAAGCTGTCTAGCCCCCTCCCTGACCTCTAACTGCAAGTCCTGTAGCCCAACCCCTAACTGATCATAGGAGGTGCCCATCTCCTGCAGCATCTGTTGTTGATTCTGTCACAACTCAACCTGTGTCTGGAGCATCTCCTGCTGTGTCTTCAGGATGTCCTGGTGATCTCTAACTAACTGAGTTTGTTGCTCAAAAACTATTCTCAATTCCGCCCTCCAATCTGACTCTCTAGAAATCCAAGGGTCCCACCCAGATGTACCAGAAGTACCCTATCCTGGAGCCTGGGAAGTCCAAGCACCTCCCCGGGCCTGCTCCGCCTGATATGGGTCTGATCCTACCGGCGGTACATACTGGGGCTCTCCATCATGTTTGGGCTGATAGTCACCACCCTATGGTTCCTGAACATTCTCCTCCTGTACATGTTCCCTCCTCCTCATCTCCTCCATCATGCTCCATGGGCTAAGGCTCTAATAAATCATGTAGGTGCATATGCATCCTCGTCAGTGCGGACAAATCTATAATACTGTAGGGATGAGAAGGATGTGATATATAACCTTCCTTTCGCAGAGGAACATTGCTTCGTGTAAAAACTACGGTCCATAAATTTCCGAAAGAAATGTTTGACTGCCTCGCCTCTCTAGTAGAGTCATAATGCTGTAGGATAGTGCGAGCCCAATTTATCTGAATACCCCCAAAAATAGCATACGTGGCTCGGTTAAGGATTTGTGTTATCCTATCAAATCCACCAGTCTATCCAACAATATTATACTGTAAAATCCGAATAATAAATCTAGCTAACAGACGTAGATGGGTATAATCCCAAATCCTCTCGTACTCATCGTAGAAAATTCGACGCCATACAGCTAAATTAGTCATCTCAAGATCCCCTAACTCGTGGCCCGTACTACGGATATTCAACATTTTCCCAAACTGTATTTCATTGAAACTAATGATGGTTCCCTTTACATCCGAATTATATGTAATCAAATCCTCATTGTCTACCCCAACTTCTAAATTAGCATCAAAAAGTCTTACTAACCTCTTGTAGCCTTTTTGCTCAACTGTATTAACATCCAAAATTGCGATTAAACCCGCCTCCGCAAATAAACCCTCCAAAGGTGTTCCAACAAAATCACCAAACTTAACCGGACGACCTAATAAAAACTTCAAACCTGCAGTGTTGACGTACGCCTCGACTATATCTCACCGAGTGTTGCACCAAGCGATTTCTTGAGGCGTATATTGGGGAAACGAGACAAGAAGGGTAGGTTGGTCCGCCATGGCGAATTAAGCTCGAATTGAGAGCGGAAAGGTATAGATCTTGGTAGAGGAGAGTTCTATCTTCGATTTAGAGGTAATTTTGTGTGAAATAGTGGAGATTTGAAGTGGTGGGAGCTGAAAAACGTGGTGGAGGAGGTGGGTTTCATGCTCCCTGTAATGGAGCACCTGGAATGATGGAATGGAGCTGAAGGCCTTCGGCCCTTTTTTTCTGCACTAGGCAGGTCAACACACAGGTCGACCTCCCTATAGGCAGTTTGACACACAGGTCGACCTCCCTATGGGCACGTCGACAAAAGTGTCGACCTATATATATATATATATATATATATATATATATATATATATTTCACTTCACTTATATTGCATTCCGCCTTTCTCCGTCTTCTTTCTTGATGGTTACTGGCGACTGTCTATTCTTCTTGCACATGTTCCAACTCCATAAATTGAAACTTAAGCGTAACATGAAGTCTTAAATATCCATTTTTATGTACACCTTTTTGCTTTTTCTTAAAAGTTCAATTTTTTTTATCTCCATTTTTAATGTACGGGGTAAAATCTAATTTTCCTTTTCCAGATCTATTTCTCAAGCGGGCTCCTATACTAACCTAGGCTTATATATATATAATATTTATATTTTTCTTTAAAAAAAATTCAAATACGCTCACTCATAATTTTTCCCTAGGAAAACTAAACCTAGGCTCTGTTACCAAATGTAACTACCCATATTCCGACGGACCGATTTTTTTTCAAAAATCATATCCACCGAAACCCGAGTTGGTTGCTATGGTATCCTGCAGAAAAGGCAGAAAAAAGAGATATGTCAGAGTTCAGAAAACACCTCATAGCGGAAGGAGTAAAATATAATATATTTAAAACATAGCTTTACTTTAATCACAATACTGCTCAATCAGTATCCCCAAAGCTATAAGTCTCTGTCTAACCTGCGAATGTTATGAGGAGGGGGTCAAAACATAAGTTCTTTGTGAATGAATTTAAACTAGACTTCTTGAATAATCCTACATATACCGTTCGATTATATTTTCTTATTTATTAGGTCATATGTGTTATTAGCACTCAAAGCTTACACACACGTCGCACCCATCTACTCCCTAGTATATTAACCTTAGCTACTCTCATTCGGAGGTACACCCCATGGTACCCCACTTGCACGGTCTCCACCGTATCATCGCAGTGATATACGCAGTCTCCCATCCTATGTCATAGTAACATACATTCCTCTTATGTGTAATACAAGACTACACCCGCATAGGAATACTATAATTATATTATGTAAACTTAACGACTACCATTATCGAGTAGTGCCCTCTAGTCTACGATACACCACCCAGAGCAGACATGGTTGTATCTAGACTTCCCTACGTATGTATCGTCAAGCGTATTCGATGCCTAACCCGCACACCCATCATGTGTGCGTGTCCGAGTTCTATGGCAGGGCTACACAAGAAACACGGAACTCGGTCGGGAGCTTTCCTCATATCTGTGTAAGGCCCGCCTTTAAGAGCCTCTAGCAGAAATATCCCCAGGGTCTGTTTTCCTTTTTTTCGTATTTACCAAGTTACCCTTGCTTATTAATTCAGTTTACACTTACCCCACTTAAGTCCGAACTTAAGCCCACAACATGTTATTTTCCAATTTCATAAATTATTCCCTTTTAGGGTTACAACAATATGTTATACTTAATTCATAGCTAAGTATGCCTTATCCCACATATATACTAATTTGGAGAATAACCCCCTAAACACCAGCCCCGAAGACCGAAATCCACATCAGACTGGCACCCAGAGAATTGATCAACCCAACCAACATATATGATTCCAATTTGCTTCTTTTCCATTCATATAACTTATATCATTTTTAATTTCACATTTCTCCTTCCAAACCATTTAATTTAAGTACATCTTTACATATAAGTTATCTCATCTTCCTTATTGTTTCCTATAACTTATCATTTCCCATAAGTTATAATTTCCACCTATTATCCTTTCTTGTCTCATTCAAGTTTATTCGTAATAGGTTATCTATCATTCCCCATTTTCTTATCATTAATTTTAGATTTGACTTAGTCTTTTTCACTTACTTAACCCGTTACTTAACTTTACCCAATTCAATTAATTTATAATACCGTTGCGGGTCCCATTTGGTTAAGCATATCTAAAATTTTGTTTCTCATGTCACCTGTGTCCCACTTAACCCCCTTTACTATAGTTTCCATGTCTTACACATGTCTTACTACGGTTAAGTCTACCTTAATCATGTTTTACATGTCATTTATATCATCCAATTAACCCTTTAACCATACCCATGTCACCCACATGTCTTATTATGGTTAGTGTACCTTAACTTATTTATTACGCTGTAACGATGTATGACCTCTCACATTAGACGTCCGCTTATGGTAGCTGGATTTGCCGGGCGATTCCGGGCAGTCTTACACCATAAACGCGCCGAACCTCGTGACATAAACCGTTACGCCTCTAGTTCTTGTTGTTGACTTTTCACATTAGGCGTCCGCTTGTGGTTGCTGGATTTGCCAGGCGGTTCCAGGAAGTCTTACACCACAAACGCGCCTAACCTCGTGTCATAGGCATTCATTAATCGTCTTTCACCCAAACCCCAAATTCATGTCATGCGTTCCAAATTTAACTTAATTACAATTTATTTTTCTATGCCTATTTCCAATTTATCATTAACTAAACCAATTACATAATAGTTAGCCAAATTTCATATTACCCAAATTATCCAATTATAGCCAAATTCACCGATTCCATGTTATTCATACCCAAACATGCCAATTTCCAATATTCGATTATACCCAATTTCATATAATCAGTATTTTCCCTATATATATATATATATCCCAACATTCCCACGTTCATACATATAATCTAATTCACCCTCTAGACTTATTTTTCAAGTCACAAATAAGTTTTACCAATCCATGCTATCCAATTACATGTTGTTAATATTAAGTTTATACCAATTCCATATCCAATCACAATTATGACAATTTGCATAAACCCAACATTTCAGTATAATTATGCCCATAATTCTATACAAAACCTTCCATTCCTAATATTACGCTCAAACCAACCCCTTTTCCTTTTTTTAATTTCTCGTTCCCCTTTTAAACGCATAAATCCATGATAGACGTGGGCTCAAGATAGACTAGTTATAAAAATAAAGAGGGAAAGGATAAAAAGAGAGAATTCAAATGTAGGCATAAATAAAATAACTGATCTTATTGAATTATCATCATATTTATTATGGGGAATGGTAAACGATAGAGGCAATATTATACAACAAATATAGTTCAAATCCACTCACATTGACTGGATTGGAGAAATAAACGATTTGTTGTTGATGTAGAACGCTGGTTTAATCTTCTTTTCTGATTATTGGTGAAGAGCTTGAATTGTTGATGAAGAATTCCTAATTTGATTTATGTTTTAGAGGCGACGGCTAAGAGAATTGAAAGTTCAGCATCACAGAGGCGTCTTGTGGAATTGTTATGAATTAGGTTTAGGTCTTGCTATGTACTTATAGGTGTAGAGTGTGTTTTAAAGCCATAAGATTGACTTGGAAACCACCAGATTCGTAAAGCACATTAAAACACATCACAGGAACGGAACTACCTAGATCTGGAGGGAGGGGGGTAGGTCGACCCCCAGGTCGACCCTAGGGTCGACCTGCCTAGTTGATGGTTGGAAAATTTCCCGCCCTGCTAACTGGGTCGAATTTCGAACTGTTTTGAATTTTTAGTTGAACTTTTTAATGGCCATAACTCATCCATACGGAGTCCGATTTACGCAAACTTGGACTCTATTCCAAGCAGAATTCCAAGACGAACGCAATGGTGATATCCGTTCTACTTAATTCCTGAAATTTAAATTAAGTATCCTTATTTTATTATCATTTCTATTACATACACATCATACATCACCATTATTTTCCTATTTATGCATATATTTATATATGCACATTTTTAATTATATTAAAAATGCGGGGTGTTACATTCTCTTACCCTTAAAGAATTTCGTCCTCGAAATTCGGTAAGAGTAAAATAGATAATCCCTCGCAATATTCATCCATAAAGTGTGCATTCAACTGTTGCAAACATTGTGCACATGTGCAAAGTGAAATACATCATTAGTATACCATGTATGCCTAATTGGTACCACCTATATGTATGCAAACTTTTAAAAACACTTTCTCAAATCATGATGCTCACATCCTAAATATACTTGCAGTTCTATATGAATGAAAATTTGTTTTTGAAAAATTCTAAAATATTTTTCGTCCAAATTTTCCCACTCTCTTATAAAATAAGAGTGTAGTTCATCCAGTTGCCACGCCCAAAATCCTATCAATCACTTTTAAATTTCAAAATTCAGAAAAATCTAATTTTCCAAATTTTTAATCCTTATGCATTTAACGGAAAAACCTATATTTTCCCGTTTTCTTTTAGCATTCTAGTTTAATTAATTTAAATTTTCTCGTTTTTCTCTACTTCATATTTATATGTTTTTATTTTACATGCCCAGCAAATTATAATAGAAAATTTTCTAATTAAACATTCGTTGATTACGTCAAAGCAAATTCTAGTACATTACTACAACTAGATAAAAGAGAGACAGTCATACACTACATAATAAGATACTACCCTGCTGATATAGTAATAGAGGCCAGGGCCCTATTGGAAGAAACTACGAATGGGATCCTCTATACCACCAATCTTACTATCCAGATGCTCTGTAAGCTGTCTAAGCCCCTCCTTGACATCTAACTGCAAGTCCTGTAGCCCAGCCCCTAACTGATCAAAGGAGGTGCCCATCTCCTGTAGCATCTGCTGTTGAGTCTGTCCCAACTCAACCTGTGTCTGGAGCATCCCCTGCTGTGTCTTCAGGATGTCCTGGTGATCTCTAACTAACTGAGTTTGTTGCTCAAAAACTGTTCTCAATTCCTCCCTCCAATCCGACTCTCTGGAAATCCAAGGGTGCCACCCAGATGTACTGGAAGTACCCCATCCTGGAGCCTGGGAAGTCCAAGCACCTCCCCAAGCCTGCTCTTCCTGATATGGGTCTGATCCTGCAGTGGTACATATTGGGGCCCTCCATCATGTTCGGGCTGATAGTCACCACCCTATGGTTCCTGCATATGCTCCGCCTGTACATATTCCTCCTCCTACTTATCTCCTCCATCATGCTCCATGGGCTGAGGCTCTAATAAATCATGTAGGTGCATATGCATCCTCGTCAGTGCGGCCAAATCTATAATACTGGAGGGATGAGAAGGATGTGATGTATAACCTTCCTTTCGCAGAGGAACATTGCTTCGTGTAAAAACTACGGTCCATAAATTTCCGAAAGAAATGTTTGACTGCCTCGCCTCTCTAATAGAGTCATAATACTGTAGGATAATGTGAGCCTAATTTATCTGAATAGCCCCAAAAATAGCAAACATGGCTCGTTTAAGGATTTGTGTTATCCTATCAAATCCACCAGTCTGTCCAACAATATTATACTGTAAAATCCGAATAACAAATCTAGCTAATGGACGTAGATGTGTATAATCCCAAATCCTCTCGTACTCATCGTAGAAAATCCAACGCCATACAGCTAAATTAGTCATCTCAAGATCCCCTAACTCGTGGCCCGTACTACGGATATTCAACATTTCCCCAAACTGTATTTCATTGAAACTAATGATGGTTCCCTTTACATACGAATTATATGTAATCAAATCCTCATTGTCTACCCCAATTTCTAAATTAGCATCAAAAAGTTTTACTAACCTCTTGTAGACTTTTCGCTCGACTATATTAACATCCAAAATTGCGATTAAACCCGCCTACGCAAATAAACCCTCCAAAGGTGCTCCAACAAAATCACCAAACTTAACCGGACGGCCTAACAAAAACATCAAACCTGCGGTGTTGACGTACGCCTCGACTATATCTCTCCGAGTGTTGCACCAAGCGATTTCTTGAGGCGTAAGTTGGGGAAAAGAGACAAGAAGGGAAGGTTGGTCATCCATGGTGAATTAAGCTTGAGATGAGAGGGGAAAGGTATAGATCCGGGTAGAGGAGACTTCTAGCTTCGATTTAGAGGTAATTTTGTGTGAAATAGTGGAAAGTTGAAGTGGTGGGAGCTGAAAAACGTGGTGGTGGAGGTGGTTTTCGTGCTCCCTGTAATGGAGCACCTGGAACGATGGAATGGAGCTGAAGGCCTTCGGCCTTTTTTCTGCACTAGGCAGGTCGACACTAAGGTCGACCTCCCTATAGGTAGTTTGACACACAGGTCGACCACCCTATGGGCGCGTCGACAAAAGTGTCGACCTATATATATATATATCACTTAACTTATTTTTCGTTCTGCCTTTCTCCGTCTTCTTTCTTGATGGTTACTAGCGACTGTCTATTCTTCTTGCACATGTTCCAATTCCATAAATTGAAACTTAAGCGTAACATGAAGTCTTAAATATCCATTTTTATGTGAACCTTTTTTCTTTTTCTTAAAAGTTCAAATTTTTTTTTGATCTCCATTTTTATTGTACGTGGTAAAATCTAATTTTCTTTTTCCAGATCTATTTCTCTAGCGGGCTCCTATACTAACCTAGGCTTATATATATATAATATTTATATTTTTCTTAAAAAAATACAAATACGCTCACTCATAATTTTTCACTAGGAAAACTAAACCTAGGCTCTGATACCAAATGTAACTACCCAGATTCCGATGGACAATTTTTTTTTCAAAAATCCAATCCACCGAAACCCGAGTTGGTTGCTCTGGTATCCTGCAGAAAAAGACAGAAAAAAGGAGATATGCCAGAGTTCAGAAAACACCTCACAGCGGAAGGAGTAAAATATAATATATTTAAAACATAACTTTACCTTAATCACAATACTGCTTAATCAGTATCCCCAAAGTTATAAGTCTCTGTCTAACCTGCGAATGTTATGATGAGGGGGTCAGAACATAAGTTCTGTGTGAATGAATTTAAACTACACTTCTTGAATAATCCTACATATACCATTCGATTACATTTTCTTATTTATTAGGTCATACGTGTTATTAGCACTCAAAGCTTACACACACGTCGCACCCATCTACTCCCTAGTAGATTAACTTAATATAATGTATATGTAGCTACCCTCATACGGAGGTACACCCCATGGTACCCCACTTATACGGTCTCCACCATATCATCGCAGTGATATACGCTGTCTCCCATCTTATGTCATAGTAACATACATTCCTCTTATGTATAATACAAGACTAAACAAACATAGGATTACTATAATATATTATGTAAACATAACGACCGCCATTATCGAATAGTGCCCTCTAGTCTACGATACACCACCCAGAGCAGATATGGTTGTATCCAGACTTTCCCACATGCGTATCGTCAAGCGTATTCGATGCATAACCCATACACCCATCGTGTGTGCGTGCCCGAGTTCCATGGCAGGGCTACACAAGAAACACAGAACTTGGTCAGGAGCTTTCCTCATATCTGTGTAAGGCCCGCCTTTAAGAGACTCTAGCACAAATATTCCTAGGGTCTGTTTTCCATGGTGGCTATGGACCCACTTCGGCCCCTCCCTTAACTAGTGAAGACTACGAAAGCTAAGCGACAAGCCCCTAAGAAAGCAATCTAAACATCCATGCGGCGTCTCCCCTCAACCACCGTCCCACGATAGTGAATGGTTAATGGTATCTTGGGTCTAGCTCTAGTCTTCTCGCATCCTACTGGCTGTGGTGACAGGCACTCGACGACCTACTATCCTTGTGGGTCCTGATCCTCCACCTCCGTTGATGCAGCCACCGAATCACCTTTTCTGTCACTTCCTACAGCATTCTGGCTGTCATGTTATTCTTGCAGTCAAGGCCCACCCACTTAGTAGTTAAGCGCAGACCCAACCTCTGCGGGCAAAGCCTGAAACATCTACCACCACACAAAGGACTACTAGGAGCACCCTTAACGTTGCAGGAAGCCGCGTGCTTCCCCTTCCAGTCCGTTGGAGCCGCCAAAATAATAAACGTGCATTCTCCTCGTGCCTTATGACACCGTGATGATCTACCTCGTTGGGTTATTCATCCTACAACGTACGGACTGCTTCAAGCGCCTTAGTTTTATATGTCATTAGGCCCTAAGTCTAACCATTTATTTCGCGCTTGTGCCACCTCGTCAACTTTCTCATTTAACTTGGTTTTTCACATTAGGTTCCTTTTTTCGTATTTACCAAGTTACCCTTGCTTATTAATTCAGTTTACACTTACCCCACTTAATTCTGGACTTAAGCCCACAACATGTTATTTTCCAATTTCATAAATTATTCCCTTTTAGGGTTACAACATCATGTTATTCTTAATTCATTGTTAAGTATGTCTTATCCCATATATATACTAATTTGGAGAATAAACCCGTAAACACCAGCCCCGAAGACCGAAATCCACATCAGACTGGCACCCACAGAATTGCTCAACCCAACCAACATATATGATTACAATTTGCTTCTTTTCCATTCATATAACTTATATCATTTTTAATTTCACATTTATCCTTCCCAAACCATTTAATTTAAGTATATCTTTACATATAAGTTATTCATCTTCCTTATCATTTCCTATAACTTATCTTGTCCCATAAGTTATGATTTCCACCTATTATCCTTTCTTGCCTCATTCAAGTTTATTCGTAATAGGTTATCTATCATTCGCCATTTTCTTGTCATTAATTTTAGATTTGACTTAGTCTTTTTCGCTTACTTAACCCGTTACTTAACTTTACCTAATTCAATTAATTTATAATACCGTTGTGGGTCCCATTTGGTTAAGCATGTCTAAATTTTTGTTTCTCATGTCACCTGTGTCCCACTTAACCCCCTTTACTATAGTTTCCATGTCTTACACATGTCTTACTACGGTTAAGTCTACCTTAGTCATGTTTTACATGTCATTTATATCATCCACTTAACCCTTTAACCATACCCATGTCACCCACATGTCTTATTATGGTTAGTGTTTCTTAATTTATTTATTATGCTGTAATGATGTATGACCTCTCACATTAGACGTCCGCTTATGGTTGCTGGATTTGCCGGGCGGCTCCGGGAAGTCTTACACCATAAACGCGCCTAACCTCGTATCATAAACCATTACGCCTCTAGTTCTTGTCGTTGAATTCTCACATTAGGTGTCCGCTTGTGGTTGCTGGATTTGTCGGGCGGTTCCGGGAAGTCTTACACCACAAACGCGCCTAAACTCGTGTCATAGGCGTTCATTAACAATCGTCTTTCACTCAAACCCCGAATTCATGTCATGCATTCCAAATTTAACTTAATTACAATTTATTTTTCTATGCCTATTTCCAATTTATCATTAACTAAACCAATTACATAATAGTCAGCCAAATTTCATATTACCCAAATTATCCAATTATAGCCAAATTCACCAATTCCATGTTATCCATACCCAAACATGCCAATTTCCAATATCCAATTATACCCAATTTCATATAATCTGTATTTTCCCAATATATATATATATATATATATATAT
This sequence comes from Allium sativum, assembly GCA_030737875.1. Lineage (NCBI taxonomy): Eukaryota > Viridiplantae > Streptophyta > Magnoliopsida > Asparagales > Amaryllidaceae > Allium > Allium sativum. The sequence goes on along the minus strand of CM060913.1, from coordinate 414,921,975 downwards.
CCCAACATTCCCACGTTCATACATATAATCTAATTCACCCTCTAGACTTATTTTTCAAGTCACAAATAAGTTTTACTAAGCCATGCTATCCAGTTACATGTTGTTAATATTAAGTTTATACCAATTCCATATCCAATCACAATTATGACAATTTGCATAAACCCAACATTTCAGTATAATTATGCCCATAATTCTATACAAAACCTTCCATTCCCAATATTACGCTCAAACAACCCCTTTTCCTTTTTTTAATTTCTCATACCCCTTTTAAATGCATAAATCCATGATAGACGTAGGCTCGAGATAGCCTAGTTATAAAAATAAAGAGGGAAAGGATAAAAAGAGAGAATTCAAACGTAGGCATAAATAAAATAACTGTTCTTATTGAATTATCATCATATTCATTATAAGTAATGGTAAACGATAAAGGCAATATTATACAACAAATATTGTTCAAATCCACTCACATTGACTGGATTGGAGAAATAAACGATTTGTTGATGATGTAGAATGCTAATTAAATCTTCTTTCCTGATTATTGGTGAAGATCTTGAATTATTGATGAAGAATTCCTCATTTGATTTAGGTTTTAGAGGTGGCGGCTAAGAGAATTGAAAGTTCAGCAGCACGGAGGCATCTTGAGGAATTGTTATGAATTAGAGTTAGGTCTTGCTATGTATTTATAGGTGTAGAGAGTGTTTTAGAGCCATAAGATTGACCTGGAAACCACCAGATTCGTACAACACATTAAAACATGTCACAGGAACGAAACTACCCAGATCTGGGGGAGGGGGTAGGTCGACCTCCCTAGGGGTAGGTCGACCCCAAGGTCGACCTCCCTAGGGGTAGGTCGACCCCAAGGTCGACCTCCTGGTCAACCTGACCCCCAGGTCGACCCTAGGGTCGACCTGCCTAGTTGATGGGTGGGAAATTTCCTGCCCAGCTGATTGGGTCGAATTTTGAACTGTTTTGAATTTTTAGTTGAACCTTCTGAAGGCCATAACTCATCCATACGGAGTCCAATTTACGCAAACTTTGACTCTATTCCAAGCAGAATTCCGAGACGAACGCAATGGTGATGTCCGTTCTACTTAACTCCTGAAATTTAAATTAAGTATCCTTATTTTATTATCATTTCTATTACATACACATCGTACATCACCATTATTTTCCTATTTATGCATATATTTATATATACACATTTTTAATTATATTAAAAATGCGGGGAGTTACACATGTCTTGTCTCATGGGCTATGGATTGATTCTAGGGATGGATTTGCTAGCCATGTATGGTTCCATTCTGGATTGTGAGAGGAGGGTCGTTAGACTTTTGACTTGCCATGGGAGGACCCTCGAGATTTCTTGAGACCCTAAAGGGTTTGTCATGCTTAGTTTCCTAGAGTCACTTGATGCATTTATCGATCATTTGCGATCTGTACCAGTAGTCTGTGAGTTTCCGAATGGTATTGAGGAGGTTCGGGGATTACCTCCGAGGCGCAAGATTGATTTTCGTATATACATGGTGGACAATGCAAAGCTAGTTGCATTGCCGGTGCGCAATTTGGCTCCAAGACAAAGGAGGGTGTTCAGTAAGGAAGTAGGGGAGCTACTTGAGAAATGGTTTATTAGGCGAAGTATATCTGAGCGGGGTGCTCGAGTAGTATTCGCCACTAAAGCGGATGGTTCGCTTCGCTTATGTGTGGACAATAGAGAGTTGAATAAACTCACTAAGAAAAATAGGCACCCACCTCCGAGGATAGATGATCTGTTCGACCAGCTTGTTGGTGCATCTGCTTTCTCTTAGTTAGACTTGGCCATGGGGTTTTGTAACACCCCACTCCCGCTATGATCACTCACTAAGGGAATGCCATAGCATCGGTGGAGTATTTTAGTGAATATAGAACAGAAAAATTACAACAATACAGATATAAATAGTACTTGAAATTTAAAACATCATCTCATAACAGCGGAAGTAAAACATGTCTGGTTACATCATAAAACCACAATAAAAGTCAAGTACAATATCCATCAAAATAAAGAAGTACATAATCCCACTCTCATACAATAGCCATGACAAAAGAAAAGATAACTGGGTAACTGGAGCTTTACATCTATCCAAGCTCCTAAAGACTGGAACAACAATCCGATCAAGCTCCACTACTGCTAGGATCCACCGTAGGACCTGAGGGTTGGGAAAAAAGATAAAAACAACGGGGTCAGACATAAATCTGAGCGAGTCCTATAACTTTAACAATACAATCGTTAAAGTAACCAGAGAAGACATAAACTGATATACGGTAACTAATGGGGATGAATGGCTACACTAAGCAGTCAACTAAACTAAGATAAAAGATAAAGACGCATCTACCCTTCCAAAGGTAAATTACTAAACTGCACCACACCAGTCATTCCTAACTTAAAGGTTGATCCCACCCATGGACTTATAAAATTAATTTAATAGTTCTCGCGTACCCCTAGGTGACTAAGTAGACGCCACGGGGCCCTACAATCCACTAGGTGTACACACTACTCCCCATTCGATCGGCTCCCTAACGTAGATACCCGTGCTGGCCCCACCGTGGGGTGTACCATTCCCCAACGTGGCAACCTGATAAAACTAACGGTGCACGGCTTATATCTACACGATGCAACAACGTCTTATTTACCAGCCCGGGTCCACACACGCATATGAAACCCGTTGGTCATGCGTTGCCACCGCTAACCCATTTTGGCCTCTTATAGTCAAGCCCAGTATGCGTGTCCCGTCCTCGACATGGGTCGAGCCCACTAAGATACGTATGGGTTACTGGTTGAAATGGGCCCCCAGCACAAGCCATCCCCCTAAGCTTGGCCCACACACTAGTGTTTGCCACTTAACCCTTTAATCATGTTTAATTACATGTTTCATCTTGGTTAAGTATTTTATCATATTTTCTATTGGGAACCACTAGCAATTTCCACATACCACCCAAGGTACCCACTTAACCCCCATGCCCCACTACATGCTTATCTGGTTAAGTGTTTCTTAATTGATTAACACCGTAACCGTGTAAAGGACTCCTCACATTGGACCGTCATTTGTAGATGCCTGGTTAAGCCGGTAAACTCCGGGCAGTCTTACACTACAAACGGGTCCAACCTCGTGTCATTTACCCTTGTTACGTATTTAATTTATGATTAAGACCCCTCACATTGGACCGTCATTTGTAGATGCCTGGTTAAGCCGGTAAACTCCGGGCAGTCTTACACTACAAACGGGTCCAACCTCGTGTCTTAATCGATTAATTACTCCTAATTAATCACCCCCATAATTTGTGTTAATTATCATGTTTATTTTAGGAATATGGGTACACCTAACTTAATAGGCAAATTCCCAACTCCAAAGTGTGGGTACACCTAACTTAATAGGCAAATTCCCAACACATAGTATGGGTACACCTAACTTAATAGGCAAATTCCCATACTATGTTCATTTATTTTATGTTATGCATAATTATATTAATTTCACACAATCTTATTAACATATGCATTTAATTAACCCCATCGTTCCCACGTAATTTCGTTCTCATGACATAACACATATAAAAGGTGTCAACTTGCATATGTATGAACATGTTTTAAAGGTGCCATCTTGCATATTAACAAACACATAACTTGCATATGAACTTGCATAACATGTCACATAACTTGCATATAATCTTGTATAACATGTCACATAACTTGCATATAATCTTGTATAACATGTCACATAACTTGCATATAATCTTGTATAACATGTCACATAACTTGCATATTAACTTGCATAACATGTTACATAAACTTACATATTAACAAATACATGACTTGCATATGAACTTGCATAATATGTCACATAACTTGCATATGAACTTGCATAACATGTTACATAACTTGCATATGAACTCATAAACTTGCATATGAACTTGCATAACATGTTACATACTTGCATATGAACTCATAAACTTGCATATGAAGAAACATACAACTTGCATAATTATCATACATGTAACTTGCATATTATCATACATGTAACTTGCATATTAACATATGATCACAAAGCACAAAACTTGCATAACCCACATATATTAGCAAACTAACATCAAGTCATATGACTTAAAACCCATTAATCTCCAAACAAAACCATATGATCTCATCATATCTCATCTACTTAGTTTAGCAATTGATCATTAGAGTGATAGAAACTCACAACTAGCCAATTTGCACTCCAAATGAAGAAGATTAAGATGCTTAGAATGGATTAGAGGTTGATTAGAGAGTGATTAGCTTGCAACCCTCTTCATAAATTAGTGGAGGCTCCTTCTAAGATTTAATTTGGCGGCATGTAGCCCTCAATTCTATTTTTAGTATGGATTAGGGTAGGTTTAGGGTGTATTTATAGATTAGGTGAGTGTTTTAGGCCCTTAGATTAACCCTAAATTAGATTAGGACCCTTAGATTTCGGAACCTTCCAGAAACCAGCCCTAAGACCAAGCCCAAACCCCAAACTGGTGCACCCAACCACAGAACTCTCTAGAAACTGTGCAGGTTTCCTGTCCCGACATGGGCGCACTTCCCAAGTGCGCCAGTGTATTTTTGTACTGGCGCACTTCACAAGTGCGCCAGTGCATTTCTGGCCTGTTTCGGGTTTTTCTGCCTAACTTCGTTCGTCCATTTCTCTTTCATACGGTACCCGTTTTACGCAAACTCGGACTCTATTTCGCGTATTTTTCCGAGATGAACGCAATGACGCAGCCCGTTTCCCCTGATTCTCATATCTGAGATTAATTATACTTTAATTACTAACCATTAGTGTTAATTGAAATTCGGGATGTTACATTCTCCCCTACTTAAAGGATTTCGTCCTCGAAATCTCTAAGTCAAGAAGAACGTATCCTACCAACCAAACAACCATCTACTAAACCATCAACCACAAGCAACCATTATCCTTAGAAACTTCTAATGATGTATGAACATATGCAGAAAGTGTGTGTATATGTCCGTATACTAATGCAAAATCAGGCGGTCTACTGATTCAGTCGACCTCCTTAATGCAAACCATGATAGTGCCATGCATCCAATATGTATGCGAAACCCTATTGACACATACAATTTCTATATGCGTGCACAACCATACACAAAAATGCATCATCCACATGATAACACAGCCATGATACATCCATCAATCTAACTACCACATCCATTTATGCGATATGCAACATGAAGTGACTGAGCCGATCTAGTGCCTAATGTGTGTGTATATGCATCCACGAGCAACCACTAGCAAACAATTGCATCCACATGCATCCATCAACCATAACATGTTTCAAACACATGTTTCAACCATAGGCTTTACCCTATCTAAAGGTCATAGGTACTAGCGAGAGGATATACTAAAGATAAGATAAGTACTAGACAAGCGATAAAGGAGAAGTTAAAAGACATACTCTCAAAAAGAAATGGGTACAAAGAACGCATCTTCGCTTCCGTCTCCCAAGTAGCATTGCTTTCGTCATCTCCCCATTGCACTTTAACTAGCTGAACTTCTCTGTTCCTCAACTTCCTAGTTTCTGACCCAAGGATGCGAGTAGGAGCTCGTCGAATCGTCGCATCACGCTCTACCTCTACATCTCTAAGCAAGCTCGGCTCTACCACCTCTGCGGTCTCATGTAAGCACTTCCTCAAATGTGATACATGGAATACATCATGAACACCACTAAGTCTGTCGGGCAACTCCACCCTATATGCCATCTGTCCAATCCTTTCCTTAATAGGAAACGGCCCAACAAACCTCGGTGCTAACTTCCCAACGGACCCAAAGCGAACAACATTTCTCAACGGAGATACTTTGACAAAAACCATGTCCCCAACCTCGAACTCAAGATCCATCCTTCTCCGATCCGCATAAGATTTCTGTCTATCTTGCACTGCCTTCATCCTTCCTCGAATCAAATCAATCTTCTCTGAAGTCTCTCTAACCATATCTGGCCCAAGCAAGATCTTATCCGTAGATTCCCACCAACATGTAGGAGATCGACAAGGCCTTCCATAAAGAGCTTCGAAAGGTGCCATGCCAATACTAGACTGAAAGCTGTTATTGTATGCGAACTCCACCAAAGGAAGATGTTCTTCCCATGTACCTCCAAAATCCAAGATACAAAGCCTCAAAAGATCTTCTAAGATACGGTTCACCCTCTCGGTCTGACCGTCCGTCTGAGGATGATATGCGGTGCTCAAACACAACTGAGTCCCTACCGCCTCTTGCAAACTTCTCCAAAACTCACTAGTGAAGATAGGATCTCGATCACTCACAATGCTGGATGGTACGCCATGCAATCTAACAATCTCTCTAACATAGACTGAAGCAAGCCATGGAGCGGTCCTCTTACTCTTCACGGGTATAAAATGGGCACTCTTGGTAAGTCTGTCTACCACAACCCAAATTCCCGTACTGCCCTTCCTCGATCTCGGTAACCCATCGATGAAATCCATCGAGACACTATCCCACTTCCATTGCGGAACTTCCAATGGGTGTAGCAACCCATCGGGTTTCCTTTGCTCTGCTTTAACTTGTTGGCACACTAAGCATCTAGCCACATACTCGACCACATCTTTCTTCATACCGGCCCAGAAGAAAACTCTCTTCATGTCTTGGTACATTTTGTCTCCACCGGGATGAATAGTCATCCTTGAACGATGTGCATCATCCAAAATAGCCTTCTTCAAACCCTCATCTTGCGGTACACAAAGTCTACCGTCTCTATGCAACCATCCCCTATCATCTATGGTGTATCTACCCAAATGGCTGGACGACTCCCCCTTATAAGCTTCTCTACCAACTCAACCAACTGTGGGTCGTCTCGCTGAGCCTCGCCAATCCGTCCCAAAAGAGTAGGTCTAACCTCCAAGGATGCTAACAAACTAGGTACAAAGTCAACATAAGGTCTGAAGTCGAACAAAGAAAGAAACTCCAAGCTTCGCCGTTCCACGAACAATGGACTCAAAGATAGCCTTATTCTACTCAAGGCGTCCGCCACCACGTTACCCTTGCCAGGGGTATACGCTATCTCGAAATCATAGGATGCTAAGAACTCCATCCACCTTTGCTGTCTTAAGTTTAAATCCTTCTGAGAGAATAAGTACTTCAATGATTTATGGTCAGTGAACAACTCGAATCTCTCACCAAGAAGATAATGGCGCCAAGACTTAAGTGCGAAAACAATTGCGGCCAACTCTAGATCATGGGTAGGGTAATTCTTCTCATGCACTCTCAATTGCCTCCCTCCATAGGCTATTACCCTTCCCTCCTTCATCAAGACTGCGCCTAATCCTGTCCCACAAGCATCGGTATAAACAACAAATGGCTTACTCCCATCTGGAAGCACTAAAACTGGAGCGGTGGTCAAAGCTCTCTTTAATCGTCGGAAAGCATCATCACAATCTACGTCCCATGAGAAAACCAGATTCTTCTTCGTCAAGCGGGTTAATGGGGCTGATATCCTCGCGAAGTCTTTGATGAACTTCCTATAATATCCTGCCAACCCCAAGAAACTTCTTACTTCGGTAGCATTTCTAGGAACTTTCCAATCCTGGATAGATACTATCTTTGCGGGATCCACAGCTATCCCTTCCTTAGAGACCACATGCCCTAAGAATATCACTTCTCTTCTCCAAAAATGAACATTTAGAGAATTTAGCTTTAAGACTATGTGCTCGAAGAGTCTCCAACACTTCTCTGAGATGTAAGGCATGCTCTTCTTCACTCTTTGAAAAGACCAAGATGTCATCCACAAAGACCACTACAAACTTATTCAGATACTCTCTGAACACTCTACTCATCAGATCAACAAAGTATGCCGGGGCGTTTGTCAAACCAAATGGCATCACAAGCCACTCATAAAAACCATCCGGAGTCCGGAAAGCAGTCTTCTCTATACTGTCCTCCGCCACTCTCAACTGATGAAACCCTGTAGCTAAGTCCATCTGCGAAAACACTGAGGCGCCAACCAACTGATCAAAGAGATCATCTATCCTCGGTAATGGGTGTCTATTCTTCTTCGTGAGCTTATTAAGTTCTCTATAATCCACACAAAGTCTGAGGGACCCATCCGCCTTCGTGGCAAACACTACTGGAGCTCCCCACTCCGATATACTTCGCCTTATGAACCCCTTCTCAAGCAACTCCCCTACTTGCTTATGAAGTTCTCTTCTCTCACGAGGAGCCATGTGGCGCACTGGAAAAGACACTGGTTTGGCATTATCCACCAAATAAATTCGGAAATCTATCTCCCGCTTCGGAGGCAAACCCTTCACCTCTTCAAACACATCCGGATATTCCCGGACCACTCTGACAGAACGCAAACTCTCGACCGAAGCATCGAGCGATTCAAGATAACTTAGCAAAACAGATTCCATGGGATTACAAGAGATCTCGAGAGTATTACCCAAGCGGGTCATAAGCCTGACAACTCTCCTTTCACAATCAAGAACGGCATCATTACTGGATAACCAGTCCATGCCCAAAATCAACCCATAGCCCGTGAAGCCCAATACAAAAGCATCACATCCAAACTCAACGCTAAGTATAGAAATCTTCAAACCCAAACATATCATAGACAGATATATGGAGCCCCCAATTGGGTTTGAAACAACCAAGGGATCATCAACTAGACTGGTGTCTAAGTGCAGTGACTCAACTAACGATGATGAGATAAAAGAATGCGATGCGCCAGAGTCAAACAAAGTACGAACTGGATGATCAAACAGAAAAACCAGACTTTCAATGGAAATAGTTCTACCTCTCTGCTGAATCGGTGGAACTGAGAGAGCCTGAACTTGCCCCCCTGCCTGAGCTGGTGCCATAAGAGCTTGCACCTGACCTCCTGAGGTAGACCCCGTCTTCTGCCCCTTCTTTGGGCAGTCCTTCACAAGATGTCCTGCTTCACCACAATGAAAGCAACCGGTCTTCTTCTTTTTGCGACAATCCTTGCTGAGGTGGCCTGGGGTCCCACAATTGAAGCACTTCTTCTTCTTCTTCTTCCCCTTGTCACCATTGCCTTTTCCACCCTTGCCTTGTTGTTGTTGTTGCGGTTTCTTCTGATCCCCCTTCTTCTCTGGTGCCTTAGAACTCTTATCATCCTCATGCATAAGTGCCATGTAGACAAGCTTCTCAAAGGTGGCCCCCATAAGAATGTGAGTCATATCTATTCCTTGCAATGGTTCGTTCAAGCCTCTAACGAACCTCAAAGCCTTCTTCTCCGGTGTATTCACCAACTCTATGCCAAACCTTGCTAATTGATTGAATTTGTTGACATATTCTTTCACCGTGAGATTCCCTTGCTTCAAATTCAAGAACTTCTCCATAAACAGATTCTCTTCCGCCCTTGAGAGAAACTTAGCCCCAAACCTTTGCTTGAAATCTGCCCAAGAGTCAACAGGGCGTTCTCCATTAGTGACCTCCCACCAGAATGAGGCCTCGCCCTTCATTAACCAAGCCGCCAACTTGACTTTCTTTCCCTCTTCCACTTCAAAGATATCTAGCAACTCTTCCACTTCCTTAAGCCAATCTCTAGCCTCTACGAAAGTCTCTGAACCTAGAAAAGGTTTTCCTCCTATAGCCTTGAACTCCTTGCAAATCTTAGCAAAATTATCCACTCTAGGCTGAGGAGGAGCGGTTGCCTCTGGTGTAGTAGCATTGGCCGGACCCGCAGCCGCGGCCCTAGCCTCTTGTAACCTCCTATACCATAGTGGTATAACTAAACCCTCCGGGATGTTAAGATCTTCAGCCATGCGGAAACGAAAGAGGAAAGATTCAAAAAGGAGATTCCGAAAGATAAAGATATGGCTATTGGGGATTATGCTTTTCTTTTTCAAAAACTTTTCTCTTAAAAGACATGTTTTTGAAAATACTTTTTCCAAAAATAATACCTTTACTATTTTTTTTTAAAAAAAGTATTTTTCTCGAAAATTTATCTGTTCCGGTAACCTTCAGCTCTGATACCACGTGTAACACCCCACTCCCGCTATGATCACTCACTAAGGGAATGCCATAGCATCGGTGGAGTATTTTAGTGAATATAGAACAGAAAAATTACAACAAGACAGATATAAATAGTACTTGAAATTTAAAACATCATCTCATAACAGCGGAAGTAAAACATGTCTGGTTACATCATAAAACCACAATAAAAGTCAAGTACAATATCCATCAAAATAAAGAAGTACATAATCCCACTCTCATACAATAGCCATGACAAAAGAAAAGATAACTGGGTAACTGGAGCTTTACATCTATCCAAGCTCCTAAAGACTGGAACAGCAATCCGATCAAGCTCCACTACTGCTAGGATCCACCGTAGGACCTGAGGGTTGGGAAAAAAGATAAAAACAATGGGGTCAGACATAAGTCTGAGCGAGTCCTATAACTTTAACAATACAATCGTTAAAGTAACCAGAGAAGACATAAACTGATATACGGTAACTAATGGGGATGAATGGCTACACTAAGCAGTCAACTAAACTAAGATAAAAGATAAAGACGCATCTACCCTTCCAAAGGTAAATTACTAAACTGCACCACACCAATCATTCCTAACTTAAAGGTTGATCCCACCCATGGACTTATAAAATTAATTTAATAGTTCTCGCGTACCCCTAGGTGACTAAGTAGACGCCACGGGGCCCTACAATCCACTAGGTGTACACACTACTCCCCATTCGATCGGCTCCCTAACATAGATACCCGTGCTGGCCCCACCGTGGGGTGTACCATTCCCCAACGTGGCAACCTGATAAAACTAACGGTGCACGGCTTATATCTACACGATGCAACAACGTCTTATTTACCAGCCCGGGTCCACACACGCATATGAAACCCGTTGGTCATGCGTTGCCACTGCTAACCCATTTTGGCCTCTTATAGTCAAGCCCAGTATGCGTGTCCCGTCCTCGACATGGGTCGAGCCCACTAAGATACGTATGGGTTACTGGTTGAAATGGGCCCCCAGCACAAGCCATCCCCCAAAGCTTGGCCCACACACTAGTGTTTGCCACTTAACCCTTTAATCATGTTTAATTACATGTTTCATCTTGGTTAAGTATTTTATCATATTTTCTATTGGGAACCACTAGCAATTTCCACATACCACCCAAGGTACCCACTTAACCCCCATGCCCCACTACATGCTTATCTGGTTAAGTGTTTCTTAATTGATTAACACCGTAACCGTGTAAAGGACTCCTCACATTGGACCGTCATTTGTAGATGCCTGGTTAAGCCGGTAAACTCCGGGCAGTCTTACACTACAAACGGGTCCAACCTCGTGTCATTTACCCTTGTTACGTATTTAATTTATGATTAAGACCCCTCACATTGGACCGTCATTTGTAGATGCCTGGTTAAGCCGGTAAACTCCGGGCAGTCTTACACTACAAACGGGTCCAACCTCGTGTCTTAATCGATTAATTACTCCTAATTAATCACCCCCATAATTTGTGTTAATTATCATGTTTATTTTAGGAATATGGGTACACCTAACTTAATAGGCAAATTCCCAACTCCAAAGTGTGGGTACACCTAACTTAATAGGCAAATTCCCAACACATAGTATGGGTACACCTAACTTAATAGGCAAATTCCCATACTATGTTCATTTATTTTATGTTATGCATAATTATATTAATTTCACACAATCTTATTAACATATGCATTTAATTAACCCCATCGTTCCCATGTAATTTCGTTCTCATGACATAACACATATAAATGGTGTCAACTTGCATATGTATGAACATGTTTCAAAGGTGCCATCTTGCATATTAACAAACACATAACTTGCACATGAACTTGCCTAACATGTCACATAACTTGCATATAATCTTGTATAACATGTCACATAACTTGCATATAATCTTGTATAACATGTCACATAACTTGCATATTAACTTGCATAACATGTTACATAAACTTACATATTAACAAATACATGACTTGCATATGAACTTGCATAATATGTCACATAACTTGCATATGAACTTGCATAACATGTTACATAACTTGCATATGAACTCATAAACTTGCATATGAACTTGCATAACATGTTACATACTTGCATATGAACTCATAAACTTGCATATGAAGAAACATACAACTTGCATAATTATCATACATGTAACTTGCATATTATCATACATGTAACTTGCATATTAACATATGATCACAAAGCACAAAACTTGCATAACCCACATACATTAGCAAACTAACATCATGTCATATGACTTAAAACCCATTAATCCCCAAACAATACCATATGATCTCATCATATCTCATCTACTTAGTTTAGCAATTGATCATTAGAGTGATAGAAACTCACAACTAGCCAATTTGCACTCCAAATGAAGAAGATTAAGATGCTTAGAATGGATTAGAGGTTGATTAGAGAGTGATTAGCTTGCAACCCTCTTCATAAATTAGTGGAGGCTCCTTCTAAGATTTAATTTGGCGGCATGTAGCCCTCAATTCTATTTTTAGTATGGATTAGGGTAGGTTTAGGGTGTATTTATAGATTAGGTGAGTGTTTTAGGCCCTTAGATTAACCCTAAATTAGATTAGGACCCTTAGATTTCGGAACCTTCCAGAAACCAGCCCTAAGACCAAGCCCAAACCCCAAACTGGTGCACCCAACCACAGAACTCTCTAGAAACCGTGCAGGTTTCCTGTCCCGACATGGGCGCACTTCCCAAGTGCGCCAGTGTATTTTTGTACTGGCGCACTTCACAAGTGCGCCAGTGCATTTCTGGCCTGTTTCGGGTTTTTCTGCCTAACTTCGTTCGTCCATATCTCTTTCATACGGTACCCGTTTTATGCAAACTCAGACTCTATTTCGCGTATTTTTCCGAGACGAACGCAATGACGCAGCCCGTTTCCCCTGATTCTCATATCTGAGATTAATTATACTTTAATTACTAACCATTAGTGTTAATTGAAATTCGGGGTGTTACAGGTTTCATCAGTTGAGGGTGGCCGAGGATAATCCAGATGGTTTCTTCGAGTGGCCCATTATGCCTTTTGGGTTGACGAATGCACCCATCTATTTTTTTGATCTAATGAGTAGGGTGTTTTGGGAGTTCCTAAACAAGTTCGTTGTGGTCTTTGTTGATGACAACTTGATTTTCTCAAAGCGTGAGGAAGAGCATGCCCGACATTTAAGGGAGGTTATGGAAACTCTCCGTGCGCACCAGCTTATAGTGAAGTTCTCCAAATGCCATCTTTGGAGAAAAGAAGTGAGATTTTTAGGGCATGTGGTCTCTAAGGACATGATAGCAGTAGATCCTACAAAAGGTAGTTGTAGTTCAAGATTGGCAGATCCCAAAGAATGCAACAGGGGTGAGAAGTTTTCTTGGTTTAGCGGGCTATTATAGTAAGTTCCATAAGGACTTCGCAAAGATATCATCCCCACTCGCCAAACAGGCGAAGAAGAATTTGACCTTTGGAACATTGATTTTGAGGATGCTTTTCAGCAGCCAAATAGGGCTATGACAACAGCCACAATTTTGACTTTGCCTGATGGAAATATTAAGTATATACTAATGCGTGGGGAACAGAGCTCAGTGCCGTCTTGATACAAAAGGGAAGGGTAGTATGTTATGGAGGTAGACAGTCAAGAGTTCATGAGAAGAACTACCCTAACCATGTTTTGGAATTAGCCACTAAAGTATCCGTGCTTAATACTTGGCGGCAGTATCTTCTTGGAGAGAGGTTATACATGTACCATAAGTCGCACAAGTATTTGTTCTCGCAGAAGGATCTCAAATTGAGGCCGTAGAGATAGGCTTCTACTTGGACCTGAGATGATTAGAGAAACTTTAGAAAAGATTGATCTTATCCACAGGCGCATGAAGATAGCTCAAGACAAACGAAAGTCATATGCAAATAAAGGAAGAACCGATATTGAGTTGAGGTGGGAGACATGGTTTCATCAAGGTTTGTAGGACCATTTCCCATAATGAAAAGAATTCAAATGGCTTATAAGGTAAAACTACCAGAGAGATTGGCGGATTTTCTTCAGTGGAAATGTTTGCACGATACAATAGGAGTAGTTGAGCTGAGTATGCTTGAGGAAGTAGGGGTGGAACGGGAAGCGATAGTTAGAGAAGTTCCTACCTGTATTCTTGGATTAGAAGTTAAGAAGCTACACAATAGAGAATTCAAGTTGATGAAAGTTCAGTGGGGAGATAACCAAGAGGAGGAAACTTGGGAAACCGAAGACAAGGTTCGCGCTTCATACCCTTTTCTTTTCAAGAGTATATTCTTAACTTCCTTTCCAAAGCTTTTATTCATGCGTGTTTCCATCATTTAAAGTATATCCTATCGATCGAATCTTCGATCTTTAGGTAGGAATCCCATGGATGTAAACATGTGTTTTTCAAACATGTTATATGTAATGGATGCAAGTGTTTGCTAGTGGTTGCTTGTGGATGCATATACACACACATTAGGCACTAGATTGGCTCAATCACTCTCATACTGCATATGGATGTATGTGCATTTTTCTTCTTTTAATGGATGAAAGTGGGTGTATCATCATATGGATGTTGCATTTGGACGGATGATTGTGCACACATATATAACTTACATGTTATAATAGGATTATTTCATACAAGTTGGATTATGGCACTAGCATACATTGCCTTAAGGAGGTCAACTAAATCTGTAGACCCCCCGATCTTTCGCACTAGTATTGGGACATTTACACGCACCTTTGCATATGTTCATATAAGCATTAAAAGACTTTGAGGAAAATGGATGCTTGTGATTGGTGGATGGGTAGATGGGTGATGGATGTTAGGATATACATTCTTCTTAACTTAGAGATTTCGGGGACGAAATATTTTGAGTAGGGGAGAATGTAACACCCCGTAATTCTAACAACACTAAAGATGATAAATTAAAGAATAATTAAATAAATATTTACAATTAAGGGAAACGACTGTGCCATTGCGTTCGTCTCGGAATTCTGGTCAAAATAGACACCTGGTTTGCATAAAACAGACACCGTATGAAGAAGTTATTAAGGTTTGAAGTTTGTATACGCATAAGAAAAATATATATGAATAAAATAAGTCCAGAAATTCAAAACAATTCAAATTCGAGAAGAAAAAGCAGAGCGAAAAATTTCCCCTGGGTGTCGACCCCATCAAAGGGGTGTCGACCCATGGGTCACCCCATAAGGGGGTGTCGTCCTTTGGGTCGACACACCGAGGGAAGGGGGTTAACCCCCTGCAGACCCGAGGCAGAATTCCATTTTTTGAACATAGACTCCTTTCTTGACCAGATTCGTTGATTCTAAGCTATAAGTAAGACCTTACACCCATTGTTTTCCTCACTCAAAAATAATGGAGAACTAGATCTCATCATTATTTTTAGATCTAATTCCCCGTTTAGATCTCATCATGCATGTCCTTATTATGTTCATGGTTAGTTTAGTGCTATTGTCACAGCAGATCTATTATTACTTGGGTATCTAATTCATTGTTTAGATCTCATCATGTCTGTTTATGATGTCCCTATTATGTTAGAATCAGTTCTACTATCACATGTTCATCAAATCTGTGCATATATGCCCATCTTGTCATTATGTCCAACTTTGTCACTATGTGTTTATTAGTTACTATGCCTACTTCTGCCCTTATATGTCAATCTTGTTATTATGTTCATTTCTGTCCTCTTCCCTTCTTCTTTTCCCTTTTTTATTTTTATAGCCAGGCTACCTTCGAGCCTAGGCATGCCATTGAAATATGCAAAAACGTGAACTGGGAATGAGGGAAAACATTAAAATTGGGCATAACTTGTATTGGGAAATTTGTGCATAACTTAAATTAATAATATGAATGTGGATTTGGGGCATAAACCAAAATTGTGATTAAAGACCTTAATTTGGGGGCATATGGTTTGTAACGTCCCGCATTTTTGTCGGTTCGTATTTGAATATTTAAATCAATTTAAATATTGATTTTTGTGATATAAATGGATTTATATATTAATTAAAACGAAGTTGAATATATAGAAATATATATTAAATATAATCGAGCCCATAATATCACGACAGTTCGTAAATTAACGTTCTGAACTTCAACTAAGTGTACCGGACTCATTTTGAATCGAATTTCTTCGAAACGAGAAACGTTGGAACCTGTTGAACTGTATCTTTCTAACAGAAGTGAATAATCAAGATTTCGTCGTACAAACTGCAAGATATGGCCAAATCAAATATTCAGAAAGTCGCTGTGAAATCGTATATTGACCGTAACGATTATTTGCATATAACTTGATATTAGTTGCAAATCTGGACAAGGTTCTTTTGAGGCATAGCGATAATTTAATTTTTAGAATTTTTCTGTAATTTTTAATTAATTAAATATGCAACTTTTTATTTGGAGTATTGTGTACCCTATATCGATATTTCGGGATTTCAAAATATGAGTCAATCTACCCGTATTATTATATTTTTGGGATCGTGGCACCTCACTGGACACGACTGTATTTTTATTTCTGTCCGCGGCCACCCAGACATGAACGGGGTTTACGTAGTGCGGTACACTTAGATTTTTGTAACAATAAACAAAGGGACAATCCATTTAAAATTAAATAGAATAAATAAATAATGTATGCTTAAACACTAAGCTAAGCATATACACGAAATCCAGACTTTACTACATATTTCCCCTACCTTTAAATTGTCAACCTCTACTAAGCTACAGCTAAACTTATTGGAAATACAATCTACATAGAGACCAATACAGTGCTTAGTGCCTGAATACAAAACCTATATGTGAATAAATATAGCCTAGTTACCTATTGCTTTCTTCATAAGCAAACAAACCATACCCCTAATACTTCACGTTGGAGTAACCAAATATATATATACTTTCTGTAACTTCATAGCAAAGGAAGGACCTACGTATTTTCAATTCAAGGCCATACCCTATCAAGAAAAAGAGACATCTATGATCTACCCTAAAACTTCATGCTGAAGGAACACTATACGATGTATTCTCACATCAAACTAGTCCATACCCTATACAGCTATACCACATCCCTATTGCTCACCATCAAAGCCAGCCTTCCTCTATAAATAAACAACGCGACTTCATTTGCTTGAGAATTCCACAAAACAACAAAGCACATGAAGCTTCAAACTGTATAAATGGACGATCTATGAGTAAATAAATAAATATAAATAAATAAAGGGGGCTTGACGTTGGTCAGTATATTATACGCGTAAGGAAGGATGGGCGAACTGGTCCTGATGATGTTCCAGGTCGAGGCAGGGAAGGTAGGCGCAGGTTCGAAGAGGGGCTGACTGTGGATGTAAGATCACGGTGCTGCCATATGAAGTGGTTTCAAAGTTGATGGCAAACACAGGAAGATACGTGAGAATGGGGAGCTGCTACAAGGAGGACATGCAGCGTAAGGCAATACACATAAAAGGAAGAAAAACGTGGGGGTCTTCACGCAAGTTTGTTTGGAGTTTGGCATGCACTAAAAGGGGGCGGTATGTCTTTGTTTTTGAAGCAAGCATAAATCACGTGGAAATTAAGGGAGGTAACAGTTCAAAGAAAACTAGGTGAAGCTAGTACAATTTACATTATTTAACAGTACATGTTAAGCATGGTTATGGGATGGACGAGACACTGTTAACACGCGTGTGTAATAGTGAGTGCTCGCGAAGGGGGTAACGTGACTGCATTGAGGTTGGTTTCGTGAACTGGAAGGATTGTGGTACGGTGCTTGCACCGATGAGCTGCTGCATGCCAGCACCACTTCATGGATGAAATAAATATAGTAAAGGAGATGCAGCAGTTTGTTTTATGGGTAGATCTAGTGTGAGCGCAAGTTTATGAGGGAGTTGAGAAGAAGTTAGATGGAAGAAGATTAAGGAATATCGGTGAGTTTTGGTATACTGGTGCAGGGTTCCTGAGCATGTCGTGAATGAGATTTGAGGAGAGATCCAACGTGGAGTTTTCGTTTGAATTTTTGTGAAGGGAGGATGGGGTTTGAAGGCTGCAAAGTTTGAACTAGCCATTGTTATTGTGTTAGAAATACTGGAACCACGATGGAGTGTACGTGCTTGAGTCCAAGGCAGTGATGAGCGCACACAAAATGAAATAGTGGATACATGGTGTTTGTAGAAGAGAACGATGCAACATTTTGGAGGACAACGTGATGTGAGCTGTGCATACAACGATGGTGCGAGCTGGAAATGGGAGTGGTGAGGCTGACAGCAGCAAGCGTGGTCGGACACTGACCGTGCAGGAGGACGTTTGAGGAACACGAAGTGTGAGACCGGGAAGGTGAACGCTGTCTACACCGATGGCGACATAAGATCTGGTGATCGTTGGTGAAGGACTGTGTTAGGTTCGCTGTTGCCTCCGGTCGGCGAAGTGAAGCATGAAACAACAACTAAAGGTGATGAACGGTGGAGGAGTACGGCGCATGTAATATTGTTGGAGCACGCTACAGTTTAGGCAATGAAAACGCCGGGTATGGTCTACCGACGCAAATCGTTATTTAACGGTTAACGCGCAAATGTGAGTAAATTCACTAACTCTGATCTATTTTAATTATAATTTGATGTTGTTTGAATGCTGTGTGATGGTCGATTAGGTAGATTACAGTTAATTTGGTTGAATATTATATATTGTTACATATGTACACATCACCGGTTAGACACCGATTCCATCGATTAGAATATTCCCTAGTCTAGAGTTAGTGTAAGTTGTGTTGACTGACATCTGTGGATGCGGAAACTGGTTGGAGGAATCCGACCGGATTCCTTGATAATTATATGTACTGTTTGTTTTGTATGAACCCGAATTATATTAAAAACCCCATATGAATATTGATGTTGAACGGAAATTCAACATCTGTTACGATAAATCAATAGATGATATCGATCTAAAAAGTGGTGACAGTCGACCGTAAAACCATCGTTTTGTTAAAGAGTTGATTGGCCGTCAGGCAAATCAACGGGGTTAATTATAAAAAATTATATTTTATAATTAAAAGAAAGATTTAAATTTATAATAGAAGTTCTATTATAAACCAGTATTTTAGAGTTCGTTTTTATAAAGTAAATAAAAACGATTGTTGACATTTAAATAAGTTATTAAGATATAATCGTCCTGCGAGTGAATAATTTAGATAATAATTATTTTTAGATTAATTATTTTAATCTAATGTTAAGAACTAATTAAAATCAGCTAATAAGATTTACTGATGAAATGAAGTTGATTTGATCAACTATTATTTGGGAAATTTATTATTAGATTAATTGGTCTTTAATTAATCTAATGAAAACAGTTTAGAAATAAATTTATCAAAACTAATGAGATTTAATTACCTTTAGTTAAGAAGTTATAAATAGAAATGTGGGATGGAGAAAACGAAGAACTTATGTTTAATATAAAAAATAATAAACACCAGAGATTTCAAAGTAAGGATATGGTGTTATAAAACCATAGGTAAAATTAAACAAGAAAATACGGTCTGATAGATAAGGGATTAAAGCACAGACTTATATCTGTTCTAATGTAAGAACGTTGTCGATCAAGGTCTGAGAGGTAAATAAAATACCCCAACTTGAACGGCTTCACTATTGTCGAGGAACAATATCAAATTGTAACGGAAAGAGATGGCAAGATTTGTATAAAAGGAATATGGCAGCATATGCAAGTCCTAGAACTATAGCAATAAAATAAACGCTGTTGATTAGGCTTAAGCGTGACTGATATGTCAAGATTAGTTTTAAAGGAGAATATTACAGCGTATGACCAGTTTAGAACTATAGCGATAAAGTAACGCTGTTAACCAAACTTAAGCGTGATTTTTATATATGGCAGCACTTCCTAGGGAATGGAAACATTTGGTTTGGAATCCACTTAGTCTAAAGTGATAAGTAACGACGTTAGGTTAAAGAAATATGACAATGAGTTAGAAAGGGAATTAGGGAATCGTGTTAGAAAACGATGGCAGCATTTCGATGTTTGAAATGTGATTAGAATTTAACCATTAGGTTTTGGAACTAGAATTCGATGATGTCGAATGTATTAAAAGTAAATTATTTTAGGAATCATGATCCTGATAGGATAGTTAATATTAAACCAACAAATTTTAAAAGCATATGTATGTAGTTATAAGCTTGATATTGATCTAACCAGGAGTTGACGTAGAAACATAGTTTATAAAGCGAAATGGGAATATAAACCAGGAAAGAGATTTCGGTAAACAAGATAATGGTAAGTATTTGATAAAGATGCTCAGATTTCTATAATAGAAATGATATCCACATTTTAAAGTGAATAATGCTTTAAAGTAAACGCTTGGCAGATTTAAAATGAAATTGGAAATATTTTTCCAATGGAGTTAGGATATATTATCCAAGTATAGAAATAAAGAATGTGAAATTAATGGAAATAGTTCGAACGTTAATAACGTATGTTTCTGGAACATGAGTTTATGATAACTGGAAATGTTTTCCAAGAAGCGTAAAAAGACTAAAACGGGATTTGAGAAATATCTGGTAAGATATGAGAATTCGAAAGTCGAATGTTAAAATTAAAAATACCAGTGGTTGTGTGATGTTAGTTATACATTAGAATGGATGTTGTTTTAACTCCGATAGTTAAATAACCGACTATCGAAGTGTTTGACCATCGTTGTCAATACGGAGAGACCATTTGGATACGTTATCCGAAAACCACTCTGTACAGGCATAAGCGTTGCGAATTAGATTTGCTAAAGATAATTGAAGACGGAGTTAAATGCAAGGGTCGTCCAATCCCAGAATGGTGTTTTATGTTTGTCCAGTCCCAGGACAACTTGTATGGACGAGTGTCTGACAGAGTATTTCCAACGGTCATGCCGTTGATTTTACGAATATACCAAGTTGGTGGGGAGTAGGTGACTTCTCTTTATTCTACACCCAGTGTGCATTTGTGTAATCAATGTGTGATTACGGATTTAACGATGTGGCATTCAAAGTGAATGGTGATCAGATGTTCTGAAGATAGACGTAGCCTCTAGCCTCACAACCAGAAGTAACAAAAGTTGGGCTAGGCAGCATGGCTAGTTGGGTCATCCCCAAGCAGGGTGTATTGTCACCGATCTAGAGAAAATTCATATTTATACTTCTTTTCGATTCTGTATCTTCGGATGACGGTTGGATGGTCTACAACCGTGGTGGCAATATATTCGATACACTCAAGCTAAATGAGTGGTCAGTCATGTGTGGCCGGGTTGCAAGACGTTCTTGTTGAACCCTGAGTGTATCCCCTCTAGAGTACACTATTCAGAAGGTGCTCCCATACCTTGTCTGTTGAAAACCATTCTCCGATAAGCGCCCTGGGTTTATGATTTTATACTATGTATATGTGGAACGTGAGATGCAAGCGTTCTGCTACTTGGATAATTAATTGTTTAGACATTATCATAATATCACTGTTTTTGATATCAAAGTAATTTGGATTATAGTAAGGTAAAAGTCGTCCATGTTTATGTGTGGGATGGTCTTACTATTATCCTTTTGTTTCAAAAGGATTTTTTTCAAAGTAAAACCATATGGTTAGAATTTACTCACACCAGTCCCATGACTGACCCAGAGTTTATTTTGTTTGTTTTCCCTAAACTCTTGGGTGCCCAAATTTGTACGGGCAGTCAAGTGTTTCAGGCTTTGCAGATTTCACTTGGAGGAGCTCGAAGCAGAAGGCTCCACCCTTAGTATTTAGAGATTATTTCCGATGTGATAAGATGTATTGTACTCTGATAATGGTATGTATATACAATACAATTTTGTATTCAAAGTTATGTTATATAATACATTTTATTTGTTCCGCTGTGAGTTTCATGTTTTACTCTGATTCTGTTCAGTTGTGATCTTCTTCTTCTTCTATTCTATTAGTTCTATCTTTTCTATCTCATCCTCTAAATTCTTCTATTAATGATCTGAATTTTCGTGCACTTTGAGTTGAATGTGTAGAAAATTAGTCAGCTCAAATTGGTACGAATTTTCCGGCCATTACAGTTGGTATCAGAGCTGAAGGTTAAGATATTACCTTGGCTCTATGGCATGACTCAATAGAGATGGGATTAGTAATATCCTGGATTGAGTATGAGCGTATATATATGAGCGCGTATTTGTAAATTAAGATAAAAACTGTTTTATACTGTGTTGACTGGTCAGTCGAGTGGTTTATGAATTCTGGTCAAAACAATAATGCAAACTGTGTCGATAGGTGTTTCTAAACTCTTGAACAAAGTAATTCGACACAGTATGTTTTGAAAAGAGGGTAAATGAAATAATTTTACCCAAAATATATTTTTATATAAAAAGAAATATATATGTTGAAACTATTATATATATTGGATGTGTGATCATTATTATGATCAAATAAGATTTATAATGGAGTTGGTTATATAAATAACCAATCGACATTCACATTAGTATAAAATACAAATCAAATGAACTAAATCTCTGAATTTAAAACCAGAACTGAAATAAAACCTCTAGAAACTTGGAAAAGAGTTGGAAATAATATTTGAATTAAATATATGGGAATTTTAAAATCCTGGGAGATTTGAAATTTGTTTTCTAAGTGCTGTGAAAGATATTTTGAAGTAAAATTCAAAATGGGAGTGTTAAAAGAATTTTTGAAAAGTAATATAGTATTGAACTCACTTCGATCACTGGGAAATAAATTCTGATGATGACGGCCGCATTATCAGTGTTCATTTTCGAGTTCTAAGTGACGGATTACTACCAATGATTTTGGTTTGAATTGTTTTCAAATGATTTGAATTGTTATTGATATATGTATATGATTTCAAACAGATTTGAAATAAAACCTAGGACTTTGAATTCTGAATAAAATTTAACTCATGAAGTTAAATGGCTGGAAATGGTGAAAGTGACTAAATTTGAATTTAACTAAGAACAGTTAAGTGGAAATTAATAGGGATTTAACGCTATCAGCTGAATATGAACTCATGTGAGTAAAGTGGATTGATATTGGAATTAAAATTTTAAGTTAAGTTAGGAGATAAAGATAACTGATTGGGTTAATAAAATGTAAGGATAAAATTTAACTTGGTAATAGAATTGGATTACCAAGTAAGAAATTGGAATTTGAAATGGTGTCAGCTTGGATATAAGTGAACTGAATTTGAAGATAATTTAATGGAAACCAAGTGGAAATGTAGTGGTGTATGCTGATTGGACAGCAATTAGAAGTGATAGAGTGGAATGCCAGACAAAATGGCTGTTTGATTTTCTGTTGAATCAGAGAAGCCCAGAGAGACAAGTGTTGTAGTACCGAGTGAGCCATGCAGAGGAGATGCTAGCAAGATTCTCTGAAAATATAAGCCGTTAGGAAATTTTCAGAATTTTCGAAAATATTCGGTAATAAGAAGAAATTAATATTTTAATTGGAATTAATCAGTTCAGTTGAAACTGAAATTATGAAGTAAGCCAAAAAGATTTTTAACCTGTTTATAACAGAGATTATAGCATTTTCCCTATCTTAGCAATTTCGAGGACGAAATTATTTTAAGGGGAAAGGACTGTAACGTCCCGCATTTTTGTCAGTTCGTATTTGAATATTTAAAGCAATTTAAATATTGATTTTTGTGATATAAATTGATTTATATATTAATTAAAACAAAGTTGAATATATAGAAATATATATTAAATATAATCGAGCCCGTAATATCGCGGCAGTTCGTAAATTAACGTTCTGAACTTCAACTAAGTGTACCGGACTCATTTTGAATCGGATTTCTTCGAAACGAGAAACGTTGGAACCTGTTGAACTGTATCTTTCTAACAGAAGTGAAAAATCAAGATTTCGTCGTACAAACTGCAAGATATGGCCAAATCAAATATTCAGAAAGTCGCTGTGAAATCGTATATTGACCGTAACGGTTATTTGCATATAACTTGATATTAGTTGCAAATCTGGACAAGGTTCTTTTGAGGCATAGCGATAATTTAATTTTTAGAATTTTTCTGTAATTTTTAATTAATTAAATATGCAACTTTTTATTTGGAGTATTGTGTACCCTATATCGATATTTCGGGATTTCAAAATATGAGTCAATCTACCGGTATTATTATATTTTTGGGATCGTGGCACCTCGCTGGACACGACTATATTTTTATTTCTATCCGCGGCCGCCCAGACATGAACGGGGTTTACGTAGTGCGGTACACGTAGATTTTTGTAACAATAAACAAAGGGACAATCCATTTAAAATTAAATAGAATAAATAAATAATGTATGCTTAAACACTAAGCTAAGCAAATACACGAAATCCAGACCTTACTGCATAGTTCCCCTACCTTTAAATTGTCAACCTCTACTAAGCTACAGCTAAACTTATTGGAAATACAATCTACATAGAGACCAATACAGTGCTTAGTGCCTGAATATAAAACCTACATGTGAATAAATATAGCCTAGTTACCTATTGCTTTCTTCATAAGCAAACAAACCAGACCCCTAATACTTCACGTTGGAGTAACAAAATATATATATATACTTTTTGTAACTTCATAGCAAAGGAAGGACCTACGTATTTTCAATTCAAGGCCATACCCTATCAAGAAAAAGAGACATCTATGATCTACCCTAAAACTTCATGCTGAAGGAACACTATACGATGTATTCTCACATCAAACTAGTCCATACCCTATACAGCTATACCACATCCCTATTGCTTACCATCAAAGCCAGCCTTCCTCTATAAATAAACAATGCGACTTCATTTGCTTGAGAATTCCACAAAACAACAAAGCACTTGAAGCTTCAAACCGTATAAATGGCTGATCTATGAGTAAATAAATAAATATAAATAAATAAAGGGGGGCTTGACGTTGGTCAGTATATTATACACGTAAGGAAGGATGGGCGAACTGGTCCTGATGATGTTCTAGGTCGAGGCAGGGAAGGTAGGCGCGGGTTCGAAGAGGGGCTGACTGTGGATGTAAGATCACGGTGCTGCCATATGAAGTGGTTTCAAAGTTGATGGCAAACACAGGAAGATACGTGAGAATGGGGAGCTGCTACAAGGAGGACATGCAGCATAAGGCAATACACATAAAAGGAAGAAAAACGTGGGGGTCTTCACGCAAGTTTGTTTGGAGTTTGGCATGCACTAAAAAGGGGCGGTATGTCTTTGTTTTTGAAGCAAGCATAAATCACGTGGAAATTAAGGGAGGTAACAGTTCAAAGAAAACAAGGTGAAGCTAGTACAATTTACATTATTTAACAGTACATGTTAAGCATGGTTATGGGATGGACGAGACACTGTTAACACGCGTGTGTAATAGTGAGTGCTCGCGAAGGGGGTAACGTGACTGCATTGAGGTTGGTTTCGTGAACTGGAAGGATTGTGGTACGGTGCTTGCACCGATGAGCTGCTGCATGCCAGCACCGCTTCATGGATGAAATAAATATAGTAAAGGAGATGCAGCAGTTTGTTTTATGGGTAGATCTAGTGTGAGCGCAAGTTTATGAGGGATTTGAGAAGAAGTTAGATGGAAGAAGATTAAGGAATATCGGTGAGTTTTGGTATACTGGTGCAGGGGTCCTGAGCATGTCGTGAACGAGATTTGAGGAGAGATCCAACGTGGAGTTTTCGTTTGAATTTTTGTGAAGGGAGGATGGGGTTTGAAGGCTGCAAAGTTCGAACTAGCCATTGTTATTGTGTTAGAAATACTGGAACCACGATGGAGTGTACGTGCTCGAGTCCAAGGCAGTGATGAGTGCACACAAAATGAAATAGTGGATACATGGTGTTTGTAGAAGAGAACGGTGCAACATTTTGGAGGACAGCGTGATGCGAGCTGTGCTTGCAACGATGGTGCGAGCTGGAAATGGGAGTGGTGAGGCTGACAGCAGCAAGCATGGTCGGACACTGACCGTGCAGGAGGACGTTTGAGGAACACGAAGTGTGAGACCGGGAAGGTGAACGCTGTCTACACCGATGGCGACATAAGATCTGGTGATCGTTGGTGAAGGACTGTGTTAGGTTCGCTGTTGCCTCCGGTCGGCGAAGTGAAGCATGAAACAGCAACTAAAGGTGATGAACGGTGGAGGAGTACGGCGCATGTAATATTGTTGGAGCACCCTACAGTTTAGGCAATGAAAACGCCGGGTATGGTCTACCGACGCAAATCGTTATTTAACGGTTAACGCGCAAAGGTGAGTAAATTCACTAACTTTGATCTATTTTAATTATAATTTAATGTTGTTTGAATGCTGTGTGATGGTCGATTAGGTAGATTACAGTTAATTTGGTTGAATATTATATATCGTTACATATGTACACATCACCGGTTAGACACCGATTCCATCGATTAGAATATTCCCTAGTCTAGAGTTAGTGTAAATTGTGTTGACTGACATCTGTGGATGCGGAAACCGGTTGGAGGAATCCGACCGGATTCCTTGATAATTATATGTACTGTTTGTTTTGTATGAACCCGAATTATATTTAAAACCCCATATGAATATTGATGTTGAACGAAAATTCAACATCTGTTTCAATAAATCAATAGATGATATCGATCTAGAAAGTGGTGACAGTCGACCGTAAAACCATCGTTTTGTTAAAGAGTTGATTGGCTGTCAGGCAAATCAACGGGGTTAATTATAAAAAATTATATTTTATAGTTAAAAGAAAGATTTAAATTTATCATAGAAGTTCTATTATAAACCAGTATTTTAGAGTTCATTTTTATAAAGTAAATAAAAACGATTGTTGACATTTAAATAAGTTATTAAGATATAATCGTCCTGCGAGTGAATAATTTAGATAATTATTATTTTTAGATTAATTATTTTAATCTAATGTTAAGAACTAATTAAAATCAGCTAATAAGATTTACTGATGAAATGAAGTTGATTTGATCAACTGTTATTTGGGAAATTTATTATTAGATTAATTGGTCTTTAATTAATCTAATGAAAACAGTTTAGAAATAAATTTATCAAAACTAATGAGATTTAATTACCTTTAGTTAAGAAGTTATAAATAGAACCGTGGGATGGAGAAAACGAAGAACTTATGTTTAATATAAACAATAATAAACACCAGAGATTTCAAAGTAAGGATATGGTGTTATAAAACCATAGGTAAAATTAAACAAGAAAATACGGTCTGATAGATAAGGGATTAAAGCACAGACTTATATCTGTTCTAAGGTAAGAACGTTGTCGATCAAGGTCTGAGAGGTAAATAAAATACCCCAACTTGAACGGCTTCACTATTGTCGAGGAACAATATCAAATTGTAACGGAAAGAGATGGCAAGATTTGTATAAAAGGAATATGGCAGCATATGCAACTCCTAGAACTATAGCGATAAAATAAACGCTATTGATTAGGCTTAAGCGTGACTGATATGTCAAGATTAGTTTTAAAGGAGAATATTACAGCGTATGACCAGTTTAGAACTATAGCGATAAAGTTACGTTGTTAACCAAACTTAAGCGTGATTTTTATATATGGCAGCACTTCCTAGGGAATGGAAACATTTGGTTTGGAATCCACTTAGTCTAAAGTGATAAGTAACGACGTTAGGTTAAAGAAATATGACAATGAGTTAGAAAGGGAATTAGGGAATCGTGTTAGAAAACGATGGCAGCATTTCGATGTTTGAAATGTGATTAGAATTTAACCATTAGGTTTTGGAACTAGAATTCGACGATGTCGAATGTATTAAAAGTAAATTATTTTAGGAATTATGATCCTGATAGGATAGTTAATATTAAACCAGCAAATTTTAAAAGCATATGTATGTAGTTATAAGCTTGATATTGATCTAACCAGGAGTTGACGTAGAAACAGAGTTTATAAAGCGAAATGGGAATATAAATCAGGAAAGAGATTTCGGTAAACAAGATAATGGTAATTATTTGATAAAGATGCTCAGATTTCTATAATAGAAATGATATCCACATTTTAAAGTGAATAATGCTTTAAAGTAAACGCTTGGCAGATTTAAAATGAAATTGGAAATATTTTTCCAATGGAGTTAGGATATATTATCCAAGTATAGAAATAAAGAATGTGAAATTAATGGAAATAGTTCGAACGTTAATAACGTATGTTTCTGGAACATGAGTTTATGATAACTGGAAATGTTTTCCAAGAAGCGTAAAACGACTAAAATGGGATTTGAGAAATATCTGGTAAGATATGAGAATTCGAAAGTCGAATGTTAAAATTAAAAATACCCGTGGTTGTGTGATGTTAGTTATACATTAGAATGGATGTTGTTTTAACTCCGATAGTTAAATAACCGACTATCGAAGTGTTTGACCATCGTTGTCAATACGGAGAGACCAGTTGGATACGTTATCCGAAAACCACTCCGTATAGGCATAAGCGCTGCGAATTAGATTTGCTGAAGATAATTGAAGACGGAGTTAAATGCAAGGGTCGTCCAGTCCCAGAATGGTGTTTTATGTTTGTCCAGTCCCTGGACAACTTGTACGGACGAGTGTCTGACAGAGTATTTCCAACGGTCATGCCGTTGATTTTACGAATATACCAAGTTGGTGGGGAGAAGGTGACTTCTCTTTATTCTACACCCAGTGTGCATTTGTGTAATCAATGTGTGATTACGGATTTGACGATGTGGCATTCAAAGTGAATGGTGATCAGATGTTGTGAAGATAGACGTAGCCTCTAGCCTCACAACTAGAAGTAACAAAAGTTGGGCTAGGCAGCATGGCTAGTTGGGTCATCCCCAAGCAGGGTGTATTGTCACCGATCTAGAGAAAATTCATATTTATACTTCTTTTCGATTCTGTATCTTCGGATGACGGTTGGATGGTCTACAACCGTGGTGGCAATATATTCGATACACTCAAGCTAAATGAGTGGTCAGTCATGTGTGGCCGGGTTGCAAGACGTTCTTGTTGAACCCTGAGTGTATCCCCTCTAGAGTACACTATTCAGAAGGTGCTCCCATACCTTGTCTGTTGAAAACCATTCTCCGATAAGCGCCCTGCGGTTTATGATTTTATACTATGTATATGTGGAACGTGAGATGCAAGCGTTCTGCTACTTGGATAATTATTTGTTTAGACATTATCATAATATCACTGTTTTTGATATCAAAGTAATTTGGATTATAGTAAGGTAAAAGCCGTCCATGTTTATGTGTGGGATGGTCTTACTATTATCCTTTTGTTTCAAAAGGGATTTTTTCAAAGTAAAACTATATGGTTAGAATTTACTCACACCAGTCCCATGACTGACCCAGAGTTTATTTTGTTTGTTTTCCTTAAACTCTTGTGTGCCCAAATTTGTACGAGCAGTCAAGTGTTTCAGGCTTTGCAGATTTCACTTGGAGGAGCTCGAAGCAGAAGGCTCCACCCTTAGTATTTAGAGATTATTTCCGATGTGATAAGATGTATTGTACTCTGATAATGGTATGTATATACAATACAGTTTTGTATTCAAAGTTATGTTATAT
Source organism: Allium sativum (assembly GCA_030737875.1). Classification (NCBI taxonomy): domain Eukaryota; kingdom Viridiplantae; phylum Streptophyta; class Magnoliopsida; order Asparagales; family Amaryllidaceae; genus Allium; species Allium sativum. The sequence continues at coordinate 414,892,420 of CM060913.1, read as the reverse complement.
AATACATTTTATTTGTTCCGCTATGAGTTTCGTGTTTTACTCTGATTCTTTTCAGTTGTGATCTTCTTCTTCTTATATTCTATTAGTTCTATCTTTTCTATCTCATACTCTAAATTCTTCTATTAATGATCTGAATTTTCGTGCACTTTGAGTTGAATGTGTAGAAAATTAGTCAGCTCAAATTGGTATGAATTTTCCGGCCATTACATGGTTCATTATGAACATGACTTGGGAATGGGGCATGAAAACCTATAATGACATAAGAATAATGGGTTAATAATGGAAATTCCTAGAATTACAGTAGTTTGAAATTTAACCACACTTAGGCACGAGGTTAGATTACACTTGTGGTGGATGTCTGGCCGGACCCACCCGGCATATCCAGCAACCACAAGTAGTGAATCTAATGTGAGGGGTCTAAGTGCATAAACGTGTAACGTGCTAAGACATGAGGTTAAGTCTAATTGTGGAAGAAGTCTGCCCGGACCCGCCCGACATATAAGCATCCATATGTTGTAGACTTAATGTGGGAAGTCTAGCACATTATAACCATAAATATATAAATGGTAATGAATTGGAGTAAACGGGGAATGATAGTAACCTATTATAATTAATTACTTTAATGAGAATGTTATATAATAGGTAGGCTTGTCCTAGGGACAAGTGGAAATTATAACATAAGTTATAATAAAAGGAAAGGAAGCCTATTAGAAAACCTTAGTTAAGAGAATTAAGTTAATAAGTAAACAACGACAGGTTGTAGTGATATGTTAAACAGAAAACAGGTGAACTAGGATGAAGTATACTTAATTACATATTAAGTAAAACATTTTATTGTAACTATGTGATCAGATAATGAATAATAAAAAAAGGGATTACAAGATTACTTTTGTTAATTATGATCCAGGGGTGAAAGATTGAAAATCACTTATGCTAATTACAATCTAAAAGAATAACATGTGATGGTGCTTATTAATAAACTTGAACGGATTAAGTTATATAGGCCCACAAACTTAACCTGTGAAGTTATACAATCTTTTACTCTAATATGGCATGCAATCTTTTTACTCAGGTATGGCATTACCTGTGGAAAACCTAGTAGTGGGGATACAAGCCTAGGGGGAGCTTGTATCATCTTGTGTGTAGGACCCATTTCAGTTAGTAGTCTATATATAGGTATCAAACGAGTACTCCGAACTAGGTTAGAGTTGGGGAATGCTTACTGGGCTGATTGTGAGAGATCCAAAATGAAGGGATGGTGTGGGCGGTGCATTCTGATGGGTTTATGTAACTGCATGGGTCCGGACAAGAGGCGGCTAAGACGTCGTGATATTAGTAGATATGGTTATGCATATCATGAAAACGAAGGGTTGCCACTTTAGGAAGTGATACATCCTATTGTGGGTCCAAAATAGAGTATCTATGGAGTAGGGAGCCAATCGATTGGGGTAGCAATTAGGGTACATCTAGACTCTGGTATGTTTAGGATCACATTAATACCCTTAGGGGAACTCTGGTATGTTTAGTTGGACTGCCTGCTGACTGTATGAGGTTAAACCTCTCACTAGAAGTACGCCTAAGTCTACCATCTTGTAGCTATTGGGATCATCTCATTCTGGTTATACTAGTATTGGTGCAGATAAATAGAAAGTATTAGAGAAGTGCAATATTTTCTATCTTGTTTATCCTGTTTACCTTGTCATACCTGCCTTATTGTGCTGTTTCCTGTCTCTCCGGTTTATACGCCTATCATGATACTTTTACTTATTTGTATGCTAATAGTAACTGGACTAGCCAGACTTTATGTCTGACCCATTTTGTTCCCTCTTCTTTCTCTTCTATTTCCCCCCATGTTCTCAGGGTGGGAATACTCAAGTTTGATCACAATTCTGATTTCATCTTGCTTGGAGCTGCTTAGATGTTTTGCTTGATTTCATATCTCCCTCTACTATGGCTATGTTTTAGGGATTATGCTTCTTTTATTATTGTACTCTGATGATTTAAGTACAAGACAAAAGTTTTAAATTGATGTACTGGATTTTATGCATTTTAGACATATGATGTAACCATGTTTTGAACTACGATGTTTTCTGTTTGATAAAATTTTGAATTCTGCTGCTATTTATTATCTGTCTTGTAATGTTTCTGTTTACCTATAACACTTCACGAAATTTAATGCATTCTCTTAATGAGTGGCATTAATAAATGTGGGGTGTCACAAGACTACTTACGCCGAATAATCAACACCATAAAAACCAAATATTCATTTTTAAAACGCGTATAAGTTTCCCTTTCTGTTCTTACCAGATTTAAATTATGGATTTCCTTTTTGTTTATAATATTCTATTTTTAAGTTTGTTTCCTTATCGAATTCTATATATATTGATATATTGATCTCTAATTATCAAAATTTCTTAAAAGTATTCTAACTACTTAAATTTCCAGAAAATTTCGCCAGCACCACCTTTGTACCGGTCAATAGCTCAAACCTCAACTCGCCTCTGTAGTCCATTTCCATCCAAAAAGGAAATCAAACAGTCAAGCGGCTTGCCGATTCGGTGCATAAAAACTCATATGGAATTTAAACATGTACCTTTATGTCGGGCACTCGAATTATACTCTTCATACACTTCATTCCATACCTATTTAACCGGTATTCACCTGTTTCCAATTTATCGCAACTAAATTCAGTCATTCCTAACTCAATTCACTAAATTGTTCTTTAATTAGAACTTTTTCCAAATCCCTTTATTTTTAACATATATGTTCAAATATATTTTTATTCGCTTATAAACAAGTCGAATTTCATTTCTAGTTCAAGTTTCATATTCGGTTTCGAATATAAATTTACAAACCTCTTTTACTTATCCAAAGTCCAATTCGATTCAAAATTCCTTTAACTAATTATTCTTTAAATTAGTTAATTCTATTCAACAATTAAAAATCTAATTTTTTTTTATTTCAAAAATAAATCCATTAACTCCACTTGAGTTCATATTTATTTAATAACTTAAGTCTCGGTTTTTCTAAAGGAAATTCAGATTTTATTACTTAAAATCCTTATATTAATTTAAATGAACCGTTATGGTCTTTAAAAGATTATAGCGCTATTTTTTTGGAAATTTGATTTTGACATAACTCAAAATGTATAAGACGAAATCCAAAATTTTCTCTTCCATTAGAAAACTATTATCAAATCGGTCCTGACGATTCATGTTTCGAAGAATTCCGACTTAGATTGAGTTTATATACACAATTGAAGTTCGAAATACCAAATTACGAACTACCGTGCTGCGACGAGTTCGTTTTAATTATATTTAAATATAAACTTTTTAAACGTCATTTACTATAAATTTCAATCTCATTCTTATATTATTTTTAATATAACTTTAAACTAGTTTTCCAAATCTAACTTAATATTTCCGATTATCCTTTTTCGTCGATTATTTCATAACTTCATTATAAATTCATTTATAATACAATCTTTTATAATTAATCCCATTACCTTTATAAATAAATTATTTATAAAATTCAATATAATAGAATTATAATTATAAATCTGTTGGAATTTTCTCAATCAGTTTAAATTCCGAATTCCAGAATATAATCCGATGTTCCATTTTTTCAAACGATTTCCAATTCATTCTTAAATTAATACTTGAATTTAAACTTCTAAATTATCTAATGATAATTTATCTCACTATATTTATAAAAGTCGCTTATAAATTTAACTTACTTGTTTTATAATTTAAAACAAGTTTTCGTTTCAAATCCATTTGAAACCTAATTCATATTCTAGAATATTTTATTGATTATAACTTATATGTATACATGAATCTATTTTAAACTTCTATTTAATACAATCCTAATATTTTTTTTCTTGAAAATATTTATTTAAATAAATTCGAACTAATCAAATCCAAATCATAAATCCGTACAGATTTATTTTAATTTCAATTTACATTTTGAATATCAGAATAAATTTCCTGGTTTCCCTCTTTAACAAATTCCAAATCCTCATTTTAAATTAGCACTTGAATTTAAATATTTTAAATTATCCAATGATAATTTTCTAACTTTCTTTATAAATACCATTCATATTATTTGTGTAACTATTTAAACCAATCTCGATTTCAAATCCATTTTAAATTAAATTTCTACTTTGAAAAATTAAATTTCCCTTTTTAAATTTACCCTTATATTTACATTTCCCGAATTATCCAACGATAATTCATTTCACTTCATTTATAAACATCGTTTATAAATTCCTTTCAATTCCCCACATTATCCAATGAAAATTTTCCCATTTAATTTATAAACACCATTTATAAATTTATGACTTGTTTTTATTATTCAAAACAAGTTCTGTTTTTATAGCCCATTCAAAATTCAGATTCGATTTTAAAATAGAATTCCCCTTTTCATATCTCAAAATTTCCTTTCACGGTATTTTTATAAATCAACATTTAGACCCAGTGATATTTAAACACCGTAAACACCCAATTATCAATCACAGGTTTTATATCACATCATATATGGTAATATATATGGAAACAAACAATAATAAATTTTGAGGAATCCAGTTGTCACGTCCCGAATTCGCCCAATCTCCAAAGAGACGGAAAAATGCAGATTGTATGAGAACACACGCATCAGAACACAAACATGAGAACATTTCATTGCTATTACAACAATTTACATCAGAGTACAAGAATCAAAGTACAAATAAATAATATACAGCAGAAATACAATCAGAGATTTAGAAATTACTTTTAAACACATGAACGTAATGTGCAGCAGAAAACATTAACTACCACAACTGAAAGAAATACACGGATACAAAGCTTTCTGAATATAGCTCCAGTTGTAATCCAGGATCCTGTGAAAATAAATATCAACAAATCCAAAACAACTGGTTGCCTATGTGGAAAATACGGTCACCTAGAGTCTAGGTTAAAACAATAAACTCCGAGTTAGTCATGGGACTGGTGTGAGAACTAAAACAGTTATTAACTTTATTTTAATGCTGGGTGTAACACTTCGTATTTTTCGGTGAACGCTAAAGTAACAATATAGAGTATACTTAATTTTTAAAAGAAGAATTAAGGGAAACAGGTTATATCATTGCGTTCGTCTTGGAATTCTGCCTAAGATAGAGTCTGAGTTTGCATAAATTGGACTCCGTATGAAGAAGTTATGACCTTCAGAAGTTTCAGGATTTTAATAAATTAAAACAGCTCAAGTTCAGAAATTCAAATTCAAAATTCAAATCACACATCCGGGCTGGGCGGGAAATTTCCCGCCTAGGACCCAGGTCGACTAGGGGGTCGACCTGGGTAGAACAGGTCGACCATGGGGTCGACCTACCCCCTTTTCCAGATCCGTGGACAGATTCGTTTTTCTACATTTACACGCCCGTTCTGACTGAATTTGTTGCTCCTAAGCTATTTAAACACCCCTAAACCTCACTTTCTCTCCACACAACTTCTATTTGCCTATACTCTACCCTAATTCGTATAAAAATAAATCTAAGACGGGGTTATGAAGCTCAAGTCCTTCGTAGAAGTCAAGTTTAGAATTCTAGTAGAGATTCAAAAGCTAATTCAACGACTTCAACAACTATTTCTAAGAATCAAATCAAATCTAAATTAGAAGAACAAATAGTCGACTTCAAGGGAGAGCTATTCAGTTTCAGAATACAGATCCCAGAATTCAAGACCCTTCTATAATTTGTAAGTTCACGTTACTTTCAGAAATAAAAGTTAATTGTGATTCTGACATTGTAATAAATCTGGATCTGAGATTATGCATGTCTTACTATATCCTTTAGATCTATCTCATTGATAATATTATTTCCATTCTTTGTCTCTTCTTTCCTTCTTCCCTTTTTGTTTTATTGCCAGGCTACTGCGAGCCTGAGCCAGATTTCATAAGAGATGAACGTACGTTGGAAATAAAATTGGGCATAATTGAGTTGTAACTGATTTGAGGACATAACACATGTTGTATTCAAAACATAAAGTGTATCGAACATATGACTTGGGATTTGAGGCATAAATTATTGGACATATGACTTGAGATTTAAAACATAAAGTATTGGACATACGACTTGGGATTTGGGGCGTAAATTGAACTGTAAATATAAGGCATAGTACATGTTGTGGTTTAAGATTTAAAATTGGGGAATATATATATATATATATATATATATATATATATATATATGATAGTTTATGATTTGGAAGAAGAAGAATAGTGTGTATAGTGATGTATGGCTTAGGCATGAAAACAAGATTTGCCTCTGTTTTGTAAGTCAGTTACTTTTTATATTTGAACGCCTAAATCTAATTAGTAACATGTAATAAAATGGATATGAGAATATGCCTGATGTAAGCTATCCTTTCATTGAAATCTGTGCTTGAGTATCTATGAAACTGGTCCAATCATATCTATCCTTATTGTATATCAGAATTGAAATCCTTTTTCGGTTCATGATATAATTCTTATCATATCTATATGCATGCGATGTATTCCTTGCAAAACTTGTCTTTTTAGTACATCAATTTTATTGGACTAGTAGTTCTTATCATCATATGACTATGCCTATTCTTACGATGTTCCATCTTGCTTCTCCCCTTATATTATGAATCTTGAGTTGAATCTCGAAATATGTATGTTATGAATGCGAGCGAAATTGGGTATAACATGAATTTGACATAATTTGGAACATGTAATATAGCATAACTGTTAAGATGCAATTTAGGGTAATTTGACATGAATTATGGAATATGTATTTTGACATACTGAACCTAGAATTGGCATGAACTACAAAGTATGAAGTTGGCATATAAATCAAATGTTGGGCAAAATTGTTATTGTTGCGAATTAGTGGTAACTTGAGCATTAAATCTAGATTGGGTGTAATATGTAACATGACTAGTTTTGGTGAATTTGGTAATTAGCATGGAAAATGTAGATTTGGGTTTATAGGGTAAATGTGTAGATTAAAGATGAACATGCCTAACCTGAGGTTAGATGTTGTGGTGTAAAACTTCCCAGAACCGCCTGGCACATCCAATAACCACATCTACACCTATCTAATGTAAGAGGTTAGCGTATCATGCACAAGAAAAACCTGAGGTTAGATTGAGTTGTGGTGTAAAACTGCCCGGAACCGCCTGGCACATCCAGTAACCGCAACAACACATATCTAATGTGAGAGGTTGGTGCATTAATAAATCGATTAATGCTAATGAACAAGATGAATGACTAGGGTTAAGTTCATAGGAACACTTAATCAATATAACATGAATGTCTAGGGTTAAGTTAATAGGAAACACTTAACCAGTATAGCATGATGAATGGTAGGGTTAAGATATAAGAATCGCTTAGCCAATATAACTTGATTTGTCGTAAGGTTAAGTTAAAACAAGAGGGCAAAACTTAACCAATATAACTTGATTTGTGGTAGGGTTAAGTTAACACAAGAAGGCGACACTTAACCAAAGTAATATGACAAGTAGGTGGGTTAAATTAACTTGAATTGATTGAAGATACTTAACCAATACAACATGATGAACACGTGGGGTTAAGAAGAAACACTTGACCAATATAACTTGATGAATGAATGGGGTTAAGTTAATAAGAAACACTTAACCAACATGACATGATGAATGGGTGGGTTAAGTTAACATGAGTAGACAACACTTAACCAATATGACATAATGTGCGGGAGGGTTAAGTACATATTGGGTTCGTGGGTAATATTAGTAAATATAGGCCCACAAACTTAACTGTTAAATAAACATGCTTGAATCGATGGAAGGGTTAAGTACATCTCGTGTAGGTGGGTAATATTAGTACATATAGGCCCACAAACTTAACTGTTAAGAAAATATGCTGGAATCGGTGGGAGGGTTAAGTACATCTCGTGTAGGTGGATAATATTTGTATATATATAGGCCCACAAACTTAACTAGCAAGAAAACATAGTAACGGGGACCCATTTTAGCAGTAACCCACATAGATGTATCATGGTACCCTGAAACTACGCAGGGTGGGGCACGATTACTGGGCTGATTATAAGCAGTCAAAACAACGGCAGGGGTTACGTCAGTGTAGGTTCCGACGGTTTACGGGCGTGCACGTACTCCGGAATGGGAAAAAGCAGGCATTGGGTACCAGTAGTTATACACTGTGCATCTTGAATCGTGTCGGGTCGCTATCATAAGGATTGATACACCTTATGGTGGGACCAACACAGGATATCTACACGCAAGAGAGGGCCGACTGACACAGACACATGGAACATGAATACAAGCAAGGGAGCCGATCGATAGGGTAGTAAGGGTACATCTAACATGTTCATGGAAATTAGGCTGATTGAGGTGGAATCCTCACGATAGATGTACACCAAAGGCTACCACCGTTTGCGGGGATTGGGATCACGTTGTCATATTATCATTTTATACTGATTACTAGTTGGGACACTAGTTAGGTGGTGCAGAGATATAGAAATCATAATAACAGGGTAGTGGCAAAGCAGAGCAAGAGTAGAAGCGCATTCAGTTTATTTTGCCTTATCATAACTTATGCTTATCTTATGTTATCTTGCTATCCTTGTTCTCAAGGTATTATCTTATATTCACTTTATTCATGTCATAATGCTTTTACCTGTTTATATGCTAAAAGTCACTAGACTTACCAGACTTATGTCTGACCTATTTTTGTTTCACCTCTTATCTTCCGTTCCCCCCAGGTTCGCAGGGAGGAAATGTTACCACTTAGCCCAGTTTTCTTTCCAAGCTCGAAGATAGTCGATGTATTGCTTTGGACTCTCTCTCTTCCACTGCTATGGCTGGTTCATGCTTTATTGGGGAATATGATTGTTATTTTTATGCTTCTTTTATATTTAGAAGTTTTTAAAACAAGACATAAGTTCTATGTATTACTTTTAAGTATGATTGAGACAACTATTGTAAAAGCTTAACTGAATCACATTGTTTATAAAATGACTTTATTTTCCGCTGCTTTATTTGTCTGTCTTGTAATTTATCTCCATCTTTTATCTAAAATGCTCCACCAAAGTTAAGGCATTCCCTTTGTGAGTGACCTTAATGGAGGTGGAGTGTTTCACTTGGTATCAGAGCTGAAGGTTACCGGATCAGATAAAAGATTTGAAAAATTATTTTCAAAACGGTTTTAAAAGAAGCATTTTCAAAATAAAAGTTTTGTTTTAAAGGCATATTCCCCAAAGCCATATGCACTATCTTTTGATCCTCTGTTTGAATCCTTGTTTCCTTCTTTCCTGAGTCTCCAGGGCTCCTAGCTTTCTGGGAGGTAACCTCATCGTGGCATGGTTCCTTTATGCTCGATGAGACTACGACACCTGTCAAAGGGTGAAGAAGTGCCCAACCTCCATCCATAGTCGTAGTTGTTTCACCTGTGGCTAATTCTCTTCCAAGCTTTGTAGGGTTTCCCGTGCGATGGAGGCAACGTTCGAAAGGCTTGTCAACATGGTTCACAAAGGAGGTAAAGAGAAAGAGGCCAAAGGGGAAGAATCCCGAACAAGGGATTGGAATATAAGAAGGGCGGATGAAATAATAGGTCCCGCAACAAGAGGAAGTATCTTTTCTGCGGTATAGCGGGTCATTTAATTATAGGAAGTAAAAGACAAGTGGTTGTTTTCAGCATGGTGAGGCAGGGCATCTTATCAAGGATTGCTCGGATGGCAAGGACAAGGACAAAGGACAGGATTTTCAGGAAGACAAGTGCATGCTTTCACCGCCAGCGTACCTGAGAGAAAGATAGTAAAGTTTAGTTTTTCTTTTTGATCATCCTGTTAGTACTCTTTTTGATTTTAGCGCTTCACATTCATTTGTATCTGCTTCCGTAGTTGAGTCTCTGCACCTTAGTACTAGTATAATAGAAGATCCCATTATTGTCTTAAATCCGGTTGGTGGTTCGGCTCATTTATCTTTGGTTTGTAAGGATTTTAGATGCTTATGTTTCCGGGTTTCATGGGCTATGGGTTGCTTCTAGGCATGGATTGGTTGGCTAGTAATTGTGAAAGGAGGGTAGTTAGACTTTCCACTTGCCTCGGGAATACCCTCGAGATTTCATGCGATCCGAAGGGATCAGTTTGTCTTAGCTACCTAGAATTACTTTATGTATCTATGACGATTTTCGATCCATTGGAGTAGTCCATGAGTATGCAAGTTGTTTTGATTAGGGTAGGGGTTTTCCCCCTAAAACTCGAGACAGATTTCCGCATATATCTAGTTGACAATGCAAAGCCAATTATGCGATCAACGATAGTTTTGGAATAAGACTGGCGAGGATAGCTAGAGTCGGTTAAATGCTCAATTGTTTGGTTGTTTTGCTAGTATCATCTCACATAAATCATCCAAATTCGGAGGAGGTATTCCTTGGGTGCTTGTCTGATATTGGTTTAGGCCTTTAGAGCTTGTACTTGAGGGATGTCAAGTTCGACTATGATGATTTGCGTGAGAGATATCGACTCTCAGATTTGTGACATGATGGATAAGCTAAATAGAAGAGAGACCTCGAATCATCTTAGTATATACACTTCGTATCATGGTTAACACCTATTTATCTTGGAAAGATAGTTCGACTACATTGGATACCCTCTAGTATAGTAAGTGATCGAGGTCTTATCTTTACTAGTGGGTTTTGAAATGGAGGTCAAGAAGCTTCGCAATCGTGAAGTTAAATCAGTGAAGGTACAGTGGAGTGAAGCTTAAGAAGATGTGACTTTGAAGACTGAAGACTAGATACACGCATCATACCCTTTTAAAGGGTATATCCTTGATTCCACTTTTTTTGTAATATTCATTTGCATGCTAGTCTTTATCTTTTAAGTATATCCTCTCGGTCCTATCCTCGATCCTTAGGTAGGAGCCAATGGATGTAAACATGTGTTTGAGACATGTTATGTTTGGTGGATGCAAGTGGTTGCAAGTATTTGCTAGTGGTTGCTCGTGGATGCATATACACACATTAGGCACTAGATCGGATCAGTCACTTTCATATTGCATATGCATATGAATGTATTTGTATATGGACTGAAACTTGATGCGTTATCATATGGATGTTGCATATGGATGAGTGAATATGCACACGTATAGTATTTACATGACTAGGGATATTTTCATACATATTGGATGCACGACACTCTCATGATTCTTATTAAGGAGGTCAACTGGATCAGTAGACCGCCTGATTTTGCATTAGATAAGAGACATATAAATACGCTCTGCATATGTTCATACGGCATTAGAAACCTTTTAAGGGCAATGGATGCCTATGATTGAATGGTTGAGTAGATGGACGTTGGATGTTAGGATATGCATTCTTCTTAACTTGAAGATTTCAGGGACGAAATCCTTTAAGGAGGGGAGAATGTAACACCCCGTATTTTTCGGTAAACATCAAAGTAACAAATTAAAGTATACTTAATTTTTAAGAGAAGAATTAATGGAAACGGGTTACTCCATTGCGTTCGTCTCGGAATTCTACTTGAGATAGAGTCCGACTTTGCGTAAATCGGACTCCGTATGAAGAAGTTATGACCTTCAAAAGTTTCAGGATTTAAATAAATTAAAACAGCCCAAGTTCAGAAATTCAAATTCAAAATTCAAGTCGCACACCCGGGCTGGGCGGGAAATTTCCCGCCCAGGACCCAGGTCAACCTGGGGGTCGACCTGGGTAGAACAGGTCGACCTTGGTGTCGACCTCCCCCCTTTTCCAGATCCATGGACTGATTCGTTTTTCTGCATTTAGACGCCCGTTCTGACCAGATTTGTTGCTCCTAAGCTATTTAAACACCTCCAAACCTCACTTTCTCTCCACAAGACTTCCTTTTCCCTATACTCTACCCTAATTCATATCAAAATAAATCTAAGATGGGGTTATGCTGCTCAAGTGGTTCATACAAATCAAGTTTAGAATTCTAGTAGAGATTCAAAAGCTAATTCAACGACTTCAACAACTATTTCTAAGAATCAAATCAAATCTAAATTAGAAGAACAAATAGTCTACTTCAAGGGAGAGCTATTCAGTTTCAGAATACAGATCCCAGAATTCAAGACCCTTCTGTAATTTGTAAGTTCACATTACTTTCAGAAATAAAAGTTAATTGTGATTCTGACATTGTAATAAATCTGGATCTGAGATTATTCCTATCATTCTATATCCTTTGAATCTATCTCGTTGATAATATTATGTCCGTTTTTTGTCTCTTCTTTCCTTCTTCCCTTTTTGTTTTATAGCTAGGCTACTACGATACTGAGCTAGATCTCATAAGAGATGAATGTACGTTGGAAATAAAATTGGGCATAATTGAGTTGTAACTGATTTGAGGAGATAACACATGTTATATTCAAAACATAAAGTGTATCGAATATATGACTTGGGATTTGAGGCATAAAGTATTGGACATATGACTTGGGATTTGGGGCGTAAATTGAACTGTAAATATAAGGCATGGTACATGTTGTGGTTTAAGATCTAAAATTGGGGAATATATATATATATATATAAGAAAGTTTATGATTTGGAAGAAGATGATTAGTGTGTATAGTGATGTATGGCTTAGGCATGAAAAGAAGATTTTCCTTTGTTTTGTAAGTTAGTTACTTTTTATATTTGAACGCCTAAATCTAATTAGTAACATGTAATAAAATGGATATGAGAATATGCCTGATGTAAGCTATCCTTTCATTGAAATCTATGCTTGAGTATATATATCTTTGGGAATCATTTTTGACAATGAAACTGGTTCAATCATATCTATCCTTGTTGTATATCGGAATTGTAATCCTTTTTAAGTTCATGGTATAATTCTTATCATATCTATATGCCTGCGATGTATTCCTTGCAAAACTTGTCTTTTTAGTACATAAAGTTTATTGAACCAGTAGTTCTTATCATCATATTACTATGCCTATTTTTACGATGTTCCATCTTGCTTCTCCCCTTATATTATGAATCTTGAGTTGAATCTCGAAATACGTACGTTATGAATGCAGGGGAAATTTGGTATAACATGAAATGGACATAATTTGGCATAATTTGGAACATGTACTATGGCATATCAGTTAAGATGCTATTTAGGGTAATTTGACATGAATTATGGAATATGTAGTTTGACATATTGAACCTAGAATTGGCATGAACGACAAAGTATGAAGTTGGCATATAAATCAAGTGTTGGGCAAAATTTTTATTGTTGCGAATTTGGGGTAACTTGAGCATTAAATCTAGATTGGGTGTAATATGTAACATGACTAGTTATGGTGAATTTGGTAATTACCATGTAAAATCCAGATTTTGGTATATAGGGTAAATGTGTAGATTAAAGATGAACATGCCTAATCCGAGGTTAGATTGAGTTGTGGTGTAAAACTGCCCGGAACCTCCCGGCACATCCAGTAACCACAACAACACCTATCTAATGTGAGAGGTTAGTGCATCATGCCCAAGAAAAACCCGAGGTTAGACTGAGTTGTTGTTTAAAACTGCCCGGAACCGCCCGGCACATCCAGTAACCGCAACAACACATATCTAATGTGAGAGGTAGGTGCATTAATAAATCGATTAATACTAATGAACAAGATGAATGACTAGGGTTAAGTTCATAGGAACACTTAACCAATATAACATGAATGGCTAGGGTTAAGTTAATAGGAAACACTTAACCAGTATAGCGTGATGAATGGTAGGGTTAAGTAATAAGAAACGCTTAACCAATATAACTTGATTTGCGGTAAGGTTAAGTTAAAACAAGAGGGCAACACTTAACCAATATAACTTGATTTGTGGTAGGGTTAAGTTAACACAAGAAGGCGACACTTAACCAAAGTAATATGACAAGTATGTGGTTTAAGTTAACTTGAATTGATTGAAGATACTTAACCAATACAACATGATGAACACGTGGGGTTAAGAAGAAACACTTGACTAATATAACTTGACTAATGAACGGGGTTAAGTCAATAAGAAACACTTTACCCACATGACACGATGAATGAGTGGGTTAAGTTAACATGAATAGACAACACTTAACCAATATGACATAATGTGTGGGGGGGTTAAGTACATATCGGGTTGGTGGGTAATATTAGTAAATATAGGCCCACAAACTTAACTGTTAAATAAACATGCTTGAATCGATGGAAGGGTTAAGTACATCTCGTGTAGGTGGGTAATATTAGTACATATAGGCCCACAAACTTAACCGTTAAGAAAACATGCTAGAATCGGTGGGAGGGTTAAGTACATCTCGTGTAGGTGGGTAATATTTGTATATATAGGCCCGCAAACTTAACCAGCAGGAAACCCTAGTAATGGGGACCCATTTCAGTAGTAGCCCACATAGATGTATCATGGTACCCTGAAACTACGCAGGGTGGAGCACGATTACTGGGCTAATTATAAGCGGTTAAAACAGCGGCAGAGGGGACGTCAGTGTAGGTTCCAACGGCTTACGGGCGTGCACATACTCCGAAGTGGGAAAAAGCAGGCTCTGGGTACCTGTAGTTATACACTGCATCTTAAATCGTGTCGGGTCGCTATCATAAGGATTGATACACCTTACGGTGGAACAACATAGGATATCTACATGTAAGAGAGGGTCGATTGACACAGACACATGGAACATGAATACAAATAAGGGAGCCGAACGATAGGGTAGTAAGGGTACATCTAACATGTTCATGGCAATTAGGCTAATTGAGGTGGAATCCTCACAATAGATGTACACCTGAAGGCTACCACTATTTGCGGGGATTGGGATCACGTTGTCATATTATCATTTTATACAGATTACTAGTTGGGACACTAGTTAGGTGGTGCAGAGATATAGAAATCATAATAACACAGTAGTGGTGAAGCAGAGCAAGAGTAGAAGCGCATTCAGTTTATTTTGCCTTATCATACATTATGCTTATCTTATGTCATCTTGCTATCCTTGTTCTCAAGGTATTATCTTATATTCAGTTTATTCATGTCATAATGCTTTTGTCTGTTTATATGTTGAAAGTCACTGGACTTACCAGACTTATGTCTGACCTAGTTTTGTTTCGCTTCTTTGCTTCCATCCCTCTCCCGGTTCGCAGGGAGGAAATGTTACTACTTAGCCCAGTTTTCTTTCCAAGCTCGAGGATAGCCGATGTATTGCTTTGGACTCTCTCTTCCACTGCTATGGCTGGTTCATGCTTTATTGGGGAATATCATTGTTATTTTTATTCTTCTTTTATATTTAGAAGTTTTTAAAACAAGACATAAGTTCTATGTATTACTTTTAAGTATGATTGAGACAACTGTTGGAAAAGCTTGACTGAATCACATTGTTTATAAAATGACTTTATTTTCCGCAACTTTATTTGTCTGTCTTGTAATTTATCTGCATCTTTTACCTAAAATGCTCCACCAAAGTTAAGGCATTCCCTTTGTGAGTGACCTTAACGGAGGTGTGGTGTTTTATCGGGACCACGCCGTATAACACGGAACGGGTTTCCTCCCAAGAATATTATAAACAAACCACGCAATGCAAAAAGGAAAAATGAAGCCATTATAAGACTTAGGTTCCATCACACAATGCAAAAACAAACCAGAGGATAAAGTTTTACCTTATAATGGCCAAACATGCTTGGTACGTAGAAAAAAAACCATTTGATATTATTATTATTGTTTAAATGTTTAAAAACAATTTCAACATAAATGTATCAATCAGATGGCATAGGTACCATATATTATGTCGCCATATAGGTTTACAATTAAAAAGCACAATGTCATATTAAAATTGGATTTCCGTCATGAGCCAAGGCAAGGGATGTACTCCTTACCAGTTTCAGGACAACTCTAGCGGGATGCCCAGGATCAACACATGTGACCCTTGGATCCTGCAGTGCCAGTCCTCTCTTACTATTGGGGACTAGTTATTCCTGAACAATACATTTCCCGATCCTATAGGACCAATCACTGAGCTTTTTTGTTAGCTTAATATCTGAGGTTCCTCGCAATCCATCATCCACATAATTAAAAATGTCTTGGCTCCATACCATGACACAACTTCTAGCTAGAAAGAAACGTATGCACTCACTGCGTCCCTGATCCCGTTTTGACTCATACCGGGGTGTGAGGCTCGCGAATTAACGCTACACAAAGCTATGCCATTTAAAGCCGTGCTTTGATCATCAACCACAAAGTCTTGCTTTTCAACAAAAGCTTTGATCCATGCATCTCAGCATGCCACATTGTCAATCCATGCCATACCACTAATTTCCGCCAATATATAACCTCTAAGCTCGTACGTCTCAGAGAAGGGTGTTAAGCAAGAGAATAAATTCTCCACTACCAAATATATATATATATATATATATATATATATATATATATATATAGCAAATATCAACAAATACCGCATAAAGGAATACAATGTCCGACATACCATCCATTTGCAAGTCCGCTCTGGGTCTAAACAAAACCAGAGGCACCTTATTCCTCTTCCCATATGTCCAATACTGGAGAGAGGCCCTCGCATATCCGATCGATCTCCAAGTACGTCTGGACGATCACCATTTATTACCTCGTCTTAGGTGTACAGCCCAATCAAGACATTAGAATTATCCAAACGATGTGAAGACCTCCGGTCTTCAATCACCATCTTTAAATCTTCAACTTGTAATCGTCGTATCAGTTATTCAGAACGGGTTAAACCCAGTCTTTTCGAATAACTTGCATATCTTATAATAGTGTGAAGTATAAACACATCATACATCTCATTTCAATCCAGAATATTGTTTTATTCATATATTCTTTGAAATAATTTTAAAATATTTTATAATTTCTCTTCACAACTTAAACCAAATTAAGGTTTACCAACTAGTTGGGATTAACGAGCCTTACCGAAGTAATCATTTATTTTATTATCCCAATCTATTCATCCCATGGAGCAAAACTGGTATTACTCCATATCTAACACCCATTGTGTTATCAGTAAATTCAGTTACCACTTAATGTTCAAATATAATTAAAGATTTAACTATTGCATGGAGTAAAACTAGTGATACTCCATTCCTGAATTTATCTTGAATTCGGTAAATTTAATTACCTTATTCACATTTCAATCTAATTAAAGATTCATTAAAACTTCAACTTAGTTTTAATCTCAAAAATCATTACTTAATGATTATTCAACCTTTGGGAATCTATCTAGTCTTTACTTGGGTTAAAAAACAAATGTCATTTAAAACACAGTTCACGATAACCCAAAATCATCCTCCATTCAAATGGAACCTTCACGGAAATCAAATAAATTGTAATCGATATAAATTTCCGTATCAGACCAATATTGTAAGTGGAATAACAACAAGGCTTTTTTAAATTCCATAAATAGTAATGATCTTCCTTCACAGAAGCTTATCTCGATTATCAATAAATCGAATTCCACTCAATTCCAATTTAATGTATTAAATCGCAAAACATTACTTTGGAAAAATTCTATTGAATCTTAATTAAAAGATTTATAAATTCCAAATCATATCTTCACTGTTAATTGGGTTTTTAAAAAAAATATAATTTAAAACATCATTCACAATGAACCCAAAATCAATGACCATTTAATTCCAATTTATATTTATAAATTGGAAAACTTCATTAATCTTAATTAAAAGATTTATTCCTTTCTCAACCGGGTTTAAGAACAGTGTTACTTAAAACACCGTTCGTGACAAATCCAAAATCCAATTTGGTATTAAAATACAAGGCTCTGAATAAAAATCATATCAGCTCATATTTAATATCAAATTCTGAAACCAACAGATATCGTATTAGGAATAACGATATCAGTAAATTCCTCAGCAATATCCATATAATCATGGAATCCAGTATCGAAATATTTCAAAGATAAATTCCGCTTAAATACATTCCAATTTTTATATTAGAAAATCCTGGTTATATTAAAACCATTTCTATTCTTCTTAGTTCTTTACTTAAGTTGATAAACAACTTATTATGATAAAAATACCCTTTTTCTTTACAAATTTGGCATTTTCCATCCAAAATCATTTCAATATTTTCATGTCCATCCAAATCGGACATCAAAATCATATTTTGATTCTACACTAAATACTATTTTAAAATATTCATTATTTCTAAATTGGAATCAAACTCAGTCAATTACCATATAATTTTATTTATATGGATTCCATATATCGCATGTATTCAAAAATATTGATAAACAACTATTAAACATTCAATGCACATCCAGAGTGTAATCAACAGTTGTATAAGCATCAAATAATTAAATAACGCTTACTACGTTCTGCAATCATTCGACGGACATACAACTAACACAAGGGAGATGTGTGAAGTTATTATCATCACCAGAACTGTGTGGGGTTTCAATCAACATCCAATGATTTTTATTTGCAGACTTGGGCGATGTGTAAAATTATCGTCCCAATACCCGTGTGGGATTTACATCACAATTCATGTGAACTCATATCTCATTCGGGAGACGGGTGGGTAAATTGTCATCCTCGAATAGTTCATAATATAGACATATTATTTAACAACGTATATACATATATATAAATAGTTTAATAGTGATAACATTGATACTGTAACATCCATTAATCACCAAACAAATATTGCAATCATAGGCAATCAACATATATTCAGTTATAAAAACAAGTAACTGATATACACGTAAATGTGTATATTTTATCCGCATATTTATGTTATTTTATCTGCATATTTATCTTATTTTATCTTTTAAATAATTGATATTGTGCATTTATAGTGTTGTTTACAGATTATTTTTGATGAATGGATTAACACACTTAATTGTTGAAAAGCTTGAAGAATTTGTGCAAGAAGAGTGTTGAGTTTTAGAGTTGGATTAAAGCTTGAAGACCTGAAGAAAGTTTCTATTCAATCGCCTTCTGCTGCATATTTTAAAGACAAGATTCAATGCTTTTCCATAATGATCACTTGGAGTTGTTATTCATTCTTAAGGCAATCGGAGTTGAAGCCCGCAACCTATTCTCCATGACATCTGCGTGCATTCACATTGTTCTAGTTGCTAATTGGGCTAAGTTATTTGTCCCATATCATGTAATTTGCAAGGCTTCTCATTCATGCGCTGCACGCGTTCACACTGAGCAATTTGATTTATGTGCTATTTTGGAAAAGGGGTTTTGTCCCACATTGTGGAATTTGCCAAGTCGTCTTTGTCATATCAACCATAAATACACTATATCTCCTTCATTTGAAAACACATTTAGTTTTATTATGTAATTCTCTTCTTGGAATAAAACTCTTCTTCTCCCTTTCTCTCAGTTGTTATTTTATTTTATTTATGTTCATGTTATTTAGTTTCTTTTTCTCTTCTTCTTTAGCTATGTCTAGCTAATCCCCTTTGATTAGGGGGTGATGACGATAATAGATATGATTCAACATGAATCACGTAGCCAATAGATGAGGACTTTATACATGTAGATCTGGATCTGAATCAAGGGTTCGATCTGAACCTTCATATTCTGTGTCGTTTAAGAGCTATGCTCCTTCACAGGGTATATTCGTGTTCGATCTAACAATATCAGATTTAGATCTAATTTTAGGGTTTTAGAAATTAATTAGTGAATCTGTCCAGATAGCCTATGGTTGTTTAAGAGCTTAGCTCCTGCATAGGCTATGCTTGTCGTTATTTACTTATTTGTTTCTAAGAAGCTAATTATCGTTGATTCATGTTTGTGACAGAAACTTGAATTAGATCTGTATTTATTTATTGGCTATTGATGAGTATGAATCCGATCTATGTCATTATCTCCTTATTGCTTTCTCTTACTATATAAATCTCTCTTTTATTTAGTTGCTGTTATTTTCTGTGTTTTCAATCAATCAAAATCCTGAAATAACTTGATTGGATTTATTAATTAAAATATTTTTGGTCCCAGAGTTCGACACCCTCTACAACAATCCTTGTTGGTTAGGAAAGCCGAATGGATTAAACAATTTTTTACAGTTGTTAATTTGTTTGCAAACAAATTTTGGCGCCGTTGCCGGGGACCAAAATAATTTTTATTTGTAAATCCTTCGAGTTATAATTTTCTTATTTTATATTTTTATTTTTCTTCAAATAAAAAAAAGATACAAAAAATATTTTTATTTTATTTTGTTCCCTTTTGTTTTCTAGCATAGATAGAAAAAAAATCTTGTTAGTTGATTTGTTATTTGATTTGTGATACTGTAAATCTACCAAATAAGAGAAAAAAAAATCTTGCCTTTTGTTTTGTTTCCTTTCTCTATTGCTTTACTATTCACTATAAATTCCTTTCCTTTTTACAATTGTCATAAATAAATAAAAAAAGAAAACACTTGCTAATTTTTGCTTAATTTCTTTCCGCTTGTTTTCTCATTCTCTTTCCCTTCTTTTCAGATTTCTTTCCTTTCTTTGTACAGTTATTTCTTTCTATGTTTCAGCAATTCTCTCTAAAAAAATATTTGCTTTTATTACAATTCCTTCCCTTTCTTTTCTTTAATTTCTTTCCAAACCGCTCTACTTAACAAATATTCCGCTAGCCCATCTTCTTTCAACACAGCATAAAAGCCTCACCTTCACCATCATTAATCTCCTCCATCCACCCGCAACCCTCCACTGCGCTCTACCCAAACCTTTGCTGAAACCACAACCATTCTCTTCTACCACACAACCATTCAAATCCATCCCCTCTTCTTGATCAACACCCACCGCAAAACTGATTCGAACTGATTAGCCACCTCCAGCACTTCTTCCCTGTTGCCAAACCAATCACATTACCATAGTCACGTACCACTTCCAGAAATTATCCATTATTCAGCTCGTTCATCTTCTTCACAAATCCCACAACGCCCCTTCTTAAACCACATTCTTCAATCCACACCAAAAACAGCTGTTGCATCCTCCATTTGCCATTACACAAAGCCCCCTTTTCAATAAATCACCATTCAGAAACCATTTTCCACCACACATTCCCCCTATCCCCTCATGCAACTGCTTACCAATCCACCCTGCTGTCACACAAACCGCCACTCATCTTCCTAATAAACATCGAACACTATTTCAACAACCCCTTACTTTCACACACTCTTGCCAAACAATCATTATTGTTTCGCCACACATCCTCACGCAAGTACCACGGTCCCCCATTAACAACTCAGTGAGCATCAGCAAAACCCATCCCTTATCACCTTCATAACACGACCATCTCACCAACTCACCTAGCCCCACGATCAAAGCACCATACTCCTCTACGAACACCCCCTTACATTCGAGAAAAACATCACCACGAACCTCCACTGGAACAACCAAAATCGAGATTCTCTTTAAACCCCAATTCGCAACTAAGTTCTTCACCCCAATTCGATACCTCCAATTTGAATCCCAGCACCCCACCGTGAAACCGCAAAAACCCAAATCACAATTGCCACAATTCACCCTAAATCCCAATTCGAACATCAACAGTCGCGTCTCTCAGTTCCAGAGCCTCCGCACCCTTTCTGCTTTTGACAAAAGCCCTTTATTTATTTGAGTTTCGATCTCACGATGTATTTTGATTTGGGATTTTAAAGTCTGAGTGGTGAATACTTTTTGTGTCCAATTTTGACTTTGGTTAAAGGTGACTTGAGGGAACATAGATATTTATTAGTGTGGCGTGGCCTCATTTATTTTGGGTCGGGCTTGCTTGGGTGTAGGAATAGCTTGAATAAAGGCTTGGTTTATGAATTCTTTTTTTGTCCGATTTTGATTTTGGTTAAGGTCTTTTGCATTTTCCTTGATTTGTAATTTTAGTTGAGTTCGTTGTCTGAAAGCTCTCCTTAGTGTTAAAGTTTAGTGAATTTTGATTTCAAAAAAAAGGAGAAAAATTTCAAAAACAGGTACGGTGGAAATTAGAAAAAGATCGTAAAAAAAAATTTCAGGCTCCTAGCCCGAACTCGTGCCGCAGCACAGTCAAACAATTAATAGAAAGCAAAATAACAATAAATCTGCGGATGATTCAGACAGGGTGGAGCAGTTGCACACCAAGTGGGATGTGAACGCGCTAGCACGACTCAATTGCATTGGACGGCCTACCAATCTAGGTGAGTATTTTCTTACTCTACAGGGACTGCTGCTGCAAATAAAAAAATATAGACATTGCTTGTAAAAATCTTCTGCAGGGGCAGCGGCTTGCTTGTAAAATCTTTTAATTTCTGTGTTTTTTATTACTACATCTGTATTCATTCTGTTAAGGGCAACACCCCAATTCACATAAGGTGAGGGATTTCATCACCCTTTTCTTAGCCCACAAATTGCATTTCATCGTAGAATCTGACTAATAATAACGGTTAGACATTGGACTTAAGGGAGTCGCGGGCTCATCTAGGGCTTAATTGTATTTGGATAGTTGATTTATTTGGAATGAATTATTTCTGGGTGTCTAGAATACGGCAGAGAAATAAATATTTATAAATATTACGGTGATTCGTAAATATTATATCGGTTGTTACTCTGAAGGTACTTAAACCTTCGGCTGCATTGCTAGGGTGATTCCTAGGGCACCGATAACTCATGTCCATTAACTGGTTGAGAAATCTTTTGATCTAAGTAATCAAACGTGTCACTATATAATTTTGAGTTAGGAGCCATTAAGGATAGAAAATTTCATCGTAGCCAATCTCTGTGTATTTGATTGTTTTGTGTATTGGAAAAAAAATCAAAATTCCTCAAAAGCAAATAAAAATTTGAAAAAAAATTTTAACTCCTTTTTATTCTTTAGCCCTCGTTAGTTTTGTAGGTAGGAATTTTCCAAAACTCCCATTTTCAAAAAACTTTTCTTCTATCTCTCACCTCTCTCTGATCTTCTCCATTGTCTAAATTTCTTTGGCGAACTCTCTTCTTTTTCTTTCTAGTGCATGCAAATTTGGACCCGTGACCAAGAATCTCGTCGTTTAATTAGAATCGAACCACCTTCTCTTTCCTCAAAACCCAGTTTTCCCGAACAACGCTTAGAAATGGCTAACGAGCCTACACCTCGCACCCTGATGGATAGAATTCTTCCCGATAGAGTTTTTGTCCCTTCTTGCATTCAGTACCCAATCCTGTGGGTAACCACTTTGAAATCCGATCGAGTCAGATAAACATCCTTCCCAAATTCGGAAATTTTTCTCATGATGAACCATATAGTTTCTTAACGAAATTTGAATATGCTTGTGCAACCTTTAAATTACAACAGTTATGTGAGGATGGTATTAAACTTCGTTTGATTCCATTCGCACTAACTGACTTCGCAGAAAAATGGTTTCGCAGCTTGCCCCCAAATTCAATCAAAAAATGGGATGAATTTACAGCAATCTTCCTAAAAAAGTTCTACCCCCCAGAAAAAACAGCTAGAGTCAGAAACGAAATCACCAATTTCCACCAAAAAGGGGGTGAATCTTTTTGGCAATACTTCGAAAGATTTAAAGAACTGTTGTTAAGTTGTCCCCATCATGGTTATGAAACATGGTCGTTATGTCAAACTGTATACGATGGACTCGATAATAGTTCCAGACAAATGTTAGAATCCATGTGTCAGGGCAATTTTCTAAAGCAGACTGATGTAGAAGCTTGGGAATTTCTTGACGAGTTAGCAGAAAAATTGAAACAATGGGAACGAGCGAATGAAAAATCTCTCTATTCGTGATCCAGTAGTAATTCTGTTGAATCCTCCTCCTCTTCTTCTAATACTCTTGTTGATGCTATACTGAATGTTGTTAGAACACACACTCAGTCCAATAACATTTCCCAAGCCATGTGTCACATATGTCTTAACTCCGATCATACGGCTGATGACTGTCCCCAGTCCCTTGAGCAAGTGACCGCTTTCAACCGACTCAACAACCACCCAAATCTTTCTTATGGTCCGAATAACCCTCTGATAAACAGACCTTCGTATCGAGCATTTCCGAACAATGCTGTGGACCCTCCTCTTAGGAAAAATAAGAACACTTCGAACCAGGCGCCTTTCCACAATCAAACGGTTGCACCCCAATATGAAAAACGCCTTTCTACGGTTGAGGGGAATTTATCCGAGGTGAGCAACCTATTAGCGCAAATGACTAAGCAAAGTGTTGAAAATAAAAACAAGTTAGACAACTCCTTGCAATCATATATGCAAAACACGAATCAACAAATGAGTGAACATCAAAAACAAATGTCTCAACTTAATGCTAGATTAAGTGAATGGGAAAAGGGTACGTTTCCAAGTCAACCCATTCAAAACCCTAAAGGACAAAATTCAAACCCCAACCAAATTCACATCATTCAAGATTCAAATGTTAGTCACTTGAATGCAGTCACGACTCTTAGATCCGGCAAAAAGATTGACAACCATGTGGTCAACCCAAATGCTTTATCGGACAATCTTCCAAACTCTACTAAAAATTTGACCAACTCGGCTCAAAACAATGAGCCAATTTCTGATAAGGACCATCCTCAAACTCAAGTAGCCCAACCCACTGAGTTGTCTGATCCATTTCTTCATAGACTCCGACCTAGGAAAATGACGGACCAGCTAGAAAAGATCCTTGAAATATTTAAGCAAGTTAAAGTGAACATTCCTCTTTTAGATATTATACAACAAGTACCACAGTACGCGAAATTTCTAAAAGATTTGTGCACTCAAAAACGTCGTACACATGTACATAAGAAAGTGTTTCTAGTGGCAACTCTAAGCGAAGTCTTGTCCCAATCAATGCCATTGAAATACAAAGATCCTGGTTGCCCCACAATATCATGTACTATTGGGGATAAGAAAATCGATAGATGCCTGCTAGACTTAGGTGCTACTTTTAACTTGCTTCCATATTCCGTCTATCGCCAATTAGGGCTAGGAGAACTGAAACCCAACAAGGTAACCCTTCATCTTGCTGACCGTTCAATTAAGAAATCTGTGGGCGAAATCGAGGATGTATTGATCAAAATAGGCGAATTCAACTTTCCAGTCGACTTCATTGTCCTAGAAACTCAACAGGTAAGCAATCCTGTGAACCAGATCCCTTTGATTTTAGGACGACCCTTCTTAGCAACTTCTAATGCACTTATCAACTGTAGAAATAGGTCTATGAAACTTTCTTTCGGTAACATGACTGTCAAGCTAAATATCTTTAGAACCGAAAACTCTCCTAACTTTTATGTGGACCAGTTTTCTGAAATTCATGCTGTCCACGATAATGAATCTGAGCTTGACCATCTGAATAACGAAATTGAATCAAATTACGAAACTTTGTTTCAAGATAGTCTCGAAAATGTCTCTGATTTGATTCCTGTGGAGCCACTCACAATTGAGTCTATCCCTCAACCAGTTTCTTCAATTGAGTCGTCCCCAAAATCTAAACTCAAAGTGCTGCCCAGTCATCTTAAGTACGCTTACTTAGGAGACAATGAAACTTTTCCTGTCATTATCGCTTCTGACCTTACTTTAAAGTAGGAACAATTGCTCCTTCCCATCCTTAAGAAAAATAAGGAAGCAATTGGTTGGTCCATGGCTGATATTAAGGGGATTAGTCCTTCGATAGTCCAACATCGAATCCACTTTATAGATGATGCCAAACCTACTCGTGATCCCCAGCGTCGACTAAACCCTATCATGAAAGAAGCAGTTCGTGTTGAAATCCTTAAACATCTTGACAATGGAATCATCTACCCAATTTCCGATAGTCAATGGGTTAGTCTGATTCATGTCGTACCTAAGAAATCAGGGATTACCGTAATCCAAAATGAAGCTAATGAGTTTATCCCAACCCGCACCCAGACCTGTTGGCGTGTTTGCATTGACTATAGGAAACTTAATGCTGCAACATGTAAGGATCATTTCACTCTGCCATTTATCAATCAAATGTTAGAACGGCTAGCCAGTCACAAGTACTATTGTTTCCTTGATGGGTACTCGGGCTATAATCAAATCCCTATCGCTCTTGAGGACCAAGAGAAAACCATTTTCACTTGTCCATTTGGTACATTCGCGTACCGACGTATGCCTTTTGGTCTCTGTAATGCACCTGCAACCTTTCAGAGGTGCATGATTAGCATTTTTTCTGATATAATCGAGTGATTTTTGGAAGTGTTCATGGATGATTTTTCCATCTTCAGGGATTCCTACACTGAGTATTTACATCACCTGGATCTTGTTCTTAACCGTTGCAAAGATAAACACTTAACGCTTAATTGGGAAAAGTGTCACTTCATGGTTAAACATGGCATTGTTTTAGGACATGTCATCTCTAATAAAGGAATTGAAGTAGACAAATCCAAAATTGAGGTTATCTCGAATCTTCCCATTCCCAAATCTGTTAAGGACATCCAATCCTTTTTAGGTCATGCTGGCTTCTATCGTCGCTTTATAAAGGATTTAAGCAAAATCACTCGACCTTTGACCAATCTTCTTGGTAAGGATGTTCCTTTCGACTTCAATTCTGATTGCATTTCATCTTTTGAGCATTTAAAAATGAACTTGTCTCTGCCCTGATCATCTGCTTTCCCAACTGGAAGCTGCCTTTTAAATCATGTGTGATGCCTCGAATTTCGTTGTCATTTGCTATGCGAGTAAGACTTTGAACGATGCCCAAATCAATTATACGACCTAAGAACTTTTGGCAGTTGTTTTCGCTCTAGAAAAATTCGGGCATTATCTAGTTGGCTTACACATCATGGTTTATACCGATCATTCCGCACTTAGGTATCGTTTCTCTAAAAAGGATACTAAGGCTCATCTCATTCGTTGGATCCTTCTACTTCAAGAATTTGACCTTACCATTAAGGATAAAAAGGGATCTGACAATGTTATTGCAGACCACTTGTCTCGTCTTCCAAATGCCCCGTCTTCTCCTCTTCCGATCAACGAGAATTTCCCTAATGAACAACTATTTTCTCTATCCACTGATCCTTGGTTCGCTGACATTGTCAACTACTTAGTCACCAAGCAGACCCCTTCTTTTTGGTCTAAGCAGGATAAACACAAATTATTTCCCAAGTGAAGCATTTTTATTGGGACGACCCCTATCTTTTCAAATAATGTCCATACCAAATCATTCGAAGGTGTGTTCCCGACACCGAAACTCGTAGTGTCCTCTCTTTCTGCCACCACCAAGCCTGTGGTGGTCACTTCGGTCCCAAAAAGACTGCCGAAAAGGTTCTCCAATCGGGTTTCTACTGGCCCAACCTTTTCAAAGACGCTTACGAATTCTGCAAAACTTGTGATCGATGTCAATTCTTAGGGAAAATTTCTAAACAGAATATGATGCCCCTTTTTCCAATTCAAGAAGTCGATGTTTTTGACGTGTGGGGTATAGACTTCATGGGACCCTTCCCTAATTCTTTTGGGAACCTTTACATTCTCTTAGCTGTTGATTATGTTTCCAAATGGGTCGAAGCTGTTCCATGCAAAACAAATGACAACAAGGTTGTTGCACGCTTCTTGAAAGAAAATATCTTCTCTAGGTTTGGCACACCTCACACAATAATCAGTGATAATGGAACACACTTTTGTAATCATTCTTTTGAAGCCCTCATGAGAAAGTATTCGATAACCCACAAGTTATCCACTCCGTACCATCCTCAAACTTGTGGGCAGGTTGAAGTATCGAATAGGCAGATTAAGCAAATCCTTGAGAAAACTGTGAATCGAAATCGTAAAGATTGATCCCAAAAGTTAACCGACGCTCTCTGGGCTTACCGCATCGCTTTCAAAACAAACTTAGGTATGTCCCCTTATCGGTTGATTTTTGGTAAGCCGTGTCACTTGCCAGTTGAAATCGAACATAGGGCGTTATGGGCAATAAAAACTTTAATTCTTGACTTAGAGCAAGCAGGAGAACTTCGGAAGCTTCAACTTAATGAACTTGATGAAATTCGAAATGATGCCTATGAAAATGAACGAATTTACAAGGAGAAAACGAAAGTTTTTCATGATAAATCAATTTTACGTAAAACTTTCATGCCGGGTCAAAAAGTTTTGTTATATGACTCAAGATTGCATTTATTTCCGGGTAAGTTAAAATCTAGATGGACAGGACCTTACACTGTACGGACTGTTTTTCCGTATGGTGCGGTAGAAATTGAGAATCCAACCGATGGATCACCCTATAAGGTCAATGGTCAACACCTTAAACCTTACTTGGAACCAATAACCAACAAAGAGGAAGAGCTCATGGTCCTCCATGAGCCACATTTCATTCGGTAAGACGCACTAACCCTTTTTTGTACATATGTAAATATTCTCTTATTTGTTTTTTCCTTTCACTAAGATATGTCTGATTAATGACTATGAGGACACGGTCACATTCAAGTGGGGGGGGGGGGATTCACATTACATCAGCAATCAAATTTTATGAACTAGGTCATTCATTGAACAAGGATTAACTTAAATTCATAAATAACACCTTGGTTCTTGTTTGATAAGTTGAATTATTGGGTGATGGGATTGAACATTATTTATTCATTGAGTCGTAATGTGTCTTTTTAAGACGCTAGCTTGAGACTGTGCAGACGTTAGTTATGTTCTGGAGTAAGCATGTCAACCTTTGTTATACATATTATAATGTGCAGATAAAAATAATCAAAAACAAAAAAAAATGAATTTGGACCTACATTTGTTGGATTTTCTGAGTTCGTTTTCATGCATAATGTTTTCTTTTCCACTCAAATTTTCAAAATCGTAAGTTCTAAATCCACATGGCCCAATTGAGGAGAAATGACTCATTGTAGCGTTCTTCTTCAGTACCCCCACATTATTCAAATCCAAGTTTTAGTCGAATTACATCCATGTTTCGACAAGTTTTTCTTATATTGGTATACTTAAGAACCTTGTACTGATTTATTTTCAAAGGTTTAGAAAAGTCACTTTTTATACCAATATTACACTACCCACTCCGTACTTGTTTTAAGGTAGGATAACCATATACCACATCTTATTTTATATGGGTTATCTACCTTACGAAACTTTGCTTATCATTCCTTTCAGCTTTTTGTATAACATCAATCCAGACTTGTGTGTTGAATTAGGGTTATAGAAGTATAGTAACTAGGGCACAAAACTTTCCTTTCATGAAGTGTTTGTTTAATAGAGGAGGAATCAAATGAAATAATGTACGGTATCATTCCATTCCATCTCCACTCACCATTCATCAGGCAAAAAGAAAAAAGGAAAAAAGGAAAAGAAAAAAGAAAAAAGAAAAAAAAAGAGAAATAAAGAGAGAGTCTCTCAAAATAAAATAGTCATCCATCATTCTTGACTATAAAGCATTCATTTCCATTCCATCCACATCCATCATACCGTACTTGGAAGCGAGGATTGTAGTAGAGGAGATGAAAGGAAATAAAAATGTTCATATGTGCCTTAGTATTACTTTATCTTTTGTGGCCTGAAGTTTAACTAATACACTTGCCCTCTTATCTAGAATATTTTTAGAACTTACAAAATTTTCCTTCATCTATGCATAACTCACATCCAATACATTACAGTTACACTGGTGCAAAAAATTTCATGAAAAAAAGAAAGAATGAATAAATGATTGGGTGCATATTGTTGATGTGTATAACTTTGGTTGACACCACACTCTTAACCTTCAAGACAATTATAGTGTTATCAAGGAATTATGATTCAGCTTGAAATTTTTCATTCATTTTTGCACCAATTATGGGATGGACAATTTGGGACTAAACCGTTTATTATTGAAGTTAGGTGAAATCCTTGGAATGTGAAAGACCTTAAATATATTGTATGATTAATCCTCATACTTAAGACGCTTTGTATTTTGTGGGTAGTATCCGCTGAAAACCCTCACGAGACAACACTCGTCCTACTAGGGACACCTAGGGGTTTAACGACTTGTTGCATACGCTAAATGCAATCGTGTTTCCTACGAAAGTGTGACATATCTCAGTTTAGTTTATTCGAGGACGAGTAAAAAGATAAGTGTGGGGGTATTTGATATACACGTAAATGTGTACATTTCATCCACATATTTATCTTATTTTATCTTTTAAATAATTAATACTGTGCGTTTATAGTTGTGTTTACAGATTATTTTTGATGAATGGATTAACGCACTTAATTGTTGAAAAGATTGAAGAATTTGTGCAAGAAGAGTGTTGAATTTTAGAGCTGGATTAAAGCTTGAAGACCTGAAGAAAGTTGCTATTCAATCGCCTTCTGCTGCATATTTTAAAGACAAGATTCAATGCTTTTCCATAATGATCACTTGGAGTTGTTATTCATTCTTAAGGCGATTGGAGTTGAAGCCTGCAACCTATTTTCCATGACATCTGCATGCATTCGCATTGGTCTAGTTGCTAATTGGGCTAAGTTATTTGTCCCATATCACGTAATTTGCAAGGCTTCTCATTCATGCGCTGCACGCGTTCACACTGAACTATTTGATTTATGTGCTATTTTGGAAAAGGGGTTTTGTCCCATATTGTGGAATTTTCCAAGTAGTCTTTGTCATATCAATTATAAATACACTGTATCTCCTTCATTTGAAAACACACTTAGTTTTATTCTGTAATTCTCTTCTTGGAATAAAACTCTTCTTCCCCCTTTCTCTCAGTTGTTATTTTATTTTATTTATGTTCATGTTATTTAGTTTCTTTTTCTCTTCTTCTTTAACTATGTCTAGCTAATCCCCTTTAATTAGGGGGTGATGACGCTAATAGATATGATTCAACATGAATCACATAGCCAATAGATGAGGACTTTATACATGTAGATCTGGATCTGAATCAAGGGTTAGATCTGAACCTTCATATTCTCTGTTGTTTAAGAGCTATGCTCCTTCACAGGGTATATTCGTGTTCGATCTAACAATTATCATATTTAGATCTAATTTTAGTGTTTTAGAAATTAATTAGTGAATTTGTCCTGATAGCCTATGGTTGTTTAAGAGCTCATCTCTTGCATAGGCTATGCTTGTCGTTATTTATTTATTTGTTTCTAAGAAGCTAATTATCGTTGATTCATGTTTGTGACAGAAACATGAATTAGATCTATATTTATTTGTTGGCTATTGATGAGTATGAATCCGATCTATGTCATTATCTCCTAATTGCTTTCTCTTACTACATAAATCTCTCTTTTTATTTAATTGTTGTTATTTTCTGTGTTTTCAATCAATCAAAATCCTGTAATAACTTGGTTGGATTTATTAATTAAAATATTTTTGGTCCCAGAGTTCGACACCCTCTACAAAAATCCTTGTTGTTTAAGAAAGCCGAATGGATTAAACAATTATTTACAGTTGTTAATTTTTCCGCAAACAGTAACTGTACAAAAGAATTGAGTAAGAAAGTTCTCACCATTGGTTTCCACTCCGTCATTCTTTAATTGATGATTTATAAAACGATTTTGAATAAAATTGAGCTGTATAAATCTGTGAATTAGAGAAACTGACAAGTCACAAACGAAGTCGAAATGGGCCAAAACTCGGCCGGGAAAGAGCTAGGATGGATCTAAATTGTGGACAGCGGTCTCCACTATCAACAGTTCAAAAACAGGATTCAGACATCTGACCTAAAAATTCAGATGTCTAAATTTTCTTTTTCCAAAATATCAAGGATTTAGTTCAATTTGCTGCTATATCAGACGTCTGAATTTTTTTGACCAGACGTCTGAATTAAAATTCAGACATCTGAATCAAAATTCAGACATCTGAGTCAAAATTTAGACATCTGAATTAAAAATTTCAGACTTCTGAATTATAGTACTCATGTTTTAATAATTACTCATAGCAGGTCAGGCGTTTGACCCAAAATATTCAGACGTCTGAATCTTGAACTAGAGCACAATTTGCCTTGATAACAAGCTCAAAGTGATATTGACAAATGCCCGAAGGCAAATGAGGCTTCTGAAACTCCCTAAGGTAGCTCATAACACCAAACTCACATGCACAAACATTCGTACAAGAGATTTGTAATGATTTTTGATTATAAATTCAAAAATGACTAAATTCTCTAACCAAAGCAATCAAATGCAATATAAGCGACTTGTAAAGACTTATAACTTTGCTGGGGCGGCAAGGAGCTTCACAATATCGCCTAAACCACTTACAACATATGCATTTGATTTTGTGGACTATTCTAATCATTATTTCCAATTTAATGAAACATGAATATATGAAATCGACCAAGTTTCACTAGCCTATCCAATTCAGTAGCATATGCAAACACAAATTGAACTCTAAACTACACTCCTACAAGTTATAAGCTTGTAGCATAAATGTGGGTTCATGAAAAAAATCACAAAGTTCTCATCTTTGATGGTTGGAAGCAAGAAATCGATCAAATGACAAGCTAGAACAACCTCTCTCCCAATATTACTCACAAATCTTCAATATAAACATGAATGCACAGATCTCCTAGAAGTTAAGTCATAGGAAATCTTAGAAATCGAAGGGAAAACAAGTAGGAGAAGATGGAGAAGGAGATGGGGAAGCTTACTTTTGTTGCCTTTTTGATTTTCCCCTTGATTTGGGCTTGGATTTGCAAAACCTAGCTTAGGAATTTTAATTTCCCTTTCTAATCTCCACTTTCTAATTTTCTTGTTAAGTTTTGGATGAATGAGGGAGAGGGGCTGATTTGGGGCACTTAAGTGAAGTGGGCTAAGTTGACTAACCAAGCCCTAACCAAGGTACCAAAACTACGAAGCTCGGAGTATATCGAAGTTTATATTTTTTGAGCACGCGAACGGCATTTTGAACTCAATGGAAGTAGTTTCAATCCAAATCCATCCGTGTACAATATATATATATATATATATATATATCATAGCGACTATTCTAAATTTTAATTTAGACGTAACTTACAATTTATAAGTGAAATATCAATTTCTTACATTTGTTAGAAAATTATGATTCAAAATATTCCAATATTTCTTGTTTCGTCAACTTTTGATTTATATTGAATTATATACATTCACTCAAAGTTTAAAATCAAAATTTTAAACTATGTCGCCATTTCAAGCTCGTTTTAACTAAATTTTATATTTATACATTCTAGCTTTGATTTAAATAAATTTTAAATCATTAATTCTCAAAATAATTCATCTGAAATATTTAATTTTTATGAAAATCAATTAAAAATAAATTTTAAATTGGTTCCAAAATTCTAGGTTGTTACACCAGTGGGATCCCTCCAACCTGTTATCCTACATCCACAGACAACATAAATAATGCCCATCCTGCTTAAAGGCAGGATATGACGATACAGAAGTCATCCACTATCATATTGTGAGGCGCATAGGGTCATCCGCTAATGATACTACAAGCATCCGCTAATGGTACTACGGGAAATACCCAACCACCAATATATATATATATATATATATATACATATACATCTATATATGTATATATATAATAGCCATAACCAGCCTAAATAACTAATATATATGTATATTATAGCCACAATAATTCATTCAAGCATCAAAGCAACCAACAATTTATTTTAACGATAAATAAATAAATAAATTTAAATATAAACTCTGAGTGAGATTTACTTACAGTGATTTTCAATTTGATCCATATAGCGATTTATTTTTGATTAATTGTTTAATTTAATCGAAAATTCTGACTAGCTTTATATTGCTCCAAATCAGTACGTATGCTAAGCTTTTGCCAATTCAAATCCAAGGTTATCATTTTCGTTTGATTCTGGAAATGTATACGAAAGATATATGTTTATATAATTTTGATACAATTTAAATAATCCTCACTCTTTAATAAAAATTAAATTAATAAATTAAATTACCTTAATCCATTTAACTTTCTCCACAACTTGCACTTGAACAACACATCATAGACACAATCTTCGCTATCCTCCTTACTATAAGAAGATGGTCGACATCATAAGTCGTGAAAGCATCCCATGATTTCACACAAGTAGCTACCCTCAACCACAAAAACCAATCCATGCTTCAATTTCACAAACGATGATCCATCATTATAAAAAAAATTGAATCCCTAGGTGCTTTGTAAACCGTCGAACTAAGCTAGATTCGAGCGCACCTCCCCCTAGACTTCAACCCTAGATCTGTGATGAACCACAATGTTGAACTCCTACTCAGTGACCATCGTTCCACTGTCCTAAATCAAACAACAAAGTTTCAGATTGCAAGCTTCGCCTGACCCAATTTCCATCTCGAACATCGGACCCTCATCATCATTACTGATTACATCTCCTTCCCTTCACATCTCCTGACCTAAATTACACCGCGGCTTTTAAATATTATGTCACAAGCCTGACAAACCTCATCGCATCGGAAGAAGGATACTAGAATGAAACTCATGACTTACGAGCGCCTTAGATCTGCTTTTGAAATTGTGATTTCTCTTGTCAACGTCCTACTCGAATATGAGATGAAGCGGTAATTGGTTCGAAGGCTCTGATTATATGGAGAAGGGTTTTGATTTTAAAATAAAGGTATCGACTTCCATTAAATTTTTTTAGCTCGAAGCTTTTGTTTTTAGAGAACGGAAATTGGAAAGCAATTTAAAGGGGGAGTTGCATATTTAATATATGAAGAACACTTAACCATTAAGGAATGGTCTGCGTTAGTACATTATAAGAGATAGGTTAGGGTATGATAATACATAGTTGTAAATATGATTTAATTTTTAAGGAGATTTCATACTTATCCGTTAAAATTTTGTATTAATATATTTTGGGGTTCTAAACTCCATTTGAAACACAACAGCTAACATTTCTATGGTTTAACCACTATTCTGGACATATTGGAACAAATTTTGAAGCCTCATTCAATCACATGGAGAAGATATTAATTTAAATCAACATAAGTTAAATTCAAAACAATTAATTCCTTGATAATAAATTATTATAGTCGTTTCTATTTAAATAGAATTTCGATTAATCGTTTGAATTAATTTGACTTCGTTTTAATTTCGAATTGAGTTATTTTAGGTTCTCGTATTACGATAATTATTTATATTCGTAATAAATCGTATTTCGATTATTAAATCGGTAACTCAATATAAAATACCATTTATATTATCAACTCAGTATTTAAAACCATATTAAATATTTAAAATAAATCAACCAACATTACGGATCGTTACATTCTCCCCCCTTAAAAGAATTTCGTCCCCGAAATTACTAAGGTAGAAAATTGCTACAAACCCATTGACATTTCAAAATCTCACTTATGTTCAAACTCAACATTTTATATTTCTACAAATTTCAGACCCACAAACTTATTGTTTTTATTCATATTGCGCACCTCATTTTTTTACATTCATTTAAATTCATTAAAATTGATTCTAAATCAATTTATTCGCTAAGTTAAATTTAGATTTAACAATTCAAATTCTCGGTTTTCATTTCAAATCCCTTTTGAAATAATATAAAAATATATACATATATTTATTTCCATCACAAACTCAAAATATTTGAATATTTAGACTAACTTGTTTTCTTTCAAACAAATTCCCATAAAAAACTTTTCTAAGGGAATAATTCGTCAATTAGAATCTTGAAAATGAACACTGATGATGTTGCAGTCATCATCAGAATTATTTTCCAGCGACTGAAGTGAGTTCAGTGCTTTATCACTTTCAAAATCCATCTAAAATTATTTTTAAATCAAAAGTCCTTCCAAAACAAAGCTATATTATTATACCTTAGAAAATTGTTTTTCCAAACACCCAAGATTTTAAATTCTTAATTCCGAATCCAATTTTAGTTCATCTTATTTGTATATTTCATTCATATCCAAATTCTATTTGGTTATATATAACCATTCCAATTTTATAATCTCATCTAATTAAAATAACAAGCAATACATTCATATAATATAATAATTTCAGAAAATTATTACTTCTATATCAAAGTATAGTGGGTAAGATTATTTCATTTACCCACTTTAAAACATTATTATGTTCAATTTCTCTGTTCAAGTGTTTAGAAACTCTTATTGACGTCATGGCGTCCCATGATTCAATCAGAATTCATAAACCCCTCAATAGACAAGCCAACACAATATAAAACAATTTTTATATCAATTAACAAATACGCGCTCTCATATATATGCACTCAACTCATTCTAGGTATTCGCTCAACCCAAGATCTGATACCAAATGTAATGGCCAGAATTTCTGTGTTATCTGAGTTGACTAAATACACCACACGTCCAACCCAAATATCACAGAAATATGAATCATTATGAAATAAAGAAGAAAAAGATAGAAGAAGAACAGAAACAACAACACCGAATCTCACAATTCCAGCATAAAAAAATATAATATAAATAAGCACTTTTAGAATACAATTGTATTTGGACTTACATACATCATCAGAGTACATCACAATTACAACACAACGGAATAAATTCTAAATATCTAGTATTGAAGCCTCCTGCTCCAAGCTCCTTCAGATAAATCGGTAAAATCCCGAACTACTTGACTGCCCATACAAAATTTGGGTACCAAAGAGTTTAAGGAAAACATAGAAAAATAAACTCTGGGTCAGTAATGGGACTGGTATGAGTAAACAATTTAAAACATTTTGAGAAAATAAACAATATCTCAGAAGACCACGCCGTATAAAACGGAACCGGTTTTTCCCTTATGAGAATCCAAAACACTTGATTCAACATTCAAAATCCTTCTAAAATAAAACAATAATCTTTATATGAAAACAAATTTGATATTATAATAGTGTCTATCAACACAACTAAATAATCATCTAGCAGAATGTTTGCATCTCACACTCTATGTACATAGTATATAATCAAAATGGCAAGCACTTATTGGATAATGAATTTCCAACTATGACAAGGTATGGAACCACCTTTCGATAGTGTATCTCTAGAGAGGAATACACAGGGTTCAACAAGAACATCTTGCAACCCTGCCACACATGACCGACCACTCATTTCGCTTGAGTGTATCGAATGTATATCATCAACAGTTGGGATCAGTGAGACGACCCAGACTTCCCCGATCCCTGAAGAGAGGAGGAGCCCGGATTGCTTTGAGAATACGATGCATCATAACACAAACAATAGAACAGTTAATTGCTATTAAAACAATTACATCAGAGTACAAGAATACATCAGAGTATAAATTAATAATTTACAACTGAAAAATAAATACCAGAGATTTGCAAATTGCAAAAGCAACGGAAAATAATGCATAAGTATAATGTGCAGCGAAAAACATCAAACAGTACAAATGAATGAAATACACGGATACAAAGCTTTCCAAATATAGCTTCAGCTATATCCAGGATCCTGTGAAAAGAAATATCTGTAAACCAAAACTACTAGCTGCCCGTGTGGAAAATATGGGCACCTAGAGTTCAGGTAGAAACAATAAACTCCGAGTCAGTCATGGAACTGGTGTGAGAACTAAAACAGTTATTAAATCTTTACTTTAAAAGTTGGGAAATCATGGGACCACGCCGTACGACACGGAACTGGTTTACTCCAATGAATACTATTAAATAAAACTATTTGTAAACAACGCAATGCTTTTTGAAAAATGAAGCTATTATAAGACTCAGGTCCCATCACACAATGCAACACAAGCCAGAGGATAGAGTTTAGCCTTACAATATCCAAACATGCTTGATACGCTTGAAAACAAATCATTTTGGTATTATATAAGTGCATAGTTTCAAAACAATTTCAAATATAAATGTATTAGTCATAGACGACATGAGCACCCCATCCCACTATGTCGCCATATAGGTTTACAACTAAACCGAAAAGTCATGTATGGGAAATTGGATTCCATCATGAACCAAGGCAAGGGATCTCTACTTACCGAATTCGAGACACTCTAGCCCGTGCCTCAGGAATAGAATGCATCGTCCTTGGGAGCGGCTGGGCCGGTCCACACCTACTTTAGTGGATTAGTTATTCCTGAAGAATACGTTTCCCTGCCCTATGGGGCATAAAATTTGGTCAGTATTTCGACCATCAAATCCAAGGTGCCTCTCTTTCCAACATCCACATAAGTAAAATGTCTAGGCTCTATACCATGACACCACTCCTAGCTAGAAAGAAACGCATGCCCTCATTGGGGTCCCTCATCCCATTTCTGGTTCATACCAGGGTGTGAAGCTCGCGAATTAAAACTATACACAAAGCTATGCTATTTAAATCTGTGCTTTGATCATCAACCACAAGACTCTGCTTTTCAACAAAAGCCTTGATCATTTGCATCTTAGGATGCCACATTGACAATTCATGCCATGCAACTGATGTCTATCAATATATAACCTCTAAGCTTGTATGCTCAGAGAAAGGTGTTAAGAAAGAGATTAAATTTCCACTACAAAAACATATGTATATTTAATAGAAATCAATCAACACAGAATGAAATACAGTGTCAGACACACATCCATTTACAAGTCCGTTCTAGGCCTAACAAAACTAGATGCACCTTACTCCTCATCCCATATGTCCAACACAGGAGAGAGGTCCTTGCATATCTAGTTAATCTCTAAGTACATCAAGACGATCACCACTTATTACCCTGTCTTAGGTGTAGAGCCCAATCAAGACATTAGTAATCATCCAAATGTTGTGAAGATCTCCTGTCTTCAACCACCGTCTTCATCGTCAACTTTTAGTTGTTGTATCTGTCATTCAGAATGGAATAAACCTGGTATTTCTGAATAACTCGCGTATCTTATAATTAAGTGCTATAAAAACACATCATACGCCTCATTCCAATTCAGCATATTCATTATTCAAATATTCACATTTTTAGGGAAAGGTCCCCATTAATTTTATCAAAGATTTTTTTATTTTCTCTTTAATCTTCCTTTTGATATCGTTTTCAAAAGATTTTATTTCATCCTTTAACAATTTGAAACCTAATTAAGGTTTATAAAACTAGTCGGGATTATCGAGCCTTACCGAAATAATCATTTATTTTATTTTTTCAGTCTCAACCTGTTCATCCCATGGAGCAAAACTAATAGTACTCCATATCTAACACCCACGGTGTTATTGGTAAAATTAATTACCATTTCACATTCAAATCAAATTAAAGATTTTACTATTGCCTGGAGCAAAACTAGTGATACTCCATTCTCAATCATTTAATGAATTCGGTAAATTTAATTACCTCATTCACTTTCCAATCTAATTAAAGATTCAATAAACTCCAATTGGTTTTAATATCCAAAAACCATTACTTTATGGTTATTCAATCTTTAGGAAAATTAGTCCTATCTTTAACTATGTTAAAGAATGAATGTCCTTTATAACATCGTTCACGATAAACCCAAAATTATCTTCCATAATAATGGAATCTACATAGAAATCATAACAATGTATAATCGATATAAATTCCCATATCATACTAACAATATAAATGGAATAACGGCAAAGCCTTTTAAATTCCATATATAGTAACGGTCTTCATTCACAGAAGCTCATCTTGATTATTACTATATCGAATTCCGTTCAATTCCAATTTACTCTATTAAATTGGAAAACTTTACTTTGGAAAATTTCCATTAAATCTTAATAAAAATTTTTATAAATTCCAAATCATATCTTAATTGTTAATTTGAGTTAAAGAACAAAATGTTATTTAAAACACAGTTCACGATAAATCCAAAAATCCACTTCTAATTCAATTCCAATTAAATGTTAATTAATTGATAAATTTCTCTAGATCTTAATTAAAAGATTTATTCTTTTCTCAACTGGTTTTAAGAATAGTGTTATTTAAGACACATTCATGACAAACCTAAAATTCAATCTGGTATTAAATACAAGGCTCTGCATATAAATTATACCGGCTTATATTCGATATCTAATTCTAAAACTAACGGATATCGTATTGGGAATAACGATATCTGCATCTTCCAAATTCCTCAACAATATCCATATAATCACGGAATCCAATATCGAGATATTCCGAAGATTATTTCCACTCAAATCCATTCCAATTCATACATTGGAAAACTTTGGTTGTTTTAAAACCCTTTTTCAAATCCAATTTATTAATTTAAAACATTGGATTTTCATACTAGTTAATAACAAGTTCATTTCGATAAAAATATCATTTATCTTTTTGAAACTTGGAATTTATCACCCAAAATCTTTTCAAACCACTAATCATGATTTTACATAATTTTTCCATATTTTTAATAATTTCATTAAGGCCCTTACAATCGGTTTCCAATATCGGCAACCGAACTGCATCCATAGTGATCTTTTCTGAAATTGATTTGGACATATATTAAAATATAACCGTTAGATTTCAAATCTCTTACATCCATTGGAAATCTCTTTTCGATAGGAGAATCCGCCGGTCGGATCTCCCGTTACGTTCATTTGAAGTTAATGGTTGAAATTCGCGAACGGTCGATGTGCGGTGCATTCTATTCAAACCATTTAAATAAATATATATATATTATATATTACGTTAAGTTTTTTTTATTTAAAATGTGTTTTATAAATTCGTTTTAAAAATGATTCCAACTTTCACTTCAGTTTTAAAACAAAATTGAATATTCCATATCATTATTATTTTAATATGATAATATTTTCAAATTATCTGATTTTGAAATCCATTGTGACGACCCAAACTTCCCCGTAAAGGAAAGCCCGGATTGTTTTGAGAACACACACTAGAACACAAACAGAAGAACATTTCGTTGCTTATTACAACAAT
The DNA here is from genome assembly GCA_030737875.1 of Allium sativum. NCBI lineage: Eukaryota > Viridiplantae > Streptophyta > Magnoliopsida > Asparagales > Amaryllidaceae > Allium > Allium sativum. The sequence goes on along the minus strand of CM060913.1, from coordinate 414,851,692 downwards.
TTACATCAGAATACAAGAATATTCCAGAGTATGAATAATTATACAACAGAAAATATTGTAATATCAGAGATTTAAATTCCATTTAAATAGCAGCGGAAAAATAATACAAAATACAACTGAAAGAAATACATGGACACGGAGCTTTCCGAATATCGCTTCAGTTATAGAACAGAATCATGTGAACATAATATCTGCAAAACCAAAGCTACTAGCTGCCCCTATGGAAATTATGGGCACCCAGAGTTTAGGTTAAAACAATAAACTCCAGGTCAATCATGGGACTTGTATGAGAACTCAAAACAGTTATTAATTTGATTTTTAAAGTTAGGTAAATCAAGGGACCACGCCGTATTACACGGAACGGGTTTAACCCCAAGAATACCAAAAATAAACAGCATAATGCTTTTAGAAAAATGAAACCATTATAAGACTCAAGTCCCATGCAACGCAAGCCAAAGGGTAGAGGTTTACCTTATAATGGTAAAAATGCTTAATACGCGAAATTCATCTTTTAATATTACTATAAGTGCATTGTGTAGAAATCAATTTCGAAAGTAAATGTATCAATCCTAGATGGCATAATATATCATGTAAGCGGCATAATATATTATGTCACCATATAGTATACAACTAAAACCGTAAAGCTCGTATTGGAAAATTGGGTTTCCATCACGATGGATGCAGATTCGAAAGAGCTATCGCGGACGTATCTCCACGGCTTACGTCTCGGCAAGAGAAAACACCGTAATACATATACTACGCACTTTGGATAAGCATCAGTATGTTCTATCCTCATGGTATTCGGTCGGCTGAAATGACCTATCTTAATCTCCAGGTGTGGAACGACCACACCCAGCACAGCTCGGCCGACCAAATCCATATATAAATAAAGTATATTGGTCAAACCTACTAATCAAACAAATCATTCACCATCATACCGGGGTGTGAGGCTCGCGAAGTAACGTTGTACACAAAGCTATGCTAATTAAAGCTGTGCTTTGATTATCATCCACAAGGCTCTACTTTTCAACAAAAGCCTTGATCCATGCATCTTAGCATGCCACATTGTCAAACCACACCATACCATTGATTTCTACCAATATATATACCCTCTGAGCACATACATCTCAGAGAAGGGTGTTAAACAAGAGAATAAATTCTCTGCCACCAACATATATATATATATATATATATATATATATATATATATATATATATATATATATCAGAGATCAACAAATACAGCATTAAGGAATACAATGTCAGACATACCATCCATTTACAAGTCCACTCTGGGTCTGAACGAAACCGGAGGCACCTTATTCCTCTCCCGTATGTCCAATACGGAAGAGAGGCCCTCGCATATCCGAACAATCAACAAGTACGTCCGGACAGCTACCACTGTAGCCCCTTCAAGGTAGCTACTCCAACCATGGCATTAGTAGCAACTCATCCATTCAATGTAAAGATCGTAAGTCTTGCGCCATCTTCAATCTCTTTGACTGTTATTCGTCATATCAATTATTCAAAATGGGTTAAATCAGGTCTTTCTGAGTAACTAGCGTACTTTATAAACAAGTGCTATAAAAACACATCCTATGCCTCATTCCAATTCAGAATATTCTTTTAATAAAATATTCAGATTTTTTATCTAATTAAAGATTCATTAAAACTCTAGTTCAGTTTTAATCTCAAATATCATTACTTAATGATTATGTAATTTTAAGAAATAAATAACTGGGTTAAGGAACTAATGTCTTTTGAAACACAGTTCACGATAAACCCAAATCTTCTTTCATTAACTATGGAATCTTCCCGGAAATCATAATGGTGTATAATCGATATAAATTCCCATATCAAACTAATAATATAAATGGAATAGCGGCAATGCCTTTTAAATTTTATATATAGTATCATCCTTCATTCACAGGAGCTCATCTCGATTATTACCAAATCGAATTCCATCCAATTCTAATTTAATATATTAAACTGGAAAACTTTATTTTGGAAAATTCTCATTAAACCTCAATAAAAGATTTATAAATTCCAAATTATTTCTTCACTGTTAATTGGGTTGAAGAACAAGTGTTACTTAAAACACCGTTCACATTAAACCCAAAAATCCAATTCTTTTATCCAATTCCAATTAAATATTAATTGATTGGTAAAAATTTCCTAAATCTTAAATAAAAGATTTATTCTTTTCTAAATTGGGTTCAAGAACAGTGTTATTAAAGACACCGTCCGCGACCAACCCAAAATTCCATTTGATATTAAGTATAAGGTTCTGAATAGAAATTATATCGGCTTATATTCAATATCAAATTCTGAAACCAACAGATATCGTATTGGGAATAACGATATGTATATATCTTCCAAATTCCCATAATACTATCTGTATAATTACAGAATCCAATATCGGAATATTTCGAAACCACTTCCATTCAAATCCATTCTAACATATATATATATATATATATATATATTAGAAACTTTGGTTTATATTAAAACCATTTAAATTCCTTTTATTTATTTGTTAAAAATAAATAAATCAATTAATTTGATAAAAATATCTTTTATCTTCATAACTTGGAATATTTCATCCAAAAACCATTTCAAATCATTTATTATAATTTTACATAATTTTTCCCTATTTTTATTTATTTAAAAATAGGCCTATTCAATTAAATGACGTTTCAGGTCATTTAACTGCGCCGGCGCTGTTTTTATTCCAACATGAATTAAACATTTCTGAAAATCTAACCGTTGGATTTCAAATATCTTATTATCATATGAAAGCTCTTTTCGATACGAACCCGTAGGTTCCGGTTTTAGAAGAATCCGATGGTCGGATCTTTCGCTACGTCCAATCAAAGTTAATGGTCGAAATTCGCGAACGGTCATCGCGCGAAACGTTCTATTCAGGCCATTATATATATATATATATTGTCGATTTCCATTCAAAGCGTATTTTAAAATGTTTATAAATTCGTTTAAAAATGATTCCAACTTTTATTTCAAATTTAAATTTAAATTGAATATTCTATATATTTCTTTATATTAAAATAATATTATTTTCAAAATATTAGATTTTGAAAATACTTCTTTTCGATATTCATTATAAAATGAATAAAATAAATCGATAAACCCGTTCGGGTTAAAATGGTGTTGCTACTTATAATGGGCTAAGTAGTCCAATTCTTTATCATATTCATTTATGGTTAAAATGGGCCAGACCTCTCACATTAGACCTACAACTTGTGGATGTTGGATATGCCGATCGATTCCGGGCAGACTTATCCCACAAGTTGGGCTTAACATCGTGTCGTGGCCCATCTCGTATTTGTGCACTTAGACATCTCACATTAGATTCAACATTTGTGGCTGCTGGATATGCCGGTCGGGCCCGGGCAGACTTCCACCACAAATGTAACCTAACCTCGTGTCAAAAGTGCAAATTTTAGTTTCTAATAAAAATTGAACTTTCCAGATTATTATAATATTAAAACAATAATGTTAAAATAATATTTCAAAATGTCTAATTTTGAAATCCTATGTTTTTAATATTTGTTACAAAATAAATAAAATCATTTAAAACATCCGTTCGAGTAAAAATGACGTAAAGCTACTTAACTCGGCTTTAATTCACTTAAGATAGTATTTAAAAATATCAAATACCATATTTTGATTCTTTAACTGAAAATTATTTTAAAAACATTCATTAATTTCTAAATTGGAATGAGACCCAAACAATTTCCATATAATTTAATTATATGGATTTTCGTACATCGCATGTATACTAACTAATGATAATCATTAACATCCAAATCATCCAAAGTGCATCCTACAACTGTATAAGCATTCAATAAATAAGTAATGCTTTTAACTAATCACAAGGAAGACGTGTGATTAAAGTATCATCCCATGACCCGTGTGGGGTTTCAATCAATAAACAAACAAAAAATAATATATTATTAGTTGTGCACTTGGGCGATGTGTAAAACTTATCGTGCCAATCAACATAAACAAGTCATGTAACTTGTAAATGGAAGTGTAACATTATTTAAATTATCATAAAAATAATTACATCATTTAAACATGTTAAATACTTCCAAATCAACAAACATGACATAACATTCAATTCCACAAACATCCGTGTAGTAGATAAAATTCATCAACACAGATTTCGATTATAAACAATTAATTTACATTTAATTATATAAATAAATAACTGTTCAAAAAGGTTGAGTGAGAAAGAGTTCTCACCTTCGATTTCCACTCCGTCATTCTTTAATTGACGGTCCGGATCCAATTTTGGCCCAAAATCTAACATGCTCCAAATTTGACAAAATTAGTGCTCGCCAAATTAGATGAAATTGGTGCCCGCTCGAAGGTCTCGTCGCCACAATCGCGGCGGATCCAGTTTTGCGTGATTCTGAGTTCGTGGCAAAAAGATATTAATATACGAACATGAAATATTATTTATATAATAAAATCACTATTCACCTTCTTCTCCAAACGACACCCTCAATTTAAAATGCTCGCCACGGCCAAACTGTAAGTCGGAATTGCAAGAAACCAGCGCCATTTTCTCCAGCTTCTCCCCCTCTTTCCACGTCGGGTGGTCCCCCCCCCCCCCCCATTCGCCACGTGGGGCCCACGATCTATAGTTGAACAGAAAACTACAGTTTCCGTTCATCTTAGTGTTGCGGCCGCCTCGGTGCTCCAAATGCCACCAATTTTTGTCAGTAGCTTGATCTCGACCTCCCGAACAACTTTCCTTCAGGTCACTTCGCCTGAAAATGCACAGATCGATGGGAAATTGCTCATCTTTGCGACTGCCCTGTTTTCAGCACCCCTCCAATCGAATTGACATTTCGGCCAACTCCGGCCACCTGGGAAAATGCCACCACCGCCAAAAGAACCGTATGCTTCCATTCTACCATTTCCTGAAGTCGCTCGACCTAATTTTCTTCGTGGTGCCCGCGACGAGCATATAACCAAAATTGGACGTTTTCCGTTCAACTGATCTATCTCTCGCCTCTGACGTCTAGTGACCCCCAATTTTTGGGCATGGGTAGCTCTCTCCAATATCTATAAACCCTTTTAATATCATGGCCTATCTCCTTATGGTTTGGGAGATATAAATTATTTAGTGTTCGGGGTCTTTTTCGCAAAAGAATTTTGAGAGAGAAAGAGAGCCGCCGCCATGAAAATGAAGAATAAGGATTAGGGTTTTCATTAGGGTTATGGGTGGGTTTATGATAATATATAGAGGTTAGGAAATTGTAGTTTAACCCTTGTGTCTTTTAATTAGGTTTTATTTTATAATTATGACCCCTTATGTATATTGTTTTATTAAATTTTGGTCCTTTCAATGGTTCTAAAAACCATGTGATCACCTACGGATTCCAACTTCAATGAAAATTGTAACACAACTATTTCTCGGCATTACGAATCTAAAGAAACTGGTTTCGTTGAATTTCGAGTCCGTATGAATAAACAATGAATTTTTAAAGTCTGAAAATTGACTGTTTTACTGAAAAATTAATAAAGACCACATACTAGCTCTAAAAATCGCAAATTTTGGAATCTAGCAACAATTTAATATTTCAGATCCATAGAAAGTGGTTTCGTCGAATTCGGAGGTCATTTGTAAAATTTCCATTTTTAAGGCGTATATATTTAATATTAAAAATACATATTTAAATTAATAATTTTCGAATCAAGAAATATATCGATGTTTATACTTTTGAATTCAGAAACGTCATTTTGAACTCAATGGAAGTAGTTTTGAGTCCAAATTCATTCATATGCAAAAAGTAGCTTTTTAGGCCATATATATTATATATATATAAACTTTCCCGTATTTTTCTGAGATTTTGATTTGGACATAACTTACAATTTATAAACTAAAATTTCAATTTCTTACATTCATTAGAAAGATATCGTCAATACACTCCCAATGTTTCTGGTTTCGTCCGATTCTGACTTATATTCGATTATATATAGTTTTCCAAAGTTTAAAATCAAATTTTGAAACTACCGCGCCATTTCAGGCTCGTAATATATAAATTATAAATTTATGCGTCACAGCTTCGTTTAAAATAAATTTTTCGTCGTTGTTATCTAAAATAAACCATTTTAATTATTCAAAATCTATTAAAATTGCTAAAATAAAATTTTTAAATTGGTTCAGAAATTGCGGGTTGTTACATCCATTTCCTAACATATTCATTATAAAATGAATAAAATCGATTTTTAAACCCGTTCAAGTAAAAATGGCGTTTAACTCCTTATATCAGCTTCATATTTCAATATTATTGTGTCCATCCAAAATCGGACATCAAAATCATAATTTAATTCTTTACTGAATATTATTTTAAAATATTCGTTATTTTAAAAATACTCGTTATTTCTGAATCGGAATGCAACTCAATCAATTACCATATAGTTTCCGTTATATGGATTTCATACATCGGATGTATTCAACAATAATGATAAATAATCATTCAACATTCAAACATCATTCAGAGTGCATTTTACAACTATATAAGCATTAAAATAAATAAATAATGCTCATCACAGCCTGTCAACCAATCGATTGACATACCACTAATTATTGGGACTAGTGCATGTCAAATATCATCCCAATACCATGTGGGGTTTTCAAACAATAACAGTTAATTTAAATAAATCATTGGTTAATAAATTTAACCAATTCTAATTCGGTTTGAATTAATTTTCTAGTTAACAAATTTCCACTGTTTAAATTGTTAATAAATATTTACATCACATTTCAGCAACCACAAAGTGTATCTACATTATCAGAAATACGAGTGTCGTATATTCAAACAACGCTTCCTGTGCATATGAGTCGTGAATAGTTCATGTGTTGAACTCAAGCAATGTCACATGCAATAGATAAAAATCAACACTGGCAATTTTTATATATTTATAGTTATAAAATAAATAAATAACTGTACAAATATTTTAGTGAGAGAATTCTCACTTTGGGTTCCACTCCATCAATCCTTATTTCTGAATTTATGTACTATTTGAGTTTGTATTTGCCTCAACTTCTTGTCTGCTCCGTTTTTGTCCTGGTCAGTTCCATGGCGTAGAGTTCTCCGCCACGATCGCAATGCAACCAGTTTAACTGAATTATGATTCCATTATAAAAAGTTTTGTGTAATTACATTAATTAACTATATTAATAATTAAACTAATTTAAAGTTTTAATTAACCTTCGTCCTTCAATTTTTCTGGAAACCGTCGTTAACAAGCTCCATCCTCTTCATCGTGACACGCGCCTCCAGGGGACCACCATCCATCGATCAGGCCGCACCACACGACAGCCCTATGCGAGCACCGCCTTAGCCAGGCCCTCCGTTGAACTCGACGGTCCTTGGTGACCTGAAAATGCGAACGACGGCAGCCCCTTTGGGCACAAAATCTAATTGAAATACACAACCATTTCCGATCATACCCGTTCAAGATGTAGATCTCATGTAGCTGATGAATTTTTCCTTTGAAGATTTTTAATTCCGTTGAGTGGATTGAACAATCAAAAGGGAAATAGATCTGAACAAAATCGGCCTTAGATCCCATTGAGCGGCGGCTCCTTCAGTTGACCGCGTGGGAGATAGAAATAGGGTTTGACCCCCCTTTGACCCCATATATATATATATATTAATTTCCAAAATATATGTTTATTGATACGAACTCCAAATCAAACCCAACAATAGTCGTCCTTAGCTAAATAGCCCCTTTTCGGACACGATGGGATATGTTTCGTAAGCCAATTCCATCTTTTTGATCAGTTTTTCTTTAAATTAATATATTGAATTTTAAACTTACATTTTAATTTACCAGGGCCACATACCTGACTCCAAAAATTGCAGAAAAATTATTTCTAGTTATGTTTTGACGATACGGTCCTAACAAAACTAATTTCATTGAATTTGAAGACCGTTTGAAAATTTTCCTTTCTCTGGTCGATCAATTCAAACTAAAATTACCAAACACGTTTAAATTCACTGTGCTCACATATTAATTCCAAAAATTATGGAATTTAACAATAATTTGACGTTTCGGATCCAACAAAAGTGGTTTCTTCGAAAACAGAGGTTGTTTGCAAAATGGCTATTTTTAAGGGCTATATATTATATTAAAAAATATATAAATTCCATAGCGACTATTTTCAATTTTAAACTGGACATATCTTTCCATTTATTGAATTTGAAGACCATTTGAAAATTTTCCTTTCTCTGGTCGATCAATTCAAACTAAAATTACCAAACACGTTTAAATTCACTGTGCTCACATATTAATTCCAAAAATTATGGAATTTTACAATAATTCGACGTTTCGGATCCAACAAAAGTGGTTTCTCCGAAAACAGAGGTTGTTTGCAAAATGGCTATTTTTAAGGGCTATATATTATATTAAAAAATATATAAATTCCATAGCGACTATTTTCAATTTTAAACTGGACATATCTTTCCATTTATATTATGAAATCTGAAAGTTTCACATTCGTTAGAAAGATATAATTAAATAGATTCAAATGTTTCTTGTTTTACTGAAATTCAAATTATATTGAATTCTGCATATTCAACTAAAATTTAAAATTGAATTTTCAAACTACCACGCCATTTCAAACTCTTTTTATAATTAAGTTAAATTCTTACGCTCCAATTTCGATTTAAATAAAATTTAAATCGTTAATTCCCAAAATAAATCTTTTTAAAATTTTTAGAACCCATTAGAATTACTAAAATTAAAATTTTAAATTAGTTCAGAAATTCCGGGTTGTTACAATCTCCCCTACTTAAAATCTTTTCGTCCTCGAAAAGGAACGGAGCTGAAAGTTGTTTAACTAACCAACTCAACTTTCATTCTGGCTTGAGTTCTTTAACTTTTTAGTTTCTAAGAACTTTCTAATTACTCAAAAATTTGGCTAACACCCTAAATTTTTGAATTTTTTTACCATAACCTCCTTTGTACGGGCTGATCAGTAAAACCGCAACGTGCCTCATAGGGCCCTCATTAACCAAAAAGAAAAAGAAAAAGTCAAGCGGCTTGCCAATCGGGTCATAAAATCATCAAACCCAATGAATATAGTAAATATGTACCAATTTGTTGGGCATACAATTTTATTCCACTTCTTAGCTTCCATGCTATGACCTGTTCATTATACACCCATGTACATATACGCAATTCCAATAAATTTTCAATTTAATTCAATATTTGATTTGATTTGGCTAAATTTATCATTCATTCACATATTGATTTTATCATTCCACTATTTTAATTAGTTAACTAATAATCACACATCTCAATCAGTAATCAATTAGTTGATTAGCTTTCCAAACATATAAGTTCTATATATACTCAAAATCATGTTTTCAGTGTCAAACCACGAACAATAAAATCTAACTAAGTTTTGATTCTCACACCAGTCAATTGGAGATATATAGATATCCCACTTTCGAAACTCAAAAATAAATACTGGTGACGGTATACTTCATCATCAGAATCATGACCAGGAGACTAGAGTGTGATTCTATATCCATCTAGTATGTTTGAGACTTCATATATACGCTAGCTAGGCGTATATGCAAAATCTTCAAATACCTAATAGTCCAAATCCATTATAAAATAATAGAACCAAATACGTATAATAAGGTATGATTTTCAAAATTAAATTAGTTTTTAATAAACAACACTCTTCAAACTCATTTTAGGGTATTACTAACCCTATCTCTAACGAGTTATTCTTATAGAATATTACTAATCCTATCTCCAATGAATTCTTTCGTTTGGTTATAATGTGTCTTGTTCTCGAGCTCTATAAACCAAAGCTCTGATAACAACTAAGACGACACAAACTTTCCCGATCCCGGAAGAGGCGGAGGAGCCTGGATTGCTTTGAGAACACGACGCATCAGAACACAAACAGTAGAACATTTCATTGCTATTACAACAATTACATCATAGTACAAGAATGTATCAGAGTATGAATTAATAATTTACAGCTGAAAAATAAATAACAGAGATTTACCAATTACAAAAGCAGCGGAAAATAATACATAAGTATAATGTGCAGCGGAAAACATCAACTAGTACAACTGAATGAAATACATGGATACAAAGCTTTTCGAATTTAGCTTCAGCTGTAATCCGAGATCCTGTGAAAAGAAATATCTGCAAACCAAAACTACTAGCTTCCTGTATGGAAAATATAGGCACCTAGAGTTTAGGCAGAAACAATAAACTCCGAGTCAGTCATAGGACAACGCCATATGACATGGAACGGGTTTACTCCCACGAATACTCTTAAAAATAATAATTTGTAAACAATGCACTGCTATTTGAAAAATGAAGCTATTATAAGACTCAGGTCTCATCATACAATGCAACGTAAGCCGGAGAATAGAATTTTGCCTTAATAGTGAAACATGCGTGATATGCTTGAAAACAGATCATTTTGGTATTACTTTAAATGCATAGTGTCAAAACAATTTCAAATATAAATGTATCAATCATAGACGACTAGAGCGCCCCATCCCACTATGTCGCCATATAGATTTACAACTAAACCGAAAAGTTGTGTACTGGAAATTGGATTCCATCATGAACCAAGGCAAGGGATCTCTCCTTACCGAATTCGAGACACTCTAGCCCGTGCCTTAGGAAAAGAATGCATCGTCCCTGGGAGCAGCAAGGCCGGTCCACACTTAATTTAGTGAATTAATTATTCCTGAACAATACATTTCCTTGCCCTATGGGGAATAAAATCTGGTCAGTATGTTGACCACTAAATCCGAGGTACCTCGCTTTCCAACATCCACATAAATAAAATGTCTGGGCTCCATACTGTAACACCCCACCTCCGTTAAGGTCACTCACAAAGGGAATGCCTTAACTTTGATGGACCGTTTTAGTAGATAGAACAGAAATTTACAAGACAGATAAAACAGTACTTGAAAAATTAGTAACTTTATTACAACAGAAACCGAAGTAAGTTTGGTTACATATTTTCAAATCACAATATCAGAATTCAAGTACAAAATATCAGCCCTGTACCAAAGCCTTCATAATGCATAGTTTTTAAAATAATAATCCCCAACATAAACTGCCATGGAAAGATAGAGCCAAGGCCAAGCGGTACTTCAAGCAGAGAAAATCTGAATCAAGCTCCTATACTTCCACCCTAAAAAACCTGGGGGGGGGGGGGGAAACGAAAGAAAAGGGGCGAAAACAAGCAAGGTCAGACATAAAGTCTGGCAAGTCCAGTGACTTTCAGCATATGAACAGATAATAATATCATGACATGAAAATAAATCTGGATAAGAGACAATAACGACAGGAGTAACTGGTATACTTAAGCTAAACAGAAGAAACAAAATGATATAGCCCAAGTTATGCTTCTTACTTATATTTTACTTCTTTGCACTAATACTAGTATAACAGGATTAGGTGTTACCCTAATGTCCAAACTGAAACAGAAACGGAACAGAATAATCTATATAGGAACAAAATGCCAGTAATGGACCTTTACTACCCCAACAGACAGAAGGTACATAAACAGAATCAGAGTCGGAAACAGAGTAATCCCTACAGAAACAGAATGTTAGAATTAGGTGTACACTAGTAAATGGGCCTTTACCACCCAACAGAAACAGACAGGTGTTACCACCCAACAGAAAAAGACGGTACCCCAACGGAAACAGACAGAACTAAGTGTACCCTAAATCTACCCCAAGCGATCGGCTCCCTAATACATAAATATCCTGTGCCAGCGCCACAGAAGGGTGTATCACTCCCCAAAGTGGCAACCTTTAAATGACATAGACCTATTTACAGATGTCACGGCGTCTTACATCCTCAGAGGCAGACTGGGATCCATGCATGCACATGACCCGGTTGGAACGCACCATCAACACCCCTCGCCATTATCAGAATGAACCACTTATAATTAGTTCAGTAAGCGTGCCCGGACCCTACCTACTGTTGGGTCATTGTTTTGATACCAGAAAGGGTTACTGACTAATATGGGTCCCAAACAACAGATGACACAAGTATTTTCCCTCCTAACCTTGTGTCCCCAGACTAATAGATTTCAGATTAACTTGTTTACAAGTTTTAGGCCTACAGAGTTCAGAATCAACTAGTTCACAGACCAAAAAATCAAGTTAATAGGTTTTCAAACTAACAGATCAGATGTATAGTTTTAACAGACTTACAGATTGTCTAACTTTGTATTGGGCCTACAGATTCACGAAACAGGTTTATTAATTCATCAGTCCAGTTGGTTTAGCCTTGCATTAATTAAATATTAATGCGCAGACCTCTCACATTAGGTCGGTAGCTTGTGGCCGTTGGATAAGCCGGGCAGTTCCGGGCAGATTTCTGCCACAAGCCAGACCTAACCTCGTGTCTAAGCATATTTTAGTTATGCCTACGAACTCTCACATTAGACTAGCAGTTTGCGGTTGCTGGTCAAGCCGGTTGGGTCCGGGCAGGCTTCTACTGCAAACATGAGTCTAACCTCGTATCTCAGTATTTTTATTTTAACCAGTTTATTCCATTACAAAATATACAAATATCAGACTAATTATGTCAATTAACAGATTTGACTTCTTCCCAAGTCGCAGCAGATTAAACAAATTAACACGTTTTACACAAATTACAATCATTCAGCTTTTCAACAGATTTAGCAGCTCAGGCGGTTCAACAGATTTAGCAGACTAGGCAACTCAACAGATTTAGCAGATTAGGCAAAATTAGCAGATTAGGAAATTCAACATATGTAATAGTTTAGGCAATTCAACAGTTTAAACAGGTTACAGGTAACAGGTTTAGTAGATTAGGCAAATTTATCATAATAAGTAGATAACAGTTTTAGCCGATTTAAACATTCCTTAAAGTCCTATTCACATATCTTGCCTAATTCATAAGGTAAGCCTAAACTTATATGCCCAAATTATGGTCATAATCCACCATATAACATATGTCCCAATTTTTAATTTAACTTGCATAGCTCAGAATATTTTCCAAAAACCTTACATACAAATTATGCCAAATATAGCCATTGATTACAATGCATGTCACATATCCAAAAAACCCCCCTTACTTAGGTGTATTCACACTTAATAATTATCCAATCTTAATATGGATCTTTACACCTAAGTTAAATGCAAATTAATTCACTTTCTTCCAAATTTCAGACTATAATATATATAGTATGTCCAGATCTAGATCTTGAATTACAACTTGTACTATGCATCCAAATCAGTTACATGTTCACAGTTAAACTTTACGCCACAGATCCCAAGTCATATGTCCATTATTTTTTATGCCTCAAAACTCAAGACATATGTTAAATACACCTTATGTTTTAAATACAACATGCCTAATTATATGTTTCAGATTTATGTTCTAAGTTCAACCTATGTTCTTTATGTTCTAGGTCACAATAATCCTCTCCTTCCAAGTCATAGATCTTCTTATACAATATGCCTCAAATTTATGTCCAGAATTACAACATGCATTGTATCCTCAAATTAGTTACAAATCAATTTTTCCCAAATATGCCTCATTCAATATTCTTCCCAAATTTAGCGTTTATGCGTTCATATCTTATGAGATCTGGCTCAAGCTCGTGGTAGCCTGGCTATCAAACAAAAAGAAAGAAAGGAGGAAGAAATACAGAACAAACAGAATAATAAAACAGAGGACCAGATCTGATAAATAGAAAAATGGCATAATCTCAGATTCAGTTTTATAATTATGTCAAGATCATGATTAAAATTCATATCGGAAAATAACTGCACTTGCCTTGATTGGATTATAGAAGAAGAGTTGCAGTAGTTCTCTTTTAATCTTATTCAGATTAGGAAGAAGATGCACTTGTTCTAGTTTTGATCCCAGCAGAGTAGCGACGCCATTATTTTATTTATTTATTATAGAGGCAAAGTATAGGCAGAATGAAATTGTGTGGAGAGAAAGTGAGGTTAGTGGGTGTTTTTATAGGAGAATAGGGTGATTTAGAGCTTTCAGATCAGTCCAGAAGTCATCAGAACCACCCAGCTTGAAGACAGGTCATCCGACCACTCAGAAGAAGACACGTCATCACAGAACACTCCAGAATCATGTGCTGGATCGGTATGGGCGCACATGGCAGGTGCGCCAGTGTATTTTTGTACTAGCGCACTTCACAAGTGCAACAGTGAATTCTGGCTTATTTCTGGTTTTTCTGCCTAACTTCGTTTGTCCATATCTTCTTCATACGGTATCCGTTTTACGCAAACTCGGACTCTATCTCAAGCAGAATTTTGAGATGAACGCAATGGTGCAACCCGTTTCCCTTAATTATTCTCCTAAAAATTAAGTATATTTTAATTTTTTACTTATATGTTCACAGAAAATACGGGGTGTTACACACACCATGACACCGCACCTAGCTAGAAAGAAACGCATGCCCTCGCAGCGTCCCTCATCCCGTTTCTGGTTCATACCGGGGTGTGAAGCTCGCGAATTAATGCTATACACAAAGCTATACTATTTAAAACCATGCTTTGATCAGCAATCACAAGACTTTGCTTTTCAACAAAATCCTTGATCATTTGCATCTTAGCATGCCACGTTGACAATTCATGCCATGCAACTGATGTATATCAATATATAACCTCGAAGCTCGTACGTCTTAGAGAATGGTGTTAAGCAATAGAATAAATTCTCTGCCACCAAACAGATATATATTTAATAGAAATCAATCAACACAGAATGAAATCCAATGTCAGACACACATCCATTTACAAGTCCGTTCTGGGTCTGAATGAAATCGGAGGCACCTTATTTCTCATCCCATATGTCCAATACAGGAGAGAGGTCCTCGCATATCCGGTCGATCTCCAAGTACGTCTGGACGATAACCACTTATTACCCTTTCTTAGGTGTACAGCCTAATCAATACATTAGTAATCATCTAAACGATGTGAAGATCTCCGATCTCCAACCACCGTCTTTATCATTGACTTTATTCGTCGTATCAGTTATTTAGAATGGGATAAACCTGATCTTTTCGAATAACTCGCGTATCTTATAATTAAGTGCTATAAAAACACATTATACGCCTCATTCCAATTCAGAATATTCGTTTATTCAAATATTCACATTTTTAGGGAAAGGTTACCATTAATTTTATCAAAGATAAATTCTTTTAAATTTTATCTTTAATCTTCCTTTTGATATCGTTTTTAAAAGATTTTATTTCATCCTTTAACAATTTGAAACCAAATTAAGGTTTATAAACTAGTCGGGATTATCTAGCCTTATTGAAGTAATCATTTATTTTATTTTTCAAATCCCAACCTATTCATCCCATGGAGCAAAACTGGTAGTACTCCATATCTAACACCCATGGTGTTATTGGTAAAATTAATTACCATTTCACGTTCAAATTTAATTAAAGATTTAACTATTTCCTGGAGCAAAACTAGTGATACTCCAATCTCGATCATTTCATGAATTTGACAAATTTAATTACCTCATTCACTTTCCAATCTAATTAAAGATTCATTAAAACTCCAATTGGTTTTAATATCCAAAAATCAATGCTTTATGATTATTCAATCTTTAGGAAAATTAATCCTGTCTTTAACTAGGTTAAAGAACGAATGTCCTTTATAACATCGTTCATGATAAACCCAAAATCATCTTCCATCAAAATGGAATCTACAAAGAAATCATAACAGCGTATAATCGATATAAATTCCTGTACCAGACTAATAATACAATGGAATAGCGATAAAGCCTTTTAAATTCCATATATAGTAACTATCTTCCTTTATAAAAACTCATCTCGATTATTACCAAATCGAACTCCATTCAATTCCAATTCAATATATTAAATTGGAAAACTTTACTTTGGAAAATTTCCATTAAATCTTAATAAAAAGATTTGTGAATTCCAAATCATATCTTCACTGTTAATTTGGGTTAAAGAACAAAATATTATTTAAAACACAGTTCACGATAAACCTAAAAATCCACTTCTAATTCAATTCCAATTAAATGTTAATTAACTGGTAAAATTTTCTTAATCTTAATTAAAAGATTTATTCTTTTCTCAACTGGGTTTAAGAATAGTGTTATTTAAGACATCATTCACGAAAAACCCAAAATCAAATTTGATATTAAATACAAGGCTTTAAAAAGAAATTATATCGTCTTATATTCGATATCAAATTCTGAAACTAACGGATATCGTATTGTGAATAACGATATACGTATCTTCCAAATACCTCAACAATATCCTTATAATCACAGAACCCAATATCGAAATATTCCGAAGATTATTTCTGCTAAAATCCATTCCCATTTATACGTTGGAAAACTTTGGTTAATTTAAAACCCTTTTTCAAATCCAATTTATTAATTTAGAACATTGGATTTTCATACTAGTTAATAACTAGTTCATTTCGATAAATAATTTATCTTTTTAAAACTTGGAATTTATCACCCAAAATCTTTCCAAATCATTAATTATGATTTTACATAATTTTTCCACATTTTTAATAATTTTATTAAGGCCCTTATAGTCGTGTTCCAATATCACCGAACTACATCCATAACGACATTTTTTGAAATTGATTTGGAAATAACTTAAAATCTAACCATTAGATTTCAAATCTCTCATATTCATTAAAAAGCTCTTTCCGACAAGAACCCAATGGTTCCAGTTTTAGGAGAATCCACCGGTCGGATCTCCCGTTACGTTCATTTGAAGTTAATGGTTGAAATTCGTGAATGGCCGCTACATGGCGCATTCTGTTCAAACCGTTTAAATATATATATATATACATATATATATGTAATATATTTTGTCGATTTTTTTTATTTTAAACGTATTTTATAAATTGGTTTTAAAAACGATTACAACTTCCATTTCAATTTTAAATCAAAACTGAATATTCCATTTCATTATAATTTTAGTATGATAGTATTTTCGAAATATCTAATTTTGAAATCCATTTCTTATCATATTCATTGCAAAATGAATAAAATCGATTTAAAAACCCGTTCGAGTAAAAATGGCGTTTAGCTCCTTAAATCGGCTTCATATTTCAATATTTTGGTGTCCATCCAAATTCGGACATCAAAATCATAATTTAATTCTTCACTGAATATTAATTTAAAATATTCATTATTTTTAAAAAAATTGTTATTTCTGAATTGGAATGCGACTCAATCAATTACCATATAATTTCCGTTATATGGATTTCATACATCGCATGTATTCAACAATAATGATAAATAATCATTCAACATTCAAACATCATCCAGAGTGCATTTTACAACTATATAAGCATTAAAATAAATAAATAACGCTCGTCACAGCCTGTCAACAAATCGATTGACATACCACTAACTATTGGGATTAGTGTATGTCAAATATCATCCTAATACCAGTGTGGGGTTTTCAAACAACAACAGCCAATTTAAATAAATCATTGGTTAATAAATTTAACCAATTCTAATTCAGTTTGAATTATTTTTCTAATTAACAAATTTCCACTGTTTAAATTATGAATAAATATTTACGTCACATTTCAACAACCACAAAGTGTATCCATATTGTCTGAAATACAAGTGTCATATATTCAAACAACGCTTCTTGTGTAGATGAGTCGTGAATAGTTCATATGTTGAACTCAAGCAATGTCACGTACAACAGATAAAAAATCAACACTGGCAATTTCTAGATATTTACAATTATAAAATAAATATAAAACTATACAAATATTTTAGTGAGAGAATTCTCACTTTTGGTTCCACTCCGTCAGTCATTATTTCTGAATTTCTGCACTGTTTGAGTTTGTATTTGCCCCAAATTCTAATCTGCTTCGTTTTTGTCCTAGTCAGTTCCATGACGTAGAGTTCTCCGCCACGATCGCAACGCAACCAGTTTCACTGAATTCTGATTCTGTTATAAAAAGTTATGAACGTTCTAATATATAATTACATTAATAATTAAACTAATTTAAAGTATTAATTAACCTTCCTCCTTCAATTTTTCTGGAAACCATCGTTAACCAGCTCCATCCTCTTCATCGTGACGCGCGACTCCAGGGGACCACCATCCATCGATCAGGCTGCACCACACGACAACCCTACGCGAGCGCCGCCTTAGCCAGGCCCTCCTTCGAACTCAACGTTCCCTGGTGACCTAAAAATGTGAACGACAACGGCCCCTTTGGGCGCAAAATCCGAGAGAAATACACAACCATTTCCGATCCTACCCGTTCAAGATGTAGATCTCATGTAGCTGATGAATTTTGCCTTTGAATTTTTTTAATTTTATTGAGTGGATTGAAAGGGAAATATCTCTAAACAAAATCGTCCTTAGATCGTATTGAGCGATGGCTCCTTCAGTTGATCGCGTGGGAGCTAGAAAGAGGGTTTAACCCCCCTTTGACCCTATATATATATATATATATTAGTTTCCAAAATATATGTTTATTGATGCGAACTCCAAATCTAACCCAACGACTATCGTCCTTAGTTAAATACCCCTTTCCCAGACACAATGGGATATGCTTCATAAGCCAATTCTATTTATTTGATCAGTTTTTCTTTAAATTAAAATATAAATCAATATATTGAATTTTAAACGTACATTTTAATTTACCGGGGCCTAATACTGACTCCAAAAATTACTGGAAAATTATTCTAGCTATGTTATGATAATACGATCCTGACAAAACTAATTTCATCGAATTTGAAGAACGTTTGAAAAATGGCATTTTTCTGGTCGATCCAATTCAAATTGAAATTACCAAACATGTTTAAATTCACTTTTATCACATATTAATTCCAAAAATTATGAAAATTGAAACATAACAATAACTTGACATTCCGAATCCAACAAAAGTGGTTTCGTCGAAAACTGAGATCGTTTGCCAAGTGGTTGTTTTTAAGGGCTATATATTATATTAAAATATATATGAATTCAATAGCGACCATTTTCAATTTTAAACTGGTCATATCTTTCCATTTATATTATGAAATATGAATTTTTCGCATTCGTTAGAAATATATAATTAAACAAATTCAAATGTTTCTTGTTTTACCAAAATCCGAATTATATTGAATTCTGTATATTCAATTGAAATTTAAATTTGGATTTCCAAACTACCGCGCCATTTCAAACTCCTTTTATAATTAAGTTAAATTCTTACGCTCCAATTTTGATTTAAATAAAATTTGAACCGTTAATTCCAAAAATAAATCTTTTTTAAATTTTCAGAACTCATTAAAATCGCTAATATTAAAATTTTAAATTGGTTCAGAAATTCTAGGTTGTTACAATCAGCAACCGTTTTCCCGAATGGGACATCCTCAAATAGAATAAAGAATGAAATGAATTTCTCTAGATAGGTGATAATACACCCTAATTGGGAGCTACCTACTTAGCCATGTCGCCTGCCCGATTTTTGTCATTTCTCGGTTGTTGTGGCCTGAGGCTACGCTTACTTAATTTTCATTGATAGCACAATCACTTTGAATGCCACATTATCAATTCCGTAAATCATTAGTTGATTTGCACAAACATATTATGGATATTATGCTAAAAGAATATATTCTCCTCCACCATATATATGTATATATTTATACAGACCAACATATGCGATCATTGGAAATACTCTGTCAGACATTCGTCCATACAACTTCGTTCTGGGACTGAACGAAACCGAAGGCACAATTTCCATTAATCCATCTTAGGCAATTTCTACCTAGGATTAATAGAAAATACCTTGCACTTTACTCCATCTTCAAATATCTTCATATAATTTGATTCGCAAGGCTACTACCAGTACGGAGTGGTTCTCGGATAATAATCCAACCGGTCTCTCCATATTGACAACGCTAGTGGTCAATGCTTCGATATTCGGTTATTTAACTATCGAAGAAAACCAAAAATTCATTCAAAGCATCAAACAAATCATTGGGCCTCTTAATTAATATTTCATTAATTAAATCACTTCTTTATTTCGGTACTAATATTTGTTACCCAATATTTTCAATAATCATCTTGGCCTCTTACGCTATTTGGAAAACATTTCCATATATCGCCTTCCTTTTTCTGTACTTAGAAAATATCTCCTATTTATAATTAGAAACATTTCAGTTACTTCTTCCTTTCACGACCATTCATTTCTATACTTAGGAAATATTTATTATTATATTTCCAAAATCTCACTTACTTGAGTTAAAACGAATGTTGTGTAAAACATCATTAGAACAACCCAGAATATTGCATTTAACTAAATCTTATTCAAACATTGATCTTCGAGATTGAATCTTGTTATTTATCGGTTAATAATGAAATCAATCAAGTTGGGGTATAATTACCTCTTAGACCATGACTTTAAACATTCTTAACTTCAAAACAGACTAGAATACTTACCTCGAATAATCAACACCATAAAAACCAAATATTCATTTTTAAAATGTGTATACGTTTCCCTTTCTATTCTTACCAGATTTAAATTATAGATTTCCTTTTGTTTATAATATTCTATTTTTAAATTCGTTTCCTTATCGAATTCTATATATATATGGATATATTGATTTCTAGTTATCAATATTTCTTAAAAATATTCTAACTCCTTAAATTTTCGGAAAATTTGTCTAGCACCACCTTTGTAGCCGTCAATAGCTCAAACCTCAACTCGCCTCTCTAGGCCCTTTCCATTCAAAATGAAAATAAAAAAGCCAAGCGGTTTGCCGATTCGGCACTAAAAACTCATATGGAATTTAAACGTGTACCTTTATGTCGGGCACTCAAATTATACTCTTTATACACTTCATTCCATACCTATTCAACACATGTTTACCTGTTTCCAATTTATCCTAACTAAATCTAGTCATTCCTAACTCAATTCGCTAATTTACTCTTTAATTAGCTCTTTTGCCAAATCCCTTTATTTTGAACATATAATGTTCAAATATATTTTTATTCGCTTATAAACAAGTCGAATTGCTTTTCTAGTTCAAGTTTCATATTCGATTTTGAATATAAATTTACAAGCTTCTTTTACTTATCCAAAGTCTGATTTTGATTCAAAATTCCTTTAACAATTATTCTTTAAATTAGTTAATTCTATTCAACAATTATAAATCTGATTTTTTTTGTTTCAAAAATAAATCTATTTACTCCACTTGAGTTCATATTTATTTAATAATTCAAGTCTGGGGTTTTCTAATGGAAATTCGGATTTTATAACTTAAAATCCTTATATTAATTTAAATAAACCATTATGGTTTTTAAACGATTATGGCGCTGTTTCTCTGGAAATTTGATTTTGAAATAACTCAAAATCTATAACACAAAAATGAAAATTTTCTCTTCCATTAGAAAACTATTATCAAATCGGTCCTAATGATTCTTGTTTCAAAGAATTCCGACCTAAATTGAGTTCCATATACTCAGCTGAAGTTCGAAACGCCAAATTACGAACTACCGCGCTGCGGCGAGTTCGTTTTAATTATATTTAAATATAAAAATTTTCAAACGTCCTTTATTGTAAATTTCAATTGCATTCTTATATTATTTTTAATATAACTTTACATTGCTTTTCCAAATCTAACTTAATATTTTTGATTATCCTTAATCGTCGATTATTTCATAACTTCATAATAAATTTATTTATAATACAATTTTTGATAATAAATCCCATTTCCTTTATAAATAAATTATTTATAAAATTCGATATAATCGAATTCTAATTATAAATCCATTGGATTTTTCTCAATTCAGTTTATATTCTGAATTCCGAAATATAATGCATCATTCCCTTTTTTTTGAAATGATTTCCAATTCATTTTTAAATTCATACTTGAATTTAAACTTCTAAATTATCTAATGATAATTTATCTCACTATATTTATAAACATCGTTTATAAATTTAACTTACTTGTTTTATAATTTAAAACATGTTTCCATTTCAAATCCATTTGAAACCCAATTCCTATTCTGGAATATTTTATTGATTATTACTTATATATATACAGTGAATCTATTTTAAACTTCTATTTGATACAATCCTAATATTTCTTTCTTGAAAATATTTATCTAAATAAATTCGAACTAACCGAATCCAAATCATAAATCCATACGAATTTATTTTAATTTCAGTTTACTTTCTGAATATCAGAATGAATTTCTTGGTTTCCCTCTTTAACAAATTCCAAATCCTCGTTTTAATTTTACATTTGAATTTAAATATTTTAAATTATCTAATGATAATTTTCCACCTTTCTTTATAAATACCGTTTATATTACTTGTTTATCTATTTAAACCAGTCTCGATTTCAAATCCATTTGAAATTAAATTTTTGCTTTGGAAAAATAATTTTCCCTTTTCAAATTTACCCTTATATTTACATTTCCCGAATTATTCAACGATAATTCATTTCACTTCATTAATAAATACCGTTTATAAATTCCTTTCAATTCCTCACATTATCCAATGAAAATTTTCCCATTTAATTTATAAACACTGTTCATAAATTTACCACTTGTTTTTATTATTCAAAACAAATTAATATTTTTATAGCCCATCCGAAATTCAAATTCTACTTTAAAATAGAATTCCCCTTTTCATATCTCAAAACTTCCTTTCAAGACATTTTTTGGGTTAACATTTAGACACAGTGATATTTAAACACCCAAAACACTAAATTATCAATCACAGGTTTTATATCACATCATATATGATAATATATATGCGAACAAACAATAATAGAATTTTAGGAATCCAATCAGATCCCTCCAACCTGTTTTCCTGCATCCACAGATGTTAGCCAATATGACACTGTGAGGCGCATAGGGTCATCCGCTAATGGTACTGCGGGCATCCGCTAATGGAACTGCGGGAAATATCCAACCACCAATATATATATATATAATATCTACAACCACCAAGCCTAAATAACTAATATATATATATATATATATAATAGCCACAATAATTCATTCAAGCATCTAAGCAACCAATTATTTATTTTTAACGATAAATAAATAAATTTAAATATGAAACTCTGAGTGAGATTTACTTATAGTTATTTTTAATTTGATCCATATAGCGATTTATTTCCGATTAAATGTTTAATTTAATCGATAATTCCGACTAGCTTTGTATTACTCCAAATCAGTACGTATGCCAAGCTTTTGCCAATTCAAATCCACGGTTATCGTTTCCATTTGATTCTGGAAATGTATACAAAGGATATACGTTTATATAATTTGGATACAATTTAAATAATCCTTACTCGCTAATAAAAAATTAAATTAATAAATTAAATTACCTTAATCCATTTAACCTTTCTCCACAACCTCCATTTGAATAACACAATCATAAACACAATCTTCACTATCCTCCTTACTGTGAGAAGACGGTTGACATCATAAGTTGTGAAAGCATCCCAAGATTTCACACATGCAGCTTTCCTCAACCACAAAACCCAATCCATGCTTCAATTACACAAATGATGATCCATCATCATAGAAGAAATTGAATCCCTAGGTGCTTTGTAAACCATCGAGCTGAGTTATATTCGAGCACACCTTCCCTCAGGCTTCAACCCTAGATCTGCAATGAACCACAATGTCGAACTCCTGCTCAGTGACCATCGTTCCGCTGTCCTAAATCGAACAACAAAATTTCAGATCGCAAGCTTCGCTTGACCCAATTTCCATCTGAACGTCGCCCCCTCATCATCATTACTGATCGCACCTCCTTCCCTTCACATCTCCTGACCTAAATTCCACCATGGATTTTAAATCTTATCTTGCAAGCCTGACAAACCTCATCGCATCAGAAGAAGGATATTGGAATGAAACTCTTGACATGTGAGTGCCTTAGATCTGCTTTTGAACTCACGATTTCTCTTGTCGACGTCCTACTTGAATTTGAGATGAAGCGGTAATTGGTTTGAAGGCTCTAATTATATAGAGAAGAGTTTCGATTTTAAAATAAAGGCAACGGCTTCCATTAATTTTTTTTAGCTCGAAACTTTTGTTTTTAGAGAACGAAAATTGGAAAAAAATTTAAAAGGGTAGTCGCGTATTTAATGTATGAAGAGCACTTAACCATTACGGAATGGTCTGCGTTGGTACATTATAGGAGATAGGTTTGGGTAGGATAAGTACATAGTTTTTAATGCAATTTTATTTTTGAGATGATTTCATACTTATCCGTTATAATTTTATAATATTATATTTCGGGGTTCTAAACTCCAGTTGAAACACAATAACTGACATTTATATGGTTTAACCACTATTTTGGACACACTGAAACAGATTTTGAAGCCTCATTCGATCACATGGAGAAGATATTAACTTAAATAGATATAAATTAAATTCAAAACAATTAATTTGTTGATAATAAATTATTATTATCACCATTTCTATTTAAATTGAATTTCGATTAATCATTTGAATTAATTTGACTTCATTTTAATTTCGAATTGAGTTATTTCAGGTTCTCGTATAACGATAATTATTTATATTCATAATAAATCGTATTTCGATTGTTTAATTGATAACTCAATATAAAATACGATTTATATTATTAACTCAATATTTAAAACCATTTTAAATATTTAAAATAAATTGACCAATAACTCGGGTTGTTACATTAACTCACTCAGTTCTCTCACTTATAATTATTATAAGTCGGCTTTAATGTTTGTATGCTATGTTTGCTGATTGTTTAATGATTTGATGTTTGTTAGAATGTATGCTGATGTTTTCATATAACTGATTTAAATTAAACATTTATTAAATTTAATCGAAACCAATTGTTATTTTAATGATTATTTCATAACGAGGTAAGTTACATTGTTGGTTACGTTTATAATAATATAAACGTATAAAATAAATAATTGGATGTTGAATTGTTTTTATTAGTTGATTTTTGAAATTATTTCTGAATATTGAATTGAATGATATTATTTGAGATAACCTATTAGGATGTAGAGAAAAACAGGTTGTAGGGATCCAATTGGTTTCCTCAAATTTATTGTTTATTTTCATATAATCATTATTGAATTATTTAACCAATATGATTGGGTTATTGATTTGGTTATTTATTGTTGAGTCGGAATTCAACGTTGTTTGTTATTAACCAATGGGTAGTATATTTGTAACAACCCGTATTTTCAATAACCTGTTATAGCGTAAATCGAGGCAGAATTTAATTTATAAATCTGAATCAAGGGAAACGGGCAATGCCATTGCGTTCGTCTCGGAAAAATACGCGAAATAGAGTCCGAGTTTTCGAAAATCGGAGTCCGTATGACCCGATTAAGGCCCAATGAAGTTTTCAGAAAAATTCAAGTTCAAAACAGATTTGAATTTCAAGTTCAAATTTCGAATTTCGGGTCTGGAAGGCTAGGCGGGAAGTTTCCCGCCAAGCCAACCAAGTCGACAGGCCTGTCGACTTGGCAGTCGACTTGGTTGGACCCAAGTCGACAGCCCTGTCGACTTGGCTGTCGACTTGGTTCAGCCGGGCAGTTTTGCCTGGTGCACCATTTTGGGGTTTTGGTTAGGTTTTGGGGCCAGATTCGGTTTTATGGGCTGAGATTGGAATTAGGGTTTAATCCTAAGGTTGAAACTAATCCTAATCTCTATAAATAAGCCCCTAACCTAACCCTAAATCATCATTATTCAACCCTACAACTAAACTATGGCAAAAAAATTCCTCTCATGGCCTCCACTCTCTTCATAAAATTCTAAGTTATTTCTATGAGAGATTTTCCATGCATACAAGTGTTTTCAAGCTTGTATGAGCATCATTAGCTTGCATTCAAGTCAAGTTTCTATATTTGCATCATAAAGCAAGAGTTTTGATCATTTTGGCTCAAGGGTTTTTCTATTGGAGCTTGCATTTTGGGTTTATTTGATTTCATAAGGGCTTTGCCTCAATCTATATATATTTTTGTGTCTTCATAAGCATTGTAAGCCCTTTTCTACTTTCATATTTAAACTCTAAAGTTAAATGAATGATGCAAGTTTGGTTGATCATTATGATATGCAAGTTTGTCATGTTATGTTATGCAAGTTGCCGTGTTATGATATGCAAGTTGTCATGTTATGTATGCAAGTTTGGGTGGATCATTTTACTCATGTTATCATGTTATGCAAGCTTACCTTGAGTATATGAACATAAAGCTTCAAGCTTTATGCTAAAGGTTGCATTTTGGCAACATGTAAGTTATCATATCTCTTATGATAACTTGCATGTGAGGCTAAATGCGAACTTATGGCCATTTCTACATGTCATTTATCACCATGTATCACCAATATGCTAAGTTTGGTTTTATGCATGCTTTTGAGGCCTAAAAATGTAATATGCAAGTATATGAACATATGTACATTTCATATGCCACCATGTTAAACTCGTGGCTTCAACACCTTTATGTCATGATTATGCCAAGTTCCCTCTTTCTATCCTTTATGCGCTATTGCGATATGTAAGCGATGGGATTGCGTTTGGGGTTGGGTAAACTTAAAAGACATAAAACATAAGATTGGGAATTTACCTATTAAGTTAGGTCTACCCATTGGGAATTTACCTATTAAGTTAGGTCTACCCAAATGCTTGAAAACTTGTAATATGTTTTGGAAACATAATGGACATGACACTTAGAAAATATAAGTGTGACCAACTCGAGGTTGGGTTGAGTTTGTAGCATAAACCTACCCGGAACCGACCGGCTTAACTAGTTGCTACAAACAATAGGACCCAATGTGAGAAGTTGGTCATGTTGTACCTTGAACCCGAGGTTAGACCAAGTTGTGGTATAAAGCTACCCGGAACCGACCGGCTTAACTAGTAACCGCAACGAAGTCTAATGTGAGAGGTTAAGGCACATTAATTAATTAATGCCTCATGGTTAGGATTTAAGTCATGGTCCACTTAATACTTAATCAATGTGGGCTTGGTAGATTAATCAGGGTTAAGTCGTGAACTCATCGTTACACTTAACCAAGTTAATCCATGATTAGCAAGAGGGTTAAATCGTACTTAACCCACTAGAAAATCCTAGCAATGGGGGTCCACTCCAGCAGTAATCCCAAGTTTGTATCATTAAGACCCTAGGGACTAGGCTAGGGTGGGGGCACGATTACTGGACTTGAGGTAAGTGACCAAAAACGACGGCAGAGTGGTACGCCGGTGTAGTTCCGGACGGACTATGGTCGTGCACGTAGTCCGTAGCCGGAGAAAACATGCACGGGTACCAGTAGATCGAGACTGTGCACTTATGTTTATGGTGTCCAGGGGTTTACACCCTAGGGCTTGATACACCTGAAGGGTGGACCCGGCACAGTCCGACTACAATTATGTTTGGGGTCGTATTGACACCAACACGTGACGATTTAGGCTTAGGGAGCCGATCGATTAGACCGTTTGGTTGGACCTCGTATTAGGGTCATTTCATGTTATTGGGTCAAAGCTTGGGCCAATGGATCAATACTTGTTTATTCAAGTCATGTTAGCTTGCTAGTACACCTGTGGTGCAAAAACCTTAAACCTGATTATGCGATGACACCTTTATCTACCTTGTTAGTTAATCATCATGTTAGTATGTTGTTATCCTTATGTTCATCCCTGCTTCTCATGTTAGTTAACTTTATCAGTTTACATTGATTGTAGTAGGGCTTACTCAGTCTTTTTGACTGACCTGTTTTCTTTCGCCTCTTTTCTTCTGTTCCCCCCCCCCCCCAAGGTTCTCAGGGTGGGAATATTGGAGCTTAGCTTGGATTTCTGATCGCTTGCTTGTGGGATTTAGCTCATGTACGGTTTGACATGAAGCTAGCTATGGTTATCACTTATTTTGGGGATAGTACTTATGTATTTCAGTTTTTCAGTTGATGTTGTTTTTATCTAGACTTGTTTATTTGGAAAGTTGACATTATGTTGTACCAGACTTGTTTTGAAATGGTTTGAAATCTTCCGCTGTTTTATTTATGTTATTTACTCTGTTTACATATATATACATATGTTCTTGTTCTGCCTTGATATATCATTATGCATGTTTACCCGATTCAAACGCCCCTCCAAAGTCAAAGTGCTTGCAAGAGCCACCCTGGCAGAGGTGGGGTGTTACATTTGGTATCAGAGCATATGGTTTACGAGAAGGAACAAAAAGGTTTTTAAAACTTTTGGAAAACTATTTTCAAAACCAAGTATAAAGTATTTTCCAAAGAAAAGTCTAGTTTATTTTAAAGGCTATTCCCCAAAAAGCCATTAGCAAAATTCCTTCGTTTTTCTCCATTCTGAATCTGTCTTTTTCTTCGTTTTTAGTATGGCCGATAACTTTGCTATTCCGGAGGGAGTACACGTACCTGTTTGGTATAGGAGACTTTTGGAGGCTAGGGAGACCGAAGCCGGCCCCGCAGATGTTCCTCCTCCTCCTCCTCTGGTAGTTAATGTTCCTCCTCCTCCTGTCGCTGATGTTCCTCCTCCTCCCGTCGCTGAGGTTCCTCTTCCTCCTCCCCCTCAGCATCCTCAAGCTGACTTCGCAAAGACTTGCAAAGATTTCAAAGCAATAGGTGGCAAGAACTTTCAAGGCACTGAGACTTTTGTAGAGGCCAGAAATTGGTTGAAAGAGACCGAGGATTTATTTGCTATCTTTGGGTTAGACGATCAGAGGAAGATCTTGTTGGCGGTTTGGCTTATGAAGGATGAAGCCGCTTATTGGTGGGAAGTCACCAATGGTACTAGGCCTGTGGAGACTTGGGCCGATTTCAGGGCAAGGTTCGTGCTTAAGTTTCTATCTTCTGCTGAGGAGAATCTACAAATGGGGAGGTTCATAACTTTGAAACAAGGAGATATGTCTGTCAAAGAATATGTGAACAAGTTCAATCAGTTGGCTCGTTTTGGCTTGGATATGGTGAGTACTCCTCAGAAGAAGGCTCTTCGTTTTGCTAGAGGATTGAATGAGCCGTTGCAGGGTTTGGCTATGTCACATATTCCCCATGGGGCCACGTTTGAGAGCTTGGTTGATATGGCGTTACTTCAGGGAGATGTCAAGAAAGAGATCAAGATGAATGATACTCAAGCCAAGAAGACTGATTCCCAGTGGAAAGGAAATCAGGGTAATCCAAGTGGTCAGAACAGTCAAGGCAATCAGAACAAGAACAAGAGTCAAGGCAACAAGGGGAACAACAACAAGGGCAATAACAACAAGGGGAAGTGCCATTATTGCAGTTCAGTTGGGCATCTTATTAAGGATTGTAAGAAGAGGAAAAGGAAGAATAGTGAATGCTTTTTCTGCGGTGAGACTGGACATTTCAGTAAGGATTGCCCGAAGAATCAAGGGCAAGGCCAGGGTCAGACTCAGTGTGCTGGACCTTCAGGAGGGCAAGTTCATGCTCTCAATGCCGCTCCAGTACCCAATCGAGGTAGTATTTCTGTTGAGAGCCTAGTGTATATTTCTGATTTTCCAGTTCGTACCTTGTTTGATTCTGGTGCATCGCATAGCTTTATCTCATCTGATCTTGTTGATAGTTTGCACCTTAGTACTAGCTTGGTAGATGATCCCGTCTGTGTCTCAAATCCTATTGGGGGCTCCGCCCATCTGTCTATGATATGTGGGGATTTGAGGATCTCTATACTGAGTGTAGAGTTCTTGTGTAGTGCTTATGTTCTTGGTTTTAGGGGATACGGATTGATATTGGGCATGGATTGGTTGTCCAGATATGGAGCCATCCTTGATTGTGAGCATAGGGTTGTGAGGCTCGTGACTCGCCTCAGAAACACCCTAGAAATTTCTTGTAATCCGAGAGGTCCCGTCATGTTGTGCTATCTTGAATCACTCGACTCGTCAATGGAAACTCTTCAGTCCGTGAGAGTGGTTCGAGAGTATCCGGATGTTTTCGATGAAGTTAGGGGGTTGCCCCCTAAGCGAGAGATTGATTTCCGCATTTATCTGGTGGATAATGCAAAGCCTGTTTCTTTGCCCGTTCGGCACATGGCTCCGCGTGAAAGGCGGGAGCTAAGTAAGCAAGTGAAGGAGTTGCTTGAGAAGAACTTCATTAGACGAAGTATATCTGAATGGGGAGCGCCTGTGGTATTTACTACCAAGGCAGATGGTTCTCTCCGACTTTGTGTTGACTATCGAGAGTTGAATAAGCTGACTAAGAAGAACAGACACCCATTACCGAGGATTGATGATCTCTTTGACCAGCTTATCGGTGCTTCTGTTTTCTCTCAGCTTGATCTTGCTACTGGATTCCATCAGCTCAGGGTAGCTGAAGATAGTATAGACAAGACTGCGTTTAGAACTCCAGATGGATTCTTCGAATGGCTTGTCATGCCGTTCGGCTTGACTAATGCACCCGCATATTTCGTGGACTTGATGAGTAGGGTGTTCAGGGAGTTCTTGAACAAGTTTGTCGTGGTCTTCATAGATGATATTCTGATCTTCTCTAAGGATGAGGAAGAGCACGCAAGGCATCTCGTGGAGGTGATGGATACGCTTAGAGCGCATCAGTTGAAGGCCAAGTTCTCCAAGTGTCACTTTTGGAGAAGGGAAGTTAGATTCCTTGGGCATATAGTATCTAAGCAAGGCTTAGCGGTGGATCCCGCTAAGGTAGTTGCAGTTCAGGATTGGAAGACTCCAAGGAATGCAACCGAAGTGAGAAGTTTTCTAGGTCTTGCAGGCTTTTACCGGAAGTTCATCAAGGACTTCGCGAAGATTTCTGCTCCTCTCACTAAATTGACGAAGAAGAATTTAGTTTTTGCTTGGAGCATAGAATGCGAGCTTGCTTTTCAGAGGCTCAAGAGAGCTCTCACATCAGCACCTGTTCTAGCTTTGCCCGATGGAGGGAAGTTATTTACAGTATACACCGATGCATGTGGCACGGGGTTAGGAGCTGTTCTGATGCAAGAAGGAAGAGTGATATGCTTTGGCGGTAGACAACTCAAAGTGCATGAGAAGAATTATCCCACTCATGACTTAGAGTTGGCAGCAATAGTATATGCACTCAAGGCTTGGCGCCATTATCTTCTGGGAGAAAGATTTGAGCTTTATACCGATCACAAGTCATTGAAGTATCTCTTTTCTCAGAATGATCTGAATCTGAGGCAACAAAGATGGATGGAATTCTTGGCGTCCTACGATTTTGAGATAGCATATACCCCTAGCAAGGGGAATGTGGTAGCAGATGCATTGAGTAGAAAAAGGTTGACTCTGAGTCCTCTATTCATTGAGATGAAGAATTTAGAGTATGTGGCAACCTTTGATTTCTCTTTGGCGATTGAGTCGGTGACCGGTTCTTTAGCATCTCTGGAACTCAGACCTACCCTTCTTGATCAAGTTGGAGCTTCGCAGAGAGAAGACCCTCAGATAGTTGAGATTATGGATAAGCTGATTCGAGGAGAGGCGTCTAGTCATCTCGCTCGATATTCTATTGATGACAAGGGTTGGCTGAGGAGAGACGGAAGGTTATGTGTTCCAATGGTAGAAGATTTAGTAAGAAAAGTTCTTGAGGAAGCGCATCGCTCTAAGTTGACTATACATCCGGGCGGAGATAAGATGTAAAAAGATATGAAGCGCATTTTCTTTTGGCCTGGGATGAAGAAGGATGTGGCAGAGTTTGTCTCTAGATGTATCATTTGCCAGCAAGTTAAGGCCGAGTCGAAGAAGCCCGGTGGGCTATTGCATCCTCTAGACGTTCCACTATGGAAGTGGGAGAGTATTTCCATGGATTTTATCGATGGGCTACCAAGGTCAAGGAAAGGGAATACGAGCATTTGGGTTATTGTGGATAGACTTACGAAGAGTGCTCATTTCATTCCGGTGAAGAGCAAGAGGACCGCATCTTGGCTAGCGTCTGTATATCTTCGTGAGATTGTGAGACTACATGGAGTCCCTTCTAGTATAGTCAGTGACCGTGACCCAATCTTTACAAGTCAGTTCTGGAATAGCTTGCAAGAAGCTATGGGCACGAGGTTGAATCTAAGTACGGCTTATCACCCACAGACGGACGGTCAAACTGAAAGGGTGAATAGGGTACTCGAGGATCTGTTGAGGCTTTGTATTCTGGATTTTGGTGGTACTTGGGAAGACCATCTTCCTCTTGTTGAGTTTGCATATAATAACAGTTATCAGGCAAGCATAGGGATGGCACCATTTGAAGCTTTATATGGGAGGCCGTGCAAGTCGCCTACATGTTGGTGGGAGACTACAGATAAGCTTATACTTGGGCCTGATATGATCAGAGATACATCCGAGAAGGTCGAGTTGATTCGGAGACGGATGAAAGCGGCCCAAGACCGACATAAATCCTATGTTGATAAGCGAAGAACTGATTTGGAGTTTGATGTTGGGGATATGGTTTTCGTGAAGGTTTCTCCTTTGCGGAATGTGGTCCGATTTGGAGCCGTTGGGAAGTTAGCACCGAGGTTTGTTGGACCATTCCCTATTATAGAGAGGATCTGGCAGATGGCTTATAGAGTGGAGTTGCCCGAGAAGCTTGCCGGAGTAAACGATGTTTTTCATGTCTCGCATCTCCGGAAGTGTTTACATGAATCAGCAGAGGTTGTTGAGCCAAGTGTTCTGAAAGATGTGGAAGTGGAGAAAGAGGCTACCTTGAGGAGAGCTCCGATTCGTATCTTGGGGACGGAGACCAAGAAGCTAAGGAATCGAGAGGTCAAGTTGGTGAAGGTTCAATGGGGTGAAGCCGAAGAAGACGCAACTTGGGAAACCGAGGAGAAGATGCGTGGGCTTTATCCATTCCTTTTTGAAGGTACACTCTCAATCTCTTTTCTTTGTTAGCATATCTTTCTCTTTGCTATCCATGTTTATCTAGTTTATCGTGTTAATCTCGTCATGAGAACCTTAGGTAGAAACCCTTTGGATGAAACATGTGTTTGAAACATGTTATGCTTGATGTTTGCAAGTGGTTGCAAGTGTTTGCAAGTGGTTACTCGTGGATGCATTATACACATTAGGCACTAGATCGGCTCACACACTCCTCATATTGCATATGCATGAGTGTTTATGCTTATTCATGGATGAAAATTTTTGTGTTATCACATGGATGTTGCATATGGATGTATGTTATGTGCACACATATAGATGTTATACATTATGTTAGGAATTGCATACATATGGATTCATTTCACTAACATAATTTGCATTGATGATATTTGCATTAGATAAGTACATATACACACACCTTTGCATATGTTCATACAACATTTAGAATCTTGCAAGGACAATGATTGCTCGTGGATGATGTTTTGAGTAGATGGATGTTGGATGGTAGGATACGTTCTTCCTAACTTGAAGATTTCGGGGACGAAATCCTTTAAGGAGGGGAGAATGTAACAACCCGTATTTTCAATAACCTGTTATAACGTAAATCGAGGCAGAATTTAATTTATAAATATGAATCAAGGGAAACGGGCTATGCCATTGCGTTCGTCTCGGAAAAATACGCGAAATAGAGTCCGAGTTTTCGAAAATCGGAGTCCGTATGACCCGATTAAGGCCCAATGAAGTTTTCAGAAAAATTCAAGTTCAAAACAGATTTGAATTTCAAGTTCAAATTTCGAATTTCGGGTCTGGAAGGCTAGGCGGGAAGTTTCCCGCCAAGCCAACCAAGTCGACAGGCCTGTCGACTTGGCAGTCGACTTGGTTGGACCCAAGTCGACAGCCCTGTCGACTTGGCTGTCGACTTGGTTCAGCCGGGCAGTTTTGCCTGGTGCACCATTTTGGGGTTTTGGTTAGGTTTTGGGGCCAGATTCGGTTTTAAGGGCTGAGATTGGAATTAGGGTTTAATCCTAAGGTTGAAACTAATCCTAATCTCTATAAATAAGCCCCTAACCTAACCCTAAATCATCATTATTCAACCCTACAACTAAACTATGGCAAAAAATTTCCTCTCATGGCCTCCACTCTCTTCATAAAATTCTAAGTTATTTCTATGAGAGATTTTCCATGCATACAAGTGTTTTCAAGCTTGTATGAGCATCATTAGCTTGCATTCAAGTCAAGTTTCTATATTTTCATCATAAAGCAAGAGTTTTGATCATTTTGGCTCAAGGGTTTTTCTATTGGAGCTTGCATTTTGGGTTTATTTGATTTCATAAGGGCTTTGCCTCAATCTATATATATTTTTGTGTCTTCATAAGCATTGTAAGCCCTTTTCTACTTTCATATTTAAACTCTAAAGTTAAATGAATGATGCAAGTTTGGTTGATCATTATGATATGCAAGTTTGTCATGTTATGTTATGCAAGTTGCCGTGTTATGATATGCAAGTTGTCATGTTATGTATGCAAGTTTGGGTGGATCATTTTACTCATGTTATCATGTTATGCAAGCTTACCTTGAGTATATGAACATAAAGCTTCAAGCTTTATGCTAAAGGTTGCATTTTGGCAACATGTAAGTTATCATATCTCTTATGATAACTTGCATGTGAGGCTAAATGCAAACTTATGGCCATTTCTACATGTCATTTATCACCATGTATCACCAATATGCTAAGTTTGGTTTTATGCATGCTTTTGAGGCCTAAAAATGTAATATGCAAGTATATGAACATATGTACATTTCATATGCCACCATGTTAAACTCGTGGCTTCAACACCTTTATGTCATGATTATGCCAAGTTCCCTCTTTCTATCCTTTATGCGCTATTGCGATATGTAAGCGATGGGATTGCGTTTGGGGTTGGGTAAACTTAAAAGACATAAAACATAAGATTGGGAATTTACCTATTAAGTTAGGTCTACCCATTGGGAATTTACCTATTAAGTTAGGTCTACCCAAATGCTTGAAAACTTATAATATGTTTTGGAAACATAATGGACATGACACTTAGAAAATATAAGTGTGACCAACTCGAGGTTGGGTTGAGTTTGTAGCGTAAACCTACCCGGAACCGACCGGCTTAACTAGTTGCTACAAACAATAGGACCCAATGTGAGAAGTTGGTCATGTTGTACCTTGAACCCGAGGTTAGACCAAGTTGTGGTATAAAGCTACCCGGAACCGACCGGCTTAACTAGTAACCGCAACGAAGTCTAATGTGAGAGGTTAAGGCACATTAATTAATTAATGCCTCATGGTTAGGGTTTAAGTCATGGTCCACTTAATACTTAATCAATGTGGGCTTGGTAGATTAATCAGGGTTAAGTCGTGAACTCATCGTTACACTTAACCAAGTTAATCCATGATTAGCAAGAGGGTTAAATCGTACTTAACCCACTAGAAAATCCTAGCAATGGGGGTCCACTCCAGCAGTAATCCCAAGTTTGTATCATTAAGACCCTAGGGACTAGGCTAGGGTGGGGGCACGATTACTGGACTTGAGGTAAGTGACCAAAAACGACGGCAGAGTGGTACGCCGGTGTAGTTCCGGACGGACTATGGTCGTGCACGTAGTCCGTAGCCGGAGAAAACATGCACGGGTACCAGTAGATCGAGACTGTGCACTTATGTTTATGGTGTCCAGGGGTTTACACCCTAGGGCTTGATACACCCGAAGGGTGGACCCGGCACAGTCCGACTACAATTATGTTTGGGGCCGTATTGACACCAACACGTGACGAGTTAGGCTTAGGGAGCCGATCGATTAGACCGTTTGGTTGGACCTCGTATTAGGGTCATTTCATGTTATTGGGCCAAAGCTTGGGCCAATGGATCAATACTTGTTTATTCAAGTCATGTTAGCTTGCTAGTACACCTGTGGTGCAAAAACCTTAAACCTGATTATGCGATGACACCTTTATCTACCTTGTTAGTTAATCATCATGCTAGTATGTTGTTATCCTTATGTTCATCCCTGCTTCTCATGTTAGTTAACTTTATCAGTTTACATTGATTGTAGTAGGGCTTACTCAGTCTTTTTGACTGACCTGTTTTCTTTCGCCTCTTTTCTTCCGTTTCCCCCCCCCCCCCATGTTCTCAGGGTGGGAATATTGGAGCTTAGCTTGGATTTCTGATCGCTTGCTTGTGGGATTTAGCTCATGTACGGTTTGACATGAAGCTAGCTATGGTTATCACTTATTTTGGGGATAGTACTTATGTATTTCAGTTTTTCAGTTGATGTTGTTTT
Source organism: Allium sativum (assembly GCA_030737875.1). Classification (NCBI taxonomy): domain Eukaryota; kingdom Viridiplantae; phylum Streptophyta; class Magnoliopsida; order Asparagales; family Amaryllidaceae; genus Allium; species Allium sativum. The sequence continues at coordinate 414,815,537 of CM060913.1, read as the reverse complement.
TATCTAGACTTGTTTATTTGGAAAGTTGACATTATGTTGTACCAGACTTGTTTTGAAATGGTTTGAAATCTTCCGCTGCTTTATTTATGTTATTTACTCTGTTTACATATATATACATATGTTCTTGTTCTGCCTTGATATATCATTATGCATGTTTACCCGATTCAAACGCCCCTCTAAAGTCAGAGTGCTTGCAAGAGCCACCCTGGCGGAGGTGGGGTGTTACATTTGGTATCAGAGCATATGGTTTACGAGAAGGAACAAAAAGGTTTTTAAAACTTTTGGAAAACTATTTTCAAAACCAAGTATAAAGTATTTTCCAAAGAAAAGTCTAGTTTATTTTAAAGGCTATTCCCCAAAAAGCCATTAGCAAAATTCCTTCGTTTTTCTCCATTCTGAATCTGTCTTTTTCTTCGTTTTTAGTATGGCCGATAACTTTGCTATTCCGGAGGGAGTACACGTACCTGTTTGGTATAGGAGACTTTTGGAGGCTAGGGCGACCGAAGCCGGCCCCGCAGATGTTCCTCCTCCTCCTCCTCTGGTAGTTAATGTTCCTCCTCCTCCTGTCGCTGATGTTCCTCCTCCTCCCGTCGCTGAGGTTCCTCTTCCTCCTCCCCCTCAGCATCCTCAAGCTGACTTCGCAAAGACTTGCAAAGATTTCAAAGCAATGGGTGGCAAGAACTTTCAAGGCACTGAGACTTTTGTAGAGGCTAGAAATTGGTTGAAAGAGACCGAGGATTTATTTGCTATCTTTGGGTTAGACGATCAGAGGAAGATCTTGTTGGCGGTTTGGCTTATGAAGGATGAAGCCGCTTATTGGTGGGAAGTCACCAATGGTACTAGGCCTGTGGAGACTTGGGCCGATTTCAGGGCAAGGTTCGTGCTTAAGTTTCTATCTTCTGCTGAGGAGAATCTGCAAATGGAGAGGTTCATAACTTTGAAACAAGGAGATATGTCTGTCAAAGAATATGTGAACAAGTTCAATCAGTTGGCTCGTTTTGGCTTGGATATGGTGAGCACTCCTCAGAAGAAGGCTCTTCGTTTTTCTAGAGGATTGAATAAGCCGTTGCAGGGATTGGCTATGTCACATATTCCCCATGGGGCCACGTTTGAGAGCTTGGTTGATATGGCGTTACTTCAGGGAGATGTCAAGAAAGAGATCAAGATGAATGATACTCAAGCCAAGAAGACTGATTCCCAGTGGAAAGGAAATCAGGGTAATCCAAGTGGTCAGAACAGTCAAGGCAATCAGAACAAGAACAAGAACAAGAGTCAAGGCAACAAGGGGAACAACAACAAGGGCAATAACAACAAGGGGAAGTGCCATTATTGCAGTTCAGTTGGGCATCTTATTAAGGATTGTAAGAAGAGGAAAAGGAAGAATGGTGAATGCTTTTTCTGCGGTGAGACTGGACATTTCAGTAAGGATTGCCCGAAGAAGCAAGGGCAAGGCCAGGGTCAGACTCAGCGTGCTGGACCTTCAAGAGGGCAAGTTCATGCTCTCAATGCCGCTCCAGTTCCCGATCGAGGTAGTATTTCTGTTGAGAGCCTAGTATATATTTCTGATTTTCCAGTTCGTACCTTGTTTGATTCTGGTGCATCGCATAGCTTTATCTCATCTGATCTTGTTGATAGTTTGCACCTTAGTACTAGCTTGGTAGATGATCCCGTCTGTGTCTCAAATCCTATTGGGGGCTCCGCCCATCTGTCTATGATATGTGGGGATTTGAGGATCTCTATACTGAGTGTAGAGTTCTTGTGTAGTGCTTATGTTCTTGGTTTTAGGGGATACGGATTGATATTGGGCATGGATTGGTTGTCCAGATATGGAGCCATCCTTGATTGTGAGCATAGGGTTGTGAGGCTCGTGACTCGCCTCAGAAACACCCTAGAAATTTCTTGTAATCCGAGAGGTCCCGTCATGTTGTGCTATCTTGAATCACTCGACTCGTCAATGGTAACTCTTCAGTCCGTGAGAGTGGTTCGAGAGTATCCGGATGTTTTCGATGAAGTTAGGGGGTTGCCCCCTAAGCGAGAGATTGATTTCCGCATTTATCTGGTGGATAATGCAAAGCCTGTTTCTTTGCCCGTTCGGCACATGGCTCCGCGTGAAAGGCGGGAGCTAAGTAAGCAAGTGAAGGAGTTGCTTGAGAAGAACTTCATTAGACGAAGTATATCTGAATGGGGAGCGCCTGTGGTATTTACTACCAAGGCAGATGGTTCTCTCCGACTTTGTGTTGACTATCGAGAGTTGAATAAGCTGACTAAGAAGAACAGACACCCGTTACCGAGGATTGATGATCTCTTTGACCAGCTTATCGGTGCTTCTGTTTTCTCTCAGCTTGATCTTGCTACTGGATTCCATCAGCTCAGGGTAGCTGAAGATAGTATAGACAAGACTGCGTTTAGAACTCCAGATGGATTCTTCGAATGGCTTGTCATGCCGTTCGGCTTGACTAATGCACCCGCATATTTCGTGGACTTGATGAGTAGGGTGTTCAGGGAGTTCTTGAACAAGTTTGTCATGGTCTTCGTAGATGATATTCTGATCTTCTCTAAGGATGAGGAAGAGCACGCAAGGCATCTCGTGGAGGTGATGGATACGCTTAGAGCGCATCAGTTGAAGGCCAAGTTCTCCAAGTGTCACTTTTGGAGAAGGGAAGTTAGATTCCTTGGGCATATAGTATCTAAGCAAGGCTTAGCGGTGGATCCCGCTAAGGTAGTTGCAGTTCAGGATTGGAAGACTCCAAGGAATGCAACCAAAGTGAGAAGTTTTCTAGTTCTTGCAGGCTTTTACCGGAAGTTCATCAAGGACTTCGCGAAGATTTCTGCTCCTCTCACTAAATTGACGAAGAAGAATTTAGTTTTTGCTTGGAGCATAGAATGCGAGCTTGCTTTTCAGAGGCTCAAGAGAGCTCTCACATCAGCACCTGTTCTAGCTTTGCCCGATGGAGGGAAGTTATTTACAGTATACACCGATGCATGTGGCACGGGGTTAGGAGCTGTTCTGATGCAAGAAGGAAGAGTGATATGCTTTGGCGGTAGACAACTCAAAGTGCATGAGAAGAATTATCCCACTCATGACTTAGAGTTGGCAGCAATAGTATATGCACTCAAGGCTTGGCGTCATTATCTTCTGGGAGAAAGATTTGAGCTTTATACCGATCACAAGTCATTGAAGTATCTCTTTTCTCAGAATGATCTGAATCTGAGGCAACAAAGATGGATGGAATTCTTGGCGTCCTACGATTTTGAGATAGCATATACCCCTAGCAAGGGGAATGTGGTAGCAGATGCATTGAGTAGAAAAAGGTTGACTCTGAGTCCTCTATTCGTTGAGATGAAGAATTTAGAGTATGTGGCAACCTTTGATTTCTCTTTGGCGATTGAGTCGGTGACCGGTTCTTTAGCATCTCTGGAACTCAGACCTACCCTTCTTGATCAAGTTGGAGCTTCGCAGAGAGAAGACCCTCAGATAGTTGAGATTATGGATAAGCTGATTCGAGGAGAGGCGTCTAGTCATCTCGCTCGATATTCTATTGATGACAAGGGTTGGCTGAGGAGAGATGGAAGGTTATGTGTTCCAATGGTAGAAGATTTAGTAAGAAAAGTTCTTGAGGAAGCGCATCGCTCTAAGTTGACTATACATCCGGGCGGAGATAAGATGTATAAAGATATGAAGCGCATTTTCTTTTGGCCTAGGATGAAGAAGGATGTGGCAGAGTTTGTCTCTAGATGTATCATTTGCCAGCAAGTTAAGGCCGAGTCGAAGAAGCCCGGTGGGCTATTGCATCCTCTAGACGTTCCACTATGGAAGTTGGAGAGTATTTCCATGGATTTTATCGATGGGCTACCAAGGTCAAGGAAACGGAATACGAGCATTTGGGTTATTGTGGATAGACTTATGAAGAGTGCTCATTTCATTCCGGTGAAGAGCAAGAGGACCGCATCTTGGCTAGCGTCTGTATATCTTCGTGAGATTGTGAGACTACATGGAGTCCCTTCTAGTATAGTCAGTGACCGTGACCCAATCTTTACAAGTCAGTTCTGGAATAGCTTGCAAGAAGCTATGGGCACGAGGTTGAATCTAAGTACGGCTTATCACCCACAGACGGACGGTCAAACTGAAAGGGTGAATAGGGTACTCGAGGATCTGTTGAGGCTTTGTATTCTGGATTTTGGTGGTACTTGGGAAGACCATCTTCCTCTTGTTGAGTTTGCATATAATAACAGTTATCAGGCAAGCATAGGGATGGCACCATTTGAAGCTTTATATGGGAGGCCGTGCAAGTCGCCTACATGTTGGTGGGAGACTACAGATAAGCTTATACTTGGGCCTGATATGATCAGAGATACATCCGAGAAGGTCGAGTTGATTCGGAGACGGATGAAAGCGGCCCAAGACCGACATAAATCCTATGTTGATAAGCGAAGAACTGATTTGGAGTTTGATGTTGGGGATATGGTTTTCGTGAAGGTTTCTCCTTTGCGGAATGTGGTCCGATTTGGAGCCGTTGGGAAGTTAGCACCGAGGTTTGTTGGACCATTCCCTATTATAGAGAGGATCGGGCAGATGGCTTATAGAGTGGAGTTGCCCGAGAAGCTTGCCGGAGTAAACGATGTTTTTCATGTCTCGCATCTCCGGAAGTGTTTACATGAATCAGTAGAGGTTGTTGAGCCAAGTGTTCTGAAAGATGTGGAAGTGGAGAAAGAGTCTACCTTGAGGAGAGCTCCGATTCGTATCTTAGGGACGGAGACCAAGAAGCTAAGGAATCGAGAGGTCAAGTTGGTGAAGGTTCAATGGGGTGAAGCCGAAGAAGACGCAACTTGGGAAACCGAGGAGAAGATGCGTGGGCTTTATCCATTCCTTTTTGAGGGTACACTCTCAATCTCTTTTCTTTGTTAGCATATCTTTCTCTTTGCTATCCATGTTTATCTAGTTTATCGTGTTAATCTCGTCATGGAAACCTTAGGTAGAAACCCTTTGGATGAAACATGTGTTTGAAACATGTTATGCTTGATGTTTGCAAGTGGTTGCAAGTGTTTGCAAGTGGTTACTCGTGGATGCATTATACACATTAGGCACTAGATCGGCTCACACACTCCTCATATTGCATATGCATGAGTGTTTATGCTTATTCATGGATGAAAATTTTTGTGTTATCACATGGATGTTGCATATGGATGTATGTTATGTGCACACATATAGATGTTATACATTATGTTAGGAATTGCATACATATGGATTCATTTCACTAACATAATTTGCATTGATGATATTTGCATTAGATAAGTACATATACACACACCTTTGCATATGTTCATACAACATTTAGAATCTTGTAAGGACAATGATTGCTCGTGGATGATGTTTTTAGTAGATGGATGTTGGATGGTAGGATACGTTCTTCCTAACTTGAAGATTTCGGGGACGAAATCCTTTAAGGAGGGGAGAATGTAACAACCCGTATTTTCAATAACCTGTTATAACGTAAATCGAGGCAGAATTTAATTTATAAATCTGAATCAAGGGAAACGGGCTATGCCATTGCGTTCGTCTCGGAAAAATACGCGAAATAGAGTCCGAGTTTTCGAAAATCGGAGTCCGTATGACCCGATTAAGGCCCAATGAAGTTTTCAGAAAAATTCAAGTTCAAAACAGATTTGAATTTCAAGTTCAAATTTCGAATTTCGGGTCTGGAAGGCTAGGCGGGAAGTTTCCCGCCAAGCCAACCAAGTCGACAGGCCTATTGACTTGGCAGTCGACTTGGTTGGACCCAAGTCGACAGCCCTGTCGACTTGGCTGTGACTTGGTTCAGCCGGGCAGTTTTGCCTGGTGCACCATTTTGGGGTTTTGGTTAGGTTTTGGGGCCAGATTCGGTTTTAAGGGCTGAGATTGGAATTAGGGTTTAATCCTAAGGTTGAAACTAATCCTAATCTCTATAAATAAGTCCCTAACCTAACCCTAAATCATCATTATTCAACCCTACAACTAAACTATGGCAAAAAAATTCCTCTCATGGCCTCCACTCTCTTCATAAAATTCTAAGTTATTTCTATGAGAGATTTTCCATGCATACAAGTGTTTTCAAGCTTGTATGAGCATCATTAGCTTGCATTCAAGTCAAGTTTCTATATTTGCATCATAAAGCAAGAGTTTTGATCATTTTGGCTCAAGGGTTTTTCTATTGGAGCTTGCATTTTGGGTTTATTTGATTTCATAAGGGCTTTGCCTCAATCTATATATATTTTTGTGTCCTCATAAGCATTGTAAGCCCTTTTCTACTTTCATATTTAAACTCTAAAGTTAAATGAATGATGCAAGTTTGGTTGATCATTATGATAAGCAAGTTTGTCATGTTATGTTATGCAAGTTGCCGTGTTATGATATGCAAGTTGTCATGTTATGTATGCAAGTTTGGGTGGATCATTTTACTCATGTTATCATGTTATGCAAGCTTACCTTGAGTATATGAACATAAAGCTTCAAGCTTTATGCTAAAGGTTGCATTTTGGCAACATGTAAGTTATCATATCTCTTATGATAACTTGCATGTGAGGCTAAATGCAAACTTATGGCCATTTCTACATGTCATTTATCACCATGTATCACCAATATGCTAAGTTTGGTTTTATGCATGCTTTTGAGGCCTAAAAATGTAATATGCAAGTATATGAACATATGTACATTTCATATGCCACCATGTTAAACTCGTGTCTTCAACACCTTTATGTCATGATTATGCCAAGTTCCCTCTTTCTATCCTTTATGCGCTATTGCGATATGTAAGCGATGGGATTGCGTTTGGGTAAACTTAAAAGACATAAAACATAAGATTGGGAATTTACCTATTAAGTTAGGTCTACCCATTGGGAATTTACCTATTAAGTTAGGTCTACCCAAATGCTTGAAAACTTGTAATATGTTTTGGAAACATAATGGACATGACACTTAGAAAATATAAGTGTGACCAACTCGAGGTTGGGTTGAGTTTGTAGCGTAAACCTACCCGGAACCGACTGGCTTAACTAGTTGCTACAAACAATAGGACCCAATATGAGAAGTTGGTCATGTTGTACCTTGAACCCGAGGTTAGACCAAGTTGTGGTATAAAGCTACCCGGAACCGACCGGCTTAACTAGTAACCGCAACGAAGTCTAATGTGAGAGGTTAAGGCACATTAATTAATTAATGCCTCATGGTTAGGGTTTAAGTCATGGTCCACTTAATACTTAATCAATGTGGGCTTGGTAGATTAATCAGGGTTAAGTCGTGAACTCATCGTTACACTTAACCAAGTTAATCCATGATTAGCAAGAGGATTAAATCGTACTTAACCCACTAGAAAATCCTAGCAATGGGGGTCCACTCCAGCAGTAATCCCAAGTTTGTATCATTAAGACCCTAGGGACTAGGCTAGGGTGGGGGCACGATTACTGGACTTGAGGTAAGTGACCAAAAACGACGGCAGAGTGGTACGCCGGTGTAGTTCCGGACGGACTATGGTCGTGCACGTAGTCCGTAGCCGGAGAAAACATGCACGGGTACCAGTAGATCGAGACTGTGCACTTATGTTTATGGTGTCCAGGGGTTTACACCCTAGGGCTTGATACAGCCGAAGGGTGGACCCGGCACAGTCCGACTACAATTATGTTTGGGGCCGTATTGACACCAACACGTGACGAGTTAGGCTTAGGGAGCCAATCGATTAGACCGTTTGGTTGGACCTCGTATTAGGGTCATTTCATGTTATTGGGCCAAAGCTTGGGCCAATTGATCAATACTTGTTTATTCAGTCATGTTAGCTTGCTAGTACACCTGTGGTGCAAAAACCTTAAACCTTATTATGCGATGATACCTTTATCTACCTTGTTAGTTAATCATCATGCTAGTATGTTGTTATCCTTATGTTCATCCCTGCTTCTCATGTCAGTTAACTTTATCAGTTTACATTGATTGTAGTAGGGCTTACTCAGTCTTTTTGACTGACCTGTTTTCTTTCGCCTCTTTTCTTCCGTCCCCCCCCCCCCCCATGTTCTCAGGGTGGGAATATTAGAGCTTAGCTTGGATTTCTGATCGCTTGCTTGTGGGATTTAGCTCATGTACGGTTTGACATGAAGCTAGCTATGGTTATCACTTATTTTGGGGATAGTACTTATGTATTTCAGTTTTTCAGTTGATGTTGTTTTTATCTAGACTTGTTTATTTGGAAAGTTGACATTATGTTGTACCAGACTTGTTTTGAAATGGTTTGAAATCTTCCGCTGTTTTATTTATGTTATTTACTCTGTTTACATATATATACATATGTTCTTGTTCTGCCTTGATATATCATTATGCATGTTTACCCGATTCAAACGCCCCTCCAAAGTCAGAGTGCTTGCAAGAGCCACCCTGGCGGAGGTGGGGTGTTACAATATTGGTAGTGGAACTAATAGCAGATGGCCTAAATATACATTGTTTTATATAGATTGATTTATCGTTAGGTAAATCGACAAAAATGGAGTTATAAAATTTATTTTATAACTGAAGATCAATTTTTAAAAAAATCCATTATTTAAAATGGAAGTTTATAAAAAGGAAATAAATATTTATATTAATTATTCAAGTTTTAGAAAATTATTAAATGATTTATAAAGCTAATTCTTGTATTAATAAGATTGAGAAGCAAGTCAATTCTTGTATTAATAATATGAGTTAATTTAACTGCGAATAAAAATTGGGATTGATTAATGAGTTAATCGTATTTAGAGTTGATCAAGTCAATTACTTTAATCAAAATTGGTTTTTAAATTATTTATTTAATGGAAATAGTTAATAGTGAAGTTAATCACCTTTATTTGCAATAAGTGTTGATATTTGATTTTTATTTATTTAATAATAATCAAGGTGGTAATCTTGGGATTTTGAAATGACCCCAAACTTCCCCGTAAAGGAATGCCTGGATTGCTTTGAGAACAACACACATCAGAACGCAAATTAAAGAACATTTTTTTGCTGATTACAACAATTACATCAGAGTACAAGAATATAACAGAGTATGAATACTAATTACACAATAATACCATAATATCAGAGATTTAAATTACATTTAAATAGCAGTGGAAAAATAATTCAAATATACAACCGAAAGGAATACGCGGATACAGAGCTTTCCGAATATCGCTTCAGCTGTAACCAGGATCCTGTAAATATATCTGCAAAACACGCTACTCGACTACCCGTATGGAAAAGAGGGCACTCGAGTCTGCAAGTGGAACAAACTACAGGTTAGTCATGGGACTGGTATGAGAAATCTTACTTAAACTATCTAATAATAATAAGGCTAATCACATGACAACGCCGCTACTCCATTGGATTGCGGGTGCATAATTAAAGTAAATCGTTAAACAATGCAATGCTTTTTATAAAAATGAAACCATTATAAGACTCAAGTCCCATCACACAATGCAACACAAACAGGAAGATAGAGTTTTACCTTATAATGGTCAAAAATGCTTGATACGATAAAATGAATTTGATATTATTATAGTGTACATATGTTTTAAAACATTTCAATCATAATATCAATCACAGACGGCATAACTAGCATATACTATGTCGTAGTACTAGTAATACAATCAAAACTGCATGGGTCGTATTGGAAGTTGGATTCCATCATGAACCTAGGAAAAAGATAGTCCTTACCGAATTCGAGACACTCTAGCCCGTGCCTCAGGATACAGCCGCAACCGCACCTGGATCTTCATGGTCGGTCCACAAATAGTGCAATGGTTGGATTAATAATGCCTGAACAATACGTTTCCCCGCCCTATGGGGCGTAAGTAGAGCCACTAGAGACTCAATAACCGAGGCGCCTCATTCCATCATCCACATAAGTAAAAATGTCAGGCCTTGTAAAAACCATGACACCACTTCTAGCTAGAAAGAAACGTATGTCCTCCCTGTAGTCCTTACTCTCGTTTCTGGTTCATACCGGGGTGTGAGGCTCGCAAAGTAACGCTAGAAAAAGCTATGCTAATTAAAGCTGTGCTTTGATCATCAACCACAAGGATCTGCTTTTCAACAAAAGCCTTGATCCATGCATCTTGGCGTGCCACATTGTCAATCCATACCATTCCATTGTTTTCTGCCAGTATATACCTCTAAGCTCGTACGTCTCAGAGAAGTGTGTTATGCAAGAGAATAAATTCTCCACCACCAATAGATATATATTTAGCAGCGATCAACAAATACAGTATAAAGGAATACAACGTCAGACATACAATCCATTTACTAGTTCATTCTGGGTCTGAACGAAACCGGAGGCACGTTATACCTCACATATCCGAACAATCAACAATACGTCCGGACAACTACCACTGGACCTTCTTAAGGTAGCAACTCCAATCAAAGGCATCAGTAGTCCACATCCATTCGATGTGAAGATCGCCGATCTTCAACCACTTCTTCCTTTTCGACTTTTAATCGTCGTAGTAATTATTCAGAATGGGTTAAACCCAGTCTTTCCGAATAACTCGCGTATTTTATAATAAAAATCAAGTGCTATAAAACACATCATACACTACATTCCAATTCAGAATATTCTTTTAATATGATATTCACATTATTAGGAAAAAAGTTCCCATTAATTTTATCAAAGATAAATTCTTTAATTTATTCTTAAATCCCCCTTTTAAAGATTCATTAAAACCCCAATTCTGTTTTATATCCAAAATAATTACTTTGTGATTATTCAGATTTAAGAAATAAATCTTATCTTTAATTGGGTTAAAGAATCAATGTCATTTAAAAACATTGTTCACGATAAACCCCAAAATCATCTTCCATTAAATATAGAATTTTCACAGAAATCAAATGTGACGGCCGGGAATTTCGCTCGATCTGAATCAGTCGTTAAACCGATCTAGATCGTTCGAAACCCCTGAACGTTGAGAACATGACAAATCAGAACACAAACAGAAGAACATTTCATTGTATATTACAACAATGCATCAGATTACAAGAATATACAGAGTATAAATGAATAAATATTACAAAGAAATATCAGAGATTACAATAAATTACATAGCAGCGGAAAATAATACAAAGCACAACTGAAGGTGATATACGGATACAGAGCTTTCCGGATATCATTCCAGCTGTAAACCAGGACCCTATGAATATAAATCCGCAAAACCAAAACTACTAGCTGCCCGTGCGGAAAATAGGGGCACCCAGAGTTTAGGTTAAAACAATAAACTCCAGGCCAGTCATGTGACTGGTGTGAGAACTAAAACAGTTATTTAAAACTTTACTTTAAAAGAGAGTAATTCAAGGGACCACGCCGTATAACACGGAACGGGTTTCCTCCCAAGAATACCAGTGCATATAGATAAACAACGCAATGCTTTTTCGAAAAATGAAGCTATTATAAGACCCAGGTCCTATCACACAATGCAACGCAAGCCGGAGGATAGGGTTTTACCTTATAACAGCCAAACATGCTTGATACGTTTAAAACAAATCATTTGATACTATAATAAGTGTCAAAACATTTCAATCATAAATATAAATCATAGACGGCATGAGTGCCCCATCCCACTATGTCGCCATACTAGGCTCTACAAATAAAGCCGAAATACACGTATTGGAAATTGGATTCCGTCATGAGTCGAGGCAAGGGGCAAGCTCCTCTCCGCGTTCGAGACACTCTAGCAAATGCCTCAGGACTACGCACACTGGGTAACCCCTGGATGCTTCAGGGCCGGTCCTCACTTACGTTAGAGGATTAATTATGCCTGAACACACGTTTCCCGGTCCTTACAGACCTATAATCGAGGCGCCTCATCCAACAACCACAAAGGTGAAAAGTATATATATGTCAGGGCTGGTAAGTCACTGACACCACCAAAGCTAGAAAGAAACGTCGTGCTCTCCCTGCAGTCCGCATCCCGTTTTTAACTCATACCGAGGTGTGAGGCTCGCGAATTCACGCTATACACAAAGCTACGCCACAAAGGCCATGCTTTGATCATCAACCACAAGACTTTGCTTTTCAACAGAAGCCTTGATCATTGCATCTTAGCGTGCCACACAGGCAATTCATGCCATGCGACTGATGTCCATCGATATACAACCTCTGAGCTCGTACGTCTCAGAGAAGGGCGTTAAGCAAAAGAATAAATTCTCCGCCGCCAAACAGATGTATATTTAATAGAAATCAATCAACACAGAACAAAATCCAGTGTCAGACACACAATCCATTTACAAGTCCGTTCTGAGTCTGAACGAAACCGGAGGCACTTTCCTCGCATATCCATCGATCTCCAAGTACGTCTGGACGACCACCAACTATTTCCATCCTCTTGGGTGTACAGCCCAATCAGGATCGTCAGTAATAATCCAAACGATGTGAAGACTTCCGGTCTTCGACCACCGTCTTCATCTTCGACATATCGTCGAATCGGTTATTCAGAATGGGTATAAACCCGGACTTTCCGAACAACCCGCGTATATTAAAACAATGTTACACAAACACAACCTACGCCTCATTCCAATTCATTAGTCACTAACCGCAAATTAGCAAGAGAACAATTTCCCAAACATTAACCCCGAAGGCCGAAACCAACATCAGATCAATGCCCAGGAAACCATTCTTCTTAGCCAACCTACAGCTAGTTTCTAAATTCCACATTCTTAGGGAAAGGTTCCCATTAAATTTTATCCAAGATAAATTCTTTAAAATTTATCCTGTAATCTTCCTTTGGATGTCATTTAAAACCAAATTATGGTTTTTCCAACTAGTCGAGATTAGCGAACCGTAACGAAGTAATTATTTATTTTATTTCCCAATCCCAACCTATTCATCCCATGAAGCAAAACTGGTAATACTCCATATCTAACACCACAGTGTTGTCGGTAAAATTAATTACCATCTCACGTTCAAATCTAATTAAAGATTTAACTATCGCTTTGGAGCAAAACTGGTGATACTCCATCCTCGCTTATTTGTCAAATTTGATAATTTAGATTATCAATTCGGATTTCAATCTGATTGCATATTCATTAAAACTCTTTTTACTGGGTTAAAGAACTAGGTGTTATTTAAAACACAGTTCACGACAAACCCAAATCACATTCTATTTATTATCGGGTTAAAGAACTAGTGTTATTTAAAATACCATTCACGATAAACCCATTTCAAATCCATTTAAATATATTAGAAATTCTGATTATTTAAAACCCCCTTTTAAATCTAATTTATTTATTTAAAAATAATTGGGTTTTAAATTTAGTTCAAAACTAGTTCATTTCGATAAAAATCCATTTTTATCTTTTCAAATGTGGAGTTTTTCATCCCAAATTTTCCCAAATCATTTCTTATGATTTTACACTAATTATTACTATTTTTAATAATTTTTATCAAGGCCCGTACAGTCGATTTCCAACAACGGCCATCGAACTGCACCTATAGCGACCTTTTTCGAATTTGATTTGGACGTATCTCCAAATCCAACCGTTAGATTTCAAATTTCTAATATTCGTTAGAAAGCTCTTTTCGATACGAACCCAACGGTTCTGGTTTTAGGAGAATCCGACGGTCGGATCTCCCGTAATGTCCGTTTGAAGTTAATGGTCGAAATTCACGAACTGCCGCGGCGCGGCGCGTTCTATTCAGGCCATTATATTATATATATAATATATATTTCGTCGATTTCTATTTAAAACGAATTCTATAAATAGTTTTAAATTCGTTTCAAGAACCATTTCAACTTCTATTTCAATCCAAAGCAAAATTGAATTCTTCTTTAAAAATTCGTTTTAAAATTCATTTCTATTTAATTCAAATTTCAATTCAATTTAAATTCAATTCGAATTCGTTTTCAATTCAATTCAATTCAATTCAAATTGGTTTTCTATTTCATTCAATTCGAAATCGTTTTGTATTAAATTCAAATTCGTTTCGTTTTCTATTTGAATCCAATTCATTATATATTCAATTGAAATCAAATTGGTTTTCTATTCCATTCAATTCGAAATTGTTTTATATTCAATTCAAATCGAAATCGTTTTATATTCAATTCATTTCGAAATCGTTTTATATTCAATTCATTTCGAAATCGTTTTATATTCAATTCATTTCGAAATCGTTGATTTCGAAATCACTTTTCAACATCATTTTAAAATGATTAAAATCGATATAAATATCGTTCACGTCAAAATGGCGTCAATCTAATCAACACGGCTTCATATATTTCTATTTTCAAATATTCTATTTCAAAATATTTCTATTCAAATATTTCTTTTCAAATATTTCTTTTCGTCAACACACGACTAATCTCAATGAATGAGTACCGTCCACGTGTGACTACTTTTGTTAAATTATTTCGTTCAACACATGACTAATCTCAACGGATGAGTACAGTCAACACATGAACCTTTACTTTATATTATAAAGATGTAAATTTTATTATTAAAATATTTCGTTCAACACATGACTAATCTCAACGGATGAGTACAGTCAACACATGAACATTTACTTTATATTATTCTTTATCTTCTAAATTGGAATGAGGCCCAATCAATCACCATATAAAATTAATTATATGGATTTTCATACATCACACGTATATAATAGCATTGAAAGATAATCAAACATCAACCAAAGTGCACTACACTGTATAAGCATCAAATATAGATATCTAACGCTTAGAACAGCCTGTCAATCAATCGATCGACATATTTAATCAATCAGGATGAGTGAACTTCAAATTTCATCCCAACACCCGTGTGGGGTTTCAAACAATCAAACACAGATTTTATTTGTGCAGTTGGGCGATGTGTAAAATTTATCGACCCAATCAATGTCAGTCAAATCAGTGTACATAAACAAACCGTCTGGTTTGTAAATGAATATTTTATTTTATTCACTTTCACGTTAAAAATTATATTTTTAACGATAAAACATTTTATTTCGACATATGAATTTCTATTCAATTCATTTATTCAATAAAATGATATTTTTATTTTTCTAACTTATTTTAGAAAATTTCGGCGGCATAACGACACGATACTAGAAACGGGACGAGGCCTAGCCTTATCCCCGGTCTAGTGAAGGCCCACGCCATTCACACATCAATCATATCAATTTCATTTCACCAAACAATTCAAATCAACCCAAAACAATCTAACTAACAACACAGCCAAACAAACAAGTCCATGGTCTGTGGACGATTGTGTCGGGTGCTACTAAGCACCGTCTGCATCCTAGTATATATATATATAACTAGAAATAAAATTGAAGAGTGAGAATTCTCACATATAGCTATCCTAGCTCCACGGCACTTCTTTTGCAGGAAATCTTCATTGCTATCACACCTTCGTCATCTTCGTTGCCCGTAGCCACTACATATATTAAAATCACACATTTTTATATTTCGATGTCTTTAAAATAAAAATCACATTTTTATTTATTCACTTTCAATTTAAAAGTCATACTTTTATAATCACTTCATATATTTAAAAATTGAATTTTTATTTCATTATTCAATATATAAAAATCATATTTTCACAACGCTACTATATAGACAAAAATTATATTTTTATCCCGCTATTTTCTATATAAAGATTTCGCCTTTTTAAATTTAAAGATTCCACCTTTTTAAATTTAAAGATTTCACCTTTATAAAAATCTCATTTTTATTTTTCTACAAATATAAAGATCATATTTTCCTAATACAAAAATCTAAACTTTTATAAATTAAAAATCTAAACTTTTATAAATTAAAAATCCTAACTTTTATAAATTAAAAATCCTAACTTTTATAAATTAAAAATCCTAACTTTTATAAATTAAAAATCCTAACTTTTATAAATTAAAAATATCGTCTTTTCTCTTTTTAAAAATATGATCTTTATTTTTTGCAAGTTCAAATCTTTTTCTACTAAAAGATTAAACCTTTTTCAAATCAGTTTTTATATTTTTAACAAATCAGTTTTTAAACTTTTTTTTTTCAAATCAGTTTTTAAATTCTTAAAAATAATCAGTTTTTAAACTTTTTTTTTCAAATCAGTTTTTAAATTCTTAAAAAAAATCAGTTTTTAATATTTAAAAATTCAGTTTTTAATATTTAAAAATTCAGTTTTTATAAATCTAATTAAAATCAGTCTTTAAGTCCCCAAAAAAACAGTTTTTAAGTTCTAAAAAAAAACTCAGTTTTTAAATCTAATTAAAAAAAATTCAGAAATTAGTTTTTTGCAAAACAAAATAAAAATAAAAATAAACTAACCTAAATTCTCACCGATACCTGCGAAGGGGAGGGAAGAAGGAGCTTCGGCGGCTTCGAGGTGTTGCTCGGTGGTGTTGTTCGTCGGGTTTTAGGAGGTGAGGAGGAGGTCGGAGATGAGGAAGGGAGGTGGCGCAGGAAGGTGGGGGGGTTTGGTGGTGGTCGGCGCCGCCTTGGGGAGGGCGACGGTGGCCAGAAAAAGGGGGGGAAGGTGCGGTTATCAGAGAAGGGAAGGTGAGAGAGGAGCGAGGCTGGAGGGAGGAGGCACCTGAGGGGAAGATCGGCGGAAGCTCCGCCTGTGGCGGCGGCGAAACCCTGGGGGGGCGCGATCGCCTTTTCCCTTTTTTTTATTTTTTTTTCTTCGAAATGAAAAGAGATCGGGGGGGGGGGGGGCTGGTTAAGGGAGAAGTTTAATTTTTTTTTATATTAATTTAATTATTTTATTTTTTTCAAAAAGTTGAGTTTCACATACGACCTCCAAACGAGGCCCACCGCCTGTCGTCCATAGCGTATCACCCCCATTCCGAACACAATGGGATATATATCGCAAGCTGATATGATCGTTTGAATCAGTTTCCTTTAAATTTACATTTAAATCGCTATATTGAATTTTAAACGTACATTTCAAATTACCGGGGTCACATACTAACTAGAAAAATTCCAGAAAAAAAATATATTTTCTAGCTTCGTATTGACGATACGGTCCTAACAAAACTAGTTTCGTCGAATTCTGAGACCGTTGGAAAAATGGCCAATTTCCAGTCGATTAAAATCAACTGAAACTGGTCAAACGCGTTTTCCTTTGCCACGCTCACATATTGATTCGAAAAATTATGAAATTTGGAATCTAGCAATAATTTGACATCACGGATCCAACAAAACTGGTTTCGTCGAAATCCGAGGTCGTTTGCAAAATGTCCATTTTTAAGGGCCTGAATTCCATAGCGACTATTCAGAATTTTCAACTGGACATATCTTTTGATTCCCGCTATGAAATCTTGATTTGTCGGATTCGTTGGAAAGATATCATCAATTAGATTCCATTATTTTTGGTTTCACTAAAATCCGGATTGTTTTGCACCCGGTACATTCAATTGAAGTTTGAAATTAAATTATCGAACTACCGCGCCATTTTCAATTCTATTTATAATTATATATAATTATTTATATTCTAACGACGACGTATATAATATATACGTTCTAATTATATTCAAAATAAATTTTCTCGCCGATATTATTTAAAATAATTCATTTTAAATAATCAAAATTCGCCAAAATGGCCAAAATAAAAATTTTAAACTGGCCCAGATTTTCCGGGTTATTACAATCTCCCCCACTTAAAACTTTTCGTCCCCGAAAAGGAACAAAGTCGAAAGTGGTTTGATTATTCAACTCTACGTTTGGTCTGGCTTCCATTCTCCAACTCTTTAGTTTCTGAGAATTTTCAAAATTTCAAAAATTTGGCTAACACCCTAAATTTTCGAAAAATTTCGCCATAACCTCCCCTGCACCGGGAGCATCGGGGAATTTCAAATAGCTTCCCCGGTCCTTCAGATCTCAAAAAGAAAAAGAAAATGCCAAGCGGCTAGCCAATAGGCTCATAAAATCATCATCACCCAAACAAAACAGTAAATTATGTAGTAAACATGTACCTATTTGTCGGGCAAACAAATTTTATTCTCTGCTCTAGCCTCCTTGCTATGACCTGTTCAATGCAAGTATATGTATATGCAAGCAAATGCGACCAATTTTTAATACAATTCAATATTTGGTTATATTAGGCATAATGGTTCAAAATTAGCAAACAAATAAACAAACAACACAAACATCAATCAATTAGTGGATTAGAGTTTCAAATTCATAATTTTGATACATATACAAAAAAATCATGTTTTGATGCCAATTCACAACAATGTGTTCTAACTATATATAAGTTTTGGTCCTCACACCAGTCTAATGGAAATATATCGATATCACACCTTTGTTACTCGAACATGAATACTAATGACGACTAGTCAATCATCAGAACCATCTTCGGGCCACTAGAGTATGATTCTATATCTATCTAATATATTAAAACTTCGAATATACGTTCATGACGCGTATACGCGAAATCTTTATATACTAGATTGTCCATATTCAAAATAAATAAATATTCAAATACGTGTAAAACGATTTAAATTTTCAAAACAAAATTGTTTTCATTTGAAAAATATACTCTTCACACTCGTTCTAGGATACTACTGATCCTATCTCTAACGAGTCATTCTAATTGGATATTACTAATCCAATATCTGATGAATTCTTTCGTATGGTTCTAATGTGTCTTGTTCTCGAGCTCTGTAAACCAAAGCTCTGATACCAAATGTGACGGCCGGGAATTTCGCTCGATCTGAATCAGTCGTTAAACCGATCTAGATCGTTCGAAACCCCTGAACGTTGAGAACATGACAAATCAGAACACAAACAGAAGAACATTTCATTGTATATTACAACAATGCATCAGATTACAAGAATATACAGAGTATAAATGAATAAATATTACACAGAAATATCAGAGATTACAATAAATTACATAGCAGCGGAAAATAATACAAAGCACAACTGAAGGTGATATACGGATACAGAGCTTTCCGGATATCATTCCAGCTGTAAACCAGGACCCTGTGAATATAAATCTGCAAAAACAAAACTACTAGCTGCCCGTGCGGAAAATAGGGGCACCCAGAGTTTAGGTTAAAACAATAAACTCCAGGTCAGTCATGTGACTGGTGTGAGAACTAAAACAGTTATTTAAAACTTTACTTTAAAAGAGAGTAATTCAAGGGACCACGCCGTATAACACGGAACGGGTTTCCTCCCAAGAATACCAGTGCATATAGATAAACAACGCAATGCTTTTTCGAAAAATGAAGCTATTATAAGACCCAGGTCCTATCACACAATGCAACGCAAGCCGGAGGATAGGGTTTTACCTTATAACAGCCAAACATGCTTGATACGTTTAAAACAAATCATTTGATACTATAATAAGTGTCAAAACATTTCAATCATAAATATAAATCATAGACGGCATGAGTGCCCCATCCCACTATGTCGCCATACTAGGCTCTACAAATAAAGCCGAAATACACGTATTGGAAATTGGATTCCGTCATGAGTCGAGGCAAGGGGCAAGCTCCTCTCCGCGTTCGAGACACTCTAGCAAATGCCTCAGGACTACGCACACTGGGTAACCCCAGGATGCTTCAGGGTCGGTCCTCACTTACGTTAGAGGATTAATTATGCCTGAACACACGTTTCCCGGTCCTTACAGACCTATAATCGAGGCGCCTCATCCAACAACCACAAAGGTGAAAAGTATATATATGTCAGGGCTGGTAAGTCACTGACACCACCAAAGCTAGAAAGAAACGTCGTGCTCTCCCTGCATTCCGTATCCCGTTTTTAACTCATACCGAGGTGTGAGGCTCGCGAATTCACGCTATACACAAAGCTACGCCACAAAGGCCATGCTTTGGTCATCAACCACAAGACTTTGCTTTTCAACAGAAGCCTTGATCATTGCATCTTAGCGTGCCACACAGGCAATTCATGCCATGCGACTGATGTCCATCGATATACAACCTCTGAGCTCGTACGTCTCAGAGAAGGGCGTTAAGCAAAAGAATAAATTCTCCGCCGCCAAACAGATGTATATTTAATAGAAATCAATCAACACAGAATAAAATCCAGTGTCAGACACACAATCCATTTACAAGTCCGTTCTGGGTCTGAACGAAACCGGAGGCACTTTCCTCGCATATCCATCGATCTCCAAGTACGTCTGGACGACCACCAACTATTTCCATCCTCTTGGGTGTACAGCCCAATTAGGATCGTCAGTAATAATCCAAACGATGTGAAGACTTCCGGTCTTCGACCACCATCTTCATCTTCGACATATCGTCGAATCGGTTATTCAGAATGGGTATAAACCCGGACTTTCCGAACAACCCGCGTATATTAAAACAATGTTACACAAACACAACCTACGCCTCATTCCAATTCATTAGTCACTAACCGCAAATTAGCAAGAGAACAATTTCCCAAACATTAACCCCGAAGGCCGAAACCAACATCAGATCAATGCCCAGGAAACCATTCTTCTTAGCCAACCTACAGCTAGTTTCTAAATTCCACATTCTTAGGGAAAGGTTCCCATTAAATTTTATCCAAGATAAATTCTTTAAAATTTATCCTGTAATCTTCCTTTGGATGTCATTTAAAACCAAATTATGGTTTTTCCAACTAGTCGAGATTAGCGAACCGTAACGAAGTAATTATTTATTTTATTTCCCAATCCCAACCTATTCATCCCATGAAGCAAAACTGGTAATACTCCATATCTAACACCACAGTGTTGTCGGTAAAATTAATTACCATCTCACGTTCAAATCTAATTAAAGATTTAACTATCGCTTTGGAGCAAAACTGGTGATACTCCATCCTCGCTTATTTGTCAAATTTGATAATTTAGATTATGAATTCGGATTTCAATCTGATTGCAGATTCATTAAAACTCTTTTTACTGGGTTAAAGAACTAGGTGTTATTTAAAACACAGTTCACGACAAACCCAAATCACATTCTATTTATTATCGGGTTAAAGAACTAGTGTTATTTAAAACACCATTCACGATAAACCCATTTCAAATCCATTTAAATATATTAGAAATTCTGATTATTTAAAACCCCTTTTTAAATCTAATTTATTTATTTAAAAATAATTGGGTTTTA
Source organism: Allium sativum (assembly GCA_030737875.1). NCBI lineage: Eukaryota > Viridiplantae > Streptophyta > Magnoliopsida > Asparagales > Amaryllidaceae > Allium > Allium sativum. The sequence goes on along the minus strand of CM060913.1, from coordinate 414,794,490 downwards.
ATTTTAGTTCAAAACTAGTTCATTTCGATAAAAATCCATTTTTATCTTTTCAAATGTGGAGTTTTTCATCCCAAATTTTCCCAAATCATTTCTTATGATTTTATACTAATTATTACTATTTTTAATAATTTTTATCAAGGCCCGTACAGTCGATTTCCAACAACGGCCATCGAACTGCACCTATAGCGACCTTTTTCGAATTTGATTTGGACGTATCTCCAAATCCAACCGTTAGATTTCAAATTTCTAATATTCGTTAGAAAGCTCTTTTCGATACGAACCCAACGGTTCTAGTTTTAGGAGAATCCTACGGTCGGATCTCCCGTAATGTCCGTTTGAAGTTAATGGTCGAAATTCACGAACTACCGCGGCGCGGCGCGTTCTATTCAGGCCATTATATTATATATATATAATATATATTTCGTCGATTTCTATTTAAAACGAATTCTATAAATAGTTTTAAATTCGTTTCAAGAACCATTTCAACTTCTATTTCAATCCAAAGCAAAATTGAATTCTTCTTTAAAAATTCGTTTTAAAATTCATTTCTATTTAATTCAAATTTCAATTCAATTTAAATTCAATTCGAATTCGTTTTCAATTCAATTCAATTCAATTCAAATTGGTTTTCTATTTCATTCAATTCGAAATCGTTTTGTATTAAATTCAAATTCGTTTCGTTTTCTATTTGAATCCAATTCATTATATATTCAATTGAAATCAAATTGGTTTTCTATTCCATTCAATTCGAAATCGTTTTATATTCAATTCAAATCGAAATCGTTTTATATTCAATTCATTTCGAAATCGTTTTATATTCAATTCATTTCGAAATCGTTTTATATTCAATTCATTTCGAAATCGTTTTATATTCAATTCATTTCGAAATCGTTTAATATTCAATTCATTTCGAAATCGTTGATTTCGAAATCACTTTTCAACATCATTTTAAAATGATTAAAATCGATATAAATATCGTTCACGTCAAAATGGCGTCAATCTAATCAACACGGCTTCATATATTTCTATTTTCAAATATTCTATTTCAAAATATTTCTATTCAAATATTTCTTTTCAAATATTTCTTTTCGTCAACACACGACTAATCTCAATGAATGAGTACCGTCCACGTGTGACTACTTTTGTTAAATTATTTCGTTCAACACATGACTAATCTCAACGGATGAGTACAGTCAACACATGAACCTTTACTTTATATTATAAAGATGTAAATTTTATTATTAAAATATTTCGTTCAACACATGACTAATCTCAACGGATGAGTACAGTCAACACATGAACATTTACTTTATATTATTCTTTATCTTCTAAATTGGAATGAGGCCCAATCAATCACCATATAAAATTAATTATATGGATTTTCATACATCACACGTATATAATAGCATTGAAAGATAATCAAACATCAACCAAAGTGCACTACAATGTATAAGCATCAAATATAGATATCTAACGCTTAGAACAGCCTGTCAATCGATCGATCGACATATTTAATCAATCAGGATGAGTGAACTTCAAATTTCATCCCAACACCCGTGTGGGGTTTCAAACAATCAAACACAGATTTTATTTGTGCAGTTGGGCGATGTGTAAAATTTATCGACCCAATCAATGTCAGTCAAATCAGTGTACATAAACAAACCGTCTGGTTTGTAAATGAATATTTTATTTTATTCACTTTCACGTTAAAAATTATATTTTTAACGATAAAACATTTTATTTCGACATATGAATTTCTATTCAATTCATTTATTCAATAAAATGATATTTTTATTTTTCTAACTTATTTTAGAAAATTTCGGCGGCATAACGGCACGATACTAGAAACGGGACGAGGCCTAGCCTTATCCCCGGTCTAGTGAAGGCCCACGCCATTCACACATCAATCATATCAATTTCATTTCACCAAACAATTCAAATCAACCCAAAACAATCTAACTAACAACACAGCCAAACAAACAAGTCCATGGTCTGTGGACGATTGTGTCGGGTGCTACTAAGCACCGTCTGCATCCTAGTATATATATATAACTAGAAATAAAATTGAAGAGTGAGAATTCTCACATATAGCTATCCTAGCTCCACGGCACTTCTTTTGCAGGAAATCTTCATTGCTATCACATCTTCGTCATCTTCGTTGCCCGTAGCCACTACATATATTAAAATCACACATTTTTATATTTCGATGTCTTTAAAATAAAAATCACATTTTTATTTATTCACTTTCAATTTAAAAGTCATACTTTTATAATCACTTCATATATTTAAAAATTGAATTTTTATTTCGTTATTCAATATATAAAAATCATATTTTCACAACGCTACTATATAGACAAAAATTATATTTTTATCCCGCTATTTTCTATATAAAGATTTCACCTTTTTAAATTTAAAGATTCCACCTTTTTAAATTTAAAGATTTCACCTTTATAAAAATCTCATTTTTATTTTTCTACAAATATAAAGATCATATTTTCCTAATACAAAAATCTAAACTTTTATAAATTAAAAATCTAAACTTTTATAAATTAAAAATCCTAACTTTTATAAATTAAAAATCCTAACTTTTATAAATTAAAAATATCGTCTTTTCTCTTTTTAAAAATATGATCTTTATTTTTTGCAAGTTCAAATCTTTTTCTACTAAAAGATTAAACCTTTTTCAAATCAGTTTTTATATTTTTAACAAATCAGTTTTTAAACTTTTTTTTTTCAAATCAGTTTTTAAATTCTTAAAAAAAATCAGTTTTTAAACTTTTTTTTTTCAAATCAGTTTTTAATATTTAAAAATTCAGTTTTTAATATTTAAAAATTCAGTTTTTATAAATCTAATTAAAATCAGTCTTTAAGTCCCCAAAAAAACAGTTTTTAAGTTCTAAAAAAAAAAACTCAGTTTTTAAATCTAATTAAAAAAAATTCAGAAATTAGTTTTTTGCAAAACAAAAATAAAATAAAAATAAACTAACCTAAATTCTCACCGATACCTGCGAAGGGGAGGGAAGAAGGAGCGTCGGCGGCTTCGAGGTGTTGCTCGGTGGTGTTGTTCGTCGGGTTTTAGGAGGTGAGGAGGAGGTCGGAGATGAGGAAGGGAGGTGGCGCAGGAAGGTGGGGGGGTTTGGTGGTGGTCGGCGCCGCCTTGGGGAGGGCGACGGTGGCCAGAAAAAGGGGGGGGGAAGGTGCGGTTATCAGAGGAGGGAAGGTGAGAGAGGAGCGAGGCTGGAGGGAGGAGGCACCTGAGGGGAAGATCGGCGGCAGCTCCGCCTGTGGCGGCGGCGAAACCCTGGGGGGCGCGATCGCCTTTTCCCTTTTTTTTTATATTTTTTTTCTTCGAAATGAAAAGAGATCGGGGGGGGCTGGTTAAGGGAGAAGTTTAAATTTTTTTTTATTAATTTAATTATTTTATTTTTTTCAAAAAGTTGACTTTCACATACGACCTCCAAACGAGGCCCACCGCCTGTCGTCCATAGCGTATCACCCCCATTCCGAACACAATGGGATATATATCGCAAGCTGATATGATCGTTTGAATCAGTTTCCTTTAAATTTACATTTAAATCGCTATATTGAATTTTAAACGTACATTTCAAATTACCGGGGTCACATACTAACTAGAAAAATTCCAGAAAAAATATATTTTCTAGCTTCGTATTGACGATACGGTCCTAACAAAACTAGTTTCGTCGAATTCTGAGACCGTTGGAAAAATGGCCAATTTCCAGTCGATTAAAATCAACTGAAACTGGTCAAACGCGTTTTCCTTTGCCACGCTCACATATTGATTCGAAAAATTATGAAATTTGGAATCTAGCAATAATTTGACATCACGGATCCAACAAAACTGGTTTCGTCGAAATCCGAGGTCGTTTGCAAAATGTCCATTTTTAAGGGCCTGAATTCCATAGCGACTATTCAGAATTTTCAACTGGACATATCTTTTGATTCCCGCTATGAAATCTTGATTTGTCGGATTCGTTGGAAAGATATCATCAATTAGATTCCATTATTTTTGGTTTCACTAAAATCCGGATTGTTTTGCACCCGGTACATTCAATTGAAGTTTGAAATCAAATTATCGAACTACCGCGCCATTTTCAATTCTATTTATAATTATATATAATTATTTATATTCTAACGACGACGTATATAATATATACGTTCTAATTATATTCAAAATAAATTTTATCGCCGATATTATTTAAAATAATTCATTTTAAATAATCAAAATCCGCCAAAATGGCCAAAATAAAATTTTTAAACTGGCCCAGATTTTCTGGGTTATTACATCAAATAAATATATAATCGATATAAATTTCTGTATCAGACTAATAGTATAAATGGAATAATGGCAAAGCCTCTTAAATTCCATATATAGTAATGGTCTTCTTTTACAGAATCTCATCTCGATTATTATTAAATCGAATTCCATTCAATTCCAATTTAATATATATTAAATTGGAAAACTTTACTTTTGGAAAATTCTCATTAAATCTTAATAAAATATTTATAAATCCCAAATGATATTTTCACTGTTAATTGGGTTAAAGAACAAATGTCATTTAAAACACAGTTCACGATAAACCCAAAAATCCAATTTATATTATTTAATTCCAATTAAATATCAATTTATTGGAAAACTTCATTAAATCTTATTTTAAAGATTTATTCTAGTTAATAACTAGTTGAATTCGATAAAAACATATTTTTATCTTTTCAAATATGGAATTTTTCATCCAAACTCTTTCCAAATCATTTATTATGATTTTACATAATTTTTTCATATTTTTAATAATTTTATTATCGCTCGTACAGTCGGTTTCCAATAACGGCTACCGAACTGCATCTATAGCGACATTTTCCAAATTATATGTAATAACCCGAAAATCTGGGCCAGTTTAAAATTTTTATTTTGGCGATTTTAGCGAATTTTGAAGATTTAAAATGAATTATTTTAAATAATATCGACGAGAAAATTTATTTTGAATATAATTATAACGTATATATTATATACGTCGTCGTTAGAATATAAATAATTATATATAATTATAAATAGAATTGAAAATGGCGCGGTAGTTCGATAATTCGATTTCAAACTTCAATTGAATGTACCGGGTGCAAAACAATCCGGATTTTAGTGAAACCAAAAACATTATGATCTAATTGGTAATATCTTTCCAACGAATCCGACCAATCGAAATTTGATAGCGGGAATCAAAAGATATGTCCAGTTGAAAATTCTGAATAGTCGCTATGGAATTCAGGCCCTTAAAAATGGACATTTTGCAAATGACCTCGGATTTCGACGAAACCACTTTTGTTGGGTCCGTGATGTCGAATTATTGCTAGGTTTCAAATTTCATAATTTTTCGAATCAATATGTGAGCGTGGCAAAGGAAAACGCGTTTGACCAGTTTCAGTTGATTTTAATCGACTGAAAATTGGCCATTTTTCCAACAGTCTCAGAATTCGACGAAACTTGTTTTGTTAGGACCGTATCGTCAATACGAAGCTAGAAAATATTTTTCTGCAATTTTTAGAGTTAGTATGTGACCCCGGTAAATTGAAATGTACGCTTGAAATTTAATATAATGATTTAAATGTAAATTTAATGGAAACTGATCGTAACGTTCGAATCAGCTTGCGATACATATCCCATTGTGTTCGGAATGGGGGTAAAACGCTAGGGATGACAGTCGGTGGGCCTCGTTTCGAAGTCGAATAAAAAGTCAACTCCTTGGGATAAAAGTAAATTAAAATTAAATTAAATATATAAAACCTTTTTCATATAACCCCCCCCCCCCCCCCCCGTTAGTTCATTTCAAGAAAAAAAAAAGGAAAAAAAAACCCGATGTTCTTCAAATCGACCTCGCTCCCGTCCACCGCGACGCCAGGAAATCGCCGCCCACCTCGTCGATGCTCCACGCCCCCTCCTCCTCACTCCGACCTCCCTCTCCTCATCTCGACGCTGCAAATCGAAGACCGCGAAGCGCCACCCTTCCAATGCAATTTCCAGCGCCTCCTGGTCCTCGAGCGGTGCGCCACCGCCGGTGTAGGAAGCTCTGGCGTGGGCGGAAAGAATGGTACACCCGGATCGAAGGCCAATGGCCTCTATGGTGGCAGCGGCGGTGCCCTAGTGGCACGGGTATGGGTTTGAGCCTAAAAGAGAACACAGTGAGTTTTATTTTGTTTTGTTTTCTCCTTTAAGCAATAATCGATTTAATTGTTACACTTAAAAATGTTATTAACATAGAATAGAGAACCGATTTATATATATAATTTGCAAGACGAAAAAAATTTGATTTTTATTTATAATGTAGCAAAGTAAAAATATGATTTTTACTTATGTAGAGTATTAAAAATATCATCTTTTATATTGTAGAGAATTAAAAATATGATCTTTATATTTTTAAAGTATTAAAAATATAGTCTTTACTATATAGATGATATAAAAATATGATTTTTACTTCGGGAAAAATATAATTTTTATATAAGAAAAGATTTTATTCAGTAATAAAAATATGATTTTTATATTTTTAAAGAATTAGAAAATATGATCTTTATATTTTTAAAGTATTAAAAATATAGTCTTTACTATATAGAAGATGTAAAAATATGATTTTTGGTTAGGTAGAGAATTAGAAATATAATTTTTACAAGATAGGGATATTAAAAATATCATCTTTATATGTGTAGAAGAATAAGAATGAGATTTTTATAAAGATGAAATCTTTAAATTTGAAAAGGCGAAATTTTTATATAGAGAATAGCGTTATAAAAATAGAATTTTTATCTATATATTAGCGGTAAGGAAATATGATTTTTATATATGGAATAGCATAGTAAAAATTCGATTTTTAAATATATGAAGTGATTATAAAAATATGATTTTTAAATTGAAAGTGAATAAATAAAAATATGATTTTTATTTCAAAGACAACAAAATATAAAAATGTGTGATTTTTATATATGTAGTGGCTACGGGCAAAGAAGATAGCGAAGATGAGATAGCAATGAAGATTTCCTGCAAAAGAAGTGCCGTGGAGCTAGGATAGCTATATGTGAGAATTTCTCACCTTTCGATTTCCTTTCTATTTATATATATATATACTAGGATGCAGACGGTGCTTAGTAGCACCCGACACAATCGTCCACAGACCATGGACTTGTTTGTTTGGTTGCATAGATTAGTATATGATGTGATTTGAATTTGGTTGTTTGGTGATTTTGATTGATGTGTGAATGGCGTGGGCCTTCACTAGACCGGGGATAAGGCTAGGCCTTGTCCCGTTTCTAGTATCGTGCCGTTATGCCGCCGAAATTTTCTAAAATATGTTAGAAAAATAAAAATATCATTTTATTTAAAGAATGAACTGAATAGAAATTCATATGTTGGAATAAAATGTTTTTATCGTTAAAAATATAATTTTTAACGTGAAGTGAATAAAATAAAATATTCATTTACAAACCGAACGGTTTGTTTATGTACACCTATTTGAAGGACATTGATTGGGTCGATAAATTTTACACATCGCCCAACTGCACAAATAAAAAAATCTGTGTTTGATTGCTTGAAACCCCACACGGGTGTTGGGATGAAATTTGAAGTTCACTCATCCTGATTGATTAAATATGTCGATCGATTGATTGATAGGCTGTTATAAGTGTTGAATATCTATATTTGATGCTTATACAGTGTAGTGCACTTTGGTTGATGGTTGATTATTTTCAATGCTATTATATACATGTGATGTATGAAAATCCATATAATTAACTTTATACGGTGATTGATTGGGCCTCAATATTATAAAATAAAGGTTCATGTGTTGACTGTACTCATCCATTGAGATTGGTCATGTGTTGAACGAATTATTTTTATAATAAAATTTACATCTTTATCAATCTAAAATAAAGGTTCATGTGTTGACTGTACTCATCCGTTGAGATTAGTCATGTGTTGAACGAATTATTTTTATAATAAAATTTACATCTTTATCAATATAAAATAAAGGTTCATGTGTTGACTGTACTCATCCATTGAGATTGGTCATGTGTTGAACGAATTATTTTTATAATAAAATTTACATCTTTATCAATATAAAATAAAGGTTCATGTGTCGACTGTACTCATCTGTTGAGATTAGTCATGTGTTGAACGAAGTATTTTAACAAAAATAGTCACACATGGACGGTACTCATTCGTTGAGATTAGTCGTGTGTTGACAAAAAGAAATATATAAAGCCGTGTTGAATAGTGATGCGCCATTTTGACGCGAACGATATTTAAAACGATTTCGAAATGAATTGAATATATAACGATTTCGAAATGAATTGAATATAAAACGATTTCGAAATGAATTGAATATAAAACGATTTCGAAATGAATTGAATATAAAACGATTTCGAAATGAATTGAATATAAAACGATTTCGAAATGAATTGAATATAAAACGATTTCGAAATGAATTGAATATAAAACGATTTCGAAATGAATTGAATATAAAACGATTTCGAAATGAATTGAATATAAAACGATTTCGAAATGAATTGAATATATAACGATTTCGAAATGAATTGAATATAAAACGATTTCGAAATGAATTGAATATAAAACGATTTCGAAATGAATTGAATATAAAACGATTTCGAAATGAATTGAATATATAACGATTTCGAAATGAATTGAATATAAAACGATTTCGAAATGAATTGAATATAAAACGATTTCGAAATGAATTGAATATAAAACGATTTCGAAATGAATTGAATATAAAACGATTTCGAAATGAATTGAATATAAAACGATTTCGAAATGAATTGAATATAAAACGATTTCGAATTGAATGAAATAGTAAACCAATTTGATTTCAATTGAATATATAATGAATTGGATTCAAATAGAAAACAAAACGAATTTGATTTGAATAGAAAACCAATTTGATTTCAATTGAATATATAATGAATTGGATTCAAATAGAAAACGAAACGAATTTGATTTGAATAGAAAATGAATTTGAATCGAATAGAAAACCAATTTGAATTGAATCGAATAGAAAACGACTTTGAAATTGGATTGAATTGAAAACGAATTCAAATTTAATCGAAAGCAAAGTGAAATGAATTCAAATTGAATTGAAATTTGAATTGAATAGAAATGAATTTTAAAACGAATTTATAAAGAAGAATTCAATTTTGATTTGAATTGAAATGGAAGTTGAAATTGCTTTTGAAACGAATTTAAAACTATTTATATAATTCGTTTTAAATAGAAATCGACGAAATATATATTATATATATAATATAATGGCCTGAATAGAACGCGCCGCGCCGCGGCAGTTCGTAAATTTCGACCATTTATTTCAAACGGACATTACGGGAGATCCGACCGTCGGATTCTCCTAAAACCGGAACCGTTGGGTTCGTATCGAAAAGAGCTTTCTAACGAATATTAGAAATTTGAAATCTAACGGTTGGATTTGGAGATACGTCCAAATCAAATTCGAAAAAGGTCGCTATAGGTGCAGTTCGATGGCCGTTGTTGGAAATCGACTGTACGGGCCTTGATAAAATTATTAAAAATAGTAATAATTTATGTAAAATCATAAGAAATGATTTGGGAAGAATTGGGATGAAAAACTCCATATTTGAAAAGATAAAAATAGATTTTTATCGAAATGAACTAGTTTTGAACTAAATTTTAAACCTAATTATTTTTAAATAAATAAATTAGATTTAAAAAGGGGTTTTAAATAATCGGGATTTCTATTATATTTGATTGGATTTGAAATGGGTTTATCGTGAACTGTGTTTTAAATAACACTAGTTCTTTAACCCGATAATAAATAGAATGTGATTTGGGTTTATCGTGAACTGTGTTTTAAATAACACCTAGTTATTTAACCCAGTAAAATGAGTTTAACAAATCTGCAATTAGATTGAAATGCGAATGGATAATCTAAATTATCAAATTTAGAAAATGAGCGAGAATGGAGTATCGCCAGTTTTGCTCCAAAGCGATAGTTAAATCTTTAATTAGATTTGAACGTGAAATGGTAATTAATTTTACCGATAACACCACGGTGTTAGATATGGAGTATTACCAGTTTTGCTTCATGGGATGAATAGGTTGGGATTGGGAAATAAAATAAATAACTACTTCGTTACGGTTCGCTAATCTCGACTAGTTGGAAAAACCATAATTTGGTTTTAAATGACATCCAAAGGAAGATACATGATAAATTTTAAAGAATTTATCTTGGATAAAATTAATGGGAACCTTTCCCTAAGAATGTGGAATTTAGAAACTAGCTGTAGGTTGGCTAAGAAGAATGATTTCCTGGGTATTGATCTGATGTTGGTTTCGGCCTTCGGGGTTAATGTTTGGGAAATTGTTCTCTTGCTAATTTGCGGTTAGTGACTAATGAATTGGAATAAGGCGTATGTTGTGTTTGTGTAACGTTTGTTTTAATATACGCGGGTTGTTCGGAAAGTCCGGGTTTATACCCATTCTGAATAACCGATTTGACGATAAGTCGAAGATGAAGACGGTGGTTGAAGACCGGAAGTCTTCACATCGTTTGGATAATTACCGACGATCCTGATTGGGCTGTACACCCAAGAGGATGGAAATAGTTGGTGGTCGTCCAGACGTACTTGGGGATGGATGGATATGCGAGGAAAGTGCCTCCGGTTTCGTTCAGACCCAGAACGAACTTGTAAATGGATTGTGTGTCTGACACTGGATTTTATTCTGTGTTGATTGATTTCTATTAAATATACATCTGTTTGGCGGCGGAGAATTTATTCTTTTGCTTAACGCCCTTCTCTGAGACGTACGAGCTCAGAGGTTGTATATCGATGGACATCAGTCGCATGGCATGAATTGCCTGTGTGGCACGCTAAGATGCAAGGATCAAGGCTTCTGTTGAAAAGCAAAGTCTTGTGGTTGATGATCAAAGCACGCCTACGTGGCATCTTTGTGTATAACGTGTATTCGCGAGCCTCACACCTCGGTATGAGTTAAAAACGGGATACGGACCGCTGGGAGAGCACGACGTTTCTTTCTAGCTTTGGTGGTGTCAGTGACTTACCAGCCCTGATATTTATATACTTTTCACCTTTGTGGTTGTTGGAATGAGGCGCCTCGATTATAGGTCTGTAAGGACCGGGAAACGTGTGTTCAGGCATAATTAATCCTCTAACGTAAGTGAGGACCGGCCCAGCCGCATCCAGGGTTACCCAGTGTGCGTAGTCCTGAGGCATTTGCTAGAGTGTCTCGAACGCGGAGAGGATCTTGCCCCTTGCCTCGACTCATGATGGAAATCCAATTTCCAATACGTGTATTGCGGTTTTAATTGTATAACTAGTATGGCGACATGATATATGGTACCCATGCCGTCTATGATTTATATTTATGATTGAAACTGTTTTGACACTATACACTTATTATAGTATCAAATGATTTGTTTTAAACGTACCAAGCATGTTTGGCTATTATAAGGGAAAACCCTATCCTCCGGCTTGCGTGGCATTGTGTGATGGGACCTGGGTCTTATAATAGCTTCATTTTTCGAAAAAGCATTGCGCTGTTTATTTTATGCACTAGTATTCTTGGGAGGAAACCCGTTCCGTGTTATACGGCGTGGTCCCTTGAATCACTCTCTTTTAAAGTAAAGCTTTTAATAACTGTTTTAAGTTCTCACACCAGTCACATGACTGACCTGGAGTTTGTTGTTTTAACCTAAACTCTGGGTGCCCCTATTTTCCGCACGGGCAGCTAGTAGTTTTGGTTTTGCAGATTTATATTCACAGGATCCTGGTTTACAGCTGGAATGATATCCGGAAAGCTCTGTATCCGTATATCACCTTCAGTTGTGCTTTGTATTATTTTCCGCTGCTATGTAATTTATTGTAATCTCTGATATTTCTGTGTAATATTTATTCATTTATACTCTGCATATTCTTGTAATCTGATGCATTGTTGTAATATACAATGAAATGTTCTTCTGTTTGTGTTCTGATTTGTCCTGTTCTCAACGTTCAGGGGTTTCGAACGGTCTAGATCGGTTTAACGACTGATTCAGATCGAGCGAAATTCCCGGCCGTCACATTATATTTGGACATAATTCCAAATCCAACTATTAGATTTCAAAACTCTTATATTCATTGGAAAGCTACTTTCGATACGAACCCAACGGTTCTGGTTTTAGGAGAACCGACGGTCGGATCTCCCGTTACGCCAATTTGAAGTTAATGGTCGAAATTCGCGAACGGTCGCTGCGCGTTCTATTCAGACCATTAAATATATATAATATATATATTATATATATATCATCGATTTTCATTTGAATCATTTTATAAAATATTTATAAATTCGTTTTAAAACAATTTTAATCTCATTTTCAATTTTTAATGCAAAATTGAATATTTTATATCTTTATCATATTAAAATAATATTTCAAAATATTAGATTTTGAAATCACTTCTATTCGATATTTATTACCAAATAAATAAAATCGATCAATAAACCCATTCGGGTTAAAATGGCGTTTCTACTTAATTCGGCTTCATATATTCATATTTTTGTGTCCATTTTAAAATTGGACAGAGAAATCATAATTTTAATCTTCATTAAATTTATATAAAAGTACTAGTTATTGAAAATATTCTTTATTTTAAAACAAGTATTCTTTATATTAAAATGTTCTTTATATTGAATATATTCTTTATATTAAAAGAAATTCTGAATCGAAATGCGACTCAATCAAATACCATATGATTTTAGTTACATGGATTTCATACACTACATGTGTACATATAACCATAATGATAAATAATCACTTAAACAATCCATTCACAACCAGAGTGAAATCTTTGATCGTGTGAGTGTTAAAATAAATAAATAAATAAATAAATAACGCTCAACACCGACTGTCAATCCATCGATTGACATACAGCTAAATATTGGGACTAGTGTTTGTCATCCCAACATCCGTGTGGTGTTTTCAAGCAACAACAGTTCATCTAAATAGATTGTTGGTTAATGACTTTAACCAATTCTGATGTCAAACAAAAAGAATATTTTATTCGCATTACGATTCTATTTTAAACACAATAAATAAAAAGAAATACTTTTATTTGTATGATATGTTTCATATTTTTAGCGACGAAATAAAAGACGATTTTGTTTTGTCGACAATTCCTATTTCAACATAAAAAGTGACAATTCTAATTTCAATATAAATGAATATGATACTTTTGTTTGTCGATAATTTCCATTTAACAAAAGCGACAATTTTAGATGCCAATTCTAGATTTGACAAAAGTGACAAATTTATATCTAAATAAACATTCCTAGCTACAATGTTATTTTTAATCTAAATAAACATCTCTAATGATAGTGACCCTTTTTATTCGCACGCAACATTTTATAACAAAAATGTTATTTTATTTCTAATGCACATTTTATAACAAAAATGCTATTTTATTTCTAATGCATATTTTATTCTCTTCTTTCATTTGTATCAAAATGCAAGTGAAAAATGTAACTTCTTAAACTAGGTTTTTATCTGCATCTAAAATGCAAACAAAAGGGTAACCTTTTTAATTCATGTTTTATTTGCATCATAGAATGCAAATAAAAATATAACTTTTAATTTCAAGTTTATTTGCATCAAAGAATGCAAATACAAATTCAGCTTTAAATACGGTGGTTTATTTGCATCAAAGAATGCAAATAAAAATTCGACTTTTAAATAATGTGTTTATTATCATCAAAGAATGCAAATAAAAATATAATCTTTTAACTACGATGTTTATTTGCACCTAAATATGCAAATAAAAATGAAATCTTTGCCTTTGAATTGACAATTCTACTTCAATTCAACAATATAAACAAATTGATACTTTTAATTGAATTGGCAAACTAATTCAATTTAATAAATATGACTAAAATGATATTTTTAATTGAATTGACAAACTAATTAATTTAACAAATATGATAACATAATATTTTATATTGAATTGACAAACTAATTCAATTCAATAAAAATGACCAAAGTAATATTTTATATTCTACATTTCTAACAACATAAATTTGACACTTTTATATTTTACATTTCTAATGTAACAATTCTACACGAAGTAATGTTTTTAATCTAAATAAACATTTATAAACAAAACGATGTTTTAATTCTAAATAACCACTTCTAAACAAAGTGATGTTTTTTATTCTAAATAACATTTCTAACAAAATGACATTTTAATCTAAATAACATTTCTCATAAAAATGTAGCTTCTATCTACATAACCTATTTCCAATCAAAAATGTTGTTTTTATTTAGATCATACATTTCTAACATTAATGATACATATATAGACAATACATTTTTAACATTAATGATATACATATTTAGACAATACATATCTAACATTAATGATATTCCTATTATGGTAACATTATAATAACAAATTCTATTATATTAACATTAAAATGACAAATTTAAGTACGTTAACATTAAAATGACAAATTCTAATATGTTAACATTAAAATGACAAATTCTAATTTGACAATTCTTCTAACAAAAATGATGTTTTAATTAACATGAATATTTTTCATACACAATAAAAATATAATTTTTATTGTCAACATAATTTTATCACTAACATGAATATTTTAATATATACAATAAAAATTTGATTTTTATTGTAAACAAAGTCTAGATCTACACAATTTAATCCAATGAATTCATTTCAAACACAACCAACTAGATCTGATCTCATACATCACACACATCAAATTTAATAGCGAATAAATAACGATTTGCAAAGCATACAATTTATTTTAATTATTAATTTTAAAATAAGAAATCTCACCATGGTTTTGCCTAAATTTTCAATAGTATCCATTTTAGATCTGGTCTATTCTGTGTTGTAGCCCTCTTCTTCAGGATTCCATCGCTTCTGAAATCGTTCAATTTCGTTTCGATTTGAATGAGTTACACAGTTTTAAACTTTAATTGCATGATTAAAAAATTAAATAATTAATTAAATTCTTCAATCACCCTTTTATAACGTTTATCAGAAATGTTGCCGCCCCTTTTGTTTCTTCTACTCCATTAACAATTAATGTCGACGAACCCTCCTTCAACTTCATCTCTCCAGAACGCACGTAACTCAAAGCATCGGAGTCCAATCCAACACTATGGCGAGGCGCGCCTTCGAATGGGCTCTCTGGTGATATGCTCGACGACGAGATCAAGCTTCGGGTAGCGGTGCAATTCACGGCAAGGCGGCGGAAGTTTCCTGGCACGGCTCTCGAGAATCACGGCACCATAGGAAATCGAACCGTATAGATTTGGACTTCTCAAAATTCTGAACAATTTCACATTGGAGTTGAACTGAATGGATGAACGGATTGAAAGATTTTGAGGCATGAAGGCTGCTACTTCCTGGCCATTTATTTGAACAGGAGGCGGCTGAGTAATTGGTATTAGTGTTTGTGTACAGTACGGTGTATTTATACCGTATTTTATTTATTTATTTGATTTTCATTTAAATCCGATAATTCTTGTTTAATACCACCAACTCTGAATCGAACCCAACAACTAATGCCCCAAGCTAAATACCCCCATTCTGGACATAATGGGATGTTCTTCGTAACCCAATTCAATTGTTTCGACAGGTTTTTTTAAAATTTAAATGTAAAACGTTTAATTATTAAATTTGATCATACATTTAAATTTACCAGGGCTACATACGGACTCTAAAAATTCCAGAAAAAATATTTCTAGTTATGTTTTGACGATATGGTTCTAACAAAACTAATTTCGTCGAATTCCGAGATCGTTTGAAAAATGGCCAATTTCTGGTCGATCCGATTGGACTGAAACTGACAAAACACATTTTCTTTTGCCACGCTCACATATTAATTCGAAAAATTATGAAAATTGAAACCTAGTAATAATTTGACATTCCGGTTCCAACAAAAGTGGTTTCGTCGAAAACAGAGGTCGTTTGAAAAATGCCTATTTTTAAGGGCCATATATTATATTAATATATACATAAAATCTACAACGACTTTTCAAAATTTTAAACTGGACATAACTTACAAATATTAAAGTGAAATTTCAATTTTTCAGATTCGTTAGAAAGATATGGTTAAACAGATTCAAATATATCTGGTTTTGCTGAAATCCGCTTTATTTTGAATCCTGTACATTCAGTTAAAGTCCAATATTCAAATTTTCAAACTACAGCGCTGTTTTATACTTCTTTTATAATTAAATTAAATTTATTCGTTCTAACTTCGATTAAAATAATTTTTTAGTCATTATTATTTAAAATAAATCATTTTAAATATTAAAAATCCATTAAAATTTCTAAAATAAAAAAATTTAAATTGGTTCTGTTTTTTCGGGTTGTTACAATCTCCCCCACTTAAAATCTTTTCGTCCCCGAAAAGGAACAAAGCTAAAAATTGTTTAATTTTCTAACTCAACTTTCAATTCTAATCAATTTTCAATTCAGTTCAATATTAAATTCGATTTAGCTAAATTTATCATTCTCTTACATATTGGTTTAATTAATTATCATTCCAATTTTTTAATTAGTTAACTAATTATCAAATATCACAACCAGCAATCAATTAGGTGACTAATTTTTTTCAAATACTTAACTTTTATATATAGTCAAAAATCATATTCTTAGTGCAAATCACAACAATAAATCCTATCTAGTTTTGGTTCTCACACCAGTCCATGGAAATATATAGATATAGCACTTTCGGAACTCGAACATAAATTCTGATGATGTTTCAAACCACCATCAGAACACATCCGGGCGACTAAAGTGTGATTCTATATCTACCCAGTATATTTGAGACTTCAAATACACGCAGATCAGATGTATATTAAAATCCCTATATACTCGATTGTCCAAAATAAAATAATATACTCAAATACGTATATTTAGATAAAAAAATTCAAAACTAATTTTTTTTTCACTTTTATAAAAAAAATTAACACTCTTCGGACTCATTCTAGCATGCTACTGGTCCTATCTCTAACGAGTCATTCTTGTTGGATATTACTAATCCAATCTCTGATGAATTCTTTCGTTTGGTTTCTAACGTGTCTTGTTATCGAGCTCTGTAAATCAAGGCTCTGATACCAAATGAAACGACCCAAAACTTCCCTGTAAAGGAAAGCCTGGATTGCTTTGAGAACAACACACATCAGAACACAAACTGAAGAACATTTTATTGCTGATTACAACAATTACATCAGAGTATAAGAATATAACAGAGTATGAATACTAATTACACAATAATAATACCATAATATCAGAGATTTAAACTACATTTAAATAGCAGCGGAAAAATAATACAAATATACAACCGAAGGGAATACACGGATACAGAGCTTTCCGAATATTGCTTCAGCTGTAAACCAGGATCCTGTAAATATATCTGCAAAACAAGCTACTCGACAACCCATGTGGAAAAGAGGGAACCTGAGTTTGCAAGTGGAACAAACTACAGGTCAGTCATGGGACTGGTATGAGAAATCTTACTTAAACTATCTAATAATAATAAGGCTAATCACAGGACCACGCCGCTAACGCGGAACGGGTTTACTCCAATGGATTGCCGATGCATAATTAAAGTAAATCGTTAAACAACACAATGCTTTTTATAAAAATGAAACCATTATAAGACTCAAGTCCCATCACACAATGCAACGCAAGCAGGAGGATAGAGTTTTACATTATAATGGTAAAAAATGCTTGATACGATAAAACGAATTTGATATTATTATAGTGTATATATGTTTTAAAACATTTCAATCATAATATCAATCATAGACAGCATAACTACCATATACTATGTCGCCGTACTAGTAATACAACCAAAACCGCATGGGTCATATTGGAAGTTGGATTTCCATCATGAACCAAGGCAAAAGATAATCCTTACCGAATTCGAAGCACTCTAGCCCGTGCCTCAGGATACAGTCGCAACCGCACCTGGATCTTCAGGGCCGGTCCACCAATAGTGCAATGGTTGGATTATTAATGCCTGAACAAAATGTTTCCCGCCCTATGGGGCGTATATAGAGCCACTAGGGACTCAATAACCGAGGCGCCTCATTCCATCATCCACATAAGTAAAAATGTCAAGCCTTGTAAAAACCATGACACCACTTCTAGCTAGAAAGAAACGTATGTCCTCCCTGCAGTCCTTACTCCCGTTTCTGGTTCATACCTAGGTGTGAGGCTCGCGAAGTAACGCTACACAAAGCTATGCTAATTAAAGCTGTGCTTTGATCATCAACCACAAGGCTCTGCTTTTCAACAAAAGCCTTGATCCATGCATCTTGGCATGCCACATTGTCAATCCATACCATACCATTGATTTCTGCCAATATAACCTCTAAGCTCGTACGTCTCAGAGAAGGGTGTTATGCAAGAGAATAAATTCTCTGCCACCAACAGATATATATTTAGCAGCGATCAACGAATACAGTATAAAGGAATACAATGTCAGACATACAATCCATTTACAAGTTCGTTCTTGGTCTCAACGAAACCAGAGGCATATTATACCTCGCATATCCGAACAATCAACAATACGTCCGGACAACTACTACTGGAACCTTCTTAAGGCAGCAACTCCAATCAAAGCCATCAATAGTCCTCATCCATTCGATGTGAAGATCGCCGGTCTTCAACCATCGTCTTCCTCTTCGACTTTTAATCGTCGTAGTAATTATTTAGAATGGGTTAAACCCGGTCTTTTCGAATAACTCGCGTATTTTATAATAAAAATCAAGTGCTTTAAAACACATCATACGCTACATTCCAATTCAGAATATTCTTTTAATGAGATATTCACATTATTAGGAAAAAAGTTCCCATTAATTTTATCAAAGATAAATTCTTTAATTTATTCTTAAATCCCCATTTTAAAGATTCATTAAAACCCCAATTTGGTTTTAATATCCAAAATCATCACTTTATGATTATTCAGATTTAAGAAATAAATCTTATCTTTAATTGGGTTAAAGAACCAATGTCATTTAAAAATATTGTTCATGATAAACCCCAAAATCATCTTTCATTAAATATGGAATTTTCACAGAAATCAAATCAATATATAATCGATATAAACTTCTGTATCAAACTAATAATATAAATGGAATAACGATAAAGCCTCTTAAATTCCATATATAGTAACGGTCTTCTTTTACAGAATCTCATCTTGATTATTATTAAATCGAATTCCATTCAATTCCAATTTAATATATATTAAATTGGAAAACTTTACTTTTGGAAAATTCCCATTAAATCTTAATAAAAGATTTATAAATCCTAAATGATATTTTCACTGTTAATTGGGTTAAAGAACAAATGTTATTTAAAACACAGTTCACGATAAACCCAAAAATCCAATTTATCTTATTTAATTCCAATTAAATATAAATTTGTTGGAAAACTTCATTAAATCTTATTTTAAAGATTTATTCTAGTTAATAACTTGTTCAATTCGATAAAAACATATTTTTATCTTTTCAATTATGGAACTTTTCATCCAAACTCTTTCCAAATATTTTATTATGATTTTACATAATTTTTCCATATTTTTAATAATTTTTTTATCACTCGTACTGTCGGTTTCCAATAACGGCCACCGAACTGCATCCATAGCGACATTTTCCAAATTATATTTTGACATAATTCCAAATCCAACTGTTAGATTTCAAAACTCTTATATTCATTGGAAAGCTACTTTCGATACGAACCCAATAGTTCCGATTTTTGGAGAATCCGACGGTCGGATCTCCCGTTACGCCAATTTAAAGTTAATAGTCGCAATTCACGGACGGTCGCTGCGCGGCGTGTTCTATTCAGGCCATTAAATATATATAATATATATATTATATATATATCGTCGATTTCCATTTGAATCGTATTATAAAATATTTATAAATTCATTTTAAAACGATTTTAACTTCATTTTCAATTTTTAATGCAAAATTGAATATTTTATATCTTTATCATATTAAAATAATATTTCAAAATATTAGATTTTGAAATCTCTTCTTTTCGATATTTATTATCAAATAAATAAAATTGATCCGAAAACCCGTTCGGGTTAAAATGGCGTTTCTACTTAACTCGGCTTCATGTTTTTATATTTTTGTGTCCATTTTAAAATTGGATATAGAAATCATAATTTTAATCTTCATTAAATTTATATAAAAGTATTCGTTATTGAAAAATATTCTTTATTTTAAAAGAAGTATTCTTTATATTAAAATGTTCTTTATATTAAATATATTCTTTATATTAAAAGAAATTCTAAATCGAAATGCGACTCAATCAAATACCATATGATTTTAGTTACATGGATTTCATACACTACATGTATACATATAACCATAATGATAAATAATCATTTAAACCATCCATTTACAACAAGAGTGAAATCTATGATCGTGTGAGCATTAAAATAAATAAATAAATAACTCTCAACACCGACTGTCAATCCATCGATTGACATACAGCTAAATATTGGGACTACTGTTTGTCATCCCAACATACGTGTGGGATTTTCAAGCAACAACAGTTCATCTAAATAGATTGTTGATTAATGACTTTAACCAATTTTGATGTCGAACAAAAAGAATATTTTATTCGCATTACAATTCTATTTTAAACGCGGCAAGTAAAAAGAAATACTTTTATTTGTATGACATGTTTCATATTTTTAGCGATGAAAAAAAAGACAATTTTGTTTTGTCGACAATTCCTATTTCAACATAAAAAGTGACAATTATAATTTCAATATAAATGAAAATGATACTTTTGTTTGTCGATAATTTCCATTTAACAAAAGCGACAATTTTAGATGCCAATTCTAGTTTGAAAAAAGTGACAAATTTATATCTAAATAAACATTCTTAGCTACAATGTTATTTTTAATCTTAATAAACATCTCTAATAATAATGACCCTTTTTATTCTCATGCAACATTTTATAACAAAAATGTTATTTTATTTCTAATGCAAATTTTATAACGAAAATGCTATTTCATTTCTAATGCATATTTAATTCTCTTCCTTCATTTGTATCAAAATGCAAGTGAAAATTGTAACTTCTTAAACTAGGCTTTTATCTGCACCTAAAATGCAAAAAAAAGGGTAAACTTTTTAATTCATGTTTTATTTGCATCAAAGAATGCAAATAAAAATATAACTTTTAATTTCAAGTTTATTTGCACCAAAGAATGCAAATACAAATTCAACTTTTAATACGGTGGTTTATTTGCATCAAAGAATGCAAATAAAAATTCGACTTTTAAATACGGTGTTTATTTGCATCAAAGAATGCAAATAAAAATTTAATCTTTTAATTATGATGTTTATTTGCACCTAAATATGCAAATAAAAATGAAAACTTTTCCTTTAAATTGACAATTCTATTTCAATTCAACAATATAAACAAATTGATACTTTTAATTGAATTGGCAAACTAATTCAATTTAACAAATATGACAAAAATGATTTTTTTTAATTGAATTGACAAACTAATCAAATTTAACAAATATGATAACATAATATTTTATATTGAATTGACAAACTAATTCAATTCAATAAAAATGACCAAAATAATATTTTATATTCTACATTTCTAACACCACAAATTTGACACTTTTATGTTTTACATTTCTAATGTAACATTTCTACACGAAGTGATGTTTTTAATTTAAATAAACATTTATAAACAAAACGATGTTTTAATTCTAAATAACCACTTCTAAACAAAGTGATGTTTTTATTTTAAATAACATTTCTAACAAAATGACATTTTAATCTAAATAACATTTCTCATAAAATTGTAGCTTCTATCTACATAACCTATTTCTATTCAAAAATGTTTTTTTATTTAGATCATACATTTCTAACATTAATGATATATATATATATATATATATGTATATATATATATAGACAATACATTTCTAACATTGATGATATACATATTCAGACAATACATATCTAACATTAATGATATTCCTATTATGGTAACATTATAATGACAAATTCTATTATGTTAACATTAAAATGACAAATTCTAGTACGTTAACATTAAAATGAAAAATTCTAACATGTTAACATTAAAATGAAAAATTCTAATTTGACAATTCTTCTAACAAAAATGATGTTTTAGTTAACATGAATAGTTTTCATACACAATAAAAATATATTTTTTATTGTCAACATAATTTTATCACTAACATGAATATTTTAATATATACAATAAAAATTTGATTTTTATTGTAAGCAAAGTCTAGATCTACACAATTCAATCCAATGAATTCATTTCAAACACAATCAACTAGATATGATCTCATACATCACACACATGAAATTTAATAGCGAATAAATAACGATTTGCAAAGCATAATAATTTATTTTAATTATTAATTTTAAAATAAAAAATCACATCGTGGTTTTTTTGAACTTTCAACAGTATCCGTTTCAGATCTGGTCTGTTCTATGTTATAGCCCTCTTCTTCACGATTCCATCGCTTCTGAAACCGTTCAATTTCATTTTGATTTGAATCAGTAACACAGTTTTAAACTTTAATTGTATGATTAAGAAAATTAAATAATTAATTAAATTCTTCAATAACCCTTTTATAACGTTTATCAGAAACGTTGCCGCCCCTTTTGTTTCTTCTACTCCATTAACAACTGATGTCGACGAACCCTCCTTCAACTTTACCTCTCCAGAACGCACGCAACTCAAAGCATCGGAGTCCAATCCAACACCATGGAGAGGCGCGCCTTCGAATGGGCTCTCTGGTGATATGCTCGATGACGAGCTCGAGCTTCGGGTGATGGTGCAATTCCCGGCAAGGCGGCGGACGTTTCCTGGCACGGCTCTCGAGAATCACGGCACCATAGGAAATCGAACCGTATAGATTTGGACTTCTCAAAATTCTGAACAATTTCACTTTGGAATTGAACTAATTGGATAAACGGATTGAAAGATTTTGAGGCGTGAAGGTTGCAACTTCCTAGCCATTTATTTGAATAGGAGGCGGCTGAGTAATTGGTATTAGGGTTTGTGTATAATATGATGTATTTATACCGTATTTTTATTTATTTTGATTTACATTTAAATCCGATAATTCTTGTTTAATACCACCAACTCTGAATCGAACCCAACAACTAATGCCCCTACATAAATACCCCATTCCGGACACAATGGGATGTGTTTCGTAACCCAATTCAATTGTTTTGATAGGTTTTTCTTTAAAATTAAATATAAAACGTTTAATTATTAAATTTGATCGTACGTTTAAATTTACCAGGGCTACATACAGACTCTAAAAATTTTAAAAAAAATTATTTCTAGTTATGTTTTGACAATGCGGTCCTAACACAGGTAATTTCGTCGAATTCCGAGATCGTTTGAAAAATGGCAAATTTCTGGTCGATCCGATTGGACTGAAACTGACAAAACACATTTTCTTTTGCCACGCTCACATATTAATTCGAAAAATTATGAAAATTGAAACCTAGCAATAATTTGACATTCCGGTTCCAACAAAAGTGGTTTCGTCGAAAACAGAGGTCGTTTGAAAAATGCTTATTTTTAAGGGCCATATATTATATTAAAAAATATATAAATTCTACAGCGAATTTTCTAAATTTTAAACTGGACATAACTTACAAATTTTAAAGTGAGATTTCAGTTTCTCATATTCGTTAGAAATACATGATTAAACAGATTCAAATATTTCTGGTTTTATTGAAATCCGCTTTATTCTGAATCCTGTACATTCAGTTAAAGTTCAATATTCAAATTTTCAAACTGTAGCGCTGTTTTAAACTCCTTTTATAATTAAATTAAATTTATTTGTTCTAACTTCGATTAAAATAAATTTTTAGTCGTTATTATTTAAAATAAATCATTTTAAATATTAAAAATCCATTAAAATTTCTAAAATAAAATAATTTAAATTGGTTTTGATTTTCCGGGTTGTTACAATCTCCCCCAATTAAAATCTTTTCGTCCCCGAAAAGGAACGAAGCTAAAAATTGTTTAATTAACTAACTCACCTTTCAATTCTAATCAATTTTCAATTCAGCTCAATATTAAATTCGATTTAGCTAAATTTATCATTGTCTTATATATTGGTTTAATTAATTATCATTCAATTTTTTAATTAGTTAACTAATTATCAAACATCACAACCATCAATCAATTAGGTGATTAAATTTTTTCAAATATATAATTTTTATATATAGTCAAAAATCACATTCTTTGTAACAACCCAGAAAATCAGAACCAGTTTAAAAATTTTTAATTTGGCTATTTTGGTGAATTTTAATATTTAAAATAAATTATTTTAAATAATAACGACGAGGAGTATGTTTGAATCGATGTTTGAAAATAAATCTAATTATTTTAATTATAAACAAGGTCTGAAATGGCGCGGCAGTTTCAAAATTGGAATTCAAACTTTGATTGACTGTACCGGGTGCAAAATAAAACGGATTTTAGTGAAACCAAAAATATTTAAATCTGTTTATGAATATCCTTCTAACGAATCTGAAAAATTGAAGTTTCATAGTGAGAATCAAATGTTATGGCAAAATGAATTTTCAGAAAGGTCGCTGTAGAGTTTATATTGCCCGTGAAAATAGCCATTTTGCAAACGACCTCAGAATTCGACGAAACCACTTTTGTTGGATCCAGGATGTCAAATTATTACTTGGTTTCAAATACCATAATTTTTGAAGTTAATATGTGAGCATGACGAAGGAAAATGTGTTTGGTTGATTTTAGTTAAATTAGATCGACCAGAAAAGGGCCATTTTTCAAACGGTCTCAGAATTCGATGAAACTAGTTTTGTTGGGACCGTATCATTAAAACCTAGCTAGATTTATTTGTCTGGAATTTTTAGAATCAGTATGTGGCCCCGACGAATTAAAATGTATGTTCTAATTGGAAATCGAATGTTTTATACTTTAATTTGAAGAATAACTGACTGTAACAGTCAAAATGGCTTACGAAACATATCCCATTGTGTTCGGAATGGGGGTATTTAGCTAGGGGCGATAGTCGTTGGGTTTGGATTGGAATTCGTATGTGGAAAGTGGTATTTTCCAAATTAAATAAATTAAATAATAAATTATATTACTCCGGCCAATGGAATTCCTTCTCTCACTTCTCGGTCAAAGGAAAAAAACCCGCTACCCTATTCAACGAGCGGCGGAAAAAGCTTTAGGCCATCTCTCCTCGAAAACTCCCAATCCATGCAACGAAGTCCACCACTTTTGTTGAAGTTTTTGTAGATCTTTGAACAAGCTTTAAATTCATATCAGTTGCAGCGCCTCTCTTCGCTCCGTCGTGGAGTTTCGCGCCCGGGAAGTTCACACGTTCATTGTCGTCAATCTCCCTCATCTGGCCATCGATCTGAGCAAGGCCACTGGCGCCTAGAAGCCCTCACCTTCCTCTTCGACGCAGCACCGGCTGATCTCGACCTCGTTGCACGGATTTGCTGAAAATCTGAAACCTAGTTTTGAATGTGAGTTGAAAGGTACGGCCTTTGTTTATTTAAACTGAAAATAATGCTTTAAAGCGCTACGAAGTGTGATTTCACAATAAAAATCATATCTTTTTGCTACGTTAATGAAATTCGATGAAACAGGAGACATCAGACTCGAAGCGACGTCATCTACATTCTAGAAGAGACCAGATATTTTTTTGAGCTTTCAACAATTTTTGGAGGAGTGGAACCTAATGTGAGATTTCTGAATTATAAACGATATGGAAATGACGATGTATAAATTATATAGTCGATGTATGAGTTATATAAGCATTGTACACCTCATGTATAAGCGTTGTATAAGTTGTATATTCGATGTATAAGTTATATATGCGTTGTAGAAATTATATATGCGTTAAAATGAATTGAAATATATTGAAATGAAATCAAAATATAGTTATATACGTATATATATATATATATATATATATATATATATATATATACTTCCCTCGTCCACAGACTATGGACGATATATATTGGTTATGATATTGTTTGGATTATTGGTTAATGTGAAATTTTGTGAATATCATGAATGGTTGATTGGAAATGATTGATTGTGGTTGAAATCCCAATAGGATTAGTATATGGGAAAATTCGTCTGCGTACAAACTAGACATTTAAATCCCCATTGTCAAAAGCTGCAAGGCTTTAAGGTAGAGCGAGAAATCATACTCGGGACGGTGCCAGTTTTAACTACCCTGCCGTTATGCTACCGAAATTTTCAATAATATTCACATGTTAGAATTAATTTCATGTGTCGGAACTATATTCATGTGTTGAAACCATATTCATGTGTTGAATAGAATTCATGTGCTGAATGACATTCATATATTGAATAAATTCTTTAATAAATAAAAATCACATTTTTATAATCTATATGAATATATAAAATAATAGTGTTTTGAAATAAATTGTTTTACAATAAAAAAATCACATTTTTATCATCTATATGAAGTATATAAAATAATCGTGTTTTGAAATAAATTGTTTTACAATAAAAAGCACATTTTTATCATCTATATGAAGTATATAAAATAATCGTGTTTTGAAATAAATTATTTGACAATAAAAATCACATTTTTATTATATATATGAATTGTTAAAAATAGTAATGTGTTGAAATAAATATCTGTTGGATAAAAATATCATTTTTATCAAATATATGAAACGAATATGGTTTTCAAATCGAAGAATGGAATATATATATGTATAATTAAAATAAATCGAATAACGAAGCTGCAGTTCATATTTTGAAACTGTGATTTCAAACGATTATTGCGGGAGATCCGACCATCGGATTTTTCCGAAACTGAAACCATTGGGTTCGCTTTGGAAATATCTTTCCAACGACACCAACTTTGTAAAGATCCAACAGTTGGATTGTCCGGAATGTTTAATTCAAATCTGAAGAAAAACAGCGCTAGAATCGATTATATATATATAATTAAAATAAATGGAATAACGATGCTGCAGTTCGTATTTTGAAATCGTAACTTCAAACGATTGTACTGGGAGATCCGACCATCGGATTTTCCCAAAACTGGAACCATTGGATTCGTTTTGAAAAGACCTTTCTAATGATATAAAATTTGTAAAGTTCCAACAGTTAGATTTTCAGATATATGTAAATCAAATCTAAAGAAAAACAGTGCCACGGCCGCGTTATGGCCTGAAGCATCATTTGAATGAATTGGCTATTTTTAAATAAATAAAAATAGTGATAAATCGTTATAAAATATTATAAACGATATGGAATGGAAATAAACCGAATTTACCTGATTTATTGGATATTTAATGGTTGAATGTGTTTGGCGTGAAAATTATATTAAAGAACAGAGTTATTGATGTCGAATAATTTAACCATTGAAATGAATTGATTTTAAATTCTAAATATACGTGAATTATTTGAAAAGGCCGAGTTAATTCTCATTTCAAATAATTGTTCGACGGTTAGAAGTCGAAGAGATGAAGACGGTGCAAGACCGACGATCTTCATATCGAATGGATGGGTGCTACTGATGCTCACGATGGGAGTAGCTACCTTGAAGTGAGCTAAAGTGGTAGCCGTCCGGACGTACTTGTTGATTGTACGGATATGCGAGGTATAAGGTGCCTGCGGTTTCGTCCAGACCTAGAACGAACTTGTAAATGGATGCATGTCTGACATTGGATTTTGTTCTGTGCTGATTGATCTTTATTAAATATACATTTGTTTAGTGGTGAAGAATTTATTCTTTTGCCTAACACCCTTCTCTGAGACGTACGAGCTCAAAGGTTGTATATCGATAGAAATACATCGCATGGAGTGGACTGCCTATGTGGCATGCTAAGATGCAGTGATCAAGGATTCTGTTGAAAAGCAAAGTCTTGTGGTTGATGATCAAAGCGCGGCCTGTGTGGCATAGCTTTGTGTATAGCGTTAATTCACGAGCCTCACACCCCAGTATGTGCCAGAAACGGGAGAGGACTTCGGAGGCACATGCGTTTCCTTCTAGCTAGGAGTGGTGCTTTTGGTTTTACACGCCCAGGTATTTCACTTATGTGGATGATGGAAAGCAAGGCCTCGGTTGGTTAGGTCTCTTCGGAGCCGATGGTTTGGTCGGATATGACCAGTGACGCTCCATAGGGCGGGGAAACGCAGTGTTCAGGCATTTTAATCCACATCGAGTGGACCATCCCTGACGATCCAAGGGCCCACCTGAGTCTGGGTCCTGAGGGGAGGGCTAGAGAGTCTCGAATTCGGTAAGGACGATCCCTTGCCTTGGTTTATGACGGAAATCCAATTTCCAAATACGACATCGTGCGGTTTTGATTGTATACCTATATATGGCGACATAGTGGTATGGGGCATTAATGCCGTCTATGATTGATAGTTATGATTGAAATTGTTTTTGAAACATATAAACACTAGCAATAATATCAAATGATTTGTCTTGTTCGTATCAAGCATATTTTGGCCATTATAAGGTAAAACTCTATCCTCTGGTTTGTGTTGCATTGTGTGATGGGAACTGAGTCTTATAATGGCTTCATTTTTATAAAAAGCATTGCGATGTTTAAAAGATTTACTTGTTTAAAGCACTGGCAATCCAATGGAGTAAACCCGTTCCGCGTTAGTGGCGTGGTCCTGTGATTGGCCTTATTATAAAATAAGTTAAAGTAGATTTCTCATACCAGTCCCAAGACTGACTCGTAGTTTGTTTCACTTGCAAACTCGGGTGCCCTATTTTCTACACGGGTAGCCTTGTATTCAGTTTTTAACAGGCTCTTTCTGGATAGCTGGAGCTGAAGCTGGATTCTATTACTTCTTTCTTTTTATGATGTTCAGCTCCAATTGTACATATTATGTTTTGTTTCCGCTGTAGACATTTATGTAAAGCTGAACTGTATTTTATACTATGTATGATCCTGTATACTGTGTAACTCTGATGATTATATTTATCCAGTATTCTCTGTTGTACATTATCTGGTGTATTTATTTATTTCTGTTATGTTGTTATCTGTTTATGTGTTATATTCCAAAGATTACCCTTGCCACCGTGGATCGGGTGTTTGGGGTCGTCACATTCTTAGTGCAAATCACAGCAATAAATCCTATCTAGTTTTGGTTCTTACACCAGTCCATGGAAATATATAGATATACCACTTTCGGAACTCGAACATAAATTCTGATGATGTTTCGAACCACCACCAGAACACCTCCGGGCGACTAAAGTGTGATTCTATATCTATCCAGTATATTTGAGACTTCAAATACACGCGGATCAGACGTATATTAAAATCCCTATATACCCGATTGTCCAAAATAAAATAATATAATATACTCAAATACATATATTTAGATAAAAATTTCAAAACTAAATTTGTTTTCACTTTTATAAAAAAAATAACACTCTTCGGACTCATTCTAGCATACTACTGATCCCATCTCTAACGAGTCATTCTTATTGGATATTACTAATCCAATCTCTGATGAATTCTTTCGTTCGGTTTCTAATGTGTCTTGTTCTCGAGCTTAGTAAACCAAGGCTCTGATACCAAATGAAACGACCCAAAACTTCCCCATAAAGGAAAACCTGGATTGCTTTGAGAACATCACACATCAGAACACAAACTGAAGAACATTTTATTGCTGATTACAACAATTACATCAGAGTACAAGAATATAACAGAGTATGAATACTAATTACACAATAATAATACCATAATATCAGAGATTAAAATTACATTTGAATAGCTGCGGAAAAATAATACAAATATACAACCGAAAGGAATACATGGACATAGAGCTTTCTGAATATCGCTTCAGCTGTAAACCAGGATCCTATAAATATATCTGCAAAACAAGCTACTTGACTACCCGTGTGGAAAAGAGGGCACCCGAATTTGCAAGTGGAACAAACTACAGGTCAGTCATGGGACTGGTATGAGAAATCTTACATAAACTATCTAATAGTAATAAGGCTAATCACAGGACCACGCCGCTAACGTAGAACGGGTTTACTCCATTGGATTGCCGGTGCATAATTAAAGTAAATCGTTAAACAACGCAATGCTTTTTATAAAAATGAAACCATTATAAGACTCAAGTCCCATCACACAATACAACACAAACCGGAGGATAGAGTTTTACCTTATAATGGTAAAAAATGCTTGATACGATAAAACGAGTTTGATATTATTATAGTGTATATATGTTTTAAAACATTTCAATCATAATATCAATCATAGACGGCATAACTACCATATACTATGTCGCCATACTAGTAATACAATCAAAACCGCATGGGTCGTATTTGAAGTTGGATTTCCATCATGAACCAAGGAAAAAGATAGTCCTTACCGAATTTGAGTCACTCTAGCCCGTGCCTCAGGATACAGCCGCAAGCGCACCTGGATCTTCAGGGCCGGTCCACCAATAGATCAACGGTTGGATTAATAATGCCTGAACAATACATTTCCCTGCTCTATAGGGCGTAAGTAGAGCCACTAGGGACTCAATAACAGAGGCGCCTCATTCTATCATCCACATAAGTAAAAATGTCAGGCCTTGTAAAAACCATGACACCACTTCTAGCTAGAAAGAAACTATGTCCACCCTACAGTTCTTACTCCCGTTTTTGGTTCATACGGGGGTGTGAGGCTCGCAAAGTAACGCTACACAAAGCTATGCTAATTAAAGCTATGCTTTGATCATCAACCACAAGGCTCTGCTTTTCAACAAAAGCCTTGATCCATGCATCTTGGCATGCAACATTGTCAATCCATACCATACCATTGATTTCTGCCAATATATAACTTCTAAGCTCGTACGTCTCAGAGAAGGGTGTTATGCAAGAGAATAAATTCTCCGCCACCAACAAATATATATTTAGCAGCGATCAACGAATACAGTATAAAGGAATACAACATCAGACATACAATCCATTTACAAGTTCGTTCTGGGTCTGAACGAAACCGGAGGCACCTTATACCTCGCATATCCGAACAATCAACAATACGTCCGAACAACTACCACTGGAATCTTCTTAAGGCAGCAACTCCAATCAAAGGCATTAGTAGTCCTCATCCATTCGATGTGAAGATCGTCGGTCTTCAACCACTGTCTTCCTCTTCAACTTTTAATCGTCGTAGTAATTTTTCAGGATGGGTTAAACTCGGACTTTTCGAATAACTCGCGTATTTTATAATAAAAATCAAGTGCTATAAAACACAGCATATGCTACATTCCAATTTAGAATATTCTTTTAATAAGATATTCATATTATGAGGAAAAAAGTTCCCATTAATTTTATCAAAGATAAATTCTTTAATTTATTCTTAAATCCCCCTTTCAAAAAATCATTAAAACCCCAATTTGGTTTTAATATCCAAAATCATTACTTTATGATTATTCAGATTTAAGAAATAAATCTTATCTTTAATTGGGTTAAAGAACCAATGTCATTTAAAAACATTGTTCACGATAAACCCAAAAATCATCTTCCATTAAATATGGAATTTTCACAGAAATCAAATCATTATATAATCAATATAAATTTCTGTATCAGACTAATAATATAAATGGAATAATGGCAAAGCCTCTTAAATTCCATATATAGTAATGGTCTTCTTTTACAGAATCTCATCTCGATTATTATTAAATCGAATTCCATTCAATTCCAATTTAATATATATTAAATTGGAAAACTTTACTTTTGGAAAATTCCCACTAAATCTTAATAAAAGATTCATAAATCCCAAATGATATTTTCACTGTTAATTGGGTTAAAGAACAAATGTCATTTAAACCACAGTTCACGATAAACCCAAAAATCCAATTTATCTTATTTAATTCCAATTAAATATCAATTTATTGGAAAACTTCATTAAATCTTATTTTAAAGATTTATTCTAGTTAATAACTTGTTCAATTCGATAAAAACATATTTTATCTTTTCAAATATGGAATTTTTCATCCAAACTCTTTCCAAATCATTTATTATGATTTTACATAATTTTTCCATATTTTTAATAATTTTATTATCGCTCGTACAGTCGGTTTCCAATAACGACCACCGAACTGCATCCATAGCGACCTTTTCCAAATTTGATTTGGACATAATTCCAAATCCAACCGTTAGAATTCAAAACTTTTATCTTCATTCGAAAGCTACTTTCGATACAAATCCAACGGTTCCGGTTTTAGGAGAATCCGACGGTCGGATCTCCCGTTACGCCAATTTAAAGTTAATGGTCGAAATTCGCGAACGGTCGCTGCGCGACGCATTCTATTCCGGCCATTAAATATATATATATTATATATATATCATCGATTTCCATTTGAATCGTATTATAAAATATTTATAAATTCGTTTTAAAATGATTTTAACTTCGTTTTCAATTTTTAATGCAAAATTGAATATTTTATATCTTTATCATATTAAAATAATATTTCAAAATATTAGATTTTGAAATCACTTCTTTTCGATATTTATTATCAAATAAATAAAATCGATCAATAAATCCGTTCGGGTTAAAATGGCGTTTCTACTTAACTCGGCTTCATATTTTTATACTTTTGTGTCCATTTTAAAATTGGACATAGATTTCATAATTCAATTCTTCATTAAATTTATTTAAAAGTATTCGTTATTGAAAAATATTCTTTATCTTAAATGAAGTATTCTTTATACTAAAATTTTCTTTATATTAAATATATTCTTTATATTAAAAGAAATTCTGAATCGAAATGCAACTCAATCAAATACCATATGATTTTAGTTACATGGATTTCATACACTATATGTAAACATATAACCATAATGATAAATAATCATTTAAACAATCCATTCACATCCAAAGTGAAATCTATGATCGTGTGAGCATTAAAATAAATAAATAAATAAATAAATAACTCTCAACACCGACTGTCAATCCGTCGATTGACATACAGCTAAATATTGAGACTAGTGTATGTCATCCCAACACCCGTGTGGGGTTTTCAAGCAACAACAGTTCATCTAAATAGATTGTTGTTAATGACTTTAACCAATTCTGATGTCGAACAAAAAGAATATTTTATTCGCATTACGATTCTATTTTAAACACAGCAAATAAAAAGAAATACTTTTATTTATATGTCATGTTTCATATTTTTAGCGACGAAATAAAGGACAATTTTGTTTTGTCGACAATTCCTATTTCAACATAAAAAATGACAATTCTAATTTCAATATAAATGAAAATGATACTTTTGTTTGTCGATAATTTCCATTTAACAAAAGCGACAATTTTAGATGCCAATTCTAGATTTGACAAAAGTGACAAATTCATATCTAAATAAACATTCCTAGCTATAATGTTATTTTTTATCTAAATAAACATCTCTAATGATAATGACCCTTTTTATTCTCATGCAACATTTTAAAACAAAAATGTTATTTTATTTCTAATGCACATTTTATAACAAAAATGCTTTTTTATTTCTAATGTATAATTTATTCTCTTCTTTCATTTGTATCAAAATGCAAGTGAAAAATGTAACTTGTTAAACTAGGCTTTTATCTGCATCTAAAATGCAAACAAAAGGGTAACTTTTTAATTGATGTTTTATTTGCATCAAAGAATGCAAATAAAAATATAACTTTTAATTTCAAGTTTATTTGCATCAAAGAATGCAAATACAAATTCAACTTTTAATACAGTGGTTTATTTGCATCAAAGAATGCAAATAAAAATTCGACTTTTAAATATGGTGTTTATTTGCATCAAAGAATGCAAATAAAAATGTAATCTTTTAACTACGATGTTTATTTGCACCTAAATATGCAAATAAAAAATGATATTTTTTCCTTTGTATTGACAATTCTATTTCAATTCAACAATATAAACAAATTGATACTTTTAATTGAATTGGCAAACTAATTCAATTTAACAAATATGACTAAAATGATATTTTTAATTGAATTGACAAACTAATTAAATTTAACAAATATGATAACATAATATTTTATATTGAATTGACAAACTAATTCAATTCAATAAAAATGACCAAAATAATATTTTATATTCTACATTTCCAACACCACAAATTTGACACTTTTATATTTTACATTTCTAATGTAACATTTCTACATGAAGTGATGTTTTTAATCTAAATAAACATTTATAAACAAAACGATGTTTTAATTCTAAATAACCACTTCTAAACAAAGTGATGTTTTTATTCTAAATAACATTTCTAACAAAATGACATTTTAATCTAAATAACATTTCTCATAAAAATGTAGCTTCTATCTACATAACCTTTTTCTAATCAAAAATGTTGTTTTTTTATTTAGATCATACATTTCTAACATTAATGATATATATAGACAATACATTTCTAACATTAATGATATACATATTTAGACAATACATATCTAACATTAATGATATTCCTATTATGGTAACATTATAATGACAAATTCTTTTATGTTAACATTAAAATGACAAATTCTAGTACGTTAACATTAAAATGACAAATTCTAATATGTTAACATTAAAATGACAAATTCTAATTTGACAATTCTTCTAACAAAAATGATGTTTTAATTAACATGAATATTTTTCATACACAATAAAAATATAATTTTTATTGTCAACATAATTTTAACACTAACATGAATATTTTAATATATACAATAAAAATTTGACTTTTATTTTAAGAAAAGTCTATATCTACACAATTCAATCCAATGAATTCATTTCAAACACAACCAACTAGATCTGATCTCATACATCACACTCATGAAATTTAATAGCGAATATATAACGATTTGCAAAGCATAACAATTTATTTTAATTATTAATTTTAAAATAAGAAATCTCACTGTGGTTTTGTCTGAATTTTCAACAGTATCTGTTTCAGATCTGGTCTGTTCTTTGTTGTAGCCCTCTTCTTCATGATTCCATCGCTTCTGAAACCGTTCAATTTCGTTTTGATTTAAATGAGTTACACAGTTTTAAAGTTTAATTGTATGATTAAGAAAATTAAATAATTAATTAAATTCTTCAATCACCCTTTTATAACGTTTATCAGAAACATTGTCGCCCCTTTTGTTTCTTCTACTCCGTTAACAACTGATGTCGATGAACCCTCCTTCAACTTCATCTCTCCAGAACGCACGCAACTCAAAGCATCGGAGTCCAATCCAACACCATGGCGAGGCGCGCCTTCGGATGGGCTCTCTGGTGATATGCTCGACGACGAGCTCGAGCTTCGGGTGGCGGTGCAATTCACGGCAAGGCGGCGGAAGTTTCCTGACACGGCTCTCGAGAATCACAGTACCATAAGAAATCGAACCGTATAGATTTGGAGTTCTCAAAATTCTGAACAATTTCACATTGGAATTGAACTGAATAGATGAACGGATTGA
Organism: Allium sativum; assembly: GCA_030737875.1. Classification (NCBI taxonomy): domain Eukaryota; kingdom Viridiplantae; phylum Streptophyta; class Magnoliopsida; order Asparagales; family Amaryllidaceae; genus Allium; species Allium sativum. Next base: position 414,758,948 of record CM060913.1, on the reverse strand, counting down.
AAGATTTTGAGGCGTGAAGGCTGCTACTTCCTAGCCATTTATTTGAACAGGAGGCGGCTGAGTAATTGGTATTAGCGTTTGTGTACAATACGGTGTATTTATACCGTATTTTATTTATTTATTTTATTTTCATTTAAATCCGATAATTCTTGTTTAATACCACCAACTCTGAATCGAACCCAACGACTAACGCCCCTAGCTAAGTACCCCCATTCCGAACACAATGGGATGTGTTTCGTAACCCAATTCAATTGTTTCGATAGGTTTTTCTTTAAATTTAAATATAAAACATTTAATTATTAAATTTGATCGTACATTTAAATTTATCGGGGCTACATACAGACTCTAAAAATTCCAAAACAATTATTTCTAGTTATTTTTTGACGATACAATCCTAATAAAACTAATTTCCCGAATTCCGAGATCGTTTAAAAAATGGCCAATTTCTGGTCGATCCGATTGGACTGAAACTGACAAAACACATTTTCTTTTGCCACGCTCACATATTAATTCGAAAAATTATGAAAATTGAAACCTTGTAATAATTTGACATTCCTGTTCCAATAAAAGTGGTTTCGTCGAAAATAGAGGTCGTTTGAAAAATGCCTATTTTTAAGGGCCATATATTATATTAAAATATATAAAAATTCTACAGCGACTTTTCTAAATTTTAACCTGGACATAACTTACAAATTTTAAAGTGAAATTTCAGTTTTTCAGATTCATTAGAAAGATATGATTAAACAGATTCAAATATTTTTGGTTTTACTGAAATCCGCTTTATTTTGAATCATGTACATTTAGTTAAAGTTCAATATTCAAATTTTCAAACTGCAGCGCTGTTTTAAACTCCTTTTATAATTAAATTAAATTTATTTGTTCTAACTTCGATTAAAATAAATTTTTAGTTGTTATTATTTAAAATAAATAATTTTAAATATTAAAAATTCATTAAAATTTCTAAAATAAAATAATTTAAATTGGTTCTGATTTTTCGAGTTGTTACAGATTTAAATTATATTAATGAAGGTTTATGAAATTGTAAAGCCTTTTTATAGTTAAACGGTATTTTAAGTAATTTTATGTTATTAATTATATAAGTTAAGTTTAAATGGAAGTTTAAATTGAATTCTTATTGGTTTATTTAATTGGATTTCATAAAATCTGAGTTGGATGAAGTATAAAATCTATGTTTTTATTAAATATACTATTGGAATGGGTTATTAGAAATGGCTTATGAATGAAATAAGGTTCAGGATTTGGAATTGAGGAATTGGGACCTAACTGGAGATCGGTTGAGTTAAATGATTTTATGAGTATTGATCTAATGTTTGTTTTGGCCTTCGGGGTTGATATTTCGAGAATTATTTTCATTACTGATTTATGGTTAGAGACTGATAGAGGTATGAAATCGAAACGGGAACCCAAGTTTAATTAAAGCGATGAGGCAAGTTAAATTATTAAGATACAATCTAAATTGGTGATAATAAATAAGAGATGAAGTTTTATCGAGATATAACCAAAGGGGTTTGAAAAAAAAATCAAAAATTTATAAAGGTTTCTATTTATAGTATAATTAAGATTTGTATAAAATGTTTTAAAAGAATGTTAAAGTTAATAGAGAAGGCTTTAAATAGTAGTTCACTTAATACTTAAATTAAGTAAACATGTTAAGATTGAAATAAGATTTCCAAGAGAGAGAGTATGATATTAAAACAATGTTTTGAATCGGATAGTAAATAGAATATGTGGGATAATTACTGGGATAGGGCTTTGTTGATAAACTTCTATCTATTCTGAAGATAAGAATGTTATTGACTCAAGGTCTGAGAGGTAAATAAAATACCCTAACTTGAACGACTTCATGATTATCCAAGGACGATATTAGTTTACAAACGAGAGTTGTAAAAGAGAAATAAAATTTGTATATTTTGAGAAAGATATTATATATTATAATTCGAGAAGTTTTTATAAGTTAAATCAAAGTGTTGAGTATAAGTTTATCTGTGAAGTAAGTAATAAAAACTCTTCCCCAAGTATTGATAATTTTAAGGTTTTGATTAACGAATGGGAAATTAAAAAGGCCAATTGATGCTGAGTACTGGACCAGAGAACTCATTTTATTTTTATTATTGAATGATTGTTTATTTTGCTAGTTAAATAACCGACTATCAAAATCTGGCCTATACGATTGTTGGAATGGAAAATCCAGAATCATATTTATATTCAAAAACCGTTCCGACCAAAAAATATGCGAACGTCGAAGATATTAGAAGATGATCGAGATAGAGCATTGAAGACCGTAGATCTTCATAAAACGGAAGAACCGCTAATAATCTCTGATTTGCAACCAGAGATAAACTGTGATTCTATCGTGGTTGGAATCTACAGATTGCAAGGATTACTGGCTACTGATCTATAGGGTGATTCCTAGGATGTGGTAAGAGGGTGCCTTTAGTTTGTCCAATCCTAGGACAACTTGAATGTATGGATGTCTGACGGAGTATTTCCAAAAGTGCCATGTGCGTTGATTTATTCGAACATACAAAGTTTGGATGCGGAGAAGACGCCTTCTCTTAGCTTAACCGCTAGAGTATTTTTGTGGACGTCAATTAGTGTTTTTCTGGCGGATCTGACGATGTGGCATTCAAAGTAAATGATGTTCAGATGTTCTAAAGATATTTATAATAACAAGCCTAACAAGGTGAAATGACATAAATCAGGCTGGCAACATGGCTAAATAGGTCGCTCCTAATTAGGGTGTATTGTCATTTGTCACCATCTAGAGAAAATTGATTATTTGTTCTTCTTTTCACTTCTGTATCTCCCGACAACGGTTATGTTTCTAGCAACCGTAAGGTGACAATATATTCAGAACATTCAAGAGAATGAATGGCCAACCATATGTGGCCAAGTTGTGAGATGTTCTTGTTGAACTCCAGTGTATCCCCTCTAGAGTATACTGATCGGAAGGTGTTTCCATACCTTGTCATAGTTGGAAATCTAATCTCCAATAAACGTCTTTGATTTTGATTGTATACTATGTATGTGGAGCGTGAGATGAAAGTGTTCTGCTAGATTGCTATTTATTTGCACTTAGACACTATTATAATATCAGAATAAGATATGATTTCAAAAATGTTTTGGGTTATCGTAAGGTGAAAACCGTCTGTTTTATGTATGGATTGATCTTACGATTATCCTTTTCTTTAGAAAAGAAATGTTATAACTTTAAAATCAAGTTGGATGTATTATAAACGCAGCAAGTTTTCTCATTTTTGTTCACCAGACTGATCCAGCATTTGTAATGCTCAGATTAGACCGGGTTTTACATGTTCAGGTTTGGATGATACGAATTTCTAGAGGACATGCTGGAGGAGTTCATACGTATGATATATATTTATTCCGCGGTGTGTTTTATATAAGGACGGATTGTTATAACTGTCCAGATGTATCTATGTACTCTGATGACTGTATGTATTTATTTCAAAGCTCTCAATAAAGCTCAATTTCAATATTATATTTTATTCCGCTACGATGTGAGACTCTGTGTTGTGTTGGTTCTTCTTCTTATTCTTCTACTCTTAAATTTCTTTCTTTTCTCACCCTCTAATTTCTTTATCTTAACTATCTACTTCTTCTAGTGTAATTCGAGTTGGCATGTGTCGTTTAATGTTGTCTTAAACTACATGGAAAAAGTGGGTCGTTACAATATCAAATTATTTATTACACATTATAGGTATCCAAACTATGTATAAAAGTTTTATTCGTGCATAATAAAAATCATTTATAATCTTTATTTATAAATATTTAAAACCAATTTTTTATATAAATATTAAAATTCACTTACTAATTATCCTTATAAATAAGTGATGATTCAAAAAAATAAAATAGGCAAGCTAGTTATTATTCAAAACATTCTTCCTTTATATTTTCTTAAACCATACCAACAAATAAACATTTCAAAATCCATTTAAAAAATATTAATTTTCAACATATTCTTAAAAATAGACATTACTTAAATAACCCTTTATATATCATGTTTAAAATGAAATCCAATTAACACTATTCAAATTATAAAATATTGATTTCAAAATAATGAAAGCTTAGAAAACATAACAGTTCTTCTCTAATTTGGTTATACTTGACAAAATTACAATTATAGAAGACGTGGAATTGTTTTGGTAAACACATGTTACAGTGAACTTACTAGAAGAATGAGTTTTATTCTGCTTAATAGATGTCCAATATAATTTGCAACACAATTACAACAGAATGAGGATATTTTCTACTAGTGGGTATCCACACATGTCAAATCGTACGTAGCATACCAATAAAACTAGCATGTAAACATGTCCACGACAATACAAAAATATGAGGGTGATTTGTCTTATTAAAAAATGTCCAATTAGATCAGTTTTAATACCAAAACAGGATTTTATCCTTCTAGTATGTGTCGTACAATTCAACCAATTATACTCATAGTGGAATGGTGTTCAGTTTTGTTAAACAAATACCACTCAACTTTTAATCCATGAGGTTACTTAAAGGAAATTGGCAATGGGGTCCCTTAGATAAAGTATCCTTGGAAAGAAAATTAAATAATTCAAATTTAAAAAACTTTATGTAACGATACAGATTTTGCCCGGACCTAATCGATCGCTAAATCGGCCAAGATCGTTCGAACCCCGCATACTCTAACTCTGGGCATACAAAACATCAGACCAAATAATAGAAGACTTTTATAAACATCATAATAATGTAACATCATAGTACATCGAAAAATAATAATACAGCGAAAGATTAATTTACAATAAACTTAATACACTGCAGCGAAAGACTATCATTGCTCTGGACACAGCTTTAAGCTTCGATCCAGAATCCTGCTTAATAAATAAATATATGCAAAACAATCCACTCGACTGACCGTGTGGAAAATATAGGCACCCGAGTTTGCAAGTGAAACAAACTACGTGTCAGTCATAGGACTGGTATGAGAAATCTTACTTAACTTATCTAATAATAAGGCTAATCATAGGACCACGTCGCTAATGCGGAACGGGTTTACTCCATAGGATGGCCAGTGCATAAAATAAGTAAACCTTTCAAACAATGCAATGATTTTTAGAAAAATGAAACCATTATAAGACTCAAGTCCCATCACACAATGCAATGCAAACCAAAGGATAGAGTTTTACCTTATAATGATCAAACATGCTTGATACGCATATAACTTGATATTATTATTAGTGTCTAGTCAGTTTAAAACACTTTCAAAATAAATGTATCAATCCTAGACGACATAGCTACCATATACTATGTCGCAATATATAGGTTTACAATCAAATCCATAATGTCGTATTGGAAATTGGGTTTCCATCATGAGTCGAGGCTATGGATGGCTCCTCCCGATTCGAGACACTCTAGCAAATGTCTTAGGATCACACCTATGGGCAACCCTTAAGTGCGATAGGGCTGGTCCATATATACTTTAGTGGATTGACAATTCCTGAATAGTACGTTTCCCGGTCCTATCGGACCTATCACTTAGCTAGTAGCGACCGATATATCGGGGTGCCTCACAATCCATCATCCGCATAAGTAAAAATGTCTAGGCGCCATACCATGACACCACTTCTAGCTAGAAAGAAATGCAAATTCTCCCTACGGTCCTTAACCCATTTTTGACTCATACTGGGGTGTGAGGCTCGCGAAGTAATGCTATACACAAAGCCATGCTAATTAAAGTTGTGCTTTGATCATCAACCACAAGGCTCTGCTTTTCAACAAAAGCCTTGATCATTTGCATTTTGGCATGCCACATTGACAATCCACACCATGCGACTGATATCTATCAATATATAATCTCTAAGCTCGTACGTCTCAGAGAAGAGTGTTAAGCAAGAGAATAAATTCTCCGCCACCAAATAGATATATATTAAATAGAAATCAATTCACATAGAACGAAATCCAATGTCAGATACACATCCATTTACAAGTCCGTTCTGGGTCTGAACGAAACCGGGGACACCTTATTCTTCGTCTCGTATGTCCAATATGGAAGAGAGGTTCTCGCATATCCGGTCAATCAACAAGTACGTCCGAACAACTACCACTTTAGCCCTTTATTGGGACCTAACCAACGCAGGCCATCAGAACTCGTCCAATCAATGTGAAGAGCGCCGGTCTTCAACCACAGTCTTTAATATTTTCGATTTAAATCGTCGTATAATTATTTGAAATGAGACTGAACTCGGTCTTTTCAAATAATTCTCGAATATATATAATGTAAATCATTTCTTATCATTAATATTATTTTATAATGAATTATCGCTATTTTTATTTATATAAAAATTGCCCATTTAATTTAATGCCGCTTCAGGTCGTTACGTGGCCCTGACGCTGTTTTTATCCAAATTTTAATTATACATTTATCGAAATCTTACCGTTGGATTTTAACAAATTTAATATCGTTGGAAAGATCTTCCCAAAGCGAACCTAATGATTCCAGTTTTTGGAAAATCCGACGGTCGGATCTTTAGGTATAATCGTTTAAAGTTATGATTGCCGAAACGCAAACTACCGCGCACGGTTCATTTAATTTTAGTTTATATATATATATATATATATATATATATATATATATATATATATATATATATATATCACTTGACGATTTCACTGACATGTTTAAAGTTATGTTTTCAACAAAACGAAACATATCTTAACATATAAACATTTTCAATGTTTCAACAAATTTTCCTAAATATGATTCTTTTTATAATGAATCAACATATACATTAAAAATATCATTTTTAATGTTTTCAACTAATTTTCCTAAACATGATTCTTTTTATAATGAATCAACATATACATTAAAAATATCATTTTTAATGTTTTAACAAATTTTCCTAAACATGATTCTCTTTATAATGAATCAACATATACATTAAAAATATCATTTTTAATGTTTTAACAAATTTTCCTAAATATGATTCTTTTTATATTGAATCAACATATACATTAAAAATATCATTTTAAATGTTTTCAACAAATTTTCCTAAATATGATTCTTTTTATAATGAATCGACATATACATTAAAAATAATCATTTTTGATGTTTTAACAAATTTTCCTAAATATGATTCTTTTTATAATGAATCAACATATACATTGAAAATATCATTTTTAATGTTTTAACAAATTTTCCTAAATATGATTCTTTTTTTAATGAATCAACATATACATTAAAAAATATCATTTTTAATGCTTTCAACAAATTTTCCTAAATATGATTCTTTTTATAATGAATCAACATATACATTAAAAATATCATTTTTAATGTTTTAACAAATTTTCCTAAACATGATTCTTTTTATAATGAATCAATATATACATTAAAAATATCATTTTTAATGTTTTTAACAAATTTTCCTAAATATGATTCTTTTTATAATGAATCAACATATACATTAAAAATATCATTTTTAATGTTTTAACAAATTTTCCTGAATATGCTTCTTTTTATAATGAATCAACATATAAATTAAAAATATCATTTTTAATGTTTTCAACAAAGTTTCCTAAATATGATTCTTTTTAGAATGAAGAAACATATACATTAAAAATATCATTTTTAATGTTTTAACAAATTTTCCTAAATATGATTCTTTTTATAATGAATCAGCATATACATTAAAAATATAATTTTTAATGTTTTCAACAAATTTCCCTAAATATGATTCTTTTTTATAATGAATCAACATATACATTAAAAATATCATTTTTAATATTTTAACAAATTTTCCTATACATGTCTCTTTTTCATGTTTCATAATTTTGACAATTCCTATGTTCACATATACAATAAAAAGATAATTTTATCGTATAAATTATTTTGACAATTTCTATGACTTACATCTTACAATAAAAGAGTATTTTTATTGTTTAACACATTCTAACAATTCTATTATTAACATGTACAATAAAAAAGAATATTTTTATTGTTTTACAAATTCTAACAATTCTAATATTAAGATGTACAATAAAAAGAATATTTTTATTGGTCTACAAATTCCCTACATATCATATGTATAAATAAAAGGATATTTTATTGTCTACATGTTTTCTACATTTCATATGTATAAATAAAAAGAATATTCTGTTGTTTACATATTTCCTACATTTCATATTACAAATAAAAAGAATATTTGATTGTCTACATGTTTTCTACATTTTATATGACAAATAAAAAGAATATTTGATTGTCTACTTGTTTCCTACATTTCGTATGACAAATAAAAAGAATATTTGGTTGTCTACATATTTTCTACATTTCATGTGACAAATAAAAAGGGAATTTTATTTGTATAACAATTTCTATGTTTCTAATGACAAATATAAAAAAGGGAATTTTATTTTGCATAACCGTTTCTACGTTTCTAATGACAAATAAGAAAAGAGAATTTTATTTGCATAACAATTTCTATGTATCTAATGACAAATAAAAAAAAATTCCATAACAATTTCTATGCAGTTCCTATGTTTACATATGTACAAATAAAAAGAGGAATTTTATCTTCAACAATTCCTATGTTTATATATGACAATTAAAAAGATGATTTTTATTTTCAACAATTCCTATGTTCATATGACAAATAAAAAGATGATTTTTATTTTCAACATTTCCTATGTTCATATGACAAATAAAAAGATGATTTTTATTTTCAACAATTCCTATGTTCATACGACAAATAAAAATTTGATTTTTATTTTCAACAATTCCTATGTTCATACGACAAATAAAAAGATGATTTTTATTTTCAACAATTCCTATGTTCATATATGACAAATAAAAAGAAGAAAGAAATTTTTATTTGTGTACAATTCCTATGTTTATCATAACAAATAAAAAGAATTTTTATTTCTATACAAATTTCTGTATTTAACATAACAAATGAAAAAAAATTATTTGCATGCAAATTTCCATATTTAATCTAACAAATAAAAAGTAAATTTTTATTTGAATACAAATTTCTATATTTAGTCTAACAAATAAAAAGTGAATTTTTGTTTGCATACAATTTTCTATATTTAATCTAACAAATAAAAAGTGAATTTTTATTTGCATACAAATTTCTAACAATTCCATTATATTCAATTAAATCAATAGATCACCACAAACAGCATCAACCAATTCAAATCAAATCGTGTACAAGACCCAATTGAATTTTACAGCGTATATGTAATAATATCTCAACGTAGTAATAATTAATTAATTTTAATTAATTAAATAAGAAATCTCACATATAAGCTAAAAATAATTTTTTAGTGAATAAATACGAAAAATCATGGTAGTTTATATAAAATAACTATACAAGAGAATTTAGTGAGAGAGTTCTCACCTTAATCGGTTTCAGGAAATGTTTATATAATGATTGGTTTTAATAAAATTAAACTTGCATTTAATTTTATCAAAACAAATCCAGCAGCCTCTGTTTTAGTTTTGTCCTGCTCCATGTTGTAGAGTTTCTGATCATGATTCCAACGCTTCAGAAATCGTCGAATTCTGCTTTCATTTGAGCAAAAAATGAATGTTTAAACATTAACCATTTTGACAATATTAATTAAGACATTTTAATTAATAATTACCCTGATTAATTTTCTAATCCCCTGGTTAACCTCCTTCCCTCTTGTTTGTTTACTCATCACCGAAACCCATCGCTGCCACCAAATCCTTGATCATCGAGCCCACATCCGTCGCTTGGAAGATGATCCGCCACCACCATAACGTCGCATGTCCCTTGCGCCACCACCGCCCTCAAGCCCGCCACACTCGCACACACCCATCACCCAGAAAACCAACCCGAATGCCAAACATTTGAGCACCAAATCGAGAAATCCGCAGTGCCTTGTCCGAACTCAAACGTTGATTTTATAACACTCATGGAGCTCTTCGATTTTGTATTTGGAGATTTGAGTTTTATTGTGTGGATTAGAAGAACGAGGTGAAAGAAATTTGGAGCTTTTATGTCGTTCATTGTTAGAAGGCGGCGGCTTGGTTTTAGGATTATTCTATATTTATATTAAAATATTATTAATTTCTCTAATTTACAGAAAAGCCCGTTAACTCCTAATAACTCCAAATCCAACCCAATGAATGTTTCCCCTAGCCAAATACCCCTATTCCGGACACAATGGACTAGGTCTCATCAGCCCATTTTTCTTTAAATTAGAATATAGAACATTTAATTATTTATTTTGATCGTACATTTTAATTAACCGGGGCCACATACAGACTCCAAAAATTCCCGTAAAATAAATCTAGCTATGATTTGATGATATGATCCTAACAAAATTAATTTCGTTGAATTTGGAGACCGTTTGAAAAATGACCTTTTTAACGGTTGATCCAATTTGACTGAAATTGACAAAACAAGTTTTCCTTTGTCGTGCTCATATATTAATCCCAAAAATTATGAAAATTGGAATCTTGCAATAATTTGACATTTCAGATCCAACAAAAGTGGTTTCATCGAAAATGGAGGTCGTTTGTAAAATGACTATTTTTTAAGGGCTTAATTATATTAAATTCCATAACGACTTTTTATAATTTTAAACTGGACATAACTATTTATTCCCGTTATGAAATCTAGATTTTTCACATTCATTGGAAATATATTTTTAAACATATTTTAATATTTCTGGTTTTATTGAAATCCAATTTATTTTGAATCCAGTACATTCAGTCAAAGTTCAAATTCAAATTTTCGAACAATCGCGCTATTTCTAACTACTTTTATAATTAAAATAAATATATTTGTTCTAGCTTCGATTTAAATAAATTTTTAGTCATTATTATTTAAAATAAAGTATTTTAAATATTAAAAATCCATTAAAATAGCTAAAATAAAATTTTAAATTGCTTCATAATTTCCGGGTTGTTATTATCACCTCCACTTAAAATCTTTTCGTCCTTGAAAAGGAACGGAGCTGAAAGTTGTTTAATTAACTAACTCAATTTTCATTCTTTTATTGGTTTCAATAAATTTTATTAGTTGGACTAATAATCACACAACACAACTATCAATCAATTAGTTGATTAGCTTTTCAAAAATATATAACTTTTATATATAGTCAAAAGTCATATTTTCTAAAATCGAATAATATATATAATTACAAATACGTTAATTATAAACTTATCACTCTCAACTCATTCTAGAGCATTTCTAACCCCATCTCTAACGAGTTTTCTCATTCTATGATACTACGGATCCTATCTCTAATCAGTGTTCTTTTATAGGATATTTCTAATCCTACCTTTGATGAGTCTTTGTTCAGTTCAAACGAGTTGTACCCCAAAGATTTGAGTTAACCAAAGTTCTGATACCAGCTGTATTGATACGAATTTCGCCCGGACCTAATCGATCGCTAAATCGACCAAGAATGTTCGAATCCCGCATACGCTAACTCTGGGCATACAACACATCAGAACAAACAATATAAGACTTTTATAAACATCATAATAATGTAACATCAGAGTACAGAATATATCAGAGTACATCGAAAAATAATAATATAGCGGAAGATTAATTTGCAATAAACTTAATACACTGCAGTGGAAGACTATCATTGCTCTGGACACAGCTTTAAGCTTCGATCCGGAATCCTGCTTAATAAACAAATATCTACAAAACAAGCCACTCGACTGCCCCTGTGGAAAATATGGGCACACGAGTTTGCAAGTGAAACAAACTATGAGTCAGTCATGGGACTGGTATAAGAAATCTTGCTTAACTTATCTAATAATAAGGCTAACCTCAGGACCATGGTGCTAACGCAGAACGGGTTTACTCCATAGGATTGCCAGTGCATAAAATAAGTAAACCTTTTAAACAATGCAATGCTTTTTAGAAAAATGAAACCATTATAAGACTCAAGTCCCATCACGCAATGCAACGCAAACCGAAGGATAGAATTTTACCCTATAATGATCAAACATGCCTGATATGTATAAAACTTGATATTATTATTAGTGTCTAGTCAGTTTAGAACACTTTCAAAATAAATGTATTAACCCAATATGGCATAGCTACCATAAAATATGCCACCATATATGGGTTTACAATCAAATCCGTAATGTCGTATGGTCCATCATGAGTCGAGGCTAGGGATGGCTCCTCCCGATTCGAGACACTCTAGTAAATATCTCAGGATCACACCTACAGGCAACCCTTGGATACGGTAGGGCCGGTCCACAAATACTTTAGTGGATTTGCAATTCCTAAATAATACGTTTCTCGGTCCTCTCGGACCTATCACTTGGCCAGTAGCGACCAATATATCGAGGTACCTCACATTCCATCATCCACATAAGTAAAAATGTCTGGGTTCCATACCATGACAGCACTTCTAGCTAGAAAGAAATGCAAATTCTCCCTACGGTCCTTATCCCGTTTTTGACTCATACCAGGGTGTGAGGCTTGCGAAGTAACGCTATACACAAACCTATGCTAATTAAAGTTGTGCTTTTATCATGAACCATAAGGCTCTGCTTTTCAATAAAAGCCTTGATCATTTGCATCTTGACATGCCACATTGACAATCCATGCCATGCGATTGATATCTATCAATATATAACCTCTAAGCTCGTACATCTCAAATAAGGGTGTTAAGCAAGAGAATAAATTCTCCGCCACTAAACAAATATATATTAAATAGAAATCAATTCACACAGAATGAAATCCAATATCAGACACACATCCATTTACATGTCCTTTCTGGGTTTGAATGAAACCGGAGACACCTTATTCTTCGTCCCATATGTACAATACGGAAGAGAGGTTCTCGCATATCCGGACAATCAACAAGTACGTCTGGAAAACTACCACTTTAACCATTTATTGAGAGCTAACCAAAGCAGGGCATCAGTAGTCGTCCATTCGATGTGAAGATCGCTGGTCTTCAACCACCGTCTTTAATATCTTCGATTTAAATCGTCGTATAATTATTTGAAATGAGATTGAACATGGCCTTTTCAAATAATTCTCAAATATATATAATTTAAATCATTTCATATTGTTAATACTATTTTAAACTGACTTATTGCTATTTTTATTTATATAAAAATAGCCCATTTAATTTAACAACGCTTCAGGTCGTAACGTGGCCCTGGCGCTATTTTTATCCAAATTTTATTTACGCATTTCTCGAAATATAACCGCTGGATTTTAACAAATTTAATATCGTTAGAAAGATCTTCCCAAAGCGAACCTAACGGTTCCAGTTTTGGAAAATCCGACGGTCGGATCTTTGAGTATAATCGTTTAAAGTTATAATTGCCGAAAAGCAAACTACCGTGCATGGTTCGTTTAATTTTAATATATATATATATATATATATATATATATATAAATCGCTCGACGATTTCACTAACATGTTTAAAGTGATGTTTTCAACAAAATGAAACATATCTTAACATATAAACATTTTTAAAGTTTCAATTTTTTTTCCTAAATATGATTCTTTTTATAATGAATCAACATATACATTAAAAATATCATTTTTAATGTTTTCAACAAATTTTCCTAAATATGATTCTTTTTATAATGAATCAACTTATACATTAAAAATATAATTTTTAATGTTTTGACAAATTTTCCCAAATATGATTCTTCTTATAATGAATCAACGTATACATTAAAAATATCATTTTTAATGTTTTAACAAATTTTCCTAAATATGATTCTTTTTATAATGAATCAACATATACATTAAAAATATCATTTTTAATGTTTTCAACTTCTTATAATGAATCAACATATACATTAAAAATATCATTTTTATTGTTTTAACAAATTTTCTTAAATATGATTCTTTTTATAATGAATCAACATATCAACATATACATTAAAAATATCATTTTAAATGTTTTAACAAATATTCCTAAATATGATTCTTTTTATAATGAATCAACATATACATTAAAAATATCATTTTTAATGTTTCAACAAATTTTCCTAAATATGATTCTTTTTATAATGAATCAACATATACATTAAAAATATCATTTTTAATATTTTCAACAAATTTTCCCATATGATTATTTTTAGAATGAATCAACATGTACATTAAAAATATCATTTTTAATGTTTTAATTTTTTTTCCTAAATATGATTCTTGTTATAATGAATCAACATATACATTAAAAATATAATTTTTAATGTTTTTAACAAAATTTCCTAAATATGATTCTTTTTTATAATGAATCAACATATACATTAAAAATATCATTTTTAATATTTTAACAAATTTTTCTATACATGTCTCTTTTTCATGTTTCATAATTTTGACAATTCCTATGTTCACATATACAATGAAAAGATAATTTTATTGTATAAATTATTTGGCAATTTCTCTGACCTACATGCTACAATATAAAGAGTATTTTTATTGTTTAACACATTCTAACAATTCTATTGTTAACATGTACGATAAAAAAGAATATTTTTTTTGTTTTACAAATTCTAACAATTCTAATATCAACATGTACAATAAAAAGAATATTTTTATTGGTCTACAAATTCCCTACATATCATATATATAAATAAAAAGGATATTTTATTGTCTACATGTTTTCTACATTTCATATGTATAAATAAAAAGAATATTTTATTGTCTACTTATATCCTACATTTCATATGGCAAATAAAAAGAATATTTGATTGTCTACATGTTTTGTAACGACCCGGAAAATCAGAACCAATTTAAAAAATTTTAAATTGGCAATTTTAGTGGATTTTAAATATTTAAAATAAATATTTTAAATAATAATGATGAAAATTAAGTTTGAATTGACATTTGAAAATGAATATAATTAATTCTAATATAAGCAAGGCCTGAAATTTCGCGGTAGTTTCAAAATTTGAATTCAAACTTTGACTGACTGTACCGGGTGCAAAACAAAACGGATTTGAGTGAAACCAAAAATATTTAAATCTGTTAGTGAATATATTTCTAAGAATCTGGAAAATCTAAGTTTCATAGCGGGAAGCAAAAGTTATTGCCCAATGAATTTTCAGAAAGGTCGCTATAGAATATATATAGCCCGTGAAAATGGCCATTTTGCAAACGACCTCAGAATTCGACGAAACCACTTTTGTTGGATCGACCAGAAATGGGCCATTTTTCAAACGGTCTCAGAATTCGACGAAACCAGTTTTGTTGGGACCGTATCGTCAAAACATAGCTAGATTTATTTTTCTGGAATTTTTCGAATCAGTTTGTGGCCCTGGCAAATTGAAATGTACGTTCAAATCGAATATTGAATGTTTTATATTTTAATTTGAAGGAAAACTGACTGAAACAGTCGAATGGGCCTACGAACCATATCCCATTGTGTTCGGAATGGGGGTAAAACGCTAGGGACGACAGTCATTGGGTTTGGATTGGTGTTCGTGTGGAACAAGGGGATTTTTGGATTATTAAAATATATATAAAAAAAAACATTGGTCAGAAAAACCCCCTCTCTCCCCGTAAGCCCCTCGCGCATGACGAAAATCACCTCAGTACTTCTCTCTTCGATTTCTCCGCAACCACTCAATGAAATCGCGGGATTCTTGATCCATTTTGAAGCTCTAACTCTCCTCTTTAAATCCATACCTGTTGGGGATTTTATCGTGGAGTGTGGAGGCTGAATCACCTCTGGGAAGTTGATGACTTCACACCGTCGCCGCCGCCTGTACAGGCGATCGTTCGCCATCTCACCACCGTGCGAGGGTACGCCCTTCGAAGCTCTTCGACGCTGTGTGAGCCGATTCTCCTATCGTGCAACCGTTTGTGCGAAAATCAAAAACCTAGTTTTGAACAGGTTTGAAAAACATACGACAGTTTATTTTATTTTATATACTATAGCACTTCTAAGCACTACGGTTTTTGATTTCACTGTAAAAATCATATCTTTTTCGCTTGTTGACGAAATTCAGTGAAACAAGAGACAATGGACTCGTGTGGACGTCTTCTACATTATAGAAGAGACCGCATATTTTTCTGAGCCTTCTGCTATTTTTGGTGGAGTGGAACCCAATGTGAGATTTCTAATTTATAAAAGATATGGAAAACGACGATGTATAAATTATATAGTCGATGTATGAGTTATATAAGCGTTGTACACCTCATGTATAAGCGTTGTATAAGTTGTACGTTCGATGTATAAGTTATATATGCGTTGTAAAAATTATATATGTGTTGAAATGGAAGTGATATACTTATATAACTATATATAACTATATATATATATATGCGCCCCTCGTTCACAAACCATGGACGATATTTGTTGGTTGTGATTGGTGTGAAAATTGATTGATAGCGAATGGTTGATTAGAATTGTTTGTTGTTGAAATTGATTGATTGTGGTTGAAAAATACCCATTTGTGGTTGAGAATTATTTGGTTGAAACCACATAGGATTAGTTTGTGGAAATGGAAAAAATATACATGCCGCTTGCGTGCGAACTAGATGCATGAAATCCCCATTGTCAAAAGTTGCGAGGCTTTAAGGTAGAGCGAGGAGCCGTACTAGGGACGACCCCGGTTTTAACTACCATGCCGTTATGCGACCGAAATTTTGAATAATATTCATGTGTTAGAATTATTTTCATATGTTGAAACTATATTAGTGTGTTGAATAGAAAACCTTCATGTGTTAAATAGAAATTCATTCGTTGAATAGAAATTCATGTGTTGAATGGTATTCGTGTTTTAAAATAAACTGTTTTATAATAAAAATCATATTTTTAACATCTATATGAACTATATAAAATAGTCATGTTTTGAAATAAATTGGTTTGCAATAAAAATCACATTTTTTACTATATATATACAAACTATAGAAAACCTTCATGTGTTGAATAGAAATTCATTCGTTGAATAGAAATTCATGTGTTGAATGGTATACGTGTTTTAAAATAAATTGTTTTACAATAAAAATCATATTTTTAACATTTATATGAACTATATAAAATTGTCGTGTTTTGAAATAAATTGTTTTACAATAAAAATCACATTTTTATTATATCAATGAATCGTTAAAAATAATGAAGTGTTGAAATAGAAGTCAGTTGGATAAAATATCATTTTTATCAAATGTATGAAAAGCATATAGTTTTGAAATCGAAGAATCGATTATATATATATATATATATATAATTAAAATGTATCGAATAACGAAGCTGCAATTCGTGCTTTCAAACCGTGATTTCAAACGATTAGTGCGGGAGATCCGACTATCGGATTTCCCCGAAACCGAAACCGTTGGGTTCGCTTTAGAAATATCTTTCCAACGACACCAACTTTGTAAAGATCCAACGGTTGGATTATCTGGAATGTTTAATTCAAATCTGTAGACTAACAACACCAGAATCGATTATATATATATAATTAAATTAAATCGAATAACGACGCTGCAGTTCGTATTTTGAAATCGAAACTTCAAACGAGTGTACCGGGAGATCCGACCTTCGGATTTTCCCAAAACTGGAACCGTGGGATTCGTTTTGAAAAGATCTTTCTAATGATGTAAAATTTGTGATGATCCAACGGTTAGATTTTCAGATATGTGTAAATCAAATCTGAAGAAAAACAGCGCCACGGCCACGTTATGGCCCGAAGCGTCGTTTGAATGAATTGGCTATAAATAAATAAATATAGCGATAAATCGTTATAAAATATTATAAACGATATGGAATGTGAAATTTAGAAATTAACTGAAGGTTAGCTAAGTCGAATGGTTTCCTGGGTTTTGATCTGATGTTGGTTTCGGCCTTCGGGGTTAATATTTGGGAAATCGTTCTCTTACTGATTGACGGTTAGTAACTAATGAATTGGAATGAGGCGTATGTTGTGTTTGTATAGCACTTGTCATTTATATACGTGAGTTGCTCAGAAAGACCGGGTTTATCCTATTCTGGACAACTGAATCGACGATAGGAAGTCGAAGATGAAGACGATGGTTGAAGACCGGAGATTTTAACCTCGTTTGGATGGTAACTGATGTCCTGATTGGGAGGCATCCCGAAATATGGATAATGAGTGGTGATCGTCCAGACTTACGTGGAGATCGATAGGTATGCGAGGTATATAGTGCCTCCGATTTCGTTCAGACCCAGAACGAACTTATAAATGGACTGTGTGTCTGACATTGGATTTTATTTTGTTGATTGATCTCTATTAAATATACATCTGTTTGGCGGTGGAGAATTTATCCTCTTGCTTAACGCCCTTCTCTGAGACGCACGAGCTCAGAGGTTGTATATCGATGGACATCAGTCGCACGGCATGAATTGCTAGTGTGGCATGCCTAAGTGGCAAATGATCAAGGCTTCTGTTGAAAAGCAAAGTCTTGTGGTTGATGATCAAAGCACCATCTGTGTGGCGTAGCTTTGTGTATAACGTGAATTCACGAGCCTCACACCCCGGTATGAACCAGAAACGGGAGAGGACATCAGGGAGGGCATACGTTCCTTTCTAGTTAGAGGTTGTGTCAGTGCTTAAACTGGCTGACATTTATATTATTTTCACCTGTGTGGTTGTTGCTGTTGCGAGGCGCCTTGGATATATCGGTGATTATGTGAAGCCGATAGAGTCATTCGTTGGCTCATTTATGCCCCAAAGGGTAGGGGAACGTAGTGTTCAGGCATAATAATCCACATCGGTGGACCATCCCTGACGATCCAAGGCTTGTCTGCGCGCTTGCCTGTGGCTCGGGATAGAGAGTCTCGAATTCGGTGAGGACGATCCCTTGCCTCGGTTCATGACGGAAATACAATTTCCAAATACGTGACTGTGCGGTTTTGATTGTATACCTATATATGACGACATAGTGGTATGGGGCATTAATGCCATCTATGATTGATACTTATGATTTGAAATTGTTTTTGAAACATATAAACACTAGTAATAATATTAAATGCTTTTGTTTTATTCGTATCAAGCATATTTTGGCCGTTATAACGTAAAAACTCTGTCCTCCGGTTTGCGTTGAATTGTGTGATGGGAACTGAGTCTTATAATGGCTTCATTTTTATAAAAAGCATTGCGTTGTTTAAAAGAATTATTTGTTTTAAATCACTGGCAATCCAATGGAGTAAACCCGTTCCGCGAAAGTGGCATGGTGCTGTGATTAGCCAATTGTATAATGGGTTAAGTAGATTTCTCAAACCAGTCCCATGACTGACTCGTAGTTTGTTTCACTTGCAAACACGGGTGCCCCTTTTCTACACGGATAGCCTTGTATTCAGGTTTTAGCTGGCTCTTTCTGGATAGCTGGAGCTGAAGATGGATTCTATCATTTATCTCTTTTATGTTGTTCAGCTCCTATTGTACATATTATGTTTGTTTTCCGCTATAGACATTTATGTATAGCTGAACTGTATTTGTACTAAGTATGATCCTGTATATTGAGTAACTCTGATGATTATGTTTATCCAGTGTATTAATAGTACATTATCTGGTGTATTTATTTATTTCTGTTCTGCTATTATCTGTTTATGTGTTATATTCCAAAGATTACCCTTGCCGCCATTTGTACGAGGTTTGGGGTCGTCACATGTTTTCTACATTTCATATGACAAATAAAAGAATATTTGATTGTCTACATGTTTTCTACATTTCATATGACAAACAAAAAGAATATTTGATTGTCTGCATGTTTCCTACATTTCATATGACAGATAAAAAGAATGTTTGATTGTCTACATGTTTTCTACATTTCATATGACAAATAAAAAGAGAATTTTATTTGTATAACAATTTTTATGTTTCTAATGACAAACAATAAAAGAGAATTTTATTTGCATAACCGTTTCTATGTTTCTAATGATAAATAAGAAAAGTGAATTTTATTTGCATAACAATTTCTATGTATCTAATGATAAATAAAGAAAAAATATTTTCTATAACAATTTCTATGCAATTCCTATGTTTACATACGTACAAATAAAAAGAGGATTTTTATCTTCAACAATTCCTATGTTCATATGTGACAAATAAAAAGATGATATTTATTTTCAACAATTTCTATGTTCATATGACAAATAAGAAGATGATTTTTATTTTCAACAATTCCTATGTTCATATGACAAATAAAAAGATGATTTTTATTTTCAACAATTCCTATGTTCATATGACAAATAAAAAGATGATTTTTATTTTCAACAATTCTTATGTTCATATGACAAATAAAAAGATGATTTTTATTTTCAACAATTCCTATGTTCATATGACAAATAAAAAGATGATTTTTATTTTCAATAATTCCTATGTTCATATGACAAATAAAAAGATGATTTTTATTTTCAACAATTCCTATGTTCATAACAAATAAAAAGAATTTTTATTTGTATATAGATTTCTATATTTAACATAACAAATGAAAAGTGATTTTTTACTTGCATACAAATTTCTATATTTAATCTAACTAATAAAATGTGAATTTTTATTTGCATACAAATTTCTAAAAATTCCATTATATTCAATCAAATCAAACAAATCACCACAAACAGCATCAACCAATTCAAATCAAATCGCATACAATACCCAACTGAATTTAACAGCTATATGTAAGAATTTCTCAACGCGACAATAATTAATCAATTTTAATTAATTAAATAAGAAACTCACATATAAGCTAAAAACAATATTTTTAGCGAACAAATATTTGTGATAATTAAATACTGATAAAAATCATGGCAGTTTATATAAAATAACTGTACAAGAGAATTTAGTGAGAGAGTTCTCACCTTGATCGGTTTCAAGGATTGTTTATTTAACGATTGGTTTTAATAAAATTAAACTTGTGTTTAATTTTATCAAAATAAAACCAACATCCTCTGTTTTAGTTTTGGCCTGCTCCATGTTGTAGAGTTTCTGATCACGATTCCAACGCTTCGGAAATCGTTGAATTCTGCTTTCATTTGAGCAAAATATGAACGTTTAAACATGAACCATTTTGGCAATATTAATTTATACAATTTAATTAATAATTACCCTAATTAATTCTATTCCCCTATTTAACCTCCTTCCCTCTCGTTTGTTCACTCATCACCGAAACCCATCGCTGCCACCAAATCCTTGATCACCGAGCCCACATCCGTCGCTTGGAAGATGATCCGCCACAACTGTAATGTCGCTTGTCCCCTCCGCCACCACCGCCCTCAAGTCCGCCACACTCACACACCCGCATCACCCAGAATACTAACTCGAACGCCAGACATTTGAGCACCAAAATCGAGAAATCCGCATCGCCTTGTCCGATCTCAACCATTGATTTTATAGCACTCATGGGGCTCTTCGATTTTGTATTTGGAGATTTGATTTTTGTTGTGTGGATTAGAAGAATTAGGTGAAAGAAATTTGGAGCTTTTCTGTCGTTCATTGTTAGATGGAAGCAGCTCAGAATGGGGAATTAGGGTTTTAGGATTATTCTACATTTATAATAAAATATTATTAATTTCACTAATTTACAAATAAACCCGTTAACTCCTAATAACTCCAAATTCAGCCCCACGAATGTAGCCCCTAGCCAAATACCCCTGTTCCAGACATAATGGACTAGGTCTCATCAGGCCATTTGATCGTTTCAGCCCATTTTTCTTTAATTATTTAACATTTAATTAAAATATAAAACATTTAATTATTTAACTTGATCGTACATTTTAATTTACCGGAGCCACATACGGACTCCAGAAATTCCCAAAAAATAAATCTAGCTATGTTTTGACGATACGGTGCTAATAAAATTAATTTCATCGAATTTGAAGACCGTTTGAAAAATGGCCTTTTTAATGGTCGATCCAATTTGACTGAAATTGACAAAACACGTTTTCCTTTGCCACGCTCACATATTAATTTCAAAAATTATGAAAATTGGAATCTTGCAATAATTTGACATTCCGGATCCAACAAAAGTGGTTTCGTCGAAAACGGAGGTCGTTTTTTTAAGGGCTTAATTATATTAAATTCCATAGCAACTTTTTCTAATTTTAAACTGGACATAACTCTTTATGTAACAACCCAGAAAATCGGAACCAATTTAAAAAATTTATTTTGGCAATTTTAATGAATTTTGAATGTTTAAATTGATTTATTTTAAATAATGATGACTAGAAATTTATTTTTGAATAGAATTAAAACGTATATATTTATTTAAATCGAAATTAGAATATAAATATTTATTTTATTTATAAAAGGGATTGGAAATGGTGCGATAGTTTGAAAATTAGATTTCAAATGAATGTACAGGATTCAAAATAAACCGGATTTTAGTAAAACCAGAAATATTTGAATCTGTTTGAAAATATCTTTCCAATGAATGTGAAAAATCCAGATTTCATAGCGGGAATAAAAAGTTATGTACAGTTGAAAATTCATAATAGTCGCTATGGAATTTATCCCTTAAAAATAGTGATTTAGCAAATGACCTCCGTTTTTGACAAGACCACTTTTTTTGGATCCAGAATGTTAAGTTATTGCAAGATTCCAATTTTCATAATTTTTGGAATCAATATATGAGCGTGGTAAATTTAAACGTGTTTGTTCAATTTAGTTTAAATTTAATCGACTGGAAAATGATCGTTTTTCAAACGGTCTCCAAATTTGACGAAATTAGTTTTGTTAGGACCGTATCGTCAAAACATAGCCAGATTAATTTTTCGGGGATATTTGGAGTCCGTATGTGGCCCCAGTGAATTAAAATGTGTGTTTGAATTTAAAATATAATGATTTATATTTTAAATTTAGCGGAAACTGATCGTAACAACAGAATTGGCATACGGCACATATCCCATTGTGTTCGGAATGGGGTAATTAGCTATGGGCGATAGTCGTTGGGTTCGATTTGGAGTCCGAACGAAAAAGCAACTTTTTGAAATATAAATTAAATTAAAAAAATAATTATATAATCTCCCCTATTCCTCTTCCTTACTCAGTCAAACCCCCTAGATATCATTCAAACCCGATTGAATTAAAAGAAGAAGAAAAATCGTGTGAACCCTAGTATGCCGCCCGTCGCTCCTCCATCGCGACACCAACCTCCGCCCCTTTGGCGCCACCGCTGCCTCTACCCTAGTCGCCCTCCACCTTTCCCCCTAAAACCTGAGAACCCAACCCGTTAGCACCTCCAAACCCATTAAACCGTCGTGCCTCTAAACAGAGCTCCACCTTACCACCAGACCACCGCTCGACCTCCCCACAACTGCGCCGCCTCCCCTGGCCTCCTCCTCCCTCCAGATCGACATCGAGAAAAATTAACAGTGAGTTTTTTTTCTTCCTAGTTTTATTTAAATAAAAACAAGCATAGTTTAAAATCCGATTGTATTTATGTAAAACATAGTTTAAAAATCAGTTTTTGTTTATAGAAAACATAGTATAAAAATTTGGTTTTTAATATATAAAACATCGCATAAAGATTAGATTTTTATGTTAATAAAGATTCAATTTTTAGTGATTTGAGACTTGATTTTTATAAATAAAAAATATTTTATTTTTATAAATATAAAGATATGATTTTTGAAAATATAAATATATGATTTTTGAACATATAAAGATATATTTTTGAAAATATGAAAATATGATTTTTATTATGTAAGTACCGTTATAAAAATGTGACTTTTATACGTATAGTGATATTATAAAAATATGATCTTTATAATATATAAAATGAAATAAAAATTTAATATTTTATATATAAAATATGATTTTTAATATATAAACATCATATTAAAAATGTGATTTTTATTGTGAACTCCGTGGAAAGGACTGCGTTGGAATTTTGGACAAATCCAGACGGTTCAGAAATTCAAAAACAGAACTGGGGGAGTGGATCCCAAAGGTGAGAACTTCTAACTTTAATTTATTTTCTAGTTAAATATATATACTACGATGCAGACGGTGCTTAGAAGCATCCAACTCCTTTTTTGAAACCATGTTTGTTTGGTTGATTGGGTTATTTAGTTGAATTTGGTTTGGGAAATGAAATAAATTGATTAGAATTGGTATGTACATGGGCGAGCCATTATTAGGCGAGGGATAAGGCTAGACCTTATTCCGGTTCTAGTATCACGCCGTTATGCTACCGAAATTTTCTAAAAATATTAGAACTATAAAAATATCACTTTTATTGTATAAATGAACTGTATAAAATATTCATGTGTTGAAGTAAATATTTTATAGTTAAAAATATAATTTTTAATGTGTATATGAATAAAATAAATATTCATTTACAAATCGGATGATTTGTTTATGTACACACATTTAACTGATATTGATTGGGATGATATATTTTACACAACGCCCGACTGCACAAATGATAATTAGTGTTTGTTGTTTGAAAACCCCACACGGGTATTGGGATGATATTGGACATACACTAATCCCAATATTTAGTTGTATGTCAATCGATCGGTTGACAGACTATTCTAAGCGTTACTTATTCATATTTAGCACTTATGCAGTTATGTAATGCACTCTGGATGATGGTTGGCTATGTTTGATTATGGTTGTGTACATGTGTGTATGAAATCCATATAAATAGAATTATATGATAATTGACTATGTCTGATTCCAATTCGGAAAGAACGAATATTTTGAAATGACGAGTAATGAATATTTTAAAATAACTAATATTTTAAAATAATATTTAGTAATGGGTCAAAATATGATTTTGATGTCCGATTTGGTACGAACACGAAAATATTTAAATATACGAAGCCGTGTTGAGTAGATTAAAGTCATTTAGACGTGAACGATATTTATATCGATTTTATCAATTTCATAATGAATATCGAAATGGAAGTGATTTCCAAATGTTATGTGTTGAAAATATTATCATTTATATATTAATGATATGGAATATTCAATTTTGATTTAAAATTGAATATGAAGTTGAAATCGTTTTGAAACCGAATTTAAAACAATTTATAAAATAAGTTTTAAATGGAAATCAATGAAATATATAATATATATATATATATTATATATATTTAATGGCCTAAATAGAACGTGCCGCGCCGCGGTAGTTCGCGAATTTTGACCATTGACTTCGAATGGACATTACGGATGATCCGACCGTCGGATTCTCCTAGAATCAGAACCGTTGGGTTTGTATTGAAAAGAGCCTTCCGATGAATATAAGAGATTTGAAATCTAATGGTTGGATTTGGAATTATGTCCAAATCAAATTAAGATAAGGTCGTTGGAAGTGCAGTCCGATGACAGTTTTTGGAAATCGACTGTACGGGCCTTGATAAAATTAATAAAAATATCAATAATTTATGTAAAATCATAATAAATGATTTGGAAAGAATTTGGGTGAAAAATTCCACATTTGTAAAGATAAAAATATATTTTATCGAAATGAACTAGTTATGAACTAGAATTATAAATCCAATATTTTTAAATAAATAAATTGGATTTGAAATGGGTTTAAAAATAACAGAATTTCCATTATATGAATTGGAATGGATTTGAATCGGAATTATCTTCAGAATATTTCGATATTGGATTTCGTGATTATACGGATATTGTGGAGGAATTTGGAAGATATATATATCGTTGTTCGCAATACGATATTTGCTGATTTCAGAATTTGATATTGAATATAAGCCGATATAATGACTATTTAGAGCCTTGTATTTAATATTGAATTGGATTTTGGGTTTTTTGTGAATGGTGTCTTCATTAACACTGTTTTTAAACCCAGTTGAGGAAAGAATAAATCTTTTAACCAAGATGTAGTGAAGTTTTCCAATTAATTAATATTTAATTGGAATTGAATAAAAGAATTTGGATTTTGGGTTTGACGTGAGTCGTGTCTTAAATAACACTGTTCTTAAACCCATGTAAAAAGAATAAATCTTTTAATTAAGATTATTAGAGTTTCCAGTTAATTAATATTTAATTGGAATAAAATGGAATGTGAATGGAGTTTATTGTGAACTGTGTTTTAACGACATTCGTTTTTTAACCCGATTTGCAGTGAAATGTGATTTGGAATTTATAAATCTTTTTATTAAGATTTAACGGAAACTTTCCAAAGTAAAGTTTTCCAATTTAATATATTAAATTGGAATTGAATGGGATTCAATTTGATAATCATCGAAATGAGCTTCTACGGAGGAAGACTGTTAATATATATGGAATTTACAAGGCTTTGTCGTTATTCCATTTATATTATTAGTCGGATATGGAAATTGATATCGATTATATAATTGATCTGTTTTTCCGTGAAGATTCCATAATTAGTTGGAATGTGATTTGGGTTTATCGTGAACTGTGTTTTAAATGACATTAGTTTTTTGACCCAGTTAAAGACAGGATTACATGTCTAAATTGCATTTCGAACTGTATGGTTGATCTCTGCTAAATATATATCTATTTGGTGGTAGAGAATTTATTCTCTTACTTGACACCCTTCTCTAAGACGTACGAGCTTAGTGGTTATATATCGACAGAAATCAATAGTACGGTGTAGATTATCGATGCAGCATGTTTGCGTTTTAAAGTTAAATAATCATTAATATTGATTTTTGGGAAGATTAAAACTAAGTGGAGTTTTAATGAATCTTTAATTAGATTGAAATGGGAATTGATAATTTAAATTATCAAATTTGGGAAATGATCGAGAACGGAGTATCACCTGTTTTGCTCCTAGCGATAGTTAAATCTTTAATTAGATTTGAACGTGAAATGATAATTAAATTTATCATAACGCAGTGGTGTTAGTTATGGAGTATTACCATTTTTGCTCCATGAGATGAATTGGTTGGGATTGGGAAATTAAACAAATGATTACATCGGTAAGGTACGCTAATCCCGACTAGTTTGGATAAACCTTAATTTGGTTTGAGTTGATATCCAAAGGAAGATTAAAGAATAAATTTACAGAATTTATCTTCGATAAAATTAATGGGAACCTTTCCCAAAGGATATAAATATTTAAATAAAAGAATATTCAGAATTGGAATGATCTGTATATTGTATTTTTATAGCACTTGTTTATTATATACGCGAGTTATTCGGAAAGGCCGAGTTTATACCCATTCCGAATAACTGATTCGACGATAAGTCAACGATGAAGATGGTGGTTGAAGACCGGAGGTGTTTACATCGTTTGGATGATTATTGATGCCTTGATTGGGCTGTACACCCAAGACAAGGTAATAAGTGGTGATCATCTAGACGTACTTGGAGATCGACCGGATATGCGAGGACCTCTCGCCTGTATTGGATATACCGAACGAGGAATAAGGTGCCTCCGGTTTCGTTCAGACCCAAAACGAACTTGTAAATGGATGTGTGTCTGTCGTTGGATTTTATTCTGTACTTACTGATCTCTATTAAATATATATCTGTTTGGCGGCGGAGAATTTATTCTCTTTCTTAACGCCCTTCGCTGAGAAGTACAAGCTCAAAGGTTATATATCGATAGACATTAGTCGCATGGCGTGAATTGTCAGTGTGTCATGCTGAGATGCAAATGACCAAGGCTTCTGTTGAAAAGCAGAGTCTTATGGTTGATGATCAAAGCACGGCTTTAACATAGCATAGCTTTATGTATAGCATTAATTCGCAGGCCTCACACCTTGGTATGAGTCAAAAACGGGATAAGGGACAGCAGGGAGTGCATGACGTTTCTTTCCAACTATGGGTGGTGTCACGGTATGAAGCCCAGACATTTATTATTTTTACCTGTGTGGTTGTTGGATTGCGAGGCGCCTCAGATATATCGGTAACTATGGAGCCGATGGATATAGGTCCTATAGGACTGGGAAACGTGTGCTCAGGATTTGCCAATCCTCACATGTAAGATAGGACCGGCCGTGCAAGATCCAGGGGTTACCCAGAGTGTGTAGTCCTGAGGCATTTGCTAGAGTGTCTCGAAGAAGAAAGGAGTACATCCGTTGCCTAGATTCATGACAGAAATCCAATTTCCAATTCATGACATTTCGGTTTTGATTGTAGAGCCTAGTATTGGCGACATGATATATGGTGCTCGTGCTGTCTAGGATTGATACATTTATATTTGAAGTTTTTTTGACACTATATACTTATAATAGTATCAAGTGATTTGTTTTAAACGTACCAAGTATGTTTGGCTATTATAAGGGAAAACCCTATCCGCCGGCTGGCGTTGCATTGTGTGATGGGACCTGGGTCTTATAATAGCTTCATTTTTTCAAAAAGCATTGTGTTGTTTATTCTATGCACTTGGGAGGAACCCCGTTCCGTGTTATACGGCGTGGTCCCTTGATTTACCTTATTTATAAAGTAAAGTTTTAAATAACTGTTTTAGTTCTCACACCAGTCACATGATTGACCTGGAGTTTATTGTTTTAACCTAAACTCTAGGTGCCCCTATTTTCAACACGGGCAGCTAGTAGTTTTGGGTTTGTAAATTTATTCTTACAGGATCCTGGTTTACAACTGGAGCTATATTCGGAAAGCTCTGTAACCATTTATCTCTTTCAGTTTTATTTTTGTATTATTTTCCATTGCATTGTAATTTGTTAATCCCT
This sequence comes from Allium sativum, assembly GCA_030737875.1. Taxonomy (NCBI): domain Eukaryota; kingdom Viridiplantae; phylum Streptophyta; class Magnoliopsida; order Asparagales; family Amaryllidaceae; genus Allium; species Allium sativum. The sequence goes on along the minus strand of CM060913.1, from coordinate 414,730,381 downwards.
GTTATTTATCAAATGTATATTATTTAATCATACTCTGTATATTCTTGTACTCTGATGTAAATTGTTGTAATAAGCAATGAAATGTTCTTCTGTTCATGTTCTGATTTGTTGTGTTCTCAGGAAATCCGTTCTTTCTCTTCTCTTCGGGGACCGGGGAAGTTCTGGTTTACAGAGCTTGAGAACAAGGCATGTAAGAACCGAACAAAAGAATTCATTAGAGATTGGATTAGTAATATCCAATGGGACTGACTTGTTAGAGATAGGATCAGTAGTATCCTAGAACGAGTGTGAAGAGTAGTGTTTTGTTTTAAAACAAAACATGAAAACAAATTTTTGTTTTAAAGATTTAAACCATTTTACACATATTTGAATATTTATTTTATATTGAATTTGGACAATCTAGTATATGAAGAATTTGCATATACGCCTAGCTAGCGTGTATACGAAGTCCCAAATATACTGAATAGATATAGAATCACAATCTAGTCGCCCGGAGACGATACTGATGATTACTATAGTATCATCAGTATTTGTTTCAAGTTTCGAAAGTGGGATTTCTATATATTTCCAATTGACTGGTGTGAGAACCAAAACTTGATAGGGTTATTCTTGTGATTTGGCACAAAAAAGATGATTTTTGAATATGTATTAAAGTTATGTGTTTGAAACGATAATCAACTAATTGATCGCTGGTTGTGTTGTTTGATTATTGGTTGGTTAATTAAAATTTTGAACCATTAGGCCAAATCGAATCAAATTTTGAACTGAATTGAAAATTGATTGAAATTGCATGCATACACATGTATATGTATTGAACAGGTCATAGCGGGGAAGCTAAGCAGAGGAATAAAATTGTATGCCCGACAAATAAGTACATGTTTACTAATTTATTGGGTTTGGATGATTTTATGAGTCGATTGGCTAGCCGCTTGGCTTTTTCATTTTGGATGATGAGGGACCTGCACGGCTAGTGGAGGTTTTAAATTTCTCCCCGTACAAAGGAGATTATGGCGAAATTTTTCAAAAATTTAGGGTGTTAGCCAACTTTTTGAAGAATTGGAAAATTCCTAGAAACTGAAAAGTTGAAGAACGAAAGCCAAACTGAAAGTTGAGTTGGTTAGTTAAACAACTTTCCGCTTCGTTCCTTTTCGAGGACGAAAAGATTTTAAGCGGGGGAGATTGTAACAACCCAAAAAATCGGAACCAATTTAAAATTTTTATTTTGGCAATTTTAATGAATTTTGAATATTTAAAATGATTTATTTTAAATAATGATGACTAGAATTTTATTCCTAAATAGAATTAAAACGTATATGTTTATTTAAATCAAAATTAGAATATAAATATTTATTTTAATTATAAAAGGAATTGGAAATGGCGCGGTAGTTTGAAAATTCGATTTCAAATTTCAAATTTCAAATGAATGTACAGGATTCAAAATAAACCGAATTTTTAGTAAAACCAGATATATTTTAATCTATTCGAAAATATCTTTCCAACGAATGTGAAAAATCCAGATTTCATAGCGGGAATAAAATTTTAAATTATCAATAATCCAGATTTCAAATTTTTAGTCGAACCGCATAAGATTTTTATACCAAATTATCAATAATCTCATTTGTCGATATACATTAGATCAGATGAAAATATATCATTCATAGGAAATCGATACAAACAACTTTTTTTAATATGGTACCCTACCGCCGAATCTGTCGATACACCTCATTTTCCCTACTTTGGCAACCCGACAATGAATACAAATTTAAAAAACGATGAACAATTTCGAACCAAAATATATAATACCACAGAACTACACCGTTCATGTCGAACAAAAATGATCACTTTTTTTTGGTTTGCTGATAACATAGGGATTTTTTTCTGTTTGAAATCGTTGGGATTTAGGATAGTATCTGATGTTATTAGCAGGGTAAAAAGGGAACGTAAAATATTAAGTACGTGACACCCCCTAACATTTTTTAATGATTGGAGTGTTTATAAAATTTGACCTCCTCCTAACAATACTTGGAGTGTCAATAACAATGCCCTTTAATATTGAATTGGATTTTGGGTTTTTTGTGAGTGGTGTCCTCATTAACACTGTTCTTAAACCCAATTGAGAAGAGAATAAATCTTTTAACCAAGATGTAGTGAAGTTTTCCAATTAATTAATATTTAATTGGAATTGAATAAAAGAATTTGGATTTTGGGTTTGTCGTGAGTGGTTTCTTAAATAACACTGTTCTTAAACCCCGTGTGAAAAGAATAAATCTTTTAATTAAGATTATTAGAGTTTCCACTTAATTAAATTTAATTGGAGTAAAATGGAATGTGAATGGAGTTTATTGTGAACTGTGTTTTAACGACATTCGTTCTTTAACCCGTTTTGCAGTGAAATGTGATTTAGAATTTATAAATCTTTTTATTAAGATTTAACGAAAATTTTCCAAAGTAAAATTTTCCAATTTAATATATTAAATTGGAATTGAATGAGATTCGATTTAATAATAATCGAAATGAGCTTCTATGGAGGAAGACTGTTAATATATATGGAATTTAAAAGGCTTTCTCGTTATTCCATTTATACTATTAGTCGGATACGGAAATTGATATCAATTATATAATTAATCTGTTTTTCTGTGAAGATTCCATAATTAATTGGAATGTGATTTGGGTTTATCGTGAACTGTGTTTTAAATGACATTAGTTCTTTAACCCAATTAAAGACAGGATTACATGTCTAACATTGCATTTTGAACTGTATGGTTGATCTCTGCTAAATATATATTTGTTTGGTGGTAGAGAATTTATTCTCTTGCTTAACACCCTTCTCTAAGACGTACGAGCTTAGAGGTTATATGTCGGCAGAAATCAACAGTACGGTGTAGATTGTCGATGCGGCATGTTTGTTGTAATAACCCGGAAAATCTGAGCCAGTTTAAAATTTTTATTTTGGCAATTTTAGCGAATTTTGAATATTTAAAATGGAATATTTTAAATAATATCGACGAGAAATTTATATTGAATATAATTCGAACGTATATATTTATATACGTCGTCGTTAGAATATAAATAATTATATATATAATTATAAATAGAATTGAAAATGGCGCGGTAGTTCGATAATTCGATTTCAAACTTCAATTGAATGTACCGGGTGCAAAACAATCCGGATTTTAGTGTAACCAAAAACATTAGGATCTAATTGATGGTATCTTTCCAACGAATCCGAAAAATCAAAATTTCATAGCGGGAATAAAAAGATACGTCCAGTTGAAAATTCTGAAGAGTCGCTATTGAATTCAGGCCCTTAAAAATAGACATTTTGCAAACGACCTCGGATTTCGACGAAACCGGTTTTGTTGGGTCCGTGACGTCAAATTATTGCTAGGTTTCAAATTTCATAATTTTCTGAATCAATATGTGAGCATGGCAAAAGAAAATGCGTTTGACCAGTTTCAGTGGATTTTAATCGACTGGGAAATGGCCATTTTTCCAACGGTCTCAGAATTCGACGAAACTAGTTTTGTTAGGACCGTATCGTCAATACAAAGCTAGAAAATATTTTTCTGGAATTTTTCTGGTTAGTATGTGACCCCGGTAATTTGAAATGTACGTTTAAAATTCAATATAATGATTTAAATGTAAATTTAACGGAAATTGATTGTAACAGCCGAATCAGCCTACGATACATATCCCATTGTGTTCAGAATGGGGGTAATTAGCTATGGACGACAGGCGGTGGGCCTCGTTTAGAGGTCGTATGTAAAAGTCAACTTTTTGTGGAGGATTAAATAAAATAAAAATAAAGAAATATAATAACTTTACTTATACCCCCTGCTATTTTTCCTCGATCAGAACATTTCTCCCTTTCCCCCCAAATCGATGATGGCCTCCATACGTCGCTCCCTCTGCCAAACCACCACCGCGCCCTAGTAGCCGTCGCTGCCTCCATCTCCACCTCCCCCTCCCCCTTTCATTCGCCGCCATCACGAAGACCAGTCCCTCTCGCGAGACCCGAAGTCGCCCATCAGCACCTCGCGAAGTCAATGCCGCTGCCACCAATTCCCGAGCTCGTGAGGGGTTCGAACGGAGCGCGCTTCCCGGCGATGGAAGAGGATGTTGAGGCTTTCATCGTGATGTAATTCGACCAGGGTCCATCCCCTTGAGATCTCCTGCGCAAGCAATGATGGGAGGCGAACTGTTTGGGGGTGAAGTACCTGTAGAAGATGAACGAGAAGACAACTACAGTGAGCAATTTTTTTTGTATATATATATACTTAATTTAAAATAATTAGCATTGTCTTTAAATTAAAATTAACATGGTTTAGAATTCGATTTTCTTTTACCTATAATGACATTAAATAATAATGTTATTTTTTTTGTTAGATATAACATTATATAAAAATGATTTTTTTATATAGATGAAATACATCATGATAAAAGTTTAGATTTTTAATAGATAAAAGATTGAATTTTTATAATGTTAAAAGACGAGATTTCTTTTAGTTAATAGAAAGAATAAAAATTAAAAATATGGTTTTACGTATAGTTTTGAAATTAAAAATATGATTTTGATTTATATGAATAGCCGATAAGGTTATGATCTTTAGTTATGTAAAGATTAGATTTTTCCTTAGGTAAAAATTAGATTTTTAATAACGTGAAGGAACGATTTTTATATGAGTGAAAGGTTCGATTTTTACATAATCAAAAATAGGATTTTTGTTCATAGAAGAGATGGGATTTTTATTATGAGATGGGCGTTGTAAAAATATAATTTTTATAAGGTAAAGGAGATAAAAATTCGGTCTTTATATATGTAGAGAATTAAAAATATAATTTTTACATGATAGGAATATTAAAAATACAATCCTTATTTTTGAAAAGGCGAAATCTTTATTTTTGAAAAGGCGAAATCTTTATATGAAGAATGGCGTGATAAAAATATAATGTTTACTATATGAACATCGATGTGAAAATATAATTTTTATCTATATAGTAGCGGTGTAAAAATTCGATTTTTATATATTAAATAGCATAGATAAAAATTCGATTTTTATATATTGAATAGCAAAGTAAAAATTCGATTTTTACATATGTAGTGGCTACAGCAACGAAGATGACAAAGATGCGATAACGATGAAGATTTCTATCAAAGAAGAGTCAAAATGATCGGATAGCTATCGGTGAGAATTTCTCACCTTTCAATTTCTTTTTCTAGTTATATATATATACTAGGATGCAGACGGTGCTTAGTAGCACCCGACACAATCGTCCACAGACCATGGACTTGTTTGTTTGATTGCAAAAATAAGTTAGATTATTTGATTGAAATTGAATTGTTTGGTGAAATGAATGGATTTGATTGATGTGTGAATGGCGTGGGCCTTCACTAGACCGGGGATAAGGCTAGGCCTCGTCCCGTTTCTAGTATCGTGCCGTTATGCCGCCGAAATTTTCTAAAATAAGTTAGAAAAATGAAAATATCATTTTATTTAAAGAATGAACTGAATAGAAATTCATATGTTAAAATAAAATGTTTTATCATTAAAAATATAATTTTTAACGTGAATATGAATATAATGAAAGTGAATAAAATAAAATATTCATTTACAAACCCGACGGTTTGTTTATGTACACCTATTTGAAGGACATTGATTGGGTCGATAAATTTTACACATCGCCCAACTGCACAAATAAAAATCTGTGTTTGTTGATTTGAAACCCCACACGGGTGTTGGGATGAAATATGAAGTTCACTCATCCTGATTGATTAAATATGTCGATCGATTGATTGACAGGCTGTTATAAGCGTTAGATATCTATATTTGATGCTTATACAGTGTAGTGCACTTTGGTTGATGATTGATTATTTTTCAATGCTATTATATACATGTGTTGTATGAAAATCCATATAATTAATATTATATGGTGATTGATTGGGCCTCATTCCAATTTAGAAAATAAAGAATAATATAAAATAAAGGTTCATGTGTTGACTGTACTCATCCGTTGAGATTAGTCATGTGTTGAACGAAATATTTTAATAATAAAATTTACATCTTTATCAATATAAAATAAAGGTTCATGTGTTGACTGTACTCAGCCGTTGAGATTAGTCATGTGTTGAACGAAATAATTTAACAAAAATAGTCACACGTGGACAATACTCATTCGTTGAGATTAGTCGTGTGTTGACAAAAATAAATATTCTTTTGTTGAATAGAATGAAGGAATATATGAAGCCGTGTTGATTAGATTAACGTCATTTTGACGTGAACGATACTTATATCGACTTTATTCATTTTGAAATGAATATTGCAAAACGATTTCGAAATGAATTGAATATAAAACGATTTCGAAATGAATTGAATATGAAATGAAATTTGAATTGAATCGAATAGAAAACCAATTTGAATTGAATCGAATAGAAAACCAATTTGAATTGAATCGAATAGAAAATCAATTTGAATTGAATCGAATAGAAAACCAATTTGAATTGAATCGAATAGAAAACCAATTTGAATTGAATCGAATAGAAAACCAATTTGAATTGAATCGAATATGAAACGAAAACGAAATTGAGTTGAATAGAAAACCAATTTGAATTGAATCGAATAGAAAACCAATTTGAATTGAATCGAATAGAAAACCAATTTGAATTGAATCGAATAGAAAACCAATTTGAATTGAATCGAATAGAAAACCAATTTGAATTGAATCGAATAGAAAACCAATTTGAATTGAATCGAATAGAAAACCAATTTGAATTGAATCGAATAGAAAACCAATTTTAATTGAATAGAAAACCAATTTGAATTGAATCGAATATAAAATGATTTCGAAATGAATTGAATAGAAAACGAATTGAATTCAAATTGAATGGAAAACGAATTGAATTCAAATTGAATCGAAAACGAATTTAATTCAAATTGAATGGAAAACGAATTGAATTCAAATTGAATAGAAAACGAATTGAATTCAAATTGAATGGAAAGCGAATTGAATTCAAATTGAATAGAAAACCAATTTAAATTGAATATATAACGAATTTGATTTGAATTGAATATATAACGAATTCGAAATTGAATTGAAAACGAATTGAAATGAATTCAAATTGAATTGAAATTTGAATTGAATAGAAATGAAAGTAAAAAGAATTTATAATAGAAAATTCAATTTCGATTTAAATTTGAAATGGAAGCTGAAATTGTTTTTGAAACGAATTTAAAACGATTTATAAAATTCGTTTTAAATAGAAATCGATGAAATATATATTATATATATTATATATATAATATAATGGCCTGAATAGAACGCGCCGCGCCGCGGCAGTTCGTGAATCTCGACCATTTATTTCAAACGGACATTACGGGAGATCCGACCGTCGGATTCTCCTAAAACCGGAACCGTTGGGTTCGTATCGAAAAGAGCTTCCTAACGTATATTAGAAATTTGAAATCTAACGGTTGGATTTGGAGATACGTCCAAATCAAATTTGAAAAAGGTCGTTGTAAGTGCAGTTCGATGGCCGTTGATGGAAATCGACTGTACGGGCCTTGATAAAATTATTAAAAATAGTAATAATTTGTGTAAAATCAGAAGAAATGATTTGGGAAAATTTGGGATGAAAAACTCCATATTTGAAAAGATAAAAATAGATTTTTATCGAAATGAACTAGTTTGAACTCAATTTAAAACCCGGGTTTTTATTTTTAAATAAATAAATTAGATTTAAAAAGGGGTTTTAAATAATTGGAATTCCTAATATATTTGATTTGAATTGAACTAGAATTGATTTGTGGGTTTATCATGAACTGTGGTTTAAACAACACTAGTTCTTTAACCCGATGGTAAATAGAATGTGATTTGGGTTTGTCGTGAACGGTGTTTTAAATGACATTAGTTCTTTAACCCAATAAAAGGAGTTTTAACGAATCTGCAATTAGATTGAAATGTGAATTTACAATCTAAATTATCAAATTTAGAAAACGAGCGAGAATGGAGTATCACCAGTTTTGCTCCAAAGCGGTAGTTAAATCTTTAATTAGATTTGAACGTGAAATGGTAATTTATTTTACCGATAACACCATAGTATTAGATATGGAGTATTACCAGTTTTGCTTCATGGGATGAATAGGTTGGGATTGGGAAATAAAATAAATAATTACGTCGGTGTGGTTCGCTAATCTCGACTAGTTTAGAAAACCATAATTTGGTTTGAAACGACATCCAAAGGAAAAGTAAAGGATAAATTTTAAAGAATTTATCTTGGATAAAATTAATGGGAACTCTTCCCAAAAGATGTGGATATTTATATAACAGAATATTCAGAATTGGAATGAGGCGTATGTTGTGTTTGTGTAACATTTGTTTTTAATATACGCGGGTTGTTCGGAAAAGCCGGGTTTACACCCATTCTGAATAATCGATTCGACGATATGTCGAAGATGAAGACGGTGGTTGAAGACCGGAAGTCTTCACATCGTTTGGATAATTACTGACGATCCTGATTGGGCTGTACACCCAAGAGGATGGAAATAGTTGGTGGTCGTCCAGACGTACTTGGAGATGGATGGATATGCGAGGAAAGTGCCTCCGGTTTCGTTCAGACCCAGAACGGACTTGTAAATGGATTGTGTGTCTGACATTGGATTTTATTCTGTGTTGATTGATTTCTATTAAATATACATCTGTTTGGCGGCGAAGAATTTATTCTTTTGCTTAACGCCCTTCTCTGAGACGTACGAGCTCAGAGGTTGTATATCGATGGACATCAGTCGCATGGCATGAATTGCCTGTGTGGCACGCTAAGATGCAATGATCAAGGCTTCTGTTGAAAAGCAAAGTCTTGTGGTTGATGATCAAAGCCCGCCTACGTGGCAGCTTTGTGTATAACGTGAATTCGCGAGCCTCACACGTCGGTATGAGTCAAAAACGGGATACGGACTATAGGGAGAGCACGACGTTTCTTTCTAGCTTTGGTGGTGTCAGTGACTTACCAGCCCTAACATTATATACTTTTCACCTTTGTGGTTGTTGGATGAGGCGCCTCGATTATAGGTCTGTAAGGACCGGGAAACGTGTGTTCAGGAATTTCCAATCCTCTAACGTAAGTGAGGACCGGCCCTGAAGATCCAGGGGTTGCCCAGAGTGCGTAGCCCTGAGACATTTGCTAGAGTGTCTCAAACGCAGAGAGGAGCTTGCCCCTTGCCTCGACTCATGACGGAAATTCAATTTCCAATACGTGTATTTCGGCTTTATTTGTAGAGCCTAGTATGGCGACATAGTGGTATGGGGCACTTATGCCGTCTATGATTTATATTTATGATTGAAACTGTTTTGACACTATACACTTATTATAGTATCAAATGATTTGTTTTAAACGTACCAAGCATGTTTGGCTATTATAAGGTAAAACCCTATCCTCCGGCTTGCGTTGCATTGTGTGATGGGACTTGGGTCTTATAATAGCTTCATTTTTCGAAAAAGCATTGCGTTGTTTATTCTATGCACTGGTATTCATGGGAGAAAACCCGTTCCGTGTTATACGGCGTGGTCCCTTGAATTACTCTCTTTTAAAGTAACGTTTTAAATAACTGTTTTAGTTCTCACACCAGTCACATGACTAACCTGGAGTTTATTGTTTTAACCTAAACTCTGGGTGCCCTTATTTTGACACGGCCAGCTAGTAGTTTTGGTTTTGCAGATTTATATTCACAGGATCCTGGTTTACAGCTGGAATGATATCCGGAAAGCTTTGTATCCGTATATCTCTTCTAGTTGTGTATTGTATTATTTTCCGCTGCGATGTATTTAAATGTAATTTAAATCTCTGATATTTCTGTGTAATATTTATTCATACTCTGTATATTCTTGTAATCTGATGCATTGTTGTGATATATAGTGAAATGTTCTTTCGTCTGCGTTCTGATTTGTCTTGTCCTCACAGTAATTCGTTCTTTCTCATCTCTTCGGAGACCGGGGAAGTTTCGGGTTGCTTCATTTTTTTTTAAAATTAAATAATCATTCATATTGATTTTTAGGAAGATTAAAACTAATTGGAGTTTTAATGAATCTTTAATTAGATTGAAATGGGAATTGATAATTTAAATTCTCAAATTTGGGAAATGATCGAAAATGGAGTATCACTAGTTTTTCTCCTAGCGATAGTTAAATCTTTAATTAGATTTGAATGTGAAATGGTAATTAAATTTACCAATAACACCTTGGTGTTAGTTATGGAGTATGACCAATTTTGCTCCATGGGATGAATAGGTTGGGATTGGGAAATTAAACAAATGATTACTTCGGCAAGGTGCGCTAATCCGACTAGTTTGGATAAACCTTAATTTGGTTTGAATTGTTATCCAAAGGAAGATTAAAGAATAAATTTAAAGAATTTATCTTTGATAAAATTAATGGGAACCTTTCCCAAAGGATATGAATATTTAAATAAAAGAATATTCAGAATTGGAATGAGGCGTATGTTGTGTTTTTATAGCACTTGTTTATTATATATGCGAGTTATTTGGAAAGGCCAGGTTTATACCCATTCTGAATAACTGATTCGATGATAATCGACGATGAAGATGGTAGTTGAAGACTGGAGGTCTTCACATCATTTGGATGATTACTGATGTCTTGATTGAGTTGTACACCCAAGAAAAGGTAATAAGTGGTGATCGTCCAGACGTACTTGGAGATCGACCGGATATGCGAGGACCTCTCTCCTGTATTAGATATATGAGACGAGGAATAAGGTTCCTCCGGTTTCGTTCAGACCCAGAACGAACTGTTAAATGGATGTGTGTCAGACGTTGGATTTTATTCTGTGTTGATTGATCTCTATTAAATATATATCTGTTTGGCGGCGGAGAATTTATTCTCTTGCTTAACGCCCTTTGCTGAGACGTACGAGCTCAAAGGTTATATATCGATAGACATCGGTTGAATGGCGTGAATTGTCAATGTGGCATGCTGAGATGCAAATGATCAAGGCTTCTGTTGAAAAGCAAAGTCTTATGGTTGATGATCAAAGCATAGATTTAATATAGCATAGCTTTGTGTATAGCATTAATTCATGGGCCTCACACCTCGGTATGAGTCAAAAATGGGATAAGGGACAGCGGGGAGTGCATGACGTTTCTTTCTAGCTATGGGTGGTGTCATGGTATGGAGCCCAAACATTTATTATTTTTACCTATATGGTTGTTGGATTGCGAGGCGCCTCAGATATATCGGTTACTACGGAGCCGATGGATATAGGTCCTATAGGACCGGGAAACGTGTGTTCAGGATTTGCCAATCCTCAAACGTAGGAGAAGACTGGTCCTACAAGATACAGGGGTTACCCTGAGTGTGTAGTCTTAAGGCATTTGCTAGAGTGTCTCAAAGCGGAAAGGAGTACATCCCTTGCCTAGACTTATGACGGAAATCCAATTTCCAATATGTGACATTTCGGTTTTGATTGTAGAGCATAGTATTGGAGACATGATATATGGTACCCATGCCGTCTACGATTGATACATTTATATTTGAAGTTGTTTTGACACTATACACTTATAATAGTATCAAATGATTTGTTTTAAACGTACCAAGAATGTTTGGCTATTATAAGGGAAAACCCTATCCTCCAGCTTGCGTTGCATTGTGTGATGGGACCTGGGTCTTATAATAGCTTCATTTTTTCAAAAAAGAATTGCGCTGTTTATTCTATGAACTGGTATTCTTGGGAGGAAACTTTTCCGTGTTATACTGCGTGGTCCCTTAATTTACCTTATTTATAAAGTAAAGTTTTAAATAACTGTTTTAGTTCTCACACTAGTCATGTGCTGACCTGGGGTTTATTGTTTTAACCTAAACTCTGGGTGCCCCTATTTTCCACATGGGCAGCTAGTAGTTTTGGGTTTGCAAATTTATTCTTATAGGATCCTGGTTTACAACTGGAGCTATATTCGAAAAGCTTTATACTCGTTTTTCTCTTTCAGTTGTGTTTTTGTATTATTTTCCGCTGCATTGTAATTTGTAAATCACTGTCATTTATCAAATGTATATTATTTGTTCTTAATCTATATATTCTTGTACTTTGATGCAAATAGTTGTAATTAGCAATGAAATGTTTTTCTGTTCACGTTCTGATTTGTCATGTTCTCAGGCAATCTGTCCTTTCTCTTCTCTTTAGGGACCGGAGAAGTTCGAGTCGTTTCACTTTATTCCCGCTATGAAATTTGGATTTTTCACATTCGTTGGAAAGATATTTTTAAACAGATTTAAATATTTTTGGTTTAACTGAAATCCGATTTATTTTGAATCCTGTACATTCAGTCAAAGTTCAAATTCATATTTTCAAACTACCATGCTACTTCTAACTCCTTTTATAATTAAAACAAATATATTCGTTCTAACTTTGATTTAAATAAATTTTTAGTCGTTATTATTTAAAATAAATCATTTTAAATATTCAAAATCCATTAAGATAGCTACAATAAAAAATTTAAATTGGTTCAGAATTACTGGGTTGTTACACTTTATTTGATTATTAAATAATATGAATATCATGAAACAACTGTTAAACATCAAAATAAAAATTAATTAATTACTAAATAAATAATTTAATTTGAAATTAATATATAAATTAATATCTAAGTAATCTATAACCTTCAAGTAAATAATTACATATTTATTTAATGTTTAAAATAATAAGTGAATATCAAATAACCTTTAAAATAATAATTAAATAATAATTACTCCTTAAATAAATGATTAGAACACAAATTAATCTTTATTGAATAATTAAATATATAATTAAACGTTATTAGTAAATAAACAAACCTTAATTAAGCTACTAAATTAAAACTGAACTTAATTAATGATAATTGATATTAAAAACCTTATTAAATATATAACTAATGTAAATGGTCCTAGTTAAGAACTTAATCATAATAATAGTATCACTAAATGATGACCAACCTTTAAAAATCCTCAAACTGTAATTAGCTTTCTTAATTAGAACTTAAGTAAGAAAAGTTCATTAATTGATTAGTATTTGAATTACGTTTTGTAATCTATTAAACAATCATTAAATAAATAATTAATCTATTAAATTATGATAATTACCTGTTAATAATTTAAAAGTTTTCAAACATTTTCAAGCCATACTTAAGTTAAAACTAAGATTTAGTTACAAAAATAGTTCATTTTCACGAATTACACTTGTGGTGACCATCCTTGTAAAACACGTAATTTAAAAAATCAAATTTTTATACAAAACAACTTTTAATGATCATTTCTTAAACACGTAAACTATTCTAAAAATTTATTAATAAGATTTGAAAACAAGGAGAGAAATTGAAAACCAAAACTAAATAAAACTTAAAATTTTCTTCTTTAGAAACTTAAAATTAAAAAGTATCGAATTTTTTACAAAGGAATTCAAAATCCATGTCCAAATCAAGATTCATGTTTTCATACGCTAAATCCCGATCATAATTCCAACTACATATTATTACAATCGTTACTTTATAAATGAATCAACTTCACTAACTTTTCTTAACTTCTATTTTCAAGATCGTAATACAATATAACATAAAAGAATACACATACAACTTTTTGACATAAATATCACAAAATTTATATCAAGCAACACTAGATTTTCGTAACAATAATATAATGTAAAGTTGTAAACTTTATAAATAAAATTGGTTTCATTCTTACCTTAATTAAACAAAATACTTCAAACATCGCTAGAACCCCTAGATCTTGCCCTATTCATATCGTAGAAAATAGATTTTTTTTATCATCATCGTAGAAAAAGGAATCAGCCATGTTTATGTTCCCAATCAAAGTGATAAAATTTTAGGTTGTTACATTCTTCCCCCTCAAAAAAATTTCGTCTCGAAATTTCACTATAAGGACACCTTAATGCGATAAATAAGTATACATGATGTTCATGGATAATTCATATGGAAATCTTAATTCATTCTCCACTGGAATACAACACCTAACTTATAACTAAAACAAGTTAACCATTTCCTTAGTACGAGCCCGAATAAGGCTTCTTGATTAGGAACATCAGTTTTCCCTGTACAGCTATAATATTATAAAAGAAAATTTTGGTGCCATTACCAACAATTATTATCAAGTGCTTGCATTCCAAAATCGAGTAATAAATTCTTATTTGAAGCGGTGTAAAACACCTCAAAGTCATGTGAATTTTAGATCAAAAATATAAGGAAAGAAATGATCTACGTTTAACCCACAAGATTATATTATTTATCTTTACTAATTCTGGTTCGTTATATTGCTACAACTTAAGAGTATATACCCCTATCTTATTTAACATCTATTTTGAATTTAATTGTCTTAAGAAAATTTAAGACTCTAATGCCTGGTTTTATTTAAAAATATTTCTTAAAACCAAATTATATATTTTAATCATGTATATACACACACACATAATCTGAGTAGCCCAAAAATAATAAAAGGAATAGGCACTACCAAATAATATTATACATTTCCTTACCAATAAAGGTAATACTTAAGAGAAGTGTTTACCATCCAAACACATTTACTGCCCAGTTTTAAGTTATTTTCGAGTCACTTGTACAAGTTAACTTAAAATAATTTTCATTTTTAAATCCCATTCTTGAGACAGTAGTATATATATATATTTCTGAAGTTAATATTTCTTGTTACAGTTTCGTTCAGATATGAACAAGTTTCGACCATAAAATGATAAGGGGAATAGTTTGCTTAGTGCCTCACAACATTTTCCTGGACAAACATCAGATTATCTCTTAGAAGGTTATTTGGATTACTATAAAATAAATTAAAACTCCTTCCTCTAACCCACCGAAGAAAATAGATTCCATAATATCTTATCCCTTAAATTTATGTTACTTAACCAATATTATACTGGTATTACTTTGGAAACCATTTTCAAAGGCATTCAGTTCCCAAATTAAATTCTCTTTATCTAAACCCCACATAATTACCAATTAAAATTTTATTATAACATTGATACCGAATGCCTTATTATTAAATTGTAAAACTATGTGTCCTCCTAATGTTTTTTTAAACCTTATTCAGTTAACCTCATTGAAGGGAAACTACCTAACAATAGTCAATGGTCAATCTGGATGTGCACGACTATACCAACCTATAATGAAAATAAAAGAACATTATATTTCCCTAACTGTAAACACTTAAAAACTATACTATTTTTGAAAAATCAATTTTGTATATAGAAAATATATTCCTAGCTAAAATTATTTCATTTATCAAAATTTCAAATTTTGTGTACCAATCTTTCTATTCGGGTATTTAGGAAACCTTACCGAAAGCATTGTATCAATGAGAAATTTGAAAATTTTAACTCTACATACCATTAATATGGATTATTTTATATCTCTAACAAATATGTTCCCTCATATATATAATACACTCATACTCATATTAGGATCTCCCTTACCCTATCTCAAATGAGTTAACACTACCGGACCTAATGTCCCCGTTCAATCTTCAGTTTAATTTCAAACGTAACGTTCACCCTCCCTTTCAACCAAAGGGTGCTGACTACGCATGGTACCTCAAATCTGATTTTATTATATAGCCTCTTGGCCCATGAACCAACTTATAAAGGACATGTAACAGTAAGAGTCCAAGCTTTTGTAGAGCTTATGAAGCGATAACTGTTACCATACATGAACCTCACGACTAGATTTGATAATCGGTTATTTGACTATAAAATAATGCACATAATACAATTCGAGATTTATTACCGGTAGTAATTGTTACACCCCACGTCCGTTAATGTCACTCTTTATCAGAATGCATTAAGTTCCGTGAAGCGATGTAGGTAAACAGAAATAGAATATCACAAGACAGGTATAAAAATAACAGTGGAAAACTTAAAACATAATTATTTAGTAGAAAAACATCGTAGTCTCAAAACCAGTTACAACATCAGGCTAAAATACTGAAACCAAGTACATTAAACCAAAGCATCTGCCTTGCGCTAAAAACCATCGGAGTATAGAAATGTAAAATCATAATCCCCAATAACAAACATAATAAAGTAGACAGGTAGTCGAAGTGATACATCAAAGCAGATCCAGATCCAAGCAGAAACAAAAGTGAGAGAAAGTCCTAATCACGCCTGAGCGTTCCTGAAGCGACCTGAACTTCCCCGTGAAGGAAATAACGGATTGCTTTGAGAACAAGACGAATCAGAACACAAACAAAAGAACATATCACTGCTTATTACAACAATTCCATCAGAATACAAGAAAATACAGAGTATGAATAAATATTACACATTGGATAAATATCAGAGATTTAAATTACATTTAAATACATAGCAACAGAAAAACAACACAAAACACAACTGAAAGCAATACACGGATACAGAGCTTTCCGAATATCGTTCCAGAGGTAAACCAGGATCCTGTGAATATAAATCTGCAAAACCAAAACTACTAGCTGCCCATATGGGAAATAGGGGCACCCAGAGTTTAGGATAAAACAATAAACTCCAAGTCAGTCATGTGAGTGGTGTGAGAACTAAAACAGTTATTTAAAAATTTACTTTTAAATCAGATATATCATGGGACCACGCCGTATAACATGGAATGGGTTTCCTCCCAAGAATACCAGTGCATATAACAAAACAGCGCAATGCTTTTTGGAAAAATGAAGCTATTATAAGACCCAGGTCCTATCATACAATGCAACGCAAGCCAGGGGATAGGGTTTTCCCTTATAATAGCCAAACATGCTTGGTACGTTAAAACAAATCATTTGATACTATTATAAGTGCATAGTTTTTAAAACAACTTCAAATATAAATGTATCAATCCTAGATGGTATGTATCATGTCGCCAGTACAAGGCTCTACAATCAAAACCGCAAATGTAACGTATTTGAAGTTGGATTTCCATCTGTGAACCAAGGCGAGGTATCGTCCTTACCGCTTCAAGACTGTCTAGCCCGAACCTCAGGATTAGAGCACAAGTGACCCTTGGATCGTCAGGGCTGGTCCATACGAAGTAGATTAAAATGCCTGAACATGTGTTTCCCCGCCCTATGGGGCGTAAACTGGTTACATCCCGACCAAACTATCAGCCCCGGAATGACCGATATGACCGAGGCGCCTCGCTATCCATCATCCACATAAGTAAAATGCCAGGGCTAGTAAAACGATGACACCACTCCTAGCTAGAAAGAAACGCATGCCCTCCTTGATGTCCTCTCCCGTTTCTGGTTCACACCGGGGTGTGAGGCTCGTGAATTAACGCTACACAAAGCTACGCTATATTAAAGCCATGCTTTGATCATCAACCACAAGAACCTGCTTTTCAACAGAAGCCTTGATCATTTGCATCTCAGCATGCCACACAGGAAATTCATGCTATGCAACCGATGTCTATCAATCACACAGAATGAAATTCGATGTCTGACACGCAACCATTTACAAGTTCGTTCCGGTCTGAACGAAATCGGAGGCACCTTATTCCTACCCCATATGTTCAATACAGGGGAGAGGCCCTAGCATATCCGTCGATCTCCAAGTACGTCTGAACGATCACCACTTATTACCTCGTCTTGGGTGTACAGCCCAATCAAAACATCAGTAATCATCCAAACGATGTGAAGACCTCCGGTCTTCACCCACCGTCTTCATCCTCGACACATCGTCGAATCAGTTATTCAGAATGGGATAAACCCGGTCTTTCTGAATAACTCGCGTATATAATAAACCAGTGCTATTAAAACACAACATACGCCTTATTCCAATCCAGAATAATCCTTATTCAAATATTCTTATACTTTGGGAAAGGTTCCCATTAATTTTATCAAAGATAAATTCCTTAAATTTTTTCTTCAATCTTCCTTTGGATATCATTTCAATCTAATTAAAGATGCATTAAAACTCCACTTGGTTTTAATCTTCCCAAAAATTAATATTAACGATTATTTAACTTAGGAAATCATATCCTGTGTTTAACTGGGTTAAAGAACCAATGTCATTTAAAACATGGTTCACGATAAACCCAAAATCACATTCCATTCCATCAGCCTTTAACCGTAAATTAGCAAGTGAACAATTCCCAAATTATTAACCCCGAAGACCGAAACCAATATTAGATCAATACACAGGAAACCATTCAACTTAACTGATCTCCAGTTAGTTTCTGATTTTCTAAACTCCGTTGGGGTCTAAGAACAGTATTATTAAAGATACCATTCACGACAACCCAAAATCACATTCCATTAACAATGGAATCTTCATGGAAAACAAATCGATATGTATAATCAATATATACTTCCATATACAACCGATAATATCAATGGAATAACGATAAGGCCTTTTAAATTACATATATATTAACCGTCTTCCTCTACAGAAGCTTACTTCGATTTTTACCAAATTGAATTCCAATCAATTCCAATTTAATATGTTAAATTGGAAAACTTTACTTTTGGAAAATCTCCTTCAAATCTTAACATAAGACTTATAAATTCCAATTCCCATTTCACTGTAAATCGAGTTAAAGAACGAAAGTCGCTAAAACACAGTTCACAACAAACCCAATTCACATTCCATCAGTCTCTAACCATAAATTAGTAAGAGAACAATTCCGTAAGTGTTAACCCCAAAGGCCGAAACCAACATCAGATCAATACCCAGGAAACCATTCAACTTAACTAATCTCCAGTCAGTTTCAAATTTTCTTAACTCCATTGGGTTTAAGAACAGTATTATTAAAGATACCATTCACGACAAACCAAAAATCCAATTTGATATTAAATACAAGGCTCTGAATAGAAAATATATCGGCTTATATTCAATATCAAATTCTGAAACCAACAAATATCATATTGGAATAACGATATATATCTTCCAAATTCCTCCATAATATCTGTATAATCACGAAATCCAATATCGAAATATTCCGAGGATAATTTTGATTCAAATCCATTCCAATTCATATATTGGAAATTCTGGTAATTTTTAAAACCATTTCAGAACCAATTTATTTATTTAAAAATATTGGATTATAATTCTAGTTCGTAACAAGTTCATTTCGATAAAATATATTTTTATCTTTTCAAATATGGAATTTTTCATGCCAATTCTTTCCAAATCATTTATTATGATTTTACACAAATTATTGATATTTTTAATAATTTTATCTAGGCCCGTACAGTCGATTTCCATAAATGGCCATCGAACTGCACATACATCGACCTTTTCCAAATTTGATTTGGATATAATTCCAAATCCAACCGTTAGATTTCAAATCTCTAATATTCTTTAGAAAGCTCTTTTCGAAATGAACCCAAAGGTTCTGGTTTTAGGAGAATCCGACGGTCGGATCTCCCGTAATGTCCGTTCGAAGTCAATGGTCAAAATTTGTGAACTGCCGCAGCTCGTTCTATTCAGGCCATTATATATATATATATATATATATATATATATATATATATATGTTAGCCCACTTTGTGAACTGGGCAACACAAAGTCGAGATGTGAAACATTGAAGAACTTAGAGAGCATTATAGCGGGTCGGATCGGAGGAATGTTGCGGATCGGATCGGAGATACGTTGTTGATCGGATCGGAGTGCCGCTACAATTTGGTTCAAGGAGACACTGCTATCCGGATCGGAGCGTTGCTTACTGTTAATCGGAGCGGAGGGCCACCCACTTGCTACAGAGATAGATTGGAACGGAGCGGAGCAAAGTAAATAAAGATTTAGTTCTAAGTTAATCCGGGTCGGATCGGGTACTCCGATCCGAACCCCCTGTGCAAGCTCTTCCGAACCGAACCAGTAATCTAGATCACTTTCCCCCATGATCGCCTGAAGATGCGGAGCGGTTGTGACCAGTTCCTACCCACAACGTCCACTGCTCTGATGTGTTGTCAACACTGAAATCCATTCGAACTCGAGGCTGATGGGATGGATGACACGTGGCTCCGATCCGGATCGGGTTCTGAGCGAATTTTCACCTATAAATACCCTGTCTGGAGACAATGAAAAGGATCTTCTTTTTGGCACTTTGGGAGTTCAACCACCTTCATAAACCGAATTCCAGCACTCCTGGATAATCCAAATCGTCTTTCAACATTTGTTTTGAGACAATTGAGTGAATGTATGTGAGTTGTGAGTGAAATTGAGTGAATATCTCATTGTAATTGCAACCATATCATTGAGAATAGTGATTGAAAAGTGGACGTAGGCTTTTATTCGCCGAACCACTATAAATTCTGTGTCTCTATTTTATTTTTGATCTTATTTCATTCTGCTTTTAGTCAATTTGGGTGTTAGAACCACTTTTTGGTCTAACATTTTGGTGCTTTCACTGAGAACCATCTGAATTCTTTGTTTTTCGGGATTATCGTTCTACTTTTTGGACCATTGAGTTCAAAGAAGTTAATCCTCAAGTTTCGACGTTCTTGAATATTTGTTGAATTGATTGTGGAAGAACTATGGCTAAAGGAAAAGGTAAGGAAGTTCAAACTAGTCGAGGAAACGGAGTTGGTGAAGATCAGCAAAATGCAGTTGTGACAAGGTCTCGTGGGCAGAGCTCAGTAGCAGGACGAACTGATACAGGAAATCCGAACCGCACTCAGGGGGAGAACTCCGATCCGATCCGAGTAGGAGAATCTGAAGCAGTGCATTCCCCCAACCTGAACCGACCCGAGCAGCTCGCCCTACACCGACCCAAACAGGCTTTCCAGCTCCGACCCGAACAGGCTTCCCAGCTCCGACCCGACCCGATTTCCCTTCTCCGAACCGACCCGACATTTGGTGATGTTGGAACTTCTACTCGAGCCCCCACAAATGCTCCGATTCCAGCCACTAGAGTCAATGATCAGATCAATCCAGCCGCACCTATTACTCAAGGAGATTTCTCGCGCCTACTTGACATGCTTGAGAGTACCAGGGAGGCTATGAAAATCCACGAGCGTACCAACCTCATGATGCAAGAAAACATGAGACTCATGAGCAGGGAAATTAGCGAACTCCGTAGACAGAGAACCCCATCCCCGGTTCGCCACACACCAACGGATCAGTCTTCTTCTTCCGAGGAAGAACGACCCCGTGAAAGAAGGCCGCTCGAACGACCTCAGAATTTGGAGCAACTGACGTTCGGATCTTTGGGGTCCCGTGAGGGTATTGCACGAGCACTAGGAACCAATGATCCAGGCTTGAGAGACCCTAACCATACTAATCCTACTCAGGGGCAGACGCTCCAACCCCCTCCTCCCGAGATCGACCGGGGGCGTAGGGAACGAAACAGAGCAGAAGCAGCTCAAAGAAGAAGGGCATCTCCTGAACAAGAGCCCAGAAGGAACACAGATACCAGAGCCAGGGAGCCGGAACGGCCCCTAACTAATGCTGATGTACAGGCAATGGTACGCCAGATTATGTCCGAAAGCTGGAACTATACCAATGAAGATTATGGCATTGAACGAAGCCATACTACTTTCACTGACGACATCCTCAATTTTCAGTTTCCCCGACGTTTTAATCTGCCGTAGATGGACAAGTACAATTGGAAAACCGATCTGGGACAACATTTGATGCGATACTCGTGGCTCATGAATGCTGTTGCTGCTCCGGACGCAGTGAAGTGTAAAGCATTCCCGATCTATTTAGAAGATGTGGCGCTGCTATGGTTTACCCGACTTCCCCCTCATTCAATATCGAATTACAGGGAATTGAGCGAACGTTTCATGAATCAGTTCCGACTCCATACCCGAAAGTCTAAGAGTGTTATTGAATTATCAAGAATTAAGCAGGCGCCAGGAGAGTCTTTGAGGTCATATCTCGACCGCTTCAACTTAGCTGTGACTGAAATTAGTGACCCGCATGAGCCCACCATCTTGATGGCTTTGATGGAAGGAGTTGATCCTGACTCCGAGTTTGGAGATTACCTTTCTGGAAAGACACCTTCCACGAGAGAGTTATTTTATGAAAATGCCGATATTCACTTAAAACGAGAGGAGGCCAGGGCAAACCGAAAGAGAAAGTCTGAAGCGGCTTCAAAAGAAAATATTCAAAGTAACGTCGCCGTGAAGCAGTCTGGGGAAAGTTCCGGAAAAGTTGAAGTGAATGTGGGAAACAAGAGTGGAAACAACAATTCTGGAAACGGGGGCAACAACAATAACAGTAACGCGAATGGTAACAGAAGAAATAGAAATAGGGGAAGTGATCCTAACAAAAGACCCCGATTCCAGACTTATGAGAATTATACACCGTTGAACGACACTCTGGAGAACATTTACTTGGATACATATAATGTTTTGCAATATAAAAGACTGCCACATCGCGACTCAACGGAGAAAGAAATGGCAACTGGTAAGTTTTGTTTGTTTCATGGAACTCATGGGCATTCAACAAATGAATGTCGACATTTGAGAGACTTGATTGAGAAGCTGCTGCGCGAAGGGAAACTGGATGAATATAAGGTTTCCCCGAGGGACAGGGGGCAAGGAGAGCAGGCTCCAAAACAGATTCAATCTGCTCCCAAACCTACAGCGCAACAGAAAGGCAAGGGAATTGTTATCAACTCCATAGTGGGTGGACCCCACCTAGCAATCCGTAGTTTTAGAGCAATGGATCAATATGTGAATGCTGCCAAGCACGTAGATGTGGATGAATGTGATGATTTAGAAGATATCGCTCCCATAAAACAGCAGAAGACAATGTTTGACGACGTGGTATTCCGTAGCAGAGATAATGCCGAGATCCAGTCACCCACCAACGATCCGTTGGTTATTACTACCACCATTGGGCCGGCCTTGGTTCATAAGGTGTTAGTAGACAATGGAAGCTCTGTTAATATTTTATTTAAAAAGTCATTCGATCAGATGAAGCTAGAATCTGAAGATTTGAAGCCATGCGAAGGTTGGATCCGAGGCTTCAATGGGGCATCGACAGCTCCAATAGGGTACATAGAATTGCCCGTAACCTTGGGGCAAGGAGAACGCCGAAGAGTACGGATGCTTCAGTTTGTAGTGTTGGATGTAGATTCGCCTTATAATGCATTTTTGGGAAGGCCTGCCCTTGCTGAGTTCAGGGCTTGCATCGCCCCTTGGTGTTTATTGCTTAAGTTCCCAACTGAAGCCGGAACTGGAGTAATGAGAGGGGATCAAGTCTCCGGACGGGCCTGCTATGTTGCCGAATTAAAGATGTTGATGAAAGGACTTAACATCGAGAGTAAATATGCCTCGCCTCCTCCGAAGGAGGGCTCGGTGTAGCAATTAGAGGGATCGGCCCCGAAGGAGTTGCCCAAAGGAACGCCTGAAGACCTGGATCCCAGAAAAGACGAGGAACCAAAGACTAGAAATGCAACTCCTAATGAAGCGACAATGGACATTCCTATTGATAAAGCTGATCCAACAAGAGTTTTGAAGATTGGATCTCAGTTGGATCCACGTCGGGCCGAAGAACTAACGGACTTCTTGAAGGCGAACTTGGACGTGTTTGCCTAGACTCACGCTGACATGTGTGGGATATCGCCATCCATCATAAGTCACTCACTAAATGTAAACCTGAAACACCCGCCTGTGAAGCAAAAGAGACGTATGCTGGGCCCAGAGAGGTCGGCTGCTCTCAAAGAAGAAGTGGAGAAGCTGAAACAGAATGGATTTATTCGAGATTCGACATATCCCGACTGGATATCGAATCCCGTCTTAGTAAAGAAGCCGAATGGAAAGTGGCGGACTTGCATTGATTTTTCAGATTTGAACAAAGCTTGCCCGAAAGATAGTTTCCCACTTCCCAGGATTGACCAGCTTGAAGATTCGACAGCGGGACATGAACTTCTCTCTTTCATGGATGCATATTCCGGATACAACCAAATCCCTATGCACGTGCCAGATCAAGAACATACGAGCTTCATTACAAATTTGGGGTTATATTGTTATGTTGTAATGCCATTCGGATTGAAAAATGCCGGAGCCACTTATCAGCGCTTAGTGAACATAATGTTTTATAATCAAATAGGGAAGACTATGGAAGTTTATGTAGATGATATGCTTGTCAAATCGAAACAGTCCTCCCGCCACACGCAAGACTTGGCAGAAATGTTCGGTATCCTGCGAAAGTATCGGATGAAGTTGAATCCTTTGAAGTGTTCATTTGGAGTAGCATCGGGAAAGTTTCTAGGCTTCATTGTGAGCTCCCGAGGAATTGAAATCAATCCCAGTCAAATAGCAGCGATTAGAAACATTGAAGAGCCGAGAAGAATTAAAGATGTCCAAAGTCTTGCAGGGAAAGTAGCCGCGTTGAGTAGATTTATCTCCAAAGCCACAGACAAATGCGTCCCGTTTTTTGATTTGATTAAAAGGGGAAAGAAGAACTTCGAGTGGACTCCGGACTGTGTTGAGGCCTTTCGAAATTTATTGGAGCTACTAGAAAAACCACCGATTTTGTCAAAGCAAGTGGATCACGAAGAATTGTTTGTTTACTTGGCAGTCTCGGCTCACGCTGTTAGCACAGCCTTGGTTCGAGAAGAAGACAAAGTGCAAAGGCCAGTATATTATGTAAGCAAGAAATTGGTAGCGGCAGAACGCAACTACCCAAAGATTGAGAAGCTCGCTTACAGCCTCCTAATCGCATCCCGAAAACTTCGTCACTATTTCCAAGCTCATCCAATAACCATATACACTGACCAGCCACTGAGGCAGGTGTTGCAGAGACCCGAAGCATCGGGAAGGTTGATCAAGTGGAATATAGAATTAAGTCAGTTTGACTTAAATTTTCAACCACGAAGGTCTATCAGGGGGCAAGCTCTGGCAGACTTTATAGCAGAGTACACTATCCCAGAGGAGGAAGTGATCGATGACAGAGTGGTCAAGTCCGAAGACGAGTTAAAGATAGATTCATGGAAGCTATACACAGATGGAGCCAAAAACGACCGAAGGTCCGGAGCTGGAATCGTCTTAGTTACTCCTGAAGGGCGGTTGTTATATTATGCTCTACGATTAGAATTTTCGGCGACTAACAATGACTCTGAATACGAAGCCCTAATTGCCGGGCTGAAGCTTGCTAAAGACCTCGGAATAAAAATGTTGGACATATTCTGCGACTCCAAAATTGTTGTTTGCCAAGTGCGAAAGGAATTTGCGGCTCGGGGACCTCGACTCGTCGCCTACCTCGGTAAAGTGGAAAAGCTGTTAAGCAATTTGGAGCGGTACAATATAACGCATATCCCAAGAGCCGAAAACCAGAAGGCAGACAGGCTGGCAAAGCTAGCTAGTTCCGACAATCCAGAAGAAACTGAAATAATTCCAATTGAAACGTAGGAATCGCCAAGCTTTGAGTCGATGGAAATTGAGTTCGCTTTCGAAGCAGAACCGGAGAAGGAGTCGTGGACGACCCCAATTAAGAACTTCCTTAAGAGTGGAACACTCTCGTCAAAGAAGAGTGAGAAAAGGGCTATAGTTCGCAAGGCTACCAGATATGTCATACAAGATGATACTCTTTATAGGCAAGGATTTTCTATGCCCCTGTTACGATGTATAGCACACGACGACATCAGACGTGTACTAAGAGAAGTACACGAAGGCGAGTGTGGAGATCACACAGGAGGTCAGACATTGCGGTATGGATACTTCTGGCCCACAATTAATAAAGATGCAGCTGATTATTCACGACGCTGCGATAAGTGCCAGAGATTCGCCAAAATCCCCAGAGCACCGTCGACCCAACTCAAATCAATGGTGAGCCCTTGGCCATTTGCCATGTGGGGAATTGATATCATCGGAGTTCTACCGATTGCTAAAGGAGGAGCGAAATATGCAATAGTCGTTGTGGACTATTTTACGAAGTGGGTGGAAGCTGAGCCCTTAACCAAGATCACGGCGAGAAAGGTGATAAGTTTCGTGGTTAGAAATATTATATTCCGATTCGGGATCCCAAGGACCATTATAACTGACAACGGAACCCAGTTCGATGGTACTGAATTCAGAAATTTCTGCCAGAAATATAAGATCGACAAACGGTATACTGCGGTTGCTTATCCGCAGTCGAACGGGCAAGTTGAAGCAATAAACAAAGTTATAAAATCCATCCTCAAGAAACGGTTAGAGCGCGCAAAGGCAAAATGGGTTGACGAATTGCCCTTAGCTTTGTGGGCATATCGAACAACATTTAAGACCGCTACTGGTCATACCCCTTTCTCTCTCTCTTTTGGTTCAGAAACAGTAATTCCAGTAGAGCTTGAAGTTCCTTCCCACCGGGTGACGTATTATGACCCCATGACGAATCGGGCACTCTTACTCGAGTCTCTTGATGAAATTGAAGAAAAAAGGGACGAAGCGGATTTGCGTGCGGCAAGACATCGACGTCAGATGGCACGTTATTACGACAAAAAAGTTTGCCTTAGGACTTTTGAACCAGGAGATTTGGTGCTAAAGAGAGTCTTTCCATCCCTTCCTCACCTCGGTCCAAAGTGGGAAGGACCCTTTGTCATCCAACGGAAACTTGAAAAAGGAACCTTCAAGTTAACGACCGTAGATGGTGAAGAAGTCCCTAGGGCATGGAATGCCCAACACTTGATGCGATATTTGGATTAGAAATGTTGTACTCTTTGTTATTTCTCTTATGAACTCTGTAATAAGGCACGACTTGCCTTAGGAAAATCTGATGATATGAATAAAGGACTATAAAGTGGATGTAGGCTACGACTTAGCCGAACCACTATAAAAATATCGTGTGTCATTTACTTTCATGCATTATATATATACCTTAATCTACTATTCTTTTGCGATTATGGAATAAAAAATGATTTAAAACCTGAAAGGTTGACAACAGTTTCTACGCAAGAAAAAGCACAACGACTATTTGTGCGACAAGACATAAAAGAATGAGAAAACGACATTCTTAACTCTAACTCTCGAGAATAGAGAGAGAGTATAAAAGGACGGGAAGACGACGTCCTCTGAGGCGTGAAGGTGCACCCGGACAAGAGACCGCCTCAGTAAGAACTCTAACCTGAGTATAAGACAGGAGAGTATAAAAAAATGCCAGAAAAAACGACAGGCATTGACGACACAGAAAATGCAATCCCGTCAGAAAATCGGGGGCATTCAGACTACTTGAGTAAGTCTTGAATAGTTTTTGAGATCGACTGGGGGCATATATGTATACACGTATTTCCCCCAACCATAATTTCATTACACAACTATAATAAAACATGCATTCTTACATAAGTGCAGAACTAATGGCTAACAGGCATTGCAGAAAACGGATTATTTTTTATTTACGAATGAATGAATTTGTACAGGAAAATAGCCAAAAAGAAGGTGCAAGAGCCACTCTTATAGCAGCAATTGTTGGTCTACCGAATGCTAAAACAACGCAAGACAATCCACTATTTAGATTTCGAGTGAGGCTAGGACTTCTTGGCGGCTTTCTCCGCATCCTTTGCCTCTTTCTCGGCCTCCGTCAAGATGCGCTTTGATTTTTTCTTTCCTGAAGATGCGGCGCTGGAACCAGTTGACTTCTTCCCGGAGGGCGGACCGCTGGAACCAAGAGAAGATTTTTTAGCGAGTTCCTCTGTAATAGATCTAGTTGAAAGCTTAACAACTAACCTTGATCCCGCATCCACAACTGCGAGAGGCTTGAGGATTTCAGGGTCTAAGTCTTCAGCTTTTAACTGCAAGCGTTTATCTTGGTCAGCTTTCATTGCAGGCAAAGTAACATCATCTGCACTTTTCGACTCCCCGACTATTGCCACCTCTGGATCTTCCTCATGTCCTCTGTCGCCTCCATCATCCTTTAAGGCTGCTATCATTTCTTCAACATGGGGAATGTCAGCCTTAGACGGTTCGCTTCCTTCTCCCAAATCTATAGGAGCAGCCTTGTTCTTCCCCTCTTTTGCCTTCTCCGTAGGCTCTGCCCCAGACGCGGCTCCCTGAGTCACATCTGTTTTTTCGGATGGCTCTATACCTGCAGAGTGAGAAGCAACAGTTATCAACTCAGGAGAAAATAATGGGTTGTTCATCAATTGCTCAATCACGTGGCGAAAGGTAGAAATAGCCTTGACGAATTGAGGAGAAAATGTAGGGATACCTTCCGAAGACTTCTCGGCAGGGGTAACTGTTGTCTCTGATGCCATTTCGGGGATAGGGGATAGCAGAGTTGAACGAGGGATTCCCGGGTTTTCAGGATCATACCCCTCTACTTCAGAAGTTGCGGGGGCAGTAGAAGAGGAACCAGCCTCGGGAACGTTCTTCTGTTTAGTCCTTCGCCTCTCTTCTTCCATAGCATCAGCAATGAGGCGGCGCCCTTCAGCTAGGCGTTCTGGCTCATCATCCGTTAAGTATTTCTCCATCAGCTTGTCTTCATCGATGGAATCGACCTTGAGCTCCTCTTTTTCCCACTCAACGATCTGACTCCATACTTGGACTAGAGTAGATGGATAATCCTCAATCCAAGAAATGTTCCGGCGACGGATGATATGTGCAAAGAATTCAATCATTAATTCGCCGAAACCCTAAATCTCTGCCTCCGCCTCTGACAATTGTTTGCGGGCCTCCTCCGCGGATTTGATAGTACATTCGACGTTACCCTCCGCCAGGGCAGCTCTGTTCTCCGCCTCCATTAGCTTAGAAGCCAAGTCAGCATTTTTCTTTTCTAGCTCAGCATTCCTCTTTGCTAACTCGGCATTTTTCCGTTCAAGGTCAGTGTAGGCAAGGCGCGTTTTAGTGGCATCCGACTTAGCATCTTCAGCTTGCTTTTTTAACTCAGAACGCTCTTGAGTGTGAGATTCAAGCAAATCATGATAACGTTTTTGCATATCTTCAAATTGTTGTTTGAAGTTAGTAGCGTCCCTTTGAGCAACAACAAGCTGGGCCTGTGTGTCCTCTAAATCTTTTCCTAGATTCTTTAAGGCCTTTGCATCTTCTTCCGCGGTTTTTTGCATTGAATCAGCATTCGTGATTAGAGTACGGATGATTCTGGAAAGGTTGCGTGAATATTTGAACATTTCAGAATACTGTTTCTCAACCGCATCTATCTTTGCTTTGGCCTCATCTGCCCACCTAGAAGAAATAGGTTCGAGGGCAGGTAAAAAAGTCAAGCTCTCAAAATAATGTTCAGGAAATTGCTCCTCCAAATACGCCCGCTTGATTGCAGTTTCAGCATCTAGTGGTGGAGGGGCGGGGATCGTCAATTCAGTATCCCTGTGCGAGGAGGATTCAATAGTCTCTTTATCTGTTCTAGGCCGTTTAGCAGAGACTTTGCGTTTACTTCGCGACTCAGTATCTTTCGGTGGACTTCTCTCCCTGCTGCGCTTTTCTTGGGAAGAGGTGGAGTCTTTCGGTTGCGGCCTGTCCTCTTCCCTACGACCTTGATAACCTTTATATTTCTCTTGGTCCGACCGAACGGGAGAGCGAGAACGCGAGGTTCGAGAGCGATAGGGTTCATAAGGCCTTCTCTCCTCCCTACTGCGATCGTCGCGGCGATCATACTCAGTGTCATAGGGTGGATTAGACATGCTGCGGCGGAGCTTCCTGATATCATAGTAAGATCGGGACATCGTGCCTGCACGATAAGACAAATGAAATTCAGAATCAATAGTTTCACAGAGAGAGGTGCAATGAGTGGTAATGTTATTGTGTAAAATGTGTCCTAAGTGGTGTGTTTCCCCCCAACCAACCCGAGTCCGAAGCTAGACTAGTACGGGCAGGCTCTTTGGCTTAGCAGGAGTGGTCTCTTCAGAAGAGGTGAAAACTAAAGGATCCTTCCTAAAATCCTCTGAAGTGTGTATAGTTTCAGGTAAGGGGAGATCCCCCAAACCCTGAAATAGTGGGTCATCAGTACTAGGGACATCTCCCTCGGAAGCATCAAGTGGCGACTCTTTGGAAGACGTTGACCTTTCTGGAGAAATGGCATCCTCAGGAGCAGTATACCCTTCGCGATGCTCTTCGGCCAAGTTAGCCAATTCATCGTCTTGAGTAGAAGATGGAGAAGGTGAAGTTTGAAGAGGCATTGTAGGAGCTCCCGAACCTTCTCCTGTCTCTGGGACTACATCCACTGGAGGAATATATACGTATGGAGCCGTCCCATGACCGATACTACGAGTAACAGATAGCAGCCCATGAAAATGAAGATATTCGTCCTTAAGGACTTCGTCAATAGTCAGGAACTTCTGATCGCCATTAAGGAGCTGGTGCATCCGGTCAAAGAACACCTGGTCTGATATTTGTTTTGGGTTATCGACTGCAAACAAAAGAAAAATGAGTTAAGATGATGACTTGAATGTATAGAGCCGAGATTTAGAAAACCAGTGCTTTACTTGATTTCGTCCACCTCCTGGCACACCCGGGTTGTTGCTTCACATAAAACCATTCCATCCTGGAATCTCCAGCTTTACTACTGAATGGCGTTGAAATTATCTTCCTCTTAGGAACCGACTCAAAATAGCAGAAGGAAGGAGTCTCTCGAGTCCGATGCTTGAAGTTGTAGAAGAAATGAACGTCATCGAAAGTGAGCTCTATGCCTAAGATCTCACGGTATGCTATATATAAGGTGTGTAAGTAAGCATAAGAATTGGGATGCAGCTGCATGGGGGCAATCCGCATTTGTCTTAGAAAATCAATGATGAAGGGAGAAAATGGAGGGATAGCACCGACCATGCACATCAACCGAGTAATTGTCATATATCCTTCTGGAGGGTTGTGGGGACGGTCAGTTCTCGAAGGCACCAGGGTATCCCTTTTCATTATCCCGTATTTTAAACAAATTCGGATAAGTCTGTCATTGTCGATTGTTGATTCAACATAATCTTGGGGTGATTCCAATATGATAGCCGATTCAAACACATCAGGAACTCGATCGTCACCAATCCCTCCTTCCTCTTCAAAACCTAGAGAAACTTCACCCTCCGAAGACACATTGTCACTTTCACGATTTCCAACCTTGTAGTCTGAATCCTCATTATTCCATTCTGGATCCGACGGAGAAGATATGTCCTCGAGAGTAATTTTGTTGGAGGTTTCCGGGGCCTCTTTCTTCTCAGCTAGTCTGGAAGAGCGTCCGGGTCTCATAGTCATAAAACTATTGAAGAAGCAATAGCACAAATTAGAATAAATTAGCCCGTATCCCCCCGTGCATGTGTGCAAACTAAAGTGTAAACAGTGTATGCGGAAAGTGTAGAGTAAATGTTTAAAAGTGCGACACAATATTTTGGCAAAGTATAAAGGATTGAAGTAGTTCCTAATGTCCAGTTACGTTCGCAAGGCACTATCCTAACTGTCCATTAAATTGAAGATTATGCCAAAAGTTGATTGGGCCAGTTAAACGAGTTTTTATGCGTTAAGATAGACTGCACTTCGGTTCGGTTCGGGCGCATTCATTGGGATCGGATCGGAGGCATAGCCTTAAGCCCGGATATCTCATTGGAATTTAGAAATCAAAATCGGATCGGCTCGGAGGTAGAGTCCCCTAACGGTTCGGATCGGATCACGTAGTTATACTTCTCCTCCTTCATCTTACGGTCCGACCCCATCCGGTTAGGTAAGCTCCCTTCCCCCCTTCTTTAGCTACTTGCTCCGACCCGATCCGATCTCCTGGACTTCTTTTCTTTTTCCCTTTCTTTATTTTCCCCGACCCGATCCGACTTCCTGAACTTCTTTCCTTTTCCCTTTTTCCCACCTTCCATATTCTACCGCCCGAACCGACTCCCTGCCATCTTCTTCTTCTTCCTCCTTTTCTTTTGCCTCAAACCATAACTCCCTCTTCCAACGCCTCGAAGTAGCAGCGAGGCCACCATCGACGATAACGAGGGAAGAGGAGGCTGCGGCGTGGAAACCATGTCCAGATTGGTCGAATCGACCATCAGTTCAGTTAAAACTTGTTATCACGAAATCAATCAAGGATTCAAACCTACCAGAGTATGTAAATTGGAAATTCGCACGAGAATGGTGAAAAGTTTTTATTTCTCTTTCTCGAGATTCTGGAGTTCCGAAGCAGAAAGAATAAAACGATAAAGGGAAATGAGAGAAAGACGAAGACTCAGTTTATATAGAGGAGCAGAGCGACTATTCGTCTCCCCGTTCGGACCGGAATGACAGTCCAGTAACAGAGCTTGGCCTAATAGTCCAATGAAAAATAGAAAGAAGAGGGGGTCTGTTCGGATCGGAATCCGAACCGAACCGAATTCTGTAGCTCAGCAGCAAATTAAATTTAAGTTTGAAGAAGAAGATGAAAACACAAGGAAAAGCAAAGGAAAAATTACCTAGAAGATGCTGTGCAATAATAATCAAAGCATGCTTCGTCTCCTACGGAAGCATCCCTTGAGGGGGCAAAATGTTAGCCCACTTTGTGAACTGGGCAACACAAAGTCGAGATGTGAAACATTGAAGAACTTAGAGAGCATTATAGCGGGTCAGATCGGAGGAATGCTGCGGATCGGATCGGAGATACGTTGCTGATCGGATCGGAGTGCCGCTACTATTTGGTTCAAGGAGACACTGCTATCCGGATCGGAGAGTTGCTTACTGTTAATCGGAGCGGAGGGCCACCCACTTGCTACAGAGATAGATCGGAACGGAGCGGAGCAAAGTAAATAAAGATTTAGTTCTAAGTTAATCCGGGTCGGATCGGGTACTCCGATCCGAACCCCCTGTGCAGGCTCTTCCGAACCGAACCAGTAATCCACATCACTTTCCCCCATGATCGCCTGAAGATGCGGAGCGGTTGTGACCAGTTCCTACCCACAACGTCCACTGCTCTGATGCGTTGTCAACACTGAAATCCATCCAAACCCGAGGCTGATGGGATGGATGACACGTGGCTCCGATCCGGATCGGGTTCTGAGCGAATTTTCACCTATAAATACCCTGTCTGGAGACAATGAAAAGGATCTTCTTTTTGGCACTTTGAGAGTACAACCACCTTCATAAACCGAATTCCAGCACTCTCGGTTAATCCAAATCGTCTTTCAACATTTGTTTTGAGACAATTGAGTGAATGTATGTGAGTTGTGAGTGAAATTGAGTGAATATCTCATTGTAATTGCAACCATATCATTGAGAATAGTGATTGACAAGTGGACGTAGGCTTTTATTCGCCGAACCACTATAAATTCTGTGTCTCTATTTTATTTTTGATCTTATTTCATTCTGCTTTTAGTCAATTTGGGTGTTAGAACCACTTTTTGGTCTAACAATATATATCGTCGATTTCCTTTTAAAACGTATTTTATAAATCGTTTTAAATTCATTTTCAAAATGATTTCAACTTCATATTCAATTTCTAATCTGAATTGAATATTCCATATCATCGATATGTAAATGATGATATTTCCAAAACATTATATTTAGAAATCATTTCCTTTTCGATATTCATTGTAAAAATGAATGAAATCGATATAAATATCGTTCACGTCAAAATGGTGTTGATCTAATCAACACGGCTTTATATATTTAAATATATTAGTGACCATCCCAAATCGGACATCAAAATCACATTTTGATTCCTTACAGAATATTATATTAAAATATTCATTATTTTAGAATAATCGTTATTTCAAAATATTCTTTCTTTCTGAACTGGAATCAGACATAGTCAATTACCATATAATTTGATTTATATGGATTCCACACACGCACAGAACAACAATCAGACACGGTCAACCATCATCCAAAGTGCATTCTACACTGCATAAGCATCAAATATAAATATTTAACGCTTACAACAGCCCGTCAATAAATCGATTGACATACAGCTAATTATTGAGACTAGTGTATGTCATATATCATCCCAATACCCGTGTGGGGTTTTCAAACAACAAACACAGATTTATTTGCGCAGTTAGGCAGTGTGTAAAATTTATCATCCCAATCTATATCAGTCAAATGTGTGTACATAAACAAATCGTTTGATTTGTTTATAAATATTTATTTTATTCATATACACACTAAAAATTATATTTTTAACTATAAAATATTTATTTCCATTCCACATCACACAATCAATTTTCACAGCCTAATCAAACAAATAAACAAGTCGTCCATGGTCTGTGGACGATAGGTGTTGGGTGCTGCTAAGCACCGTCTGCATCCTAGTATATATTTTAACTAGAAAATAAAATAAAAGTGAGAAGTTCTCACCTTTGGGTTGCACTCCTCCATACTCTATTTCTGAACGGTTCGGATTTGCCCAAAATTCCGATGCGACCTTTTCCCGCTATTCATAGTAAAATTCATATTTTTATTTCACTACATATATAATAAAAATTAAAATTTTATTTCGCTACATATATAAAAATCGAATCTTTATTCTCGCTATTTCATAATATATAAAAATCGAATTTTAATATTATTACATACACACGATAAAATTTATATTTTTATCTAACTAAAAATAATATTTTCATATCGCTATTCAAATTATAAAAATCATATTTTTATTATCCCTATAATATAAAAATTATATTTTTTTATCTCCATAATATAAAAATCATATTTTTATTATCTCCATAATATAAAAATCATATTTTTAAACAAACAAAGAATATATTTTTAAACAAACAAAGATTATATTTTTAAACATACAAAGATTATATTTTTAAACAATTAAAATTCATCGCTTTATATTGTTAAAAATCATAACTTTACATAAGTAAAAATCCCAACTTTATATGATTAAAGATCTAAACTTCATACGGTTGAAGATCTAAACTTCATATGATAAAAGGTTCAAACTTTATACGATTAAAGATTCAAACTTTATATGTAAATTTAATTTATAAATGATGCTTTAGTGTATATATATATAAAAAATGAAAAAATATAAAAATAAAACAAAAGGGTTTACAGTTTTCCCGAGGGGAGGGGGAGGGGGTGGAGATGGTTGTTGCGCGCTTCCAAAGGAGGAGGCGGTAGAGTTGGGCCCACCATGGCCGGCGGCGGCTACAGCAAGGGCGGCGGGGGAAGTTTCTAGGGTTTTGGGTCTTGCGCATTGGAAGAAAAGAGAGGGGCGAGAGGAGGGAGACGGGGAGAGAGAGGCGGTGCTGGGGAGGCTAGCCTCTGGTGGCGCGCAACGGCGATGCGCGGGGCTCCGCCCCTTTTTTTATTTCCGATCTGTGAAGAGTGAAGACGGGGAGAGAGAAAGGTGGGTAAAGGGAGGGTTTTTATTATTTTTATTTTTATTTAATTTATCTTCCAAAAAGAAATTTTAAATTTCAATCTCAAAACGAGACCCACTGCCTGTCGTCCCTAGCTAATTACCCCCATTCTTAACACAATGGGATATGTTTCGTAATCCAATTCGGCTGTTACGATCAGTTTCCGCTATGTTTAAAATATAAGTCATTATATTTAAAATTCAATCGCACATTTCAATTTACCGGGGCTACATACTGACTCTAAAAATTCTAGAAAAATTATTTCAAGCTTCGTATTGATGATACAGTCCTAACAAAACTAATTTCGTTGAATTTGAAGACTGTTTGAAAAATGGCCATTTTCTGGTCGATCCAATTCAACTTAAATGGTCAAAACACGTTTTCCTTCACCATGCTCACATATTAATCCCAAAAATTACGAATTTTGGAATCTAGCAATGATTCGACGCTATGGATCCAACAAAAGTGGTTTCGTCGAAAATAGAGGTCGTTTGCAAAATTTCCATTTTTAAGGGCCAAAATTCCATAGCGACTATTCTGAATTTTCAATTGGGCATAACTTTTTATCCCCGCTTTGAAATCGATTTTTCGGATTCGTTGGAAAGAAATTTTCAAATAGATTCTAATATTTTTGGTTTCGCTAAAATCCGGTTTATTTTGAATCCTGTACATTCATTTGAAATTTGAAATCGAATTTTCGAATTACCGCGCCATTTTGAATTCCATTTATAATTAAAATAAATATTTATATTTTAATGATGATTCAAATAAATATGTACGTTCTAATTCTATTCAAAATAAATTTCTCGTCGTTATTATTTAAAATAATTCATTTTAAATATCTAAAATTCATTAAAATCGGCAAAATAAAAAATATTAATTGGTTCGGATTTTCCGGGTTGTTACAGTTCCCACCCTGAGAACCTGGAGGGGGAAGGAAAGAGAGAAAGGGAAACAAAAAGGGTCAAGCATAAAGGCTGGTGAGTCCAGTGACTCTTAGCATATAAAGAAGTAAAAGTATCAAGATAGGTAAATAATCTGGATGAGAGATAATGGTAGCATACAATAGGTATAAATAGGATGAACAAGGTAAACAAAATAAATAGAGTAAATTATGTTTCTTAGTTACTTTTCTCTACACCAGTACTAGTATGACAGATATATGATAGGATTAGGTATCCCCTTATTACTTGACAGAAACAGAATGATCCCAACAGAAACATAATGGTAGTTTTAGGTGTACTCTAGTTTCATAACGGGTTTTACCCCAAACAGAACTAACAGGTACTTTAACAGAAATTATGGGTGTTAACCCAAACAGAAATAACTGGTACCCCAATAGAAGAAGGCAGGTCTAGATGTACCCTAGTTACTACCCCAAGCGATCGACTCCTTAATGCGTAAATATCTTGTGTCAGCCTCACAGTAGGGAGTATTATTTCCTAAAGTAGAAACCTATAGAAGGACACAGACCTATTTACTGGTGCTATAGCGACTTATTTTCCTAGATAGGTCGGACGCATGCACACACATGACTCTGTTGGAATGCGCCATCAAACACCCCCTTCTAGATGAACCTCTTACAATCAGTTTAGTAAGCGTACCCTGACCCCCACCCAGTGCGGGGTCTCCGTTTGATACCAGAATGGGTTACTGACTGATATGGGCCCAAACAGCAGATGACACAAGCTTAACCCCTAAAACTTGTATACCCAATTAACCAGGATTTTAACAGGTTAAGTCTTACAGCATAACCCCACAGATTCAACAAGTTATAGATTAACAGGTTCGTATAACCTCCACAGATTTAACAGATTTACTTCACCCTACAGATTCAACAGGTTTACTTAACCCCACGGATTTAATAGGTTTACTTGACCCCGGCAGATTTAATGGGTTACATATTAACAAGTTTATGTAACCCCAATAGATTAAATGGGTTAAGTATTACAGGTTAATAGGTTCATATAACCCCAACAGATTAAACAGGTTAACTCTTACATATTAACAGGTTTATATAACCCCACCAAATTAAACAGGTTAAATCTTACAGATTAACAAGTTTATATAACCCTACTAGATAAAACAGGTTAAATCTTACAGATTAACATGTTCATATAACCCTAACAAATGTAACAGGTTAAGTCTTACAGATTAATAGGTTCATATTACTCTAACTGATGTAATAGGTTTAGTCTTACAAATTAACAGCTTTATATAACCCCAACAGATAAAGTTGGTTAAATCTTACAGATTAACAGGTTCACATAACCCTAACAGATGTATCAAATTAAGTCTTATAGATTAATAGGTTAATATAACCTCAACAGATTCAACAGTTCTACTTAATCCCATCGTTTTAACAGATTTACTTAACCTCACTGATTTAATAGATTCCATAGGTTTTATGCAGTTCAATTAACAAGTTCCACTTAATCTTTGAATTAAGCCTACAGATTTACATGCTCATACACCCCAAAATAACCATATTCCACAGTATAAGATATACCCAAATTTTTCAGTTATATTCCATAGTACAAGATATTCCCCAATATTTTCATTCCCAAATATTCCCTAATTGTCCCAATTTCATTCATACATATGTCTCTTGCGAGATTGGCCTAAGCTCAAGGTAGCCTAGGCTTATAAAATAAAAAAGGGAATAAGAGAGGGAAAAGAACAAAAATAGACATAATAATAACAAAAATAGGCATATAATAACAACTGAACAGTAGAACAGTTGTATCGAAAAATACATGTAATTATAGCAGAACTGTTTAGATATGAATCAATTTCGTAACAGGCATAGGCTCAGATTTAGGTTTATTAACATGTCAAGATTACTATTAAATATTTATATCTAAAAGTAACATGAACTCACAGAGTTTGGATCTAATTAACAGAGGAAAATATTTTGATGTTGCAGACGGGATTCTTGTATAAGTTAGATAAGAATTGTTTTGATTCAATCCAAGTTTCGACGGCATCTCCCTATCTTCATTTTATACTTTTAGAAAAAGAGTTTAAGGAAGATGTGTAACTGATTTGATAGGAGTGCATGCCTTTATATAGATTTTACATGACAATCTGTAACTGTCAGATCACTGTTTTTAAATCCAATCGTTCAGAAAATAACGAACCTGGTTAACAAAACATGCCAGGTTCACTCAGAAGAATTCAGATGGATCCAGGTGGCCAACCTACCCCTGGGTCGACCCTAGGGTCAACCCAACCCCCCTATGGGCCGACCCATAGGTCGACCCAGGCTGGAGCGGGTCGACCCCTAACAGGACGAATTCCCGCTTCCTTCTCCCGTTCACTCCGTTTGTTTTATCTTGAATTCTGGCTTGTTTTCTTTATACATAAGTCTCGTATGTGTATACAAACTTCTAACCTTCATATCTTTCTCATACGATGTCCTTTTTATGCAAACTCGGAGTTTATGTTAACCATAATTCTGAGACGAACGCGATGGAACAGTCCATTTTACTTAATTCCCAATTTACTTAAGTATCTTTTAGTTTATTAATGTTCTATAAAATTTCGGGGTGCTACACTATTCCTTAAGCCTCATTTAACTAAACTCTTAATAATTATGTCTTTTTATATACCTAGAAACATCTCCGTATACTTATCTCAATAATATAAGTACACTCACAAAATATTATTTCACTTCTTTGAAATATACATGCACACGTACATGCACACGTATATAGTCATCTCATTGATTTAAGTGTATGTAGAAAACAACATATTTTTGATACTTAGAATGTATATTCATGTAAACTATCTCACCGACCTAAATATATTCACAAAACATAATTTCTATACTTCGGAATATGTGTGTGTGTGAGTGTGTGTTTATACATACTCATACACTTACCTTACCGACCTAAGTATATGCATAAAACACCTTATTTTCAGTACTTAGAAAATATTTCATATATTTATCGCATCAACCTAGGTATATTCACAAAACATTTAAAATGCCCATTTTAAAATTGTATTAATGATAAAAATATATATTTGTTTAAATTATAGATAAGAATATCTCAACCATAAATTCTTTTATAACTTGTCTTATAAGCTCTTTTTAATAAATCATATCCATCTTACTTAAATTGCAATTCCATTTATAAATTTTGGTAAATCTCCAAGTTGACTTGTAAAACTTTTCAAATAAATATCAAACCATTTATAATTTTATAGTTATCCAAACCATCTATAAAAACTTCATCTATACGTAGTCAAATCATTTATAATCCTTTTCCATAAATATATAAAATCATTTAAAATTTCTTTTATAAATATCAAATTCATCTATAAATTATCCTTGTAGATAAGAGATGATTCAAAAAACACTTTAAGATAAGCAAGTTATTATTCCAAACATCCTTCCTTTAAATTTCCTTATATCTTATTAAGAAATAAAGGCTTTAAATTCGTTTAGAATGTATTAATATTCAAAATATCTTCAAAATAAAACACTACTTAAATCGGTCTTTATATATCATGTTTAAAATGAAAATGAACTTAAACACCTTTTAAAGTGTAAAATATTGATTTCAAAATAAAGGAGGTTTAGAGACCACAATAGTTCCTTTCTAACTTGGTTCAATTTAACCAAATTACAATTATAGCAGTCGAGGAATTGTTCTGCTAAACACATGTCAAAGCTAACTTCCTAACAAAATGGGTTTTGTTGTTCTTAATAGACGTCTAATACAATTTACAACCAAGTTATAGTAGAAGAAGATGTTTCCTACTATCAGACGTCCACCTATATCAAACAAGATATAGCATATCAATAATATTAATATATAAACATGTCCACAATAATATACTATCATCAAAATTAATCAAAAATGGGAATGATCTTCCAAGGCTTCAATGGGGACTAGGATCCCCCGTCGACCTTTTTACTACTCCTTCATTTTCTTTCGTTCGTTACTTCATTTCGTAGCCTCTACATTCCAACCTTCTGTCTGTTTCTTTACATGAATCCACTTTTCCCTTTCCCCGGGTTTCTCCATCGTGGTTTTGGTTGCTCTAACGTCATCTTCCATTTATCGATCTCCTACTTTCGTTCTGCCTTTATTCGATCTCCTATGCCACCCCTTGCCTATCTCCTAACCTTATCGTAGATCTTTTCTTCACGATCCCCAAGTTTCTCCTTCTCTTTTTTATCTCACCTAACCTGACGAGTACATTAATTTTCTTCCATCATAGTGATTTGTAGCATCTTACTATGCTTATCGTAACTTTGCCAACTCAAGTCTACCCTGACTTGTCTTTCTTGCTTGGGTTCGTTGTAGCTCTTCAGAATTGAAATCCACCTTCACTCTCATAGGTCTGGAGTTTGGTTGTGGATCGAGAAATAGATGTGTTGGTTCTTACCTAGTTTTACTCTTGTTTGATTTGTGGTTTTTTGAGATTTGACTTGTATCTTGGTTGCTTATTGGTTGTGTTTTTTTGCTGTTGTTTAAATTTTTGGTGTGTGTAGTGAACTGTGAGTGTTTCTTCTTGGTGCGGGTGAGGCTGTACTTTAGTCGTTCATTGTTGTGGTATTACGCCTAGAATCTTTTTGTTAGGTTTTTGGTTTTGGTGTTGGCTGTTTATTGGGTTGTCGTTCGTTCTTTCGGTGTTTGTTGCGGGAAGCAAGCAAGTTAAGCTTGTGTTATGGTAGTGTAGTAGCTAGTTGTTGCTACCTTTGTGATAGTCGCCTGTTACTGGAATATTTTGTGATTTTGTAATTTATATCCTGTGTGGTGTATGAAATTTCACCCAATGTGGTGATGGTTTGTACTTATTTTATAGTTTAGGTAAGTAAGCCTAACTCATGTACTGTAACCTAGTGCAGATCATGTTTAGTAGTTAGGCATTAAGCTTGATTCCTTGGTCTTGTATTTGCTATAATGAAAAAGTGGATAATCCACTATAAAAACCAACTAGCCTTGCCAATAATAATAATAATAATAATAATAATAATAATAATAATAATAATAATAATAATAATAATATAGCATTAGAAGGGTAATTTCTCTTGTCAAGGAGATGTTCAGTCAAATTAATTTAACTCACAAAATGAGGTTTTTTATCCTACTAACAATTGTCCCTACAATTCAACAAATTATACTTATAGCATGTTAACTCCTAATCCATGAGGTTACATAAAGGTAACTGACAATGAGATCCCTTGGATAAAATACCCTTTCAGAATATCCTTGGAAAAAATAAATAATTCAAATTTAAAAGGCTTTAATAATTAAATAATAAAAGATTCCTTATTAAACCATCGTTAAACCTTAAAATAAAAATTAATTATTAGATAACTTAATTTCAAATTAAGAATTAATAAGTAATTAGATAATTTATAACATTTAAATAAATATTACATTTTGCTAAATATTTGAAATAAAAGTAAATATTACAATTAAAATAATATTAATTCATAATTAAGTACCAATTACATTATGTAGTCAATTAAATTATCATTAAATAAATGAATAAATTATTAATTAATAACAAAAATTAGTTATTAAAAACTTAAAATAAGCTTTAAATTTATTTTCAAGCCATACTTAAGTTGATAATAAGTTTTAATTATAAAAACAGTTCATTTTTACGAATTGCGCTTATAGAAACCCGTACTTAGAAAAATCAATTTTTTACACAAAACAACTTTTGAAAATCATTTCTTAAGTACTTGAACTATTTTAAAAACTTATTAAAAAAGTTTGAAAATAACAAAAGAATTTGGAAATCAAAACAAATTAAAACTTAAATCTTTCTTCTTTAGAAACATAAAACAAAAAGTATCGAATCTTTTTCCAAAGGATCTCAAAATCCATGTCTTAATCAAGATTCAAGTCTGCACACACTAAATCATGGTCACAACTCTGAATACATCTCATTACAATCATTACTTACTAAAGAAATTGAATTTACTAAATAATGGTTATCGCCTTTACTTAGCTTCCAATTCCCAGATCATACTGTGACATACACAAGCGCATAGAGTACACATACAAACAACAATTTTTACATCACATATGTATCAAAAAAACTATACCAAACAACATTAGATTTTCATAACAACAATATAATATAAAGTGGTAAAACTTATAAATAGAAGTGATTTTATTCTCACCTTAATGAACTAAATACTTCAAACATCCCTAAAACCCATAGATCTTGCCATCTTCATATAAGAAAATGGATTATTGATCACCAGTGGAGAAAAATGGGTTCGACCATGCACTAAATGGGCTTGGCCAAAGCTTTAAAATGGATGAACATTCGAATGGAAAAGAAAGAATGAAAGAAACGAGAATGAAGTTTCAAACTTGAATTTGGATTGTTCTAAGTTAAAAAATAATAATTTTTGAAAATCTAAAATATAGAAGAAGTAAATGGAACCGTTAAAGAATTTTTTAAAGAGAAGAATAACATAAAGTTAAAGAATGAAAGAAAGAGAATATATATGTTTTATACAAGGTGAAATTACCTAAATGCCCACCTTCAAACTAATGCCACTTCAACACCAATTTTTCTAAGCTTCCTCCCTCCTTTTGCACGGTCACCTCCTTCTCCACTCAATAAAAAAGACACAATAATCTAAGTTCCTTACATGCATCAAAATTCATGTTTTAAGTGTACTTTATGTTTTTCCTTCTATTACTTTTCCTATGCTTACTTAATATCACATCACTACTTTATTAAAATAATTTAACATGTTTAAACACTAATTTGAGTTCACTTAACTTATATATAATAGATATATTTATGTATTTTAACAATATTTTAAATAACTTTTACATGATCAACAATCAACCTTTTTGAAAAATTCTTTTGGTCGTATTTCCTATTTTTTTAAATTATTTATATTTGTAAGTTTAAACATGATTTTCACATCATTTAATATAAATTAAAATAGGGTAAATATTCCTAATCAAAGTGATAAAATTTCAAATTGTTACATTTTGTATAGTACATAGAGTTGCACTAAGGAGAAGAAGTTATGTAGATAATAGTGTTATATTTTTAGTTTTTTTTTCACAACGGAACACTCTTATTCTTCGGAAAAATATGCCAGATTAGATCAACCTCCTCTTCTGCAACACTTCATATGATTTCAACTACAATTAGAAATCATCGTTTCATATAAAGACTCCCCACGCTTCTTCCTTTTCGTATAATACCTCATTTTTCATACCTTGTGATCCACTATCTATTCTTGATACACCTGAGATGTATATCTCATCTACATAACTTGCTTTTCTTCCAAAGAGAGTTCTAAGTGAGACTACAACCATTAAAATAATAAGTTTATGATGAAACCAATCAATTATAGTACGTAATGACTAAGTATTACTTTTGAAAAATAAATAAATAATGCAATGTAAGAACAATCGAATTTTTTGTTATGTAAATATATCATCTATAAAAAGATAATAAATATCACATTTATAGAGAACAATAATGATTATGCTGAGGCAAATGAGACATATTGCATGATATGATAATCATGTGAACTTAGGCACAAAATTGACCGTTTGATATCAAATAATAGCTTGCCTTCACCAAAATTGTATGAAGTAATAAAATGCTACAGATGCAAAATAGAACAGTAATAAGTTCATAAGCCCATAACTTTAATATAACCTTTTTACCTATAACTCATTTAAGAATTAATGAAAGTGGTATAATGAAGGCATACTCTAATTTACTCATTTTCTAGGAGTCATCAACCTATGAATTTAACCG
Source organism: Allium sativum (assembly GCA_030737875.1). NCBI lineage: Eukaryota > Viridiplantae > Streptophyta > Magnoliopsida > Asparagales > Amaryllidaceae > Allium > Allium sativum. Next base: position 414,686,465 of record CM060913.1, on the reverse strand, counting down.
AGTCTACAACAGAGATGAACCTATTATCCCAAGGGTCGAGTACAACCTGTTCGATGGAAAAACCGGAAAGTCATGAAGAAAGAAGATAGAGGGTGTGACGGCCCGCCCCGCACCAGCCGACATTTCCAATGAAAGTGCGTTGTACACATGTCCGCTAGCACGGGACGGTCGCCAAAGGAAGGAAAGAAGAAGAGAACTTACTGGTGAACTATCAAAGAACCCGTAGAATGTCTCACATCGCATGGAATAAAATATAATAGTAACATACTTGACATAAAATAGGCGAGACAGTGCATAAGCTGAAAACTAAAACTAGCATCATCATAGCAGCGGAAATCCAAAATACAGCTTATGATCTGTAACAACCCGTATTTTTGAATAACATGTTATAACATAAATCAAGGCGGAATTAAATTGTAAAATCTGAATCAAGGGAAACGGGCTGTTCCATTGCGTTCGTCTCGGAAAAATACGCGAAATAGAGTCCGAGTTTTCAAAAATCGAAGTCCGTATGGCCGAGATATGGCCACGCGAAGTTTCACGAAAAATTCAAATTCAAAACAGATTCAAATTTCAGAAAATTCGGGGTAGGCGAGAAAAATCCCGCCCAGACCAGGTCGACCTGGGGGTCAACCTGGGAGTCGACCTGGGGGGCCAGGTCGACTGGGGAGTCGACCCCAGGGTCGACCTGGGGGTCGACCTGCCTGGTCGGACCCAGGCAACCTGGTGCACCATTTTGGCTGTTTTGACCTGTTTTGTTGGCTAGTGACGGGATTTGATGGCTCTGATTGAATCTAGGGTTAATCCTATGGCTAATACTATCCTAATCCTCTATAAAAAGACCCCTAAACCTAGCCTAAATCACCATTATTCAATCCTACAACTAAACTATGTCAAATTTGTTCCTCTCATGGCCTCCACTCTCATACTAAAATTCCTAAGTTTATTTCTATGAGAGATTGTGAGTTCATACAAGTGTTTTCAAGCTTGTATGAGTGTTCTTAGCTTGCATTCAAGTCAAGTTGCAACATTTCTATTTCAAAGCAAGGGTTTTTATTGATTTGGCTCAAGGGTTTTTCATTGGAGCATTCATATTTGGGTCTTTTTGGTGATTGCATAAGGGCTTCGTCTCAATCTTTATAATAAATATTCATTTGTGTCTTCATAGCATAGTAAGCCCTTTTCTACTTTCTTTTTATTGAACTCTAAAGTTAAATGAATGATGCAAGTTTGGGGTTGATCATTATGATATGCAAGTTTGGTTGATCATTATGATATGCAAGTTTGGTTGATCATTATGCTATGCAAGTTGGTTTAATCGTTATGTATGACACATGGTTCTATGTTATGCAAGTTTGGGTTGATCATTATACACATGATATCATGTTATGCAAGTTAAACTTGATGTTGTGAGCATAAAGCTCCAAGCTTTATATTAAAGGTTGCATTTTGGCAACATGAAAGTTATCATATCCCTTATGATAACTTGCATGTGAGGCTAAATGCGAACTTCTAGTAACTTCTACATGTCATTTATCACCATGTATCACTCATATGCTAAGTTTGGTTTTATGCATGCTTTTGAAGCCTAATAATGCAATATGCAAGTATATGAACATATGTACATCTCATATGCCACCATCATAAACTTGTGGCTTCAACACCTTTTTGTCATGATTATGCCAAGTTCCCTATTTTATCCTTTATGCGTTGATGCGATTATGTAAACGATGGGATTACGTTGGGGTTGGGTAACATTATGACATAAACATGGTTTTTATAACATGACGTGATATGTTAACTTGTAATTATGTTTTGGAAACATAATGGACATGACACTTAGAAAATATGAGTGTGGCCAACTCGAGGTTGGGTTGAGTTTGTAGCATAAATCTACCCGGACCCGCCCGGCTTAACTAGTGGCTACAAACAATAGGACCCAATGTGAGAAGTTGGTCATGTTGTGCTCGAACCCGAGGTTAGACCAAGTTGTGGTGTAAAGCTACCCGGACCCGTCCGGCTTAACTAGTAACCACAACAAAGTCTAATGTGAGTGGTTAAAGCACATTAAGTTAATTAATGCCTCCTGATTAGGGTTAAGTCATGGTCCACTTAATACTTAATCAATTTGGGCTGGATGGGTTAATCGGGGTTAAGTCATGAACCTTGGGTACACTTAACCAATTTAATCCACGTTTGGATCGGGTTAACCACATTTAACCCGTTAAGGAAACCCTAGTTGCGTGGTCCTTTTCAGCAGTAACCCTCTTGATAGTATCATAAGACCCTAGGACTAGCCTAGGGTGGGGCACGATTACTGGGCTGACATGTAAGCGACCAAAACGACGGCTGAGTAGGTACGCCGGTGTAGGTCCAGGCGGACTATGGTCGTGCACATAGTCCGGAGTTGGAGAATCAGGCACGGGTACCAGTAGATCTAGACTGTGCATACTTGATTGGTGTCCGAGGTTGACACCCTAGGACTTGATACACCCTAGGGTGGACCTAGCGCAGTTTATCTACATTGCATGTTTGGGCCGTATGACACCGACACTTGGCGAGTTAGGCTTATAGGGAGCCGATCGACTAGACCGTGTAGTTGGACCTTGATTTAGGTCATCTCATGATGTTGGGCCAAGCTTGGGCCAAGGGATCAATCCTTGTTTTTACTTGACATGTTAAAATGCTAGTACACCCGTGGTGCAAATCTTAACCTTGATTATGCGATGTCACCCTTATCTATCTCGTTAGTTAATCACCATGCCAGTATGTTGTTATCCTTATGTTCATCTCAGCTTCTCATGCCAGCTAACTTTACTAGTTCATGGACATATAGTAGTTAGGGCTTACCAGTCTTTTTGACTGACCTGTTTTCTTTCGCCCCTTTTCTTCCGTTCCCCCCCTCCCCTCAGGTTCTCAGGGTGGGAACATTGGAGCTTAGCTTGGATCTTTACAGCTTGCTTACTGGATTTGCTCATGTACGGTTTTGGACATTGAGCTAGCTATGGTTTATCACTTCACTTTGGGGATAGTACTTTATGTATTTCAGTTTATGCTAGACTTTGTTTGTTGGAAAATAATGATCAAGTACTTTGTTGTAACATGACTATGGTTTTGAAATGCTAGTTTGGTCCGCTGCTTTATTTACTCTGTTTTACTTATATGTTCTGTCTTGTGATATCTGCATGCATGTTTACCTCGTATAACGCCCCTCCAAAGCCAATGTGCTTGCAAGAGTTACCTTGGCGGAGGTGGGGTGTTACATTTGGTATCGGAGCCAGGTTTACAAGATTTGAGCAAAAGTGTTTTTAAAACTTACCTTTTGAAAAACTATTTTCAAAACCAATTAAGTATTTTCCAAGAAAAGTCTAGTTATTTTAAAAAGGCTATTCCCCAAAAGCCATAGCACTATCCTTCGTTTCTTCGTTCTGAATCTATCTTTTTCCTTTTTCAGTATGGCCGATCTTAACCTTCCCGAGGGAGTGACCATTCCCGGATGGTTCCGGAGGTACTTGGAAGGTAGGGCCAACGATGTGGGCCCAGCAAATACCCCCAATATAACTGAGGTTCCTCCTCCTCCTCCTCAGAATCCGCAAGCAGATTTCGCTAAGATTTGCAAAGATTTTAAGGCGATGGGTGGCAAGAACTTTATTGGGACGGAGACTTTTGTGGAGGCAAGAAATTGGTTGAAAGAAACTGAAGATCTCTTCGCCATCTTTGATGTGCAAGATCTTAGAAGGGTTTTATTGGCAGCATGGTTATTAAAAGAAGAAGCTGCTTATTGGTGGGAGGTCACCAATGCTACGAGGCCTATAGAGACTTGGGCCGACTTTAGGACAAGATTTGGGTTTAAGTTTCTATCATCAGCTGAGGCGAATCTGCAATTGGAGAAATTTATATCTTTGAAGCAAGGGGACATGACAGTGAGGGAGTACGTGAATGAGTTTAACAAGCTCGCCCGATTTGGTTTGGACATGATTAATACTCCCCAGAAGAAGGCTTTGCGCTTTGCACGAGGGTTGAATGAGCCACTACAAGGTTTAGCCCTATCTCATATACCCATGGGGGCCACTTTTGAAGGACTAGTAGACATGGCATTGCTTCAAGGAGATGATAAGAATGGCAAGAAGGAAGTCAAGGCTAATGAGACCCAAGCCAAGAAGACACACTCCAAGTGGGGAGGAAATCAGAGCTATCAGAACAACAAAAACAACAAGAACAACAAGGGCAACAAGGCCAAGGCAAAGGATCCAAGAAAATGCCACTACTGTGGGAATGTTAGGCACATAGCTAAAGACTGTAAGAAGAAGAAGAGGAAGCTGGGCGAGTGCTTTCATTGTGGAGAGACTGGACATTTTAGCAAGGATTGCCCCAAGAAGCAAGGACAAGGGCAAGGGAAGAATCAGCGTGCAGGACCTTCTGGAGGGCAAGTGCATGCTCTCAACGCTGCTCCATCTCAGGATCGAGGTAGTATTTCTGTAGAAAGTCTTGTTTATATTTCTGATTATCCTGTTCGCACCTTATTTGATTCTGGCGCATCGCATAGTTTTATCTCTTCTGACATCGTTGAAAGTTTGCACCTAAGTACTAGCCTAGTTGAGGATCCCGTTTGTGTTTCAAATCCAATTGGGGGTTCCGCCCATCTATCTATGATTTGTGTGGATTTGAAGATTTCTATCTTGACCGTAGAATTCACGTGTAATGCTTATGTTCTCGGGTTCACGGGATATGGGTTGATCTTGGGCATGGATTGGTTGTCCAGTTATGGAGCCATTCTCGATTGTGAACATAGGGTGGTGAGGCTCATGACTCGCCTCGGTAATACCCTAGAAATTTCTTGTAACCCTAGAGGTCCCGTCATGTTATGTTATCTTGAATCTCTCGACTCGCCCATCGATGATCTGCAATCTGTAAGGGTGGTCCGAGACTATCCTGATGTCTTTGAAGAAGTTAGGGGGTTACGCCCTAAACGAGAGATAGATTTCCACATTTATCTAGTCGATAATGCCAAGCCAATATCATTGCCCGTTAGGCACATGGCCCCACGTGAAAGAAGAGAGCTCAGTAAGCAAATCAAGGAGCTGCTTGAGAAGAATTTTATTAGACGAAGCATTTTTGAATGGGGTGCTCCAGTGGTATTCGCTACTAAGGCGGATGGTTCGCTTCGTCTATGTGTTGACTATCGAGAGTTGAACAAGCTGACAAAGAAGAATAGGCACCCTTTACCGAGGATTGATGATCTCTTTGATCAGTTGGTTGGTGCTTCTGTTTTCTCTCAGCTCGATCTAGCCACTGGATTCCATCAACTTAGAGTAGCTGAGGATAGCATTGATAAAACTGCGTTTAGGACTCCAGATGGATTCTTTGAATGGCTTGTCATGCCGTTCGGATTGACTAATGCACCCGCCTACTTCGTAGACTTGATGAGTAGGGTGTTCAGGGAGTTCCTCAACAAATTTGTTGTTGTCTTCGTAGATGATATTCTGATCTTCTCAAAGGATGAGGAAGAGCATGCTAGGCATCTCGAGGAAGTGATGGATACGCTTAGAGCGCATCAGTTGAAAGCCAAGTTCTCCAAATGTCATTTCTGGAGAAGGGAAGTTCGGTTTCTTGGACATATAGTTTCTAAGCAAGGCATAGCGGTGGATCCCGCGAAAGTGGTTGTGGTTCAAGACTGGAAGACTCCTAGGAATGCAACCGAAGTAAGAAGCTTTCTCAGTCTGGCGGGTTACTATAGGAAGTTCATCAGGGACTTCGCTAAGATTTCGGCCCCTCTTACTAAGTTGACGAAGAAGAACTTAATCTTCGCATGGGACTTGGAGAGTGAGCTTGCTTTTCAAAAGCTCAAAAGAGCCCTTACCTCAGCCCCAGTTTTGGCATTACCCGATAGTGGTAAGATGTTTACCGTGTACACCGATGCATGTGGTACGGGGCTAGGAGCTGTTCTGATGCAAGAGGGAAGAGTGATATGTTATGGGGGTAGGCAACTTAAAGTTCATGAGAAGAACTATCCCACTCATGATTTGGAGTTAGCAGCAATCGTCTTTGCACTCAAATCCTGGCGCTACTATCTTCTGGGCGAAAGGTTTGAGTTGTATACTGATCACAAGTCACTCAAATACCTCTTCTCGCAAAAAGATCTGAATCTAAGGCAGCAAAGGTGGATGGAATTCTTGGCCTCTTATGACTTCGAGATAGCTTACACCCCTGGCAAGGGTAATGTTGTGGCAAATGCACTAAGCAGAAGGAGATTGACTTTGAGCCCCTTGTTCATTGAGATGAAGAACTTAGAATTCTTGGCAACCTTTGATTTCACGACGGCTGTTGAGTCGATGACGGGTTCATTAGCCTCCCTTGAGCTTAGACCTGCACTGCTTGATCAAGTTGGGGCTTCACAAAAGGAAGATCCACAGATAGTCGAAGTTATGGACAAGTTGATTCGTGGTGAGACGTCTAGTCACCTTGCTAGATATACTATTGATGACAAAGGATGGCTAAGACGTGATGGGAGATTATGTATTCCTCGAGTGGGAGATTTAGTCCATAGAGTTCTTGAAGAAGCGCATCACTCGAAGATGACTATACATCCTGGAGGGGACAAGATGTATAGGGATATGAAGCGCATTTTCTTTTGGGATGGAATGAAGAAGGATGTGGCAGAGTATGTTTCAAAGTGCATGGTGTGCCAACAAGTGAAAGCCGAGTCGAAGAAACCAGGTGGGCTATTACATCCATTGGAGGTCCCGCAATGGAAGTGGGAGAGTATTTCTATGGATTTTGTGGATGGATTGCCTAGGTCAAGGAGAGGGAACACGAGCATATGGGTCATAGTTGATAGACTTACGAAGAGTGCTCACTTCATCCCAGTAAAGAGCAAGAGGACCGCATCAGGGCTGGCATCTATTTATCTTCGAGAAATAGTGCGGTTGCATGTAGTTCCTTCTAGCATAGTTAGCGATCGTGACCCAATTTTCACTAGCCAGTTCTGGAATAGTTTGCAAGAAGCGATGGGTACGCGATTGAATCTGAGTACAGCCTATCACCCCCAGACGGATGGCCAAACCGAAAGGGTGAATAGAGTACTAGAAGATTTCTTGAGGCTTTGTGTTCTCGACTTCGGTGGTACTTGGGAAGACCACCTTCCTCTTGTAGAGTTTGCGTATAATAATAGCTATCAAGCCAGCATAGGGATGGCACCATTTGAAGCTTTGTATGGGAGGCTGTGTAGGTCACCATCTTGTTGGTGGGAGACAACAGATAGACTTATACTTGGGCCCGATATGATACGGGACACATCCGAGAAAGTTGAATTAGTGAGAAGAAGGATGAAGGCGGCCCAAGATAGACAGAAATCCTATGCTGACAAGCGAAGGGCAGATTTGGAATTCGAAGTGGGAGACATGGTTTTCGTGAAGGTTTCTCCTTTGCGTAATGTGGTACGTTTTGGAGCAGTTAGGAAGCTGGCACCAAGGTTCGTAGGACCCTTCCCTATCATAGAGAGAATTGGAAAGATGGCCTATAAGGTAGAATTGCCCGAGAAACTAGCCGGAGTGCATAATGTCTTTCATGTCTCGCATCTCCGAAAGTGCCTACATAAGTCCGCTGAGGTGGTTGAACCAAGCATTCTTGAAGACATTGAGGTAGAGAAAGAAGCAACCTTGAGAAAAGCTCTGATTCGTATCTTGGGAACGGAGATCAAGAAGCTAAGAAGCAAAGAAGTTAAGCTTGTTAAGGTGCAATGGAGTGAAGCAGAGGAAGACGCAACTTGGGAAACCGAGGAGAAGATGCGTGGGCTTTATCCATTTCTTTTTGAGGGTACATTCTCGATCTCTTTTCCTAATTAGCATATCTTTCTTTTTATCCGCGTTTATCTAGTTTATCTTGTTTCGTAGATCTTGTCATGAGAACCTTAGGTAGAAACCCTTTTGATGAAACATGTATTTGAAACATGTTATGCTTGATGGTTGCAAGTGGTTGCAAGTGTTTGCACATGGATACTCGTGGATGCATGATACACATTAGGCACTAAGATCGGCTCACACACTTTCATGTTGCATATGCATGAGTGCTTGTACTTATTCATGGATGAAACTTGTTATGCTATCACGTGGACGTTGCATATGGATGAATGTTATGTGCACTCATGTAGAGACGATGAGTTATGTTAGGAATTTGCATACATATGGATTCATTTCACTAACATACATATGCATTAAGGAGGTTTACTGTATCAGTAACCGCCTGATTTTTGCATTAGATAAGTACATATACACACACCTTTGCATATGATCATATGTTATTTAGAATCCTTTAAGGACAATGACTGCACGTGGATGGTGTTTTGAGTAGATGGATGATGGATGGTAGGATACGTTCTTCCTATCTTGGAGATTTCGGGGACGAAATCCTTTAAGGAGGGGACAATGTAACAACCCATATTTTTGAATAACATGTTATAACATAAATCAAGGCGGAATTAAATTGTAAAATCTGAATCAAGGGAAACTGGTTGTGCCATTGCGTTCGTCTTGGAAAAATACGCGAAATAGAGTCCGAGTTTTCGAAAATCGGAGTCCGTATGACCGAGATATGGCCTCGCGAAGTTTCACGAAAAATTCAAATTCAAAACAGATTCAAATTTCAGAAAATTCGGGGTAGGCGGGAAAAATCCCGCACAGACCAGGTCGACCTGGGGGTCGACCTGGGAGTCGACCTGGGGGGGCCAGGTCGACTAGGGAGTCGACCCCAGGGTCGACCTGCCTGGTCGGACCCAGGCAACCTGGTGCACCATTTTGGCTGTTTTGACCTGTTTTGTTGGCTAGTGACGGGATTTGATGGCTCTGATTGAATCTAGGGTTAATCCTATGGCTAATACTATCCTAATCCTCTATAAAAAGACCCCTAAACCTAGCCTAAATCACCGTTATTCAATCCTACAACTAAACTATGTCAAATTTGTTCCTCTCATGGCCTCCACTCTCATACTAAAATTCCTAAGTTTATTTCTATGAGAGATTGTGAGTTCATACAAGTGTTTTCAAGCTTGTATGAGTGTTCTTAGCTTGCATTCAAGTCAAGTTGCAACATTTCTATTTCAAAGCAAGGGTTTTTATTGATTTGGCTCAAGGGTTTTTCATTGGAGCATTCATATTTGGGTCTTTTTGGTGATTGCATAAGGGCTTCGTCTCAATCTTTATAATAAATATTCATTTGTGTCTTCATAGCATAGTAAGCCCTTTTCTACTTTCTTTTTATTGAACTCTAAAGTTAAATGAATGATGCAAGTTTGGGGTTGATCATTATGATATGCAAGTTTGGTTGATCATTATGATATGCAAGTTTGGTTGATCATTATGATATGCAAGTTTGGTTGATCATTATGCTATGCAAGTTGGTTTAATCGTTATGTATGACACATGTTGCTATGTTATGCAAGTTTGGGTTGATCATTATACACATGATATCATGTTATGCAAGTTAAACTTGATGTTGTGAGCATAAAGCTCCAAGCTTTATATTAAAGGTTGCATTTTGGCAACATGAAAGTTATCATATCCCTTATGATAACTTGCATGTGAGGCTAAATGCGAACTTCTAGTAACTTCTACATGTCATTTATCACCATGTATCACTCATATGCTAAGTTTGGTTTTATGCATGCTTTTGAAGCCTAATAATGCAATATGCAAGTATATGAACATATGTACATCTCATATGCCACCATGATAAACTTGTGGCTTCAACACCTTTTTGTCATGATTATGCCAAGTTCCCTATTTTATCCTTTATGCGTTGATGCGATTATGTAAACGATGGGATTACGTTGGGGTTGGGTAACATTATGACATAAACATGGTTTTTATAACATGACGTGATATGTTAACTTGTAATTATGTTTTGGAAACATAATGGACATGACACTTAGAAAATATGAGTGTGGCCAACTCGAGGTTGGGTTGAGTTTGTAGCATAAATCTACCCGGACCCGCCCGGCTTAACTAGTGGCTACAAACAATAGGACCCAATGTGAGAAGTTGGTCATGTTGTGCTTGAACCCGAGGTTAGACCAAGTTGTGGTGTAAAGCTACCCGGACCCGCCCGGCTTAACTAGTAACCACAACAAAGTCTAATGTGAGAGGTTAAAGCACATTAAGTTAATTAATGCCTCCTGATTAGGGTTAAGTCATGGTCCATTTAATACTTAATCAATTTGGGCTGGATGGGTTAATCGGGGTTAAGTCATGAACCTTAGGTACACTTAACCAATTTAATCCACGTTTGGATCGGGTTAACCACATTTAACCCGTTAAGGAAACCCTAGTTGTGTGGTCCTTTTCAGCAGTAACCCTCTTGATAGTATCATAAGACCCTAGGACTAGGCTAGGGTGGGGCACGATTACTAGGCTGACATGTAAGCGACCAAAACGACGGCTGAGTATGTACGCCGGTGTAGGTCCAGGCGGACTATGGTCGTGCACATAGTCCGGAGTTGGAGAATTAGGCACGGGTACCAGTAGATCTAGACTGTGCATACTTGATTGGTGTCCGAGGTTGACACCCTAGGACTTGATACACCCTAGGGTGGACCTAGCGCAGTTTATCTACATTGCATGTTTGGGCCGTATGACACCGACACTTGGCGAGTTAGGCTTATAGGGAGCCGTTCGACTAGACCGTGTAGTTGGACCTTGATTTAGGTCATCTCATGATGTTGGGCCAAGCTTGGGCCAAGGGATCAATCCTTGTTTTTACTTGACATGTTAAAATGCTAGTACACCCGTGGTGCAAAACTTAACCTTGATTATGCGATGTCACCCTTATCTATCTCGTTAGTTAATCACCATGCCAGTATGTTGTTATCCTTATGTTCATCTCAGCTTCTCATGCCAGTTAACTTTACTAGTTCATGGACATATAGTAGTTAGGGCTTACCAGTCTTTTTGACTGACCTGTTTTCTTTCGCCCCTTTTCTTCCGTTCCCCCCCCCCCCTCAGGTTCTCAGGGTGGGAACATTGGAGCTTAGGTTGGATCTTTACAGCTTTCTTACTGGATTTTCTCATGTACGGTTTTGGACATTGAGCTAGCTATGGTTTATCACTTCACTTTGGGGATAGTACTTTATGTATTTCAGTTTTTTTTCAGTTTATGCTAGACTTTGTTTGTTGGAAAATAATGATCAAGTACTTTGTTGTAACATGACTATGGTTTTGAAATGCTAGTTTGGTCCGCTGCTTTATTTACTCTGTTTTACTTATATGTTCTTTCTTGTGATATCTGCATGCATGTTTACCTCGTATAACGCCCCTCCTAAGCCAATGTGCTTGCAAGAGTTGGCGGAGGTGGGGTGTTACATGATCCAACATCATTATTACAACTTTAAAACTGTCTCTAAAGAAAAAGAAATTAAAAGAAGGAGGTACACTACTAATGCCCAAGCAGTGACCTTCAACAACACAGGGAGAATATCTATATATCATACGTGGGAGCCTCCTGCTCGTCTTTGGTACAGCTACTCGTGCATACCACCTAACCTATCTCTAGTCTGCTCGTTTAGGAGCACCCAGAGTAATAAGAAGAGACATAAAACTTTGGGTCAGACAAAAGTCTGGTATTAGCGATAAGCAGCAAAACAGAACAATAACAGGTATACTAAACCATACCTGAACCTGGACCTGTAAGCAAAGAGTTAGCACTACATACTGTACAATACTCTAAGGTGCCACTAACATATGCTGTAAAGAATACGGGGTGGGGTGTTCATGTCATAGTGATGGCAAACAATCAAGCATGGCAACCATCCTCACATCTCTCACTCAGTTCGTAAAGCATATGATGTCCTCCACTCTCAACCACTAGACCCATCGAAGTAGTGACGAAGTTTTGACTTGTACGACTACTTCTACCACCAAGATTACCTCACGGAGTCATGACTAAATCTTTACAAATGACCCCACTTCATTGGTCTATAGCCCATTAGTCATACCTAGACCACTGTGGTCCTGAATCCGTTTACGTACCCCCTACACATAGTGATCCAAAGTCATAGACATCGACAACCCCTTAGCACATGTCCCGCAGAAAAGCCCAACTCATGAAGTCGACTTGTTGGTTACCATCTGGATCTTGAGTTCTACTTCTCATTTGGACTGCCTTTGCATCTCGGGTTTTGGTCTTCTCCGGATCAGTCTTCATTTGGTTTGCAACCCATGCCTCGCGTTCAAAACTTCTGAGTTTGGTTCGTGGTCATCATCCTCTTTCGGATCAGTTCGAGCCACCTGCATCGGATCGGGTCGTGGTGCCAAGCTCCTGGTCATGACATCATGCTCCAGTTCAGTTCGTAGGTGGTCCCTGCTCCGGGTGGGATCGTGCCTTTTGGTCGGGTCGAATTACTGCACCTGTTCGTGGCTCCTTCACTCGTGGCGTGCTTTCCCAGGCGGTACGTGGAAGGGTGGAGCAGCTCGTAGGTGGCATCGGTTTGGATCGGAGCTCCTTCTCACAAGCAGGTCGGATCATGGAGATTCTAGGCGAGTGGGTCGGATCGTGCTTTCCTCCTCCGATCCGGTTCGGGAAATTTCCTACACTTCTTTCCAGCGACCGTTTTACGCCATACGACAGAGTTTTCGACCAATCTAACTATTCTAATCAATCACAAAGCATACCATACAGTCATAGCAACATGTAGAAACGACCATAAACACCAAAACATTAATTTGATAAGTTAAAACAGATCAAACATAGCTAAAACCCCATATTTTCCCTTAAGCATGTTTAAGCCAAACTAATGATAGGATTAGTAAAACTTAACCAAACTAACCAAGTTCTCTAACAGAGGTCTAAAACAATATTTCGAAATTTATCAATATTTTTCTAGATTTGTAACATGTATAAATTCGCTAATTATCACTAGTTACCCTTAATTAATCATAATTAGTGAGGAACTATGCAAATCACTCACCTTTGCCACTAATAAACTTTGGATCCGAAATGATTCTCTGTTTGGGCGCGAATACCAAGGTAACACAGTAGTCCTAATACCGATTTGGTGAAGATCTTCCATGATTTGATGTAGATTTGACTTAATTAGCGATTAGAAGGTGATTTGGGGTGTTTTAGCAAGTGGGGGCCATGGCTAAACTTGAAGAAACAAAAAGTGGCAGCTGGAAAATGATAGAAACTGAATTTCCAAACCCTATCAGCCTTCCCATAACCCTAATCCTGAAATGGGTTATGGGCCCGCTCACTAATCACCCAAATTAGGCCCGGTTAAGCTGTTTTTCACCTTCTAAACCTTGTTTCAGCCATATCTCCCAAACGGTGAGCCCGTTTGGCTAATGTAACATGGAATTGTAAACGATCATCTGAATCCAATGGAAGTGGTTTCAGGTCAAAATTCCTTTCCAGTCAAAAGTTATGGTCGAAACAAGACCAACTAGGGGCAAAATGGTCATTTAAAAATCGGGAAAAATCATGAACATGGGAAATGACCCCAGTAGTCGTCTCCCAAAGTTACATGACCATACGACTTCGTATGTGAAAGAAATAAATATTCTACGATCCTTCGATGCGTAGAATGCAGATCGTTACAGAGTGTAAGGAAGAAGAAAGAAAGGAAGAAGTTCTAGGTTTAAAAAAATAAGAATTAAAGAAAAAGATAAGACAATAGACATATCAGAATCTCACAGTGGAATGAATGAAATATAATATACTAATACTCTTTACATAAAAGAGAAACTGTATATACACATACATAAATAATCAGATTACAAAAAATAGATCAAATTAGACGGTTATAATAACTTGTCATTCATAACTACTGGTACATGACATCGTAATCCAACAGAATACAACATAGCATTTCACAACGTAATACATACACATCATAGAACAACAAAAAATAGATTATACAAGAAATACGAGACCACGCCTCGATCCAAACTCCTCAATTAAAGAACCAAGTTTCATAAAGAAAATTTGGAAATATAATCGATTTGATCCAAATGTCCAGACAAACAACTCTAGCATCAATCTCAAATGCTAAGTGAGAAAAATCACATCAAAAACAACTTACTCAATTTAGAATTTATTTTGAAACAAAAGATACATCGTAAGACCACGATCACACTTAAACATGGAATAGGTTTTTGCTTTATGATAATCAAGTATTTTAAGAAATTACATGGTATTATTTTTAAGGAGATGTAGGATAAAACCTTTGAGGTAAAACAAATCAACCATGAAAAATTGTTACCATTATTAAATCTATGTATGTTAGGCAATACAAACAATTCGGAAGTTTTGTAAGGGAGGATAGGTTCCATATGAATGGCATAGCCAGAGGATATATTTATTGCAGTACACCTTTAGGGATGTACCGACGACCAACTGCCGTCCGTTATTTCGGAAAGTCTAGCTAGTTGCACGACATCGAATATAGTGCAAAACTATATATGACATCACTTTGGTCGTTCCTGACATATCTGAGAGTGCTCAAGATAACCATCATACTCAACATATATAGTAGTAATTTAGAAGGATGACGGTCATAATCCAATGGGAGTGATCCACGTATCCTCATCTAGAGGTTGGGATTACCTTTTATATCAAATTCATTTGAATGCCACAACACCTACTCTATCAAGATACTAGTTGATTCCTACAAAAAAATACGGCATCCAAACTCGTACGTAGGATGATAAATGGTTCCTTCCAGATGCGGATAATGCCATATATGTATCCGCATTCGAAATCATTTTCGGATATTGATATCAGCATTTGCAGATAAAGAGGATATCAGATAATTATCCGATTCGCCAATGAACGATAAAGAGGATATTGATAATCATCTGTATAAGTTGTACAGGAACAAGACAAAGTGAAGGTACTCTTTTACCATAGCCTATTGGGGGTTTCCCCTAGGATTAGTAATACGAAGTTCTTGCATCATGTAGATCCTCAGAACGTCGAGTCCATTATCGCAATCTAATCTTGGTAGTTAACTAAATATATCAACAAATAGCCCTTTCCATTCCTAAAGTCCATGCCTTAAAATCGTTATAATAAGCGTCAGGATACCTATGTTATCGAATGTAAGAGCAAATCTGAAAGTTTTGATCCCAGTTCTGACACCCATTCCTATGAACCAAAAATTATCATTAAAAGAGTAAATATTTATAGTCAGTTAGTTGACTATCGAATGTAAGTGTGTAGTTAATCATATAAGCAAATAATAAGCCCTTCAATTAAAAATTATTTGTAACAACCCGAAAAATCAAAACCAATTTAAAAAATTTAATTTTGCTATTTTATTAGATTTTGAATATTTAAAATAAATTATTTTAAATAATAACGACCAAAACTCTATTTGAATCGATGTTGGAAAATAAATATATTTATTTTAATTATAAAACAAGGCCTGAAATGGCGCGGCAGTTTGAAAATTTGAATTTGAACTTTGACTGACAGTATAGGATGCAAAATAAAACGGATTTTAGTGAAACCAAAAATATTTAAATCTGTTTACGAATATCTTTCTAAGGAATCTGAAAAATCAAAATTTCATAGCGGGAATCAAAAGTTACGGCCAAACGAATTTTCAGAAAGGTCGCTATGGAGTTTATATAGCCCTTGGAAATGGACATTTGGCAAACGACCTCCGTTTTCTATGAAACCGCTTTTGTTGGATCCGGGATGTCAAACTATTGCTAGGTTTCAAATTCCATAATTTTTGGAGTTAATATGTGAGTGTGGAAAAGGAAAATGTATTTGGTTAATTTTAGTCAATTTGGATCGACCAGAAAATGACCATTTTTTAAACGGTCTCCAAATGCGATGAAATCAGTTTTGTTGGGACCGTATCATCAAAACATAGATAGATTTATTTTTTTGGAATTTTTGGGATCAATATGTAGCCCCGGCAAATTGAAATGTAAGTTCAAATCAAATATTGAATGTTTTATATTTTGATTTGAAGAAGAACTGACTGAAACAGTCGAATGGGCCTATGAAACATATTCCATTGTGTCGGAATGGGGGTATTTAGCTAAGGCTGACAGTTGTTGGTTTTGAATTGGAGTTCGTATGTAAAAGGGGGTATTTTTGGAAATAAATATTTAAATATAATATTGGCTAATCATATTTCAGCATCACTTTCTCTCTCTCTCTCCCAGATATCATTAGAAGCGAACGACAGAAGTCTTCCAATCCTTCTCTCTTCTTTTTCTCTTAAATCTCTCAACAAAATCACATGCTCCAATTGGTAAATTTATGGATCTCCTCTCTAGCTTTGAATCCTACCAGTCTTACCGCCTATCATCGTGTATTTTGTCAGATCCGTCACCTCTAAAATTCGCCGTCGGGAGGTGAATTACTCCCCCCCTTTGACGATCATACGACATGCGATTGGTACCTTTAGAAAGCCCTCTCCAAGCTCTACGCCATGGTGCATACTGGTCGTCCTCTCCCGCGATGGATTGAGCGATAAATTCAACCCTAGTTTTGAAGGGTTTTGCTGAAGGTACGGTTTATATTATATAAACTGATTTCGACAAATAAAAGCGTTGCAAACTTCTAAAAATTGTATCTTTTTCATGTGTGGTCGAAATCCAGTGAAACAAGGGACACCGGGACCGTGAGGACATCTTCTATATTCTAGAAGAGACCGGGGAATTTTTAGAGCTTCCTACAATTTTTGAAGGAGTGGAACCCAATGTGAGATTTCTAAATTATAAACGATATGGAATGACAATGTATAAATTATATAATCGATGTATGAGTTATATAAGTGTTGTACACCTCATGTATAAGCGTTGTATAAGTTGTATGTGCGATGTATAAGTTATATACGCGTTGTAAAAGTCATATGTGTGTGAATGGAATTGAAATGATATTGAAATGAAATCGGAATATGTATATATATATACATTCCCCTCGTCCACATACCATGGATGATATATATTGGTTGTGATTGTTTGGATTTTGGTTGATGTGAAATTTGGTTGGTAAATGCGAATGGTTGATAATGATTGATTGTGGTTAAAACCCAATAGGATTAGTTTATGGGAAAATTCGTCTGCGTACGAACTAGATATTGAAATCCCCCTTGTCAAAAGCTGCGAGGCTTTAAAGTAGAGCGAGGAGCCGTACTCGGGATGGTGCCGGTTTTAACTACCCTGCCGTTATGCTGCCAAAATTTTCTGAAAAAATCCTGTGTTTGATTTATATTCAGGTATTGAAATATATTCATGTGTTGGAAAAATATTCATTTTTGAAATAAAATGGTTTGAATGATAAAAATAACATTTTTATTGAATGTATGAAATAAAATGGTTTGAATGATAAAAATAACATTTATGAAATAAAATGGTTTGAACAATAAAAATAATATTTTTATCGAATTTTTGAAATAAATTGCTTTAACAATAAAAATCACATTTTTATTCTATGTATGAAGTATGTAAAATAATCGTATTTGAAATAAATTGTTTTGACAATATAAATCGCATTTTTATAATATATATGAATCGCTAAAAATCTTCATTTTTGAAATAAATTGTTTTAACAATAAAAATCTCATTTTTATCATCTATATGAAGTATATAAAATAATCGTGTTTGAAATAAATTGTTTTGACAATAAAAATCGCATTTTTATAATATATGAATCGCTAAAAATCTTCATTTTTGAAACAAATTGTTTTAATAATAAAAATCACATTTTTATCATCTATATGAAGTATATAAAATAATCGTGTTTGAAGTAAATTGTTTTGACAATAAAAATAACATTTTTATTATATATATGAAGTGTTAAAGAGAGTCATGTGTCGAAATGGATATTTGTTGGATAAAAATATTATTTTTATCACATATATGAAATGAAATGGTTTGGGAAATCAAAGAACGGGTTATATTTTATATATATACATAAGTAAAATTAAAATAAATTGAATAACGAATCTGCATTTCACATTCTGAAACCGTGATTTCAAACGATTGTAGCGCTAGATCCGACTGTCGGATTTTCCCGAAATTGAAACCGTTGGGTTCAGTTTGAACATATCTTTCCAACGATACTAACTTTGCAAGGATCCAACGGTTAGATTTTCAGATATGTGTAAATCAAATCTAAAGAAAAACAGCGCCATGGTCGCGTTATGGCCTGAAGCGTCGTTTGAGTAAACTGGCCCTTTTTAAATAAATAAAAATAGCGATAAATTGTTATAAAATATTATAAATGATATGGAATGGAAATAAACCGAATTTACCCGGTTTATTGGATATTTGATGGTTGAATGTGTTTGACGTGAAAATTACATTAATGAACTGAATCATGGATGTCGAATAATTTAACCATGGAAATGAATTGATCTGAATTCTAAATATACGTGAATTATTTGAAAAGGCCGAGTTAAATCTCATTTCAAATAATTGGTCAACGATTAGAAGTCGAAGATATGAAGACGGTGCAAGACCGAGGATCTTCACATCGAATGGATGGCTACTGATGCCTTTGATGGGAGTTGCTGCCCTGAAGGGTTACAGTGGTGGTCGTCCGGACGTACTTGTTGATCATTCGGATGTGCGAGGGCCTCTCTCCTGTATTGGACATACGGGAGAGGAATAAGGTGCCTCCAGTTTCATCCATACCCAGAACAGACTTTTAAATGGATGTGTGTCTGACGTTGTAGATTGACAACGTGGCATGCAGAGATGCTGTGATCAAAGCTTTTGTTGAAAAGTAGAGCTTTGTGGTTAATGATCAAAGCAGGGCTTTAAAATAGCTAGATTTGTGTTTCGCGTTGATTCGCGGGCGTCACACCTCGGTATGAGCCAGAAACGAGAGAGGACATCAGGGAGGACATGCATTTCTTTCTAGCTAGGAGCGGTGTTTTTGGTTTTACACGCCCGGGCATTTTACTTATGTGGATGATGGATAACGAGGAGCCTTGGTTATATTGGTTGCTCCGGGGCTAATGGTTTGGTCGGTATATGACCAGTTTACGCCCCATAGGGCAGGGAAATGCAGTGTTCAGGCATATTAATCCACTCCGTGTGGACCGGCCCTGACGATCCAAGGGTTGATGCGCTCTGACCCTGAGGCTCGGGCTAGACAGTCTCGAAGCGGTAAGGATGATCCCTTGCCTTGGTTCATGATAGAAATCCAATTTCCAAATACGACATCGCGCGATTTTGATCGTAAACCTATTTATGGCGACATGATATATGGTACCCATGCCGTCTATGATTGATGCTTATGATTGAATTTTTTTTGAAACATATAAACACTAGTAATAATATCAAATGCTGTTGTTTTATTCGTATCAAGCATCTTTTGGCCATTATAAGGTAAAAATCTATCCTTCGGTTTGCGTTTCATTGTGTGATGGGAACTCAATCTTATAATGGCTTCATTTTTATAAAAAGCATTGCGATGTTTAGACGATTTACTAGTTTTAAGCACTGGCAATCCAATGGAGTAAACCTGTTCCGCATTAGCGGCGTGGTCCTGTGATTAGCCTTATTATAAAATAAGTTAAGTAGTAGATTTCTCATACCAGTCCCATGATTGACTCGTAGTTTGTTTCACTTGCAAACTCGGGTGCCCTATATTCTACACGGGCAGCCTTGTATTCAGGTTTTATCAGGCTCTTTCTGGATAGCTATGGATCTGAAGATGGATTCTATCACTTCTTTCTTTTTATGCTGTTCAGCTCCTATTGTACATATTTTGTTTTGATTCCGCTGTAGACATTTTATGTAAAGTTGAACTGTATTTTGTACTAGGTATGATCCTGTATACTGTGTTACTCTGATGATTGTTATTTCCAGTATATTTTGTTGCATATTATATGGTGTATTTATATATTTATGTTCTGCTGTTATCTGTTTATGTGTTATATTCCAAAGATTACCCTTGCCACCGTGGAACGGGGGTTTGGGGTCGTCACAACGTGGTATTAGAGCTTTGGTTAAGCTTAGTTCTGGAATATAATATATTAACGAATTCGTCAGAAATAGAACCAGTAGTGTTCTAAGACGAATTACTCATTTCAGATAAATATCCTAGAATGAGTATAGAAGAATGAAATACACTCCAGTAGGCACATTTACATTCAAGTACATGTCTCTATGCTTTAAAAATACCTTTTCTGTTGACCTAACACTTTGTCTGCTATTTGCAGACGTTGAAAAATGAGTGGCAGAAGTAGAAGAGGTAGGTCAGAACCAGATATTGAAGCTCTATTAAACAAGTATCGAAATCTGGGTGGAGTACCGTTCTCGGGCAATGAATCCATTATTCAAACACAAGCATGGATGCGCTCTGCTGAGAAAATCTTTGAAGGTTCAAAGCTGAGAGAGGATCAGAAAAGATTACTGGCATCTTGGGCACTCAAAGACGAAGCTTTAATCTAGTGGGATACAGTTATTAAAGATAATCCAGAACGTAATATTACCTGGGATAGATTTAAAGAAATTTTCAATGAAAGAATTATTCCTCCAGAAGCAACTGAGCGGTTAAGTGATGAATTCTACTCTCTGATTCAAGGGGATATGAAAATTCCAGAATATCACAAGAAATTCAGCGTACTTTCTCGTTTCTCCCCGCATTTAATTCAAAATCCAAATATGAAGAAATTGAGGTTTATTAACGGGCTTCAAAGAAAGTACCAAAGTAAGGTAACTGCACATATGCAACAATCTTTTTCTGAAATGATATACATGGCTTACCAGTATGAAGATCTGGATAAGCAAGGTCTTTTGAGAGACGAAGAGGTATATAACAAAAGGAAATTCGAAACTGATAGCCTAGAGGAAAGTACGCAGCCTGAGGAAAGTACGCAGCCTGAGGCAAGTGCGATGTCTGGGGCCGGAAAGAAGCCTCGAGTCGGTAGGAAAAAGGTTAAGTCTGAGAAAGAACCAGTAATGACTGCCATATGCCTTAACTGCAATCAGAATTTGTCCAGAAAGTGTAAATGTTTGAAAATGCGGAGAAAGGATGGATCAAAATCCAATTGGAAGCAAAAGAAGAAGGGATTTAAATCCAATAACAAGTTTCAAGAGAATAGAAAATGCAGTCAATGCCATCAGACTGGTCATCTTGCAAAGGACTGCCGGTTGTTGAAAGCGACCAATGTAGTGCATGTAAATGAAGTGGCAGAGGTTCCAGCACCCTCAGCCAGTCAAGCGAGGCCAGATGTTTTAGAAGGCATGCTTACTATCAAAAATATTCTAGTCAAAGTATTATTTGATATAGGCGCGTCGCGAAGCTTTATTGTAAGAAATGCGGTTAAGAAACTGGATTTGAATTTGAAAAGGCTCAAAACACTCATGACAGTCCTTAATCCGGTTGGGGGTTCCCTCGATCTTAGTTGGATTTGTGGGGTGCCTGTTTCTTTTTCCTGTTATCGGTTCCCTACTATCCATATGGTCATGAATTTCACAGAATTTGATCTTATTCTGGGATTGGATTGGTTAACCAAATATGAAGTTGATGTTAAATGCACCGACAGAGTCGTAAGGGCGAAGATTAAATCAGGGAATTATATAACCATCCCATGCGAAGGTCCGAATTCTGATAGAAAAGACTTTTGGTTAGCTCTTGATGTTTCTCCTGCTCAAATAGAAAATATTCCTATCGTTATGGAGAATATTCCGGTCGATGTAGAAGATATCTCTGTTGTCAAGAACTATGCTGGTGTGTTCGAAGAAGTTGTTAGCTTACCTCGCGTAGAGAAATAGATTTCAAGATTGATTTAATTTTGAATGCAAGGCCAATAGTACACGCAATTCGAAGAATGACCTTGAAGGAAAAAGAAGAATTAGACAATCAGACTCGACAGCTTGTATGAAAGGGTTTTATCAGGCCTAGTTTCTCTAATTGGGGAGCAGTGGTGGTGTTTGTCCCATAGTCAGACGGTACTCTTAGACAATGTGTGGATTATCGTGACTTGAATAAGCAGACATTAAAGAATAAATATCCATTGCCGTGAATTGATGATTTATTGGATCGATTGAATGGCGCGCAAGTATTTTCACGAGTGGACCTAGCTATAGGTTTCCATCAGCTTTGTATTGCCGAAGAGTGTGTTCCTTTGATAGCATTCAGAGGTCCAGATTTATTCTACGAGTGGTTAGTAATGTCGTTCGGCTTATGTAATGCTCCAGCTTATTTTGTCGATCTAATGAATAGAGTATTCAGAGAAGTATTGAATAAATTTGTTCTGGTTTTCATTGATGACATATTTATCTTCTCTAAGTCAGAAAGTGAGCATGAAAAACATTTGGAACATGTATTAGAGATTTTGAGAAAGAATGTTTTAAAAGGAAATTTTTTCCAAATGTATATTCTAGCAAGAAGATGCAAAGTTCCTTGGTCACTTTGTATCAAAAGAAGGAATTTCTGTGGATCCCGGTAAGATCACAGCTATTCAAGATTGGAAGCAGCCAACTACACCCACATAAGTCCGTAGTTTTCTGGGATTGGCTAGTTATTATCGGAAGTTCGTTAAAGATTTTTCGAAGATATCTAGTTCCTTAATGAAGCTTACTAAGAAACATTCAAGGTTCAATTGGACTCCAGAATGTGAGGCGGCTAAGGCTGACAACTGCTCCAGTGTTAACAATTCTTGATGGCAATCAAGACTTGAAAGTCTAGACAGATGCTTCTAAAGAAGGTCTTGGTGTAGTATTAATGCAAAGAGGCCAAGTAGTCGCTTATGCTAGCCGTCAATTGAAGCCACATGAGAAGAATTATGCAACTCGCGATCTTGAATTGTTAGCCATCGTGTTTGCTATGAAAATCTGGAAGCACTATCTATTGGGTGAGAAGTTTGAACTATACACAGATCATCAACCATTGAAGTATTTGTTCACCTAAAAAGATCTGAATATGAGGCAGCAGCATTGGTTAGAATTTCTCATAGCATACGATCTTGATATTTTGTACACTCTTGGGAAAGCCAATGTTGTGGCTGATGCGCTCAGCAGAAAGAATGTAATCATCGTCAATCTTATAATCACGCCTTCATTGATTGATAATATATATTCTCTTCAGAAGGATGATCACTTCATTCGGAAGATCAAAGAGAGAATTCAGAAAGGCAAGCCCTCGAGTTTTCAGATTGATAACAACGGAATTCTGAGGTTGAAAGGCCGAATTTGTGTTCCAAACATCCCTGAACTCCGAAGAGAAGTATTGGATGAATGTCACAAATCTAAACTGAGTATCCGTCCAGGAGTGAGCAAAATGTATAACGATATCAAATGCACTTTCTGGTAGAGATCAATGAAAAGAGACATTTCCCTGTACGTTAGCCGGTGTACTACTTGTCAACAAGTCAAAAGCGATCAACAAAAACTCGCCGGACTGTTGCAACCATTGGAAATTCCAGGTTGGAAGTGGGAACAAATTTCTATGGATTTCATAGATGGTTTGCCCAGGACCCAGAAAGGAAACGACAGTATTTAGGTGATCGTAGATCATTTCACAAAGACCGCCCATTTTATCCCTGTCAGATCGAATAGAACTGCTCAGAGTCTGGCGTAGATTTATTTCAAAGAGATTGTTAAACTGCATGGAGTTCCAATGAGTATCATTAGTGATCGTGACCCGATTTTCACTAGTAAATTCTGGGAAGCATTCCAAGCAGAATTGGGAACAAAGCTGAACTTGAGCACCGCTTATCATCCTCTAATAGATGTCCAAACTGAGAGGGTGAATCATATACTAGAAGATTTATTGCGAGCTTTTGTTATTGATTTTGGCGGATCATGGGAAGACCATTTGCATTGGGTCGAGTTCTCATACAACAACAGTTACCAAGCGAGCCTGAAAATGTCACCATTCGAAGCATTGTATAGTAGACCGTGCAGATCTCCCGCTTGTTGGGTAGAACCTGGCAATAGACTTGTATTGGGGCCAGATATGATTCGCGAAGCTGCGAATAAGGTCGATTTCATTAAGAAACGATTACTAGCCGCTCAAAGCCAACAGAAGAGCTATGCAGATTCAAGAAGAAGGGATTTATCTTTTTCTGTTGGTGACCATGTGTATCTAAGGGTTTCTCCAATGAGAGGAGTAGTCCGATTCGGCAAAACAGGGAAGTTGGCACCTAGATTTATTGGTCCATTTCCTATACTTGAACTGATTGGAACTGTTGCTTATAGGGTTCAAATGCCTAATTGGTTGCCTGGATTGCATGATGTGTTTCACGTATCTCAACTTTGAAAGCATGTGCATGATCCAGATTTGGTCATGGAAGAAGTCGCACAACAGGATTTGGAAATTACTCCAGAATTAGCTGTGAGAAGAGAGCCGATAAAGATCATTGGCAAAGAAACTAAAGAGCTGAGGAACAAGAAGGTTCACTTAGTGAAAGTACAATGGAGTGGAGATCCGCGAGACTGTACTTGGGAAACTGAGGAGAGCATTAAGCAAGCCTATCCCAATTGCAGGGTGGATATCTCTGATTAACTCTGGTGCAAGGTACATTTACCATATTTTGCATTTCCGTATTGTTTTCTACTTGGTTATCATTTTCATTTCATGGATGTAAAATTTTAATTATATAGTCTGAATGATTTTAAAAGAGTATATGAATTAATTAGTATATTTTTGAAAAGTTAATCAACAAAATGGTTGTTGTTTGTGTTGCGTGATCAAGAATTTGACTAATCAAAATATTGGAAGGATAATTAATCTAATCAGTAAGAGAATGAATGGTAAATTTATGCAAATTGAATCAAATATTGAACTGATTTGAAAATTAATAGAAATATATGCATGTATGTTATATATGTTTGAACAGGTAAATGGATTTGCTGTTGAGTAAAGAATTTATGTGTGTGCCCGACAAATAGGTAAACCTTAATGAGTTGGATGCGCAATTTTATTATTATATCAACTCCTATGAATGCCAATGGATGCGGAGTGCTGGTTGTTCTATGTGTAATAATAAACATCGCCATAGGATAGTAACAATTAATTTTGAACTACACTACATGGCATACTTCTTGAAGATAGCATACTTTATCATATACCACATAAGCATTTGGAGCTTGTGTGACGAGGTTGAAGATTTACCATATGAGCGAGAGGCTTGTATGGCGATGACTATATTATAGGTTGAAGCGAAGACTGATATGGACTATATAAAATATAACGGTAAATTGCCAGATTAATAAAAACTCCACATGGGTCTGGAGATGACAATAAACACGTCTCTTTGGTCATTAAGGCACAAAAACCATTTATAGGGTGACAAGAATTTATTTTCTGGAGTTATGATCTATACACACTCCCCTGTGGACACCGGAATATATCACTATAAATATGTGTATACTTATTAGGATTTATTGGGTACCTAATACGACCCAATAAATTTCCAAACCCCTTCCCGTACAAAGGAGGTTATGGCAAAAAAAAAATCGAAAATTTAGGGTGTTAGCCAAATTTTTGTAGAATAAGAAAATTCTTAGAAACTGAAAAGTTGGAGAATGAAAGCCAGAATGAAAGTTGAGTTGGTTAATTAAACAACTTTCATCTTCGTTCCTTTTAGGGACGAAAAGATTTTAACTGGGGGAGATTGTAACAACCCGTAAAATCAGAACCAATTTTTTTTTTTTAATTTGGCTATATTAGTGGATTTTGAATATTTAAAATAAATTATTTTAAATAATAACGACCAAAAGTATATTTGAATCGATGTTGGAAAATAAATATATTTATTTTAATTATAAAACAAGGCCTGAAATGGCGTGGCAGTTTGAAAATTTGAATTTGAACTTTGACTAACAGTACTGGATGCAAAATAAAACAGATTTTAGTGAAACCAAAAATATTTAAATCTGTTTATGAATTTCTTTCTAACGAATTAGAAAAATCGAAATTTCATAGCGGGAATCAAAAGTTATGGCCAAATGAATTTTCAAAAAGGTCGCTATGGAGTTTATATAGCCCTTAGAAATGGACATTTGGCAAACGACCTCCATTTTCGACGAAACCACATTTGTTGGATCCAGAATGTCAAATTATTATTAGGTTTCAAATTCCATAATTTTTGGACTTAATATGTGAGCGTGGCAAAGGAAAATGTGTTTGGTTAATTTCAGTCAATTTGGATCGACCATAAAATGGCCATTTTTCAAATGGTCTCCAAATGCGACGAAATCATTTTTGTTGGGACCATATCGTCAAAACATAGCTAGATTTATTTTTTTGGAATTTTTGGGATCAGTATGTGGCCCCGGCAAATTGAAATGTACGTTCAAATCAAATATTGAAAGTTTTATATTTTGATTTGAAGAAGAACTGATTGAAACATTCGAATGGGCCTACGAAACATGTTCCATTGTGTCCGGAATGGGGCATTTAGCTAGCGATGATAGTCGTTGGGTTTGAATTGGAGTTCGTATGTAAAGGGGGTATTTTTGGAAATAAATACTTAAAAATAATATTGGCCAATCATATTTCAGCATCAGTTTCTCTCTCTCCCCGATGTCATCAGAAGCGAACGACGGAAGTCTTCCATTCCTTCTCTCTTCTTTTTCTCTTGAATGTCTCAACAAAATCACATGCTCCAGTTGCAAAATTTATAGATCTCCTCTCTAGCTTCAAATCCATGCCGTTCTTACCCCTATCATCGTGTATTTTGTCAGATCCGTCACCACCAAAGTTCGTCGTCGCGAGGTGAATTACTCCCCCCTCCAACAATCGTACGGCGTGTGATTGGTACCTTTATAAAGCTCTCTTCAAGCTCTACGCCATGGTGCATGTTGATCATCCTCTCTCGCGTTGGATTGAGCGATAAATTCAACCCTAGTTTTGAAGGGTTTTGCTGAAGGTACGATTTATATTATACAAACTGATTTCGACAAATAAAAGCGTTGCAAACTTCTAAAAATTGTATCTTTTTCATGTGTGATCGAAATCCAGTGAAACAAGGGACACCGGGACCGTGAGGACGTCTTCTACATTCTAGAAGAGACCGGGGTATTTTTAGAGCTTCCTACAATTTTTGAAGGACTAGAACCCAATGTGAGATTTCTAAATTATAAACGATATGGAATGACGATGTATAAATTATATAATCGATGTATGAGTTATATAAGCGTTGTACACCTCATGTATAAGCGTTGTATAAGTTGTATGTGCGATGTATAAGTTATATATGCATTATAAAAGTCATACGTGCATTGAATGGAATTGAAATGGTATTGAAATGAAATCGAAATATATTTATATATGTATATCTATATATATACTCCCCTCGTCCACAGACGATGGACGATATATATTGGTTGTGATTGTTTGGATTTTGGTTGATGTGAAATTTGGTTGATAAATGCGAATGGTTGATAATGATTGATTGTGGTTGAAACCCAATAGGATTAGTTTATGGGAAAATTCGTCTGCGTATAAACTAGATATTGAAATCCCCCCTGTCAAAAGTTGCGAGGCTTTAAGGTAGAGCGAGGAGCCGTACTCGGGACGGTGCCGGTTTTAACTATCCTGCCGTTATGCTGCCGAAATTTTCTGAAAAATTCCTGTATTTGATTTATATTCAGGTATTGAAATATATTCATGTGTTGGAAAAATATTCATTTTTGAAATAAAATGGTTTGAACGATAAAAATAACATTTTTATCGAATGTATGAAATAAAATGGTTTGAGTGATAAAAATAACATTTTTATTGAATGTATGAAATAAAATGGTTCGAACGACAAAAATAACATTTTTATCGGATTTTTGAAATAAATTGCTTTAGCAATGAAAATCACACTTTTATTGTATGTACGAAGTACATAAAATAATTGTGTTTGAAATAAATTGTTTTAACAATAAAAATCGCATTTTTATAATATATATGAATCGCTAAAAATCTTCATTTTTGAAATAAATTGTTTTAACAATAAAATCACATTTTTATCATCTATATGAAGTATATAAAATAATCGTGTTTGAAATAAATTGTTTTGACAATAAAAATCACATTTTTATAATATATATGAATCACTAAAAATCTTCATTTTTGAAATAAATTGTTTTAACAATAAAAATCACATTTTTATTACCTATATGAAGTATATAAAATAATCGTGTTTGAAGTAAATTGTTTTGAAAATAAAAATAACATTTTTATTATATATATGAAGTGTAAAAAATAGTCATGTGTCGAAATGGATATTAGTTGGATAAAAATATTATTTTTATCACATATATGAAATGAAATGGTTTGGAAATCGAAAAACAGATTATATATACATATATATAAGTATAATTAAAATAAATCGAATAACGAAGCTGCAGTTCGCATTTTGAAGTCGTGACTTCAAACGATTGTACCGGGAGATCCGACCGTCGGATTTTCCCGAAACCAAAACCGTTGGGTTCGCTTTGGAAATATATTTTCAACGATACTAACTCTGTAAGGATCCAACGGTCAGATTTTCAGATATGTGTAAATCAAATCTGAAGAAAAACAGTGCCATGGCCGCGTTATGGCCTGAAGCGTCGTTTGAATAAATTGGCCATTTTTAAATAAATAAAAATAGCGATAAATTGTTGTAAAATATCATAAACGATATGGAATGGAAATAAACAGAATTTACCCGGTTTATTGGATATTTGATGGTTGAATGTGTTTGACGTGAAAATTACATTAATGAACTGAATCATGGATGCCAAATAATTTAAACATGGAAATGATTTGATTTGAATTCTAAATATACGTGAATTATCTTAAAAGGTCGAGTTAAATCTCATTTCAAATAATTGGTCGACGATTAGAAGTCAAAGATACGAAGACGGTGCAAGACCGAGGATCTTCACATCGAATGGATGGCTACTGATGCCTTTGATGGGAGTTGCTGCCCTGAAGGGGTTACAGTGGTGGTTGTCCGGACGTACTTGTTGATCGTTCGGATGTGCGAGGGCCTCTCTCCTGTATTGGACATATGGGAGAGGAACAATATACCTCCAATTTCGTTCAAATCTAGAACGAACTTGTAAATGGATGTGTGTCTGACATTTTATATTGACAACGTGGCATGCAGAGATGCTGTGATCAAAGTTTTTGTTGAAAAGCGGAGCTTTGTGGTTAATGATCAAAGCAGGGCTTTAAAATAGTTAGCTTTATGTTTATCATTGATTCGCGGGCCTCACACCCCGGTATGAGCCAGAAACGGGAGAGGACATCAGGGAGGACATGCGTTTCTTTCTAGCTAGGAGTGGTGTTTTGGGTTTTACACGCTCGGACATTTTACTTATGTGGATGATGGATAACGAGGTGCCTCGGTTATATCGGTCGCTCCGGGGCCGATGGTTTGGTCGGTATATGACCTGTTTACGCCCCATAGGGCGGGGAAACGCAGTGTTCAGGCATTTTAATCCACTCCGTGTGGACCGGCCCTGACGATTCAAGGGTCGATGCGCTCTGACCCTGAGGCTCGGGCTAGACAGTCTCGAAGTAAGGACGATCCCTTGCCTTGGTTCATGACGGAAATCCAATTTCCAAATACGACATCGCGAGGTTTGGATTGTAAACCTATATATGGTGACATGATATATGGTACCCATGCCGTCTATGATTGATATTTATGATTGAAATTGTTTTTGAAACATATAAACACTAGTAATAATATCAAATGCTTTTGTTTTATTCGTATCAATCATCTTTTGGTCATTATAAGGTGAAACTCTATCCTCCGGTTTGTGTTGCATTGTGTGATGGGAACTGAGTCTTATATTGGCTTCATTTTTATAAAAAAGCATTGCGATGTTTAGACGATTACTATTTTTAAGCACTGGAAATCCAATGGAGTAAACCCGTTCTGCGTTAGCGGCATGGTCCTGTGATTAGCCTTATTATAAAATAAGTTAAGTAGTAGATTTCTCATACCAGTCCCATGACTGGCTCGTAATTTGTTTCACTTACAAACTCGGGTGCCCTATTTTCTACACGGGCAGCCTTGTATTCAGGTTTTAGCAGGCTCTTTCTGGATAGCTATGGAGCTGAAGATGGATTCTATCACTTCTTTCTTTTTATGTTGTTCAGCTCCTGTTGTACATGTTATGTTTTGATTCCGCTGTAGAAATTTTATGTAAAGCTGATCTGTATTTTGTACTAAGAATGATCCTGTATACTGTGTAACTCTGATGATTGTTATTTCCAGTATATTCTATTGTATATTATCTGGTGTATTTATATATTTCTGTTTTGCTGTTATCTGTTTATGTGTTATATTCCAAAGATTACCCTTGCCACCGTGGAACGGGGGTTTGGGATCGTCACATTATTAATTAAAACTGTACCATGTCCTTTAAGCTGACTAATACCATACACGTCCAACCCAAATTGAACCGAAATACGAATATTTAATAGAAATAAAATTATAGGATGAGAGAAAGGTGAGAAAGAAAGATTAGAATAGAAGAAAAGGAAGAAGAACCGAACTAACCAATAATGCACAGAGTCTCACGTTGCAGTAGAAAAAAATATAATATAGAAATAAATCTTTATTGACAGCATGAAATAATACTTACAATTATCAAAGTACGTTGAACATCCAATACATCTGGACAGTTATAATATCCTGTCCTCATATGCAAAACACATCGGAATAATCTTACAAGAATCCTATGTTCGAACTCTTCCTGCTAGTCTTCTGAAGTTTGTAACATCCTATCCTGAACCTGTAAAACTTGATCTGACCCGAGCATTTCAAACGCCACAGATCAACATGGTGAACCAGCGTGAGAAAACTCACTAAGTTCATAGTATCATCTAGATGATTTAAAGTTAAAAATCTTTTTGAATGAAAAAGATAATCGTAAGACTAATCCATACGTAAACACGGACGATTTTTACCTTACGGTAACCCAAAACATTTTTAATTTCAATCTAGTGATATTATGATAGTGTCTATATCAAATAAATAACCATCTAGCAGAATGCTTTCATCTCTCTCTCCGCATACTTAGTATATAATCAAAAACCACATGGCTCTTATTCATGATTGGATTTCCAAAATAACAAGGTATGGAGGAACCTTCCGATCAATGTATCTAAAGAGGATACACTTGGGTTCAATAATAACAACTTGCAATCCGGCCATGCATGACCGACCACCCATTCAACTTGAGTGTACTAAATATATTGTCACTGTAACAACCCATATTTTCGGAACCAATTTTGGAATTTTATTTTAAATTATTTTAATGAACTTGTGAATATAAATTGGTTATTTTGCTAAATAAAATTTGAGAATAATTTCAAAATTAGTATTTATATTTTGTTTGACTTAAGACAAACTCGGTAAAATTATTAAATTGATTTATAAGCTTTGTTTTTGAAAATTTAAAAATTAGATTTTTAAAATCATCGCACAGCCATTAAAAATGAGATTTTTGCTAGGAAGCTCAAAACTCGATGAGATAAATTTTTTGGATTCATAATGACAAATTATTGTTGAGTTCCAAAATGCGCGTCGAACGGAGTCGGTATGTGGCCGTGCGAAGAAAAACCATTTGTTCAATATGCGATCAGTTTACAAAGGAACATTATTGAGACGATCTCAGAATTCAATTTCATCTTTTTCTAGATTCATATCGCCAAATATCAGCTAGATCCAAAGGGCCATAATATTTGGAGTTAGCGTTTGGGCGTACAAGAAGAAAAGGTACGCTAAAATCACATTTTTAGAGCTTATTTGACCATCTTTGAGAATTTTAACGGAAGGTCAAATGAACTCGGAATTCAATGAAACTTGATTCATTGGATTCGTCTTGGCGTTTATTATCTCATGTCCGAAATCCATGGCAAACGAAGTTCATTTGCATTCGGGTGATCGGATGGAAAAAGAGATCAAATCACTTTTCCTCCTTTTCCTTCTTCATTTCTCTCTACCTCTTCTTTCTTCCTCTTTTCTCTTTAATGGAGACCTCCTCCCCCTCCCAAAACCCGCAGCCACCCTCCTCCATCATTGGTCGTCGGCCTCCTCAACCACCTCCTCCTCTCCTCCTACTTTTCCTCCTCTTCCTCCTCTCCTCTCTTTCCTCCTCTTTCTCTACCCAACCCAAACACTAACCCTAAATCCATCAAATCACCTCCACTGCCTCCGCCACCTCCCCTCCGTCCAGTCAGGCCCCTGCGCTGCACTCAGGCTACCCCCTTCGGTCGTGGAACCTACCATGGACAAAACCCCTTTTTACAAAAATCTCATTTTGCAAATAATCCTATGTACTTCTTTCCTCAATAACTTTCAGTCCGTGCATTTCTGGCCCAAACTCCATAACACCCAAGTTGTAGATCACTTTTTTCTCTACAATTTTGACATATCAGAATCGAATTTTGAAGTTTAGAGTTGCTCGGAAAATGCGTTTGGAGATTGCAGATCTGGAGCAAAGTTTTACGATTTCTGGAAAATTGGTGCATTTTAGGAAGAAAGTCCACTAGGAAAATGTTGTTTGGAAAGACGTGTTTGTGCTCTTGATGGGGTTTGGTGAAGATTGGAGGTCGTATGCATATTCTAGAGCCAGAAAGGCGAATTCGAGTGCGAAAACGACAAACGGCAAGTGCACGACAAGAGAAATTCTACATTAAATGTGTCGCGTCGATTGGTTTAGCTTATGGGTGAGAACTCGCTCACTAAATAATTTATTTAGGTTATTATGATATGATTTGTTTTGTGGTTAAGTTGCAAGTTAGAAATTGCATCATGTAGTTATTTTGGAGTTCAACACTTGAACTATTCACAAATCATTTGCATTAGAAGCATTGTGTGAATATATGACACTCGCATTTCATACTCCATCGATGGACACATGTGGCGCCTTAAATGGCATTTGGTAGTTGAGTAATTATTTATTTATGATTACAGTGTGTGCATGCGTTGTATGAGAGTGATGATTCATTTAATAATTGTTGTTGGTTGAAAACCCTGCACGGGTCTTGGGATGATATTTGACTCACACATCTCCCTTACTGAATTTGCGGTTAATCGATGGATTGACAGATTTATGTGAGCGCCAATTATTTGATTGAAGCTTACATGAAAATAGAATACACACTAGATGTCATTTTGTATGTTGATAGTTGTTTGCAACCATCGTTGAATAAATTGATGAATGTAATCCATATTAATTTATTTATATGGATAATGGATAAAATTTTATTCCAATTCAGAATAAACATGAATATTTTATAATATAATATTCAATTAGAATTAGAAGTTGATTTAGATGTCCGATTTTGGATTGACACAAAAATATAAAAATGTGAAGCCGAGTTAAGTATATAAACGCTATTTTGACTCTAACGGATTTTTATATCTATTTTAATAGTTTTTGTAATGAATATCGAGAAATCTGAATTCCAAAATACTACATTTTAAAAATATTATCCTTTTGAGATTATAATAAAATGCAATGTTCAAGTTTAATTTAAATTGGTAGTGGAAGTGTAATCGTTTTAAAAGGAATGTATAAACGTTTAATAAAATACATTTTTTTTAAATTAAAATCGACAATATATATTATTTATATTATTTATATTTAAATGGTTTGAATAGAAAATATCGCAGCAACCGTTCACGAATTTCAGCCATTAACTTGAAATGGACGTAACGGAGATCTGACCATTGAATTCTCCTAAATCAAAAACTATTGGGTTCGTATAGAAAAAATCTTTCCAATGAATACACGAGATTTAAATTTGAATGGTTAGATTTTAAAATATGTCTAAATCAGTTTTGGAAAAGGTCGTTGTAAATGCAGTTTGATGACTGTATATGAAAATCGACTATAAGAGCCTTAATAAAATTATTTAAAATAGAGAAAAAATAGTTTAAAACATAATAAATGATTTGGAAAGATTTTTGGATGATAAATTCCAAGTTTATAAAGATAAAGATATATTTATCAGGATAAGTTGTATATCAACTTAAGTAAAGAACTGAAAGGAATTGAAGTGGTTTTGATATAACCAGAATTTTCCAACGTATGAATGGGAATGGATTTGAATGGAAATGATCTTCAGAATATTTCGATATTGGATTTAGTGATTATATGGATATTTTTTAGAAATTTGGAAGATACAGATATCGTTATTCCCAATATGATATTTGTTAGTTTTAGAATTTGATATTAAATATAAGTCGATATAACTTTTATTCAGAGCCCTGTATTTAATATTAAACTGGATTTTGGGTTTGTCATGAATGGTATCTTTGATAATACTGTTCTTAAACCCAGTTGAGAAAAGAATAATTTTTTTAATTAAGATTTCGAGAAGTTTAACAATTAAATAATTTAATTGGATTTTGTGTTATCGTGAGCGAGGTTTTAAATGACATTAGTTCTTTAACCCAATTAACATTGAAGATATTATTTGGAATTTATAAATCTTTTTATTAAGATTTAATGGAAATTTTCTAAAGTAAAGTTTTCCAATTTAATATATTATATTAAATTGGAATTGAATGGAATTCGATTTGGTAATAATCGAGATG
This sequence comes from Allium sativum, assembly GCA_030737875.1. NCBI lineage: Eukaryota > Viridiplantae > Streptophyta > Magnoliopsida > Asparagales > Amaryllidaceae > Allium > Allium sativum. The sequence goes on along the minus strand of CM060913.1, from coordinate 414,651,958 downwards.
AGCTTTTGTGAATGAAGACCATTACTATATGTGGAATTTAAATGGCTTTGTCGTTATTCCATTTGTATCATTAGTTTTATACAGAAATATATTGATTATATACTATTATGATTTCTGTGAAGTTTCCATTTTGATGGAAGATGATTTAGAGTTTATCGTGAACTTTGTTTTAAATGACATTGGTTCTTTAACCCACGTAAAGATGGGATTAATTTCCTAAAAGATTGGATAATCATTAGGTATGATGTTTGAGTGTTAAAATGAAGTGGAGTTTTAACAAATCTTTAAGTAGATCGAAATAGGAATAAGTTAATTCAATTTACCGAATTCGAGAAATGTTCAAGAATGGAGTACCACTAGTTTTACATTATACGATAGTTAAATCTTTAATTAGATTTGAATGTTAAATGGTAATTAAATTTACCGATAACAAAATAGGTGTTAGATATGGAACACTACTAGTTTTGCTCCATGTGATGAATAAGTTGGGATTGCGATAAGAAAATAAATGATTACTTCGGTATGGCTCGATAATCCCGACTAGTTTGATAAACCTTAATTTGGTTTAAACTGTGAAAAGAATATTTGAATGGAAGAATATTCTGGATTGGAATGAGGCATATGATGTGTTTTGGTAGTGCTTGATTATAAGATACGTGAGTTATTCAGAAAGACCGTGTTTAACCATTCTGAATAATTGATACGATAACTAAAAGTCGAAGAAGATGGTGGTTGAAGACCGGAGATCTTCTCCTCGTTTGGATGATCACTGATGCCATGATTGGGCTGTACACCCAAGACGAGGTAATAAGTGGTGATTGTCCAGACGTACTTGGAGATCGACTGGATATATGAGGGCCTCTCTCCTGTTTTGGACATATAGGACGAGGAATAAGGTGCCTCCGGTTTCGTTCAGACCCAAAATGGACTTGCAAATGGGTTGTATGTTTGACATTGTATTTCACGCTGTATTCGTTGATATTTGCTAAATATGCATCTGTTTGGTGGCGGAGAACTTATTCTCTTGCTTAACACCCTTCTATGAGATGTACGATCTTAGAGGTTATATATTGGTGGAAATCAATGGTATGGTATGGAATGAGAATGTGGCATGCTGAGATGCATGGATCAAGGCTTTTGTTGAAAAGCAAGGCCTAGTGGTTGATGATCAAAGCACAGCTTTAAGTAGCATAGCTTTGTGAAGTGTTAATTTGCGAGCCTCACACCCCGGTGTGAACCAAAAATAGGAGAGGACCGCATGAGGACATGCGTTTCTTTCTATCTAGGGGTGATGTCATGGTATTGATCCCAGACATTTTACTTATGTGGTCGATGGATAGCGAGGTACCTCGGATATGGCGGACTAAAAGTACTTTGATGGTTAACGTACTGGCTAGATTTTATACCCCATAAGGCAGGGAAACGTGTTGTTCAGGAATTACCAATCCATAAACGTTAGGTGTGGACCGACTCTGCCAGGTCTAAGGGACGATGCGTTCTAGTCCTAAGACATGAGCTAGACTGTCTCGAATCGGATAAGGGAGATCCCTTGCCTCGATTCATAGATGGAATCCAATTTCCAATACGCGACTTTTGATTTCAGTTGTAAACATACATGGCGACATAGTAGGATGTGATACTATGCCATCTTGGATTGATACATTTATTTTTGAAGTTGATTTCTACACTATGCACTAATAATAATAAAAGATTAATTTCGCGTATCAAGCATGTTTGGCCATTATAAGGTAAAACTCTATCCTTTAGTTTGTGTTTCATTGTGTGATGGGACCTGAGTCTTATAATGGCTTCATTTTTTCCTTTTTGGCACTGCGATGTTTGTTTATGGTATTCTTGGGAGGAAACCCATTCCGTGTTATACGGCTTGGTCCCTTAATTTATCCAACTATAAATTGAAGTTAATAACTGCTTTAGTTCTCACACCAGTCCCATGACTGACTCGGAGTTTATTATTTCCACCTAAACTCTGGGTGCCCATAATTTCCACACGGACAGCTTGTAGTTTTGGTTTTCACAGATATTTATTTTCACTAGATCCTGGATTACGACTGGAGCTATATTCAGAAAGCTTTGTATTCGTGTATTTCTTTCGGTTGTAGTGGTCGATGTTTTCCGTTGCACATTACATTTACGTATTTAAATGTAATTTATATCTCTGATATTTTCTGCTATAAATTTTTTATTTGCACTTTGATATCTTGTACTCTGATGTAAATTGTTGTAATAGCAATGAAATGTTCTCATGTTTGTATTATGATGCATCATGTTCGCAAAGCAATTCGCCTTCCTGTTCGGTTTAGGCCGGTTAGGGAGTTCGGGTCGTCTCAGTTGGTATCAGAGCTTGGGTTTACAATGCTCGAGAATAAGATAGGTTAGAACCAAACAAAAGAATTCATCAGAGATAGGATTAGTAGCATCCTAAAAAAATAACTCGTTAGAGATAGGGTTAGTAATATCCTAGAATGAGTTTGAAGAGTGCTATTTATAAAAATGAATTTAGTTTTGAAAATTATATCTTATTATATGTATTTGAGTATTTTATTTTATATTGAATTTGGACTATGAGTATAAGAAGATTTTGAATATATGCATAATTAACGTATATCCAAAGTCTCAAATATACTGGATAGATATAGAATCACATTCTAGTCGCCCGGGGGATGATCTTGGTAATTGTGATCACATTACCAGTGATTATGTTCAAGTTTAGAATGTAGGATGTCTATATGATTCCAATTGACTGGTGTGAGAACCAAAACTTAGATATGGTTTATTGGTTGTGATTTGGCATTGAAAATTTTTTTTTGATAATATATAAAAGTTATGTATTTGGAAATTTAATTAACAAATTGATTACTGGTTATGATGGTTGATAATTAATTTGGCCAATAAAAATATTGGAATGATAAAACCAATATGAGAACGAATGATAAATAAAGCCAAATCAAATATAATGTAGGACTGAATTGAAAATTTAGTTCGAATTGGATATATATATATATATATATATATATTGAGCAGGTTATGGATTTACAGTTGAGTAGAGAATTAAATTGCGTGCCCGACAAATTGGTGCACCTTAATGAGTTGGTTGCGTAATTTTATTATTTATTATAACTATTATAAGTGATTTGGATGCGTTGATGTTGTTCTGTGTGAAATTAAAACATATGCCATAGGGTAGTAACAATAATTATGGATCACATCGCATAACATACTACTGAAGATGGCATAGCATATCATATTCCATATAAGCATTTGGTGCTTATATGACGAAGTTTGAAGTACCATATGAGCGAGATGCTTGTATGGAGAGGACTGAATTATAGAATTGAGGACTGATTATGGACTTAATAATATATAAAGGAAAATTGCAGGATTTAATAACAAACCCTACGCAGGTCTTGAGATGTCAAAAATGCACGTCTCTCTTGTTTTAGATATGACACAGGGATTATGACTAAATTCCCATCACTCGGTCAAGGGATGATTTTATTACACATCTCCCTTGAGCATAGATAATTCACATTTGATTTGTATGCGATATATTGATTTATTGGGTGTCTAATACGGCCTAATAAATTTTTTAGACCCTCCCCGTACAAAGGAGGTTATGGCGAAATTTTTCAAAAATTTAGGGTGTTAGTTAAATTTCAAGAAAATTTGAAAGTTCTTAGAAACTGAAAAGTTGAAGAACTGAAGCCAGAATGAAAGTTGAGTTGGTTAGCTAAACAACTTTCAGCTTCATTCCTTTTTTTGGGGACGAAAACGTTTAAAGTGGGGGAGATTGTAACAACCTGTATTTTCAGAACCAATTTTAAAATTTTATTTTAAGTTATTTTAATGAATTTGTGAATATAAACTGGTAGTTTTTGCTAAATAAAATTTAAAATTAGTTTTTATATTTTGTTTGACTTAAAACAAACTCAGTAAAATTATTAAATTAATTTATAAGTCTTGTTTTTGAAAATTTTAAAAATTAGATTTTTTTTAAATCGTCGCATAGTGTAAAAACCCGTAACTTCCCCGGTGAGGAAAGCGCGGATAGTTCGAGAACAAGCCACAACAGAACGTAGACGGAAGAACATTTCATTGTTTATTACAACAATACCATCAGATTACAAGAATATACAGAGTATAAATGAATATTACACAGAAATATCAGAGATTTAAATTACATTTAAATACATAGCAGCGGAAAATAATACAATACACAACTGAAGGAGATATACGGATACAAAGCTTTCCGGATATCGTTCCAGCTGTAAACCAGGATCCTGTGAATAGAAATCTTCAAAACCAAAACTACTAGCTGCCCGTGTCAAAATAAGGGCACCCAGAGTTTAGGTTAAAACAATAAACTCCAGGTCAGTCATGGGACTAGTGTGAGAACTAAAACAGTTATTAATCTTTATTTTAAAGTTAGGTAAATCAAGGGACCATGCCGTATAACACGGAACGGGTTTCCTCCCAAGAATACCAGTGCATATAACAACAACGCAATGCTAAATAAAGAACAATGAAGCTATTATAAGACCCAGTTCCCATCACACAATGCAACGCAAGCTGGAGGATAGGGTTTTTACCTTATAATAGCCAAGAATGCTTGATACATTTAAAACAAATCATTTGATACTAATATAAGTGCATAGTGTATAGAACAACTTCAAATCATAAGTATCAATCATAGATGGCATAAGCGCCCCATCCCACTATGTCGCCTTACTAGGCTCTACAATTAAAACCGCAAAATCACGTATTTGGAAATTGGATTTCCATCTATGAACCGAGGCCAGGGATCGTCCTCAACCAATTCGAGACAATCTAGCCCATGTCTCAGGCAAGCGCGCAGGCAAGCCTTGGATCATCAGGGCCGGTCCACCGATGTGGATTATTATGCCTGAACAATACGTCTCTCCGCCCTATAGGGCGTAAATGGGCCAACAATTGACTCCATCGGACCCGGATCGTCCGATCAAACCGAGGCGCCTTGTAACAGCAACAACCACATAAGTCAAACTCGTCAGGGCATGTAAAACCACTGACGCCACTTCTAGCTAGAAAGAAAAACATGTCCTCCCTGAGGTCCGTCTCCCATTTTTGGTTCATACCGGGTGTGAAACTCGCGAAGTAAACGTTACACAAAGCTACGCCTCAAAGGCCGTGCTTTGATCATCAACCACAAGACTCTGCTTTTCAACAGAAGCCTTGATCATTTGCATCTTAGCATGCCACACAGGCAAACCACTCTATGCAACCGATATCAATCACATAGAATGAAATCCAATGTCAGACACACAGTCCATTTAAAACTCCGTTCTGGGTCTGAACGAAACCGGAGGCACCTAGTACCCCGCATATCCATCGATCTCCAAGTACGTCTGGACGATCACCAACTATTTCCATCTTCTTGGGTGTACATCCCAATCAAGATCATCAGTAATCACCCAAATGAAGTGAAGACCTCCGGTCTTCGACCACCGTCTTCATCTTCGACTTATCGTCGTATCAGTTATTCGGAATGGGGTAAACCCGGTCTTTCTGAATAACTAGCGTATATTATAAACAAGTGTTACACAAACACAACATACGCCTCATTCCAATTCATCAGTCACTAACCGTAAATTAACAAGAGAATAATTCCCCAAATATTAACCCCGAAGGTCGAAACCAACATCAGATCAATATCCAGAAAACCATTCTGCTTAGCTAACCGACAGTTAGTTTCTAAATTTCACATTCATAGGGAAAGGTTCCCATTAATTTTATCAAAGATAAATTCCTTGAATTTATTCTTTAATCTTCTTTTGAATATCGATTTAACTAGTCGGGATTAACGAACCTTATCGAAGTAATCATTTGTTTTAATTTCCCAATCCCAACCTATTCATCCCATGAAGTAAAACCGGTAATACTTCATATCTAACACCACGGTGTTATCGGTAAATTCAATTACCATTTCACGTTCAAATCTAATTAAAGATTTAACTAACGCCTGGAGCAAAACTGGTGATACTCCACCCTCGATCATTTCAATCTAATTAAAGGTTCATTAAAACTCCACTTAGTTTTAATCTGTGACTGGGTTAAAGAATCAGTGTCATTTAAAACACGGTTCACGATAAACCCAAAATCACATCACATTTCAATCAGTCCCTAACCGTAAATTAGCAAGTGAGCAGTTCCCTAAGTATTAACCCCGAAGGCCGAAACCAACATCAGATCAATTCCCCAGAAACCATTCAACTTAACTAATCTCCAGTTAGTTTCTGATTTTCTTAACTCCTTTGGGTCTAAGAACGGTACTATTGAAGATATCGTTCACGACAACCCAAAATCATATTCTATTAATTATCGGGTTAAAGAACAAGTGTTATTTAAAACACTGTTCACGATAAACCCAAAAATCAATATCAATTCAATTCCAATTAAATATTATTTAATTGGTACACTTCATTAAATCTAAATAAAAAGATTTAATCTTTTCTCAACTGGGTTCAAGAACAGTGTTAATAAAGACACCATTCACGACAAACCCAAATCACATTTGATATTAAATACAAGGCTCTGAATAGAAAATATACCGGCTTATATTCAATATCAAATTTTATGACCAACAAATATCGTTTTGGAAATAACGATATATATATATATATATATATCTTTCAAATTCCCATAACAATATCTGTATCATCACGAAATCCAACATTGAAATATTCCGAAGACAATTTCGATTCAAATCCATTCCAATATAATTATTGGAAATTCTGGTTATTTTCAAAACCATTTCAAATCCAATTTATTTATTTAAAAATAAATAGAATTATAATTCTAGTTCAAAACTAGTTCATTTCGATATAAATCTATTTTTATCTTTTCAAATAGGGAGTTTTTCATCCCAATCCTTCCCAAATCATTTCTTATGATTTTACACAAATTATTACTATTTTTAATAATCTTATCAAGGCTCGTACAGTTAATTTCCATCAATGGCCATCGAACTGCACTTACAGTGACCTTTTCCAAATTTGATTTGGACATAATTCCAAATCCAACCGTTAGATTTCAAATTTCAAATATTCATTAGAAAGCTCTTTTTGATACGAACCCAACGGTTCCGGTTTTAGGAGAATCCGACGGTCGGATCTCCCGCAATATCCATTTGAAGTCAATGGTCGAAATTCGCGAACTACCGCGGCGCGACGCGTTCTATTCGGGCCATTATATTATATATATAATATATACTTCGTCAATTTCAATTCAAAACGTGTTTTATAAATCGTTTTAAATTCATTTTCAAAACGGTTTCAACTTCATATTCAATTTCAAATCAAAATTGAATATTCCAATACAAATTCGTTTTAAATTCATTTCAAATCGATTTCAATTCAATTTCAATTTAATTCGAATTTCTTTTCAATTTCAATTTGAATTCAATTTCTTTCGATTTCAATTCGGATTCAATTCTATTCAATTTAATTCGAATTTCAAATCATTTCAGTGTATTTCGAATTTCAAATCAATTCAGTTTAGTTCGAATTTCAATCCACTTTAAATATAATTCGAATTTCAATTCGTTTCAATATAATTCGAATTTCAAATCTATTCGATTTCAAATCTATTCAATTTAATTCGAATTTCAAATCTATTTCAATATTCATGGAAAAATGAATAAAATTGATATAAATATCGTTCACGTCAAAATGGCGTCAATCTAATCAACACGGCTTCATATATTCCTATTTTCAAATATTCTATTTTAAATATTTCCTTTTCAAATATTTCTATTCAAATATTTCTTTTTCAAAACTGGAATGAGGCCCAATCAATTACCATATAATGTTAATTATATGGATTTTCTACAATACATGTATACAATAACAACGATGAATAATCAACCATCATCCAAAGTGCATTCTACAATGTATAAGCATCAAATATAAATATTCAACGCTTATAACAGTCTGTCAATCAATCGATCGACATACAACTAAACAATCGGGATTAGTGTACGTTAAATATCATCCCAATACCCGTGTGGGGTTTCAAACAATCGAACACAGATTTTATTTGTGCAGTTGGGCGATGTGTAAAATTTATCGTCCCAATCAATATCAGTCAAATGTGTGTGTATAAACAAATCGATCGATTTGTTTATTTTTATTTCCTTTCATATACACGTTAAAAATTCTATTTTTAACTATAAAATATTTTTAACTTTATAAATATTTTATTTCATTTCACATCACATCACACAATCAACTACACATCAAAATCAAACAAACAAGCATACAAGCCGTCCATGGTCTGTGGACGACGGGTGTCGGGTGCTACTAAACACCGTCTGCATCCTAGTATATATTTTAACTAGAAAAATTAAATTAAAAGTGAGAAGTTCTCACAGAGGGTTCCACTCCGCCGTGCTTTTCTTTTGAGCTGCTGAATGGCTTGGATTTGCTCGACATTCCCACTCAACCATTTCACGCTGTTTACAATAAAAATCACATTTTTATTCTTGAACTGTTCATTTTAAAAATCATGTTTTTATAATGGCACTTCATAGATAAAAATTATATATATTTCAACAATGCTTCCTTTTATATAAAAAAAATCTATACTTTAGCACTATAAAAATCTATACTCCTATATGATAAAATCTATTCTTTTCGAAGTTAAAAATTATATTTCTAACCTTTCTATATTATAAAAATTATATTTTTAAAACCATATACATAAAACTATATTTTTCCTTTGCTATTCAGACAATAAAAATCTCATCTTTATTTATTGTTCACATAGATAAAAATCACAACTTTTTGTGTTTAAAAATCTAATCTTTCTTTGTTTAAAAATCTTGTCTTTGTTATGATAAAAATAACAACTTTATTTATCATACATTTTAATCCTTTACATAAAAAAACTGAAAATAAAAAATCAATGCCCTTTTCATTTTCAAAGATCCGTTTTTTCTCTAATTTAAATTAACTAATTACATAAGGATAAATAAATAAATAAAATGCACCTTATTTGATTTTTATTTCTAAAGAGGAGGGGGCGTTGCCGCTCTCTGTATGCGGAAGGGATGTTGAGGGGCGTCGGAGGTAGGGCGGTGCTGGAGCTTGGGGGTCGCGCAGGTGGGGCATCGGGTCTCAGGGGGTGGCGAAATCGGGACTGGCGGTTGCGATTTGGGTGGAGGAATAGGGGTGTGGACGGGTTTAAGAGGAGAAGGGGGAGGCCGTAGGGGAAGCGCGGCCGTCAAGGGGCGAAGGCGCGGTGGAGCGATGGGCGTCTGGAGGGGGACATCGACGAGGGCGGGAGGGCTTCGGCCATTTTTTTATTTATTTTTATCTTTCGTTGACCATCTGAGAGAGAGAGAAGAGGGGTGAGGGAGTTTTTAATTAAATTTACATTATTTTATTTTAATTTCTCTTCAAAAAGTAACTTTTTATTTCGAGGTCGAAATCAAGCCCACCGACTGTCGTCCATAGCTAATTACCCATATTCCGAACACAATGGGATACGTATCGTAGGTTGGTTCGACTGTTTCGATCAGTTTCTGTTAAAATCAAAATATAACTCTATATATTGAATTTGAACGCGCATTTCAAATTACTGGGGCCACATACTAACTCTAAAAATTCCCGAAAAATATTTTATAGCTTCGTATTGTCGATACGGTCCTAACAAAACTAGTTTCATCGAATTTCGAGACCGTTTGAAAAATGGCCATTTTCCAGTCGATTAAAATCAACTGAAATTGGTCAAACGCGTTTTCCTTTTCCACGCTCACATATTGATTCGAAAAATTACGAATTTTGGAATCTAGCAATAACTTGACATAACGGATCCAACAAAAGTGGTTTCGTCGAAATCCGAGGTCGTTTGCAAAATTTCCATTTTTAAGGGCCAGAATTCCATAGCGACTATTCTGAATTTTCATCTAGACATATCTTTTGCTTCCCGCTATGAAATTTTGATTTTTCGGATTCGTTGGAAAGATATTCTCAAATAGATTCTATTATTTTTGGTTTCGCTAAATTCCGGTTTATATTGCACCCGGTACATTCATTTGAAGTTTGAAATCGAATTATCGAACTACCGCGCCATTTTCGATTCCTTTTATAAATTAAAATAAATATTTATATTCTAACGACGACGAATATAAATATATACGTTCGAATTCTATTCGAAATAAATTTCTCGTCGATATTATTTAAAATAATTCATTTTAAATAATCAAAATTCGCTAAAATTGCCAAAAATAAAAATTTTAAATTGGCCCAGATTTCCGAGTTATTACAATCTCCCCCACTTAAAACTTTTCGTCCCCGAAAAGGAACCAAGCCGAAAGTTGTTTTAAATACCAACTCAACTTTCATTATTTTTTATTATGGCTTAAGTTCTTCAACTTTTCAGTTTCTAAGAACTTTTCAAAAATTTGGCTAACACCCTAAATTTTCGAAAAATTTCGCCATAACCTCCCCTGCACTGGGAGCACCAGGAAAATCCTGAAATTGCCATACAGGCCTTCTGATCTCAAAAAGAAAAAGAAAAAGTCAAGCGGCTAGCCAATCGGCTCAAAAAATCATCATCACCCAAAAAAACAGTAAATTATGGTAAACATGTACCTACTTGTCGGGCAAACAATTTTATTCTTCTGCTCTAGCCTCTTTGCTATGACCTGTTCAATGTAAGGACATGTATATGCAAGCAAATGCGACCAAATTTCAATATAATTCACTATTTGTTACAATTAGGCTATTGGGTACAAATTTTAATTAATCAACCAGTAATCAACAACACAACCATCAATCAATTAGTTGATTAGCTTTTGAAATTCATAACTTTGATATATAGTCAAAAAATCAGATTTTTGATGCCAAATCACAACAATAGGCCCTATCTAGTTTCGGTTCCCACACCAGTCAATTGGAAATATATAGAAATCTCACTTTCGAAACTCGAAAATAAATACTGGCGATGGTGCCCCGTCACCGGAATTATCCCCGGGCACTAGAGGGATTTTATATCTACCCAGTATATTAAAACTTCGAACACACGTTTGCAAGACATATATACCAAATCTTTATATATTGGATTGTCCAAATTCATTTAAAATAAATATTCAAATACAAATAATTGATTTAAATTTCAAAATAAAATTTGTTTTTTTATTTTAAAAATATACTCTTCACACTCGTTCTAGGATACTACTGATCCCATCTCTAACGAGTCATTCTAATTGGATATTACTAATCTAATATCTGATGAATTCTTTCGTATGGTTCTAATGTGCCTTGTTCTCTGAGCTTTGTAAACCAAAGCTCTGATACCAACTGTAAAAACCCGTAACTTCCCCGGTGAGGAAAGCGCGGATAGTTCGAGAACGAGCCACAACAGAACGTAGACGGAAGAACATTTCATTGTTTATTACAACAATACCATCAGATTACAAGAATATACAGAGTATAAATGAATATTACACAGAAATATCAGAGATTTAAATTACATTTAAATACATAGCAGCGGAAAATAATACAATACACAACTGAAGGAGATATACAGATACAAAGGTTTCCGGATATCGTTCCAGCTGTAAACCAGAATCCTGTGAATATAAATCTGCAAAACCAATACTACTAGCTGCCCATGTCAAAATAAGGGCACCCAGAGTTTAGGTTAAAACAATAAACTCCAGGTCAGTCATGGGACTGGTGTGAGAACTAAAACAGTTATTAATCTTTATTTTAAAGTTAGGTAAATCGAGGGACAACGCCGTATAACACGGAACGGGTTTTCTCCCAAGAATACCAGTGCATATAACAACAGCGCAATGCTAAATAAAGAACAATGAAGCTATTATAAGACCTAGTTCCCATCACACAAATCAATGCAAGCTAGAGGATAGGGTTTTTACCTTATAATAGCCAAGAATGCTTGATACGTTTAAAACAAATCATTTGATACTATTATAAGTGCATAGTGTATAAAACAACTTCAAATCATAAGTATCAATCATAGACGGCATAAGCGCCACATCCCACTATGTCGCCTTACTAGGCTCTACAATTAAAACCGCAAAATCACGTATTTGGAAATTGGATTTCCATCTATGAACCGAGGCCAGGGAACATCCTCAACCGATTTGAGACAATCTAGCCCATGTCTCAGGCAAGCGCGCAGGCAAGCCTTGGATCGTCAGGGCCGGTCCACCGATGTGGATTATTATGCCTGAACAATACGTCTCTCCACCCTATAGGGCGTAAATGAGCCAACAAATGACTCCATCGGACCCGGATCGTCCGATCAAACCGAGGCGCCTCGTAACAGCAACAACCACATAAGTCAAACTCGTCAGGGCGTGTAAAACCACTGACGCCACTTCTAGCTAGAAAGAAACGCATGTCCTCCCTGAGGTCCGTCTCCCGTTTTTGGATCATACCGGGTGTGAAACTCGCGAAGTAAACGTTACACAAAGCTACACCACAAAGGCCGTGCTTTGATCATCAACCATAAGACTCTGCTTTTCAACAGAAGCCTTGATCATTTGCATCTTAGCATGCCACACAGGCAAACTACTCTATGCAACCGATATCAATCACATAGAATGAAATCCAATGTCAGACACACAGTCTATTTAAAAGTCCATTCTGGGTCTGAACGAAACCGGAGGCACCTAGTACCCCGTGTATCCATCGATCTCCAAGTACGTCTGGACGATCAACAACTGTTTCCATCTTCTTGGATGTACATCCCAATCAAGATCATCAGTAATCACCCAAATGACGTGAAGACCTCCGGTCTTCGACCACCTTCTTCATCTTCGACTTATCGTCGTATCAGTTATTCAGAAAGGGGTAAACCCGGTCTTTCCGAATAACTCGTGTATATCATAAACAATTGTTACACAAACACAACATACGCCTCATTCCAATTCATCAGTCACTAACCGTAAATTAACAAGAGAATAATTCCCCAAATATTAACCCCGAAGGCCGAAACCAACATCAGATCAATATCCAGAAAACCATTCTGCTTAGCTAACCGACAGTTAGTTTCTAAATTTCACATTCATAGGGAAAGGTTCCCATTAATTTTATCAAAGATAAATTTCTTGAATTTATTCTTTAATCTTCTTTTGAATATCGATTCAACTAGTCGAGATTAACGAACCTTACCGAAGTAATCATTTGTTTTAATTTCCCAATCCCAACCTATTCATCCCATGAAGTAAAACTGGTAATACTTCATATCTAACACCACGGTGTTATCGGTAAATTCAATTATCATTTCACGTTCAAATCTAATTAAAGATTTAACTAACGCCTGGAGCAAAACTGGTGATACTCCACCCTCGATCATTTCAATCTAATTAAAGGTTCATTAGAACTCCACTTAGTTTTAATCTGTGACTGGGTTAAAGAATCAGTGTCATTTAAAACACGATTCACGATAAACCCAAAATCACATCACATTTCAATCAGTCCCTAACCGTAAATTAGCAAGTGAGCAGTTCCCTAAGTATTAACCCCGAAGGCCGAAACCAACATCAGATCAATACCCCAGAAACCATTCAACTTAACTAATCTCCAGTTAGTTTCTGATTTTCTTAACTCCTTTGGGTCTAAGAGCAGTATTATTGAAGATACCATTCACGACAACCCAAAATCACATTCTATTAATTATCGGGTTAAAGAACAAGTGTTATTTAAAACACTGTTCACGATAAACCCAAAAATCAATATCAAATCAATTCCAATTAAATATTATTTAATTGGTACACTTCATTAAATCTAAATAAAAAGATTTAATCTTTTCTCAACTAGGTTCAAGAACAGTGTTAATAAAGACACCATTCACGACAAACCCAAATCACATTTGATATTAAATACAAGGCTCTGAATAGAAAATATACCGGCTTATATTCAATATCAAATTCTACGACCAACAAATATCGTATTGGAAATAACGATATATATATATCTTTCAAATTCCCATAACAATATCTGTATCATCACGAAATCCTACATCAAAATATTCCGAAGACAATTTCGATTCAAATCCATTCCAATATAATTATTGGAAATTCTGGTTATTTTCAAAACCATTTCAAATCCAATTTATTTATTTAAAAATAAATAGAATTATAATTCTAGTTCAAAACTAGTTCATTTCGATAAAAATCTATTTTTATCTTTTCAAATAGGGAGTTTTTCATCCCAATCCTTCCCAAATCATTTCTTATGATTTTACACAAATTATTACTATTTTTAATAATTTTATCAAGGCCCGTACAGTCGATTTCCATCAATGGCCATCGAACTGCACTTACAGCGACCTTTTCCAAATTTGATTTGGACATAATTCCAAATCCAACCGTTAGATTTCAAATTTATAATATTCGTTAGAAAGTTCTTTTCGATACGAACCCAACGATTCCGGTTTTAGGAGAATCCGAAGGTCGGATCTCCCGCAATGTCCATTCGAAGTCAATGGTCGAAATTCGCGAACTACCGCGGTGCGGCGCGTTCTCTTCAGTCCATTATATTATATATAATATATATAATATATACTTCATCGATTTCAATTCAAAACGTGTTTTATAAATCGTTTTAAATTCATTTTCAAAACGGTTTCAACTTCATATTCAATTTCAAATCAAAATTGAATATTCCAATATAAATTCGTTTTAAATTCATTTCAAATCGATTTCAATTCAATTTCAATTTAATTCGAATTTCTTTTCAATTTCAATTTGAATTCAATTCCTTTCGATTTCAATTCGGATTCAATTCTATTCAATTTAATTCGAATTTCAATTCTATTCGAATTTCAATTCTATTCGAATTTCAAATCATTTCAGTGTATTTCGAATTTCAAATCAATTCAGTTTAATTCGAAATTCAATTCACTTTAAATATAATTCGAATTTCAATTCATTTCAATATTATTCGAATTTCAAATCTATTCGATTTCAAATCTATTCAATTTAATTCGAATTTCAAATTTATTTCAATATTCATGGAAAAATGAATAAAATTGATATAAATATCGTTCACGTCAAAATGACGTCAATCTAATCAACACGGCTTCATATATTCCTATTTTCAAATATTCTATTTAGAAATTTCCTTTTCAAATATTTCTATTCAAATATTTCTATTCAAATATTTCTTTTTCAAAACTGGAATGAGGCCCAATCAATTACCATATAATGTTAATTATGTGGATTTTCTACAACGCATGTATACAATAACAACGATGAATAATCAACCATCATCCAAAGTGCATTCTACACTGTATAAGCATCAAATATAAATATTCAACGCTTATAACAGTCTGTCAATCAATCGATCGACATACAACTAAACAATCGGGATTAGTGTACGTCAAATATCATCCCAATACCCGTGTGGGGTTTCAAACAATCAAACACAGATTTTATTTGTGCAGTTGGGCGATGTGTAAAATTTATCGTCCCAATCAATATCAGTCAAATGTGTGTATATAAACAAATCGTCCGATTTGTTTATTTTTATTTCCTTTCATATACACGTTAAAAATTCTATTTTTAACTATAAAATATTTTTAACTATATAAATATTTTATTTCATTTCACATCACATCACACAATCAACTACACATCAAAATCAAACAAACAAGCATACAAGCTGTCCATGGTCTGTGGACGACGGGTGTCGGGTGCTACTAAACACCGTCTGCATCCTAGTATATATTTTAACTAGAAAAATTAAATTAAAAGTGAGAAGTTCTCACAGAGTGTTCCACTCCGCCGTGCTTTGCTTTTGAGCTGCTGAATGGCTTGGATTTGCTCGACATTCCCACTCAACCATTTCACGCTGTTTACAATAAAAATCACATTTTTATTCTTCAACTATTCATTTTAAAAATCATGTTTTTATAATGGCACTTCATAGATAAAAATTATATATATTTCAACAATGCTTCCTTTTATATAAAAAAATCTATACTTTAGCACTATAAAAATCTATACTCCTATATGATAAAATCTATTCTTTTCGAAGTTAAAAATTATATTTCTAACCTTTCTATGTTATAAAAATTATATTTTTAAAACCATATACATAAAACTATATTTTTCCTTTGCTAATCAGACAATAAAAATCTCATCTTTATTTATTGTTCACATAGATAAAAATCACAACTTTTTGTGTTTAAAAATCTAATCTTTCTTTGTTTAAAAATCTTGTCTTTGTTATGATAAAAATCACAACTTTATTTATCATACATTTTAATCCTTTACATAAAAAACTGAAAATAAAAAATCAATGCCCTTTTCATTTTCAAAGATCCAATTTTTCTCTAATTTAAATTAATTAATTACATAAGGATAAATAAATAAATAAAACGCACCTTATTTGATTTTTATTTCTAAAGAGGAGGGGGCGTTGCCGCTCTCTGTATGCGGAAGGGATGTTGAGGGGCGTCAGAGGTAGGGCGGTGCTGGAGCCAGGGGGTCGCGCAGGCGGGGCGTCGGGTCTTAGTGGGTGGCGAAATCGGGACTGGAGGTTGCGATTTGGGTGGAGGAATGGGGGTGTGGACGGGTTTAAGAGGAGAAGGGGGAGGCCGTAGGGGAAGCGCGACCGTCAGGGGGCGAAGGCGCGGTGGAGCGATGGGCGTTTGGAGGGGGACATCGACGAGGGCGGGAGGGCTTCGGCCATTTTTTATTTATTTTTATCTTTCGTTGACCATCTGAGAGAGAGAAGAGGGGTGAGGGAGTTTTTAATCAAATTTATATTATTTTATTTTAATTTCTCTTCAAAAAGTAACTTTTTATTTCGAAGTCAAAATCAAGCCCATCGACTGTCATCCATAGTTAATTACCCCCATTCCGAACACAATGGGATATGTATCGTAGGCTGGTTCGACTTTTTCAATCAGTTTCCGTCAAAATCAAAATATAACTCTATATATTGAATTTGAACGCGCATTTCAAATTACTGGGGCCACCTACTAACTCTAATAATTCCCGAAAAATATTTTCTAGCTTCGTATTATCGATACGGTCCTAACAAAACTAGTTTCATTGAATTCCGAGACCGTTTGAAAAATGGCCATTTTCCAGTCGATTAAAATCAACTAAAACTGGTCAAACGCGTTTTCCTTTGCCACACTCACATATTGATTCGAACAATTACGAATTTTGGAATCTAGCAATAACTTGACATCACGAATCCAACAAAAGTGGTTTCGGCGAAATCCGAGGTCGTTTGCAAAATTTCCATTTTTAAGGGCCAGAATTCCATAGCGACTATTCTGAATTTTCATCTGGACATATCTTTTGATTCCCGCTATGAAATTTTGATTTTTCGGATTCGTTGGAAAGATATTCTCAAATAGATTCTATTATTTTTGGTTTCGCTAAATTCCGGTTTATATTGCACCCGGTACATTCATTTGAAGTTTGAAATCGAATTATCGAACTACCGCGCCATTTTCGATTCCTTTTATAAATTAAAATAAATATTTATATTCTAACGACGACGAATATAAATATATACGTTCGAATTCTATTCAAAATAAATTTCTCGTCGATAATATTTAAAATAATTCATTTTAAATAATCAAAATTCGCTAAAATTTCCAAAATAAAAATTTTAAATTGGCCCAGATTTCCGGGTTATTACACATAGCCATTAAAAAATGAGATTTTGCTTGGAAGCTCAGAACTCGATGAGATAAATTTTTCTGGATTCATAATGACAAATCATTGTTGAGTTCCAAAATGCGCGTCGAACTGAGTCGATATGTGGCCGTGCGAAGAAAAACCATTTGTTCAAATAGGCGATCAGCTTACAAAGGAAAATTATTGAGATGATCTCAGAATTTAATTCCGTCTTTTTCTAGATTCATATCGCCAAATATTGGTTAAATCAAAAAGACCATAATTTTTGGAGTTAGCGTTTAGGCGTATACGAAGAAAAGGTACGCTAAAATCACATTTTTAGAGCTTATTTGACCAACTTTGAGAATTTTAGTGGAAGGTCAAATGAACTTGGAATTCGACAAAACTTAATTCATTGGATTTAGCTTGGCGTGTATTATCTCATGTCCGAAATCCGAGGCAAACGGAGTTCGTTTGCATTCGGGCGATCAGATGGAAAAAGAGATAAAACTACTTTTCCTCCTTTTCCTTCTTCATTTCTCTCTTCCTCTTCTTTCTTCCTCTTTTCTCTTTAATGGAAACCTCCCTCACCCCCAAAACCCGCAGCCACCCTCCTTTCTCGTTGGCCGTCGGCCTCCCCCACCACCTCCTCTCCTCCTCCTCCTCCTCCTCCTCTTCCTCCTCTCCTCCTCTTTCTCTACCCATCCCAAACCCTAACCCTAAATCCATCAAATCACCTCCACCACCGCCGCCACCTCCCCTCCGGCCAGTCAGGCCCCTGGCCGTACTTAGGCCACCTCCTCTGGCCGTGGACCCTACCATGGCCAAAACCCCCTCTTTTACAAAAATCTCGTTTTGCAAATAACCCTATATCCTTCTTTCCTCAATAACTTTCAATCCGTGCATTTCTGCCCCAAACTCCATAAGACCCAAGTTGTAGATCACTTTTTTCTCTACAATTTTGACATATCAGAATCGAATTTTGGAGTTTGGAGTTGCTCGGAAAACTCGTTTGGAGATTGCAGATCTGGAGCAATGATTTACGATTTCTGGCGAATTGGTGCATTTTTGGAAGAAAGTCCACTAGGAAAAAGTTGTTTGGAAAGACGCGTTTGTGCTCTTGATGGGGTTTGGTGAAGATTGGAGGTCGTATGCATATTCTAGAGCGAGAAAGGCGAATTCGAGTGCGAAAACGACAAACGGCGAGTGCGCGACAAGAGAAATTCTACACTAAATGTGTCGCGTCGATTGGTTTAGCTTATGGGTGAGAACTCGCTCACTAAATAATTTATTTAGGTTATTATGATATGATTTGTTTTGTGGTTAAGTTGCAAGTTAGAAATTTCATCATGTAGTTATTTTGGAGTTCAACACTTGAACTATTCACAAATCATTTGCATTAGAAGCATTGTGTGAATATATGACACTCGCATTTCATACTCCATGGATGGACACTTGTGGCGCCTTAAATGGAATTTGGTAGTTGAGTAATTATTTATTTATGATTACAATGTATGCATGCGTTGTATGAGAGTGATGATTCATTTAGTAATTGTTGTTGGTTGACAACCCTGCACAGGTCTTGGGATGATATTTGACTCACACATCTCCCTTATTGAATTTGCGGTCAATCGATTGATTGACAGATTTTTGTGAGCGCCAATTATTTGATTGAAGCTCACTTGAAAATAGAATGCACACTGGATGTCATTTTATATGTTGATAGTTGTTTGCAACTATCATTGAATGAAATTGATGAATGTAATCCATATTAGTTTATTTATATGAATATTGGTTGAAATTTTATTCCAATCCGGAATAAACATGAATATTTTTATAATATAATATTCAATGAGAATTAGGAGTTGATTTAGATGTCCGATTTTGGATGGACACAAAAATATAAAAATGTGAAGCTGAGTTAAGTATATAAACGCTATTTTCACTCGAACGGATTTTTATATCGATTTTATTAGTTTTTATAATGAATATCGAGAAGACTGAATTTCAAAATATTACATTTTAAAAATATTATCCTTTTGAGATTATAATAAATTGCAATGTTTAAGTTTAATTTAAATTGGTAATGGAAGTGTAATCATTTTAAAAGGAATGTATAAACATTTTATAAAATAAATTTTTTTAAAAATAGAAATTGATGATATATATTATATATATTTAAATGGTTTGAATAGAACGTATCGCACAACGACCATTCGCGAATTTCAGCCATTAACTTGATATGGATGTAACGGGAGATCCGACCGTTCGATTCTGCTAAATCCAAAACTGTTGGGTTTGTATCGAAAACATCTTTCCAATGAATATACAAGATTTAAATTTGAACGATTAGATTTTAAAATATGTCCAAATCAGTTTTGGAAAAGGTCGTTGTAAATGCAGCTCGATGATTGTATATGGAAATCGACCGTAAGGGCCTTAATAAAATTATTTAAAATAGAGAAAAATAGGTTAAAACATAATAAATGATTTGGAAATATTTTTGGATGAGAAATTCCAAGTTTATAAAGATAAAAGTTATTTTTATCAGGATAAGTTTTTTATCAACTAAAGTAAAGAACTGAAAGGAATTGAAGTGGTTTTGATATAACCAGAATTTTCCAATGTATGAATGGGAATGTATTTGAATGGAAATAATCTTCGGAATATTTAGATATTGGATTCCGTGATTATATGGATACTTTTTAGGAATTTGGAAGATACAGATATCGTTATTCCCAATATGATATTTGTTAGTATTAGAATTTGATATTGAATATAAGTTGATATAATTTTTATTTAGAGCCTTGTACTTAATATCAAACTGGATTTTGGGTTTGTCATGAATGGTATCTTTGATAATACTGTTCTTAAACCCGGTTGAGAAAAAAATATATCTTTTAGTTAAGATTTAGAGAAGTTTTCCAATCAATTAATTTAATTGGAATTGAATTGGATTTTGGGTTATCGTGAGCGATGTTTTAAATGACATCAGTTTTTTAACCCAATTAACAGTGAAGATATGATTTGGAATTTATAAATCTTTTTATTAGGATTTAATGGAAATTTTCCAAAGTAAAGTTTTCTAATTTAATATATTATATTATATTGGAATTGAATGGAATTCGATTTGGTAATAATCAAGATGAGCTTCTGTGAATGAAGACCGTTACTATATATGGAATTTAAAATGCTTTGCCTTTATTCCATCTATATTATTAGTTTTATTTGGAAATTTATATCGATTATATACTGTTATGATTTACGTGAAGATTCCATTTTGATAGAAGATGATTTCGGGTTTATCATGAACTTTGTTTTAAATGACATTGTTTCTTTAACCCATGTAAATACGGGATTAATTTCCTAAAAGATTGAATAATCATTAAGTAATGATGTTTGAGTATTAAAACTAAGTGGAGTTTTAATGCATCTTTAATTAGATTTAAATCGGAATGAATTAATTCAATTTACCAAATTCAAGAAATGTTCAAGAATGGAGTACCACCAGTTTTACTTCATACGATAGTTAAATATTTAATTAGATTTGAACGCTAAATGGTAATTAAATTTACCGATAACATAATGGGTGTTAGAAATGGAGTACTACATTCTCCATGGGATGAATAAGTTGGGATTGAGATAAGAAAATAAATGATTACTTCGGTATGACTCGATAATCCCAGCTAGTTTGATAAACCTTAATTTGGTTAAATTGTGAAAGGAATATTTGAATAAAAGAATATTCTGGATTGGAATGAGGCATATGATGTGTTTTGATGGCAATTGATTATAAGATACACAAGTTATTCGGAAAGACCGGGTTAAACCCATTCTGAATAATATATATGATGACTAAAACTCGAAGAAGACGGTGGTTGAAGATCGGAGATCTTTGGCATCGTTTGGATGATTACTGATGTCTTGATTGAGCTGTACACCCAAGACGAGGTAATAAGTTGTGATTGTCTAGACGTACTTGGAGATCGATCGGATATGCGAGGGCCACTCTCCTATATTGAACATATAGGATGAGGAATAAGGTGCCTCCAGTTTCGTTCAGACCTAGAACGGACTTGCAAATGGATTGTATGTCTAACGTTGTATTTCGCACTGTATTCGTTGTTCTGTGCTAAATACATATTTGTTTGGTGGCGGAGAATTTATTCTCTTGCTTAACACCCTTCTCTGAGACGTACGAGCTAAGAGGTTATATATTGGTGGAAATCAATGGTACAATATGGAATGACAATGTGGCATGCTGAGATGCATGGATCATGGCTTTTTTTGAAAAGCAAGGCCTTGTGGTTGATGATCAAAGCACGACTTTAAGTAGCACAGCTTTGTGTAGCATTAATTCGCAAGCCTCACACCCCGATGTGAACCAAAAACGGGAGAAGACCGCAGGGAGGACATGCGTTTCTTTCTAGCTAGGAGTGATGTCATGGTATGGAGCCCAGACATTTTACTTACGCAGTTGATGGATAGTGAGGTACCTCGGATATGGAGGACTAAAAGGCTTTGATGGTGGACATACTAACCAGATTTATTTCCCTATAGGGCAGGGAAACGTATTATTTAGGAATTACCAATCCACAAATGTTAGGTGAGGACTGGCCCTGCCAGATCCAAGGGACGATGCGAGATTGTCTCGAATCGGACGAGGGAGATCCCTTGCCTCGGTTAATAGATGGAATCCAATTTCCAGTATGCGACTCTAGGTTTCAGTTGTAAACCTATATGGTGACATAGTAGGATGGGGTACTATGCCATCTAGGATTGATACATTTATATTTGAAGTTCATTTCTACACTATGCACCAGTAATAATAAAATATTAATTTTGCGTATCAAGCATGTTTGGCCATTATAAGGTAAAACTCTATCCTCTGGTTTGTGTTGCATTGTGTGTTGGGACATGAGTCTTATAATGGCTTCATTTTTTTCCTTTTAGCACTGCGTTGTTTGCTAATGGTATTCTTGGGAGGAAACCGGTTCCATTTTATACGGCATGGTCCCTTGATTTATCCATCTTTAAAATGAAGTTAATAATTGTTTTAGTTCTCACACCAGTCCCACGACTGACTCGTAGTTTCTTGTTTCCACCTAAACTCTAGATGCCCATATTTTCCACACGAGCAACTTGTAGTTTTGGTTTTCGCAAATATTTCTGTTCACATGATCCTATATTATGGCTGTAGCTATATTCGGAATGCTTTATATCCGTGTATTTCTTTCAGTTGTAGTGGTCGATGTTTTCCTCTACACATTATGTTTATGTGTTTAAATGTAATTTAAATCTCTGATATTTTTCCACTGTAAATTATTTATTTGTACTGTGATATCTTTTATTTTGTTGTAAATTGTTTTAATAGCAATGAAATGTTCTCATGTTTTTGTTTTGATGCGTCATGTTCTCGAAGCAATCAGCCTTCCTATTCGGTTTAGGTCGGCCAGGGAGTTTGGGCCGTCTCAGTCACCCACGATTGGGTCGACATAATCGTTTCCAGAAGACAAGGAAGTGACTCAACAAATAAATGATTTTTTCTTTAGATGATGACAATATACCCTAATGGGAATGATCCACGTAGCCATGCTATCTACCCTATTTCTGATTCCCTTGTTGATGAGGCTTGAGGTCACAATTTACCTTTCAGAGAACATCACATAAACTTTGAATGCCACATGATCAGAAATATCAAATCACTAATTGACAGCCGCAAATATACTTTGGGTATTAAGCTAAAAGAAATTGAATTCTCCGCAACTAAACTTGGTATATTTGTAAAAATCAATGTACGTGACTCTTAGGAAATACCTTGTCAGACATTCGTCCATGCAAGTCATTCAGAAACAGGATGAACCCGAATACACCCTCCTACCACATCCTTATATAGGAACCACCCCAAGGATCGGTAGTGTTGACGCCTAAAATTGTCGTCAACACCAGGGAGTTCCAAAATTTTGAAACTTTTTAGTCCAGAGTGGAGAATCATATGAAATGCAGTAATAATGTGTGGGGAAGTAAAGGACACAGTTATGTATAGTGGTTTGTCCCGTCGAGGTCTACGTCCACTTTGAAGGCTGTACTGGTTTTATTCCATTACAACAAATCACAACAAGATTATTACAAAAAGCTACAATGATTATATCCTCTTAGTCTTTGTTATCGATCTTCCTTGCTGAGCGAGAGTAGTCGAGGTGTTGTCGATGTTGTAGCATAACCGAGTCGAGGCCGAGAGAGGCGGAGTCGAGGCTGAGTGAGGCGAAGTCGAGGCCGAGTGAGTCGAGGCCGAGTGATTTGGATTCGATGCCAAGTGAGTCGAGGCCGAGTGAGGCGGAGTCGAGAACAAGGTCTGCAGGAGGCGGAATCGAGGCCGAGTACAAATTTCGTACCCCTTGGGGATATGAAATTCTAACCCGGAGAGTCGAGAACAAGTCCGCAGGAGGCGGAATCGAGGCCGAGTACGAATTTCGTACCCATTGGGGATACGAAATTCGAACCCGGACGGTTTCGAATTTCGAACCCCTAGGGGGTACGAAATTCGAACCCCTCGGGGGTAAGAAATTCGAACCTGAAGGCCGAGTGTCTGAAGGAGGTGGAGCTGAGGTCTCCTTCTTCTTCTTGAGACCCATGCCATGTCCAATGGCCATGGAGAAGAAGGTGGAGGTCATTAATGGTGTTCTAGAGTTTCATGAAGTCCCAAGGTGGCTTCATGACCAAAGACACGCTTGTACCTTCATGAGTATGCTCATGGGTCCAAGCATATTCATCTTCTCCCATATATGATAAAGGAAGGTGCCCAAGAGGCCTTGGGGAAGAAGATGGAAGCCATTAAAGCTTGGGAGAGAGAACTTGGACCAACCCTTTTGAAGTGGGAAGTGAGGGGGTATTTATAGGAAGAGGTTAGGTGAGAGTAGGTGAGAATAGGGACCACATGCATAAATTTCGAACCCACCTGCCTATATTTCGAACCCGCCTGGGGTGCGAATTTCGCACCCCTTGGGGTACGAAATTCAAACCCGGAGGGGTACGAAATTTGCACTCGGAGGGGTTCGAATTTCGAACACGAAGGGGTTCGAAATTCGAACCCAGAGGGTTCGAATTTTGTATGCACACGGGCTAAGGGTTTGAGACTTGGACTTGCGGCTCTTCGGGGTGCCAGGTCTTGGTTTGACAATGTTTGGAGGAGCAGCGAGGTTCACGGAAGTTGTTGGCTGAATCCCGACTTTGAGTCAATCTGGTAATTATGGGCAACACACTTGTTGGAGGAAATCGGATGAATCGGGCGGTGCCCACAGTTCCGTTGGGACTGTGGGACCCCGGGCCCCTACCGGCGCTACGCCCTAACCCGTTGGATGGCTAGCCTTCACCTGGAGCACAGATGGATGTTGACGGATGTCGCACCCAAGGGATGTAACCTTCCGCTAGTGGCCCGTCTCGAGTCTTCTAGTGCTAGCCGCCTGATGCTGTTGGCAACACATCCAGGTTAGTATCACGCGATATGTTGAGTCGAGCATGCCTTACATACTTTTGGGAACCGGACCAAAAAACCGGTTAACAAGTAGTCCTTGCAATCTGAAGGTTTTAATCATGACATAATCACAGGTCAAAATATCTCAGGAAGCTACCCTTAGAAATTCAATAAGTAGTTCTTCCGCTTATGAAGATCAACAATCTTCAATGCTCCATCTCGGTCAGGATCTGATATCTTCCACGTTTACATATTTGCTGGTCGTAATGGTTTTCGAATATAAATTCGATCCCAGTATTTTCATACCAACAATCATATAGGCTAGATTTTGATAGTTTATTATTTAACTATCAAAATAAACAACCATAAAAATGAAATGGATCAACCGGTTCGGTACATAACATCACTTGGCCTCTTTAATTTTCCATTCGCTAATTAAAACTTCTAAATCTTCCAACATCTAGAACACAACTTTTTACTTCTTATTTCAAAATAATAATATTCTCAAAACCATTGTATCCAACTCATAAACTTGAAAAAACTATGATTATAACGATCATTGATGGAAATAATAGATTTATTTCCCTCATCTACCCACGTTACCCAAACTAGTATTATCCTTTGGATAATCATGAAGTAATTCAAGTTGGGGTATTTTATTTACCTTTCAAACCTTGATTTGACAACATTCTTATCTTTAGAATAAATAAATGTTTGTTAACAAAACCCAACCTTCGGTAAATGTCACGAAAATTTTCATATACTATTCGATTAAAATATGGTTTTTAAAACCGTTCTCTATATTTTGAAAACCATATTTCAATCTCAAACATGTTTACTCAATTTAAAATAATATCTACTATCTCTAAACATACTTTCAACATTATGTAGAATCCTTTACAAAACTCCTTATAAGTTTATTTTAAACTTATTTTTGTTTCATCTCAATAAAGCTTCCTTTTATATTTAAATTATTCGAATTTAAATCTAATTATTAAACTTAACTTGCATCCCCAATTTCAATCCATTTTAGGTTCTTATTTCAACTTCACCACATACTTTTCAGCCTTTAGGCTTTTAATTCCATTTATAGTTTTCCTTAAGTTTATAAATCAAATTATAAACTCTTTTCGACTCTTGAAATCGTTTATAACATTAATTCATTTTCAAACTTGGTTTTATACTTTGCCAAATTTGGATTTTATAAAAATCCAATCTGTAACGATCTAAAACTTCGAGCAATAAATATTTAAATATCGAGGTTATTTAAATATTTAAATCTTGGATTCAATGTTATAAAAATGGTTTTATAACCTTGATTTAATACCTTTATAAATAATAATTAATGAGGAGAAAACATGTTGATTTTTTTTATAAAGATAAGTAGTTAGAAGAAATATCGGTAATGTGACCGAAATCAGTTTTGTCGTCATATGATGTTTTACTTATCAAAAGTTGTTAGAACATCATGTGCATGTAGTAACAATAGAAGAACACATATATGTATGTACATAGATTATAAATAAAATACAAATGGTATATGTATATATATTCTAGAATATGAAAAATGGCTTAAAATGATAAGGATACATGTCATCAAATGAACGATACACATGTCTTGAGATTAAATAAGAGAAAGACACATATGCACATTAGTTCTCCATGTATAGAAACATCTAAAGACATCTATGGAGGCATGTGTCTACATCCTAAAGCTTGAATGAAGATAAGGTGGACAAGTGCCCAAAACCAAATTGTCAAATTGGCCTTAAGAAATGCTATATAAAGGGTGAAAACATTCACTTATTTTCATACATTCATAAAACAAATACTATATAAGAAAAAGAGGAGAAGCCATGAGAATGAATACAAGTTCAATCTACAATTCTAAGGTGAGAGAAAATATTTAAGTGTAAGTCTTCATTTCATATTTTGAAGAAAAGTTGTGAGATTTAAGTATAAATGATTGGACTTGAACCCCTGAAAATGACGTCCAGTATTTTGACCATAACTTTCTCAATTCTTGATGAAATTTCGATTTCTTTATCATTATGG
Source organism: Allium sativum (assembly GCA_030737875.1). NCBI lineage: Eukaryota > Viridiplantae > Streptophyta > Magnoliopsida > Asparagales > Amaryllidaceae > Allium > Allium sativum. The sequence continues at coordinate 414,624,761 of CM060913.1, read as the reverse complement.
AAAGCTAACTCAAAGGCCTACAACTTTCATTTCCGCCACTTTTTCTAATTCGATCGTCTGCATACCTGAAAACTAGATGCAAAGTCAGGTAAATATCTGCCTAAAATGGACATGTTGAAAATGCCTTGTATTGTTGAATTATATGTGTTAAACTGATAAATGATTTTGAGGTTTTATTTTCATGATAATTAAGTAGACCAAGAAAGTTTCTTATTATAGAAAATTTGGAGTCAAAAACTATATTTATCATAGATAAATAGAATTAAACATTTTGCCCAAAAAATTAGTCAAAAATCTTAATTTTAGAACATTTCATAGCTTTCTGAAACACTATCTTTTCTATGAATTATTAATGAAGAACTGTACCAAGGCCAGAACATTTCATAGCATTTCAGAAATGCTGTATTTTCTCTGAATTATTTATAAAGCACTTTAACGAGTTCAGAAGTATTCATAGCGCGGCAGAAACGCTGTAATTTCTGTTTCGGGTCTTATAATCTATACATAACTTTTCACAGCGCCACAAAAACACTATAACAACTTTTTGAGTATAAAAACATGGTAAACTACTCCAAATCCTCTTAAATTTGGACTCAAGCTTCCTCATAGTATTACAAAAAAACTGCCAAAATTGGGGGATGTTAAATCAAAATAAAACAGAGTCAAAACGTGTCAAAACGTGTCAAAACCGAGAACAAAGTAGGTTGACGTGAGTTTTACGAATTTCAATGATTAGAGGAAGACATTTGATTGCTTTGGGGTGATGACAAGTACTATATTATTTTCTACAAAGCTTTTGCATGAAGATAGTAAGGAGTACTGTGAGTGTACTCATCATATAAACCATTACTTATTTCTTAAGCTTGTGTTTTAATTTAATATTGCACATGACTTCGACATACTATATAGATTGCAATCTTTGCTTCGATAAGAAAACAAGTTATACGACTGATGATTGAGAACATTTGACTTATCTTGACTTGCAAAAAGTCCTCAAATCAAGAACATAAGGATTTGTAGGGGATTAGGACAGGCGTAGAATACCTATGGTTTGATAGCCATAATTGCATTATCGAAATGCATTACTTTGAAAATGGTTTTATGAAAAACAATATTTTCAGGTATTCCTTCTCCTGATGATTAGTTTGGAGTTATACTGTATTTTATCACAATGAAGTTTCTTAGTATTTAAAATAGAAGATGTTTATCTTTTGAAAAGGAAGTTCTACAAGAGATATACAGATATATTTCAAAACGAGCATTTGCATAGTTTTTTACCCTTACGTGATATAAAGAGTATTTTTGTAAGTAAATATTGATTTTAAATGTTTTGTGTAAAGAAGAACTACATTGGCTTGATTCTGTATCTAATTGCTTAACCAATTAGATAAAGGTACATAGGCAGTCACAAGTGGTAGTTATGCAGCTGCTATATTAATAAAAATATTTTTTGTTACTTGCTATTACATCTTGTATTGTTGCACATTTATGTTTATCATTTAAGCCATACTGACATAATTGTTGAGTGTGCAGAAATTAATATCGATGTCCATCTCGTCAGATTTGCATGATGGTTGGTTATGGGATTTGTGTTTAATTTGTACTTAAGCACAACCTGAAGCGACCCGAACTTCCCCGGTCTCCGAAGAAAAGAGAAAGAACGAATTACTTTGAGGACAAGATGAATCAGAATGCAAACAGAAGAACATTTCATTGTATATTACAACAATTCATCATATTACAAGAATATACAGAGTATAAACAAAAAATATACATCAGAAAAATATCAGAGATTACAATACATTACATAGCAGCGGAAAATAATACAATACACAACTAGAAGTAATACACGGATACAGAGCTTTCCGAGTATCGTTCCAGCTGTAAATCAGGGTCCTGTGAATATAAATCTGCAAAACCAAAACTACTAGCTGCCCATGTCAAAATAAGGGCACCCAGAGTTTAGGTTAAGACAATAAACTCCAGGTCAGTCATGTGACTGGTGTGAGAACTAAAACAGTTATTAATCTTTATTTTAAAGTTAGGTAAATCAAGGGACCACGCCGTATAACACAGAACGAGTTTCCCTCCAAGAATACCAGTGCATAAAACAACAGCGCATTGCTAAATAAGGAACAATGAAGCTATTATAAGACCCAGGTCCCATCACACAATGCAACACAAGCCGGAGGATAGGGTTTTACCTTATAATAGCCAAAGAATGCTTGATACGTTTAAAAACAGATTATTTTGATATTACTATAAGTGTATAGTGTCAAAACAATTTCAGTCATAAGTATTAATCATAGACGGCATGGGTACCATATATCATGTCGCCAATACTAGGCTCTACAATCAAAACCGCAAATGTCACGTATTGGAAGTTGGATTTCCATCTGTGAACCGAGGCGAAAGATAGTCCTCTACCGATTCGAGACAATCTAGCCCATGTCTCAGGGACAGAACGCATCGACCCTTAGGAGCCACAGGGTCGGTCCACCGATGTGGATTAAAATGCCTGAACACAGCGTTTCCCCGCCCTTTCGGGTGTAAATGAGTCCAATGACTCCATCGGACCCGGATCGACCGATATATCCGAGGCGCCTCGCAACAGAAACAACCACACAGGTGGAAAGTATATAAATGTTAGCCAGTTTGAGCACTGACACCACCACTAGCTAGAAAGAAACGCATGCCCTCCCTGGATCCTTCTCCCGTTTCTGGTTCACAATCGGGTGTGAGGCTCGCGAATCAACGCTACACAAAGCTATGCCACACAAGTCATGCTTTGATCATCAACCAAAAGACTCTTCTTTTCAACAAAAGCCTTGAGCATTTGCCACTCAGGCATTCCACACAGGCAATTCACTCCATGCGATTGATATCCATCGATATATAACCCCTGAGCTCGTACGTCTCAGAGAAGGGCGTTAAGCAAGAGAATAAATTCTCCGCCGCCAAACAGATATATATTTAATAGAAATCAATCACACAGACTAAAATCCAATGTCAGACACACAGTCCATTTACAAGTTCGTTCTGGGTCTGAACGAAACCGGAGGCACCTAGTACCCCGCATATCCATCGATCTCCAAGTACGTCTGGACGATCACCAACTGATTCCCTCCTCTTGGGTGTACAACCCAATCAAGATCATCGGTAATCACCCAAACGATGTGAAGACCTCCGCTCTTCGACCACCGTCTTCATCCTTGACACCACGTAGAATCAGTTATTCAGAATGGGATAAACCCGGTCTTTCTGAATAACTCGCGTATATAATAAATAAGTGTTTCACAAACACAACATACGCCTCATTCCAATTCAGAATATTCTTTTTTCAAATATTCTTACACTTTGGGAAACGTTCCCATTAATTTTATCAAAGATAAATTATTTAAATTTATTCTTTAGTCTTCTTTTGAATATCAATTCAAACTAGTCGGGATTAGCGAACCACACCGAAGTAATCATTTATTTTATTTCCCAATCCCAACCTATTCATCCCACGAAGTAAAACTGGTCATACTTCATATCTAACACCACAGGGTTATCGGTAAATTCAATTACCATTTCACGTTCAAATCTAATTAAAGATTTAACTATCGCCTGGAGCAAAACTGGTGATACTCCATTCTCGACCATTTCAATCTAATTAAAGATTCATTAAAACCCCACTTAGTTTTAATCTTCACAGAAATCAATATCCTGCCTTTAACTGGGTTAAAAAACCAATGTCATTTAAAATACGACCCACGATAAACCCAAAATCACATTCCATTAATTATCGGGTTAAAGAACCAGTGTTATTTAAAACCCCGTTCACGATAAACCCAAAAATCAATTCAAATTCAATTCCAATCAAATACCATTTAATTGGTACACTTCATTACATCTAAATAAAAAGATTTAATCTCTTTCTCATCTGGGTTTAAGAACAGTGTTAATGAAGACACCATTCACGACAAACCCAAATCCCATTTGATATTAAATGCAAGGCTCTGAATAGAAAATATATCGGCATATATTCAATATCAAATTCTACGACCAACAAATATCATATTGGAAATAACGATATAAATATATCTTTCAAATTTCCATAACAATATCTGTATAATCACGAAGTCCAGCAAGGAAATATTCCAAAGACAATTTCGATTCAAATCCATTCCAATTCAATTATTGGAAATTTTGGTTATATTTCAAAACCATTTCAAATCCACTTTATTTATTTCAAAAATAAATGAATTATAATTCTAGTTCAAAACTAGTTCATTTCGATAAAAATCTATTTTTATCTTTTCAAATATGGAGTTTTTCATCCTAATTCTTCACAAATCCTTTCTTATGATTTTTCACTAATTATTAATATTTTTAATAATTTTATCAAGGCTCGTACAGTCAATTTCCATCAACGGCCATCGAACTGCACTTACAGCGACCTTTTTCAAACTTGATTTGGACATAATTCCAAATCCAACCATTAGATTTCTAATTTCTAATATTCATTAGAAATCTCTTTTCGATACGAAACCAACGGTTCCGGTTTTAGGAGAATCCGACGGTCGAATCTCCCGTAATGTCTATTCGAAGTCAATGGTCGAAATTCACGAACTACCGCAGCGCGGCGCTTTCTGTTCAGGCCATTATATTATATATAATATATATATATAATATATACTTCGTCGATTTCCTTTTAAAACGTATTATATAAATAGTTTTAAATTCGTTTTCAAAACGATTTCAACTTCATTTCAAATTCAAATCAAAATTGAATTTTTCCTTATAAATTCGTTTTAAATTCATTTCAAATTGATTTCAATTCAAATTGATTTTTAATTCAATTTTAGTTCATTTTCAATTCAATTCAATTTCAATTTGAATTCGTTTCTATTCAATTTCAATTCGAATTCGATTCTATTCAATTTCAATTCGAATTCATTTTCAATTCGAATTCGTTTCAAATTGATTTCCATTCAATTTCAATTCGTTTTCAATTCAATTCGAATTCATTTCTACTCAATTTCAATTCGAATTCAATTTCAATACGAGTTCATTTTATTTTCAATTCGAATTCTAATTCCTTTCAATTCAATTCGAATTCTAATTCGTTTCAATTCAATTTAATTCGAATTTCATTTCAAAATATTCGATTTTGAAATCACTTTTCAATATTCATTATAAAAACGAATATAATCGATATAAATATCTTTCGCGTCAAAATACCGCATATCTAATCAACACGGCTTTATATATTTCTATTTCAAATATTCTATTCAAATATTTCGTTTCCAATATTTCTTCTCAAATATTCTATTTCAAACCTGGAATGAGGCCGAAACAATTACCATAGATTTTACTTCTATGGATTTCCATACAACGCATGTATATATCAATAATGAAAAATAATCAACCATAATCCAAAGTGCATTCTACACTGTATAAGCATTAAATATAAATATTTAACGCTCATAACAGTCTGTCAATCAATCGACCGACATACAACTAATTATTGGGATTAGTCTATGTCATATATCATCCCAATACCCGTGTGGATTTTCAAACAATCAAACACAGATTTTATTTGTGCAGTTGGGCGATGTGTAAAATTTATCGTCCCAATCAATATCAGTCAAATGTGTGTATATAAACAAATCGTTCGATTTGTTTATAATATTTATTTCATTTTATATACATGTTAAAAATTTCTATTTTTAACTATAAAATATTTTTAACTATATAAATATTTTATTTCATTTCACATCACACAATCAAATTTCACAACACGGCGATCAAGCAAACAAGCCATCCATGGTCTGTGGACGACGGGTGTCGGGTGCTACTAAGCACCGTCTGCATCCTAGTATATATTTCAAAACTAGAAATAAAAATAAAAGTAAGGAGTTCTCACCGAGGGTTCCACCCCGTCGTGCTTTACTTCTGAACTGCTGAACCGTCTGGATCAATTTGAAATTCTAATGCAGTCCTTTTCACGCTGTTCATAATAAGAATTACATTTTTATCACTTCATTTCAATAAATAAAAATCCTATTTGTATTTCTACTTCATATATATTAAAATCGAATTTTTATCTACATAAAAATATCAACTTATATTTTAAACAAAATCAATTCTTTATATTGTTAATTCGCTACAACACATATAAAGATCGTATTTTTATAGTCTTTACTATATAAAGATAATATTTTTATATTCTCCATTATATAAAAATCATATTTTTATTACTTCTACTCTGTAAAAATCATATTTTTATTACTTCTACTTTATAAAAATCATATTTTTATTACTTCTACTTTATAAAAAATCATATTTTTATTACTTCTACTTTATAAACAATAAAGATCATTTCTTTATAAACAATAAAAAATCAGTTCTTTATAATATTCTACATACATAAAAGTCTTATTTTTAACCCTCCATATCATAGGAAAAACTGAATTTCGTTTTTTATAGAACTAATTACTTTATATAAATAAAATAAAGAAATAAAAGTAAATAAAACTTACAGTAGAAATCGGAGGGGAGGGACTTCATTGTCGGGCGCTGCAGAGAGGAGGGGGGTCGGATGCGGAGGGCGGTGGCCATGGGTGCCACCAACGGTGGCGCAGCTCCATCGGGGAGGGGGGCGTTCGAACGGCAAGGGGAGAAGAGGGGCATGAGGTGTTGGAGGGGGAAGATGAGTGACAGGAGGCGGAGGGGAGTGGAACAGGGCGATGGCGTCGACGGTGAGGAGGGGCGATGGGAGGAGGAGGCGATCGCATTTACTGAAAAGGGGCAAATGATTTTTTTTATCGTGAAGAATGAATCTGGTGGGGGGGTGTTGACTAGGATAAAGGAGATAGAGGCTTTATTATAATATTTATATTATTTATAATTCCCCCCAAAAAGTAGCTTTAAATTTCGATCTCAAAACGAGACCCACTGCCTATCGTCCATAGCTAATTACCCCCATTCCGAACACAATGGGATATGTTTCGTAACCTGATTCGATCGTTTCGATCAGTTTTCGTCAAAATCAAAATATAAATCAGTATATTCAATGTTAAACGTGCATTTCGATTTACCGGGGCCACATACTAACTAGAAAAATTCCCGAAAAATATTTTCTAGCTTCGTATTGTCGATACAGTCCTAACAAAATTAATTTCATCAAATTCTGAGACCGTTTGAAAAACGTCCATTTTCTGGTCGATCAAAATTGACTGAAATTGTTAAAACACGTTTTCCTTTGCCACACTCACATATTGATTCAGAAAATTATGAAATTTGAAATCTAGCAATAATTTGACATTGCGGATCCAACAAAAGTGGTTTCGTCGAAAACCAAGGTCATTTGCAAAATGGCCATTTTTAAGGACCGAAATTCCATAGTGACTATTCTGAATTTTCAACTGGGCATATCTTTTGATTCCCGCTATGAAATTTTGATTTTTCGGATTCGTTGGAAATATATTCTCAAATAGATTCTAATATTTTTGGTTTCACTAAAATTCGGTCTATTTTGAATCCTGTACATTCGAAATTTGAAATCGAATTTTCAAACTACCGCCCCATTTCAGGCTCGTTATATAATTAAAATAAATTATTTATATTCTAACGACGATCTATATAAATATATACATTGGAATTATTTTCAAAATAAATTTCTCGTCGTTATTATTTAAAATAATTCATTTTAAATATTCAAAATTCACTAAAATCGCCAAAATAAAAATTTTAAATTGGCTCGAGTTTCCGTGTTATTACACAACCTGTTAGTTAAATGAATATTCTGATAAGAGTTATTATTAAAATTCTATTCAGTGCATTCAATGATGTTGTATATTTATTCAAATAAAGTGGTCGCTATCGTTGTTTGCTTTGAACGTAAGGATTTTCGGTAATTTTGACTGGTCCGAAATTTTCGAGGCGTTACAAGTTGGTATCAGAGCTTAGGTTATGTGCCTAAATAAAATTTCATATAAGATTAGAAAATCATCCTGGAAATTTTGAAATGAAGCTACGTTAATTTCATAAACAAAACTAGATTGAGTAAGGAGCTATTCCTCTAACCAGGTTTATGAGTAGTATTTATTTATGTATTTCACTTTTGTTTTCTGTACGCACTAATAAGTATAATGTGTTGATTCGTTATCAAGCACTAAGCACCACATAGAGAGAGGTTTAACGAAATTGTAAGTGCATATGGTTAGTTGAAAAGTAAAGAAGGAAGGAATGAAGTGGCACATAGCGGGAGGTATGTAGAAGCATGAAACATATGCAATGGAGTGGCCTAAAATGAATGTGGAATAACAGTTTATCGAGGGTGGAATCAAATAGGCTTGGGCGAGTATAATTGATGAAGATCAAGAGGAGTAAGTAGAACACTATAGTCATGCAAAACCAAGGTGATAAATTTTCTTAAATATTTTTTTCATTACGTAATATGATATTAGAAATGTTTAGCATTGATAATGTTAGCTTAACATCTCTCAGCAATTTTGTCATAACTATTGATTCCTTGATTTGGGTTTAGATGAAGTTAATCTTATTAATAAGCTAGATTAATTATATAGAATACTTACATCATATATATTTTAAAATTTTGAAAGTTTGCTATCTCAAAACATTGTTGCAAACTGACTATGTGTTTAAAAAGAATAGGGGGTTCATGTCATTCAGTGCGAATGTCGTAACTAATAACACATATAAGATTTTGTGATACATAGAGTAGCGGTGCATCAAAAAGGGCTGGCCCGTCAAAAGTTTGGTTCCTTCGCGAACGAAGTTCAGAATCAACAAGGGCGGGAGCGTTCCAGGGGCCTGCCTCGCGAATATTAATATATAGCGCCTCTCTCCGCCTTTCCCTGGTTTGCGAGGTTGTGTTAGTGAGCTTCTCTTTGACCTTTATCCTCTATCTCTATTTTTTTCTCGGGTACCCGGTTTTATCAATTTGCAAATTCTCCCTCAACTAGTTGGAAAGGCTAATGTGGGATAAAAAGAAAGTTCATACTTAAAGCCTTACAGATGATTTTTAAAATTGAGAGTGTGGATTTTTTTTTGAAAGAAAATGATTATCTATGTTGGAATAATGATTACAAAGTATAAAGGTACTTTGAGAACACTTTTTTATACTTATTAAAGATTTTAACGGATCACTTCATCAATGATGGTACCTTCGGATGATGATGACGATGTGCTGTATAAGACAATAGATCTTGGGTAGTGCATTATTACTCTATGTCGTATTGAGCCAGTAGAGTACATCCCTACTTAGTAAGGGGATGTCGGCCGCAATATGATGGTTACCTTTGATGATGATAATGATAATGTGCGGTATAAGACAATAGATCTTGGATAGTCCAATTATTACTCTATGTGGTATTGAGCCAGTAGAGTACGTACCTTCTTAGTGAGGGGTTTGTCGACAACAATAGGATAAAATATACTAGATTTAGTATGTGTCTTGGATTCACTTTGATAAATATAATTATCTTTCTAACAGAAGAATATCCCATTAAAACTGGTTTGACTTAATTGAAGATATTGTTTAGTGTCAAACTTGAAAATCTTACTCTCCAGTACATTTCGATGGGTACCTCAACAAGGGGAGTATGATTACAAAGTATAAAGGTACTTTGAGAACACTTTGTTTATACTTATTAAAGATTTTAATGGATCATTTCATCAATGATGGCACCTTCGGATGATGATGACGATGTGCGGTATAAGACAATAGATCTTGGGTAATGCATTATTACTCTATATCGTATTGAGCCAGTAGAGTACATCCCCACTTAGTAAGGGGATGTCGACTAGAATATGATGGTTACCTTTGATGATGATAATGATAATGATGATGTGCAGTATAAGACAATAGATCTTGGATAGTGCAACTATTACTCTATGTGGTATTGAGCCGGTAGAGTACGTACCTCCTTAGTGAGGGGATGCCGACAAAATTAGGATAAAATATACTATATTCAGTATGTGTCTTGGATTCACTTTGATAAATATAATTATCTTTCTAACAAAAGATTATCCCATTAAAACTGGTTTGACTTAATTGAAGATATTGTTTAGAGTCTAACTTGAAAATCTTACTCTCCAGTACATTTCGATGGGTACCTCAACAAGAGGAGTACACCTTTACTTGATTAGTTGACATTGATCGAGATAGGATGAAATATCCTACATTGAGTGTGTAATATAAATCCACTTAGATGAATAAGATTTTGCATTGATAAAAGTATTTGTTATCAAAATCGTTATTGCAAACTTGTTTGATTTATTTGTTGATATCATTTGAAAGTATACCTTGAATATCATTTTGAACTTTGATGTGATATTATCCAGTCGAAATTAATTGATGATAAACTTGAAGTTCCTTAAAACACGACTGCCATAATTACTTTTTTGTACATTTCGAAGGGTACGACAACAAGAAAATTATGTCTTAATTGACGATTTGGCATTGACCACAATTATATATAAAAAAGAAGAAGAGGAAGTCCTAGAATCTACCCTAAATTGAGAATGGGAAGGAGACAAGCTTGTAGGATTGATAAAATGTTGATCAAAAATTGAGAAGTTCTAATCATATATTATCCAGGTGTGTCTTAAACTCTAAATTTCGATTTATAAAATTGTTTTGAAAGTATACTTTCTAGAAAAATGCCTGGGATACATAGAGTTTCTTTCGTGGAATATTTGGCATTCTTTTGATTAATCACAACATAGAATTTCGGGGATAAAATTCCTTTTAAGGAGGGAAGAATGTAACAACTAAAACTTCAGGCAGTAAATATTTAATTATCGAGGTTATTTAAATATTTAACTCTTGGATTTAATGTTATAAAAATGGTTTTATAACCTTGATTAAATCCCTTTACAAATAATAATTATTTAGGAGAAAACATGTTGTTGAATTTTTGTTCACAAAGATAAGTAGTTAGAATAAATATAGATAATGTGACTGATAATAGTTTTGTCAATAAACGACGTTTTACTTGTTAAAAGTTGTTAGAACATCATGTGCTTAGTAACAATAGAAGAAAAACATATATGTATGTACATAGCATATGAATGAAATAAAAATGGCATATGTGTATACATTCTAGAATATGAAAAATGGCTTAAAATGATTGAGATACGTATCATCAAATGAATGGTACACATATCTTGAGATTAAATAAGAAGACACATAAACACATTAGGTGTCCATGTGTAGAAACATCTAAAGATACCTAAGGAGGCATGTGTCTACATCCTAAAGCTTGTGTAACGATACGGATTTCGCTCGGACCTAATCGATCGCTAAATCGACCAAGACCGTTCGAATCCCGCACAGGCTAACTCTGGGCATACAACACATCAGAACAAATAACAGAAGACTTTTATAAACATCATAATAATGTTACATCAGAGTACAGAATATATCAGAGTACATCGAAAAATAATACTACAGCGGAAAGTTATTTTACAATAAATTTAATACAATGTAGCGGAAGACTATCAATGTTCTAGACGCAGCTTTAAGTTTCAACCCAGAATCCTGCTCAATATATCTACAAAATAACCACTCGACTGCCCGTGTGGAAAATAGGGGCACCCGAGTTTGCAAGGGAAAAAACTACGAGTCGGTCATGGGACTGGTATGAGAAATCTTACAGTTATATACAACTTATTCAAGTGTAAGGCATATCACGGGACCACGCCGCTAACGCGGAACGGGTTTAATCCGCTAGATTGACAATGCATATACTACTACCATAAATAAAGATATGGATCTACAATGCATCAATCAACATGCAATTCCTCAATCTACCCATTTAGGCCTAATCCCCAAACTTGGATTTCAAAATCCAATTCACTTTACAGAAATTATTTCTTTGGACTTTATTTCCCCTTTTTTAATTTCAAATCATTTGAAATACATATCTATTTTTCATAACAAAGTAGATTTCACTTCGGGATCTGAAAACAAAACATTTGGAAATATGAATTTCAAAACATCACAATGCATACAAACAAGTATGAAACCAAATATCGGTCATGTTCCCTCAGACAAGGTTGTGTGCGCCTTACCAACTCGATATATATATGTTGTGTGTGTGTGTGCGTGCAACTCCCATCTAGGAGCAGGCTACACTGACAATACATCTCCTACGCCCTCGGAGAAAATTCACCGCCCTCACACTTTTAGTCGCTCTTGGGCCACCCGCATCTTTAGCCACATACCAAATCATTTCATATCCCGAAGTAGGGAAAATCATTTCACAACATAATAATCACAAGTACTTTCAAATCTATAGTACTTCACATTAGCAATCCACATATATGATCAGTCACTATTAATCACATAACCTTTGAGCTCGTACATCTCAAAGAAGGGTGTTAAGCAAGAGAATAAATTCCCCGCCGCCAAACAGATATATCATCAATAGCAACTAATCGGTTACGTGATGAACCACAATGTAAAACACATAATACTTTTCTAAATCATTTCGGAATTATCGGGTTTAGTTCTCGAAATCCTTTCTATTTATAAAACATTTTTATAAAACATTCCATATCCAAAATCGGGAATAACATTTCTTTTCACTTAAGCAAAACACATTTCAAAAATCATTCATTAATTTTGAAATGAAACAAACAACATTGCTAAACACCTCATAGTCAAATCGTGAAGTATTTCACAACATGTTAGCATACATATATTTCTACCCAAACCAATGCTTAATGTAAAAGCATATTTTGATCATAAACTGGTCGAGCACAATCCATTCAATCAATCAACCTTTTATGATTCCTACATATGATAAAAATGTAATTTTTATTGTTGAAACATTTTTATTCCAAAACGAATCTTTTTAATGATTCCTCCATACAATAAAAATATGATTTCTATTGTTAAAACATTTAATTTAATTTTTATTGTTACCACATTTTATTTCAAACATGTATCTTTTTGATGATTCCCACATACAATAAAAATGTATTTTTTTATTGTTAAAGCATTTTATTTCAAACTTGAATCTTTTTAATGATTCACCAACATGTTAAAGACAATATTTTTAATAAACAAAATATATTTTAATATATGGTTCTTTTTATTCTACATTAACATGTTAAAGATGACATTTTTATCTAACAAAAACATAATTGGACAAATGATCATTTTTTTTCATATTTGTGTCTGTCTAATTTAACATGTTCCTTAAATTCTTAAAATTTTAGTGTTCTATGTTTTGAAATTTGAAAAGTCACACAATTTTCTATCAAGCAATCAATAACGCATTCATTCCTTTCCATTTGTTCTCTTTTCTTTTGTGATTTACTTTTGAAATTTGAATGAAAAATAAATTCTCAATCATTTATTTCTTTTGAAACGTACATCATGTGAAGGGACACAAGTGAGTGGACAAGTGTCCAAAACCAAATTACCAAACTAGCTTTAAGAAATGTTATATAAAGAGTGGAAACGTTCACTTCTTTTCACGCATTCATAAAATAAAAACAAGGTTAGATAAAGAGGAGAAGCCATGAGAATGAATACAAGTTTAATCTACAATTCTAATGTGAGAGAAACTATCTGAGTATAAGTATTCATTTCATATTTTGAAGAAAAGTTATGAAATTTAAGAATAAATGATTGATCTTGAACCCCTGAAAATGATGTTCGGTATTTTGACCATAACTTTCTCAATTCTTGATGAAATTTCAATTTCTTAATCAAACTGGAAAGCTAACTCAAAGGCCGATAACTTTCATTTTGGCCACTTTTTCTAATTTAATTGTTTGTGTACCTGAAAACCAGATGTAAAGTCAGGTAAAAATTTGCCTAATTGGACATGTTGAAAATGCCTTGTATTGTTGAATTATATATGTTAAATTGGTAACTGATTTTGAGGTTTTATTTTCATGATAATTAACTCGACCTAGAAACTTTCTTATTGTAAAAAATTTGGAGTCAAAAACTATATTTATCATAGAGAAATAGAATCAAACATTTTCCACAAAAAATTGGTTAAAAATATGAATTTCAGAACATTTCATAGCTTTTTGAAACTCTATCTTTTCCATGAATTATTTATGAAGCACTGTACCAAGGCCAGAACTTTTCATAGCATTCCAGAAATGCTTTCTTTTCTCTGAATTATTTATAAAGCATTTAACGAGTCCAGAAGTATTTATAGCGCGCCAGAAATGTTGTAATATCTGTTTTGAGTCTTATAATCTATACATAACTTTTCACAGCGCAACAAAAACACTATAATAACTTTTTGAGTATAAATCCATGGTAAAATACTCCAAATCCTCTCAAATTTGGACTTCATCTTCCTCATAGTATTATAAAAAACTAATACACCTGGAGGATGATAAATCAAAGTAGAATAGAGTCAAAACGTGTCAAAACCAAGAACAAAGTACGTTGAGGTGAGTTTTACTAATTTCGATGATTTGAAGAAGACATTTGATTGCTTTGGGGTTATGATAAGTACTATATTATGTTCTATAAAGCTTTTGCATGAAGATAGTAAGGAGTATTGTGAGTATACTCATCATATAAACCATTACTTATTTCTTAGGCTTGTGTTTTAATTTAATGTGGCACATGACTTCAACATACTATATTGACTGCGATCTTTGCTTCGGGAAGCAAACAACTTATAAGACTGATGATTGAGGACATTCATGACTTAGTATGACTTGCATAAAGTCCTGAAATCAAGAACAAAAGGATTAGGAAGGAATTGGGATAGACATAGAATACTTATGGTTTGATAGCCATAGTTGCATTATCGAAATGCATTACTTTGAAAAATGTTCTATGAAAAACAATATTTTCAAGTATTCCTTCTCTTGATGATTATTTTAGAGTTTTAATCGATTTTATCACAAAGAAGTTTCTTGGTATATAAAATAGAAGATGTTTATCTTTTGAAAGGAAGTTTTATAAGAGATATACATATATATTTCAAAACGAGCATTTGCATAGTGTTTTACCCTTACATGATATAAAGAGTATTTTTCGAAGTAAATATTGATTTTAAATGTTTTGTGTAAAGAAGAACTACGTTGGCTTGATCCTGTATCTAATTGCTTACCCAATTAGACAAAGATACATAGGCAGTCACAAGTGGTAGTGATGCAGCTGCTATAATAATAAAAATATTTTTTGTTACTTGCTATTACATCTTGTATTGGTGCACATTTTATGTTTATCACTTAAGCCATACTGACGTAATTATTGAGTGTGCAAAAAACATGTTGCATATTATGGTTAACCTTGATTAAATCTCTTTATAAATAATAATTAATGAGGAGAAAACATGTTGTTAAATTTTTGTTTACAAAGATAAGTAGTTAGAAGAATATCGATAATGTGACCGAAAATAGTTTTGTCGACATATGATGTTTTACTTGTCAAAAGTTGTTAGAACATCATGTGCATGTAGTGACAATAGAAGAACACATATATGTATGTACATAGATTATAAATAAAATACAAATGGTATATGTATATATAATCTAAAATAAGAAAAATGGCTTAAAATGATAGGGACACGTGTCATCAAATGAAGGGTACACATGTCTTGAGATTAAATAAGATAAAGATACATAAATACATTAGGTGCCCATGTATAGAAACATCTAAAGTCATCTAAGGAGGCATGTGTCAACATCCTAAAGCTTGAATGAAGATAAGGTGGACAAGTGTCCAAAGCCAAATTGTCGAACTAGCCTTATGAAATGCTATATAAAGGGTGGAAATGCTCACTTATTTTCATGCATTCATAAAACAAAGACAACATAAGATAAAGAGGAGAAGCCTAGAATAATCCATGAGAATGAATACAAGTTCAATCTACAATTCTAAGGTGAGAGAAAATATTTGAGTACAAGTATTCATTTCATATTTTGAAGAAAAGTTGTGAAATTTAAGTATAAATGATTGGTCTTGAACCCCTGAAAATGACGTTCAGTATTTTGGCCATAACTTTCTCAATTCTTGATGAAATTTCGATTTCTTTATCATTACGGAAAGCTAACTCAAAGGCCTTCAACATTCATTTCGACCGCTTTTTCTAATTCGATCGTTTGTGTACCTGATAACTAGATGCAAAGTCGGGTAAATATCTGCCTAAAATGGACATGTTGAAAATGCCTCGTATTGTTGAATTACATATGTTAAATTGATAAGAGATTTTGAATTTTTCTTTTCATGATATTTAAATAGACTAAGAAAACTAATGACTGTAAAAAATTTGGAGCCAAAAAATGTATTTATCATAGAGAAATAGAATCAAACGTTTTGCCCAAAAAACTGGTCAAAAAATTGAATTTCAAAAATTTTCGTAGCTGTGTCTGAAACACTATCTTTTCTCTGAATTATTTATGAAGCGCTGTAACAGGGCCAGAAATTTTCGTAGCATTTCAGAAAAACTATCTTTTCTCTGAATTATTTAAAAGTCACTTTAATGAGTTTAGAAGTATTCACAGTGCACCAGAAATGCTGTAATATCTATTTTTGAGTCTTATAATCTACATAGAACTTTTTACTAACCAACAGAAACACTACAATAATTTTTTGAATATAAAACCGTGGTAAACTACTCCAAATCCTCTCAAATTTGGACTTGATCTTCCTCATAGTATTATAAACAAACTGTCAAAATTAGCGGATGTTAAACCAAAGTTAAAGAGAGTCAAAACGTGTGCAAACCGAGAACAAAGTAGGCTGATATGAGTTTTGCTAATTTCGATGATTCAAGGAAGACATTTGATTTCTTTGGGGTTATGATAAATACTATATTATGTTCTACAAAGCTTTTGCATGAAGATAGCAAGGAGTACTGTGAGTATACTCATCATATAATCATTACTTATTTCTTTAGCTTGTGTTTTAATTTAATATTGCACATGACTTCAACATACTATATTACTGCAATCTTTTGCTTCAGTAAGCAAACAACTTATACGACTGATGATTGAGGACATTAATGACTTAATATGACTTGCATAAAGTCCTGAAATCAAGAACATAAGGATTAGTAAGGGACTGGGATAGACATAGAATACCTATGGTTTGATAATCGTAATTGCATTATCGAAATGCATTACTTTGACAAATGTTTTATGAAAAACAATATTTTCAAGTGTTCCTTATCTTGATGATTAGTTTGGGGTTATAATCTATTTTATCACAAAGGAGGTTCTTCGTACTTAAAATAGAAGATGTTTATCTTTTGAATGGAAGTTCTACAAGAGATATACAAATATCTTTCAAAACGAGTATTTGCGTAGTGTTTTACCCTTACGTGATATAAAGAGTATTTTTGGAAGTAAATATAGATTTTAAATGTTTTATGTAAAGAAGAACAACATTGGTTTGATCCTGTATCTAATTGCTTACCCAATTAGATAAAGGTATGTAGGCAGTCACAAGTGATAGTGATGCAGGTGCTACACTAATTAAAATATTTTTTGCTACTTGCTATTACAACTTTTGTTGGTGCATATTTGATGTTTATCATTTAAGCCATATTGATGTGATTATTGAGTGTGCAGGAATGAATATCGATGTTCATCTCATCAGAGGTTGCATGATGGTTGATTATGGGATTTGTGTTTAATTTGTACTTAACCACACCCTCTGAATTAAATGAATATTATGATAAGTTCTGTTATTATAATTATATCCAATGAATTTAGTGATGTTGTATATTTATTCAAATAAAGTGGTAGCTATCATTTTTGGTTTTGGACGTGTTAGATCAAAATTTGGACCTAACACCCAAATTGTTATGAACTGTAGAGAATTTTAAATGACGAACAAAGAAAAAAGAAAATAACACTCAGAATTTATAGTGGTTCGGCGTTAACGAGCCTACGTCCACTTTATATCTTATTGATTGTGCTTTAAAAGCTAATACAACAATGATTTCTCTCAATATTTCAGTGGTTTGACAACAATGGCGGATTCAGTACTCACTATTGCCAAAAGGATCCCGAAAAATGCCAAGCTCTGGGCTATTTATAGCTGATTTTGTCAGGCGGATCGCGGACACGTGGCACGAATCCCGAGATCATCGCATCGCATCGCCACCATTGAAGAAACAGTCAAACTAGCCGTTGTGAACAGGTGTCGTGATTTGCTTGAAAATCGGATCGTGCAGATGGGGAGAATTGGTTCAGATGACGGTTAGGAACACGTGTCGCCAGATCCGTGCGATTCGGATCGCTGAAGACCAGCTCGTGATTGAATGGGTTTGAGGGTTCGGTGCGCACCAAGGGATCGGATCGGTTCGCTCTGGGCAACGATATAAGTTTGGATCGGATCGCCTGGATGCATCGTTCGTTGACGAGATGGGAGCGATCCGTTCCTGGGCGAGTCGATAGAGTGCGATCCATTCCTGGGCGAGTCGATGGAGTGCGATCCGTTTCTGGGCGAGACGATGGAGTGCGATCCATTCCTCCAGTTTCTTGGGGGACTTGATTTCCTGTTTTCCTTTTATGAATGATCCTGGATGGCTTGGTCAAAAAGCGAGCCAACATTTTGCCCCCTCGAAGTATGTTTTATTGATGATGGAACATGCTTCGAAGATTCTCATATACCTTCTCCTGAAGGGACGTAAATCAACAGTCGCATTGGTTCAAATCGACACATGTATGAATCGGATCGCCATAGGGCGACACGGTCCGATTTGGTCATCTGCTCATCTCGTACCGAGTACCTAGGCCTTTGTGCGAAACGGGGCGTATTTTCCTTCGAGCTGTGTCGGGCTTTGAGTTTCGTGGGCCATCATTTCAAAGTGGTCCGTGGGCTTCTATGCGATTCCATCTTTGGATCGTGGCCTGCATGGCGTTTCGTGGACCGAATAGGACAAAGGAAGGGAGATAAACGGTCACCCTCTTTGCCTATATAAGCCGACCCTCTCCTCCTCATTCTCCTTCTTCTTTCTCTCTGCCGAATCGTCTCGCCTTAGCCATTGAAAAACGAACCCAACTTTCTAAAACTTTCGAAAATTCAAGTATTCTCTCAGTTTTTAGAAAGGTAACTTCATAGAAAGCATTCTCATTTGTAAACGCATTACTTTCCTGAATTTTTACGGCTGATTCGAGGGAGAAACAATAGAAATCCGCAATTTTCTGAATAAATTACCAAGTCGCCATGGCCATTGAGTGTGGAACTCAGAATTTGAGGATGGGAAGGAGAAGAGGAAGACGAAGGAGGCAGAAGGGGAAGGCAAACCGTCTCGGATCGTGGTCAAGGAAAGAAGACGAAAGCGAATGGCGAGACGATAGATCGAGGTGGCGGCAAAGGGACGTATCGTGGGGTCGCAACGGTTCGTGAAGGAGCGATCCCTTCGCCCGGCGATTCGATGGGGGCGATCCCCCTGCTTCGCGATCCGACTCATAACTGACGATACGGAGGAATTTCAGACTTTAATCAACGCCTTGTCACTATAAAACTCTGAACAGTTAGGATAGAGCCCTGATATTGGACTTTCTGGACTAAATGACCTCATAATTTGACGGCATACGACGATTAATGCTTTGATGATCTTGATTGCTTTCACGCTTTATTTTTAATGTACACACGAGTACACACACCGGCACTTGCACACACGGGGGTCGGGTAGTGTTAATCTTATTGTTCACATTTTCTCGTCCCAGCAGCGATGTCGAACGATAACTCTTCCTCAAGATCTGTAGCCGAAACGGAATCCGAGACTCCTGAACAGTATAATCCTCAAATTCCTCCAATCAATCCAGGAGGTGAAGATTCTGGATCTGAGTATGAAGCTACAGAATCAGATCCGACAGAAAGTACTTCATCCAGTAACAACTCCGAGTCTGACGAGCGAGCTCCGGACGAAATTCCAGGCGCAGTCGGGATAGATAAATTCTCTGATTCTTTAGCGTCCAAGCTTGACGAGATAAAAATCAAGAGAATCTGCTTAAGACACGGCATTCCTTGGGACGATGTCTTGACACCTGGAAGCGAAGATAGACCCCATCTAGCACCGGAAGGGTACATGTCGATCAGTCGAACAATGTGTCTAGTAGGAGCTATTCCTCCGTTCCCTCCAATTGCCATTGAAACTCTGAGACGACTAGGCATTGCTCCGATCCAGCTTCATCCAAACGCCTACGTATCTCTATACTCTTTATATGTTGCTTATGCGGAGATCTTGCATGCCGAACTTAAATTCAGAGATCTGGTGTTCTTCTTTCTCTTCAAGCACCGTTCTTCTGCAACTCCAAACTTTTCCTTTTTTGAATCAGTGGCGAACAGGAAAGTTCTGTACGACAGATACAGCAACATCGGGGATCCTAAGTCCGACTGGTTTTACATAAGAAAACAGGCTGGATGCTCACGGAGATGGCTCAAATCAAGTAAACTTTGATCGCCTAGTCGAATATCTTGCTTAAGGAGTCTAAGTAATAACATTCTTTCGCTTTTTCCTTTGTCTTAAACAGATCATGTCTTCCCGAAAACAGAGGGTGCATTATACAACAACCGGTTGTCCATTCTTTTGCAAAGCAGATCCGACTTTTTAAGGATTAAAAAATGCATTACTGATGACAACCTTCATAAGCATCGCCTTCTGGATAGAAAATTTGGACTTGGGACCGGCGGCAAACCTTATAAATATGTGCCCCCAACGGAAGGAGAGGGAACTTCACAAGCGGTGGAAACAACTAAATTTCGCAAAAGTCCTTCTCCGATAGTCATCCAAGACGACGAAGACTTGAATATATACAGAGGGGATGAGTCCCGCGGTGATGTGTCGAAGGAAATCCCTACCTCTGCTCCAATGGACACTGTTGGTGATGACGACTTGACAGAAGAACAGTTATTCGACGAGCTGAATAAAATCCCTCTACCCGACATTGAATACACAGAAAAAGACTTCGGCGAGGAACCTTTCTTTTCTGCTCCCGAAGAGGCGACTGATTCAACAAGGGGACGAGAAACGGGTCAGATGAGCCTGTCTCCAGGCCCGGGTCTGTTAGGGGGAATTATATGGGATGCACACTTCACACACACTATTTGACCTTGCACTCTAACTTTGCGGGTATTCAAAGTCTTAATATATTCTTTTCTCTTTTTGCAAGAACGATGTCGCGCAGGAAATCTTATTCGTACCATTCTCTTCGCGAAGGCACCCCCAGCCTTCGTCCGGGTACTGAGCGCCCTCGCGGTCCCCCTCATAGGCCGAGCTCTTCGCAACCTCGATCTCCACCCAAATCAACCTCTACCAGGCCTTCGAGTCATCCGACAATTCCGACTGGGGGAAAGACACTTCCAAAAGAGTTGACTCCTCCAAAGAGTGCGCCTTCCCACAATCGGTCGTCCAAAAGGCGTCACGAATCCAAAGATGGGGACAGAGATTCATCCAAAGAAATTGAGCAAGAGAGAAGTAACATTGTCCCCACCAGCCAACCAGAGTTAGCTGCCTCTGGTTCACGGGACTACGTTCACGGTCCCGAGATCCAAGGTAGGCTGGAAAAGCTACAGGAACAATTTCCAGGAATGTTTTTTGATAGGATGGTATTCGTTCCTGCCTTGGAACCGGTCCCTAAAAACTGGGATAAAGAAGTTATCGGGCATATCCGTCACATGGACAAGCAGTACGAGATGATGAAAAAGCACGCAGTTAATCTTTCGGAAGTCATCCGAACACTTGAAATAGAAGCTCACAGGTCTAAAGAAAAACTTGAAAATAACGAAAGGGCTAGGACAAAATTAGAGAAGGACCTGGAAGACGCTCAAGCCCAGCTCGCTTTGGCACAGAGAGACGCCGCAAACTATAAAACTGAATTAGAAAATGCCAAGCAGCGCTTTCATTCAGAACTGGATTCCAATAGCCAGGAAAAAATGGCCTTAAAAAAGGAGGTTGAAGACCTCAGAATGGCCAACATCGAATTGGTAATGGCACAAGGCCATTTTGAGACTGAGAAGGCTGCTTGGGAGGCGGAAAAAGCGAGTCTAAAAGAAAGTTTGGCTCTGGCAGAGGCGGAAAAAGTGATCTTGAATGACCAGGTGGCAGACGCGGAGAGACGGGCAGCTCTTGCCGAAAAGAACGTTGATAGTGCCATTGAAATGGCCACTGCCTCCAACAACAAACTCCTTGAAAGAGAGAAAGAAATCGAGGGGTTTGAGGAGATGATTTTTGATTTCCTTGGCCAGGTTCTCAAAACTCGCAATATCTCATGGATCCCGGATTATCATGTTACTTTGGCCAATTTATGGGATGCCATCGTGGAGGGCGAAAAACATAGACTGGGGGTCGAAGAGATCAATGAAGATGAATTGATGAAGAGCATCCTAAGAGACAACGAGCCTGAGGATCTGGCAGAGGGTCGTCGCTTAATCCTGGCGGAAATGGAGAAGGAGAGAACCATGGCTAAAGGTAAAAGCAAAATTGATGAAGGTTCCAGCTCCGCCGCGAAGTCTAAAACCTCCGAAGTTGAGGAGTACCATCCTGACGATCCGCTAATCCCCTTAGGTCTGACTCCCGTGGTTGTTGGAGCATCCGGATCTACTCAAGAGGGAGCATCTGCTGAAGGTATCTCTCTCTTTTCCCCGCAATTTGCTAAAGCGATTGCGAATTGTCGTCGTCTAGCAGGACAACCCATCGAATTAGTAATGTGTGTCTCTCGTAATGCAGGTGGCGAGCCCGTCGACAAGGGCGCTGGAAAAGAGAGAGAAGTGGAGAAGGAGACTGCTCAGCCGGGTGCTGATATCGATGTTTCAGAGCGAGTCGAGGTCACAACAGCAGAAGGAAGCATCCCGGTGCCTAGCGCCGATGTGCCCAAAGATGCTGAGACTATCGAAGCTTTAAAAGACTTGGATGGTCGTCATGTGGATGACGAAGAGGATATTACCGGCACCAAAAAGGCCGACGATGAGGATGATGATGAAGAGCCCCTGGCCAGCCGGAAAGCCAGACAAGAGAAAGGGTTGGCTTCAAAGAAGGTGGGGGATGAGGCTTTGGACATAGTCCCTCTTGTAGAATTCGATCCCAAAACTGGGATGATTGTGAAAATCCAGTCCAAGTCCATCAGCCGGGAGCTTCACTTCGCAAACCCCGATGACTTCCCGGCTTCCCTCTCCAGTAGAAGCAAGAGAAAAGAAGGGAAAGAGGAGACCTCAGAGGAGTCAGATGCTCCCCTTGTGGACAAGCGGAAGAGGAAGAAGGGGGATCCATCTGAAGCCGACAAGGAGAGGCTGGAGAGGCAGAAGCAAGAGAAGAAATCAAAGCATAAATAGGATGTTTGTTGATATTTTGTCTTTAGGTTTCCCACTGGCCAGGAAGTGTAATTGTGAGACTGGTCCTCACTTTTGTTTCTAGATTGTTTTCACTTTGTTGATTCGCAGTACATAAACAAGGATTTGTTTCTCCTTACATCATTGTGTACCTGTTTTCATAGAAACTTTCCACGTTTAGTCGTTAGCCAACTATTAATAATTATAAGTCAGTCAATCAACAGGAAGAAGAATGTTCATGCTATGTTACACTGTTATATCAAAGTTTAGTGTTTGCATATGAGTGCCTGGTTCCCCCCAATCAGTTGTTACCGTAGCATCTGACTGGGGTTTACTAGGGATAAATTAGTACTAACAGCAAGTTGCCCCCTATTTCTGAGTACGGGGGTATAAGAGATTTCATGGGATATCAGTAGTTCAGTCAACCCTCGTTCCCTTAGCAGGGAATAAGTTCTTTCTCAGCGCTCAATCGGAGACGCTTTTGTACTGTCTCTCTTTCTGGAGAGTTAGGGTTTTACGCTTGGCGATTCATTCGCTCCCCGATCCTTCAGCGGGGAAGGAGTTATTTCTCAGCGCTCAATCGGAGACGCCTTTATACTCTCTCTCTCTCTGGAGAGTTAGAGTTCGAGCTCAGCGATTCATTCGCTCCCCGATCCTTCAGCGGGAAAGGAGCTCTTTCTCAGCGCTCAATCGGAGACGCTTTTATACTCTCTCTCTCTCTGGAGAGTTAGAATTCGAGCTCAGCGATTCACTCGCTTCCCGATCCTTCAGCGGGAAAGGAGCTCTTTCTCAGCGCTCAATCGGAGACGCTTTTATACTCTCTCTCTCTCTGGAGAGTTAGAGTTCGAGCTCAGCGATTCACTCGCTTCCCGATCCTTCAGCGGGAAAGAAGTTCTTTCTCAGCGCTCAATCGGAGACGCTTTTATACTCTCTCTCTCTCTCTCTGGAGAGTTAGAGTTACGGATTAAGCAGTCTGCAATCACGCATTCTCATCAAACTCGTCTTAGGTTTACATTTTAATCCAAGCTCCGAGGATTACAACCAGTCGGACAAGCAGTTGAAGCATTTACCAAGGCTTTGGGTTCCTCTGATTAGTTTACGAGAGGAACTGTTGGCACCGGACTTCGGGTACCTGCATTATTCACACTGATTTTCATAGGTAAATAAATAAAGATGCAGTAAAGGTAAATGACACACAGTATTTTTATAGTGGTTCGGTCGAATCATGACCTACGTCCACTTTATAATCTCTTGCTTTAAGGAATCAGACTGTTCTAGGCAAGTCATGCCCTATACATAGTTTTTTTTAACAAAGCAAAAGAATAAATTTGAATCTTCTCATGTTAAATATGGCCGTAGATGTTGGGCATTCCACACTCTGGGGATTTCCTTTCCATCTACGGTTGCCAGCTTGAAGGTTCCATTATCAAGCTTGCTGAGAATAGAGTACGGTCCTTCCCACTTCGCTCCCATATGAGTTGGGGGTGGAAAGACAGGTTTCAGAACCAAGTCTCCGGGTTCCCAGGTTCGGGCTCGGACCTTTTTGTTGTAATATCTGGCGACCTGTTGCTTGCATCTCAGAGCACGCAGGTCGGCTTCATCCCTCTTTTCTTCGATCGTATCCAGGGACTCAAGGAGCAATTCATTATTGGTCATTGGATCATAATAGGTCACCCGATGAGAAGGTACCTTTATCTCAATCGGGATGACTGCTTCCGTTCCAAAAGCGAGGGAGAATGGGGTATGTCCTGTCGCTGATTTATATGTCGTCCTGTAGGCCCATAGTGCCAAGGGCAATTCATCAGCCCACATGGCTCTAGCCCGCTTCATTCTTCTTTTCAGAATGGACTTAATTACTTTATTTGCAGCTTCGACTTGCCCGTTCGATTGTGGGTGTGCCACGGAGGTGTATCGATTCTCGATGTGATATTTTTGGCAGAAGTTTTTGAATTCAGCACTATCAAATTGAGTTCCGTTGTCTGTTATCACAATCTTTGGAATTCCAAATCGGCAAATGATGTTTCTCACAATGAAGTTGATCACTTGTTTAGTTGTGATTGTAGTTAGTGGTTCTGCCTCGACCCACTTAGTGAAATAATCTATGGCCACAATAGCAAACTTTGCTCCGCCCCTTGCTATGGGGAGACTTCCTATGATATCAATTCCCCACATAGCAAATGGCCATGGACTCATCATCGTTTTTAACTGGCTTGGAGGCGCTCTAGGTATCTTTGAAAATCTTTGGCACGCATCACATCGTCGTGCATATCTTACTGCATCCTTGTTTATGGTAGACCAGAAGTAACCATGCCGCAATATCTTTTTTGCCAAAGTTTGTCCTCCAGTGTGGTCGCCACATTCGCCTTCGTGGACTTCTTGCAGCACACGTTTGATGTCATCGTGGGCTATACACCGAAGGAGGGGCATTGAAAACCCTTGCCTATAAAGAACTCCGCCTTGTAATACGTATCGGGCGGCTTTACGAATCACTTTACGCCTCTCGCTTTTCTTGGTCGGAAGCGTTCTATCCATTAGGAAATTCTTTATAGGGGTCATCCAGGATTCCCTTTCTGGTTCCGTCTCTAGTACTAGGTCGATTTCCATCTGATCAATGCTGGGGGACCGAAGTACTTCAACGGGGGCTAGCCCTACCACTTCAGGATCGTTAGAACTAGCCATCTTTGCCAACTTGTCTGCCTGCTGATTTTCTGACCGCGGAATATGAGATATGCTGTAGTGATCAAACTCATTCAGCAGTTCTTTCACTTTCTTTAAGTATAGAATCAATCTTGCACTTTTAGCTTGGAATCTTCCAGTAACTTGATTCACAACTAACTTGGAGTCACAGAAGATGTTCAGCTTTGTGACTTCTAGTTCCTTTGCAATCTTTAATCCGGCTATCAGAGCTTCATATTCGGAATCGTTGTTAGTGGCCTGAAACTCCATTCAGATCGCATAGGTTATCAATCGTTTCTCGGGGGTTTCAAGCACTATTCCAGCGCCGGATCTTTCGTCGTTCCTAGCACCATCAGTATATAATCTCCAGACATTAGGGTCGAAAAGTAACTTTGAGGGTTCCACTTCTTCGTTTGCTATATCTTCTTCAGGAACAGTGAATTCGGCTATGAAGTCGGCTATCACTTGCCCCCGAATTGACCGTCTAGGCTGAAAGTTCAAGTCAAATTGGCTTAAATCTATGTTCCATTTGAGTAACCTTCCAGATGCCTCCGGTCTCTGTAAAACTTGCTTGAGTGGATGATCAATATATATGGTAATAGGATGTGCCTGAAAGTAGTGCCGAAGTTTTCTGGAGGCAATCAGTAAACTATACGCCAGTTTCTCTATCCGTGGATAATTACGCTCTGCTGCTGTCAATTTTTTGCTCACATAATACACAGGTCTTTGGACCTTTTCCTCTTCCCTTACCAACGCTGAGCTGATTGCATGAGATGATACTGCCAAATACACGAATAAATCCTCGTGGTCTATTGGTTTAGATAGAATTGAAGGTTTCTCCAAGTGTCTGAGCAAATTCTGAAACGCTTCTACGCAGTCAGGTGTCCATTTAAAGTGGCGTTTTCCTCGCTTTATTAATTCGAAGAATGGGATGCACTTATCCATAGCCCTGGAGATAAATCTGCTTAGTGCGGCCACTTTCCCGGCAAGGCTTTGCACATCCCTAATTTGCCTAGGTTCCTGAATGTTCCTGATTGCCGTGATCTGGTCCGGATTAATCTCGATACCGCGCGAACTGACAATGAATCCTAAGAATTTTCCAGAAGCAACACCGAATGAACATTTGGTGGGATTGAGTTTCATCCCATACTTTCAAAGAATGCCGAACATCTCTGCCAAGTCAGTAGTGTGTTGAGAGGATTGCTTGGATTTAACCAACATATCGTCGACGTATACTTCCATTGTTTTCCCGATTTGGTTATAAAACATTCTGTTGACCAAACGTTGGTACGTAGCGCCTGCGTTCTTCAAACCAAAGGGCATTACTACGTAACAATATAATCCCAGATCAGTGATGAAACTAGTATGCTCTTGATCTGGAATATGCATTGGAATTTGGTTGTATCCTGAATAGGCATCCATGAATGAGAGAAGCTCGTGACCTGCTGTCGAGTCTACCAACTGGTCAATTCGAGGTAATGGGAAACTATCTTTTGGACAAGCTTTGTTCAAATCCGAGAAGTCGATACACGTTCGCCACTTCCCGTTGGCCTTCTTTACCAGGACTGGATTTGAAATCCAGTCCGGGTAGGTTGAATCTCTGATAAACCCGTTACTTTTTAGCTTTCCAACCTCTTCTTTCAAGGCAGCGGACCTCTCCGGGCCCAACATTCGCCTTTTTTGCTTTACTGGAGGATGTTTGGGGTTAAGCCTCAAAGAGTGGCTCATGATTGATGGGGATATCCCGCACATGTCCGCATGGGTCCAAGCGAATACATCCAAGTTGTTCTTTAAGAAAGTCGTCAATTCTTCGGCAAGAGTCGGACTTAACTGGGATCCAATCTTAAGGACCTTCTCCGGGTCACTGTCATCGATTGGTACATCCACAGTTGCCTCGTTGGGAGTCGCCGTTCTGCCCCCGGGTTCTTGATCCTCTCTGGGATCTATATCCTCGGGCATCACTCTAGGCAACTCTCCAACAATTATCCTCTTTGGTTGCTATAAGGTTTCCGCCCCCAAAGGGGGAGGAGTGCCTTTAGTTTCGATATCCCTGCCGTTGCGAAGCAACTTTAGTTCGGCAACATAACACGCTCGCGCAGCAACTTGATCCCCTCTGACGATACCAATGCCAGCTTCTGTGGGGAACTTCAATAGCAAGCACCAGGGGGCTATACAGGCTCTGAACTTTGCGAGGGCCGGTCGGCCCAAGAAGGCATTGTATGGCGATTCGACATCCAAAACCACAAAGGGGAGGATTCTCACTCTTTGGCGTTCTCCTTCCCCAAGTGTGACTGGCAATTCTACATAACCCATAGGTGCGGTGGATGCTCCGTTGAATCCACGGATCCATCCTTGGCAGGGCTTCAAGTCTTTTATCTCAAGATTCATCTGGTCAAAGGCCTTTTTGAAAAGGATATTAACGGAACTCCCGTTGTCCACCAGGACCTTATGAACAGTGGCTGGCCCAATGGGTATCGTAATTACAAGTGGATCTTCAGTTGGAGCATGGACTCCGATGCTTTCTCGTTCTCGGAAAACAACGTCATCAGTCATCATCTTCTGCTGCTTCACCGGGATACTGTCCTCGGGGTTGCTACATTCCCCCACTTCGAGGTGTTGTTTGGCTGCGTTGACGTATTGATCTAAAGCTTTGGAACTGTGCCCAGCAAGGTAAAGCCCACCGATCACGGTATTGATTACAATATTCTTTCCCTTTTGCTGAGCAGTTGGCCTAGTAGCAAGTTGATTTTGATTCTGATTCGGGGCCTGCACTGCTTGCCCCCTGTCCCTAGGCGTTACTCTGTATTCATCTAGCTTCCCTTCTCGAAGCAGCCTTTCGACTACGTCCCTCAGGTGACGGCATTCATTCGTCGAATGGCCATGGATTTGATGAAAGAGACAAAACTTCCCTGTCTCACGCTCTTTCTCTGTTGACTCTCTAGGAGGTGGCCTCTTATTCTGGAGGACTTCATACGCATCCATGAAGATATTTTCCAGAGTATCACTTATGGGTGTATAACTTTCAAAGGCCCTGGGACGAGTCCTTCTCTGGGAGTCGTTCCCTTGGCCCCTCTTCCGGTTGTTGCCGTTAGCATTGTTATTGTTGTTACCTGGTCGGCGACCACCCTGGTTCTGATTTCCGACGTTAACCTCAACTTTCCCTGAGCTGTCTCCGGTCTGTTTGATGGCGACATTGCTCTGAATTTCCTCCTTATCAGCTGTTTTAACCTTTCGGTTTGCGTATACCTCTTCCCGGCGTAGATGTACATTGGCTTTCTCATAGAATAACTCTCTGGTGTGGGGTGGTTTGCCTGCCAAGTACCTCCCGAATTCAGTGTCCTTATCCACTCCATCAATTAGTGCTGCGACAATGGTCGGCTCATGAGGATCTTTAACCTCAATGGCGGCCAAATTGAAACGATCCAAGTACATCTTTAGACTTTCGCCTGGTCGCTGTTTGACAAGGAATAAATCGATCATGCTTTTCGTCTTCTGTGCGTAGATACGGAATTGTTCTACGAACTTCTCGCTTAGTTCCCTGAAGCTAGAAATCAATCTCGCCGGCAGGCGAGTAAACCATAGCAAAGCCACATCTTCCAGGAATATGGGAAACGCTTTACACTTAACCGCGTCAGAAGCGGCGGCAGCAGTCATCGACCAAGAGTATCTCATTAGGTGCTGAACAGGATCAGATCTTCCTGCATATCGGTTCATTTGTGGCATGTTGAAATGCCTTGGAAAAGTTGCATCCAAAATATCGTCAGTAAAAGGGGTATGACTGCGGTCAATCCCCCAATCTTCGTTCCGCTGTCCACGGCTGTCGGCCAAAATCTGGTGAACCATGGCTGCAACGTTTGCACTAGTCAAAGGAGGTTCAGGGTCAGTGCCTCTGGCCCGACGAGGTTCTCTGATCTCTCCTCGGGGAGTAGCCACAAAATCCGGGGCTCGGACGGGGCTTCGCTGCCCCCTGTTATCATGAGTATGCGTCCGGCGACGGGGCTGAGGTGGTCTGTCATGCACAGGACTGTTCATACCTCGAGTCCTGAGGGTCGTTGCTTGACCATTCATATTACGGTTTGTGGGTCCTGCCCCTAGTTCTTCTTCTTCTTGTGAGGGCAGGGTCCCGAACCGAAGCTGTTCTATGTTTTTGGCTCTTTCATACGGTCGCCGCGGAGGTCTCGGCGATTCTTCAGATGAAGAGGAATATACTGGGGTGAGTGGACGAACCGGCGATGTTCTTTGCCTTGCTAGCTCATCAAGTCTTCTATCCATAGCCGTCAGGTTTTGCCGTAGGATAGAACTTTCCTGCCTTTGGGCGGCCAACTCATCAAACAACCTATCCCACATTTCGACGAAGCGAGAGAGATCCCCCTCAGTGACAGGAGCGGCAGGATCATAGTGGTCATTATCACTCTCTCTTATGCACAAAGAGCTTGAACCGGGTCGAGCAGAGGTTCCAGGACGATAGGAGTGGGTCATTGGTTCTTTTCCAGGTCGAGTTGTATTCTGACCATCAATTCGGGTAGCTGCGGTTCGTGGAGGG
Organism: Allium sativum; assembly: GCA_030737875.1. Lineage (NCBI taxonomy): Eukaryota > Viridiplantae > Streptophyta > Magnoliopsida > Asparagales > Amaryllidaceae > Allium > Allium sativum. Next base: position 414,594,258 of record CM060913.1, on the reverse strand, counting down.
CGGTTCGCTGCGCCCCCCTGAGATCGACTCGTGGTCGTGGTGCGCGGAGGCTGCGAGGTGTTGCCCCGGGATCGAGTAACAACCCCTTCAGTAGCACGGATCGTCTCGTTATCATCGACTCGGAACGAGGTGTCTTCGTCGGATCGGATCGCCCCCTGCGCTCCGCGATCCAGAGTTTCTTCGTTGCCCAGTTCGTGTACACTCTCCTCAATCGTTTCGTTGGTCTGCGAAACTTTAGATCTTTTTCCAGCCATGATATCCGAATCGTTGGAATCTTCAAGGAAACGAATGACGAAACTTTAAGACTGAGTTTCTCAGTGAAAGCACCAAAAATGTTAGATCGAAATTTGGACCTAACACCCAAATTGTTATGAACTGTAGAGAATTTTAAATGAGGAACAAAGAAAAAAGAAAATAACACTCAGAATTTAAAGTGGTTCGGCGTTAACGAGCCTACGTCCACTTTATATCTTATTGATTGTGCTTTAAAAGCTAATACAACAATGATTTCTCTCAATATTTCAGTGGTTTGACAACAATGGCGGATTCAGTACTCACTATTGCCAAAAGGATCCCGAAAAATGCCAAGCTCTGGGCTATTTATAGCTGATTTTGTCAGGCGGATCGCGGACACGTGGCACGAATCCCGAGATCATCGGATCGCATCGCCACCATTGAAGAAACAGTCAAACTAGCCGTTGTGAACAGGTGTCGTGATTTGCTTGAAAATCGGATCGTGCAGATGGGGAGAATTGGTCCAGATGACGGTTAGGAACACGTGTCGCCAGATCCGTGCGATTCGGATCGCTGAAGACCAGCTCGTGATTGAATGGGTTTGAGGGTTCGGTGCGCACCAAGGGATCGGATCGGTTCGCTCTGGGCAACGATATAAGTTTGGATCGGATCGCCTGGATGCATCGTTCGTTGACGAGATGGGAGCGATCCGTTCCTGGGCGAGTCGATAGAGTGCGATCCATTCCTGGGCGAGTCGATGGAGTGCGATCCGTTTCTGGACGAGACGATGGAGTGCAATCCATTCCTCCAGTTTCTTGGGGGACTTGATTTCCTGTTTTCCTTTTATGAATGATCTTGGATGGCTTGGTCAAAAAGCGAGCCAACAGGACGTAAGGATTTTCAGCAATTTCGACTGGTACGAAATTTCCGGGGCTTTACACAATCAATAGAATTCTAAATAAGAATTCATCTTAAACCTGACTTATATTGATATTAATAAATTTTGCTTATAATTTCCTTTAATTATAAACAGGGACTTAGGACTTCATAAAAATCCAATAATTTAATCCTAATTACAAGATCAATACTTTGATTTTTATAAATTAAATAATAATTCATTTCAATGTCGTGAAATAGTTCACTTCAATTTTAACTATAAACTAATAATTAATCTTCCTTAAAAGTAAAGATAATAGTTATCTTAAACAACAACATAATAACAATCTTAATTCATAGTTAATTAAAAATATTTTCATCTTTAGGGAACTGTATATAGTTTCAAACAACTAGTTGTGACAACTACGCCTATTAAATTAATTGACCCAAATTAATTTAATAACCAACTTCATGTAAATCAGTTGGCTTAGTCAACTTAAAACCATGGTTAACTTGCTTACCAATTTCAATTCACCGTTCTTTTAAATTAGTTAATAATATAATTAATTTAAATAATACAATTTAATTGTTTCTTAACAAAGTTAGTCTAACTCTTAGCCCATGGGTTTATTTCGAACTCACTTACTTATAAAACTCATTCAAAATGTATGAATTTGCCATAATAAATCATTTTATAATTACTTGTAAATTAAATAATAAATATTAAAAATTTTATTTAGAATACTTATATAAAATATATTTAAAAAACTATTTTTGGTTATAAAATAAATTTATAACTTCATTTCAATCAATTCACCTGATGGTAACACAACATTTATAAAATGATGGATTTTTTAGGCCATCTACTATCAATTACTTAACCAATACTGCCCATATGTTAATAACATAACAAACGTTGAATATCAATTCAACAATCTACAACCAAAACAATCATCCAATCTGATTGGTCTAACAATTAATATAATATGAAGTAAATAACAATCAATATATTTGAGGAATTTAGTTGGATCCCCCTAACCTATTTATCCCTGCATCATAAATAGGTTACCTCAAATAAAATCATCTATGAGAATATCCAATTAAATCGATGATTTCTATAAACACCCAATAACGGTAATTTAATATCAATCATTTAAATTTAACACGTTATATTGATATAAACGTGGCCAACAAGATAAGTTACCTAATTTTGTTATATTCTTTAAAATAACGATTTGGTTTTCATTTGAATAAACAAACATTAATTTCATTAATTTACTCAACATACGAATATATAAAAAAACACACATTCAAATATCAGCAATCATAGCACACACATTATAAACCCGACTTATATGAAATATAATTGGAAGGAACTAAGTGAGTAAACTCACCTTGATTTCGATCGTCGAGATAACAAATGATTTCGACCAAATTAAACACGCATTTAATTCAACTGGAAATTACAAATGCATCCAAACATGTTCAAGTCTTCTCCAGATTGTAGCGTTCGTCAATACGGCCCCAACGTCCCTTTTTAGTCAGTTTGGGGTTTGTCGTGAATGATGTCTTCAACAACATCGTTCTTTAACCTAGTTAAACGTGAAGTTGTGTTTGGAATTATAGAAAGTTATAATCTTCGTTAAGATTAATTAAATCTTTATTTTTAAGGTTTATTGATTTTTCCAAAATTGAGTTATCCAATTAATGAATTAAATTGGAATTGAATGGAAACCGATTTAGTGATAATCGAGATAGGTCTCCGTGGATGAAGACCTTTCTATTTAAGGAATTTAAAAGATTTTGCCATTATTACTCTTATAGTATTAGTTCGATACCAGAATTTATCTAATTGTGAACTGATATGATTTACGTGAAGATTTCATTTATAATGAAATTATGATTTTGGGGTTTATCATGAACGATGTTTCAAATAATGTTTGTTCTTTAACCCATTTATAGGGAAGATGATTTTCCAAGGTTAGTTGAAATGAAATCTTTGTTTAATTTTAATATAAAATTTTATAAAAGAGTTTTCCCTAATAAACGTTAATGGGAACAAGTATAAGAATCGATTAAAAGAAGATAAGCGTGTTTTTCGTGTAACGATAAGAATAAGAAATCGTAAGTATGATTTTTGGCAAGAGATATGATTGAAGAAAGATAAAGTAATCTACCTTAATCAATGAGCAATGAATGGGTTGGGTTTGGGGTAAATATGTTTTACCGTAAAGATACTTGAAATCTTTAGCCAGATTTGAAGTGAAAGAAGGTAATCAAACTTAATGATTTCGAAGCAAAGATTTAAATAAGAGTTTAAAGTGTAAATCTTTGATAAGATTTAAGGGAGTAATTCCCAATGTAAAGAATGATCTGAATAAAATAATTTCCAAAATGGAATGAGACTCATGGTATGTTTATATATGTGCTAATTATTTCGAAAAGACTGAGTTCAACCCATTCTGAAAAACTATACGACGAGTATTGAATATACTGAAGATGGTGGCAGAAGACCAGGGATCTTTACATCCTCTAAATTGATTTCTGATGTCTCGATTGGGAGGTACACCGAAGACAAGGTTTTAAGTGGCAGTTGTATTGACGTACTTATTGATTGTTCGGATTTGCAAGGGTCTCTCTCCTTTATTGGACAAGGAATAAGGTGCCTTTGATTTCATTCATAACCTACATCGGACTTGTGCGGATGTGTGTTTGACACTGTATCTTGTAGTATGTAATCGATTCTTGCTAAATATATTTTTGTTAGAGTCGGAGAAGTTATTCTCCTAGCTTAACACCCTTATTTGAGACGTTCGAGCTCAAAGGTTATATGATTAGTAATTATCGATTATATGTTATGAGATGACAATGTGGCATGCTAAGTGATGAGCTATTGATGATTAAAGCTTTTTGTTGAAAAGAAGAGCTTTGTGTAAAACATGTCTTCACAACCTCATAACCAGTAATGAACCGAAACAAGATGAAGTACCGCAAAGATAAGGACTAACGTTACGTTCTAGTTGAGAAGTGATGCCATGGTGTGGAACCCAGGCAATTTTCTTAGTGGATGATGGAATGAGATACCTCGGATAAAGTCGACAACAATTGAGGGACATTACGTTTAGGAGAAATCTGAACTACACCTGGTATAAGTGGGTCGGCTCTGCCAATACAAAAGGAGCAATATGTTGATCTTGGGACATCCCGCTAGAGGTGTTCGGGATCGCGGTAAGGAAGATCCTTTTCCTTGATCATTGATGGAACCCAACTTCCACTATGAAGCCTTACGGTTTTAGTTGTACTCTATGTATATGGACGCAATATGTCGGTACCTACGTCTTATAGGATTTACACATTTACTTTCGAAAGTGAATTCCATATATGCACTGGATATAATAAAAGAGAATTTCACGTACCAAGCATATCTGGTTATTATAAGGCAAAACTTGCTCCTGATGGTTTGCATTGCATTATGTGATGGGATGAGAGTCTTATGGTAGATTCATTTTCAGAAAGCATTGTGAGTAGTTTATATTTAGTATTCGTGCGAGGAAACCCATTCAATGTTATACGACATGAACTTATGATTAACCGAACTTTAAAATAAAGTAAATAACTATTTTATTTCTCATATTAATCCTATGACTGATATAGAGTTTATTGTTCTTCCACCTAAACTCTGGGTGCTCATATTTTCCACATGCGCAGTCTAGTATATTTGGTTTACAGATATTTTATAGAGAAGGTGCTCGATTGAAGCTAGAGTTGTGTCTAGAACATTTTATTTCTTCCACTGAGAGTTTATGTTTTCCACCGTACATGTATTCATTATTGTACTCTGATATCCCTTGTAGTTTGATGTAATAATTATTGCAATGATAATGAAAAGTTGTTTTGTTCAGTTCTTATTAGTCGTATACCCTTTGTTAAATTTTCGAGGATTTTTGTCATTTGGATCGAATTTGTAGGGTTTATAGTCAATTCGAAAGGTAAGAATTTTTGGGCCTTCATAGTACTCATCTTTTCCAATTTCAACTTAGTTTACGATGCTGGCTCCCTATCAATTTGCTCCAATTACTCAAACAATGGTCGGGATTCTGATTATAAAATCAAAACAACCAGTCATAATGATATAAAAAGATGGCACACACAGAACTTGTAATTTGAATTGTAAATCAGAGAGTTCCCATTTTTGTTTGTTCAGGCTATGGTTTAAATCTTGAAATACGTAAATATCTGAATATAATGAGATGGAAAATTGGGCATAAGCCTAATTGTATTCGATTTACTGAAAATGTACCAAAATTGGGGAAATGAATTGGAAAACTTGAATTAATGTGTACTTATGGTAATGAAAGGTTTGGGATAACCTAGATTGATTGGTTAGGAAAAAAGAATATGTTTCATAGTTTGGTCTAAAAGAAAAATGGGAAACATAGTTGCAGGCATAAGAAGAAATAAAATGTGGATTAGTACAAAAGGGATTTAGTCGTATTGCGCACTGTCCAATATCCTGAGAATAATAGAAAGAAATGTCTTGCAATTATGGATACCTATTGCAGCAATCACCTTAAACTATGAAATAGATTTTATGCAGTTTTAATAACCAATCAAGTAGGAACATGCCTAATGTTCTAAAGAAATAAAATTTGCAAAGATATAAGGATTAAGGGAAACATAACAAAAAGATGTTACTTAAGAGAAATGAAATTAGAAGGGTATATTATAAACCTACAAATGAAAATTTAGTTTAATAAGCGCAATTCTATGGAAATGGTGCATAATTATGTGGCAATAGTTTTATGGTGAAAGTAAGATTATAAAAAAAATTATAATTAAAAGTGAAATGAAGGATTATTATGAATAAACTTAAAAGTGTAAATTAATTTTATTATATTATGCTATGGTTCTATGGCAAAGATAAGAAAATAACCTGAAAGTTTTAACTAAAAGTGAAATGAAATAAGAAGAGATTATTACGAATAAACTTAAAGTATGAATTAAGTTTTATAAGCAAAATTATATGGTGGCCTTATGATTAAGAAATTCTATGTTGGCTTTGCGATTAGGCGATATTCTATGGTGGCTTATCGATTAAGCGATATTATATGGTGGCCCCGTGAGTAGGTGATATTCTATGAGATCTCGTGATTAAGCGATATTCTATGGTGGCCTTGCGACTAGGCAATTCTATGTTATAAAATGGTTTATAGTGACTAAAAAAGTTGATTAACAAATAAGGAATATTCAAATTAAATGGATTAAATATTATTGCGAATCAACGAAAAGTAAGTAAAACGAATAGTGGTAAATTAGACATAGGGTCTGATAAAATAGCGAGATGCATTTGGTTCAGTCTAAAGGGATGAAGAGTCCAACAAGGCAAATCATTGTAGGTGTTCGAAGACACGGTGGGAGCACATCCAACTTATTATTCGATGGGACTGGACAGAAGTGTGAGACTTATACGGGACGTGGGGATACTTTGAGATGACCCTCAAGGTTAGGCCTAACAAAGCTGCACCCCATAGGCACGTTTGTATGGTTCTATCCATAGATCATGTCGTGGCTGCATTTATGGTTGAGGGCAACCAAAAGATTGATGGCATGATTTTTAGGATTTGAAGGTTGCCTCGGCTCTGAGAGCAGGCTTCTGGTCAGGACCCAATAAGGATAGTAGGTCGTGGATGCCTTCCATCATTAATCTGAGTGAGGACGATGAAAGACTGGAGGTAAACCAACAGGCCAATGATCTTTTACCATCAAGACATTGGATAATGGACATTGCCAAATTGGATGTTTAGATTGTTTGTTAGGGGCATAGTCACATTGCTCTTGAAATGCTCTTTCATTAGTTGTGAGGACAAGTGGGGCCATAACCACCAAGAAAAGAGCAGACCAAATCTATGGATTATGTATTATAGGCTTAACAATGTTGTCCTTTACATATGTAGAAATCCCACGACTAAGTTCTATAACGGATGTCAAATAGTAGATAGTACACTTTAATAGCATGGAGATGAAGTCTTGGTACTCTTTCCTAACGTGGCATGGTCTATTGTTGTAGCATGGTGTTGGAGACTTAGTGCATCTTCATATCATGGTCCAATGTGCTTTCGTAGCGTGACAATGGATATCATGTACGTTTTCGCAGTGCGACAATAGAGATCACTCGAGACGGATACTATGGGGAGTATCTTGGGATAAGAGGCATATAGCTACGTATATATAAGATTTCTTAGGTTAGTCTACTTTTGAGTAGATGGGTATGATTTATGCATAAAATCGGTGGTATAATGTGCAATAAATCTAAATAACTTAATAAAAGTTGCCCGGTGATAGAACAATATATATTGTGTTCTTTATAGAAAGTATAATTTGTCTATTCAGCAGAAATTTTGTTCTGACCCTTTCCTATAACAAACCCGTAGTTTAGACAGGTGGTAGAAATTTTACAGCTTAGAGACACTTGCTAGTCAGTGCCATTATTATGGTATATATTTACCTATTATTATATCTTGTTTAGTTCCATTCTGAGATATTTATTGTGAGCTCTGTTATATTTATCTTTGCTGTTATGCAGGATACAAGACAAACCAACTTAAGTTCCAGTAGACTTAGATTTTAGCACTTTTTTCAAAAATTCAAGCCTGTTGAAATTTGGGTTGTTACAACATACATCTTTTAAACTTAAACATGAAAGTGTATTTCTAAAATTTTGCTTATGTTCCAGACATTTAATCTTTTTTAAAGACACGATTTCATCTTAAATCCATGGCTTATATTTATTTCAAAATAGTATAAAACCATCGAACTTATAATAAGTCATCTCATTACTTGGCAGCAAAGTCGATATGTATTAATATTGCCTCGCCATTACTTCCTCTTTTCTCACTTTATTTAGTGGCTAAACACTATTTTATCACAAATTCTTTTGTCTCATCCTCTTTTAGTTAATTATTTTATTACTTTAAATCTGTGTACGAACGTCTCATACAAGTATTTATGAAATCCTTGTCAATAATGTTGATCGTACATTCTGACCAGAACTTTTGAAGTACCCAACGGATAATTTAACATAACCGATAATCAGAAGTTTTAGTTTACTTATGGTTGTATTTATTTTGTCATCACAAAATGACTTATCCTATTTCTAAATAAATGCAATCCTTAAATTACACCCTTAATTGATTCTTAACAACAGTTAAATAACTTATAAACCATCCCAAAAAACCCCATACATAAATTATTCAATTCTATGAATAGCCAAACCAAATTCACTTGTTTACGCCATGCAATTATGATTAATTTAAACCATTCACATTCATTACCCTATATAAATTTCAAATTATCATTTGGGATTTTAACTCATTTCACATCCATTTTAGTTATTTAACTTCACTAGCAACCACACACAAAGAGACAAGAGTTAAAGTCACTCCAAAACTAAACCTAAGATATAATACACAAAAATGGTTCAATAGAACGGAAGTTTTCCTCAAGGGTGAAAACTAATAATAGGATTCAGTAGATAGAATATTACAGAATTAAATATATTCCTGGACGTATTCCCAAACTGTAGATTACTCTAAAGACTTAGAAAATTAAGGGTCATCAAATAAGGATAACAAATGAAAAGTGATAGACATGAACATGAATGTTATTCTTCGTTGCTGTAACACATGTATTATTCCGGTTTTGTTTTGTATTTTTCATATCTTGTTCTGAATTTTTCTTTGATACCATGTTGTTACACCCCACCCCAAGTCCTATACTAACCAAAATACATAAACAAGTAATGTCTTCTGCTACTACGGAGAAAATGGCTAATTAGGAGTGACATCCGTAAGTTTACATTAAATGAGTAACGAATATGTCAGTTGGATGTATAAATTTTCTTCCTTTCCTTAAGTGGATCAACATATTCAATTAATCCAATGTAAAACTATGTTGGATAAGGATCTTATTTAGAAAAAATAAAACATTAAAACAAATAGCAAATCACATAATATATATATAAGTGTAGATATCGGAGTACAATATGTGCATGTGCTATAAACTCAATTGGTTCTTAGAAACCATATAAAAATACAATAAGTCTCAAATGTAAATATACAATGACACAACGACTTGACTATTCAACATTGGTCCTAGCTTCGAAAGAGTTAATCCAAGATGAAAGCAGCTGAACACAAATCATGTTATCAACCTCAAATAGCTCAGTCTGACCTGAGTATAAAATGCATGAGTTAGTCTAGCTTAACTATATCAGTTAGAATACAATAAGTGAAATATAATAACACTCAATAATAGTAATAATTCCTATTTGTAGAAAAAAAATCATGTAAACACGAATCGACTTATGATATCTAAGATAAACACATGAATTCAACATAAATATTTAGGTTAGTTAGAAAATAGAACACAAATATTTCCATCAAGATAGATTACCCCAGCTCCAAAGCTAGGGTATAACAAATATTAAACCGCATAAAACATAAGATAGAAATCATAGAAATCTCAACTCGCACAGAATTTGACTAAAAGCTCAAAACATAGAAACCTAATCACCATAAACACAAATCCGTAATACACATAAAACTATTTTGAAAACACTTTAGAAATTATATATAATAGATCTCTTTATAACAATAAAAATTATATACATATTTAAAGTAGTTTTAGAGATAATTAAATATATTTTTATACTCTTGAAAATCCTTTTAGAATTCATTTAGAAAACGTTTGTGCAAACTCAAAAAAATTAATAGAAAACTCTGAAATTACAATACATAAATACACATTAAACTTGTTGATCTGATTATGGAACAACTCTAATGTTGGATTACCTATTTCAGGATCAAGCCCTTCAAATTATCATAAAACATAGCTTCAAAATTATCACAAAACACAACATAAATTCAAATGTTAAGAAGCAAAACTTAGGCTACAAAATTTGCAAAATTCAGGGCCAAAGCATAAAATTCCCTATGTAAAAAACATAGGTAGAAACATAAAGCATAGGTCAATATATGCTACATGACAGGTCGAACTATATGTTGACCTGGACATGGCTGGGGTAAACCTTAGGGTCGACCCTCATAGGTCTTAGGTCGACCTATGTTGCGCAACATTAATAGGCTGTTTAACCTCGTTCGCTTCCGATTTCGAGTATTTATTTGACTATGATTATGATGGTTTATGGATGCAATTTTAAGCACAAACAAAGTTCAACATTCAGAAAGTAAACCAGTAAAGATTTCACCTGAATCTGACATAAATAAAATGAGACACAAGGCTACTAAGATCAGTGCATAAAAGGGTATACTATAAACAGTATTCAAATTTATAGTAAATAAATACTTCATATAAACTTACAACACACATGAAATTAACAACATGCAAACAAAATAAATTTAGAAGAGTGAGTTCTTTGAACTTACCTGAGATTGGCAATGATTTTTTCATGTTTCAGTTTACTGTTACTCTTCCCTTTCTCCATTTCAGCCAATTTTGATGAACAATCTCCAGTTAGGGTCTGATTGCTTATTGTAGAAGGGGTTAGATGCTTTTGACTATTTTTAATTTTAATTATAAGCTTGGATTAGGGGGTTTAAAGAAGGATAATCATTATTTTAGGTCACTGCTTTATTTTTTTCTTAGAGAGAAGAAACCCAAGGATAGAGAGAAAGAATACGTACTCTTTAGGTTTCCAAATTTCTCCTTTTTCCTAACTTGCCAATAGGCTCAATTAGAGCCTAATTAATTTTAAGTTAATTAAATTAGGCTTAAAGAAGTTGGATTAAACTATTACTTAGTGATCAAAATACATGTTAACACATAATCCACCGAATAAAATGCATTATACATTTTCTAATATTTCAAAGTTATCAACATATATATTAAAAGTCACTTTAACCCATTTTAAAAATAAATTATTATTACAACAAATTTTTTAACTTGAACACATTTTATAATTCACATTTTCATTTTGTTTGAAACTTACATTTTCATAACCAAAATTTACACAAACTTCGTTGTTTTAAAACAAACAAATATACAAACTATTTCAAAATATTTTAACCTTTGCATATTGACTCTCAATCAATATTCCTACTTCTTATTTTAGTACCAACCCAAATAATTCACAAATACTGTTGTTTCTACCAAAAAATCACTTTTAACAACATTATACAAAATTATTGTTTCTTGGCTAACCAAATTACAACGACCGAGGAATTTTAGATCCTTAAAATCAAAAAAACACACCATGTTGACTGTTCAAGCATTAGAAATATTGGACCATTAATAGAAAGAAGTTAGATGGTGAGAAATAGAAAGAAAGAAAGTTAGAATAGAAGAAGAAGATCACAATAGAACAGAATCAGAGTAAACACGAATCTGATAGCGGAACGAACAAATATATCATATAACAACTTTTGAAATTCAAAATTATAACTGTATATGCATACTAGTATAACACACAACATCACAGTGGAAATATACTCTATATATATAACTAATGTTGAAGCCTTCTGCTCCAAGCTCCTCCAAGTATATCTATAAAATCCCAACTAGTTGACTGCCCGTAAAAATTTGGGCACCCATGAGTTTTAGGAAAACAAAATAAACTCTGGGTCAGTCATGGGAATGGTGCGAGTAAACTCTAATCACTTGGTTTAACTTTTAAAATCCTTTTAAAAGAAATGATAATCATAATACCGATCCACACGTAAACACAGATGGTTTTTACCTCATGATAACCCAAAATATTTCTTAAGATCAATATTTTCTGATATTATAATAATGTCTAAATCAAGTAAATAACAATCTAGCAGAAACTTTCATCTTACGCTCTACGTATACAACATACAATCAAAAACCATGGGCTCGTATCGGGAAATGGATTTCCAATTATGACCATGTATGGAACCACCTTCCAATCAGTGTACTCCAGAAGCGATACACTGGAGTTCAACAAGAACATCTTGCAACTCGGCCACACATGGTCGGCCATTCATTTCGCTTGAATGTTCTGAATATATTATCATCTTACGATTGGTATACCAGCATAACCGTTCTCAGGAAATACAGAAGAGAAAGAAGTAAAAAAAATATATGAATATTCTCTAGATGGTGACAATAAAACATAATTGGGTGTGACCCACTTAGCCATGTTGCCAGCCCGATTTTCTTCATTTCCCGGTTGATGAGGATTGAGGTCATAACCTACTATTATACAGATCACATCTCTATTTACTTTGATAGCTACATCGTCATACCCGCCAAATCACAAATTGATTTGCCAAAAGTATCATGGGTATAAAGGTAAAAGAAACGAATTTCTCTGCCACCAACGTAAATACGTTCGAAAAGACCAACTTACGCGATCTATTAGATATACTCTATCAGACATTCGTCCATACACGTTGTCATGGGACTGGACAAACCAAAGGCACTATTCTATGGATCCATCTTAGGAAATTTCTACATAGGATTGCCAGAACAGCCCTTTCACAAATTTCATCTTCAATTATCTTCATCATATTTGATTCGCAATGCTAATGCCTATACAGAGTGGTTTTCATAATAAATCTGATCTCGGTCTCTCTGTATTGACAACGGAAAAAGGGTCAAAACTTTGATAGCTGGTTATTTAACCACCAAAGGAAACAAACACCCAAAGAACGGCCGTATTTCCAAATGGAAATTACACCGATCAATCATTAATCAACACCGAGCCTCTTTAAATAGTTATCAATAATCATTTTACTCCCCAATTTCCCTTATATATATCTTTACCCAAATATTTTTCAACTCGTTTAGCCGCTCAAAATTTCTTGGAAAATGTTTCCATATATTCACAACTCCTTATTTCCCTTATTTCAAAAATATACGTTATTAACATTATAAAAATTTTCCATACTTTATTCATGCATCACTATCCATCAGTCATTAACCGTAAACCAGTAAGAGAACAACTCCCTAAGTATCAATCCTAAAGGCTGAAACCAACATTAGATTGATACCCAGAAAGTCGTTCAACTTAACTAGTCTCTAGTCAGTTCTTAATTTCTTAACTCCATTTCTTAATTCTAAAATCATTTCATTTTCTATTCTTAGAAAATATCACTAGTTATATTTGGAAAACATTTCCAAGTTCCATTTGTATAGATTTAAACAAACGTTGTATAAAACCTTGGTTATAACGATAACGTTATAACATCTGCTTCCAAAATATTTAAAAGTATAACTATGATTCTTTATTTCGAATAAATAATTAATATTTAATTAATCAATTAAATAAATAATCTTGATTAAAATGGAAGGTAAATGGTATGTAACATCCGAGATTTTTGACCATTCAAATCGATAATGATCCTCAATGTCGACATAAACAAATCAAAATTATGAATCGTTATTGGGGTTTATATAAGAAAAGAAGAAGGAAAATAAACACAGAATCTCACAGTGAAAGGACAAAATATAATAATTAAATAATAGTCATGAAGCTGTTAAACATATTGTAATAACCCGAAAATCCGGGCCAGTTTAAAATTTTTATTTTAGCAATTTTAGCGAATTTTAAACATTTAAAATAGATTATTTTAAATAATATCGACGAGAAATTTATTTTGAATAGAATTCGACGTATATATTATATACGTCATCGTTAGAATATAAATATTTATATATAATTATAAATAAAATTGAAAATGGCGTGGTAGTTCGATAATTCGATTTCAAACTTCAATTGAATATATCGGGTGCAAAACAATCCGGATTTTAGTGAAACCAAAAACATTAGGATCTAATTGATGATATCTTTCCAACGAATCCGAAAAATCGAAATTTCATAGCGGGAATCAAAAGATATGTCCAGTTGAAAATTCTGAATAGTCGCTATAGAATTTAGGCCCTTAAAAATGGAAATTTTGCAAACGACCTCGGATTTCGGCGAAACCACTTTTGTTGAGTCCGTGATGTAAAGTTATTGCTAGATTTCAAATTTCATAATTTTTCGAATCAATATGTGAGCGTGGCAAAGGAAAACGCGTTTGACCAGTTTTAGTTGATTTTAATCGACTGGAAAATGGCCAATTTTCCAACGGTCTCGGAATTCTTCGAAACAAGTTTTGTTAGGACCGTATCGTCAATACGAAGCTATAAAATATTTTTCTGGAATTTTTCTAGTTAGTATGTGACCCCGGTAATTTGAAATGTACGTTTAAAATTCAATATAACGATTTAAATGTAAATTCAACGGAAGCAGATCGAAACAGTCGAATCAGCCTACGATACATATCCCATTGTGTTCAGAATGGAGGTAGAATGCTAGGGACGACAGGCGGTGGGCCTCGTTTTGAAGTCGAAAATAAAAGTTGCTTTTTGTGGAAAATTAAATAATAAAAAAAACCTTTCTCCCTTTAACCCCTCTGCCCCCCCCCCCCGATTCAAAACACTTTCAGAATAAAAAAAAATGGAAAACCCGATACCCACGTCCCCCCCCCCCAGATCGCGCCGCCAGTGGCCGAGACTCCCTCCGCCTCAGACCGACCACCAGACCCTCCCCCGGTTCTCTCTCCTCTACATACGACGTGGCCCCAAATCCCTCATCCAAATCCGATCCTTCCAGTCGCCGTGGGCCGCCTCCAACTGCCACCGCTGCTGCCACACACCCACATCCCACTGACGACGTGAAACCCCCTCTCCGACGATGGTGCAGCAGTCCCCTTCTTCCAAAATTGATATTGTAAGATCCGAGTTAATTACTATATTTTTTTTATATACATGAATTGATTACGATTTTTATACCTGAGTAAAAATAGAATTTTTATTTATTTATATAAGTTAGAGCATAAAAATAGGATTTTTATACAAAGGAATTGAAAATAAAAATTTGATTTTTACATATAAGAAGTAGCGATAAAAATTTGATTTTTACATATAAGAAGTAGCGATAAAAATTTGATTTTTACGTATATGAAGTAGCGATAAAAATTTGATTTTTACGTATATGAAGTAGCGATAAAAATTCGATTTTTACATATATGAAGTGACGATAAAAATATGATTTTTATATATGTAGTGAATACGGGCGATGAAAGTGACAGAAGAAGCGGCGAAGATTTCGGCAAAAGAAGGGTCATGGCAATTGGATTAGCAATCAGTGAGAATTTCTCACTCTTCAATTTATTTTTCTAGTTATATATATATACTAGGATGCAGACGGTGCTTAGTAGCACCCGACACAATCGTCCACAGACCATGGACTTGGTTGTTTGATTGCAAAAACTAGTTAGATTATTTGATTGAAATTGAATTGTTTGGTGAAATGAATTGATTTGATTGATGTGTGAATGGCGTGGGCCTTCACTAGACCGGGGATAAGGCTAGGCCTCGTCCCGTTTCTAGTATCGTGTCGTTATGCCGCCGAAATTTTCTAAAATAAGTTAGAAAATAAGAATATCATTTTATTTAAAGAATGAACTGAATAGAAATTCATATGTTGAAATAAAATGTTTTATCGTTAAAAATATAATTTTTAACGTGAATATGAATATAGTGAATGTGAATAAATAAATATTCATTTACAAACCGGACGGTTTGTTTATGTACACCTATTTAACTGACATTGATTGGGACGATAAATTTTACACATCGCCCAACTACACGAATAAAATTTGTGTTTGATTGTTTGAAACCCCACACGGGTGTTGGGATGAAATATGAAGTTCACTCATCCTGATTGATTAAATATGTCGATCGATTGATTGACAGGCTGTTATAAGCGTTAGATATCTATAATTGATGCTTATACGGTGTAGTGCACTTTGGGTGATGGTTGATTATTTTTCAATGCTATTATATACATGTGTTGTATGAAAATCCATATAATTAATTTTATATGGTGATTGATTGGGCCTCATTCCAATTTAGAGAATAAAGAATATTATAAAATAAAGGTTCATGTGTTGACTGTACTCATCCGTTGAGATTAGTCATGTGTTGAACGAAATATTTTAATAATAAAATTTACATCTTTATCAATATAAAATAAAGGTTCATGGGTTGACTGTACTCATCCGTTGAGATTAGTCATGTGTTGAGCGAAATATTTTAATAATAAAATTTACCTCTTTATCAATATAAAATAAAGGTTCATGTGTTGACTGTACTCATTCGTCGAGATTAGTCATGTGTTGAACGAAATAATTTAACAAAAATAGTCACACGTGGACAGTACTCATTCGTTGAGATTAGTCGTGTTGACTGTACTCATCCGTGGACAGTACTAATTCGTTGAGATTAGTCGTGTGTTGACAAAAATAAATATTCATTTGTTGAATAGAATGAAGGAATATATGAAGCCATGTTGATTAGATTGACGCCATTTTGATGGGAACGATATTTATATCGATTTTATTCATTTTATAATGAATATCGAAAGTGATTTCAAAATCTAATATTTTGAAAAGAAAAGAAATTCGAATTAAATTGAATAGATTTGAAATTGAAATCACATTGAAATGAATTCGAATTGAAATTGAATATAAATGAATTCGAATTGAAATTGAATATAAATGAATTCGAATTGAAATTGAATTGAATTGAATTAGAACTGAAATTGAATTAGAAATCAATTTGAATTAAAATCGTTTTGAAATGAATTTAAAACGAATTTAAATTGGAATATTCAATTTTGATTTGAAATTGAATATGAAGTTGAAACTGTTTTGAAAATGAATTTAAAACGTTTATAAAGCACGTTTTGAATTGAAATCGACGAAGTATATATTATATATATATATATATATATATAATATAATGGCCTGAAAAGAACGCGCCGCGCCCCGGCAGTTCGCGAATTTCGACCATTGACTTCGAACGGATATTGCGGGAGATCCGACCGTCGGATTCTCCTAAAACCGGAACCGTTGGGTTCGTATCGAAAAGAGCTTTCTAACGAATGTTAGAAATTTGAAATCTAACGGTTGGATTTGGAGATACGTCCAAATCAAATTCGAAAAAGGTCGCTGTAAGTGCAGTTCGATGGTCGTTGATGGAAATCGACTATACGGGCCTTGATAAAATTATTAAAAATAGTAATAATTTGTGTAAAATCATAAGAAATGATTTGAGAAGAATTGGGATGAAAAGCTCCATATTTGAAAAGATAAAAATAGATTTTTATCGAAGTAAACTAGTTTTGAACTAGAATTATAATTCTATTTATTTTTAAATAAATAAATTGAATTTGAAAAAGGGTTTTAAAAATAACCAGAATTTCCAATGATTGCATTAGAGTGGATTCGAATCGAAATTGTCTTCGGAATATTTCGATGTTGGAATTCGTGATTATACAGATGTTGTTATGGAAATTTGAAAGATATATATTTATATCGTTATTTCCAATGCGACATTTGTTAGTCGTAGAATTTGATATTGAATATAAGTCGATATATTTTCTATTCAGAGCCTTGTATTGAATATCAAATGTGATTTGGGTTTGTCGTGAATGGTGTCTTCACTAACACTGTTCTTGAACCCAGTTGAGAAAAGACTAAATCTTTTTATTTGGATTTAATGAAGAGTACCAATTAAATAATATCTAATTGGAATTGAATTGATATTGATTTTGGGGTTTATCGTGGGCAGTGTTTTAAATGACACTGATTCTTTAACCCAGTCAAATATTAAAACTAAGTGGAGTTTTTATGAATCTTTAATTAGATTGAAATAATCGAAATGGAGTATCACCGTTTTGCTCCAGGCGATAGTTAAATCTTTAATTAGATTTGAACGTGAAATGGTAATTGAATTTACCGATAACACCGTGGTGTTAGATATGAAGTATAACCAGTTTTACTTCATGGGATGAATAGGTTGGGATTGGGAAATCAAAACAAATGATTACTTCGGTAAGGTTCGTTAATCCCGACTAGTTGAATCGAAATTCAAAAGAAGATTAAAGAATAAATTCAAGGAATTTATCTTGGATAAAATTAATGGGAACCTTTCCCTATAAATGTGAAATTTAGAAACTAACTGTCGGTTAGCCAAGCAGAATGGTTTTCTGGATATTGATATGATGTTGGTTTCGGCCTTCGGGGTTAATATTTGGGGAATTATTCTCTTGATTAATTTACTGTTAGTGACTGATGAATTGGAATGAGGCGTATGTTGTGTTTGTGTAACACTTTTATAACATATACGCGAGTTATTCAGAAAGACCGGGTTTATCCCATTCTGAATAACTGATTCGACGTGGTGTCGAAGATGAAGACGGTGGTCGAAGACCGGAAGTCTTCACATCGTTTGGGTGATTACTGATGATCTTGATTGGGCTGTACACCCAAGAAGATGGAAACAGTTGGTGATCGTCCAAACGTACTTGGAGATCAATGGATATGCGGGGTACTAGGTGCCTCCGGTTTCGTTCAGACCCAGAACGGACTTGTAAATGGACTGTGTGTCTGACATTGGATTTTAGTCCGTGTGATTGATCTCTATTAAATATATATCTGTTTGGCGGCGGATAATTTATTCTCTTGCTTAACGCCCTTCTCTGAGACGTACGAGCTCAGGGGTTATATATTGATGGATATCAAACGCATGGAGTGAATTGCCTGTGTGGCATGCCTAAGTGGCAGTTGTTCGAGGCTTCTGTTAAAAAGCAAAGTCTTGTGGTGATGATCAAAGCACGGCCTTTGTGGCGTAGCTTTGTGTAACGTTTACTTCGCGAGTTTCACACCCCGGTTGTGAACCAAAAACGGGAGACGGACCTCAGGGAGGGCATGCGTTTCTTTCTAGCTAGGGTGGTGTCAGTGACCTACCAGCCCTGACATTTATATACTTTTCACCTGTGTGGTTGTTGCTGTTGCGAGGCGCCTCGGTTTGATCGGACGATCCGGGTCCGATGGAGTCATTCGTTGGCTCATTGACGCCCCAAAGGGCGGGGAGACGTAGTGTTCTGGCATAATAATCCACATCGGTGGACCGACCCTAACGATCCAAGGCTTGCCTGAGACACAGGCTAGAGCGTCTCGAATCGGTAGAGGACGATCCCTAGCCTCGGTTCATAGACGGAAATCCAATTTCCAAATACGTGACATTTGCGGTTTTATTTGTAAACCTATATATGGCGACATGATATATGGTATTCATGCCGCCTATGATTGATACTTATGATTTGAAGTTGTTTTATACACTATGCACTTATAATAGTATCAAATGATTTGTTTTAAAACGTATCAAGCATTCTTTGGCTGTTATAAGGGAAAACCCTATCCTCCGGCTTGCGTTGCATTATGTGATGGGACCTGGGTCTTATAATAGCTTCATTTTTCTTTACTTAGCATTGCGCTGTTTGTTTTATGCACTGGTACTCTTGGGAGGAAACCCGTTCCGTGTTATACGGCGTGGTCCCTTGATTTACCGAACTTTAAAAATAAAGATCAATAACTGTTTTAGTTCTCACACCAGTCACATGACTGACCTGGAGTTTATTGTTTTAACCTAAACTCTGGGTGCCCTTATTTTGACACGGGCAGCTAGTAGTTTTGGTTTTGCAGATTTACATTCACAGGATCCTGGTTTACAGCTGGAATGATGTCCAGAAAGCTTTGTATCCGTATATCTCTTCTAGTTGTGTATTGTATTATTTTCCGCTGCTATGTATTTAAATGTAATTTAAATCTCTGATATTTCTGTGTAATATTCATTTATACTCTGTATATTTTTGTAATCTGATGCATTGTTGTAATATACAATGAAATGTTCTTCCGTCTGCGTTCTATTTTGTCGTGTTCTCAAAACGATAGGGCGTCTCGAACGGTCTGGGTCGGTTTAGCGACTGGTTCGGACCGAGCGAAATTCCTTCTCGTTACAGTTGGTATCAGAGCTTTGGTTTACAAAGCTTAGAGGACAAGGAACATTAGAACCGTATGAAAGAATTCATCAGATATTGGATTAGTAATATCCAATGAGAATGACTCGTTAGAGATGGGATCAGTAGTATCCTAGAACGAGTGTGAAGAGTATATTTTTGAAAGTGAAAACAAATTTTGTTTTGAAAATTTAAATCAACTATTCGTATTTGAATATTTATTTTATATTGATTAGGACAGTCCAGTATATAAAGATTTTGCATATACGCCTTGCAAACGTGTATTTGAAGTTTTAATATACTGGATAGATATAGAATTACACTCTAGTCGCCCGGAGATGGTTCTGATGATTGAAGCTTCATCATCAGAATTAGTGTTCGAGTGTCGAAGGTGTGATATTTATATAATTCCTATTGACTGGTGTGAGAACCAAAATTAGATAGGGCCTATTGTTGTGATTTGGCATCAAAAATGTGATTTTTGACTATGTATCAAAGTTATACATTTGAAAAGCTAATCAACTAATTGATTGATGTTTGTGTTGTTGGTTTATTTGTTTGCTAATTTTTAGCCATTATGCCTAATTTGATCAAATAATGAATAGTATTGAAATTTGGTCGCATTTGCTTGCATATACTTGTACTTACATTGAACAGGTCATAGCAAGGAGGCTAGAGCAGAGAATAAAATTTGTTTGCCCGACAAATAGGTACATGTTTACTACATAATTTACTGTTTTGTTTGGGTGATGATGATTTTATGAGCCTATTGGCTAGCCGCTTGGCTTTTTCTTTTTCTTTTTGAGATCAGAAGGCCTATATGGCAATTTCGGGATTTTCCCGTGGCTCCCGGTGCAGGGGAGGTTATGGCGAAATTTTTCGAAAATTTAGGGTGTTAGCCAAATTTTTGAAATTTTAGAAAATTCTAAGAAACTGAAAAGTTGGAGAATGGAAGCCAGATCGAACATAGAGTTGATTAATCAAACCACTTTCGACTTTGTTCCTTTTCGGGGACGAAAAGTTTTAAGTGGGGGAGATTGTAATAACCCGAAAATCCAGGCCAGTTTAAAATTTTTATTTTAGCAATTTTAGCGAATTTTAAACATTTAAAATAGATTATTTAAAATAATATCGACGAGAAATTTATTTTGAATAGAATTCGACGTATATATTATATACGTCGTCGTTAGAATATAAATATTTATGTATAATTATAAATAAAATTGAAAATGGCGCGGTAGTTCGATAATTCGATTTCAAACTTCAATTGAATATATCGGGTGCAAAACAATCCGGATTTTAGTGAAACCAAAAACATTAGGATCTAATTGATGATATCTTTCCAACGAATCCGAAAAATCGAAATTTCATAGCGGGAATCAAAAGATATGTCCAGTTGAAAATTCTGAATAGTCGTTATAGAATTCAGGCCCTTAAAAATGGAAATTTTGCAAACGACCTCGGATTTCGGCGAAACCACTTTTGTTGAGTCCGTGATGTAAAGTTATTGCTAGATTTCAAATTTCATAATTTTTCGAATCAATATGTGAGCGTGGCAAAGGAAAACGCGTTTGACCAGTTTTAGTTGATTTTAATCGACTGGAAAATGGCCAATTTTCCAACGGTCTCGGAATTCGACGAAACAAGTTTTGTTAGGACCGTATCGTCAATACGAAGCTAGAAAATATTTTTTTGGAATTTTTCTAGTTAGTATGTGACCCCGGTAATTTGAAATGTACGTTTAAAATTCAATATAATGATTTAAATGTAAATTCAACGGAAGCAGATCGAAACAGTCGAATCAGCCTACGATACATATCCCATTGTGTTCAGAATGGGGGTAGAATGCTAGGGACGACAGGCGGTGGGCCTCGTTTTGAAGTCGAAAATAAAAGTTGCTTTTTGTGGAAAATTAAATAATAATTATAAAAAATCCTTTCTCCCTTTAACCCCTCTACCACCCCCCCCATTCAAAACACTTTCAGAATAAAAAAAAATGGAAAACCCGATACCCACGTCGCCCCCCCCCCCAGATCGCGCCGCCAGTGGCCGAGACTCCCTCCGCCTCAGACCGACCACCAGACCCTCCCCCGGTTCTCTCTCCTCTACATACGACGTGGCCCCAAATCCCTCATCCAAATCCGATCCTTCCAGTCGCCATGGGCCGCCTCCAACTGCCACCGCTGCTGCCACACACCCACAGCCCACTGACGACGTGAAACCCCCTCTCCGACGATGGTGCAGCAGTCCCCTTCTTCCAAAATTGATATTGTAAGATCCGAGTTAATTACTATATTTTTTTTATATACATGAATTGATTACGATTTTTATACCTGAGTAAAAATAGAATTTTTATTTATTTATATAAGTTAGAGCATAAAAATAGGATTTTTATACAAAGGAATTGAAAATAAAAATTTGATTTTTTTATAGATATGAAAGCATAGATTTTGATAAATATGAAAAGATGAGATTTTTTATTAGAAAGGTTTGGATTTTTAATTTTGAGAAGTTAGGATTTTAATTCGTATAAAGATAGGAATTATATATATGAAAATGGCAAGTAAAAATACGATTTTTATTCGATGCAAACTATGATTTATATTCAATGAAAGTTATGATTTTATTCATTGAAAGCAGTGATGTAAAAATTTGATTTTTACATATAAGAAGTAGCGATAAAAATTTGATTTTTACATATAAGAAGTAGCGATAAAAATTTGATTTTTACGTATATGAAGTAGCGATAAAAATTTGATTTTTACGTATATGAAGTAGCGATAAAAATTCGATTTTTACATATATGAAGTAACGATAAAAATATAATTTTTATATATGTAGTGAATACGGGCGATGAAAGTGACAGAAGAAGCGGTGAAGATTTCGGCAAAAGAAGGGTCATGGCAATTGGATTAGCAATCAGTGAGAATTTCTCACTCTTCAATTTATTTTTCTAGTTATATATATATACTAGGATGCAGACGGTGCTTAGTAGCACCCGACACAATCGTCCGCAGACCATGGACTTGGTTGTTTGATTGCAAAAATTAGTTAGATTATTTGATTGAAATTGAATTGTTTGGTGAAATGAATTGATTTGATTGATGTGTGAATGGCGTGGGCCTTCACTAGACCGGGGATAAGGCTAGGCCTCGTCCCGTTTCTAGTATCGTGCCGTTATGCCGCCGAAATTTTCTAAAATAAGTTAGAAAATAAGAATATCATTTTATTTAAAGAATGAACTGAAAAGAAATTCATATGTTGAAATAAAATGTTTTATCGTTAAAAATATATTTTTTAACGTGAATAAGAATATAGTGAATGTGAATAAATAAATATTCATTTACAAACCGGACGGTTTGTTTATGTACACCGATTTGACTGACATTGATTGGGATGATAAATTTTACACATCGCCCAACTACACGAATAAAATTTGTGTTTGATTGTTTGAAACCCCACAAGGGTGTTGGGATGAAATATGAAGTTCACTCATCCTGATTGATTAAATATGTCGATCGATTGATTGACAGGCTGTTATAAGCGTTAGATATCTATAATTGATGCTTATACAGTGTAGTGCACTTTGGGTGATGGTTGATTATTTTTCAATGCTATAATATACATGTGTTGTATGAAAATCCATATAATTAATTTTATATGGTAATTGATTGGGCCTCATTCCAATTTAGAGAATAAAGAATATTATAAAATAAAGGTTCATGTGTTGACTGTACTCATCCGTTGAGATTAGTCATGTGTTGAACGAAATATTTTAATAATAAAATTTACATCTTTATCAATATAAAATAAAGGTTCATGGGTTGACTGTACTCATCCGTTGAGATTAGTCATGTGTTGAACGAAATATTTTAATAATAAAATTTACATCTTTATCAATATAAAATAAAGGTTCATGTGTTGACTGTACTCATCCGTCGAGATTAGTCATGTGTTGAACGAAATAATTTAACAAAAATAGTCACACGTGGACCGTACTCATTCGTTGAGATTAGTCGTGTGTTGACAAAAATAAATATTCATTTGTTGAATAGAATGAAGGAATATATGAAGCCGTGTTGATTAGATTGACGCCATTTTGACGGGAACGATATTTATATTGATTTTATTCATTTTATAATGAATATCGAAAGTGATTTCAAAATCTAATATTTTGAAAAGAAAAGAAATTCGAATTAAATTGAATAGATTTGAAATTGAAATCACATTGAAATGAATTCAAATTGAAATTGAATATAAATGAATTCGAATTGAAATTGAATACAAATGAATTCGAATTGAATTGAATTAGAACTGAAATTGAATTAGAAATCAATTTGAATTAAAATCGTTTTGAAATGAATTTAAACCGAATTTAAATTGGAATATTCAATTTTGATTTGAAATTGAATATGAAGTTGAAACTGTTTTGAAAATGAATTTAAAACGATTTATAAAGCACGTTTTGAATTGAAATCGACGAAGTATATATTATATATATTATATATATAATATAATGGCCTGAATAGAACGTGCCGCGCCGCGACAGTTCGCGAATTTCGACCATTGACTTCGAACGGATATTGCGGGAGATCCGACTGTCGGATTCTCCTAAAACCGGAACCGTTGGGTTCGTATCGAAAAGAGCTTTCTAACGAATGTTAGAAATTTGAAATCTAACGGTTGGATTTGGAGATACGTCCAAATCAAATTCGAAAAAGGTCGTTGTAAGTGCAGTTCGATGGCCGTTGATGGAAATCGACTGTACGGGCCTTGATAAAATTATTAAAAATAGTAATAATTTGTGTAAAATCATAAGAAATGATTTGAGAAGAATTGGGATGAAAAACTCCATATTTGAAAAGATAAAAATAGATTTTTATCGAAGTAAACTAGTTTTGAACTAGAATTATAATTCTATTTATTTTTAAATAAATAAATTGAATTTGAAAAAGGGTTTTAAAAATAACCAGAATTTCCAATGATTGCATTAGAGTGGATTTGAATCGAAATTGTCTTCGGAATATTTCGATGTTGGAATTCGTGATTATACAGATGTTGTTATGGAAATTTGAAAGATATATATTTATATCGTTATTTCCAATACGACATTTGTTAGTCGTAGAATTTGATATTGAATATAAGTCGATATATTTTCTATTCAGAGCCTTGTATTGAATATCAAATGTGATTTGGGTTTGTCGTGAATGGTGTCTTCACTAACACTGTTCTTGAACCCAGTTGAGAAAAGACTAAATCTTTTTATTTGGATTTAATGAAGAGTACCAATTAAATAATATCTAATTGGAATTGAATTGATATTGATTTTGGGGTTTATCGTGGGCAGTGTTTTAAATGACACTGATTCTTTAACCCAGTCAAATACTAAAACTAAGTGGAGTTTTAATGAATCTTTAATTAGATTGAAATAATCGAAATGGAGTATCACCAGTTTTGCTCCAGGCGATAGTTAAATCTTTAATTAGATTTGAACGTGAAATGGTAATTGAATTTACCGATAACACTGTGGTGTTAGATATGAAGTATAACCAGTTTTACTTCATGGGATGAATAGGTTGGGATTGGGAAATCAAAACAAATGATTACTTCGGTAAGGTTCGTTAATCCCGACTAGTTGAATCGAAATTCAAAAGAAGATTAAAGAATAAATTCAAGGAATTTATCTTGGATAAAATTAATGGGAACCTTTCCCTATAAATGTGAAATTTAGAAACTAACTGTCGGTTAGCCAAGCAGAATGGTTTTCTGGATATTGATCTGATGTTGGTTTCGGCCTTCGGGGCTAATATTTGGGGAATTATTCTCTTGATTAATTTACTGTTAGTGACTGATGAATTGGAATGAGGCGTATGTTGTGTTTGTGTAACACTTTTATAATATATACGCGAGTTATTCAGAAAGACCGGGTTTATCCCATTCTGAATAACTGATTCGACGTGGTGTCGAAGATGAAGACGGTGGTCGAAGACCGGAAGTCTTCACGTCGTTTGGGTGATTACTGATGATCTTGATTGGGTTGTACACCCAAGAAGATGGAAACAGTTGGTGATCATCCAGACGTACTTGGAGATCGATGGATATGCGGGGTACTAGGTGCCTCCGGTTTCGTTCAGACCCAGAACGGACTTGTAAATGGACTGTGTGTCTGACATTGGATTTTAGTCCGTGTGATTGATCTCTATTAAATATATATCTGTTTGGCGGCGGAGAATTTATTCTCTTGCTTAACGCCCTTCTCTGAGACGTACGAGCTCAGGGGTTATATATTGATGGATATCAAACGCATGGAGTGAATTGCCTGTGTGGCATGCCTAAGTGGCAATTGATCGAGGCTTCTGTTGAAAAGCAAAGTCTTGTGGTGATGATCAAAGCACGACCTTTGTGGCGTAGCTTTGTGTAACGTTTACTTCGCGAGTTTCACACCCCGGTTGTGAACCAAAAACGGGAGATGGACCTCAGGGAGGGCATGCGTTTCTTTCTAGCTAGGGTGGTGTCAGTGACCTACCAGCCCTGACATTTATATACTTTTCACCTGTGTGGTTGTTGCTGTTGCGAGGCGCCTCGGTTTGATCGGACGATCCGGGTCCGATGGAGTCATTCGTTGGCTCATTGACGCCCCAAAGGGTGGGGAGACGTAGTGTTCAGGCATAATAATCCACATCGGTGGACCGGCCCTGACGATCCAAGGCTTGCCTGCGCGCTTGCCTGAGACACGGGCTAGAGCGTCTCGAATCGGTAGAGGACGATCCCTAGCCTCGGTTCATAGACGGAAATCCAATTTCCAAATACGTGACATTTGCGGTTTTATTTGTAAACCTATATATGGCGACATGATATATGGTACCCATGCCGCCTATGATTGATACTTATGATTTGAAGTTGTTTTATACACTATGCACTTATAATAGTATCAAATGATTTGTTTTAAAAAGTATCAAGCATTCTTTGGCTGTTATAAGGGAAAACCCTATCCTCCGGCTTGCGTTGCATTGTGTGATGGGACCTGGGTCTTATAATAGCTTCATTTTTCTTTATTTAGCATTGCGCTGTTTGTTTTATGCACTGGTACTCTTGGGAGGAAACCCGTTCCGTGTTATACGGCGTGGTCCCTTGATTTACCGAACTTTAAAAATAAAGATCAATAACTGTTTTAGTTCTCACACCAGTCACATGACTGACCTGGAGTTTATTGTTTTAACCTAAACTCTGGGTGCCCTTATTTTGACACGGGCAGCTAGTAGTTTTGGTTTTGCAGATTTACATTCACAGGATCCTGGTTTACAGCTGGAATGATGTCCGGAAAGCTTTGTATCCGTATATCTCTTCTAGTTGTGTATTGTATTATTTTCCGCTGCTATGTATTTAAATGTAATTTAAATCTCTGATATTTCTGTGTAATATTCATTTATACTCTGTATATTTTTGTAATCTGATGCATTGTTGTAATATACAATGAAATGTTCTTCCGTCTGCGTTCTATTTTGTCGTGTTCTCAAAATGATAGGGCGTCTCGAACGGTCTGGGTCGGTTTAGCGACTGGTTCGGACCGAGCGAAATTCCTTCTCGTTACACATATATTTGATTATTAGAAAACCATTGACAAAATATCGTAATAATAACCGCAAGTGCATGGCGTTCAATCGTAGTACGTGGCAAATACGGGTCGATCCACAGGGAAAGGTGATTCTAAGTATATTCAATCAAATTAAAACAAACTTTGGATTGATATAATTAACAAAAACTAATTGAAACTATAAACTAAATTAAGATCTAAATATGAAATGAAAGCAATTTAGAGGCAATTCCACCAGTCATGATGTAACGTCCCAGAAATTTCGACAACTGGAATGAGAAATTTATTAAAGATTTGATTTCAGTCAATCAATTTTTATATTGATATTGGAGTTAGAAATTTAAAATCATTGTTTATGTATAACATGAATTTAATATACATAATGGTTGGTGAGAAATCAAATATTTATTGTTGTAATCTTTGCATTGGATTTGGAATTTCAACTAGGAAAATATGAACGGCTGAATTTATAGATAAACGTAGTTGACGAATTTTAATTTGTTAAATATGAAGAGAATCGGCTTAGATATGTGTAAGGAAATTGAATTTAACATTCAAATTTCGAATTAAACGATGTTGTGAACAAACAAAATTAAATCGGTAAAACCAATAAATAATCTAAATAGATAAAATAAAATAATGTCGCATACAAATGGAGCCAGATTACAGTCAAAATAGTTTTATTGGATTCAAAACGAAAAGATGAAGAGATACATATAATTTTTGTCGTATGTGGAGATTGTGTTGATGGTACGTGTTTAAGCATTTTGTGGTGATTCACGGTAGATTAAATAGTAAATTAAACGTAAAAAAACTTTCCCCAAATATTACCTACCTTAAATTTAACCTTCCCCAGTTGAATTTGTGGCAACCTTTTATTTGGAATTCGCGTAACCTATAACCTATGAAGGAATGTTGTTCTTATCCCCACTGTTTTTCCTTTATAAAAGAATCACGTTTCCTCCATTCCGTTATCAGACACAAAATCCTTTCCTTTCCTCTTTCAATTCTAATGGCCGAAATCAGCCTCCCCAATTCATTTAGAAAAATGGTTTCTTCCTTTTCTTTTAATGGTCGATGTTCCAAAATTAGTCCTTTCCCCAAAATCGATTCTCTCCCCAAAGAAATCTTGGCCGATCAAACCTGCTCGCTGTCAAATCAGCCTCTTTGAAATCGCTCCTCCACCATGCCTCGTATTTCCGCTGCCTTTGTCATTCCTCGTTCCGTATAACCAAAGCAACGACTTTGTCAGCACCTACCCGAGCTCCGGTGTCTTTCTTTTGCGGCTGCAGGTGAGTATCTCATTCGCGATAAAAACCTACTTCAAGTAATTTAATTTCAATTGTAACTAATTTATAATAGTCGATATTTGAGTTTGTTAGTTGAGTTCTTATTGTTGGTTGTTTGCTATTAGTACCCGCTATTAGACTTGCCACTTGCTCGCCCGATCCTGAACTCGTGCATGCCTTTTCAGTTGTGTGTGTTGGGTGTGTTCATTGTGTACATTTGGGAACCTGTGTCGGGTGTTGTCACCATAATCCTAATAGGGGCAATACTGTTGTTTTCCCTTTTGAAGTGCCTTGTTTAATGTGTGTAGAAACTTTTTTTTTTGGAATTGAACTTAAGTTCTAACAATATTTAAAAGTATCCATGAGGATATTGTAATATTTCGAGCCCTGTAATAACAAGTTTTAGTTTTATAAAGGTATATGTTACCAAATAAGAAACAATAATGTAAAATGGTCTTAAATCATTGCATTACCAAACATTTGTTTATGCACATGTGAATTCCAAAGGATTGTGCAACAGAGGAGGTGCATGCAACCTCTTGTTGACAGGAAAATGAGGCCATTCAGTAGGATACTATTTTAGTATCAAATATGTTTTTCATTTAGAGTTGTAAATCTTACTATGGGCTGTGATTCATTTCGGTCTATGCTAGTTAGTTTATAACTTGTTAATATACATGATGTCATGGTCACAAGGACAAATATTCCAATATGTACAAAAAATTCAGACGCTCACTTATTAAATAAATAAAGAAATCCCTTCTGAAGTTGACATCAGTTTGAATATTTGTTTTCTGTATATTACATTAGCCCTGTCATATTGATTTATACCTTCCTGCCAATCACGAGTATCTTGAGCATTTAACTGAATCTAAAGAATTGATGAGTAAATGAATTTCACGGATATCACCTTTAAAGTGATTGCACTTCATCATTTTGTGTTGTGTTGGTTTGGGTCTTTTAAACTTATGTGGATTGACATTTGATGTTTTGCCAAACTTACTACCCACCATGCTTGACCTTACATTTGTGTATATATATCAATGGCTGCCATCTTTTATTTCGGTTTGCTCTGTTGATCTGTATATGTTGCATGTCGTGTTGCCTTGACTGTTGGGCACTTATTTTATACACAGTAAAATCTTGGCTACGTGAGGTTACTCACTCAAAAATCAGAAATACATTTGACCCTATACATATGACGGCTTGGGCGGGGGTGTGTGTATATATATATGATAACTAGTTACATGTATACTAAGTCACATGAAATCAATATATGTGGCTTGATCTCTGGACAAACTAAAAAAAATGACTGAAACTTGAAACTTGAATACATGTTTATTATTTATACACCTTGTTATATTCTTACTTTAACTAGCTTGTCTATGTTCACTCATATTATTAGCAAACCTGAATACATGTTTATACACCTTGTTATATATATCCTGCATCCTTTACAAACTTGAAGTATGTTATTAGATACATATAAATTGGATATACATCATCACATGTATTTTTGAACCCTGAAAGTATGTTATGCCTGTTGAGTTGGTAAATTAAGTGTATATTTGCTGCTTTATTTCTACTGATATATTGGGTTGAAATAGTTGGGCATATTTTCCCTGGTTGCATAGAACTATATATATTTAACACTATTCCACCTTAAGCATGTTGTACCCTTTGATTTGTTTAACTAGACACATCCTGTTCTTTTTGAAAGTGGAAAGATGGACCCATAGCTGTTGGTTCCTGTAATGCTATTTTGATATGAATACGGCTCCTCTTTTTGAACCACTTTGCTGGAACCTATCATATGGTTCAGTTGTTCAATCCCTTCAATGTTCATATTGTCAAACTCATATGTTCATATTCTGGTTTTGATTTGTTTCAATAAACCCCATGCTTGCCGCAACTACTGGTTATATGGACTCATATTGTTCTGTTAAAAGGAAGAATAACATTGTCTGCGTTATATGTGGATGGTTGGCCTCTGTCTTGATACATTTCATTTGACAAACTTTGCTATCACCTTGTTCCTAAACATGTTTTTGAAACACACCCTGTTTCCATACATGCCACCTGAACCGTGGCATTGAAGTTCAAATGGTCCGTTGGTTTGTTGTTGTGCTGCCTTGTGTGCAGAGTCGCCACATCGAATCCATGACTATCATTATATCGACAACAAGAATTCTTGTGCTATTTCCGGAATGCTGTGGTGATACACCGGGTACAAGTGTGCATGTGTGTATACACAAGCTTATGGAAATTTCACATGTCATCATATATATTCGATAAGAGACGCTGTGGCGGTACACACATGTATATATATATATATATGCATGTGTGCATACGCAAGCTCCTGAGACCGTTCGTCCATGGAAACAGATAGAATTGATACGAATATATACCAGAACTATTTATTAATATATGACATCGATGGTAGGATTAACTATTATATTTCATTTTATATTGAAGTTAATTTACTTGAACTATGATTTAATCCTGACTCGAGTATCTTATGTTTTACATGAAATGCTTGGGTCAGACCCGAGCAATGCAGATTTAAGGATTTCAGCTTAGGATTCGAAGATTTGCAAGACTGGGGAATGCAGGAGAGGCGCACTCTGAAGTTTTTAAAACAGTAAAGATTTTCCTTGTATTCAAATTATTTTACATTCCGATGTACATAAATATATTGTATTCGAAAGTTTGATTAATAAATAATTTTTTTTATTTTGTTGTTCTATACTGTGTCTTTTATTTATTTTGTATTTCTGTGTTAATTCTGTTTTTAAACTCTGTAAGCTAAATACGCTCCGTCGATTTGAACGTTATAGGTTGGTTTAATTACCAATATGAAGCAGTCAAAAAGGCGGGACGTTACACATGACCACATAAATCAACATACAATGATTTCATGATCTCACATTTGATATTTTGTGTAATTAGTTAGTGCATTTATCATAGGCACGACCTAAAGTGTCACTAGAAAACACCCTTAAGCCGTCAAACTTTAATACGCTCTCTAATCCACAATTATATATTCATTAAATGACAACAAAAGTGAAAATCAAATCTACTTTAAGCATGGCCTATTAACTAATGTTTAGAAATATAAGCCATCAAATTTTGGATTTCAATCACACTTTAATTACCATATTAATATTTAGATGATTCCATTAAGCATAAAAAGAGATCATAAGCCCCAAAATATATTACATCTACAAAATCAAGAAGGCTTCATTACCCCTAAATCAAAGGGATTGGCCTCTCATGTTTATTATTCTAAAAACAAACGTAAATTGCAACATAGAGCCAAAAAAAGAAAAAGAAAAAATAAAAATAAAATAAAGGACGACAATCTAATCTACTTGTAGAAAAGAAAATAACATGTAAACGAAAAACTAAACTAAAGAGAACAGGGAAGAAGAATTTTGTTCAAAGCAAAGAATTACAGAATAAAACCTAAGATTGAATGGATACAAATGAACTAAACACAAGTGTATTTATAGTTGCCCAGGCCAAGACTAAGAGGCTAATTACACAATGTGGGACAAAGGCCCTTTTTCAAAATAAAAAGTAAACCAAATAGCCAAGTGTGAATGCATATGAATGGCTTTGCAAATGTCATAGCTTGTGGGCATCAAATGGCATCAACATCAACTGTTTTAAGCATGAATAAGAACTCCATAACATCTGCGACAAGCTATCTTTATGAAAATGCATTTAATCATTAAAATATACGGCAGAAAATATTTACAAGATGAATGCAAGCTTTTAAAGGAATATTTACAAATGGATAATTTACTTTTAAATATTAGACGAATGAGTTAACACAAATTTGGGTCGTCACTATGAAATTTGAGTCCGTTACTAATCAAAACTTCAAACAAAAGTCATGTTATCGTCATAAACTCCTCCAGCTTGGCCAGTTGTTTTGGTAGAAACATAGTGCAACTATGAAATGAATTCTGTAATCGATATCAACAGTCGTATAACGACATTTCAACTTCCTTTTTGTTAACAAGTTAGGTCGAATAAGTGAAGAGTGTGCTTGAATTTCAAGTTCTTACTCTCTCTTTATTACAAAACATTTACATTATTATTATTTACAAACACCTAACCGAAAAGACCAAGGTATACCACCCGTGAGAGTTTAGGATAGAGCTTGGCGGATTGTGTAGACCGACGCTGACTTTTCAACAAGATGTCGGTAATCCTTAGGTGTCCAACTCATAAAATGAGATCAAGATATACCGACGCTGACATTGTCAACAAGGTGTCTGAAAGAGCTTGGCGGGTTTGCATACCAACGCGAGATGCACTAGCAATGTTGGATACCCTTGGATTATTATTATATATACACATTCTTTTTTTTTACATAAGAGAGGGAGAGAGTTAAGTGAGGATATCTTAGCACAACTTCACTTAAAAGATCTAAAATGTTATCACAAGTAGTCTAAATCAACCATTCATTTAATCGGATTACAATTCAGGAAACATTTCATACTCATCACCTATGAATTTCCCAATATACCTATTACATCAAATTTGCTCTTAATTCAAACTTTCCTTTTGTTATCCGCTAAGAGAAGTAAATCTCTAAACATTTTAATTGAATGACCAATATTGTATGCTAACTCCATCATGTCTTATTTAAAAGTAAATAGAAATGCGAAATTATTATTATTTTAAAGAAGAAGTAAAAAAATGCAAAAAGAAAAATAATATACAAACATAAACTATGCAAAATAGAATGAAAATGAGACTCCTCCCACACTTGATTTCGACTGTGTCCCCACAGTCAAGTGAAAGGAGAAAAAGAAAAGAAAATTTTAAAAATATGCGCTATATTTACAAAAAAGGAAAAACAAATATCAGAAAATGTATTGACAAGAAGTAAATGAAACGGACTTCTAAAGACCAATTCACTTGTCTCTTCAAGTATGAGAGACACAGCTTAAGCACAGAAAACCAAATCATAAAAAAAATTAAATCACGTTTCAGATTTGGAAAAACAAATTTTGTTTTTTCAAAAGTTTGAGTTGCTAACTTTAAAATTTTGAGCTTACAATTGATCCTAAAATCAAACTGAATTTCTGTAGCAACTAAAGAGAGGTCAGTGGGTCGGGGTTCAGTAAAAGTTTCAAAAACAAAGTTTGATTTATTCAGATGATGTATAAATTTGAGAGACGTGTGCATAACTCTCACCCCCACACTTATTTTGAGAAATATTGTTCAGTTTTGCTTTGATATGTGAAATTTTGCTGACTAAAGGTTCATTCATAAACCCAAAGTTAAAACCAAACAATTGTATTTTCAGTAAATTTTGAAATTGTGTTTTTTCAAAAACAATGTTATTCCAAAAAGAGTTCATATGCGGCAGAAATTTATCATTGAAAAACGAGTGATCACAGTGTGGTTCAGTTGAAATGATTAAGTCGCAAGGAGTTTCAACAGTTTTTGAAAAATCTTCATTGTGTTCAAGATCACATTCAGCAGTTTCGTTATTTTCAACCTCAAAATTTTCGAAGTTTTCAAATTTTTCATTTTCAGTTTCAGACCCGACAACATTATCTAAATCAGTTTAAGAAGTTTTCGCTCATCAAAGTCGTCCTCACTTAAACAGTTGTTAACAACTTCATCATTTTTGTTAGGTTGACAATCTAAAGTTGCTAAATTTTCAAAATTTCCAGAATCTGAGAGTGGAAGATCCAATTGAAGATTAACAACTTTGTTTTCAAGAGAATTTAAATTCAAATTAAGCACAGAGCTTTCAGCAACTTCATTGAGATTTTCATCAATTTCAAAAGTTGTTAGTTGAAGATCATCAATTTTGGTTAGAGATGGATTATCATTCGATTCATCACACGTTAGGTTTTGCTTATTTTGTTTTTCACGAAAATTCAAGTAGTCTTGCAACAACATATTCGTGTGATTATCGTGAATTTCATTCATTTGCTCAACAAAATCAAATTTGTAATTATTAACATGAGAATTTTCAATTTGAAATTGCTAAGAACAAAATTTTTCAGTTCCACCACAATTGAAATTATTCTGTAACAACCCGGAAATGCGAGCCAGTTTAAAATTTTTATTTTGGCAATTTTAATGAATTTTGATTATTTAAAATGAATTATTTTAAATAATAACGACGAGAAATTTATTTTGAATGGAATTCGAACGAATATATTTATATAGATCGTCGTTTGAATATAAATATTTATTTATATATAGAAAAGGAACTGAAAATGGCGCGGTAGTTCGATAATTCGATTTCAAATTTCATATGAATGTACAGGATTCAAAATAAACCGAA
This sequence comes from Allium sativum, assembly GCA_030737875.1. Classification (NCBI taxonomy): domain Eukaryota; kingdom Viridiplantae; phylum Streptophyta; class Magnoliopsida; order Asparagales; family Amaryllidaceae; genus Allium; species Allium sativum. The sequence continues at coordinate 414,559,057 of CM060913.1, read as the reverse complement.
TTTTAGTGAAACCAAAAATGGTTGAATCTATTTGAGAATATCTTTCCAACGAATCCGAAAAATCAAAATTTCATAGCGGGGATAAAAAGATATGTCCAGTTGAAAATTCTGAATAGTCGCTATGGAATTCAGGCCCTTAAAAATGGAAATTTTGCAAACGATCTCGGATTTCGACGAAACCACTTTTGTTGGATCCGTGACGTCAAATTATTGCTAGATTCCAAATTTCATAATTTTTCGAATCAATATTTAAGCGTGGCAAAGGAAAATGCGTTTGACCAGTTTCAGTTGATTTTAATCGACTGGAAAATGGCCATTTTTCTAACAGTCTCAGAACTCGACGAAACTAGTTTTGTTAGGACCATATCGTCAATACGAAGCTAGAAAATATTTTTTGGGAATTTTTCGAGTCAGTATGTGACCCTGGTAAATTGAAATGCGCGTTCAAATTCGATATATAGAGTTATATGTTGATTTTGACGAAAACTGATCGAAACGATCGAATCAGCTTACGATACATATCCCATTGTGTTCGGAATGAGGGTAATTAGCTATGGATGACAGGCGGTGGGTCTCGTTTCGAGATCAAAAATAAAAGTACCTTTTTGAAATTAAATTAATTAAATTAAATAAATAAAAACTCTCTCTCCTCCTTATAGAGTTGACCCCCCTTTCTTCAAACCAAATCGATTCAGATAAAAAAGAAAGAAAGGAAAACGATCGAAGAACCGCCGCTCGTCAGCCCACCCCCCACCGCACCTGAGGCGCCGCTTCCCCCCTGGCGATCGCCGCCCTCCCTTGACCCCCTCTTTTCCGATTAGCCACTCTCCCCTCTGACCACACCTCGTGTCGAAACCCCCCCTAAATCGAGCTCAACAGCCACCGCACCCAAACCCTATACCGCCGCCGCTCCTCCTCTCGGCTGAAACCCTAGCGCCCCCCTTGGACCCGCCATCGCCTGGCCGTGCTCTTCCCCGACCACCAAAGGCCCGACGCCCTCCAACTTCCTCCACCTTCAACGTGAAACAACCCCTCCACTCCCGATTCAAACTGTAAGCCTTTTTACTTTGTTAATCCTCATTTATTTAATGTTTTTAGATCTTAAAACACTGATTTTTATTAGTATAAAAACTGATTTTTATTTATTTAGAAGTTTAGATTTTTATATATAGGAAAGATTATATTTTTGAAAACAAAAAGGTTAGATTTTTAACTAAGTAAAAAGCCGATTTTTAATCATATGAAAGCGAGAATGTGGAGATTAAAAATATAATTTCTATAAGATGTGAAGATTAAAAATCATAATCTTTACTTATGTAGAGATAATAAAATTTTGATTTTTATAATATGGAAAGAATAAAAATACGATTTTTTTATTATATAACTGGTAAAAATTTGATCTTTATATTTGTAGCGAAATAAAAATCTGATCTTTCTTATATATATGTTGAAATAAAAATGTGATTTTTATAGAGATGAAATAAACATTCGATCTTTATATAAGAAGTAGAGATATAAATATAATTTTTATATAGAAAGAAGCGTGGTAAAAATATATGAAATAAAAATATGATTTTTATTTATTGAAATGAAGTAATAAAAATATAATTTTTATTATGAACAGCGTGAAAGAACTGAATTGGAATTTCAAAGGAATCCAGATGTTCAGCAGTTCAACAGCAAAGCACGGCGGAGTGGAACCCTCTGTGAGAACTTCTCACTTTAAATTTTCTTTTCTAGTTATAATTATATACTAGGATGCAGACGGTGCTTAGCAGCACCCGACACCCGTCGTCCACAGACCATGGACGACTTGTATCCATGTTTGTTGTGTTGTGAATTTGTTTGTGATGTTGATGTGAAATAGATAATGAAAATATTCATGTGTTGAAATAAATTAATTATCGTTGAAAATATAATTTTTAATGTGAATATGAATATAGTGAATGTGAATAAATAAATATTCATTTACAAACCGAACCGTTTGTTTATGTACACATATTTGAAGGATATTGATTGGGATGATAAATTTTACACATCACCCAACTGCACAAATAAAAATCTGTGTTTGTTGATTTGAAACCCCACACGGGTATTGGGATAATATATGACATACACTAATCCCAATAATTAGTTGTATGTCGATCGATTGATTAACAAGCTGTTATAAGCGTTAGATATCTATATTTGATGCTTATACAGTGTAGTGCACTTTGGATGATGGTTGAGTATTTATCGTTGCTATTATATACATGTGTTGTATGGAATCCATATAATTAACGTTATATGGTAATTGATTGGGCCTCATCCCAATTTGAAAAATAAAGAATATTATAAAATAAAGGTTCATGTGTTGACAATACTCATCCGTTGAGATTAGTCAAGTGTTGAACGAAATATTTTAACAATAAAATTTACATATTTATCATATATAAAATTAGAAACTAACTGGAAAAATAGATAAGATGAGTGGTCTCCTGGATGTTGATCTCATGTTGGTTTCGGCCTTCGGGGTTAATATTCAGGGAATCGTTCTCTTACTAATTTACGGTTGGAGTCTGATTTGAAATCAAACGATAGATACCATAATTTTTATAAAATATATTAAATAACAAAAATAGTCACATGTGGACAATACTCATTCGTTGAGATTAGTCATGTATTGACAAAAATATAGATTCATGTATTGAATAGGATAAATATTCATTTGTTGAATAGAAAACGAATTTGAATTGAATAGAAAACGAATTTGAATTGAATAGAAAAATGAATTCGAATTGAATTGAATAGAAAAACGAATTCGAATTGAATTGAATAGAAAAACGAATTCGAATTGAATTGAATAGAAAACGAATTCGAATTGAATAGAAAAACGAATTCGAATTGAATTGAATAGAAAATGAATTCGAAAACGAACTGAAATAGAATTGAAATCGATTTGAATTAAAATCAAATAGAAATGAATGTAAAAAGAATTTATAAGGGAAAATTCAATTTTGATTTGAATTTGAAATGAAGGTTGAAATTGTTTTTGAAACGAATTTAAAACTATTTATAAAATTCGTTTAAAAAGGAAATCGACGAAATATATATTATATATATTATATATATATAATATAATGGCCTGAATAGAACGCGCTGCGGCAGTTCGTAAATTTCGAACATTGACTTCGAACGGACATTACGGGAGATCCGACCGTCGGATTCTCCTAAAACCGGAACCGTTGGGTTCGTATCGAAAAGAGCTTTCTAACGAATATTAGAAATTTGAAATCCAACAGTTGGATTTAGAGATATGTCCAAATCAATTTCAGAAAAGGTCGCTGTAAGTGCAGTTCGATGGCCGTTGATGGAAATCGACTGTACGGGCCTTGATAAAATTATTAAAAATATAAATAATTTGTGAAAAATCAAAAAAATGATTTGTGAAGAACTAGGATGAAAAATCCTACATTTGTAAAGATAAAAATGGATTTTTATCGAAATGAACTAGTTTTGAACTAAATTTAAAACCCATTATTTTTAAATAAATAATTTGGATTTAAAAAGGGGTTTTAAATAATCAGAATTCCTAATATGTTTGATTGGAATTGAATTAGAATTGATTTGTGGGTTTATCGTGAACGGTGTTTTAAATAACACTTGTTCTTTAACCCGACAATAAATAGAATGTGATTTGGGTTTATCATGAACTGTGTTTTAAATGACATTAGTTCTTTAACCCAGTAAAAGGAGTTTTAATGAATCTGTAATTAGATTGGAATGTGAATTGATAATTTAAATTATCAAATTTAGAAAGTGAGCGAGAATGGAGTATCACCATTTTTGCTCCAAAGCGATAGTCAAATCTTTAATTAGATTTGAACGTGAAATGGTAATTAATTTTACCGATAACACCGTGGTGTTAGATATGGAGTATTACCAGTTTTGCTTCATGGGATGAATAGGTTGGGATTGGGAAATAAAATAAATAATTACTTTGGTGTGGTTCGCTAATCCCGACTAGTTTGGAAAACCATAATTTGGTTTGAAATGACATCCAAAGGAAGATTAAAGAATAAATTTAAAGAATTTATCTTTGATAAAATTAATGGAAACTTCTCCCTAAGAATATGAAATTTAGAAACTAGCTGTAGGTTAGCTAAGAAGAATGGTTTCCTGGGTATTGATCTGATGTTGGTTTCGGCCTTCGGGGTTAATATTTGGTAAATTGTTCTCTTGTTGATTTACGGTTAGTGGCTGCTAAATTGTAATGAGGCGTATGTTGTGTTTGTGTAACATTTGTTTACTATATACGCGGGTTATTCAGAAAGGCCGGGTTTATACCCATTCTGAATAACCGATTCGATAATATGTCGAAGATGAAGACAGTGGTTGAAGACCGGAAGTCTTCACATCGTTTGGGTGATTACTGATGATCTTGATTGGGCTGTACACCCAAGAGGAGAGAATCAGTTGGTGATCGTCCAGACGTACTTGGGGATCGATGGATATGCGAGGAAAGTGCCTCCTGTTTCGTTCAGACCCAGAACGAACTTGTAAATGGACTGTGTGTCTGACATTGGATTTTATTCTGTGTTGATTGATCTCTATTAAATATACATTTGTTTGGCGGCGGAGAATTTATTCTCTTGCTTAACGCCCTTCTCTGAGACGTACGAGCTCAGAGGTTGTATATCGATGGACATCAGTCGCATGGCATGAATTGCCTGTGTGGCACGCCTAAGTGGCAATTGATCAAGGCTTCTATTGAAAAGCAAAGTCTTGTGGTTGATGATCAAAGCACGGCCTTTGTGGCGCAGCTTTGTGTATAACGTGAATTCGCGAGCCTCACACCTCGGTATGAGTTAAAAGCGGGATAAGGACTGCAAGGAGAGCACGACGTTTCTTTCTAGCTTTGGTGGTGTCAGTGACTTACCAGCCCTGACATTTATATACTTTTCACCTATGTGGTTGTTGGATGAGGCGCCTCGATTTTAGGTCTGTAAGGACCGGGAAACGTGTGTTCAGGAATTGCCAATCCTCAAACGTAAGAGAGGACCGGCCCTGAAGCATCCAGGGGTTACCCATAGTGTGTAGTCCCGAGGAATTTGCTAGAGTGTCTCGAATCGGAGTGGAGCTTGCCCCTTGCCTCGACTCATGACGGAAATCCAATTTCCAATATGAGATATTTCGGTTTTATTTGTAGAACTAGTATGTCGACATGATATATGGTACCCATGCCGTCTATGATTGATATTTATGATTGAAATTGTTTTGACACTATACACTTATAATAGTATCAAATGATTTGTTTTTAAACGTACCAAGCATGTTTGGCTATTATAAGGGAAAACCCTATCCTCCAGCTTGCGTTGCATTGTGTGATGAGACCTGGGTCTTATAATAGCTTCATTTTTTGAAAAAGCATTGCATTGTCTTTTCTATGCACTGCTATTCTTAGGAGGAAACCCATTCCGTGTTATACGGCGTGGTCCCTTGAATTACTCTCTTTTAAGGTAAAGTTTTAAATAACTGTTTTAGTTCTCACACCAGTCACATGACTGACCTGGAGTTTATTGTTTTAACCTAAACTCTGGGTGCCCTTATTTTCGACACGGGCAGCTAGTAGTTTTGGTTTTGCAGATTTATATTCACAGGATCCTGATTTACAGCTGGAACGATGCTCAGAAAGCTCTGTATCTGTGTATTACTTTCAGTTGTGTTTTCTATCGTTTTTCCGCTGCTATGTAATTTATTGTAATCTCTGATAATTATCGAATGTATGGTATTCATTTATACTCTGTATATCCTTGTATCTGATGGAATTGTTGTAATGCCATGAAATGTTCTTCTGTCTGCATTCCAATTTGTCATTTTCTCAAAACGATCAGGGGTTTCGAACGGTCTAGATCGGTTTAACGACTGATTCGGATCGAGCGAAATTCCTTGCCTTCACAGTTGGTATCAGAGCTTTGGTTTACAGAGCTCGAGAACAAGACACATTAGAACCGAACGAAAGAATTCATCAGATATTGGATTAGTAATATCCAATTAGAGTGACTCGTTAGAGACGGGATCAGTAGTATCCTAGAACGAGTGTGAAGAGTATAGTTTTCAAATGAAAACAATATTGTTTTGAAAATTTAAACCAATTTATACATATTTGAATATTTATTTATTTCTAATTTGGACAATCCAATATATAAAGATTTTGCATATACGCGTCATGAACGTATATTCGAAGTTTTAATATACTGGATAGATATAGATTCGCCCTCTAGTCGCTCGGGGATGATTATGGTAATGCGGCCGCATTATCAGTATTTATATTCGTGTTTCGAAGTTGTGATATCTATATATTTCCATTAGACTGGTGTGAGAACCAAAATTTACTTAGGATTATTTGTTGTGATTTGGCATCAAAAACATGATTTTCTGTATATCCTTGTACCTGATGGAATTGTTGTAATAGCAATGAAATGTTCTTCTGTCTGCGTTCCAATTTGTCCTGTTCCCAAAACGATCAGGGGTTTCGAACGGTCTAGATCGACTGATTCAGATCGAGCAAAATTCCTTGCGTCACATATTCCCATTGCCAAAACCATTTGATAAGTTATTCACATTTCCATCTTGAATTTGCAATTCATTTTGGAGTTCGAAGTTGGATTGACAAGAGTTATAATCAAAATCATTTGAATTTGAAGTTGAATTTTGATTATTTTGAAAACTTTGACTTGAATTGTTGCACATTAATTCAATTAATCTTTGACTTGATTCATTAAATTTTTGACTTTCTTCAAGTAGAGTTTGAACACTGATTTCAAGACTTGTGAGTTGATCGTTATTTTGAAAATTTTGCAGTGCAAAATCAGGATTATTCTGAAAATTTTGAAATGTTGGTGGCGTAAAATCCAAATTATTTGTACAATAGTTGTTATTGAAGTATCCATACGAATTTGATGTTAAATTATATGTATTATATTGATTTTCACAACTATCATAAAATCCGTAGGAAGAAGGAATTTGAGACATTTTCAGGAAATAAAATTTTAAGAGAAAGAAATATCCACAAAAGAGTTTTTTAATTTTTAATTTTGAATTTTTTTTATGTATGCATGGATATAATGCAACTATATGAAGGCAAATTACTTATTTACAATTATCTAAAATTATATAATGATGGTTAGATTAATTTCAACAAAAGATTTCTCAGCCAGTTAACGGATAAGAGTTATCGATGCACCAGGAATCACCCTAGCAATGCAGCCGAAGGTTTAAATACCTTCAGAGGAACAACCGATATAATATTTATGAATCACCGTAATATTTATAAACGGTTATTACTCTGCTGAAATCTAGACACCGAGAAATAAATCGTTAGAAAGAAACCAATTTGTCATTGTATAATAATGTCCTAGAAAATAAAAATAAAACGAGATGAATGCAAAACAGAAATTAAATGTGAATTAACAATGCAACTATGAGTGAATTTTTAATTTGTTTTTTAATTTTTGACGCAAATGCAAGTAAACAACAATGTGAATAAAATAAATACAAGGAAAGGAAACATATACCAATGCATGCAGAATTTTTAGCAATTTTATTTAGCGGCGCTTTTTTAGCAAGCAAGCAAGATAGCGCAGATTATGAGCTAGCGGTTTGTGCAAACCAATCCCTAGAAAGTAAGCAATTCTCCTTCCATTATTTTCTATAATCTTAAAAGTGAAACGATAAAAAGAATTTCCTAGCACAGCCCAAGCCCAAGAACACTCTCAAACAATCAGAACTGTAAACAGAACACAAATCCCAAATTTAATTACTAACCCAACCAAAATTAAAATAAAAGTCCACTAAGCCCTATAGAACTCATCCATCCCCAAACAACTAATAAAACCAAAGGACCAAAACAGTTCCCCTTTATTTGTTAAAAGCCAAAGCCGATTCCTTTTCTCACCTTTTCAGTGAAAATGCAGAATCTAAAAGATAGGGGAAAGCAAGTGGAGAAATCTCGAAAATAAAAAATTATCAAAAACCAAAATTCAACTCCGAAAATCCAAGTCAAATCTCGATTGCAATTAGTTTGGTGCATGGATTTGTGTATCGCTATAGCGATTGGGTGTTTCAGCAATTGGAGGGTTTCGGCGAGGGGTTTGTTTTGGTGTTCGGAAGCTCGGCACTTGCGGATTTGGTGAGCAGAGCTTTTAGGTGGCGGTTTTGGTTAGCAAGATGTTATTTTGGTGAAACGGTTTGTGACATGGATGTGGTTAAGGTCACTTGGTCGATGAAAGAAAGATCAGAGGCTGGTGAGAGAGGTGCAGTTGTGAATTGAAGAGGATGGTGACTGAGGGGATTGAAGCAGAAATGCGTTGGGGTATTGGTTAAATCAGTGGGAGAAGCAGGTTGTGGTTTTTCATGTGGATGGTCTGGTTATATAGGGGATTTTGGGTGTTTTGGGTTGTGGCAGAGATGATGCTTGTGGTTGGTGTTGGACTAGATGTGGCGATGCAGCTTTGTAGGGGAGTTCTGAGTTGATGGCAGTGGGCAAGGTTGTTGAAAGGCGATGAAAGCAGTTTGTTGTGGGTTTGTTAAGCTAGCTTGGTCAGAGAGAAGGAAGTGCGGTGATTGAATTGTGAAAGGAGGTACAATCTTTGGGTTTGCGGTCTGTGTATGGGGACAATTTGGCTACAGGGAATGTAGCAATATGTTTGTTGAAAGAATAGAGGAGGGTGAAGTTTGTATGGTCGGAGAAGGTGAAATTTTTGGTTTTGGGATGGTGTGAACAATAATGGCAGAACTGGAGAAGTATGGTGTCGGTTGAGAGATTGCGTTTGAAAAGTGATGTTTGGCGTTGGGGGTTGAAGGTTGTTGCTGATTGAATGGGATTCTGATCTGCTGTGGTTGATATGCTAGATGGTGATGAGTTTTTTGGAAGGGGGAAGAAAATGATATTGGTTGTTGAAGGAACAACGTTGAGTTTGTGGTCTGGTTGGCGTATTTTTGTGGGGTTGGCAAACAGCAAGTTGGTTTGATAAGTTTGAGCTGAAGTGGTCGTGACAAGGTGGTGAAAGTGGGTTTTGACAAGGTTAAGAAGTGGGTAAGCGTTTGGGTTGAGGACGTTTTGCAGTGGGATCTGATTGGTATGGTGACGACTGGGTAGTTGTTGAAAAGAGGTAGAGGAGGATGCTTTAAGGTGGCAAGATTTGTTTGCTTGATGTAGTGCGTGAAGGGAAGATGGTTTTTTGGTGAAATGTTGAGGCAAGGTAGCAGGTGGTTGTAAGAAGAATGGTGGTCAAGATAGGAGTGGTGAATGTTGGTCGTAAGAAGAGTGATGGTTAAAACTGGTATGAGAGATGTAGTCGGAAAGTGTACATGTGAGGGAAGGTAGGGTCGGGTCTGTAATTTGGTAGTTGGTGAATTATTGATGAGGAGAGTTTTGTGTTCGTGTAGTTGAAGTGGTGTAAGGAGGTTTTGCAGTGGAAGGAGGGGATTGATTTATAATAGGATTCTGAAAAGAAGGCAATTAGTAAATAGGCAGACAAGGAAAGAAAATTATAGAGGGAGGACAAGAAAAAGGAAAGCAATAATAAAAAGATTTTTTTCGGAAATAAATTGTATATAGAAGGAAGGAATGAAAAGGAGATTGTAAAAAGAAAAAAGAAAAAAAGGAAAACAATTAGAGAGAAGTTTGTAGAATTATGAAAAGAAATAAATGGAGAGAAAGGGAAGGAAAGAAATAAATGAGAGAAAGAGAAAGGGAAAGAAATAAAAACAGGAAAGAATATAAACAAAAGGCAAGTGTATAAATATTTTTTTTAATAACACTAAAAATGAAAACAAAGAAACACAAACACACATAAAATCAAAAGCAAACAAAACAAGACAAATACACAACCTATTTTTTTGATAGAACGACAATTTAATTTGAAGAATAAAATCAAAATCAAATTATTTCCTCAGCAACGGCGCCAAAAACTTGTTCGCTAAACGGATATTCTATTAAACTAGAAAACCGTTGACAAAATATTGTAATAATAACCGTAAGCGCATGACGTACAATCGTAGTACGTGACGAATACGGGTCGATCCACAGGGAAAGGTAATTTTAATTATACTCAATCAAATTAAAACAAACTTTGGATTGATTTAATTAACAAAAACTAATTGAAACTATAAACTAAATTGAGATCTAAATATGAAATGTAAGCAATGTAGAGGCAATTCCACCACTCATGACCACATAAATCAACATACAATGATTTCATGATCTCTCATTTGATCTTTTGTGTAATTAGTTAGTGCATTTATCATAAGCACGACCTAATGTGTCACTAGAAAACACTCTTAAGCCGTCAAACTTTAATACGCTCTCTAATCCACAATTATGTATTCATTAAATGACAACAAAAGTGAAAATCAAATCTAATTTAAGCATGGCCTATTAACTAATGTTTAGAAATATAAGCCATCAAATTTTGGATTTCAATCACACTTTAATTACCATTTTAATATGTAGATGATTCCATTAAGCATAAAAAGAGATCATAAACACCAAAATATATTGCATCTACATAATCAAGAAGGCTTCACTACCCCTAAATCAAAGGGGTTAGCCTTTCATATTTATTATTCTAACAACGAACGTAAATTGCAATATAGAGCCAAAAACAAGAGAAAAAGGAAAAATAAAATAAAGGACAATCTAATCTACTTGCAGAAAAGAAAATAACATGTAAATAAAAAACTAAACTAAAGAGAACAGGGAAGAAGAATTTTATTCAAATCAAAGAATTACAGAATAAAACCTAAGATTGAATGGATACAAATGAACTAAACACAAGTGTATTTATAGTTGTCTAGGCCAAGACTAAGAGGCCAATTACACAATATGGGACAAAAGCCCTTTTTCAAAATAAAAAGTAAACCAAATAGCTAAGTGTGAACGCGTATGAATGGCTTTGCAAATGTCATAGCTTGCGTGCATCAAATGGAATCAACTTCAACTGTTTTGAGCATGAATAGGGACTCCATTACATCTTCGACAAGCTATCTTTATGAAAATGCATTGAACCATTAAAATATGTAGCAGAAGGTGGTTGAACAACAACATTTCTACAAGCTTTAATCTAGTTCTCAAAATTAACACTCTTCTTACACCAATTCTTCAAGCTTTTCAACAATTAAGCGCATCAATTCCATTAATCATAAATAACCTGAAAACACAACTATAAATACGAAGTATCAATTATTTTTAAGAGAAAACAAGACAAATAAGCGAGTAAAATATACACATTTATGTGTATATCATTTTTACAACAATTTTCAGAATACCAATATTTGCAGCAAAACGATAATAATAGATACGTCTGTTGAGCTTCATCTTCATCTTCATAACGTCATCTTCAATAACTAAAAACTCAAGCTGGCCTGAGTTTATTGCATAAAAAACACAACAAACACTCGGATCAGAACTAAATTATTCACATATTAGTCAAATTAAAATATGAACTAACATGAGTGTTATGGGTGCAGTAATCTAAATAAGTATTATGGAAAATTCGCAAATGATTTTGGAAAAATGAAGCTATCATAAGCTCGTCCCACATCACACAATGCAAGCACACACCAAATGGGCGAGTTTTGTCTTATGATAACCAAACATGCTTTCATACGTGAAAATCTTCTTTTAATACTATTATTAGTGCATAGTGTTGAAAACCATTTCGCAAATAAATATATTAATCTTAGCAAGCATAGTGACTATGCCCGCATACATAGTTTACAAACAAAACTAAAGGGTCATATTGGTTGTTGGGTTCCAATATGATGGTTTCTGACACAAAAGATCAATCCGGAACTAGGTGCAACCTCACGGTTCATGGTTTTCATCCAAGCTCGAACACCAAACACCAGGTAAATCACCGGTTAACATCCAGACACGAACACCGAACATACCCCTTTTTTCCGCAAGTTTCAAAGTAGATCTACCACCGAAGCTTTCTAGTTCCAATAAAATATATACCACCTAACTGCCAGTTTACCATCAATCTGGGGTGTGAGGTTCGTCGAAGTCATGGTATACACATTGCTATCATCACTAGCTCATTTCATAACTTGAGTATGCCACATTGTCAATTTACAACATGTCACTGATTTCCATCAATATATAACCTCTAAGCACATAAAATTTAGAGACGGGAATAATTTTATTTTCCACAATCCGATATATATTAACAGAAATCAGTACTATGCAGTCAATTACAATGTCAGACACACAATCCGTACAAGTCCATCCTGGGTCTGAACGGAACAAAATCCGAAAATCCTCAAATATATTCAGACCTCATTCCACTTACAACCTTGTATTGAGTGATCAGCTTAATCTAGACATCAGAAGTCAATCCAAATAGATCCAAAGATTCCCGGTCTTCATTCGTAATTTCGACGTTTCCAATTTGCTTTATAACGTCGTATTATTACTTGGAATGGTTTTCGAACATATATTCAATCCCAGTCATTCCAAATAATAAGTGCATTTTTAAAACAATAGTTATGCCTCCAAATTTTCATAACAATATCAAGATTATTTAAACATCGATTTTTTTTATTCAAAGGGGAATATATTTTATTTCAAATTTCAACTTGAATCAATGGTAAAAATCAAGAACAATTTCCAATTTGGGAAGAATTTACAAATATTTGAATAACTTGAAATATAGATAATTATGAATAAAAACTTTTATGAATATATATATATATATATATTAAAATAATTGGAGTATGATAAAATAATTTAAATTACTATATATACATATAATTAAATGTTTTACCAAAATAATTTTCTTTTTAATAATAAATAATATAACATAGTTTATTTTAGAAACTATAGGGCCTATAATTAACTAAATTTAAAACATAATTATTTCTCTGTCCCATTTCCAAATTCACAATATATTTTGGAACAATTTTTTTAACAAATTCAATAAACATTTCGGTGTCGATATCAATGCAGTAACCAATTCAATTCAAACATCCATCAAAACCATTTCATCTAAACAGCCAATATTATATCGTTTCACTAGTTAACAAATGTCGGTGTTTCAGACTAGGAATAAAATTTCGAAAAAATAATTAAATGTCAATTCTAAATTAACACTGTAATTAACTTGTATGTCAAATTTAAGCAAACATCAAAAATCAATCACAACCAGACAATTAAATTCATTTCATAATTAATTTAATAAATATGGGAACAATTCAGTTAATTGTAAGGGAGAAATTCACTCAACTTAATTTCAAACGAGATTAGAATCCAAATTTAGCCCAAAAATCTACAGTTCATAATCAGTCGGTGACAGCTCCATATTGCCTGGAATTTCGAAACAATCCCAATAGATCCAATCGTGCATCAAACTGAGTTCGCATGCAAAAGCTATTGACATTTAAGATTTGAAATTCAAATATATACAAAATAAAGATAAAATCTCACTTACTAACAACTATGCCACATCATCACCTTCTTCCCCCTTCACCCATCTACTCCTGTACAATACACTTACAGGAAAAATGAAACCCACCAATGTACATAACTTCTCTCCTCAATCTCTTCCTTGTATCTCAACGAAAACTCAAATGGATGGATCCAACGAATTTCTCTTCGCACACACTTCCTCTCCATCACAATAACTTCAAGCTCGCTCCACCCACAAAATTGCGTCCACCAGCTTCCTCATGCCCGCACCATGTAGGTAGCGACAATTTTTGTCATGAAATCCACCCAAATTCGCACACAAAATGTTATTCCCTGTCACAAACTCGAACACGATGTTCAATTCGTACATCGATCCCTATATAAATCAAGAATCTCAATCCAAGCTTCTTATTCTTCACTTTAATAATTGTCGACACCACTCAAATTCCATCGCACCTCTAAATTTAGGTATGATATTGAAGACAATTAATATACGAGTACGCTGGAATTAAAAAAAGAAAAAAAAAATTGTGCATATTTTAGGTGATCTAATCTTTTTCTCATAGGATATATAAGAGGAGCAGCCATTGATATTTTCTGAATGAAATACAGGGTGCGGCTATTTGTTTCATTTGTTATCATATCATAAAATAATGAAATATAAGAAATCAGTAATCATAAAATGATTAATTTCTAAATTTAATTTTTTCTATATTTTAGATTTGCAATATTTTCTTTGTCCATCATTAATTATACGTTACCTAAAGTATGCCATTTCATTAGCACTGAAACCCATTGGATATAATTAAATTTCTAATGAATGCTTATACTATGATTCGATAAAACCAAAAAATATCATACGAACATAACTAGCATTTATTTACACATGCATATACTATTTATTTCAATTTCTATATATTCATTTTTTTTTTTGAATTTAAAAGTTCATTAATTTCATTTATAGCCAAATAGAACCTTAAATACGTTATATTAAGTTTCGAAATTTGATTGTTCAGTAATTGTTATTTTGAAAATTAAACTTTTAACCAATCAGTTTGACACGTATGATTTTCATCCCTGATTAATGGAATTCAAGTTACGTTGATAGTGATTATTATATCTACATCGAATAGTAAGAGTAATTTTGATCAACAAATTCTTTATTGCTATTATTGAAATTGAATCCAAGTTAAATGTTCATTCCATTTATAATCATTATTTAATTACATCAATTTGATTACTTAAATGGTTACCTAAACGTTCACTAAAATTTTAAAACAAATTTACATATCAAATTTTAGGTTAGTTATTACATAGATTTGCAGTGTTTGGTTTCAATTGTAATTAAATCTCATTAAGTGTGTGTGTGTATGTATATATATATATATATATATATATATATATATATATATATAATTCCACTAAATGGGTTTGATTTAATTCAATTCTTTTTTTCATCCAATCTTAAATTTATAGATATAATTGTCACCTTTTTGTTTATATCCTATTACGTTAGTAACTTCCATTTAATGTATGGTAACAAAATACTTAATTACAGTTAATTGTAATCAATTTATTTGTTATAACTTAAATTGCATATATTATGGATCTCGAATTCCACTTTCCAACAATTTAAATTGAGCAATTAATTTTTTTATATATATATATAATCAATTCATTTTAAATATTAATAATACATTATAAATTGCTAATTTCAAATAACTATCTTTAACTAATTTTCAAACTTATCAACTTTATTTAAATTAAAATAAAATTCAGTTTACTTAGTAAATCAAGTTTTACTCATATTAAATTCCAATTTCGACTATTTAACAAATATTCAATTTGAATCCAATTATAAATTAATTAAATCAATTTTTTTAGATATTTAATATTATGTTTTCAACTTTCCATACTTATCAATATAAATTCACAAATTTGATTGAAATCAATACAAGTAACAATGTCACGATAAATCGAATTTCAATACTTAACCATTTAATTAAGCTTATATCATAAATCTTTACAATTAAATCATTGATTTTTTTATTTATAGCCATAGAATATTCAAAAATCATATTAAATTTAATAATATAAATTATTGAAAAATCTCAGGTTGTTACGTTTTCCCCCACTTAAAACTTTTCGTCCTCGAAAAGGCGTAGTAAGGAAGTTGTAAATTTACATATATTTAGCCATAAAATTTCTTATTCAACTTAATTTTATTAATATTTTAGTTTTAAATCAGGAATTACCATATCGCGATTTTAATGAAAATTTGGTTTACGCGTATCTTAAAACTTACAAGTCGAAATCTAAATTTTTCTCCGTCATTAGAAAACTATATTCCAAAAGATTCTTGTTTCAAAGAATTCCGACTTATTTTGGATCCTATACATTCATTTAAATTTAAGTCGTAAAATTAAGAACTGCAGCTTCGCGACGAACTTGTTTTAATTAAATTTAATTAATTCATTAAATCATTGTTAAGTTTAAAATTTATAAGCCTATTCACTTATATTTTCACAAAACCAAACATTAATATCAATACATTTAGTTTATTACCAAATATTTCGCTTAATCAATTTTCCATTGATTCAGTTAATTTGTGTTACTTAGCACAACATAGCTAAGTATATACCGTTTATCACCTAACTTATATATATATATATAACCAAACAATTTTTCACATTCATTATCCATTCTAATACTTATGCATTATTTAATTGCTTATTCTTATAACATTTAACTTCTTAACTAATTGGTAAGTTATTCATGCTATAGAAAAGAATTTATTATTAAACAAGTTTCAACGGTTACCATTCGTTTCAATTTATTATCCAATTCTTAAGAGTTTTATTTTAATTATAACTCTCTTATATTCATAATATTCAGAAGTTTCAAAATTTTAAGTTTATTTCATTTCATTAATTATTCAACATTTCAAGAATTAAATTTCGGGTTTATTTTCATATTTTTTTTGAAATGTTTCATATAATATATTATTTACATAAAACCATACTATAAAAGGATTTAAATAAAGTTCAATTTCGTAAAACAAAGTACAAAATATTAAATGTCTCCATCCTTAGACTCTTTGAAAACAAACATCGATGATGTGTGTACTCATCACCGAAATCATTTCCAAAGACAAGAGGTTATACACTTATTTCTAAAATTCATTTGAAACAATTTCTATATGAAACAAGATTTAAAATATAAATATATTATTTCAAACCATTTGCAAATCAATGTTGCAAAACCACCCAAAATCAAATTCTCAAATTCATATTTTACTTCTTATTTTATTACCAATAACTATTCAATATTTGATTTTCTTAAACCATTCAATAATAAATGGTTCTAATTATTAATTAATCAAATGATAAATGATGAAAAATTTAATATTATCATCAAAAAAATCAAAATTCATATATTTTCAAATTCTCAATATACAGAAAAATATAATTCAAAACAATATTATGTCAATAAGCCGTAATCGAGTGTTTAGAAATCCCTATCGATACCTTGGCGTCCCAAGTACTGACTAGAATTCATAAATACTCAATATAGCAAACCAACAAAACCCAAAATCATTTTATATCGAAACTACAAGTATGCTCTCTCATAAACACTCAAACTCATTATAGGGTATTCCTACCCTATCTCTAATGAGTTAATCCCAAATAGAGTCAGGGTTTTCGCTAAACCAAAGCTATGATAACAAATGTAACATCTGAGATTTTTGACCGTTCAAATCGACAATGATCCTCAATGTCAACATAAACAAATCAAAACTATGGATAGTTATTGGGGTTTATATAAGAAAGGAAGAGAAGAAGGAAAACAAACACAGAATCTCACAGCGGAAGGACAAAACATAATAATTAAACAAAAGTTCATGAAGATGTTAAACATATATTTGATTATATTTTACAACAATTATCAGAGTTAACTAAAACATACCAATATTTGCAGCAAAATAATAATAGATACGTCTGCTGAGCTCCATCTTCATCTTCATAACGTCATCTTCAATAACTGAAAACTCAAGCTGACCCAAGCGTATTACATAAAAAAAATACAACAAACACTCGGATCAGAACTAAATCATTCACATATTAGTCAAATTAAAATATGAAATAACATGAGTGTTATGGGTGCAGTAATCTAAATAAGTATTATGGAAAATTAGCAAATGGTTTTGGAAAAATGAAGCTATCATAAGCTCATCACACATCACACATCACACAATGCAAGCGCACACTAAACGGGTGAGTTTTGTCTTATGATAACCAAACATGCTTTCATACGTGAAAATCTTCTTTTAATACTATTATTAGTGCATAGTGTTGAAAACCATTTCACAAATAAATATATTAATCTTAGCAAGCATAGTGACTATGCCCACATACATAGTTTACAAACAAAACGAAAGGCTCGTATTGGTTGTTGGGTTCCAATATGATGGCTCCTGACATGAAAGACCAATCCGGAACTAGGTGCAACCTCACGGTTCATGGTTTTCATCCAGGCTCGGACACCAAACACCAGGTAAATCACCGGTTAACATCCAAACACGGACACCGAACATACCCCTTTTTCGGCAAGTTTCAAAGGAGACCTACCGCCGAAGCTTTCAAGTTTCAATAAAATATATACCACCTAACCGCTAGTTTACCATCAATCCGGGAGGTGAGGTTCATCAAGTTACAATATACATAGTGCTATCATCACTAGCTCGTTTCATAGCTTGAGTAACATTGTCAATTTACAACTCATTGATTTCCATTAATGCATAACCTCTAAGCACGTAAATTTAAGAGACGGGAATAATTTTATTTGCCAGAATCCGATATATATTAACAGAAACCAAACAGAAACCAGTGCTATGCAGTCAATTATAATGTCAAAAATACAATCCATACAAGTCCATCCTGGGTCTGAATGGAACAAAATCTGAAATCCTCAAATTCATTCAGACCTCATGCCACTTATAACCTCGTATTGAGTGATCAGCTCAATCGAGACATTACCAGTCAATCCAAATAAATCCAAAGATTCCCAGTCTTCATTCGTCATTTCAACGTCTCCAGTTTGCTTTATAACGTCGTATTATTGGTTGGAATGGTTTTCAAATATATATTTGATCCTGGTCTTTCCAAATAATGAGCGCATTTTTAAAACAATAGCCATTCCTCAGAATTTTCATAACAATATCAAGATTATTTAAACATCGATTTTTTTATTCAAAGGGGAATATATTTTATTTCAAATTTCAACTTGAATCAACGGTTTAAATTGAGGACAATTTACAATTTGGGAAGAATTTACAAATATTTGAATAACTTGAAAAATAGATAATTATGAATAAAACCTTTTATGAAAATATATATATTAAAATAACTAGAGTATGATAAAATAATTTAAATTACAATATATACATATATTTAAATGTTTTACCAATAATAAATAATATAACATAATTTATTTTAGAAACTATAGGTATACATATAATTAACAAATTTTAAAACATAATTGTTTCTCTGTCCCATTTCCAAATTCACAATATATTTTGGAATAATTGTTTTAACAAATTCCATGAACATTTCAGTGTCGATATCAATGCAGTAACCAATTTCAATTCAAACATGCATCACAACCATTTCATCTAAACAACCAATATAATATCATTTCATTAGTTAACAAATGTCGGTGTTTCAGACGAGCAATTAAATTTCCAATAAATAATTAAATGTCAATTCTAAATTAACACCGTAATTAACTTGTATGTCAAATTTAAGCAAACATCAAAAATCAATCACAACCAGACAATCAAATTCATTTCATAATTTAATTTAATAAATATGGGAACAATTCAGTTAATTGTGAGTGAGAAATCCACTCACCTTGATTTCAAACGAGATTAGAATCCAAATTTAACCTAAAAATCTACAGTTCAGAATCAGTCAGTGATAGCTCCATATTGTCCGGAATTTAGATACGATCCCAACAGATCCAACCGTGCGTCAAACTGAGTTGGCATGCAAAAGTTATTGACATTTTAAGATTTGAAATTCAAACTCATACAAAATAAAGATAAAACCTCACTTACTAACAACTATGTGACGTCATCACCTTCTTCCCCCTTCACCCATATACTCCTGTACAATACACTTACAGGAAAAATGAAACCCACCAATGTACATAACTTCTCTCCTCAATCTCTTCCTTGTTTCTCAACGAAACTCGAATAGATGGATCCAATGAATTTCTCTTTGCGCGCACGCTTCCTATCCATCACAATAACTTCAAGCTCGTTCCACCCATAAAATTGCGTCCACCAGCTTCCTCACATATGCACCATGCAGGTTGTGACAATTTTTGTTATGAAATCCACCCAAATTCGCACATAAGATGCTATTCCACGTCACAAACTCGAATACGATGTTCAATTCGTATATCGATCCCTATCTAAATCAAGAATCTCAATCCAAGCTTCTTATCCTTCACTTTAACAATTATCGATACCACTTAAATTCCATCGCACCTCTAAATTTAGGTATGATATCGAAGACAATTAAGATACGAGTACGCTGGAATCAAAACAAGAAAAAAAATTGTGCATATTTTAGGAGATCTAATGTTTTTCTTATAGGATATATAAGAGAAGCGGCCATTGACATTTTCTAAATTTAATTTTTTTTCGTTTGTTGTCATATGAGAAATACAGGGTGCGGCTATTTGTTTCGTTTGTTTCCTGAAAGAAATACAGGGTGCGGCTATTTGTTTCGTTTGTTGTCATATGAGAAAATAACGAAATATAAGAAATCAGTAAACATGAGATGATTAATTTCTAAATTTAATTTTTTTCTATATTTTAGATTTGCAATATTTTCTTTGTCCACCATTAATTATATGTAACCTAAAATATGCCATTTCCTTAGCACCGAAACCCATTGAATATAATTAAATTTATAATGAATGCTTATATTATGATTCGATAAAACCATAAAATATCATATGGACATAATTAGCATTTATTTACACATGCATATACTATTTATTTCAGTTTCTATATATTCATTTTTTTTTTGAATTTAAAAGTTCATTAATTTCATTTATATTCAAATAGAACCTTAAATACTTTATATTAAGCTTCGAAATTTGATTGTTCAGTAACTGTTATTTTGAAAATTAGACTTTTAACTAATCAGTTTGACACATATTATTTCCATCCCTGATTAATGGAATTCAAGTTATGTTGATAGTGATTATTGTATCTACATCAAATAGTGAGAGTAATTTTGATCAAAAAATTCTTCATTGCTATTATTGAAATTGAATCCAAATTAAATGTTCATTCCATTTATAATCATTATTTAATTACATCTATTTGATTACCTAAATGGTTACTAAAATTTTAAAACAAATTTACGTATCAAATTTTTGGTTAGTTATTACATGGATTTGCAGTGTTTGGTTTCAACTGTAATTAAATCTCATTAAGTGTGTGTGTATATATATTTAATTCCACTAAATGGGTTTGATTTAGTTCAGTTCTTTTTTTTATCCAACCTTGAATTTATAGATATAATTGTCGCCTTTCTGTTTATATCCTATTACATTAGTATCTTCCATTTATCACCTAATGTATGGTAACAAAATAATTAATTACAATTAACTGCAATCAATTTATTTGTTATAACTTAAATTGTATATATTATGGATTTCGAATTCCACTTTCCAACAATTTAAATTGAGAATTTTTTTTTATATATAATCAATTCATTTTAAATATTAATAATACATTATAAATTGCCAATTTCAAATAATTATCTTTAACTAATTTTCAAACTTATCAACTTTATTTAAATCAAAATAAAATTCAGTTTACTTAGTAAATCAAGTTTTACTCATATTAAATTCCAATTTCGACTATTTAACAAATATTCAATTTGAATTCCAATTATAAATTAATTAAATCCAAATTTTCAGATATTTAATATTATGTTTTCAACTTTCCATACTTATCAATATAAACAAATTCAAAAATTTGATTGAAATCAATACAAGTAACAATGTCACAATAAATTGAATTTCAATACTTAACCATTTAATTGAGCTTACATCATAAATCTTTACAATTAAATCATTAAATTTTTTATTTATAGCCATCGACTATTCAAAAATCATATTAAATTTAATAATGTAAATTATCGCAAAATCTCAGGTTGTTACATGGTACCTTCCTGAATTCGATAAAAATCGAATTTCGTCGTATAACTCTCTTTCGAATATGTATTCGATCGATGTTCCCAATGTCGGAATAAACCCACCATTTCAGGTTAACTCAATTTCTAAATTCATTTTTGAATTTATCACTTCCACATTTACTAATTTCCTTTTTCCACCATTCCTATTAGCAAAACGTTTGCTTTTAAATCATTATTCACTTTAAAATGTGAATATTATTTCCTTATAGAAATCTGGACTCATTATGTCAATATATTCTTGATTTTTATAGTAAATACCATTTTAGTTTAAAATTCCACCTATTGAGATATTTTATAACTTTATACTTCGCATTTCATTTCATAAACTCCGTTATAAGTTATGACTTAATCTCGAATATATATATATATATTGGATTATAAATTATTTGTTTCAAAATCAATATTAACTATCTTGTCAAATCTGGAATTTATATAATTTAGAAACTAAATTATTCTATTAATATTCGACATAGTCGAATAATTATAAATCCTTATGGATTTATTTTCATTCTATCCACATTTCGAATATCAAAATAAATTTCATTGCTTCCTCTTTTGAAACGATTCCCATTTCCCTTATCTGAATTTCATTCCTGAATTTCATTCCTGAATACACATTCTTTAAATTATTTAATAATAATTATTTAATAATTATTATTTAATGCCATTTATAAATATCGTTAATAAATTAACTACTTGTTTTATTATGATTAAAACAAGTCACTAAAACCTCAAATTCTTTTCTAATATATTTGAATGGGGATTGTTATTGACACTCCAAGTATTGTTAAGGGAGGGATCAATTTAAAAATAAAAAAGAATCTGTTAAGGGGAGTATCAATGCAGAGAGCACCCCCCCCTTAACAAATAAAGTTTATTTTACCAAATTAGTCTTCATTACAATAATCCTTTTTTTAGCTGTTAATTTAAAAAAAATTATATGGTATATTAGTCGAACTGCATCGGATTTTTATATCAAATTTTCAATAATCTCATTTGTCGATTACTTTTTTTAAATAATTTCATTTCTCATTTGCCGATCACTTTTTTTAAATAATTTAATTTCTCATATGTTAAATTATCAGTAATCTCATTTGTTTCACATCTTCGTTTGAGCCATTATTTCTCCCTAAATGATCGCTTTTTTTCGTTTGCAAATAATTTAGAGATTTGGTTTTTTGCATTTGAAATTGATTCGGATTTGGGATGGTAACTGATATTATTACCAGGGTAAAAGGGAAGATAAAAAATTAAGTACATGACTCCCCCTAACATTTTTTTATGATTGGAGTGTTTTTAAAAATTGACCCCTCCCCCCTTAACGATATTTGGAGTGTCAATAACAACACCCATTTGAATATGGTTTACGGTATTTAAAAAAATATTATTTCAGGTCAATGTAATTCAAACATCCCAATCACACTATAATCAATCACATATTATTTATCACATCATATAATACAATATATGAAAAACAACAATAATTGTTGAGGAATCCAGTCGGATTCCTCCAACCTGTTTCCCTGCATCCACAAATGTTAATCAACAGATATAATATCAATTCCATATAAATAGAATCAATAATAAATAAACGATGTTGAATATATATACATAACCATCAAACTATTTATTTGTAAATCATCCAAACAACCATCACACACTGCATTCAATCATTTTTATTAATATTAAAAATGTTTATAAAATTATAGAATTGGACAGAGTTAGTGTGACGCCTCACGTCCATTAAGGTCACTCACAAAGGGAATGCCTTAATGTTGGTGGAGTGTTATTGTGTATAGAACAGAAAAGTAAACAAGACAGATAAAAATATTGGTACTTGGAAAATAAAAACCACTTTTATTGCAGCGGAGAAATAGTTTGGTTACATTACATCAAAAACCAACTACAAAACTAAATACACTTATTATCTATCTTGACAAGTAAGTTCTAAGTACATAAAATAAAAGACATAACCCCAACATAAAATAGCCATAAACAAGATAGGTTGAACTTTACTTCAGCAATCCAAGCAACTTCCAAAAGTGAGAGATAAAGCTGTCAAAATCAAGATCCAATAGTACTAGTCTCACCCTGAGCACCTGTAGGGGGGGAGGAAGAAAAGAGGTCGAAACAAAGGGGGTCAGACATAAAGTCTGGCGAGTTCAATAACTTTAACAATATAATCATTAAAGTAACTAGGATAAGGCATAAGCTGGAAAATAAGGAAATGACTGTGAACAAATGGGCATGGCAGAGCAAACAAAGGGAATAAAATGAACAAAGATAACGTTAAAGGCGCACCTAATCGCTATAAGATAATTACTACATTACACCACACTAAACACCCTAAAAGTTGTTCCCGCCTACAAAACCTAAAAATGATAATGGTAGTTTCATGTACCCCGTAGCTGCCTTCATAGGTGTTGTCTGCCCCTATCTCCACTTGGTATACCCACTACCCACATTCGATCGGCTCCTTAACTCGTAGATACCCGTGCTGGCCCCACAGTAGGGTGTAACACTCCCCAAAGTGGCAACCCGATACCACCAAAAATGCACGGCTTATATCTACATGATGCAACAACGTCTTACCTACTAGCCCGGGGCCACACACGCACATGACCCCGTTGGACTTGTGTTGCCACCGCTAACCCGTTTTGACCTCTTACAATCAAACCCTGTACGCGTGTCCCGTCCTCGACTTGGGTCGAGCCCACAAAGATACTTAATGGGTTACTGGTTTGAAAAGGGCCCCCATGTATGACACAAGCTTTCCACCTATGCTTGGTCCCCTCTAAGGTTTTCCCCACTTAACCCCATTCTTATTCATGTCTTCTTACATGTTTCAATCTAGGTTAAGTGCATCTAATCGTATTTCACATGCCACCCAAGGCACCCTCTTAATTTCACATGCCACCCAAGGCACCAACTTAACCCCCCAGTCCCACCACATGTTTATCTGGTTAAGTGTTTCTTAATTCATTAAAACCGTAACCTTGTAAAGACCTCCCACATTAGACTGGCATTTGTGGCTGCTGGATCTGCTGGGCAGGTCCGGGCAGTCTTACACCACAAACGAGCCTAACCTCATGTCTTTACAACTGTTACACATTTAATTCATTTTATTCGTGTCTTTAACCTCGTGTCTTAGGCGGTTTATTATTACACATCTTTATTTAACCCCAAATTGGATTAATATCCCTATTCAAATTTGTAAATAAAATCCAGATATACTTATGTCCACAATTGTCACCTAAATTATGTCCATAAATACCAATTTTTCCAATTAATGTCTTAAATTAATTATATGTCTTTTTAAGACCATTTATGCCAATTCTCAATATGTGTATATTCAACATTACCCCCATCGTACCTACATTATTCGTTCATTTATCATAACATATATATATATATATATATATATATATATATATATATATATATATATATATATATATTAGACTAGCAATTAGTCTAATGACATAAAAGGAAAGAAACATCGCAAATTTGCATAACACACAAAATGGATCTAACTTACTAATAAGGATTACAATATATCTTGCATAAACTTGGTATTGTCATGAATCTAAACATAGGCTAAAAGGTGTGAACTTGCATATATGAATATAGTTTTCACCCAAAACTTGCATATACGAATATAGTTTTCACCCAAAACTTGCATAGGCCATAGTCACAAACTTGCATAAAACTATGTATGTCAGAGATCTAAATCTAAAGGTGTAAACTTGCATATATGTGAATCCAATTTCTACCTAGACTTGCATATAGTCATCGTATTTGGTTCACATGTAAACTATGTACAATTCACATAGAAACTAGCATATAATCTGCACCTAAACTTGCATTTACAATGATGTCAAACATGAATCAGGTTGAACATAGATGATTGGGTATATACAAAGGTATTCACAACAAAAACTATCATTATGAAAAACTAGCATACATTCACAAAATATCGCATTTTTCCCAATGTTTTACAAACATAACCATATATCCCAAATTATAACTCAACCTAACTATCTTGTTAATTATCTTATTAAAGAAATCGAACTCACAACTCAAAGAAGGTCTTGAGTTATGGGATCTGAATTCTGAAATTGATTTAGCTCGCCTTTGAAGTAGAAAAATTTGTTGTTATAGACTTGAGTTGAATTGAGTTGATTAGCTTTACTTTTCCTCTAGTTGATGATGACTATTCTAGGTTGCAAGGTAAGAGCATGACGATCATGGTTCTAATTTTGATTTGGTTTTAGGGTTTGAGTCTACATGTGTTTATATATAATTTAGGATTAATTTAGGCCATCCGATCAACCTAGAATCAATCAAGACCATCCAGTAAAGATAGGGTGAAATCTCAGCCCTAATGACTCATCACTGAGTCACAAAATCGTCATCTTTCAGATCTGCCCGGGGGAGGGGGGGCGGTCGACCCCCAGGTCGACCTGTAGGGGGGAGGTCGACCCCCTGGTCGACCTGGGTCCTGGGCGGGAATTTTTTCGCCCAACCCGCTTATGACTTCTGATTTGAATTTTGAATCTGTTTTCAAGCTGTTTGAATTTATTTGAATTTTCTGGAAACTTCCGACAGCCATAACTTCTTCATACGAAGTACAATTTACGCAAACTCGGACACTATCTCAACCAGAATTCCGAAACGAACACAATGGCATAACCCGTTTCCCTTAATTCTCACATTTTAAATTAAGTATTGTTTAATTCGTTACTTTATGTTAACAGAAAACACAGGGTGTTACATTCTCCCCTCCTTAAAGGATTTCGACCCCGAAATCTTCAAGTCACGAAGAATACATATCCTACCATCCAATCGTCCATCCACTCAACCATCAAACACAGGCATCCATTATCCTTAAAAGACTTCTAATGCTTTCATGTTTATATGCACAGTGTGTGTACATGTCCGTATCTAATGTAAAATCAGGCGGTCTACTAATTCAGTTGACCTCCTTAATGCAGATTATGATAGTGCCATGCGTCCATTATGTATGCAAAAGATCCCTAATGATACATATTATTTCTACATGCATGCGCACCCATTCATCCGAATGCAGCATTCATATGATAATACAACCATTATACATCTATTAATCTAAATAAACACACATTTATATGCAGTATGAAAGTGATTGGGCCGATCTAGTGCCTATATGCATCCACAAGCAACCACTAGCAAACACTTGCATCCGTTAGCATCCATCAATCATAACAAGTTTCAAATACATGTTACATCCATTGGCCTCTACCTAAGGATAAAGAATACGACCGAGGAGATACACTAAAAAGGTAGATACAAGCTTGAATAAACTTAAGGAAAAAGAGATCAAAGATGTACCCTCAAAAAGAAAAGGGTAGGATGCACGTATTTTTGCCTCAGTCTCCCAAGTCGCGTCTTCCTCGGCGTCGCTCCATTGAACTTTGACAAGCTTAACTTCACGGTTGCGTAGCTTTTTGACTTCCATCCCCAAGATACGAGTTGGAACTCTCCTCACAGTCGCTTCTCGTTCCACTTCGACTTCCTCTAGTATACTTGGCTCCACAACTTCTGCCGACCCATGTAAGCACTTTCGTAGCTGAGAGACATAAAAACATTATGAACTCCAACCAGTCTTTTAGGTAGCTCTACTCTATAGGCCATCGTCCCAATCCTTTCAATGATAGGAAATGGTCCTACGAATCGTGGTGCCAACTTTCCTACGGACCCAAAGCAGATGACATTCCTCAAAGGAGATACTTTAAGGAACACCTTATCCCCAACTTCAAACTCAAGGTCAGTCCTTCTCTTGTCTGCGTAGGATTTCTGTCTATCTTGGGTAGTCTTCATTCTCCTTCGTATCAAGTCCACTTTCTCTCAAGTCTCTCTAATCATGTCCGGCCCAAGTATAAGTTTATTTGTGGACTCCCACCAACAAGTTGGTGATCGACATGGCCTTCCATACAAAGCTTCGAAGGGTGCCATGCCTATAGTGGCTTGGTAGCTATTGTTATAAGCGAACTCCACCAAAGGGAGATGATCCTCCCAAGATCCTCCAAAGTCAAGAATGCACAGTCTCAAAAGATCTTCCAGTACTCTGTTCACCCTTTCTGTCTGACCATCGGTTTGAGGGTGACAGGTTGTGCTTAAACATAAATGTATGCCTACAGCCTCTTGAAAACTCCTCCAGAACTCGCTTGTAAAGAAAGGGTCTCGGTCACTCGCTATTCTGGAGGGTATCCCATGGAGTCGAACTATCTCCTTAAGATAAATGGAGGCTAAAGACGAGGCGGTCCTCCTAACCTTGACAGGTATAAAATGAGCGCTTTTCGTGAGCCTGTCCACTATTACCCAAATACCAGTATTGCCCATTCTTGACCAAGGCAACCCATCAACAAAGTCCATGGAGATGCTTTCCCATTTCCATTGCGGAATTTCTAGAGGATGAAGCAAACCGCCAGGCTTCTTCTGCTCCGCCTTGACTTGCTGGAATATCATGCATTTCGAAACAAATTCAGCTACATCCCTCTTCATGCCATTCCAAAAGAAAACTCTTTTGATATCTTTATACATCTTGTCTCCACCGGGGTGTATGGTCATCTTGGAATGGTGTGCTTCTTCCAGAACCATCTTCACCAAATCCCTTGCTTGCGGGACGCATAGTCTTCCACCCCGTCTCAACCAACCCTTATCATCGATGGAGTATCTGTTGAGGTGACTAGAAGTCTCCCCCCTAATCAGCTTATCTATCACATCAACTAGTTGAGGGTCTTCACGTTGCGCGGTTCCTATTGAGTCCAACAAAGTAGGTCGCACCTCTAGCATTGCCATCAAGCCAGTTACATATCAACAGAGGGTCTAAAATCAAAATTTGTTATGTACTCCGAACTTTGCCTTTCTACAAAGAGAGGACTTAAGGTCAGCTTCTTTCTACTTAGGGCATCTGCTACTACATTGCCCTTGCCAGGAGTATAGGAGATCTCAAAGTCGTATGAGGCGAGAAACTCCATCCATCTTTTCTGCCTTATATTGAGGTCTTTCTACGGGAAAAGGTACTTCAATGATTTATGGTCAGTATACAACTCAAATTTCTCACCTAAGAGATAGTGGCGTCAAGACTTAAGAGCAAAAACGATGGCTGCTAACTCTAGATCGTGGGTTGGCTAGTTTTTCTTATGCACTTTTAATTGCCTTCCACCATAAGCTACTACCTTCCCCTCTTGCATCAAAACAACGCCTAGTCCCGTATCGCATATATCTGTGTATACCATAAACATATTGCTCCCATCTGGTAATGTCAAAATTGGGGTTGTTGCCAGAGCCCTCTTCAATCGTTGAAAAGCGACTTCGCAATCCAAATCCCAAGTAAAAGTCAGGTTCTTCTCCGTTAACCTTGTAAGTGGAGCTGAGATTTTCGCAAAGTCTTTAATGAACTTGCGATAAAAGCCTGCTAGTCCAAGAAAACTTCAGACTTCGGTTGCATTCTTTGGAACCTTCCAATCCTGGACCGCAACTACTTTTGCGGGGTCCACAGCTAACCCTTCTTTGGACACCACATGCCCAAGAAATCTTACTTCTTTTCTCCAGAAGTGGCACTTAGAGAATTTTGCTTTTAACTGATGTGCACGAAGAGTATCCATGACTTCCCTTAAATGCAAAGCATGCCCTTCCTCATTCTTGAAGATAATCAGAATATCATCTACGAAGACCACCATGAATTTATTGAGAAATTCCCAGAACACTCTATTCATCAAATCGATGAAATAAGCGGGTGCGTTTGTCAAGCCGAAAGGCATGATGAGTCATTCGAAGAAACCATCTGGGGTTCTGAATGCGGTCTTATAAGTGCTATCTTCAGCCACTCTCTGCTGATGAAATCTGGTAGCCAGATCTAATTGGGAGAAAATTGTTGCACCTACAAGCTGATCGAACAAATCGTCTATTCTTGGCAGTGGGTGCCTATTCTTCTTGGTCAGCTTGTTTATCTCTCTATAATCAACGCATAGGCGAAGTGAACCATCCGCTTTAGTTGCGAACACCACTGGAGCACCCCATTCAGAAATACTCCGCCTTATAAACCCTTTTTCTAGCAGCTCCTTAACTTGCTTGCTAAGCTCCTTTCTCTCCCTTGGAGCCATGTGCCTAACGGGTAAAGCAACGAGTTTTGCGTTATCAACTAGGTATATGCGGAAGTATATCTCCCGCTTCGGAGGCAAGCCCTCTACTTCCTCAAAGACATCCGAGTATTCACGGAACACTCTAACAGACTGCAAATCCTCAACAGACGCGTCAAGCGATTCTATATAACTTAGCATAACAGAATTCATGGGATTACAAGAGATTTCGAGAGTGTTGCCCAAGCGAGTCATAAGCCTAACCTCTATCTTTTCACAATCCAGGACGGCTCCATTACTTGATAACCAATCCATGCCCAAAATTAACCCATAGCCCGTGAAGCCCAAAACATAAGCCTCACATCTAAACCCAACGCTAAGTACAGAAATTTCCAAATCCAAACAAATCATCGACAAATAGGATGAGCCCCCAATTGGATTTGAAACAACTAAGGGATCCTCTACTATACTGTGTTTAGGTGTAGTGACTCAACTAAAGCAGTAGATATAAAAGAGTGCGATGCGCCAGAATCAAAGAGTGTGCGAACAGAATGATCCAAAAGATAAATTAAACTTTCAACGGAAATCGTTCTACCTCGTTCTTGCAGCGGTGGGGCCATGAGAGCCTGGACCTACCCCCTTGCCTGCCCGGTGCCATGAGAGCCTGAATCTGCCCTCCAGAGGTAGTCCCTGCGCTCTGCCCTTTCTTTGGGCAGTCCCTAATCAGATGTCCTGCCTCGCCAAAGTGGAAACAACCAGTCTTCTTCTTCTTCCTACAGCCTTTGCTCAGATGGCCTGGTGTCCCACAATTAAAGTATCTTTTCTTTCCCTTTCCATTGTTGTCTTTACCACCCTTCTTGTTCTGGTGTTGCTGTTGTGGTTTCTTTTGATCCCCTTTCTTTTCGGGTGCCTTATTAGCATTGGCGCCTTTCTCCTCTTCATGCATAAGCGCCATGTCAACTAGTCGCTCAAAGGTGGCCCCCATAGGGATGTGTGTCATAGCTAACCCATGTAGAGGCTCACTCAAACCCTTAACAAATCTCAAGGCCTTCTTTTCGGTTGTATTCACCAAGTCCAAGCCAAATCTCGCCAATTGATTGAACTTGTTGATGTACTCTTTCACTGCTATATTTCCCTGCCTCAGTGCCAAAAACCTTTCCATGTGTAAATTCTCTTCGGCTCGTGTGAGAAACTTTGCCTCAAACCTTCGCCTGAAATCCGGCCATGTATCAACTGGACGCTCTCCATTAGTGACCTCCCACCAAAACGCATCCTTCATTAACCAGGCAGCTAACTGGACCTTTCTTCCATCTTCTACCTTAAAGATTCCAAACAATTCTTCCACCTCCTTTAGCCAATTTCGAGCTTCAACAAACGTCTCGACCCATGAAAAGGTTTTCCGCCCATTGTCCGAAAGTCCTTGCATATCTTTGCGAAAGTATCAACACGGGGAGGAGGAGGAGAAGGAGCATTTGCTGGGCCTGCGACATTGGCCCTAGCTTCCAGATACCTTCTAAACCATCCTGGTATCGGTATCCCTTCGACTATCTCGGGAATTCCAGACATGCTGGAAAGAAAATGAAGAGATTCAAAAGGAGAATTCGAAAGAAAGATATATGGCTCTTTGGGGGATATGTTTTTAAAATAAACTTTTCTCTTGAAAATACTTTCCTTAAAACATATTTTTGAAAGCATTTCTTTATAAAATGCTTTTTGAAAAATAGTTTTTCAAAATATCTTATCTGTTCTGGTAACCTTCAGCTCTGATACCACGTGTGACACCCCACCTCCGTTAAGGTCACTCACAAAGTGAATGCCTTAATTTTGGTGGAGCGTTTATTGTGTATAGAACAGAAAAGTAAACAAGACAGATAAATATATTGGCACTTGAAATACAAAAAACCACTTTTATTGCAGCGGAGAAATAGTTTGGTTACATCACATCCAAAAACCAACTACAAAACCAAATACACTTATTATCCATCTTGACAAATAAGTTCTGAGTACATAAAATAAAAAACATAACCCCAACATAAAATAGCCATAAATAAGATAGGCTGAACTTTACTTCAGCGATCGAGCAACTTCCAAAAAGAGAGAAATAAAGCTGTCCAAATCAAGCTCCACTAGTGCTAGTCCCACCCAGAGCTCCCGAGGGGGGGGGAAGGAAGAAAAGAGGTGGAAGCAAAGGGGGTTAGACATAAAGTCTGGCAAGTGCAATAACTTTAACAATATAATCATTAAGTAACTAGAATAAGGCATAAGCTGGAAAATAAGGAAATGACTGTGAACCAATGGGCATGTCAGAGCAAAAAAAGGAATAAGATGAACAAAGATAACGTTAACGGCGCACCTAATCATTATAAGATAATTACTTCATTGCACCACACCAAGCACCTTAAAAGTTGACACCGCCTACCAAAATTAATAACGATAATGATAGTTTCATGTACCCCTAGCTGCCTTCATAGGTGCCGTTTTGCCCTATCTCCACTAGGTGTACCCACTACCCCCATTCGATCGGCTCCCTAACTCGTAGATACCCATGCTGACCCCACAGTGGGTGTATCACTCCCGAAAGTGGCAACCCGATACCACCAAAATTGCATGGCTTATACCTACACGATGCAACAACATCGCACCTACCAGTCCGGGGCCACACACGCACCTGACCCCGTTGGACTTGCGTTGCCACCGCTAACCCGTTTTGACCTCTTACAATCAAACCTAGTACGCGTGTCCCGTCCTCGACTTGGGTCAAGCTCACAAAGATACTTAATGGGTTATTGGTTTGAAAAAGGCCTCCATGCATGATATAAGCTTTCACCTATGCTTGGTCCCCTCTAAAGTTTTCCCCACTTAACCCCATTCTTATTCATGTCTTCTTACATGTTTCAATCTTGGTGCATCTAATCGTATTTCACATGCCACCCAAGGCACCCTCTTAATTTCACATGCAACCCATGGCACCCACTTAACCCCCTATGTCCCACCACATGTTTATTTGGTTAAGTGTTTCTTAGTTCATTAACACCGTAACCTTGTAAAGACCTCCCACATTAGACTGGCATTTGTGGCTGCTGGATTTGCTGGGCAGGTCCGGGCAGTCTTACACCACAAACGATCCTATCCTCGTGTCTTTACAACTGTTACGCATTTAATTCATGCCTTTGACCTCTCACATTAGAATGGCATTTGTGGCTGCTGGATTTGCCGGGCGGGTCCGGGCAGTTTTACACCAAAAAAAGAGTCTAACCATGTGTCTTAGGCGGTTTACTGTTACACATCTTTATTTAACCCCAAATTGGATTAATATTCCATTTAAATTTTGTTAATAAATTCCAAATATACTTATATCCGTAATTGTCACCTAAATTATGTCCATAAATACCAATTTTTCCAATTAATGTCTTAAATTAATTATATGCCTTTTTAAGGCCATTTATGCCAATTCTCAATATGTGTATATTCAATATTACCCCCATCATCCCCACGTTTTTCGTTCGCTTATCATAACATATATATATATATATATATATATATATATATATATTAGACCAGCAATTAGTCTAATGACATAAAAGGGAAGAAACATCGCAAATTTGCATAACACACAAAATGGATCTAACTTACTAATAAGTATTACAACATATCTTGCATAAACTTGGTATTGTCATGAATCTAAACATAGGCTAAAAGGTGTGAACTTCCATATATAAATATAGTTTTCACCCAAAACTTGCATATATGAACATAGTTTTCACCCAAACTTGCATAGGCCATAGTCACAAACTTGCATAAAACTTTGTATGTCATAGATCTAAATCTAAAGGTGTAAACTTGCATATATGTGAATCCAGTTTCTACCTAAACTTGCATATAGTCATCTTATTGGGTTTACATGTAAACTATGTACAATTCACATAGAAACCAACATATAATCTGCACCCAAACTTGCATATATAATGATGTCAAACATGAATCAGGTTGAACATAGAAGTTGGGTATATACAAAGGGATTCACAACAAAAACTATCATTATGAACAACTAGCATACATTCACAAAATATCGCATTTTTTCCAATGTTTTACAAACATAACCATATAACCCAAATTATAACTCAACCTAATTATCTTGCTAATTATCTTATTAAAGAAATCGAACTCACAACTCAAAGAAGGTCTTGAGTTATGGGATCTGAGTTCTGAAATTGATTTAGCTCGCCTTTGAAGTAGACAAATTTGTTGTTATAGACTTGAGTTGAATTGAGTTGATTAGCTTTACTTTTCCTCTAGTTGATGACGGCTATCTAGGTTGCAAGGTGATAGGATGACGACCATGGTTCTAATTTTGATTTGGTTTTAGGGTTTGAGTCTACATGTGTTTATATAGAATTTAGGATTAATTTAGGCCATCCGATCAACCTAGAATCAATCAAGACCATCCGGTCAAGATAGGGTGACACCTCAGCCCTAATGACTCAGCACTGAGTCACAAAATCGTCATCTTTTAGATCTGCCTGAGGGGAGGGGGAATGGTCGACCCCCAGGTAGACCTGTAGGGGGAGGTCGACACTAGGGTCGACCCCCTGGTCGACTTGGGTCCTGGGCGGGAATTTTCCCGCCCAGCCCGCTTCTGACTTCTGATTTGAATTTTGAATCTGTTTTCTAACTGTTTGAATTTATTTGAATTTTCTGGAAACTTCCGACAGCTATAACTTCTTCATACTAAGTCCAATTTACACAAACTCGGACTCTATCTCAACCAGAATTCTGAGAAGAACACAATGGCGTAACCCGTTTCCCTTAATTCTCACATTTTAAACTAAGTATTGTTTAATTCGTTAGTTTATTTTAACAGAAAACACGGGGTGTTACAGATAGGTTGTGCTTAAACATAGTTGTGTGCCTACGGCCTCTTGCAAACTCCTCCAGAACTCACTTGTAAAGATAGGGTCTCGATCACTCACTATGTTGGAGGGTATCCCATGGAGTCGAGCTATCTCCTTAAGATAAGTGGAGGCTAAAGACGAGGCGGTCCTCCTACTCTTGACAGGTATAAAATGAGCGCTTTTTGTGAGCCTGTCCACTATTACCCAAATACCAGTATTGCCCCTTCTTGACCTAGGCAACCCATCAACAAAGTCCATCGAGAAGCTTTCCCATTTCCATTGCGGAACTTCTAGAGGATAAAGCAAATCGCCAGGCTTCTTCTGCTCCACCTTGACTTTCTGGCATATCATGCATTTTGAAACAAATTCAGCTACATCCCTCTTCATGCCGTTCTAAAAGAAAACTATTTTGATATATTTATACATCTTGTCTCCACCGGGGTGTATGGTCATCTTGGAATGGTGTGCTTCTTCCAGAACCATCTTCATCAAATCTCTTGTTTGTGGGACGAATAGTCTTCCATCCCGTCTCAACCAACCCTTATCATCTACAGAGTATCTATTGAGGTGACTAGAAGTCTCTCCCCTAATCAGTTTATCTATCACATCAACTAGCTAAGGGTCTTCACGTTGCGCGGTTCCTATTGAGTCCAACAAAGTAGGCCGCACCTCTAGCATTGCCATCAAGCCAGTCACAAAATCAACAGAGGGTCAAAAATCAAAATTTGCTATGTACTCCAAACTTTTCCTTCTACAAAGAGAGGACTTAAGGTCAGCTTCTTTCTACTTAGGTAGTCTGCTACTACATTGCCCTTGCCAGGAGTATAGGAGATATCAAAGTCGTATGAGGCAAGAAACTCCATCCATCTTTGCTGCCTTAGATTGAGGTCTGCGAGAAAAGGTACTTCAACGATTTATGTTCAGTATACAATTCAAATTTCTCACCTAAGAGATAGTGGCGCCAAGACTTAAGCGCAAAAACGATGGCTGCTAACTCTAGGTCGTGGGTTGGGTAGTTTTTCTCATGCACTTTCAACTGCCATCCACCATAAGCTACTACCTTCCCCTCTTGCATTAAAACAACGCATAGTCCCGTACCGCATGCATCTGTGTATACCGTAAACATCTTGCTCCCATCTGGTAATGTCAAAACTGGGGCTGTTGTCAGAGCACTCTTCAACCATTGGAAAGCGACTTCGCAATCCAAATCCCAAGTGAAAGTCAGGTTCTTCTTCGTTAACCTTTTAAGTGGAGCTGAGATTTTCGCAAAGTCTTTAATGAACTTGCGATAAAAGCCTGCTAGTCCAAGAAAACTTCGGACTTCGGTTGCATTCTTTGGAACCTTCCAATCCTGGACCGCAACTACTTTTGCGGGGTCCACAGCTAACCCTTCTTTGGACACCACATACCGAAGAAATCTTACTTCTTTTCCCCAGAAGTGGCACTTGGAGAATTTTGCTTTTAACTGATGTGTACAGAGAGTATCCATGACTTCCCTTAAATGCAAAGCATGCTTTTCCTCATTCTTCGAGAAAATCAGAATATCATCTACGAAGACCACCACAAATTTGTTGAGAAATTCCTGGAACACTCTATTCATCAAATCAACGAAATAAGCAGGTGCATTTGTCAAGCCATAAGGCATGACGAGTCATTCGAAGAAACCGTCCGGGGTTCTGAATGCGGTCTTATCAATGCTATCTTCAGCCACTCTTAGCTGATGAAATCTGGTAGCCAGATCTAATTGGGAGAAAATTGTTGCACCTACAAGCTGATCGAACAAATCGTCTATTCTTGGCATTGGGTGTCTATTCTTCTTGGTCAACTTGTTTAGCTCCCTATAATCAACGCACAGGCGAAGTGAACTGTCCGCTTTGGTTGCGAACACCACAAGAGCACCCTATTCAGAAATACTCCGCCTTATAAACCCTTTTTCTAGTAGCTCCTTAACTTACTTGCTAAGCTCCTTTCTCTCCCTTGGAGCCATGTCTAACGGGTAAAGAAACGGGTTTTGCGTTATCAACTAGGTATATGCGGAAGTCTGTCTCCCGCTTCGGAGGCAAGCCCTCTACTTCCTCAAAGACATCCGAGTATTCATGAACCACTCTAACAGACTGCAAATTCTCAACAGACGCGTCAAGCGATTCTAGATAACTCAGTATAACAGAATTCATGGGATTACAAGAGATTTCGAGAGTGTTGCCCAAGCGAGTCATAAGCCTAACATCTCTCTTTTCACAATCCAGGATGGCTCCATTACTAGATAACCAATCCATGCCCAGAATTAAGCCATAGCCCGTGAAGCCCAAAACATAAGCATCACATCTAAACCCAACGCTAAGTATAGAAATTTCCAAATCCAAACAAATCATCGACAAATAGGCTGAGCCCCCAATTGGATTTGAAACAACTAAGAAATCCTCTACTATACTGGTGTTTAAGTGTAGTGACTCAACTAAAGCAGTAGATATAAAAGAGTGCGATGCACCAGAATCAAAGAGTGTGCGAATAGGATGATCAAAAAGATAAACTAAACTTTCAACGGAAATCATTCTACCTCATTCTTGCAGCGGTGGGGCCATGAAAGCCTAGACCTAGCCCCTTACCTGCCCTGGTGCCATGAGAGCCTGAATCTGCCCTCCAGAGGTAGGCCCTGCTCTCTGCCCTTTCTTTGGGTAGTCCTTAGTCAGATGTCCTGCCTCGCCACAGTGGAAACAACCAGTATTCTTCTTCTTCCTACAGCCTTTGCTCAGATGGCCTGGTGTCCCACAATTAAAGCATCTTTTCTTTCCCTTGCCATTGTTGTCTTTACCACCCTTCTTGTTCTGCTGTTGCTTTTGTGGCTTCTTTTGATCCCCTTTCTTCTTAGGTGCCTTATTAGCATTGGCATCTTTCTCCTCTTCATGCATAAGCGCCATGTCAACTAGTCTCTCAAAGGTGGCCCCCATAGGGATGTGGGTCATAGCTAACCCATGTAGCGGCTCGTTTAAACCCTTAAAAAATCTCAGGGCCTTCTTTTCGGGTGTATTTACCAAGTCCAAGACAAATTTCACCAACTGATTGAACTTGTTGACGTACTCTTTCACTGATAGATTTCCCTGCCTCAATGCCAAAAACCTTTCCATGTATAGATTCTCTTCGGCCCGTGAGAGAAACTTTGCCTCAAACCTACGCCTGAAATCTGGCCATTTATCAACTGGACGCTCTCCATTAGTGACCTCCCACCAAAACGAGGCCTCATCCTTCATTAACCAGACAGCTAACTGGACCTTTCTTCCATCTTCTACCTCAAAGATTTCAAACAATTCTTCCACCACCTTTAGCCAATTTCGAGCTTCAACAAACGTCTCCAACCCGTGAAAAGTTTTTTCGCCCATTGCCCGAAAGTCCTTGCATATCTTTGTAAAAGTATAAACACGGGGAGGAGGAGGAGGAGCATTTGCTAGGCCTGCGACATTGGCCCTAGCTTCCAGATACCTTCTAAACCATCTTGGTATCGGTATACCCTCGGGTATCTCGGGATTTCCAGACATGCTGAAAAGAAAATAAAGAGATTCAAAAGGAGAATTCGAAAGAAAGTTATATGGCTCTTGGGGGTTACGTTTTTAAAAAAAACTTTTCTCTTGAAAATACTTTCCTTAAAACATACTTTTGAAAGTATTTCTTTATAAAATGCTTTTTGAAAAATAGTTTTTCAAAATTCATATCTGGTCTGGTAACCTTCAGCTCTGATACCACGTGTCACACCCCACGTCCAATAAGGTCACTCACAAAGGGAATGCCTTAATGTTGATGGAGCGTTTATTGTGTATAGAACAGAAAAGTAATCAAGACTGATAAATATATTGGTACTTGGAAAATAAAAACCACTTTTATTGCAGCGGAGAAATAGTTTGGTTACATCACATCAAAAACCAACTACAAAACTAAATACACTTATTATCCATCTGGACAAATAAGTTATGAGTACATAAAATAAAAGAAATAACCCCAACATAAAATAGCCATAAATAAGATAGGTTGAACTATACTTCAGCAATCCAAGCAACTTCCAAAAGCGAGAGATAAAGCTGTCCAAATCAAGCTCCGCTAGTACTAGTTCCACACAGAGCACCTGGGGAGGGGGGAGGAAGAAAAGAGGTGGAAAAAAAGGGGGTTAGACAAAAAGTTTGGTGAGTGCAATAACTTTAACAATATAATCATTAAAGTAACTAGGATAAGGCATAAGCTGGAAAATAAGGAAATGACTGTGAACAAATGGGCA
Source organism: Allium sativum (assembly GCA_030737875.1). NCBI lineage: Eukaryota > Viridiplantae > Streptophyta > Magnoliopsida > Asparagales > Amaryllidaceae > Allium > Allium sativum. The sequence continues at coordinate 414,520,052 of CM060913.1, read as the reverse complement.
TGACAGAGCAAACAAAGGAAAATAAGATGAACAAAGATAACGTTAAAGGCGCACCTAATCACTATAAGATAATTACTACATTACACCACACCAAACACCCTAAAAGTTGATCCCGCCCACAAAACTTAATAATGATAATGGTAGTTTCGTGTACCCCTAGCTGCCTTCATAGGTGCCGTCTGACCCTATCTCCACTAGGTGTACCCACTACCCCCATTCGATCGGCTCCCTAACTCGTAGATACCCATGTTGGCTCCACAGTGGGGTGTGTCACTCCCCAAAGTGGCAACCCAGTACCACCAAAAATGCACGGCTTATATCTACACGATGCAACAACATCTTACCTACCAGCCCGGGGCCACACACGCACATGAACACGTTGGACTTGCGTTGCCACCACTAACCCGTTTTGCCTTCTTACAATAAAACCCAGTACGCGTGTCCCGTCCTCGACTTGGGTCGAGCCCACAAAGATAATGGGTTACTGGTTTGAAAAGGGCCCCATGTATGATACAAGCTTTCCACCTATGCTTGGTCCCCTCTAAGGTTTTCCCAACTTAACCCCATTCTTATTCGTGTCTTCTTACATGTTTCAATCTTAGTTAAGTGCATCTAATCGTATTTCACATGCCACCCAAGGCACCCTCTTAATTTCACATGCCACCCAAGGCACCCACTTAACCTACATGTCCCACCACATGTTATTTGGTTAAGTGTTTCTTAATTCATTAAAACCGTAACCTTGTAAAGACCTCCCACATTAGACTGGCATTTGTGCTGCTGGATTTGCCGGGCATGTCCGGGCAGTCTTACACCACAAACGAACCTAACCTCGTGTCTTTACAACTGTTACGCATTTAATTCATGCCTTTGACCTCTCACATTAGACTGGAATTTGTGGCCGCTGGATTTGCCGGACGGGTCCGGGCAGTCTTACACACAAAAGAGTCTAACATCATGTCTTAGGCGGTTTATTATTACACATCTTTATTTAGCCCCAAAGTGGATTAATATCCCTATTTAAATTTGTAAATAAATTCCAAATATACTTATGTCCATAATTGTCACCTAAATTACGTCCATTTATTTCAGGTATATAAATTATACCAATTATTGCCTCAAATTAATAATATGCCTTTTAAGGCCATTACATGCCAATTCTCAATATGTGTATATTCAATATTACCCCCATCGTCCCCACGTTGTTCGTTCGCTTATTATTATGATATATATATATATATATATATATATATTAGACTAGCAATTAGTATAACACATAAAAGGGAAGAAACACCGCAAATTTGCATCACACAAATTGGATCTAACTTACAAATAAGGATTACAACATATCTAGCATAAACTTGGTATTGTCGTGAATCTAAACATAGGCCTAAGTTGTGAACTTGCATATATGAATATAGTTTTTACCCAAAACTTGCATATATGTATATAGTTTTCACCCAAAACTTGCATAGGCCATAGTCACAAACTTGCATAAAACTATGTACGTCATAGATCTAAACCTAAAGGTGTAAACTTGCATATATGTAATTTCTACCTAAACTTGCATATAGTCATTTTACTTGGTTCACATGTAAACTTGTGTACAATTCACGTAGAAACTAGCATATAATCTACACCCAAACTAGCATATAAAATGATGTCAAACATAAATCAAGTTGAACATAGGTGATTGGGCATATACAAAGGAATCCACAACAAAAACTATCATTTTGAACAACTAGCATATATTCACAAAATATCACATTTTTTCAATGTTTCACAAACATAGCCATATAACCCAAATTATAACTCAACCCAATTACTTGTTAATTATCTTATTAAAGAAATTGAACTCAAAACTCAAAGAAGGTCTTGAGTTTTGGGATCTGTGTTCTGAAATTGATTTAGCTCGCCTTTGAAGTAGACAAATTTGTTGTTGTTGCTGTTATAGACTTGAGTTGAACTGAGTTGATTAGATTTTCTTTGCTCCTAGTTGGTGGAGGCTACTCTAGGTTGCAGGGTGATAGCATGACGACCATGGTTCTAATTTTGAGTAGGTTTTAGGGTTTGAGTCTACATGTGTTTATATAGAATTTCAATTCAATTAGAGCCGTTGGATGAACCTAGAGTTAATCACAACCATTCAGACGAGATCAGAACTATCCAGTAACCCCTAGTGACTCAGCAACAAGTCATAAGTCGTCTCAAATCTGGCTTGGGGGGCAGGTCGACCCCTAGGTCGACCTGTAGGGGGGAGGTCGACACTACGGTCGACCCCCTGGTCGACCTAGGTCCTGGACGGGAATTTTCCCGCCCAGCCCGCTTCTGACTTCTGTTTTGAATTTTGAATCTGGTTTCGAGCTGTTTGAATTTTATATTAATTTCTGGAAACTTCCGACAGCCATAACTTCTTCATACGAAGTCCAATTTACGCAATCTCGGACTCTATCTCAACTAGAATTCCGAGATAAAAACAATGGCGTAACCCATTTCCCTTGATTCTCACATTAAAATTTATTATTGTTTAATTCGTTATTATAACATTAACAGAAAATACGGGGTGTTATAGTTAGCGAGTTTACTCCTCTTGGTCATTAATCATTGAATAACGATTAATGTTAGTTGATAATCAAGCGTTTAATTCTACCTAAAATTATAACGTTCTCCAAATCGCTCCAGATCAGTTCCAGCATGTAACCTGCGATTATACGATCCAAACGGATCTTATTTTGTTGTATTTCAATAACGTATGAACAAGATTTAATAGCTATACGTTATTTAATTATAAAATTAAAACCAAATTACCGTTTATTTTTATGGGCCTTAATGTTATTTTGGGCCAATCCGACTATCCTATACCAATGTACACAACAACGAACCTTCCCGTTCCATATTCTCATTTCCATGTATCCACTTCAACCCTTCCCATCCATCTGTTTCCTATTTCTTAAATTGAAAACGTGTTGCCCTTTTTTTCTTCCAATGGGCTTACTTACTATTTTGTTTTCTTTAGTGGGTCTCACATATTACTTCAGCCCATTCCCAAACCTTACGTTAACATACCAGCCCGCATATACATCCTCATCTTCAATAAATAGCCAACCGCAAGCTCCAGGAACCCAAAGAAAAACCAACGCCAACATCAAAACTTTGATCACCTTGTTCTCGTTCGATCCCCCACGAAAACAATCCAAATCATCACCATTATTCTTGCCTTCATTCTCTCTTCTTCCTACACCCTCCACGAAGCATGCGACAGTCATACTTCCACGCACGGTAGTATGAAACTTGCAACATTATTCAACATCGAATCACCCCAAACTCCGTCGATCAGCGCGCCAACCCATCCTGAACATTTCGCAGTGGTTTTCTCGATCTATCTCTACCTCAGGCATTAGTGAATCCCTTCCCTAAGTCAGCTGTTAAAACGTGGAGTGAAAAAGCAATGTCGAGATATGCGAAAAACCTATGAGCTTAACGCTCTCGGCTTAAGGATTTTAAACAGTATGAGTTTTTATGATTTTTAATGGATTAAAAACTATGTTTTCTATTTTTAATTGCCATGAAAACTCACGGTTGTTCATGGCTTTTCCTCTCTGAAACAAACGAAGTGAAGATGCCCTCGCATAGGTATTTATAATATAAATTACTTGCCACTGAAGTATTAGGCCTATAGGATATGTACGTGCAAATAGAATAAGTCTGCCTCGAGTTGTTCTTTTCAGTCATTCCAAGTTCCTTGCTTATTAAGTAAACAACACATACATCATATTTTTAAGTATTTATTATTCCTAGATAAAGCATTAGTTCAGCTGACCATAGGTCCATATCAAAGAACAAATTGGATGGTGAAAGAATTCAGGAAATTATACAAACTTTGTAGAGATGTTGATTACAATTGGTACGTGACTTTTTTGTTGTATGTACAATAGTAGAGGTCTGTGTGTTGATCGAAGAGATATAGGTTAGATCATATTGTATTTTAAGTTAGAAATTGTGGATATCCATTACATATAAATCTATTCACTTACGGCCATTACGGACATAAATACAAATACAGTTGTATCGAGTATTGCACCACGATTCCAAAAATATAATAAAACAGACAAGATAACTTATTCTGCGAAACTCCAAAGAGCTAATTTAGGGTGCAAAATACTCCAAATGAAAAGCTGCTTATTTTCCGTATTTAAAATTATGGAAAAATTCTATAAATTAAACTAAGTATACGTCTCAAAAATCTTATCCAAATTCGAATCCAATATTTAATTATATTAAATAAATCATTATGGTTTATAAACGATCGCATAACGACTATTTGAAAATTTGATTTGGATATAGATTATAATCTGTAATACAAAACCTCTATTTTTCACTTCCATTAGAAAAATACAGTTAATGGACTCCAACATTTCTTGTTTCGAAGAAATCCGACTTAAAACGAATCCGTTATAATCAACTGAAGTTCGAATCGTTAAATTACGAACTGCCGCGACTTTACGAGCTCGATTATAAATATATTTTAATTAATACGTTCAACTGTCATTTATTTAAATATATTCGTTATTGTAAATCAAATTCTAAACTGAATTGTATCTCATATATTATCCAATTCACACACTATTGCGAATTCAACTCATTTTCGATCATTTCATAAATTAAATATATTATAAGTTATTTATATTTAAACTAAATATTCAAAATATTTGAATTAAAACCATTTAAATTATCAAACAAATATTATAAAAAAATTGAGTAAATTAATTATTAAATCACTAAAATTCCAATACATTACACAAATATTAAACAATCATTTCATAAAGTGAAAATTAAGCACACATCCCTAAAAGCAAACTTAATTAGGCTCACATCCAGTCATAAACTTATTATAAATTAGGTCCTTATTATTTAAAAGTAGCGAAAAAATGAATAAAAAATACGAAAATTATTATTTAAATAAATTATGCATTCGACCAAAAAATCGATCAAAAAAAAATAATCAAAAAAGCACGCAAAAAAACAGCGAAAAATGCAGTTAAATGCGTAATGTTATGCAAGAATTCCAATTTCTTATATATATATATATATATATATATATATATATGTGCAAGTACTTCCAGAGTTGCATTCGCGTTTGATTTTTTTGCATATTTCTGTGCAAGTATTGCATCATTCTTGCATAAAATATGCAATATTTCACAATAGTGCAATTCAGTTCATTTTTATTTGCATTCAAGTATGCTAGTAAATCTGAAACATGCACACATGTGTGCAACAAACCTGCAGGCAAACCGTTCGCATAATTCCATTTAAGAAATAATTGAATATATGTATGCAAGTATTGGCAATACTTGCATATATATATATATATATATATATATATATATATAACCTTTTCTTTTCTTGGCGTGGACTTCTGCTATTATTTCCAGATTTTAGAACATTTTTTATCACCACCGCACTTTTTTTGGGAAGAAAATGCAGGAGGCGTAACAAAATAAGTAACAGGCGGAACCATGAAAGTAGGATGCAGATCCTACAAACAAGGAGGCAGGAATTCGAAAATAAGGGGCGGTTTTATATTATAAACTATGACCGGAAGTGAGCCTAATTTTGAAACTTAATAAGGACCTGTAAAATACGCACCCTTTCATAAATTTATTTACCACTTTCAAATATGGTTTTTAATCATAAGCTTAACTATTCATCTTATGTTTTAAATTACTTAAAGTTTTATATTTTAGCACAAAATTACACAAAACAGTTATTATTTTATTTTATACAACCTACAAATCATATCAAAAATATGTTACAATTAAATATTGATTTCCAATCAATATTCCATATTTTTAATATTCATATTAACAACCAAATTTGTTGTTTAGAAGTAATTAACAAATTATTACATTTGGTAAAACAACACATATCATAAGACTTCCAATTTCATTTTCCGTATGTTTAATTTTATACGACAAACAAATGTTGAATTTCATTTTCTTATTTCAATACTTAAATTCAACTTATTAACATTTCAATACAATTACTCAAAAATTCCAAATTCCTTTATTTATACAACTTAGATGATTATGTGAGTTCTCCCTCTCAAACTCATATTTCTTTTTCTTTAATCTTAGATTGCAAATCTCACTGAAATATGTTTACCCCCTCCCCCAAAACTTGGGTTGTTACACCATGATTGAGTCTTATATATTTTCCATTTATCTATCCAAATCGCCATGTGTGTCTCCCCATGAGTCCACAGGTACGAGCTACCATTTTACAAATTATGATATCTTATTCTTTTATGTCTTATACTATTTCCCACTCTGCTATGAAGCAATATCATATTAAGTTTATTTCCGATTTCACCATGAAATTATGTAATATGTTTAGTTCCTAATTCCCAGTGAAGTGACATTATAGGTTTAAATCTTATTCTTAATTATAACCTACGTCACGTTCCATTTTCAACACTTTTCAGTCCGCTTCCTTTTCATTATAGAGCTACATTTTTACAAATGTTTTCTATAAATTTGGTGTTTCTAGTTTAATCCATATTTCGTGAAAATCACTCTTTTTTTTTTACGAGCATCAAAGGATTAAATCTTCTTTTCAAAAATAATATTTTCACAATTAAACTGCATTAACATGTACAAAAGAATTATAGAAAACTATTATAATATGAAAAAATAAGAATAACTATAAAGAATGACTGAAAATATACTTATATAGAAAATAAATTAGAAAACGGTAGTCTATAACAATTTGCAGCCCTATTATTTTACTTATTCAAATTCTAAAATAATAACTCCACTCACTTGTTGCCCAAAGTTGAATCCCATAGTCCTCCTTGATCCACATGTCCTAGGCCTTTTCATATTTTTAAACTTACATTCTACATCTGAAGAATATTAAGTTTATTAGTCACCCCCAGTTAATAGGGAATTTAAAAGGAAGGAAAATATAGTGAATAGATTAGGCTAGATTAGAGTCCTATTTATAGGTGTACTAGAGGACCTTAACCATAGATTAGCTTGATTAGATCTTTAATCGACATGTCACTGCCTGTCGACCTACCCATATGGTAAGTCGACCCATACGAGACTATTTCTTTCTTGTTAAATTTACTTCTTAGTTTCTATTTTTAAATCCTTTTATAACTCTTATACATTCACTCGGATTTTGGCAGTTTATATTTGGAAATTATCTAAAAAATGGTCGCGGAGTCAATAATACAATCCTTGTAGCAAATTCGAACAACTCACAGATTTAATTTAGTATTTAATTAACTTCTTAGTTAATTTTTATTATTCAAATTCTGGGTGTTACATTCTTTTTCCCTTAACAAATTTCATTTTGAAATTCTCTAATGATAGAAAAAGGTAATAAACAGCAACAATCAAAGTCTACAACCATTTTGTAACGACCCACTTTTTAGTACAGTTTAAGCAGACATTTACCAAACCATGCCAACTCAAATTATACAGAAAAGAAGATAGCTATAGAAAGAAATTAGAGGGTGAGATAAGAAGGAAAGAAATATTAGAATAGAAGAAGAAGAACTAACACAACATAGAGTTTCACATCGCAGCGGAATAAAATATAATATAGAAATAAATTTTTACTGAGAGCTTGAAATAAAACTTACAATCATCAGAGTACATCACACATCTGCACAGTTATAATAACCTGTCCTTATGTACACAACACACAGCGGAATAACAATCATATACCATACATCTGGACATATCCAGCTCGTCTCTAGACTTCGCAGCATCCGATAACCTGGACTTGTACACCTCGGTCTAATCCGAGCATTACAAACGACGAGTCAGTCTGGTGAACCAGAGTGAGAAAAACAAACTAAGCTTATAGGTATCACACAAGTTGATTTTAAAGTCAAAATCCTTCTGAAAGAAAAGGATAATCGTAAGACCAAAACCATGCATAAATACGGACGGTTTTTACCTTATGATAACCCAAAATGTTTTTGAAATCAATATCTTCTCTGATATTATAATAGTGTCTAAATACAAATAAATATCAATCTAGCAGAACACTTGCATCTCGCGCTCTACATATATAATATACAATCAAAACCGCGGGCTCTTATTGGAGAATGGATTTCCAACTATGGCAAGGTATGGGACCACCTTCCGACAATGTACCTTTAGAGATGAATACATTGGGGATTCAACAAGAACATCTTGCAACCCCGGCTAAACATGACCGGCCCCTAACTTCGCTTGAGATTACTGAATATATCATTACCACGGTTGGGGGCCAGCTAACCGAACAGATAGCATACATACATAAATAAAAAGGGACAACCATAGGCATTTGATTTCACCAGATCAGGTAATGATATACCCTTTTAATGGGTGCGACCCACATAGCCATGCGACCTACCCGATTTTATACCATGTGATAAGGCTAGAGGTCAAATTTATTTAGTTATTTATTTTAATTTTCTTCTGAACATTTGGCCACCATTCACTTTGAATGTCACATCGTCAGATCCGCTGAATATCACTAATTGACATCCACAAAAATATTATGCGTATTTAGCTAATAGAAGGGGTCCAATCTCCTTTGCCATCAACAGAAATACGTTTGAAGATATCAACATACGTGATTCTTTGGAAATACTTTGTCAGACATCCGTCCATACAAGTCATCCAGGAACTGGATGAACCGAATGCACCCTCCTACCACATCTTTGGTATCACCCTATAGATCATTAGCGAGTAGTCCTTGCAATCCGTAGATTCCAACCACGATGGAATCACTGTATATCTCTGGCCGCTAAACCGGAGATTATTAGTAGTTCTTCCGTTTCTGAAGATCTGTGGTCTTCAATACGCCATCTTGATCATCTTCTGATATCTTCACGTATTTGTTGTTCGGAATGCTTTTCGAATATAAATTCAATCCCGGTCTTTCCATACCAACAACCATATTTGGCTAGATTTGATAGTCGGTTATTTAACTATCAAAATAAACAGTTTTTCAATTATGAAAATAAAAATTAGTTCACTGGTTCAGTATTCAGCATCACTTGGTGAAACGACCTAAACTCGCACATATGGGAAAGCTCGGATTGCGTTGAGAACACGATAATTCAGAACACAAACAGAAGAACATTTAATTGCTTGTTACAATAATTTACATAGAGTACAAGAATATACAGAGTATGAATAAATAATATACATTGGAAAATATCATAGATTTAAAATTACAATGCAGTGGAAAAATAATACTTAACAGAGCTTAAAGAAACACATGGATACAGAGCGTTCCGAATATAGCTCCAGTTGTAAACCAGGATCTTGTAAAAATAAATCTGTAAAACCAAAACTACTAGCTGTCCATATGGAAAATAAGGGCACCCGGAGTTTAGGTTAAAATAATAAACTCCGGGTCAGTCATGTGACTGGTGTGAGAACTAAAACAGTTTTTTAAAACTTTTGTTTTAAAACAAAGTAAATCCAGGGACCACGCCGTATAACACGGAATGGGTTTTCTTCCAAGAATACCAGTGCATAAAACAAACAGCACAATGCTTTTTGGAAAAATAAAGCAATTATAAAATTCAGGTCCCATCACATAATGCAACGCAAGCCGAAGGATAGAGTTTTACCTTACAATAGCCAAACATGCTTGATACACTATAAAACAAATCATTTGATACTATTATAAGTGTATAGTGTCAAAAACAATTTCAAATATAAATGTATCAATCATAGATGGCATGGGTACCATATATCATGCCGCCATACTAGGCTCTACAATTAAAACTGAAATGTCACGTATTGGAAATTGGATTCCATCTATGAGTCGAGGCCAGGGATGGCTCCTTACCACTTTGAGACACTATATCAAATGTCTCAGGACTACACACTCTGGGCAACCCTTGGATTGGTTGGTCGGTCCTCTCTTACGTTTGAGGATTGACAATTCCTGAACACACGTTTCTCGGTCCTATCGGACCTATCCATCAGCTCCGTAGTAACTGATATATCTAAGGCGCCTCGCTATCCCCCATCCACATAGGTAAAAAATATAAATGTCTGGGCTCCATACCATGACACCACCCATAGCTAGAAAGAAACGTCATGTTCTCCCAACGGTCTGATCCCGTTTTTGGCTCATACCGAGGTGTTAGGCCCGCGAATTAACGCTATACACAAAGTTATGCCCTTTAAGGTCGTGCTTTGATCATCAACCACAAGACTCTGCTTTCCAATAGAAGCCTTGAACATTTGCATCTCAACGTGCCATACTGACAATTCACGCCATGCAACTGATGTCTATCGATATATAACCTTTGAGCTCGTACGTCTCAGAAAAGGGTGTCAAGCAAGAGAATAAATTCTCCGCCACCAAACAGATATATATTTAATAGAGATCAATCAACACAGAATAAAATACAATGTCAAACACACATCCATTTACTAGTTCGTTCTGGTTCTAAACGAAACCGGAGGCACCTTATCCCTCGTCCTTTGTCCAATACAAGAGAGCGGTCCCCGTATATCCAGTCGATCTCCAAGTATGTCTAGACGATCACCGCTTATTACCTTATCTTGGGTGTATAGCCCAATCAAGACATCAGTAATCATCCAAACGATGTGAAGACCTCTAGTCTTCAAACACCATCTTCATCGTCGACTTATCGTCAAATCAATTATTCAGAATGGGTATAAACCCAGCCTTTCCGAATAATTCACGTATTTTGTAATCAAGTGCTATAAAAACACATCATACACCTCATTCCAATCTAGAATATTCTTTCATTCAAATATTCATATCATTTAAGAAAGGTTTCCATTAATTTTATCAAAGATAACATATCCAAAACCACGGTGTTATCGGTAAATTTAATTACCATTTCACGTTCAAATCTAATTAAAGATTTAACTATCGCTTGGAGCAAAACTGGTGATACTCCATTCTCGATCATTTCCCAAATTTAATAACTTAAATTATCACATTTAGATTTCAATCTAATTAAAGATTCGTAAAAACTCCACTTAGTTTTAATCTTCCTAAAAAATCAATATTAATGATTATTTAACTTTGGAAAATCAAACATGCCACACTGACAATCTACACCGTACCATTGATTTCTACCGATATATAGCCTCTGAGCTCGTACGTCTTAGAGAAGAGTGTTAAGTAAGAGAATAAATTCTCCACCACCAAACAGATATATATTTAGCAGAGATCAACAATACAGTTCGAAATACAATGTTAGGCATGTAATCCTGTCTTTTACTGGGTTAAAGAACCAATGTCATTTAAAACATAGTGCACGACAAACCCAAAATCACATTCCATTAATTATGGAGTCTTCACGGAAAATAGATAAACATATAATCGATATCAATTTTCATATCCGACTATTAATATAAATGGAATAATGGAAAAACCTTTTAAATTCCATATATATTAACAGTCTTCCTCCACAGAAGCTCACTTCGATCATTATTAAATCGAATTCCATTCCATTCCAATTTATTTTATTAAATTGGAAAACTTTACTTAGGAAAATTTTCTTTAAATCTTAATAAAAAGATTTATAAATTCCAAATCACATTTCACTGTTAATTGGGTTAAAGAACGAATGTCTTTAAAAACACAGTTCACAATGAACCTAATAATTCAATTCTTTTATTCAATTCCAATTAAATATTAATTAATTGGAAAACTTCACTAAATCTTATATTAAAGATTTATTCTTTCCTCAATAGGGTTTAAGAGCCATGTTATTTAAGACATCGTTCACGACAAATCTAAAATCCAATTTAATATTAAATACAAGGATATGAATAGAAATTATATCGGCTTATATTCAATATCAAATTCTGAAACCAACAAATATCGTATTGGGAATAACGATATATATATATATATCTTCCAAATTTCCATAACAATATTTATATAATCACGGAATCTAATATCGAAATATTCCGATGATTATTTCCATTTCAAATTCATTCCAAATTTGTTCGCTGGAAATTTCTGGTTATATTAAAATCATTCACAAATCCAATTTATTTTATATAAAAATTATTGAATTTCAAATCTAGTTAATAACTAGTTCATTTTGATAAAAATATATTTTTATCTTTACAAACATGGAATTTTCCATAAAAATCATTTATTATGATTTTACACAAATTATTAATATTTTTAATAATTTTGTTAAGGCCCTTTCAGTCGATTTCCATACGGTTATCAAACTGGACTTATAGCAACCTTTTCCAAATTTGATTTGGACATAATTCCAAATCCAGCTGTTAGATTTCAAATCTCTTATATTCGTTGGAAAGCACTTTTCGATACAAACCTAACAGTTCCGGTTTTAGGAGAATACGACGACTGAATCTCCCGTAATGTCAATTCGAAGTCAATGGTCGAAATTCGCGAACGATCGCGCCGCGTCCTATTCAGGCCATTAAATATATATAATATGTATATTTCGTCGATTTCCATTTAAAACATATTTTATAAATTCGTTTTGAAATGATTCCCACTTTCCTTTCAATTTTAAATCAAAATTGAATCTCCTTATCATTATAATATTTAAATGATAATATTTTCAAAATATCTGATTTTGAAATAATTTCATATTCAATATTCATTATAAAGATGAATAAAATCGATATAAATATCGTTCACGTCAAAAAGGCGCATAAATACTCAACATGGCTTCATATATCTAAATATTTTCGTCCCATCCAAAACCTGACATCAAATCCATATTTTAATTCTTTACTGAATATTATTATAAAATATTCGTTATTTTAAAATATTCATTATTTTAAAATATTCGTTATTTCTGAATTGGAATCAGACCCAATCAATTACCATATAATTTTATTTATATGGATTTCATACAACACATGTATATATCAACAATGATAAACAATCAACCATCAGCCAGAGTGCACTACACGACTGCATAAGCATTAAATATAAACAATTAACGCTTACAACAATCTGTCAACCAATCGATTGACATACAACTAAATAATTAGGATTAGTGTACGTCAAATATCATCCCAATACCCGTGTGGCGTTTCAACCATCAAATTATTATTATTATTTGTGCACTTAGGCGATGTATAAAAATTATCATCCCAATCGATATCACAAAAATAGGCGAGCATAAACAAGTCGTCCGACTTGTAAATGGATGTGTAAATTTATTTTTAACTATCAATAATTATTTTCGCCATTATAAGCTAAAATTAATATTTCAACTAAATAAATTTTTCTAACACTTTTTAGAAAATTTCTGCAGCATAATGGCGTGATACTAGAACCGGAATAAGGTATAGCCTTATCCCTCTCCTAATACTAGCTCGTGCCATACACAAACCAATTCCAATCAATTCACAACCAATTTTACAATCATAATCAAATCACGCAGAACATCCAAATAAATAAATACTCAACTACCCCCAAATGCCATTTACGGCGCCATAAGTGGCTATTCGCGGAGTATGAATTCCGTGTGTCGGTAATATCCATACATCGCTTTCAATTATGTGATTGTGCGAATTCGAGTGTTGAACTCTATATAATTCAAATCATATAATATGGTTTGTGCAATAAATAGTGTCGGGGGCTTCTAAGCCTCATCTACATCCTAGAATATTTTTAATTGTAAAATAAATTAGGTGAAAAGAGTTTTCACCTTTGGTTTTCACTCCGTCATTCTTTAATTGAACGGTTTGGATTTGGATCTGTTTCTAGTGCGTAGTGTACTTCACCTTGATTCCAACTCAATCTTTTTCACGCGATTTATATTAAAAAATAACATTTTTATAATGCTACTACATATATAAAAATTGCATTTTTATATCACTATTATATGTGTAAAACTCACATTTTTATATTACTATTATATATATATATATATATATATATATATAAATCACATTTTTATATTGCTGCTACGCATATAAAAATCACATTTTTATATTGCTATCCTTATAATAAAAATCATATTTTTATATTGTTATTCATATAATCAAAATCATATTTTTAATCTAAAACCATTTGTATAAAAATCATATTTTTGTAACGATGTTTACATTATAAAAATCACATTTTTATAAATTAGTTTTCCACATAAAAATCATATTTTTGTATCACTTAAATATATATATATATATATATATATATATATATAAATCATATTTTTACATCGCTATTATATATATATAAAAATCAAATTTTCACATCGCTATTATATATACATATATATATGATCAAATTTTTACATTGCTATTATATATATATATAAATCAAATTTTTACATCGCTATTATATATATAAATCAAATTTTTACATCGCTATGATATATATAAAAATCAAATTTTTACATCGCTATTATATATATAAAAATCAAATTTTTATCATGCTAACGTGTGTATATATATATAAATCAAAATTTTACAATGCTAATATATATAAATCATATTTTTATCATGCTAATATATATATATATATATATCATATTTTATCTCTATGTTATCTACATAAAAATCATATTTTTATTTCACTATATATATAAAATCTGATTTTTAAATTTATGCTATATAAAAAAACTGATTTTTATATTTATGCTATATAAAAAAAATGATTTTTAAATTTATGCTATATAAAAAAACTGATTTTTAAATTTATAAAATTAATTACATAGAAAATAAATAAAAATAAATGAAAAAAACTTACAGGTGGCATATGAGGAGGCTCGACGTCGAGGCGAAACAGGGGGTGGTGGCGCCTTTGACCAGCGACAGAGGCAGTGGGTGTGCGGTGGTCTGGTTTGAGAGGGGGTCTAGGGTTTGAAGAAGGAGAGAAGTGGAAGGGGGAGAGGGCATTCGAATTGACGGAGGAGAGAGAAAAAGGAGGGTGGAGGAGGAGGGACGGTGTAGGTCATCAGGGAGGCGGCGACGATCGGCTGGAGGTGCGACAGGGGGAGAGCGACGCGATTTGGGTAACGCGGTTTTCATTTTCTTTTTTTTTTAATTTCCTACAGGTTTGACTGAGTGGAGAGAAAAAGGGGTTTGACCCTTTTTATATAAATATATATTTATTTAAATTTAGTTATAAAATGTTACTTTTTCATTAATCAAACACAACGACAGTCGCGCCTAGCTAATTACCCACATTCCAAACGCAATGGAATATGTTTCGTAAGCCAATTCGACTGTTATTATCAGTTTTCTTCAAAATTAAAATATAAATTAATATAACGTTCAAAATTGAATTCAATGTACATTTTAATTTACCGAGGCCATATACTGACTCCAAAAATTACAGATAAATAAATCTAGCTATGTTTTGACGATACGGTCCTAACAAAACTAATTTTGTCGAATTTGGAGGCCATTTGAAAAATAATCATTTTCCAGTCGATTAAATTCAAACTGAAATTACCAAACACGTTTAAATTCACCACGCTCACATATTAATTCAAAATATTATGAAAATTGGAATCTAGCCATAATTTGACATTTCGGATCCAACAAAAGTGCTTTCATCGAAAATGGAGATCATTTGCAAAATGGTTATTTTTAAGGGCTATATATTATATAAAATATATAAATTCAATAATGACCATTTTAAATTTTAAACTGGGAAAAGCTATTTATTCCCGTTATGAAATCTGAATTTTTCCCATTCATTAGAATGATATAATCAAATAGATTCAGATATTTCTGGTTTTACTGAAATCCGATTTTTTTTGAATCATGTACATTCATTTGAAAATTGAAATCAAAATTTCAAACTACCGCGCCATTTCAGGCTCGTTTTATAATTAAAATAAATTTAAACGTTTCAACTTCGATTAAAATAATTTTTTAGTCATTATTATTTAAAATAAATCATTTTAAATATTTTAAATCCATTAAAATAGTTAGAATAAAATTTTTAAATTGGTTCTGAAAATCCGGGTTGTTACAATCTCCCTCACTTAAAATCTTTTCGTCCTCGAAAAGGAACGGAGCTGAAAGTTGTTTAACCAACCAACTCAACTTTCATTCTGGCTTTCATTCTTCAACTTTTCAGTTTCTAAGAATTTTCTAATTTTTAAAAAAAATTGGCTAACGCCCCAAATTTTCGAAAAAATTCACGATAACCTCATTTGTACGGGGAGACCTTTAAAACCGCAACTAGCCACGCAGGGCCCGCATCAATCCAAAAGAAAAACAAAAAGCCAAGCGGCTCATAAAATCATCAAAACCCAATAAATTAGTAAACATGTACCTATTTGTCGGGCATACAATTTTACTCCTCTTCTTAGCTTCCTTGCTACGACTTGTTCATTATATGCACATACATACATACATACATATATATATATATATATATGCAAGAAATTTTCAATTCAGTTCAATATTTGCTCGATTTGGCTAAATTTACCTTACATTGTCTTATTGGTTTAATTAATTATCATTCCAATATTTTTTATTTATTTATTTTATTAATCAGACTAATAATCAAACAACACAACCAACAATCGATTAGTTGGTTAACGTTTCAATCATATATCTTTAATTATTCAAAAATCATATTTTTAGTGTCAAATCACAGCAGTAACCCTATCTAATTTTGGTTCTCACACCAGCCAATTGGAAATATATAGATATCCCACTTTCGAGACTCGAACATAAATAATGATGATGTCACGATAATCATCAGTATCATCTCTGGGCGACTATAGTGTGATTCGATATCTATCTAGTATATTTGAGACTTCGAATATACGTTCATGACGCGTATATGCAAAATCTTCATATATTCGATTGTCCAAAATCAATTTAAAATAAAATACTCAAATAAGTATAATAAGATTTAAATTTTTAAAACAAAATTTGTTTTCATTTTTATTTTAAAAACAACAATCTTTTGAACTCATTCTAGGATACTACTGAACCCATCTCTAACATGTCATCCTTATTGGATATTACTAATCCAATCTATGATGAATACTTTCGTTTGGTTCCAATGTGTCTTATTCTCAAGCTCTTTAAACCAAAGCTCTGATACCAAGCTGAAACGACCCAAACTCTCCCTTACGGGAAAGCCCGGATTGAGTTGAGAACACGACAATTCAGAACATAAAAAGAAGAACATTTCATTGTTTATTACAACAATTCACATCAGAGTACAAGAATATACAGTGTACGAATAAATAATATACATTGGAAAATACCAGAGATTTAAAATTACAATGCAACAGAAAAATAATACATAACACAGCTTAAAGAAATACATGGATACAGTGCGTTCCGAATATAGCTCCAGCTGTAAACCAGGATCCTGTAAAAATAAATCTATAAAACCAAAACTACTAGCTACCCATATGGAAAATAGGGGCACCTAGAGTTTAGATTAAAATAATAAACTCCAGGTCAGTCATGTGACTGGTGTGAGAACTAAAATAGTTATTTAAAACCAGTGCATAAAACAAACAGCGCAATGCTTTTTGGAAAAATGAAGCTATTATAAGACTCAGGTCCCATCACACAATGAAACGCAAGCCGGAGGATAGAGTTTTACCTTATAATAGTCAAACATGCTTGATACGTTATAAAACGAATCATTTGATACTATTATAAATGTATAGTGTCAAAAACAATTTCAAATATAAATGTATCAATCATAGACGAAATGGGTACCATATATCACGTCGCTATATTAGGCTCTACAATTAAAACTGAAATGTCATGTATTCTAAATTAGATTCCATCTATGAGTCGAGGCCAGGGATGGCTCCTCACTGCTTCGAGACACTCTAGCAAACATCTCAGGGCTACACAATCTGGGCAACCCTTGGATCGGTTGGGCCGATCCTGTCTTACGTTTGAGGATTGACAATTCCTGAACACACGTTTCCTCACCGCTTCAAGACACTCTAGCAAATGTCTCAGGACTACACACTCTGGGAAAACCTTGGATCGGTTGGGATGGTCCTCTCTTACATTTGAGGATTGGAAATTCCTGAACAAACATTTCCCATTCCTAACAGACCTATCCATCGGCTCCGTAGTAACTGATATATCTAAGGCGCCTCGCTATCCATCATCCACATAGGTAAAAAATAAAAATGTCCGACACCAAATCAACCACTTTGTAACACTTATTTTCTGGGAATTCATAACGGTTATAACTGTTAAAGAAAACCAACAATTAATTCTGTTATTTCATGTTATCACTGTTAAAACCGTGAGGAGCGTGAAGTAAAGGGGATAAATTGGTAATTTTGGTTTCCATTCTTTCTCATGCATCTCGTTGCTTCGGCTTCCTCTCGGGTCTAGGGTACCAACGTCCGTTTCTTTGCTCACGAATTGGCTCTTCTTCTCAATCCTTCATGTCGCACTCCCCCTCTTTCCACCCTAGTGCTTCGCTACTTCCTTTAAACAAATGAGATCTACCAGCCTCTCACCTGCTGCCCTACTAGCTACAGTGTTACTTCACTCATTTTCCCCCAATTTTTATTTCAGTTGCACATGTCTTGCTTCTGATTTCGTAAATTGTAAGTCTTTCAATTAGTACATATTCTTAATTAAAATAGTCGAGTTATGTATTGATTTACAGTGAGTAAATTATGATTTCGTAATCAAGTAAATATATTCATATAACGAAAACAAAGAAACCCTTTTACTTTTAATGCGTGGTGGATTAAATTTGAGCAACACCACTAAAGTAAAACCATTATTGTACTGGCACATATTTTATTGTTTTTACTTCAAAATATAATTTACTCCATGTTCTTTGATCTAAATTTCTATTCCAGCCCAAAAGATAGAATCTTTCCTGATTTAACATCATGTATATTTTCAGTTGATGCCACCACGAGTTGTATTAAAGGGATTGAAGTTGACTAGGAAGCTTTTCTTGGTGGTCAAGGCTTATGTTGTTATGGGTACTGCTGCCCTGGTATGTTGTATCTATTAGGTTGACATATAATTCTCCGACAATTTGAAGGTTTCTCCTGCATACATCAAGATATTAAAGTTTGTTTTAGTTTATATATGCATTTCTAGACTAAAAAATATATTAACTTATGGTTTGCTGGTTAGTCATCCTTGTGTCCTTGTAGAGGTTTCATGTCACTTTATTTTCAAACAAATATGGTAAGGAAAATTAATTACCCAAAATTAAGAAAGATGTGTTCAACTAAAAAAAAATTAACATGTATTTCATACCTTATTAGTGTAGTGCAATTTTACATTTTTGTTTACATTGGGATATGGCACTAAACAATCGAACTGAAAATGGAGGCATATTGTACTTTGCTCTGATATTTGTGCACGCATGTAAATGGATGAAATACTTGGATTTGTACAGTGAAAAAAACATAATTCGTCAGTGGACTCTTAAATCAAATAAATAACATGAAGGAACAAAAAAGGCATCATCTCCTAGTATGTAATTATTAATATTCAATCCGACAGGGCCACACATAGATCTTATTGGGCTTTCCGAATCCTAAAGTGTTGAAAATGGTACTTCCTTGTTATAAAGTATTGGAAATGAGTGAGTTAAATTCACAAAACAAAGCAAAAATAAATAGAATGTGATACAATAAACCAAATATGTTAAACAAAAATAGATGTGAACTATGGTAAACCTCGATAACCCCAAGTTTAAAATTATATTTATGTTTTCATATATGAATTCTTCCCACTTTCGATGAAAATAGGTGATCTGTACCCATGACAGCAGAAGTCCAGTGGTTCAAAATACCAACATTTTAGTAGATTTTTATATTGTAATATATGTTGCTTCTTTTAGGTATTAAATTTGTGACCCATTTCCATGTTCATTACTTGGTTGTGAATGCGGAATTCTACTTGGCTGTGAATATTTCTTGGTTTTTTTAAAACTAAATAGCTTTTGTACCATTGCTTTGTCAATGTGAGAATTATATTGTATTAGTTGTTCATAAGTAGCACACTTGAATTCCTTCTAAAAGGTTCAATTGTATATACATATATTATATAATGTATGTATTGAATAAAAAAACATGAAATTTATAATTATGTTTGCAGCAGTGTCATACTAAGACATTGACCAAATTATATGTGTCTGTTTAATATTTAATTAAAAGGCTTGGCTTAGCTCAGCTTTGCTCAGTTCAAAAACTGAGCCGGGCTGAGTTATAAAACTGAGCCCAAGCTCAACTATAAAATTAAGCCGCAGTTTAGGATAGAATCTGAGCTGCAGCTCAGTTTAAACTAAGTGCAGCTCGGTTTGAAAACTAACGAAACTGATTACACTGCCAATTTCACACTGTCAAATTTCACACTGCCAAATTTATGACTGAACATGCAAATAAGAGTACCATGACTAGGCATAAAAAGGATGACTTCATATTAGGCCAAATTTTAAGTGTTTGTTGCGTAGTGTTTAGGGCAGGGTGCGCATTAAATTTGTTTTGGAAAAGAAAATTGTGTTTTGATACAATTTTTTTAACTGATTACAGGTTAAGTCTTGACCTATACATCCTTTTTTGTAGTTTAATTTGCTAACCCATGTTGTTTTTCTTATCTGTTCTCCATATCTAAACAAGGAAATAGTACTCTTATTTGCATGTCCTTGGTGAATGCCAGTACAAGTGTGTTTTACTATTGAAATATCCAAAGGAAGTATGAATGTGATAGGCATTTTTTATATCTTTTTGAAAAAGAATATTGGTCTTAACTAGGTGTCATCGAATTTGACAACAAGATAGAGAATAGTGCTAAAGAGGCCTTGCTTTCTGAACATGTTGCATTTGTATGGAAACTGGAGCAGTAACCTTATATGATATGTTGCATTTGCATGGAAACTGGAGCAGTAATAGAGGTGTCATATAACCTTCAGTGTGTGTGCGAGGGGTTGAACATGTTGCATTTGCATGGAAACTGGAGCAGTAACCTTATATAATATGTTCTCTTAGTTCATCGATCACGATACATTATATGAATATATGATTGTGCATCAGGTGCGCTCCGTGCTCTAGAAGCTGACGCTGAAAGTTTTAAAGTGAGACAAAGCATACAGGTAACCTCTGTTTCAAAAAAGGATTGGATGCTTCCTAATTCCTATGCTTTTGATGGATATCAAATTCGAAAAGTAAAGCTTTGTAGATATAGAGCCTTGTTTTCATAGTTTCATTTCTTGCTTCAGAAAGCAAGGCTCTTTAGCAATATTCTCTATCTTGCTATCAAATTCGATGACACCTAGTTAAGACCAATATTCTTTTTCAAAAAGATAAAAATGGCTATCACATTCATACTTCCTTTGGATATTTCAATAGTAAAACACACTTATACTAGCATTCACCAAGGACATGCAAATAAGAGTAATATTTTCTTGTTTAAATATGGATGAACAGATAAGAAAAACAACATGGGTTAGCAAATTAAACTACAAAAAAGGATGTATAGGTCAAGACTTAACCTGTAATCAGCTAAAAAAATTGTATCAAAACACAATTTTCTTATCCAAAACAAATTTAATGTGCATCCTGTCCCAAACACTAGACAACAAACACTTAAAATTTGGCCTAATATGAAGTCATCCTTTTTGTGCCAAATTTCACACTGCCAATTTCACATTGCCAAACTTCTGCAACAAAAACTGAGCGCAGTTTAGTTATTAATATTTGGATTGGTTTTTTTTGTTAAGACTGTAAATTTCACACTGCCAACTTTTTTATCTTTTCAGAAATGATATTCTTTACCTGGTGAGGAACTGTTTTCTACTTATGTATCTTTACCAAGTCATAATTATTTTTTCTATAGAATAATATTATTTTCCTGACAAGACACTTTAGTTCTATCTAAGATTTAACAATTTTTGGAAATGATACTTTGATTATTTTTTCAAGAAACAAACAACTTTTTTTTATTGAGGATGTTAGTCGTATTTCTAAAATTAGACCTAATAATTCTATTATGCCACTCTAAATAGGTCAAGAACTGTTGGTTATATTAGTATTCATATAGATGTTGCATGTCTGCTAATGTTCTTTACGAGGCATATTAATAAGTTTGATGGGTTCCCATATGTCATGCCAATATTAAATAGAATTATTTATTAATATGTACTAATGTATAGCTTGACTAGAACTCTTCCTTAATTTGACAGCCTTACTAAGCTCGGATAATATTTGAGAACATAATCACAGTATCATTTTCAGTAATACTTTTACAAATATAAAAACATGGACATGTCTTATGTTAATGTATTCCTAATTTTGTTTTCTTACCATGTATGTGAGTAAAAACATCCCTAAAAGTAATGAAGTATCTTGTATTTTGGAACAAAATAAAGTGGGAGCATTCATCATCTAATATTTTATTAAATGACCAGTATCACGTGTGAGAGCAACTCCAACAAATCCGGAGTGTGGATTTTCGTATTACGATTTTCCATACTCCGGAAAATCAGGAATCCCAACAGTTTTTAGGTCCAAGCGCTTGTTCAACAAGCGCCTGGAACCAAACGTGGGCCACAACAACAAAAAATGGCTGGGCGTTTGTTTAACCAACGCGAGTAATTTAAGCCGGACCATATAAAAAAAAAGTGCGTGGTGTTGTGCTGTCCTGCACAAAAGTCAATACGTGTGCGTGGATATTGCTTTTCCAACACAAAAAGCCAAACCAAAGTTGTGTACGTGTCAAAAAATGAGGAGGAAGATGATTAAAAAAACAAGGCTGCCCTGTGAATGTTGGCAAAAATGGGTCCAAACAAGTGATGTGTACAGAAAATTAATGGAGCAAATGCTGCCACGTGCTGGAGCAAATATTGAAACTAAATGTTTTGGTCCATTTCCATGTGCTGTGTGCAAATGCGGTAGCCTACGCGCTTGTTGAACAAGCGCGTAGAAATGGGACCACCGCTTTATTTCACGCGTTTGTTCAACAAGCGCGTGGAGAGTTTGGAGATTCCGAAACTATCAGCCCAGATTTCGGAACAATGGTCAAAATGTACACCCTGTTGGAGCAAGTTTTGGGTGTGGATTTCACATTTTCAGAATTCCACTACTTTGTTGGAGATGCTCTGACAGTTTTGGTTGGAGACGCTTCAAATGAGAAGCCTGAGTCGTGAATACTAATTAATTTTACATCTTTGTACTATCCACTAATTTTTTCTGTTTCTCAAGGGTTTATGTAATGACATCCACATTCAATAAGCAATAAAAAGGCAAATAATTATTTCTCAATGATTTATAGGCTTATTGAGAATTCAGTATGCTCTTTTCTTTTTGTATTGAAAACATAACAAATTTTCATATTGCTAATTCACGTAGTTACTACATGATATCATCATTTAGCATAACATTAAACATTGAAATGAGTTTATACCCAATATTTGTTTATTTTTCAACACCAGGATGCATTATTTACTGAATTTGTTTTTATTATATTCATAGAATTTCAGTTTTTATTTTATTTTTATATTTTATATAAACTAAGCATTGTTGTAGCAGTTTCCAACTTAAATTAGTGTGCACTTCTTCTTACTGAGGAAGGACAGTTGCTGTGGAGGGCATTACTGAAGCCTGATGGGTGCACTGGTTCGACTGGGCTAAAGCTTGTTGTGAACGGGTTTTGAAACTGAGCCGAATTAACAAAAAGGAGTGCATGAAAAATTGAAGAGACTTGAAGTGTGTAAACAATAAGAACTTGCTGCTACTGGCTCGAGAACAGGGTGAAGCAAACTGTTGTAAGCAAACCTAAAGTACAGTCAATAAGCTATGAGTTTAAAGATAGACATTTTGCTAAAACGGAAGAGAAGGTGAGTACACTGAACTTACTTAAGCCTAAAGCTTTTTGAAACCAATGAGAGCCTAAAGCTTTTAATAGGGATTTTATGGGTATAATCGTTTTTAGGTTATACTGTACAATTATGATTTGATAGAGATCTTATGGGTATAAAATGGTTATGGTAACTCATGTCTTCCCTTTTTCTATATAATTACATCGTTCCATTTTGGCAGTTCCTTAGTGCATAAATTTTAGCACGGAAAATAAAAATGAGCTGTTAACTTGATAGTTGTAAATGAAGCATTTTTTGCAATATAGCTTGCTACTTTCTATTTTCCTGGCTATTATTTTGGCAGTCATTAATTTTATTTGATAATTACTGTTATGGTGGTGTTTATTAACCATTTCATGTTTATGGTTATGTTATAGAGTTCAAGTGCTCATGTTATTTTTTCAAATTTTTTTTTGAGTGGGACAACTTTATTGTGTTCATCATTGGCTAAATAAATTTTTTTGTGTACTCGAGGATAAACCTGTTTCTATTACCATTGATTTAGCTCTAACTATGTTGGTATTTATTGCTTTTATTGAAAATTAGGCAGGTGTGTTTTTATTGGAAATCGCCAAGTCAAACAATCTATTTAAGAGGTACATTCTGTGGAAAACTGGATTTATGTTTGTTAGTTGGTAGAGAGAAATTAGGCAGTTGCATATTAGTTATTTCAGTTACACCATTTTTGTTCTTATTTTCATGTTAGTTTAATCATCATGGTATCTTTCTGACATGGATAAAAAATAAGAAAGTTGAATTGTCTCAACAACAACTATATGTTCTCTACATTCAACTAGAAAACCAAATATTTTGTCTATGGGTTGTTCTTATCTTAGTATGTAAGCTCACAGTTGATTTGCTTAAGCACTCTGTTTATGCTTCCTGTTCAAACGTTTATTTTGCAATTTTGCTCATTTCCATTTTGACATGCTATCTATTTAAAGGACATTAATGGTTTTCATTATTCCAAAATTAAGAGTAAATTACATTAAATATGCAGTCAATTTGCTTCAGCACTTTGTAGTTTGTTTATACTTCCTGTTTATACTTCAAAGTTCAAACATTATTTTGCAATTTTGCTCATTTTCATTTTGACATGCAATCAATTTAAAGGACATTAATTGTCAAATAAAAAACGTTTGAACAAGTGATACATATTGCAATGGAATTAATTTAATGTGACATTTATTATTTAGATTGCACAACATTGCAGGATATTTTGTTACGGCTTCAAACAATGAGAATACATTTGAATAGGAAACATGAGAAAAAAGAGGAAAAAAACTTAACTAAATCTTTTTGTTAAGTGGAGAATCAAACAATTGATTCTCTCCTTGTAAAATCAAACTTGTATTACATGATTCCCTTTTATATCCAACTTTCTACATTTTTCATTATCATCTCCAAACTGCTTGCTCCTTTATTCCTGACAAAATCCCTAATTTTAGATGTTAATTTTCCTATTTGAAAATCACGAAAGAGAATGCATCTCCATCTATATTTCTAACAGAACAAGACATATGAATATTTATATATTTTTCTTATATTAAATATTTTGATGATGTCTTTCGAAGCTACTTGGAATCTTATATCTTAATCAAGGTTCGACATAAGGCATGAAATTACCTATTTCGTTATTATTTTATTTATTCAAACTTACACATAGATGCTTATACATACTAATTATTAGCACTTGGTTTTTACTACCTATAACCAAGCCCTTTATAAATTGTTATCTTAATCCAGGTTTGAAGATACTCAAATTAATGACAATTCAAGAAGAAGCAATAACAGTTTGGTTGCTCTGCATCTTTATTCATGGTTATTGCAAGTATTGAAGAAGATAACATCGAGTCTTATGGAGAGGAGGAAGGTGATAAGGTGGAAGGTATATGTCAAGATGGGCTTGAATATGAGTGATATTTAGTAAAAAGGATGCAAGTTTGAACTTAAACAAGTAAGATTCGTGAGCTCAGGCAATTAGAAACAAAGAAGATTTCAAATGAAACAGAAATGATATAGATTAAAGTGAAACAGAAATTATATAGATTAAAGTGCAGGTAATTAAAAATAAAGAAATTTCAAAGTTGATGATCATGAATAATCAAAATATGCAGTTATTTCCATCAGCCCTGAGTACTAATTTATTTAACTGGTTTGTAAGTGAACCTTGTGTGCATTTATTTCCAGACTGGCAGATTATGGGTTGCAGCACTGAGGAAGATTTTAAACTACAAAGTTGGGATTACTCTTATCCTGTGTAAAATGTTAGTATTTATTTTGGTGAATGGATTTCTGTCCTGGGCTAAATCAGTTCTTGTAATCCTGCCTATCCTTTTTGATTAAACTAAACATTCGGTATGCCGAAACATCGGTTTTAACTAATCATGCCTATCTTTTTTTGGTTAGCAAGCTATTATACTGCATAATATTATAGACTGTTAGTTATTATTAATAAATTTCCTTTATGTGCACTAAACCCAACGTACTATATTTTGACAGCAAAGAAAATTTATCCTAACAAATTTTGGTCAAATTGTTATGATACCTAGCAAACTATATACGTGCTACATGAATTTAGGTTACTACTAGAAAAAAAAACATCTTCAACATTGCAAAACTTTGATTTTTTTTCCTGTGTTTGAAAATGAGCAGAACTCAACTGCTGAGAACAAAAGGACATGCTTAACCTGAAAGCCCAACTTTAGTAAAAACAAGCCCGATAAGAATTTTGATTAATATGCATGTTTAACTTGGAAACTGAGAAATTATGAAATCAAAAAAAGGGCAAACATCTCAATGATGTATTGTTACTTCAACTAACATTGCTATTTTGAATGATTATTTTGTTTTTGATGCATAGGTTGGCCATTTTCACATATTTATTTAGGTGCTTATGAGAAATACAAGCATATATTGCAACTAAGCCACAACTCAATTGAAACTGAGAGCAGCAACTCAATTTGAAAGCTGGGCCTCAGCTCAATTTTTGGCTCAGTTTAAAACCCGATCCTTGGCTTCATTTAACAAGCAAGCCTTAGCGCCATTTAGAAATCGAGCTACAGTTTTTTTTAATGCTTATAGACATTATTGTATGTGTTATAATCATAAAAAAGTGGACTTATTTTTGAATAAAAACATTAATTTATGCCCTGCCATAAAATTTTGAATCTTCGGTATACATTGATTTGTCTCTGGCCTAAGAAAGAGTATCTGGCTTCAACAATGATATCGGTATCTTCAAATATTTTATATGCTAAATCTTTTGCTAGTTACAACAATATATTTCATAATTTTCCTTTGTCCAAGTTACAGTAACTTCAAAATGAAAAATTAAAACTTAATTTATTTGTACAAATTGATTACATATTCAACTACAACCCATATACTAAAGTACTCAATCAATTCATGCATTTAGACATCCTTATTTTGATTTACTTCATTAAATATTTTTAATATCTTTTAGATGTTGTATATTGCAGAATGTCAGCTGGTTCGTCGAGACAGATAGAAAGCACAAAAGTAGATGTCGCTCCCCTCCATGAAAGTACTCAATTAAAGTTAGATGTAAGCTTCTTAATTTGTTAGTTGTAAGCTTCTTAGTTTGTTTATAGCTTGTGATACTTCGAGCTATGTTGTGCACTTCAAAATTATTAAGTATTTTTGATAATTGTTATTTTTGGCAAATGGTTGTACGATGAAATTTGATATTTTGATTGATGAAATATAAAATTTCTCTAAATGAATTGTTATATTTTGCTATGTATGCTTTCAGGCAATAAAATTGTTAGATATTGGTATATGTGTTATGTGATACACTGGTGTAAATTGTGATTGTTAAATGCATGTAAATTCAATAATAATTATAAGCATTACAGGTTTTCACTTTGTAATGGTTATAAGCGTTATAGGTTTTCACTTTGTAATGGTTATAAGTGTTACAATTTTTACATCATCATAGTAATAAATGTTGGGGAAGTTTTCTTTGTAACGGTTTTAAGTGTTACAAATTATACGGTTATAACCATGACAATATCCGTAACGAAATATTGCCACACATGTTGGGATAACGGTTATAACCGTGACAAAATTAATTTGTCATGCTTATAAGCGTTGCAATTACTCTTTTCTGGTGTTGTTACCATGACACCACCCATAGCTAGAAAGAAACGTCATGTTCTCCCAACAGTCCGATTCCGTTTTCGACTCATACCGAGGTGTGAGGCTCGCGAATTAACGCTATACACAAAGCTATACCCTTTAAGGCCATGCTTTGATCATCTACCACAAGAATCTTCTTTTTAACAGAAACCTTGATCATTTTCATCTCAGCATGTCACAGTGACAATTCACTCCGTGCAACTGATGTCTATCGATATATGACCTCTGAGCTCGTTCATCTCAGAGAAGGGTGTTAAGCAAGAGAATAAATTCTCCACCACCAAACATATATATATTTAATAGAGATCAATCAACACAGAATAAAATCCAATGTCAGACACACATCCATTTACTAGTTCGTTCCGGGTTTGAACAAAACCAGAGGCACCTTATTCCTCGTCCCGCGTCCAATACAGGAGAGCGGTCCTCGCATATCCGGTCGATCTCCACATACGTCTTGACGATCACCACTTATTACCTTGTCTTGGTTGTACAGCCCAATCAAGACATCAGTAATCATCCAAATGATGCGAAGACATCCTGTCTTCAACCCCCATCTTCATCGTCGACTTATCGTCGAAACAATTATTCAGAATGGGTATAAACCCGGCCTTTCTGAATAATTCATGCGTTTTATAATCAAGTGCTATAAAAACACAACATACGCCTCTTTCTAATCTAGAATATTTTTTTTATTCAAATATTCATATCATTTGGGAAAGGTTCCCATTAATTTTATCAAAGATAAATTCTTTAAATTTATTCTTTAATCTTCTTTTGGGTATCAATTCTAAACCAAATTAAGATTTATCAATTAGTCAGGATTAGCGCACCTTACCGAAGTAATCATTTGTTTAATTTCCCAATCCCAACCTATTCATCCCATGGAGCAAAACTGGTAATACTCCATATCTAACACCACAGTGTTATTGGTAAATTTAATTACTATTTCACGTTCAAATCTAATTAAAGATTTAACTATCGCTTGGAGCAAAACTAGTGATATTCCATTCTCGATCATTTCCCAAATTTGATAACTTAAATTATCACATTCACATTTCAATCTAATTAAAGATTCATTAGAACTCCACTTAGTTTTAATCTTCCCAAAAATCAATATTAATGATTATTTAACTTTGGAAAATCAAACATGCCACACTAACAATCTACACCGTACCATTGATTTCTGCCGATATATAACTTCTGAGCTCGTACGTCTCACAGAATGGTGTTAAGCAAGAGAATAAATTCTCCGCCACCAAACAGATATATATTTAGCAGAGATCAACAATACAGTTCAAAATACAATGTTAGAAATGTAATCCTGTCTTTAACTAGGTTAAAGAACCATTTTCATTTAAAACACAATTCACGGCAAACCCAAAATCACATTCCATTAATTATGGAATCTTCACGGAAAACAGATAAATATATAATCGATATCAATTTCTGTATCCGATTAGTAATATAAATGGAATAACGGCAAAGCCTTTTAAATTCCATATATATAAACAGTCTTCCTCCATAGAAGCTCACTTCGATCATTAGTAAATCGAATTCCATTTCGTTCCAATTTATTTTATTAAATTGGAAAACTTTAGTTTGGAAAATTTTCTTTAAATTTTAATAAAAAGATTTATAAACTCCAAATCACATTTCAATGTTAATTGGGTTAAAGAACAAATG
Organism: Allium sativum; assembly: GCA_030737875.1. NCBI lineage: Eukaryota > Viridiplantae > Streptophyta > Magnoliopsida > Asparagales > Amaryllidaceae > Allium > Allium sativum. Next base: position 414,490,367 of record CM060913.1, on the reverse strand, counting down.
TCTTTAAAAATACAGTTCATAATGAACCTAATAATTCAATTCTTTTATTCAATTCCAACTAAATATTAATTAAAAACTCCACTAAATCTTATATTAAAGATTTATTCTTTTCTCAACTGGGTTTAAGAACCGTGTTATTTAAGACACCATTCACGACAAACCAAAAATCCAATTTAATATTAAATACAAGGATCCGAATAGAAATTATATCGAATTATATTCAATATCAAATTCTGAAACCAACAAATACTGCATTAGAAATAACGATATATATATATATATATATATATATATATATATATATATATATCTTCCAAATTTCCATAAAGATATCCATATAATCACGGAATCCAATATCGAAATATTCCAATGATTATTTCCATTTCAAATCCATTCCAAAATTGTTCGCTGGAAATTTCTGGTTATATTAAAACAATTCACAAATCCAATTTATTTTATTTAAAAATTATTGGATTTAAAATCTAGTTAATAACTAGTTCATTTTGATAAAAATATATTTTTATCTTTACAAACGTGGAATTTTCCATCCAAATTTTTTCCAAATCATTTATTATTATTTTACACAAAGTATTAATATTTTTAATAATTTTGTTAAGGCCTTTCAATCGATTTCCATAAACGGTCACTGAACGGCATTTACAGCGACCTTTTCCAAATTTGATTTGGACATAATTCCAAATCCAACCGTTAGATTTCAAATTCTTGTATTCTTGGAAAGCTCTTTTCGATACGAACCCAACGGTTTCGGTTACAGGAGAATCCGAAGTTCGGATCTCCCGTAATGTCAATTCGAATTCAATGGTCGAAATTCGCGAACGGTCGCGGCACGACGCATTTTATTCAGGCCATTAAATATATATAATATGTATATTTCGTCGATTTCCATTTAAAACATATTTTATAAATTCGTTTTGAAATGATTCCCACTTTCCTTTCAATTTTAAATCAAAATTGAATCTCCTTATCATTATAATATTTAAATGATAATATTTTCAAAATATCTGATTTTGAAATAATTTCCTTTTCGATATTCATTATAAAAATGAATAAAACCGATATAAATATTGTTCGCTTCAAAATGGTGCATAACTACTCAACACGGCTTCATATATTTAAATATTTTCGTGCCCATCCAAAATTGGACATCAAATCCACATTTTAATTCTTTACTGAATATTATTATAAAATATTCGTTATTTTAAAATATTCCTTATTTCTGAATTGGAATCAGACCCAATTAATTACCATATAATTTTATTTATATGGATATCATACAACACATGTATATATCAACAACGATAAACAATCAACCATCACCAAAGTGCACTACACGACTACATAAGAATTAAATATAAATAATTAACGCTTACAAAAGTCTGTCAACCAATCTATTGACATACAACTAAACAGCTGAGATTAATGTGCGTCAAATATCATCCCAATACCCATGTAGAGTTTCAACAATCAAATAATTATTATTATTTGTGCACTTGGGCGATGTGTAAAAATTATCGTCCCAATCGATATCACAAAAATAGGCGAGCATAAACAAGTCGTCCGACTTGTAAATGGATGTGTAAATTTATTTTAACTATCCAATAATAATTTAATTTATCGCCGTTATAAGCTAAAAATAATATTTCAACTAACTAAATTTTTCTAACACTTTATAGAAAATTTTGGCAGTATAACGGCACGATACTACAACCGGAATAAGGTCTAGCCTTATCCCTCATCTAATACTGGCTCGCGCCATACACAAACCAGTTCCAATCAATTCACAATTAATTCATAACCAATTTTACAATCATAATCAAATCACGTAGAACATCCAAATAAATACTCAACTACCTCAAATGACGTTTACGATGCCATATGTGGTTATTCGCGGAGTATGAAATCTGTGTGTCGGTAATATCCATACATCGCTTTCAATTATGTGATTATGTGAATTCGAGTGTTGAACTCCTTATAATTCAAATCACATAATATGGTTTGTACAATAAATAGTGTCGGGGGCGTCTAAGCCCAGTCTGCATCCTAGAATATTTTTAATTGTAAAATAAATTAAGTGAGAAGAAGTTCTCAACTTTGGTTTCCATTCCGTCATTCTTTAATTTAAAGGTTTGGATTTGTTTCCAGTGCGTAGTGTACTTCACCTTGATTCCAACACAATCTGTTTCATGCGACTTAAATTAAAAAAATCACATTTTTATAATGCTACTACATATATAAAAATTACATTTTTATATCGCTATTATATATATATATATATAAATCACATTTTTATATTGCTATTATGTATATAAAAATCACATTTTTATATTGCTACTATGCACATAAAAATCAAAATTTTATATTGTTATCCTTATAATAAAAATCATATTTTTATATTGTTATTCATATAACAAAAATCATATTTTTAATCTAAAACCATTTCTGTAAAAATCATATCTTTATAACGATGTTTACATTATAAAAATCACATTTTTATAAATTAGTTTTCCATATAAAAATCATATTTTATATCGCTATTATATATATATATATAAATCATATTTTTACATCTCTATTATATATATAAAAATCAAATTTTTACATCGCTATTATATATATATATACATATAAATCAAAATTTTACATTGCTATTATATATATAAAATTCAAAATTTTACATCACTATTATATATATATAAATCAAAGTTTTACATCGCTATTATATACCTAAAAATCAAAATTTTACATCGCTATTATATATTAAAAAATAAATTTTTTATCATGCTAATATATACATAAAAATCTAGTTTTATAATGTTAATATATATATATCATATTTTTATCATGCTAATATATATATATACAATATTTTTATTTTAAAGCTATTTAGATAAAAATCACATTTTTATCTTGCTGTTATATATAATGAAAGTCATATTTTTATCTCTATGTTGTCTACATAAAAATCATATTTTTATTTCACTACATATATAAAAACTAATTTTTTAATTTATGCTATATAAAAACACTGATTTTTAAATTTATGCTATATAAGAAAAACTGATTTTTTAAATTTATGCTATATAAAAAAAACTGATTTTTAAACTTATAAAACTAATTACATAGAAAATAAATAAAAATAAATAAATAAAAACTTACATGAGGCATATGGGGACGCTCGGCGTGGAGGCATTGGGGGTGCGGCGGTCTGATTTGAGGGGGGTCTAGGGTTTGAAGAAGGACAGAAGAGGAAAGGGGAGAGGGCGTTCGAATTAAGGAAGGAGAGAAAAGAAGGAGGGTGGAGGAGGAGGGGCGGCGCAGGTCATCAGGGAGGTGGTGACGATCGGCTGGAGGTGCAACAAGGGGAGTGCAACGCCATCTGGGTATCACATTTTTTCTTTTTCTTTTTTTTTTAATTTCCTATGGGTTTGACTTAGTGGAGAGATAAATGGGTTTGACCATTTATATATAAATATATATTTATTTAAATTTAATTCTAAAAAGTTACTTTTTCATTCAATCTCAAAATCTAACACAACGATTGTCGCCCCTAGCTAATTACCCCCATTCAGAACGCAATGGGATATGTTCTGTAAGTCAATTCGACTGTTACGATCCATTTTCTTCAATAATAAAATATAAATTAATATAACGTTCAAAATTGAGTTCAACGTACATTTTAATTTACCGAGGAAACTTACTGACTCCAAAAATTACAAAAAAATAAATTTAGCTATGTTTTGATGATACGGTCTTAACAAAACTAATTTTGTCAAATTTGGAGACCATTTAAAAAATGGTCATTTTCCAGTCGATTAAATTCAAACTGAAATTACCAAACACATTTATTCACCACACTCACATATTAATTCCGAAAATTATAAAAATTGGAATTTAGCCATAATTTGACATTTCAAATCCAAAAAAAGTGGTTTCGTAAAAAACGAAGGTCGTTTGCAAAATGGCTATTTTTAAGGGCTATATATTATATAATATATATATAAATTCCATAGAGACCATTTTAAATTTTAAACCTGGCATAACTTCTTATTCTCGTTATGAAATCTGGATTTTTCACATTCATTAGAAAGATATAATCAAACAGATTTATATATTTATGGTTTTACTGAAATCCGATTTATTTTGAATCTTGTACATTCATTTGAAATTTGAAATCAAATTTTCAAACTACCGCGCCATTTCAGACTCGTTTTATAATTAAATAAACTTATACGTTTTAACTTCGATTAAAGTAAATTTTTAGTCGTTATTATTTAAAATAAATCATTTTAAATATTCAAAATCCATTAAAATAGCTAAAATAAAATTTTTTAATTGGTTCTGAAAATACGGGTTGTTACACTTGGCCTCTTGATTAAAAATAATTAACAAATAGTTAAGAGACACATGCTTCACACCCGGCAGATTTGGTACAAAATGGTGATTGATGGTTAAAACAATCAATATATATATATATATATATATATATATATATATATATATATATATATGGTGGTTAAAATACTGTATTTACTTCTTATTTTATCATACTAATGATTCTCAAGACCATTTCATTTTAATACTTAGAAACATATCTTTCCACTTTATTCAGATCCCTTTTAACTCTCCTTTCAAAACATTTGCTCCATTATTATTCATTATCTTTAATTGGGAAATTAATTTAACTTATCTCTCATAAAACAATGTTACGAACTCTCCTTTGTGATCCTTACTTGAAAATAAAAACCAATGCTTATTCTTATGCGAAGGAAAAACTATTTCAAATCTTCACTTTACATTCCTTCTTTTTAATTTGAAAATATCATTAAGATTTCATGAATTCCCGTTTATTTTCCCTTAGTTTGTAGCCTCATTATATATCCTCAAATCTTCACCAATATTGTTGCTTTATTATTTCTCTAATGGAAATAGTAAATTATTACTAACCTCATTACCATTACAAACTAATATCATCCTCAGATAATCCTAAAGTCGTTCTAGTAGGGGTATTTTAATTACCTCTCAGACCTAGATAACAACGTTCTTATCTTAAGAAAGAAAAGAGTTGTAATTTCAAAAATCCAATATTTCATTTTAATATCCAAACAAATCCCATTTACTGTCTAATTTAAATCATGGTTTTAATAAACCTTCTTGCTTTTGAAAATATCTTCTCATATATTATCATTATTCCTTAATCCACTTATTAGGTAATTTATTTTTAACACATCACCTTTTAACCTTTACTTCTTTAAATAATTCGTTATAGAATTTGGATTTTTGTTACAAAATCTTGTTACTTATTTCGTTACCAAATTCACTTTTAACAATCTCTTTTCTAATCCATTCAACCATTTCCGCTTTGAAAATCATACTTTAATTTTCCCATTGTACTTAATTCCATTATTCAGTAACGTTAATTTAAAAATAACGCTTTAATACCTCATCTCATTTGATAAACTTTGTTTATATAACTCTGGTTTAATCTAAACCTGAGACGACCCGATTTCCCGTTCTCACGGAAACAAGGTTATCTTTTGGAATATAACACAGAAACATATAATAGCAGAACAGAATTAAATAAATACACCAGAATGAACAACAAAATATACTGGATAAAAGTAATCATCAGAGTTACACAGTATACAGGATCTTACTTAGTACAAATACAGTTCAGCTATACATAAATGTCTACAGCGGAAATAAACAAAACATGTACAATAGGAGCTGAACAGCATAAAAAGAAATAAATGATAGAATCCATCTTCAGCTCCAGCTATCCAGAAAGAACCAGCTAAACCTGAATACAAGGCTGCCCGTGTAGAAAAAGGGGCACCCGAGTTTGAGAGTGAAACAAACTACGAGTCAGTCATGGGACTGGTATGAGAAATCTACTCAACACATATATAATATGGCAAATCACAGGACCACGCCACTTTCGTGGAACGGGTTTACTCCATTGGATTGCCAGTGCTTTAAAACAAATCTTTCTTTTAAACATCGCTATGCTTCTTATAAAAATGAAGCCATTATAAGACTCAGTTCCCATCACACAATGCAACGCAAACCGGAGGATAGAGTTTTACCTTATAATGGCCAAAATATGATTGATACGAATAAAACAAAGGCATTTGATATTATTGCCAGTGTTTATATGTTTTGAAAACAATTTCAAATCATAACTATCAATCATAGACGGCATTAATGCCCCATACCACTATGTCGCCATATATAGGTATACAATCAAAACCGCACAGTCACGTATTTGGAAATTGGAATTCCGTCATGAACCAAGGCAAAAGATAGTCCTTACCGAATTCGAGACTGCCTAGCCCGAGTCTCAGGCAAGCGCGCAGGCAAGCCTTGGAGCGACAGGGCCGGTCCACCGATGTGGATTATTATACCTGAGCACTACGTTTCGCCGCCCTTTGGGGCGTAAGCGAGCCAACGAATGACTCCATCGGACCCGGATCGTCCGATCTAACCGAGGCGCCTCGCAACAGCAACAACCACATAAGTCAAACTCGTCAGGGCGTGTAAAACCACTGACGCCACTTTTAGCTAGGAGGAAACGTAGGCCCTCCCTGAGGTCCTTTCTCCCGTTTTAGGTTCCTACCGGGGTGTGAGGCTCGCGAATTTACGTTATACACAAAGCTACGCCACACAGGCGGTGCTTTGATCATCACCACAAGGCTTTGCTTTTCAACAGAAGCCCTGATCACTGCATCTTAGCATGCCACATAGGCAATTCACACCGTGCAACTGATGGCTATCAATCACACAGAACAAATTCCCATGTCGGACACACAGTCCATTTACAAGTCCGTTCTGGGTCTGAACGAAACCGGAGGCACTAAATACCTCGCAAACCCATCGATCACCACGTACGTCTGAACGATCACCACTCATTATCCATATTTCGGGATGCCTCCCAATCAGGACCTCGGTTACCATCCAAACGAGGTGAAGATCTCCGGTCTTCGACCATCGTCTTCATCTTCGAATTTCAATTGTCGGTCGATTATTCGAAATGAGAATTAACTCGGCCTTTTCAAATAATTCACGTATATTTAGAATTTCAAATCGATTTATTTCAATGGTTAAATTATTCGACAACACCAATTGTGTTCTTTAATATAGTTTTCACACCAAACACATTCAACCATCAAACATCACATAAATCAAGCAAATTCAGTTTATTTCCATTCCATATCGCTTACGATATTTTATAACTATTTATCGCTATTTTTATTTATTTTAAAATAGCCATTTTATTCAAAACGACGCTTCGGGCCATAAGGCGGCCGTGGCGCTGTTTTTCTTCAGATTTGATTTACACATATCTGAAAATCTAACCGTTGGATCTTCACAAAATTTACATCATTAGAAAGGTCTTTTCAAAACGAACCCAACGGTTCCAGTTTCGGGAAAATCCGACGGTCGGATCTCCCGGTACAATCGTTTGAAATTTCGATTTCAAAATACGAACTGCAGCGTCGTTATTCGATTAAATATAATTATATTTTTATATATAAATAAATATAATCGTTTCTGGCGCTGTTTTTCTTCAGATTTGAATTAAACATTCCAGACAATCCAACCGTTGGATTTTTACAAGGTTGGTGCCGTCGGAAAGATTATTCCAAGGCGAACCCGACGGTTGAGATTTCGGGAAAATCCAATGGTCGGATTTCCCGCACTAGTCGTTTGAAATCACGATTTCAAAATACGAACTGCACGGCTTCGTTTCGTTTTAATTTTATTTATATTTATATATTTATATAAATATAGTTCATTCAACAATTTCAATATCGTTTTCACTTCAAATATTTTTCTAACACCTTAAATTTTGGAAAAATTTCGCCATAACCTCCCCTGCACCGGGAGCATCGGGAAATCGCAAATAGCGTCCCGGTCCTTCTAATCTCAAAAAGAAAAAGAAGAAGCCAAGCGGCTAGCCAACAGGCTCAAAATCATCACCCAAACAAATCAGTAAATGTGTACCTATTTGTCGGGCACAAAATTTTATTCCTCTTCTCTAGCACCTTTGCTATAACCTGTTCAATGAATATGCATGTACATATATATACAGTTCATATCATTTTTCATTTTCTATTCAACTTCATATTTGATTTCTATTTGGTTTAAAAACACCATTCATTCTAGTGCTACATAAATAGGTGCAAATCATTTCATTAGCTAATTAATGAATATTTCAACTCATATATGTTTATTTTGAACAAGTGGCTATTTTTAACACTTCACATTTTAACGATTTCTTACATACAATAAAAATGTGATTTTTATTGTAAAACAATTCTTTTCAAAACACTATTTTTCTATATAGTTCAAGTTGGTGATAAAAATGGGATTTTTATCATAAAACAATTTATTTCAAAATATGAATACCATTCAACACATGAATTTCTAAACAACGAATGAATATCAATTCAACACATGAATGTTTTCAATAGTTTTTATATATAGATAAAAATGTGATTTTTATTATCGAACAATTTATTTCAAAATATGAATACCATTCAACACATGAATTTCTAAACAACGAATGAATATCAATTCAACACATGAATGTTTTCAATAGTCTTTATATATAGATAAAAATGTGATTTTTATCATCAAACGATTTATTTCAAAATATGAATACCATTCAACACATGAATTTCTAAACAACGAATGAATATCAATTCAACACATGAATGTTTTCAATAGTTTTTATATATAGATAAAAATGTGATTTTTATTATCGAACAATTTATTTCAAAATATGAATACCATTCAACACATGAATTTCTAAACAACGAATGAATATCAATTCAACACATGAATGTTTTCAATAGTCTTTATATATAGATAAAAATGTGATTTTTATTATCGAACAATTTATTTCAAAATATGAATACCATTCAACACATGAATTTCTAAACAACGAATGAATATCAATTCAACACATGAATGTTTTCAATAGTCTTTATATATAGATAAAAATGTGATTTTTATTATCGAACAATTTATTTCAAAATATGAATACCATTCAACACATGAATTTCTAAACAACGAATGAATATCAATTCAACACATGAATGTTTTCAATAGTCTTTATATATAGATAAAAATGTGATTTTTATTATCGAACAATTTATTTCAAAATATGAATACCATTCAACACATGAATTTCTAAACAACGAATGAATATCAATTCAACACATGAATGTTTTCTATACAATGAATAAATATAGTTTAAGCATATGAAAATAATTCAAACACACAAATATTATTCAAAATTTCGGCAGCATAACGGCAGGGTAGTTACACCGGCACCATCCCTAGTACGGCTCCTCGCTCTACCTTAAAACCTCGCGGTTTTTGACAATGGGGATCATGCATCTAGTTCGCACGCAGGCGGCATGTATATATTTATTTCATTTCCACAAACTAATCCTATGTGGTTTCAACCAAATATTTCACAACCACAAATGGGTATTTTTCAACCACAATCAACCAATATCAGTCGCAAACAATCCCAAACAATCATTCAATTTTCACAACAATTTCAACCAATAAATATCGTCCATGGTTTGTGGACGAGGGGCGTATATATATATATATATATATATATAGATATTTATATATAGCAATTCACTTTCATTTTCGACACAAATATATAAATTTTTAAATCAGAAATCTCACCAATAGCTATCCAACTACACGACACTTCACTTATAGAAATCTTCGCCTATTGTCGCTTTGGCCCGTATTCTCTACATATGTAAAAATAGAATTTTTACTATGCTATTCAATATATAAAAATCGAATTTTTACTTCGACTTTCAACATATAAAAATATGATTTTTACTTTTGCTTTCAACACATAAAAATATGATTTTTATTTCGACTTTCAACATATAAAAATATGATTTTTACTTTTGCTTTCAACATATAAAAATATGATTTTTACTTTGACTTTCAACATATAAAAATATGATTTTTACTTTTGCTTTCAACATATAAAAATATGATTTTTATTTCTACTTTCTTTAAAGAAACCAGTTTTAACTTTTTTAAAAATTTCAGTTTTTAATTTTTAAAAACCAAATCAGTTTTTAATTTTTTTAAAACCCAGATCAGTTTTACTTATCTAAAATAAAATCAGTTTTAAATTTTTAAAACCTAAATCAGTTTTAATTACCTAAAATTAAAATCAGTTTTTAATTTTTATAAAATTCAGTTTTTCTTTAAAAACATAAAACAGTTTTAACTTTAAAACATAAAACAGTTTTAACAGAATAAAATAAAAAAGAAAATAAATTAAATAAATAAAAATAGGGGATGCTCACCGAGGTAGCTGCGAATAAAGGGGGGAAATCGAAGAAGGCGTCGGCGGCACTTCAGGGGGGGGGGGTCTTCGCAGACGTCGAGACGGGGGGGGGGGGGGGCTTCGTCGGAGCTAGCGCGATTCGGGGGGGGGGGGGCTTCGTCGTCCTCGATCGTCGGAGGGGGGAGCGGCTTCTATGCTTAGGGTTTTTTTTTTCTTTTTCTGTTTTCTGGATTGTGAATCGGGGGGGGGGGCCAAGAAGAAGATAAAGGGGAGGGAGGGAATTAAAATTATTTTACTATTTTATTATTTTATTATTTAATTTCGCAAAAAGGTTGACTTTTACATACGACCTCTAAACGAGGCCCACCGCCTGCCGTCCATAGCGTTATACCCCCATTCCGAACACAATGGGATATGTATCGCAAGCTGATTTGATTGTTACAATCAGTTTCCGTTTGAATTTACATTTAAATCATTATATTGAATTTTAAACGCACATTTCAAATTACCGGGGTCACATATTAACTAGAAAAATTCCAGAAAAATATTTTCTAGCTTCGTATTGACGATACGGTCCTAACAAAACTAGTTTCGTCGAATTCTGAGACCGTTTGAAAAATGGCCAATTTCCAGTCGATTAAAATCAACTGAAATCGGTCAAACGCGTTTTCCCTTGCCACGCTCACATATTGATTCGAAAAATTATGAAATTTGAAACCTAACAATAACTTGACACTGCGGACCTAACAAAAGTGGTTTCGTCGAAATCCGAGGTCATCTGCAAAATGTCCATTTTTAAGGGCTTGAATTCCATAGCGACTATTCAGAATTTTCAACTGGACATATCTTTTGATTCCCGCTATCAAATTTCGATTTGTCGGATTCGTTAGAAAGATATTACCAATTAGATTCCATTATTTTTGGTTTCACTAAGATCCGGATTGTTTTGCACCCGGTATATTCAATTGAAGTTTGAAATCGAATTATCGAACTACCGCGCCATTTTCAATTCTATATATAATTATAATTAATTATATTGGTTTTCAATTGTCGATTCAAACTCAGTTTTCATCTCCATTATTTAAAATATTTATTTTAAATATTTAAAATCCATTATTTTAGCCAATTTAAAAATTTTAAATTGGTTCAGATTTTCTGGGTCATTACAAAACCCTTTAATTCTCCATTTCCTTTTACTTAATTCAAATATTAAGTAACCATTTAATTTAAGCCATTGTATTTGCTTAAAAATCCCTTTCATAACTTCGTTATAAAAACTCGGTTTTTAATTAAAACCCGTTCATAATTTTCTTTCGCAATCCAATTAGATTTCATTTCAACTTCAATTGCTTTTTAATTGAATTTTGATTAAAAAGTAATTTCCCTAATTATTATTTAATATAATAATTTTTTTCAATCCTTAACTACTGTATGAGTAGTTAATTCCTTTATTAATTAAAATAAATAATAAATTCTCCTTTTAAAATCTTATTAAAATCAAAACAAATATTCGTTAAACCATTTCCTTAGATTAATTTAGAACAAACTAGTTAATAATCACTCTCACTTAAAACGGTTGACTTGATCAACCCAAAACACAGTTATTTCATTAAGTGATCACAATTGCTCCTTTCTTTAAATTAATTAATAATATAATTAATTTAAATAATTCCATTTAATTGTTAATTAAACAATTATTCAACTCTTAACCAATAGGTTAATCTTCTGCTCTTTTGCTTTCAAATCTGATTAATATCAGAATTTACTTTAGAAAAACAATTAATAATTAATTATAAACTTAAATAATAAATAATGGATATTTATTTTCTTTAAATAACTTCTAATAAAAATACAGATTTAAAAATCTACCTGCAGTTATAAAATAAATTTTATAACTTCATTTATATCGATCCGCCTGACGGTAAATCAATATTTTGAAACTGATTGATTTATAGGCCATATACTGCCAATTACTCAACCAATATCATTCATTGGTTTAAACAAAACAAATGTTAAATTTCAGGTCAACGGTCAACAATTTAATCAATCATTTAATCCGAACATTTCATATAATGATAATATGAAAACAAATAACATCTAATATATTTGAGGAATCCGGTTGGATCCCTCCAACTTGTTCTTCCCTGTATCCAAATCGGTTATCTCAATCAGATCATTCAATTTAAATGATAATTTCTATAACAGTAAATAACGATTATTTAAAATCAACCAATTTATTTAACACAACAAACAATTCACACAATTCCATAAATTTAACACGTTTATTTTTATAAACGTGATCAATAAGATAAGTTACCTCCATTGGAACCAATCGTTAAAATAACGATTTGGTTTTTCACTAAAATTAAGCAATGTTTAATTTTTGAAATTCAATCAATATATAAATAACAAACAGTCAATCATTAGCAACCATCACACACAAAATTAAAACCCTACTTGTATAAAATATAAATAGGAAGTACTAAGTGAGTTTAACTCACCTTGATTTCCGTTCGTTGAGCTAACGACTGATTTCAGTTAAATTAAGCACACGTTTAATTTAATTGAAAACTCCAACTCCGTCCAAACCCAATCCGTTCCAGAACAAAGCGCTTGTCACTATGATTCCAACGCCCTTTGTTTTATCCATATCTGTTAACACATGGACACATTATATTTTATACAGGTTATGGTCTAATTTATTTACACTAACTAGTTTATTAAATATATAAATAATATTAATTCCATTTTGAAATTTAATCAGGTCATGCAACTTTTTATTAGTCAAGAATATAGATCCATACCCTATGTATATATACACATCTTACACTAATGGTTAATTCACGTTTTTAAACCAATTGGGCCTTTTAAGAAACCGATCATCTCCACTAGAACTGGCATGTGTGAATGAAAACTACTCATGTTATGATCTTAATTAAGAATTGGAAATGAATAGGACCAATCCTATGTTCTTCGCTACTGCCTCTGGTTTAGAAATACTGTTCCACATTTTAACTAAGGGGCTGTTCTTTGGTCCTTAACGGACCATTTCTTCTACGGACGCGTCCATTCAGAAATGGTCCATTAAGGACCGTTAGCCCAACGGCTTGAATTGGAGCCGTTGGGTACCAACCCCCCCTCTTCTATAAAATCCCACCCTCCTCCATTCCTCCTTCTACCCCAAAATCATCTTCTACTTCTCTAAACACTCATCTATCTTCACTAAAAAATGGCAAATCGACAACCTAAACACCATTGGAGCAGTGAAGCAACACGACTATTGCTTAAATGCATCGTTGCGGCGTATGGAAAATGTGGTAATAACAAGAAAGGGGTTACCAAAGCGATAGCGGAAAAATTTAATGCTGCAGCGGTCGAAATCAACGTTACAAGATCAGATGAAACTCTGGAATTGATCGACGAAAACAAAGTTCGGCACAAGTATGGTAGTCTTCGAAGGGAATGGGTTAAATGGGAAAGCTTGAACAACAAAACTGGAGCTGGTTGGGATCCTAATCGTCAAACGGTTTCAGGCTCTGATGAATGGTGGGATGATCGTTTAAAGGTATTCGCGGTAAACTTCTGCTTTGTTTTGTAATAGACCCGTTATTAATTAATGTTGTTGAAATAGGAATTTGGGCAATCCATTCTGAAATTTAAAAAGTCACCGCTTGAGCATTTGGAGCTACAACAACAACTGTTTCAAGGCACACATGCAACTGGACAGACGACGTATACGCCAGCAAATACACCTGTTGTTACTCAACCTGAGCAAACACCACAGTTTGCTCCCTCTTTGCCAGGAAATTATGCTAATACATGGGCATTTGAGCACTTCCACAGTCAGCTCAATGAAACAGAAGACCATGGGCAAAATACTATTCCCAATTTGAATTCACCAACGCATCATTTTTGGGTTCCTGAACCGGCCACTCAAACAAACGTGCCCGAAACTCCCATTCCACAGCGAACTCAACATGTTGGTTCAACCTCTGGTAAAAAGAGATGTTTCAAAAAAGGGCATGGTGACATGGACAATAAGTTTGCTGATCTCGTCGATTACCTCCATGCCCGAAAAGTGCAAAAATCTACAACTACGGAAAGTCCCACCCCGAACAATTTGACAGCAAACAGTATACGGTCGACAGGAAATTCTTTAAGTCAAGCTGATATGATAGGACGCGTTAAACGTTTGAGCGAAGGAGCAGATTTTAATTTAGCGGAAGCATTACACATAGTTGCAGATCCCAACAAGGCAGATATATTCAATCTCTTAAACGATGGCGATGCAATACCATGGATGACATTCGAGACAAAGCGCGATCAACTTTCTGCTGACTACAAGTACTTTCTGATCAAGAACGGACCAAGCAACGATTAGGAATCATACTATTATTTCTGTTTTGTATTTCTGCAGTAAATCACTTTAGTTCAGATAAAATGGAGGCCAACTGATTCCAAATTGAATAAACTAACCAGTTTTATTTATTTATTTAATTTACCCATTCCTATATCATTACTTAGTTTTAATTTATTACCTTAATAATATAATCTCGTCGTTAAAGGATAATGAAGGCCGACCAGTATTAGGTGGACAGGTCGATCTCTTATTGCTTGTTCCAGTTCTAATTTTGTTCCTTAGCAATGTTTTCCGTCAACTCCAGCAAAAACATAATGCATGAGGAAACTTCAATTCCTGTTCAGCATTTTAGTTAACGGTTTTAATTAGTAACTAATTATTTAATTAACTAATCACTTAAATTAGTTATAGGCCGATTACTTCTCTGTAGTACTTCATTCCCCTTTTAGTTTCACTCTTCTGCTTCATGTGGTATTACCCAAACCCACGCAAGTCCCCTTTTGATCCTCTTCGCATGTTCCAGGATATCCTTTCTCTTCCATCATGTATACTTCTTTTTCTCAGATTCACAAAACAACTCGCGAGTTCAAGCTTCAAACCGCTCATCACCAAAAGCCACTAGGTCGACCTGCTTCCATTTATCATCGCAACTCCTGTTTTGTAAAACATGAAACACTCCTCCAATTTAAGGCATTGCCGCCACCTCCATGTCCAACCAAACTTTGATCAAATCACTCCAGATGTTGCACCACGCCTTGGCCGTTGTTCGCTAGAAGCCTTACACCCTTCGACGCATCCAGTCGCTCTCTAGGACTCATGAACGACACTGGTTTCTCGAGCCCGCCACAGTTACATCGGATTACCAGAGGTGATCACCACCGATCAGTAGCTTCATCTCATTAAGCTTCAGAACTTTGGCATTGAAGATTTTAGAAAATAAGGTAGTGTTTGGTTTACCATTTTAAGTTTTGGGTTTTCGTCCATACAAAAATGTGCACAACGCATGTAAATCATGGAAAACAACAATTTTAGAAAACAAAGTTAACACACAAAATAAAAAACAACTTTTATCTATTTTTCATGTTTTGAGAAATGAGAGAAATATGGAGACCAAGTCCTCATTTCATGATTGCTACATCCCCTCCGCGGTCCCCTCCATCTTGCTTTCATTCTACCAATCCTCCTTCTACACCTTTAAAGTTTTGTAATTAATTTTGAAAACTAAAAACTCAAAACTCATTTTTAACCAAACACACCCTAAGTGATCGGTTTTGAGAAAAAATTGAAGAAAGATGGAGTTGTTTTCAGCCGTTGTTTCATTAAGTGGAGGCAGCTTAGTTGTGTTGACCAGAGAGCAAACTTCGACGCAAATAAGGGTTTAGGCGGATGTATTTATAAGGATGTATGGAATATTATATATTTTAATATAAACCAAGACTTCACGATGAAGTATCACGATAAAACAAGCTCATAATCTGTGTTTTTGAAAAAATAATGTAGTCCTAGCATAAAAAAATATTCCGGATCCGATGGGATAGGTTCCGTCGAATTCCGAGGTCGTTTGTGAAAAGTCCTTTATAAATATCAATGAAAACTCATGCGTTTAAAATTCCTATAATTACAGAAAAATTCAATAAATTTGAGGCCTTGACATTTTATTAGACCTCTTCCTTACGGATCCAAGGAAATTTGTTTCGTTAAATTTAGAGTTTGTTTAGCCAATTGTTTATTCGTTAAAAGTTACCCATGTCTAAATTAGCCAAAATAATTAAATAAATAAAGACGTTTTTGGCTACCCAAGTCACATACAACATCCGTTTGCCACAAAATTTAATTTTCTTACAATAATTTAACGATACGGTTCCAATGAAACTAATTTCATCGAAAACGAAGACCGTTTGCAAAAATGACTATTTTTAACACTTATATAATATTAATAAAATCCCAATAAATTAGTTGAATAAAAATAAATTATTTTTATCATATATATCCAAACAAAATATATATACAACTCCAAATGTAAATTATATAACTCGATATTGTCAATTTCTAGTTAACCGTTATTCAAATTATATTAAAATCCCTATAATTTATTAAATAAACGTTATATTTTAAATAACGATTTCCATAGCGACTATTTTAAAGTTTGATTTGGACATAACTAACAATCTATAATATGGAATCTAGATTTTTCTCTTCCATACGAAAATTATTATCAACAAGATCTAAACATTTCTTGTTTCATAGAAATCCGACTTGTATCGGATCCCGTATATTCAATTGAAGTTCAAAACTCCATATTACGAACTGCCGCGCCATTTCGAGCTCGTTTATAATTATATATAAATTAACGTTCAACTTCGTTTTAAATAAATGAATTCAATATTAAAATTCATTAATATTCCTAATATAATATTTAAAATAATAAATTAAATTAAATATTTGACTACCCAAAAATACAGGACATTACACATTTGCTCAAACATCAACCATTGCATCCATTGTTCTTAAGATTTCTAGTGCAATTTATGTTATTGTGTAATTGTGTCCTAAATAATGAAAGGGGTTAGGTAGTCTACAAATTCAACTAACCCTATTATGCAAATATGCTCATGCCATGCATTCATTGTATGCAAAAGATCTGAATAATGACTGATAGTTATGTATGCATGCTACACTACACATCCATATGCAACAACCATAAGTTAAACATCCACTTATGACAACAATGGAATGAATGAAGAAAATGCAACATACATCCACATGCATATACTTGTGACCTAGTTGGTTGATCTTTAAAAGATGATAGTTCCTAGTGTGTGTATATGCATCCATTTGCAAAAAAAACTTGCAAGCACTTGCATCCATCATACATAACATGTCCTAATAACACTGTTACGTCAAATCCTACTATCAACAGGCTTAGTTCTAAGATCTATAGTTCCAAAGGATACTACAAATAATGTTCTAATCAAAGGAAATAGCTAGTGATAGAACAACTAAAGGATATTTGACAAAAGGATGTGAGTAAGAAACTTGGATTTTCTCCTAAGACACCTGAGTCGTTATATTTAAAGTTTTCCTCTTTGAGACGAATAATTTTATTAAGTATTTGTTTTAAAGCCATTATAATGTTGAATTAACAACTCATGTTCCGTATCTTATCCCTTCTAATTGAATTGTTCATATTGCAGTTGTAGAGTCTTTTTAACCAAATTTATTAGAAATCCTTACTAACTTACCCACTCTAGTAACTATGAGAAAGAGTTTTACAAACATCGGAGTAAATTCACTAAATTACCTCCTAACTTTTTTTTCATTCGTTTCTGACTCATCTGTCCATAATTTTTTTCTAGTGCCAATGTCCATTCTAACTAATCCAGTATTGTCCAGTTGTTGTTACAACTTGGCTTAAAATTTATAGAGTCTACTCTACCTTCCAAGTAAAGCATTCGTGACCTCATCAATTTTATTAAATTTATATTTTAAATTGACATCATCTTTTTACCTATAATTTGTTTTTCCGTTCCATTTATATCGCTCAACCTCATAATAGTACACTTCTTTTTACATTCTCTATATATTCTTCAAAATTCAGTTTTTCCTTTAAAATATTATTTTGAAAAGTCTTTGTTACAAAAACCTAGCATATATAGAGTAAAAAGAATTTATTTTAGAAACATACTATTATTTTATGAAATTTCCAAAAATAAGAATTTCATATCAAAGCATATTATCTCTAAAAGTTTCCATTTCTAGGGCTATATGTATAGGGTTAGACTCAAAGTGGACTTTCAATTTCCTTCTTTATTACTAAGGTCTTTTTCTTTAAATTTCTTTCCTTGGAACACAAATGCTTATCTTGTTATCCTTATGGAACCTCTATTTCTACATAACATATGGGTATTCCATCACTTTCTTAAAAACTAAACTTACTGCTTATTTCAAATTGGTTGTCATATAAGGATCTAATACTCGTGGAATTCCATCAATCCGATCTTGACAATTATGCACAAGTTCATTTTTAAAGACCTTACTTTATACATAAGGTTTCTAAGATTTATTAATCTCACTCCATGCCAAAATGATGAAATATTGACGAGTACCAAATTCACAACATCAAACTTTGATAATGGTAAGATTCATCCTTTTGTCCCATCATGACTCGAGGTACATTAAAGATCCATAGAAATACTTCCTTTCATCTACTTGAGGAGTATTCTAAAATAAGCTACCTATATCCTCTTCGCTAAGAACTCCTATATCCAAAACAACGAATTTTTCGTTAACTACATCCTTACCTTTACTAAGTGTATAAAAAACCCCAATCATGATATGTATGGAACTCTATCTACTTTTACTGTCTTAAGTTCCAATTTTCTTTAAAAGGACAAATAAATCAATGATCTATGGCCAGTTAACAATCTAAGCCTTCCTCATAATAAGTAATACCTTTCATGACATTAGGGGAAAACTAGTGGTAATTATCTCAAGCTGATTCTCCGCTTATAGTTCCCTAGTCCTTAGTGTCACTATTATTAGCCCAAACTCTTTTTAGTTTTATAGCAATACCATTACATTTTGTGTCAGTAAAAGCTTGACTTTTCTTTTTGAAGTAGGTTAAGAGAACTAATGTCTTAGAAAAATTTCCAATAATTTTGTTATAGTAACCCACTAATTAAAGGAAATTCCTTGCGTTCCAAAGTTGATTATTAGATAACTTGGTCAAAGATCTATGTGTTTGGAAGACATTGGGTACCTCTTCTAAATACCAAACTTCTTCCTCATCGCCTTTCGGTTAGAGCATAATATCATCCAAAAAGACTCCTTCAACTTACTCAAAAACTTCCTGAAACACCTTACTCCTCAAGTCAATCAAATAAGGTTGAAGTATTAGTTAGTCCAAAAGGTATGACTAACTATACATTAAGTCCACTAGGTGTTCTAATAGCAGTCTTGTCCATATTATCTTCCACTACTCATGACTGGTGGACACCACTAACAAAATTCAAACGATGGGAGAATCTTGGCTCTTACTAATTAATCTAAAGGGTCATCTATAAGAAACAAAGGATAACGGCTTTTCTTAAACAATTTACTTATGATTAGTGCAGATCCTAAAGAGCTTTTCATCTTTGTAGCAAAGTCGAGTGGTGCCTCACCTCCCAAAATGCTCCTTTTTACCAATCCATTTTCTTCTTCAAAGGTTCCTCAGTCTGTTTTCCCTAAAATCTCATTATATGGTTAAATTCAAATGACTTCCTCAAACATATCCGGAAAGCTCATATCAATAGGTAGATGTTCCAATTTACCAAAAGAAAAGTCTAAGGAGTAAGATAGCTCATCCCAACTGATAAGTAAACGCTAGGGTGCATCCATTATACGTGCCTAAGTAGTTACCGTCCTATCTAAATATGAGATAGCCAATCATATGGCTAACTGATCAAAATGAAAAATCAAGCTATATCGAGAAATCAAATAAGTAAAACCTCATCTTACTATAAATATCTATGCCGCTCTTCCTACAGGGTTAGAAACTAGTACTAGATTTGTAACCGAAAAAAATGTCTAAGTGCAAACAAGAAACTAGTCTACTAAAGATAAAGGAACATGTGCTCCAAAATTGAATAAAGCTTGAGTAGGGGAATTAAAAAGAATTAGGGATATTGTAATGTCCCGACTTTTTCCGAGTATTGACATTTGATTTTAATGAGAATATTAAAATAAATGATGATTGTTAAACAAAATAAAAAGAATGGAAAAAACGCATATATATAAATAAATATATGTAGTATGAATACTTGTTTATGTTTAAAAACATAATATGTGTATGCAACAAAAACATAAATGTTAATATGAATACATATTGAAAATTTTGCAAACAAAAGCCTTAAATGAGCACATGCTAGTGATAGCAAAATATACATATAAAAGGGACATTTTTACCACTTGAAAGATGTAAGGACCATGAAACAAATAAGGGTCAGCAAAGTAAACATATGCAGGGATTTGTTTTGGCCATCCACATACATTAACATATAAAATGAACACGCACACAACATGTTCGGTAAATTACATCAATAAAAATATCAAAAGGGGAAATGTACATAACAACAAACAGGAGTAAGAGGATAAAGACAATATCCCTAATGAGATTTAATGGTGAATAGTAGGACTATAATAGGTAGTAACCATCACCTAAGAAGCCTCATGCAACTTGCAATTATAAAATCCATTCTTAGCAAAATATCAAACAACTAGAGTACAAATGAGAACCATTTTATATTGAAGACATGTGCAGCAATTTAATGAGAGTATGGAGAGGGATTGAGAGCTTCTAGAAGGTAGAATATAAGACAAGAAAATTAGTAGATATCTTAAATAAACAATTCATTACTTAATGAATAAGATTTCTAAACAAGTCGAATAGGTTTTAGGCAAGGGTGAAGGCTAATAGTTAATGCATATTGTAGCGACTACAATCCTAAAAATAATGAGCCTAGGAATTGTTTATTTAATAGAAAAACCATGTTATATATACCACTATGAACCATACATTCCACATACCAAAACAAGTGAACTAGTGAAGATCTAACATAGTAGGAAAGTCTAGGAACAGAGAAGGAAAGCAATAAGGTGAGTGAACTCTGTTTTTTTGAATCTTTTATTACCATATATATAGCTGTTTGTGTGGATATGTGGTTTGGTTGAATACAATCTACATACTGAACTAAACATTGAAAATCTATAAACATAACAAACCTGGAACTGTATATAAAACTAAAAATCCAAACTATACATAAGAGGGTAAACACTCATTTTCTACTTCCATTTTGAATGTATTCATGAATGTTAGACTGGGGAGTATCCATTAATCTACCAGCTGAGAATGGATTATATCCATCAAAACCTAACATTTGAAGTTGTATGATAAGTGAAGTTATGTTTTCCTTTGATAATCACCTCGGTATATTTAACTAGAAAAATATATCACTCTGTTAACTTAAAACTATACCATAATACAAGTTACATATATGTGTATAGATGTATTGCATCTCTTCTAAAAATGATCTCGGTTATGTGACTACTGTTAACCCTATCAGGATGTTAAAAACTGATGAAGCATTTTCCTGTGTAAATCTTAGAAAATCCATAACTCAAATCTTAATAAGTATTAGAACTGGAATTCTATATGATAGTTGTTTATATATATCTATAGCATAAGGTAAAAATAATTCCACTGTAAACAAAACTTCACACATGCGTGAATACATATTATACCTTAAACAAAGTATAAATGATCAAAATTTGAAGTTGTTTAATTCGCGATTTAGGATGATAGGGTCGTTAGAAATGAGAAATCGTGATTTTTAAAAGAGGAATGGAGATTTTTAGTGAAGTGGATGAAGAGAATTTTGTGATGATCGGAAATATGAACTTTGGGGAAATTCCGGCAAACCAAGTGATAAGAAGACATAGCGTTGGTACTGGAGCATAATGGAGGAGCAGGGATCACGAGAAAAATATCAACAAAAATTCATATGCGATGGATTTTGAGAACGAGGCCAAAATAGGTGAAATAGGGTTCATTTTGAGGGTTGAATTCAGTAGCGAATGGTGTCAATATGAGGGCAAGCGAGATGATCGGACCTGGGGGGTTCGAAGGTGGAGGCCGTCGCGAGTCTCTGGGTGCAGGAGGGTGGTGACTGGACGTTGGTGGTGGTCAACGGAGGTGTTTTCTTCGATCAAGGTGGAGTGTGGAGTTTCGAGTTTAGTACCAGATTTCGATACAGTGTGCGAAAGCTAAATTTGATGATGCTTTTGGGGTCAGGCACTAGATTGTGGTTTCTTTGGATGGCGGCAGGCGCGAGATGGCCAGAGAGTCATCGATGCAGGTGCATGGTGTACATTGTGCACTTATGAAGGTTAGCAGATTTGGACAAGGAAAGGAGGAGGACAAACATGAGGAATAGGGTGGATGGCAAAAGGGTGGATCCTTGTTTTTTATATAATCCAATTACATGGTTCGGCATTTCAGTTGAATCCTGGCAAAAAGGAAGTGCGGCAAAATCAAATTAAAGAAGCAAGCAAAAGAAAGGGAAAAGGCAGCTGGGCCTGGGCCAGAGAATGTTTTGGGCTGCAAAAATAAAGCAATGTAAAGGAATAGAATTCTTTAGAATTTAAAATAAAGAATTTCTTTAAAATAAATAAAACCTAATATTCAATTTATGTCTAAAAGAAACAAAAGAAAGTACAGTCTGTTAGAGAGGCGTCTAGAATAGAGAAGATGATAGACGATCGAACAATGATCGTAATGGACAGAGTTCGACGTTGTCAGGATTAATAAGTCTTTATATTTTAATTTAATAAATATAATTAATTTATTTCCTTTTGAATAAATTAATTAAATACAGATTTACCTATTTCAAAAACCCAGATAATTCGTTTAAGTCATATTAGTTGAACGGTA
The DNA here is from genome assembly GCA_030737875.1 of Allium sativum. Taxonomy (NCBI): domain Eukaryota; kingdom Viridiplantae; phylum Streptophyta; class Magnoliopsida; order Asparagales; family Amaryllidaceae; genus Allium; species Allium sativum. Next base: position 414,467,183 of record CM060913.1, on the reverse strand, counting down.
ATCAATGTTATGTCCAAATATATGGATGATGGGTGATCATTAGAATATAGTGTTGTGATGAATTAAATTATTTGACATGAAGTGTATTTAATCGACTTAGTATAATTTAAATCGAAGGAAATAAAAAGAGAAATTTATACAAATTAATTTTTAGTGTTTGTTAGAAATGAATCGACGATGAACAAAGTGAGACAAAGTATTCAATTACAAATAATTGTCGAAATAAACGAATTAACATTATTGAATTAATTACCATATGCGAAGCACGTGCCTTGGTTGTTTATTTAATAAATACAGTAGCAGAAGATCGCAGTGCAGAGGCTCAACTGTAGAAGTTCGACGAGTTTGAATATAGGAATAATAAGGAAATAATTAATTTAAATTATTTATGAAGCCAGGAAATAAATTACAGCAAAAACGGAAGAGTTAAACATCATATTGACGTCAATGGTAAACAGAGTAAAATACCATGTGCGACGCACACGCTTTATTTGTCCATTTCTAAATGATGATCAAAACTGAATAAAATACAGTGTGTGACGCATACACTTTAACTGTCCATTTATGAAAGATAATTAAATTATCCAGATATGAACAATGGAAACATATACTATTTGTTTGATAATAAAGAATGTATAAACATGATTTATATCCATGTTAGGCTGATAATTATTTATCGACTATAAAAGACATTTCGTACATCGTTTCGAAGAGTCCGGAATAAATATTCCACTTCGACTCGAATATTGCGACGCGTGTCAGAAATATTGAAGACGGAGATATACAAGAACTATTTTAAATAGTATTGTCGGTCTGTTCAGTCCCAGAACAAACCCGAATGGACGAGTGTCTGACAATGTATATCAGTTAGATTCTACACATCGAATTTATGTAAGTATATTACGTTGTTGGTGGAGAAATTCGTTTCTTTTAGCTTTATTGCCCGCAATATATTTAGGTAATCGAATGAGTGTTTCTGACGGATATGGCGATGTGGTATTCAAAGTAATTGAAGAAATAAATCTGTCAGAAGGATAAATGTGACTTCAAACCTCACAACCAGGAAGTAACAAAAGTTGGGCTAGGCAGCATGGCTAGTTAGGTCATTCCCAAGCAGGGTGTATTATCACCATCTAGAGAAATTCCTATTTGTTTCTTAATCTATATTTCGCTGCTGCAGCTTTCGAAAACGGTGGGTCGCTCCCAACCGTGGGGGTGATAATATATTCGTTATACTCAAGCTAAATGAGTGGACGGTCATGTGTGGCCGGGTTGCAAGACGTTCTTGTTGAACCTGTAGTGTATACCCTCTAGAGTACACTGATCGGTGGGTGCTCCCATACCTTGTTAGATGGAATCCAATCTCCAATAAGCGCTCTGCGGTTTTTGATTTTATACTATATATGTGAACGTGAGATGCAAGCGTTTCACTAGATGGTTATTTATTTGATACAAACAATAGTAATATCAAACGTTTTGATATAAAATACTTGGGTCATTATCCATATATTAGTTATGCATTGGTCTAAAAATTTCTAAAGTAAATGAATCTGGCAATATGGAAAACCTTATCACTTATTTCCCTGTTTACATCTTTTAACTTTGTTTCCTCACACCAGTCCCCTGACCGACCCAGAGTTTATTTCCTGTGTTTCCTAAACTCTTGGGTACTCATAATATTTATTATGAGTAGACAAGTAGTCTAGGTAGGCAAGTGGAATATGATGAAGTTCAAGTTCAAGACCAGTAGTATATCTACATCTATGTATCAAGTTTGACATCTGTATTATCCTAGTCATGATGTATAATTTTGCCGTTGTACAATGGTATTGTATTAAGATGATGTACTGTAGTGTATCAGACCCTGTATTCTAATATATTATGTATCTTGTGAAATTCCGCTATGAAATTCTGGTGTCTTCTTATTCTTCTATTCTATAAGTTCTATCTTTTCTAACTCATCCTCTAATTTCTTTCTATGAGTGATCTGAACTTTCGTGCACTTTGAGTTGAATGTGTAGGATATTAGTCAGCTCAAATTAGTACAGATTTTCGGGACACTACAGATATAATACACTTCTTTCATCAACCTCTTTCTTTTTTCTGTCCCTCTTCATTATTTGATCCTTTTGGTCAACACTTTTCCCTTAACAAGCCAATCTTACCACGCCATATAACACAAAACGGGTTTTTACCCCAAGAATACCAGTGCATAAAACAACAGCGCAATGCTAAATAAAGAAAAATGTAGCTATTATAAGACCCAGGTCCCATCACACAATGCAACGCAAGCTGGAGGATAGGGTTTTACCTTATAGTAGCCAAAGAATGCTTGAAATGTTTAAAAATAGATTATTTTGATATTACTATAAGTGTATAGTTTCAAAACAATTTCAATCATAAGTATCAATCGTAGACGGCATAAGTGACACATACCACTATGTCGCCATACTAGGCTCTACAAATAAAGCCGAAAGTCACGTATTGGAAATTGGATTCCATCATGAGTCGAGGCAAGGGGCAAGCTCCTCTCCGTTCGAGACACTCTAGCAAATGTCTCAGGACCACACACAGCGATCCTTGGAATCGGTTGGGCTGGTCCTCTCTTACTTTTGAGGATTGGCAATTCCTGAACACACGTTTCCCGGTCCTATCGGACCTATATAATGGTCTGTACGTCGGCTCACATAGTGCCAGTTATCGACCATATATTCGAGGCGCTTGCATTCCAACAACCACACAGGTAAAAAGTATATAAATGTCAGGGCTGGTAGGTCACTGACATCACCCATAGCTAGAAGGAAACGTCGTGTTCTCCCAACGGTCTGTATCCCGTTTTTGACTCATACCGAGGTGTGAGGCTCGCGAATTCACATTATACACAAAGCTGTGCCACACAGGCCGTGCTTTGATCGTCAACCACAAGACTTTGCTTTTCAACAGAAGCCTTGATCATTTGCCATTTAGGCATGCCACACAGGCAATTCACTCCATGCGACTGATGTCCATCGATATACAACCTCTGAGCTCGTACGTCTCAGAGAAGGGCATTAAGCAAGAGAATAAATTCTCCACCGCCAATCAGATATATATTTAATAGAGATCAATCAACACAGAATAAAATCCAATGTCAGACACACAGTCCATTTACAAGTTCGTTCTGGGTCTGAACCAAACCGGAGGCACTTTCCTCGCATATCCATCTATCTCCAAGTACGTCTGGACGATCACCAACTGATTCCCTCCTATTGGGTGTACAGCCCAATCAAGATCATCAATAATCATCCAAAGGATGTGAAGACTTCTGGTCTTCAACCACCGTCTTCATCTTCGACTTATCACCAAATCGGTTATTCGGAATAGGCATAAACCCGGCCTTTCCGAATAACTCGCGAATATAATAAACAAGTGTTACACAAACACAACATACGCCTCATTCCAATTCAGAATATTCTTTTATTAAAAAATATCACATTCTTGGGGAAAGGTTCCCATTAATTTTATCAAACATAAATTCTTCTAAATTTATTCTTTAATCTTCCTTTGGATATCTTTTCAAACCATGTTATGGTTTTCCAAACTAGTCGGGATTAGCGAACCACACCGAAGTAATTAATTATTTTATTTCCCAATCCCAACCCATTAATCCCATGGAGCAAAACTGGTAATACTCCATATCTAACACCACGGTGTTATCAGTAAATATTAATTTCCATTTCACGTTCAAATCTAATTAAAGATTTAACTATCGCTTTGGAGCAAAACTGGTGATACCCCATTTTCGATCACTTTCCCATCTTTGGTAATTTAAATTATCAATTCACATTTCAATCTAATTACAGATTCATTAAAACTCCACTTAGTTTTAATCTTCCCAAAAATCAATAACATGTCTTTAACTGGGTTAAAGAACCAATGTCATCTAAAACATGGTTCACCATAAACCCAAAATCACTTTCTATTGTTAATCGGGTTAAAGAACAGGTGTTATTCAAAACACCACTCACGATAAAACCCAAAAACCAATTCAAATTCAATTCCAATTAAATACTAATTAACTGGACAATTTCACAAAATCTTAATTAAAAGATTTATTCTTTTCTAAACGGTGTTCAAGAACAGTGTTATTTAAGACACCATTCACGACGAACCCAAAATCTCATTTGATATTAAATTCAAGGCTCTGAATAGAAAATATACCGGCTTATATTCAATGTCAAATTCTGAAACCAACAAATATAGTATTGGAAATAACGATATAACATATATCTTTCAAATTTCCACAACCATATCTGTATAATCACGAAATCCAACATCGAAATATTCTGAAGATAATTTCGACTCAAATCCATTCCAATTCACGTATTCTGATTATTTTCAAATCTAGCTCAAAACTAGTTCATTTCGATAAAAATATATTTTTATCCTCTCAAATGTGGAATTTTTCATCCCAGTTCTTTCCAATTCATATATTATGATTTTACACAAATTATTAATATTTTTAATAATTTTATCAAGGCCCGTACAGTCGGTTTTCAATAACGACCACCGAACTGCACTTACAGCGACCTTTTCCAAATTTGATTTGGATATAATTCCAAATCCAACCATTAGTTTTCAAATATCTAATATTCATTGGAAAGCTCTTTTCGATACGAACCCAACGGTTTCGGTTTTAGGAGAATACGATGGGCGGATCTCCCGCAACGTCAATTCGAAGTCAATGGTCGAAATTCGCGAACTGCCGCGGTGCGGCGCGTTCTATTCAGGCCATTTAATATATACCAGATATATATATTTCGTCGATTTCAATTCAAAACGCATTTTATAAATCGTTTTAAATTTGTTTTCGAAACAATTTTAACTTCAAATTCAATTTCAAATCAAAATTGAATATTTCATATTATTACTATATAAATGATAATATTTTCAAAGCGTTATATGTTGAAATCACTTCTTTTTCTATATTCATTATAAAAACAAATATAATCGATATAAATATCGTTCGCGTCAAAATGATGCATCTCTAATCAATACGGCTTTATATATTTCAATAACTTCGTTATTCTATTCAACAAATGAATATTTATTCTATCCAACACATGAATATATATTTCTTTCAACACATGAATATTTATTTTTCTTTCAACACATGAATATTCTCAATACATGAGCATCGTCAACACATGACCTTTTTTTGTTATTTAATATAATTTATAAAATTATGATAAAGATGTAAATTTTTATTGTTTAAAATATTTTACTCAACACATGATAAGTTTCAACACATGAATATTCTCAACACATGAGCATCGTTAACACATGACTATTTATTCTATTCAACGCATGAATCTATATTTTATTCAACACATGAAGGTTTTATTTATTCTATTCAACACATGAATATATATATTTTATTCAACACATGAATATATATTTTATTTTCCCAATTGGAATGAGGCCCAATCAATTACCATATAATGTTAATCATATGGATTCCATACAACACATGTATATAATAGTAACGATAATTAATCAACCATCATCCAAAGTGCACCACACAACTGCATAAGCATTAAATATAACTAATTAACGCTCATACAGTCTGTCAATCAAACGATCGGCATACCACTAAACAATTGGGATTAGTGTACGTCAAATATCATCCCAACACCCGTGCGGGGTTTCAATCCACAAACACCGAATATTATTTGTGCAGCTGAGCGACGTGTAAAATTTATCATCCCAAGCAATATCCTTTAAATAGGTGTACATAAACAAACCGTCCGGTTTGTAAATGAATATTTATTTAGTCACATTCACGTTAAAAATTATATTTTTAACGATAATAAATTTATTTCAACACATGAATTTTCTATTATCCATTTCACATCAACATCACAAACAAACTTCACAACACATCAAACAAGCATACAAGTCGTCCATGGTCTGTGGACGACGGGTGTCGGGTGCTGCCAAGCACCGTCTGCATCCTAGTATATATTTTAACTAGAAAACAAGATTTAAAGTGAGAAGTTCTCACCGACTAGCTAAACCAATCGCCACGACTCTTCATATGTAGAAAATCTTCACCGTTCTCGCCTTTTGTCAACTTCGTCGTCCGTCACCACTACATATATAAAAATCACATTTTTATATTGTTGCTATGTATATAAAAATCTATTTTTATACCACTACTATATAGATAAAAATTCTATTTATTATAACGCTACTATATAGATAAAAATTCTATTTATAACAAAAATGATTTTATTTAATTTTAGAATTTTAATGAACTACTAAAAAAAAGGAATAAAACAAAAATAAGTAAAAACAAGGAAGCTTACAGTAATTGAAGAGGAGGAGGGGGAAAGTGCAGTCGAGGTCTCGTCAAAAAGGGGGGTGCTCGCGCGGGGCGCTCTGGCGCTGGGGGGCTCGGAGGTGGCAGGAGCGGGCGGGGGGGGGGGGGGGGGGGGGGGTTGCTGCTGCGTCGAGGTGGGGGTTAGGGTGCTTCGCGGTTTGGGGGTTGGGTTCCGGTTTTTATGGGAGAGAGAGGGGGTGAGGGAGGAGGATCGGGGAAGAAGGGGGGCGCCTCGCGCCGGCGGTGGCGGCGCGTTGCTCGGAGGAGCGGCGGTGGCTCCTCCCCGTTCCTTTTTTTTATTTCGTTCGAAATGAATTGTTGAGGGAGGGGTTTGAACGATATAATAGAGAGAGGGAGGGGGTTAGTTATATAATTTAATTATTTTATTTAATTATTTCAAAAAAAACAACTTTTAATTTCGACCTCTAAACGAGGCTCACCGCCTGTCGTCCATAGCTAATTACCCCCCATTCCGAACACAATGGGATATGTATCGTAAGCTGATTCGATCGTTTCGATCAGTTTTCGTCAAAATCAAAATATAACTCTATATATTGAATTTGAACGCACATTTCAATTTATCGGGGCCACATACGGACTCTAAAAATTCCTAAAAAATAATTTCTAGTTTCGTATTGACGATACCGTCCTAACAAAACTAATTTCGTCAAATTCTGAGACCGTTTGAAAAATGGCTATTTTCTAGTCGATTAAAATCTACTAAAACTGGTCAAACGCGTTTTCCTTCACCAAGCTCACATATTGATTCAGAAAATTACGAATTTTGGAATATAGCAATAACTTGACATCCCGGATCCAACAAAAGTGGTTTCATCGAAAACCGTGGTCGTTTGCAAAATTCCCTCCTTTAAGGGCCAGAATTCCATAGCGACTATTCTGAATTTTCAACTGGACATAACTTTTTATCCCCGCTATGAAATTTCAATTTTTCGGATTTGTTGGAAAGATATTCTTAATTAGATTCAAATATTTTTGGTTTCGCTAAAATCCAGTTTGCTTTGAATCCTGCACATTCATTTGAAATTTGAAATTTAAAATCGAATTTTCAAACTACCGCTCCATTTTCTATTCCTTTTATATTTAAAATAAATTATTTATATTCTAACGATGATTCGAATAAATATATACGTTCTAATTCTATTCAAAAATAGATTTCTCATCGTTTTTATTTAAAATAATTCATTTTAAATATTCAAAATTCATCAAAATTGCCAAAATAAAAATTTTAAATTGGCTCAGAATTTCTGGGTTGTTACAATCTCCTCCACTTAAAACTTTTCGTCCCCGAAAAGGAATGAAGTTGAAAGCTGTTTAACTAACCAACCCAACTTCCATTATTTTCTTTACGGCTTAAGTTTTTCAATTTTCCAGTTTCTAAGAACTTTTTAAATTTTCAAAAATTTGGCTAACACCCTAAATTTTCGAAAAATTTCGCCATAACCTCCCCTGCACCGGGGACTCCGGGATATTTCAAATAGCCTCCCATGGCCCTCTTCAATCCAAAAAGAAAAAGAAACAGCCAAGCGGCTCATAAAATCATCCAAACCCAACAAATTTATAAACATGTACCTATTTGTCGGGCAAACAATTTTATTCTTCTGCTCTAGCCTCCTTGCTACGACCTGTTCAATAGATATACATGTATATGCATGTAATTGTAATCATTTTTCAATACAGTTCAATATTTGGTTCAATTTGGCATAATGGTTCAAAATTATCAATCCAATAATCAAACAACACAACCATCAATCAATTAGTGTATTATCGTTTCAAATTCATAATTTTGATATATATACTGAAAATCATGTTTTTGATGCCAAATCACAACAATATATTCTATCTAGTTTTGGTTCTCAAACCAGTCTAATGGAAATATATAGACATCCCACTTTCGAAACCCAAACATAAATATTGGTGATGGAGCACCATCATCAAAATCATCTCCGAACGACTAGAGAGTGATTAATTCTATATCTATCCATTAGATTAAAACTTCAAATATACGTTCATGACGCGTATATGCAAAATCTTTATATACTCGATTGTCCAAATTCAATACAAATAAAATATTCAAATACGTATACTTGAATTTAACTTTCAAAACAATATTGTTTTCATTTGAAAAATATACTCTTCATACTCGTTCTAGGATACTACTGATCCTATCTCTAACGAGTAATTCTATTTGAATATTACTAATCCAATATCTGATGAATTCTTTCGTATGGTTCTAATGTGTCTTGTTCTCAAGCTCTGTAAACCAAAGCTTTGATACCAATTGAAGCGATCTGTGACTTCCCCGGTAAGGAAAACACGAATTGCTTTGAGGACAACACACATCGGAATGCAAACAGAAGAACATTTCATTGTTTATTACAACAATTCCATCAGAATACAAGAATATATAGAGTATGAATAAATATTATACAACAGAGAATATCAGAGATTTAAATACATTACTGCAGCGGAAAAATAATACAAAACATAACTGAAAGAAATACACGAATACAAAGCTTTCCGAATATCACTTCAGCTATAAACCAGGATCCTGTGAATATAAATCTGCAAAACCAAAACTACTAGCTGCCCGTGCGGAAAATAAGGGCACTCAGAGTTTAGGTTAAAACAATAAACTCCAGGTCAGTCATGTGACTGGTGTGAGAACTAAAACCGTTATTAATCTTTATTTTTAAAGTTAGGTAAATTAAGGGACCACGTCTATAACACGGAACGGATTTTTACCCTAAGAATACCAGTGCATAAAACAACAGCGCAATGCTAAATAAAGAAAAATGAAGCTATTATAGGACCCAGGTCCCATCACACAATGCAATGCAAGCCGGAGGATAGGGTTTTACCTTATAGTAGCCAAAGAACGCTTGATACGTTTAAAAACAAATTATTTTTATATTACTATAAGTGTATAGTTTCAAAACAATTTCAATCATAAGTATCAATCATAGACGGCATAAGTGACCCATGCCACTATGTCGCCATACTAGGCTCTACAAATAAAACCGAAAGTTACGTATTGGAAATTGGATTCCATCATGATTTGAGGCAAGGGGCAAGCTCCTCCCCATTCGAGACACTCTAGCAAATATCTCAGGATCACACATAGCGATCCTTGGAATCAGTTGGGCCGGTCCTCTCTTACTTTTGAGGATTGGCAATTCCTGAACACACGTTTCCCGGTCCTATATAATGGTCCGTACGTCGGCTCACATAGTGCCAGTTATCGACCATATATTTGAGGCGCCTCGCATTCCAATAACCACATGGGTAAAAAGTATATAAATGTCAGGGCTGGTAGATCACTGACATCACCCATAGCTAGAAGGAAACGTCATGTTCTCCCAACGGTCTGTATACCATTTTTGACTCATACCGAGGTGTGAGGCTCGCGAATTCACGTTATACACAAAGCTGCGCCACACAGGCCATGCTTTGATCATCAACCACAAGACTTTGCTTTTCAACAGAAGCCTTGATCATTTGCCACTTAGGCATGCCACACAGGCAATTCACTCCATGCGACTGATATCCATCGATATACAACCTCTGAGCTCGTACATCTCAGAGAAGGGCGTTAAGAAAGAGAATAAATTCTCCGTCGCCAAACTGATGTATATTTAATAGAGATCAATCAACACAGAATAAAATCCAATGTCAGACACACAGTCCATTTACAAGTTCGTTCTGGGTCTGAACGAAACCGGAGGCACTTTCCTCGCATATCCATCTATCTCCAAGTACGTCTGGACAATCACGAACTGATTCACTCTTCTTGGGTGTACAGCCCAATCAAGATCATCAATAATCATCCAAACATTTGAAGACTTCCAGTCTTCAACCACCGTCTTCATCTTTGACTTATCTCCGAATCGGTTATTCAGAATGGGTATAAACCCGGCCTTTCCGAATAACCCACGAATATAATAAACAAGTGATACACAAACACAACATACGCCTCATTCCAATTTAGAATATTCTTTTATTAAAAAAAATCACATTCTTAGGGAAAGGTTCCCATTAATTTTATCAAAGATAAATTCTTCTAAATTTATTCTTTAATCTTCCTTTGGATATCTTTTCAAACCATGTTATGGTTTTCCAAACTAGTAGGGATTAGCGAACCACACCGAAGTAATTATTTATTTTATTTCCCAATCCCAACCCATTCATCCCATGAAGCAAAATTGGTAATACTCCATATCTAACACCACGGTGTTATCGGTAAATATTAATTACCATTTCACGTTCAAATCTAATTAAAGATTTAACTATCGCTTTGGAGCAAAACTGGTGATATCTCATTTTCGATCACTTTCCCATCTTTGATAATTTAAATTATCAAATCACATTTCAATCTAATTACAGATTCTTTAAAACTCCACTTAGTTTTAATCTTCCCAAAAATCAATATCATGTCTTTAACTGGGTTAAAGAACCAATGTCATCTAAAACACGGTTCACCATAAACCCAAAATCACTTTTTATTGTTAATTGGGTTAAAGAACATGTGTTATTCAAAACACCGCTCACGATAAACCCCAAAAACCAATTCAAATTCAATTCCAATTAAATAATAATTAACTGGACAATTTCACTAAATCTTAATTAAAAGATTTATTCTTTTCCAAACTGGGTTCAAGAACAGTGTTATTTAAGACACCATTCATGACGAATCCAAAATCCCATTTGATATTAAATACAAGGCTCTGAATAGAAAATATACCAGCTTATATTCAATATCAATCTCTGAAACCAACAAATATCGTATTGGAAATAACGATATAAAATATATCTTTCAAATTTCCACAACTATATCTGTATAATCACGAAATCCAACATCGAAATATTCCGAAGATAATTTCGTATCAAATCCATTCCAATTCATGTATTGGAAATTCTGATTATTTTCAAAACCATTTCAAATCTAGTTCAAAACTAGTTCATTTCGATAAAAATATATTTGTATCCTCTCAAATGTGGAATTTTTCATCCTAGTCCTTTCCAATTCTTATATTATGATTTTACACAAATTATTAATATTTTTAATAATTTTATCAAGGCCCGTACAGTTTGTTTTCAATAACGGCCACCGAACTGCACTTACAACGACCTTTTCCAAATTTTATTTGGATATAATTCGAAATCCAACCGCTAGATTTCAAATCTTTAATATTCATTGGAAAGATCTTTTCGATACGAATCCAACGGTTCTGGTTTTAGGAGAATCCGACGGACGGATCTCCCGCAACGTCAATTCGAAGTCAATGGTCGAAATTCGCGAACTGCCGCGACGCAGCGCGTTCTATTCAGGCCATTTAATATATGTAAATATATATATTATATATATTTCGTCGATTTCAATTCAAAACGTATTTTATAAATCGTTTTAAATTTGTTATCGAGACGATTTCAACTTCATATTCAATTTCGAATCAAAATTGAATATTTCATATTATTACTATATAAATGATAATATTTTCGAAGCGTTATATTTTGGAATCACTTCTTTTTCTATATTCATTATAAAAACGAATATAATCGATATAAATATCGTTCGCGTCAAAATGGTGCATCTCTAATCAACATGGCTTTATATATTTCAATAACTTCGTTATTATATTCAACAAATGAATATTTATTCTATCCAACACATGAATATATATTTCTTTCAACACATGAATATTTATTTTTCTTTCAACATATGAGCATCGTCAACTCATGACTATTTTTTGTTATTTAATATATTTTATAAAATTATGATAAAGATGTAAATTTTTATTGTTTAAAATATTTGATTCAACACATGACAAGTTTCAACACATGAATATTCTCAACATATGAGCATTGTCAACACATGACTATTTATTCTATTCAATACATGAATCTATATTTTATTCAACACATGAATGTTTTATTTATTCTATTCAACACTTGAATATATATATATATATATATATATATATATATATATATATTATTCAAAACATGAATATATATTTTATTTTCCCAATCGGAATGAGGCCCAATCAATTACCATATAATGTTAATCATATGGATTCCATACAATACATGTATATAATAGCAACGATAAATAATCAACCATCATCCAAAGTGCAACATACAACTGCATAAGCATTAAATATAACTAATTAACGCTCATACAGTCTGTCAATCAAACGATCGACATAACACTAAACAATTGGGATTAGTGTACGTCAAATATCATCCCAACACCCGTGTGGGGTTTCAATCCACAAACACCGAATATTATCTATGCAGTTGAGCGACGTGTAAAATTTATCGTCCCAATAAATATCCTTCAAATAGGTGTACATAAACAAACCGTCCGGTTTGTAAATGAATATTTATTTAATCACATTCACGTTAAAAATTATATTTTTAACGATAATAAATTTATTTCAACGCATGAATTTTCTATTATCCATTTCACATCAACATCACAAACAAACTTCACAACACATCAAACAAGCATACAAGTCGTCCATGGTCTGTGGACGACGGGTGTCGGGTGCTGCTAAGCACCATCTACATTCTAGTATATATTTTAACTAGAAAACAAGATTTAAAGTGAGAAGTTCTCACCGACTAGCTAAACCAATCCCCATGACTCTTCATATGTAGAAAATCTTCACCGTTCTCGCCTTTTGTCAACTTCATCGTCCGTGTCCACTACATATATAAAAATCACATTTTTATATTGTTCCTATGTATATAAAAATCTATTTTTATACCGCTACTATATATATAAAAATTCTATTTTTATACCGCTACTATATAGATAAAAATTCTATTTTTATACCGCTACTATATAGATAAATATTCTATTTTTAAACCGTTGCTATATAGATAAAAATTCTATTTATAACAAAACTGGTTTTATTTAATTTCAGAATTTAAATGAACTACTAAAAAAAAGGAATAAAACAAAAATAAATAAAAACAAGGAAGCTTACAGTAATTGAAGAGGATGAGGGGGGAAAGCGTAGTCGAGGTCTCGTCAAAAAGGGGGGGGGGTTGCTCGCGTGGGGCGCTCAGGCGCGAGGGGGTGGGGGGCTCGGAGGTGGCTGGATCGGGCAGAGGAGTGGCGGTTGCTGCTGCGTCGAGGTGGGGGTTAGGGTGCTTCGCGATTTGGGGGTTGGGTTCGGGTTTTTATGGGAAAGAGAGGGGGTGAGGGAGGAGGATCGGGAAAGAAGGGGGGCCTCGCGCCGGCGGTGGCGGCGCGCTGCTTGGAGCAGCGACGGCGACTCCTCCCCGTTCCTTTTTTTCATTCGAAATGAATTGTTGAGGGAGGGGTTAACCGATATAATAGAGAGAGGGAGGAGGTTAGTTATAAAATAATTATTTTATTTAATTATTTCCAAAAAAACAACTTTTAATTTTGACCTCTAAACGAGACCCACCGCCTATCGTCCATAGCTAATTACCCCCATTCCGAACACAATGGGATATGTATCGTAAGCTAATTCGATCGTTTCGATCAGTTTTCTTCAAAATCAAAATATAACTCTATATATTGAATTTGAACGCACATTTCAATTTACCGGGGCCACATACAGACTTTGAAAATTCCCGAAAAATATTTTCTAGCTTCGTATTGACGATACCGTCCTAACGAAACTAATTTCGTCAAATTCTGAGACCGTTTGAAAAATGGCTATTTTCCAGTCGATTAAAATCAACTGAAACTGGTCAAACGCGTTTTCCTTCACCACGCTAACATATTGATTCAGAAAATTACGAATTTTGGAATCTAGCAATAACTTGACATCCCGGATCCAAAAAAAGTGGTTTCGTCAAAAACCGAGGTCGTTTGCAAAATTCCCATTTTTATGGTCCAGAATTCCATAGCGACTATTCTGAATTTTCAATTGGACATAACTTTTTATCCCCGCTATGAAATTTCAATTTCTCGGATTCGTTCGAAAGATATTCTCAATTAGATTCAAATATTTTTGGTTTCGCTAAAATCCGGTTTACTTTGAATCCTGCACATTCATTTGAAATTTAAAATCGAATTTTCGAATTACCGCGCCATTTTCTATTCCTTTTATATTTAAAATAAATTATTTATATTCTAACGACGATTCGAATAAATATATACGTTCTAATTCTATTCAAAAATAGATTTCTCGTTGTTCATTTAAAATAATTCTTTTTAAATATTCAAAATTCATCAAAATTGCCAAAATAAAATTTTTAAATTGGCTCAGAATTTCTGGGTTGTTACAATATATATAAATGCATATATATATATATATATATATATATATATATTCATGCATATACGTGATGGTTGCTTATGGTTTTGGCTTGTTTCTTTCAGGTCGCAGGTAATGGACTATTACTGAGGGGCTTTTTGGGAAGCTGTTCTGGTTGATAGATGATATATGCTTTAGAGTTGTCTAGAAAGCAGATTTGGTGAGCTTTTGTGTTGTTTTGAGATCATATTTTTTTTGTATTTAGTTTGGAGTGATTAGTTTATTCTATAGGAGTAGATATATTTCACTATCTGGTGGTGGCCTTGCGGGAATTCGATAGTGTATTACAATGGGCCGTGGTTTATCCGGAGCTCATCTATCTATTATCCTATACATTCTTTTAGTTTTTTCTTGTGTTGTTATTTTGATTTCGTTTTTGAGCTGTGGACTGTATTTGTAGACTCTTTTTTTATACATTTTACATGTGTGCTCTCTTCTTTTTAGAAGATTACACATTTTTGCTTTCAAAAAGTTATCCTATATATAGTTTAACGATAGAAGGAGACAGATTTGAGGAAATTTTGATACAAAAATTTTATATTTTTCAAAATACTTTACTTCTTGAAAACCATTTTGAAAAATATTTTAGTTTTTAAAAAATGATTTTAGGAATCCTGCAGCCTTAGACTCTGATATCAATTGTAACATCCTCATCCCTTAACACATCCCATAAAAGTCATGCTAAGAAATGTGGAGTATTTAAGTATTATAAAACTATCGCAGAGGCTAAAATTCATAAGTCATAAAAATAATTATAGTGGAAACATAATATATTTTTTAAAAGTATTATTTCAGAACTGAACAAATGGTCATTACATCAAAGTCTCAAAGTTATTATAATATCATAGTACATAATATTTATATCAAAACGTCCCTCTTCAAATCCACTTACATTATAATAAAAGAACTAAATGTAAATAGAAATTGAGAACACATAAGCATGGAGCATCCAAACCATGCTTAGAGTCTGTCAAGAAATCTACTACTTTCATGTATGTCTATGGGAGAGAGAAGAATTGATAGTGGTTCAGACATAAAGTTTGGTGAACGAAAGTGACTACTTGAAGTTGACAAATTAAGAGATAATAGACTTGAGAACAGTTCTAGTGTTACAAAGGTAAAGTGTTTGTGCATTACTTAAATTATTTGTTTAATTGATTGTTCAAGTTGATTGTTTGCATTATAATTACTATAATAGAAGTATTGTTAGGACTAATACCTAATTCCATCCAAATGATCGGCCTCCTCTATCTACCATTAGACTAGTATGTTTCTTAATGCCCCTTACATTGAATCAACCATACGTCGAGGTGAATTGGAAATATACCTTATTATTACTTATCTATGGATTAGCGACATTAGCCTTCATATGGACATCTATCTAGCACTGGATGTAATAGTTTATTATCTTCCCTAATCAAATCGGTATCATGCATGCTTAGTTACCATATGCAGCGCACCGACCATAGTCCCTCTATTGACTACTTATCTAGCTTAATCGGCAAACGTGTGTCTCTCCATAAGCTTTGCCACTGGCATGGGACATTGAGCAACTTATCAACCTTAATCAGTAGGTGTGTTTGTCAATGTTATAGACTCTCCGAGCCTCTTATCCTCCCGAACCTACTATTCTGTCGTAGATATGGGCTCTAAACAATAATCTAATTATGCTTTCCAACTCAATCCCCATGAAATGAGTCTTACCAGTTGGTCACTTACTACACTAATCGACATGCATGTCTCCCAATTAGTGCAATCGATACGAGCCACCATTTTACATTTATGATATCTTATTCATTTATGTCCTATATTATTTCCTACTTCGTCATGAAGCAATATCATAATAGGTTTAGTTCTTACTTTAACATGAAGTAATATATTATGTTTATTTCCTACGTCCCCTTGAAGTAATACTATATGTTTCGATATTTTTCATTATTTTTCTCAATTATAACCTATGTCATGGTTTATTTGCAAAAACTTAAGACCTGCTCTTTTGAGTCCATTTCCTTTTTATTGCAGATATACATGTTTTACGTAAATTTAGTGCTTCCTATTCAATCATATTTCATGAAAACTTCTCTCTGATAACATTAACAAAATACAGTAAGAGTGGAGGCTAATAGAAGAGAAAGCCCTTAACCCTAAAATAACACAAGAGGCCTTTATATATAGGCAAAACATAAAACAAAAGACAATATTGCCCTTTAGTAGAATATTAATTACGCTAACATCCCCCCTCAAACTCATGATGCGATAGCAATGAGCATCGAGAGTTTGTCAGTCAAAAACCGGAAGCGTGAAGATGACAAAGATTTAGTGAACAAATCTGCAAGTTGCAAGGAGGAAGAGACAAATGGCAATGTCAATGTGCCATTCTGAAGGTGGTGGCGAGTAATATGGCAGTCGATCTCAATATGTTTGGTTCTTTCGTGAAAGACAGAGTTATGAGCAATCTGAATAGCACTTTTATTATCATAGTACAAAGGAGTTGGTCGTCGCAAGAAAACACCCATATTAGCAAGCAACCATCGTAGCCAAACAATTTCACAAGTAGTAGAAGCCATAGCACGATATTCTGCCTCTGTTGAAGACCGAGATATAACATCCTGCTTCTTACTTTTCCAAGACATTAGAGAATCTCCTAGAAAAATACAAAAGCCAGTAGTGGATTTGCGATCAGTAGGATCACCAGCCCAATCTGCGTCAGAGTAAGGACATAACTCTAAAGATGAAGTAGAAGAAAGCAAAAGAGTCTGAAATTGAGTGCCACGGAGATATCTCAAAATGCGAATAACAGCAGCCCAATGAACTGTAGTAGGAGAAGTAACAAACCGACTAACTATGTGAATAGCATATGCAATGTCAGGACGAGTGATAGTGAGATAAACCAAACTTCCAACAATTGTTCTATAAAGATTAGGATCTGGCAATGGAGATCCATCAGAAATAGAGTATCGAGCATTGAGCTCAATTGGAGTATCAACAGTCTTATTATCTGAGAGACGTGCGTGCTCAAAAATGTCAGAAATATACTTAGATTGAGAAAGAAGATAACCTTTTGGAGAAGAAGCAACTTCAATACCCAAGAAGTAACGAAGGGGACCCAAGTCTTTCATAGCAAAACTTCGAGTTAACTCAGTCTTCAACAAGTTAATCCCAACAGCATCATCGCCTGTAATAATCATATCATCAACATAAAGAGAAAGCAAAATTCGACCAGACGAGGTGCACTTGACAAACAAAGCGGAATCATGGTTACTTGGGCAAAAACCAAGAGAAGTAATCACAGTAGAGAATTTCTCAAACCAAGCACGAGGAGCCTGTTTGAGACCATAAAGAGCTTTCCTAAGTTTGCAGACTTCACCGGGTTGATGATCAATACCAGGAGGAGGAACCATATAGACTTCTTCATGAAGATCTCCATTCAAAAAGGCATTTTTAACATCCATTTGAGTAATATTCCAGTGGCGAACAGAAGCAACTGCAATAAGAGTTCGAACTGTAGTCATTTTTGCAACAGGAGCAAAAGTCTCTTCATAATCCATACCATATTCTTGAGAATAACCTTTAGCAACCAAGCGAGCTTTATACCTTTCAATAGATCCATCAGCTTTAGTTTTAATCTTATAGATCCAACGAGAACCAATAGCACGTTTTCCTGCAGGAAGAGGTACTAAATCCCAAGTATGAGTCTGATGAAGAGTAGTCAGCTCCTCAGCCATAGCACGTTGCCAAAGAGGATCACGAACAGCATCTTTGAAAGATGAAGGCTCAGAGAGACAATGTATAGAAGCAAGAAATGAAGAAAATGAACTGGAAAGACAAGAATATTCAAAATCAGGTCGTCTAGTAGATTGACGGTTTCGGATAGGATATCGACGTTCACTAGTGTCTACTGTCTCAGAAGGTGATTGGGTGGTTGTTGAGTCAATGGAAGTGTCTGGATTTTCAGCAGGAGGTGGCTCATCATCATCAGCAGTGAAAGGATCAATATGAACAAGATCAGACATAGATATACTGTGAGTACGATCAGGAATTGTAAAATAAGGAATATGTTCAAGAAAAATAACATGACGAGAAACATATAGCTTGTGACTGACTGGATCAAAACAACGATATCCTTTTTGTCCTGCACCATAAACAAGAAAAACACATATAGCA
This sequence comes from Allium sativum, assembly GCA_030737875.1. NCBI lineage: Eukaryota > Viridiplantae > Streptophyta > Magnoliopsida > Asparagales > Amaryllidaceae > Allium > Allium sativum. The sequence continues at coordinate 414,448,343 of CM060913.1, read as the reverse complement.
GACCGTGAAGTTAGCTTACTCCGTTGGGCATGAGGAGGAAGAACAAAGCATGTGGAACCAAAAACACGAAGAGAAGAATAATCTGGTGGACAACCATACAACTTCTCATAGGGGGACAAGCCAGAATTATGAGAAGTAGGAATTCTATTAATCAAATAAACAGAGGTAAGAGCTGCCTCTCCCCAAAATTCACTTGGAACACTAGCTGACAATAAAAGAGATCTAGCAGTTTCAAGAATATGTCTATGTTTCCTTTCAGCAACCCCATTTTGTTCAGGAGTATCAGTGCAAGAAGTCTGATAAATTGTGCCATCTGAAGCAAGAAGGTCCTTAAAAGCATGGGAAGTATATTCTCCCCCCAAGTCACATCTAAAACATTTAATAATAGCTCCATGCTGAGTTTTAATAAGAGATCGAAACTCATTATAGATGCCAAAAAATTCTGAGCGACATTTCATAAGATAAATCCAACAATAACGAGTGCAGTCATCAATAGAAGAGACATAATAACGAGAGCCTCCCTTTGTAGAAATAGGAGAGGGTCCCCAAACATCAGAATGAATAAGATCAAAAGGTGCAGTAGAAAAAGTATTACTTTGGGGAAAAGGCAAAGTAGAAAAATTTGCAAGTTTACAACCACTACAATCAGAAATGTCATGAGTTTTCAATTCTCCCAAAACTCCAGTAGACGCTAAGAATTGTAATCGAGACTTAGAAACATGACCCAAACGAGAATGCCACAAATAAAACATAGACGATGACTGACTCAAACAAAAAGACGAAACATCCACACCAGAAACAGAAGCCGCAATCTCTGAAATCTTAGGATTTTTGAGCTGATCCAATACATAAAGTCCTCCTTCTCTATGGCCGGTCTCAATCACTTTCTGAGACTTTGGATCCTGAACATAACATGCAGAAGAAGAAAAAGAAACCAAGTAGCCATTGTCACAAATTTGACCAACAGAAGCAAGATTTAATGCAAGTTTAGGAATGTAATAGACATTAGATAATGACATAGACGGTGTAATGACTGAACCAACACCTTGCACAGGCATAGATGTACCACTAGCACTCATGACAGGCACAGAAACTTTATGAGCTAAAGAAGTAAAAGAGGATAAATTAGGTGACATATGATTTGAAGCGCCTGAATCTAAAATCCAGGTAGAAGAAGATATACTTGATGAATTAGATGACAAACCTTGTTGAGATGTAGCTGACATAGCATGTGGCTGAGATGCAAGGAATTTCTGAAATTGTTCAATCATTGATGAATCTAAAGAAGGAGCTGTAAGAGCATTATGAGGGCGAGGAAGAAGAGGAGGTCCATTATGAGGGATTGGTGGTCGAAAATTTTTCAATTGCTGAGGTTGCTGATAGAGTTGTTGCTGCTTTCTTTTCTGTGGACATTGAGATTTCCAATGACCCTTTTGTCTACAAAAACTGCATTCATCACGAGCAACTGGAACATAAGGTCTGACTTGCGAATTTGAATTTAGTCGTGTAGGCATGGCGAAGGCTGACGGAGTAGAGACTTCATTTGCAACAGAGGACTGAAGACGAATTTCTTCTGCCAAAAGTTCACTGACAACAGAATCAACAGAAGGTAGTGGATGACGATGTAAAATAGACCCACGAAGTCCTTCAAACTCGTCACGAAGAGCCATTAAAAACTGTACCAATCTTTGCTCCTCTCTTCGTGCAATATACGTTCCAAAGGCGCGTAATTCAGCAGATTATGTGAGCGCCAACTGATCCCACAAATTTGTCATAGCATCATAGAACTCCTGAATACTCATGCTTTTCTGCTGCAGAGCACGAATATCAGTCTCCAATTGGTACTGCTTTGCAAAATTAGACTGTGTATACAATCTAGCCAGATGATCCCAAACCTCCTTAGCTGTCTCATATTTTGCTAATTGAGTACCTATCGAGTGCTTGACTGAATTATTAATCCAAGTGATAATCTTAGAATTTGCAACTTCCCACTTGTCCAACAAAGACACATAATTAGCAGCTGTGATATCCACAGGTTTAACAATGGCACCTGAAATATAGCCCCACATTTGTTTACCCTTCAAAAAAAATTTCATTACATAACTCCAATATGCATAATTTTTACCATCTAATTGAACACTGACTGCTTGAAGTGAATCATCTCTAGTTTCAGCCATATTAATGAACCCCAAAACAAACCAAAAAGTTTCTCAAAATTAAAACAAAGAAAAGAAACTCAAAAAGAAAAGGATTTCGTGTCAGCAACCATTAACTTTTGATCACCAAATTTCAGGTCAGCAAATTGGATTAGCAGCTTTTGGGTTTGAATAACTTTTGGGTTAGCAAACATGAAACAACAACTTTCAGGTTCTGGGTCAACATGAAACAGAAATTTGCTTTTGGGTTCTGGGAATTGATTAGTGATTTTCTTTCGGGTTCTGGAATTTGCTTTCGATATCGGATATGGGTGACTTCGGTGGGTGGCGGATCTGCGGATATGGGTGACTTCGGTGGGTGGCGGATCTGCGGATATGGGTGACTTCGGTGGGTGGCGGATCTGTTGACTTGGGTGTTTGCGATGGATATTCGGTGGTAGGGATTGTTTATTGCGGTTGTACTGAGGGGTTCTGGAAAGAATGGATTTGCGGATCTGAGGACTTCAATGGTTGGAAAGAATGGATCTGAGGACTTTAGTGGTTGGAAAGAATGGATCTGAGGACTTCAATGGCTGGAAACGGTGATTGGTTCGGACTTACAGAGGAAACAGCGGTTTGTTTGTTTGTTTGTTTGTTTTTTTTTTTTTTTTTTTTTTTTTTTGGGACAGAAATTAGAGAGGGTCAACGGTGTAACAAAAAAGGAAGTCTTGTCAATTTGTTTCGCCTAAGCAAAGTTTTATGAAGAAATTTCAACCATATTTGTGACTAAATACATAAATATGTAAAGTTGTACTAATTTTTTTTCTATTATGGAAAGGTTTATTAAATTGTTTCATTACCATATATTTGATTATATGTGATTTTTTATTTTATTACTGTTTTGTTTTGTGTAAGCAAATTTTGTTAAGGTGTTCGAATCATATATATGATTAAATACACAAATACACGCACATACCATACAAAGATACATACATACAAACACATAGACATACGTACATGCATATATACATATACATGATGTGATTTATCGTTATATTTGTATATTAATATGCAAACATCTTTCAGCTACAGATTTATGAATCTTTACTTGCATTTACTGTGCATTCAAAGTGTAATTAAGTGCATTTGAAACATTCATTTAAGTTTTTTTTAAGTACGAAGGTCACAGATAGCCATTTATTTCCAATCACTCTTGTTAAGGATTGCTTTGTTTGGGTTTGGAATCTTAAAACTGCAAACTTATTTGAAATATTGTATTGCAATACTTTTTACTACAATTGTATAAACATGTATTTATACATATGTACTGTATGTTGATGATTTAGTTATCTTTGGGAAATGTTTACCTACTTGTGCAAGAGCTTTAAGAGATATTTTTGACAGATTATGGAAATTCAGTGGATTAGCAGTCAGTATTCTTAAAAGTAAAATATACTTTAGCTCTCATGCAAGGAATATTAGTGAATTTTCCTTAGTCTTAGGTTTTCAAGCTGATCGGTTTCCTTATGAGATATCTAGCAGTGCCTCTACCTTCAAATTATGTTCATTATAATGATTGCTAATCATTACTACATAAAGTCCAGCAGAAAATTCAGTCTTAGGATGTCAACTTCCTAAGCTTTGCGGGGAGAGCTGAATTGATCTTATCTGTGGTAACTCCAATGGTTTTATATTGGTTATTCATTTATTAGTTACCTGAGCATGTAATAGATTAACTCAATACTATGTGCTCTGATTTTCTTTGGGGTAATTCTCAGCATAAGATTAAATGGGAAACATTGTGTCTGCCCAAACATGAAGGAGGGATTGGCATGAAATCTTTCTCAGAACTGAACGAGCTGCAGGAATTAAAATGTTATGGAAATTTCTTGATGGTTCTTCTCTCTGGAGTTCTTGGATGCAGAGGAAATACTGTCATGAAAAGAAATTTTGGAGCATGAGTATTGATAATAATGCTTCTTGTACTTGGAAGGCTATTATGAGATTGAGAACTTCCGGAAAACAACTCTTTAATAAGGTAATTACTTCAAGTTCGAATACTTTGTTATGGTTTAAACCCTGGATTAATTGTAAATGCCTTGTTGATATGATTGGTTTCTCTAGATATTATCATTTAGCTAGGCATAATGAATATGTTTCATCTATTATGTGTGATGGAAATATTAATGCTAAGCTAAATCCTGCTACTCGTGAAGTCATATATGAAATTAATTCGGTTGTAGTAAACCAAAACTCATGTCATGATTATTACGAATGGGGAGATGGGGGAAATTTCACCTTTCACAAAGCATGGGAGAAAATAAGGAATAGACAAAGTGGTAAATCTTGTTACAAGGTGATATGGCACAATAAAAATGCCAGGAGAATGGCATTCATTGCTTATCTTACTGTTAATGATAGGCAATCCACAAGAGAAAGACCACATAGATTTGATATGATTGATACTAATTCGTGTATGTTATGTGAGGGGAATGTGGAATCTACTAATCATTTGTTTTTTGATTGTGAATATGCAAAGTATATTTGGGAGGCTATATGCATGAAGCTGCGTATTTCAGAGAATAGGATCGGTTCGATTGAAGAAGAAGCAGAGAAAATCATGAGAAGTTTTAAGCAGAAGGATCAAATCTTGGATGTGGCATGTGCAGCTCTTTCAACTGCTATATATCATATCTGGCTTGAAAGAAATTCCAGAATTTTTAACCAGAAGTATGTTCGCAAAGAAATTCGGCTGGTGATGATAGAAAAAGAAATACAAAGCTTGGTCAAGAACAATGGAAGCAAGACGAAGTGGTCACGTGTGAATGAAGAATTGCTTAGAAGATGGTGTGTTGATCTGTTTGATTCTGGTTAAATATTTGAAAGTATTTTCTGTTTGCTTGTTACTTTTTTACTGCTTTATGGAGAGAATGAGAGTTGGTGTTGTAATGAGGGTTATAGAGATATTGACGTCGTTCTTGTATCATTAATATATGGCGTTTATATGTGCTCTTTTTTCTTATGTCGCATCTATTTAGGATGGGGGGCATAAGGTTTTGACGAGACATATAAATAAAGCACATGATTGATTTAGAAATAAAGTGAACCAATTTTCAAAAAAAAAAAAAAAACCTATGTAAATTATCTTTTGAATTTATGTGTTTCATGAATACAAATGTTTCATGGTCATAAACACACACACACGAGTGTTACGACATGCGCTTTGCGTGTGAAATTTTGATTTTTTTTTCTACACTTAACAATTTAAGAGAAGTGATTAAAATTGATACTTAATTTTTTATTGTAGTATAGTTATTTTCTATTTTTAGGTGCGACATTTGTATATCTATTAGTTTAAATTTTCATTTCTATTATTTATTAATAATAAATAATGTATAGATATAGTTGACTTACTAGATCCTTGAGATGATACTTAGATTTGACCATATTTGTAGGGGATTATTTTGAATTGGTAACGAAAGTTTTCTTAGATCCTATTTTAAATACTATTAAGGTTTTATATTGAAGGGTATTTTCAGTAATTTACAATTACAGCACAAATTTGTGAAATCGAAGATATTACAACTATTAATAAAAATAAAGAAAACGGTTTGAATATTTCTCGGTCTTTTATGTTTGATCCTGTTAAAAATTGTTGCATATGTGTAATTATTTTTAGATATTTATGCTAAAATGATTTAATCCTATGAAGTAGCTTTATCATAATTTTGTGGATCAAAAAATATTCATTGCCTGCACTTTTTTTAAGATCACAATTTTTGAAAAAGATTATATAAAGGGAGTTTTTGATACATTATGGTCGGAGCAAAAATATGTGCTTCAAAGATAATTATTAATAAAGATTTATGCTAATTTGACTCAATCCTATGAAGTAGCTTTGACCTAGTTTTGTGTATCAAAATATTTGGAACCTACACATTTTTAGGATCACATATTTTGAAAAAAATCACATTTAGGGAATTTTTGAAATTTTATGGTCAAACCAAAAATATATGTTCCCAAGATAATCATTAATAAAGACATACGCACATACAAAAACATACATATCGATAAGTTGGACAACATTTATGTGTACGGAGGGTTTACTCTAGCACGTACACGAACATGTGTATGTGATACGCATTTTACCTTAATTTTACCTTATTTATTCCTACTTACATACAAATCAAACTTTATAAATAAAATAAATTTATGATTTATTTAAAATACATTTGAAAAAGTTCCACATGAATTTAGACTTCATAAGCCTGTTAAAGATCCAAAATGACTAAAAGTTTGAAATTCACTCATTTCTTTCGTTGTGTTTTGGTGCAGTTCCAACATCTACTCCATGCATAGTAGAATCTTCTATGCCCATCCTATAATGGAAACATTCTATGCTTTTCCTGAAATTTCTTGTTTTTTTATGCTTAAAATTTTTCTATGTCATTTCTATGTCAAAAATTTCCCATATCTTATCACATCCAATATTTTCTTATGCATTTTCTACGTCCTATATTTTACTAACGTTTTCGATTTTCCTACGTCTTTTCCAAGTCATTTTTAAATATTTTTAACAATGTTATTGTTGCTTTTTTTGTTTTAAACCACAGTAAATCAGTGCTATAAAATATTATAGAACAAAACCAACAATATTATTAGGTACCATTTGATTTATGAACTGGGCAGTTAAAGTTCGCGTCTGCATTTGACGCGTCGGACGCGTCTACTATGGAGCCCACACTTTTGCCCCTTCAAGACGAACGGTAGATAAGAGGGTTTTCACGTCCTACGCGTCCGACCAAGACGAACGGTAGATAAGAGGGTTTTCGCGTCCGACCAAGACGAACGGTAGATAAGATGTAGTTTTTTATGTATTGTGGTAGTTTTTTCTGTATTCCGCAATTTTGTTGTAACAGTGGTTGAATTATAAAATTTAAATTCTGCAATTCGTATTCTCCAATTTGTATTCTGCAATTCGTATTTTCTAATTTGTATCTAATTCAATAAACCTTCAATAAACACAAAATACAAAAAAATTAAACTTCCAAAGTGCCCCTTTCGTAAAAAAAACATTACTCGTTCGTAAAAATTCTCCTTCAAATAACCCTTTCAAATTCCTCTTCCAAATAACCCTTCCCGTTCAAAATCAAACGAACCCTTAGTATACACCGACAAAAACAATTTAATAATCATTAAATATGATAAACAATACTCTATAATATCTATTTAAGTATATCCATAAATGCAGCTACATCCATAATTTTAAAATGAATACAACAAATGCTATATAACATGTTTGAACAAAATACTAAACACATGAATAACATAAAATGAATAATTTCAAGGTTGATCTGGTTTATTTTGGCTTGCATTTCCATCTAAGTACTGTTGCACTAGATTTGTAAAATTCAAAAGATAATTCTTAAGTTCTTGAAGCACATCCTTAGCGTGTTTTGGTTCCTCCTTCAACTTAGTTCCTTCTCGTGCATCACTCTAGCTTATACACTACACGTAATGTAATATCTTTGTATCTCTATACTTTATTAGACTCCACACTAAACAAAAAATTTGTTAAAGCACCAAACATATAAAAACACGAAATATTTTATTAAAGAATAAATGATAAGTTATCTCTTGATATTAAATAAATTACTGTCACGTTATCAAAATTAATTAATAATACATGAGTTGTATTCAGTATTTTGAGTGAATTGTAGTCTTTATAGTCTTTAAATTTCCTAAGTGAAGATTTATCACAGAAGCACAACTGAGTCTGAAACAACACGAACTTGATGAAAGGTGTTGCCTTGAGTGGTCCACGTTAGCAAATCCATTGTTATTTTGTAAAACTTAGTCACTGTGCTGCTGTGAAGCATTGAGATTACCCGTTTGTTCACTTTGGGTTTCATTTTTCTATACAGAACACTAGGCATGGTTGGAGCATAAATTAGTCAAAATTGTTTGATTACAAGAATCTGTAATGGGCAAACTTTGAATCTATACAAATCCCAAGCCTATTGAAGTTGAAACTATAAGCATATCGTTTAACAATTTGTGCCTGTGTTGCGCTTTCAATGAAGGTAAACCATGCACGTCGTTGGAAAAATCCTAAATTATAAGCTTATCGTTTAAAAAATTTGTGAGACTAAATTCAGAAACAACCAGTTTTTGTCAACATCTTCTATAGGATCCTGCACTTACGAGTCACTATAACTATTTGACACAGCATAATATAATAAGACTGATGGAATTATTGACTTCATAACCTACTTGTATAGAAAGCACACGTCTCATATTTTGAAGTATTTGTTGTGCTTAGATAAAGCATCGGTTCAGCTGACTATAGGTCCATATCAAAGAACAAATTGAATCGTGAAAGAATTCAGGAAATTATACATACCTTGTGGAGATGTTATTGACAACAATAACCTGACTCATTTGTTGTACGTACAGTAGCAGAAAATGATAATGTTAACAGTTAATTGTTGCCTTTGTAATAGGGCAAAAAAATTAGAGAACTGCGATGCTGTACTCATCTTATGTAACTGTATTTGAAAAATTGTAACACAATGAGCTTATTTAAATGATGCCAGTGTAACTGTATTTGAAAAATTGTGATCGATCGAGCAACATCTTTTTGATGGTGATAATTAACATGCTTTCTTATGTAACACAATTACACAACAATTTTGGTTATACACTTTGCTTATAATTTCTTTTTTCTTTTTTGTTGTAGCACAAAGATCCAATTACAATTACTGATCGCTCCTCTTCGGTAAAGGCAACAGCTTCTTCGCACCCAGCATACTACAACTGATAGAGCAAGTCGACTTCTGATCAGTCGTACTTTGATTGGGGAATACAACATTGGATCGCTGTTTTACCGCTACTCTGATAGATTCATGGAGGTCTGAGACTTTTACATTTCACCTTAGATCTGGAAACATGAGCATCACGTTGGGTGATGTTGCTGTTTTGCTTGATGTATCCATTGATGGTGCTCCTTTGACAAATCCAGAGCCAAAATATCATATAGACATGTGCCGAAGGCTGTTAGATCTATCTCATTTAGCTGAGTGGTGGTGGGGTAACAAGGTGATAGTTACCACTTGGTTCAAAGAGAAACAAGCTCATGACATTCTACAATATGCTATGGAATTCAGATTGAGTAGTGTGCTCGGGCCATTATATTGAATATCATCATTTGACGCTTGATCTGTGATCATTCCAAGTCCCATGTCTAGCTTAGATGACTTTATTTTTTAAAGGACTCAGATTTGTATCATACATATTGGTGGGACCGGGTGATTTTCACATATATGTACACCGAGCTGATTCAAGTGGCTTCATACGAGAACACGCCTCTCTTGGAGATTACCCGAGTCTAGTACATGTATTAGTATTTCATATGTATCAGTCATCCATTCCCCCGCTCATTCTCTTTCCATTTGAATATTGCTTGTTAGTGGGAAGAGAGAGAATGAGAGAAGAAATGGGTGACTGAAATTCAGAATGAGAGGTGTTAGCCCACTTTGTGAACTGGGCAACACAAAGTCGAGATGTGAAACGTTGAAAAACTTAGAGAGCATCATAGCGGATCGGATCGGAGGAATGTAGCGGATCGGATCGGAGAGATGTTGCTGTTCGGATCGGAGAACTGCTACTGTTTCGCTCGGAGAGACGCTGCTATTCAGATCGGAGGGCCACCTACTATCAGTCAGATCGGAGGGCTGCATACTATCAGTCAGATCGGAACGGAGCAGAGCAAAGTGGATAAAGATTTAGTTCTAAGTTAATCCGGGTCGGATCGGGTACTCCGATCCGAACCCCCTCTGCAGGTTCCTCCGAACCGAACCAGTAATCCACATCACTTTCCCCCATGATCGCCTGAAGATGCGGAGCGGTTATGACCAGTTCCTGCCCACAACGTCCACTACTCTGATGCGTTGTCAACACTGGAATCCATCCGAACCCGAGGACGATGGGATGGAAGACACGTGGCTCCGATCCAGATCGGATTCTGAGCAAATTTTCACCTATAAATACCCTGTCTGGAGACAATTAAGGGGATCTTCTTTTTGGCACTTCGAGAGTTCAACCACTTTCGTAAAGCGAATTCCAACACTCCCGGATAATCCAAATCGTCTTTCAACATTTGTTTTGAGACAATTGAGTGAATGTATGTGAGTTGTGAGTGAAATTGAGTGAATTTCTCATTGTAATTGCAACTATATCATCGAGAATAGTGATTGACAAGTGGATGTAGGCTTTTCAACGCCGAACCACTATAAATTATGTGTCTCTATTTTACTTTTGATCTTATTTTATTCTGATTTCAGTTAATTTGGGTGTTAGAACCACTTTTTGGTCTAACATTTTGGTGCTTTCACTGAGAAACATCTGAATTCTCTGTTTTTCGGGATTATCGTTCTACTTTTTGGACCGTCGAGTTCAAAGAAGTTAATCCTCAAAGTTTTGACGCTCCTGAATATTTGTTGATTGATTGCTGAAAAACTATGGCCAAAGGAAAAGGCAAGGAAGTTCAAACTAGTCGAGGGAACGGAGTTGGTGAAGATCAGCAAAATGCAGTTGTGACACGGTCTCGTGGGCAGAGCTCAGCAGCAGAACGGACTAATACAGGAAATCCGAACCGCACTCAAGGGGAGAGCTCCGATCCGCTTCGGGTAGGAGAATCTGAAGCAGTGCACTCCCCCAACCTGAACCGACCCGAGCAACTCGCCCTACACCAACCCGACCTGGCTACCCAACTCCGACCCGAACAGGCTTCCTAGCTCCGACCCGACCCGATTTCCCATCCCCGAACCGACCCGTCACTTGGTGATGTTGGAACCTCTACTCGAGCCCCTACAAATGCTCCGACTCCAGCCACCAGGGTCAATGATCAGGTCAATCCATCCGCACCTATTACTCAAGGAGATTTCTTGCGCCTACTTGACATGCTTGAGAGTACTAGGGAGGCTATGAAAATCCACGAGCGCACCAATCTCATGATGCAAGAAAACATGAAACTCATGAGCAGGGAAATTAGCGAACTCCGTATGTAACAACCCGTATTTTTCGATAATGTGTTAAGACGAGAATCAAGGCAGAATTTAATCAAGTAAAACGGGCTATGCCATTGCGTTCGTCTCGGAAAAATACGCAAAATAGAGTCCGAGTTTTCGAAAATCGGAGTCCGTATGACCAAGTTATGGTCCGACAAAGTTTTCAGAAAATTCAAGTTCAAAAGCAAGTTCTAATTTCGAAAATTAGGGCTGGAAGGCTAGGCGGGAAAAATTCCAGCCAGGCACCCCAAGTCGACAGCCCTGTCGACTTGGGAGTCGACATGGCCTCACCCAAGTCGACAGCCCTGTCGACTTGGGGGTCGACTTATGGTGGCCGAGCCATCTTGGCTTGGTGCACCTGCACTTGTCTCTGGTCTTGTTCTGGAAGCTTCCAACGTGGTTTGATGGCTCAGATCCATCCTAGTGTTAATCTAAGGGCCTAAAACTACCCTAATCTCTATAAAAACACCCCTAAGCCTACCCTAAACCCTCATTATTCATTCTTGCAACTAAACTATGGCAAAATTTTACCTCTCATGGCCTCCACCCTCTTCATAAAATTTCTAAATTGTTTCTATGAGAGATTTTCCATGCATACAAGTGTTTTCAAGCTTGTATGAGTGTCATAAGCTTGCATTCAAGTCAAGTTTCTATCTTTGCATCATAAAGCAAGGGTTTTGATCATTTTGGCTCAAGGGGTTTTTATGTTAGAGCTTGCATTTTGGGTCTATTTGATTGCATAAGGGCTTTGTCATATCTTTTGTGCCTTCATAGCAATGTAAGCCCTTTCCCTACTCTTAGATATTAACTATGAAGTTAAATGTTCATGTTGCAAGTTTGGGTTTGATCATTGAGTATGATACATGCTATCATGTCATGCAAGTTTATGAAGTCATTATCTTGATCTTGTGGGCTAAAAGCTACAACCTTTGGGTTGAAATGTTGCATTATGCAACATGAGAACCTTCATAACCTTTATGTCAACTTGCATATGAAGTCATAACCCTTATATGATGATATATGCGAGTTACTAGTCATCATTCCATGTCTTTTGTCACCATGATTTGCTTATGTGCCAAGTTTGGGTTTATGCATGTTTTTGAGGCTTAAGAAGGTAACATGCAAGTTAATGAACACATTATGTCTCATTTGCCACCATGTTCAACTAGTGGCTTTATACCCCCTTTTGTCATGCCTTTGACAAGTTCCTTCTTTGAATCCATTATGCGAGTTTAAAAGCGTTGGGGTCACATTATGAGAAAACATAATGACATGAACATGATTTGGGTAAATGGGTATAAACAAGACAACATGTAACGTTAAATATGACATGTGTTTATACTTGAAATATAACATGGAAATTGACATGTAAGTATGCTTGAAAACATAAGCTTGGGAATTTACCTATTAAGTTAGGTCTACCCATTGGGAATTTACCTATTAAGTTAGGTCTACCCAATTGCTTGAAAACTTGTAATATGTGTTGGAAAACGTAATGGACATGACACTTAGATAATATAAGTGTGGCCAACTCGAGGTTGGGTTGAGTTTGCAACGTAAAACTACCCGGAACCGACCGGCCTAACTAGTAGTTGCAAACAATAGGACCCAATGTGAGAAGTTGGTCATGTTGTGCTTAAACCCGAGGTTAGACCAAGTTGTGGTGTAAAGCTACCCGGAACCGACTGGCTTAACTAGTAACCGCAACAAAGTCTAATGTGAGAGGTTGAGGTGCATTAAGTAATTAATGCCACATGATAGGGTTAAGTTAATTTGATTAATGACGCTTAACCAAATATGACATGGACAAATGGGTTAAGTAAATGGTTTAGGCTAATGATACTTAACAAAACATGACAAGGTTGGGTAGGTTAAGTAATTTGATTTGCCTAATGACACTTAACCATTTTTATACGATTAGTGGACGGGGTTAAGTTAACCAACACTTAACCAATCCAACACGATAATTTGGGGAAGGTTAAGTAAGTTTTCTTAATGACACTTAACCAAAAAATACAGTTAATGGATGAGGTTAAGATTAGACTCAACTAGTCTAAGCATGGAAATCGGATGGGGTTAAGTTAGCCTAGACTTAATTAATCCCACTTGGTAGTTTAATGGAGTTAAGTTAAACACTTAACTAATCTAACATGATGATTTTAGGTGGTTAAGTGACCTATACTTAACCAATCTAACTCGTGAATTTATTGAGGTTAAGTTAACCTATACTTAACCGATCTAACGTGAAAACATGATAAGGCTAAGTCACGAATCGCTTGAATACACTTGACCGATTTGACTAAGTAAATTGATAGGGTCAAGTTAATATATACTTAACCAATCTAGAATGATAATTGGACGAGGTTAAGTCGTGAGTTGCTTAATACATACTTAACCAACGTGAGCATGGTTTGTAGGGTTAAGTCTTGGACTTGGATACTTAGCCAATTTTGACATGATTTGAAGACGGGTTAAGTCTTGGACTTGGATACTTAGCCAATTTTGACATGATTGGTAGACGGGTTAAGTCATGAACTTAAGTGATACTTAATCCATTATGTAAACCCTAGTCCTGAGGATAGGGGATAACCGTAGTTAACAAGGATAACGGGAATAAGGCTAAGTGGTAAACGTTAGTTGAGGAATAACTAAGTAATGATTCTTAGTCAAGGAAATTTAGACCAGTTCATAGATAGATGAGTAACCTAATACGGTAGGTCATCGTTTAAGTACACGAGTAGGAGCAAGTATCTGATTTGGATAAAGGCTCCAGCGAACTGGGTAACGAAGCAGCGGCTTCGGGGAACGTAAGGGTATTCTTGGTATCCCTCTATGAGCTGCCAGGTGATTATACTAGGCTCATGAGAGGTTAAGGTCTGCGTTAGAAGAACCAAGAATATGCCTTGGTTGCTATACGAGCGACCTAAAGACGGGGATGGATAGGGGATAGTCGACGATACACGGTCGTACCCTAGATAGCATTTCGTCAGGCTACCTACCATCTTTGGTCAAGCTTGTACGTACGAAAAGGCAGAGAACACCCAATAGACCATAATTGCTATCTAATTATGGTTGCGGTAAGGCTTGGATGTGGGTTGGCCAGTGTTGTGTTCTCATACAGGATTTATCCTGTCTTGTCTTTCACTAGTTGAGGGATTGGTCGCGTGGGACCATAGCCACGTATAGAAAAACAGACCTTAGCATCAGCATCGGCAGATAAATCGAAAGCTCCCGACCGAGTCCTGTATTTCTTGATCTGCCCTGTGACAGGACTCGGATGGCACGATGTGATACATGTGCATACAGACATGGAAAAACGATTCACGATGAATGCGTGGGAAAAAGGGCGCGGTTGACGGTTATCGTAAATCCTAGTGGCCCTGGGCGGTTGAACCAAAACCGAGATACAGAAACGTGCAATAGGTAAGCGTAATCCCTAGTAGCCCTAGGTGGCATAAGTCCTAGTTGTACAAACGATAATTCATGTTGGAAGACCCTAGCTAGGTTTAGGGTAACAGTCCAAACCGATCTTAAGGATCATGGAACTATGTTAAAGTAATATAGAATCTCATGGGAAAGCCCGTATGGTCTGCGGCAAGGGACTAAACTTATACACGGAAAGGAACATACGAGTTGAGTAACCTATATATGCGGCATATTAGGTTGACATGGACCATTATACGACTTTTGAGTAAGGGTCATTCATGGATAACACATGATACGATGGGGATACTAGTACGGTAGGTGCAGAGCAGATGTACAGGATAGATACCATGGGGCGTTATACGTGATAGATATCTTGGGGATATTATACTTGACAGGAACTTGACGATGGGATACCTTGACATCGTAATTTATTATGACACTTTAGTTTATCTGAGTTCAGTAGTTCATCATGTTATTTTGATTTAGCTTATCTATCTCGTCATCATGCTTATGTTCATCTCAGTTTCTCATGTCAGTTAACTTTACTAGTTTTTATGCTGATAGTAGATAGGGCTTACTCAGTCTTTTTGACTGACCCGTTTTGTTTCGCCTCTTTTCTTTCGTTTCCCCCCCAGGTTATAGGGAGGAAATACTGTTGTTTAGTTCGGACTTCTTCTGCTTGAAGGTCATCATGGATGGCTTGGACTTTTCTTGGCTATGGCTACTTTACTGTTTTTACTTGGGGGAATAATTTATGAAAAAGTCTTTATGCTTCTTTATTATTGCAAGACAGGTTTTGATGTACTCTGATGAAAAAGGCTTTAGACCTTATTTATTCATGTTATGAAAGTTCGATTTTACTTCCGCTATTTTATATGTTCTATCTTGTGATATTTCTGTGCATGTTTACCAATAATGCCCCTCTAAAGCTAGTGCATTCCTTTGCGAGTGACCCTAGCGGAGGTGGGGTGTTACACCGTAGACAGAGAACCCCATCCCCGGTTCGCCACACACCAATGGATCAATCTTCTTCTTCCGAGGAAGAACGGCCCCGTGAAAGAAGGCCGCTCGAACGACCTTAGAATTTGGAGCAACTGACGTTCGGATCTTTGGGGTCCCGCGAGGATGTTGCACGAGCACTAGGAACCAATGATCCAAGCTTGAGAGACCCTAACCTTACTAATCCCACTCAGGGGCAGATGCTCCAGCCCCCTCCTCCCGAGATCGACCGGGAGCGTAGGGGACGAAGTAGAGCAGAAGCATCTCAAAGAAGACGGGCATCTCCTGAACAAGAGCCCAGAAGGAACCCGGATACCAGGGCCAGGGAACCTGAATGGCCCCTGACTAATGCTGACGTACAGGCAATGGTACGCCAGATTATGTCCGAAAGCCGGAACTATACCAATGAAGATTATGGCATTGAGCGAAGCCATACTCCTTTCACTGACGACATCCTCAATTTTCAGTTTCCCCGACGTTTTAACCTGCCGTAGATGGACAAGTACAATGGGAGAACCGATCCGGGACAGCATTTGATGCGATACTCGTGGCTCATGAATGCTGCTGCTGCTCCTGACGCAGTGAAGTGTAAAGCATTCCCGATCTATTTAGAAGATGTGGCGCTGCTATGGTTTACTCGACTTCCCCCTCGTTCGATATCGAATTATAGGGAATTGAGCGAACGTTTTATGAATCAGTTCCGACTCCATACCCGAAAGTCTAAAAGTGTTATTGAATTATCAAGAATCAAGCAGGCGCCAGGAGAGTCTTTGAGGTCATATCTCGACCGTTTCAACTTAGCTGTAACTGAAGTTAGTGACCCGCATGAACCCACCATCTTGATGGCTTTGATGGAAGGAGTCGATCCTGACTCCGAGTTTGGAGATTACCTTTCTGGGAAGACACCCTCCACGAGAGAGTTATTTTATGAAAAGGCCGATATTCACTTAAGACGAGAGGAGGCCAGGGCAAACCGAAAGAGAAAGTCTGGAGCGGCTTCAAAAGAAAATGTTCAGAGTAATGTCGCCGTGAAGCAGTCTGGAGAAAGTTCTGGAAAAGTTGAAGTGAATGTGGGAAACAAGAGTGGAAACGACAATACTGGAAATGGGGGCAACAACAATAACCGTAACGCGAATGGTAACTGAAGAAATAGAAATAGAGGAAGTGATCCTAACAAAAGACCTCGATTCCAGACTTATGAGAATTATACACCGTTGAACGACACTCTGGAGAATATTTACTTGGATACATACAATGTTTTGCAATATAAAAGACCGCCACCTCGCGACTCAACGGAGAAAGAAATGGCAACTGGAAAGTTTTGTTTGTTTCATGGAACTCATGGGCATTCAACCAATGAATGTTGACATTTGAGAGACGTGATTGAGAAGCTGCTGCGCGAAGGGAAATTGGATGAATATAAGGTTGCCTCGAGAGACAGGGGGCAAGGAGAACAGGCTCCAAAACAGATTCAATCTGCTCCCAAGCCTACGGCGCAGCAGAAAGGCAAGGGAATTGTTATCAACTCCATAGTGGGTGGACCCCACCCAGCAATCCGCAGTTTTAGAGCAATGGATCAATATGTAAATGCTGCCAAGCACGTAGATGTGGATGAATGTGATGATTTGGAAGATACCGCCCCCATAAAGCAACAGAAGACAATGTTTGACGACGTGGTATTCCGTAGCAGAGATAATACTGGGATCCAGTCACCCACCGATGATCCGTTGGTCATTACTACCACCATTGGTCCGACCTTGGTTCATAAGGTGTTAGTAGACAACGGAAGCTCTGTTAATATTTTATTTAAAAAGTCATTTGATCAGATGAAACTTGAATCTGAAGATTTGAAGCCATGCGAAGGTTGGATCCGAGGCTTCAACGGAGCATCGACAACTCCAATGGGGTACATAGAATTGCCCGTAACCTTAGGACAAGGAGAACGCCGAAGAGTACGGATGCTTCAGTTCGTAGTGTTGGACGTAGATTCGCCTTATAATGCATTTTTGGGAAGGCCTGCCCTTGCTGAGTTCAGGGCTTACATCGCCCCTTGGTGTTTATTGCTTAAGTTCCCAACTGAAGCCGGAACTGGAGTAATGAGAGGGGATCAAGTCTCCGGACGGGCCTGCTATGTTGCCGAATTAAAGATGTTGATGAAGGGACTTAACATCGAGAGTAATGTTGCCTCGCCTCCTCCAAAGGAGGGCTTGGCGTAGCAATTAGAGGGGTTGGCCCTGAAGGAGTTGCCCAAAGGAATGCCTGAAGACCTGTATCCCAGAAAAGACGAGGAACTAGAGACTAGAAATGCAACTCCTAATGAAGCGACAGTGGATATTCCCATTGATGAAGCTGATCCGACAAGAGTTTTGAAGATTGGATCTCAGTTGGATCCATATCGAGCCAAAGAACTAACTGACTTCCTGAAAGCGAACTTGGACGTGTTTGCCTGGACCCACGCCGACATGTGTGGGATATCGCCCGCCGTCATAAGTCATTTACTAAATGTAAATCCGAAACACCCGCCTGTAAAGCAAAAGAGACGTATGATGGGCCCAGAGAGGTCGGCCGCTTTGAAAGAAGAAGTGGAGAAGCTGAAACAGAACGGATTTATTAGAGATTCGACATATCCCGACTGGATATCGAATCCCGTCTTAGTAAAAAAGCCGAATGGAAAGTGGCGGACTTGCATTGATTTTTCAGATTTGAACAAAGCTTGCCCGAAAGATAGTTTCCCACTTCCTAGGATTGACCAGCTTGTAGATTCGACAGCGGGACACGAACTTCTTTCTTTCATGGACGCATATTCCGGGTACAACCAAATTCCTATGCACGTGC
The DNA here is from genome assembly GCA_030737875.1 of Allium sativum. Lineage (NCBI taxonomy): Eukaryota > Viridiplantae > Streptophyta > Magnoliopsida > Asparagales > Amaryllidaceae > Allium > Allium sativum. The sequence continues at coordinate 414,429,880 of CM060913.1, read as the reverse complement.
CAGATCAAGAACACACGAGCTTCATTACAAATTTGGGGTTATACTGTTACGTGGTCATGCCGTTCGGACTGAAAAACGTCGGAGCCTCTTATCAGTTCTTGGTGAACAGAATGTTTTATAATCAAATAGGGAAGACTATGGAAGTTTATGTGGATGATATGCTTGTCAAATCGAAACAGTCCTCCAGCCATACGCAAGACTTGGCAGAAATGTTTGGTATCCTGCGAAAGTATCGGATGAAGTTGAATCCTTTGAAATGTTCATTTGGAGTGGCATCGGGAAAATTTCTAGGCTTCATTGTGAGCTCCCGAGGAATTGAAATCAATCCCAGCCAAATAGCAGTGATTAGAAACATTGAAGAGCCGAGGAGAATTAAAGATGTCCAAAGTCTTGCGGGGAAAGTAGTCGCGTTGAGTAGGTTTATCTCCAAAGCCACGGACAAATGCGTCCCATTTTTTGATTTGATTAAAAGGGGAAAGAAGAACTTCGAGTGGACTCCGGACTGTGTTGAGGCCTTTCGGAATTTATTGGAATTGCTAGAAAAATCACCGATTTTGTCAAAGCCAGTGGACCACGAAGAGTTATTTGTTTACTTGGCAGTTTCAGCTCACGCTGTTAGCACAGCCTTGGTTCGAGAAGAAGATAAAGTGCAAAAACCAGTATATTATGTAAGCAAGAAATTGACAGCGGCAGAACGCAACTACCCAAAGGTTGAGAAACTCGCTTACAGCCTCCTAATCGCCTCCCGAAAACTTCGTCACTATTTCCAAGCTCATCCGATAACCATATACACTGACCAGCCTTTGAGGCAGGTGTTGCAGAGACCCGAAGCATCGGGACGCTTGATCAAATGGAATATCGAATTAAGTCAGTTTGATTTAAATTTTCAGCCACGGAGGTCGATCAGGGGGCAAGCTCTGGCAGAATTTATAGCAGAGTTCACAATCCCAGAGGAGGAAATAATCGATGACAGAGTGGTCAAGTCCGAAGATGAGTTAAAGATAGATCCATGAAAGCTATACACAGACGGAGCCAAGAACGACCGAAGGTCCGGAGCTGGAATCGTCTTAGTTACTCCTGAAGGACGGTCGTTATATTACGCTCTACGATTAGAATTTTCGGCGACTAACAATGACTCTGAATATGAAGCCCTGATTGCCGGGCTGAAGCTTGCTAAAGACCTCAGAATAAAAACGTTGGACATATTCTGCGACTCCAAGATCGTTGTTTGGCAAGTGCGAGAGGAATTTATGGCTCGGGGACCTCGACTTATCGCCTACCTCGGGAAAGTGAAAAAGCTATTGAGCAACCTGGAGAGGTATAACATAACGCATATCCCAAGAGCCGAAAATCAGAAGGCAGATAAGTTGGCAAAGCTAGCTAGTTCCGACGACCCGGAAGAAACTGAAATAATTCCAATTGAAACGTTGGAATCGCCAAGCTTTGAGTCGATGGAAATTGAGTTCGCTTTCGAAGCGGAATCGGAGAAGGAGTCGTGGATGACCCCAATTAAGAACTTCCTTAAGAATGGAATACTCCCATCAAAGAAGAGTGAGAGACGGGCTATAGTTCGCAAGGCTACCAGATACATTCTTCAAGATGATACTCTTTATAGACAAGGATTTTCTATGCCCCTGTTACGATGTATAGCACACGACGACATCAAACGTGTACTGAGAGAAGTACACGAAGGTGAGTGTGGAGATCATACAGGAGGTCAGACTTTAGCGAAAAAGATATTGCGGTATGGATACTTCTGGCCCACCATTAATAAAGGTGCGGCTAATTATTCACGACGCTGCGATAAGTGCCAGAGATTCGCCAAAATCCCCAGGGCACCGTCAACCCAACTCAAATCGATGGTGAGTCCTTGGCCTTTTGCCACGTGGGGAATTGATATCATCGGAGTTCTACCAATTGCTAAAGGAGTAGCGAAATATGCAATAGTCGTTGTGGACTATTTTACGAAGTGGGTGGATGCTGAGCCCCTAACCAAAATCACGGCGAGAAAGGTGATAAGTTTTGTGGTTAGAAATTTTATATGCCGATTCGGGATCCCAAGGACCATTATAACTGATAACGGAACCCAGTTCGATGGTGCTGAATTCAGAAATTTCTACCAAAAATATAAGATCGACAAACGGTATACTGTGGTTGCTTATCCGCAGTCGAACGGGCAAGCAGAAGCAATAAACAAAGTTATAAAATCCATCCTCAAGAAACGGTTAGAGCGCGCAAAGGCAAAATGGGTTGACGAATTGCCCTTAGCTTTATGGGCATATCGAACAACATTTAAGACAGCTACTGGTCATACCCCTTTCTCTCTCTCTTTTGGTTCAGAAGCAGTAATTCCAGTAGAGCTTGAAGTTCCTTCCCACCGGGTGACGAATTATGACCCGATGACGAATCGGGCGCTCTTACTCGAGTCTCTTGATGAAATCGAAGAAAAAAGGGATGAAGCAGATTTGCGCGCGGCAAGACATCGACGTCAGATGGCACGCTACTACGACAAAAAAGTTCGCCTTATGACTTTTGAGCCAGGATATTTGGTGCTAAAGAGAATCTTTCCATCCCTTCCTCACCTCGGTCCAAAGTGGGAAGGACCCTTTGTCATCCAACGGAAACTTGAAACAGGAACCTTCAAGTTAACGACCGTAGATGGCGAAGAGGTACCTAGAGCATGGAATGCCCAGCACTTGATGCGATATTTGGATTAGAAATGTTGTACTCTTTGCTATTTTTCTTATGAACTCTGTAAAAAAGGCACGACTTGCCTTAGGAAAGTCTTATGATATGAATAAAGAACTATAAAGTGGATGTAGGCTACGACTTAGCCGAACCACTATAAAAATATCATGTGTCATTTACTTTCATGCATTATATATGTACCTTCATCTACTATTCTGTTTCGATTATGGAATATAAGATGATTTAAAACCTGAAAGGTTGAAAACAGTTTGTACGTAAGAAAAAGCACAACGACTATTTGTGCGATAAGACATAAAAGAATGGGAAGACGACATTCTTAACTCTAACTCTCGAGAATTGAGAGAGAGTATAAAGGACGGGAAGACGACGTCCTCTGAGGCGTGAAGGTGCACCCAGACAAGAGACCTCCTCAGTAAGAACTCTAACCTGAGTATAAGACAGGAGAGTATAAAAAATTCCAGAAAAAACGACAAGCATTGACGGCACAGAGAATGCAATCCCGTCAAAAAATCGGGGACATTTAGACTACTTGATTAAGTCTTGAATAGTTTTTTGAGATTGACTGGGGGCATATATGTATACATGTATTTCCCCCCACCATAACTTCATTACACGACTATCGTAGGACGTGCATTCTTACATAAGTGCAAAGCTAATGGCTAACAGACATCGCATAAAATGAATTATTTTTTATTTACAAATGAATGAATTTGTACAGGAAAACCATCAAAAAGAAGGTGCAAGGGCCACCCATATAGCAACAATTATTGGACAACCAAATGCTAAAATAACGCAAGACAGCCCACTATTTAGACTTTGAAGGAGGCTTGGACTTCTTGGCGGCTTTCTCCGCATCCTTCGCCTCTTTTTCGGCCTCCGTCAAGATGCGCTTTGATTTTTTCTTTCCTGAAGCTGAGGTGCTGGAATCGGTTGACTTCTTCCCGGAGGGCGAAGCGCTGGAATCAAGAGAAGACTTTTTAGCGAGTTCCTCTGTAATAGATCTAGTTGAAAGCTTAACAACTAACCTTGATCCCGCATCCACAACTGTGAGAGGCTTGAGGCTTTCGGGGTCTAAGTCTTCAGCTTTTAACTGTAAGCGTTTATCTTGGTCAGCTTTCAGTGCAGCTAAAGTAACATCATCAGTGCTTTTCGACTCCCCGACTATGGCCACCTCCGGATCTTCCTCATGTCCCCCGTCGCCGCAATCGTCCTTTAAGGCATCTATCATTTCGTCATCACGAGGAGTGTCAGCCTTAGATGGTTCGCTTCCTTCTCCCAAATCTATGGGAGCAGCCTTGTCCTTTCCCCCTTTTGCTTTCTCCGTGGGCTCCGCCCCAGAGGCGGTTCCCTGGGATACATCTGTCTTTCCGGACGGCTCAGTACCTACAGGGTGAGAAGCAACAGTTATCGACTCAGGAGAAAATAATGGGTTTTTCATCGATTGCTCAATCACATGGCGAAAGGTAGAAATAGCCTTGACGAATTGAGGTGAAAAGGTAGAGATACCTTCCGAAGACTTCTCAGCTGGAGTAACTGCCGTCTCCGATGCAGTTTCGGGAATAGGGGATAGAAGAGTTGTTCGAGGAATCCCCGGGTTTTCGGGATCATATCCCTCTATTTCAGAAGTTGCGGGGGCAGTAGAAGAGGATCCAGCCTCGGAAATGTTCTTTTGCTTAGTCCTCCGCCTCTCTTCATCCATAGCAGCGGCAATGAGGCGGCGCCCTTCAGCTAGGCGTTCTGGCTCATCATCTCTTAAATATTTCTCCATCAGCTTGTCCTTGTCAATGGAATCAACCTTGAGCTCCTCTTTCTCCCACTCAACGATTTGACTCCATACTTGGACTAGAGTAGATTGATAATCCTCAATCCAAGAAATGTTCCGGCGACGGATGATATGTGCAAAGAATTCAATCATTAATTCGCCGAAACCCTGAATTTCTACCTCCGCCTCTGACAATTGTTTGTGGGCCTCCTCAGCGGATTTGATAGCACATTCGACGTTACCCTCCGCAAGGGCAGCTCTGTTCTCCGCCTCCATTAGCTTAGAAGCCAAGTCAATATTTTTCTTTTCTAGTTCAGCATTCCTCCTTGCTAACTCAACATTTTTCCGTTCAAGGTCAGCGTAAGCAAGGCGCGTTTTAGCGGCATCTGACTTAGCATCCTTGGCTTGCTTTTTTAACTCAGAACGCTCTTGAGTGTGAGATTCAAGCAAATCATGGTAGCGTTTTTGCATATCTTCAAATTGTTGTTTGAAGCTAACAGCGTCCCTTTGAGCAACAGCAAGCTGGGCCTGTGTGTCCTCCAAATCTTTTCCTAGGTTCTTTAATGCCTTTGCATCATCTTCCGCGGTTTTTTGCATCGAATCAGCATTCGTGATTAGAGTACGGATGATTCTGGAAAGGTTGCGTGAATATTTGAACATTTCAGAATACTTTTTTTCGACCGCATCTATCTTTGCTTTGGCCTCATCTGTCCACCTGGAAGAAATAGGCTCAAGGGCAGGTAAAAAAGTCAAGTTCTCGAAGTAATGTTCGGGAAATTGCTCCTCCAGATACGCCCGCTTGATTGTAGTTTCAGCATCTAGTGGTGGAAGGGCGGGGATCGTCAGCTCAGTATCCCTGTGCGTGGAGGATTCAATAGACTCTTTATCTGTTCTAGGCCGTTTAGCAGAGACCATGCGTTTAATTCGCGACTCGGTATCTTTTGGCGGACTTCTCTCCCTGCTGCGCTTTTCTTGAGAAGAGGTGGAGTCTTTCGGTTGCGGCCTGTCCTCTTCCCGACGACCTTGGTAACCTTTATATCTCTCTGGGTTCGTCCGAACAGGAGAGCGAGAACACGAGGTTCGAGAGCGGTAGGGTTCATAAGGCCTTCTCTCCTCCCTATTGCGATCATCGCGGCGATCATACTCGATATCATGGGGTGGATTAGACATGCTGCGACGGAGTTTCCTGATATCATAGTAAGATCGGGACATCGTGCCTGCACAATAAGGCAAATGAAATTCAGGATAAATATTTTCACAAAGAGAAAGATGCAATGAGTTGTAATTTTTTTTGTGTAAAGTGTGTCCTAAGTGGTGTTTATCCCCCCGACAAACCCGAGTCCGGAGCTAGACTAGTACGGGCGGGCTCTTTGGCTTTAGCAGGAGTGGTCTCTTCAGAAGAGGTGAAAACTAAAGGATCCTTCCTAAAATCCTCTGAAGTGTATATAGTTTCAGGTAAGGGGAGATCCCCCAAACCCTGAAATAATGGGTCATCAGTACTAGGGACATCTCCCTCGGAAGCATCAATTAGCGACTCTTTGGAAGACGTTGACCTTTCTGGAGAAATGGCATCCTCAGGAACAGTATACCCTTCGCGATGCTTTTCGGCCAAGTTAGCCAATTCATCATCTTGAGTAGAAGATGGAGAGGGTGAAATTTGAAGAGGCACTGTAGGAGCTCCCGAACCTTCCCCTGTCTCTGGGACTACATCCACTGGAGGAATATATACGTACGGAGCCGTCCCATGACCAATACTACGAGTAACAGATAGCAACCCATGAAAATGAAGATATCCGTCCTTAAGGACTTCATCAATAGTCAAGAACTTCTGATCGCCATTAAGGAGCTGGTGCATCCGGTCAAAGAATACTTGGTCTGATATTTGTTTTGGGTTATCGACTGCAAACAAAAAGAAAAACGAGTTAAGGCGATGACTTGAATGTATAGAGCCGAGATTTAGAAAACCAGTGCTTTACTTGATTTCGTCCACCTCCTAGCACACCCTGGTTGTCGCTTCACATAAAACCATTCCAGCCTGGAATCTCCAGCTTTACTACTGAATGGCACTGAAATTATCTTCCTCTTAGGGACATACTCGAAATAGCAGAAAGAAGGAGTCTCTCGAGTTCGATGCTTGAAGTTGTAGAAGAAATGAACGTCATCGAAAGTGAGCTCTATGCCTAAGATCTCACGGTATGCTACATATAAGGTGTATAAGTAAGCATAAGAATTAGGGTGCAGCTGCATGGGGCAATCCGCATTTGTCTTAGAAAATTGACGACGAAAGGAGAAAATAGGGGGATAGCACCGACCATGCACATCAACCGAGTAATTTCCATATACCCTTCTGGAGGGTTATGGGGACGGTCAGTTCTCGAAGGCACCAGGGTGTCCCCTTTTAGTATCCCGTATTTTAAACAAATTCGGATAAGTCTGTCGTTGTCGATTGTTGATTCAACAGAATCTTGGGGTGATTCCAATATGACAGCCGATTCAAACACATCAGGAGCCTGGTCATCACCAATCCCTCCTTCCTCTTCAAAACCTAGAGAAACTTCACCCTCCGAAGACACATTGTCACTTTCGCGATTTCCATCCTCGTAGTCTGAACCCTCATCATTCCATTCTGGATCCGAGGGAGAAGATATGTCCTCGAGAGTAACTTTGTTGGATGTCTCCGGGGCCTCTTTCTTCTCAGCAAGTCTAGAAGAGCGTCTGGGTCTCATGGTCACAAAACTATTGAAGAAGCAGTAGCATAAGTTAGAGTAAATTAGCCCGTATCCCCCCGTGCAAGTGTGCAAACTAAAGTGTAAACAGTGTATGCAGAAAGCGTAAAGTTAACATTTGAAAGTGCGACGCAAAATATTGGCAAGGTACTAAGGGTCAAGGTAATTCTTGACGTCCAGTTATGTTCGCAAGGCACTATCCTAATTGTCCATTAAGTTGAAGATTATGCCAAGAGTTGATTAGGCCAGTTAAACGAGTTTTTATGCATTAAGATGGACTGCCCTTCGGTTCGGTTCGGGCGCATTCATTGGGATCGGATCGGGGGCGTAGCCTCGCCTTGGGCTCGGATAAACTTTGAAGCTCAGAAATCAAAATCAGATCGGCTCGAAGGTAGATTCCCCTAACGGTTCGGATCGGATCACGTAGTCACACCTCTCCTCCTTTATCTTATAGTCCGACCTGACCCGGTTAGGTGAGCTCCATTCCCCCTTCTTTAACTACTTGCTCCGACCCGATCCGACCTTTTGGACTTCTTTTCCTTTTCCCTTTCTCCACTTGCCCCGACCCGATCCGACATTCTGGACTTCTTTTCTTCTCCACTTTCCATACTCCGCCGCCCGAACCGACTCCCTGCGATCTTCTTCTTCTTCTTCATCTTTAGTTTTAAACCCAATATCATCTCCAACGCCCCAGTCATGATCGAACGAACTACAACTCTCTCTCCCAATGCCTCGAAGCAGCAACGAAGCCACCAACAACAATAATGAAGGAAGAGGGCGTTGTAGCGTGAAAGCCACATCTAAGTCGGTCGAATCGACCGTAGATTTTGATTAAAACCTATTATCACAAAGTCGATCAAGGATTCAAACCTACCGAAGTGTATAAGTTGAAGATTCGCACGAGAATGGTAAAGAGTTCTTATTTCTTTTTCTCTGAATTCTGGAGTTCCGAAGCAGAATTTGTGAAACGATAAAGTAAAAGGAAAGTTGGAGGAAGATGAATGCTGAACTTATATAGGAAAACAGGGTGACTATTCGTCTCCCCGTTCGGACCGGATCGACAGTCCAGTAGCAAAGCTTGGCCCGATAGTCCAATGAAAAATAGAAAGAAGAGGGGGATCTGTTCGGATCGGAATCCGAACCAAACAGAATGTTATAACTCAGCATTGAATTAAATTGAAGTTCGAAGAAAAAGATGAAAGCACAAAGAAAATCAAAGGAAAGATTATCTAGAAGACACTATGCAATGATAATCAAAGCATGCTCCGTTTCCAATAGGAGCATCCTTTGAGGGGGCAAAATGTTAGCCCACTTTGTGAACTGGGCAACACAAAGTCGAGATGTGAAACGTTGAAGAACTTAGAGAGCATCATAGCGGATCGGATCGGAAGAATGTAGCGGATCGGATCGGAGAGATGTTGCTGTTCGGATCGGAGAACTGCTACTATTTCGCTCGGAGAGACGCTGCTATTCGGATCGGAGGGCCACCTACTATCAGTCAGATCGGAGGGCTGCCTACTATCAGTCAGATCGGAACGGAGCAGAGCAAAGTGGATAAAGATTTAGTTCTAAGTTAATCCGGGTCGGATCGGGTACTCTGATCCGAACCCCCTCTGCAGGCTCCTCCGAACCGAACCAGTAATCCACATCACTTTCCCCCATGATCGCCTGAAGATGCGGAGCGGTTATGACCAGTTCCAGCCCACAACGTCCACTACTCTGATGCGTTGTCAACACTAGAATCCATCCGAACCCGAGGACGATGGGATGGAAGACACGTGGCTCCGATCCGGATCGGATTCTGAGCAAATTTTCACCTATAAATACCCTGTCTGGAGACAATTAAGGGGATCTTCTTTTTGGCACTTCGAGAGTTCAACCACTTTCATAAACCGAATTCCAGCACTCCCGGATGATCCAAATCGTCTTTCAACATTTGTTTTGAGACAATTGAGTGAATGTATATGAGTTGTGAGTGAAATTGAGTGAATATCTCATTGTAATTGCAACTATATCATCGAGAATAGTGATTGACAAGTGGATGTAGGCTTTTCAACGCCGAACCACTATAAATTCTGTGTCTCTATTTTACTTTTGATCTTATTTTATTCTGATTTCAGTTAATTTGGGTGTTAGAACCACTTTTTGGTCTAACAAGAGGTATATAAAAGTTGTAGCGGAACCTATATATATATATATATATATAATGCACGTGAACTCTCTCATTTAATCTCCACCATCCATTTCCCCACTCATTCTCTATCTTTCCATTTCAATATTATTTCTCAATGGGAAAAGAGAAAATGAGTGGAGGAATGGGTGGTGGAGATTAAGGGGGAGAGTTCACGTGCAATATAAGAGGTGTAGCGGAACCCTCGTTATATATATATATATATATATTATTTCTCAGTGGGAAAAGAGAAAATGAGTGGAGGAATGGGTGGTGGAGATTAAGGGGGAGTGTTCACGTGCAATATAAGAGGTGTAGCGGAACCCTCGTTATATATATATATATATATATATATATATATATATATATATATATATATATATATATATATATATAGTCATATATAGTTATATATATATGGAAAAGTCTATTTTGACACAATTTTGGTGACACAGTTGGTGACACAATGAATTCTCATCATTGAATTGCCCCCTGAATTCCACCTTCCTATGTAAAGACAAAAAGATCCAATGATGCAGATTTTTTGTGTCATCATTTGTGTCACCAAATTGTGTCAAAATAGACGCTCCATATATATATATATATATATATATATATATATATATATATATATATATATGAGTAGCGATCAAAATCACCCTAAATAGTCCAGCACCCCTTTAGCCCCCTGATTTCCACCACACAATCATTTTTCTCTCTCCTTCCACTAATTCTCTCTCCCCCACTAACTTAATAAATAATAAATGAGAGGCTATTATAGAGGTGCAAAAGGGGTGCCAACAAAATGGGGCGCCATATAACCTTCCTATATATATATATAGGAAGGTTCAATGGCACCTTTTATATTGCACATGAACTCTCCCCCTTAATCTCCACCACCCATTTCCCCACTCATTATCTCTCTTCCCACTAAGAAATAATATTGAAATGGGAAGACAGAGAATGATTAGGAAAATGGATGGTGGAGATTAAAAGGGGGACTTCACATGCAATTTAAGTGGTGTAGCGGAACCCTTATATATATAAGGCAGGTTCAACGGCGCCCCAAATAGTGGAGCATCCCTTTGGTCTACCTCTTTTCCACCACACAATCACTTTCTCTTTCCTCCCACCAACTCTCTCTCCCCCTCCACTGCATTCTTTATATTAAATGAGAGGTGGAAATCAAAGGACAAATGAGGTGCTCTATTTTTGAGGTGCAACCGAATGCTTGCCTATATATATATATATATATATATATATATATATATATATATATCGATTATGCTATTTCAACCGGTAAACGTGGGAGTCATTTTCACCGAATTGATTAGATTCGTTGGATGGCACAAATCCTCCCATGAATTTCGGACTCCCCCATAAATTTCTCCCCGTTCATTCTCAGATCCTACTTTTTTCACCGCTTTTTCCCCCGGTCGTTCTAGCATGATCCTATATATATATATATATATATATATATATCATTCGTAGCCTTTGCATTTTTATGTGTATACTTGGACGTATATTTCAGTCAGAAGAGTAAAAATGGAAGGACCAAATTTTGATTACTCTCTGTCCTATAGTTCCAGGTGCATTATATATCTTATTTTCTTATTCACATATGTTTTGGTTGAGTAAATAATTTTATTCTTTATTTGTGGGTGGGCTAGCCGAAAGACAATGGTGGATTCCCCAAAGCATAAGGTTCTGTTCTACTACAACAAGTACGACATATTCAATTATTGTTCTGTTACATGGATCTTATACGTATATGAGATTGGAAATGATTTATTAAAAGTCCTCTATAGACACCGCTGACACCATAGGTCGTGAAGGCAAAGTCTTAAAATAATTTAAGGGTTAAAGAGCACCTTGCCGACTCCAACTATGTTCAAGGACAGTAAAGGAAACATGTTTGATAGACCAATTGATGTAGTAGTGGTTCCATGGGTTTCGGAAGCAATGTGCTTTAATTTAGAAAACATAGTCTAGAAAAAGTACCCTATCGGCTTCAAAAAGGATTAAGGATAACCGACCAAGTATTTTAGGAAAAAATAAATAAAAAAACATCCTTATCGACACACAGTGTGTCAACATGGTCAAATGGGAAAAACCTCTGCGATTTAAAAGCAGCTTATACAACAATTTTGTAAAAAATTCTCAAAACAGTCCCTTCGGCAACAATTGTACCATTGGAGGGAATGATGGCAATGAGCCATCTTACTCCATAAATAAACTTAGGCAACAACATCGATGTCGACCTGAATTTAAGGCAAAAAGGCACAAACAATCCTTGTCGATAGCATCAGTGTCGACAAGCTCAATGGGCAATAACACAAAACTAAATGGCAATCAGGCAATTCAATAATTTAAAACTTTTGTTGGAAAACCTACCCTTTCGATTCCACCAAAGGGCTTGACGCAAAAGCCTTTCATCCTTAGATTCAAAGTTTAAAAATAAATCATCTCTTGGTTCAATTAAAAGGAAGTGAGGTGGCGACCTCCTTCTCTTAATAAAAACAAAGTTCAAGTACAACACGCCCTTCGATTCCATTGATAGACATTGGCGCAATGGCCTCCAATTTAGATTAAGTTATAGCTAGATAACAATCCTTTCGGCACTGTCGAAAGGCCTTGAGAAGAAAGCCTCATCTCTTACTTATAAAATAAGATCTATTCAAAAACCCTTTAAAATAAACTCCTTTGATGTCATTATAGATTACATAGGCGATAGCCTCTAAACTCCCTTTCGGTTAAATTGAAAGGTGCGGAGGCGATAACCTCTATTCTTTACAAGTTAATATTTAAAGGAAATAATCCCTTTTGACTTCGTCGAAGGGTACTAAGTCATTACACATTAGGTTCTTTAGTAGAACAAGTTCTTTTAAGGAAAAAGCCCATTTCGACCTTGTTGAAGGAGTGAAGACAATAGCTTCATGTGGAGTGACTAACTTTCAAAGTAGAAAATATATGAGTATTAGAACCAATTCCAAATTCGAAAGGTGAAGGTGAAAGCCTGAATGTTTCGTATACCATACTTGTGATATTTCAAGCATCCAATGGTAGCAAAAAGAGCTTTTGAGAATGTCGAAAGGGTACTTTCGAATTTAACAATGACATTGACAGTAAATATATGGAAAACTGATTTATTTTTTTATGAAGAAACACTTTTCACCTACTCCACTATATTTGTTGAAATTTGATTGGTTTATAAAAAAGAAAACTGACCAAAATACAACCTTTTCAATATTTTGTATTTTTGGAAGTATAAAATATTAATATTTATGCGCTAACACCCTAAATATTAATGCATATATCTTCCAAAGCAACGTCAACCTTCGGAAATTCATGTTAACTGGATAATTCATGAGAAAATTTCCAAAAATTCACAGAATGAGTAATATATCCTCCTCTATCGTACATAAAAATTTCAAATTTAGAATAATTAATTAATTTAACCCATATTTAATAAACAATAACCCTAAGGAAATTCATGAAATGTTCCTAAGTGCATAGAAAATTATGAAACTCAAAATCGAATGCAAAAATCATAAATACACATCATATGAAAATTTCGTGTAATTTGGAGAAGGTTTGCTATAGGTTTTGATCTAAGACCTATCCATTTATCATGCAAATAAGTATATAAATCAAGCTAAACCATTGTTCTATCCAAACAATCATAAAACATCATCATAAGCATGAAAACAATGACGACTAAATATAAACACTTTAGATAAAGGCATTTAATCAAAATAAAACATAGGTAGGGATCATTATTTACCTTAATTGGATTGAAGATTTGAGATTTGTAGATGGTAATTTCCTAAGCTTTAATCTTGTATCATTTTCTTTTAGATTTTTTCGTCTCTTTCTTATATTTTAATGGTTGACCTCCTTATATGTTTTGTTTTAGGTTTTAGAAGTGAGAGTGAATGATAAAAGTATGGAAGAATATGTATTTATATGATGCCATAAGTTTCCCACTTTGGCCCTCTCATAATCTTCCTTCCATATATATGTGTGTGTATGTATATATATATATATATATATATATATAGAGAGAGAGAGAGAGGAGGGTTCCGCTACACCTCTTATATTGCACGTGAACTCTGAACTCTACCCCTCAATCTCCACCACCCATTTCCCCACTCATTCTCTCTCTTCCCATTTTAATATTATTTGTTAGTGGGAAGAGAGAGAATGAGTGGGGAAATGGATGGTGGCGATTAAGGGGGAGAGTTCACGTGCAATATAAGAGGTGTAGCGGAACCCTCCTCATGTGTGTGTGTGTATATATATATATATATATATATATATATATGGGGCCGGCTATTTGAACACAAAATTAGACACAAAGAGAGAGACACAGAGCCTCAACCGTTGGATCTTTTTGTCTTCACATGGAGAGGTGTAATTCATGGGTGATCCTTTGGTGCAAATCAATTGTGTTTGTCAAAATTTTGTGTATCTATAGAATTTCCCTGTATATATATAAATATATATATATCAAGTTAATTACTTTCTAAGCCAAACCCATTAGATAATTTATTGATTACAAATCTTATCTTTTCATCCACCACATTATTCCTATTTAGTTTATCTTATTGAATTCTTGAATAATGTTTAATAAAAAATAGGGATGTTAGAATGGTAGTCCTGAAAGAAATGTTGTGTAACTCTCCTCGGAATCTCTGTTGATTCTCATTGGCTTCTTTTTGATGGCCTAGACTTGTTTCTCCACTTCAATTAGCTTAACTTTGTTGTTGACAACCTCTGCATTAAGATGTTTAATTTTGTCCTTATGAAAGCTAGCCTCGAGCTTGGCATTGGCTATATCTTCTCCATCTACCTTATGATATTGGAAATCTTATCAGCCACTGGGATCATTTCTCTATATTGTATAGACATTCATCGAAGATCCGATCCATAATATCCTTGTTGGTCTCACATAGGATCAGATAGATAGTCAAAACAAATTTTAGCCTGTTGAGGTGGATCTTGGGAAATAAAGCTTGAATCTTGCGCTTTTTTTCCAGTGAGAAGACGCCTAACCTGGTGGAAGTAACAAATTGAGTTGTTTTCCTCTTAGACTTTTATGCATGGGTAGATTATTTCCTTGTTGGACCTAAAACCTCAGTAGTGCGACTCCAACTAGTGTGCACCGACGGTGGATGAACTTGGGGAGAGACTCGGAAATGCACCCTTGTTTTCTTATTACCGTTGGATGACATCTCAAATTTGGGATGGTGGTCATGATTTTGAATGATATTCAATATCGGAACCACGATGTTCTTTTTCTCAAGATTACGACTGTCATGATGCATGTGCATTGACTCTATTTGGGTGGTTGAACAGTGCAGCCTAGATTGTAATAGTGGCAGCTTTGTCTTCCTATTTTACCTGCAAATGAAGATAAATATTGATCAGAATCAATGAATAGAAGCATAAACAATTGCTGTGAAAAGAAGTGATTGTGTTTTGAATGTCGTAGTGTACCCTGAACATAAGTGTTTCTAGAGATTTACTCAATGGGATAATTTCTCTAATATTTAAGGAGACCATCCGCTCTCTCTAGACTAGATATAAATATGTTGAGATTAGCATTCATAAAGTCAAACAACAAGGTCTTAAGTAGGAAAACGGCCAAGCCACTACGTAAGTTTTCAGTGCTGAATGAAGTTTTTTCCTCTGCTCCAGCCTTGAATGGCTATCCCACTTCAAATTTGGTTGACAAAGGAGACTTTGAGGTAGAAGGCTAGATGTCCTTTCTTCCTTCTATCTTTAGAACAGGTCTTAGAGAAGCACCAACTCCTGCAATAGGGCTATGTGTGCCCCTTCAATTTCATGCTTTAGGACTGATGATACTACGAGGCCGACATCCTCCAATCTTTCTTCATTACTGGCACCTTCACATTCCGCTTGGGTGTCTCCAACGCTCTAATCTAATCATGATTGACACTCCTATCACTCTAGCAAGCCAAATCCATGAATGAGTTCTTCAATGATAAAGCTTTGAGCATTCCTATAGTTTGTTGAAACTCCAAGTAGTGTGGTGAGCTCCACATCAAGCATACTTCTAGATGGCCCTGCCTACTTTTCTGAATTAAAGAAATGTATATATCAGCTATAACAACAATGTCTTGTTATAGGAATTGAAATACTGGAGCCAGTTCAAAAGGTGACAGTTACGTCCTTTGATCTAGTGAAGCCTTCCGGGCATCAGTGATAGAACCAATCCGATTTGAAACCACTTAGCTTGTTCCAACCTCCGATTATTATTTGAATGTTCCGAGTTACTCAAAATATGTGAAGGATTTTTCAATTCTTCTCTGCATGAATTAAACAAAAATCAAACATCATCGATGGTAGGCACTCAACGAATGTAATCGAGGTACATGATGTAAATTCAAAGCATATTTGCATAAGTATTTGGATGGAATTTCATATGGGCATGCCATATATGATAAAGAGTGTCGTAGGTAAAACAGTTGAAACTTGGAAGGAGGACTATCGCCAACTATGCACATATATCGATTACACGTGGTGTATCCATGTGAATGCATGTTTTCCATATCACCAAGACCTAGGACCAGAACGTCCTCAAGTGGAATATTATGCTTGGCATAGATCCTTTTCAGCTTTGCTTCATCAATAGCATGAGGCATGGAATCTACTGGATTCTCAAACAATACAATTCCTTTCAAAGTATCAACAGCTGGAGTTGCATCGCCTGCTATGCCCTCCACAACCTCTTCCTAAATGTTAGGTTATTCGATTTGCTGACCAGGAGTCATCCCATAAGAAACTATTCACGGGTTAGATGATGCAATAAAATCTCCTTGTTTTGTTTCCTTCCCAGCAGCTACTTTAGCAACATGGCTTGAACATCTCAAATTCATTGACTATGAAACTCAACAATAATTGCAATTAGAGAAATTAACATATACCCTTTGTGTATGCAATCTAGTGCAGTGTGTGCACTGAAGAAGTAAGAAATTTAGAATTAAAACAATGTTAAAGACATGATTCAAAATTCTACTGGAGTGACCGTCATTGTAGACCATCTCACCAGCCTTCAGATTAGAAATTTCAAAGTTTGACCAAGTGTTAGGACCAATTATTAACAATTGAAAATTCAATATTCATTCTTAGATCATCACAGTTCTATATGCTCGGGCGTATATGTTTTATTCAGACACTAAGTTTAGGAATATGCTATAATCCTAAGTCTAATGTTCAAGTTCCAAAGATTGTTCAAAGTCTATATGCTATGCATGCGGCCAAGGAAAGCGCTTAAATGCGATTATGAATCAAAATTGTTCCTAGTCATCTACATCGATCCGGACCGGGTTCATCCCTAATGATCTGGAGATCTCATGTCGTTGCACTGATCCTAACCACTTTGTGCTAGCTGATCTGGGACATCGTGATATACTGTATTCCTCCAGATAACTTCACGCCAGCCACAATATTCTATCTTGTAATTCCCCACTGATCTGGATCACTTAATATGATCCTATCGATTTAGATCGCCCTATCCAGATCCTAACATTCCTTCTCTCACTTCTCACCAAGCATGTTCCACCAACTCAAGGTTAACCACTCTTCTCCTACCATCTAACCACCTCCACAACGATCCTAATTGATAGCGTAACAACCTATTTATTTCTCCTACACCTCTTCTTCCAGTCAATTATTGGCACAACTTATTACCGCTGCAACCCTCAACGACTCCATCACAGCTAGGAAATTACTAGTTCAATCATGATGTGATTTCAAATAATACAAGTTTGAGGAGTATACCTACCCAAATTACATGATTCGATGTGAAATCGACTGAGAGTGATGGAGCTATCTAACATCAAAGGGAAGAGTGTATATGTGAAGTACACGGTTGGTTGAAGTCGAGGATGGTACGAGTTTGAGAAGTAACAATCATGAGCTGAAAAAGGTTAAGGACAGATTTTAGTAGAAAAGTGGAAGCTAAGATAAAATAGGAAGAAAGGAGAGAAGTAGGAGATTGTACATTGGACAAGGTCCGGTATGATAATTCGTTCTCTTGAAATTTAGAGAACAAACTCGGATCGACACCGATCCAAGACATAACAAAAAACTCGGATTGTGTACGGACCTAGAAAGTAAAAAAAGCAGGAGGAACTCATTTAGGAGCACGCATGACTGCATGTAGAAAGACTTGACTTGGCGACCGCCTATTTGAATTTGACACACTTGGGCGCCGATGATTCAAAATGTGTACACTAATACACAAGCATGTATGTGTACTCAACATTTAATTTCTTGATCCGACGAAGATTGAATAACTTGTCTGTAGACCCCAAAGAGAGATCCAATTAAGAAAATCAAGGGCTTTTGATCCATATTATTTGGCTTAATGGAACTAAGTGAAGATGAAAAACTAACAAATCACTCTTAGATATTTATGAATACAAAGCTTGACCAATAATTGCAATAATTTCAAGAGACATGACAATTCTCTAAGGAAACTCTTTAAAAGATGGAGAATATTCAAATGATAGAATAACACATTTTAAGATAGCAAAATTCGATTTGATTCAAAGCATGCCATATTTTCAAGAAGACGTAGTTTGAGGGGAAAACGTTACCCTACCTTTCGGCATTGAAATTTTAGACTATGTAGACAAGTACGGCTTGACGATTATCTAATGGATGATCCTTAATGACAATCTGAGGCCCTGATGGCGAGGCGAAAGATAGTCTTGGAATAGCGGTTAGTTAAACTTAGAAAAACAACATGAAGGGATGCTTAAAGTAAAGTCTAGGAAAGCATTTAATCTAAATCGACCTACTTCGAAAGTCGCAAAACTACTCCAATTCAGACCAGTTTGAGTATTCACACTCGGATTGGGTGAACAAACATCAGTTCAAATTGAAATTAGAATTGGAGACGATGTCAAGCCATAAAGATAAACTGGCCTAGATCACTTATGGTTGAGTGAATTCGATCAGTACCTCTTTTTCTTGCCAAGATCAGTACAAATCTGAACTCCAGTCATGGGTGATGCGATGTAAAATTCTTGAATGTGGCTACTCCACTAACAGTACTAACTTCGAAAAATCTCCTGATCTTTTGATCGATTGTAACACCGCACGTCCATTAATGCCACTTACAAAGGGAATGCATTAACTTTCATGGAGCGTATTTAGTGTATAGAACAGAATATAACAAGACAGATATAAATAATGGTACTTGAAAATTTTAAAACAACTTTTATTGCAGTGGAGAAATAGTTTGATTACAACAACTTCATAAACCAAGTACACTTAATATCCATCTTGATAAATTATCTCAGAGTACATAAAATAAAAAGCATAAACCCCAACACAAGTAGCCATAAAAGAGATGAGCTGAACTTTACTTTCAGCAATCCAAGCACTTCCAAAAGAGGGAGAAAGAGATCTGAGATCAAGCTCCACTAGTACTAGTCCCACCCGGAGAACCTAAGGGGGAAAAGAGGCGAAAACAAGGGGGTCAAACATAAAGTCTGGCGAGTATAATAACTTTAACAATATAATTATTAAAGTAACTAGGATAAGGCATAAACTGGTAAGATAATAGATGACCATGAAACAAGTGGGCATGACAAAGCAAATAAGAGGAATATTCTGGCGTTAATCTCGTTCCTAATCACTATAGAATAATTACTATACTGCACCACCACTAGTCACCCTAAAAGTTGATCCCGCCTACAGAACTTAATAATGATAATGGTAGTATCGTGGACCCCTAGCAGCCTTCATAGGTGCCGTCTGTCACTATCTCCACTAGTTGTACCCTCTAGCATTGTGAGCGATAGAGATCCCATTTTCACAAGCGAATTTTGGAAAAGCTTATTCTTATTTGTAGCTAAAGTTTTCATTCACAGATTATGCCAATATCAGATTAATTATGTCAATTCAACAAATTAGCTTCTTTACAAGTTACAACAGATTATTCAAAGTTCCATTATTTAAATCTGTCTTGTTATATTCTGTTCTATATACTAAATGCGCTCCATGGAAGTTAATGCATTCCTTTTGTGAGTGACATTAATGGACGTGGGGTGTTACACCGATCCTAGATCACCCTCATTTATAAACATTAATGCATTGGAAGAATTCTTTACTTTTTGGCCCTTGTAATTTCATATATTTCTTGTACTCTGGATATCACCAATCTGAATCACTATAATCTTAAAAAGTCGATAAAAAGATTGATCAGAATCTGGGAAGTGGATGTATACTTGTTAATGTCATACCATTATAAACGATTATATGTGATTTTACTGGTTTTCTACTCAGTTTTCATTTTGTATTCTTCATTATTCTCTTCTCAAACATGTTTCTAGGTGTTAGTGCCATTATTAGCACTAAAACTTCGTCATAGCACTCAGATTTGGAAGCATTTGATAGTGAGAAATATATAAAACTAGAAACTTAGTCATAAACTTTCCATAGTGTAATGTTGTTTTCCATCCATAAAAAAGCGAACCATGTGTCTTATGAGCTTGATAATAATTGTGAAAGTGTGTTGTGGTACATGTACAAGGATTGTTGTGTATAACAATCTTAGTTAAATAGCCAAAACTGCATTGTGATTGATGTAAATCATTATATAATATATACATCTCAAATGAATTACAATTACTAAATTTTTATATTATAAGAAATTATGATTAGGAAAGACCAAAAAGTTTATCGGCATTTATTTTGTTTATTACTTAGTTAGCATTTGAAGGACAATAGTAATTTCTTCGAGAATACGCAAGAGCAATTATTATGTTTAATAGCCATAAATAAACTAAATTGTGTTATATTAATGTAGGTCATCAAGTAAAGTAGATTTTCTTTACAATATTCCATGTTAGTAATGAGTTTGAACATTAAGTGGTTGTATTATTTTTAGCAAGACCGAACAGTTTTTATAGTGATGCATAACATTTATTGTTATAACAAATAATAATTAAAGAAGGACAGAAGATTGAAAATTTGCCAATCTACTACAATCGGTTTTTAAGGTGAACCGTCCACTACAACGGTTTTTATAGCGGACCGACTACTGGAACTATACTAGTTTACAGAGCTGGAGCTAGATAAAATTATCTAGACTACAAAACTTATCACACTCCACGTAGGAAGCAAATAATATATCAGGTAGACAAATAACATTGCAAAAGCAAACATAAATCATAATGAATAAATTAAACCAAATTAAGGGTAAGCCTAAACATAAGTCGGTAGTTATAATAAGTACAACAACATAATATAGCTTTATAAGCCAAACTACAAATGGCAGTACTACAAGGCAACACAAAGGCAGGAAAGCACAACATGCAAAAATGCACATCACTTCCATCAAGGGACATTACAGTGGCAAAAACCCTTCTATAGAAATAGTTACCCTAACATGGAAGGCATAATGTACTAAAAGGTATATCACATCCAAGATGTTAATTACATATGAAAACCATCCACAGAACAGAAAACCATCGACGAACTGACATGAGGATAGTTCCTTGCAATGACTCAGCAAAACTAGGGTTGTCAACGGATGCTTTCGGATATTGATAGTGCCATATCTGTATTCGTATCCAAAACTATTTTCGGATATCGGATATCCGTATCCGTTTAATTTTTGGATATCGGATATCTGTATCCGCTTAATTTTCGAATACAGGCGAATAGCAGATATTTATCCGCTCCGCCTGTAATTAATAAATTTAAGAGTATAAATAAAAAACTTTGGATCAACATAAAATAATTTTTATGCTAATGTTTGTAAAAAACCAGAAAATAAAGAAATGTTATGATGAAACACTATTTTTTACTAATATCCATAGGCATATGAAAAAATATTCCAAAATTAAACACTAAAACTACCATTTTTCACTAAAAATGGACAAAAAATTATACCATAATAGCATCCAACAGTAACAAAATAATTATTAACTCTATTTTTCTGTTTTGAGTACTATATATTACATCAATTAGTCGGACGGATATTTTTCGAATATGGATACCACTATAACCATATCCGTATCCGAATTTTTTTCCGAATATTAGATATCTGTATCCGCTTTTCGGATAATGCCAGATAATGGGTATTTCAGGTACGGATTCAGACAGATATCGGATTTTTTGGGTATCCATTGACAGCCCTAACCGAAACACAACAAAGCGGCCAAGAAACCATCCCAATTATCATATCAAAAATGACATGAACTAAATGTAACATCACATTAGCAGTAGGCAAACCTAAGAAACAATGCATAACACAGCGTCTTCAACAAGGAAGAACCAGGGACATTGAGCATAAGTGATGAACCAAGGGGAAGTTCCAAGCACTAGCAAAAAATTGCCATAACACATCGTCTTCAACAAGGAAGAAACATATCACTATCAAAGCATTGCATTAGGAAAAATTACAGGTTGGAGATGGAAAGCAGTAAAGGGATAACCACCACAACCAAATCAACAAAAACAAAGCTAAGCTTCACAATATTTTTTAGAATGAGGGTGGAGGTCGAAAATGAAACAGAAGGCTAACTATAACCAAATACTCCACTTGAACTAAACAAAGAACAGACCGAACGAAATTTTCGAACCAAACCCCAAAATAACGAAAATGCAACCATAAGAGTGAAATTCACGGTCAACATAGAAAAACGCCTAAAAAACCATCTCCAGAATTATACATATCCCTTAACAGATGTATACCGTTTTGTATGAGGGCAGTAGTGTTTTCGATTGGTCTAGATGTATTTGAAGAAAACTAGGACACCATGCAAATTCCCAAATTCGCGGATCATCAAACGAAATCAGGGATTAGGTCCAAGAAAATTGAATAGATTTGAGAAACAGGGAACGAGGAAAGAGGGAGAGCTTCAAATATGGTCCAAGCATGACGAAAACAAGTTTGAGGGAGGAAGAGAATAGAATATAACAGAGCAGAAACGAAGAGACTGTAGACAGAATTAGAAGAAAAGAAGTGAAAAAGAGAAAAACTTGTCGCCATTTACAAGTGCAAGCTGAAGCGAATTTTTAAGGGATAGCTTCTTTTCTCCGTCTCCTTTTCCTTTCGACTATCCCTCCTTAACTAAGGTTTCCCTGTTGGTGTTGTATCTTATCCTTGCACTTCATTCAAATATTTGATTTTATTTTCTTAGGTCTACTTTTTTAGATCTGTTATTTTTTTTCATTTTGGAACTACGAGCTTGCGATTCTACCATCGTTCTTCTCTAACCTGAAGATTGGGAGGACTTCCATGACTCGAAGTGGGTAATCTGACTTCTGACCTCTCTTCCTTCTTCCCGTCAACGGCTCGTCGTGGTATTTCGAGCTTCCCACTTACTTTTGGTAGCTCAGATCTGACTGCCTACAACCAGCGTGACCTATGGTTCTAAGGTATGAGTTACTTGACTGGTTGGTGTTAAAGGATAGTTGTATTTAAGTTAACAAGTGGTGATCTTGGAACTGCTTTTGGCTTTCTTGTCTTGGTTGTAAGTGACGTGGTTGTGGTGTTGATTGTCGACTTTTGTTCGTCGGTCTTAGTCATTTTATGTTGTGTAAAGTTCTGCGGTTGTCACTGTGCTTTTTGCCTTGTTATGTCTATGGTTAGCTCTGCTATCTGTTGCTCCTGCTTTTCCATTCCACCATTCTATTGGCCTCGGCAATTGCTTGCAACAGAGGTCGTTTAGCTGTCGTTGGTAATGCTTTGTCTCTGGAGTTAACTGCTTGTGGTGTTGTGAAAAAACTGCGTCTTTGCGGAAGTGACCAGGATCTTCTTCACCTAATTACTTAAAGATGATTTCTATGGAAACAAACACAGATATGACAACACACGTACAAACACAAGATATTCCAGCCAACCACCCTCTTTATTGATTCATCAAAAAAAAATTGTTTACACTCACTGGTTCAACAACCAACAATAAACAAATTACAAGAATTAATAACCTTATTGAGAAAGGGAAAGAATATCTAGATGACTGACACTTTTGTTGGAGAAGGAGAACAATGAAGAACGACGGCAAACCCTTGGATTAATTAATTCGGTCTCAATCTCATGCTTTTAATCCAACCATAGATGCTGCTTTTATAGGAGAATAGAAGGCCTGGGAAAATACCCAATTTTCCCCTTTATTACTTGTAGAATAAGTCATAGAAAGACGAAGTCAAAACCGCATAAAACCCGCTCAGACGTCTGACCAATGTATGTCGGACGTCTGTCCATGCTCTTGGGTTCCAAACCCTGATAAGTCAAACGTCTGACCCAGATTGGTCAGACGTCTGTCCACACTCTCGGGTTTCAAAACCTTCTAGGCACGACGTTTGACCAAGATCCCTCAAACGTCTGTGCTGAAACATAGCACAAAATTGCTTCTCCTTGCCTTCTTTCTGCCGCTGCTCCATCTCCACTATCGCCAAGCACATCCACGCCTCATCTCCATTAACATATGTGATTTCATGTCACAAATCACAACACTCCACCTTGATATGAAATCGCATCACATCAAACGATCTTCCAACACACAAGTCATCTAGCTCTTTCAACGACACATACTCTCAATTAAGCCATTACGAACACAACCCACCGCCTGCCAAAGATGCATCTTCACCTCAGATGCACCACGCAACACTAATGGTTTAAAAGTGCCTGTAATACCACAAGGATCTCCACCTTGTGGATTTTTTGCATCGACGCCCGTTTACCACTTGATCTGAGCTCCTTCCTTGATCACCGTGGATCCTTCAAGCATCATCAACATGAAGACCCCAGTCTAACACATCAGCAGTGACCAAATTAACCTCTCCACCTTGCTGTGGACTAGATTCTTCAACCGTCACTCGCCTTCCACTGTCGACCACAAAACCAACCAATCTATACAGGTTTCCCGCCTCCAAGACTCCTCTCATCACAACACAACAACCCTTCTTCACTCTCAAAACTCCACCTTGAGTATCATAAGTGCAACCACGGCGATCCAAATGACCGAGGGAAATGAGGTTATGCGAACTAGCAGGTACATGTCTAACTCCAGAGACTTCCCTTACCACGCTGTAACACCCCGAATTTTCTATTAACACTAAAGTTTCTAAAATATTAATATGTGTGTAAGAGAGGGGATGTATCTAATATGAATATAAAAGTGTGTAAGAGGGGGGATGTATCTAATATGAATATAAAAGTGTGTAAGAGAGGGGATGTATCTAATATGAATATAATAATATTAATAAGTGTGTAAGAGAGGGGATGTATCTAATATGAATATAAAAATATTAATAAGTGTGTAAGAGAGGGGATGTATCTAATATGTATATAAAAACAATAATAAGTGTGTAAAAGGGGGGCGATGTATCTAATGTGTACATTGTAGAATATATATATATATATATATTGCTGAGTGTTTGCTGAGTCACTTCTGACTCATTGCTGAGTCAACAAGATAAACCCCATCTTGTCTGAACGGCTGCGGTTATTTCTAGGTTAAATCTAATGGCCTAAATGCATTCTAAAATCTATAAATAAGTGGGTAGACCCTAAACCTAAATCACTTGTAAAATTAGAGAAGCTACCGTCATGCTGCTGCCATGGAGTTCAGCGTAGCCGTCACAAACTAAGAAGAGGAAGCCTAATCATCTACAACTAAATCTACACAAATCAAATCAAAAGATCTCTCTTTCTCTAATTCTTTTCTTTTGTTGGTGAGTATGATGATTCTCACAAGACTATTACAAACTAATTTGACTCAGTTATGAATGGATCACAAGAAAGTGATGTGATTTGTAATTGTAAATTCTATATATTGTGGATCTCTTATTATGTTATTATGTTGTCGTATGATGTAAATTATATATGCTATGTCATGCTATGTTGTAAATTCTCTAATGCTATGTCGTGCTATGTTGAGAATCATGTCAAGCTATATTATACTATCATACTATGCCATGTTATAAATCATGCTATATTATGTTGAAAAATCATATTGTTGGATCATGCTTAAAGTTATGTTTTTTTTTCTTAATTTAAATGGATCTTGTTTATGGGAATTTGCCTATTAGGTTAGGTGTACCCATAAACTTGAAACTATAATTAAATAAAACTTGATTATGGGAATTTGCCTATTGAGTTAGGTGTACCCATATAAAACCATGTTGTTAAAAAATTAGATGATGTTGATTCACACATGTTCATATGTAAGTTTATGAAAATTGATTGAGATTATATTAGGTGAATTTTGAACAAGTTGACACCTTTAGGTCCATGACATGTATAATCTATGCAAGTTGGACATATGCAAGTTTCACCCCTTATTATGATTCATTTGGTCACATATACATGTTGTTATTATGATAATCTCTTTTATGCTATGAGTTAGGCTATTCGAGTTTAACATATATTTTGCGAATAAACGTTCAAACGGGGGGTAGGGGTAATATTAGGAATTAATAAATTGGGTGCAATTTTGTAAGATTTTGCATACCATGAATGGATGTCCATAATTGAGTCAATTATGGACATTGTTAAAAATTGGAAGTAATTAATAATTCAAGTAGGGAATTATTAAAATTGGGGGAAAGTGGATTATTATTAATAATCAATGCTTAGGACACGAGGTTGGACCCGTTTGTGATGTAAACCTGCCCGGACCCGCCTGGCAAATCCAGTAGTCACAAATGTCGGCCCAATGTGAGAGGTCCTAGGCCCAAACTAAAGCATAACAGTTGTAAAGACACGAGGTTAGACTCTTTTATGGTGTAAGACTGCCCGGACCCGCCCGGCAAATCCAGCTGCCATAAATGCCAGTCTAATGTGAGAGGTCTTTATGAGGTTATGGCCTTAATGAACTAAGAAATACTTAACCAGATAATCATGTAAGGTGGGACATGGGGGTTAAGTAGGTGCCTTGGGTGGCATGAGGAATCTGGTGGTTGCCTTTAGAGGCATTTGAAATACGATTAGACTTAACCAAACACACATGTAAATGAACATGACTAAGTGGGTTAAGTGGGATGGACTAATGGGGACAAGCTTAGGTGGAATGCTTGTGGTAAATAGTGGGGGCCCATTTCAACCAGTATCCCAAAACGTATCTTTGTGGGCTCGACCCAAGTCGAGGACGGGACACGCATACTGGGTTTGACTATAAGAGGCCAAAACAGGGAGCGGTGGCAACGCAAGTCCAACGGGTTTCATATGCGTGTGTGGACCCGGGCTGGTAGGTAAGACGTTGTTGCATCGTGTAGGTATAAGCCGTGCATGTCCGTTGTATCAGGTTGCCACTTTAGGGGAGTGATACACCCCACTGTGGGGCCAGCACGGGTATCTACGAGTTAGGGAGCCGATCGAATAATGGGAAGTAGGGTACACCTAGTGGAGATAGGGGCAGGCGGCACCTATGTAGTCAGCTAGGGGTACGTAAAGCCATTGGGAAAGTTTCTAAGTGAAGCTAAGTGGGATGAATCTTTAAGGTGACTGGTGTGGTGCAGTTTAGTGTTTATCCTTTAGTATTTAGGAGCGCCTATAACGTTGCCTTTAGCGATTGTCTATGTCCTTAATCTGCTCTTCATAGACATTTTCTTGTTTTCCAGCTTATGCCTTAGTCCAGTTATTTTGGTAATAGTATTGTAGAATTATCATATTCACCAGACTTTATGTCTGACCCCCTCTTTTCCATCCTTTTTCTCCCTTCAGGTCCGCAGGTTGGGCCAAGTTCTAGTGGAGTCTAGTTGGATCGCTTATCTTCTGGAAAGCTTGGACTGCTGAAGTAAAGTCCAGCTTGTTATCTTTCTTTTTAAATGGCTATTCATGTAATGGGATTATGTACTTGTTTTATCAAGATAGATATTGTACTTGACATTGAATATGGTGTTATGATGTAATCAAACATGTTTTGACTTCTGCTACAATGAAATAAAGTTTTTGAATTTCCAAGTACTATTTTATATCTGTCTTGTTGTAATTTTACTGTTCTATATTCACTTAAAACCTCCATGGAAGTTAATGCATTCCCTTTGTGAGTGACATTAATGGACGTGGGGTGTTACACACGCCATCATGCATACGAAACCGGATAGATCCAATACCACAAACTGGTAGCTCTACTCCATTGGTTGATTTAATCACGTCGACATTCTTCTCATAAGAAGAGAAATACTTCACATCCTTACAAATGTGAAAACTGGCTCCTGAATCCATCTTCCAAGGATTAACTTCGCTAAACAGGACATCACTAAAAGTATCTCTAATGGAACTTGCAGCAATATCTGCTTGTGCCTCATTACTTCCATCACCATCTGCAACCTTCTTCTTATCCCTTTGATAAGCATAACAATTCTTGCGTATGTGACATTCCTTACCACAATAATAACAAGCACCTTTACTACTAGCCCCTTTCTTCTTTCTTCTTGTATCTTTCCTCGAGTCCTTTGCTACCATGACCTCACCTTGAACTGATTTAAAACCCGACCCTTTTCTCCTTAGTTCCTCATTCAAAAGGCTGCTTCGAACAGTTTCCAAAGAGATGGCTCCAGCAGCATTGGAGTTACTCAATGAAACAACTTAACTCTCCTAACTTTCTGAATGCGAGCTCATCCGCAAAAGAGCCTGCAACTCATTATCAAAATTGTAATGACCCGCACTGGCAGAGGTATTATGATTTATTTATTTTATTATATCAATGGTGATATAGAGAATTAAATGGCCGTGGAATAAAATAAGTTTGAATATTTAATTAAATAATAAATTAAATAATATATTTAATTCTGAAATAATTAGAATTGGCTGAAATGGCGATATGGTGTGAACTGGATCATCTGTGATATTTAATTCAGCTTGGAATTGAATTTGAATAACGAATATATTATATAAACGACAGTTTGAATGTAGAGTTATAATATAATTAAAATCGAGCTCGAAATGGCGCTGCAGTTCGTAAATTGGCGATTCGAACTTCAACTGAATGTACATGATTCGTTTTAAGCCAGATTTCTGTGAAACAAGAAACGTGTGGAGCTGGTGGAGCATATCTTTCTAGTGGAAGAGAAAAATCGGGATTTTGTTGTGTAAATTTTGATTTATGTCCAAATCAAATATTCAGAAAAACAGCGATATATTCGTTCGTGGCCATAACGGTTATTTAAAAATATTTGAATATCGGGCTTGAATTTAGACAAGGTTCTTTTGAGACGTAGTGATAAATTAATTTTTAGAATTTTACTATAATTTTTAATTAATTAAATACGCAACTTTTTATTTGGAGTATTTTGCACCCTTAACCAATACATAAGGGGTTTCACAATATGAGTTAACCTACCGATATTATTATACTTTTGAAATCGTGGCACCGAGCTCGACACAACAGTATTTTTATTTCTGTCTGTAGGTAAGTAGAACTTTACGTAACGGGGGAAGACGAACTTTTTAAACATAAAAACCATTTTTTCCGCAGTCAAAAGCAAAGCCACGTTCTTCATGTTATCAGCCACCTCATAACGTTTTCTTCTATGACCAAAAACAAGCCACGCACTACTCTTCCCTTCCTTAAAACGTGCCACACTACTCTTCTTCGTTCCTTACATTCAAAACATTATATAACATCACAACCCTTATAACCTAATTCCATTCTCCGATCCAAACAAGCAGCCACCAAAAAAATCCTTTCTGGAAAACCATTTCGGGGATTCTAATGTCAAAATAAAATCCAAACTAATTCTATAAATCGCGAGATATATATATATTCCAACTCGTGACAAGATTCTCTTCAATCCTATATACGTTTTACTGGGTTCGAAATCATCTGGTGTCACACGATTTTATTCCAGCATGGAATGCCTCACATCGTATTTATACGGATGTACGAAAATGAAGTGGTGAGGTGTTGGCGATGTCCTGGAGGAGAAGTACACGTGAGTTCTAAAGTGGAAGAAGTTCCGAAGTGTAACTGGAAGTGTTCATGGATGTGCTGCATGTACCATTGTTCAAGTGCATGGGTTTCGAAGTAGTTGGAAGGGGTGATGGTTTTCCATGAAGAAGCAAACTGTTGTGCGAGAGAGGAGTGCAGGAGTGTACAGGCGTGGAAGGTAGTGGGCGCAAGTATGGGGAGATGTGGATATGCGGTAGGAGCTCTGAAGTTTTCAAAATGGCATGGGTATTATTAGTGTCTGGAGCGGAGCGGACATCATGAAATGGAGGAGCAACTCGTGAGTATGTATAAGGGAGGAGAAGCTTTGTGGAGATGTAACAACCCGTATTTTCAATAACCTGTTATAACATAAATCGAGGCAGAATTTAATTCTAAAATCTGAATCAAGGGAAACGGGCTATGCCATTGCGTTCGTCTCGGAAAAATACGCGAAATAGAGTCCGAGTTTTCGAAAATCGGAGTCCGTATGACCCGATTAAGGCCCGACGAAGTTTTTAGAAAATTCCTAAGTAAAAACAGATTTAAAATAAGTTAAAAACAAGGGTTAGGGCACAACTGGCGTCAGGCGGGAAAACTCCCGCCAAGACCCCCAAGTCGACAGGCATGTCGACAGGGGTCTAAGGGTGTCGACTGCCCTGTCGACAGCCCTGTCGACACGGGGTGGCCGGGCAGTTTTGCCTGGCTCACCATTTCTGATCTGGGCTTGGTTGTGTGGCTTGGTTGTGGAGAATTCCGAAATCTGATGGACCTAATTCAACTAGGGTTTAATCCTATGGTCTAAATCACTAGCCTAATCTATAAATAAGACCCTAACCTACCCTAAATCATCATTAATCTATCCTACAACTAAACTATGGCAAAATCCATCCTCTCATGGCCTCCACTCTCTTCATACAATTCCTAAACAAATTCCTAAGAGATTTCCATGCATACAAGTGTATTTAGGCTTGTATGATCCTCTTTAGCTTGCATTAAAGTCTTGTTTCTCTATTGTCATCATAAAGGAGGAGTCTTGATCAAGTTTTCTTGCATTTTTGGGGTTTTAATTTGTTGCATAAGGGGTTTCTTACATTTGCTATACTCATTTGAGTCCGCAAAAGCATTGTAAGCCCTATTCCTCTCATACTTGAACTTTGAAGTTAAAAGCATGATATGCAAGTTGTCATAAGTTATGCAAGTTTATTTATGCAAGTATGATATGCAAGTTGCCATAAGTTATGCAAGTTTGTTTATGCAAGTATGATATGCAAGTTGTCATATGTTGTGCAAGTTTGTTTATGCAAGTTTGTTATGCAAGTATGATATGCAAGTTGCCATAAGTTATGCAAGTTTGTTTATGCAAGTATGATATGCAAGTGTCATATGTTGTGCAAGTTTGTTTATGCAATTTTGTTTATGTAAGTATGATATGCAAGTTGACATATGTTATGCAAGTTTTATTATGCAAGTTTGATATGCAAAGTTGTCATATGATATGCAAGTATGCTTATGCAAGTTTGGGATGGTCATGTGGTTCATGTTAACATGTTATGCGTGCTTTTGGGCCTAAAAATGTAATATGCAAGTGTATGAACACATGAACCTTTCATATGCCACCATGTTGAACTTGTGGCTCTAACACTTTTATGTCATGATTATGCCAAGTTCCCTCTTTCTATCCTTTATGCGCTATTGCGATATGTAAGCGATGGGACTGCGTTTGGGGTTGGGTAATCTTAAAAGACATAAAAACATGAGCTTGGGAATTTACCTATTAAGTTAGGTCTACCCATTGGGAATTTACCTATTAAGTTAGGTCTACCCAATTGCTTGAAAACTTGTAATGAGATGGACATGACACTTAGAAAAGATAAGTGTGGCCAACTCGAGGTTGGGTTGAGTTTGTAGCGTAAACCTACCCGGAACCGACCGGCTTAACTAGTTGCTACAAACAATAGGACCCAATGTGAGAAGTTGGTCATGTTGTACCTTGGACCCGAGGTTAGACCAAGTTGTGGTGTAAAGCTACCCGGACCCGCCCGGCTTAACTAGTAACCACAACAAAGTCTAATGTGAGAGGTTAAGGCGCATTAATTAATTAATGCCTCATGATTAGGGATAAGTCATGGACCATTTAATACTTAACCAATTCGGGCTCGGTTGGTTTATCGGGGTTAAGTCGTGAACTCACCGTTACACTTAACCAAGTTAATCCATGATTAGTGAAGGGGTTAAACCATACTTAACCCACTAGAGAAATCCTAGTAATGGGGGGTCCACTCCGCAGTAATCCCAAGTTTGTATCATCAAGGCCCTAGGGACTAGGCTAGGGAGGGGGCACGATTACTGGGCTGGAGATAAGCGACCAAAAGCGATGGCCGAGTGGTACACCGGTGTAGTTCTGGGCGGACTCTGGTCGTGCACATAGTACGTAGCCGGAGAAATCAAGCACGGGTACCGGTAGATCGAGACTGTGCACTCATGTTTATGGTGTCCAGGGGTTGACACCCTAGGGCTTGATACACCCGACGGGTGGACCCGGCACAGTTCGACTACATTCATGTTTGGGCCGTATTGACACCAACACGTGACGAGTTAGGCTTAGGGAGCCGATCGACTAGATCGTTGGGTTGGACCTCGTGGTAGGGTCACTTCATGGACCTCGTGGTAGGGTCACTTCATGGACCTCGTGGTAGGGTCACTTCATGGGCCTCTAGGAGGATCACTTCATGTTATTGGGCCAAAGCTTGGGCCGTGGGATCAATAATTGTTTAATCAAGTCATGTTAGTTTGCTAGTACACCCGTGGTGCAAAACCTTAATCCTGATTATGCGATGACACCTTTATCTACCTTGATAGTTAATCATCATGTCATTATCCTTATGTTCATACTTGCTGCTCATGACAGTTAACTTTATCAGTTTACATTGATTGTAGTAGGGCTTACTCAGTCTTTTTGACTGACCTGTTTTCTTTCGCCTCTTTTCTTCCGTTCCCCCCCCCCCCAGGTTCTCAGGGAGGGAATACAGGAGCTTAGCTTGGATCCTACCTGCTTTCTTGGATAGCTCATGTATGCTTTGGACTTGAGCTCGCTATGGTTTTTCTGCTTTAGGGATAGCTACTTATGTTTTTCTTTTCAGTTTTCAGATGATGTTGTTTATGTACTAGACTTATTTTATATGGAAAATTGACACGATGCTGTACTAAGACTTGATTTGAAATGGTTTGAAAATCTTCCGCTGTTTTATCTATGTTATTTACTCTGATTACATACATATGTTCTTGTTCTGCCTTGATATATCATTATGCATGTTTACCTGATTCAAACGCCCCGCCAAAGTCAGAGTGCTTGCAAGAGTCACCCTGGCGGAGGCGGGGTGTTACAAGCGAGATGTCTGTTGGGAAGAAGGAAGCGGTTGGTCAAATGTGGAAGAAGAGCAGTATAGTGCGGTCTGGGTTTTCTTTTGGAAGTGGGTGGGCTGAGTTTATGAAGGCCCACACAAAATACATATATAAAAAAGTTCGAAAATGGGAAAAATATGGATTGAAGAGTAGTGTAAGGGTTGGGAGCACGCGGGTTTGTTTGAGGAAATGGGAGAACAAGCCAGCGGGTCATGGAATTTAGATAAGGTGATGGGCTGAGTTTTAAAAGAAAAGGGAATCTCGAACGGTCAAATCCGTCAGGATCGTATGGACGGACGCAACCCAATGGAACTGACTGGAAGTCCATCGGAGCTCGTTACAATTTATGGCGAAATAAATTGTCTGACTGAATCAAATAACGCAAACCGTTATTTAACGGCTAACGCGCCAATGTGAGTAAATCTCACTAACTCTGAACAGTTTATAATTTCATATTGTATTTTTAGAACTGTTAGATATTGGTTGATTTACTGTATGTTGACTGTTTGATTGAACTGCTAGTCAGTTAGTTAAATTTTCTATATTGATTCTGTTTAACAGAATGTATCATATGGAACTGAAAGTAATGTTATCTATATTGTTTAACATCTGTGATGCAGGGAAACAGGTTGGAGGAATCCAACTGGATTCCTCAACATTTATTTTACTGTTTTCATATATTGTGATATATGATGTGTTATATAATCTGTTATGGATTATGGGTGTTGGAATGATGTTGATCATTTTATTCGATATTTTAGATATCATAAAAGACCCTGGGATGTAAAAAAAGAAGTATTTCAATGTATATTGAAATAAAGAAATTTTATAAAATCACAGGATTTTATAAAAGGAATTATTTATAAAACAAACACGGTTTTATAAAAGGGATATTTATTTAGAAAATAAATAGAAATAGAAAAGGAATATTTATTTAGAAAATAAATAGAAGTTATAAATAGGAAATATTTGTAACGATAAATAGAAGTTATAAATAGGAAATATTTGTAACGGTAAATAGAAGTTATAAATAGGAAATATTTGTAACGGTAAATAGAAGTTATAAATAGGAAATATTTGTAATGGTAAGTAAACGTTATAAAAAGGAAATAGTTGTAACGGAAAACGTAGTTTATAAAAAGGAGCTAATCGATGTTAGTAAATCGATTAGTGATAAAGTAAAAAGAAGTTAATCGATGTTAGTTTAATCGATTAGTGATAAAGTAAAAAGAAGTTAATCGATGTTAGTTAATCGATTTGTGATAAAGTTAAAAGAAGTTAATCGATGTTAGTTAATCGATTTGCGTTAAAGTTAAAAGGAGTTAATCGATGTTAGTTTAATCGATTAGTGTTAAAGAAAAAAGAAGTTAATCGATGTTAGTTAATCGATTAGAGAATAAAGTTGAAAGGAGTTAATCGATGTTAGTTTAATCGATTAGAATAGAAGCAAATGAGTAAATCGAATATAGTTATTCGAATAGAAAGTAAAAGGAATTATTGAATATAGTTTATTCGAAAAGAGTAAGTGAAATGAGTAAATAAATAGTGTTAGTCCAATAGAGTTAATTGATAAGAGTCAATCAAATATAGTTATTCGAAGGAGGGTTAAGTAAGGAAGTTTGTTAAAGAAATATAAAGTGAACTTTGTCTATTTCAAAGTTAGAAATGTTGTTCAGTTAAGGTATGAGAGGTAGTTCTACCCCAACTTGATTGGCTTCGTTTTAACTAAGGAATAGTTAAGGTTTGGCAGTAAAGGAAATGGTTTGAGTTGGCATCGCGATGGTTTGTTTAAACATCTGTCTAAGTCCAATGAAGAAGCTTTGGAAATGTTTTCCAAAGAAGAAACCAGAAATGTTTTCTAATAAAGAAAACAAGAAATGGAAATGTTTTCCATTATTAATAACGTATATTTTCCAAATTTAGAAAATAAGAAATATTGAATATAGGGAAACATGAGATTAGTAAAATTATGAACTAAGGAGATGAATGTTGAATGATGTTTGATTGATATAATTTCCATCTGGAAATAATATCGTTGTTTGCACATCTGTTTTTATTCGATAGTTAAATCACAGACTATCGAAGTTTTGACCATTTTAACGTTGTTAATATGGAGGGACCGGTTGGATTATTATCCAAAGAACCACTCTGTATTGGCATAAGCGTTGCGAATCATATATGCCAAAGTAAATTGAAGACGGAGTTATGCAAGGGCTATCTTGTTTATAGAATAGTGCCTTTGGTTCATCCTGTTCCTGGGTGACTTGTATGGACGGATGTCTGACAGAGTATTTCCAGATGATCACATATATTGATTTCTCCAACTGTACCAAGAGTGGAAGCGAAGATGGAAACTTCTTTTAGCTAACACATAATGTATGGTTGAGGACGTCAATCGGTGATTTGATGGATTTGATGATGTGACATTCAAAGTGAATCTGATGTGATGATAAAGCGTAGCTTCTAGCCTCATCATCCGGTAAATGACAGAAATTGGGCAGGCAGCATGGCTAAGTCGGTCGCACCGAAGTAGGGTGTATAATCACCTGATCTAGAGTTTCATTTACTTCTAAAAATCTATTGTTGATGCTGTCCCATTCGGGAAACGGTTGCTGATCCCAACTGTTGGTGATATACATTCGATACGCTCAAGCGAAATGAGTGGTCGGTCATGTGTGGTCGGGTTGCAAGATGTTCTTGTTGAACCCAGTGTATTCCTCTCTAGAGGTACACAAGCGGAAGGTGATTCCATACCTTGTCATAGTTGGAAATCCATTACCCAATACGTGCTTGCGGTTTTGATTGTATACTATATATGTAGAACGTGAGATGAAAGCGTTTCTACTAGATGATTATATATACTGTGGTTGATAGACATTATTATAATATCAAAAGGTTTTTGATATAAAGATATTTTGGATTCTCATAAGGGAAAAACCCGTTCCATTATGCGGCGTGGTCTTATGAGATATCGTTTACTTGTTCAACTGTTTTTAACTGTTTTACTCACACCAGTCCCATGACTGACCCGGAGTTTACTTTGCTGTTTTCCCTAAACTCTTGGGTGCCTAAATTTGTACGGGCAGTCAAGTAGTCGGGATTTTACAGATATACTGGAAGAGCTGGAGCAGGAGGCTTCAGGATCATATAGCTATAGTTATTTCCGCTGTGTTGTAAGTGCTGTACTTTGACAATGATATGTATATTCATGTACAGATTTGTATTTCAAAGTTATGTTATGAAATATATTTATTCGTTCCGCTGTGAGATTCGTGTTACTCTGATATTGTGTTCTTCTTCTTCTTCTATTCTAAGTTTCTGTCTTATCTTTCCTCACCCTCTAATTTCTTTCATTAATTACCAGGATTTTTCGACGTTTTGGTTATCGACATCGTGCTTATGTCGATAACCAAAGTCGTTGGAAATCCGGGTCGTTACAGTTGGTATCAGAGCATAAGTTAAGAATTACTTGGCTCTGTGGCGTGACTCGGTAGAGATAGGGTTAGTAATACCCTAGACTGAGATTGAGTGTATATATACGAGTGAACGTATTTGTTATTGATATAAAAATTTGTTTTATATTGTGGAGATTCATTGGTTGAGTAGTTTATTAGTTCTGGTCGATCAGTTTGATCCACTGTATCGGTAGGAGTTACTAAACACTCGAATACGATGGGTCGGCACGATATGTTTTGAAAAGAGGGTAAATGAAAATAGTTTACCCAACGTATATTTAGATATATATTAGATATATTGATTGTTATTATAATCGAGTAAGATTATAAATTTAATGGTTATGTAAATAACCAATCAGAATTCATATAAGTGAAATACGTGAAATAATCAGATAAGTTAAATCTGAAATGTAAACCAGAAATTTAAGTTAAAACTCTGGAAAATTGGATAAGTGTTTGTAAATGGATTTGGATTAAAAATAAGGAAAATTTAAGATCCTGAGAGATTTTAAATTGTTTTACAAGCAGTGTGAATTATATTTTGAAATGAATTTCAAAGTGGAAATGTTTAGAAATGGTTTTATAGTATTGAACTCACTTCGATCACTGGAAAATAGATTCTGATGATGACAGCTGCATCATCAGTATTCATTTTCGAGTTGTAAGTGATGAATTACTACCAGAGATAATATTTTGAATTTGTTTTGGGAAAGACAAGTGTGTTGAATTTCAAAACAGAATTTAAAATATAGAATTTGAAATTTTGAAATAGATTTGAAATATTAACTTGTTTTAAAAGAAATAAAACGAGAAGTTCCTTTATAAATGAAGTTTATAAATAGTTCTTTTATAAACGAAGTTTATAAAATGAAGTGAAAAGAATTATCATTGGATAATTCAGAAATAAAAAAATACAAGTATGAAATTGAAAGGGAAATCTATTTTCCAAAGGTAGAAATATCGATTTCAAAAGGAATTGAAACCGAGACTTATTTAAAGGAATTTGAATAAAGGAAGTTCAAACATAGGATTTGAATATAGAAAATTCAAAGGGGATTTGAATAAAGAGAATTCAAATAGAAACTGAATATAGAAATTCAAAGGGAGTTTGAATCTATGAAATTCAATGGAAGTGATATAGAATTTGAATATAGAAATTCAAATGGCGTTTGGATGTAGATAATATAAGAGATTTCAAATATAGGATTTGAATATCGAAAGTGAAATGAAATTTGAATGTAGAGGATTCAAATAGAATTGAAAAGGAAATTTGAATAAAGAAGATTCAAATAGAATTGAAACGAAATTAAAATATAAAATTTGAATAAGAGATTTGAAATGAAATTCAAGTATAAAATTTGAATAATAGAATTGAAATGGAATTTGAATATAGGAAATTCAAATAGAATTGAAAAGGAATTCAATTAGTTGATAAACAAGTTAAAATATATTTGAACATGTTATACTCAAATATGAAGGTGAAATGGGCAAACCAGTAATTTGAAAATCACTTAACGAACTAAGTTAAAACTATTGGATTAAGTTGAAATGAATTAGAAATGTATGGATATACATGAGACAGGTTTGGAACAAGGTATGAAGGTATATAAATAGAATGCTCGACGAAAAGGTATGTATTTAATTCATATATGAGATTTTATGCGCCGTATCGGCTAGCCGCTTGGATTTTTCTTTTTCTTTTGGATTGGTGAGGGCCATGGGAGGCTATTTGAAATATCCCGATGCTACTAGTACAAAGGAGGTTATGGTGAATTTTTCCGGGAATTTAAGGAGTTAGAATATTTTTAAGATAATGTGATAGTTAGAAATCAACGTATCGATATATATATAGAAGTCGATAAGGAAACGAACTTAGAAATAGAATAGTAAATCCAAAAAGGAAGACTGAGAATAAAATCTCATAAGAATAAAAAGAGAAGGTGTACATGTGTTTCAAAGAGAATAAGTAGTTGTATGGTATTGATTAATCGAGTAAGTAGTCATATCTGTTTGGACGTTATAAATGTTATTCAGTCAAGGTCTGAGAGGTAGTTATACCCCAACTTGATTGATTTCATTATTAACAAATAAATAGTAAGATTTTAGGCTCGAAGATCAATGTTGAATAAGAGTTAATTGAATATAGTATTTGGGTTGTCGTAGTGATGTTTTACACAACATCCATTTTAACCCAAATAGTGTAAACTTGGAAATAGAATAATAGAATATTTCCTAAGTATAGAAATAAACGAGATCGGAAAAAAGATAAGTAATTGGAATATTTTCCAATTATAAATAGCATATATTTTCTAAAATTTAGAAAATAAAGGAAGGCGATATTCGGAAATGTTTTCAAAATAACATAAAAGGCCAATATGGTTATTGAAAATATTTGGTTAACAAATATTGATAAAGGAATAGAGAAGTGATTTAACTAATGGAAAACTGATTATGGGCTCAGTTGAATGTTCAAAAGGAAAATTTGATTTTTGGAAAGAGTAAACTGTTTAAAAACTCCCAGGGAAAGACTGTTTGAATTAAAAACAAATTTAACAGAAATTTGTGAAAGAAAATTTGAATTAAAGTAAAGCCAATAAAGTGGTAACTGAGTTTTGAATTAGAATGATATCAAGATAAATGGGATTGTGAGATTCGAATTTAAAGTGTAATTGGGTAACCAAGTTAAGAGTTTGAAATCGAGAATCAAACTCGAGTTTGAAAAGATATTTGGTGGACATAACGCGAATGTTTGTGTTGGAGATAAAAGTTATTGCAGAATTTGATTGGGGATAACATTGGTATATGCTGAGTCGATAGCATATGGAAGTGATAGAGTTGATTTACCCGACAAAGGTACAAGTTTATAATTCATATGGTATGAGATGTTGATGAGCCGAATAGGCAAGCCGCTTGGCTGTTTGATTTTCTTTTGGGAAGGAGATGGCCCAGAGAGGCGAGTGATGGTTTGACCGATTGACCAGTACAAAGGAGGTGCTGGCGAAATTTTTCGAAGAGTTAAGGAGTTAGAAAATTTTCAGGATTTTTGAAAATTTTCGTTGATAAGAATTAATTAATAATTTAGTTAAAATTTAAATTGGTTCAGTTGAAAACTGAAGTTAAGAAGTGAACAAATATGTTCTAAACCAGTCGATAGGGTCGTCCTCTACCTTTTAGCAATTTCGAGGACGAAATTATTTTAAGTGGGGAAGATTGTAATGACCCGCACTGGCAGAGGTATTATGATTTATTTATTTTATTATATCAATGGTGATATAGAGAATTAAATGGTCGTGGAATAAAATAAGGTTGAATATTTAATTAAATAATAAATTAAATAATATATTTAATTCTGAAATAATCAGAATTGGCTGAAATGGCGATATGGTGTGAACTGGATCATTTGTGATATTTAATTCAGCTTGGAATTGAATTTGAATAACGAATATATTATATAAACGACAGTTTGAATGTAGAGTTATAATATAATTAAAATCGAGCTCGAAATGGCGCTGCAGTTCGTAAATTGGCGATTCGAACTTCAACTGAATGTACATGATTCGTTTTAAGCCAGATTTCTGTGAAACAAGAAACGTGTGGAGCTGGTGGAGCATATCTTTCTAGTGGAAGAGAAAAATCGGGATTTCGTTGTGTAAATTTTGATTTATGTCCAAATCAAATATTCAGAAAAACAGCGATATATTCGTTCATGGCCATAACGGTTATTTAAAAATATTTGAATATCGGGCTTGAATTTAGACAAGGTTCTTTTGAGACGTAGTGATAAATTAATTTTTAGAATTTTACTATAATTTTTAATTAATTAAATACGCAACTTTTTATTTGGAGTATTTTGCACCCTTAACCAATACATAAGGGGTTTCACAATATGAGTTAACCTACCGATATTATTATACTTTTGAAATCGTGGCACCGAGCTCGACACAACAGTATTTTTATTTCTGTCCGTAGGTAAGTAGAACTTTACGTAACGGGGGAAGACGAACTTTTTAAACATAAAAACCATTTTTTCCGCAGTCAAAAGCAAAGCCACGTTCTTCATGTTATCAGCCACCTCATAACGTTTTCTTCTATGACCAAAATCAAGCCACGCACTACTCTTCCCTTCCTTAAAACGTGCCACACTACTCTTCTTCGTTCCTTACATTCAAAACATTATATAACATCACAACCCTTATAACCTAATTCCATTCTCCGATCCAAACAAGCAGCCACCAAAAAAATCCTTTCTGGAAAACCATTTCGGGGATTCTAATGTCAAAATAAAATCCAAACTAATTCTATAAATCGCGAGATATATATATATTCCAACTCGTGACAAGATTCTCTTCAATCCTATATACGTTTTACTGGGTTCGAAATCATCTGGTGTCACACGATTTTATTCCAGCATGGAATGCCTCACATCGTATTTATACGGATGTACGAAAATGAAGTGGTGAGGTGTTGGCGATGTCCTGGAGGAGAAGTACACGTGAGTTCTAAAGTGGAAGAAGTTCCGAAGTGTAACTGGAAGTGTTCATGGATGTGCTGCATGTACCATTGTTCAAGTGCATGGGTTTCGAAGTAGTTGGAAGGGGTGATGGTTTTCCATGAAGAAGCAAACTGTTGTGCGAGAGAGGAGTGCAGGAGTGTACAGGCGTGGAAGGTAGTGGGCGCAAGTATGGGGAGATGTGGATATGCGGTAGGAGCTCTGAAGTTTTCAAAATGGCATGGGTATTATTAGTGTCTGGAGCGGAGCGGACATCATGAAATGGAGGAGCAACTCGTGAGTATGTATAAGGGAGGAGAAGCTTTGTGGAGCGAGATGTCTGTTGGGAAGAAGGAAGCGGTTGGTCAAATGTGGAAGAAGAGCAGTATAGTGCGGTCTGGGTTTTCTTTCGGAAGTGGGTGGGCTGAGTTTATGAAGGCCCACACAAAATACATATATAAAAAAGTTCGAAAATGGGAAAAATATGGATTGAAGAGTAGTGTAAGGGTTGGGAGCACGCGGGTTTGTTTGAGGAAATGGGAGAACAAGCCAGCGGGTCATGGAATTTAGATAAGGTGATGGGCTGAGTTTTAAAAGAAAAGGGAATCTCGAACTGTCAAATCCGTCAGGATCGTATGGACGGACGCAACCCAATGGAACTGACTGGAAGTCCATCGGAGCTCGTTACAATTTATGGCGAAATAAATTGTCTGACTGAATCAAATAACGCAAACCGTTATTTAACGGCTAACGCGCCAATGTGAGTAAATCTCACTAACTCTGAACAGTTTATAATTTCATATTGTATTTTTAGAACTGTTAGATATTGGTTGATTTACTGTATGTTGA
Organism: Allium sativum; assembly: GCA_030737875.1. Lineage (NCBI taxonomy): Eukaryota > Viridiplantae > Streptophyta > Magnoliopsida > Asparagales > Amaryllidaceae > Allium > Allium sativum. The sequence continues at coordinate 414,388,393 of CM060913.1, read as the reverse complement.
CTGTTTGATTGAACTGCTAGTCAGTTAGTTAAATTTTCTATATTGATTCTGTTTAACAGAATGTATCATATGGAACTGAAAGTAATGTTATCTATATTGTTTAACATCTGTGATGCAGGGAAACAGGTTGGAGGAATCCAACTGGATTCCTCAACATTTATTTTACTGTTTTCATATATTGTGATATATGATGTGTTATATAATCTGTTATGGATTATGGGTGTTGGAATGATGTTGATCATTTTTATTCGATATTTTAGATATCATAAAAGACCCTGGGATGTAAAAAAAGAAGTATTTCAATGTATATTGAAATAAAGAAATTTTATAAAATCACAGGATTTTATAAAAGGAATTATTTATAAAACAAACACGGTTTTATAAAAGGGATATTTATTTAGAAAATAAATAGAAATAGAAAAGGAATATTTATTTAGAAAATAAATAGAAGTTATAAATAGGAAATATTTGTAACGATAAATAGAAGTTATAAATAGGAAATATTTGTAACGGTAAATAGAAGTTATAAATAGGAAATATTTGTAACGGTAAATAGAAGTTATAAATAGGAAATATTTGTAACGGTAAGTAAACGTTATAAAAAGGAAATAGTTGTAACGGAAAACGTAGTTTATAAAAAGGAGCTAATCGATGTTTGTAAATCGATTAGTGATAAAGTAAAAAGAAGTTAATCGATGTTAGTTTAATCGATTAGTGATAAAGTAAAAAGAAGTTAATCGATGTTAGTTAATCGATTTGTGATAAAGTTAAAAGAAGTTAATCGATGTTAGTTAATCGATTTGCGTTAAAGTTAAAAGGAGTTAATCGATGTTAGTTTAATCGATTAGTGTTAAAGTAAAAAGAAGTTAATCGATTTTAGTTAATCGATTAGAGAATAAAGTTGAAAGGAGTTAATCGATGTTAGTTTAATCGATTAGAATAGAAGCAAATGAGTAAATTGAATATAGTTATTCGAATAGAAAGTAAAAGGAATTATTGAATATAGTTTATTCGAAAAGAGTAAGTGAAATGAGTAAATAAATAGTGTTAGTCCAATAGAGTTAATTGATAAGAGTCAATCGAATATAGTTATTCGAAGGAGGGTTAAGTAAGGAAGTTTGTTAAAGAAATATAAAGTGAACTTTGTCTATTTCAAAGTTAGAAATGTTGTTCAGTTAAGGTATGAGAGGTAGTTCTACCCCAACTTGATTGGCTTCGTTTTAACTAAGGAATAGTTAAGGTTCGGCAGTAAAGGAAATGGTTTGAGTTGGCATCGCGATGGTTTGTTTAAACATCTGTCTAAGTCCAATGAAGAAGCTTTGGAAATGTTTTCCAAAGAAGAAACCAGAAATGTTTTCTAATAAAGAAAACAAGAAATGGAAATGTTTTCCATTATTAATAACGTATATTTTCCAAATTTAGAAAATAAGAAATATTGAATATAGGGAAACAGGAGATTAGTAAAATTATGAACTAAGGAGATGAATATTGAATGATGTTTGATTGATATAATTTCCATCTGGAAATAATATCGTTGTTTGCACATCTGTTTTTATTCGATAGTTAAATCACAGACTATCGAAGTTTTGACCATTTTAACGTTGTTAATATGGAGGGACCGGTTGGATTATTATCCAAAGAACCACTCTGTATTGGCATAAGCGTTGCGAATCATATATGCCAAAGTAAATTGAAGACGGAGTTATGCAAGGGCTATCTTGTTTATAGAATAGTGCCTTCGGTTCATCCTGTTCCTGGGTGACTTGTATGGACGGATGTCTGACAGAGTATTTCCAGATGATCACGTATATTGATTTCTCCAACTGTACCAAGAGTGGAAGCGAAGAAGGAAACTTCTTTTAGCTAACACATAATGTATGGTTGAGGACATCAATCGGTGATTTGATGGATTTGATGATGTGACATTCAAAGTGAATCTGATGTGATGATAAAGCATAGCTTCTAGCCTCATCATCCGGTAAATGACAGAAATTGGGCAGGCAGCATGGCTAAGTCGGTCGCACCGAAGTAGGGTGTATAATCACCTGATCTAGAGTTTCATTTACTTCTAAAAATCTATTGTTGATGCTGTCCCATTCGGGAAACGGTTGCTGATCCCAACTGTTGGTGATATACATTCGATACGCTCAAGCGAAATGAGTGGTCGGTCATGTGTGGTCGGGTTGCAAGATGTTCTTGTTGAACCCAGTGTATTCCTCTCTAGAGGTACACAAGCGGAAGGTGATTCCATACCTTGTCATAGTTGGAAATCCATTACCCAATACGTGCTTGCGGTTTTGATTGTATACTATATATGTAGAACGTGAGATGAAAGCGTTTCTACTAGATGATTATATATACTGTGGTTGATAGACATTATTATAATATCAAAAGGTTTTTGATATAAAGATATTTTGGATTCTCATAAGGGAAAAACCCGTTCCGTTATGCAGCGTGGTCTTATGAGATATCGTTTACTTGTTCAACTGTTTTTAACTGTTTTACTCACACCAGTCCCATGACTGACCCGGAGTTTACTTTGCTGTTTTCCCTAAACTCTTGGGTGCCTAAATTTGTACGGGCAGTCAAGTAGTCGGGATTTTACAGATATACTGGAAGAGCTAGAGCAGGAGGCTTCAGGATCATATAGCTATAGTTATTTCCGCTGTGTTGTAAGTGCTGTACTTTGACAATGATATGTATATTCATGTACAGATTTGTATTTCAAAGTTATGTTATGAAATATATTTATTCGTTCCGCTGTGAGATTCGTGTTACTCTGATATTGTGTTCTTCTTCTTCTTCTATTCTAAGTTTCTATCTTATCTTTCCTCACCCTCTAATTTCTTTCATTAATTACCAGGATTTTTCGACGTTTTGGTTATCGACATCGTGCTTATGTCGATAACCAAAGTCGCTGGAAATCCGGGTCCTTACAAAAATTGACCTTCAGATTTTCCAATTGATTGATCACATCTTGAAACTCATTCAGGTGCTTTGCAACAGTCTTCTCCTCCCCCAGTCTCAGCTGAACAAGCTTTCGAACCAGAAAAGCCTTACTTGTAGCACTCCTCGACTCATAGAAAGATACCAACTTGTCCCACAAATCCTTTACAGATTCACAATTAGCCACATGATGGAATACCAAATCATCAAGGTACTGCCGAATCAAGGCAATAGCCTTCTTATCCATCTTATTCCACGTCCCCTCATTCACACCTGAGGGCTTCTCCGCATCTCCAACAATCGAATGATGAAGATCATTGAGGTAAAGCACATCCTCCATCTTAGGCTTCCAAATCCCCTAATTTTTTCCATCAAAAACAGTCATCTTCGGAAACGCCATCATATCCAACATAAAAAAAAATCAAATTTTCCAATCCAAAATCACTCTAAGCTTTGCGATGATCTAGCTCCGATACCAACTGCTGCGATAACTGCGCCTTTATGGAAGTGACCAGAATCTTCTTCACCCAATTACTTAAAGATGATTTGTAACGACCCGTATTTTCAGCAATGTATAATTAATTTATATAATTATTTAAATAATGGTTTAGAGATTTATATGGTTGTTTAATTAATTAACGTTGAATATTTAATTAATATAATAATTAAATAATATATTTAATTCTGAAACAATCAAAAATAGTGGAATTCCAAATATTGTGTGAATTCGATAATTTAAAATATATAATTCAGCTTAGAATTGAATTAGAATAACGAATATATTTAAATAATGACAATTTGAATGTATAATTATTTTATAATTATAATCGAGCCCGTAACGTCGCGACAGTTCGCTATTTGGCGATTTGAACTTCAACTAAATATACAGAATCCGTTTTAAATCGGATTTCTGTGAAATAAAAAACGTTCAGAGCTGGTGAAGTATATTTTTCTAGTGGAAGAGAAAAATCGGGATTTCATTGTGTAGATTTTAATTTATTTCCAAATCAAATTTTAGAAAAGTCACTATGGAATTCCTTTGAAATTTATAAATATATATTTATCTTATAAAAGGATTTTATATATAAATCGAATATCGATATAACTGGGAATTTTGAAATATCGAGTTATAAATCCAATTGGAGCTGCATGGTATTCTAGTGTGAATATATACGATAACATTTTTTTAACATTTAATTTAATTATTTTTAAATATATTTTTATATTTAAAAGGGTTATTTAGAGCTTTAAAAATAGCCCGTTTTGCAAACGACCTCCGTTTTCGACGAAACTAATTTTGTTGGATCCGCAATATTAAATTATTGTTAGATTTCAAGTTTCGTGATTTTTAAAGTCAGTGTGTGGCCGTACGGATTTTTAATGTGAAAAACAGTTGGTATTTTGACGGTTAAAAATACGCTGTGTGAGCAAACGGAGTCGGAATTTGTCGAAACTAGTTCTGTTGGGTCCGTAATGTCGAACTCTAGTTGTATGTCCAGTTTCATGATTTTTGGATGTTTTGTATGACCGTAGGAATTTTATTTGACAAATAGAATCAACGATTGGTCAAATTGGAATATAAAAATATTTAAAATCCTCCTATAAATACCCCCAAACTATCCCTTAACCTCATTTCTAACATTCCAAAGTTAACAGAAAAGGAGCCGCCTCCATTCTTTCTTCCAGACGTGAAAACCCTCTTTCAAAAATCAAACAAAAATCAAAATAAATTCATTCAAAATTCTATAAATATCAAAACTCATGTATTTGGATCCCTGGATTGCTCTTCTTCATTTCTATATTAGTTTCTACGGGTTCGACACTGTTCCCGCTTGTTGGAAATTCAGGGCGTGAGCTAGGGCTCGACATGGTACAAAATACATGAGGTTTTAGCTCGTATTGATATTGGATTTGGATTCGGCATTGGATTTAGCATCTATCTTGAATTTGTGGGATTTAAACAAAAAAAAAATGTCGATGGGTTTTGGGTGGTGCGTCCATTTCCTAGAGATGTGAAGGTGAGAGGATTAGTCGAGTTTTGCTTCGAGGAGATGTTGAAGATGCATTTTTAGAGAGAAAGGGGACGGTATTCTTGCTTTTGCAAATCGATGAAGAAATGTTGATAAATGAGGATCGAACAATTACTGTGTAGCGCGCCGAGGAGCTGATGGCGCGATGAAGATGGTGGTTGTCGAGTTCAACGTTTTGGGTTTGGGTGGAATGAGGTTTGGAAGAGGAGCATTTTTGTGGTGGTTCCGTTCGGGTTAGTGGAGTACGGAAGGAGATGAGGGCGTTTAAAAACTTAGCAATGCTGCGATTTAAAAAGGAGGAACGTGTTCTGGAGCTCGCGGAGAGGAAGAAGCGGGTAATGGGCCGGGAATAAAGTTAAGCCCATATATTTAAATAAATCTATGTTTTAATTATTTAAAAGTGTACACTAACTTCGTAAATTCATAACTTCGTGATACGATATCGAAATTCAGTGAAACAAGATCCGTTGGGATCGTAGGGACGACGGCTACACAATGGAACAGACTGGGAGTGAATCGAAGCTCGTTACAATTTATAGCAAAATAAATTGTCTATCTGAATCAAGTGATGGTTATCATTATTAACAATGATCGTCCAATGTGAGTAAAACTCACCAACTCTATCTATTCATATTTTTATAACGTATTTTTAGAACTGATAAATGATGATTGATTGTTGTGTGCTGATTGTTTGGTTGAACTTCTTATGTATTGGTTGAAATTATAGATAACGATATATATATATAAATCGTTAATCAAACATTGATTCTGGTTATCAGAATATTTCATATTGAAATGAAATTGATGTGAATTATATTGTGTAACATCTGTGGATGCAGAGAAACAGGTCGGAGGAATCCAACTGGATTCCTCAATATTTATAATACTGTTCTGTTCATATATTGTAATATATGATGTGATATATAATCTGTTGTGGATTATGTGTGTTTGAATGATATCGATCACTGTAATTTGGTATTTTAAATACCGAAAGAAATACTGAAATGTAGAAAAGGGGGTTTCAAAGTGTATTTCGAAAAATAAATTATTTATATAAAATCAATGGATTTTATATATAGAAGGAAAAGGATTTTATAAAAGAAGATAATTATAAAATCAAAGAAATTTATCAGAGAAACTATTTATAAAATCAAAGGATTTTATAAAGGAAAATATTTGTGAAACAAATATAAAAGGAAAATATTTGTGAAACAAATATAAAAGAAAAATATTTGTGAAACAAATATAAAAGAAAAAATATTTGTGAAACAAATAGAAAAGGAAATATTTGTAAAACATGTACAAATAGAATTGAAAAGGAAATATTTATTTTTTAAATAAATAGAATTGAAAAGGGAACATTTATTTGTTAAATAAATAGAATCGAAAAGGAAGAACAAATAGGAAGATAAAAGGAATATTTATTTGGGAAAATAAATAGAAAGATATAAGGAATATTTATTTAGAAAATAAATAAGATATCATAAAAGGAAATATTTAGAAAATAAATAAGATATCATAAAAGGAAATATTTAGAAAATAAGTAGGATTCTAAAAGAATTAGAGTAAATAAATTAGAGTGAATCAATTAGAGTTAATCAATTAGAGTAAATCAATTAGAGTTAACCAGTTAGAGTTAACCAGTTAGAGTTGATCAGTTAGAATTGATCGATTAGAGTTAAATCGAATTAGTGTTAAATCGAATTAGAGTTATTCAAATAGAGTTAATTGAGTTAGAGTTAGTCGAGTATTAGTAAATCAAATATTAGTTATTCGAAAAAGGAGTTATCGAATATTAGTTATTCGAAAAAGGAGTTATCGAATATTAGTTATTCGAAAAAGGAGTTATCGAATATTAGTTATTCGAAAAAGGAGTTATCGAATATTAGTTATTCAAAAAAGGAGTTATCGAATATTAGTTATTCGAATAGAGTTAAAAGGAGTTAATCGAATATAGTTTATTCGAAAGGAGTTAATCGAATATAGTTATTCGAAGAAAGGAGTTATCAAATATTAGTTTATTCGAAAGGAGTTAATCGAATATAGTTATTCGAAGAAAGGAGTAATCGAATATAGTTTATTCGAATAGAATTATTGAATATTGGTTATTCGAAGTGCGATAATCGAATATAAGTTATTTTAAGTGAGATAATCGAATATAAGTTATTTGAAGTGAGATAATCGAATATTAGTTATTCGAAGGAGTTAATCGAACAGAGATTACTCGAATGAGAGTTATACGTCGAATTCGATTACATCGAATTCGGGAAAGTATTATTTACTTTTCGATTTTTAATCAAGATTTATCTATTTATAAATAAATTAGTTGTTGGCTTATTTATTCAAAATAAGAATTTAAATAAGATTTCTAAGATAGATATTTAAAAAGTAGGATTTATAACGATAGCGTTATAATAAATGTTTTCATAAAAGAAGTGGATTCATAATTTGAATCCGATAATTTGTGTAAGCAAATGATTGTAGAAATTGGTGCGGTGAGCTTTGTCTATTGCAAGGTTAAAAACGTTGTTCAGTTAAGGTCTGAGAGGTACTTATACCCCAACTTGATTGACTTCCTTATTTAACTAAGAAATAGTTGAGGTTCGAGGGCGAGAGTTAGTTGGAAATACATTTACGTAATAAGTGATTTATGGATGGAGCTGTCGTAACAATGTTTCATACAACGTTAGTTTGAAATCCATATAAATGAGTTTTGGAAACGTTTTCCAAATATAGAATCAGAGATATTTTCTAAACATAGAAAATGGAATGTTTTATTTATAAGGAATTAAGAAATGGAGTTAAGCTAAATTAGAAACTGACTGGAGATTAGTTAAGTTGAATGGTTTTCTAAGTGTCTATCTGATGTTGGTTTTGACCTTCGGGATTGATACTTAGGGAATTGTTCTCATACTAGTTTACCGTCAAAGACTGATGGATGTGGCAGAATAGTGATAAGTAAATAAATAAGCAATGGGAATGTTTTCCGATGTTCATAACATATATTTTCTGAATATAGAAAATAAGGAAATATGGATATATATATATATATATGATGATTGATCAATAGAAATTCCAATGGGAAATAAGATTGTTGTTTGCACACGTTTTTTCATTTGATAGTTAAATCACCGACTGTCAAAGTTTCTGACTTTTTTTACGTTGTTAATATAGAGACCAGTTGGATTATTATCCGAAGAACCACTCCGTATTGGCATAAGCGTTGCAAACCAAGTATGTTGAATATATTGAAGACGGAGTAAAGTGCAAGGGCTATTGTCTAAATCTTAGGTAGAGATTGCCTAAGACGGATGTACTGAATAGTGCCTTCGGTTTGTCCAGTCCCAGGACAACTTGAATGGACGAATGTATGACAGAGTATATCTGGTAGATCGCGTAAGTTAATCGTTTCAAACGTATTTACGTGTGGCGAAGGAATTCGTTTCTCTTAGCTTATACCCGTGGTATTTTTGGGGAAATACATTTGTGATTTGACGGGTATGATGATGTGGCATTCAAAGTAAATGAAGACGTGATCTGTATAGAGATACGTTATAACCTCAAGCCTCATCAACTGGGAAGTGACAGAAATCGGGCATGCAGTATGACTAAGTGGGTCGCACCCAATTAGGGTATATTGTCACCATCTAGAGAATATTCGTATTTCTACTTCTTTTAATTATGTATCTACCGGGAACGGTTATGTTGGAATACTAACCAAGGGGTGGCAATATATTCGATACATTCAAGAGAAATGAATGGTCGGTCATGTGTGGCTGAGGTGCAAGATATTCTCATTGAACTCCAGTGCATCACTTCTAGAGTAAAATGAGCGGAAGGTGGATCCATATCTTGTCATAGTTGGAATCCATTCCCCAAATAAGAGCCCGCGGTTTTGATTGTATATTATATATGTAGAACGTTAGATGCAAGCGTTTAAAGATATTCCACCCAACTACCCTCTTTATTGATTCACAAAAAACAAATTTTGTTTACACTCACTGGTTCAACAACCAACAATAAACAAATTACAAGAATCAATAACCTTATTGAGAAAGGGAAACAATATCTAGATGACTGATACTTTTGTTGGAGAAGGAGAACAATGAAGAACCACGACAAACCCTTGGATTAATTAATTCGGTCTCAACCCCATGCTTTTAATCCAATCCTAGATGCTGCTTTTATAGGAGAATAGAAGGCCTAGGAAAATACCCAATTTGCCCCTTTATTACTTGCAGAATAAGTCATAGAAAGACCAAGTCAAAACCACAGAAAACCCGCTCAGACGTCTGACCAATGTATGTCAGACATCTGTCCATGCTCTCGGGTTCCAAACCCTGACAAGTCAGACGTCTGACCCAGATTGGTCAGACGTCTGTCCACACTCTCGGGTTTCAAAACCTTGTAGGCACAGACGTCTGACCAAGATCCCTTAGACGTCTGTGCTGAAACATAGCACAAAACTGCTCCTCCTTGCCTTCTTTCTACCGCTGCTCCATCTCCACTATCGCCAAGCACATCCACGCCTCATCTCCATCAACATATGTGATTTCATGTCATAATCACAACATGTGGTTGTGGTTAATGATTCAATATCTTTTGCATTCCTTATCTTCTGTTCATTTGTGAGTACAATATGAAACTGTAGTCTTTTGATAGGTTTTCTTCCTAGGTGTTGTTTAGTCAAGCGTCTTGGGTGTCAAAATTTGCTATCTTTTGTAGCTTGACACTGTTATATCTAGTATTTGGAAGTCTGTAAGGCAATTCTATTACTTAGCTTGTGTGAGTGGAACTGCCTCACAGTCTATGTTTGTTGGTGTGAAGACTGTGTGTAGTCGTTTTATTTGGCAACTGCTCTGTAGCCTATGTACTGTCATTGAGTCGCACCCTACGTGGTGACTTGTCTTGTTGTACCATATGAGTTGTGATGTTTGTAGCAGATAGGTAAACAACCTATCTCTTTTATTATATTGTATTCATTATTTTTATAATGGAATAGTATTATAGATCACTATAAAAACCGGTTGGGTCTTGCCAAAAATTAAGTGGCTGTATTAAATGTACTTTACATTATTTTCAAACATGTGCCACTAAAATTCAAACATATAATTGTAGGGTATACGAATAGCTATAGATCTAAGTATATATAAATTTGATGTGGTATCCAATAACCATATACTACAAAAAAATAATCCAATTTCATTGTACCCACCGACTTTTCTAATTCAAGCATGCCTTTTATAATTATATATTTATCAGGTAAACAAATGTGCAACAAAAGAATAAACTAGTCGGTAGCTAAAATATTAATTAATTTATCCTTAAACTAAAACATTTTCAATTGAGTTTAAATAGCAGGTGAATATAAACTGCCTTATCATTATAACTTCTAGTGATATACAAACAAAAACGTGGAAATTGGTGATTAATATCTAATTGACATAAATTATTTATAATGAAATAATTTTATACTTTTTTAATACATTTTATATATGTGCCTTTACTTCATTTTGTAGCTGTTTAATTCTGCATGTCCTTTATAAATGCCATAGGTTAGTTACAACACGGATGAAAAATAACCTTTACATATAAACATAAACCGAGTTGTTCAAAAAAAATTCAAGTGAGCACAAAAAGACATGAAGAAAATTGAAAATTTAATTATTGTTAACACCAAAAATGAGCTAACACCAAGAGAAGTGTGAAAACACCTCTTGATTGCAGAAAAACAAAGTTAAAAGTAGTAATTCAAAGAAAGATACAGCAGAAAGCAAAGTTTATAGTGGTTTAGCCATTGATTAGGCCTACATCCAATTTGAATATGCACTTTATTGATTTCTCCATATCAAATTACAAGATTGATCTTTGATTATAATGATTCTCAATGATTTACCAACTCCACAGTAGAAACACACACAAATTCCACAAATATCGGTGATTATCGGAATTAATCTCAATAATCAAGTTCAGTGAAGAAGTTTGATAGTCTCATGAGCAGAATGGTTCTTGAGATCACTAATGGCAGATCTTTGGTAGGAGAAAATCTCCTTGCTTTTATGTGGAAAGTGGTCTTATATTTATAGGTGGAGGTAGGAGCATTTTAGAGCTCATGTTATAGTGCCAACGACCCAGATAAAGGCGACCTGCGACCCATGAAGAATCACGCTCTCTCCTTCAAAGCAGTAAGTCGATGTGTCTTTATTTTCATCGATCATGGGTGACCCATGGCCATGGGTCGAGAACGACCCATAACTAATTTCTTTTGGGTGCGGCCTCACCACATTCGTGGTATTCTTCTCATATGGACCAGGTCACGTCTTTAAGCAACAACCTGTGTTGATGCATGCATGCTCCGCGAGGGTTGGAACATAACTGACCCATATGTTCCTGCGAGTCGCTATTCTTCGACCGATCCATTGTTTGATAGACCCACATGACTTCTCCTTTTCTCAACCCGACCCATTATTTGTGCTTCGACCTGACACAATCCTTTGCTCTGATTCCATCACTTTTAGCCTTCGACCCGAACTATCATTCGTGAAGATGAGCCAGGGACGATCCATGAACAATGGGTCGGGAACGACCCATAGACCTGAATATCTTCTTACTTCTTTGGACCGTGCGCTTTACAACATTTGGACCGAGGGGTTTTGAACCGAGTTAACATTTTCCCCTTAAGTATACTTTGTCAATGATAAGGTGTGCTCTGATAATATATCAATACAGATGACCTCTGAAGGGTCGTAGGCGACCTGCCTTCATGGATCGTGATCAAACCATTTTATAGATTAGAGACATCTCTTTTAAAGTTGCTTTACATTATCATTTAGACCCATTCATTTCTTCTTCTATCTTTATTTGTTGGAGACAAAAACTTTTAGGGTCAGAATTCTTCGAGAAATCAACTCTACCCAGAATTGCTACTTCTCCGTTGACCAACACACTATCGTTGACCAATTTGCATCGTTGCCGCTGCCGATCATCGGGGTGCCTTAGGCCTTACTCGAGTTCAATCACATTAAAGTTTCACCCAAATTGAATTTGTTTGTCACTGCCTTCTCAGATCTGAACCGCACAAGCTTTGCCGAACTCTGGTGTACCATTGACGTTGAGATTCGTTCATCCATGTCCATCGCCGATCACTATAGGTGTTGGTTTTACTTCGTAGTTTGTGTTGGGCTGGATTTAGCACGTCGATCGTTAGGGTTTTAGAGCGATGTGTGATCCCCTTTGTTGATTGGGTATCTTGATGGATTGTGTTTCAATTTGCGTTTAGTGATTTGGGATTTAGATGACAAAACTCGATCGCGGCTTTTTATGGATCATATGCTTCGATTGCACGATGGATCAGGATTGGGAATCTCCGGCCATTGAGCTTGGTCCAACTGTGGACTACTAGGCCTGACCCTATATTGCATCAAGCAGCCTTGATTCGAAATCGTCCATTAGAATTAGCTTCAAACCGATTGTGGGAGTTATTGTAGATGATCCAATTTTTTTTGAAAATGACTGAGTAGATAGAATTGGCTTCTTTTGGTTGAAATCCTTAATAAGAATAACACTTGCACTGATTTGGGCAATTATTTCGTCGTCGATTACCCACGTCGACGATGGATTAGATTATTTGCTAAAATTGAAGTACAGTGAATTTCTTGACTTGAATTGAGTGGAGCGCCTATACAAAGTCGTTTCATTCAACCACTTATGAATTATCGAACATTATTTGCATATACACATCATTCTAATTTGAATTTATGACGACGCTTGAGATCCTCTAATCGACACACGCCAACTATAGATTTCAAGCTTCATCTTTAATAATCTATATAGTTTTGCACAACATTTCACACTTTAGGAAACGCGCACTTGTAAGTTATTTAAAAACCAGATTCCTTGTGTAAAATGGATACTCAACAGACGACTAGCCACCATTCTGAAGAGGTAACTACTTCTGCTCAAACTGGAGCTTCTATTCAAGTTTCCAAGATTAGAGTGACTGCAGCTTCAGGGTAGGAAGCAGATCAGTCTTTTCCTGTTCTTCGCCCTCTTGACAATCCGTCGGAGAGATGCCCTGCAATGCTATCTCAATGTGCTTTTAATCAAGCGTGTATTCAATTTGACATTCCTGAGACTGACACACAATTACCGAGGAAAGAGGATTTTGTCGATCGTCCACCCTTCGACTTTGTTGCAGTTGTAGACACATGTGCATGTGTGGAGCCATTCCTCCTTTTAATCCATTCCTGCAGATGGTCCTTCAGCACTTGGCGATTTCCCTTTCTGCTGCACCCGAATGGTTATGCCATCTTAACGGGGCTATGTGTGATTTTATTGAGAACAGTTCGATGTATGCCTACTTTCTAGGACATCTGCTACTTATGCGTATTCAAAAGGAGAAAAGACCATCCTTTTATTGTAATTGTTGAAGGAGCTCAAAGTTGTCGGCTCATTCTTAACTTACAAGATAGTGCTTGGGGATTTGTGAACCAATACTTTTTTCTTCGGTGCCCGAATGTAACGTCCCGCATTTTTATCGGTTTGTATTTGAATATTTAAATTAGTTTAAATATTGAATTCGTAATATAAGTGGATTCATATTTTAATTAAAAACGAAGTTGAACGTATAAAAATATATATTAAATATAATCGAGCTCATAACGACGCTGCAGTTCGTAATTTAACGTTCTGAACTTCAACTGAGTGTACAGGACTCGTTTTAAATTGGATTTCTGCGAAACAAGAAATGTTGGAATCTGTTGAACTGTGTTTTTCTAATGGAGGTGGAAAATCGAATTTCTGAATTATATATTGCAAGATATATCCAAATCAAATATTCAAATAGTCGCTGTAAAATCGTTTATCGACTGTAACGGTTTATTCGATATAACTTGATATCGGTTTAGAATTTGGACAAGATTCTTTTGAGACGCAGTTATAATTTAATGTTTTGAATTTTACTGTAATTTTTGATTAATTAAATACGCAACTTTTTATTTGGAGTATTTCGCACCGTATATCAATATGTTGGGGTTTCAAAATATGAGTTAACCTAGCAGTATTATTATATTTTTGGGATCGTTGCACCTCGCTCGACACGACTGTATTTTTATTTTTGTCTATAGCAATCTGTAATTGAATGAAAATTGTTCGTTGGGTATGGTAAAACTTTATAACTTAAAATTTTAAGCTAGTGGACTAAATCAAAGACAGATCCGGTAACCATAACTTTATATATGCACGTTAAAAGTCATTCTACACATGCCTAACTTGTGTGTCGTGATCACAACTACCTAGCTTGTATACTATAGTAGCATGTACCCCATCCCATCGATGAAAGGAAACCAAGAGTATGGTTCGATTAATCAAAAGATACCAAGATGGTCTTCAGCCATGGCCAAGTTACGTAAGCATTAGAACAGTGCGCCTTACCATGCGTAGGGCTCAAGTTGTCACCATCTTTTCAAAGGACAAACCATGAAACCATACTCTAATACTTGATCAGCAAGGAAAAGAAATACTGTAGACTCTCGTACAAACACTGCAATGTGCTTTCAACCAAAAGATGGCCTACGTTGAAGAAAACGTACCACCCATTTCTCTAAACTTCATACCTACGAATGAGATATCAGTCCTAGTGTAAACGTGGTGTATGCTATTCTATTCCTAAGCCTTAACCATGAAGTAAAACCTACCTGTCTCTTGTCAAATTAATGAGCTCCCTGTCTTCTCAAATCATAGCTCCTACCATCTATTACTTAGAAACAAAGAAACTAACCAGCTACCATACCTCGTCTAAGTCAATGCTATGCAATGTATCTTCACATCAAAACATTTTAGAAGCCTTATCCCTAAGTTATGTCCGCAGGCTACCCTATCATGTATTTTCACATCACTTTCATTGAGTTCTACACCCTTGTCTATTCTACATCTACTTCCAACCCGAAGAGACTTAACAACAAAGAAATCTCAGCCAATAAATTATCGTGCCTATATATGAGGTACTGCGAAAAGCCTAGAAGCTAAGAAACCTTAAGGACTAAGTTTTGTCATAGTATAAAGCCTTAGCTGTTCCTTTACTTTGAGGAATGCGAGCCGCCAGTAATTAAATTGTTCGAAATGTTTACAAATAGAAATCCAATAAAATAAAAAGATTAAAATCATGTAAATTGCTTTTAGCTCGGCAGCTCAACGAGCTGTTGTAGTGACAGGAAAAGGAGGTCGTGGGGGATGTTTTGGGGTGATTTCCATGGGTGTCGCGAAGCAGCTGCCGGGGGTTTCGAGTAATATTGGTACGTGATGGGATGTGATAAAGTCTAAGCAGCAGGAGAGGGAGTTCGAGAGTAGAAAGGGTGCGCGGATCTCGGTAGTGAAGTTAGAAGATGGATCTCACATTGTTTCAAAAGAATGATTAAGGGTGCATGGGAATTTAGAAGGGAAGGAGTAAAATACATTCTGGAAGTGCATAGACAGGGAACGAAATCATGATGTGTGACCTGATGGGGCAGTTTACAGGTCTACATGCTACGTTTTAGATTTATACAGTAGTAGTGTGTATTATTATAAGATGCTGTAGGCCTTTGTAGTAGTAAACGAAGTAGAAAAACATAGTGAAGGGGACGGTTACTGAAGAAAGGGGAAAATGAGACGCAAGTGATTGGAGGAGAAGACCAAAGGTACCTTTTGTTTAAATGTTGATTATGTGGTTAAAAATAATACGTTTCAAACACTTTTAAGGATTAAAAGAAAGTGAAATATATATTTAATGTGGTAATCAAGGATGAAGTCGGTAGTGACACCATTTCGAAGGACAAGGTTGGAAAAAGTAAAATGTACAAACTGCTGCCAAAGTCGAATGCAGCGAAGGTGAGGATGTGTTCCGCAGTGGAGTTATGGGTGTTCACGTGAAGGAAAAATTGATTTGGTCAAGAAGATGTAATCGGGTTCAATCAGTGAAGGAGAAGGCACTGTTCAAAATAGAGTGGATCTGAAGTTATGTGACGGACCGAGCGTGGATCTGAAACCGTGAAGGGATAAGGGCAACCGAGTATATTGGAATCGGTTCGAGCTCATTAGAAATTATAATGTCTGATTCGATGTACCGACGCAAATCGTTATTTAAGGGTTAACGCGCAAGGTGAGTAAATTCACTAACTCTATTTTATTTAAAATATTTTAATTATATTTTAAATAATGGTTGAATGTTGTGTGATGGTTGTTTAGGCAGATAATGGTTAAATTGGTTGAAAGATTATATATATCGTTACATATGTACACATCACTGGTTGGATACTGATTCCATCGATTATAATATTCCCTAGTATGGAACCAGTGATGATTGTTTGCCTAACGTCTATGGATGCGGAAACCGGTTGGAGGAATCCAAACGGATTCCTCAATATTTATATGTACAGTTTGTTTGGTTTATATATGCACTGTTTGAACCATGTTGAATGAAAATCTAACGTTTGTTTTGATTTAATAATAAATGATATCGATTTAGAAAGTGACAACATTCGACCATAAACACATCGTTTTGTAAGAAGTTGATTGGCCGTCAGGCGAATTAACGAAGTCGATTATAAAAAAATTAGATTTCTGTAATTAAAGCGAAGCTCTAAACTGTAATAGAAATTCTATTATGAACTGGTACTTTATAGTTCACTTTATAAAGTAAAATATTAGTTAATTATTTTTAATTAAATAATCGTTTCTTAAGTGGGCCTCATTTAAAATATTATTGAATTAGAAATGTCAAGATTTTTGTAACGAAAAGAGATGTCAAGATTTTTGTAACGGAAAGAGGTGTTGAGAATAATTATAAAGTGGAATATAGTAGCGTATTGCAAGTCTGTGAACTATAGCGATAAAATAACGTTGTTGACTAGGCTTAAGCGTTACTATTATGTTGAGATTAGTTATAAAGGGGAATATTACAGTGTATGGCAAGTTTGGAACTAAAACGATAAATTAGCGTTGTTAACCAAGTTTAAGCGTGATTTTGAGAAATATCTGGTAAGATATGGAATTTCGAATAATAAAACGAATGTTAAATAAAAGTGTTTGTGATTGTGTGATGTGTAGTTATACATTTGAATGGATGTTGGTTATACTTCGATAGTTAAATAACCGACTGTCGAAGTGTTTTGACCATCGTTGTCAATACGGAGAGAACGGTTGGATATATTATCTGAAACCACTCCGTATGGGCATAAGCGCTGCGAATTTGATTATGTTGAAGACAATTGAAGGCGGAGTGAAATGCAAGGGTCGTCCTGTGCCAGAATGGTGTTTTCTGTTTGTCCAGTCCCAGGACAACTTGAATGGACGAATGTCTGACAGAGTATTCCTGACAGTCACATAGGACGATCTTTTCAATGTATTACGTCTGGTGGTAGAGAAATTCATTTCTCTTAGCTTTTATACCCGTAATATTTTTGAGAAGATTAACTATGATTTGACGGGTTTGATGATGTGGCATTCAAAGTGTATGATGGCCAGATGTTCTAAAAGATAGACGTAGCCTCAAGCTTCACAACCGGGAAATGACAAAATTCGGGCAGGCAGCATGGCTATGTGGGTCGCTCCCATTAGGGTGTATAATCACCTATCTAGAGAAATTCCTTTTACTTCTTTAATCTGTTCGATGCTATCCCTTTTCGGGAAACGGTGGTTTGAGCCCAACCGTTGGTGATATACATTCGATACACTCAAGCGAAATGAGTGGTCGGTCATGTGTGGGTTGGGTTGCAAGACGTTCTTGTTGAACCCAGTTGTATTCGCCTCTAGAGATACATCATCGGAAGGTGGTCCCATACCTTGTCATAGTTGGAATCCAATCTCCAATAAGCGCCCTGCGGTTCTTGATTATATACTATGTATACAGAGTGTGAGATGCAAGCGTTCTGCTATTTGGTTATTTACTTGATTAGACATTATTATAATATCACTGGATTTTGACATCAAAATATTTTGGGTTATAGTAAGGTATAAACCGTCCATGTTTATGTGTGGGCTGGTCTTACTATTATCTTTGTTTTCAAAGGATTTTCAAAAGTTAAACTGTATGGTTGGAATTTACTCACACCAGTCCCATGACTGACCCAGAGTTTATTTTGTTTGTTTTTCCCTAAACTCTTGGGTGCCCAAATTTGTACGGGCAGTCAAGTATTTCAGGCTTTACAGATACACTTGGAGGAGCTTGAAGCAGGAATCTTCACTAATGTTTATTTAGAATTATTTCCGCTATATCAAATGTTATGATATGGTATGTATATACAAACAGATTTGTATTTCAAAGTTATCTTATATAATATATTTTATTCGTTCCGCTGTGAGATTCGTGTTTACTCCGATTCTGCTCAGTTGTGTTCTTGTTCTTCTTCTTCTATTCTATTAGTTCTATCTTTTCTATCTCATCCTCTTATTTCTTTCTATTAATGATTCATATTTCCATGCAATTTGGGTTAGACTTGTATGGTATTTGGTCTACTCAAAAGGCTCGAATTTGCGGGTCGTTACAGTTGGTATCAGAGCTGAAGGTTAAGTGATTACCTTGGCTCTGTGGTGTAACTCAATAAAGATGCAGTTAGTAATACTCTAGATTGAGTTTGAGTGTATATATATGAGCGCGTATTTGTAAATTGGTATAAAAACTGTTTTATATTGTGTTGGTTGGTTTGGCGAGTGGATTATGAATTCTAGTCGATACTGGGTTGCAAACTGTATCGGTAGGTGTTTCTAAACTCTTGAACAGAGTAACTCAACACAGTATTGTTTTGAAGAAGGGTAAATAAAATAATTTTGCCCAAATATATTTTGATATAAAAAGTACATATCTTGATATTATTATAATATGTTGGATGTGTTAATCGTTAGTATAATCGAATAAGATTTATATTGAGTTGGTTATATAAATAACCAATCGAAATATTATATAAGTATAATATGCAAAATCAGATAAACTAAATCTGAATTTAAATCAGATTTGGAATTTAGAACTATGGTAATTTGGGAAAAAGTTCGTATATGAAATTGGATTTAATATATGGAATTTCAAGTCCTGGGAATTTTAAAATGTTTTTCCTAGCATTTTGAAAGATTATTTTAATTTCAAATTAAAAGTTTAAAAATGAGTTTTTAAAGTAATATCGTATTGAACTCATTTCGATGGCTGGAAAATAAATTCTGATGATGATGGCCGCATTATCGGTGTTCGTTTTCGAGTTTCTAAGTGACAGATTACTACCAAAGATTTTGTTTTTGAATTGTTTTGAGAAAACGAGTTGTTAAAAAAATTTCAAATTTTTTGAATTTCTATTATTATATGTAAATATATATTATTTCAAACTGATTTGAAATAAATCCCAGGAATTTGAATTCCGAAATTTAAAATTTAACTCATGGAGTTAGATAGCTTGAAATGGTGGAAGTGCATAAATTTGAATTTAATTGAAGCCAGTAAGTGGGAATTCACTTGGTTAAATATGTTGAATTGGGTTAGAGATGATCCCAAATAAATTTGGATTGTTGGATAAGAATTTGGAATTGAAATGAAGCTGGAGTTGAAATGGAATTTGGCTCAAATATAAGTGAAGGATTGGATTTAAGGATAAGTTGGTTGGAGATCAGCATTTGGATTGTATGGGTATATGCTGAATTGAAAAGTAGATAAGGGAGATTAAGTTGAATGCTCGACAAAAAGAAACAAATTTATATCCTATTTGGATATGAGATTTACGAGCTATTTTGGCAAGTCGCTTGGCTATTTTGTTTTCCTTTGGATGGGAAAATGCTTAGAGTGGCAAGTGGTTGTAGTACCGAATAAGCCGTGCAGAGGAGATACTGGCAAATTTCTCGAAAATTTATCTTATTAGGAAATTTTCAGAATTTTTGAAAATATTCGTTAATAAGAAGAAATTAATATTTTAATTGGAATTAATCGGTTCAGTTGAAACTGAAATTAAGAAGTAAAAGAAAAGATTTTAATCTGGTTAATTAGGACTATAGCATTTTCCTTACCTTAGCAATTTCGAGGACGAAATTATTTTAAGGGGGAAGGAATGTAATGTCCTGCATTTTTATCGGTTTGTATTTGAATATTTAAATCAGTTTAAATATTGAATTCGTAATATAAGTGGATTCATATTTTAATTAAAAACGAAGTTGAACGTACAAAAATATATATTAAATATAATCGAGCTCATAACGCCGCTGCAGTTCGTAATTTAACGTTCTGAACTTCAACTGAGTGTACATGACTCGTTTTAAATTGGATTTCTGCGAAACAAGAAACGTTGGAATCTGTTGAATTGTATTTTTTAATGGAGGTGGAAAATCGAATTTCTGAATTATATAGTTGAAGATATATCCAAATCAAATATTCAAATAGTCGCTGTAAAATCGTTTATCGACTGTAACGGTTTATTCGATATGACTTGATATCGGTTTAGAATTTGGAGAAGATTCTTTTGAGACGCAGTTATAATTTAATTTTTTGAATTTTACTGTAATTTTTAATTAATTAAATACGCAACTTTTTATTTGGAGTATTTCGCACCGTATATCAATATTTTGGTGTTTCAAAATATGAGTTAACCTAGCAGTATTATTATATTTTTGGGATCGTTGCACCTCGCTCGACACAACTGTATTTTTATTTTTGTCTATAGCAATCTGTAATTGAACGAAAATTGTTCGTTGGGTATGGTAAAACTTTATAACTTAAAATTTTAAGCTAGTGGACTAAATCAAAGACAGATCCGATAACCATTACTTTATATATGCACGTTAAAAGTCATTCTACACATGCCTAACTTGTGTGTCGTGATCACAACTACCTAGCTTGTATACTATAGTAGCATGTACCCCATCCCATCGATGAAAGGAAACCATGAGTATGGTTCGATTAATCAAAAGATACCAAGATTGTCTTTAGCCATGGGCTAGTTACCTAAGCATTAAAACAGTGCGCCTACCCATGCGTAGGGCTCGAGTTGTCACCATCTTTTCAAAGGAAAAACCATGAAACCATACTCTAATACTTGATCAGCAAGGCAAAGAAATACTGTAGACTCTCGTACAAACACTGCAATGTGCTTTCAATCAAAATGTAACCTACGTTGAAGAAAACGTACCACCCATTTCTCTAAACTTCATACCTACGAATGAGATATCAGTCCTAGTGTAAACGTGGTGTATGCTATTCTATTCCTAAGCCTTAACCATGAAGTAAAACCTACATGTCTCTTGTCAAATTAATGAGCTCCATGTCTTCTCAAATCATAGCTCCTACCATCTATTACTTAGAAACAAAGAAATTAACCAGCTATTATAACTCGTCTAAGTCAATGCTATGCAATGTATCTTCACATCAAAACATTTAAGAAGCCTTATCCCTAATTTATGTCCGCAGGCTACCCTATCATGTATTTTCACATCACTTTCATTGAGTTCTACACCCTTGTCTATTCTACATCTACTTCCAACCCGAAGAGACTTAACAACAAAGAAATCTCAGCCACTAAATTATCGTGCCTATATATGAGGTACTGCGAAAAGCCTAGAAGCTAAGAAACCTTAAGGACTAAGTTTTGTCATAGTATAAAGCCTTAGCTGTTCCTTTACTTTGAGGAATGCGAGCCGCCAGTAATTAAATGGTTCGAATGTTTACAAACATAAATCCAATAAAATAAAAAGATTAAAAGCATGTAAATTGCTTTTAGCTTGGCAGCTCAACGAGCTATTGTAGTGACAGGAAAAGGAGGTCGTGGGGGATGTTTTGGGGTGATTTCTATGGGTGTTGCGAAGCAGCTGCCGAGGGTTTTGAGTAATATTGGTACGTGATGGGATGTGATAAAGTCTATGCAGCAGGATAGGGAGTGCGAGAGTAGAAAGGGTGCGCGGATCTCGGTAGTGAAATTAGAAGATGGAGCTCACGTTGTTTCAAAAGAATGAATAAGGGTGCATGGGAATTTAGAAGGGAAGGAGTAAAATACATTCTGGAAGTGCATGGACAGGGAACGAAATCATGATGTGTGACCTGATGGGGCAGTTTACAGGTCTACATGCTACGTTTTAGATTTATACAGTAGTAGTGTGTATTATTATAAGATGATGTAGGCGTTTGTAGTAGTAAACAAAGTAGAAAAACATAGTGAAGGGGACGTTTACTGAAGTAAGGGGAAAATGAGATGCAAGTGATTGGAGGAGAAGACCAAAGGTACCTTTAGTTTAAATGTTGACTATGTGGTTAAAAATAATATGTTTCAAACACTTTTAAGGATTAAAAGAAAGTGAAATATATATTTAATGTGGTAATCAAGGATGAAGTCGGTAGTGACACCATTTCGAAGGACAAGGTTGGAAAAAGTAAAATGTACAAACTGCTGCCAAGTCGAACGCAGCGAAGGTGAGGATGAGTTCCACAGTGGAGTTATGGGTGTTAACGTGAAGGAAAAATTGATTTGGTCAAGAAGATGTAATCGGGTTCAATCAGTGAAGGAGAAGGCACTGTTCAAAATAAGGTGGATCTGAAGTTATGTGACGGACCGAGCGTGGATCTGAATCCGTGAAGGGATAAGGGCAACCGAGTATATTGGAACCGGTTCGAGCTCGTTAGAAATTATAATGTCTGATTCGGTGTACCGACGCAAATCGTTATTTAACGGTTAACGTGCATGGTGAGTAAATTCACTAACTCTGTTTTATTTAAAATATTTTAATTATATTTTAAATAATGGTTGAATGTTGTGTGATGGTTGTTTAGGCAGATTATGGTTAAATTGGTTGAAAGATTAAATATATCGTTACATATGTACACATCACCGGTTGGATACTGATTCCATTGATTATAATATTCCCTAGTATGGAATCAGTGATGATTGTTTGACTAACGTCTATGGATGCGAAAACCAGTTGGAGTAATCCAACCGGATTCCTCAATATTTAATGTACTGTTTGTTTGGTTTATATATGCACTGTTTGAACCGTGTTGAATGAAAATCTAACGTTTGTTTTGATTTAATAATAAATGATATCGATTTAGAAAGTGACAACAGTCGACCATAAACACATCGTTTTGTAAGAAGTTGATTGGCCGTCAGGCGAATCAACGAAGTCGATTATAAAAAAAATTAGATTTCTATAATTGAAGTGAAGCTCTAAACTGTAATAGAAATTCTATTATGAACTGGTACTTTATAGTTCACTTTATAAAGTAAAATATTAGTTAATTATTTTTAATTAAATAATCGTTTCTTAAGTGGGCCTCATTTAAAATATTATTGAATTAGATATGTCAAGATTTTTGTAACGGAAAGAGATGTCAAGATTTTTGTAACAGAAAGAGGTGTTGAGATTAATTATAAAGTGGAATATAGTAGCGTATTGCAAGTCTGTGAACTATAGCGATAAAATAACGCTGTTGACTAGGCTTAAGCGTTACTATTATGTTGAGATTAGTTATAAAGGGGAATATTACAACGTATGGCAAGTTTTGAACTATAACGATAAATTAGCGCTGTTAACCAAGTTTAAGCGTGATTTTGAGAAATATCTGGTAAGATATGGAATTTCGAATAATAAAACGAATGTTAAATAAAAGTGCCCGTGATTGTGTGATGTGTAGTTATACATTTGAATGGATGTTGTTTATACTTCGATAGTTAAATAACCGACTATCGAAGTGTTTTGACCATCGTTGTCAATACGGAGAGACCGGTTGGATATATTATCTGAAACCACTCCGTATGGGCATAAACGCTGCGAATTTGATTATGCTGAAGACAATTGAAGACGGAGTGAAATGCAAGGGTCATCCTGTGTCAGAATGGTGTTTTCTGTTTGTCCAGTCCCAGGACAACTTGAATGGACGAATGTCTGACAGAGTATTCCTGACGGTCACATAAGATGATCTTTTAATGTATTACGTCTGGTGGCGGAGAAATTCGTTTCTCTTAGCTTTTATACCTGTAATATTTTTGAGAAGATTAACTAGTGATTTGACGGGTTTGACGATGTGGCATTCAAAGTGTATGATGGCCAGATGTTCTAAAAGATAGACGTAGCCTCAAGCTTCACAACCGGGAACTGACAAAAATCGGGTAGGCAGCATGGCTATGTGGGTCGCTCCCATTAGGGTGTATATCACCTATCTAGAGAAATTACTTTTACTTCTTTAATCTGTTCGATGCTGTTCCTTTTCGGGAAACGGTGGTTTGAGCCCAACCGTTGGTGATATACATTCGATACACTCAAGCGAAATGAGTGGTCGGTCATGTGTGGGCCGGGTTGCAAGACGTTCTTGTTGAACCCAGTTGTATTCGCCTCTAGAGATACATCATCGGAAGGTGGTCCCATACCTTGTCATAGTTGGAATCTAATCTCCAATAAGCGCCCTGCGGTTTTTGATTTTATACTATGTATGTAGAGCGTGAGATGCGAGCGTTCTGCTATTTGGTTATTTACTTGATTAGACATTATTATAAAATCACTGGATTTTGATATCAAAATATTTTGGGTTATAGTAAGGTAAAAACCGTGCATGTTTATGTGTGGGCTGGTCTTACTATTATCTTTGTTTTCAAAGGATTTTCAAAAGTTAAACTGTATGGTTGGAATTTACTCACACAAGTCCCATGACTGACCCAGAGTTTATTTTGTTTGTATTTCCCTAAACTCTTGGGTGCCCAAATTTGTACGGGCAGTCAAGTGTTTCAGGCTTTACAGATACACTTGGAGGAGCTTGAAGTAAGAGTCTTCACTGATGTTTATTTTGAATTATTTCACCTGTATCAAATGTTATGATATGGTACGTATATACAAACAGATTTGTATTTCAAAGTTATGTTATATAATATATTTTATTCGTTCCGCTGTGAGATTCGTGTTTACTCTAATTCTGCTCAATTGTGTTCTTGTTCTTCTTCTTCTTCTATTCTATTAGTTCTATCTTTTCTATCTCATCCTCTTATTTCTTTCTATTAATGATTCGTATTTCCGTGCAATGTGGGTCAGACTTTATGGTATTTGGTCGACTCAAAAGGCTCGAATTTGCGGGTCGTTACACGGGAGAGCTTTTATGGAATTTGGATGAAAGGAGGTGAGCATATCTGTTCAAAGCCTTCCATCCAGTTTTTCTAAGTCTTGATCATTACACATTAAATTTTTACTTTTGCTTTGTAGAACTGCCATCTCCTGTCAAAGAGTCTAGCGGTCAATCTAGTTTTAAAACTCTAAAGGCTATTAGCGATAAGGAGTGGAGTAATAAAAATTTGATTAAGAAAGAATTCCTTCACCAGTGTGGGTTGCTCGGCCCCTCTCGATCTTTTCTTCCTCGAGAGATTCCTTCTTCTCGTTCGGCAGCCAAGGCATCAGATGCTCCAGCCTCTGAAGAGGATGCTGCACCAAAAAAATATGTCGAGGAGACCGTATTAAAGAAGTGTTCGGGCCCTGGTGATGAAGCTGGATCAGCTGTCCAATATAAATTGCCTTCCATCACAGAGGAGGAAGAAACTACCCATCGTGAGGAAAAAATGTCAACAAATATTGGTGATGAGCTTGAAGAAGATGATTCTAATGTTGGAAGAGGCGATGCCAACCCTATGCTTCCAGTTACAACTGAGAGTGAATTTTCTAACATATTTGGGAATTTGGGCGACCTCTTTGTAACCTCAGGCGAGCTTTTCAAGAGCGATATTGCAACATCCAAACTTAATACATTGGTTTCAAGGGAATCTTCCTACTTGGCCCTTAACCCTCCATCTCGAAAATCCATCTCTACTATTATGGCCACTTCGACTCCAAAAATGACGAGCGCTTCATTGCTCGATGCGCGTTAGATCAAACACAACACACACTTAGGGCTTTTGATATCTTTCATGTGTATCATTCTGTCTTGCCCTGGTATTTCCTTCTCTAAACACTTAACTCTTGTTTTCCTTTGTTTCAGGTAAAGCCATGTGCCATTCATATTTGGATGACTTCAACTGTTACAAAGGTTCTTATAGTCAGTGGCGCTATGCATCATCTCACTTTTACAGGGAGACCGGCGAAGAAAGAAGGGCAAGAAAGGCCCAAGAGAAATGGGGCCGACAAGATAGGGATGAGTGCAGTAGGAAAGCCTGTGAAGATCGTCGTGACCAGGACAGATAGGAGGAGGACCGGAAGAGAAGGAGGGATAGGGATGACAGGGAAAAAGATCATGGTGAGGGTGACTTGCATAAACGCGCCAAAGTAAGCGATGAACCTGATCATCCTACCCAAACTTCTGTAAGCCTTAACCCAGCCATACCTATGGTCGTCACTTCCCCTCTCGTTGACATCCACTAAATCATTCAAAGGCCACCCTACTCTCTCCCATTGGCATCTACTACACTCTCTACATTATTTCCCCATTGGTTCTTAAAAAGATTTCGGATCGACTTGGACATAAATCCAACGGATAGAGATGTAATGCTTAAGAATGTCGAGACAATGAAGGATGATGTCGAGAGGCTGACTAATTGGAAAAAGGTAGTTAAGGAACTCCAGATAATCAACAAACTTAATTATAGGCCCTACTGACTATGGAGAATGACATGGTCGAATGGGGAAATACACTCAAGGCATGCGATGTTGACATTGAATTTCTTTCCAAGAAGAATGAGGAGCTGGAGGCTAAAAATAAGAGGAATAAGGACGAGTCTACCGTTGTTTCCTCCTCCCATAAGCTTGAGGGAAGTCATGTTAAGAAATTGACTTAAGGATGCTCACACAGCCCAAAATAATGCCGAAGACAAATTGGCCATGGAGCAGAAAGTTGTTGAAACTTATTGGGAAAACACTTCCAGTCTGCAGAAAAAGATTAATTCTCAAGAGTTGGAAATCTCTTTGCTGAAGGCCAAAATGGAAGAAGTTGAGCGACAAAGGGATCAAGCTCTCTCAGGTAAGGTGACTGCTGAACAAGCTCATGCTGTGGCCAAAGCTGGATTCAGTATACTTTATTCGAATTTTACATTCTCAGCATCATGGCGGTGAGGAAGCCTATATTTCTTAGAAGATAAGCATGTTATTACTATGGCTGAGGATTAGGAGGCAATTCTTGCACGGCTCGAGGGCGGTGGTTATAAGAAGAAGAGCTTTTGGGACACTATTTGGATGATGAATCCCGCGTTGCCCTTGCCAGGGGAAAGGAGGATCTTAGGAAAGAGCATGCCTTAGCGGTCAAAGCCAAATCTTCTACAAAGAATGCCCCTGATCTAGCTGTTACCACTGTCGTCACTACTTCCATTGGTGCCAATATTTCTGATCCCAAGCCTCCTGCTGCACCTTCCATTGAGCCCACTACTTCTTCTAGCGGAAAGAAAGAAGCTATTAAGGAACATTCATCAGGCAATGACGACAACCCAAATGCTTATGAGATAAACGTCAGAAGACCTCTCCTTTTAGGTAAAACCGGCATTGATCCAGACCTGCCTAACTTCTTATTCACTCCATATGTGTTCGATGAATTCCTTGCTTATTATTCACTTG
Source organism: Allium sativum (assembly GCA_030737875.1). NCBI lineage: Eukaryota > Viridiplantae > Streptophyta > Magnoliopsida > Asparagales > Amaryllidaceae > Allium > Allium sativum. The sequence continues at coordinate 414,360,905 of CM060913.1, read as the reverse complement.
AATTGGGCTTGGATACCCCGAAACCTTCTACTACTCTGCCTGGAGGGACGGGAACTGGAGATATCTTCACTTCTTTCTATGCAGATGATGTCAAGCACTTTGGTTGTTACCCCTACGGTAGGCGTCTCTTCTTCGGATCTCGAGTATACCCCTGCTTCTGCTTCCCAGTCTGGGTCACAACCAGATAAGATTGCTACACTTCACGGTTTGGATAACTCGACCACCTTATCTGGAAGGAAAATAGAAGATGCTGAAGATCAAGAAGACAACCCAGAGTGATATGTTACTGACGATTCAGAGATTTCATCTTTGGATAGCAAGTCTCTGTCAAAAAGGCATGATAAAAGATGTATCGCTCGTAAGAAGACACTTGTTTCGACTCCTATCAACATCCGTACGATGATGAAAAGGAGAAAGATTCGGGCCAGTCTGCCATCACAACTCCTTCGACCAGACTCAGTAAACTCTCGTTAAAATATAGTAGCTCTTCTAAGGGAGGGAGGAAGAAGGGTTGATATGTTTGACTACTTATTTTGCTTTATGTAGCATTCTTGTTTGTGGTTTTGCTTGACCGGATTTTGTGCTAGTGTCGGTCCTCTCTTTTGAACTCTGTAAAACCTTGCTTAGTGAAATGAAATTGCTTTTTGTTTGCTGTACTTTAGCTCATGCATTTCCAATGTATTCACTTCTTTGTTGAGTGCAAGTATTTTATTTATTGCAATGTCGTGATGAGCCCGTGGTATGTTTTATAAGCATTATTCTATCCTAATGTGGTTGTGTTGCCCCCATACCACAGGTCATCACGAACTGCAAAAGCTAGATGTGATCAATTTGCCGAGTTTCTTTGATTTTGATTGATGCACTAGAAGTTTCAACTTTGTTGGCGAAATGTTTTTTATTTTTGCCAGCATGTTTAAAGCTTCTGAGCTTGCCAATGCATTAGGAAATCTGACTTTATTAGCAAATCAAGTGCCTCTTCTTAGGGAGGTCTTATGTTTTCGCACCTGGCTTGGGGAGGTCTTTTATTTTTTTTCCCAACATTAATCGCAATTGGGCCGAGTAAATCAGGCACTGGCGATCTTATTGGGTGCCACGCTTTGGGAGGTATTTTTTTTGTGCAACATTCGTCGTAATCGAGCCGAGTAAATCAGGCACTGGCGATCTTATAGGGTTCCCCAATTGAAGAAGTCTTTTGTTTTTCCCCGACATCTATCGCAGTCAGGCCTAGTAAATCAGGCACTGGCGATCTTATTGGGTGCCCCCACTTAGGGTGATTTTTGTTTTTGCCCAACATTCGTCGCAACCGGGCCAAGTAAATCAGGTACTAGCGATCTAATTGGGTTCCCCCACTTGGGAAGGTCTTTTGTTTTGTGCCCCCACTTGGTAAGGTCTTTTGCCCAACATTCATCGCAATCTGGCCAAGTAAATCAGGCACTGGTGACCTTATTGGATACCTCGCTTGGGGAGGTATTTTACCTCACTTTAGGAGGAGATTTTCCTAACATTCATTGCAATATGGCTGAGTAAATCAGCACTGAGACCTTGTTGTGTGCCTCGCTTGGGGAGGTCTTTTGCCCAACATTCATCGCAATCTGGCCGAGTAAACTAGGCACAGGCAACCTTATTGGGTGCCTCGCTTGGGGAGGTCTTTAGCCTCGCATTGGGAGATCTTTTGCTTTTATGTTTACTTGCCCCATTTTTCGTCGCTTGACTCTTAGTGACTCCTGTTTTCGATCTACAAGGCGGTGCGTTACATCCTCGCATATATGAAAAATGATGTTAATGACACTCGACACTTGGGTCGTTATTGTCGGAATGATATGTAGGGGTCATTGGTATTGTCAGGTCGTGAGCAAGTAAGCGCTCTTCGGATAGCCTTCAATGTTAAATCGACTTTTAGCAACTTTTGAGTTATTAACAAAAAATTGCAAATATACAATTTAAATAAAGCAGATGCAGACTTCTATTATTGCAAAATGACATAGTAATTGTTCAATTACAATGCCCAAGTTAAAGATGGATGACTGACCTTCGTAAAGAAAAATTACAAATACTTAGAAAGTTTGAGCAAATCTTTAAGTGAAGTATAAATGCCAATGTTCACTATTTCACGCTCCGAGTATTTGAACTTCATCAACGGTTGTTAGCTTGAATTTTCTGAAACACCCCACGTTCATTAATGTCACTCACAAAGGGAATGCATTAACTTCAGTGAAGCATTATAGGTAAAAGATGCAAATAAATTACAAGACAGAAAAATAAAGCAGGGGAAAACAAAGTCATTTTATAAGCAATGTAGTTCAGTCATGCTTTTACAATAATTGACTCAATCATACTTAAAAGTATTACATAAAACTTCTGTCTTGATTAAAAAACTTCCAAGTATATAAGAAGCATAAAACATAGCAAAGTAGCATAAGTCCCCAAATTAAAGTGCAACCACAGCCAAAGCCAAAGATAAGAGGTTCCAAGCCATACATCACAGAATCTCCAAGCTTGAAAAGAGAAACAGTCCAAACTAAGCTGAGCTATTCCCTCCCTGACTACCTGGGGGGGAACGGAAGGAAAGAAGACGAAAGAAAATGGGTCAGACATAAGTCTGGTAAGTCCAGTGATTATTTAGCATGTAAACAGGCAAAAGGATCATGACATTAATAAACTGAATTCCAGACATAACCATGATGATAAGCATAGCAAGACAACAAATGATGATCGTTAAATATGACAAGGTAAGGTACACTGAATGCGCTTCGGTTCTTTCTCTGATTTCTTTTCTCTGCACCACCCAACTAGCATTCTAACTTGTGTCTTGTATGGAACGATCTGTATCCCCTACTAGTGTCCCAACCAGTATCGTGTGAAAAGGATCCGTATCCCCTACTAGTGTCCCAACCAGTATCGTACGTTATATAATATGGTGATCCCAACCCCGCAATTATGGTAGCCTTCAGGTGCACATCTAGTATGAGGATCTTACCTCAATCAGTCCAATTGCCATGAAGATGTTAGATGTACCCTTACTACCCTATCGATTCGGCTCCCTACTTGTATTAATTTTTCTTGTGTCTATGTCAATCGACCCTCTCTTGCGTGTAGATACCCTGTGTTGGTCCCACCATAAGGTGTATCAATCCTTATGATAGCAACCCGACATGATTCAAGATGCACAGTGTGTAACTACTGGTACCCAGTGCCTGCTTTTTCCCACTCCGGAGTATGTGCATGCCCGTAAACCGTCGGAACCTGCACTGACATGCCCTCTCCCGCTATTTTGACTACTTATAATCAGCCCAGTAATCGTGCCCCACCCTACCTAGTTCAGGGTACCATGATACATCTATGTGGGTTACTGCTGAAATGGGTCTCTGTTACTAGGGTTTCCTACTGGTTAAGTTTGTGGGCTTATATATATATATATACGAATATTACCCACCTACACGGGATGTACTTAACCCTCCCACCGATTCAAGCATGTTTATTTAACGGTTAAGTTTGTGGGCCTATATATACTAATATTACCCACCTACACGAGATGTACTTAACCCTCCCACTGATCAAGTCAATACGTATTATTGGTTAAGCTTGCCTTAACCCTATCCGCTTCGTTCATGTAATATTGGTTAAGTGTTGTCCATTCATGTTAACTTAACCCACCGACAAATCTTGTTGTGTTGATTAAGTGTTTTCTATTAACTTAACCCCACTCATTCATCATGTTATATTGGTTAAGTGTTGCCCTCTTGTGTTACTTAACCCTATAATACATCATGTTATATATATTGGTTAAGTGTTGCCTTCTTATGTTACTTAACCCTACCATACATCGTGTTATATTGTGGTTAAGTGTTGCCTTCTTGTGTTACATAACCCTACCAAACATCATGTTATATCGGTTAAGTTTTTCCTTCTTGTGTTACTTAACCCTACCATACATCATGTTATATATTGGTTAAGTGTTGCCTTCTTGTGTTACTTAACCCTGCTATACATCATGTTATATATTGGTTAAGTGTTGCCTTCTTGTGTTACTTAACCCTACCATACATCATGTTATATCAGTTAAGTGTTGCCTTAGTTAACTTAATCGTACCATTTGTTTAATTAACTTGTTGTACTGGTTAAGTGTTGCCTTAATTAACTTAACCCTACCATTCTTAACATGTCATGTTCATTAGCATTAATTGATTTATTAATGCACCAACCTCTCACATTAGATCTGTGTTGTTGCCGTTACTGGATGTGTCGGGCGGTTCCGGGCAGTTTTACACCACAACTCAATCCAACCTCTGTTTTTTCTTGGGCATGATGCACTAACCTCTCACATTAGATAGGTGTTGTTGCGGTTACTGGATGTGTCGGGCGGTTCCGGGCATTTTTACACCACAACTTATCTAACCTCGAGTTAGGCATGTTCATCCTTTATTTAATTTATATATTCATCATTTATGTCATGTTTATATGTAAATTATCCACAAGTGTTGTCATGTCACATTTACTATTTAAATTATGTTCATAATTAATGGTATACAAATTATACCATTTCATGCTATTAATCATTTACATGATTATAAGCCAATCTATACCATTAGCATGTAAATTTAATGTTTTACCCCAACGTTTTCACCCATTATTTGTTCGCATTATTTACATAGAACGTTAGGCTCGCAAATTAGCCTAACTCATAAACAAAACGAAAAAGAAAGGAATATGTAGCATTCCAACAACACAAAATAACATGAATCTAACTAAGCATGTGTAATACAAATTTTTCATGAATAATACTAACTTAATCAAGCATATCAATGTGAACTTGTACTTGAGTTAGATCCAATTAACATAGATCTTAAGCATATGAACAGGAATTTACATAGATCTTAAACATATGTATTAACTTGGATCTAAACATGTAAGCATTTATGAACATGTACATAACAGTAACATAAAAGTAAGCATGTAGACCTAAACATATAAGCATATATGAACATGATTTAGTTTATGAAATGTACATAACATAACATTAAAATATCACCAAATTAATATACAATATGATAGGTTCAATTGTACAAATCACAACAGTCTTATAGGCATAGTTAATTTCAGATTTGTCATAAGGATAAACATGAATAAGAATCACAATTAGGCACAATTCTAGATCCAGTTATTACTATCGTGATTTCTTATTAGGTGTTCACATCTAAACAATTACTGTACTTACAGAAAAAGGACGGATCTTGTATTCTGGGATCTGATTTCTGAATTTGAAAAGCTATTCTTTGATGTAGACGCTTGATTTGAAGTTCTTCTAATCGATTACTAGTTTGGATTTATTTTCCTAGTTAGGAGAAGATGAAGGAGGCTAGGCTAGCTTGTAGACGAACAGCATGATGACATAGGATTATGAGGTTAGGGTCTAGGCTTGGCTATGTATATATAGATGTCTAGGATTAATTCTAGCCTTTAGATCAGTCTAGGAGAAATCAAAACCCTCAAACCAAAGAGAAGTGTCATCCATCCAATCATAGCACGACACATAAGCCCTAATACCTCAGAAATTAGTCATTGGCCAATCAGGGAAGGCCATATCAGCTCAGAGCTACTAAAATTCATCACAGGAAGCAGATCTGTAAAGGGGTCGACTCCTATAGGGGGGTCGACACCTATGTCGACCCCGGTGTCGACCCTAAAGAGCCTGAGTCGACATAGGTTTCGTCCCCGCGGGTCTCGGGTCGACACCCCAAACGTAGTCGATTTCGCGTTCCCTCCTCCCGCCTCCGCTGTTTTGAATATTTTATTTTAATTCTAGTTTAAACTGAAATCTTCTAACCTCCATTACTTCTTCATACTGTATCTGTTTTACGCAAACTCAGACTCTATCTCGAGTAGAATTCCGAGACGAACGCAATGGCGCAACCCGTTTCTCGTAGTTCTTCTTTAAAATTAAGTATTCTTTAATTCGTTACTTTAACATTCACAGAAAATATGGGGTGTTACATTTTCCATTGAGCGACAGGAGAGGGATCCGTTGCTTGTGGTTTTCTAGCATATTGTTGCAACTTATTCTGACTGATTAACTCTTCGATCAGATTCTTCAAATGCCGATACTCATTAGTACCATTCCGGGCTGATTGTGAAAACGACAGAATCTTCCATAATTCGCTGCCTTGTCCTTTATCTTCAACTGCGGTGGTTTTGGTTATTATCCTGCATCTTTGGTGGCAAAGAAGGTGTTCTCAGGGGAATTACTTAACGGGGTCAAGTCCTCGGGTCTAAAATAACGAAGCTTTTTGTTATTATTTCCCCATTTTCCTTTGTCTTCGTTTTCCCTTTTCTGTCCCTCGACATTGTTCTTATTTCCCTGAGCATTATCACCTTTCTTATCTTCCACGGTATTGCTTCCAGCCATATTCTGGGTGGTAGAAGGGACTTCTTCCAACCTAATAAACTCTTTAGCTTTTTTGTATAATTTTTCGAGTGTGTTGGGTTCTTTCATCTTTACCCACTTTCCAAACTCGGTGTTTTTATCCACAGCTTGAACCAATTCCATTAGTATCATCCTGGGCTCCGAATTACCGACCTCTATCACAGTAGTATTGAAGTGATTAAGAAAAGTCTTCACTGACTCTCCTGGGTTCTGACTCAGTCCTGGCAGTGACATGATATCTTTCGCCTTTGAGGTATACAATCTAAATTTCTCTTTAAACTTCCTTGCCAAATCGGAGAACTGATCTACGGATTTCAGCGGTAGCTTAGTGAACCATAACGAGGCTATCCTTCTAGATACATGGAGAGGTAAAGACTCTTGAGCTCATTTGTCTCCCTCACACCATTCATACGCCAGTCATATTTGAACGAAAACAGATTGGGATCACTGACTCCATTATATGCAGTCATGGTCGGAGGGACAAACTTCTTCAAAATTTAGCATACTAAATCCTTTCATAAAAGGAGTCTTGCTTGGAGCAAAGCCCCACTCACTTTCATCTTCCTTCCTAGCCAAACTTTCTTTCATAATTTGCTTGATCATTTCTGAAATATACTCTCATCATTGCATTGTTCCACGGGGTGGACACTAGTCCTTTTCTAGGAAAGCGATCATGGCTAGATAACTAGGGCCATGTACCTCCAACTTGGGGTGCCCCCTCAGTGGGACTTGTAATTTTTTGAGAAGCACGCTTTCCGAAATGATTTTATATTGATCGGGATTGTTTAAGCACATCATAATTCACCTTGGAGTCTTCAATACTGATGCCATTCCTGCAACTTGACACTGACATTTTATCAGACTCATCTACTTCCTTGACATGGAAACCACGATTCTCTTCTTCACCCCAGTTCCTTCCCAGACTACGCTCGAGATTTCTTCTGTGGTGATCCGAAGCAGAGGAAGTGCATTTTCACTACAAGAAAAATAGCGATAGGTTTTTAGTAGCCGAAAATTCCATCGCAAATTAGCGATGGATTTTCATGGAATATGTAAGGGATATTATTAACTAAGAATTTTTTATTTCAACTTCTTTAAAAATATTACCATCAAGTTTTGATTTCCGTCACTAAACCATAGCAAATTGCAATGGCTTAACGTCATCATTTTTTCGTCGTTGAATTCCGTCGCAAATTAAGACAACTTACTGTAATGTATTTTCTGAAGCTAATTTGCAACTGGATTTCAAGGGATTTGTAAGGGACTAGTATGCTTTTTCTTTATAAAATGTTTTACTTTTATGATTTTAATAAATAACTGATAAGTAAAATAAATTTTAAATAATTAATATTAATAATAATACACTAATAACAAAAAAAATTACTATTAATAGTAAATAAACTTCAATAGTTAGTATTGGTTAATTAATAATTACTAAATTATTAAGTGGCAATAATAATTAATAATGTAGATTAATAAGTATTCTCTAATAGTCAATGATTAATAAGTAATTTTTAATAATTAAGAATAAAATTTATTATCTAGTACCAAAAATTTAATAGTTATAATTGATAATTATGTTTAAAACGTATTATTTCAAAAAATTAAAACTTTTGCATTTTCTAAAATAAACATAAAGTTTAAATAAAAACTTTTGAAGTTTTGATAATTTATCTCGTCTCTAAATTATCGTCTTACCCAAATCGAACTCTTCCCCAAATTATCGTTGCCAAATTATCGTCTTGCCCGAATTTAACAACTGCGTTTTACTTTCTAGTTCAATGAATATGTTTTTAACAATTTTTTTTTTCGCTTGGTTGTAATAGATATTTATAACAACTAATTAACTATGACTAGGAAATAGTCATTTATAACCTTAATTTCTCAGATATTATAAGTGATTGTTCAACCATTTTATACATATGCATTGTTAATTGAAAATAGTAATTTGAGCAGTAGTTAATAAACTAATATTACCTATGATACAAAAATACTTTCATATGCATTTAACATTTAATATTAACAGTAATTAATATTATATAATTTATAAGTAATAGTCAATATTGAATAATTAACAAATAATAATTAATAATTATAGCAATTAAATGATAATGAATGATTGATACATCTTGTTGAATTTGAATAAATATTTATACAATATTTAAAAGAAAGTTTGGTTTAGGTTTATAATACTTTAAATTGCACCCTAAATTTGCAGTTAATAATCTACTTTATAATTTATTAAACTTCAAATTATATTTTAAACAGCTAAAATTTTGGCTCTGAACAGCTAAAATTTTGGCTTCAACCTACGAAACTTTTCCACCCCTCCAGGTATTTTGTAACAACCCGTGTTTTTATATCATGCTAAAACAAGAAATCAAGGAAGAATTAAATTTTAAATTCAGAATCAGGGGAAATGGGTTACACCATTGCGTTCGTCTCGAAATTTTACATGAAATAGAGTCCGAGTTTTCGAAAATCGGAGTCCGGATGAAGAAGTTATGGCCTGTACAAGTTTCAGCAATTTTCAGGCAGCATTGAACCAGGGGGTCGACCATAGGGTTGACCTACCCCTATGTCGACCATAGTGTTGACCTCCCCCCTTACGGGTCGACCTGGTCGGCCTGTTTTGACCCAGAACTCATTTTTGAAGCCTGAGACGTGTTTTGATGGTCCAGATTGATTCTAGGGTTAATCTAAGGGCCTAAACTAGTTGCTACACCTATAAAAACACCCTTAGACCTAACCTAATTCATATCAAATCATTCTTACACCATTATGCTGCTAAAATACCTCTTGATCATGGCCGCCGTCTCTAGTCAATTTCTTAAGCTTTCATACACAATCCAATTCGAAGATTAAAGCTTCTACAATGATTCAAGACAATAAACCAACAACATCACTGCAACATTCCACAACAAATTTAGTTCTTAATTCATTAGCCATGCTCTGTAAGTTCTAGTTGTTTTTAGATTTAAACATTTAATTATAATATGGTCATGGAATAAAGTGGAATTGGATTTAAGTATGTTTATCGATCTATTTCTGTTGCTTCTTAGATCTTAAGTTTTGAGACTTGTCTATCTTTATTCCCATGTCTAATTTATGATCTATTCAGCCTGTTATAAATCAGTTTTCTTGATTCATATTGATATTATTACCAAGTTGTAATCTTCATGCCTGTGACGATGTTTTTCTCTCTGATCTTATTTTTATGCAAAATTCTACCTTCCCCTATTTATTTTCTTTTGATGAACCTAGGTCAAATTCGGACCTAGGCCTAAACAACGATATACATGCGATGGTATACAGGGGAAATATTGGAATATTGCCTAGTGGAATATATGTGTTTGGTGGAATTGATGGCATAACATAAAAATTGGATATTTGGGTATTACTACCCTTAACATGAAATTGGAAATTTAAGTATTGTCAATATAATTGAAATTGCAAGTTTGGGCATACATGAATTGGCATGTAAGTTAAATCACGAATTTGGGACTATGTAAGTTTAAATCAAAAGATTGGGCTTATGTTAATTAGGCATATGTAGAATTGGGAATTTGAACATGAAAGCAATTGTAAATTCGATAATTGGCATAAACATGTATTATAAACTTGGGCAACTGACATGTATTGTAATAATAAGATTATAGTTTGGAATAACTACATCATGAATCATGATTTGGGTTTATTGGGTATAAAACTTGATACATGTAATTTTGGCTAGAACTTGATATGGTAAAATGGCATAAAATTGGCATACATGTAAAACGACATGAATTGAACATATGTAAATTTGGTATGAATTGGGCATATGTAAAACTGACATGTAACCTAGAACTTGGGCATATGTTAATTATGTAAAATTTGGAGTAGAAATATATATGATAATTTATGACTTGGAGAAAGTTTAATATGAACGCGCCTAAGTTGGGTTTTAGGTAGTTGGTATGTATTGGACATCTAGAAAGCACGTAAGAGAAACATGAATTGGTTATGAGTATGAATCATTAACTTGATAATAGGCATAAGTGAAAACATGAAACTTGACATGAAACTCGCCATGAAACTAGACACGAACTTGACATGAAACTTGAACATGGACATGACATTAGAATAAACATGAAAATGGCCAACTCGAGGTTGGGTTGAGTTTGCAGTGTAAATCTACCCGGAACCGCCCGGCAAATCCAGTTACTGCAAACAATAGGATCCAATGTGGGTAGTTGGTCATATCACGCTTGAAACATAAGGTCAGACTGAATTGTGGTGTAAATCTGCCCGGAACCGCCCGGCATATCCAGTGACCACAACAACAGGTCTGAAGTGAGAGGTTGGGGTGCATTAATGAATTAATTCCACATGATAGGGTTAAGTCATGAACCACTTGAATATACTTAACCAATTTGACACGATGATTTGATAGGGTTAAGTCATGAACCACTTGAATATACTTAACCAATTTGACACGATGATTTGATAGGGTTAAGTCAAGAACCACTTGAATATACTTAACCAATTTGACACGATGATTTGATAGGGTTAAGTCATGAACCGCTTGAATATACTTAACAAACTTGACACATGGTTCGTAGGGCTAAGTCATGAACTTGAACGACAACATTTAGCCAATTTTACATGACACGTAGGCGGGTTAAGTCACGAACTTGAATGACAACACTTAACCAACTTGACATGCTAGACTGATGGGGTTAAGTCTCGAATTTAAATGACAACACTTAACCTACTGGACAAAAACCCTAGTTACACGGTCCTTTTCAGCAGTAACCCACTAGATGTATCATGGTACCCTGGAACTAAGCAGGGTGGGGCATGATTACTGGGCCGATTGTAAGCGACCAGAACGACGGCTGAGTTGGTGCACCATTGTAGGTTCAGGCGGACTATGGTCATTCACGTAGTCCGGAGTTGAAAAAGCAGGCATTAGGCACCAGTAGGTTTACACTGTGCGTGCTTGATTCGTGTCGGTGGTTGGCACCCTAGGGCTTGATACACCCTATGGTGGACCTAGCACAGGTAACTACATTCGTGATAGGGCCGTTTGACACAGACACATGAACGAGCTAGGACTTGTAGGGAGCCGATCGATTAATAGATCGTTATGTGGAAAAAGGGTGTAGCATAATCCCTAGTGGTCCTAGGTGGCATAAACCCTAATCGAATCTAGAAAACGTTCAATAGGTAGCATAATCCCTAGTGGTCCTAGGTGGCATAAATCCTAGTTGAAAACGCGATAGTTCATGATAAGGAAACCTAGCCAGAACAAGGGTGGCAGTACAAACGATTTCAAGAACGGTGGCACTACGTTGAAGTAGTATAGAAATACGTGATGAAACCCATACAATATACGGCAAGGGACTGTACATATACATGGAAAGGATGATACGGGTTGGGGTACTAGTACAGTTGGTGCAGAGAATATAGGAAATCAAAGAAAATAGTGGAATGGTGAAGCTTAGAAATCTTGCGATGTTATACTTAATAGAAACCTTGCAATGTGATAAGTGGTAGGAACCTTGTGATGATACTCTTGATAGGAAGCATGGGATGTTATACTTGATTCATCGTGCCTGTAGCTTACCTTGTCATCATGCTTATGTTTACTTTCAGTTTATTCATACCATGTTATCTTTACCTGTTTTTATGCTGAAAGCCACTAGGACTTACTCAGTCTTTATGACTGACCCAGTTTGTTTCGCCTCTTTTTCTTTCATTTCCTCCTCCCCCCCCCCCCCAGGTTCGCAGGGTGGGAATACAGCTTAGTTCAGATCTTACCAAGCTCCAAGGCTCTTTCATGTACTGCTTGGATCTCTCTTGGCTATGGCTTGCTTTGCTGTTTTACTTGGGGAATGATTTATTACTATGATTTTATGCTTCTTTACCATTGCAAGACAGATTTCGATGTAATGGATTTAATAGCGTTTTGATGTAAAAGGCTTTAGACCTTTCTAGATTTTAAAGCAATGAAATTTGGTTCTTCTTCCGCTGTTTTATATGTTCTGTCTTGTAATATTTCTGTGTATGTTTACCTAGATAATGCTCCACCAAAGCTAGTGCATTCCCTTTGCAAGTGACCCTAGCGGAGGTGGGGTGTTACATATTTTACTTTATCGCACTCCACAAAACTACACTTTTCCTAACCTAAATCCCTAATTCACTTCCGCCTCCTTCTAGTCCAGGCTCCATAACTCATCGAGAAGACAATCACAAGCATCTTCTATAGAATCATCTTTTAGGCCGTGGCGACTCCAAATCCCCAGCCTTCGAACCACTTCCTCTACCTCGTCCGACCACCGCTCAGCCAGACAAACCCCCGCCCGAACCTCCCGACTCTTATTCGTCCACTGAGTCTGCCTAATTTTCACCTGAAATGGAAACCCTAGCTATTGACGGCTTCAATTCTATGGCGCTGATGACAACTCGCATGTCTCCATCTGTCCAAAGGCCACCGATTTCAGCTCATCCAAATCCGCCGAACACTAATGTGCCTCGCCTTCCAGTTACGCCTCCTCCTCTGATGATTGATGAGGATGGATTCCAAATCATGACGTATCAAAGGAAATCTCGACCTGTGCAGGCAGAAGGGAAACCAACTAGGGTTTATAATAAACCTGTAGACAAGTTACCAGTGATGAAGTCCACAAGTTCAGAGTTGCTAACTCTCTCGAGTCTCACATGCGACAGGAATAATACAAGTGTTGCCGCTGCAAAGTTAGATGACAGAAGAAGTGTCCCTCAAGCTCTTCCTTCGTATAAACACCATTGTTGTTAATGCCATTTACTTTGGAAGCTGCGCAAAGAATCCCTAGCCGTTATTCTTGTTTCCTGCTTTTAGGAAATTATGTGCTTCAGGTGAAATAAGTGTTTTGTTCATAGGTTTAGTTCTTTGATTTTTGACAAATAAATGGAATTAGTTTATTCTGAGTGCAATTTCTTGGTACTGCACTTTTTTGACTGAATATTGAATTTGAGCATCTACGTTTATGTGCTTTTTTGCTTAGGAAACTTTTATTTACATTTTATACAGTTTATGTTTTGTGAAGTATATTTTAGAGACGTTTTTTGAGTATGCGAATTAGTAATAATTCATTTCATTTTTAATATTTGTTTAAGCATTCCTTTCATCATTAGCATACCTTTTATTGTCTTTAATTTGGCACCTTTCTTTATCTTTAATTTGGCGGCAGTTAACATTGTAAGCAAGTTTGTGAGAGAGGCCTTGGGGATAACTGGTTTTTTCCTGTGTATTTTTGGATTGTCATATGGTGAATTTTGGAGATTTCGGACGAGGAAAAGATTTAACCATCCAGGGAATACTTCATGTTGTGGTAATGCTTCAGTTAGTGACTGTTTAGGATGGTTGTTTTGTTGTTCTTGTTCTCTTTCTCAGGAGACAAGAACTGCAGATTTCTATGATATTGTTGGAGATAAGTTATATGCAAGGGAAAATCTTGTTGAGGAACAACTTGCATTGACACCCTTGCTTGGAGAAATCAATTCACCATTGATCACAAATGAGAGTTGGCCCTAAAAGTGATGCAAGCTCGGTGATGCCACCTGCACCTGTTGTAATACAAAAAGATGATGATTTGGCTATTTGATAAGCATGGAAGATCAAGAATTTTTGTAATACGCACATCAAGCATTAACAGATTATTGTTCCTTAGATTTCAACTGAGTAAGTTGTTAAAGAGGTTCAAAATTATGTACCTGAATTCAATCGTCATAGCCAAGAACATGACAAGGAACGAATGAAAAAGCAGGTATTTTCTTTCTTCCTCATCACTCCCCCATCTTCAACCATATCTTTTCATGAAAACAAGATATAATATTGTATTACTATATTTAGGTAAATCGGTGTAGCAGCAATGCTATGTTGCTAATTTTAGCTTCTCATTTCACCTATTGCAGGTGCAAGAAGTCATGGAAGGAGAAAAGTGAGCAAACTCGGAAGACATGTAAATGAAAGAACATTGTATGCTTTTTGGAGGTAGGCACTAGAAAAGATGTCTGGAAGGAAGTGACGGATACAGATCGACAAGTTATTCTTTTTATCGATGAGATCCATACAGCTGCTGGAGTAGGTAGATTCCTATTACAGCGTTTTTTGGGTGTTGAGCCATATATTAAAGGATTGTGGATGTATTCAGCTTGTTACACAAAATGAAGGATTGTAGATGTATTTTTTAATGCGATACATTAATATTATCTTTGTTGTGTTGTTGCTTATGATATAATGTAATTTGTATGTGGATGGCAAATTTATATTATTTTTTTAGCTAGATTTTTATATCGGTATTTATAATTGAATAATATTAATTCGTAAAGCTGAAAAAGGTTTACCCAAATTTCTGGTACCTTTTGAGCTGACAAACAGCACCAGTCCAACCCAAATTGTTTTGGAAACTCAGATGCCAATAAAAAGAATTCAGAGGATGAAATAAGAAAGAAATATTAGAATAGAAGAAATAAGAAGAAGAAAACACAACATACAGAATTTGTCTCACATCGCAGCGGAACAAAGTATAATATAGAAATAACTTTTTTGAGAGCTTGAAATAAACTTACAACCATTAGAGCACATCAATACATCTGGACAGTTATAATAATATGTCCTTGTATACAACACACAACGGAATAAATATTAATACATATGAATTCCTCCAGCACGTCTACTGAACTTCATAGTATCCAATAAAACCTAAGCTGTAAACCCGGGCTAACCAGAGCATAACAAACGCTGGATTAGTCTAGTGAACTAGAGTTAGAAACCCACTAAGTTTACAATCAACATCCAACTTGATTTTAAAGTTAAAATTCCTTTTCGAAAAGAAAGGATAATCGTACGACCAAATCCACACATAAATACAGACGTTTTTTACCTTACGATAACCTAAAACAATTTGAAATCATATATATATATATATATATATATATATCTTGATATTGTAATAGTGTCTAAATACAAATAAATATCCAACTAGCGAAACTCTTGCATCTCACACTCCACGTATATAGTATTTATTCAAAAACCATGGGCACTTATTAGAGATTTGACTCTGAATATGACAAGGTCTGGAACCACCTGCTGATAATGTATCTCTAAAGGGGAATACACTGGGTTCAACAAGAACATCTTGCAACGCGTTCGCACATGATCGATCACTCATTTCGCTTAAGTGTATCGAATATATATCACCAAGGGTTGAGATCAGCAACCGTTTCCCGAAAAGGGACAACATCCAATAGAATAAAGAATGAAATGAAATTTCTCTAGATAGGTGTTCATACACCCTAATGGGAGCGACCCACTTAGCCATGTTGTCTGCCCGATTTTTGTCATTTCCCAGTTGTGCGGCTTGATGTTAGAATTCACCTTTAGAATATCTGTTCATCATTTACTTTGAATACCACATTAATTATCAAATCCGACAAACCACTAATTGACGTCCACGAATATACTCTAGGTTTAAAAGAAGGTCCAACTTGGTATATTTGTAAAAAATCAACGTATGTGGTTTTTAGGTAATACTCTGTCAGACATTCGTCCATACAAGTCATCCAGGAATAGGATGAACCAAAGGCACTCTCCTACCACATCCTAGGAATCACCCTATGGATTGGTAGCGAGTAGTCCTTGCAAATCCGTAGATTTCAATCACGACAGAGTCACAGCATATCTCTGGCCGCTAAACCAGAGATTATAAGTCATCCTACCATTTTATGAAGATCTAAGGTCTTCAATTTCTTCATCTCGATCAGTATATGATATTTTCAACATTTCGTATTTGCTGGATGAAATGGTTTTCGAATATAAATTCGATCCCGGTCTTTCTGTACCAACAATTGTATTGGCCAGATTTGATAGTCAGTTATTTAACTATCAAATAAACAACCATTTGATCATGAAAATAAAATTTGATTCACTGGTTCAGTACTTAGCATCATTTGGCCCTTTTAATTATAGATATTAGTGAATGATTAAATAAACTTCTAAGTCTTTTAATATTTTAAAATACAGTATCACTCCTTATTCTAATATAAGAGCCTTCCCAAAAGAATTTAAATACTAAAAACCATATAATATAGCCATATATCACTTCCCAATTAATTATCATTTTACAACATTTCCCACGCATTTCTATACTTCTGCATTCATTAGTCCCTGACCGTAAATTGGTAAGAGAATAATTCCCTAAGTATTAATCACGAAGACCGAAATCAATATCAGATTAACATTCAGGAAACCACTCAACTCAACCAATCCCCAGTTGGGTTCTAATTCTTATCTCGACTTATTATCAACCCATATTATCCCACTTTTAATTCGTTCAACCATTATCCATAATTGAAAATCTCATTTCAATTCCATTATTAAATAACGCTTATTTAAAACTTAACTCTTATCCTCATGCCCTCTTTTTATAAACAACATTTAAAATTCGGGTTTAATATAAAAGCCCTTATATCCCGTTTTCCTTTACTTAATTTAAACACTTATTTTAAGCTATCATCTCGGCTAAAAACCTCTCTTATAACTTAGTTATAAAACTCGGTTTTAATATAATACCGTTCATCAACTCTTTTCAAAAATCCAATTATGATCCAATATCAACTTTAGTTACTTTCCTTAATAAATCTCATTTACAAGCTGGATCACTTACATCATTATTCATTAAAATAATGATCTACATCATCATTAACTATCATAGAAATAGTTAACTTCTTATTTAACTCAACTAAACAATAAATTTCCTTATCTTATTAAAGTTAAAATAAATATTTGTTAAACTATTTTATTAATTAATTATACATTTTTATTCAATTTGCCACACTCGGTATTGGATCACATAAATGGCACGTTAGTACTAGGCATAGCTCATTGTTAGCTAGTAAAATAATGTGCCACGTAAATCATATAAATAATTAGGCACCTATATAATAGTAAGGGGTCTTTAATCACAAAAATTTGCGCGTGTGTATATATATAAAATTAGGCGTGTTTATATTTAACTTAACTCCATTTATTATATAATTAACATTTCTAATTACCTTGTATAGTTACGATTAGGAACAAAGTCTTCATTCCCATTCCAACGCAAACGCATGCTTCCCTTTTGTTATGCCCAACCTTTGGTTTGCAAACCTATTTCTTAGCACAACAGTACTCCATATATTCATTAACGCCCCCATTTTTTTCTTATCTTTATGAAGCCCGGCCCAAAATCCCACATCCAATTTTGTGCTACATCCTTATTTCCAGAACCATGATCTCCGTTGTGCTTCTCCTTTCTCTTCAGTTTTTGTTTCTTCCTTTCATTACTCTACCAATTCTCTCCAAACCGCAACTCCACCGCTTCTCTGTTTCATTGAACCCACACCACCCTTGTATATGACGTGTTCCCCCATTTATAACTCCTACTCCCATGCAATTTTATACGCAAACGTCACCACATGTATATTTCCTACCTGACACATGTATTTCCTCCTTCACGCACGAGTTTCAGTTGCCACCCAAGCCATTGCTGCGCTACCATACTTCACCAAAAATAAACCATTTCTGACCAGCCTCTCTTGCTATTGACATGCATCAAACCATTCCACTTCACTGTACCAAATGCCAACTATATTCCTTCACACACATTGCTTTTACTTCGTTCCAGAAGTATACTCATTACACGCTACAGATCGTGAACCCTTATATATATATATATATATATATATTACTTTGTACACACATAAATATATATATATATATGAGGACACAGTTGGTTTGATTTTTCATTTAAGAGTGGCGTTCGGGTTTGCTTGCTTGCTGGAAGGAAAAACAATGGATACGTCTACATATTTGTGTAGAACCTTGGTGCCCAAGGGTTTCTAGAGCAGTAGGCTTTTCAGTAGTAGGCTAGTTCCCATGCAATTTTCATTTAGTGGGTAGACTGTGTGTTGAGTTATCAGGTCAGACTTAACGATGAAGGAAAACAGGGCAGTAGTTATATTCTTAGCCATGTAAAATGGAAAGGAGAGAAAATAATGTGGCAGCTGTATTTGTGGTGCAGATGAGACACAGTGAAGATATAGGACTTATGATTTGAGAATACACAGTTGTGTCATTTGTAAATGATAGCAGGATCCCTTACTATTTTAATATAGGTAGGAGGCAGTTGGGTATGTGGAAGTTGAAACCTTAGCTGTCGATTTGAAAATTCATTTGCAGCAGGATAAAATCCTTTCTTCTTTTTCTCTTATCAATCCTGACAAGAATTATTAAATACATGTGTAGTATTACCAAACAGTAGGCATATCAAACAGTGAAGGGACATTGCTGAAAAAGGGTTTCACAATGCACGTACATGTGTATATGTTATGTGGCTAACTACTATGAGTGCTGTGAGCAATACCAACTAAACCCACAGGAAATCCTATGTCTAAAATTGTATGAACATGTAAAATATGTTATCCTGATTTTGACTTTTCAGTAAATGTATGAGGAATAGGGCAACTTTATTTGGATCGACATCATATATATTTTCATGTTCCTAATGACAAACCACCAAGCTTATACCCTGACAAATAGACGCATATCAGGTATGGATTTGCAGCGTGAAGTCTCATTTCAACAACTGAGAAATATTCAACGCTAAGCATGCTAAAAAGAAGTCTGGCAGCAGAAATATCCTAGTAAGGGAAGGATAGGCTGACTGTGCATAATCATACAGGTCTGCAAAAGGTTGGTGTGTTGTTCATGGTTTTAGAGTAGATAGGCAAGTTTTTGATTTATCGGATAGTAAATATTTAGGGTAAGTAACTTTTATCTAACATTGCGGTTAACTAAGAATAGTTTATTTATATTTTTATTACGATATTAAATTTACTATTAACTATTTTTTTTACCTCCAACCATCATATTCGTATTGCCACACGCGAGCTCCGAAAATAACAAAAATGGACACACCGTTACGTCGAAGTGTTTCGGTCCCAGTGAAATAAATTTCATTGAAAACTGACTCCGTTTGCACTATAAACCTATTTTAATTTATCGGTTCACCTTTAAATTTCACGCACTGATAAAACAACTCTGATTTGCTCCAAACTGGAAATCTAGCAATAATTGGCTACACGTATTCCAATAAAACTCATTTCATCAAAAACGGAGGTCGTTTGAAAAGAAAACTATTTTTAAAGCCTATATAATATTGACAAAGTTTTTGTTAAATGCAAATAATTCCAAATTAAATAATAATAATTTATTATTATCATACTTCTCCAAATGGAATCTTGTACAACTTCAAAATAAACAAATATATATATTAAACTTAATATTTGAAAATATAATATTCAAAATATATTAAAAATCCTATTTAATATATATAAAATAAACGCTATGTTTATTAACGAATCCTATAGCAACTATTTGAAAATTTGAATTGGTCATAGCTTAAAATCTGTAAGCTGAAATCTCCAATTTTCTCTTACATTAGGAAAATATAATCAAATCGACCCAAACAATTCTTATTTCACAGAATTCGGACTTAAAACGGATTTTGCATATTCAGTTGAAGTTCAAATCGTAAATTACGAACTATCGCGATGTTTCATGTTCGATTTACAATTATATATAAATTATACGTTCGAATTTCATCATATAAAAGAGTTATAAATTATAAATCCATTTAAAATTTCAAATCAATAAAATATATTAAATATCTAACTACCAAAAATACGGGACGTTACATTCCTTCCCCTTAAAAGAATTTCGTCCCCGAAATTACTAAGTAAGAAGAATGTTCTAACTCCAATTATTTCCAAAATAATTATTTTAAAATTGTAATCCAAAAATTTCTAAGTTGTACAAATTTACGAAAAGTTCGCCAGCTTTTCAACTGCACTGCTCGATCGGACCATCTACAAATGCCACTTCGGGCCTTACACATCTCAAAAGAAAACAAAATCAAATGGCTACCCAAATCAATCAACAATCAATATAATTAAGGTTTACCTTTTTATCGGGCAACCGAACTCTAATTCCAAAGCATAGCAATTAGCAGCACATCCTTTTTCAACCAACCTGTGCTTAACTCATTTACAATGCCAAAAATAAATACAGAGTTATCCAGTTTTATTTCATTATCGAATCTTATCCAAATTCGTTATACTGGAATTTTGTTTTCAATTCACTCAATTTTGTTATTAAAAAATTTATGAATTCAAATAATCAACCATCCATGCACAACCATAGTCAATACACAACTAACTTAATTGAACCAATCAATTTATAATTTACTCAGTTTCCAAATTCCAAATTAATTTTATTTAACTCAAAAACCCATTTCTAACTTTAATATCCATTCCTAAATCAATTTGACTTAACCAAGTTAAGTTTCAAATCCATATTTAATTGACTATTTAATTTACTAATTTATTCACCACCATTTCAAATTCAAATGTTGATTTTATTTCAAAATCATCCATTTTCCCCTTCTAATTTCATATATGAAATATTCTGGTTGTATTAAACCATTCCCATTTCATAATCCAATTTGAATTCTGTTCAAATCAAACAAACAACTCAATATCTCAATAATTTGATAAAATTATTGCTTTTTTATACAAAAATATAGTTTAGCCAAAATTATTTCATTTGACCCTCTTTTACAAAACAATACTATGTCAGTTGTCAATTCAATATTGAACCGATCAAATAACACAATACAAAACATTTTTATATAAAATATACAAATACGTGCTCTCATATATACATTCAAACTCAATCTAGGGTATTACTAACCCCATCTCTATCCAGTTACTCCGCAGAGCCAAGGTTACTGTTAAACCATTGCTCTCATACCAAGTGTGACGACCCAAATTTCCGTTATCTTTTTAGCTGAGCAAACAACACTAGTCCAACCCAAATTGTACTGGAAACCCAGATGCCAATAAAAAGAATTTAGAGGATGAGATAAGAAAAAAAAATCAGAATAGAAGAAACAAGAAGAAGAATACACAACATACAGAATTAGTCTCACATCACAGCGGAACAAAATATAATATAGAAATAACTTTACTAAGAGCTTGAAATAAACTTACAATCATCAGAGTACATCAATACATCTAGATAGTTATAATAATCTGTCCTCGTATAAAATACACAACGGAATAAATATTAAAACATATGAATTCCTCCAGCACGTCTTCTAAACTTTGTAGTATCCGATAACCAGAACCTGTAAACCCAGGCTAACTCGAGCATTACAAACGCCGGATCAGTATGGTGAACCAGAGTGAGAAACCCACTAAGTTTAGAATCAACATCCAACTTGATTTTAAAGTTAAAATTCCTTTTCGGAAGAAAGGATAATCGTACGACCAAATCCACACATAAATACAGACGTTTTTTTACCTTACGATAACCCAAAACATTTTGAAATCATATATATATATCTTCTGATATTATAATAGTGTCTAAATACAAATAAATATCCATCTAGCGGAACGCTTGCATCTCACGCTCTACATATATAGTATACAAACGGCGGGCGCTTATTGGAGATTGGATTCCGACTATGACAAAGTATAGAACCACCAGCCGATAATGTATCTCTAGAGGGGAATACACTGGGTTTAACAAAAACATCTTGCAACCTGGCCACACATGGTCGACCACTCATTTCGCTTGAGTGTATCGAATGTATATCACCAATGGTTGGGATCAGCAACCGTTTCCCGAAAAGGGACAACATCAAATAGAATAAAGAATGAATTGACATTTCTTTGGATAGGTGAGCGACCCACTTAGCCGTGTTGCCTGCCCGATTTTTATCATTTCCCGGTTATGCGGCTTAAGGTTAGAATTCACCTTTAGAATATCTGGTCATCATTTACTTTGAATGCCACATTATCAGATCTGTCAAATCACTAATCAACATCCATGAATATACTCTGGGTTTAAAAGAAGGGCCATTCTTTGCCACCAACTTGGTATATTTGTAAAAAATCAAAGTACGTGGTTTTTAGGAAATACTCTGTCAGACATTCGTCCATACAAGTCATCCAAGAATTGGATGAACCGAAGGTACTCTCCTACCACATTCTAGGAATCACCCTATGGATCAGTAGCAAGTAGTCCTTGCAAAGCCGTAGATTTCAACCACGACAGAGTCACAGTATATCTTTGGCCGCTAAACCATAGATTATAAGTCATCCTACCGTTTTATGAAGATCTAAACTCTTCAACTTCTTCATCTCGATCAGTATCTGATATTTTTCAACATTTTGTATTTGCTGGACGAAATGGTTTTTGAATATAAATTCGATCTCGTTCTTTATGTACCAAAGATTGTATTAACCAAACTTGATAGTCGGTTATTTAACTATCAAATAAACAACCATTCAATCACGAAAAAAATACATTCAGTGGTTCCATACTTAGCATCATTTGGCCCTTTTAATTATAAATAATTAACGAATGATTAAATAAACTTCGAGGTCTTTTAATATTTTAAAATATAGTATCACTCCTTATTCTAATATAAGAGTCTTCTCAAAAGAATTTAAATACTTAAAACCATATACTGAGATACTTTCCTTAATAGCTAAGCTATCTCTCTCTACAAAACCGCGACTATCCTCCCCATTCCTTTTCTATTTCCTTTTAGCAAAAATCGAATCCGTCATTTTAAAAATCCACCCCTTCTTCAAATAAAAATAAATCGAACGCCTTCCTAACCTCTATTACATTCAGTTGCAAATCTATTGAGGGGTATAGAGTGCGAACGGATTTTCTAGGAACCGATTTTGGGCAGGGAACCAACGGTCATCATGATTTGTTTTCAGTGTAGAGGGGCATGTCGAGTTCGATGGGGTAGGGTAAGTCAAGATCTAAAAACATGGGTTTCCTTGGAGCCTGAACAATCTAGAGAAGTCACAATGGCCGCGATTGGGTAGAAAGCAAGGACTGGAGTTCATTGTAGCAGCTAAAATGAGTTTGTTGAAATTGAAGTGGTGGAGTTGAGGAGTAATAGAAGGTTTTGACAAGTTGTTCGGTAGTCACGGTTTCCAAAACAATGATGTGAAGAGAAGGGGTGCATCACTATTAAAATGGAGAGAGGCATTTGTGTATTTTCCAGGTTCCAGGTACGCGTTGGCAACTTTTGGTTAGAGTTTGTGTGTAAGCCATCGCTCCTTCCACTTTTCATATCTGGAGGAAGTTGGAAAGTGGTCGGGCTAGGTACTGGCAACATTTTGGATGATTAGAGTTTTTGTTTTCCTAGAGTTGATACTAGGGACAACGAGGTTGATGAGAGGTTATCAAGGAAAGTAGACTAGGTACTGATCCATTTTTGTTAAATTACGAGTTAATGCCAATTTAAATCATATCAATCTCATAATATTTATGACTTATTTATATTTAATTAGAATCAAATAAAATGAATTGCGTCACGACAAACACTACGATGTAAAGATGGAATTAAATTTGTTCAAGCTAGTGGAATTTCTATTAAAATTAAACGATGTCTAATTTTAATCGAAAACGATCATGTCTATGGCAACTGCAAATCAATTTGAGTAAAATCTCACTCATATTTTTATTAAGAATTTATTTTATTTGTTAAAATAATTGTTCGTTGGTTTTTTGCATGCACTGAAATATTATTGTTGCTATTAAAAATATATTAGTTATTTAGGATTGGTATTTGTGGCTATATATATATATATATATTGGTGATTGGATAGTTCTCGCAATACCATTAGCGGATGCCGGCAGTATCATTAGAGAATGACCCTATGCGCCCCACGCTATGATAGTGGATGACCTTTTATACCGCGATATCCTGCCTCTAAGCAGGAAGGGTATTATTTATATTGGTTAACGTCTGTGGATGCAGGAAAACAGGTTAGAGAGATCCAACTGGATTCCTCAAAAATATTATTATTTTTTTGTTTTCATATATATTATCGTATATGATGTGTTGTAAAACCTGTGGTTGATAATTGTGTGCTTTTAATTGGTTGAATATCACTAGCCCTAAATGTTGATTATAAAAATATCGTGAAAAGGGGTTTTTAGATTTAAAACGGAAAATCTAATTTTCTAAAATAGAATTTGAATTTCAAATGGACTATAAAGATATTAACTTGTTTTGAATAAATAAAACAAGTATTAAATTTATAAATGATGTTTATAGAATAATCAGGGAATTGAAATAAATTTATAACGATGTTTATAAATAAAATGGAATGATTTTCATTAGATAATCATGGAACTGAAGTGAATTTATAAACGTTGTTTATAAATGAAGAGAAATGAATTATCATTGGATAATTGGGAAAATATAAATATAAGTGTGAATTTAAAAAGGGAAATTTATTTTTCCAAAGTAGAAATTATAATTTCTAATGGATTTGAAATGAGACTTATTTAAATATATAAACAGGTAATATAAACGATGTTTATAAAGAAACAAGAAAAATTATCATTCGGATAATTTAAAATATTTAAATTCAAATATGAATTGGGAATTGCGTTAAAAGGGAAATGGTGAAATTTATTCCAATGTTCGGAATGTAAGTTGAATTAAAAAGAATCCAAATGGATTTATGATATGAATTCGACTATGTCGAATTTATAAAACCAAATTATTTCCAGAAAGGGTATTAAATTTGTATTAGATAGAAACAGAAATTAAATATGAAAATAGATTCTATATTTTTATTTATAAGTTGTATAATTCCAGTAGGAATAGAATTTCGAAAGAGTTTTGAAATGAGAACTTGTTTTAATATATATATATATATATAAAACAAGGAAGGGAAATTTATAAACGATGTTTACAAATAAGGTGAGACAATTATCATTAGACATATTTAGCATTTTAAATTCAAGTATGAATTTAAAAAGGGATTTGAAAACGTTTAGAAAAGGGAATAATAGATTTTATTCGGGAATTCGAAATAAAAACTGAATGGAGAAAAATTTGAGGATTTACAATTAGAATTCGATTATATTGAATTTTATAAATAATTTATTTATAAAAGAGAATTGGAATTTAATATAGCAAATTGAGTATAAATAAATTTATAACCAAGTAATGAAAAATCGATGATTTTAGATAACTGGAAATATTAAGTCAAACTGGGAAAATTGGATTTAATATATATATATATATATATTAGAATGAAGTTGAAATTTATTATAAACGAAGCTCAAACATTCATATATATATATATATATATAAATATAATTAACACGAACTCGCCGCAGCGCGGTAGTTCGTGATTTGGCGTTTCAAACATCAATTGAGTATGTAGAACTCAAATTAAGTCAGAATTCTTTGAAACATGAATCATCTGGACTGGTTGAGTAATAGTTTTCTAATGGAAGAGAAAAATCTGGATTTCATCTTATAGATTTTGAGTTATGTCAAATCTCCAGAAAAATAGCGCAATAACCATTATAAAACCGCAATGGGTTGTTTAATTAAATATAAGGATTTTAGGCAAATAAAACTTAGATTTACATTAGAAAAATCCAGACTTGAGTTGTAAAATATATCTGAACTCAAGTGGAGTAATGGATTGATTTTGAAACAAAAATCAGATTTTTGTTTATTGAATAGAATTAACTAATTAGAATAATAATTAGTTAATGAGATTTGAAACGATATTGGCCTTGAATAAGTGAATTCGATTTGTAAATTTATATTCGAAAACGAATATGAAACTTAAGTTGAAAATGGAATTTGATTGGTTTATAAACAAGTTAAATTTTTATTTGAATGTGTTATGTTCAAATAAAAACTGAAACAGGCAAAAGAGATAATTAAAGAATAAATAAGCGAATTGAGTTGAAATTGATTGGATTGAGTTGGAATAAATTGGGAATAGAAGTATATGGGCTAAACAAGTATGAAATATATTGTATGAAGACTTTAATATTGAGTGTCCGACAAAAAGTACATGTTTAAAATTCCATATGAGTTTTTATGCGCCGAATCGGCATGTCGCTTGCCTTTTTGATTTTCTTTTGAATGGAAAGGGCCTATATAGGCGAGTTGAGGTTTGAACTATTGACTGGTACAAAGGAGGTGCTAGCGAAATTTTCCGAAAATTTAAGGAGTTAGAATATTTTTAAGAAATTTTGATAACTGGAAATCAATATATCAATATATATAGAATCCGATAAGGAAAAAAAACTTAAAATTGAATATTATAAACAAAAAGGAAATCGATAATATGGTAATAGAAAGAGAAATCTATATATGTTTTAAAAATGAATAATTGGCTTTATATGATGTTGGTTATTCGAGAAAGTGGTCTTGTCTATTTTTAAGTTAAGGATGTTTTCAGTCAAGGTCTGAGAGGTAATTATACCCCAACTTGATTGATTTCATTATTAACCGATAAATAACAAGATTCGGTCTCAAAGAATGTTTGAATAAGATTTAGTTGATGCAGTATGTTGGGTTTTTGTAACGATGTTTTAAACAACATTCGTTTTAACCTAAGTAGTGATATTTTGGAAATATAATAATAAATATTTCCTAAGTATAGAAATGAATGGTCGTGAAAGAGATAAGTAATTGGAATGTTTTCCAATTATTAATAGAAGATATTTTCTAAATATAGAAAATAAAAGCAGGCGATATATGGAAATGTTTTCCAAATAGAGTAAGAGGCCAGGATGATTATTGAAAATATTTGGTTAACAAATATTGATAAGGAAATAAAGAAGTGATTTAACCCAGTAATTGCTTGATGCTTTGAACGGATGTTTGTTTTCTTCGATAGTTAAAAAACCAACTATTGAAGTATTTTCCAATATCGGTGTCAATATGGAGAGACCGGTTGGATTATTATTCGAGAACCACTCTGTATTGGCAGTAGCGTTGTGAATCGGATTCTTTGAAGATAATCGAAGACAGAATAAAGTGCAAGGGCTTTTCTGTTAATCCTAGGCAGAAATTGCCTAAGATGGATAAATGGAAATTGTGCCTTCGGTTTCATTCAGTCCTAGAACGAAGAGTGTTTGACCGAATATTTCCAATGATCGCATATTTTGGTCTGTATAAATATATGTGGTGGCGGAGAATTTATTCTCTTAGCATAACATCCAGAATATATTTGTGCAATCAAATATTGATTAACGGATCTGACAATGTGTCATTTAATGTGATTGTGCTATCAATGAAATGTAAATAATCATAGCCTCAGGCCTCAACAACTGGGAAATGACAAAAATCGAACAGGCGACATGGCTAAGTGGGCAGTTACCAATTAGAGTGTATCATCACCTATCTAAAGAAATTCATTTCATTCTTTATTCTATTTGATGCTGTGCCGTTCGGGAAAACGGTTGTTGATCCCAACCGTTGGTGATATACATTCAATACACTTAAGCAAAATGAGTGGTCGGGTTACAAGATGTTCTTGTTGAACCCAGTGTATTCTCCTCTAGAGATACACCATCGAAAGGTGGTTCCATACCTTGTCTTAGATGGAAATTCATTACCCAATAAGTGCTCACGGTTTTGATTGTATATTATATATGTGTGGAAAGTGAGATGCAAATGTTCCACTAGATTGTTAATTATTTAATTTAGACACTATTATAATATCAAAAGAGTTTTGATATAAAGATTATCGTTTCTTTCAAAAGGATTTTGAAAGTTAAATCAAGTGTTTTGGATTCTCATAAGGGAAAACCCGTTCTGTGTTATACAGCGTGGTCTTATGAGATATCGTTTATTTTCTCAAATTGTTTTAAATTGTTTACTCATACCAATCTCATGACTGACCTAGAGTTTATTTTGTTTTACCTAAACTCTTGGATGCCTGAATTTGTATGGGCAATCAAGTAGTTCAGGATTTTACAGGTCTATCTAAAGAAGCTCGGAGCAGGAGGCTTCCATGTTAGATATATAGTATTTTTATTTCTACTGTGTTGTAAGTGTTGTACTCTGATAATTGTATGTTATATAGTTAAAAAATTTGTACTCCAAAAGTTATGATATAATATGTTTTATTCCGCTACGATGTGAGATTCCATGTTGTTATTTCTGTTCTTCTTCTACCTTTTTCTTCTTAAAAAAGTGATTCGTATTTCTGTGATATTTGGGTTGGACATGTGATGTATATAGTCAACTCAGATAGTACAGAAATTCGGTTCGTTACAGTTGATATCAGAGCTTAGGTTGAGCGAATACCTAGGCTTTGGCGGGGGTTACTCATTAGAGAGAGGGTCAGTAGTACCCCAGAATGAGTTGAGTGTACATATACGAGAGCACGTATTTGTTAATTGATATAAAAATTGTTTTATATTGTGTTGGCTAGTCTGTTGAGTGGTTTATGAATTCAGATCAAATCGTGGGATGCCATGAAGTCGATAGGAATTTCTAAACACTTGAACAGAGAAATTTGACATATATTGTTTTAAGTAGGTAAATGAAATAATTTTACGCAAAAATCTATTTTGATATAAAAGGAATAATTTTCTAAAATTATTATAATATATGGATGTGTTGGATGTTAGTAATTATAATCAGATGAGATTATAAAATTGGAATGGTTATACATAACCATTCCAATTTGTATAAGAATAAAAGATATAAATAAGATGAACTGGAACTGTATTTAAACCAGAATTTGAAATTTAATTCCCGGAAGATTGGAAAAATATTTTCTGAAATATATTGAAATAATATAGCTTTGCTGTGGATGGATTTTTGAATAAAAATCATTTTGAATGTATTTTGGAAGTGATACAGCACTGAACTCACTTCAGTGGACGGAAAATAATTCTGATGATAACTGCAGCATCATCAATGTTCATTTTCGAGTTTTTACGTGATGGATTGGCACCTTAGAAAAGTTTTTGATGGAAATTTGTTTGAAAGAAAACAAGTTGATTTGGAAATTCAAATGTTTTGAATTAGATATGGGAATAAATATATGTATGTATTTATGTGATTTTAAAAAGTTTTGAAATAAAAACCCGGGTATTTAAATTATTAAATCTAAATTTAAATTAAACAAGTTAAATGAATCAAAGTGAATAAATTGATTTAGAATCAATTTAAATGAATACAAGTATATATGATGTGCTATATGAATGAAAACCAAATGTTTTGGTTCGAACTAAATTCGTAGAAATATGCAGAGTTGAGTTTTTGAAAAGTAATGGGTTTTTACCATTTTTCCTACCTTAGAAATTTCGGGGACGAAATTCTTTTAAGGGGGAAGAATGTAACGACCCGGATTTTTCTGTCGATTTATTTTAAATATCTAATATTGTTTTAATTATTGAATTGATAATATAAATGAATTTTTATATTAAGTTATCGATTTCAATTTAATATAGAATATATTAAATTATCGTAATACGAAATATAATTGAAATCAAAGTTAAAAACTAAGTCAAAAACAATTCAGATGACCAGTATAAATTCTATGTGAATATAATCGATAATAATAATAATTTATTATTGAGAGATTGTTTAGTTTCTGAATTTAAATTATTTTATAACGATTTAATATGGTCATTTATATTTACGTTTAAATTAAATATCAAAATATATTCCGTTCAGTTCAGAATAGTGTTATAATATAGAAACGATAGTGTTACGTTAAAATAGAGGTTCGTGCGTAAACCTTGAGATACTTTTAGTTGATAAGATCAAAATCAAATAAGAATCTATTTAAAAAGAATAAAAATCCTTTGTATCAAATCATATTAAATATAGATCAAATCAAATTAAATTTAAACTCAAATCACATTAATGTTTTGTACCTTAACCTATAATCTATATTGTACCATATACAGGGATAATTTCCTTAATAGCTAAGCTATCTCTCTCTACAAAACTACGACCATCCTCCCCATTCCTTTTCTATTTCCTCTCAGCAAAAATCAAACCTGTCATTTTAAAAATCAACCCCTTCTTTAAATAAACACAAATCGAACGCCTTCCTATGATTTCTCTAACCTCTATTACATTCAGTTGCAAATATATTGAGGGGTACGGAGTGCGAATGGATTTTCTAGGAACCGGTTTTGGGCAAGGAACCAACCGTCATCGCGATTTGTTTTCAATGTAGAGGGGCATGTCGAGTTCGA
This sequence comes from Allium sativum, assembly GCA_030737875.1. NCBI lineage: Eukaryota > Viridiplantae > Streptophyta > Magnoliopsida > Asparagales > Amaryllidaceae > Allium > Allium sativum. The sequence continues at coordinate 414,330,345 of CM060913.1, read as the reverse complement.
TGGGGGGTAGGGTAAGGCTTGTTGTAGCGATTATTTATGATGGGAAAACACGATCTTCCCTATAGCTGCGAGTTCGACAATCATTGGAGAGTGAGGTCACGAGTTGCGATAGCATAAAGATGAAGTTGAGATCAGAAACTGTGGGTTTCCTTGGAGCTCGAACCATCTAGAGAAGTCGCGATGGCCACGACTAGGTAGAAAGTGAGGAACAGATTTGTAACGTCCCATAATTTTCAGTATATTTAAATTTCAATTTGAAATAAATAAATTGGAATATAAAGGGAAAATCAAATTTGTGTTAATTTTTAATGATGATGATTGTTTAAATTGAGTAAATATATTTTCAAATTTAGTTTTTGAAAAGCAGTAATTTGGAATTGAATATTTAAATAATTAAATAAATGTAAGTGAGTTAATTTAAAAAGGGAATTCAAATTTAATTGATTTAATGGTGGAATTTTAAGTCGTTAATTTATAACTGAAATTTCAATCAAGATTCAAATAATCAAATTATGATTTGAAAATGTGTGAAACTTATTTGTAGAAATTATTTAAGTTATAGTTTGATTTAAATTTGAATTCAATGAATATTTAATTTGAATTTAAAACGGTTAATCGAATAATTGAATATTTAATTAATTAATTAATGATGAAAATTTAACTGTTTTGGCGACTGTCTCGGAATTCGACGAAACTGGTGCCATCGGAACCGGAACGGTAAATTATTGTAGAGTTTCAATCTGCGTTAAAATCCGACTTACCGTTTGGTCGTATGAGAGAAATTGTGAACGAGATCATTGTAAATGGATAATTGAGTGCTTTAACATTTGGGCCTTCTCTAATTATATAAATAAAGTCCATCTTCACCTCACCAGCTCATTTTCACTTTCACGTATACTTTTTCTCTACCTACTCTTTCTCTAATGGCTGGAAACTTCAAAAGAAAAAAAAAAACCTTAGGTTCAAAGGAAAATACAACTCAAAAATCAAATCTCTCCAAACAATATCGTATTATATGTCGATTCGAAGATCTCGCTGATACAAACCTAGGGGAAATCTCAGTTTCGACATGCAGTGAGCAGGTTGGTCATAAAACGCGGTCAAAGTTGCTGGATTTCGTAACCCTAAGTCTCAATTTAGGGGTTTTCGATTTTGAAGTTAATCGGAGAAATTAAGACATGGGTTTGGTAGAGTGGAGTCATACGAACATGTTGGTGGTGATGGGAGCTTCTATCGTCAAGCGATTCGTCGGATTTTGGTCATGAAAGGGCAAGATTGCATTTTGGGTTTGACGCCGCCGGAGGTGATAGGGGCCACCGGAGGTCAGGCCACGGGGTCAGGAAGGTGCGGCTCGGAAGGGGCTTTGATCTGGAGGTGGTCGCTGGTTATCTCGAGGTCGGAGGTGGTGGCAAAGGTCAGTCAAAGTTGGGTGCGAATTTGGGTTCTCCGCGGGTTACAGTAGCAGGCACGGGCGGAAGAAGGGTGACCCGTGCTGACGTGTCAAAAGGTGTTTGGATGAGTTTATTTATTTATTTTTAATATATTCAAAATTTTCAAACGCTAAAACGTGAATAACTTTCTCATACTGACTCGGATTTGGATGCGGTTGGTTGTGTTGGGATCGTGGCGGAATTGCGGACGTTTTGGCACTAACCTGGCTGCGTTTAGAGACTATGAAATTTTGGGCTATGGTTGGACGTACGATCAACAAAATACCCAAAGGTGTGTGATTTTTCTCACTCACGAAATACTGAATTATCCCCATATTTATTGAATTAAATTATGAAGTAAATTAGGTTGCATGGTTGTGTTGGATTGTTGATGTGTTGTTTAAAATTGAAATGCAAGTGCGTTAACATTCAAATTTAAGTTAATAATCAGTTATTTAATTTAATTTGAATTTCTAGTTTGAAATTCGAACCCTTGCTAAATCCTGAAACAGATTAATGCTGATCAGTTGAATGGAATGATGGTGATGGATGTTGGTTGGAATTTATTACTGAATTTATATTGACATTGTTGATGCCCCTATTTCAGTATATTGTAGTGCATGTTGATTTGTGACGATAAATCCCATTTACCCTTGATGTTACGGGCATCTAATGAACCCGGGATTTATCGATAAAATAAATTAAGAACACAGAGTGAAATGATAAACCTCTGTGACCCTGATTTGGATTGAAATGATAGATCCATCCTTGAAATATCGAGAAAGTAAAATTTAATCACTTTGCCATTGGATAGAAAATTCTATACAGACATCGGTTGGTTAAGTGATTTTCAAATATTTGGAGATTTTATTTGACAGAAATTTCAGTTAAAGAAATGAACCGATACTCGATAAACCCGTTCTTGTAAAGGACCTGAATCGCAAGTGTTATTTAAGTGGTTAAGAAATTGTTTCCAAAGGAAGTGTAATTCTTTAAATAAGATTTGAATAAAATCTGAACTCTCAAATTTAGGTTGGATTTGAATGAAATATGTATTTGAATTTAAATTTGAAAAGAAGAGAGGATCGAGGAATATGGGTTGAATTTCCCTAAATCGAAGATTTGGGATGAATGGCATTTGAAACAAGATATTGAATTTTATAACTTCATGGAGACTGGAGTATGGGTTCAAGTATTTGAAGTTCGGAAGAAGGGGAAATTTTGATTAAAGAATTTTATTATATATATATATATATTTGCAATGTTTGAATTCAAATAAGTTATTCTTTCCTTAAAAAAAATTTATTTAACCTTTACGTAGAGACTATTTATTTTAGTCAAAAATTTTCTTATATTTTTATTATTTAAACTAATTTGAAAATTTTATTTTATATATGTATTCCTAATGATATGAATTATCTTACTTTGTTTAACCATTATTTCTATACTTATACGTTATATAAAGATTTTATTTAAAAAGCATCTATTTTCAAGTTATGTCAAATGATCGTAAATTTCTTCCGAATGGAAAATGCGGAATTTAAACCCCAGTTCGAGATAGGGTCGAGATAAGCATTCTAATATGGAATCAACTTTAACCATTTTTATATGGAAAGGTAATTGATATGTATTCGAATATATTAGATTCCATAAACGATGAATGAGTGTCATGGAGATTTATACTCCTTTGAATATAAATGGATTTAGAATTCAAATCGATTTGAGATAAGTATAACCTTTGAGGTAAATACATTCTATTTGAATATAAGTCAATTCTGAAATATTATATGATTTTAATATAAGAAAATGGAAAAATATTCTAGTTTAGAATATAATCGGTTTGGTATGATTATGACCTTTTGATATGAAATTGTTTTCTTTTTTATATAAATTGGTTCGGAACAAAACATGATATTTGGATATAAAACGAACCTTTGAGAAATGTAAAAGAACCAACCGATGTGAAAGATGTAAGCGTTGGTTGTTAAAGAGACCGGAGTCGACATAAGGCATACTCTCTGTCAGTGTCAATACCACTTTGATAACTGTGAACGTTATGACGTATCCAGAACGAGTATGATGATTGGGAGGCGATTATTGAATCGAAAGAGATGAATGACAACGAAATAGCCCTGACCTTCGGGTCAGAATGGAAATGACTAAAACAGGAGCTATACCGTGACTAACTGAGGTAGCACCTTTGATCGGACACACTTCTTCGATGCTATTTCTATGACTAAGATGATGATGATGATTTGGGCCCATTTATGACTTTGGGAGTGTGTTCCGAGGTGGGCGGTAGTGGCTGCTATGCGTTACCACCGGTCCGGGAGTGCAATTGGTAGAATCCTACCCTGGGCATTGCCTCGAGTGCCTTGTCATATATATCCATATCGAGCCCATACAATTTTGATTTAGCATTGCCTTCTATGGAGTGCCCTCTGATAACACCAATACGGTGAATTTACGGTACTGTATAGACTGTTGATGCCTATAAACGACGTAAGGGTAATATGGTAATCCCGCTTACGCTATTTTCAGTATTTATACTTTACTGGATAGACACTATCATAATAGCGTACTATATTATGTATGTATTAGTTTAACGGATCCTTGAGAGATGGAAAATCCCGTAACATCTCCTGAGTTACTGCACCCATGATACTGATGTTATTTCGTATTTTGATTTGACTAATATGAGATGATTTAGTGCTGATCCGAGTGTTTGTTGTGTTTTCTTTTTTATGCAATACGCTCGGGTCAGCAGATGTTGCAGTTAGCAAAGAGACCTTGCCTTGGAGGACGAAGATGAAGTTTGGCGTATATATCTATTATGAGTATGGTTTAACCACTGCATTATTTCCGCTGCTTATTATGTACATCCGTATGTATATGTAACTCTGATAATCAATGTATATATATTTCAAATTTTTAAAACACTATCTGTGTACTATATGTTGTCCTTCCGCTGTGAGATTCTGTGATTCGTTTTCTTCTTTCTCCCTTTTCTTTTTCCCAATAACTTCCTACATTTGCGATTTGGTTGGGTCGACATGTGTGGTTTATTGTCGATTTGAACGGTCAAAAATATGGGTCGTTACAGTTGGTATCAGAGCGATGGTTAGCGATAACCTTGGCTATGTTGGGAATTAACTCATTAGAGATGGAGTTAGAAACGCTCTAGAATGAGTTTGAGTGATATGAGAGAGCGTACTTGTATTTGGTTATAAATTGGTTTATATTATGTTGAGTTGTTCTATTGAATATTTATGGATTCTGGCCGATATATGGGACACCATAGAATCGATAGGGATCTCTAAATAATCGAACAGAATGATCGATATGATATGGTTTCGATTTTTATTTTAAAATATATCAAATATATATTATTGGTTCAAGTATGTATGTATTCGTTTTAGTAGGCGGTAATGTTAAGTTATTACCTATTATGGTTGAGTAGATAATAATTATAATAAGGAAATTTAATGTATCTAGAAATAGTTGAAAATGATACCTTAAGTATAGTTAGGTGAGAAGGATTCGAGATTGAAGTAGAAATGAACTTGAAACTTGATCCTGGGGTACTTTTGAAATAGTTTTGTCAAATTTTAAATTAATATCGATTTATAAGTATTTTCAAAGGACTGGTTTAAAGGATTTTTTTTTAAAAGAAATAAGTGTGTAATGCCTTCTTGGACATCAGAAATGACTTCGGTAATGAGTGCACGCATTATCGACGTTTATTATGAAGTGTCTAAGTGGGGGAGACCACTCCGTACTTTCATGACTTGTTTGAAAAGAATTTTGGATCTAATTTCATAGGGTATGTAAAATGGACTTTTGACTTAACCAGGATTGAAATTTATTTGTTTTGTTAATTAAAGTTTGGATTTCAATGTATGGTACATTTCTATAAATTTCATAAATACATATGTATTTTAAACTTGGTTAATAACCCGGAGTCAAGCATTTGGGTTCGTCTTAATTAATGGTATCAACTTGAGTACTAGAGTAAGTCCATTCATTAGAACTTTGATTTTGAACCAAGGAATGGACTTAAATATTTTAAGGAGGAGGAATCGTCATTTAACGCTTAAACGGGGACAATAATTTAGTTCAAACAAACTCCAAATCGGTCGATAAAGGTGTTAAAAGAAATTGAAAATTTACCATGGAATATAAGTCAACCAAAATCGACTAGAATAAAGTGGAAAGTTTGTTGTGTAAATAAATTGGCAATGGGTCTTGGATTGGAATAATTGATAAGTGGATTCAACTAGTTCGAGAAGAAACAAAAGAACTTAGGTTAGATGATAAAATCTAAATGGTCGATAAAGTAAATTTGAAGAGAATAAATGGTGAGTTAGAGTACGTGAGAATGAATATATATAGAAAATCTAAATGGGTTAAATCTCATTTGAACGATATATCAAACATGAATCTAAGTGTGGGCGATGGATTGAATGGAATATAAATCATCTTGTCGTTTGAATATAACTTGGAATGGTAGAGTAATCGAGTTAAACAAAGTTAACTTAAGAATCGAATAATAATGGTTTGAGAACTAAGTATAAAAAAATTGGAGTCCTGAATAGTCCTTAATAAAACTCATGATTTGCAAATCAATAAATAAGTTGAGTTAATAGAATAGTTTAATTTAAATGAAATGGGAATGAGTGATAAGGTATAAGAAATATAAAACCAAGGTTCGAATTGATTAAATTGGGATATCGAGAAATTGGAGCTAAGTCGATTCATTGAAGTTAAATGAATTAGAATTGAACCAAAAGAAAACTTTGAAATATTTAAATGGTTAATTTAGAACCAAACGTAAACGGATGAAAATGAGGTGAGTAAATAATAACTGGAATGAATAACAATCGAGACTAACTTAAATAGAGGATTATCGAGTATGAGCAAACAGAGTGATAATCGATTGAATACGAGTGAGATTGAGTATGAATATCTTAAGGCAACAAGAGGGTAAGTCATAAACTTCGTCGACTGAAATGAATCGGAAATATGAAAAGTTAGAGGAAATTTAAACTGAGGTTGGATATATAAAAATTCGAATATCAAAAGAGTTGGGATTAAATGCATTAAATTAAGTCGAAGGACTAAAATTAGTGGAAGTGAACTTGAAAAGTTAGATTGGTCGATTGGAACTAAATATAAATAAGGAATTAGGTTAATAAATTTAGTAAAGGGAAAGAAACTTAAGAAATGAGTTAGAGCCGAGTCAAGTGAATCGAATCTATAAGAGTAACTCAGAAGATCGTATAAAGATCGGTTAAGAAGTAGTACTTAGAAAATAAAATAAATAAGAAATGAAATTGGAGAATCGATCCATGAAAATGAATCCATTTCTTGAGCAATGAAGTGATAACATTTTGAAGTGTTTAAGGTTTGCAAAATTTTGAAATTGGAAAGGTTGGAACTACCAATAAAAATGAAGCGAGGTTAATGCAAAAATCTGAAATATACGTTAAGCTGAAGTAAAATGAGCATAACTTTTGAACGAATGATCGAAATTCGATGATTCCAGACTCTTCGGAAGCCTTATAAACTGAGCTAAAACTTTCGTTCATAAAGCCATGTCGAATTCCTATGTTTACTAAGCTAGAATGCAAGTTTTAGTCGTAGTTGTATGTGCAGGAAATTTAAAACCGAAGCATATGTGCATATTATTTTGACCATAACTCCCTAACCGAGCGTCGGATTTTGATGTGCGAGTACAATTCGGAAAGGCTAGAAGGTAAACTAAAACTTTCTCTTAATACGTTGGGCGAAATTCTAATGTTTAGAAGGCCAAAAACTGGGTTGAACAATTCAGACCTGCATTTTCTAGTGTGCGGCTGAGGCGTTCGCCTCCACTAAAATAGCAATAACTTTTGAATAAATCATCTGAATTCGATGAATCCGGACAATTCGAAAAGCCTGAAACAAATGCTACAACTTTCCCTAGTATGTTTTAGTCAAAATTCCCTTATCTTAAGGGTGATGAACTTCATTTTGTTTGCTGGCTTGTCATGGATATGTTGGTTTTAGGGATAAAAGTGATTTATGTATGTTGTGCAAGTGCATATGCTTGTTATATATTGTATATATGCTTGAATCTCATATGTATGCGAGTTGTAAGAGGGGTAAGGAAGTGGTATTGCGCTACGGAGCTCGCTTACGCTGTACGCTAAATGCTAAGGTAATAAAATTTACAAAATAAACGCTAAGAAGGTACGTATTTGAGTCATATAGTTTGGTAGTTACGTATATATGGTGCTTTCCCCATTTTGGGATGCCTCATCATATAATGGGATGATGTCTGAGTTTATATGTATGTTGGGATTTTTCCCAGGCCTCTCCGTACAAAGGAGATGCTGCCGAAATTTTCCGTGATTTCGGAAGTTAGAAAAATTTTGAGTTTTACAACCTTATGACTTATTTTATAAATACTACTTTATAAGTACGGAATTGAAAGTATGATTTCAATAAATACCTTATTCCGTACTCTTTTCGAGGACGAAAAGATTCTAAGTGGGGGAGAATGTAACGTCCCATAATTTTCAGTATATTTAAATTTCAATTTGAAATAAATAAATTGGAATATATAGGGAAAATCAAATTTGTGTTAATTTTTAATGATGATGATTGTTTAAATTGAGTAAATATATTTTGAAATTTAGTTTTTGAAAAGCAGTAATTTGGAATTGAATATTTAAATAATTAAATAAATGTAAGTGAGTTAATTTAAAAAGGGAATTCAAATTTAATTGATTTAATGGTGGAATTTTAAGTCGTTAATTTATAACTAAAATTTCAATCAAGATTCAAATAATCAAATTATGATTTGAAAATGTGTGAAACTTATTTGTAGAAATTATTTAAGTTATAGTAAATTTGAATTCAATGAATATTTAATTTGAATTTAAAACGGTTAATCGAATAATTGAATATTTAATTAATTAATTAATGATGAAAATTTAACTGTTTTGGCGACTGTCTCGGAATTCGACGAAACTGGTGCCATCGGAACCGGAACGGTAAATTATTGTAGAGTTTCAATCTGCGTTAAAATCCGACTTACCGTTTGGTCGTACGAGAGAAATTGTGAACGAGATCATTGTAAATGGATAATTGAGTGCTTTAACATTTGGGCCTTCTCTAATTATATAAATAAAGTCCATCTTCACCTCACCAGCTCATTTTCACTTTCACGTATACTTTTTCTCTACCTACTCTTTCTCTAATGGCTGGAAACTTCAAAAGAAAAAAAAACCTTAGGTTCAAAGGAAAATACAACTCAAAAATCAAATCTCTCCAAACTATATCGTATTATATGTCGATTCGAAGATCTCGCTGATACAAACCTAGGGGAAATCTCAGTTTCGACATGCAGTGAGCAGGTTGGTCATAAAACGCGGTCAAAGTTGCTGGATTTCGTAACCCTAAGTCTCAATTTAGGGGTTTTCGATTTTGAAGTTAATCGGAGAAATTAAGACATGGGTTTGGTAGAGTGGAGTCATACGAACATGTTGGTGGTGATGGGAGCTTCTATCGTCAAGCGATTCGTCGGATTTTGGTCATGGAAGGGCAAGATTGCATTTTGGGTTTGACGCCGCCGGAGGTGATAGGGGCCACCGGAGGTCAGGCCACGGGGTCAGGAAGGTGCGGCTCGGAAGGGGCTTTGATCTGGAGGTGGTCGCTGGTTATCTCGAGGTCGGAGGTGGTGGCAAAGGTCAGTCAAAGTTAGGTGCGAATTTGGGTTCTCCGCGGGTTACAGTAGCAGGCACGGGCGGAAGAAGGGTGACCCGTGCTGACGTGTCAAAAGGTGTTTGGGTGAGTTTATTTATTTATTTTTAATATATTCAAAATTTTCAAACGCTAAAACGTGAATAACTTTCTCATACTGACTCGGATTTGGACGCGGTTGGTTGTGTTGGGATCGTGGCGGAATTGCGGACGTTTTGGCACTAACCTGGCTGCGTTTAGAGACTATGAAATTTTGGGCTATGGTTGGACGTACGATCAACAAAAGACCCAAAGGTGTGTGATTTTTCTCACTCACGAAATACTGAATTATCCCCATATTTATTGAATTAAATTATGAAGTAAATTAGGTTGCATGGTTGTGTTGGATTGTTGTTGTGTTGTTTAAAATTGACATGCAAGTGCGTTAACATTCAAATTTAAGTTAATAATCAGTTATTTAATTTAATTTGAATTTCTAGTTTGAAATTCGAACCCTTGCTAAATCCTGAAACAGTTTATTGCTGATCAGTTGAATGGAATGATGGTGATGGATGTTGGTTGGAATTTATTACTGAATTTATATTGACATTGTTGATGCCCCTATTTCAGTATATTGTAGTGCATGTTGATTTGTGACGATAAATCCCATTTACCTTTGATGTTACGGGCATTTAATGAACCCGGGATTTATCGATAAAATAAATTAAGAACACAGAGTGAAATGATAAACCTCTGTGACCCTGATTTGGATTGAAATGATAGATCCATCCCTGAAATATCGAGAAAGTAAAATTTAATCACTTTGCCATTGGATAGAAAATTCTATACAGACATCGGTTGGTTAAGTGATTTTCAAATATTTGGAGATTTTATTTGACAGAAATTTCAGTTAAAGAAATGAACCGATACTCGATAAACCCGTTCTTGTAAAGGACCTGAATCGCAAGTGTTATTTAAGTGGTTAAGAAATTGTTTCCAAAGGAAGTGGAATTCTTTAAATAAGATTTGAATAAAATCTGAACTCTCGAATTTAGGTTGGATTTGAATGAAATATGTATTTGAATTTAAATTTGAAAAGAAGAGAGGATCGAGGAATATGGGTTGAATTTCCCTAAATCGAAGATTTGGGATGAATGGCATTTGAAACAAGATATTGAATTTTATAACTTCATGGAGACTGGAGTATGGGTTCAAGTATTTGAAGTTCGGAAGAAGGGGAAATTTTGATTAAAGAATTTTATTATATATATATATATATATATATATATTTGCAATGTTTGAATTCAAATAAGTTATTCTTTCCTTAAAAAAATTTTATTTAACCTTTACGTAGAGACTATTTATTTTAGTCAAAAATTTTCTTATATTTTTATTATTTAAACTTATTTGAAAATTTTATTTTATATATGTATTCCTAATGATATGAATTATCTTACTTTGTTTAACCATTATTTCTATACTTATACGTTATATAAAGATTTTATTTAAAAAGCATCTATTTTCAAGTTATGTCAAATGATCGTAAATTTCTTCCGAATGGAAAATGCGGAATTTAAACCCCAGTTCGAGATAGGGTCGAGATAAGAATTCTAATATGGAATCAACTTTAACCATTTTTATATGGAAAGGTAATTGATATGTATTCGAATATATTAGATTCCATAAACGATGAATGAGTGTCATGGAGATTTATACTCCTTTGAATATAAATGGATTTAGAATTCAAATCGATTTGAGATAAGTATAACCTTTGAGGTAAATACATTCTATTTGAATATAAGTCAATTCTGAAATATTATATGATTTTAATATAAGAAAATGGAAAAATATTCTAGTTTAGAATATAATCGGTTTGGTATGATTATGACCTTTTGATATAAATTGGTTCGGAACAAAACATGATATTTGGATATAAAACGAACCTTTGAGAAATGTAAAAGAACCAACCGATGTGAAAGATGTAAGCGTTGGTTGTTAAAGAGACTGGAGTCGACATAAGGCATACTCTCTGTCAGTGTCGATACCACTTTGACAACTGTGAACGTTATGACGTATCCAGAACGAGTATGATGATTGGGAGGCGATTATTGAATCGAAAGAGATGAACGACAACGAAATAGCCCTGACCTTCGGGTCAGAATGGAAATGACTAAAACAGGAGCTATACCGTGACTAACTGAGGTAGCACCTTTGATCGGACACACTTCTTCGATGCTATTTCTATGACTAAGATGATGATGATGATTTGGGCCCATTTATGACTTTGGGTGTGTGTTCCGAGGTGGGCGGTAGTGGCTGTTATGCGTTACCACCGGTCCGGGAGTGCAATTGGTAGAATCCTACCCTGGGCATTGCCTCGAGTGCCTTGTCATATATATCCATATCGAGCCCATACAATTTTGATTTAGCATTGCCTTCTATGGAGTGCCCTCTGATAACACCAGTACGGTGAATTTACGGTACTGTATAGACTGTTGATGCCTATAAACGACGTAAGGGTAATATGGTAATCCTGCTTACGCTATTTTCAGTATTTATACTTTACTGGATAGACACTATCATAATAGCGTACTATATTATGTATGTATTAGTTTAACGGATCCTTGAGAGATGGAAAATCCCGTAACATCTCCTGAGTTACTGCACCCATGATACTGATGTTATTTCGTATTTTGATTTGACTAATATGAGATGATTTAGTGCTGATCCGAGTGTTTGTTGTGTTTTCTTTTTTATGCAATACGCTCGGGTGAGCAGATGTTGCAGTTAGCAAAGAGACCTTGCCTTGGAGGACGAAGATGAAGTTTGGCGTATATATCTATTATGAGTATGGTTTAACCACTGCATTATTTCCGCTGCTTATTATATACATCCGTATGTATATGTAACTCTGATAATCAATGTATATATATTTCAAATTTTTAAAACACTATCTGTGTACTATATGTTGTCCTTCCGCTGTGAGATTCTGTGATTCGTTTTCTTCTTTCTCTCTTTTCTTTTTCCCAATAACTTCCTACATTTGCGATTTGGTTGTGTAACACCCCACCTCTGCCAGGGTGGCTCTTGCAAGCGACTCTGACTTTGGTGGGGCGTTTTAAAACAAGGTAAACATGCATAATGATATATCAAGGCAGAACAAGAACATGTGTATATATATATGTAACCAGAGTAAATAACATGGATAAAACAGCGGAGGATTTTCAAACTATTTCAAATCAAGTCTTAGTACAACCTCATGTCAATTTTCCAAATAAAATAAGTCTAGTACATAAACAACATCATCTGAAAACTAAAAACATAAGTAGCTATCCCCAAAGCGGAAAAACCATAGCGAGCTCAAGTCCAAAGTATACATGAGCTATCCAAGAAAGCGGGTAGGATCCAAGCTAAGCTCCTGTATTCCCTCTCTGAGAACCTGGGGGGGGAACGGAAGAAAAGAGGCGAAAGAAAACAGGTCAGTCAAAAAGACTGAGTAAGCCCTACTACAATCAATGTAAACTGATAAAGTTAACTGACATGAGCAGCAGGTATGAACATAAGGATAACAACATGATGATTAACTATCAAGGTAGATACGGGTGCCATCGCATAATCAGGATTTAAAGTTTTGCACCACGGGTGTACTAGCAAACTAACATAACAGGTATTGATCCCTCAGCCCAAACTTTGGCCCAATAACATGAGGTGACCTTAATACAAGGTCCAGCCCAACGGTCTAGTCGATCGGCTCCCTATAAACCTAACACATCAAGTGTTGGTGTCCATACGGCCCACATATGGTTGTAGTCAGACTGTGCTGGGTCCACCTTCGGGTGTATCAAGCCCTCGGGTGTCAACCCCAGACACTGAAGCAATAATGCACAGTCTAAACCTACTGGTACCCGTGCCTCGAGTTTGTCCAATACCGGACTACGTGCACGTCCGTAACCCGCCTGGACCCGCATCGCTGTACCACTCGGCCATCGCTTTGGTCGCTTACATCAGTCCAGTAATCGTGCCCCGCCCTAGCCTAGCCTCTAGGGTTGTGATGATACCAAACTGGGATTACTGATGGAACAGACCACGTTGCTAGGGTTTCCTAAGAGGGTTAAGTGCGATTTAACCCTTCACTAATCATGGATTAAATTGGTTAAGTGTAACCGACAGTTCACCACTTAACCCCATTTCAATCCCTCGAACTCCCAAATGGATTAAATTGGTTAAGTGTAACCAACAGTTCACAACTTAACCCCATTTCAATCCCTCGAACCCCCAAATGGATTAAATTTTAGTGGGCCATGACTTAACCCTAATCATGAGGCATTAACTTAATTGTACCTTAACCTATCACATTAGACTTTGTTGCGGTTACTAGTTAAGCCGGTCGGGTCCGGGTAGCTTTACACCACAACTTGGTCTAACCTCGGGTCCCAGGTACACATGACCAACTTCTCACATTGGTTCCTATTGTTTGTAGCAACTAGTTAAGCCGGTCGGTTCCGGGTAGGTTTACGCTACAAACTCAACCCAACCTCGAGTTGGCCACACTTATGTTTTCTAAGTGTCATGTCCACTTTAATTTCAAAACATAATTACAAGTTTAACAAATACTTGGTAGACCTAACTTAATAGGTAAATTCCCAAGGGGTAGACCTAACTTAATAGGTAAATTCCCAAGTTCATGTTTTTATGTCTTTTAAGTTTACCCAACCCCAAACGCAATCCCATCGCTTACATATCGCAATAGCGCATAAAGGATAGAAAGAGGGAACTTGGCATAATCATGACATAAAAGTGTTAGAGCCACAAGTTCAACATGGTGGCATATGAAAGATTCATGTGTTCATACACTTGCATATTACATTTTTAGGCCCAAAAGCATGCATAACATGTTAACATGAACCACGTGACCATCCCAAACTTGCATAAGCATACTTGCATATCATATGACAACTTTGCATATCCAACTTGCATAATAAAACTTGCATAACATATATCAATTTGCATATCATACTTGCATAAACAAACTTGCATAACTTATGGCAACTTGCATATCATACTTGCATACTAAACTTGCATAACTTATGACAACTTGCATATCATACTTGCATACTAAACTTTCATAAACAAACTTGCACAACATATGACACTTGCATATCATACTTGCATATATAAACTTGCATAAACAAGCTTGCACAACATATGGCACTTGCATATCATACTTACATAAGTAAACTTGCATAAACAAACTTGCATACTTGCATAAATAAACTTGCATACTTGCATAAATAAACTTGCATAAACAAACTTGCATACTTGCATATCATGCATTTAACTTCAAAGTTCAAGTATGAGAGGAATAGGGCTTACAATGCTTATGCGGACTCAATTGAGTATAGCAAATGTAAGAAACCCCTTATGCAACAAATTAAAACCCCAAAAATGCAAGCAAACTTGATCAAGACTCCTCCTTTATGATGACAATAGAGAAACAAGACTTTAATGCAAGCTAAAGAGGATCATACAAGTCTAAATACACTTGTATGCATGGAAATCTCTTAGAAATTTGCTTAGGAGTTGTATGAAGAGAGTGGAGGCCATGAGAGGATGGATTTTGGCATAGTTTAGTTGCTAGATTGAATAATGAGTGATTTAGGGTAGGTTAGGGTCTTATTTATAGATTAGGTTAGTGATTTAGACCATAGGATTAACCCTAGGTTGAATTAGGTCCATCAGATCTCGGAATCCTCTAGAACCAAGCCCCCCAATCAAGCCCAGATCAGAAATGGTGCGCCAGGCAATACTGCCCGGCCACCCCCTGTCGACAGGGCTGTCGACACCCTGGGGACCCTGTCGACAGGCCTGTCGACATGCGGGTCCTGGGCGGTAATTTTCCCGCATGCGCCAGTTTGCCCTAACCCTTGTTTTTAATTTTAAAATTTAAATCTGTTTTTACTTAGGAATTTTCTGCAAACTTCAATGGGCCTTAACTGGGTCATACGGACTCCGATTTTCGAAAACTCGGACTCTATTTCGCGTATTTTTCCGAGACGAACGTAATGGCATAGCTCGTTTCCCTTGATTCAGATTTTAGAATTAAATTCTGCCTCGATTTATGTTATAACAGGTTATTGAAAATACGGGTCGTTACATTCTCCCCTCCTTAAAGGATTTCGTCCCCGAAATCTTCAAGTTAGGAAGAACGTATCCTACCATCCAATCATCCATCTACTCAAAGCATCATCCACGAGCATTCATTGTCCTTACAAGATTCTAAATGCTGGATGAACATATGCGAAGGTGTGTGTATATGTACTTATCTAATGCAAATATCATCAATGCGGATTATGTTAGTGAAATGAATCCATATGTATGCAATTCCTAACATAATGTATAACATCTATATGTGTGCACATAACATACACCCATATGCAACATCCATGTGATAACACACAATTTTCATCCATGAATAAGCATAAACACTCATGCATATGCAATATGAGGAGTGTGCGAGCCGATCTAGTGCCTAATCGTGTATAATGCATCCACGAGCAACCACTTGCAAACACTTGCAACCACTTGCAACCATCAAATATAACATGTTTCAAACACATGTTTCATCCAAAGGGTCTCTACCTAAGGATCTCATGACAAGATAAACACGATAAACTAGATAAACTAGATAAGCATGGACAGAGAGATATGCTCAGAAGATAAGCAAGACAAACTCCTTTTTGGATTACAAGAAATCCATTCAAACTCTGACATATAGTACTAACCGATGAGTCATAACCCGCTTATGGAGTTTACAACGGAAATAAGATCGAGAATGGGACCGAGAGGATATATACAAAAGATAACTTGCAAGCAAGCTCCACAGTAAAACAAGGATCAAGGATGCACTCTTAAAAAGAGATATGGTGCGCGTGTCTAGTCTTCACTCTTCTTAGTCACGTTTCCTTGAGCTTAACTCCACGGTGCTTTGACCGTCTTTTACTTCATGATTTCTTGGCTTCCTAACTCCTATTTCCCAAATCGAGTTGGGACTCGTCGCCCCTCGTCTTCCTTTTCCACTTATTCTTCTTTCTGTATACTTGGGTTAAACATAACTGTAACCTCATGATTTCATGCAAACTCTCCAAAATTCACTAGTGAATCCTGGATCTCGTCTACTTACTATAAAGTATTCCACGCAGCAGAACTTTTCTTGAAAATACCAATCCCCGTTGCCAATTGCCCTATAAATGTGATTTTCTATAACTCAGGCTTAATCGAAATGAACCATCCGCCTATAGGCCATACCTAGATTCAGTTGCCTACCCATGGCTTCCTGTAGGCTCTTTCAAAACTGGCCAACTTCTTGAGGGTAAACCGTTGCTAATCATGACGCAGTCCTCTTGCTCTTCACCGGACTGAAATGAGCACTCTTCGTGAGCCTACCTATTATGACCCACATACCCGTATTCCCTTTCTTTGATCTAGGTAGTCCATCCACATAATCTATCGAGATGTTTTCACACTTCCCTTGTGGAACCTCCAATGGGGGTAATGGCCCACTGGGCTTCTATGACTTGGCCTTAACCTGGTGGCACAACATGCATCCTGAAACCAACTCGGCCACCTCCTCGAGTGATGCGCATCTTCAAGAACCTTCTTTACCAAGCCTTTCACTCGAGGAACACATAATCTCTCATCGCGCCTTAGTCATCCCTTGTCATCTATAATATATCTAGCGAGGTGACTTAACATCTTGCCTCTAATCGACTGGTCCATGTTCTTGACCAACTGCGGGTCTTCTTCCTGTGAAACCCCCTTCTTGATCCAAAAGAGTAAGTCTAAGCTCAGGGAATGCTAACTAACTAGCCAAACGGAGAAAGCTTCTTACTTCAATTGCCCTCCTCAGAGTTTTCCGGCCTTAAACCGCAACCCCTTTAGCGGAATCCACCGCTAAGCCTTACTTAGGAACTATGTGCCCAAGAAATCCAACTCCTTTCCTCCAAAGTGACATTTGGAGAACTTGACCTTCAATTGGTGGCTCTAAGCGTATCCATCACCTCCTTGAGATGTCTAACATACTCTTCCTTGTTCTTTTGAGGAGATCAGAATATCGTCTACTACGACCACGACAAACTTGTTTAAGGACTCCCTACCCATCAAGTTCGCGTAATATGCGGGTGCCTTAGTCAAACCAAACAGCATGACTAGCCATTCCAAAAATCCATCTAGAGTTCTAAACTCAGTCTTGTCAATTCCATCCTCAGCCATCCTAAGCTGATGGAATCCGGTAGCTGGATCAAAAGAAAACAGATGCTCCTACAAGCTGATCAAACAAATCATCGATCCTTGGTAACGGTTGTCTATCGTTCTCACGAAAATCAACACATAAGCGAAGCAAACTGTCCACATTAGTAACGAATACTACTGGAGCACCTTACTCGAAAATGCTTCGTCTTAGGAAGTTCTTCTCAAGCAACTCCTTGACTTGCTTTCTTAACTCTCATCTCGTGAGGTCATGTGCCTAACCGGCCACGAAACTGGCTTGGTATTACCAACCAGGTAATGCGGAAATCTATCCCACGTCTAGGGGTAACCCCTTTACTTCCCCAAGATATCAGGATATTCTCGGACCACCCTCACCGATTGCAAACTATCGATGGACGAGTCGAGGGATTTCAACCTAACATGACGGGATCTATAGGGTTACTAGAAATTTCTAGGGTATCACCGAGGCGGATCATGAGCCTCACAACCCTATGCCCAAAAACCAAGAATGGCTCCAAAACAGGACAACCATTCCATGCCCAAAACCAACCCATATCCCCTGAAACCGAGAATATAAACATCCCACGAAAATTCTATACTCAAGATAGAAATTTTCAAATCCACCCCGACCACAGACAGTTGGGCGGAACCCCCAACTGGATTTGAAACACATACGGGATCATCAATCTAGGCTAGTACTAAGGTGCAAACTATCAACAAGATCAGATGAGATAAAACTATGCGATGCACCAGAATCAAACAAGGTACGAACTGGAAAATCAGAAATATATACAAGGCTTTCAACAGAAATACTACCTCGATCGGGAACTGGAGCAGCATTGAGAGCATGAACTTGCCCTCTCGAAGGTCCAACACGCTGAGTCTGACCCTGGCCTCGCCCTTGCTTCTTCGGGCAATCCTTACTGAAATGTCCAGTCTCACCGCAGAAAAAGCATTCACCATTATTCCTTTTTCTCTTCCGACAATCCTTGCTAAGATGGCCAACTGAACCGCAACAATGGCACTTCCTCTTGTTGTTCTTGCCCTTGTTCTTGTTCTTATTGCCTTGACTGCTCTGACCGCTTGGATTACCCTGATTTCCTTTCCACTGGGAATCAGTCTTTTTGGCTTGAGTGTCATTTATCTTGATCTCCTCCTTGTCACTCCTACTCTCTTCATTAAGTAGGGCCATATTCACCAAACTCTCAAAAGTTTCCCCCAAGGGTATATGAGTCATGGCCAAACCATGTAATGGCTCGTTCAATCCTAGAGTAAAGTATAGGGCCTTCTTCTGGGCTGTGTTAACTAAGTCTAAACCGACCTGAGCCAGTTGGTTAAACTGATCTATGTATTCCCTAATAGTCATGTTCCCTTGCTTCAGTGATAGGAACCTTAGTCCAAACTTTCACCGAAAGTCTTCCCAAGTCTCAATTGGCCTAGTAACGGTGGTGACCACCCACCAACGTGCAGCTTCTTCCTTTAACAACCACACTGCTAATAGAACCTTCCTACGGTCACCTATATTAAAGAAGGTAAAAAGGTCTTCGGTTTCCTTCAACCAATTCCTTGCCTCCACATAAGTCTCGGTTCCAAAGAAATTTTTGCAACCCATCGCCTTAAAACCTTGGCAAATCTCTGCGAAGTCAGTCTGAGGATGCTGAGGGGAAGGAGGAAGAGGAACCTCAGCGACAGGTGGAAGAGGAACATCAACTACCGGAGGAGAAGTAATATTTGCGGGGCCGGCTTCAGTCGCCCTAGCCTCCAAAAGTCTCCTATACCAGACAGGTACGTGTACTCCCTCCGGAATGGCAAAGTTATCGGCCATACTGAAAATGAGGAAAGAGATAGATTCAGAATGGAGAAAAACGAAGGAATTTTGCTAATGGCTTCTTGGGGAATAGCCTTTAAAATAAACTAGACTCTCCTTTGGAAAATACTTTATACTTGATTTTGAAAATAGTTTTTTTTTTCTTTTCCCAAAAAGTTTTCTAAAAACCTTTTTGTTCCTTCTCGTAAACCATATGCTCTGATACCAAATGTAACACCCCACCTCTGCCAGGGTGGCTCTTGCAAGCGACTCTGACTTTGGTGGGGCGTTTTAAAACAAGGTAAACATGCATAATGATATATCAAGGCAGAACAAGAACATGTGTATATATATATGTAACCAGAGTAAATAACATGGATAAAACAGCGGAGGATTTTCAAACTATTTCAAATCAAGTCTTAGTACAACCTCATGTCAATTTTCCAAATAAAATAAGTCTAGTACATAAACAACATCATCTGAAAACTAAAAACATAAGTAGCTATCCCCAAAGCGGAAAAACCATAGCGAGCTCAAGTCCAAAGTATACATGAGCTATCCAAGAAAGCGGGTAGGATCCAAGCTAAGCTCCTGTATTCCCTCCCTGAGAACCTGGGGGGGAACGGAAGAAAAGAGGCGAAAGAAAACAGGTCAGTCAAAAAGACTGAGTAAGCCCTACTACAATCAATGTAAACTGATAAAGTTAACTGACATGAGCAGCAGGTATGAACATAAGGATAACAACATGATGATTAACTATCAAGGTAGATACGGGTGCCATCGCATAATCAGGATTTAAAGTTTTGCACCACGGGTGTACTAGCAAACTAACATAACAGGTATTGATCCCTCAGCCCAAACTTTGGCCCAATAACATGAGGTGACCTTAATACAAGGTCCAGCCCAACGGTCTAGTCGATCGGCTCCCTATAAACCTAACACGTCAAGTTTTGGTGTCCATACGGCCCACATATGGTTGTAGTCAGACTGTGCTGGGTCCACCTTCGGGTGTATCAAGCCCTCGGGTGTCAACCCCAGACACTGAAGCAATAATGCACAGTCTAAACCTACTGGTACCCGTGCCTCGAGTTTGTCCAATACCGGACTACGTGCACGTCCGTAACCCGCCTGGACCCGCATCGCTGTACCACTCGGCCATCGCTTTGGTCGCTTACATCAGTCCAGTAATCGTGCCCCGCCCTAGCCTAGCCTCTAGGGTTGTGATGATACCAAACTGGGATTACTGCTGGAACAGACCACGTTGCTAGGGTTTCCTAAGAGGGTTAAGTGCGATTTAACCCTTCACTAATCATGGATTAAATTGGTTAAGTGTAACCGACAGTTCACCACTTAACCCCATTTCAATCCCTCGAACCCCCAAATGGATTAAATTGGTTAAGTGTAACCAACAGTTCACAACTTAACCCCATTTCAATCCCTCGAACCCCCAAATGGATTAAATTTTAGTGGGCCATGACTTAACCCTAATCATGAGGCATTAACTTAATTGTACCTTAACCTCTCACATTAGACTTTGTTGCGGTTACTAGTTAAGCCGGTCGGGTCCGGGTAGCTTTACACCACAACTTGGTCTAACCTCGGGTCCCAGGTACACATGACCAACTTCTCACATTGGGTCCTATTGTTTGTAGCAACTAGTTAAGCCGGTCGGTTCCGGGTAGGTTTACGCTACAAACTCAACCCAACCTCGAGTTGGCCACACTTATGTTTTCTAAGTGTCATGTCCACTTTAATTTCAAAACATAATTACAAGTTTAACAAATACTTGGGTAGACCTAACTTAATAGGTAAATTCCCAAGGGGTAGACCTAACTTAATAGGTAAATTCCCAAGTTCATGTTTTTATGTCTTTTAAGTTTACCCAACCCCAAACGCAATCCCATCGCTTACGTATCGCAATAGCGCATAAAGGATAGAAAGAGGGAACTTGGCATAATCATGACATAAAAGTGTTAGAGCCACAAGTTCAACATGGTGGCATATGAAAGATTCATGTGTTCATACACTTGCATATTACATTTTTAGGCCCAAAAGCATGCATAACATGTTAACATGAACCACGTGACCATCCCAAACTTGCATAAGCATACTTGCATATCATATGACAACTTTGCATATCCAACTTGCATAATAAAACTTGCATAACATATATCAATTTGCATATCATACTTGCATAAACAAACTTGCATAACTTATGGCAACTTGCATATCATACTTGCATACTAAACTTGCATAACTTATGACAACGTGCATATCATACTTGCATACTAAACTTGCATAAACAAACTTGCACAACATATGACACTTGCATATCATACTTGCATATATAAACTTGCATAAACAAGCTTGCACAACATATGGCACTTGCATATCATACTTACATAAGTAAACTTGCATAAACAAACTTGCATACTTGCATAAATAAACTTGCATACTTGCATAAATAAACTTGCATAAACAAACTTGCATACTTGCATATCATGCATTTAACTTCAAAGTTCAAGTATGAGAGGAATAGGGCTTACAATGCTTATGCGGACTCAACTGAGTATAGCAAATGTAAGAAACCCCTTATGCAACAAATTAAAACCCCAAAAATGCAAGCAAACTTGATCAAGACTCCTCCTTTATGATGACAATAGAGAAACAAGACTTTAATGCAAGCTAAAGAGGATCATACAAGTCTAAATACACTTGTATGCATGGAAATCTCTTAGAAATTTGCTTAGGAGTTGTATGAAGAGAGTGGAGGCCATGAGAGGATGGATTTTGGCATAGTTTAGTTGCTAGATTGAATAATGAGTGATTTAGGGTAGGTTAGGGTCTTATTTATAGATTAGGTTAGTGATTTAGACCATAGGATTAACCCTAGGTTGAATTAGGTCCATCAGATCTCGGAATCCTCTAGAACCAAGCCCCCAATCAAGCCCAGATCAGAAATGGTGCGCCAGGCAATACTGCCCGGCCACCCCCTGTCGACAGGGCTGTCGACACCCTGGGGACCCTGTCGACAGGCCTGTCGACATGCGGGTCCTGGGCGGGAATTTTCCCGCCTGCGCCAGTTTGCCCTAACCCTTGTTTTTAATTTTAAAATTTAAATCTGTTTTTACTTAGGAATTTTCTGCAAACTTCAATGGGCCTTAACTGGGTCATACGGACTCCGATTTTCGAAAACTCGGACTCTATTTCGCGTATTTTTCCGAGACGAACGTAATGGCATAGCTCGTTTCCCTTGATTCAGATTTTAGAATTAAATTCTGCCTCGATTTATGTTATAACAGGTTATTGAAAATACGGGTCGTTACAGGTTGGGTCGACATGTGCGGTTTATTGTCGATTTGAATGGTCAAAAATATGGGTCGTTACAAGATTTCACTGTAGCAACTAAAAGGAGTTTGTTGAAATTGAAGTGGTGGAGTTGAGGAGTAATAGTAGGTTTCAACAAGTTGTTCGGGGGTCACGATTTCCAAAACAATGACGCAAAGAGAAGGAGTGCATCACTGTTAAAATTGGAGTGAGGCATTTGTGTATTTTGAAGGTTCCAGGTACGCGATGGCAACTTTTGGTTAGGGTTTGTGTGTAAGTCGTCGCTCCTTCCACTGTTTAGATCTGGAGGAAGTTAGAAAGTGGTCGGGCTGGGTACTGGCAACGTTTTGAATGACCATAGTTTTTGTTTTCCTGGAGTTGATACTGGGGACAGCGAGGTTGATGAGAGATTGTCAAGGAAAGGAGATTAGGTACTGATCCATTTTTGTTAAATTACGAGTTAATGCCAATTTAAATCATATCAATCTCTTAATATTTATGACTTATTTATATGTGATTAGAATCAAACAAAATGAATTGCATTATGACAAACACTATGATGTAAAGCTGGAATTGAATTTGTTCAAGTTAGTGGAATTTCTGTAAAATTAAACGATGTTTAATTTTAATCGAAAAAGATCATGTCCATGGCAACCGCAAATCAATGTGAGTAAAATCTCACTCATATTTTTATTAAGAATTTATTTTATTCATTAAAATAATTTTTCGTTGGTTGTTTACATGCACTGAAATATTATTGTTGTTATTAAAAATATATTAGTTGTTTTGGATTGGTATTTGTGGCTATTATATATATATATATATATTAGTGATTGGATAGTTCCCGCAGTACCATTAACGGATGCCCGCAGTATCATTAGTGGATGACCCTATGTGCCCCATGCTATGATAGTGGATGACCATCTATACCGCGATATCCTGCCTAAGCAGGATGGGTATTATTTATGTTGGCTAACGTCTGTGGATGTAAGAAAACAGGTTGGAGGGATCCAACTGGATTCCTCAAAAATATTACTATTTGTTTGTTTTCATATATATTATCATATATGGTGTGTTAGAAAACCTGCGGTTGATAATTGTGTGATTAGATTGGTTGAATATCACTAGCCCTAAATGTTGATTATAAAAGTATCATGAAAAGGGGTTTTTAGATTTAAAATGGAAAATCTATTTTTTCTAAAATAGAATTTGAATTTCGAATGGACTATAAAGATATTAACTTGTTTTGAATAAATAAAACAAGTATTAAATTTATAAACGATGTTTATAGAATAATCAGGGAATTGAAATAAATTTATAAACGGTGTTTATAAATAAAATGGAATGATTTTCATTAGATAATCAGGGAACTAAAGTTAATTTATAAACATTGTTTATAAATGAAGTAAAATGATTTATCATTGGATAATTGGGAAAATGTAAATACAAGTGTGAATTTAAAAAGGGAAATTTATTTTTCCAAAGTAGAAATTATAATTTCAAATGGATTTGAAATGAGACTTGTTTAAATATATAAACAGGTAATATAAATGATGTTTATGAAGAAAGGTGAAAATTATCATTTGGATAATTTAAAATATTTAAGTTCGAATATGAATTTAAAACATATTGGGAATTGCGTTAAAAGGGAAACGATGAAATTTATTGTGATGTTCGGAATGTAAGTTGAATTAAAATAAATCCAAATGGATTATGATGAATTCGACTATATTGAATTTATAAAACCAAATTATTTCCAGAAAGGGTATTAAATTTGTAATAGAAACTAAATTAAATATGAAAATAGATTCTACAATTTTATTTATAACTTGTAAAAATAAAATATTCCAGTAGGAATAGAATTTCAAAAGGCTTTTGAAATGAGAACTTGTTTTAGTTTATATAAAACAAGGAAGGGAAATTTATAAACGATGTTTATAAATAAGGTAAGATAATTATCATTAGATATATTTGGCATTTAAAATTCAAGTATGAATTTAAAAAGGGATTGGAAAACGTTTCGAAAAGGGAATGATAGATTTTATTCGGGAATTCGGAATAAAACCTGAATTGAGATAAATTTGAGGATTTACAATTAGAATTCGATTATATAGGACTTTATAAATAATTTATTTATAAAAGAGAATTGGAATTTAATATAGCAAATTGAGTATAAATAAATTTATAACCAAGTAATGAATAATCGACGATTTTAGATAATTGGAAATATTAAGTTGAATTGGGAAAATTGGATTTAATATATATATATATATATATATTAGAATGAAGTTGAAATTTATTATAAACGGTGTTTAAACATTTATATATATAAATATAATTATCACGAACTCGTCGCAGCGCGATAATTCGTGATTTGGCGTTTCGAACTTCAATTGAGTATACATAACTCAATTTAAGTCGGAATTCTTTGAAACAATAATCATCGGGACCGGTTGAGTAATAGTTTTCTAATGGAAGAGAAAAAACTACATTTCATCTTATAGATTTTGAGTTATGTCAAAATCAGATCTCCAGATAATAGCGCCATAACCATTATAAAACCACAACGGTTTATTTGATTAAATAAAAGGATTTTAGGCAAATAGAACTTAGATTTACATTAGAAAAATCCAAACTTGAGTTGTAAAATATATCTGAACTCAAGTGGAGTAATGGATTGATTTTTGAAATAAAAATAAGATTTGTATTTAATGAATAGAATTAACTAATTTGAATAATAATTAGTTAATGAGATTTTGAATCGAAATTGGGCCTTGAATAAGTGAATTTGATTTGTAAATTTATATTCAAAAACGAATATGAAACCTAAGTTGAAAATGGAATTTGACTGGTTTATAAAAAAATTAAAATTTTATTTGAACGTGTTATGTTTAAATAAAAACTGAAATAGGAAAAAGAGCTAATTGAAGAATAAATTAGCGAATTGAGTTGAAAATGATCGGATAAAGTTGGAATAAATTAAGAATAGAAGTATATAGGTTAGACAACTATGGAATAAAGTGTATGAAGACTTTAATATTGTGTGCCTGACAAAAAGGTACATGTTTAAAATTCCTTATGAGTTTTTATGCACCGAATCGGCACGCTGCTTGGCTTTTTGACTTTCTTTTGAATGGAAAGGGTCTATAGAGGCAAGTTGTGGTTTGAACTATTGACCGATACAAAGGATGTGCTGGCAAAATTTTCCGAAAATTTAAGAAGTTAGAATATTTTTAAGAAATTTTGATAACTGGAAATCAATATATCAATATATATAGAATTCAATAAGGAAATGAACTTAAAATAGAATATTATAAATAAAAAGGAAATCAATAATATGGTAATAGAAAGAGAAATGTATATACGTTTTAAAAATGAATAATTGGCTTTATATGATGTTGGTTATTCGGGAATAGTGGTCTTGTCTATTTTGGAGTTAAGGATGTTTTCAGTCAAGGCCTGAGAGGTAATTATACCCCAACTTGATTGATTTCATTATTAACCGATAAATAATAAGATTCGGTCTCGAAGATAAATGTTTGAATAAGATTTAGTTGAATGCAGTATGTTGGGTTCTTGTAACGATGTTTTACACAACATTCGTTTTAACCCAAGTAAGTGGTATTTTGGAAATATAATAATAAATATTTCCTAAGTATTGAAATGAATGGTCGTGAAAAGAGATAAGTAATTGAAATGTTTTCCGATTATTATTAGAAGATATTTTCTAAATATAGAAAATAAAAGAAGGCGATATATGGAAATGTTTCCCAAATAGCGTAAGAGGGCAAGACGATTATTGAAAATATTTAGTTAACAAATATTGATAAGGAAACGAAGAAGTGATTTAATTAATAAAATATTAATTAAGGGGTCCAGTGAATGTTTAATGCTTTGAATGGATGTTTGTTTTCTTTGATAGTTAAATAACCGACTATCGAAGTATTTGCCAATATCGGTGTAAATATGGAGAGATCGGTTGGATTATTATCCGAGAACCACTCTGTATTGGCAGTAGCATTGCGAATCAGATTACATGCAGATAATCGAAGAAGAGTAAAGTGCAAGGGTTTTTTCTGTTAATCCTAGGTAGAAATTGCCTATGACGGATTAATGGAAATTGTGCCTTCAGTTCCGTTCAGCCCAGAACAAAGAGTACGGATGAGTGTCTGATAGAGTATTTCCAATGATCGCATATGTTGGTCTGTATAAATATATATGTTGGCGGAGAATTTATTCTCTTAGCATAATATCCAGAATATATTTGTGCAGTCAATTTGTGATTAACGGATCTGACAATGCGACATTCAAAGTGATTGTGCTATCAATGAAATGTAAGTAATCGTAGCCTCAGGCCTCAACAACTGGGAAATGACAAAAATCGGGCACGCAGCATGGCTAAGTGGGTAGCTCCCAATTAGCATGTATCATCACCTATCAAGATAAATTCATTTCGTTCTTTATTTTATTCGATGTTGTCCCATTCGGGAAAACGGTTGTTGATCCCAACCGTTGGTGATATACATTCGATATACTTAAGCGAAATGAGTGGTCGATCATGTGTGGCCGGGTTACAAGATGTTCTTGTTGAACCAAGTGTATTCTCCTCTAGAGATACACTATCGGAAATTAGTTCCATACCTTGTCATAGTTGGAAATTCATTACCCAATAAGTGCTTGCGGTTTTTATTGTATATTATATATATATATATATATATATATATATATATGTGTGTGTGTGGAACGTGAGATGCAAACGTTCCACTAGATTGTTAATTATTTGATTTAGACACTATTATAATTTCGAAAGAGTTTTGATATAAAGATTATTGTTTCTTTTAAAAAGATTTTGGAAGTTAAATCATGTGTTTTGGGTTCTCATAAGGGAAAAACCTGTTCCGTGTTATACTGCGTAATCTTATAAGATATCATTTATTTTCTCAAACTATTTTAAAGTGTTTACTCATGTCAATCCAATGACTGAACCAGAGTTTATTTTGTTTTACCTAAACTTAAGTTCCCAAATTTGTATAGGCAGTCAAGTAGTTCAAGATTTTGCAGATATGTCTAAAGGAGCTTGGAGCGGGAGGCTTTAGTGTTAGATATATAGTATTTTTATTTCCGCTATGTTGTAAGTGTTGTACTTCGATAATTGTATGTTGTACAGTTAAAAATTTTGTATTTCAAAAGTTATGGTATAATATATTTTGTTTCACTGCAATGTGACATTCTGTGTTGTTATTTGTGTTCTTCTTCTATCTTTTTCTTCTTAAAAAAATGATTCATATTTCTGTGATATTTGGGTTGGACGTGTGATGTATGTAATCAACTCAGATAGTACGACAATTCGGTTCACTACAAAAAAAAACCTTTTTATCCCATTTTCCTTTACTAATTTAAACATTTATTTTAAGCTATCGTCTCAGCTAAAAATCTTTTTTATAACTTAGTTATAAAACTCGGTTTTAATATAATACCATTCATCAAATCTTTTCAAAAATCCAATTATATTCCAATATCATCTTTGATTACTTACATTAATGAATCTCATTTACGAACTGGATCACTTACATCATTATTCATTAATATAACGATCTACTTCATCATTAACTATCATAGAAATAGTTAACTTCTTATTTAACTCAATTAAATATTAAATTTCCTTTTAAGTCTTACTGAAGTTAAAATAAATATTTGTTAAACTATTTTATTAATTAATTATCCCTTTTTATTCAATTAGCCACGCTTAGTATTGGATCACATAAATGGCACGTTAGTATTAGGCATAGCTCAGAGTGAGCTGGTACAATAATGTGCCACATAAATTGTATAAATATTTAGGCACCTATGTAATTGTTGGGGGTCTTTAATCACAAAAATTTGCACATGTGTGTGTGTCTATATATATATCAAATTAGGCGTGTTTATATTTAACTTAACTTGACTAATTATATAATTAACATTTCTAATTACCTTGTATAATTATGATTAGGGAAAAAGTCTTATTTCCCATTCTAATATGCATGCAAACGTGGGATTCCCTTTTGTTATGCCCAACCTTTGGTTTGCCAACCTATTCCTTAGCGCAACAGTACTCCATCTATTCATCAACACCCCATTTTTTTCTTATCTTTACAAAGCCCGACCCAAAAGCTATGTCCAATTCTGTGCTACATCCTTATTTCCAGAACCATGCTCTCCGCTTTTCTCCTCCTTCTCTTCAGTTTTCGTTTCTCTCTTTCATTACTCTACCCATTCTCTCCAAACTGCAACTCCACCGCTTCTCTGTTTCAACGAACCCACACCACCCTTGTATATGACGTGCTCCCCCATTTATAACTCCTGCTCCCATGCATTTTTATACATAAACGTCACTTCATGTATATTTCCCACCTGACATATGTATTTCCCGCGTCGTGCACGAGTTTCAACTGCCACCCAAGCCATTGCTACGCCACCGTACTTCACCAGAAATAAACCACTTCTGACCAGCCTTGCTTGCCAATGACATGCATCAAACCATTCCACTTCACTGTACCAAATCCCGACTATATTCCTTCACACACATTGCTTTTACTCCGTTCCAAAAGTATACTCATTACACACTACAGATCATGGACCCTTTTTGTAACGACCCGGAATTTTGGGGGCCAATTTAAAATTTTTATTTTAGAAATTTTAATGGATTTTAATGTTTAAATAATTTATATTAAATAATAATGACTAAAAATTTATTTTAAAACAAATAAATTTAATTTAATTATAAAAGGAGTTTAAAACAGCGCTGCAGTTTGAAAATTTGAATTTGAACTTTGACTGACTGTACAGGATTCATTTTAAATCAGAATTGAGCGAAACCAGAAATATTTAAATCTGTTTAATCATATCTTTCTAACGAATCTGAAAAACTGAAATTTCGTTTTAAAAATCAAAAGCTATGTCTAGTTTAAAAGTTAGAAAAGTCGTTGTAGAATTTATATATATTTTAATATAATATATTAGCCTTAAAAATAGCCATTTCGCAAACGACCTATGTTTTCGACGAAACCACTTTTGTTGGAACTGGAATGTCAAATTATTGCTAGGTTTCAATTTTCAAAAAATTTCGAATTAATATGTGAGCGTGGCAGAGGAAAACGTGTTTTGTCACTTTCGGTCAAATTTAATCGACTAGAAAATGGCCATTTTTCAAACAGTCTCAGAATTCGACGAAATTAGTCTCGTTAGGACCATATCGTCAAAACATAACTAGAAATAATTTTTCTGTAATTTTTAGAGCCAGTATGTAGCCCCGGTAATTTAAAATGTAAGTTTGAATTTAATAATTAAATGATTTATAATTAAAATTAAAGAAAAACATATCGTAACAGCCGAATTGGGTTACGAAACATATTCCAATGTGTTCAGGGTGGGGGTATTTAGCTAGGGGCGTCATTCGTTCGGTTCGATTCGGAGTTAGTATCAATGAACAAACATTTTCTTGAATTAAAATAAATAAATAGTATAAAATACCGTATGGAATACAGTATAAATACGGAGGGTATACTCTCAACCCTAATATCCAAATACACAGCCGCCATGTCCTCCTTCCAATGGCCAGAAAGCACCCAAAAGAAATCGATTCGTTCTTCTAATCGATGCAATGAAAATAGAAATCTCCAAAAGGAAATCGAAGAGGGGAGTGAGCCCCTCAATCTCAACGGCTATGATGGGTTTTCACGTTCTGGATTAGGAGAATTTAGCCCTCAAACAGGCAGAGTTCGACCTTGATTATCGCGCTCTGGGGGGTTGCGAGAGGGGAGCGGCTCTGGGTGGTGGTGACTCTTGCGATGGCGAGTGGGGTGGTGGAGATGGATGGTCCTCCGGTCAACGGTGTTGGGTGCAGCGTCGCTTTCCTCAACTTGAACGATGGGTTCTCGTGATGGCAGAAACACGATGTAAAGGGGTAGTGGTTAGAGAAACTAATCCATGTAATTAATATTAATTATTAATTATTATTTTTAGTTAAATTGTTCAAATAATTAAAATGATGTAGCATCTTCAAATTAGAACGGAATTAAACGAAACGAAGTTCGTTGGACTCGTGCTGATGAGATCTATAGCATGGAACTGATTAGATCTGAAACAGAGCAAACCAGAATTTGAGGAAAATTTAGATCTGAACCACTCAGATTCAAACCATCGGTGATAAATTCTCTTTTATATCTTCTTAAATAATTAAATTTATTTATGATTGTGTTATCACCGATACACTGTAAAATTCTATTTGTGATGAGACGTGATTTGATTCGATGATTAGTGTTGTATAGATCTGTTGATTTGGTGATATGGGGTTATAATAAAATTGTCGAAACAAGTCTATCCTTTTTATAAGAAAATTGTTAGAACACATCGACCATTTTTGTTGTAATAAAATGAGTGCAGCAAAATTGAAAGACACTATTTTTATCGTTTGGTTGAATTAGAACATTAAACAAAAATAAATAAATGAAAAGAACTATTCTTATCATTTTAGTGAATTAGAATCAACAAATTATAGAGTTGTAGTTTTTATCGAATTAGAACCAATAAAAATATAAATGTTCATTTTATTCAATCAGAACCAACAAAATATAAAATGTCACTTTTGTTGAAATCAAAATATCATGTTATTTGTTACATTTAAACAAGGAGGGTTTTGTGTACAATACAATAGGAATCATTTTTATTGTCATTAACATACATTAGAATTGGTATGTTAATTAATAATCATTTTTTTTACCGTCATAACGTACACTAGAATCTGTACGTTAACATAATAACCATTTTTATAGTCGATACATACATTAGAATCTATGTATGAAATTTAAAAGGGCATTTTTTGTCACTTTGAAATAAATGAAGTTAAAACAACATTTTGCTTCAAAATGTACATGGTGATTAAAAACCACATTTTGCTTAGAAATGTATATTGAGATTAAAAATGTCATTTTGTATTAGAAATGATCTTTTTGTCATATTAAAAGGAATTATTAGAAATGATTATCTTTGTCATACTAAAAGGAATGTATATTTTGTTCACATAAAAAGGATTAAACAAGATCATCACATTCTATTTACATTAAAAGGATCCAACAAATTATCACATTTTTGTTGAATTGAAATTGATCAAACAAAATTTACATTTTTGTTAAATTGAAATTATCATTTTTGTTTACATCAAAAAGGAGATTCATTTTTATCACTTTGAAAGGAATGAAGTAAATTCATTCATTTTGTCACTTTGAAAGGAATGAAATAAATTCATTCGTTATTGTCACTTTAGAGAAATATATATATATATATATATATATATATATATTTACATAAAAGGAACGAAATAGAAAATGTATATTTTTATACATTAAAAGGATGAACTAGAAAATGTATATTTTTTTTTACATTAAAAGGATGAACTAAAAAATGTATATTTTTATGCATTAAAAGAATGAACTAGAAAATGTATATTTTTATACATTAAAGAAGAATGAATTGAAATTGTATATTTTTATACATTAAAAAGGTATTAGAATAAAAAGTACATTTTTGCTAGAAAATGAATATTAAAATAAAAGACGCATTTTTGTCCAAATATGTTTATAGAAATAAAGTCACATTTTTGTGTTAAACTTGATTAGTGAAATAAAGTCACATTTTTGTGTTAAACTTGATTAGTGAAATAAAATCTCATTTTTGTGTTAAACTTGATTAGTGATATAAAGTCACATTTTTTTGTTAAACTTGATTAGTGGATAAAATTAACATTTTTGTTAATTGGACCATGTTAAACAAAATTTACAATTTTGTTATTAAATGAGGATTTTACAAAGATCACATTTTTGTCATTTAATAAGGATTATTTAAGAATAACATTTTGTATTAAAACATGTTCGTGAAATGAAAATGAACATTTTTATATATTAAAAAGGACCAAATAAAAATGAACATATTTTGGTCATTAGAAAGAATGAATTAGAAAATGTATATTTTTATACATTAAAAGGTTGAATTAGAAAATATATATTTTTTACATTAAAAGGATGAACTAGAAAATGTATATTTTTATACATTAAAAGAATGAATTAGAAATTGTATAATTTTTGTACATTAAAATAAATTGACAAAATTAGCATACTTTGTTACATTGAGAAGATTAAACAAAAGTATCATATTTTATACATTGAAAAGGAATTAGACAAAAATTACAATCTTTGTCACTTTAAAAGAATTAGAATAAAAGAGACATTTTTGTCATTTCAAAAAGAATGAAGTAAAATAATCATTTTGTCATTTAAAAATGAATGAGACTGAAAATATACACCTTGGTAAATAAATAAGAGTCAAGATTTTTATTGTCATTTGTTCACAATAAAAAGAATTGAAATATATGTTTATGATATTGAAATGTTTGATGTGTTAAATATATTATTAGTTGAATATTACACTGCCATTTACAAGTCATCCGACTTGTTTATGTGATTGAGATGATAATTTTTACACATCGCCCAAGTGCACAAATATTATTTGTTTGTTGGATGAAACCCCACACGGGTGTTGGGATGATGTTTGATCTACACTAGTCCCAATGTTTAGGGTAGAATCCACTTTGGGCGTTATTTGGATGCTTGACAATTATTTATAATGATTATCAATTACATGCAATATATGGTTGTTGATTGAGTCACATTCCAATAATGAATATTCTAGAAAAGAATATTTTAGAAAATATCTTAGAAAAAGAACATTTTAGAAAAAGAATATATTTTAGAAGGATATATTTATTTATTGAGATGAACTAGTTAGTAACTAGAGTAAATCATTAAATTAAGATTTAATGAAGTTTTCCAATTTGTTAATATTTAATTGAAATTAAATTAAATAAATGGAATTTGGGTTTGTCGTGAATAGTGTCTTAAATAACACTGTTCTTAAAACCCGTATGAAAAGAATAATCTTTTATTTCTGATTATTAAAGTTTTCAATTATATTCAGTGATTGAAATAAGATGAAATGTGAGTTGGGTTTATTGTGAACTATGTTTTTAAGCGACATTTGTTCTTTAACTCAACTGACAGAGAAGAATATGATTTGGAATTTGTAAATTTTTATTTAAGATTTAAATGGGAATTTTCCAAAAGTCAAGTTTTCCAATTTATTATATTAGATCAGAATTGAATAGAATTCGAATTAATTATAACCGAGATAAGCTTCTTTAAAAGAAAACCGATACTACATATGGAATTTAAAAGGCTTTGTCGTTATTCCATTTATATTATTGGTCGGATATAGAAATTTATAACGATCATATATTGATTTGATTTCTGTGAAGATTCCATATTTTATGGAAGATGATGTTGGGTTTACTGTGAACTATGTTTTAAATGACATTAGTTCTTTAACCCATTTAAATATAAGATTAATTTCATAAATTTAATTAATCATTGAATAATGATTTGTGGGATTTAAAACCAAATGGGGTTTTTAATAAATCTTTAAAAGAAAAGGTTTAAGGATAAGTTAAAGAATTTATCTTTGATAAAATATTGCGAATATTTTATTTAAAGAATATTCTGAATTGGAATGAGCCGTTGGATGTGTTTTTAATAGTACTTGATTTTTAATTATAAAATACGTGAATTATTCGGAAAGACCGGGTTTAACCCATTCCGAATAATTACTACGATGATGAAGAGTCGAAGATGAAGACGGTGGTTGAAAACCGACGATCTTCATATCGAATGGATGTGTTGCTACAGAGACCCTTGATGGGAGTAGCTACCTTGAAGGGGCTTCAGTGGTGGCTGTCCGGACTATTGTTGATTGTTCGGATTTGGTTTTCGCTCAGACCCAGAGCATAAGCTAGTAAATGGATGCGTGTCTGACATTGGATTTCGTTCCATGTGAATTAAATCGATTTATATTAATGTATGTCTGTTTGGTGGTGGAGGATTTATTCTCTACTTAACACCCTGGTATATATTAATAGTGATTGATCACATGGCGTGAATTGTCAATGTGGCACGCCAAGATGCAATTGATCAAGGCTTTTGTTGAAAAGCAGGGCTTTGTGGGATGATCAAAGTATAGCCTATTATGGCATAACTTTGTGTATATCGTGACTTCGCGAGCCTCACACCCCGGTATGAGTCAAAAACGGGATATGGACCGTAGGGAGTGCACACGTTTCTTTCTAGCTAGTGGTAGTGTCAGTGCTTAAACTAGCTGGCATTTTACTTATGTGGATGATGGATTTTGAGACGCCTCGGATTTTTATAGGCCGTTAGTGGTCATACTATAGGTTCAAAGGAACCGGGAAGCGTGTGTTCAGGCATAACTAATCCACTGCCAATAGGCGGGGACCGGCCCTACCGCTCCAAGGGTTCACTGCAAGGGATCCTGAGGCATTTGCTAGAGTGTCTAGAATCGGAGAGGATCTTGCCCCAAGCCTCGACTCATGATGGAAATCCAATTTCCAATACGACCTTGCGGTTTTGATTGTAGAACTAGTATGGAGACATAGTAGGATAGGGTACTACGCCGTCTATGATTAATACATTATGATTGAAATTGTTTTTGAAATATATATATATACCCATAGATATACACACTAATATTAAATCCGTTTTAACGTATCAAGCATCTTTTGACCATTATAAGGTAAAACCCTATCCTCCGGTTTGCGTTGCATTGTGTGATGGGACTTGAGTCTTATAATGGTTTCATTTTTCTAAAAAGCATTGCGTTGTTTAAACGACTTACTTTATTTTATGCACTGACAATCCAATGGAGTAAACCCGTTCCGCGTTAGCGGCGTGGTCCTGTGATTAGCCTCATTATTAGATAGTTAAGTTAAGATTTCTCATACCAGTCCCATGACTGACCTGTAGTTTGTTTCACTGGCAAACTCGGTTGCCCATATTTTCCACACGGGTAGTCGAGTAGCTTTTTGCAGATATATTTACAGGATCCTGGTTTACAGCTGAAGCGGTATTCGGAAAGCTCTGTATTCGTGTATTCCCTTCAGTTGTATATTTGTAATATTTTTCTGCTGCTATTTAAGTGTAATTTAAAACTCTGATATTATTGTATTTCTATTGTAATAAGTATTCGTACTCTGTTATATTCTTGTACTCTGACGTAATTGTTGTAATCAGCAATAAAATGTTCTTCAGTTTGTGTTCTGATGTTTATTGTTCTCAAAGCTATCCATGCCTTTCCTTTACGGGGAAGTTTGGGTCGTTTCACTTTTTTACATACATATACATACATATATATATATATATATATATGTATGTGTGTGTATATATGAGGACACAGTAGGTTTGATTTTTCATTTAAGAGTGGAGTTCGGGTTTGCTTGCTTGTTGGAAGGAAAACTGGGCGACAGCTATATTATCAGCCATGTGAAATAGGAAGGAGAGAAAATAGTGTGGCAGCTGTATTTGTTGTGCAAAGGAGAAACAGCGAAGATATAGGACTTCTGATTTGAGAATACACAGTTGCGTCATTTCCAGAAGATAGCAGGATCCCTTACTGTTTTAATACAGGTAGGAGGCAGTTGGGTATGCAAAAGCTAAAACCTTAGCTGTCGAATTGAAAATTCATTTGCAGTAGGATAAAATCCTTTCTTCTTTTTCTCTCATCAATCCTAACAAGAATTATTAAATACATGTGTAGTATTACCAAACAGTAGGCACATCAAACAGTGAATGGACACTGTGCTAAAAAGGGTTTCACATTGCATGTACATGTGTATATGCAATGTGGCTAACTACTATGAGTGCTGTGGGCAGTACCAACTAAAACCGCAGGAAATCCTACGTCTAAAAATTGTATGAACATGTAAAATTTATTATCCTAATTTTGACTTTTCAGTAAATGTACGAGAAATAGGGCAACTTTATCTGGATCGACATCATATATATTTTCCTATTTCTAATGACAAATCACCAAGCTAATACATTGACAAATATATGCGTATCAGGCAGACATATACATGGATTTGCAGCGTGAAGTCTCGTATCAATAGCTGAGAAATATTCAGCTTTAAGCAAGCTGAAAAGAAGTTTGGCAGCGGAAATATCCTAGGAAGGGAAAGATAGGGTGACTGTGCATACTCATATAGGTCTGCAAAAGGTTGGTGTGTTGTTCACAGTTTTAGAGTAGATAGGCAAGTTTTTGATTTATCGAATGGTAAATATTTTGGGTAGGTAACATTTACCTAACGTTGCGGTGAA
Organism: Allium sativum; assembly: GCA_030737875.1. NCBI lineage: Eukaryota > Viridiplantae > Streptophyta > Magnoliopsida > Asparagales > Amaryllidaceae > Allium > Allium sativum. The sequence continues at coordinate 414,293,536 of CM060913.1, read as the reverse complement.
GTAAGAATAGTTTATTTATGTTTTTATTACGGTATTAAACTTTACCGTTAACTGTTGTTTACCGCCAACCATCATATTCGTATTGCCACACGCAAGCTCCGAAAATAATGAAAATAGACACACCGTTACGTCTTAACGTTCCGGTCCCAATGAAATTAATTTCATTGAAAACCGACTTTGTTTGCACTATGAAGCTATTTTAATTTATCGGTTATGCACCAATAAAACAACTCTGATTTGCTCCAAATTGGAAATCTAGCAATAATTGGCTATACGTATTCCAATAAAACTCGTTTCGTCAAAAATGGAGGTCGTTTGAAATGAAAACTATTTTTAAAGCCTATATAATATCGATAAAATTATTAATAAATCCAAATAATTCTAAATTAAATAATAATAAATTATTATTATCATTCATCTCCAAATGGAATCTTGTACAGCTTCAAAATAAACAAATATATATTTTAAACTCAATATTTGAAATTCTGATATTCAAAATATATTAAAAATCCTATTTAATATATAAAATAAACATTATCGTTTATTAACGAATCCTATAGCGAATATTTGAAAATTTGAATTGGACATAACTAAAAATCAATAAGCTGAAATCTCTAATTTTCTCTTACATTAGGAAAATATAATCAAATCGATCCGGACGATTCTTGTTTCACATAATTCTGACTTAAAATGGATTCTGCATATTCAGTTGAATTTCAAATCGTAAATTACGAACTCCCGCAATGTTTTTAGTTCGATTTACAATTATATATAAATTATACGTTCGAATTTCATTATATAAACGAATTATATATTATAAATCCATTTAAAATTTCAAATCAATTAAACATATTTAATATCTAACTACAAAAAATGCGGGATGTTACATGAAAGGAGAGGATGGTAAAAACAATTATTGCCATATCAGAAAGGGAATAGCAACAGACTAAATAAAAACGTTTTTTTAGCCAAAACTTTTGTCACTAATCCCTTGGCAATTGGTAAGGATTTACCAACTTCTTTTATAAATAGTAAATTATTATAAATTAATTATCCTTCGGTAAAGAAATTAAAATTAAATTAATAAATAAAATTGTATTTTTATTATAAAAATAGTAAAATAACGAAAAACTGTCAGAAAACTCCTACAATATTCCATCGCCAAAATCTGACACAATTACCGTCATGGTTTTTGCAGACCACCATGTTATATAGGAAATCCATCGCCGATTCCATGTGAAGCGGATACTGCCGTCACTATATGCATTTTTCTTGTAGTGTTTCCTCCAAATCAATCTCAATTCTGCGATTTACAGGATTGGTTTGGGCGTCTAGGAGAGCGTCCAGTTTATCCATCAAAATCTTATTCATACCTTCCGTCTGTTGGTTCAAACCAGCAAAACGACATCAAATTCTCCCCGAGTTACACCACCTCCTGTAGTTTGAGCCATAGTCAGATCGTTAGTTGGAGGAGAGACTACGGTATCATCAACAACATTCTCAGAAAGTCTTGCAGATTAATTGTTCAACTTCGAAGGTGTCATAATGTCAGACAACCTTCTAGTCTTTAGAGAAATACTTTTAACGAACTTGCCTTTTAGACCTTTCGAATCTGTAGTGAAAGAACATGCTTCAAAGCTTCCAAATCAAGGCTCTTAGCCTTGTGGTCATGAGTTCGAGCCACATGGTGAGCGCCAAATTGTTAACACCAAATAGGAGCTAACATCCAGAGATGTGTGAAAACAATTTTTGATTGAAGAAAAAAAAAGTTAAAAGCAGTAATTCGCAGAAAAGTACAACAGAAACCAGAGTTTATAGTAGTTCAGCCCCTGATTAGGCCTACATCCACTTTAAATATGCACTTTATTGATTTATCCATATCAAAATACAAGAATGATCTTCAATTACAATAACTTACCAACTCTACAGCAGAAACACACACAAATTCTACAAATATCGGTGATTATCATAATTAATCTCGATAATCAAGTCCGGTGAAGAAGTTTGGTAGTCTCTGGAATAGAATGATGCTTGAGATCACCAATGACAGAGCTTTGCATGAGAAAATCTCTTCACTTTTATGTGGAAAGTGGTTTGGTGTTTACAGGCGGAGGTGGGAGCATTTTAGAGCTCATGTATGGTGCCAACGACCCAGATAATGACCCTTGAAGAATCACGCACCCTCCTTCAAAGCAGCAAGTCGATATGTCTTTATTTGCATCGAGCATGGGCAACCCATATGGGTCGAGAACGACCCACGGCTTCTTTCCTTTGAGCGCGGCTTCACCACATTCGGGTCGCGTCTCTAAGCAACGACCCGTGCTGATGCGTGCATGCTCCGTGTTGGATGGAACATAACCGACCCATAGTTTCTAGCGAGCCGCTATTTTTCGACCAACCCGTTGTTTTACCGACCCACATGACTGCTTCTTTGCTCGACCCGACCCATTACATGTGCTGCAACCTAACCTAAGCCTTTGCTTCGCTTCCACCACCTTTAGCCTTCGACCCGAACTATCATTCGTGAAGATGGCCAGGAGAAGATCCATGAACAATGGATCGGGAATGACCCATTGACCTGAATATCTTCTCACTTCTTTGGAACGTGCGCTTTACAACATTTGGTTCGAGGGGATTTGAACCGAGTTAACAATTATCAAGTTAACAAAAAGTCTCGGCCTCATTCAATCAGTAAAATGTACTAAAAACATAAAAGAAAGATAAATACAAATCCAAAAACCATCAAGCTAAAATATAACAAGCTGGAAAATATATATATAGGTTTCTTATTGCATATAACAAATAAAAGCTACCAATAAAAAAGCTTTTTGTGAGATAACTAAAACAAAAATTACCTTGGATAATGTTAGTTCCAAAAATGGCTTTAACACCCAAACTAAGGATGATTTGAATGAAATAAGAAAAAAATGAAGAAAACACACACAATTTATAGTGGTTTGGCGTTAAAAAGCCTACGTCCACTTTAAATTTCTCTAATTGATTATAGGAGTGCGAATACAATAATTGTTTTCACTCAATTATACTCATACAATGAGTTCACTCAATATCCTCCAAAATATATTTTAAAAGATGATTGTGATCTGAGTAAAGTTGTGAAATTCGGCTATGGAGGAAGCTTGAGTTGAGAAATTGCCAAAAAATTCCTTTTAAATGACCCTTGTGGGTGTGTTTATAGGTGAAAATTTTCTCTGGAATGGTTCCTGTTCGGATATATGTGGCCTTTACCCCTGGAAAGTCGGGATCGGAGGTGCTAAGCTGGTGACAGCGCATCAGGTTAGTGGATGAACATGGGGGAATGGGCGCACAACCGTTTCGCTTCTTCAGGGATCGTGGGCTATAACTGCTGCACCTTCCTGTTTTCGGATCGGACGTGTAAGGCAGGGAAGGAATGGATCGGGCTTCTCCGAGCCGATCTGAGTCTGCCCTCGACCCTAGGTTTTCTGTTCCACAATGCTTTGGTTTGGCTTGGTAAACCCGATCTGACCCAGGCCTATGATGTACATTCTTCTAACCAATACTCTTCATCAATTAGTCTTTTAACTTTGTGTAGCCTAGTTCACAAAGTAGGCTAACATTTTGTCCCCTCGAAGTACGCTTTTATTGAAGATACAGTGTGCTTCGAAATAGTCCATACATCGGTTTCCAAATCAGAACCATTAAATCATCGCTTTCGTTCGCTTGTTGAGTTTTGTCATTTTATCAATTCACATCTCATGTTGTCTATATATACACTATGGAATGTACAAATTGCTTTCGTTGTTTAAAGTAACTCTGATAACTTTGTTTTGTGTCTAAGTAGCTCCTCTAGGTAAGCTTATATAATGTGGTCTTATGATTTAGTCCCATCCTCCACCAGACGCATTTCAGGTACAATATTGTAATTGATAATTATGCTTCGGATCGGGCAGGTCTTATCTAATCCAGCCCATGTTTCAACCGTCGATGTACAAAATGGGCTGGAAGGCTTTGTACTAAAGGGGCCATGGGCTGATTGGGTCGGGCTTCTATGTCTTGTCCACTAGAACTCGAAGGGACACCTACCCCCACTCGTGCATATATATATATATATATATATATATATATATATATATATATATATATATATACGTTTACCTACTCCTCTTGATCCCTTTATCTCCTGCCGTCGCCCTCTCCATTCTCGAAAACTCTAACCCTAGATCTTGAATCACGAAAGAATTCCCCCATTTTCTCAAAATAAACTCATAGGTAGAGCTCCAATTCATGATTAATTCTACTTTAATCGATTTCAATCTTAAATTTAGGGCCATCGGGATTATTCCATCCACCATCGCATCAATTGCGACGCGGTGTTTGTTATCTCCTCGCCATCATCATTGGCTGCTTGCCTCCACCTCGAGATGGTTGTGGAGGAGGTTAGATGTAGCATTAGACGAATTAGCTTGTAAGTGTTTAGGCATGAATGAGTTTTTGAGAGAAATGGGTTAGTTGATGTTGGGGAAGCAAAGCAGGAGAAGAGGAAAGAGAAAGGGATGGAATCGGTTTGAAGTGGGAAGCAGAAAGGAAGATAAATTGGTTTATCCAACCGGTTCGGGTTGGAGTGAGGAAGCTTGAGTGTGAGAAGGATCTGGGCATAGCATAAGTTCTCGGATCGGATCGGACCTGTGAAGGGTGCTAGGCTTCAGCACCTTATATGACTTTCATCCGATCCGGATCTAACTCAAGAACCTATGATATGAGAATCCGACCCGATCCAGATCGCTTAATGTGCTAATTCCCGACCTGAACCGAATTGTTTATACAACATGAGTCTCCATTTTGAACTACCTGAGGCCTTAACTCTTGACCCAAGTTTTTTAGCTCATGGATGCCCGATTCGAACCGAGTATTCAACATGAAACATGAATACACTTAATTCGATCCAACCAAGACTAAGCATTACTTGTCAACTCAGGGAAAATTAGGATAGAGCCTTCTACGCTGGACTTTGTAGATTTAGCTAACGTGCAACTTCACTTCAGATTACCTCCAATTGACGCTAACTTGCTATTATTATTATTATTATTTTCTTTAGCACTGCATTTATACCAGCACAATTTAGTTCACACACATGCACAGTGGGACATGGGCAATTTTACTCTAACTTCGGCTATTGCTTCCTCAATAGTTTAAAAATAATGGCTTAGACGCTCATCTAGATTAGCAGAAAGGAGAGAAGCCGTGGGAACATCTGAAAATCCTACCTTTGGAGATGTATCTTCTACCTCTGATCTGGACTACGATAGTGAGGGCCCGGACTATGAAATAGGAACTTATGAGAGTGATGTATCATCCGGGGACAACATCTCTTTAGGCGAGGAAGAAGAAGGAGGGGTTGGAGATAATCGAGCCTCGGATGAGTTCGGAAATGTTACTATTTTGGAACTTCCAAAGGATTTGGTCGAATCAACGATCGACAATGATAGGCTCGCGCAGATATGTCAAAAACATGGGATTCTTCGAAAAGATACAGAGTTGCCCTCAAAAACAGATTGTCCCCATAACCCACCGAAAGGGTACATGGCTATCACCAGGTTGATGTGCCTAGCTGGGAACCAATACCTCCATTTCCTCCATTCGTTGTCGATTTTCTGAGATGACTGCGGATTGCTCCCATGCAGCTTCATCCCAACTCCTATGCTTATTTGTTTACATAGCATACTACGAAACTTTAGGTGTAGAGCTTACTTTCAAGGACATTCAATTCTTTTATAATTTCAAATACTGGACCAATGACACCCCATATTTTGTATATTTTGAATCAATGCCAAAAAGAAAAATCATCACCGTTCGGTTTAGCAGCAAGGCTGGGGACCCAAAACCAGAATGGTTTTATATCAAGCAGTAGCACGGGTGTGCCAGAAAATGGATTAAGTCAAGTAAGAACCTCAGTTTTTATGTTCCAATTCCAGCCTTTATCATAATTACACTGAGCATTGTTTGTTTTCATTTGTAGTTCCTAATCCACCTCAAGAGAAGCATCCCATGCAGTTTGATCGCCTGACTCGGTTACTCAATAGTGACCAAAAATTCTTAACTATCAAGGATTGCTTAGTAGATGAGTACCTCCATTGACATCGTCTAATTACTGTAACTCGTAGCATAGGCCATGGGGAAGGTCCTTACGTGTACATACCACCAGTTGAAGGGCCAATCGATACTCCAGTTGATAGGGGAGAAAGCTCCATAGATACAACAGCATCCCTCAGGGATCCTCCTTCTCCCTCCACAACTCATGATGATATTTTAGCAAACATCATAGAAAAATATAGGGATAAGTATATTACTCCCGAGGATGCTGCTACTCCTGAAAGACCAATATCTCCGAAAGTGTTTTCGTTAAATACTCCTCAAGAAAATGCGGCTACTGGGGATGATTCTACATTTCGGTGTTTACGAAATATTTCCTTGCCCGAGACTCTTTACACATCAAAGGATTTCAGAACAAATCCCTTGACCTTCACTTCCTCAGAAGAAACCACTCCTGTGAAGGCTAAAGAGATCACACATACTGGCCTAACTTCAGGCTCTGGTTGGTTGGGGGGATATCACTTAGGATGCGCATAACTCATTGGCACTACACGTCACAGCACTTATACTTTGTGTAAACATTAGCCCTAAACTTCTTCACACTTTGTTTTGCAGGAATCATGGTATGTCCTAGCTACGATATTAGGAAGATCCGCTCTAGCGTGCCCTGACACGATTTTGACACTGATCTTGACCGTCGTGAAAGCCGCAGCCAGGATGATAGGAGACATTATGATTCCAACCGTCCTCATTCCTCGCGCTCTCGTTCTCCTCGTCGGTCTGATCCAGACAAGTACAAGAGCCAAAAAAGTTGTCATGAAGGGGACAAACAATCTTCTAAAGATTTGACTCTTCCCAAAGAGAAGGGTCCTTAGGAGAAGCAATTATCTAAGCATGCTAACTTACAAGATAAATCTAAAGTTCCTGAGAAGAGGTCGGCAAGTGAGATAGGTCCATGGTACCTGCCAAGCGGAGGATTATTGAATTATCTGTATCCAAGCCCGTGTCGCTCGACGACGAGAACAAGGCAAGATTAGAAAATCTAAAAATTTAATTTCCAGATCATTATTTTGACCGTATGGCGTTTGTTCCCGCGCTTGAACCTATTCCTCCAAATTGGGCTGGCGACGTTAAAGCAAAAAATCAACTTAATGGATAAACAATATAAAGAAATGTATAAGTATTCACGCAAGCTTTCTAAGATTATCAGGGATCTCATCACTGATATTGGCCATATGAAGGAAATGGCTGATTATGATGCAAGCATTTTGAAGAATTCGGAGGAATATTTGGAAGACGCGCAAGCTCAGCTTGCTCTTGCCCAATGGGATGCAGACAACTACAAAAAGCAACATGAAGAACTGCAAAAGCATTATCACATGCTCTTGGACTCCCAGAGCGCCTGGATCTAAAGAAGTAGGCTGAGGATGCTAAGTCCAAAAGTGTTAGGGTACAATGAGCTTACACTACTCTCGAACAAGAGAAGGTTGAGCTAAAGAAGAAAAACATTGATTTAGCAAAGCGAAATGCCGAACTGGAGGCCAAATTACTGGAGGCCGAATCTAGAGTAGTGTTGGCTGAGGGGAATACAAGCATTGCCCTCAAATCTGCCGAAGACGCTTAAGGAAGACTTTCCGAGGTGCAGAAGGAGTTGGACGGTTATGGTGAGTTGATGGTAGAATTCTTTGCTCAAGTGATCCGTTATCAGGATATTTCTTGGATTGAGGATTACCCTACGACTCTAGTTTATGTATGGGACCAAATTATCGAGTGGGAAAAGAAAGAGCTCAAGGTGGACTCTATCGACGAAAACAAGCTCATGAAGAAATTCCTTAAGGGTAAGGAGCCGATGCGTCTGGCCGAAGGGCGTTGACTTATTGCTGCAGCCATGGAGGAAGAAAGGCGTCAGGCCAAAGGAAAGGATATCATCGAAGCCGGTTCTTCTTCTGCTATCCCTGGGGCCGCCGGAATAGAGGGATACAGTCCCAAAAATCTAGGAATTCCTAAGGCGTCTCTTTTGTCTCCTATATCAGAATCAGCATCAGAGGCTCTAGCTATCCCAATTGAGAAGTCATCCGAAGGTATTTCTACCTTTTCTCCTCAGTTTGTCAAGGCCATTTCGACCTTTCGCCTTATTATTGGCCAATCAATTGTAGATCCCTCGTTTTCCCCTGAGTTAACAAATGTCACCTCTCATTCTGTAGGTACTGAGCTGAGCAAAAAGACTGTTGGACAACCGGAGTCAGCTACCGATGAGATGTCTATCAAAGAGACTTAGGAGAAACGGGACGAAGCTACTGCTGTAAAATCTGGGGGTGGAACTGAAGGCAAGAAGGAGGAGGTTGCCGATAAAGCTCTCGTGCTACCTAATGCCGAGACTTCTCACACTGAGGAGATGATAGATGCTTTGAAAGATGACGGTGGCGATGACGAACACGAAGAAGACATTGATGTTGTTATAACCGGGGACTCGGAGCATGCCGATGATCTAACTTTAGCCGAGATGAAGGCCAAACAGGATGAACGTATGCAGCTGAAAATAGAAGAAGTGGATCCCAAAAGTTTTAAACCTCTTGCGACAATACCTCCTGAGTCAAGGTTAGTTGTTAGACTTTCAACTAAATCAATTATTGAAGAACTTGCTAAGAAATCTTCTACTGATCCCAATGCTCCAGTTGTAAGTAAGAAAAAACCAAAGCGGATTCAGATCGATGCTGAAAAAGAGGAGAAGGAAAACTTAAAGCTGCTAAGAAGGCAAAGTCTACTCCGAAGTCCAAATAAAGGGTGATTTTGTCCTTTATTTTGTTTATCTCCTGGCCCGTTGTTGTTGTAGCGAGCACGACCCTCACATCTTTTGTTTTTCTCTCCTGTGTAAACTCACGTACTTGTGAGTAAAATAGTTTATTTCCTACATTACCAAATGTCTGCAAATTCATCATTTAATTAAAATGCAAAAGAAAACATGTCATATTTAAAATCGATAGTACAGACAACAGACAATAAATACTGGGGATATGCATGTGTATGCCCCCATCAATCTTGAATAAGGCGCCTGGCTGAGGCTTTGTTCGAGGCTAATTAGTCTTGACACTTAAATGCTCCCAACTCTTTGGTGGGGTCAAGTTTCCTTTTTCGTGGATGCTTATTCTTTTAGCATCTTTATACTCTCCTGCCGCATAAACAGGTTAGAGTGTCATCAAGGCGGTCTCTTTTCGGGTGCACCATCACGCCGTGGAGGACGTCGTCTTCCCGTCCTTTATACTCTCTCTCAATCCATCAGACTTAGAGTTAGGAACGTTGTATTTCCGTTCCTTTCATTTCGTTATGCAAACAGTCGTTTCGTTTGCCCCTACAAGTGTATTGCCCTTAACTTTTTATTCAATTTAATGTTTAATATTCCATAGTTAGGGCAGAAAATTTGCAAGAAATAATGAAAACAATGCAAGAAAATAAATGACATACGATATTTTTATAGTGGTTCAACTAAGTCGTAGCCTACATCCACTTTATAATCCTTTGTTCATATAAACAGACTTTTCTAGGCAAGTCATGCCTTTTACATAGCCTATGAAACAAAAGAAAATAGTACAATTTTCAAGTCAAATATCGTCGCAAATGCTGAGCGTTCCAAGCTCTAGGAATTTCTTCTCCATCAACGGTCGTTAACTTGAAAGCTCCTGTTTCAAGTTTCCGTTGGATGGTGAATGGTCCTTCCCACTTTGGGCCCAGATGAGAGGGAGGTGGAAAGACTCGCTTCAGCACCAGGTCTCCAGGTTCGAAAGTTCTAAATCGAACCTTTCTATCATAGTAGCGTGCTACTTGACATTGATGCCTTGATGCACGCAAATCCGCTTCATCCCTCTTCTCTTCAACCATGTCTAGGGACTCTAAAAGGAGTGCTTTGTTTATCATTGGGTCATATACGTTGCCCTATGAGAGGGGACTTCTAGCTCAACTGGAATTACCACTTCTGACCCGAAGGAGAGTGAAAAAGGGGTATGACCCGTAGCCGTCTTAAAGTTTGTTCGATAGGCCCACAAGACTAGCGGTAATTCATCAACCCACATGTCTTTCGCTCGCTCCAACCGCTTTTTAAGAATAGACTTACTGACCTTGTTTATTGCTTCGACCTGTCCATTTGACTGCGAATGGGCCACAGTGGTGTATCTTTTATCAATTTTATACTTCTGACAAAAGTTCCTAAATTCCACGTTGTCGAATTGGGTTCCATTGTCAATTACGATGGTCATCGGTATCCCAAATCGACAAATAACATTTCTGACCACAAAGCTTATAATCTTTCTTGTCGTGATCGTGGTTAAGAGTTCGGCTTCCACCCATTTCGTGAAGTAATCCACAGCTACGATTGCGTATTTAGCTTCTCCTTTTGCAATTGGTAGGGTCCCGATGATATCTAATCCCCACGTCGCGAATGGCCAAGGACTGACCATCGATTTAAGATGTCCTGGAGGTGCTCTCGGAACTTTAGCGAATATCTGGCATTTGTCACAGCGTCATGAATGATCAGCTGCATTTTTATTCATGGTAGGACAAAAATAACCATACCGCAATACTTTCATTTCCAAGGTTTGACCCCGGTATGATCTCCACACTCACCTTCATGTACCTCTTTCAGTACACATTTGATGTCGTCGTCCGCTATGCACCGCAACAGAGGCATAGAAAATCCTTGTCGATAGAGGAAGTCGTCGCGTAAAACCTATCTTGCAGCTTTACGTGTTACAATTCGTCTCTCGCTCTTCTTAGACGGAAGTATTCCGCTTCTAAGGAAGTTTTTAATTGGCGTCATCCATGACTCCCTTTCTGGCTTAGCTTCCAAGGCTAATTCAACTTCCATTTGGTCAAAGCTTGGTGATTCCAATGTCTCTATTAGGACCATTTCGGTTTCCTTATGGTTATCATAACTTGCTAACTTAGCCAGTTGATCTACCTTCTGATTTTATGCTCTCGGAATGTGTGTTATGCTATAACGCTCCAAGTTGCTCAGTAATTCTTCTACTTTTTCAAGATAGGTAACAAGTCGAGGTTCCCTGGTGACAAATTCCTTCCGTACTTGGAAGACAACTATTTTGGAGTCACAAAATATGTCCAATGTTTTTACTCCCAATTCCTTGGCGAGTTTCAGCCTGAAAATCAGGGCCTCGTACTCGGAATCGTTGTTGATAGTAGAAAATTCCAATCATAGAGCATATTAAATGGATCATCCTTCAGGAGTGGTTAAAACAACTCTGACGCCAGACCTTCGATCATTCTTGGCCCCGTCCGTATATAATTTCCATGGACTAAGCTCTAACTTATGCTCTGAAGTAACAACTTTGTCATCCACTATTTCATCTTCGGGAATTGTAAATTCTGCTATGAAGTTGGCTAGAGCCTAGCCCATTATTCTCCTTCTTGGTTGAAAATTCAAATCAAATTGGCTTAACTCGATATTCCACTTAAGTAATCGCCCCGATGCTTCGGGTCTCTCTAATACTTGTCCTAGAGGTTGATCAGTATATATGATTATTGGGTGAGCTTGGAATTAATGATGGAGCTTTCGAGAGGCAATCAAGAGGTTATAAGCAAGCTTTTCTATTCTTGGATAATTGCGTTCCGCAGTTGTTAACTTCTTACTTACGTAATATACTGGCTTCTGGACCTTGTCTTCTTCACGCACTAGAGCTGTACTAACGGCATGAGATGACACAGCTAGATAGACGAACAGATCTTCGTGATCCACCGGTTTCGACAATATCGGGGGTTTCTCCAATAAGTTTTGGAAGGCCTCAACACAATCTAGAGTCCATTCGAAATTAGGTTTCCCACGTTTAATTAAGTCAAAGAATGGGACACACTTGTCCGTGGCTTTGGAAATGAAACTGCTTAATGCGGCGACCTTCCCTGCCAGGCTCTGGACGTCCTTAATCTTTCGTGGTTCTTCTATGTTCCTTATTGCCGCTATTTGGCTAGGATTAATTTCAATCCCTCTAGAACTCACGATGAAACCAAGAAAGTTTCCAGATTCTACTCCAGATGAGCACTTTAAGGGGTTCAACTTCATCCCGTACCTCCGTAAAATATCAAACATTTCCGCTAGACCATGTGTGTGACTGGAGGATTGCCTAGACTTCACGAGCATGTCATCCACATAAACTTCCATGGTTTTTCCAATCTGGGTTGTTGTACATTCGATTTACCAGGCGCTGATACGTGGCTCCGGCATTCTTTAGTCCGAACGACATAACCACATAGCAATACAATCCCAAGTTTGTTATAAAACTTGTGTGACCGGCACATGCATAAGGATTTGGTTATATCCTGAGTATGCATCCATGAAGGAAAGAAGTTCGTGTCCGGCTGTTGAGTCCACTAGCTGATCGATCCTAGGAAGTGGGAAACTATCTTTTGGACAAGCCTTATTCAAATCTGAAAAATCGATGCATGTTCGCCATTTTCCATTTGATTTCTTGACTAAAACATGATTCGATATCTAGTTGGGATACATCGAATCCCTAATGAACCCATTATCTTTCTACTTCTCCACTTCTTCTTTTAGGGCTTCCGACCTTTCTGGACCTAACATACGCCTCTTCTATTTAACGGGTGGATGCATTGGATTAATGCTCAATGAGTGACTCATAATGGAGGGAGATATCCCACACATGTTAGCATGAGTCCAGGCAAACACATCCAAATTTGCCTTTAAGAAGTCAGTTAATTCCTTGGCTCGGAGCGGATCCAACTGGGATCCGATCTTCAATACCTTCATTGCATCAACATCGTCAATGGAGATATCCATAGTTGTTTCATTTGGGGTCGCCTTTCGATCCCCAAGCTCTTCATCCTCTCTGGGATCTATGTCCTCGGGCAGTTCTCTGGGTGACTCCCTCGGGGATGGTCCCTTTAGTAGCTATGTTGAACCCTCCCTTACAGGGGAGGTGGTACCTCTAGCTTCGATGCTCCGTTCATCATTGTCTTTAGTTCAGCCATGTAACATGCCCGTCCAATGGCTTGATCACCTCTCATTACTCCTACTCCTGCTTCGGTTGGGAATTTCAGCAATAAGCACCAGGGCGCAATGCACACGTTGAATTCCGCGAGGGCTAGTTAGCCCAAAAAGGCATTATAGGGTGATTCAATGTCAAAAACTACAAATAGGAGAATTGTCACTCTCCGGCGATCTCCTTGTCCCAATGTCACTGACAATTCCACATACCCCATTGGAGTAGTCGATGTCTCCATTGAAGCCACATATCCAACCCTCGCAAGGTTTCAAGTCTTTCGATTCAAGTTTCATCTGATCAAATGCTTTTTTAAAGAGAATATTAACCGAACTCCCATTATCTACCAACACTTTGTGAACCAAAGCTGGACCAATAGTGGTAGTAATTACCAACGGGTCCTCTGTGGGTGATTCAATTCTAGAATCATCTCTATTACGAAATATGACATCATCTAACATCGTTTTCTATTGCTTCATCGGGGAGATGTCTTTGAGGTTACTGCATTCTTCCACTCCAAGATACTCAACCACATTAACATATTGGCCCATAGCCCTATAGCTATGGGAAGCAGGGTGAGCTCCTCCTACTATAGTATTGATAACAATTCCTTTACCTTTTTATTGAGAGTTGGGCTTAGGAGCAAGTTGATTTTGATTAGGGGCTTGCCTCCCTTGCCCTTTATCTCTTGGAGCAACCTTGTATTCGTCTAACTTTCCTTCCCGTAGCAGCTTTTCGACAACGTCTCTCAAATGCCGACATTAATTAGTAGAATGTCCATGGGTTCCATGAAACAAACAAAACTTTCCAGTGGCTACCTCCTTTTCCATAGAGTCTCGGGGCAGAGGCTTTTTATATCGTAAGACGTTGTAAGTATCCAAGCAGATGTTTTTCAATGTGTCATTTGGTGGTGTGTAGTTTTCGAAGGTTTGGAATCGAGGCCTTTTGCCTGAGTTATTTCCTCGGTTCCTGTTCCTCCTATTGCCGTTTCCATTCCTATTATTACTTCCTTCATTTTTGTTGCCAACATTTACCTCAACTTTCCCTGAACTTTCACCAGATTGTTTCACAGCAACATTACTTTGAATATCTTCTCTTGAAACTCCATCAGATTTACTCTTTCGGTTGGCGTATATTTCTTCTCGCCATAGACGGATATTTGCCTTTTCATAGAAAGCATCCCTAGTCAGTGGTGTCTTCCCAGATAAGTAACCTCCGAGCTCAGTATCTGGATCAACTCCTTCGATCAAGGCTAAAATAGTCGGTTCGTGGGGATCGCTTATTTCAGTAACTACTAGGTTGAAGCGGTCCAAATATGATTTCAGAGATTCTCCAGGGGGCTGTTTAATTCTGGACAGTTCGATAACACTTTTAGCTCTATGGGAATGGAGTCTGAATTGTTTCATAAAAAGCTCACTTAATTCTTGAAAACTCGACACCGATCGCGGGGGAAGTCGAGTAAACCACATTAGTGCTACATCCTCTAGATATATTGGGAAGGCTTTACATTTTACAGCGTCAGGTGCAGCTGCAGCGTTCATATATCGCGCATATCTCATCAGATGTTGTTTCGGGTTTGTTCTTCCAGAATATCGATCCATCTGTGGCAAATTGAATCAGCGAGGAAATTGGAAGTTCAGGATGTCATCAGTAAACGGAGTATGACTACGCTCAATACCCCAATCTTCCTTGGTGTAACGGCGGCTATCGGCCATAATTTGACGTATCATTGCTTCTACTTTGGCATTAGTTAGAGCTGGTTCAGGTTCCCTACTCCTTTCTCTTCTCGAGCACCCATCACCTACTTTTGGTGACTCTCTTGGGTTTCGACTGGTAACCAAACGTCCTCACCTCCTGCAGTCCTGGTCATTCACAGGACGAACAGGTTGAAGGAGTTGCTGAGTAGGATTGGTAATATTTGGGTCCCTCGGAAGAACATGCGATCCTCGCATTGGTAACAGCATCGGTTCCCTTAAACTTGGATCGTCGGGCCCTAACACACATGCAGCATCCTCACGAGATCCCATAGATTCGAATGTCAGCTGGTCAAGATTTTCGGGCCTGTCATATGGTCTTCTTTCACGCGGACGTTCGTCATCGGAAGATGATGAATGGTATATAGTAGGATAACGAACCGGAGAGGACACCGTTTGTCTACGAAGTTCGCTTATTTCCCTGCTCATATCCTTCATGTTTTTGCGCATAAAAGCGTTGTCCTATTTATGAGCTTCAAGAGCGTCTCTGGTGCTCTCCAGCATATCAAGCAAACGCGAGAAATCTTGGTGGGTGACAAGTGCATTGGGAGTGGGCTGATCCTCAACTGATATGCGTGGTAACGGAGCATTTGCAGAAGCTCAAGTAGAGTTTCCACCCTCAATCGCGTTTGGCTTGGATAGGCCCGACGTTGTCCCAGTGGTTTAGATTGGAGGAGAGGCTCCAGCAGTGTTCTGGGAACCGGATCGGATCGGAGCGGCAGGGTCGGGTCGGATCGGAGAGGCCCTGTTGGATTAGTTAACTCCGGAGCTCTGTCCTCTCAATCTAGTGACCACCATAGCCTGTTGATCATCGCCCATCTCACTTTCCCATGCATTCTACACTTCTTTTCCTTTTCCCTTAGTCAAATTATCCAAATTTTGAGACTTCTTTGGAGAAAACTTCAAAAATGTTGACTGTACGGACTATGTTTTTTGGATATACAAACCCAAATAGTAGAATGGTATCCCAAAATGTAGAGGATTCGAGAACTTCTCAGTGAAAGCACCAAAATGTTAGATCCAAAAATGGCTCTAACACCCAAACTAAGGATGATTTTGAATGAAATAAGAAGAAAATGAAGAAAACACACACAATTTATAGTGGTTCGGCGTTAAAAAACCTACGTCCACTTTAAATTTCTCTAATTGATTATAGGAGTGCGAATACAATAATTGTTTTCACTCAATTACACTCACACAATGAATAAATTCACTCAATCTTCTCCAAAATATATTTTAAAAGATGATTGTGATCTGAGTAAAGTTGTGAAACTCGACTGTGGAGGAAGCTTGAGTTGAGAAATTGCCAAAAATTCCTTTTAAATGACCCATGGGGGTGTATTTATAGATGAAAAATCTCTCTACAATGGTTCCGGTTCGGATATACGTGGCCTTTACCCCAGGAAATTCGGGATCGGAGGTGCTAAGATTGTAACAGCGCATCAGGCTAGTGGATGAACATGGGGGAACGGGCGCACAACCGCTCCGCTTCTTCAGGGATCGTAGGCTGTAACTGCTGGAGCTTCCTGTTTTTGGATCGGACGTGTAAGGGAGGGAAGGAACGGATCGGGCTTCTCCGAACCGATCCGAGTCTGCCCTTGCCCCTAGGTTTTCTGTTCCACAATGTTTTGGTTTGGCTTGGTAAACCCGATCCGACCCGGGCCTATTATGTACATTCTTCTAAACAATACTTTTCATCAATTAATCTTTTAACTTTGTGTAGCCTAGTTTACAAAGTAGGCTAACAGATATGTAATCAAAAAAATTTAATTGATGCAATGTAACGAAGGAAACCATAAAATTGTATTAGTAGTAATATGAAGAATAATAATTTAATTCATGTAGTGCAAAAGGCGGCAACTGAATATATTGTTCAATATCATGTTCCATTTAAGAATTGGTAGAAAATAGCTAGGGGATGAGAAATTTGATTGAAGAGTAAGTATACAAGATCTTGATGGAAGATTTTAAGTTATTTTATTTGTTCGGCACGGGAATACAAAATATAATGGAATGAGAAATTGAAATAACTACTCTGGTCACTTAAACTTGAAACCTTTCATATGCCACTTGTTAATTGTTGAATTTACATTGAAAGTGAAATTATAGGTAGGTTTTAAATGTTAAATTATACCTTGAAACGTTACCACAAACAGTTTAAGGGGTCGTTTGTTTTTGAACAGAAAGAGTTATTTGGAAAGGGTATTTAAAGGGGAATTGTTGCAAATGGGGAATGCGTTTTTTTTTTACGAAAGTGGCAAATTGAAAGGGAAAATTTATAATTTTATTGTTTTATATTTATTATTTTATTGTTTGTTTTTATGTTTGTGTTTTTGTGTGTGTATTGTTGAACATAATATTAGAACGCAGAATACAAATTCGCATTACATAATTGCAGAAGTCATTAATTTAAAATTTCATAATTCAAATAACATTACAACATAAAATACCACTATTGCACATAAAATACTAGTTCATAAAATAAAAAGCAACAAAAGATACATAAAAAACCTACAGCTGTCCAGTCCTCAGCTTGTGAACATAATAAAGAATACAACGCCTTAGCTGTGTGGGATTGTCAAGCAGTAAATACAAAGGGTTGGGACCCATTCTAGTGTCTAATGCTGGTAGAATAACCGCAAGCTCTCATTTCAGATAATCATCTTTATCTTGACATACCGCCATGCACAAAACAATCAGCTCTTCTTGATCCATGAAAGGAGGATGACTGGAGAGGAATGAAGTGAATATATAGGAATGAAGTGAATATATATAAATGAAAATGGATCGGCTATTCCAGAATTTTTGTGGCGTCTGACGTGCGTCCAACGCGTCAGACGCTAAAGCCACCTTTCCAACCGTTCGTCTCGAAGGGGCAAAAGAGTGGGTCGCACTGTTGACGCGGCAGGCGCAGACGTAAACTTTGATTACCCAGTTGGAAAATCAAACGCTACCTAAGTCAAAACATTTCGCTATTTAAAGACAGAGACTGCCCTGCACTCGAGAATATTTAACTAAACAAACTAAGAATTTTAATTTTAATTATATATTTTTCTCTCTTTTTCTCTTTTTTTTTTTTTTTTTCTTTTTTTTTTCTTTTTTTTAACTAATGCAACATATCTCCTGCTATGTTCATCCTGATTATGTCTTGTGCTGTATGTCTCGATGTTCAAGTTTTCAGGTTTGCTTTCCTGAAGTGCAGAATAGTGTGCATGTGAAAGTACATACACCTGTGGAGATGAAGAATTAAACTGGAATGCTAGATAAAAAGAGAACAAATTCTCAGTTTCTTCAATGCCAGTATCTAGAAGCACCCAAAATATAAGGTAGAGTTTAATTTATTTTGCATTTTGAGTTTTCTATCATTAATCACGAAAGATACGAAAATTCGAAATATAGTGCAGGCGACGAACCAAAGTTAAAAGAGATGACGGAGGAGGCGGAGAAATAGTGGACGGATGAATTTGTTAAAGTTTTTCCATTTATTCTTAAAACATGAAAACTAATAAAAAGTTTGTTTTGATTTTATGTGTTAATTTCGTTTTGTAAAACAATTGTTTTTCACCATATATTTGCATCATTTGTACTTTTGTATGTACGAAACCCGAAGTCAAACGGAAAGCGCTCATTAAATTTGAAGAAGTCACTACATTCTTTTAGACCACTTTTTTCTTAGATTGTCAAAATTTTACACCAAATGCTTAGGCAATAATGAGTTTGCTGCCGGTCGTATATATATATTTTATATATATATATATATATATATATATATATATATATATATATATATATATATATATTATAGGGCTGTTACGGTTTAATCTTTCAACCGTACCAACCGTTTACACGGTTACCGCCTACTACGGTAACGGTGAAGGTAACGGTTGTGGATTTTGACAACCGCGGTAAACCATACCAAACGCACATGATCTTTTTGTAAGATTTCTTAAAAAATATATGTTTTTTTTTTTTAAATATCTTAAGCTAGAGAAATAGCACATGTATAAATTATTTGTGTTTTTATTTATAGAAAACATGCAAATGGATGGTTTGTTTCATGGATAAACAAACTAATTCTTATGGAAAAAGCTAGAACTCAAATTATTTATGGATAACAATGTAAATTTACGGTAATGGTTGCGGTAATGGTTAGGCGGTTACGGTAACGGTTATAAAATTTGTTAACCGTCAACAACGGTTACGGTTACAGTTGTTGGTAAAATTGACGGTTGTCGTAACCGTAACACCCTTATATTATATATAGCAGTCCAGCTTCAGAATTGGCAAACACTCATTTATCGAAATATTCGTAGGCCTTGACATTCTGAAATAAACGAGTTAGAAAGAACATATGTATTGAAACTTTGTGTATATCATAATGTTATTTGACATTTGGCCCAAAAGGAAAGGGGCAACGCAAAGGAAGCACCATGTACGCTTTTGAAACTACAGTTATTTCTCATTAAAGAAGTCTTCTCAAATCACTCTATTTTGACTAGCTAACGAAATGACTACGGTTTATGAAACATTTTATTCACGTCAAATCACCTATCCATTTATTGTAAACAGGTTTCTGATATTAGAACATTTTTCAGATTGCTGTAAATAAGATCATCGTTTTCTACCTCTGAAAAGACCGGAAAAAAAGGGAATTCCTGTATGTTCAATTTAGCTGTCCACCATATGTCCAGTGTAATCTGAATCATTAATCAAATGATCTATTCAACTGCCAAGACACACAAATACACAAACTAATGGTCGATATTAGCTTGACGTATAAACACAGGAGAAATGTAGACACAGGAATATGGACTGTCTCTCGCCCCCATGCAAGCTTGTTCTAAAGTGCTACACTAAGGCACACAGAAAAAATTACAGTACCTCAGATTAGAATACATGCCTAGGCCTTATGCATTATTGAAGACGCAAGCTTATATATTATGTCGCATATTAATTTCTCATTGTACAAACTTTCCATGTTTACAGTATAATTTGTACTAAAGTAACCCTTTTAGTGCTCTTGCAGTGCAGCTCTAGCTGGAGACCATAACTGTCTTTTGAAAGTAAAAATCCATCTAGACATAAAAACAATCTCTTATATGCGCTCATTAGTTTGACTGTCGATATCGAAATTAATATGGTAATTTCAGTTTGTTTCTTAACTGATCATAATGAGGTGCTAACAAATTGTGTGATTTCTTTATGATATATGGTACAGGTGAGCTGCCATACTTAAATAGGTCATAAAATTTTGCAACCGTTTGGAAAAAAAACGCTAGTACATACATATTTGCTCTAAAAATTTGGTTTGTAGTGGCTTGTTTAAGGATAACATGTGATTTTATTGAGTACAATCCAAGAAATGGTATCATGTGCTCAGTGCTTTGGTTTAGTTGTATGTCGTATTTGCAAAATTTCTTCTGGATAATTGTGAAAGAGATATTGACAAAATCACCAAATTTTCATCTTCTTTTGCAATTTTTGCTGTCTATGGTGTTATATTACATAACAAGCAACGAACTGTAGTATCGGTTGTTAAGGACATACATTTTAAAAGGAAATTCACCGTTATAACTACCAACCTTTGTTCACTCAATCAACCACGATTCACGTTCAAATTAGCAACGGATGACTGAACAAGTCATACCTGCTTGTTCCGTGCTTTGTTTAGTAACTGAACAAGTCATTGTTGGTTGTGCTCTAAACGTACTTTTTTCTGCCCGCTGTCCAAAGTTGGTACATAAATAAACTACCGAACGCACCAGGTATGGCCTCTTTAGTTGTTTTGCAGTAGAGTCATTTTATATCAACGTTTGATATTTAATCACTGTATCAAAATTGATCTTACACTGTGTATCATGCGCACGATAGCTTCAAAATTGAATATATGGCTTCCACTCTTTCCCACCTACAATATTGTCATGCTCATTACTCCAATGCCAGAATTTATAAAGAGTTCCTTCACTAATAAATGAAACTACACATATCTTAGCCTATGCATAATACCTACTAAAATGACTTGCATTTAATCTTCTATGGCTAGCTCAGTTCTGAAAGCACCATGACAAGAACCACACGGCGTAGTGTAGATCAGAGGATCTAATCACAGCGGAAATATATAACAAAAACAAAACTGAAAATGAAAGAACACAAAAAGATTTAACGAGGTTCGGCAATAGCCTACGTCCTCGGGCAAGAGAGAATGATTTTATTTCTTACGGTGGAGAAGCAAAAGGGGAGAGATACATACAGGTTTCATCACAACTCTCTCATGACGGCTGAAGCCATAACCCTCACATAAATTTTCAGCTCACACACCCTAAAACCCTCACAAATGAGACAATATATATTATGGTGTTTGGGCTTTAACATGTAATAGGCCCATAAGGCTTTAACATAAAAAAAACTGAAGTGCACGTGACTGCACAAAAATGCAGCATACTTCACAATTCTCCACCTCGGATCATGCACAAAAGCATGAGACGATCATACACAAAGCTCTCTGATTGCCACATATCCAGCTGCACCACCAAAGTAGCTGCCTACGTACCCAAAGGATCAAGCTGCCGTAGTTCATCATAATGTCTCAGAACGAGACTTCACAGTGTTCCGAAGAACCTCCACCCCATTGGGGTATCATACATCAAACATACAAAACATTAATCAAGTCAAGACAATGCTTGAACTTGACACTAGGAACCACTTTAGTCAACATGTCTGCGGGATTCTCTTTTGTATCAATCTTCACCAAGAGAATATGACCTTCAGTTACTACTTCTCTAATGAAATGATAACGCACATCAATGTGCTTTGTTCGGGCATGATGAACTTGATTCTTTGCTAGGTGGATGGCACTCATACTATCAGAATACACAGGAAGTTGATCTTGCACCATTCCCAAATCATCCAACAAACCTTGCAGCCATATAGCTTCTTTGAAAGCTTCAGTCACAGCCATATACTCCGCCTCGGTAGTAGACAATGCTACCGTCGATTGCAAAATCGATCTCCAACATATAGGACCACCTGCCAATGTAAACACATATCCAGTAGTGGAACGTCTTTTATCCAAATCACCTGCATAATCCGAGTCCACATATCCAACACATAAACGATTGTTGTTCATGTCTCTCACAAATTCCAAACCCACATCAATAGTTCCCAAAAGATATCTCAAAATCCATTTGACCGCATTCCAATGCTCTTTTTCAGGAGCATGCATGTAACGACTAACCATACTCACGGCATGTGAAATGTCAGGTCGTGTACACACCATCGCATACATAAGGCTCCCCACGGCATTAGCATACGGTATATTTGCCATAAATTGAATTTCATCATTGGAAGAAGGACACATAGTTGCATTTAATTTAAAATGAGCAGCCAAAGGTGTACTCACTGTTTTGGTGCTCTCATTAATGCCAAACTTCTTTAATACCTTCTTCAAATATGCCTTTTGAGATAAACATACTTTACCATTCATCTTATCTCTTCGAATTTCCATGCCAAGAATTTTCTTAGCATCTCCAAGATCCTTCATTTCGAATTCAGCCGACAACTTGCACTTTAACATCTCGATTTCAGATTTGCAAGCCGATGCAATAAGCATATCATCTACATATAAAAGCAAATAAATGAAAGAACCATCATTTAGCTTTTTCAAATAAACACAATGGTCATGGTGGCTTCTAGTGTATCCTTGATCTAACATAAAACGATCAAATCGTTTATACCATTGTCTCGGAGATTGTTTCAATCCATACAATGATCTCTTCAATTTACACACAAGATCCTCTCCACCGGAAGCTTTGAATCCACTTGGTTGAGACATATAAATTTCCTCCTCTAAGTCACCATGTAAAAACGCTGTTTTTACATCCATTTGAACAAGACTCAAATCATATTGCGCTACCAAGGCTAACAAAATGCGAATAGAGGAGTGTTTCACAACCGGAGAAAACACTTCATTATAGTCAATTCCCTCCTTTTGAGAATAGCCTTTTGCAACTAGTCTCGCCTTGTAGCGGACCTCATTCTTCTTTGCTCCTTCTTTCTTCGCATATACCCACTTGCATCCAATTGCTTTCTTGCCTTTTGGAAGTTTGGTGAGAACCCAAGTGTCATTCTTGTGAAGAGATGCCATTTCTTCACTCATAGCCGCTATCCATTCCTCACATTCAACACTATGAATAGCTTGCATATATGTTTCAGGAATTCCTTCATCATTAACAGATAAAGCATATGTTACACAATCTCGAAACCAACCCGGTTTCTTGATATCTCTTCTTGGTCTGCTAGTAGCAATCGATTCCTGAACATTCCTCTCAGTTTCTGCTTCTGAATCATCAGCACTACTCGGATCAGCAGTGCTTTCATCAATTTCAGCATCATATTCTGCCATTTCATCAGCAGTTTTTGACGGTTCAGCGGCAGTTTTTGACATAACAGGAGCAGTTTTTGACATATTAGCAGCAGTTTTTGTCCTTTCAGCAGCAGTTTTTGACCTTTCAGCATCACCTGGAGCTTGCGATACAACATCAAACTTCACACGCTGCACATTCTTGGGATTGTTGGAGCTGTTTGGGCTGCTAGTGCTAATTTCTGTCGATTTAGCATTATTTGACTTCAGCAAAGCATCTTCATTGAATGTAACATTTCTACTTATGATCATCTTCTTTTCAACAGGATTCCAAAGTTTGAATCCTTTGACACCACTCTTCATGCCAACAAATATTGATTCAATGGCACGTACACCAAGCTTATTGTCTTTCACATGATACCAAGCAGAACAACCAAATACATGAATCATATCATAGTCATAAGCAGGCTTACCATACCATACTTCCATAGGTGTTTTACCTTTCAATGCGGATGAAGGCAACCGATTGATAAGAAAACATGCATACGTAACAGCTTCAGCCCAAAATGCTTTACTCAAACCAGAATTTGATAACATACACCGTACTCTCTCCAACAATGTACGATTCATCCTCTCTGCAACTCCGTTTTGCTGCGGTGTTTCTCTAACGGTGAAATGTCTTTTAATTCCTTCATCTTGACATACTTTGTGGAATGGATCACTAGTGTACTCTCCACCGTTGTCTGAACGAAGCACTTTGAGTTTTCTTCCAGTTTGAGTCTCTACCGCTTTCTTCCATCTCACAAATACTTCTAGAACATCACTTTTCTGTTTCATAACATACACCCATACACGTCTAGAATAATCATCAATAAAAGAAACAAACCAATGCTTACCTCCCAAAGATGCATTTTTGGAAGGACCCCATACATCCGAGTGTACATAATCCAAAACACCACTAGATTTATGCATTCCTTTACTGAAATGAGACCTGGTCTTCTTGCCTTTCACACAATGTTCGCAGAAATCAAGCTTACTAACAGCAGCCCCTTTCAACAAATTTTGTTGTATCAAAGTATTTAATGACTTCTCACCTGGATGTGCAAGTCTCATATGCCATAGCATTGACATTTCTTTAGCTGCAACTTCACTTTGTTCAGCTGTAGCAACATCTCCAATCACCGTTCTTCCATTCAAGTAATATAAGTTGTGACGACGTGTACCTTTCATAATAACCATAGCACCAGAAACCACCTTTATAACACCATTTCGACCGTCAAGTCTGAGCCCCTTGGATTCGAGCATTCCTAAAGAAATCAAATTCTTTTTCATACTTGGCACACATCTCACATTTTTCAATTCTCTAATTGTCCCATCATGCAACTTTAGCCGAATGCTTCCAATACCCACAATGCTACAAGAATGATGGTTTCCCATCAATACTTCACCTTCAAATTTTGTAAAACTTGAGAACCATTCTCTATGTGGAGTCACATGAAAAGTTGCTCCCGAGTCTAGCACCCACTCATCATCTTCTGCCAAAAGAATTGAAGGCATTGTGATTAAGGAAAAATCCGATTCAGCCCCGTCATCTTTGTTGGACTGCACAACATTCGCTGCATTTTTCTTTTTCTTGTCTCGCTCCTTCACTTTCGGACAATCTTTAGGCCAATGGCCTTTCTCATGACACCATGCACATTCATCTTTAGCTAAACGTCCCTTTCCTTTAGATGGTCCTCTACTTTTATCACGACTTTGGCCAACATTTTTCTTGCGGTCATTTTTTCTACCCCTCACTACTAGAGCTTCACCACTATCTTCTCTAGAGATGTCATCTCTATGCATCTTACGAAATTCTTCACTACATAATGCGGTGACAACTTCATCATAAGTGAGCTTGTCTTTGCCATGAATCAACGACTTGATTACGGGCTCATATTTCTCTGGAAGAGAATTCACCAAACATATAGCCTTTTCTTCATCCGGAATGACCTCATCATAATTGACCAGTTCGGTTAAAAGCTTGTTGAAGGAATCGATGTGCTCCGTTAGAGTTGCATCCTTCTTCATATTAAACCGATACAAATTTCTCTTCAAATGAATTCGGTTTGCTACATTTTTCACGAGGTATTTTGCTTCAAGCTTCTCCCACAACACTTTTGGCGAGGTTTCATGTTGATAGTTCACTCTAATATGGGCTTCTAGGCAGCCTCTAATCGCAGCCAAGCAAAGCCGCTGATTCTTCTCCCACTGTTTGTCGGACCAATCATCAGGCTTTTCTTCTCCCAAGCAAGCTTCTAGATCCAAGTGTTCAAGAGCATCGGCCACATCAGTCCTCCATAAGCCGAAGTTATTGGTACCATTGAACTTGTCTACCTCTAACCTTGCTCTATGATAAACCGTTCTCTCCTCTTTTGGTGCTCGAACAGTTCCAACAGTCGTAGATGGACTTGATCCAGTCATATTCAGCACAAACACCTTTCAGGAATAAACACAAACACCTTCTGTGCACTTCAAAAAAAAACACCACCACACCTCCAGAAACTGAAACCGGGTGCTCTGATACCAATTGTAGATCAGAGGATCTAATCACAGCGGAAATATATAACAAAAACAAAACTGAAAATGAAAGAACACAAAAAGATTTAACGAGGTTCGGCAATAGCCTACGTCCTTGGGCAAGAGAGAATGATTTTATTTCTTACGGTGGAGAAGCAAAAGGGGAGAGATACATACAGGTTTCATCACAACTCTCTCATGACGGCTGAAGCCATAACCCTCACATAAATTTTCAGCTCACACACCCTAAAACCCTCACAAATAAGACAATATATATTATGGTGTTTGGGCTTTAACATGTAATAGGCCCATAAGGCTTTAACATAAAAAAAACTGAAGTGCACGTGACTGCACAAAAATGCAGCATACTTCACACGTAGGACTTAAATCATGACAGCGGCATTAAATCTTCTTGCCAGTTGATGACCATCAGTGCAAGGCCAGTTAATGACCAAGAGTGCAAGGGTCCCTTCAAATTTAAGGGCTTAGCCTGGTTTATAATTTAGCACCGTTGACATGTTTATACTAGCATCATACAGCTTACAACGTACATATACTACCGCGGACAATTGGAAACATTTGTTTGTGTGCATATATATCGATATCTACATCATCTTCATCATCATCACAACCATTAATTAACATATTACATCGAATATAACTCCTTAAGCACTGAACAACTTTGTTCAACTCAATCTTTACAACACAGCAGCGTAAAATCAAAATTTGGCTTGTTATCATTGACACCCAGAGTGTGGACAAACTTGCAATTAATTTGGGCACGACAAAGACGATTTGCACATCATGACTACCATGTGACATTTCATACAAACTGCTGCCAGCATCTCCTTTTGTTCAGTATCGACTGAAATTTCTGACGATGACTTGGTATAGTCATCTGCATTCTTGCACTTAAGGTCAATTGATGTATGCCTGGTTTTCTCTTGATCATCGTCATCAAAAAAATTCATGTTCAGATTAAGATCGAGATCGAGAGTTGGTATATTTCGGACGGACCTTGGGTCTTTGCATGTTCTCTGGTGCGTCGTAGTGTTGTAATAGTGTATTTGTCCAGACTGCAGTGTTCATATGTATTTCGTTACAATAGGTAAGCTACAGTTTTGTGTCATACGATCATAACACATAATTTTACAGACTCTCCTCTGCATTATTTTCAAAATCTAACTTGAATGCAGAGAAAAATTCCACGATACTACACGTAATTCTCTCTCTGTGTGTGTGTGTTTTATGTTGATGTGTTGCGTAGGTCTTATATTAGAATGAAAGTGAAGTCAACAGCAGGAGAAATACGAAAAAAATATGCTTAAAAGATCAATGAATCGATATGAAGATATGGAAATACCTTAATATCAAGACACCTTTGCCACTCAACAGACAAGGGAGAACCAATGCTAAGTTCAATATGATTTGCTTGGTCCCTTTTCCAGAACTTGGGTTGCTTAATGAACTCGTGAAAATCTTGCTTTTTATTTTCATCAGTTCCTTCTTGAAGATTCCTCTTTTTTGAGGAATAGTTCTCAAAGTTTGGGCTGAACTTTCTCTTTTGTTGGGAGAGGGATGATTGCAAGGACACCATGGATAAATTTTGGGAAACTGAGTTTCTTTTCCTAGCCTTCTCCTTTTCTGTTCTTTTGAAGTTTGTGTACGTATTTATGTATGTCTGGAAGTCGTGATATGCAAAATGGTGGATCGAGTGCTGTTATTTAGGAAGGGATAGATTTGGAATCCATTTAAAGGTGCAAAATTGAAAGGCAAGGGCTTAATAGGAAGTACTTATATAAGTCATTCGAAAGGACCCACACAACTTCACTTGCACTCTTGCACTCTCATCATTTTCCTTTACATATACATATATATTCAATGTTTCAAGTACTATATACTGTATTCCTTGTTTAAGTGTTATCATAACATTCATAGTTAATTGGCTGCTTTTAAATTGCTAAAATATTGTTATTATGTTATTGCGTGGGAAAAAAAAAATTAACGTTAATCTAGTGCCATATATATGAACAATTGATATTGTTAACATTTGTATCTTCAATGTTAAGTTAGATTAATTTGTGAAATATGATGTCACAAGTTCTGTAGACATTATGGAACAGAGTGTCTAGCCAACATTTTACTCTAATGACAGCCACCGGCTGTGTTACCATGCCAACTAATCAAAGTTACCAAAACTGACGTTTCTTAGACAAAGTAGTTAAGTTCAAACCAATGATATGAAGAATGTATACACTATACAGTATAAACTGACATTTTGTTGGAATTGCTAGGGTGAACTTTAAACACGGCTGATCATGTAAAATAAATAAAGGCTCACGTTCCAAAAGATGACATTTCATCTGTATCATCCTCCATTTATTTGTTGACTGAAATGCTTTGTTTTACTATCACTGAAGATAGTTTATTGCGTAAGTTTTGAAGATATTCATCATCAAACTGACCGTTAAGGAGGTTTGCTTACTGTGAGAGCCAAAATCAATTTCTCTGAAGTCAAATAAGACTCCGCCTGTTTTTCGATTCTGCGGTTTTCCCTTTCCGTCTCCATCTCGATCTGCTTTTTTCTCGTTTTTCGTGAATCGTTTGAATCTTCATGTATTTTCAACCAACAAATTTGTCCTCCCCTATCTTTCTTCTCAGTCTTCTTCTTTCTTCGTCATATTTTCAGATCCACGTTTAAAATATCTCCAAACCCGTTTCTCTACTAATTGCTGTCAAAAAATTAAACTTATCGAACCCTAAATCAAATAGGCGAGTAGTATAGCTACGCGTCTTGCCGTCGCTCAGTTTTTATCAGGTAATCAGTCTTATCGAACCCTAAATCAGATATTCAAACTTCTCAACTTCTATTATCATCTTTTTTTTTTTTTTTTTTAAAAAAAAAAGTTAATCTGGCTATGGATGATCATGTTTTGTTCATTCATAAAGTTAGTGCCAACGAGATAATGTTCTTGTATTGAAGTACCCAACTAATAATATGTGCAACACCCTCATTGATAAGGGTGAAATTTCTCAAGTCACTGTTGAACCTGAGTATGGATTTGGATGTAATGTGGTGGAGAGGTCTGGTTTCACCATTCCTGAAACTCTACTTTAGTTTATGAAGTAAATTTAGTTGAATTCACAAAGAAAAAGACTTGTGGGAAATGAGCAACTCTGAAAAATTGAATTTGCAGAGAGGGTGAAAAGGAACAATCTTTACAAAAATGGAAAATTTCAACGAGCTGCAAGGAAATATGATAAGGCTGCTAACTACCTTAATGATGAAAAGCCATTTGAAGATAATGAAGAAAAGCCAGTCAGAACTCTAAAAATATCATGTTGGTTAAATCATGCAGCTTGTAGCATAGATGACTTTCACGAGCAATCAAGTTATGCTCATAGGTACT
Organism: Allium sativum; assembly: GCA_030737875.1. Lineage (NCBI taxonomy): Eukaryota > Viridiplantae > Streptophyta > Magnoliopsida > Asparagales > Amaryllidaceae > Allium > Allium sativum. The sequence goes on along the minus strand of CM060913.1, from coordinate 414,264,381 downwards.
TGATATTGACAACGCGGGATATATGGAATTTTTGGTCACTGTTTTTTATTTATTTTTATAAATATATAATATATTCTTAGTTTTGGGTGTGAATATATAAATTCTTTAGATATATACATGTTTCCATTTAGCAAGTATCACCTGCTTTCAAGTATTTTATGCGAGACAAATGTACATTTGATTTTTTGAGGGAAACGCGGACTTATATAAAAAATATGTGTGTGTATCCGTATTTATACACAAGTTTGGAATGCATATTATTCCAGGAACACATGTAATTCAATTGTACATGGTCTTATGTAATTTCTTGATTCAAAATAAGCACTTTCAAATAAGTTTGTATGAGAAGTTGAGGATGCAATAGCTTCAAGAATATAAGATGTTTAAAATTGTAAGGTTTAAATATAAATGATTTTCACATCGTTTAGGATATCATGTTTAAAATTGCATGAGTGTATATGATATGTGACTTTATGATCGTATTGGCAGATATTAGAAAGTTTCCCTGATAAAACTGTAAAAAATTCAGGATATCGTGTTTGAAATTCTGTAAATGTGGCTCATCCAAAATATGTGGTGGCACAGGCTATGCATATTCTGTTATGATCACTCACGGTGTAATGTGCTTAAGATGTTTATCTTTGTAGTTCAAGCATGTTTTGTTTGGATTAATACTGCTATTATTGTTGTTCTTTTGTCTAGATTGTTGTTTCCACAATGTTTTTGACTGAAGGATGTGCATCATGAAATCCAATGATTGTACAATATACTGAAAGCGAGAACTTAGAAAGCAATTTGTTTACTAATTGATTCCATCTTTACTAGTCTTCACTAGACTTGTGGACTCTTTACAAGACCTGAACTGGATTTTAATTATGACTTCTTCAGTTTGTTTATTTGGATAAGCAAAATGAAATCATCTATGTGGTGATCAAGGCAAATGCTAGGTCGATTGTTGGCTCTCATAACAGAATTGGTGCATAGCGGACTGAGGATCTGAAGACCTAAAGACAGTCAGTGGCGGAACCAGGATTCCAAAGATGAAAAGTCCAAAACTTTAGAGGGACAATATATACAAGAGTTTAATGAAAATTTTCAATTTTTCTTTATTTTTTTTCCACTTTTCTTTATTTTTCCTTTTTTGAAAAGCTGATTTTTTTTTTATTTTTTTTTGGTTAGGACATTGTGGCCCCTACTGGTCCTAAGTAGTGCCGCCTCAATGTGTAGTGTGTGTGTGTGTGTATATATATATATATATATATATATATATATATATATATATATATATATATATATATAAATAAAAGATCAGGAGTACCCCAAACAGTGCAGCACTCCTTTAGCCCCCTGATTTTCACCACATATATTGGTTTCTCTCTCTTCCCACTAACTGTCTCCCTCCACTAATTTATTTAATTATAAATACTTGGCTCTGGTTGAGGTGCAAAAGGGATGCTAAGAAAAGGGGATGCCCTGGAGCGTGTCTCTCTCTCTCTCTCCATATATATATATATATATATATATATATATATATATATATATATATATTGGAGTTGCATTGTTATGCTATATATGTATTGTAAATTTGTCTTGTTTTCTATGTTACACAAGCATAATTATAAATATTTGATGTAGGTCTGATGATAATTCTTGACTGTATTTGAAGTTGCTGATATATTTTGAAGTGTACTGTTATGTTAGATACATCTTAGATGTCGCTTTGTTTAGGACAAGTTTTCAAAATTTGTGTATCTATGTTTTACTGTCTTTCTAGATTATAGTTACATATCGAATGATAATTTGAGGATACTTGGTTAATACTAGTATATTCTTAATTTCAAGTTGATTTACATGTAAAATTTAGTTTAACTGAATTTTTACTTTATTAATTACTTACATCTTCTTTTAATATATCCTATAATATATTAAATAAAATCTAATTTGAAATATGCTTTAACGAATAATTTTTATTTCATATTGAACGTCTTAACGGTCGGTTTTTCCACCGTTGTACGGTAATACTAGTTTAAACTGTCGTCAGAATCACCAAAATATCATGTTAATTTTCCATATGTTTCGTATCTCCACAATTTATGTATAGACGTGCTAAAATTTTGTGTGTTATGATGAAGTATAATCACATTTAACGGCATGAATGAAATCGAGTTGACACATGTGGACAACTGCAATTTAGCACACACCATTTTTAACTGTTATGTGCGAGACACCAAATTTTATTGGTCAACAAAGAACAGCATTGGAACAAATTTATTGGAAGAGGAATAGAAGTGTTAAATATTTGATAAAGTTAATTGGTACCTTGTGCACAATACTGTTATCATGATCCTATGGATTCACAGTTCAACCTCAAGAGGCCTTGTGCACAATACTGTTATCATTGGTAAAGAACTAAAGATGATGAATTAAACTGGAATGTTATGCCAGTTTCTAGGAGTACGCAAAATGTAAAATTTGAAGATTTCGCAAATGTGTGTGTATATATATATATATATATATATATATATATATATATATATATATATATATATATATATATATATATATATATATATATATATTCATATCATATACAGCAGTTAGCTTCAGATTTCGCAAAAACTCATTTATTCAAATATTTGTAGGCCTTGACATTCTTAAATATACGAGTTAGGATTGAACTTTGCACCTTAAACTTTGTGTATATCATAATGTTGATCGCATTTGGCCCAAAAGGAAAGGGGAAAAGGAAGCACTATATACACTTTTGAAAGATGTATTTGGGAGAATGAACAAAAAAAAAAAAAAAAAGTTAATTGAAAGACAATATGTGCGTTTTTAGAATAAAAGAATTTTTATAAAAAAAAAAAATTAGATTGAAAATAATGTTGTATAACTGACATTATATTTAGTTTTTACCCTACACTGAAATGTTAATTACAACTAGTATTATATTCAGTTTTCACTATACAAAATGCTAGTTATATTTAGCATTTTTCTTAAGTTTAACATTTTTAAAATTTGTATTTCAATCTAAAAGCAAATGTGAGACTAAATATTCTTCAAAATTTGTCCTTCAATGTGACTCTTGAATGCGAATTCCTCTATGTTCAAGTGAGCTGTCAGTCTATGCTGAATCATTCATCATATGGTCTATTCAACTGCTCGGACACACAAATGCACAATACTATTAAAATAGCGTGATGATACACAAACTAATGGTTGATATTAGTTTAACACAGGAATTGGACTCATTCTCTCGCCCCCATACAAGCTTTTGCTTAAGTGCTAAACTAAGGCACACAGGAAAAATTACAGTATCTCAGATTAGAATACATGCCTAGGCCTTCTGCATTACTGAAGACACAAGCTTATGTATTATGTTGCACATTAATTTCTCATTGTACAAAATTTCCATATTTACAGTACAATTTGTACTAAATGAACCCTTTTAGTACTTTTGCAGTGCAACTTTAGCTGGAGACCATAATTGTCTTTTGAAAGTAAACCTCCATCTGCACTCTACAGACATAAAGAAAATCTCTTATATATATGCCCTCATTAGTTTAACTGTCGATATCAATAATACGGTGATTTCAGTTTGCTTCTTAACTGATCATAATGAGGTGCTAACAAATTGCGTGATCTCTTTGTGTGATATGATACGGATGAGCTGCCATACTTAAATAAGTCATAAAATCTTGCTACCGTTTGAAAATAAAAAATAAAAAAAATGCTAGTATATACATATTTAATCCGTCAACAATCAATTTACGATTTTATGACATTGTGTCACCTAAATGTTAAAACATATAATGTTATATTTAATTAATATAACTACCACATACGTTGAAAATAGAGTATATATCGTTAAATTAAAAGTTCGAAAGAAATTTGTTAAATTTTTTATCATAACATTGTCGATGTAGTTATGCGGTTCGGTTTAATATGGTTTAGTAAAACTTCAAACCGCAACCAAACCGTATCATTGCGGATCGGTTCGGTTTGGGCTGTTTGTTTTAGAGGGAGAATCCGGTGTGATTTTCCGTACCGTTTTTACGGTTCGGTCTGGGCGGTTTCCGCATTGCGGTGCGGTTTATGCCCACCCCTAGTTATTTCTCATTAAAGAAGTCTTCTCAAACCACTCTATTTTGACTAGCTAACAAAATGACCACGGTTTATGAAACATTTTATTCACTTCAAATCACCTATCCATTTATTGTAAACAGGTTTCTGATATTAGAACATTTTTCAGATTGCTGTAAATAAGATCATCGTTTTCTACCTTTGAAAAGACGAAAAAAAAGAGGAAAATCCTATATGTTCAATTTAGCTGTCCATCATATGTTCAGTGTAATCTGAATCATTCATCAAATGATCTATTTGAAGGAATATAAATGAGTTGCTACAGAAGAGCTCAAAAAAAAAAAAAAAAAAAAAAGATGAAAGAATCTTTTTTATTTTATTTTATTTTTATCTCTCTCACATATAGTACTTTTCCATAACATGCTTATATAGCTTCTATAAAACATTCTAGAGAACTCTATAGATGACATTTTCTAGAGAACTCTATAGATGACATTTGATTACTTGGTTCATGAACCTACAATAAATAAATATGAAAGTCTTTTGATTACTTGGTTCATGAACCTATAATAAATAAATATAAAAGTGCATTAATTTCAACACTCCCCCTTAATGCACTTGTTTGACAACTCCAATGCGTTCACGTAAGTAGCATAATTTTTCTTTTGGAAGAGCCTTTGTACACTTTGTTTTCTCCCCCTTCCACCAAGAATCCTTGTGGTTGCTCAACGTAAATTTCTTCATCTAGCTTTCCGTTTAAGAATGCTGACTTAACATCGAGCTATAAAATTTTCCATTTCTTTTGTGCAGCAAGAGCAATCACGGTTCTTATGGTTTCAAGTCTTGCTACTGGGGAAAATGTTTTTGAAAAATCAACGCCGGGCTTTTGAGTAAAGCCTTTTGCGACTAGCCTCGCCTTATGCTTTTGAACTTCTCCATTTTGATTTAATTTTGTCTTGTAGATCCATTTTAGCCCGATAATTTCTCTTCCTTCAGGTTTGTCTACGAGCTCTCATGTTTTGTTCTTCTCAATCATGTGCATTTAGTCTTCCATTGCTTGCTGCCATACTTCATGTTTCTCAGCTTCTTCAAAATTTTCTGGTTCAGTAACCACAAAATTGCAAGATTGATATGTTTTACTCATTCTTCTGAATTTTCTTGGTGGAGTTTCATTCTCATCCTCTGATTCAGATGTGTGAGTGCGTTGATCTTGTTCTTCTCTTTCTTCAGTTTCTATGTGTTGATCTTGTTCTTCTCTTTCTTTAGTTTCTTCATTTGTTTCCAGAGAACTTGGTAGATTGACATGTTCAACTTGTTTTTTTTCCAATCCCAGGCTGCATTTTCATCAAATAGAACATCTCTACTAACAACCAATTTGTTAGTTTCAACATTAAAAAGCCTGTAACCTTTAATCTCCAGAGTATAACCAGTAAAAATACATTTTGTACTTTTATCATCAAGTTTAGAACGTTTCTCAGCAGGTATATGAACATAACCAATGCAGCCAAATATTCTTAAATTACTTACAGATGGTTTTTCCCCACTCCATGCTTCAATAGGTGTCATGTTTCTTACAGCTTTTGTAGGACACCTGTTGAGGATGTACACAGCTGTGTTTGTAGCTTCAGCCCAGAATGTCTTTGGCAGTTCTTTTTCATTCATCATTGACCTGGCCATTTCAACAATTGTTCTATTTTTGCGTTCTGCAACTCCGTTCTGTTGTGGACTGTACCCTGCTGTGAGCTGCTTCCAAATGCCTTCATCTTTACAATATTCTTCAAATTCTTTAGAGGTATATTCACCTCCTCTATCACTCCGTATGCACTTAATGTTACAACCACTTTGTTTTTCTACAAGGGCTTTAAATCTCTTGAAAGTAATGAATGCTTCTGATTTTTCCTTTAGAAAATAAATCCAAGTCATTCGTGAAAAATAATCAATGAAAACTATAAAATATTTTTGTTGTCCCAACGATAGTGTTTTCATTGGACCACAAATGTCAGTATGTATAAGTTCCAAGCGTCCTTTTGCTCTCCATGATTTTCCTCTTGGATATGGCATTTTGTCGTGCTTTCCCATGATGCATCCTTCACACGGGTTCTTTTCATTTTGTATTTTGGGAAGACCGTCCACCATGTTCTTTTCTTTGAGAAGCTTTAATCCCTGAAAATTTAGATGGCAATATCTTTTTTGCCAAAGCCATGATTGATCTTCCACTTCAGCCTTTAGAGCATTGTAGTTGAATATTAGTGGAAAGTTCATGTTCCTCTCCATCTTTACTTCTGCAATGGCCTGTCTCTTGTTTTTTTCTCAAATATTCTACACATATGATCCTCAAATACAGGACAACAGTCATGTTCCAAAAGCTGTCCAACACTTAATAAATTTTCTTTTAAATCTGAAACGAGAAGAACATCTCGTATATATTTGACTCCAGATTTTGTGTTGATAGCAATTGTTCCTTTGCCTTTTACTTCTGTAACAGCTTCATTACCCATCCTCACCTTTGGGTTTATTGTTGTATCAATCTGCACAAAGATATTTTTATCTTCACACATATGATTGCTGCATCCACTGTCTATATACCAGGCTTTCTTGTCTTCAGGAAGGCTGGAATGACAAGCATAAAATATTTGCTCTTCCTTGTTGTCCTCCCTTTCTTCTGTAAAATTTGCCTTCTCGACAATTTTAAATCTGTAGTCTTTTTCAATATAGCCAAACCTTCTACAATAATTACATTGAGGCTTACCCTTGATCCAACATTTAGATGTTATATGACTGGTTCTTTTGCAGATGTTGCAAAAAAAATTTGAGTTAGAACTTGTACCTCTATCATTCTGATTATTTTTGTAAGTGCTGGAATTGTCTTCTCTCTTCTTCCTCCAGTCTGGCTTCTTTTGCTCCTGGTTGTAACCACCCTTCTTTGCAAATTGTTGTGGCTTCACCTTTGCTTCAGATAGAAAAGCATTTTCTGATTGCTCAGCCTGTTTAAGTCTTCTTTTTTCATGTGCTTGAAGAGAGCCCATCAATTCTTTTACGGACAATTTGGTAAGATCTTTTGTTTCTCCAATAACGGCGACAATATATTCATATTTATCTGTTAAACTGATCAAAATTTTCTCCACAACATGTTGATTAGAAATATTATCACCATAGGTTTTCATTTGATTCACAATCTCCATTACACGAGCATGATAACTTTGTATATTTTCAGAATCCTTCATTCTTAAATTCTGAAAATCTTTTTTAAGGGATTGGAGATTAATGCTTCGTACATTTTCATCTCCATGGAATTCACCTTCTAGAATATCCCATGCCTCTTTTACTGTTGAAGTTGTTGATATCCTTATGAAAATTGGTTTTGTGACTCCCATCTGAAGTTTGCTCAGTGCTTTTGCATCTTGGAGACGAGACGTTTCAATTTTCTTTAATTCTTGTTCAGGCAAGTTTGTTTCATCTTCAGGTTCTGTAAACCCTTTCTCCACAATATTCCACAAGCCTTCTGCCCTTAGAACAGTTTTTATTTTGATATTCCAGTAGTCATAATCTTCACCATCAAAGACAGGAATTAGAGATGATTCTGAATTTGACGCCATGAAATCACTTCTTGTTTCAATCCTAGATTAGAATCGAAAAACCGCTCTGATACCAATTTGAAGGAATGTAAATGAGTTGCTACAGCAGAGCTCAAAAAAAAAAAAGAAGATGAAAGAATCTTATTTTATTTTATTTTATTTTAATCTCTCTCACATATAGTACTTTTCTATAGCATATTTATATAGCTTCTACAGAACATTTTAGAGAACTCTATAGATGACATTTTCTAAAGAACTCTATAGACGATCTTTGATTACTTGGTTCATGAACCTACAATAAATAAATATGAAAGTCATTTAATTACTTGGTTCATGAACCTATAATAAATAAATATAAAAGTGCATTAATTTTAACACTATTCAACCGCCAAGACACACAAATACACAAACTAATGGTCGATATTAGCTTGACGTATAAACACAGGAGAAATGTAGACACAGGAATATGGACTGTCTCTCGCCCCTATGCAAGCTTGTTCTAAAGTGCTACACTAAGGCACACAGAAAAAATTTGGACATTAATTTCTCATTGTACAAACTGCAAGATTAGAATGCATGCCTAGGCCTTATGCATTATTGAAGACGCAAGCTTATATATTATGTTGCACATTAATTTCTCATTGTACAAACTTTCCATGTTTACAGTATAATTTGTACTGAAGTAACCCTTTTAGTACTCTTGCAGTGCAGCTCTAGCTGGAGACCATAACTGTCTCTTGAAAGTGAAAATCCATCTAGACATAAAAACAATCTCTTATATGTGCTCATTAGTTTGACTGTTGATATCGAAATTAATATGGTAATTTCAGTTTGCTTCTTAACTGATCATAATGAGGTGCTAACAAATTGTGTGATCTCTTTATGATATATGGTACAGGTGAGCTGCCATACGTAAATAGGTCATAAGATCTTGCAACCGTTTGGAGACATACATTTTAAAAGAAAGTTCACCATTCATCTTATGTAAGTTTTGCTAGTTCCCATTGGCTTGTTATAATAGTTGAACGTACAAGCATGAAAAAAAAAAGCATTCTTATCTAAATATCTGTACGAATGTGGAAGTGTTAACACTGTGTGTGTATGTACCTTAAGATGAATTTTGTTCTTGGTCTTTTGTAAGACACTATTTTACACTGATACCAGACCATCTAGACAAACATACCCCATAAAGTTTTTAGTACTATGCCTGATTTCTGCCTCATTAAAATTTTATTAATTAGGTGTAAATTTTCTACCCGCTCCAAAGTTGTACACAAATAACGCACCAGGTATGACCTCTTTAGTTGTTTTGTCGGTAGAGTCATTTTATACCAATGTTTGATATTTAATCACTGCATCAGATTTGATCTTGCAGTGTTATACTGTGTATCTCATGCATGCACGATAGCTTCGAAATTGAATATATGACTTCCACTCTTCCCCACCTACAATATTGTCATGCTCATTACTCCCATGCCAGAATTTAGTAAAGAGTTCCTTCACTAATAAATGAAACTACACATATCTTAGCCTATGCATAATACCTACTAAAATGACTTGCATTTAATCTTCTATGGCTAGCTCAATTCTGAAAGCACCATGACAAGAACCACACGGCTTAGGACTTAAATCATGACACCGGCATTAAATCTACTTGCCAGTTGATGACCAACAGTGCAAGAGGCCAGTTAATGACCAACAATGCGAGGGTCCCTTCAAGCTTAAGGGCTTAGCCTAGTTTATAATTTAGTGCCGTTGACGTGTTTATATACTAGAATCATACTGTGCTCAAGTACAACGTACATATATATACTACGCGGACAATTGGAAACATTTGTTTGTGTACATATATATCTACATCATCATCATCATCACAACATTAATTAACATATTACATCGAACATAACTCCTTAAGCACTGAACAACTTTGTTCAACTCAATCTTTACAGCACAGCAGTGTAAAGTCAAAATTTGGCTTGTTATTATTGACACCCAGAGGGTGAACAAACTTGCAATTTGGGCACGACAGAGATGATTTGCACATCATGACTAACATGTGACATTTCATGCAAACTGCTGCCAGCATCTCCTTTTGTTCCGTATCGAGTGAAATTTCCGATGATGACTTGGTATAGTCATTTGCATTCTTGGACTTAGGATCACAGGCTTTCTCAATTGATGTATGTCTGGTTTTCTCTTGATCATCATTATCAAAAAAATTCATGTTCAGATTTAGGTCGAGATCGAGAGTTGGCATATTTCGCACCGACCTTGGGTCTTTGCATGTTCTCTGGTGCGTCGTAGTGTTGTAATAGTGTATTTGTCCTGACTGCAGTGTTCATATATATATTTCATAGCGTAAGCTACAGTTTTGTGTCATAAGACTCATATCACATAATTTTACAGACTCTCCTCTGTGTTATTTTCAAAATCTAACTTGAATGCAGAGAAAAATTCCACGAAACTACATGTAATTCTGTGTGTGTGTTTTATGTCATGATGTGTTGCGTAGGTCTTATGTTAGAATGAAAGTGAAGTCAACAGCAGGAGAAATATGAAAAAATTATGCTTAAACGATTAATGAATCAATATGAAGATAGGGAATACCTTAATATCAAGACACCTTTGCCACTCAATAGGCAAGGGAGAACCAATACTAAGTTCAATATGATTTACTTGGTCCCTTTTCCAGAACTTGGGTTGCTTAATGAACTCATGAAAATCTTGATCCTTTTTATTTTCATCAGTTCCTTCTTGAAGATTCCTCTTTTTTGAGGAATAGTTCTCAAAGTTTGTGCTGAACTTTCTCTTTTGTTGGGAGAGGGATGATTGCAAGGACACCATGAATAAATTTTGGGAAACTGAGTTTCTTTTCCTTGCCTTTTCCTTTTCTGTTCTTTTGAAGTTTGTGTATGTATGTATGTATGTCTCGAAGTTGTGATATGCAAGTGGTGGATCGAGTGCTGTTATATAGGAGGGGATAGATCATAGATTAGGAATCCATTTAAAGGTGCAAAACTGCAAGGCAAGGGTTTAATAGGAAGTACTTAAGTAAGTCATTCGAAAGGACCCACACAACCTCTCTTACACCCTCATCAATTTCCTTTACATATATATATTCAATGTTTCAAGTACTATATATACTGTACTCTTTGTTTAAGTGTTATCATAACTGATAATCAATAGTTAATTGGCTGCTTTTAAATTGCTAAAATGTTGTTTTTATGTTATTGCGTGGGAAAGTTGTAATGTTAGTCTAGTGCCACATGGACAACTGATATTGTTAAAATTTGTATCTTCAATGTTAAGTTAGATTAATTGTGAAATATGATGTCATAATTTTAGTATTAGACATTAACACAGTGTCTAGCCAACATTTTACTTAATGATTGGCACCAGCTGTGTTACCATGCCAACTAACCAAAGTTACTAAAACTGACATTTCTTGGACAAAGAAGTTAAGTTCAAACCAATGATGAAGAGTGTATACAGTATAAACTGACATTTTGTTGGAATTGTTTGGGTGAACTTAAAACAAGGTTTATGTAAAATAAATAAAGGTTCATGTTTCAAAAGATGACATTTCAACAGTATCATCATCCGTTTATTAGTTGGCTGAACTGGTTAGTTTTACTGTCACTGAAGATAGTTTATTGTATAAGTTTTGACGATATTCATCATTTTGACTGACGTCAAAATCATCAAAATATCATGTTAATTTCCATATGTTTCGCATCTCCACCTTTTACATATAGGTATGCTAAAATCTTGCATGTTATACTTATACACCGGTATAATTAAACTTAACTGCATAAATGAAATCAAGTTGACACATGTGGACGGACAACTGCAGTTTAGCACACGGCATTTTTAACTGTTATGTGCGAGACACTAAATTTTATTGGTCAACAAAGAACTCCATTAGAACAAATTTATTGGAAGAGGAATGAAAGTGTTAAATTTTTGATACATCAGTGTTATCATGATCCAATGGATTCACAGTTCAACCTCGTCCTTAAACAATGGATCATCATGATTCAAACCTTATTTTACATCCCGGCTATATATCTAAAAAAAAAAAAACACCAATTGTCGGACTTTCAGACCATTTGTTGAACCGTCAATTTCATGTTTTGGATCATGACAGTTATGGTGCAGAAAAATTATAGCGTTTAACAAAATTGTAGATTGATTTACCCAACATCAATCCATTTTATACTAACTTAATGTGTGTATCATCATTACGTTTAGGGTCTATTATCGACAAAATGAATAGGACAATTAAGCGGGAAAGTTGGTTGAGAGAACAATGTGTTTACCGATGCGTAAATGATATTTGAACAGAGTATTTTAAATGTGAATTATAATTTAATCAATTTATAATTAGTTAATGTTTTGTTGTTGTGTAATACATGTCCAATAATTGCAAATAAGCAAAAATTAGTTGTCCAAGTTTATTAAAACAGAATAATACATTCACTCAAAAAACAAAGTAAACCTATGACCGTGGTCCACGTAAAAACTTCCACTTGTGCATCATAAGTAGGGCTGTCAATGAATACTCGAAAAATCAGATATCCATCCGCATCCGAAAAGCAGATAAATATCCGATATTCCAAAAAACGGATGCGGATATAAGCACATCCGCATCCAAAAATTATCCGTCCGCTTGTTTTCATGATTATCGCTTAAATTATGTGTATTTTAACATAATTAAATATAATTTATTATTTTGTAATGTTGAAAGTCTACTAAATTCATGTTAATTGCTCAAAAGTAAATATTATCATCATATTTATTTATTTTTAGCACTTTAGTAATCAGTTTGGTTAAAAAATCTTAATATTAACGTAAAAAATCATTTATGTTTTTTGATTTATCAACTGTTAGCGGAGCGGATATTATCCGATATCCGTCCGTATTCGCAGATACGTACGGATATCCGATATCCGAAAATGATTTCAGATGCGAATGCAGATATGACACTATGCACATCCGAAAGTATCCGTGGACAGCGTAATCGTAAGTGCTCTTGCTTGATCATCAATCAATTTGTTCTTAAATATCAAAGTTTGTGAATTCATCGTAGAAAATTAACATAAGCTTTCACTATCGAATAGTTATAATCGAAAATAGTATAACATAATAACGTTGTAGGTCATTGTTGAAACAATACATATGAGAAATCGATCTTTCAACCTCATTCCTGCTTGAGCTGTCATGCTCGGTATGTCCACTTCGTCTATGTGGTATAGTAAGTAGAGTGTCACAAACTATACGATTGGAATAATAATCGGTATCGATAGTAGTAAAAGACTGAGCAAATGAGGTTGAAGGTATTAAATATTTGCTAATCGACTTTTCTATGTAGTCTTCAGAAGCTAATCCAATTATTTGAATTTTTTTGAATTTCTTGAATTCTATGGAATTGTATTCCACCACTCGTCGGGACATCACCTTTTAGATTTCAAATCCATCCTTCAAGTTGCAACATTCTATCTCACGCTATCCAAGAATCTTTCAAATTGTCCTATTTGTTCTTTATTTATGTATGCGACCACAATTTGCCCTTAAGGTCAAAATGTTGAGCCTAGAACACTGGGGCTTATAATGCTTGCGATGCATTACCAATGTTAACGTTGCTTTTTTTTGGTTTGTGAACGGCTCCTAACTTGATCAAGGGTAATCAGAGAGGGATTAAAGGTGGGGATAGAAGTTCTGAAGTGAGGGGGTGGGAATAAATAAGGGGTGTAGTAAGGTTTTAATGAAAAATGCAGTTGAGCAGAGGATCAAATGCTATTGCTCTTGCATTAATTCCACCATCCAAATTCGGGTCACCAAAAGAACTCAAATTGAAAGCTCCCAACACCCCCTCTTTAATCTACCGTATTAAATACTATCTAAGTCCACCCACATCCTCCGTGAATTAAAATGACACGCCTTCCCTTCCTCTCTCATTTTTCAGTGCTACCTTCCTTCAACTTATGCATGCATAACAAAACATTTTTTTTTTTTAAGGACAATTCCTCCTGTTTAATTCAATGGTAAAATGCTAAGTTGATCGATGAAAAGGTGGAAGTTATAAATTAGCAACTGTTTGCAGCAACAGTAGTTGCAAGCAACTTCCATTTTACATGAGGGTTTTTCTTGAACCCTTGCATAGCAAGAAACCTTGTGTATTTATTTACACTCACTCTTTACTCATGGTGCAGTGATGTCAAAAGATATTAAATTGTATCAGACTCTCGGACGCGTTAGGTAATACATAAATTCCCTTTCTAAATTCATTGTCTTCAATGTGCCCGATTAAATCTTAAGTACATATCATATAATTTGATTGCTGAGTGAATCGTATCATGCTATCAAAATAATTAGATTATGTAAAATTAAACGACTGAAATGAACATGATACACATAAACAGAGAAAATGAGGATAGATGAATTGAACAAGTTAACTAAACAAGTACTAAGTAGTTTGGATTTTTAATTCAGGTACTAAATGCTTTGGTTGGAAGCCAATAAATGGAATGAACAGTTTAAATGTAACCATTATTGCCTGACTGTTACGATGATCATCATAGTACTATCTCAACTATCCTCGCTTCAGAAATATTGGAGAACTATTCATTATGATGTATTGATGGTTACATGTACGTATCAGTTAATAAATAAAACATATTGCTTTTATGGATGCTAAGTCTGCTAAAATACACACCAATTGTTCTGGGTCTTTAATCCCACAAATTGATTTAATCTTTTACCTTTCTTTTTTAATCCGAACTTCCTTAATTGTAACTTATTTGAAGTAAATATACTTGATCATGTATCATGTATATTTTATTTTCTGTAAAATAAATGCCATTTATTGGCATTAAAGGAAATGATATGCAGTAGTGAAATAAATATGATGTAGTCTCTATATTAAAATCGGTTGCTCTAGTCCTAAACAACAATGAATCCTGCAGATGCAGGTTGTTCAGACTTGTTATGAAGAGTGAGAAATAAACACAGGTATACTATAAAATTGCATGTTTTGTATTATCTTTCAAGTACACAGTATTTATGTACAAGAGATATGTCCTTAATGTGCTAACTATCTCTTCATAAATTAATTATCGTTTTCTGTATGATATGGGGTCCTGGTCAGAAAGAAAAACAGCAGGTCCTTAATTTTTACTTGAATTCATAACACTATTAATGTTAAGGATGGTTGCTTCAGCAAAAAATGACATATGGTATCTTCACATGTATATTACCATGAGTAGGAAGAAAAGGATTCTGTCACTTCCCTTATACCGTACTGTACACTGTAATATATATTTAATAGTTTATGGTAGACAATATGAACCACCATAGGATATTAATCTTCATCTCTAAGGCAAATGATAGTAGCTGGGCTTCATTTACCGTTTTAAATATACATACATGTTTTCTAAATATAAAAACAAGCCATAATATTAAAAGCCTTAGTTAATGGTATTAATATGAAGTTGCTAGCATAGTATCTACTGAAGCTCTGATGCACCCAAAAGTGTCATATAAGTTTTGGTCAATTATGAATGCTAATTTCATTCATGAAAATATACACATTTTTTTGTGTCGATATATATCATAATCATACGGTGCTAGTTTGGTTTTCAGTTAAACTGATCATTTAATTGTATTATGTTGCAAGAGAAATGAGACTTTACACAACATCTCATGCATACTATTTCTTTTTATTTATAAGTGAGATATATAGAGGCACACATGATTCTAAAGCATTGTTCTTGTTATATATATATATGTATATATATATATATATATATATATATAATTTACAAAAGCTAAAGGGAAAAAGAAAAAGAAAAATGGATACAAGTTGTCTAAGTACATGTTTTATACTCTGAGGCATGTGATGTGATCACTCTTTTGATACTACACATCGAAATATTATATAAAAGTTAACGAAGGGTACATGCATAGCTATTACAAAATAGGTGCATAAATGAGGAGTCGGTATAGATATGAGATCATGATCGAAACATATTCATTTAAAGCTAGAAGAAGGCGGTCATAATAAGTCATGATTTTCAAGTAGTCACCTGCCACCATTAATTTCATATTAAATTTTCTTCAATGCTTGTATCTCCCTTCAATAAAATTTATATCTTACAATTAATTCTTCTATCTATATATCATGTATGTATGATATATATGCTTACATTTGCTCAACAACCTGTTGCCTTTACTGGCATAATATTGATAGCCTTAGATAATATTACGCAACATCTATCTAAAGAATAAATGTTGTGATCTAACTTTTACTGTGAAAGAACTAAATGAGAATAAATATTGGCTCATGATCAACCTTTTTATCTTAATTTTTTCTTTTCTTTTATCTGCTGCAGTGGGCAAAGAGGACTATTGTTATATTTGTAAGATGATAAATTTACTCAGTCATCATGAAAATAATCAGAGTATATTTTAATGTTTAAGCATTAACAAAAACTGCACTGTAATTAACTTTTTTTTGAATGTTATGTCATATTCCTACCAGAGTATCTTGTTTCAAATTTACCTGGTCAGTACTAGAAAATGTTTGAAGCTAGCTATTTTGATTGGGTTATAAAACAGGAAAATGTCAGCACATCCAACATAAATAGAGTCGCTTTATTAGAAGTTGAACAATAACTAGATGTGTCTAATTTCAGTACTAGATTGAAGCACTTGGCATATTAATAAATCACGGTAGTTAGCTCTACCGCCGGTAGGTTATGACCAGAGGCTAATAATGAGGCTAATTATCAACATAAACAGTCTCATTAAATGTGTACTTGCAAATGCTTATCAAATCAGTGTGCTTGCTTTAAGCTTGAAAAGGAAACTGGTGGTGCTAACAAATCAAATTCAAGTGCAACAATATGATAAAAGCATCCCGAACCATTTTTAGATCAAATAGGAAGGCTCAGAAAATGCAACCCCTCCAATTTTCCAAGGGAAAACAAACACAAATTAGATATTTATTGTATGGGTGAACATTTATTAGTTAAAATCAAACAAAACAACCAAATCTATTAAGTTTGGTCAATTTGATTCAATTATATTATTTAATTTCTGAATTTTGATTTTATTTTTGATATTACTGTTGGAGAATGCAGATTAAGGATTTAAGGCAAACAAAACACTAGAGAGGATGAGTAGTGTTTAATGGATTTTATAGATTTCTTGAAATCTTTTTTTAGTTATTCAGAATGAGATACTAATCACTAATAAGAGATGATCACAGAATCAATCATTGATGCAAATAACAATAAATAAAAAACAGTAAAAGTAAAGAACACACCAGAATTTTATACTGGTTCGGAGCTACCCTACATCTAATCCCACACAACTCTGGATTGATGCAGATTTTTTTTTAATTTTTTTTTTAATAATAATCTTCAAATACAATCCTTGATTTCAAGGCCATGAGGTACACCCCCCCCCCTCCCCGATTTATGAAGTACAGTGAGACTTAATTGGTTTTCGGGCTACAATCACACCCATTCGATTTGAACGGGCTACGACCACACCTTTTCAGTACCAGTTTTTGATGGAAAGACTCGATAGAACTTGATCTTGCAATCGTTGATTACATAAACCAAAGATTGTGATTCTTCGAGAGAGTGTGGTAGAGAATTAAACTAGAAAGAAATTGATATGATTCTATTTGAAATTTGGTAGAGTATAAGTATATAATTTAAGAAATTAAGAGTTTTAATGGAGTAGAGATAAAGGAGGAAGAAGATAATGAAATTGATTGAAAAAAATCGTTTCTGGAAGCCTATTTATAGTCTCCCAACAGTCAAAACCTTTCAGAAAAGATTCAAAATCAAAAGACACAACGTTTCGAAATTTGAATTTGAAATCCAACGGTCGCCATGTCGACATGGAGGGTTAACCATATCGACATGCCCTTGTAAATTTTGAAAAAAAAAATCCAATGAAGGCATGTTTTGTTCAAATAAATTCTAGTGAATCTTGAGTTAAAACAAACTATTTTCCTATGTATTAAAATAGAGTATTTGAAAAAAAAATACTAAAAACATTTATACAAGTGATTTAAAAACATATATAATAATGATTTTAAAACATATAAAAGAGTGATTTAAAAGCATGTAAAACTTGAATATAAATATAAAAAATATTTAAAACTTAAGATGTAAATATAAGTAGAGGCACCTTCAAATTAATATTTGAAATAGTTGACCTAAATAAAATGGCGGAAGCTTTCAACCCAGCGACAACCTAGATCTGCGTGTTTCTTGTGCCTCCTTCTCTTTTTCTTCTCTTCACCTAATCGCCTTTCTGCTCCTCGTCTATGGCCAAGAATAAGAAATCTAAGCCTCTTTACTCTTCCTCAGTGACGACCAGATCTGGAAGTCTCGCTCAAGCTCTCGCTTCCCAATCGGATTCCAAAATTGAACCCGTCATAATTACTGAAGGTGCTCCTCCAAGACCAGTGTACATGCTACCTGCATCCCATCCTTTGAACGCTCTAATTGAAGAGATAACCTCCTCTAGCTAGACCACCATTAACAGTTCAAAGTCCAATCTTGGGTAAGTCTCTGTTAACATCTTTGTTTGCGCAGGCAAATACTTCTTGGCCCTTGCCAGGCGAGATTGCGAGTGGGCCTGTTGTACGACCAGTCGAATCTGTATTTGGAGTATCGGATACTGTTGAAAATGCTAGTTTGTTGGGGACTGATTGTAACGTGGGTGGTTCGGTGTTAGCTGATGATGTTGGATTGAATGACAATGTTGTTGCCAATTTAAGTTTAGTTAATATATATGATAGCACGCCAGCTGTTTGTGTTAATGCCCCCAATGCAACAACCCCCTTGAAATGGAACTCTCTCTTTGCTTCATTACCCAATATCGTTGGTGAATATATGCATGTCGAGTTCAACATTTCTGAGACTGATTTTGGTTCCACTACTCCTCCTGAGTTACACTCTGAAGCTGCTGCATTATGGAAGGACCAAATTGTGGGTTTCTTCCTTGATTCTAAAATGCCAAATTTCAATTTGTTAACCACTTGTAGGAATTCATGGCACATTCGAGAAAAAATGAGCTTAACACATGTTGACGGTTTATTCTATTTCAAATTTTCCTCTCCTAAGGAAAGGCTGAGACTCCTTGAATCAGCTCCTTCTATCATTCAAGGTAAGCCTTTCATTGTTACCTCTTGGTGTCCGTTTGTTGATAGAGTCAGAGAGCAAGTGTTGTCTATTCTAGTTTGGGCCTAGTTTACCCGCGTTCCCTCTATCCTTCAACCTCTCTTAGGTCTTAGGGCATGCCACATTGGGAAGCTTAAATGCTTCGACGCCAATACTGTAGCTAGGAAGAATCTAACCTATGCTAGGGCTTTAATTGAGATTAAGCCGGATTAACCTCTTCCTACTCAGATTAAAGTCTATTTAGTAATCGGGAGTTTCTTGTGGAAGTGAGTTACAAATGGAAACCATATATATGCACAATCTGTAAGTCTTTTTGTCATTACTCTGATTCATGTCCATCTGCTACAAGTGATCCCCCTCTAAATAAGATTCCACTGCCTCGCCCTCCTATTAGGAGGTGGGTACCTAAAGTGAAGCAAGTGGTGCCTGACATTGTTTCTTCTAATGATGAGGATATTGTTGGTGCATCGTCTGTCATGGACATGGTTGCTGAGCTAGAGGATTCTCCATGTCAGTTATCTTCTCATGATCTTGATCATGATCCTGACTTCTATTGGGCTCCTGAGGACAGAGTCTGGGTTCATGCATCAACTGGTGTGCGTCATGATTTTGAGTACTATTTCTATACTCTAGTTGGGCCTAGTTATTTGCGGCATCCTTTTTATCAGCCTGTTGAGGGTGACTTACAGCTATGGAACGAAGGTAATCTTGGTATGGATAACACAATTATTATGCAGGATACTTCCTGGGATCGAAAAACCATTTTTTCTCCGGACACCTCGAATTATGTGGATGATTTGGTAAGACGTTTTGCTCATCACATTGCGATTATGACTCCTTTTACGGGTACTTTCTATGAGGAGGATTCCTCTTGAGCTGAACTATGATGTTGTTGTAATATTTTGTTACTAGATAGTGACTGGTCACTTCAAATCAGATAGTTGCTATGTGCATGTGCAGAGCACCTGTTTCTTTCGTTTTATAATAAAAGTGGTACGACCACTATAATCGTGCTTGCCTTGCAAAAAAATAATATGAGTAGAGGAAATTAAAACTTAAATAGTTAAATAAAACTTAATATAAACATATAAATAAGGAAGTATAAACCATTTTAATTAGGAGTTAAACAGTCTTAAGAAATAAAATATATATTTTAAAATCTGGAGTTAAAATAAAGTGTAGGGAGGCATCCCTGTTATATTTTCATACTGTAAAGCCGGTCTCTGTCAAAGTTTCATTGTAAACCTGGTTCCCATTTTCTAGAAATAAAAAATTATTGCTGATATGTTAGGAACTTTTATAAATAATTGTTGATATGTTAGTAGCTTTCACTAGTAAAGTTTCATTGGAAATCTGCCCCCTGTTTTCCAAAAAAAAGAAAAAAAATTGCTGATATGTTAGCAACTTTTATACAGTGTACAGAAAAGTGAAAAATTATTTTGAAATATTTGCAACTTTTGTAACTAATTGATGATATGCCAATAATTTTTATACCATGTACAGAAAAATTGTTGATATGTCAGTAACTTTTATGAAATGTTGCTGATATGTATGCGACAATTGAAGATAAAAAAATAGGGACCCAATTTACATCGAAATTTAATGAAGGTATTTTTGTGTATTTTAAAGCTTAATAAGGACATGTGCCAAAAGTATCCTAAAATAAATTTAAAACTAAGAAATGTCAATTTGAAATAAGGATGTAATTTTGAAATCAGTTTGAAAATAAGATAAGAATATTAAAAATAATGGGAAAGATTGAAATAAGGATTCAGTGTTATTTCAGAGTTTTAACAAGAAATCTAGATTCTATTACTTTTTATATATTGAATTCTTGAACTTATGTTTTTCACGAGTCTTCTATCTTGAACTCGTCTTCTTTGAAATCATGATTCTCTAAACTGTACAGTTTTCAATAATCAGTACCTGCATATATTTCATGTATATATATTGTTGACGTGGGGAATTGTCGTTGATTCAACACACGCCAAATTCGATTGTATGTTTATTAGCAACATAGCAATCCAAATCCAAAGTAAAGTAACGCGGGAAAAGCACAACTTTTTATAGTGGTTCGGAACTAATGCCTACATTCACTTTATAGTAATCATTCATCATATAATTGCTTATTACAAAAGTAGTATAAGTTTGGACAATATATGTGTACAAAGCGTTGCAATAGAACAACAAAATATTTGTTAATTCTAAACTTTTGCCAAAATGCCCTTCTTCTTCTTTGTTAGGTGAAAAATATGTTGACTTGGTCAACAATGTCCAAAAAGTAGCTTCAATGTCAAAGACTTCCAAAAATATGCAAAATAGTCCGGAAGCAGTGTAAATGTCTAAGGAAATGTGCAAGAAATCCAAAAATATCCCAAAATGTCCAAAAGTAGTGTAAATGTCCAAGGAAATATCCAACTGTTGAAGAAAAACATGTACGCAAAATTTTAGAGGTCCATTCCATGTCCAATGGTTATGGGAAAGAAGATGGTTGTCATTAATGATGCTTGAGAGCTTCAAGAAATCCAAAATATCAAATGAGAACAAATCCCTTTGAATGACTAGGGGGTATTTATATGTAAGTTTTGAGTGTGTCAGGCCAAATTTCGTATCCACGAATACAAAATTTCGTGGATACTAAATTCTCATCCCAAAATCAGGGTCAAAAAACCAAAGTTATGTGGAAAACTCGTGAAAATTGAAAAATCTGGTGGAAACGCATGTCGAACAGGCTAAAACAGGTGATCGGCACGGTAAAAACTAAAAAAAAATGTGATCCGCCACTTTGCCAATTTCGAATCCCTAAAAAATCATGGAAAACGTGTGTTTGGCAAGCAAAAGTAGGTGATCCCTATGTGCCAGACTCGTTTGCCAAAAGTCCCCTGACATTTGCCAATTTCGAATCCGAGCCGGATCTACCATTTCGAATCCCTGATGCGTGCAAGACAAATTTCGAATCCCACTGAATCGATCACCCCTTTTTTGTGTGTTAAATTTTGTATCCTTTGATCTGGCATATTTCAAATCCCTTGTGATTTGCCAAACCCGATTTTTGTGCCAAATTTTTTAGGCTATCTGGCTGATGCGCACACGTGGTTTTTCACGTTTTCTCGTGCCGATCAGGCATTTATGACGTATTAGATCAGTTTTTTTTTCAATTTACCAGATTTCAGTGCCGTAAGTCGCGCAAGCTATTTTTCGTGATCATGCCATGCTGATCAGCTGTTTTTGAGTGCGCGACACTGTTATTTCGTGAGCCGCAAAAGCCATTTTTCATGATCATGCCATGCCGATCAGCTATTTTTGAGTGCGCGACACGGTTTTTTGCCAAATGCCAGATTTTGATGCTGTGGGTCGCACAAGCCATTTTTGGTGATTATGCCATGCCGATCAGCTGTTTTTGAGTACACGACAGTTTTTGCTGCCAAATATCAAACTTTGATGTTATGAGTCGCGTAAGCCATTTTTCGTGATCGTGTCATGCCGATCGATTGTTTTTGAGTGTGCAACATTGTTTTTTGGCAAATGCCAATTTTACCAAGTTTGATCGCACAGTGAGTCGCGCAAACCTTTTTTGGTGACTGTGTCATGCCGATCGGCTATTTTTGAGTGCGCAACACTGACTTTTTGGCAAATGCCAATTTTACCAAGTTTGATCGCGTCGTGAGTCAAGCAAGCCGTTTTTTGTGATCGTGCCATGCTGATCGATTGTTTTTGGGTGCGCGAAACACGATTTTTCTGAAATCCATATATTTTTCCAAGATGAGTTTTGCCCCGTGATTGGGCTGACACGCTCAAGAGTTTTGAGCTGATCGTATAGAATCGATCATGTATTTTTACCATGCCGGTTTTTTCAAGTCCATCGACGATGGTTTTACGAATCTACGTCATTTCCAATTCTTTTTCGAACATGCTGCGACTTCGACTAAATCACTTTGTGTTTTCTGACGACGTTATTAATGCTTGAACGTGCTGCTAACAAAATTTTGACGTGTGATAGCATCGATCAAAAAGCATGTCAACACTTTGGCCCCCAAAATATGCCTTGCTTGTCGAAGGAAGATGTGTTTTCGAAAAGACTAGAAATCCAGAAATCCAAAGCCAGGAGAAGTCTAATGAACTTCTATTACTAGAAAACCAAAGAGCCACGATCACGTCGGATCGTATTAAACAAAAATCCGTGATCGCTTTGGATTGTTTAGAGATAACCATAATAAATTAGAATATCAGGATAATAATATGGCCAAATACCCATGTAAGTTCGAGGAGGCCTTGCCGAAGCGAGACAACGAAGAATGAGTATGTGAATCCCAAAACTGCTTTGTAAAGCGGGACGACCCAAGATGAGTAATAAAAGAAATCCAACGAACCCTGATGTCGTATTTGAGCAGAAATCAGACGACCACTGAGATCGTAATAGAAAAGGCCTTTGGTGATCGCTGAAATCGTGCTTAGAATAGAAGTCCGACGATCATTGTATTAAGATGGAAATCCGATGATCACTGGGGTCTTATAAGGATGAAGTACCGAGCCTGTGATGCCAGGGACCCAGAAAATAGGAAGCCATGGGCTTGTAGAGTTTTGTAGGAGTGAGTGTGTATCTGCAAAAGAGAATTTAGCACTTGACATGCCAAGTTATGTTATGTACATGAAGGGCCAGGTTGTTAAGATTCCTATAATAAGAGGCTTGCGATAAGGAAAACCCATGCTCGAGGGACTAAGTCGGGTAGTTCTTATGCTTGGCAAACTTATTCGGTGAATCTTAACACCTGATAGGCCCAATCTTTAGGGGAAAGTCATGGACCGGAGTCCAAAGGTGAGAACCGGAGTTCAAAGTTCATGCCCAACTGATCAGGAAGGGGAGATCGAAGTCTTATATTTATACATGACGAATCCAGTGAAGAGAAGACCATAGCCTGAATTTTATGCTGGACTGATCTAGTGAGGAGCAAAGCCCGAATTTTATACTGGACTGATCCAGTGTAGATCCGGTGCCCGAATTTTATCCTGGACTAATCCAGTGAGGAGCCCGAGCCCGAATTTTATACTGGACAGATTCATTGAGGGACTGGAGCCTGAATTTTATACTACACTGATCAAGTGTGGATCCGAAGCCCAAAAGTAGTATTTTATTAACTCCAAAAGTAGTACTGGAGACCACAAGCCGTTCCGTGCGTGTGAGCTGACATTGCCGCTTTGATTACATAGAAAGGGAATAAAAAAGGCGAGAAATCGCCAACAACAAAAATGAACATAAACATCAGACCGGGGTACGAAGAGCCAAAAAGAGCTGTTGAGCGGGGTCAGTTGATGACAATGCCCTAGGGGCGACCTGTTCTGCCCCATATCCTGAGATGTTATAGGGGCAGAGCAAGTGGTGCAGCTGTTGTTGCTGGATTCAGGACATACTGTTATAGGTCGCCATGCCTAATGTGGGCTGCAATGAGATCACGGGACTGTTTGCAATGGTCGGTGTCATGACCTGCCAGCTCATGGAAAAAGAAGTACTTGTTGGAGCTTGCTTGTCTAAGAGTCGGGTCCATCTTGGGGGACTTTTGGAAAGGTACAGTTTCAAGAATGTCGAGATGAATCCTTTACAAGCCTTGACTGAGTTCGGTGTAAGCTGGGAACTTTGGCTCAAAGCGAGGCCGTGAGTCCCAGTTGTTCCAAGATTTTCCCTTTCCTTTTTCGGGCGTAAAAGGCCCTAATCCTACAGTAGAGTTAGTTTGATGAACTATCTTTTCATTGTGGAAGTCCTCCTTCCTAAGAAATCTTTCAACTTCAAAATAGAATTCAGTGAGATCCCTTGAAGGGTCCCGTCGTAATAATGTCCTGAAGTTTGTCTTGTCAAGAATGCCGGAGACGACGACCATTAGGACCATGGACGGATCTAGCCTGTTAACGGAGGCCACCACCGTGTTGAATCGCTCAATAAATTTGTGCAGAGTCTCGTTTGGTCTCTGCCTAACATATGTTAAAGTCATGACGTTCCTTGGTTGAGAAATATGAACTCTGAATTGCTCAACAAATCTTCCAACCAAGATGTTCCAACTATTAATAGACTTTGGTTCCAACTATCTGAACCATAAAGCAACTATATCTGTAAGGTAAATTGGGAAGCACTTGTCCCTAACTCCATCTTTGGCTAAATGTACTCCCATATGGTACTTGTAACGCACGAGACGAACGGTAGGGTTCTTCCTACCATCGAAAGCTTCTAGCACCGACAATTTGAAGTCCGATGGATTTTTAGAGTTACCGATGTCTGCAGTGAAGAGGCCGCGAGTAATGCAGTCCAAGCTGGCATGGGGTGCCCTGCCATGGGTGTAGCATCGAATGACATCGGCGACTTGATTTTTATTGCCCATGCCAAGAAATTTATTCAAATTATGTAAATTGACATTGATGCCCCTGCGTCAAGTCCAATGTTGACAAAGGTCGAGCGACAAGTAAAATATTGGTCTCGATCCTGACTTGAGGTGCCTCGACCGGCATAGATCCAACAATTAAAACTATCGGAGTTCCTGTATCCAAAGTTGCATGCGTCGGTGCTTGAGTGGCATTACCAATGCCTGATCCCGAAATTTGATTGAGGACAGCCTGGGCTGAACTTTGAATGTCATTGGGGGTGTCGCCCCCGAGCCCAGCCGATCTAATAGCTTTCTGCGGATTGGTGTTAACACAGGGTTATTCTTAGAGGATTACATCCAAGTCTCAAGCTAATCCCTGCGGAATGCTAGCACTCGTTCCGACAAGATTTCCTTGGCCTGACTGCCTTATAAACCCTTCGAGTCGGGCAAGAAGAGTGGTCATGGTGGACTCTTGGCAACGAAAATGTTCTTCCTATTTCTCTAAGCGAGCAATAAGATCTTTAGTTAAATCCTTGACGACCACGTTGATGTTTTATTGGGTGATAAAGTTAGTTAGATGTTCTTCTGAGCGAATTAGTTGCTTCCTTTTGATCATAGCGGGAAGCGAGAGAAATTCTTTTGCGAAAGAAAGTTAAGTTGAATTCTAAAATCCGAAGACCAAAGTTGAAAGCTGATGTCGACAACTGAAGTTGAAGTCAAGAAATAGGACTGAAGTTAAAGCAGTGCGACCCCTTTCTAGCGCACCAAAGTGTTAATGTGGGGAATTGTCGCTGAGTTAGCACACGCCAACCCTCGAGTGTGTGTGTATTAGAAACACAGTAATTCAAACCCAAAGTACAGTAATGTAGGAAGAACACATCTTTTTATATTTGGCACTGACTCTTATGTCCACTTTATAGTAATCATTAATCAAATAATTGCTGATTACAAAAGTTGTACAAGTTTGGATAATATTTTTGTACAAAGCGTTGCAATAGAACAACAACAAAATTGTAACAACCCGGGGGATTTGCGGCCTTGGTTATCTCAACATAAACTCAATGTTGACTATCCAACAATCAGAAATACTGGATAGTTAATGGAAAGAAGTTAGAGGGTGAGAATAGATAAGATAGAAAATTAGAATAGAAGAAGATCCCAACAGCAGAATCAGAGTGACACGAATCTCACAGCGGAACGAATAAAATATAACATAATTTTGAAATAAAACCAGTATATGTATACAATAACATTTATCAAAGTACAACACTTACAAAACAGCGGAAATAAACAATTACAATAAAATCATGAAGCCTCCAGCTCCAAAGTCTCACTATATCTGTAAAATCCTGACTACTTGACTTCCCGTACAAATTTGGGCACCCAAGAGTTTAGGGAAAACAAAACGAAATAAACTCCGGGTCGGTCATGGGACTGGTATTAGTAAAACCATTTAAAATAGTTTGAGAAATTAAATGATATCTCATAAGACAACGCCATATAACGGAACGGGTTTTTCCCTTATGAGAATCCAAAGCATTTGATTTAACATCAACAATCCTTTTGCAAGGAACAATGATGTTTTATTTCAAAACTCTCTCGATATTATGATAGTGTATATCAACCACAATATAATAATCATCTAGTAGAACGCTTTCATATCACGTACCACATACATAATATATAATCAAAAACCGTGGGTGCTTATTGGTTAATGAATTCCAACTGGCAAGATATAGGACCACCTTCCAACAGTTTATCTCTAGAGAGGAATACTGTAACAACCCGTATTTCCTGTGGGTAACGAATTAAATATTACTTAACTTTAAAAGTAGCAACTAAGGGAAACGCGTTACACCATTGCATTCGTCTTGGAATTTTGCTTGGGATAGAGTCCGAGTTTGCGTAAATCGGGCACCGTATGAAGAAGTTATAAGCCTTAGAAGTTTGTATATGCCCAAGGAAGTATATATATACATATAAAATAATTCCACAAGTCAAAACAGGGTTCAAATTTCGAATTTGGGTCAAAGCAGGCTGAGCGGGAAATTTCCCGCTCAGAGGTGTCGACCCCCCAGGGGGAGTCAACCTCTGTTGGCCCAGATCTGGCCGATGACGTGTTTCGCCACGTGTCGCTTTCTAATTTGATGTGTGACGTGGTATTCTGCTCTGGACGATTCTGATGACTTCTAAACTGATCTGAAGGCTCTAAATCTCCCTATACACCTATAAAAAGACCCCTAAACCTATTGTTTTTTCCACACGAATTCATAGGCGTTTATATGCTGCTAAAACCTGAAGTGACCTAGCCTCCACCTTAATCAATCAAATTAGAGTTTTCAAGTTAACAATCAAAGTCTACATCAAAGGAATAGCTAATCAAATTCAGAAATTAGATCCCATAATTCAAGACCGTTTTGTAGTTTGTGAGTTCATGTGTAATAACCCGAAAAATCTGAGCCAGTTTAAAATTTTTATTTTGGCAATTTTAATGAATTTTGAACATTTAAAATAGATTATTTTAAATAATATCGATGAGAAATTTATTTTGAATATAATTAGAACGTATATATTATATACGCCATCGTTAGAATATAATTAATTATATATAATTATAAATAGAATTGAAAATGGCGCGGTAGTTCGATAATTCGATTTCAAACTTCAATTGAACATACCGGGTGCAAAATAATCCGGATTTTAGTGAAACCAAAAACAATAGGATCTATTTGATAATATCTTTCCAACAAATCCGACAAATCGAAATTTCATAACGGGAATCAAAAGATATGTCCAGTTGAAATTTCTGAATAGTCGCTATGGAATTCAGGCCCTTAAAAATGGGAATTTTGAAAACGACCTCGGATTTCGACGAAACCACTTTTGTTGGATCCGTGATGTCGAATTATTGCTAGATTCCAAATTTCATAATTTTTCGAATCAATATGTGAGCGTGGCGTAGGAAAACGCGATTGACCAGTTTCAGTTGATTTTAATCGACTGGAAAATGGCCATTTTTCTAACGGTCTCAGAATTCGACGAAACTAGTTTTGTTAGGACCGTATCGTCAATACGAAACTAGAAAATATTTTTCAGGAATTTTTCTAGTTAGTATGTGATCCTTGTAAATTGAAATGCGCGTTCAAATTCAATATATAGAGTTATATGTTGATTTTGATGGAAACTGATTGTAACTATCGAATCAGCCTACGATACATATCCCATTGTGTTCGGAATGGGGGTAATTAGCTATGGACGACAGGCGGTGGGCCTCGTTTAGAGGTCGTATGTAAAAGTCAACTTTTTGCAAATTAAATAATTAAAAAAATTAAAAAAATTAAAATCCCTCCTTCCTCTCTATATTCCTCTGGCCCCCCCTTTATTTTCAAACCTAATTCAGATTTAAAAAAAAAGAAGCGATCGACGAGACCCTCCCCAGCAGCGCCGACCCCGTCGCGCGAGGCGCCCCCCTCCCTCAGCAATCGCGCTGCCGCCCTCAGTTCTCCCCTCCTCTCCCTTCTTCCCTTCCTCTAAACCTATCAGCGAAGCCCCCTCAACCGCGACGCAGCCCGCCTCACCAGACCCGAACCCGCAACTTCCCCTCCTCTGCGCCTCCGAACCTCCACAGCGATGATCCCCAAACCCCCTCGTTTGGCGTGCGATTTTGGTGAAAGGGATGGAGCTTTGGGTTCATGAAGGCGTCAATTAACAGAGAAGGCGGCCAGGGTTTTTCTTCTTAAGCAAGGTGATTAAATTAAACTGATTTAATTAAGGTGTTGATTGTTGAAATGTAAACCATACAGTGGATTTCTTCTTCTTTATTGCTTTCTTCTGAAATCAGTTTAAAAGAAAAGAAAAAAATCAGTTTTCATTATCATAGTAAACAAAGACAAGATTTTTATTTATTTCAAAGACATGATTTTTACCTTATCAAAGTTGCAATTTTTATTATAATAAAGAAGTGATTTTTAAGGCAAAGAGGGCTTTGGTTTTTTTTAAGTAAGGAAAGAAATGATTTTTATATATTGAATAGCGAAGTAAAAATTCGATTTTTATATATTGAATAGCAAAGTAAAAATTCGATTTTTATATATTGAATAGCAAAGTAAAAATTCGATTTTTATATATTGAATAGCAAAGTAAAAATTCGATTTTTACATATTGAATAGCAAAGTAAAAATTTCGATTTTTAAATATATGAAGTGATTATAAAAATATGATTTTTGAAATTGAAAGTAAACAAATAAAAATGTGATTTTTATTTTAAAAAGACAGCAATATAAAAATGTGTGATTTTTATATATGTAGTGGCTACGGGCAACGAAGGTGACAAAAAGGCGAGAACGACGAAGATTTCTGTAAATGAAGTGTCGTGGAGTTAGGATAGCTATTGGTGAGAACTTCTAACTCTTCAATTTCTTTTACTAGTTATATATATATATATATATATATATATATATATATATACATACTAGGATGCAAACGGTGCTTAGTAGCACCCGACACAATCATCCACAGACCATGGACTTGTTTGTTTGGCTGTGTAGTTGGTTAGATTATTTGGTTTGAATTGAATTGTTTGGTGAAATGGAACGGATTTGATTGATGTGTGAATGGCGTGGGCCTTCACTAGACCGGGGATAAGGCTAGGCCTCGTCCCGTTTCTCGTATCGTGCCGTTATGCCGCCGAAATTTTCTAAAATAAGTTAGAAAAATAAAAATATCATTTTATTTAAAGAATGAACTGAATAGAAATTCATATGTTAAAATAAAATGTTTTATCGTTAAAAATATAATTTTTAACGTGAATATGAATATAGTGAATGTTAATAAATAAATATTCATTTACAAACCGGACGGTTTGTTTATGTACACTGATTTGACTGACATTGATTGGGATGATAAATTTTACACATCGCCCAACTGCACAAATAAAATCTGTGTTTGATTGTTTGAAACCCCACATGGGTGTTGGGATGAAATTTGAAGTTCACTCATCCTGATTGATTAAATATGTCGATCGATTGATTGACAGGCTGTTATAAGCGTTAAATATCTATATTTGATGTTTATACAGTGTAGTGCACTTTGGTTGATGGTTGATTATTTTTCAATGCTATTATATACGTGTGATGTATGAAAATCCGTATAATTAATATTATATGGTGATTGATTGGGCCTCATTCCAATTTAGAAAATAAAGGTTCATGTGTTGACAATACTCATCCGTTGAGATTAGTCATGTGTTGAACGAAATATTTTAAAATAGAAATATTTGAAATAGAAATATTTGAAATAGAAATACTTGAATAGGAAATATTTGAAAATAGAATTATATGAAGCCGTGTTGATTAGATTGACGCCATTTTGACTTGAACGATATTTATATCGATTTTAATCCATTTTAAAATGAATATTGAAAAGTGATTTCGAAATCGAATATTTTGAAATGAAATTTGAATTGAATTGAATAGAAAACCAATTTGAATTGAATCGAATAGAAAACGAATTGAATTCAAATTGAATAGAAAACCAAATTTGAATTGAATCGAATAGAAAACCAATTTGAATTTGAATCGAATAGAAAACGAAATGAATTTGAATCGAATAGAAAACGTAATGAATTTGAATCGAATAGAAAACGAAATGAATTTGAATCGAATAGAAAACGAAATGAATTTGAATCGAATAGAAAACGAAATGAATTTGAATCGAATAGAAAACCAATTTGAATTGAATCGAATAGAAAACCAATTTGAATCGAATCGAATAGAAAACCAATTTGAATTGAATCGAATAGAAAACGAATTGAATTCAAATTGAATAGAAAACCAAATTTGAATTGAATCGAATAGAAAACCAATTTGAATTTGAATCGAATAGAAAACGAAATGAATTTGAATCGAATAGAAAACGAAATGAATTTGAATCGAATAGAAAACGAAATGAATTTGAATTGAATAGAAAACGAAATGAATTTGAATTGAATAGAAAACCAATTTGAATTGAATCGAATAGAAAACGAATTGAATTCAAATTGAATAGAAAACCAAATTAGAATTGAATCGAATAGAAAACCAATTTGAATTTGAATCGAATAGAAAACGAAATGAATTTGAATCGAATAGAAAACGAAATGAATTTGAATCGAATAGAAAACGAAATGAATTTGAATCGAATAGAAAAAAAATTTGAATTTGAATCGAATAGAAAACGAAATGAATTTGAATCGAATAGAAAACGAAATGAATTTGAATCGAATAGAAAACGAAATGAATTTGAATCGAATAGAAAACCAATTTGAATTGAATCGAATAGGAAACCAATTTGAATTGAATCGAATAGAAAACCAATTTGAATTGAATCGAATAGAAAACCAATTTGAATTGAATCGAATAGAAAACCAATTTGAATTGAATCGAATAGAAAACCAATTTGAATTGAATCGAATAGAAAACCAATTTGAATTGAATCGAATAGAAAACCAATTTGAATTGAATCGAATAGAAAACCAATTTGAATTTGAATCGAATAGAAAACGAAATGAATTTAAATTGAATAGAAAACCAATTTGAATAGAATTGAATTGAAAACGAATCCGAATTGAATTGAAAACGAATTCGAATCGAATGGAAAACGAATTCAAATTGAATTGAAACCGAATTGAAATGAATTCAAATTGAATTGAAATTTGAATTGAATAGAAATAAATTTTTTAACGAATTCATAAGGAAGAATTCAATTTTGATTTGAATTGAAATGGAAGTTGAAATTGTTTTTGAAACGAATTTAAACCTATTTATAGAATTCGTTTTAAATAGAAATCGACGAAATATATATTTTATATATTATATATATAATATAATGGCCTGAATAGAACGAGCCGCGCCGCGGCAGTTCGTGAATTTCGACCATTTATTTCAAACGGACATTACGGGAGATCCGACCGTCGGATTCTCCTAAAACCGGAACCGTTGGGTTCGTATCGAAAAGAGCTTTCTAACGAATATTAGAAATTCAAAATCTAACGGTTGGATTTGGAGATACGTCCAAATCAAATTTGGAAAAGGTCGCTGTAAGTGCAGTTCGATGGCCGTTGTTGGAAATCGACTGTACGGGCCTTGATAAAATTATTAAAAATATCAATAATTTGTGTAACATCATAAGAAATGATTTGGGAAAAATTGGGATGAAAAACTCCCTATTTGAAAAGATAAAAATAGATTTTTATCGAAATGAACTAGTTTTGAACTAAAATTAAACCCGTTTATTTTTAAATAAATAAACTGGATTTGGAATGGATTTTAAATATAATTGATTTGTGGGTTTATCGTGAACGGTGTTTTAAATAACATTAGTTCTTTAACCCGAAAATAAATATAATGTGATTTGGGTTTATCGTGAACTGTGTTTTAAATGACACCGATTCTTTAACCCAGTTAAAGATTAAAACTAAGCCAGAAAATTGAAAACCAATTTGAATTGAATCGAATAGAAAAACCAATTTGAATTGAATCGAATAGAAAACGAATTGAATTCAAATTGAATAGAAAACCAAATTTGAATGGAATCGAATAGAAAACCAATTTGAATTTGAATCGAATAGAAAA
Source organism: Allium sativum (assembly GCA_030737875.1). NCBI lineage: Eukaryota > Viridiplantae > Streptophyta > Magnoliopsida > Asparagales > Amaryllidaceae > Allium > Allium sativum. The sequence continues at coordinate 414,231,562 of CM060913.1, read as the reverse complement.
CGAAATGAATTTGAATCGAATAAAAAACGAAATGAATTTGAATCGAATAGAAAACGAAATGAATTTGAATCGAATAGAAAACGAAATGAATTTGAATTGAATAGAAAACCAATTTGAATTGAATCGAATAGAAAACGAATTGAATTCAAATTGAATAGAAAACTAAATTTGAATTGAATCGAATAGAAAACCAATTGAATTTGAATCGAATAGAAAACGAAATGAATCTGAATCGAATAGAAAACGAAATGAATTTGAATCGAATAGAAAACCAATTTGAATTTGAATCGAATAGAAAACGAAATGAATTTGAATCGAATAGAAAACGAAATGAATTTGAATCGAATAGAAAACGAAATGAATTTGAATCGAATAGAAAACCAATTTGAATTGAATCGAATAGGAAACGAATTTGAATTGAATCGAATAGAAAACCAATTTGAATTGAATCGAATAGAAAACCAATTTGAACTGAATCGAATAGAAAACCAATTTAAATTGAATCGAATAGAAAACTAATTTGAATTGAATCGAATAGAAAACCAATTTCAATTGAATCGAATAGAAAACCAATTTGAATTTGAATCGAATAGAAAACGAAATGAATTTGAATTGAATAGAAAACCAATTTGAATTGAATTGAATTGAAAACGAATTCGAATTGAATTGAAAACGAATTCGAATCGAATGGAAAACGAATTTGAATTGAATTGAAACCGAATTGAAATGAATTCAAATTGAATTGAAATTTGAATTGAATAGAAATGAATTTTAAAACGAATTTATATGGAAGAATTCAATTTTGATTTGAATTGAAATGGAAGTTGAAATTGTTTTTGAAACGAATTTAAACCTATTTATAAAATTCGTTTTAAATAGAAATCGACGAAATATATATTATATATATTATATATAATATAATGGCCTGAATAGAACGCACCGCGCCGCGGCAGTTCGTGAATTTCGACCATTTATTTCAAACGGACATTACGGGAGATCCGACCGTCGGATTCTCCAAAAACCGGAACCGTTGGGTTCGTATCGAAAAGAGCTTTCTAACGAATATTAGAAATTCAAAATCTAGTGGTTGGATATGGAGATACGTCCAAATCAAATTTAGAAAAGGTTGCTGTAAGTGCGGTTCGATGGCCGTTGTTGGAAATCGACTATACGGGCCTTGATAAAATTATTAAAAATATCAATAATTTGTGTAAAATCATAAGAAATGATTTGGGAAAAATTGGGATGAAAAACTCCCTATTTGAAAAGATAAAAATAGATTTTTGTCGAAATGAACTAGTTTTGAACTAAAATTAAACCCGTTTATTTTTAAATAAATAAACTGGATTTGGAATGGGTTTTAAATAGAATTGATTTATGGGTTTATCGTGAATGGTGTTTTAAATAACATTAGTTCTTTAACCCGTAAATAAATAGAATGTGATTTGGGTTTATCAGGAATTGTGTTTTAAATGACATTAGTTCTTTAACCCAATAAAAGGAGTTTTAATGAATCTGCAATTTGATTGAAATGGGGAATTGATAATTTAAATTATCAAAATTAGAAATTGAGCGAGAATGGAGTATCACCAGTTTTGCTCCAAAGCGAATAGCTAAATCATTAATTAGATTTGAACATGAAATGGTAATTAATTTTACCAATAACACTGTGGTGTTAGATATGGAGTATTACCAGTTTTGCTTCATGGGATGAATAGGTTGGGATTGGGAAATAAAATAAATAATTACTTCGGTGTGGTTCGCTAAACTCGACTAGTTTGGAAAACCATAATTTGGTTTGAAATGACATCCAAAGGAAGATTAAAGGATAAATTTTAAAGAATTTATCTTGGATAAAATTAATGGGAACCTTTCCCTAAGATTATGAAATTTAGAAACTAGCTGTAGGTTAGTTAAGAAGAATGGTTTCCTGGGTATTGATCTGATGTTGGTTTCGGCCTTCGGGGTTAAATTTGGGAAATTGTTCTCTTGCTAATTTACGGTTAGTGACTGATGAATTGGAATGAGGCGTATGTTGTGTTTGTGTAACATTTGTTTTTAATGTACGCGGGTTGTTCGGAAAGTCCGGGTTTATACCCATTCTGAATAACCGATTCGACGATATGTCGAAGATGAAGATGGTGGTTGAAGACCGGAAGTCTTCACATCGTTTGGGTGATTACTGATGATCTTGATTGGGCTGTACACCCAAGATGAGGGAATCAGTTGGTGGTCGTCCAGACGTACCTGGAGATCGATGGATATGCGAGGAAAGTGCCTCCGGTTTCGTTCAGACCCAGAACGAACTTATAAATGGATTGTGTGTCTGACATTGGATTTTATTCTGTGTTGATTGATTTCTGTTAAATATATATCTGTTTGGCGGCGAAGAATTTATTCTCTTGCTTAACGCCCTTCTCTGAGACGTACGAGCTTAGAGGTTATATATCGATAGATATCAATCGCATGGCATGAATTGCCTGTGTGGCATGCTGAGTTGCATGGAACAAGGCTTCTAAAGTCTTGTGGTTGATGATCAAAGCACAGCCTACGTGGCAGCTTTGTGTATAGCGTGGATTCGCGAGCCTCACACCTCGGTATGAGTCAAAAACGGGATGAGGACCCAAGGAGTGCACGACGTTTCTTTCTAGCTATGGGTGGTGTCAGTGACCTACCAGCCCTGACATTTATATACTTTTCACCTTTGTGGTTTGGATGCGAGGCGCCTCGATTATAGGTCCTATAGGGCCGGGAAACGTGTGTTCAGGAATAATTAATCCTCAAACGTAAGAGAAGACCGGTCTTGGAGGATCCCAGGGTTACCCAGAGTGTGTAGTCCTGAGGCATTTGCTAGAGTGTCTCGAAGCGGAGAGGAGCTTGCCCCTTGCCTCGGCTCATGACGGAATCCAATTTCCAATACGTGATATTGCGGTTTTAATTGTAGAACTAGTATGGCGACATAATAGATGGTAGCTATGCCGCCTATGATTGATATTTATGATTGAAATTGTTTTGACACTATACACCTATAATAGTATCAAATAATGTGTTTTAAACGTATCAAGCATGCTTTGGCTGTTATAAGGGAAAACCCTATCCTCCGGCTTGCGTTGCATTGTGTGATGGGACCTGGGCCTTATAACAGCTTCATTTTTCTTTATTTAGCATTGCGCTGTTTGTTCTATGCACTGGTATTCTTGGGAGGAAACCCGTTCCGTGTTATACGGCGTGGTCCCTTGATTTACCTAACTTTAAAACCAATATTAATAATTATTTTAGTTCTCACACCAGTGACATGACTGACCTGGAGTTTATTGTTTTAACCTAAACTCTGGGTGCCCCTATTTTCCGCACGGGCAGCTAGTAGTTTTGGTTTTGCAGATTTATATTCACAGGATCCTGATTTACAGCTGGAATGATATCCGGAAAGAACTGTATCCGTATATCACCTTCAGTTGTGCTTTGTATTATTTTCCGCTGCTATGTAATTTATTGTAATCTCTGATATTTATCGAATGTAATTTATTCATTTATACTCTGTATATTCTTGTATCTGATGGAATTGTCGTAATATACAATGAAATGTTCTTCTGTTTGCGTTCTGATTTGTCCTGTTCTCAAACGTTCAGGGGTTTCAAACGGTCAAGATCGGTTTAACGACTGATTCGGATCGAGCGAAATTCTCGGCCGTCACATTGTTACTTTCAGAAATAAAATTTAATTGTGATTCTGACATTGTAATAAATCTGAATCTGAGATTATGCCTATTTCTATATGTCCTTCTATATCCATTGGATCTATCTCATTGATATTATTATGTCCATTCTTTGTCTCTTCTTTCCTTCTTCCTTTTTTGTTTTTATAGCCAGGCTACTGTGAGCTTGAGCCAAATCTCATAAGAGATGAATGTACGTTGGGAAAAAAATGGACATAATATATGATTTGGACATGGCCAGCGCTAAAATTGGGGAAATTATTAAATTATGTATAATTGGGCATAACTGATTTGTAACTGATTTAAGGACATAACACATGTTGTATATAAAACATAAAGTGTATCGAAACATATGACTTGAGATTTGAGGCATAAAGTATATTGGACATATGACTTAGGATTTGGGGCGTAAATTAAACTGTAAACATGTAAGGCATAGTACATGTTGTGGTTTAAGATCAAAAATTGGGGCATATATATGATAATTTACGACTTGGAAGAAGGAGATTATTGTGTATAGTGATGTACGACTTAGGCATGAAAACCTATAGTAAGTTAGGGGTAATTGTTAAATGTGAACACGCCTAAATTGGGATTTAGGGTAATTGGCATGCACTGTAATTAAAGGCTATAATTTGGCATAGTTTATACTGTGAATCATGATTGAGGGTTTTTTGAGAATATTCTGTACGGTGCAATATGACTAAACCTTAGGGCATGTGTTATATTGTGAATTATGACCATGATTTTGGGCATGTAAGTTTATAGGCTTAATTTATGATTAGGCGAGATATGTTAATGGAACTTTAAGTGATGTTTAACTTGTTAAACTGACTAATATGCTGAAATCTGTTGAAAGTGAATACTGAAATTGGAAAGCCTACGATGTAGATGAATAAATTGACATAACTAGCCTGAAGTTGGAACGATCTGTAAATGAACCAATTGGCTAATATAAACATGCCGAGACACAAGGTTAGACTCCATTTGCGGTAGAAACATGCCCGGAACCAACCGGCCTAACCAGTAACCGCAAACGGTCAGTCTAATGTGAGAGGTCGTAGGCATAACTAAGAAATGCTTAGACACGAGGTTAGGTATGGCTTGTGTCAGAAGTCTTCCCGGAACCGCACGGCACATCCAGCGGCCGCAAGCTATCGACCTAATGTGAGAGGTCTATGCATTAATAATTAATTAATGTTGATCAAAGATGAATATGATACCTAAAACATGTTAGGTGGGTAGGGTTAAGTTAATGAGGAACACTTAACCAATATGACATGATGAATGAGTAGGGTTAAGTTAGTAAGAAACACTTAACCAATATGACATGATGAATGGGTAGGGTTAAGTTAAAACAAGATAGCAACACTTAACCAATATAACAGGATGTGTGGAAGGGTTAAGTTAAAACAAGAGAGCAACACTTAACCAATATAACATGATGAATGGGGAGGGTTAAGATAACACAAGAAGGCAACACTTAACCAATGTAACATGACAAGTGGGTGGGTTAAGTTAACTTGAATTGATTGATGACACTTAACCAATGTAACACGACAAGTGGGTGGGTTAAGTTAACTTGAATTGATTGATTTCACTTAACCAATACAACATGATGAATGCGTGGGGCTAAGTTAATAGGAAACACTTAACTAATGTAACTTGATGAACGAATGGGATTAAGTTAATGGGAAATACCTAACCAATATAACATGAATGAACGGGGTTAAGTTATAGGAAATACTTAACCAATCCAACATGACGAGTGAGAAGGGTTAATAAGAAACACTTAACCAACATGACATGATGAATGGGTGGGTTAAATTAACATGAATGGACAACACTTGGCCAATATGGCATAATATGTGGGAGGGTTAAGTACATATCAAGTTGGGTGGGTAATATTAGTAAATATAGGCCCACAAACTTAACCATTAAGTAAACATGTTTGAATCAGTGGGAGGATTAAGTACATATCGAGTTGGTGGGTAATATTAGTAAATATAGGCCCACAAACATAAAAAATAAGAAACCCTAGTAACGGGGACCCATTTCAGCAGTAACCCACATAGATGTATCAGGTACCCTGAAACTAGGCAGGGTGGGGCACGATTACTGGGCTGATTATAAGTGGTCAAAATAGAGGCCGGGCTACGTCAGTGTAGGTTCCAACGGATTACGGGCATGCACATACTCCGGAGTGGGAAAAAGCAGGCACTGGGCACCAGTAGTTATACACTGTGCATCTTGAACCATGTCGGGTTGCTATTATATAGACCGATACATCTTATGGTGGGACCAGCACAGGGTATCTATAGGTAAGAGAGGGTCGAATGACACATATACATGGAGCATTAATACGAGTAAGGAGCCGATCGATAGTGTAGTAAGGGTACATCTAACATATTCATGGCAATTAGGCAGATTGAGGTGGAATCCTCACAATAGATGTACCCCTGAAGGCTACCACAACTGCGGGGATTGGGATCACATTACCATATGATCATTTTATACAGATTACTAGTTCGGACACTAGTTAGGTGGTGCAGAGATATAGAAATCAGAATAACAGGGTAATAGCGAAGTAGAGAAAGAGTAGAAGTGCATTCAATATATCTTGCCTTATCATATCTATACTAATCGTATGTTATCTTATTACCCTTGTTATCACAGTATTTTCTTATATTCAGTTTATTCATGTCATGATGCTTTTGCCTATTTACATGCTGAAAGTCACTGGACTTACCAGACTTATGTCTGACCTAGTTTGTTTCGCCTCATTTCTTCCGTCCCCCTCCCCCCAGGTTCACAGGGAGGAAATGTTACCACTTAGCTCAGTTTTCTTTCCAAGCTCGAAGATAGTCGATGTATTGTTTTGGACTCTCTCTTCCACTGCTATGGCTGGTTCATGCTTTATTAGGGAATATCATTGTTATTTTTATTCTTCTTTTATACTTGGAAGTTTTTGAATCAAGATAGAAGTTCTATATACTATTTTTAAGTATGATTGAGACAATTGTTGTAAAATCTTGACTGAACCACACTGTTTATAAAATGACTTTATTTTCCGCTAATTTATTTGTCTGTCTAGTAATTTATCAGCATCTTTTACCAAAAACGCTCCGTTGAAGTTAAGGCATTCCCTTTGTGAGTGACCTTAACGGAGGTGGGGTGTTACAAATACACCAAGTTTAACAAGAACATCTTGCAACCCAGGCTAAGCATGACAGGTCACTCATTTTGCTTGAGTGTACCGAATGTACTATCACCAATGGTTGGGATTAGCAACCGTTTCCCAAAAGGGACAACATCGAAATAGATTATAGAAGTAAATGGAATTTCTCTAGATCAGGTGACAATACACCCTAATTGGCAGCTAACCACTTAGCCATTCGACCTACCCGATTTTATACCATTTCATGGTTGTGAGGCTAGAGGCCATAACGTATAGATCACCCCTTTATTTACTTTGAATGCCACATCGTCATACCAGCCAAATTACAAATTGATTTCCCCAAAAATACCATGGGTATACAGCTAAGAGAAACGAATTCCTTTGCCACCAAACATGAATACGTTTGAAGAGATCAACTTACGCGATCTATTAAATATACTCTGTCAAACATTCTTCCATACAGGTCGTCCTGGGACAGGACAGACCGAAGGTACTATTCTGTAAATCCAACTTAGACAATTTCTACCTAGGATCGCCAGAACAGCGCTTGCACATACTCATCTTTAATTATCTTCATCATATTTGATTCACAACGCTAATGCCCATACGGAGTGGTTTTCAGAGAATAAATCTGATCCCGGTCTCTCCGTATTGACAACGGAAAAATGGTCAAAACTTTGATAGTCGGTTATTTAACTATCAAAGGAAAACATGTGTACAAACAATGGTCGTATTTCCAAATGAAAATCTTACCGATCAATCATCATTTTATTTCAAAATTTCCCATTTATCATTTCCATATATTCGCAAATTCCTTACTTTCTAAAATTAGAAAATATATGTTACTTTGGAAAATGTTTCCATTTCTGATCCATACATCAATACCATCCTACCTCTATTAGTCACTAACTATAAACTAGTAAGAGATCAAATTCCCAAGTATAAACCCCGACGGCCGAAACCAACATCAGATCGATACCCAGAAAGACATTCAACTCAACTAATTTCCAGTTAGTTTCTAATTTCAGTAATTCCATTTTAATTCCTAATTCGAACTCCAAATTCCTTAATAATATTTTATTTGCAAAATATTTACTTTAATCTAATTTTTCACATAGAATGTGAATAATATAATCAAAACAGTTTGATTTCGTATTTAAAAATAATATATCAGAACCAAATTCTATTTATATTTTTATTTATAGAATTATTCATACAAATCTTATTTCATTTCCAACAATTATAATCTCATTGCAAACTTCCTTTGTAACCACTACGTTCACATTTCATTTTAATTAAAACCGGTTTTTACTTCTCTATATAAATTCAAATATATATATTCAATTTATCTAAATATTTCCTTAATTTATAAACATCGTTTATAAATCATTCTCCTCAATTTATCTGTTAAAACATATTTCTATTAAATATTTACATTAAATCAATATCCTATTACCCCCGCGTGCGAAGCACGGGTCTAAAACTTCCTAATGTAAGATTCTCTTTTTATAAAATTCTATTCATTTTCCAAATATTTCCTTTATAATTCTATTACTTTCCAAATATTTATTCCTTTTATAACTCTGTTTATTTTCTAAATAAATATTCCTTTTATACTTATATTTATTTTCTAACTATTTCCTTTTATAATTATATTTATTTCCTAAAATATTTCATTTATAAAATACACTTTGAAAATTACCTTTTTATATTCCAGTATTTCTTATGGTATGTAAAATACCAATTAAACAGACCAGTGTCATCATAATAAATCATAGGTTTTATATCACATCATATATCACAATATATGAAAACAAACAGTAATAATATTTGAGGAAATCCATTCGTATCCCTCCAGCCTATTTCCCTACATCCACAAATGTTAAACAATATAAATAACATCGATTTCATTTCAATGTGAAATATCCTAATAAACAGAATCAATATTTGATTAACGATCTATATATATATCGTTATCTATAATTTCAGCCTATAAATCAGCAATTCAACCAAACAATCAGCACACAACAATCAATCATCATTTATCAATTCTAAAAATACGTTATAAAAATATAAACTAAGTAGAGTTAGTGAGATTTACTCACATTGGCCGTTTATCATAAAATAATGATAAACTGTCGATCAATCCCATCAAACGTTAAATTTTGCCATAAATCCAAACCCGCTCCAAATTGTTCCAAACTGGCTTCATAACATAGCTCACGTTCACACGATTCCAGCATGACAAGTTGTTTGTAAAACTGACCATGTATGAACAAGATATATCATTTTTAAGTTTGTATCTTTTAATTTAAACTATATTTAATTTATATAATATTGATCCTCACCATTTCGAAGCCTTTTTGATCCCAGTCTTCACTGTGCTTCGACACAAAAGTAGCGACATTATCCATCAAGCAACATCTGACGTTTTCCCTTAATCACTACTAAAAACAGTTTGCTCATCACTCCACCATTTCCGTGAATATCGTAAACCAATATCTCCTTCATTGATTTACTAAACCCAAGAACCATTTCCACCGTTCTACATATTTTTTCTTTTTTTTTCTTTTTTTTTATTGGTACTTGGGCCTTAAACAAATTCAAACAGCCCATACTTCTTCAACAGTACATGCAAGCTCCTGACAACCGCGTTTTATCATGTCCTACTTCTTTCCTTAAATTCTTCACGATTTGGACTCCATCTTCACCATTAAAATCCATTGCGCCATCACCCTTTTGGACCACTTGCTCCCTACCACATTTGTGCATGCTACAACACACATCACGCAACAGTACTGTTGCGTTAACAGCTTGCACCTCCCCCTCTTGTTTCCCCTGGAGTGGAACACCGACTACCATGCACTACATTTTTCAAACGCCTTCTTCCAGCATTACACCTTCTTTCCCTCACGAATCCCCAAACTAATACCACCACATCATCTCGTTTACAATCCTCCTTCACCTCTTCCCATCCGCGTACAACCCGCAGCTATCCTTTTCCGACTCAGTTCAAACTTCCTTCAAGCCCCTTATGATAAAAACCCGAACTCCATTATTCTATACCAACCACATCACATTCGTTTTCTATTTTAATTTGGGTCACGCGCTGCTCCTACTTTAAACAGCGGACCTCCAGTGCCATTTACGAAGATCGGCACTCCTCATTCGTTTCCCAATAAGTACTACACAATTTCATGTTTTTTCTATCCTCTTCTTTTTTAATGTATTCCAAACCACCTGTACAAACTCATGCCAAAATACTTCACTGCAACGCGACCACCCCCAACATCTCCTCGGTTCAACCCCCACTGCATCAAGTCCCCCCTCTATCGCTCTCAATAATCACCATTCACCATTCCAACATCACCAGCATGCAATACTCCTCCCAGTAAAACTGCACGCACAGTAATAGCCATTACTGCTCAATTATACTCCCATAATCCCATCTTTTCTCCACATCGAACTCTCCTTCTTGTCGAGTACTTCAAACCACCTCGAATCCGCTTAATACTTTACCGAACCAAGAGAGAACTCTTACCTTAGAACATGCTTGAAAAAACACAGTGAACAATATCGGTTTTGAGCCTCTCGAAAACTATATGAGAACCTAAAGAATCTTCTTAGGGTTTTTAATACATTTTGTTTGGATTCTGTAGCGGTGTATACGAGTTTATATATATATATATATTTAGGGGACCATGGTTTCTTCATTTTACTGAAACGAGAAAGAAAAATAAGTAGGAGACTTTGCTGGTTCATATTGAGTGGATACTTAAGGCTTAAGTATTCTTGGGTCATGCAGTGATTTGACTACTCAGAACTTCCTTTCACATGCCATCAGATTTCACTTCAAGATTCCTTACTTGCTAAGTTATACCTTCTTTATATATATATAAATTACTATTTGTATTTGTAGGTACATAAAGAGGTGAAGCACTACAAACCGTAAATGTTATACTATGAGAAACTAGAAAGTTGTATTATTTTCATCTGAAGATGACCATCAAGTGATCTGTTTATATCCTTCAAAAATCTCAATATACTCACCAGTTTAAAGCGTTGGAATGGATAATTTACATAGGGAATTTTAAAAGCAAAATTGTTCAAATTTCAGAAACAAACTACACCTTCTTACAGTGCTAGAACCCGTTCACTTACGGACTATCATCGACCAAACTAAAAATATTGTTGTGACTAGCAATGTGTCACGATTCCCAAAATATAATAAAATTGACAAGTTAGCTTATTTTGTGGAACCCCAAAATGCTGATATAGGGTGTAAAATACTTCAAAATAAAAAGAACTTATTTTACAAAATAAAAATTACAGAAAAATTCGAAAAATTAAATTATAACTACATCCAGAAGGATTTGTCCAAATTCGAAACCAATATTTATAATTATAAATATCGTTATGGTTTATAAACGATTCTATAGCGACTATTAGAAATTTTGATTTATCAATAACTTACAATCTATAAAGCGAAAACTCCATTTTTCTCTTTCATTAAAAAATATACTTCACCAGCTCCGAACGTTTCTTATTTCACAAAAATCCGACTTAAAACGGATTCTGTATATTCAGTCAAAGTTCGAATCGCCAAATTACGAACTGCCGCGCCATTTCGAGCTCGAATTATAATTATAATATAATTACTCGTTCAACCATCGTTATTTAAATATATTCGTTATCATAAATCAATTCTAAAGTGAATTAAATCAGTTAAATGAATCAATTCACACATACTGTCATTTCAGCTAATTCTGATTATTTCAGAATTAAATATATTATTTAATTATTATATTAATTAAATATTCAAAGTTATTTAATTTAAACCATTAAATTACCAAACCATTATTTAAATAATTAAATAAAATTAATTATTAAATCGTTAAAAAATACAGGTCATTACATTCTTTCCCCCTTAAATTAATTTCATCCTCGAAATTGCTAAGGTAAAAACAAACCCTATTAACTGGTTAAAAATTATTTGTTTACTTCTTAACCTCAATTTTAACTTAATTAATTGACTTCAATTAAATTATTAATTTATCTCGATTAACGAATATTTTCAAAAATTCTGAAAATTTTTCTAACACCTTAAATTTTGTGAAAATTTCGCTAGCACCTCCTTCGTACGACTCAATCAGCACAACTACAACTCGCCTCTCTAGGCCTCCTCCAACCCAAAAGAAAATGAAACAGCCAAGCGGCTTGCCAAAACGGCTCATAAATCACCAAACCATATAAAAATAAACTGGTACCTTTTTATCGGGCATATCAACCCTATCACTTGTAACAACCCGTATTTTCAATAACCTGTTATAACATAAATCGAGGCAGAATTATATTCTAAAATCTGAATCAAGGGAAACGGGCTATGCCATTGCGTTCGTCTCGGAAAAATACGCGAAATAGAGTCCGAGTTTTCGAAAATCGGAGTCCGTATGACCCGATTAAGGCCCAACGAAGTTTTCAGAAAACTTCTAAGTAAAAACAGAATTCAAATTCAAACTTGAATTTGAGAATTTGGGCCAGTTGGGCCAGGCGGGAGAATTCCCGCCAGAACACCCAAGTCGACAGCCCTGTCGACTTGGGAGTCGACTTGGTTGGACCCAAGTCGACAGCCCTGTCGACTTGGTCCAGCCGGGCTGTTTAGCCTGGTGCACCATTTTGAGATTGTGTTGAGCTTGGGGGCCAGATTCGATTTTAAGGGCTGAGATTGTAACTCGGGTTTAATCCTATGGCCTAAAACACTTGCCTAATCTATAAGTAAGACCCTAACCTACCCTAAATCATCATTAATCTATCCTACAACTAAACTATGGCAAAATCAATCCTCTCATGGCCTCCACTCTCTTCATAAAATTCCTAAATCAATTTCTAAGTGATTTTCCATGCATACAAGTGTTTTTAAACTTGTATGAGCATCATTAGCTTGCATTCAAGTCAAGTTTTTATATTAGCATCATAAAGAAAGAGTTTTGGTCATTTTGGCTCAAGGGTTTTGCTTGCATTTTGGGTTTTGTTGATTTCATAAGGGCTTTGTCATATTTTTGTGACTTCTTAAGCATTGTAAGCCCTATTCTACTTTCATACTTAAACTCTAAAGTTAAATGTGTGATATGCAAGTTTTCTATGATGTAATATGCAAGTTTATCATGTTATGCAAGTTTTCTATGATGTAATATGCAAGTTTATCATGTTATGCAAGTTTTCTATGATGTAATATGCAAGTTTATCATGTTATGCAAGTATGCTATGATGTGGTATGCAAGTTCATCATGTTATGTTATGCAAGTTTGATATGCAAGTTGTCATATGATATGCAAGTTGTGTTATGCAAGTTTGGGTTGAACATTTTGTTCATCTATCATGTTATGCAAGCTTATCTTGGGTTTATGAACATAAAGCTTCAAGCTTTATGCCAAAGGTTGCATTTTGGCAACATGTAAGTTATCATATCTCTTATGATAACTTGCATGTGAGGCTAAATGCGAACTTATGGCCATGTCTACTTGTCATTTAGCACCATGTATCACCAATATGCTAAGCTTGGTTTTATGCATGCTTTTGAGGCCTAAAAATGTAATATGCAACATATGTACATCTCATATGCCACCATGTTGAACTTGTGGCTTCAACACCTTTTATGTCATGATTATGCCAAGTTCCCTCTTTCTATCCTTTATGCGCTATTGCGATATGTAAGCGATGGGATTGCGTTTGGGGTTGGGTAAACTTAAAAGACATAAAAACATAAGCTTGGGAATTTACCTATTAAGTTAGGTCTACCCATTGGGAATTTACCTATTAAGTTAGGTCTACCCAATTGCTTGAAAATTTGTAACATGTTTTGGAAACATGATGGACATGACACTTAGAAAAGATAAGTGTGGCCAACTCGAGGTTGGGTTGAGTTTGTAGCGTAAACCTACCCGGAACCGACCGGCTTAACTAGTTGCTACAAACAATAGGACCCAATGTGAGAAGTTGGTCATGTTGTACCTTGGACCCGAGGTTAGACAAAGTTGTGGTGTAAAGCTACCCGGACCCGCCCGGCTTAACTAGTAACCGCAACAAAGTCTAATGTGAGAGGTTAAGGCGCATTAAATTAATTAATGCCTCATGATTAGGGTTAAGTCATGGTCCACTTAGTACTTAACCAATTTGGGCTCGGTAGATTAATCGGGGTTAAGTCGTGAGCTCATCGTTACACTTAACCAAGTTAATCCATGATTAGCAAGGGGGTTAAACCGTACTCAACCCACTAGAAAAATCCTAGCAATGGGGGCCCACTCCAGCAGTAATCCCAAGTTAGTATCATCATGACCCTAGGGACTAGGCTAGGGTGGGGGCACGATTACTGGGCTGGAGGTAAGCGACCAAAAGCGACGACAGAGGGTACACCGGTGTAGTTCCGGGCGGACCATGGTCGTGCACATAGTCCGAAGCCGGGGAAATCATGCACGGGTACCAGTAGATCGAGACTGTGCACTCATGTTTATGGTGTCCAGGGGTTGCCACCCTAGGGCTTGATACACCCGACGGGAGACCCTGCACAGTCTGACTACAATCATGTTTGGGCCGTATTGACACCAACACATGACGAGTTTGGCTTAGGGAGCCGATCGACTAGACCGTGGGGTTGGACCTTGTATTAGGGTCATTTCATGTTATTGGGCCAAAGCATGGGCCAAGGGATCAATACTTGTTTATTCAAGTCATGTTAGTTTGCTAGTACACCTATGGTGCAAAACCTTAATCCTGATTATGCGATGACACCTTTATCTACCTTGTTAGTTAATCATCATGCTGGTATGTTGTTATCCTTATGATCATCCCTGCTGCTCATGCCAGTTAACTTTATCAGTTTACATTGATTGTAGTAGGGCTTACTCAGTCTTTTTGACTGACCTGTTTTCTTTCGCCTCTTTTCTTCCGTTCCCCCCCCCCCCAGGTTCTCAGGGAGGGAATACTGGAGCTTAGCTTGGATTTCAGACTGCTTGCTTGTGGGATTTAGCTCATGTACGGTTTGACATGGAGCTAGCTATGGCTATCACTTCTTTTGGGGATTAGTACTTATGTATTTCAGTTTTTCAGTTGATGTTGTTTTATCTAGACTTGTTATTTTGGAAAGTTGACATTATGATTATGTTGTACCAGACTTATTTTGAAATGGTTTAAAATCTTCCGCTGTTTTATCCATGTTATTTACTCTGTTTACATATATACATATGTTCTTGTTCTGCCTTGATATATCATTATGCATGTTTACCTGATTCAAACGCCCCTCCAAAGTCAGAGTGCTTGCAAGAGTCACCCTGGCGGAGGTGGGGTGTTACAATTTGGTATCAGAGCATATGGTTTACGAGAAGGAACAAAAAGGTTTTTTAAAGCTTTTGGAAAACTATTTTCAAAACCAAGTATAAAGTATTTTCCAAAAGAAAAGTCTAGTTTATTTTAAGGGCTATTCCCCAAAAAGCCATTAGCAAAATTCCTTCGTTTTTTCGCCATTCTGAATCTGTCTTTTTCTTCGTTTTCAGCATGGCCGATAATTTTGCTATTCCGGAGGGAGTACACGTACCTGTTTGGTATAGGAGACTTTTGGAGGCTAGGGCGACCGAAGCCGGCCCCGCAGATGTCCCTCCTCCTCCTCCTCCAGTAGTTAATCCTCCTCCTCCAGTAGTCAATATTCCTCCTCCTGTCGCTAATGTTCCTCCTCCTCCTGTCGCTGAGGTTCCTCTTCCTCCTCCCCCTCAGCATCCTCAAGTTGACTTCGCAAAGACTTGCAAAGATTTCAAAGCAATGGGTGGCAAGAACTTTCAAGGCACTGAGACTTTTGTAGAGGCCAGAAATTGGTTGAAAGAGACCGAGGATTTATTTGCTATCTTTGGGATAGACGATCAGAGGAAGGTCTTGTTGGCGGTTTGGCTTATGAAAGATGAAGCCGCTTATTGGTGGGAAGTCACCAATGGTACTAGGCCTGTTGAGACTTGGGCCGATTTCAGGGCAAGGTTCATGCTTAAGTTTCTATCTTCTGCTGAGGAGAATCTGCAAATGGAGAGGTTCATAACTTTGAGACAAGGAGATATGTCTGTCAAAGAATATGTGAACAAGTTCAATCAGTTAGCTCGTTTTGGCTTGGATATGGTGAATACTCCTCAGAAGAAGGCTCTTCATTTTGCTAAAGGATTGAATGAGCCGTTGCAGGGATTGGCTATGTCACATATTCCCCATGGGGCCACGTTTGAGAGCTTGGTGGATATGGCGTTACTTCAGGGAGATGTCAAGAAAGAGGTCAAGACGAATGATACTCAAGCCAAGAAGACTGATTCCCAGGGAAAAGGAAATCAGGGTAATCCAAGTGGTCAAAGCAGTCAAGGCAATCAGAACAAGAACAAGAGTCAAGGCAACAAGGGGAACAACAACAAGGGCAATAACAACAAGGGAAAGAACAACAAGGGGAAGTGCCATTATTGTGGTTCAGTTGGGCATCTTATTAAGGATTGTAAGAAGAGGAAAAGGAAGAATGGTGAATGCTTTTTCTGCGGTGAGACTGGACATTTCAGTAAGGATTGCCCGAGGAAGCAAGGGCAAGGCCAGGGTCAGACTCAGCGTGCTGGACCTTCAGGAGGGCAAGTTCATGCTCTCAATGTCGCTCCAGTTCCCGATCGAGGTAGTATTTCTGTTGAGAGCCTTGTATATATTTCTGATTTTCCAGTTCGTACTTTGTTTGATTCTGGTGCATCGCATAGCTTTATCTCATCTGATCTTGTTGATAGTTTGCACCTTAGTACTAGCTTGGTAGATGATCCCGTCTGTGCCTCGAATCCTATTGGGGGCTCCGCCCATTTGTCTATGATATGTGGGGATTTGAGGATCTCTATACTGAGTGTAGAGTTCTTGTGCAGTGCTTATGTTCTTGGTTTCAGGGGATACGGATTGATATTGGTCATGGATTGGCTGTCCAGATATGGAGCCATTCTCGATTGTGAGCATAGGGTTGTGAGGCTCGTGACTCGCCTCGGAAACACCCTAGAGATTTCTTGTGATCCGAGAGGTCCCGTCATGTTATGCTATCTGGAATCACTCGACTCGTCAATGGAAACTCTTCAGTCTGTAAGAGTGGTTCAAGAGTATCCGGATGTTTTTGATGAAGTTAGGGGGTTGCCCCCTAAGCGAGAGATTGATTTCCGCATTTATCTGGTGGATAATGAAAAGCCTGTTTCTTTGCCTTTTCGGCACATGGCTCCGCGTGAAAGGCGGGAGCTAAGTAAGCAAGTGAAAGAGTTGCTTGAGAAGAACTTCATTAGACGAAGTATATCTGAATGGGGAGCGCCTGTGGTATTTGCTACCAAGGCAAATGGTTCTCTCCGACTCTGTGTTGATTATCGAGAGTTGAATAAGCTGACTAAGAAGAACAGACACCCGTTACCGAGGATTGATGATCTCTTTGACCAGCTTGTCGGTGCTTCTGTTTTCTCTCAGCTTGATCTTGCTACGGGATTCCATCAGCTCAGGGTAGCTGAGGATAGTATAGACAAGACTGCGTTCAGGACTCCAGATGGATTCTTCGAATGGCTTGTCATGCCGTTCGGCTTGACGAATGCACCCGCATATTTCGTGGACTTGATGAGTAGGGTGTTCAGGGAGTTCTTGAACAAGTTTGTCGTGGTCTTCGTAGATGATATTCTGATCTTCTCTAAGGATGAGGAAGAGCACGCAAGGCATCTCATGGAGGTGATGGATACGCTTAGAGCGCATCAGTTGAAGGCCAAGTTCTCCAAGTGTCACTTTTGGAGAAGGGAAGTTAGATTCCTTGGGCATATAGTATCTAAGCAAGGCTTAGCAGTGGATCCCGCTAAGGTAGTTGCAGTTCAGGATTGGAAGACTCCAAGGAATGCAACCGAAGTGAGAAGTTTTCTAGGTCTTGCGGGTTTTTACCGGAAGTTCATCAAGGACTTCGCGAAGATTTCCGCTCCTCTCACTAAATTGACGAAGAAGAATTTAGTTTTTGCTTGGAGCATAGAATGCGAGCTTGCTTTTCAGAAGCTCAAGAGAGCTCTTACATCAGCACTTGTTCTAGCTTTGCCCGATGGAGGGAAGCTATTTACAGTATACACCGATGCATGTGGCACGGGGTTAGGAGCTGTTCTTATGCAAGAAGGAAGGGTGATATGCTTCGGCGGTAGACAACTCAAAGTGCATGAGAAGAATTATCCCACTCATGACTTAGAGTTGGCAGCAATAGTATATGCACTCAAGGCTTGGCGCCATTATCTTCTGGGAGAAAGATTTGAGCTTTATACCGATCACAAGTCATTGAAGTATCTCTTTTCTCAGAAGGATCTGAATCTGAGGCAACAAAGACGGATGGAATTCTTGGCGTCCTATGATTTTGAGATAGCTTATACCCCTGGCAAGGGGAATGTGGTAGCTGATGCATTGAGTAGAAGAAGGTTGACCCTAAGTCCTCTATTCGTTGAGATGAAGAATTTAGAGTATGTGGCAACCTTTGATTTCTCTTTGGCAGTTGAGTCGATGACCGGTTCTTTAGCATCTCTGGAACTCAGACCTACCCTTCTTGATCAAGTTGGGGCTTCGCAGAGAGAAGACCCTCAGATAGTTGAGATTATGGATAAGCTGATTCAAGGAGAGACGTCTAGTCATCTCGCTCGATATTCTCTTGATGACAAGGGTTGGCTGAGGAGAGACGGAAGGTTATGTGTTCCAATGGTAGAAGATCTAGTAAGAAGATTTCTTGAGGAATCGCATCGCTCTAAGTTGACTATACATCCGGGCGGAGATAAGATGTATAAAGATATGAAGCGCATTTTCTTTTGGCCTGGGATGAAGAAGGATGTGGCAGAGTTTGTCTCTAGATGTATCATTTGCCAGCAAGTTAAGGCCGAGTCGAAGAAGCCCGGTGGGCTATTGCATCCTCTAGACGTTCCACTTTGGAAGTGGGAGAGTATTTCCATGGATTTTATCGATGGGCTACCAAGGTCAAGGAAAGGGAATACGAGCATTTGGGTTATTGTGGATAGACTTACGAAGAGTGCTCATTTCATTCCGGTGAAGAGCAAGAGGACCGCATCTTGGCTAGCGTCTGTATATCTTCGTGAGATTGTGAGACTACATGGAGTCCCTTCTAGCATAGTCAGTGACCGTGACCCAATCTTTACAAGTCAATTTTGGAATAGCTTGCAAGAAGCTATGGGCACGAGGTTGAATCTAAGTACGGCTTATCACCCACAGACGGACGGTCAAACCGAAAGGGTGAATAGGGTACTCGAGGATCTGTTGAGGCTTTGTATTCTGGATTTTGGTGGTACTTGGGAAGACCATCTTCCTCTTGTTGAGTTTGCATATAATAACAGTTATCAGGCAAGCATAGGGATGGCACCATTTGAAGCTTTATATGGGAGGCCGTGCAAGTCGCCTACATGTTGGTGGGAGACTACAGATGAGCTTATACTTGGGCCTGATATGATCAGAGATACATCCGAGAAGATCGAGTTGATTCGGAGACGGATGAAAGCGGCCCAAGACCGACAGAAATCCTATGTTGATAAACGAAGAACTGATTTGGAGTTTGATGTTGGGGACATGGTTTTCGTGAAGGTTTCTCCTTTGCGGAATGTGGTCCGATTTGGAGCCGTTGGGAAGTTGGCACCGAGGTGTGTTGGACCATTCCCTATTATAGAGAGGATCGGGCAGATGGCTTATAGAGTGGAGTTGCCCGAGAAGCTTGCCAGAGTCCACGATGTTTTTCATGTCTCGCATCTCCGGAAGTGTTTGCATGAAACAACTGAGGTTGTTGAGCCGAGTGTTCTGAAAGATGTGGAAGTGGAGAAAGAAGCTACCTTGAGGAGAGCTCCGATTCGTATCTTGGGGACGGAAACCAAGAAGCTAAGGAATCGAGAGGTCAAGTTGGTGAAGGTTCAATGGGGTGAAGCCGAAGAAGACGCAACTTGGGAAACCGAGGAGAAGATGCGTGGGCTTTATCCATTCCTTTTTGAGGGTACACTCTCAATCTCTTTTCTTTGTTAGCATATCTTTCTCTTTGCTATCCATGTTTATCTAGTTTATCGTGTTAATCTTGTCATGAGAACCTTAGGTAGAAACCCTTTGGATGAAACATGTGTTTGAAACATGTTATGCTTGATGGTTGCAAGTGGTTGCAAGTGTTTGCAAGTGGTTACTCGTGGATGCATTATACACGTTAGGCACTAGATCGGCTCACACACTCCTCATATTGCATATGCATGGGTGTTTATGCTTATTCATGGATGAAATTTTTTGTGTTATCACGTGGATGTTGCATATGGATGTATGTTATGTGCACACATATAGATGTTATACATTATGTTAGGAATTGCATACATACGGATTCATTTCACTAACATAATTTGCATTGATGATATTTGCATTAGATAAGGATATATACACACACCTTTGCATATGCTCATACAACATTTAGAATCTTGTAAGGACAATGATTGCTCGTGGATGATGTTTTGAGTAGATGGATGTTGGATGGTAGGATACGTTCTTCCTAACTTGAAGATTTCGGGGACGAAATCCTTTAAGGAGGGGAGAATGTAACAACCCGTATTTTCAATAACTTGTTATAACATAAATCGAGGCAGAATTAAATTCTAAAATCTGAATCAAGGGAAACGGGCTATGCCATTGCGTTCGTCTCGGAAAAATACGCGAAATAGAGTCCGAGTTTTCGAAAATCGGAGTCCGTATGACCCGATTAAGGCCCAACGAAGTTTTCAGAAAACTTCTAAGTAAAAACAGAATTCAAATTCAAACTTGAATTTGAGAATTTGGGCCAGTTGGGCCAGGCGGGAGAATTCCCGCCAGAACACCCAAGTCGACAGCCCTGTCGACTTGGGAGTCGAATTGGTTGGACCCAAGTCGACAGCCCTGTCGACTTGGCTGTCGACTTGGTCCAGCCGGGCTGTTTAGCCTGGTGCACCATTTTGAGATTGTGTTGAGCTTGGGGGCCAGATTCGATTTTAAGGGCTGAGATTGTAACTAGGGTTTAATCCTATGGCCTAAAACACTTGCCTAATCTATAAATAAGACCCTAACCTACCCTAAATCATCATTAATCTATCCTACAACTAAACTATGGCAAAATCAATCCTCTCATGGCCTCCACTCTCTTCATAAAATTCCTAAATCAATTTCTAAGTGATTTTCCATGCATACAAGTGTTTTTAAACTTGTATGAGCATCATTAGCTTGCATTCAAGTCAAGTTTTTATATTAGCATCATAAAGAAAGAGTTTTGGTCATTTTGGCTCAAGGGTTTTGCTTGCATTTTGGGTTTTGTTGATTTCATAAGGGCTTTGTCATATTTTTGTGACTTCTTAAGCATTGTAAGCCCTATTCTACTTTCATACTTAAACTCTAAAGTTAAATGTATGATATGCAAGTTTTCTATGATGTAATATGCAAGTTTATCATGTTATGCAAGTTTTCTATGATGTAATATGCAAGTTTATCATGTTATGCAAGTTTTCTATGATGTAATATGCAAGTTTATCATGTTATGCAAGTATGCTATGATGTGGTATGCAAGTTCATCATGTTATGTTATGCAAGTTTGATATGCAAGTTGTCATATGATATGCAAGTTGTGTTATGCAAGTTTGGGTTGAACATTTTGTTCATGCTATCATGTTATGCAAGCTTATCTTGGGTTTATGAACATAAAGCTTCAAGCTTTATGCCAAAGGTTGCATTTTGGCAACATGTAAGTTATCATATCTCTTATGATAACTTGCATGTGAGGCTAAACGCGAACTTATGGCCATGTCTACTTGTCATTTAGCACCATGTATCACCAATATGCTAAGCTTGGTTTTATGCATGCTTTTGAGGCCTAAAAATGTAATATGCAACATATGTACATCTCATATGCCACCATGTTGAACTTGTGGCTTCAACACCTTTTATGTCATGATTATGCCAAGTTCCCTCTTTCTATCCTTTATGCGCTATTGCGATATGTAAGCGATGGGATTGCGTTTGGGGTTGGGTAAACATAAAAGACATAAAAACATAAGCTTGGGAATTTACCTATTAAGTTAGGTCTACCCATTGGGAATTTACCTATTAAGTTAGGTCTACCCAATTGCTTGAAAATTTGTAACATGTTTTGGAAACATGATGGACATGACACTTAGAAAAGATAAGTGCGGCCAACTCGAGGTTGGGTTGAGTTTGTAGCGTAAACCTACCCGGAACCGACCGGCTTAACTAGTTGCTACAAACAATAGGACCCAATGTGAGAAGTTGGTCATGTTGTACCTTGGACCCGAGGTTAGACCAAGTTGTGGTGTAAAGCTACCCGGACCCGCCCGGCTTAACTAGTAACCGCAACAAAGTCTAATGTGAGAGGTTAAGGCGCATTAAATTAATTAATGCCTCATGATTAGGGTTAAGTCATGGTCCACTTAGTACTTAACCAATTTGGGCTCGGTAGATTAATCGGGGTTAAGTCGTGAACTCATCATTACACTTAACCAAGTTAATCCATGATTAGCAAGGGGGTTAAACCGTACTCAACCCACTAGAAAAATCCTAGCAATGGGGGCCCACTCCAGCAGTAATCCCAAGTTAGTATCATCATGACCCTAGGGACTAGGCTAGGGTGGGGGCACGATTACTGGGCTGGAGGTAAGCGACCAAAAGCGACGGCAGAGGGTACGCCGGTGTAGTTCCGGGCGGACCATGGTCGTGCACATAGTCCGAAGCCGGGGAAATCATGCATGGGTACCAGTAGATCGAGACTGTGCACTCATGTTTATGGTGTCCAGGGGTTGCCACCCTAGGGCTTGATACACCCGACGGGAGACCCTGCACAGTCTGACTACAATCATGTTTAGGCCGTATTGACACCAACACGTGACGAGTTAGGCTTAGGGAGCCGATCGACTAGACCGTGGGGTTGGACCTTGTATTAGAGTCATTTCATGTTATTGGGCCAAAGCATGGGCCAAGGGATCAATACTTGTTTATTCAAGTCATGTTAGTTTGCTAGTACACCTGTGGTGCAAAACCTTAATCCTGATTATGCGATGACACCTTTATCTACCTTGTTAGTTAATCATCATGCTGGTATGTTGTTATCCTTATGATCATCCCTGCTGCTCATGCCAGTTAACTTTATCAGTTTACATTGATTGTAGTAGGGCTTACTCAGTCTTTTTGACTGACCTGTTTTCTTTCGCCTCTTTTCTTCCGTTCCCCCCCCCCCAAGGTTCTCAGGGAGGGAATACTGGAGCTTAGCTTGGATTTCAGACTGCTTGCTTGTGGGATTTAGCTCATGTACGGTTTGACATGGAGCTAGCTATGGCTATCACTTCTTTTGGGGATTAGTACTTATGTATTTCAGTTTTTCAGTTGATGTTGTTTTATCTAGACTTGTTATTTTGGAAAGTTGATATTATGATTATGTTGTACCAGACTTATTTTGAAATGGTTTAAAATCTTCCGCTTTTTTATCCATGTTATTTACTCTGTTTACATATATACATATGTTCTTGTTCTGCCTTGATATATCATTATGCATGTTTACCTAATTCAAACGCCCCTCCAAAGTCAGAGTGCTTGCAAGAGTCACCCTGGCAGAGGTGGGGTGTTACATCACTTCCATCTGCTACCAATTCAGAATATATAAATGTCATCCCAATCAATCTCCAATCAATTTATCTTCAGATCCAATAATTCTCTTATAACTAAGCCAAATTCCATTATGAGCTTAAATTTCATCCTCGATTCCAAACTCTTAACTCGATTACTCGCCTAAGTTAAGTTTCATCCCCACATTCCATTAACTGGTCAATTTCTCTAATCAGGTATCTTTATCTCTAACTCAAATCAGATTTTATTTCAAAAATCAATCCATTTCAATTCAATTTGCACTTAACTAGATGTAATTCAATTTCTATTTCAATTTGTTTTAATTCAAACAATATGTCTCTTAGAAGTTTTTAAATAGCTTAGCTTTTTCTAAAATCAATTGTTCCCTTTCGGGATTCAAAACAACTTCCTTTTCCCAAAATAATTCAAAAAACAATCTTTTTGGTAGCAATCTGTCACTTACAACTTGAAAACAAACACTGAGGATGTGGCTAGCATCATCAGGGTTATTTCCCAGCGAATGAAGTAAGTTCAATACTATACCACTTGTCAACCCATTTCTTAATCATTTCTATTTTGAAATTATTCCAAAATATTCTTTCCAATGCTTGTAAAACAATTTAAATTCTCCCAAGATTTTAAAATTCCCGTATATTCAATTCAATCCATTTATAAACACTTTTATAACTTTTTAGGAATTTTAATTTCAATTCTGATTTTTATTTCAGATTTAGCTCATCTGATTTCATATATCATACTTACATGAATTCTAATTGGTTATTTACACAACCATTTAATTTATAATCTTACTCGGTTATAATATCAGTAATGTTCCAATATACTACAATAATTCCAATATAAATCCTTTATATTAAAATATAATTTGGGTAAAATTATTTCATTTTGCCTCTTTTCAAACATATTGTGTCGGGTCATCGTATTCAAGTGTTTAGAAACCCCTACCGATACAGTGGATCAAACTGATCGACCAGAATTTATAAACCACTCAACCAATAAATCTCCATAATATAAAACAATTTTATATTAAATCGGCAAATATGTTCACTCGTATATATACTCTCAACTCAATCTAGGGCATTACTAACCCCATCTCTACCGAGTCACGACACAGAGCCAATACTTAACCTTAAGCTCTAATACCACTGCAACGACCCAGGGGATTTGCGACCTTGGTTATCGACATAAACTCAATGTCGACTATCCAAGCATCGGAAATACCAGATAGTTAATGTAAAGAAGTTAGAGGGTGAAAATAGATAAGATAGAAAATTAGAATAGAAGAAGAAGAAGATCACAACAACAGAATCAGAGTAACAAGAATCTCACAGCGAAACGAATAAATATAACATAACTTTGAAATAAAACCAGTATATGTATACAATAACATTTATCAGCGTACAACACTTACAACACAGCGGAAATAAACAATTGCTATAAAATCTTGAAGTCTCCTGCTCCAAGCTCTCAGTACATCTGTAAAATCATGACTACTTGACTGCCCGTACAAATTTGGGCACACAAGAGTTTACGGAAAACAAAACAAAAATAAACTCTGGGTCAGTACTGGGACTAGTATGAGTAAAACCATTTAAAACTGTTTGAGCAATTAAATGATATCTCATAAGACCATGCCGTATAACGGAATGGGTTTTCCCTTATGAGAATCCAAAGCATTTGATTTAACATCAAAAATCCTTTTGTAAGAAACAATGATCTTTTATTTCAACACTCCCTTGATATTATGATAGTGTCTATCAACCACAATATAATAATCATCTAGTCAAATGCTTTCATCTCACGTTCCACATACATAATATATAATCAAAAACCGCATGTGCTTATTGGTTAATGAATTCCAACTGGCAAAGTATGGGACCACCTTCCGACAGTGTATCTTTAGAGAGGAATACACTGGGTTCAATAAGAGCATTCTTGCAATCCAGGCTAAACATGACTGGTCACTCATTTCGCTTGAGTGTACCGAATGTATTATCACCAACGATTGGGATCAACAACTGTTTCCCGAAAGGGACATCATCAAAATAGATTATAGAAGTAAATGGAATTTCTCTAGATCAGGTGACAATACACTCTAATTGGCAGCTAACCACTTAGCCATGTGACCTACCCGATTTTATACCATTTCCTGATTGTGCGGCTAGAGGCCATAACGTAAAGATCATACCTTTATTTACTTTGAATGCCACATCGTCATACCCGCCAAATCACAAATTGATTTCCCTAAAAATACGATGGGTATACAGCTAAGAGAAACGAATTCCTCTGCCACCAAACATAAATATGTTTGAAGAGATTAACTTACGCGATCTATTAAATATACTCTATCAAACATTCTTCCATACAGGTCGTCCTGGAACTGAACAGATCGAAGGTACTATTCTGTAAATCCATCTTAGGCAATTTCTACCTAGGAACGCCAGAACAACCCTTGAACAAACTCCGTCTTTAATTATCTTCATCATATTTGATTCACAACGCTAATGCTCATACGGAGTGGTTTTCAGAGAATAATTCTGTTCCTGGTCTCTCCATATTGACAACGGAAAATGGTCAAAACTTCGATAGTTGGTTATTTAACTATCAAAGGAAAACATGTGTACAAACAACGGTCGTATTTCCAAATGGAAATCTTACCAATCAATCATCACTTCATTTCCAAATTTCCCATTTATCATTTCCATATATTCATAAATTCCTTATTTTCTAAAATTAGAAAATATATGTTATTAACTTTGGAAAACGTTTCCATTTCTGATCCACGCATCAATATCTTCCCACCTCTATCAGTCTCTAACTGTAAACTAGTAAGAGAACAACTTCCCAAGTATAAGCCCTGAAGGCCGAAACCAACATCAGATCGATACCCAGAAAGCCATTCTACTCAACCAATTTCCAGTCAGTTTGTAATTCCAGTAATTCCATTTTAATTCCTAATTCAAACCCCAAATTCCTTTATAATATTTTATTTGCAAAATATTTACTTTAATCTACTTTTTAACATAGAATGTGAATAATATAATCAAAACAATTTTATTTCGTATTTAAAAGCAATATATCAAACCCAAATTCTATTTATATTTTTATTTACAGAATTATTCATACAAATCTTATTTCATTTCCAACATTTGTAATCACATTGCAAATTTCCTTTGCAACCACTACGTTCACATTTCATTTTAATTATCCGTGTTAAAACCGATTTTTACTTCTCCATATAAATTCAAATTTATATATTCAATTTATCAAATGATAAATGTTTCCTTAATTTATAAACATCGTTTATAAATCATTCTCCTCAATTTATCTGTTAAAACATATTTCTATTAAATATTTACATTAAATCAATATCCTGTTACACTCGTATGCGAAGCATGGGTCTAAACCTTCCTAATGTAAAATTCTCTTTTTATAAAATTCTATTCATTTTCCAAATATTTCCTTTTATAACTCTATTACTTTCCATATCTTTATTCCTTTCGTAATTCTATTTATTTTCCAAATAAATATTCCTTTTATACTTATATTTATTATCTAACTATTTCCTTTTATAATTATATTTATTTCCTATAAATATTTCATTTATAAAATACACTTTGAAAAATCCCTTTTTACAGTATTTCTTATGGTCTGTAAAATACCAATTAAACAGACCAGTGTCATCATAATCAATCACAGGTTTTATATCACATCATATATCACAATATATGAAAACAAACAGTAATAATATTTGAGGAAATCCATTTGGATCCCTCCAACCTGTTTCCCTGCATCCACAGATGTTAAACAATATAAATAACATCGAATTCATTTCAATATGTAATATCCTGATAAACAGAATCAATATTTGATTAACAATTTATATATATATCGTTTTCTATAATTTCAACCAATAAATTGGCAATTCAACCAAACAATCAACATACAACAATCAATCATCGTTTATCAATTCTAAAAATACGTTATAAAAATATAAACTAAGCAAAGTTAGTGAGATTTACTCACATTGGTCGTTTATCGTAAAATAACCATAAACTGTCAATCAATCCCGTCAAACGTTAAATTTTGCCATAAATCCAAACCCACTCCAAATTGTTCCAAACTGGCTTCATAACATAGCTCACGTTCACACGATTCCAGCATGACAAGTTGTTTGTAAAACTGACCACATATGAACAAGATATATCATTTTTAAGTTTGTATCTTTTAATTTAAACTATATTTAATTTATATAATATTGATCCTCACTATTTCGAAGCCTTTTTTATCCCAGTCTTCACCATGCTTTGACACAAAAGTAACTACATTACCCATCACGCAAAATCTCACGTTTTCCCTTAATCACTGTTAAAAACAGTTTGCTCATCAGTCCACCATTTCCGTGAATACCGTAAACCAATATCTCCTTCATTGATTTAGTAAACCCAAGAACCATTTCCACCGTTTTGCATATTTTATCTTTTTTTTCTTTTTCTTTTTTTTTATTTATTGGTACTTGGGCCTTAAACAAATTCAAACTACCCATACTTCTTCAATAGTACACGCAATCCCCTGACAACCACGTTTTATCACGTCCTTCTTCTTCCCTTATATTCTTCACGATTTGGACTCCGTCTTCACCATTAAACTCCACTGCGCCGTCACCCTTTTGGACCACTGGCTCCTTACCACATTTGTGCGTGCTACATTTCACATCGCGCAATAGTACTGTTGCGTTAACAGCTTGCACCTCCCCCTCTTGTTTCCCCTGGATTGGAACACTAACTACCAGGCACTACAATTTTCAAACGCCTTCTTCCAGCATTGCACCTTCATTCCCTCACGAATCCCCAAACTAATACCACTACATCATCTCGTTTACAATCCTCCTTCACCTCTTCCCATCCTTGTACAACCTGCAGCTGTCCTTTTCTGACTCAGTTCAAACTTCCTTCAAGCCCCTTACAGTAAAACCCCGAACTCCATTATTCTATACCTACAACATCACACTCGTTTTCTATTTCAATTTGCATCACACACTGCTCCTGCTTTAAAAAGCGAACCTCCAGAGCCATTTTCGAAGCTCGGCACTCCTCATTCGTTTCCCAATAAGTACTACACAGTTTCACGTTTTTTCTATCCTCTTTTGTTTTAATGTATTGCAACCCACCTGTACAAACTCATGCCAAAATACTACACTGCAACGCGACCACCCCAGCATCTCCTCGATTCAACCCTCACTGCATCAAGTCCCCCCTCTGTCGCTCTCAACAATCGCCATTTACCATTCCAACATCACCAGCATGCAATATTTCTCCCAGTAAAACTGCACACACAATAATACAGTAATGGCTATTACTGCTCAATAATACTCCCATAATCCCCCCTTTTCTCCACATCGAACTCTCCTTCTTGCCAAGTACTTCAAACCACCTCGAATCCGCTTAATACTTCACTGAACCAAGAGAGAACTCTAACCTTAGAACGTGCTCGAAAAAACGTAGTGAACAATATCGGCTTTGAGCCTCTCGAAAACTATATGAGAACCTAATGAATTTTCTTAGGGTTTCTAATACATTTTGTTTCGATTCTGTAGCAGAGTATACGAGTTTATATATATATATATATGTTTTTAGGGGACCATGGTTTCTTCATTTTACCGAAACGAGAAAGAAAAATAAGTAGGAGACTTTGTTGGTTTATATTGAGCGAATACTTAAGGCTTAAGTAAAAGCAACTGTATGTTCTTGGGTCATGCAGTGATTTGATTACTCGAAACCTCCTTTCACGTGCCATCAGCTTTCGCTTCAAGATTCCTTACTTGCTAAGTTATACCTTCTTTTTATATATATGTAAATTACTATTTGTAATTGTAGGTACATTAAGAGGTGAAGCACTACAAATCGTAAATGTTATACTATGAGAAACTTGAAAGTTGTATTATTTACATCTGAAGATGACCATCAACTGAACTATTTATATCCTTCAAAAAGCTCAATATACTCACCAGCTCAAAGCGTTGGAACGGATAATTTACATAGGCCATTTTTAAAATTAAAATTGTTCAAATTTCAAAAACAACTACACTTCTTATAGTGCTAGCACCTGTTAACTTACGGACTATCATCGACCAAACTAAAAATATTATCGTGACCAATAATGTATCATGATCCCAAGAATATAATAGAATGGACAAGTTAGCTTATTTCGTGGAAGCCCAAAATGTTGATATAGGGTGTAAAATACTTCAAAATAAAAAGTACTTATTTTACAAAATCAAAATTACAGAAAAATTCTAAAAATTAAATTATAATTGCGATTAACAGGATTTGTCCAAATTCGAAACCAATATTTAATTATAATTAAATGTATCGTTATGGTTTATAAACGATTCCATAGCAACTATTTGAAATTTTGATTTAGTCATAACTTACAATCTATAAAGCGAAAACTTCAGTTTTCTCTTCCATTAGAAAAATATACTTCACCAGCTCCGAACATTTCTTATTTCACAGAAATCCATCTTGAAACGGATACTGTATATTCAGTTAAAGTACGAGTCGCCAAATTACGAACTGTCGTGCCATTTCGAGCTCGAATTATAATTATAATATAATTATTCGTTCAACCATCACTATTTAAGTATTTTTGTTATTATAAATCAATTCTAAACTGAATTAAATCAGTTAAATGATTCAATTCACACATATTGCCATTTCAGCTAATTCTGATTATTTCAGAATTAAACATATTATTTAATTATTATATATATTAAATATTCAAAGTAATTTAATTTAAACCATTAAATTACCAAACCATTATTTAAACAATTAAATAAAATTAATTATTAAATCGTTAAAAAATACGGGTGTTACAAAAATATTTGTTAATTCTAAATTTTGACCAAAATGTCATTCTTCTTCTTTGCTGGGTGAAAAATATGTTGACTTGGTCAACAATGTCCAAGAATTCCAAAAAGTCCAAAAGCAGTGTAAATGTCCAAGAAATCCAAAATATCTAAAATTTCCCAATAGTTATGTAAATGTCCAAGGAAATATCCAAGAATTGAAGGAAAACGTGTGTGCAACTTTTTAGAGGTCCATGCCATGTCCAATGGTCATGGAGAAGAAGGTGGCTGCCATTAATGATACTTGAGAGCTCCAAGAAATCCAGAATACCAAATGAGAACTAATACCTTTGAATGCCAAGCTTGGGGGTATTTATAGGTGAGTTTTGGGTGTGTCAGGCCAAATTTCGTATCCTTAAGGGATATGAAATTTGCATCCTAATATCGAAGTCGAAAAACCAAAGTTATGTGTAAAAATCATGAAAACTGGAAAATATGGTGAAAACGTGTATTGATTAGGCAGAAGTAGATGATCGACATGGTAAAAACACAAATAAATGTGATCTGCCACTTTGCTAATTTCAAATCCTTGAAAAATCATGGGAAATGCGTGTCTGGCAAGCAAAAATAAATGATCCGCGCGTGCCAGACTTGTTTGCCAAAAATCCATGGCATTTTCCAATTTCAACTCTGACCCAGATTTGGCATTTTGAATACCTGATGCGCACAAGAGAAATTTCAAATCCCACTGAGTCGATCACCCCTTTTTTGTAGGGGTGTAAATCGGTCAGACCGGACGGAAGTGTGTTCAGTTTCTATCCTAAAAAATTCGGACCGAACGAAAATAAAATCGGACAAATTTTGTTATCCTAATTCGTGTCCTAATTAAAATCGATCGGAAACAGACATATGTTTTTCGGATACAGACATAAAAAACCACTGTCGGATATGGCTTTTAATATCATATTTTATACTTTTTATTGGATTTTCTCTCAACTATATACCGAATTCTCATTGATTTGGATGAATTCGAACGAACATGGACCAAACATGATTTTTCTCGTGTAAATTTTGTTGTCCTAACTCGTATGCTAAATGAGAATCGGACGAACTCGGACAGATGTATTTCGGTCATGGACATGAACAGGTGTTGGATATTCATACAAAATTTACTGCCCTACTTTTTTGTGTACCAGATTTGGTATCCCTTGATTCGACAAATTTTGAATCCCTTGTAATTTGCCAAACCCGATTCGCGAGCCAAAATTTCTAGGTGATCTGGCTGATGCGTGCTCGCATTTTTAAGTGATCGGCTTGTGTATTCTACTATTTTTGAATGTGCCAAACGTGTCAAATTTACCAGATTTATCAAATTTTCCATAGTGATCAATCAAGGTTTTACACATGGTTTTTCACATTTCTATCGTGTCGATTAGGCATTTTGACTAGCCTGGTCAGTTTTGCCAATTTACCAGATTTCAGTGTCGTGACTCGCGCAAGCCATTTTTTGTAATTGTGCCATGCCGATCAGCTATTTTTGAGTGTGCGACACTGCTTTTCACTATACGCCAGATTTAGATACCATGAGTCGTGCAAGCCATTTTTCTTGATCGTGTCATGCCGATCAGCTGTTTATTAGTGCGTGACTCTATTTTTTGTCAAATGCCAGATTTTTATGTCAGGAGTCGTGCTAGCCATTTTTCGTGATCGTGCCATGCCAATCAGCTATTTTTGAGTCGCGATATTGTTTTTTGTCAAATGCCAGATTTTAATTTCGTGATTCGCGCAAGCCATTTTTGTGATCATATCATGTCAATCAGCTACTTTTGAGTGCACGACACTGTTTTTTGGCAAATGCCAATTTTACCAAGTTTGGTCGCGTCATGAGTCGTGCAAGCCATTTTTTGTGATCATACCATGCCGATCAGCTGTTTTTGAGTGTGTAATACTATCTTTTTGGCAAATGCTAATTTTTACCAAGTTTGATCACGTCGTGAGTCGCGCAAGCCATTTTTTGTGATCAGGCCATGTCGATCAACTGTTTTTTGGGCGTTGAAACATGATTTTGCCAAAATCCATTTATTTTTCCACAATGAGTTTTGCCACATGATCGGACCAACACGCTCAAGCGTTTTGAGATGATCAGACCAATTTGATCACGTATTTTTACTATATAGTCGGTTCTCAAAGTCCATCGACGACGATTTTATGAATCTACACCATTTTCAATCCTTTTTCGAACATCTCGTGACTTAGACTAAACCGTTTTGTGCTTTCTGACAATGTTATTAATGCTTGAGCGCACTGCTAACCAAAATATTGATGTGTGACATCTTCGACCAAAAAACGTGTCAACAATATAATATATATATATATTCTAGATAATAATGTCAATATATATTTTATAACAATTATAGCTAATACAAGGTTGTTGTCATCAAAACTATCATCACTGCTATCTCAATCCCTAACAATTACTTGTACAGGCACACATACAAACTAAGGGGGAAAATTATGCTAAAGGACAGCAATTTTTGTAGATAGAAGAACGATGTCAGTTATAAACCACTTTTTAAAACCAATTTGTCCTTTTTTCTTCTAGGTTTCACTTTAGCACGATAAAATAACTCATAGTGGAAACAAAATAGGATAAACTAGTATTAACTCAGGTAACTACCTTTTTAAAGTAAGTCACTTTGCCAATACCGAGCATGAGAGACAACAAGAATCGAAAGCCAAATTTAAACACCTGTGAGAACCCAACCTTCTCTAGAAAACCTGGGTGGTTGTAATGAAAAGGGGGTCGGTGACAGCCCGCACTGGACCAGCCAACATTTCCCTAGAAATGCGCTATGCTAGTGTCCGACTAGCATGGGACGGTCGTCAAGGAAAAGTGTTTTGAAACTATGAATCACCAAAGAACCTGTAGTATATCTCACAGTGCATGGAATAAAATATAATAATAATATAACTTAACATAAAACAGGCGAGATATTGCATAAAATGAGAACTAGACCATCATAGCAGCGGAATCCAAAATACAGCTTATGATCCAGACCATCACTATTACAACTTCAAAATACTGTCTCGAAAGAAAAATAGAAAAGGTACACTACTAATGCCCAAAGTAGTGACCAACAACAACATAGGGAGAATATAAGTAAATAGTACGTGAAAGCCTCCTGCTCGTCTTCAGACAGCTACTCATGCATACCACCTAACATGTCTTGTCTGCTCGTTTATGAGCACCCAGAGTAATAAGAAGAGACAAAAAACTCTGGGTCAGACAAAAGTCTAGTATGAGCGATAGCAATAAAACAGAACAATAACATGTATAAATAATCATACCTGAACCTGGACCTGCAAACAAAGAGTTAGCACAACAAGATGTACAGTACTCTAAGGTGACACTAACATAAAGTGTAAAAATGGGAGTGTGCATGTCATGGTGATAACAAACATCAATATAGCAATCATCCTCACATCTCTCACTTAGTGCGTAAAGTATACAATATCTACCACTTTGATCACCCAATTCTTTGCTATAGCCACATGCCCTTGGAAGTCTTAATGACCCCATTGCGCTGGTCCATAGCCACTAATCCTTTGCTATGATCACCTTGCCCTTGGGAGTCCTAGTGGCCCCATTGCACTGATCCATAGCCATACTACGATCACTTACCCTTGGGAGTCTTAACGATCCCATTGCGTTGATCCATAGCCACTAATCCTTCTCTCCATGGTGAACTAAAGATATATATATTGAGAACCCCTTTGCACACGTCCCACAGCAAAGTCCAACTCATGAAGTTAACTCGTTGGTTCCCATCTGGATCCTGAGTAATAACTTCTTATTATGACTACCTTTGCATCTTGGGTTTTTAGTCTTCTCCGGATCGGTTCAGCCCTTCACATCACTTCGCTTCGGATCTTGCTCCCCTGAAGTGGTTCGGTTCGTGAGTTGTGGTGCTCACCGGTTCGGTTCGACCTCCCTCTACTCGTGGTCAAACTCCAGGTCATGGTGCTTCATCGGTTTGTGGAGGAAACCAGTTCATGGAGGCATCGGTTTGGGTCTCCACTGGCTCGAGGAGTGGCAGTTCGTGGTGCATCGTCTAGTCCAGCTCGTGATGCATCTCTATCGGTTCGTGACTGGCGGTTCGGGTCGGGCCTCTTGGCTCGAGCGACGGCTTAAGTATCTCTCCAGGTGGGCGGGTCAGTTCGTGAGACCCTATCTGAGTCAGTTCATGGCACCTAGGTCACAAACGGGTTGGTTCGTGAAACCCTATCTGAGTTGGTTCGTGGCACTTAGGTCACGAACGGGTCGGTTCAAGGTTCATGACCCGATCTGATTTCCTACACTCTTTTCCAGTAGTTGTTTATGCCACACGACAGAATTTTCCTAACTTTTCTAAACAATCATGACGTATTCCGAACAGTAGTAATAACATGATCAATCACAAACACCAAAAAAAACAATTTAACATGTTAATACGGATCAAACATACCCAAAACCCATGTTTTCCACTTAATCATGTTTAGTCATATCTAACAATAGGATTAGCAAACTTAATCCAAACTAACCCAAATTTCTAACAGAGGCACAAAATAATATTTAAGAATTTTTACATATTTTTCCATATTTTGCTTAGTCTTAATTTTGCTAATTATCACTAATCATTCCTAATTAGCCGTAATTAGTGAATAAAAGTTCTAATCACTCACCTTAGCCACAAATAAATTTCAGATCTAAAACTCTAACTGATTTGACATGGATCCGAATGCAACACAGTAGCTCTACCTCCAATTTGATGTTAATTTTCCTTGGTTTGATATTGATTAGCTTAATATGTGATTAGGAAGTGATTAGGAGGTAGTTTAGAAGGTGGAGGCTGTAACACCCATATTTTCTGTGAATATTAAAAGTAACGAATTAAAGAATACTTAATTTTTAGAAGAGTAATTAAGGGAAACGAGCTATGCCATTGCATTCATCTTGGAATTCTGCTTGAGATAGAGTCCGAGTTTGCGTGAATCGGGTTCCGTATGAAGAAGTTATGGAGTTCGGAAGATTTCAAGTTTAAATAGAAATTAAATTAAAATAATATTTAAAGCTCAAAATTGTTCAAAATTTGAAATTCGGTCAGAGCGGGCTGGGCGGGAAATTTCCCACTCAGAGGTGTCGACCCCCCCAGGGGTAGTCGACAAAGGTGTCGACCCCCCTATAGGGGTGTCGACATAGGTGTCGACCCCCCTGTAGGGAGTCGACCCCTTTTGTGATCCAGATCCAATGACGAATTTTTATAGCCCTGAGCTGATGTGGCCTTCTCCGATTGGCCTGATGACAAATTTTGAGGTATTAGGGCTTGTGTGTCATGCTGTGGTTGGTTGGATGACACATCTCTTTGGTTTGAATGACTCTGATTTCTCCTAGACTAATCTAAAGGCTAGAATTAATCCTAGACATCTATATATACGTAGCTAAACCTAAACCCTAACCTCATAACCCTAAAACTTTGGTGCCGTCATGATGTTCATCTACAAGCTAGCCTAGCGTCTTTCATCTTCTCCAAACTAGAAAATCAAATTCAAACTAGAAATCAATTAGAACAACTTCAAATCAAAAGTCTACATCAAAGGATTAGCTTAACAAATTCAGAAAATCAGATCCCAGAATACAAGCTCCGTCCTTTTTCTGTAAGTTCAGTTATTATTCCGATTCAAACACCTAATAGAAATCATGACTATAATAATCGAATTTAGAACTATGGCTAATTCTAATTCATGCTTATCCTTTTGACAAATCCGAATTTCGTATGCCTATGAGACTGTTGTGATCGATGTAATGACACCTATCATGCCTATGGGACTGTTATGACTGAAATAATGAAACCTATAATGCCTATGAGACTATTGCGATTGACATAATGGAACATATCATGACTATGAGACTGTTGTGATTGATATGACGGAACTTATCATGTTGTACATCCTATGCCTATGAGACTATTGTGATTGATATAATGGGACTTATCATGCTGTACATCAAAATTAGTGATTCTCTTAAGTCCAATCCCATCTAATCTTTATACCTATGGTGTAAATTTCTTAGCTTTCCCACACTTATTATTAATGTACAACATTCCTGTTGAAACATGATTTTTGAATTGGGTATACCTTTACATGCCTATTTTTTCTTATGTCAATTTTTATGCTCCTTCTCTATTTTTCCTTTTTATTTTCTTTTGTGAATACTAAGTTCATTCGAAACTTAGATTGAATCTCGTCGTACGTGCGATTATAACGCGGGAAAATTGGGTATAATTTAATTGAGTAAATTTTGGCATAGCATGTGAATGTGGCATAAAATTTGTACTGACTACTCTTGGGAAATATTGGCATAAAACTTGGACATATATGAAAAATATGTAAAATGGCTAAAGATGAACATGCCTAACCCGAGGTTTGATTGAGTTGCGGTGTAAGACTGCTCGGAACCACATGGCACATCCAGCGACCGCAACAATATAGATCTAATGTAAGAGGTTAGCACATTAAATCCAAAAACCCGAGGTTAGATTGAGTTGCAGTATAAGACCGCCCGGAACCGCCCGGCGCATCCAGTGACTGCAACAATATAGATCTAATGTGAGAGGTTGGTGCTTTAATGAATGAATTAACGCTGAGGAACAGACAGGCTAAGAATGGTAGGGTTAAGTTAATTAAGGCAACACTTAATCAATACAACATGTTAATTAAACAGATGGGTGGGGTTTGGTAAATGTGAGAACACTTAACCGTTATAACATATTGATTAGGAAACCCTAATAATGGGGACTCATTTCAGCAGTAACCCACATAGATTTATCACGGTACCCTGAACTAGGAAGAGTGGGGCACGATTACTGGGCTGATTATAAGCGGTCAAAATAGCGGCAGGTGGTGCAGCAGTGCAGGTTCCGGCGGAATATGAGCGTGCACGTACTCCGGAGTGGATAAAGCAGGCACTGGGTATCAGTAGTATACACTGTGCATCTTGAATTTGTGTCGGGTTGCCAACATAGGAATTGATACACCCTATGGCGGGACCAGCACAGGTATCTACAATCAAGCAGGGCCGAATGACACAAGTAATAAATGCATGCAAGTAGAAGCCGATCGGAAAAAAGGTTCACTTTGTTATGAACACATGATGGTAGTTGAAACACTCGTTAGTAGGTGCAGTGAAATGGAAATGAGTGTGATAGTATATTCAGTTTATCTTGCCTTATCTTATGTTATCTTATTGCTATGATATTGTCCTATATTCAGTTTATTCATGTCATGATCCTTTTACCTGTTTACATGTTGAATAATCACTGGATTTACTAAGCTTATGTCTGACCCATTTTCTTTCGCCTTCTTTCCTTCCGTTCCCCCTCCCCCCCCCCCTCAGGAACGCAGGGAGGGAATACTTCAACTTAGTGCAGACCTTTTCCATCTTGAAGCGAGTAGATGTATTGCTTGGATTCTCTTTTATTGGGCTATGGCTGTGGTTACACTTTTATTGGGTATTTATGCTGCTTTAGTACTATTTTATGCTTCTTTATGTACTTGGAGTTTTAAATCAGGACAGATGTTTCATTGTAATAATTTAGAAGTTGGGTTTTGAGACAATGCTTGTAATATTTTAACTGAACCACGTTATTTATGAAATGATTTCAGTTTTCTGCTGTTTATATGTTTGTCTTGTAAATTATCTGTGTCTTTTACCTAAAATTCTTCACCAAAGTTAATGCATTCCCTTTGTGAGTGACCTTAACGGAGGTGCGGTGTTTCGGAGGCCATTGTTAGGTTTGAAGAAATGAAAGTGGCGGCTGAAAAAATGAAATGAGATGGTTTCCTAACTGATTTCAGCCCCCCCCATAACCCTAATCCTGAAATGGGTTATGAGCCCTTCCACTAATTACCCTATTAAGCCCGGTTAAGCTATTTTTCACCTTCCAAACCTTATTTCAGTCATATCTCCCAAATAGTAAGTCCGTTTGATTAATGTGACCACTCTACGAAAAGATAAACCATCATCTAAATCCAATGTAAGGGGTTTCAGGTCAAAACTCCTTACCAACCAAAAGTTATAGGCGAAATAAGATTCACCAAGGGCAAAATGGTCATTTAAAATTTGGCAAAAATCGTGGACATGGGAAATGACCCCAATAGTCGTTCCCCAAAGTTACATGACCATACGACTTCGTATGAAAATAAAATAAATATTCTACGATCCTCGATGCGTAGAATGCGGCTCGTTACACTCTCCCCTCCTTCAGAAATTTCTCCCCCAAAATTTCTTAACTAAGGAAACAACCAAAAGGTCCCACATGCCTATCAATCATCTGCAACCATCAAACATACATAATAACACAACAAGCTTATCCTAGCATGTGGTTTACCAACAAGGGAATAGCTATCACTATTAAAATCTTACCAAGCAAAGACTTCTGGATGCGTCTTCCTTATGTTCTGCTCTGTTTCCCAAGCACAGTCATTCCCATTATCACCCCACTGAACTTTCACTAGTTTCACCGTTTTCCTCCGAAGTTGGTTCGTATCGTACCCGACAATACGAATTGGTCTGCAGTTCCCAAGCACCTCAGGTTCTACCATGATATCATCTAACTGATCTAGTGAAATAGTCATATCATAATCGTGCACGAACTTCCTTAACTGGAAAACATGAAGTACGTTGTGAATTCCCGCCATCTTGTTAGACAATCCGACTCTATACGCTAAATTCCCAACTTGTTCGAGAACTGGGAATGGACCAACAAGTCTTGGTGCCAACTTGCTTCTCCTACCAAAACGAATCACACTCTTTAATGGAGAGATCTTGACGAATACTAGGTCGATAACGAAGAATTTCACTTCTCTTTATCTTTTATTAGCATAACTTTTCTGTTTATCTTGGGTATCCTTCATTCGTTGTTGAATAACCTTGATCTTACCTGGAGTTTCTCTTATTACATCTGCCCCAAGCACAAATCTCTCACCAGTTTCCAACCATTACGATGGTGAGTTGCACGATCTTCCGTACAAAGCTTCAAATGGAGCCATACTAATACTAGACCGATAACTATTATTGTATGCGAATTCAACCAGATGCAAATGGTCATCCCATGAACCTCCAAAATCTAATATACAAGCTCTCAGGAGATCCTCTAATACACGATTCACCCTCTCTATTTGGCCATCGGTTTGATGGTATGCGGTACTGAAATATAATTATGATCCTAAAGCCACTTGTAAGCTCTTCCAAAACCCACTAGTGAACAATGGATCCCGGTCACTCACAATACCCTTAGGTACTCCATGAAATCTCACTACCCACTTCATATATAGTTCTGCTAACTTAGCTGCTGTTTTATTTGACTTGACTGGTATAAATCTAGCTTTTTTGGTCAATCGATCCACAATCACACAAATACCATCATGGCCCGATCTAGTCCTTGGTAAACCATCAATGAAATCCATTGAAACTTGTTCCCATTTCCATTCGGGAATTTCTAACGGTTGTAATAAACCACTAGGCTTCTTTTGCTCGGCTTTAATTAACTGGCAGTTCATGCTCTGAGATATAAGCTTCCCAATGTCTCTCTTCATCCCTTCCTAGTAGTACGTCTGCTTCATATCTCGATACATTTTGTTACCACCGGGATGCATAGTCAGTTTCAAGTGATGGCACTCTCTAAGAACTTCATCTCTCAATGCATTAACGTTGGGTACAACTAATCTCCCATTCTTTCGAAGCCATCCTTCTTAATCTAGTCCATACTTGTTCATCTCCTCACCGTCGATACCCGTCTCTATCTTGGAGATGATTTCTAATAGGTTAGGATCGTCCCTTTGCCTGGAATCGATTCGATCAATCAAGGTGGGTCTGATCGTCAAACTTGCTAACATCTCTGGATCCAATTTGTACTTAGGTCTGAAATCATATCCCGCGATAAACTCCAGTTGCTTCCATTCCAGAAACAAAGCCCCCAAACTGGCATGTCTCCTATTCAATGCATCAAATACCACATTTTCCTTCCCGGATGTGTATACGATATATTGAAATCATATGAAGCCAACAACTCTAACCATCTCTGTTGACGAAAATTTAAATCCTTCTGAGATAAAAGATACTTCAATAACTTATGATCGGTAAACAAGTTGAATTTTTCTCCCAGGAAATAGTGTCTCCGCATCTTTAACGCAAACACAATCATTGCCAATTCCAGATCATGGGTAGGATATCTTTTCTCATGCGGTTTCAATTGTCGGCTAGCATAAGCTACAACCCTAACTCCTTGCATTAATATAGCACCTAGTCCGGTACCACAGGCATCCATAAACCGTCATCTCTTTGTTCCTCTTAGGAATAACTAACACTGGTGCGCACGTGAGCTTTTCCTTTAGGCTCTTAAATGCATCCTCGCACCTTCCATCCCAAACAATGGCTTGATTATCTTGGTCAACTGAGTTAACGGTGCCGCTATCTTGGAGAAGTCTTTGGATAAACTTACGATAATATCCAGCTAACCCCAAGAAACTTCTTACGTCTGTTGCATTTTTGGGCGTAGACCAATCCTACACCATGGCCACCTTCATAGGATTCACGACAATACCATTATCTAAAATAACATGGCCCAAGAATCTCACTTCCCCCCTCCAGAAGTGACATTTTAGAAAATTTCGCTTTCAATAGGTGTTTCCTCAACAGCTCCATCACTGTCCTCAAATGTTCCTTGCGTTCTTCCTCTATCCTCGAATAAACTAAGATATCATCCGCGAACACAAGAACAAACTTATTCAGTTGATTCCTGAATACTCTATTCATAAGATCCACAAAATATGCTGGTGCATTGGTCAACCCGAATGACATGACCAACCACTCATAAAATCCAGACGACGTCCAAAATACCGTTTTAGGTATACTCTCAG
Source organism: Allium sativum (assembly GCA_030737875.1). Taxonomy (NCBI): domain Eukaryota; kingdom Viridiplantae; phylum Streptophyta; class Magnoliopsida; order Asparagales; family Amaryllidaceae; genus Allium; species Allium sativum. Next base: position 414,190,177 of record CM060913.1, on the reverse strand, counting down.
CTGCTACTCGGAGCGGATGAAAACCTATCGCGAGATCTAATTGGGAGAACACTCTCGCTCCATTCAACTGATCGAACAAATCGTCTATCCGAGGAAGAGGATAGTTATTCTTCCTCGTCGTCTTATTCAACTCGCTGTAGTCCACACACAGTCGAAGGGAACTATCGGCCTTGCAAATACAACTGGTGATCCCCACTCGGAAACACTTCTTCGGTTAAATCCCTTCTTCAAAAAAATTCTTACCTGCACCTCGAGCTCTCGCTGCTCCCTTGGCACCATACAATGAAGAGGCATCACTATAGGTCTGGCATCTTTCACTAAATCAATTCGAAACTCGATCTTTCGGTGTGGTGGAAGTCCGGTCACTTCCCCGAAGATGCCGGGATACTCGCCAGCAATAGGCACATATGACAACTCATCATGTGGGATGTCGAGGGAATTTATAAAACTAGCCTTCAACCCATCACTATGTAGGCAACCAAACAGTACCCTCCACCCATCATCCACTCTAATTGTCACCGAAGACCCCTCACAGTCTGTCACCACTCCATATCTTTAGAGCCAACCGACTCCCAAAATAAGGCCAAACCCAATAAAGCCTAAAACAAAGCAATCACAAACAAACATGCATCCATGACTCGATAAGGCCAAATTATGACAAATCATACTTGGGCTAGTCGAACCACCGATCAGGTTCATCACAACTAAAGGTCTATCGACAATCTCGGGTTCCATTCCCAACCTATCTTCCAGGTCACTAGATATAAAGGAATGAGAAGCCCTGATACCAAACAATATGCGAACAGGGACATCATAAATAAAAAACATACCTTGAATAACGACACCCTTTGCCTTCTGTGGCGCAGTTAGGGCATTCGATGAAAAAGGAACACCATTGATAGCATATGCTTTCACGATCTGCCTCTCTTTAGGGGGTTGTGGACATTTATCCTTGTGAAGTCCCACTTGGCCACAATTGAAGCACTTCCTGTCAGCTGGCTTTCCTCGATAATGTTTGGCATAGTGGCCCTTCTTGCCACAGCTATAACACCCAACATCTTTCTTATTCTTCTTCTGACCATCCTTGGCTTGGTTCTGTTTCCTCTTATTTTGCGAATTATTCTTTCCTCCACCGCTTGCCTGCGGCTTTGGCTCCTTTGCAGATGTAACAACAACGTCAGTTTTTGACTTAGGGTAAAGGCTCTCTGACCTCAATGCCTTTGCCACTATAGATTCGAAAGTCTCATCGATATGGTTTATGAGTCTTTCCCCCAAGTACTCATCTAGGCTAGTTATGAGCTTCTCGTTCTTCTTCTTGGCAGTATCGATAAGAGATAATTTATATTTCGATAAAGTATCGAATTCAGCAATATATTCCTAGACTGCCCTACCATTATGCTTAAGCTCCAAAATTTCCCTAAACAATTCAGATTTCTGAGCAGCTGGGATAAACTTATCACTAAATCTGGTCTTAAACTGATTCCAAGTAACTTGATCCTTGTGAGTAGCTGCTTTAATAGCATTCCGCCAATTCATCACCCGTCCTTGAAGCTGACACGATGCTAGCTTTCTCTTCATTGCATCATCGATTCCCAAATCCACGAAGATGCGCTCACAACTATCAAGCCAATCTTCAACCTATGTAGCCGATCCCTTTCCGTGGAGCGGCTTGCCACCAAGACTAGTATAATCCTTGCATAGCTTGGCGAAATCGGCTCTAGGCGCCTGCACCGCTGCACCACCACTGTTAGCAGCATTAAGAACTCATCCCTGAGCATCCCTAAGAATCTCTCTCATGAAGGTAGTAAACATCGTCCTTATATCAGTGACATTCCTATTATTGGCCCCTGAACCCGTACTCCTCATATTTCGGCTCATCGTTTAATCTTTAAAGAGAAAACGATTAACCATCTCCTTAGCGGTGCCAGTGTAGTGCGACTTCATCCTTAGGTATACTAATAGTATATATATATATATTGCTTTTGAAAACCAAAATATCACAAATATGCGCTCTCATATACGTATACTATCTCTCCCTGATGTCTTCCCTTAGGTTAACTACACAACCTAGGCTCTGATACCAAGTGTGACGGCCCGCCCCAGACCAGCCGACATTTCCCTAGAAATGCGTTGTGCCAACGTCCGACTAGCACGAGACGGTCATCAAGGAAAAGGGTTTTGAAACTATGAATCACCAAAGAACCTGTAGTATATCTCACAACGCATGGAATAAAATATAACAATAACATAACTTGACATAAAATAGGCGAGACAGTGCATAAGCTGAAAACTAAACCATCATAGCAGCGGAATACAAAATATAGCTTATGATCCAGACCATCGTAATTACAATTTCAAAATACTTTCTCTAAAGAAAAATAGAAAAGGTACACTACTAATGCCCAAACTAGTGACCAGCAACAGCACAGGGAGAATATAAGTAAATAGTACGTGGAAGCCTCCTGCTCATCTCCGGATAGCTACTCGTGCCTACCACTTAACCTATCTCTAGTCTGCTCATTTAGGAGCACCCAGAGTAATAAGAAGAGACATAAACTCTAGGTCAGACAAAAGTATGGTATGAGCGATAGCAGCAAAACAGAACAACAACAGGTATAAATAATCATACCTGAATCTGCAACCAAAGAGATAGCACAACAAGATGTACAGTACTCTAAGGTGATACTAGCATAAAGTGTAAAAATGGGAGTGTGCATGTCATGGTGATATAAAACATCAACATAGCAATCATCCTCACATCTCTCACTCAGTGCGTAAAGTATACGATATCTACCACTTTGAGCACCCAATTATTTGCTACGACTACTTGCCCTTGGAAGTTTTAATGACCCCACTGTGCTAGTCCATAGGCACTAATTCTTTGCTACGATCACCTTGCCGTTGAGAGTCCTAGTGGCACCATTGCACTGATCCATAGCCATACTACGATCACTTGCCTATGGGAGTCTTAACGATCCCATTGCGCTAATCCATAATCACTAATCCGTCTCTCCGTGGTAAACTAAAGCTATAGATATCGATATCTCCTTTGTACACGTCCCGTAGCAAAGTACAACTCATGAAGTTAACTCTTTGGTTCCTATCTGGATCCTAAGTAATAACTTCTCATTTAGACTACCTTTGCATCTTGGGTTTTTAGTCTTCTCCGGATCGGTTCGGCCCTTCACTTCACTTCGCTTCGGATCATGCTCCCTCAAGCAGTTCGGTTCGTGAGTCGTGGTGCTCACCGGTTCGTTTCGACCTCCCTCTGCTCATGTTCAAACTCCGAGTCGTGGTGCTTCATTAGTTCGTGGAGGCAACCGGTTCGTAGAAGCATCAGTTTGGGTCTCCACCGGCTTGAGAAGTGGCGGCTCATAGTGCATCGTCTGGTCTGACTCGTGATGCATCTCCATCGGTTCATGATTAGTGGTTCGGGGCGGGCCTCTTGGCTCGAGCGGCGGCTCATCGAGCTCTCCAGGTCGGCAGGTCGGTTTGTGAGACCCTATCCGGGTCGGGTCGTGGCACCTAGGTCATGAACGGGTCGGTTGGGGTTCATGACCCGATTCGATTTCCCGCACTCTTTTCCAGCAACTGTTTACGCCACATGACGACGCTTTCAACCATTCTAACTTTTCTAAACAATCGTGAAGCATTCCAAACAGTAGTAATAAAATTTATAATCAATCACAAATACCAAAACAACAATTTAACATGTTAACATGGATCAAACATACCCAAAACCCATGTTTTCCCCTTAATCATGTTTAGTCATATCTAACAATATTATTAGCAAACTTAATCAAATTAACCTAAATTTCTAACAAAGGCATAAAATAATATTTAAGAATTGCTACATGTTTTTCCATATTTTTCTAAGTCACAATTTCGCTAATTATCATAATCACCCCTAATTAGTTGTAATTAGTGAATAAAAGTGTTAATCACTCACCATAGCCACAAATAAATTTCAGATCTGAAACTCTAACTGATTTGACATGGATCCCAATGCAACACAGCAATTCTACCTCCAATCTGATGTTAATTTGCCTTGATTTGATGTTGATTAGCTTAATATGTGATTAGGAAGTAGTTTAGAAGGTGGAGGCCATTGTTAGGTTTGAAGAAACGAAAGTGGCAGCTAAAAAAGATGAAATGAGATGGTTTCCTAATTGATTTTAGCCTCCCCATAAACCTAATCCTGAAATGGGTTATGGGCCCTTCTACTAATTACCCTATTAAGCCCGGTTAAGCTGTTTTTCACCTTCCAAACTTATTTCAGCCATATCTCCCAAATGGTAAGTCCGTTTGATTAACGTGACCACTCTACGGAAAGGTAAACCATCACCCGAATCCAATGGAAGTGGTTTCATGTCAAAACTCCTTACCAATCAAAAGTTATAGGCGAAAAAAGATTCGCCTGGGGGCAAAATGGTCATTTAAAATTCGACAAAAATCGTGAACAAGGGAAATGACCCCAATAGTCGTTTCCCAAAGTTACATGACCATACAACTTCATATGAAAATAAAATAAATATTCTACGATCCTTCGATGCATAGAATGTGGGTCGTTACAGGGTCAGAACAACAAGATTCCGGTGAACAGGAAATGTACAACACATATTATAATACATAGACGTATCCCATTTGGTTCAACCCAAGATGTATGCCTACCAAGGTTAGTGATTCTAGCCTAACCATGTAAATCTTTACGCACGACCCTAACTACCCTTCTCAAGTAGTATTTCCAATTATGATATCGAGGTAGAACGTTTACACATATATTTAGGAAGCCTTTGTACCAAAACATGACTGATTACTTAATCGAGAGTGGACCCCAAATTACAGAGTTTATATATATATATATATATATATATATATGTGTGTGTGTGTGTGTGTGTGTGTGTGTGTGTGTGTGTGCGCGTGTGTGTGTGTGTGTGTATATATCCTCATTCGCTATCCTTTATTATTTAATGCCTCACTATCAATGATAGATTAGGTGGATTCTCCCTGATTGCTTAAGACCATAAGCAAGCCTATTAGTCACTTATTATTCCTTGATTATATATTTAACATTAACATTAACTAGAGGGCACCAACTACGGGGCCATACTAGTTAAGGCTTCCATCATTTACGCATATACCCTTGCCCCGTGTAAGGTGAGAGATGGTATTTTATTGCTCGCTATACCATCTAGCTGACCTTATTGGATAACCTCCATAGTTGCTTACTACTTCCCGTAGGATAGGTAGCCATATCTGACGTTTTTAATTTCCAGGTTTGGGTAAGCCCTACACACTCATGACGTTTAAGACCCCTAATTTGATAGACCTACTCCCAGGTGGACTCTTCAACCCAAACAGCTTAAGACCCAGGAAGCGGACTATACGCGAAGGTTACTAAGTTCGTACCCCATTAGCCTTTAATACCTTTTCCTATAGCGATGAAGTGGGCTAAGTCATTAAGCCCTTTCTATTTAGTTTCTCTTTACAAAAATACTATTTTTCACATGATTTATCGTCATGGGTTCCTACGGTTGATAAATTTTTACAGTATTAACCTACTAAGCCCAATTCTAATTTTTAATTATAAGTTCTATATTAACAAGTATTTATAAGTAAAGTTATATCCTCCTTACCTTGGGATATTTATTTGATTATTTCCCTAATTAGACTTGGTATTTAAACAACAATCAATACCCATTAATATCTTTTTACACCTATTTGCTCGTATCCCTAATTTTATTGCCATTTATGACCTTAACGGACATATTTTCCTAAGGCAACCATTTACACTAACAATCCATATTTTATCAGTCACGAAGTATCTATTTGTTTTACCCCAACAGTTAATTACTATTCTTATTTATTTGTTCGTTTTTTGTTATATATATATATTTGTGCACCAGACCTCTCACATTAAGTTGACCCTTGTGGATGCTGGATTTGCGGGTCAGTTCTGGACAGACATCTACCACAAGTTGAACTTAACCTCGTGCCTTAGTACATTTATATTTATGCATTAGATCTCTCACATTAAGCTGACCACCTGTGGATGCTGGATTTTCCGATCGATTTTAGGAAGACTTCTACCATAAGTTGAACTTAACCTCATGTCCAAATGCGGTTATAATTCAAATTCCCTAATTAGGGTTTACAACATTAATCCTAATCAATTTAGGAATTGTGACCATTATCCTATTATTTTCACTTTCCCCCAAACAACATCAGGTACAACTGTTATTTATTAATTTGTGGCCCTATTTATAACAATCAATTATATTAATTGCTATAATGTCATTACAAATATATTAATTCAATATGGATTACATTTTCATACAAAATTCCATAACTGATTATCGTTCAAACATTCCAACAATCAATATAATGTATATTTTTAACGTTTACACAGATTTTGATGGATAATATGTATGTATTTCTATTTATATTTTCGTGCAGTCAACGTAGTTATCTTTCTTTATTATTATTTATTTTTGAATTTAATGATTTGGGTTTAATCAATACCAAAACATTCCTTTTTGCATTCAATCCTGGCATAAGGTTTCAAATCTTACAAAAAGATTATTAGCTATAGTTATTATAAATTATGCTTGATTAATGGAATAGACATATTTCAAATTCACAAGATATATATATATATATATATATGGAATGGTTGATGCAAACTACGCACGAATATGTAAGGGGGATTTTCACTTAAAGGACTTATTTGTTCAGGGTAGTAAGTTTTAAGGACAACATTTCTGAAAAACTAGTTTTAAGGACAATTCTGCACGAAAAAGATAAAAGAGGTTATCTTTTTACGTTATACAGAAATAAAGATAACCACTTTTATCTTTTCCTATATAACTTAAAAAGATAACCGCTTTTATCTTTTTCGTGCAGAATTGTCCTTAAACCTTATAATTAAGAGGTATTGTCTTTAAAACTTATTATCCTGCAAAAAGAAGCCCTTTAACCTAATTTCCACATATGTATATTTATATTTATATATACATTTGCACAACTTTTGCCTTTTTAATCTTTTTGTCATATCTCTTGTGAATTCAAAATAATGTCTTTTTGTTCAAAAAGAGGAAAACGACATATCTACAATAATTAAGCCAAAACCCCAGCAACATTGAATGCAAATAAGTATATTTCTTTTAAATTAAAATAACATAATTCATCAACTTACACTAAAACTAAGCATTTGGAAGAAAACTACATCTAAACAGTGTTATTGGGACTGATTTCCAAACACTTGGTGTTTTACAACAACTACAATACATTTTACAACATAATTGTAGGAAATATGTATAAACATATATAAAAATACTTCAATTAATATTATTCCTAACCATAATTCATAATTTCCATGTTTTGATAATATTTACTAGCAGATCTGTAAGGTGTCAATTCAAATACAACAACATTATGAATGGATCTGATGAAAATAGTCATATATTTCGAGATCTAATTCAAAAGAGATAAATAGGCTATTATAACTTTGTATGTAAATTTCCCAATCACCTGAAAGCATTCAAATCTGAAGATTGGATAATCTTTCAGGCCTACAATTCCCAAATTCTTATAAATCTACAGTTTATCTGAAAATGGGATACTTTCAGATCTGTAGATATTCAAGAAAATAGGAAGAGAGGAGAGAATCTGATGTAGACTGTCAATTCACATTTTTTTCCATTAAATCTGATAATCCTTTTCAATTCTATATTATTTGTATTTGACTGGTTGTATATGAATATATTTTTATTTAAGAAATTTGGTTTGAAGATGGAGGAAAATGACAGAGCTTTACTGTTGCCTACAGATTTGTGTGGAAAAGAATGAGGCCTTACCCCTTTATTTATAGGAGTGGAATTGGCCCCGAACCGTTAGATTTACTTAAATTTATATCCATCCATCCATTTGATATTATAATATAACCTATCCCCTTTAACCGTAGTCGTCACTGGGCGTTCTGGCACCCAATAATTCGACCGCTATGGTCGACCACTTGAGTCGCCAACCGCCCAGTGAGGGTAGTTAAATAAGGTATATAATATATAATTACTCTGATTTATTTATTTTCCGTTCGTTATCGTATTTCGTCCGTAATTTTTCCGTACAAACTCCATTCGCGAAACTCCATCGAGACGAACGCATCGGTTAAACTTCCATGGTCAAATTCCATCGTTTATAGAAATTCCTATTTTTGAGAATCTAATTAAATAACTAATAAACTGTCAAAATTTCGGGTTGTTACAGGTTTGGTTCTGAAAAAATTGAACCAACCGATTAAACCAAAATAAATTAAAAAAGGATATTTTAAAGTAAAAGTTTTCCACTAACAGTGCGATTAGGAATGTGCCACCAAACAACTACTATTTAAAAGAAGCCAGAGAATCAGAGTGGGAGAGAATAGGTGAATAAGAGAGAGTAAATTGGAAAGAAGATGAGTTACGTTTTCATTAGCTTTTCCCATTTCTCATTTCTCTCATTAATCTAACTATTATAATTGCATTTTGTAACTAAAGTGCACTAGGATCGTGTCTATGTATATGTGACAATATTATAGATGCATGTGATAATAGTAAAGAAAATAGAAGGAATGATCATATACGAGTATTTCAGACCTTACGCCCTACGTCTAGTCCCAAAACTCTCCTGTAGTATTTCACTAACCAAAAACTCTGGCTTCGTCCATAAGAATAAATTAATACAAAATTTTCATCTTGACAAACTTACGTTCAACGAACACAGATTGAATACTAGTACAAATCATTGTATAATCTCCCTTGAGTAAAACTCGTGAGTACACGTGAATTTGTAGGAAATGGTATTTGTTAGAAAATAGAAAATGAAATTTCTTTTTAATGAGAGCAGTTGATATCCTGAAAATGATTAAGAATATATGGAAGTATTGATAGCATGACATAAAGTAAAGTTATGTCAATCATAAAATAATTTCATATAAATACTTGATCAATAGTTTCGTGTAAGGATTACAATTTTTCAAGTTATTTAAATTGATCAGGAACTGTGACAGATGGGAAAGGGATGCGTAAGAGGAAGGGAAATAAAAGTGATTTTTTTTCCTAAAAACCAATTTTATTGCAGGTAAATAATCAAAAATCATAGGTCACATGTCTGACTTCAATGTGAAAAAAATCCTTGGGACTTTACTCTTACACCTGAATTATGGTTCGGACGTTTGATTACACTCCCGAAATTTTTCTGAATGTTTAGCCAAACATCTGACCCTTGTCCCAAACGTCTTATTTCAATATTTTATTTTTCCTGAGAGATCTACCAGAGTTGTACTTAGGTGTTCAGATGTCTAGTCCATATTAAAAATAGTTATTAGACTTAGAATTTGAATTTTTGAATTTATGGTGCATGTAAATGTAGTTAAGAGAGATTGTACAAGATATCAAAGATACAATACATATAGATAAATCATCTTACATTGTTTTCTTATTTGATATTCACTTTCTTCATTTGAAGGAATTATTTCTTGTTTTTACCTTGATCTTCTTAGTTTTATATCAACAATCAATTAGACAACTCGATACTAAATGATTATATAATTATTGTCATTATGACCTAAGATGTGAGGTTCTATCATTATCCCTCCCCATTTTGACGATGACAACTGTACAATCTATACACACACATATGGTTGTATACTCCCCTATGTATATGCTCCCTCAATTTTGTCCTCCTTTGTCATTATCACAAAGGAACAATAATACGGAGAAAAAAATACACGTAGAATATCCAAATGAGAATAATATGATAACATTGAACAAAATGACTATCGCTATGCTCAACAAAATGCTTACAATAACACAAAATGTTTAGATATAAATGCAACAACATCATAAATTACAATAACAACAAAAATAATAATAACCACACAATGACTGAGAAAATGCCAAGGATGCCAAGGTTACTAAGTTTGATCATTATTTGGATTACCACAGTAGTTGTAGAACTTTGATAAACTAGGTTAATAATCCCCTAACCATTGTTCTTCGAACGTATTACATCATCACCCTCTTAAATAGACAAACCCTTAAATGGTGCATAAGACATGTGTTGCTCAGGAGGTATGTCGTCCCAAGACTCTTCATATAGAGATTGATGCTTCTCCTCTTCTTTAATTATTGGCATTGTCCCTCATCTATATTGTGACTCTACTTGGCTGTGTTTAGAAGATCGCAGAGGTGTTAGAACATAGGAGATGATGAGGATCACGATGAAGACCTGCCACACTATTAGATATACCTTATCCAAAGTGTTTATAGACGTTTCTATTAGCTATTTGATGTTAATCATTCAAGTAAATAATGATCTTTAGAACCGAATCACTTTTCTCCAATTGCTTCTGATTTTTTGTGATAATTTCCTGATTACGGAGAGTTAAATCTTGAATAGACTCATGTGGATAAGGGAGAGCACATGCTATAGACTTGTCTTTAGGCCCAGATTGATATCTCATCTTCTGTGAAGGTGAAGTATAGGAATATGGTGCATCAGTAGATTATAGGGCCTATACAGGTTGTTGTACCAATGTTCCTTGTTGCATTCGGACCTTCCATTCATCAAAGGACACGATAAGTAGTGTTCTTTTCAAAAGATGAATTAGTCTGAAGAATGTGATAATACTTTCTTTTGTTGATATCATTTCAAAGGAAGATAAATATGTTGAAACCTCAGGATGCCATAGAATTCACATGACATAAACCGCATAAATTATTGCTGGTCTCCTACGATTCCAAAAAAAATCCTTATTTCCTTAGGTAGAAAGCGGTCTCAATTGACTTGACCTCCTCAAACGATAGCATATAATGCATTGAAGTTGTAATCGTAGATTTTTCATGCCTTCCAAGGCGAGCGCTAACTGTGTTGACAATTATATATTTATATGGCGGGGTTAGAGATTCGTGGCTTTTGATTCGTTGCTTGGTATCCTTAAGAATTTGGTGGATAACCTCATCTCTTAGAGTATTTCGATGGTCAAACAAGTACCAAGGCTTTTGCCCTTCCACCAAACAATCAAGAATCCTTTCCATCATTTGAGTATCAACTTTTATCACTTTCACATACACATATGTACAGATTCATCCTTCTTCATTCTACGGTTGCAAAATTTTGAGCTATAGAAATTAGAATAGAAAGGTAAACTGAAAATTGGTCAATTTCTATCTCATCGTGATCGAATTTGATGAGTTTATACATTCTTTCTTGAAGAAATAGATCTCGCATACCATAGTTATTGAATTTATGAATATGATAAAATGGACCTACATGAAGGAACTTCCCTTTTATATCCATAAATCTTTTGATGGTGTACTATTTGAATCCACTTCTAAATATGATCATTAGTGATCATTAAAGCTTGAGAGAAAGAGGATGGTTGATCTCTATTTTATTTCTTTGAAGCCATAGATTCTAATTTTTTATGGAGGCAAAAATGATTTATCGGTTTGAAAAGAGATCGGGAATATAAAGACATGAAGGTGCACAAAAGAATTTTGTTGAAACGCATTTTTGTCGAACCTATCACACGTCGATAACCTCGTCAGTAAACACAAAACGATTTGGTCGAAGTCATGACGTGGACATAAAAATGGCCCAAAATCCTTTTAGATGACCTCTTTTAGGCCCAAAAACATTAATTATACTGCTTTGCATCAAAACTCTCATAGCTCTCTGAGTTAGCTTCAGGTACAACTTTCGTTTGACCAAAACGGCCTAACAATTTGAAAATTATGCATGTTTCCGTGAATGTATGTGGAAAAATCTTCATGGTCTTTTCAAACCCGAGAGAAGTCGCGCATGCATAGGCCTCGCAACTCGTCAAAGCAGTCACTTCCAAATACTTGAAATCACCTTGAAAAACTCGAGTCATATCCCTCATTCGTATCCCTCAGGGGACACGAAATTTCGTATCCCTCAGGAGGATACGAAAATCCGTATCCCCCATGGGATATGAATTTTTGCATCCCTCAGGGGATACAAAAATTTCGTATCCTCTAGAGGGATATGAAATTTCTGCTGCATATGGGGAAGGGATCCGAATTTCATAGAGTAGCCTCTTCAGGGATAATTTTTGGTATGTGGTCCCCAAACTCACCTACTCCCACCTAACCTCACATCTATAAAACCCCGAGGCTTAGCCTTCATTTGGATCCTTTCTGGCTTGAATTTTTGAACTTCTAAAGCTCCAAAAGAATTATTAATCGCTTCCATCTTCTTCCCCATAACCATTGGACATAGTATGGATCATTAAAACGTTGCACAAACGTTTTCATCAACTTTTGGACATTAACAAGCGTTACAACGCTTTTGGACTTTTTTGGACTTCTTGGACATTGAAGCTAAATTTGGACATAATCGACAAAGTTAACTCATTTTCTACTGAACGAAGAAGAAAAAGAAGGGAAATTTAGTCAAAGTTTAGGACTAACATACTTTTTGTAGTATTATCGTAACGCTTTGTACTCAAACATTGCCTAAACTTATATAACATTATTCAACAAATATACGATGAATGAGTACTATGAAGTGGACGTAGGCGTTAGTGCCAAACCATTATAAAAGTTGTGTTCTCCCGCATTACTTTATTTTACATTTGCATTATTTGTTGCTAATACACATACCCTTGGGTTTTGGTGTGTGCTAAGTCCACGACAATTCCCCAGTCAACATTTTGGCGGGCCAAGTAGGGGGTGCACAGCTTCAGCTTCAGTCTCAGCTCTCGACTTCAAGCTTTTGCTTTAGTTCTCGACCTCAGCTCTCTTTTTGCTCTTCGAATTTCGGAATCCAGCCTTAACTTCCATTCGAAAGCGAACTTTAATCACTTCTCTCTTAGTACAATAGGAAGAACATTTCCGCTGCCAAGATGCCTCTATGGCCACTTCTCTTGCCCGACTCGAAGGTCTTGCGAGGCAGTCGGGCCAAGGCAGCATGATCGGGATAAGTGCTAATGTTCCTCAAGCATCAGCTCGAGACTTAGGGCAATTCCCGAGGGACAACCCCTAGTCGACACCAATCCACAAACAGCTACAAGATCTCCTAGGCTCGGGGGCAACACCCCCAATTCAGTTTAAGGTTCGACTCAGGCTTGGACGCCCCCAGGGCATTATCATAACATGATCTCGCTTGACGGATCTCCGGACCATGGTCAGTTACTTACGTTTTTGTTGGCGACTTCTCGTCCCTTTTTCTACTGCTCCTACATGTAATCTGACCAACAACGTCCGCCCGCACGCACGAAACAGGCTTGTGGTCTCCAATCAAGTTCGGGATTGGATTAGCAACCGTTGTACTTTCGTGATATCAATAAAGATTGTGCATAGGGTTCCGGCCCTCCCAACAGGATCAGTCCAGTATAAATAAAGTCCTCACTGGATTAGACCATTATGAATAAAGTCCTTACTAGATCAGTCCAGTATAAATAAAGTCCTCACTGGATTAGTCCAATATAAATAAAGTCCCCACTGGATCAGTCCAGCATGAATAAAGTCCACACTGGATCAGTCCAGTATAAATACAGTCCACGCTGGATCAGTCTAGTATAAAGAAAGTCCACATTAGATCAGTCCAGTATAAATACAGTCCACGCTGGATTAGTCCAATATAAATAGAGTCCACACTCGAATCATCCATTATAAACAAAAGACTACGGTCTCCCCCTCCCTGATCAGTCAGGCATGAACTTCGAACTCTGGTTCTTAGCTTCATACTCTGGTCCACGACTTCCCCCAAAGGCTGGGCCTATTGGGTGTTAAGATTCCCTGGATAAGTTTGCTAAACATAAGAACTACTCGACTTTGTCCACCAAGCACAGGAGTTCCTTATTGCAACACTCTCATCACAGAAACTTTAAGGACCTAGTCCTTCATACACATAACACTACATAACTTGGTCTGCCAAGTGTAAAACCCTCTTTTGCAGGTACATACTTGCTCCGGCAAGATTCAGCCAGCTCATGGCCTTCTATTTCCTGGATTCCAAGCATTCGGGACTCGATAGTCCATTCTAAATACAATCACAACGATTGTCGGCTTTTCATTCTAAATACAATCTCAACGATCATCTGTTTCCATTCTAAATATGTTTTCAACAATCATCGGATTTCTATAATAATACGATCCCAGCGAACATTAGATTTATATATTATTATGATCCCAGAAATCGTCTGACTTCCATTCTAATACGGTCTCAACGAAAATTGGGCTTCTATCATTACGATGTCAGTGATCGTCGGTTTTCTATTAAATCACGATCTCAATGATCGCCGGCTTCCACTGGATTTCATACTTTCTGGTTTCTAAGTTCATATATAATACAATCCGGTGTGATCATGGCTCTTTGGTTTTCCAATTACAGGAGTTTGCTTTGGAATTCTCTAAGCTTTGGTTTTGTGGATTTTAGTCTTCTCGTAAAACACCTCTTCCTCCTATCAAGCAAGACCTGTTTTAGGGGCCAAATGTTGATGCGGTTTTTGGTCGAAGTTGTCACACGTCAATAACCTCGTCAGCAAACATAAAGCGATTTGGTCGAAGTCATGACGTGGACATAAAAATGGCCCAAAACTCCTTTAGATGGTCTCTTTTGGGCCCGAAAACATCAATTATGGTGCTTTGCATAGCAACTCTTATAGCTCTCCGAGTGAGCTTTAAGTAAAACTTTCATTTGGCCAAAATGGCCTTACGGTTTGAAAGTTATTCCCATTTCCGTGAATGTGTGCGGAAAAATCTTCACGGTCTTTTTGGACCCGAGAGAAGTCACGCATGCGTAGGCCTCGCAACTCCTTAGAACAATCACATCCAAATACTTCAAATTTCCCTGGAAAACTCTATTCGTATCACCCCTTCGCATCCCTCAGTGGATACGAAATTTTGCATCCCCAAATGGGATATGAAATTTCGTATCCCTCGGTGGACACGAAAATCTGTATCCCCCAGAGGAATATGAAATTTTGCATCCCTCAGGGGATAAGAAAATCTGTATCCCCAAGAGGGATACAAAATTTAGTATCCTCTAGAGGGATACGAAATTTCTTATCCTCAAGAGGGATACAAAATTTCGTATTCTCCAGAGGGATACGAAATTTCGTGCCCCTCAGGAGGATACGTTTTTTTTTGAAAGAACAGGGTACTTATATTACATGGAAAAAGATATAAAGATAGGTTCAGGCTGGTATTAAAATATAATAACTCACACATAAATGAATACTATACAAACACATAAACCATCTCGAACAAAAGACACAACACATTACTTAAAACACAAGAAAGCAACAACAAACTAACACCCTAAAAACTCAAAAGAAAATAGGGGGATACAAAATTTCGTATCTCCTAAAGGGATATAAAATTTCTATTGCATATGGGGAGAGGGATCTGAATTTCAGGGAGTAGTCTCTTCAGAGATCTGAATTCTGGTACGTGGTCCCCAAACTCACCAACTCCTACCTAACCTATCACCTATAAATACTCCAAGGCTTAGCCTTCATTTGGATCCTTTTTGCTTGGATTTTTGGACTTCTAGAGCTCTAAAAGTATCATTAATAGCTTCCATCTTCTTCCCTATGACTATTGGACATAGTGTGGATCATTAAAACGTTGCACAAACATTTTCCATTAATTTTTGGACATTAACAAGCGTGATTACATTGCTTTTGGACTATTTTGGACTTCTTGGACATTGAAGCTAAATCTGGACATAGTTGATCAAGTCAACTCATTTTCTACTCAACGAAGTAGAAGGGCAATTTAGTCAAAGTTTACGACTAACATACTTTTTGTAGTTCTATCGCAATGTTTTGTACTCAAACATCGCCCAAACTTGTTCAACATTGTACTCGATAATGATGAATGATTACCATGAAGTGGATGTAGGCGTTAGTGCCGAACCATATAAAAGCTATGCTCTCCTGCATTACTTTATTTTGCATTTGGATTATTGTGTTGCTAATACACATACGCCCGGGTGTTGGCGTGTGCTGAATCCACGACAATTCCCCACGTCAACATGCATTATAAAGTGAAAAGTTTCTTTAAAAAAATGAATTATCAGGTTGCCAGATATTAAATTAGTAGGATTAAACATTTGGTCTTTAACAAGTGAATTTATTAAATTATGAGCTAGACATCTGGTTGTTATAGAAGTAATTTCCAAAAAAATCGATCAGGTGGCTAATATTCGGTTAGGTATCTGGTTGTAGACAAGGTTTAACCTCGAGTTGTATTTTAGACATTTAATTCATAATTCAAATGTTTGAGTTTTAACAGATTAATTACCTGATTATTTTACAGACGTCTTGTAGTATGTCCAGACATTTGACCTAATTTCAAGTTCATTTTTTACTTTATATATAGAATATGATGTATAAGGTTAGAATCACTTTCTATAATTTTGTTTTCTTGAAATCTTTGATATTAGTAATGAGATAAATATATTTTATTCTTAATAATGTAAGTATTACTTATGCAATTTAAGTAAGTATATTGTTAGTTTCTTTATTTTGTTCAGTTCTTTCCCAAGAGTTTGGCATATAGATTTTCATTTCATAAATAGGTGTTTCCATCTTGATACATGATGGCTCTGTAGTAGGGGATAGTCCGTATATCTTTATCATTTATTTTTTAGTAAAGTTGAGTTTCTCTCCTTATTGTTTCTACTTCTAATATAATCCTCGGTATAGTCACAATGATTCATATTGAAAATGAAGTAAGCCATCTATTTGATAATCGTCTGATGCTCTGGTAACACCTTCAGACTTGAGTGAAGTTCGAACACTTTTTTCTTTTGGTGTATAACTAGAATGAAAAACTACCATGGAGTAGATATTTAATTATGGAATTTTTTTTTTTTTTTGTTGTCTTGAAGGAGGAGTTTGAAGAATTTTGGGATGTCAGTAATTTTATTTCGTATGTAGTTTAACTATTAATGCATACTTACATATTTGATCAGCTTTATGTTTATGGCTAAAATTAAGTCTACTGTTTTAAATATTCTTTTGTTACGGGTAAAGAGATGTACTAGTTATTAAATTAGTAAAATAATTATTAACTTGAAATCTTACTTATATAACACTTTTTTGTATATTTTATTATATGATACACTCTGTAAAAGTCATTACGTGAACATTCACCTAACTCCGTCCAAGTTTTATAAATTTTGACTCATGTAGTGGCTTAGTAAATATAACATCTACTTGATTTTCAGTTTTTACAAACTCAACTTTGTAATTCCTTTTTTCAACACTGTCTCTAAGATAATGATATCTAATATGACTATGTTTGGTTTGATTGTGATTAATTTTACTTTTGGAAAAATTTGTAGCACTTGGGTTATTATAATATATAAGAGATTTATTTATTATCTTCCCAAAATCTTTAAGTGCTTGTTGTATATGTATATTACTTGTGCACGTGCTATAACTATTGATGTATACTCAGATTTACAAGTCGAGAGGGAAACTTTAGTTTGCTTTTCACTAGATTAAGAGACTAATAATTGACCAATAAGGTGACACGTGCTATCAATACTTTTTATATATGTTTGTATCCTCCAAATCTACGTCACTGTAGGATACTAAATCAAAGGAGCCACCCATGGAATAGAAAAGACCATAGTCTGTAGTGTTGGTTAAGTATCGCAAAATCATTCATTGTTTGACTGCGTGATTCATTTTAGAAATCCCTATTTTTATTGTGTTTTGGATAGAAGTTCTAATCTTCTTTTTAATTTTTTTAAGTTTTGTATATAGAGCTGTGCAGTTAAAGCGCTTAGCTATTCTATAGCGGTGGTGATGCAAAATGTTATAACGAACATAAAGTGAAGAAATAACGGGGATATGTAAGAAGTACAAAAAGGTTCAATGATGTAAAACCAAATAATTAAAATTAATTAATTATCATTCTCACATCATTTACGTAGAAGAAACTTTTATTAATTAACCTCATATAACAAAATTACAAAATATCATTGTTATGCACATTAGATTTGACGATTATATAAATTTCTACCTTATGTTCGGCGATTATACCTTAAAGTAGCCCATTACATTATTTTTTTTGATTTTTTTAAATAAACTTGTTAAATTGATCTCTATTGTTAATATTGCTAAGGAGGGTGCAAAAAAACTATGATTTAGCAGATGCAACTAGGGCTGTCAATTTCCTACACAGCCCGAAACCCGCACGAAAATTAGCAGGTTAACCTGACCCAATTAGTTGGCAGGTCATTTTCGTGTCAACCCGAATATGACTCATTTATAAATGGATGTGTTTATGGTTGACCCGCTAACCCGATTTTGACTCGCCATACTTGGTTATAATATAAAAAGGCAACCCATATTCTTGTATGTTGTTAGTCTTTTATGTATGCAGTAATCAATATACTTATATATTCTTATGTAAGTTGTTATATTTTACTAATTTATTTTTGTATTCTATTAGTCATATATTACTTATAAAAATTATATCTTTTCCATACTGTTAGTCTTTTACGTATGCAGTATTCTCATATATTCTTATGTATTGAGAATTAATTTTTGATATGGTGATTTCATGCTTTGTATATATGCTGCATGTTGGTGATTTGTAACTTGTTTCCTATTGGTTATTTTGTAGTTTGCTGCTTGTTGGTGATTATATAATACTGTTGCATGTGGGTGATTTGGTTCTTTTGTTGTTTATATTAGTGAGCAAAATTTGCCAACAGGTCAAACAGGTAAACTCGACCCGACACGACCCGTTTAGTTAAACGGGTTACACAGGTCAGGTCGGGTCAAACCATTTAAAATTGGGTCAGGTTTGGGTTAGGGAAAAAATGATCCATTTAATAAACAGGTTAACCCGACCTATTTATAAATCAACCCGAACCCGACTTAACCTGACTCGGACCCAATCCGACACGACCCGTTGATAATCCTAGATGCAATGGAAAATAACGAGGCTAAAGGCAGATCTATTGTTCAACAACATGTAATCGAAACATCATAATGGTTGAAGAGTGATACAAGCTATAACAAAGATTTTATGGGGATTTAACAGGATTTTAACTGCACAAGTGTAGAGTACTATACATTTATTGTTTTGACTTTTTCTTTGAACCAAGTCCATTTTGATTTTTGGGAGGCTTAGAAATTTCTGTCAAAATTTCTAAGTTTTGCTTCCCTTGGTTGATCTTCGAAACATTACAACTAGTTTGTTCTAATTTAGTTTTAACATCAATAATTTCATTATTTTCCATATCTAGACGAGCTTTTAGATCATTGTATCACAATTTACCTTTTAATCCCTAATTTGATATCTTCTAAATCATGTTGTAAAACAACATTTTGAGAAAATTTTCACATTCTTTTTGAAACGTCTCTTATTCTTCTTCTAAAATAGTTTTCTCATCTTTACCATTTCAATTTTAATTTAGCTCTATTCAATTTCCCTTTATATTCTTTGTTTCATTTATTTAATTCTCTACATTTATCACCTAATTCCATGCTAATTTATAAAATCTCATCATAAGTAAGTTTAGACGTTGATGTTTGTAATGACCTCACTGCTATACCCTTATTATTAAAGAACATTACAGGTAACATTGTCAAATAATATGGAGAATACAACTGGTTAAGGACAATCGAATGAGAATATATTTTTATACAAATATTGACACGTCTTTATTACATTTTTAAGGATCTGAACTGAATTTTTTGACGTGTACAATATTAACCCAAAGTAATGAACACAACAAATAAGAATATTCATAATAGTATATAATATAATTAAATTAGGAAAGAAGTCAAAGATCACAATGGGGTGATATACACCATATCCAAAATATCGTATTAGACGCACAATTAGTACTAAATGATATACATGACTTATTCTCCTAAATTTTTGTATATACAATAGTGAAGTAACTAAACAGTCAAAATACTCTATTACAATGCTAACACAAAAATCCATAAGTCCGTAAGTCTCTGTACCTATACAGTTAAAGGCCCGACCAGAGTAATATAAAAAAATTGGTCAGACTATATCTAACAAAAATATGAGATGTAAATATTGAAATATATGATTTAACCACAAAATAAGCACCTCAAAATATGCCTAACATCAGTTTATCACAATAAGGCATATCAAATGAAATCACCATTTCAATCATCCATATTAATATATAACTTAACTATAGAATAAGTCATAATAATAAATGTTTGAACCCCAATAGTCATAGTAAGGCATATGCATCAAAATCATCATTTCCAAAATTCTATATTATAAAAAAATGGTTTAACAATAATAAAAGTATGCCTAATATCAAATGACCATAAATGGGCAAATGTATTGAAATCACCATCTCATAAATTTAGATCAAGTCTCCAATGGACTACCACCGAAAATATGGCGATAACAATTAAAAATTCTTCAGAGCCAAAAGATACTAAATATCTGTAACAACCCGAATTCCGACAGACCAATTTTTTTTCAAAATTCTAATCTATCGAAACTCGTGTTGATTTTCTATGGTATCCTACAGACAAGACAGAGACATAAAATATATCAGAGCTCTGAAAATATCTCACAGCGGAGTGGACAAAATATAATATAATCAAAGTATAGCCTTACCGTATTAATAATACTGCCTAACTAGTATCCAAAGCTACCATGTCTCATGTCTCTACCACATATCTAACATGTGAGTATGTTATGAGGAGGGGGTCAGAACAAGTTCTGGTGATTGGATTTAAACTATACACTTTGGATAATCCAACATATACCATTCAATCACATTTTCTTATTTATTATGTTACTTGGGTAACAACACTCAAGGCTTACACACACTTCGTACCCATTTACTTCCCAGTGGACTACCTAATACAGTATATATGTAGCTACCCCTCAATATTGAGGTACACGCCATGGTACCCCACTCGCATGGTCTCCACCATAATGCCACAAAAATGAACGTCGTCCCTCATCCTACACCAGAGTGACGTATGGATCTCTACAAAACAATGTTACGTTCTGCATATATCTGTCATTACAACGATACGTAAGCGTACGGACTGCCACCGTCATTCAAATCAGATTTCATACCAGAGTAATGCCCTTAACTCTACGATACACCACCCAGAGCCAACATGCATGTATCTAGACTGGCCCACGTACGTTTCGTCAATCGTATTCGATACCTTAACTGCACATAATGTGCACCGAGTTCCGTGTGGCCCCACCTCGACCCCTCCCTCAACTAGTAAAGACTACAAGAGCTAATCGACTGCCCCTAACAACAATCTAAACATCTAGTTGGCATCTCCCCTCGACCACCGTACCTCGATATTGAAAGATGAATGGTCTATTGGGTTTAGCTCTAGTCTTTTCGCATCCCACTGGCTGCCGATGATGGGTACCCGATGAACTACTATCTCTGTTGGCCCTGACCTCTGCCTCCCCATTGAGGCGACCACCGAATCACCCTAGTATCACCACGTCACAGCATTCTGACTACAGAGCTACTCTTGCAGTCCAGGCCCAACTGGTAGTAATGCGCAAACCCAACCTCTGTGGGCATAGCCTAAACATCTACCACCGCACATATGGCTACCAGAAGAACCTTACGTATCTCCGTAAGCCGCGTGCTTCCCCTTCCAGTTCTTCAGAGCCGACAAAACGATCAGATGAACGTGCGCTCCTTGGGTTATTCACCCTCAAACGTACGGACTGGTCCAAGCACCACAGTTTTAAATGTGTCATTAGACCCTATGTCTAAACATTCAATTATGCACTTACTCTACCTCATCGGGTTTCCATTTAACTTGGTTAGTCCTAATTATATTGGCTTCTTATTCAAGTTACCAAGTTCCTCTTGCTTATAAATTTCAGTCATATAACTTAACCCATTTAATTTTATTCATAAGCCCACAACATGTTCTTCTCTGTATTGTGATCCAAGGTTTGTAATCTACAATCCCTTTATATTCTTGTTTGATTTCATCGTTACAATAACATGTTCTACTTAATATGTAATTAAGTATATCTCAATTCACATGTTTTCTGTATAACATGCTAGTCATTATTTATGATTAAGTATAACTTATTTCATCTCATAAGTTTTCCTCATTCTTTCTCATTTAATCATAATTCCATTTTACACCATCACTACAATTTATCGTTGTTTACTTATTAACTTAGTTCTCTTAACTAAGGTTCACTAATAAGTCTACTTTCCATTTATTATAACCTATGTTATAATTTCCCCTTGTCCCTAGGACAAGTCTTAATATGTTATTCTTATCAACAAATTTCAGATTTCCAAGTTTACATATTACTTAATTTATAATTAAGTACAACTTCTTACATTTCATAAACTTTACCCCTTTCTTCTACTTATTACCAAAAACTGGTTTCAAGTTTTCCCCATTTACTGATTACTTAATTTACAATTAAGTTCACTTATCTCATTTCACTAGTTATCTCATGTCCTTACTAGTTTATTATAACCTAAGTTGTAATCTTCACTTGTCCCTAGGACAAGGCTACATATTATACAACATTCTCATTAATTTAATTTATTTATAATAGGTTATTATTGTTCCCTGTTTATTCCAAACCATTTACAGTTGTAATCCATTATTCTTCATTCAATGCAATATATGTTCCTTATTTTATCAAGGAAAACACTTCATGCACCTTATCAGTTTGATTTACAGAAGGAATCAGTGATTTATTTTCATAATGTATTCCCATCCAAATCCATGGTGGCAAGTAATTTCTTTTTTTTCTTTTTACTTTGTTCACTGTGGATTGCTTACAACAACGTTCTCGGAAATAGGTCATTTAGGGAAATACATCACTTTTCCTTCGCATCACACTAACTCTGTCAATTACATCCCTTACTTTCTTATTTTCTGAATTAGACATTTAATTACCATCATTGCCATTTATTCATGTCTTTATATATATATATATATATATATATATATATATATATATATATATATGCGCACTAGACCTCTCACATTAAGCCTACATTTGTGGACGCTAGATTTGCCGGGCGGGTCCGGGAAGATTTCTGCCACAAGTTGACTTAACCTCATGTCTTAGCACCATTACATGTTTTATTTATGCACTTACACCCCTCACATTAGATTCACCACTTGTGGATGCTGGATATGCCGGGCGGTTCCGGACAGACTTCTACCATAAGTGTAATATAACCTCGTGTCTAAGCGCGGTTGTAGTTTCCTATTCACTATAAATTTTTGGGCATATTAACCTTTTCAGATGTTTACTGTAATCTAATTTACATGCCATTAAATTATGCCTATATTATGTCGCATGTCCTTTTTAACACGTATTTAATTCTATTCTGACATGTAATTATTTAATCAGGTAATTGTTCAGATCCAACAAGTTAACATGTCATTTTCTCAATTCTACGTCTAATAATTCAAATACATAATATGCCACAAGTGATTCATGTAATTATAACAATAGTAGTCGCTACTCATATTCTAGCAAGTTTGTTTTATAACATGTAAAAAGTTCAACACTTTAACCGATTCAACATATGAATTTTCCAACACATTCATATTAATATCTCAACTTGTTATAACATGAATTTTAATTGTTCTGGTAAATTCACATATAATAACGGGGAATGTTAAATGATAATATATCATTATCTAAAATGATATAACTTAAATTCACTCACCTCATATGCTTTCCAAATCCTGGATCTGGTCCAGATTTATCATTCCATGGTTTTCCCTTAATTGGATTCAGAACCTAACAACCATGGATTCATAATTTTTACTAAAAGAAAAAAAAAGAGAATTGAAAATAGACCAGATCTAGGAATTATCTCACTTCGATAAGAGATCTGAACACCCATTTACAAACATACGTTCCTTTCCTTCAGATTTGGATTCAGAAATTTTCTTAAACTAATAATCTTAATTTTATGAATAGATTTGAGGAGGTAGAGGAATGGCAGAGCTTCTGCGTTGTCTCAGAAATATGAGACTTAGGGTAGGCTCTACAGGCTTATTTATAGGTGTTCAGCAATGTATTTGGTAAAAGAAATAGTCCACGTTCGCGCAGAAATAATCTGCCCAGATCTACCGTAGGGGGTCGACCCCTCATTTATGGGGTCGACCCATGGGTCGACACCCCCTTATGGGGTCGACACCCCTAGGCGGGAATTTTCCCGCTCCAGTTTTCCACGTGAATTTGAACTGTTTTGAATTTCTGGACTTATTTTATTCATATATACTCTTCTTATGCATATACAAACTTCAAACCTTAATAACTTCTTCATACGGTGTCTGTTTTACGCAAATTAGGTGTCTATTTTGACCAGAATTCCAAGATGAATGCAATGACATAGTCTGTTTCATTTAATTTTGAATAGTTAATTAATTTATTCTTATTTTATTATCTTGAGTTAAAAATGCGAGGTGTTACATCCGCCCACCCTTAGGAAATTTCATCCCCAAAATTTGATAAGGATAAAAATTCAATAATCTCTCGCATATTATACATCCATCATATGTGCATCCAATTTTTTACAAACATTGTGCACTTATGCAAAGTGAAATAAAATGTAATAATACATGTATGCCTAAGTGGTACCTCCTATGTGTATGCAAGTTTTTCAAAAATCCTTTCTAAAATATGATGCTCACATCCAAAATATACTGGCAGTTCTATATGAATGCAATATTTTGAAAATCAAAATTGCTTTTTCATCCAAATTTTCCCATATGCTTACTGGGTAAGAGCGTAGTTCATCCAATTTTTGCATCCAAAATCCTACCAACCAATTTTTGCATCTAAATTCGATTTCTTATGTTATAAAAAGGTGGAAAACGGAAAATTTCACACCTTCCGTTTTTCTTTTATATACCTTTTTCCAACTGTACTTGGATTTTATGAGACTATTTATAAAGATTCCCCTATTTTCCTATCCAATCACAACCCACCTAAGAAAATTGTCTCTGTTGTAGCTTTTCTTTTTCGTCTTATCTTGGAAATTTTTACTCTTATTCATCTTTTCTCGGAATTTATCATGTTTATTGCTTTACTGAATTTGTTGTTTCCTTTGTAGTTGCACCATTTCTATTATTTTAGCTTACTTAATCATCTGATCTAAGTTTAGTTTTCAAATAAGACCTCAACTAAAATAGGAAAACAGACACTCTACACAGCTACTACTAAGGGACAAGAATCTCGGGACTATACCCCCCTCAGATAGAAAGGTCCAAACCATGGGATCTACGATAGGTTTAAGTGTTTACCGTAACTATTCAATATGAACAAAATAACGGAATGATCCCAACAGAAATGTAGTAACGGGTTTTACCCCTAGCATGAAAATTAGCAACAGGATCTTAATCATTTACTTGCCCTTTTTACTATCTAGTAGTCACCACTAGTACTAGCTGTGTACCAACAATTATTTCAAGCAACATCCTAGGCTTTTCAATGCTTACGCATTCTACAGGAACTTACCATTATTCCATGATAATTCTCACTATTTACTTCGTAGCCTCAAAACTTTTCCCGTATTCCCTAGGCACTAATCCTTACCTACTCCATACTTTTTAAACACGGTTTGGCCTTTTCATTTAGTTTTTTTTCTCTTAAAAAAAGCGAAAGTGTCGAAATTTTTTTTCCTCATGAAAACTTACTTTTGCCAAACCATAAAAAAACGTCATCTTAAAAAACGCAAATCATCATTTTTTTTCAAATCACCAAACTAGAGTAGATATGGACATCTATTTCTCGATCAGGTTTACAGCTCGTTCTTACCTATAAGGTCAGTTCAGTTTCTTACTACAAGTTGCAAACATCCTCTCTATTCTTAATTTCTACACTTATTTTGTCCACCCAAAAAATTCTCTTGTTAAAACAATTTATCAAAAATGATTGTCAAAAGAATAGAGACTTCAAAACATTCTTTACTGGAAATTCCAGTTTTCAACAAAATGCAACTTTTTACAAGTTTTGCTTTCAAATCCTTTCATGTAATGTAATAAGAAAACAAGCGAGCTATACATGCTCTATAATATACACCTTTTACTGAGAGAATTTTACTTTAGATAAAATTTTCATGGGAAATCATTGCTTCCAAAATATACCCCATTTTACTTTAAAACCAAATATGTACTTCTTTACATATTTTAAAACTACGACTTTTAAGAATGAAACTTGAAAACATAATAAACACTTTTCCCAAAACTTTTACAATTTCAAACTCTTAAAAGTTAACAATAGGGTTAGACTCAAAGCGGGTTTCAATTTTCTAGGCTTTCCTAAACACTTCCCAAGTCAATTCTCTCAACTATATATATTCCTAATCCATTTTTCTCTTTTAAACCCTTTCCAATTTATAAGGTTTTACTGCCAAACCCATTAACCAAAAATACTAATCATATGGGATTCACCTTCCTTCCATACAAAGTACATTGTACACTTTCCACCCAAATTACCGTAGGGTCTCAGATTTCATATTCATTCCTTTATTGTACAAAACAAACATCCTATTTCTTACCATATTATACTCTTTCTATTTAGTGGGTTCCTCTATGGACCTAGGTATATATATAACATATTTACATTTTAAAAAATGCAAATACGTTCACTCAATATTTATACAGGAATCCTAAATGCAAATACACATTTTTAAAAATGCAAATACGTTCACTCAATAAGTTTTGCTATTCCGACAGACCAATTTTTTTCATAATTCTAATCTATCGAAACATGTGTTGGTTTGCTCTGGTATCCTGCAGAAAAGGCAGAGATATAAAATATGTCAGAGCTCTGAAAATATCTCACGGTGGAATGGTAAAAAATAATATAATCAAAGTATAGCCTTACTGTATTAATAATACTGCCTAACCAGTATCCAAAGCTATCATGTCTCATGTCTCTGCCACAAATCTAACTTGCGAGTATGTTATGAGGAGGGGGTCAGAACACAAGTTCTGGTGACTGGATTTAAACTATACACTTTGGATAATCCTACATATATCGTTCAATCACATTTTCTTATTTATTAGGTTACTTAGGTTAACAACACTCAAGGCTTACACACACGTCGTACCTATTTACTTCCTAGTGGATTAACCTAAAATAGTATATATATAGCTACCACTCAATATTGAGGTACACCCCATGGTACCCCACTTGCACGGTCTCCACTGTAATGCCACAGAAATGAACGCAGTCTCTCATCCTATGCCAGAGTGACGTACGGATCTCTACATAACAATGTTACATTCCATATATATATTTGTCATTACTACGCTATGTAAGCGTACGGACAGCCACCGTTGATTGAATCAGATTTCATACCAGAGTAATGCCCTCAAGTCTACAATACACTACCCAGAGTCGACATGCATGTATCTAGATTGCCAACGTACATATCGTCAATTGTATTCGATGCCTTAACCATACATAATGTGCACTGAGTTCTATGGCAGGGATATACAAGAAACACGAAACTCGGTTGGGAGCTTTTCCATATCTGTAAAAGCCCTCCTTTAAGAGCCTCAAAGTACAGGTATTCCTAGGGTCTGTTTTTCATGGTGGCTATGGCACTACCTCGGCCCCTCCTTCAACTAGTAAAGACTACAAGAGCTAAGCGACTGCTACTAACAAACAATCTAAACATCCAGTTGGCGTCTCCCCTCAACCACCGTACCTCAATAGTGAAAGGTGAATGGTCTATTGGGTTTAGCTCTACTTTTCGCATCCCTCTAGCTGTCGATGACCGGTACCCGATGATCTTCTATCTCTATTGGTCCTAACCTATGCCTCCCCATTGAGGCAACCACCGAATCACCTTAGTGCCACCACGTCACTACAATCTGACTGCACAGATACTTTTGCCGTCAAGGCCCACCCACCTGGTAGTAACGCGCAGACCCAACCTCTGCGGGCACATCCTAAACATCTGCCACCGCACAAAGGGCTACCAGGAGAATCTTACATATCTCAGGAAGCCGCGTGCTTCCCCTTCCAATCCTTTGAAGCCGACATAATGATCAGATGAACGTGCGCTCCCCTCATTCCATTTGACACCACAATGATTTACCCCGTTGGATTATTCACCCTCAAACGTAAATGTGTCATTATACCCTATGTCTAAACATTCAATTATGCGCTTACTCTAGCTCGTTGGGTTTCCATTTTGCTTGGTTAGTCCCACTTATATTGACTTCTTATTCAAGTTACCAAGTTCCTCTTGCTTATAAATTTCAGTCATATAACTTAACCCATTTAAGTTTATTAATAAGCCCACAACATGTTATTCTCTAGATTATGATCCAAGGTTTGTAATCCACAATCCCTTTATATTCTTGTTTGATTTCATCGTTACAATAACATGTTCTACTCAATATATAATTAAGTATATCTCAATTCACATGTTTTCTGTTTAACATGTCAGTCATTGTTTACGATTAAATATAACTTATTTCATTTCATAAGTTTTCCTCATTCTTTCTCATTTAATCATAATTCCATTTTACACTGTCACTACAATTTATCGTTGTTTACTTATTAACTCAGTTCTCTTAACTAAGGTTCACTAATAAGTGTACTTTCCATTTATTGAACCAATGTTATAATTTCCCCTTGTCCCTAGGAAAAGTCTTAACATGTTATTTTTATCAAGAGATTTCAAATTTCCAAGTTTACATATTACTTAATTTATAATTAAGTACAACTTTTATATTTCATAAACTTTCCCCCTTTTCTCTACTTACTACAAACAACTGGTTTCAGGTTTTCCCTATTTACTGATTACTTAATTTATAATTAAGTGGCACTTATCTCATTTCACCAGTTATCTCATGTCCTTACTATTTTATTTTAACGTAAGTTATAATCTTCACTTGTCCCTAGGATAAGTCAACCAATTATACAACATTCTCATCAATTTAATTTATTTATAATAGGTTATTATCATTCCCCTTTTATTCAAAACCATTTACAGTTGTAACCCATTATTCTTCATTCACTGCAATATATGTTCCTTAGCTTATTAAGGAAAATACTTCATGCACCTTATCAGTTTGATTTACGGAAGTAAACAGTGATTTATTTTCATAACATATACCCATCCAAATCCGTAGTGGCAAGTATTTTGTTTCTTCTTAGTTTGTTCACCGTGGCTTACTTGCAACAATATTCTCAGAAATGGGTCATTTAGGGAAATATATCACTTTTCCTTTGTATCGCATTAACTCGGTCCATTACATCCCTTACTTTCTTATTTTCTGAGTTAGACAGTTAATTACCAGGCAGACTTCTACCATAAGTCGACTTAACCTCGTTTCTTAGCACCATTACATGTTTTATATATGCACTTACACCGCTCACATTAGATTTACCACTTGTGGATGTTGGATACGTCGGGCGGTTCCGGGCAGACTACTACCACAAGTGTAGTCTAACCTCGTGTCTAAGCGCGGTTACAGTTTCCTATTCACTGTAAATTTTTGGGCATATTACCCTTTTTACATGTTTACTGTACTCTAATTTACATGTCATCAAATTACACCTATATTATGTCACATGTCCTTTTTAACATGTATTTAATTCTATCTTGATATGTAATGATTTAATCGGGTAATTGTTCAAATCCAACAAGTTAACATGTTATTTTCTCAATTCTACATCTAATAATTCAAATACATAATATGCCACAAGTGAATCATGTAATTATAACAAAAATAGTCGCTACTCATATTCTAGTAAGTTTGTTTTTCAACATGTAAACATTTCAACATTTTAACCGTTTCAACATATGAATTTTCCAACGTATTCATATTAATATCACAACTTGTTATAACAACAATTTTAATTGTTCTGGCAAATTCACATATAACAACCGGGAATGTTAAAAGATAATATATCATTATCTAAAATGATATAACTTAAATCCACTCACCTCATATGCATTCCAAATCCTGGATTAGGTCTAGACCTATCATTCAATGGTTTTCCCCTAATTGGATTCAGAACCTAACAACCATGGATTCATATTTTTTACTAAAAGAAAAAGGGAAGAAAGAGAAGAGAATTGAAAATAGACCAGATCTAGGAATTACCTCACTTCGATAAGAGATCTGGACACTCATTTACAAACTTGCGTTCTTTTCCATCAGATCTGGATTTAGAAATTTTCCTAAACTAATAATCTTAATTTTCTTAATAGATTTGAGGGGGGAGAGGAATGGTAGAGCTTTTGCATTGTCTCGATAATATGAGACTTAGGGTAGGCTCTACAGGCTTATTTATAGGTGTCCAACAACGTATTTGAAAAAAAAGAAATAGTCCATATTCGCCCAGAATCTGCCCAGATCTGCCGTAGGGGGTCAACCCCCCTTTCTGGGGTCAACCCATGGGTCGACACCCCCCCTTATGGGGTCTACCCAGGGGTCGACACCCCCTTGATGTGGTTGATATCCCTAGGTGGGAATTTTCCCTCTCCCCTTTTCCGTGTGAATTTGAAATGTTTTGAATTTACGGACTTATTTTATTCATATATACTCTTCTTATGCATATACAAACTTCAAACCTTAATAACTTCTTCATACTTTGTCCGTTTTATGCAAACCATTTGTCTATTTTGGCCAGAATTTCGAGATGAACGCAATGGCGCAATCCGTTTCACTTAATTATGAATATTTAATTAAGTTATTTTTATTTTATTATCTTGAGTTAAAAATGCGGGGTGTTACAATATCCATTTAAAATCTTTGAATAACAATCATTACTAGTGAAATAATAATGATACTCAACTGTCAATGTGAGAGGTGCGATATAAAGTAAGACTAAAATAAATAAACCCCATCATATAGCGCAGTAGTCCAATTTAAAGAAGTAGTCTACCAGGTAAAACCCTGACTTCTAACAATAAGAAATATGTAGTCATGTTTACGACAAATTGATGCGAATTTACCTAATGAACATAAATACGTAAAAATCGTGTAGCTGTTAAATAAACTTACAGTGCTGTAATGTAATGCCTACCCAAACAACAAAAGGTCATCTGCATTATATCCGAAAAAACCTAACCCACAAGATTAGGTCTGCCTACCCCAATTTAAAAATGGTATCGACTCTCAAATGGATGAAAAATGAGTCACCGTCTCTCAAAGATCTATCAATCTAAAATTAAATCCTAACACCCTAATGATACAACTCTAAATGTTAATTACCACCACTCTAGTGATCATGGTAATTTAACTAACTATCTTATATAAGAAAGTGAAATTCTATCATTCATTAAAAGTTAGTAATCTCTACTCAAACTCTACTTAACAAATTATAATAATAAGCAAAATAATTATAAGGAAAGTCCTTTACCGATTTGACAATTCAATTGTTTATTAAAAAAATTGTTTCATAAAGAAACATGAAATCTAAATAAATCAAAGATACTTTCTTTGAAAGCATGGAATCTTAATAAAACTTTGAATCCATAACAAGTAAAATAAAAGATTTTCTAAATCACTTTTGTATTTGTAAGGGTATAATATTTCCAAAACCAATTTTAAATCAAATTTAGTTTAAGAAAAATTTATTTATAAAGGCTTTTAAATACTTTCAAATCATTTAAACAACTTTAATAAATAAAGTCGCTTAAAACTAAAATTATTACTTCCATCTTGGTTCTTGCAAAAGAATATTATATTTTATCTTTTGTCTCTAAAACATTAACAAAAACTTATATACGTGAAATAATAAATTTAAAAAGGATATGAAATCCAATTTTACTTATTTTTAAAAGCTTTAAATCATTGTTAAACTTATATTTTAATGGCAATCGACCCTAAGCTGCATTTCCTTGCAACTCCCCTTCTTCCATCCTCGCTTAATTCAATCGAATTCCCTAACTCATCCATCTACCTCTCATGTCGTTTCCTTTAAAGACCCCTATTCTGATTGATATTGTTACATCAATGACACGTTTTGACCATTCGTACAGTGAACCATCTCATGTCGCCAGCAGTCAGTGGCGCCCTAGATCTAATTCTCCTATCTCTAAAGCAGCTAATGTCTTGCTTACTCCTTAGCCAGTGCTCAAGCCAAATTGACTTTTATTATATAATATGTGTATTATTAATGTTGCATTGTCCCTCTCTCTTGCATTGCTCGTACTTAGGTATCTACTTTATCTCCACTTTTCGCTTCTATGAGTGGGTCAGTTGCTTAGACTTTTGCGATGCTGGTTTCACCGCTTGATGGTTTTGTCAATGTTGCAAATGGATATAACAAAGGACTAGTTCATTTTGAGTTAACAACTAATGCTATAGTTTCAAATCAAAATAGTGGTCAGATTTCTAGTAGTTTACATGCCTCACATGCACATGTTGATGGTACTTTAGTTAATTTATGTGTCTTTAAGAATTTGCAGGGCCTACCATCCGACGCTAAGCCTAAATGGATGTCATTATTTAAGCTTCTTTCCAAGGCCTTTGGAACTTACAAACCAAATATCTTTAGTGCTGATATGATTGATGGGATTAATGTTATTCCTTTTACTGTTATCAAAGGTGGCGTAAGCCAAAGGGTGAACCACTTAGTGTGATTTTCACTGGACGAAATGCCACCTTATAAAGGGATTCAAGATTAATGCACACGACTTTGGAAGCTAAGGGTTAACATCATGTTTAATTCTACCACTATTTATTCTACTTCCACTTTTATAATTAAGCGGGCCGACTTCAATCTTTAGAGATAAGCCCTCATTATTAAGGGTTGTAGTCACTCCTTGGAGTCTAAGTGTAGCAAAGTCCTAGAACAAGTTCAACCTATTCATTTTGGGCTACTTTCACTCATGTACCATTAATTTTGCAGCCATTAATTGGTCTGAACTAGCTTACTTGTCTTGTCGGGGATTTCAAGTGTTTGAAGCTACTCCTATGTCCTGTAAAAATCTGTTGTATGCTAGAGCACTAATAGAGATCACACCTACAAAGTTTTTACCTTCGGAGCTTAAGATTAAAATTATGGAAGGTCAAGATGTGGAAGTTGATGTTCAATACGAATGAAAACCTAACATCTATATCACATGTCAGTTTCTTGGCCATACTTCAAACTCCTACAAGGCTAGCTCCTTGTCTCTTCTAGCTAAAAGCCCTCTTCTAAGGCTGATCCTCAAATGAGTTCCTAAAACTAAGCTTCGATTGTCTACTGATCTTACTATTCTTAAAGTGGTTGTTCCTGGTGTTATTTCTACACTTTTAACGGTTCTCTCTGATGTTATTTCTACACCTTTGGTGGCTCCACCTCCTGTTGTTCACTCTCTTCATCATGTGGAGGATATTTATTAAGAGCCCGAGGAACATGCTTTTTTTGGCAAGGATGACCGGTTTTTAAGGTGACCGCAAACACCTTTTATTATGACTAATAATAAAATCCAGTAAGGTACAAATGATTGTTAGTTGACAATTAGCTACATCGATTTTTAAGGTGGTCTGCCCACCACTTACAGAGTTTATAGTGTTCCGTCCACTATGCCTAAATAGGCTTACCGTACAGGAGCTAGCAAATTCACTAGACTACAAAATAAAGGTAAGAACAAGAGCTTGGCATACTTTCCAAGACTACTAAGCGCTAACAAAGAAGTTACTCCTCATTATAATCACTTGGAGGAATACCCTGGATGGCCTCAACAAAATGGTAGCTCATGTCCACAACAAAGTGCAGAGTGTGCTTAGAATAAATGAAGCGTCTGTCCGATGCTATATCATTCAGCAATTGCACATTTCTAATTCCATCCTCACCATCTTTAGCAAGAATGAGACCATCATTCTCAACTTGATAAAATAACCTTCTTGTTTCACCTTCTTCTCCTATATATAAATAATACCTTTGCAGTCTCGGATTGAATCTCATATCAGAGTTCTTATGAACCAAGGCTTCTTCCACAACATTCCAACAAAGATATCACCATCTAGTGTATCATCATTTTGTAAATTGTCTTGGGATGCTTCAGGATGAGGCTAAGGATCAGCCGTAGCAGAAGGGGGAGCATGAGGCTTCAGAACCCATTGAAGATACGGTTTACAAGTTGGGACCTTAGCAGCAGACACGAAGGTAGCCAAGCAAGCTTTTTCTCCCCCACTTAAAACTTTTCGTCCCCGAAAAGGAACAAAGTCGAAAGTGGTTTGATTAATCAACTCTACGTTCGATCTGGCTTCCATTCTCCAACCTTTCAGTTTCTGAGAATTTTCAAAATTTCAAAAATTTGGCTAACACCCTAAATTTTTGAAAAATTTCGCCATAACCTCCCCTGCACCGGGAGCATCGGGGAATTTCAAATAGCTTCCCCCGTCCTTCAGATCTCAAAAAGAAAAAGAAAAAGCCAAGCGGCTAGCCAATAGGCTCATAAAATCATCATCACCCAAACAAAACAGTAAATTATGTAGTAAACATGTACCTATTTGTCGGGCAAACAAATTTTATTCTCTGCTCTAGCCTCCTTGCTATGACCTGTTCAATGTAAGTACATGTATATGCAAGCAAATGCGACCAATTTTCAATACAATTCAATATTTGATACAATTAGGCGTAATGGTTAAAAATTAGCAAACAACTAAACAAACAACACAAACATCAATCAATTAGTGAATTAGAGTTTCAAATTCATAATTTGATACATACACAAAAATCATGTTTTTGATGCCAATTCACAACAATGTGTCCTAGCTATATATATAGGTTTTGGTTCTCACACCAGTCTAATGGAAATATATAGGTATCACACCTTCGTCACTCGAAAATAAATGCTGATGATGTTTCGAACCACCATCAGAACATCTCCGGGCTACTAGAGTGCGGTCCTATATCTATCCAGTATATTAAAACTTCGAATATACGTTCATGACGCGTATATGCAAAATCCTTATATATTGGAATGTCCATATTCAAAATAAATAAATAATCAAATACGTTTAAAACGATTTAATTTTTCAAAACAAGGTTGTTTTCATTTGAAAAATATACTCTTCACACTCGTTCTAGGATATTACTGATCCTATCTCTAACAAGTCATTCTAATTGGATATTGCTAATCCAATATCTGATGAATTCTTTCGTATGGTTCTAATGTGTCTTGTTCTCTGCTTTGTAAACCAAAGCTCTGATACCAACTGTGACGGCCCGTAACTTCCCCGTAAAGGAAAGTGTCGGATAGTTCGAGAACAAACCACAACAGAACTCATACAGAAGAACATTTCATTGTATATTACAACAATGCATCAGATTACAAGAATATACAGAGTATAAATGAATATTACATAGAAATATCAGAGATTTAATATTACATTTAAATACATAGCAGCGGAAAATAATACAGTACACAACTAGAAGAGATATACGGATACAAAGCTTTCCGGATATCGTTCCAGCTGTAAACCAGGATCCCGTGAATATAAATCTGCAAAACCAAAACTACTAGCTGCCCGTGTCAAAATAGGGGCACCCAGAGTTTAGGTTAAAACAATAAACTCCAGGTCAGTCATGTGACTGGTGTGAGAACTAAAACAGTTATAAATCTTTATTTTAAAGTTATGTAAATCAAGGGACCACGCCGTATAACACGGAACGGGTTTCCTCCCAAGAATACCAGTGCATAAAACAACCAGCGCAATGCTAAATAAAGAAAAATGAAGCTATTATAAGACCCAGTTCCCATCACACAATGCAATCGCAAGCCGGAGGATAGGGTTTTTACCTTATAATAGCCAAGAATGCTTGATACGTTTAAAACAAATCATTTGATACTATATTAAGCGCATAGTGTATAAAACAACTTCAAATCATAAGTATCAATCATAGGCGGCATAAGTGCCCCATCCCACTATGTCGCCATACTAGGCTCTACAAATAAAACCGCAAATGTCACGTATTTGGAAATTGGATTTCCGTCTATGAACCGAGGCAAAAGATACTCCTCTACCGATTCAAGACAATCTAGCCCATGTCTCAGGTCCCAGACTCAGGTGGGCCTTGGATCGTCAGGGCCGGTCCACCGATGTGGATTATTATGCCTGAACACTACGTCTCTCCGCCCTATGGGGCGTAAATGAGCCAACAAATGACTCCATCGGACCCGGATCGTCCGATCAAACCGAGGCGCCTCGCAACAGCAACAACAACATAAGTCAAACACGTCAGGGCGTGTAAAACCACTGACGCCACTTCTAGCTAGAAAGAAACGCAAGTCCTCCCTGAGGTCCATCTCCCGTTTTTGGTTCATACCGGGTGTGAAACTCGCGAAGTAAACGTTACACAAAGCTACGCCACAAAGGTCGTGCTTCGATCATCAACCACAAGACTTTGCTTTTCAACAGAAGCCTTGATCATTTGCCACTTAGGCGTGCCACACAAGCAATTCACTCCATGCGTTTGATATCCATCAATATATAACCCCTGAGCTCGTACGTCTCAGAGAAGGGCGTTAAGCAAGAGAATAAATTCTCCGCCGCCAAACAGATATATATTTAATAGAAATCAATCACATAGACTAAAATCCAATGTCAGACACACAGTCCATTTACAAGTCCGTTCTGGGGCTGAACGAAACCGGAGGCACCTAGTACCCCGGATATCCATCGATCTCCAAGCACGTCTGGACGATCACCAACTGTTTCCATCTTCTTGGGTGTACAGCCCAATCAAGATCATCAGTAATCACCCAAACGACGTGAAGACCTCCGGTCTTCGACCATCGTCTTCATCTTCGACTTATCGTCGTATCAGTTATTCAGAATGGGATAAACCCGGTCTTTCTGAATAACTCGCGTATATTTTAAATAAGTGTTACACAAACACAACATACGCCTCATTCCAATTCATCAGTCACTAACCGTAAATTAATCAAGAGAATAATTTCCCAAATATTAACCCCGAAGGCCGAAACCAACATCAGACCAATATCCAGAAAACCATTCTGCTTAGCTAACCGACAGCTAGTTTCTAAATTTCACATTCATAGGGAAAGGTTCCCATTAATTTTATCCAAGATGAATTTCTTGAAATTATTCTTTAATCTATTTTTGAATATCAATTCAAACTAGTCGAGATTAACGAAACTTACCGAAGTAATCATTTGTTTTAATTTCCCAATCCCAACCTATTTATCCCATGAAGTAAAACTGGTAATACTTCATATCTAACACCACGGTGTTATCGGTAAATTCAATTACCATTTCACGTTCAAATGTAATTAAAGATTTAACTATCGCCTGGAGTAAAACTGGTGATACTCCATTCTCGACCTTTTCCATCTAATTAAAAATTCATTAAAACTCCACTTAGTTTTAATCTTTAACTGGGTTAAAGAATCCGTGTCATTTAAAACACGGTTCACGATAAACCCAAAGTCACATTCATTAATTATCGGGTTAAAGAACGAGTGTTATTTAAAACACTGTTCACGATAAACCCAAAAATCAATATCAATTCAATTCCAATTAAATATTATTTAATTGGTACACTTCATTAAATCTAAATAAAAAGATTTAATCATTTCTCAACTGGGTTCAAGAACAGTGTTAGTGAAGACACCATTCACGACAAACCCAAATCACATTCGATATCCAATACAAGGCTCTGAATAGAAAATATATCGGCTTATATTCAATATCGAATTCTACGACTAACAAATGCCGTATTGGAAATAACGATATAAATATATATCTTTCAAATTTCCATAACAACACCTGTATAATCACCAATTCCAACATCGAAATATTCCGAAGACAATTTCGATTCAAATCCCCTCCAATGCAATCATGGGATATTCTGGTTATTTTTAAAACCCTTTTTAAATTCAATTTATTTATTTAAAAATAAATAGAATTATATTTCTAGTTCAAAACTAGTTCATTTCGATGAAAATCTATTTTTATCTTTTCAAATATGGAGTTTTTCATCCCAATTCTTCACAAATCATTTCTTATGATTTTACACAAATTATTACTATTTTTAATAATTTTATCAAGGCCCGTACAGTCGATTTCCATCAATGGCCATCGAACTGCACTTATAGCGACCTTTTTCAAATATGATTTGGACATAATTCCAAATCCAACCATTAGATTTCTAATTTCTAATATTCGTTAGAAAGCTCTTTTCGATACGAACCCAACGGTTCCGGTTTTAGGAGAATCCGACGGTCGGATCTCCCGTAATGTCCGTTTGAAATAAATGGTCGAAATTCGCGAACTGCCGCAGCGCGGCGCGTTCTATTCAGGCCATTATATTATATATATATAATATATATTTCGTCGATTTCTATTTAAAACGAATTATATAAATAGTTTTAAAATCGTTTCAAAAGCAATTTCAACTTTCTTTTCAATTCAAATCAAAATTGAATTCCTCTTTATAAATTCGTTTTAAAATTCATTTCTATTCAATTCAAATTTCAATTCAATTTGAATTCGTTTCAATTCATTTCGAATTCGTTTTAAAATTCATTTCTATTCAATTCAAATTTCAATTCAATTTGAATTCGTTTCAATTCGCTTTCAATTCATTTCGAATTCGTTTTCAATTCAATTCATTTCGAATTCGTTTTCAATTCAATTCATTTCGAATTCGTTTTCAATTCAATTCATTTCGAATTCGTTTTCAATTCAATTCATTTCGAATTCGTTTTCAATTCAATTCATTTCGAAATCGTTTTCAATTCAATTCATTTCGAAATCGTTATATATCAGTATAAATATCGTTCACGTCAAAATGGCGTCAAACTAATCAACACGGCTTCATAAATTTCTATTTTCAAATATTCTATTTCAAATATTTCTTTTTCAAAATAGTTGTTATTATCAAAATATTTCGTTCAACACATGACCAATCTCAATGGATGAGTACTGTCAACATATGAACTTTTATTTTATAATATTCTTTATTTTTCAAATTGGAATGAGGCCCAATCAATTACCATATAAAGTTAATTATATGGATTCCATACAACACATGTAT
The DNA here is from genome assembly GCA_030737875.1 of Allium sativum. Lineage (NCBI taxonomy): Eukaryota > Viridiplantae > Streptophyta > Magnoliopsida > Asparagales > Amaryllidaceae > Allium > Allium sativum. The sequence goes on along the minus strand of CM060913.1, from coordinate 414,151,136 downwards.
ATAATAGCATTGAAAAATAATCAACCATCAACCAAAGTGCACTACACTGTATAAGCATCAAATATAGATATCTAACGCTTATAACAGCCTGTCAATCAATCGATTGACATATTTAATCAATCAGGATGAGTGAACTTCAAATTTCATCCCAACACCCGTGTGGGGTTTCAAACAATCACACACATATTTTATTTGTGCAGTTGGGCGATGTGTAAAATTTATCGTCCCAATCAATGTCCTTCAAATAGGTGTACATAAACAAACCGTCCGGTTTGTAAATGAATATTTATTTATTCATATTCACGTTAAAAATTATATTTTTAACGATAATACATTTTATTCCAACATATGAATTTCTATTCAGTTCATTCTTTAAATAAAATGATATTTTTATTTTTCTAACTTATTTTAGAAAATTTCGGCGGCATAACGGCATGATACTAGAAACGGGACAAGGCCTAGCCTTATCCCCGGTCTAGTGAAGGCCCACGCCATTCACACATCAATCAAATCCATTCATTTCACCAAACAATTCAATTTCAAATCAAATCATCTAACTAATCTATGCAACCAAACAAACAAGTCCATGGTCTGTGGACGATTGTGTCGGGTGCTACTAAGCACCGTCTGCATCCTAATATATATATATATATATAACTAGAAAAATTAAATTGAAAGGTGAGAAGTTCTCACCAATTGCTATCCAAACATCTTGACTCTTCTTTCTCGCCTTTTTGGTACCTTCGTCGCCCGCTTTCACTACCTATGTAAAAATCGAATTTTTACTTCGCTATCCAATATATAAAAATCATATTTTTATTTCGAAGTTCAATATATAAAAATCATATTTTTATTTCGAAGTTCAATATATAAAAATCATATTTTTATTTCGAAGTTCAATATATAAAAATCATATTTTTATTTCGAAGTTCAATACATAAAAATCATATTTTTATTTCGAAGTTCAATATATAAAAATCATATTTTTATTTCGCTATACATATAATAAAAATCGCATTCTTATTATATCGCCACATATATAAAGATCAAACTTTTATTTTGCTACATATATACCGATGATATTTTTAATATTCCTAACATGTAAAAATTATATTTTTAATTCTTTAAAAATATAAAAATCACATTTTTACATCTTCTATATAGTAAAGATTATATTTTTAACACTTTAAAAATATAAAAATCATATTTTTATTACTTTAAAAATATAAAAATCATATTTTGATTATCCTCCTTATATAAAAATTATATCTTTATACTTTCTATATAATAAAAATTATATTTTTATTTCGCTAATCCTTTTTTTTATATTATCATTTGAAAGGCCTAACCCTTTTATTTTAAAATAAAATTAGGTTTGCATAACCATATATGTAAGAAATAAATAAATAAAATTAAAACAAATAATAAAACTTACTGTTTTTTTTCTTTCTGAAAGTTGGGGAAGAGGAGTTCGCGGGGGCTTTGGCGGTCGTCTGGGTGGCGCGCTGGGGAGAGGTTCGGGGTGCGGTGGCGTCAGAGGTGAAGGCGGCGTCAACACTAAGGGGCGCGCGGTTGTCAGAGGCTCGGGGGCTCGGGATTCGCGAATGGTGTGGGGAGAGGGAGGTGGGGCCTGAGGGGGAGGAGCAGAACGAGGCGGCGCCGCCGCTGGGGGGGGGGGGGGGGGCGAGCGCGATTCCGTCCTTCATCGTTTTTTTTTTTCGAATGAATTTCTATCGGGGGGGCCTGGAGTATAAAGAGAGAAAGGAGCCTTTTTTTTTAATTAGTTAATTAATTTAATTTTCCACCCAAAAAGCAACTTTTATTTTCGACCTCAAAACGGGGCCCACCGCCTGTCGTCCATAGCGTTTTACCCCCATTCCGAACACAATGGGATATGTATCGCAAGCCGATTCGGCTGTTACAATCAGTTTCCGTTAAATTTACATTTAAATCGCTATATTGAATTTTAAACGTACATTTCAAATTACCGAGGTCACATACTAACTAGAAAAATTCCAGAAAAATATTTTCTAGCTTCGTATTGACGATACGGTCCTAGCAAAACTAGTTTCGTCGAATTCTGAGACCGTCTGAAAAATGGCCATTTTCCAGTCGATTAAAATCAACTGAAACTGGTCAAACACGTTTTCCTTTGCCACGCTCACATATTGATTCGAAAAATTATGAAATTTGAAACCTAGCAATAACTTGACATCACGGACCCAACAAAAGTGGTTTCGTCGAAATCCGAGGTCGTTTGCAAAATTTCCATTTTTAAGGGCTTGAATTCCATAGCGACTATTCAGAATTTTCAACTGGACATATCTTTTGATTCCCGCTATGAAATCTTGATTCTTCGGATTCGATAGAAAGATATTATCAATTAGATCCTATCATTTTTGGTTTCACTAAAATCCGGATTGTTTTGCACCCGGTATGTTCAATTGAAGTTTGAAATCGAATTATCGAACTACCGCGCCATTTTCAATTCCTATTTATAATTATATATAATTATTTATATTCTAATGACGACGCGTATAATATATACGTTCGAATTATATTCAAAATAAATTTCTCGTCGATATTATTTAAAATAATTCATTTTAAATAATCAAAATTCGCTAAAATTGCCAAAATAAAATTTTTAAACTGGCCCAGATTTTCGGGTTGTTACAAAGCTTTAGTAGTGTGACCAAAGGAATGACATTTGGTGCAAATTTCCGGGCTCCAGCTATAGCGTACATCCATGTCAACATCGTAACCTTCTACAAGCGTGACATGCAGTTTTTTAGGTAGTGACCTTAAGGGTGAGATCTCTATCAGTGCTCTGCATAGTTTAGACTCTTTCTAGCAACCGTAGTCAAGTCGAAAATCTAAGTTTGCCTACCATAATAGCCAACCAATCCAATCAGAGGCTATAGAACTGACGGATTATTGGTTAAAGTTGCCCAAACTAGGATGTTTACGATTTATTCTCTAGCTTTACCAACTGCGACACTCCAAGGAGTAATTATGAAGGGTTGGCCATCAATAATGAGTGGATCCCTCATGTAACAACCCGTATTTTTGAATAACATGTTATAACATAAATCAAGGCAGAATTAAACTGTAAAATATGAATCAAGGGAAATGGGCTGTGCCATTGCGTTCGTCTCGGAAAAATACGCGAAATAGAGTCCGAGTTTTCGAAAATAGGAGTCCGTATGACCAAGTTATGGCCCGTCAAAGTTTTCAGAAAATTACAAGTTCAAAAACAGTTCAAATTTGAATTTAGAATTCAAATTCAGCCAAAACAGACTGGGCGGGAAAATTCCCGCCCAGACAGGTCGACAAGGGGGTCGACACTAGGGTCGACCTCCCCCCAACCAGGTCGACACTAGGGTCGACCTGGGGGTCGACCTCCCTGGTCGGCCAGGTCGGCCTGGTGCACCTATTTTGGCTAGTTGGACCTGTTTTGGAGGCTTGTGATGTGAGTTGATGGCTCGGATTGGATCTAGGGTTAATCCTATGGCTAATACTATCCTAATCTTCTATAAAAAGACCCCTAAGCCTAGCCTAAATCATCATTATTCAACTCTACAACTAAACTATGCCAAATTGGTTCCTCTCATGGCCTCCACTCTCATGCTAAAATTTCTAAATTTATTTATATGAGAGATTTTGAGTTCATACAAGTGTTTTCAAGCTTGTATGAGTGTTCTTAGTTTGCATTCAAGTCAAGTTGCAACATTTCTATTACAAAGCAAGGGTTTTTATTGATTTGGCTCAAGGGTTTTTCATTTGGAGCTTTCATATTTGGGTTTTTTGGTGCTTGCATAAGGGCTTCGTCTCAATCTTTATAATAAATATTCATTTGTGTCTTCATAGCATTGTAAGCCCTTTTCTACTTTCTTTTTTGAACTATAAAGTTAAATGAACGATGCAAGTTTGGATTGATCATGCAAGTTTGGTTGATCATTATGTTATGCAAGTTAGTTCAATCATTATGTATGACACATGTTGCTATGTTATACAAGTTTGGGTTGATCATTATACACATGTTATCATGTTATGCAAGTTAAGCTTGAGTTGTAAGCTTAAAGCTTCAAGCTTTATATTAAAGGTTGCATTTTGGCAACATGGAAGTTATCATATCCCTTATGATAACTTGCATGTGAGGCTAAATGCGAACTTCTAGCAACTTCTACATGTCATTTATCACCATGTATCACTTATATGCTAAGTTTGGTTTTATGCATACTTTTGAAGCCTAATAATGCAATATGCAAGTATATTAACATATGTACATTTCATATGCCACCATGTTAAACTTGTGGCTTCAACACCTTTTTGTCATGATTATGCCAAGTTCCCTATTTTATCCTTTATGCGTTGTTGCGATTATGTAAACGATGGGATTACGTTGGAGTTGGGTAACACTATGACATGAACATGGTTTTTATAACATGACGTGATATGTTAGCTTGTAATTATGTTTTGGAAACATAATGGACATGACACTTAGGAAATATGAGTATGTTCAACTCGAGGTTGGGTTGAGTTTGTAGCATAAAACTACCCGGACCCGCCCGGCTTAACTAGTGGCTACAAACAATAAGACCCAATGTGAGAAGTTGGTCATGTTGTGCTCGAACCCGAGGTTAGACCAAGTTGTGGTGTAAAGCTACCCGGACCCGCCCGGCTTAACTAGTAACCACAACAAGGTCTAATGTGAGAGGTTAAAGCACATTAAGTTAATTAATGCCTCCTGATTAGGGTTAAGTCATGGTCCACTTAATACTTAACCAATTTGGGCTTGATGGGTTAATCGGGGTTAAGTCATGAATCTTGGGTACGCTTAACCAATTTAATCCACGTTTGGATCGGGTTAACCACATTTAATCCGTTAAGAAACCCTAGTTGCGTGGTCCTTTTCAGCAGTAACCCTCTTGATAGTATCATGATACCCTAGGGACTAGGCTAGGGTGGGGCACGATTACTGGGCTAACATGTAAGCGACCAAAACGACGGCTGAGTAGGTACGCCGGTGTGGGTCCAGGCGGACTATGGTCGTGCACATAGTCCGGAGCTGGAAAATCAGGCATGGGTACCAGTAGATCTAGACTGTGCATGCTTGATTTGTGTCCGAGGTAGACACCCTAGGACTTGATACACCCTAGGGTGGATCTAGCGTAGTTTAACTACATTTCATGTTTGGGCCGTATGACACCGACACTTGACGAGTTAGGCTTATAGGGAGCCGATCAACTAGACCGTGTAGTTGGACCTTGATTTAGGTCACCTCATGATATTGGGCCAAGCTTGGGCCAAGGGATCAACTCTTGTTTTTACTTGACATGTTAGAATGCTAGTACACCCGTGGTGCAAAACTTAACCTTGATCATGCGATGACACCTTTATCTATCTTGTTAGTTAATCATCATGCCAGTATGTTGTTATCCTTATGTTCATCTCAGCTTCTCATGCCAGTTAACTTTACTAGTTCATGGACTGATAGTAGTTAGGGCTTACCAGTCTTTTTGACTGACTTGTTTTCTTTCGCCTCTTTTCTTCCGTTTCCCCCCCTCAGGTCCTCAGGGTGGGAACATTGGAGCTTAGCTTGGATCTTTATAGCTTGCTTACGGGATTTGCTCATGTACGGTTTTTCGACATTGAGCTAGCTATGGTTTATCACCTCACTTTGGGGATAGTACTTTATGTATTTCAATTTATGCTTTTCTCTAGACTTTGTTTGTTGGAAATTAATGACCAAGTACTTTGTTGTAACTTGACTATGGTTTTGAAATGCTAGTTTTATCCGCTGCTTTACTACTCTGTTTTACTTATGTGTTCTGTCTTGTGATATCTGCATGCATGTTTACCTTGTTTAACGCCCCTCCAAAGCTAGTGTGCTTGCAAGAGTTACCCTGGCGGAGGCGGGGTGTTACACCTCTCTAGAATACTCAATTTGTCATTTGGATTACTGAATTTCAAATAAAACATCGAGTCAAAATACTGTACATGTAACCTTCCTCTCAATCTCCAATATTTGTTGCATTGCCACAGAAATGCGGTACGATCCCTTAATTGATAATTATCATATGCATAGTGGTGAAGATGGGGAATCTAGGAGGCTTACGTATCATGCTGAGGGTGATGGTCTTACTTTGACTACTACTACGATGAAGGTTAGTGCAACTGGAAGTTGTTTCTATAGTCCTTTTGGGATATAAAATACATCCACACCCCTTTTCCGTGGTCTTCTGATCCATGCGATGTAACCTATCTTTTAGTTGTTTGTCATGTCATCGTCTTGAGGATTGATGCAGATATCAGTAGTGATGAGAGGGCGAGGTGTCCAGTCTTATTGTTTTTTGCATGTACTAAGTGGCCCGACCGCTTCAAAACTGGTATAATTGTTCTGTGCATGTGCAGAACACATGTTTTATTCTTTAATATAAAATGGATGACCATTATAAAATCAGCTGGCTATGCCAAAAAAATTTAAATAAAATTGGAATAAAAATAAAATCTAGATTCTAAGATAATTTAACTATATTTTATTAACAAGGTCCCAATAAGGACCCACAAAAAATAAATTCTCATTTTGAGAATCTTATTACCATAAAACAATAAATTCATCCAAAATAGGACCAACATCACTCCATAATATATGATTCATAATATGGAAGTACTTAATAATCCAAGTTGTTTTCCTATAACTCCGAGCACACAACAATAACATAAACATCATTTTATATAACTAGAAAAATCAAAAGTGCTTTGATGGTTTTCAATATACCATAAAAGTTTAATTTATAGATGGACACAGTTATGTTTGTAGATTCAAACCATCAATCCATGCAATAAATCATTTACCACTAAACAATCAGCCAAAAACAAGTATGCCGCAATAGCCATCTAATTCAATAATATCGTCTAAGTAGTACTCTCTTCATTCCTATACGTAAGATGTTTTAATAAGTTTTGTATGTTTCAAAATATAAGATGTTTAAGGTTTCATGCTCTCTTTATCCTTACGACTAATAAATGCTGATACTTTTATGCATCTGTCAAGTTCCCAACCAGTAAAGATGGAGTAGAGTGTTGCACGAAAACAAAATTAGTAAATGAGTTTTGCATGGAAAGTAAATAATTTAAAAGAATATGACAACATTAATTAGTTTTTTTAATTTCTGCGCATACAACTAAAACATCTTACATGCAGAAACAGATGGAGTATAATACAGTCGACCATATCAAAGCATATAAATGGGATTTATAATCATAGATATAGTAGTGTGAGTTATGAATAGATCAGCTTAAGGATTGTTGAGTCAAGCATCCGTATTAATGTGGAAAAGCACAAAAATCTCAATCCATTCGCTACCCAAAATCTCATCCCTTTCCTTCCATTCTCAAGCTCGACAACGATCATCTGCAGCTGCTTGCCAAGCCACATGGAAATCATCTAGCATCCTTCATCGTCAATCGATCCTCATCGGCCCCCAAACTCGCGCCTTCAAGTTGCGCTTCCTCATCTTGAATTAACGTGATTTTGTCTCCCCCTTGCCCAGCTAGCGTCGCCCTATCTGCGGGCATCTCGCCTCGATGCTATTCCTTTCTCCAAGTCGATGAGCGTGCGTTTGTTTGATTATTTTTTCTTCTTCTTTCGTTTAAACAATTTCTGCTAGGGCTTGGTAAAATGAAGAAATGGGCTACAAGTTTGGGGATAACGAATTAATTCGGCTAGGCTTGAGAACATGGTACAAATTGAACATAAGAGGAGTTTTATTTAATTGGGTTAGCCTTCTCTTATATCCAGGGAAGCTTGCTTTTCATTTTAACTAATAGTTCACTTACACGTTTATTTACTAGTAACTATACTTCAATTCAACACTTATTTATATTTACTAGATTATTCCTATATTGATTTGTAATTCTATTCCATTTTAAATTACTTTGATTCACTTTCCATTCAATAAAGTATACTTTCAAAAAGAATGCATTAATTAATTAAATTTTATTACAACAAATCTTTTACCAAATAGACTTTGACTATATAATATTTTGATTTCAAAAAGATATAAATTATTAGAACTTAAATTCAACATATTTGTTCTAATTAAATTAGTTCAATGTTTCAACTTTGAAAGCAGGGTTGTTATTGACCTCCGCCTTTAGAAAATTGCATCCCCACAATTTTTGAGATGTCGCGCGCACATTCGAACATTAAATGAATTCAAAATTTATAATTAATTTGAAACTTGTTCTATATAATCTAAATATTTACTACTGAAATCAAGCTTAACATACACAATAAATAAAAATAGACAAGACTCTAAACTTTTGTTTCTTCATATATGAATTTTTTTTACTGAAAATTTCTAGGTGTTAAAATTTTTGGATTTTTTGAATAGATCCTCCATTCCAGTGTGTTATTGCTTTTTTTCTTGCCACGAACTTATAATCACGTCATTATTGGATTATCCATTAAAACATGAAAAATATTAGGTAAAGTCAAAGTGTAGGCAATGAATAACAGTGTCAACATCATTGTAAGCAACAAGAAAATATATAAGAAACTTCATGACATGTCAACTAAGTATTCACTTTATAAATTACTATCAACTATTCAAATCGTATGTGTAATGACCCAATTTTTTTGTTATTTAACTTTGAACATTTAAAATTGTTTTGAATGTTGAATTGGAAATATAAGTGAATTTAATATTAAGTTTTTCGACTTAATAAGCGGAATATGATTTAATTTCGAATATAACGAATTATTGTAATACAAACACGATAAATAATTTAATTCTAAGTAAAAAATGAATTGAAATGATTCTAACAATTGACATAAATTTCAGTTTAATTAGAATTAAGTTAATAAAGTTTTTAAAATGGAAATTGAAATGATTTCACTTATTATTGAAATCGATAATTTAATCGACGCGTTAAAATAGTCATTTTGCGTACGGTCTCGGATTTTGATGAAACCAGTTCCATTGGGTCTGAAATGTCACGCTATTGCAGGATTTCAAATTTAGTGAGGAATGGATGTTATATGTGATCATACGAATAAAAAACATCAAACAAAAATAACCTATGAATATTATATTATAAATCTTAGCCTATAAATACATCCTGACCTTTTTTCTATACCTTCACTTTTATTCTTCGGTCAACTTCTTCGCAGCTTCCACCTTCTTCAAAGAAAAAATATACATGCGCTTCAAAAATCGATAGAGGTTCAAATAAAAATCTTGAAATCCTAAAACCAACTGCGATAAACTTGTATGGCTTTAAGCTTCAATTCGATATACATAAAATTTGGTGCGATGGGTTTATTGATATTCGACTTTCGAATCTGTGAGCTAGGGTTCGATCCAACATGAACTTGAAGCAGTGTTTGATGAATCCAAGGTCTTGTTTGGATTTGTGGTGAAGTTTAGTATGCATGTTGAATTTTTGGAAGTGTACAGTGGAAATAAGTTTCACACCTTGTAGTTGATTCATTGGAATGGTCGAAGTCGAGTTTGTCGGGGAGGACTCGAGTAAGAAGTTTATGTGATAGGGAGATGGAAATCAATGCGAAGCTTGTCAAAGCTGACAGGAGGTGATTTCATGGAGAGATGGTGAAGATATGGGTGGAGGAAGGCGTGTGTTTAGGTAGAAGCTATAGGTGGGACTAATCGTTATTTTCACTAATCAAGGTAATTAGGTTTGCTAATGACATTTAGTTCAAATTAAATTATTTTAATTTAGTTAAACTTGTAATCTCTATAACTCTATCACCCGAAATCAGATTGGAACGAAACAAGTTGCACTGGAATCGTATTAACGAATACAACGCATACGAATTGGATTAGAGTGATTTGGAGAAATGTATTCCCGATTTTGGACAGGGAATGTTTTATAAAAATGTTTTATAAAACAGAAAGGATTTCGAGGCCCAAAACCCGATGATTTCTAAAATGATTTAGAAATGTATTATATGTTACATTGTGGTTCATCGCATATTCGATTAGTTGCTATTGATGATGTATCTGTTTGGTGGCGGAGAATTTATTCTCTTGCTTAGCACCCTTCTTTGAGACGTACGAGCTCAAAGGTTATGTGATTAATAGTGACTGATCATATGTGTGAATTACTGATGTAAAGTACTATATTTTGAAAGTACTTGTGATTATTATGTTGTGAAATGATTTTCCCTACTTCGGGATATGAAATGATTTAGTATGTGGCTAAAGAGTCGGGTAACCCTGAGACTAAAAGTATGGGTGAGAGGGCGGTGTATGCTCTCCACGTGTGGGAGGTGCATCGTCGGTGTAGCCTACTCCTATGTGGGGTAGGTGCACATTTATATATCGAGTTGCGAGGTGCGTACCCTTTGCATTGTCGATGGGGAGCACGATATTTGGTTGCATACTTGTTTGTATGCATTGTTATGTTTTGGAATTCATATTTCTAGACGATTTGATTTGAGATCCCGAAGTGAAATCTACTTTGATATAGAAAGTTAGGTATGTATTTCAAATGATTTGAAATAAGAAATCGGGAATAAAATCCAAAGGAATGATTTCTGTAAATTAAAATGGATTTTGAAAATCTAAGTGTAGTGATTAATCTAAGTGGGTAGATCGGGATACTGCATGTTGATTGATTCATAGTAGATCCATATATCTATATTGATTGTTGTTTATACACTGGTATTCATGGGGGTAAACCCGTTCCGCGTTAGCGGCGTGGTCCCGTGATATACCATATTATTAAATAAGTTAATTATAACTGTTAGAGTTTCTCACACCAGTCCCATGACTGACCTGTAGTTTGCTTTTCCCTTGCGAACTCGGGTGCCCCTATTTTCCACACGGGCAGTCGAGTAGTTTTATTTTGCAGATGTATTGAGCAGGATTCTGGATTGAAGCTTTAAGCTGTGTCCAGACATTTACAGTCTTCCGCTGTGTAGTTTATATTTCCGCTGTGCATTGTATTACATTTATGTAAATTTGTCTTCCGCTGTGTATTATTTTTGATATACTCTGATATTCTGTACTCTGATGTAACATTATTATGATGTTTATTGAAGTCTTCTGTTATTTGTTCTGATGTGTTGTATACCCAGAGTTAGCGTATGCGGGATTCTAACGGTCTTGGTCGGTTTAGCAATCGATTAGGTCTGGGCGAAATTCCGTGTCGTTACATATGGTATCAGAGCTTTGGTTAAACTCAAATCTTTGGGGTACAACTCGTTAGAACAGAATAAAAGACTCATCAGAGGTAGGATTAGTAATATCCTATGAAAGAATCCTCATTAGAGATAGAATCAGTTGCGTTCTAGAATGAGTGACTCATTAGAGATGGGGTTAGAAATGCCCCAGAATGAGTCAAGAGTTATTTGTTTATAAATAACGTATTTGTGATTATATATATAATCTGGTTTTAGAAAATATGATTTTAAATATATAAAATTATATATTTTAAAATATAATCAATTAATTGATTGATGTTTGTGTTGTTTGTTTATTTGTTTGATAATTTTGAACCACTATGCCTAATAGAATCAAATATTGAATTGTATTGAAAATTGGTCGCATTTGCTTGCATATACATGTACTTACATTGAACAGGTCATAGCAAGGAGGCTAGAGCAGAGAATAAAATTTGTTTGCCCAACAAATAGGTACATGTTTACTATAATTTACTGTTTTGTTTGGGTGATGATGATTTTAAGAGCCTATTGGCTAGCCGCTTGGCCTTTTCTTTTTCTTTTTGAGATCAGAAGGCCTATATGGCAATTTTGGGATTTTCCCGTGGCTCCCGGTTCAGGGGAGGTTATGGCGAAATTTTCCGAAAATTTAGGGTGTTAGCCAAATTTTTGAAAATTTGAAAATTCCCAGAAACTGAAAAGTTGGAGAATGGAAGCCAGATCGAACGCAGAGTTGATTAATCAAACCACTTTCGACTTCGTTCCTTTTCGGGGACGAAATGTTTTAAGTGGGGGAGATTGTAATAACCCGAAAATCTGGGCCAGTTTAAAATTTTTATTTTGGCAATTTTGGCGAATTTTGAATATTTAAAATAGATTATTTTAAATAATATCGACGAGAAATTTATTTTGAATATAGAATAGGATGAATATATTTATATACGTCGTCGTTAGAATATAAATATTTATATATAATTATAAATAGAATTGAAAATGGCGCGGTAGTTCGATAATTCGATTTCAAACTTCAATTGAATGTACCGGGTGCAAAACAATCCGGATTTTAACGAAACCAAAAATAATGGGATCTAATTTAGAATATCCTTCCAACGAATCTGAAAAATCAAAATTTCATTGTGGGAATCAAAAGATATGTCCAGTTGAAAATTCTGAATAGTCGCTATGGAATTCAGGCCCTTAAAAATGGAAAATTTTCAAACGACCTCGGATTTCGACGAAACCACTTTTGTTGGGTCCGTGATGTCAAATAATTGTTAGATTTCAAATTTCATAATTTTTCGAATCAATATGTGAGCGTGGCAAAACAAAATGTGTTTGACCAGTTTCAGTTGATTTTAATCGACTGGAAAATGGCCATTTTTCCAACGGTCTCAGAATTCGACGAAATTAGTTTTGTTAGGACCGTATCGTAAATACGAAGGTAGAAATAATTTTTCGGGAATTTTTAGAGTCCGTATGTGGCCCCGGTAAATTGAAATGTGCGTTCAAATTCAATATATACTGATTTATATTTTGATATAAACGAAAACTGATCGAAACAATCACATTGGCCTATGATACATATCCCATTGTGTTCGGAATGGGGGTAATTAGCTAGGGATGACAGTCGTTGGGTTCGATTTAGAGTTCGAATCAATAAACAAGTATATATGGAATTAAATTATTAAAATATTAGTATATAAATAAACCCAAACGGGGAAACCCTAGATCCGAATAACAAAGCCGCCTCCAGGATAAATTAACGGCTGCGAGCTCCCAATTTTATCCACGAAAATCATTCAAATCGATTTGAATTAGAAGATGAAAACAAAACAAAAATCGACAAGCTATTCAAGATCTTTCAATCTATAGTTCAATGATCAACTCTCGTAAAGTGTTGGGCATAATTTTCGAGCTTGAAGGGCTCAACTTCGAACCGGATTTCCGGCGCAGTGGAGAGGCCGAGCTCCGCCTCGCTCCTGGCAGTGGCAGCACCTCCCAAGGCCGACGCTGTGGCCATCATGGATCTGATTCCGGCGGTCCTTGGGGCGTGCAAAATGATGCCCTAGTGGCTTGCGATGGTGGGTTTTTACTTCCACCTGGAACAAGGAAGAGGACGAGTTATTGGGGATAAGGTTAGTTAAGGCCCTAATTAATTTAATTATCCTTATAATTAATGTGATCAAGTTTTTAAATGATCGTAACTTCTACAAACAGAATCAGAATTCGATGATTCAAAGTTCGTTGGAATTGTCTTGGGAAGCACTACATTTCAGGGCAGACCCGAACTGAAATGGGGCAAATCTGAATTTAAGGCGAATTAAAATGCGAACAGAAATCCAGAAATTAAAACCAGTCAAAGTGAGATTTTTCTCACTAAATTTATTTCTGTACAGTTATTTATCTTGTAACTGCATATATGAACTGCTCCCCGTCGTCCACAGACCATGGACGACTTGTTTGATTGTACTGTGTTGTGAAAATATCGTATATATTGAAAGTGAAAATATCGCATATACTGAAATGAAATATATATATTGAAAGTGAAAATATCCAATATATTGAAGGTGAATATATATATATATATTTAAAGTGAAAATATCTAATATATTGAAAGTGAAAAAATATATATATTGAAAGTGAAAATATCGTATATATTGAAAGTGAAAATATCGCATATACTGAAATGAAATATATATATTGAAAGTGAAAATATCCAATATATTGAAGGTGAATATATATATATATATATATATATATATATATATATTTAAAGTGAAAATATCTAATATATTGAAAGTGAAAAAATATATATATTGAAAGTGAAAATATCGTATATATTGAAAACGAATTCGAATTGAATTGAATAGAAAACGAATTCGAATTGAATTGAATAGAAAACGAATTTGAATTGAATTGAATAGAAAACGAATTCGAATTGAATTGAATAGAAAACGAATTCGAATTGAATTGAATTAAAACCAATTTGAATTGAATTGAATTGAATTGAAAACCAATTTGAATTGAATCGAATAGAAAACCAATTTGAATTGAATCGAATAGAAAATCAATTTGAATTGAATCGAATAGAAAACCAATTTGAATTGAATCGAATAGAAAACCAATTTGAATTGAATCGAATAGAAAACCAATTTGAATTGAATTGAATAGAAAACGAATTCGAACTGAATTGAATAGAAAACGAATTCGAATTGAATTGAATATAAAGCAAATTCGAATTGAATTGAATATAAACCAAATTCGAATTGAATTGAATATAGAATGAATTGAAATTTGATTTGAATTTGAAATGGGAGTTGAAATGTTTTTGAACGAATTCAAAACTATTTGTAAAATTCCTTTTAAATAGAAATCGATGAAATATATATTATATATATAATATAATGGCCTGAATAGAACGAGCTGCGATGCGGCAGTTCGCAAATTTCGACCATTGACTTCGAATGGACATTACGGGAGATCCGACCGTCGGATTCTCCTGAAACCAGAACCGTTGGGTTCGTATCGAAAACAACTTTCTAACGAATATTAGAGATTTGAAATCTAACGGTTGGATTTGGAATTATGTCCAAATCAAATTTGGAAAAGGTCGCTGTAAGTGCAGTTCGATGACCGTTGATGGAAATCGACTGTATGGGCCTTAATAAAATTATTAAAAATATCGATAATTTGTGTAAAATCATAAGAAATGATTTGTGAAGAATTGGGATGAAAAACTCCACATTTGAAAAGATAAAAATAGATTTTTTATCGAAATGAACTAGTTATTAACTAGAAAAATAATCCAATGGTTATAAATAAATAAATTGGATTAGATTTGAATTGAAATTATCTTTGGATATTCTTGATATTGGATTCCGTGATTATATAGATATTGTGATGGGAATTTGGAAGATATCGATATCGTTATTCCCGATATGATATCTATTGGTTTCAGGATTTGATGTTGAATATAAGTCGATACTATCTTTATTCAAACCCTTCTATTTAATGTCAAATTGGATTGATTGATTGTTTGGATTGTGCTCAACCAGTTTATGAGCAGAATATTCTTTTACATTTAGCATTGGGTTGGGTTGAAAATATCTATGTGCTAACGCCTTGTGAAACACTTCACGATTTGACAATAAGGTGTTTAGCAATGTTGTGTTCATTTCAAATTTAATGAATGATTGTGAAATGATATTTTTCTTAAGTGAAAAGAAATGTATTCCCGATTTTGGACAGGGAATGTTTTATAAAAATGTTTTATAAAACAGAAAGGATTTCGAGGCCCAAAACCCGATGATTTCTAAAATGATTTAGAAATGTATTATATGTTACATTGTGGTTCATCGCATATTCGATTAGTTGCTATTGATGATGTATCTGTTTGGTGGTGGAGAATTTATTCTCTTGCTTAACACCCTTCTTTGAGACATACGAGCTCAAATGTTATGTGATTAATAGTGACTGATCATATGTGTGAATTACTGATGTAAAGTACTATATTTTGAAAGTACTTGTGATTATTATGTTGTGAAATGATTTTCCCTACTTCGGGATATGAAATGATTTAGTATGTGGCTAAAGAGTCGGGTAACCCTGAGACTAAAAGTATGGGTGAGAGGGCGGTGTATGCTCTCCACGTGTGGGAGGTGCATCGTCGGTGTAGCCTACTCCTATGTGGGGTAGGTGCACATTTATATATCGAGTTGCGAGGTGCGTACCCTTTGCCTTGTCGATGGGGAGCACGATATTTGGTTGCATACTTGTTTGTATGCATTGTTATGTTTTGGAATTCATATTTCCAGATGATTTGATTTGAGATCCCGAAGTGAAATCTACTTTGATATAGAAAGTTAGATATGTATTTCAAATGATTTGAAATAAGAAATCGGGAATAAAATCCAAAGGAATGATTTCTGTAAATTAAATTGGATTTTGAAAATCTAAGTGTAGTGATTAACCTAAGTGGGTAGATTGGGATATTGCATGTTGATTGATGCATAGTAGATCCATATATCTATATTGATTGTTGTTTATACACTGGTATTCATGGGGGTAAACCCGTTCCGCGTTAGCGGCGTGGTCCCGTGATATACCATATTATTAAATAAGTTAATTATAACTGTTAGAGTTTCTCACACCAGTCCCATGACTGACCTGTAGTTTGCTTTTCCCTTGCGAACTCGGGTGCCCCTATTTTCCACATGGGCAGTCGAGTAGTTTTATTTTGCAGATGTATTGAGCAGGATTCTGGATTGAAGCTTTAAGCTGTGTCCAGACATTTACAGTCTTCCGCTGTGTAGTTTATATTTCCGCTGTGCATTGTATTACATTTATGTAAATTTATCTTCCGCTGTGTATTATTTTCGATATACTCTGATATTTTGTACTCTGATGTAACATTATTATGATGTTTATTGAAGTCTTCTGTTATTTGTTCTGATGTGTTGTATACCCAGAGTTAGCGTATGCGGGATTCGAACGATCTTGGTCGGTTTAGCAATCGATTAGGTCCGGGCGAAATTCCGTGTCGTTACATTTGGAGCCAGCCGGAGTTTCTAGTTAAATTAAATAACTGTTTGATTTAATCAAAACTAATCGTTATTTCAACGATTAAAAATCATTGCGAGTAAACTCACTATCTCTGGCACGTTTATATTTTCATAAACGAGTTTTATTTTAGTATATAATGTTTATATGCTATTTGTGTGAATGTTTGGATGTTAGTATATATGTCTTAATATTTGGATGTTTATACTCGTCTATTTGTGCGAATGAGACATTATGTGCCCGCATAATAGCCGATGGCCCTTTTTACCAAAATATCCCGTGTCGGAACGGAATTAATATTATTGGTGTGGACTAACATTTGTGGGTGTAAGGAAACATGTTAGAGGGATCCAACTGGATTCCTTAACATTTACATTGTTGTTTTTGATATATAGTAATATATGATGTGTTTAATAATCTATGATAGAATATTGTATGTTTTGATGCTTGAATAGCATTAGCCCTTAATTTTGGCATTTACATTTCAAATGTAATTGAATGTAGAAAGAAATACTAGAAATGAATTTGAATTCAGAAAGATTAATATTATATTAGAGGATTTTTAAAGAGAGTTGTGGATGTTGACACGCTTTTTAGTCAAAGCAATCACACATGGAATTTCTGGTTAGCAACGCGCACAAGCATTGAGAACATTGTTAGGAGACATTAAGCGATTTGGTCAAAGCCGCATCACAAATATAAAAGGGCCCGAAACTCCTATAGGTTGACCTCTTTTGGGCCCGAAAACATCAATTACAAGGCTTAGCCCTATAACACTTCTAGCTCTCTGAATTAGCTTCAGGTAGAGCTTTCGTTTGGTCAAAACGGACTTACGGTTTGGAAGTTAAGACTATTTCCGTGAACGCGCGCAGAATTGGCAGACACTTGGATGTAGTGTCGAAGGTATGGGAACTCACGAGCATGGAGTACTCGACCCTTTGGGTCGGATCGAATCAAATGGTTCAGATCGGTTAGGAGGAGACTTGACCCATTTTCATGGCATTGAAGCATCTTGGCCTGACTCGGCATTTGCCCTCACACATAGGCACCTCAGTTCGGAGCGGAGAGAGGAAGCCCGACCCGCCTTGCATCAGGAGTACAACAATACGTCTCGTCTTCGATTGGAATGCTCTAGATCAGTTCGGAAGGCAGAGGACCCGAACCGAACCATTTGAACCTGCTACTCCAATACAGCTTTGACCTACTCTTAAGGGATAACCGCCTCCTACATGCATGGATCTAACTACATGTGGCATGGCACGGTCTAGAGAGGCTTTCTCCATGTTCTCCACTCCATTTTGAGATTCTTGGGATGCGCGCCACGTGGCATTTGACCCGGAGCCCCTCTACAACTATAAATACACCACTTGAAGGCAAATGAAAGGATCTTCTGGCCACTCTCACTCTCAGCATCCATTACAACAACGCAAGGACATTGCGCTTCATTCAAACACTAAATTAACACGTGGATAATGTGTATAAAATCTTGTATTCTCATTCAACACGTGGATTGTGTGTCTTCTTGTAACGGATCCTTGTAATCTATCAGTATAACAATAAGATTATAAAGTGGACATAGGCTTGGTTTGAACCAAACCACTATAAAAACTTCATGTGTCTCCTTTTGTTTACCATTTTCTGCATTCTGTGATCTATAATCTGTGATTGTGAGGACTTCACACCGTATTCGGGTGTTAGTACCAGATTTTGGTCTAACAGTGGAATTGAATAAGAACTCAATCTTTAAGTTGATTAACTTTTTATACATAGTTTAAAAACAGGTTTATGGAAACACTGTATGATAAATTTGAAGCAAATATAATATCATATTTACTAAATATGATTTGGAAATTTAAATCGAGTTTAAAAAGGAAATTGAGTATTTAACAGAAATTTATTTTCCAAATAGAAGTTGAATACGAATGGGGTATTTAAATTGATTTGAAAGGGAACAGTGGATTTTATGCGGAGATTCGGAGTGTAAATTGAATCGAGATAAATCAAGAAGGATTTATAATTGGAAATCGACTATGTCGAGTTTTAGAAATGTGATTAGTTTCAAAAAGATGTTATTATCTAGTATGAATTACAATTTAAAGTTAAATATTTTGGAAAGCTAGTATTTCAATATTTAAAGGTATTGGAATAAGTTCTACAGTTTTATAAATACGTTTTATAATAACGTAACATTACTTAAAATTGAATTTAGTTATTATCTTTGTCATTTAGAAATTTTTTGTTATTAGAAATATTTATTCAAATGTTTAAAAATTTATCATCCCCTATAATTACTTATTTTGACAAATAAAGATCTTTTTAAATTTGTGAGGAGATTATAAATTCTCTCAAGATCTATTAAAATGAGCTTTATTTAACAAAGAGTGTTTTACAAGAGGAATCTTATACATCTGAATTGTTAAGTGCATGAACTTTGAAAAAAATGAACTAATTCATAAAAAGGCGTTGAAGATGGTTAGTCGAGAATATAAATGAATATAATCGATTTTGGAAATGGTAAGAGAAATTAAATTGAATTCTGAGAATATTTGAGAAGATTATGAAATATTTCCTAAGTGAAATTCAATTGAAAATTGGAATAATTTATAAAATATTTTCCTAAGTGTCAAAAAAGGAAATTTTGAAATATTTGAAGTATAAACTAAATGATTTCCGAAAAGGAAACGATTTAAGTTGAATATGAGATTTTAATGTATACATATACACACACACACGATATGTATGATGTTGGCATTAGAGATGGGTAATCTTTTTCCATTTTGAAGTTAAGAATGTTATTCAGTCAAGTTTTGAGAGGTACTTGTACCCCAACTCGATTGATTTCATTATTAACTAATAAATAGAAAGGTTCGATATCAAAGATAAGTGTTAAATATAACCAGTTAAATATGCAGTATTTTGGGTTGTCGTAACGATGTTTTATGCAATTTTGTTTTAACACTAGTAAATGTGGTTTGGAAACGTAATAACGAATATTTTCTAAGTGTAGAAAATAAATGGTTTTGCGAAAGAGATAAGTATATGGAAATGTTTTCCAACTATAATAATGTATACTTTCTAAGTGTAGAAAATAAAGAGTGTTGTGAAATATGGAAATGTTTTCCAAGTGTCGTAATAAGGCAAAAAGAGTTTTGGGAAAATATCATAGTAAAGGTATTTGAAAATGAATGTGGGGAAGTGGTTAAATTGTTAAGAGATTAATTTAGAAAGGGCTTGATGTTGTTTGGTGCTTAACCGGTAGTATTTCCTTCGAAATTAAAATATTTGGTTGCATATTTGTTTCTTCTATAGTAAAATAATCGACAACTAATGAATTCCTTTTTGAATTATAACATGCTGGTTCAAGGAACCGGGGTTGGAACTGGATCCAAAACTACTTCGAACCGACTTTTCTTTCGAAAACTGAATTTGCAGGTACTCTTATGCGTATTAAGATGATTTGAAGGCATAGACCTTCATAGCGGAAAGGGCTGCTCGCTGATGTCGTTGGTTAGCTAGTAGGATTATACTTGTAGCAGTAATCCTGCGATTTGGGATATCTTCAGTTTTGTTCAGTCCCAGTACAAACGTGTATGGATGGATGTCTAACAGTGTATTTTCAGTAATCGTCTACATTAGTTTTTACAAATATACCGAGAATGGTGGTAGAGAAGGAAACTTCGTTTATCTTAACACTCAAAGTATCTTTATGTATATCAATTAGTGATTTGCAGATCCAATAATATGGCATTCAAAGTGAATGTGATATTTTCAAAAGGTAATCGTAGTTTCAAGCCTCATCGACCGGGAAATGACTGACATTGGATAGGCATCAAGGCTATGCGGGTCATTCCCATCAGGGTATATCATCACCTGATCTAAAGAAATCGATTTTCCCTTTTTGTATGCTTCAAAATGAATACAATTGGACGGCCTACAATCATGGTGATGATATATTCAATACACTCAAGTTGAATTAGTGGTCGATTCTATGTGACTAGTTTACAAGATTTCTTGTTGAACCCTAGCATTTTTATCTCTACAGAAACACTGATCGGAAGGTAGTTCCTTAGCTAGTCGTGTATGGAAATCCAAACTCTAATACAAGCCGTACGGTTTTAGGTGTAAACCAACTATGTCGAAAAGTGTAATGCAAGTTTTTCAGTTATATTCCTATTTTATTTTAAGACAATTTTAATAGACATTATTCTAATATCGCTGGATTTTATAATAAAAGTGATTTGGTTATCATGAGGGAAAAATGCGTGTTATGTTTATGTGTGGTCATGCCTTACGAGAGTTCCAATCTTTTAATGGATTTCTAAATTTAAGTAAGTTATTTGGAGTTTACTCACACTAGTCCTATACGGGTAGTCAAGTAGTTCAGGTTCTTACGGATGCATTTGAAGGAGCTTGAAGCGGGAAGCTTCACTGGTTAGCTATGGACTATCATATTTTCCGTTATGTACTATATATGCATCTGGAAACTGGTAATTATAACGGTTCCAGTGGTTAGCTAGAAATTGTTGGTGTATTATGAAGATATGTAATATACCGTTTCTATTTTCAAGTATTGATGATATCATATTATATTTTATTCCGCTGTGATTGTGAGATTTTGTTTATTGTTTTCTGTTTTCTTCTATCCTCTTTTCTTTAACCCAAATGATCCGGTATTTTAGGTACTTAAATAGTCGAGATGTTATACATTGGACGTATTTATGTCGATTTTCGGGGTCGAAAATCTCTCGGTTCATTACGGTATAGCTTTCTTATAGAAAGTACTCCATGAACTTATACTATTTTTCAGTTGTAAAGGAAATCAATAACTATTTATTATACCCACCAATAATTCACAACACCAAAATGGCCAATTTGAAACGATAATAAAATGTTGCTAAATTTTTTAAAAACACTTTTTTGGTGTTGCATATTAGTATGTTGCAGATTTTTGAAACAATTAACAGGTGTTTCAGTTTGATAATCTGCAACACTCAATGAGGGTTTCAAGTTGATAATCTGCAACACTTAACGAGTGTTTCAAGTTGATAATCTGCAAAATTCGGTGAGTGTTTCAGTTTGATAATCTGCAAACTTGGAGAGTGTTTCAGTTTGATAATTTGCTACACTCGATGAGTGTCTCAAGTTCATATTATGCAACAGTCAATGAGTGTTTCAACCATAAACATGCAATTGATACATTCTATGACATAAGTACGAATATTAATTATCAGTACTGGCTAATTTTTAGTAACCATAACCAGAAATTTGCAACATAAGATGTAATATAGTCAAATCTTAGTTGCCTTAATCAGTCTCAAGACAATATGAACACTACAGATTCAACACATGTGGATACAACAAATTATGGTGATGCATATAACATTAACAGAGAAGCTGAATCGTTTTCAATGGAAAAGAGACTAGTCGAGTTCAAGCTAAGCTGGTAAATATTAATACACAACAAAGAGTTACCAAGTGATGTCTGCTATTAAAAAAAGGCCCTAATTCTAATCTACTAAGTTCAAGCACTTTGAAAAAACATATAGACACATATGGCTAATGATTCAATAGATAACTAAGTGCCTCTGGGCTCTGAACATGTGACAGTAATCAAATGAAAATCTCTGCACCTGCAAGTCAAGAAAATAATAAAAAGTTAAAATGATCATAAACACCCAAACTGTCAATATAATTAGGATATATCAACACATAAATATAAATTGTCAATATAATTAGGATCTATCAGCACATAAACACACAAATTGTCAATATAATTAGGATCTATCAGCACATAAACACACAAACTGTCAGTACATGAAAACAGACTATCAATACATGGGCCAAATTGTCAATAATACATAGAAAATGATGTCATAAACTCAAATGAATACATGGAACTCAAATGAATAAAGGAAACCAAACATTCAATTATATCTAGCATTGTTTCCAAGCCAAACTACTCAAAGTACCCAAACTTCTTAATACAAAACCATCATTTCCAAACAAAAATCTAGTCATTTCCTACATTGCATTCATTACCTGCATAAAAAATACTCATGTACCCACATATAAAATATCATTATCTAACCCTACATCAGATGGAAGTATGAAATAACATTAGTTATGGCCAAAGAACATTTGCTAAACTGCGTAGTGTTAAAAGTTAAGGCTATCACACATTTAGAACAAGGATTTGGTGTTATTACCTAAAATAACATTATTCTTTCATTGTGACTTTTCTGTTTTCTTTCTCTCTTTCAATATCATAATGCAAACATCTCTAAAATATTATCAACATGGAACCAGATTAGTATATTTTTTAAGTTATAAGCCTAATAGTCTCCGGCCTCACAACATTAAAAGAAAATTAAATATTACCCTGCATCAAATGAGAGGTCCAAGGCAGCCACAGTGATTCCCTTCTTTCTCCAGCTATATAAAGGAGCACATACTCTCTTAGCTTGATCTTCATCTCTCTTTGCTATATAAAGGGCAAAGATTAGTGCATATATAAAATTAGTGATCAAAAATAAGTAGTTGTTATACCTTGGTTGTATATAGATTCATCATAACATATCTAAATGTGGATAGAACACTTGCAAACTTTGTTCAACCATGCATGGTAGTTCAATACCAAAGTCAAGTTAAATGTATTATAAAGAGAAACAAGTAAATAAAAACTAAAGTCGAAATGCAATGCAATGTGGTTTTGACTTGATCATCAATCCTGACGTAGACAGATGGACCAAAAAATCATGAGTATAAATTTACAAACAAGGACAGAGCCAAATAAATGGTCATTAGTGAGGTATTCAAGTACCAGGGTGAGTATGTTTAATAACCATATAAACTTTTAATTCCTTGTTGTGAGTACAAATAAATTCAGGTTTTAGAAGAGTAATAAACATGGATATGATTATCAAACCATGGATACAGACAAACATGATAACTATTTATGATGACAACAACCATATGATGTTATATGAAATACAAATACTAACTGCTTATTAAGTTATATATTGTTTAAGTATAGGATATTAGGCAGGTGATGATTAAGAAAACTGTAAAGTACCAAGAGAAGTTTCAAGACGTTGATATGAAGATTGATTAAAAGTTCAGAATCTAAAGATCGAAGACTCATAAGTATGAAGATTAAAGATACCAAGATAACTTAATATAGTCTTAGAATATTTTATAAAACCCCTGTAGCACTTCTTTGATCTATACTCTATTTCTAAAGGTCTTGAAATCTGCTTTAATTTTATTTTTAAAGGATTTTTAAACTTCCTTCTTTTTAATTACTTTGACTTTTGTTTTAGAAAAATAATTTTCAAATATCCTTCTACAAAGTTTTCAAACTAGCCTTTTATTTACAAGTGCATTATATAATTAAATTTTTAAATATTTTATATTTAGTATCTAAATATAGTTTTAACAGTTTTAGATTTAAGTTTATAATTAATAAAGTTTTGATGTTTTTAATTATTTGATATCTATACTATGAATTTAGATATATATATGTTTCAATCGTACGATTTTGTATACATCAAGAGAAAACTGTATTCAATCTTGTATGCACAAGAAATATTTCAAAATTAGTTTACAATGATTTGTTTTTTTTAATGAAAATGAGTATAAGCTAATGGTGTAACAACCCACACCCCAATGGGCCTAGATTTTTTTGCAAGAACTTAAATCCCAAGTCCATTGATGCACGAGTTATGTGTTTAGTATCCTACCAATAGACAAAGATAAATATATCAGAGCTTAAGTAAATAGTTTATTGCAAAATTAATTTAAAACATGATAGTAAATAAATACTTACTATAATGACTCGAATTTTTGGCTTTTGAAAATCAACACTAATACATCTTTAGTATTCATTTATCCCAAATCAAGTGCCAAAAAGACTGATAGTTAGGGGAAAGGAAAGGAGATAGAAGAATAGAAGAAAGAGGATACAGAATAGAATCTCACAATGGAACAAATAATCTATAAAAATTCTCTTTACAAAAATAGAAAAACTCTAATATACATACATCAATCAAAGTGCACAGAAAACAAAGAATCAACCTGGATAGTTATAATAAACTGTCCTTACAATTGCTGATACATACAACAACACACGTAGCGGCTATGCGTTTAGAGCCCCGCAATATCCTCGCTATGGCCCGTAGCACTCTTCGACCACTACACTATTTCAATTTAGCGCTGATGAACAATAGATCCGCTTTAAGCCCCGCTATTTTCCGTTGCGCCTGCTAAATCAATGCTATTTAGCATCTGCTTTAGCAATATTAGTATAAAAAAGATGATTTTACCAGTTCTCTTTTAAAAAAATGTATAAAAATAGTGGAAATAGCTAATTTTAAAACACTAAGTGGCCAATATAAGGTAGAAATCTATAATTATCATCAAATCTAGTGTACATAACCATGATACTCTTTGATCTTGTCATATAATGTTAGTTAATATTCATGTATTCTACACAAATAATGTGAGAATGATAATTAATTATTTTTAAATATATTTTTTACATCTAATGAACCTTTTTACACATCCGCTATATCATCGCTACTTCCCCATTTAATCCCGGCTGCATTTTTTGCACCTCCACTGCTGTAGAACCGTTAATCGCTTTAACTACACGACTAGCATAATAAATAAAAGAATACGAGTATAAGTCTTGGCATCCCTCCTCTTATGAACCTCCAGAGCAATCCAAATACGATATGGAAAATATACTCGGTCTGACCCGATTATTATAATAAAATAACACCCGAATCAGGCTAGGCAACCACGTGAGATAACTCAATATATATGTGACAAATATCAATACAATTTGAGGACGTATGCATCTCCGTAACGATTATCCCCTCAATAACATCCATCTGTTAATTAGGAGAAGTATAGTTGTATAATAGATAATGTCTAGGGTGCAGAATATAAATAAATAAAATAGCTAGAATGGTTATATTAGTTACATTCGATAACCATTAAGTGTACAGTCAAAACCGCTAAGGCACGTTAGCATATTGGATTTTTCCAAAGATCTTTCCATACGGATCCAAATTCCATGCATAAGGATCAGAAACTACCTTCCAAGCATCGTATATCTCTAGATAAAATATACCATAAGGTAAACATGACTGGCTCACGCACAAATACGCTGATGTGCTCCACGTGGAACCAAGTATTCCAAACTCTCGCACGCAACTTCGAGGAGCTCCCGCACAGTAATATAATAATCATACAATAGATTCAGTGTCAACATACCTTGTCGTGGATTAGAAAAACCCCAGGTCACGTAGCTTACTCTGTCTTTAACCATATTTGAAGTTAAGGTTTCGCTCGACATCTTTCACGGGAGTCTTCATCACTCGATAAGAACAAGAATTCTAACTGGGATCACACAGCACAGTAGATCTCAGAACCACACGTAGATTCCCCAACAGATCTCAGAATCACTACATGTGTTCGAGCATCTCAATAGATCTTTATTCGCCACATTGGTTTCACTTCACAACTGCTTCCAGTATAGAACCCATATACTAGTTGAAGTGGTTTTCGATTAGTAGAACACTTACCAATGTCGGTCTCCTCAAAACTAATCATGATATTTAAGGTAAAGTTCTCTAGTCGATTAATTGACTATTCAGTCACACAATAGACGATGGTATATGGAAAATAGCCTTGCTTAATTTCCATAACAAATGAATAAACATCCAAATCATTATCAAGTCATAAAGCATGATAAATACACTACACATGATTAAATCATATAAATAGCTTCCAATCCCTTTTCCATTTAATTAATCTTTTGTTAATTAAAACTTCTTTTATTATTAAAACTTATTTTATCTAATAAAACCTCATTTATCTAATTAGGCTTCATTTATTAATTAATAACTCCTACTTGATTGATATCCCTTTATATACTCATGTATATATTAAACTTATACATATACAAGATATATGTATGTATTATATGATTTCCCTATACCTTTATAGTCTTCAATACTTCAAAAGGTAACACGACATCATAGATTGCATACTGCAATACCGGAGAAGTGATGCAGGAAGTGCAAAAAAGTTTTGCTATAAGACAAAATGACCTGTGGCAACACTTTCCTGGTGTTGTATTTTTCCGCGTTGCCATAGAGTCAAAGGCCAAACGTTTGCGACCCTATGGCAACATCGGTATAGGTGTTGCCACATGTACCACTATAACAACAACAAAAAAAATACTTTTTCACAACTGCCAAAAACAATTGTAATATGTCTATTACAACTGACAATCGTAATAGAGTCAAACTTTTTTACAACTGTTTCTAACAGTTGTTAAATTTTGTTTTACAACTGTTAAAATTAATTGCACCTCAACTGCTATTAATCAAAGATTTCATAATATTATAATTATAACTGCTACTTCATTAACAACGAACATAATTACTCACATTAAGAAAAAAAATCAATTCAATTTTACACCGTTTCTGAATTAGTAACTTCATTACTAAAAATAGCTAAATTCATTACATATGTCGATAAAAGTATATACACTTATTATATGAGAAGTTTTCTATATGGTCTCATGGCTACTTTACTTTCAGTTACTACACAACAATACAACACAATAATCATAATAAATTTCTAATAAATAAATATGATCTAATACTACTGTACCAGCATTTCTTCTTCTGCTATACACGTCCAGGTCCAAAGAAGAAGAAAATTAGGTTAGTAGTTTAAAGCTCATTCAAATTCCTGTAAATTATGCAAGCCAATTAAGCAAGTTAGTTTACAAAAAAAATCAATTATAATATGGATTATCCTTCGGTTACCTTTTAATGTGAAGCTACAATCAAAGCCATATCATATATCATTATGTAACCAAAACAACAAACCATATACTAAACCAATGATTCCGATGGTGCTAATGAATGATAGCTAGAGTATTATTTTCAACCATTCATGATATTCAGACATTCAAGCAGCTTCTGCAGCTTTCATGTAACACCCCGTAATTCTGTAACACTAAGATTCACAAATCAAGGTATAATTAATTCAAAATGGAAGAATTAAGCGAAACGGGCTGCGACATTGCGTTCGTCTCGGAATTTTGCTTGGAAACTAGTCCGAGTTTGCGAGAATCGGAGTCTGTATGAGGGAGATATGACCCTCCGAAGTTTCAGGAATTTTCAGAATCGAAAACAGCTCGAAATTCGAATTCGAATTCAAACCCAGAAGCGGGCTGGGCGGGAAAATTCCCGCCCAGGACCCAGGTCGACTGGGGAGTCGACTGGGTAGTCGACCCCCCTGACCAGGTCGACTGCCCAGTCGACATGGGTGTCGACCTGGGTGCAAAAACCCATTTTTGGGCCTGGGTGCATTCTGATGTACCTGGTCTCGTTTTCTACCTAGATTCGTCCACCTAATCCTATATAAACAGCCCCTAGTCTCCTTCTCTATTCACAATTCTTCTCTAACCTTATGTTGCAAAGATTGTTGGTGGACATGGCTTCTTCTCCTCCTCTAAATTAAACAATAAATAAAATAATATGTAAAATAAATCAAGACGAGGAAATGCTGCTCAAGACTTTCAAGAGGAGATTCAAAACAAGCTAGGATTCAAGTGAAGATTCAAACGACTTCAACGACTGTTTTTCTACGAATCTAATCTAATCTCTGTAAGTCGGTTACTTTTTAGATTTGAACGTTTTCTCTATTCATGACATGAAATTAAAGGAATAAAAGAATATGCCAAATCTTTCTGTTCGAATCAGTGCTTATATCCTTGGACCTAATTAAGAACTGTTATGATTCGATGACAAATAAGACTGTGACTATGAAACTATGGACCTTAAAACCATATGCCTCTTTGACTATGAACATTGCCTATGACTGTGACTCATGATTGTGAGAATTATTTTCCTATGACTATGAACACCGCCTATGACTGTGATTCATTAACTATGAGGATTTATTTCCTATGGCTATAAGGTTATTATTTATGCCCATGACACTGTAGTTACAAAACCATGTTGTACCCCAAACTAGCATTATGTTGAATCCGGGCTTGATTTTCTATTTCTAGTTATCCTTGGATCTTGATATTGGGAATTTACCTATTAAGTTAGGTGTACCCATGTTCTTGAACCTATACTATTCAACCCTTTTCATGTCGTAATATTACCAGATCTATATGCCTGTGAATTATCATCTTATGCCAGTTATTATATCTATTCTTTCATGACATTTTGGTTCACTCCCTTTTATCCACAAATCTAGATTTATTTATAATCTAGGTTGAATCACGATTTTACGAACGATGGGAATACGTTTTGGGAAAAACATGAAACTGACTAAACTTGGAAATTGGGATAATTTGTGAACATGCATTATAGCATGACTATTAAGATGGAAATTAGAATAACAAGTCTAGTTTTGACATGAACTGAAATTAGAATATCAAATCAGAATTGGGTGGCTAAATTAAGCATGATAAGTATATTAGCATAATTGTGAATAATTTACATACATTGGGCGTAAATGGTAAATGGTTAAGTGGGCCACAAAGTAGGTAGTTGGTATGCAAATTAAGTTTTGGGCATAAACGGTGAACTAGAATATGAAATCTAGTTTGGCATAAACTGTAAACTAGAATATAAAATCTAGTTTTTGGCATGAACTGTAAATGAGGATGTTGGATCTAAATTTGCTATAAACTATAAGATAGGCAAATCAAGATTTGGGCCTAGAATATAAGTCCATTAGTGGGCATGGCAAATGTATATGATATAGGCCAAATTTATTTATAAAGGGAAAATGGACTTTGAGGATAAATGGTTAAACTTCGAGGACAAATTGTTAACAATTTATATATATATATATATATATAAAAGAAAGGTTTATTAATGACATCTCTTTTAATAATACATGCACCAGAAAGTTCTAGGGTGACAGAGAGGATAGTGTCTAGGCTTGGGTTTGGAAAATACAAGTTTCCTGCTCTCCCTGGCTATCCCTAACTGATCTGACGGACGGGATGGTTACTTTCAAAACCTGATTTGAAAATTAATCAAAACCCTTTGAACTTAGAAAACACGAATATGCCTAACCCGAGGTTAGACTGAGTTGCGATGTAAACCTGCCTGGAACCAACCGGCACATCCAGTAATCGCAACAATATCTGTCTAATGTGAGTGGTCGCAGCTTTAATTTATTTAGTTAAAGCTAGAACAAGAATGGTAGGGTTAAGTTAACTAAGACACTTAACCAATTAAACATGATAACCAAACCGATGGGTGGGGTTAGGTTCATACAGACACTTAACACAGTTAAGCTAGAATGGGAGGGTTAAGTCCATAGGAACACTTAACCAATTTAACACAGTTAAGCTAGAATGGGAGGGTTAAGTCCATAGGAACACTTAACCAATTTAACACAGTTAAGCTAGAATGGGAGGGTTAAGTCCATAGGGACACTTAACCAAACTTAACATCGTAACAAGACAAGATTTGTAGGGGTTAAGTAACTATTATCCAAATTAACATGTTAACTAAACTAGAAGGTGGGGTTAAGTAAAGTTAATACACTTAGCCAAATTAACATGTTAACTAGACTAGAGGTTGGGGTTAAGTAAAATTTAATACACTTAGCCAATTTGATATGTTAGCTGGATTAGACCGTAGAGTTAAGTAAACTTGAACACTTAACCATCAGGTTGTGATAAATGAATAGGGTTAAGTCTAAAATATGAAGGGATAATACTTAACCATTAATAAGATATTAGTTAAAACAGATGGGCAAGGTTAAGTTAAAAAGGAACACTTAACCAATACAGGATGAATGAATAGGGTTAAGTAATGAGAAATACTTAACCAATATAACTTGGTTTGTGGTAGGGTTAAGTCGACATGAATTACTAATAACACTTAACCAGTTTAACAGGATAAATGAAGAAGGTTAAGTTAGCTTGAATTGACTAATGACACTTAACCAATCCAAATTGACGGGAAAGAGAACTAAGTAGTAAACCTTAGTTAAAAGGAGCTAAGTAGTAAACCTTAGTTAAGAAAACAACGATTCTGGAAACTAAGTGGTAAACCTTAGTTAACAAAACTAAGTAGTAATTCTCAGTATAACACGAGAAGGAGCGAACGTCCATCTAATTTTAAAGAAGGCACAACGAATTGGGTTACGAAGCCCGAGGCTTCGAGGTGACGTAAGGGTACTCTTGGTGTCCCTCTGTGAGGCTGCAGATGATCCTCCTGGTCTCACAGAGGTTAAAGTCTGCGTTAGAAGAACCAAGGGTATGCCTTGGTTGCAAAATATGGCAACCTAAAGACTAGGATGGACCAACGTGATTCGGCGAGAAAACGATAGCCCTGTGATAGCAACTCGTCATCTACCATCCATCTTCAGTCAATCGAGATACGTAAAGCGGAAAGGCGGAGAACTCCAAAAGACCATACACTTGCTATCTAGTTATGGGTGAGGATGGCCATAAGACAGTGGGGCATAGTGGGTCTGCGTATAGTTCTCAATTTTTCAAGGTTGGCCTTTCATTAGTTAGGGGAGGGGTCAAGTGGGACCACAACCACTGGAATAAAAACAGACCTTAGCATCTGCATCGGCAGATATCTGAAAGCTCCCGACTGAGTTCTGTGTTTCTTGATTTGCCCTGCCACAGGACTCGGGCCGCACATTACAGGACATGTGCATCTAGACAAGCGATAACGATTCGCGATACATGCGTGGGGAATTCTAGGAACATATACCACTCTAGGTAGTGTGTCCTAGACTTGGGGGCATCGCTCGACAAGTAGCATAATCCCTAGTTGGACTAGGTGGCATAAACCCTGAATCCGAGAAGCATTCAACAGATAGCGTAAACTCTAGTTGAATCTAGAAAGCACTTGATAGAAAACCCTAGATTAGATCTAGGTAATAAATAATAAATGAATGCCTGAAGGCAATGGAAACTACAGGGATTGGGATCACATTATCGTTACTAGTTGGGACACTAGTTAGGTGGTGCAGATATATAGAAACCAGTATAACAAGAATAGCAAAGCGGCGAAAGTATTAGAGCATATCCAGTTTATCTTATCTTAGCATATCTTGTGTTAATCTTGTCTAATCTTGTTGACCCTATCATCATGGTGTTATCTTGTATTCAGTTAATTCATGTCGTTTTGTTTTTCCATGTTCACATGCTACAAGTAACTGAACTTACTCAGGCTTTATGTCTAACTCTGTTTTTCTTTTGTCTTCTTTTCTTCCGTTCCCCCCCCCCCCAGGTAGTAAAGGAGGGAATAGTATAGCTCAGGTTAAGTTGGACTGTCACTCTTCTCTAGCTTGAAGATTTGTCGAAGTTTTGCTTGGATTCTCTTTTCAGATGCAATGGCTAGCTCTTGCTACATTGGGGAATATAAATGTTGTTTTATGCTTCTTTATTTTGTAGGACAGATGATACTCTGATACTGTAAAGAAATCGTTGTACAAACTATTTTATCAATAAAGCAAAGTTTTATTATCCGCTGTTTTAATTTTTGTCTGTCTTGTAATTCATCTGCATCTTTTACCTTAAAATGCTCCACAGAACTTAGTGCATTCCCTTTGTGAGTGACACTAACGGATGTGGGGTGTTACATTTCAGGTAGTGCAACTTCTCGATAATGTCAGCTGCGTCCTGTACCGTTATGATATTCTGCGAGTTGTCTTCTTCAACATTGATTATGTACTCTTCTTCTAAACTCATCAATAGCTCCACCTGTAACAGAAAATTGTAAAGACACACTATACTAGCCTAAAATGGTCGATATATATGGTACTTTAATAATATACAAACCTAAAATACTATTAGTTACGGTGTTAAGAGAATATATCTCTAACACGGACTGGGAAGCAGCACACAACGGAGAATGATAAGTTCATCTATCAATATGGGGTAATGCAAGAGAAAGTAATAGTTTTCAAAATCAAATAGCTACAATGCTGGAATGATTCAAGAAAGAATGTATTGGGAAGTGGGAAGAGAGTTGGTAAAGAATAAAGGAAGAATGACTGTAAACAATTTCAGATATGGCTTAAATGTGTTTGCACTCGGATGAAGGCTGCTCCATTTGCCATAACAAAACCAAGTACTTTAGTCAAAGAAAATGGTACCGATGAGAATTTTGATGTTATGCTTTCTTTTATCCCTCACATAAATAAAAATTCAAAATAAGAAAGTAGCTTTTCTCTAAGAGAACGTAAATTTCAAACTGCAGTGAGCTATTCTAACGTATGTGACCCTACTACATGCATTTCAAAACATACATTAGCAAAGCCTGGAAAATAAGAGGGGATTTCTAACATGTATGCAACTCATATGTATGCGTCGGACGCAATAAACATGGTATAGAGCACTGCCTTACACAAAACCAGTATAGTGATAATATACTTTTCAGACTCAAATCTATGTGTTAACTTCAAGAAGCTGCTGAACATAATAAAACAGATAATGTATAATTTATATTTCAGACTCAAAACTAGTATAGCGATCTAAAGCATAAGAAAAAAGAGGACACTGCTATATTTCCATCACCTTTGACACTGTCTCAGGCTTTGCCTATAGTTCAGTAGTGTAACACCCCGTATTTTCCATGAACATAAAAGTAACAAAACAAAGTATACTTAATATTTAAACGAAAATTCAAGGGAAACAGGTTACGCCATTTCGTTCTTCTTGGAATTCTGCTTGAGATAGAGTCTGAGTTTGCGTAAATCGGACTATGTATGAAGAAGTTATGGCCTTCAGAAGTTTCAGAAAATTTAAATTAATTAAAACAACTCAGTACTAAATTCAAAATTCGAATTCAACGCAGAACAGGGTGGCGGGATTTTTCCTACCTAGGGGGCCGACCTACCCTATACAGGTCGACTAGGGTGTCGACCTCCCCCCTACAGGTCGACTTGTTTCAGATCCGAGGCAGATTCGGATTTTTGTATCTAGACAGATTCTTTCGCTCCTAAGCTATTTAAACACCCCAAACCCCACTTTCTCTCCACACCATACCATTGTAACGCTATGCTGCCTCAATTCTAATTAAAATAAATCAATGGCATCTCTACTCTACTGAAACCTAAGCTAGAACTAGCGCTTCTTCTTCTTCTTCCAATCTGAATAGGATTAAAAGAGAACAACTACAACCCTTTTTCTTTTAGAATGCAACCAAGGTGAGTACAATTATTTTCAGATATGAAATTTAATTATGATCTTGACATGATTATAAATCTGAATTCTATATTATGCATATTCTTGTTTATCAGATCTGTTTTTCTGTGTAGATCTATCTTATTAATATTATAGTAACTATTCTATCTCTTCCTTCCTTCTGTTCTATAGCCAGGCTACCACGAGCCTGAGCCAAATCTCATAAGAGATTGACGTATGAACGCTAAATTTGGGGAAAATAGTGAATGATACATAATTAGACATGACTGATTTGTGACTAATTTGAGAAAAGAACATATGTTGTAATTTAAGATCTAGATCTGGGCATATTATATATGATAGTCTGTGATTTGGAAGAAGGAGAATTATTGTGTACATGACTTAGGCGCAAAGATCTATATTATAATAGGATAACTATTAAATGAGAATATGCCTAAATGGGGATTTTGGATATTAGGCATACGCTAAAATCAAAGGCTATAATTTGGCATAATTCGTATTGTATATCATGATTTGGGGTTGTTGGAGAATATTATGTACTGTGTAAATTTAACTAAAATTTGGGGCACATGTTACATTGTGAATTATGACCATAATATGGGCATGTAAAATTAGGCTTAATTTTATGATTAAATTTGTTAAATTGCCTAATCAGCTGAATCTGTTGAAACTGAATACGGTAAATATGGGGTATGAAAATCTGTAGGCTTGATATAAAATTGAGCAAAACAAGTTAATAGAACTTTGAATAATCTACTGTAACTTGTAAAGAAGTTTAATTTGTTGAATTGGCATAGCTAGTCTGATATTGGCATAATCTGTAAATGAATACTTTAGCTAAAAATAAGAATGCTGATACACGAGGTTAGACTCTGTTTGCGGTAGAAGCCTGCCCAGACCCAACCGGCTTAACCAGCAACCGGAAACTGTCAGTCTAATGTGAGAGGTCGTAGGCATAACTAAAAGATGCTTAAACATGAGGTTAGGACTAGCTTGCGGCAGAAGTCTTCCCAGAACCACCCGACACATCCAATGGCCACAAGCTACCGACCTAATGTGAGAGGTCTGTGCATTAGTAATAATTATTGCAAATCTAGGATAAATATGATGCCTAAATGTGTTGGGTGGATAAGGTTAAATCAACTGGGCGGATGAATCTAATAAACCCATTTCGTAAATCTGTAGGCCCAAAACAAGGTTAGGTGGAACAATTTGTAAGTCTGTTAATATGTATATCTGATCTGTTAGTCTAAAAACATATTAACCTGTATGTCTGATCAGAGAACTAGTTAATCTGAACTTTGTACATCTGAAATCTGTAAGTAAGTTAATCTGAAATCCGGTAGTCTGGGGACACAAGGTTAGGAGGGGTAATTACTTGTGTCATCTGTTGTGTAGGACCTATATTAGTCAGTAATCCTTTTCTGGTATCAAAACTATGACCCAACACTAGGAGGGGTCCGGGCACGCTTACTGAACTAATTGTAAGAGGTTCACTCTGATAGTGGCGATGGGTGTCGATGGCGCATTCCAACCGGGTCATTTGCATGCATGGATCCAGTCTGCTCTGAGGACGTAAGACACCTTGACATCTGTAAATAGGTCTATGTCTATAGGTTGCCACTTTAGGGAACGATACACCCTTCTATAGGGCCGGCACAGCGTATTTATGTATTAGGGAGTCGATCGCTTGGGGTAGAATTTAGGGTACACCTAGTTCTGTCTGTTTCTGTTGGTATACCTTCTGTCTCTGTTAGGATGGTAATGGCCCATTAGCTAGGGTGGTAAAGGCCCATTAGTTGGGGTGGTAAAGGTTCACTATTAGCATTCTGTTTCTGTACCTTCTGTCTCTGTTGGAGTGGTAAAGGCCCATTATTAGTATTCTGTATCTGTACCTTCTGTCTCAGTTGGGGAGGTAAAGGTCCATTACTAGCATTCTGTTTCTGTAGAGATTATTCTGTTTTCATTTCTGTTTCAGTTTAGACATTAGGGTAACACCTAATTCTGTTATACTAAGTATTAGTGCAGAGAAGTAAGATATAGGTAAGAAGCATATCTTGGTCTATATCATTCTGTTTCTTCTGTTTAACTTAAGCATACCTGCTACTCCTGTTGCTCTAATCTCTCGTCCAGCTTTATTTACATGTCATGATACTAATATCTGTTTATATGCTGAAAATTGCTGGACTCGCCAGACTTTATGCCTGACCTTGTTTGTTTTCGCCTCTTTTTCTTTCTGTTTCCCCCTAGGTGCTCAGGGTGTAAACTTAGGATGATTCATATTCTCTCTGCTTGAAGTGCTTGAAGTATTGCTTGGCTTTGACTCTACCTTCTTGTAGCAGTTTATATTGGGGATTATGGTTTTAAAATTATGCATTCTAAAGGATTTTGGTATAAGATTGATACTTGTGTACTTGGGTTTTGGTATTGTGATTTTGAAGGATGTAACCAAACTTATTTCTGTTACTGCTGTAATAAAGTTATAAAATTTTCAAGTACTACTTTATGTATCTGTCTTGTAATATTCTGCTCTGTTTACTTATAATGCTTCATGGAAGTTAATGCATTCCCTTTGTGAATGACATTAACGGACATGGGGTGTTACACTTGGTATCAGAGCTGAAGGTTACCAGATTTGATAAAAAGATTTTGAATACTATTGTAACAACCCGGAAAATCTAAGCTAGTTTTAATTTTTTAATTTGGCTATTTTTAGTGGATTTCCAATATTTAAATTATTTTAAATAATAACGATGAAAAGAAGTTTGAATTGATGTTTGAAAATAAATATGATTATTTTAAATTATAAGCAAGGCCTGAAATGGCACGGTAGTTTCAAAATTTGAATTCAAGCTTTGACTAACTGTACCGGTGCAAAATAAAACGGATTTTAGTGAAATCAAAAATATTTAAATCTGTTAGTGAGTATCTTTCTAAGGAATCTGAAAAATCAAAATTTCATAGCGGGAGTCAGAAGTTATGGACAAATGAATTTTCAAAAAGGTCGCTATAGAAAATATATCGCCCTTGAAAATAGCATTTTGCAAACGACCTCGGAATCCGACGAAACCACTTTTGTTGGATCCGGGATGTCAAATTTTTGCTAGGTTTCAAATTTCATATTTTTTTAAGTTAATATGTGAGTGTGGCAAAGGAAAATGTGTTTGGTGAATTTATGTTAAATTGGATCGACCAGAAAATGGCCATTTTTGAAACGGTCTCAGAATTTGACGAAACTAGTTTTGTTGGGACCGTATCGTCAAAACATAGCTAGATTTATTTTTTGGGAATTTTTAGAATCAGTATGTGGCCCCGGCAAATTGAAATATACGTTCAAATCAAATATTGAATGTTTTATATTTTAATTTGAAGAAAAACTAGCTGAAATAGTCGAATGGGCCTACGAAACATATCCCATTGTGCTCGGAATGGGGGTATTTAGCTAGGGACGACAATCGTTGGGTTTGGATTGGAGTTCGTATGAGATGATGGGTATTTTTGGATTTTTAAAATATATAAATAAATAAATATAATCTGATTGGCCACCTCACTTTTCTCTCTCCCCGTATTCTCTCTCTCCCCATCGCGATGTACGGTGGAAACCGCTTCCCCCTTCCAGCCCCAATTCCGACCAATCCACGCCACGATAGCCCTCCCTCCAGTTGAACTTTTTTAAGAGCATCCTCCACTCTTCAAATCAAGACAAGCCGCTCCCTCTCTCGTCCCTGTACGAGGAGAACGACCTCCACGGAGTTGCCATCTTTCGAGCTCTGTTGTGCCTCCTGTGTCGCGTCGACCTGAGCAACTCCACCAGCGTCGTGAAGCCACTTCCAAGCCCTTCGACGCTGCATAACCTTATCGAAGCAACATTGCACGGATTGGTCGCAAAGTGGAAACCTAAATTTGAACATTTTCAGAAGGTAACGGTTTAAGATTATAGCACTTTAAAGCGCTACTGTTTTTGATTTCACTGTAAAAATCATATCTTTCTCGTTTGTTGACGAAATTCAGTGTAACAAGAGACAGCAGACTCGTGTGGACGTCTTCTACATTTTAGAAGAGACCGCATATTTTTCTGAGCCTTCTGCAATTTTTGGTGGAGTGGAACCCAATGTGAGATTTCTAAATTATAAACGATATGGAAAACAACGATGTATAAATTATATAGTCGATGTATGAGTTATACAAGCGTTGTACACCACATGTATAAGCGTCGTATAAGTTGTATGTTCAATGTATAAGTTATATATGCGTTGTATAAATTATATATGCGTTGAAATGATTGAAATGAAGTGAAATGAAATTGAAATATATTTATATACGAATATATATATACTCCCCTCGTCCATAGACCATGGACTATATTTATTGGTTGTGGTATTGTTTGAATTATTGGTTGGTGTGAAATTTGCTGAATATCATGAATGATTGATTTGAAATGATTGATTTTGGTTGAAATCCCAATAGGATTAGTATATGGGAAAATTCATCTACGTACGAACTAGATATTGAAAATCCCCATTGTCAAAAACCACGAAGTTTTAAGATAGAACGAGGACTCGTACTAGGGGCGGTCCCGGTTTTAACTACCCTGCTGTTACGCTGCCGAAAATTTCAATAATATTCATGTGTTAGAATAATTTTCATGTGTTGAAAACTATATTCATGTGTTGAATAGAAATTCATGTGTTGAGTAGAAATTCACGTGTTGAATGAAGTTCATGTGTTGAATAAATTCTTTGAAAGATAAAAATAACATTCATATTATATATATAGACTATATAAAATATTAGTATTTTAAATAAATTGTTTTATCACCAAAAATAACATTTTTACCTTACGTATGAACTATATAAAATAATTGTGTTTTAAAATAAATTGTTTTACAATAAAAATCACATTTTCATTATATAAATCACTATAGAAAATATTCGTGTGTTGAGTAAAAGACTAGAACGATTAAAATCATATTTTTATTGTGT
Organism: Allium sativum; assembly: GCA_030737875.1. Classification (NCBI taxonomy): domain Eukaryota; kingdom Viridiplantae; phylum Streptophyta; class Magnoliopsida; order Asparagales; family Amaryllidaceae; genus Allium; species Allium sativum. The sequence goes on along the minus strand of CM060913.1, from coordinate 414,112,183 downwards.
GTGTGAAGTTGAAAACATTCATGTGTTGAATATATAGATTGAACAATAAAATCTACATTTTTATTGTGAATATAAAGTGCTAAAAATATTCATGTGTTGAATAAATATTTTTGATGATAAAAATATCATTTTATCAAATATATAAATTGGATATGGTTTTGAAATCGAAGAATGAATTATATTTATATTTATATATAAATATAATTAAAATAAATCGAATAACAAAGCTGCAGTTCGTGCTTTGAGACCGTGATTTCAAACGATTAGTGCGGGAGATCCGACCAACGGATTTTCCCGAAACCAAAACCGTTGGGTTCGCTTTGGAAATATCTTTCCAACGACACCAACTTTGTGAAGATCCAACGGTTGGATTGTCTGGAACGTTTAATTCAAATCTGAAGAAAAACAGCGCCAGAATCGATTATATATATATATATAATTAAATTAAATCGAATAACGACGCTGCAGTTCGTATTATGAAATCGTAACTTCAAATGATTAGTGCAGGAGATACGACCGTCAGATTTTCCCAAAACTGAAACCGTTGGATTCATTTTGAAAAGATCTTTCTAATGATATAAAATTTGTGAAGATCCAACGGTTAGATTTTCAGATATGTGTGAATCAAATCTGAAGAAAAACAGCGCCACGACCGCGTTATAGCCTGAAGCATCGTTCGAATGAATTGGCTATTTTTAAATAAATAAAAATAGCGATAAATCATGATAAAATATTATAAATGATATGGAATGGAAATAATCTGAATTTGCTCGGTTTATGTGATATTTGATGGTTGAATGTGTTTGGCGTGAAAATTACATTAAAGAACAGAATTAGTGATATCGAATAATTTAACCATTGAAATGAATTGATTTGAGATTCTAAATACACTGAATTATTTGAAAAGGCCGATTGATTCTCATTTCAAATAGTTGATCGACGATTGAAAGTCGAAGATATTAAGACGGTGCAAGACCGATGATCTTCACATCGAATGGAGTGGTGCTACTGATGCTCATGATAGGAGTAGCTATCTTGAAGGGGCTGAAGTAGTAGCCGTCCGGACGTATATGTTGATTGTACGGATGTGCGAGGTATTGAGTGCCTCCGGTTTCGTTCAGACCCAGAACGAACTTGTAAATGGACTGTGTGTCTGACATTGGATTTTGTTCTGTGCTGATTGATCTCTATTTAATATATATCTGTTTGGCGGTGGAGAATTTATTCTCTTGCTTAACGCCCTTCTCTGAGACGTACGAGCTCAGAGGTTATATATCGATAGAAATCAGTCGCGTGGAGTGAATTGCCTATGTGGCACGCCTAAGTGGCAGATGATCAAGGCTTCTGTTGAAAAGCAAAGTCTTGTGGTTGATGATCAAAGCGCGGCCTGTGTGGCATAGCTTTGTGTATAGCGTTGTTTCGCGAGCCTCACACCCCGGTATGAGCCAGAAACGGGAGAGGACATCAGGGAGGACATGCGTTTTCTTCTAGCTAGGAGTGGTGCTTTGGGTTTTGCACGCCCGGGTATTTTACTTATGTGGATGATGGAAAGAGAGGCCTCAGTTAGTTCGGTCTCTTTGGAGCAGATGATTTGGTCGGATATGACCAGTGATGCCCCATAGGGCGGGGAAACGCAGTGTTCAGGCATTATAATCCACATCGATGGACCGGACCTGACGATCCAAGGGGCAGTTGCGGCTGTTCCTGAGGGGCGGGCTAGAGCATCTCGAATTCGGTAAGGATGATCCCTTGCCTTGGTTCATGATGGAAATCCAATTTCCAAATACGATACCGTGCGGTTTTGATTGTATACCTATATATGGCGACATAGTGGTATGGGGCATTAATACCATCTATGATTGATACTTATGATTTAAAATTGTTTTGAAACATATATACACTAGCAATAATATCAAATGATTTGTTTTGCTCATATCAAGCATATTTTGGCCATTATAAGGTAAAACTCTATCCTCCGGTTTGTGTTGCATTGTGTGATGGGAACTGAGTCTTATAATGGCTTCATTTTTATAAAAAGCATTGCGATATTTAAAAGATTTACTTGTTTTAAAGCACTGGCAATCCTATGGAGTAAACTCGTTCGACGAAAGTGGCATGGTCCTGTGATTAGCCATATTGTAAGATATGTTAAGTAGATTTCTCATACCTGTCCCATTACTGACTCGTAGTTTGTTTCACTTGCAAACTCGGGTGCCCTTATTTCTACATGGGCAGCCTTGTATTCAGGTTTTAGCAGGCTCTTTCTGGATAGCTGGAGCTGAAGATGGATTCTATCATTTATCTCTTTTTATGTTGTTCAGCTCCTGCTGTACATATTATGTTTAGATTTCCGCTGTAGACATTTATGTATAGCTGAACTATTTTTGTATTAAGTATGATCCTATATACTGTGTAACTCTGATGATTATGTTTATCCAGTGTATTCTATTGTACATTATCTGGTGTATTTATTTATTTATGTTCTGCTGTTATCTCTTTATGTGTTATATTCCAAAGATTACCCTTGCCACCGTCTTATCGGGGTTTGGGGTCGTCACAATCGTGGTATCAGAGCTTTGGTTAAGCTTAGTTCTGGAATATAACATATTAACGAACTCTTCAGAAATAGAACCAGTAGGTTCTAGGACGCGTAACTCTTTACAGATAGGATCAATAATATCTTAGTGTGAGCATAGCAGAATGAAATACCCGTCGATAGACGCATTTACATTCAAGTATATGTTTCTATGCTTTATAATCTCTTTTCTGTTGACTTGACACTTGGTCTTCTATTTTCAGAAGTACTAGAAAATGAGTGTCAGAAACAGAAGAAGGAATGCAGAACCAGATCTAGAAGCTCTATTAAATAAATATCTAAATCTGGGCGGAGTATCAATCTCGGGAAATGAATCCATTAGTTAAACCCAAGATTGGGTGCGGTATGCTGAAAGAATTCTTGAATGTTTCCAGCTGGGAGATGATCAGAAAAGATTAGTGGCATCTTGGGCACTCAAACACGAAGCTTTGTTCTGGTGGGAGACAATCATTAAGGATAATCCAGAAGGTGATATCACCTGGGGTAGGTTCAAAGAGATTTTTAGCGAAAGATTTACTCCTCCAGAAGCAACTGAGCGGTTATGTGATGAATTCTACTATCTGATACAAGGGGATATGAATATTCCAGAATATCATAAGAGATTCAATGAACTTTCTCGTTTTGCCCCGCATCTAACTCAAGATCCAAAGAGGAAGAATCTGAGGTTTATAAATGGTCTACAAAGAAAATTCCAGAATAAAGTAATGGTGCATGTAAAACTTCCTTTTTCTAAAATGATATACATGGCTTATCAGTATGAAGATCTAAATAATCGAGGTCTTTTAGTCGACGAAGAGGAAGTCAGTTCGAGCAGCAAAAGGAAAACTAAAACTGATAGCCCAGAGACAAGTACATAGGTTGAGCCAAGTAAGACGTCTAGAGTCAGAAAGAAGCCTCGATTCAATTGGAGAAAGGTAAAATCTGAGGAAGTGCCAATAACGACTGCCACATGCTCGAGCTGCAATAGGCGAGGACATTTGGCGATAAATTGTAAATCTTGGAATGAACGGAAGAAGGATAAATCTGAACCCAAGTGCAAGTTTCAAGAGAATAGAAGATGCAATCTTTGCCATCAGGCTGGCCATGTAAAGTAGGATTGTCGGCTATTAAAGAAACTGGAAATAGTACAAGTGAATGAAGTGGCAGAAACCTCTGAACCCTCAGCTAGTCAAGCAAGGCCAGATGTTTTAGAAGGCACGCTTACTGTCAAAAACATTCGAGTTAAAGTACTGTTTAATACAGGCGCGTCGCGAAGCTTTGTTGCAAAGAATGCGGTTAAGAAACTGGATTTGAATTTGAGAAAGCTCAAATCACCCATTACTGTCCATAATCCGGTGGGGGGTTCCCTCGATCTTAATTTGGTTTGCGGGGTTCCTGTTTCTTTTTCCTGCTATCGATTCCCTACTATCGTGATCGTCACGAATTTTACAGAGTTTAATCTTATTCTGGGAATGGATTGGTTAACCAAATATGAAGCTGAGGTTAAATGCGCCGACAGAGTCGTAAGGGCAAAGATTTAATCAGGCAATTATATAACCATTCCATGTGAAGGGCCGAATTCAGATAGAAAAGATTTTTGGTTAGCTTTGGATGTTTTCTCCTGCTCAATTAGAACCTGTTCCTGTCGTGAGGGAGAATATTCCGATCGACATTGAAAATATTCCTGTTGTCAAGAACTATGCGGATGTGTTCGAAGAAGTTGTTAGCTTACCTTCACAGAGAGAAATCAATTTCAAAATCTCTTTAATTCTGAATGCAAGGCTAGTAGTTCACGCTATTCGAAGAATGACCTTGAAAGAGAAAGAAGAGTTAGACAATCAAACTCGACAGCTAGTATGGAAAGGTCTGACCAAGCCTAGTTTCTCTGATTGGGGAGCAGTAGTGGTGTTTGTCCCAAGTCAGACGGTACCCTCAGATTATGTGTGGATTATCGTGACTTGAATAAGCAGACGCTGAAGAACAAATATCCATTGCCGCGAATTGATGATTTATTGGATCGATTGAATGGCGCACAAGTATTTTCCCGAATGGACCTAGCTATAGGTTTCCATCAGCTTCGTATTACCGAAGAGTGTGTTCCTTTGACAGCGTTCAGAGGTCCAGACTTATTCTACAAGTGGTTAGTAATGTCGTTCGGTTTATGTAACGCTCCATCTTATTTTGTCGATCTAATGAACCGGGTATTCAGAGAAGTGTTGAATAAATTTGTTCTGGTTTTCATTGATGATATATTGATCTTCTCTAATTCAGAAAGCGAGCATGAAAAACATTTGGAACAAGTGTTAGAAATTCTCAAAAAGAATGTTTTAAAAGCACAATTTTCCAAATGTATATTCTGGCAAGAAGAAGTCAAATTTCTTGGCCACGTCGTGTCAAAGCAAGGAATTTCAGTGGATCCCAGTAAAATCACTGCTATTCAGAATTGGAAACAGCCTCGTACACCCACAGAAGTCAGAAGTTTTCTCGGATTGGCCAGTTATTATCAGAAGTTCGTTACGAATTTTTCGAAGATATGCAGTCACTTAACAAAGCTTACTAAGGAACATTCGAGATTCAACTGGACTCCCGAATGTGAGGCAGCTTTCCAAGAGCTGAAGTTAAAATTGACAACTACTCCAGTGCTCACAATTATTGATGGCAATCAGGATTTAAAAGTCTGGACCGATGCTTCTAAAGAAGGCCTTGGCACGCTGTTAATGCAAAGAGGCCATGTAGTCGCTTTTGCTAGCCATCAATTGAAACCACATGAAAAGAATTTTGTAACTCACGATCTTGAATTTCTAGCTATCGTGTTTGCTATGAAAATTTGGGGGCATTATCTATTGGGTGAAAAGTTCGAATTATATAATGATCATCAATCATTGAAGTATTTATTCACCCAGAAAGATCTGAATATGAGGCAGCAGCGTTGGTTAGAATTTCTCGCGGCATATGATCTTGATATTTTATATACTCCGGGGAAAGCCAATGTGGTAGCTGATGCGCTCAGCAGGAAGAATGTGATCATCGCCAGTATTATCATTACACCATCATTGATTGATAAAATAGCTATTCTTCAGAAAGACGACAGTTTTATTAAGGAGATGATCAGAAGAATTCAAAAGGGCGAAGTTTCCAAGTGGATGGCGCAGGAGTTCTGAGTTATGTTCCCGACAATCTTAAACTTAAAAGAGAAGTAATGGACGAGAGCCACAAGTCCAAACTGAGCATCCACCCAGGGGTTAGTAAAATGTACAATGACCTCAAGCGAACTTTCTGGTGGAAGGCAATGAAAAGAGATATCTCTATATATGTTAGCCGGTGTTCCACCTGTCAGCAAGTCAAAAGCGATCAGCAGAAGCTCGCTGGATTGTTGCAACCTATAGAAATTCCAGGTGGAAAGTGGGAACAACTTTCTATGGATTTCATAAATGGTTTGCCCAGAACCAGGAAAGGAAATGACAGTATTTGGGTGATCGTAGATCTTTTCACGAAGACCGCCCATTTCATACCTGTCAAATCGAATAGAACTGCTCAGAGTCTGGCGCAGATTTATTTTAGAGAAATTGTTAGACTGCACGGAGTTCCCATGAGCATTGCTAGTGATCGTGACCTGATTTTTGCTAGTAAATTCTAGGAAGCATTCCAAGAAGAATTGGGAATGAAGCTGAATTTGAGCACCGCATATCATCCTCAAACAGATGTCCAAACTGAGAGGGTGAATCGTATTCTTGAAGATCTATTGCGGGCGTGTATTATTGATTTTGGCGGATCATGGGAAGACCATTTACATTTGGCTGAATTCTCGTATAACAACAGCTACCAGGCGAGCCTGAAAATATCTCCATTCGAAGTATTGTATGGTAGACTGTGTCGATCCCCTACTTGTTGGGTAGAACCTGGCAATAGACTCGTATTGGGGCCAGATATGATTCACGATGCTGCAGACAAAGTCGATTTCGTTAAGAAACGATTACCAGCTGCTCAAAGCCGACAGAAGAGCTATGCAGATAAGAGAAGAAGAGATATATCATTTGTTGTTGGCGACTATGTATATTTGAAGGTATCTCCGATGAGAGGAGTCATCCGATTCGGTAAAACGGGGAAATTGGCACCCAAATTTATTGGTCTGTTTCCTATTCTTGAACGGATTGGAACTCTCGCATATAGGGTTCAATTGCCTGAATGGTTGCCTGGAGTGCATGATGTATTTCATGTATCTCAACCGAGTAAGCATGTGCATGATCCAGATCTCGTTGTAGAAGAAGCCGCACAACAGTATTTGGAAATCACTCCAAAATTGGCAGTTAGAAGAGAGCCGATGAAGATCATTGGCAAAGAAACCAAAGAGCCGAGGAACAAAAAGGTTCACTTAGTCAAAGTGCAATGGAGTGGAGATCTGCGAGATTGTACTTGGGAAACTGAGGAAAGAATTAAGAAAGCCTATCCTAAGTGCAGGGTGGATGTCTCTGATTGACTCTGGTGCAAGGTACATTTAACATATTTTGCATTTTCCTTCTGTTCTTTACTTTGTTGTTGTCTTCTTTGCATGGATGTAAACTTATAATCATATAGTCTGAATGATTTTAAAAGAGTATATGAATTATTTGGTATGTTTTTGAAAAGTTAAAAAAAATTGATTGTTGGTTGTGTTGTGTGGTTGTGGATTCAATTAAGTAAATTATTAGAATGATAGCTAATTTAATCAATAAGAGAATGATGGTAAATTTATGCAATTAAATCAAGTATTGAACTGATTTAAAAATAGATAGAAATATATACATGTGCATTATATATGTTTGAACAGGTAAATGGATTAGCTGTTGAGTAAATAATTTATTTGCATGCCCGACAAATAGGTAAACCTTAATGAGTTGGTTGCGCAATTTTATTATTATATCAACTCCTGTGAATGCCATTGGATGCGGAGTGCTGGTTGTTCTGTGTGTAATAATAAACGTCGCCATAGGATAGCAACAATTAATTTTGAGCTACACTACATGGCATACTTATTGAAGATAGACATACTTCATCATATACCATATAAGCATTTGGAGCTTGTGTGACGAGGTTGAAGATTTACCATACGAGCGAGAGGCTTGTATGGCGATGACTATATTTTACAGGTTAAACTGATGACTGATATGGACCATATAAAATGTAACGGTAAATTGCTAGATTAATAAAAACACCACACGGGTCTAGAGATGACAACAAACATGTCTCTCTGGTCATTAAGGCACAAAAACCATTTATAGGGTGACGAGAATTTATTCTCTGGAGTTATGATATATACACATTCCCCTGTGGACACCGGAGTATATCACTATAAATACGTGCATGCTTATTAGGATTTACTGGGTACCTAATACGGCCCAATAAATTTCCAAACCCCTCCCCATACAAAGGAGGTTATGACGAATTTTTTTGAAAATTTAGGGTGTTAGCCAAATTTTTGAAGAATTTGAAAATTCTTAGAAATTGAAAAGTTGAAGAATGGTAGCCAGATTGAAAATAGAGTTGGTTAATTAAACCACTTTCGACTTTGTTCCTTTTCAGGGACGAAAATTTTTAAGTGGGGGAGAAAATACTATTTTCGAAAATGTTTTAAAAAGGAAGTATTTTCAAAAGTAAAGTTTATTTTGAAAAAAAAACATAATCCCCAAAAAGCCATATATCTGTCTTTCGATTCTCCGTTTTTGAATCTCTTTTCTTTCTTTTCAGCATGTCTGGAGAACAAAACATCCCTTATATCCCAGAGGGAGTCACCATACCCGGATGGTTCCCTAGATGTTTGGAGGCCACATCAGCCGCCGAAGGCCAAGGCAACGTTCCTCTAACTGTACCCATCGCTCCTCCTCCTCCTTCGCGCATGAATACTTTCCCGAAGACATGTAGAGATTTTCGAGCTATGGGCGGAAAGAACTTTAATGGGACTGAATCATTCTTGGAAGCAAGAAATTGGCTCAAGGAAACAGAAGATTTTTTCGTTATCTTCGAAGTGGATGATAGGTAGAAGATACAGTTGGCTGTATAGTTACTTAAAGATGAAGCCTCATTCTGGTGGGAGGTTACGAATGGAGAATGAGCAGTGGAGACTTGGATGGATTTCAAGCATAGGTTTGAGATGAAATTTCTCTCACGAGCAGAAGAGAATTTATACATGGAGAGGTTCTTGACGTTGAAGTAGGGGAATTTATCAATGAAAGAGTACGTCAACAAGTTCAATCAGTTGGCAAGATTCGGTTTAGACTTGGTGAACACACCTGATAAGAAGGCCCTGAAATTTGTTAAAGGTTTGAATGAGCGGCTACATGGGTTGGCTATGACCCACATTCCTATGGGGGCTACCTTCGAGAAATTGGTTGACATGGCATTGATGCATGAAGAGGTAGCCAAAAGTGAGAAAAAAGAGGAAAAGCTCAAAGGACCACAGAACAAGAAAGCGTGGCCCAAAAAGGAAACACAAAAGAAGGATGAAAAGTCTGAAGATAAGAAGGAGAAAAAGTGCTTTGCTCGTGGAAGCTTGACTCACCTGAACAAGGATTGAAGAAAGAGGAAGGGCACTTGCTTCAAATGTGGTGAGATGGGACACTTCACTAGGGACTGCCCGAAGAAACGAGGGCAAGAGAAGAGGACAGGATCTACTTCTTAAGGGTAGGTGAATGCTCTCGTGGCTGGTGGATAGGATAGAGATAGGAAATTTTTTGTAGAAGGTTTAATTTCCTTATTTGATTATTGAGTTAAAACTCTTTCTGATTCTGGCATTTTGATTCTCTAATTGAGACTCTGCACTTTAATACTAGTCTTGTTTCTGATCCCGCTATAGTCTCAAACCCCATAAGGTTTAAGACTCATCTCTTTGTGATAGGTTGGGGTTTGAGGGTATCTGTGTTGGGCGTTAAGTTGACTATGACGCATACATTTTGGGTTTTATGGGAAATGGTGGGGTTTTATCATGCTTAGATTCCTAAGAATCATTTGATAATCTGATCTGTACCAGTAGTCTGTAAGTATCTGAATATTTCTGAAAAGGACAGGGTTTTTTACTCGAAGCATGAAGTAGATTTCCCGTTTTGATATTGTTTAATGGGAGTAATTCTCTGAGTGTCAATCTGATGTTGATTTCAGTCTTCGGGGTTGATACTTAGAGATTTATTCTCTTAACCGATGTCTAATGGGAACAAAACTTTTGTTTTAATTGTACTTGCTTCTATCACTCGGCTATATCCTATCGATCAAGTTTTCGACCGTTAGGTAGAAACTAATGGGTGTAAAAATGCTTTTGAGACATGTTACGTTTGATGGTTGCAAGTGGATGCAAGTGGTTGCTAGTGGTTGCTTGTGGATGCATATACACACACTAGGCACTAGATCGGCTCAAAAGCACTCTCATACTACATATGGATGTGTGTGCATTTTTCAATTTTTGTGGATGAAAAATGATTGACTCATCACATGGATTCTGCGGTTGGATGAATGGTTATGCACTCATATAGAAATGATGTGTATCAAATAGGATGTCTTGCATACATAATTGGACTCATGGCACTAACATAATTTGTATTGAGGAGGTCAACTGAATCAGTAGACTGCCTGATCTTTGCATTAGATAAGAGACATATACACACACTTTTGCATATGTTCATACAACATTAGAAGTTTTCTTAGGACAACGGATGCTTGTGGATGATGGTTGAGTTGACGGATGATTGGATGGTAGGACACATTCTTCTTAACTTAGAGATTTCGGGGACGAAATCCTTTAAGGAGGGGAGAATGTAACACCCCATATTTTCTATGAACATAAAAGTAACAAAACAAAGTATACTTAATATTTAAAAGAAGAATTAAGGGAAACGGGTTACGCCATTTCATTCGTCTTGGAATTCTGCTTGAGATAGAGTTTGCGTAAATCGGACTCCGTATGAAGAAGTTATGGCTTTCAGAAGTTTCAGAAAATTAAAATTAATTAAAATAGCTCAGTTCTGAATTCAAAATTCGAATTCAAACGCAGAACAGGGTTGGCGGGATTTTTCCCGCCCAGGGGCCAGGTCGACCTACCCTATATAGGTCGACCAGGGTGTCGACCTCCCCCTATAGGTCGACCTATTTCAGATCCTAGGCAGATTCAGATTTTTGTATCTGGACTTGTTTTCTGGATAGGTTGTAACAACCCGGAAATGCGAGCCAGTTTAAATTTTTTATTTTGGCAATTTTAGCGAATTTTGAACATTTAAAAAGAATTATTTTAAATAATATTGACGAGAAATTTATTTTGAATGGAATTTGAACGTATATATTATATAGATCGTCGTTAGAATATAAATAATTATTTATAATTATAAAAAGAATTGAAATGGCGCGGTAGTTCGATAATTCGATTTCAAACTTCAATTGAACATACCGGGTGCAAAATAAACCGGATTTTAGTGAAACCAAAAATATTAGAATCTATTTGAGAATATCTTTCCAACGAATCCGAAAAATTGAAATTTCATAGCGGGAATCAAAAGATATGTCCAGTTGAAAATTCTGAATAGTCGCTATGGAATTCAGGCCCTTAAAAATGGAAATTTTGCAAACGACCTCGGATTTCGACGAAACCACTTTTGTTGGGTCCGTGATGTAAAGTTATTGCTAGATTCCAAATTTCATAATTTTTTGAATCAATATGTGAGCGTGGCAAAGGAAAACGCGTTTGACCAGTTTAAGTTGATTTTAATCGACTGGAAAATAGCCATTTTTCAAATGGTCTTAGAATTCGATGAAACTAGTTTTGTTAGGACTATATCGTCAATACGAAGCTAGAAAATATTTTTCTGGAATTTTTAGAGTTCGTATGTGACCCCGGTAAATTGAAATGCGCGTTCAAATTCAATATATAGAGTTATATGTGGATTTTAACGGAAACTGATCGAAACGATCGAATCAGCCTACGATACATATCCCATTGTGTTCGGAATAGGGGTAATTAGCTAGGGACGATAGTCGGTGGGCTCAATTTCGAGTTCGAAGTTTAAAGTAACCTTTTAGAAATTAAAATAATAAAAAATATATATTTTTTCAATTAAAATCCCTATAACTTCTCTCCCTCTCTCCTTACAGAGCAGTGGAACAAATTAAAAACAAAACAAAAAAGAAGAAGGGGGAAAACGCTCAGCCCCCTCTTCGATCCCGTTCGCCAGCACTGGCGTGGACCACCGCGCCACCCGACCTTGGCGCCCCCCCCCCCCCCCCCACTTCGACCTCCCCTCCATCTCCTCGTTCCCCTCTCCTCCCTCCTCAAGCGACGCAACCGAAGCACCCAAACCCCTGTAGCCCTAAACCGCGTTCCACCCCTCAGCGCCGGAGCCACCTTAAGCCGCCTCCGCCAGTTCCTGCCACGAAACCGAAGCCTCCTGCGCCCCGGAACCGAACACCGCTTCAGACCTCCCTCCTTCGCCTGAGTGTCGACGCGCAAGGCCTCCTCCCCTTCTCGGTTCAACAGTAAACCGCCCAGCCCTCTCCTCCGTTAAAGTACAGTGAGTTTTCCTTAATTTTATTTCGTTTCATTAATATAAAAATCTATTTTTTTTTATATATATCCTCGAATAAAAACATAAAAATATGATTTTTAATTATTGTTTATTCATGAAAGTAAAATGATGATGTTTATGCATGAAATCAAAAATATGATCTTGGCTTAGTAAAAATATAATTTTTATTATACAGGAAGGTTAAAAATATAATTTTTATATTATAGAAAGGGTGAAAATATAATTTTCATATTATATAGATAATAAAAATATAATCTTTTATATTGTAGAAGTATAAAAATATAATTTTTATATAGATAAGATAGTAAAAATATCATCTTTATATATGTAACGAAATAAAAATCTGATTTTTATATATTGAATAACGAAATAAAAATCTAATTTTTATATATTGAATAGCGAAGTAAAAAATGTGATTTTTATATATTGAATAGCGAAGTAAAAAATTCGTTTTTTTATATTGAATAGCGAAGTAAAAATTCGATTTTTATATATTGAATAGCAAAGTAAAAATTCAATTTTTATATATGTAGTGAATACGGATGACGAAAGTGACGAAAGAAGAAACGGCAGAGATTTTCTACATATGAAGAGTCGAGACATTTGGATTAGCTAGCTGGTGAGAACTTCTCACTTTAAAATTTATTTTTCTAGTTATAAATACATATACTAAGATGCAGACGGTGTTTAGTAGCACCCGACACCCGTCATCCACAGACCATGGATGGCTTGTATGTTTGATTGTTTGTTGTGATGAAAATTGATTGTGTGATGTGGAATAAAATAAAATATTTATATAGTTAAAAATATTTTATCGTTAAAAATATAATTTTTAACGTGAATATAAATCAATAAATATTCATTTACAAATCGAACAATTTGTTTATGTACACTGATTTGACTGACATTGATTGGGACGATAAATTTTACATATCGCCCAACTGCACAAATAAAATCTGTGTTTGATTGTTTGAAACCCCACACGGGTATTGGGATAAAATACGACATACACTAATCCCAGTAATTAGTTATATGTCGATCGATTGATTGACAGGCTGTTATAAGCGTTAAATATCTATATTTGATGCTTATACAGTGTAGTGCACTTTGGATGATGGTTGATTATTTATCGTTGCTATTATATACATGTGTTATATGGGATCCATATAATTAACTTTATATGGTGATTGATTGGGCCTCATTCCAATTTAGAAAATAAAGTATATTATAAAATAAAGGTTCATGTGTTGACCGTACTCATCCGTTGAGATTAGTCATGTGTTGAACGAAATATTTTAACAATAAAATTTGTATCTTTATCTTTATAAAATAAAGGTTCATGTGTTGACAGTACTCATCCATTGAGATTAGTCATGTGTTGAACGAAATATTTTAACAATAAAATTTACATCTTTGTTAGATATAAAATTAGAAACTAACTGGAAAATAGATAAGATGAGTGATCTCCAGGATATTGTTCTGATGTTGGTTTCGGCCTTCATGGTTAATATTCAGGGAATCGTTCTCTTACTACTTTACGGTTGGAGTCTGATTTGAAATCAAACGATAGAGACCATAATTTTTATAAAATATATTAAATAACAAAAATAGTCTCACTTGGACAATACCCATCCGTTGAGATTAGTCATGTGTTGACAAAAATATAGATTCATGTATTGAATAGAATAAATATTCATTTGTTGAATAGAATAACGGAATTATTGAAATATATAAAGCCGTGTTGATTAGAGATGCGCTATTTTGACGCGAACGATATTTATATCGATTATAAACGAATTTGAATTGAATTGAATAGAAAACGAATTTGAATTGAATAGAATAGAAAACGAATTTGAATTGAATTGAATAGAGAACGAATTTGAATTGAATTGAATAGAAAACGAATTTGAATTGAATTGAATAGAAAACGAATTTGAATTGAATTGAATAGAAAACGAATTTGAATTGAATTGAATAGAGAACGAATTTGAATTGAATTGAATAGAAAACGAATTTGAATTGAATTGAATAGAAAACGAATTTAAATTGAATTGAATAGAAAACGAATTTGATTTGATTTGAATAGAAAACGAATTTGAATTGAATTGAATAGAAAACGAATTTGAATTGAATTGAATAGAAAACGAATTTGAATTGAATTGAATAGAAAACAAATTTGAATTTAATTGAATATAAAACGAATTTGAATTGAATTGAATAGAAAACGAGTTCGAATTGAATTGAATATATAACGAATTCAAATTGAATTGAATATATAACGAATTCGAATTGAATTGAATTGAAAACGAATTGAAATAGAATAAAAATCGATTTGAAATGGATTCAAATTGAATCAAAATTTGAATTAAAACTGAAATGAATTTAAAACGAATTCATAAGGAAAAATTCAATTTTGATTTGAATTGGAAATGGAAGTTGAAATGTTTTTGAAATGAATTTAAAACTATTTATAAAATTCGTTTTAAATAGTAATTGACAAAATATATATTATATATATTATATATACAATATAATGGCCTGAATAGAACGCGCCATGCCGCGACAATTCGTAAATTTCGACCATTGACTTCGAACGGACATTACGGGCGATCCGACCGTCGGATTCTCCTAAAACCGGAACTGTTGGGTTCGTATCGAAAAGAGCTTTCTAACGAATATTAGAAATTAGAAATATAACGGTTGGATTAGGAGATACGTTCAAATAAAATTTGGAAAGGGTCGCTGTAAGTGCAGTTCGATGGCCGTTGTTGGAAATCGACTATACAGGCCTTGATAAAATTGTTAAAAATATCAATAATTTGTGTAAAATCATAAGAAATGATTTGGGAAAAATTAGGATGAAAAACTCCATATTTGAAAAGATAAAAATAGTTTTTTATCGAAATGAACTAGTTTTGAACTAAAATTAAAACCCATTTATTCTTAAAATAAATAAATTGGATTTGAAATGGGTTGTAAATAGAATTGATTTGTGGGTTTATCGTGAAGGGTGTTTTAAATGACACTTGTTCTTTAACCCGATAAATAAATAGAATGTGATTTGGGTTTGTCGTGAACTGTGTTTTAAAAGACATTAGTTCTTTAACCCAGTAAAAGGAGTTTTAATGAACCTATAATTAGATTGAAATATGAATTGATAATCTAAATTATCAAATTTAGAAATTGAGCGAGAATGGAGTATCACCAGTTTTGCTCAAAAGCGATAGTTAAATCTTTGATTAGATTTGAACATGAAATGGTAATTAATTTTACCGATAACACCGTGGGGTTAGATATGGAGTATTACCAGTTTTGCTTCATGGGATGAATAGATTGGGATTGGGAAATAAAATAAATAATTACTTCGGAGTGGTTCGCTAATCTCGACTAGTTTGGAAAACCATAATTTGGTTTGAAATGATCATCCAAAGGAAGTTTAAAGAATAAATTCAAAGATTTTGTCTTGGATAAAATTAATGGGAACCTTTCCCTAAGAATATGAACTTTAGAAACTAGCTGTAGGTTAGCTAAGAAGAATGGTTTCCTGGGTATTGATCTGATGTTGGTTTCGGCCTTCGGGGTTAATATTTGGGAAATTGTTCTCTTGCTAATTTGCAGTTAGTGACTAATGAATTGGAATGAGGCGTATGTTGTGTTTGTGTAACATTTGTTTTAATATAAGCGGGTTGTTCGGAAAGGCCGGGTTTATACCCATTCTGAATAACCGATTCGACGATAACTCGAAGATGAAGACGGTGGTCGAAGACTGGAAGTCTTCACATCGTTTGGAAAATAACTGATGATCCTGATTGGGCTGTACACCCAAGAGGATGGAATTAGTCGGTGGTCATCCAGACGTACTTGGAGATCGATGGATATGCGAGGAAAGTGCCTCCGGTTTTGTTCTGACCCAGAACGAACTTGTAAATGGATTGTGTGTCTGACATTGGATTTTATTCTATGTTGATTGATCTCTATTAAATATACATCTGTTTGGCGGCGGAGAATTTATTCTTTTGCTTAACGCCCTTCTTTGAGACGTACGAGCTCAGAGGTTGTATATCGATGGACATCAGTTGCATGGCATGAATTGCCTGTGTGGCATGCTGAGTTACATGGATCAAGGCTTCTATTGAAAAGCAAAGTCTTGTGGTTGATGATCAAAGCACAGCCTACGTGGCAGCTTTGTGTATAGCGTGGATTCGCGAGCCTCACACCTCGGTATGAGTTAAAAACGGGATACGGACCGCTGGGAGGACACGACGTTTCTTTCTAGCTATGGTGGTGTCGGTGACCTACCAGCCCTGACATTTATATCTACTTTTCACCTCTGTGATTGTTGGAATGCAAGGCGCCTCGATTATAGGTCTTTAAGGACCGGGAAACGTGTGTTTAGGAATTGCCAATCCTCAAACATAAGAGAGGACCGGCCCAGCCGATCCAAGGGTTACCCAGTGTGCGTAGTCCTGAGCATTTGCTAGAGTGTCTCGAAAGCGGAGAGGAGCTTGCCCCTTGCCTCGACTCATGACGGAAATCCAATTTCCAATACGTGTATCTCGGTTTTATTTTTAGATCCTAGTATGGCGACATGATAGATGGTACCCATGCCGCCTAGGATTGATATTTATGATTGAAATTGTTTTGACACTATACACTTATTATAGTATCAAATGATTTGTTTTAAAACGTACCAAGCATGTTTGGCTATTATAAGGGAAAACCCTATCCTCCAGCTTGCGCTGCATTGTGTGATGGGTCCTGGGTCTTATAATAGCTTCATTTTTCGAAAAAGCATTGCGTTGTTTATTCTATGCACTGGTATTCTTGGGAGGAAATCCGTTCCGTGTTATACGGCGTGGTCCCTAGAATTACTCTCTTTTAAAGTAAAGCTTTAAATAACTGTTTTAGTTCTCACACTAGTCACATGACTGACCTGGAGTTTATTATTTTAACCTTAACTCTAGGTGCCCCTATTTTTCACACGGGCAGCTAGTAGTTTTGGTTTTGCAGATTTATATTCATAGGATCCTGGTTTACAGCTGGAATGATATCCGAAAAGCTCTGTATCCGTATATCACCTTCAGTTGTGCTTGTATTATTTTCCGCTGCTTTGTAATTTATCGTAATCTCTGATATTTAGCGAATGTAATATATTCAATTATACTCTGTATATTCTTGTATCTGATGGAATTGTTGTAATAACAATGAAATGTTCTACCGTCTGCATTCTAATTTGTCCTGTTCTCAAACGATCAGGGATTTCGAACGGTCTAGATCGGTTTAACGACTGATTCGGATCGAGCGAAATTCCATGTCGTCGCATTTGGAATCAGAGCTTTGGTTTACAGAGCTCGAGAACGAGACACATTAGAACCATACAAAAGAATTCATCAGATATTGGATTAGTAATATCCAATTAGAATGACTCGTTAGAGATAGGATCAGTAGTATCCTAGAACGAGTGTGAAGAGTATATTTTTCAAATGAAAACAAATTTTGTTTTGAAATTTAAATCGTTTTATACGTATTTGAATATTTATTATTTTGAATTTGGGCAATCGAGTATATAAAGGTTTCGCGTATACGCGTCATGAACGTATATTCGAAGTTTTAATATACTGGATAGATATAGAATCATGCTATAGTCGCCCGGAGATGATTCTGATGATTGTAGCTACATCATCAGAATTTATGTTCGTATTTCGAAGGTGTGACTTCTATATATTTCCATTAGACTGGTGTGAGAACCAAAACTTATATAACTAGATTTATTGTTGTGATTTGGCATCAAAAATGTGATTTTTGTATATATATCAAAGTTATGAATTTGAAACGTTAATCCACTAATTGATTGATGTTTGTGTTGTCTGTTTATTTGTTTGATAATTTTGAACCATTATGCCTAATTGTACCAAATATTGAACTGTATTGAAAATTGGTCGCATTTTCATGCATATACATGTACTTACATTGAACAGGTCATAGCAAGGAGGCTAGAGCAAAGAAATAAAATTGTTTGCCCGACAAATAGGTACATATTTACTATAATTTACTGTTTTGTTTGGGTGATGATGATTTTATGAGCCGATTGGCTAGCCGCTTGGCTTTTTCTTTTTGAGATCAGAAGGCCTGTATGGCAATTTCGGGATTTTCCCGTGGCTCCCGGTGCAGGGGAGGTTATGGCGAAATTTTTGAAAATTTAGGGTGTTAGCCAAATTTTTGAAGAATTTGAAAATTCTCAGAAACTGACAAGTTGGAGAATGGAAGCCAGATCGAACGTAGAGTTGATTAATCAAACCACTTTCGACTTTGTTCCTTTTCGAGGACGAAAAGTTTTAAGTGGGGGAGATTGTAACAACCCGGAAATGCGAGCCAGTTTAAAAATTTTATTTTGGCAATTTTAGCGAATTTTGAACATTTAAAATGAATAATTTTAAATAATATCGATGAGAAATTTATTTTGAATGGAATTCGAACGTATATATTATATAGATCTTCGTTAGAATATAAATAATTATTTATAATTATAAAAAGAATTGAAATGGCGCGGTAGTTCGATAATTCGATTTCAAACTTCAATTGAACATACCGGGTGCAAAATAAACCGAATTTTAGTGAAACCAAAAATATTAGAATCTATTTGAGAATATCTTTCCAACGAATCCGAAAAATTGAAATTTCATAGCGGGAACCAAAAGATATGTCCAATTGAAAATTCTGAATAGTCGTTATGGAATTCAGGCCCTTAAAAATGGAAATTTTGCAAACTACCTCGGATTTCGACGAAACCACTTTTGTTGGGTCCGTGATGTAAAGTTATTGCTAGATTCCAAATTTCATAATTTTTCGAATCAAAATGTGAGTGTGGCAAAGGAAAACGCGTTTGACCAGTTTCAGTTGATTTTAATCGACTGGAAAATAGCCATTTTTCAAATGGTCTCAGAATTCGACGAAACTAGTTTGGTTAGGACCGTATCGTCAATACGAAGCTAGAAAATATTTTTCTAGAAATTTTAGAGTTCGTATGTGACCCCGGTAAATTGAAATGCACGTTCAAATTCAATATATAGAGTTATATGTGGATTTTAATGGAAACTGATCGAAACGATCGAATCAGCCTACGATACATATCCCATTGTGTTCGGAATAGGGGTAATTAGCTAGGGACGACGGTCGGTGGGCTCAATTTCGAGTTCGAAATTTAAAGTAACCTTTTAGAAATTAAAATAATAAAATATATATATTTTCAATTAAAATCCCTATAACTTCTCTCCCTCCCTCCTTACAGAGCAGTGGACCAAATTAAAAACATAAAAAAAAGAAGGGGGAAGAACGCTCAGCACACCCCCTCCCCCCCCCCCCCCCCGATCCCGTTCGCCAGCACTGGCGTGGACCACCGCGCCACCCGACCTCGGCGCCCCCTCCCCACTTCGACCTCCCCTCCATCTCCTCGTTCCCCTCTCCTCCCTTCTCAAGCGACGCAACCGAAGCACCCAAACCCCTATAGCCCTAAACCACGGTCCACCCCTCAGCGCCGGAGCCACCTGAAGCCGCCTCCGCCAGTTCCTGCCACGAAACCGAAGCCTCCTGCGCCCCGGAACCGAACACCGCTTCAGACCTCCCTCCTTCGCCTGAGTGTCGACGCGCAAGGCCTCCTCCCCTTCTCTATTCAACAGTAAACCGCCCAGCCCTCTCCTCCATTAAAGTACAGTGAGTTTTCCTTGATTTTATTTCGTTTCATTAATATAAAAATATGTTTTTTTATATATATCCTCGAGTAAAAACATAAAAATATGATTTTTAATTGTTGTTTATTCATGAAAGTAAAATGATGATGTTTATGTATGAAATCAAAAATATGATCTTGGCTTAGTAAAAATATAATTTTTATTATACAGGAAGGTTAAAAATATAATTTTTATATTATAGAAAGGATGAAAATATAATTTTCATATTATATAGATAATAAAAATATAATCTTTTATATTGTAGAAGTATAAAAATATAATTTTTATATAGATAAGATAGTAAAAATATCATCTTTATATATGTAACGAAATAAAAATCTGATTTTTATATATTAAATAACGAAATAAAAATCTGATTTTTATATATTGAATAGCGAAGTAAAAATGTGATTTTTATATATTGAATAGCGAAGTAAAAATTCGATTTTTATATATTGAATAGCGAAGTAAAAATTTGATTTTTATATATTGAATAGCAAAGTAAAAAATTCAATTTTTATATATGTAGTGAATACGGATGACGAAAGTGACGAAAGAAGAAACGGCGGAGATTTTCTACATATGAAGAGTCGAGACGTTTGGATTAGCTAGCTGGTGAGAACTTCTCACTTTAAAATTTCTTTTTCTAGTTATAAATACATATACTAGGATGCAGACGGTGTTTAGTAGCACCCGACACCCGTCATCCACAGACCATGGATGGCTTGTATGTTTGATTGTTTGTTGTGATGAAAATTGATTGTGTGATGTGGAATAAAATAAAATATTTATATAGTTAAAAATATTTTATCGTTAAAAATATAATTTTTAACGTGAATATAAATCAATAAATATTCATTTACAAATCGAACGATTTGTTTATGTACACTGATTTGACTGCCATTGATTGGGACGATAAATTTTACACATCGCTCAACTGCACAATTAAAATCTGTGTTTGATTGTTTGAAACCCCACACGGGTATTGGGATAAAATACGACATACACTAATCCCAGTAATTAGTTATATGTCGATCGATTGATTGACAGGCTGTTATAAGCGTTAAATATCTATATTTGATGCTTATACAGTGTAGTGCACTTTGGATGATGGTTGATTATTTATCGTTGCTATTATATACATGTGTTATATGGGATCCATATAATTAACTTTATATGGTGATTGATGGGCCTCTTTCCAATTTAGAAAATAAAGTATATTATAAAATAAAGGTTCATGTGTTGACCATACTCATCCGTTGAGATTAGTCATGTGTTGCACGAAATATTTTAACAATAAAATTTGCATCTTTATCTTTATAAAATAAAGGTTCATGTGTTGACAGTACTCATCCATTGAGATTAGTCATGTGTTGAACGAAATATTTTAACAATAAAATTTACATCTTTATTAGATATAAAATTTGAAATTAACTGGAAAATAGATAAGATGAGTGGTCTCCTGGATATTGATCTGATGTTGGTTTCGACCTTCGGGGTTAATATTCAGAGAACCGTTCTCTTACTACTTTACGGTTGGAGTCTGATTTGAAATCAAACGATAGATACCATAATTTTTATAAAATATATTAAATAACAAAAATAGTCACATGTGGACAGTACTCATCCGTTGAGATTAGTCATGTGTTGACAAAAATATAGATTCATGTATTGAATAGAATAAATATTCATTTGTTGAATAGAATAACGGAATTATTGAAATATATAAAAGCCGTGTTGATTAGAGATGCGCTATTTTGACGCGAACGATATTTATATCGATTATAAACGAATTTGAATTGAATTGAATAGAAAACGAATTTGAATTGAATCGAATAGAAAACGAATTTGAATTGAATTGAATAGAAAACGAATTTGAATTGAATTGAATAGACAACGAATTTGAATTGAATTGAATAGAAAACGAATTTGAATTGAATTGAATAGAAAACGAATTTGAATTGAATTGAATAGAAAACGAATTTGAATTGAATTGAACAGAAAACGAATTTGAATTGAATTGAATAGAAAACGAATTTGAATTGAATTAAATAGAAAACGAATTTGAATTGAATTGAATAGAAAACAAGTTCGAATTGAATTGAATATATAACGAATTCAAATTGAATTGAATATATAACGAATTCAAATT
Source organism: Allium sativum (assembly GCA_030737875.1). NCBI lineage: Eukaryota > Viridiplantae > Streptophyta > Magnoliopsida > Asparagales > Amaryllidaceae > Allium > Allium sativum. The sequence continues at coordinate 414,090,190 of CM060913.1, read as the reverse complement.
GAATTGAATTGAAAACGAATTGAAATAGAATAAAAATCGATTTGAAATGGATTCAAATTGAATTAAAATTGAAATGAATTTAAAACGAATTCATAAGGAAAAATTCAATTTTGATTTGAATTGGAAATGGAAGTTGAAATGTTTTTGAAACAAATTTAAAACTATTTATAAAATTCGTTTTAAATAGTAATCGACGAAATATATATTATATATATAATATAATGGCCTGAAAAGAACGCGCCGCGCCGCGGCAGTTCTTAAATTTCGACCATTGACTTCAAACGGACATTACGGGAGATCCGACCGTCGGATTCTCCTAAAACCGGAACCGTAGGGTTCGTATCAAAAAGAGCTTTCTAACGAATATTAGAAATTTGAAATCTAACGGTTGGATTTGGAGATACGTCCAAATCAAATTTGGAAAGGGTCGATGTAAGTGCAGTTCGATGGCCGTTGTTGGAAATGGACTGTACGGGCCTTGATAAAATTATTAAAAATATCAATAATTTGTGTAAAATCATAAGAAATGATTTGGGAAAAATTGGGATGAAAAACTCCATATTTGAAAAGATAAAAATAGATTTTTATCGAAATGAACTAGTTTTGAACTAAAATTAAAACCCATTTATTTTTAAAATAAATAAATTGGATTTGAAATGGGTTGTAAATAGAATTGATTTGTGGGTTTATCGTGAAGGGTGTTGTAAATGACACTTGTTCTTTAACCCGATAAATAAATAGAATGTGATTTAGGTTTGTCGTGAACTGTGTTTTAAAAGACATTAGTTCTTTAACCCAGTAAAAGAAGTTTTAATGAACCTGTAATTAGATTGAAATGTGAATTGATAATCTAAATTATCAAATTTAGAAATTGAGCGAGAATGGAGTATCACCAGTTTTACTCCAAAGCGATAGTTAAATCTTTAATTAGATTTGAACGTGAAATGGTAATTAATTTTACCGATAACACCGTGGGGTTAGATATGGAGTATTACCAGTTTTGCTTCATGGGATGAATAGGTTGGGATTGGGAAATAAAATAAATAATTACTTCGGACTGGTTCGCTAATCTCGACTAGTTTGGAAAACCATAATTTGGTTTGAAATGATCATCCAAAGGAAGTTTAAAGAATAAATTCAAAAAATTTGTCTTGGATAAAATTAATGGGAACCTTTCCCTAAGAATATGAACTTTAGGAAGTAGCTGTAGGTTAGCTAAGAAGAATGGTTTCCTGGGTATTGATCTGATGTTGGTTTCGGCCTTCGGGGTTAATATTTGAGAAATTGTTCTCTTGCTAATTTGCGGTTAGTGACTAATGAATTGGAATGAGGCGTATGTTGTGTTTGTGTAACATTTGTTTTAATATAAGCGGGTTGTTCGGAAAGGCCGGGTTTATACCCATTCTGAATAACCGATTCGAAGATAAGTCGAAGATGAAGACGGTGGTCGAAGACTGGAAGTCTTCACATCGTTTGGCTAATTACTGATGATCCTGATTGGGCTGTACACCCAAGAGGATGGAAATAGTCGGTGGTCGTCCAGACGTACTTGGAGATCGATGGATATGCGAGGAAAGTGCCTCCGGTTTCGTTCAGACCCAGAACGAACTTGTAAATGGATTGTGTGTCTGACATTGGATTTTATTCTATGTTGATTGATCTCTATTAAATATACATCTGTTTGGCGATGGAGAATTTATTCTTTTGCTTAACGCCCTTCTCTGAGACGTACGAGCTCAGAGGTTGTATATCGATGGACATCAGTCGCATGGCATGAATTGCCTGTGTGGCATGCTGAGTTACATGGATCAAGGCTTCTGTTGAAAAGCAAAGTCTTGTGGTTGATAATCAAAGCACAGCCTATGTGGCTGCTTTGTGTATAGCGTGGATTCGCGAGCCTCACACCTCGGTATGAGTTAAAAACGGGATACGGACCGCTGGGAGGACACGACGTTTCTTTCTAGCTATGGTGGTGTCAGTGACCTACCAGCCCTGACATTTATATCTACTTTTCACCTTTGTGGTTGTTGGAATGCAAAGCGCCTCGATTATAGGTCTGTAAGGACCGGGAAACGTGTGTTTAGGAATTGCCAATCCTCAAACGTAAGAGAGGACCGGCCCAGCCGATCCAAGGGTTACCCAGTGTGCGTAGTCCTGAGCATTTGCTAGAGTGTCACGGAAGCGGAGAGGAGCTTGCCCCTTGCCTCGACTCATGACGGAAATCCAATTTCCAATACGTGTATCTCGGTTTTATTTGTAGAGCCTAGTATGGCGACATGATAGGTGGTACCCATGCTGCCTAGGATTGATATTTATGATTGAAATTGTTTTGACATTATACACTTATTATAGTATCAAATGATTTGTTTTAAAACGTACCAAGCATGTTTGGCTATTAAAAGGGAAAACCCTATCCTCCGGCTTGCGTTACATTGTGTGATGGGACCTGGGTCTTATAATAGCTTCATTTTTCGAAAAAGCATTGCGCTGTTTATTCTATGCACTGGTATTCTTGGGAGGAAACCCGTTCCGTGTTATACGGCGTGGTCCCTTGAATTACTCTCTTTTAAAGTAAAGCTTTAAATAACTGTTTTAGTTCTCACACCAGTCACATGACTGACCTGGAGTTTATTGTTTTAACCTAAACTCTGGGTGCCCCTATTTTTCACACGGGCAGCTAGTAGTTTTGGTTTTGCAGATTTATATTCACAGGATCCTGGTTTACCGCTGGAATGATATCCGGAAAGCTCTGTATCCGTATATCACCTTCAGTTGTGCTTGTATTATTTTCCGCTGCTATGTAATTTATTGTAATCTCTGATATTTATCGAATGTAATTTATTCAATTATACTCTGTATATTCTTGTATCTGATCGAATTGTTGTAATAACAATGAAATGTTCTTCCGTCTGCATTCTGATTTGTCCTGTTCTCAAACGATCAGGGGTTTCGAACGGTCTAGATCGATTTAACGACTGATTCGGATCGAGCGAAATTCCATGTCGTCACATAGATTCTTTGGCTCCTAAGCTATTTAAACGCCCCTAAACCCCACTTTCTTTGCACACCAAACCATTGTAACGCTATGCTGCCTCAATTCTAATTAAAATAAATCAATGGTGTCTCAACTCTATTGAAATTTAAGCTAGAACTAGTGCTTCTTCTTCTTCCAATCTAAATAGGATTAAAAGAGAACAACTACAACCCTTTTTCTTTTATAATCCAACCAAGGTGAGTACAGTTATTTTCAGATATGAAATTTAATTATGATCTTGACATGGTTATAAATCTAAATTTGAGATTATGCATATTCTTGTTTATCAGATCTGTTTTTCTGTGTAGATCTATCTTATTAATATTATAGTTACTATTCTATCTCTTCCTTCCTTCTGTTCTATAGCCAGGCTACCACGAGCCTGAGCCAAATCTCATAAGAGATTGACGTATGAACGCTAAATTTGGGGAAAATAGTGAATGATACATAATTAGACATGACTGATTTGTGACTAATTTGAGAAAAGAACATATGTTGTAATTTAAGATCTAGATCTGGGCATATTATATATGATAGTCTGTGATTTGGAAGAAGGAGAATTATTGTGTACATGACTTAGGCGCAAAGATCTATATTATAATAGGATAACTATTAAATGAGAATATGCCTAAATGGGGATTTTGGATATTAGGCATACGCTGAAATCAAAGGCTATAATTTGGCATAATTCGTGTTGTATATCATGATTTGGGGTTTTTGGAGAATATTATGTACTGTGTAAATTTAACTAAAATTTGGAGCACATGTTACATTGTGAATTATGACCATAATATGGGCATGTAAAATTAGGCTTAATTTTATGATCAAATCTGTTAAATTGCCAAATCTGCTGAATCTGTTGAAACTAAATATGGTAAATTTGAGGTATGAAAATCTGTAGGCTCGATATAAAATTGAGCAAAACAAGTTAATAGAACTTTCAATAATCTGCTGTAACTTGTAAAGAAGTTTAATTTGTTGAATTGGTATAACTAGTCTGATATTGTTATAATCTATGAATTAATACTTTAGCTAAAAATAAGAATGCTGAGACACGAGGTTAGACTGTTTGCGGTAGAAGCCTTCCCGGACCCAACCGGCTTAGCCAGCAACTGCAAAATGTCAGTCTAATGTGAGAGGTCGTAGGCATAACTAAAAGATGCTTAGACACGAGGTTAGGTCTGGCTTACGGCAGAAGTCTGCCCGGAACCGCCCGACACATCCAACGGCCACAAGCTACCGATCTAATGTGAGAGGTCTGTTTTTTGCAAATCTAGGATAAATATGATGCCTAAAACGTGTTGGGTGGATAAAGTTAAATCAACTGGGCGGATGAATCTAATAAACCCGTTTCGTAAATCTGTAGGCCCAATATAAGGTTAGGTGAAACAATCTGTAAGTCTGCTAATCTGTATATCTGATCCGTTAGTCTAAAAACCTGTTAACCTGTATGTCTGATCTGAGAACTAGTTAATCTGAACTTTGTACTTCTGAAATCTGTAAGCAAGTTAATCTGAAATCTGTTGGTCTGGGGACACAAAGTTAGGAGGGGTAATTACTTGTGTCATATGTTGTGTGGGACCCATATTAGTCAGTAACCTTTTTTGGTATCAAAACTATGACCCAACACTAGGAGGGGTCCGGCCACGCTTACTGAACTAATTGTAAGAGGTTCACTCTGATAATAGCGAGGGGGTGTTGATGGCGCATTCCAACCGGGTCATGTGCGTGCATGGATCCGGTCTTCTCTGAGGATGTAAGACACCGTGACATCTGTAAATAGGTCTGTGTCTATAGGTGCTGCTTTAGGGAATGATACATCCTTCTGTGGGGCTAGAACAGGGTATTTATGTGTTAGGGAGCCGATCGCTTGGGGTAGAATTTAGGGTACACCTAGTTCTGTCTGTTTCTGTTGGTATACCTTCTATCTCTGTTAGGGTGGTAAAGGCCTAATAGCTGGGGTGGTAAAGGCTCATTAGTTGGGGTGGTAAAGGTCCATTATTAGCATTCTGTTTCTGTACCTTCTGTCTCTGTTGGGGTGTAAAGGCCCATTAGTTAGGGTGGTAAAGGCCCATTATTAGTATTCTGTTTCTGTACCTTCTGTCTCAGTTGGGGTGGTAAAGGCCCATTACTAGCATTCTGTTTCTGTAGAGATTATTCTGTTTCCATTTCTGTTTCAGTTTAGACATTAGTGTAACACCTAATTCTGTTATACTAAGTATTAGTGCAGAGAAGTAAGATATAGGTAAGAAGCATATCTTGGTCTATATCATTCTGTTTCTTCTGTTTAACTTAAGCATACCTGTTACTCCTGTTGCTGTAATCTCTCGTGCAGCTTTATTTACATGTCATAATACTAATATATGTTTATATGCTGAAAGTTACTAGACTCGCCAGACTTTATGTCTGACCTCGTTTGTTTTCGCCTCTTTTTCTTCCTCTTCCTCCCCCTCCCCCCCGTGCTCACGGTGGGAACATAGGTGCTTTATTCATATTCTCTCTGCTTGAAGTATTGCTTGGCTTTGACTCTACCTTCTTATGGCAGTTTATGTTAGGGATTATGGTTTTAAAATTATGCACTCTGAAGGATTTTGGTGTAATACTGATACTTGTGTACTTGGGTTTTGGTATTGTGATTTTGAAGGATGTAACCAAACTTATTTCTGTTTCTGCTGTAATAAAGTTATAAAATTTTCAAGTACTACTTTACGTATCTGTCTTTTAATATTCTGTTATGTTTACTTCTAATGCTTCATGGAAGTTAATGCATTCCGTTTGTGAATGACATTAACGGACATGGGGTGTTACAAGTAGTCAATCAATGAAATAACACTGCTTGTTAATAGATAACTTGAGGCACAAAAATGAAGAAACAAGATTGTTATGTGAAATATACCGCACAACAGATATGTTGACTTGGAGACCTTAATGAAGTTAAGGTGTTTGAAGTTCCAAACGACATTAACTTAGCATTGGAGAAATTTCGGCTTGCCTGAAACATGGAAATAATATATATATGTATTGTTCATGCAACACTGTGATAGTAAAATTCAAGATTAAACAAGGGATAAATGTTTACATAAGAATATAAATCAAAACCTTATAACCAAAACATCCACGGTTTCATTCAAATAGCTAGAGCATCCAAATGACATTAACCAAGCCTTCTTGTTGATAAAAGCATGAACCAAGGTTGACTACTTATCTGTAGTTAGATATATTCAATCTTAGTAAATGAAGAACTGTTGACTACTGATCTAGTAGCATGCAATTCTAGCGATTACAACCATCTGTATTCTGATACATGTAAAATACCTGAGCAATATTTAATCACTCAAGCTGCACAGCTAGATAAAATCTGTAAGTAGATTTCGTAGCCACTTCCAATGCATCCTCCGATATACGTCAAGATTCCAAGAAATGCACCACACTAGCCTGTAATTAGGATTAACATGTATACCAGACTATAAATGTGAGTTGCGGATTACTGCTAATAATAATTGTTTAATGAGGCAGTCTAAGAAAATGAGAACTAGCAAGATACCCTAGTAGATAAATAGGTCGTCTAAGTGGAACATGATTGAAACGACCCAAACTTCCCCATAAAGGAAAGTACAGATAGAATTGAGAACAAGGCAAATCAAAACACAAACAGAAGAACATTTCATTTCTTATTACAACAGTTACATTAGAGTACAAGAATATTCCAGAGTATGAATAAATAATATACATTAGAAATACAATATCAGAGAGTAAATTACATTTAAATAGCTACGGAAAAACAATACAAAACACAACTGGAAGAAATACATGGATACAGAGCTTTCCAAATATCGCTTCAGCTGTAAACCAGGATCCTGTGAATATAATATCTGCAAAAGCAAAACTACTAGCTGTCCATGTGGAAAATATGGGCACCAAGAGTTTAGGTTAAAACAATAAACTCCAGGTCAGTCATGAGACTGGTGTGAGAACTAAAATAGTTATTAGCTTGATTTTAAAGTTGGGTAAATGACGGGACCACGCCGTATTACACGGAACGGGTTTACTCCCCATGACCCCTAGTTTAAAAGAAAGCGACGCAATGCTTTTTGGAAAAATGAAGCTATTATAAGACTCAGGTCCCATCACACAATGTAACGCAAGCCGGAGTATAGAGTTTTCCCTTATAATAGCCAAAAATGCTTGATACGTGAAATTTCATCTTTTATTATTACTATAAGAGAAGAAATCAACTTGAATATAAATGTATCAATCATAGGCGGCATGGGTACCATATATCATGTCGCCATACTAGTTCTATAATCAAAACCGCATGATGTCGCGTTGAAAGTAGGATTTCCATCTATGAACCAAAGCAAGGGGCCGTCCTTACCGATTTCGAGACTCTCTAGCCCGAGCCTCAGGATTCAGCCGCAACTGTACCTAGGTAACATGCAGGGCCGGTCTATACTAAGTGCCATGGTGGATTCATAATTCCTAAGCTTGCGTTTCCCTGCCCTACGGGGGAATAAAATCTAATCAGTAATGTCGACCATAAAAATATCCAAGGCGCCTCTCTATCCATCAAGTAATAATAAGCAACATCCATATGAGTAAAATGTCAGGGATTGCAAAACGCTGAAAACCCTCGTAGCTAGAAAGAAACACAACGCCATCCCTGTTGTCCTCTCCTGTTTTTGGTTCATACCGGGGTGTGAAGCTCGCGAAGTATCGCTATAAATTAAGCTATGCCTAAATAAGTTGTGCTTTGATCATCATCCACAAGGCTCCGCTTTTCAATAAAAGCCATGATCATTTGCATCTTAGCATTCCACATTGTCAATCCATACCATTGATTTCTGCCAATACATAGCCTCTAAGCTCGTACGTCTCAGAGAAGGGTGTTAAGCAAGAGAATAAATTCTCCGCCACCAAACATATATATATATTTAGCAGAGATCAACAAATACAATATAAAGGAATACAATGTCAGACATAAAAACCCTTTACAAGTCCATTCTGGGTCTGAATGGAACCAGATGCAACTTATTCCTCGTCCCATATGTCTAATACAGGAGAGAGGCCTCGCATATCCGTCGATCTCCAAGTACGTCTGGACGATCACCACTTATTACCTTGTCTTGGGTGTACGGCCCAATCAAGACATCAGTAATCATCCAAACGATGTGAAGAACTCTGGTCTTCAACCACCATCTTCATCTTCGACTCTTGATCGTCGTAGTAATTATTCATAATGGGTTAAACCCGGTCTTTCCGAATAACACGCGTATTTTATAATCAAGTGCCATAAAAACAATAATACGCCTCATTCCAATTTAGAATAATTCTTCTAATAAATTATTCACATTATTAGAGAAATGTTCCCATTAATTTTCTCAAAGTAATTTCTTTTAAATTTATGCTTTAATCTTCCTTGGGATCTCATTTAAAAAGATTTTATTTTATCTTTTATCAAATCTAAACCAAATTAAGGTTTATTCACTAGTCGAGATTAACGAACCTTACCAAAGTAATAATTCATTATTCGTTATCCCAATCCTAACCTATTCATCCCATGGAGCAAAACTGGTAGCACTCCATATCTAACACCCACTGTGTTGACGGTAAATTTAATTACCATTTTCCGCTCAAACCTAATTAAAGATTTAACTATTGCCGGGAGTAAAACTTGTGGTACTCCATTCTCGATCATTTCAAGAATTCGATAAATTTAATTATCTCTTTCGCATTTTAATTTAATTAAAGATTCATTAAAACTCTAGTTTAGTTTTAATGTCAAAAATCATTACTTAATGATTAATCAAATTTAAGAAATCAATCTTATCTTTTAACTGGGTTAAAGAACAAATGTTATTTAAAAATATTGTTCACGATAAACCCAAAATTATCTTCCATCAAAATGAAATCTTCCTAGAAATCAGATCAATATATAATTGATATAAATTCCCGTATCAGACTGATAATATAAATGGAATAACGGCAAAGCCCTTTAAATTCCATATATAGTAACGGTCTTTATTCACAGAAGCTCATCTCAATTATTATTAAATCGAATTCCACTCAATTCCAATTTAATATATTAAATTGGAAAACTTTACTTTGGAAAATTTCCATTTAAATCCTAATAAAAGATTTATAAATTCCAAAATTATATTTTCACTATTCATCGGGTTAAAGAACGAATGTCGTTAAAAACACAGTTCACAATAAACCCAATTCACATTTCATTTTATTCCAATTGCAAAATATAATTGGAAATCTAATAATCTTAATTAAAAGATTTATAAATTCCAAAATTATATTCTATTTAATTCCAATTAAATATTAATTGGAAAACTTCATTAAATCTTATTTAAAAGATTTATTCTTTTCTAATCGGGGTTTAAGAACAATGTTATTAAAGACACCATTCACGACAACCCAAAATCCAATTTATTCTCTTTAATTCCAATTAAATATTAATTAATTGGTTTTTTATTCTATTTATTAACCAGTTCATTTGAAGGTAAAGATATATTTTTATCTTTATAAAATTGGAATTTTCATCCAAATTCTTTCCAAATCATTTAGTATGAATCCACATAAATTTTCCATATTTTTAATAAATTTAATATCGTCCATACAGTCGGTTTCCAGTATCGCCACCGAACTGCATCCATAGCGACATTTTCTAAAACTAATTTAGACACATTTCCAAATCTAACCATTAGATTTCAAATCACTTATATTCATTGGAAAGCTCTTTTCGATACAAACTTAACAGTCCCGGTTTTAGGAGAATCCGACGGTCGGATATCTCGTTACATCCATTTAAAGTTAATGGTCGAAATTCGCGAACGGTCGCTGCGCGGCGCGTTCTATTCAGGCCATTAATATAATATATATTATATTAGATATATATGTTTCATCGATTTCCTTTACAACATATTTTATAAATCGTTTGTAAATTCGTTTTAAAACGATTTTAACTTCATTTTCAATTTTAAATCAAAAGTGAATACTCCATATCTTTATCATATTAAAATGATAATATTTTCAAAATATTAAATTTTGGAATCTCCTCTTTTCGATATTCATTTTAAAATGAATCAAATCGATCGATAAACCCGTTCGGGTTAACATGGCGTTTCTATACTTAACCCGACTTCACATTTTTGTATTTGTGTGTCCATTCAAAAACGAACATCAAAATCATAATCTTATTCTTCACCATATATTATTTTAAAATATTGTTTATTTTAAAATATTCTTTATTTTAAAATATTCTTTATTTTAAAATAATCTTTTACATTAAAATGTTCTTTACATTGAAATGTTCTTTTACATTCTTTTACATTAAAATGTTATTTTACATAAAAATGTTCTTTACCATTAAAAATGTTTCTTTACAATTAAAAGTGATTCTTTTACATAAAAAGTTTCTTTAACATTAAAAATGATTCTTTAATATAATAATGATTCTTTTAGATAAAATATTTCTTTACATTATTTACATCAAAAATGTTTGATTACATTAAAATGATTCTTATATTTTGTTGAAAATTCTATTTCAACAAAAGGACTAAAAAGCGACAACTTCATTTTGTTAACAATTCTATTTTAACAAAACGAATTAAAATGATAAATTCATTTTATTTACAATAATCTAATTCAACAAAATTGACAATTTTGTTTTAACACAAATCTATTTAACAAAAGTTTTATTTTTATTTTGACACAAATCTATTTAACAAAAATGTTATTTTTGTTTTGATACAACTCTATTTAACAAAAATGTTATTTTTTTGTTTTGACTCTTCCATTTCAACAAAAAAAAAGATATTTTGGTTTCAACTATTTTATTTCAACAAAAATGTAAATTTTGGTTTCAACTATTTTATTTCGACAAAAATGTAAATTTTGGTTTCAACTATTTTATTTCAACAAAAATGTAAACCTTGGTTTCAACTATTTTATTTCAACAAAAATGTAAATTTTAGTTCTAAAATATCTTTTTAATAAAACATTATTTATTTCTAAATTGGAATGCGACTCAATCAATTACCATATAATTTCGGTTATATAGATTTCATACATCGCATGTGTGCACAATAATGATAAATAATCAACAAACAGTCCATTCACAACCAGAGTGAAATTTACAACTATGTGAGAATTAAAATAAATAAATAACGCTCATCACAGGCTGTCAATCCATTGATTGACATAAAACTAAATATGGGACTAGTGTATGTCAAATATCATCCCAATACCCGTATGGGGTTTTCAAAAACAGTTTATTTAAATAAATTATTGTTAAGAAATTTAACCAATTTTCAATGTTCATATTATAAATGAATATTTATAATTTAATTCACTATCCTATTAATATTAACATTTTTAATGTGTTAAACATTTCACATCACAAACAACATGCAATACAATCAATTTAAATCGTCCGTGGTTTGTGGATGGGTAAGGTGATCTAACAAGCATTGTATAAAGTTTATAACAATTAAACTGATAAAAATCTAAACTGGCAATTCTATATATTTTTCAGTTATGAAAATAAATAAATAACAGTGCAGAAATTTTAGTGAGGAGTTCTCACCTTTTGTTTCCACTCCGTTAGTCTTTAATTGAATGGTTTGGATTATGTTCGCTTCCAGTCGGTTCCATCGCAATCTGTTACACGCGGTATATATATTAAAAATCATATTTTTAATACGATGCTGTATAAAATTAGAAACCACATTTTTAAACCTTTCTATATATAATAAAAATTGTATTTTTATTCCAAATCTAAATTATAAAAATCATATTTTTATTTACGTTGCGATTTCATAAAAATCATATTTTTATAATCAATGTGATCTTTCTATTAGAAAACAATGAAATTTTGTATTTTATAAACAATGTCATTTTTTTACATTTAAAAACAATGTCTTTTTATATTTAAAAACAATGCCGTCTTTTTTTATTAAATACAATGCGATATTTTTATTTTCACAAACATGCTCTTTTTATTTTCACAAACATGCTCTTTTTATTTACAAAACATTGTGATTTTCATTTGCAAAATATTGACAAAACATTGTGATTTTCATTTGCAAAATATTGACAAAACATTGTGATTTTCATTTACAAAACATAAAACATTGTTCTTTTTATTATTTTATAAAACGATGTTCTCTTTTTAATTTATAAAACAATGTTCTCTTTTTATAAAAAGAATGCTAATTTCTTTTTATAAAACAAAGTTAATTTCTTTACAAAACAATGTTTAATTCTTGCAAAACAATGTTAATTTCTTTACAAAACAATGTTTATTTCTCATTACAAAACGATGTTAATGTTCATTTCAAAACAATGTTAATGTTCATGACAAAACAATGTTAATTTTCATTTCAAAATAATGATAATTTTCTATTTAAGAACAATGTTTTTTTTTCTTCTCAGATTTAAAAACAATGCTAGCAAAACAATGTTAATTTTCGATTTAAGAACAATGTTTTTTTCCTTCTCAGATTTAAAAACAATGCTAGGATTACAAAAAATAAAACGTTTAATTATGTTTACAAACTATTGCCGTTTCCTTCTTCTTCTATTAATTACTGCTCCCCTTTCTTCAAAGAACATCGGCCCCTAGGGCGTAACATTGGCGCTACTAGAAACTGTTGAACGTCGATCAGGAGAGGGCGCCTGAAGCGGAGCGGCGCCGCCACCTTCCGCCTAGCCTCCGGCGAAACTCGACCCTCCCTATCTCTCGAACAACACACCCAAAGCCGCTGCTTTTACAGCTCAAAATCTCGCAATTCACGAAACAAAAGGAGATCACCACCACTCATATCATTTAGCTCGCGGAGATGAACATTTTAGGTGTTGCAAACTTCTTTGATTACAATACGTATTTGGAGAAAAAATGAAAACGAGTTAGGAAGAAATCAGCCATTAATTCTGTTTTTGGCGGCGGCCGTTGTTTAGTGAATTAGGGTTTCAATTCTTAGGGCATATATATATTATATTATATTATTTTAATATAAAATTCCAATATTATTTGTTTATCACTGATAACTCCAAATCAAACCCAACGGCTGTCGCCCATAGCTAAATACCCCCATTCCGGACACAGTGGAATACGTTTCATAACACAATTCGGCTGTTACGATTTGTTTTTATCAAAATTAAGATATAAATCAATATATATTAAATTTAAACATACATTTCAAATTACAGGGGCCACATACTGACTCCGAAAATTATAGAAAAATTATTTCTGACTTTATTTTGATGATACGGTCTTATCAAAACTAATTTCGTCGAATTTGGAGATCGTTTGAAAAATGGCCATTTTCCAGTGGATTGAATTCAAACTTAATTGACCAAACGCGTTATATTAATTCCAAAAATTATGAAAATTGGAATCTAATAATAATTTGATATTCCGGATCCAATGAAAGTGGTTTCGTCGAAAACGGAGGTCGTTGGTAAAATGACTATTTTTAATATTAAAAAATATATATAAATTCCATTGCGACCATTCTGAATTTTAAACAGAGAATTACTTTTGACTCCCATTATGAAATTTCAATTTTTCAGATTTATTGGAAAGATATTTTTAAACAGTTTTAAATATTTTTTGTTTCACCAAAATTCGATTTATTTTGAATATTGTACATTTATTTGAAATTCTAAATCGAATTTTCAAACTACCACGCTATTTCAGGCTTGTTATATAAATAAATTTATTCGTTCTAACTTCAATTTAAACAAAATTTTCGTCGTTATTATTTAAAATAAATTATTTTAAATATACTAAATCCACTAAAATTACTAAAATGAAAATTTTAAATTGGTTCTGATTTTCCGGCTTGTTACAATCTCCCCCACTTAAAATCTTTTCGTCCACGAAAAGAAATGGAGCTGAAGGTTGTTTTACTAATCAACTCAATTTTCAATTATAATCTATTTTCAATTTAGTTCAATATTAAATTTGATTTAGCTAAATTTATCATACTTTCTCATATTGGTTAAATTAATTATCATTCCAATATTTTAGTTAGTTAAATTAATTATTAAACATCACAACCAACAATCAATTAGGTGATTAACTTTTTAAATATATAACTTTTATATATAGTCAAAAATCATATTTTTAGTGCAAATCACAACAATAAATCCTAGCTAGTTTTGGTTCTCACACCAATCAGTTGGAAATATATAGATATACCACTTTAGAAAATCGAACATAACCACTGATGACGCTAGCAATCATCAGAATCATCTCCGGGCGACTAGAGTGTGATTCTATATCCATCCAGTATATTAAAACTTCGCACATAGGTTAATTACGCATATATTCAAAATCTTGATATACTCGACTGTCCGAATTAAAATAAAATAATATACTCAAATACGTATAATATGATAAAATTTTCTAAACTAAATATGTTGCCATTTTTATTTTAAAAATTAATACTCTTCACACTCGTTCTAGGATACTGATGATCCCATCTCTAACGAGTTATTCTTATTGGATATTACTAATCCAATCTCTGATGAATTCTTTCGTTCGGTTCAAATGTGTCTTGTTCTCGATCTCTGTAAACCAAAGCTCTGATACCAAATGAAACGACCCAAACTTCCCCATAAAGGAAAGTACGGATAGAATTGAGAACAAGGCAAATCAGAACAAAAACAGAAGAACATTTCATTACTTATTACAACAATTACATCAGAGTACAAGAATATTCCAAAATATGAATAAATAATATACATTGGAAATACACTATCAGAGAGTAAATTACATTTAAATAGCAGCGGAAAAATAATACAAAGCACAACTGAAAGAAATACACGGATACAGAGTTTTCCATATATCGCTTCAGCCGTAAACCAGGATCCTGTGAATATAAATTCTGCAAAACCAAAACTACTAGCTACCCGTATGGAAAATATAGGCACCTAGAGTTTAGGTTAAAACAATAAACTCCAGGTCAGTCATGGGACTGGTGTGAGAACTAAAACAATTATTAGCTTGATTTTAAAGTTAGATAAATCACAGGACCACGTTGTATAACACGGAACGGTTTACTCCACATGACCTCTAGTTTATAAAAAAAACAACGCAATGCTTTCTGAAAAAATGAAGCTATTATAGGACTTAGGTCCCATCACATAATGCAACGCAAGCCGCAGGATAGTGTTTTCCCTTATAATAGCCAAAAATGCTTGATACGCGAAATTTCATCTTTTATTGTTACTATAAATGAAGAATCAACTTCGAATATAAATGTATTAATCGTAGGTGGCATGGGTACCATATATCATGTCGCCATACTTGTTCTATAATCAAAACCGCATGATGTCATATTGGAAGTTGGATTTCCATCTATGAACCAAGGCAAGGGGCCGTCCATACCAGTTTCGAGACTCTCCAGCCCGAGCCTCAGGATTCAGCCGCAATTGTACCTAGGTAACATGAAGGCCGGTCCACACTAAGTGCGATGGTGGATTCATAATTCCTAAGCATGCGTTTTCCCGCCCTATGGTGCATAAAATCTGGTTAGTAATGTCGACCATAAAAATATCCGAGGCGCTTCTCTATCCATCAAGTAATAATAAGCAACGTCCACATGAGTAAAATGTCAGGGCTTACAAAACGCTGACACCCCTCCTAGCTAGAAAGGAACGCAATGCCCTCCCTGCTGTCCTCTCATGTTTTTGGTTCATACCGGGGTATAAAGCTCGTAAAGTATCGCTATACACAAAGCAATGCCTAAATACGCTGTGATTTGATCATCATCTACAAGGCTCTGCTTTTCAACAAAATTCTTGATCGTTTGCATCTTAGCATGCCACATTGTCAATCCATACCATACCATTGATTTCTGCCAATATATAACCTGTAAGCTCGTACGTCTCAGAGAATGGTGTTAAGTAAGAGAATAAATTCTCCGCCACTAAATAGATATATATTTAACAGAGATCAACGAATACAGCATAAAGGAATGACATACCATCTATTTACAAGTCCGTTCTGGGTTTGAACGAAACCGGAGGCACCTTATCCCTCGTCCCATATGTCCAATATAGGAGAGAGGCCCTCACATATCCGTCGATCTCCAAGTACGTCTGGACGATCACCACTTATTACCTTGTCTTGGGTGTATGACACAATCAAGACATCAGTAATCATCCAAACGAAGTGAACTCCGGTCTTCAACCACCGTCTTCATCTTCAACTCTTGATCGTCATAGTAATTATTCAGAATAGGTTAAACCCGGTCTTTCCAAATAACACGCGTATTTTATAATCAAGTGCTACGAAAACAATAATACGCCTCATTCCAATTCAGAATATTCTGTTAATAAAATATTCATCATTATTAGGGAAAGGTTCCCATTAAATTTCTCAAAGATAAATTTTAAATTTATTCTTTAATCTTCCTTGGGATCTCATTTCAAAAGATTTTATTTTTTTCTTTTATCAAATCTAAACCAAATTAAGGTTTATTTACTAGTCGAGATTAATGAACCTTACCAAAGCAATCGTTTATTATTCATTATTCCAATCCCAACCTATTCATCCCATGGAGAAAAACTGGAAGCACTCCATATCTAACACCCACTGTGTTAACGGTAAATTTAATTACCATATTCCACTCAAATATAATTAAAGATTGAACTATCGCCTGGAGTAAAACTGGTGGTACTCCATTCTCAATCATTTCAAGAATTCGATAAATTTAATTATCTCTTTTGCATTTTAATCTAATTAAAGATTCATTAAAACTCTAGTTTAGTTTTAATGTCAAAAATCATTATTTAATGATTATTCAAATTTAAGAAATAAATCTTATCTTTTAACCAGGTTAAAGAACAAATGTAATTTAAAAACGTTGTTAACAATAAACCTGAAATCATCTTCCATCAAATGGAATCTTCATAGAAATCAGACCAATATATAATCGATATAAATCCCAGTATCAGACTGATAATATAAATGGAATAACGACAAAGCCCTTTAAATTCCATATATAGTAACAGTCTTCATTCACAGAAGCTCATCTCGATTATTATTAAATCGAATTCCATTCAATTCCAATTTAATATATTAAATTGGAAAACTTTACTTTGGAAAATTTCCATTTAAATCTTAATAAAAGATTTATAAATTCCAAAATTATATTTTCATTGTTCATCGGGTTACAGAACGAATGTCTTTAAAAAAAACAGTTCACAATAAACCCAATTCACATTTCATTTTATTCCAATTACGAAATATAATTGGAAAATCTAATAATCTTAATTAAAAGATTTATAAATTCCAAAACTATATTTTATTTAATTCCAATTAAATATTAATTGAAAAACTTCATTAAATCTTATTTAAAAGATTTATTCTTTTCTAATCGTGGTTTAAGTACAATGTTATTAAAGACACCATTCACGACAACCCAAAATCCAATTATTCTATTTAATTCCAATTAAATATTAATTAATTGGATTTTTATTCTAGTTAATAACTAGTTCATTTATGATAAAAATATATTTTTATCTTTATAAAATTGGAATTTTCATCCAAATTATTTATTATGATTCTACATAATTTTTCCATATTTTTAGTAAATTTAATATCGCCTGTACAGTCGGTTTCCAATATCGGCCACCGAACTGCATCTGTAGCGACCTTTTCTGAAATTGATTTAGACATATTTCCAAATCTAACCGTTAGATTTCAAATCTCTTATATTCATTGGAAATCTCTTTTTGATACGAACCCACGATTCCGGTTTTAGGAGAATCCAATGGTCGGATCTCTCGTTACATCATTTAAAGTTAATGGTCGAAATTCATGAACGGTCGCTGCGCGGCGCTCTATTCAGGCCATTAATATAATATATATATATATATATATATATATATATATTTCGTCGATTTCCTTTGCAAAGTATTTTATAAATGGTTTATATACTCGTTTTAAAACGATTTTAACTTCATTTTCAATTTTAAATCAAAAGTGAATATTCCATATCTTTATCATATTAAAATGATGCTATTTTCAAATTAAATTTTGAAATCTCCTCTTTTCGATATTCATTTTAAAATGAATCAAATCGATTGATAAACCCGTTCGGGTTAAAATGGCGTTTCTATACTTAATCCGACTTCATATTTTTATATTTGTGTGTCCATTCAAAGACGGACATCAAAATCATAATCTTATTCTTTACCTTATATTATTATAAAATAATGTTCATTTTAAAATATTCTTTACTTTAAAATATTCTTTATTTTAAAATAATCTTTTACATTAAAATGTTCGTTACATTTAAATGTTCTTTTGCATTAAAATGTTATTTTTCATAAAAATGTTCTTTACCATTAAAAATGTTTCTTTACAATTAAAAGTGATTCTTTTACATAAAATGTTTCTTTAACATTAAAAATGATTATTTAATATAATAATGATTCTTTTACATAAGATATTTCTTTACATTATTTACATTAAAAATGTTTGATTACATTAAAATGATTCTTATATTTTGTTGACAATTCTATTTCAACAAAATGACTAAAAAGCGACAACTTCATTTTGTTAACAATTCTATTTTAACAAAATGAATTAAAATAATAACTTCATTTTATTTACAATAATCTAATTCAACAAAATTGATATTTTTGTTTTAACACATATATTTAACAAAAATGTTATTTTTGTTTTGATATAAATCTATTTAACAAAAACGTTATTTTTGTTTTGATACAAATCTATTTTACAAAAATGCTATTTTTGTTTTGATATAACTCTATTTAACAAAAATGTTATTTTTTAGTTTTGATACAACTCTGTTTAACAAAAATGTTATTTTTTTGTTTTAACTATTCCATTTCAACAAAAAAAGATATTTTGGTTTCAACTATTTTATTTCAACAAAAATGTAAATTTTAGTTTCAACTATTTTATTTCGACAAAAATGTAAATTTTGGTTTCAACTATTTTATTTCAACAAAAATGTAAATTTTGGTTTCAACTATTTTATTTCAACAAAAATGTAAACCTTGGTTTCAATTATTTTATTTCAACAAAAATGTAAATTTTAATTCTAAAATGTCTTTTTAATAAAACATTATTTATTTTTGAATCGGAATGCGACTCAATCAATTACCATATAATTTCGCTTATATGGATTTCATACATCGCATATGTGCACAATAATGATAAATAATTAACAAACAGTCCTTTCACTACCAGAGTGAAATTTACAACTGTGTGAGCATTAAAATAAATAAATCACGCTCATCATAGGCTGTCAATCCATCGATTGACATACAACTAAATATTGTGACTAGTGTATGTCAAATGTCATCCCAATACTCGTGTGGGGTTTTCAAACAATAGTTTATTTAAATAAATTATTGGTTAAGAAATTTAACCTTTCAATGTTCATATTGTAAATGAATATTTATAATTTAATTTCACCATCCTATTAATATTAACATTTTTAATGTGTTAAACATTTCACATCACAAATAACATGCAATACTGTCAATTTAAATCGTCCATGATTTGTGGACGAGTAAGGTGATCTATAAAGCACGGTATACAGTTTATAATGATTAAACTGATAAAAATCTTAACTGGCAATTCTATATATTTTTCAGTTATGAAAATAAATAAATAACAGTGCAGAAATTTTAGTGAGGAGTTCTCACTTTTTGTTTCCACTCCGTTAGTTTTTTATTGAACAGTTTGTATTCTGTTCGCTTCCAGTCGGTTCCATCGCAATATTTACACGCGGTATATATATTAAAAATCATATTTTTAAAACGACGCTATATATAATTAGAAACCACATTTTTAAACCTTTCTATACATAATAAAAATCATATTTTTATTTTCGCTGCGATTTCATAAAAATCATATTTTTATAATCAATGCGATCTTTCTATTAGAAAACAATGAAAGTTTATATTTTATAAACAATGCCATTTTTTATATTTAAAAACAATTTCTTTTTATATTTAAAAACAATGTGGTCTTTTTTTTATTAAACACAGTGCGATCTTTTTATTTTCACAAACATGCTCTTTTTATTTACAAAACATTGCGATTTTCATTTACAAAATATTGACAAAACATTGTGATTTTCATTTACAAAATACTGAAAAAACATTGTGATTTTCATTTACAAAACATAAAACATTGTTCTTTTTGTTATTTTATAAAAAAGTGTTCTCTTTTTAATTTATAAAACAATGTTTGCTTTTTATAAAAAGAATGCTAATTTCTTTTTATAAAATAAAGTTAATGTCCTTACAAAACAATGTTTATTTCTTTGCAAAACAATGTTAATTTCTTTACAAAACAATGTTTATTTCTCATTACAAAATGATGTTAATGTTCATTTCAAAACAATGTTAATGTTCATGACAAAACAATGTTAATTTTCATTTCAAAACAATGTTAATTTTCTATTTAAAAACAATGTTTTTTTCTTAGATTTAAAAACAATGCTAGGATTATATAAAAATAAAACATTTAATTACATTTACAAACTGTTCACGTTTCCTTCTTCTTCTGTTAATTACTGCTCCCCTTTCTTCATAGAACATCGACTCCTAGGGCTTAATATTGCCGCTACCAGAAACTGTTGAACGTCGATCAGGAGAGGGCACCTGAAGCGGCGCGACGCCGCCAGCTTCCGCCTGGTCTCCAGTGAAACTCGACCCTCCCTATCTCTCGAACAACACACCTAAAGAAGCTTCTTTTACAGCTCAAAATTTCGCAATTCATGAAAAGAAAGAGATCACCACCGTTCATATCATTTATCTCGCGGAGACGAGCATTTTAGGTGTTGCAAACTTCTTTGATTACAACTCAGATTTGGAGAAAATTTGAAAACGGGTTAGGAAGAAATCAGCCATTAATTCTGTATCTGGCGGCGGCCGTTGTTTAGTGAATTAGGGTTTCGATTCTTAGGGTATATATATATATATTATTTCGATATTAAATTCCAATATTATAT
This sequence comes from Allium sativum, assembly GCA_030737875.1. Taxonomy (NCBI): domain Eukaryota; kingdom Viridiplantae; phylum Streptophyta; class Magnoliopsida; order Asparagales; family Amaryllidaceae; genus Allium; species Allium sativum. The sequence goes on along the minus strand of CM060913.1, from coordinate 414,069,142 downwards.
GTTTATCACTGCTAACTCAAAATCATACCCAATGACTGTCGCCCCTAGCTAAATACCCTCATTCCGGACACAATGGGATATGTTTCGTAACCCAATTCGGCTGTTACGATCAGTTTTTATCAAAATTAAAATATAAATCAATATATATCAAATTTAAACATACGTTTTAAATTACCGGGGACACATACTGACTCCGAAAATCACAGAAAAATTATTTATGACTTTGTTTTGACGATACAGTCTTATCAAAACTAATTTCGTCCAATTTGGAGACCTTTTGAAAAATGGCCATTTTCGGTGGATTATATTTAAATTGAATTGACAAAATGCATTTAAATTTACCACGCTCACATATTAATTCCAAAAATTATGAAAATTGGAATCTAACAATAATTTGACATTCCGGAACCAACAAAAGTGGTTTCGTCGAAAACGGAGGTCATTGGTAAAATGACTATTTTTAATATTAAAAAATATATAAATTCCATAGCGGCTATTCTAAATTTTAAATTGAGCATAACTTTTGATTACCGTTATGAAATTTCAATTTTTCAGATTCGTTGGAAAGATATTTTTAAAAAGATTTAAATATTTTTGGTTTCACGAAAATCCGATTTATTTTGAATCCTGTACGTTCATTTGAAATTTGAAATCGAATTTTCAAACTGTCGCGCCATTTCAAGCTCGTTATATAATTAAAATAAATTTATTTGTTCTAACTTCAATTTAAATAAAATTTTCATCGTTATTATTTAAAATAAATTATTTTAAATATACTAAATCCAATAAAATTGCTAAAATAAATTTTTTAAATTGGTTCTGATTTTATGGGTTGTTACAATGATTGTGACCTGCAATCAAAAGAATCGTTTGTCCCATGTTTATAGGAAAAGCTACAGTCTTCTAGGTGCAATTTTGACTAGAATCATACCTCTCCACCAATACAATAATTCAATCTTACAGAGGAGGAGTTGTAAATAAAACAATTACCAACCCATGACTAGAATCATGGACTTGACCAATCTTTTTTGTATTGTATTATCTACTACTTAACTGCTTTCCGAAAGAGATAAACTATAAACTTGAAGGAATAAAGCACAAAAATAACTCGTATATAAGGCATCTCTAAGCTGATTCATCCACATGAGTATGCCCAGTAAGCCTTTTACCATATGTTGTTCTTCTGTAATAATTCCAAATGTTGCTTTATTTACTAGTTTTATGATAGACGTCCATGTTTCCCTAGTGGTATGTGACTTTTGGTCCATGGAGAGTGCATCTGAATGGCAAACATTGGACATAGATTTCAACAAATGGAATTACAGAAAACACAATCCACCAAATTACCTCCTTCAAAAAATATCCTTACACTTAAATCATGGGCATCTATTTAGTTCATTACAAGAGGCTTTAATAACAACAGTTCGGTATAGGACTTCGTACAAATCCGTAGTTATAATGTCATGGAAACGAACCACTAAAAAAAGGACGATTTTTTTAGTCATTACTAGTGGGAACACTTTACAGGTTGCTGAACGGAATTTTACAATATCAGATAGCAAGATACTGAAAAAGATTGGAGCATAGAAATGACAAAACAGTAGTCTTCACACCACCGAATATAAAATTCTAAAATCAAATACAGCGATCTTACCCAGATCGTATTTCAGGGTTACATCAACACCAGCATCTCGTTGTTGAAGATCGAAGGGCTTCAACACTAGCATAGGAAGATTTTTCCACCTCGTTTACTCACCATAGACGAAGGCGCGAATTGATTTGGGGAATCATTCGACAGCAAGAAGAAGTCGCGAATTGATTTGGGGAAGCAAACCCTAATTGGGTAGGCAATTAACGAAAAGAGGAAGCCAACAACCAATTTATTTTAAGTGACTTCACCTAAAGAGAAACGCAGATTCATTTTAACAATCAGATTAAATGTAGACCGTTGGATCATATTCACGCGGATCACTAATTTTATTAATTTTTAAATTTGAATATATCTATAGTTACTGCAACACAGTGTTGATATCTATGCTGACACCTTGAAGTGTGCCTTGCAATAGACAAAAATCAGCATAGCTATGGTTACATTGTAGCTAGCAACACCTTGGATTTTTGTTGCAGTATGCCACCTATGGCGTAGTTTAATCATATACTTATCCCTCCGGTATAAGTAAATCCATAATTCATTTCCAATATTTCTTTTCTTTAAAATATAATCAAAGATGTTAAAACCGTTATTTAATAAGAACATCTTCTCTTTTATAAGTGAAAACATCGTATTCAATATCTTTATCCAAAAAGATCCAATACTTATTTCTGTCTTTAAAATCCGTTATTAAAGATATAAGCATATTTAAATCTGTTAAACCATATATTTCCAGTTTACTATATTCCAAGGTTTAAAAACAAGTGTTGCTAAAACACCATTTACAATAAATCCAAAACAATTCCTTTTAATTATCTTTAAACTTTCGTTTAAAGATTCAATTATATTAACTTCATCGATACAATATGAGAGGGTTAAAGACGAATGTAATTAATACATTGTCATGACAAAACTAAGACAATTTCTATACTTATTCTTATCTATAAAATATTCCATTAAAGATGTAAATGTCGATAAATATTCAACAAGGTAAAATATTTGGTTTCTAAATCATTTATTATAACAGGAATTATAATCCAAAATCATTTCTAAATCTTATAAAACAAGCTTAATTGGTTTCAAAATATATATATATATATATATATATATAGTGAAATAAGTTAAAAACAAGTAGTAAGTAAAAAAGATTCAAAAATGTGTGTGTGTATATATATAGTAAAAATAGCTTAAACGGTTCTAAGTAAACTGAGTTTAAAAAGACTGTTTTATATTTAAATCCATTCACTTCCAATTTCTGTTCCAATTCGTACTATTTCCCAATTTCCCATTTATGCCAAACACACCAAAATGTGTGAAATAGACAAGCTCGATATATTATATAAAAACTATATTCTCTTTACCACAATTCCATATATAACAACGTTATACAATCAATGGGGGTCAATAGTCAAGTTTATATATAGTCTATTCATATAACAACATATGAATATGAATACGATAACAAATATATTGAGGAATTTTGTTTAATTCCTCCAACCTGCCCCCCCCCCCCCCCCCCCCCCCACGTCACAGCTCATATACGAGCACATGCGTGTGCCATACAATTCAGATATACTAAGTCATATAAGATGAATCTTCTTCTACAAAGCAAGTAATGTCAAAGATCATCTGCTCCAAGGGCGGGTATTTGCAACCACAAACCAAATGATTAAGTAGTAAATCATCCAATCACACATATAAATATGTGTATACCAGTTAATATTATTATACGGTATAATAGTATATCAAAAAGCATGAGTTAAAGTCACCATTCACTCCAAATGACGATTTCACATTGTTTTTTATCTAATTTCAAACAGACGTTTGACATTAGATAAAAATTCAGACTTCTCAGAGTGATTCCAATCCGCTGCGTATGCGTACTATTCTTCGTTACAAACGTAATACATTTTCCGGCATGTCAATTAGATGTCGTACAAACTAGATATGGGTGTTACAAGTTAATACGCGATCAAAATGTTAATAATTATAATTTAATTACTTAAAATAAACCCGCCCTCTCTTTTACATCTGACTTCCTTCGTCTCTTCTTCCCCAAATTATCAAATGCAACCTGCCTTTCCCCTGTGCACTAAAACTCATATCATGTGTATCCAAATCCACCAACATGGAGCACCAGTCAATGATTCTTCAAACCGACTTTACCAATGCAATGCTCATCTCGAACTCAACCTACAGACACCCTCCACCAACACTCTGGTCCCACTATACAAATCGCAACCGTCAGGTCCTCTATAACGACCCACATTCTATGTATCCAAGGATTGTATATTTATTTCTTTTTATATGGAATCGTATAGTCGTGTAACTTTGGAGAACGGCTATTGGGGTCATTTCCCATGTTCACGATTTTTGCTGATTTTTAAATGACCATTTTGTCCCTAACTGATCTTGTTTTGTCCATAACTTTTTATTGGTAATGAGTTTTGACCTAAAACTACTTCCATTAGATTCAAATGATGGTTTACCTTTTCGTAGAGTTGTCAGACTTGTCAAACGGACTCAGCGTTTGGGAGATATGGCTGAAACAAGGTTTAGAAGGTGAAAACTTCTTAAGTGGTCTGATTAGGGTAATTAGCAAATGGGCCCATAACCCATTTCAGGATTAGGATTATGGGGAGGCTGAAATGACTTAGGTTTTCATTCTATTTCAGTTTTCTAGCCGCCATTTACCTCTTAGAGATCCTAACAATGGCCTCCACCTTCTAATTTCATCCCAAATCACTCTTCAATTAAGGATTAAGCTAATTAGCATCAAATCAAGGCAAATCAACATCAAATTAGAGGCAAAGGCTGCTGTGTGCATTGGAATTCGTGCTATTCAAAGAATCATTTCAGATCTAAGATTAATTTGTGGCCAAGGTGAGTGATTTGCATTGTTTTTCACTAAATTATGGTTAATTAGGGGTGACTAGTGATAATTAACGAAATTATACATGATTAAATTCTGGAAAAATGTTTAGAAATTCTTAAATATTATTTTAAGCCTCTGTTAGACATTTGGGTTAATTTGGATATGTTTTGTTAATCCTATCATTAGTTGTGGTTAAGCATGATTAAGGGAAAATATGGGCTTTGGGTATCTTTGATCCATTTTGACATGGTTATTTATCATTTTGGTGTTTATGGTTGATGTTATATGTTGTTATGACTATTTGATATGATTTATGATTGCTTATAAAAGTTTGATTGGTCGAAAACACTGTCGTATGGCGTAAACAACTCGCTGGACAAAGTGCAGAAAACTGTGCAGAAAACCAGATCGGATCGCACCCCTCCGAACCGACCCGCTCATGGAGCATTCCACAACTCTAACTGCTGGCATCTGGAGTGTGTCACGAACTACTCGCACTTGAAGACCACGACCTGACCCAGACCGAATCGTGGAGCACCATGCAACTCCGACCCGATCTGCTGGACATGGCACGATCCAAACCAGTGTGGCACCACGACTCAGCTGGGAGTATCACGACCCACACGAGCAGGAAGCCACGACCCGAACCGAACACGAGAAGAAGGGGTACCACAAGTGGGACTATGTCGAGGTACAACGAACCGAACCGCTTGATGGTCACGAACCAGAGCTGCTTACGAACCGATGGAGGACCCGAGCCTAGATGATGATCACGAACCTAATGGAAACTGATCCGGAGGAGACCAAAACCCGAGATGTAAAGGTAGTCCAAATAGGAAGTAGAACTCAGGATCTAGTTGGTAAACAACGAGTTGACTTCATGAATTGGGCTTTGCTGCGGGACGTGTGCAAAGGGGTTATCGACGTCTATAGCTTTGATTCACCACCAAGACGGACGTTAGGCTACGGATCAGTGCAGTGGGGTAGTTATTACTCCATGGGGCAGAGTGATCGTAGCATGGCTATGAGCCAGTGCAGTGGATTCGTCATGACTTCATGGGGCAGAGTGGACATAGCAAGGGATTAGTGGCTATGGATCAGTGCAGTGGAGCCATCATGACTCCATGGGGCAGAGTGATCATAGCAAGGATTTGGGCGATCAAAGCAGTGGATATCATATTCTTTACGCACTGAGTGAGAGATGTGAGGATGGTTGCTATACTTAGTTGTTTGATACCACTATGACATGCACACCCCTCCCCCGTATCTTTACACCATATGTTATTGTCACCTTAGAGTATTGTACATCCTGTTGTGCTAACTCTTTGGTTGTAGGTCCAGGTTCAAGTATGGTTATGTATACCTATTATTGTTCTATTTTGCTGCTTATCGCTCATACCAGACTTCTGTCTGTCCCAGAGTTTTATGTCTCTTCTTATTACTATGGGTGCTCTTAAATGGGCAAACTAGAGACAAGTCAGGTGATTATGCACGAGTAGTTGTACCTGAGACGAACAGAAGGCTTCCACGTATGATATATATATTCTCCCTGTGTTGTTGCTGGTCACTACTTTGGGCATTAGTAGTGTTCCTCTTTCTCATTTTGCTTTAGAGACAGTATTTTAAAGTTGTAGTAATGATGATGTGGAACATAAGCTGTATTTTGATTTCCACTGCTATGATGGTTTAGTTTTCAGTTTATACACTGTCTCGCCTATTTATGTCAAAGTTACGTTATTATTATATTTTATTCCATGCACTGTGAGACATTCTACAGGTTCCTTGTTAGTTTAAATTCCCTTCTTTTCCTTTCTTTGGCGACCGTCCCATGCTAGTCAGGCATCAACACAACGCACTTTCATTGGAAATGTCGGCTGGTGCAGGGCGGGCCGTCACACTTGGTATCAGAGCTCTAGTTTGCATAGTTAACCTAGAGGAAGACACCAGGGAGAGATAGTACGTATATGAGAGCGCGTATTTTTGGTATTTTGGTTTTCAAAAGATATATATATACACACACACTATTAGTGTATCTAAGGATGGAGTCGCACTGCACTGGCCCCACTGAAGAGATGGTTAATCGTTTCTCCTTACAGAGTGAATGATGAGCCGACATACGAGGGGTACTGGTAGAGGAGCTAATAATTGGAATGCTTCTGATATGAAGACGATGTTCACTGACTTTATGAGAGAGAGATGCTTAGAGATGTTCATAGGGCAGCTCCTAATATGGTGGTGGTGTAGCGGTGCAGGCGCCTAGAGCCGATTTCGCCAGGCTATGCAAGGATTACACTAGTCTTAGTGGGAAGTCGTTCCACGGAATGGAATCGGCCACAGAAGTTCAGGATTGGCTTGATTGTTATGAGCGCATCTTCGAGGATTTAGGGATCAATGATGCAATAAAGAGAAAGCTAGCATCCCATCAGCTGCAAAGACAGGCTATGAATTGGTGAAATGCTATTAAGGTAGCTACCCCTGAGGATCAATTTACTTAGGATTAGTTTAAGGCTCGATTCAGTGATAAGTTCATCCCAGCTTCTCATAAATTAGAATTGCTTAGGAGGTTCTTGGAGCTTAAGCAGAATAGTAGCGCAGTCTTAGAGTATATTGCTGAGTTCGATACTTTATCGAAGTATGGATTATCCCTTATTGACACTCCCAAGAAGAAGAATGAGAAGTTCATAACTGGTTTAGATCAGTATTTCAGAGAAAGGCTTATAAGTCATATTGATAAGACTTTTGAATTGATTGTTGGGAAAGCATTGAGATCAGAGAGCCTTTATCCTAAGCCCAAGACTAAAGTCGCTGTTGCATCTGCAGAAGGGCCAAAACCGCAAGCAAGCAGTGGAGGCAAGAACAATTCTCAAAACAAAAGGTAGCAGAATCAGACTAAGGATGGTCAGAAAAAGAGTAAGAAAGATGTTGAGTGCTTTAGCTATGGCAAGAAGGGCCATTATGCTAAAGAATGTCGAGCAAAGCCTGTGGACAGGAAGCGCTTCAACTACGACCAAGTGGGACATCACAAGGATAAATGTCCACAACCCCCCAAAGAGAAGCAAATTGTGAAAGCATATGCTATTAATGTTGTTCCTTCTTCGTCGAATGCCCCAACTGCGGTGGAGAAAGGAAAGAATGTTGTTATTCAAGGTATGCTTTCTGTTTATGATGTTCCTGTTCGAGTACTTTTGATATCAGGGCTTCCCATTCCTTCATATCTAGTGACCTGGTAGATAGGTTGGGATTGGAACCCGAAATAGTTTATAGACCTTTAGCGGTAACGAACCCGATTGGTGGTTCAATTAACCTTAGTGTGATTTGTCGTAATGTGGTCTTATCGAGTCATGGATGTATGTTTGCTTGTGATTGCTTTGTTTTGGGCTTTATTGGGTTCGGTATTATTTTGTGAGTTGATTGGCTCCAAAGGTACATGGTGGTGGTAGACTGTGAGGGCTTTTTGGTGATAGTTAGAGCGGATGATGGGCAGAGGGTAGTGTTTGGTGGTCTACCTAGTGATGGGGTAATGGCTAGTTTCCTAAATTCCCTCGACATCCCGCATGATGAGTTGTCAGATGTACCCGTCGCTGGCCAATATCTGGATGTCTTCGAGGAAGTGACCGGACTTCCACCACACCGAGAGATTGAGTTTCATATTGATTTAGTGAAAGATGCCAGACCTATAGTGATGCCACTTCGTCGTATGGCACCAAGGGAGCAGTGAGAGATCGGGGTGCAAGTGAGCGATCTTTTGAAGAAGGGATTTATTAGAAGAAGTGTCTCCAGTGGGGAGCACCAGTTGTGTTTGCTACCAAGGCAGATGGTTCCCTTTGATTGTGTGTGGACTATCGCGAGTTGAATAAGGTCACGAGGAAGAATAATATCCTCTACCGCGGATAGATGATTTGTTTGATCAGTTGAGTTGCGCGAGAGTGTTCTCCCAATTGGATCACGCAACAGGTTTTCATCAGCTTATGGTGAAAGCTGAGAGTATAGCTAAAACGGCCTTTCGGACACCATCTGGATTCTATGAGTGGTCGATCATGCCATTCAGGTTGACTAATGCACCAGCATATTTTGTGGATCTTACGAATAGGGTGTTCAGGGATCAATTGAATAAGTTTGTTCTTATATTCGTAGACGATATTTTGGTTTATTTGAGGACGGAGGAAGAACACAAGGAACATTTGAGGATAGTGATGGAGGTGTTGGGAAAACATCAATTGAAAGCAAAATTTTCTAAGTATCACTTCTGGAGGAGGAAAGTGAGATTCTTGGGCCATATTGTTTCAGAGAATGGTATTGCCGTGGATCCTGCGAAGGTAGCTACGGTACAAGATTGGTCTACACCCAAGAATGCAATAGACGTAAGAAGTTTCTTGGGATTAGCTGGATATTATCGTAAGTTTATCCAAGAATTCTCCAAGATAGCAGCACCGTTAACTCAGTTGACCAAGAAGAATCAAGCTTTCGACTGGGATGGAAATTGTGAAAAAGCATTCAAGAGCCTAAAAGAAAAGTTGGCGTGTGCACCAGTGTTAGTCATTCCTAAAGGGAATGAAGAGATGACAGTATACACGGATGCATGTGGTACCGGACTAGGTGATGTATGGTTGCAAGGAGGTAGGGTTGTAGCTTATGCTAGTCTGCAACTGAAACTGCATGAGAAAAGATACCCTACCCACGATTTGGAATTGGCAGCGATTGTTTTTGCGTTGAAGATGTGGAAACATTATCTCTTAGGAGAAAGATTCGAGTTGTTTACTGATCATAAATCGTTGAAGTACCTCTTCTCTTAGAAGGATCTAAATCTCCGGCAGAAAAGATGGTTAGAATTCTTAGCTTCCTATGATTTCGATATCGCATATACACCAGGAAAGGGCAATGCGGTAGCTGATGCATTGAGTAGAAGACATACTAGTTTAGGGGCTATGTTTCTTGAGTGGAAGCAACTGGAGTATATCGCTGGGTATGATTTCAGACCAAGGTGCGAATTGGATCCAGAAATGTTAGCAAGTTTGACGATCAGACCCACTTTGATTAAGAAGATTGGTTCTAGTCAGAGGGACGATCCTAACCTATTGGAAATCATCTCCAAGTTAGAGATAGGTACGGACGAGGAGATGAACAAGTATAGGCTTGATCGAGATGGGTGGCTCAGGAAGAATGGGAGACTGGTTGTACCCAATGTCAATGGATTGAGAGATGAAGTGCTTAGAGAATGTCATCACTCAAAACTGACTATACATCCCGATGGTAATAAAAGTATCGAGACATGAAGCAGATCTACAACTGGGAAGGGATGAAAAGAGACGTTGGGAATTTTATATCCAAATACATGAAATGCCAATTAGTTAAAGCTGAGCAAAAGCAACCTAGTGGCTTGTTTCAACCATTAGAAATTCCAGAATGGAAACGGGAACTCAATGGATTTCATTGATGGGTTACCAAGGACTAGATCGGTCCATGATAGCATTTGGGTGATTATAGGCCGATTGACCAAGAGTGCAAGGTTTATACCCGTCAATTCAAATAGAACAGCAGCTAAGTTAGCAGAACTGTATATGAAGTGGGTAGTGAGATTTCATGGAATACCCAAAGGCATTGTGAGCAACCAAGATCCGCTGTTTACTAGTGGATTTTGGAAGAGCTTACAAGAGGCATTAGGATCAGAATTACATCTCAGTACCGCGTACCATCCTCAAACCGACGGTCAGACAGAGAGGGTGAGTCAAGTATTAGAAGATCTCTTAAGAGCTTGCATATTAGATTTTGGAGGATAATGGGACAACCATTTGCTTCTAGTAGAGTTCTCATATAATAATAGTTATCAGTCCAGTGTTGGTATGGCTCCATTTGAAGCTTTGTACGGAAGACCATGCAACTCACCATCATGTTGGTTAGAGACCGATAAGAAATTTGTGCTTGGGCCTGATGTAATAAGGGAAACGTCAGACAAGATTAAGGTTATACGACAACGAATGAAGGCTACCCAAGATAGGCAGAAGAGTTATGCTGATAAGAGGCGAAGAGACTTAAAATTCTCCATTGGCGACTTGGTGTTTGTCAATATTTCTCCGTTAAAGAGCGTGATACGATTTGGTAGAAAAGGCAAGTTACACCAAGATTTGTTGGTCCATTCCCAGTTCTTGAGCAAGTTGGGAATTTGGCATATAAAGTTGAGTTGCCAGACAAGATGGTGGGAGTTCATAACGTATTTCATGTTTCCCAGTTTAGGAAATTCATGCACGACCCCGATGTGGCTATTTCACCTAATCAGTTGGATAATATCGAAGTAGAACCCGAGGCGGTTTGGAACCGCAAGCCGATTCGTATTGTCGAGCATGATACAAAGCAACTTCGAAGAAAAGCGGTGAATATAGTCAAGGTTCAATGGGGCGAGGATGAGAATGACTGTACTTGGGAGATAGAGGAGAGCATTAGAAAGACGTATCCAGAACTCTTTGCCTGGTAAGATTTTAAATTGCGATTTAGTTATTCCGTATGCTAGAATAGACTTGATGTGCTTGTTGTGTGCGTTTGATTGTTTGTGAATGACTGATAGGCATGCGGAACACCTTCATATGTTTTTGGTTAAGGAATTTCGGGGGCGAAATTTCTTAAGGGGGAGGGTGTATCGACCTACATTCTACGTATCCAAGAATCATAGAATATTTATTTCTTTTTCATATGAAGTCATACAGTCGTGTAACTTTGGGAAACGACTATTGGGTTCATTTCCCATGTTCACAATTTTTGCTGATTTTTAAATGACCGTTTTGCCCCTAGTTGATCTTGTTTTGCCATAACTTTTGATTGGTAAGGAGTTTTGACCTAAAACCACTTCCATTAGTTCCGGATGATGGTTTACCTTTCCGTAGAGTGGTCACACTTGTCAAACAGGCTCACCGTTTGGGAGATATGGCTGAAACAAGGTTTAGAAGGTGAAAAACTGCTTAAGAGGGCTAATTAGGGTAATTAGCAAATGGGCCCATAACCCATTTCAAAATTAGGGTTATGGGGAGGCTGAACTGAGTTAGGTTTTCATTCTATTTCAGTTTTCTAACCGCCATTTACCTCTTAGAAACCCTAACAATGGCTTCCACCTTGTAATTTCATCCCTAATCGCTCTCTAATCAAGGATTAAGCTAATTAGCATCAAATCAAGGCAAATCAACATCAAATTAGAGGCAAAGGCTGCTGTGTGCATTGGAATTTTTGCTATTTAAAGAATCATTTCAGATCTAAGATTAATTTGTGGCCAAGGTGAGTGATTTGCATTGTTTTTCACTAAATTATGGTTAATTAAGGGTGATAAGTGTTAACTAACGAAATTATACATGATTAAATTCTGGAAAAATGTTTAGAAATTCTTAAATATTATTTTAAGCCTCTGTTAGAAATTTGGGTTAATTTGGATATGTTTTGTTAATCCTATCATTAGTTGTGGTTAAGTATGATTCAGGGAAAAATTGGATTTTGGGTATGTTTGATCCGTTTTGACATGGTTATTTATCATTTTGGTGTTTATGGTTGATGTTATATGTTGCTATGACTATTTGGTAAGATTTATGGTTGCTTAGAAAAGTTAGATTGGTCAAAAACGCCGTCGTATGGCATAAACAGCTCGCTGGACAAAGTGCAGAAACTGTGCAGGAAACCAGATCGGATCGCACCCCTCCGAACCGACCCGCTCATGGAGCATTCCACAACTCTAACTGCTGGCATCTGGAGTGTGTCACGAACTACTCGCACTTGAAGACCACGACCCGACCCAGACCGAATCGTGGAGCACCATGCAACTCCGACCCGATCTGTTGGACATGACACGATCCGAACCAGTGTGGCACCACGACTCAGCCTAGAGTATCATGACCCGACCCGCACGAGCAGGAAGCCACGACCCGAACTGAACATGAGAAGAAGGTGGACCACGAATGGGACTATGTCGAGGTACTACGAACCGAACCGCTTGATGGTCGCGAACCAGAGCTGCTCATGAACCGATGGAGGACCCAAGCCTAGATGATGATCACGAATCGAATGGAAACCGATCCAGAGGAGACCAAAACCCGAGATGCAAAGTTAGTCCAAATAGGAAGTATAACTTAGGATCCAGTTGGGAACCAACGATTTAACTTCATGAATTGGGTGCTGCGGGACGTGTGCAAAGGGGTTATCGACGTCTATAGCTTTGATTCACCACCAAGACGGATATTAGGCTACGGATCAGTGTAGTGGGGTAGTTATTACTCCATGGGCAGAGTGATCGTAGCTTGGCTATGAGCCAGTGCAGTGGAGTCGTCATGACTTCATGGGGCAGAGTGGACATAGCAAAGGATTAGTGGCTATGGATTAAGGCAGTGGAGCCATCATGACTACATGGGGCAGAGTGATCATAGCAAGGATTTGGGCGATCAAAGCAGTGGATATCGTATGCTTTACGCACTAAGTGAGAGATGTGAGGATGGTTGCTATGCTTAGTTGTTTGATACCACTATGACATGCACACCCCTCCCCCGTATCTTTACACCATATGTTAGTGTCACCTTAGAGTATTGTACATCCTATTGTGCTAACTCTTTGGTTGCAGGTTCAGGTATGGTTATGTATACCTGTTATTGTTCTATTTTGCTGCTTATCGCTCATACCAGACTTTTGTCTGACCCAGAGTTCTTTGTCTCTTCTTGTTACTCTAGGTGCTCTTAAATGGGCAGACTAGAGACATGTCAGGTGATTATGCACGAGTAGCTGTACCGGAGACGAACATGTGGCTTCCACGTATGATATATATATATATATATATATATATATACACTCTCCCTGTGTTGTTGCTGGTCACTACTTTGGGCATTAGTAGTGTTCCTCTTTCTCATTTTTCTTTAGAGACAGTATTTTAAAGTTGTAGTAATGATGATGTGGAACATAAGCTGTATTTTGATTTCCGCTGCTATAATGGTATAGTTTTCAGCTTATACACTGTCTCGCCGGTTTTATGTCAAAGTTATGTTATTATTATATTTTATTCCACGCGCTGTGAGACATTCTACAGGTTCCTTGTTAGTTTAAATTCCCTTCTTTTCCTTTCTTTGGCGACAGTCTCGCGCTAGTCGGGCATCGGCACAATGCACTTTCATTGGAAATGTTGGCTGGTGCAAGGCGGACCGTCACATCCTCTCAGCAACTCACTCTACAAGGTACGACACGTTTTGTGTCTAAACGTCACCAAAATCCAACATATGATGTCCCTTGCCACTAGGAACCCCCCACACAATGTCACTTTGGCCTAAACCCCATCACCTTGGCTTCACGTTGAAGCCTTAGGTCGGCTGTGTCAAAACGAGTAACCCTGATCATGATCGCACAAAAAATTTTGATTGTGGAAGTGATGCACTCGAGCATAGGAGCTCAACGGATCTAGCATTGCAGGACTTCATCGAATACTAAACGATTTCTAATTGATTGTAGGATTTAGAAGATGGTGGCCTCTTTATTTAGTTTTACAGAAGATAATGGGTTAGATTTTAAGAGGATGAAGTTAACTCTTATATAGGGAAATATATTAGATATTATTATTTTAATATTCATTTATATTATCGTCAAGCGTTTTAAGCTCACATGACCACACCAAAGCTTCAATTGCCATGTAATTTGACACTCTACTATAATTCAATATTCCGAACTTAATGAAATTGGTTTCATAGAAATTTAGAATGTTTGCAAAAACATTATTTTCTTGTGATATTATAATCGAGTAAATACCAGTTAATTTCCAAACACTTTAATTCTTCGATAATAATAACAATAATTATCGTTCACATTCAATTATAATTTTACATAAGCTATAGAATCAATTTAATTTCATATTAAATTCCATATTGCTTATTCGAGTAATTTCAATATTTTAAATTACTACGTTAGCATTTAGTTATATTAAATAACTCAAATATTTTGAATTCAAGTTATTCAACTTCTAAAATAATCGCTTTCATATTTAAATAAATTAAATATTCTAGTACAGAAAATCCGGGTTGTTACACTTACCAAGGAAATGACACTTTCTAGCAAGTGTCTCTAAGGTTTAAGTTGAGTAACCTTTTCCTTTTATCTAATCTATGGGTTTTTTTAAGGAGGGGTTTAGAACTAATGTTCCGGTGATTGGTAAATTATGTACATATCGTTCTATTACCATCTTTGTTATATAAGATTTATTCAAGGTTGCTAAACTCTCATCTCTGCGTGATAGATTGCACTCATCTACTCCCCAGTATATTTAATCTAATAAACAATACTTATATAATTATATGTAGTTGTATGCCCTTGTACACCTCGGTCATCAACACCAGACATTAAGGATTAGCAATGTATTTATGATAAAATTTGGAGGGTAATCGATCTAAAGGATGCTAGAAGATAATTTAGCCTCAACAAGCTCAGCTTACCCTGTCGTTTCCTAGTCAAACCTTAAGTTCGAAAATTAGTTACTCTTCCTTTGAGAGGTGAGTATCATGCTAACGAAACTTAAAAGTCAATAGTTATCTTGGGATAAGGGCATTATAAGCTTACAGAAGGTTGAAAATCTTGTTACAAAGATGATCCCACTACAACAAATATACCATATTACAACAGTGCAAAACCTTTGTAAAAAGCTTGTACAACGGTGGAGCCGCCGTCGTGTATTAAGAAGTTGTAATATACATATGTCTTTTACAACATTTCTGCACCATTGCATCACCGTTGTGAATTAGGATATTTAACAACTGTTACTCACAGTTGTAATAAACTTTATTACAACTTTTATTCTCTGTTGTTGTAGATACTGAAATGTCGTAAGATCATATATATGACAACTGGTGATTACCGTTGTGACAGAATATTACAACTCTTTTACACTATTGTAAAATGTTTTGTTACATTTTTTTGCTGTTGTAACTTATATAAACCTTACTAATATAAAGAATACATATATATTAATAATAATATGATTTATATTTCAATGCAATAAATATAACTATACAGAATCATTCAAATATATTAATTAACATAATATTCGATCAACATACACATAGTACATCACCAACGAAACCCGTCACAAAAAACATAATCGTTTCAAAATACATACATCAATCCAACACAAAAGATACATAAGAAAGATAGTAGTTTTTTCTACAAAAGATACATAAGCACACCCTACGAAAGCAAAAGATAGAAGTTTTGCTGAAGGCAATGTACATTTTATTCCAAGCCACAGTTGATCCAATAGCTTCTCCAATGGTAGTCATTTCGGAATTCGACTTCCATAAGTAAGCTTCTGGATCCACCGCCGCATCAATCCAAACGTTCCAACTGCCGCATCAAGGATTGATTTATGTTTCTAATCACTTTAAAATTGTATGAAAAGGCAAGCACATATTCAAAATATTATTAAACTATGAATAGAGTACCATGCACATGAGAAAAGAAAAGCAACCAGCACATTTTCTGTTTCTTCCAACCGTTGACGGAAACATAACATTTGTTCTGTGTTTTATTCCATCTCCGGAATTCCACTAGTTGAAAATGTGAAAATTGAAAAATGTCGAATTGTAGACAAAAATTCCACTTTTCTAGAAACATGAGAGTATAAAGATAAGAAAATTTTGATATTGTTGATTATATGATGACTTATGGACCTGAAGCTTTAACTGGGCAAGCTAAATAACGTGCTTGCGGTTTAAAGCTTTAACAAGGTAGACTAAGAGAAAAGTGGCAGAAATCATATATGAATAAATTTAACTTATATCTTGAACAAACCACGAGTGCTGAAGCCAACGCGTAAACTAGAGATGATCTGAATTTATTTAGCTTGTACTCTGGATATTCAAATGATTGATACATGAATATGTCATTTAATTTAACACTTGAGCTTAAGATTGAAATGTTAACATAGATATTAAGTGAAATATTAGATGTGCACACCTGATGCATGCACCATAATTCCCCAAGGTATGTTTCTGCTTCTTTAAGAATAGGCGTTAGCTTGTTATTCATTACTCCTTCACCATGGACTCTTCCCTGGATAAGATACATTACTCCCTCACAATGGACTCTTTCCTGGATAAGATTAAGTATCTAAAAAGAAGAAAGAATTCAATAATAGGACTAAAAAAGGCACTCCGCTTTTAGTTTATAAAAAGGAAAAGAACTGTAGTTAATAGAAGTAAGGAAAAGTGGAGTTCAAATTTAACTTCTCAAAACATAGGATAATTGTACTAAAAGGAAATAAAGCCAGTGGTTTTCTTGAGCACCCTGCTGCTTGTAGTTCTTTAGTCACTAGCAGTTCACATTCTGCTTCTTCGATAGCATCAATATCACCCCTGGCAGAATCTATTTTTACAGTAATATAATGAATTATGTATGTGAAAACTTGCATGTTTAATACACAGTTAAGAAGATCATTAAAAAAAATGAAGTAAGCACAATTGATAAGTTATTATTTATTAAGTTAACGACATTAAAAAATATTATTAAGAATACCCAGAATGCATGCATGTTCGATAATGAAAGGCTTAACGCATCAATTTGAGATGCAATACTGCTGAACTATTAACTAGCAAACCGACGCATCAAAATTAACAAGCAATACTGTTAGATAATACATGAAAACTGACTGATCAAAATTAATAAGGAGATAACGAATTGGTCTTGTTAGATAATACGTATATTATTTTTATAGAGCAAACATATGTTATTTTAAGGCCTGATCCAATTAGACAAATTAGGTAGGAACGGAATTACCCTTTTCTATTGATTTGAACCCCAACGAATTCCTTTTGGTTTGAGATTTATGGAAAATCACAAAAATCGAAAATTTAAATAGTCAAAAGGAAAATAACGGAAAACCGGAAACATGGGAAAAATACAGCCCTACTCACACATTTAAGCTGGAGAATTTGAACACTGGAAAACAACTTGGAAACTAAAGCTCCAAGAATCATTCAGACTGCACCAAACCAATTAAAAAGACTCCCTTACGTCTTCTTTTGACAATATATATTTTTGGTCATCTTCATTTGAACTTCAGTCTCTATCTTGATTACCTTTTACATAATATTTTTTCTTTTATCTTCTTCTTATTTTGATTATGTGCATTCTTGATGATCTCTATCTGAAATTCATTGCATGTGTCATTATCTGTGAATTGATAAAACTATTTGTGTCGCTATCAGTGACTCAGTATGCAAATAGGATCCATTAATACCTATCATTCATTATGTTGCTTATGTACACTATACAGATTGATTCCATTGTTAGGTATAATGAATGAATGATCCCAGTGGCAAAAAAGAAATTTTGAATCTTTATTCGAGTTTCGCATCAATTTGTTCTTTATAGTAATTAAAGCAATGCACATAAATGCAATTAGACATAACAGGTTACCTGTCCATGTAAATATTACAGGTGCGAATGAAGAGCCAAATCCATCTAACCGAAACCACCCAACTCCAAAAACCCCATCTTGCACCTCCACATTCTTCAAATCTTTTTTTCACATCCACCTGTTCCTACAAAGCAAATATTTTTGGTATTCAAACCAAGTTTCTTTGCCAACGTTGCTCCAATATGTCGTACAAATGAATAATTTTGAAGTCGGTAACTAAACAACAATTTTGAATAAATTAACACAACCATAATGATTTCTGGGTCTAGAATGATGTCTAATGAACATCCACCTATTTTCATAAAAGTTTACACCTACATATTTTTTGTAGATGTAAACTCTGAAATTAGCATTGTGACTAACTCATGATATTGGTCCAATATGGATAAATAAACTTTTAGCTTACTCATGCATGTCCCATGTAGTCAAAGAAAAAACAGCACAACTTAAGTTAATAAATATAGTGTGCCTAGTATATGTATATCATATAATTTTATAAAATGAACATACCCTAAAATATATAAGACGAGTTACATTAACACATAGTCTATATACTTCTCAGTCTGAATCCAGTAGATCATCTACTCCAATTAGGACCAAATTCAATTTGTAGATAAGTAGGGAAATCAGAAGTGTGCTACAACATTAATAAGCAGGCCCCTCTTCCTCCATACATATTGCTTACATTATCTATTCTCAGCAATATGAGTCATGACTGTAGTCATGAGTTTTATGTTAGTAAACTCAAAAACAAAATATATACTAGATGATGAAGTAAATTCATATGTTACTTCAACCAATGACATAAAGAAAAAACCGGATGGTTTAAATTTTGATAAAGTTATGGCATACAAAATATGTATTAAAGCTCAAAAATGGCACCATATAACTTACGTATTTAATGGGTGTATTTTACAAATGTTACAAAAAAACGATACCTTAACAGAACTCACACCATCAGTTTGTTCGGCTCTTTTGATAAACTGTAAAATTAAACAATCCATTATATGTAAAAACATCATCCTTCCAATAAATTAAAGAAAAACAACGAATTAAAGAATTTCAGTCAACCAATTTCTTATGGGTTTGATGTATATTCAGAAGTAACAAAACAAGCACCATACTTATGCAATTTGATTTCATATTTCATGTTCTGCATATGCTCATTATGTCCTTCAAATGTACAACTGCATCATTATTAAAATTGTCTAGTATAATACACACTACTAGAAAACAAAAATGGCATCATTTAACGAAATATATGACTAATGACTTATATGCAAAAGGCTGACATGGTTGCAGGTTAAATTACGTTACACATATATAGGGAAATTTTGATACAGACAACATTACAGCCGATTACCTAAGAACTTGTATGAGTGTTTGTTGTAGAGATTGTTCTTCTCTTTGCTAAACTAGCCCTTGGCATTCCCATCTCCAAATTGATTCACAAGAAATGAATCGACAATTTCCCAGATCAAAACACCTGAAACTAAAGCTGTAACAACCCGTATTTTTATAACATGTTAAAACAAGAAATCAAGGCAGAATTAAATTTTAAAATCAGAATCAGGGGAAACGGGTTACGCCATTGCGTTAGTCTCGAAATTTTACATGAAATAGAGTTCGAGTTTTCGAAAATAGGAGTCCGAATGAAGAAGTTATGGCATGTACAAGTTTCAGCAGTTTTCAAGCAGGACTGGACCAAAGGGTCGACCTACCCCCTCCCCCCCCCCCCAGGTCGACCATAGGGTCGACCTACCCCCAGGTCGACCATAGTGTCGACCCCTCCACCATACAGGTCGACCTGGTCGGCCTAGTTTGACCCAGAACTCATTTTTGAAGCCTGAGGCATGTTTTGATGGTCCAGATTGATTCTAGGGTTAATCTAAGGGCCTAAACTAGTTCCTACACCTATATAAACATCCTAAGGCCTAACCTAATTCATACAATAATTCGTATGACACCAAAATACTGCTGGACTTCCTCTTGATCATGGCCGCCGCTCTCTAAACTTTTCTCTTAGCCTCCAAACTAGATTCAAACTAGAGATTAAAGCTTCTATAGCAATTCTACAACAATTCAAGAAGATAAATCAATGTCTCTGCAACGTTCTACGACAATTTTAGTTCTTAATTCATTAACCATGCTCTGTAAGTTCTAGTTATTTTCAAATTAAAATAATTAAATTTAATATGGACATGTGATGAAGTGAAATTGGACTTTTGATTCAATTCTTGTTTCTTCTTGGATCTCGATCTTGAGAACTTTTCTATCTTTATTCGCATGACAAGTTTATGGTCTATTCAGCCTGTTGTAAATCAATTTTTCTTGGTTCATGTTGATATTATTATCAAGATCTATTCTTTATGCCTGAGATGATGCTTTTATGTCGTTTTCTCTCTGATCTTGTTTTTACTGCAACTTCTACCTCCCCCTATTTATTTTCTTTTGATGAACCTAGGTCAATTTCGGACCTAGGCCTAAACTACGATATACGTGCGATGGTATACGGAGGAAATATTGGAATATTGCCTGGTGGAATATATGTTTTTGGTGGAATCGAAGGCATAATATGAAATTTTGATGTTTGGGGATAATTTACCATTAACATGAAACTTGATATTTGGGTATTGTCATTATAATGGTAATTGCATGAATGGGGATTGGCAAATATAATTTGATATGGATCTTGATATATATATATATATATATATATATAGTTTGACAAGGATCTTGATATATGTAATTTGGCTAGAACTTGTTATGAGTAAATTGGTGTAAACGTAGTATACATGTAATTTTGGGTATAAAACTTGATCTATGAAAATTGGGCATAGCTTTGTAAACATGTAAATCATGAATCTTGACATATGTAAAGCGGCATGAAACTTGGTATATGTGTAAATTGGCATACATGTAAAACGGCTTAAATTGAACATATGTAAATTTGGTACAAATTGGGCATATGTAAAATTTACATGTATTCTAGAACTTGGGCATATGTTAATTATGTAAAATTTGGAGTTGAAACATATATGATAATTTATGACTTAGTAGAGGTTTAATATGAACGCGCCTAAGTTGGGTTTTGGGTAATTGGCATGTATTGTAAATAAAAGGCTATAACTTGGCATAACCTTATAGTGAATTATGATAATAATTTGAAAATACGTTTTGGGGGCAAAAACGTGAATCATGAACATTTCTATATGTTAAACACATGAACTAATATTGGGGTTTTGGGTGGAATACGACCATTAATGAACCTTTGACACGAGGTTAGACTCGGTTTGTGGTGTAAATCTGCTCGGAACCGCCCGGCAAATCCAGTAGCCACAAAGTGTCTGTCTAATGTGAGAGGTCGAAGGTCGAATTGTAGGCGTAACGATTTATGACACGAGGTTAGACCCAGTTTGTGGTGATCTGCCGGAACCGCCCGACAAATCCAGTGGCCACAAAATGCACGGTCTAATGTGAGAGGTCATGATTCGTTCGTCATAATGAATGAATTAAGGAATACTAACCATAATAAGACGTGGGTATGGTTAGAGGGTTAGGTGGGATGACATGGAAATTTGACATGTGAATATGGACCTAACAGATATGAGTTAAGAACATGTAAAACTTATAAATGTAGGCTTAACCAACATAACTATTAATCAGACTAATGGGTAGGTTAAGTAACATAGCTAGGCTAATGACACTTGACCGTTATAACATGACTAGCGGATGGGTTGGGCTAACTTGAATAGGTTGATAACACCCAATCGATATAACCTGATGCGTGGTAGGGTTAAGTAAACACAAGAGGGTAACACTTAACCATTATAATATGACTGGTGGATGGGGTTAAGTTAAAATGCACTTAACCAATATAACGTGATGTGTGGTAAGGTTAAGTAACAACAGAGGGCAACACTTAACCGTCACAACATGATAAGTAGGTGGGCTAAGTCAATGTACACTTAACCAATATGACATGACATGTGGTGGGGTTAAGTTAACACAAGGGAGAACACTTAGCCAATATAACAAGGCTTGCGGTAGGGTTAAGTAACATAAGGAATAATAATTAACCAGTATAACATGATGTGTGGTAGGGTTAAGTAATACAAGATGAAACACTTAACCAACTTAACGTAATGGACGGAGAGGGTTAAGTACATATCGGGTTGGTGGGTAATATTAGTAAATATACGCCTACAAACTTAACCATTAATAAGCACGCTTGAATAGGTGGGTTAAGTACATCACGGGAAGGTGGGTAATATCTGTATATATAGGCCCACACACTTAACCAGTAGGAAACCCTAGTAACGGGAACCCATTTCAGCAGTAACCCAAATCAGGTATCAACGGTACCCTGAAACTAGGCAGGGTGGGGCACGATTACTGGGCTGATTGTAAGCGGTCAAACGACGGTGGTGGGTGCACAGTGTAGGTCTAACGTGGTGCGGGCATGCACACTCCGGAGTAGACAACCAGGGCACTGGGGACACCAGTAGTATAACCTATGCCTTCTAGAATTGCGTCGGACCGCCACCATGGGTCTTGATACACCCCATGGTGGGACCAGCATAGGTATCTACAATCATTGGGGGCTGTATAACACACATAGGTAGCATAATCCCTATGTTGGACCTAGGTGGCATAAACCCTAAATCCGAGAAGTGTTCAATAGGTAGCATAATCCCTAGGTTGGACCTAGGTGGCATAATCCTAGTTGAATCTAGGAAGCGATCGATAGAAAACCCTAGATTAGATCTAGGTAATAAATAATAGATGTACACGTGAAAATAACCTTAATTTCGGGGATTGGGATCACGTTACGATTTTATCATTTTATATAGATTACTAGTTGGGACACTAGTTAGGTGGTGCAGAGCAAATAGATATCATTTTAAATGGTGAAGCAGAGAAATCTTGCGATGCTTAATAGAAATCTTACGAAACTATACTTAGTTCATCTTGAATGGGAACCTTGCAATGTTATACATGACAGAAATCCTATGATGTTATTCTTAGTTATCGTGCCTGTAGCTTATCTTGTCATCATGCTTATGTTTACTTTTAGTTTATTCATGCCATGTTATCTTTACCTGTTTTTATGCTGAAAGTCACTAGTACTTACTCAGTCTTTATGACTGACCCGTTTTGTTTCGCCCCTTTTCCTTCCGTTTCCCCCCCCCCCCCAGGTTCGTAGGGTGGGAATACAGCTTAGTTCGGATCTTACCAAGCTCCAAGGCTCTTTCATGTACTGCTTGGATTTTTCTTGGCTATGGCTTGCTTTGCTGTTTTGCTTGGAGAATGATTTATAACTATGGTTTTATGCTTCTTTACTATTGCAAGACAGATTTCGATGTAATGGATTTAGTAGCATTTTGATGTAACAGGCTTTAGACCTTTCTAGATTTTAAAGCAATGAAATTTGGTTCTTCTTCCGCTGTTTTATATGTTCTGTCTTGTAATATTTCTGTGTATGTTTACCTAGATAATGCTCCACCAAAGCTAGTGCATTCTCTTTGTAAGTGACCCTAGCAGAGGTGGGGTGTTACATTTGGTATCAGAGCAGAAGGTTACCAGACTGGGCAAAAGTTTTTAAAACCTTTTCAAATTATTTTCAAAACCATTTACAAAGAAGCATTTTTCTAAAGAAAAGTTTTGTTTTACGAAAGGCATATTCCCCAAAGCCATATGCACTATCTTTTGATTCTCTCTTTGAATCTCTTCTTTCTCTCTTTTCACCATAGTTTTGTAGGAGTACGACATAAGTCGGAGGGTAAAGTAGTGTCCAACCTCCATTTGTAGCCGTAGTAGTTTTACTTGCGACTAATCTTATTTCAACCTTTGTAAGGTTGTCGTGCGATGGAAGTGGCTTTCGAGAAACTTTTCAACAAGCCATACGAGGATAAAGAACACAAGCCTAAGGATGAGGAACTTGTTGATATGGCTTAATCCACGAAAGAGGAGAAAGGTGAAAGGAAAGAGGCCAAGTGGAAGAATAATAAAAACCTATGACAAGAGAGAATATCTTTAGTATGGTAGAAAGGGACATGTAATTAAGTATTATAGGACAAGGACAAGGGCAAAGTACAAGATCGTCGAGAGGGCAATTGTATGCTCTCACTACTAGCACACCTAAGAGAGGTGGTAACATTTATGTTAAAAGTTTAGCTTTTCTTTTCTATCATACCGTGGGAACTTTGTTTTTGGTACATCGCATCCTTTTAATTCTGCTTCGATAGTTGAGTCTCTGCACCTTAGTACTAGCGTAGTAGAGGATCCCATTTTATCCTCAAGTCCTGTTAGGGAATCGGCTTATTTATTCATGACTTGTTTGGATTTGAGAATGTCTATGCTAAGTGTTGAGTTTAGAAGTAAAGCTTATGTTTTTGGGCTATGGTTTGATTCAAGGGATGGAGTGGTTATGTAGAAATGGTACCATTCTCGAGTATGAAAAGAGGGTAGTTGGACGCTTGACTTGCCTTGGTAATGCCCTCGAAGTCTAGTGTAACCCTTAGGGTTCTTCCATGTTTAGTTACCTAGAATCTCTTGATACATTTATCGATCCGCTCGAGTAGTGTTCGCCACTAAGGCGGATGGTTCATTTGGCTTATGCATGAGTTATAGAAAATCACCTTAGTAAGTACACTTGGCAACATGGTTGGCATTTGTTTATTTTCAAGAGATGATTCATTTATGTGGAATACCTTTTAGTAAGTGAACGAGATCTGAGATTCACTAGTGAATTTTGGAGAGCTTGTATGAAACCATGAGTACGCAGTTATGTTTGGGCCGAATATACTAGAAGGAGAATAAGTGAAACAAGAGGCAACAGTGGAATGAGTTCCAACTCATATTTTGGAAACAAGAATTAAGAAGCTACGAAATTGTGAAGTTAAAGACAATGAAAGCACAAGAGAGTTAAGCTCAAGGAAATGTGACTTAGAACATTGAAGACTAGATACACGCATCATATCTCTTTTTAAGAGTATATCCTTGATCCCTCTTTTCCTGTAGAGCTTACTTGCATGCTATCTTTTATGTATATCCTCTCGGTCCTATTCTCAATCTTATTTCTGTTTCAAACCCCATAAGGAGTATGATTCATATGGTTGTGATATATGTTGGGGTATGAGGGTGTCCGTTGGGTTTACTAAAGTTTTTGGGTTTTATAGGATATGGCCTGGTGCTTAGGGAGTTCTTCTCCTATTCAGTATATATGTGACATAGATTTCCAGCTTTGACATTGCCTAATGGGCACAAAGTTTTTCCTTGCTTCTATCGTTCGACTATACCTTTAGGTAGGAACAATTGGGTGTAAACATGTGTTTGAGACATGTTATGATTGATGGTTGCAAGTGGTTGCAAGTGGCTGCTAGTGGTTGCTCGTGATTGCATAACACACATTAGGTACTAGATCAGCTCAGACACATTTCCATATTGCATATGCATGAGTGTTTATACTTGTTTATGGATGAAATTGGATGTGTTATCATATGGATAATGCATATGGATGGATGTTTGTGCACACATATAGTGTTTATGTGACTAGGACTATTTGCATACATGATTGGACTCATGGCACTAAACATATTTTGCATTAAGAAGATCAATCAGGCCTGATCATTTGCATTAGACGAGGAACATATACACACACTTTCTGCATATGTTCATACAACATTAGAAATCTTTTAAGGACAATGGATGCCTGTGACTGATGATTGAGTAGATGGATGATTGGATGGTAGGACACATTCTTCTTAACTTGAAGATTTCGGGGACGAAATCCTTTAAGGAGGGGAGAATGTAACAACCCGTATTTTTATAACATGTTAAAACAAGAAATCAAGGCAGAATTAAATTTTAAAATCAGAATCAGGGGAAACAGGTTATGCCATTGCATTCATCTCGAAATTTTACATGAAATAGAGTCTGAGTTTTCGAAAATCGGAGTCCGGATGAAGAAGTTATGGCATGTACAAGTTTCAGTAGTTTTCAGGCAGGACTGGACCAGGGGGTCGACCATAGGGTCGACCTACCCCCCCCCCCCCAGGTTGACCATAGGGTCGAGCTACCCACTAGATCGACCATAGTGTCGACCCCCCACCTTACAGGTCGACCTGGTCGGCCTGGTTTGACCCAGAACTCATTTTTGAAGCCTGAGACATTTTTTGATGGTCCGGATTGATTCTAGGGTTAATCTAAGGGCCTAAACTAGTTCCTACACCTATAAAAACATCCTAAGGCCTAACCTAATTCATACAATAATTCATATGACACCAAAATACTGCTGGACTTCCTCTTGATCATGGCCGCCGCTCTCTAAACTTTTCTCTTAGCCTCCAAACTAGATTCAAACTAGAGATTAACGCTTCTACAGCAATTCTACAACAATTCAAGAAGATAAATTAATGTCTCTGCAACGTTCTACGACAATTTTAGTTCTTAATTCATTAGCCATGTTCTGTAAGTTCCAGTTATTTTCAGATTAAAATAATTAAATTTAATATGGACATGTGATGAAGTGAAATTGGACTTTTGATTCAATTCTTGTTTCTTCTTGGATCTCGATCTTTAGAACTTTTCTATCTTTATTCGCATGACAAGTTTATGGTCTTTTCAGCCTGTTGTAAATCAATTTTTCTTGGTTCATGTTGATATTATTATCAAGATCTATTCTTTATGCCTGAGATGATGCTTTTATGTCGTTTTCTCTCTGATCTTTTTTTTATTGCAACTTCTACCTCCCCCTATTTATTTTCTTTTGATGAACCTAGGTCAATTTCGGACCTAGGCCTAAACTACGATATACGTGCGATGGTATACGGTGGAAATATTGGAATATTGCCTAGTGGAATATATGTGTTTGGTGGAATCGAAGGCATAATATGAAAATTTGATGTTTGGGGATAATTTACCACGAACATGAAACTTGATATTTGGGTATTGTCATTATAATGGTAATTGCAAGAATGAGGATTGGCATATATAATTTGATATGGATCTTGATATATATATATATATATATATATATATATATATATATATATATATATAATTTGACATGGATCTTGATATATGTAATTTGGCTAGAACTTGTTATGAGTAAATCGGTGTAAACGTAGTATACATGTAATTTTGGGTATAAAACTTGATCTATGTAAATCGGGCATAGCTTAGTAAACATGTAAATCATGAATCTTGACATATGTAAAGCGGCATGAAACTTGGTATATGTGTAAATTGGCATACATGTAAAACGGCTTAAATTGAACATATGTAAATTTGGTACGAATTGGACATACGTAAAATTTACATGTAATCTAGAACTTGGGGACATGTTAATTATGTAAAATTTGGAGTTGAAACATATATGATAATTTATGACTTAGTAGAGGTTTAATATGAACGTGCCTAAGTTGGGTTTTGGGTAATTGGCATGTATTGTAAATAAAAGGCTATAACTTGGCATAACCTTATAGTGAATTATGATAATAACTTAGGAATACGTTTTGGGGAAAAACGTGAATCATGAACATTTCTATATGTTAAACACATGAACTGATATTGGGGTTTTGGGTGGAATACGACCATTAATGAACCTTTGACACGAGGTTAGACTCGGTTTGTGGTGTAAATCTGCCTGGAACCGCCCGGCAAATCCAGTAGCCACAAAGTGTCTGTCTAATGTGAGAGGTCGAAGGTCGAATTGTAGGCGTAACAATTTATGACACGAGGTTAGACCCAGTTTGTGGTGTAAATCTGCCCGGAACCGCCCGGCAAATCCAGTGGCCACAAAATGCACGGTCTAATGTGAGAGGTCATGATTCGTTCGTCATAATGAATGAATTAAGGAATACTAACCATAATAAGACGTGGGTATGGTTAGAGGGTTAGGTGGGATGACATGGAAATTTGACATGTGAATATGGACCTAACAGATATGAGTTAAGAACATGTAAAACTTATAAATGTAGGCTTAACCAACATAACTATTAATCAGACTAATGGGTAGGTTAAGTAACATAGCTAGGCTAATGACACTTGACCGTTATAACATGACTAGCGGATGGGTTGGGCTAACTTGAATAGGTTGATAACACCCAATCGATATAACCTGAAGCGTGGTAGGGTTAAGTAAACACAAGAGGGTAACACTTAACCATTATAATATGACTGGTGGATGGGGTTAAGTTAAAATGCACTTAACCAATATAACGTGATGTGTGGTAAGGTTAAGTAACAACAGAGGGCAACACTTAACCGTCACAACATGATAAGTAGGTGGGCTAAGTCAACGTACACTTAACCAATATGACATGACATGTGGTGGGGTTAAGTTAACACAAGGGAGAACACTTAGCCAATATAACAAGGCTTGCGATAGGGTTAAGTAACACAAGGAATAACAATTAACCGGTATAACATGATGTGTGGTAGGGTTAAGTAATACAAGATGAAACACTTAACCAACTTAACGTAATGGACGGAGAGGGTTAAGTACATATCGGGTTGGTGGGTAATATTAGTAAATATACGCTTACAAACTTAACCATTAATAAGCACGCTTGAATAGGTGGGTTAAGTACATCACGGGAAGGTGGGTAATATCTGTATATATAGGCCCACACACTTAACCAGTAGGAAACCCTAGTAACGGGAACCCATTTCAGCAGTAACCCAAATCAGGTATCAACGGTACCCTGAAACTAGGCAGGGTGGGGCACGATTACTGGGCTGATTGTAAGCGGTCAAACGACGGCGGTGGGTGCACAGTGTAGGTCTAACGTGGTGCGGGCGTGCACACTCCGGAGCAGACAACCAGGGCACTGGGGACACCAGTAATATAACCTATGCCTTCTAGAATTGCGTCGGGCCGCCACCATGGGTCTTGATACACCCCATGGTGGGACCAGCATAGGTATCTACAATCATTGGGGGTCGTATGACACACATAGGTAGCATAATCCCTAGGTTGGACCTAGGTGGCATAAACCCTAAATCCGAGAAGTGTTCAATAGGTAGCATAATACCTAGGTTGGACCTAGGTGGCATAAATCCTAGTTGAATCTAGGAAGCGATCGATAGAAAACCCTAGATTAGATCTAGGTAATAAATAATAGATGTACACATGAAAATAACCTTAATTTCGGGGACTGGGATCACATTATGATTTTATCATTTTATATAGATTACTAGTTGGGACACTATTTAGGTGGTGCAGAGCAAATAGATATCATTTTAAATGGTGAAGCAGAGAAATCTTGCGATGCTTGATAGAAATCTTGCGAAACTATACTTAATTCATCTTGAATGGGAACCTTGCAATTTATACATGACAGAAATCCTATGATGTTATTCTTAGTTATCGTGCCTATAGCTTATCTTGTCATCATGCTTATGTTTACTTTCAGTTTATTCATGCCATGTTATCTTTACCTGTTTTTATGCTGAAAGTCACTAGTACTTACTCAGTCTTTATGACTGACCCGTTTTGTTTCGCCCCTTTTTCTTCCATTTTCCCCCCCAGGTTCGCAGGGTGGGAATACAGCTTAGTTCGGATCTTACCAAGCTCCAAGGCTCTTTCATGTACTGCTTGGATTTCTCTTAGCTATGGCTTGCTTTTCTATTTTACTTAGGGAATGATTTATAACTATGGTTTTATGCTTCTTTACTATTGCAAGACAGATTTCGATGTAATGGATTTAGTAGCATTTTGATGTAACAGGCTTTAGACCTTTCTAGATTTTAAAGCAATGAAATTTGGTTCTTCTTCCGCTGTTTTATATGTTTTGTCTTGTAATATTTCTGTGTATGTTTACCTAGATAATGCTCCACCAAAGCTAGTGCATTCCCTTCGTGAGTGACCCTAGCGGAGATGGGGTGTTACAAAAGTCATCTCTGAAAAACCAACAATATATTACTAACATTGAGGTATTGCCCAAATATTTCATTTTAATCTTCTGTATGACTTAAAAACACTGTTATATTACTGCCAATGTATTAAAAGTTAAAAAAATTGTATCATATGCTTATCATATACTCATCTAACCATAGTATAGTTTGATTATTCCTAAGGCGGCCCATATCCACTAACAACCAAGCTAGTAGCATTATAACAAATCCAACCACTGCAAGATTCTTTTATGTTCTTCACACCGTATTTGAAAAAAAATACAGATCTAGGATGCCAATCATACATAAACAACACCACAAACAAGGAATCTATATTCACACAAATGCAATAGCGGAGTGAAGAGCAAAATTACAAGCACATGAAGTTGGAACAATGAATGAAAATTTACCAGCGAGAGAATGAAGGTGAGATTTGTAGATGATCGAGCAGTGGATGATGGAAATGGAGACGGAGATGAGCAGTGCTGTTGGAGAAGGAGTGTTTTTGATAGAAAGAAAGTAGTCGCGATGTGAAATGGGGTGATATCGTTATGGCGGCCTGAATAGCGAAAGGGGAATTAGGGTTTGCGGTGGAATAATCAAAAAAGGAGAGAGAGAAATCTGAAAAGCCGATGGCTAACCAAATTAAAAACGAGCGAGAATTGAAACTGATGGAAATTGTTAACTATTGAAAAACGAAGTGTGAAACATCTTGTTTTAGTTGAACAAAGTGCGAAAAACCTTGCCATAGTATGAATTATACAACGTTTCAAATTAATAATTATTATTTAGTCTTAGTTATTAATTATTATATTATATTTAATTTTTATTGTTTATTAAAATCTTATTTATTTGTTATTAGAAATGTTATTTATTATTAATATTTTTATGCATTATTATATAATTTAATTACCAAATATTAAATATTACTTTTTAGTTAAAACTATCAAAAGCAGGAAGATCAAAAGCAATGCAAGAGACTATTTACAACATTAAGTTTGCACGAAAATAAAAAATCTATCAAAAGCACAAACAAGCGGTTGTTAACTGCTGAACAAACAAGTTGCCAAAATTATATTTATTAAAACTACTGAAATTGTTACTACCAAATTAAATATTACTTATTAATAATAGTTATTATTTAAATTTTACTTATTTCTACTTAGTTATAACCAATTAATAATTATTAAAAGCATTAACTATTAAAAAAATAAATTACTACTTATTAAATATTAATTATTTAATAATAATTAATAAATATTATTGATTCCTAAGTTTATTATTAAAAATTAATTATTATTAAATATTAATATATTTGCTTATTAAATATAGATATTATAAACATGAAATTTGTAATAAGCATCTATTACAACTAAAACAATGAAAAGTTGTAAAAATATGTTTATTACAAGTTTAGGGAATTGACTATTGTAAAAAATGTATATTACAACTGTGCTTTTCCCATAGTTGTAAAATTAAAGTTGTAATACAGTGTTTTTGTTGTAGTGTCCTTTGATTCAGAATAGAACAATATATATATATATTATGTAGAGAAGAAACAGGATAAAATATCACAATAATTGGTTTTTGATGATATATTATACCTCTTAATGGCTAAGGTGATACTTCCACATCGATCCAGCCTACAAAAGGCCTTGGTTGTGTTAGTTATCGAGTCATAAGGCTACAATAGGCCCCCTATTTAGAATGTTGTGCTACATTATTAGGCTTATGATGAAAGGTTTAAAGCACATATAAGTATCATAAGGGTGAATTCATTGATTTTACTCGATGAATTTCCCATTTTGGATAGATTTTGTGTTCAAACCCCTCATGAAAAGAGGTTGATGATAACTCCCTGTTCAATTTATATAAACATAACCAAATTATCAAATTGAGTACAATTCAAGTCTCGAATTTTCCATTTGTATATTCATTATGAATGTATTACAATTGTTTTGGAAATCCCCAATTTGATTTAAAAATCGGGGTTTGCTCTCTAAGAAAAGAGTTCAAGATTGTGGAATGAAAAATATGCCTAAAATGTGACCCTTGGGTCTTATTTATAGACAATTTGGGCCCCTTCGCTAATGACTCTACTGAAAGTCGAACTCTGGTTTTTCTTTCCGGTATCGACCAGCTTTGACGGCTTTCGGTGCCGATTTTTGGGTGTCAGTCTCCTTCGGTTTCATTACCATTCTCTACTAGAATCTCTCTATTTTGGTGTCTCTGCTTTCAAAGTAACCATCCAGTGTTGGCCTATCTTCAAGAGTTACTTCAATACTCTTTCCCTAGCAATCTTTGTGTTGCTCTCGGTATCACTGCCAAGCCTGTTGGTAGCGATGGCGATTTCACTGGCTCTCCCACTTTGTTGCTAATCCTTTGCTTTTGTTTGACCTTGGTATCATGCTTTGATGCTTGGCTCCATCTTTTTCAACAACGTTGATAGCAAACTTTACTGATATCGATAGCACCCCGCTTGCTTTCATGTTAGTTATACCATCCTTGTTTCTCCTTTGGTGGCTTTGCACTCTGGTGTCGGATCACGTGCTTTCGGCTTCCTCCCTTTGTTTGCCTTTGGTATCGGATTAGTGCTTTTAACCTTGCCTCCTTGGTGTCGACTCCGGGCCTTTGCTTCTTTTCCTTTGGTACCGAAACTGGATCAACTACCTTACCCATTTGTATCAACACCAAGCCAACGGTTCTACCATGTTGGTGTCGATGGCGTGCTTTTGAACTTCTTAGTTTGGTGTGGATACTGAGTGTTGTAACCTTATACTGATGCCGACAACATCCTTGCTCTCGGTATTGATTCTTAGACAATAATCCTTCACCTCAGCTTGTTTTCGGTGTCAAATGTTGGTAGTAACATTCCCCTGCCTAGTGAAGGGGTGTTTCTGAATTTTCAAGTCAGACCTTTTTTATCGGTTTAGGGTGTCTTCATTTAGAGATTTCCTGTCCTTCACCTGCATTAATCTCAATAACTAATATTTTATGTCAGTTATTTATTCAAAGTAGGATGCATATATCTATTTTCTCATGCTTAAGCATCGCTCGGGATTAAGTTCAATGGCATATTAAATCTGTGATGCGTAGCATAATTAATCTCACTATATGAAGTGTGAGAAATGGCTATCTTTATTAGTAGGTTTCATCATGGAAAAACCTGTTCTCTCTTCCCAGGGAATCAGAATTGTGGCTTGAGACCCAGATTTGGGTACTACGAGAAGATCAATCGAACTCTACTTCTTTAATAATTAACAGGTGTCATGAACCGAACCCAGACTCGGGGATGTTAAAGATAGAAGACTTGAAATCCTCCTCTAGTAATAATAGAAATTTTGAATCCAAACCTAGATTCAGGTATTTGATGTTAGAAGACCAGAATTCCACTTCTGGCAATAATAGAAATCCTAAACCGACCCAGATTCGAGTATTTTATAGAAGACCAAAATTCCACTGCTATCAATAATATAAGTCCCGAACCAAACCCAGATTCAGGTATTTGATAGAAGACCATAAATCCATTTCTGGTAATAAAACAAGTCCCGAACCAAACCCAGATTTGGGTATTTGATGATAGAAGACCAAAAATCTACTTCTAACAATAATAGAAATCTCGAAGCAACCCATATTTGAGTATTTGATACATCTCTGGCAATAATAAAATCCCGAACCAACCCAGATTCGGGTATTTGATAGAAGACCATAATTCCACTTCTGGCAATAATAAAAGTCCTGAACCAAACCCAGATTTGGGTATTTGATGATAGAAGACCAGAAATCCACTTCTAGTAGTAATAGAAATCCCGAACCAACCCAGATTTGGGTATTTGATAGAGGATCAGAAATACATTTCCGGCAATAATAAAGTCCTGAGCCAACCCAGATTTGGGTATTTGTTATTGTTTGTGCCAATTCCAGGCATACCATTTAAAACAGAGGTTGTTCGTGCTTTGCGTGCTCTTCTTTGGAGCTTTTGCTCCCCTACTACAAGATATTGATGTAAGTAGAGGCGAATGCAAGATTAGAGCGCTCCTTAAGAGCTTCGCTCCCATTCGTAGGATTAGACATAAGTAGAGGACGTACGTGAAAATTGAACCACTCTCTGGGCTCTGGGTTGTCAAAGAAGAGGATGTACTTTCTTTGTTAGCCACTCTTTGGGCTTTAGATTGTCAAAGCAGAGAATGAATGTGCTTTGATAGCCACTTTTTGGGCATTAGATTGTCAAAGCAGAGGATGTACGTGCTTTGATTTCTCCTTTTGGTCTTTCATTCCCTTCTGTGGGAAGAGACATAATTAGAGGTAGAGTGTGTTCTTCTATGAGCAGAGGCATGACGTGCTTAGTCGAAGTAGAGGCAGAGCATTCTCTTCTACGTGCAGAGGCAGGGTGTGCTTTGTTCGTTCCCTTCTACGGATACAAGGACTTAAGCAGATGTCGGGTGTGCTCTTCTACGAGCAGAGGCAAGACATGCTTAGTCATAACAGAGGCAGGGCGTGCTCTTCTGCGAGAAGAGGCACGGCGTGTTTATTTGGATGCTCCATCCCGATCATTTCTGGCATGGATCATAGGCTTATGCTTTTGATGCTTTAACTTGGTCCTTTCTGATTTAGACGTGGCTAAAGGGTTACACTCCACCTCCCTCCGGGATATGCCTTGTCGTGGACAACTTGGCGGTGACAAAGGTTTCGTCCATTGTGGGATGTTTAACCCATTTTGGGTTGTGCCAAGTTTTGAGGGGGTTTTCATATCCTTTATCATGAGGATATTCTTAAGAAAACCTTCTCCTATTCACATGTCATTGAAAGTATGGTCTCAATGTTCTGCGTTCTATGTTCTAGGTG
Organism: Allium sativum; assembly: GCA_030737875.1. NCBI lineage: Eukaryota > Viridiplantae > Streptophyta > Magnoliopsida > Asparagales > Amaryllidaceae > Allium > Allium sativum. The sequence goes on along the minus strand of CM060913.1, from coordinate 414,034,456 downwards.
CGAGATCACCATTTGGTTTGCAGAGTCTATATGCTCGTGGTATGAATTCTTGATAAATGACCAAAGGTCCTTCCCAGTTTGGGCCAAGGGGACCATCTGCTGGAGTGTTAGTGTTTTCCATTACTCTTAGCAAGACTATCTCCCTTTTCGAAAGTTCTTGTTCGAACTCTTGAGTTATAGTACTTTGTGATTCTTCTTTGATATTCACTTGTTCTAATGGTTGCTTCATCTTTTAACCCTTTAATAGGTCTAAGGATTCCTTTTTTAGTTATTAGTTGGGATCAAATGCATCAGCTATCTCTTTTGTGTGTAGGGACCTCAATTTCGATTGGAAGCATAGCTTCACATCCATATGTTAAAGAATATGAAGTGTGTCCCGTTCAAAACCACTAATGGAAATTCATTTACCCAATTTCCTTTAGCTTGGTTTATACGTTTCTGTAAGATTGTCTTTATGGTTTTGTTTGTAGCCTTGACGGCACCATTTTGCCTTGCAACGGAAGAGAAACTCTTTATGATTCCATTTTTATAACAAAACCGTTTGATTTTTCACTTTCAAATCATGTTCCATTGTCTGATACGATTTTATGAGGGATCCTAAAATGTGTGGTGATGCTCTTTATTACAAATCTCAATACCTTTTTTGATGTGACAGTTGGAAGCGGTTCTGCTTCAAACCATTTGGTAAAGTAGTCAATAGCTACTACTTTATACTTGGCTCCTCCTCTTGAGATTGGTAGGGGTCCAATTAAGTCTATTCCCATACGTCGAAAGGTCATGGACTTGAGATGGTGGTTAAGTCGCTTGGAGGTAATCAGGGTATCCTAGAGTACATTTGGCATTTCTCACATTTCTTGACATACTCAATTGCTTGACTAACCATTTGGGGCCAATAAAAGCCTTGTTGTATAACCCTCTTTGCATGTTTGATTCCTTTTGAATAATCCCCACATGAACCCTCATGCGCTTCTTTTAACAAACTGAGCCTATCTTCAAGGCTTACACATTGTAAGTAGGGGAGCGAACGCCCTTTCTTGTAAAGTATCTTATCCATAATCATGAAGGTAGGCGCTTGAAGCTTAACCTTTCTGGCATCTTTCCTATTAGAAGGTAGGGTTACATTCAAGAGATAATCCAAAATGGGAGTCATCCAAGTATTCTCATAATGGTGATCTATTTCAATTAGTATGGGCTCTTCATTAAGTGCTAATTCTTTTCCCTTTCGTTTTCTTTTTTCAAAGCTTGGGATCTAGTTAAGACTAGCAATTCCATTCCTGATTCAAATGTCTCTTGTTCGATGCTAGGCTTTTCTTGATAACATACTGGAATTATTCGAGTCTCAGGTGCTCCTCGTGAGCTAGCCAACTTTGCCAAAGAATCAGATTAGAAGTTTTCTCCTTTCGGGATCTGATGTGTTGAAAAAAGTCCTAAAATTGATTGAGCATCTTTAGAATTCATTCCATATATAGTGCTTACTAAGCATCTTTGGTTTGGTAGGTTTGCTTAATTTGGTTTACCATTAGTTGTGAGTCGCTAACTGTAGTGCCAGATTCAATCCTTCCCTAATTGACTCGTATTCTACTACATTGTTTGTTGCAGCAAACCCCAGTTTCATAGCGTAATGCAAGTGATGTCCATTATGGGTTATTATTATATACCCTTGCCCCCGCTCTTTGTTCATTTGAAGCTCCATCTATAAATAACTGCCATTTAGCCTTAAGATCATTTTCCTTTAGGGATTTCTACATAACAAAACTTGTACACTCATTCACAAGATCTACTAGGGCTTGCCCTTTAATCATTGCACGGGGTCGGAACTCAATTTCATACTGACTAAGCTCAATTCCCCACTTTACTAACCTCTCAGTGGTTTACTGAAGAATTGCTTGAGTGGAAAATTGGTTAAAATCTTAATGGGAGGTGCTTGAAAATAACTCCTAAGCTTTCATGCTGTTAGTATCAAACAGTAGTCTAGCTTTTCTACCATAGGGTATCGGTTTTCCGCATCTTTTAACCTTCGGCTAACATGGAAAATCGGGAATTGCGTTCCTTTTCTTTCCCCAATAAGAACCGAGCCGACCACATATTCTGAAATAACCATGATATAAGTCTTCCCCTCTTTCGGGACTGGAAAGAACTAGGGGCTTTCCCATGTATTCGTTCAACTCTTGGAAAGCCTTTCTGCATTCCTCGGTCCATTCAAAGCTCTTCTTTTTCTTAATTACATCAAAGAAATGCACACACTTATCGGTGGCTTTAGAGATAAATTGACTTAAAGCGACAACCTTTCCGTTTAATCTCATGACTTCTTTGCTTGTTTTGTATTCGTCCATATCCTTTATAGCTTTGATTTGATCAGGACTGGCTTCAATCCCACATTCACTGATAGCATAACCTAGGAACTTGTCAAATTGATCCCTGAAATAGCACTTTTGAGGATTTAACTTCAACTGATACTCTCTCAAGACATTAAACATTTCTTCCAGACCTTTCAATTGATTCTCTGCTTTGTTAGATTTTACTAACATATTGTCTACATACACTTACATTTTACGCCGTATCTAATCTTGAAACATTCTATTAACCAATCTTCAGTATGTTGCACTAGCATTCTTCAATCCAAAGGGCATTACCTTATAACAAAATGTTCCCCAATCGGCAATGAAGCTTGTATGATCTTTATCAGGTTTGAACATAGGGATCTGATTGTATGCTAAGTAGGCATCCATGAGGGATAACAATATATGTCCACTAGTCGCATCAACTAACTGATCTATTCGGGGAATAGGATAGCAATCCTTTGGGTAGGCTTTATTTAAATCTATGTAGTCAACACAAGTCCTTCATTTCCCATTGGATTTTTCACCAGTACTAGATTGGCTAACCATTTGGGATAAAGACCTCTCGGACAAATCCATTCGTAGGTAAAATTTTAACCTCTTCTTTCAAAACTTCCGACCTATCTCTATTATACTGCCTTTTCTTTGGTCAAATAAGGGTTATAGGTGAATTGATGTTCAGGGCATGGCTCATGACAGAAGGGTTAACACCTACCGTACTCGAGTGGATCCGAGTGAATACATCCTTATTTTGCTGTAGGAACTGGATCAAATCCATTTTTAGGGGTTCTCCCAACCTCTTTCCTATTTTGATAATCTTAGCTCCGTCTATTGGATGCACGCTTATTTCCTCCAAATCTACTATTGGTTTGATTTTTTTGTATCCCCTCGAGAATCTAATTCTGTTATGATTTCTTCTTCTTCAGCCAAGTTTATTTCGTCAGCCCTCTTTATTTTTCTCCTCAGAGAAGTGTACCTACCATTCATACGTTTGTTAGTTTTATTGATTCTTATTTTAGCTTTGAATGTCGGATGTAAGAATCAGTCATCCAAAGGTTGAAAAACTATGGAAGAATCAAAGTAAGCAAGATACTCCCTTTTGTATTAGTCAACGATTACAAAGTACAACTAGCGAGAACTGAATTGTTTCCCCTGATTGTGCCTTAACCTTTCTTTGTTAGGAATTTCATCATAAGATATTTAGATGAGACGAAAGCATCCATTTCATCTAGAGCTAGTTGGCCAAAGAAAGCATTATAGTAGGAAGGCTAGTGTAACACCCCGAATTTTCTGTTAACATTAAATTAACAAATTAAAGTATACTTAATTCAAAATGAGAGAATTAAGGAAAACAAGTTATGCCATTGCGCTCGTCTCGGAATTCTGCTTGAGATAGAGTCCGAGTTTGCGTAAATCGGACTCCGTATGAAAGAGTTATGACCTTCTGAAGTTTCAGAATTCAATTTAAAATTCAAACATTTCAAAATTCGGTTCAAAATTCAAAAACAGACCCAAATTTGGCTGGGCGGGAAAATTCCCGCCCAGGACCCAGGTCGACCTCGGGGTCGACCTGGTACCGAGGTCGACCAGAAGATCGACCTGGTACCGAGGTCGACCTGGGGGTAGACCTGCCCAGTCGACTTGGTCAGGTCTTGGCTGGCCTGGTCGGGTTCTGAGCGATTTTCTGAGTTCTGGTGTGTCACTAGGGATGATTTGTCACTTTCTGATTGGCTCCTCTTGGTGTGTATGGTCTGGATTCACTCTATGATCATCTGATGGCTCAAATCAATCTGAAATTCTATAAATACAACCCAACACTCAACGTAAATTCACACAAGTAAAATAGAGCTAGAGCCGTCATGCTGCCAGGAGGAAACTAAGAGTAGCCATCAGTTGGAGAAAGCTTAGAGACAAGCAAAACTAAAGTAAAAACAAGATTCAAACAATGTTTATCTACCCAAAGGAAAGCATTGCAAATTCAGAACTCAGAAACCAGAAAATCAAGACCGTCGTTTGTTGTAAGTATAGTGATTTTTCCGATGAGAATAAAAATGAAGACTTAATTCGATGTAAAGTGGAAATTGAATTTTACTATTGTATAACAACGATGATAATTCATATCTGTGTATTGCAATGATTGTATTGTGAATGGTATTGGGATGTTTGTGGTATAATTGACTTGATGTTGGTCCTATTGTACATTTAGAATGAAAGCAACATCATATACAAGTATATGGTTAATGTTAGAATTTACACCAATATGTTTATATGTTTAACATAGGTTGTATACATTTTTCTAAGTCCAAGTTAAGACTTATATACACGTGTTCTATGTTAAGACCATTATGCCTACATGATTAAATCCCATGTATATGTTCTTATGTTCTTTGCAAGTTTGTAATTGGGTCCATGCCAAGTACCATTTAGTTTCACACGATTATTACAAGTTTCATGTTATAATAGGATACATGATTTGATCTAGTTCACACTTTTGGGTTAATGTCAAAAATAGACATTTTTATGGACATGTAATAACTTTATCACACACTAGTTTGTGTTTGAAGTTATGCCTAGATAAAAATATGTTTAGTCTTATGTTTTATGCAAGTCTAAATTATGCCATTTCATGTGACACCTATTTAATTAGATTATTATTTGAATGCAAGTTCACATGATAAGTTGAAACCCATGATTTATGTTAATTAGATCGCAAAGTTGCAAGTTCATATGTCACACACCCTTTATGTTATTTAGAATATTTCATGTTCTTGGCTTTCCCTTCTATGTTTATAAGTTGGGCTGAAATATCTAGCCCAATATTCATTATAATCTTGCGAACGTACAAACGGGGGAATATCGTTGGGATTAAACATGAAAAATATATGTATTGCCATGTTTGGCACATGCCAATGATTGGTGACATTTAAATAGTATGAATTGCCATGCCTAAAATATATATATATATTATAATAACGAATTTGGATAATAGGCCATAACATTTACATATAACAAGTAAAAGAGGCAAATATGTAAATTTAGAAAATACGAATATGCTTAACCCAAGGTTGGATTGAGTTGTGATGTAAACCTGCCCGAACCCGCCCGGCTGTCCAGTAATCACAACAATACCTATCCAATATGGGAGGTTAAAGCATTAAGCCCAATAAGGACCCGAGGTTAGACTGAGTTGCGGTGTAAACCTGCCCAGGTCCTAACGGCTGTCCAGTAACCGCAACAATACCTGTCTATTGTGAGTGGTCGGTGCTTTAATGAATAAATTAAAGCTAGAATAAGGATGGTAGGGTTAAGTTAACTACAATACTTAACCAATTCAACATGTTAACTAAAATGATGGGTGGGGTTAGGTTAATACAGACACTTAACCACTTAACATGTTTGACTAGAAAACCCTAGTAACGGAGACCCATTTCAGCAGTAACCTAATTAGGTATCATGGTACCCTGAAACTAGGCAGGGTGGGGCACGATTACTGGGCTGATTGTAAGCGGTCAAAAGCGACGGCGAGTGGTGCAACGGTGTAGGTTCTAACGGAGTGCGGGCGTGCACACACTTCGGAGCAGACAAACAGGGCACTGGGAACTAGTAGTATACACTATGCGTTCTAGAATTGTGTCGGGCCGCCACCATGGGACTTGATACACCCCACGGTGGGACCAGCATAGGTATCTACAATCATTGGGGGCCGTATGACACATATGATTTTACGAGTAGGAGCCGATCTTTAGAAAGGGGATAACTTCACCCCGATCATGGGGCGCCAATCGGAACAAATACAAGTTGGTGTAGAGGTATAGTGTGGGGTGCGATAGTATATTCGGTTAAAAACTGCTTTATCTTAGTTAATGATACTTTCCTGTTTCCATTTTATACCTATCATGCCCTTTTCTTATTCTCATACTGAAGAGTCACTAGACTTACCAGGATTTATGTCTGAATTTATTTTTCTTTCGTCTTCTTTTATTCCGTTTCCCCCCTCCCCCTCAGGTCCACAGGGAGGAAACAACCCAGCTTAGTCAGACTCTTTGCAAGCTTCAAGATAGTAGATATATGGTTTGGACTCTCTTTCCTTGGCTATGGCTTTTGGACACATTCTATGGGGATTTATCCAGCTTTAATTATGTTTTATGCTTCTTTATTTAATAATCAAGACAGAAATGATGATGTAATGTTTTGGAAGTTATTGTGAGACAATTATGGAAATGTTTTGTATGAACACGTATTTATGAAATGAAAGTCTGTTTGTTTTCCGCTGCTTATATATATATGTTTATATCTATCTTGTGCTTTATCTGTGACTTTTACTTATAAACCTCCACCGAAGTTAAGGCATTCCCTTTGTGAGTGACCTTGATGGAGTGGGGTGTTTCAGCTGGTCAATGACGACGAAGAGAGTCTCGAAGGTCCTACAGAGAGTAGACAATCCAAATTGGACCAAAAGATTGATTTTCCCCACTGGAGTTGATCCCTTGTTGCTGAAACTAAAGATAGGCTCATTTCTTAGTTCCAGCTTTTGCTCGAAAATCCCCATTTAGTTGAAGGCATGTTTAAAAATCACATTCACCGCACTTCTAGTATCAACAAGAATTTTAGCAACTATAAAAAGACTAATCTGTGCAGTTATCATGAGAGGGTCATTGTGTGGAAGACGAGCCCTTTTGGCATTTCGTTTTGGGAAACCACAAGGTTATGCATCTTGAGGTTGTAGCAGGCATTTTTAAATGATGGTTCCTCTTGTACAGAGAATATTCCCTCATGGGCCTCCCTCAGGTATCGTTTTCGAGCAACTTGGCTTTTCCCAGCAGGGTGTAGCCCACCATGGATCACATTGATTTGGTTGATTGGAGGGCCCAAATCTAGTTGACCTTCCTCTACTGGAACCTCCAATAAGTTAGCTTAAACCTTTTTGTACCTGTTTGTTTGTCATATTGCTTGTTGTTTGTCCCGCATAAATTTTTTTAAGTGTCCTTCACGAGTGAGCTTCTGAATTATGCCTTCCAACAACTTGCATTCGTCGATATTGTGTCCATACATTTTGTGGTACTCACAATACTATCCTCCACTACATGGTTCTGGGCAGTTCTTGGCTTTAAAAGATACTGGGAAGTTGTTGACTCTCTCTTTAGCAAAAACACAGATAAATAAAATAGGTTTACTCATATGCACCGAGTTAGTATTCTATTCTTCCCATCTTGGTTTCTTTTGGCTTCCGTCAAATCCAAACCTCCCACCTTGCGGTTTTTGATTAAATCATGGCTTCCCTCCTTCTCCGCAGGAGCCAAATTTCTTCTTTATGTAGTATAGCTCATCTATACGAATGAATATATTAGCCCGAAAGTGGAAATTTTAGAAGCCTTTGCACCCACTAAATATATAACTCCTTCCAAAAAGTAGTGTTTTCGATTAGTCTTGAATGAACAACAATAATTTTGTCTCGGTCATTCACGACTTTGGCCCTTAAAGCTTCAACATTGAACCTCTTCAAATAATCTCTTAAGGACTCCTCTTGTCTTTACTTTATGTTGGCAATGACAGTGTAGTCTACTGTCGGGTCTTTTCGTATGCAGATTTGTGCGGAGAATTCATAATAGAATTGCTTCCATGAGTAAATGGTATTGTCACGATATTGAAAATACCACTTAGTTGCTGGCCCTTGAAGTGTTACTGGGAAAAGATGACATCGGCTAGCTCTCGAAGCGTTATAGAGGTCCATTTGGCTGTCAAAAGCCATTAGATGATCATTCGGGTCAGTGGTTCCAAGATACCACACGGGCTGGTATAATAGAATTCATAATTTCATCGGTAAAGGGAGCCACCCTTTCGTTGTCATTAGTCTTTTCATCCGAGGTTCTTTTTCCTTTACTCTAAAGCAAATCTTAGACAGCTATCTTAGTCATGTCTTTGAGGTAGGCTTATATATTGTCATAGTATGATCTCTTGGGACTGTACCCTTTGGTAGTAGAACTTTCGGGTTGTTCCTTGCTGTGTTGATTTCTATGATGATCAACTTCTAACAGATGAGGTCTCTTCTTTTTGGAGGAAGTTGCCTTGACTTTTTCCTTTCCCTCGGGTTGTTAGTTGGGAGCATTCTTCTTAGAGATTCAATTTCCTCCCTCTGACTTGGCCTGGTGATCCTTGAAGACTTTGTGTCTGATTAGCTTCCAAGCAAATTTACATTTCAAGGACATGTTTCTTTAGAGCCTTTAATTTGATGGCATTTTCCTCTATAACATTCATATTTGGAGGTTGCGCTGGATTAGAGGTTCCACCCACTTCAGCATAATTTAAGTTGAACATCGGAGTTACATTTTCCTCAAGAGTAACTTCCAGAACTGGTCCTTTATTTAGTTCCTCCAATCCTTTTAATTTCATCTTTTCCCTGCCATCAAGCAATAAGTTTACCAAATTAATCTACAATTAAATGAGAATCAAAAGGGAAATGAAGAGATTATGATATACACGAATTCCTGTGGTACCGGATTAGGTGTTGTACTGATGCATGGAGGTAGGGTTGTAGCTTATGCTAGTTGGTAATTGAAACCACATGAGAAAAGATATCCTACCCATGATTTGGAATTGGCAACGATTATATTCGCGTTGAAGATGTAGAGACACTATCTCTTGGGAGAAAGATTTGAGTTGTTTATCGATCATAAGTCATTAAAGTATCTTTTCTCTCAAAAGGATTTAAATCTTCGTCAGCAAAAATGGTTAGAGTTCTTGGCTTCATATGATTTCAATATTCACATACACACCTGGAAAAGGGCAATGCGGTAGCTGATGCATTGAGTAGGAGACATGCCAGTTTGGGGGCTATGTTTCTGGAATGGAAGCAACTGGAGTATATTGCGGGATATGATTTCAGACCTAAGTGCAAATTGGATCCAGAGATATTAGCAAGTTTGACGATCAAACACACTTTGATTGAGCAGATTGGTTCCAGTCAGAGGGACGATCCTAATCTATTGGAAATCATCTCCAAGGTGGAGATGGGCATCGACGGTGAGGAAATGAACAAGTATGGACTTTATCGAGAAGGGCAGCTTCGAAAGAATGGAAGACTAGTTGTACCCAATGTTAATGGATTGAGAGATGAAATACTTAGAGAATGTCATCACACAAAAATGACTATATATCCCGATGGAAACAAAATGTATCGAGACATGAAGCAGACCGACTACTGGGAAGGGATGAAAAGAGATTTTGGGAAGTTTATATCCAAATGCATGAACTACAAGTTAGTTAAAGCCGACCAAAATAAGCCTAGAGGTTTGTTACAGCCATTGAAAATTCCCGAATGGAAATGGAAACAAGTCTCAATGGATTTCATTGATGGTTTACCAAGGACTAGATTGGGTCATGTTAGCATTTGGGTGATTGTGGATCGGCTGACCAAAAGTGCAAGGTTTATACGGGTTAAGTCGAATAGGACGGCAGCTAAGTTAGCGGAACTGTATATGAAGTGGGTAGTGAGATTTCATGGAGTACCTAAAGGTATTGCGAGTGATCGAGATCCACTATTTAATAGTGTGTTTTGGAAGAGCTTACAATAGGCTTTAGGGTCAGAATTACATCTCAGTACCGCATACCATCCTCAAACCGACGGTCAGACAAAGAGGGTGAATCGTGTATTAGAGGATCTCTTAAGACCTTGTATATTGGATTTTGGAGGGTCATGGGATGACCATTTGCATCTAGTTGAGTTCTCATATAATAATAATTATCAGTCTAGTATTGGTATGGCTCCATTTGAAGCATTGTACGAAAGACCGTGCAACTCACCATCATGTTGGTTGGAAACTAGTGAGAAATTTGTGCTTGGACCAGATGTAATAAGAGAACCTTCCGATAAGATCAAGGTTATTCAATAGCGAATGAAGGCTGCCCAAGATAGGCAGAAGAGTTATGCTGATAAAAGGAGAAGAGATTTGAAATTCTCCATTGGCGACTTGGTATTTGACAAGATATCTCCATTGAAGAGTGTGACTCGGTTTGGTAGTAGAGGTAAATTAGCACCAAGATTTGTTGGTCCATTTCCAGTTCTCGAACAAGTTGGGAATTTAGTGTATAAAGTTGGATTACCTAACAAGATGACAGAAGTGCACAATGTATTTCATGTTCCCCAGTTAAGGAAATTCATGCATGATTCTGATATGATTATTTCACCAAACCAGTTGGATGATATCGAGATAAAACCCGAGGCAGTTGGAAATTGCAAAACAATTTGTACTGTCGGACACGATACGAAGCAACTTCGAAGGAAGACGGTGAAGCTGGTCAAGGTCCAGTGGGGGAGATAATGGGAATGGCTGTACTTGGGAAACCGAGGAGAGCATAAGGGAGTCATATCGAGAGCTCTTTACTGGTAAGATTTTAATAGCGATATAGTTACTCCCTTGTTAGTAAACCGCATGCTAGGATAGGCTTGTTGTGTTATTATGTATGTTTGATTGTTTGTAAACGGCTGATAGGCATGCAGGGCACCATTGTGTGTTTTGGTTAAGGAATTTCGGGGGCAAAATTTCTTAAGGGGGGAGAGTGTAACAACCCGCATTCTACGTATCGGAGGATCATAAAATATTTATTTTGTTTTGATACGAAGACATATGGTCATCTAACTTTGGAAAACAACTATTGTTGTCATTTCCCACATTCACGATTTTTGTCAAATTTTTAAATGACCATTTTACCCCTAGCGAATCTTGTTTTGTCTATAACTGGTAAGGTGTTTTGACCTGAAACCACTTCCGTTGGATTCAAATGATGGTTTACCTTTCCCTAGAGTGGTCACAATAATCAAACGGACTTACCGTTTGGGAGATATGGCTGAAATAAGATTTGAAGATGAAAAAACTGCTTAATTGGGCTTAATAAGGTAATTAGCAGCTAGGCCCATAACCCATTTTGGGATTAGGGTTATGAGAGGGCTAAAAGGAGTTAGAGAATGATTCCTTTTCATTTTTCCATCTGCAACTTACCTTCCTTGAACCCTTTTAATCGCCTCTATCTTATAAGTCATTCCATAATCACCTTTTTTATCACTAATTAAGCAAAACTACATCAAATCAAGTCAACTTAGCATCAAATCAGAGATAGAGCTGCTTCTATACATAGGAAGCCATGCCAAATCAGTGGAGTTTCCAGATCTACAATTTTTTAGTGGCTAAGGTGGGTGATTAGCATGTTTATTCACTAATTACAGCTAATTAGGGGTGAATAGTGATAGATAGCGAAATTATGACTCCGAAACTATGGGAAAATATTTAAAAAATCTAAAATATTATTTTATGTCACTGATAAAATTTTGGATTAATTTGTATTAAGTTTTCTAGTCCCAGAATTTAGGGGATTAAGGGGAAAATCATGGATTTGGGCATGTTTGATCCTAAATAACACACATTATTGATGTTTTGATTGATTACACATGTTATTACTGCTGCTTGGTATTTATGGTTGCATAGTGAAGTTAGAATGGTTGAAAATGTCATTGCGTGGCATAAACAGCTTGCTGGAAAAGAAGTGTAGGAAACCGGATCGGGTTAGGAACCTCGAACCGACCCGACTCGTGAACTAGGCATCACGACCCGAACCCCATCTCCGACCCGCTCGTGCTCCATGTACCACGAACCACCGCTTGAGCCAAGAGGCCTGATCCGAACTGCTAGTCACGAACCGATGAGGAAGCACGACCCGGTAGAAGTGCACGATCCAACTCGGCTTGTTATATGCATCCATGAACTGATCTGAAGGGAATGCCACGAACTGAACCGGTGGAGACCCGACCCCGATCCGAAGAGCACGACCGACCCGAAATGGTGAGATGCCATGAACCGAACCGCTGCTTCTGAAGCTCACGAACCGAATGGAGACTGAACCCAACCGGAGAAGTCCAAAACCCGAAATGCAAAGGTAGTCCAAGTGAGAAGTTATTACTCAAGATCCAGATGGGAACCAATGAGTTAACTTATAGAGTTGGGCTTTGCTACGGGACGTGTGCAAAGGGGTTATCGATATATATAACTTTGGTTTATTATTGAGAGAGGGGGCATTGACTATGGATCAGTGCAGTGGGGTCAGAAGTTGTATGGAGTCGGACTTCATTAGGGCCCCAAAGGGCAAAGTGGTCATAGTGATAGTTGTGCGGAGTTGGACTCCGTCATAGCCCCAATAGTTATGGTGATCAAAGCGATGGATATCGTGTGCATAACGCACTGAGTGAGAGATGCGAGAATGATTGCTATGTTTGATGTTTGCCATCACTATGACATGCACACTCCTATTTTTACACTACACGTTAGTGTTACCTTAGAGTAATGTACATCTTGTTGTGCTAACTCTTTGGTTGCAGGTCCAGATCAGGTACATACCTGTTATTGTTTTATTTTGCTGTTATAACTCATACCAGACTTTTGTCTGACCCAGAGTTTTATGTCTCTTCTTATCACTCTAGGTGCTCCTAAACGAGCAAACTAGAGACAGGTTAGGTGGTTATGCACGAGTAGCTGTCCGGAGATGAGCAGGAGGCTTCCACGTACTATTTACATATATTCTCCCTGTGTTGTTGCTGATTACTACTTTGGGCATTAGTAGTGTACCTCTTTCATTTCCTTTTAGAGACAATATTTTGAAGATGTAATATTGGTTTGGATCATAAGCTGTATTTTGGATTCCGCTGCTATGATGGTTTAGTTTTCAGCTTATGCACTGTCTTGCTTGTTTTATGTCAAGTTATGTCATTATTATATTTTATTCCATGCGCTGTGAGATATACTACAGGTTCTTTGGTGATTCATAGCTTCAAACCCTTTTCTTTTGACGACCGTTCCGTGCTGGTCGGGCATTGGCACAACACATTTCATAGGAATGTCGGCTGGTGCGGGGTAGGCCATCACAAACACCTCCCTTAAATGTTAGGTATGCATTTCCTCGCTCTTCAAGAAAATCAATATGTCATCGACAAAGACCACAACGAACTTATTTAGAAACTCCCAAAACACCTTACTCATCAGATCCACAAAATAGGCGGTTGCATTCGTCAACCCAAAAGGCATGACGAGCCACTCGATGAAACCATCTGGAGTTCTAAAGGCAGTCTTGTCTATACTATCCTCGGCCACCCTCAACTGATGAAACCCCATGGCCAAATCTAACTGAGAGAAAACAGACGCACCAACAAGCCGGTCAAACAAATCATCTATCCTCGGAAGTGGGTGCCTATTTTTCTTAATGAGCTTATTCAACTCCCTATAATCCACGCACAAGCGAAGCGAACCATTCGCCTTAGTGGCGAATACTGCTGGAGCATCCCATTTATATATGCTTCACCTAATAAACCCTTTCTCAAGTAGCTCCCCTACTTTCTTGCTGAGCTCCTTCCTTTCTCCCGGAGCAGTATGGCGCATAGACAATGCAACTGGCTTTGCATTGTCCACCAAGTATATATGGAAACCAATATCTCGCCTCGAAGGTAAGCCCTGAACCTCCTCGAAAACATCTGGATACTCACAGAGTACTGGTGCAGATCGTAGAACATCGATTGACGCATCAAGCGATACTAGGAAACTAAGCATGACAGATCCTTTAGGGTCACAAGAAATTTCGAGGGTCCTCCCATGGCAAGTCAAAAGTCTAACAATCCTCCTCTCACAATCTAGAATGGCACCATACATGGCTAGCCAATCCATCATTAGAATCAAACCATAACCCATGAAACCAATCACATATGTGTCGCATTCAAACTCGATGCCCAACACAGATAATCTCAAACCCCGAAAAGTCATAGACAAATGAGCCGTACCCCTAATGGTGTTTGAGACAACAATGGGATTAAAAACCATACTAGTACTATGGTGCAGAGACTCAACCATAGAATCAGATATAAAAGAATGTGAAATTCCAAAATCATAAAGAGTTCTAACAGGATGATTGGAAAGATATATCAAACCTTCAACAGAAACTTTCCTACTTCTATCCGACACACTGGCCACGAGAGCATGCGTCTTCCCTCTTGAAGGTCCTTCCCTTTGGCCTTGTCCTTGCATCTTCAGGAAATCCCTAATAAGGTGTCCGACCTTTGCACAATGGAAATAAGCGTTCTTTTTTCTTTTGCAGTCTTTGAACAAATGACCCTCGCGTCCACAATTATGACATTTCCACTTATCTCGGGATTTTTCATTCTTTCCGCCCTTCTTTTGCTATTGTTTTTGCTCTTTCTTGGGCCACACTTTCTTGTTTTTTTGTTTCATCAATCGTAGCCTCTTTCTTTCCACCTTTATCTTCTTCATGCATCAATGTCGTATCAACGAGTTCTCAAAAGTAGCTCCCATCGGAATATGAGACATATCCAACCCATAAAGGGGTTCATTCAATCCTCTAGCAAATCTCAAAGCTTTCTTGTGTGGGGTATTCACTAGATCCAAACCAAACATCGCCAATTGATTGAATTTATTAGCATACTCTTTGATAGACATGCCCCCTTGCTTAAGTGCCAAAAACCTTTCCATTTGCATATTTTGGTCGGCTTGAGAAAGAAACTTCATTTCGAATCTTCGTTGGAAATCATCCCAAGTCTCAACTGGACACTCTGCGTGCGTCACTTCCCACCAAAATGAAGCCTCATCTTTCAGCAGCCACATGGCCAACTGAATCTTCCTACGGTCGACAACCTCAAAAATCCCAAATAAATCCTTTGTCTCTTTAAGCCAATTACTTGCTTCTACAAAAGTCTCAATTCCTCGGAATGGCTTCTCTCCCATAGCACAGAAATCCTTACATATCTTGGAGAAATTATCCACTTGTGGAGGAGGAGGAACAACGGCTATAGCTGGGTGAGGGGCGTCTGCTTGGCCTTCGGCAGGCGCTGTAACTCATGATAACTACGGAACCAAGCCGGTATCGTAACACCCTCGGGAAGAATCGATTCCCCAGAGATGCTGAAAAAGAAAGGAAAGGGATTCAAATAGAGAATAGAAAGATACTTCATATGGCTTTGGGAATATGTTTTTCAAAACAGAGTTTTCTTTTGAAAAATGCTTTCTTTTAAAAACTATTCAAAAATAATTTTCAAAATTTTTATCCGATCTGGTAACCGCCAGCTTTGATACCAAATGTGACACCCCACGTCTGTTAATGTCACTCTTTATCAAAATGCATTAAGTTTTGTGAAGTGCTATAGGTAAATAGAAACAAAAAAAAACAGATATAAAATAAAAGCGTAATTTAAAACTTTATTAAATAGAAAACATAGTGGTCCAAAACCCAGTTACATCATAAGCCTAAAATACAGAAAACCCATTACATCAATTTAAACTTTCTGTCTTCTACTAAAATCATCAGAGTACAGTAATATAAAAAGCATATTCCCCAAAAAATATAGCCATATCAAAGAAAATAGGAAATCAAAGCAGTACATCTAAGCAGCTCCAAGCAGAATGATAGAGAAAATCCAAATCAATCCTGAGTATTCCCACCTGAGAACCTAAGGGAAAACGAAAGAGAGAGAAGAGGAAGCAAAATGGGTCAGACGTAAAGTCTGGCGAGTCCAGTTATTTTAGCATATAAATAAGTAAAAGCATCATGATAGGTATATAAACTGGATGAGAGGGATAACAATATCATAAAGCAGGTACAACAGACTGAGCAGGATAAACAAAATAAACATGACAGAATATATCGCGCTTCTCAAGTGCTTTTCTCTGCACCAATACTAGTATAACAAGAACAAGATAATCCCAGCAAGAACAAGATGGTACTCTTAGGTGTACTTCTAATGACGGGTATTACCCCCAATAATAATAACAGATAGCCCAACATGAATGATAGGTGTTACCCACAACAATAATAACAGGCTCCCAAACAAGCAAGACTAGATGTTCCCTAATTACTACCCCCAATTGGTTGGCTCCCTACCCCGTAGATACCGTGTGCTAGCCCAACGGTAGGATGTATCACTTCCTAAAGTGGTAACCCCATTATTTTAAAGACGCACAACCGTATCAACTAATGTCACAGCGTCTTAAATTCCCCAAGAAAACCGAACCCATGCATGCACATGACCCCGTTGGAATGCTCTATCAACACCCTCACACAAGTGAACTCTTATAATCAGCTCAATAAGCGTGCCCTGACCCCGACCTAGTTCGGGGTTCTCCGGATACCAAGATGGGTTATTGACTGAAATAGATCCCACACAACAGATGATACAAGCTTCCCCCTAGGCTTGCATCCCCACTACTAGGATTTTGCCAGGTTATGCCTAACAATTTAACAAGGTTGCATAACCCCTACATGCAAAATAGGTTAAGTTTATCGGGTATATATATAACTTGTCCCCACAGATTTAACAAGATTAACTTAACCCCCTCTTATTCAAGAAAGTTTACTTAACCCCTACTCAATTTGACAGGTTCATGTAACCCCCATAGATTTAAACAGGTTAAGTATTATACGTTAACAAGTTATCCATTTATGGTTGTTAATGGACTGAATCTCTCACATTAAGTCTACTACTTGTGGATGATGGATATGCTGGGCGGTTCCGAGCAGATTTCTACCACAAGTCGAACTTAATCTTGTGTCTTAGCACCGTTACGTGTATATTTATACACTCGAACCCTCACATTAGATTAACTTATGGATACTGGAATTGCCAGGCGGTTCCGGGCAGACTTCTACCACAAGTGTAATCTAACCTCGTGTCTAAGTTCGGTTACAGTTTCTAATTACTGTAAATCTAGGCATGTTCATTATTAACCAATTTTTCATGTTTACCCAAGATTATGCCCCAAATCCCAATCATGTTTTAATATGAGTGATGCTCCAAATTACATTTTTAGATCAAGGTATAAATTATGCCTAAATCCCAATCATGCTTTAATATAAGCTATGCCCCAAATTTATCCTTCCCAACCGTTCCCAATTTCGTACGCTCGCATATTTCGGCGATAGGCCTAGGCTCGAAGGTAGCCTGGCTATAAAAATAAAAAGGAAAAGAGGGAGAGAAGAGAACAAGAATAGGCATATAACAAGATAGGCATATTATGACAGGAATAAGCATACTAATAGGATAGACATATGGTGACATGATTAGGCATGTTAACAAAATAAGCATAATAAAGATAGGCATGCAATAACTAAATAGAGAATCAAGTGTACAAGTAATGGTAGTTTTGTTTAGTTATTAATAGGCACAGGTTTTGGATCCAACTTATAAACATGCCAAGATTACTATTAATTGTTTATATCAAAAAATAACATGAATTCCCTATGACGGGATCTAAAGAACAAAGAATTGACTGTAGATGTTGTAGCAGATATTCGTGTATGCTTATAAGTTGTTGTTGCAGAAGAACAGGCTAGTTTAATCTGAGTTGGGGTAGCACATTATTGTCTCCATTTTTTCCGGTGAATATAACAATAGAAATGAGGTCCAATTTATAGCCTAATGTCAACGAATTTGGTTAAGAAACGAGTTCACATTCACAGAACTGGATCTGCCCCAGATTTGACAGGGGTCGACCCAAGGGTCGACCCATGGGTTGACACCATGGGGGCATGCGATCGACCCCTAACGGGCCGAATTCCCCCTATTTTCCCGCTCTCTAATTTTGATTTCTGGACTAGTTTATATATATATTATGCTATATGTATACAAACTTCAAATCTTAATATCTTCTTCATACGGTGTCCGTTTTACGCAAACTCGGAGTCTATCTTAAGAAGAATTCCGAGATGAACGCAATGACACAGTCCATTTTACTTAATTCCAAATATTTAATTGAGTATTATTTAGTTTATCATTATAGTGTTCTTTAAAATTACGGGGTCTTACATGATATATATTGTATAGAGAAGAAAAAGGCTAAAATATCACAACAGTTGGTTTTGATGACATATTATAGCTCTTAACGACTAAGGTGATACTTCCACATCGATTCAGCCTACGAAAGGTCCTGATTGTGTTAGTTATCACGTCATTAGGCTACAGTAGGGCCCGCTTTTAGAGCATTGTGCTACATTAGGCTTATGATGAAAGGTTTGAAGCACATATAAGTATCATACGAGTGAATTCATTGATTTTACTCAATGAATTTCCCCTTTTGGATGGGGTTGTGTTCAAATCCCTCACAAAAAGAGGTTGATGATAACTCCCTGTTCAATTTTTATAAACACAACAAAATTATCAAAATGAGGAAAATTCAAAATTTGATTTTCCCTTTTGTATATTCATCGTAAATGTATTACAATTGTTGTGGAAATCCCCAATTTGATTTAGAAATTTGGGTTTGCTTTCTAAGAAAAGAATAAAAGATTGTGGAATGAAAAAGATCCCCCAAATTGTGACCCTTGGGGTCTTATTTATAGACAATTTGGTCCCCATTCAGTAATGACTCTGCTGAAAGACCACTTCCGTTTTTTTTCTAATGTCGACCTGCTTTAGAGGCTTTCGCTGCCGGTTTCTAGGTGTCGGTCTCCTTCGGTTTCGGTTTCGGTTTCGGTATCGTTCTCCACTATAATCTCTCTGCTTTGGTGCCTATGCTTTCAAAGTAACCATCCAGTGTCGGCATGTCTTCAAGAGTTGCTTCAATGCTCTTTTCCTAGTAATCTTTGTGTTGCTTTCGGTATCGCTACCAAGCATGTTGGTAGCAATAGCACTTTCACTGGCTCTCCTACTTTATTGCTAATCCTTTGCTTTCATTCGACCTTGGTATCATGCTTGGCTCCATCTTTTTCAACAATGTTGATAGCAAACTTTACCGATACCGATAGCACCCTGCTTTCTTTCATGTCAATTATCAGCCTTGTTTCTCCTTTGGTTACTTTGCACTCCAGTGTCAGATCACGTGCTTTCGGCTTCCTCCCTTTGTTTTCTTTTGGCATTGGACTAGTGCTTTTAACCTTGCCTCCTTTGTATCAACTCTGGGCCTTTTCTTCTTTTCCTTTGGTACCGAAACTGGATCAACTAAATTACCTATTTGTATCGACACCAAGCCAACTATTCTAGTATGTTGGTGCCGATAGCGTGCTTTCGACCTTCTTAATTTGGTGTCGAAACCAGGTGTTGTGACCTTTTGCTGATGTCGACAACATCCTTGCTCTCGGTATCAATTCTTAGACGATACTACTTCACCTCAGCATGTTTCTAGTGCCTAATTCTTGTAGTAACAGGGGATATACTGAAAATTATGGTATGTCCCTTTCTATCATGGCCATGGCTTCGTATAGCCACCCTATTCTACTTTTAAGATATTTCTCATGGTTTAATATCATAGCCCCAATCCAGTGTCCTGATAGTGAAGGATCGTTGGCCTATAAAGCTCTAACCTAAGTCCATCCCCATGCTCGCTACTAACTGATGATGACCCATAGTTTTGTGGCTACTATCCTTTTAGGTTTCCCTACAACAGGCACCGACCTAGGTGTCGCATAAATATCTAATCACCCATTAGCCTTTAGACTGCCTAATGTTGTTAAGGCAATACCCTGATGATGAACACTATAGACCTGACCTCACTATGCCTTCATCGGAGGGCCATCCTAGGGTATCATCTGCATTTGTTTGAAGTAAATTATTTGTTGCTCTAGCGAACATATGGTTCGTCGTTAGTACGGACTTCCACTACTCATTTTCACTTATGGAGTCACTTATTGACCACCCCATCGAATATCTAAGTCATCGTTGATACAAGCTCCCTTTTATTCTAAAGGACCTATGATGGACCACATCTAATTGCATGCGTCCAGATTTCCATTAGACTGCTCTAAACACACCTTATACGTTTAACTTATCTTTCTTTTTCTCTTGCTTACTGAGTCTATTACTATGTGTCACTTGTTTATCTCTTCCACGAATATCTAATTCGTCATTGGTACGACCCTAACTATATTGTTTCTATTATTATGATATATTTTTTAGACTCTTTACTATTTCATGATAGTAACTCTATGAAAGTTGTATATATTTATCATGAACTACCTATCATAATAAACTTATTCTTTTCTTTCTTCGTTTACATATAATAAAGACATATGCTATTTTTTTTTTTCTCTTTATCTATCTTTGCATCTTTTATCGTCTAGGATTTGTTCTTTTTTTAGCTCACCAAGTATTAAACTTGGTTTTTACCCTTTTCTTTTTATATTTATCTTATTTATTATGTTTTCACTTCTCTTACTATTATCTTAGGTCCTATTCTTATGGAACTGGTCATATCCTAGTGGGTTGGCTAATAAAGTTTTACTAAAATATATTTCCATAATGGCAAAAAAATGACTTTTTACGTAATGATCTGTAATTACAAGCTACCTTTTTTTGTTATTTTCCTTTTGGTAGGTAGTACAAAATATAGTAACTAGCTCTGTTTTGTACTTGTCTTTTTTCTTCTACCTTTATCCTTGTAATTATGTTCACCGCATCTTTTTTCATAAAATTGGTACTTTATTATTATATATATATATATAAGATGTTACATCATTAGTTGTACAAAATCAAAATAAGTAACATAACACTTAATAAAACTCGCTTGTACTGGAAACTGTACAAACTAAAAATGCAAAATCCAAAGATAATCAAAACGTCAACCAAAAACCGCCAAATAAAAGATAGAACTAAATAAGCCATGAATAATATGAATACTACTCCCCGCACCAGAAAAAAAGAAAGCAAACACTATGAACCAGAGGAGGCACCAGACCAGAGAGATAGGGAGAGTCGTCAACTTCTTAAAGCTCTTTGTCCTCTTTTTTTTTCCTTTTAGATGATTGACCATTGTATGCCATTTAGGATTTTCAATAAATCCAGAGTCTATGTTCGCTTGAAATTCAAATGATGTATCATCTAATCTGTCCTTACGTACTGCCTTTGATCTTTTCGTTCTAGATGTTAAAGCTTTGTTCTCCAAGTTATTACTAGTAAAGGCGCCCATTTCATTTACGTTTTCCACTAAATCAACATCGTTATTGTCGTTAGAAGACAAATCACAATCATTTTGTATGAGAGGTTGCTTCTAGGATTCAATACAATCATCTTGTTTCATATGAGAGGAATTAAAGTCATGCGTAGGAGGAACCGCATGAGACAGTGAGTCCACACTTTGGTAATATTATGAGTAAAATGGAGAGTCATCTGCTTAGGAATCCACACTTTGGTAATATGACAAAGATTATCTATATGTCCAAAACAATAACTATTCGAGCATCGAGGTGGAAAACACTCGTACTCAACTTCCTGCGTTACCAACTGGTCTTCTTCTGACAAGATAGGACTATGCTTGGGGTATGAAAAGGAGCTAGAAACTTCAACCAACACCTGAGCAAAAGAGATCTTTCTAATTCCTTTTGTAAACTTATCAAGCTTACGGGGATTACCTAGTGGCGAATACTAATGGAGCACCCCATTCAGATATGCTTCGCCTAATAAACCATTTCTCAAGTAGCTCCCCTACTTCCTTGCTGAGCTCCCTCCTTTCTCTTGGAGTTGTATGGCGCACAGGCAATGCAACTGACTTTGCATTGTCCACCAAGTATATACGGAAATCGATCTCTTGCCTTGGAGGTAAGCCCCCATCCTCCTCGAAAACATCTAAATACTCACAGGCTACTGGTGTAGATCATAGATCATCGACAGATGCATCAAGAAATTCTAGGAAACTAAACATGACAGACCCTTTATGGTCACAAGAAATCTCGAGGGTCCTCCTATGGCAAGTCAAAAGTCTAACAACCCTCCTCTCACAATCTAGAATGGCACCATACATGGCTAGCCAATCCACCCCTAGAATCAAACCATAGCACATGAAACCAAGCACATATGCGTCACATTCAAACTCAACGCCCAACATATATATTCTCAAACCCCGACAAATCATAGACAAATGAGCCGTACCCCTAATAGGGTTTGTGAGAACAACGGGATCAAAAACCATACTAGTACTAAGGTGTAGGGACTCAACCATAGAATCAGATATAAAAGAATGCAAAGCGCCAAAACAAAAAAGAGTTCTAACAGGATGATTGGAAAGAGAAATCAAACCTTCAACAGAAAATTTCCTACCTCTATCCGACACACTGGCCACGAGAGCATGCATCTGCCCTCCAGAAGATCCTTCCCTTTGGCCTTGGCCTTGCTTCTTTGGGCAATCCCTAAGAAGGTGTCCGACCTCTCCACAATGGAAACAAGCATTCTATTTTCTTTTGCAGTCTTTGACGAAATGACCCTCACGTCCACATTATGACATTTCCTCTTATCTCGGGCTTTTTTGCTCTTTCCGTCCTTCTTTTGCTGTTGTTGTTGCTTTTTCTTGGGCCACACTTTCTTGTTTTTTGTTTCATCAATCTTAGCCTCTTTCTTTCCACCTTTATCTTCTTTGTGCATCAGGTCATATCAACGAGTTTCTCAAAAGTTGCTCCTATCGGAATATGAGACATATCCAACCCATGAAGGGGTTCATGCAATCCTCTAGAAAACCTCAAAGCTTTCTTGTGCGGGTATTCATAGCTTCAAACCAAACCTCGCCAATTGATTGAATTTATTAACATACTCTTTGACAGACATGCCTCCTTGCTTAAGTGCCAAATACCATTCCATTTGCATACTTTGCTCGGCTTGAGAAAAAACTTCATTTCGAATCTTCATCGGAAATCATTCCAAGTCTGAACTAGACGCTCTGCGTGCGTCACTCGCCACCAAAATGAAGCCTCATCTTTCATCTGCCAAACGGCCAATCAAATCTTCCTATGGTCGTCAACCTCAAAAATCCCAATAAATCTTCCATCTCTTTAAGCCAATTCCTTGCTTCTACAAAAGTCTCAGTTCCTCCAAATGGCTTCCTTCTCATAGCACAGAAATCCTTGCATGTCTTGGAGAAATTATCTGCTCGTGGAGGAGGAGGAGGAGGAACAATGGCTGTAGCTGGGTGAGGGGCATCTGCTTGGCCTCCGGCAGGCGCTGTAGCCTCAAGATAACTACGGAAACAAGCCAGTATCGTAACGCCCGTAGGAAGAATCGATTCCCCAGACATGCTGAAAAAGAAAGGAAAAGGAATTCAAACAGAGAATCGAAAGATATTTCATATGGGTTTGGGTAATATGTTTTTCAAAACAAAGTTTTCTTTTGAAAAATGCTTTCTTTTAAAACCTATTTGGAAAAAAAATTCAAAATATTTTATCCGATCTAGTAATCTTCAACTCTGATACCAAATGTGACACCCCACGTCCGTTAATGCCACTCTTTATCAAAATGCATTAAGTTTTGTGAAGCGTTATAGGTAAACAGAAACAAAAACATTACAAGACAGACATAAAACAACATCGTAATTTAAAACTTTATTAAATAGAAAACATAGTGGTCCAAAACCCAGTTACATCATAAGTATGAAATATAGAAAACCCATTACATCAATTTAAACTTTCTGTTTCTACTAAAATCATTAGAGTACAGTAACATAAAAAGTTTAGTCCCCAAAAATATAGCCATATCAAAGAAGATAGAAAATCAAAGCAATACATCTAAGCAGCTCTAAGTAGAATGAAAGAGAGAATCCAAATCAAGCCTGAGTATTCCCACCTGAGAACCTAAGGGGAAACGAAAGAGAGAGAAGAGGAAGCAAAATGGGTCAGATATAAAGTCTGGCGAGTCCAGTTATTTTAGCATATAAAAAAGTAAAAGCATCATGATAGGTATATAAACTAGATAAGAGAGATAACAGTATCATAAGGCAGGTATAACAGACTGAGCAGGATAAATAGAATAAACATGACAGAATATATCGCGCTTCTGAAGTACTTTTCTTTGCACCAATACTAGTATAACAAGAACAAGATGATCCCAACAAGAACAAGATGGTAGACTTAGATTTTCTTCTAGTGACAGGTGTTAGCCCTAACAATAATAACAGGTAGCCCAACAGGAATGACTGGTGTTACCCACAACAATAATAACATGTTCCCAAACAAGTAAGAATAGTTGTACCCTAATTACTACCCCAATCTGTCGGCTCCCTACCCTGTACATACCCTGTGTTGTCCCCACTGTAGGATGGTTCACTTCTTAAAGTGGTAACGCCGTTATTTTCAAGATGCACAACCATATCAGCTGATGTCACAGCGTTTTAAATTCCTCAAAAAAACTAAACCCATGCATGCACATGACCCTGTTGGAATGCGCCATCAACACCCTCACACAAGTGAACTCTTATAATCAGCTCAATAAGCGCGCCTCGACCCCGACCTAGTTCGGGGTTCTCCGGATACTAAGATGGGTTACTGACTGAAACAGATCCTACACAATAGATGATACAAGCTTCCTACTAGGCTTGCATCGCCACTACTAGGATTTTGACAGGTTATGCCTAACAGTTTAAAAAGGTTGCATAACCCCTACATATAAAACATGTTAAGTTTGTCGGGTTTATATATAACCCATCCCCGCAGATTTAACAAGATTAACTTAACCCCCTCTTATTCAAGCAAGTTTATTTAACCCCTACTCAATTTGACAGGTTCATGTAACCCCCACAGATTTAAACAGGTTACATATTACAGGTTAACAAGTTATCCACTTATGGCTGTTAATGGACTGAACCTCTCACGTTAAGTATACTATTTATGGATGATGGATACGTTGGGCGATTTCAAGTAGATTTCTACCACAAGTTAGACTTAACCTCGTGTCTTAGTACCGTTACATGTACATTTATGCACTCGAACCCTTACATTAGATCCACCTGTGGATGCTGGATTTGTCGGGCGGTTCCGGGCAAACTTCTACCACAAGTATAATCTAACCTCGTGCCTAAGTGCAGTTACAGTTTCTAATTACTGTAAATCTAGGCATGTTCATTATTAACCAAATTTTCATGTTTACCCAAGATTATGCCCCAAACCCCAATCATGTTTAATATGAGTTATGCTCCAAATTACAGTTTCAGATCAAGGTATAAATTATGCCCAAATCCTATGTTTTAATATAAGTTATACCCTAAATTTATCCTTTCCAACCGTTCCCAACTTCGTACGCTCCCATAGTTCGGCGATAGGCTTAGGCTCAAAGGTAGCCTGACTATAAAAATAAAAAGGGAAAGAGGGAGAGAAGAGAGCAAGAATAGGTATAATAACAAGACAGACATACGATGACATGAATAAGCATACTAACAAGATAGGCATATGGTGACATGATTAGGCATTCTAACAGAATAAACAAAATAAAGATAGGCATGCAATAACTAAATAGAGGATCAAGTGTACAAGTAATGGTAGTTCTATTTAGTTATTAATAGGCACACGTTTAGATCCAACTTATAAACATGTCAAGATTACTATTAATTGTTTATATCTAAAAATAACATGAACTTCCTGTGACCGGATCTAATGAACAAAGAATTGACAATAGATGTTATAGCAAATATTCTTGTATGCTTATAAGTTGTTATTGCGGAAGAATAGGCTAGTTTAATCAGAGATGGGGTAGCACCTCATTGTCTCCATTATTTTCGGTAAATAAAACAATAGAAATGAGGTCTTATTTATAACCTAATGTCAGCGAATTTGGTCAAGAAACACGTCCACATTCACAGAACTGGATATGCCCCAGATTTAACTGGGGTCCACCCAAGGGTCGATACAGGGGTCGACCCATGGGTCGACACCCATGGGGCACAGGATCGACCCCTAACAGGCTGAATCCCCCCCCCATTTTCCCACTCTCTTATTTTGATTTCTGGACTAGTTTATATATATATATATATATATATATATATATATATATATATATTATGCTTATATGCATAAAACTTCAAACCTAAATATCTTCTTCATACGGTGTCCGTTTTACACAAACTCGGAGTCTTTCTTAGGCATAATTCCGAGACGAACGCAATGGCATAGTTCATTTTACTTAATTCCCAATATTTAATTAAGTATTCTTTAGTTTATCCTTATAGTATTCTTTAAAATTATGGGGTGTTACATAATATATATTGTATGGAGAAGAAACAGGCTAAAATATCATAACAGTTAGTTTTGATGACATATTATAGCTCTTAATGACTAAGGTGTTACTTCCACATTGATCCAGCCCATGAAAGGCCTTAATTGTGTTAGTTATCGCATCATAAGGCTACAATATGGCCCGCTTTTAGAACATTGTGCTACATTAGGCTTATGATGAAAGGTTTTAAACACATATAATTACCATAAGGATGAATTCATTGATTTTACTCAAGGAATTTCCCCTTTTGGATGGGTTTTATGTTCAAACCCCTCACAAAAAGTGGTTGATGATAACTCACTGTTCAATTCATATAAACACAACAAAATTATCAAAATGAGGAAAATTCAAGTTTTGATTTTCCTTTTGTATATTCATCGTATATGTATTACAATTGTTGTGGAAATCCCCAATTTGATTTAGAAATTAGGGTTTGCTTTCTAAGAAAAGAATAAAAGATTGTGGAATGAAAAATTTCCGCCAAAATGTGACCCTTGGGGTCTTATTTATAGACAATTTGGCCCCCCTTTGGTAACGACTCTGCTGAAAGCCCGCTTCCTTTTTTTCCAATGTCGACCTGCTTTAGCGGCTTTCGTTGCCAGTTTCTAGGTGTCGATCTCCTTCAGTTTCGGTATCATTCTCCACAAAAATCTCCCTGCTTTGGTGCCTATGCTTTCAAAGTAACCATCCAGTGTCCGCATGTCTTCAAGAGTTGCTTTAGTACTCTTTTCCTAGTAATCTTTGTGTTGCTCTCTGTATCACTACGAAGCATGTTGGTAGCAATAGCACTTTCACTGGCTCTCCTACTTTGTTGCTAATCCTTTGCTTTCGTTCGACCTTGATATCATGCTTGGCTCCATATTTTTCAACAATGTCGATAGCAAACTTTACCGATACCGATAGCACCCTTCTTGCTTTCATGTTAATTATCGGCCTTGTTTCTCCTTTGGTTACTTTGCACTCCGGTGTCAGATCACGTGCTTTCGGCTTCCTCCCTTTGTTTGCTTTTGGTATTGGATTAGTGCTTTTAACCTTGCCTCCTTGGTATCAACTCTGGGTCTTTGCTTCATTTCCTTTGGTACCGAAACTGGATCAACTAACCTACCCTTTTGTATCGACACCAAGCCAACGGTTCCATCATATTGGTGCCGATAGCGTGCTTTCGACCTCCTTAATTCGGTGTCGAGGCTGGGTGTTGTGACTTTTTCTGATGCCGACAACATCCTTGCACTCAGTATCAATTCTTGGACTATACCCCTTCACCTCATCTTGTTTTCAGTGCTGAATTCTTGTAGTAACATGGGATATACTGAAAACTATGGTATGTCCCTTTCTATCATGGCCATGGCTCCGTACAACCACATCTTTCTACTTTTAAGATATTTCTCATGGGTTAACATCATAGCCCTAGACAAACAAGCTAAAACAATCATGTGCATAGCATAACCTCCATCCAATGTCCCGATAGTGAAGGATCGTTGGTCTATAAAGGTCTAACCTAAGTCCTTCCCCATGCTCGCTACTAAATGATGATGACCCATAGTTTTGTAGCTAATATCCTTTTGGGTTTCCCCACAACAGGCACCGACCTAGGTGTCACATAACTATCTAATCACCCATCGGCCTTTAGACTGCCTAATGTAGTTAAGGCAATACCCTAATGATGAACATTACAGAGCTGACCTCACTATGCCTGCATCGAAGGGCCATGCTAGAGTAACATCTGCATCTATTTTAAGTAAATTATTTTGTTGCTCTAGCGAACATATGGTTCGTCGTTAGTACAGACTTCCACTACTCATTTTCACTTATGGAGTCACTTATTGACCACCCCATCGAATATCTAAGTCATCATTGGTACAAGCTCCCTTTTATTCTAAAGGACCTATGATGGACCACACCTAATTGCCTATGTCCAGATTTCCATTAGACTGCTCTAAACACACCTTATACGTTTAACTTATCTTTCTTTTTCTCTTGCTTACTGAGTCTATTACTATGCGTCACTTGTTTATCGCTTCCACGAATGTCTAATTCCCCATTGGTACGGACCCTAACTATATTGTTTCTATTATTATGATGTATTTTTTAGACTCTTTACTATTTCATGATAGTAACTCTATGAAAGTTGTATATATTTATCATGAACTACCTATCATAATAAACTTATTCATTTCTTTCTTTGTTTACATATAATAAAGACGTATGTTATTTTTTTCTCTTTATCTATCTTTGCGTCTTTTACCGTCTAGGATTTGATCTTTTTTTAGCTCACCAAGTATTCAACTTGGATTTTACCCTTTTATTTTTATATTTATCTTAATTATTATGTTTTCACTTCTCTTATTATTATCTTAGGTCCTACTCTTATAGAACTAGTCATATCCTAGTGGCTTGGCTAATAAAGTTTTACTAAAATATATATTCCATATTGACCAAAAAATGACTTTTTACGTAATGATCCGTAATTACAAGCTACCTTTTTGTTCTTTTCCTTTTGGTAGGTAGTACAAAATATAGTAACTAGCTATAATTTGTACTAATCTTTTTCTTCTACCTTTATTCTTGTAGTTATGTTCACCGCATTTTTTTCATAAAATTGGTACTTCTTTATATATATATATATATATATATATATATATATATATATAATTTTACATCATTAGTTGTACAAAATCAAAATAAGTGACAGAACACTTAAAACTCACTCATACTGGAAACCGTACAAGTTAAAATGCAAAATCAAAAGACAATCACAACGTCAACCCAAAACTGCCAAATAGAAGATAGAACTAAATAAGCTGTGAATAATATGAATATTACTCCCCCCACAAGATAAAAGAAAGTAAACACTATGAACCAGAGAAGGAACCAGACGGGAGAGATAGGAAGAGTCATCAACTTCTTAAACCTCTTTGCCCTCTTTTTTTTTCCTTTTAGTTGATTGACCATTGTATGCCATTTAGGATTTTCAATAACTCAAGAGTCTATGTTAGCTTGAAATTCAAATGATGTATCATCTAATTTGGCCTTATGTACCGCCTTTGATCTTTTCCTACTAGATGTTATAGCTTTGTTCTCCAATTTATTATCAGTAAAGGCTCCCATTTCATTTACATTTCCACTAAATGTATATCGTTAGTGTCGATAGAAGACAAATCACAATCATTTTGTATGAGGTGTTGTTTCTAGGACTCAATACAATCATCTTGTTTCATATGATAGGAATTAAAGTCCTGCGAAGGAGGAACCACATGAGACAGAGAGTCAGGATGTTGCACATTATTATCAATCTCCAAAAAATTATTATGAGTAGAATGGAGAGTCATCTGCTTAGGAATCCACACTTGGGTAATCTGACTAACAATAGCTATATGTCCAAAAAAATGATAATTCGAGCATCGAGGTGGAAACTACTCGTACTCAACTTCCTGCATTACCAACTGGTCTTCTTCTGACAAGATAGGACTATGCTTGGGGTATGAAAAGGAGCTAGAAACTTCAACCAACACCTAAGAAAAAGAGATCTTTCTAATTCCTTTTGTAAACTTATCAAGCTTAAGGAAATTACCTAGCATAGATATAATACGGCTTATTCCCTCTTGTATCCAATAATCTAGAGGCAAACCAGGAAGACGAACTCAAATAGGAATTGAGTGTTATATATATCAGATTGTTAAGTTTCATACCCACGAACTCTTCATCATCATTAATTTCATGTTACAAAAATAGGCACCTCCTTCCAAAATCCTATCGCAATCGTCTTTCTTATCAAATTTAATGGTATAAAACCCATCTTCCGTAGAATAAATAGTAAAGACACCTGTTGACTTCCATACCCTATGAATATAAGCTTCAAAAAGGGTAATGGGTCTTGGTCGACAACATAAATAAATAAAACATTATCTCATTATTGTCTACCTTATTGGACTAACTCTGGATACATTTTAGCACAGGACATTTTTTGAAACTGGTTAGGCTAATAATGCATAAGTGGAGTAAACATGGAAGATTATTACCAGAAACAACATCTTTCCACGCTCTACTTATTTGCTGAGAGGGTTTGCAAGATGCCTCGGGACGGCTTGATTAGCCAGCAAATCCAGGAAGTGGAAGAACCAAATTATTCGTATGAGGGGATGTCTGACTACCCTTGTAAGATTGTGGCTGACCTATTGGGCTCCCCTCAGCTACCAACACAACAAACTTTGGTTGTCCAGAAAACTCAAGCTCTCAAGAATTCATTGAAGGCGGGCACTGGCGTGAAGAGGAAGCTGGAGCAGCATCAGGCACAACACATCGCGGCTTTTGCGATTTCTTCAAGGTAACAATCTAAAATCCATCACGGTCGATTTCGTTGGAGGTCGTCGGCAAGGCAGGGAATGAGCCCGTAGGGTCTGGAGAGAAAGGGGGAGGTTGCGGCATGCT
The DNA here is from genome assembly GCA_030737875.1 of Allium sativum. NCBI lineage: Eukaryota > Viridiplantae > Streptophyta > Magnoliopsida > Asparagales > Amaryllidaceae > Allium > Allium sativum. The sequence goes on along the minus strand of CM060913.1, from coordinate 414,003,688 downwards.
TGGAGGAGGAGAAAATGGCGGCTGAAAGGGCGGTCAAGGGTTAAGGTTTGCCTCCTAGAGGTAGGGTTTTAAAGTCGAAATGGATGTCTCGCGTTTTCTCAATTACTCATTGTCGTTCATTGCATCTTTCCAAAACTGTAATATGAAAATATATTCTTTTCAACCAACTAAAATTTACTACTTTCCCAAATTTTGTTTAATTGAATTTCTTTTTGATTCACCTTATACATTTATTATGATTGTTGTAAAATCTTTTCCTTTAAAAGCTTACGCCCTTTCTTTCAATTTTACGTCCATATTTACTTAAACTTTTGCATCTACGTACAAACTCACTTTAAAAAATTTCAGTCTCATATCAATAATTTTAAATAATACCAATTTTCATAATTACTTTAAAAGTAACAATATCTGTTGAATAATCTGAAGGGGAACCTAACGACCTCATATATCATTATCATATGCTATTATTACAAAATTTTCAACATGTGAGAGCAACTCGTCAATGTGCATTGTGCGACCAATAGTGTTATTGCTTACATTTTTCTTTTTGATATCTTTATGCATTGTTTCCATTACGACTACATAATTATGTTAAACTTTTTTATTTAGTCACTTCTTCTATAACATATCATGTATCACCATACGTTGAAGTTTTCCAACCATATGTAATTATATAAACTATTAAATAAGTTTGTTAACGTATATTTTCAAATACGGATAATGTTATATCCACATTCACATTCAAAATCATTATTAGATATCAGATACCTGTATCCGAATGTACAGATGGATATTAGATAATTATCCTACACGGTATCAATCGATAAATCAAGGGAAGTAAATTGAAATTTTTGATTATAAAAGTATGCATTATATGTGATGGTAATAAATAATTTTGAGTAGTTAATATGCATTAAATATATAAAATATAAACTATTAATTTCATAAAGCAATAAATTCATATATCATTGTATTAGAATACACATAAAATAACGGCCGCTTTTGACGAAAATGGAAAAAAAAAATGAATATGGATTCTTTCGTATCATTATCCACATTTGCTTTTTCGAATATTAAAAATTTATCTGTTTTTCGAATACAGTTGCGAGCGAATTTCAAATTTTTCGAGTAACGATCGATAACCTTAGTGTTAAACAATTCCATATAAATTCTTTATAAAGTTGTGATTTTCCTAGAGTTGCAATTAGACCCAACCTGGCTGGTCTCAATTTTATACAAATTGAGGTTTTTAAAGTCCAAACTATACGTTTTAAAATCTAAACCCGACCTTAGATTCAGGTTGGTTCATTTTCCAAATCAGTTGGGTAACACTAAAAATGTGTATGTTTTAATATGTTTGTTATCACGTTTTCGGTTTAGAATGTTTCAGATGCAGTTTGGTTGAATTTTTATGCTAATTTTGATTTCTTTCAAATTGGGTTGGTTCGGACCTCCAATTTCACGTTCTAACTCCAACCCTGATTTTTCAAACAACAATTAAAAACAGGAAACAACTCCGGTATTTTCCCGCCTATTTAAATTCAATCTAGAACTCCAATTTATACACAATTAGCATCTTCACTTTCCCAAAGCAATCTAAATATCAAAAGCCATCCCACTTACGTCCATCCATTCATCCATCGATCAATTCACAGACTATAACGAAATCAAATGAATCAATAACTAATATGGAATCATCGCATAACCCATTGCAATCGGCAGCAAATTTATCGGAGCTCCGAATAGAATCCCCGCCCTCCAATATCTTGTTCTCGGATCCCTGCCCCTGCTGCGACAACAAGAAGCGCCGCTGTCTTCTTCCCAGCGCCGCCTCGCCCTCTTTCCCCCGCAAGAAGCTTCTCGTCCTCGATTTTTCAGATCGTCGTCCTTCTTTGCCGGCGTCGCCTTCCTCAGATTCTTTTGATCCCTCCCTCACCATCGACACCTGCTCTCCCAAATTAACGTCGCTACTTGCGACATCGATGCAACCACTACAGCAGAAGGATGTGGTGATAATTAATGAATCTTGCTATCATGACGATGTTGCTAACAACGGATCCACTTTGGATCAGAACGACAGCAGTCGGGTACCTTTTATAATTTCGTTTTTTATTATCTAGTCCTCCAATTCTTTTGGTTTCTGTTTAGTATCAGAATGAACCAAAATTAAAATATAATGGCTTCCCAAGACAAATTATTAGCATGTTTTGATGCGTTATGAATGAAAATGCAAACATAAATTTTCATTGTTATTATTTTTTTGAATGCAGAAGCAAAAGGGGAAAATAGAAATTAAAGTGGCGGTAAAATGCAAATGTGGTGCTCATCGTGAAATAACTCTAATTCAGTAAGATGATCAAAAGACTGATTGCCGACGTTTTGTTCATTGATTAATTGATTTTAGTTATTTTCCCTTTGTAAACTTGAGGCTGTCTACTCAGTTCTTGGTTTGATCTTGTAGTAAAAAGTTGGAGATCGTACAGACTATATTTTAGAAGCGCAACCTTTCAATAGCATTTATGCATTCTTCAAGAAATTATGTTCTACTTTGATGCAAGAAGTTACTAAATCATCAGCTATCGCCATGTGTGTGTAAAGCAAATGATCCAAATAAATCACCACCCATGGCAAAATTACGCGCTTCCAGGAAAGACTGCAAAGATGTTGCGCCCACATCAAAAGGATGGTTTTGGACATTACATTGTGCAGGAAATGGTGGGATTTTAGGGGATGCTCCTTCAACAGGCTTACCATGCAACTAGATGTCAAATTTAGAATGATTCAAGTTACAGCTTCATCTAAATTGCATCACATTCTGTGAGTATCAGCAAACCCCAATTTGTATTCTGCAGCTTGATTTCAAAGTGCTACCAATTGCAGTTCCATTGTACGTTTCTCTCAGACTATCGACAAATCTATGTTCCATTCTCCTACATGCGTCCATTTTCAGCCTGCATATGGGCATTGACGTCGAAACAATGCTGCTATGCCTATGTCAACAGCCACTGCATTGTTACTGCTTTGCTGTATACAAACTGCAAACCCTATTTCATCGCAATCTATGCGCACCAAAAAATTACATCGTTGCATTTTTCCGTATTTATTTAAGTTATACTCGTTTTGGTTGGTTATCTGGAACTTGATGTTTATGAATTGACCATTGAAAACCCTCTTGAACTGACTACCAAAAATTGGATATTTGATAAATTGGGTGATGTTTATTTTCAGGAAAAATTGTTTCGTGATAATAGCTTTATTGGTGAAAGTCAAATTATTCTATCAAGAATGTTATATTAAACGCATAGCGAGACGTGACGATAAAAGCCTCCCTTCGCTTAATGGTGTATAAACGACCCTTAAGCAACACTTAAGAGTAATGCTTAAATAGTTTTTAATTGTTTTATAAATAAGTCATTGTTTAATACTGCTACACAAATGTTGATGTCCAAATGAGACGCTGTTAAGTGTCGAAAGGCGTGTTTAGGCGCTTATTGTTTAATAGCTTTCGTTTTTTAAGAAATTAGTTATCAAAATAGCTTAAGTGCGTTTTTTCATAACATAAGTCAAGACTTATCCAACATCAGCAAACATGCCATTTTTTTGTTTTGAAGAAAAGACTCCATGCCTTTTTCATACCAAACAATTTCAATTAATGTATCGCTGTATGAACTTAAAGGTGATTTTATTGCTTTGTTTAAAAAGAGGTTGATTATAAAAGTTGTACTTTATTTGGAGCACGCCCAATTAGGCTTTGTCAGGGAATTGATTTTTCATCGGTCTTGATTGTTGATGAAACCACTTGTAGGTTTTTCAAATTAACTTTGATTTGAGCGGCATATAAACCGGTTATACCAATTTACTCTATAATTTGTCATTATTTTATAACCTTTCAGATTTATGAATTTTGATTGTTTCGCATATATGTTAGAAACATTGCTTTCTGCTCTCTTTTTTTCCCCATACTTTCTCTTTAACGTCATAGTTTTGATGTCATATTTCTCACACTATAAGAATGGTCGGAAGTCATGTTATTATGCTTACACGGTTACTCTTAAAACTTATCAAGTTTATATTTATTTATTTATTTTTGTAACCCAACTCATCATTTTCTACTTTGGTATATTTTCCTAATCTGCAAATTTATAGATTTGTAATATAAATTTTAAATTATAACTATAAAATGTTGAGAGCTTACTTTTTAATTAATATTTAGTGTATTATTTATCATTATACTAGCATCTATGACTTCAAAATTTTAAAATGGTACTGAAAATCCATGAAAATAGCATGTAACTCATGCTTCACACATTAGTAGACGTTGAAACTATATTTTCAATAAGTGGCAGATGCTTTATGAATTAGTAGTTACCTGTTTAAGCATATGATTTAGTTGACAATTTGGCTTTTGGATAATTCTATTTAAATTCTATTTTTGGTTGAGTTAATCCCGCAAATTTAATGATAAAATTGTCACTATATTACTACATACATAAGTTTTAATTTCCGGCATATCTCGTAGAGTCCCTCCATGGTGCTTTTATAGCACCATGCAGGGCCATTACATGGTGCCCTAAAGGCATCATGTAAGGGCCCGACGAGGTGCCTTTATGGCACCACTTGAAGGGCAAAATTAGTTTTTTTAATTCTATATGGGTAAACTTAGCTAAATGCTGGATTTCTTTCTTTTTTCAAATTTGTTGGTGCATTCAGCAAAAACTTGGATTTAAATAGAATTAGCTCTGACTTTTAATGCATGAAGATATCCAAATTTTCAGTAGTGAGTTGATCTAAACAAATTAGTGTACAAAAAAGTCGGCCCCTTCCCTCCAATGGCGACGGACTAATCGACACTATTTCTCCGTTCCTTCTCCTGCTTAAACTGTGATTTTTTTCCTTCTCGATTTTTTCCCACGCACATTTTCTCCTACCCACCTGTAACGATCCGCATTTTACGTATCAGAGTATCATAAAATATTTTTATTTAATTCCCCAAGGGTCGGATCATTATCATATTTTGATATGTTGTTCATTGGAGTGTGAGACATGTCCATGATTTTTATCAATTTTGTTTGTGACTATTTAACCCCTGTTGTTTTTTGTTTAGGACATAACTTTTGAATGGAATTGCATCAGGAGCTAGAATGTAACGACACAGATTTCGCTCGGTCCTAGTCGATCGCTAAACCGACCAACACCATTCGAATCCCGCATACGCTAACTCTGGGTATAACTTTTGATTCCCGCAATGAAATTTCGATTTCCCAGATTCATTGGAAAGATATTCTCAATTAGATTCTAATATTTTTGGTTTCGCTAAAATCCGGTTTATTTTGCACCCGGTACATTCATTTGAATTTTGAAATCGAATTTTCGAACTACCGCGCCATTTTCAATTCCTTTTATATATATAAATTAATTTTTATCGTCAATACAAAGCTAGAAAATATTTTTCGGGAATTTTTAAAGTCCGTATATGGCTTCGGCAAATTGAATTGTGCGTTCAAATTCAATATATAGAGTTATATTTGGATTTCGACGAAAACTGATCGAAACGGTCGAATCAGCCTACGATACATATTCCATTGTGTTTGGAATGGGGTAATTAGCTATGAACGACAGTCGGTGGGTTCGATTTCGAGGTCGAAATTAAAAGTTGCTTTTTGAAATCAAATAAAAAAAAAACCTCTTTATTCTCTCAGGCCCCCCTCCGCCGTTCTTCATTCAGAACTAAAAATAAGATTTTTAACGTGTATATAAAATATTTTATAGTTAAAAATGTTTTGGTAAATTTAATCACCATTCATTCATCCAAATCTAATTAAAGATTTATTCAAACCCCAATTGGTTTCATCTCTAAATTCATTTCATATTGATTGTGGTTGATTGATTGTTTGGATGGTGCTCGACCAGTTTATGAGCAGAATATGCTTTTACATTTAACACTGGGTTGGGAAAAGATATCTGTGTGCTAACACCTTGCGAAACACTTCACGATTTGACGATAAGGTGTTTAGCGATGTTGTGTTCATTTCAAATCTAATGAATGATTGTGAAATGATATATTTTTCTTAAGTGAAAAGAAATGTATTCCCGATTTTGGACAGAGAATGTTTTATAAAACAGAAAGGATTTCGAGGCCCAATACCCGATGATTTCTAAAATGATTTAGAAATGTATTATGGTTTTACATTGTGGTTCATCGCGTATTCGATTAGTTGCTATTAATGATGTATCTGTTTGGTGGCGGAGAATTTATTCTTCGCTTAACACCTTTCTTTGAGACGTACGAGCTCAAAGGTTATGTGATTAATAGTGACTGATTATATGTGTGAATTACTGATGTGAAGTACTATATTATGAAAGTACTTGTGATTATTATGTTGTGAAATGATTTTCCCTACTTCGGGATATGAAATGATTTAGTATGTGGCTAAAGATTCGGGTAACCCTGAGACTAAAAGTATGGGTGAGAGGGCGGTGTATGCTCTCCATGTGTGGGAGGTGCATCGTCGGTGTAGCCTGCTCCTATGTGGGGTAGGTGCACATTTATATATCCAGTTGCTAGGTGCGTACCCTTTGCCTTGTCGATGGGGAGCACGATATTTGGTTGCATACTTGTTTGTATGCATTGTTATGTTTTGGAATTCATATTTCCAAATGATTTTATTTGAGATCCCGAAGTGAAATCTACTTTGATATAGAAAGCTAGATATGTATTTCAAATGATTTGAAATAAGAAATCGGGAATAAAATCCAAAGGAATAATTTCTGTAAATTGAATTGGATTTGGAAAATCTAAGTGTGGTGATTAATCTAAATGGGTAGATTGGGATATTGCATGTTGATTGATGCATAGTAGATCCATATATCTATATTGATTGTTGTTTATACACTGGCACTCATGGGGGTAAACCCGTTCCGCGTTAGCGGCGTGGTCCTGTGATTTTCCTTATCATTTTATATAAGTTAATTTTAACTGTAGAGTTTCTCACACCAGTCACATGATTGACCTGAAGTTTATTGTTTTAACCTAAACTCTAGGTGCCCCTATTTTCCGCACGGGCAGCTAATAGTTTTGGTTTTGCAGATTTATATTTATAGGATCCTGATTTACAGCTGGAACGATACTCGGAAAGCTCTGTATCCGTGTATCACTTCTAGTTGTGTATTGTATTATTTTCCGCTGCTATGTAATGTATTGTAATCTCTGATATTTTATAATGTATATTATTTGTTAATACTCTGTATATTTTTGTATTCTGATGAATTGTTGTAATAAGCAATGAAATGTTCTTCTGTTTGCATTCTGATTCGTCTTGTCCTCACAGTAATCCGCTCTTTCCTAACCGGGGAAGTTACGGGTTATCACATAGAATTGATTTCATTGGATTGAAAATGGTGTCTCTAATTCCGTAGAGTGGTCACACTAAAGATTTGGTTTGCCGGTTTGGGAAAAATTGTTGTTTTAGTACTACATATTTTCTAGATAAACTTATTAGTCATTAGTGGGCTGATTAATGAGGCCCATAAAAGCTAGGGGCTGTTGGCTATAAACAGGAAGGTAGAGGCAAGGAGAATGGTTTAGTTTCTTCATTCTCTCATTTGGTTGGGATTTGTGATTCTCCCCACTCCACCAAATACCTTTCCACTTCATTTTATTTCATAGCTCTACATTAGAAGATTGAAAATCAACATCATTGAAGAAGGTTAGATCGTATCAAATATATTATTCGGCGGCTGTTCTTCGCTATCCGGATTAGAGGTTCATTGATTTCAAGCTATCTGGTGGATTTGGTGAGTGATAAGCATCTCTCACACGGATTCAATCGAGTATATAGGTTTATTTGATCTTATTTTCATCATTTCGAGTCATTTTCACTTAGATCTAATGGAGGTAAGTATATATTTAATTTGAATCACTATATGATATAATCTAGTAAGTTATAGCAGTAAATTCATATGTTAATCTTATGCTTATGCAAGCTTAGATCCATTTATTTGGTTTATTTATTTATTTTTATCATGATTTGGTGAAATTCATATGATTGTATGAAGATTATTGATGAGCTAATGTTTGTTGATGGTTGATTTAGCGTGATATTGATTGTTTGATGAAATTGGTCGATTTGGACAAGTTGTGTGCATAAATATTCGTTGTCGATGGTGAATTGGGTACGGATCGATCAACAAGACGTGGATTTGGAGATAGATTGTTTGACATTTTTAATGGACCATGGCTGTGATGCAAGAAATTAGGATGGATCGACCTTGTTCGGTTGTTACGAGATGGGTCGCCCGAGTTTGAGGATGGATCGCTCAGGTTCGGAGTTGGATCAGTTTTTTTGATCAATCGGGTTAGGATGTTTATACTGGTGGATCGATACCTGCATACGTGGAAAGCATGGATCGGCCAAGGCAGCTATCGATGGATCGTTGCGAAAAAGTGTGTGATCGGGCAAGGCATTGGATCGGGAAATCGTGGAGCAGCGCATGGTGATGGCTTGGATCAGGCTGAGGTGCGATTGGAGACGGAATGTTGCATGTTGATCTGGTCGGCCAATGCTGATGGGTCGGCTGAACAAGTGGATCGGTGAAGAAAACATGGGATGCGCATGTTAAAAGACTGGATCAGGTAGTGTGGCACATTAATGGATCGCATGATCATTCGGCATGATGGATCGTTGAAGAGTCCTGGATCACGCATGACAAAACTTGTGATCAGCTTGATGTGCATATGATAAATAGTGAATGATCCATCGAATATCGACCAAGTGATGTTTACTTTTGGCTCGACGTTGTACGTAGCTTCGATGTGAATTTAGAAGGAATGTTCGAAGCGTTGTGAGGGTTTGTTGATCGATGAAATGCAATGAATGTGAAGACGACTCAAGGATGTTTGAATTCATGGATAATCACAACACCAAAATGGCCAATTTGAAACAGTAATAAAATGTTGCTAAAATTTTTAAAAATACTTTTTAGGTGTTGCAGATTTTTGAAACACCCATATTATGTTTTAGATTGACGAATTGAAACACTTAGCAGTGTTTCAGTTCGATAAAGCAACAGTCGATGAGTGTTTCAGTTCGATAATCTGCAACACTCGTTGAGTGTTTCAAGTTTTATGATCTGCAACACTTAGTAAGTGTTTTAATTTGATAGTCCGCAACACTCGCTAATTGTTTCAAATTCATAGTCTGCAACACTTAATGAGTGTTTCAAATTGATAATCTGCAACACCCAACAAGTGTTTCAAGTTCATAGTGAATGTTTCAAATTGACAACCTGCAACACTCTGAAATGCTTATTTCAAACTGATAATTTATGACATCATTAACGTGTTTAAGGTTCGAAATATGTGAAAATTATTTTAAAATATATGTTTGATACTTTCAATTCCATAAATAGATTCAACCATTCTTCAAATTAAAAGCTAGAAAAATATGAAAAAAATAAATCCATAAGCAAGTTTACCATAAACAAATTAAGAGACAAAGGTTAACCATATTTTCAAAGAAACAAAAAATTACAAATATAATGCAATAAATTTAAGTTACACAAATATTAGGTTGGCAATATAATAATCAACCTTATACACGGGTACATAAATATTTCCCTTATCGTATTGTCTTTTGAATTCCATATCTACACAAAAAACGATTTGAAAAATATCAGATCTAATGCTACTATAGGAATGTTTTTTTTATATCTAAATAAAGCTACGTATCACTTATACACGGATACATAAATATTTCTCCAAATTCTTATAAATTGTATTAACACTCTCCTTTCTGCTACTCAGAATCTAATGCTGCTAGTTTAGCTTCATTTCAGTTTTTTATTCTATACCAAAAACTAAGAATTAGATGAATAGCTTATAACTATGCAAGCTTCAAATTATGATGGTCTCAAAATAAAAAAATTTGTTGTGTAATATGCCATCAATTTTCAAAAACCAAGAGAAACTTTATGGAATCGTTTCATATACAAACACAATAAAAATCAAAACTAGATGGTTACTCATGGGAGTTTTCAATAACTCGCTGTCACCAAAACCTAAAAAGGGGACGACCTATTCCATTCCATCACATCAGAGCATTTAAAAAAAGCTTAATCCACTATGGCTCTGTAGAGGTGAAGTATTATAGTACATTGCATTTATAGTTAGTTTAAAAAGAGAGGGCAAAGCAAAATTTAAAGTTAGCAGTCATATGGAAATCAATTTCTCATCTTTTATAGAAACTGAAACAATCATTAATGTATCAATTGATGGAGCAAGGACAAAGCAGATGTCTTAAACTAGCGTGACATGATCAAGGAAGAAAACGATGTACATTTTTGAACAATTGGTATTAGATTCATGAAGCAACGAATTAATATTATTGCTGAGATTAGCAATGGACATGCTTATTATTATCATAAATAATATTGAGATACTACACTTCAGATTTAATAGGATGATTTAACGAGTTTCATTTCAGAAAGTGCAACATCAAGGCACAGACTGTTCTATTGTAATGCAAGAGAGTTGTGATTTTTTTCCTATAGATGATAACAGTTATGTCTATACTTCCACTCAACATGATAATTTCAAAAGTCGAACGAGACACTTACAAGTAGCAAGATCCCAAAATTTGATGGTTGTATCGTGAGAGCCAGCAGTAATAACTTGCTAGTCCTGATAGGAAACAGGAGGCACAGTTATATAGTAATATACTGCACAATAGATACGTAAAATGGAAAACAGTAACTCAGTGTAAGAGAACTCACAAAATTTACGTTAGTGCAATTTAAAATGATAAGCACAAGGACAGACATGAAGGGAAAAAAAATCTTGTTGAAACTTATTTTTGTAATAAGTTTTAAAACGAAAATCTGAAACCTTCCCTTTTCTTTTCTTTTTTTGGATCCCTTTTTTCCTTCAGTTATGTTACCAACTAAAATGGTATCAATTTGATGGTGTGCAAAAAGAACTCAGTTGGACCCGTTAGACGTCACTTTTTCATTCCCAGAACGTTATTGCAAGCAACAAAACTTTCTGAAAAACACTAAAGCATGCAAGCAAATGCCCCTGAAGCCTCAATCACCTATTGAAACACAACACTAAACGTAACATATCAACAAGAACATCAAATCACAGAAGTCCAAAAAATTCATGAATTAGCAATGCCACATATCGTAGGAAACAGTCTTAAAATTCAAAAAAGTAGGAACACTTCAAATGCAAGTTAAATAAGGAAGGGTATGAACACTTCAAATGCAAGTTAAAAAGGAAATACCAGTCATAGATCACTATGATATGAACACCTGCCTCCTTTGTAACCATATGAGAGATATGATACAATCCTTTAGATTTCTCTTTAAATAAATTAAATGGTAACATACCATATTTGTAGGGCAGTTTCAAACGAATCCTTTTGTTGGCATATGTTTACCCATGGCCATGAACAAGCAATCCTTTTGTTGGTTCTTTTCATTTCTCAACTTTACTGTGTTCGTTTACTTCCTGCTGTACATGATTTTATACATTATTTGAGCCATGATCAATTATGTAATATGTGTTTGTGTTACACCTGTGCCATAGCATAAATTCATATCTCTGTGATCATTGGATTTTTTGTTTATCTATGATCATTGTTTATTCTTAGCTAGTACTCGTATGTATTTTTGTTCCATTCCTCTATATATCACATCCTATTTTGCCAGACATTTCAGTTTTCCGAACTAAATTTTACCTGATCAACCTGATTGGTATAATATTGAATAAAAAAATTGTATTGGATGCCCTTGAATCCTTGATGTATTCTGCTGATACATCGATGCTGTTTTTCACATATCTACTATAAGTGCTGTGTAAAAAATGTACTGTAATGATTTTTCAATTGAAACCTGAGCATACAAATACACGTGACTCATGTATAATATATAAATATTATGAACACGAAACTAGTTTCTAATAGAATATAAGATACACACAGCATTATTTTGCATGCGTCAGCGTCTGCAGGCACAAATACTCCATGCGGGAGTCACACATTAGTTACCTAGATCATTAATATGGCTTTGGCCACCGGATCCGCGATATAACCTGGAAGTATATGTTGAAATTCCTAAAGAGAGTTGAATGAAATACATTTAGTCCCACATTGGCAAATAATGGGTTAATGTTGTGTATGTATATAGGATCCTCATTCTCTTAATTGGCCCTTAGGGTCAGGTAATTTTGTGCGAGAGGGAGGACCTATATCTGATAAACACACACGCGCGCGCGTGCGCCGCCCGCCCGCCCGAACCGAACCGGGCTTGGGCCTTAAGTAAAACCTTATTTTTGCACCGAAAAACTCAGAATTTTTAAACGGGTGCGACCCGTTAGAGACAAACAGGTGTGACCCGTGTAGAGCAATGGATGCAGCCCGTTACCATTCAAATTCAAACGGTAGCGGGTATATTTCAAACGGGTAGGAAACAGACGGACGCGTCTGTTACGAAAAGATGCGGAATAGGTTATATAAACTACGCGATTCTGATCAAATCGAAACGCAGTTTTTATTTCCCTTTCCTCTGTCATTTGCTCTCTTCTCTTTCCACTGCTGATTATCGCTGCCTGACATTATCGCTACAATCTCGAGCAGTCTTGTCTGTTGTATCCTGGGAGGCTTCGACTGAAAGTCTTAAGATGTTATTTAATCTGTATTCTCAACACAGAACTTGCAACAGATTACAAGCGTTTCTAATTTACAACAGAATTAAGTGTTTCAAATCAGAAGCAGCACACTATCCGTTCAATGAACTTTGAAACGATTTGCACACAAATCAACACAGCAACAGAATTATTATCTATGCTAAACGACGCTCAAAGCTGGAAATTTGAACAAACCAGAATTGTTCAAAGGAGAAGGTGATGATTTTCTAACATGGCAGAATCAGATGTTGTTCTATCTCACCACCCTTGGCTTGCAAAAGTATCTTGAAGAAGATGAACCGGTGCCGCCTACACCAGGAAATGCCAAGGATGCACCAAAGCATGATGGTCCGTCTATTGATGCGTGGAGGCATTCAGATTTTTTATGCAGAAACTACATTCTCAACTGCCTAGATAAAGTCTTGTACAAAGTTTTCCAGCCTATAAAGACTGCAAAAGCTCTTTGGAATGCTTTGGCTACAAAGTACAAGACGCAGAATGTGAGTTTGAAAAAGTTCATAGTCGACAAGTTCATGGACTACAAAATGGTGGATTCAAAGTCAGTGACTTCTCAAGTGCAAGAGTTGCAAATTATTATCCATGAGATGGAAGCAGAAGGTCACAAAGTTGGTGAGTCATTTCTGGTTGAAGCAATTACTGGAAAACTGCCACCATCTTGGAGGGACTACTGCAACTACTTGAAGCACAAAAAGAAGGAGATATCCTTACAAGACCTCATCGTCAGATTAAAGATAGAGGCAGATAATCGTGGAGTCACTCAACCTAAAAGTGAAGAGGCGCTTGTTACTGAAGGGTCAAAGAAGAAAGGGCACCTCAACAAAAACAAGAAAAGAAAGGCGCCAGAGAATAAGGAGAATAACCAGAAGAAGTCCAAGAAATTCAATGGTGATTGTTGGGTTTGTGGCAAGACTGGTCATCAAGCAAAAGAGTGCAGACACAAGAAAAAGAAAAATTCGGAAGCAAATGTGGTGGATAACATGGACATCGATGAATCCAATTTTTCAGGAGTTGTGACCGAATGCAATTTGATCCAGAATTCTGCACAATGGTGGTTGGACACGGGTGCTACTAGGCATATATGCTCTGATAAGTCCGTCTTTTCAACCTACACCAAATTGGATCAAGATGAGAAACTCTATATGGGCAATTCATCGGTTTCCATGGTTGAAGGCAAAGGAACAATCACCCTCAAGTTCACTTCTGGGAAGACTATTCGACTGAATGATGTCCTTCATGTTCCAGAGATTCGCAAGAATCTCATTTCTGGGTCCATGCTTTCGAAGAAGGGATTCAAGATGGTCCTCGAGTCAGACAAGATGGTTCTGTCCAAGGCAGGAATCTATATAGGAAGGGGTTACTTGTGTGATGGCCTATTTAAGGCTAATGTAGCCGTAATCGGCAATAATATGTATTCTGATAATGCTATGAATAAAAAGGAAGTTTCTTATATCGTTGAGCATGAAACTTTATTATGGCATGATAGATTAGGACATATTAATTTCCGAAAAATGAGAAAACTTGCAAATTTATAGTTAATTCCTAAGTTTCAAATGGATAAAAACTACAAATGTGAGACATGCGTAGAAGCAAAAATGGTTAAGAAACCATTTCATACTGTTGATAGAAGTACTGAACCATTGGGAATGATTCATACTGATTTATGTGATTTCAAAAACTTACCTACAAGAGGTGGGAAAAAGTATTTTATCACATTTATTGATGATTATACACGATATTGCTACGTATATCTTTTAAACAGTAAAGATGAGGCAATTACATCGTTTATAAAATATAAAGCTGAAGTAGAAAATCAACTTAATAAGAAGATCAAGATATTGAGATCCGATCGAGGTGGAGAATATGAATCGCCGTTTGAACAATTCTGTGCAGAAAATGGAATAATTCATCAAACAACAGCACCATATTTGCCACAACAAAATGGCATAGCCGAGAGGAAAAACAGAACGTTAAAAGATATGATTAATGCAATGCTTTTAACGTCTGGTTTACCGACGAACCTGTGGGGGGAAGCCTTGAATATGTCCAATCACATATTAAATAAAGTTCCTCACAGTAAAACAGGAAAAATTCCATATGAGTTATGGAAAGGACACCTACCAAGCTTTAAATACCTCAAAGTGTGGGGGGTGCTTGGCAAAGGTTCCTATCTCGCCTCCCAAGAAGGTCAAACTTGGACCAAAAACAGTAGATCGTTATTACTTAGGGCCAGCCCAAAATAGTAGTGCATATAGATTTTTTGTATTCAAGTCTGATATAGATGATATCCATGTAAATACAATCATGGAATCAAGAGATGCCTCATTCTATGAAGATGTGTTTCCACACAAAAGAAATGAAGGAAATAATGTCCCCAAAAGGACACGAGAAGAATCAAGTAGCCCACATGAAGATGAAACTCATCGTGAAGTTGATGAAGTTGAACCAAGAAGAAGCGTAAGGGCCAGAACATCCAAATCATTTGGCTCTGAGTTCCTCACTTACGTACTTGAACATGAACCTCAAACATATAAAGAGGCCATGTCATCTTCTGAATCTTCATGTTGGAAAGAAGCAATCCAAAGTGAGATTGATTCAATTCTAAGTAATAAAACTTGGGAAATTGTTGATATTCCACCTGGAATAAAACCAATTGGCTGCAAATGGATTTTCAAGAAGAAAACGAAAGCAGATGGCTCTATCGACAAATATAAAGCCAGATTAGTAGCCAAAGGATATCGTCAAAAAGAAGGAATAGACTTCTTTGATACATATTCGCCCGTTACACGAATAACCTCAATAAGAATGCTAATAGCAATTGCATCCATATATAATCTAGAGATTCATCAGATGGATGTAAAGACGACATTCTTGAATGGAGATCTCGATGAGGAAATCTACATGGAGCAACCCGAAGGTTTTATATCTAAGGGAAATGAAAATAAAGTCTGTAAATTGGTAAAATCATTATACGGACTCAAACAAGCTCCAAAATAATGGCACGAAAAATTTGATAGTGTCATGATGCAAAATGGTTTTCGTATAAATGAATGTGATAAATGTGTTTATTATAAACAAATTGGATAGTCATATGTCATGATTTGCTTATATGTGGACGATATGTTAATCTTCGGTCCAAACATAAAAGTTATAGAGACCGTAAAGAAAATGCTGATCTACAATTTCGATATGAAAGATTTAGGAGTTGCAGATGTTATTTTGGGAATCAAAATAATAAGAACCCCTAATGGAATTGAATTATCACAGTCACATTATGTAGACAAAGTGATTGAAAGATTTCAAAATCTTGGGATTAAAGGAGTAAGAACACCTTTTAATCCATCAGAAGTACTGCATAAAAACACTAATGAGAGTGTAATGCAACTGGAATACTCTCGTGTAATAGGATGTCTAATGTATCTTATGAATTGCACGAGACCAGATATAGCCTATGCAGTAAGTCGACTAAGCAGGTATACAAGTAATCCAGGAAAGGAACACTGGAAAGCACTAATGAGAGTGCTTGGATACTTAAAGAATACCACAAATTATTCTCTGCATTACGGGAAATATCCAGCCGTATTAGAAGGATATAGTGATGCAAACTGGATTGCCGATTCAGATGAATCAAAATCCACAAGTGGTTATGTTTTCACTCTAGCAGGAGCAGCAGTGTCGTGGAAATCTACTAAGCAAACATGCATAGCTCGATCAACGATGGAATCTGAGTTTATTGCTTTAGATAAAGCAGGCGAAGAAGCAGAATGGCTTCGTCACTTCTTAAAAGATATTCCATTTTGGCCTAAACCTGTAACGGCCATATGTATTCACTGCGACAATCAAGCAGCGCTAAATAGAGCGAAAAACTTTGTGTATAATGGAAAATCTCGACACATTCGTCGTCGTCATAACACAGTTAGGCAGTTACTCTCAAATGGAACAATCTCCATTGATTATGTAAGAACCAATGATAATCTAGCGGATCCATTTACAAAAGGGTTATCAAGAGAGAAAATTGACTGCGCATCGAGGGGAATGGGTTTACAAGCCTAAACCAATAAGAGTTATCTGATACGGAAACCTATCCTAGCGACTGGAGATCCCACGGACTAGGATCAATAGGCAAACCAGTTCTGAATAACTCAAGACGTAATGCATTTGCTCGGACATAGTCCTACTCCATTCCTATGGTGCACAATATAAAATGCATGCCTACAGAAGTTTCACAGGTTAAAGCTATGCTTTTTAATGATGACCATATCTTGTAACATAACAAGTGGGGTATATGTAGGATACTCCGAATGGTTGCACTCACCTATGTTAGTGTGAGCTGGGTCGGCTCTATGAGAATATTAAAGGCTGGTATTCTCTACATACACTCGCAGAACCAGAAAAGTGTTTCAGGACCAAAATGAACACAACCAAGAGATTGGGTGAGAAGGGAAAAAATGTTCTGTTAAACTTATTGTCTGGTTATACAAAAACGGCTAACGGTTCAAGATGAAATAATTCACCGATTAGCCAAGTATATCCGATAAGTTTTAACTAAGGAAAGTTCAAAGTGAAATATCTACTTATCCTAAATAAAACATTATTCCATATGTAGTCAGCGATATTTCAATTTGTGTGGGGGATAAAATATATTATCATTCATGTGGGGGATTGTTGAAATTCCTAAAGAGAGTTGAATGAAATACATTTAGTCCTACATTGGCAAATAATGGGTTAATGTTGTGTATGTATATAGGATCCTCATTCTCTTAATTGGCCCTTAGGTTCAGGTAATTTTGTGCGAGAGGGAGGACCTATATCTGATAAACACACACGCGCACGCGTGCGCCGCCCGCCCGTCCGACCGACCGTACCGTACCGAACCGAACCGGGCCGGGTTCGGGCTTGGGCTTGGGCCTTAAGTAAAACCTTATTTTTGCACTGAAAAACTCAGCATTTTTAAACGGGTGCGACCCGTTAGAGACAAACGGGTGTGACCCGTGTAGAGCAATGGATGCAGCCCGTTACCATTCAAATTCAAACGGTAGCGGGTATATTTCAAACGGGTAGGAAACAGATGGACGCGTCTGTTCCGAAAAGATGCGGAATAGGTTATATAAACTACGCGATTCTGATCAAATCGAAACGCAGTTTTTATTTCCCTTTCCTCTGTCATTTGCTCTCTTCTCTTTCCACTGCTGATTATCGCTACCTGACATTATCGCTACAATCTCGAGCAGTCTTGTCTGTTGTATCCTGGGAGGCTTCGACTGAAAGTCTTAAGGAAACTGTGAATACAGGCCTCAGACGAAAACTCGGTTAGACATCAATTTTCTGTTGTTTAACTTTCTGTTTGCTATAATATAGTAACGCTGTTTAGCATAGATAATAATTCTGTTGCTGTGTTGATTTGTGTGCAAATCGTTTCAAAGTTCATTGAACGGATAGTGTGCTGCTTCTGATTTGAAACACTTAATTCTGTTACAAATTAGAAACGCTTGTAATCTGTTGCAAGTTCTGTGTTGAGAATACAGATTAAATAACAGTATATGAACTACCACTACTTTTTTCGACTGAACTGGTCTTCCTGTTAAGATCAGCTTTGCCAGCATTGATATGTATGTGTCCATTTCCTGATCCTCTTTTGCCTAATAAAACTCGTGAGTGTTGATTCTTCTCAGTTTTAACTGCTCCAGTGTCATCGTCTGTACTGCGCAATACAGGAGAGCAAGTAAGACTACTGTATAACAATTAAACAAAAAAGGAATGTCAAACTACACAATCAATCAACAACCCACTCTTTTAGAATGCTAAACATAAAATAAAGAATCTTTAAGGATACAAATTCATCACTAAATCACTATTCCCCCATCTACAGTGAACACTTGCAATTTTTCAACAGGTTTTTTTAGTAAATATTCGATTCATTTTAAATCAGCTTTTACCGTGAAATGCTTATGTTTCTACTTTTGATAAAACTGCCGACGACGGTGAAATATTTTGACATGTCCAGTAATATAACCTGAAGCAATTGATAGAGCAAGAAACTCCAACCAGCAACCTCTTCAAGTTTTCCGTACCTCCTTGTAAAATGGGAACTCGCACAATTTACGCATATTAAAATAAATCATGACATCAGACTTGTTGAAACCGTTGTGATTAATCCGATTTAAGACCATTCGAATCCGATATCTAAACCACAATGCGCTAGCGGAAGACTAGATCGTTGTTAGACTTGCAAAAACAACCAAAGCAATAACTCTAGTCACAAAACCAATATCAACCAATCACGAACAACCCAAATCTCAACCACAAGCAAGAAACTAATGACAAAGTAGCAAAAATAAATCACACAAAGATTTATAGTGGTTCTACTAACATCCTGTTAGTGTACATCCACTTTGGAGAGAGTATTTTATTACCACGATGAAAAGAATACAAGAGATTGATCCAATAATCACTATATTTCAATGTAGAAAAGAGTTTGAGGAGAACAGAATTGAAGAATTGGAATTAGGCTATAAACCCTAGTTCTCACTTGAGAATAAACCCTTGATCCCAAATCAAGTCTTCAAGCTCCTCCCACTAACATCTCAGAAAATAGCTTATATAGGGATAAACCAATTACCCAAATTGCCCCCGTATCTTCACAAATCAACTTATAAGGTTTTCAGCCCGAAATAGCTCAATTCAATATTCAGACGTTTGTCGTGGGAGGTGACAAACGTCTGTCCCTTCCAAGGAATTATTTGGGCTCCAGCTCTCAGCTCAGACGTCTGTCGCATCCATGACAGACGTCTGTCCCCCTCTCAGATGTCTGTCGTGGGGATGACAGACGTCTGTGGAAACTTTCGGGAAAATCCCTCTGTAGTGACAGACGTCTGTCGTCTCATACGACAGACGTCTGTCGCACTGTACATAGAACAACTTACTCATTTCAGCTCATATCTCCCTCGTGTGAACTCCGATTTATGAACGATTTTCTCCTATACGAAGTTATCTTCGACCACCTTAATCTACCATATAGTATAGCATATTACAACACTCCACCTCGATACTATAACCATCTCCACTCCAAACTCCAATGCACCCAAGCTTTTCCTTCTACCTTCAACCAAGCAAACTTGAATGTTTCCCCAATGAGCTCCGGCGTGGCCACCGCCCATTGCACTACACCAACGAGTTCAGGCAAAGCCCCCATCCGTCAATGTAGTGTTGAAAACATTCAAACCACAAACTGTCTCACCAAAAGACAATGTACTCGGGAGTGTAACGAGTACTTACCATGAAGATAGATATCCAATCTCTCACCGTTATTCCTTTCCATCAACAAACAAAATCACTCTCTCCACCTCGTGCCACCCCGTGACACCTAGCAACTCGACAAGCGAATTAAGTTCGAGTAATGCTCGAACTTCCCATACGGCAATGCCTTCGTAAACATATCCACCGCCTTATTCTTTGTGTGCACTTTCCGAAGGTATACTAGCTTACCCTCATCCATGGCTACAAGAAATGACTCCCTCACCTCAATATGCTTGGTCCGTAAGCTAAATGCCAAATTCTCAGCCAAATGAATAGCACTTTGGCTATCACATCGAGCATCAACACTTTCATTTTCGAAACCCAAGTCACACAACAATCGCTTCAAGTAGAGTGCCTCCTTGGCCGCTTCCACAGCAGCAATCAATTCTGCCTCCGCAGTGGATAAAGCAACTACGGTTTGCAATCGCGATCTCCAACTAATGGCTGTCCCGCTAAGTGTGAAGACATACCCGGAAGTTGATTTCCTCCGATCCCTATCACCGGCGTAGTCCAAGTCACAATAACCAACCAACTTGTAACTCCTATCATCACTACCACCAAAGACGATTCCATGAGATGCTGTGCCTTTCAAGTATCTCATAATAGCCTTCACGGCTTTCCAATGCGATTTCCCCGGATTAGCCATATACCGACTAACCACCCCGGCGGCATTTGCAATATCGGGCCTTGTACACACCATTGTGTACATCAACCTACCAACCGCACTTGCATATGGCACCTTTGCCATATAAGCCTTGTCTTTATCCCCGATAGGTGATCCCTTCTCCGAAAGCTTCATATGCAAAGGTAAAGGTGTATTTAACGCCTTTGCATCCTCCATGCTAAACTGGCAAAGCACTTTCTTAATGTATTCCTTTTAAGTCAATCTTAACTCAAAACGCTTTCGGTCCCTTCCTATTTCCATGCCCAAGATTTTTCTTGCTTCTCCAAGATCTTTCATTTCGAATTCCGATTTCAAAATCTTCTTCAACTTGTTGATTTCATTTCGATCCTTGGAAGCAATGAGCATATCATCCACATACAAGAGTGAATACACCCAACAATCATTTTCCAACCTCTTGAAATATACGCAAGCATCCTTGATGCTTCGATGGAAGCCACTTTCAAGCATGAAATGATCGAATATCCTGTACCATTGTCTGGGCGATTGCTTTAACCCATATAGTGATTTCTTCAACTTGCAAACCATATTAGACTTACCATCTACAACAAACCCTTCTGGTTGCTCCATGTAGATGTCTTCATCTAAGTCTCCATGTACGAAGGCGGTTTTCACATCAAGTTGCTCCAACTTCAAGTCATGGATATCAACTATGGCTAGTAAAACTTGGATAGATGTATGATGAACCACCGGTGTAAAAATTTCATCATACTCCTTCCCTTTCCTTTGTGAGAACCCCTTTGCCACTAACCTTACTTTGTACCTTCCATCATCCTTCATCTTGTAAATCCATTTGCACCCTATAGCATGGTTTCCTTGAGGAAGTGGAACCAACTCCCAAGTTCGGTTCTTCATAAGTGATTGCATCTCTTCCTCTATGGAGCTAATCCACTTCAAGCTCTCTCTCAACTCCATGACGTCATCAAGGTCCATCGGCTCATCTTGGACTACATTGAGAGCATAGTCCAAATGATCACTAAAGCTAAGGTAGTTCCAATCACCATATCTTTCGAGAGGCCTTATTGCACATCGACCAACCCGAGTAGCAATACTATCACCCAAACCCCTTTCGGCTCCACCTTGAGTCGAAACTTCTCTAGTATCATGTACATCACCAACATCATCACGAGAGGAACCATGTGGATTATGTGATGTTTCATCAACCGCTTCAACCCCACGAGCTTCTTCAACTCTACTACCATATGGACGGAATGTGGGAATGACTTCCTTCTCCTTTGATTCACCATGAACCAAATCCGGAACATCCGATGAGCTCTCATTCACCTTGAATAAAGCCGACTCATCAAAAGTGACATGACAAGAATTAACAACCTTCTTCGTTTCCGGATTCCAAATCCGATAGCCTTTCACGCCATCCCTGAAACCAAGCAAGACCCATTTGAATGCCCTAGCTCCAAGCTTATCATTCCCCGGATCATGCACATAAACCGGGCTACCAAACACATGAAGATATCTCAAGTCAACACTCTTCCCTTTCCACACTTCCTCCGGAATTTTGTTACCAATGGCCGAGCACGGAATTCGATTTACAATATGCACCGTGGTTGTCAAAACTTCGACCCAAAATCCCTTAGGCAAACCCGATGTCAATCTCAAGCATCGAGCTTTCTCAAGTAGAGTTCGGTTCATTCTCTCCGCTTCTCCATTAGATTGCAGATCTCGCAGTGTAGTAAAATGTCTCTGGATCCCGTGATGCTTACAATACTCCAAGAATTCACCCGATACATATTCTCCGCCATTGTCGGTCCTTAATACCTTCAAAGTCTTACCACTCTCATTCTTAACAAGAGCCTTCCACACTTTGAATTTAGAAAATGCCTCTGACTTGGCCCCCATTACATATACCCATACCTTGCGAGACAAATCATCAATGAAAGAAATATAATACCTTGCTCCTCCCAAAGAAGCAACGGGTGCCGGCCCCTAAATATCCTAATGGACATACTCAAGAACCTCCTTTGAGTCATGCTTGCCTTCATCGAATGATACCCTTGTTTGCTTCCCCATGACACATTCCTCGCAAAGCTCTAGTTTGTTGAAGCTTTCACCCTCAATCATCTCCCGCTTCCAAAGAATATCCAAACTCCTCTCCGAGACATGACCCAATCTCAAATGCCACAACCGTGTCGCATCCAAGTCACGAGAACTATTAACACCCACACAAGTCTCACCTCCTATGGTCACACCTTGAAGCAAATATATACCATGAGTCCTAGCACCCTTCATAACCACAAGTGCCCCCTTTGAAACCCTCAAGCAATCCTTCTCGATAGTGATCTTGCATCCTAGAGAATCCAATTGCCCCAAAGATATAATTGACTTCCTAAGTCCCGGAACATAGCGAACATTGGTGAGCGTGCGAACAACTCCATCATACATCCTTATTTGCACGGAGCCACTACCCATTGACTTGCAAATAGCACCATTGCCCATAGCAATTGCATTTCCCTCTTTGACCTCAAAGAATGAAAAACAATCTCTATTTGGCGTCATATGATACGACGCACCTGAATCGAGTACCCATTCATTACCCGAAACACCTGTTGCTACCTCCGTCAATACATTCTCATCTACTTCACCATCCCCACTCTCCACCGCCATGAATGAAGATGCTACTTCCTTCTTATCTTTGTCCGGACATTCATTCTTCCACTGTCCCGGTTTATTGCATATAAAGCACTTCCCATTTCTCTCTTTCGATTTACCTCTTCCACCGGGTTTTCTTGATTTAGAACGCCCCCGGTTTCCTTTCTTTGCATTCTTTTCTTTCTCCACAAATAACCCGTGACTACTACTAGCTCCACTACTACCCTCACTCATTTCCTTCATTTGATCTCTCAACTCCTCACTAAGAAGACCCGTCTTGACATCATCTAAAGTCAAGGTATCCTGGCCATAGATCAAACTATTTGAGAAACCCGTATAGCGATCCGGCAATGAACACAATAATAGCATCGCCTTTTGCTCTTCCTCAATCTTCAAATCAACGGCCTTCATCTTTATGAGCAAGTCATCAAAGGCATTCAAATGTGCCTTAAGCGAATAACCGTCCTTCATCTTGAAGGTGAAAAACGTTCACAACAAGATCGAACGATTAGTGAGCGACTTCTTCATATAAAGTTCTTCCAACTTTCCCAAAGACCTTTAGCGGTAGTCTCACCACTAATTTCGAAGATCACATTCTCTCCCATAGCAAGTTGAAGAGTAGTGTAAGCTCATTCCTCCATCTCCTCTCTCTCAACGTCCGAGGTGAGTATCAAATACTACTCGGTGCACCCGATTCCGCCTAAGAACCGCTTTCATTTTCCTTTGCCACTTCTCAAAGTCATTATCACCATTCCACTTGTCAATAACCAATTAAGAACCCGACGCAGCATACGAACCCCGTACATATGGCGCCACACTATTCGGACTTCCGGTTGAAGGACTTACCGAGCTACTATCCGTCTCCAACATTTTCACAAACACCTAACAAGCACCAAAACAGCTCTGATACCAACTGTTGAAACCATTGTGATTAATCCGATTTAAGACCACTCGAATCCGATATCTAAACCGCAATGCGCTAGCGGAAGACTAGATCGTTGTTAGACTTGCAAAAACAACCAAAGCAATAATTCTAGTCACAAAACCAATATCAACCAATCACGAACAACCCAAATCTCAACCACAAGCAAGAAACTAATGACAAAGTAGCAAAAATAAATCACACAAAGATTTATAGTGGTTCTACTAACATCCTGTTAGTGTACATCCACTTTGGAGAGAGTATTTTATTACCACGATGAAAAGAATACAAGAGATTGATCCAATAATCGCTATATTTCAATGTAGAAAAGAGTTTGAGGAGAACAGAATTGAAGAATTGGAATTAGGCTATAAACCCTAATTCTCCCTTGAGAATAAACCCTTGATCCCAAATCAAGTCTTCAAGCTACTCCCACTAACATCTCAGAAAATAGCTTATATAGGGATAGACCAATTACCCAAATTGCCCCCGTATCTTCACAAATCAACTTATAAGGTTTTCAGCCCGAAATAGCTCAATTCAATATTCAGACGTTTGTCATGGGAGGTGACAAACGTCTGTCCCTTCCAGGGAATTATTTGGGCTCCAGCTCTCATCTCAGACGTCTGTCGCATCCATGACAGACGTCTGTCCCCCTCTCAGACGTCTGTCGTGGGGATGACAGACGTCTGTGGAAACTTTCGGGAAAACCCCCCTGTAGTGACAGACGTATGTCGTCTCATACGACAGACGTCTGTCGCACTGTACATAGAACAACTTACTCATTTCAGCTCATATCTCTCTTGTGCGAACTCCGATTTGCGAACAATTTTCTCCTATACGAAGCTATCTTCGACCACTTCAATCTATCATATAGTATCGCATATTAAACCAAGACTAGCTCAATATTTAACATTACCATGTAAGTTTTGACTTTGAACTTTTGAGAACACAAGACAAGAATCAGTATTCAAAGTAACAAAAGAACAAATAGAACGGTTTACCTGGTGAAATAGACTGCAAGATTTCTCGAACTGCATTTACCTGATCATCATCATTCAGCTTCAAAGTTTAGCATCTAATAAATTTCTCGAATTGTACACTTATTAAACAATTGATTGATTATACGCCAGTATGAATGGACTCAGAGTAATGCTTATGCTTGCACACTCCTTTGCAATGGATTTTGTTAAATCGATCAGTGTGGCTTTTGCAGCACTATAATTGGCCCGACCAACATTTCCAATTAAACCCAATATTGATGCTATATATATTGATTATTCTGCCCTGTATATACATTCAAATTAACAAAAAAGAATTAGTCATATGTAATAAGATGTCTAATGCAATAGTACCACATGATAAATATTTATTGGAACCAATCATTTGAAAATTATAATATGAAACCAATCATCTAATACTCTTTCTTTGTCCTGTTTTGTCCATGATACTTGTCGTACTATTTCTTTGTCCAAACTTGCTCCTGGTTCTTCTCTATTCCCCTGCCCAGATGCCTGAATTATAATATGAAACCAATCATTTGGAAATTTAGAATTAATATCTTTTAGTTATTAGCAACATAGAAGTATGATTTTTTTATAAAATGCTAAATAAATTTATTTACAGTGAAAAATAAAATGTACAGAAATTACTTCAGTTTTGAAAGCTACACTATCATAATATGTTTTTTCTCTAGTTTTCTTGAGCAATATTTGCTAGTTTTTATCTTACAAATTGTGTGACTTATATTGCTATGGAATTATCTCTCTAGCCACTTTGGTATAAGCACCAAAATGTATCATTAAAATCAGTGTAGTAGTAAGGAGAAACATATCATTAGAATCAACCACTAACAATGGCGCAAAAAATATTAATTATTGACCGTAGAAAAATTACATAAGTGAATATAACGTTGTTTATGAATTGACAGTGGCAGCCGTAAGGGAAAGGTAAAAATAGATTTAAAGCCTAACATGAATTGCCTATCCCACGTTCTTTTTTTTTAGCCGACTAACTAATTACTAAAATAGCAATGTGCAAATTAATGTGATGAGATTCACTTTATAACTTAAAAAACAATCCCCAATGTGATGAGCCATTACATTTGTGTATGGTGTTAACATGCCTAGAAGCAGGGTTACTATGCCCACCGGTTGCTGAATAAAGCTTATAGCTGAACTAAATTCATATATTGAATTTATCTTGTTTGTAGATCAAATCCAATTATTATAAAAGAAAAAAGAAACCATTAGCAATTCTACATTTGTTATCTTCTTGAAGACGGATAACATTGTTGGAATAAATTAAATTTGCAATAAATGTTGTCTTAATTGTAGGTATTTTTATTTGATATAAAATTATCCTTATATTCTTGTGAAGAGGATAAGGATAAGGATGATGTGTTGGCAAAATCTTACTATTAATTGGATGATGTTATTTGTATAAATAAGGACATGTATTTGTCAATCAAACAATTAAGAAAAAACAAGCAATAAAATCTCTGTCTTCCCAAAACTTCTTATCTTTTTCTCTCTAAAAAATTTCTACAAATTGATATCAGAGTTTTATTCAATCAAAATGAGCAATTCTTATTACTCTCGCTTATATTCCTCAATTAACCAAAGAAAATTACGGTAAATGGAGTATCCAAATGAAGGCCCATCTTGGATCTCAAGAGGAATGGGATATAGTTGAAGATGGGTATGAAGAAGTTGAAAATGAAGGAGAATTAACAAATGCTCAAAAAGAAAATCTGAGAAAGTCAAGGAAGAAAGACAAAAAGGCCTTGTTATGGATCTACCAAGGAGTGCAATCATATGAAGCCGCTTGGGAGAAAATAGAAGCTGCTACAATAGCAAAGCGAGCATGAGAAATTTTAGCAAATTCATTTAGCGGAGATGAAAAGGTAAAAAGAGTTCGGTTATAGACTCTTCGAGAAGAGTTTGAAGGCTTGCATCAAAAGAGTCAGAACCTGTTTCAGAGTATTGTTCACGGTTATTATCTGTAGTAAACCAAATAAAAAGGAATGGTGAAACTATGGATGATATTCGTGTCATTGAAAAAATCTTCGTTCTCTTGATTCCAAATTTGACTACAAGGTGGTAGCCATTGAAGAATCCAAGGACTTGGATGCCATGACCATTGATGAACTAATAGGCTTATTACAAGCTCATGAATAGAGGTGAAATAAGAATAAGGAAGAAACAAGTGTGGAGCAAGCACTCCAATCAAAGTTATCTTTAAATGAGAAGAATGAAGAATCCAAAGGTCAAAGAAGTAGAGGCCGTGGTTGTAACACCCCACCTCCGTTAAGGACACTCACAAAGGGAATGCCTTAACTCTGGTGGAGCGTTTTAGTAGACAGAACAGAAATTTACAAGACAAATAAACAATACTTGAGAAATCATAACTTTATTACAGCGGAAAACAGAAATCATTTTGGTTACATCTTTCCAGAAAAACTCAAGTACATAAATATCAGTCTTGTTCAGAAAATCATCAAAGTACAAAACTTTAAAATCATAATCCCCACAGAAGCTGCCATAAGGAATCAAGCCATACTTTAAGCACTCTAAGTATTTCAAGCAGAAGAAATCCAGATCAAGCTAAAGTGTTCCCTCCTTGGAAAACTTGGGGGGGGGGGGGGGGGGGACGGAAGAAAAAGGGGCGAAAACAAGCAAGGACAGACATAAAGTCTGGCAAGTCCAGTGACTTTCAGCATATGAACAGATAATAATAATCATGGCATGCAAATAAAACTGGATGAGAGATAACAGTAACAGGAGCAGCAGATATACTTAGGTTAAACAGAAGAAACAGAATAATATCTCTGCACCAATACTAGTATAACAGGATTAGGTGTCACCCTAATGTCTAAACTGAAGCAGAAACGGGAACAGAATAATTTCCACCGAAACAGAATGCTAATAATGGGCCTTTACCACCCGAACAGAAGCAGACAGAAACAGAATGTTAATAATGGGCCTTTACTACCCGAACAGAGATAGACAGAAACAGAAAGCTAATAATGGGCCTTTACCACCCGAACAGAAGGTATAGAAACAGAAACAGATTAATCCCTACGGAAACAGAATGTAGAATTAGGTGTACACTAGTAAATGGGCCTTTACCACCCGATCAGACGGTATCACGCAGAAACAGACAGGTGTTGCTACTCAACAGAAACAGACGGTACCAATAGAAATAGACAGAACTAAGTGTACCCTAAAACTCTACCCCAAGCGATCGGCTCCCTAATACATAAATACCCTGTGTCGGCTCCACAGTAGGGTGTATCACTCCCTAAAGTGACAACCAATTGGCACAGACCTATTTACAGATGTCACGGCGTCTTACATCCTCAGAGGCAGACCGGGATCCATGCACGCACATGACCCGGTTGGAACGCACCATCAACACCCCTCGCCATTATCAGAATGAACCACTTATAATTAGTTCACTAAGCGTGCCCAGACCCTACCTACTGTTGGGTCAAAGTTTTGATACCAGAAAGGGTTACTGACTAATATGGGTCCCAAACAACAGATGACACAAGTAATTTCCTTCCTAACCTTGTGTCCCCAGACTATTATATTTCAGATAACTTGTTTACAAGTTCAGACATATAGAGTTCAGATCAACTAGTTCACATATCAAACAAGTTTTCAGACTAACGGATCAGATATATGGATTAAACAGATTTACAGATTTGTCTAACTTTGTAATTGGGCTTACAGATTCACGAAACGGGTTTGTTAAATTCATTAGTCCAATTGGTTCAACCCTATCCACCCAACACGTTTTAGACATCATTTTTATCCCAGATTTGCATTAATTAAATATTAATGCATAGACCTCTCACATTAGGTCGGTAGCTTGTGGCCGCTGGATATGCCGGGCGGTTCCGGGCAGACTTCTGCCACAAGCCAGACCTAACCTCGTGTCTAAGCATATTTTAGTTATGCCTACGACCTCTCACATTAGACTGACAGTTTGCGGTCGCTGGTGAAGCCGATTGGTTCCGGGCAGGCTTCTACCGCAAACAGAGTCTAACCTCGTGTCATAGCCAATTCATTTCAATACAGATTTTTCAGATATCAGAATAAATCTGTTTATTTAACAGATTAAAATTCTTCATATGATATAACAGATTAATCAAATTTCCATGTTCTACCAATTCTTAGGTCGAGCCTACGGATTTCCATACTCAGATTACCATTATCTAGTTTCAACAGATCATACAATTCAACAGGTAGCAGATCTAGCAGTTTAAGCAATTCAATAGATTTAGCAGATAACAGATTTCCCAGTTTAGGAAATTCAACAGTTTTAGCAGATAACGGATTAGGCAATTTAATAGATTTAGCAGGTAACAGATTTAGCAGATTATATATATCTAAAACTCTATTTACGTATCTTGCCTAATCATAAATTTAGCCTAAACTTACATGCCCAAATCAAGGTCATAATTTATAATACAATATATGCCCCAAATCTTAGCCTTAATATTTCCATTTACAGTTCATGTCAAAACTAGATTTAATATTCTAGTTCACCGTTTATGTCCAAGACTAATATACATGTTAATCATTCACTATTATAGCCAATTCAGATTATGCCAACATATTTATTATGCCAAATTAACTTAATTAAGCTATGCCCAATCCCCGTATAACATGTTTCCACAAGTTCTCTAAGTACTCATGAAGTGACCCTAGCAAAAGGAATAGGGGACAAGCACAAGAAAGAATAGGCATGCAATGATGAACCAAATACAATGATAATGGCCCTAATAGGCTCGATGTATATAACAGTGAATGGGAATAAACTAGCAAGGTTACATACTAAATATAAGATCCAACGTCATTAAGGGAATAGGCATAAGAAACTAACTACAATAGTTATAGGCAACTAACCACAATAGTCATGGGCGACTAATTACAATAGTTTCTTATTCAATGTCAAAGGCAATAGTCTCATAGTCTCGAATAATAGTCATAGGCGATAGTCTCATAGTCAATGAATCATAGTCATGGGCAATAGTCTCATAGGCAACAATTTCATGTCCAATTATGCATTATTATTTGCCCCAAAATTTAGCGTTCGTGCATTAATCCCTTATGAGATTCTGCGCAGGCTCGTAGTAGCCTGGCTATAGAACCGAAAGAAGAAAGAGGTACAGAATAGTCACAGAAAAACAGATCTGACAGATAAGAATATACATAGCCTCAGATTTAGATTTATAATCATGTCACAATTATAATTACAGTTTATAGCGGAAAATAACTGTGCTTGCCTTTCGTGGTTTTAAGAAAGGATAATAAATTGTTGTTGATGAAGAAACGCTGAATTATTCCTCTTTAGTTGTTGTCGTAGCTCTAAACTTTGATTTGAGATTTGATTTAACTTTTAATTCTATTCAGGTTGGAAGAAGATTCATCAGTCCAAGTTTTGATTCCAACAGGGTAGCGACGCCATTTTTATTTTTAATTAGAACAGAGACAGAATATAGACAGAATGAAATTGTGTGAAGAGAAAGTGAGGTCTGGGGGTTTCTAAA
Organism: Allium sativum; assembly: GCA_030737875.1. Lineage (NCBI taxonomy): Eukaryota > Viridiplantae > Streptophyta > Magnoliopsida > Asparagales > Amaryllidaceae > Allium > Allium sativum. The sequence goes on along the minus strand of CM060913.1, from coordinate 413,972,922 downwards.
TAGGATTAGGCGGACGAATCTAGACAGAAATGAGACCGGATACATCAGAATGAACCGGGTTAAAAAAACTGGGGTTCGGGAGCAGCTCGACCCCCAGGTCGACACTATGGTCGACCTGGTCTGCCCCAGGCCAACACTATGGTTGACCTGGCCCTGGGAGGTCGACACTATGGTCGACCCCCAGGTCGACCTGGTCCATGGGCGGGAATTTTCCTGCCCAGCCTGTTCTGGGATTTTGAATTCGAATTTGAATTCGAATTTTCGAGCTGTTTTTGATTTTGAAATTCTCTGAAACTTCGGAGGGCTATAACTTGGTCATACGGACTCCATTTTTTGAAAACTCGGACTCTTTTTCAAGCAGAATTCCGAGATGAACGCAATGGCGCTATCCGTTTCCCTTGATTCTTATTTAAAAATTAATTATTCTCTGATTTCTTACTTATACGTTCACAGAAAATACGGGGTGTTACATTCTCCCCTCCTTAAAGGATTTCGTCCCCGAAATCTTCAAGCTAAGAAGAATGTGTCCTACCATCCTGTCATCCATCTACTCAACCATCATCCACGCGCATCCATTGTCCTTAGAAAACTTCTAATGTTGTATGAACATATGAAAAAGTGTGTGTATATGTTCCTTATCTAATGCAAAGATCAGGCGGTCTACTGATTCAGTTGACCTCCTTAATGCGAACTATGTCAGTGTCATGAGTCCAACATGTATGCAATTTTCCTATTTGATACATATCATTCTTATACGAGTGACAACCATTCATTCATATGCAACATCCATGTGATGGGTCAATCTTTTTGCATCCACAAAAATTGAAAATGCTCACACATCCATATGCAGTATGAGAGTGTTTTCGAGCCGATCTAGTGCCTAATGTGTGTATATGCATCCACGAGCAACCACTAGCAACCACTTGCATCGACTTGCAACCATCAAACATAACATATCTCAAACACATGTTTACATCCATAGGATTCCTATCTATAGGTCGAAGACTCGATTGATAGGATACAGTCGAGTGATGGGAGCGAGTGCAGATAAACAAAAACTTGGTTTCCATTAGACCTTGGTTGAGAGACAAATTCCCCTAAGTATCAACCCCGAAGACCAAAATCAACATCAGACTGACACCCAGAGGATTACCCTTTTTAGACAATGTCAAAGCTGGAAATCTCAACCTTATCAGAAATACTCCGATATTTACAGATTACAGGTACAGAGCAGATTACTGAATGATTCTTAGGAAACTAAGCATGATAAAAAACACAGAATGTATGCGTCATAGTTAACTTAACGCTCAACACAGATACCCAACTTACCATGCTTAGATGAGTCACAACCCTTATGAGTCTGAATCTATAGCGGAATCAGAAACAATACAAGTATTCAAGTGCAGAGTATCGATTACAGAATCGAAATGCCAGAATCAGAAAAAAGTTTTAACCCAAAAATCAGATAAAGAAAGTTTTCCTATTTCTATCCTATCCACTAGCCTCGAGAGCGTTCGCCTGCCTTCCAGAAGTTGATCCTGCCCTTGCCCTCGTTTCTTCGGACAGTCCCTAGTGAAGTGTCCCATCTCACCACAGTTGAAGCAAGTGCCCTTTCTTTTTCTGCAATCCTTGTTCAGATGAGTCGAGCTTCCACAAGTAAAGCACTAGTTCTCCTTCTTATCTTCAGATTTTTCACCCTTCCTTTGTGTTTCCTTTTTGGGCCATGCTTTTTTGTTCTGTGGTTCTTCCTTCTTTGCCTCTTCTTTCTTGCCGTTGTCTTCCTCGTGCAGTAGTGCCATATCCACCAATCTCTAGTAAGTCGCCCCCATGGGTACATGGGTCATGGCTAAGCTGTGCAGTGGCTTGTTCAATCCTTTAACAAAGCAGAGAGCTTTTTTATGTTGGGTGTTGACTAAATCTAGTCCGAACCTAGCCAGTTGGTTGAACTGGTTGACGTATTCCTTGATCGTTATACTTCCTTGCTTAAGAGATAAGAACTTTTCCAGTTGTAAACTTCGTTCAGCTTGCGAGAGGAATTTCGTCTGAAACCTTGTTCTAAAATCCATCCATGTTTCAACCGATCTCTCGGCGTTAGTGACTTCCCACCAATAGGAAGCTTCGTCCTTGAGCAACCATACCGCCAATTGTACCTTCTGCCTATCGTCCATCTCGAAAATAACGAACAGATCCTTAGTTTCTTTGAGCCAGTTCCTCGCTTGTACGAATGATTCAGTTCCCTTGAAATCCTTTCCACCTGTGACCCTAAAATATTTACAGATCTTTGAAAAAGCAATCGCACGAGGAGGGGGTGGAGGAGTAGGAATCGCTGTAGCTGGAGAAGGAATATCTGCCGGGCCTGCATCGTTAGCCCTAGCCTTTAAGTACCTCCTGAACCAGCCAGGTATTGGCACGCCGTATGGAAAGTTAAGATTCCCAGACATGTTGGAATGAAAGAAAAAGATTTAAAACGGATAACGGAAAAGATAGATATATGGCTTTTTGGGGATTATGTTTTTCAAAATAAACTTTACTTTTGAGAATACTTCCTTTTCAAAACTTTTTTTTTGAAAATAGTTTTCAAAACTTTTTATCAAATCTGGTAACCTTCAGCTCTGATACCAAGTGTAACACCCTACCTCTGTTAAGGACACTCACAAAGGGAATGCCTTAACTCTGGTGGAGCGTTTTAGTAGACAGAACAGAAATTTACAAGACAGATAACAATACTTGAGAAATTATAACTTTATTACAGCGGAAAACAGAAACCAATTTGGTTACATCTTTCCAGAAAAACTCAAGTACATAAGTATCAGTCTTGTTCAGAAAATCATCAGAGTACAAAAATTTAAAATCATAATCCCCACAGAAGCTGCCATAAGGAATCAAGCCGTACTTTAAGCACTCTAAGTATTTAAAGCAGAAGAAATCCGGATCAAGCTAAAGTGTTCCCTCCTTGGAAAACCTGGGGGGGAACGGAAGAAAAAGGGGCGAAAACAAGCAAGGTCAGACATAAAGTCTGGCAAGTCCAGTGACTTTCAGCATATGAACAGATAATAATAATCATGGAAGGCAAATAAAACTGGATGAGAGATAACAGTAACAGGAGCAGCAGATGTACTTAGGTTAAACAGAAGAAACAGATTAATATCTCTGCATTAATACTAGTATAACAGGATTAGGTGTCACCCTAATGTCTAAACTGAAGCAGAAATGGGAACAGAATAATTTCCACAGAAACAGAACGCTAATAATGGGCCATTACCACCCGAACAGAAGCAGACAGAAACAGAATGCTAATAATGGGCCTTTACTACCCGAACAGAGACAGACAGAAACAAAATGCTAATAATGGGCCTTTACCACCCGAACAGAAGGTATAGAAACAGAAACAGATTAATCCCTACGGAAATAGAATGTAGAATTAGGTGTACACTAGTAAATGGGCCTTTACCACCCGATCAGACGGTACCACGCAGAAACAGACAGGTGTTGCTACCCAACAGAAACAGACGGTACCAACAGAAACAGATAGAACTAAGTGTACCCTAAAACCCTACCCCAAGCGATCGGCTCCCTAATACATAAATACCCTGTGTCAGCTCCACAGTAGGTGTATCACTCCCTAAAGTGACAACCAATTGGCACAGACCTATTTACGGATGTCACGGCGTCTTACATCCTCAGAGGCAGACCGGGATCCATGCACGCACATGACCCGGTTGGAACGCACCATTAACACCCCTCGCCATTATCAGAATGAACCACTTATAATTAGTTCAGTAAGTGTGCCCGGACCCGACCTACTGTTGGGTCAAATTTTTGATACTAGAAAGGATTACTGACTAATATGGGTCCCAAACAACAGATGACACAAATAATTTCCCTCCTAACCTTGTGTCCCTAGACTAACATATTTCATATTAACTTGTTTACAAGTTCAGACATACATAGTTCAGATCAACAAGTTCACGGATCAGACAGGTTTTCAGACTAACAGATCAGATATACGGATTTAACAGATTTACAGATTTGTCTAACTTTGTAATTGGGCTTACAGATTCACGAAACAGGTTTGTTAAATTCATTAGCCCAATTGGTTCAACCCTATCCACCCAACACGTTTTAGACATCATTTTTATCCCAGATTTGCATTAATTAAATATTAATGCACAGACCTCTCACATTAGGTCGGTAGCTTATGGCCGCTGGATATGCCGGGCGGTTCCGGGCAGACTTCTGCCACAAGCCAGACCTAACCTCGTGTCTAAGCATATTTTAGTTATTCCTACGACCTCTCACATTAGACTGACAGTTTGCGGTCGCTGGTTAAGCCGGTTGGTTCCGGGCAGGCTTCTACTGCAAACAGAGTCTAACCTCATGTCATAGCCAATTCATTTCAATACAGATTTTTCAGATATCAGACTAATTCTGTTTATTTAACAGATTAAAATTCTTCATAGGATATAACAGATTAATCAAATTTCCATGTTCTACCAATTCTTAGGTCGATCCTACGGATTTCCATACTCAGATTACCATTATCTAGTTTCAACAGATCATACAATTCAACAGGTAGCAGATCTAGCAGTTTAAGCGATTCAACAGATTTAGCAGATAACAGATTTCGCAGTTTAGGCAATTCAACAGTTTTAGCAGATAACGGATTAGGCAATTTAACAGATTTAGCAGGTAACAGATTTAGCAGATTATATATATATCTAAAACTCTATTTACATATCTTGCCTAATCATAAATTTAGCCTAAACTTACATGCCCAAATCAAGGTCATAATTTATAATACAATATATGCCCCAAATCTTAGCCTTAATATTTCCATTTACAGTTCATGTCAAAACTAGAATTAATATTCTAGTTCACCATTTATGTCCAAGACTAATATACATGTTAATCATTCACTATTATAGCCAATTCAGATTATTCCAACATATTTATTATGCCAAATTAACTTAATTAAGCTACGTCCAATCCCCGTATAACATGTTTCCACAAGTTCTCTAAGTACTGATGAAGTGACCCTAGCAAAAGGAATAGGGGACAAGCACAAGAAAGAATAGGCATGCAATGATGAACCAAATACAATGATAATGGCCCTACTAGGCTCGATGTACATAACAGTGAATGGGAATAAACTAGCAAGGTTACATACTAAATATAAGATCCAACATCATTAAGGGAATAGGCATAAGAAACTAACTACAATAGTTATAGGCAACTAACCACAATAGTCATGGGCGACTAATTACAATAGTTTCTTATTCAATGTCATAGGCAATAGTCTCATAGTCTCGAATCATAGTCATAGGTGATAGTATCATAGTCAATGAATCATAGTCATGGGCAATAGTCTCATAGGCAACACTTTCATGTCCAATTATGCATTATTATTTGTCCCAAAATTTAGCGTTCGTGCGTTAATCTCTTATGAGATTCTGCGCAGGTTCGTAGTAGCCTGGCTATAGAACCGAAAGAAGAAAGAGGTACAAAATAGTCACAGAAAAACAGATCTGACAGATAAGAATATACATAGCCTCAGTTCAGATTTATAATCATGTCACTATTATAATTACAGTTTATAGCAGAAAATAATTGTACTTGCCTTTCGTGGTTTTAAGAAAGGATAAAAACTGCTGTTGATGCAGAAATGCTGAATTATTCCTCTTTAATTGTTGTCCAAGATCTAAACTTGGATTTGAGATTTGATTTAACTATTAATTCTATTCAGATTGGAAGAAGATTCATCAGTCCAAGTTTTGATTCCAACAGGGTAGCGACGCCATTTTTATTTTTAATTAGAACAGAGACAGAATATAGACAGAATGAAATTGTGTGGAGAGAAAGTGAGGTTTGGGGGTGTTTAAATAGGATTAGGCGGACGAATTTATACAGAAACGAGACCGGATACATCAAAATGAACCAGGTTAAAAAAATGGGTTTCGGGAGCAGGTCGACCCCAGGTCGACACTATTGTCGACCTGGTCTGCCCCAGGTCGACACTATGGTCGACCTGGCCCTGGGAGGTCGACACTATGGTCGACCCCCAGGTTGACCTGGTCCATTGGCGGGAATTTTCCCGCCCAGCCTGTTCTGGGATTTTGAATTTGAATTCGAATTTTCGACCTGTTTTTGATTTTTAAATTCTCTGAAACTTTGGAGGGCCATAACTTGGTCATACAGACTCCGTTTTTCAAAAACTCGGACTTGTTTTCAAGAAGAATTCCGAGACGAACGCAATGGCGCAATCTATTTCCCTTGATTCTTATTTTAAAAATTAATTATTCTCTGATTTGTTACTTATACGTTCACAGAAAATACGGGGTGTTACAGTGGTCATGGAAGAGGAAGAAATTTTAGAGGTCGAGGATCATATGCTCGCAGAAGAGGTAATTATGGAAGCAAAGAAAGCAGCTTGAATCAAAATTTCAGAGGTTCTCAAAGAGGAAAAGGACGAGGAAATCAAAAAGGAAGAGGTTGTGGCTATTTTGAATGTTATAATTGCCACAAACCGGGTCACTTGGCAAGTGATTGCTGGTTCAAGGAGGAAGAAAAGCATGAAGCAAACAAGGTGCATGGACATAAAAATGAAGAAAATCATAATCAAGAGACTTTGTTGCTCGTATCTCATGGAGAAAACTTTGATGATGTTTGGTACATAGATAGTGGAGCCAGCAAACATATGACAAGTAACAAAAAATTATTTTCAAATTTACTCGAATCTGATCATGGAGAAGTTAAAGTGGGAGATGGAAAGTCATATAAAATTAGCGGTGTTGGTGCGATTGTTTTCATCACGAAAGCTGGAAAAAATGGAGAAAATGGGTGAAGTATATTTTGTCCCTGGCCTTCAAAATAATTTGCTCAGTGTAGGTCATCTCTTAAAAAAAGGATATGATGTCCATTTTCATGATATGGCATGTTATTTGTCAAGAAGAAATCAAGTTATTGCAAAGGTCGGAATTGCTTCAAATAATCTTTTCTCACTCAATCTTCAAAATCAAAATATTTCATGTTTTGCTGGTATTGACAAAGGAGTTTCAAGGCTATGGCATGAAAGATATGGCCACCTAAATTATGGAAATTTGGAGATGCTTTCAAGTAAGATGATGGTCACAAGTTTGCCAAAAATTAATCATCTTAACGAAGTTTGTGAAGCATGTCAGTTCGGAAAGCAACACAAAGACGCATTTCCTTCACAATCCGCATGGCGAGTAAAAAGATCATTACAACTTATTCATTCAGGTCTTTGTGGTCCAATGCCTGTGACATCTTTGGGAGGTAATCGTTATTTTATTTCATTTATTGATGATTACTCACGAAAAGTTTGGGTGTATTTTGTTAAAGAAAAATCAACAGCTTTCCAAAAATTTAAAGATTTCAAAGCTGAAGTGGAAAATTATACTGGGCTAAAAATCAACACATTACGACTGATCGTGGAGGCAAATATATTTCAAATATGTTTGAAAAATATTGCAAAGACTGTGGCATTCGACATGAAATGACAGTTCGCCATACACCGCAACAAAACGGTGTGTGTGAAAGAAAGAATCGAACAACTATGGAAATGGCTAGATGTTTGCTTAAAAACAAGAGGATGTCAAGAAGATTTTGGGCTGAAGCTGTTTCTTGTGCTGTGTACCTCATTAACAGGTCACCCGCAAAGGTCCTCAAAAATTGCACACCATATGAAGCATGGTATGGTAAAAAGCTTAGTGTTCATCATCTGAAAGTATTTGAGAGCATTGCCTACTCACATGTCCCAGATTCAATGAGAAATAAATTAGAAGACAAATCCGAAAAATGTATTTTCATTGGCTATAGTGAAAGAAGCAAGGCATACAAGATGTATAATCCCATGACCAAGAAGGTGATAAGTCGAGATGTCCGATTTGATGAAAACTCATTATTTGAAGACACATAAGTTGAATAGGAGAATTTGCCTTTTTTCCCTTTTGAAATAGAGGCAGAAAATATGGAGGATGACACTATTGAAGAAAATGTTCCTGCTTCCCCAACTTATTCAAGTAGCACAAATTCTTCACCAAGTCCACCAAGAAGAATGGGAGATCTTTAGGAATTATTTGATGTCACTGATGAAGTTGAATCAAATAATGTTGTGTTTTTTGCAGGGGAAGATCCAATTTCTTTTAGTGATGCGAATCATGAATAAAATTGGAGAAAAGCCATGAAAGAAGAGATTGACTCAATTCAAAACAATGATACATGGGAGCTTACAAATTTTCCACCGCACAAGCATTCTATTGGAGTAAAATGGGTGTACAAAACAAAGATGAATCCAGATGGCTCTATTAACAAGCACAATGCAAGACTAGTCGCAAAAGGGTACAAACAAAAAGAAGAAGAAGATTTTACAGAAGTGTTTGCTCTCGTTTCAAGACCTGAGACTATTTGTTTGCCTATTTCTCTAGCTGCTCAAAAAAATTGGAAGTTGTTTCAAATGGACGTAAAATCTGCGTTCTTAAATGGTGTGCTGAAAGAAGAAGTGTATGTTGACTAACCCCCAGGATTTGTCAAGAAAGGAGAAGAGGATAAAGTTTACAAGCTAAAAAAGGCTTTGTACGGGTTAAAACAATCAACCCGAGCATGGTAAAGCCGAATCAATTCCTACTTTGGGAAACATGGATTTCAAAAATGTCCATATGAGCATACTCTCTATATCAAAAATGATTCTCAAGGAAAGTTCATGGTTGTTAGTCTCTATGTTGATGATCTAATCTTTATAGGAAATGACGTGAAAATGTTGAATGAGTTCAAGCTTTCAATGATGGCAGAATTCAAGATGACAGATTTGGGAGAACTTCATCATTTTCTTGGCATTGAAGTGCAACAAACCTAGAAAGGAATTTTTATTTCACAGGAGAGCTTTGCAAAAGATATCTTGAAAAAGTTTAAGATGGAAAATGCTAATCCAGTTTCTACTCCATGCATTATAGGTTTGAAGCTATCTAAGGAAGGTGAAGGCAAACTTATTAATTCTACCATGTTCAGGAGCCTTGTCGGAAATCTATCGTATCTAACAGCCACAAGGCCTGACATTATGTACGCTGTTTGCCTTATGAGTAGATTCATGGAGAAACCTTACTCTAACCATTAGGAGGCTGCCAAAAGAATACTGAGATTTGTGAAAGGAACCGTTGATCGTGGAATTTGTTATGAAGCTACTACTCCAGTTAACCTTATTGGTTACACAGATAGTGACTAAGCAGGAAGTATTGATGATAGCAAAAGCACGTCTGGTTATGTCTTTCACCTTGGAAGTGGAGCTACCTCACGGAGATCGAAGAAACAACAAATTGTTGCGCTCTCTACAACGGAAGCTGAATATGTCGCTACATCATTTGCAGGATGCCAATTGATTTGGCTGCATGGAATTTTGGAAAGTCTCTTTCATAAGCAAGAGAAGCCAACGATTTGGGTTTGTGATAATAGCTCAACTATTTCAGTCACGAAGGATCCCGTTCTTCATGGAAGGACCAAACATATCCGCATTCGATATCATTTCTTGAGGGATCTAGTGAACAAAGGTGTTGTCCAGGTTGAATACAGCAAAACAGAAGAACAAATGGCGAATATCTTCACGATGCCACTTAGTGGACAAAGTTTTAGGAGAAATGCAGAAAGATTGGGAGCGAGAAGCAAGTTTAATTTAGGGGAGACATTGTTGGAATAAATTAAATTTGCAATAAATGTTTCCTTAATTGTAGGTTTTTTATTTGGTATAAAATTATCCTTATATTCTTGTGAAGAGGATAAGGATAAGGATGATATGTTGGCAAAATCTTACTATTAATTGGATGATGTTATTTGTATAAATAAGGGCATGTATTTGTCAATCAAGCAATTAAGAAAAAACAAGCAATAAAATCTCTGTCTTCCCAAAATTTCTTATCTCTTCCTCTCCAATTAATTTTCTAAAAATTCTTTCCAATCAATTTTCTACAAACATATTATCCTTGGACTTTTTTTAATGATATTGGAATCAAATAATCTAATCTTGGATATCATGAATATGAAAATAGTTATCTTTACAAGGAAAAAGAAAGGGGGGGACTGTGTATGCAAGTTAAGATATGTATAACAATACAGAAATTGCAGTCATCCTCATAGTTCATTCCAACTCAGGCCATTATATAATGCAACAGGATTTATATCTTCAGGGTTACTACTTTCATACCTTGGAGAATGGATATATTCACCAAGTGCAAAAAAAAGTAGTTGAACCTTATGAATTGCCGCTGTTACATGTTTATTTATGTATTCTTCCATCAACTGATACTGTGAGCATGCGCAAATAACTGAAAGCACGAGAAATCTAAATATGAGGACTTATGGATTTTTTTGATCCCTCCTACGTTGTTGCTCAATAAGTGAACAGAGAAATAACATCTTGAAGGTATTTGAATTGGATCATTTTATTTGTTCAATGCTTCAGACATTATTTGTTTTGAATTTGTTAGGTCGGTTTACTCTACTTCTCATTGAGCAACTTTTATGGATTTGGGTTATCTTATTGCACTGCCTCCGCGCTCATGTATTAGGTTCTCTATCTAATATCTTTTGAATTTCATGAAATGCATGATTATAACGTACCGAGGTTATCCTAACACATAAATTTATGGCTGTGGTTATTTTAGAACAGAAGAATTGAACTCGTCGAAGTGTTTGCCCATAGACATGTGTTTTTATGGGTCCAAGTTATTAGACATATCTATGCATTTCAAATTAACTTTTAGCATATTAATTCACATAGAAAGTTTAAAGATAAAGATTCAATAATGGTTGCACATACATCATACGTCTATTCCTTGTATGTGCAGCATATGCTAGAACTAGTTAATCAAAAAAATGGTTGCACATACATCATATGGCTATTCCTTGTGTAATGAACAGTTTCATATTTAATGTGATATGTATGTTGGAATACTAGCTGTGTACACTCATTACGGTTTTTAAGTTTGCATAGCAACGGCAAGCAAAACTGATGTTAACTTCATTGACATTTCATATGCATGGTTTTAGATGTTAGAAAGTTCATTAGTAAACTTGCCCAACCACTAACATAGCAAGATTACTAACATAGCAATTAATCAATTAGCACTAACATAACATTCATGCTTTATTTAACATAGCAATTAATCTGCAGATAATACACTAGAAATATCACTAACATAACAAATCGTATTAAGACATTTTTTAAATAGGAAATTTCATCTAGGACCGATGGATAATCATTTGGAAGTTTTTCCACATCAGCATGCTTAGTTTCCATATCAGAAGAAAAGTGGTATTAGCAGTAAGAATAGAGAGCAAGGAAGCGACCATATGATAAAGTGATACCGAAACTGACATGGTAACAAGAAGTGCAAACAAGATGGGTATCTGAAGAAAAACAATGTTAAATTAAGCACAAATATCGGGCAGTGTTGGCAGCAAGTTTGAGCAGACTAGCATTGATGTGGTTAGTAGAGCAATGTATACAGTTTTAAATTTATACATATATTTTTGAGCAACCTTGAGGACATAGCCAATTGTAATGCTAAAGAAGCTCACTCAACCGTGCTATCTTTGTAGTCTATGAATTATGTTAATGGACCTAAGAATTATGTTAATTGAAACTATATTAGGGACGAGACCCACTCAACCGTGCTATCTTTATAGTCTAAGCACACATGCCTATTGTAATGCTAAAGGAGCCCATATCGAAGATACTGCATTGAACAGTGTCAATTATTTGGGACATATCATGCAAATAGTTTATAAGACGATCGGTGCATTTGAGCCATAAAGGTCATTTGCTTTGAAACCAGCTTTGATTGTGTCTCTGCCAAAAGTAAAAATACTAGTTTTAAACAGTAAATGGTAAATGGATAGAAATTCTTTTATAAGCTCTGTAGTTCTCATTTCTAAATCTCACTTGATTTTTGTCATCTTCGTTTTTTTGGATAATATCTGGCAACAAATTTTTTATTCAACTGTGTTTATAGCGAAATTAAAAGTATCAAAACTAAGAAATATGAAATTAAAACAAATTAAATGGTTATTTTTATAAACTGAAAAGTTCAGTAACCCATTAGTGTGACAACGAACTAGATTATTCAACACGTATCTTAGAAAACAAAAATACCAAGTCTTTTCTATAAATTAGCCAGATCAAACCAAAATAAGTGAAACAAAATATAAAACTTCAACTATTGGAATACGAAGAAATAAAAGCCACCAGTCAACCCAAAGACTTTGAAAAGGCGACGTTGAGATAGCGTATCAATCGCAGAAGAGACTGTTGTTGGCTAAGGTGTTGGCTGCTAAAAGGGCGAAAGAGATGAAGAGTTCTGCGGCAACAGGAATGGGAGATCTGAAAAAATCGCAGGAAGTAGTGTTTTGCGAAAAAGAAAACGAACGCGGCTTAATTTTCCTTTTTTGCAAACACGGGCTGAGGAAGAGGGAACGAAATTTAAGCCTTTACATATGGACGATTATTTGTGAAAAGAGGCCTAACAAGAGTTAGTTTTACACGTAAAGTATATATTTAAAAATAACAAAAATAATGGAAATACTTTTGCAGATATAGAAACTCTAAATAATCATTTCAAGCATAGAAACGAAAAAAGTGTTTCAAATAAAAAGTATCATATGCTTCAAATTTGTTTATTTGGTGTAGTGAATGGTCGCTCGAGAAGGCACTTGAGCTTGTGGATATTCGCAGATGATGAAAACTAGAGATATTGAAAACCAAGGGATTATCATTAGTCGGAGGTTCTAACGGACTCAAAGTAGAGGTATAATAGGGACGCCTAAAAGTCTAAATGATTAGTCGAGTATCCTGGGTATCGATGAAAGTCCTAGATACGTGTCACGATGGCATATGGAGTTTTGCTAGAACCGGGGTTACCATTAGCCCTTGACGGACAGAATGACGTAGCAGTCATACGATTAACGATGGTTTCAAGATAAGATAGGTGGTGATAGCTAGTCATGAATGCTATTGTTTGTATCGTCTTGTGCGGGTTGTCCAACGTCGAAGAAGACATCTCTTCGATGCTTGTCTAATGTTGGTTTAGGCCTTCGGGGCATGTGCTTGGGGAATATTGATCTCTATTATTATGGTTTACGCTTGATAATTAGTTGTTATGGTTGTACTGTTGTTTTTCTACTCTGGTTCTCTAGTAAAGGCTATCACTGTCAGATGTGGAGGAGACAGATTTGGGTTTCTTTTCTGTTGATGTGTTGGTAGATTAAATGATTGATCTACCTACTTCTCGTATACTTTATTGATGATATTAGATAGTTATTTTATCGCTCATTAAGACTATTATCTGACTCAAGGTTTTATGTTCTCTCTTATTACCCTGGGCTATTCTTCCATGCTGTTATGGATGGGCATACTATTTAGCATGTAGCAGGTAGTGGATCTTGATGAGGACGAAGATGCTCAGTGACGATGAGCTGGAGGCCGACGTTTTAGTTTCCTACTATACATACTTGTTTCCGCGTTTATGTTTGATGTGTGCTACTTTGAGTGAACTTGTAGTGAGGCTTCTTGTACAGAATTTGATGATGTAATCTAGTTGATGTATGGATATTATTTTCATGATGATATGAAAGTTGGAGATTCTGTTCAATGATGCTTCACTATTAATGCCTATTGTATATGTTCTATTATATTTTATCACCGTGCTATGAGTTGTACGATAGCATCTGCTTATGTTATTGTACCCTGATGATCATCCGTATCTACTTGGCACGTTTTTCAGTGAATTATTCCTCTTGTTAGGTGTAGGAGTTATGGCGGTCGTCATATTTGGTATCAAAGCTCTGGTTAATCGATTTTAGCCAAAGTTCATAGTCTTAATGACGTCTGAGAAACGTATTTGCATTTTCTGGTGGATGTATACTATATATTAGTGTATAATATAGTAGCGCTTGAACTCTGCTGCAGTATCTCTCATGTGTGGATTAATCATTTTATTTTTCATATTTTGAATGAGTCGTCAATCGTCGAGACATATTTCTAGGGAGGAGACTGTTCCTGGAGGGGGAGATGGCGGTATACCATATTACCTAACTATGTTCAAGGCTATGATGATAGCGATCACGAGGAGGGTACCCGCTTTAGGAGCAGCCGCGGTTGATATTGGGGTTTAGGTGCAGGTACCAAGGGTGGTTGATCTCGCCAAGCTGTGTAAGGATTTCACTGCTCTTGGAGGAAAGCCGTTCAAAGGGACATAACTGACAGTTGAGATTCAAGGGTGGATTGATACTTGTATTTGGATATTCAAAGATTTGGATATTGAGGATGTGACTAAGAGGAAGCTTGCATCGAGACACCTACAGGACAAAGTTATGGATTGGTGAAACTCTGTCACTTTAGAGACTCCAGAAGATGAGATCACTTGGGTTCAGTTCTGAATCAAATTTGAGATGAAGTTCATTTCTACCGCCTAGAAGTCAATTCTATTAAAGAAGTTTGTTGAGCTAAAGCAGAATGGTCGACCAGTGTTGAACTATGTTCCTGACTTTAAAGCTTTGTCCAAGCATGCTCATTCGTATATTGACACTACTTATAAGAAAAACAAGAAGTTCATCATGGGCTTGGATAAATATCTTGGGAATCAGCTAGTTTATCATCTGGATGACCTTTACGAGAAGATCATTGAGAAAGCTTTGAGGCATGGGAATTTGTTTCCTAAGGACAAAGTTGTTGCAGATAAAGAGGAACCGAAACCACAACAGAGTGGAAATAACAAAAAGAGGAAGCAACAACAGCAAAAAGGAAAAATGGCCAGAAGAAACCGAAAAGCGAGGTGATTTGCCTGGGCATAAAAGAAAGAATTATCCAGAAATGCCAAAGGGTAAGAGGATAGTTGTAACACCCCACCTCCGCTAGGGTCACTCACAAAGGGAATGCACTAGCTTTGGTGGAGCATTATCTAGGTAAACATACATAGAAATATTACAAGACAGAACATATAAAACAGCGGAAGAAGAACCAAATTTTATTGCTTTAAAAATCTAGAAAGGTCTAAAGCCTTTTTACATCAAAATGCCATTAGATCCATTACATCGAAATTTGTCTTGCAATAGTAAAGAAGCATAAAACCATGGTCATGAATCATTCCCCAAGTAAAACAGTAAAGCAAGCCATAGCCAAGAGAAATCCAAGCAGTACATGAAAGACCTTTGGAGCTTGGTAAGATCCGAACTAAGCTGTATTCCCACCCTGCGAACCTGGGTGGGGGGAATGAAATAAAAAGAGGCGAAACAAACTGGGTCAGTCATAAAGACTGAGTAAGTCCTAGTGACTTTCAGCATAAAAACAGGTGAAGATAATATGGCATGAATAAACTGAAAGTAAACATAAGCATGATGACAAGGTAAGCTACAGGCACGATGAATCAAGTATAACATTGCAAGGTTTCTATTAAGTATAACATCGCAAGATTTCTAAGCTTCACCATTCCACTATTTTCTTTGATTTCCTATATTCGCTGCACCAACTGTACTAGTACCCCAACCCGTATCATCCTTTCCATGTATATGTATAGTCCCTTGCCGTATATCGTACGGGTTTCATCACGTATTTCTATACTACTTCAAAGTAGTGCCACCATTCTTGAAATCGTTTGGAATGCCACCCATGTTCTGAGGGTTTCCTTATCATGAACTATCGAGTGTTCAACTAGGATTTATGCCACCTAGGACCACTAGGGATTATGCTACCTATTGAACGTTTTCTAGATTTGATTAGGGTTTATGCCACCTAGGACCACTAGGGATTATGCTACACCCTTTTTCCATGTAACGATCTATTAATCGATCGGCTCCCTACAAGTCCTAGCTCGTCCTTGTGTCTGTGTCATACGGCCCTATCACGAATGTAGTTACCTGTGCTAGGTCCACCATAGGGTGTATCAAGCTCTAGGGTGCCAACCATCGACACGAATCAAGCACGCACAGTGTAAACCTGCTGGTGCCCAATGCCTGCTTTTTCAACTCCGGACTACGTGCACGACCATAGTCCGTCTGAACCTACAATGGCGTACCAACTCAGCCGTCGTTCTAGTCGCTTACAATCAGCCCAGTAATCTTGCCCCACCCTTCCTAGTTCCAGCGTACCGTGATACATCTAGTGGGTTACTGCTGAAAAGGAACGCACAACTAGGGTTTCCGTTCAGTAGGTTAAGTGTTGTCATTTAAATTCGAGACTTAACCCCATCATTCTAGCATGTCAAGTTGGTTAAGTGTTGTCATTCAAGTTCGTGACTTAACCCGCCTACGTGTCATGTCAAATTGGCTAAGTGTTGTCGTTCAAGTTCATGACTTAGCCCTATGAATCATCTGTCAAGTTGGTTAAGTATATTCAAGCAGTTCATGACTTAACCCTATCAAATCATCGTGTCAAATTGGTTAAGTATATTCAAGCAGTTCATGACTTAACCCTATCAAATCATCGTGTCAGATTGGTTAAGTATATTCAAGCGGTTCATGACTTAACCCTATCAAATCATCGTGTCAAATTGGTTAAGTATATTCAAGCGGTTCATGACTTAACCCTATCAAATCATCGTGTTAAATTGGTTAAGTATTATATATATGTTCAAGTTGACTTAACTCTGCCACGTGTTAGGTTATATCGATTGGGTGTTATCAACCTATTCAAGTTAGCCCAACCCATCCGCTAGTCATGTTATAATGGTTAAGTATCATTAGCCTAGCCACGTTACTTAACCCACCCATTCATATCATATTGGTTGAGCCTACATTTATAAGTTTTACATGTTCTTAACTCATACCGGTTAGGTCCACATTTACATGTCAAATTTCCATGCCATCCCACCTAACCCTCAAACCATACCCACGTCTTATTATGGTTAGTATTCCTTAATTCATTCATTATGACGAACGAATCATGACCTCTCACATTAGACCGTGCATTTTGTGGCCACTGGACTTGCCGGGCGGTTCCGAGCAGATTTATACCACAAACAGGGTCTAACCTCGTGTCATAATCGTTACGCTTACAATTTGGCCTTCGACCTCTCACATTAGACTGACACTTTGTGGCTACTGGATTTGCCGGGCGGTTCCAGGCAGATTTACACCACAAACTGAGTCTAACCTCATGTCAAAGGTTCATTAATGGTCGTATTCCACCCAAAACCCCAATATCAGTTCATGTGTTTAACATATAGAAATGTTCATGATTCACGTTTTTGCCCCAAAACGTGTTCTCAAATTATTATCATAATTCACTATAAGGTTATGCCAAGTTATAGCCTTTTATTTACAATACATGCCTATTACCCAAAACCCAACTTAGGCGCGTTCATATTAAACCTCTACTAAGTCATAAATTATCATATATGTTTCAACTCTAAATTTTACGTAATTAACATATGCCCAAGTTCTAGATTACATGTAAATTTTACATATGCCCAATTCCTACCAAATTTACATATGTTCAATTCATGTCGTTTTACATGTATGCCAACTTTATGCCAATTTACACATATACCAAGTTTCATACCGCTTTACATATGTCAAGATTCATGATTTACATGTTTACAAAGCTATGCCCAATTTACATAGATCAATTTTTATCCCCAAAATTACATGTTTACTACGTTTACACCAATTTACTCATAACAAGTTCTAGCCAAATTACATATATCAAGATCCATGCCAAATTATATATATATATATATATATATATATATATATATATATCAAGATCCATATCAAATTATATATATATATCATTACGAATCAAGAAAACTGCTGAATAGATCATAAACTTGTCATGAGCATAAAGATAGACAAGTCCCAAAACACAAGATTAAAGGAGCAACAGAAGTAGATCAGAATCGATAAACATACTTAAATCCAATTCCACTTTATTCCATGTCCACATTATAATTAAATGTTTAAATCTAAAAACAACTAGAACTTAAAGAGCATGGCTAGTGAATTAGGAACTGAATTTGTTGTACAAATGTTGCGGCATTGTTGATTTATTGTCTTGAATCATTGTTGAAGCTTTGTTCTTTGAATTGATTTGAGTTTGAATGTTTGTACTTTGATTTGGAGACGGCGGCCATGATCAAGAGGGATTCCAGCAGAATTTAGGTGTAAGAATGATTTGTTATGAATTATGTTGGGTCTAAGTGTGTTTTTATAGGTGTGGCAACTAGTTTAGGCCCTTAGATTAACCCTAGAATCAATCCAGACCATCAAAACACGTCTCAGGCTTCAAAAATGATTTCTGGGTCAAAATAGGCCGACCAGGTCGACCTGTAAGGGGGAAGGTCGACACTATGGTCGACCTGGGGGGGGGGGGTAGGTCGACCCTATGGTCGACCCCCTGGTCCAGTGCTGCCTGAAAACTACTGAAACTTGTACATGCCATAACTTCTTCATCTGGACTCCGATTTTCAAAAACACGGACTCTATTTCATGTAAAATTTCAAGATGAACGCAATGGCATAACCCGTTTCCCCTGATTCTGAATTTAAAATTTAATTCTGCCTTGATTTCTTGTTTTAACATGTTATAAAAATACGGGTTGTTACATTCTCCCCTCCTTAAAGGATTTCGTCCCCGAAATCTTCAAGTTAAGAAGAATGTGTCCTACCATCCAATCATCCATCTACTCAATCATCAATCACAGGCATCCATTGTCCTTAAGAGATTTTTAGTGCTGTATGAACATATGCAGAAAGTGTGTGTCTATGTTCCTTATCTAATGCAAATGATCAGGCTTGATTGATCTTCTTAATGCAAAATATGTCTAGTGCCATGAGTCCAACATGTATGCAAATAGTCCTAGTCACATAAACACTATATGTGTGCACAAACATCCATCCATATGCAACATCCACATGATAACATATTCAATTCCATCCATGTATAAGTATAAACATTCATGCATATGCAATATGAGATGTGACTGAGCCGATCTAGTGCCTAATGTGTGTTCATGCATCCACGAGCAACGACTAGCAACGACTTGCAACCATCAACCATAACATGTCTCAAACACATGTTTACATCCATTAGTTCCTACCTAAAGGTATAGCCGAATTATAAAAGCAAGTAAAGAAAAACTTTGTACCCTAAACACCAGCCCAAGACCAGTATATATATGATTCTAGGAAACCAAGCATGATAAGCTCCTTTTAGGTCGCAAGAAATCCCTTCCTAAAACCAACCCATATCCTATAAAGCCCAAAAAGTTTAGTCAACCCAACGGACATCCTCAAACCCCAACATATATCACAACCAAATAAGTCATACTCCTTATGGGGTTTGCAACAGAAATAAGATTGAGAGTAGGACCGAGAGGATATACATAAAAGATAGCATGCAAGTAAGCTCTACAGGAAAAGAGGGATCAACGATATACTCTTAAAAAGAGATATGATGCGCGTATCTAGTCTTCAGTCTTCTAAGTCGCATTTCCTTGAGCTTAACTCCATTGTGCTTTGTCCGTCTTTAACTTCATAATTTCTTAATTCTTGTTTCCAAAATATGAGTTGGAACTCATTTCACTGTTGTCTCTCGTCCCATTTTCCCTTATTCTCCTTCTAGTATACTCGGCTTAAACATAACTGCGTATTCATGGTTTCATGCAAGCTCTCCAAAATTCACTAGTGAATCCTAGATCTCATTTATAGGGTATTCCACGCAGAACGATTATCTCTTGCAAATAAACAGATGTCAACCATGTTGCTAAGTGTACTTACTAAGGTGATTTTCTATTACTCATGCATAAGCGAAATGGACCATCCGCCTTAGTGGTGAACACTACTCGAGCGGATTGATAAATGTATCAAGAGATTCTAGGTAACTAACCATGGCAGAACCCTAAGGGTTACACTAGACTTCGAGGGCAGTACCAAGGCAAGTCAAGCGTCTAACTACCCTCTTTTCATACTCGAGAATGGTACCATTTTTGGAAAACCACTCCATCCCTAAAATCAACCCATTGCCCAAAAACATAAGCATTACTTCTAAACTCAACACTTAGCATAGACATTCTCAAATCCAAACAAGTCATGAATAAATGAGCCGATTCCCCATAGGATTTGAGACAAAAACGGGATCCTCTACTACGCTAGTACTAAGGTGCAGAGACTCAACTATCGAAGCAGAAATAAAAAGGATGCGATGTACCATAATCAAAAAGGGTACGAACAAGGTAGAAATATAAACTATACTTTCTTACATAAACATTTCTACCTTCTTGTTCGGAGCCTCATTCGCCTTAACCACTCTTATCCCCTCTTATATAACGCGTTAACAGGTTTCTCGAGAACTACCTCCATCGCACGGCAACCCTACAAAGCTTGAAATGAGATTAGTCGCAGATGGAACTAATGTGACTATGGATGGAGGAAAGAAAGGAAAAGGGATTCAAAAAAGGAAACAAAGGATGATGCTAAGGGCCTTTGGGGAATAGCCTTTAAAAATAAAACTTTTCTTGAAAAATGCTTCTTTGTAAATGGTTTTGAAAATAATTTCAAAAGGTTTTAAAAACTTTTGCCCAGTCTGGTAACCTTCTGCTCTAATACCAAATGTAACACCCCACCTCCGCTAGGGTCACTCACAAAGGGAATGCACTAGCTTTGGTGGAGCATTATCTAGGTAAACATACACAGAAATATTACAAGACAGAACATATAAAACAGCGGAAGAAGAACCAAATTTTATTGCTTTAAAAATCTAGAAAGGTTTAAAGCCTTTTTACATCAAAATGCCATTAGATCCATTACATCGAAATCTGTCTTGCAATAGTAAAGAAGAATAAAACCATGGTCATAAATCATTCCCTAAATAAAACAGTAAAGCAAGCCATAGCCAAGGGAAATCCAAGCAGTACATGAAAGAGCCTTGGAGCTTGGTAAGATCCGAACTAAGCTGTATTCCCACCCTGCGAACTTGGGGGGGGGGGAGGGGAGAACGAAAGAAAAAGAGGTGAAACAAACTGGGTCAGTCATAAAGACTAAGTAAGTCATAGTGGCTTTCAGCATAAAAACAGGTGAAGATAATATGTCATGAATAAACTGAAAGTAAACATAAGCATGATGACAAGGTAAGCTACAGGAACGATGAATCAAGTATAACATTGCAAGGTTTCTATTAAGTATAACATCGCAAGATTTCTAAGCTTCACCATTCCACTGTTTTCTTTGATTTCCTATATTCTCTGCACCAACTGTACTAGTACCCCAACCCATATCATCCTTTCCATGTATATGTACAGTCCCTTGCCGTATATCGTACGGGTTTCATCACGTATTTCTATACTACTTCAACGTAGTGCCACCATTCTTGAAACCGTTTGGAATGCCACCCTTGTTCTGGCTAGGTTTCCTTATCATGAACTATCGTGTGTTCAACTAGGATTTATGCCACCTAGGACCACTAGGGATTATGCTACCTATTGAACGTTTTCTAGATTCGATTAGGGTTTATGCCACCTAGGACCACTAGGGTTTATGCTACACCCTTTTTCCATGTAATGATCTATTAATCGATCGGCTCCCTACAAGTCCTAGCTCGTCCATGTGTCTGTGTCATACGGCCCTATCACGAATGTAGTTACCTGTGCTAGGTCCACCATAGGGTGTATCAAGCCCTAGGGTGCCAACCATCGACACGAATCAAGCACGCACAGTGTAAATCTACTGGTGCCCAATGCTTGCTTTTTCAACTCCAGACTACGTGCACGACCATAGTCCGTCTGAACCTACAATGGCGCACCAACTCAGCCGTCGTTCTAGTCGCTTACAATCAGCCCAGTAATCTTGCCCCACCCTGCCTAGTTCCAGGATACCGTGATACATCTAGTGGGTTACTGCTGAAAAGGACCCCGCAACTAGGGTTTCCGTTCAGTAGCTTAAGTGTTGTCATTTAAATTCGAGACTTAACCCCATCAGTCTAGCATGTAAAGTTGGTTAAGTGTTGTCATTCAAGTTCGTGACTTAACCCGCCTACGTGTCAAGTCAAATTGGCTAAGTGTTATCGTTCAAGTTCATGACTTAGCCCTACTGTCAAGTTGGTTAAGTATATTCAAGCGGTTCATGACATAACCCTATCAAATCATTGTGTCAAATTGGTTAAGTATATTCAAGCGGTTCATGACTTAATCCTATCAAATCATCGTGTCAAATTGGTTAAGTATATTCAAGCGGTTCATGACTTAACCCTATCAAATCATCGTGTCAAATTGGTTAAGTATATTCAAGTGGTTCATGACTTAACCCTATCAAATCATCGTGTTAAATTGGTTAAGTATTATCTATATGTTCAAGTTGACTTAACCCTGCCATGTGTCAGGTTATATCGATTGGGTGTTATCAACCTATTCAAGTTAGCCCAACCCATCCGCTAGTCATGTTATAACGGTTAAGTGTCATTAGCCTAGCCATGTTACTTAACCCACCCATTCATATCATATTGGTTGAGCCTACATTTATAAGTTTTACATGTTCTTAACTCATACCGGTTAGGTCCACATTTACATGTCAAATTTCCATGTCATCCCACCTAACCCTCAAACCATACCCACATCTTATTATGGTTAGTATTCCTTAATACGTTAATTATGACGAACGAATCATGACCTCTCACATTAGACCGTGCATTTTGTGGCCACTGGATTTGCCGGGCGGTTCCGGGCAGATTTATACCACAAACTGGGTCTAACCTCGTGTCATAAATCGTTATGCCTACAATTTGGCCTTCGACCTCTCACATTAGACTGACACTTTGTGGCTACTGGATTTGCCGGGCGGTTCCGGACAGATTTACACCACAAACTGAGTCTAACCTCGTGTCAAAGGTTCATTAATGGTCGTATTCCACCCAAAACCCCAATATCAGTTCATGTGTTTAACATATAGAAATGTTCATGATTCACGTTTTTGCCCCAAAACGTGTTCCCAAATTATTATTATAATTCACTATAAGGTTATGCCAAGTTATAGCCTTTTATTTACAATACATGCCAATTACCCGAAACCCAACTTAGGCGCATTCATATTAAACCTCTACTAAGTCATAAATTATCATATATGTTTCAACTCCAAATTTTACGTAATTAACATATGCCCAAGTTCTATATTACATGTAAATTTTACATATACCCAATTCCTACCAAATTTACATATGTTCAATTCATGCCGTTTTACATGTATACCAACTTTATGCCAATTTACACATATACCAAGTTTCATGCAGCTTTACATATGTCAAGATTCATGATTTACATGTTTACAAAGCTATGCCCAATTTACGTAGATCAAGTTTTACCCCCAAAATTACATGTATACTACGTTTACACCAATTTACTCATAACAAGTTCTAGCCAAAATACATATATCAAGATCCATGCCAAATTATATATATATATATATCAAGATCCATATCAAATTATATATATCATTACGAATCAAGAAAACTGCTGAATAGATCATAAACTTGTCATGAGCATAAAGATAGACAAGTCCCAAAACACAAGATTAAAGGAGCAACAAAAATAGATCAGAATCGATAAACATACTTAAATCCAATTCCACTTTATTCCATAGCCACATTATAATTAAATGTTTAAATCTAAAAACAACTAGAACTTACAGAGCATGGCTAGTGAATTAGGAACTGAATTTGTTGTACAGATGTTGCGGCGTTGTTGATTTATTGCCTTGAATCATTGTTGAAGCTTTGTTCTTTGAATTGATTTGAGTTTGAATGTTTGTACTTTGATTTGGAGACGGCGACCATGATCAAGAGGGATTCCAGCGGAATTTAGGTGTAAGAATGATTTGTTGTGAATTAGGTCAGGTCTAAGGGTGTTTTTATAGGTGTGGCAACTAGTTTAGGCCCTTAGATTAACCATTGAATCAATCCGGACCATCAAAACATGTCTCAGGCTTCAAAAATGAGTTCTGGGTCAGAACAGGCCGACCAGGTCGACCTGTAAGGGGGGAGGTCGACACTATGGTCGACCTGGGGGGTAGGTCAACCCTATGCTCAACCTGGGGGGGTGGGGGTAGGTCGACCCTATGATCGACCCCTTGGTCCAGTGCTGCCTGAAAACTGCTGAAACTTGTACAGGCCATAACTTCTTCATCCGGACTCCGATTTTCGAAAACTCGGACTCTGTTTCATGTAAAATTTTGAGACGAACACAATGTCATAATCCATTTCCCCTGATTCTGATTTTAAAATTTAATTCTGCCTTGATTTCTTGTTTTAACATGTTATAAAAATACGGGTTGTTACAATAGTGAAGGCGTATGCCTTGGAGGTTGTGCCATCTTCTTCAAGAGCTCCAAGGGTAGAGGAGAAAGGGAAGAGTATTGTTGTTCGAGGTACACTTTCTATCAGGGTTGTTTCAGTTTGAGTGTTGTTTGATACTAGAGCATCGCATTCTTTCATTTGTAATGTGCTTATGTGTCGCTTGAGTTTGGAACCCGAGATTTGTGATAGACCATTGGTTGTGACTAATCCAGTTAGGGGTTCATCTAGTTTGTGTATGCTTTGTTGTGGTCTAGTATTATCGAGTCATGGTTTCTCCTTTATGCATGATTGCTTTATTTTGAACTTCGCTGGGTTTGGGATCATTTTGGATATGGCTGGCTCAAGAGGTATGCGGCTAAAGTGGATTACGAGAAGCTCGAGGTGACAGTTGGGAATATAGAAAGGCGAATGGTTGTGATTCGATGTAAGCCCGAAGATGGTGCCTTCGTAAGCTTTTTATATTCTCTTGTGATTCTATAGGAAGAGTTGTCATTTGGGTCGATTGCTAGTGAGTTTGATGATGTCTTTGAAGAGGTCAAAGGTTTGTTGTTGCATCGTGAGATTGAGTTCAGGATCGATTTGGTGGAAGGTCCTAGACCTTTCGTTATGGCGTTTAGAAGGATGGCGCTTAGAGAACAGTGAGAGTTAAGGTACAGGTTAGAGACCTTTTGGGAAAGGATTCATTCGGGAAGCATGTCCGAATGTGGTGCACTGGTTGTGTTTGCAAACAAGGCTGATGGATCTTTGAGATTGTGTGCAGATTATCGTGAGCTGAAAAAGGCAACCAAGAAGAATAAGTATCCATTTTCGAGGATAGATGACTTGTTTGATCAGCTTTACGAAGCCAAGGAGTTTTCTCAGATGGATTTGGCAACGGGATTTCAGCAATTGAAAGTGATGAAGGGTAGTGTGCCGAAGATAGCTTTTGGACATCATCCGATTTCTTTGAGTGGCCGGTGAAGCCATTTGGCTTGACTAATGCGCCAACTTATTTCATGGATCTTATGAATAGGGTGTTCAGAGATCAGTTGAACAAGTTCGTTCTTGTATTCGTGGATGATATCTTGGTTTACTCTAGGAATGAGGGAGAGCATAAGATGCACTTGCGAGTTGTTTTGGAAATCTTGCAAAAGCATCAACTGAGGGCTAAGTTTTTCAAGTATCACTTCTGGAAGAGTGAAGTGAAGTTCTTAGACCATGTTGTTTCTAGAAACGGAATAGCAGTGGATCCCGCTAAGATGGCAGCAATCCAGGATTGGGATAGACCTAAGAATGCAATGGTTGTAAGGAATTTTCTTGGGTTGGCGGGATATTATTGTCGGTTTATCAAGAATTTCTCCAAGATAGCTGTATCATTAACAGGATTGACAAAGAAGAATCAAGTGTTTACGTGGGATGCGAAGTGTGAACAAGCTTTCGAAATCCTGAAAGAGAGATTGACTAGTGCTCCTATTTTGACTATCCCAAGTGGGAATGAGATGTAATGGTATATACCGAGGCATGTGGTACTGGACTTGGAGCAGTACTGACGCAAAAGGATAAAGTTATGGCCTATGAAAGTTAACAACCGAAGTCGCATGAAAGGAATATTCCGACTCATGTTTTCAATTTAGCAGCGATTGTGTTTGCTATGAAGATGTAGAGACATTACCTGTTGGAAGTTCGATTCGATCTATTTACGGATCACAAATCATTGAAGTATCCTTTCTCCCAAAAGGATGTGAATCTTCGGCAGTAACGGTAGTTAGAATTTCTGGCATCTTATGATTTTCGTATCACCTATACCCCTGGTAAAGGTAACACAGTGAAAGATGCATTAAGTCGAACACATGCAGGCTTGGGAGCTATGTTTTTGGAATGTAAGCACCTCGAGTACTTGGCAGGATTTGATTTCAGACCTCAGTGTGATTTAGAGCCTGAAATGTTTGCAAGCTTATCGATAAGACCTACTCTCATCGAAAGGATTAGCAAAAGCCAAAAGCGTGATGGAAAGCTTGTTGAGATCATCCAAAAGTTGGAACCAGAGGATAGTGAATTCGAAGTTAATCTAGAGGGTTGGCTTCGTAAGAAAGGACGACTGGTTGTTCCTGATATTGATGGACTAAGAGATGAGGTTCTGAGGGAATGTCCTCATTCTAAGTTGATGATACATCCGGGTGGTAATAAGATGTATCGGGACATGAAACGAGCTTACTATTGGGAAAGGATGAAGAGGGATGTTGGAAAGTTTATTTCCAAATGCATGAATTGTCAGTTGGTGCAAGCTGAGTTAAAGAAGTCGAGCGGATTGCTTTAGCCATTGCAAGTTCCTATGTGGAAATAAGAGAAAGTATTAATGGATTTTTCAATAGACTACCTAGAACCAGGGAAGAAAATGAAGGGATTTGGGTCATAGTGGATTGCTTGACCAAAAGCGCAAGGTTTGTTCCTGTCTGATCGACCAGGATAGCATTGAAGCTGGCTGAGCTATATATAAAATGGATAGTTCGATTCCATGATATCCCGAAGAGCATAGTGAGTGATCAAGATCCATTGTTCATGAGTGGATTTTGGAAGAGTTTGTAGGAAACTTTAGGAATCGAGTTATGTTCGAGTACGATCTATCATCCCTAGACTAATAGTCAAACTGAGAGGGTTAATCGAGCATTGGAAGATCTCCTTAGAGATTGTGCAATGGATTTAGGGGGATCATGGGAAGACCATCTGCATCTAGTTGAGTTTACATATAACAATAGCAACCAGTCGAGCATCGGGATGACACCATATAAGGCGTTGTAAGGTACACCGTGTTATTCTCTGGTGTGTTAGTTATAAACTTGAGATAAGTTGATACTTGGGCCATAGATAATAAGAGAAACAACAGATTGTATTGAGATCGTTCGACAATGAATGAATGAGCCTATTATCATCAAAAGAGCTACGTCGATAAGCATTGAAAGGATTTAAAGTTCATCATAGGTGATATGGTTTTTGTGAAGATGTCACCTTTGAAGAATATTGTTCGATTCAGAAATAAAGGAAAGTTGGCCCTAAGATTCGTTGAACCATTTTTGAAAGTTGAGTGGATTGGAAAGCTCGCGTATAGATTGGATTTACCCGAGAAGATGTCAAATTTGCACAATGTTTTTCATGTGTCTTTTCTATGGAAGTGTGTGCACGATTCGAATGTGGTGGTATCCCCAGATCAGTATAAAGACATAAATTCGAGTTTGTAGTTTCGAGACCTGTAACCCGATTTGCGTTGAGGGGAATGACACGAAACATCTTAGGAGGAAGACGGTTAAGCTAGTCAAGTTGCAATAGAGTGAGGGTGGTGACGATTGTACGTGGGGAACGAAAGATAGAATGAAGACGATCCATCCAGAATTGTTCGTTGGTATGATCCATTAATATTATGCCACCCTTACACTATTGTAACTTGTACTATTTTTTAGAATTCTGCATGCTAGGTTAAGGCTTTGGATGCATGGCTTGTTGGATGCTAGTTCAGATGGTATATTGACTGCTCGTGGATGACAGGCATGCAAAATGGGTTTTGGTTGTTGTGCATGTTTGGAATTTCATGGGAGAAATTCCTCTTTGGGGGAGAATATAACGACCCACATTTTACAAATTGGAGGATCGTAAAATATTTTATTTAATTCCCCAAGGGTCAGATCATTCTCATATTTTGATATGTTGTTCATGGGGGTGTGAGACATGTCTGTGATTTTTATCAATTTTGTTTGTGACCATTTTGCCCCTGTTGCTTTTGTTTAGGGCATAACTTTTGATTGGGATCGAATCAGGAGTTGGAATGGATTTCATTGGATCGGAAATGGTGTTTCCAATTCGCAGAGTGGTCACATTAAAGATTATGTTCAGCGATTTGGGAGGAATTGCTATTTTAGTGCTACACATTTTCTGGATAGACTAATTAGTCATTAATGGGATGATTAGTGAGGCACATTAAAGGCTAGGAGCTGTTGGCTATAAATAG
The DNA here is from genome assembly GCA_030737875.1 of Allium sativum. Taxonomy (NCBI): domain Eukaryota; kingdom Viridiplantae; phylum Streptophyta; class Magnoliopsida; order Asparagales; family Amaryllidaceae; genus Allium; species Allium sativum. The sequence goes on along the minus strand of CM060913.1, from coordinate 413,944,607 downwards.
GAGTGTAGAGGCAAGGAGAATGGTTTAGTTTCTTCATTCTCTTGTTTGGTTAGGGATTGTGATTCTCCCAACTCCACCAAATACCTTTTCATTTCGTTTCATATATCTATATCAAAATATTGAGGATCAACATCAAAGAAGGTTATATTGCATCAAACTGCTTGATTCGGAGTTCGTTCTTCGCTGTTCTTTGCTGTTCGGATTAGAGATTAATTGATTTCAAGCTATTTGGTGGATTTGGTGAGTGATAAGCATCTTCCACACGGATTCAATCGAGTATATGGGTTCATTTGATCTTGTTTTCATCATTTCGAGTCATTTTCGCCTAGATCTAATGGTGGTAAATGTATATTTAATTTGAATCACCATATGATCTAATCTAGCAAGTTATAACAATAAATTCATATGTTAATCTTATGCTTATGCAAGCTTAGAACCATTTATTTGATCCATTTATTTATTTTTATCATTATTTTGTGAAATTCATATGACTGTATGAAGATTATTAATGACCTAATGTCTGTTGATAGTTGATTTAGCTTGATATTGATTGTTTGGTGAAACTGGTCGATTTGTACAAGTTATGTGCATAGACATTCATTGTCGATGGTGAATCGAGTATGGATCGGTCAACAAGACATGGATTTGAAGATGGACTGTTTGAGCATTTTTGATGGATAGTGGCTTGTGATGCAAGAAACTGTGATAGATCGGCCTTGTTCGGTTGTCAGAGATAGGTCGCTCGAGTTTGGGGATGTATCACTCAGGTGTGGAGTTGGATCTATTTCTTTGATGGATCGGGTCGGGATGTTTATACTGGTGGATCGATGCCGACATATGTGGAAAGCACGGATCAAGCAAGGCGGTTATCGATGGATGTTGCGAAAAAGGTGTGATCGGGCAAGGTATTGGATCGGGAAATCGTGGAGCAGTGCATGGTGAGGGATTGGATTGAGCTGAGGTGTGATGGGAGATGGATTGCTGCATATTGATCTGGTCAGCCGAACAAGTGGATCGGTAAAGAAAATATGGGAAGCGCATGTTAAAAGACTGGATCGGGCAGTGTAGCACATTGATGGATCGCTTGATGAGGTAACATGATGGATCGTTGAAGATTCCTGGATCGCGCAAGACAAAACTTGTGAACAACTTGATGTGCATACAATGGATCATTGGTGCGACCTATGATAATGGATCGGTTGGCGATCTATATGAAAAATAGTGAATGATCCATCAAATATCGACCAAGTGATGTTTATTTTTGGCTCGTCGTTGGACATAGCTTTGACGTGAATTCAGAAGGAATGTTTGATGCATTGTGATTAATTGATCGATGAAATGCAACGAAAACGAAAAGGGCTCAAGGATGTTTGAGTTTGTGGATAATGGTCGCTCGAGAAGGCGCTTGAACTTGTGGATAGTCGCCGATGATGACGGTTAAAGGTATTGAAGGCCGAGGAATTATCATTGGTCGGAGGTTCTAGCGGACTCAAAGTGGGGGTATAATAGGGATGCCTAAAAGACTAGATGATTAGTCGAGTACCGCTGAAATTAATGAAAGGCCTATATACGAGTCACGATGGCGTATGGAGTTTTGCTAGAACCGAGGTTACCATTATCCCTTGATGGATGGCATGACATAGACAGTCATACGACTAATGACGGTTTCAAGACAAGATAGGTGTTGATAGCTAGAGTCGTGAATGCTATTGTTTGTATCGTCTTGTGTGGGTTGTCCGATGTCGAAGGATACATCTCTTGGGTGCTTGTCTGATATTGGTTTAGGCCTTCAGGGTTTGTGGAATGTTGATCTCGATTAGGATGGTTTACGCTTGATAATTAGTGATTATGGTTGCACTGTTGTTTTTCTTCTCTAGTTCTCTTGTAAAGGCTATCACTGTCAGATGCAGAGGAGACAGCTTTGGGTTTCTTCTCTTAATATGTTGGTAAATTAGATGATTGATCTTCCTACTTCTTATATACTTTATTGATGATGTTAGAGAGTTGTTTTATCGCTCATTAAGACTATTGTCTGACTCAAGGTTTTATGTTCTCTCTTATTACCTTGGGTTGTTCATCCATAATGTTATGGATGTGCAGACTAGGTAGCAGGTAACAGGTAGTGGATCCTTATGAGGATGATGATGCTGAGCGACGACGAGCTGGAGGCTGACGTATTATTTTACTACTATACATACTTGTTGTGCCCGCTTTTATGTTTGATGTATGCTACTTTGAGTGAACTTGTAGTGAGGCTTCTTATATAGAATTTGATGATGTAATCCAATTGATGTATGGATATTCTTTTCATGATGATATGAAAGTTTGAGTTTTTTTTCCAATGATGCTTCACTATTACTGCCTGTTGTATATGTTCTATTATATTTTAGCCCTACGCTATGAATTATATGACATGTTCCTCTTGTGTAATTCTACCCTGATGAACGTCCATAGATGTCTGACATGTCTTTCAGGGCATTATTCCTTTTGTTAAGTGCACGAGCTATGGGCGGTCGTCACACCACCTCTCTATCCCCTAGTCTGTTTTCGTTATTGCAGTGTTTTGGCTTCTGTTACCTAACCCTGATTCTTTTAGATTCAAAACTTTTCTTATCTGCTTTTTGAGATTCCTCTCTGCTCAAACCCTAGTATACCCTCCTCGACATCGATCGTTCATGCGGTGGTCACTTCGGCCAGCCCATTTAAAAAAATTCTAAGATAGTTCACGACCCCCTTTCCATTTTCACCTTGCTAAGCTAATACTGTGTTGCGCACCAAAAGGAAGACTCTGGTGTTGTGAATAGATTAGGTGATAAGCTGGTGGGTTGCATTTTTTAAGTTTAGTGCCTGCATTCTAGATCTGGTGTAGTTGATTTGCCTCTTTTCTTTTTGCTAGTTTGGTCGGTGCTTTATGTTTTGGGTGATTCGACTAGTGTAGTGTGTTAAAGATGTTGTGGTGTGCTCTTTGTTCGGATAGTTGGTGAATTTGTGATAGTTTTTTTTAGTGGATCTGGCACTACATGAAAAACAATAGGTTCCAATGGATAGGGGTCGTTGGAAAAGTCGTTTGTATACGATTCAACAGTTTCCAGTGACCTCCAACGCCATCAACATCTAATTTCCGATGGCCCCCAACGTTTAATTTGGACATGTGGAAGTGGTTGTTGACTAGATAACCATGGCAACCGTTACAATATATTGGAAATAAGTCGTGCCGATGAATAAGTGGACATGTAAGCCATTGGTAAACCAGGTATTTTTCTTCTTCAAATTTTAGATCGCTTCACTAATTGAAACATTTCTTATTTCGACCTAAGGGGGAAGGAGACGACGGCTCGCGACGGGTTATTTCCGACGGCTTCTGACAGGCTGTAGGAAGCCTTGAAAATATTGGGATAAACGAAATACTATAGCCCTCTTTCTTCCCAAATCATTTCCTCATTTTTCCAGCTTTCGGGTTACAAACTCTTACACATCCAACTTCAAATTTTTAACCTCCAAACACCCGTTTCTTCATGTAGGAACCTCCTCAGCTTTAATTCAGATGTCTAGAGCGAATAATTTCACGTATATTCTCTATTTTTGCATAAAAATTAAGTTTTTAACTAAACCTTTATATGCTTAAATTCGAAAATTAGGGTTATCTGTTGACTGCAATCAGTTTCAATCTCGTTGTAGTGGGTTATAACATTAGATGTGCATATTTTATATGATGTGGTGAAGTTGGAAATTTTATGTGCAATGTTTGGTAATTTGTCCATATGTCCCACTTAGTGTGGTTGTGGTCATTGTATAATTGTGGTTATTTGTATTGTGCACTGTTTTGCATGTGTGATTGTTGTATTGTATTAGTTGATATAGAAAAAACTGAATGCACGAGTGAAGAATAGTATATTGTGCATGTTTTGACTTATGCGCAAAAAAGCATGAGTCTAAAATCTAATTGAGTCTATTGAAGTGACAATAAGGGTAAACTAGCTTTAAGTTGATGTGATTCGTCGAACAAATATGATAAATTAAAATATTTCTATGTTGTAGTAAAACTATATTTTTTTAGTAAAATGCGCACATCTAATTGGCTAATATCCCCTAGATTGTTTTCGACCCTGTCCGATGAGTATTGTACATTATCGTTATATAAATGGTCGTTTTTATCAAAAATAAATGACTATTTATATTCATCTAGTGCAATGTTTGTTGAATTTGCCTTTATATTGGACAAGTTATGAACACAGTAAGCATTTACATTTTGTGTACTACTTCGTTTCAAAAGATTCACAAAATTTCGGTTTAACTTTTATTTTTGTTTCATGCGTACATGCATTTGTGTACAATGCAGGAAACAAAAGGGAAATGCTGCAAAAAAATTGTTGAATCATTTGAGACGAAGTAATATACAAAATGTAAATGCTTACATTATTTATAATGGGAAGTATGATGTTTGACCATGTAAAAAAGTTACATTAAAAAAATGCAATATTTGAAAATATTTTTAAATTTATAAAATTGTTATTTATTTTCAACTACTATATATACATGCATTGTATGATCATGAAAATAAGCTTTTCGAATTTGTATTCTTGAAATAAATATTATTTTTTGAACTATTGACTAAAATTTTCAAATAGGAAAAATGTTTAATTATTTTGTTGATTGACGAGATGGATGTACCAAAGAAGTGGACAGAGAGGTTCAATAAAAGAATTTTTTTATAATGGTATAAATGTCTTTGTTGAATTACCTTTAAGTAATAACAGTAACGATCCAGAAAATCATTGTCTGTGTAGCAAGTGCAGACATCTAAAATATTTATTACCTGATATTTTGAAAGTCCATTTGTGTAAAAACGGATTCGCACCTTAGTATTATTTTTGGGATCGTCACGGAGAGGTTATAACAAATACTTTTGTACAGTCTGAGGTAGAAAGTGTTGTTAATGAAAATGTTAATACGACCTGTATTGAAAATATGGTCGAAAATGCAGCACGTTCAATATTTCCTATAGTGCAGTTGATGACGATGATGAAAATGCTGAAGAATCGAATATTGAAGCTTAAAAATATTATGATTTACTACGTGCTGCTAAGAAACCTATTTGGGATGGTTGTAAAAGCGACACTCAGCTGTTGGTAGTAGCAGAATACATTACGGTGAAGTCAAATACAGCATCACTGAAGCTGAGTTTATGACTATTGTACAAGCTGCAAAAAGGCATATGTCCCCCGATAATTTAATTTGTGAAAATCACTACGAAGATAAAAAGCTTATGTCGCGATTTGGTTTACCTTATCAAAAAATAGATACAATGCTTAAATGGAAGCATTTTGTTTTGAAAAGATGACGTAAACCTTAAAAATTGTAAAATATGTAATCATGAAAGATATAACCAAGAAAGAAGACAGGAAAGGAAGTTCCGTACAAACATATGCATTACTTACCCATTACTCTAAGTCTTCAAAGATTATATGCATCTTCTGTAATTGCATCTTATACGAGATGACATAATATGAGATCAGAAGAAGATGGTACGTTGACTCATTCGATCGACAGAGAAGCATGGAAGCATTTTGATAACATTTATCCCAATTTTGCAGCAGAGAGTCGTGATGTCAGACTAGGATTATGTACGAATGTTTTCACCATTTTCTCAATTTGGTGCTAAATATTCATCATGGCTCATTATCATCACACCTTGTAATTTTCCTTCATGGATGTGTATGAAAACAAAATATATGTTTCTTACTGTTGTTGTTCCTGGCCCCAATGATCCGACTCAAGGAATTGATGTTTATTTACAATTGTTAATCGAAGAATTTAAAACATTGTGGAACGAAGGAGTAGAAACATACAATGTTTCAAAGAAGTTTTTTTTTTTTTTGCCTGTTTGCTTTTCTGTTGTGGACTATAAGTAATTTTCCTGCCTTTGCAATGCTTTCAGAATGGAGAATTGTTGGTCGTCTAGCATGTCCATATTGCATGGAAGATACACAAGTGTTTTCTTTACCACATAGTAAGAAAATTTCATGGTTTGACTATCACCAATGTTTTCTCCATGTAAATCATTCTTTCAAAGGAGACAAGAAAAACTTTTTAGTTAATATAGTAGAAACCAGACAACCACCAATGATATCGTCAAGCGAGGACATATATGAACTGGTTGAAGATTATCCAAAGATATATGAAACTGGAGTTTAAACAGAAATTGAAGGCAAATCGACTGCTCACAATTGGTGCAAGCAGTCTATTTTTTGGGAGTTGCCGTATTGGAAACATATTATGCTTCATCATAATATTGGCATGATGCACAATGAGAAAATTGTACTTGATAATGTCTTTAACACAATTTTGAATGTCAAAGGGAAGATATAAGATTATTTGAGATCAAGGCGCGATATAGAAGACTTATGCAAATGTCCTGAGCTTTATATAAAACCAAACGGCAGTAAAAAAAAAAAAAAACCAAAACATGTTATCGACTAGATAATAATCAAGTTAAAGTTAAATGTTAAAATGGGTTGAAGGGTTAAGATTTCCTGATGGGATTTCATCAAACCTTCGCAGATGTGTTGACTTAGAAAATAGTAAATTGAGCGGAATGAAAAGCCATGACTGTCACATTATAATGAAGCATTTATTTTCCATAACGTCTAAAAGAATTATTGTCATTAAAAGTTTGGAGGCAGTAACGGAGCTTATTATGTTTTACAAAGAGCTTTGTTTGACTAATTTAAAAGTGAAATGTTTACGTAAACTTAAAGTAGATATTCCTATATTGCTCTGCAAATTAGAGAAAATATTTCTGCTAGGTTTTTAATGTAATGCAGTATTTACCTGTTCACCTCCCAATTAAAGCACGACTTCGAGGTCCCATCTAATATGGATTGATGTATCCATTTGAGAGGTATATATAAACATGTTACCTATTAATTTAATTGCACTTAAAATATGAAGTAAATTAATTTTGCATAGATATCTGAATTATCTGAAGAAAAAAGTGAGACAAAAAACACGAATTGAAAATTCAATATATAAATCTTACATCGAAGAAGAAGTTTCATTCTTTTTCTCTCACCATTTCAGTGATCATGTGAATATACCATTTGAAAATGTTCTTCGTAATGATGAAGGTGACGAACAAGAATCGTCTCAAACAATGTTATCTATTTTTAGACAAGGGTGCGTTTTCTACAGGCCCCTATTAAGTTTCAAAATTAGGCTCACATCCGGTCATAAACTTATTATAAATTTAGTCTCTATTTTCATTTTTATGTGTTATTCATAATATTTGCATACATGTATGCAAAAATTCTGAATGAATATTTGCATACATGTATGCAAATATTTTAAATTTGGATACATGTATGCAACTATTCTGATGAATAGTTGCATACATGTATGCAGATATTCAAAATAGTTGCATACATGTATGCAACTATTCTGAACGAATATTTGCATACATGTATGCAAATATTTTGAATTTTTGCATACATGTATGCAACTATTCTGTTGAATATTTGCATACATATATGCAAATTTTCTGAACGAATATTTGCATACATGTATGCAAATATTCTAAAAAAATTCATACATGTATGTAACTATTCCGAACGAATATTTGCATACATGTATGCAAATATTCGTTCAAAATAGTTGCACACTGTATGCAACTATTCAAAATATTTACATACATGTATGCAACTATTCTGAACGAATATTTGCATACATGTATGCAAATATTCTAAATTTTTGCATACATGTATGCAACTATTCCGAACGAGTATTTGCATACATGTGTGCAAATATTCTGAATTGTTGCATACATATATGCAAATAAAGTTGAACTAACGTTGATGAATTATTGCATAAACGTATGCAATTTTTCTAAATAGAAAATTAGGGACCTAATTTACAATAAGTTTATGACCGGACCTGAGCCTAATTAAGTTTCAAAATAGGGACCTTAGCCTAATTTCCACTTTAGACAACGTGGTCGACCTTCTGAGAAATGTGTAGAGATATGGCTAGATGATAGAGATCTTTATTTAGCATGCATACATATATATATATATATTCTTCTAAATTGTGCTAAAGTTGCACCATTTTTATGCAATTTGAAATATCAATTAGTATTTTATTCGTTTCTATAGTGCTTATGTGTATATAATCCAATGTAATATTTTATTTACATATAGAGTACTTATGAACGCGAACATCCAAATAGAGATCTCAGTAAAGAATTTTTTGATTGGTTTCAAATTACGTTTTTGTACCCAGAAATTATGTTGTAGATGAAGGGTTGGAACACCTTGCAATGGGACCAAAAAGAATGGTCAAGGCATATCCAATATGCTTTGATAACGAATATAAATCTAACACCAAAGAATACAGTGCTAAGAAACTAATGAATAATACATGTGTATTACGATCCAGAAAATCATATAAATGAATTTTATGGCATTTTTACACAAATTTTGCAAATGACATATTTCTCACGACCCGCGGAGGAGGTGTTTATGTTCTAATGCAATTGGTTTAGCAGGGTTCCTAGTTTTGGGATTAATGTGCACAAGGATTATAATCTGATTGAAATAAAGCATATATTGCACTATCACAAGTATGATCATTTTGTACTGGCCAAACAAGCATTTCAAGTTTACTACGATCCTTATCTATCTCTAAAAAGAGATAAAGTAGATTGGTCGGCATTTTTTAAAACAAAGGCCGGATTTACATTTGATGGAAAGAATATTTCAGACGAAGAAGTTTATCAGGCAGATCTTAAGCAAAACAATGAAATAATAATTGAAGATGATCGTACAGATTTTGGACCCCTGGTCGATGAATCAAACGTTTTGGTAGAAGAATTCGAGAGTACGGAGAAAAATATAGTAGAATATGAGACCGATTCTGAATCAGAAGAGGATGATAACCGATGTAGATGATAACTATTATCTTCCTAGTTATAATGTAATTATGCAGTATACGACGTATATTTTGCAATTCATGTAACTATGTTAAATTCTTGAATATTATTTGCTTAAAATTATTTACATCTTTTTATGTCATATGTAGTTTTTCCTATTCATTTATGTTAAAAATGGAATGTTTCTCCTTGGAATATGAGACCCAATCTAATACCGGTATATACAATTTCAATTCCTTTTATGCCATTTATTTAGCAACTTATATCATTTGTTGTCAGTTAAATGCAAAATATATTTTAGTATCATGCTATTAGTCTCTTTTAAAATGATTTGTATGTAACACAGGTAATATGTTATTGAGAGGGAGGAGTACTTCTCATTCTTTAGGCGATGGTTCTAGTCCATCGTAGCAGTCACAGCGTCCCGCTGTTTCCTTAGTGCCTAGAGCCGTGGGGGTAAGAAACAAACTTTATTTACCATGTTATTTTTTTACCATCTATACACTTATTTATATCATATTTAACAAAAGGGTTCTGACCTTCAACTTTCAAAGGTTATTCTAGATGTGTCAAAGTTAGCTTATAGGGTTAGGATGTCAGCACGTTGGCCAAAATGGGATATCATCCCGCCTCACATCAAAGAGTGCATTTGGCAGGACATCCTTGTAAGTATATTGTTCTATATATTTTTCCAATTAAAGTTTTTTAATCGCTGATACCGCATATATTTTACTGCTTAATGTTTGTTTATCATGAAATACAAGCTGAGGTGGATATACAGACTCACAACTTATAGTTGGCTTGAAGCTATTGGATGTAGAAACGATAAAGAATTACAAGGATAACATATCAAAAATAAAGAAAAACATGAAAAAGCCTAGGTGGATGGGTGTAACGCCCCGTATTTTCTGTTAATATTAAAGTAACGAATTAAAGAATACTAAATTTTAAAATCGGGAATTAAGGGAAATAGGTTACGCCATTGCGTTCGTCTTGGAATTCTGCTTGAGATAGAGTCCGATTTTGCGTAAATCGGACATCGTATGAAGAAGTTATTAAGGTTTGAAGTTTGTATACACGCAGCGAGAATATATATATTGGGTTCAATACTTCAGAAATCGGTCCAGAAAGTCAAAAATGGGTTCAAAATTCAAAATCAGCCAAAACAGGCTGGACAGGAAAATTCCTGCCAGAGAGTGTCAACCCCCCTTAAGGGGTGTCGACATAGGTGTCGACCTCGGTGTCGACCCCCTATAGGGGTGTAGACCCCCCCCCCCAAGATCTGGGTGAAATACTACATTTTGTATCTGGGTGACGAGGCAGTGACGAATTTCTGAGTCGTAAGGCTACGTGGCGACTTCTGATTGGCCTGATGACGCATTCTCTTGGACTGGACGATTTGGATGGATCCTATGTTGATCTAAAGGCTCATAATAATCCTAGTCATCTATATATACACTCATAACCCAACCCTAATTCTATTGCTCAAAAGCTATGGCGCCATCATGTTGTTCATCCCCAAACTAGCATAGCCGTCATTCTTCAACCTAAATTCAAGAATAAAATTAGAGAGCCTCAAAGCAAATTAGAAGATTAGTTTTACTACAACAACAATGATTCAATTATCTTTTCTTAATCCTAGCAAGGTAAGTTGATGTTATTTTCAGATTTAAACACCTAACAGTAATTTTGGCATGTAATAAAATGAATCTAAGTCTATGCTTGATGATGAGGCAATCTTTTCAGATTTACCCCTATCTTTCTATTGAATCTATGATTTTACATGCCTAATAAGATATTATATCAATTCAATCATGCCTATCTTTGTTGAACATCGAACATATAATCCTTTTTGGTTCATGATGTTATTCTTATGCCTGCGATAATGATTGTATCAGCTTATTCAAGAATCTATCTTTGTTGGATCTAAATTTCTTGTATTAGGTCTGTTCTGACATGCCTATTTTTATGCCTATTCTTATTTTATGCCCCTTCTCTCTCTCTTCCCCTATTTCCTTTTTCTTTTATGAACTTGGGTTAACTTTGAACCTAGGATGAAATCGCAAAATACGAACGACTGGAATACGGGGAGTATTTGGGTATAACTTATTTTGGTGAAATAATTGGGCATAACATATTTGGTGAAATTGTTGGGCATAACTTGTAATTGACATTGGGGAATAATCTACTTGGTAATAGTGGAACATAATTTGTAACTTGTGATTTGGGACATAATTGTTATTGTTGCGAACTTGGGGGAAAATTGAAATATTAAATTTAGACTAGGCGTAACTATTTGTTGAGACGCCAAGCATAATGCATATTGTGATTTTGGGGCATGACTATTATTGCAAATTTGGGAAGATTGAGTGTAACCTATTTTGAGTAATAATTTGTAATTGAATTTGTGGGGAAAAGCTTGCAATTGGCTTTGTTGGGCATAACTTGAGAATCGGAAAATGACTAGTTTTGTGAATTTGGGATAATTAGCATATAAAATCTAGACTTGGACATGTATGGTAATTGGCTAAAGGATGAACATGCCTAACCCGAGGTTAGATTGAGTTGCGGTGTAAGGCTGCCCGGAACCGCCCGGCATATCCAGCGACCGCAACAATAGATCTAATGTGAGAGGTTAGCGCAATAAGCCCAAAACCCGAGGTTAGAATGAGTTTGCGGTAGAAGTCTGCCCAGAACCGCTCGGCACATCCAGCAACCGAAAACAACAGTTCTAATGTGTGAGGTTAGGACATTAATCAATGAATTAATGCTAATGAACATGGTTAAGTTAATAGGAAACACTTAACCAAATTCAACATGATGAATTAGTAGGGTTAAGTTAACCAACAAAACATGATGAACGAGCGGGGTTAAGTTAAGGGGAAACACTTAACCAATATAACATGATGGATGAACAGGGTTAAGTTAATAGGAAACACTTAACCAGTACAACATGATGAATGGAAGGGTTAAGTTAACAAGAAACACTTAACCAATATGACATGTTAGGTGGGTGGGTTAAGTTAACATGGACAAGAAGACATCTTAACCAATATTATATGAATAAAGTGGATAGGGTTAAGGCAAGCTTAACCAATAATACATATGGACTTGATAAGGGGAAGGTGTAACACCCCGTGAATTCTATAACATTAAACTTCACAAATTAAAGTGTAATTAATTCTAAACGGCAGAATTAAGGGAAATGGGTTATGCCATTGTGTTCGTCTCGGAATTATGCTTGAGGTAGAGTCTGAGTTTGCGTGAATCGGACTCTGTATGAACGAGTTATGACCTTCGGAAGTTTCAAAATAAAATTTAAAATTCAAAACAGCTCGGTTTCAAGTTCAAAATTCGAAAAACAGGTTCAAACTGGGCTGGGCGGGAAAATTCCCGCCCAGGAACCAAGTCGACCATAGGGTCGACCATGGTGTCGACCTGGGTGTCGACCTGCTAGTCGACCTACCTGGTCTACCTGGCTGGCTGGGTCTGGCTCTGGCTTGAATTTCGGTGGCTCGGTGTGTCATTAAGGCTGACATGTCACCTCTTGATTGGCTCTTTAAACTTTGTATGGTCTAGATTCCTCCTGTCTTCATCTGACGACCCAAAACAATTTAAAAATCTATATATACACCCTAAGTCTCAACTAAAAATTCAAAAAAAATATAAGATTGGAGTCGTCATGCTGCCAGGAAGGAATTGAGCGTAGCCGTCAAGAGAGAGGAGCTTAGAGATGAATCAAATTAAGAAGAAGACTAAAGCTTAATCAAATTAATCAACGCATTGTTAATCTACACAAAGGAACGCATCTCAATTTCAGAATTCAAGATTCTGCATTCGTTGTAAGTATAGTGACCTTTCAGAATATGAATAAAAACTGTGACGTGATTCGATGTAAATGAAAATAAAATTATGTTATTGTATGATAATTCTGTGTATTGTATTGATTCTGTCATGACTTGTGTATTGTTATTTGTGGCCTAAATTGATTGATGCAAGCCTACTGAACAATTGTATATGAAAACAATGGCACTTGCAAGTTTGTGGCAAAAACTAGAATTTGATCCCTTTATGCTTATGTCTATGGCATGGACTATATACATTCTCTAAGTCTAAATTAAGGCCTATGTAAACATGTTCTAGATTTGAGACCTTTTATGCGTACATGACCCAAAACCTATGAACACATTCTTATGATTATTTGCAAGTATAATTGGATCTATGTTAAGTCTCGTTTTGGTTACATAAACTATGCAAGTTCATGTTGAAATTGGTTATATGATTAGATGTTAAAATTGGACATTTTGGTGAATATACAACATGTTAGTTTTGTGGTTGACATTATGCCAAGTTAAACTTGTTTAAACCCAAGTTTGTATAAGCCTAAACTATGCCATTTCATATGTCACCTACTTAGTTATACTTTGATTTGAATGCAAGTTCACATGACCCATAATTTATGTTAGTTGAATCGCTAAATTGCAAGTTCATGCGCCACACACCTTTATGTATTGTAAAATATTACATGTTCTTGATTTCCCATTTTTCTCACGTTTATAAAGTTGGGATGAATTGTGTCGAGCCCAATACTTGTTATAATGTTGCGAACGTACAAAGGGGGGTAATAACGTTGGGTGTAAAACATGAAAAATATATGTGGCATGGTTGGCACATGCCAACGACAATGACATTTAAGCAGTATGAATTGTTATACCCAAGAATAAAGGACATGACATTTACATATAATTGAGAAGTGATAAAATATGTAAATTTAGAAAACACGGTATGCTTAACCCGAGGTTGGATTGAGTTGTGACGTAAACCTGCCCGGACCCGCCCGGTTGTCCAGTAGTCACAACAATACCTATCCAATGTGGGTGGTTAAGCATCGAGCCCAATAAGGACCCGAGGTTAGACTGAGCTACGGTGTAAACCTGCCCGGAACCTGATAAGTCGGGGTGTATATGACTTGTGCAGGATCTATAATATGGCTATGCGGAATGTATGTGATAATTTAAGTTATTCAATAGTTACGCAGATAAAAATTCACAAACAAGAAATATATCACTAACAAATATAAATGCTGTGGATAAAGTAAAGTAATGACACCAGATTTTTATACTGGTTCGGACCTCCCGTCCTACGTCCAGTCCCGAAGCTCCTCTTCGGCTTTTCACTAAACAACACCCTCGCTTCACCCGGAGGAACAGGTTCACAACTACTTGATTTACGGGCTACAAGTTTACCCACTTGATTTCACGGGCCACAAGCTTACCCACTTGATTTCACGGGCTACAAGCTTACCCACAAGACGATTACAAGAGTTTGACCTTGAATGTGTTCTTTCTTCAACACTGATTAGTCAATGATTGAGTACAACCTTCCTATAATCTTATCCTCAAATATATATTGATGTTTGCAAAGATTTGGAAGTGGATTATCAAGTTGAATCACAAGTGTGTTAAATATGCTTGGAGATTCAAACGATAATTGAATGCTTTTGAGTGCTTTTAGAATGCTAAGAATAATACAATATAGATAAGAGAATGGAGAGAAATTTCGGTGATTTGATTGATTGAAAACTGATGTATTTATAGTAATTGAGAAGTTGCAATTATTGGTGAAAAGTTGCAATCAAAAGAAATGATTTTAAATGAAGAGAAATGGATGCAACTTTTCAAGAAAGAAGATGACTCTTCATGAAATTCAAAAATAGGTTGACAGGAAAAATTAATAGGTTGACAGGTTTTTGACCGTTATTTCAAAAAGCTGTTGACCTGTTAATTTTAACAGGTTGACCTGTTATATTTAAAAATAGGTTGACCTGTTATTTTTAATAGGTTGACCTGTTTTTGTCAATATACAATAAAAACGAGTTTTTATGCATAATTTTGAAATCAATGGGAAGTATGATTATTTGAGGATAGATTTTAACATAAAATATTCTAAATAACCAACTTCTAACCTATGAAACCATTGTATCTTCTTTTTGTCGATCATGAAGCTTCTTCTCGTCATTAATCAAAACGATCATTAAAAGTTCTTAACTCAACATTCTCCCCCTTTTTGATTGATGACAACATAGCTTTTAAAATATGATCTCCCCCTGTATATATGCTCTAACTCCCCCTGAGTATATGATCTCCCTGAAAAATATAACTAAGTTTCTGCAAGAATAGATGTTAGTAACTTTCTCCCCCTTTGTCATCGACAAAAAGGGTATAATAAACAAGAGAGTGATTAAATAACATAGGACATAACATGCAGAGTATAAACCATACCAAAATATAGAAGACCAACCCAAATTTTTCGTAGCATATATAACACATAGAAAAGCTAATAGTGTTATATTTATAATATCATAACTATAGATAGATAGAACTACTGAGGAGGTATATCAGAGTCGGTTTCGTCTCCTTCTTCTTCTGATGATCCTTCCTCCTCATCTGTTTCCTTTTCTGAGGATTCCTCTTCCTCATCTCCCGCTTCTTCTTTTTCTTCTTCTTCTTCCTTATCATCATCAAATTGTTCTTCTTCTCCCTCATGCCTACTTGGTTCAACATATGAGATTTCATGACCACGACTATGCTGAGTACTTTCTCCAGAGCTAGTGGTCTCCTCCGAAGTAGACCATGTGAAAGTAGGAGGCATTGGTCGTTTTCCTGGATTTTGAACATGTGTGGTTGAGGAAGAAGCTCCACATGAAAGTTCTCCCCAGAGAATGCCGAAAAAGGACTTAAGTTTGTTGAATCGTTTGTCCATCTTGGTATCTAAGCGATCAAGCTTTTTATCGGTTCGCTTAAGTCGTGCTTCCAGAAGAAACTGATTCCTTGCTATTTGTTCAAGAGATTCCTTTGTTGTAGAGGTGGGTGAAGGAATCTTAACATCTTCTGGTCTCGACGTAGGAACATGTGATGTAGAATGTTCTGGAGGACCCGACGTAGGAACATGTGATGTAGAAGGTTCAGGGGGACCTTGATGTATGTATTGCTCATAAGGAATAATATTCAGGTATGGCTCTGGAAGTTTCATTCTCTTCTTTGAAGCTTTATTTATACATTTCGGCTTTGAAATTTTGGATTTCGGAGTTGGAACCCCGCAATTTATTAAAAGAAGCATAATGTATTCGTTGTAAAAAATATGAGGATGAGAAAGTCTGTTTACCGTTAAAATCTCATCAAATATCAACTCAATCCAATTTATATTGATATTTCCATAGATGGCGTACAATGCTCTAAAATTTTCTCTGTAAATTGCGTCAAAGTTTCCAGTTCTTGGTAAAATTGAATGAGTAAGGCTATGATGAAGAATTCTCGGCGTAGGTCGTAAATTAACTCCTTTTGCACTTGACTTATGATCTTCAATGAATAAGTGACTAACTTCATCTCTACTATGAACAGGACAGAAGTCATTTGAAAAGGATATACCATCATTTGGAGATTGGAGAACTTCAGCCATTCTATCTTTAGAGATAAACACATGTTGGCCACAGACTACTGACCATAAGCAATCAGATGAGTTTTCTGGCTTGAATTTTTCCAAGTTGAGATTTGCATAGAATAGTTTAATCATGATATGATTAATCTCAACATTGTTATCTTCAAAACTAAGGAGAGACTCGATTACTGCTCTATTTGCTATTTCTCTAACATTATAAAGGAAGAAATCGTTGAATTTAATAAACACTCCTTGGTGAAAGGTATAATCTTTCATTTTGTTCCATCTTCTTACAGCTATTGGATCCATAAGCCAATTTTTGATTTGAGCATCAATGGGTTGAATTGATATGGAGGAGGAAGAAGGTTTTGATTTCTTTGTCTTTGGAACCATTGGAGAATGGAAGAAATGGAATTAGGGCTTGAGAGAGTTTTGAAATTTTGAAGAAGTAGTGAATGAAAAGGTGCGGTGGTTAAAAGATGTGTGAATCGACATGTCTTTATATTAAAAAAACAGTCTTAGCAGAAACCGGTCGACCTATTAAATCAAGGCGGTCGACCGAAAAAGTCTCGGGTTGAAGAAAAAAATGGAAAAAAATAGAAACCGGTCGACCTATTTAATCAAGGCGGTCGACCGAAAAAGTCTCGGGTTGAAAAGAAATACAAACCGGTCGACCTAAAAATATGTACCGGTCGACCTAAAAAGTCTTGGGTTTGAAAAAAATGTTAGACCGGTCGACCTAAATTTTACTATCGGTCGACCGAAATCTTTCTGAAACAAAATCGGTCGACATAATAATTATGACCGGTCGACCTAATTCTTTTCAATATAGTGAAATACTAGAACCGGTCGACATGAATTTTATGACCGGTCGACCGAAAAACTCTCTGGATTGTGAAATATCAAAACCGGTCAACCTATATTTTTGGACCGGTCGACCTATAAACTTTCTGAAATGAAATTTTTCTATTTAGGTCGACAGCTTTATATATTAGGTCGACAGGATACTTTGTAAAACTGTTCATTTGGCTATATTTTGAATAAAAAACAATACTCAAATTTTTTTTATTATAATAAAGGAAGTAAACTCAAAAAGAAATGATTTAACAACATTATTAAACGGAATGTAAAGAAATCTCCTTATACTCAATATAATCATTATTTCCTTGGTTCCCACGGAGAGTATTTCCCACTAGCGCCTTCATTTTTGTTGAAATTTTTATCCCATGAATTCGGTATTCTTGTTGATGATGATGGCATTTGTGTGGGTTCATGAACATTATTCTTGTTTGAACCACAGAAAAGTGAAGCTAGTTGTTCGAGATAAGTTAAGCGAGAAGAAGTTAATCTCAGCTCGTAGTACATCTCCCTTTGGAGATCGACTTGGTGTTTTTTGATAGTGGTGTATCTCGTCAATCTTTTCTTTGGTTCATGGGGAACAGAAAAGAGACTTCTTGCATCGTTTCGATGTTGGAGTATTTCCAGGTGTACGAGAATTCTGATGAAAGCCAGGAGGGTGTTCCGGTGTCTTAGGGGAGTAGTGTTCTTCGGGCTCGGAACTTGTTATGGTGATGTGCGATTTTCGTGCACATTCATCACAGATGTGAGCCATGATAATACGTTAGTTAATGGAGAGAAAAGTTGTCTGAGATCACTCAAGAAAATAAAATATAATCATATATAGAAGGAATTTTCTATTTGGGGAAAGAAAACTGATGGTTCGTATTTGTTTAACCATAGAAAAATACTCTTCTAAATATAGTAAAAAAAATTGGTTTCTGAAAATAATGTACGAACTCTTGATATATTTTAAAAAGATTTTTACTCTTCGAGTTCTTTTCTTGAAACCAACCCTAGCTCTCTACGTAAGTTGACAAAACTTGATTCCAGTAGAGGCTTTGTAAATATATCAGCTAGTTGATTTTCCGTATTTACGTATTCAAGATTTATATTACCCTTTTCAATGTTATCTCTCAGAAAATGATGTCAAATATCGATGTGTTTAGTACGAGAGTGGTTAACTGGGTTTTTGGATAAATTTATCGCACTCGTGTTATCACAATATATAATAGAATTCGATAAGTTTATATCGAAGTCTTTAAGTGTTTGTTGCATATATATAACTTGTGTACATGCTAGTGCTGCTGATATATATTCTGCTTCACACGTCGAAAGTGAGACACAATTTTGTTTCTTACTAAACCAAGAGACAAGTGATTTTCCAATAAAATGGCATGTACCACTTGTGCTCTTTCTATCCGTTCGTGATCCTCCGAAATCAGCATCACTATATGATACTAATTCAAATGTACATTCTTTTGGATAGAAAAGACCGAAATCTTTGGTATTATTAAGATAGCGAATTATACGTTTCACTGCTCGTAAGTGTGATTCTTTAGGATTAGCTTGAAAACGTGCACATAAACAAACACTCATCATAATGTCAGGACGACTAGCTGTTAAATATAATAGAGAACCTATCATACTACGATATAACTTCTGGTCAACATTCTTTCCAAGTTTATCTTTTTCAAGATGTGTGGTCGTACTCATAGGAGTTGGTTTACCAGAGGTATTTTCTAGTCCGAAGCGTTTAACTAGATTTCCGCAATATTTTTCTTGATTAATAAATATACCATTTGAAAGCTGTTTTATTCGAAGACCGAGGAAATATGATAGTTCTCCCATATGTGACATTTCAAATTCTTTGGTCATAAATTTTGCAAATTCTTTGCAAAGTTCATTGTTTGTTGAACCAAAGATAATGTCGTCTACATATATTTGGATAACTAATATATCTTTTTGAGAATGTTTAATGAATAAAGTCTGATCAACTTTTCCAATTTGAAATCCAGAATCTATGAGATAGCTTCTTAATCGTTCATACCAAGCACGAGGTGCTTGTTTCAATCCATATAAAGCTTTCTTAAGTTTATATACATGATTCGGATATTTCTCATGTATGAACAAAGGACGTTGTTCGACATATACATTCTCTTTGATAAACCCATTTAAAAAAGCACTTTTGACATCCATTTGATAAAGTTTGAAATCATGATGACAAGCAAAGGATAGTAAGATGCGAATAGCTTCTAATCGAGCTACGGAAGCAAAGGTCTCTTCATAGTCGATACCTTCTTCCTGATTATATCCTTGTGCTACCGATCTTGCTTTATTTCTAGTAATGTTCCCTTGTTCATCGGCCTTATTTTTACATACCCATTTAGTTCCTATAACTGATTGATCAGTCGGCCTTGGAACAAGTTCCCATACATCATTGCGTTCGAACTGGTTTAGTTCTTCTTGCATGGCAATGATCCAGTATTCATCAGTAGCAGCTTCTTTAGGATTTTTAGGTTCGATATTTGAGATAAACGTAATATGACCCATTTGATTAAGTTGATTTCTTGTTCTAATTTGTGATGTTACTTCTCCAATAATATTTTGAACTGGATGATCTCTTAGAATTCTCGGAGGAGATCTAAATCTTGGTGGAGAAGGTATTACATCAGTTTGAGGATTATCATCAACTATTTCTGAGTTAGAGTCATTATTTGTGATGATAGGATTATCAGAGACTATTGTTTCTTCGTCATCTAATTTTATATTAAATGGTTTAAAGAATTCATCAAAAGAAACATGAAGTGATTCTTCAATAGTTTTGGTTCTCTTATTGTATATACGATAAGCCTTGCTTTGATTCGAATAGCCAATAAAGATTCCTTCATCAGCTTTTGAATCAAATTTACCAAGATGATCTTTTGTGTTTAAAATAAAATACTTTGAACAAAAAACTTTGAAGTATGAAATATTTGGCTTTCTCTCATTAAATAATTCGTAAGGTGTATTTTTAGTAAGAGGTCGAATGGATACACGATTCAAAACATAACATGCAGTTGCTACGGCTTCTACCCAAAAATGTTTTGGTAAAGTATTTCCATTTAATAATGTCCTTGCACATTCTTGTAATGTCCGATTTTTCCGTTCTACAACTCCATTTTGTTGTGGAGTTCGAGGAAACGAAAAATTATGATTAATACCTTTCTTTTTACAAAAATGTTCAAATTCATTATTTTCGAATTCTCCGCCATGATCACTTCTTATATTTTTAACCTTAAGTCCTTTTGACTTTTGAATTTTCTTGATGAAGGATTTGAACTGAGTAAACGTGTCACTTTTATTTTTTAAGAAAATTACCCATGTATAACGAGAATAGTCATCAACAATTACAAACACATATCGACTATGATTTATGGATTGTATTTGAGTAGGTCCAAATAGATCCATATGCAATAACTCAAGTGGTTGTAACGTTGATATTACCTTCTTAGATTTAAATGATGATTTTGTCAATTTCCCTATTTGGCATGCGTCACAAAGATTTTCAACTTTAAAGCTAAGTTTGGGTAAACCTTTTACTAGTTCATTTTTGGCTAACTTGTCAATGGTTCTGAAGTTTATATGACAGAAACGTTTGTGCCATAGCCATGGATCATTATCATTTGCTACAAGACACATATCTGAATTATGATTGATATTCATATTCAGAATATAGATGTTTCTATCTTTATGTCCTTCAAAAGCTATATTTTGATCTTTATCTAAAATACTACATTTATTATCCGAAAAAGAAATGGTAAAACCTTTGTCGCACAATTGACTGATACTTAATAAATTATGTTTCAAATTTTTAACTAACATGACATTTGTAATAAGAGGTAAGTTAGATGTACCAAAGTTGCTCACATCGCCTCTGCCGATGATATAGCCTTTTGAATTATCTCCAAAAGCGACTGAGCCACCATCCGAATACGTGATATTTGTTAATAGGCTCTTGTCTCTAGTCATATGCTTTGAGCAACCACTGTCCAGTATCCACTTTCCTCTTTTCTTAAGTGGAACCTGCGTAAAATAAAGTTAAGTTCATGGTACCCACTTTTTATAGGGTCCTAAGAGTTAGATCTTAGGAGTCCAAACCCATACGGGTCCGATATCTCCTTTATACAAATAATTTGGATTATGATGCACAGTACTCAAATTTTTTTGAATATACTTGTTCCTAATCAGATTGTTATTTGTTTTAGGAACCCATACTTTTATAGATTTGACATTCTTCTTTTGAGATTTCACAATCGGTTTTGGTTTGGAATATAATAAACTAAGATTTTTCTTAGCTTCAGTTTCTTGTACTACCTTATTTTTCCTTTTTCTTTTGCCAAGATGTTTTTTGATAACTTGCTTCTTATATCCCAACCATTGCTTATTTGTAGCTGATTGTGAACTCTCAATAATTTTTGTCAAATTTTCTCGACCTTTGTTAAAGTTAGAAACATTTTTAGTAATATTATCTAACTTTGTTTGTAAACTAGCTTTTTCAAGATCTAGAGATTTAACTTTTTCTTTAAGCTCATGATTCTCAGTAGTAAGAGTATCATTGTTTTCTTTTTGAACTTCAATTTCTTGAGTCAAAAGAGATAGTTGAGAGCCAATATTTGATGATGATTCTTGGGCCTTTCCAAGTTCCTCTTCTAGTATTTTCTTTTCATCTTTTAACATATCTCGTTCAAATTCTACTCTACTTAAATCAGCTTGAGCTTGTTTGCATTGTCGTTTCATATCTTTAAATATATATATATCAACTCAGCATTTATATCAAGAACTTCTTCAAAAGAAGGAATTTGTACCTCATCTTCTTTAGCCATAAAGCATATATTTGCTTGTTCATTATCTGAGTCGCTTTCACTTTCGGATGAACATGAATCTGAATCATCCCAAGTTACTGAGAATGCCCGTTTCTTTGACTTGTCCTTTTTGTGTTTGAACTTGTCATTTTCTGTCTTCTTCTTTTGTTCTGGACAATCATTTTGCATATGTCCCTTCTTATGACAGTTAAAGCATTCTACATTCGATGATGACGGTCTGTTTGATCCGAACTTCTTTCTGTTGTATCGACTAGCTTTTCGTTGCTTTAAGAATTTTTTAAATCCTTTTGCAATGAATGCTAGATCCTCATCTTCAGAATCTGAGATGTCTTCATCAGCATGAAAAGCTACATTTTTCTTTTCTTCTTTTTGTTCTTTTCGAGCCTGCAAGTTAGCTTCATAGGACATAAGATTTCCTATCAATTCATCTGGCTTCATGGTGGAAAGATCATTAGCTTCTTCTATGGCTAATACTTTTCCTTCCCATTCAGTAGTCAGTGAATGTAGGACAGTTGAAACTACATCGAAGTCAGAATATTTTTGTCCTAACCCGATAAGAGCATGATGAATAGTTTGAAATCTTGAATACATCTCATTGATTGTTTCATTTGGCTTCATTTTGAAATTTTGAAATTGACTTTTTAACAAAGCTATTTTTGCTTGTTTAGCCTTGTTAGTACCTTCATGAGTGGTCTTTAGTGTTTGCCAAATTTGATAGGCAGTGGTACAGATACTAACACGGTTATACTCATTTTGGTCTAATGCACAAAACAACATATTCATTGCTTTTGCATTTACAGTAGCTGCTGTTTTCTCAGCAGGAGTCCATTCTGCATACTCAGTAGTTGGATTTATTATCTCTTTCTGAGTAGCATTCCAAGCATCATAGCTAGTTGATTGCATATAAAAAGTCATACGTGTTGCCCAATAACTATAGTTTAGGCCATTAAAGAAAGGAGGTCTTTGTGTCGATTGACCTTCTGTGTAAGTGGTGTTACTTGTACTTGCGTTATTTGCCATATTACTAGAATATATCAAATAACCGTGTTACGGTTATATGATGACCTTGCTCTGATACCAATTGAAAAGTCGGGGTGTATATGACTTGTGCAGGAACTATAATATGGCTATGCGGAATGTATGTGATAATTTAAGTTATTCAATAGTTACGTAGGTAAAAATTCACAAACAAGAAATATATCACTAACAAATATAAATGTTGTAGATAAAGTAAAGTAACGACACCAGATTTTTATACTGGTTCGGACCTCTCGTCCTACGTCCAGTCCCGAAGCTCCTCTTCGGCTTTTCACTAAACAACACCCTCGCTTCACCCGGAGGAACAGGTTCACAACTACTTGATTTACGGGCTACAAGTTTACCCACTTGATTTCACGGGCCACAAGCTTACCCACTTGATTTCACGGGCTACAAGCTTACCCACAAGACGATTACAAGAGTTTGACCTTGAATGTGTTCTTTCTTCAACACTGATTAGTCAATGATTGAG
Source organism: Allium sativum (assembly GCA_030737875.1). Lineage (NCBI taxonomy): Eukaryota > Viridiplantae > Streptophyta > Magnoliopsida > Asparagales > Amaryllidaceae > Allium > Allium sativum. Next base: position 413,921,035 of record CM060913.1, on the reverse strand, counting down.
TACAACCTTCCTATAATCTTATGCTCAAATATATATTAATGTTTGCAAAGATTTGGAAGTCGATTATCGAGTTGAATCACAAGTGTGTTAAATATGCTTGGAGATTCAAACGATAATTGAATGCTTTTGAGTGCTTTTAGAATGCTAAGAATAATACAATATAGATAAGAGAATGGAGAGAAATTTCGGTGATTTGATTGATTGAAAACTGATGTATTTATAGTAATTGAGAAGTTGCAATTATTGGTGAAAAGTTGCAATCAAAAGAAATGATTTTAAATGAAGAGAAATGGATGCAACTTTTCAAGAAAGAAGACGACTCTTCATGAAATTCAAAAATAGGTTGACAGGAAAAATTAATAGGTTGACAGGTTTTTGACCGTTATTTCAAAAAGCTGTTGACCTGTTAATTTTAACAGGTTGACCTGTTATATTTAAAAATAGGTTGACCTGTTTTTGTCAATATACAATAAAAACGAGTTTTTATGCATAATTTTGAAATCAATGGGAAGTATGATTATTTGAGGATAGATTTTAACATAAAATATTCTAAATAACCAACTTCTAACCTATGAAACCATTGTATCTTCTTTTTGTCGATCATGAAGCTTCTTCTCATCATTAATCAAAACGATCATTAAAATTTCTTGACTCAACAGAACCGACTGGCACATCCAGTAACCGTAGCAATATCTGTCTAATGTGAGTGGTCAGGTGCTTTAAGAGGCTAAGGACAGATGGTAGGGTTAAGTCAACTATAAACACTTAACCAAATTCAACATGTTAACAAGAATTGATGGGTGAGGTTAGGTAAGTACAGACACTTAACCACTTAACTTGTTTGACTAGAAAACCCTAGTAACGAGGGACCCGTTTCAGCAGTAACCCAAGTTAGGTATCATGGTACCCTGAAACTAGGCTGGGTGGGGCACGATTACTGGGTTGATTGTAAGCGGTTAAAACGACGGCGGTGGGTGCACAGTGTAGGTTCTAACGGGGTGCGGGCGTGCACAAACTCCGGAGCAGACAAATAGGGCACTGGGGGCACCAGTAGTATAACATATGCCTTCTAGAATTGTGTTGAGGCCGCCACCATGGGTCTTGATACACCCCATGGTGGGACCAGCATAGGTATCTACAATTCTTGGGGGCCGTATGACACATGTTTACACGAGTAGGAGCCGATCTTTAGAAAATGGGGATCACTTCACCCTCAGCATGGGGTGCCAGTTAGAATAAGCTCAAGTAGGTGCAGAGATATAGTGTGGGTGCGATAGTACATTCGATTCTAAACTACACTTCCTTAGCTTGTGATACTTGCATGTTTTCAGTTTATATCAATCATGCCCTTTTTCTTATTCACGTACTGAAGAGTCACTAGATTTACTCAGGCTTTATGTCTGACTCTATTTTCTTTTCGTCTTCTTTTCTTTCGTTCCCCTCTCCCCAGGTCCACAAGGAGGAAACAACTCAGCTCAGTCAGACTCTTTGCAAGCTCCAAGACCGTAGATGTGTGGTTTGGATCTCTTTTGCTCGGATTATGGCTTTGGATATCACTATGGGGATTTTTGTTACTTTATTTATGTTTTATGCTTCTTTAATAATCAAGACAGTAATAAGGTTGTAATGTTGGAAGTATTTTGAGACAATTATGGAATTGTTTTGTTTGAACACGTATTGATGAAATAAAAGTGTGTTTGGTTTCCGCTGTTTAAAATATGTGTATTTATATCTGTCTGGTGTTTATCTGTGGCTTTTACTTATAAACCTCCACCAAAGTTAAGGCATTCCCTTTGAGAGTGACCTTAACGGAGGTGGGGTGTTTCACTTGGTATCAGAGCATAGGTTTACCAGACTAGATAAAAGTTTTTGAAACTATTTTCAAAAAGGAAGTTTAAAGAAGCATTTTTCAAGAAAAAGTGTTATATTTATAAAAAGACATTATCCCCCAAAGCCATGTGCCCTATCTATCTTTCTCTTATCCTTCATTTTGAATCTTTCCTTTCTGTTTCAGCATGTCTGGAGACCTTAACCTTCCAGAAGGAGTACCGATACCTGGCTGGTTTAAGAGGTACTTAGAAGCAAGGGCCAATGGCGCGGGCCCAGCAAACATTCCTCCTACAGTGGCCGCGGTTCCTCCTCCTCCACCTCCTCGTGGAAATGCCTTCTCAAAAACATGTAGTGACTTCAAGGCTATGGGTGGAAAAGACTTTTGTGGGACAGAATCCTTTGTAGGAGCAAGAAACTGGCTAAAGGAGACTAAGGATCTATTTGTCATCTTCGGAGTTGATGACAGGCAAAAGATACAACTAGCAGTGTGGTTGCTTAAAGATGAAGCTTCCTATTGGTGGGAGATTACCAATGCTCAAAGGCCAGTGGAAACATAGGAAGATTTAAGGACAAGATTTTAGATGAAATTCCTCTCCCAGGCTGAAAGAAGCCTGCAAATGGAGAAGTTCCTAACTCTTAAACATGGGAGCATGACAATCAGGGAGTACGTCAATCTGTTTAATCAGCTGGCCAGATTTGGGCTGGACTTAGTAAACACCCAACACAAGAAGGCGCTTCGCTTCGTCAAAGGTTTGAATGAGCCTCTACACAGCCTTGCTATGACCCATGTATCCATGGGAGCGACTTATGAAAGCTTGGTGGACATGGCATTGCTACACGAGGAAGACAACGGCAAGAAAGAGACTAAGGTGGAAGAAAAGAAAGAGGGTTTATAAGCTAAGAAAACAGACTTCAAGAAAGGAGGGAAGAACAATAAGCCCCGTGAGAGGAGAAGGTGCAATTTCTGTGGCATTGTGGGACATATATCAAAAGACTGCCGAAAAAGTAGGCGAAGATGGGTGGTTGCTTCCATTGTGGAGAGACTGGGCACTAAGCTAAGGACTGCCCAAAGAAGAGAGGGCAGGGACAGAAAGCCGGATCCACTTCAAGGGGTCAAGTTCATGCGCTAGTGGCACCTCCGCAGGAAAGAGGTAGTAATATTTCTGTAGAAAGTGTAATCTATCTTTATGATCATCCAGTTCCCACACTTTTTGACTCTGGCGCATCACACTCCTTTATTTCATCTGGCTTAGTAGAATCTCTGCATCTAGGCACTAGTATGGTAGAGGATCCTTTAGTAGTTTCAAATCCAATTGGGGGCTCCGCTTATTTGTCAATGGTTTGTTTGGGTTTGAAAATCTCTATTCTCAGCATTGAGTTTAGTTGTAATGCCTTTGTTTTGGGCTTCTCGGGATATGGTTTGATCTTAGGCATGGACTGGTTATCCAGTAATGGTTCCATTCTTGATTGTGAGAAAAGAGTAGTTAGACTCTTGACTCGGCTTGGTAACACTCTAGAAATTTCTTGTAATCCCTTGAATGCTGTTATGCTTAGTTTTCTAGAGTCGCTTGATGCTTCTGATGAGAATTTGCAGTCAGTTAGAGTAGTCCGGGAATATCCGGATGTCTTTGAGGAGGTGAAAGGCTTACCTCCGAGGCGGGATATAGACTTCCGCATATATCTTATGGATAATGCAAAGCCTATAGCTTTACCTGTCAGACACATGGCTCCAAGGGAGAGAAAGGAGCTCAGTAAGCAGGTTAAAGAACTTCTCGAAAAGGTGTTTATTAGACGGAGCATTTCGGAATGGCGTGCTCCAGTGGTGTTCGCAACTAAAGCGGACGGTTCGCTTCGCCTTTGCGTCGACTATAGGGAGTTAAACAAATTGACCAAGAAAAATAGGCACCCTCTTCCCCGAATCGACGATTTGTTTGATCAGCTTGTAGGTGCGTCGGTCTTCTCCCAACTTGATCTGGCAACTGGGTTCCATCAGCTAAGAGTAGCTGAAGACAGCACTGATAAACGGCATTCAAGACCCCAGACAGTTTCTTCGAATGGCTTGTCGTGCCTTTCGGTTTGACAAACGCACCCGCTTATTTTGTAGACCTAATGAGCAGGGTGTTCAGAGAATTCCTCAACAAATTTGTGGTTTTCTTCGTAGACGATATTTTGATATTCTCAGAGAATGAGGAAGAGCATGCTCAGCATTTGAAAGAAATCATGGAAACTCTTCGAGTTCATCAACTAAAAGACAAATTCTCCAATTGTCACTTCTGGAGAAAAGAAGTAAGATTTCTTGGACATATAGTGTCCAAAGAAGGATTGGCGGTGGACCCCGCGAAATTGGTGGCAGTGCAAGATTGGAAGACACCAAGAAATGCAACCGAAGTCCGAAGATTTCTTAGGCTAGCCGGTTTTTACCGAAAGTTTATTAGGGATTTTGCGAAAATCTCAGCTCCACTCACAAGGCTAACAAAGAAGAATCTGGCGTTCACTTAGGATTTAGACTGCGAGTTTGCTTTCCAACGATTAAAAAGGGCTCTCACAACTGCCCCAGTTCTGACTTTGCCAGATGGAAGCAAAATGTTCACAGTATATACGGATGCTTGTGGTACAGGGCTAGGCGCTGTTTTGATGCAAGAAGGGAGGGTAGTAGCTTATGGTGTAAGGCAATTGAAAGTTCATGAAAAGAACTACCCAACCCACGATCTTGAGTTAGCCGCCATCGTCTTTGCGCTTAAGTCTTGGCGCCATTATCTCCTAGGTGAGAAGTTCGAATTATACAATGACCATAAATCGTTGAAATATCTCTTCTCGCAGAAGGATCTTAACTTGAGGCAGCAAAGATGGATGGAGTTTTTTGCCTCGTATGACTTTGAAATTTCCTATACTCCCGGAAAAGGCAACGTAGTAGCAGACGCGTTGAGCCGAAAGAAACTGACCTTAAACCCGCTCTTTGTGGAAAGGCAAAGCTTGGAGTATATAGCCAGTTTTAACTTTAGGCCCTCCTCGGATTTGGTACCGGGTTTGTTAGCATCTCTCGAAGTACGCCCTACTCTCTTGGACTCAATAGGGGCTGCACAACGTGAAGACCCTCAGCTTGTTGATGTGATTGATAAACTTATTAGGGGTGAGACTTCTAGTCACCTCGGTAGATACGCCATCGATGATAAGGGTTGGCTGAGGAGAGATGGAAGATTATGCGTCCCGCAAGCAAGGGAATTGACAAAGAAGGTTCTCGAGGAAGCGCATCATTCCAAGATGACTATACACCCTGGCGGTGATAAGATGTACAAGGATATAAAAAGGACTTTCTTTTGGAGCGGCATGAAAAAAGACGTGGCAGATTTTGTTTCTAAATGCATGACCTGCCAAAGGGTCAAGGCAGAACAGAAGAAGCCTGGAGGACTACTTCATCCTTTAGAGGTCCCACAGTGGAAGTGGGATAGCATTTCAATGGACTTCATTGATGGACTACCTAGGTCGAGAAGAGGCAATACTAGCATTTGGGTAATAGTGGATAGGCTTACTAAAAGCGCCCACTTTATACCCGTTAAAAGTAGAAGGACTGCCTCATCTCTAGCATCTCTTTATCTCAAGGAAATAGCTTGACTCCATGGGATACCCTCCAGCATTGTTAGTGACCGAGACCCTATCTTCACAAGCGAGTTTTGGCGGAGTCTGCAAGAAGCTATAGGCACACAGTTATGTTTGAGCACGGCCTATCACCCCCAAACCGATGGCCAGACGGAAAGGGTGAATAGAGTTTTAGAGGATCTTTTAAGACTTTGCGTTCTAGACTTTGGAGGGACATGGGAGGATCACCTTCCTTTAGTGGAATTTTCCTACAACAACAACTACCAAGCTATCATAGGCATGACACCCTTCAAAGCCTTGTATGGAAGACCGTGCAAATCACCAACTTGTTGGTGGGAGTCTACAGATAAACTTATACTTGGGCCGGACATGATTCGAGAGACTTCAGAGAAAGTGGACTTGATACGGAGAAGGATGAAGACAGCCCAAGACAGACAAAAATCCTATGCTGACAAAAGAAGGACCGACCTTGAGTTTGAGTTAGGGACAGGGTTTTCCTTAAGGTATCCCCCTTAAGGAACGTCGCTCGCTTTGGATCCATTGGAAAGCTAGCACCAAGATTTGTAGGACCGTTTCTTATCATCGAGAAGTTGGGAAGATGGCCTATAGATTAGAGCTACCCGAGAGACTGGCCGGAGTTCACAACGTCTTTCATGTTTCTCACCTCCGGAAGTGTTTGCATGAGTCTGCGGAAGTGGTGGAACCAAGCATTTTAGAAGAAGCCGAAGTGGAACGTGAAGCAACTGTGAGGAGAGTTCCAACCCGCATCTTAGGAACTGAAGTGAAAAAGCAACGCAACCGCGAAGTCAAACTCGTTAAAGTTCAGTGGAGCGACACCGAGGAAGACACGACTTGGGAAACTGAGGACAAAATACGCGCTGCCTACCCTTTTCTTTTTTACAGTACATCTTCGATCTCTCTTTTTCCTTAAGTTATGCCTTATCTATCTTTTAGGTATATCTCCTCGGTCCTTTTCCTAACTCCTTAGGTAGAAAACAAATGGATGCAAACATGTATTTGAAAACATGTTATGGATGATGGCTGCAAATGGTTGCTAGTGATTGCTAGTGGTTGCTCGTGGATGCATATACACACACACCCTAGGTTTTAGATCGGCTCAATCACTTCATATTGCATATGCACATATGTATTCTCATTTGTATATGGTTGAAACTTGATATGCTATCATATGGTTGTCGCATTTGTATGAATAAGTTGTGCACTCATGTAGAATTATGAGTAGGAAAAATTTGCATACATAATGGATTCATGACACTTACTTGATTCGCATTAAGGAGGTCAACTGAATCTGTAGACCGCCTGATTTCTGCATTAGATAAGGACATGTACACACACTAGCATATGATCATGAAGCATTAGAAGTCTTTTAAGGATAGTGGACGCCTGTGTTTGTTGGTTGAGTAGATGGACGGTCGGATGGTAGGATATACATTCTTCCTAACTTGAAGATTTCAGGGACGAAATCCTTTTAGGGGGTGAATGTAACACACCGTGAATTCTATAACATTAAGCTTCACAAATTAAAGTGTAATTAATTCTAAATGAAAGAATAAGGGAAATGGGTTACGCCATTGCGTTCGTCTCGGAATTCTGCTTGAGGTAGAGTCCGAGTTTGCGTGAATCGAACTCCGTATAAAGGAGTTATGACCTTCGGAAGTTTCAGAATAAAATTTAAAATTCAAAATAGCTCGGTTTCAAGTTCAAAATTCGAAAAACAGGTTCAAACTGGACAGGGCAAGAAAATTCCCGCCCAGGGACCAGGTCGACCAAAGGGTCGACCATGGTGTCAACCTAGTTACCCCAGGTCGACCATAGTGTCGACGTGGGTGTCGATCTTCCAGTTGACCTACCTGGTTGACCTGGCCGGCTGGGTCTGGCTCTGGCTCGAATTTCTGTGGCTCGGTGTGTCATTAGGGCTAACATGTCACCTCTTGATTAGCTCTTTGAACTTTGTATGGTCTAGATTCCTCCTGTCTTCATCTGACGGCTCAAAACAATTTAAAAATCTATATATACACCCTAAGTCTCAACTAAAAATTCACACAAAAAAAATAAGATTGGAGTCGTCATGCTGCCAGGAAGGAATTGAGCGTAGCTGTCAAGAGAGAGGAGCTTAGAGACGAATCAAATTAAGAAGAAGACTAAAGCTTAATCAAATTAATCAACGCAACGTTAATCTACCCAAAGGAACGCATCTCAATTTCAGAATTCAGAATCCAGAATTCAAGATTCTGCATTCGTTGTAAGTATAGTGACCTTTCAGAATATGAATAAAAACTGTGACGTGATTCGATGTAAATGAAAATAAAATTATGTTATTGTATGATAATTTTGTGTATTGTAATGATTCTGTCATGACTTGTGTATTGATATTTATGTCCTAAATTGATTGATGCAAGCCTATTGAACAATTGTATATGAAAACAATGGCACTTGCAAGTTTGTGACAAAAACTAGAATTTGATCCCTTTATGTTTATGTCTATGGGGATCACTTCACCCTCAGCATGGGGTGCCAGTTAGAATAAGCTCAAGTAGGTGCAGAGATATAGTGTGGGTGCAGTAGTACATTCGATTCTAAACTACACTTCCTTAGCTTGTGATACTTGCATGTTTTCAGTTTATATCTATCGTGCCCTTTTTCTTATTCATGTACTGAAGAGTCACTAGATTTACTCAGGCTTTATGTCTGACTCTATTTTCTTTTCGTCTTCTTTTCTTTCGCCCCCCCCCCCCCAAGTCCACAAAGAGGAAACAACTCAGCTCAGTAAGACTCTTTGCAAGCTCCAAGACTGTAGATGTATGGTTTGGATCTCTTTTTCTCGGATTATGGCTTTGGATATCACTATGGGGATTTTTGTTACTTTATTTATGTTTTATGCTTCTTTAATAATCAAGAAAGTAATGAGGTTGTAATGTTGGAAGTATTTTGAGACAATTATGGAATTGTTTTGTTTGAACACATATTGATGAAATAAAAGTCTGTTTGGTTTCCGCTGTTTAAAATATGTGTATTTATATCTGTCTTGTGTTTATCTGTGGCTTTTACTTATAAACCTCCACCAAAGTTAAGGCATTCTCTTTGAGAGTGACCTTAATGGAGGTGGGGTGTTTCATAAGGGTTAAGTAAATCTTGGGTAAGTGGGTAATATTAGTATATATAGGCCCACAAACTTAACCGTTGAATAAACATGCGTGAATTTAGTGAGAAGGTTAAGTAACATATGAATAGGCAACACTTAACCAGTACAACATGTTAATTAAGCAAATGGGTGGGGTTAAGTTAAATTGATAATACTTAACCATTATAACATGTTGATTAGGAAACCCTAGTAATGGGGACCCATTTTAGCAATAACCCACATAGATGTATCATGGTACCCTGAGCTAGGCAGGGTGGGGCACGATTACTGGGCTGATTATAAGCGGCCAAATAGCGGCGGGAGGTGCAGCAATGTAGTTTCTACTGAGTATGGGCGTGCACTTGCTCAAGAGTGGAAAAGCAGGCACTGGGCATTAGTAGTATACACTGTGCATCTTGAATCGTGTCTGGTTGCCATCATGGGAATTGATACACCCCATGATGGGGCCAACACAGGTATCTACATATAAGGGGGCCGAATGACACAAGTAATGAATACATACAAGCGGTGCCGAATGACACAAGTAATGAATATATACAAGCGCGGCCGAATGACATAAGTAATGAATACATACAACGGGGTTGAATGACACAAGTAATAAATGAATACAAGTAGGGAGCCGATCGATAGGGTAGTAAGGGTACATTTAATATCCATGGCAATTTGGAAAATAGAGGTGGGATCCTCATAATAGATGTACACTTGAAGGCTACCACAACTGTGGGGATTGGGATCACATTATCATTTTATACGGATTACTAGTTGGGACACTAGTTAGGTGGTGCAGAGATATAAAAATCAGAATAACAGGGTAGTAGCGAAGCAGAGAAAGAGTAGAAGCGCATTCAGTTTACCTTGCCTTATCATATCTTATGCTAATCTTATCTTGATCTCCCTGTTATCACGGTATTGTCTTATATTTAGTTTATTCATGTCATGTTACTTTTATCTGTTTACATATTGAAAATCACTGGACTTACCAGGCTTTATGTCTGACCCGTTTTCTTTCATCTTCTTTTCTTCCGTTTCTCCCCCAGGTAGTCAGGGAGGGAATAGCTCAGCTTAGTTTGGACTGTTTCTCTTTCCAATCTTGAAGATTCTTTGATGTATTGCTTGGATCCTCTTATCTTTGGCTATGGCTGTGTTTGCACTTTAATTTGGGGACTTATGCTACTTTGCTATGTTTTATGCTTCTTGTATGCTTGGAAGTTTTTGAATCAAGACAGAAGTTTTATGTAGTACTTTTAAGTATGATTGAGTCAATTGTTGTTAAAGCTTGACTGAACTACGTTGCTTATAAAATGACTTTGTTTTCCGCTGCTTTATTCATCTATCTTGTAATTTATCTGCATCTTTTACCTATAACGCTTCACTGAAATTAATGCATTCCCTTTATGAGTGACATTAACGGAGGTGGGGTGTTACATTTGGTATCAGAGCTGAGTGTTACCATATCAGATAAAAGATTTGAAAAATTATTTTCAAAACGGTTTTAAAAGAAGCATTTCCAAAAGAAAAGTTTTGTTTTAAAGGCATATTCCCCAACGCCATATGCACTATCTTTTGATCCTCTGTTTGAATCCTTGTTTCCTTCTTTCTTAAGTCTCCGAGGCTCTTGGCTTTCTGGGAGGTAATCTCATCGCGACATGGTTCTGTAGGCTTGATGTGACTACGACACCTGTCGAAGGGCGAAAAAGTGTCCAACTTCCATATATAGCCGCAGTAGTTTCACCAGCTGCTAATTTTATTTCAAGCTTTGTAGGGTTTTCCGTGCGATGGAGGCAGCTTTTGAGAGACTTGTCAACATGCTACACAACGATGGTAAAGATAAGAATGAAGGAGTTTGGCTAAGGAGCACAACCCAGGGATATGGACTTGGTTCACAAAGGAGGTAAAAAGAAAGAGGTGTAAGTGGAAGAATCACTGGACAAGAAAGGAGGAAAGAATAGTAAAACCTAAGACAAGAGGAAGTGTCTTTATTATGGTATAACTGGTTATATAATTAAGGACAAGGGCAAGAACAAAGGACATGATTTTCAGGAGGGCAAGTGCATGCTCTCACCGCCAGCATACCTGAGAGAGAGGTAGTAAAGTTTTTGTTGAAAAAACTTTAGTTTTTCTTTTTGATCATCCTGCTAGTACTCTTTTTGATTTTAGCGCTTCACGTTCGTTTATATCTGCTTCCGTAGTTGAGTCTCTGCACCTTAGTACTTGTATAGTAGAAGATCCCATTATTGTCTACAATCCAATTGATGGTTCGGCTCATTTATCTTTTGTTTGTAAGGATTTGAGAATAGCTATATTAAGTATTGAATTTAAGTGTACTGCTTATGCTTTTGGTTTCATGGGTTATGGGTTGATTCTATGCATGGATTGGTTAGCTAGTAATTGTGAAAGGAGGGTAGTTAGACTTTTGACTTGCCTTGGGAATACCCTCGAGATTTCGTGAGATCCTAAGGGATCAGTTCGGCTTAGCTACCTAGAATCACTTGATACATCTATCGACGATTTGTGATCCGTTAGAGTAGTCCATGAGTACACAAATGTTTTTGATTTGGTTAGGGGTTTGTCCCCTAAAACGCGAGATAGACTTCCGCATATATCTAGTGGACAATGCAAAGCCAGTTGCATTACCTGTACGACACATGACTCCAAGGGAAAGGAAGGGCTCTGTAAACAAGTAAAAGAGTTACTTGAGAAAGGGTTCAAAAGGCGAAGTATTTCTGAATGGGGTGCTCTAGTTTTTTTTGCTACAAAAACGGATGGCTCACTTCGCTTGTGCATAGATGATATTTTGGTTTTCTCTAGAAGCGAGGAAGAGCATGCCCTACATCTTAGGGAAGTCTTAGAGACCCTATGAGCACATCAACTCAAAGCTAAGTTTTCCAAATTTCATTTTTGGAGGAAAGAGGTGAGGTTCTTAAGACACGTGGTCTCTAAGGAAGGGATAGCAGTGGATCCTGAAAAGGTGGTGGCAATCCAAGATTGGAAGACTCCTAAGAACGCAACAGGAGTAAGAAGTTTTCTAGGACTAATGGGCTAATATAGGAAGTTCATTACGGACTTTGCGAAGGTATTAGCCCCATATGCAAGATTGACGAAGAAGAATCTAACCTTTGCTCGGGATATTGGTTGTGATGTCGCTTTCCAGCAATTGAAGAGGGCTTTTACAATGACCCCAGTTTTGACTTTTATCTTACGGTAGTAAAAGGTTTATGGTATACACGGATGCATGCAGCATGGGGCTAGGCGCCATTTTGATATAAGAAGGAAGGGGAAGGTCATAGCGGATGCCTTAAGAAGAAAAAGGTTGACTTTAAGTCCTCTTTTTGTGAAAAGGAAAAGTTCAAAATACATTTCAAACTTTGATTTTAAAACCTTCGGTTAAGCTAGTAGTTGGCATCGCTAGGAGTAAGACCTACGCTTTTGAATTAAATAGGGATTCACAAAGAAAAGACTCTCAGATAGCTGACGCAATGGATAAGTTAAGTAGAGAAGAGACCTCTAATCACCTTAATAAATACACTTGGTAACATGGTTAGCATCTGTTTATTTTCAAGAGATAGTTCTTCTATATGGAATACCCTCTAGTGAATTTTGGAAGAAGCCATGAGTACGCAGTTATGTTTGAGCAATGCTTATCATCCTCTGACTGAAAGGGTGAATAGGATTTTGGAAGACCTTTTGAGGAAATGTTAGCATGACACAATAGGAGTTGTAGTGCCGAGTATACCAGAAGAAGAAGAGGTGGAACGAGAGGCGATAGTGAAATGAGTTCCAAATCATATTCTAGAAACAGAAATTAAGAAGCTATGCAATCACGAAGTTAAGACAGTCAGAGCACTATGGAGTGAAGCTCAAGAAGATGCGACTTAGAAGACTAAAGACTAGATACACGCATCATACCCTTTTTGAGGGTATATCCTTGATCTCTCTTTTTTGTAAATTTATTTGCATGCTAGTCTTTATCTTTTAAGTATATTCTCTCAGTCCTATCCTCAATCCTTAGGTAGAAGCCAATGGATGTATACATGTGTTTGAGACATGTTATGTTTGGTGGATGCAAGTAGATGTATGTGTTTACTAGTGGTTGCTCGTGTATGCATATACACACACATTAAACATTAGATCGGTTCAATCACTTTCATATTTGCATATGAATATGTGTGCACATTTAATTTAATAGATGTATATTGAATGTGTTATCATATGGATGTTGCATTTGAATGTATGGTTGGGCACTCATATAGAAGTGATATGTATCAATTGGGTTCTTTAGCATACATAATGGGCGCATGGCACTATCGTGAATTGCATTAAGGAGGTCAACTGAATCAGTTGACCGCCTGATTTTGCATTAGATAAGGACATATACACACACTATGCATATGATCATGAAAGCATTAGAAATCTTTTTTTAGGACAACGAATGATTGTGATTGATGGATGAGTAGATGGATGATTGGATGGTAGGATACATTCTTCCTAACTTAGAGATTTCGGGGACGAAATCCTTTAAAGGAGGGGATAATGTAACACCCCGTATTTTCTATGAATATAAAGTAACGAATTAAAGAATACTAAATTTTAAAAGTGGAAATTAAGGGAAACAGGTAAAGACAATGCATTCGACTCAGAATTCTGTTTGAGATAGAGTCCGAGTTTGCATAAATCGGACACCGTATGAAGAAGTTATTGTGACGGCAAGGAATTTCGCTCGGTCCGAACCAGTCGCTAAACCGACCCAGACCGTTCGAAACGCCCTATCGTTTGAGAACAGGACAAAATAGAACGCATACAGAAGAACATTTCATTGTATATTACAACAATGCATCAGATTACAAGAATATACAGAGTAACAATGAATAAATATTACACAGAAATATCAGAGATTTAAATTACATTTAAATACATAGCAGCGGAAAATAATACAATACACAACTAGAATGAGATATACGGATACAAAGCTTTCCGGATATCGTTCCAGCTGTAAACCAGGATCCTGTGAATATAAATCTGCAAAACCAAAACTACTAGCTGCCCGTGTCGAAAATAAGGGCACCCAGAGTTTAGGTTAAAACAATAAACTCCAGGTCAGTCATGTGACTGGTGTGAGAACTAAAACAGTTATTAATCTTTATTGATAAATCATTAGGTAAATCAAGGGACCACGCCGTATAACACGGAACGGGTTTCCTCCCAAGAATACCAGTGCATAAAACAAACAGCGCAATGCTAAATAAAGAAAAATGAAGCTGTTATAAGACCCAGGTCCCATCACACAATGCAACGCAGCCGAGGATAGGGTTTTCCCTTATAACAGCCAAAGAATGCTTGATACGTTTAAAACAAATCATTTGATACTATTATAAGTGCATAGTGTATAAAACAACTTCAAATCATAAGTATCAATCATAGGCGGCATGAATGGCCCATAACACTATGTCGCCATATATAAGTTTACAATCAAAACCGCAAATGTCGTATTGGAAGTTGGGTTATCATTTATGGTATGAACCGAGGCTAGGGGCAAGATCCTCAATGATTCGAGACGCTCTAGCCCGTGTCTCAGGATCAGAGCTCGAGTGACCCTCGGAGCGACAGGGCCGGTCCACCGATGTGGATTAAAATGCCTGAACATGCGTCTCCCCACCCTTTGGGGCGTAAGCCTGGCCCGTCAGCCGACCAGAAGCATCGGCCGAAACCGATATCACGAGGCGCCTCGCTTTTCAGCAAGTAATAATAAGTAACATCCACATGAGTCAAACTCGTCAGCCAGTTCAAGCACTGACGCCACTCATAACTAGAAAGAAACGCATGCCCTCCCTGAGGTCCGTCTCCCTTTTTGATTCATACCGGGTGTGATACTCGCGAATCAACGTTACACAAAGCTACGCCACAAAGGCCGTGCTTCGATCATCAACCACAAGACTTTGCTTTTCAACAGAAGCCTTGATCATTTGCCACTTAGGCATGCCACACAGGCAATTCACTCCATGCGATTGATATCCATCAATATATAACCCCTGAGCTCGTACGTCTCAGAGAAGGGCGTTAAGCAAGAGAATAAATTCTCCGCCGCCAAACAGATATGTATTTAATAGAGATCAATCACACGGACTAAAATCCAATGTCAGACACACAGTCCATTTACAAGTCCGTTCTGGGGCTGAACGAAACCGGAGGCACCTAGTACCCCGCATATCCATCGATCTCCAAGTACGTCTGGACGATCACTAACTGTTTCCATCTTCTTGGGTGTACAGCCCAATCAAGATCATCAGTTATCACCCAAACGACGTGAAGACCTCCGGTCTTCGACCATCGTCTTCATCTTCGACTTATCGTCGTATCAGTTATTCAGAATGGGATAAACCCGGTCTTTCCGAATAACTCGCGTATATTTTAAATAAGTGTTACACAAACACAACATACGCCTCATTCCAATTCATTAGTCACTAACCGTAAATTAATCAAGAGAATAATTCCCCAAATATTAACCCCGAAGGCCGAAACCAACATCAGATCAATATCCAGAAAACCATTCTGCTTGGCTAACCGACAGTTAGTTTCTAAATTTCACGTTCAAATCTAATTAAAGATTTAACTATCGCCTGGAGCAAAACTGGTGATACTCCATTCTCGATCTTTTCAATCTAATTAAAGATTCATTAAAACTCCACTTAGTTTTAATCTTTTGACTGGGTTAAAGAATCAGTGTCATTTAAAAACACGGTTCACGATAAACCCAAAATCACATTCATTAATCGTCGGGTTAAAGAACGAGTGTTATTTAAAACACTGTCCACGATAAACCCAAAAATCAATATCGATTCAATTCCAATTAAATGTTATTTAATTGGTACACTTCATTAAATCTGAATAAAAAGATTTAATCTTTTCTCACTTGGGTTCAAGAAGAGTGTTAGTGAAGACACCATTCACGACAAACCCAAATCACGTTCATTAATTATCGGGTTAAAGAACAAGTGTTATTTAAAACACTGTTCACGATAAACCCAAAAATCAATATCAATTCAATTCCAATTGAATGTTATTTAATTGGTACACTTCATTAAATCTAAATAAAAAGATTTAATCATTTCTCAACTGGGTTCAAGAACAGTGTTAATGAAGACACCATTCACGACAAACCCAAATCACATTCGATATTCAATACAAGGCTCTGAATAGAAAATATATCGGCTTATATTCAATATCGAATTCTACGACTAACAAATGTCGTATTGGAAATAACGATATACATATATATCTTTCAAATTTCCATAACAACACCTGTATAATCACGAATTCCAACATCGAAATATTCCGAAGACAATTTCGATTCAAATCCACTCCAATGCAATCATTGGAATTTTGGTTACTTTTAAAACCCTTTTCGAATTCAATTTATTTATTTAAAAATAAATAGAATTATAATTCTAGTTCAAAACTAGTTCATTTCGATAAAAATCCATTTTTATCTTTTCAAATATGGAGTTTTTCATCCCAATTCTTCACAAATCATTTCTTATGATTTTACACAAATTATTACTATTTTTAATAATTTTATCAAGGCCCGTACAGTCGATTTCCATCAATGGCCATCGAACTGCACTTACAGCGACCTTTTTCGAATTTGATTTGGACATAATTCCAAATCCAACCGTTAGATTTCAAATTTCTAATCTTCGTTAGAAAGCTCTTTTCGATACGAACCCAACGGTTCCGGTTTTAGGAGAATCCGACGGTCGGATCTCCCGTAATGTCCGTTTGAAATAAATGGTCGAAATTCGCGAACTGCCGCGGCGCGGCGCGTTCTATTCAGGCCATTATATTATATATAATATATATATAATATATATATCGTCGATTTCTATTTAAAACGAATTATATAAATAGTTTTGAATTCGTTTCGAAAACATTTTTCAACTTCCATTTCAATTCAAATCAAAATTGAATTCTTCTTTATAAATTCGTTTTAAAATCCATTTCTATTCAATTCAAATTTCAATTCAATTTGAATTTATTTCACTTCGCTTTCAATTCAATTCGAATTCGTTTTCAATTCAATTCATTTCGAAATCGTTTTCAATTCAATTCATTTCGAAATCGTTTTCAATTCAATTCGAATTCGTTTTCAATTCAATTCATTTCGAAATCGTTTTCAATTCGATTCATTTCGAAATCGTTTTCAATTCAATTCGAATTCGTTTTCAATTCAATTCATTTCGAAATCGTTTTCAATTCAATTCGAATTCGTTTTCAATTCAATTCATTTCGAAATCGTTTTCAATTCAATTCATTTCAAAATCGTTTTCAATTCAATTCGAATTCGTTTTCAATTCAATTCATTTCGAAATCGTTTTCAATTCAATTCGAATTCGTTTTCAATTCAATTCATTTCGAAATCGTTTTCAATTCAATTCGAATTCGTTTTCAATTCAATTCATTTCGAAATCGTTTTCAATTCAATTCGAATTCGTTTTCAATTCAATTCATTTCGAAATCGTTTTCAATTCAATTCATTTCAAAATATTCGATTTCGAAATCACTTTTCAATATTCATTTTAAAATGAATAAAATCGATATAAATATCGTTCACGTCAAAATGGCGTCAATCTAATCCTCACGGCTTCACATATTTCTATTTTCAAATATTCTATTTCAAATATTTCTATTTCAAATATTTCTTTTTTTTTTTTTGAAACTGGAATGAGGCCCAATCAATTACCATATAATTGTTAATTATATGGATTTTCTACAACACATGTATATATCAACAACGATGAATAATCAACCATCAACCAAAGTGCACTACACTGTATAAGCATCAAATATAGACATTTAACGCTTATAGCAGCTTGTCAATCTATCGATCGACATATTTAATCAATCAGGATGAGTGAACTTCAAATTTCATCCTAACACCCGTGTGGGGTTTCAAACAATCAAACACATATTTTATTTGTGCAGTTAGGCGATGTGTAAAATTTATCGACCCAATCAACGTCATTCAAATAGGTGTACATAAACAAACCGTCTGGTTTGTAAATGAATATTTATTTATTCACATTCACGTTAAAAATTATATTTTTAACGATAAAACATTTTATTTCAACATATGAATTTCTATTCAATTCATTTACACAATAAAATGATATTTTTATTTTCTAACATATTTTAGAAAATTTCGGCGGCATAACGGCACGATACTAGAAACGGGACAAGGCCTAGCCTTATCCCCGGTCTAGTGAAGGCCCACGCCATTCACACATCAATCAAATCAATTCATTTCACCAAAACAATCCAATCCAAATCAAATAATCTAACCAACTACACAACCAATCAAACAAGTCCATGGTTTGTGGACGGGTGTCGGGTGCTTCTAATAAGCACCGTCTGCATCCTAGTATATATATATAACTAGAAAAATAGAATTTGAGTGAGAAGTTCTCACTTATAGCTATCCTAGCTCCAAGGCTCTTCGTTGATAGAAATCTTCATCGCTATCGCATCTTCGTCATCTTCGTTGCCCGCTTTCACTACCTATGTAAAAATCGAATTTTTCTTATGCTATTCAATATATAAAAATCGAATTTTTCTTATGCTATTCAATATATAAAAATCGAATTTTTACTAATATTGATTTCGCCTTTTCCATTTCAAAGATCTAATCTTTTCCTTTACTTTTTAAAGTTTAAATCTTTTACCTATTTAAAGTTTTTACCTTTGAACAAAATCAGTTTTTATCATTATAAAAAAAATCAGTTTTTGAACTTAAAAAAAAAATCAGTTTTTGAACATGTAAAAAAATCAGTTTTTGAACTTATAAAAAATCAGTTTTTGAACTTATAAAAAATCAGTTTTACTTTGTTAATAAAAAAAACAGTTTTACTTTGTAAATAAAATAGTTTTTCTTTGTAAATAAAATAGTTTTAACATACATAATAAAAATCAGTTTTTCAGTTTTATTTAAAAATCAGTTTTAAATTCTTTTAAAAAAAAAAATAGTTTTACTTTCTTTAAAAAAAAACAGTTTTCTTTTTTTTTAAAAAACAGTTTTAAACTAATTAAAATCCAGAAATTAGCAAAACAAAAATAAAATAAAAATAAACTAAATTAAATTCTCACTTGCGAAGTGGAGGGAAGAAGCAGGCGGCGTCGGCGGCAGGCTCCAGGGGGCGTCGCGATGTGGTGTTCGAGGTGGAGGCGGTAGGGGTCTGCGGTAGTTTTGGTTCGGGTTCACTCGAGTTAGGCGAGAGTAGGAAAGGAGAAGGTGGAGGTGAAGAAGGGGATGGCTTGGGGAGATGGCGGCGCTGCGGTGGAGGCCCACCAGCGGTGGTGCGTCGATACGAGGGGAGCGGCCAGAGTTAGGGATTACGACATTTTTTTTTATTATTTTATTTCTTCAGATTGGGAAAAATGAACGGGGAGGGGGGGTTAAGTTGAAGAGGGTTGACCTTTTTTTTTTTTATATATATATATATATATTTAATCTATTTAATCTCAAAAAAAGTCACGTTTTCATTCGAACTCTGATTCAAGCCCAACGACTGTCGTCCCTAGCTAATTACCCCTATTCCAAACACAATGAAACATGTATCGCAAGCTGATTCGATTGTTACAATCAGTTTCCCTTGAATTTACTTTTAAATCACTATATTGAATTTTAAACGTATATTTCAAATTACCGGGGGCACAAACTAACTCGAAAAATTCCAGAAAAATATTTTCTAGCTTCGTATTGACGATACGGTCCTAACAAAACTAGTTTCGTCGAATTCTGAGACCGTTAGAAAAATGGCCAATTTCCAGTCGATTAAAATCAACTGAAACTGGTCAAACGCGTTTTCCTTTGCCACGCTCACATATTGATTCGAAAAATTATGAAATTTGAAACCTAGCAATAACTTAACATCACGGACCCAACAAAACTGGTTTCGTCGAAATCCGAGGTCGTTTGCAAAATTGCTATTTTTAAGGGCCTTATATATATAAAAATATATATAAATTCCACAGCGACTATTTCTAATTTTAAACTGGACATATCTTATCATTTCTAAGATGAAATCTCAGTTTGTTAACTTCGTTACAAAGATATAGTTATACAGATTCAAATATTTCTTGTTTCGTTCAATTCTGACTTATATTGAATTCTGTATATTCATTTGAAATTAGAAATCGAATTTTCGAACTACCGCGCCATTTTCTATTCCTTTTATAATTATATATAATTATTATATATTCTAACGACGACGTATATAATATATACGTCGAATTCTATTCAAAATAAATTTTCTCGTCGATATTATTTAAAATAATTCATTTTAAATAATCAAAATTCGCTAAAATGGCCAAAATAAAAATTTTAAACTGGCCCAGATTTTCCGGGTTGTTACAATCTCCCCCACTTAAAACTTTTCGTCCCCGAAAAGGAACAAAGTCGAAAGTGGTTTGATTATTCAACTCTACGCTCGACCTGGCTTCCATTCCCGAACTTTTCAGTTTCTGAGAATTTCTAAAATTTCAAAAATTTGGCTAACACCCTAAATTTTCGAAAAATTTCGCCATAACCTCCCCTGCAATGGGAGCATCGGGGAATTTCAAATAGCTTCCCCGGTCCTTCAGATCTCAAAAAGAAAAAGAAAAAGCCAAGCGGCTAGCCAATAGGCTCACAAAATCATCATCACCCAAACAAAACAGGAAATTATGTTGTAAACATGTACCTATTTGTCGGGCAAACAAATTTTATTCTCTGGCTCTAGCCTCCTTGCTATGACCTGTTCAAGGTAAGTACATATATGCAAGCAAATGCAACCAATTTTCAATATAGTTCAATATTCGATCAAATTAGGCATATTGGTTCAAAATTATCAAACAACTAAACAAACAACACAAACATCAATCAATTAGTGAATTAGAGTTTTCAAATTCATAATTTTGATATATAAGCTAAAATCATGTTTTTTTGATGCCAATTCACAACAATGTGTTCCTAACTATATAAGTTTTGGTTCTCACACCAGTCTAATGGAAATATATAGAAATCACACCTTCGTCACTCGAAAATAAATGCTGATGATGTTTCGAACCACCATCAGAACATTGTCGGGCTACTAGAGTGCGGTTCTATATCTACCCGGTATATTAAAACTTCGAATATACGCGGATCAGACGTATACGCAAAATCTACATATACTGGATTGTCCACATCAATATAAATAAATAATCAACTACGAATAATTGATTTAAATTTTCAAAATAAAATTTGTTTTCACTTTAAAAATATACTCTTCACACTCGTTCTAGGATACTACTGATCCCATCTCTAACGAGTCATTCCCATTGGATATTGCTAATCCAATATCTGATGAATTCTTTCGTATGGTTCTAATGTGTCTTGTTCTCTGCTTTGTAAACCAAAGCTCTGATACCAACTGTGACGGCAAGGAATTTCGCTCGGTCCGAACCAGTCGCTAAACCGACCCAGACCGTTCGAAACGCCCTATCGTTTGAGAACAGGACAAAATAGAACGCATACAGAAGAACATTTCATTGTATATTACAACAATGCATCAGATTACAAGAATATACAGAGTAACAATGAATAAATATTACACAGAAATATCAGAGATTTAAATTACATTTAAATACATAGCAGCGGAAAATAATACAATACACAACTAGAATGAGATATACGGATACAAAGCTTTCCGGATATCGTTCCAGCTGTAAACCAGGATCCTGTGAATATAAATCTGCAAAACCAAAACTACTAGCTGCCCGTGTCGAAAATAAGGGCACCCAGAGTTTAGGTTAAAACAATAAACTCCAGGTCAGTCATGTGACTGGTGTGAGAACTAAAACAGTTATTAATCTTTATTGATAAATCATTAGGTAAATCAAGGGACCACGCCGTATAACACGGAACGGGTTTCCTCCCAAGAATACCAGTGCATAAAACAAACAGCGCAATGCTAAATAAAGAAAAATGAAGCTGTTATAAGACCCAGGTCCCATCACACAATGCAACGCAGCCGAGGATAAGGTTTTCCCTTATAACAGCCAAAGAATGCTTGATACGTTTAAAACAAATCATTTGATACTATTATAAGTGCATAGTGTATAAAACAACTTCAAATCATAAGTATCAATCATAGGCGGCATGAATGGCCCATAACACTATGTCGCCATATATAAGTTTACAATCAAAACCGCAAATGTCGTATTGGAAGTTGGGTTATCATTTATGGTATGAACCGAGGCTAGGGGCAAGATCCTCAATGATTCGAGACGCTCTAGCCCGTGTCTCAGGATCAGAGCTCGAGTGACCCTCGGAGCGACAGGGCCGGTCCACCGATGTGGATTAAAATGCCTGAACATGCGTCTCCCCACCCTTTGGGGCGTAAGCCTGGCCCGTCAGCCGACCAGAAGCATCGGCCGAAACCGATATCACGAGGCGCCTCGCTTTTCAGCAAGTAATAATAAGTAACATCCACATGAGTCAAACTCGTCAGCCAGTTCAAGCACTGACGCCACTCATAACTAGAAAGAAACGCATGCCCTCCCTGAGGTCCGTCTCCCGTTTTTGATTCATACCGGGTGTGATACTCGCGAATCAACGTTACACAAAGCTACGCCACAAAGGCCGTGCTTCGATCATCAACCACAAGACTTTGCTTTTCAACAGAAGCCTTGATCATTTGCCACTTAGGCATGCCACACAGGCAATTCACTCCATGCGATTGATATCCATCAATATATAACCCCTGAGCTCGTACGTCTCAGAGAAGGGCGTTAAGCAAGAGAATAAATTCTCCGCCGCCAAACAGATATGTATTTAATAGAGATCAATCACACGGACTAAAATCCAATGTCAGACACACAGTCCATTTACAAGTCCGTTCTGGGGCTGAACGAAACCGGAGGCACCTAGTACCCCGCATATCCATCGATCTCCAAGTACGTCTGGACGATCACTAACTGTTTCCATCTTCTTGGGTGTACAGCCCAATCAAGATCATCAGTTATCACCCAAACGACGTGAAGACCTCCGGTCTTCGACCATCGTCTTCATCTTCGACTTATCGTCGTATCAGTTATTCAGAATGGGATAAACCCGGTCTTTCCGAATAACTCGCGTATATTTTAAATAAGTGTTACACAAACACAACATACGCCTCATTCCAATTCATTAGTCACTAACCGTAAATTAATCAAGAGAATAATTCCCCAAATATTAACCCCGAAGGCCGAAACCAACATCAGATCAATATCCAGAAAACCATTCTGCTTGGCTAACCGACAGTTAGTTTCTAAATTTCACGTTCAAATCTAATTAAAGATTTAACTATCGCCTGGAGCAAAACTGGTGATACTCCATTCTCGATCTTTTCAATCTAATTAAAGATTCATTAAAACTCCACTTAGTTTTAATCTTTTGACTGGGTTAAAGAATCAGTGTCATTTAAAAACACGGTTCACGATAAACCCAAAATCACATTCATTAATCGTCGGGTTAAAGAACGAGTGTTATTTAAAACACTGTCCACGATAAACCCAAAAATCAATATCGATTCAATTCCAATTAAATGTTATTTAATTGGTACACTTCATTAAATCTGAATAAAAAGATTTAATCTTTTCTCACTTGGGTTCAAGAAGAGTGTTAGTGAAGACACCATTCACGACAAACCCAAATCACGTTCATTAATTATCGGGTTAAAGAACAAGTGTTATTTAAAACACTGTTCACGATAAACCCAAAAATCAATATCAATTCAATTCCAATTGAATGTTATTTAATTGGTACACTTCATTAAATCTAAATAAAAAGATTTAATCATTTCTCAACTGGGTTCAAGAACAGTGTTAATGAAGACACCATTCACGACAAACCCAAATCACATTCGATATTCAATACAAGGCTCTGAATAGAAAATATATCGGCTTATATTCAATATCGAATTCTACGACTAACAAATGTCGTATTGGAAATAACGATATACATATATATCTTTCAAATTTCCATAACAACACCTGTATAATCACGAATTCCAACATCGAAATATTCCGAAGACAATTTCGATTCAAATCCACTCCAATGCAATCATTGGAATTTTGGTTACTTTTAAAACCCTTTTCGAATTCAATTTATTTATTTAAAAATAAATAGAATTATAATTCTAGTTCAAAACTAGTTCATTTCGATAAAAATCCATTTTTATCTTTTCAAATATGGAGTTTTTCATCCCAATTCTTCACAAATCATTTCTTATGATTTTACACAAATTATTACTATTTTTAATAATTTTATCAAGGCCCGTACAGTCGATTTCCATCAATGGCCATCGAACTGCACTTACAGCGACCTTTTTCGAATTTGATTTGGACATAATTCCAAATCCAACCGTTAGATTTCAAATTTCTAATCTTCGTTAGAAAGCTCTTTTCGATACGAACCCAACGGTTCCGGTTTTAGGAGAATCCGACGGTCGGATCTCCCGTAATGTCCGTTTGAAATAAATGGTCGAAATTCGCGAACTGCCGCGGCGCGGCGCGTTCTATTCAGGCCATTATATTATATATAATATATATATAATATATATATCGTCGATTTCTATTTAAAACGAATTATATAAATAGTTTTGAATTCGTTTCGAAAACATTTTTCAACTTCCATTTCAATTCAAATCAAAATTGAATTCTTCTTTATAAATTCGTTTTAAAATCCATTTCTATTCAATTCAAATTTCAATTCAATTTGAATTTATTTCACTTCGCTTTCAATTCAATTCGAATTCGTTTTCAATTCAATTCATTTCGAAATCGTTTTCAATTCAATTCATTTCGAAATCGTTTTCAATTCAATTCGAATTCGTTTTCAATTCAATTCATTTCGAAATCGTTTTCAATTCGATTCATTTCGAAATCGTTTTCAATTCAATTCGAATTCGTTTTCAATTCAATTCATTTCGAAATCGTTTTCAATTCAATTCGAATTCGTTTTCAATTCAATTCATTTCGAAATCGTTTTCAATTCAATTCATTTCAAAATCGTTTTCAATTCAATTCGAATTCGTTTTCAATTCAATTCATTTCGAAATCGTTTTCAATTCAATTCGAATTCGTTTTCAATTCAATTCATTTCGAAATCGTTTTCAATTCAATTCGAATTCGTTTTCAATTCAATTCATTTCGAAATCGTTTTCAATTCAATTCGAATTCGTTTTCAATTCAATTCATTTCGAAATCGTTTTCAATTCAATTCATTTCAAAATATTCGATTTCGAAATCACTTTTCAATATTCATTTTAAAATGAATAAAATCGATATAAATATCGTTCACGTCAAAATGGCGTCAATCTAATCCTCACGGCTTCACATATTTCTATTTTCAAATATTCTATTTCAAATATTTCTATTTCAAATATTTCTTTTTTTTTTTGAAACTGGAATGAGGCCCAATCAATTACCATATAATTGTTAATTATATGGATTTTCTACAACACATGTATATATCAACAACGATGAATAATCAACCATCAACCAAAGTGCACTACACTGTATAAGCATCAAATATAGACATTTAACGCTTATAGCAGCTTGTCAATCTATCGATCGACATATTTAATCAATCAGGATGAGTGAACTTCAAATTTCATCCTAACACCCGTGTGGGGTTTCAAACAATCAAACACATATTTTATTTGTGCAGTTAGGCGATGTGTAAAATTTATCGACCCAATCAACGTCATTCAAATAGGTGTACATAAACAAACCGTCTGGTTTGTAAATGAATATTTATTTATTCACATTCACGTTAAAAATTATATTTTTAACGATAAAACATTTTATTTCAACATATGAATTTCTATTCAATTCATTTACACAATAAAATGATATTTTTATTTTCTAACATATTTTAGAAAATTTCGGCGGTATAACGGCACGATACTAGAAACGGGACAAGGCCTAGCCTTATCCCCGGTCTAGTGAAGGCCCACGCCATTCACACATCAATCAAATCAATTCATTTCACCAAAACAATCCAATCCAAATCAAATAATCTAACCAACTACACAACCAATCAAACAAGTCCATGGTTTGTGGACGGGTGTCGGGTGCTTCTAATAAGCACCGTCTGCATCCTAGTATATATATATAACTAGAAAAATAGAATTTGAGTGAGAAGTTCTCACTTATAGCTATCCTAGCTCCAAGGCTCTTCGTTGATAGAAATCTTCATCGCTATCGCATCTTCGTCATCTTCGTTGCCCGCTTTCACTACCTATGTAAAAATCGAATTTTTCTTATGCTATTCAATATATAAAAATCGAATTTTTCTTATGCTATTCAATATATAAAAATCGAATTTTTACTAATATTGATTTCGCCTTTTCCATTTCAAAGATCTAATCTTTTCCTTTACTTTTTAAAGTTTAAATCTTTTACCTATTTAAAGTTTTTACCTTTGAACAAAATCAGTTTTTATCATTATAAAAAAAATCAGTTTTTGAACTTAAAAAAAAAATCAGTTTTTGAACATGTAAAAAAATCAGTTTTTGAACTTATAAAAAATCAGTTTTTGAACTTATAAAAAATCAGTTTTACTTTGTTAATAAAAAAAACAGTTTTACTTTGTAAATAAAATAGTTTTTCTTTGTAAATAAAATAGTTTTAACATACATAATAAAAATCAGTTTTTCAGTTTTATTTAAAAATCAGTTTTAAATTCTTTAAAAAAAAAAAATAGTTTTACTTTCTTTAAAAAAAAACAGTTTTCTTTTTTTTAAAAAAACAGTTTTAAACTAATTAAAATCCAGAAATTAGCAAAACAAAAATAAAATAAAAATAAACTAAATTAAATTCTCACTTGCGAAGTGGAGGGAAGAAGCAGGCGGCGTCGGCGGCAGGCTCCAGGGGGCGTCGCGATGTGGTGTTCGAGGTGGAGGCGGTAGGGGTCTGCGGTAGTTTTGGTTCGGGTTCACTCGAGTTAGGCGAGAGTAGGAAAGGAGAAGGTGGAGGTGAAGAAGGGGATGGCTTGGGGAGATGGCGGCGCTGCGGTGGAGGCCCACCAGCGGTGGTGCGTCGATACGAGGGGAGCGGCCAGAGTTAGGGATTACGACATTTTTTTTTTATTATTTTATTTCTTCAGATTGGGAAAAATGAACGGGGAGGGGGGGGTTAAGTTGAAGAGGGTTGACCTTTTTATATATATATATATATATATATATATATATATATATATATATATATATTTAATCTATTTAATCTCAAAAAAAGTCACGTTTTCATTCGAACTCTGATTCAAGCCCAACGACTGTCGTCCCTAGCTAATTACCCCTATTCCAAACACAATGAAACATGTATCGCAAGCTGATTCGATTGTTACAATCAGTTTCCCTTGAATTTACTTTTAAATCACTATATTGAATTTTAAACGTATATTTCAAATTACCGGGGGCACAAACTAACTCGAAAAATTCCAGAAAAATATTTTCTAGCTTCGTATTGACGATACGGTCCTAACAAAACTAGTTTCGTCGAATTCTGAGACCGTTAGAAAAATGGCCAATTTCCAGTCGATTAAAATCAACTGAAACTGGTCAAACGCGTTTTCCTTTGCCACGCTCACATATTGATTCGAAAAATTATGAAATTTGAAACCTAGCAATAACTTAACATCACGGACCCAACAAAACTGGTTTCGTCGAAATCCGAGGTCGTTTGCAAAATTGCTATTTTTAAGGGCCTTATATATATAAAAATATATATAAATTCCACAGCGACTATTTCTAATTTTAAACTGGACATATCTTATCATTTCTAAGATGAAATCTCAGTTTGTTAACTTCGTTACAAAGATATAGTTATACAGATTCAAATATTTCTTGTTTCGTTCAATTCTGACTTATATTGAATTCTGTATATTCATTTGAAATTAGAAATCGAATTTTCGAACTACCGCGCCATTTTCTATTCCTTTTATAATTATATATAATTATTATATATTCTAACGACGACGTATATAATATATACGTCGAATTCTATTCAAAATAAATTTTCTCGTCGATATTATTTAAAATAATTCATTTTAAATAATCAAAATTCGCTAAAATGGCCAAAATAAAAATTTTAAACTGGCCCAGATTTTCCGGGTTGTTACAGTTATTAAGGTTTGAAGTTCGTATACGCGCAGGGAGAATATATATATATATATATATATATATATATATATTGGATTCAATACTTCAGATATAGGTCCAAAAAGTCAAAAATGGGTTCGAAATTCAAAATCAGCCAAAACAGGCTGGGCGGGAAAATTCCCGCCAGAGGGTGTCAACCCCCTCTAGGGGTATCGACCCCCCCCCCAATCAAGGCAAAATACTTTGTTTTGTATCTGGATGACGAGCCAGTTACGAATTTCTGAGTCGTAAGACTACGTGGCGACTTTTGATTGGCCTGATGACGCATTCTCTTGGACTGGATGGTTTAGATGGATCCTATGTTGATCTAAAGGCTCTTAATAATCCTAGTCATCTATATATACACTCATAACCCAACCCTAATTCTATTGCTCAAAAGGTATGGTGCCATCATGCTGTTCATCCCCAAACTAGCCTAGCCGTCATTCTTCAACCTAAATTCAAGAGTAAAATTAGAGAGCCTCAAATCAAATTAGAAGATTAGTTTTGCTACAACAACAACGATTCAATTATCTTTTCTTAATCCTAGCAAGGTAAGTTCATGTTATTTTCAGATTTAAACACCTAATAGTAATCTTGGCATGTAATAAAATGAATCTAAGTCTATGCTTGATGATGAGGCAATCTTTTCAGATTTACACCTATCTTTCTATTGAATCTATGATTTTACATGCCTAAGAAGTTATTATATCAATTCAGTTATGCCTATCTTTGTTGAACATTGAATATATAATCCTTTTTGGTTCATGATGTTATTCTTATGCCTGCGATAATGATTGTATCAGCTTATTCAAGAATCTACCTTTGTTGGATCTAAATTTTTTGTATTACGTTTGTTATTATTACATGCCTATTTTTATGCCTATTCTTATTTTATGCTCCTTCTCTCTCTCTCTCTGTTTCTCTTCCCCTATTTTCTTTTCCTTTTATGAACCTGGGTTACCTTCGAACCTAAGCTGAAATCGTGAAATATGAACGATTGGAATGTGGGGAATATTTGGGTATAACCTATTTTGGTGAAATAATTGGGCATAACATATTTGGTGAAATTGTTGGGCATAACTTGTAATTGATATTTGGGAATAATCTATTTGGTAATAGTGGAACATAATTTGTAACTTGTGATTTCAGACATAATTGTTATTGTTGCGAACTTGGGGGAAATTTGAAATATTAAATCTAGATTGGGTGTAACTATTGGTTGAGACGCCAATCATAATGCATATTGTGATTTTGGGGCATGACTATTATTGCAAATTTGGGAAGATTGGGTGTAACCTATTTTGAGTAATAACTTGTAATTGAATTTGTGAGGCAAAACTTGCAATTGGCTTTGTTGGGCATAACTTGAGAATTGGAAAATGACTAGTTTTGTGAATTTGGGATAATTAGCATATAAAATCTAGACTTGGACATGTATGGTAAATAGGTAAATTGGCTAAAAGATGAACATGCCTAACCCCAGGTTAGATTGAGTTGCGGTGTAGGGCTGCCCGGAATCGCCCGGCACATCCAGTGACCGCAACAACATATCTAATATGAGAGGTTAGCGCATTAAGCCCAAAACCTGAGGTTAGAATGAGTTTGCGGTCGAAGTCTGCTTGGAACCGCCCGACACATCCAACAACCGCAAACAACAGTTCTAATGTGAGAGGTTATGGCATTAATGAATGAATTAATGCTAATGAACATGGTTAAGTTAATAGGAAACACTTAATCAAACTCAACATGATGAATGAGTAGGGTTAAGTTACCCAATATAACATGATGAACGAGTGGGGTTAAGTTAAGGGGAAACACTTAACCAATATAACATGATGAATGAATAGGGCTAAGTTAATAGGAAACACTTAACCAATACAACATGATGAATGGGAAGGGTTAAGTTAATAAGAAACACTTAACCAATATGACATGTTAGGTGGGTGGGTTAAGTTAACATGGACAAGAAGACAACTTAACCAATATTATATGAACAAAGTGGATAGGGTTAAGGCAAGCTTAACCAATAATACATATGGACTT
The DNA here is from genome assembly GCA_030737875.1 of Allium sativum. Lineage (NCBI taxonomy): Eukaryota > Viridiplantae > Streptophyta > Magnoliopsida > Asparagales > Amaryllidaceae > Allium > Allium sativum. Next base: position 413,891,209 of record CM060913.1, on the reverse strand, counting down.
GATAAGGGGAAGGGTTAAGTAAATCTTGGGTAAGTGGGTAATATTAGTATATATAGGCCCACAAACTTAACCGTTGAATAAACATGCGTGAATTCAATGAGAAGGTTAAGTAACATATGAATAGGCAACACATAACCAGTACAGCATGTTAATTAAGCAAATGGGTGGGGTTAAGTTAAATTGAGAACACTTAACCATTATAACATGTTGATTAGGAAACCCTGGTAACGGGGACCCATTTCAGCAGTAACCCACATAGATGTATCATGGTACCCTGAGCCAGGCAGGGTAGGGCACGATTACTGGGCTGATTATAAGCGGTCAAAATAGCGGCGGGTGGTGCAGCAGTGTAGTTCCAATGGAGTATGGGCATGCACGTGCTCCGAAATGGAAAAGCAGGCACTGGGCATCAGTAGTATACACTGTGCATCTTGAATCGTGTCGGGTTGCCATCATGGGAATTGATACACCCCATGATGGGGCCAGCACATGTATCTACATACAAGCGGGGTCGAATGACACAAGTAATGAATACATACAAGCGGGGCCGAATGACACAAGTAATGAATACATACAAGCGGGGCTGAATGACATAAGTAATGAATACATACAAGCGGGGCTGAATGACACAAGTAATGAATACGTACAAGTGGGGCCGAATGACATAAATAATGAATACATACAAGCGGTGTTGAATGACACAAGTAATAAATGAATACAAGTAGGGAGCCGGTCAATAAGGTATTAAGGTTACATTTAACATATCCATGGCAATTAGGCAAATAGAGGTGGGATCCTCATAATAGATGTAGATCTGAAGGCTACCATAACTGTGGGGATTGGGATCACATTATCATTTTATATAGATTATTAGTTGGGACACTAGTTAGGTTATGCAGAGATATAGAAATCAGAATAACAGGGTATTAGCAAAGCAAAGAAAGAGTAGAAGCGCATTCAGTTTACCTTGCCTTATCATATATTATGCTAATCTTATCTTGTTCTCCCTGTTATCACGGTATTGTCTTATATTTAATTTATTCATGTCATGTTACTTTTACCTGTTTACATACTGAAAATCACTGGACTTACCAGGCTTTATGTCTGACTTGTTTTCTTTTATCTTCTTTTCTTCCGTTTCTCCCCATAGGTAGTCAGGAAGGGAATAGCTCAGCTTAGTCTGGACCGTTTCTCTTTCCAAGCTTGAAGATTCTTTGATGTATTGCTTGGATCCTCTTATCTTTTGCTATGGCTGTGTTTGCACTTTAATTTGGGGACTTATGCTACTTTGCTATGTTGTATGCTTCTTATATACTTGGAAGTTTTTGAATCAAGACAGAAGTTTTATGTAGTACTTTTAAGTATGATTAAGTCAATTATTGTTAAAGCTTGACTGAACTACGTTGCTTATAAAATGACTTTGTTTTCCACTGCGTTATTTTTCTGTCTTGTAATTTATCTGCATCTTTTACCTATAACGCTTCACTGAAGTTAATGCATTCCCTTTGATATGACATTAATGGAGGTGGAGTGTTACAATGGGGGCAGCCGTATGGGAATTATTTGTCCGATATTGGGATATTATGGAGGTGAAGGTAAGTGTATTAATTTTTTTTTTAAATACAAAAATATATATGTTTGATAACTAACCTATCAAAATTTAAATGTACATGCAAACTCGGAAAGAAACTCTGCAAACAGAATGTGAATCCAGTCGCTCATCAAGGAGGATCTATATCATTTCAACAGTATATGCAGGAGTTGGTAAATTTTATAAATATGGATTATAAAAAATAATATGTTATATAAAATTGAATGTGTAATAATTGTACGTAATAATCAACTTCAGGAGGCTGAGGGGCATGGTCTAGTCTCGTATATGAACTTGTTCACTCGTACGCATGCTAACGAGCATGTCAATCTAGATATGACTGTCTTATATACATACACGATGACAAATCTAGTATAGCCATGTAAGATTTAATTTTATGTAATAATATTTGTAGTAATTGTTAAACTGTAATAAAATAAGATATCATGATATTAATTTTATGTACATTCTTATTTGGTCTTGCAGGCCAAGTTTATGGAGTAGCGCTTACAGCGTCTATCTGAGATTGGATGAGAGAAGCTTACACTAATGAGGAGGACGTTATATCCCAGTTAGTGATGGATCCATCAATGCGGAACATACTTATGGCTTTGGAAATCAAGTGCTAAATGATTTTTTCCTTAATTTAATTTTATTTTAGAAATAAAATAACACTTATGAGTTATAGGTAATTAATATAATCGCACATGATTAAAAGGATTTTTAAATAATTGTTGTAGGCTAGCAGTCAGAGACTTAGTAGGATGACTAGAGCTGATATAGACTAGCAGGGATTGAGGAGTTGAGGTCTAGGGTGGCGTAGCTTGAGGACCAGAATCGCCGCGAGGCCATTGAAATTACTTAGCTTCTAGACCAACGTTTGGCCGAGTTCGCGCAGCAGTACGGCCCCTTTCCATCTTCAGCTGGCTCTGCAGGTTCTGGAGAGGATGATCAGTGACTGAGTGCGAGGTAGGTTTTTTTAGGGCAATGTACATATGACTTATGATTGACATGGCTATGGGTCGTTTTTTATATGTATTATGATGGTACAAGTTGATGGTAGTGTTTGATGATAAACTTGTTGTAGGAGACTTGATATTAGACTTAATATATATATTTATTGTTATTATTATGGTAAACTAGTGTGTACAAATTTATGTATAATTAGTAGTTTGAGTTTGTAGTGAAATTTTTGTGTTTTTGTTGATATAATTAGTGGTTTGGGTTATATATTGTTGTTGAGTTAATGGTTTTATGAGAAATATAGCTGGAAGGCTAAATAGCAGCTGTAATAAAAAAAAATGCAGGTTTTCCTTTGGCTATCCACGGCTTATTGGCAGTTTGAATATGCAACGGTTTTCGATGGCTTGCAACGGTTTATTGGCATTGTGTATGTAACGGTTTTCGACGGCTACCGACGGCGATGCATGCCATTGGAAACTGACACTAACCGATTGGAATTACAATCGACAGGCTGTGTCGATAGTCGTTGAAAAATCTGTTCCCCGACGCCTTAAAAAGTGACGGTTATTTCCGACGATCGGCGACAGCCGACGACCGTTTTGAGCGATCAGAAATAGCCTGTTTTCTTGTAGTGTTTATTTCCAACCACCCCAATATATCATATATATCAAAACAGCTCCATTTTGAGTATATACATCCTAATCACACTCATATATACCCAAATATAATATGAAATCCAAATAATACACATAAAGTCCAATATACATAACATAAACCAATATTTACAGACATCCAACAAACCGACGTCATCAAATCAAAGTAAGCCACCATCCAACAAAATGTCTAAACCATCATCACCACCACAACAACAGCGCATACAAACCATCACAATGTATCAATCAAATCCTCATCCACTCAAAGTAGGTATGTGTAACGGCCCTCCCCCACCATCCGATTGGAATCGATTATTAAACCGACCTAAACCGATCAAAAAGTAAGATTGTTATGAGAACACAACGCATTGGACAAAGAAAAAGAGAACTTTTCTTTGCTTTAATAACAACTTTACGTCGGCGTACAAGATATCAGAGTACGAAAAAAAGAGATACACAGCGGAAAAATAAACATCAGAGAATAAATTACAAAACAGCGAAAACAAAAGTACATGAATACATAAATACAATGTACAACAGAAAACATCAACCAACACAGTGGAAGATTAAAAAATAATCTAGGGAACAGTTCCAGCCATAATCCAGGATCCTATTAAAGAATATCTGCAAATCCAAAACTACTGGTTGTCCGTTTGGAAAATATGGGCACCCAGAGTTTAGGTGGGGAAAAATAAACTCCAGGTCAATCATTGGACTACTGTGAGAACTAAAAACAATTATTATACTTTATTTTAAAGCTGGGTAAATCACAGGACCACGCCGTATGACATAGAACGGGTTTATTCCACATGAATGCCATAAAAACAAAACTCACAATGCTTTTTGAAAAAAATGAAGCTATTATAAGACTCAGGTCCCATCACACAATGAAAGCACAAGCCAGATGATAGAGTTTTAACTTATAATAGCCAAACATGCTTGATATGCAAAATTTCCCTTTTATTACTGCTAGTGTATAGTGTGGAAACAATTTTGAAAATATATGTATCAATCTTAGACGGCATAATACCACATCCGATTATTTTGCCATATAGGTTTACAACTGAAAACGCAAGGTTCATATTGAAATTGGATTTTCATCATGAGCCTAGGCAAAGGATCTTCCTTATCGGAACTTCAAAACATATCAAGAAAAATGTCTAAGGGAATAATGCATCCCATTGGAGCGGCAAGGCCGGTCAATTGTACGTCACTGATTAGTATTTCCTAACAATATGTTTCCCGGTCCTATTGAACCTCTTGGTCAGTACGTCGACCACCATAGCCTTGTGCAGCCAAATCTGAGGTCCTCAATTCCAACATCCACATAAGTAAATTGTCTGGGCTCCATACCATGGCAACACTTCTAACTTAAAAGGAATGCATGTCCTCCATACGGTCCTTTATCCCATTGTTGGCTCATATCGAGGAGTGAAGCTCATGAGTTAACGCCTTGGCACAAAGCTATGCTATATTAGCTAGGCTTTGATCATCATCTACAAAGCTCTAGTTTTCAACAAAATCTTCGATCACCACATCTCAGCATGCCACGTTGTCAATCCATATTATACTATTGATGTTAACTAATATATAACCTCTAAGCTTATACTTCTCAAAGAAGGGTGTTAAGCTAAGAGAATAAATTCTCTGCCACCAAATAGATATTATTTAGTAGAGATCAATTAATATAGCATAAAACACAATGTCAGACATAAAATTCATTTGCAAGTCCGTTCTGGGTCTGAATGGAACCACAGGCACCTTATTCCTTGTCTCATATGTCCAATACAAGAGAGAGGTCCTCGTATATCCGATCGATCTCTAAGTACGTTTGGACAATCACCACTTATTACCTCATCTTGGGTGTACGGCCCAATCGAGACATCGGCAATAGCCCAAATGATGTGAAGATCTCCGGTCTTCAACCCACATCTTCATATCTTCAACTTTTAATCGTTATATCAGTTTTTCAGAATGGGTTAAACCCGATCTTGTCAAATAACTCGCGCATCTTTAAAATCAAGTGATATGTAAAGACATAAATACATCACATTTCATTCCAGAATATTCTTTTATTCAAATATTCTTTACATTGGGAATTATTCCCATAAATCCTATTTAAGATTTACATCATTTAAATTCATTGTTTAAATCTTTCTTGGAAATCATTTCAAAAGATTATATAATATGTTTTCACACTTTAATGTTTTTAAGCCTTATCGAGAATGTTGATATTTACATGAAAGATAATATCTCGTACCGTTATCCCATTCCCAACCTATTCATCCTATGGAGTCAAAGCTGGTGGTACTCCATATGTGACACCAATTATTTAAACTACATTTCAAATCTAATTAAAGTTTCATTAAAACTCCAACTTAGTTTTAATATCTAACAATCATTATTTAATGATTAAACTTTAGGAAATTAATTCTGTCTTTAACTGGGTTAAAGAACAAATGTCATTTAAAACATCGTTCATGATTAACCCGAAATCAACTCCCATTTAAAATGGAATCCCCATGGAAATCGTATTAGTTTATAATCGATATAAATTTCTGTATCAAACTAATACTATAAGTGGAATAATGACATGTAAAGACCCGCAACTTCCCCGTAAAGGAAAGCGTCGGATAGTTCGAGAACAAACCACAGCAGAACGCATACAGAAGGACATTTCATTGTATATTACAACAATGCATCAGATTACAAGAATATACAGAGTATAAACGAATATTACACAGAAATATCAGAGATTTAAATTACATTTAAATACATAGCAGCGGAAAATAATACAATACACAACTAGAAGAGATATACGGATACAAAGCTTTCCGGATATCGTTCCAGCTGTAAACCAGGATCCTGTGAATATAAATCTGCAAAACCAAAACTACTAGCTGCCCGTGTCAAAATAAGGGCACCCAGAGTTTAGGTTAAAACAATAAACTCCAGGTCAGTCATGGGACTGGTGTGAGAACTAAAACAGTTAATCTTTATTTTCAAAGTTAGGTAAATCAAGGGACCACGCCGTATAACACGGAACGGGTTTCCTCCCAAGAATACCAGTGCATAAAACAAACAGCGCAATGCTAAATAAAGAAAAATGAAGCTGTTATAAGACCCAGGTCCCATCACACAATGCAACGCAGTCGAGGATAGGGTTTTCCCTTATAACAGCCAAAGAATGCTTGATACGTTTTAAAACAAATCATTTGATACTATTATAAGTGTATAAAACAACTTCAAATCATAAGTATCAATCATAGGCGGCATAAGCGCCCCATCCCACTATGTCGCCATATATAGGGTTACAATTAAAACCGCAAATGTCACGTATTTGGAAATTGGATTTCCATCTATGAACCGAGGCAAAAGATAGTCCTCAACCTATTCGTGACTCTCTAGCCCGAGCCACCGGCAAGTACTCAGTCAAGCCTTGGAGCGACAGGGCCGGTCCACCGATGTGGATTAAAATGCCTGAACACTACGTCTCCCCACCCAATGGGGTGTAAGTCTGGTCCGTCAGCCGACCAGAATGCATTCGGCCGAAACCGATATAACCGAGGCGCCTCGCAACCGCAACAACCACATAAGTCAAACTCGTCAGGGCGTGTAAAACCACTGACGCCACTTCTAGCTAGAAAGAAACGCAAGTCCTCCCTGAGGTCCGTCTCCCGTTTTTGGTTCATACCGGGTGTGAAACACGCGAGGTAAACGTTACACAAAGCTACGCCACAAAGGCCGTGCTTTGATCATCACCACAAGACTTTGCTTTTCAACAGAAGCCTTGATCATTTGCATCTTAGCATGCCACACAGGCAAGCCATCCTATGCAACCGATATCAGTCACACAGAATGAAATCCGATGTCAGACACACAGTCCATTTACAAGTCCGTTCTGGGTCTGAACGAAACCGGAGGCACCTAGTACCCCGCATATCCATCGATCTCCAAGCACGTCTGGACGATCACTAACTGTTTCCATCTTCTTGGGTGTACAGCCCAATCAAGATCATCAGTTATCACCCAAACGACGTGAAGACTTCCGGTCTTCGACTATCGTCTTCATCTTCGACTTATCGTCGTATCAGTTATTCAGAATGGGATAAACCCGGTCTTCCCGAATAACTCGCGTATATTTTATAAAAGTGTTACACAAACACAACATACGCCTCATTCCAATTCATTAGTCACTAACCGTAAATTAATCAAGAGAATAATTCCCCAAATATTAACCCCGAAGGCCGAAACCAACATCAGATCAATATCCAGAAAACCATTCTGCTTGGCTAACCGACAGTTAGTTTCTAAATTTCACATTCATAGGGAAAGATTCCCATTAATTTTATAAAAGATAAATTCCTTGAATTTATTCTTTAATCCATTTTTGAATATCAATTCAAACTAGTCGGGATTAGCGAACCTTACCGAAGTAATCATTTGTTTTAATTTCCCAATCCCAACCTATTCATCCCATGAAGTAAAACTGGTAATACTTCATATCTAACACCACAGTGTTATCGGTAAATTCAATTACCATTTCACGTTCAAATCTAATTAAAGATTTAACTATCGCCTGGAGCAAAACTGGTGATACTCCACTTTCGATCATTTCAATCTAATTAAAGATTCATTAAAACTCCACTTAGTTTTAATCTTCGACTGGGTTAAAGAATCAGTGTCATTTAAAACACGGTTCACGATAAACCCAAAATCACATTCATTAATTATCGGGTTAAAGAACGAGTGTTATTTAAAACACTGCTCACGATAAACCCAAAAATCAATATCAATTCAATTCCAATTAAATATTATTTAATTGGTACACTTCATTAAATCTAAATAAAAAGATTTAATCTTTTCTCAACTGGGTTCAAGAATAGTGTTAGTGAAGACACCATTCACGACAAACCCAAATCACATTCGATATTCAATACAAGGCTCTGAATAGAAAATATATCGGCTTATATTCAATATCGAATTCTACGACTAACAAATGTCGTATTGGAAATAACGATATCAATATATATCTTTCAAATTTCCATAACAACACCTGTATAATCACGAATTCCAACATCGAAATATTCCGAAGACAATTTCGATTCAAATCCACTCCAATGCAATCATTGGAAATTTTGGTTATTTTTAAAACCCTTTTCGAATTCAATTTATTTATTTAAAAATAAATAGAATTATAATTCTAGTTCAAAACTAGTTCATTTCGATAAAAATCCATTTTTATCTTTTCAAATATGGAGTTTTTCATCCCAATTCTTTCTAAATCATTTCTTATGATTTTACACAAATTATTGCTATTTTTAATAATTTTATCAAGGCCCATACAGTCGATTTCCATTAACGGCCATCGAACTGCACTTACAGCGACCTTTTTCGAATTTGATTTGGACGTATCTCCAAATCCAACCGTTAGATTTCAAATTTCTAACATTCATTAGAAAGCTCTTTTCGATACGAACCCAACGGTTCCGGTTTTAGGAGAATCCGACGGTCGGATCTCCCGTAATGTCCGTTCGAAATAAATGGTCGAAATTCGCGAACTGCCGCGACGCGGCGCGTTCTATTCAGGCCATTATATTATATATAATATATATAATATATATTTCGTCGATTTCTATTTAAAACGAATTATATAAATAGTTTTGAATTCGTTTCAAAAACATTTTCAACTTCCATTTCAATTCAAATCAAAATTGAATTCTTCTTTATAAATTCGTTTCAAAATCCATTTCCATTCAATTCAAATTTCAATTCAATTTGAATTTATTTCACTTCGCTTTCAATTCAATTCGAAATCGTTTTCAATTCAATTCATTTCGAAATCGTTTTCAGTTCAATTCATTTCGAAATCGTTTTCAGTTCAATTCATTTCGAAATCGTTTTCAGTTCAATTCATTTCGAAATCGTTTTCAATTCAATTCATTTCGAAATCGTTTTCAATTCAATTCATTTCGAAATCGTTTTCAATTCAATTCATTTCGAAATCGTTTTCAATTCAATTCATTTCGAAATCGTTTTCAATTCAATTCATTTCGAAATCGTTTTCAATTCAATTCATTTCGAAATCGTTTTCAATTCAATTCATTTCGAAATCGTTTTCAATTCAATTCATTTCGAAATCGTTTTCAATTCAATTCATTTCGAAATCGTTTTCAATTCAATTCATTTCGAAATCGTTTTCAATTCAATTCATTTCGAAATCGTTTTCAATTCAATTCATTTCGAAATCGTTTTCAATTCAATTCATTTCGAAATCGTTTTCAATTCAATTCATTTCGAAATCGTTTTCAATTCAATTCATTTCGAAATCGTTTTCAATTCAATTCATTTCGAAATCGTTTTCAATTCAATTCATTTCGAAATCGTTTTCAATTCAATTCATTTCGAAATCGTTTTCAATTCAATTCATTTCAAAATATTCGATTTCGAAATCACGTTTCAATATTCATTTTAAAATGAATAAAATCGATATAAATATCGTTCACGTCAAAATGGCGTCAATCTAATCCTCACGGCTTCACATATTTCTATTTTCAAATATTCTATTTCAAATATTTCTATTTCAAATATTTCTATTTCAAATATTTCTTTTTTTCTCGAAACTGGAATGAGGCCCAATCAATTACCATATAATGTTAATTATATGGATTTTCTACAACACATGTATATATCAACAATGATGAATAATCAACCATCAACCAAAGTGCACTACACTGTATAAGCATCAAATATAGACATTTAACGCTTATAGCAGCTTGTCAATCAATCGATCGACATATTTAATAAATCAGGATGAGTGAACTTCAAATTTCATCCTAACACCCGTGTGGGGTTTCAAACAATCAAACACATATTTTATTTGTGCAGTTAGGCGATGTGTAAAATTTATCGACCCAATCAACGTCATTCAAATAGGTGTACATAAACAAACCGTTTGGTTTGTAAATGAATATTTATTTATTCACATTCACGTTAAAAATTATATTTTTAACGATAACACATTTTATTTTAACATATGAATTTATATTCAGTTCATTCGTTAAATAAAATGCTATTTTTATTTTTCTAACTTATTTTAGAAAATTTCGGCGGCATAACGGCACGATACTAGAAACGGGACAAGGCCTAGCCTTATCCCCGGTCTAGTGAAGGCCTACGCCATTCACACATCAATCAAATCAATTCGTTATGCAAACCATAAACTTTGGAGTAAGGGTCTAACCTAGCCTTACTCCTTCGCCTTATAACGGCGCACGTCTAATCCTAACCAATTTATCGATTCGATTTTTCACACCACAAACCACATTCAAACCAATATCACAATCAATCACCAAACAGTCAAACAAACAAGTCCATGGTCTGTGGACGGGTGTCGGGTGCTACTAAGCACCGTCTGCATCCTAGTATATATATAACTAGAAAAATAAATTGAAGGGTGAGAAATTCTCACCTTTAGCTATCCAACCATCTCGACTCTTCTTTTGCAGAAGTCTTCGTCGTTTCGCCTTTTTGTCACCTTCGTTGCTGCTTTCACTACATACGTAAAAATCACATTTTTACTTCGCTATTCAATATATAAAAATCGAATTTTTAGTTCGAAGTTCAATATATAAAAATCGAATTTTTATTTCAAAGTTCAATATATAAAAATCGAATTTTTATTACAGAGTTCAATATATAAAAATCGAATTTTTAGTTCGAAGTTCAATATATAAAAATCGAATTTTTATTTCGCCATTCAATATAAAAAAACTAATTTTTATTCTTCGCTTTCATATATAAAGATCTAAATTTTCTCCTATTTCTTTTCAAAACAAATGTTGATTTTCTTTTCAAAACAAATGTTGATTTTCTTTTCAAAACAAATGTTGATTTTCTTTTCAAAACAAATGTTGATTTTCTTTTCATAACAAATGTTGGTTTTCTTTTCAAAACAAATGTTGATTTTCTTTTCAAAACAAATGTTGATTTTCTTTTCAAAACAAATGTTGATTTTCTTTTCAAAACAAATGTTGATTTTCTTTTCAAAACAAATGTTGATTTTCTTTTCAAAACAAATTTATATATACTTCAAAAACAATCAACAAGGTATATGATTGTAAATAATAACAATAAAAGAAGAAATAAACCACCTTCATCCCCGATTATCACGCTTAAGACGTTTGCTTCGAAGAACTCATCCATTAGCACTTCAACCCGCCCGCAATCCGAGGTGCCGAAGTCTGATCGGAGGCGTCCCCCTCCTGCGCCTCGACGGTGCTTGTCAGCACTGGCCACCGCTGCCAGTTCGGCGGTCCTCAGGCGGAGGAAATCGAGCTCGAACCTCGATTTGGGCATTGGGGGGGTGGTGTTGTTTACACGGGGGAGGAGGAGAGAGGGGGAGTGCGGCCTGACGGGGTGGGGTCCGTGGGTGGTGGCGCGGTCCGATGGAGGTGGGCGGCGGCTATACAAGGGGCGACGGAGGTTATCGAGGAAGGGGCGGGTTTTAGGTTTTTTTTCTTTTTTTTTTTCCTCTTTCTGTTAAACGAAAACGGGGGGGGGGGCCAATGAAGAAAAAGGGGGGAAACGAAAATTAAAATAATATATTTTTTTTTTCATTAATTAATTATTTAATTTTGGTAAAAAGGTTGACTTTTACATATGTCCTCGAAACAAGGCCTACCGCCTGTCGTCCATAGCGTTTTACCCCCATTCCGAACACAATGGGATATGTATCGTACGTTGATTTGATCGTTTCGATCAGTTTCCGTTAAAATCAACATATAACTCTATATATTGAATTTGAACGCGCATTTCAATTTACCGGGGTCGCATACTAACTAGAAAAATTCCAGAAAAATATTTTCTAGCTTCGTATTGACAATACGGTCCTAACAAAACTAGTTTCGTCGAATTCTGAGACCGTTAGAAAAATGGCCATTTTTCAGTCGATTAAAATCAACTAAAACTGGTCAAATGCGTTTTCCTTTGCCACGCTCACATATTGATTCGAAAAATTATGAAATTTGGAATCTAGCAATAACTTAACATCACGGACCCAACAAAAGTGGTTTCGTCGAAATCCGAGGTCGTTTGCAAAATGTCCATTTTTAAGGGCCTGAATTCCATAGCGACTATTCAGAATTTTCAACTGGACATATCTTTTTATTCCCGCTATGAAATCTTGATCTTTCGGATTTGTTGGAAAGATATTATCAAATAGATCCTAATGTTTTCGGTTTCACTAAAATCCGGATTGTTTTGCACCCGGTACATTCAATTGAAGTTTGAAATCGAATTATCGAACTACCGCGCCATTTTCAATTCTGTTTATAATTATATATAAATATTTATATTCTAACGACGACGCGTATAATATATACGTTCGAATTATATTCAAAATAAATTTCTCGTCGATATTATTTAAAATAATTCATTTTAAATAATCAAAATTCGCTAAAATGGCCAAAATAAAAATTTCAAACTGGCTCGCATTTTACGGGTTGTTACATGACAAAACCTTTTAAATTCCATAAATAATAAAGTTCTTCTTCATAGAGGCTCATCTTGATTATCACTAAATCGAATTCCATTTAATTCCAATTTAATTTATTAAATTGAAAATTTTCACTTAGGAAAATTCTACCAAATCTTAATTAAACGATTTATTCTATAAATTCCATTTTCAACTAGGTTTAAGAACAATTTTATTGAAGACACCATTCACGAAAAACCCAAAATCCAGTTTGATATCAAATACGAGGCTTTGAATAGAAATCATATCGACTTATATTCAATACCAAATTCTGAAACCAACAAATTCCACCGGGAATTACGATATCTATATCTTCCAAATTCCTCATAATAATATCCGGATAATCACGGAATCCAATGCTAAAATATCAAAAGAGTATTTCCATTCAAATGCAATCCAATTTATATATTTTACAATCCAATACGTTATATCAAAACCATTGGATTCTTTATTCTAGTTGTTAACTAGCTCATTCAGATAAAATATCTTTTATCTTGTCAAAACTTGGAATAATTCATACTAGATCGTTCCAAATCATTTATTATGATTTAACATAATTTATTCATATTTTTAATAATTTTATTAAGGTCTTTACAGTTGGTTTTCAATTTCAGCCATCGTCTGAACTATATCTGCGTCGACCTTTTCCAAAATAGATTTGGAATTATTTTAAAATCAAACCATTGGATTTCAAAACTTATTTCTTTATTTGAAAATTCATTTCACTTTGGACCTAACTTTTTTCGTTTAGGAGAATCTGACGGTCGGATCTCCCGGTACGTCAATTCGAAGTTACAGGTTGAACTTCGCGAACTGTCGCTGCGCGACACATCCTTTTCAAGCCCAAATTGATTTATAAATTAAAATAAATCGAATATGCTTCCGAGATAATTATAAATTATCTAAATTATTTTCAACTACCATAGGAAATTTTATTTCAATTATTTTCTTTCAAATTCAAATATTTCAATATTAAACCATTTTTAGTATTATTTTAATCCTTAGAATAGTATTATTTTTCGAAGCCCGATATTTGACGTCCAAACTTTCCTGGCATTTGTTATAAAAATAAACAAGGAACTTCCGAAAGGAATTTTTTTAATAACATCCTCTAAATAGCTCAATTTAACTTCACTCTAAAAAGTTACTATTCATTTCAAAAATAAAACTTCAATATCCATAAGTATGTAAAATTTACTTCAAACCCATTTGCTACAGTTAGGAATATTCATCGATATGTCAATATCTTCGCATCCATCCAAAATCAAACATCAAAATAAAACTTTCTTTTTTCATCAAATATTGTATTATTAAAATATTCAAGTTTATTCTGAATCAGAATGAAATTCAACCAAATGCCATACGATTCCATTCATATGTATTTAATACATCATATGTTTCTAATAATAGTAGTAAACAACTATTAAACATCCAATTCACATCTAGAGTGCAACTACGCCTATAAAAGCCTTAAGTAAATAATTAATGCTTATATCGGTCTGTCAATCAACCAATTAACAATCAAACTAAATAATTGGGATTAGTGTAAATCGAATATCATCCCAATACCCGTGTGGGGTTTTCATCACAAACTAGTGATTATTATCTACATTCTTGGGAGACATGTAAACAAATTGTCATCCCAATATCCATGTAGGGTTTACATCACATCCATGTGAACTTATCTACACATTTGGGAGATGTGTGGGCTAATTATCATCCCAAAACCCATGTGGGGTTTCAATTCAATTCAGATCAATCACAAATTCTAATGATCAACAGTAACTCATTTATTTCAAATTATTTTTCTACCAAGTCAATTTGACTTAAACAGGTAAACAATAATGCATTGTTCAACTTATAAATGGTTGCTTAACCCTATAACGATTATCATGAACATATAACCGTGTTTTAATGTGTTACGTAACACGTTTTCGCTACCAAATCATTTCACAGTCAATCATCCATACAATCACATGACCATCAAACAATTTACAATGTGAACTACCATATAACCTACAATTAACTGTTCAATTTATCAAAACAAGTTAAGAGCTCTCACACTAGTTTAACCCTATAATAACTATCAAATATGTTTCAACATCATGTTAAATCAATAATTAACAAGTTTCTAACTGTTAATTCATATTTCATTTCAATACTAAACCAAACATACAACTATCAACTATTAAGCTATATAACCATGATTTAACTAAACATATGAAAAGTTTTAAGTGAGAAGTTCTCACCCCAAGAATCTTAACACCTCAATACTTCTCTGTAGGATCTTTCTAGCTTGCTATGGAGCAAAGATCACATCTTTATGACTTGAACTCACCGGCTAATTAACCTACGCACTCACTCTAACTTAAAGTATTAAGTATAAAGTTAGGTTTTTTAGGGTTGTTAAGGATTAAAGGGGCAAGGGGACCCGCAGCTTTAGGCTGTTCAGGTGTGGTGAAGCAAAGGGAGGTGATGGGGCCCTAGGCGTGGAGGTTGGTGGCCATTATGAGGAGGATGGAGGTGGTACAAGGTGATTTAGGGTTTAAAGGTGTAAGCTTTACAAATTAAAAAGGGGGAATGGGTCTTGGACTTGGAGGAGGGGCCTACAGCTTGGAGGAGGCCTGCAAAAGAACAGTGGGAGGTGGCGCATGGCAGGTGTATAATGGTTTAATTAATCTCCTAATTAATTATATGTCTTAAACTTCATTTTGGTCGTACGTCCACATACAAACTCCAAAAATTATGAAACTTGGAGTCTCTCTACATTACAGAATTACGGTTCCAAAGAACCTAATCTTGTCGAATTCGGAGACCGTTTGAAAAATCGCGTTATTTCTAGCTTAAATCGAAATTCGTTTGAACTTTCAACATACGTTTATATAACGTACGCTTACATATCAACTCTGTTTGACTTAAATTTTAAATCCTGACATATTTTGACATTTCGTATCCATTAAAAGTGATTTCGTCGGATTTCGAGATCGTCACAAAAAGGGTCCTTTTACAAGTCATCAACATAACATTAAAATATTGATTTTCCAAACTTTAATTTTAAATTGATTTAAAAAGTTTACTAACCCTGTTTTAAGTCAAATAAAACATAAAACCAAATTTAAGATTTTATTTTCAAATTTTATCAAGTCCAAAACTAAATTTTAAAATTCATTAAAATAGATTAAAATTCAAATTTTAAATTGACCAAAAATACGAGTCGTCATAGTATGTTTGTGTATATATATATAATAACAAAGCAAAACAAACCAACATCAGGTCACTCTCCTACGGAACCACCAGGTGAAGGAAACGTACCGTACTAAGCTATGAACTCCACCAAACATTGGTTAAGCCGCTCCGTCTATTCTTTACGGTGGCGGTCATGCTCAGTAAGCTTGACAATCTTGGATTGTAGCTATGCAATATCCTCCTTGTCCTGATCCCTCTGGCATGACTTATGAGATGTATCTACCTATAAACAGATTTACTTTTTTAGTGCTTCATAATAGCACTTCAAGCAAATTTCATTTTTTATTAAATTCCAGTTTCCATTACCACATGGTTCCCAAAACCGTAGCGTCCGTTGTGGGTTGGTGGGTCCATGATAGTCGCAAAAATCAAATTCTCCTCATTAGCACTTAGTCAACGTTTCCACTTTCCTCAAACATATGTGCCCACTGTTGTTGAAACAGTTCCTATTATGCAAAATACAACTGAATTTAGATAACACTATTTTAATTAAATTATAATTTTAAGTTAACTATGTTGTACTTACTTATTCATTACATGCTTTATCATCATGGTCCTAAGAGTAGGAAACTGAGCCTGAATCAACCGTCTGACTCACTGCATGTATATGTGCGAAAATATTCCAATATCACACACGAGCACCAAGCTGTCTCACCTGAAATATGAACATATGTAAATATATATTATATATTGTTATGTTGTCTATCTTTTAGCAAATGAGACCTTAAAATCATTAACTGTGTAATTACTAAATATACCAAGTTCTCGAATGATATTGGAACAACTTGAAACCACCACGATGTGTAACGGGTTTCTTGCTTCTATTTGCTGAATTTTTATAAATTTAAGTTAAAAAACATGTTTTATTCTAATTTATTTATTAATTAAGTGGAACAATTTAAATTAAATATACAGTAAATTTGCCTAAAACTGTTCGTTATTCCACCAAGTGTGAAGATCATCCCACATAGTAGCGCTCATGCAATTAGCCTTTTCCAGCTAACTTTATGATATTTAATGTTTCTCTGTAATTTTCGGCAACTTTATTGTTCCAATGACGCTGGACGAGTGAAATATCTGTTTCTTGGAGGTTACCGAACCTTGCATTTTTTAGAAATAGCATAAGCATGAATTGATCAAACAGGAGCATGACTACTTATCGTAATAATTGATATATCATATGTACCAAAAAAAACCTACCAAATAGTCTCCTTAACATTTTCTGGTACCAACGTCCACTTAGGCAACCATGATGTCATGCGACTCACGTAAGCCTGTAATGACATCCCCAGGACTATGGCGGAGGTCTCTAACTCAAAACCGCTATGTTAACGAAAATAACATTTTCATGGCTACTATATATATAATAATGTACAAAAATGAAATTTATATTTGAACCTTAATACTTACCCTCCATTGTCTTTTGGCTGAAGCCACAACTTAGGACGTGATAGCTCCTGCGATGGACCACCGCCATCACCATTTGATAGAGAATGAGAAGCGGAATGTGAAGTTGTACGTCGATGTGATAACATATTGTAGCACCTATCACAGAAAAAATTATAACATAACATAAAAGGACTATGTAAAACAAATATTATATCATAACATAATAAGACTATGCGATACTTATCATATTAGTATAACATATCGTTTTTAATGAAAACAGCATAACGTTAAACAAAAATAAAAATTACCTTCTTAAAATGCGGATTTGTTGACCAGTCCTAGTCACTTTCGGATTCTGACTCTATTTCAACCTCTATATTTTGTTCCTCTGTAGTCTTAAATGTTTCAATTAATGCATTTGATTCATCGTTTAGAGGTCCAAAATCTGTTTGATCATCAGTTATTAGTATTCATCTATGTTCCTCAACATCTTCTTAATATGCTTGTTCGTCAAGAATATTTTGTCCATTAAATGTAAACCTTGCCTTTGTTCTAAAAATAATCGGTCAATCACTTTTGTCTTTTCTTAGAAATGGTTAAGGAGTGTAATAAAATTGAACAACTTGTTTGGAAAGTACAAAGGATCGTACTTATACTAACACGAAGTAAGTTTTACTTCTATAAGACTATACTTTGGGTGCACATTAATTCCAGAACCTAAAACATTGCTGAACCAGTTGCATTTAAACAAAAATACTTTTTCCGCTGGTCGTGTGAAATACATCAGTTGCAAAATCTGGGTTAGCACATCATAAAAATTATCTGTATGGTCATTTGAATCATCACCACCAATAACAAATACACGATTATTGTTGCTTAATTTTTCAGCACTGTATTATTTGGTACTAAATTTATATCCATTAACAAAGAATGTTGGATATGTCTTGACTTTCCTTTTGGTCCCATGGCTAAATGTTTCGATCCTCTTTCTACAATACAATTTGTTGTATCAAAAATGTAATTAGAAAACCAAGTAGTGAATTCTTTGCTGATATCACCGTTTAAATGTTGTGATTCATAAATGCTGCAATTATAGAACAAATGTTACATTATGATTAAGATGCACATATGCATATTCGTACATACACATGTATAGACGATATAAACGTATTACATTGAATTTTATTACTTAACAAATGGTGCAACTTCAGAGCAGTTGAGCAGAATATATATATGTGTTGTATAATAGCCTCTATCATACAACCATACTTTAACACATTTACCAGAAGGTCGGCCATGTTTTTTTTTTGAATAGATAAGGTTGCTTGACAATCATCTTGATCAATCCCCTCATCATTATGCGTAGTACTTTTAAACGATATGTTCACATGATCACTAAAATAATGAGAGGAAAAAATGAAGCTTCTTTTTTGATTTATGGTTTGCAAATTGAACCTTCAACTCCAGCTTTCTATCTCACTTTTTACTGTAGATGATTTAAGTACCTATTAAGAATTATTTTTTAAAAAAATTATGCATTTAATTAACTAATAATTAATGAACTAAATATTAATATACCTTTCAGATGGATAATCCATCCATATTGCACAAGCCCTCGAAGACGTGCTTCTGATGGAAGATAAATAGGTAAATGCTCCATAACATTGAAAAAATATGCAGGAAAAATCATTTCCCATTCGCAGAGCAATATAGGCATTTCTTCCTCAAGTTTACATAGATGATCA
Source organism: Allium sativum (assembly GCA_030737875.1). Classification (NCBI taxonomy): domain Eukaryota; kingdom Viridiplantae; phylum Streptophyta; class Magnoliopsida; order Asparagales; family Amaryllidaceae; genus Allium; species Allium sativum. The sequence continues at coordinate 413,872,087 of CM060913.1, read as the reverse complement.
ATTTTTGATGTAGTAGGATAAAGCTCTAAAACATAATAAGTTCTATTCAACAGTCCAAACTTTTACGGGCAACGGTTCTTTGAAAGTGACGGACGACAATTTTTTTATCATAATAAGACAATCATGGCTTTTCATCATGCTAAGTTTATTGTTCTTATAGTAGACACATCTACGAAGATTGGAAGATATACCATCTAAGAATCTTATGTTCCTTTCATTTTAAAAGTATTCTAATTTAATTATTGTCTAGCTCATACAACACTTTTTTTGTGTCATTTGGCTTTATATGAAGCTCGAGATGATTACATATTAATTCGATATCACGTCTTGATTTCAAATCATCTTTAGTCTTCTCCTTAACATTCAAAATTGCATTAAACACATTATAAAACATGTTTTTCTCATTATGCATCACAATAATATTATGATGAATCGGGAGATTTTTCCAATATTGCAACTCCTAAAATATGTTTTGTTTGCATTATAATGAATTTTTGCCTTGAATTCAATTTGTTCTCCGGTTTCATGTATCTTTGGATAATCCTTTACAAGTTCATAAATATCTTCACCTTATCAAACCGTAGGTGGTCTCAAAGTTTCAAGCCTATTAGCTATGAAAAAAATCTTATCTCTTTTAAAAGGATGATTAATATGAAGAAAACATCGATGACAGTCAAATCACGAAATTTTCTTTCCAAGAGGTAAAGAAAATGCTCATATTTCTTCCATGCAGTAAGGACAAGCTAGACGATCAGCCGTACTCCAACCTGAAAGCATTGCATACATAAGAAAACAGTTGATCACTACACCATATATGCTAATTTGGCACAAGGTCATGCGGAGATTTGATAAATCATTAAGCCGTATCAAATGTGGTACAGCTCATAGTCGTATCAACTCTCCTCTTAGCGATCCGCACCTCCTCAAATACATAGGATCTAACCGTTCATCAACAAAGTTCCGAATTAGTTCATTTGATATGGTTTTGGACCGTATGAAAATTTTCCCTCCCTGCTTCCATTCTAGCACAATCGAGATTTGACACATCAAAATTTTCAGTTGAATTATCCCTCTTTTTATTTTGCAATGGCGAGCGAATACCGAAATTAGGGTTTTGGTACTCAACTGACTTCTTTTGTCAATAATCCATCCACCGCAGTCCATGGGTTATCATTAGCTCGCGCTGCCTTCAGCTGTCCGGCGAAGCTTCAGCCCACCGTTGTCCATCCTTCTCGTCGCCATTGGAAGTGAGTATTAGATTACAGTTAAATTTGAATATGAATTAGGTTTAATTTGAATTCGAATCGGGTTTAAATTGGGTTTAATTTGAATTTCCATGCCTTAGTTCAAAAATATGAATGATAGATATTTGCATGTGCTTGTCTACCTAGAATTCATGCTGCTATTGTGTTTAAATTGGGTATTTTCTATCATTTACTTGTGTTGTATTTGTCTACCTTCAATTCAGATACTTTTATTTGTGTTGCCCTACTCATTTTTGTGTATTATTGCAATGTACACTGATCCTTACTGATCTTAAGTGCATGTGTCATTTCTGGCTTGTGCCAAAAAAATTCATGTGGTATGATTTGAGAACTAAAGCATACTAATTTTTTTCACTGAGCTGTAAGTACACATGAAACTTCACTCATTCTTTATTCACTAAGCTGCATGTATTTGATGTTTTCTTCTGTGTGTTTTGGACACTTAAAAAATTGATAAGAACAGATACTTCATTCTTGCTTGCTAGTTCCTCTGATGGTTGTATTTCTTATCCATATGCACACAACATTCATTTATATATATATATATATATATATTAAATATATACTTCTGTTATCTTGTGCATTCAAGTCAGTACTTAGTCTTGTGGAAATATGTTCTTTTATGTGTAAATATGTGTGTATGTGTTATTATTGCCTAAACTGCTTTTCCATCTATGACTTGCTGCCTTGAACCAAGTTGCTTTGTGCTCATGTATACGACATTATGTGCATCAACTATATGCATGTGCTTGTGCACTGATTTGTTGTGTTCATCCATGACCTAACTGTATTCTTCTTGCTTGTGTGTTGTATATGTATATTCTTCTGTTATCTTGTGTATTCAAATCAGTACTTAGTCTTGTGGAAATATGTTCTTTTATGTGTAAATACGTGTGTGTTGTATATGTATATTCTGACTCGTTATTGTTTAAATGCAAATTAGGTTGCAAGTATGGACGAAGATGATGCATTCTGGTTAAGAATTTACTAGGTGATCCACAGTGAAGCCTCACCAAGCTGAAGGCTTTAACTCTCTATTTAAGAGTTACTGGGTGATTCACCAGGTGGATGCACTTTAGCTCACGACACTGGTTCGGGTATTTATCCAGCTTATGCACTTAACTAAGTGTCAGGACTAGAAAAGGGGATAATATCAAGTGTCAAATGCTTTTTCCTAAGATTTAGTGAAGCAGCATATGACACTTGATATATTATTCCCTTTACTATTCCTAGTGCTTAGTTAAATGCATAGGTTAGGATAAATACACAAACCAGGTGCGTGAGCTAAAGTGCATCCACCCGGTGAATCACCCAATAAATTCTTAACTAGAAAGTTACACCTTCAGCTTGGTGAATGGATTAACTGCGGATCGAAGTGGTCGATTGCCGAAGTGAAAAGCGGAGAGTGGTTTATCGTTGAAGTTTACCTTCTTTATTGTAATGTAATTATAAAATGGTATGTATCTTCTTTATTGTAATGTAATGAAACATTATGTATCTTCTTTATTGTAATGTAATGAAACAGCGTGTATCTTATTTATTGTAATGTAATCAAATAGCATGTATCATTGTATATTGTAATGTAATGAAATATTTCATACAGTTGTTTCGTTTACTGTTACAATTGTGAATAAGTGTATCCTGTGTATAAATTGTGTTACATATGCTTTGTGTTACAAATAATATGTGTTGCAGTTTCTACTTTATACACACACATACACACACACACATATATAAGATACGGTTTACAGTCGTATCTAATAATTTAACATGCCATTTTTTGATACGACTTATTGTCGTGACTAACTACTTTATATACGACTAAAAACACAGCCTGATTAGCATATGTTTAAACTCCTTCGTACCGCGATGTTTTTAATTCTTCAATCAAATGTTGTAAATAAACATTGATTCCTTGTGTCGGATCATCATGACTAGGGACTATAACTATGAGAGAAATATAATGAGTTTTCATACATATTTATGGAGGTAAATTATAAGGTGTGGCAATTATAGGCCTGGACAAATATTTAGCACCAAATTAAGGAAATAGTAAAAGTCCATCCGTAGATAAACCAAGTCTAACATTATGACTCTCAGATGCAAAATCAGGATATTTCTAGTCAAAATGTTTCCATGCTTCCCCATCATTTGGGTGTGTTAACGTACCTTCTTCCTATGCTCTTACACTGCCTCATCTCGTATATTGCACGGTTATAGAAGATGCATATAATCTTTGAAGTCTAAGAGTGATATATAAATAATGCATACGTTTATATGGGACTTCCTTTCCCTTTTTCTTTCTTGGTTTGTACCTTTCCTGATTACATGTTTAAGAATTTTTAATGTTGATATCTTCCTTCCAAAACAGCATGCAACATTTTGGACATGTACATATTTTTTTCATATGGTAAAACAGAAGTTGACATCTTTTTTTTTACTTTATAATGATTTTCGCGCATTAAATTATTACGAGGCATATGCTGCTTCGTAGCTTGTACAACATTTGTAAATCCAACTTTTATGAGACTGTATTTAAATTTCATTACAATGTATTTAGCAGTTACTGATAATTGGGTTTCGCTTGTATAGCCTTCCCAAAAGGTTTTTTCACAACATCTAATAAATCATATATTATTTTGGCTCCAATATTTGGTTCTTCTTCAGTATTACCATCGTCATCGGTAAATTGTAGAACATAGAACATCATATGTGCAACATCTTCAACCATATGTTCTATAAGATTCATCATAGCAATTTCATTATCCACTACCTCATCAACTTTTATAGAAATAAATGTTCAGTGTTCTCCATGACGACCCCCAACCAAATAGTTTGGTACAAAACCTTATTGACGCAAATTAACTTTGACCATTTGCGGTCATCCTACCTCCCATTACAAATACAATAACGTAATTAAATCATGTAAATCTTTTCAATTTAAACGATTTAATAAAATTTCGGCAGCATTTTGCTTTAGTTCCTTGAATAGTACACAATTGTGTCTACACATGAAACATAAAGGAAGCGCTTTCGAAATTTTGAGAACCATTATTTAAAACGAAATACCTTTGCTAGATTTAATTTTGTTATTGTTTTCGTAACTTGTCTAATACAAGGACAAATCCAATAAATATTATATACGATGAATATAGATGTCCATTATGTTAACAAACCGAATATCCACGTAACAATCATACACAATACTTATCAAATGGGATCGAAAAACACTTGGTGCTATTATTATCAATCATCTGCATAAAGCAGAAAATTTTAAACCAAATAAGCCTTTAACGACTTAATTCCAATCTCTAACTATATTATACGGAGTTTATCACATATACGCACATTTTTAAAATCCAATCAAACTAACTGTACATTATAAAATTAAATATCATTTTCGATAAATTTCTAGAAAACATAAGCCTAATTATGCTTATTATGTCCGTTCCCACTAAATGTTCCTTATCAAGTCTAAAATCTCTTATATATATTTAACTTATACGCACATAATTCTATTGTGATACAAACTGCATAAACTTACAATACAAAGATTGATAACAAGAATTATGCCTCAATAAAGTATACTATACATGCAATAAGGTAATATAAACATGTAATCTAACAAACTAACCCTGAATTAGCAAATGTAATTAAAAAGTAAATAGGCTTTATACCTTGACCGGAGGAGATATGGAGCCTAGAGAGGAGGCGAGGAAGGCTTCCATGTAGGAGAGGCTCGGGGCAGACGGTGAGGTGGTGTGAGGTGATATCTGAGAAGGGAGGAGGGCTTGGAGGAAAAAACATAATGAGGAAGAAGAAGAAGTTCTGGCAATATCTTCATGGATTACCAACGGGTTTCAACGGCCGCCAACGGCTATAAACCAATGGTTTCCAACGGCCACCAACGTATTTTTTTTATTTCGTCAAAAGAATCTAAAAAGTACCTGTCGTTGGAAAATGTTGTCATAGTGTAATTGGCGATCGTTGCCCCCCCTCCATGGGTATGTATTGTATGCTTAGTAGCGTGGTGGTTTGTTTTCTGGGTGTTGGGTGTCGAGTGTTTTTTGATAATCAGTGCAGTTAAATTTTACTGGTGGCTCCAACAGGACACTATTTTGATCTGGTAGTGGGCAAGACGGTCACTTAGAGGAACGCTTCTTCTTTTTTGTCTAATCTTGTAATATTATGAGACTTCTTTGCAACTGATACAAGTGAGTGGTGTTGGAGGAGATCTAGCAAGCGGTGCTTCGATTGTGACGCGGTATGTTGATGTTTGGTTTATGTGTGCGTGTGTATGTTTGCTTAGGTAGCTTGATGGTTTAGTCTTCCTTGGACTAGTTGTTGCATTTTCAATTTTAAGTTGCACCACCCTGCAAAGTGAATGACTAGTTTTATCTAGATTGTTTCTATTGTGTCTTAGATTTGTAAAATGTATGTAGCAGGTAATCAATCTGCTTACTCCTGTATTTTTCTATACTTATTATTTATTGTAATAAAACAGTGTTATGAGTTACTATAAAAACTAGTTGATCTTGTCGCCAAAAAGATTTAAAAAAAAATCAATGTGTCATTTCTTAGATATAAGTTGAGCTAAAAGGTTGACCAATGTACTAACCAGTGTAGGACATAGAATTAATCAAAGTGTAACGTACAAAGTATTAATGCAGAACCTGATTTTATGTCAAAGATAATAAAATAGGAAAAGAAATACATAACTGAAAAATGGTTAAGTAAAACATTAATTTACCGAATAAAACACAACCGAGTGGTCATACAGAAAAGAATTCTAACAAAGTGGTAGAATAACACTATAAATGCACAACACCAAATTCATTCTTTAACCAAATCCATATGTTAGAACATATGACTATTTTCACGCTTTTACTTATCAATTACTAGCCTACTTTTACCGCTTGCATACAAGAGTACTCTCTCATGCTCTTCTTTCTCCTTTTTCTCCAAATTTTCCTTATATACTTCATTTCAAAGAATGAATAAAATATTAGCAACAATCTTCTATGCAAGTTATTCATGATCATGAACTTATGTAGTAACATTTTTACATTAAGTGTTATCTCGCAATAATGCTTTAGTATTCAATTATCGCTATAGGGCTTTTAGCATAACTATCTCCTCCTTTTATCCACTGAGTAATACCACTGACTTTGCTCTATTATTGATTTCAAAGCACTACAATTTCATGTGGAAGTCTGCATCTACTCGAACTAGTCTCCATTCGTCTAGGACAACAATGTTGAAGGTGGTAGAGAAGGACAACAAAAAGTGGTAGGACAATGTTTTAGCAAAATTTTGCATAGTTCACTGGTTATTAGTATAGTCCTATTACACGCTGACTTGAGTTCAAGTCTCATAGTTGATATTTTTCTGAGTTCTTTTTTTTTCACATCCTTCTTTTTGCGACGCTTGCCTAGATCAACAAATATATTCGGACCGACATGTTGTATATAACGGTGTTGTATACACAATCATATGACTTTTGTTTGATGATAACAACCAAATAAATATTATTTTAAATGTGTTTGATATTGTACTGTTATTGTACATCACAGACTGGAATATAATATTTATATTTAAATAAAATACAACTGTACATAAATTTAAATATTCACAGTATTTTATTTGAATAGAATATTTTATTTCAATATCAAACAGTACAAATTTTATACTCCACTATTTGTTCATCTCTGTAGTACACTTCATGCCATATCAGATTTCATATATACAGCTCCTCATTACAGATTAAGTCAGTCACTCTTTTTGTACATACATTCAGTCTCAACACTCATATTTACATACATACACTTTGACACATTCACTGACACCACACACTGTCTTCTTATCTTCTGTCTTTTATCTTTTGTCTTCACAGCTTTCTGCATTCAGTGATCATCTTCATACCTGTCACATGAAACATAAACACACAGTACACTACAACAAGAGTAAAACTGAATACATGTGAATATATATTTTTTTTTAAAAAAATATTTATTTGCCTCAGATTTCTGGTGTGTTTCTCATGATTTTTCATGACTTGATATGATTAATCTGTGTCTAGACAGACAGTTTGTATATGTACAGGGACAGGACATTTTCTGAATGGCTGCATATACACACGTGTATATATATACACGTGTGCACCACCATGCCAATTCAGTGTGCAACTGAAGAGTAGCCACGTGGACCCTCTCAACTCAGTGCACATGAAAACAAAGTCAACACATCTTAAAGTACAAAGCAAATATTCAAATGCCAAGCAACCAGTACAAGTATATTTTCAGAAATGACAAGCAAGAGTCAAGACAGTTCAAGTGCAAAAGTGGTCGAGACAGTGGCATTTAACATAATGGTTCAAATACAAACAAGACAGCAGCAAAGTGATCTAGGCAGCCAAATATAAATGGCCGAGCACAATGAAACAAAGAGTACATGTCATATTGGGTCAAGCATGTCAATACTGTATGGTGTAGCAGCAAAAACAAGGTGAAATATGTCAACAAAGTTCATGTATGGGTGTGCATATATAGTGCAGCAGCATGGTGCAAGTCTGTGCAGTAATGATCAAGTTCAAGGTAAGCATGTGGTCGAGCACAAGGGTGAAGCCAACATACTTGCTTCAAGTGCAGATTTTAAAGATGGCAACATATTGGCAAAAATGACAGAGCACACAAGAATTATGCAATCTGGCTCAAACTTGGCAAGGAATTTATCAAGCAAATTCGGCATGAATTTATTCAAGTGTCAATCAATTTTCTCAAGGAAATGAACACACTCAACTGGACAGTGCACAAGACAAGCATGCATGGTGCAAACATTGTCAATCACAAACATATGCAGGTAATCAATATTGCATATACACAAAAAATAGTATGAATCAAGTTCGAGCAAATGCCAAGCATGGACATGCATGAGCACAAAGGCAAAACACAGACAACATGATAACAGGAAACAAATAAAGTGGTAGTGTGTTCAAGTATAGTATCTGTTCTTATCAAATAAGTTGGTCAAGATATGGCAACGGCAAAGTGGGACAGGGCATGAAGTTCAATATTTGGCAAACTCAACAATTCAGGAAATGGAAATCTTTCGTTTCATGTTTGGCGAGAAATAAGAAAGTATTATTGGAAATGAAGCAAGCATTTTTGACCTTTTTTAAAGGGACAGAAATCAAACAATTTCCAGGTTTATCAACAGATTCAAGCCAAGCAAAATCAGAGAGAACAAGGCAGTTTTTTAATGTCCAGAAATCTCAGCAACAAACGGCAATGCACAATCAATGTTTGACGTGAAACAAATTAGTATTATTTTTGTTTCCTTTTTTTTAAAGCATTAAAGTTAAAATTCATGGATCAAAATTGGTAAGAATTCATTTCAGATATTATTAATCAATCATGGAATTTGAACAAGGCTTTAAACCATTTCCTGTTTTCATCAAATCTGTTTTTTTTTTTTGGCAAAATTTGTTTTTGAAATTCTTCCAGGGATTCAGTTTGATATAAAGGGAAAGTTTTTTTTTTGGAATGAATTCACAATTTCCAGAATCACTCAAACAGATGTTGCAACAAATCAAAAGGGGCAAGTTGTTTCCAGATTTATTCAAGAATTTCGATCACACAGTCATGGCAAAGAATCAATTCATATGTTTCCATAAATTATCGAGGTCACAAAGGAATACAAGCTTAACTCACACAAGAACATCATTCAATCAGACAAAAGAGGAAACCGCACCAAATCAGATCAAATCACATATGCGAAATCAGAGTGATTTAAAGGATTTTAAATCCTATACATACTACACCACATCATCATAGGCTTGTATTGAAAAACCCACAAAATCAATTCAAGTATTTTAAAAAAAGCAGAAAATTCAGAAAGCTCACAGTTTCGATCGAACCAGAGAAGAATCCCAAATCAGAGCATCAGAAATCAACAACTAATCGAGCATAAGAGTCTTAATCCAGAGCAATTCTTTCAATGTTGATTCGATTTGGTGCAACTCGAGAAAAACCCTAGTTTGAAGCACCGGCCGCCATTTTTGTTTTCCAGAGCAAAAGAGAAAGTAAATGGATCAGACCAAGGAAAGTGGGTGCACCAAATAAACAAAGGGCCGGCCAAGTTTTGATTTAATGTTAAAAGGGAATGACCCTTTTATTCTTAAGTTCTAGGGTTTTCTAATTCATTTTCTACTTTGTTTTTGTATTTTTCTTTTGTGTTTCTCTTGTAATCTCGTTTGATTTCTAGTTTGTCAAACTAGGGAAGTCAGTCGGGGGTTGACTGAACAGTTCTAGAGTCTGTAAAACCTAGAGGAATCCAGTCAGGGTGCTGACTGTCAGTTTCAGAGTCTGTAAAATCTGTGTTACGTGTTACGGGATTGTAATACGGGTAAATCTGGTCGAGGGGATATCGTCCAGTCTGGGGTTTTGAGCGTAGGGTTAGGACAGGAGCAGGCGCTGCGAGTGTACATGGTCTTGTATGCGGGATCTGTTTACAACACCTAGTAGAAACCTTAGGAATGCAGCAGTAGGCAGGGTTTTGCCAAAGCTGGGTATATCTGTGTGTGATTTATTTTCTGCATTTTTATTTCTGCTGCATTCTGTGATCTGTTTATTATTTTCATATCCTGTCAGTTTTTCAATTCAATTTAAAAACTGTGATAAACCCTATTCACCCCCCCCCCCCCTCTAGGGTTAATCTAGATCCAACAAGTGGTATCAGAGCAGGTTATTTCTTTAACTCTAGAGTCATGGGTCATTCTAGTTGTCAGTCCTTAGAGAGTCAGTCCAGTCGCATTCCATCTATTTTTAATGGTTCAGATTTTTCAAATTGGAAGTCAGAAATGGAATCCTTTTTAAAATCTATTAATTTTAAATGTTGGGATGTTGTTATTAATGGTTATGATAAGGAAGATAAATGTTTAATAATCATGCTACACATATCTTATATTCCCATATTGATGATGTTCAGTATGGCCTTATCTCCCATTGTTTAACTGCGCAGGAAATATGGAATACTCTTAATACGAGGTATGGAAAAATTGACAAAAACAGCTCAAAATCCAAAAAGATCAACTCAGATTCGGATCTATGCTCGGAAGAAGAAACAGATGAAAATTCAAGTAGATCAGACGATAGAGACTCAACAGACAATGAAACTGAAAGCTTCTCATATGAAGATTTGGTTTATATTTGTACTGATTTGACAAAAATCGTTGATAAACTCCATCGTAAAAATAAATCTTTAAAATCAAAAAATCACGAGATATATAGCAAAATTAATTGTTTGGAATCAGAAGTTACAAATGTCGTGAAATTAGAAAGTTCTAACTATGAAAGCTGTTTGAAGTTGAAAACTAACGTCGTTCATCTCAATAAAAATATTCAAAGGCTTAAAGAGGAAATTTTGATTTTAAAAGATAACGAGGTTGAGTTAAAAGATTCAAACAATTCTTTGCAAAAAGAATTTAATAATTTTAAGGCTATCAAAAATTCCAAACATGAAATTGCTGAAAAAGAAAGCTTGTTGAAAAGTGATTTGATTTTAAATGAGCTTGAAAAAGAGATTGAAAATTTCAAGAAAGTTGAATTTGAAAAACAAATTAATTTTGAATCTGAGATTCTTGAATCCAAGACCAAAATCAAGTTCCTTGAAAATGAAAATTTGATTTTGAAACAGAAAGATACTGAAAAGAGAAAGATTAGCATTAATCGTTGTTCGAATCTAATGAAAGAGAATTCTGACCTTAAATCTAAAATTCAACAACTTGAATTAACTCTAATCAAATTCTCTAGCGGAGAAAAATCTTTAAATATGTTGTTGAAAAATCAACAATTTTCAAGAAATAAAAAGGGTATTGGTTTTGGGAAAGGAAATGAATTTTTGAGCTCGTGTGATTTTAAAAATCCTTCAAACTGCTTCAAGATGGGTCATTCTGAAAATTTGAATTGTGAAAATTCCAAAAGGTTTTTAAATCACAAACGAGACAAGAATTGGTTTGATAACAATCCAGTTGAACAGATGTGGACCCCAAAAAGAAATAAAATGATTTTTGGAAAAACTAAACAAGTTTGGGTTCCTAAAGGCACAAAGATAGATTCGAATGGGATGTCATACAAACAGATTTGGGTACCAAAAGATGTTAACATAACTGTGAGTGGTTTTACTAATTTTGTTAGACCACTCAATCCCCTAAACTGTTAGGTACCAAAGGAGGCTGAGGAACCGTTGTGCAAAAAGAAATGTGAAGCAAAGCTGTCTATACTTTTATATTATTCACAGTTTCATCGGCCAAGATCTAATGAGTCAGAGATTCTGGTTTACACTGATTTCAGGTATGATCTCTGAACTTGTCTTTGTATATTCTCTCTTTTTTTTTTTTGTGCTTATTCCTTCCTCTACCCCTTCTATTTTTCTTCAGTTTTTTTTGTTGATTTATCACTGCCATATTTTTTTTTTATGGGCTTCATTAACTTCCAATTGCAGAAGTCATTTTTTTTCTGGAAATTTGCTTCTTTTGAATAAAACTCTAATGTTTTTTTAATCTTTTCCAGATCTTGAATTTATTTTGTAAATATATGCAATTGTTTTGAAGTTCTTTTCCTGTGTTCTAAATTCCTAACAGTGTTGACGTATTCTTGTTATATCTTGAACACTGTTATTTTGAATTCTAAATTTTTGAAGATCTGAATAATTAATGAAATTTCACACATTTATGCTGTTTTGAGTTTCTTCCAATTCATTTTGGAAATGCTTAAAGTATTATACTCAGTACAGTACACTGCTTTTTATCATTCGTGATAATTTCATTGATTTTCAGATTGGCTTGAATCGCAGTGATACATCTTGAATTTCACATTTATTCATGATTATTATGGTTGAAATTTGTTTGTTTGAAATCATCTGGAATTCTAGATATTTTGAATATCACACACCACTTAATTTTGAAATTATCAATCTTGTGTGAATAATTCATTATATCTCAAAACTTGACTCAAGTGATTTCAAATAAATATTTTGGGATCATGAATTATCTGTCAAACTTGATGTAAAAATGCTGAAAAATTCTTTGGGCTTGTCAGAAATAATTTGGAAAAATTCTTTGAAAAATCGGTCTTGAAACTCTTTGTTATTTCATGGCTAATTGATTTAAATATTTGTTTGTTTAAACTCATTTGAAATTATTGATTTACTGAATCACACACATATCTTGAATGTGAAATTAATAAGCTGGTGTGAACGATTCATTGAATCCTGATATCTTCATATTCATCAAATGATTTTAAATAAACGGTATTTTTTAATCTCGAGTCATGAATCATCATCTTGACAAGTCAGATTTGAAACTGTTTCTGTTGTGCTGCTCTGATACTCTTTTTAAATAACTGTCTCTTTAATCTGAAATGCTTGTCAAATCTGTTATTTTGCCTGCTTGGGTCTTGTGATCGATTTTCAATCTGTCCGTGAAATCGTGGTTTATCTCCAGTGTGATTATAATCCACATTAATAGAGACACCAAGTGGTATCAGAAGCGCCTTATATTTGTCTCACCCATCTGTACTTAGATTCAAATCTTCACCATATATAAATCCACACACTTTGTTTTGTCTTGCACACATTTTTTTCCCTCTTGTCATGTATAGATCAGCATATTCCTCTTGTAATTGATTTTCAATTTTAAAATTATTTGTTGATTATTCATTCAGAAATTGAAATCAATATCAGAATTGAACTGTATTTATAATTCATAAAAAATATTATCAGAATTTGAAATTGTGATGATTTGTGATGAATTTAAGATGTGTTGACTTTGTTTTCATGTGCACTGAGTTGAGAGGGTCCACGTGGCTACTCCTCAGTTGCACACTGAATTGGCGTGGCAGTGCACACGTGTGTATATATATATATATATACATGTGTGTATATGCAGCCATTCAGAAAATTTCCTGTCCCTGTACATATACAAACTGTCTGTCTAGACACAGATTAATCAGATCAAGTCATGAAAAATGATGAGAAACACACCAGAAATCTGAGGCAAATAAATATATTTAAAAAAAAATTATATTCACATGTATTCAGTTTTACTCTTGTTGCAGTGTACTGTGTGTTTTTGTTTCATGTGACAGGTATGAAGATGATCACTGAATGCAGAAAGCTGTGAAGACAAAAGATAAAAGACAGAAGATAAGAAGACAGTGTGTGGTGTCAGTGAATGTGTCAAAGTGTATGTATGTAAATATGAGTGTTGAGACTGAATGTATGTACAAAAAGAGTGACTGACTTAATCTGTAATGAGGAGCTGTATATATGAAATCTGATATGGCATGAAGTGTAATACAGAGATGAACAAATAGTGGAGTATAAAATTTGTACTGTTTGATATTGAAATAAAATATTCTATTCAAATAAAATACTGTGAATATTTAAATTTCTGTACAATTGCATTTTATTTAAATATAAATATTATATTCCAGTCTGTGATGTACAATAACAGTACAATATCAAACACATTTAAAATAATATTTATTTGGTTGTTATCATCAAACAAAATCATATGATTGTGTATACAACACCGTTATATACAACAATCTCCCCCTTTTGATGATGACAAACAAATAAAAGATTTTGTATACAATAGATGTGTTTGACAATGAATATTGAACTCCCCCTATTTATTAGCTCCCCCTACAACGGACAACTCCCCCTATAACTGTGCATGAGTGAAATGTATGAATAATAATAAATTTTCAAAATTAAAAATATTTATAAAATATTCACTCATAAATCAAAATCTCTATCCATTCTCCCCCTTTTGTTATCATCAAAAGGATACAGAATTTAAAATATAGATGAAAAATGACTAACAAATACTATATCAGCTTAAGAGGAAGAACTGTCATCATAAATCTCAATCAGTCAAACAAAAATCATAATATTCTAAGAACATGTGGCATATTTCACATTGTAGAAAATGACGGATTTACGATGAATTTTATATATTATGGAGAGAGTTAAAAAAAAAATATTTTTCAATTATTTTCCCAAAGAATTTTATAAAAGATAAAGCACAAAATATAGTGGTGGATTTGGACTATAATTATAAATTCAACTTAAGTGACAAAATCAGATAGTCTCAAATCTCAGTAGCTATCAATCAACAAATCATAATACGTCATAAAATTTCAACATATTTCACAGAATAGAAAGATGGATTGATAGGCTGGTTTTTATACACCGAGGAGAGTTTCAGATTAATTTTAATTTATAGCATAATAGTTCCTTTTTCTTTTTCTTTTATTTAAGAGCACACTGACCACGCATAACCAGAGCTTGGATTTTTAAATGAGGTCAGTCACAGCTTAAATTATAAGTTGTCTCTTAACCATGCATGACCAGAGCTTGGATTTTTAAATGAGGTTAGAGACACACTTATATATTAATTATATATATTTATCATTTCAGCTTTAAATAGAAAGACTCCTCGGTATATACAACCAATATGAGTGATAGAAAAGTGGTAGGTGCAGAAATGGACTGTGAAATAAATTTCTAAATTAATAATATTATGAAATATGATCAACTGTACCGAGATCATTGAAAATTTCAATTTTCACTAATTCTGAATAATAACATGACCACAATTCCTTCACAAATATTTTCACTGTTTATTCCAAAAGATTTTTTTTAAAAAAATATATCAAACTCTCCACATTAATATAGAATTATCATGGATGGCAGAAGGATGATAGATAAAGGAGGTGGTCGTGAAATATTTGCCAATTCAAAGATATTATGATAAATGTTCAACCATCATGAAAAAAAAAATTAAATAAAATCTCCTCTTGTTGTGAAATATACTACAGTCACAATTCATCACAATTTCAAATTCTGATAATATTTTTGATGAATTATAAATACAGTTCAATTCTGATATTGACAAGCAAATATTCAAATGCCAAGCAACCAGTACAAATATATTTTCAGAAATGACAAGCAGGAGTCAAGACAGTTCAAGTGCAAAAGTGGTCGAGACAGTGGCATTTACCATAATGGTTCAAATACAAACAAGACAGCATCAAAGTGATCTAGGCAGCCAAATATAAATGGCCGAGCACAATGAAACAAAGAGTACATGTCATATTGGGTCAAGCATGTCAATACTGTATGGTGTAGCAGCAAAAACAAGGTGAAATATGTCAACAAAGTTCATGTATGGGTGTGCATATATAGTGCAGCAGCATGGTGCAAGTCTGTGCGGTAATGATCAAGTTCAAGGTAAGCATGTGGTCGAGCACAAGGGTGAAGCCAACATACTTGCTTCAAGTGCAGATTTTAAAGATGGCAACATATTGGCAAAAATGACAAAGCACACAAGAATTATGCAATCTGGCTCAAACTTGGCAAGGAATTTATCAAGCAAATTCAGCATGAATTTTTTCAAGTGTCAATCAATTTTCTCAAGGAAATGAACACACTCAACTGGACAGAGCACAAGACAAGCATGCATGGTGCAAACATTGTCAATCACAAACATATGCAGGTAATCAATATTGCATGTACACAAAAAATAGTATGAATCAAGTTCGACAAATGCCAAGCATGGACATGCATGAGCACAAAGGCAAAACACAGACAACATGATAACAGGAAACAAATAAAGTGGTAGTGTGTTCAAGTATAGTATCTGTTCTTATCAAATAAGTTGGTCAAGATATGGCAACGGCAAAGTGGGACAGGGCATGAAGTTCAATATTTGGCAAACTCAACAAATCAGGAAATGGAAATCTTTCGTTTCATGTTTGGCGAGAAATAAGAAAGTATTATTGGAAATGAAGCAAGCATTTTTGACCTTTTTTAAAGGGACAGAAATCAAACAATTTCCAGGTTTATCAACAGATTCAAGCCAAGCAAAATCAGAGAGAACAATGCAGTTTTTTAATGTCCAGAAATCTCAGCAACAAACGGCAATGCACAATCAATGTTTGACGTGAAACAAATTAGTATTATTTTTGTTTCCTTTTTTTTAAAGCATTAAAGTTAAAATTCATGGATCAAAATTGGTAAGAATTCATTTCAGATATTATTAATCAATCATGGAATTTGAACAAGGCTTTAAACCATTTCCTGTTTTCATCAAATCTGTTTTTTTTTTTTTTTTTTTGGCAAAATTTGTTTTTGAAATTCTTCCAGGGATTCAGTTTGATATAAAGGGAAAGTTTTTTTTTGGAATGAATTCACAATTTCCAGAATCACTCAAACAGATGTTGCAACAAATCAAAAGGGGCAAGTTGTTTCCAGATTTATTCAAGAATTTCGATCACACAGTCATGGCAAAGAATCAATTCATATGTTTCCATAAATTATCGAGGTCACAAAGGAATACAAGCTTAACTCACACAAGAACATCATTCAATCAGACAAAAGAGGAAACCGCACCAAATCAGATCAAATCACATATGCGAAATCAGAGTGATTTAAAGGATTTTAAATCCTATACATACTACACCACATCATCATAGGCTTGTATTGAAAAACCCACAAAATCAATTCAAGTATTTTAAAAAAAGCAGAAAATTCAGAAAGCTCACAGTTTCGATCGAACCAGAGAAGAATCCCAAATCAGAGCATCAGAAATCAACAACTAATCGAGCATAAGAGTCTTAATCCAGAGCAATTCTTTCAATGTTGATTCGATTTGGTGCAACTCGAGAAAAACCCTAGTTTGAAGCACCGGCCGCCATTTTTGTTTTCCAGAGCAAAAGAGAAAGTAAATGGATCAGACCAAGGAAAGTGGGTGCACCAAATAAACAAAGGGCCGGCCAAGTTTTGATTTAATGTTAAAAGGGAATGACCCTTTTATTCTTAAGTTCTAGGGTTTTCTAATTCATTTTCTACTTTGTTTTTGTATTTTTCTTTTGTGTTTCTCTTGTAATCTCGTTTGATTTCTAGTTTGTCAAACTAGGGAAGTCAGTCGGGGGTTGACTGAACAGTTCTAGAGTCTGTAAAACCTAGAGGAATCCAGTCAGGGTGCTGACTGTCAGTTTCAGAGTCTGTAAAATCTGTGTTACGTGTTACGGGATTGTAATACGGGTAAATCTGGTCGAGGGGATATCGTCCAGTCTGGGGTTTTGAGCGTAGGGTTAGGACAGGAGCAGGCGCTGCGAGTGTACATGGTCTTGTATGCGGGATCTGTTTACAACACCTAGTAGAAACCTTAGGAATGCAGCAGTAGGCAGGGTTTTGCCGAAGCTGGGTATATCTGTGTGTGATTTATTTTCTGCATTTTTATTTCTGCTGCATTCTGTGATCTGTTTATTATTTTCATATCCTGTCAGTTTTTCAATTCAGTTTAAAAACTGTGATAAACCCTATTCACCCCCCCCCCCCCCTCTAGGGTTAATCTAGATCCAACACGACACTGATTATATTAAGCGCTCAATGAGACAAGACGATGAATGTCTCTCTTTAATGGTGCTTAAGCGATGCTTAAGCATTGCTAGCGAGCCTAAGCATTGCTTAAGCGTTAAATTCATGCGCAGTCCAACTGCGCCTAAAGGCTCTTAAGCAACACTTAAACAGTGCCTAATTGTTTTATAAATAAGTGAACGGTTACATAAATGCGTAAGTTTAAACGAGACCATGTTAAATGCCAAAAAGGCACATTTAAATGTTAGTCGCTTCATAACTTCCGCTTTTTTTTTTAAATGAAGCGATTTAGTTGCCAAAATAACTTATGCGTGCCTTTCATAACATAAGTCAAGACTTGTCCTAACATTTCAGTTATATGCCTTCTTCATATTGAACAATTTTAGTTAATGTATTGTAGTATGAACTTGAGAGTGATTTTATTGCTTTCTTTAAAAGGAAATTGATTATAGAAGTTGAACTTTATTTGGAGCATGTCCAATTAGGCTTTGTGAAGAAATATATTTTACATCAGTATTGATTGTTTCTGGGAAGATGTTGTAGATCCCAAAAAAAAAGTCAGGGAAGTGTAGATCTGAAATTGGAAGGCGGAAAATAAGGGAGACAAACAAATCATGCAGCCACAACACATTTTGTTAGTTTCTTTGGCCTATCTTTCAGGCTTGGAAGCATTTTCGATTGTTTTTTTTTTCAAATGACCCCATTTACAGAAAAATCGCGTGTAGGTTTTCCAAAACTTTGATTTTGAGAGTCTTATAAATCGGTCATTAACAGTATACTCTATATTTTGTCATTATTTTGTAACCTATCATATTTATGAATTTTGATTGTTTTTCATATGTTTCTAACATTACCTTATACTTCTTTCCTCTTTTTTATTTTACATACTTCCTCTTTAACATCATCATAGTCTTGATATCATATTTTTCACGCTACAAGAATGGTTAGTAGTCATGTAATTATGCTTAGGCAGTTATTCTTAAAACTTATCAATTTTATAATTTTTCATCTAATTCAACTCACCATTATCTACATTGGTACATTTTCCAAAGCTTGCATTTTAATTAAAATTTAGTGTAATATTTATCGTCATACATGCATATGACTTCAAAATTTTAAAATCGTATTCAAAATCCATGAATAGCATGTAACTCATGCTTCGCACATTGGTAGACATTGGAGTTATATTTTCAGTAACTGGTAAATGCTTTATACATTAGTAGTTTGTTGTGCGAAGAAGGTTGAAAAAATGCAAAAGAACAATAAACATGATCAAAATTTAGCAATTGAACATCCATCTAACAATAATTATTATATTACACCAAGTAAATAGTAAATAACTATAAAGAAGAAAATAAAGACATAAAATATTTATATTGGTTCCACTATCATCAAGAAGATAGTGTACGTCCAGTCCAAAGGAAAGTGATTTTATTCCACATTAAAGAGAGATACAAGAGATTGCAAGATAAGAGTTTACATAACCAAAACCTGAATTAGGATTAACTAGAAGAGATACTCTATTTGGGTATCTCTGGCTGAATGTCAGGATGGATTTACAATGAAGTCTACCCCAAATATATAGCCGGTGAAATATATACGAGTCATCAATCAATAATTTATACATATCCATATTAAAAATATTTACTTTCCATTTTGCATATTTGTTTTCACCTACTTGTGACTTTGTATCACCAAATTTAACATTCCACCTTGTTGCAAAAACACATATCTCCAACCCCCCACCTTGAGTCAAATTCTCTTCACAGCGTAAAACTCCTCAAAAAAGAACTCCATCTTAAGCAAAAATCTCATAGTGAGAAAAAGCGAATATTTACCTAATGAATTCCAGCAAAGCTACCCCTATCACACCTTATTAACGAGCTCAAACCATGTCCATACCCACCAACAAATGTTGTAAATATCTAAAATATAAAGAAGGTAGATTCCAAAATAATATCAATACCACTAAGGCCAACAAATTATCTTAGTTAACAATCTAAATCCAGAACCAGAAACTAAAGCCAATTGAAAACAAAATAGGCTAATCCAAAGCTTTGTACGTACAACAAATATCTCTCCTGCAATTTAACTTAATCAAAGCCAATACAAACTTCACCCACCGCATATAAAAATATAAAAATGCATCTTCCACATAAGATGCACGACGCAAAAACTAGTGGTCTAAGTAAAGTTTGCAGATTGGTATCAGAGTCGACGGTTCGAGGGAAATAATATGATGCAGCATTGGCCTAAGTTTGCTCCATTATGTATTTTGAGATCCGAATTCTCATTAAGGTAGAGTTTTATGTTAGAGCGTGGTTTAACCAACCATAGAAAAGTGCCCCTTTGTAGATAACAAAATGGAGAAACCGCTTAGAGGTCATTACACCATATTGGCAATTTTGCAACTCCTTAATGTCGTTGCTAATTTGCAACGGCTTTGAGCCGTTGCTAATTTGAAACGGCTTTGAGTCGTTGTAATTTGCAACGGCTTATGGCTTTAGGCCATTCTAATTTGTAATTGTACTTCCCTACCCCTTCAGTCAAACAAGTACGCTTCCTTTTCTCAAAAACACCGTGCCAAAAATAAATAATAAGAAAGGAAAGCAAAAACCCAAACATCATCTCTTGATCCCAAATTGAAGCTCATTTCCAGTCCGATTCCAAATTGAAGATTGCGATTTCAATCGAAGACCCTAATCTCGATTGACTCAAGGTACATAATGTTCTTCGTTTCAATCATTTTTCGTCGATCCATTTTATAATATCCGTTTTAAAAATCAAGAATTTCATGGTACATCCATTATATAATAAGCGGTTATTGTCTACCGTTGCAAAACTTGCTTATGAATTCTCCATGTAGTTTCCAATTTTCCATGGTTTTTGCTGCTAATTAAATTATGAGGCAGCCATTTGGATCTTCAAGTTGAGAACAACGATTTGACTTGATAAAACGCTTTTAGGCACAAAAAAGGAAACCTAAGTAAAATGTGTAACCTAGTTGATTTTTTTATTAATTCAGATCATGAACATATAAAGAAAAGGAAACCTAAGTAAAATTTATTAGTAAAATCTTATTTCTTTCAAGTTAGTGGTGAAAGTGAGATGAAAATGATTTGTCAAGTGATAATCTGTACTATGATGATTAGTTAATTACAACCATTGAATATATCATAATACAAACTTCTTGAATTTTTTTATATGTAGAAAAAAAAGATTGACTTATTTTGGGATAAGGTTCATATATTCTGAGCCGTTGAGTAAGCATTGTGGAGGATTTAGGTATTTTTATTAATATTTTATAATTTAGATATACATCAGTCCTAATTAAAGTTAACCATTTTATGGTAGGGAACATGTTCCTTACCATACAAATGTATATCTAAATGTATATTTCCTACAACGCAAAATACTACCGAGTAACAATGACAAAAAAAAATCTAAGAAAAATAAAAAAAATCAAAAGTCTTGATGTTGACTAATGAAATAGTCACGGTATTGCGAGAGGTAAGTTCTGATCGTTTGGATAAGTAGGGGATAGCAGTCTCCCTTTGTTTTTTGTTATATAAGTTAGATGTTTTCGTAACAACAACATTTTCCAATTCTGGGAAATATTAAAACCTATGCCCCTTCCATTTTTGGTTTACACAAAGATTTCCAAGCAACTTTGTGTTTACTTCCTCCCCAAAGAAGTCTACACATAGAGTGTTGATTTTTTTCTAGTGTAAACTCTAGTATTTGGTAAATGAATAGCCAAAGGCATTACAATGTGAATGAGTCTAGCTTTGACAGCAAAACTCAGCATTTTGATTTCCCAACCTTACAGTTTCAGTTGAATTTTATGCAAAAGGGATTGACAATCTGAGTAGTGAAGATAGTTAGAAGACAGTGGAACCCTTACATATTTGATAGGTTGAGTGCCTATCAGAAAATTTAGAATAGCTTGGATTTATGCGATGTTAGAAGTAGTGCAACTAAAAACCAGTTTAGATTTAGAATTGTTTACATTTAGATAGTGATAACACTGAGTTTTTGGAAAATACCCCGTAGATAACTATAGATAGGAGAATCAGCTTGTCTATCCAAAAGCATGTCACTGCAACCATTTACTGACAAGTGCTTATTATGCACAAACCTAAAGATATTACAAAGGAATGATATTTGCTAATGGTTTTTCTCTTAGTTGCAGTGGTATGCTTTTGGATAGACAAGCTAACTCTCCTATCTATAGTTATGTTTAAACTGACAAGTGATAAGCACTTGATCAGTGATATCTCCTCAAAGCCACCGGATGTAGTTAGTTATACAACTTGATTACGGGAATATGTATGCATCACACTTAAGCAGCATTGTCTATTGTCTTAAGCCTAGGCCGTTTTTAGTTATTTCCACTTCCTCCCCTATATACCAATGTAAACATTCAAATTCATTAATCTTTAACATGTAAAAGATCATACCAGTATGTCATACTCCAATTTTTTTGTCCTAAAACCATTTACAAAACACTATGAAAAACATAAAAACTACTAAGCAACTATTTCAGTGTGCGACTATTGAGTTCCAATTTTCAAAATTAGTAGGCATTCTATCTTGAAAATTCAAAATAGTCAATAATAACTTTTCTTGAAATGATTTGTTAAACATGCTCAAAATTTTCTTACTAGTGACTTACCAACTTTTTTTTTACTTTAGGTCAAAATTTTGAATTATTTAGATATACCATGAGTTTTGCAGTGTTCTCTGATACGTTAAGACTTCTAACATTATTAAAATGCTTTTTGCCAATGAACCACGAATATCTACATAATAGAAAATAATTATAAAGTATGAGGATAAAGGGAAAAAGGACAAAATGACAAAGCAGGTTATTATATTTGTATGTAATTACATGACTAAAGTGGGATTACTCCTTTATTGAGTTCTTGAAAGTCATGACGATTGACGAGCTTTAACACCACGTACATGTTTCTGAATGAAGATAACTTGAATACTTTTATCTGCAAACTCTTCCTGAGAGCTAACCTGCATGTATGATACAATATGAAAGCAATAAGGTGTACGATATGATATATTTGAAATAGTAAAGAAGGCTCACTTTTGGCCCATTATAATATAGCTCCTGACGTAACATACAATAATTAAAAGGAACAAGTTCCCTACTATACAGATGTATATCTAAATGTATATAATTTTAGTAATATTTTATCTCTAGATCCAAGATTCTTCAATTCAGTTATGTTGTTACTTCTGTTTACCATTTTGTGCCTCTTCTTTAAAATGAAATTGAGACTCAACACACATGAGGCTTCAAGCCTTCAATATTTTTGTTTTGAAATTAGTAGCCGACTTTTGATAAACTCTTGATTAATGCTTAGTTTGATCAATTTTATTCAATCTTGTTCGACCAACTCTTGATATATTCGTATCGATGGTTGCATACACTTTCTACGATTCTTTTGAAATACCCACCGTGTTTTGAAATTCCTCAATTAACTGTCATGTAGACCTAATTAATCTATGTACAAGTTGAACTGATTGAGGCTCAATTCATCGAAAACGATATTTAATTTGTCGAAAAGATATTTAATTTTATATATAATGTACGGTTAGTTGGATTGAATGTTGAAAATATACGTATATGTGCTTAGGTTCAAATATGTACAATTAGGGATTGAAGAGCACGGACCGTAATATATTATATTTATAAAGCCTTAAAGAGTTTTTCGGCCCCGTCCGATAAGTATTATATATGATCGTTATGTGAATGTTCGTTTTATTAATAGAACGGACATTTATATTCACCATGTATAATATTTGTTGGATTTGTCCTTTGTAATGGACAAGTTATGAACATAATAACGTAAATCTCATAAATCATTTCATTTTAAACGGCTCTCAAAATTTCGAAAGCGCTTCCTTTATGTTCCCTGTGTAAACGCAATTGTGTACTGTTCAGGGAACCAAAGCGAAGTGCTACCAAAATTTTGTTGAATCATTTAAATTGAAAAGATGTACGCAATTTAATTGCATTATTGTATTTGTAATGAGAGGTAGGATGACCCACCAGCAAAGTGTAAATGATCCATATACCATCAGAATCTTTGGAATCCACTGTTCCTCTTGTAGCGGTGGTATAAAAGTTTGAATATATCCAAAGCTCTAAAATGTAGCTAAAAGTCATGGCATATTACTGAAAAGACATGAAATTAGCAACCACAAATTATATTTTTAATTTATTAAATATTAGGTCCAAAGATTTGATCAAAGTAGGGAAGGCTATCCTTGCGATGCAACATGCTAACATAAAGTAGCAAGCCAGTTCTATTTAATTTCTTGGTCAAAGAAAAATAATTCGTGGCCTCTGTTATATTTGATATATCAGGTCGGTATGTCTTTTAGCGTAGACAAACAGTGAATGAAAGAATCCAATCGTAGAACTCCGCGATATTTGGAGGGAGTGTAGGAGTTTATTATTTTGTTGAAGAAAATAGTGGTAATAAGGAAATCTATTCTTGTCCTTGAGCTCAATATCAGAATACGAAGAAAAAGATTAAATTAGAGGATATTCATTTTTCATTTTCTTAGATGGGGAATTGATCAAACGTATACGATTTGGCATTTTCATGGAGAAGAATTGACGGGAAAGGAAAAACAACCCATTAGTCAAGTCATGCATGTCGATGATGGCAAACATCCGAGAATGGAAGATGTAACAGCCCGCACCTCTGTTCACGCAGGATATTGTCCCAAACTTAGCCACCATATAGGTGTGGGGTTTTGTTCCTCAAAAGGCCTTGGCGTTAGTAAGAGATAGGCTCTACTATATAAGTACCCACTTCACACAGGCTTCCTCGATGTGGGAATTAGGGGTATTACATTCTCCCGTCCTACAGAGCCCAACATCCCCGTTGGCTCGCAAACACCTCACCCAGGCGCTGTGGTCCACAAAGGAGCCACAATTCCGGCTGGGTATTGGCTCTGATACCACTGTAACAGCCCGCGCCTTTGTTCACGCAAGATATTGTCCCCAACTTAGCCACTGTATAGGTGTGGGGTTTTGTTCCTCGAAAGGCCTCGGCGTTTGTAAGAGATGGGCTCTACTATATAAGTACCCACTTCACACAGGCTTCCACGATGTGGGAATTAGGGGTGTTACAGAAGATCTAATCAATGATGCCGGTAAATTTCATAATTTTCAATCAATAAGTCAATTACACGATAATGTTGACGAACCGCCTATCATTGATGTTGACTGGAAGACCGATCAAAGTAAGAAGTATAAATCACTTTTTGATAGTGCAAAAGATCCATTGTATCATTCATGTCCAAAAGGGATAACAAAATTGTACGCCATTGTGAAGCCAAATGGTTTGAAAATGCAATACGGTTTTTCCGACAATGGTGTGACCGCACTCCTCGAATTTATAATCAAGTTAATTCCTAAAGGTAATAGACTACCAGCAAAATATAAGAACATGAAGAAGATAATTAAACTAGTTGGGATGGATTATAAATCTTATGATGCTTGCATTAGTGACTGCATGCTATATTAGAAAGATGATGCAAATAGAGTTTCTTGTAGAATTTGCAACGAACCAAGATATAAGACAACATTAAGTGAAGAAAAAAGGGCCACCAAGGTACCACAAAAGACTTTGAGACATTTCCCTTTAATTTCCAGATTAAGGAGACTTTATACAGTAACATGGATAGCAGAAGTTATGACTTGGCACAGTCGTCCAAAATCAGATCCAGCTGTAATGCGTCACCCATGCGACACTTCGCAGTGGTAAACTATAGATTCTTTTGATAAAACATTTGTCGTTGAACCATGAAATGTTACGTTCGGAATCTCAACGAATGGTTTCAATCTACATGCATCTTTTGGTACCCGCTACAGTTGTTGGCCAGCAATTGTAGCACCATATAATCTTCCTCCATCAATGTGCATGAAAAGATATTTTTCAATGTTGACATGTTGATCGCTGCACCAAAACAACCAGCGAAGGATATTGATATTTATCTGCAACCATTGATAGACGGGTTAAAGCAGCTATGGGAAGGAGAAATGGTCGTTTAACAAAAACGATTTCACAATGAGAGCTAGGGTGTTGTGGACAATTCACGATCATCCTGCATTTAGGACATTATCAGTGTGTACAACTCATGGCTACTTTGCGTGTACTACATATGGAGAAGAAATATGTTTTTGTTATCTTCCTACTAGTAAGAAAATGTGTTACATGGTTCATTAAAGGTTCCTTCCTTCCAACCACAAGTTTCATGATGAAAAAAAAAATTTTAATAATAAACTAGAGCATCGTCGTCGTCCAAGGTCACTAAATGGTTATCAGGTTGAAGAGAAGGTAGCGAATATCAAGATGAAAGTTGGTAAAGACAAACCTAAAATTGGTCAAAAACAAAAAAAGAAAGTCGAAGAAGAAGAATATGAAAATATTCCTACATTGTACAGGAGGTCCATCCTCTTTGATTTGTGGTATTGGAAAGCACATTTGGTCCGATATAATATTGATGTTATGCATACAGAAAAGAATGTCACTGAACATCTCATTAGCATAATTTTATGTCATAAAGACAAATCAAAAGATGGCTTCAATACACGGAAGGATTTGAAAAACATGGGGTATAAAGCAAAAATTTTGGGTGATGGAATATCCTGAAACAAATAAAATAGCTATGCCAAAAGCTACTTTCACCTTAAACAAGGAAGAAAAGTTACGATTTTGCACCATTTTAAAAAACTTGAAAGTACCTAGCAAATTCTCTTCAAACTTCCATCATAATGTGAGCATCAATCCTGTAGAACTGACAAATATGAAATCGCATGATTATCACATCATAATGCAACTATTACTTCCTATACTGCTTCAGCATTGTTATTCGCAACATAAGGATCTACGTAATGCTATACATCACATGAGTCTATTCATTTACATTTTATGCTCAAAGGTGATAAATAGGGAACATCTATTAAAAGCATAAGCTAGTTTTGTAGAAGTCATTTGTGTGCTTGAGAAACATTTTCCACCTGCATTTTTTGATATCAGCATCCATCTTTTGGTCCATTTAGCCGACGAAGTATTGACTTACGGTCCTGTTAGATACAGGTGGATGTATCCTTTTGAACGGTAAATTACTAGTTTCACTTTTATTCACCATCGTTCGATTTAAACAACTATTGATTATTTATAATTTATATCTTTCATAGGTGGATGAAAACATATAAAAGATATGTTCCTAACAAAAGATATATTGAAGAGTGTATTGCGGAAGGATATATTGTTCAAGAATCTAGTCTTTATTGCATGAAGTATATGGCGAAAGGAGGCGACGACACTCATAAACATACCTGTGACTTGTTTTAGACGTTGATAACGAGTTTTCTAGTGAGATGCCTATAGATAATGGTAAAGATATAATCTTAATCCAAGTGTAGAATGAACAAGTTCGTAGATGGGTCCTTAATAAGCACGATGGGTTGGAAGAATGGGAGAAGTAAGCTTAAGAATTTGTCTTGAATTTCCATTAGCATAAATCAATTTACTTATATGTTTTAAATTTATGTGTTGGAGGAGGTATGGAATCTATGTGAAAAATACTAAATCACAATCTCTTGGTGGAGTTATTCCTACATAAACTTGTCAAAGTTTTACTCTATGGTTACGTGATGAGGTAAATATAACATCGTATTAAATATTTCACATGCATTTGACTGATCTTGCTCCTTCATGACCATACTTCCTACATATTATTTTTTGCTAATCTAACTCTTTGGCTGCTGGTGAATGGGCCGATGTTCAAGGCATGCAGTTATGTGAAGTACCAAGTAAACGGATTCAGATTTTCCCCAAAAAGTTACAAAGCGCAGTTGCTAATAAAAGACAGTGGTGTATGTATGAGAGAAAATACCAAATTTAGAGTGAGTGGGAAGGACAAAAATTACAAGTAAGCAGAAACCAAGTATTATGGAGTTATTTAACGAATAATTGCGTTGGATTACATTGACTTTAAACAAAGGGTTTTCTATTGTGATTGGGTGATGGTTGAAGACAAGGTCAATGGTTGCAAGATTGATCCCATTTCAAACTTGATCACGATTAACTTAGGAAAATTGAAGAGTAAAGATAGAGTGAACGATGAGCCATTTATTCTTGCATCAGAAGCGACTCAAGTGTTCTATTCGAAAGATTTAAAAAATGACGGATGGTTTGTGGTTTTACACACACCAAAACGGTTGACTAGTGATGTGGATGACATTGAGTTTCCAACTATTTACCAATCAGCTTTTGAAGATAATGAGAAGTTAGAAGACCTTACCAAATGTGTTTGTTGATATTAAATGCATTTCTCACGGGAATTGAGTGGAAGCATTTCTTTGATGTATGAAGTGACTAGAAATTGTGTGTACAAAAATGTTGAATTCTACTTGCTATTTTTCACTTGAATTGTTATTTTTCACTTGTTATTTTTCACTTATGCGTAATAGGGATATTAGTAATTGATAAGTTTCTTGAATTAACCATATGACATACTACTATTCATTGCACGGTCAATACACATTCAATATTAGTTTCATTTTTTGTACTTGCAGCAAATTTTTGGTCTTCAAAATGTTGCTAAAATCCAAAAAAGACCGCTTATGTCACCTTTATTTTAATTTGACTAATTAACAAACACACACATAACTGCTCTATCTAATTTATTTTGCCCTGGGTATCTTACATTTTTGGTCTATCGAGACAAATCAATTTATGTATTTTGTATAATATATGTTATGCACGTGAAGCAGTCTTTATTTATTTCTTTTAACCTTATATTTAAATCTTTATTCATTTCTTTTTAACTGTTAGCAAACTTAAATTGAACATTTTTGTTTTTGTTTATCCTCATCGTTGCTGTATTTAACATTATATTGGAACCAAATCTCCGTCACTTTCCATGTGCATATATTCTTAAACTGTCTACCTTATATATCTTTATGATTTCTTTTTTGTCAAAATCATGCTTCTTGCTTGATATTCTACAATTGTGGTTAATGCCTTAGCGACCAGGAAGCAAAACAATATATCTACAATAGTGGTTTGCTACGAGTAGGTGGACATTATGGTTGATTATCTATAATCAAAACTCAGAAAGTGATATTCTTATTAACGATAAATTTTCAAGTTATGCACTTGCATGAAGTTCTGAAGTATAATAGTTACCATTGTTGTGTTTTGAATTCGATGTTACTACATTGGTCACTTACCTAAAATAACATTCTTTTGTTACTGCTTCACCATTATGGTATGCTAATGTTTGTGGTATGCTAATGTTTATGCGTTATATCCTGATAAATGTCAAATACCATGATAAATGTGTGCACCATTAGGGTATGATAATGTTTATGCGTTAATTGTATTTTTACATGGTTTAGTTATAGAAATTTATTAATATAAATACCTTTATTTAAAACAGAATAGCATGTTGATGTATCATTATACCTTCTACAGCCGACACTTATGATTTTTTTAGTTGGAATGGTTTACTTGTTGGCCCAATTTTTCTCTCTCGTCCACATACATGTTTCTTTCTCGATTTTTTTGGTTACATTTATTTAGTGGATTTTTAAAAATGATGGTAAGTTCCATCTGCTATAGTGGTAACATGTCATTTGTTTAGTCTACAAGTTAAATTCATTTCACATTTTCGATCGTGTTTTTATTAACGTGTATATGATGTTATATGATATTCATCAACTCTACATTGGAAAATGATGGACTAGTAGATTCGCTTATCATCATTGAAGATCTTTTCCTTTTGATTGTTTTCTATGCTAACTCAAGTCATATTTAACATTTTCAGGGATCGAGATTTTTATTTGGACGTATAAGTTGAAGCACAATCCATTTGTTTACCTCAGGTAACAAATTGCTTGGCTTTGACCGGTAACAACATAATTCAAAGGCATATGCATAACTTTCATTTTATCCTTTATGTAGTTCAACTGGGGTTTCCACACATATTTAACATCAATATTAGCTTGTTCAACAACAGTTAAACATCCATATATTTGTAATATTACATTCATGGCCCTTGAATAACGATATGTGATCTTGCTTATTATTTTTAGAATGCACCAGTGTTTTCTTAAAGGATTTGGAATTAGGAAGCCTTAACTACTCAAGCTTTTATATTTACAGTTTGAGTAAATTTTGATGGAAACATGCAGAACGAACATATATTGACGTATATAGAGTATAGAGCTCCCATTCCCCTTATTTGTAGAAAATTAGCGAAATGTTGTATAACTACTGATTCTAACGAATTTAAAGTTTCATAGGACCTTTGATAACTTTGAAAACACGAGAAACAACTGAAAAAAACTGGCTGCTCGGAACTTTTTTGGTTCTGTTAGATTTATCAATTTTGAGTTGATCAATAAATATTCAGTAACTATCTGCTATCAATCAGTCGATACAGATATTTGATATCTAAAATTGATTTTGAATACTGATATGGTTATGAGCCGTATTCGACCGTTGTCGGGCTTATGTGACTAAGCACTAAGTAGTCTACAAAACGCATTTAGCCAAATGCTTTCATCTCCGTTAGTCCTTTCTATATCCCATTTCAAAAAAATTTAAGGCAAGAAACAGTTATCTACTTATTCATATAATAGCTAGATTACTTTTTTTAACATATCAAAAACCTAAAAAAATAAGGTTAAACTTAATGAAAAAAATTAACATTATTTAGTGACATATCTGCGTTATATGTAAGATTCAGTTTAATGACTAGTGTTAATGAAAAGATTTTAATACAAGGAAAACAGCAAGTCGAACTGCCCTTAAAAATAATAAAGTTGAATGCAATAACAACTCATACACACATATTTTATTAGCTGAAAAGTAACGATCTTATTTAGGATGATTAATAAATTGTGTTTGATGTATGTGTGCTTTATTAAGTGTCTATGCAGCAGAATATTCGTTCCTTTTACCTCACAGAAAAATACTTTTACTGTTTTCTTACCCCATCTCCTTCAAGACCAAAAACTATCTAATTCAAGTCGAAGCAATGACTACTAGACAATAGTAACCAAAACTAAACAAATCATATTTATACAAAGACTAAAATCTTGATATCTTTGTGCTATTATGTGTGCTATTATACTAAAATCTTATTTATCTTAGAATAATGGTGTTAGTGCTATTATGTGTGCTGGAAATTATATGCCTCTATTTCATCATTTGATTTGCTGCTTATTGGATATTTGTTGGAAATTATCTTAATCTCAGTTAAGTATTTATTAGTAACCACCATTTGGAAGTTCTAAGTATGATAATATGCGTAGTCGGTGGATTTGTTGAGATATTTAGGATGTGGAGGAGTATACGATGTCTGACAGTGATAATTATTTATTGCTTTTCTTTTCTGAAAAAATAAAAAAAATAAAAAATCTACAGGAGGGGACTTTCTCCAACCTTGCCTCAAAACAAAGTTAAATCTTATACTACTTTCCTATTCTTGATTGTATAGAGTATCAAATTACATGATATTGATAAGATTACTATACGAATTAACGTACCACTAACTGTACAACTCTCAAACAGTTAGCACAACAACGCTATATTAGAAGACTAATATTCTGTGTTAAAGTCATCAAAATTGAAGTTCAACCATTTGTTTTGCCCTAACTTCTGGTTTTTCTATATTTTCTGCATTGCTCCCCCTACCCGTTCGTACCTCCACAAGCTATCTGATTAATTAATTAATTTATTTCACTCTTGGATCATCCACTTTACATTGATTGCTTTTCAATGCTGATGCCATGTTTCATACTTTTCTGAAGTTCTGTTTTCTTTGAACTTATTTTGATTTTTCTTAATTCCACTATTTGATGCAGTTTACTTTGTACCAAAAAAAGTTGACAAATAATATCCTTCCTATTGATAGAAAAAGTCTATGTTCACTTGCATTGTTATTATGAAGGTAGTAGTCAATTATTCACTTGCAATATTACAATACTCAATCGTTAACTATATAAACTTTCTAATTTTGATGCTTCAGTCAATCATTTTCAAATTAGAACCATGAATTATTTATTAGGTGGTTGGGTAACTTATTAATTCTTTATATGCAAAATTTTATTTCCCTTTTTTTAACAACTTCAGTAATGTTTAGTGCTTAAAGTTCATATTGCCATTTTTCCCCCATCTCTTTTTTGCTTCTTTTCTAAATTATTTGTGTTATGTGCCCAGGCTTTTGTCAGAATTTCCATTCACATCTTTTACTTCAACAATACTCTATTTGACGTCATGGTCTACTTAAAACTTATAAAATTATCATCTCTCATTTTTCTTTAGAAATTAATAGTATTAGATAAGGAATTACCACATACATGAAATACAGTAGCAACATATGATGGTGGTGTGATTGATCGTAGAGAAACTCCAAGATATAATAGATAATAAAGCATCTTACAATAGTGGTTTTGTTTTGTGTGTTGCCTTTGCATGTACCTTAGTTGGATTCTCCAACTGATAATTAGCATGTACTACTATTGACTGTTGTGGCATATCCCTTTTCTTTTGCCCGCTGCATCTTTTATGATGCTTATTTATTAAAGATGACATTTTGTTTTGCCATATTGATCCCTCCACCGTTTACTGAAATTCATACTTCTTTGGGTATTAATGAGTTTATATTTTATCCTTACTCTCATTTAGTTTCAAAAAAAAATCATATCTCATATCTTTGCCACATCATACAGATAATGCCTATTACTTAGTACTATTGTTAAATTATGTAGATAGGGTTGATTAAATGATATCATGGTCAGTGGGCGTGAAATTTCACTGTTTTTCAAGTATTATTCCAGGCCACACTAATTATGCGTTCATTAACATCCATGTACTTTTCATTCATTTAGATATGATGGGATTAGATGCTACTAAGTTTAAGTGTTTGACTATTCAATATTAATTCATTTTTACACATACATTAAGGGAATAGTAATTTACTTTTATTACAGTAGCGAACGTAGTGATCCACGAGCATGAAATCCTACCTATCAATGAAGTAAAGGCATGTTAGTTTATTAGATCATTGAACTTTTGTGATGACACAAACTTCCGTCGAACGAAAGTAAGGATAATCATAGGAGTATAACAGAATTAAAACAATAATAGATCACAGTTACATAGCAGAACATATAAATCATTGCAGCGGAAAGGAAATGTCATCACAACATCATCACAAAACATCAGAGTATGCAGTACATGATACACTTAGCAAAACAGATGTCTAAAACAGGGAAAGAAATAAAGTCTCAATCTCCCAAAAATACATCAATATCCAATACTGTCTCAAAATCTCAAGAAGAAAATAAAGATAAAAAGAAAAGATCTTCCAACATCTTCGTCAGCCAGCTCTAGTCCAGAAAACATCCCTACCTGAAACCTGTCAATTGGCTGCCCGTGTGGAAAGAGGGCACCTGAGTCTGCGAAGTGAAACAAACTACGAGTCAATCATGGGACTGGTATGAGAAATCTTACTAAACTAATAATATGGCTAATCACTGGACCACGCTGCTAACGCGGAACGGGTTTTGCTCCATTGGATTGCCAGTGCATAAGTTTTATAAATTTTTAAGTAAAAAACAATGCAATGCTTTTTAGAAAATGAAATCATTATAAGACTCAAGTCCCATCACACAATGCAACGCAAACGGAGGATAGAGTTTTACCTTATAATGATAAAAAATGCTTGATACGTAGAAAATAATATTTTTAATATTATTACTAGTGTCTAATATGTTTTAAAAATACTTCAAAGTAAATGTATCAATCCTAGACGGCATAACTACCATATACTATGTCGCCATATATACGTATACAATCAAAACCGTAATGTCGTATTGGAGGTTGGTTTCCATCATGAGTCAAGGCTAGGGACGATCTCCTAATCGATTTGAGACACTCTAGTAATGTCTCAGGATTCGGACGCTGGCGAACCCTTGGATCCTGCAGGGCTAGTCCACAAATACTTTAGTGGATTAGTTACGCCTG
The DNA here is from genome assembly GCA_030737875.1 of Allium sativum. Taxonomy (NCBI): domain Eukaryota; kingdom Viridiplantae; phylum Streptophyta; class Magnoliopsida; order Asparagales; family Amaryllidaceae; genus Allium; species Allium sativum. The sequence goes on along the minus strand of CM060913.1, from coordinate 413,838,303 downwards.
AACACACGCTCCTCAATCCTATTAGACATATAAATTGGCCATTGGCGACCAATAAAAATCCGAGGCCCCTCATTCCGTCAACCATATAAGTAAAATGTCGGGCCTTGTAAAAACCCAAACACCACTTCTAGCTAGAAAGAAACGTGTGCACTCCCTGCGTTCCCTTGTCCCGTTTTTGACTCTACCGGGGTATGAGGCTCGCGAGGTAACGTAATACACAAAGCTATGCCTAAATAGGCTATGCTTTGATCATCATCCACAAGGCTCTGCTTTTCAACAAAAGCCTCGATCAATTGCATCTTGGCATGTCACATTGACAGTCCATACCATGTGATCGATAACTACCAATATATAACCTTTGAGATCATGCATCTCAAAGAAGAGTGTTTAGTAAGAGGATAAATCCAACGCCACCTCAGAAATATATTAATAGATATCAATTAAATTACATGGCATGAAATTCAGTGTCGGACACACATCCATTTACAAGTCCGTTCTTGGTCTGAACGAAATCGGAGTCACCTAGGTGCTCTCGTATCCGGACGATCAACAAGTACGTCTGGACAACTACCACTTTAACCCTTTATTGGTAGCTAGTCAATGCCAGGCATCAGTGGTTATCCTTTCGACGTGAAGATCGCCGGTCTTCACTCGCCGTCTTCCTTCGATTTAAAATCGCCGTAAAATTATTTGAAATGAGTTGAACTCAGTCTTTTCAAATAATTTTTCGAATTATTATCATTTAAACCATTTAATATCGTTAATATTAATTTATAATGATTTATCGCTATTTTTATTTATTTAAAAATAGCTCAATATAATTAAACGACGCTTTGGGTCGATGGGCGTCCCAAGCGCTGTTTTTACCAAAATTTGATTTACACATAACTAAAAATTTAACCGTTGGATTTTAACAAAATTCATATCATTGGAGAGATCTTCTCAAAGCGGTCCTAACGGCTCCGGTTTGGGAAAATCCGACGGTCGGATCTTACAGTATAATCGTTTGAAGTTACAATTGCCGAAACGCGAACTACCGCGTGCGTTTCGTTTTAATTATTATTATTATATATATATATATATATAAATCAATGGCGGTTTCAACTACTTTTCAAATAATCATAAGCAAGCCAAATACGGTCTAAATTCATGTTAGAAATTTTATATATGATTTCCATAATTCTACTAACATGATGAAAATGATGATTTGGAATGAATCATGTTTTTAATGACCAATTATTTCCAATGGTAATTAAATCACATTAGAAATATATTTTCCTAATGTTCACTCTTTATGTTGAAAACAAATGATAATAACAACATGATTTTTATTTCCACTATTTTTATTGCATCTAAATATATAATTAAAAAAAGATATTTTAATCTATTCTTTTTATTGTTTCTAAAATGACAATAAAGATGATACTTTAATTCTTATCATTTTTGCTCCAACTAGAATGTAACTAAAATGTAACTTTTTAAATTCTATCTTTGTATTGTCTCTAATTTAAAAGTAAAAAATGATACCTTTAATCCTATTCTTTTATTTACATCTAAAATGTAAATAAAAAGGTAAATTCTAATTTGAAAGAAAGATGCAACCATTAATCCATGTTTTATTTGCATCAAGGAATGCAAACAAAAATGCAACATTTATTCTAACATTTTGCTTGCATCTAAAAATTTGCAAACAAAAATGCAACTTTAATTCTAATGTTTTGTTTGCATCTAAAATTGCAAACAAAAATACAACTTTAATTCTAATATTTTGTTTGCATCTAAAGTTGCAAACAAAAATGTAACTTTAATTTTAATGTTTTGTTTGCATCTAAAATTGCAAACAAAAATGTAACTTTCATTCTAATGTTTTGTTTGCATCTAAAATTGCAAACAAAAATGCAACTTTACAAATCATGTTTTAATTTGTATCTAAAATACAAATAAAATATACCTTTTTAAAACTATGTTTTATTTGCATCAAGGAATGCAAATAAAAATTCAACTTCCAATTTCAACATTTTATTTGTATCGAAGAATGCAAATAAAAGTATAACTTTTTATTTCAATGTATATTTGCATCAAAGAATGCAAATAAAAGAACAACTTTATTTCGATTTATATTTACATCAAAGAATGCAAATAAAAGAATAACTTTTTATTTCAATGTATATTTGCATCAAAGAATGCAAATAAAAGAATAACTTTTTATTTCCATGTATATTTGCATCAAAGAATGAAAATAAGAGAATAACTTTTTATTTCAATGTATATTTGCATCAAAAAATGCAAATAAAAAAATAACTTTTTATTTCTCTGTTTTAACAACTATGTATCAACACAATTATATATTTCAAAAATGATATATTTTCCATTGTATTGACGACTCTATTTCAATATAATAGCATTTACCAAAATTATATATTTTCCATTGTATTGACGACTCTATTTCAATACAATAATATTTTCCAAAATGATATATTTTTCATTGTATTGACAACTCTATTTCAATACAATTATATAATAAATTGAATTAACAAATCAATTCAATAAAAATGACAACAAAATATTTATATTGAATTGACAAACTAATTCAATTCAATTAAAATTGATAAAATAATGTTTTATATTGAATTGACAAACTGATTCAATTCAATAATAAAAAAAATGATAACATAATATTTAACTAACACATATAGATCTATAATTATCCATCACCAAACAACAGATCAAACATCATCCAAAATGTCAGAACAAAGTAGATCTAAATCATATACATGCGATCATTACATAGAAAATAAATGTATTAAATTAATTAAAAAAAAGAAATCTCATAGTCGTGTTGCAAATTGGCCAAAATTTGAACTGCTCGGAATTGGATCTTGTGTGGACAGCAGCGTAGATCTCGGTTTCACGATTGTATAGGATCTGAAATCGTAAAATTTCGAGTCTGAATGAATAAGTTATGATTTAATTTAGGTCGTAACATTTTTAAATTTAATAAATTAATTAGGGTAGAACAACTTCTTTTTCTTACAGACAACAGGCCGCCTACTTCCTTCTTTTGTTCAAAATTAGGTTTTAGGTTTGCTCCAAATTCGATCAACTAGAAGGCAATTCAGTTTCACCACATCGTAGTGCTACAGGGGGCGCACCAAAAGACCCCAACCACCCTGAACTCGCATGCCTCGGGTAGGTTGGGTTGCGGCTTCAATTCGGCGGGTTTGGAGCAGAAATACTCGGCGGTTGTTCAATTTGGGTACTGTTATCCGTATGGATGGAAAGAGAGTGAAAATCTCTTCAAAAAGGTCTAAAGAAGTAGGGGTTTTAGTTGAGTGGATTGATTGAAATTAGTGGTGGAAGTCTAGAACAAAATCGACCATAGATGTGAAGGGGGCGGCGGCTACAGTAGATGTTAGGGTTTGAAGGAGATGAGGTGTATTTTATATTATTTTAATGTTAATTTTTGCAAATAAATCCAAAAGTTTTAAACCAATCCTTTTTCAGTCTAACGAGAGTTGACCCTAGCCAATAGCCCCTGTTCCGGATCCAATGGGCTAGGTCTCGTCAGCCCAAACAACTTTCTGTGGCCTGAAATCTTTAATTTATTATTTAAATCATTTGTTAAATTAATTTGATCGTATATTTAAATCCACCGGGGCCACATACGAACTCAGAAAAATCCAGTAAAATTATTTCTGGATTTGTTTTAACGATATGGTCCTAACAAATTAATTTCGTCGCATTCTGAGACTGTTCGAAAAATGGTCATTTTCAAGTCGATCAGATTTGACTAAAATTGACAAACCAATTTTCGTTTTCCACGCTCACATATTAATTCCAAAAATTCCGGAAAATTAAATTTAGAAATAATTCGACATTCCGGATCCAACAAAAGTGGTTTCGTTGAAAATGGAGGTCGTTTGAAAAATGGCCTTTTGTACAGGCTATAAACTATACTATAGCGACCATTCCGAATATTCAACTGACCATAACTTTTGATTTCCGCTATGAAATTTCGATTTTTCGGATTCGTTGGAAAGATATTTTCAAACAAATTTTGATATTTCTGGTTTCACTAAAATCCGTTGAATTTTGAATCTGGTACATTCGGTCAAAGTACAGGTTTGACTTTTCAAACCACTGTACTATTTCTAATTCCTTTAGAAATCAAAATGAATATATTCGCTCTAACTTCGATTAAAATAAAATTTTAATCGTTATTATTTAAAGTAAATTATTTTAACTATTCAAAATTCACTGAAATAGTCAAAATAAATTTTTTAAATTGGTTCGGATTTTCTGGGTTGTTACAATCTCCCCCACTTAAAAGCTTTTCGTCCTCGAAAAGGAAATAATAATAAAGTAGGAAACAAAACGGAAAATGCAAGGTATTATAAATGTACCTAGCACAAAAGCTACTTGGAGATATCCACTCTACACTTGGGATAGGCATGTTTGATGCTATCCTCTGTCTCCCACATACAATCTCTAGGATCCCTGCTCCACCGCACCTTGACTAAGTAGATCCTCTTATTCCTCAGCACTCGAGTCTCTTTGCCCAAAATCTTCACTGGCCCCCTTCTCACTGCTAGGGCCGGGGTATCCAAATCTCGTTGTGCTGCTTCCTCCAGAACTAAATATGGATCATGAACATGCTTCCGAAGTTGGGACACATGAAATACATTGTGGACCCCTGGTTACCAATCAGGCAACTGCACTCTTTATGCGAGAGTTCCAATCTTATCGAGAATAGGAAATTGACCAATAAATCTCGGCGCCAATTTCCCAGTCTTCCCAAATCGGACTACACCTCTTAGTGGGGAAACCTTCAAGTATACAAGATCACCAACAGAGAATTCTAAATCCCTTCTTCGAGTGTCTGCATAGCTCTTCTGTCGGCTTTGGGCAGTAAGTAATCGCTTCTTAATAAAATCAACCCTTTCCGATGCTTCGCGAATCATGTTAGGACCCAATACTAGTCGATTTCTGGGTTCCACCTAACATGCGAGAGATCTGCATGGCCTGCCATATAATGCTTCAAATGGTGACATCTGCAGGCTTGCTTGGTAGCTGTTATTATGAAAGAATTCTACCAAGTGCAAATGATCTTCCCATGACCCACCAAAATCTAGGATGCATGCTCGCAGCAAGTCCTCCAATATACGGTTCACCCTCTCAGTCTGGCCATCTGTCTGAGGGTGGTAAGCAGTGTTCATATTCAGTTTAGTCCCTAGCTCTTCTCGGAAAGCTTCCCAGAACTTGCTAGCAAATATCGGATCGCGGTCACTGACAATACCGCTGGGAACTCCGTGCAATCTGACAATTTCTCTGAAATAAAGTTGTGCCAAACTCCGAGCTGTTCTATTGGATTTGACAGGGATGAAATGGGCAGTCTTAGTGATGCAATCCACAATCACCCATATACCGTCATTGCCTTTCCTAGACCGGGGCAGGCCATCAATAAAATCCATAGAAATTTCATCCCATTTCTAACTTGGAACTCCTAGCGGTTGCAATAGACTTGCTAGCTTTTTTTGATCGCTTTTAACTTGCTGACAGATGGGACATCTAGTAACATATATAGAGATGTCTCTCTTCATAGATCCCCGCCAAAAAGTATGCTTGAGGTCATGGTACATCTTGCTCACACCCGGATGAATGCTGAGCTTAGACTTGTGACATTCGTCCATCACTTCCTTTCTGAGCTCAGGAAGATTCGGAACACAAATTCGACCCAATAGCCTCAGAACTCCTTTGTCATCAATCTGAAAACTCATGGATTCGCCTTCCCTGACTCTTTTGATGATTCTCTGAATAAATTCATCATTCTTCTGAAGAGCCGAGATCTTATCGATCAAGGTAGGGGTAATAATGAGATTAGCAAGGATAAGGTTGGTGATGGCCGTATTCTTTCTGCTAAGAGCATCTGCCACTACATTGGCTTTCCCTGGAGTATGTAAGATGTCCAGGTCACAGGGAGCAAGGAATTCAACCCAACGCTTTTGCCTCGCGTTCAAATCTCTTTGGGTGAATAGATACTTTAAGGATTCGTGGTCAGTATACAGCTCAAATTTCTCACCCAAGAGATAGTGCCTCCATATCTTTAAAGCAAATACTATGGCCATTAGCTCAAGATCATGAGTGGCATAATTCTTCTCATGTGGATTTAATTGGCGGCAAGCATATGCGACAACTTTGTCTCTTTGCATTAGCACCGCACCAATACCTTAAATAGAGAAAAGAATAACATGTTAAAATAAGATTTGACATTAGAAAAATGTCACTTCTGACATGTTTATTTAGATGAAAAGGATAACCTTCTTTAGAAGGTTTGTCCAGACTTTCAGATCCTGATTGCCATCGACAATGGTCAACACAGGAGCAGTGATTAATTTCTGTTTCAGCTCTTGGAAAGCTGCCTCACATTCAGGTGTCCAAATGAACTTTGTATACTTCTTAGTCAGCTTCGTCAATAGACAAGATAATCTCGAGAAATCCTTAATGAATTTCCGATAATAACCAGCCAGACCTAAGGAACTTCTGACTTCAGTGGGCGTAGTAGGTTGCTTCCAATCTTTGATGGCCGAGATCTTTCCTGGATCTATTGAGATGCCTTCCTTAGATACAACATGGCCAAGGAATTTCACCTCTTCTTGCCAGAATATGCACTTGGAGAATTTGGCTTTCAGCACATTTCTATGCAAAATCTCCAAGACTTCTTTCAGATGTTTTTCGTGTTCAGCAGTGGACTTAGAGAAGATAAGAATATTGTTGATAAACACCAGCACAAATTTATTTAGAACATCGCGGAAGACTCTATTCATCAGATCTACGAAGTATGACGGAGCATTGCATAGGCCGAAGGGCATTACTAACCATTCGTCAAATAAGTCTGGTCCTCTGAAGGCGGTCAAAGGCACACATTCTTCGACAATGCGTACTTGGTGGAAACCTGTAGCTAGGTCCATCCTAGAGAATACTCGTGCTCCGTTCAAGCGGTCTAGCAGATCATCAATGTGGGGCAGTGGGTATTTATTTTTCAAAGTTTGCTTATTTAGGTAGCTGTGGTCCACACATAGCCTGAAGGGTATTGTCTGATTTTGGGACGAAAACCACTGCTGCACCCCAGCTCGAGAAACTAGGCCTGATCAGACTTTCCATAAAAGTTGCTTGGTTTGATTACTCAACTCCTCTTTTTCTTTTAGTGACATCCTCTGAATAGGGTGTACAACTGGCCTTGCATTAGGAACTAAGTCAATTATGAAATTGATTCCTCTAAGCGGAGGTAAGCTGTCAACTTCTTCAAACACATCCGCATAGTCTCTGACGATAGGAATATCCTCAATAGAAGCAGGAGTGACTTCTAGAGAAGACCAGAATTCTTTCCTATCTATGGCCGAGCCATGGCATGGAATAGCAATAATGTCTCCAAATTTGGTTTTAATTCTGACTACTCTTTCAGCACAAAGTAACTCAGCCTCATATTTCGTTAGCCAGTCTATTCCAAGTATGATATCATACCCGGAGAAATTCATGATGAGCAGATTAAAAGGAAATTGGAAATAGGAGTAAGAAACAGGCACTCTACAATATGATCAAGAATAAGTGAACCTCCTATCAGACTATGGGCTCTAATTGGTTCTTTGAGTTTTCTAGGTTTCAATTTAAGCTTTTTAATCTTGTCAACAGATATGAAACTTCTAGATGCACCCATGTCAAACAAAACGGTAATAGGAATGTTTTTAATGTTAAGAGTACCTCCTAAAACATCAGGTTTACCTGATTCGGAAGAAGCCGGTGCAGCCGCTCCGTCATGGACATGTGCCACCTGAGATTTCTTGAGCAAAGGGAAATCCTTGATGAGGTGTCCAGGCTTGTGGCAATTAAAACATTCTCTTGGGCCATGGGGATTCTATCCACTGCTCTGACTCGGTCCAGACTCGTTCCTTTTGGGCCTCTTCGGAGCTCGGCACTCTTAGTCAAAGTGTCCTATCCTTTGGCAATTAAAGCACTTGACCTTAGATCTATCCCTCTTCTTCTTCTCTTGGGGCTTGGTGGTGGAAGAGCTGCCCGTCTCAGTTTTCTCGTCCAACTCCTTCTTCTTTTTGTTGGCTTGATTCTTTTCTCTCTCTTGTTGGGAACCCTTCTGATCAATCTCTTCATATCTGCAGGCCATCTCGATTACTTTAGCAAATGGGCGCTCGATGTGTGCAGTCACCCTGTTATGATACCTCCTCGCCAGACCATTGATAAACCCCTTGTTTTTCTATAGCGGGTCTTGGACTAACTCCGGGGCATATCTGGAAAGCTCATCAAATTTCTTTACATACTCAGCAATAGTCATACTCCCTTGTTGGAGGTGGGCGAACTCATCATGAAGGCGCTCGACCTCATGAGATGGAATGAACTTCTCATTGAATAGCTCCTTGAATTTCTCCCAAGTCACATCATATTCATTACCTCCCACCATAGTTGTTTCCCACCAAATTTGGGCCTGGTCTTTCAGAAACCAAGTTGCCATAAAACGCTTCCTGTGGTCCTCGAGCTCTAATCCTCCTAAAATCTTCTCCATCGTCTTAAGCCATGCTTGCGCCTCCGTCACCGTCTCTTGGCCTGTATAATGCACATCCCCTAGATTCTTTATTTTCTCTGCCACTTTGTCAAGATCGAAAGTACATGGGGGTAGTGGTGGTGTCTCAACTTCTGGAGTGGCCTGTTCCTGTTCTTGGGCTGTAGGAGTTTAGTCTCGGGCGGGTCCTCTTGCCCCACCTATGCCTCTTCGTGCTCTTGTATGTGCTCTAATACTCATTTCTCAATTAGTTTGTATCATCAAGGAAAGAGCCAGACTAAGAGAAACGATAAATTTCAAAGGAAAGATTTTTATAAAAATAGAGACATTTGATGAAATGATAATGATGTAATGACTGATTAATATGTGCTATTCTACTGTGCTCATTCTAGGACATTACTAATCCTATCTCTAGTAAGCTACTCGTCTTTGAATACTACTGATTCTACCTAGACGAATTGTTTTAAAATGTTATACTCCATAACTAAGGTTAACCTTTAGCTCTGATACCAAATGCGACGACCCAAACTTCCGTGGAACGAAAGTAAGGATAATCATTGGAGTATAACAGAATTAAAACAATAACATATCATAGTTACATAGCAGAACATATAAATCATTGCAGCGTAAAGGAAATGTCATCACAGCATCATCACAGAACATCAGAGTACGCAGTACATGATACACTTAGCAAAACAGATGTCTAAAATAGGGAAAGAAATAAATTCTCAATCTCCCAAAAATACATCAATATCCAATACTGTCTCAAAATCTCAAGAAGAAAATAAAGATAAAAAGAAAAGATCTTCCAACATCTTCATCAGCCAGCTCTAGTCCAGAAAACATCCCTACCTGAAACCTGTCAATTGGCTGCCCGTGTGTAAAGAGGGCACCCGAGTTTGCAAAGTGAAACAAACTACGAGTCGGTCATGGGACTGGTATGAGAAGTCTTACTAAACTATTAATATGGCTAATCACTGTACCACGCCGCTAACGTGGAACGAGTTTTGCTCCATTGGATTGCCAGTGCATAAACTTTATAAATTTTTAAGTCAAAAACAACGCAATGGATTTTAGAAAATGAAATCATTATAAGACTCAAGTCCCATCACACAATGCAATGCAAATGGAGGATAGAGTTTTACCTTATAATGATAAAAAATGTTTGATACATAGAAAATAATATTTTTAATATTATTACTAGTGTCTAATATGTTTCAAAAATACTTTAAAGTAAATATATCAATTCTAGACGGCATAGCTACCATATACTATGTAGCCATATATAGGTATACAATCAAAACCGGAATATCGTATTGGAGGTTGGTTTCCATCATGAGTCAAGGCTAGGGATGATCTCCTAACCGATTCGAGACACTCTAGCAATGTCTCAGGATTCAGACGCTGGTGAACCCTTGGATCCTACAGGGCCGGTCCACAAATACGTTAGTGGACTAGTTATGCCTAAACACACGCTCCCTGAGCCTATTGGACCTATAAATTGGCCATTGGCGACAAATAAAAATCCGAGGTGCCTCATTCCATCAACCACATAAGTAAAAATGTCGAGCCTTGTAAAAACCCAAACACCACTTCTAGCTAGAAAGAAACGTGTGCACTCCCTGCATTCCCTTGTCCCATTTTTGACTCTACCGGGGTGAGAGGTTCGCGAGGTAACGTAATTCACAAACCTATGTCTAAATAGGCTATGCTTTGATCATCGTCCACAAGGCTCTGCTTTTCAACAAAAGCCTCGATCAATTGCATCTTGGCATGTCACATTGACAGTCCATACCATGCGATCGATAACTACCAATATATAACATTCGAGCTCGTGCGTCTCAAAAAAGGGTGTTTAGCAAGAGGATAAATCCTCCTCCACCTCAGAAATATATCAGTAGATACCAATTAAATTACATGGCATGAAATTCAATGTCGGGCACGCATCCATTAATAAGTCTGTTCTGGGTCTGAACGAAACTGGAGTCACCTAGGTGCTCGCGTATCCAGATGATCAACAAGTATGTCCGGACAACTACCACTTTAACCCTTTATTGGTGGCTAGTCAATGCCAGACATCAGTAGCTATCCTTTCGACGTGAAGATCGTCGGTCTTCACTCGCCGTCTTCCAAATCTTCGATTTAAAATCGCCGAAAAATTATTTGAAATGAGTTGAACTCGGTCTTTTCAAATAATTTTTCGAATTATTATCATTTAATATCGTTAATATTAATTTATAACGATTTATCGCTATTTCTCTTTATTTAAAAATAGCTCAGTATAATTAAACGATGCTTCGTGTCGATGGCAGGCCCTGGCGCTATTTTAACTAAAATTTGATTTACACATAACTTAAAATCTAACTGTTGGATTTTAACAAAATTCATATCATTGGAAAGATCTTTCCAAAGCGGTTCTAAGGTTCCGATTTTGGGAAAATCCAACGGTCGAATCTTACATATAATCGTTTGAAGTTACGATTGCCGAAATGCGAATTACCACGTGAGTTTCGTTTTTATTTTTATTATATACATATATATATATATGTATACATATATATATATATATGTATATATGTATGTATATATTAATGGCGGTTTCAACTACTTTTCAAACAATCATAAGCAAGCCAAATACGGTTTACATTCATGTTAGAAATTTTATATATGATTTCCATAATTCTACTAACATGATGAAAATGATGATTTGGAATGAATCATGTTTTTAATGACCAATTATTTCCAATGGTAATCAAATCACATTAGAAATATATTTTCCTAATGTTCGCTCTTTATGTCGAAAACAAATGGTGATAACAACATGATTTTTATTTCCACTATTTTTATTACATCGAAATATATGATTAAAAAAAATGATATTTTAAATCTATTCTTTTTATTGTCTCTAAAATGACAATAAAATCATTTTTGCTGCAACTAGAATATAACTAAAATGTAACTTTTTAAATTCTATCTTTTTATTGTCTCTAATTTAAAAGTAAAAATGATACCTTTAATCCTATTCTTTTATTTACATCTAAGATGTAAATAAAAAGGTAAATTCTAATTTGAAAGAACGATGAAACCTTTAATCCATGTTTTATTTGCATTCACTTTCATTCTAATGGTTTGCTTGCTTTCAAAAATTTGCAAACAAAAATGCAACTTTAATTCTAATGTTTTGTTTGCATCTAAAATTGCAAACAAAAATGCAACTTTAATTCTAGTGTTTTGTTTTCATCTAAAATTGTAAAAAAAAAATGTAATTTTAATTCTAATGTTTTGTTTGCATCTAAAATTGCAAACAAAAATGCAACTTTAATTCTAATGTTTTGTGCAACTTTACAAATCATGTTTTTAATTTGTATCTAAAACACAAATAAAATATAACCTTTTTAAAACTATGTCTTATTTGCATCAAGGAATGCAAATAAAAATTCAACTTCCAATTTCATCATTTTATTTGTATCAAAGAATGCAATAAAAGTATAATTTTTTATTTCAAAGTATAATTGCATCAAAGAATGTAAATAAAAGAACAACTTTTTTTTAATGTATATTTGCATCAAAGAATGCAAATAAAAGAATAACTTTTTATTTCAATGTATGTTTGCATCAAAGAATGCAAATAAAAGAATAACATTTTATTTCCATCTATATTTGCATCAAAGAATGCAGATAAGAGAATAACTTTTTATTTCAATGTATATTTGCATCAAAAAATGCAAATAAAAGAATAACTTTTTATTTCTCTGTTTTAACAACTCTATATCAACACAATTATATATTTCAAAAATGATATATTTTCCATTGTATTGATGACTCTATTTCAATACAATAATATTTTCCAAAATGATATATTTTCCATTGTATTGACGACTCTATTTCAATACAATAATATTTTCCAAAATGATATTTCAATACAATTATATAATAAATTGAATTAACAAATCAATTCAATAAAAATGACAACATAATATTTATATTGAATTGACAAACTAATTCAGTTCAATTAAAATTGACAAAATAATGTTTAATATTGAATTGACAAACTAATTCAATTCAATAAAAAAAATTGATAACATAATATTCTACTAACACGTATAGATATATAATTATCCATCACCAAACAACAGATCAAACATTATCCAAAATGTCAAAAACAAAGTAAATCTAAATCATATACATGCGATCATTACATAGCAAATAAATGAATTAAATTAATTAAAAAAAGGGAATCTCACAGTCGTCTTGCAAATTGGCAAAAATTTGAACTGCTCGGAATTGGATCTAGTCTGGACAGCAGCGTACATCTCGGTTTCACGATCGTATAGGATCTGAAATCGTAAAATTTCAAGTTCGAATGAACAAGTTATGATTTAATTTAGGTCATAACATTTTTAAATTTAATAAATTAATAAATTAATTAGTGTAGAACACCTTCTTCTTACAGACAACAGGCCGCCTCTTCCTCCTTTTGTTCACATTTAGGTTTTAGGTTTGCTCCAAATTCGATCAGCTAGAAGGCAATCCAGCTTCACCACGTCGTAGTGCTACAGGAGGCGCACCAAAAGACTCCAACCACCCTAAACTCGCACGCCTCTGGTAGGCTGGGCGGCGGCTTCAATTCCGCGGGTTTGGAGCGGAAATACTCGGCGGCTGTTCAATTTTGGGTACTGTTATCTGTATGGATGGAAAGAGAGTGAAAATCTCTTCAAAAAGGTCTAAAGAAGTAGGGTTTTTCTTTGAGTGGATTGGTGGAAATTAGTGGTGGAAGTCTAGAACAAAATCGGTCATATATGTAAAGGAGGGCGGCTACAGTAGATGTTAGGGTTTGAAGGAGATGAGGTGTATTTTATATTATTTTAATGTTAATTTTGCAAATAAATCCAAAAGTTTTAAACCAATTTTTTTCAGTCCAACCAAAGTTGACCCTACCTAATAGCCTCTGTTCCAGATCCAATGGGCTAGGTCTCGTCAGTCCAAATGACTGTGTGTGGCCTGAATCTTTAATTTATTATTTAAATCATTTATTAAATTAATTTAATCGTATATTTAAATCCACCGGGGCCACATAAGAACTCAGAAAAATCCAGAAAAATTATTTCTGGCTTTGTTTTGATGATACGGTCCTAAAAAAATTAATTTCGTTGCATTCTGAGGCTGTTCGAAAAATGGCCATTTTCAAGTCGATCAGATTTGACTAAAATTGACAAACCACATTTTCGTTTGCCACGTTCACATATTAATTCTAGAAAAATAAACTTAGCAATAATTCGGCATTTCGGATCCAACAAAAGTGGATTCGTCGAAAACGGAGGTCATTTGAAAAATGGCCTTTTATACGAGCTATAAATTATACTATGGCGACCATTCTGAATATTCAACTGACCATAACTTTTGATTTCCGCTATGAAATTTCAATTTTTCGAATTCGTTGGAAAGATATTTTCAAACAGATTTAGATATTTTTTGTTTCACTAAAATCCGTTAAATTTTGAATCCGGTATATTCGGTCAAAGTACAGGATTGAGTTTTCAAACTACCGTATTATTTCTAATTCCTTTAGAAATCAAAATGAATATATACACTCTAACTTCAAATTAAATAAATTTTTAATCATCATTATTTAAAGTAAATTATTTTAACTATTCAAAATTCACTAAAATAGCCAAAATAAAAAATTTAAATTGGTTCGGATTTTCCGGGTTGTTACAACTTTATTACTAAACTTATAGTTCTTATTTATATATGTGCAGATTACCAATTGTTCGAATAAAGAATGTCAAAATCGTGAGAAGCTCCAACCCAGTCTACGTAATCATCAACAACACAACCGAGAAGGTTGACATAAATGCATATGGAGTTCCCGTTTCAAAAAATGCAGGAAAAATAGGCAGTCACATTGGAAAACTTGTGTGGATACATGTGTCGATCTCCTAGGAAAGATGGGATAAAGTACCGCCAAAAATTAAAAATTACGTGCGGGTTGCATTGTCGGTAAGTATATTTATCACAATGTAAATATATTTTTTATCACAATGCCCTTTTTAGTAAATAATTCGTAATTTTTGTAGAAACGTTTTGAACTTGATCAAAATACAAAAGAATTTTATTTCAAAAAAATGTATGAGTCTTTTAAGAGACATAAGAGTGAGTTGAGGACAAAATTCTATGACAAATTCAACAATTATGATGGAAGGTTGAAAAATTGTCCACCCTCTATTAGTCAAGATGACTGGGAGGGATTTTTGAAGAACGAAGAGAAACCCGGTGTGAGCGAGCGAAGAGAGCTTGGCAAAAAAAAAGATCAGGATATAGTTATGGCCACCACACCGGTCGAACAAGTCATGATGTCGTATAACATGATATGGTATGTTTTTCAATTTTAGTTTTCCATTTTTAATCTGGCTCCGCCTTTCCAATTACCATAACTGACTGCTGCAGTACATATACGACACAGTCCAGTCGAAGTTCTTAAAGCTAAGTTCATATACGAAACTGATATCATTGTCATATTTCACTTAACTGGTACCAGTGATACATTTGCATTCTCTATAACCATGTATCTTACCAACATTGATATTACTTATGGTTTTAGTTGGTATACTGAAAGTAACCCATTTTGGTATCAATAAGATATTAATATTTTGAGCCAGGTATTTGGATTTAAAATCTATATGAAACATAAATAATATACTTCCAGGTGAATAGTGATAATATAGCCTGGAATTATCGTTGCAAAATCATATTAGTATCAGCTTGCAACCTAACTATATGCTGATGTGAATTAAAACAAAGGATTAAATGAGTTTGTAGAAAAGTTTGATGTTATGTTCATATGGATTTTACTGGTACTAATACATTTTGAGTGAATGATACAGGTATTTCACATCATGGCTGAACGATTTCTATCATTTAAGTTTATAAATTTATGTTCTCAATACTAACTAGGTTAGTCTAGAATATACTACGTTTGACCAATGCATGTTGCTTTTGATCATGTTGTAGATTTTGTTTAGCTTTAAAACCTTAAAACTAAATATTGTCCACAAATCAAAAGCCGGAGCAATGCATCTGTTTGATGCGTGGGATCATAGAGTGATTCATTAGTGCTCAACACATATTTGTGTGAATGCATTAGTTCACGTATGGCTGGGGACAAGATCCTGTACATTATTGTTTACATCTTTGCAATATCAAATAAAAGTAATTACAATTTTTCTGCAGTTCTCTTCTTGTCTTGTATCTTTGTTGCATTTTCTCCATTATCGTTCAGCACAAAATCCATTTGTACCCCTATCTCATTTGTTGACTGTTTGCAAACCTGAAATGTTGAGCTAGTTTTGTTTATAGTTGGATGCTTATCAAACTTTCTCATTTTGTTTGCTCGTTTACATATGGCATAGGGGTACCCACTCGTTCGCTTTGAGGCTTGACTCTATGTTTTTACATTAGATCTTAAACATTGGTTCAAGTGTACTGCTTGAATATGTCACCCTTGTCATCCTGTTTCTTGTGCACTTGCTAATTACCATGCACCATGATTATACTTAGTGTTTTATTTTGCGTTGCAGCACTTGATCATTTCCATTATTATAGCTTCGCTGGCCATGTGTGAGTATCCTGTTTCAGCTTTGTTTCATTGTTTGCTATCTAGAATTATGTCGGTGTTGTGTACTCATTTGTGCACTCTTTGAATTATCCCTCTGTCACTCTTAACATGCTACTACTCATTTGTGATTCAGAAGTACTTCTTGAATTTTTCTCTGAATTGTTTTAATAAACCACTATAGACTGAAATATACTACTCCTAACACTGTAGTTATTTTATTTCTTGTTTTATTGCAAGTTATTGCAATTCGGAAAAAGAAATAACACGTCATAAAGTATGGGAGAAAACTCATACAAAAAAGGATGGAAGCATATGCGATTCCACTTCTCCATACTTTGTAAGTTAGCTAAATAATTGCATATTTGAATTATTCACTATTTCAATTTATATATTTATGCTTCATGATTAGGATAAAATTGTGAAGGCAAAGGAAGCAATTAAATACAGTGAGGAAGAGGAGTTGTCGCTGGATGAAGACATACTTTCACAAGTTTTTGGAAAGGATAAAAGAGGCCGGACTCGTAGTATTGGAACCAAGATATAAAGGACCCAAGTTAAGGCCTCCAATATTGCACGCAAACACATTAAAACTGCTCAAAACATGGAAGATCGGATGGCCAATGTAGAGGGTGCATTGAAGACTTTAGTGGAATTGGTTAAGGGAAATTATGAGAAGAAAATACCGGACAATGCTTCAAATAAAGGAGGAAGTAATGCATGTCACAATGCTATTGAAAGACAGCCAGACAATGACATTGGCAATCCACATAATTCTTCCGATTCGGTAAGTTTGAAGTGTGAAATCTTAAACTTTAATATGGAGGTCATTGCGATAGGTACAGTATATAGAGGTTCGATGGGTTCAATTATTCATGGAAAAGATGTACAGCCAAACATGAGAAATTGGTTGAGGATAACATATTGCTGCCAGATGAAAGCACAACCAAGCAAAACCATCCTCTTGCTACGACCTTTAAAGAAGTTAGAGTTGGTGGTTTTGTGTGCCATCCGAAGAATCTTAGTTGATACTTATAGACGCCGAAGCATACAAGCATATCAAGTGCTTACTCTCAGTTCTCGTTTAACCTGGTATACTTAAATTATCATTTATCATTTTTATCTTGTGGAGCACCTTCCTGTTTTTGTATTTGTGATCATTTAGTAACTATTTTTATTTTGTGGAGCACCTTCCTTCTAATTTAGTTTATTTTCCCAGTAAAATTATAGCCAACCCAATCCACAACATTGATAAACTTTTGGACATAGTGTAAATGCAAAAAAAAATGTAAAAATCCATATTTTTTACAAAATGAGCATCTTATAGTCTATTGGTTAGTTATCGGAAGTGTAAGAATTTAGCAACGTTCAATTCTTGCGTTGAAATGCTTTATTGCTTTGGAATATTTTGCATAAACTAAACTTCAATTTTTGTCGATTGGGTTGAGGATATGTTATATGCAGTGCTTAATTTTTGGGTTTGGGCTCGGGCAACCCGAACCGTGGGCTGACCCTGCATGCAATATGACCTGGCAGTTTTCTTTCTTTTTCCAGCTAGGCAGAAGCCCGCTAAAGTACCATTAAGGCATTAATGCAAGTTTTTTCCTTTTTCTTTTTATAAAGCCCTCTTTTCCGTTGCACGTGCCTGTGTTTATAGCATCTGTTTTAACAACCATGCTATAAAGTGGTCAAGGCCGTGATCTCAATGAAAAGTCCAAATAATCAAAATTCATCTATATATGTTTTTGGAAAATAGACAAATATTCAATATTCAATATTCAAAAAAACCGACATATACGAAGATATGCACATTCAAAAATTATCCATTCATTTATATATATATATATAGCTTAAATTATGCTACTTTAGTATGTTAAAAGATATTATTTCATTAAGTTTGAAGTTTATATTATACATACGAAATTCATATCAACCGCTCAAAACTATTTATAATCATCATATTTGATTATCTCTAACACATTAATAACCAACAAAAATTAAAAATATTTATATCAAATATTCGTCCGTATTTGTATATGTGAATATCCAATATATGATATTGTTCGTATTTGAAAACATATGTTGATGGCCTTAGTTAATTAATTACTTTTTTTTAATAAACTACTGTAGAGATGAACGTAGACGGTTCCAATTTAGTGTCCACAATATGTCATGATGTAGATCGATAATAAGGTAGGAAAAAACATGACCAGCAAATGGAATAAAAGAGTGCTCCATGTGTTACAATTTTTGGATTTATAAATTGAATAATGATCCATACAGCTAAACGTTCCCCTTGTTAAAAAAAGTTTGTGTATGTAGGTGTTCATGCACTTGTCTCTGTCTACGATCCTTGCATAACCTAAACATATGCATTTTACTTGATGTCTTTGGCACCTTTTCACACCTTAAATTAACTTTATTGTTTCTTTATGCATAAACTTAAATTAAATTAGCATATGCATCCCATATTTTGTTGGCTAAAAATATTTTGGTATGAAGGCCTAAACTAAATTAGCTTCCGTAGTTACTTGCTTGTGAACGACCACAATTTTTAAGTTTTGGTAGTGGACTGTAACAATCCCTATTTTACATTAGTTGCTAATGTATTTGTCCACTTTAGTCTGTACATGATTCTGCGTTGCAAATGAACATGTTTTAAAATAGGGAGCAAATATACCTGGCAGTTAGCATACTTGGCAATTAGAAAATGAACATGTTTTACATTATGCACATGAATATATTAGTAGTCACAATTTCTATCTGATTTTGTTGTTGAAGGGAGCAAATATACCTCACGATTACTTTGTTCAAGTATCTTAACCTTCGTATAAAAAATGAAATGAAATAGTTGATGTTTTTTTATGATCATTTCCTTGTGTTTGCTCCGTATTCCTTTTATCGTCATGTTTGGTAATTGTTTTGTTAACTAAATTCTTGCTGATTATGCATATATGTGCACTCCCACTATTTGTTGCCCTTTTGTCATCCAACATGTTATGCACATGTCATGTAGGTTGCACATATGTATCCTTAGTGCTTTGTATTTGTAGACACTTTCCATAATCCACTTGTTTGTGCTTTACTGCACTATTTGCTAAATATGGCCATTTGCAGCGGCTTTGTGCACTGGCTACACTTGACTTGCTATGGTCGAAATGATGCACTTTATTTCAGTGCATAATTTGCTGTGAGCACTTTGTAGTAATATCTGCGTTCACACTTGTCAACCAGTTTATCTCATCGCAACAATTTGGACATAACGGCTAATTGTCATTTTAGGACATTGCATTATTTCCCATAGCAATTTAGTCATAACGGCTAATTGTCATTTTAAGACGTTGCCTTATTTCCTACCGCAATTTAGTCATAATGGCTAATTGTTATTTTAGGACATTGCCTCATTTTCATATGTTAACGTTACATTATTTCTTTTATATATATCAGCACTATATTTATTAGTCAATGTACAAAGTATTATTCTCTCAATCAATAATACAATCATGGTATTTTATCATATTCTTATTATGGTATTAGAGCATATCCGCCGAGAGGCTTAACTTCATACATAAAGTTTTTTTTTTCTCTGCCATGCCAAGCATACAGCTCCCCTTTTCCAGTGTCTCTTTTTGATCTGCCATCATTCCTTAAGTTTCTGCTGCATCTTCTTGCCTCACTGAACCCTAAACAACCATGACAAACAACGAAGCCACTTCAGCTGTCTCTGGCGACAAGGGCAATGATGCTTCACTACACTGGCACAACCTGATAAAACCAAAAAGCCAAATTATTACCACATCTCTGGATGAAGACAATTATATATTATGGAAATACCAAATTGAGATTGCTCTCAGGGGATACGGCTTGCTGGATTATATAAAAGGAACATTAATTATTCCACCAATAATGATAACAGATCAAGGAGGAAAAACCATACCAAATCCTGAACATGCCAGATTTCAAAAACAGGATAGCTTACTTTCATCATGGATTTTATCCTCTATCAGTTCGAATCTGCTTTCACAGATTGTAGGATGCAACTCATCATATGAAATATGGACGGCTATAGAGCAAATTTTTAACTCACAATATGCAGCTAGAGTTATGCAATACCGAAGAGAATTGCAAAACTCGAAGAAAGAAGACATGAGCATAAAGGAGTACTTAAGCAAAATAAAAAATTTGTGTGACAAGTTAAGTGTTGTTGGATACAAAATAAGTGACAGTGAGCAAATATTATTTATCACTGGTGGTTTAGATGAAGAATACGAGTCCTTAATTACTGTTATTGCCACTCAACAAACCCTACCGGATCTACAGTTTGTTCGATCTGCTCTTCTCTCCCCCGAAGGAAGAATAGAACAGAGGAAGACTACCCAAGGAAAATTCTCGGCAAATTATGCAGCAGCCAAAAATAACCATAATCAAAGGAACAAAAACTTAAATAGGCAAGATGGGCAGTATCAAGGAGGGTATCAACCTCAGAGGGCCTATCAACCACAAAGGGCCGAGGAAGAGGAAGATGGAACAACAATAATAGAGTAAAATGTCAGATTTGCCAAAAATTCGGCCATATAGCGAGCATGTGTTATTTCAGGTATAATAATGACAACAATGTACAACAATCTGATCGAATTAACACAACACCAAAAGCAAATGTTGCGGTTATGAGAAGTCAAATCAGAAATACTGGCGATGACAACAGAGGTCAACATAGCCACGATAAGGACAACAACAGGGCAGATGAAATTGATTTAGACGATTGGTATCCAGACTTGGGAGCTACACACCACGTCATAAACAATCTCCAAAACTTAAATATTGGAAGTAAGGGCTACAAAGGTATGAAATCACTACTTATGGGTAATGGTAACATTGCACACATCACACACATTGGCAAAGGAACCATATTAGGCAGAATACAACTCATATTAAACAACTTACTTAGTGTTCCCACCATTAACAAAAATTTATTAAGTGTTTCCAAATTTGCTAAAGACAATAATATTTTCTTCAAATTTCATGCTAAGTTTTGCTTTGTTAAAGATCTTCTAAGTCAAGAAATATTGCTACAGGGCCATATACATGATGGGCTTTACAAATTTGGCAACTTGAAGAATGGAAATGATTCAAATAAAGAATCTTGGTGCAATAATGTAGCCACTAGTAGCAATAATAGCAGTCACAACTCTAGCAATAATGTTAGTTGTATTGACAAAAGAAACAATTCTAGTAGTAGTAATGTCGGTAATAATGTAGCACAATCATGGCATGTAAGACTTGGTCATCCTAGCTTGGAAATTGTTAGAAAGGTTTTGAATAATAACTGCATCTACTTTGAAAACATACCTGTGAAACACACTTGCACACACTGCCAACTTGGCAAGAGCCACAAACTTTCATTCAGTAAATCTGAAACAGTATATACCAACACCAATGACCGCTAGTTAAAGGCTTTCAAAAACAAAAGGGGAAGCAATCGGTAACACAATACAATACAGAAGTGTAATTGGTGCATTACAATACGCTACAATAACAAGACCAGACATATGCTGTAGCGTAAATAAACTCAGTCAATACATGTAGAATCCCCTATCGGAACATTGGGTGGCAGTGAAAATATTACTTAGGTATTTACAAGGCACAAAACATTATGGATTAACTATAAAGGCAGATAAAGAGCTACACTTACGAGGCTTTAGCGACGCTGATTGGGAAAACGACATCGATGACAGAAGATCAGTATCAAGCTATTGCGCTATCCTGGGCACGAATCTCATATCATGGTGCAGTAAGAAGCAATCCACCACCTCGTGATCAAGCACTGACAGGGCTCTTGCGAGCACAGCTGCAGAAATCTCGTGGATTGAGTCCCTTCTACACGAATTAGGGCTTAATTCCAGAAGAACGCCAACTATTTGGTGTGACAATAGAAGCACGGTTTCTTTATCCCTCAATCTGATCCAACACTCAAGAACGAAGCATTTGGAAATTGATTTGCACTTCGTTCGTGAGAGAACTCAAGCCGGTAGATTAACGGTGTGTCATATTCCGGCCTATTATCAAAAGGCGGATGCACTAACGAAACCACTTTCCACGAAGAACTTTATCAGGCTAAGAGAAGAGCTGAGAGTGGATGACGGCAGCGGAATAAAGGAAACAAGAAAACCCTAGATATGTTTGAGGGAGGCTAATATATGCGTTCACACTTGTCAACCAGTTTATCTCATCACAACAATTTAGACATAACGGTTAATTGTCATTTTAGGACATTGCCTCATTTACATATGTTAACGTTACATTATTTCTTCTACATATATCAACACTATATTCATTAGTCAATGTACAAAGTATTATTCTCTCAATCAATAATACGATCATGGTATTTTCTCATATTCTTATTATGTAGACATGTTATCCTTATGCTATACACTGTGAAACTGAAAACATAACTGCTATATGCAGTGTGTGTGTGTGTGTGTGTGTATGTGTGTGTATAAATATATATATATATACGCTTTTGGGGACATTCGAATAAGATGAAGTATTTTAATAATTGATATATGCATTGCTGACATAGGTATGGACATGAAATGGTAACTGTTTTGTCCATTTTATTGAAGCTAATAGGAAATTATTTCAAATGATTTCATAATGCCATTGTTTTGTATGCTGACATTACTAATGAATCATATGAACATGAGTTGCGTTTGAACTAAAGAACATGTTGAATACATAGAAACTTAAAAGGGATTCACTAGGAATTAAATATATATATATATGTTTTTTTTTTAAGTATAAAGTGGCTTAAGAAAATTAAATATAGTCACATAATAACGTGTGACCCAGAGGGAGCACATTCTACTTGAATACCCAGCAGGTTAGTACATGCACCACTATCTTTAGTACACATCCATTATCAAAGAAAATTCATGTGTATATGTGTCTGTTGCATAGATTCTTACCGTATTACATATAGTTGTTTTAAATAAAAAAGGTGCTTTTTGAGTTCAGACTATCCAAAGAATTCTAAAAAGAAAAAGGGGGCAGCTCAGTTTTGCATAACAGTCAAGTTTTCACATATATTTAGAGAGTAGCATGGAAATAGAAAAGGGAAACAATTATTCATTTGTACTTATATTTCCACCTGCTTAGTATACTTGAAGCACCAGAGGGATTGAATCAATATTTAACAGTATCTAATTATTGTCTCTGTCAGCACAAGAAAAAAATTGTTGAATATTTCAATTATGAGTTCTTAATTAATGCAACTGCTTTTCTTGGCAGGTTAAGAGTATGAAGCGATGCAGTCTACTTTTCTTGGTCAGGTTAAGAGCTTATGGTCATTTCAATTATGGTTTATGCTTGTAGTATGATATTTTATTTACGACGAATGTTTGAAACTGTCAATTATGGTTTATGCTTGTAATATGCTATTTCAATTATAACGTATGTGTGTAGTATTAGTACTTTATGGTGGTATGTGTGCTGTAATATTGTTTTGGTGAACTCAAAATGTAATATCGGAATAGTATTTTGGTATATGTACTTTATGAAGCTACATATGTATTGAAATTATTGTAATATTATGAACAGTTGTAGTATTTATATCAAATATGCATGGATTTCTGCTGAATATGAAATGCAGAGAAAGGAAATTTAAAAAAAATAGAAATTTTTTAACACAGCAACGACCCAAAACCTTGGCAAATAAAATTGGCAACGGCCTTTAGCCGTTGTTGAATAAAAATTATTGATTGTATTAAAAAATGTAGCAACGGACAGAAGCCGTTGCAAAAGATGATTCTGCAATGGCTAGTAATCGTTGCAAATTCTAAATTGCAACGGCTCGAACCCGTTGCTGAAAACATATTTAGCAACGGCTTTGAGCCATTGCTAATTGTTTGCAACCTGCTAAATTAGTTTGCAACGACTTAAAACCGTTGCAAATTGATGAATTTGGTGTAGTGGGTGGTAGCGACCTAAAACGAACCGTTGGAGGTGTTAGCGACATTTTCAAGTGTTTGAGGACTCCGTATAATTTCAAGTTTAGTTGAAAAATGCTGACCAAGATGGAGATCTGTTAGGTGTGACTCACATTGTATGAGAGTGAGTGCGTAAAATGGATTTGCAATTTGTTTCACATCACAGAATATTTTGTTACAACAAGCGATTCATTTTGTTACAATTAATCGTTGTCATGAACATATGTGCCTCCGTAGGATGTAAGGATATCCAATCATGACGCTGAAACCAAAAAGGCTTCGTTCAGCGGTTTATAGTGTCTCTACGCTGAACGAAGTGCACACACATGAAGATGCCTTGTAGTGCCGAAAACTTTCTAACATAGTTATCCTGTTAAAGCATTTGATTTGGTTGGCAGTTTAATTTTTAGTGCATGAAGATATGTAAATTTTCAGTAGTGGGTTAATCTAAAGAAATCAGTGTATCGTTTCTTAGACACGAGTTGAACTAAAAGCTTTTAACTGATGTACTGGCCAACAGCAATGACGACAACGAGTAGTGTAATTAAATTAATTAAACTGTATCGTACAAAGCATTAATGTAGAACCTGATTTTATGTCAAAGATGGCAAAATAAGAAAAGAAATACACAACTGAAAAGTGGTCAATCCACCGAGCAGTATCTCCTGCATGTTATTATGTTAAACGTCCACCTCCACTACAGCAAGCTCATTTTACAAAATTCCAGCTTGTGACTTCGTTCTACATCTTCTATAGCATGCCTAGGGATGAGGCTCAATTATATGCTGCACATGAATTATACAACCGAGGTTGGTTTTATCATAAAGAACTTAGACAATGAAATGATGGATGTCAAAAATCCGAAATGTAGAATCTTAGGCAAAGACAAATACATATGAAAGAAGCGCACATACAAAAGTACCAACGACACACATACCGGGAAACCGACCGTTTTACAAAACAAAGTTAACACAAAACCAAATACAACACTTTATTATTTTCCAAATTTTAAAAAACAAGGAACAACAACAAATTCAACCATCTACCATCCCACGGTCACCCTCCACTACAAATTTTTCCAACTTTCATAATTAACTTGAAAACTAAAAGTACAAAATAAACCAAACACTACCTAAATATTTTACACCAATGAAAAATGGTAAAAAATTTCAAGGATTTCCTTTTAACTTGGAAAAATACATTACAACAAACTAAACGGATATCCATTTAGAACAAATAAATTGTTTTGGAAACATTACACCAATCAGACTGAAATTGTCTGATGCGAATTGAAACACCAGGTAGAACTTGAAACAAAAGAAATACAATCGACAGCTTGTACATGAGTACACTAAAGCTACTTGAAAACAAAATATTAAAGCAATCATGATTATGACATCATAACTTGGCATGTAGTAAAATCTCTACCAACTGAAAGCAGATTTCAGGATGTAAAAAAGTAGCCCAGATCAACCTTTTGAGTAGGTTCTCTTTGAATATCTCACCTGAGGAAAAAAATGATGCAAGTTAGAATTACATCAGCACTAATCCTAAAGTATTATTGAAATAAAAAAATTCAGTATACAACGCTGTTATTTGTGAAATACAGGGTGATTTGCATACACATTTCAATTATGACGCAATCAAATGTTTTGAAACAAATAAACTGAGAAATACCTAGATGTTTATGAAAAGATGGTCATAACTCAAGGCAGTTCTGCACTTGCTAGCACTTCATGCACTCGGGTTCATTTGGCGTTATGACCTTTTTTAGTTGTGTATTACCAAACACAAAGCTCCAAGTGTAAATCTTTTTTTAAAAAAACTAAAAACAAAAAACAAAAAAACATTAGAGTCGGCGAACAACCGCCAAGGTCGCTATCGCCAACCATAGAGGCTGCAGGCACAAAACTGGATGCTGAGCAGCTGTACACTTTTCAGTTTTGTAGATCATGTTGTAACATGTCATACGATCTTTGCTCTATCTGTATGAAGTACACAATGCAGAATTTTCAAGAAAAAGGAAAATTTCTACTATAACTGCACTTAGTTGAGTAACCAAAAATGGTTATGATTTTCTCGTAAGAGGTGATTTTTAGGTTAATTAAGATGACTACGTAGCTAAGTCATTGTGTTTCTTCTAAGATAGTGCATTCATGCAAGCAATAAGTGCACATTTTGCGTATACCTCCAATGTCGAGCTTTCATGCATAGTGCACAGTGCACACGCCAATCAGGGCTGGCAAGTGGCAATAGATACCCAAAAAATCCGATATCCATCCGCATCCGTATCCGTATCCGAAAAGCGGATAAATATTCGATATCCGAAAAAGCGGATGCGGATACGGATACATAGATATCCACATCCGAAAATTATCCATCCGAATTTTTTTCAACATTATGCTCAAAATTATATGCATTTTAGTACAATGAATCAAATATATTTATTGCTTTACTAAGTCGAAGGTTTATATTATATGCACTAAATGCATATTAGCTACTCAAATCTATTTAATTTCATCATATATGTTTATTTGTAACACTTTAGTGATCAATGGAATTGAAAAACATTATGTTAAATTAGAAATTTTCATTTATATTTCTTGATTTATCGATCGTTGGCAGATAGGATAATTATCCGATATCCGTCTGTATCCGCGAACACGGATATCCGATATCCGAAAATGATTTCGGATACGGATACGGATATAACACTATCATATCCGAAAGTATCTGTTGACAGCCCTAACGCCTATTGCCTTGGCACTCAGCATATAAAGTAATGTCAAATGACACATTCAGGGTTGAAGCATGGATTTCAAACTACCCCAGAACAATTTCGAGTTATGCAAAACTAACATAAAAAATTATCATACATTCAAGTTTGAATTGGCCTGCATTATCATACATTCAAGCATGGATTTCAAACTACCCCAGAACAATTTCGAGTTAAGGATCCCTCAGTAGCAATTCAGGATCAAGTGTAGACTTGAATTCATAATACTTCAAAGAAATAGTAAGAAATTTCACATTGAAAATTTGACCACAACTGTGTCTTTGGGAGTGAGAACTATATGGTTTTAAATTTTAACTTCAACGGACCTTATGCTTCTTACCTCTAATTAGATTTAACCCAATAAGGAGAGGAAATGAGTTGAAGTTGAACTTTGAAATAATCAGCTACACTTTCATGTGCATTCATTTTTGAAACACGTACACGTGATAACAGTGAACGGAAATGATGAAAAATAAAATAAGATCATATTGCAAAGCAAAAAATAAAACAAGTTTATTAGCAACTACAAAAGCAATTATTCAAAGCTGGACAAGGGGACTATAAACAATGAAAACATGCATGCTAGTCTATCTTTGAACACAGGGAGTAATAGTTTGACACATTGCAGGAACATAGAACAACACGATATTATAGGCAAAGAATAGCTTTCTTAAACACGATTGCATAAAAACCGCATATAACTGTATTGCAAATCCACTTCATTATCATGTGAAGTCACACTAGACAGCCATCATACTCTTATAAATCCATTCTCTTGTCACTTCCCCGGATTTGCGAACGTTCCAAGAACAAACATTGAAACTTAAGCATGACCGTAAGTCAAATGCATGTCATACCTCTGTCGTTGGAATATTTACCATTTTACATATAATAACAGTGAAAAATGTAGATTTTTTAAATCAAAATTCAATTTTGTGACATTCTATATCACAGTTTACAATAACTACATGCTTATATTTATTTCAAAATGATTAATAATACTAATATATTATTATCACACAACAAACTTGAAATCTAAGACAATTATTTTTGATAATTAACACTGTTTTTTACTCTAATCAATCAACTGAAGATTTTCGAGGTGTCTAGAACAAATACTCAGATGCCATTTAAAGATCACCAATCCAAGTAACACGGTTAAGTCTAGCATACGAATCAAAAATCCCTTTAGCTCCCCTGCCATGCTCCTCACTAATTTATTCTCCCAGCAATGCCTATAAATCATCTTCTTTTATACAATCATCAATCGATTCTTAATATCAATTGTGGATCATGATTTTTTTATTTTGCATATTTATTTGTTATGTTATCATGTGAAATACTCTAATAATACGTTTATGGTGGTATTGATCAAGGTTCAAGAACTCAGTCTCGGTCTCGGTTTCGGTCATTTGAAAATTTGTCGATTTCGGTTGATTTCGTAAATTTCGTTAGTTTCAGTTTTGTTTCGGTTTCGGTCCAAATTTCGATTTTTAATATTTTGGTATGAACGTATTAGTGGTAAATGAAAAGCACAAGCCCACAATTCTTTCAAAAGCGGACCAGCTAGCATACACTACAGAAATTCCAAAAAAAAAAAAACCGCTGCTTCAACTAAAATATCCCCACCTAATTTCCTAACTTCCTGCCGCATCACACGGCAGAGTTCTTTCGAATTCAAATCGGTTCCTTCAAAATCGCTGCTGCTCCTCGAAACCAAAAAAAAAAAAAAAAAAAAAAAAAAAAAAAAAAAAACGCTGCTTCAATTAATTCGAGTCTCTCAAAATCGATGCTTCAGCTTGCGCGAAAGCATGAAGGAGGAGAAATGTAGTAACTCACGAAGATTTGTTGCTAAATATATAATCGATGCTGCTGGAGTATTCAATTTGTATCGGATTCGTTGCGGTAAGTTTAAATTCAAAGTTGCACCTGAAGAGATTCAGTTTTTTTTCCCTGTGCCCTAAAACGAAACCGGTTTGAAGGACGATTTCGGACAGCTACCTACCGAAACCGATCCGGTAACCCCGAAATCTCGGGGTACCGGACGAGTTTTTGAACCATGGTATTGATAATAATAATCTGATACCCAGAGGAAGGGCCTTGCAGATTAACATTTTACTACCAATTTCACTGCATAACGCATTATTCGCGGTTCCTAAAAGCAAATACGTAAATGGTACTCCTTCCCATTATAACCCTTAAATGTATAACACTCAACATATTTGTCTCCTTTTTTGGCTATCGTCATCAAACTAACGAAAGTTTAATATGATAAGGAAAGGTTGTACATACAAATAATGAAATATTATAAGTTAACCTAAACATGAAAATTGTGTCTAGTTGGAACTGATCATCACAACTTGAAAAACTCACCCTGTTAAGACTAACATAAAGCAGCAATTTACTAATTTGTGTCTCATTTTTTGTTAGCATTTGAAGTATCAAGTCCGGCCATTGGAGAAGAGCACAATTTTATTGACATGCCATTTTAAGTATGTCAACAAAACACTACCTTTGATCCGCGCACAACAAATAGAAAACAAGTATGGTCAACCCACACAATATATGCACTACCCAAAAGGAAAATTTTGTTGAGATAACAAACAAACTCCACCAGCCAGAAATTCAACTCAAAAACATAATCAAGTTAATAGAATTGCACATCCATCTCAAACATTCATCAATTAATTCTCTCTGGAACAATAAAACTTGACCTCCACTGTTTAGAAATTCAACTCATAAGAAAAAACTGAAATTTGTGATTGTTGGTCTCCAGCGGATGAAACAAGCGTTTATTATTCAGCTTGTTTTCTCCCCTTGGGAAGCAACTTGGACGCCTATCAAATCGATGCTTAAAATGTTGCGCAATTAAAATGCTCAATAGTTCCATAGTTTCGAGAGTTTAAAAAAACTATAACTGAGATATAGCAAAGATATAGAAAATTAACAGGAGTGCCAAATAATTTGAAACAATATTCTATTGCCAAAATCAGTTTATCATTATTCTCACATCCTCATAGTAAAAAGAAACATGGTTTACTTCGATTTAACAAAATTTAGAATCGTCTCAACTCATAAAGAAGCTACAGGATGCAAATAGTGATTTTAACATATACTCGTCGATTGAACTTCTAGTTGAGTTAGATGTAGAATTAATACACAAAACTTTCAAAAATAATTTCTAAAACGGATACCATAAAAAAAGGGAAGTATGCTGTCAAGGGCACAACCGAGGTGGCGTTGAGAGCCATTTATGTAGTTTTAACGACACACCTTCTAATTATAACTACACCCTTCTTTTGAGGCGTCGTCTGAGCCTTAAGCTTTTCTTAGAACGTGAGAAGATATATGGTTTTAGTATAAGGTTATCGATAAGAAATTAAAACTGTAAGCAGCAAAATTTAAAACAGGGTTTAAATTGTAAATTATAGATTTAGAAGATCCATATTTTAAGGTTCGTACACACTTTAAAATTGATTTTGATGTTTGAACTCCTACATCTAAATTGAACACAATTTTTTTCCTTCTGTTCTGTTTTTATTTTGTTTAGGAAAACCTAAAATTGAAATTGTAGACCAAAACAAATATACTGAATATATCAACATGCGTTGAATGAATTTTTGCTACAGCAGTTTCAACTAATATTGAACCGAATATTAATTGAATTGTAAAAAGAAAATTTTCAATGCTTGATTCGCTTTTTTATATATTTTTCAAAATATACAGAGAATCAATTATGATAAATAATAGCAATACCTCTTTATATTTGAAAATATAATTTACTCTTTAACCTGTCATTTCTTTGAAATTTGGCTTTATTGATTTCTTGGTGTTTTTTTAACCTGATTGTGTTGATCTTTTGGAAGTTATTTTAAAATAATGTTTAATCAAATACAAATAACTAACTATAAACTGAAATTTATACCACATGCAAATATTGTACTTGAAATTTTAACACAAACTTCACTAATATAAATTTTGTTGCTTCTATAAATAATAAAAGTACTTGGTTCATATACGTATATATCACTTACAATAAATTAACAAATAGTGATCATCTTATCAACATCGATACAGTATAATAACTAGCTAGTATTTTTTTTAATATTATTCAATGCCAAATTTGTTTGTAGAAAATGTATGTGACAGACCAATTTTCATCCAAACTCCTCTCGAAATTCGCGTGGACTCTAAAATCAATCTTCGCATTTAGTGGAATGCTCCGCCTCAATCAGCATGGAACAGGAAATCACTAAATAGCAGGGCTTTAATTACACAGTTAGAAATGCAAGAGCCTATTCAATTGAAGCTAAACGTGATTATTTTCAATTTGTATAATTTATTAAACCCCTAACATTACATATAATATGAACAAAAATTAAAACACTTGAATCTATATGAAGGCTGATTTAACTGTTGAAAAATTACACCATCCGATGCCAAACAATAAAGCCGGTTTGCATTTCATTCATTGCTCCAGTAGATGCTTTTGTGCATACATTTTCATATTACAGCTGTCTAAATACTAGTCAATTTGCTGATTGCATAAATTATGTACCTAAAGACATTTAAACTAAATTAATCAAACATCCAGCAACCAATTAAACTAAACAAATAATACCTTCTCCATGAGCGCATGCTACTCCAAGGAAAGCTAGGTGCCTCAACTTCCTCCATCGGCTTGCCTCTTCCTCTCCTCTTCCCTTGAGCTACAACTTTCTTAACCTCCCTCCTCTCCCGACCCTTCTCCTCATCCAACCAATGTCCAACCTCTGTCCCCTCCTCACCCTCCTCAACTTCCGTCTTTCTCCCTTTTTTCTTTTTCCCCTCCATCTTCTGCTTCATGCTTTCCATCACCCATGGAATCGGAAACAGATCCTTCGAGATTGACAGAGGTTCTTTCAAAGTAATGTATGCCTTTTTGTAATCGGGTTTGGCCAATAAGTAGCCACCACGCTTCTTCTTCTTGCCTTCCATGTTTAGGGTTCGGACCTCAGCAACGTCAAATCCATATAAGGATTCGAGGATGCGGCGGATTTCGATTTTGGAGGCAGATGGGATGGTTTTGAGCGCAAATTCCTGGATTGATTCGAAAGGTGTTGGAGGCAGAAGAAGCTTAATTGGCAGGTTCAGAAAGTGCACTACTCGCCGCCCAAGTCGGCTTCCCATTATATCCTATTACCTGAAGAGAGGAAAAGCTGATGAGAATAGGGTTTCATACAATGTTTTAAATAGGGGTGGGTATGAAATGTAACAACCGTGACAGTTTATGTTTCTCCCGATCATTGATGGAATCGTACAATATGTTTTGTATTCCACACTACACATTTAAATTGAAATTTCTCCAAAAGTAATCCAAAGCAGTTTCAATTATCCTTTGTACTAGGTCATCAGAAAAGTGTGAAAAAATATATACTACTCACAAATAACTAATACAGAACCCAGATATTTCCATTTCTTAACACAAAATGCTTATGTATTTCAGAACAAGATATATCAGAGTAGATGTTAGTAGTGAATGCAAAAATCGCAAAATTGTACATAAGGAATCACAGCCTTCCCGGTCCAAAAATTGAGTTGAATTGCAACTCGCGTAAAACATACAATCCTCTTTCAGAACAAAAGATACTGGAGTCCAGTACTGAATCGTAATTTCAATTTAAACATTGAATTAAAACAAAATCAAAAGAGATTTAGTCCGGCATCGCCATCTCAATTCAACAAAAACGAGGGGAAAAAGAGCAAAAGGAAGAAGCAGCAGCAGCAGCAGCAGCAGCAGCAAACCTGAATTGAAAAACCTAAGGGTGCGTTTGGTTTACATTTTGAGTTTTCATGCTTGTTTTCAATTTTTCATTTTGAATATTTTCACTATTTCTCAAAATGTGTTTGGTTATCCTTTTTTCGAAAATAAGTTTTCAAAACTAAAAACTGAAAAATGCGTTTGGTATGAAATATAGTTTTCAAAATTTGAAAAATTGAGTTTTCATTTTGGCAATTCAAACAAATTTTACGTTTAAAGTATAATACGTAATATATAATATGGGAAAATCTATTTTGACACAAACTATAGATATAATTGATGACACAACAAATATTCACCATTCGATCACCCCATGAATTCCACTCTTTCATATAAAGACAACAATTCAACGGCCTACTTCACTTTTGTCACTAATTGTATCTAATTTTATGTTCAAACAGTCTCCCACAATAATATATACTATTCATTTTTCATGTTTGCATGAACATACTACATGTTGTAAATTAAACGAAAAACAAAACGAAAAATTCAAACATAAACAAGTTGAATAAAAACAACTGTGAATATATCAAGATGCTAATTAAAAACTGATAATAGATGAATGATAATAAGCTGAATTCTAAACATAAAGATTAAACATTAAAGAGAATACAATATTTTAAACTACATGAGGCCGAATTGTACAGGAATAAAATTACAATAAAAAAGTTCATAACACGGTTTTAAATATATAATATAAAAGATAATAATGTATTAGTATTACATGTTTAATTGTAATAATCCAACTGGGTGGATATGTTTTCTCAAATGCAGGAGCTTAACCTTCAGCAGCGTTATGATTTATATTTTCTCAACTGGGTGGACATGTTTTCTAAAAGATAACACATTGTTAGTTTATTCCAAACTGGTGCATTTTTGTTCATTATACTAGTAAATATTCCAAACTGGTGCATTTCTATTTAAAAATTATAAAGTGCATTTAGAAAAACAATGCAAAAATGTGTTACTTGAGGAACAATACAATAATATGTTACTTGAGGAATTAAATGCCTGTAAAACAGAATGTATGTAATAGATAAAATGAGCAATTAAATGCAGTGTTTACAACTGAAAATATGCAGCATACACTATTTTTTAAATGGAACAGTAAACAGGTGTGAAAATAAAAGAACAAAACTATGATGTACATTTGATCAAAATAGCTTCAAACCTATAAATTTGACAAAAAGGAGACCTACTATTCTCTCACAGTTTTGTGAACCTGGTTATAAATCTGGAATAACGGACAGCTACACTTTTATAGAATAATATACATGCAGACAGGATGAATTATAAAAGACAACATGAGGGGAAAAGAGCATAATGGCAAACATGATGAGATATAGAAATATTCCTAAATGCATAATGATCAATACACATGCATGAACGTATATGCATGCATTCAAACAGGCAGGTGAATTTAGCAAGTGCTCAACTTACGGTTAGATACATGTTGGTCAGACATAAACATGGCAATGGTCGGTGTATTCAACCGGTTGTTAAATAAAGGTAAAGGCATTAACTCAAATAAATGGCATATAACTCAGTAATATTTGACAATGGAATATTTAAATATGTATAATGGACAATAAACTTATATCCACATAAAATGAGAAAACAATCAAAGAATTTTCCCCATAATCAACGATTACTAGTTACAGTCAAAAAAAAAAAATAGTGCTAAAAGTAACAATAAATTAATACTTAAAAAGCTCTTCCCACAGTCAGCATGAAAAAAAAAATGTAATTGTAATTACTGAATTGTTATCGTTATTGCCCCATAATACCAGAAATGATAACATCTCTAACATACAAAAACGATTTTTCTTAAAATAATCTGATAACATCTGTAACATTTAAAAGCTAAATACACTAATGTAGCAAATATCAAGACTTTCTGAATGCCTTGCTGTTAGATATATCAAAGTTCTTTTGGATTTCAAAAATAAAGCCTTATTAATCATGTATTCACATTATTTTATAATAACTAATACAACATGCATTGCAAAATGGATTTATTTCAATAGATCAAATTATAAATATTTGAAATGTGCAGTATAATCCATATTACTTAAAACTAAACCTTGTTAGATAAAACAAAGGAGTAATTAAAAATAACCTGTTATCATTTTAAACAACTCTTAAAGCAGTAGTGATAAACTATTAACACTTATCTTTATCATTAATTACTTCTCTAACATCATAACTATATAAAGGGAGGTTATTTCCAACATCCAATAAATCAGGACAGCATATAAGAATTTAAAATTAAATTGGATATATATTTATTCAAGCAAAAACATCAAATTTTGATTATTTTAGGGTGAAAAGGAGTATTTTCTATGGTTTGCTGGCTGTCAGAGACCAAACGCACAGCACTAAATCAAAAGCGGCCCACGAAACCGAAATCCTAACCCGTACCAGAGGGAAGGAAACACTGTAACAAATACAAAAAACTTGATGAATCTAGTAAAATCGAATCAAACGAAGTATAAACGAATTAAGAAATCAGGAGTTTACCTGACTTCCGTCGACGATAGGAGAATTCGAAAATCGGGAGAAACAGTTTGCGGCCAGAAAAAGAAGGCTAGGTTAAAATTCAGGGGCAAATTGATTTATTTTTCCCTTCTGTTTTCGAAATCTTTATAAACTCAAGTTTCAGAGCGGAAGAGACTGACAGAAGGGACTATGATTGGGCCTGCGTTAATACACGAACTTATAAACCTAAAGCCCATCCGTTGTCTAGCCCATTGAGATACTCCTGCATTCCCATAATTTATTATTTATTTTTTTGAACATGCATTAAAGGTTTTTTTGTTCTTTTCCGGTGGACAGCATTTCATTGACTCATGGGCATTTCGTATCATTCTTAAATGCAACAATTTTTCAAATTTTATTTCTTCAATATTCAATGTTTGTTTATGGATCAGATATTTTCAAATAGTCTTGAAATTGACTTAGATCACATAAATTAGGCTACAAAATGACCATGGAGTAAGCAAAAAAATTGAAGATATCAAGATTAAAGAAATCAAATATTTAGCCTAGTTTATAAATCAGGTTGACCTAACATATTTTGTACCGACATGATCACAAACATGTCTAGTACCGACGTGATTTGATAACCATTAAGAATAACAAATGAAACGATTACACAAAATTTGATTAAGTTTTAGACAACAAAAACAATGTCGATACAAACAAGTGTTATCAATATGATTCTGAAAATTGATTTATCTAATTTAAAGACTTTAGACTCAAGCTACGAGGAATAATAAAGTTTTGACGCGTAAAACGTGATTGAATCGACATGTTTGGTTCTTATGAAACATGAGTGATGACTTATTCTTCATGTTGGAAGTTCGAAACTGAATGAAATGACTTGTTCAAATAGGGAATGGTGAACTAGTCGTTAAATCTCATCTATGCACAATTGCATACCTTCAACTAGAATTTGTAAAACTTTTAGAGAACCAAAATATGTTAAATTGTAATGGTTTGATTATAAATTATATATTCCAAAAATAGCTCATAGAAAAGATCGCCTAAGTGGAATAGATGAAGTGGCATGGTATAAGAGTCGTTCCACAAAGAGTTACTTGATTAGATTTTACACAATAGCCGCTGCATTTTTGAAAACATGCTCGTAGATATCATTAACGGTGATAATTTCCCAACAATACAAGAGATACAGTATATAACGACAGACAGTGAAATGACCCAAACTCCCCCGCAAGGGAAAGCCCGGATTGAGTTGAGAACACGACAAACCAGAATACAAACAGAAGAACATTTCATTGATGTTACAACAATTAACATCAGAGTACAAGAATATAACAGAATATGAATAAATATTATACATTAGAAAAATATCAAAGATTCAAAATACATTAGCGGAAAAATAATACATAACACAATTGTAAGAAATACATGTATACGGAGCGTTCCGAATATGGCTCCAGCTGTAAATCAGGATCCTGTAAAAATAAATCTACAAAACCAAAACTACTAGCTGCCCGTGTGGAAACTAGGGGCACCCAGAGTTTATGTTAAAACAATAAACTTCAGGTCAGTCATGTGACTGATGTGAGAATTAAAACAGTTATTTAAAACTTTACTTTTAAAAATAAAGTAAATACAGGGACCACGCCGTATAACACGGAGCGGGTTTTCTCCCAAGAATACCAGCGCATAAAACAAACAGCGCAATGCTTTTTGTAAAAATGAAGCTATTATAAGACTCAGGTTCCATCACACAATGCAACACAAGCCGGAGGATAGAAGTTTCCCTTGTAATACCCAAACGTGTTTGGTACGTTTAAAACAAATCATTTTAATATTACTATAAGTATGTAGTGTCAAAATCACTTTAAATATAAATGTATCAATCATAGACGGCATAGTATCCCATGCTACTATGTCGTCATACTGGGCTCTACAATCTGTAACGACCCGCATTCTATGCATCGAAGGATCGTAGAATAATTATTTCTTTCACATACGAAGTCGTATAGCCATGTAACTTTGGAAGACGACTATTGGGGTCATTTCCCATAGTCGTGATTTTTGCCGATTTTTAAATGACCGTTTTGCCCCTAGTTGATCTTGTTTTGGCCATAACTTTTGATTGGTAAGGAATTTTGATTTGAAACCACTTCCATTAGATCTGAATGATGGTTTACCTTTCCGTAGAGTGGTCACATTAGCCAAATGGACTTATCATTTGGGAGATATGGCTGAAACAAGGTTTAGAAGATGAAAACTGCTTAAGTGGGCTGATTAGGGTAATGTAATGACCCGTATTTATACGGATAATAATCACTTTATTTAATTATTTAAAGAGTGAAAATGGTTGTTTAATTAAATAACTTTGAATATTTAATTAATATAAATAATAGAATAATATATTTAATTTCGGAAATAATCAGAAATAGTGAATTGACAATATAATGTGAACTGGACAATACAAAGTATTTAATTCAACTTAGAATTGAATTAGAATGACGAATATATTATTTGACCAACAGTTTGAATGTGTAATTATATTATAATTAAAATCGAGCTCCAAATAGGGCGGCAGTTCGCTATTTGGCGATTCGAACATCAACAGAATATACAGGGTTCGTTTTAAATCGGATTTCGGTGAAACAAGAAACATTCGGAGCTGGTGAAGTATATTTTTTTTGTGGAAGAGAAAAATCGGGATTTCATTGTGTAGATTTTGATTTATGTCCAAATCAAATTTTAGAAAGGTCGCTATGGAATTCCTTTATAATTTATAACGATTTATTTATATTTATAAAAGGAATTTCATTATAAATTGAATATCGATTCAACCGAAATTTGAATATCGAGTTGTAAATCCCAGTGGAGCTGTATGATATTCAATTGTGAATATATACGATAATATTTATTTTTAAATGTTAAATTTAATTATTTTTAAAAATATTTATATATCTAAAAGGGTTATTTAAAGCTTTAAAAATAGCCAGTTTTACAAACGACCACCAAATTCGACGAAACTAATTTTGTTGGATCCGCAATGTTAAATTATTGATAAATTTCAATATTCGTGATTTTTGAGGTCAGTATGTGGCCGTATGGGATTTTAATGTGAAATACAGTCGATTATTTGACCTTTAAAAATACGCTGTGTGAGCAAACAGAGTTGGAATTCGACGAAACCAGTTTCGTTGGGACCGTAATGTCGAACTGTAGCTGCGTGTCCAGTTTAGTGATTTTTAGGTATCATATGTGATCGTACGGATTTTTAGAAGGTAAATACAATGAGAAATTGGCAAAATAAAATATAAAAATATTAATAAAAAAGTATCCTAACTTATGTCTGAACCCAAACAAGGCCACGTCCTCTTATTCCCAGCCACACAAAAGAATCTCGTCCCCTTATATAATCTTCTCAGCCGCCACTGTTCGTTGTTTTATAGTAAAACACTTCCATCTTCAAAATTCAAGAACAAATCCAAATAAATCCAATAAATCCCGATATGTATATATTCGCGATCGTTGGTTGTTTCTCTTCTATTCTATATGCCTGTTACTGGGTTCGATTCATATTTGTTTGCTGGTCTAAAATCAACGCGAGATAGGGCTTGGCATTTTAGGAATTTGATGTCTCGATGGTGGTTTTTGTGTTCGGTTCTGGATTCAAGAGATGATTTTGAGTTCGTACACAGAAATTTGGGGTTAACGATAGATTTTGTTGTCGATGTGCAACCTGTAGTTTGCGCGAGGTACTGTTAAACGCGTTCAAGAGGGAGCGTGCGAGTTTCGATTGAGGAGGACCGGATTGTTGCTCGTGAGAAGAGGAGTCCGTTGCAACCTCCCGTTTGTGTTTTAGTGAAGGGTGGAGGGAGAAAGATGAATGGGAAGGTGGCGTTAATGGTGTGTTTACCAGGAGGAGGCCACGGCACTTGTTTGGGGAAGAAGGGATTATACTGGGCGGTTTTAATTTGGTAGTGGGTCGGGTTCTTCAAAGTGCAGATGGGCCAAGTGGAAAATAAAAGGGGTGAGGCCCATGAGAACTAACATTTAAGTTTTTATTTATTTTCAACTAGCATGTAAACTTGTTAACGACATATATTACTCATACAGGGTCAGAATTTCGAACCGTCAGATCCATTGAGATCGTAGGGACGGACACTACAACATGAAACTGACTGGGAGTGAATCGAAGCTCGTTACAATTTATTGCAAAATAAATTGTCCATCTGAATCAACAGACACAAATCGTTATTTAACGGTTAACGCAAAATGTGAGTAAAGCTCACCAACTCTGAACAGTTATATTTTTATATTGTATTTTTAGAACTGATAAATATCTGTTGATTGCTGTGCGTTAACTGTTTGGTTGAATTGCTTATGTATTGGTTGAAATTATAGATAACGATATATATATATATATATATATATATATATATATATAAATCGTTAATCAAATATTGATTCTGTTTAGCAGAATATTTCATAATGAAATGAAATCGATGTTAATTATATTGTTTAACATCTGCGATGCAGGGAAACAGGTTGGAGGGACCCAACTGGGTTCCTCAATATATAAAATGCTGTTTTGTTTCATATATTGTGATATATGATGTGCTATATAATCTGTTGTTGATTATGTGTGTTTGAATGACATCGACCATTGTTAATTGGTATTGTAAATACCATAAGACTAGAATGTAGAAAAGTAAATTTTCAAAGTGTATTTTGAAAATAAATTATTTATACAAAATCAATGGATTTTATATATAAAAGGAAAAGGGTTTTATAAAAGGAAAATTATTTATAAAATCAAAGGATTTTATAAAAAGGATAATTGTTTATAAAATGAAGTAGAATTTATTAAAGAGAAAATATTTATAAAATCAGGGAATTTCATAAAAAGGGAATTTATTTATAAAATAAAAAGGGTTTTATAAAGAGGAATATTTATTGGGATAATAAATAAAATCGTATAAGGAATATTTATTGGGATAATAAATAGAAGTATAAAAGGATTATTTATTTAGAAAATAAATAAAATAGAAAGAGGAATATTTGTAAAACATTTACAAATAAAATAGAAAGAGGAATATTTGTAAAACATTTACAAATACAATAGAAAGAGAAATATTTATAAAACATTTACAGATAGAATTAAAAAGGAAATATTTATTTAGAAAAATAAATAGAGTTATAAAAAGGAAATATTTATTTAGAAAATAAATAGATTTATAAAAGGGATTTATTGGGAAATGAAAAAGAATGTCATATAAGGAGATATTTGGCAAATGAATAGAATTTTACATTAGGAAAGTTTAGACCCGTGCTTCACACACGGGTATAACATGATATGGATTTAAAGCAAAGATTTTAAATAGAATCTGTTGTAACCAATGGACTGAGAAGATTAATTTATAAATAATATTTTATAAATTTAATAAAATATTTATCATTGGATAAATAGAATATATAAGTCGGGACTTATATAGAGAAGTAAGAATCGATTTCAACATCGATATTTCAAACTGAATATGGATGTAGAGTTAATCAAATGAGTTAATCAAAGGAGTTAATCAAAATGAGTTAGAGGAGTTAATCGATTAGAGTTAGAGTTAATCGATTAGAGTTAGAGTTAACCAGTTAGAGTTAATCAGTTAGAGTTAATCGATTTGAGTAAATCAAACTAGAGTTATTCGAATAGAGTTAATCGAACAAAAGTGAGTCAAATATTTGATATTCGAATAGAGTTAATTGAATTAGATTAGTCGGAT
Organism: Allium sativum; assembly: GCA_030737875.1. Classification (NCBI taxonomy): domain Eukaryota; kingdom Viridiplantae; phylum Streptophyta; class Magnoliopsida; order Asparagales; family Amaryllidaceae; genus Allium; species Allium sativum. The sequence continues at coordinate 413,797,288 of CM060913.1, read as the reverse complement.
TAGAGTTATTTGAATATAGTTTATTCGAAGAAAGAGTTATCGAATAAGGTTATTCGAAGAAGAAAATTAATCGAATATAGTTTATTCAAATAGAGAAAGAAATTATCGAATATAGTTTATTCGAAACAAGTTAATCGAATATTAGTTATTCGAAAGGAGTTATCGAATATTAGTTATTCGAAAGGAATTATCGAATATTAGTTTATTCGAAACAAGTTAATCAAATATTAGTTATTCGAAAGGAGTTATCGAATATTAGTTTATTTGAAACAAGTTATTCGAATATTAGTTTTTCGAAAGGAGTTATCGAATATTAGTTATTCGAAAGGAGTTATCGAACATTAGTTATTCGAAAGGAGTTATCGAATATTAGTTATTCGAAAGGAGTTTATCGAATATTAGTTATTCAAAAGGAGTTAATCGAATATTAGTTATTCGAAAGGAGTTAATCGAATATAGTTTATTAGAAAGGAGTTAATTGATAAGAGTAAATTAGTTAGAGTTAATTGAATAAAGTTAATCCAGTAGGGTAAATCAAATAGAGTTAATAGAATTAAGTTAATCGAATAGGGCTAACTGATAAGAGTAAATCGAATAGTGTTAATTGAATAGAGTTATTCGAATATAGGTTATTCGAAGAAGAGAGATTATTGAATATAGTTTATTCGAATGAAAAAGTTATCGAATAGAGATTTATTCGAAAGAGAGTTACGTAAGGAAGTTTGTTAAAGATTCAAAAGATAAACTTTGACTATTTCGAAGTTAAAACATTATTAAGTTAAGGTCTGGAAGGTAATTATACCCCAACTTGATTGACTTCCTTCTTAACTAAGGAATGGTAAGGTTTGATAGTGAAGGTTGGTTAAGTGAATATAGTTAATGTAGGTAATGGTGAATTGGCATAGCGATGTTTTATTTAAACATCAGTTTAAATCCAAGGAATGAGTTTTGGAAACGTTTTCCAAATATAATCAGAGGTATTTTCTAATCATAGAAAATGAAATGTTGGATGGTAAAAAATACTAGAATAACAGTGATACGTGGAAAGGAGATGGAAATGTTTTCCAATGATTAATAACGTATATTTTCTAAATTTAGAAAATAAGAATTTCTGTATATATATATACAGAAACAGGAAATGGAGAATGAATAAATTAATGATAAACTAATTTAAGAGATAAATGTTGAATGTTGATTGATCGATAAAATTTTCATTTGGAAATAATATTGTTGTTTGCACACATGTTTTTCTTTGATAGTTAAATCACAAACTATCAAAGTTTTGACTATTTTTCCGTCGTCAATACGGAGAGACCGATTGGATTATTATCCAAGAACCACTCCGTATGGGCGTCAGTGTTTCGAATCAAATAGATCAAAGACAAATTGAAGACGAAGTTTATACAAGGGCTATTGTACAAGTCCTATATAGAGATTGCCTAGGATGGGTGTACGGAATAGTGCCTTCGGTTTGTCCAGTCCTAGGACAACTTGAATGGACGAATGTTTGACAGAGTATATCTGGTAGATCACATAAGTTGATCGTTTCAAACGTATTTACATTGGTGGCGGAGAAATTCGTTTCTCTTAGCTTATACCCGTGGTATTTTTAGGGAAATAAATTTGTCATTTGATAGGTATGACGATGTGGCATTCGAAGTAAATGGAGGAGCGATCTGTTAAAAGATACGTTTTGACCTCGAGCCTCATCAACTGGGAAATGACAGAAATCGGGCAGGCAGCATGGCTAAGTGGTTCGCAACCAATTAGGGTATATTGTCACCGTCTAGAGAATATTCATATTTGTAACTTCTTTCAATTCTGTATCTCCCGGGAATGGTTATGTTGGTTTACCAACTGTAAGGTGACAATATATTCGATACACTCAAGCGAAATGAGTGGTCGGTCATGTGTGGCCGAGTTGCAAGATGTTCTTGTTGAACTCTAGTGTATCTCTTCTAGAGTACACTGAGCGGAAGGTGGATCCATACCTTCTCATAGTTGGAATCCATTCCCCAAATAAGAGCCCGCGGTTTTGATTGTATATTATATATGTAGAACGTTAGATGCAAGCGTTTCTACTAGATTGATATTACTTGTGTTAGACATTATTATAATATCAGACAAGTATCGTTTTACAAATGATTTGGGTTATCGTAAGGTAAAAACCATCCGTGTTTATGTGTGGATCGGTCTTACGATTATTCTTTCTTTTGAAAGGATTTTGAAAGTTAAATCAAATGATTTGAGTTTACTCACACCAGTCACATGACTGACCCGGAGTTTATTTTGTTTTGTTTTCCCTAAACTCTTGGGTGCCCAATTTTGTACGGGCAGTGAAGTAGTCAGGATTTACAGATACTTGGAGAGCTTGGAGCAGGAGGCTTCAGGATCATATAGCTATTGTCTATTTCCGCTGTGTTGTAAGTGTTGTACTTTGGAAATGATATGTATATTAAAGTACAGATTTATATATCAAAGTTATGTTATATATTATATGTTATTCGTTCCGTTGTGAGATTCGTGTTACTCTGATGTTGTATGTTCTTCTTCTTCTTCTTCTATTCTAAGTTTCTATCTTATCTATTCTCACCCGCTGTTTTCTTTCTATTAGTTTTCTGATTTCCAGTTTCTATCTTATCTATTCTAAATGCTTAATGATTAATACACATGCATGAACGTATATGCATGCATTCAAATAGGCAGGTGAATTTAGCAAGTGCTCAACTTACGGTTGGATACATGTTGGTCAGACATAAACATGGCAATGGTTGGTGTATTCTACCGGTTGTTAAATAAAGGTAAAGGCATTAACTTAAATAAATGGCATATAACTCAGTAATATTTGACAGTGGAATATTTAAATATGTATAATGGACAATAAACTTATATCCACATAAAATGAGAAAATAGTCAAAGATTTTTTCCCATAATCAACCATCACTAGTTACAGTCTAAAAAAAAGTGTTAAAAGTAACAATAAATTAATACATGAAAAGCTCTTCCCACAGTCAGCATGAAAAAAAAACTGTAATTGTAATTACTGAATTATTATCGTTATTACCCCATAATACCAGAAATGATAACATCTCTAACATACAAAAACAATTTTTCTTTGCAATTGTGGTGAGATATAAAATAATCTAATAACATCTATAACATTTAAAAGCTAAATACACTAATGTAGCAAATATCAAGACTTCTGAATGCCTTGCTGTTAGATATGTCAAAGTTCTTTTGAATTTCAAAAATAAAGCCTTATTAATCATGTATTCACATTATTTTATAATAATTAATACAACATGCATTGCAAAATGGATTTATTTTAATAGATCAAATTATAAATATTTGAAATGTGCAGTATAATCCATATTACTTAAAACTAAACCTTGTTAGATAAAACAAAGGAGTAATTAAAAATAACCTGTTATCATTTTAAACAACTCTTAAAGCAGTAGTGATAAACTATTAACACTTATCTTTATCATTAATTACTTCTCTAACATCATAACTATATTAAAGGGAGGTTATTTCCAACATCCAATAAATCAGGACAGCAAATAAGAATTTAAAATTAAATTGGATATATATTCTTTCAAGCAAAAACATCAAAATTTGATTATTTTAGGGTGAAAAGGAGTATTTTCTATGGTCTGCTGGCTGTCAGAGACCAAACGCACAGCACTAAATCAAAAGAGGCCCACGAAAACCGAAATCCTAACCAGTACAGAGGGAAGGAAACACTGTAACAAATACAAAAGACTTGATGAATCAAGTAAAATCGAATTAAACGAAGTGTAAACGAATTTAGAAATCAAGAGTTTACCTAACTTCCGCCGACGATAGGAGAATTCAAAAATCGGGAGAAACAGTTTGCGGCCAGAAAAAGAAAGCTAGGTTAAGATTTGGGGGCAAATTGATTTATTTTTCCCTTCTGTTTTCGAAATCTTTATAAACTCAAGTTTCAGAGCGGAAGAGATTGACATAAGGGATTATGATTGGGCATGCGTTAATACACGAACTTATAAACCTAAAGCCCATCCGTTGTCTAGCCCATCGAGATACTCCTGCATTCCCATAATTTATTATTTATTTTTTTGAACGTGCATTAAAGTTTTTTTTTTGTTCTTTTCCGGTGGACCGCATTTCATTGACTCGTGGGCATTTCGTATCATTCTTAAATGCAACAATTTTTCAAATTTTATTTCATCAATATTCAATGTTTGTTTATGGATCGAATGTTTTCAAACAGTCTTGAAATTAACTTAGATCACATAAATTAGGCTACAAAATGACCATGGAGTAAGCCAAAAAAATGAAGATATCAAGATTAAAGAAATCAAATATTTAGCCTAGCTTATGAATCAGGTTGACCTAACATATTTTGTACGACATGATCACAAACATATCTAGTACCGACGTAATTTGATAACCATTAAGAATAACAAGTGAAACGATTACACAAAATTTGATTAAGTTTTAGACAACAAAAACAATGTCGGTACAAACAAGTATGATTCTGAAAATTGATTTATCTAATTTAAAGACTTTAGACTCGAGCTACGAGGAATAATAAAGCTTTGATGTGTAAAACTTGTTTGAATCGACATGTTTGGTTCTTATGAAACATGAGTGATGACTTATTCTTCATGTTCGAAGTTCGAAACTGAATGAAATGACTTGTTCAAATAGGGAATGGCGAACTAGTTGTTGAATCTCATCTACGCACAATTGCATACCTTCACCTAGAAAGAGGATGGACGTTCTCCATCTTTTATTTTGTAAAACTTTTAGAGAACCAAAATATGTTAGATTGTAATGGTTTGATCGTAAATTATATATTCCAAAAATAGCTCATAGAAAAGATCGCCTAAATGGAATGGATGAAGTGGCATGGTATAAGAGTCGTTCCACAAAGCGTTACTTGATTAGATTTTACACAATAGCCGCTGCATTTTTGAAAACAGGCTCGTAGATATCATTAACGGTGATAATTTCCCAACAATACAAGAGATACAGTATATAACGACAGAGAGTGAAATGACCCAAACTCCCCTGTAAGGGAAAGCACGGATTGAGTTGAGCACACGACAAGTCAGAACACAAACAGAAGAACATTTCATTGATATTACAACAAATAACATCAGAGTACAAGAATATAACATAATATGAATAAATATTATACATCAGAAAAATATCAAAGATTCAAAATACATTACACAGCGGCGGAAAAATAATACATAACACAACTGTAAGAAATACACGTATATGGAGCATTCCGAATATAGCTCCAACTGTAAACCAGGATCCTACAAAAATAAATCTGCAAAACCAAAACTACTAGCTGCCCGTGTGGAAACTAGGGGCACCCAGAGTTTAGGTTAAAACAATAAACTTCAGGTCAGTCATGTGACTGATGTGAGAAGTAAAACAGTTATTTAAAACTTTACTTTAAAAATAGAGTAAATCAAGGGACCACGCCGTATAACACGGAGCGGGTTTTCTCCCAAGAATACCAATGCATAAAACAAACAGCGCAATGCTTTTTGGAAAAATGAAGTTATTATAAGACTCAGGTCCCATCACACAATGCAACACAAGCCGGAGGATAGAAGTTTCCCTTTTAATAACTAAACATGCTTAGTACGTTTAAAACAAATCATTTTGATATTACTATAAGTATGTAGTGTCAAAATCACTTCAAATATAAATGTATCAATCATAGACGGCATAGTATCCCATGCTACTATGTCGCCACACTAGGCTCTACAATTTGTAACGACCCGCATTCTATGCATCAAAGGATCATAGAATGTTTATTTCTTTCACATACGATGTCGTATAGCCATGTAACTTCGGGAGACGAATATTGGGGTCCTTTCCCATGGTCATGATTTTTGCCGATTTTTAAATGACTGTTTTGCCCCTATCTGATCTTGTTTTGGCCATAACTTTTGATTGGTAAGGAATTTTGATCTGAAACCACTTCCATTAGATCCGAATGATGGTTTACCTTTCCGTAGAGTGGTCACATTAGCCAAACGGACTTACCATTTGGGAGATATGGCTGAAACAAGGTTTAGAAGGTGAAAAATTGCTTAAGTGGGCTGATTAGGGTAATTAGCAAATGGGCTCATAACCCATTTCGGGATTAGGGTTATGGGGAGGCTGAAATGAGTTAGGTTATCATTCTAATTCAGTTTTCTAGCCGCCATTTACCTCTTGGGTACCCTAACAATGGCATCCACCTTCTAAAAACGCTCCAAATCGCTTTCTAATCAAGGATTAAGTTTAGCAACGTCAAATCAAGGAAGATCTTCACCAAATCAGTGTTAGAGCTGCTGTTAGACATCAGTATTCGTCCAAATCAGAGGAGTTTTAGTTCTGAAAGTTTTAATTGTGGCAAAGGTGAGTGATTAGCCTTGTTTTTACACTAATTATGGTTAATTAAGGGTAATAAGTGTTAATTAGCGAATTTAAACATTATTAAATTCTGGAAAAATATTTATAAATTTTGAAATATTGTTTTAGGCCTCTGTTAGAAATTTGGGTTGATTTGGTTAAGTTTTGCTAATCCTAACATTGGTTATAGTTAAACATGATTAAGGGGAAAATATGGGTTTTGGGTATGTTTGATCCATTTTAACTTATCATATTGTTGTTTAGGTGTTTGTGGTTGATTATACATGTTGCTACGACTGTATGATATGCTTTGTGATTGATTAGAAAAGTTAGAATGGTCAAAAACGCCGTCGTATGGCGTAAAACAGTCGCTAGAAAAGTTGTAGGAAATTGTGCAGGGATCGGATTAGATTGCCCTCCCCCACTCGCGAAGCATGTACCACGAACCGGCGATGGAAGCTCGATCCGGACCGCTGGCACCTGAAGTGTACCACGATCCGCGAACCCGAAGCCATGAAGGCTCGACCCATGAGCCAATGGAGAAGCCCGACCCGATGTGGTGACGATGGCACGATTCGAACCAGTGTGGCACCACGACCCAGCTTGAAGCATCACGATCCGACCCGGTGGGAGACTGCTTGATGGACCACGACCCGATCCATTGGGTGGCCACGAACCGGAACACTCCTCCGACCCGAACTAGAGATCACGACCTAAACTGAAGTACTTCGAACCGGGACCCACGAACGAGTATGACCGAGCCAGGGGAGGAAGTTTACTCATGAACCGAATGGGGTGTCAGGACCCGTACTAGATGTGCATCACGACCGAACTAGACTGAAGACGAGGAGAAGACTAGAACCCGAGATGCAAAGGTAGTCCAAGTGGGAAGTTATAACTCAAGATCCAGTTGGGAACCAACTAGTTAACTTCATGATTGGGCTTTGCTGCAGGACGTGTGCAAAGGGGTTATCGATATCCATAACTTTAGTTCACCACTTAGAGACGGATTGGTGGCTATGGATCAGTGCAGTGAGGTCATAGTGACTCTATGGAGCAAAGTGATCGTAGCAACGGATTGGGTGATCGAGTGGTGGATATCGTATGCTTTACGCACTAAGTGAGAGAAGTGAGGATGATTGTTATGTTTGATGTTTGCTATCATTATGACATGCACGCCCCCACCCCCATATCTTATACCATGTGTTAGTGTCACCTTAGAGTATTGTACATCCCGTTGTGCTAACTCTTTGGTTGTAGGTCCAGATTCAGGTATGATTGGATTATACCTGTTATTGTTCTGTTTTGTTGCTTATCGCTCATACCAGACTTTTGTCTGACCCAGAGTTTTATGTCTCTTCTTATTACTCTGGGTGCTCCTAAACGAGCAGACTAGAGACAGGTCAGGTGGATATACATGAGTAGATGTCCGGAGACGAAAGCGCGTATTTGTTATATTTTGGTTTTCAAAAGCTATATATATACTATTAGTATATCTAAGGATGAAGTCGCACTGCACTGGCACCACTAAAGAGATGGTTAATCATTTTCTCCTTACAGATTGAACGATGAGTCGATATACGACGAGTACGGGTTCAGGGGCTAATAATAGGAATTTTCCTGATATGAGGACGATGTTTACTACCTTCATGCAAGAGATGCTTAGGGATGCTCGGGGAGAAGTTCCTAATGCTGCTAACAGTGGTGGTGCAGTAGTGCAGGCGCCTAGGGCCGATTTCCCCAAGCTTAACAAGGATTATACTAGCCTTGGCGGGAAGCCATTCCATGGAACGGAGTCAGCTACGGATGTTCAAGATTGGTTGGATAGTTGTGAGCGCATCTTCGAGGACTTAGGAATCGATGATGCCATGTAGAGAAAGTTAACATCGCATCAGCTTCAAGGACGAGCTATGAATTGGTGGAATGATATTAAAGCAGCTACTCCTGAAGATCAAGTTACTTGGAATCAGTTTATGACTCGTTTCAGCGGAAAGTTCATTCTAGCTGCTCACAAATCTAAATTGTTTAGGAAACTTTTGGAGCTTAAGCAGAATGGTAGGGTAGTCTCGGAATATATTACTGAGTTTGATACTTTATCGAAGTATGGATTATATCTTATCGACACTGCCGAGAAGAAGAACGAGAAGTTCATAACCGGCTTAGATGAGTACTTAGGGGAAAGCCTGATAAACCACATCGACGAGACGTTTGAATCTATTATGGGAAAGGCACTGAGATCAAAGAGTCTTTATCCTAAGCCAAAGACTGAAGTTGTCATTGCATCTACAGAGGAGCCAAAGCCGCAAGCAAGCGGTGGAGGCAAGGAAAAGTCTCAGAATAAGAAGAAACAGAACCAAACCAAGGATGGTCAGAATAAGAAGAATAAGAAAGATGGCGAGTGCTTTAGCTGTGGCAAGAAGGGCCACTATGCTAGAGATTGTCAGGAAAAGCCTGGGGAAAGGAAGTGCTTCAATTGCAGCTAAGTGGGACATCACAAGGATAATTGCCTACAACCCCCTAAAGGGAAGTAGATTGTGAAAGCATATGCTATCAACACTGTTCCTTCTTCATCGAATGCCCCAATTGCGGCAGAGAAGGGAAATGGCATCATTATTTGAGGTATGCTTTCTATTTATGATGTTTCTATTCTAGTTTTGTTGATAGCGAGGCATCCAATTCCTTCATATTTAGTGACCTGGTAGATAAGTTGGGATTGGAACCTGAGGTAGTCGACAGACCTTTAGTTCTGACGAACTCGATAGGTGGTTCGACTAGTATTCGCATGATTTGTTGTAATGTGGTCTTATTGAGTTATGGATGCATGTTTGCTTGTGATTGCTTAGTTGTTTTGCTAGTATCATCTCATGTAGATTGTCTCAATTCGGAGGAGATGTTCCTTGAGTACTTGTCTGATATTGGTTTAGGCCTTTGGGGCTTGTTCTTAGGGAATGTCAAGTTCCACTAGGATGGTTTGTGTGAGATATAAGTAGTTCTTGTGATTTCCATTGAATGATATCTCGGCTTACTCGAGGAGTGATGTACAGCCGTAACATGATAAGACTGTTCAATTGTATGTGCTGATGCGAGATAGACTCGATAGGGTTATGAGATGACTCGAGTGGGACTCGAGAAAGATGCAAAGTAATGGATTATTTAGGACCCTATGTTGATGTTCTTTTTGAAGGAATAACATGTGTTCGTTGATCATGGAAGATGCAACGAGGGTTCGGACGACTCAAGTTGGACTTGAACTCGTAAAAGAAAATAGGTGTTCGTTGATCTTGGAGATGCAACGAATAGGGAGACGACTCATGCTAGATTAGAGTTTGTCGGTAATGGATATTCAAGACCGGGTCTGAGCTTATGGGTAATAGATTGACTCGAGTTGGACTCGAGAAGGCTACAAGGAAATGGATTGGCTCGAGTTGGACTCGAGAGGGCAGCAAGATAATGGATAGACTTGGGTGGGACTCGAGTGTTTTAGGCGGACTGGAAGCAAGGGTATCTGGGGATGCCCGTCACCTTGGATCCGTTGGACGTGATCTAGTTATCCTTGAAGGATAAACGTACGTTGGACCTACGGTAGTCCGTATGGAGGCGGGGCTTCCATTAGCCTTGGGATTGGTTGGACCAGTCAAGTAGGCATCGACGTATGTATGGAGGCGGGGATTCCGTTAGCCTTGGGATTGGTTGGACCAGTCAAGTAGGTATCGACGTGTGTATGGCTTTAGCAGGTGATAGATAGGACATGTTTGATGGATGCTATGGTTGCTATGTTCGTTCCTATTTTATTCCCTTGAGTAGACTATCACTTGTAGGATTCTGGTAATAGAGAACGAAGAGAGGACGGTAAACATAGATGCATGTGGTACCAGACTAGGTGTTGTACTGATGCATTGAGTAAGAAACATGCCAGTTTAGATGCTATGTTTCTTGAATGGAAGTAATTGGAGTATATCGTGGGAAATGATTTCAAACCTAAATATGGATTGGATCTAGAAATATTGGCAAGTTTGTTGGTTAGACCGACTTTGATTGAGCGGATTGGTTCCAGTTAGAGGGACGATCCTAAAACCTAATAGAAATCATCTCCAAGGAAGAGATGAATACCGATGGTGAGAAAATGAACAAATATGGACCAGATGGAGAAGGATGGCTTCGAAAGGATGATAAACTGGTTGTACCTAATGTCAATGGATGGAGAGATGAATTTCTTAGAGAATGTCATCACTCAAGACTGACTATACATCATGGTGATAACAAAATGTATCGAGACATGAAGCAGACCTACTACTGGGAAGGGGTGAAGAGAGATGTTCGGAAGTTTATCTCCAAGAGTATAACTTGTCAGTTAGTTAAAGCTGAGCAAAGGAAGCCTAGTGGGTTGTTACAACCGTTGAAAATTCCCGAATGGAATTGGGAATAAGTCTCGATGGATTTCATAGATGGTTTACCGAGGATTAGATCGGGCCACGACAGTATTTGGGTGATTGTGGATCGATTAACCAAGAGTGTAAGGTTTATATCGATCAAATCGAATAGAACAACAACTAAATTAGCAGAACTGTGTATGAAGTGGGTAGTGAGATTTCATGGAATACCCAAAGGCATTGTGAGTGACCGAGATCCGTTGTTCACTAGTGGATTTTGGAAGAGCTTACAAGAGGCGTTAGGATCAGAATTACATCTCAGTACCGCGTACCATCCTCAAACCGACGGTCAAACATAGAGGGTGAATCGAGTATTAGAAGATCTCTTGAGAGCTTGCATATTGAATTTTGGTGGATCATGGGATGACCATTTGCATCTAGTAGGGTTTGCATATAATAATAGTTATCAATCCAGTATTGGTATGGCTCCATTTGAAGCTTTGTATGGAAGACCATGCAACTCACCGTCATGCTGGTTAGAAAACGGTGAGAAATTTGTGCTTGAGCCAGATGTGATAAGACAAACCTCAGATAAGATCAAAGTTATCCGACAATGAATGAAGGCTGCCCAAGATAGGCAGAAGAGTTATGTTGATAAGAGGAGAAAAGATTTAAAATTCTCCATTGGCGACTTGGTTTTTGTCAAGATTTCTCTATTAAAGATCGTGATACGATTTGGTAGGAGAGGCAAGTTAACACCAAGATTTGCTGTCCCATTCCCAGTTCTCGAGCAAGTTGGGAATTTGGCATATAAAGTTGAATTACCAAAGAAGATGGCAGGAGTTCATAACGTATTTCATGTTTCCCAGTTAAGGAAATTCGTGCACGACCCCGATATGACTATTTCACCTGATCAGTTGGATGATATCGAAGTAGAACCTGAGGCGTTGGGAACCGCAAGCCAATTCGTATTCTCGAGCACGATAAAAGCAACTTCAAAGGAAAGCGGTGGATCTAGTCAAAGTCCAGTGGGGCAAGAGTGAGAAAGACTGTACTTAGGAAACAGAGGAGAGCATAAGAAAGTCATATTTAGAACTCTTTGCCTGGTAAGTTTTTGATAGTGATAATTTCTTCCCTCGTTAATAAACCGCAATGTTAGGGTAGGCTTGTGTTTGTTATGTATGTTTGATTGCTTGCAAATAATTGATAGGCATGCGGGTACCTTTGTATGTTTTGGTTAAGGAATTTCGGGGGCGAAATTTCTTAAGGGGGGAGAATGTAGCGACCCGCATTCTACGCATCGAAGGATTGTAGAATATTTATTTCTTTCACATACGAAGTAGTACAACCATGTAACTTTGGGAGACGACTATTGGGCTCATTTCCCATGTTCATGATTTTTGCCGATTTTTAAATGATCGTTTTGCCCTTAGCTGATCTTGTTTTGGCCATAACTTTTGATTGGTAAGGAATTTTGATCTGAAATCACTTCCATTAGGTCCAAATGATGGTTTACCTTTTCATAGAGCGATCACATTAGCCAAACGGACTTACTATTTGAGAGATATGGCTGAAACAAGGTTTAGAAGGTGAAAAACTACTTAAGTGGGCTGATTAGGGTAATTAGCAAATGGGCCCATAAACCATTTCGAGATTAGGGTTATGGGGAGGATGAAATGAGTTAGGTTTTCATTCTATTTCAGTTTTCTAGCCGCCATTTACCTCTTAGGAACCCTAACAATGGCCTCCACCTTCTAAAAACGCTCCAAATCGCTCTCTAATCAAGGATTAAGCTTAGCATCGTCAAATCAAGGATGATATTCACCAAATCAGTGTTAGAGCTGCTGTTAGACATTAGTATTTGCCCAAATCAAAGGAGTTTCAGTTCTGAAAGTTTTATTTGTGGCAAAGGTGAGTGATTAGCCTTGTATTTACATTGATTATGGTTAATTAAGGGTAATTAGTGTTAATTAGCGAATTTAAACATGATTAAATTCTGGAAAAATATTTACAAATTTTGAAATATTGTTTTAGGCCTTTGTTAAAAATTTGGGTTGATTTGGTTAAGTTTTGCTAATCCTAACGTTGGTTATAGTTAAACATGATTAAGGGGAAAATATGGGTTTTGGGTATGTTTGGTCCATTTTAACTTATCATATTGTTGTTGTGGTGTTTGTGGTTGATTATACATGTTTCTATGACTGTATGATCTGATTTGTGATTGATTAGAAAAGTTAGAATGGTCGAAAACGCCGTCGTATGGCATAAAATAGTCGCTGGAAAAGTTGCAGGGATCGGATCGCCCTCCTCCACTCGCGAAGCATGTATGACGAACTGGCGATGGAAGCTCGATCCGGACCGCTGGCACCTGAAGTGTACCACGATCCACGAACCCGAAGTGATGAAGGCTTGACCCACGAGCCAATGGAGAAGCCCGACTCGATCTGGTGACGATGGCACGATCTGAACTAGTGTGGCGCCACGACCCAGCTTGAAGCATCACGATCCAACCCGGTGGGAGACTGCTTGATGGACCACAACCCGATCCCTTGGGTGGCCACGAACCGGAACACTCCTCCGACCCGAACCAGAGATCATGACCTGAATTGAAGCACTCCGAACCGAGACCCACGAACGAGTATGACCGAGCCAGGGGAGGAAGTTTACTCATGAACCGAATGGGGTGTCAGGAACCATACCCGATGTGCATCACGACCGAACCAAACCGAGGACGAGGAGAAGACTAGAACTCGAGATGCAAAGGTAGTCTAAGAGGAAAGTTATAACTCAGGATCCAGTTGGGAACCAACGAGTTGACTTCATGATTGGGCTTTGCTGCGGGACGTGTGCAAAGGGGTTGTCGATATCCATAACTTTAGTTCACCACTTAGAGACAGATTAGTGGCTATGGATCAGTGCAATGGGATCATCGTGGCTCTGTGGAGCAAAGTGATCGTAGCAAAGGATTGGGTGATCGAGTGGTGGATATCGTATGCTTTACGCACTTAGTGAGAGATGTGAGGATGATTGCTATGTTTGATGTTTGCTATCATTATGATATACACATCCCCACCCCCGTATCTTATACCATGTGTTAGTGTGACCTTAGAGTATTGTACATCCTATTGTGCGGTTGCAGGTTCAGGTAAGATTGGATTATACCTGTTATTGTTCTATTTTGTTGCTTATCGCTCATAGCAAACTTTTGTCTGACCTAGAGTTTTATGTCTCTTCTTATTACTCTGGGTGCTCCTAAACGAGCAGACTAGAGACAGGTCAGGTGGATATGCACGAGTAGATGTCCGGAGACGAGCAAGAGGCTTACACGTACCATTTATACATATATTCTCCCTGTGTCGCTGCTGGTCACTACTTTGGGTATTAGTAGTGTACCTTTCTTATTTTTCTTTGGAGATAGTTTTTAAAAGTAGTAATAATGATGATGTGGAACATAAGCTGTATTTTGGATTTTGTGCTGCTATGATGGTTTAGTTTTCAGCTTATGCACTGTCTCACCTGTTTTATGTCAAAGTTATGTTATTATTATATTTTCTACCATGCGTCGTGAGATATTCTACAGGTCCCTTGTTAGTTCAAATTCCTTTCTTTTCTTTTCTTTGGCGACTGTCCTGTGCTAGTCAGGCATTCGCACAGCGCATTTCAAGGAAATGTCGGCTGGTGCGGGGCGGGCCGTCACATAATCAAAACCGAAATGTCACGTACTGGAAGTTGGATTTCCATCTTGAACCAAGGCAAGGGATCGTCCTTACCGAATTTGAGACTGTCTAGCCCGAGCCTCAGGATACAGCCGCAACTGCACCTACGAGCCACAGGGCCAGTCCTCTCTTACGTTTGAGGATTATAACTCCTGAACAATGCGTTTCCCCGCCCTATGGGGCGTAATGGTCAGTGTGTCGACCATATCATCCATCGGCCCCATAGTGACCGATATATCCAATGTGCCTCGCTTTCCATCAAATAATATACAACATCCACATGAGTAAAATGTCTGGGCTCTATACCATGACACCACTCCTAACTGGAAAGAAACGCACGTTCTCCCTGGATCCTTCATCATGTTTCTGGTTTATACCAGGGAGTGAAGCTCACGAATTAACATGATACACAACGCTATGCTATTTAAAGCCGTGCTTTGATCATCAACCACATGACTCTGCTTTTCAACAAAATCCTTGATCATTTGCATCTCAGCATACCACATTGACAATTCACGCCATGCAACTGATGTTTATCGATATATAACCTCTAAGCTCGTACATCTCAGAGAAGGGTGTGAAGCAAGGGAATAAATTCTTCGCCACCAAACAGATATATATTTAATAGAAATCAATCAACACAGAATAAAATCCAATGTCAGACACACATCCATTTACAAGTCCGTTCTGGGTCTGAACGAAACCGGAGGCACCATATTCCTTGTCCCCTATGTCCAATACAGGAGAGAGGTCCTTGCATATCCGGTCAATCTCCAAGTATGTATGGACGATCACCACTTATTACCTTGTCTTGGGTGTACAACCCAATCAAGACATCAGTAATCATCCAAACGATGTAAAGACCTCTGGTCTTCAACCACCGTCTTCATCGTCGACTTATTAAGTGTCTTCCTCCACAGAAGCTCACTTCGATTATTACCAAATAGAATTCCATTCAATTCTAATTTAATATATTAAATTGAAAAACTTTACATTGGAAAATTCCCCTTAAATCTTAATAAAAATTTATATATTCCAAATCACATTTTCAATGTTAATCGGGTTAAAGAACGAATGTCATTAAAAGCACAGTTCACAATAAACCCAATTCACATTCCGTTTTATTCCAATTAAATATTAATTAATTGGTAAATTTATAATAATATTAATTAAAAGATTTATCCTTTTCTCAATGGGGTTTAAGAACAGTGTTACTGAAGACATCATTCACAACAAACCCAAAATCCAATTTAATATTAAATATAAGGCTCTGAATAGATATTATGTCAGCTTATATTCAATATCAAATTCTGAACCCAACACATATCGTATGGGAAATAATGATATATATATATATATATATATATATCTTCCAAATTTCTATAACGATATCCGTATAATCACGGAATCCAATATCGAAATTTTCCGAAGATTATTTCCATTCCAAATCCATTCCAATTTGTTCACTGGAAATTTCTGGTTTTATTAAAAACATTCACAAATCTAATTTATTTTATTTAAAAATTATTGGCTTTCAAATCTAGTTAATAACTAGTTTATTTTGATAAAAATATATTTTTGTCCTTACAAACATGGATTTTTTCATCCCAATTCTGTCCAAATCATTTATTATGATTTTACACAAATTATTAATAATTTTATTAAGGCCCTTTCAGTCGATTTCCGTAAATGGTCATCGAACTGCACTTACAGCGACATTTTCCAAATTTTATTTGGACATAATTCCAAATCCAACCGTTAGATTTCAAATCCCTTATATTCATGGGAAAGCTCTTTTCGATACGAACCCAACGGTTCCAGTTTTAGGAGAATCCGACGGTCGGATTTCCCGTAATGTCAATTCGAAGTCAGTAGTCGAAATTCGCAAACGGTCGTGGGGCGGCGCGTTCTATTCAGGCCATTAAATATATATAATATATATACTTTATATATTTCGTCGATTTCCATTTAAAACGTATTTCATAAATCGTTTATAAATTCATTTTAAAACGATTCTCACTTTCATTTCAATTCTAAATCAAAATTGAATTCTCCTTATCATTATAATATTTAAATGATAATATTTTCAAAATATTTGATTTTGAAATTATTTCCTTTTCGATATTCATTATAAAATGAATAAAATCGATATAAATATCGTTCGCGTCTAAATGGCAAAAATCTAATCAACACGACTTCATATATTTAAATATTTTCGTGTCCATCCAAATCGGACGTCAAAATAAATTTTTAATCCTTTACTGAATATTATTTTAAAATATTCGCTATTTTAAATATTCGTTATTTTCTGAATTGGAATTAGACACAATCAATTACCATATAATTTATTTATATGGATTTCATACAACACAAGTATATAACAACAATGGTAAACAATCATCTAGAGTGCATTACACAACTGCATAAGCATTAAATATAAGTAAATAACGCTTACAACAGTCTGTCAACCAATCGATTGACATACAACTAAATAATTGGGATTAGTGTACGCCAAATATCATCCCAATACCCGTGTGGGGTTTCAACCATCAAATAATGATTATTATTTGTGCACTTGGGAGATGTGTAAAAATTATCGTCCCAATCAATATCAAGAAAATAGGCGAGCATAAACAAGTCGTCCAACTTATAAATGGATGTGTAAACTTATTTTTAACTATCCAATAAATATATAGAATTTTATAACTTTGCTTATAAAACTCTGTACAACGCCTAAATAATTTTATTCATCCCAGTTATAAACTAAAAATAATATTTTTAGCAAACTAGTATTTATTCCATAACATAGCCATTTTATATATCTCATATATATGTTAAAAATAATATTTTTAACTAGCTATTAATTATTCTAGCACATTTTGGAATTTCGGCAGCATAACGACGCGATATTAAAACCGGAATAAGGTCTAGCCTTATTCATCGCATAATACTGGATCGCGCCATACACAAACCAATTTCAATCAATTCACAAAAAATCCACAACCAATTTTACAATCAACATCCAAATTTCCACAATACAATCCAAATCAAACAACATGGTTTGTACAATAAAATAGTGTCAGGGGCTTCTAAGCCCCGTCTGCATCCTAGCATATATATTTAACTGTAAATTAATTGAGTGAGAAGTAGGTCTCTCCTTTGGTTTCCGCTCTGTCATTCTTTAATTGAACGATTTGGATTCTGTTCGCTTCCAGTCGGCTCTATCGCAATCTGTTTCACGCGTTTTATATTAAAAATCACATTCAGTGCTATATATGTATAAAAATTACCTTTCTAAAACAATACTTTTCATATAAAAAATCCGATTTTTAAATAATTTTGTATATATTAAAAATCATATTTTATTTCAAAACTATATATATAAAAATCTTATTTATAATTCTATGGTATATTATATATAAAAATCGCATTTTTATACCAAATCTATTTATATAAAACCCACATTTTCATAAATTCTATCTCATTATAAAAATGACATTAAATCGTGTTTACAAATAAAAGTCACATTTTTATAAACTGTTGTATAATTTAAAAATCACATTTTTTATTTTAAAGCTATATATATATATAAGCCATATTTTTATTTTAAAGTTATGTATATAAAAACCATATTTTTAATTTAAAGTTATGTATATAAAAACATATTTTTATTTTAAAGTTATATATATATAATCCATATTTTTATTTTAAAGTTATGTATATAAAACCATATTTTTATTTTAAAGTTATGCGTATAAAAACCATATTTTTATTTTAAAGTTATGTATATAAAAACCATATTTTAAACTAATGTTATGTATATAAAAACCATATTTTTAAACTAATGTTATTTATAAAAAAATTACATTTTTTAATGCAATGCCTTAATATTTGGAAATTACCCTTTTAACTAAGGCTTTTCATATAAGAAATCCTATTTTTAAAACAATATATATATATATATATATATATTTTCTGATTTTAAACAATGCTTAATTCTTAAATTAATTAAACTAATTGATAAATTAATTACTATTAATTACGTTTTTAATAAAACATTACCATTTCTCATTTGAAAACCTGGAGCCCTTCGTCGAACTAAACCTCGCACCCATTCTTCGATCACCGCGCCACCACCGTCACGCTGGACCGCCATCGCCACCAGCCACTCGCTCCGCCTTCTCGTGCGCCACCCACGGCAGTGACCTATGCCCACTCGCGCACCCCCTCGCTCTAGAAATCACCATGAAAACCGATGGCTTCGAGCTGAAAATTCCCCAAAATGACGAAGCTTTTGACCATGTTTACCGTTGGATACGTAGATCTCATGGAGCTGATCGATTTTCCCTCTTCGAGTTTGGAGAATCATTGCAGGAATTAGGAGATCGGACGGGTTTTTATTTTGAATAACTTTCCGCCGTTAATCGCATTGAAGACGATGGAGGTTGAGGATAAAGTGATTATGGTTTATTTAAAATCCTATTAGCCCATTAATATATATTAATATTATTTAATTCCTTTAATTTTTGAAAATACCCTTTTATTGATTCGAACTCCAAATTAAACCCAACGACTGTCGCCCTAGTTAAATACCCTATTCCGAACATAATGGAATGTGTTTCATAAGCCAATTCGACTGTTTCAATGAATTTTTTTCAAAATTAAAATATAAATTAATATATATTGAATTTAAACGTACATTTTAAATTACCGAGGCCATGTACTGACTCCAAAAGTTCCAGAAAAATAAATCTAGTAATGTTTTGACGATATGGTCCTAACAAAAGTAATTTCGTCAAATTTGGAGACTGTTTGAAAAATAGCCTTTGTCTGTTCGATCCAATTCAACTGAAATCGACAAAACACGTTTTCTTTTGCGACGCTCACATATTAATTTCGAAAATTATGAAAATTGGAATCTAGCGATAATTTGACATTCCGGATCCAACAAAAGTGGTTTCGTCGAAAACTGAGGTCGTTTGCAAAATGGCTATTTTTAAGGGCAATATTATATATAGATATATATATATTCCATAACGACTATTTCAAATTTTAAACTGGACATAACTTTCAATTCTCGTTATGAAATCTTGATTTTTCGCATTCGGTAGAAAGATATAATGAACAAATTCAAATATTTTTGGTTTTACTGAAATCCGTTTTATTTTGAATTATGTATATTCATTTGAAATTTAAAATCGAATTTTCAAACTACCGCACCATTTCAGGCTCGTTATATAATTAAAATAAAATTATACGTTCTAAATCTATTCAAAATAAATTTTTAGTTGTTATTATTTAAAATAAATCATTTTAAATATTCAAAATCCATTAAAATAGGATAAATAAAAAATTTGAATTGATTCTGAAAACCCGGGTTACAATCTCCTCCACTTAAAATCTTTTCGTCATCGAAAAGGAACGGAGCTAAAAGTTGTTTAACCAACCAACTCAACTTTCATTCTTTAACTTTTCAATTTCAAAGAATTTTCTAATTCTTTAAAAATTTGGCTAACACAATAAATTTTCGAAAAATTTCACTATAACCTCCTTTGTACGGTTTGATATTTAAAACCGCAACTTGCCCCACAGGGCCCTCACCAATCCAAAAAAAAAAGCCAATCGGCTCATAAAATCATCAAAACCCAAGAAATACAGTAAATATGTACCTACTTGTCGGGGATACAATTTTATTCCCTTTCTTAGCTTTCCTGCTATGACCTGTTCACACATATATATGTACATGTATGCAATTTCAATCAGTTTTCAGTTCAGTTCAATATTTGCTCGATTTGGCTTATTTCACCCTTCATTTCACATGTTGGTTAAATGAATAATCACACAACATAATCAGCAATCAATTAGTTGATTAACGTTTCAAACACATAACTTTAATACATAGTCAAAAATCATATTTTTGATGCCAATTCACAACAATAAACCCTATCTAGTTTTGGTTCTCATACCAGTCGATTGGAAATATATAATTATCCCACTTTCGAGACTCGAACATAAACTCTGATGATGATGCATCAATCATCAGAATCGTCTCCGAACGACTAGAGTGTGATTCTATATCCATCCAGTATATTTGAGGCTTCGTATATACGTTCATGATGCGTATATGCAAAATCTTTATATACTCGATTGTCCAAATTCAACATAAAATAATATACTCAAATATGCATAATTAGATTAAATTTTCAAAACTAATTTTTTTTTTAAATAAATAATACTCTTCTAACTCATTCTAGGATACTACCGATCTCATCTCAAACGAGTAATCCTTATTGGATATTACTAATCCAATCTCTGATGAATCCTTTCATTCTAATGTGTCTTGTTCTCGAGCTCTGTAAACCAAAGCTCTGATACCATGATGAAACGACCCAAACTCGCCCGTAAGGGAAAGCCCCGATTGAATTGAGAACACGACAAGTACGAACACAAACAAAAGAACATTTCATTGCTGTTACAACAATTTACATCAAAGTACAAGAATATAACATAGTACGAATAATATTATACATCAGAAAAATATTAGAGATTCAAAATACATTACATAGCAACGGAAAAATAATACATAACACAACTGTAAGAAATACACGGATACAGAGCGTTCTGAATATAGCTCCAGTTGTAAACTAGGATCTTGTAAAAATAAATCTGCAGAACCAAAACTACTAGCTGCCCGTGTGGAAAATAGGGGCACCTAGAGTTTAGGTTAAAGAAATAACCTCCAGGTCAGCCATGTGACTGGTGTGAGAACTAAAACAGCTATTTAAAACTTTACTTTAAAAATAGAGTAAATCAAAGGACCAAGTCGTATAACATAGAATGGGTTTCCTCCCAAGAATACCAGTGCATAAAACAAACATCGCAATGCTTTTTGGAAAAATGAAGCTATTATAAGACTTAGGTCCCATCACACAATGCAACGCAAGCCGGAGGATAGAGTTTTCCCTTATAATAGCCATACATGCTTGGTACGCTTAAAACAAATCATTTTGATATTACTATAAGTATATAGTGTCAAAATCACTTCAAATATAAATCTATCAATCATAAACGGCATAGTATCCCATGCTACTATGTCGCCATACTAGGCTCTACAATCAAAACTGAAATGTCACGTATTGGAAGTTGAATTTCCATCATGAACCAAGGAAAGGGATCGTCCTACCCGAATTCGAGACTGTCTTGCCCGAGCCTAAGGATACAGCCGCAACTGCACCTAGGAGCGACAGGGACGGTCCTCTCTTACGTTTGAGGATTATAACTCCTAAACAATGCATTTCCCGTCCTATGGGGCATAATGGTCAGTATGTCGACCATATCATCCATCAGCCTCGTAGTGACTGATATATCCGAGGCGCCTCACTATCCATCAAATAATATGCAACATCCACATGAGTAAAATGTCTGGGCTCCATACCATGACACCATTCCTAGCTAGAAATAAACGCACATTCTCCCTGGATCCTTCATCCCGTTTCTAGTTCATACCGGGGAGTGAAGCTCGCGAATTAACGTTATACACAAAGCTATGCTATTTAAAGCCGTGCTTTGATCATCAACTACAAGACTTTGCTTTTCCACAAAAGCCTTGATCATTTGCATCTCAGCATGCCACATTGACAATTCACGCCATGCAACTGATGTCTATTGATATATAACCTCTAAGCTCGTACATCTCAGAGAAGGGAGTGAATCAAGAGAATAAATTCTCCGCTACCAAACAGGTATATATTAAATAGAAATCAATCAACACAGAATAAAATCCAATGTCAGACACACATCCATTTACAAGTCTATTCTGGGTCTGAACGAAATCGAAGGAACCTTATTCCTTGTCCCATATGTCCAATACAGGAGAGAGGTCCTCGCATATCCGATCGATCTCCAAGTACGTTTGGACGATCACCACTTATTACCTTGTTTGGGTGTACAGCTCAATCAAGACATCAGTAATCATCCAAACGATGTGAAGACCTCCGGTCTTCAACCACCGTCTTCATCGTCGACTTATCGTCGAATCAATTATTCAGAATGGGTATAAACCCGGCCTTTCCAAAAAATTCACGTATCTTATAATCAAGTGTTATTAAAACACAACATACGCCTCATTCCAATTCTGAATATTCTTTTATTCAAATATTCATATCTTTAGGGAAAGGTTCCCATTAATTTTTTCAAAGATATTTCTTTAAATTTATTCTTTAATCTTCCTTTGGATATCAATTCAAACCAAATTAAGCTTTATCCAAACTTGTCTGGATTAGCCCACCTTACCGAAGTAATCATTTGTTTTATTTCCCAATCCCAACCTATTCATCCCATGGGGCAAAACTGGTAATACTCCATGTCTAACACTATGGTGTTATCAGTAAATTTAATTACCATTTCGTGTTCAAATCTGATTAAAGATTTAACTATCGCTTGGAGCAAAACTGATGATAGTCCATTCTCGATCTTTTCCCAAATTTGATAATTTAAATTATCACATTCACATTTCAACCTAATTAACAATTCATTAAAACCCTACTTAGTTTCAATCTTCCCAAAAATCAATATTAATGATCATTTAACTTTGGGAAATAAAACATGCTACATCGATAATCTATACTGTACCATTGATTTCGGTCGATATATAGCCCCTAAGCTCGTATGTATCAGAGAAGGGTGTTAAGCAAGAGAATAAATTCTCTGTCATCAAACAGATATATATTTAGCAGAGATCAACAATAAAGTTCGAAATACAATGTTAGACATGAACTCCTAACTTTAACTGGTTAAAGAACCAATGTCATTTAAAACACAGTTCACGATAAACCTAAAATCGCATTCCATTAATTATGGAATCTTCATGGAAAATAAATCAATATATAATCAATATCATTTTCTGTATCTGACTAATTATATAAATGGAATAACGACAAAGCCTTTTAAATTCCATATATATTAACAGTCCTCCTCCATAGAAGCTCACTTCAATTATTACCAAATCGAATTCCAATTAATTCTAATTTAATATATTAAATTGGAAAACTTTACTTTGGAAAATTCCCCTTAAATCTTAATAAAAGATTTATATATTCCAAATCACATTTCAATGTTAATCGGGTTAAAGAACGAATGTCATTTAAAACACAGTTCACAATAAACCCAAATCACATTCCATTTTATTCCAATTAAATATTAATTAATTGGTAAATTTCTAATAATCTTTGTTAGAAGATTTATCATTTTCACAATGGGGTTTAAGAACAGTGTTATTGAAGACACCATTCACGACAAACCCAAAATCCAATTTAATATTAAATATAAGGCTCTGAATAGAAATTATATCCGCTTATATTCAATATCAAATTCTGAAATCAACACATATCGTATGGGAAATAACGATATATATATATATATGTATATATTTTCCGAATTTCCATAACAATATCCGTATAATCACGGAATCCAATATCAAAATATTCCGAAGATTATTTCCATTCCAATTTGTTCATTGGAAATTTCTAGTTATATTAAAACAATTCACAAATCCAATTTATTTTATTTAAAAATTATTGGATTTTAAATCTAATTAATTACTAGTTTATTCTGATAGAAATATATTTTTATCTTTACAAACGTGGAATTTTTTATCCCAATTCTTTCCAAATCATTTATTATGATTTTACACAAATTATTAATATTTTTAATAATTTTATTAAGGCCCTTTCAGTCGATTTCCATAAACGGTCATCGAACTGCACTTACAACGGCTTTTTCCAAATTTGATTTGGATATAATTCCAAATCCAGCCATTAGATTTCAAATCTCTTATATTTGTTGGAAATCTCTTTTCGATACGAACTCAACGGTTCCGTTATTAGGAGAATTCGATGGTCGGATCTCCTGTAATGTCAATTCGAAGTCAACGGTCGAAATTCGCGAATGATCGCGACACGGCGCGTTCTACTCAAGCCATTAAATATATATAATATACATGTTATATATATTTCGTCGGTTTCCATTTAAAACGTATTTTATAAATCGTTTATAAATTCGTTTTAAAATGATTCCCACTTTCGTTTCAATTTTAAATCAAAACTGAATACTCTTTATCATTATAATATTTAAATGATAATATTTTCAAAATATCTGATTTTGAAATTATTTCCTTTTCGATATTCATTGTAATATGAATAAAATTGATATAAATATCGTTTGCATCTAAATGGCGCAAATCTAATCAACACAGCTTCATATATTAAATATTTTCATGTCCATCCAAATCGGACATCAAAATCATATTTTAATCCTTTACTGAATATTATTTTAAAATATTCGCTATTTTAAAATATTCGTTACTTTCTAAATTGGAATTAGACACAATCAATTAACATATAATTTATTTGTATGGATTTCATACAACACATGTATACAACAACAATGATAAACAATCATCCATCATTCAAAGTGCATTACACAACTGCATAAGCATTGAATATAAATAATTAACGCTTATAACAGTCTGTCAACCAATCGATTGACATACAACTAAACAATTGGGATTAGTGTACGCCAAATATCATTCCAATACCCGTGTGGGGTTTCAACCATCAAATAATAATTATCATTGTGCACTTGGGCGATGTTTAAAAATTATCGTCCCAATCGATGTCACAAAAATAGGCGAGCATAAATAAGTCATCCGACTTGTAAATGGATGTGTAAACTTATTTTTAACTATCTAATAAACATATATAATTTTATAACTTTGCTTATAAAATTCTATACAACGCCTAAATAATTTTATTCATCGTAGTTATAAACTAAAAATAATATTTTTAGCGAACTAGTATTTACTCCATAACATAGCCATTTTATACATCTCATATATATGTTAAAAATAATATTTTTAACTAGCTATTATTTTTTCTAACACATTTTGGAAAATTTCGGCAACATAACGACGCGATATAAAAACCGAAATACGGTTTATTCTTATCCCTTGCCTAATACTGGCTCGCGCCATACACAAACCAATTTCAATCAATCCACAACCAATTTTACATTCAACATCCAAATTTCCACAATACAATCCAAATCAAACAACATGATTTGTACAATAAAATAGTGTCGGGGGCTTCTAAGCCTCGTTTGCATCATAATATATATATTTAACTATAAATAAATTGAGTGAGAAGCGGTTCTCACCTTTGTTTTCCACTCCATCATTCTTTAAATGAACGGTTTGGATTCTATTCTCTTCCAGTCTGTTCCATCGCAATCTGTTTCATGCGGTCTATGTTAATAATCACATTTTTAATACAGTGCTATACATGTATAAAATTAACTTTCTAAAACAATACTTTTCACATAAAAAATCTGATTTTTAAATAATGTTATATGTATTAAAAATCATATTTTATTTCAAAACTATATGTATATATAAATCATATTTATAATTCTATGGTATATTATATATAAAAATCACATTTTTATATCAAATCTGTTTATATAAAATCCGCATTTTCATAAATTCTATCTCATTATAAAAATCACATTTTTATAAATCCTGTTTACAAATAAAAGTCACATTTTTATAAATTGTTATATAAATTAAAAATCATATTTTTATTTTAAAGCTATATATATAAAAACCGTATTTTTATTTTAAAGTTATGTAAAATAAAAACCATATTTTTATTTTAAAGTTATGTATAATAAGAGCCATATTTTTATTTTAAAGTTATGTATATAAAAGCCATATTTTTATTTTAAAGTTATGTATATAAAATCCATATTTTTATTTTAAAGTTATGTATATAGAAACCATATTTTTATTTTAAAGTTATGTATATAAAAACCATATTTTTAAACTAACGTTATGTATATAAAAATCATATTTTTATTTTAAAGTTATATATATACAAACCATATTTTTAAACTAATGTTATTTATTCAAAAATTACATTTTTTTATGCAATGCCTTAATATATAGAAATTACCCTTTTAACTAAGGCTTTTCAAATAAGATTTCCTATTTTTAAAACTATATATATATAATTTTAGATTTTAAAACAATGCTTAATTCTTAAATTAATTACTATTAATTGTGTTTTTAATAAAACGTTACCATTTCTCATTTGAAAACCTGGAGCCCTTCGTCGAACTAAACCTCGCACCCATTCTTCGATCACCGGGCCACCACCGTCACGCCAGACAACCGTCGCCACCAGCCACTCGCTCCGCCTTCTCGTGCGCCACCCACGGTAGTGACCTGGGCCAACTCGCGCACCCCCTCGCTCCAGAAATCACCACGAAAATCGACAGCTTCGAGCTGCAAATTCTCCCAAACGACGAAGCTTCTAACAATCTTCACCTTGGATACATAGATCTCATGGAGCTGATCGATTTTCCCTCTTGGAGTTTGGAGAATCATTGTAGGAATTAGGAGATCGAACCGGTTTTTATTTTGAATAGCTTTCCGTCGTTAATCGCATTGAAGATGATGGCGGCTAAGGATAAAGTGATTAGGGTTTATTTAAAATCCTATTGGCCCATTAATATATATTAATATTATTTAATTCCTTTAATTTCCGAAAATACCCTTTTATTGATCCGAACTCCAAATTAAACCCAACGACTATCGCCTCTATTTAAATATACCTATTTCAGACACAATGGATTGCATTTCGTAAGCCAATTCGACTGTTCCAATCGGTTTTTATCAAAATTAAGATATAAATTAATATATATTGAATTTAAACGTACATTTCAAATTACTGGGGCAACGTACTGACTCCAAAAATTCCATAAAAATAAATCTAGCTATGTTTTGACAATACGATCCTAAATTTCGTCGATTTTGGAGACCATTTGAGAAATGGCCTTTTTCTGGTCGCTCCAATTCAACTTAAACTGACAAAACATGTGACGACCCTCAAACCCCGTGCAGACGGTGGCAAGGGTTATCTTTGGAATATAACACAGAAACAGATAATAGCAGAACAAAATTAAATAAATACACCAGATAATGAACAATAGAATATACTGGATAAGAGTAATCATCAGAGTTACACAGTATACAGGGTCATACTTAGTACAAATACAGTTCAACTATACATAAATGTCTACAGCGGAAACAAACAAAATATGTACAATAGGAGCTAAACAGCATAAAAAGAGATAAATAATGGAATCCATCTTCAGCTCCAGCTCTCCAGAAAGAACCAGCTAACCTGAATACAAGGTTGCCCGTGAAGAAAAAGGGGGCACCCAAGTTTGAAAGTGAAACTACAAGTCAGTCATGGGACTGGTATGAGAAATCTACTCAACACATTCAAAATATGGCTAATCACAGGACCACGCCACTTTCATGGAACGGGTTTACTCTATCGGTTTGCCAGTGCTTTAAAAACAAATCTTTCTTTTAAACATCGCAATGCTTCTTATAAAAATGAAGCCATTATAAGACTCAGTTCCCATCACACAATGCAACGCAAACCGGAGGATAGAGTTTTTACCTTATAATGGCCCAGATATGCTTGATACGAATAAAACAAAAGGCATTTGATATTATTGCTAGTGTTTATATCTTTTGAAAACAATTTCAAATCATAACTATCAATCATAGATGGCATTAATGCCCCCATACCACTATGTCGCCATATATAGGTATACAATCAAAACCGCACAGTCACGTATTTGGAAATTGGATTTCCGTCATGAACCAAGGCAAAAGATAGTCCTTACCGAATTCGAGACAATCTAGCCCATGTCTCAGGAACAGCCGCAACTTCCCCCTGGATCGTCAGGGCCGGTCCACCGATGTGGATTATTATGCCTGAACACTACGTCTCCCCGCCCTATGGGGCGTAAATGAGCCAACGAATGACTCCATCGGTCCCGGATCGACCGATAAATCCGAGGCGCCTCGCAACAGCAACAACCACATAAGTCAAACTCGTCAGGGCGTGTAAAACCACTAACGCCACTTCTAGCTAGAAAGAAACGCAGGCCCTCCCTGATGTCCTCTCCCGTTTCTGGTTCATACCGGGGTGTGAGGCTCGCGATTTCACGTTATACACAAAGCTACGCCACACAGGCGGTGCTTTGATCATCTCCACAAGACTTTGCTTTCCAACAGAAGCCCTGTTCATTTGCCACTTAGGCATGCCACACTAGCAATTCATGCCATGCGACTGATGTCCATCGATATACAACCTCTGAGCTCGTGCGTTTCAGAGAAGGGCATTAAGAAAAAGAATAAATTCTCCGCTGCCAAACAAATGTATATTTAACAGAGATCAATCAACACAGAATAAAATCCAATGTCAGACACACAGTCCATTTACAAGTCCGTTCTGGGTCTGAACGAAACCGGAGGCACTATATACCTCGCAAACCCATCGATCACCACGTACGTCTGGACGATCACCACTCATTATCCATATTTCGGGATGCCTCCCAATCAGGACCTCGGTTACCACCCAAACGAGGTGAAGATCTCCGGTCTTCGACCACTGTCTTCATCTTCAACTTTCAATCGTCGGTCAATTATTTGAAATGAGAATTAACTCGGCTTTTTTAAATAATTCACTTATATTTAGAATTTCAAATCAATTTATTTCAATGGTTAAATCATTCGACAACACCAATTTTGTTCTTTAATGTAATTTTCACACCAAACACATTCAACCATCAAATACCACATAAATCGAGCAAATTCGGTTTATTTCCATTCCATATCGTTTTTGATATTTTATAACGATTTATCGCTATTTTTATTTATTTTAAAATAGCCAATTTATTCAAAACGACGCTTCGGGCCATAACGCGGCCATGGTGTTGTTTTTCTTCAGATTTGATTTACACATATCTGAAAATCTAATAGTTGGATCTTCACAAAATTTACATCATTAGAAAGATCTTTTCAAAAAGAATCCAATGGTTCCAGTTTCGGGAAAATCCGACGGTCGGATCTCCCGGTATAATCGCTTGAAGTTTCGATTTCAAAATACGAACTGCAGCGTCGTTATTTGATTAAATATAATTATATATATATATATATATATATATATATATATATATATATAATCGATTCTGGCGCTGTTTTTCTTCGGATTTGAATTAAACATTCCAGACAATCCAACCGTTGGATTTTTACAAAGTTGGTGCCGTTGGAAAGATTTTTCCAAAGCGAACCCAACGGTTGCGATTTCAGGAAAATCCGATGGTCGGATCTCCCGTACTAATCGTTTGAAATCACGGTTTCAAAATACGAACAACAGCGTCGTTTTTCAATATATTTCAATTCTATTTAAATATATATATCGATTCTTCGATTTCAAAACCATATGAATTTCATACTTTTGATAAAAATGGTATTCTTATCAAACTGTCTTCTATTTCAACACTTCACTATATTTGACAACTCATGTATATAATAAAAATGCGATTTTTATTGTAAAACAATTCATTTCAAAACCAGATTATTTTATATAGTTCATATTGGTGATAAAAATGGGATTTTTATTATAAAACAATTTCTTTCAAAACTTGACTATTTTATATAGTTCATATAGATGATAAAAAGGTGATTTTTATATTTAAAACACGAACACCATTCAACACATGAATTTCAATTCAACGAATAAATATAGTTTCAACGAATGAAAATAATTCAAACACATGAATATTATTCAAAATTTCGGCAGCATAATGGCATGGTAGTTAAAACCGGGACCGTCCCTAGTACGGCTCCTCGCTCTACCTTAAAACCTCGCGGTTTTTGGCAATGGGGAATCATGCATCTAGTTCGCACGCAGACGGCATGTATATATTTATTTCATTTCCACAAACTAATCCTATGTGGTTTCAACCAAATATTTCTCAACCACAAATGGGTATTTTTCAACCATAATCAACCACAAACAATCATAATCAACCACTCGCTATCAATCAATTTTCACACCAATCACAACCAATAAATATCGTCCATGGTTTGTGGACGAGGGGCGTATATATATATATATATATATATATATATATATTTATATATAGCAATTCACTTCTATTTCAACACATATATAATTTTTACAACGCATATATAACTTATACATCGAACGTACAACTTATACAACGCTTATACATGAGATGTACAACGCTTATATAACTCATACATTGACTATATAATTTATACATCGTCGTTTTTTCCATATCGTTTATAAATTAGAAATCTTACATTGGATTCCACTCCACCAAAAATAGCAGAAGGCTCAGAAAAATATGCGGTCTCTTCTAAAATGTAGAAGACGTCCACACGGTCACGATGTTTCCTGTTTCATCGAATTTCATCAAGAAACGAAAAAGATATGATTTTTCAAAGTTCAGATGTAATTAAAAGACCCACCTTTCACGATGGTTCAAAACTAGGTTTTGATCTTTCGATCAAACCGTTGCGCGATAGGAGAATCAGCTCACACAGCGTCGAAGAGCTTCGAACCACCTTCCCGGCGCCGGTGGTTTCACTCCGTTCGGTGGCGCCCTGAAGGCTCGGCGGCGCTCCAAAGTCGTTGACTTTGAGGACCCGTATCTCCCTCCACACTTGATGAAAACTAGCAAACCTTAGATGGATTTAAAGAGGAGACGAAGAGCTTTGAAATGAATCAAGAATCACTCGATTTCATTGTGAAACGTGGGAGAAATCGAAGAGAGAAGGTGGCGACATCATTTCCGTCGTGCGCAGTATACATCGGGGAGAGAGAAGATGGTCACTGGCCAATGAGAGATTTTCTTTATATTTATATTTTTTTAAATGTCGAAAATACCCCCTTTCCCACACGAACGCCAATTCAAACCCAACGACTGTCATCCCTAGCGTTTTACCCTCATTCCGAACACAATGAGATATGTTTCGTAGGTCCATTCGACTGTTTCAGTCAATTTTTCTTCAAATTAAAATATATAACATTCAATATTCAATTTGAACGTACATTTCAATTTGCCAGGGCCACAAACTGATTCGAAAAATTCCAGAAAAATAAATCTAGCTATGTTTTGATGATACGGTCCCTACAAAACTAGTTTCGTCGAATTCTGAGACCGTTTGCAAAAAGGCCCATTTCTGGTTGATCCAATTTAACTGTAATTGACCAAAACACGTTTTCCTTTGCCATGCTCACATACTAGCTTCAAAAATTATGAAATTTGAAACCTAGCAATAACATCACATCCTGGATCCAACAAAAGTGGTTTCGTCGAATTCCGAGGTCATATGCAAAATGGCCAATTTCACGGGCTATATAAATTCCATAGCGACCTTTCTGAAATTCATTTGGCCATAACTTTTGCTTCCCGCTATGAAAATTTGATTTTTCAGATTCGTTAGAAAGGTATTCACTAACAGATTTAAATATTTTTGGTTTCACTCAAATCCGTTTTGTTTTGCACCCGGTACAGTCCGACAAAGTTTGAATTCAATTTTTGAAACTGCAGCGGCATTTCAGGCCTTGTTTATAATTATAATTAATTATATTCGTTTTCAAACGTCTATTCAAACTCACTTTTCATTGCTATAATTTAAAATATTTATTTTAAATATTTAAAATCCATTATTTTAGCCAATTTAAAAGTTTTAAATTGGTTCAGATTTTCTGGGTCGTTACAAAACACGTTTTCTTTTGCCACGCTCACATACTAATTTCAAAAATTATGAAAATTGGAATCTAGCGATAATTTGACATCTTGGATCCAACAAAAGTGGTTTCTTCGAAAATGGACGTCGTTTGCAAAATGGTTATATTAAGGGCTATATATTATATTAAAATATATATAAATTCCATAGCGACTATTTCAAATTTTAATCTGCACATAACTTTCAATTCTCGTTATGAAATCTGGATTTTCCACATTCGTTAGAAAGATATAATTAAATAGATTCAAATATATCTGATTTTACTGAAATTCAATTTATTTTGAATTTTGTATATTCATTTGAAATTTAAACTCAAATTTTCAAACTATCGCACCATTTCAAGCTCGTTATATAATTAAAACAAAATTATACATTCTAATTCTATTCAAAATAAATTTTTAGTCGCTATTATTTAAAATAAATCATTTTAAATATTCAAAATCGATTAAAATAGCTAAAATAAATTTCTTAAATTGGTTCTGAAAATACGGGTTGTTACAGACAGCTTCATGCGATCGTCGACGGATTTTCCGACGATTACTGACGGATGGCTATTTTCGTCGTATATTTATAAATAAAATATGTAGCTGTCGGGAATTATCGATTTAATTTTCATCGGCAGCCATCGGAAGTTAACGAGTTACAACAACCCGAAAGCTTTCTTCTTGTTGTTTTTAATTCCTCCCCAAAACCAATTCCTGTGAAATCTCCAACCCATCGTTTAACTTCCTCTACGCCTTCAGAAGTGTCTCTGACTCCCCTAAATCATATTATCAACATCCCCAACCTCCTAAATCTCTCTAATTAGGTATTTCAATTAAACCCTAGTTTATTCTAATTTTGTTGATTAGGGTTAATTTGATACTCTACTGTTTGTATCTTATTTATGATTGTTTAATATAGTTTATTAAGTGTTAGTTGCATTATTAACCTTTAAATGTTGAAAATTTTGCTTAGTTTAAGCAATAAATAATTAGAATGTGATGATCTCAAAACTCTGTACCACGGAATTAAGGATAATCATTGAAATATAACACATTAATCATCATTAGATGAGAACAGATAATAGCATAGACAGAAAATAGAATAATTTACATCAATATGACAGCGGAATCATAATATGTAACAACATCAGAGTAGCACAGTGTAGGATACAACTTAGTGCATAAAAGTAAATGATCTGTCAATATAGAGATCACTGGTACATATACATCATAAATACATAATAGGAATAGATCTGTCTACATCGTGATGAGCGGAAATGATATACATATAGTACTAATAGCGGAATATCACATATCCAAACACTGAGAAGTCAAGCCTCGCCATACTAGCCAAAAGATGCACTTCATGTTGTAGTGCCAAAAGCCAAAATATGCTGCTACCTGTCACTAGGCTCCCGGGTGAAAATAAGGTCACCTGAGTTTGCAAAGTGAAACAAACTACGAGTCAGTCATGGGACTGGTACGAGAAATCTACTTAACTGGTTACAACAATAATTAACAAGGCAAATCATAGGACCACGCCACTTTCACGAAACGAGTTTACTCCAGTGATTGCCAGTGCATTAAATAAGGTAAATTATTTAACCAACACAATGCTTTTTATAAAAATGCAGCCATTATAAGACCCAAGTCCCATCATACAATGCAACGCAAACCGGAGGATAGGGTTTTACCTTATAATGGCCAAAATATGCTTAATATGTGTAAAGCAAAATCATTTGATATTAGTACTAGTGCATATATGTTTCAAAAGCAAATTCAATCATAATTGTCAATCATAGGCGGCATAAGTGCCCCATACCACTATGTCGCCATATATAAGTTACAATCAAATCCACGATTTCGTATTGGAAGTTTGGATTCCATCATGAGTCGAGGCAAGGGGCAAGCTCCTCACCGGCTTCGGGACACTCTAGCAAATGCCCCAGGACTACACACTTTGGGTAGCCCTTGGATCTTCAGGGCCGGTCCTCTCATACATTTGAGGATCAGTTATTCCTGAACACACGTTTCCCGGTCCTAACGGACCTATCCATCGGCTCCTTAGAGACCGATATAATCGAGGCGCCTCACATTCCAACATCCACAGTGGTATAAAAATCAACAATGTCATGGCTAATAAAACGCTGACACCACCCAGCTAGAAAGAAACGCCGTGCACTTCCTGTAGTCCTTATCCCGTTTTTAACTTATACCAAGGTGTGAGGCTCGCGAATCAACGTTATACACAAAGCTACGCTATATATTAAAGTCGTGCTTTGATCATCAACCACAGGACTCTGGTTTTCAACAAAAGCCTTGATCATTAGCATCTTTGCATGCCACACAGACAATTCTCTCCATGCGACTGATTCCTATCGATATATAACCTCTGAGCTCGTACGTCTCAGAGAAGGGCGTTAAGCAAGAGAATAAATTCCCCGTCGCCAAACAGATATATATTTAATAGAGATCAATCAACACAGAAAAAAATCCAATATCAGACACACATCCATCTACAAGTCCGTTCTGGGTCTGAACAAAACCGGAGGGATTTTATTCCTCGTTCATCCGGACGATCAACAAGTACGTCCAAACTACAACCACTGTAACCCCATCAAGGGAGCTACCATATCAAAGGCATCAGTAGTAATCTACACGATGTGATGATCAGTAGTCTTCCACCGTCTTCATATTTTCGACATTTATTCGTCGATCAATTATTTGAAATGAGAATTGACTCGGCCTTTTCAAATAATTCACGTACATTAGAATTCAAATCAATTGTGTCCATGGTTAAATTATTCGACATCCACATTTATGTTCTTTATATAATTTTAAATGTCAAACACATTCAGCCATCAAATATCATACAAACCGAGTAGAATCGGTTTATTTCCATTACATATCGCCTATAATATTTTATAACGATATTTCGCTATTTTTATTTACTTAAATATAGCGCCATTTAATTAAACGACGGTTCAGGCCATAACGTGGCCCTGGCGTTGTTTTTCTCTAATTTTAATTTACACATTTCTCAAAATCTAACCGTCGGATTTTAACGAAGTTGAGTCCATTGGAAAGATCTCATCAAAGCGAACCCAACGGTTCTGGTTTCGAGAGAATCCGACGGTCGGATTTCTCGATATAACCGTTTAAAGTTACGATTTCAAAATAGAACTGCAGCGTCGTTATTCGTTTAATTTAATTTATTATATATATATATATATAATTTATTCTGGCATTGTTTTCATTCAGATTTGAATTAAACATTTCTCGCAATCCAACCGTTGGATTTTAACCAACTTTATATCGTTGGAAAGATTTTTCCAAGGCGAACCCAACGGTTTCGGTTTCGGGGAAATCCAATGGTCGGATTTCTCTATATAATCGTTTAAGATTACGATTCCAAAACACGAACTGCAGCTTCGTTATTCGTTTATATAATTTATTTATATAAATATTCGACGACTTCCATATCGTTTTTCACTTCAAATATTTCACTAACGCCTTTAAATTTCAAAAATATTCACCATAACCTCCTTTGTACGGGGAGGGGTTTGGAAATTTATTGGGCCGTATTAGGCACCCAATAAATCCTAAAAAGCATGCACATATTTATAGTGATATATTCCGGTGTCCACAGGGGAGTGTGTATAGATCATAACTCCAGAGAATAAATTCTCGTCACCCTATAAATGGTTTTTGTGCCTTAATGACCAGAGAGACGTGTTTATTGTCATCTCCAGACCCGTGTGCACTTGGGCGATGTGTAAAAATTATCGTCCCAATTGATATCAAGAAAATATGCGAGCATAAACAAGTCGTTCAACTTGTAAATGGATGTGTAAACTTATTTTTAACTATCCAATAAATATATAGAATTTTATAACTTTGCTTATAAAATTCTGTACAACACCTAAATAATTTTATTCATCGTAGTTTTAAACTAAAAATAATATTTTTAGCAAACTAGTATTTATTCCATAACATAGCCATTTTATATATCTCATATATATGCTACAAATACTATTTTTAACTAGCTATTAATTTTTGTAACATGTTTTGGAATTTCGGCAGCATAACGACGCGATATTAAAATCAGAATAAGGTCTAGCCTTATCCATCGCCTAATACTGGATCGCGCCATACACAAACCAATTTTAATCAATTCAAAAACAATCCACAACCAATTCTACAATCAACATCCAAATTTCCACAATACAATCCAAATCAAACAACATGGTTTGTACAATAAAATAGTGTCGGGCTTCTAAGCCCCGTCTGCATCCTAGTATATATATTTAACTGTAAATTAATTGAGTGAGAAGCAGTTCTCATCTTTGGTTTCCGCTCCGTCATTCTTTAATTGAAAGATTTGGATTCTGTTCACTTCCAGTCGATTCCATCGCAATCTGTTTCATGCGGTTTATATTAAAAATCACATTCAGTGCTAGATATGTATAAAAATTACCTTTCTAAAACAATACTTTTCATATAAAAAAAATCTGATTTTTAAATAATTTTATATATATTAAAAATCATATTTTATTTCAAAACTATATATATAAAAATCATATTTATAATTCTATGGTATATTATATATAAAAATCACATTTTTATACCAAATCTATTTATATAAAACCCACATTTTCATAAATTCTATCTCATTATAAAATGACATTAAATCGTGTTTACAAATAAAAGTCACATTTTTATAAACTGTTGTATAAATTAAAAATCACATTTTTATTTTAAAGCTATATATATAAACCATATTTTTATTTTAAAGTTATGTATATAAAAACCATATTTTTATTTTAAAGTTATGTATATAAAAACCATATTTTTATTTTAAAGTTATGCATATAAAAACCATATTTTTAAACTAATGTTATGTATATAAAAACCATATTTTTAAACTAATGTTATTTATAAAAAAATTACATTTTTAATGCAATGCCTTAACATTTGGAATTTACCCTTTTAACTAAGGCTTTTCATATAAGAAATCCTATTTTAAAACAATATATATATATATATATAATTTCTGACTTTAAAACAATGCTCAATTCTTAAATTAATTAAACTAATTGATAAATTAATTACTATTAATTACATTTTTAATAAAAAGTTACCATTTCTCGTTTGAAAACCTGGAGCCCTTCGTCGAACTAAACCTCGCACCCATTCTTCGATCACCGTGCCACCACCGTCACGCTGGACCGCCATCGCCACCAGCCACTCGCTCCGCCTTCTCGTGCGCCACCCACGGCAGTGACCTAGGCCCACCCCCCCCCCCCCGCTCCAGAAATCACCATGAAAACCGACGGCTTCGAGCTGCAAATTCTCCAAAACGACGAAGCTTCTGACCATCTTTACCGTTGGATACGTAGATCTCAGGGAGCTGATTGATTTTCCCTCTTGGAGTTTGGAGAATCATTGCAGGAATTAGGAGATCGAACCGGTTTTTATTTTGAATAGCTTTCCGCCGTTAATAGCATTGAAGATGATGGCGGCTAAGGATAAAGTGATTAGGGTTTATTTACAATCCTATTGGCCCATTAATATATATTAATATTATTTAATTCCTTTAATTTCCGAAAATACCCTTTTATTGATCCGAACTCCAAGTTAAACCCAACGACTATCACCCCTATCTAAATATCCCTATTTCGGACACAATAGAATGCATTTCGTAAGCCAATTCGACTATTTCAATCAGTTTTTATCAAAATTAAAATATAAATTAATATATATTGAATTTAAACAAACATTTTAAATTACCGGGGCCACGTACTGACTCCAAAAGTTTCAGAAAAATAAATCTCGCTATGTTTTGACGATACGGTCCTAACAAAACTAATTTCGTCGAATTTGGAGACTGTTTGAAAAATGGCCTTTTCTGGTCGATCCAATTCAACTGAAATTGACAAAACACGTTTTCTTTTGCCCCGCTCACATATTAATTTCGAAAATTATGAAAATTGGAATCTAGCGATAATTTGACATTCCGTATCCAACAAAAGTGGTTTCGTCGAAAACTGAGGTCGTTTGCAAAATGGCTATTTTTAAGGGCTATATATTATATTAATATATATATAAATTCCATAGCGACTATTTCAAATTTAAACTGGACATAACTTTCAATTCTCGTTATGAAATTTGGATTTTTCACATTCGTTAGAAAGATATAATTAATAGATTTAAATATTTCTGTTTTACTGAAATCCGATTTATTTTGAATTATGTATATTCATTTGAAATTTAAAATCGAATTTTCAAACTACCGCACCATTTCAGGCTCGTTATATAATTAAAATAAAATTATACGTCTAATTCTATTCAAAATAAATTTTTAGTCGTTATTATTTAAAATAAATCATTTTAAATATTTAAAATCCATTAAAATAGCTAAAATAGAAAATTTAATTTGCTTCTGAAAATCCGGGTTGTTACAATCTCCACCACTTAAAATCGTTTCGTCCTCGAGAAGGAACGGAGCTGAAAGTTGTTTAACCACCCAACTCAACTTTCATTCTGGCTTTCATTCTTCAACTTTTCAGTTTCTAAGAATTTTCTAATTCTTCAAAAATTTGGCTAACACCCTAAATTTTCGAAAAATTTCGCCATAACATCCTTTGTACAGGTTGATATTTAAAACCACAACTTGCCTCACAGGACCCTTACCAATCCAAAAAAAAAAAAAAAACCAAGCGGCTATCCAGTCGGCTCATAAAATCATCAAAACCCAAGAAATTAAGTAAATATGTACCTATTTGTCGGGCATACGATTTATTCCTTTTCTTAGCTTCCCTGCTATGACCTGTTCACACATATATAAGTACATTTATGCAATTTCAACCAGTTTTCAATTCAGTTCAATATTTGCTCGATTTGGTTTATTTCACCCTTCGTTTCACATGTTGGTTAAATGAATAATCACACAACATAATCAGCAATCAGCAATCAATTAGTTGATTAACGTTCTAACACATAACTTTAATGCATAGTAAAAAATCATATTTTTGATGCCAATTCACAACAATAAACCCTATCTAGTTTTGGTTCTCATACCAGTCAATTGGAAATATATAAATATCCCACTTTCAAGACTCGAACATAAACTCTGATGATGATGCATCAATCATCAGAATCGTCTCCGAGCGACTAGAGTGTGATTCTATATCCATCCAGTGTATTTGAGGCTTCGTATATACGTTCATGACGCATATATGCAAAATCTTTATATACTCGATTGTCCAAATTCAATATAAAATAATATACTCAAATATTTATAATTAGATTAAATTTTCAAAACTAATTTTTTTAAATAAATAATACTCTTCTAACTCATTCTAGGATACTGCCGATCTCATCTCAAACGAGTAATTCTTATTGGATATTACTAATCCAATCTCTGATGAATCCTTTCATTCTAATGTGTCTTGTTCTCGAGCTCTGTAAACCAAAGCTCTGATACCATGATGAAACGACCCAAACTCGCCCGTAAGGGAAAGGCCCGATTGAGTTGAGAACACGACAAGTCAGAACACAAATAGAAGAACATTTCATTGTTGTTACAACAATTTACATCAAAGTACAAGAATATAACAAAGTACGAATAAATATTATACATCAGAAAAATATCAGAGATTCAAAATACATTACATAGCAGTGGAAAAATAATACATAACACAACTGTAAGAAATACACGGATACAGAGCGTTCTGAATATAGCTCCAGTTGTAAACCAGGATCATGTAAAAATAAATCTGTGAAACCAAAACTACTAGCTGCCCGTGTGGAAAATAGGGGCACCTAGAGTTTAGGTTAAAGCAATAACCTCCAAGTCAGCCATGTGACTGGTGTGAGAACTAAAACAGCTATTTAAAACTTTACTTTAAAAATAGAGTAAATCAAAGGACCAAGTCGTATAACACGAAATGGGTTTCCTCCTAAGAATACCAATGCATAAAACAAACATCGCAATGCTTTTTGGAAAAATGAAGCTATTATAAGACTCAGGTCCCATCACACAATGCAATGCAAGCCAGAGGATAGAGTTTTCCTTTATAATAGCCAAACATGCTTGGTACGCTTAAAACAAATCATTTTGATATTACTATAAGTATATATATATATGTCAAAATCACTTCAAATATAAATCTATCAATCATAAACGGCATAGTATCCCATGCTACTATGTCGCCATACTAGGCTCTACAATCAAAACTGAAATGTCGCGTATTGGAAGTTGAATTTCCATCATGAACCAAGGCAAGGGATCGTCCTTACCGAATTCGAGACTGTCTAGCCCGATCCTCAGGATACAGCCGCAACTGCACTTAGGAGCGACAGGGATGGTCCTCTTTTACGTTTGAGGATTATAACTCCTAAACAATGCGTTTCCCCGTCCTATAGGGCGTAATGGTCAGTATGTCGACCATATCATCCATCGGCCCCGTAGTGACCGATATATCCGAGGCGCCTCGCTATCCATCAAATAATATGCAACATCCACGTGAGTAAAATGTCTGGGCTCCATACCATGACACCACTCCTAGCTAGAAATAAACGCACGTTCTCCCTGGATCCTTC
Source organism: Allium sativum (assembly GCA_030737875.1). Lineage (NCBI taxonomy): Eukaryota > Viridiplantae > Streptophyta > Magnoliopsida > Asparagales > Amaryllidaceae > Allium > Allium sativum. The sequence goes on along the minus strand of CM060913.1, from coordinate 413,756,517 downwards.
ATCCCGTTTCTGGTTCATATCGGGGAGTGAAGCTCGCGAATTAATGCTATACACAAAGCTATGCTATTTAAAGCCGTGCTTTGATCATCAACCACAAGACCCCTGCTTTTCAACAAAATCCTTGATCATTTGCATCTCAGTGTGCCACATTGACAGTTCATGCCATGCAACTGATGTCTATCGATATATAACATCTAAGCTCGTACGTCTCAGAGAAAGGAGTGAAGCAAGAGAATAAATTCTCCACCACCAAATAGGTATATATTTAATAGAAATCAATCAACACAGAATAATTTCCAATGTCAGACACACATCCATTTACAAGTCCATTCTGGATCTGAACGAAACCGGAGGAACCTTATTCCTCGTCCCATATGTCCAATACAGGAGAGAGGTCCTCGCATATCCGATCGATCTCCAAGTACGTCTGGACGATCACCACTTATTACCTTGTCTTGGGTGTACAGCCTAATCAAGACATCAGTAATCATCCAAATGATATGAAGACCTCCGGTCTTCAACCACCGTCTTCATCGTCGACTTATCGTCGAATCAATTATTCAGAACGGGTATAAACCCGACCTTTCCGAATAATTCACGTATCTTATAAATCAAGTGTTATTAAAACACAACATATGCCTCATTCCAATTCTGAATATTCTTTTATTCAAATATTCATATCTTTAGGAAAAGGTTCTCATTAATTTTATCAAAGATAAATTCTTTAAATTTATTCTTTAATCTTCCTTTGGATATCAATTCAAACCAAATTCAGGTTTATCCAAACTAGTCGGGATTAGCGCACCTTACTGAAGTAATCATTTGTTTTATTTCCCAATCCCAACCTATTCATCCCATGGAGCAAAACTGGTAATACTCCGTGTCTAACACCATGGTGTTATCAGTAAATTTAATTACCATTTCGTGTTCAAATCCGATTAAAGATTTAACTATCACTTGGAGCAAAACTGGTGATAGTCCATTCTCGATCTTTTCCCAAATTTGATAAATTAAATTATCACATTCACATTTAAATCTAATTAAAGATTCATTAAACCCCACTTAGTTTTAATCTTCCCAAAAATCAATATTAATGATCATTTAACTTTGGGAAATAAAACATGCTACATCGACAATTTATACTGTACCATTGATTTCTGCCGATATATAGCCCCTAAGCTCGTATGTCTCAGAGAAGGGTGTTAAGCAAGAGAATAAATTCTCCGTCATCAAACAGATATATATATATATATATATATATATATATATATATATATATATTTAGCAGAGATCAACAATACAGTTCGAAATACAATGTTAAACATGAACTCCTGTCTTTAACTGGGTTAAAGAACCAATGTCATTTAAAACACAGTTCACGATAAACCCAAAATCGTATTCCATTAATTATGGAATCTTCATGGAAAACAGATCAGTATATAATCGATATCAATTTCTGTATCTAACTAATAATATAAATGGAATAACGACAAAGCCTTTTAAATTCCATATATATTAACAGTCTTCCTCCACAGAAGCTTACTTCGATTATTACCAAATCGAATTCCATTCAATTCTAATTTAATATATTAAATTGGAAAACTTTACTTTGGAAAATTCCCCTTAAATCTTAATAAAAGATTTATATATTCCAAATCACATTTCAATGTTAATCGGGTTAAAGAACGAATGTCATTAAAAACACAGTTCACAATAAACCCAAATCACATTCCATTTTATTCCAATTAAATATTAATTAATTGGTAAATTTCTAATAATCTTAGTTAAAAGATTTATCCTTTTCACAACGGGGTTTAAGAACAGTGTTATTGAAGACACCATTCACGACAAACCCAAAATCCAATTTAATATTAAATATAAGGCTCTGAATAGAAATTATACCGGCTTATATTCAATATCAAATTCTGAAATCAACACATATCGTATGGGAAATAACGTTATATATATATATTCCGACTTTCCATAACAATATCCGTATACTCACGGAATCCAATATCAAAATATTCCGAAGATTATTTCCATTCCAATTTGTTCGTTGGAAATTTCTAGTTATATTAAAACCATGCACAAATCCTATTTATTTTATTTAAAAATTATTGGATTTCAAATCTAGTTAATTACTAGTTTATTCTGATAAAAATATATTTTTATCTTTACAAACATGGAATTTTTCATCCTAATTCTTTCCAAATCATTTATTATGATTTTACACAAATTATTAATATTTTTAATAATTTTATTAAGGCCCTTTCAGTCGATTTCCATAAACGATCATCGAACTGCACTTACAACGACTTTTTCCAAATTTGATTTGGACATAATTCCAAATCCAGCCATTAGATTTCAAATCTCTTATATTTATTGGAAAGCTCTTTTCGATACGAACTCAACGGTTCCGGTATTAGGCGAATTCGACGGTCGGATCTCCCGTAATGTCAATTCGAAGTCAATGGTCGAAATTCGTGAATGATCGCGACGCGGTGCATTCTATTCAGGCTTTTAAATATATATATTATATATATTTCATCGATTTCCATTTAAAACGTATTTTATAAATCATTTATAAATTCATTTTAAAATTTCCCACTTTCATTTCAATTTTAAATCAAAACCGAATACTCTTTATCATTATAATATTTAAATGATAATATTTTCAAAATATTTAATTTTAAAATTATTTCCTTTTCGATATTCGTTATAAAATGAATAAAATTGATATAAATATCGTTTGCATCTAAATGGCGCAAATCTAATCAACACGGCTTCATATATTTAAATATTTTCATGTCTATCCAAATCGGACATCAAAATCATATTTTAATCCTTTACTGAATATTATTTTAAAATATTCGCTATTTTAAAATATTCGTTACTTTCTAAATTGGAATCAGACACAATCAATTACCATATATATGGATTTCATACAACACATGTATACAACAACAATGATAAGCAATCATCCATCATCCAAAGTGCATTACACAACTGCATAAGCATTGAATATAAATAATTAACGCTTATAACAGTCTGTCAACCAATCGATTGACATACAACTAAACAATTGGGATTAGTGTACGCCAAACATCATTCCAATACCTGTGTGGGGTTTCAACCATCAAATAATAATTATCATTGTGCACTTGGGCGATGTGTAAAAATTATCGTCCCAATTGATATCACAAAAATAGGCGAGCATAAACAAGTCGTCCGACTAGTAAATGGACGTGTAAACTTATTTTTAACTATCTAATAAATATATAGAATTATATAACTTTTCTTATAAAATTCTATACAACGCCTAAATAATTTTATTCATCGTAGTTATAAACTAAAAATAATATTTTTAGCGAACTAGTATTTATTCCATAACATAGCCATTTTATATATCTCATATATATGTTAAAAATAATATTTTTAACTAGCTATTATTTTTTCTAACACATTTTGGAAATTTCGGCAACATAACGACGCGATATAAAAACCGAAATACGGTTTATTCTTATCCCTCGCCTAATACTGGCTCGTGCCATACAAAAACCAATTTCAATCAATCCACAACCAATTTTATAATCAACATCCAAATTTCCACAATACAATCCAAATCAAATAACATGGTTTGTGCAATAAAATAGTGTCGGGGGCTTCTAAGCCCCGTCTGCATCCTAGTATATATATTTAACTATAAATAAATTGAGTGTGAAGCAGTTCTCTCCTTTGGTTTCCACTCCGTCATTCTTTAATTGAACGGTTTGGATTCTATTCGCTTCGAGTCTGTTCCATCACAATCTGTTTCACGCGATTTATGTTAAAAATCACATTTTTAATATAGTGCTATATATGTATAAAAATTACCTTTCTAAAACAATACTTTTCACATAAAAAAAAATCTGATTTTCAAATAATGTTATATGTATTAAAAATCATATTTTATTTCAAAACTATATATATAAATCATATTTATAATTCTATGGTATATTATATATAAAAATCACATTTTTATATCAAATCTGTTTATATAAAACCCACATTTTCATAAATTCTATCTCATTATAAATATCACATTTTTATAAATCGTGTTTACAAATAAAAGTCACATTTTTATAAATTGTTATATAAATTAAAAACCATATTTTTATTTTAAAGCTATATATATATAAACCGTATTTTTATTTTAAAGTTATGTAAAATAAAAACCATATTTTTATTTTAAAGTTATGTATAATAAGAGCCATATTTTTATTTTAAAGCTATGTATATAAAAGCCATATTTTTATTTTAAAGTTATGTATATAAAAACCATATTTTTATTTTAAAGTTATGTGTATAAAAACCATATTTTTATTTTAAAGTTATATATATAAAAACCATATTTTTAAACTAATGTTATGTATATAAAAACCATATTTTTATTTTAAAGTTATGTATATAAAAACCGTATTTTTAAACTAATATTATTTATTAAAAAATTACATTTTTTATGCAATGCCTTAATATATAGAAATTACCCTTTTAACTAAGGCTTTTTATATAAGAAATCCTATTTTTTAAACTATATATATAATTTTAGATTTTAAATCAATGCTTAATTCTTAAATTAATTACTATTAATTATGTTTTTAATAAAACATTACCATTACTCGTTTGAAAACCTGGAGCCCTTTGTTGAACTAAACCTCGCACCATTCTTCGATCACCGGGCCGCCACCGTCACGCCAAACCGCCGTCGCCACCAGCCACTCGCTCCGCCTTCTCGTGCGCCACCAACGATAGTGACCTAGGCCCACTCGTGCACCCCCTCGCTTCAGAAATCACCACGAAAACCGACGGGTTCGAGCTGCAAATTCTCCCAAACGATGAAGCTTCTAACAATCTTCACCGTTGAATACGTAGATCTCAGGGAGCTGATCGATTTTCCCTCTTGGTGTTTGGAGAATCATTGCAGGAATTAGGAGATCGAACCGGTTTTTATTTTGAATAGCTTTCTGCCGTTAATCACATTGAAGACGATGGCGGCTGAGGATAAATTGATTAGGGTTTATTTAAAATCCTATTGGCCCATTAATATATATTAATATTATTTAATTCCTTTAATTTCTGAAAATACCCTTTTATTGACCCGAACTCCAAATTAAACCCAACGACTATCGCCCCTATCTAAGTATCCCTATTTCGGACACAATGGAATGTATTTCGTAGGCCAATTCGACTGTTTCAGTCAGTTTTTATCAAAATTAAAATATAAATTAATATATATTGAATTTTAACGTACATTTTAAATTACCGAGGCCACGTACCGACTCCAAAATTTTCAGAAAAATAAATCTAGCTATGCTTTGACAATACGGTCCTAAAAAAACTGATTTCATCGAATTTGGAGACCATTTGAAAAATGGCCTTTTTCTAGTCGATCCAATTCAACTTAAATTGACAAAACATGTTTTCTTTTGTCACGCTCACATATTAATTTCAAAAATTATGAAAATTGGAATCTAGCGATAATTTGACATCTCAGATCCAAGAAAAGTGGTTTCATCGAAAACGGAGGTCGTTTGCAAAATGGTTATATTAAGGGCTATATATTATATTAATATATATACATAAATAAATTCCATAGCGATTATTTCAAATTTTAAAATGCACATAACTTTCAATTCTCGTTATGAAATCTGGATTTTTCACATTCGTTAGAAAGATATAATTAAACAGATTCAAATATTTTTGGTTTTACTGAAATTCAATTTATTTTGAATTTTGTATATTCATTTGAAATTTAAAATCTAATTTTCAAAATATCGCACCATTTCAAGCTCGTTATATAATTAAAACAAAATTATACGTTCTAATTCTATTCAAAATAAATTTTTAGTCGCTATTATTTAAAATAAATCATTTTAAATATTCAAAATCGATTAAATAGCTAAAATAATTTTTTTAAATTGGTTCTGAAAATCCGGGTTGTTACAGACAGCTTCATGCGATCGTCGACGGTTTTTCTGATGATTACGGACGGATGGCTATTTTCATCGTATATTTATAAATAAAATATGTAGCCGTCAGGAATTATCGATTTAATTTTCATCTGCAGCCATCAGAAATTAACAAATTACAGCAACCCGAAAGCTTTCTTCTTCCTGTTTTTAATTCCTCCCCAAAACCAATTCCTGTGAATTCTCCAACTCATCGTTTAACTTCCTCTACGCCTTCAGAAGTGTCTCTGACTCCCCTAAATCATATTATCAACATCCCCAACCTCCTAAATATCTCTAATTAGGTATTTTAATTAAACCTGTAATGACCCGGATATTTGTCGGTGTAATAATTAACTTATTTAATTATTTAAATAACGAATATATCATTTAATCGACGATGTTAGAACGTATAATTATATTATAATTAAAATCGAGTTTGAAATGGCGCTGCAGTTCGTAATTTGGCGATTTGAACTTCAACTGAATGTACAGGATTTGTTTTAAATCGGATTTCTGTGAAACAAGAAACGTGTGGAGCTGGTGGAGTATATCTTTCTAGTGGAAGAGAAAAATAAGGATTTCGTCGTGTAGATTTTGAGATATGTCCAAATCAAATTTTAGAAAAGTCGCTGTGGAATTCCTTTATAATTAGTAACGCTTTATTTACGTTATAGAAAAGGGTTTTCAATATATTTGAATATCGGGTTTGAATTTAGACGAGGTTCTTTTGAGACGTAGCGATAATTTAATTTTTAGAAATTTTCTGTAATTTTTAATTAATTAAATAAGCGACTTTTTATTTGAAGTATTTCGCACCCTGAAATCAACATTTTTGAAGTTTCAAAATATGAGTCCATCTACCGGTATTATTATATTTCTGGGATCGTGGCGCTTTACTGAATACAACGGTATTTTTATTTTTGTCTACAACAGTCCGTAAGTGAATAAAATCTGATATAACGTGGTATGCTAATCTTGAAATAAAATCTTATGGTTAAACTACCCTCCAACAACACCTTCACATGAACCACTGATCTACAAATCGCCACACCAAGCAAAATTTAATCTGCAAAACTTAATAGCTATAGGGTGTATGTGTCATTCCTTAAACCTCAAGTGTGTGCTCTTACAAATAGTCACTTTAATTTCCTCTAAACTTAATTCCATCTTTCTCGTTGGTCAAACACTCTCAGCCGACATGAGGGAAAAAGAAAACGCAAGGAGTTCATCGAAAAGAAATCATAGGAATGCAAATGAAATCCAATAAATTTCAAAGTCGGTTTCCTTGAGTTCGCCTGTTGTAGCTCTTCGTTTGGGTACCCATTTCCGTCATGTTCAATCATGCTTTGGTCTACGCTCGTTCTGGCTTGCAAACTAGGGCACGAGTTTTCTTGGCACTACGTAGGACGGAGATAGAAGGCAGTAGGAGTCGACCTCCTTGAAGCAGTGCGCCCCTGTTGGCGTCGGAAAGAGGGGTTCCGATCATCAGAATTACGGTGGATGCCTGGGAACTATTGGAGTGGCGATGGTGGTTTAAACCGATGTCTGGAAGAAGGAAGTTGGCAGTTGAACCTTTTGGACTTGAAAACTGGTATGAGTTACGAAGAAAACGGCGAGAAGCTCAAGGCCTAGTTTGTTTCAGAAAAGAAAAAAATGTGTTACTGTGTTTAAGAAGAAAAGGGTTGAAGGGTTTTAACGGTTTGGGTATATCTGAATTTAATTGGTTAGTTTAAACTTGAAAACTATACTTAAAGGAAGCAGGAAGTCCCATTCCTGAAAGAAGAAGATATTTAACTAAAAGGAAACAATGATCGTGAGGGTATTGTAGTGTTGAGTTCATGGGTGTGTACCTGTTAAGGTGAAGTGATTTCTGGACACGGTTTTGGTGAAGTAAGGGTATTAAATGGAAGGGTATTTTTGTTTGGATTATAAGCGGAGTGGAGAGAAGGATTGTGGGTGATGGTCAGATGGTTTATGAAAACAAGGGATCAACGTTTATTCTGGAGTGGGATAATTTCTTCAGGGAAGAAGAAGCTGGTTACACGGGTCAGTGGACTAAAAAGGGAAAAAGGCCGGTTAAATGTTTTGACGATGGGCCAAGAGTTTTGGTGAGCGTTATTTAAAAGAAAATTAAAATAAAATAGACAGTGTGGAAATTTGGTTCTGCTATGGGGAGAAATAGGGCGACAAGGAAAAAGAATGGGGCGAAACAAGATCCGACAGGATCGTAGGGATGGACACTACACGACAGAACTGACTAGGAGTGGATTGGGGCTAGTTACTATTTATAGCGAAATAAATTGGCCGTCCGAATCAAGCGATGGTTATCGTTATTAACGATGATCGTCCAATGTGAGTAAAACTCACTAACTCTGTACTTTATTTTTGATAACTGTTGATTGATTGCTATGTATGGATAATTTGGACTGTTAAATAGATTTGATTGAAAACGTAGATATAGTTATATATAGAAAACCGTCAATCAAATATGGATTCTGATTTTTAGTATATTTCATGTTGGGATGAAATTGATGTATTTTATACTGTGTAACATCTGTGGATGCAGGGAAACAGGTTGGAGGAATCCGACTGGGTTCCTCAACAATTATTTTACTGTTTTCATATATTGTGATATATGTGTGATTTATATTCTGTTATTGATTATGGATGTTAGAACGATATTGATCATCGTTGTTTGATATTTTGAATATCATAAGAAACCCTGAGTTGTAAAAAAGGAATATTTCAATGTATATTGCAATAAGGAAATTATTTATAAATCGAACACGGTTTTAAAAAGGGAAGTATTTATAAAACAAATGTAGTTTATCAAAAGGGGTATTTATTTAGAAAATAAATAGAATTGAAAAGGAGAATATTTATTTAGAAAATAAATAGGAATAAGGAATATTTATTTAGAAGATAAATAAACAGTTGAAAATAGGAAATATTTGTAACGGTAAATAGAAGTTAAAAATAGGAAATAGTTGTAACGGAAAACATAGTTTATGAAAAGGAGTTAATCAAACGTAGTTTATCAAAAGGAGTTAATCAAACGTAGTTTATCAAAAGGAGTTAATCAAACGTAGTTTATCAAAAGGAGTTAATCAAACGTAGTTTATCAAAAGGAGTTAATCAAACGTAGTTTATCAAAAGGAGTTAATCAAACGTAGTTTATCAAAAGGGGTTAATCGAATATAGAAATTTAGAAGTGAAGTTAAACAAAAATTAGAAACTGACTAGAGATTAGTAAGTTGAATAGTTTTCTGAGTGTTGATCTGATGTTGGTTTCGGCCTTCGGGGTTTATACTTAGAGAATTGTTCTCTTACTAGTTTACAGTTAGGGACTAATAGTTGTGGAATGATAGTGATGCGTAAATGAGGATTGGAAATGTTTCCAATGTTGAAAATGTATATTTTCTAGTTTTAGAAAATAAGGAAATATGAATATGAATATATATATATATATGATTAATGATTGGATCGATAATTCCATTTGGAATTAAGATCGTTGTTTGTACACCGACATATTTTCATTTGATAGTTAAATCACAGACTATCGAAGTTTTGACCGTTTTACGTTGTTAATATGGAGAGACCGGTTGGATTATTATCCGAAGAACCACTCCGTATCGACATAAGCGTTGTGATCAAATACGATGAAGAAATTGAAGACGGAGTAAAGTGCAAGGGCTGTCCTGTTTACAGAATAGTGCCTTCGGTTTCGTTCAGTCCCAGAACGAACGTATATGGACGAATGTCTGACAGAATAGTTCCAATGATCGAAAGAGTTGGACTGTACAAATATATATGGTGGCCAACAGATTTATTCCCTTCGCATAATATCCAGAATCTATTTGTGCAGATCCAACTAATGATTAACGGATCTGATAATGTGGCATTCAAAGTGATCGTGTTATCAATGAATGGAAAGTAAGCGTAGCTTCTAGCCTCACATCCGGTAAATGACAGAAATCGGGCAGGCAGCATGGCTAAGTCGGTCGCACCGAAGTAGGGTGTATAATCACCTATCTAGAGAATATTCATTTGTTTCTTAAATCTATCAATGCTGTCCCATATATATACGGGAAACGGTTGCTGATCCCAACCGTTGGTGATGTACATTCGATACACTCAAGCGAAATGAGTGGTCGGTCATGTGTGGCTGAGTTGCAAGATGTTCTTGTTGAACTCCAGTGTATCGTTCCTAGAGTACACTGATCGGAAGGTGGTTCCATATCTTGTCATAGTTGGAAACCCAATCATCCAATACGCACCTGCGGTTTTGATTGTATACTATATATGTAGAACGTGAGATGCAAGCGTTTCTACTAGACTGATATCTATTTGTATTTAGACATTATCATAATATCAGAATGATATTGCTTTTCAAAGATGTTTGGATTCTCATAAGGGAAAAACCCGTTCCGTATTCACGGCGTGGTCTTATGAGATATCATATACCTGTTTAAATGATTTGAGTTTACTCACACCAGTCACATGACTGACCCAGAGTTTATTTGTTTTGTCTTGCCTAAACTCTTGGGTGCCTAAATTTGTACGGGCAGTCAAGTAGTCGGGATTTACAGATGCACTTGGAGAGCTTGGAGCAGGAGGCTTCAGCAGTCGATAGCTATTATTTATTCCGCTGTGATGTTATATGTTGTACTCTGAAAATGGTATGTATAAACAGTTATAACTTTATATTTCAAAAGTAATGTTATATTTTATTCGTTCCGCTGTGAGATTCATGTTACTCTGTTGTTGTTGTCGTCTTCTTCTTCTTCTATTCTAAGTTTCTATCTTATCTATCCTCACCCTCTATCTTCTTTCTATTTGAATTTCTAGTGCAATTTGGGGTTGGACTTATGTTATTTAGTCAGCTCAAATTGGACTGGATTTTTGGGTCACTACATTTGGTATCAGAGCATTGGTTTAGTTAATACCTTGGCTCTGTGGCGTGATTCAGTAGAGATGGGATTAGTAATATCCTAGACTGAGTTTGAGTGTATGTATACGAGTGCGTATTTGTTAGTTAATATAAGGGGGTTTTATATTGTGGAGATTTATTAGTTGAGTGGCTTATAAATTCTGGTCGATCAGTTTGATCCACTGTATCGGTAGGAGTTTTATAAACACTTGAACACGATGAACCGACATGGTATGTTTTGAAATTAACATAGTATAATTGGTTGTGATGGTTGTTATTATAATCGAGTAAGATTATAAAAGTGAATAGTTATAAATAACCAATCAGAATTCATATAAGTAAGTATATGAAATGAAATGAAGTAAATCTGAAGTTAAATCAAAATTGGAATTAAAATAAGGAAATTTTAAGTTCCTGGGAGATTTTGAAATGTTTTCAAAATGAAAGTATTTAGAAATGATTTTCGAAAGTGATATAGTATTGAACTCACTTCGATCGCTGGAAAATAATTCTGATGAGTGCGGCCGCATCATCAGTGTCATTTTCGAGTTTCTAAAGTGACGGATTACTACCAAAGATTTTGTTTTGAAATTGTTTTGCAAAAACAAGTTATTCAGGAATTCGAAGGATTTTGAATTGTTATTATGATTTCAAGTGATTTGAATAAACACAAGGATTTGAAATTTGAAATCTAAATTTAACTTATGAAGTTAAATGGGTTAAAATAGTGAAAGTGAATAATAAATTTGAATTTAACTTGAACTAAGTTAAATTAAAACTGGATTGGATTATAGAAATTAAAACTGGATTGAACTAATCTGAATGAAATTAAGTTGATAAACCAAGAGTTGAAATTGGATATTGGAGTTTAAGTGAAATTCGACTTAAGTATAAGCGAATGGTTTGAGTTGAGGATATAAACTAATCGAAGTTAGATTAGTATGACATTGGTATATGCAGGGTGTTAATCGATGGAAATGATATAATGGTAGGCCCGACAAAAAGGTACAAGTTTATATTTCATATGAGTTTGAGATTTTGATGAGCCGAATTGGCAAGCCGCTTTGCTGTTTGATTTTCTTTTGGGTTGGAGAAGGCCTAGAGAGGCGAGATGTGGTTTTACCGATAGGGCTGTACAAAGGAGGTTATGGCGAAATTTTCCGAAAATTTAAAGTGTTAGAAAATTTTCAAAATTTTTGAAAATTTAGTAAGTCGGAATGAATTAATATTTTAATCGGAATTTAAGTGGTTCAGTTGAAATCAGAAATAAGGGGTAAACCAATCTAAGGAATTCCAATAGATAGGGTCGTCCTCTAACTTAGCAATTTCGAGGACGAAATTATTTTAAGTGGGGAAGAATGTAATGACCCGGATATTTGTCGGTGTAATAATTAACTTATTTAATTATTTAAATAACGAATATATCATTTAATCGACGATGTTAGAACGTATAATTATATTATAATTAAAATCGAGTTTGAAATGGCGCTGCAGTTCGTAATTTGGCGATTTGAACTTCAACTGAATGTACAGGATTCGTTTTAAATCGGATTTCTGTGAAACAAGAAACGTGTGGAGCTGGTGGAGTATATCTTTCTAGTGGAAGAGAAAAATCAGGATTTCGTCGTGTAGATTTTGAGATATGTCCAAATCAAATTTTAGAAAAGTCGCTGTGGAATTCCTTTATAATTAGTAACGCTTTATTTACGTTATAGAAAAGGGTTTTCAATATATTTGAATATCGGGTTTGAATTTAGACGAGGTTCTTTTGAGACGTAGCGATAATTTAATTTTTAGAATTTTTCTGTAATTTTTAATTAATTAAATAAGCGACTTTTTATTTGAAGTATTTCGCACCCTGAAATCAACATTTTTGAAGTTTCAAAATATGAGTCCATCTACCGGTATTATTATATTTATGGGATCGTGGCGCTTTACTGAATACAACGGTATTTTTATTTTTGTCTACAACAGTCCGTAAGTGAATAAAATCTGATATAACGTGGTATGCTAATCTTGAAATAAAATCTTATGGTCAAACTACCCTCCAACAACACCTTCACATGAACCACTAATCTACAAATCGCCACACCAAGCAAAATTTAATCTGCAAAACTTAATAGCTATAGGGTGTACGTGTCATTCCTTAAACCTCAAGTGTGTGCTCTTACAAATAGTCACTTTAATTTCCTCTAAACCTAATTCCATCTTTCTCGTTGGTCAAACACTCTCAGCCGACATGAGGGAAAAAGAAAACGCAAGGAGTTCATCGAAAAGAAATCATAGGAATGCAAATGAAATCCAATAAATTTCAAAGTCGGTTTCCTTGAGTTCGCCTGTTATAGCTCTTCGTTTGGGTACCCATTTCCGTCGTGTTCAATCATGCTTTGGTCTACGCTCGTTCTGGCTTGCAAACTAGGGCACGAGTTTTCTTGGCACTACGTAGGACGGAGATGGAAGGCAGTAGGAGTCGACCTCCTTGAAGCAGTGCGCCCCTGTTGGCGTCGGAAAGAGGGGTTCCGATCATCAGAATTACAGTGGATGCCTGGGAACTATTGGAGTGGCGATGGTGGTTTAAACCGATGTCTGGAAGAAGGAAGTTGGCAGTTGAACCTTTTGGACTTGAAAACTGGTATGAGCTTTTGAACGTAAATTACGAAGAAAACGGCGAGAAGCTCAAGGCCTAGTTTGTTTCAGAAAAGAAAAAAATGTGTTACTGTGTTTAAGAAGAAAAGGGTTGAAGGGTTTTAACGGTTTGGGTATATCTGAATTTAATTGGTTAGTTTAAACTTGAAAACTATACTTAAAGGAAGCAGGAAGTCCCATTCCTGAAAGAAGAAGATATTTAACTAAAAGGAAACAATGATCGTGAGGGTATTGTAGTGTTGAGTTCATGGGTGTGTACCTGTTAAGGTGAAGTGATTTCTGGACACGGTTTTGGTGAAGTAAGGGTATTAAATGGAAGGGTATTTTTGTTTGGATTATAAGCGGAGTGGAGAGAAGGATTGTGGGTGATGGTCAGATGGTTTATGAAAACAAGGGATCAACGTTTATTCTGGAGTGGGATAATTTCTTCAGGGAAGAAGAAGCTGGTTACACGGGTCAGTGGACTAAAAAGGGAAAGAGGCCGGTTAAATGTTTTGACGATGGGCCAAGAGTTTTGGTGAGCGTTATTTAAAAGAAAATTAAAATAAAATAGACAGTGTGGAAATTTGGTTCTGCTATGGGGAGAATTAGGGCAACAAGGAAAAAGAATGGGGCGAAACAAGATCCGACAGGATCGTAGGGACGGACACTACACGACAGAACTGACTAGGAGTGGATTGGGGCTAGTTACTATTTATAGCGAAATAAATTGGCCGTCTGAATCAAGCGATGGTTATCGTTATTAACGATGATCGTCCAATGTGAGTAAAACTCACTAACTCTGTACTTTATTTTTGATAACTGTTGATTGATTGCTATGTATGGATAATTTGGACTGTTAAATAGATTTGATTGAAAACGTAGATATAGTTATATATAGAAAACCGTCAATCAAATATGGATTCTGATTTTCAGTATATTTCATGTTAGGATGAAATTGATGTATATTATACTGTGTAACATCTGTGGATGCAGGGAAACAGGTTGGAGGAATCCGACTGGGTTCCTCAACAATTATTTTACTGTTTTCATATATTGTGATATATGTGTGATTTATATTCTGTTATTGATTATGGATGTTAGAACGATATTGATCATCGTTGTTTGATATTTTGAATATCATAAGAAACCCTGAGTTGTAAAAAAGGAATATTTCAATGTATATTGCAATAAGGAAATTATTTATAAATCGAACACGGTTTTAAAAAGGGAAGTATTTATAAAACAAATGTAGTTTATCAAAAGGGGTATTTATTTAGAAAATAAATAGAATTGAAAAGGAGAATATTTATTTAGAAAATAAATAGGAATAAGGAATATTTATTTAGAAGATAAATAAATAGTTGAAAATAGGAAATATTTGTAACGGTAAATAGAAGTTGAAAATAGGAAATAGTTGTAACGGAAAACGTAGTTTATCAAAAGGAGTTAATCAAACGTAGTTTATCAAAAGGAGTTAATCAAACGTAGTTTATCAAAAGGAGTTAATCAAACGTAGTTTATCAAAAGGAGTTAATCAAACGTAGTTTATAAAAAGGAGTTAATCAAACGTAGTTTATCAAAAGGGGTTAATCGAATATAGAAATTTAGAAGTGAAGTTAAACAAAAATTAGAAAACTAGAGATTAGTAAGTTGAATAGTTTTCTGAGTGTTGATCTGATGTTGGTTTCGGCCTTCGGGGTTTATACTTAGAGAATTGTTCTCTTACTAGTTTACAGTTAGGGACTAATAGTTGTGGAATGATAGTGATGCGTAAATGAGGATTGGAAATGTTTTCCAATGTTGAAAATGTATATTTTCTAGTTTTAGAAAATAAGGAAATATGAATATGAATATATATATATATATATGATTGATGATTGGATCGATAATTCCATTTGGAATTAAGATCGTTGTTTGTACACCGACATATTTTCATTTGATAGTTAAATCACAGACTATCGAAGTTTTGACCATTTTACGTTGTTAATATGGAGAGACCGGTTGGATTATTATCCGAAGAACCACTCCGTATCGACATAAGCGTTGTGATCAAATACGATGAAGAAATTGAAGATGGAGTAAAGTGCAAGGGCTGTCCTGTTTACAGAATAGTGCCTTCGGTTTCGTTCAGTCCCAGAACGAACGTATATGGACGAATGTCTGACAGAATAGTTCCAATGATCGAAAGAGTTGGACTGTACAAATATATATAGTGGCCAACGGATTTATTCCCTTCGCATAATATCCAGAATCTATTTGTGCAGATCCAACTAATGATTAACGGATCTGATAATGTGGCATTCAAAATGATCGTGTTATCAATGAATGGAAAGTAAGCGTAGCTTCTAGCCTCACATCCGGTAAATGACAGAAATCGGGCAGGCAACATGGCTAAGTCGGTCGCACCGAAGTAGGGTGTATAATCACCTATCTAGAGAATATTCATTTGTTTCTTAAATCTATCAATGCTGTCCCATATATATACGGGAAACGGTTGCTGATCCCAACCGTTGGTGATGTACATTCGATACACTCAAGCGAAATGAGTGGTCGGTCATGTGTGGCTGAGTTGCAAGATGTTCTTGTTGAACTCCAGTGTATCGTTCCTAGAGTACACTGATCGGAAGGTGGTTCCATACCTTGTCATAGTTGGAAACCCAATCATCCAATACGCACCTGCGGTTTTGATTGTATACTATATATGTAGAACGTGAGATGCAAGCGTTTCTACTAGACTGATATCTATTTGTATTTAGACATTATCATAATATCAGAATGATATTGCTTTTCAAAGATGTTTGGATTCTCATAAGGGAAAAACCCGTTCCGTATTCACGGCGTGGTCTTATGAGATATCATATACCTGTTTAAATGATTTGAGTTTACTCACACCAGTCACATGACTGACCCAGAGTTTATTTGTTTTGTCTTCCCTAAACTCTTGGGTGCCTAAATTTGTACGGGCAGTCAAGTAGTCGGGATTTACAGATGCACTTGGAGAGCTTGGAGCAGGAGGCTTCAGCAGTCGATAGCTATTATTTATTCCGCTGTGATGTTATATGTTGTACTCTGAAAATGGTATGTATAAACAGTTATAACTTTGTATTTCAAAAGTTATGTTATATTTTATTCGTTCCGCTGTGAGATTCATGTTACTCTGTTGTTGTTGTTGTTGTCTTCTTCTTCTTCTATTCTAAGTTTCTATCTTATTTATCCTCACCCTCTATCTTCTTTCTATTAGTTTCTTGAATTTCTAGTGCAATTTGGGGTTGGACTTGTGTTATTTAGTCAGCTCAAATTGGACTGGATTTTCGGGTCACTACAAAACCCTTGTTAATTCTAATTTTGTTGGTTAGGGTTAATTTGATACCCTACTGTTTGTATCATATTTATGATTGTTTAATATAGTTTATTGAGTGTTAGTCGCATTATTAGCCTTTAAATGTTGAAAATTTTGTTTAGTTTAAGCAATAAATAATTAGAATGTGACGATCTAAAAACTCTATACCACGGAATTAAGGATAATCATTGAAATATAACACATTAATCATCATTAGCAGAGAACAGATAATAGCGTAGACAGAAAATAGAATAATTTACATCAATATGACAGCGGAATCATAATATGTAACAATATCAGAGTAGCACAGTGTAGGATACAACTTAGTGCATAAAAGTAAATGATCAGTCAAGATAGAGATCACTGGTACGTATACATCATAAATATATAATAGGAATAGATCTGTCTACATCGCGATGAGCGGAAATGATATACATACAGTACTAATGGCGGAATAAAAACATATCCAAAAACAAAGAAGTCAACCTCGCCATACTAGCCAAAAGTTGCACTTCATACTCTGGTGCCAAAAGCCAAAATATGCTGCTACCTGTCACTAGGTTGCCCTTGTGAAAATAAGGGCACCCGAGTTTGCAAAGTGAAACAAACTACGAGTCAGTCATGGGACTGGTATAAGAAACCTACTTAACTGGTTACAACAATAATTAACAAGGCAAATCATAGGACCACGTCACTTTCACGGAACGGGTTTATTCCAGTGATTTCCAATGCATTAAATAAGGTAAATTATTTAAACAACGCAATGCTTTTTATAAAAATGCAGCCATTATAAGACCCAAGTCCCATCATACAATGCAACGCAAACCGGAGGATAGGGTTTTACCTTATAATGGCCAAAATATGCTTAATACGTGTAAAGAAAAATCATTTGATATTATTACTAGTGCATATATGTTTCAAAAGCAAATTGAATTATAATTATCAATCATAGGCGGCATAAGTGCCCCATATCACTATGTCGCCATATACAAGTTACAATCAAATCCGCGATTTCGTATTGGAAGTTTGGATTCCGTCATGAGTCGAGGCAAGGGGCAAGCTCCTCACCGGCTTCGGGACACTCTAGCAAATGCCCTAGGACTACACACTCTGGGTAGCCCTTGGATCTTCAGGGCCGATCCTCTCATACGTTTGAGGATTAGTTATTCCTGAATACACGTTTCCCGGTCCTACCGGACCTATCCATCGGCTCCGTAGAGACCGATATAATCGAGGCGCCTCGCATTCCAACATCTACAAGGGTATAAAAATCAACAATGTTAGGGCTAGTAAAACGCTGACACCACCCAGCAAGAAAGAAACGTCGTGCACTCCTTGCATTCCTTATCCCATTTTTAACTCATACCGAGGTGTGAGGCTCGCGAATCAACACTATACACAAAGCTACACTATTTATTAAAGCCGTGCTTTGATCATCAACCACAAGACTCTGCTTTTCAACAAAAGCCTTGATCATTAGCATCTTTGCATGCCACACTAACAATTCATTCCATGTGACTGATTCCTATCGATATATAACCTCTGAGCTCGTACGTCTCAGAGAAGGGCGTTAAGAAAGAGAATAAATTCCCCGCCACCAAACAGATATATATTTAATAGAGATCAATCAACAGAGAACAAAATCCAATGTCAGACGCACATCCATTTACAAGTCCGTTCTGGGTCTGAACGAAACCGGAGGGGTTTTATTCCTCGTTCATCCGGACGATCAACAAGCACGTCCAAACTACTGCCACTGTAACCCCGTCAAGGGATCTACCCATATCAAAGGCATCAGTAGTAATCTACACGATATGAAGATCACCGGTCTTACACCGTCTTCATATCTTCGACATTTATTCGTTGATCAATTATTTGAAATGAGAATTAACTCGGCCTTTTCAAATAATTCACGTACATGAGAATTCAAATCAATTCTATCCATGGTTAAATTATTCGACATCCACATTTATGTTCTTTATATAATCTTAAATGTCAAACACATTCAACCGTCAAATATCAAGCAAACCGAGTAGAATCGGTTTATTTCCATTCCATATAGCCTATAATATTTTATAATGATATTTCGCTGTTTTTAGTTATTTAAAAATAGCACCATTTAATTAAACGATGTTTCAGGCCATAATGTGGCCCTGGCGCTGTTTTTCTCTAATTTTTATTTACACATTTCTCAAAATCTAACCATCAGATTTTAACGAAGTTGAGTCCGTTCGAAAGATCTCATCAAAAGCAAACCCAACGGTTCTGGTTTCGAGAGAATCCGATGGTCGGATTTCTCGATATGACCGTTTAAAGTTACGATTTCAAAATACGAACTGCAGCGTCGTTATTCGTTTTATTTAATTTATATTTATATATATATATAAATATAATTCATTCTGGCGCTGTTTTCATTCAGATTTTTATTAAACATTTCTCATAATCCAACCGTTGGATTTTAACCAACTTTATATCGTTGGAAAGATTTTTCCAAGGAGAACCCAAAGGTTTCGGTTTCAGGGAAATCCAATGGTCGGATTTCTTTATATAATCGTTTAAGATTATGATTCCAAAACACGAACTGCAACTTCGTTATTCATTTATATAATATATATATAAATATATATTCGACGATTTCCATATCGTTTTTCACTTCAAATATTTCACTAACGCCTTTAAATTTCGAAAAATTTCTCCATAACCTCATTTGTATGGGGTGGGGTTTGGAAATTTATTGGGCCGTATTAGACACCCAATAAATCCTAAAAAACATGCACATAATTATAGTGATATATTCCGGTGTCCACAGGGGAGTGTGTATAGATCATTACTCCAGAGAATAAATTCTCGTCACCCTATAAATGGTTTTTGTGCTTTAATGACTAGAGAGACGTGATTATTGTAATCTACAGACCCGTGTGGGGTTTTTATTATCTGGCAATTTATCGTTATATTTTATATAGTCCATATCAGTCTTCAGTTCAACCTGAAATATAGTCATCGCCATACAAGCCTCTCGCCTGTATGGTACATCTTCAACCTCGTCACATAAGCTCCAAATGCTTATGTGGTATATGATAGTGTATGCTATCTTCAAGAAGTATGCCATGTAGTGTAGTTCAAAATTAATTGTTACTATCCTATGGCGACGTTTATTATTTCACACAGAACAACCAGCACTCCGCATCCAATGGCATTCACAGAAGTTTATATAATAATAAAATTGCGCGACCAACTCATTAAGGCTTACCTATTTGTCGGGCACGCAAATATATTCTTTACTCAACAGCTAATCCATATTCTTGTTCAACACATGTATATATATGCAGAACTAAACTATAAGTAATATTTCTAGTGCACCAATGTTTGTTTCAACACACGGTTATTTTTAACACATCATACATAGGATAAAATGATATTTTTGGCGAACAAAAATATGTTTCCTCACATGTGTATTTTTAGCGAGTCATATACATGATAAAAATAATATTTTTGTCATTCAAGATATATATTTCACACACATGTATTTTTAGCGAGTCATATACATGATAAAAATGATATTTTTATCATTAAAACAATTTATTCAAAAAACAAATATTTTATATACTCTATATATTTGATAAAAAGGTTATTTTTAAAGTTAAAATAATTTTTTTAAAACACTAGTATTTTATATATTCTATATATTTGATAAAAAGGTTATTTTTGAAGTCAAAATAATTTATTTAAAACACTAGTATTTTATATACTCTATATATTAGATAAAAAGGTTATTTTTGAAGTTAAAATAATTTATTTAAAACACTAGTATTTTATATACTCTATATATTAGATAAAAAGGTTATTTTTTTATCTTTCAATGAATTTATTTAACACATGAATGTCATTCAACACATGAATATCTCATATATTTCATACGCATAATAAAAATGTGATTTTTATCACCTAAGCAATTTATTTGTCACATGAATATAATTCAACATATGAAAATAATTCAAACACATAGATATTATGTAAAATTTTGGCACCATAACGGTAGGGGGTTAAAAACCGGCACCGTCCCGAGTTCGGCTCCTCGCACTACCTTAGGCCTCGCGGCGTTCTATAAGGGGCTTATCTAAATGTTCTAAGGTCCATTTCATATCATATGAATTTTCCACAATAATTCCCATTGTTTCAACCACAACCAATTTCTTTCAACCACAAACAATTATTTCCAACCATTCGCATTTCAACTAATTTTCAACCATTCACATTATCAATAAATTTCACGTCAATCACAATCAATTTATATCGTCCATGGTCTGTGGACGAGGGGAGTATATATGTAAAAATATATTTCATTTCCATTTCAACACATATATGATTTTTACAATGCATGTACAATTTATATTTCGCTCATATAACTTATACAACGCTTATACATGTGGTGTACAACGCATATATAATTTATATTTCGCTCATATAATTTATACAACGCATTTCCATTCCATATTGAATTTAGATTTCTCACATTGGTTTTGGATTCTTCTGAAATTTGTAGCAAGCTCGAAACATGTTCTAGCTTCTTCTAGAATGTAGATGATGTTGCTACGAGTCCGATGTTTCCTGTTTCATCAAATTTCGTCAACATAGCAAAAAGATACGATTTTTATTTGAAAATAAAAATTGCAACACTTAAAAGCGTTATAACCTTTTAAATTTCTTCAGGCCGTTACCTCAGCAAAAGCTTCAAATCTAGGTTTAGATTTTCTGCTAAATCTGTAGCACGTTGACAGGATCAGAGTACACCACCTCGAAGAGGGGCGAGAGGCGCTCAGGCGCATGTGGGTGCGAATGGGTTCGGTGGTCTGAGGCGTGCGTGGCGGCGGCTGAAAGGTCGAACCTTTGAGGAGGTGATTCGCGAGGTAGAGGCGATGATACGCGGTAAACTTTATATGGATTTGAAGAGAATGATGAGATATGCAAAAAAGTTGAACTGGGACTAGGTCAAATTCTTAATGGATTGGACGAAAAATGGACGGGAAGGGGGAAGCTGATAGTCGTCGTCGGTTTCGAGGGGGCGAGGGTTTTTTTGAATTTTTTTTATAAAATTAATTAATGAATGGAGAAATATGATTGGTCGATATATATTTTATTTCAAAAATTAGTGTTTCTCCATATGAACTCCATTTCAAACCCAACGACTGTCGCCCCTAGCTAAATACCCCCATCCCGAACACGATGGAATATGTTTCGTATGCCCATTCGACTGTTATAGTCAGTTATTCTTCAAATTAAAGGATAAAAAATTCTATTTTTGATTTGAACATATATTTTAATTTGCCGGGGCCACATACTGATTCTAAAAATCCCCAAAAAATTAATCTAGCTATGTTGGGACGATACGGTTCCAACAAAACTGATTTCGTCGAATTATGAGACCATTTGAAAAATGGTCATTTTCTGGTCGATCCAATTTGACTGAAATCAATCAAACACATTCTCCTTTGCCACGCTCACATATTAATTTCAAAAATTATGGAAATTTAAACTTAGCAATCAATTGACATCCCAGATCCAACAAAAGTGGTTTCGTCGAAAACGAAGGTCATTTGCAAAATGTCAATTTCCAAGGCCTATATAAATCCATAGCGACCTTTCTAAAAATTCATTTGGCCATAACTTTTGATTCCCGCTATGAAATTTTGATTTTTCAGATTCGTTAGAAAGATATTCTTAAATAGATTTAAATATTTTTGGTTTTACAAAAAATCTGTTTTATTTTGCATCCGGTACAGTCAGTCAAAGTTCGAATTCAAATTTTCAAACTGCCGCACTATTTCTGACTCATTACTTTATTGAAATATTTTATTTCTATGGCTCTAATCTCATTAAAATAACCAATTTAAATTTTTTAAATTGGCTCATATTTTCTGGGTTGTTATAATCTCCCCCACTTAAAACTTTTCGTCCCCAAAAAGGAAACGCCAGTAAAGTAGAAAACAGAACGGAAATGCAACGTATTGCAAAAGTACCTTGCACCGGAGTTAGTCAGAGATGTCCACTCTACATTTGGGGTAAGCTTGCTTAATGCTTTCTTCTGTCTCCCAAGTACAGTCTCTAGGATCCCCACTCCACCGCACTTTAACTAAATGAACCTTCTTGTTCCTTAGCTCCTTAGTTTCTTTGCTAATAATTTTTAACGTCTCTCTTCTAAATGCTAATTCTGGAGTAATTTCCAAGTCCTGTTGCGCTGCTTCTTCTACAACAAGATCTGGATCATGCACATGTTTTCTAAGTTGAGAAACATGAAACACATTATGTACTACAGGCAACCAATCAGGTAATTAAACTCTATAAGCAAGAGTTTCAACTCGTTCAAGTATAGGAAAGGGGATCAATAAATCTAGGTGCCAACTTTCCAGTCTTACCGAATCAGATTACTCCTCTCATCAGAGAAGCTTTCAAATAAACATAATCACCAACATAAAATGCTAAATCTCTTCTTCTAGAATCTGCATAACTTTTCTGTCGGCTTTGAGTCATTTGCAATCTTTTCTTAATGAAATCGACTTTGTCTGAAGCTTCGCGAATCATATCGGGTCCCAACACGAGCCTATTGCCGGGTTCTACCCAACATGCGGGAGATCTGCATGGTCTATCGTATATTGCTTCGAATGGTGACATTTTCAAACTTGCTTGACAACTGTTGTTGTATGAGAACTCTGACAAATGCAGGTGGTCTTCCCATGATCTGCCAAAGTCAATAATGCAAGCCCGAAGTAAATCTTCCAAAATACGGTTCACCCTCTCAGTTTGGCCATCTGTCTGAGGGTGATATGTTGTGCTTAGGTTCAGCTTTATCCCCAGTTCTACTTGAAATGCCTCCCAGAATTCGCTAGCAAATAATGGATCTCTATCACTGACTATGCTGATCGGCACTCCATGTAGCTTAACAATTTCTTTGAAATAAATCTATGCTAGACTTTGGGCGGTTCTATTGGATCTAACAGGTATGAAATGAGCGGTCTTCGGGAAGCGATCTACGATCACCCAAATATTGTCATTTCCTTTCCTGGTTCGGGGTAAACCATATATGAAATCCATGGAAATATGTTCCCACTTCCAACCTGGAATTTCCAACGGTTGCAACAATCCAGCCAGTTTCTGTTGGTCGCTTTTGACTAGTTGACAAGTAGAGCACCTGCTAACGTATAAAGAAATGTCTCTCTTCATCGCCTTCCACCAGAATGTGCGTTTGAGATCATTGTATATCTTACTTACCCCAGGATGGATGCTAAGCTTGGACTTATGACATTCATCAAGCACTTCTCCTTTGAGCTCGGGGATATTGGGAACACAGATCCTTCTTTTTAATCTCAGAACTCCTTCATTATCTACTTGGAAACTGGAGACTTCGCCCTTTTGAATTATTTTGATCATCTCTTGAAGAAAATCATTGTCTTTTGGAAGAACGGCAATCTTGTCGATTAACAAAGGCGTAATAATAACACTGGCGATGATTGCGGTTTTTTTGGTAAGCACATCTGCTACTACATTAGCTTTTCCCGGCTTATACAGGATATCTAGATCATATGTTGCAAGAAATTCTAGCCAACGTTGTTGTCTCATGTTCAAGTCTTTCTAGGTGTGCTGATATTTCAATGATTGATGGTCTGTATATAATTCGAATTTCTCACCCAATAAGTAATGTCTCTAGATTTTCAAAGCAAAAACGACGGCTAGCAACTCAAGATCATAAGTTGCATAATTCTTCTCATGCTGCTTCAGTCGACGGCTAGCATAAGCGACTACTCGGCCTCTTTGCATTAATACTGCACTTAGACCTCGAATAGAAGCATTCGTCCAAACCATCAAATCCTGATTTCCATCAATAATTGTTAATACTGGAGCGGTCATCAATTTTAATTTCAATTCCTGGAAAGCTTCCTCACAGTCGGAAGTCCACTTAAATCTTTCGTGCTTCTTTGTAAGCTTTGCCAACAAACCGGATATCTTCGAAAAATCCTTAACGAATTTCCGATAATAACTAGCTAGTCCAAGAAAATTTTGGACTTCTGTGGGTGTAGTAGGCTGCTTCCAGTTTTGAATTGCTGTAATTTTGCTTCGATCTACAGAAATTCCTTCCTTTGACACGACATGGCCAAGGAACTTCACTTCATCTCGCCAGAAGATACATTTAGAGAATTTAGCTTTGAAGACATTCTTTCTCAGAATCCCCAATACTTGTTCTAAATGTTTTTCATGTTCGGTTTCTGACTTGGAGTAGATTAAAATATCATCAATGAATACTAGGACAAATTTATTCCAGACTCCTCTAAACACTCTATTCATTAAATCAACGAAGTATGCTGGAGCGTTACACAAGCCGAACGACATTACTAACCACTCATAAAATATGTCTGGACCTCTGAAGGCTGTCAAAGGAACATAGTAATCCGCAATCCTCAGCTGATGGAACCCTGTAGCTAGGTCCATTCTGGAAAACACTCGCGCTCCATTCAATTGGTCTAACAAATCATCGATGCGGGGTAACGGATATTTGTTCTTGAGAGTCTGCTTGTTGAGGTCTCGGTAATCAACACACAATCGGAGAGTACCGTCTGACTTAGGAACAAACACTATAGCTGCACCCCAATTAGAAAAGCTAGGTCTGATCAGACCCTTCCATAGCAGTTGACGAGTTTGATCACCTAATTCTTCCTTTTCTTTTAGAGTCATTCTTCGAATTGGATGTACTACGGGTCTGACATTTGGAATTCGATCGATCCTAAATTAGATTTCTCTTTGCAGAGGTAAGTTATCGACTTCTTCGAACACATCCGCATAATGTTTAATGATAGGGATGTTTTCTAATAAGGTGGGGGTAACTTCTAGCGCGCACCAAAATTCTTTTCTATCTGAGTCTGAGCCATGACACGGTATGACAATATTTCCCAGCTTCGTTTTAACTTTAATGACTCTTTCGGCACATTTAACTTCGGCCTCATATTTCGTTAATCAATCCAGCCTCAGAATAATATCGAACTCAGGAAAATCCATGACGATTAATTTATAAGGAAACTGGTAACAAGAATAAGAGATGGGCGCTTTACAACATGAATTGAGATTAATAGAACCTCCTATCGGATTATGAACTCTATCCATTTCTTTAAGCTTTCTTAGATTTAACTTTAGCTTTTTAACAGTGTTACTTGCAATAAAACTTTATGATGCACCAGTGTCAAATAGTACGGAAACAGGAATATTTTTAACAGTAAGGGTACCTCCCAAAACATCGGGTTTACCTGCTCCCAGAGTAGCCGCTATCGAGTTCACCCCGTCATATACATGTGCAACCTGTGCATTCTTAAGCAATGGACAATTCCTTCTGATGTGCCCCTTCTGGTGATAGTTGAAGCACTCCACTGGGTTGCGGGTGTTCTGACTCGAGCTGGGCTAGTTGGTCTTCTGCCGCTTTGGAGCGGTGCATACATTGGAGTAGTGGCCAGCTCGCCCGCAATTGTAGCAACTTCCCTTAGGTGGCATATTTGCTTGTGGTTTGGCATTTGTTGCTGCATTGCTTAATTCGGGCTATTTTTTTGAAGCCTTGCTCTTGTTGCCCGTTTGATTCTTGGTGCGATCTGCTTGCATGTTCCTCGAGTCTAAGCTCTCATAATTACACACCATATCCACCATGTCGGCGAATGCAAGCATAACATGACCCATGGCCTTATTCCGATACTTGCGCTGAAGCCCATGTATAAACCTATTATTCTTCGCCTTGACTGTCAGAATGAGCTCTGGAGCATAGCGGGATAGCTGAGTAAACTTGCCAAGATACTCCTGGACGGTGCAATCCCCGGCTGGAGATTAGCAAACTCATCATGCAAGCGCTCCATCTCTTGCTCTGGAATGGACTTCTCTTTGAATAGCGTTTTGAATTCATTCCATGTCATCACTATCTTTTCTTCATTCAAGGTAATGGCATCCCACCATAGTTGGGCCTCGTCTTGCAATAGCCAAGCACCCATAAAGCTTTTCTTGTGATCTTCAAGACCCATGCCCCTAAAGAACTTTTCATAAGTATTCAACCAAGCCAAGGCATCAATCGCAGAACCGGTATCCGAGAATGTCTTGCCTCCTAGATTCTTATATGTCTTCCCCACTTGGTCTAACCCAAACAGTCGAGGGGCCAGTGGTGGCTGTGGCTGAACCAAAGTCTCTGGGACAACAGGGATATTCCCCCGCCCTGCACCTCGGCCGGCTCTGCCTCTAGCTGCAGCTGCTCGGGTAGCCATCTATGTCAGTTCTGCATAAGCAAGTAAAGAGTCAAGCTTACAGAAATGATAATTTTAAGATATGATAAAAACAGAAGAATATATGAAAAGACAACGATGCACTGATCAAGTTATTTTTCTATTCTACTTAGCTCATTCTAGGACGTTACTAATCCTATCTCTAATGAGCTACTCGCCTTACAACACTACTGATTCTATCCTGACGAGGTGTTTAATGTGTTAAATTCCAGAACTAAGATTAACCAAAGCTCTGATACCACCTGTGACGATCTCAAAACTCCGTACCACGGAATTAAGGATAATCATTGAAATATAACACATTAATCATCATTAGCAGAGAAAAGATAATAACATAGATAAAAAATAGAATAATTACATCAATATGACAGCGGAGTCATAATACGTAACAACATCAGAGTAGCACAGTGTAGGATACAACTTAGTTCATAAAAGTAAATGACCAGTCAACATAGAGATCATTGGTACATATACATCATAAATACCTAATAGGAATAGTTCTGTCTACATCGCGATGAGCGGAAATGATATACATATAGTACTAATGGCGAAATATCACATCCCAAACACTGAGAAGTCAAGCCTCGCCATACTAGCCAAAAGATGCACTTCATGCTATAGTGCCAAAAGCCAAAATATGCTGCTACCTATCACTAGGCTGCCCGTGTGAAAATAAGGGCACCGAAGTTTGCAAAGTGAAAAAAACTACGAGTCAGTCATGGGACTATTATGAGAAATCTACTTAACTGGTTACAACAATAATTAACAAGGCAAATCATAGGACCATGCCACTTTCGCGGAACGGGTTTACTCCAGTGATTGCCAGTGCATTAAATAAGGTAAATTATTTAAACAACGCAATGCTTTTTATAAAAATGCAGCCATTATAAGACCCAAGTCCCATCATACAATGCAACGCAAACTGGAGGATAGGGTTTTACCGTACAATGGTCAAAATATGCTTAATACGTGTAAAGCAAAATCATTTGACATTATTACTATTGCATATATGTTTCAAAAGCAAATTCAATCATAATTATCAATCATAGGCGGCATAAGTGCCCCATACCACTATGTCGCCATATAAAAGTTACAATCAAATCCGCAATTTTGTATTGGAAGTTTGGATTCCGTCATGAGTCGAGGCAAGGGGCAAGCTCCTCACCGGCTTCGGGACACTCTAGCAAATGCCCCAGGACTACACACTCTGGGTAGCCCTTGGATCTTCAGGGCCGGTCATCTCATACGTTTGAGGATTAGTTATTCATGAACACACGTTTCCCGGCCCTACCGGACCTATCCATCGGCTCCGTAGAGACCGATATAATCGAGGCGCCTCGCATTCCAACATCCACAAGGGTATAAAAATCAACAATGTCAGGGCTAGTAAAACGCTGACACCACCCAGCTAGAAAGAAACATCGTGCACTCCCTGTAGTCTTTATCCCGTTTTTAACTCATACCGAGGTGTGAGGCTCGCGAATCAACGCTATACACAAAGCTATGTTATATATTAAAGTCGTGCCTTAATCATCAACCACAAGACTCTGCTTTTCAACAAAAGCCTTGATCATTAGCATCTTTGCATGCCACATAGACAATTCACTCCATGCGACTGATTCCTATCGATATATAACCTCTGAGCTCGTATGTCTCAGAGAAGGGCGTTAAGAAAGAGAATAAATTCCCCGTCGCCAAACAGATATATATTTAATAGAGATCAATCAACACAGAACAAAATCCAATGTCAGACACACATCCATTTACAAGTCCGTTCTGGGTCTGAACGAAACCGGAGGGGTTTTATTCCTCGTTCATCCGGACGATCAACAAGTACGTCCAAACTACTACCACTGTAACCCCGTCAAGGGAGCTACCCATATCAAAGGCATCAGCAGTAATCTACACGATGTGAAGATCACTGGTCTTCCACCGTCTTCATATCTTCGACATTTATTCGTCGATCAATTATTTGAAATGAGAATTAACTCGGAATTTTCAAATAATTCACGTACATTAGAATTCAAATCAATTCTGTCCATGGCTAAATGATTCGGCATCCACATTTATGTTCTTTATCTAATTTTAAATGTCAAACACATTCAACCTTCAAATATCAAGCAAACCAAGTAGAATCGGTTTATTTCCATTCCATATCGCCTATAATATTTTCTAACGATATTTCGCTATTTTTATTTATTTAAAAATAGTGCCATTTATTTAAACGATGTTTGTAATAACCCGGAAATCTGGACCAGTTTAAAATTTTTATTTTGGCAATTTTAGCGAATTTTGATTATTTAAAATGAATTATTTTAAATAATAACGACGAGAAATTTATTTCGAATAGAATTCGAATG
The DNA here is from genome assembly GCA_030737875.1 of Allium sativum. Lineage (NCBI taxonomy): Eukaryota > Viridiplantae > Streptophyta > Magnoliopsida > Asparagales > Amaryllidaceae > Allium > Allium sativum. The sequence continues at coordinate 413,726,968 of CM060913.1, read as the reverse complement.
AATATATTTATATAGATCGTCGTTAGAATATAAATATTTATTTTAAATTATAAAAGGAATTGAAAATGGCGCGGTAGTTCGATAATTCGATTTCAAACTTCAATTGAATGTACCGGGTGCAAAATAAACCGGATTTTAGTGAAACCAAAAATAATAGGATCTATTTGATAATATCTTTCCAACGGATCCGAAAAATCAAGATTTCATAGCGGGGGTCAAAAGTTATGTCCAGTTGAAAATTCTGAATAGTCGCAATGGAATTCAGGCCCTTAAAAATGGGAATTTTGCAAACGACCTCGGATTTCGACGAAACCACTTTTGTTGGATCCGCGATGTCGAATTATTGCTAGGTTTCAAATTTCATAATTTTTCGAATCAATATGTGAGCGTGGCGAAGGAAAACGCGTTTGACCAGTTTTAGTTGATTTTAATCGACTGGAAAATAGCCATTTTTCAAATGGTCTCAGAATTTGACGAAATTAATTTTGTTAGGACCGTGTCGTCAATACGAAGCTTGAAAATATTTTTCGAGAGTTTGTATGTGGCCCCGGTAAATTGAAATGTACGTTCAAATTGAATATATAAAGATTTATATTTTAAATTCAAAGGAAACTGGTCGAAACGATGGAATTGGCCTACGTGGCATATCCCATTGTGTTCAGAATGAGGGTAATTAACTAGGGCCGACAGTAGTTGGATCTCAGTAGGCGTTCGTATATAAAAGCTATTTTTTTTGGAGAAATAAAAAAAATTATAATATAAATTATATATTGGCCCCCACCACTCTTTATTTCTCTTCCTCCCACCCGTTGACTATTCAGAACAAAATCAAAAAGGGGAAACCCGATTCCCCCTTCACCATCCCACCGCTGCCTCGACGGCGCTCCTCCCCAGTCGGCGGCCTTCCTCCGCCTCCACCTCCTCTCCTCCCTCCTTCCTCGCGCAACCCCCTTCCTCTCAAAACCCAGTCCCATACCCCAATCGCAGTGCGCCACTGTCCTACTGCTCGCCCAGCCACCTACCGCCTGAAGACTGATGCGCCCCCTCCTTCCACATCTCCGACGCACCACTGACGAACCACAAGGCGCCGCCCCATTGTGCCTGTGCCACCATCTCCGCCTCCGGTTAGACGCTGCTCCGACACCTCCCTCAGGCGAAGACGCAGATAACCACCCCTCCTCCAATTTATAGTAAGCTTCTGATTTTTAATTTATTTAGAAACTGATTTGTAATTTATCTAGAAACTGATTTTTAATTTATTTAAAAACTGATTTTTTTTTTGTTTAATATTAGAAACTGATTTTTATATACATTAAAAACTGATGTTTAGAAATAAAAAGTTGAGATTTTTATACGTGCAAAGTTGAGATTTTTATCATAGCAAAGTCGAGTTTTTATAAGGTAAAGATTAGATTTTTAATTAAAAAGAGATTAGATTTTTAATTATAAAGATTTGGTTTTTAATGATATAAAGATTCGGTTTTTAGAAGTATAAAAATGAGATCTTTGGTAGAATAAAGATATAATTTTTATATAATGAAGATAATAAAAATATAACTTTTATATGATGTGAAGGTTAAAAATATGATTTTTATAAAGTAGAAGTAATAAAAATATGATTTTTATAAAGTAGAAGTAATAAAAATATGATTTTTATAAAGTAGAAGAAGTAAAAATTCAATTTTTATATATTGAATAGCAAAGTAAAAATTCGATTTTTATATATTGAATAGCAAAGTAAAAATTCGATTTTTATATATTGATTAGCGAAGTAAAAATTCGATTTTTATATATGTAGTGGCTACGGGCAACGAAAGTGACAAAAGGCGAGAACGACGAAGATTTCTGCATAAGAAGAGTCGAGGCGTTTGGATTAGCTATTCGATGAGAACTTCTTACCTTTTAATTTTGTTTTCTAGTTAATAATATATACTAGGATGCAGACGGTGTTTAGTAGCACCCGACACCCGTCGTCCACAGACCATGGACGGCTTGTATGCTTGTTTGTTTGATTTTGATGTGTGGTTGATTGTGTGATGTGAAATGAAATAAAACATTTATATAGTTGAAATAAAATATTTTATAGTGGAAAATATTTTATAGTTAAAAATAGAATTTTTAATGTGTATAAGAAATGAAATAAAAATAAACAAATCGGACGATTTATTTATATACACACATTTGACTGATATTGATTGGGACGATAAATTTTACACATCGCCCAACTACACAAATTAAATCTGTGTTTGATTGTTTGAAACCCCACACGGGTATTGGGATGATATTTGACGTACACTAATCCCGATTGTTTAGTTGTATGTCGATCGATTGATTGACAGACTTTTATGAGCGCTAAATATTTATATTCGATGCTTATACAGTGTCGAATGCACTTGGATGATGGTCGATTATTCATCGTTGTTATTGTATACATGTGTTGTAGAAAATCCATATAATTAACATTATATGGTAATTGATTGGGCTTCATTCAATATTTGAAATAGAAATATTTGAATAGAAATATTTGAAAAGAAATATTTGAATAGAAATATTTGAAAAGGAAATATTTGAAATAGAATATTTGAAAACAGGAATATATGAAGCCGTGTTGATTAGATTGACGCCATTTTGACGTGAACGATATTTATATCGATTTTATTCATTTTATAATGAATATCGAAAGTGATTTCAAAATCTGATATTTTGAAAAGAATTGAAATTCAAACCGAATTCGAATTGAATAGAAAACGAATTCGAATTGAATTGAATAGAAAACGAATTCGAATTGAATAGAAAACGAATTTGAATTGAACTGAATTCAATTGAAAACGAATTGAAATCGATTTGAATTGAAATCAAATAGAAGTGAATGTAAATAGAATTTATAAGGGAAAATTCAATTTTGATTTGAATTTGAAATAAAGGTTGAAATTGTTTTTGAAACAAATTTGAAATGATTTATAAAATTCGTTTTAAAAAGGAAATTGACGAAATATATATAATATATATATTATATATATAATGGCCTGAATAGAACGCGCCGCGCCGCGGCAGTTCGTGAATTTCGACCATTGACTTCGAACGGACATTGCGGGAGATCCGACCGTCGGATTCTCCTAAAACCGGAACCGTTGGGTTCGTATCGAAAAGAGCTTTCTAACGAATATTAGAACTTTGAAATCTAACGGTTGGATTTGGAATTATGTCCAAATAAAATTTGGAAAAGGTCGTTGTAAGTGCAGTTCGATGGTCGTTGATGGAAATCGACTGTACGGGCCTTGATAAAATTATTAAAAATAGTAATAATTTATGTAAAATCATAAGAAATGATTTGGGAAAAATTGGGATGAAAAACTCCATATTTGAAAAGATAAAAATAGATTTTTATCGAAATGAACTAGTTTTGAACTAGAATTAAAATTCTATTTATTTTTAAATAAATAAATTTGATTTGAAAGGGTTTTAAAAGTAACCAGAATTTCCAATAATTGAATTGGAATGGATTCGAATCGAAATTGTCTTTGGATTATTTCGATGTTGGATTTCGTGATTATACAGATATTGTTATGGAAATTTGAAAGATATATTTATATCGTTATTTCCAATACGATATTTGTTGGTCGTAGAATTTGATATTGAATATAAGCCGATATATTTTCTACTCAGAGCCTTGTATTTAATATCAAATGTGATTTGGGTTTGTCATGAATGGTGTCTTCATTAACACTGTTCTTAAGTCCAGTTGAGGAAAAGATTAAATCTTTTTATTTAGATTTAATGAAGTGCACCAATTAAATAATATTTAATTGGAATTGAATTGGTATTGATTTTTAGGTTTATCGTGAACAGTGTTTTTAATAACACTTGTTCTTTAACCGATAATTAATAGAATGTGATTTTGGGTTGTCGTGAACGGTATCTTCAATAATACTGTTCTTAGATCCAAAGGAGTTAAGAAAATCAGAAACTAACTGGAGATTAGTTAACTTGAATCGTTTCTGGGGTATTGATCTGATGTTGGTTTCGGCCTTCGGGGTTAATACTTAGGGAATTGCTCACTTGCTAATTTATGGTTAGGGTCTGATTGAAATGTATTGTGATTTTGGGTTTATAGTGAACCATGTTTTAAATGACACTGATTCTTTAACCCAGTTAAAGATCAAAACTAAGTGGAGTTTTAATGAATTTTTTATTAGATTGAAAAGATCGAGAATGGAGTATCACCAGTTTTGCTCCAAAGCGATAGTTAAATCTTTAATTAGATTTGGACGTGGAATGGTAATTAATTTTACGGATAACACCGTGGTATTAGATATGGAGTATTACCAGTTTTGCTTCATGGGATGAATAGGTTGGGATTGAGAAATAAAATAAATAATTACTTCGGTGTGGTTCGCTAATCCCGACTAGTTTGGAAAACCATAATTTGGTTTGAAATGATATCCAAAGGAAGATTAAAGAATAAATTTTAAAGAATTTATCTTTGATAAAATTAATGGGAACCTTTCCCTAAGAACGTGAAATTTAGAAACTAACTGCAGGTTAGCTAAGAAGGATGGTTTCCTGGGTATTGATCTGATGTTGGTTTCGGCCTTCGGGGTAAATATTTGGGGAATTGTTCACTTGCTAATTTACGGTTATTGACTGCTGAATTGGAATGAGGCGTATGTTGTGTTTGTGTAACATTTGTTCATAATATACGCGGGTTGTTCGAAAAGGCCGGGTTTATACCCATTCTGAATAACCGATTCGACGATAAGTCAAAGATGATGACGGTGGTCGAAGACCGGAAGTCTTCACATCGTTTGGGTGATTACTGATGATCTTGATTGGGCTGTACACCCAAGATGAGGGAATCAGTTGGTGGTCGTCCAGACGTACTTGGAGATCGACGGATATGCGAGGAAAGTGCCTCCGGTTTCGTTCAGACCTAGGATGGACTTGTAAATGGATGGTGTGTCTGACATTGTATTCCTTTATATTGTATTCGTTGATCTCTGCTAAATATATATCTGTTTGGCGGTGGGGAATTTATTCTCTTGTTTAACGCCCTTCTCTGAGACATACGAGCTCAGAGGTTATATATTGGCAGAAATCAGTGGTACGATATGGATTGATAGTGTGGCATGCTGAGATGCAGTGATCCAGACTTTTGTTGAAAAGCAAAGTTTGGTGGATGATGATCAAAGTGCAGCTTTGATATAGCATGGCTTTGTGTATAGCGTTGATTCGCGAGCCTCACACCCCGGTATGGTGGTAAACTGATGGTTTGATCAGTATGCTTTTTAGTGGATGGGCAACTTAGTGGCGTCGTGGATTCGGTCGACCGAGATGAGCTTAGTGCTCAGGGATAAATAGAGTAAGCGGTGTTTTCTCTTGCTAGGACGTAAGCCGCGGTGATACTCTGGTCCCAAAAGTGCAGATGTGCAGACGGTGTTTTCTCTTGTTGGGACGTAAGCCGTGGGGAATTGCATTACGCGATCGATCTTTCGAATCAGGAGCCACCATGATGGAAATCCAATTTCCAATACGTGTATTTCAGTTTTATTTGTAGAGCCTAGTATGGCGACATAGTGGGATGGGGCGCTTATGCCGTCTACGATTGATACTTATGATTTGAAGATGTTTTATACAATATGCACTTATATTTGTATCAAATGATTTGTTTTAAACGTATCAAGCATTCTTGGCTATTATAAGGTAAAAACCCTATCCTCCGGCTTGCGTTGCATTGTGTGATGGGACCTGGGTCTTATAATAGCTTCATTTTTCTTTATTTAGCATTGCGCTGTTGTTTTATGCACTGGTGTTCTTGGGAGGAAACCCGTTCCGTGTTATACGGCGTGGTCCCTTGATTTACCGAACTTTGAAAATAAAGATCAATAACTGTTTTAGTTCTCACACCAGTCCCATGAATGACCTGGAGTTTGTTGTTTTAACCTAAACTCTGGGTGCTCTTATTTTGACACGGACAGCTAGTAGTTTTGGTTTTGCAGATATATATTCACAGGATCCTGGTTTACAGCTGGAATGATATCTGGAAAGCTTTGTAACCGTATATCTCTTCTAGTCGTGTATTGTATTATTTTCCGCTGCTATGTAATTTATTGTAATCTCTGATAATTAGTGATGTATATTATTTATTCATACTCTGTATATTCTTGTATTCTGATGGAATTGTTGTAATTAACAATGAAATGTTCTCCCGTCTGCGTTCTTTTGTGGCTTGTTCTCGAACTATCCGCGCTTTCCTCACCGGGGAAGTTACGGGTTTTCACAATGTTTCAGGCCATAACGTGGCCATGGCGCTGTTTTTCTCTAATTTTGATTTACACATTTCTCAAAATCTAACCGTCGGATTTTAACGAAGTTGAGTCCGTTGGAAAGATCTCATCAAAGCGAACCCAACGGTTCTGGTTTTGAGAGAATCTGACGGTCGGATTTCTCGATATAACCATTTAAAGTTACGATTTCAAAATATGAAGTGCAACATCGTTATTCGTTTTATTTAATTTATATTTATATATATAGATATAATTCATTCTAGCGCTGTTTTCATTCAGATTTGAATTAAACATTTCTCACAATCCAACCGTTGGATTTTAACCAACTTTATATTGTTGGAAAGATTTTTCCAAGGCGACCCCAACGGTTTCGGTTTCGGAGAAATCCAATGGTCGGATTTCTCTATATAATCGTTTAAGATTATGATTCCAAAACACGAACTACAGCTTCGTTATTCATTTATATATATATATAAATATATATATATATATATTCGACGATTTCCATATCGTTTTTCACTTCAAATATTTCACTAACGCCTTTAAATTTCGAAAAAATTCGCCATAACCTCCTTTGTACGGGGAGGGGTTTGGAAATTTATTGGGCCGTATTAGGCACCCGGTAAATCCTAAAAAACATGCACATATTTATAGTGATATATTCCGGTGTCCACAGGGGAGTGTGTATAGATCATAACTCCAGAGAATAAATTCTCGTCGCCCTATAAATGGTTTTTGTGCCTTAATGACTAGAGGGACGTGTTTATTGTCATCTCCAGACCCGTGTGGGGTTTTTATTATCTGGCAATTTATCGTTATATTTTATATAGTCCATACTAGTCTTCAGTTCAACCTGAAATATAGTCATTGCCATACAAGCCTCTCGCTTATATGGTACATCTTCAACCTCGTCACATAAGCTCCAAATGCTTATGTGGTATATGATAGTGTATGTTATCTTCAAGAAGTATGCCATGTAGTGTAGTTCAAAATTAATTGTTACTATCCTATGGCGACATTTATTATTTCATACAGAACAGCCAGGACTCAGCATCCAATGGCATTCACAGGAGTTTATATAATAATAAAATTGCGCGGCCAACTCATTAAGGCTTACCTATTTGTCGGGCACGCAAATGTATTCTTTACTCAATAGCTATTCCATATTCCTATTCAACACATGTATATATATGTAGAACTAAACTAGAAGTAATATTTCTAGTGCGCCAATATTTGTTTCAACACACGGTTATTTTTAACACATCATACATAGGATAAAATGATATTTTTGGCGAACAAAAATATGTTTCCTCACATGTGTATTTTTAGCGCGTCATATACATGATAAAAATGATATTTTTATCATTCAAAATATATATATTTCACACACGTGTATTTTTAGCGAGTCATATACATGATAAAAATGATATTTTTATCATTAAAACAATTTATTCAAAAAACAAATATTTTATATACTCTATATATTTTGATAAAAAGGTTATTTTTGAAGTTAAAACAATTTATTTAAAACGCTAGTATTTTATATACTCTATATATTTGATAAAAAGGTTATTTTTGAAGTTAAAATAATTTATTTAAAACAATAGTATTTTATATACTCTATATATTAGATAAAAAGGTTATTTTTGAAGTTAAAATAATTTATTTAAAACACTAGTATTTATTATACTCTATATATTGGATGAAAAGGTTATTTTTATCTTTCAACAAATTTATTTAACACATGAATGTCATTCAACACATGAATATCTCATATACTTTATACGCATAATAAAAATGTGATTTTTAACACCTAAGCAATTTATTTGTCACATGAATATAATTCAACGTATGAAAATAATTCAAACACATAGATATTACGAAGAATTTCGGCAACATAACGGTAAGGGGTTAAAAACTGGCACCGTCCCGAGTACGGCTCCTCGCACTACCTTAGGCCTCGCGACGTTCCATAAGGGGCTTATCTAAATGATGAGATCTACAAAAAGTTGAACTGGGGCTAGGTCAAATTCTTGATGGATTGGCCGGAAAATGGACGGGAAGGGGAGAAGCTGATAGTCATCGTCGGTTATGAGGGGGCGAGGGTTTTTTTGAAATTTTTTTATAAAATTAATTAACGAATGGAGAAATATGATCGGTCGATATATATTTTATTTCAAAAATTAGTGTTTCTCCATATGAACTCCATTTCAAACCCAACGACTGTCGCCCCTAGCTAAATACCCCCATCCTGAACACGATGTAATATGTTTCGTAGGCCCATTCGACTGTTACAGTCAGTTATTCTTCAAATTAAAGTATAAAGCATTCTATTTTCGATTTGAACATACATTTTAATTTGCCGGGGCCACATAGTGATTCTAAATATCCCCGAAAAATTAATCTAGCTATGTTGGGATGATACGGTCCTAACAAAACTAATTTCGTCGAATTCTGAGACCGTTTGAAAAATGGTCATTTTCTAGTCGATCCAATTTGACTGAAATCAACCAAACACATTTTCCTTTGCCATGCTCACATATTGATTTCAAAAATTATGGAAATTTAAACTTTGCAATCAATTGACATCCCGGATCCAACAAAAGTGGTTTCATCGAAAATGAAGGTCGTTTGCAAAATGTCAATTTCCAAGGCCTATATAAACTCCATAGCGACCTTTCTGAAAATTCATTTAGCCATAACGTTTGATTCCCACTGTGAAATTTCGATTTTTCAGATTCGTTAGAAAGGTATTCTTAAACAGATTTAAATATTTTTGGTTTTACTAAAATCCATTTTATTTTGCATCCAGTACAGTCAGTCAAAGTCCGAATTCAAATTTTCAAACTGCCGCACTATTTCTAACTCATTACTTTATTGAAAACTTTATTTCTATGGCTCTAATCTCATTAAAATAACCAATTTAAAACTTTTAAATTGGCTCGTATTTTCTGGGTTGTTACATAGTATTTCATTATCGAGTAATAAGTTCATTTGAGCTTTCTTGGGTTAGAAATTATGGATACACGTGATATAGTTTATGATACCAAAGTTATGATGCTCTACCTTGACACGCACACCAATAGAGCGCATTACTAGGTAATATTGTTTGCTAATGCAGAGAATAGGATTTATTGGAAGCAGCCATCCGTGAGTCTTGTACTAAACAAGTGTCAAGTACGTCGATTTAGTGCTCTATTTTTTCTTATCTTAAGTGGATCGATGTACTTAATTTTGACTTAATACAGTACTATAGTAGCTAAATAATCTATACAGAATAAAACATAATAACAACAAGTAACGCGAATTATGGAACAACAACAAAGTCATCTACAAATGCATCAAGTACAATATATAGTGATACAAAATGAGCGGTTATACGAACCACGTATATATACAACATACCAAAGTTACATAAATACTGCAAGAAAACAACTCAAAATATGCCTAAGCATCAAAAGGAGGAAGGATGGACTAAAGCGGAAGTAGATTAAGTGGATATCTACAGCAGATATATAACCTAAAACAACTCGGCTAGATCCAAGTACGTAAAATATATAGATCAGTTTAGCTTAACATAATAGTTAGTGTATGAGAAGTGAAATACAATGTCGCATGAGGGATACTTCCTTTCATTAGAAACGAGTAATATAGACTCGGATTACACATATATAGCACATGTGATAGGTTCATTGAATCAACATGTAAGTTACTCATGTAAGGTAATTACACCAATACAACTGTTTCCATCAACATAAATTACTCAAGCATTAAGGCTATAGTTTATAAGGTTTTAAATTACATAAAACACAAGATGGAAACCACGGAAGTCACAAAACATGGGACTCGGTTAGGAGTTCAAAGCAAAGAAATGTAACCATCATATATATATACACACACACACAAAGAGAGAGAGAGATAACTCTAAGGCTATACACACACATAGAGATACCATTATATTTTTTTTAAATGATAAGCCTCTGAATTACATACCAGAAAAATGTTTATTACATGAACAACCAAACAGTCCTAAACAAGAGATACCATATATATATATCATCATCAGCAGCAAAATGGTGAAAATATTTAAAAATCGTAGATTCTAGAAATAAAAAATAATGAAATCTAGAAAACAAAACAAAAATGGATCCAAGTCATAGACTATGAGTCTAAGCTACATATGCACGTGCTCAACACAAATAGTCAAAGCCTGCCTAGTACTATATTAATAAATATGGTGCTCAACATATATGATCGAAAGGTCTAATGCATGTAGCCTGAAAGCCTAATGCAATGACCCAAAGGTCTAACACGGATAGACCGAAAACTTAACGCAGATGACCCAAAAGTCTAGTAGTGGTAATATCATAGAATGTATCACAAATTTCCAAATAGTAAGCCTAATTGTGGTAACAGAGCTTCTCATATTGCATGTTTTCACTTATCGATTTATTACATGTCAACTAATTTCACACTAAAATAGCTTCGATCGGGCAAGTCTGGAATTAACTGATATAATAATCCTATGTGCCTCATATTACATGGTTTACTACATTATTTTCGTTTTCTCAAAGAGTGCAAAAAAAATGGTTTTATAGAAGAGTATATATTTTGTGAAAGCGAGTTGAAAACAATTTTTGAAAATTATTTGGAAATCATTTATTTAAAAATCTCATTATAATAGGAAATATTCATATATTTAATAACTTTGAAATAATTATATTTTTGTAAATAACTTTTGTAAATAATTTGTGTAAATTATGCATCTTAGAACGGTAGTTATATATATTCAATACCCTTTTGAAAACAAATTATAAACTCATGCACAGTGTAAGAAAAATCATGAATGACTTATGAAATTTACACATAAAGAATCATATGAAAACTCGTTAACCCGAAGTGCGGATCAATGACTATGTTGGCTTTCCTATTGTTGGAACAAGCATATTAAAACATTCAAAATATAACTTCAAGAATCAGGTAAGGATTGTAGAAATTCACTTAGGAAAAATATAAAGCCTTCAGAAAAACATATTTTCAATATAATGCCCTGGTCGACCTGTATGTTGCCTCAGATCGACCCTAGTGTCGACCTATACGGCTATTATATCGACCTATAGGTCAACCCATGAAGGTGTTGGTCGATCTGGAATGTCGCACCTGTTACAATAAGTTTTACCAATTCGTATTCAAATTTGAACTAATTTAAGATGGTTGTAGAGCTCGGTTTCGAGCATGCACAGAGAGTAACATTCAAACCACAATTAGAACAAATCAGACATAGATTCGTGAGAAAACAAAGGAGTTACATGCTCTCAAATGTAACAACCTGTATTTTTGGAACCAATTTAAAATTTATTTTAATTGATTTTCATAGAAATTAAATATTTTAGATGAATTGTTTTGAGAATTAACGATTTAAATTTTATTTGAATCGAAATTTGAACGTATAAATTTAAAATTTAATTATAACGAGCTTGAAATGACGTGGTAGTTTGAAATTTTGATTTTAAACTTTGTTGAATGTATAAAATTCAATATAAATTAGATTTTGATAAAATAAGAAATGTTGGAATATTTTGAATTGTAATTTTCTAATGAATATAAGAAATTGAGATTTCACTTTTTAAATTGTAAGTTATGTCTAAATTTAAATTTAGAACAGTCTCTATGGAATTTATATATATTTAAATATTATATTTAGCGCTTAAAAATAGCCATTTTGCAAACGACTTCCGTTTTCAACGAAACCACTTCCATTGGGTTTAAAATGTCGTTTGTGACTTTTAAAACTATAAGCATCGATATCTTTGGAGTTGAAGAAATTTGGTCTATTTTATTGGATGTATGACCAAAATATCACTTTTTACATATGTACAAATTTGGACTGGAAACCACTTCCATTGAGTTCAAAATGTTGTTTACGTGTTCGAAAACTATAGACTTCAATATATTCTGAGCTTCGAAATTTTGGCACTTGGGTTGGGTCTTGGTTTAGCTAACCTAGCTCACTATATAACCCCCAAATCAACCCCTTTCCTCCTCATTCCTCCAACACTTCATCGAAAATAGAAAATGGGGATATGGAATGGGAAAATTAAAATTCCCTAAACCTAGTTAATCCTAGGCGCTCCAATTCTTGTTGAAATCAAGTGCAATTCCAAGGAAAATCTTTGGTAAGCTCCTCTCCATCTTCTCCATCTTGTTTCCTCTTCAATTTTTGGTATTTCCTCTGACCAAACTTCTAGGAAATTTGTGCATTCATGTTTATGTTGAAGATTCATGAGTAATCTTGTAAGAGAGGTTGTTCTAACTTATCATTGGATCAATTTCTTGCTTCTAACCATCAAAAGTGAGTTCTTCATGAGTCATACATGAACCCACATCTATGCCATAAGTTTTTAGCTTGTAAAAGTGTAATTTAGTGTTCATTTGGGTTTACACATGCATATGAATTGGTTAGATAAGCATACACTTTCTGGTTTATTAGTTTATGTTCCATTGAATTGAAAATATATGATTAGAATTGTCCACACAATCTAATTCATATGCTATGAGTTGATTTGGCGATATTGTGAAGCTCCGTTGCCGCCCCGACAAAGTTCTAAGTCTTCACAACTCGCTTAAATTGTATTTGATTGCTTTGGTTAGAAAATTTCCCCATTTTGGAATTTATAATAAAAAATCATTGCAAATCTCTTGTATGAATGTTCGTGCATGTGAGTTTGGTGTTATGAATTGCTTCAGCAAGTTATAGAAGCCTCATTTGCATGTACATAACATCATAGGCCTTCAGGCATTGTCCGATATCACTTTGAACATGTTTTCTAGGTAAAATTGTAAATTTTTTGAAGTTTAACAGACATTCAGTTGTAAACGATCGAACAAATAACCACCCTTCGGTTGAAAACAATCGAACAGAAAAAAATGTATTGATTTGAAGTTTAACAGCTGTTCCGCCATAAACGGCCGAGCAGATAGCTATTCCCCCGGTTGTTAACAACCAAACGGATTAAAACGATCATAACTTTTTCATACGTTGTCAGAATTCAGCGAAACTGGATCCGTTGGAACTGTATCGATGATAGCTTTGAAATGAAAATGATTTGGAGCTCGTGACGATTTTTGGTGGAGAAAAACATCCGATGTAAACAATCGAATGTTTATCATTGTTTAACGATTTCAGAACCAACTGAGGTGAGGACTCTCCCACTCAAAATTTTGTATATTTATTTATTTTTATAACTGTATATATATAGTTTTCTTGTGATTGCAATATCTATTTGTCATTTTATGGATGTTTACAGTTTTAATGTTATCAATATTAAACTGTGATTATAAATGTTTATAAATAAAACGTGTATAATGTAAATGATTGGGATGATAATTTATGCACAATCTCCAAAATATTAGATAAGTTCACATGGATTGTGATGTAAACCCCACACGGGTATTGGAACAATAATTTTACACGTCGCCTAATTATGAAAATTATGATCATTGGAAGTTGATTGAAAACCCCACATGGGTCTGGGGATGATAATAGCTTCACACATCTCGCTTGTATTTAGTTGTATGTCAACCAATTGATTGACAGACTGTTATAAGCGTTATTTAATTGTTTAATGCTTATATAGTTGCAAATTGCACTTTGTATGTGAATTGAATGTTTAATAGTTGTTCATCGCTATTTTTGAATAGATGCGATGTATGGAATCCATATAGATAAAATTATATGGTAATTGATTGAGACTGATTTCAATTTAGAAATAACGAATATTTTAAAATAATATTCAGTGAAGAATCAAGATATGACTTTGATGTCCGATTTTGGATGGACACGAAAATATTGAAATACTCCAAGTTTGAAAAGACAAAAGATATTTTTATCTGAATTAAATGGTTAACAACTAAAATAAAGAATTGATATGATTTTAATATAACCAGAAATTTTCCAACAAATGAATTGGAAAGAATTTGAATGGAAATAATTTCCGGAATAATTCGATATTAGATTCCATGATTATACGGATATCGTTAAGGAATTTGGAAGATATAGTTATCCTTATTCCCAATACGATATCTGTTGGTTTCAGAATTTGATATTGAATATAAGTCGACATGATTTCTGTTCAACGCCTTGTATTTAATATCAAATGGGATTTTGGATTTGTTGTGAATGGTGTCTTAAATAACATTCTTCTTAAACCTAGTTGAGAAAGGAATAAATCTTTTAACTAAGATTTAATGAAGTTTTCAAATTAGCAAATAAAATTGGAATTAAATGGTAGATGGTTTTGGATTCGTTGCGAACTATGTTTTAAATGACACTAGTTCTTAAACCCAATTAACCATGAAGATATTATTTGGAGTTTATAAATCTTTTAACTAAGATTTAATTGAATTTGCTAAAGTGAAGTTTTTCCAATTTAATATATTAAATTGGAATTAGGTGGAACTCGGTTAAATGATAATCGAAATGAGCTTCTGTGAAGGAAGATTGTTACTATATATGGAATTTAAAAGGCCTTGCCATTATTCCACCTATAGTATTAGTCTGATATGGAAATTCATATCGATTATATACTATTATGATTTCCGTGAAGGTTCCATATGAATGGAAGATGATTTTGGGTTTATCGTGAATTGTGTTTTAAATGACATTGGTTTTTTAACCCAGGTAAAGACAGGATTTAATTCTTAAACTAGTGAGTATCCCATGCTTTGCACACGTGTGGCGTTTAGTTTATGTTTATTCTTTAGCTCAATGAATAGAAATATTGAGCGAAGTAGGGTGGTGAATGGATTTGTTCGCCTGTGCTGGAATAGAAAGTGATGAGAATATTAATCGAGCGTCTGACATAATTACTGCTAAGCATTTTTTTTAGGTTTATTTTATGTTGGAATAAGAACAACACACAAGTAAGTAGGAGTCGATGGTAATGGCAAGCCAGTTGATCCACAGACCATACAATAACATTTTGAAGCTTTTTTACAAAATCATATATAATTAACTTGGTAAATATGGTGACACAGAGAGCCTGAACATCTGTGATAATCTTGCAGATCTCATGGTTGGCAACGTTTATGTCCAGTTCAGAGAAGAGGATCAGGCAGCTATAACTCGCCGTGTCCTTCTGGGGTGGTTCTATTTCGGACGTCCTATTATTGTATATTTTCTTGTTACAGACTTCAGGGAAGCAACATGCCATCAGTTTGAAGACAACAACTATGATAGAGGTGGTTAATATAATTTCATGCGTGTTAATCAAGTTGGAAGGAGTTTAAGGAAAATGTTGTAGGCAATATAAGAGGGCGCGTAGTAGTAGGACCAGGAGTCCGGACCCATATTATAGGAAGAGTTGTAGCTATTGTCGTGATCGTGAATGCGGTCGCGTTTATAACTATCGAGATAGTAGGAGAAGAAGGAGCGATCGTGATAAATGCGTCAGTTATAGAAGGCATCATGGCAGTCTTAAGACATCGATGAGCCCAGTCAAAGAAGTAAGCAAGGAAAAAGGGCTAGATTTGAGAAGTGGAACAAAAAATGATATGTGAAAAAAGATTGAATTAGATGTGAAGATTAAGCATTAATCTCTGCAACCCAAGAAATAAAATGAATGAAAAATACAATTCCTTATATGGTACGAAATATTTTTTGGCGCATAGATATTGGGAGCCGATACAGATATGATTTATTCGGTACAGTAATCAAATTTAGTGTAGGCATTGCCAATGGAAATTGGAGGCCAAAAAGCCGTTATCACTGTAAAGTGGACATTCCCATAAGATTGTTTGGTCTCATTTATATTATTATGGTCAAAAAATTAGTTATAACGTATCATAACAATACAATGTTAATACCATTAGTATTGTTTTCTGTGCAATCATGTAACACTTTTGTTAGGATGGGCTTTTGTTTAAAGGGCAAAGGGAAAAGCTTCTGGAACAACTGCTACAATTGAAGTTGACGAAGGGGCAGATACAATTTGGGCTTTTGACAATAATGAAATGTGTATCACAAGTGTGGTGGCGTTGTTCAAATGTGGTAACCGAAGGAAATTTGGTCATGTACCGATGTATTGCAGAAACCAGTGTAATGATCTGTTCACATTCAATTTTCTTATTTTTGTCGCCGGGTTGTGAATAAATTTAATTTATGTTGTTATGCTTCATGCTTTATTTTTACTAACTGATGCCTCAACAATTTACCAAACACAAATGGCCATAGACGTAGACATCATTTATCTTATACTACGAAAGAGCATAAATATATCATCAAAATATCATAGGACAACAAACACTAAAGTCCTATCATCTACATTCAGTAATACACACTTGGTGCAAATGAATAATCTGAATAATATGGGTTGAAATGTTATCTGACCAATAGTGCTATTATTCAATAATTAGTATCAAGAACTTAAAAAGGCCATATTAATTGTACTCATTATCCCAAAACTTTTATCGCTTAAGCAAGCTTTATACTAACCTGCTACTTCCAACAAAAACTTATAGAAATAGTCACATGTAAGCTATAGCGCTAAAGCTTAGCATTAACAATGGGAAACGTAAGCAACTTTGACCAGTAACAATACTATAGATATTGTGTCACCGTGGATATAATTCACCACGATATGCCAACCACGTTAAGAAACGTTAGATAACAAGCTGATGGAATTATTAAACGATTGAAGATATACCAGTCATCAACAAAATGGTATTCCTAATTTTTTTCACTCACTGCTTATGTTTGTCTTGTACTAAGCTAATAGTAGTTCGGCAATATTGCTAAGGTTAGTATTATGTTCATTTTTTTGGCTGTAAGTTATTTCTTTTATTCAGATGTTAGAACTCAATGTGCCAGGTCTATACGACCATAGTTCATGGTTCATATCCCCATCTACATTTTGTCACAGTTACTGGGATAAGTCATTGTGTATTATTCTACATTGAAACTAATTTCCCATTGCCGTATATTCAGCAACAACATTGCACTTAGTTTGGGAACGGACCGTGGAAGTTAAATACTTACTACGGGCTATATAGGACGTATGCGCTAATTATGTTGGGACGGATTAGCTATGGGATGACTATTACTGATACTTTCATGCATGCTGAAAAGATAATAGAAAAGTTGCACGTTCTATGGTCCTTTAATAAAATGCCCAAAAAGTATAAACATGTTCAACTAATTACTCTAGCTGATTCATCTTAGTACTGAATTTTGAAGATGTATTTAGTAATATGTCCCTGATTCATTTTTTTCTTTAGCATGTACAGTTCATAAGAATATGTTACCCCTGATCAATTAACTGTAGAGGTAAGTGGAATACAAACACTCACTTCTGCCTAGGAAGGATAAAATCAGAGAATCAGAGTAGTATACAATAAGTTGAATCGGTTGGAACGCATTTAAAGGTAAAAGGAAAGGAGGTAGTTTATTCATGCATAAATAAACCAGTCTAAGGATAATACACATGGCTATCAATATGGGGTTGGTGAAAAAAATGGTAGTAGTATCAGTGAACGTGCGTAATGCAGTTGCGGAAGGAAAGATGACATAATGTACATGCGATAATTTAAATCATGGCGATAAAGTAGTATAGCGTATTGTGGAAATGAATGCAACGCAGTGAAGAACAAAAGAGGAGCAAGTTGAGTCTTGTGCAAGTAAGTGGAAAAGCTTGCTTTAATAGACGGGATTACAAAACTGTACAATTGGGAAAACCAGTGAACATGACGGAAAGCAGGAAATGGGATTAACAAATGTGGTGAATAAATGTAAACGTTGGGACAACATACCTGACGAAATAAGGAAATAAGGGTTAATACATGTATAGGATATCGTCGGAAGTGTCGGAATTACAGCAGGTGGTATGTCAGTCGGGTAATAAAATTGGAGTAGAAGATGGATCGGCGGTGGCCAGGAAGGGTGTCATCGACGTGAGCATGGTGTCCGGATGACAGGGATGAAGGGAAATAATGGTAAATTCGGTAGCAGGTGGATAGCCGTAGGAATAATCGGTGGATGGGAAGGGGAATGGATTTGGGGAAGAAGAAAATGATTTTTAGGAAGGTGGTTGGTATCAGACAGATCGTGGTAACATTTTGTACGTATCAGTTAAAAAAAGAAAAGCCGGAAATACGTTGGAGTGTAGTATTTTGAAATATGGAGTCCTGAGATGTCCACATCAGCAGTGTGATTATCATGTTTTACTATTTAAGTAATAGATTTTAATAATCATTAAGTAATCATTTTTTAGATTAAAACTAATTGGAGTTTTAACGACCTTTAATTAGACTGAAATGTGAATGAAGTAATTAAATTTACTGAATTCAAGAAATGATCGAGATATGGAGTACCGCCAGTTTTACCACATGCGATAGTTAAATCTTTAATTAGATTTGAAACATGAAATAGTATTTAATTTTACCGATAACACAATGGATGTTAGATATGGAGTACCACCAGTTTTGCTTCATGGGATGAATAGGTTTGGATTGGGTTAATAAAATGAATGATTACATCGGCAAGGCTCGCTAATCCCGACTAGTTGAAAAACCTTAATTTGTTTTAAGTTAAGAAAAGATGTTAAAAATCTTTTAAAATGATTTCCAAGAAGATTTGAATAAAAGAATATTCTGGATTGGAATGACGCGTAGGATGGGTTTTTATAGCACTTGATTATAAGATACATGAGTTATTTGGAAAGACTGGGTTTAACCCATTCTGAATAACTGTTACAACGATTAAAAGTCGAAGATATGAAGACGGTGGTGGAAGACCGGAGGTCTTCACATCATTTGAATGATTACTAATGTCTTGATTGGGCTGTACATCCAAGACGAGGTAATAAGTGGTGATTGTCTAGACGTACTTGGAGATCGATCGGATATGCAAGGACCTCTCTCCTGTATTGGACATATGGAACAAGGAATAAGGTGCCTCCGGTTTCGTTCAGACCCAGAACAGGCTTGTGAATGGATTATGTCTGGCACTGTATTTCGTTCTGTATTGATTAACTTCTACTTAATATGTATCTATTTGGTGGAAAATAATTTATTCTCTTGCTTAACACCCTTCTCTGAGGCGTACATGCTTAGAGATTATATATTAGTAGAAATCAGTTGTATGACATGAATTAACAATGAGGCATGTTAAGATGCAAATGATCAAGGCTTTAGTTGGAAAGCAGGGCTTTGTGGATGATGATCAAAGCACGACTTTAAGTAGCATAACTTCGTGTATAGCGTTAATTCGCGAGCCTCACACCTCGGTATGAGTCAAAAACAGGATAGTGCTTACAGGGAGTGCATGGGTTTCTTTCTAGCTAGAAGTGGTGTCATGGTATGGAGCCCAGACATTTTTACTTATGTGGATAACGGATTATGAGGTGCCTCGGATAACGAGCCGACTAAAAGGCTTAGAGATAGGTCCAATAGGACTGGGAAACATATTGTTCATGAATAACCAATCCTCAAAAGTAAGGGAGGATCGACCCTAAAGATCCAAGGGCTCACCAGCGTTTGAGTCCTGAGGCATTTGCTAGAGTGTCGAAACCGATGAGGAAGATCCCTTGCCTCGACTCATAGATGGAATCCAATTTCCAATATGTGACTTTTCGTTAGTTGTAAACCTATGCATGGCGACATAATATATGGTACCTATGCCGTCTATGATTGATACATTTATATTGAAAGTTTTTTTGACACTATGCACTTATAGTAATATCAAAATGATTTGTTTTAAAGCGTACCAAGCATGTTTGGCTACTATAAGGTAAACCTCTATCCTCCGGCTTGTGTTGCATTGTGTGATGGGACCTGAGTCTTATAATAGCTTCATTTTTTAAAAAGCATTGCGTTGTTTATAAACTGTTTTATTTTAGAGTATTCATGGGAGTAAACCCGTTCCGTGACATACGGCGTGGTCCGGTGATGTACCCTATTTTAAAGTAAAAGTTTAATAATTTTTTTGAGTTCTCACACCAGTCCCCTGATTGACCTGGAGTTTATTGTTTCTACCTAAACTCTGGGTGCCCATATTTTCCACACGGGAAGCTAATATTTTCGGTTTTGCAGATTTCTATTTAGTGGGATCCTAGTTTACAACTGGAGCTATATTCGGAAAGCTTTGTATCCGTGTATTTCTTTCAGTTGTGTACTCTGATATTGTACTTCCGCTACATATTATTTATTTCATACTCTGATATTGTGTACTCTGATGCAAATTATTGTAATAGCAATGAAATGTTCTCATGTTTGTGTTATGATGCGTCATGCTCTCAAAGCAGTCCGCGTTCTTGTTCGGTTTAGGCCGACCAGGAAGTTCGAGTCGCTACAGGTGGTATCAAAGCTTTGGTTTACAAAGCTCGAGAACAAGACACCTTAGAACCAAACAAAAGAATTCATCAGAGATAGGATTAGTAACATCCTATAAGAATAACTCGTTAGAGATAGGGTTAGTTATACCATATAATGAGTTTGAAGAGTGTTATTTCTAAAGATGGGTTTTGGTTTTGAAAATTATATTTTATTATAAAGATTTAAATATTATATTTGATATTGATTTTGGACTATCGGGTGTAAGAAGATTTGGCATATACGCGCCATAAATGTATATATGAAGTCTCAGATATTCTTGGTAGATATAGAATCACACTCTAGACACCCAGAGATGTTTCTGATGATGGTTCGAAACGTCATCAGTGCTTCTTTTCGAGTTTCGAAGGTGGGATATTTATATGATTCCAATTGGCTGGTGTGAGAACCAAAAACTTAGTTAGGGTTCATGTTTGTGGTTTAACATTGAAATATGATTTTAAAGTGTATTAAAGTTATATATTTGAAAAGCTAATCAACTACTTGATTGTCGGTTGTGATGTGTGATTATTAATTTAACTAATAAAAATATTAGAATAATAAAAGGGTAAAATTAAGCTAAATCGAATCAAATATTGAACTGAATTGAAAATTGATTGGAATCGAATACATGTACATGTATATATATTGAACATGTCATAGCTTGGAAGCTAAGAAGAGTAATAAAATTGTATGCCTGACAAATAGGTACATATTTACTATATTGATTGGGTTTGATGATTTTATGAGCCGATTGGCTTTTGGATTTTCTTTTGATATATGAGAGCCTGTAGAGGCCATTTCTAGTTGTACCGATCAACCCATACAAAGGAGATTATGGCGAAATTTTTCGAAATTTTAAGGTGTTAGCCAAATTTTAGGAAATTAGAAAGTTCTTAGAAACAGAAAAGTTTAAGAACGTGAGTCAAGCGAAGGTTGAGTTGGTTAAGTAAACGACTTCAGTTCCTTCTTCCTTTTCGAGGACGAAAAGATTTTAAGTGGGGGAGATTGTAACAACCCGAATTTTTGGAACCAATTTAAAATTTATTTTAATTGATTTTCATAGGAATTAAATATTTAAGATTAATTATTTTTAGAATTAACGATTTAAATTTTATTTAAATCAAATTTGAACATATACATTTAAAATTTAATTAAAACAAGCTTGAAATGGCGCGGTAGTTTGAAAATTCGATTTTAAACTTTGAATGAATGCATAGAATTCAACATAAATCAGAATTTGATAAAGCAAGAAACGTTGGAATATTTTGAGTTGTAATTTTCTAACGAATATAAGAAATTGGGATTTCACTTTATAAATTGTAAGTTATGTCTAAATTAAAATTTAGAATAGTCGCTATGGAATTTATATATTTTTTAATATTATATATAACCCTTAAAAATAGCCATTTTGCAAATGACTTCCGTTTTCAATGAAACTAATTCCATTGGATTTAAAATGTCGTTTGTGACTTTTAAAACTATAAACATCGATACCTTTGGAATTGGAGAAATTTGGTCTCTTTCATTGGACGTATGACCAAAATATCACTTTTTACATATGGACGAATTTGGATTCCAAACCACATCCATTGAGTTCATAATGTCGTTTACGTGTTCAAAAACTATAAACTCTGATATATTATGAGCTTCAGAGTTTTGGCACTTGGGTTAGGTCTTGGTTTAGCTAACCTAGCTCACCATGTAACCCCAAAATCAACCCCTTTCCTCCTTATTCCTCCAACACTTCGTCAAAAATAGAAAAAGTGGATAGGGAATGGGAAAATTAAATTTCCTAAACCTAGTTAATCCTAGGAGCTCTAATTCTTGTTGAAATCAAGTGCAAATTCATGGAAAAGCTTTGGTAAGCTCCTCTCAATCTTCTTCATCTTTTTTCCTCATTAATTTGTGGTATTTCCTATCACCCAATTTCTAGGAAATTTATGCATTCATGTTTATATTGAAGATTCATGAGTAATATTGGAAGAGCGGTTGTTCTAGCTTGTTAATGAATCGATTTCTTGCTTCTAACCATCAAAGGTGAGTTCGTCATGAATTATACATGAACTCACATCTATGCCATAAGTTTTTAGCTGGTAAAAGTGTAACGTAGTGTTCATTTGGGTTTACATATGCATGTGAATTGGTTAGATAAGTACACACTTTCCGGTTCATTAGTTTATGTTCCATTGAATTGAAAATATATGATTAGAATTGTCCACACAATCTAATTCATATGCTATGAGTTGATTTGGCGATATAGTGAAGCTCCGTTGCTCCCCCGACAAAGTTCTAAGTCTTCACAAGTAGCTTGAATCGTATTTGATTGCTTTGGTTAGAAAATTTGCACTTTTGGAATGTATAATAAAAAATCATTGCAAATCTCTTGTATGAATGTTTGTGCATATGAGTTTGGTGCTATGAGTTGCTTCGGCGAGTTATAGAAGCCTCATTTGCATGTACATAACATAATAGGCCTTCGGGCATTGTCCGATATCATTTTGAACATGTTTTCTAGGCAAAATTGTAAATTTTTTGAAGTTTAACAGCCATTCGGTTGTAAACGGCCAAATAGATTAAACCCCTTCGGTTGAAAACAACCGAACAGAGAAAAAAATGTATTGATTTGAAGTTTAACAGCTGTTCGGCCATAAGCGGCCGAGTAGATAGCCATTCTCCGGTTGTTAACTGTAATGTCCCGGAAATTTCAAGATAAATATTTCTAGAACAAAATCAATAATTACATTAATGACCAATCTAAATTGATTTCATTCATATAGAAAACAAGGAAAAAAAAATCATAAGTAATCTTTTCATGCTACATACTTATACATTAGCAATTGAGAATTTCCCACTTTTGTATACATATCGTTTGTAGCAAACTCTTAGTTAAACACACTAAGTTAAAATCCAATTTGTTTAAAGAACAATTTAACTAAGTAAATTGTTAATAATAATTTCTTCATGAATATGCATCCATTTATGAGAAGTGATAACTTGTGTATACATGTCACCGAGAGAATATGAAGGCAAACCTCTTAGTTAACATATTAATCCAATATGTTTAGGGACTAAAATTTCTTCACACTTAAGGAGTATGGACAAGAGGCGGGACACTTAAGTTACTAAAACCAGAGATGATGGAAAATTGCTTTCTATCATGAAGACTATACACTATTTTCCATCAAGCATTTAAGGCAAGTTTACTTTACAACTAAGTTTTGTATTCTAGACAAAATATAGGAATAGGTGGAAATATAAATCTCTGCCGAATGATAATGAAATGCACAGAGCATCTAGCTCCTAAGAGAGAAATTCTATTTGTTCCATCTAGTGTGTAAGAGGTAGAATGTAAATTTATTGGCCAAAAGGACCATTTCATTTAATGTTTTTGTCAAAAGTATAAATAAGAGTGGACTTGCTGGGTGATTAAGTACACATTGCAAAACATGCGCAGGGTATTTGTTGACAAAACTGGACATCAAGTGTAACGACCCGGGTTTTCGCGATCTTGGATATCGGCATATAACCCAATGTCGACAATTCAAGCATCGAAAATACTGGATAGTCCATGAAAGAAATTTGAGGGTGAGAATAGATAAGATATAAACTTAGAATAGAAGAAGAAGAACATACAACATCAGAGTAACACCGTGTCTCACAGCGGAACGAACAACATATAATAGATAACATATCTTTGAAATAAAATTTGTATATATATACAGTAACATTATCAGAAGACAACACTTACAACTCAGCAGAAATAAACAATAGTTATATAATCTTGAAGCCTCCTGCTTCAAGCTCTTCAAGTATATCAGTAAAATCCTGACTACTTGACTGCCCGTACAAAATTGGGCACCCAAGAGTTTAGGGAAAACAAAACAAAATAAACTCTGGGTCAGTCATGGGACTGGTGTGAGTAAACAATTTAAAACAATTTGGGAAAATAATGATATCTCATAAGACCACGCCGTATAACGGAACGGGTTTTTTCCTTATGAGAATCCAAATCAATTTGATTTAACTTTCAAATCATTTTGAAAGAAACAATGATCTTTTATATCAAAACTCTTTTGATATTATAATAGTGTCTATCAACCGCAATATAATAATCATCTTGCAGAACGCTTTCATCTCACGTTCCACATATATAGTATACAATCAAAACCGCGAGCACTTATTGGGTAATGGATTTCCAACTATGACAAGGTATGGAACCACCTTCCGATAGTGAACCTCTAGAGAGGAATACACTGGATTCAACAAGAACATCTTGTAACCCGGCCACACATCACTCATTTCGCTTGAGTGTATCGAATGTATAACACCAACAGTTGGGATCAGCAACCGTTTCCAGAATGGGACAACATCGAATAGATTAAAGAATGAAATGGATATCTCTAGATAGGTGATAATACACCCTAATTGGCAGTCAACCACTTAACCATGTTGCCTACCCGATTTCTGTCATTTCCCGGTTGTGAGGCTAGAGGCCACGCTAATCTCTGATAGATCACGCATTTATTCACTTTGAATGCCACATCGTCATACCCCCCAAATCACAAATTGATTTCCCTAAAAATACAATGGGTATACAACTAAGAGAAACGAATTCCTCCGCCACCAAACGTACATACGTTTAAAGAGATCAATTTACGTGATCCATTAAATATACTCTGTTAGACATTCTTCCATACAGGTCGTCCTGGGACTGGACAAACCGAAGGTACTATTCTGTAAACAGGACAGCCCTTGCATAACTCCGTCTTCAATTATCTTCATCATATTTGATTCGCAACACTAATGCCCATACAGAGTGGTTTTCAGATAATAAATCTGATCCCGGTCTCTCCGTATTGACGACGGAAATGGTCAAAATGTTCGATAGTCGATGATATAACTATCAAAGGAAAACATGTGTACAAACGAAGATATTATTTCCAAATGGAAATTCTATTGATCAATCATCAATCATCATTTATTCCTTAAATTAATTTATCATTAATTTATTCATTCTCCATTTCCTGTTTCCGTATATATACAGAAATTCTTATTTTCTAAATTTAGAAAATATACAATATTAACATTGGAAAACATTTCCATATTTACTCCCCTTTCTTATTTTCTATATTAGAAAACATTTTTGATTCTTATTTGGAAGATATTTCCAAAACTCCTTCATTGGATTTAAAAATAGATGTCTAAATAAACATCGCTATGCCAACTCAAACCATTATACTCGTTAACTAAATTCACTTAACCAATCTTCACTGTCGAACCTTAACCATTCCTTAGTTAAAAACGAAGCCAATCAAGTTGGGGTATAACTACCTCTAAGACCTTAACTGAACAACATTTCTAACTTCGAAACAGACAAGGTTCACCTTTTAAACCTTTAACAAACTTCCTTATATAACTCTCTTTTGAATAAATCTCTATTTGATAACTATTTCCTTTGGATAAACTATATTCGATAATCTCTCTTCGAGTAGCCATATTCGATCAACTCTATTCAATTAACACTATTCGATTAACTCTAATCGATTTACTCTGATTAGTTAGCTATATTTGATTAACTCTATTTGATTAACTCTATTGGATTAACTCTATTTGATTAACTCTATTTGATTAACTCTATTGGATTAATTCTAATCAATTAACTCTCATCAATTAGCTCCCATCGATTAACTCCTTTCGAATAAACTATATTCGATTAACTCCTTTCGAATAAACTATATTCAATTTACTCCTTCAACTCTATTCGAATAAACTATTTTCAATTAACTCCTTTAACTCTATTCGAATAAACTATATTCGATTTACTCCTTTAACTCTATTCGAATAACCTATATTCGAATAACTTTGATTTACTCCTTTAACTCTATTCGAATAAACTATGTTCGATTAACTCCTTTGACTCTATTCGAATAAACTATATTCGATTTACTCCTTTAACTCTATTCGAATAAACTATATTCGATTACTCCTTTTGCATAACTAATATTCGATAATCCTTTCGAATAACTAATATTCGATAATCTCTCTTCGAATAACTAATATTCGATAGCCTCTCTTCGAATAAAATAATATTCTATAAAATCTCTTCTTCGAATAACCTTATTCAATAACTCTTTCTTCGAATAAACTATATTCGAATAACTCTAATTCGACTAACTCTAATCGATTAACTCCACCTGATTAACTCTAACTGGTTAACTTTAACTGGTTAACTCTAACTGATTAAACCTATCCAGTTTTACTCTGCGTCCATATTCAGTTTCAAATATCGATGTTGAAATCGATTCTTACTTCTCTATATAAGTCCTAACTTAATTCTATTTATCCAATGATAAATATTTTACTTAATTTATAAAAACCTTACTTATAAATTAATCTTCTTACTTTATCTGTTAAAATAGATTTCTCTTAAATGTTCACTTTGAATTCATGTTCTGTTATACCAGTGTGCGAAGCATGGGTCTAAACCTTCCTAGTGTAAAATTCTCTTTTTATACAACTCTTCATTTTTCAAGTATTTCCTTTTATAATCTATTTGTTTCTAAATAAATATTCCCTTTATAATTATATTTATTTTCTAAATAAATATTTCTTTTATAATTCTATTTATTTTCTAAATGAATAATTCTTTTATAATTCTATTTTATTTCATAAATAAATATTCCCATTTATAATCTATTTGTAAATGTTTTTCAAATATTTCCTTTTCAATTCTATTTGTAAATGGTTTACAAATACTTCCTTTTCAATTCTATTTGTAAAGGTTTACAAATATTCCCTTTTCTGTTTGTTTCACAAATATTTTCCTTTTATATTTGTTTCACAAATAATTTCCTTTTTTATTTGTTTCACAAATATTTTCCTTTTATACTTGTTCTATTTATCAAATGATAAATATTCCTTTTATAAAATCCTTTTATTTTATAAATATATCATTTCAAATATACACTTTGAAATTCCCATTTTTACATCCCAGTATTTCTTATGGTATTTAAAATACCAAATACAATGATCGATATCATTCAAACACACATAATTAACAACAGATTATATATCACATCATATATTACAATATATGAAAAGAACAGTATTATAAATATTGAGGAATCTAGTTGGATCCCTCCAACCTGTTTCCCTGCATCACAGATGTTAAACAATATAATTAACATCGATTTCATTTCAATATGAAATATTCTGCTAAACAGAATCAATATTTGATTAACGATTTATATATATATCGTTATCTATAATTTCAACCAATACATACGCAATTCAACCAAACAGTTAACACACAACAATCAACAGATAATTATTAGTTCTAATAATACATTATAAAAAATATAACTGTTCAGAGCTGGTGAGTTTTACTCACATTGGATGATCATCGTTAAAAACGATAACCGTCTGTTGATTCAGATGGACAATTTATTTTGCTATAAGTAATAACTAGCTCCAATCCACTCCCAGACAGTTCCATTGTGGAGCCACCGTCCATAGATCCTAATGGATCTAACCTTCGAAATTCTGATCATGTGTGACGCAGATATTAAATTTACAAGTTAACATGCGTTTAAATTAAATAAAACTTGGATTATTAATTTCAAATGGGCCTTAAACCTTAAAATACCTGTCGGCCCATCTATTTTGAATACCCAAACCCATTTAAAACTTCTTCTTCCCAAATATTCAGAACGCAAGCTCCGGTGGTCCAAGCCATTTCCAACTTTCTTCTCCTCCTTCACTCAAACGGATTCAAAACCGACATCACCAAAGCTTCTCTCTTCGGATCTCCTTTATCTCAATAATACTTTAGAAGAACCCGCAACTTCCTAGAAGAATGGGTCGAACTGAGCTGACCTTGCTACTCTGAGGAAGCATCGAACAAAATTTTCACGGATTTGCTCCAATTTTTGCACCAGCATGTTAAACTCCACCATAATTATGAATACACCCATTAAACCATGAATCAACTCCTGAAACCCAAGATCTCAGTAAAATTCGAACTCATTCTTCACCTCTATGGTTTCTTGTTCGAAACACAGATTGTAACACCCCACGTCCATTAATGTCACTCACAAAGGAAATGCATTAACTTCCATGGAGGTTTTAAGTGAATATAGAACAGAAAAATTACAACAAGACAGATAATAAGTTGTACTTGGAAATCTAAAACTTCATTTTATTGCAGCGGAAATTAGCCATGTTAGTTACATCATAAAAACCATAAATCAGAGTCAAGTACAATATCCATCTTGCTAAAACAAAATACATAACCCCATTACACAAATAGCCATTAAAGAAGATAACAAGCTGGACTTTACTTCAACGGTCCAAGCTTTCCAAAGAGAGATGAAGCAATCCAATCAAACTCCACTAGAGCTAGGTCCAACCTGAGGACCTGGAGGGGGAAAAGGATAGAAATGGAGGGGGTCAGACATAAAGTCTGGCGAGTATGATTATTCTAACAATACTATTATCAAAATAACTAGACTAAGGCATAAGATGGAAGACAAGTAAATGTCTATGAACTATTAGGTATGGAATGAGCAGATAAAGATAACGTTAAAGGTAACGTTAAAGACAACGTTAAACGCACACCTAATTACTAACGAATAATTACTACACTGCACCGCACCAGTCACCCTAAAGGTTGATCCCACTTGCTTCACACAGAAACTATATAAATAGCCTTACGTACACCTAGCTGACTACATAGGTGTCGTCTGCCCCTATCTCCACTAGGTGTACCCCACTACCCACTTTCGATCGGCCCCCTACTTGTAGATACCCGTGCTAGCCCCACAGTGGGGTGTATCACTCCCCTAAAGTGGCAACCCGATACTACTTGAGAATGCACGGCTTATACCTACACGATGCAACGTCTTACCTACCAGCCCGGGTCCACACACGCATATGAAACCCGTTGGACTTGAGTTGCCACCGCTCCCCATTTTGGCCTCTTATAGTCAAACCCAGTATGCGTGTCTCGTCCTCGACTTGGGTCGAGCCCACAAAGATACGTTTGGGATACTGGTTGAAATGGGCCCCCACAAGCTACTCACCTAAGCTTGTCCACTAGTATATCCCACTTAACCCTCTTAGTCATGTTCATTTACATGTGTGTTTCTTACTAATCGTATTTCACATGCCACTAAGGGTACACTAGATTCCTCATGCCACCCAAGGCACCTACTAAACCCCCATGTCCCAACTTACATGTTTATCTGGTTAAGTATTTCTTAATTCATTCAGGCCATAACCTCATAAAGACCTCTCACATTAGACTGGCATTTATGGCATCCGGATTTAACGGGCGGGTCCGGGCAGTCTTACACCATAAAAGAGTCTAACCTCGTGTCTTTACAACTGTTATGCTTTAGTTTGGACCTAGGACCTCTCACATTGGGCTGACATTTGTGACCACTGGATTTGCCGGGCGGGTCCAGGCAGGTTTACGTCACAAACGAGTCCAACCTCGTGTCCTAAGCATTGATTATCACTTATAATCTTTTACCCCAGTTTTCATAATTCCCTATTCAAATTATTAATTAACTCCAATTTTAATGATGCCCATAATTGACTCAATTATGGCCATCCATTCATGGCATGCAAAATCATATCAATTGCACCCCAACTTCTTATTATTAAATCCTTAATATTATCCCTAACCCACGTTTATACGTTCGCTTATTCAACGTAGAATATACGTTAGACTCAAATAGTCTAACTCATATCACAAAGATAAATTATCACAACATATAGACAAATAAAATAATCCAATCATAATAGGGGTGAAACTTGCATAAACTACACATGTTAAGGATCTAAAGGTGTCAACTTGTTAAATGTCACAATTTACATGATATGATCATAGCCCAAATTTATGTATAGACTTGCATATGGGATTGTAGGCAACATAATGATGGTGTGAACTAGCATAGAATTTCACATATGTCATAGAATAATTCTAGATGTCATAATTGATGTTCATAACTTTTACTAATCAACCTAAACTTTCATATGTGACTTGTCATATAGATCAACATAGCCCAAATAGTATCAATATTATGATTTGATTAACGTGAACTAATTATCATAGATAGTAACATCATGGCTTTTTAACATGTATGATTCATCACAACTTAGCATAGAAACTCTCAACATACATAACATCATCATAGCATGATTTACAACATATAGGATATCATCACCACATAGCATAGGATTTATAACATACATGATAGTATAAGGTTTACAACAACATATATGACAATTCACATCATCTACTCATAACCCATTCATAACTTAATCTAATTAATTTAATAATAATCTTGTTAAGATCATCATACTCACAATTTAGAGAAGAAAAGAGAGTCTTGATTTGCTTTAGAGTTGAGTAAAATTAGGGTTTTGATTAGCTTCTTCCTTCTTTGTTGGCGGCGGCTAGACTGAGTTCCATGGCGGCGGTATGGCGGTGGCTATTCTATTTTTTCATGCGAATTAGGGTGAGAGACTACCTAGGTATTTATAGAGTTTAGGGTTTATTTAGACCGTCATATCGACTCAGAACTAAACTGAACCGTTTAATTTGCCAACTCAGCCCTAAAGACACATCAGCAACTCAAGATTGGGCTTAGTCAAAACCCTAGCCGACTGACCAGGTCGACACCCCAGTCGACATGGGGGGGGGGGGGGTCGACTACCCAGTCGACTCCCTAGTCGACCTAGGGTGCTGGGCGGGAATTTTCCCGCCTAGCCTGTTTTGACTCCGAATTTGAAATTTAAATTTTCTGAAATCTGTTTTGAATTTTCTAAAACTTCCGATGGCCATAACTTCTTCATACGAAGTCCAATTCATGCAAACTCAGACTCTATTTCGACCAGAATTCCGAGACGAACACAATGGAGCAACCCGTTTCCCACAATTCTCACGTCTGAGATTAGTTATTCTTTAATTTGTGAATATTAACAGAATTACGGGGTGTTACATTCTCCCCTCCTTAAAGGATTTCGACCCCGAAATCTTCAAGTTAAGAAGAATGTATATCCTAACATCCAATCGTCCATCTACTCAACCATCAAACACAGGCATCCATTGTCCTTATAGACTTCTAATGCTTTCATGTTTAAATGCACAGTGTGTGTATATGTCCCTTATCTAATGCAAAATCAGGCGGTCCACTGATTCAGTTGACCTCCTTAATGCAAATCATGATAGTGCCATGCGTCCATTATGTATGCAAAAGTTCACTAATGCTACATATTATCTCTATATGCGTGCACAATCATCATCCGAATGCAGTATCCATATGATAATACAATCATCATACATCCATTTTACTAAATACTGCCATATATATGCAATATGCAATATGAAGTGACTGAGCTGATCTAGTGCCTAATAGCGTGTGTATATGCGTCCACGAGCAACCACTAGCAAACACTTGCATCCACTTTGCATCCATCATACATAACATGTCTCAAACACATGTTTCAACCATAGGATTATCCTAACTAAAGGTCAAGAATACTAGCGAGAGGTTACTCTAAAGGTAAGATAAGTACAAGATAAGCGATAAAGGAGAAATTAAAGGACATACCCTCGAAAAGGAAAGGGTATCTTGAACGCATCTTCTCTTCTGTCTCCCAAGTAGCGTTGCTCTCATCATCTCCCCATTGTACTTTGACTAGTCTGACCTCTCGATTTCTCAGCTTCTTGATCTCCGACCCAAGAATGCATGTAGGATCTCGTCGAATCGTCGCGTCACGCTCGATCTCCACCTCTCTAAGCAAGCTCGGCTCTACCACTTCCGTGGTCTCGTGTAAGCACTTCCTCAAATGTGACACATGGAATACGTCGTGTACACCACTAAGTCTCTCAGGCAACTCCACTCTATACGCCATCTGTCCAATCTTCTCCTTAATAGGAAACGGCCCTAAAAACCTTGGTGCTAACTTCCCAACGGACCCAAAGCGAACAACGTTCGGTAATGGAGACACTTTGATAAAGACCATGTCCCCAACTTCAAACTCAAGATCTGTCCTCCTCTTGTCCGCATAAGATTTCTGCCTATCTTGCGCTGCTTTCATCCTCCTTCGAATCAAGTCGATCTTCTCCGAAGTCTCCCTAATCATATCGGGCCCAAGTAAGATCTTATCCGTAGATTCCCACCAACATGTAGGTGAACGACAAGGTCGTCCATAAAGAGCTTCGAAAGGTGCCATGCTAATGCTGGACTGAAAGCTGTTATTATATGCGAACTCCACCAGTGGAAGATGCTCTTCCCATGTACCCCCAAAGTTTAGGATACATAGCCTCAAAAGATCCTCTAGAATGCGACTCACCCTCTCGGTCTGGCCGTCCGTCTGAGGATGATATGCGGTGCTCAAACATAATTGAGTCCCTACCGCCTCTTGTAAGCTTCTCCAAAATTCACTAGTGAAAATAGGATCGCGGTCGCTCACTATGCTAGAAGGAACACCGTGCAAATGAACTATCTCTCGGACGTATACAGAAGCTAACCATGGAGCAGTTCTCTTACTCTTCACGGGAATAAAATGGGCTCTCTTAGTAAATCTGTCTACTATAACCCAAATTCCCGTATTACCCTTCCTCGATCGCGGTAATCCATCCACAAAATCCATCGAGACACTCTCCCACTTCCATAGTGGAACCTCCAATGGGTGAAGCAATCCACCGGGTTTCTTTTGCTCCGCCTTTACTTGTTGGCATACCAAGCATCCAGCGACATATTCGGCCACGTCCCTCTTCATACCGGCCCAAAAGAAAACTCGCTTCATGTCTTTGTACATCTTGTCCCCGCCGGGATGAATGGTCATCTTCGAACGATGTGCATCATCAAGAATGGTCTTCCTTAGGTCATCGTCTTTTGGTACACAAAGTCTACCGTCCCTACGTAACCAACCCTTATCATCTAGGGTATACCTACGGAGATGGCTTGATGACTCCCCTCTTTTGAGCTTTTCTACTAACTCAACCAACTGCGGGTCGTCTCGCTGTGCCTCGCCAATCCATCCCAAAAGCGTAGGTCTGACCTCCAAGGATGCTAGCAAACCGGGTACAAAGTCAACGGAAGGTCTAAAGTCAAACATCGAAATGAATTCTAAGCTTCGCCGCTCAACAAACAAAGGACTTAAGCATAATCTTTTTCTACTTAAGGCATCTGCCACCACGTTACCCTTGCCAGGGGTATATGCTATCTCGAAGTCGTAGGATGCTAAGAACTCCATCCACCTTTGCTGCCTTAAGTTCAAGTCCTTTTGAGAGAATAAGTATTTTAGCGATTTGTGGTCAGTGAATAATTCGAATCTCTCGCCCAGAAGATAATGACGCCGAGACTTAAGCGCGAAAACAATAGCGGCCAACTCTAGGTCATGTGTAGGGTAATTTTTCTCATGCGCTTTCAACAGCCTTCCACCATAGGCTATTACCCTTCCCTTTTGCATTAATACTGCGCCTAGTCCTGTCCCACAAGCGTCGGTATAAACGGTAAATGGCTTACTCCCGTCTAGCAGCACTACGACTGGGGCTGAGGTCGAAGCTCTCTTCAAACGTTGGAACGTATCATCACAATCTACGTCCCATGTGAAAACTAGGTTCTTCTTCGTCAAGCGTGTCAATGGAGCTGATATCTTTGCGAAGTCTTTGATAAACTTCCTATAGTAGCCAGCCAACCCCAAGAAACTTCTCACTTCGGTAGCATTTTTAGGGACCTTCCAATCTTGGATGGCCACCACCTTCGCGGGATCCACAGCTATCCCTTCCTTGGAAACCACGTGCCGTAGGAATCGTACATCCTTCCTCCAGAAGTGACACTTAGAAAATTTGGCTTTAAGATTATGCGCTCGTAGGGTCTCCAACACTTCCCTAAGATGTAGGGCATGCTCTTCTTCATACTTAGAAAAGATCAAGATGTCATCTACAAAGACTACCACGAATTTGTTAAGGTACTCCCTAAACACCCTACTCATCAAATCAACAAAGTATGCGGGGGCGTTTGTCAAACCGAAGGGCATCACTAGCCATTCATAGAAACCGTCTGGAGTCCTAAAGGCAGTCTTGTCTATGCTATTCTCAGCCACTCTCAATTGATGGAAACCAGTGGCTAAGTCCAACTGCGAAAACACTGAGGCGCCAACTAACTGATCGAAGAGATCATCAATCCTCGGCAGTGGGTGTCTGTTCTTCTTAGTAAGCTTATTAAGTTCTCTATAGTCCACACAAAGTCTAAGGGACCCATCCGCCTTCGTGGAAAATACTACTGGAGCACCCCACTGCGATATACTACGTCTTATGAACCCCTTCTCAAGCAACTCCTTCACTTGCTTATCGAGTTCCCTCCTTTCACGAGGAGCCATGTGGCGTACTGGCAAAGATACTGGTTTCGCATTATCCACAAGATATATTCGAAAATCTATCTCCTGCTTCGAAGGCAAGCCCTTCACCTCCTCAAACACATCCGAGTATTCTCGGACCACTCTAACAGATTGTAGATTTTCCACCGACGTATCAAGCGATTCTAAATAACTTAGCATAACAGAATTTATGGGATTACAAAAGATTTCGAGAGTGTTACTAAGGCGAGTCATAAGCCTAACTACTCTCCTTTCACAATCAAGAACGACCCCATTTCTGGATAACCAATCCATTCCTAAAATTAGCCCATAGCCCGTGAAGCCCAACACATAAGCTTCACATCTAAACTCAACGCTAAGTATAGAAATTTTCAAATCCAAACACATCATGGAAAAATAAGCTGAGCCCCCAATTGGATTCGAAACAACTAAGGGATCCTCTACTAAACTGGTGATTAAGTGCAGTGATTCAACTAATGACGTAGAGATAAACGAATGCGATGCGCCCGAATTGAATAAGGTACGGACAGGTTGATCAAACAGAAAAACTAAGCTTTCAACAGAAATGGTTCTACCTTGCTCTTGCAGCGGTGGGACCGTGAGAGCCTGAACTTGTACCCTTGCCTGCCCTGGTGCCATAAGAGCCTGCACCTGTCCTCCCGAGGTAGCTCCTGCCCTCTGCCCCTTCTTTGGGCAGTCCTTCACTAGATGTCCCGCATCGCCATAGTGAAAACAACCAGTATTCTTTTTCTTTCGGCAATCCTTGCTGAGATGGCGTGGTGTCCCACAGTTAAAGCATTTCTTCTTTCCCTTGCCGTTATTGTCTTTACCACCCTTCTTGTTTTGCTGTTGTGGTTTCTTCTGATCCCCTTTCTTCTCGGGTGCCTTATCAGCTTTAGCGCCTTTCTCCTCGTGCATAAGTGCCATGTCTACTAGCTTCTCAAAGGTGGCCCCCATAAGGATGTGGGTCGTAGCCAACCCTTGCAACGGTTCATTCAATACAATTACGAAACTAAGAGCCTTCTTCTTCGGCGGGTTCACTAAGTCCAAGCCAAACCTTGTTAACTGATTAAATTTGTTGACATATTCTTTCACTGATGAGCTTCCTTGCTTTAATGTCAAGAACCTTTCCATATATAGATTCTCTTCTGCCCTTGAGAGAAACTTCGCCTCAAACCTACGTCTGAAATCCGCCCAAGAATCAACAGGACGCTCCCTATTAGTGACCTCCCACCAAAATGAGGCCTCTCCCTTCATTAACCAAGCTGCTAATTTGACTTTCCTCCCTTCTTCTACTTCAAAGATCTCTAGCAAATTCTTCCACCTCCCTAACCCAATCTCTAGCTTCCACAAACGTTTCTGACTCTTGAAAAGGTTTTCCACCCATAGCCTTAAATTCCTTGCACATCTTTGCAAAAGTATCTACGCGAGGAGGAGGAGGAACGGGTGCAACTAGCGGTGGAGGAACATTGGCCGGACCTGCGGCGGCCCTAGCCTCTAATAGCCTCCTATACCATCCTGGTATCGTTACACCGTCAGGTAGGTTAAGATCTTCAGCCATGCTGAAACGAAAAAGGAAAGATTCAAAATGGAGAATTCGAAAGATAAAGATATATGGCTATTGGGGATTATGTTTTTTTTTTCATAAAAACTTTCCTCTTTAAATTACTCATTAAGACATGTTTTTGAAAACACTTCTTCCAAAAAATACTTTAGAAAAATAGTTTTTCTAAAAAATTTATCTGTTCTGGTAACCTTAGGCTCTGATACCACGTGTAACACCCCACGTCCATTAATGTCACTCACAAAGGGAATGCATTAACTTCCATGGAGGTTATAAGTGAATACATAACAGAAAAATTACAACAAGACAGATAATAAGTAGTACTTGGAAATCTAAAACTTCATTTTATTGCAGCGGAAATTAACCATGTTTGTTACATCATAAAAACCATAAATCAGAGTCAAGTACAATATCCATCTTTATAAAACAAAATACATAACCCCATTACACAAATAGACATTAAAGAAGATAACAAGCTGGACTTTACTTCAACGGTCCAAACTTTCCAAAGAGAGATGAAGCAATCCAATCAAACTCCACTAGAGCTGGGTCCAACCTGAGGACCTGGAGGGGAAAAAGGATAGAAATGGAGGGGGTCAGACATAAAGTCTGGCGAGTATGATAATTCTAACAATACTATTATCAAAATAACTAGACTAAGGCGTAAGATGGAAGACAAGTAAATGTCTATGAACTATTAGGTATGGAATGAGCAGATAAAGATAACGTTAAAGATAACATTGAAGGCACACCTAATTACTAACGAATAATTACTACACTGCACCGCACCAATCACCCTAAAGGTTGATCCCACTTGCTTCACACAGAAACTATATAAATAGCCTTACGTACCCCTAGCTGACTACATAGGTGCCGTCTGCCCCTATCTCCACTAGGTGTACCCCACTACCCACTTTCGATCGGCCCCCTACTCGTAGATACCCGTGCTAGCCCCACAGTGGGGTGTATCACTCCCCTAAAGTGGCAACCCGATACTACTTGAGAATGCACGGCTTATACCTACATGATGCAACAACGTCTTACCTACCAGCCCGGGTCTACACACGCATATGAAACCCGTTGGACTTGCGTTGCCACCGCTCCCCGTTTTGGCCTCTTATAGTCAAACCTAGTATGCGTGTCCCATCCTCGACTTGGGTTGAGCCCACAAAGATACGTTTGGGATATTGGTTGAAATGGGCCCCCACAAGCTACCCACCTAAGCTTGTCCACTAGTATATCCCACTTAACCCTCTTAGTCATGTTCATTTACATGTGTGTTTGGTTAAGTCTTACTAATTGTATTTCATATGCCACTAAGGGCACCCACTAAATTCCTCATGCCACCCAAGGCACCTACTTAACCCCCAAGTCCCAACTTACATGTTTATCTGGTTAAGTATTTCTTAATTCATTCAGGCCATAACCTCATAAAGACCTCTCACATTAGACTGGCATTTATGGCAGCTGGATTTGCCGGGCGGGTCCGGGCAGTCTTACACCATAAAAGAGTCTAACCTCGTGTCTTTACAACTGTTATGCTTTAGTTTGGACCTAGGACCTCTCACATTGGGCTGACATTTGTGACCACTGGATTTGCCGGGCGGGTCCGTGTAGGTTTACGTCAAAAAGGAGTCCAACCTCGTGTCCTAAGCATTGATTATCACTTATAATCTTTTACCCCAGTTTTAATAATTTCCTATTCAAATTATTAATTAACTCGAATTTTAATGATGCCCATAATTGACTCAATTATGGCCATCCATTCATGGCATGCAAAATCATATCAATTGCACCCCAACTTCTTATTATTAAATCCTTAATATTACCCCTACCCCACGTTTATACGTTCGCTTATTCAACGTAGAATATACATTAGACTCGAATAGTCTAACTCATAGCACAAAGATAAATTATCACAACATATAGACAAATAAAATAATCCAATCATAATAGGGGTGAAACTTGCATAAACTACACATGTTAAGGATCTAAAGGTGTCAACTTGCTAAATGTCACAATTTACATGATATGATCATAGACCAAATTTATGTATAGACTTGCATATGGGGTTTTAGGCAACATAATGATGGTGTGAACTAGCATAGAATTTCACATATGTCATAGCATAATTCTAGATGTCATAATAGATGTCATGGCATATGTTCATAACTTTTACTAATCAACCTAAACTTACATATGTGACTTGTCATATAGATCAACATAGCCCAAATAGTATCAATATTATGATTTGATTAACATGAACTAATTAGCATAGATAGTAACATCATGGCTTTTTAACATGTATGATTCATCACAACTTAGCATAGAAACTCTCAACATACATAACATCATCATAGCATGATTTACAACATATAGGATATCATCACCACATTGCATAGGATTTATAACATACATGATATAAGGTTTACAACAACATACATGACAATTCACATCATCTACTCATAACCCATTCATAACTTAATCTAATTAATTTAATAGTAATCTTGTTAAGATCATCATACTCACAATTTAGAGAAGAAAAGAGAGTATTGATTTGCTTTAGAGTTGAGTAGAATTAGGGTTTTGATTAGCTTCTTCCTTCTTAGTTGGCGGCGGCAAGACCGAGTTCCATGGCGGCGGTATGGCAGTGGTTATTCTATTTTTTCATGTGAATTAGGGTGAGAGACTACCTAGGTATTTATAGAGTTTAGGGTTTATTTAGACCGTCAGATCAACTCAGAACTAAACTGAACCGTTTAATTTGCCAACTCAGCCCTAAAGACACATAAGCAGCTCAAGATTGGGCTCAGTCAAAACCCTAGCCGACTGACCAGGTCGACATCTAGGTCGACACCCCAGTTGACCTGGGGGGGGGGGGTCTACTACCCAGTCGACTCCCCAGTCGACCTGGGGTGCTGGGCAGGAATTTTCCCGCCTAGCCTGTTTTGACTCCAAATTTGAAATTTAAATTTTCTGAAATCTTTTTTGAATTTTCTAGAAACTTCCGATGGCCATAACTTCTTCATACGAAGTCCAATTCACGCAAACTCAGACTCTATTTCGACCAGAATTCCGAGACGAACACAATGGCGCAACCCGTTTCCCACAATTCTCACGTATGATTAGTTATTCTTTAATTTGTGAATATTAATATTAACAGAATTACGGGGTGTTACGCAGATAACCCAAAAAAATCACCGAACTTTTAATGTATGAAATTCCTCAAAAATTGGCAACCGAAATCTATTCGATCCTACACACCCAAAACCAAACTTCGAAACTCGAAATGATGCTTCAAAACTCCAAGCATCCGAGCCCTAACCGAAAAAACACCTCGCCTTTATAAATGCAATGCGACAAAATTCTTGCTCAACCCTCTAATATTCATATCGAAATGAAGACGATCCCTTAACAATTGCTAATATATACATTAGAGGATTTATAGGATTTGATTTGAATTCCTTTGATTTTTGAAAGATCACAAAATAGTTTAGGGTAAAAGAAAACTGGCGGCTTGGAGTGTTGACCGTGAGAAAAATATGGTTTTAGGGTTTAGCAGTAGTGGGATATTTATAGGGAGTAAATATTATTTTATCAGTTTTTAATGTATCGCTGCTTGTATTATCATTCAAAAAAATCCTGTGATCACATACGATATTCAAATTCGACGAAAATGGACATACAGATATGGTTTAACATCACGGACCCAATGAAACTTGTTTCGTCAAATTCTGACTCTGTTTGCTCACACAACGTATTTTTAACCGTCAAAATATCAATTGTATTTCACATTAGAATCCCGTACGGCCACACACTGACTCCAAAAATCACAAAACTTGGAACTAACAATAATTTAAGATTACGGATCCAACAAAATTAGTTTCATAAAAAACGGAGGTCGTTTGCAAAACCGGCTATTTTTAAAGCTCTAAATAACCCTTTTAAATATATAAATATATTTTAAAATAATTAAATTAAATATTTGAAAAATAAATATTATCGTATATATTCATAATCGAATATCATACAGCTCCAATGGGATTTATAATTCGATATTTCAAAGTTCTCATTTATATCGATATTCGATTTATATTTAAATCCTTTTTGAAATATAAATAAATCGTTATAAATTTTAAAGGAATTCCATAGCGACTTTTCGAGAATTTGATTTGGACATAAATAAAAATCTACACAATGAAATCCCGAATTTTCTCTTCCATTAGAAAAATATCGTTTAACAGATTCGAACGTTTCTTGTTTCAAAGAAATTCTGCTTAAAACGAATCATGTACATTCAGTTGAAGTTCAAATTGCCAAATAGCGAACTGCCGCGCCATTTCGAGCTCGATTATAATTATAATATAATTATACGTTCAATTGTCGTTCAAATAATATATTCGTTATTATAATTCAACTCTAAACTGAATTATATATTTTGAATTTCCCAATTCACACCATATTGTCATTTCAGCAAATTTTGATTATTTCAGAATTAAATATATTATTATAAAAAATCTAAATGTTTAAATTCAACTCATTTTAAATTACCAAACCAATATTCAAATAATTAAATAAATAAATTATTATATCGTTGAAAATACGGGACATTACATTCTTTCCCCTTAAAATAATTTCTTCCTCGAAATTGCTAAGGTAGAAAACAAACCTTATTAACTGGATAAAAATTATTTTTTTAATTCTTAAATTCCTGTTTCACTTTACCAATAAAATTTAATCAAAATATTAATTCATCTGTATTAACAAAAAATTAAAAATTCCAAAAATTTTCTAACACCTTAAATTTCCGGAAAATTTCACCAGCACCTCCTTTGTACGGCTCAATCGGTACAACTACAACTCGCCTCTCTAAGCCTTCTTCAACCCAAAAGAAAATCAAACAGCCAAGCGGCTTGCCAATTCAGCTCATAAATCTCGTACCATTTGAAATATAAACTTGCACCTTTTTGTCAGGCATATCATTATATCCTTTCCATCTGTTATCAATTCTACATATATCGATGTCATCATAATCAAACTCTAATCATTCTATACCTAAACCAATTATCAATCTCGACTCCATTCTTAATTCCAAGATTTTAACTTGTCAATTCCCCATACTTAACCAAGACAAGTTCCATTTATATATCCCATTCAATTTCCACTCAACTGACTTCAATTCCTATTTACTTCCACAAATTTCTATTTAAATTTGTTTTTAATTCAAACAGTCTCTTTCCGGGAGTTATAAACAACTTTGCTTTTCCCAAAATCAAATATCCCCTTTCGGAATCAAAACAACTTGTTTTCTCAAAATAATTCAAAAACAAAATCTTTGGTAGTAGTTCGTCACTTAGAACTCGAAAATAAACACCGACGATGCTGCGCGGTCATCATCGGAGTTATTTTCAAGCGACCGAAGTGAGTTCAATACTATTACTTTCAAAATCCATATTTAAATACTTCTATTTTGAAATCTATTTCAAAATACTATTCCCAATGCTTGGAAAAGATTTATAAAATCTCCCAGGATTTTAAAATTCTCATATATTCAATTCAAATCCATTTATAAACACCTTTCCAATTTCCAGGTTTTAATTTCAATTCTGATTTAAATTCAGATTTAATTCATTTCGATTTCATATATTTCACTTCTATGAATTCTGATTGGTTATATATAACCATTTCAATTATAATCTTACTCGATTATAATTACAACCAATATATCCAATATATGATACTAATTCCAAGATATATATTTCTTTTATAACAAAACATATTATGGGTAAAATTATTCCATTTGCCTTCTTTTCAAAACATACTGTGTCGATTCATCGTACTCGATGCTTAGAAACTCCTACCAATACAGTGGATCAAACTGATCGACCAGAACGCATAAACAACTCAATCAATAAATCTCCACAATATAATGTTGCATATAACATTGTTGTATACACAATTATATGATTTTTGTTTGATGATAACAACCAAATAAGTATTATTTTAAATGTGTTTTTTACTGTACTGTTCTATATATACATCATAGATAGGAATATACTATTTAAACAGAATGATCTATACAGAAACTCAAATATCTACACAACATTTTGTTTAAATATAATATTTTATTTCAATATTCAATAGTAAAGATTTACAACTCCACTATTTGCTCAACACTGTAATTCACTGAAATAAATTTCATTCATATGCATTTCACTTGTTACACCGCTCCTCACTACAACACTTTGTTTATACAACTCATATATACTTTCAATTCACACTAACTCATATACATACACCTTGACACTTATTTATTTCACTGACACTGTTATCTTCTTCAGTCTTCTATCTTCACTACATCCTTCAGTCAGTCCAGTCTTCATACCTGTCATATACAGAAACACACACAATATCTGGAACAGAAATAATTTCATATTCTAGCAGATATAATTTTTTTGCCTCAGTATTCTGGTGTGTTTCTCATCTTTTTTCTGACTCGATCCGATTCTCATATACATCCGACTGTGTCTAGACAGCTTGTGATATTCACAGTGATACACTGTAAATATCACAAGGTAGACTATATATATCAATGCAGGGACAGGAAAACGTGTTTGGATGGCTGCATATACACACGTGTGTATATATACACATGTGTGAACTACCTCGCCAATCCAGTGTGCAACTGAGGAGTAGCCACATGGACTATCTCGACTCAATGCACACTCAAATGGACAGTGCAATAGAAATGCATACATAGGAAGATATGTCAACATGAATGCAAGCTATTTCAAGCTCAAAGTCATATCAACATGCAGCAAATGTGAATATGGTCGAGGACAAAACAAAGTGAAATGAAGCAGCGTGATGAATGCAAAGTCAACATACAAACTCATGTGTCGAGCCATGCAAACTCAAGTCAAACCAGCATGGAAATTGGTCGAGACAGTTTCAACTTGGCAGAACAATTCAAGCAAATATCATGTGTATACACAAGAATGAGGAATGTCAATATGGAGTAGTTCACATAGTGAAGAAACAACATTACATGAAGGAGTATGTAACACCACGCCTCTGCTAGGGTCACTCACAAAGGAATGCACTAGCTTTAGAGGGGCATTATTGGTAAACATGCACAGAAATATCACAAGACAGAACATATAAAATAGCGGAAGTAAAATCGAACTTTCATAAACATTAATAATTAAGGCCTAAAGCCTTTTACATCAGAGTACATCAAAACCTATCTTGCAATAGTAAAGAAGCATAAAGACTTTTTCATAAATTATTCCCCAAGTAAAAACAGTAAAGTAGCCATAGCCAAAAAAAGTCCAAGCCATCCATGATGACCTTCAAGCAGAAGAAGTCCGAACTAAACAACAGTATTTCCTCCCTGTAACCTGGGGGGGAAACGGAAGAAAAGAGGCGAAACAAAACGGGTTAGTCAAAAAGACTGAGTAAGCCCTATCTACTATCAGCATAAAAACTAGTAAAGTTAACTGACATGAGAAACTGAGATGAACATAAGCATGATGACAAGATAGATAAGCTAAATCAAAATAACAGGATGAACTACTGAACTCAGATAAACTAAGGTGTCATGATAAATTACGATGTCAAGATAAAACAAGGTATCCCATCGTCAGGTTCCTATCAAGTATAATATCCCCAAGATATCTATCACGTATAACATCCCATGGTATCTATCCTGTCTTTTAGCTCTGCACCTACCGTACTAGTATCCCCACCGTATCATGTGTTAACCATGAATGACCCTTACTCAAAAGTCGTGTAATGGTCCATGTCAACCTAATATATCGCATATATAGGTTACTCAACTCGTATGTTTTATTCCATGAAAATGTTCAGTCCCTTGCCGTAGACCATACGGGCTTTCCCATGAGATTCTATACTACTTTAACATAGTTCCATGATCCTTAAGATCGTTTTGGACTGTCACCCTATATCTAACTAGGGTCTTTCAACATGAATCATCGTTTGTACAACTAGGACTTATGCTACCTAGGACTACTAGGGATTATGCTTACCTATTGCACGTTTCCGTATCTCGGTTTTGGTTCAACCACCCAGGGCCACTAGGAATTACGCTAACCGTCAACCCAGCCTTTTTTCCCACACATTCATCGTGAATCGTTTTTCCATGACTGTATGCACATGTATCACATCGTGCTATCCAAGTCCTGTCACAGGGCAGATCAGGAAATACAGGACTCGGTCGGGAGCTTTCGATTTATCTGCCGATGCAGATGCTAAGGTCTGTTTTTTTCTATACATGGCTATGGTCCCACGAGACCACTCCCTCAACTAGTGAAAGACAAGACAGGATAAATCCTGTATGAAAACACACTACTGGCCAACC
This sequence comes from Allium sativum, assembly GCA_030737875.1. Classification (NCBI taxonomy): domain Eukaryota; kingdom Viridiplantae; phylum Streptophyta; class Magnoliopsida; order Asparagales; family Amaryllidaceae; genus Allium; species Allium sativum. The sequence goes on along the minus strand of CM060913.1, from coordinate 413,681,979 downwards.
CACAACCCTAGCCTTACCGCAACCATAATTAGATAGCAATTATGGTCTTTTGGGTGTTCTCTGCCTTTCCGTACGTACACGCTTGACCAAAGATGGTAGGTAGCCTGACGAAATGCTATCTAGGGTACGACCGTGTATCGTCGACTATCCCCTATCCATCCCCGTCTTTAGGTCGCTCGTATAGCAACCAAGGCATACTCTTGGTTTTTCTAACGCAGACCTTAACCTCTCATGAGCCTAGTATGATCACCTGGCAGCTCACAGAGGGATACCAAGAATATCCTCACGTTCCCCGAAGCCGCTGCTTCGTTACCCAGTTCGCTGGAGCCTTTATCTAAATCAGATACTTGCTCCTACTCGTATACTTAAACGATGACCTACCGTATCAGGTTACTCATCTATCTATGAACTGGTCTAAATTTCCTTGACTAAGAATCATTACTTAGTTATTCTTCAACTAAGGTTTACCACTTAGCCTTATTCCCGTTATCCTTGTTAACTACGGTTATCCACCTAATCCTCAGAACTAGGGTTTTCATAATGGATTAAGTGTCACTTAAGTTCATGACTTAACCCGTCTACAAATCATGTCAAAATTGGCTAAGTATCCAAGTTCAAGACTTAACCCTACAAACCATGCTCAAGTTGGTTAAGTATATATTAACTTGACCCTATCAAATTACTGAGTCAAATCGGTCAAGCGTATTTAAGCGATTCGTGACTTAGCCTTATCATGTTTTCACGTTAGATTGGTTAAGTATAGGTTAACTTAACCTCAATAAATTAACGAGTTAGATTGGTTAAGTATAGGTCACTTAACCACATCAAATCATCATGTTAGATTAGTTAAGTGTTTAACTTAACCCCATTAAACTGCCAAGTGGGATTAATTAAGCCTAGGCTAACTTAACCCCATCCGATTTCCATGTTTAGACTAGTTGAGTCTAATCTTAACCCCATCCATTAACTGTATTTTTCGGTTAAGTGTCATTAAGAAAACTTACTTAACCCTACCAATTTATCGTGTTGGATTGATTAAGTGTTGGTTAACTTAACCCCGTCCACTAGTCATATAAAAATGGTTAAGTGTCATTAGGCAAATCAAGTTACTTAACCTACCCAACCTTGTCATGTTTTGTTAGGTATCATTGGCCTAATCAATTTACTTAACCCATTGTCCATGTCATATTTGGTTAAGAGTCATTAATCAAATTAACTTAACCCTATCATGTGGCATTAATTACTTAATGCACCTCAACCTCTCATATAAGACTTTGTTGTGGTTACTAGTTAAGCCGGTCGGTTCCGGGTAGCTTTACACCACAACTTGGTCTAACCTCGGGTTCATGCACAACATGACCAACTTCTCACATTGGGTCCCATTGTTTGCAACTACTAGTTAGGCCGGTCGGTTCCGGGTAGTTTTACGTTGCAAACTCAACCCAACCTCGAGTTGGTCACTTTCATGTTTAGTCTAGTGTCATGTTCATATTCAAGTTTTTAAGAATATGGGTAGACCTAACTTAATAGGTAAATTCCCAATTCCATAGTATGGGTAGACCTAACTTAATAGGTAAATTCCCAATTTCATATTTTCAAACATACTCACATGTCAACTTCCATGTTATATTTCAAGTCATGTTTTCAAGTTGTATTTTCATGTCATTAGAAATTACTCATAACATAACCCAACGCTTTTAAACTCGCATATACGTTCGCAACAACGTAATGGATTAAAAGAAGAGACTTGGCAAAGGCATGACAAAAATGGATATTAAGCCACAAGTTAACCATGGTGGCAAATGAGGCACAAATGTGTTCATTAACTTGCATGTTACATTCTTAAGCCTCAAAAACATGCATAAACCCAAACTTGGCACATAAGCAAATCATGGTGACAAAAGACATGGAATGATGACTAGTAACTTGCATATATCATCATATAAGGGTTATGACTTCATATGCAAGTTGACATAAAGGTTATGAGGGTTCTCATGTTGCATAATGCAACATTTCAACATAAAGGTTGTAGCTTTTAGCCCACAAGATCAAGATAATGACTTCATAAACTTGCATGACATGATAGCATGTATCATACTCAATGATCAAACCCAAACTTGCAACATGAACACTTAACTTCATAGTTAATATCTAAGAGTAGGGAAAGGGCTTACATTGCTACGAAGGCACAAATCGATTAAATTAAAGATTGAGACAAAGCCTATGCATGCCATCATTCAAAAACCCAAAGATGAAAGCTCCAAATCAATAAAAACCCCATCTTGATGAACAAAGGTCAAAGCTTTAGCCTTGAAATCAACTTGAGAAGCTCTCATACTAACATAGGGACTCTCTAATACTCACATGATCATGAAACCTCTCATAGAAATGAAGTGGAGGCTAGGATTTTGAGTGGAGGCCATGAGAGGAGCAATTTTGCCATAGTTTAGTTGCATGAATGAATAATGAGGATTTAGGAGAGGGTTAGGGGCTTATTTATAGAGATTAGGATTAGTTAGGACCCTTAGATTAACCCTAGGACCAACCTGAACCATCAGATTTCAAACCAGGCCCAAAAACCTAGCCAAGACAGAAAATAGGTGCACCAGGCAAAACTGCCCGGCCACCATAAGTCGACCCCCAAGTCGACAGGGCTGTCGACTTGGGTCAAGCCATGTCGACTCCCAAGTCGACAGGGCTGTCGACTTGGGGAGCCTGGCGGGAATTTTTCCCGCCTAGCCCTCCAGCCCTAATTTCCGAAATTAGAACTCGTTTTTGAACTTGAATTTTCTGAAAACTTCGTCGGACCATAACTTGGTCATACGGACTCCGATTCTCGAAAACTCAGACTCTATTTCGCGTATTTTTCCGAGACGAACGCAATGGCATAGCCCGTTTTACTTGATTCAGAATTTAAAAATGAAATTCTGCCTTGATTCTCGTTTTAACATGTTATCGAAATACGGGTTGTTACAGAGTACACAACAAGATCAAGGAGAATTTACATGGCAGATCAATTGAGCAAGAGCAAGTAAATTCATGAATAAATAAGACAATGGCAACATGGCATAGTGGCAAAGATGCAGCATATACAAATGTACTAGGAGCAGCCCAAGTAAAGAAAGTCACAAGTACTCATGGAAGAATAGTGTCTCAGCAAGCAGTGCTCAAGTGAAATCAACATGTATGGTGCAAACAGATCAAATCAGCAAAGCAGTGAAGTGGTCAAGCCAGTTTCAACAGTGGGTTATCTATGTTCAATGGATATAACAAATGGTCGAGCATGAATCAACATGGTGCAGCTATAATTCAAGCAGCTTGATAAGTGAATGAATGGACTTCATGTATCAAAGTGATCAGTGCAGCATTATCATACATTAAAGGTTTAGTAAACACATGTTATGGCAACATGTACAAAAAGGATGATGCACACACATGACACCGCAAAACAAGAATTGTAGCATAAATCTGTATGTACATAGTTGTTAACAAGTTGGCATGGCTCGAGCTAACAAGCATGGCAGCTGAATGCAAAGTATTTCAAAGTGTAAGCAGCATAAGTCAAGTTCAAGTGCAAGGCATCCAAGTACATTCAAAAATGGTCATGCCAGACATGCATATGCAAGTAGCAGAATCCATGCAGGGATCTCTAAACAGAGGATTGTATACTTCTAGTTTTGTATATGAACATATGTGGGATGAATCATGCGACTTTTTCAATTTAAGGAAATCGAACTAAAAAGGGGCAATTAACATTATCCCCAGAAATCTTTTCAGGAATGGAAAAAACCAGTTTAAGAATTTACTGAATTTACAGATAGATAAGGGACAAATTATTTCCATTTCTTATGTGGAGAAATTTATCATCAGCATCAACATTCAAAGAAAATCGAGCAAGCAATCACATATATGGAATGCAATAAACTGTAGAATTCTAAATCAAATCAACATGATTTAAGGAAATATTTATGGCATGAAAACATTTATTTTTTTCGAATTTTTTTCCAGAAAATCAGTCGAGTGACAATCTTTTTTTCAGAAAATCAGTGATTAAAATCTGGCAAGAATCCTTTCCATAAATCGTATAGAAGGCATGTAACATATAAGGAATCCATTTAAATCGAGAATTTCAAAAGGGAATATTCAATTTCTTTTCAAAGCCGAGATTAAGCAAAAGAGGAAACCGCAAAATCAGATCGAATCATATATGAAATCATAGTTGTTGGGTTTCTAATCCACCATATATTTACACCATTCTCATCATCAGCAGTTACGAAAAAAACTAACCCAACATTTCAGATTGGAAAAAAAATCATCGAAACCGAACAAGTTCAGGCGAGATCAAAGAAATCAAAATCAGATAACTCACATTTTTCTCTAGGTTTTCGGTCGCCAGATATTCCCAAATCAGAGAGGGTCAATTCAACAACGAAGGAGCTACACGAGTTCAAGCTTCGGAGAACCATCTATCCATCATTCGAAGTCGATTTGATTTGGGGGAAAAACAAAAACCCTAATTCATTTTCTAAGGGACAGCCGCCATTTTTTATCTCGGAGGAAAAGGGAATGGGCTAAACCAAGTTGCAAAGAGGCCGGCCATTTAATTGAAAAGGGGATAACCCTTATTTTATATCCTAGCGTTTTAACTTTGTTTGATTTGTTTTTTATTTTTATTATTTTGTAATTTGAATTGTAAACCGTCTAAACAGTTCTAGAGTCTGTAAGATCTAGAGATTCAGTTAGGGTTTAACTGACAGTTGCTAGAGTATGTAAAATCTAGGGAGATACAGTTAGAGTGTTGACTGATAGTTGCTAGTCTGTAAAATCTAGGTTACTGGTTACAGGGTCGTAATCAAGGGAAATCTGATTGAGGGGATATCGGTCAGTCTAGGGATTTGAGCGTAGGGTTAGTACAAGAGCAGGGAGTGCGAGTTTACATGGTCTTGTAAGCGGGATCTGTTCTATCACCTAGTAGAAACCTTAGGAATGCAGCAGTAGGCAGGATTTTGCCGAAGCTGGGTATATCTTGTGTCATTTACTTTCTACATTTCTGTTTCTACTATATTCTATGATCTGTTTATTATTATATATCCCGTTAGATTTTTAATTCAACTTAAAACTGTGATAAACCCTATTTACCCATCCCCCCCTCTAGGGTGAATCTAGATCCAACATATAAAACTACTTTATATCAAATAACAAATACACGCTCATACACTCAAACTTAATCTAGATATTACTAACCCCATCTCTACTGAGTCACGCCACAGAGCCAAAGTAATTTCTTAACCTTAAGCTCTGATACCATTGTAATGACCCAGGTTTTCGATGATATCGACATATAACTCAATGCCGACAATTCAAGCATCAGAAATACCGGATAGTCCATGAAAGAAATTTAAGGGTGCGAATGGATAAGATAGAAACTTAGAATAAAAGAAGAAGAAAAACATACAACATCAGAGTAACACGAATCTCACAGCGGAACGAACAACATATAATAGATAACATATATTTGAAATAAAATCTGTATATGTGTACAATAACATTATCAGAGGACAACACTTACAACTCAACGGAAATAAACAATAGTTATATATTCTTGAAGCCTCCTGCTTCAAGCTCTCCAAGTATATCAGTAAAATCCCGACTACTTGACTGCCCGTACAAAATTGGGCACCCAAGAGTTTAGGGAAAACAAAACAAAATAAACTCTGGGTCAGTCATGGGACTGGTGTGAGTAAACAATTTAAAACAATTTGGGAAAATAAAGATATCTCATAAGACCACGCCGTATAACGGAACGGGTTTTTTCCTTATGAGAATCCAAATAATTTTGATTTAACTTTCAAATCATTTTGAAAGAAACAAGGATCTATATCAAAACTCTTTTGATATTATAATAGTGTCTATCAACCACAATATAATAATCATCTTGCAGAACACTTTCATCTCACGTTCCACATATATAGTATACAATCAAAACCGCGACCACTTATTGGGCAATGGATTTCCGACTATGACAAGGTATGGAACCACCTTCCGATAGTGAACCTCTAGAGAGGAATACACTGGGTTCAACAAGAACATCTTGCCCCACACATCACTCATTTCACTTGAGTATATCGAATGCATATCACCAACGGTTGGGATCAGCACCGTTTCCCGAATGGAACAACATCGAATAGATTAAAGAATGAAATGAATATCTCTAGATAGGTGATAATACACCCTAATTGGCAGCCAACCACTTAGCCACGCTGCCTACCCGATTTTTGTTATTTCCCGGTTGTGAGGCTAGAGGCCACGCTTATCTCTGATAGATCACACATTTATTCACTTTGAATGTCACATCGTCATACCCCCAAATCACGAATTGATTTCCCTAAAAATACAATGTGTATACAGCTAAGAGAAACGAATTCCACCGCCACCAAACGTACATACATTTGAAGAGATCAACTTACGTGATCCATTAAATATACTTTGTCAGACATTCTTCCATACAGGTCGTCCTGGGACTGGACAAACCGAAGGTACTATTCTGTAAACAGGACAGCCCTTGCATAACTCCATCTTCAATTATCTTCATCATATTTGATTCACAACGCTAATGCCCATACAGAGTGGTTTTCAGATAATAAGTCTGATCCCGGTCTCCCCGTATTGACGACGGAAATGGTCAAAATCTTCGATAGTCGGTGATTTAACTATCAAAGGAAAATATGTGTACAAATAACGATATTATTTCCAGATGGAAATTCTATCGATCAATCATTAATCATCATTTATTTCTTAAATTAATTTATCATTAATTTATTCATTCTCCATTTCCTATTTCCGTATATATAAAGAAATTCTTGTTTTCTAAATTTAGAAAATATACGATATTAACATTGGAAAACATTTCCATATTTACTCCCTTTTCTTATTTTCTATATTAGAAAACATTTTTGATTCTTATTTGGAAGATATTTCCAAAACTCCTTCATTGGATTTAAAAACAGATGTTTAAATAAACATCGCTATGCCAACTCAAACCATTATACTCGTTAACTAGATTCACTTAACCAATCTTCACTGTCGAACCTTAACCATTCCTTAGTTAAAAACGAAGCCAATTAAGTTGGGGTATAACTACCTCTCAGACCTTAACTGAACAACATTTCTAACTTCGAAACAGACAAGGTTCACCTTTTAAACCTTTAACAAACTTCCTTACGTAACTCTCTTTCAAATAAATCTCTATTCGATAACTCTTTCCTTCGAATAAACTATATTCGATAATCTCTCTTTGAGTAGCCATATTCGATTAATTCTATTCAATTAACACTATTCGATTAACTCTAATCGATTTACTCTGATTAGTTAGCTCTATTTGATTAACTCTATTCTATTAACTCTATTTGATTAACTCTATTGGATTAACTCTATTTGATTAACTCTATTTGATTAACTCTAAGTGATTAACTCTCATGAATTAACTCCCATCGATTAACTCCTTTCGAATAAACTATATTCGATTAACTCCTTTTGAATAAACTATATTCGATTTACTCTTTTAACTCTATTCGAATAAACTATATTCGTTTAGCTCCTTTAACTCTGTTCAAATAAACTATATTTGATTTACACCTTTAACTCTATTCGAATAAACTATATTCGATTACTCCTTTCGAATAAATAGTATTCGATAATCCTTTCGAATAATTAATGTTCGATAATCTCTCTTCGAATAACTAATGTTCGATAACCTCTCTTCGAATAAACTAATATTCGATAAATTCTCTTCTTCGAATAACCTTATTCGATAACTCTTTCTTCGAATAAACTATATTTGAATAACTCTAATTCGACTAACTCTAATCGATTAACTCCACCTGATTAACTCTAACTGGTTAACTTTAACTGGTTAACTCTAACTGGTTAACTCTAACTGGTTAACCCTATCCAATTTTACTCTTCGTCCATAATCAGTTTCAAATATCGATGTTGAAATCGATTCTTAATTCTCTATATAAGTCCTAACTTATATATTCTATTTATCCAATGATAAATATTTTACTTAATTTATAAAAACCTTATTTATAAATTAATCTTCTTACTTTATCTGTAAAAACAGATTTCTCTTAAATGTTCACTTTGAATTCATATTCTGTTATACCCGTGTGCGAAGCACCGGTCTAAACCTTCCTAGTGTAAAATTCTCTTATTATACAACTCAATTAATTTTTCAAGTATTTCTTTTATAATCTATTTGTTTCTGAATAAATATTCCTTTTATAATTATATTTATTTTCTAAATAAATATTTCTTTTATAATACTATTTATTTTCTAAATAAATATTTCTTTTTTAATTCTATTTATTTCATAAATAAATATTCCCATTTATAATCTATTTGTAAATGTTTTACAAATATTTCCTTTTCAATTCTATTTGTAAATGGTTTACAAATACTTCCTTTTCAATTCTATTTGTAAATGGTTTACAAATATTCCCTTTTCTATTTGTTTCACAAAAAATTTCCTTTTATATTTGTTTCACAAATAATTTCCTTTTTTATTTGTTTCACAAATATTTTCCTTTTATATTTGTTCTATTTATCAAATGATAAATATTCCTTTTATAAAACCCTTTGATTTTATAAATATATCATTTCAGATATACACTTTGAGAATTCCCATTTTTACATCCTAATATTTCTTATGGTATTTAAAATACCAAATACAATGATCTATATCATTCAAACACACATAATCAACAACAGATTATATGTCACATCATATATTACAATATATGAAAAGAATAGTATTATAAATATTGAGGAATCCAGTTGGACCCTCCAACCTGTTACCCTGCATCACAGATGTCAAACAATATAATTAACATCGATTTCATTTCAATAAGAAATATTCTGCTAAACAGAATCAATATTTGATTAACGATTTATATATTTATCATTATCTATAATTTCAACCAATACATACGCAATTCAACCAAACAGTTAACAAATAGCAATCAACAGATAATTATCTGTTCTAAGAATACGTTTTAAAAATATAACTGTTCAGAGTTGGTGAGTTTTACTCACATTGGACGATCATCATTAAAAACGATAACCATCGGTTGATTCAGACGGACAATTTATTTTGCTATAAATTGTAACTAGCTCCAATCCACTCCCAGTCAGTTCCATTGTGGAGCCACCGTCCATACGACCCTAACGGATCTAACCATTCGAAATTCTGATAATGAGTGACGCAGATATTAAATTTACAAGTTAATATGCGTTTAAATTAAATAAAACTTGGATTATTAATTTCAAATGGGCCTTAAACCTTTAAATAACGGTCGGCCCATCTCTTTTGAATACCCAAACCCGTTTAAAACTTCTTCTTCCTAAATATTGAGAACGCAAGCTCCGTTGGTCCAAGCCATTTCCGACTTTCTGCTCCTCCTTCACTCAAACGGTTCAAAACTGACATCACCAAAGCTTCTCTCTTCTGATCTCCTTCATCTCAATAATACTTTAGAAGAACCCACAGATTCCTAGAAGAATGCATCGAACTGAGATGACCTTGCTACTTTGAGGAAGCATCGAACAAAATTTTCACGGATTTGCTCCAGTTTTTGCACCAGCATGTTAAACTCCACCGTAATTATGAATACACCCATTAAAACATGAATCAACTCCTGAAACCCAAGATCTCAGTAAAATTCGAAATCATTTTTCACCTCTACGGTTTCTTGTTCGAAACCCAAATAACCCAAAAAAATCACCGAACTTTTAATGTACGAAAATCTTAAAAAATTGGCAACCGAAATCTATTCTATCCTACACACCCAAAACCAAGCTTCGAAACTCGAAATGATGCTTCAAAACTCCAAGCATCCGAACCCTGACTGGAAAAACACCTCGCCTGTATAAATGCAGCGTGACAAAATTCTTACTCAACCCTTTAATATTCATATCGAAATGAAGACGATCCCTTAATGATTGCTAATATATACATTAGAGGATTTATAGGATTTGATTTGAATTCCTTTGATTTTTGAAAGATCATGAAATAGTTTTGGGAAAAAGAAAACTGGTGGCTTGGTGTGTTGACCGTGAGAAAAATATGGTTTTAGGGTTTAGCAGCAGTGGGATATTTATAGGGAGTAAATATTATTTTTGTATTCAATTATTTTATCAGCTTTTAATGTATCGCTGCTTGTATTATCATTCAAAAAAATCCTATGATCACATACGATATTCAAATTCGACGAAAATAGACATATACATATGGTTTGACATCACGGACCCAATGAAACTTGTTTCGTCGAATTCTGACTCCGTTTGCTCACACAACGTATTTTTAACCGTCAAAATATCAACTTTATTTCACACTAAAATCCCGTACGGCCACACACTGACTCCCAAAATCATGAAACTTGGAATCTAGCAATAATTTAACATTACGGATCCAACAAAATTAGTTTCGTCAAAAACGGAGGTCGTTTGCAAAATTGGCTATTTTTAAAGCTCTAAATAACCCTTTTAAACATATAAATATATTTAAAAATAATTAAATTAAATATTTAAAAAAATAAATATTATCGTATATATTCACAATCGAATATCATACAGCTCCAATGGGATTTATAACTCGATATTTCAAAGTTCTCAGTTATATCGATATTCGATTTATATTTAAATCCTTTTTAAAATATAAATAAATCGCTATAAATTTTAAAGGAATTTCATAGCGACTTTTCGAAAATTTGATTTGGACACAAATAAAAATCTACATAATGAAATCCCAATTTTTCTCTTCCATTATAAAAATATCGTTTAACAAATTCGAACGTTTCTTGCTTCACAGAAATCCGGCTTGAAACGAATCCTATACATTCAGTTGAAGTTCAAATCGCCAAATAGCGAATTGCCACGCCATTTCGAGCTCGATTATAATTATACGTTTAATTGTCGTTCAAATAATATATTCATTATTATAATTCAACTCTAAACTGAATTATATATTTTGAATTTCCCAATTCAGACCATATTGTCATTTCAGCTTATTCTGATTATTTCAGAATTAAATATATTATTTAATTATTATAAAAAAATCTAAATGTTTAAATTCAACTCATTTTAAATTACCAAACCAATATTCAAATAAATAATTAAATTAATTATTATACTGCTGAAAATACGGGACATTACATCAAGGCAAAGAACTTTCCCCTGTGTTACTGAACATAATCCCATCTAGCATTAAAGACACCCTCATTTTTATATTGTTATGTTTGTCTATAAATAGGCAGCAGTTTCTTAATTTTTTTTGCATACATTATTCTGAGCTAATCAAAAGGAAAGAAAACAGGAATCTTTAATTCACACAACATGACAAGAAGTGAGTAAACACTCACCATATTCTCCTTTAAAACCATGCAATTTAATGGATGCCTTTACATGCTGTACTTATAGAATTTTATTGATGAACCTTACTGTTGGAAATCATGTTTTGCTTGATCAAAATACCATGGACATTTACTGTTAAAGGAAAACTGTCGATCCATTGCTAAAACATTTACTGTATTGTAGTGTAATTCCTGCTATGTTTGTATATGCCATAGACTGTTAACTTTGAACACACCCTGCATATACACTTTAACATTCGTATGTTATCTTTGGAAATCCTATGTTGATCAACCCAAAACATATGTATACCCTGTATCATTTATACTCTCTGTTTCCTAAAACTGATAATCCATTTATCAGTAATGTTCATATTAGATGATTCAATAGGTTGCATGTTATAATATAACACAACAACCAATCTGAATGAAAGCAAAAAGAACATAGAAAATGGAAATAGTTTCAAGAAACCAGAAAACAAACATGTTCTCTGTAACCCTCTGTAAACATGAAATTTCAAACCATACGAAAACATGATTTGATTATATAACTGGAAGCAGGACACAAAATAATGATTTTTAGTAGCGGTTTCATAATTTTTAACGCTGTATTAATCGAGAAATAGTGGGATGATCAGAAAATTGGTTTTGATCAAATTCCGACCATCCAATGGATGAACTGACATGGCACGAGGAAGAGAGGAGCGTGGGAGGTCCTGGATTTGAGGAAAAAATATAAAAAGAATTTTCTAAATGTAGATTTTGAAAACGATTTGAAAATAGGATTAGGGTTCATGTTTTCATGTCCATTATTCTCGACGGAACTGCGCAACAACGGTGATGAACTGGAGGTGTGGTCTAGGGGGGATCAGAGCGTAGGGAGGTCACGGTGGTGTGGCAGAAGTGGGACGATGATTTGTTGACGGTGGGAGGAGCAGTCAGAGCTTTCTCCAATGAACCCATCATGTCAGTACAAGAGGAATACACTAGAAACACTGTAGCGATGGTGGAAACGATATCTGAAGGTGGCGGCATGATCAGGTGGTGATGTGTGACTTGTGGATATGGTCGGAGGTGGCCAACAGTGGCTAGTTGGCATGTGCACATGCACATGTGCAGGAAAAAGGTGATCGGGCCTGTAATTTTGTGGTGATCAGGGGTAGCGCACGAGAACTGGGCCTAGCAATTTCCTGGATTTGGCAAGTGATCAGGCAAGGGAGTTTGTGGTGATCAAAGGGGGTTGGCACGGTGACTTGAGGTTGGTATTTTGGCATTGGGAAAGTACCAAGTGGCACTTTGGCAAGGCAGGAAATCACGAGTGTGGCATCGGATTTCGGAGGGAAAACATGGTGACTGGAGGGCGGCACTTTGGCAATTTGATCTGGCACCTGGTACTTTAGCTAGCGCACGATGTTTTGGAGCAGATCTGCTTGCGAAACACAGCGTTTTGAAAAGTGGCACTTGACTTCGGTAAAACCACTAATAAAATAAGTTTTTGAACAAAGTTTTAATTTTTTTTAATTAAAATAGAAAATAAATAAAATTAAAGAATAATTAATTAATTAAATAAAAAGAGAATTTTTATTTAATTTGACATAGGCAAGTGAAAGGAAGAAATAGTAGGAAGATCGGAGTACAGAAGTTTGACTGAAGAAGTACAACGAGTTTGAAATTAGAGCTATAAAGAAAATAATTTAAATAAATTATAAATTTTAATTTATTTATGATAAATTAGAAGCAATAAAATAATTTACCAAGATAACTGAAGTAATAAACATCGTATAAACACAGATGATAATACCGTGTGCGACGCACACGCTTTATTTTGCTCATTTCTAAATAATGGTTAAAACTGAATAAAATTGTTTGACTGAAACTCAAAATCAAAGGATGTGTAAACTGAAACATAATCATGCTCGGCTAATAATTATTTATCAACTGTAAAAGACGCTACATACATCGTTTCGAAGAGACCGGAATAAATATTCCACTTCGACTCGAATTATACGACGCGTGTCAGAAAAGTGAAGACGGAGATATGCAAGGGCTATTTTAAATAGTATCTTCAGTCTGTTCAAACCCAGGACAAACCAGAATGGACGGATGTCTGACAACGTTTATCTATTAGATTCTACACATCGAATTTATGTAAGTATATTACATTGGTGGCAGAGAAATTCGTTTCTCTTAGCTTTATTGCCCGCAATATATTTAGGAAATCGAATGAGTGTTTTGACGGATTGGATAATGTGACATTCAAAGTAATTGAAGATATAATCTGTCAAAAGGATAAGTTTATCCTCAAGCTTCACAACCAGGAAATGACAAAAATCGGGCAAGCAGCATGGCTATGTGGGTAGCTCCCATTAGGGTGTACTATCACCTATCTAGAGAAACCTTTTATTCCTTATTCTATCGATGTTGTACCATTTAGGAAATGGTTGCTGTACACAACCATTGGTGACATACATTCGATACACTCAAGAGAAATAGGTGGTCGGTCATGTGTGGCCGGGTTACAAGAAGTTCTTGTTGAACCCAGTGTATTCCTCTCTAGAGATACACTATCGGAAGGTGGTTCCATACCTTGTCATAGTTGGAAATCCATTATCCATAAGCGTTAACCGGTTTTGTTCGTATATTATATAAGTAGAATGTGAGATGAAAGAATTTCTATTAGATTCTAAATTATTTGTGGAAACCCTAGACATTATGATAATATCTAGTTTAAGTATACAAACTGTTTTGATTCTCATAAGGTAAAAACCCATTCCGTATTAACGGCATGGTCTTATGAGTACGATTTTATTTCTTAAACTTGTTTTAAAATCGTTTACTCACACCAGTCCTCGAATGACTCAGAGTTTATTTTTCTGTGTTTTCTTTAAACTCTTGGGCACTCATAACACTTGTTATGAGTACACAAGTGATCCGGGTCTTGACTTAACTTTTGGAGAAGCAGGATGGGAAGGATATGAATGTTGGCTTATCTATGTATAATTATCTGCAGGTTGTTTTATCCATGATGTTATGTATAATTATCTGCAATTTAGTATCACAAATGTTAAGTATGTAATTTGTGATGGAATGTATCCGTATGTATGAAGTACTCTAATGTACTTGACTTATGATATGTAATATTTTGGGTTGTTATGTTATGATCAAGTTCCGCTGTGAGATTCTGATGTTTTCTTTAGTTTTATCTTCTATCTATCTTTTATTCTTATATAATGATACAACTTCCGAGGTGTTCGAAAGTTGGGCCGTTACAGTTGGTATCAGAGCTTAGATTACTGAATACCTAGGCTTTGGGTGTGTATTGAGAGAGCGTATTTGAATTTAGATATTTTTATATATAATACATATACGAACTTAGGAGGGATCGACTTGAGTTAGATAACTGAGTATTTTAAACATTTGATCAAGTTTGATTATCGACCTGATATATTCAGGTGATTAAGTATGAATAGCCGTGGACAACGAGGTCGAGCTAGTGGAACCACCACTACTAATGGTGGTAACACTACTCAGAACCAAGTAGAAACCGTGGAAGAAGTTGCACCAGTTCAACCTAGGACAAATTTTGCAATTATCTGTAAGGAGTATAACACTCTAGGAGGAAGGGTTTTCAAAGGAACCGAATCTTTCATTGAAGTTCAAGCATGGCTGAGATATTGTGAAAGGATTTTCAAAGGACTGAATTTAAATGATGAGCAGAAACATCTTTTGGCTTTGTGGCAACTTCAAGGAGCTGCAATAATCTGGTGGGATGCACAGACAACGAACGTTCCGGAAGATGACTTTACTTGGGGAAAATTCAAAGAGGAGTTCGAAGCACAGTTTCTTCCGACAGCAGGTAAGACTGTATCGGGATTTCATAGATCTCAAGCAAGGAAACCTATCGATAACATATTACGAGAATAAGTTTAATGCACTATCCTGTTTTGGGCCAGAACCGATCAATACCTCGCTTAAGAAAAACGATATGTTCATAGTGGGTTTGAAGGACAATTTGGAAGTTAAGATGATTGGACATCTGAAGGATCCATTCATTGATCTAGTGGACATGGCCATTCGACATGAAGCAATAGATGCAAAGAAACTAGTGGTAAAGGAGCAGACTGGAGAAACCAGTGGAGGAAATCCCATCAAAAGGAAATTAGATCCAAATTGGAAAAACAAGGAAAATGGAAAAGAGGGAGAGGAGAAGCCCCAAAATCGTTACAAGAATTTGATGTGCCACAACTGTAAAGAGAAAGGACACATCTCTAGGTTTTGTAAAAAATCAGAAATCAAGAAGCCAGAGCCACCTCAGCAGCAACCACAGGGACCTGGTAATACTAATGTCCGACAGATTTTATACTATAAGTGTCATCAGCCCGGACACCTGATCAAAGATTGTCCGCTTATGAAGAGGGCACAACAAACCAAGGTCTATGCCTTAATGGATAAGCCATCAACTTCTGAAGATGCGGAAATGGAAGATGTTTTGGAAGGTACTCTGTCTTTTTAAATAAAAGGAGTTAAATTTATTAGGGTCGTCCTTAGAATAAATTGAATTGGGGTGATTTAAATTAGAATGATATCTAATTATATTGATATAAGAAATAAAGTTAAAATTTTAAATTGAATTAAAATTGATATTTCCACTAAATTAAGCCAAACTTAATGGGGTATGAACTCATGATAAGTGAACTGGTTGATTTTTGAAATAGAATCAGATTTCTAAGTTTCGAAATGGAGATAACTAATTTGATAATTGATTAGTTAAGGGAGACTGTGGATGGAACTCAACGGAGTTAAGTGTATTGACCTAAGGAGTTGAATATGGATTTAAGCTTAGGAAGAGAATTTGGGGCAGATAATTATATTTGAATGGGTTGATTCAAATTAAGGAAATATATAAGACTTGAAAATTTTTCCAAATGAAATCGAGGATATTTTGGAGTAATATGAGTTATGAGGAAATAAGATTAGGGGTTGAGAAATTGGAACCTAACCGTAAAATTGGTTAAGTTGGATGACTTTTTGGGTATTGGTCTGATGTTGATTTCGGTCTTTGGGGTTGATACTTAGAGGTTTATTCGTTTACCGATTTACGGATAGGAACTGATAAATGTTGAGAAATAGTACGCAGACATGGAAATGTTTTCCAACCATAGTAACAGATATTTTAGTTATGGAATAACTATGATAAAATTAGAAATGTGTGTTGGTTATTTATGTATATAAGTTATAATTTGAATTTACACATTAATATCAAATTTCGAGGACGAAATTTTTATAAGGGGGTAGATTGTAATGTCCCGGAAATTTCAAGCTAAATATTTCTAGAACAAAATCAATAATTACATTAATGACCAATCTAAATTGATTTCATTCATATAGAAAACAAGGAAAAAAAATCATAAGTAATCTTTTCATGCTACATACTTATACATTAGCAATTGAGAATTTCCCACTTTTGTATACATATCATTTGTAGCAAACTCTTAGTTAAACACAATAAGTTAAAATCCAATTTGTTTAGAGAACAATTTAATTAAGTAAATTGTTAATAATATTTTCTTCATGAATATGCATCCATTTATGAGAAGTGCTAACTTGTGTATACATGTTATTGAGAGAATATGAAGGCAAACCTATTAGTTAACATATTAATCCAATATGTTTAGGGACTACAATAATTAAGTAAAACTTCTAAATGATTTCTTCATACTTAAGGTGTACGGACAAGGGGCGGGACACTTAAGTGACTAAAACCAGAGATGATGGAAAGTTGTTTTCTATCATGAAGCTATACACTATTTTCCATCAAGCATTTAAGGCAAGTTTACTTTACAACTAAGTTTTGTATTTTAGACAAAATATAGGAATAGGTGGAAATATAAATCTCTGCCGAATGATAATGAAATGCACAGAGCATCTAGCTTCTAAGAGAGAAATTCTATTTGTTCCATCTAGTGTGTAAGAGGTAGAATGTAAATTTATTGCCCAAAAGGACCATTGCATTTAATGTTTTTGTCAAAAGTATAAACAAGAGCAGACTTGCTGGGTGATTAAGTACACATTGCAAAACATGGGCAGGGAATTTGTTGACAAAACTGGACATCAAGGCAAAGAACTTTCCCCTGTTTTACTGAACATAATCCCATCTATCATTAAAGACACCCTTATTTTTATATTGTTTTGTTTGTCTATAAATAGGCAGCAGTTTCTTAATATTTTTTTTGCATACATTATTTTGTGCTAATCAAAAGGAAAGAAAACATGAATCTTTGTTCACACGGCAGGACAAGAAGTGAGTAAACACACACTATATTCTCCTTTGAAACCATGCAAGTTAATGGATGCCTTTTCACGCTGTACTTATAGAATTTTATTGCTGAACCTTACTATTGGAAAACATGTTTTGCTTGATCAAAATACCATGGACATTTACTGTTAAAGGAAAACTGTCTATCTATTGTTAAACATTTACTGTATTGTTAGTGTAATTCCTGCTATGTTTGTATATGCTGTAGACTGTTAAGTTTGAACACACCCTGCATATACACTTTAACATTGGTATGTTATCTGTGGAAATCCTATGTTGATCAACCCAAAACATATGTATACCCTGTGTCATTTATACTCTCTGTTTCCCAAAACTGATAATCCATCTATCAGTAATGTTTATGTTAGACGATTCAATAGGTTACCATGTTATAATATAACACAATAACCAAATCTGTTTGAAAGAAAAATGAACATAGAAAATGGAAATAGATTCAAGAAACCAGAAAACAAACATGTTCTCTGTAACCCTCTGTAAACATGAAATTTCAAACCATACGAAAACATGATTTGATTATATAACTGTAAACAGGACACAAAATAATGATTTTTAGTGGTGGTTTCATGATTTTTAATGCTGTATTGATCGAGAAATAGTGGAATGATCAGAAAATGGGTTTTGATCAAATTCCGGCGATCCAAAGGATGAAATGACATGGCACGAGGAAGAGAGCAGCGTGAGAGGTCCTGGATTTGAGGAAAAATATAAAAATATTTTTCTATAATGTAGATTTTGACAACGATTTGAAAATAGGACTAGGTTTCATGTTTTCATGTCCATCGTTCTCGACGGAACTGCGCAACGATGGTGATGAACTGGAGGTACGGTCCAGGGGGGATCGGAGCATAGGGAGGTCATGGTGGTGTGGCAGAAGTGAGACGACGATCTGTTGATGGTGGGAGGAGCAGTCGGAGCTTTCTCCGATGAACCCATCACGACAGTACAAGAGGAATACAGTGGAAACACTGTAGCAACGGTGGAAACGAGATCTGAAGGTGGCGGCGTGATCAGGAGGTGATGTGTGACTTGTGGAGATGGTCGGAGGTGGTCAACAGTGGCTTGTTGGCGTGTGCACGTGCACATGTGCAGGAAAAAGGTGAGTGGGCCAGTAATTTTGTGGTGATCAGGGGGTAGCGCACGAGAATTGGGCTTGACAATTTCCTGGATTTGGCAAGTTATCGGGCAAGGGCGTTCGTGGTGATCAGAGGGGGTTGGCACGGTGACTTGAGTGTGGTACTTTGGCATTGGGAAAGTACTAAGTGGTACTTTGGCATGGCAGGAAATCACGAGTGTGGCATCGGATTTTTGAGGGAAAACACGGTGACTGGAGGGTGGCACTTTGGCAATTTGATCCGCACCTGGTACTTTAGCTGGCGCACGACGTTTTGGAGAGGATCTGCTTGCGAAACACAGCGTTTTGAAAAGTGGCACTGGTACTTTGGTAAAACGCTAATAAAATGAGTTTTTGAACAAGGTTGTACTTAAAATTTGTTTAAATTAAAATAGAAAATAAATAAAATTCAAGAATAAATAAATAATTAAATAAAAACAGAATTTTTATTTAATTTGACATAGGCAAGTGAAAGGAAGAAATAGCAGGAAGATCGGAGTACAGAAGTTTGACTGAAGAAGTTCAATGAGTTTGAAATTAGAGATATAAAGAAAATAATTTAAATAAATTATAAATTTTAATTTACTTATGACAAATTAGAAGTAATAAAATAATTTACCAAGATAACTGAAGTATTAAACATCGTATAAACACAGATGACAAAGGATGTGTAAACTGAATAAAATTAAAGATAACTGAAGCAATAAAATAATTTTTATTTAATTTTGCTCATTTCTAAATGATGGTTAAAACTGAATAAAACTGTTTGAATGAAACTCAAAATTAAAGGATGTGTAAACTGAAACATAATCATGTTCGGCTAATAATTATTTATCAACTGTAAAAGACATTACGTACGTTGTTTCGAAGAGACCGGAATAAATATTCCACTTCGACTCGAATTATACGACGCGTGTCAGAAAAGTGGAGACAGAGATATGCAAGGGCTATTTTAAATAGTACCTTCGGTCTGTTCAATCCCAGGACAAACCAGTATGGACGGGTGTCTGAAAACGTATATCTATTAGATTCTACACATCGAATTTATGTAAGTATATTACGTTGGTGGCGGAGAAATTCGTTTCTCTTAGCTTTATTGCCCACAATATATTTGGGTAATCGAACGAGTATTCTGATAGATAGGACGATGTGACATTCAAAGTAATTGAAGATATAATCTGTCAAACGGATAAGTTTAGCCTCATGCTTCACAACCCGGAAATGACAAAAATCGGGCAGACAACATGGCTATGTGGGTAGCTCCCATTAGGGTGTATTGTCACCTATCTAGAAATTCATTTTATTCCTTATTCTATCGATGTTGTCCCGTTCGGGAAATGGTTGTTGTACATAACCATTGGTGATATACATTCGATACACTCAAGAGAAATGGGTGGCCGTTCTTGTGTGGCCGGGTTCCAAGAAGTTCTTGTTGAACCTAGTGTATTCCTCTCTAGAGATACACTATTGGAAGGTGGTTCCATACCTTGTCATAGTTGGAAATCCGTTATCCATAAGCGTTAAGTAGTTTTGTTTGTATATTATATAAGTAGAATGTGATAAGAAAGCATTTCTACTAGATTCTAAATTATTTGTGGAAACCCTAGTCATAATATCTGATTTAAATATACAAACTGTTTTAATTCCCATAAGGTAAAACCCCGTTCCGTATTTACAACGTGGTCTTATGAGTATGATTTTATTTCTTAAACTTGTTTTAAAATCGTTTACTCACATCAGTCCTCGACTGACCCAGAGTTTATTTTTCTGTGTTTTCTTTAAACTCTTGGGTACTCATAACACTTGTTATGAGTGGACAAGTGATCTAGGTCTTGACTTAACTTTTGGAGTAGCTGGATGGGAAGGATCTGAATGTTGGCTTATCTATGTATAATTATCTGCAAGTTGTTTTATCCATGATGTTATGTATAATTATTTGCAATTCAGTATCACAAATGTTAAGTATGTAATTTGTGATGAAATGTATCGATATGTATGAAGTACTCTAATGTACTTGACTTATGTAATTTTTTGGGTTGTTATGTTATGATCAAGTTCTACTGTGAGATTTTGATGTTTTCTTTAGTTTTATCTTCTATCTATCTTTTACTCTTATATAATGATACAACTTCTGAGGTGTTCGAAAGTAGGGTCGTTACATTAACAACCGAACGGATTAAAACGATCTTAACTTTTTCACACGTTGTCGGAATTCAGCTAAACCGGATCTACTGGAACTGTATCGACGAGAGCTTTGTAATAAAAATGATTTGGTGTGATTTAGAGCTAATGACAATTTTTAGTGGAGAAAAACGTCCAATATAAACGATCGATTGTTTATCATTGTTTAACGATTTCAGAACCAATCGAGATGAGAACTCTCTCACTCAAAAATTTGTACAGTTATTTATTTTTATAACTATATATATGTAGTTTGACTATGATTGCAATATTTTTTTGTCGTTTAATGGATGTTTACAGTTTTAATGTTATCTGTATTAAACTGTGATTATAAATGTTTATAAATAAAACATTTATATTAAATGATTGGGATGACAATTTACCTACCTGTCTCCCAAATATTAGATAAGTTCACATGGATTGTGATGTAAACCTCATACGGGTATTGGAATGATAATTTTACACGTCGCCCAATTATGCAAATAATGATCATTGGATGTTGATTGAAAACCCCACACGGGTTAGGGGATAATAATAACTTCACACATCTCCTGTGTGTTTATTTGTATGCCAACCGATAGATTGACAGACTATTATAAGCGTTATTTTATTTTTTAATGCTTATACAGTTGCAAATTGCACTCTGGATGTGAATTGAATGTTTAATAGTTGTTTGTCACTATTTTTGAATACATGCGATGTATGGAATCCATATAAATAAAATATATGGTAATTGACTGAGTCTAATTCCAATTCACAAATAACGAATATTTTAAAATAATATTCAGTGAAGAATCAAAATATGACTTTGAAGTCTGATTTTGTATGGACACGAAGATATTGAAATACTCCAAGTTTGAAAAAAAATAAAAGATATTTTTATCTGAATGAAATGGTTAACAACTAAAATAAAGAATTGATATGTTTTTAATATAACCAGAAAGTTTCTGACGTACGAATTGGAAAGGATTTGAATGGAAATAATCCCTGGAATATTTCAATATTAGATTCCGTGATTATACAGATATCGTTGAGGAATTTGGAAGATATAGATAGCGTTATTCCCAATACATTATCTGTTGGTTTTAGAATTTGATGTTGAATATAAGTTGACACGATTTCTATTCAAAGCCTTGTATTTATTATCAAATGGATTTTGGGTTTGTCGTGAATGGTATCTTTAATAACACTCTTCTTAATCCCAGTTGAGAAAGGAATAAATCTTTTAACTAAGATTTAATGAAGTTTTCCAATTAACAAATATAATTGGAATTAAATGCTAGATGATTTTGGGTTCGTTGTGACCTGTGTTTTTAATGACACTAGTTCTGAAACCCAATTAACCGTGAAGATATTATTTGGAGTTTATAAATCTTTTAACTAAGATTTAAGGGAATATGCAAAAGTAAAGTTTTTCCAATTTAATATATTAAATTGGAATTGAGTGGAACTCGATTTAGTGAAACGAGCTTCTGTGAAAGAAGACCATTACTATATATGGAATTTAAAAGATCTTGCCGTTATTCCACCTATAGTATTAGTCTGATATGGAAATTCATATCGATTATATACTGTTATGATTTCCGTGAAGGTTCCATTTTAATGGAAGATGATTTTGGGTTTATCGTGAATTGTGTTTTAAATGACATTGGTTCTTTAACCTAAGTAAAGACAGGATTTAATTCCTAAATTTGAATAATCATTAAGTAATGATTTTTGAGGTTAAAACTAATTGGAGTTTTAACAAATCTTTAATTAGACTAAAATGTGAAGGAGGTAATTAAATTTACCAAATTCAAGAAATGATCGAGATATGGAGTATCGCCAGTTTTACCCCATGCAATAGTTAAATCTTTAAATAGATTTAAAACATGAAATGGTAATTAATTTTACTGATAACTCAGTGGGTGTTAGATACGGAGTACCACCATTTTTGCTCTATGGGATGAATAAGTTGGGATTTGGTTAATAAAATGAATGATTACATCGGCAAGGCTCGCTAATCCCGACTAGTTGAAAAACCTTAATTTGGTTTAAGTTGAGAATAGATATTAAAAATCTTTTCAAATGATTTCCAAGAAGATTTGAATAAAAGAATATTTTGGATTGGAGCGTAGGATGTGTTTTTATAGCACTTGGTTATAAGATACACGAGTTATTTGGAAAGACCAGGTTTAACCCATTCTGGATAATTGTTACGATGATTAAAAGTCGAAGATATGAAGACGGGTGGTGGAAGACCAGAGGTCTTCACATCGTTCGAATGATTACTGATGTCTTGATTGGGCTGTACATCCAAGACGAGGTAATAAGTGGTGTTCGTCCATACATACTTGGAGATCGATCGGATATGCGAGGACCTCTCTCCTATATTGGACATATGGGATGGGGAATAAGGTGCCACTTGTAGGATCAATATTAACCTAGAGGGGAGGGGTGAATAAGGTTTATCAATAATTAGAACAATCATAGAGAAATAAAAATTGCAGTAAAGGAAAATCACACGCAAAGATACCCAGCTTCGGCAAACTGTGCCTACTGCTGCCTTTCTAAGATCTCTACTAGGAGTTACAAACAGATTCCGCTTATAATCCTATGTAAACTCGCAGCGCCTGCTCCTATCTAACCCTAAGCTCAAAATCCTAAACTGGCCTGTGTACCCTAGACCAGATTTTCCCAGACTACAAACCAGTAATATATATACCCTAGTTTTAAAATGAAAAAAAAAAAAACAAGAATTGTTGTTAAAGGAATTACAAACAAAACTAAAAGATTAAAAAAAATAAACCCCCTTCCAAAATGTTGGCTTAGCCATGAAGAATAGGTCGGCCCGCTCTTAATAAATTTGCCCGATGGTTCCCTCTTTTGCTCTGGAAGTTGAAAATGGCAGCAGCATTACAAATGCTAGGGTTTCTGGAAATTTTGAGTTCCTTTGCATCGAGTTTCTCTGCAGACCCGAATAAGTTGAATTTGCCTTCTAGCTTGACTCTGCAAAGCTCTTTCTCCTTTCTCAATCCAAACAAGTAAGCTTTCTGATTTGAAATTATGGTTTTGATTTTGCTGTCGAAAAATGTTGGATGAATGTCGATGACGAAATCGTGTGTATTTATAGGGGTTATGAAACCCTAGTTCTCTGATTTCCAATAGAGACTTGCCCGATTTTGATTGTGGAATATTCGAATCGAATTTTATTTTTCCTGTGAAATTTTATTGTCCAATTTTGAATTGGTTTTGAAAAATTTCTGCTTTTATCATTGATTTTCTTTGTTAATTGGAGAATGAAGGATTAAGCCCTTGATTTGTTCATCAACACTTTCTCCACATAATCCGATTGAAAAGGTTTTCCAATTTAAAAAAAACAAATTTTCTTACTGAGTTAATTCCTGCCTAATCACCATTCCAAAAATGATTTAATCCAAATTTCCATTTTCGGTTTAAAAAAAAATCTGGAGAAAGCAGAAATTGTGGCACTGAACACTTTCCACAAATAACATACACACACACACTGATTTCATTTAGCATAGAAATATTTCATGTTTATTTCCATCTGCCAAGTCACTTGCCATACATTCATTCATGCCTTACTTCATAGTACTCTTTCAACAAAACAGTTATCATTGTCCTGCTGTATGTTTTGTTGCAAACACATTTGAAGTATTTTGTACACTCATTCCTCGTTCCACCACTATGTACTTGTTTGCATCATTTACACTGGACTGAACTGCACACATGTTTGTAAACTATACTGCCATGCATCACAACTCTGTAACTGTTTCATTTTGGACACTTGGGTTTGCTTGAGTTTACATTGTATAGTCCCTGACCTGGTATAAAGTGATCTGCCACCTTATTCATGCTATGTTGTGCACTTCCATGGTTGTACTGATCTGCTTCATATGTTTGATCTGCCTCTTTGCTTGACCAATGGTTCATTCGCCAATATAGTTGTATGCTACATCTCCATGCTTGCTGAACCTTCACTTTTGCATCTACCATCCCGTGTTTTGTGCATGTACATTCACACTTTCAAACTGTCTGCATTTAGTTTGTAGCTTTGTTCACTTGAGCTGTTTGGTTGTCCATGCATGCTCCATGTTGATCTGGACTTTGTAGATTTCTTTAGCACCCATGTATAGTTGCACTATGCCATCTTGTTTCACATGCTGTTTGATATTCATCACTGTCTTGGTCCATGCAATGTTGTGTTCATATGTTGACTTGCTGAGTAGATGTTGCATTACCCTTGCTTGTCTCCATGAATTCGGCTTTGACCATCACCTTGTATGCTGACCTGAACTATGTGCACACCAAAAATTGCTAGTCCATACTGCTTCAATTTCCTTGCTTGATACTTTGTTGATCTGCCACCTTTGTGTACACATCTGCCATGTAGACACACTGCACCAAGTAATTTGCCTTGTACCCCATGCTGCATTGCATTTTTATGATCTGAAATTTGAACTACCACTTCTCTTTTGGTTTTTTTTGACCTGTCTTGTATATGTGACATTGAAAAAAAAACAGCAGACAGACTGTACTGTGTCGGGGCTGGTCAGAATCAGCTGGGTTTGATGCTGGTTCTGATCAGCAAACCAGTATGGTTATGGCGAGGCTGATCAAGTCAGAAAGATGATGAGAAAAATACACAGAGAATCTGAGACAAATAAAAAAATAAAATTTTATTTGTTCAGTGTCTATTTTTAGTTTTAGTCTACCGTGTGTATTTCTTTTCTATAACAGGTTTCAGGATGATGCATCAGGAGCAAGACAAAAAACTGGGACATTAAGAGTGTGTAGATTAAGCAAAAACCTGGTTATGTAAATGAGTATGAGAGGAGTAGTTTATGTAGCGTAAAAAACAATTGTATTTATATTTTGTATAGTGGAGAGTTCAAAAGAAAAATGTATTGTTTAGATTATGAAATAAAAATATAATTTTCTGAGTAGAAGCACTATTATACAAACAATATTTTTACTTCAGTATGATGTGAAAAACAGTGAACAATACAATTTTAAACACATTAAAAAGAATATGTTTGTTATCATCAAACAAAAAATCACAGGTTCAACAATCTCCCCCTTTTGATGATGAGAAACATACTTGAGATTTTGAATACAGCAGAATGTGTTTGAATATGAACTCCCCCTATATATGTGCTCCCCCTATAAATGTGAACAGACATAAATAAATTTGAAAAAAAATGAGAATAATTAAACACTTAGCATTAATGGTAAAATAAAATCTATAGATGTTTGTATTTGTATCAAAATCTTAACTCCTTCTGCCCCTTTGAAATCATCAAAAGATGAACACGGTTGGACGTATGCAAAGGATATGGACCGCAGTAAGAGATCAAGCCATTTGACAGAATCAGAAACCACAACCCCCCAATCAATCAAAAAAAATCATAATAATCCATACGATAGGAATACATTTCATAATTTAGAAGATGGAATGCAAAGTTAGTTATCATATACCAGGGAGGATTTTATATATTATTATATCTATATATACAATATTTTATTCTTTATATATATATATATATATATATATATATATATATATCAAGAGCAAACTAACCACGCATAACCAGAGCTTGGATTTTTAAATGGGATTAGTTGCAGCATGAAATTAAATAAGTAAACTCATGACCATGCATGACCAGAGCTTGGATTTTTAAATGAGGTCAAAGAAATACTTATTATTATTATTATTATAATATATATACAAAATCCCCTTAATAAATAAAAACAATAATGATTGATAGAAGGATGATAGAGATGGAGATGGATGTGAAAAGAATTCCTAAATTACTCATATTATAAAATATATTCAATCAATTCAGGGTTATAGAGAAGCTTTCATCCATTTCATATTCTGAAATCTAACATAGTCACAATTTTATTATAAATGTTCAAAATAAACTGTTCTTTTCTTGATGATTTGAAGATTGGATTAGTTTGCCAGAAAATGAAATCAATAACAGAACATCTTAAGAAATAATTTACCCAAAAATGCAAAGAGATTAATTAATTTCTATGATTCCAAAATCCAATCATAATCTGTAAAATCTATCTTCAACAAGGGGTTTAGTAAAAATATCCGCAAGTTGGGATTCAGTTGGAATAAATTCCATACAAATGTCCTCACTAGCAATATGATCTCTAGTCAAATGGTGTCTCACATCAATGTATTTTGTGCGTGAGTGATGTACAGAATTATTTATAGATCTATTGCACTGTTACTGTCACATTTCAAAGGAACTTATTTATAGAATAGGCCAAAATCAGATAGAGTTTGCATCATCCATAAAATCTGTGCACAACAACTTCCTAATGCAATATACTCAGCTTCAGTGGTGGATAATGCAACACAATTTTGTTTACGAGTTAACCAAGAAACAAGAGAATGTCCTAGCATGAAACAAGTTCCACTAGTGCTCTTCCTATCAGTGAGTGAGCCAGCATAATCAGCATCAGTAAAACCAACTAAATCAAAATTGCCATAAGATGGATACCACAAGCCAAGTTTTGGTGTGTGCAACAAATACCTCAGAATTCGTTTTGTAGCTTTTAAATGAGATTCTTTTTTATTAGATTGAAAACGAGAACATAAGCAGAGAGAAAACATAATATCGGGTCTAGAAGCAGAGAGATAGAGAAGTGAACAGATTATACCACGATATTTTTTCTGATCAACAGCAACACCGTTTTCATATTTGTCAAGTTTAGTTGTTGGGCTCATTGGTGTTCTCATTCGTTTTGCATCTTCAACTCCAAATTTCTTCAATAGCTCCATTACATACTTGGTCTGAGAAATGAAGATTCCTTTGTTGCTCTGCTTGATTTGAAATCCAAGAAAGTATTTTAGCCCTCCAACTAAGCTCATCTCAAATTTGTCCTGCATGACTTATTCAAATTTCTCACACAAAATATCATTAGTAGCACCATAAATGATATCATCAACATAAATCTGAACGATTAAGAAATCATTACCATCATGTAATAGAAATAGAGTAGTGTTAGCACATCCTTTTTTAAAACCATTTTCCAAAAGATATGAACAAAGACAGTCATACCAAGTTCGAGGAGCTTGCTTAAGACCATATAATGCTTTTTCTAGTTTGTACGCATGATTTGGAAATTCATGACTCTCAAAACCAGGGGGTTTTTCAACAAAAACTTCTTCTTTCAGCTCACCATCCAGGAAGGCACTCTTAACATCCTTTTGCTTAAGTTTAAAACCTTTAAAACATGCAAAACTTAGCAAAATTCTAATTGTTCTAATATAGAAACTGGAGCAAATGTTTCATCAAAATCAATGCCATCAATTTGATTGTATCCCTTAGCAACCAACCTAGCTTTGTTTTTAATTACATTTCCAGATTCGTCAAGTTTATTTTTAAACACCCATTTTGTTCCATCAACTGGATAGTCTTTTGGCCTAGGCACCAAATTCCACTCTCAAACTGGTTAAGTTCCTCTTGCATAGCTAAAATCCACGATTCATCATTAAGAGAAATATCATACGAACTTGGTTCAATTTCAAAAATGAAAGCACTGTGAATACAAAAAGCACAAACATTTTTATTGAGAGAGGAACGGGTGCGAACCTCGGCTGTTGGACTTCCAATAACTAAATCTGGAGGATGATTGGGTTTGAATTTCATCTTCTTAGCTTTAGCTGTTACGACTTCTTTGTTGTTTGCCTCAACTTCATTGCTTTCTTTTTCATCTTCTTGCATACCACCTTCATCTTTATAAAATTCTGAAGCTATCTCCAAGTCTGATTCGTTGAACTTCACAGTAATGGTCTCCACAATTGTTCTTGATTACTTATTGAAGATTCTGTAAGCTTTGCTCCTTGAAGAATAACTCATGAAGATCCCATCGACTGTTTTTGGTTCAAACTTTCCAAGCTGATCTCCTGTGTTCAGAATATAACAAGGACATCCAAAAACTCTAAAATATGAGATGTTAGGCTTTTTGTCAAACCACAGTTTATATGATATTTTATTAAGTATTGGTCTAATCATGACTCTATTCATTACACAGCATGAAGTATTAACTGCCTCAGCCCAGAAGGTTTGAGGTAATTTATATTCACATAACATAGATCTAGCCATCTCTTGCAATGTATGATTTTTCCTTTCGACCACCCCATTTTGTTGAGGTGTTCGAGGAGCGGAAAATTCATGTTTAAAACCATATTCTTCACAAAAAATTTCAAAACCTAAATTTCCAAATTTACCTCCATGATCACTTCTCAAGGTTTTAATTGAAACACCTTTTTCATTTTGAACAAGTTTTGAAAACTTTGAAAAATAATCAAACGTTTCAGACTTTTGGCTAGAAAATAAACCCATGTAAATCTAGAGTAATCATCAACCAATACATAACAATAACGTTTACCATTTAAGCTAGCAATATCAGTTGGTTCAAACAAATCCATATGAATCAATTCAATAACACGTCAAGTACTAACAACATTTTTTAGATGAAATGACGAACGACTAAGTTTAGCCATGGAGCAAGCCTTACATAATTTGTTATTTTTAAATTTTTGATGAGGTAAACCTCTGACAAGCTCATTTGTTTCTAGTTTTTCAAGGAGATGCATACTAGCATGTGCTAGTCTTCTATGCCATAGAACTGCCTCTTCTTCAGTGGCAACCAAACATCTAGAAACAGTTACATCATCAAAAGAGAGCGTGTAGATATTTCCTTTTCTTTTGCCAGTAAAAACAACTTTTCCAGTGGATGTATCGATGATCTTGCAAATTTCACTGTCAAAAACTACATTCATTCCTTGTCACATAGTTGGCTTTTGGAAAGAAGATTGTTATACAAGTTATCAACATATAAGACATCAGCTAAGGCAAAAATGCTGTTACCTAATTTTCCCTTACCAATAATCTTACATTTGCTGTGGTCACCTAATGTCACACTCCCACCTTTATATCTTTCTAGGCTAAGGAACAACCTCTTGTCTCCTGTCATATGTCTGGAGCAACCTGAATCCAAATACCATTTTTATTGCTCCTTAGCCCGCCAACATACCTACACAAGAAGAGAAAAAGATGACCTAGAAACGTTCCTAGGTCCACAAATATCAGTGATTGAAGTATGATGAAAGCAAGAATCTTTTGGAATCGATATTTGTTTTGTTCTCTTATTTGTGTTCCAAAATTTATGGTAATTATGTGCCAAGTGTTTAGGAACCCAAACTATAGCGAATTTCCTGATTTTATCTTATTCTTGCAATTTTCAAAATTATGGCCAATTTCCTCACACTTTACACACTTAGGAAAGATGCTTTTACCTTTTGCATTGTCAATCATAGTCACATCATTTTGTACTTTACCAAAACCTAGTCCTTTTCCATTGTTAGCAAACAATTGGTTTCCTAGCAGCATTTTGAAAGATGTTTGTCCAATTGACAACTTATTTAAGGTGACTTCAAGATTCTGAACTTTGGTTCTTAGTGCTGTATTTTCGTCCACAAGTGAAGTGCATCTTTTAATAAAATTCGCTCTCTTAATCTCATAAGTTTCTTTCAAAGTTAAATTTTCTTTTTTAAGATTTTCAATGGTGGACTTGAGAGTCGATAGTACTAAATTTTTTGCCTTAAGTTTTTCGACTTTTGTTTCTAGTGTATCAATGATTTCTGAAAGATGTTTACACATTAAAAACAAATCATCATAACTGTATACCTCAGTCGATTCCTCTCTATCATCTTCTAGATCAGATTTTTCCACGAAGCAAAGGTTACTTTCTTCCTCGCTGCTATCCGAGTCTTCTTCTCCTTCCTTGTCATCCCAAGTTATAGAAAAGGCTTTCTTTTTCTTCTTGTTTCTTTTGTGCTGAAGAAGGGGACAGTTTGGTTTCAGATGTCCAGGCTTCTGGCAATTATAGAAAAGTGGTTCCTCATCTGAATTGTCAAAGTTCTTCAGCTTGTTGGATTTTGGTTTGTTTCTTCGAGGTTTGAATTTGCTCCACTTTGTGATTTGTCTGACGGCCATTGCAAGATGTTCGATGGGGTCTTCGCCATCGTTGTTGACAGTATTGGACAAAGAAATTGACTTCTTCTTCAGATCAGAGTTGTTGCGATCTTCTTGTGATTTTAGCTCCATTTCATACGTCAACAGATTTCCAACAAGCTCTTCCATGCTCAGTTTACTCAGATCCTTTGACTCTTGAATAAATGTGACTTTCGCCTCGACATTCATTGGCAGAACATGCAGAATCTTTCTGACAAGTTCAACTTCAGTAAAAACTTTTCCAAGGGCTCTAGCATTGTACACTAGCACAGAGAAACGTCCATACATGTCTTTGATACTCTCATCCTTCTGCATAGTGAAGTTTTCATACTCATTGCTAAATAGAGCAAGACGTGATTCTTTCACTTGCGACGTTCCTTCGTGAGTGACCTCCACTGTATGCTAGATTTCCTTAGCTGTTTTACAATGAGAAATTCTGTTATATTCAGTTTTATCTAAGGCGCAAATCAAGGCACTCATGGCTTTGTAATCAATAGAGTACAATTTCTTATCATTCGCATCACACTTATCTTTTGGTTTAAGCATTTCACTTTCATTAACAAATACAACGGGTGGTTTATAACCAGTTTCAATTATATCCCAGACATCATAGTCAATTGACACAAGATAGATTTTCATTCTAGCTTTCCAATACGTGTAATCACTACCGTTGAACATGGGTGGTCTGGCAATAGATTGTCCCTCAGAAAAAACATTATTCATTGATATCATGTCTCTAGAGTTAAATAAACACCGGCTCTGATTCCAATTGTAGGATCAATATTAACCCTAGAGGGAGGGGGTTGAATAGGGTTTATCAATAATTTAAACAATCACAAAGAAATAAAAATTGTAGTAAAGGAAAATCACACGCAAAGATACCCAACTTCGGCAAACTGTACCTACTGCTGCCTTTCTAATATCTCTACTAGGAGTTACAAATAGATCTCGCTTACAATCCTATGTAAACTCGCAGCGCCTGCTCCTGTCTAACCCTAAGCTCAAAATCCTAGACTGGCCTGTGTACCCTAGACCAGATTTTCCCATACTACAAACCAGTAATCTGTATACCCTAGTTTTAAAATGAAAACAAAAAAAAACAAGAATTGTTGTTAAAGGAATTACAAACAAAACTAATAGATCAAAAAAATAAACCCCTTCCAAAATGTTGGCTTAGCCATGAAGAATAGGCCGACCCGCTCTTAATCAATTTGCCCGATGGTTTCCTCTTTTGCTCTAGAAGTTGAAAATGGCAGCAGCATTACAAATGCTAGGGTTTCTGGAAATTTTGAGTTCCTTTGCTTCGAATTTCTCTGCAGACCCGAAACAGTTGATTTTTCCTTCTAGCTTGACCCTGCAAAGCTCTTTCTCAATCCAAACAAGTAAGCTTTCTGATTTGAAATTAAGGTCTTCATTTTGCTATCAAAAAATGTTGGATGAATGTCGATGATGAAATCGTGTGTATATATAGGGGTTCTGAAACCCTAGCTCTCTGATTTCCAATAGAGACTTGCTCGATTTTGATTGTGGAATATTTGAATTGAATTTTATTTTTCCCTTAAAATTTTGTTGTCCAATTTTGAATCGGTTTTGAAAACTTTCTGCTTTTATCATTGATTTTCTTTGTTAATTGGAGAATGAAGGATTAAGCCCCTGATTTGTTCATCAACATTTTCTCCATATAATCTGTTGAAAAGGTTTTCCAACTTTAAAAAAAATCTTACTGAGTTAATTCCTGCCTAATCACCATTACAAAAATGATTTAATCCAAATTTCCATTTTTGGTTTTAAAAAAAAATCTGGAGAAAGCAGAAATTGTGGCATTGAACACTTTCCACAAATAACACACACACTGAATTCATTTAGCATAGAAATATTTATTGTTTATTTCCATCTGCCAAGTCACTTTCCATACATTCATTCATGCCTTACCTCATAGTACTCTTTCAATAAAACAGTGATCATTGTCTTGCTGTATGTTTTGTTGCACACACATTTGACGTACTTTGTTACACTTATTCCTAGTTCCACCACTATGTACTTGTTTGCATCATTTACACTGGACTGAACTGCACACATGTTTGTAAACTATACTGCCATGCATCACAACTCTGTAACTGTTTCATTTTGGACACTTGGGTTTGCTTGAGTTTACATTGTATAGTCCCTAACCTGGTATGAAGTGATCTGCCACCTTATTCATGCTATGTTGTGCACTTTCATGGTTGTACTGATCTGCTTCACATGTTTGATCTGCCTCTTTGCTTGACCAATGGTTCATTCCCCATTATAGTTGTATGATGCATCTCCATGCTTGCTGAACCTTCACTTTTGCATCTGCCATCCCCCGTTTTGTGCATGTACATTCACACTTTCAAACTGTCTGCATTTAGTTTGTAGCTTTTTTCACTTGAGCTGTTTGGTTGTCCATGCATGCTCCATGTTGATCTGGACTTTGTAGATTTCTTTAGCACACATGTATAGTTGCACTATGCCATCTTGTTTCACATGATGTTTGATATTCATCACTGTCTTGGTCCATGCAATGTTGTGTTTGTATTCTGACTTGCTGAGTAGATGCTGCATTACCCTTGCTTGTCCCCATGAATTTGGCTTTGACCATCACCTTGCAAGTTGACCTGAACTATGTGCACACCAAAAATTGCTAATCCATACTACTTCACTTTCCTTGCTTGATATTTTGTTGATCTGCCACCTTTGTGTACACATCTGCCATGTAGACACACTGCACTAAGTAATTTGCCTTGTACCCCATGCTGCATTGCATTTTTCTGATCTGAAATTTGCACTACCACTTCTCTTTTGGTTTTTTTTGACCTATATTGTATATGTGACACTGAAAAAAACCAGCAGACAGACTGTACTGTGTCAGGGCTGGTCAGAATCAGCTGGGTTTGATGCTGGTTATGATCAGCAAACCAGTATGGTTATGGCGAGGCTGATCAAGTCAGAAAGATGATGAGAAAAACAAACAGAGAATCTGAGACAAATAAAAAATAATTTTTTTCTTCAGTGTCTATTTTTAGTTTCAGTCTACTGTGTGTATTTCTTTTCTGTAACTGGTTTCAGGATGATGCATTAGGAGAAAGACACAAAACTGGGACAGTAAGAGTGTGTAGATTAAACAAAAAGCTGGTTATGTAAATGAGTATGAGAGGAGTTGTGTATGTAGTGTAAAAAACAATTGTATTTATATTTTGTATAACAGAGAGGTCAAAAGAAAAATGTACTATTTAGATTATGAAATAAAAATATAATTTTCTGTCTAGAAGCACTATTATACAAACAATATTTTTATTTCAGTACGATGTGAAAAATAGTGAACAGTACAATTTTAAACACATTAAAAAGAATATGTTTGATATCATCAAACAAAAAATCATAGGTTAACACCACTGGTTTCTTTCAGACCCAGAATGGACTTGTGAATGGATTATGTCTGACATTGTATTTCGTTCTATATTGATTGATTTATATTAAATATATATCTGTTTGGTGGCGGAGAATTTACTCTCTTGCTTAACACCCTTCTCTGAGACATAAGAACTCAGAGGTTATATACTGATAGACATCAGTTGTATGGCATGAATTGACAATGTGGCATGTTAGGATGCAAATGATCAAGGCTTTTGTTGAAAATTGTTGTAATATTAATGAAATATTATCATTTTTGTATTTTGATGCGTCGTGTTCTCATAGAAGTCCGCGTTCTTGTTCGGTTTAGGCTAGCCGAGAAGTTCGGATTGCTACATCAAAGGCCAACATACACTCAAATTTTACTCTAAACTTAGAAATTCATACCACGTTTATAGTAAAGCACAAATTCACAAAGAAACGCTGATTAATCAACATACACAACTTGACTAGCCAGAAAATGTGGGATTCAACTCACTTTGATTTGTAGCATCGAATTTACAGTAGTTTGGAGAGAAAGGTTAGACTTTTGAGTCTCTAAATGCCTCGGGAACTTGTAAAAATCCATAATTGTAACATGCAAAACAAGGTGAAATCACAATGAACACATATTCTCAAAACTTGAGAGATTCCATGAAACAAAGTTCCTATTTTATAGTCATTTTCTGTTTGCATTGAGATTAACAAGCTTTCCTTACTTTTATTTTGGATTTTGAGCTTAGTTTATAATTTGGAGAGGGAGATGCAAATATTCTTTCTCAATTAGTTTTTTAAAGGAAGAATAATTTTAAAAGGAAGAAAGTATAGTGTTTTCTCAACTCCAGATCGTTCTTTCACTAATTTGGGTTTTTAGGCCTAGTTAGGACCTAAATCCCCTTAAATTAAGCTAAGTGTTATTAGTTTGGCTAATTTAGGCTATCTTACACTAATTAACAACTTTTAACACATATTTTATATTTTTTAAGCCAATTTGACACCATTCACTTACAATTTAACTTGTGTTAGCTTATAAATTTTGTACTGTTATATTTTATACTTTTTAAAACCATTTAAAAATTATTTTATCATTATCACATAATTTTTTTTATTTGTAGTTAAAACACTTACCTCACATTTCATTTGTTCAAAACTTACACCTTCAACAATCAAATTTGTATAAGACACATAATCTTCAACAAATAGATAAATAAACATTGTTAAAAATATTTTAACACATTAGATATTGATTTTTAATCAATACTCACCTTTTATGAAAACACAGTTTTATACTAAAATTCATTGTTTGATATTAATCTGCAAATTATTGCATTGAGACACCAGAAAATATTTAAACACATATTTTACCATAATTTTCATTATAAAGTTTTCAAAAACTTTATTTTTTTTCTATACTTCAATTAATTAATCAAATATAGGGCAGGCAGTTAGAACCAAGAACCGAAAAGTCGAACCGACCCATAAAGACCCGAACCGAACCGAACCCGATGGGTCTCGTGTCAAGTCTAGATGATGAAAACTACAGTAAAACTCCATCAAACCCAATCGAAACTGACCCGATCTAAAAGAGCTAACCAAAAAGCATTAAAATATATGTGTTTTTAGTGTTATTACCCAATCAAACCCAAATTGACCCGACCCAAAGCTCGGGTTGGATTCAGATTTTTGAAATGTATAATTTGGACCCAACAAAACCCCACCCACCTAGAACTGAGACCCTTTGGGTCGGGTCCGGGTCCATCGGGTCGGGTCTAATTACCACAACCTTTTATTTTTTTTCTATATAATTCAATTCAACCTCAGTCCTACTTAATTACCCGAATTACCATAAGTTAACACAGAAAATTATTATTTAATCAAATTAATGATTAAATAAGTTTATGTTTATTTTTCTTGATTGGCCAATTCATATTGAATTGAATTACTTCCTTTTGACACAAGTCAACTCTACCCATCATATTTACACATTTTGAACTGTAAAATCCTTTATTTATTCAACTCAAGGAATTTTACGAGTTATTCTCTCCAGATCAAGTATAATCTGACTTAAATCAATATAACACTGCTTAATTAGCTTATATAGGTAATCACGAAACCAGGGTTATTACAGACTTCCTCTTATAAGAATTGTGTCCCGATAATTTCCTAAAGAAGAGTTGTCTTCAACTTGATTTATTTTATCTAAAAAAGAAAATAAATAAGCTTGAATAAGACTTCTCACCCTCGACACTAGAAGATAAAAATCAGGATAAGATAGCTTGATAATTTTTCTTGTTTTCCAAGTGTACTTATTGGGAACATCGGACCATTGAATCTTCATGAGCAACACGTTCTTGTTTCAATGGGATTTAACCTCCGAAGAAAGTGTAGGCATAGGATGTTGCAAAATGGATAAGTCAGGTGAGATCTTAAGATTCTCTAAAATACGAGAATCAACAACGAAATCTGAATCAAAAGGACGCATCTGAAGATGTTATACATGAAACTGTTGAATCTCGCTACATAGCGTTTTGACTATGACAACTATACATAAGTATATAAATTATCGTCTAACCTTGTTTTGCAGGAAGATATTCGACAAACAGATTCAAGAACACCAAATTGAAGATTGAATATGTTATAAAGGTCTGTTAGTCCTAGATATTCATGTTAAAGTCTTCCTCGATGATTACACACACACATATCACATATATATGTTTTCATATTAAAAAGAGGCAAGGAATATATTTTACCCAGAAAACAGACGTCTGATTTAATTCAGACAGACGTCTGTTTGGTGAGATAAAATTCAAATTTAACATAATATTCAAATGTCTTTTATGAATATTTCAGACGTCTGAATCTACTATGAAATGTACTATTTCTTTGTTGTTCCACTTTTCGAAACAAAACAGACATCTGAATAATATTTTCAGACATCTGAAGTACGAAAGGTTGCAACTTATTATGAAGAGTCATGACTCTAAATCATTTCTTTTGATGAATTCTCTTCATGATAAGTTACAACTTTTTGTACATTATAAATAGAGACTTGATTTACTTCTCAAATCACCGAATTTCATTCTATCTTTCTCTATATTATTCAAAGCACTATAGTTTTCAAAAACCATACTATACTCAATATTATTCTCTATAATCTTTCACGAACTTCATGTTTATCATCAAGGAAAGACTATAGGAAGGGTGTACTATATATCGACATATTAGTGTTAACAAGTACACAAACAAGTCATCAATCATTCTGTATTATAAAAGACCTCTTCAGTGGTTGAGGCAAGAAATCCCGTTCAGCAGTTTGGGTAATTTTGTACCTATTCCTCCGGGTGAAGTGAGGGTTTTAGTGTTAGTGAAATACTAGAAGTGAGTATGGGACTGGACGTAGGACAATGGTCCGAACCAATATAAATCGACTGTGTAATTTGTTTCTTTCTACTCTAAAATATACATTACATCGCATTATCCATTCTACACGATCCTATTATCATACAGCCTCTTTCAATTGGTATCAGAGCAAGGCCATCCTAAAACCGTAACACCGTTATTCGATATTTTGATTAAATGGAGACTAACCCAAGTACTAGCTCAACTACTTTTACTGAAGGACAATCTAAAGACCACCTTTATTCAATGGACTACACTATAACTACTAGGCTATAAGGATGAGGATTTATATGCAAGCAAGTGGTTTTAATGCATGGAATGCTACACAAAAAGAATTTACGCCACCTACAACCGAATATTCAGCTTGGACAACAATTCAAAAAGAAGAGGCTAATGCAAATGCAAAAGCTATGAACATGCTATACTGTGCATTAGATAGAAATGAATTCAATCGTGTTAGCATTTGTACACCAGCATATCAAATATGGGAAACACTCAAGACCATCCATGAAGGAACAAACAAAGTCAAGCAAACTAAAATTTCAATGCTTAAAAACCAGTTCCAGAACTTCAAGGTGAAACAAAATGAAACTGTCAATAAAATGTACTTAAGACTTCAAGACATTATACATGCATTGATAGGACTAGGAGAAAAATATAGTGATTTTGACATCGTTTGAAAAGTACTAAATTCTCTGATTGACAACTGGAAAAGAAAAGTACTAGCCATTGAAGAAGCAAATGACTTATCAACTATGAAACCAGAAGAGCTAATAGGAAATCTTATGTCTTATAAAGTAAACCTTCAAGCTAAAAAGGAATTAGCTTAGGAAAAGAAAAATGTGGCTTTTCATGCTCATAAAGAGGAATCCGAATCAGAAGACGAAGATCTAGCCTTTATTGCAAAAAAAATTAAGAAATTTCTAAAGTATAGAAAAGGAAATTTCAAAAAGAATATCTCAAACAAACCTTCATCTTCAAAATTGGAATGTTTCAATTGTCATAAGAAAGGTCATATGGTAAAAGACAGTCCAGAAATGAAAGAAAATCAGAAAAACTTCAACAAAATCAAGAAAAGAAAATTCAAGAAGAAAGCTTTTTCTGTTACATGGGATGACTCACAATCAGATTCATCAGATAGTGACAGTGATAGTGAAAGCGAAAATGAACAAGCAAATGTTTGTTTCATGGCACAAGAATCTGAAGTAAGTGAATTATCTTATGAAGAATTAATAGATGTTAATGATGAACTTTTAAATATTATAAAAAATTTAATGAAAAAGATTAAAGAAACTCGTGAAAATCAGAATAAAGCTGAATTTGAAAGAGACATATTGAAAGATGAAAAAATAATTCTGGAAGAAGAACTTGAAAAAGTTCAAAACACTCTTACAAATTCAGATAGTCAACTTTCTCTTTTGAGTCAAGAAATCGAAACTCAAAAGATAAAGAATGACAAAATAAGTTCTGAAAATTAGATGTTGAAAACCAAAGTAAATGAATTATAATTAGAAAATAAAAGTATTCAAACTAAGTTAGAAAACATTTCTAAAAATGTTTCAAATTTTAATAAGGGTAGAGAGAATTTGTCAAGAATCATAGAAAATTCTCGACCTTCTTCAAACAAAAATGGTCTAGGATTTAAAAAGGAATCAAAATTTCCTCCAAAGAAAAATACCCAGCACAAAAGGAAAATTGATTCAAATAAACCTAAACTTATAAAAAGGATTAATAAAATTAAGATATGGGTTCCAAAAACTAACAATAATTTGATTAGAAACAAGCACATTAACTTATTTATGGAATCTGTGCATAATAATATTAATTATATATATAAGGGATACTAAACCCATTTGAGTTTGGCTTCCTAAGACCTAACTCTTAGGACCCTATCAAAAAGTGAGTACCAATGTGCTTATTAATATTTTTTGCAGGTCCCACTCAAAAGGAGAAAATGGATTCTAGACAGTGGTTGCCCAAAACACATGACCGGAGACAAAGATATACTAACCAGTATTTCATACTTTGATGGTGGCTCAGTAACCTTCGGAGATAATTCAAAAGGATTTATCATTGGCAAAGGAGATGTGTGCAACTATGGTATTTCAAATCTACCTTTTATTACTAATGTTTCTTTAGTTAAAAATTTAAAACATAATTTACTTAGTATTAGTCCATTATGTGACAAAGGTTTTTAAATAACATTTTCTGAAAACATATGTAGTATTTTTGACAATGAACAAAATATTATTTTTGAAGGAGATAGATATAGGAATATTTATGTTCTAAATATGAAAATAAATAATAATAAAGAAATGTGTTTAATTGCCAATAACAATGATTCTTGGTTATGGCATAAGCGTTTTTGTCACATAAATTTCAAAACTATACAAAGACTTTCGAAACATGAGTTAGTAAAAGGTCTACCTAAAATAAATTTTAAAGTAAATAATCTATGTGAAGATTGTCAGATAGGTAAACTAACCAAATCTTCTTTTAAATCGAAAAAGGTTATTTCAACTTTACAACCATTAGAACTATTACATATGGACTTATTTGGTCCTACTCAAGTTCAATCATTAAATCACAATCGTTATATATTTGTAATAATTGATGATTTCTCAAGATATACATGGACTATTTTTATGGAAGATAAAAGTGATAATGTTGGCCATTTTAAAGATTTCATCAAAAAGATTCAAAATTCTAAAGATTTAAAAGTTAAAAACATTCAAAGTGATCATGGTGGAGAATTCGAGAACGAATATTTTGAACATTTTTGTAAAAAGAAAAGAATAAATCATAATTTATCTTTTACTAGAACTCCACAACGAAATGGAGTTGTAGAAAGAAAGAATATAACTTTACAAGAATATGCAAGAATTCTACTTAATGGAAGCACTTTACGTAAACAATTTTGGGTAGAAGCTGTAGCGACTGCTTGTTATATATCAAATAGAATTTCTATTCGGCCTTTAACTAAAAATACTCCTTATGAACTTTTTAATGGAAGAAAACCAAATATTTCATATTTTAAAGTTTTTGCTTCTAAATGTTTCATTCTTAACACTAAAGATCAACTTGGAAAATTTGACGCAAAAGCTGATCACGGAATTTTTGTTGGATATTCAGAACGTAGTAAAGCTTATCGTATTTTCAACAAACATACTAATGTTATAGAAGAATCCTTATACGTATCTTTTGATGAAATTTTTAATAAAAATATAAAGAATAAAGATGATGATGAAATCATTGAAAATATAAATCCTGAAAATACGGAAAATAATACCATAGAACATATCAGAGCACCTCCCAAAATCTTAAGAGATCATCCTACACAAAATATTATTGATGAAATTGACACGCACGTTCGAACAAGAAGTGAATTAAATCAAATGGGTCATGTAGCTTTTATTTCAACTATTGAACCCAAAAATCCAAAGAAGCTTCTACAGATGATTACTGGATTATTGCTATGCAAGAAGAGCTAGACCAATTCGAACCCAATGATGTCTGGGAGCTAGTATCTCGACCGGCTATTGGTACAAAACGAGTACATAAAAACAAGGTGGATGAACTTGGAAACATCACGAGAAATAAATCCAAATTGGTTGCTCAAGGGTACAATCAAGAAGAAGGGATCGATTACGAAGAAACTTTTGCACCCGTAGCGAGACTAGAAGCCATATGCATTTTATTAGCATATGTAAGTTTTCATAACTTCAAACTTTATCAAATGGACGTTAAAAGCGCCTTCTTAAATGGCTTTATTCAAGAAAATGTTTGTAGAACAACCATCGCTATTCATACATGAAAAATATCCAGATTACGTGTATAAACTTAAAAAGGCATTATATGGTTTAAAATAAGCACCTCGTGCTTGGTATGAACGACTTAAAAGTTACTTAATGAATTCTGGTTTTCAAGTAGGAAAAGCAGATCAAACTTTATTTATTAAAAATACAAATGAAGATATTTTAATTGTATAAATCTATGTAGATGATATAATTTTTGGTTCAACTAATGAAAACTTTTGTAAAGATTTTTCTACAATAATGACAAACGAGTTTGAAATGTCCCATATGGGAGAATTATCATATTTTCTAGGATTACAAACTAAACAAATTTCCAGTGGTATTTTTATTTTTTAAGAAAAATATTGTAATAATTTAATTAAACATTTCGGTTTAGACAACACTTTGGGAAAACTAACTCCAATGAGTACGTCAGTTCATCTTGAAAAAGATGAAAAAGGAAAAAGTGTTGATCAAAAATTATATAGAAGTATGATAGGTTCTCTACTTTATTTAACTGCAAGCCGTCCTGATATTATGATGAGTGTATGATTGTGTGCACGATTCCAATCGGATCCCAAAGAGTCACATCTAAGAGCAGTAAAACGGATTTTAAGGTATCTTAATAATACTAAGAACTTCGGTCTTTTTTATCCTAAAGCATATTCATTCGAATTAGTATCCTACAATGATGATGATTTTGGTGCATCACGGATAGATAGAAAAAGTACAAGTGGTACGTGCCATTTCATTGGAAAATCACTTGTATCTTGGTTTAGTAAGAAACAAAACTGTGTGTCACTATCTACATGCGAAACAGAATATATATCTGCTACTTTAGCATGTGCCCAAGTAATTTACATGCAACAAACACTCAGAGATTTTGGAGTTAATTTAACTAAATCAACAATACATTGTGATAATACTAGTGATATAAACTTATCTAAAAATCCGATAAATCACTCCAGAACTAAACATATAGGTATCCGACATCATTTCTTACGGAACAATATAGAAAAAGATATTATTAACTTAGAATACATTTCAACCGAAAACCAGATTGTAGATATTTTTACTAAACCATTATTAGAAAATTCTTTTATTAAATTATGACAAGAATTAGGGATTGTTTCAGTAACAGATATATAACTCTACATATTTTTTTCTCTTAAAATCAAGTATGTTTTTTTTTTAACTTACTACCTATTTTTAGCCATTTCCTAAAAACCCTTTCAACACTCAATTTCTTTATGGCTATAGACTTCTGAAAATTTTAACCACAAATTCCTTAATTGCTTTTCGTATATAAACCTATGACTTACTACAAACTTACAAAGACAAACTTCAACCTTAAAAAACTCAACTACAAACACTATGTCTTCAAGTAACTCCAACTCTTCAATCAGTATAACCTTCACATTGGATAACTCTTCCTATTCTCCTCAACTTCCAACACCTACACCTAGAAATGAACCGCAATACCGTTGGGGGAACTATCACACTGGATTTACGCCTGAAGCAAAGAAAGCTAAAAGAGCTTTATTCTCATCTCTGGATACGAAACGAAAAATAGATGATCTCTATCACTATCAGACAGAACAAATAGCACTACAGAAGGAGTTATATTTTGAACAGAAAGTGACATCGACTCGCTTAAGCCTTCTCGTAAAAATGATATACAAATTTTGTTGTTCAAAAGAAAAAGATGTTGCCTCACCTTTACCAACTACGCCAAATCCTATTGATCCATCTTCCTCTTACCGAACTAACAATGATCCATTAAATCCAATAATGAAATATTACACCTTCTCACCTCAACGACCATCGTATGATCCAAACTCATGGGATAGAAATTACCAAGCTAATGAAGGAAAGAGTCCATCAACACCTAGGAAGACACCACCTTCTAAGAATTAAAAGTATCATTTGTTTTATATATTTCTATATCTAACTTGTTATTTACTTCTTATATATTAAATAAAAAATTGATTGTGCAAACATCTTACAAAACAGACGTTTGAGAAAAACAAAACAGACGCCTGACTACAACTGAAGATTAAAATTTACTTTTAAACCAGACGTCTGCAA
This sequence comes from Allium sativum, assembly GCA_030737875.1. Taxonomy (NCBI): domain Eukaryota; kingdom Viridiplantae; phylum Streptophyta; class Magnoliopsida; order Asparagales; family Amaryllidaceae; genus Allium; species Allium sativum. The sequence goes on along the minus strand of CM060913.1, from coordinate 413,638,210 downwards.
CAAATAAAATAGACTTCTGAAATGGTATCAAAATTAACTACACACTTGCGGGTTCAAAATTTTCTAAAAACAGACGTCTGGCATGGTATTTCAGATGTCTGACTAGATAGAAAGAATCATTTACTCCAGAATCAGACGTATGAACCAAAAATAACAGACGTCTGAAACTTCCCACTTTAAAACTAATTCTTCTCGGGTTCAAAAATGACCAAAAGCAAACATCTGTTTTATTGAATCAGACGTCTGACCTGTAGGTGACGTGTTTTTCAAAGAGACATATGACTCCTCCTAATCATCACAACCATTCATTTTCACATCTTTTTAATTTTACCTCTTCATCCTTTTTTACTTCCTTTATAAACCCTAGCCCCCAAAATCAAAGATTACCACAAAAATTTCATCTTCTCAACAACAAATCATGACACATAGAGGAAAAAGAACACGTGAAGAAGAATCTCTTCCACCTTCTGAAGATCTATTCCAAAAGTGGCTTTGGGATGATACTGCAAAAGCTAGGTATAAAGCAATGAAGGATTCAAAGTTCTTTGAAGGTTCTTTTGTCAAATTCGAGGCTTTTTCAAATTATCGCATCCTACACTATGCTAGACATTTCCTCTTTGAATCAATTGTTGATTATAACAAAAACAATGTCAAAATCTACCCTCTTTTAGTCAAGTTACTTCTAGCAAATCTAAACCTTGATCATACCAAGCCTCAAGTTAAAAAGGATAAGATTTGGTCATGGGTATGTGGAAAGCATGTGCTTATAACATTACAACAATTAGGCCAAATTCTAGAATGTGCATGGCAAGGATTGGATATAGACATAATAGAAGTAGATATGTCTACACGAGATGAGGTTTCACATCAATTTCTATCCGATAATCTCATTAATATGCAATAACTTACCTTGACTCATCTCTGACCACAAGATCGTCTACTTAATCGCATTCTTGTACGCACCATCCAACCTCAGAAAGGTAGTTAAGAAAAAGTTACAAAAGGGATTTTCAAGCTTTCTATGCTTTATACTCCTACAAACAAATCAGTTGGGCCAAAATTATCATGGACAAATGGACCGACATCACGTATAAGCGCAAATACAAGACTCTACACTATGGTGCTTACATTACATGCATTCTTGCAGCTTGTGAAATCAACTTACCAAACATCCCTTCCTTAACCATCAAAGAAATTGGCCCCAAAACCTTGAAGCTTATGGATATCCCTCAAAATCCCGCTACTTTAGAATTTATGTCATTCAAAACTTGGACTGAACATGTAGCCGCCAATCCAGAAACAATTATTTCTGAACCTTCTCACTGTCGCCAAGTTAGAGAAGAAGAAGAAGATAACAATATTCATGTTATTTCGCCTGTAACTTCTTCCAAACAAGCCGTCATAATGGTATCCCAAAACCAAGCCAAACTTCATAAAGAATTAAAAAATTGTCAGAAACAAACAACTAAGAAGTTTGAGTCTATCAAAGAATTCTTGAATAAAATTTGGGAAAAAGTCTCTTGCACTGGCACTTCTTCGAGCCAAGCTCAAGCTCCAGCTCCATTTCAATGGACCTCAAGCTCCGAAGAACTTCCCGATTCTAAAGAAGGCTTTCCCAAGGATGGTGGGATGACTATTGAAGCATCTACTTCAGAAGGATGGTAAGCGTGGTTGACGATATGCTAGTCTAAGTATTTTGCTTAAAAACTCTTTAACTATCTCAATGGTTTGTAATATTCTTTTGGTACTTCTCTTTATGTTTCGCACAAAAACTCTAAGTATGTGATGTTCTATGTTATGTACGATGGTATGCTTATCTATGTTTTCTTGTCTGTTTCTGTGTATGTTTGTGTGTATGTACTTAAGCTCTTTAATAAGTATTCCTTTTTGTCAAATGACAAAGTGGGAGAAACAAGTGACATTATGCACATATTGACAGGGGGAGCTTATATAGTTGTCATTATTCAAAAAGGGGGAGATTGCTGAATCTTGCTATATAGCGTTTTGACTATGATAACTATACATAAGCATATAAACTATCATATAACCTTGTTTTGTAGGAAGATATTCGACAAACAGATTCAACATCAAATTGAAGATTGAATATATTATAATGGTCTGTTAGTCCTAGATATTCATGTTAAAGTCTTCCTTGATGATTACACACACACATATAACATATATATGTTTTCATATTAAAAAAGGCAAAGAATATATTTTAACTAGAAAACAGACGTCTGATTTAATTTAGACAGACGTCTGTTTGCTGAGATAAAATTCAAATTTAACATAATATTCAGACGTCTGTTCTGAATATTTTATACATCTGAATCTGCTATGAAATGTACTATTTCTTTGTTGTTCCACTTTTCAAAACAAAACAAACATCTGAGTAATATTTTCAGACATCTGAAGTACGAAAGGTTGCAACTTATTATGAAGAGTCATGACTCTAAATCATTTCTCTTGATGAATCCTCTTCATGATAAATTACAACTTTTTGTACATTATAAATAGAGACTTGATTTACCACTCAAATCACCGAATTTCATTCTATCTTTCTCTATATTATTCAAAGCACTCTAGTTTCCAAGAAGCATACTATACTCAATATTATTCTCTATAATCTTTCATAAACTTCATGTTTATCATCAAGGAAAGACTATAAGAAGGGTGTACTATATGTCGACATATCAGTGTTAACAAGAACGCAAACAAATCATCAATTATTCTATATTATAAAAGACCTCTTCAGTGGTTGAGGCAAGAAATCCCGTTCAGCAGTTCGGGTAATTATGTACCCTATTCCTCCGGGTGAAGTGAGGGTTTTAGTGCTAGTGAAATACCAAAAGTGGGTATGGGACTGGACGTAGGACAGTGGTTCGAACCAGTATAAATCGACTGTGTGATTTACTGCTTTCTACTCTAAAATATAAATTACATCGTATTCTCCATTCTACACGATCCTATTATCATATAGCCTCTTTCAGAAACATGTCATGGATATTAGAAAATTGGGCAGGAAGTGCCTCCCGATATGCTACAAGACTTATATGTTCAGTGATAAGAAATGACCTTATGTATCTAGGAGTCAACTTCCAGTCTAACTGAGACGTAAAACCCCCTTCAAAGGGGATGCAGGAATATAAACAAGATAACTATTGGAGAACTCTAAAGGCTTCATATGGTTGCTTGCATATGATTTTTGTCTACTCTGAGCCTCTTTCATTCTCGAATAAGATTAATCTTTTCTAAAGCTTCACGAACTGAGTTGAGGCCTAATATCAGGTTCTCCTTGATTCTCCTCGCACTCTAGCCAATAAGAAGGTGATCGACATGGCCATCTGTATACGGCTTAGAATGGAGCTATACCGATATTGGACAAAAAGCTAATACTACATGTGAACTCGACAAGAGGTAAGTAGTCTTCCTAAGTATCATCAAAATCAAGAATGCGTGCACGAAGTATATCCCCGATGATATGATTCACCTGCTTAATCTGTCTATCAGATTGTGGGCTGTATGCAATGCTGAAGCTAGGCTTTGTGCCTTAAGCTTCCTGAAGATTGTGCAAGAAACTACTCATGTAAAGCGGGGCACAAACAGACAATCAAACTAGAAATACCGTAAAGCCTCACAATTTACTTAATATAAAATTTTGATAGAAGAGATGTCATCCTAGCATGTGTAACACCCTGTAATCTTATAACAGATTAAGATGATAAACTAAAGAATAATTAATTAAATAGTGGGAATTAAGTGAAACGGATGGCGCTGTTGCGTTCGTCTAGGATTCTACTTAAGGTAGACACCAAATTTGCGTAAAACGGACGTTGTATGAAGAAGATATTAAGGTTTGAAGTTTGTGTGTGCATAATATACATATATATATATATACATAACAAGTCAAAACCGTTCAAACAAGTTCAAAATCAGAAGCGGGAAGTCTGGGAGGGATTTGGACCCATCGGGGGTCGACATACCCTAGGGGTGTCGACCCGTGGGTCGACACCATATGGAGGGTGTCGACACCCCCCATATCCAGGAAAAGTACACTTCTACGTATGTGGACTTCTTTTCTGACCTGATTCGTGAACCCTAAGCTATAAATAAGACCCTTTATCATTGTTTTATTCACACAAAAACAATGGAGAACTAGATGCTATCTTTGACCAGATTAAATCAAGCTTTTTCTTCTTCAACAATCAAGTCATTTAAGTTTAGACATCTGTGATTCAACATCTGCAATCCCTCTTCTATTTCTTAGATCCAGTCATAGTGAGTCTACGTTATTTTTAGACATGAATACTTAAAAGATAATCTTAACATGTTTATGAATTAGATCTAAGTCTATGACAAGTTGAATCATATCAGATCTGTCATAACCTGTGTATCTAAGTTATTTTGACATAACTATGGATTAGATCCAAGCCTATATCTATATATCATGTCAGATCTGCCATTATTTGTATATCTAATTTAATAATTAGATCTCATCATGCCAGTTTATGATCACGGCACTATGCCTAATCAATTCTATCATTACATGTTCATCACATCTGTTCTTATATGCCTATCTTGTCATTATGCCTAATTCTTTCGCTGTATGCTTATTAATTTCTATGCTTATTTTTGTTGTTATATGTCAATCTTGTTATTATGATCATTTCTTTTTTCTTCCCTTCTTTTTTTCCCTTTTATTTATAGCCAGCCTACTTTCGAGCCTAGGCATCCTGCTGAAATATGTGAACATGTGAAATTGGGAACGAGGGGAAAACATTGAAAGTGGGGCATAACCAGGATTGGGAAATTTGGGTATAAATTGAATTAAATATATGAATATGGATTTGGGGCATAAATCAAATTGTGATTTATATCTTAATTTGGAGCATACGGTACATGATGAATATGACTTGGAAAAGGGGAATAAAAACCTATAATGACAAAAGAGTAATTGGTTAATAATGGAAATGCCTAGAATTACAGTAATTAGAAACTGTAACCGCGCTTAGACATGAAGTTACATTACACTTGTTGTGGAAGTCTGCCCAGAACCGACTGACATATCCAGCGACCACAAGTGGATAATCTAATGTGAGGGTTCTAAGTGCATAAACACGTAACGGGCTAAGACACGAGGTTAAGCCCGACTTGTGAAAGAAGTCTACCCGGAACCGCCCAACATATCTAGCATCCACAATTTGTAGGCTTAATATAGGAGGTCTAGCACATTATAACCATAAATGAATATGGTATTGAACTTGAATACTTAGCCTAGTTGAATCCATAAAGGATTGTATGAACATGTTTGAATTAGTAGAAGGGTTAAGTATATCTTAGGGTGGTAGGTAATATTTATATATATATAAATAGGCTCACAAACTTAACCTGTGGGGTTATGCAATCTTTTACTCTTGTATGGCATGTAATCTTTTTACTCCGATATGGAGTGCAATCATTTTACTCTGGTATGGCATAACCTGTGGAAAACCTAGTAGTGGGGATACAAGCCTAGGTGGAGCATGTATCATCTTGTGTGTGGTGCCCGTTTCAGTCAGTAACCAATATATAAGTATCAAACAAGTACTCCGAACTAGGTTCGGGTCGGGGCACGCTTACTGGGTTGATTGTAAGAGATCCAAACATGGGGGACGACGTGGGCGGCGCATTCCGACCGGGTCATGTGCGTGCATAGGTCCGGGAGAGGAGGCTAAGATGTTGTGACACTAGTAGATATAGTTGTGCACATCCTGAAAATGAAGGGTTACGACTTTAGGGAGTGGTACATCCTACTATGGGGCCAGCACATGGTATCTAGGGAGTCGATCGATTGGGGTAGTAATTAGGGTATATTTAGACTCTGGTAAGTTTAGGAGCCCATTAATAACCTTAGGGGTAACTCCGGTATGTTTATTTGGGCTGCCTATTGAGTGTATGGGGTTAACCTCTCACTAGAAGTACGCCTAAGTCTACCATCTTGAAGTTGTTGGGATCATCTCATTCTGGTTATACTAGTATTGGTGTAGAAAGAGAGAGAAAGAGAAAGTACTAGAGAAGCGTAGTATATTCTATCATGTCTATCCTGGTTTACCTTGCTATACCTGCCATTTGACACTATTATTTCTTATCCACTATATATGCCTGTCATGATGCTTTTACTTATTTATATTCTAAAAGTAACTGGACTCACCAGACTTTATGTCTGACCCATTTTGTTTTCTCTTCTTTCTCTTCTGTTCCCCCCCAGGTCTCAGGGTGGGAATACTCAAGCTTGATCTGGATTCTGCTTTCATTCTGCTTGGAGCTTCTTAAATGTATTGCTCAAGTTCTTATCTTCTCTACTATGACTATGTTTTTAAGGAATTATGCTCTTTTCATTATTATTGTACATTGATGATTTTAGTACAAGACATAAGTTTTAATGATGTTCTGGGTTTTATGCATTTCAGACTTATGATGTAACCATGTTTTGCACCACGCTGTTATCTACTTAATAATTTTTTTAAATTGCACTATTGTTTTATATCTGTCTTGTAATATTTCTGTTTCTGTTTACCTATAATGCTTCATGAAACTTAATGCATTCTCTTAATGAGTGACATTAATGGATGTGGGGTGTCACACTTGGTATCAGAGCTGAAGGTTACCAGATTGGATAAAAGATTTTGAAAATTGTTTCCAAAAAGGTTTTAAAAGAAAGCATTTTCAAAAGAAAAGTCTGTTTTGAAAAACATATTTCCCAAAGCCATATATAACATCTTTCGATTCTCTGTTTGAATCACTTTTTCTTTTCTTTTCAGCATGTCTAGAGAACCTAATATTCCTGAGGCTTTATGATACCAGGCCGGTTCCATCGGTATCTAGAGGCCCTGGCAGCTGCCGGTGGTCAAGCAGACGTTCCTCCCCCAGCTGCACCCTCTGTTCCTCCTCCTCCTCCTCTGCGTGTAGATAATTTCTCTAGGATCTACAAAGATTTCTGTGCTATGGGTGGAAAGCCATTCCGTGGAACCGAGAGTTTCGTAGAGGCAAGGAATTGGCTAAAAGATACGGAGGATTTGTTTGGAATTTTTGAAGTGGACGAGCGTAGGAAGAATCAGTTACTCGCCTGGATGCTAAAAGATGAGGCTTTATTCTGGTGGGAAGTGATGCAAGCGGGACGTCCAGTGGAGATTTGGGATGATTTCTGGCGGACATTTGAAATGAAGTTTCTTTCTCAAGCTGAGAAAAGTATGAAAATGGAAACGTTCTTGGCACTTAAGCAAGGAGGCATGACTGTCAAAGAGTATGATAACAAGTTCAATCAACTGGCAAGGTTCTAGTTGGAACTAGTAGATACGCCACATAAGAAAGCTTTGCAGTTTGCTAGAGGAGTGAATGAACCCCTTCATGGTTTGGCTATGTCCCATATTCCAATAGGGGCAACTTTTGAAAGGCTTGTTGATATGGCATTGATGCATATAGAATATAAAGGTGAAAGGAAAGAAGCTAAGGTTGAGGAAATACGAAACAAGAAAGTGTGGCTCAAAAAAGGAGGACAACAACAACAAAAGAAGGGTGGAAATGATGACAAGGCAAAGGATAAGAGGAAGTGTCATAATTGTGGATGCGAGGGTCATTTGATCAAGGATTGCAAAAGAAAGAATAATTCTTGTTTCAGTTGTGGAGAGGTCGGACACTTTTCTAAGGAGTGCCCAAAGAAGCAAGGACAAGATCAAAGGGCAGGATCTTCGGGAGGGCAAGTGCATGCTTTCGTGGCCAGTGCACCAGATAGAGGTAGGAAAGTTTCCGTGAAAGGTTTGATTTCTCTTTCCAATAATCCTATTAGAACTCTTTTATAGATTCTCGCACTTCGCATTCTTTTATATCTGAATTTGTGGTTGAGTCTTTGCATCTTAGTACTAGTATGGTTTTGGATCCCGTTGTTGTCTCAAACCCCATTAGGGGTACGGCTTATCTGTCCATGATTTTTCGGGGTTTGAGAATATCTGTATTAGGCATTGAGTTTGAGTGTGACACATATGTGCTTGGTTTCATGGGCTATGGTTTGATTCTAGGGATGGATTGGCTAGCCATGTACGGTGCCATTCTAGATTGTGAGAGGAGGGTCATTAGACTTTTGACTTGCCATGGGAGGACCCTCGAGATTTCATGTGACCCTAAGGAGTCTGCCATGCTTAGTTTTCTAGAGTCACTTGATGCATCTATTGATGATATGCGATCGGTACCAGCAGTCTTTGAGTATCCTGATGTTTTTGATAAGGTTCGGGGCTTACTCCCGAGGCACGAGATTGATTTCCGTATATACTTGGTGGACAATGCAAAGCCAGTTGCATTTCTTGTGCGCCATATGGCTCCAAGAGAAAGAAGGGATCTCAACAAGCAAGTAGGGGAGCTACTTGAGAAAGGGTTTATTAGGCGAAGCATATCTAAATGGAGTGCTCCGGTGGTATTCGCAACTAAGGCGGATGGTTCGCTTTGCTTATGTGTAGACTATAGAGAGTTGGATAAACTCACTAAGAAGAACAGGCACCCACTCCAGAGGATAGATGATCTGTTTGACCAACTTGTTAGTGCATCTGTTTTCTCTCAGTTAGATTTGGCCATGGGATTTCATTAGTTGTAGGTGCCCGAGGACAGTATAGACAAGACTGCTTTTATAACTCCAGATGGTTTCTTCGAGCGGCTCGTTATGCCTTTTGGGTCGACGAATGCACCTTCCTTTTTTTTTGATCTGATGAGTAGGGTGTTTCGGGAGTTTCTAAATAAGTTCGTTGCGGTCTTTGTTGATGACATCCTGATTTTCTCGAAGAGCGAGGAAGAGCATGCCCAACATTTGAGCGAGGTTTAGAAAACTCTCTGTGTGCATCAGCTTAAGGCGAAGTTCTCCAAATGTCATTTTTGGAGAAAAAGGTGAGATTTCTAGGGCATGTGGTTTCTAAAGATGGGATAACAGTAGATCCCGCGAAGGTAGTTGCAGTTCTATATTGGCAAATCCCAAATAATGCAACGGAGGTGAGAACCTTCCTTGGATTGGCATGCTATTATAGGAAGTTTATTAAAGACTTTGCAAAGATATCCGCCCCACTCACGAGGCTGACGAAGAAGAATCTGACATTTTCTTGGGATGCAGACCGTGATGTTGCTTTCCAGTGATTAAAGAGGGCTTTGACAACAGCCCAGTCTTGACCTTTCCCGATGGAAACAAAGTGTTTACAGTATAAATTGATGCATGTGGTACAGGGCTTGGTGCGGTTCTGATGCAAGAGGGAAGGGTAGTATGTTATGGAGGTAGACAGCTAAGGGTTCATGATAAGAACTACCCTACCCATGGCTTAGAGCTAGCTACCATAGTATTCACACTTAAGACATGGCTACATTATCTACTTGGGGAGAAGTTCGAGTTGTACACTGATCATAAATCTTTCAAGTACTTGTTCACGCAGAAGGATCTTAATTTGTGGCAACAAAGGTGAATGGAGTTCCAAGCATCTTATGACTTTGAGATTGGTTATATCCCTTGCAAGGCTAATGTAGTGGCAGACGCATTGAGTAGGCAGAGGGTGGCCTTAGGTCCTTTGTTTATGGAGAGGAAAAGCTTGGAGTTTATATCTACTTTTGATTTTAGACCCTCCACCAAGTTTATACCTGGTTTACTAGCATCACTAGAGGTGCGACCTACTCTTATGGATCAGATAGGAGCTTCGCAGCGAGAGGATCCACATATTTCAGACATTTTGGATAGGCTCAGTAGTGGGAGACTTCTAGTCACCTCAGTAGATATTCCACAGACAATAGAGGGTGGTTGCGGCGAGATGGAAGGCTTTGTGTTCCCCAAGTTGGCAATCTGTTGAACACAGTCCTAGAGGAAGCCCATCATTCTAAGATGACTATTCATCCAAGCGGTGATAAGATGTATGGAGATATGAAGAGGGTTTTCTTTTGGGTTGGGATGAAGAAAGATGTGGCAGAGTTTGTTTCTTAATGTTTGATTTGCCAGCAAGTCAAGGCTGAGCATAGGAAGCCCAGTGGTTTACTTCATCCTTTGGAGGTCCCACATTGGAAGTAGGAGAGCGTCTCGATGGATTTCATTGATGGTTTTCCTAGATCGAGGAAAGGCAACACCAGTATTTGGGTTGTAGTAGAAGACTTACTAAGAGCGCTCATTTCATTCCGGTTTAAGAGTAAGAGGACGACAGCATGGTTGGCAGCAATTTACGTTCGTGAGATAGTCTGTCTTTATGGAGTACCTTCCAGTATCGTATGTGATCGTGACCCCATTTTCACCAGTGAATTTTGGAGGAGCTTGCATGAAGCATTAGGTACACAGTTGTGTTTGAGCACCACTTATCGCCCTCAGACCGATGGACAGATGGAAAGGGTGAATAGAGTTCTTGAGGATCTTTTAAGCATGTGTATCCTAAACTTCAGAGAGACTTGGGAAAAGCATCTTCCTTTAGCCGAGTTCTCCTACAACAATAGTTATCAAGCTAGCATTGGCATAGAACCCTTCGAAGCATTGTACGGACGACCCTATAGATCACCGACTTGTTGGTGGGAATCTACAGAAAGACTTTTAGTTGGAATAGATATGGTTAGAGAAACTTTCGAAAAGATTGATCTTATTAGATGATGAATGAAGACTGCTCAGGATAGGCAGAAATCCTACGTAGATAGGAGAAGGACTGACATTGAGTTTGAGGTGGGAGACATGGTTTTCATTAAGGTATTACAATTAAGGAATGTGGTTCGCTTTGGATCTGTAGGGAAATTAGCACCAAGATTTTTAGAGCCATTTCCCATAACATAAACGATTGGCCAAATGGCCTACGAGGTAGAGCTGCTAGAGAGACTATCCGACTTTCATGATGTTTTCCACGTTTCTCATTTAAGGAAGTGTCTGCATGGCACTGTAGAAGTAGTTGAGTCGAGTATGCTTGAGGAAGTAGAGGTGGAACAGAGGCAATAGTCAGGCGAGTACCTACCCATATTCTTGGATCAGAAGTTAAGAAGCTACGCAATCGAGAGGTCAAATTCATGAAAGTTCAGTGGGGAGATAACCAATAGGATGCAACTTGGGAGACCAATGACAAAATTCGCGCTTCGTACCCTTTCTTTTCAAGGGTATGTTTTTAACTTCCTTTCCAAAGCTTTTATATATGCTTGTTTCTATCATTTAAGAAAATCCTATTGATCAAATCTTCGACCTTTAGTTAGGAATCCCATGGATGTAAACATGTGTTTGAGACATGTTATGGTCGTGTGTGCATTTTTCTTCTTTAATGGATGAAAGTGAGTGTATCATCATATGGATGTTGCATTTGGATGAATGATTGCGCACACACATAGAACTTACTTAATATAATAGAATTGCTTGCATACATATTGGATTCATGGCACTAACATACATTGCGTTAAGAAGGTCGACTGAATCAGTAGACCAACCGATCTTTCGCATTAGTATAGGGACATATACACACACCTTTGCATATGTTCATATATAGAAATCTTTTAAGGATAATGGACGCCAGTGATTGGCAGATGAGTAGATGGGTGATGGATGTTAGGATATACATTCTTCTTAACTTAGAGATTTCGGGGACGAAATCCTTTGAGTAGGGGATGATGTAACACCCCTTAATCTTATAACACATTAAGATGATAAACTAAGGAATACTTAATAAATAAATAGTGGGAATTAAGTGAAATGGACTGTGTTGTTGCATTCGTCTCGGAATTTGCTTAAGATAGACACCAAGTTTGCGTAAAACGGATACCGTATGAAGAAGATATTAAGGTTTGAAGTTTATATGCGCATAAGATATATATACACACACACACATGCACACACACATAACAAGTCAAAACCATTAAAATAAGTTCAAAATCAGAAGCGGAAAGTCTGGGAGGGAATTGGACCCGTTAGGGGTCGACATACCCTAGGGGTGTCAACCCATGGGTCGACATCATATGGGGGGTGTCGACATGTCGACACCCCCCATGTCTGGGCGAAGTACAATTCTGCATATGTGGACTTATTTTCTGACCAGATTCATGAATCCTAGGCTATAAATAAGACACCATTCCCATTGTTTTATTCACATAAAAAATATGGAGAACTAGATGTTGTCTTTGCCCAGATTAAATCAAGCCTTTTCTTCTTCAACAATCAAGTCATTCAAGTTTAGAGATGTGTGATTCAACATCTGGAATCCCTCTTCTATTTCTTAGATCCAATCTCAGTGAGTCTATGTAATTTTTAGATATGAATATTTAAAAGATAATCTTAACATGTTTATGAATTGAATCTAAGCCTATGACTAGTTGAATCATGCCAGATCTACCGTAACCTGTGTATCTAAGTTATTTTGACATAACTATGGATTAGATCTAAGCCTATGTCTATATATCATGTCAGATCTGCCATTATTTGTATATCTAATTCACTAATTAGATCTCATCATGCCTGTTTATGATCATGACACTATGCCTAATCGGTTTTATTATCACATGTTCATCAGATCTGTTCTTATTTGCCTATCTTGTCATTATGCCTAATTCTATCGTTGTATGCTTATTAGTTGCTATGCCTATTTTGCCGTCATATGTCAATCTTGTTACTATGATCATTTTGTTCTCTTCCCTTCTTCTTTTCCCTTTTATTTTATAGCCAGGCTACTTTCGAGCCTAGGCAAGCCGCTGAAATATGCGAACGCGTGAAATTGGAAACGAGGGAAAAACGCTAAAATTGGGGGATAACTTGGATTAGGAAATTTGGGTATAACTTGAATTAAATATATGAATATAGATTTGGGGCATAAATCAAATTGTGATTATATCTTAATTTGAGGCATATGGTACATGATGAATATAACTTGGAAAAGGGGAATGAAAACCTATAATGATATAAGAGTAATTGGTTAATAATGGAAATGCCTAGAATTATAGTAATTAGAAACTGTAACAGCGCATGGACACGAGGTTAAATTAAAATTATGGTGTGAATCGACCGGCATCTCCAGCGACCACAAGTGGTTAATCTAATGTGATGGTCCTAAGTTCATAAACACGTAAAGGGCTAAGACACGAGGTTAAGTCCGACTTGTGGATGAAGTCTGCCCGGAACCGCCCGACATATCCAGCATCCACAAGTTATGGGCTTAATGTGGGAGGTCTAGCACATTATCACCATAAATGAATATGGTAATGAACTTGAATACTTAACCTAGTTGAATCCATAAAGATTGTATGAACGTGTTAACTTGAGTAGGGGTTAAGTAAACTTGTATGAATCAGTGGGAGGGTTAAGTATATCTTGGCGTGGTGGGAAACATATATATATATATATATATATATATATATATATATATATATATAGGCCCGTAAACTTAACCTGTGGGGTTATGCAACCTTTTACTCTGGTATGGCATGTAATCTTTTTACTCCGGTATGGCATGCAATCTTTTTACTCTAGTATAGCATAACCTGTGGAAAACCTAGTAGTGGGGATACAAGCCTAGGGGAGCTTGTATCATCTTGTGTGTGGGACCCGTTTCAGCCAGTAACCCATATATAGGTATTAAACGAGTACTCCGAACTAGGTCGGAGTCGGGGCACGCTTACTGGGCTGATTATAAGATATCCAAACGTGGGGGATGGTGTGGGCGACGCATTCGGACGCGGTCATGTGCGTGCATGGGTCCGGCAGAGGAGGCTAAGACGCCATGACATCAGTAGATATAGTTGTGCACATCCTGAAAACGAAGGGTTTCCACTTTATGTAGTGATACACCCTACTGTGGGGCTAGCACAGTGTATCTACGGAGTAAGGAGTCGATCGATTGGAGTATTAATTAGGGTACATCTAGACTTTGGTATGTTTAGGAGCCCGTTAATACCCTTAGGGGTGACTCCGGTGTGTTTAGTTGGGCTGCATGTTGATTGTATTGGGTTAAACCTCTCACTAGAAGTACAACTAAGTCTACCATCTTGAAGTTGTTGGGATCATCTCATTTTGTTTGTACTAGTATTGGTGTAGAGAGATAGAGAGAGAGAAAGAGAAAGTACTAGAGAAGCGCAGTATATTCTATCATGTCTATCCTGTTTACCTTGTTATACCTGCCATTTGACACTGTTATCTCTTATCCACTTTATATGCTTGTCATGATGCTTTTACTTATTTATATGCTAAAAGTAACTGGACTTGCCAGACTTTATGTCTGACCCATTTTGTTTCCTCTTATTTCTCTTCTGTTTTCCCCCTAAGTTCTTAAGGTGGGAATACTCAAGCTTGATCAGGAATCTGCTAGGAGCTGCTTATATGTATTGCTCGAGTTCTTATCTTCTCTCCTATGGCTATGTTTTTGGGGAATTATTCTCTTTTCATTATTATTGTACTCTGATGATTTTAGTACAAGACAAAAGTTTTAATGATGTACTGGGTTTTATGCATTTCAGACTTATGATGTAACCATGTTTTGAACCACGATGTTATCTGCTTAATAAAAGTTTTAAATTCCGCTGTTACTTTATATCTATCTTGTAATATTTCTGTTTCTTTTTACCTATAACGCTTCACGAAACTTAATGCATTCTCTTAATGAGTGGCATTAACGGACGTGGGGTTTCACAGTATACTTAACAAAAATGAAATGATCGGACTTAGTAAGGTGACCCATTATCACCTAAATACCATTGTGGCTTGATCTCAGTCGAGATAAGCCATCAATGAAGTCCATAGAAATTTGATCCCGTTTCCATAATGGGACCTTTAAAGGTTGGAAGAATACCATTGGGACGCTTATGTTTGGCTTTAATGAGTTGATAAGTCATGTAATTCCTCACATAATTTTCCACCTCACGCTTCATGCCTTCCCAATAATATAAACATCACATATTGGCAAACATCTTGCTACCGTCAGGACGAATAGTATACTTAGAATGGTGACGCTCCGCTAGAATGTCTCGCCTAACATAAAAACCACTAAACATGTCTAATTGGTTCTTATTACGGGGACACCCATGAAAATCGATGTTGAAATCTCTTAACTCATCATCACGGGGTTTAAATTTACAATGATGAACAAGATGCACAAGAAATGGATCCTGCTGTTGTGCCTTGGCAATATGATTCAATAAACTAGGTCGAGCTTCCATGCTGAATAATTGGACAAGAGAATACGGTAATGGGGGCACGATCGCGAAAATCACAATAAAATAGAGTTTCTAATGTGTTCCATTCTGTTAGCATCATGGAAACTACAACTGACTGTTTGTGACTCAACGTGTCGTCAACTTAATTCCCTTTTCGAAATGTATACTAGATATCAAAGTCATACAAGGAAAGGAGTTGAGCCAAACCTATTGCCGCATGCTAAGCGCTTTTTGGGTTAAAAAAAATACTTGAGAGACTTAAGATCGATGTATAAAATAAAATGCTTGTCCAAAATACAATAACTATATGTTTAAAGCGAAGACGATGGCGGCTAACTCTAAGTCGTGGGTAGCGCAACGAACCTCATTCAGGTGCAATTACCTAGAAGCATGGCAACTACCCTATTTTTCTGGATATGCATGGAGCCGAGGCCAAATCTGCTAGCATCGGTGTAAATATAGAGGTTTCGGTTTCTCTCGGGAACCACCATAATATAAGCATGTGTGAGAAGCTCTTTCAAGTTTTGAAAATCCTCACTGTTATCAAACTAGATAAATCGAAACCCTTCCTCGTAAGGCTCGTAAGAGGAAGAATGATGTAGGAAAGGTCCTTAATGATTAACGATTATAACCCTTCAATCCAAGAAAGCTACAGATTTCAGAAACATTTTCCTGCTCCTTACAATTCTAAATGGCTTCGATCTTCGATGGATTGATTGAAATACCATCAAAAGATATGACATGGCCTGGAAGTTTCACCTTATTCTCCTAAAAGTTGCACTTGGATAATTTGGCCTTAAATTGACGTTGATGGGGAATATTCAAGACAATCCTCAAATGTTGAGGATGATCAGCTTTAGACTTAGAATATATAAGGACGTCGCCAATAAAAACCAAGATGAACTTATCGAGATATTCCCTGAGTACTCAATTCATTAGATCGATGAAATAGGCTGAAGCGTTCATTAAATCGAATGGCATGATGAGCCACTCATATGAATCTAGTGCGAAATGCTGTAAGAGGAATGGTGTCCTCGCAACTCGTAGCTGATGAAATCCTATAGCAAGGTCGAGCTCGGAATTTTTTTTTGCACAACTCATTTGATCGTACATATCGTCATTCCTAGGCAAAAGATATTGATTCTTGATGGTTAACTCATTTAGCTTGCGATAATTGACGCGAAGCCTAAGAGTTTTATCGGACTTCTTCACGAATACAACTGCGGCACTATACGATGAAGAACTAGACTGAATAAATTGTTTGACTACAAGTTCTAATAGTTGCTTCTTGAGTTTCTCATACTCTTTAATAGACATCCTCGTGGGTGGATGACTAACTGGATGTGAATACGAAATGAGATCGATGCAGAACTTAATTGCCTACTTAGATGGAAAACTCGAAATAGACTTAAACATATCAGAAAAATAATAAGTAATAGGAATTTGAGATAGATCATTGTTATCTCGAGACTTGAGAGAAAATAGATTTGCTTCAGAATTGTAATCGACATTCCAAAGAATAAGAGATAGCAGACAAGGAGAATCAGGATGATTAAGATATAGAAATCTCTTGAAATAAAGGACTCGAGCTTCGTATCGAACAAGCAAATCCATTCCAAATATCAAGTCAAACCCAATAACGTATCACTGGCAAATTCACACAACAAGGAAAACCACGTAGAAAAATCTCAACATCCTCATATAACATGCTAGGTGTTGCAGATCCTTAAATAGGATTCACAATCCTCAAAGTAATCATAAGGTAAGTCACATCTAATGAAATAGCATCAACAAATTCCTTCAACATGAACGAATGCGACACAACAATATCAAATTGAACTCGATAGAACTACTATGGAATAGGATAATTACTTCAAGCATATAAGGAAATGTACCTTGGAACTGAGAAGATCCACTTGATGCATCCACCAAACATCAACCCTACCAAGTTTTGAATTCTTAGGAGCAACGGGGCACAAGGATGACGAATGCCCCTCTTCTTGCAAACACAACATATGTTAGGCTTAGGATAGTCTCCAATCAAATAATCACTAGACCCATAGTTATAACATCCCCTTTTGTCAGGAAGTCCTACACCGGGCTGAGAACTAGAACTAATAGTCTTCTTCTTACTATATTGAAAATACTTAGACTTATAAAAGAGAAACTTCTACTTATTCATGTTCTTACGAACCTCGGTCTCATCTCTACTATCCTTCTCATTCTCGACAACTTCAACGTGGAGCATCGAGTAACCCAACTCTTCAAAGGGGATTGGTCATCTTCGTGCCAGTTAATTAAAATATCATAGTATTTATCGAAGTTAGATTTAATTAATGTGACGTTAATTAAAATATATTCGTACATAAAGCCTATTTTTATATACAATATAACTTATGCGATATATTATAAACCCTTAGAGAATTTTTGGCCCCATCTGGTGATTGTAGTATATGATCATTATATGGGTATTCGTTTTTGTCGAAGAACGGACATCCATATTCATTGCATACGATGGTTGTTGGATTTATCCATCTATTGATAAGTTAAAAACATAACGTAGAAATTACATTTTGTAAATTATTTCTTTTTAACCTTCATGAAATTTCAACAGAAGTTTCGTTATGTTCGCAGTGTACATGCATTTGTGTACTATGACGACTGCCCCATACAGCTTGCATGCAAATAAGAGAATAGTGCGCTATGTGCATACCAAGATGATATGCGTCAGCCATCAAGAGTGATAATCAAAACTAGACCTATCGTATATCTCGATAAAATTTAATAAGAAATATAGACAGTAGTGCAGCGAGGAATAACAGAATATAAAACAGTTGAACTGTCATCAAATCGCAGAGTTATGTAAATGAAATCTAATAATATCTGGATGAATGTCGTCCTCACTTTGAACTCTTAGAGTACACTCATAATGGTTGAAAGAAAATATGTACAAATGCATATATGTTATAGATCCTCCATGCTCGTCTTTGGCTTAACATCCTCGTAGCCTGATTTTTTATTTAGTCTACTCATCAGCATCACCGATGAGTTCCTAAGATAATAAGAAGAGATATAAAATCTTGCATCAAACAACAGTTTGGTGTGAGCGATAAGGTCTATCATTAGCTATACTAAAAAATCTCTAAATCCACAGGTTAAGTCTTATACCTGACATGTCCCTAAAACCAAAGAGTCAGCACATAATAATTTGATAGTATATACTACTAAAAGTAAGTAATAGAAGAAGTGGGCAAAATCACAAGATAAGAGAATATGTCTAGCTTTCCCGGCTCCCATTCCTTGTCTCCTTCTCTAGGCCCTATAAGTAATAATCCACCCTAAATTGAAGGTGATAAAAAACAAAATAATCATAACAACCATCATCTGAATCCTAACTATCACCTTCTAAAGCCATGAATACGTTGATACTCATATGGAAACCCCAACCAACGACTAATGGAAATCCTGGTTTTAGTAGAAACTTTATGTTTCCTCACAACGTACCCTTTTGGCCTAGGCTCACCACCCAGGGTACCCGATCCTATAGATCCTAACTGGCATTCTTACGATACCCTTACTATAAGTTACACTAAAACACTCCGAGATATCAGCGATTACTTGGCAATTTAATATCAGAGTTACTCCTCTTTGTCAATCCAAATCTTGAGTCCCTCTCAGCCAATCTATTATCATCGTTTGCCATGAATTGCCTCATCACTACGTAGCTACATTCTCCACTTACTAGCCATAACTTCCCTTCAAATTATTCCACATCCGAGCCTTCAATCGAAGAGTTTACCTCTTGATCATGCCATGGCTCTCAACCCAGAGCGGTAACTTTCAAAACCAAGACCACGTGAATGATCATCGAGCCTCCATCTTCCTCTCCTATGGACTTTATGCCTATTCAACTCAAAATCAAAAGCACTTGCATGTTCACCATGTCTCCAAATTCCTCCCTTATGGACCTCACGTCCATACAAGTCAACCAGATGGAGCAGTACCAGGCTACAGGTCAGTGCCAAGTCCATGAACTTAGCCAAATTTTGGGTAAGTACTTCGGATCTCCGAAGTACGACTCCCTAGTATTCCAATTTCAAGCTGGTCCACTCATTAAGGTCCATCCCCTACTGGTCCATCGTAGCTTTCTACGGGTCTATGACTTAGAAAAAGTCTTCAAATCCATGTTGAATACACTTATCCTCAAACTTGATCGGTAGCCTTCTCTTCACCCTAGGAGTCCATGACAAAAATACGAAGGAAAAATATTTCTTCTCCATGGACCAGCGCTAGTCCATGTACTTAATATATTTTCACTCTAGAATTTTTGAGTGTCTTCCCTCCGCCTTCCAAAGCTCAACCCTCAAGTTTTGTGTGATTCTGATGAAGTATGTTCCAATTATGCTCCAATCTTCATGTCTAGTCTCAACTTCAATGATTCTAACACATAAATTCAAGTATAACATCCAAACAATGATTTTAACAATCCTAACAGTAATAATATGCAATTATATTCAAACGCCTAAATTCAGATAAAACATGGAACAAACATTTAAGTGCATGTACCTAGTGTAAATCTACATGTTAGTTAATCTAAACTTATCATATTGACCCATTTTTCACTAGTTATATTATCCTTAAGGTTTCAAAACTAGAATGAACTTAAATGATCATGATTTTGTATGATCTAACACAAAGATGTATTAAAAACACCTAATCTAAGCATATGAAGTAATATAGTCTTGCAAGAGATTAAAATCACTCATTAAATTAATGAACCTATGTACACCACAATGAAGTGGACTGGGATATCAAGGAAATGGATATAACAGCCCCTAACTGATGATATACATGCAAACCAATAAGGATCTAATTTTTTATAGATGTTTAGAGGAGATTAGAATTGATTTAGAATGTGTTGTGAGGTTTTGGGTAGAAGAAATAATGGATCTTAGTTCTTGTGGCTGTGAAGAAAATGAAGAGAAGAGCTTACCTTAATCTCTTTAGTCTCTATTTATACTATAGGTCGTTAACCCTAATGGGCTAACTTAATTAGCCCATTAGCTGCTAATTAAATCTGCTTAGCAGTCCTAAAAAATAAAAAATGCTGCATCTTCCTAACACTTAACCAAATTGTTAATACAACCACTTTATAGATTGAACAATCATCAAATCTTTTCAATGGAACATGTTTGATTGTCTAATCCAACACCAATGAAAAGATATAGAAAGATCAAGATACTTAGGGGTAAAATGGTCATAAACGATCTGACAAAAATCATATATGTGCAAAATATCCTAACTAGCCATATATCAAAATATGGGATGATAAGACCTCGTGTGAATTAAATAGAATTATCTTATTATCCACTCATACATGAAATAAAGGTAGTTACATTTTCCACTTTTAGGAATTTTGCCCCTGAAATCCTAAGACAACACAAACAAACGCGGTACCCCACATTCCTATCATCCATAGGCAACCAATCTAGCATACAACCTATAATCCAACAATCCATACAAGCAATGTTCTAACCTAATATGCAGAATTCTAATAGTATTAGATACATTGATGCAAGTAGATGCGAAAAATGGGAATACCATCTGGAAAGTGCTAGATATGCCTCCCTCATACTCTCCTCCGTCTCCATGTACAATCGTTATCATCCTCAGTCCACTTTATCTTAACTAGCTTAACTATCCTCCTCCAAAACTTGTGTGTATCGTTCTCCATGATCTGAAGCGACTAATAAGGTCTTGAAACTTCTTATCCAGCCTCTAAGTCTTTAAATTGATCTGGTGCCACTATAATACTCGAGTCATGCACAAACTTCCGTAGACAATACACATGAAACGCTTTGTGCACAACCACCATCTTCGAAGGTAAATCCACTCTATATTCCAAATTCCCAGTCCTTTCGATGATCGAAAATGGTTCAACGAATCTCGAAGCGAACTTACCTTTCTTTCTATCACGAACTACATTCCTAAGAGGAGAAACCTTAAGGAATACCATATCACCAATAAAGAACTCCAAATCTCATACTCTTTTATCTACATAGCTCTTTTGACTATTTTGACTTGCTTTTATTCGTCGACAAATGATCTCTATCTTATACAAAGTCCCTCGAATCATCTCTGGCCCAAGGATTGCCTTCTCTCCTGCTCCTCCAAAATGAAGGTATGCTACAGGTTCTACCATATAGTTCCTTATAAGGTGCTATACCGTTACTTGCTTGATAACTGTGCGAAATCTACCAAATGGAGGTAACCATCTCAAGATTCTCTAAATTTCAAGATATAAGCTCAAACGAGATCTTCTAAGACTTGATTCACCTTTTCAGCATGTGCATCTGTTAGAGGAGGATAAGTTGTACTCAAATGTAGCGAAATGTCCGACATTTCTTGCAAACTATTCCAGAATCCACTAGCAAATAAACTAATCTCTATCACTTATTATTTCTTTTGTAGATCATATAACCGAACAATCCATGTCATATGCAATTCATCTGACTTCGATGTCGTCCTAGTAGACTTAACCCGTATAATCTCGCGCCATTAACCAAGCAATCCACTATAATCTAAATACTAGTATAACCTGGCCTAGTCCTGGGTAATCCTTCAATCAAGTCCATAAACATCTATTCCTGTTTCCATTATGGGACTTTTAATGATTGAAGAAACCCACTCGGGTTCTTCTGCTTAGCTTTCACTAGCTGGCAGTTCATGTACTTCGAGACGAATGTGCCCATATTACTCTTTATACTTTATCAGTAGTAAGTCCTTCTCATGTCCTGCTACATTGTGTTACGGTCATGATGGATAATCAGCCTAAAACGACGACATTCCCTCAAAACTTCCTCTCGAAAGCCATCGACACATGGGACACACAATCGTTCATCCTTGTGAATGAAGCCATATCGGTTGATCTCATATTACCTCAAATCCTTTGAATCAACTCTCACTTCAGTCTTACCCAAAATGCAACAACCCAAAATTTAAGAATAATTAATTAACAGTTTGAATATTTAAAAGATAATGTTATGAAAATACAACATTAGAAGTTAATTAATAAAATAATAAGAGGGTGAAATTAATAGAATTTAGCTATGAAAGTTGTATCATAATGCCCATGGCAATTTTTTGAACAATCTACACATAAAGTTTGTAAAATTCTAAGCTAATATGAAAACGTTATAAAAGTTTGGTAATTAATAAAAGAAAGAAGCTAAAAAGTTTTTTTACAAATGACCGAATTTGACCATGAACCTTTTCAATTGCATCCGCTACTATTTTATAGGTCATTTTCTTATATAACTTATCAAAATTTGAGTTCATATAAGAGAGATGTGGAAAACTTAAAATCTATGGAAAAAGAAAAAAAGTGGGTCAAGTCAACCCGATCTAGAGCTAGATCATTCTTAGGATCAACTCGGGCATTGGTTAGTCGATTCACAAAGTAATTTTCTATGAGAAGTGGCCCATAAAGTGCTTAAAATGAGTATTTTACCAATAGGACTGATGTAGCCTTTTCGTATTGGCTCAAATCAAAAAATTTGCTGATGTGACAAGTTTTGTTAGTCTAATGACGTGACTGGCCTAGATTTGATGCATTAATCCAATGTAATGAGATCCTTAGATAACCTATAAATAGACCATCATACCGACCTTATTTCTCACAAAACAATCTCTTCCCCGCTAGGGGTCTTTTATATTAAAAGAAATGGGCCTAACCTAAATGAATTTTAGGGGAAAGATTTATAAAAATAAATATTTACATATATATTTTGGAGGTAAGTCTTCATGGGCCTAGGAGGAACGTTGTGACTATGATAAGTCTTATGATTATTCAGATTTTTGGTATCTTAAAGTAAATAAGCATTAGAACAGTTGTAATGTTTCTGTAGTTTGATTTATAATTTTATTACAGTTTTGTTTATTTTCGATAAGTTAGAAGTTTCCTGAAAGTTTCTTTCTATAAATTTATTTCTATGGTTTATCACTCTTTTTCTTACAGTTTTGTTTAGTTTATATTTAAATACCATAATATATCTTCTCAGTTTTCTTTCTTCATTTCTGCATATGATTTTACAGTTTTTATGTTTATTTTGGCTATGCTCAAAACGCGCTTAGATATGTAAATATTGGCACATATAAGACTGGTCTATATGAATGATTTAGAGGACTGATTTCAGTGGCTAATTTATGTAACTGATTTAATCCTATGACAGATTACAGTTCTTTTTTGCGTACGTTGGGAAAATATAATTAAAAGAAAATTGTGCAAAATATGGTTAATGAATTGAGTCTAAATTTAGAGATAATAAGCATGAAGCATAGAACTGTAATGAAAAAAGGAATTGGGCTAAAATAAGTAAACTTGATAAGATTTTCTATATAATTATGAGTTATGGCACATATTATAACTGAAAAAGGATTGAACATATTTGCATATATTATGAAAGAATGTATAAACACACAAAGAATCATGATGAGAAAATTTGGCTTCGATGCAGATATAATTATAACATGATTATTATTAAAGTAAACTTAAAACTGATATTAAGTTATTAAGCATAATTCTATGATTCTATGGTGGGAGCGTAAATAGGCATGATTCTATGGTAATTCTATAATTCTATAGTGGTGTCGTAAATATGCATAATTCTATGGTTTTATGGTTCTATGTGGCCTCGTACATAGGCATGATTCTATGATAGCCTCATAAATAGGCATAATTCGATGGTAATTTATGGGCGTAGGGGTCTAAATACAAAGGGATTTGGGCCAAAGTACAAAATAGGAATGCTTCTTTGTTGGGGATCCATATCAGCAGCATTCCCTTACCACTGACGGTCTCGCGCGACGGAAATGGCTAAGGCACGCTTATGTTAGATAGGTAGTTAAATGTTCCAAATTGAGATGGGTGCGGGTGCACTCCGACAGTGTCTGAGCGTGCATAACACTGGCTTGGGAAAATAAGACACTATAACGCCTATGGTGATGATTATGTCTTCACTACAAGACACACAATATATAGCAACGGGAGGTGGCAACAACCATTTCCAACGGAAGCTTATTTCCGGAATTTTCTTTATGTTATAAAATAAAAAATGCTGGAAGCCGTTGGTTTTAATGCCGTTGGCGGTCGTTGCTAACCATTTCTTAGTCGAGTAGAAATAAACCAACCTGTTATCGTCTTCCCCATTTTGATTTTTAGTCTAATTTTCCCAAAATCCTTCCACTTCAACACCAAAATTCGCCACCAACACCTCCTTTGTCGCCTCTAGTCTCTCCAGAGTCTGAAAGGCTCCCTCTCCTCCTCTCTAGGCTCCAATTCCTCTCCAATATCCAAGGTTTCTAATTATTTTTAATACCGTATATTTGCTAATTTAAGATTAATCAGTTTGTTATATTTTATGTTTGTATGTATAGTGTTGTTAATATGTGCATATATAGGTTAAATTAATCATATTGCTAATATATGGTTAATTAGTTTTTGTTGTATGTATATGTGCATATATAGTGTTGTATGTATATGTAGCGTTGTTAATTCATCTATGTATATGTTGAATTAATCAAGGCTTAATGCTTGTTATTAATTTATGTATTGCAAGTTTATGTTGTTTGTGTCGTAGTAGAATTATGTGCATGTATATATGCTGAACTGAATATATAAGAGATTTTAGACTTGTTAAGGGATGTTTAGTGGAAACGGAAATAATTAAGTTTTTTTTTTTTGAAATGCAAGTGGAAACATTATTATTTACACAAAAGAATTAAATGAGTTTTAGCATGGTTTCGTGCAAGCAAAATGATAAAAAATAACCAAAACAAAACTGCATTTACATTTTTAACTTCCTAATCATACTACTGTGAATATGCATGCATAATTGATCCTTGAATACCATGGTAATGAATTTCGTTTGGGTTCAGTAAATTATATACTGAATGAATGGAATGCGCCTTTCCTATCGATAAAATTGCATTATCACTTGGGAAAATGCAGTGTTGAGCAATATCATTCCATAGTTCTCTCAAATTCGCTAAACTACTATAAGGAAAATTAATTATACCATCTTGAATAAACTCATTTAGTTTTGCAAATTGCGGTATTCTAGAGTTGTGTATCACATTTTGATCAACAATTTCACTAAGAATCAGTCTAGGCCTTGCCCATGGACTATGCCAAAAGGATAAGTTTGCAGTTATTTGATAATTACATTGAATAAATAGCTTGAAGGTACCTCTAAGCATCAAAATAGCTCTCCAACTCCAACTACATGCTTGTGGGATTGTCATTGTCCATAAGTTCTTTGCACCAATTAAATTAGCATGAACCCATTTTGTCCATAATCCTCTAGAAGTTTCAAATAATTTCTTAAAGTAAGTTGATATAGCCGCCTGGTTCCACTGATTGAGATTTATAATACCTAGACCACCATACTTCTTATTGTCATAAAGTTCATGGAATGCAAAGGGTATCAACTTTTTTGAGTACGGATCACCATGCCATAGAAACTTGTTCATAGCACTCGAATTAATTAAGTTTATGTTTTATAAAATTTTATCAAAAATGCTATTTAATTTTATAACAAATGGTTAATTCGATCGAATGTTGAAAATATACATATATGTGATAAAGTTTATATATGTACAATTAGAGACCTTAGAGTGTTTTTCAGCCCCATCTGATAAGTATTATATACGATCATTATGTGAATGTTCGTTAATAGAATGGACATTTATATTGATCATATAAAATATTTGTTTGATTTGTCCTTGTATTGGATAAGTTATGAACACAATAAAGAAATCAAATCTCGTAAATTATTTCACTTTAAATGATTCTCAAAATTTTGAAAGTGCTTCCTTTATGTTCCCTGTGTACACGCAATTGTGCAATGTTCAGGGAACTAAAGCGAAGTGGTGCCGAAATTTCGTTTAATCGTTTAAATTGAAAAGATTTACGCGATTTAATTACGTTATTGCATTTGTAATGGGAGGAAAGATTACCCACCAGGAAAGTGTAAATGATCAATTAAAATAACATTCAGCAATAAAATTGTTTTAACAAAATTTCAATGCAAATTTTATTGTACTTTTTAATTATCTACTTATGAAAAATGGGCAATTTGTTTACTAATCGAAGCGGGATATACAAACGAAGAGAAGTTGATGGCACAATAAATGAACAATTTATTAATGGTGTTGGCATATTTATTGATTTAGCTTTAAGTAACAATGGAAACATTGACGAAATCCGTTATCCATGTAGTAGATGCAAATTATTAAAACATTTGATACCACAAATGGTTAGAGTTCATTTGCATCAGTATGGTTTTGTGCCGAACTACTTGGTTTGGGATCGTCATGGATAACATCTGCTTCTATACAAGTTGATGAGGCAACGAATAATGAAATTGCTACAGCGAATCTCGTAGAACACATGGTTGAAGATGTTGCACGTTCATTGTTTCCTGTTTCACAAATTACTGATGGCGATGGTAATGCTGAAGAAGGACCAAATATTGGACCCAAAAATATATATGGTTTATTAGATGCTGTGAAGAAACCCCTTTGGGAAAGCTGTAAAAGTGGAACCCAATTATCAGTAACTGCTGAATACATTGCGATGAAATCTAAATACAATCTCACATAAGCTGGATTTATAGCTATTGCACAAGCTGTGAAGCGACATATGCCTCCCAATAATTTAATGTGAGAAAATCATTATGAAGTAAAAAAAATGATGTCAGCTATTGGTTTAAGGTATAAAAAAATAGATACATGTCTAAATGGTTGCATGCTATATTGGAAGGAAGATATCAACCTTAAGAGTTGTAAAATATGTAATCATAAAAGATATAAACCAAGAAAGAAAAAGGGAAAAGAAGTACCGTATAAAAGTATGCATTATTTACCTATTACTTCTAGACTTTAAAGGTTATATGCATCTTCTATAATCGCGCAACATATGATATGGCACAGCGTGAGAACACTAGAAGAAGGCACGTTAACACACCCAGCTAATGGGGAAACATATAAGCATTTTGACCAGAAGTATTCCGATTTTTCATCTAAGGGTCGTAATGTGACGACCCCAACTTCCGTGATACGAAAGTAAGGATAATCATAGGAGTATAACATAATTAAAACAATAACAGATCTCAGATAATAGCAGAACATATAAATCATTGCAGCAGAAATGGAATTTTCCTCACAACATAACATCACAGATATCAGAGTACGCAGTACGGGATACACTTAGCAAAGTAGATGGCTAAAACAAGGAAGGAAATAAAGTCTCAATCTCCCAAAATACATCAATGCTCAATAATGTCTCAAAGTTTCAGGAAGTAAATAAAAAGATAAAAAGAAAAGTTCTTCATCTTCTCTCTCAGCAAGCTCCAGTCCAGAAAATATCCATACCTAACACTTGTCATTTGACTGCCCGTGTGGAAAGAAGGCACCCGAGTTTGCAAAGTGAAACAAACTACGAGTCAATTATGGGACTGATATGAGAAATCTTACTAAACTAACAATATGGTTAATCACTGGACCACACCGCTAATGCGGAACGGGTTTACTCCATTGGATTGCCAGTGCATAAGTTTTTATAAATTTTTAAGTCAAAACAACGCAATGCTTTTTAGAAAATGAAATCATTATAAGATTCAAGTCCCATCACACAATGCAACGCAAACGGAGGATAGAGCTTTACCTTATAATGAACAAAAATGCGTGATACGTAGAAAATAATATTTTTAATATTATTATCAGTGTCTAATATGTATCAAAAATACTTCAAAGTAAATGTATCAATCCTTGATGGCATAGCTACCATATATCATGTCGCCATATATAGGTTACAATTAAAACCGTAATGTCAAATTGGAGATTGATTTTCCATCAAGAGTCAAGGCTAGGGACGCTCTCCTAACAGATTCGATACACTCTAGCAATGTCTCAGGATTCCCCGCGGTGAACCCTTGGATACAGCAGGGCCGGTCCACAAATATCGTTAGTGGATTAGTTATGCCTGAAGACATGCTCGCCGATCCTATTGTACCTATAAGTTGGTCATTGGCGACCAAAAATAAATAAATCTGAGGTGCCTTATTCCATCAACCACATAAGTAAAAATGTTGGGCCTTGTAAAAACCCAAACACCACTTCTAGCTAGAAATAAACGTGTGCACTCCCGGCGTTCCCTTGTCCCTTTTTGACTCTACCAGTGGTGTGAGGCTCGCGAGGTAACGTAATACACAAAGTTTGCCGAAATAGGCTATGCTTTGATCATCATCTACAAGGCACTGCTTTTCAACAAAAGCCTCGATCAATTGCATCTTGGCATGTCACATTGACAATTCACGCCACACGATCGATAACTAGCAATATATAACCTTTGAGCTCACACGTCTCAAAGAAGGGTGTTAAGCAAGAGAATAAATTCTCCGCCACCACAGATATATATTAATATATATCAATTTAATTACACAGAATGAAATTCAATGTCGAACATACATCCATTTACAAGTCCGTTCTGGGTCTGAACAAAACCAGAGTCACCTTATTCCTCGTCATGTATGTCCAATACAGAAGTGAGGTGCTCGCATATCTGACAATCAACAAGTACGTCCAGACAACTACCACTTTAACCCTTTATTGGTAGCTAGCCAATGTCGGGCATCAGTAGCTATCCTTTCGATGTGAAGATCGTCGGTCTTAAATCGCCGTCTTTAAGATCTTCAATTTAGATCGTCGTATAACCATTTGAAATGAGATTTAACTCGGTCTTTTCAAATGATCATCGCTATATGAAGTTTAAAATCATTTTAGGTCATTAATGGTATTTAATAACGATTAATCGCTATTTTTATTTATATAAAAATAACAAAATTTGTTTAGCGACGCTTAGGGTCGATAGGCGGCCTTGACGCTGTTTTTACCAAAATTTGATATACACATATCTTGAAATCTAACCATTGGATTTTAACAAAATTTATATCGTTGGAAAGATCTTCCCAAAGCGGTCCTAACAGTTCCAGTTTGGGAAAATCCGACGGTTGGATCTTGTGGTATAATCGTTTGAAGTTACAATTGCCGAAATGCGAACTACCGCACGTGATTCATTTAATTTTAATTAATATATATATATATATATAGATTGGCTATTTCAACTACTTTCGATCAATCACATGCAAGCCAAATACAGTCCATATTCATGTTAGAAATTTGACATATGATTTTCTAAATCCTAACTAACATGGTAGAAGTGACAAATTGGAACCAAATCATGTTTTTAACGTCTAATTCTTTTCAATGGAAACTTAATTACATCGAAATTATATTTCCTTAATGTTCATTTTTTTTGTTGAAACCAACTGACAATAAAAACATGATTTTCATTTCTACTATTTTTATTTCATTATTTCACTTAACATGACAATAAAATGTGGCATTTAAATCTATTCTTTTTATTGTATATAAAATGTCGATAAAAATGTAACATCTAATTCCATTCTTTTTATGGTCTCTAAAAAGGAAATAAAAAGATAATTATTATTTCTATTCTTTTTATTTCATCTAACATGAAAATAAAATGCAACCTTTAAAACTATTCTTTTTATTGACTCTAAAATGACAATAAAAATACAACTTTTAAAACTATACTTTTTATTGTCTCTATAATGACAATAAAAATGCAATTTTAATTCTATAATTTTATTATAACTAAAATGTAAATCAAAATGTCACTTTTAATCCTATGCTTTTTATTGTCTCTAATTTGACAATAAAAACATTACGTTCTTTTTATTACATCTAAAATGTAAGTAAAGATGAAAATTTTAAATTCTATTCCTTTATTTACATCTAAAATGCAAATAAAAATGTAACTCTTTAATCTATTATTTTATTTACATCTAAAAATGAAAATAAAAATGTAGTTTTTATTCCATGCTTTTATTTACATCTACAATGTAAATAAACATGTAACTTTTCATTTTTATGGTTTTATTTACATCTAAAATACAAATAAAAAATGTAACTTTTAATTCTATGTTTTTATTTACATCTAAAATGCAAATAAAAATGTAACTTTTAATTCTATGTTTTTATTTACATCTACAATGCAAATAAAAATGTAACTTTTAATTCTATGTTTTTATTTACATCTACAATGCAAATAAAAATGTAACTTTTAATTCTGTATTTTTTATATATTTACAATGCAAATAAAAATGTAACTTTTAATTCTATGTTTTTATTTACATCCACAATGCAAATAAAAATGTAACTTTTAATTCCATGTTTTTATTTACATCTACAATGCAAATAAAAATGTAACTTTTAATTCTATGTTTTTATTTAATCTACAATGCAAATAAAAATGTAACTTTTAATTATGTTTTTATTTACATCTACAATGCAAATAAAAATGTAACTTTAAATTCTATGTTTTTTTACATCTACAATGCAAATAAAAATGTAACTTTTAATTCTACATATTTATTTACATCTACAATGCAAATAAAAATGTAACTTTAAATTCTATGTTTTTTTTGCATCTACAATGCAAATAAAAAATGTAAATTTTAATTCTATGTTTTTATTTACATCTACAATGCAAATTGTAACGTCCCGGAAAAAGTCGATCTTGGTTATCCGATATACAACACATATCGAACATCCAAGGATCGAAAATACCGGTAGTTAATGAAAGAAATTAGAGGGTGAGTATAGATAAGATATAAACTTAGAATAGAAGAAGAAGAAGAATGTACAACATTAGAGTAAATACTAATCTCACAGCGGAACGAATAAATATATTTCATAACATAACTTTTAAATATAAATATGTACTTGAATATACATATCATTTCCAAAGTACAGCACGTACAACACAGCGGAAAAACCATAGCTCTATAATTCTGAAGCCTCCTACTCCAGCTCTTCAAGTATCTGTAAATCCCGACTACTTGACTGTCCGTACAAAATTGGGCACCCAAGAGTTTAGGGAAAACAAAACAAAATAAACTCCGGGTTCGTTATGTGACTGGTGTGAGTAAACTCAAATTATTTTATTTAACTTTCAAAATCCTTTTGAAACAAGGATAATCATAAGACCGATCCACATATAAACACGGATGGTTTTTACCTTACGATAACCCAAATCATTAGTAAAACAATATTATTCTGATATTATAATAATGTCTAACACAAGTAATATCAATCTAGTAGAAACGCTTGCATCTAACGTTCTACATATATAATATGCAATCAAAACCGCGGGCTCTTATTTGGGGAATGGATTCCAACTATGACAAGGTATGGATCCACCTTCCACTCAGTGTACTCTAGAAGCGATACACTGGAGTTCAACAAGAACATCTTGCAACTCGGTCACACATGACCGACCACTCATTTTGCTTGAGTGTATCGAATATATTGTCACCTTACAGTTGGTAAACCAACATAACCATTCCCGGGAGATACAAAATTGAAAGAAGTAGCAAATATGAATATTCTCTAGATGGTGACAATATACCCTACTTGGTTGCGAACCACTTAGCCATGCTGCTTGCCCGATTTCTGTCATTTCCCAATTGATGAGGCTCGAGGGCAAAACGTATCTTTTAATAGATCACTCCTCCATTTACTTCGAATGCCACATCGTCATACCCGTCAAACCACAAATTGATTTCCCCAAAAATACCACGGGTATAAGCTAAGAGAAATGAATTCCTCCGCCATCAACGTAAATACGTTTGAAACGATCGACTTACGTGATCTACCAGATATACTCTGTCAAACATTCATCCATTCAAGTTGTCCTGGGACTGGACAAACCAAAGGCACTATTCCGTACACCCATCCTAGGCAATCTCTACCTAGGACTTATACAACAGCCCTTGCACTTTACTCCGTCTTCAATTTGTCTTAGATCTATTTGATTCGAAACGCTAACGCCCATACGGAGTGGTTCTTTGGATAAGAATCCAACCGGTATCTCCGTATTAATGACGGAAAAATGGTCAAAACTTTGATAGTCTGTGATTTAACTATCAAAGAAAAACACGTGTGCAAATAACGATATTATTTCCAGATGGAAATTTTATCGATCAATCATCATTTAACATTTATCTCTTTAGTTCATTAATTTACTCATCTCCTATTTCCATATATTCTAAATTCTTATTTTCTATTATCAGAAAGCATTTCTGGTTCTTATTTGGAAAACATTTCCAAAACTCCTTCACTGGATTTAAACTGATGTTTAAATCAAACATCGCCATGCTAACTCGAACCATTTCACTCATTAAATAAATTCACTTAACCATCATTCACTATCAAACCTTACCATTCCTTAGTTAAGAAGGAAGTCAATCAAGTTGGGGTATAATTACCTCTCAGACCTTAACTGAACAACGTTTTAACTTCGAAATAGTCAAAGTTTATCTTTTAAATCTTTAACAAACTTCCTTACGTAAGTCTCTTTCGAATAAATCTCTATTTGATAACTCTTTCTTTCGAATGAACTATATTCGATAATCTCTCTTCTTCGAATCACCTATATTCGAATAACTCTATTCAATTAACACTATTCGATTAACTCTAATCGATTTACTCTTATCAGTTAGCTCTATTTGATTAACTCAATTCTATTAACTCTATTGGATTAACTCTATTTGATTTACCCTACTGGATTAACTCTAACTAATTTACTCTTATCAATTAACTCCTTTCGAATAAACTATATTCGATTAACTCCTTTTGAATAACTAATGTTCGATTAACTCCTTTCAAACAACTAATATTCGATAACTCCTTTCGAAAAACTAATATTCGATAACTCCTTTCGAATAACTAATATTCGATAATTTCTTTCTCTATTCGAACAAACTATATTCGATTAATTCTCTTATTTGAATAACCTTATTCGATAACCCTTTCTTCGAATACACTATATTCGAATAACTCTAATCTGACTAACTCTAATTCAATTAACTCTATTCGAATAACAAATATTCGACTACTCTTGTTCGAATTACTATATTCGAATAACTCTAGTTCGATTTAACTCTAATCGATTAACTCTAGCTGATTAACTCTAACTGGTTAACTCTAACTCTAATCGATTAACTCTAACTGATTAACTCTAACTCTAATCGATTAACTCTAACTCTAATCGATTAACTCCTCTAACTCATTTTGATTAATGCATTTTGATTAACTTCTTTGATTAAATCTACGTCCATATTCAGTTTCAAATATCGATGTTGAAATCGATTCTTACTTCTCTATATAAGCCCTGACTTATATATTCTATTTATCCAATGATAAATATTTTATTTTATTTATAAAATATTATTTATAAATTAATCTTCTCAATCTATTGGTTACAACAGATTTTATTTAAAATCATTGCTTTAAATCCATATCATGTTATATCCGTGTGCGAAGCACGGGTCTAAACTTTCCTGATGTAAAATTCTATTCATTTGCCAAATATTTCTTCGTATAACATTCTTTTCATTTTCCAATAAATTCCTTTTATATTTCTATTTATTTTCTAAATAAATATTTTCTTATATAACATTATTTTTATAAATAATTCCTTTTTATATAGAATCCATTGATTTTATAAGTAATTCCTTTTCAATTCTATTTGTAAATGGTTTACAAATATTTCCTTTTTAATTCTATTTGTATAACAAATAAATATCTCCCTTTAAAATTCAATTCATTTTCTAATTAATATCCCTTTTATTTATTTATCAAATGATAAATATTCCTTTTATAAAATCCTTTGATTTTATACAAAATTTCTTCCTTTTATAAAATCCTTTGATTTTATAAATAATTTCTTTCTTTTATAAAATCCTTTGATTTTATAAATAATTTCTTTCTTTTATAAAATCCTTTGATTTTATAAATAATTCCTTTCTACATTCCAGTTTTTCTTATGGTA
The DNA here is from genome assembly GCA_030737875.1 of Allium sativum. NCBI lineage: Eukaryota > Viridiplantae > Streptophyta > Magnoliopsida > Asparagales > Amaryllidaceae > Allium > Allium sativum. The sequence goes on along the minus strand of CM060913.1, from coordinate 413,604,084 downwards.
TTTAAAATACCAAATAACCATGATCCATATCATCCAATCACAGAAAATCAATAACAGATTATATACCACACCATATATCACAATATATTAAAAACAGTAAAATAAATGTTGAGGAATCCTGTTGGATCCCTCCAACCCGTTTCCCTGCATCACAGATGTTAAACCATAATATTAACATCGATTTCATTTCAATATGAAATATTCTGCTAAACAGAATCAATATTTGATTAACGATATATATATATATATATATATATATCGTTATCTATAATTTCAACCAATACATAAGCAATTCAACCAAACAGTTAACACACAACAATCAACAGATAATTATCAGTTCTAAAAATATGCTATAAAAATATAAATGTTCAGAGTTGGTGAGATTTACTCACATTGGACGGACATCATTAAAAACGATAACCATCGGTTGATTCAAACGGACAATTTATTTTTCTATAAATTGTAACGAGCTCCAGTTAACTCCCAGTCAGTTCCATGGTGTAGCCACCGTCCATACGATCCCAACGGATCTTGTTTCATTGAATTCTGATACGGTATGATAAAGTTATACATTTTATAAGTTTTGTACAATATAAAATAGTTTAAATTATTCATTATCCACTAATTACTTCATTACCATAAATCACGTGATTATCAATATAATCCACCCGCTCATCATTTTCTTCTTTATCTCACCGTCTTCTTCCAGGCAATGACATTGCTGATCCCTTCTTCCCTTATTTCTACCTCTTCACTTCATGAAATCTCCAAACAAAAACTCCATCCAACTCCTCTCGACATTCTCTCCTGTTCCATGCACTTTTCATAAAACTCGAACTTGGCTCTCAACTAAAGATGCCCGTGTTCTACGCATACTACAAGAAGAAGGACCGAACTCAATTTCATGAAGATCAGCAAGTTAAAATCACATTAACCATCATTAAAAATTAACTTACATATATGATTACCCAAAAACATGGCCCTCCGTTCATAATCTCTCCTCCTTTCAAAACAGTTTAAACCCGTCTTCCTTTTATTACCAAACGCCATTACCAAATTTCGAACGCCTCCTTCTTCACTATGGTTAAACAAAACATTACCGAAGTTTCAAGTCCAACTGCTCCTCATATGTACCATTTCTGCCCTCTTCTTACTCCCATCCCAACATTTAGTTCTCACCGTATAATTCCTTCTTTACACATCCCCTTTAAACAAATCGCGACTTACACCACCACAAAACCCTCTTCCAGTTCGCATCGAACTGACCTCCACCGTCACCCTTTCCATGAAACTTTAGCCCAAAAATTCACACAAAGAACAAAATCACTCAACAAACTCTAGTACATACCTCAATCCGCCTAACTCCTCCTCAAACTCCAATAATCGTTAGCCCTAGCGTGCTCCGGAAAGATTTGGAGCATCATAGAACATAACCGCACCAAATAAAAATAAAGTAGGAGGGAAGAGAAGGTCAGCAGGAGTCTAAAAATACTACTCGCTGGATTTCTAGGTTTTTATTGGAATTGATTTATATTTCTGAAGATGATTCCCTCTCTCGTTTTCAGCTGAAGAAGGAAATACGATTAGCGGCCGACTTTTGAAAAAGAGAGAAATGAAAGTAGGTTGAAATGTTTAGGGTAGGATATTTATAAGGGAATACTTGGTCACCACACGTTTTGGCTTGGGTGGCTTGTATTGTCTCCACTAATTTGATAAGAGGACGTACAAGGTCCACCGTAGTAAAGGGAAAAATATCTAAAATTTTATGTCTTATACATATTGCTACAGTCGGACATAATGGCTGTATTTTATACACATATATATAGGCCATACAGTGAATAGACTCAACACTGTATCTTGTTATGTCAAATACCGTTTACCTACGACTGTTATCGACAAAATAAACACACTATTGTAACCAACGAGGTGTCAGGATCTCGCAAATATAATAACATAGGCTAGTTAGTTTATTTTATGAAACCCCAAAATCGCTGATTTAGGATGCAAAATACTACAAATAAAGAGTTGCTTATTTTACGAAATAAAAATTACAATAAAATTATAAAAATTAAGTTATCACTACATCTAAAAAGAATCCTGTCTAAATTCGAAACCAGTATGTAGTTATATCTAATAAACTGTTACGGCCGATAAACGATTCTATAGCGATTATTTGAAAATTTCATTTGATCATAAATCAAAATCTACATGACGAAATCCTGATTTTTCTCTTCCACTAGGAAAATATACTTCACCAGCTCCATTTGTTTCTAGTTTCAAAAAAATCCAATTTAAAACGAACCCTGTACATTCAGTTGAAGTTCAAATCGCCAAATAATGAACTACCGCACCGTTTCGAGCTCGATTTTAATTATAATATAATTATACATTCAAACTGTCGTTATTTAAATATATTTGTAACATCCCACCTCCGCTAAGGTCACTCACAAAGGGAATGCACTAGGTTTGGTGAAGCATTATCGAGGTAAACATGCACAGAAATATTACAAGACAGAACATATATATAAAACAGCGGAAGTAAAACATATTTCATTTCCTTATAAAATAAGGTCCAAAGCCTTTTACATCAGAATACATCAAAACATGTCTTGCAATAGTAAAGAAGCATAAAACCTTTTCATGAATTATTCCCCAAAATAAAGTGGTGAAGCAGCCATAGCCAAGAGAAGACCACGCTATACATGGTGACCTCCAAGCATAAGAGGTCCGAACTAAACAACATCATTTCCTCCCTGAAAACCTGGGGGGAAACGGAAGACAAAGAGGCGAAACAAAACGGGGTCAGTCATAAAGACTGGTAAGTCCTATCTACTTCCAGTATAAAAACAGGTAAAGGTAACATGACATGCATAAACTGAAAGTAAACATAAGGATGATGACAAGATAGATAAGCTAAACCAAGATAACTGGATGAACTACTGTAGCAAGATAAACTAAGGTATCATGACAAACTACGGTGTCAAGATAAATCAAGGTATCAAATCGTCAGGTTTCTATCAAGTATACTATCCCAAGGTATCTATCATGTATAACGTCCCACGGTATTTATCCCGTATATTTGCTCTGCACCTCTCGTATTAGTATCCCAACCCGCGTCATGTGTTACCTATGAACGTCCCTTGCACAATGTCATGTAATGGTCCATGTCAACCTAATATATAGCATATGTAGGTTTTCCCAACTCGTATGTTTCTTTCCATGTATAAGTTCAGTCCTTTGCCGTAGGCCGTACGGGCTTTCCCATGCAACTCTATACCACCTCAACGTAGTACCATTTTACCCTTGAAGTTATTTTGGACTGCTACCCTTGATCTGGTTATGTTTTCTTACCATGAACTATCGTGTGTTCACTTAGGGTTTATGCCACCTAGGACCGCTAGGGATTATGCTACCTAATGAACGTTTCTGTGTCTCGGTTTGGGCTCAAGCCACCTAGGGCCACTAGGGATTATGCCACCCGTCAACCGCGCCCTTTGTCCCACGTATATATCGTAAATTGTTTCCATGTCTAGACGCACATGTATCTTAATGTGCCATCTGAGTTCCGTGCCAGGGAAAATCAAGAAATACGGAACTCGGTCGGGAGCTTTAAGTCGTCTGCTGATGCAGATATCAAGGTCTGTTTTTTTTTTGTATCCGTGGCTATGGTCCCACGTGACCCCTCCCTCAACTACTGAAAACCAATCCAAGAAAAATCATGTATGAGAACCACATCCCGGCCCCACTATAGCCCCACTTTCCTATGAGCCAACCTCACCCATGACTCGATAGCAAGAACATGGTCTGTTGGGAGTTCTCTGCCTTTCCGTTCGTACACGATTGACTAAAGATGGTAGGTAGTTGACGACGTGCTATCCAGGGCAAAAACAAGTATCGTCGACTCCACGCTAATCCATCCCAGTCTTTAGGTCGCTCGCATAGCAACCAAGGCATACCCTTGGCTCTTCTACCGCAGACCTTAACCTCTGTGAGGCCGGGTTTCATGGACCATCTGCCACCTCACAGAGGGATACCAAGATTACCCTCACGTCCCCCGAAGCTACCGCTTCGTCACCCAGTTCGTTGGAGCCTTTATCTAAGTCTGATAATTTGCTCCTCCTCGTGTTTTAAGCGATGACCTACCGTATCAGGTTACTCATCTATCTGTGAACTGGTCCAAATCCCTTGACTAAGAATTATTACTTAGTTTCCTAAACTAAGGTTTACCACTTAGTCTTCTTTCCCGTTATCTTTGTTAATCCCTATCTTCAACCTAGTCCCCTGAACTAGGGTTTTGTCTGAGGGGTTAAGTATTATCGTTTAAGTTCATGACTTAACCTGCCTACGAATCATGTCAAGATTTGGTTAAGTATTCAAGTCCAAGACCTAGCCCTACAAGTTGGTTAAGTATACCAAGAAGCTCATGACTTAACCTTATTCAATCATCAAGTCAAATTGATTAAGTATTTGTTTGTCTTAACCCTATCAGATTATCGTGTTAGATTGGTTAAGCATAGATTATCTTAACCTCATCGGATTATCGAGTCGGATTGGTTAAGTATAGGTTAACTCAACCCCATCCACTAATCGTATTATAATGGTTAAGTATATTTAAACGGTCTTGTGACTTAACCCTATCAAGTTCTCATACTAGATTGGTTAAGTATGGTTGCTTAACCTCATCAAATCATCATGTATATTTGGTTAAGTATAAGTTACTTAACCTCATTGAATTACCAAGTTTAGATTGGTTAAGTGTTTAACTTAACCCCATCGAATTACCGTGTCTAGATTGGTTAAGTGTAAGTTACTTAACCTCATCTAATTACCGTGTTTAGATTAGTTAAGTGTAGGTTACTTAACCCCATATAATTACCGTGTTTAGATTAGTTAAGTGTAGGTTACTTAACCCCATCTAATTACCGTGTTTAGATTAGTTAAGTGTAGGTTACTTAACCCCATCTAATTACCGTGTTTAGATTAGTTAAGTATAGATTACTTAACCCTATCTAATTACCAAGTCGGATTCATTAAGTGTAATTTACTTAACCCCATCCCCTAATTGTCTTGTTTGGTTAAGTGTCATTAAGAAATCAAGTCCAGTTCCACTTAACCTACCCATTCGTGTCATATCGGTTAAGTGTCATTAGTCAAAATTACTTAACCTTTTCATGTGGCATTAATTAGATTAATGCACCCCAACCTCTCACATTAGACTTTGTTGTGGTTACTAGTTAAGCCGGGCGGGTTCGGGTAGATTTATACCACAACCTAGTCTAACCTCGGGTTTTAAATGCTATATGACCAACTACTCACATTGGGTCCTATTGTTTGTAGCCACTAGATAAGCCGGGCGGGTCTGGGTAGATTTATGCTACAAACTCAACCCAACCTCGAGTTGGCCACTTTCATGTTTGGTTTAGTGTCATATTACACTTACAACCCATACGTGTCTAGTTTCATGTCCCATGTTTACCCCCACATGTCATGTCCACATTTAGGTGTATCATAAGTGCCATATTTTCATGAAATCCCATGTTACATTATCATGTCATAATCACGCACGTCTAACCTACCCCAAATCGTGTTTCCAACCCAAGTAAAAGCGAGTCAACATAGTAAGGATACTATGCTACATATTGGCCTCAAAACATGCACGATGTCAAAAAGGGATTGGCCACCAACATGCATGGTATCATAAGGGGTTTGGCCTCAAAACATGCATAACATCATAAGGGAATTTGGCCACAAACATGCATAGTATCATAAGGGAATTTGGCCACAAACACACATAGTATCATAAGGGAATTTGGCCACAAACATGCATGATAACATAAGGGGTTTGGGTTCATTTACATGCATAAGCCCCAAAGTCAAGTCTTTGCCAATGTTTCACAAATCAAATGGTTCCCAAAGGTTCATGCTAACATTCCATAGATAAAGATTCAAACTTGCAAGTTAAATAGGTTAAACATAGTATGAGTGGCATGATTAAGTCGCTAAAACTTAGCCCAAGGTCATAGATCATAGAAAAGGGGCAAAATTAGGTTCACATAGGCTAGCATACTTATGTTTCATCGCATTTTATCCCATGTCACATTAGAACCACTGTTAGAATCTAGAAGTAGCTAGAACTTACATAGCGAGGATTAGGGAAACATCATGAGTCGTCTTGACCAAGAAAGCTGGCTCCTTTGTTGAAGAATCGTCATGAAACTTGCATAGCAACGTTGATTCACTCCCTTGATTTGATGTAGCAAGCTAGCACCTTTGATTCGGATCCGATTTGAATGCATGAGCTCTTGGAGTTGGAGATGGAGGCCATGATCAAGATAGATTTTGGCGGCACTTCATGGCATGAGTGATTTGTGAGGGTTTAGGGTAGGCTTAGGGGTCTTTTTATAGAGATTAGGAGTAGTTTAGGCCATAGGATAAACCCTAGGATAGATCTGAGCCCTCAAAATCCATCACAAACCTCCAAACATGTCTTGAGGAACAAGTCAGGTGCACCCAGGCCAAACTGGCCAACCACCCAAGTCGACAGGGGTGTCGACTGGGCAGTCGACACCACCTGGGGTGTGTCGACTCCCAAGTCGACTCCCCAGTCGACTTGGGGGTGGCGGGAATTTTTCCCGCCTCTTCTGCTTGGCTGAATTTGAAATCTGAATTCAAATTTGAACTGTTTTCGAACTTGAAATTTTCTGAAAACTTTGACGGGCCATAACTTGGTCATACGGACTCCGATTTTCGAAAACTTGGACTCTATTTCGCGTATTTTTCCGAGACGAACGAATGGCATAGCACGTTTCCCTTGATTCAGATTTTATAATTAAATTCTGCCTTGATTCTCGTCTTAGCATGTTGTAAAAATCCGGGTTGTTACACTCTCCCCAACTTAAAGGATTTCGTCCCCGAAATCTCCAAGTTAGGAAGAATGTATCCTACCATCCATCATCCATCTACTCAAACATCATCCACGGGCAACCATGGTCCTTAAAAGACTCCTAATGCTTTATGAACACATGCAGTAAGTGTGTGTATATGTTCCTTAGCTAATGCTAATGATCAGGCCTGAATGATCTTTCTAATGCAAGATATGTTTAGTGCCATGAGTCCAACATGTATGCAAATAGTCCTAGTCATATAAACACTACATGTGTGCACAAACATTCATTCATATGCAACATTCGCATGACAACACATTGACTTTCAAACAAGTATAAATACTCGTGCATATGCAATGCAAAATGTGAGTGCGTCGATCTAGTATCTAACGTGTATTCGCGCATCCACGAGCAACCACTTGCAACCATATCAATCGTAACATGTTTCAAATACATGTTTACATCCATAGAGTTCTACCTAAGGTTCCCAAGATAGGATCGAGAAGATAAACAAGACAGACTCCTTACGGGGTTTGCAACAGAAATAGGACCGAGAGGATATCCACCAAGCGATAGCATGCAAGCAAGCTCTACAGGAGAACCAAGGATCAACGATATACTCTTAAAAAGAGACATGATGCGCGCGTCTAAGCCTCATTTCCTTGAGCTTAATTCCATCGTGCCTTGACCGCCTTTGACTTCGTGATTTCGTAGCTCCTTGATTCCTATTTCTAAGGTATGAGTCGGAACTCATTTCACTGTCGCCTCTCGTTTCACTTCCACTTATTCTTTCCCTAGTATGCTCGGCCCAAACATATCTGCGTACTCATGCAAGCTCTCCAAAATTCACTAGTGAATTCTGGATCTCGTTTACCGATGCCAATCCATGTTACCACGTGCACTTACTAGGGTGATTCCTATAACCCATGCTTAAACGGAATGAACCATCCGCCTTATTGGTGAACGTTACTTGATCGGATCAGAGATTTCCGATAAATACATCAAGTGATTCTAGGTAACTAACCATGACAAAGCCCAAAAGGTTACACGAGACTTCGAGGGTATTACCAAAGCAAGCCAAGAGTCTGACTACCCTCTTTTCAAAACCGAGAATGGTATCCCTTACTGGATAACCACTTTACCCCTAGAATCCATCCATAGCCCAACAATAGAAGCATTGCTCCTAATCTCAACACTTGGCATAGACGTTCTCAAATCCAAACAAGTCATGAATAAATGGACCAACTCTCCAACCAGATTTTGGGACTAAAGTGGGATCTTCTACAATGCTAGTACTAAGGTGCAGAGACTTAACTATCGAAGCATGCGATGATCAAAACAAAGTCTGGACGGGATGATAGAAAAGAAAAGCTAAACCTTTAACAGAAACGATACCATCCCTCTTAGGTACGCTAGGAGTGAGAGCATACAATTTCCCTCTCGCTGATCTTGTCCTTGCCTTCCTTCGTGGACTAATCCATACCCACAAGTTGCTTATCCTTACGTCCGTGTCCTTTATCCTTGCTCTTATTACCCTTCCTTGTAACATGGTAACAGGTCTCTCGAGAACTTCCTCCATCGCACGGGTAAACACTTACGTAGCTAGACAAGGATTAGTCGCAGTTAAAACTACTGTGACTACAGATGGAGGAAAGAAAGGAAAAGAGATTCGATCAAGGAAACAAAGGATAGTGCTAATGACTTTTGGGGAATAGCCTTTAAAAACTTTTCTTGAAAAATGCTTCTTTGTAAACAGTTTCTCAAATAGTTTTCAGAAGGTTATAAAAACTTTTGCCCAGTCTGGTAACCTTCTGCTCTGATACCAAATGTAACACCCCACCTCCGCTAAGGTCACTCACAAAGGGAATGCACTAGGTTTGGTGAAGCATTATCGAGGTAAACATGCACAGAAATATTACAAGACAGAACATATATATAAAACAGTGGAAGTAAAACAATTTCATTTCCTTATAAAATAAGGTCCAAAGCCTTTTACATCAGAATACATCAAAACCTGTCTTGCAATAGTAAAGAAGCATAAAACCTTTTCATGAATTATTCCCCAAAATAAAGCGGTGAAGCAGCCATAGCCAAGAGAAGACCAAGCTATACATGGTGACCTCCAAGCATAAGAGGTCTGAACTAAACAACATCATTTCCTCCCTGAAAACCTGGGGGGAAACGGAAGACAAAGAGGCGAAACAAAACGGGATCAGTCATAAAGACTGGTAAGTCCTATCTACTTCCAGTATAAAAACAGGTAAAGGTAACATGACATGCATAAACTGAAAGTAAACATAAGGATGATGACAAGATAGATAAGCTAAACCAAGATAACTGGATGAACTACTGTAGCAAGATAAACTAAGGTATCATGACAAACTACGGTGTCAAGATAAATCAAGGTATCACATCGTCAGGTTTCTATCAAGTATACTATCCCAAGGTATCTATCATGTATAACGTCCCATGGTATTTATCCCGTATATTTGCTCTGCACCTCTCGTACTAGTATCCCAACCCGCGTCATGTGTTACCTATGAACGTCCCTTGCATAATGTCATGTAATGGTCCATGTCAACCTAATATATAGCATATGTAGGTTTTCCCAACTCGTATGTTTCTTTCCATGTATAAGTTCAGTCCTTTGCCGTAGGCCGTACGGGCTTTCCCATGTAACTCTATACCACCTCAACGTAGTACCATTTTACCCTTGAAGTTATTTTGGACTGCTACCCTTGATCTGGTTATGTTTTCTTACCATGAACTATCGCGTGTTCACTTAGGGTTTATGCCACCTAGGACCGCTAGGGATTATGCTACCTAATGAACGTTTCTGTGTCTCGGTTTGGGTTCAAGCCACCTAGAGCCACTAGGGATTATGCCACCCGTCAACCACGCCCTTTGTCCCAAGTATATATCGTAAATTGTTTCCATGTCTAGACGCACATGTATCTTAATGTGCCATCCGAGTTCCGTGCCAGGGCAAATCAAGAAATACGGAACTCGGTCGGGAGCTTTAAGTCGTCTGCTGATGCAGATATCAAGGTCTGTTTTTTTTGTATCCGTGGCTATGGTCCCACGTGACCCCTCCCTCAACTACTGAAAGCCAATCCAAGAAAAATCATGTATGAGAACCACATCCCGGCCCCACTATAGCCCCACTTTCCTATGAGCAAACCTCACCCATGACTCGATAGCAAGAACATGGTCTGTTGGGAGTTCTCTGCCTTTCCGTTCGTACACGATTGACTAAAGATGGTAGGTAGTTGACGACGTGCTATCCAGGGCAAAAACAAGTATCGTCGACTCCACGCTAATCCATCCCAGTCTTTAGGTCGCTCGCATAGCAACCAAGGCATACCCTTGGCTCTTCTACCGCAGACCTTAACCTCTGTGAGGCCGGGTTTCATGGACCATCTGCCACCTCACAGAGGGATACCAAGACTACCCTCACGTCCCCTGAAGCTACCGCTTCGTCACCCAGTTCGTTGGAGCCTTTATCTAAGTCTGATAATTTGCTCCTCCTCGTGTTTTAAGCGATGACCTACCGTATCGGGTTACTCATCTATCTGTGAACTGGTCCAAATCCCTTGACTAAGAATTATTACTTAGTTTCCTAAACTAAGGTTTACCACTTAGTCTTCTTTCCCGTTATCCTTGTTAATCCCTATCTTCAACCTAGTCCCCTGAACTAGGGTTTTGTCTAAGGGGTTAAGTATTATCGTTTAAGTTCATGACTTAACCTGCCTAAGAATCATGTCAAGATTTGGTTAAGTATTCAAGTCCAAGACCTAGCCCTACAAGTTGGTTAAGTATACCAAGAAGCTCATGACTTAACCTTATTCAATCATCAAGTCAAATTGATTAAGTATTTGTTTGTCTTAACCCTATCAGATTATCGTGTTAGATTGGTTAAGCATAGATTATCTTAACCTCATCGGATTATCGAGTCGGATTGGTTAAGTATAGGTTAACTCAACCCCATCCACTAATCTTATTATAATGGTTAAGTATATTTAAACGGTCTTGTGACTTAACCCCATCAAGTTCTCATACTAGATTGGTTAAGTATGGTTGCTTAACCTCATCAAATCATCATGTATATTTGGTTAAGTATAAGTTACTTAACCTCATTGAATTACCAAGTTTAGATTGGTAAAGTGTTTAACTTAACCCCATCGAATTACCGTGTCTAGATTGGTTAAGTGTAAGTTACTTAACCTCATCTAATTACCGTGTTTAGATTAGTTAAGTATAGGTTACTTAACCCCATCTAATTACCATGTTTAGATTAGTTAAGTGTAGGTTACTTAACCCCATCTAATTACCATGTTTAGATTAGTTAAGTGTAGGTTACTTAACCCCATCTAATTACCGTGTTTAGATTAGTTAAGTATAGATTACTTAACCCTATCTAATTACCAAGTCGGATTCGTTAAGTGTAATTTACTTAACCCCATCCCATAATTGTCTTGTTTGGTTAAGTGTCATTAAGAAATCAAGTCCAGTTCCACTTAACCTACCCATTCGTGTCATATCGGTTAAGTGTCATTAGTCAAAATTACTTAACCTTTTCATGTGGCATTAATTAGATTAATGCACCCCAACCTCTCACATTAGACTTTGTTGTGGTTACTAGTTAAGCCGGGCGGGTTCGGGTAGATTTATACCACAACCTAGTCTAACCTCGGGTTTTAAGTGCTATATGACCAACTACTCACATTGGGTCCTATTGTTTGTAGCCACTAGTTAAGCCGGGCGGGTCTGGGTAGATTTATGCTACAAACTCAACCCAACCTCGAGTTGGCCACTTTCATGTTTAGTTTAGTGTCATATTACACTTACAACCCATACGTGTCTAGTTTCATGTCCCATGTTTACCCCCACATGTCATGTCTACATTTAGGTGTATCATAAGTGCCATATTTTCATGAAATCCCATGTTACATTATCATGTCATAATCACGCACGTCTAACCTACCCCAAATCGTGTTTCCAACCCAAGTAAAAGCGAGTCAACATAGTAAGGATACTATGCTACATATTTGCCTCAAAACATGCACGATGTCAAAAAGGGATTGGCCACCAACATGCATGGTATCATAAGGGGTTTGGCCTCAAAACATGCATAACATCATAAGGGAATTTGGCCACAAACATGCATAGTATCATAAGGGAATTTGGCCACAAACACGCATAGTATCATAAGGGAATTTGGCCACAAACATGCATAGTATCATAAGGGAATTTGGCCACAAATATGCATGATAACATAAGGGGTTTGGGTTCATTTACATGCATAAGCCCCAAAGTCAAGTCTTTGCCAATGTTTCACAAATCAAATGGTTCCCAAAGGTTCATGCTAACATTCCATAGATAAATATTCAAACTTGCAAGTTAAAATAGGTTAAACATAGTATGAGTGGCATGATTAAGTCGCTAAAACTTAGCCCAAGGTCATAGATCATAGAAAAGGGGCAAAATTAGATTCACATAGGCTAGCATACTTATGTTTCATCGCATTTTATCCCATGTCACATTAGAACCACCGTTAGAATCTACAAGTAGCTAGAACTTACATAGCGAGGCTTAGGGAAACATCATGAATCGTCTTGACCAAGAAAGCTGGCTCCTTTGTTGAAGAATCGTCATGAAACTTGCATAGCAACGTTGATTCACTCCCTTGATTTGATGTAGCAAGCTAGCACCTTTGATTCGGATCCGATTTGAATGCATGAGCTCTTGGAGTTGGAGATGGAGGCCATGATCAAGATAGATTTTGGCGGCACTTGGTGGCATGAGTGATTTGTGAGGGTTTACGGTAGGCTTAGGGGTCTTTTTATAGAGATTAGGAGTAGTTTAGGCCATAGGATAAACCCTAGGATAGATCTGAGCCCTCAAAATCCGTCACAAACCTCCAAACATGTCTTGAGGAACAAGTCAAGTGCACCCAGGCCAAACTGGCCAACCACCCAAGTCGACAGGGGTGTCGATTGGGCAGTCGACACCACCTCGGGTGTGTCGACTCCCAAGTCGACTTGGGGGTGGCGGGAATTTTTCCCGCCTCTTCTGCTTGGCTGAATTTGAAATCTGAATTCAAATTTGAACTGTTTTCGAACTTGAAATTTTTTGAAAACTTTGACGGGCCATAACTTGGTCATACGGACTCCGATTTTCGAAAACTCGGACTCTATTTCACGTATTTTTCCGAGACGAACGAATGGCATAGCACGTTTCCCTTGATTCAGATTTTATAATTAAATTCTTCCTTGATTCTCGTCTTAGCATGTTGTAAAAATCCGGGTTGTTACACTCTCCCCAACTTAAAGGATTTCGTCCCCGAAATCTCCAAGTTAGGAAGAATGTATCCTACCATCCATCATCCATCTACTCAAACATCATCCACGGGCAACCATGGTCCTTAAAAGACTCCTAATGCTTTATGAACACATGCAGTAAGTGTGTGTATATGTTCCTTAGCTAATGCTAATGATCAGGCCTGAATGATCTTTCTAATGCAAGATATGTTTAGTGCCATGAGTCCAACATGTATGCAAATAGTCCTAGTCATATAAACACTACATGTGTGCACAAACATTCATTCATATGCAACATTCGCATGACAACACATTGACTTTCAAACAAGTATAAATACTCGTGCATATGCAATGCAAAATGTGAGTGCGTCGATCTAGTATCTAACGTGTATTCGCGCATCCACGAGCAACCACTTGCAACCATTTGCAACCATATCAATCGTAACATGTTTCAAATACATGTTTACATCCATAGAGTTCTACCTAAGGTTCCCAAGATAGGATCGAGAAGATAAACAAGACAAACTCCTTACGGGGTTTGCAACAGAAATAGGACCGAGAGGATATCCACCAAGCGATAGCATGCAAGCAAGCTCTACAAGAGAACCAGGGATCAACGATATACTCTTAAAAAGAGACATGATGCGTGCGTCTAAGCCGCATTTCCTTGAGCTTAATTCCATCGTGCCTTGACCGCCTTTGACTTCGTGATTTCGTAGCTCCTTGATTCCTATTTCTAAGGTATGAGTCGGAACTCATTTCACTGTCGCCTCTCGTTTTACTTCCACTTATTCTTTCCCTAGTATGCTCGGCCCAAACATATCTGCGTACTCATGCAAGCTCTCCAAAATTCACTAGTGATTTCTGGATCTCGTTTACCGATGCCAATCCATGTTACCACGTGCACTTACTAGGGTGATTCCTATAACCCATGCTTAACGGAATGAACCATCCGCCTTATTGGCGAACGTTACTTGATCGGATCAGAGATTTCCGATAAATACATCAAGTGATTTTGGTAACTAACCATGACAAAGCCCAAAAGGTTACACGAGACTTCGAGGGTATTACCAAAGCAAGCCAAGAGTCTGACTACCCTCTTTTCAAAACCGAGAATGGTATCCCTTACTGGATAACCACTTTACCCCTAGAATCCATCCATAGCCCAACAATAGAAGCATTGCTCCTAATCTCAACACTTGGCATAGACGTTCTCAAATCCAAACAAGTCATGAATAAATGGACCAACTCTCCAACCAGATTTTGGGACTAAAGTGGGATCTTCTACAATGCTAGTACTAAGGTGCAGAGACTTAACTATCGAAGCATGCGATGATCAAAACAAAGTCTGGACGGGATGATAGAAAAGAAAAGCTAAACCTTTAACAGAAACGATACCATCCCTCTTAGGTACGCTAGGAGTGAGAGCATACAATTGCCCTCTCGCTGATCTTGTCCTTGCCTTCCTTCGTGGACTAATCCATACCCACAAGTTGCTTATCCTTACGTCCGTGTCCTTTATCCTTGCTCTTATTACCCTTCCTTGTAACATGGTAACAGGTCTCTCGAGAACTTCCTCCATCGCACGGGTAAACACTTACGTAGCTAGACAAGGATTAGTCGCAGTTAAAACTACTGTGACTACAGATGGAGGAAAGAAAGGAAAAGAGATTCGATCAAGGAAACAAAGGATAGTGCTAATGACTTTTGGGGAATAGCCTTTAAAAACTTTTCTTGAAAAATGCTTCTTTGTAAACGGTTTCTCAAATAGTTTTCAGAAGGTTATAAAAACTTTTGCCCAGTCTGGTAACCTTCTGCTCTGATAACAAATGTAACACCCCACCTCCGCTAAGGTCACTCACAAAGGGAATGCACTAGGTTTGGTGAAGCATTATCGAGGTAAACATGCACAGAAATTTTACAAGACAGAACATATATATAAAACAGTGGAAGTAAAACAATTTCATTTCCTTATAAAATAAGGTCCAAAGCCTTTTACATCAAAATACATCAAAACCTGTCTGTCAATAGTAAAGAAGCATAAAACCTTTTCATGAATTATTCCCCAAAATAAAGCGGTGAAGCAGCCATAGCCAAGAGAAGACCAAGCTATACATGGTGACCTCCAAGCATAAGAGGTCCGAACTAAACAACACCATTTCCTCCCTGAAAACCTGGGGGGAAACGGAAGACAAAGAGGCGAAACAAAACGGGATCAGTCATAAAGACTGGTAAGTCCTATCTACTTCCAGTATAAAAACAGGTAAAGGTAACATGACATGCATAAACTGAAAGTAAACATAAGGATGATGACAAGATAGATAAGCTAAACCAAGATAACTGGATGAACTACTGTAGCAAGATAAACTAAGGTATCATGACAAACTACGGTGTCAAGATAAATCAAGGTATCACATCGTCAGGTTTCTATCAAGTATACTATCCCAAGGTATCTATCATGTATAACGTCCCACGGTATTTATCCCGTATATTTGCTCTGCACCTCTCGTACTAGTATCCCAACCCGCGTCATGTGTTACCTATGAACGTCCCTTGCACAATGTCATGTAATGGTCCATGTCAACCTAATATATAGCATATGTAGGTTTTCCCAACTCGTATGTTTCTTTCCATGTATAAGTTCAGTCCTTTGCCGTAGGCCGTACGGGCTTTCCCACGTAACTCTATACCACCTCAACGTAGTACCATTTTACCCTTGAAGTTATTTTGGACTGCTACCCTTGATCTGGTTATGTTTTCTTACCATGAACTATCGCGTGTTCACTTAGGGTTTATGCCACCTAGGACCGCTAGGGATTATGCTACCTAATGAACGTTTCTGTGTCTCGGTTTGGGTTCAAGCCACCTAGGGCCACTAGGGATTATGCCACCCGTCAACCACGCCCTTTGTCCCACGTATATATCGTAAATTGTTTCCATGTCTAGACGCACATGTATCTTAATGTGCCATCCGAGTTCCGTGCCAGGGCAAATCAAGAAATACGGAACTCGGTCGGGAGCTTTAAGTCGTCTGCTGATGCAGATATCAAGGTCTGTTTTTTTTGTATCCGTGGCTATGGTCCCACGTGACCCCTCCCTCAACTACTGAAAGGCAATCCAAGAAAAATCATGTATGAGAACCACATCCCGGCCCCACTATAGCCCCACTTTCCTATGGGCCAACCTCACCCATGACTCGATAGCAAGAACATGGTCTGTTGGGAGTTCTCTGCCTTTCCGTTCGTACACGATTGACTAAAGATGGTAGGTAGTCGACGACGTGCTATCCAGGGCAAAAACAAGTATCGTCGACTCCACGCTAATCCATCCCAGTCTTTAGGTCGCTCGCATAGCAACCAAGGCATACCCTTGGCTATTTTACCGTAGACCTTAACCTCTGTGAGGCCGGGTTTCATGGACCATCTGCCACCTCACAGAGGGATACCAAGAGTACCCTCACGTCCCCCGAAGCTACCGCTTCGTCACCCAGTTCGTTGGAGCCTTTATCTAAGTCAGATAATTTGCTCCTCCTCGTGTTTTAAGCGATGACCTACCATATCGGGTTACTCATCTATCTGTGAACTAGTCCAAATCCCTTGACTAAGAATTATTACTTAGTTTCCTAAACTAAGGTTTACCACTTAGTCTTCTTTCCCGTTATCCTTGTTAATCCCTGTCTTCCACCTAGTCCCATGAACTAGGGTTTTGTCTAATGGGTTAAGTATTGTCGTTTAAGTTCATGACTTAACCTGCCTACGAATCATGTCAAGATTTGGTTAAGTATTCAAGTCCAAGACCTAGCCCTACAAGTTGGTTAAGTATACCAAGAAGCTCATGACTTAACCTTATTCAATCATCAAGTCAAATTGATTAAGTATTTGTTTGTCTTAACCCTATCAGATTATCGTGTTAGATTGGTTAAGGATGGATTATCTTAACCTCATCGGATTATCAAGTCGGATTGGTTAAGTAGAGGTTAACTCAACCCCATCCACTAATCGTATTATAATGGTTAAGTATATTTAAACGGTCTTGTGACTTAACCCTATCAAGTTCTCATACTAGATTGGTTAAGTATGGTAGCTTAACCTCATCAAATCATCATGTATATTTGGTTAAGTATAAGTTACTTAACCTCATTGAATTACCAAGTTTAGATTGGTTAAGTGTTTAACTTAACCCCATCGAATTACCGTGTCTAGATTGGTTAAGTGTAAGTTACTTAACCTCATCTAATTACCATGTTTAGATTAGTTAAGTGTAGGTTACTTAACCCCATCTAATTACCGTGTTTAGATTAGTTAAGTGTAGGTTACTTAACCCCATCTAATTACCGTGTTTAGATTAGTTAAGTGTAGGTTACTTAACCCCATCTAATTACCGTGTTTAGATTAGTTAAGTATAGATTACTTAACCCTATCTAATTACCAAGTATGATTAGTTAAGTGTAATTTACTTAACCCCATCCCCTAATTATCTTGTTTGGTTAAGTGTCATTAAGAAATCAAGTCCAGTTCCACTTAACCTACCCATTCGTGTCATATCGGTTAAGTGTCATTAGTCAAAATTACTTAACCTTTTCATGTGGCATTAATTAGATTAATGCACCCCAACCTCTCACATTAGACTTTGTTGTGGTTAGTAGTTAAGCCGGGCGGGTCCGAGTAGATTTATACCACAACCTAGTCTAACCTCGCATTTTAAGTGCTATATGACCAACTACTCACATTGGGTCCTATTGTTTGTAGCCACTAGTTAAGCCGGGCGGGTCCGGGTAGATTTATGCTACAAACTCAACCCAACCTTGAGTTGGCCACTTTCATGTTTGGTTTAGTGTCATATTACACTTACAACCCAGACGTGTCTAGTTTCATGTCCCATGTTTACCCCCACATGTCATGTCCACATTTAGGTGTATCATAAGTGCCATATTTTCATGAAATCCCATGTTACATTATCATGTCATAATCACGCACGTCTAACCTACCCCAAATCATGTTTCCAACCCAAGTAAAAGCGAGTCAACATAGTAAGGATACTATGCTACATATTGGCCTCAAAACATGCACGATGTCAAAAAGGGATTGGCCACCAACATGCATGGTATCATAAAGGGGTTGGCCTCAAAACATGCATAACATCATAAGGGAATTTGGCCACAAACATGCATAGTATCATAAGGGAATTTGGCCACAAACACGCATAGTATCATAAGGGAATTTGGCCACAAACATGCATAGTATCATAAGGGAATTTGGCCACAAACATGCATGACAACATAAGGGGTTTGGGTTCATTTACATGCATAAGCCCCAAAGTCAAGTCTTTGCCAATGTTTCACAAATCAAATGGTTCCCAAAGGTTCATGCTAACATTCCATAGATAAAGATTCAAACTTGCAAGTTAAACTAGGTTAAACATAGTATGAGTGGCATGATTAAGTCGCTAAAACTTAGCCCAAGGTTATAGATCATAGAAAAGGGGCAAAATTAGGTTCACATAGGCTAGCATACTTATGTTTCATCGCATTTTATCCCATGTCACATTAGAACCACCGTTAGAATCTACAAGTAGCTAGAACTTACATAGCGAGGCTTAGGGAAAGATCATGAATCGTCTTGACCAAGAAAGGTGGCTCCTTTGTTGAAGAATCGTCATGAAACTTGCATAGCAACGTTGATTCACTCCCTTGATTTGATGTAGCAAGCTAGCACCTTTGATTCGGATCCGATTTGAATGCATGAGCTCTTGGAGTTGGAGATGGAGGCCATGATCAAGATAGATTTTGGCGGCACTTCATGGCATGAGTGATTTGTGAGGGTTTAGGGTAGGCTTAGGGGTCTTTTATAGAGATTAGGAGTAGTTTAGGCCATAGGATAAACCCTAGGATAGATCTGAGCCCTCAAAATCCGTCACAAACCTCCAAACATGTCTTGAGGAACAAGTCAAGTGCACCCAGGCCAAACTGGCCGACCACCCAAGTCGACACCACCTGGGGTGTGTCGACTCCCAAGTCGACTCCCCAGTCGACTTGGGGGTGGCGGGAATTTTTCCCGCCTCTTCTTCTTGGCTGAATTTGAAATCTAAATTCAAATTTGAACTGTTTTCGAACTTGAAATTTTCTGAAAACTTTGACGGGGCATAACTTGGTCATACGGACTCCGATTTTCGAAAACTCGGACTCTATTTCGCGTATTTTTCTGAGACGAACGCAATGGCAAAGCCCGTTTCCCTTGATTCAGATTTTATAATTAAATTCTGCCTTGATTCTCGTCTTAGCATGTTGTAAAAATCCGGGTTGTTACAATATTCGTTATCGTAATTAAATTTTAAACTGAATTATATATTTTAATTTGTCCATTTCACATTATATTGTCAATTCAACAAATTCTGATTATTTCAGAAATTAAATATATTATTCTATTATTTATATTAACTAAATATTCAATATAATTTAATTAAACAACCATTTTCACTATCTAAACAATTAAATAAATTAATTATTATCCGTATAAATACGGGTTGTTACACAAATAAAAATGTAACTTTTAATTCTATGTTTTTATTTACATCTACAATGCAAATAAAATGTAACTTTTAATTCTATGTTTTTTATTTACATCTACAATGCAAATAAAAATGTAACTTTTAATTCTATGTTTTTATTTACCTCTACAATGCAAACAAAAATGTAACTTTTAATTCTTTGTTTTTTTATATTTTTTTAGCATTAAAATTGTGTATCTTAATGAATACATGTTCTATTTACATTCTTAACATTAAAATTGTATATTTTAATGAATACATGTTTTGGTGCCACAAATTCAATAAACAAAAATAAGGATTTTTGTTTAACCAATTTTCCTATTTATCCAAATGTCCATTTTTATTGCAGGTTTAACTGTAACAACAAAAACAATATTTTTATTGGATTGTAAATTCTAATTAAATCCAACATTAACCATAGGTGACATTTTTATTGAGTTGGAAAATCCAATTAAATTCAACAAAACAACAAAGTGATACTTTTATGTTGAATTGAAAATTCTAATTCAATTCAACAAAACAAACAAAGTTATATTTTTATGTTGAATTGAAAATTCTAATTCAATTCAACAAAACCAACAAAGTGATACTTTTATCTTGAATTGAAAATTCTAATTCAATTCAATAACATAAACAAAGTGATTTTTTTATTTAATTGAAAATTCTAATCCAATTTAACAACATAAATAAAGGTGAATTCTTTTTTATTGAATTGAAAATTTTAATTCAATTCGACAACATACACAAAGTTGAAATTTTTATTGAATTGAAAATTCTAATTCAATTCAATAAACATGATACTCCAATTTTGTTTAATATATATATATATGATTCAACAAAATATTGACAAAAAATGATTTATTTTAATTAACCTATCACATTCAGATCTATATTAACAAAATATCCAAATTAACAGATCTTTATTAGTACATCACAAACGGATCAAATCAACAATTTTAAATTTCATACATAGCAAATCTAAATTATTTACATATATACAACTATTTAAACAGCAAGAAAAATAATTAAATTGATTAATTCTTTAAATCAGAAATCTCACAGTCGTGTGAATCTGAATTGTTCGGATCCGCAACTTTGGCCAAAATTTTATCAGCTCGGAATTACTTCTAGTTAGAACAGCAGCGTAGATCTCGTCTCTACGATCGCGTAGGATCTGAAATCGTTAATTTTCGACTTTGTATGAATAAGATATGCTTTAATTAAGATTGTTAACTTTTTAAATTAAATTAGAAAAATAATTAAAAGGGTTTTACCCTTCTTCCTTCTTCAACAGACTAAGGCTGCTAGTTTTTACAAAACCTTCAGAACTAGGTTTGAGGTTCTACTCCAATTTGATCAGCTTCGTCTCGATCAGGCTATGCCACGCCGGAGAGCTAGGGGAGGCGCACAGGAGGGACCTACTTGGGTGGAGCTTGATTGAGCTATTGGGAGGGTGCGGCGACGAAGAGAACGGGTCGGGTTTGAGGGGTAGAGCTCTCGAAACACTGGACTATAGGTACCAATGTCCGTATGGATTTGTAGAGAAGAAAAAGCTCTACAAAAATGTCCAAAGAAGAAGGAGTTTTCAATGAGAGGATTTCAAGATTTTAGAGGAGGAAGGTGGAAGCATTTTCAGCCATTGGAATAAGTGGGCGGCAGCTACAGGATGATAGGATTAGGGTTTTGTAGAAGATCATGTATTTTTATAATGTTTTATTGTAAATTTTACAAAAAAAATCCATAAATCCTAAACAAATCCAATTTCAGTCCAATAGGAGTTGATCCAACCTAATAGCCCCCGTTCCAGATCCTATGGGCTAGGTCTCGTCAGCCCAAACAACTGTCTGTGGCCTGAATTCTTTAATTTAACATTTAAATCCTTTATTAAATCAGTTCGATCGTATATTTAAATCAATCGGGGCCACATACGAACACAAAAAATTCCATAAAAATTATTTCTGGCTTTGTTTTGATGACATGGTCCTAAAAAAAAATTAATTTTGTTGAATTCCGAGACTGTTTGAAAAATGGCCATTTTCAAGTCAATCAAATTTGACTGAAATTGACAAAACACATTTTCGTTTGCCACGCTTACACATTAATTCCAAAAATTCTAGAAAATTAGATTTAGCAATAATTTGACATTCCGGATCCAACAAAAGTGGTTTCATTAAAAACGGAGGTCTTTTGAAAAACGGCCTTTTATACGGGCTTTAAATTATACTATAGCTACCATTCTGAATATTCAACTGGCCATAACTTTTGATTCCCGCTATGAAATTTCAATTTTTCGGATTTGTTGGAAAGATATTTTCAAAAGATTTAGATATTTTTGGTTTCACTAAATTCCGTTAGATTTTGAATTCGGTATATTCAGTCAAAGTTTAGGTTTGACTTTCCAAACTACCGTACTATTTCCAGTTTCTTTTGGAAATGAAAATAAATTATTTTAACAATTCAAAATTCACTGAAACAGCCAAAATAAAAATTTTAAACTGGTTCAGATTTTCCGGGTTGTTACAATCTCCCCCACTTAAAAGCTTTTTGTCCTCGAAAAGGAAACCATAGTAAAGTAGGAAACAAAACGGAAAATGCAAGGTATTATAAATGTACCTCAATACAAAAGCTGCTCAGAGATATCCACTATGCACTTGGGATAAGCCTGTTTGATACTATCCTTAGTCTCTCATGTACAGTTTCTAGGATTCCCGCTCCACTGTACCTTGACTAGTTGGATCCTCTTATTCCTCAGAATACGAGTTTCTTTGCCAACTATTTTTACTAGCTCCCTCCTTACTGCTAGGCCCGGGGAAATATCCAAATCTCATTGTGCTGCTTCCTCCACAACTGAATCTGGATCATGAACATGCTTCCGGAGTTAGGACAAATGAAATACATCGTGGACCCCTGGCAACCAGTTGGGCAACTGCATCCTATAAGCAAGAGTTCCAATCCTTTCTAGAATAGGGAATGGACCAATGAATCTCAGTGCCAACTTCCCAGTCTTCCCGAATCGAATTACACCTCTCAGTGGGGAAACCTTCAAGTATACAAGATCATCGACAGAGAATTCTAAATCCCTTCTTTGAGCGTCTGCATAGCTCTTATGTCGGCTTTGGGCAGCCAGTAATCGCTTCTTAATAAAATCAACTTTATCTAATGCTTCGCGAATCATGTTGGGACCCAATACTAATCGATTGTCGGGTTCCACCCAACATGCGGGAGATCTGCATGGCCTGCCATATAATGCTTCAAATAGCAACATATGCAAGCTTGCTTGGTAGTTGTTATTATAAGAGAATTCAACCAAATGCAAATGATCTTCCCATGACCCACCAAAATCTAGGATGCATGCTCTCAACAAGTCTTCCAATGTGCAGTTCACCCTCTCAGTCTGGCACTCTGTCTGAGGGTGATAAGCGGTGCTCATATTCAGTTTAGTCCCTAGCTCTTCTTGGAAAGCTTCCCAGAATTTGCTAGCAACTATCGGATCGCGGTTACTGACAATGCTACTGGGAACTCCATGCAGTCTGACAATCTCTCTGAAATAAAGCTATGCCAAACTTCGAGCTGTTCTATTGGATTTGACAGGGATGAAATGAGCAGTCTTTGTGAAGCGATCTACAATCACCCATATACTGTCATTGCCTTTCCTAGTCCGGGGCAAGCCATCAATAAAGTCCATAGAAATTTCATACCACTTCCAACTTGGAACCCCTAGCGGTTGCACAGTCCTGCTAGCTTTTGCTGATCGCTTTAGACTTGCTGACAGGTGGGACATCTAGCAACATATATAGAAATGTCTCTCTTCATAGATCTCCACCAAAATGTGCGCTTGAGCTCATGGTACATCTTGCTCACTCTCGGATGAATGCTGAGCTTAGACTTGTGACATTCGTCCATTACTTCCTTTCTGAGCTCAGGAAGATTCGGAACACAAATTCGGCCCAATAGCCTTAGAACCCCTTTGTCATCAATCTGAAAACTCATGGGTTCGCCTTCCCCGACTCTTTTGCTTATTCTCTGAATAAATTCATCATTCTTCTGAAGAGCAGAGATTTTATCGATCAAGGTAGGGGTAATAATGAGATTGGCAAGGATAAGATTGGTACTGGCCGTATTCTTCTTGTTGAGAGCATCTGCCACTACATTGGCTTTCCCTGGAGTATATAAGATGTCCAGGTCATAGGGCGCAAGGAATTCAACCCAACGTTGCTACCTCAAGTTAAAATCTCTTTGGGTGAATAGGTACTTTAAGGATTTGTGGTTAGTATATAGCTCGAATTTCTCGCCCAAGAGATAGTGCCTCCATATCTTTAGAGCAAATACGATGACCATTAGCTCAAGATCATGAGTGGCGTAATTCTTCTCATGCGGTTTTAACTGGCGGCTAGCATATGCGACAACCTTGTCTCTTTGCATTAGCACCGCACCAATACCTTAAATAGATAAAAGAATAACATGTTAAAAATAAGATTTGACATTAGAAAAATGTCATTTTTGACATGTTTACTTAGATGAAAAGAATAACCTTCTCTAGAAGCATCTATCCAGACTTTCAGATCCTGATAACTATCAATAATGGTCAACACAGGAGCAGTGATCAACCTCCGTTTCAGCTCTTGGAAAGCTGCCTCACATTCAGGTGTCCAAATGAACTTTGTATGCTTCTTAGTCAGATTCGTCAATGGACAAGATAATTTCGAGAAATCCTTAACGAATTTCTGATAATAGCCAGCTAGACCTTAAGAAACTTCTGACTTCAGTAGGCGTGGTAGGCCGCTTCCAATCTTAGATGGCTGAGATCTTTCCTGGATCTGCTGAGATGCCTTCCTTCGATACCACATCACCGAGGAATTTCACCTCTTCTTGCCAGAATATGCATTTGGAGAATTTGGCTTTCAGCACATTTCTTCACAAAGTCTCCAAGACTTCTTTCAGATGCTTTTCGTGTTCAGCAGTGGATTTATAAAAGATTAGGATATCATCAATGAACACCAGCACGAATTTATTTAAAACATCGCAGAAGACTCTATTTATCGGATCAACGAAGTATGCTGGAGCATTGCATAAGCCGAAGGGCATCACTAGTCATTCATAAAATAAGTATGGTCCTCTGAAAGCTGTCAAAGGCACACATTCCTCGGCAATGCGTAATTGGTGGAAACCTGTAGCTAGGTCCATCCTAGAGAATACTCGTGCTCCATTCAAGCGATCTAGCAGATCATCAATGCGGGGCAGTGGGTATTTATTTTTCAGAGTCTGCTTATTTAGATCACGATAGTCCACACATAGCCTATGGGTACCGTCTGACTTTCGGACGAAGACCACTGCTGCACCCCAGCTCGAGAAGCTAGGCCTGATCAGATCCTTCCACAAAAGTTGCTTGGTTTGATTGCTCAGTTCCTCTTTTTCTTTAAGGAACATTCTCCGAATAGGGTGTACGACGGGCCTTGCATTCGAAACTAAGTCAATTCTGAAGTAGATTTCTGTGCGCGGAGGTAAGCCGTCAACTTCTTCAAACACATCCGCATAGTCTCTAACGATAGGAATTTCCTCAATAGAAGCAGGAGTGATTTCTAGAGAAGACCAAAATTCTTTCCTATTTGTGGCTGAGCCGTGGCATGGTATAGTAATCATATTTCCGAATTTTGTTTTAGTTCTGACTACTCTTTCAGCGCATAGTAACTCAGCCTCATATTTCGTTAACCAGTCCATTCCAAGTATGATATCATACCCGGAGAAATTCATGATGATCAGATTAAAAGGAAATTGGAAGTGAGAGTAAGAAACAGGCACTCTACAGTACTGATCAAGTATAAGTGAACCTCCTATCGGGCTATGGGCTCTAATCAGTGTTTTAAGTTTTCTTGGTTTCAATTTAAGCTTTTTAATCGTGTCATTAGATATAAACTTCTAGATGCACTAGTGCCAAACAAAACTGTAATAGGAATGTTCTTAATGTTAAGAGTACCTCCTAAAACATCAGGTTTACCTGCTCCTTCAGAAGAAGCCGGTGCAGCCGCTCCGTCATAGACATGTGCCACCTGAGAACTCTTCAGCAGCGGGCAGTTTGGCTTGATGTGCCCTTTCTGGTGACAATTATAGCACTCCCTCTTATCCTGAGAACTTTGGCTAGGCCCAGACTCATTCCTCTTTGGTCTCTTGGGAGCTTGGCATTCATAGTCGAAATGCCCTATCTTCTGGCAGTTGAAGCACTTTACCTTAGACCTGTCTCTTTTCTTTTTTCCCATGGGTTTTGGCGGTAGAAGAGCTGCCTGCCTCAAGTTTCTTGTCAAACCCCTTTCTCTTATTATTGGCTTGATTCTATTCGCGATCTTGTTGAGAACCTTTCTGGTCAATCTCCCCATATCTGTAGGCCATCTCAATCACTTTAGCAAATGGATGCTCGATGTGTGCCATCACCCTGTTATGATACCTCCTCGCCAGACCATTGATAAACCTCTTATTTTTTTTGAAGCGGGTCTTGAACTAACTCAGGGGCATATTTGGAAAAGCTCGTCGAATTTCTTTACGTACTCAGCAATCGTCATACGTCCATGTTGGATGTTGGCAAACTCATCATGAAGGCGTTCAACTTCATGAGGTGGAATAAACTTCTCATTGAATAGCTCTTTAAATTTCTCCCAAGTTACATCAGCTTCATTACCACCAATCATGGTCGTTTCCCACCAAATCTGAGTCTGGTCCTTCAGGAACCATGTCGCTATAAATCGCTTCCTATGATCTTCGAGCTCTAATCCTCCCAAGATTTTCTCAATAGTCTTAAGCCATGCTTGTGCTTCTGTCACCGTCTCCTGGCCCGTGAAATGCAAGCCTCCTAGATTCTTGATTTTCTTTGCCACCTTGTCTAGATCAAAAGCACATGGAGGTGGTGGTGGTGGCGGCACCTCACCATCCAAATTGGGTTGGTCCTGAGCAGCTGGGACTGTGTTTCTTCCTCCACGCCTGCCTGTTGCTCCACCTTGACCTCTTCCTCTCGTTCTGGCTCTTGTACTCATTTCTCAATCAGTCTGTATCACCAAGGAAAGAGTCAGACTAAGAGAAATGATAATTTCAAAGGAAAGGTTAAAAGTAGAGACATATGATGAAATGATAATGAAGTAATGACTGATTAATATGTGCTATTATGTTGTGCTCATTCTATGACATTACTAATCCTATTTCTATTGAGCTACTCGTCTTAGAATACTACTGATTCTATCTAGACGAATTTTTCTAAAAATGTTATGCATTGAAGCTAAGGTTAACCTTTAGCTCTGATACCAAATGTGACGACCCCAACTTCTGTGATACGAAAGTAAGGATAATCATAGGAGCATAACATAATTAAAACAATAACAGATCTTAGATAATAGCAGAACATGTAAACCATTGCAGCGGAAATGGAATTGTCCTCACAACATAACATCACAGTTATCAGAGTACGCAGTACAGGATACACTTAGAAAATTAGATGTCTAAAACAAGGAAAGAAATAAAGTCTCTCCCAAAATACATCAATGCTCAATAATGTCTCAAAGTTTCAGGAAGTAAATAAAAAGACAAAAAGAAAAGTTCTTCATCTTCTCTCTTAGCAAGCTCCAGTCCAGAAAATATTCGTACCTAACACCTGTCATTTGGCTGCCCTTGTGGAAAGAGGGCACCCGAGTTTGCAAAGTGAAACAAACTACGAGTCAGTCATGAGACTGGTATGAGAAATCTTACTAAACTAAAAATATGGTTAATCACTGGACCACGCCGCTAACACGGAACGGGTTTAGTTTACTGGATTGCCAGTGCATAAGTTTTTATAAATTTTTAAGTCAAAACAACGCAATGCTTTTTAGAAAATGAAATCATTATAAGACTCAAGTCACATCACACAATGCAACGCAAACGGAAGATAGATTTTTACCTTATAATGATCAAAAAGCTTGATACGTAGAAAATAATATTTTAAATATTATTATCAGTGTCTAATATGTTTCAAAAATACTTCATAGTAAATGTATCAATCCTAGACGGCATAGCTACCATATACCATGTCGCCATATATAGGTTACAATCAAAACTGTAATGTCATATTGGAGATTGGTTTTCCATCATGGGTCAAGGCTAGGGACGATCTTCTAACCGATTCAAGACACTCTAGCAATGTCTCAGGATTCCCCGCAGTGAACCCTTGGATACAACAGGGCCGGTCCACAAATATCGTTAGTGGATTAGTTTTGCCTGAACACACGCTCCCCGATCCTATTGGACCTATAAATTGGCCATTGGCGACCAAGAAAATAAATCCGAGGCACCTCATTCCATCAACCACATAAGTAAAAATGCCGGGCCTTATTAAAACCCAAACACCACTTTTAACTAGAAAGAAACGTGTGCACTCCCTGCGTTCCCTTGTTCCGTTTTTGACTCTACCGGTGGTGTGAGGCTCGCGAGGTAACATAATACACAAAGCTTTGCCGAAATAGGCTATGATTTTATCATCATCTAGAAGGCTTTGCTTTTCAACAAAAGCCTCGATCAATTGCATCATGGCTTGTCACATTGACAATTCACGCCATGCGATCGATAACTACCAATATATAATCTTTGAGCTCATACGTCTCAAAGAAGGGTGTTAAGCAAGAGAATAATTCTCTGCCACCATAGATATATATTAATAGATATCAATTTAATTACACGGAATAAAATTCAATATCAGACATACATTCATTTACAAGTCCGTTCTGGGTCTGAACGAAACCGGAGACACCTTATTCCTCGTCCCGTATGTCCAATACGGAAGTGAGGTGCTCGCGTATCCGGACATTCAACAAGTATGTCCGGATAACTACCGCTTTAACCCTTTATTGGTAGCTAGCCAATGTCGGGCATTAGTAGCTATCCTTTCAATGTGAAGATCGCTGGTCTTCAATCGTCGTCTTTAAGATCTTCAATTTAGATCGTCGTATAGCCATTTGAAACGAGAATTAACTTGGTCTTTTCAAATGATCATCGCATATATAAAGTTTAAAATCATTTCATGTCATTAATGGTATTTAATAACGATTAATCGATATTTTTATTTATATAAAAATAGCCAAATTTATTTAGCGATGCTACGGGTCGATGGGCGGCCCTAGCGCTGTTTTTACCAAAATTTGATTTATACATATCTTGAAATCTAACTGTTGGATTTAACAAAATTTATATCGTTGGAAAGATCTTTCCAAAGCGGTCCTAACGGTTCCAGTTTTGGGAAAATCCGACGGTTGGATCTTATGGTATAATCGTTTGAAGTTACAATTACCGAAATGCGAACTACCGCGCGCGATTCGTTTGATTTTAATTAATATTTATATATATAAATATAAATCGTTGGGCAATTTCAACTACTTTCAATCAATCACATGCAAGCCAAATACAGTCCATATTCATGTTAGAAATTTGACATATGGTTTTCTAAATCCTAACTAACATGGCAAAAGTGACAAATTGGAACTAAATCATGTTTTTAACGCTAATTCTTTTCAATGGAAACTTAATTACATTGAAATTATATTTCCTTAATGTTCATTCTTTTTGTTGAAACCAATTGACAATAAAAACATGATTTTCATTTCTATTATTTTTATTTCACTTAAAATGACAATAAAAATGTGACATTTAAATCTATTCTTTTTATTGTATACAAAATGTCAATAAAAATGTAACATCTAATTTCATTCTTTTTATGGTCTCTAAAAAGGAAATAAAAATGTAATTTTTATTTCTATTCTTTTTAATTCATCTAACATGACAATAAAAATGAAACCTTTAAAACTATCCTTTTTATTGCCTCTAAAATGAAAATAAAAATACAACTTTAAAAACTATACTTTTTATTGTCTCTATAATGACAATAAAAATGCAATTTTTAATTCTATACTTTTATAACAACTAAAATGTAAATCAAAATGTCACTTTTAATCCTATGCTTTTTATTGTCTCTAATTTGACAATAAAAATATTACGTTCTTTTTATTACATCTAAAATGTAAGTAAAGATGAAAATATTAAATTCTATTCCTTTATTTTCATCTAAAATGTAAATAAAAATGTAACACTTTAATCTACTCTTTTATTTACATCTAAAAATGTAAATAAAAATGTAGTTTTTATTCCATGCTTTTATTTACATCTATAGTGTAAATAAACATGTAACTTTTCATTCTGTGGTTTTATTTACATCTAAAATACAAATAAAAAAATGTAACTTTTAATTCTATGTTTTTATTTACATCTAAAATGTAAATAAAAATGTAACTTTTAATTCTATGTTTTTATTTACATCTACACTGCAAATAAAAATGTAACTTTTAATTCTATGTTTTTATTTACATCTACAATGCAAATAAAAATGTAACTTTTAATTCTTTGTTTTTTTTTATATATTTACAATGCAAATAAAAATGTAACTTTTTATTCTATGTTTTTATTTACATCTAAAATGCAAAATAAAAATGTAACTTTTAATTCTATGTTTTTATTTACATCTACAATGCAAATAAAAATGTAACTTTTAATTCTATGTTTTTATTTACATCTACAATGCAAAAAAAAATGTAACTTTTAATTCTATGTTTTTATTTACATCTACAATGCACATAAAAATGTAACTTTTAATTCTATGTTTTTTTTACATCTACAATGCAAATAAAAATGTAACTTTTAATTCTATGTTTTTTTTACATCTACAATGCAAATAAAAATGTAACTTTTAATTCTAGGTTTTTTTTATACATCTACTATGCAAATAAAAATGTAACTTTTAATTCTAGGATTTTTTTTACATCTACTATGCAAATAAAAATGTAACTTTTAATTCTATGTTTTTATTTACGTCTATAATGCAAATAAAAATGTAACTTTTAATTCTATGCTTTTTATTTACATCTACAATGCAAATAAAAATGTAACTTTTAATTCTATGTTTTTATTTACATCTACAATGCAAATAAAAATGTAACTTTTAATTCTATGTTTTTTTAGCATTAAAATTGTGTATCTTAATGAATACATGTTCTATTTACATTCTTAACATTAAAATTGTAAATTTTAATGAATACATGTTTTGATGCCACAAATTCAATAAACAAAAATAAGGATTTTTGTTTAACCAATTTTCCTATTTACCCAAATGTCCATTTTTGTTGCAAGTTTAACCGTAACAACAAAAACAATATTTTTATTGGATTGTAAATTCTAATTAAATCCAACATTAACCAAGATGATATTTTTATTGAATTACAAAATCCAATTCAATTCAACAAAATCAACAAAGTGATACTTTTACGTTGAATTGAATATTCTACTTCAATTCAACAAAACAAACAAAGTTATATTTTTATGTTGAATTGAAAATTCTAATTCAATTCAACAAAACCAACAAAGTGATACTTTTATGTTGAATTGAAAATTCAAATTCAATTAAACAAATCAAACAAAGTTATATTTTTATGTTGAATTGAAAATTCTAATTCAATTCAACAAAACCAACAAAGTGATACTTTTATGTTGAATTGAAAATCCTAATTCAATTCAACAAAACGAACAAAGTTATATTTTTTTATGTTGAATTGAAAATTCTAATTCAATTCAACAAAACCAACAAGGTGATATATTTTATATTGAATTGAAAGTTCTAATTCAATTCAATAACATAAACAAAGTGATGTTTTTATTTAGTTGTAAATTCTAATCCAATTTAACAATATAAACAAAAGGGGATTTTTTTATTGAATTGAAAATTTTAATTCAATTCAACAACATACAAAAAGTTGAAATTTTAATTGAATTAAAAATTCTAATTCAATTCTATAAACATGATACTCCATTTTTGTTTAATATATATATGATTCAACAAAATATTGACAAAAATGATTTATTTTAATTAACCTATCACATTCAGATATATATCAACAAAATATCCAAATTAACAGATCTATATCATTACATCACAAACGGATCAAATCAACAATTCTAAATTTCATACATCGCAAATCTAAATTATTTACATACATACAACTATTTAAACAGCGAGAAAAATAATTAAATTGATTAATTATTAAATCAGAAATCTCACAGTCGTGTGAATCTGAGTTGTTTGGATCCACAACTTTGGCCAAAATTTTATCAGCTCAGAGTTACTTCTAGTTAGAACAACAGCGTAGATCTCATCTCTATGATCGTTCATGATCTGAAATCACTAATTTTCGACTTTGTATGACTAAGATATGCTTTAGTTAAGATTGTTAGCTTTTTAAATTAAATTATAAAAATAATTAAAAGGGTTTTACCCTTCTTCAATAGACTAAGGCCACTAGTTTTTACAAAACCTTCAGAACTAGGTTTGAGGTTCTACTCTAATTCGATCAGCTTCATTTCGATCAGGTTATGCCACGCCGGAGAGCTAGGGGAGGTGTACAGGGGGGACCACTTGGGTAGAGCTCGATCGAGCTATACGGGGCGGCGTCGAAGAGAACGGGTCGGGTTTGGAGGGCTAGAGCTCTTGAAACACTGCACTATAGGTGCCAATGTCTGTATGGATTTGTAGAGAAGAAAAAGCTCTACAAAAATATCCGAAGAAGAAGGAGTTTTCGATGAGAGGATTGCAAGATTTTAAAGGAGGAAGGTGGAAGCATTTTCAGCCATTGGAATAAGGAGCCATTGGCTACAGGATTATAGGATTAGAGTTTTGTAGAAGATCATGTATTTTTATAATATATTATTGTAAATTTTACAAAAAAATCAATAAATCCTAAACAAATCCAATTTCAATCCAACAGGAGTTGACCGCACCCAATAGCCCCTAATCTGGATCCAATGGGCTAGGTCTCGTCAGCCCAAACGACTGTCTGTGGCCTGAATTCTTTAATCTAACATTTAAATCCTTTATTAAATTAGTTCGATCGTATATTTATATCCACGGTGGCCACATACAAACTCAGAAAATTCCAAAAAAATCATTTTTGGCTTTTTTTTGACGATACGGTCCTAACAAAATTAATTTTGTCGAATTCCGAGACTGTTTGAAAAATGGCCATTTTCAAGTCAATCAAATTTGACTGAAATTGACGAAACACATTTTCGTTTGCCACGCTTACATATTAATTCCAAAAATTCTAGAAAATTAAACTTAATAATAATTTGACATTCCGAATTTGACTAAAGGGGTTTCATCGAAAATGGAGGTCTTTTGAAAATGGCCTTTTATACGGGCTATAAATTATACTATATCGACCATTCTGAATATTCAACTAGCCATAACTTTTGATTCCCGCTATGAAATTTTGATTTTTCGGATTCATTGGAAAAATATTTTCAAATAGATTTAGATATTTTTGGTTTCACTAAAATCCGTTAGATTTTGAATCCGGTATATTCAGTCCATGTTCTATTTCCAATTTCTTTTGGAAATGAAAATAAATATATTCGCTCTAACTTCAATTAAAATAAAATTCTAATCGTTATTTTTTAAAATAAATTATTTTAACTATTCAAAATTCACAGAAATAGCCAAAATAAAAAATTTAACTTGGTTCAGATTTTTTGGGTTGTTACACGTAATGTTAGACTTGGTTTATCTACGGATGGATTTTTACCATTTTCTCAATTTAGTGCTAAATATTCGTCATGACCTATAATTGTCATACCTTATAATTTACCTCTATGGATGTTAAAACTTCTTATATGTTTCTTACAGTTGTCGTCCCTAGTCCTGAAGGTTCGACACAAGGAATCATTATTTATTTGCAACCGTTGACTGGAGAATTAAAAAAATTATGGTACAAAGGAGTAGAAACATGCAATATTTCGCAAAAAAGAAATTTCATAAGTTTACTTCTCTATTGTGGACAATTAGTGATTTTCCTACGTATGCAATGCTTTCAGGTTGGAGTACGGCTGGTCGTCTAGCTTGTCCTTACTGCATGGAAGAAACAAGAGCATTTTCTTTACCTTATTGGAAGAAAATTTCATGGTTTGACTGTCATTGATGTTTTCTTCATATTAATCATCCTTTTATAAGAGATAAGAAATTTTTCACAGCTAATAGGCATGAAACTTTGAGACCACCTATGGTTTGGTCAACTGAAGATATTTATGAACTTGTGAAGGATTATCCAAAGATACACGAAACAGGAGAACAAACTGAAATTCAAGGTAAATCATCGATTCGTAATTGGTGCAAACAAAGAATATTTTGGGTGTTGCCTTATTGGAAAAATCTCCCGATTCTTCATAATATTGACGTGATGCGTAATGAGAAAAATGTGTTTGACAATGTGTTTAATACAATTTTGAATGTCAAAGGGAAGATGAAAGATGATTTAAAATCAAGACGTGATATCAAAGTAATATGTAATCATCCCGAGATTCATATAAAGCCAAAAACATGGTTGGCCTTCTGGTAAATGTGTAGAAGCATGGTTGGATGACAAAGATTATTATGCAACACACACACATATATTCTTCTCAACTACACTGAAGATGCACTGTTCGTTAGGTAATGAACTTGTACCATCAATACATGTGTATCTTTAATTGTAATGTAACATTTGTCCTATAATTGCAGCATTTACGAATCACAACATCCAAGCGATATCAGCAAAGAATTCACTACTTGGTTTAATAATTATATTTTTGATACAACAAATTGTGTTGTAGATGAAGGAATGAAATATTTAGCCATGGGACCAAAAAGGAACGTCAAGACATATCCAGTATTCTTTGTCAATGGATACAAATTTGATGCTGAAGAATACGGTGCTGAAAAAATAACTAATAATACTGGTGTATTTGTTAAAGGTAGTGATGATCCAAATGACCATATAAGCGATTTTTATGGCGTACTGACCCAGATTTTTCAGTTGACATATTTCACATGATCCACGGAAGAATTATTTTTGTTTAAATGCAACTAGTTCATCAACGTTCTAGGTTCTGGAATCAACCTGCAGCCAATATATAGTCTTATAGAAATAAAACATACTTCGCGTTATTATAATTACGATCCTTTTGTACTTGCCAATCAAGCTCTTCAAGTATTACGCTCCTTATCCATCTCTAGAAAGAGACAAAATAGATTGGTCGGTTGTTTTAAAACAAAGGCAAGGTTTACATTTGACGGACGGAATATTCCCGATGAACAAGCTTATCAAGCAAATGTCGAGGAAATAGAGGAACGCTAATAACTGATAATCAAAAAGACTTTGGACCTCTAAATGATGAATCAAATGCATTAATTGAAGCATTTGGGACTACAGATGAACCATATATAGAGGACGAAATAGAGTCGAAATCCAAAAGTGATAAGGACTAATCAATAATCCTCATTTTAAAAAGGTAATTTTATGTTATGTCATGTCATACTGTTTGTTTTACACAGTCCTTTTATGTTTCTTTCATATTGTTTGTTATAATTTTATGTTATGTCATATTATTTATATCGCATAGACTTCTTATGTTATGTCATACTATTTGTTTTACATAGCCCTTTTATGTTATGTTATATTGTTGTCTGTAACAGGTATGACGTCGTGCAAACATACAATTTCTGGATCTTTTTATGCTTCTCATCCTTCGGGAGGGGGCAATAGCGGTGGTCCATCGCATGTGCTATCACGTCCTGCAGTGTGGATTAACAAAAGCCAATAGAAGGTAAGTATTAAGTTTCAAGGGTAAATCACATTTCTGAACAAATTATTATAAATATATATATATATATACACACACACATATAGTAGCCATGACATGTTAAATATATTTTTCCGTTTAACATAGTGGTTTCAAATTAGAGCTCTCTAATATAGTCTTGGGGATATCAAAACACGCTTACATGGCTTGCATGACTTCCTGTTGGACCAAGTGGACAATGGTACCAGACAATGTCAAGGAGACTATTTGGCAGGATTTTCTGGTTTGTGCGATATATTATTTATTACATTAAGTAGTCATGCTCCAATTTGATTAGTTCATATTTATGCTATTTTTAAAAAATGCACGGTGTGGTGGATCTCCAAGAGATAGACATTTCACTTGTCCGGCACCACTGGAACATTAAAGTGGCTAAAAGTTACAAAATAACATAAAATCTGCTGGATAAAAGTCGGATTGGATAAGCGCTAAGGTGTGGAATGATCTTCATACTTAGTAGAATAATGAGCAGTTTCAGGTAAATTTACTGTATATTTAATTTAAATTATTCAACTCA
Source organism: Allium sativum (assembly GCA_030737875.1). NCBI lineage: Eukaryota > Viridiplantae > Streptophyta > Magnoliopsida > Asparagales > Amaryllidaceae > Allium > Allium sativum. The sequence continues at coordinate 413,568,091 of CM060913.1, read as the reverse complement.
ATTAATATATAAATTAGAATAAAACATTTTTTCCAATTTAAATTTATAGGCCGAGTCTGCGAGAAATTCGGCAAACCGGAGTAAGAACCCGGTTACAGATCACGGTGGTTCTAAGTCATTCCAGCACTATCGCGAGGACTTGGTATATTAATTACACAATTTAAGATTTTAAATTCTAATTTGATAATAGTTTATTTAACTTTTAAGTTCTATTTTACATATATGCATATTCCAAGAAAAACAACGTGGTGTTCCTATGTCGTACTTTGATGTCTTTGAGCATAGACATGTAGTGATTCAGATCGACAACACCGCCTCAGCTTCCTACTCTTGGGACCATGATGCCAAAGCATGTAATGCATATGTAAGTATAACATAGTTAACTTAAAGTTATAATTTAATTAAAATAGTGTTATCTAAATTCAATTGTGTTTTCTTCAACAGGATTAATTTAAGCAACAATGGGCACAAATGCTTGAGGATAGTGAGAGGACCGAGTTAACTACCGAGGATGAGGATATGATTTTTGAGGCTATCATGGATCCACCAACACAGAACAGATGTTATGGTATTGGGAACCAAGCGGTAATAAAAACTAAAATTTATAATAAAAACTGAAATTTACTTGAGTTGCTATTATGAAATTCTGAAAACCTAAATTTATATAAAGGTTAGGACATCTTAGCGGTCATACCAAAGGGCTCAAGATAAGGAGGAGATCGCACAGCTATGAACCCAGATCGTAAAGCTTACTGAGCGTGATCACCACCGCGAAGAGCAGATGGAGCAGCTTACCCAGCGCCAAGCCGAGTTCATTGCACAGTACAACATGGGTCCTTCATTTGATTGTTCCGCGGGAGAGTGATTGAGGTTAGTTTGTTTTGATGTTATATATATATATATATATATATATATATACATATACGCTTTTAAGAGTGGATAAGAATTATGCTTGATACATTATGATGTTTTGTGTATGTTGATGTTTTGTTGGTGACGAAGGTTTGAACGTAGTTTATTTTGACGTTGTGTTGATGACATTGGATATATGTACATATATGTTGTGTTGATGATGTTGGGTTGATGTATTTCGTAAATGTTGGTTTATGTTATGTGTTTTGATGTTTTATGCTTGATTTTGGTATAATATTATGTTTGGGTATATATGTGATTGTGACTGTGATGTATATGCTCGGAATGGAGCTGTTTTTATGAATATGGGATTATGGATTGGTTGAAAGTGAGTAATCTAAAATCTAGAAAAAAATTACCTAGACTTCCAACGGTTTCCAACGGCTTATAGGTCCATATATTTCAACGGCCATCAATGCTTTCCTACGGAAAATTTCATCGGTAATCAACATTTCCAAACGACTTACTGGTCCAATATGAAATTCACGTGATCTAGTTAGTTACAAAGTTGGAATCCATTGGAAAACTACCATTTGAGGCATTCAAAGTCGTTGGAAACCGTTGATGTATATACCAGCTTTGATTAGTAAAATAATTGTCCATTTTTCATAAGTAGAAATTTAAAAGTATGATAAAAATTTGCATTGACATTTTATTAAAATAATTTTATTACTGAATGTTATGTTAGTTGACTGTTTACACTTTGCTGGCGGGTCATCGTACCTACCATTACAAATACAGTAATGTTGAAGAATGGAGTTTTGATGACAACAACCTTATTTCAGTATTAATTGATTATAAAATATGTACTAACACTTTTGTTTAGAATATACATACACACAAATGCAGGATTTATATACAAGAATTATTACTGAAGATTGTACAATTTAAAAATGTTAGAGATTCAGAATTCAGAGATGTTTCAAGACTCATGAGTATTCAAGATTTCAAGAGTTCAAGATAAATATAGTTATAGATTCTAGATTATGTAAGACTCTGTATAACACTCTAGTTCAAATTCAAAATAATTTCAAATTATGTTGTCCAAATTCTATTTTCAATCTCTTTCTTCTCTATTTTACTTTCTATTTTTATTTTGGTTTTAAGCTTAAGTTTTATATGTTTATACTTTATAATTTTTATACATTTATATTTTATGTACTTTATATTTATATAGTTTTAAACTCTTTAATTTTATAAATTTGTTTATATTATTTATATTTATGTTTTCATATGATTTTCTACTTTATAATATTTATTTATAACACTATATTTTAATTCAAGAATTTCCAAAATTATATATATATATCAAAACACTTGAAAAATATTCAAATTTCAATTTTGTACATGTATATGTCGACATACATACATACATACATACATACATATATATATATATATATATATATATATATATATATATACACACACATGTCGACATATAACTGTCATTTTTTCAAAATTGAAAGGAAATGTCTTTTCACTATTTGTGACGGTTCAGAAATGTTGCAACCTTTCAAATGTTATAAATAGAGTTTGATTTCGAATTTTTTATTTCTTCGTTTTCTCATCTTCATTCCCTTTTATTACACCATTATTCTTTATCATTTTTATGATTTCTACACCTATACTCTGCTGAATTCAATTCTGTTTTCATTAAACTTCTTCTCTCTACACTTTCTACTCATTACTCTCTGAATCAAGTGCTATTGAAGAGTTATAGGACTGTTTATAATTGTTTGGATTGTGTAAGAAATTGATGGTATACCTTGTAGCCGTGAAATCAAGGATGCGTAATCAGTGGTATCCCTTGTAGCCGTGAAATCAAGGAGGTTGGAATCGGTGGCATCCCTTGTAGCCATGAAATCAAGGAGGTTGTAATTGGATAATGATATAGTAATAAAACTCTATGCAATCCAGCGTTGCGTGGGACTGGACGTAGGAGTAATTCCAAACCAGTATAAAATCCGGTGTGTATTTTCCTTTTCTGCACTTTACTTTTGTTTATATTTGTGTTCATGTTTGATTCTGTGTTTATGATCGTCTCTATAGTGTTTGATTCATATGGTAGTTTACATAATTTTTAGATTTTGTTTAAATTCTCAAAAAAACTATTCATCCCCTCTAGTGTTTGTTTTGCCTTAACGATCCATTCTGCAACCCTAATAATTGGTATCAGAGCAAGGTCCTTCAAAAATTTCATAATCTGATTTTTGAATTTTTTAAAAATGGAAAATTTTGGAATATCTATTAACACTAGTTTCAATTTATGCATTGTATTAATGTTGAAAGAGTCTGCATAAAATCATGTTGAAAAGTCGTGTGATATATTGAAATATTGTTCAATTCAGGAAAAGGTGTGTTTTATGACTTTTGAAAATTCAAAAGTTGAAAAGATGGGTAATGTGGCTGTTAACAATCCGAATCTGAAATGGTGGCTTTTGAAAATTCAAATTCTGAAAAGGTGGCTAATGGAAATTCAAAACCCGAACTGGTGTGTTACATGGATGTTGAGAATTCAAATTCTTAAAAGCAATTGATGGAAATGAAAAAGGACAAATGGATACTGGATAGTGGCCGTTCGAGACATATGACGGGAAATCCTGAATTACTCAATAATCTAAAATATGAATATGGTGGAATGGTGAACTTCGGCGATAACTCTAAAGGATACATTATTGGAATTGACAATGTCAGTAATTCTGAAACTCCTACTATTTCTGATGTTTTATTAGTTAGGATTTTAAAATATAACTTGTTAAGTATAATAAGGAACTATTTTATAAAAGACAGGAATTAAAAAGTAATATTCGAAGGAGATAGAAAGAAAAATATCTATATATTGAGTATGAAAATCTCCAGTGATAACCTATGTCTTATGGCCGATACAAGTGATCCCTGGATCTGGCATAAGAGATTTGGTCATATAAATTTCAAACATATTTCAAGGATTTCTAAATTAGATTCAATCAGAGGATTACCCAAAATGAAGTTTAAATTTAATAACTTATCAGACGCTTGTCAACTCAGAAAATTAAAGAAAAGTTCAATTAAATCAAAAGAGGAAATCACTACATCGAAACCATTAGAGTTAATTCACATGGATTTATTTGGCCCATCTCAAATTCAATCAATAAATCATAATAGATATGTTTATGTAATATTTGATGATTTTTTTAGATTTACTTGGACTTTGTTTATTAAAAATAAAAGTGATGCTTTTGATTAATTAAAAACTTTTTCTAAAATAATTCAAAATTTATTATCACTAAAAATCAAAACAATACATAGTGATCATGGCGGAGAATTCGAAAATGAAGTTTTGAAAAATATTGTAATAAAAATGGAATAACCCATAATTCTTCAATTTCGAGAACCCCTCAACAAAATGGAATGGTTGAACATAAAAATAGGATGATACAAGAGTTGCGAGAACTTTGTTATCTAATAGTAATTACCAAGGAATTTTTAGGCTGAGGCAGTTGTAATAGTTTACTATATTATAAGTAGAATCTCAATTAGACCTTTAACTCATAAAACTCTATACGAACTTTTGTATAATAAGAAACAAAAAGTATCATATTTTAAAATATTTGGAAGTAAGTGTTTTATGTTTAATACTAAAAATAATTTAGACAAGTTTGACTCGAAATCCGATAAAGGAATATTTATTGGATATTCAGAAAGAAGTAAAGCATACAGAGTTTTCAATACTCGAACCAATACCATAGAAGAAACCTTAAACATATCTTTCGATGAAAATTATAAAAGTGTAACTCAAAACAATGAAGATGAATGTGAAAATGAAATTAATGAAATAAATCATGAAGATAATCAACCAAATAAACAAATTAGATTACTTAGAGACCATTCTGTAGAAAATATCTTAGGAGATATTGAATCCGTTGTTAGAACCCATAATCAATTAAATAATATGAGTAATACTGCATTTATTTCAACTATTTAACCTAAAAATACAAAGGAAGCTTCTTCCGATGATTCGTGGATACTTGCTATGCAAGAAGAACTGAATCAATTTACTAGGAATGATGTATAAGGATTTATTCCTAGACCAAACGATAAGACTATAATAGGAACCAAATGGGTTTATAAAAATAAAATGAATGAACACGGTGAGGTCGTAAGAAATAAGGTATGACTAGTAGCACAAGAATATACTCAAGAAGAAGGAATATATTAGGATGATACCTTTGCCCCCGTAGCAAGACTAAAAGCTATTTGGACTTTACTAGTGTAACACCCCACCTTCGTTAAGGTTACTCGCAAAGGGAATGCCTTAACTTTGGTGGAGCGTTTTTTGTAGACATAACAGAAATTTACAAGACAGATAAAGTAGTACTTGAAAAAATTATAACTTTATTACAACAGAAACAGAAATGAGTTTAGTTACATCTTTCAAAATCACAATATCGGAATTCAAGTACATAAATACCGGTCTTGTGCAAAAGCCTTCAGAATGCATAGTTTTTAAAGCCATAATCCCCAATATAAACTGCCATGGAAAGATAGAGCCAAAGCCAAGCAATACTTCAAACACTATAAGCAGAGAGAATCAGAATCAAGCTCCTATGTTTCCACCCTGAGAACCTGGGGGGGGGGAGGGGGGGGGGGGGGACGGAAGAAAAGAGGCAAAACAAACTAGGTCAGACATAAGTCTGGTGAGTCCAGTGACTTTCAGCATATGAACAGATAATAGTATCATGACATGTAAATAAAACTGGATCAGAGACAACCGTAACATGAATAGCAGGTAACAGAAGAAACGGAATGATATAGGTTAAGCTAAGCTTTTCACTTCTCTGCACTAATACTAGTATAACAGGATTAGGTGTTACCCTAATGTCTAAACTGAAGCAGAAACGGAAACAGAATAATCTCTACAGAAACAGAACGCTAGTAATGGGTCTTTACCACCCGAACAGACAGAAGGTACAGAAGCAGAATACTAATAATGGGCCTTTACCACCCAACTAATGGGCCTTTACCACCCCAACAGACATAAGGTACGGAAACAGAATCGGAAATGGAATCAGAGACGGAAACAGAATAATCCCTATGGAAACAGAATGTTAGAATTAGGTGTACACTAGTAATGGGCCTTTACCACCCCAACGGACGGTTCCACGCAGAAACAGACAGGTGTTACCACCCAACAGAAACTGATGGTACCAACAGAAACAGACAGAACTAAGTGTACCCTAAGTCCTACCCCCAAGCGATCGGCTCCCAAATACATAAATACCCTGTGTCGGCCCCACAATAGGGTGTATCACTCCCTAAAGTGGCAACCTATTGGCACAGACCTATTTACAGATGTCACGATGTTTTACATCCTCAGAGCAGACCAGATCCATGCACGCACATGACCTGGTTGGAACGCACCATCAACACCCCTCGCCATTATCAGAATGAACCGCTTATAATTAGTTATGTAAGCGTGCCCGGACCCCTACCTAGCATGGGGTCAAAATTTTGATACTAGAAGGGGTGCTAACTAATATGGGTTCCACACAACAGATGACAGAAGTAATTCCCCTCCTAACCTTGTGTTACCAGACTAACAGATTTCATATTAACTTGTTTACAGATTTCAGACAGAGTTAAGATTACTAGTTCACAGATCAGACAATCAAGTTAACAAGTTTTCATATTAATAGATCAGATGTACGGATTTAACAGACTTACAGATTGTCTAACTTTGTATTAGGTCTACAGATTCACGAAACTGGTTTTGTTAGATTCATCAGTCCAGTTGGTTTAACCCTATCCACCCAACACGTTTTAGGCATCATATTTATCTCAGATTTGCATTAATTAAATATTAATGCATAGACCTCTCACGTTAGGTCGGTAGCTTGTGGCCACTGGATGTGTCGGGAAGTTCCGGGCAGACTTTTGCCACAAGCCAGACCTAACCTCGTGTCTAAGCATATTTTAGTTATGACTACGACCTCTCACATTAGACTGACAGTTTGCGGTTGGTTAAGCCGGTTGGTTTCAGGCAGGCTTCTACCGCAAACGGAGTCTAACCTCGTGTCATAGCCAATTTATTCCAATATAGAATATACAGATATCAGACTAATTACGTCCATTTAACATATTAAACTTCTTTACAGGTTATAGCAGATTAATCAAATTTCCACGTTTTACTCAATCTTAGATCGAGCCTATGGCTTTTCATACCCAAATTACAATTATTTAGCTTTCAACAGATTAGGAAATTCAACAGATAATAGATCTAGCAGATTAGGCGATTCAACAGATTAACAGATTAGGCAATTCAACAGATAACAGATCTAGTAGATTAGGCGATTCAACAGATTAGCAGATTAGGCAATTCAACAGATTTAGCAGATAACAGATTTAGCAGATTAGGTAATTCAACAGATTTAGAAGATAACAGATTTATCAGATTATATATGTCCAAAATTCTATTTACATATCTTGCCTAATCATAAATTAAGCCTAAACTTTCATGCCTAAATCATGGTCATAATTCATAATACAACATATGCCCAAATTTTTAGTTAAACTTTGCACAGTACATCATATTCTCTAAAAAGCCCCAAATCATGGTATACTCTATGAATTATGCCAAGTTATAGCCTTTAATGCCAATTATCCCAAAATCCACTTTTAGGCGTATTCACATTGATAGTTATCCTAGTATAATATGGGTCTCTACGCCTAAGTCACATATTCTTTTTTTTTTAAATCATGAATCGTTACATGAAAATATGCCCAAAAATCTAGATCTTTAAATTATAACATCTCAAAATCAGATCTTAATTTTTATATGCATTATGTCCCTAAGTTTCAAGTTACATGTTATCATACAATGATTTCTCTTCTTCCAAATTACAGAGTATGCACAGATCTAGATCTAATTTACAACATATGTCCATTTCTCAAATCAGTCAAAGATCAGTCATGTCTAATTATGCATTATCCATTATTTGTCCCAAAATTTAGCGTTCGTGCGTTAATCTCTTATGAGATTTGGCGCAGGCTCGTGATTGCCTGGCTATAAACAAAAAGGAAGAAAAGAGGGAACAAATACAGAACAGTCACAATCAAGACAGATCCATAGAAAAGTATGCATAACCTCAGATCCAGATTCAACAAAATGTCAAGATAATTATTAAATTTCTTATCTGAAAATAACTGTACTCACGATTGAAAAGGTAAATCTTGATTTCTGGGATCTGTATTCTAACACTAAATAGCGCTCCTTTGGCGTAGACTATAGATTAGATTAGAAAATAGTTGTTCTCTTTTAACTCTATTCAGATTGGAACAGGATGCACTAGTTCTAGTTTTGATTCTAGCAGAGTAGCAACGCCATTTTTATTTTTAATTAGAATAGAGGCAGAGTATAGGAAGAATGAAATTGTGTGGAGAGAAAGCTAGGTTTCAGGGTGTTTAAATAGCATAGGGGTCACGAAACTGGTCAGAACGGGCGTCTAAATACAGAAAAATGCATCTGTCCACGGATCTGGAAATGGTGGGAGGTCGACCCTAAGGTCGACCCTAGTGTCGACCTGTTACCTAGATCGACCCCCAGGTCGACCCTAGTGTCGACCTGGGTCCTGGGCGGGGATTTTCCCGCCCAGCCCGGGTGTCTGTTTTGAATTTCGAAATCTGAAATTTGAATTTCGGGCTGGTTTTTATTGAAACTTCTGAAGGCCATATCTTCTTCATACGGAGTCCGATTTACGCAAACTTGGGCTCTATTCCAAGCAGAATTTCGAGATGAACGCAATGGCGTAACGCGTTTCCCTTGATTATTTTGTTATAATTTAATTATTCTCTGATTTGTCATTCTTATGTTCATAAAAAATATGGGGTGTTACATTCTCCCCTCCTTAAAGGACTTAAGTCCTCGAAATCTTCAAGTTAAGAAGAATGTGTCCTACCATCCAATCGCCCATCTACTCAACCATCATTTACAAGCATCCATTGTCCTTAGAAAACTTCTAATGTTGTATGAACATATGCAAAGTGTGTGTATATGTTCCTTATCTAATGCAAAGACCAGGCGGTCCACTGATTCAGTTGACCTCCTTAATGCGAATTATGTTAGTGCCATGAGTCCAACATATATGCAATTTTCCTATGTGATACATATCATTTCTATATGAGTGCACAACCGTTTATTTATATGCAACATCCATGTGCTGAGTCAACCATTTTGCATCCATAAAAATTGGAAATGCACATACATCCATATGCAGTATGAGAGTGTTTTTGAGTCGATCTAGTGCCTAGTGTGTGTATATGCATCCACGAGCAACCACTAGCAACCACTTGCATCCACTTGCAACCATCAATCATAACATGCTCAAACACATGTTTACACCTATTAGTTTCTACCTAAAGGTCGAAGATTTGATCGATATGATACAACTGAGTGACAAAAGCAAGTATAATTAAAACAACAGCTTTGTTCCTATTAGGCATCGATTTAAGAGAATAATCCCTTAAGCATCAACCCCGAAGACCGAAATCAACATTAGATTGACACTCAGAGAATCACTCTCATTAAACAAAAGTCCAATTGGAAATCTACTTCACGCTTTGAGTAAAAACCCCTATCCTTTTCAGAAATATTCAGATACTTATAGACTACTGGTACAGATCAGATTACCAAATGATTCTTAGCAAACTAAGCATGATAAAAACCCAGAATGTATGCATTATAGTCAACTTAACACCTAACACAGATACCCTCAAACCCCAACTTATCACAAACAGATGAGTCATAACCCTTATGGGTTTGAGTCTACAGCGGGATCAGAAACAAGACTAGTATTAAAGTGCAGAGTTTTAATTACAGAATCAAAATGCCAGATTCAGAAAGAGTTTTAACTCCACAATCAGATAAGGAAACTAGACCTTCTATAGGAAGTTTTCCTATTTCCATCCTATCCACCAGCCTCGAGGGTATTCGCCTGCCCTCCAGAAGTAGGACCAATCCTCTGCCCTTGCCCTCGTTTCTTCGGGCAGTCCCTTGTGAAGTGTCCCATCTCACCACAGTTAAAGCAGGTGCCCTTCCTCTTTCTGCAATCCTTGTTCAGATGGGTCGAGCTTCCACAAGTAAAGCACTTCTTCTCCTTATTGTCTTCAGACTTCTCATCCTTCTTTTGTGTTTCCTTTTTGGGCCACGCCTTCTTGTTCTGTGGTCCTTCAAGCTTTTCTTCTTTCTTCTCACTTTTGGATTCCTCTTCATGCATCAATGCCATGTCAACTAATTTCTCGAAGGTAGCCCCTTGTTCAAACCTTTAGCAAACCTTAGTGCCTTCTTATGCGATGTATTTACCAAATCTAAGCTGAATTTTGCCAACTGATTAAACTTGTTGACATACTCTCTCACTGATAAATTCCCTTGCTTCAACGCCAAGAACCTCTCTATGTATAGACTCTCTTCTGCTCATGAGAGAAATTTCATCTCGAACCTATGCCTGAAATCCATCCATGTCTCTACCGGACGCTCTCCATTTGTGACCTCCCACCAAAAAGAAGCTTCGTCCTTAAGTAACCATACTGCCAATTGTATCTTCTGCCTATCTTCCACCTCTAAGATAACGAATAAATCCTCAGTTTCTTTGAGCCAGTTCCTTGTCTCCACGAAGGATTCAGTTCCATTAAAGTTCTTCCCACCCATGGCTTGAAAGTCTCTACATATCTTCGGGAAAGTATTCACGCGCGGAGGAGGAGGAACCGCTGCAGCTGAGGGAGGAGGGATGTCTGCTGCACCCGCATCATTAGCCCTAGCTTGTAGGTACCTCCTGGGCCAGCCAGGTACCGGTACGCCCTCCGGAAGGTTAAGATCCCTAGACATGCTGAAACGAAAGAAAAGGAAAGATTAAAAACAAAGGATAGAAAGATAGGCATATGGCTTTGGGGATTATGTTTTTCAAAATAAACTCTACTTTTGAAAATACTTCCTTTTTAAACCTTTTTGAAAATAGTTTTCAAAAACTTTTTTACCAAATCTGGTAACCTTCAGCTCTGATACCAAGTGTAACACCCCACCTCCGTTAAGGTCACTTGCAAAGGGAATGCCTTAACTTTGGTGGAGCATTTTTAGTAGATAGAAAACTTACAAGACAGATAAAGTAGTACTTGAAAAATTTATAATTTTATTACAACAGAAACAGAAATGAGTTTAGTTACATCTTTCAAAATCACAATATCGGAAATGAAGTACATAAATATCGGTCTTGTACAAAAGCCTTCAGTATGCATAGTTTTTAAAGCCATAATCCCCAATATAAACTGCAATGGAAAGATAGAGCCAAAGCCAAGCAATACTTCAAACTCTTCAAGCAGAGAGAATCAAAATCAAGCTCCTATGTTTCCACCCTGAGAACTTGGGGGGGGGGGGGGGACAGAAGAAAAGAGGCAAAACAAACTAGGTCAGACATAAGTCTGGTGAGTCCAGTGACTTTCAGCATATAAACAGATAATAGTATCATGACATTTAAATAAAACTGGATGAGAGACAACCGTAACAGGAATAGTAGGTTAACAGAAGAAACATAATGATATAGGTTAAGCTAAGATTTTCACTTCTCTGCACTAATACTAGTATAACAGCATTAGGTGTTACCCTAATGTCTAAACTAAAACAAAAACGGAAACAGAATAATCTCTACAGAAACAGAATGCTAGTAATGGGCCTTTACCTCCTGAACAGACAGAAGGTACAAAACCTGAATACTAATAATGGGCCTTTACCACCCAACTAATGGGCCCTTTACCAAACCAACAAACAGAAGGTATGGAAACGGAATCTGAGACGGAAACAGAATAATCCCAATGGAAACAGAATGTTAGAATTAGGTGTACACTATTAATGGGCCTTTTCCACCCCAAAAGACGGTACCACACAGAAACTGATAGGTGTTACCACCCAACAAAAACAGACGGTACCAATAGAAACAGACAGAACTAAGTGTACCCTAAGTCCTACCCCCAAGCGATCGACTCCCTAATACATAAATACCCTGTGTCGGCCCCACAGTAGGGTGTATCACTCCCTAAAGTGGCAACCTATTGGCACAAGCCTATTTACAGATGTCATGGTGTCTTACATCCCCGGAGCAGACCGGATCCATGCACGCACATGACCCGGTTGGAATGCACCATCAACACCCCTCGCCATTATCAGAATGAACCGCTTATAATTAGTTCAATAAGCATGCCCGGACCCCTACCTAGTGTGGGGTCAAAATTTTGATACCAGAAAGGGTTACTGACTAATATGGGTTCCACACAACAGATGACACAAGTAATTCCCCTCCTAACCTTGTGTCCCCAGACTAATAGATTTTAGATTAACTTGTTTACAGATTTCAGACAGAGTTCAGATTACTAGTTCATAGATCAGACAATCAAGTTAACAAGTTTTCATATTAACAGATCAGATGTACGGATTTTACATACTTACAAATTGTCTAACTTTGTATTTGGCCTACAGATTCACGAAACGGGTTTTGTTAGATTCACCAGTCCAGTTGGTTTAACCTTATCCACCCAACACATTTTAGACATCATATTTATCTCAAATTTGCATTGATTAAATATTAATGCATAGACCTCTCACATTAGGTCGGTAGCTTGTAGCCGCTGGATGTGCCGGGCGGTTCCGGGCAGACTTCTGCCACAAGCCAGACCTAACCTCGTGTCTAGGAATATTTTAGTAATGCCTATGACCTCTCACATTAGACAGACAGTTTGCGGTTGCTGGTTAAGCCAGTTGGTTCCGGGCAGGCTTCTACCGCCAACAGTGTCTAACCTTGTGTCATAGCCAATTTATTTCAATTACGATTATACAGATGTCAAACTAATTACGTCCATTTAATATATTAAACTTCTTTATAGTTTATAGTAGATTAATCAAATTTCCATGCTTTACTCAATCTTAGAGCGAGCCTACGACTTTTCATACCCAAATTACAATTATTTAGCTTTCAACAGATTAGGCAATTCAATAGATAACAGATCTAGCAGATTAGGAGATTCAACAGATTAGCAGATTAGGCAATTCAACAGATAACAGATCTAGCAAATTAGGCGATTCAACAAATTAGCGGATTAGGCAATTCAACAGATTTAGTGGATTAGGCAATTCAACAGATTTAGCAGATAACAGATTTATCGGATTATATATGTCCAAAATTCTATTTACATATCTTGCCTAATCATAAATTAAGCCTAAATTTTCATGCCTAAATCATGGTCATAATTCATAATACAACATATGCCCAAATTTTTAGTTAAACTTTGCACAATACAGAATATTCTCTAAAAAGCCCCAAATCATGGTATACTCTATGAATTATGCCAAGTTATAGGCCTTAATGCCAATTATCCAAAAATCCACTTTTAGGCGTATTCACATTGATAGTTATCCTAGTATAATATGGGTCTCTACGCCTAAGTCACATATTCTTTTTTTTTTAAATCATGAATCGTTACATGAAAATATCCCTGAAAATCTAGATCTTTAAATTATAACATCTCAAAATCAGATCTTAATTTTTATATGCATTATGTCCCTAAGTTTCAAGTCACATGTTATCATACAATGATTTCTCTTCTTCCAAATTACAGAGTTTACACAGATCTAGATCTAATTTACAACATATGTCCATTTCGCAAATCAGTCAAAGATCAGTCATGTCTGATTATGCATTATCCATTATTTGTCCTAAAATTAGCGTTCGTGCATTAATCTCTTATGAGATTTGGTGCAGGTTCGTGGTAGCTTGGCTATAAACAAAAAGGAAGAAAAGAGGGAACAGATATAGAATAGTCACAATCAAGATAGATCCACAGAAAAGTATGCATAACCTCAGATCTAGATTCACAAAAATGTCAAGATAATTATTAAATTTCATATCCGAAAATAACTGTACTCACGATTGAAAAAGTAAATCTTGATTTCTGGGATCTGTATTCTGACACTAAATAGCGCTCCTTTGGCGTAGACTATCGATTAGATTAGAAAATAGTTGTTCTCTTTTAACTCTATTCAGATTGGAAGAAGGTGCACTAGTTCTAGTTTTGATTCTAGCGGAGTAGTGACGCTATTTTTATTTTTAATTAGAATAGAGGCAGAGTATAGGCAGAATGATATTGTATGGAGAGAAAGCTAGGTTTGGGGTGTTTAAATAGCATAGGGGTCACGAATCTGGTCAGAACGGACGTCTAAATACAGAAAAATGCATCTGTCCACGGATCTGGAAATAGGGGGAGGTCGACCCAAATGTCGACCTGTTTACCCAGGTCGACCCTAGTGTCGACCTGGGTCCTGGACGGGAATTTTCCCGCCCAGCCCGGGTGTCTATTTTGAATTTCGAAATCTGAAATTTGAACTTCGGGCTGGTTTTTATTGAAACTTCTTAAGGCCATATCTTCTTCATATGGAGTCCGATTTACACAAACTTGGGGTCTATTCCAAGCAGAATTTCAAGACGAACGCAATGGCATTACTCATTTCCATTGATTATTTTGTTACATTTTAATTATTCTATGATTTGTCATTCTTATGTTCACAGAAAATATGGGGTGTTACAACTAGCTTTTGCAAACCATAATAATTTCAAATTATATCAAATGGATGTCAAAAGCGCTTGTCTAAATGGATTTGTTAACGAAGACATATATGTAGAGAGACCACCTTTATTTGAAGATGAAAAATTACCAGAACACGTATATAAGTTGAAGAAAGAATTATATGGATTATGACAAGCTCCTAGGGTTTGGTATGATAAATTAAGAAATTATTTGTTACAATCAAATTTTGAAATAGGAAAATGACATAATACTTTGTTTATTAAGAGAAGTAATAAAGATATACAATTAGCACAAATATATGTTGACGATATAATTTTTGGATCAACAAACGATAAGATGAAAAAAGAATTTTCAGATATTATGACCCAAGAATTTGAAATGAGTCATATGGGAGAACTAGCATTCTTTTTAGGCTGCAAATTCGTCAATTAAAGAATGGAATATTTATTAATCAAGAAAAATACACAAGAGATCTAACTACTAAATATAATCTAACAACAACAAATGGGAGACCAACACCTATGGCGACGAATATAACATTAAGTAAAGATGATACATCTAAAGATGTGGATCAAAAAATATATAGAGGAATGATAGGATCTTTATTATATATAAATGCTAGTAGAACAGATATAATGCATAGTGTATGTCTCTGTGCAAGATATTAATCAGAACCTAAGGAAACACATTTAAAAGCCGTAAAACGTATTCTAAGGTATGTAAAGCATACATCAAACTTTGGATTATTTTACCCTAAGAATGATTCATTCGACTTAGTTTCTTACTGTGACGCTGACTACGCAGGTTGTAAATCCGATTGTAAAAGTACTAGTGGATCATGTCATTTCTTAGGACATTCACTAGTCAGCAAGATACTGTATCATTGTCAACAACTGAAACAGAATATATCTCTACTACTTTGGCTTGTTCACAAGTAATATATATGCAACAAACTCTAAATGGTTTTGGATTAAAAATAAATAAATCCCCTATATATTGCAATAATACGAGTATTATAAATATTTCTAAAAATCCAACTCAACATTCAAGAACTAAACATATCGATATAAGACATCATTTTCTAAGAGATAACGTAAAAAAGTGAAAATTTCACATGAATTTATAGAAACAGTTAAACAAATAGCGGATATATTAACAAAACCACTAAACGAAGCAATATTTACTAAATTTAAAAGAGAATTAGGCATATGTTCATTAAGTGAGTTAGAATAATTAAATATGCTATTATATATATAACATAAAAATTAGAAAAATAAAATTTAAAACACAAGCATGTTGGCATGTATTAATGCATATGTCGACATATAATTGCCAGAATTTTAAATTTAATTCCCACCAAATTTAGTTATATCAATTATTTAAACCTTCTACTTCGACTTTTCTTCTTAATTTTCATTTCTCTTCTCTGTGAAAATTCTAAACTAAAATAAATAATGGCCTCCACCAATTTAAACATCCAAATTAATCCCGACTCGTCCGCTGGACCATCAGAAGGTTTCAATGATCTATGCTATATCGTGTCATCAAAATTGAAGAAAACATGGAGTATGCTCTGCAAATGCCAGCTAAAATACAAGTACTTGAAATAAGGATGAGCCAAGAACAAAATAAGCAAGGAAAAGTGATAAGAATCCTCCTTAAATTTATGATGGATAATCAGGCTAATCTGATTATCATCGAAGGTGATAATGAGCCTATGGAAGAAGGGGAGGAACTACAAGAAGAGGAAGAAGAGATAATGGAGGAAGAGAAACCCGAGGAAAAGCAACAAGAAGTTTCAAATGAAGCGGATCAAGTTGTTTGTGTAGGAGAAGTCTTATACGATCATAACAGACATATGATTGAAAAGAATGGAGAATTTTTTCTTCATTATCCAAATTTCCCTACCTACAAGTCTCCTATAGTAAAGGACAAATAGAATATGGGCTTTGATTCGATTCTTGTCATGTATTTCTATTTATTTTCGATGTATAATATGTACATATAATAACGTTTGTAAAACAATTATTAAATATATTTCTTGTTATGTATAACATAAGTTTTCTATTACCATGTTATATAGGCAAGAATTAAGGGGGAGTAAATAAGAATTATAAATTAAAATATTTTACTTAGGAGAAGTACTTTACTTTGATTTAGGAATTACTTAGTTACTTACAGGTTTTATTTAGAGAGTTATACTATTTAGGGGGGGTAGTTTTAGAATTTCTTTTTGATAATGCCAAAGGGGGAGAAATTATAAAATATAGACATAGTTTACAGAATCATATAGATATGTGGAGTATTATATAGATAGAGGGAGTATTTGAAGGATCATCATCAACAGGTATATACAGGTATGATATTTTATAAACTAAGGTTGTCATCATTAAAAAGGGGGAGATTGTTGGAGAATGGATTTTTGATAACAACAACCTTACTTCAGTATTAATTGATTATAAAATATATACTAATACTTTTGTCTAGAATATATATACACACACATATGCAACATTTATATACAGGAATTATTACTGAAGACTATACAGTTTAAAGATGTTAGAGATTCAGAATTCAGAGATGTTTCAAGGCTTATGAGTATTCAAGATTTCAAGAGTTCAAGATAAATATAGTTATAAAGTCTAGATTATGTAAGACTCTGAATAGCACTCCAGGTTCAAATTCAAACTAATTTCGAATTCTACTTTCAAATTCTATTTACAATTTCTTTCTTCTCTATTTTACTTTCAATTTTAATTTGATTTTAAACTTAAATTTTATAAGTTTATACTTTATAAGTTTTATATATTTTATATTTATATAGTTTTATACTCTATAATTTTATAAATTTGATTATAAAGTTTATATTTATGTTTTCATATGATTTTCTACTTTTAATATTTATCTATAACACTATATTTTAATTCAAGAATTTCTATATCAAAAAACTTGAAAAATATTCAAATTTCAATTTTGTAGATGTATATGTCGACATACATACATATATATATATACACACACACACACACACACACACATATCGACATATAACTATCATTTTTTCAAAATTGAAAGGAAGTGTCTTTTCACTATTTGTGACGGTTTAGAAATGTTGCAACCTTTCAAATGTTACAAATAGGGGCTGATTTCAAACTTTTTATTACTTCTTCTCCATCTTCATTCCTTTCATTACACAGTTATTCTTTGTCATTTTTATGATTTCTACACCTATACTCTACTAAATTCAATTCTGTTTTCATTAAACTTCTTCTCTCTAAACTCTCTACTCATTACTATCTGAATCAAGTGCTTTTGAAGAGATATAGGGCAATTTGTAATTGTTTGGGTTGTGTAAGAAATCGATGGTATCCCTTATAGCCGTGAAATCAAGGACGGGTAATCAATGGTATCCCTTATAGCCATGAAATCAAGGAGGTTGGAATCGGTGGTATCCCTTGTAGCCGTGAAATCAAGGAGGTTGTGATCGGATATTGATATAGTAATAAAACTCTGCGCAATCCAGCGTTGCGTGAGACTGGATGTAGGAGCAATTCCAAACCAGTATAAAATCCGGTGTGTTCTTCCCTTTCTGCACTTTACTTTTGTTTATATTTGTGTTTGTGTTTGATTATGTGTCTGTGATTGTCTCTGTGGTGTTTGATTCATATGGTAGTTCACATAAGTTTTAGATTTTGTTTAAATTCTCAAAAACACTATTCACCCCCCTCTATTGTTTGTTTTGCCTTAACGATCCATTCCACAATCCCTAACAATTGGTATCAGAGCAAGGTATTTCAAAAAAGTTCATAATCTGATTTTTGAATTTTTTTTTAAATGGAAAATTTTGGAATATCTATTTAACACTAGTGTCAGTTTGTGCATTGTATCAATGTTGAAAGAGTCTGCATATAATCATGTTGAAAAGTCATGTGATCTATTGAAATATTGTTCAATTCAGGGAAAGATGTGTTTTGCCTTAATGATCCGTTGCCACCGTCCGTTACTATATACGTGTGTCTTATAGCGAATTTATACTCATACAATTCAGTATATTTCTATATATACTATTATAGTATGTCCACCTTTATAATTGTGCATGAATATTTACCTTACGTGGCACTAAAATTATTATCCTGCATATTTCTTTTCATTATCAATCATGCTAGTAATTATATATCTCACCAGACTTTATGTCTGACCCACTCCTCTCTCTTCCTTTATCTTTCCCCTAATAGACTTATAGAGTAGTGATCAGCTGATGTTAGCGGCTTTGGAGGATTTAATCTAGTGATCCTATTTTCTTCCATTACATGATAGCTTAATTGTTATAATCTGGATTTGTACTTGAAAGGGAAAAAAATTATTTGTATACTCCGACTGGAACAAAAATTATTTTAGATGCAGGTTTTGTATTATACTTATCTCATGTAAAGTATTGTTTTGTAATGACAAGTTTATAGAAAAATAAATGTTTCCGCTATTTTATTTTATGCCTTGTGAATCTCAGTTTCTTTGATTTATTTATTTATAGATACAAAGCTCCATGTTCCTTAGTATGACCTTAATTGGGAATACTATGGGGTGCAGGGTGTTAAATTTTGGTATTAGATCCTAAGGTTATAGGATTCCTTAAATTTTGTTTTGAAGTAAAATATTTTTCCAAGAAAAATAGATTTAAAATAGGAATTTTTTAAAATATAAGTTTTACAAAAATCCCCTCAAGTCCATCTCTTTTTCTTTCCAATTCTATCCTTTCTTCGTTGAGATATCTATAGAACGATCTATCTAAGCTTACCTACATATATTAAATCCTTAGATCTTTATAAGTTGGAGTTTTTATTTGTGGATAAACCGGTTTGGTCCATTATTTGTGAATTCTTTGTGAAATCGGAGTTTGGAGATAAACTTGCTACTTAAAATATATTAAGTAGGGTTAATTATGGACAACGTGAGCTCATAGGCCATGGATTACAAGATGACTTAAGAAGTATTATAGTAAGTATTCGGGAAAGTATTATCAGTTTTGAAAAGGAAATAATTGATATAGGTACTATGGATAGAGTGTTATAAGGAAAGTGTTGATCAAAAGGATCGAGTAACAGAAATGGGTAAAAGAGGTGTTATTTATCTCTTATTCTTTCTAATTCTCCTTTTTTATCTGATTTAAGAGTGTTCAACTCCTTTATCTTTGATTCACTAGTGGAGGCGACAACATGGGGCCATTGCCATGCTGATATGAGACAGGTCATGTAGAGCATCAGTATTGTAAGCCTAATGAAGTTGTCCTTTATAGATATAGTAAATCCCCGAGTGTGCAATAGTAGCACTAGTTGATTGTTTGCATTTAGGCTCTATTCTAGGCCCAATAGCAGTTTTTTAAATCCCGTAAGAGAATCAAAATGGTTATGTATGATGAGTCGGGGTTTGAAACTAGAGATTCGAGATATAGGAGATGACTGAGGCATTTCCAAGTATGGGTTGGTTTTGGGTCTAGATAGGTTAACCATGCAAATGGTTATCTCCAATTTTTACAATGGTAGTAGAGTTTGACTGAGATGCTTATATTATGAGATTCTCGAGATAGGAAATTTTTTAAGGATGAATTGGTTATCCATGTGTGAAGCTATTGTGACTGCAAGAAGAGAATTGTTGGGCTAGGATATATAGTGGACTAACAGTTGAGATTTCTTGCAACCCGAGGGGTCAATCTTGTTGAATTTCCTATTTTCTTAGTGCATCTCTAAGTAATATCAACCCAGTTCTCGTTTTGTTAGATTTTCCAAATATTGGAAGAGGTTACGGGACTACCTTCTAGAAGAGGGATTGATTTTCGGATTTATACACTACAACAAATTTGCCTTTTCACAGCATTGAAAAAACGCTGTGAAAACCTTTAACAACGTTTTGATGAGCGTTGTTTACCGACAAGTTGTTATAGGTCTTAGAAATATCACAATACATTCCAAAACACTGCAGAAAATCGACATACTACAACGTTTCAAATGGTGTTCTACTTATGTTTGTACAACGTTTTATATTGTTTCAGAAATGTTGTCATCTTCTCTTTTCTACAGCGTTTCACCATATATCGCAGCGTTTATGGAAGTTTACATGCTCTTTATTCTACAACGTTTTGCCACATATCACAACGTTTCTGAAAGTTTACATTTTCTGTATTCTACAACTTTTTGCCGCATAACACAACGTTTTTCTGTACATCTATCATAACATTTACATATTGTAGTATCAAAATATTCATGCACATACATAACACCAACATGTAAATATATATCAACCAATTAATATCAATAACATGTTCGAATCAAATACAAAATCTATCGTATAAATATATGACTTTTAATCAATTACATAAATTATATAACATAATATTCATACACAAAGACATCATTAATTTACCAAGTTTACATAATTTCCATAAACAAAAATAACACCATAAACCAAATTTATATAATATCCATCGAACAAAGTCATGATATCTATAAATAAAACAAAATATCCATAAAACAAGTTTGCGCCGAATACCAACAAAATGAACAAATAAAAGTTATCGCTTTCTCTATAATCAGTTGTTACTGATATCTGTCTGTGCCTAAGGTACAGCTACAATCCTTTTATAACCTTCTATCATTGTATATGTCATTGCTACAAAACTGCTATTATTCCTATGCATTAAATTTGACACACGGCCAAGATACATATACTGTTGAAGGATAGCTACAGTGTTCAAATTAAGCAACCTACGATGTTAATTTCGATGTTTTCCATTATTTCCAAAGATTGACCTAATACTACCAATGATTAAATCGTATTTAATTTTCTTGAACAAAAGTTTGTGTAATACAACTAATATGATATCGTGTTACATCAGAGTGTAATTCACGTAGATCATGAAGAGTATAGTCGAGAAGGGATATCAGTTTTAAGATTAAGTGTAATTCACCTACTTATTATACCAAACTCAAAATTGATAAATATAACTTAAAATTACTCATTTTAGACTAACCTATTATTATCAAGCCAATCACTATCCTGTGGTTATCCCCTCGGTTACAGAAAAAACTAGAAATAAAGCATTAGGTTGAATAAACCAACGATCATGTCTCCCTAGCACACCAGCGGTGCCTATCATTGATGCATCCACCTTTTTAGGCATATAACCGAAAGAAAACAACAACAAATTATAAATTTATACAACAATAAGGTATTTGAAAAAAATAATGAATTTAAAAAAAAATTTGATGCATTTTAAGTTTAAACTTCAAAGACATTATATGTTCACCTGTACTCTAAGGATTTTCTAACTTCCTGTCTCAACAAGTTTCACTTAAAGTTGTAAATGTCTGTGGTGACCTAAAAGTTTACAGCAAGACTCTGTTAGTTTTCTTATCTAGTAATGGACCTATGTAGAAAAGGTGGAACTAATTTGTCCCCATCGCACCAAAATATGTCATTCCATGAACAATCCAAATTTTGTTCCACATCGCTATAAATTCACTAGCTCAACATGTTACTTTCTACCACTCATGCTCTCCATTTTTTTATCACTGAACACAGAGCCTCCCCTATACATGCTGTGTCACTTAGCTTCACTTTCATCAACCCAAATAAACAATAGTAATTATTATATTGTGCACATATCAAGTGTCAGTTCTGTCCTGGAATAAACTAAACTATCGACTATGGTCTCCACCGGTCGATAGAAGGAAAATTAGATACAATAGAAAAATTAAAACATCTGACCCTATTTTCAGATGTCTGACAGGTCCAGACAATTGAAAATAAGGTTTGGACATCTGAAATGGATTTCGGCCAACATCCGAAGACCATTTCATATGTTTGAAATTTATTTCAGACCTTTGAAAATGATCTTGGGTAATTTCTGGGCCTGGCTCAGACGTCTGAAATTTATTTCAGACGCCTGACCTGCTCTGGTATTGTTTTCCGCATCAAACTCATTGTAAAAACCCCTAGACCACAAACAAACCACGAATTCTCACGGCCCTGAACAGACCATGCAGAATCAAAGACCTTACAGTTGAAAAGGCAACCCAAACAGAAACCCATTACAAATACTGCATTCCCATTTCTTTGATCTTTCCCATAAAACGCAAAAGCTTCGGAAAAAGATATATTTTATTCCTCATCGTCCATTCATTTCTCTGGTACACGACTCCAACATACAAGCAAACTAACAAGTTATATTCACTCCATGTGTTCAATTAACTCATGCCTACATTTCTCACTAACAAAATTCATGCTAGCTGTCCCTAACCAAACTTTTCAAACGTTCCTATGTAGGAAGTTACATACTGGCATATATACTCATGCATATATATGTATATATACAAGATCCCTTTTCTTGATCCCTTTATATATATATTCCATTATATAGTCCTGCATTCTTCTCCATATCAAAATAAAAATGGTTGTTTCAAATAGTTACTTCAATTAACCACCATCCATCAAAGTACAATCAAATAATAAATCAAGAGTGGAAAAGAAAACACAGCAATATTACAATAACTTGTTTACTCATAGATAAAGCGCAGAATTCTTTGGTTGCTAGAAAAGATGTTAATGGATTGACAGATTGCTAAGCCAAGCAGCAAAAAAAAGTGTTGCATAGTGCAAAAATGGTTGATTAACATAATATAAAGCAATGTGAACATACTTATACCAATATTTTCCTTGTTTCCACTACAAAGAAAACCCTGCAAATAGAGAGTTGACTCTTCTTAGTTGCCAAAGTCTAAGCATATTAATTACCTCAAAGCCAAAACTATTTCCATGTCTTGTAAACAGCACGTTGATCTGCTAAAATGGAACTATCGAACATGCGTCAAAGATGATCCATGAGGAGATATACCTGTTGAACTTAGTTGTTTAATTTTCATTGCTAGTCTGAAATTATTAAAGGGAAAGACGGAGTAGAAAAAATAGTATGCATTCTACTTGACTGTTATTTTATTAGGATCATCAATCATTGTATATGATTTACGGTCCAGGCATGCAACAAAGAAAGTAAGGACTAAATCTATTGCAAAAAACAAGTCCATTATATTTCCACATGAAATAATGTCTTTGGAACGTATCGAAGAAAGACCAGTTAAAATGGGCATACCTATGCTAAGTTTATTACCAAAAAAAATCAAGAATATTTTCCAAGCTCTACAAACAATGTTAAGATTTCTTAGCTGTTAATCTAGTTTATATGACAATTAATGATTGAATTATATGCAAATGTACCTATATCGAGGATCATATGGAGAAATATTTGATTCCCTCAGATTGGTAGATTGTCCTACATGTACTTCTAGAGAGGGTAGCAGATTATTGAAAAATTTGTCTCCACTTTCTATTTGATATATGTCATCATAACCTCTCCGCAAGCAAGTTTTCACGCATGAGATCATGTTTTCTCTATATAACACATCAAAACTTTTATTCAGCGCAGAGTGAGGAAATGGTATTATATAAATAACAAAAGGTATCAAAGACAATACATAGTTGACATTCAAGATACTACGGTATACTTGAGTCAGAAGAAAAAAGAAGAAGGAGTTCTATATTGGGCCTCCCAGAAAGATTAAGAAGGGTTGCAGAGAACGTGTGTTTTTTATCAACTAACTTTTCGACAGGTTGAATTATGGATTAGTACATTAGTGGGATGCTTAATATATTATAATCAAAGATTTTTTTAAAGAATTTCAGTTAATCTTCCAATGTTTTGTTTTTTGTAGAAGATACTCTCTTTACGGATATATATTATTATTCTAGAACTGCGGTTTTCCATGAGTTGTGCCTTAACAATTATATAGACATGCCTCATTTGTATGGCAGTGATCAAAACTTTTCTTTTATATTTGGATCAAAACATTTTGAAAGGAGATGATAATTAGCTAAAAATGTGAACTTGGTAATGCTAAGATTCTTCCACGCAATGTTATCATGATCGGACCATGAATCGAACCGTGATGACTTAAGGTTTAAGGATACGAGGGTTCAACCGGTCAGACCGTAAGAACCATGCATGTCATTTTTAATTAAATTTGGAAAAAAAATCATTGTATACAAAAAAATGTCAAAAAATCATAATATCTTTTATATGAAATTTAAGTGCACAACAGCACTTGCAGATTAGAGGGCATAACATCATAACCTGGCATACTATCAAAAATTCAGTGTAAATAATTTCACATGACACATTCACAACTCAGCAAACTTGATACGTAATAATATATAGTTCAATAATAAACAACAGTACATAAACCAAACACACAGCACATTTAAATTGGTACAAAATAATCTCAGTGCACTAACAATATAGGAAAAATATATGGGCACATCTAAGCATAACAAATATTAGTTAGTGCACATGCAAAATAAAATGCAACAAACATACACCTAACTTCAAGCAATTCTCCCCCATAGCACATAAACTTCATCAATACATTACCTCAAAACAAAACTGCACATGCACTTCAGTTAAACATAAGACACCTAGTACCGACCCTAGGCGAATTTTTTTTTGCAGGGATAGAAAATATAAAAGTAGAAGCAAAAAATAGTCAGGGGATGGAAAAATACAACCATCCCGCGTTAAACAAGCTAGGATTCGAACCCACAACCCATTGCATGCCAGTAACAAGCCCCAGCACTCAGCCAATACTTCTTCACATTCTAACTAGGGTATCCATTTTTATTATAACACCCAAAATATGGATGCCTCCTGAAACCACCTGCCTCCTCCTCCTCGGCCTGAGGCCCTAGGCGACCGCCTATGCCCAAGGACGGCCCTGAAGACACATGCACTTCTCCCCATAACACTTTGCGCTTTCACTCACATATTCACTGTACACAACGATGGCTGTCTATTATTAGCTCCAACAAATTCAGCTACTTGTAACATTTCCATATACGACATGGCAGGATCGAAGTTCAATGTTTCCACATCATTGTCAACTTCTTGTAGATTTGCTACATTTTCCACATTATCACCAACACCCACTCCATTATTTTTAGTGGCAGCCTTGTTAGCATCCATATCATCCAATGAAACTTCTAAATCATTGTTACTTATTGGAATATTCACAATGCAACTAACATCGAAAAAAATACAAATAATTAAAATTATTCGGTTATACTGAAACAAAGAACATGAATAATCTTGAAAAGGAATGAAAAACCACATTCTTCATATAGAGCATTAATCTCATCAATCGTCAATAACGGTGGTTCCTCCTCTCTTACCCATGTATTGTTGTCATCAAACTCAAGAAAATTAATGAGGTCATAGTTTCTTCCCTTTAATTCATGCCTAAATGAATATCATAATTATACGTGTTCGTGAACTATTATTCAGCAACTAGACATAGAATCAAGTAAACAACTAAAGAGTTCATGAAGAATAATAACTTACTTTTGTCCAAGTTAAAGATTATAATGCACAAAAACTAAATCATTCGGCTTTTGATGCTCTAATATATTTCTTATTTTTGAATGGTATGTTCAAAAACACTCCAGTTTCTCTTACATCCATAAGAGCAGCAAGTTTGGCTCAACACTCGAATTACTAGCTTTTTCAAGTTTGGTGAGTTAGTTCAATAAATTGACCATCTGTAACACCCCACGTCCATTAATGTCACTCACAAAGGGAATGCATTAACTTCCATGGAGGTTTTAAGTGAATATAGAACAGTAAAATTACAACAAGACAGATATAAAATAGTACTTGGAAATTCAAAAAACTTTATTTCATTGTAGCAGAAGTCAAAACATGTTTGATTACATCATAACACCATATTCAATGTCAAGTACAATATCTATCTTGGTAAAACAAGTACATAATCCCATTACATGAATAGCCATTAAAAAGAAAGATAACAAGCTGGACTTTACTTCAGCAGTCCAAGCTTTCCAGAAGATAAGCGATCCAACTAGACTCCACTAGAACTTGGCCCAACCTGAGGACCTGAAGGGAAAAAGAATGGAAAAGAGGGGGTCAGACATAAAGTCTGGCGAGTGTGACAATTCTAACAATACTATTATCAAAATAACTGGACTAAGACATAAGCTGGAAAACAAGGAAATGTCTATGAAGGAACAGATAAAGAACATAGACAATCGCTAAAGGCAAAGTTATAGGCGCTCCTAATTACTAAAGGATAAACACTTTACTGCACCACACCAGTCACCCTAAAGTTTGATCCCACTTAGCTTCACTTAGAAACTTCTTAATGGCTTTACGTACTCCTAGCTGACTACATAGGTGCCGCCTGCCCCTATCTCCACTAGGTGTGCCCCACTTCCCATTTATTCGATCGGCTCCCTATCTCGTAGATACCCGTGTTGGCCCCACAGTGGGGTGTATCATTCCCCTAAAGTGGCAACCCGATACAACGGAGATGCACGGCTTATACCTACACGATGCAACAACGTCTTACCTACCAGCCCGGGTCCACACACGCATATGAAACCCGTTGGACTTGCGTTGCCACCGCTCCCTGTTTTGGCCTCTTATAGTCAAACCCAGTATGCGTGTCCCGTCCTCGACTTGGGTCGAGCCCACAAAGATACGTTTTGGGATACTGGTTGAAATGGGCCCCCACTATTTACCACAAGCATTCCACCTAAGCTTGTCCCCATTAGTCCATCCCACTTAACCCACTTAGTCATGTTCATTTACATGTGTGTTTGGTTAAGTCTAATCGTATTTCAAATGCCTCTAAAGGCAACCACCAGATTCCTCATGCCACCCAAGGCACCTACTTAACCCCCATGTCCCACCTTACATGATTATCTGGTTAAGTATTTCTTAGTTCATTAAGGCCATAACCTCATAAAGACCTCTCACATTAGACTGGCATTTATGGCAGCTGGATTTGCCGGGCGGGTCCGGGCAGTCTTACACCATAAAAGAGTCTAACCTCGTGTCTTTACAACTGTTATGCTTTAGTTTGGGCCTAGGACCTCTCACATTGGGCCGACATTTGTGACTACTGGATTTGCCGGGTGGGTCCGGGCAGGTTTACATCACAAACGGGTCCAACCTCGTGTCCTAAGCATTGATTATTAATAATAATCCATTTTCCCCCAATTTTAATAATTCCCTACTTGAATTATTAATTACTTCCAATTTTTAACAATGTCCATAATTGACTCAATTATGGACATCCATTCATGGTATGCAAAATCTTACAAAATTGCACCCAATTTATTAATTCCTAATATTACCCCTACCCCACGTTTGAACGTTTTTTCGCAAAATATATGTTAGACTCGAATAGCCTAACTCATAGCATAAAAGAGATTATCATAATAACAACATGTATATGTGACCAAATGAATCATAATAAGGGGTGAAACTTGCATATGGCCAACTTGCATAGATTATACATGTCATGGACCTAAAGGTGTCAACTTGTTCAAAATTCACCTAATATAATCTCAATCAATTTTCATAAACTTACATATGAACATGTGTGAATCAACATCATCTAATTTTTTTAACAACATCGTTTTATATGGGTACACCTAACTCAATAGGCAAATTCCCATAATCAAGTTTTATTTAATTATAG
Organism: Allium sativum; assembly: GCA_030737875.1. Taxonomy (NCBI): domain Eukaryota; kingdom Viridiplantae; phylum Streptophyta; class Magnoliopsida; order Asparagales; family Amaryllidaceae; genus Allium; species Allium sativum. The sequence continues at coordinate 413,539,973 of CM060913.1, read as the reverse complement.
TTTCAAGTTTATGGGTACACCTAACCTAATAGGCAAATTCCCATAAACAAGATCCATTTAAATTAAGGAAAAAAACATAACTTTAAGCACGATCCAACATCATGATTTTTCAACATAATATAGCATGATTTATAACATGGCATAGTATGATAGTATAACATAGCTTGACATGATTCTCAACATAGCACGACATAGCATAAGAGAATTTACAACATAGCATGCCATAGCATATATAATTTACATCATACGACAACATAATAACATAATAAGAGATCCACAATACATAGAATTTACAATTACAAATCACATCACTTTCTTGTGATCCATTCATAACTGAGTCAAATTAGTTTGTAATAGTCTTGTGAGAATCATCATACTCACCAACAAAAGAAAAGAATTAGAGAAAGAGAGATCTTTTGATTTGATTTGTGTAGATTTAGTTGTAGATGATTAGGCTTCCTCTTCTTAGTTTGTGACGGCTACGCTGAACTCCATGGCAGCAGCATGACGGTAGCTTCTCTAATTTTACAAGTGATTTAGGTTTAGGGTCTACCCACTTATTTATAGATTTTAGAATGCATTTAGGCCATTAGATTTAACCTAGAAATAACCGCAGCCGTTCAGACAAGATGGGGTTTATCTTGTTGACTCTGCAATGAGTCAGAAGTGACTCAGCAAACACTCAGCAATATATATATATATATATATTCTACAATGTACACATTAGATACATCCCCCCTTTTACACACTTATTATTGTTTTTATATACATATTAGATACATCCCCTCTCTTACACACTTATTAATATTTTTATATTCATATTAGATACATCCCCTCTCTTACACACTTATTAATATTTTTATATTCATATTAGATACATCCCCTCTCTTACACACTTATTAATATTTTTATATTCATAATAGATACATCCCCTCTCTTACACACTTATTAATATTATTATATTCATATTAGATACATCCCCTCTCTTACACACTTTTATATTCATATTAGATACATCCCCCCTCTTACACACTTATTAATATTTTAGCAACTTTAGTGTTAATAGAAAATTCGGGGTGTTACATTCTCCCCTCCTTTTAGGATTTCGTCCCCGAAATCTTCAAGTCTGGAAGAATGTATATCCTACCATCCAAACGTCCATCTACTCATCCATCATACACAGGCATCCATTGTCCTTACAGACTTCTAATGCTTTCATGTTTAAATGCACAGTGTGTGTATATGTCCGTATCTAATGCAAAATCAGGCGGTCCACTAATTCAGTTGACCTCCTTAATGCAACTATGATCGTGCCATGCATCCATTATGTATGCAAAAGATTCTTAATGCTACATAATACTTCTATATGAGTGCACAACCATCATCTGAATGCAGCATCCACATGATAATACAACCATCGTTCATCCATTTTACTAAATACATCCATATATATGCAATATGCAATATGTAGTGACTGAGCCGATCTAGTGCCTAAAGTGTGTGTATATATGCATCCACGAGCAACCACTAGCAAACACTTGCATCCATTTTGCATCCATCATACATAACATGTCTCAAACACATGTTTCAACCATAGGATTATCCTAACTAAAGGTCAAAGATACTAATGAGAGGACATACTAAAGATAAGATAAGATAAGCTAAGCGATAAAGGAGAAATTAAAAGACATACCCTCAAAAAGAAAAGGGTACAACGAACGCATCTTCTCTTCTGTCTCCCAAGTTGCGTTGCTCTCATCATCTCCCCATTGCACTTTAACCAGTCTGACCTCTCGATTCCTCAACTTTTTGATCTCCGACCCAAGAATGCATGTAGGAGCTCGTCTAATTGTTGCATCACGCTCTATTTCCACCTCTTTAAGCAAGCTCGGCTCTACCACCTCCGCGGTCTTGTGCAAACACTTCCTCAAATGTGATACATGGAATACTTCGTGTACTCCACTAAGTTTCTCAGGCAACTCCACCCTATATGCCATCTTCCCAATCCTGTTTTTTTTACAGGAAACGGCCCTACAAACCTTGGCGCTAATTTCCCCACGGAGCCAAAGCGAAAAACATTCTGTAACGGAGATACTTTGATAAAAATCATGTCCCCAATGCCAAACTCAAGATCTGTCCTCCTCTTATCAGCATACGATTTTTGCCTATCTTGTGCTGCTTTCATCCTCCTTCGAATCAACTGAATCTTCTCCGAGGTTTCCCTAACCATATCGGGCCCAAGTAGGATTTTATCGGTAGATTCCCACCAACATGTAGGCGAACGGCAAGGCCTTCCATAAAGAGCTTCGAAAGGTGCCATGCCAATACTAGACTGAAAGCTATTGTTATATGCGAATTCTACTAACGGAAGGTGCTCTTCCAATGTACCCCCAAAGTCTAGGATACAAAGCCTTAAAAGATCCTCTAGAATGCGATTCACCCTCTCGGTCTAGCCGTCTATCTGAGGATGATATGCGGTGCTCAAACATAGCTGAGTCCCTACCGCCTCTTGTAAACTCTTCCAAAATTCGCTAGTAAAGATGGGGTCACGGTCGCTTACTATACTAGAAGGAATACCGTGCAAACGAACTATCTCCTTAATGTATACAGAAGCCAACCACGGAGCAGTCCTCTTACTTTTCACGGGAATAAAATGGGCGCTTTTAGTAAGTCTATCTACTATAACCCAAATCCCCGTGTTACCCTTCCTTGATCTTGGTAATCCATCCACAAAATCCATTGAGATGCTTTCCCATTTCCATAGTGGAACTTCTAATGGGTGAAGCAACCCACCGGGTTTCTTTTGTTCTGCTTTAACTCGTTGGCACACCAAGCATCTAGCGACGTACTCGGCCACATCCTTTTTCATACCGGCCCAAAAGAAAACCCGCTTCATATCTTTGTACATCTTATCCCCGCCGGGATGAATGGTCATTTTTGAGCGATGAGCATCATCAAGAATGGCCTTCCTTAAGTCTTCGTCTTGCGGTACACAAAGTCTATTATCCCTTCGTAACCAACCCTTATCGTCTAGGGTATACCTACGAAGATGGCTTGACGACTCCCCCCCTTTGAGCTTTTCTACTATCTCAACCAACCGTGGGTCGTCTCGCTGTGCCTCACCAACCCGTCCTAGAAGTGTAGGTCTAACCTCCAAGGATGCTAACAGACCGGGTACTAAGTCAACGGAGGGTCTAAAGTCAAACATAGATATGAATTCTAAGCTTTGTCGTTCAACAAACAACGGACTCAAGGACAACCTTTTCCTACTTAAGGCGTCTGCCACCACGTTACCCTTGCCCGGGGTATATGCTATTTCAAAATCGTAGGAGGCTAAGAATTCCATCCACCGTTGCTGCCTTAAATTCAAATCCTTCTGAGAGAATAAGTATTTTAATGATTTGTGGTCAGTGAACAGTTCGAATTTCTCACCAAGAAGATAGTGACGCCAAGACTTAAGCGCGAAAACAATTGCGGCTAGCTCTAAGTCATGCGTGGGGTAATTCTTTTCATGAACCCTCAACTGCCTTCCACCATAGGCTATTACTCTTCCCTCTTGCATGAGGACCGCGCCAAGTCCCGTCCCACAAGCATCAGTATAGATGGTAAACGGTTTATTCCCGTCTGGCAGCACTAAGACTGGGCTGAAGTTAAGGCTCTCTTTAAACGTTGGAACGCATCATCGCAATCTTTGTCCCACGTAAAAACCAGGTTCTTCTTCGTTAACCGTGTTAATGGAGCTGATATTTTTGCGAAGTCTTTGATAAACTTCCTATAATAGCCAGCCAACCCCAAGAAACTTCTTACTTCGGTTGCATTTTTAGGGACCTTCCAATCTTGGATGGTCACCACCTTTGCGGGATCCACTGCTATCCCTTCTTTGGAAACCACGTGCCCTAAGAACTGTACTTCCTTCCTCCAGAAGTGACACTTAGAAAATTTTGCCTTAAGGTTATGTGCTCGAAGGGTTTCCAACACTTCCCTAAGATGTAGGGAGTGCTCTTCTTTATTCTTAGAAAAGACTAAGATTTCATCCACAAAGACTACCACGAATTTGTTAAGGTATTCCCTAAACACCCTACTCATCAAATCAACAAAATATGCAGGGGCGTTTGTCAAACCAAAGGGCATCACTAGCCATTCATAGAATCCGTCAGGAGTCCTAAAAGCAGTCTTATCTATACTATCCTCAGCCACTCTCAGTTGATGAAAGCCAGTGGCTAAGTCCAACTGCGAAAACACTGAGGCGCCAACTAACTGATCAAAGAGATCGTCAATCCTCGGCAGTGGGTGTCGGTTCTTTTTAGTAAGCTTGTTTAGTTCTCTATAGTCCATACAAAGTCTAAGAGACCCATCCGCCTTTGTGGCAAAAACTACTGGAGCACCCCACTCCGATATACTACGTCCTATGAACCCCTTCTCAAGCAACTCCTTTACTTGCTTATTGAGTTCCCTCCTTTCACGAGGAGCCATGTGGCGCACTGGCAAAGATACGGGTTTAGCATTATCCACAAGATAAATTCGAAAGTCTATCTCCCGCTTTGGAGGTAAGCCCTTCACCTCCTCAAACACATCCGGATATTCCCGGACCACTTCTACCGATCGCAGGTTCTCTACAGATGCGTCAAGTGATTCAAGATAACTTAGCATAACGGAATTTATGGGATTACAAAAGATGTCGAGAGCATTACCAAGGCGAGTCACAAGCCTAACTACTCTCCTTTCACAATCAAGAATGGCCCTATTTCTAGACAACCAATCCATTCCTAAAATTATCCCATAGCCCGTGAAGCCCAATACATAAGCATCACATCTAAATTCAACGCTAAGTATAGAGATTTTCAAATCCAAACATATCATGGTCAAATGAGCCGAACCCCCAATTGGATTTGAAACGACCAAGGGATCCTCTACTAAACTGGTGTTCAAGTGCAGTGATTCAACTAATGATGCAGAGATAAACGAATGAGATGCGCCAGAATCGAATAAGGTACGGACAGGATGATCAAACAGAAAAACTAAGCTTTCAACAGAAATTGTTCTACCTCTTTCTTGCAGCGGTGGGGCCGCAATAGCCTGAACTTGCCCCCTTGCCTGCCCTGGTGCCATAAGAGCCTGCACCTGTCCTCCCGAGGTAGACCCTGCCCTCTGCCCCTTCTTTGGACAGTCCTTCACTAAATGTCCCGCATCTCCACAATGAAAATAACCAGTCTTCTTTTTCTTTCTACAATCTTTGCTGAGATGGCCAGGCGTCCCACAATTGAAGCATTTCTTCTTCCCTTTGCCATTATTGTTTTTACCACCCTTCTTATTTTGCTGTTGGGGTTTCTTCTGATCCCCTTTCTTTTCAACTGCCTTATCCTCATGCATAAGTGCCATTTCTACTAGCTTTTCAAAGGTGGCTCCCATAGGGATGTGGGTCATAGCCAACCCTTGCAACGGTTCATTCAAGCCTCTAACGAACCTCAAAGCTTTCTTCTCTGGCGTGTTCACCAACTCCAAGCCAAACCTTGCTAACTGATTAAATTTATTGACATATTCCTTTACTGATGAGCTCCCTTGCTTTAGTGCCAGGAATTTTTCCATATTTAAGTTCTCCTCTGCCCTTGAAAGAAACTTTGCCTCAAACCTTCGTCTGAAATCCGCCCATGAATCAACTGGACGTTCCCCGTTAGTGACCTCCCACCAAAACGAGGCCTCTCCCTTCATTAACCAAGCAGCTAAACGGACTTTCCTCCCATCTTCCACTTCAAAGATATCCAACAATTCCTCAGTCTCCTTAAGCCAATCTCTGACCTCCACAAACGTCTCAGTCCCTTGAAAAGTTTTTCCTCCCATAGCCTTGAATTCCTTGCACGTCTTTGCAAAAGTGTCAACACGAGGAGGAGGAGGAGGAATGGGTGCAACTAGGGGTGGAGGAGTATCCGCTGGGCCTGCAGTGGTGGCCCTAGCCTCCAAGTATCTCCTAAACCACCCTGGAATCATCACACCTTCTGGGAGATTAAGATCTTCAGCCATGCTGAAACGAAAAAGGAAAGATTCAAAATGGAGAATTCGAAAGATAAAGATAAGGATGTGGCTAGTTGGGATTATGTTTTTCATAAAAACTCTCTTTAAATAACATGTTTTTTTTTTTGAAAGCACTTCTTCCAAAAATACTTTAGAAAAAAAATATTTTTCTAAAAAATTTTTTATCTGTTCTGGTAACCTTATGCTCTGATACCACGTGTAACACCCCACGTCCATTAATGTCACTCACAAAGGGAATGCATTAACTTCCATGGAGGTTTTAAGTGAATATAGAACAGTAAAATTACAACAAGACAGATATAAAATAGTACTTGGAAATTCAAAAAACTTTATTTCATTGTAGCAGAAGTCAAAACATGTTTGATTACATCATAACACCATATTCAATGTCAAGTACAATATCTATCTTGATAAAACAAGTACATAATCGCATTACATGAATAGCCATTAAAAAGAAAGATAACAAGCTGGACTTTACTTCAGCAGTCCAAGCTTTCCAGAAGATAAGCGATCCACTAGACTCCACTAGAACTTGGCCCAACCTGAGGACCTGAAGGGAAAAAGAATGGAAAAGAGGGGGTCAGACATAAAGTCTGGTGAGTGTGACAATTCTAACAATACTATTATCAAAATAACTGGACTAAGACATAAGCTGGAAAACAAGGAAATGTATATGAAGGAACAGATAAAGAACATAGACAATCGCTAAAGGCAAAGTTATAGGCGCTCCTAATTACTAAAGGATAAACACTTTACTGCACCACACCAGTCACCCTAAAGTTTGATCCCACTTAGCTTCACTTAGAAACTTCTTAATGGCTTTACGTACTCCTAGCTGACTACATAGGTGCCGCCTGCCCCTATCTCCACTAGGTGTGCCCCACTTCCCATTTATTCGATCGGCTCCCTATCTCGTAGATACCCGTGTTGGCCCCACAGTGGGGTGTATCATTCCCCTAAAGTGGCAACCCGATACAACGGAGATGCACGGCTTATACCTACACGATGCAACAACGTCTTACCTACCAGCCCGGGTCCACACACGCATATGAAACCCGTTGGACTTGCGTTGCCACCGCTCCCTGTTTTGGCCTCTTATAGTCAAACCCAGTATGCGTGTCCCGTCCTCGACTTGGGTCGAGCCCACAAAGATACGTTTTGGGATACTGGTTGAAATGGGCCCCCACTATTTACCACAAGCATTCCACCTAAGCTTGTCCCCATTAGTCCATCCCACTTAACCCACTTAGTCATGTTCATTTACATGTGTGTTTGGTTAAGTCTAATCGTATTTCAAATGCCTCTAAAGGCAACCACCAGATTCCTCATGCCACCCAAGGCACCTACTTAACCCCCATGTCCCACCTTACATGATTATCTGGTTAAGTATTTCTTAGTTCATTAAGGCCATAACCTCATAAATACCTCTCACATTAGACTGGCATTTATGGCAGCTGGATTTGTCGGGCGGGTCCGGGCAGTCTTACACCATAAAAGAGTCTAACCTCGTGTCTTTACAACTGTTATGCTTTAGTTTGGGCCTAGGACCTCTCACATTGGGCCGACATTTGTGACTACTGGATTTGCCGGGCGGGTCCGGGCAGGTTTACATCACAAACGGGTCCAACCTCGTGTCCTAAGCATTGATTATTAATAATAATCCATTTTCCCCCAATTTTAATAATTCCCTACTTGAATTATTAATTACTTCCAATTTTTAACAATGTCCATAATTGACTCAATTATGGACATCCATTCATGGTATGCAAAATCTTATAAAATTGCACCCAATTTATTAATTCCTAATATTACCCTACCCCACGTTTGAACGTTTTTTCGCAAAATATATGTTAGACTCGAATAGCCTAACTCATAGCATAAAAGAGATTATCATAATAACAACATGTATATGTGACCAAATGAATCATAATAAGGGGTGAAACTTGCATATGTCCAACTTGCATAGATTATACATGTCATGGACCTAAAGGTGTCAACTTGTTCAAAATTCACCTAATATAATCTCAATCAATTTTCATAAACTTACATATGAACATGTGTGAATCAACATCATCTAATTTTTTTAACAACATCGTTTTATATGGGTACACCTAACTCAATAGGCAAATTCCCATAATCAAGTTTTATTTAATTATAGTTTCAAGTTTATGGGTACACCTAACCTAATAGGCAAATTCCCATAAACAAGATCCATCTAAATTAAGGAAAAAAACATAACTTTAAGCACGATCCAACATCATGATTTTTCAACATAATATAGCATGATTTATAACATGGCATAGTATGATAGTATAACATAGCTTGACATGATTCTCAACATAGCACGACATAGCATAAGAGAATTTACAACATAGCATGCCATAGCATATATAATTTACATCATACGACAACATAATAACATAATAAGAGATCCACAATACATAGAATTTACAATTACAAATCACATCACTTTCTTGTGATCCATTCATAACTGAGTCAAATTAGTTTGTAATAGTCTTGTGAGAATCATCATACTCACCAACAAAAGAAAAGAATTAGAGAAAGAGAGATCTTTTGATTTGATTTGTGTAGATTTAGTTGTAGATGATTAGGCTTCCTCTTCTTAGTTTGTGACGGCTACGCTGAACTCCATGGCAGCAGCATGACGGTAGCTTCTCTAATTTTACAAGTGATTTAGGTTTAGGATCTACCCACTTATTTATAGATTTTAGAATGCATTTAGGCCATTAGATTTAACCTAGAAATAACCGCAGCCGTTCAGACAAGATGGGGTTTATCTTGTTGACTCAGCAATGAGTCAGAAGTGACTCAGCAAACACTCAGCAATATATATATATATATATATATATATATATATTCTACAATGTACACATTAGATACATCCCCCCTTTTACACACTTATTATTGTTTTTATATACATATTAGATACATCCCCTCTCTTACACACTTATTAATATTTTTATATTCATATTAGATACATCCCCTCTCTTACACACTTATTAATATTTTTATATTCATATTAGATACATCCCCTCTCTTACACACTTATTAATATTTTTATATTCATAATAGATACATCCCCTCTCTTACACACTTATTAATATTATTATATTCATATTAGATACATCCCCTCTCTTACACACTTTTATATTCATATTAGATACATCCCCTCTCTTACACACTTATTAATATTTTAGCAACTTTAGTGTTAATAGAAAATTCGGGGTGTTACACTGTTAGCCTACTTTGTGAACTAGGCAACACAAAGTCAAGAAACCAATCATTGAAGAGTATTTCAAGTTATAAGACTCCGGTTCGGATCGGAAGGAAACACCACAATTCAAATTGATAGCAGCATATCGGTTCGGATCGGGTAGAATTCTCTGTTCGGATCGGATGTCTCTTACTGGATAAATTGGCAAAGCATATCTGATCGGATCGGAAAGCCATTTGCTTGCCACGACGCTGGAGCGGAGCAGAGTATGATTAGAGAAGGAGAGACGTCCAAGCTGCTCCGGTTCGGATCGGGTATTCCGATCCGAGCCCCCAACCTGCACGTCTCCGACCCGCACCCATGATCCAGGAAAATCTCCTATGAAATCGCCTGGAGAACCGGACCGGATATGACTAAATCCTACCCCTAACGTCCATCTCTTTGATGTGTTGTCAGCTTGATAGTCCATCCGAACCCGGAGAGAGTGCGATGGATGACACGTGTTCCGACCCGGATTGAATCTCAGGCAAATTCACGCCTATAAATACCCCATCTAGAGACAAAGAGAAGGATCTTTTTCAGCACTTTTGAGAATCCAAGTACCTCCATCATCCGAATTCCTTTACTCCCGGAAAATCCAAACCATCTTTCATTTCTTGTTTTAATCATTTGAGTGAACAAAAGTGAGTTGTGAGTGAATCTTAAATTGCCTTTGTATCTGAATTACCGAATATAGTTAGAACTAAGTGGACGTAGGCATATCTTCGCCGAACCACTATAAATCTTGTGTGTTCATTTTTATTTCTGTTTTATTTTATCTTGTTTCTAATCAATTTGGGTGTTAGAACCACATTTGGGCCTAACATTTTGGTGCTTTCACTGAGAACAACCTCATCTAAATTCTTTATTTTCCGGGATCTCTTTCTACTTTTTGGACCGTTGAGTTCAAAGAAGTGAATCCTTAAGTTTCTCCACTTTTTTACATTCGTTGAAGCAATTGTCAAAGACTAATGGCCAAAGGAAAAGGCAAGGAAGTTCAGTCTGTTCAAGGAAATGGAGCTGGCGAAGATCAGCAACATGCTGTTGTAACAAGGTCTCGGGGGCAGAGTTCAGCAGCAGGAAGAATCAATGCAGGAAATCCGAACCGACAGCAAGGGGAGAGCTCCGATCCGATCCGGGTAGGGGACTCCGAAGCAGTGCACTCCCCCAGTCTGAACCGACCCGACTTGCTCGCTGCACACCGATCCGACCAGGCACCCCAGCTCCGATCCGACCCGACTTCCTACCTCCGATCCGACCCGATGTTTGGTGAAGCTGGAACATCTACTCGAGTCCCCGCGAATGCTCCAATTCCAGCTGCCAGGGTTGGAGACCAGGTCAATCCATCTGCTCCCATCACTCAAGGAGATTTCTCGCGCTTGCTTGATATGCTTGAGAGCACGAGGGAGGCTATGAGAGTTCATGAGCGCACCAATCTCATGATGCAGGAAAATATGAGGCTCATGAGTCGGGAAATCAATGAGCTCCGCCGGCAAAGAACTCCATCACCGGTTCGTCACACACCCGTAGATCAATCTTCATCTTCCGAGGAAGAGAGGCCCCGTGAACGAAGGCCACTCGAACGACCTCAGAACGTGGAGCAGCTAACGTTTGGATCTTTGGGATCTCGCGAGGATATCGCACGAGCATTAGGAAACGATAGCCCTACTCGGGGGCAAAGACTCCAGTCCCCTCTTCCCGAGATCGACCGGGAACACAGGGAAAGGAATCGAGTAGAGGCAGCTCGAAGAAGAAGGGCATCTCCAGAGCAAGAGCCCCGAAGGAACTCGGACACTAGGGCCAGGGAACCTGAGCAGCCCCTAACTAGTGCCGATGTGCAGGCAATGGTTCGCCGAATTATGTCCGAGAGCCGGAATTATACGAATGAAGACTATGGCATTGAGCGAAGCCATACACCGTTCACTGATGATATCCTAGATTTCCAGTTTCCCCGACGCTTTAACTTGCCGCAGATGGACAAATACAACGGTAGGACTGATCCGGGACAGCATTTGATGCGGTATTCGTGGCTCATGAACGCCGCTGCCGCCCCTGATGAAGTAAAGTGCAAAGCATTCCCAATCTACCTGGAAGATGTGGCATTGTTCTGGTTTACCCGGCTTCCTCCTCGTTCAATTTCTAATTACAAAGAACTAAGCGAGCGTTTCATGAACCAGTTTCGACTACATGCCCGCAAGTCCAAGAGTGTTATTGAATTGTCGAGGATCAAACAGGCACCGGGAGAGTCTTTAAGGGCATATTTAGATCGTTTTAACCAAGCTGTAACTGAGGTCAGTGACCCGCATGAGCCCACTATTCTGATGGCATTGAAGGAAGGAGTCGATCCTGAATCTGAGTTTGGAGACTACCTTTCTGGGAAGACACCCCCCACAAGGGCGATATTCTACGAAAAAGCCGATATTTATCTAAGACGAGAGAAGGCCCGGGCAAACCGGAAGAGAAAGTCTGAGACAGCTTCAAAGGAGAATGTGCAGAGTAATATTGCCGTGAAGCAGTCTGGGGAAAGTTCTGGCAAGGTTGAAGTAAATGTAGGAAACAAGGGTGGAAACAGCAATACTGGAAACGGGGGAAACAACAACAACCGTAATTCGAACGGTAACAGGAGAAACAGAAATAGGGGAAGCGACCCTAACAAAAGGCCCCGATTCCAGAACTACGAGGACTATACACCATTGAATGACACCCTGGAAAATATTTACCTGGACACGTATAATGTGTTGCAGTACAAAAGACCGCCACCTCGTGATTCGACCGAGAAAGAAATGGCGACAGGGAAATTCTGCTTGTTTCACGGAACACATGGACATTCGACCAATGAGTGTCGGCATTTGAGGGATGTAATTGAAAAGCTGCTGCGTGAAGGAAAGTTGGATGAGTACAAGGTTGCCCCGAGGGACAGGGGGCAAGGAGAGCAGGCCCCAAAACAAATCCTACCTGCTCCTAAGCCTACCACGCAGCAGAAAGGTAAAGGGATCGTCATCAACTCCATAGTAGGCGGGCCTCACCCGGCAATCTGAAGTTTTAGGTCGATGGACCAATATGTGAATGCTGCCAAGCATCTAGATGTGAATGAAGGTGACGATTTGGAAGATGTCACTCCTATAAAACAACAAAAAACCATGTTCGATGACGTGGTATTCCGCAGCCGAGACAACACGGGAATACAATCTCCCACCAATGATCCGTTGGTTATTACTACCACTATTGGGCTGGCCTTGGTCCATAAGGTATTAGTAGACAACAGAAGTTCCGTTAATATTTTGTTCAAGAAGTCATTTGATCAGATGAAGCTTGAGCCCGAAGATCTGAAACCTTGTGAAGGATGGATTAGAGGCTTCAACGGAGCGACGACAGCTCCCATGGGATACATAGAGTTGCCCGTGACTTTAGGGCAAGGAGAACGTAGAAGAGTGCGAATGCTTCAATTCGTAGTATTGGATGTAGATTCGCCCTATAACGCATTTTTAGGGAGACCTGCCCTCGCTGAATTTAGAGTTTGTATTGCCCCTTGGTGCTTGTTACTAAAGTTCCCAACCGAAGCCGGAACTGGAGTAATAAGAGGGGATCAAGTTTCTGGACGGGCCTGCTATGTGGCCGAACTGAAGATGTTGATGAAAGGAGTAAATGCTGAGAGTAAGGATGCCTTATCTCCCTCAAAGGGGGACTCGGCATAGCAATTAGAGAGATTGAACCCAAGGGAGTTGCCCAAAGGAACGCCTGAAGACCTGGATCCTAGAAAAGACGAGGAACCAGAGGCTAGAAATGCAACTCCTAATGAAGCGACAGTGGAAATTCCTGTTGATAAAGCTGATCCTACGAAAGTTCTGAAGATTGGTTCCCAATTGGATCCACGTCGTGCTGAAGAACTGACGGACTTCTTGAAGGCAAACTTAGATGTGTTCGCCTGGACCCATGCTGACATGTGTGGGATATCGCCTTCCATTATCAGTCACAAACTGAATGTAAATCCGAAGCATCTGCCTGTGAAACAAAAGAGACGCACGCTGGGCCCAGAGAGGTCGGATGCTCTCAAAGAGGAAGTAGAGAAATTGAAGCAAAATGGATTTATTCGAGATTCGACTTATCCCGACTGGATATCGAATCCTGTCTTGGTAAAGAAGCCAAACGGAAAGTGGCGAACTTGTATTGACTTTTCAGATTTAAATAAAGCTTGCCCAAAAGATAGTTTCCCACTTCCCAGGATTGACCAGCTTGTAGACTCGACAGCAGGTCATGAACTTCTCTCTTTCATGGATGCATACTCTGGATACAATCAAATTCCTATGCATGTGCCAGACCAAGAACATACAAGTTTCATTACGAATTTGGGATTATATTGTTATGTTGTAATGCCTTTCGGATTAAAAAACGCTGGAGCTACTTATCAGCGGTTGGTAAATAGAATGTTTTATGATCAGATAGGAAAAACTATGGAAGTTTATGTGGATGATATGCTTGTTAAATCAAAGCAGTCCTCCAGTCATACGCAAGACTTAGCAGAAATGTTTGGTATCTTGCGAAAATACCGTATGAAATTGAATCCTTTAAAATGTTCATTTGGAGTGGCGTCGGGAAAGTTCCTTGGCTTCATTGTGAGTTCCCGAGGAATTGAGATCAACCCTAGCCAGATAGCGGCAATTAGAAGTATCAAGGAACCAAGGAGAATAAAAGATGTCCAAAGTCTGCCAGGGAAGGTAGCGGCGCTGAGTAGATTCATCTCCAAAGCTACCGATAAATGTGTTCCATTTTTTGATTTGATAAAAAGGGGAAAGAAGAACTTCCAGTGGACTCCCGATTGTGTCGAGGCTTTTCAAAATCTGTTAGAGCTGTTAGAAAAACCGCCAATCTTATCAAAGCCCGTAGATCACGAAGAACTATTTGTTTATCTAGCAGTCTCAGCTCACGCTGTCAGCACAGTTCTGATTCGAGAAGAAGATAAAGTACAAAGGCCAGTATACTATGTGAGTAAGAAATTAGCAGCGGCAGAGCGCAACTACCCAAAGATCGAGAAGCTCGCTTACAGCCTCTTGATTGCATCCCGAAAACTTCGTCACTACTTCCAAGCCCATCCAATAACCATATACACCGATCAGCCGTTAAGACAGGTATTGCAGAGACCCGAAGCGTCGGGAAGGTTGATTAAATGGAACATAGAACTAAGCCAGTTTGATTTGAATTTTCAACCACGAAAGTCAATCAGGGGGCAAGCTCTAGCAGACTTTATTGCGGAGTTCACCATTCCAGAGGAAGAAATAATCAATGACCAAGTGGTTAAATCCGAGGATAAGCTAGAGATGAATCCGTGGAAATTATATACAGATGGAGCTAAAAATGACCGAAGATCCGGAGCTGGAATTATCTTAGTCACTCCGGAGGGACGGTCGTTATATTACGCCCTGCGATTAGAATTTTCGGCAACAAACAATGACTCTGAGTATGAAGCCCTGATTGCCGGGCTGAAACTCGCTAAAGACCTCGGAGTAAAAGTGATGGACATATTTTGTGACTCTAAGATTGTTGTTTGTCAAGTGCGAGAGGAGTTCGCGGCTCGAGGACCTCGACTTGTCGCTTACCTCAAGAAAGTGAAAGAGCTATTAAGTAGCTTAGAACGGTACAACATAACACATATTCCCAGAGTAGAAAACCAGAAAGCGGATAGATTAGCAAAGTTGGCTAGTTCCGACAATCCAGAAGAGACTGAGGTAATTCCAATTGAAACGATGGAATCGCCAAGCTTTGAGTCAATAGAAATTGAATTCGTTCATGAAGCGGAATCAGAGAAGGAGTCATGGATGACTCCAATCAAGAGTTTTCTTAAGAATGGGACTCTCCCATCGAAGAAAAGTGAGAAAAGAGCTGTAGTTCGCAAAGCTGCCAGATATGTTATGCAAGGCGATACCCTCTATAGACAGGGATTTTCTATGCCCCTGTTACGATGTATCGCACACGACGACATCAAGCGTGTACTGAGAGAAGTGCACGAAGGTGAGTGTGGAGATCATACAGGAGGTCAAACTTTAGCAAAGAAAATATTGCGGTATGGATACTTCTAGCCTACGATTAACAAAGATGCAGCTGATTATTCACGACGCTGCGATAAGTGCCAGAGATTCGCCAAAATCCCCAGGGCACCGTCAACTCAGCTTAAATCGATGGTGAGTCCTTGGCCATTTGCCACATGGGGAATCGATATCATTGGAGTTTTACCGATTGCTAAAGGGGGAGCTAAGTATGCCATAGTAGCCGTGGATTATTTCACAAAGTGGGTGGAAGCTGAACCCTTGACTAAGATCACCACAAGAAAGGTGATAAGTTTTGTGGTCCGAAATATTATATGCCGATTCGGAATCCCAAGGACGATTATTACCGACAACGGGACCCAATTTGATAGCACTGAATTCAGAAACTTTTGCCAGAAATATAAGATAGACAAACGATATACTGCAGTTGCCTATCCACAATCTAATGGGCAAGTAGAGGCAATAAACAAGGTAATAAAATCCATCCTCAAGAAGCGATTAGAGCGTGCAAAGGCAAAATGGGTTGATGAATTGCCCCTAGCTTTGTGGGCATATCGAACAACGTTTAAAACGGCTACCGGTCATACCCCTTTCTCTCTCTCCTTTGGCTCAGAAGCAGTAATTCCAGTTGAACTGGAAGTTCCTTCCCACAGGGTTACGTATTATGACCCGATGACGAATCAGGCACTTTTACTTGAGTCTCTTGATGAAGTCGAAGAGAAGAGGGACGAAGCAGACTTGCGTGCAGCAAGACATCGGCGTCAGATGGCACGCTATTATGACAAAAAAGTTCGCCTCAGAACTTTTGAACCCGGAGATTTGGTGCTCAAGAGAGTTTTTCCATCCCTTCCTCACCTCGGCCCAAAATGGGAGGGACCCTTTGTCATCCAACGGAAACTTGATAAAGGAACATTCAAGTTAACGACCGTAGATGGCGAAGAAGTCCCTCGAGCATGGAATGCCCAACACTTAATGCGATATTTGGATTAGA
The DNA here is from genome assembly GCA_030737875.1 of Allium sativum. Taxonomy (NCBI): domain Eukaryota; kingdom Viridiplantae; phylum Streptophyta; class Magnoliopsida; order Asparagales; family Amaryllidaceae; genus Allium; species Allium sativum. The sequence goes on along the minus strand of CM060913.1, from coordinate 413,523,637 downwards.
AATGCTATACTTTTTGCTGTTCTTCCTGTAAACTCTGTAATAAGGCACGACTTGCCTTTGGAAAATATGACGATATGAATAAAGGACTATAAAGTGGATGTAGGCTATGACTTAGCTGAACCACTATAAAATATTGTGTGTTATTTACTTTTATGCATTTACATTCGTTAGTTATTCTGTTGTGATTATAAAATACAGGATAACTTAGAGCCTAAAAAGGTTGAAACAGTTTGGGCATAAAAAGAAGCACAATGATTATTTGTGCAATAAGACATAAAAGAATGAGAAAACAACATTCTGAACTCTAACTCTCCAGAGAAAGAGAGAGAGTATAAAAGCGTCTCCGACTGAGCGCTGAGAAAGGAGGATCAACTCCGAACTCTAACTCTCCAGAGAAAGAGAGAGAGTATAAAAGCGTCTCAAACTGAGCGCTGAAAAAGAAATTCTATTCTGAACTCTAACTTTCCAGAGAGAAAGAGAGTATAAAGGCGTCTCCGATCGAGCGCCGAGAAAGAAATCTTTTCCCGTTGAATGACCGGGGGATAAACAAATAGCTGAACTCGAACTCTAACTCTCGAGAGAATGAGAGGGAGTATAAAAGAAATGCCAGGAAAAACAACAGGTGTTGATGACACAGGAAATGCTATCACGTTAGAGAATCGGGAGCATTCAGATTGCATGGTTAAGTACTGAATAACTTGTGGGGACTGACTGGGGACACATACACATACACATAACTCCCCTCTCCACAACTTTGTTTCATAACTATAGATGTGCATTTTTACATAAGTGCAGAACTGCTAACAAATAAACATTGCAGAAAGTGAATTATTTTTATTTACAAATGAATGAATTTGTACAGGGAAATAACTGAAAAAGAAAGTGCGGAAGCTGCTGGTGTAGCAGCACTTATTGATTTACAAAGATGCTGAAAAGATACAGGAGAACCCACTATTTGGGTTTGGGATGAGCCTTTGATTTCTTGGCAGCTTTTTCCGCATCTTTTGCTTCCCTCTCGGCTTCAGTCAAGATTCGCTTTGATTTCTTTTTCCCTGAAGGTGTAGTACTGGAGCCGGCAGACTTCTTCCCGGAGGGCTGGGCACTGGAATCAAGAGAAGATTTTTTAGCAAGTTCATCGGTAATAGATCTAGTTGAGAGCTTAACAACTAACCTTGAACCTGCATCCACAACTGCGAGGGGCTTGAGGACCTCAGGATCTAACTCTTCAGCTTTTAATTGCAAGCGCTTGTCTTGATCAGCCTTCATGGCCGCCAAGGTAATGTCATCGGCGCTTTTTGACTCCCCGGTTATTGTAACCTCTGGTTCCTCATCATGCCCCTCGTCTCCTCCGTCGTCTTTTAAAGCTGCAATCATTTCTTCATCATGGGGAGTAGTGACCTTAGTTGGCTCACTTCTTTCCCCCAGGTCTATTGAAGCAGCCTTGTCTTCCCCTTCGTTGACCCTATCAGCGGGCTTTGTCCCAGTGGTAGTTCCTTGAACTACATCTGTCTTCGCGGAGGATTCAACGCCTACAAAATGAGAAACATCGGTTATCAACTCAGGCAAGAGCAAAGGATTTCTCATCGAACGTTCAGTCATGTAGCCAAAGGTAGTAGTAGCCTTGACAAATTGAGGAGAAAAGATAGGGATACCTTCTGAAGACTTTTCAGCGGGGGTGACTACTACCTCTGGAGTTATTTCAGGAATGGGAGATAGTAAAGTTGATCGGGGAATTCCCGGGTTTTCGGGATCATACCCTTCTACTTCAGGAGTTACAGGAGCAGAAGAAGAGGAACCAGCTTCAGGAATGGTTTTCTGTTTGGACTTCCGCCTCTCTTCTTCCATGGCCTCAGCAATCAGGCGGCGCCCTTCAGCTAGGCGCTCCGGTTCGTCGTCTCTCAAATATTTCTCCATCAGCTTATCTTCATCGAGGGAATCAACCTTAAGCTCTTCTTTTTCCCACTCGACGATTTGATTCCACACATGAACCAAAGTGGATGGATAGTCCTCGATCCAGGAAATGTTTCGACGACGAATAATGTGCGCGAAGAATTCGATCATTAGCTCGCCGAAACCCTGAATATCGGCCTCCGCCTCTGATAATTGTTTGCGGGTTTCCTCCGCAGATTTAATAGCGCATTCCACATTGCCTTCAGCCAGAGCAGCCCTGTTTTCCGCCTCTAACAATTTTGAAGCCAAGTCAGTGTTTTTCTGTTCTAACTCAGCGCTCCTTTTCGCTAACTCGGCGTTTTTCTGCTCAAGCTCAGCGTAAGCGAGACGTGTCTTAGCAGCCTCTGATTTGGCTTCGTCAGCTTGCTTCTTCAACTCGGAACGTTCCTGAGTGTGGGATTCTAGCAAATCATGATAGCGCTTTTGCATGTCCTCAAACTTTGTTTGAAGTTAGAAGCGTTCTTCTGAGCAATAGCTAGTTGAGCTTGAGTATCTTCTAAATTTTTTCCTAAGGTTTTTAGGGCCTTAGCATCTTCCTCTGCAGTTTTGTGCATTGAGTCAGCATTTGTCATTAGCGTGCGGATGATTCTAGAAAGAGTGCGGGAATACTTGAACATTTCGGTATATTGTTTTTCCACCAAATCAATCTTTGCTCTGGCCTCCTCTGCCCAATTAGAAGAAATAGGTTCAAGGGAAGGTAGAAAGGTCAAAGTCTCGAAGTAGTGCTCGGGAAATTGCTCCTTTAAATATGCCAGCCTTACGGCGGTTCCCGCATCTGGTGGAGGAGGGGCGAGGATTGTTAGTTCAGTGTCCCTTCCTGAAGAAGATTCTGTAGAACCCTTGTCTGTCCGAGGTCGCTTAGTAGCAGGGACTTTTTGCTTACTTCTAGACCCAGTTTCCTTTGGAGGTGTTTTCTCTCTACTCCGCTTTTCATGGGAGGAAGTGGAATCCCTAGATTGTGGTCTATCATCCTCCCTACGACCTTGATAGCTTTTGTATTTTTCTTGTTCCGGTCGAACTGGTGAGCGGGAGCGTGAGGATCGAGATCGATAAGGATCATAGGGTCTTCTTTCCTCCCTGTCGCGGTCATCCCGGCGGTTATATTCGGCATCCTGGGGAGGATTGGACATGCTGCGGCGAAGCTTTCTTATATCATAAGAGGATCGAGACATTGTACCTGCACGATAAGTTAAACGAAGTTTAGAATCGACAAATCCATGGAGAAAGAAGTGCAATGAATGCTAGTGCTACGATATAAAGTGCATCCTAAGTGATGTGTGTGTCCCCCCAACCAACCCGAGTCTGAAGCTAGACTGGTGCGGGCAGGCTCTTTGGCCTTAGCAGGAGTAGTTTCTTCAGAAGAAGTAAAGACTAAAGGGTCCTTTCTGAAATCTTCTGAAGTATATATAGCCTCGGGTAAGGGGAGATCCCCCAAACCCTGAAATATGTGCTCGTCGGTGCAAGGAACATCCCCTTCGGAAGCGTGAAGTGGTGACCCTTGGGGAGATTTAGATTTGTCTAGCGAGGTAGTTTCCTCGGGGGCAATATACCCTTCACGATGTCTTTTGGCCAGATTAGCCAGTTCATCATCTTGAGTGGAAGAGGGAGAGGGTGAAGATTGAAGAGGAGCTGCAGGAATTCCCGAGCCTTCTCCCATTTCTGGAACTGTTTCCACTGGAGGAATATATGCATAAGGGACCGTCCCATGACCAATGCTACGGAAAACGGATAGCAGCCCGTGAAAATGAAGGTACTCATCTTTAAGAACCTCGTCAATAGTAAGGAATTTTTGGTCGCCATTGAGGAGACGGTGCATTCGATCAAAGAACGCTTGGTCTGATACCTGTTTGGGATTGTCGACTGCAAATAAAAAGGAAAACAGGTCAGGGTGATGATTCAAGTGTATAGAGTCCAGGGTCAGAAGATCAGTGCTTTACTTGATTTTGTCCATCTTCTGGCGCATCCAGACTGTTGCTTTATATAGAACCACTCTAGTCTGGAATCTCCAGCTTTGCTGCTAAACGGCGTAGAGATTATCTTCCTCTTTGGGACCGACTCAAAGTAACAGAAAGAAGGGGTTTCTCTAGTCCGATGTTTGAAATTATAGAAGAAATGAACATCATCAAACGTAAGCTCCACGCCTAGAATTTCACGATATGCTATGAATAAGGTATGCAGGTAGGCATATGAATTGGGATGCAGCTGCATGGGGGCGATCCGCATTTGTCTTAAGAAGTCGACGATGAAAGGCGAGAATGGAGGAATGGCGCCAACCATGCACATCAGACGAGTGACCGTCATATATCCTTCTGGAGGGTTATGGGGACGGTCAGAACGTGAGGGCACTAAAGTGTCTCTCTTCATTATTCCATACTTCAAGCAAATTCTCACGAGTCGGTCATTGTCAATTGTTGATTCTACGGAATCTGGAGGTGATTCCAATATAATGGCTGAGTCGAATTCATCGGGTGCTCGATTGTCACCAATCCCTCCTTCCTCCTCAAAGCCTAGGGAAACTTCATTTTCTGAAGACATTTCATCGCTTTCCCGATGACCAACTCCGTAATCCGGACCCTCGCTGTCCCATTCTGGGTCAGATGAAGAAGATATATCCTCGAGAGTGGTTTTGTTGGAAGTTTCTGGAGCTTCTTTCCTCTCAGCTAAACGAGACGAGCGTCTGGGCCTCATTGTCATGGAACTATTGAAGAAGCAATAGCACGGATTAGAGTGAATTATCCCGTGTCCCCTTTTTGTGTATGTGTGTGAACTAAAGTGTATGCAACAAATGTGGGAAATACAAAATAGAAGTACAGCAATGCAAGACGAAGCTTTAAAGAGAAAATAATAGTCAGAGTTGTCCTTGATTCTCGTTTATGTTCGCAAGGCACTATCCTAACTGTTCGCGAAGCATATTCGTCTAGAGTAAGCGTTAGTTGAATTAATTGGATAGTCTTTATGTGCCAAGTTTGATATGTTCGGATCGGTTCGGATATACGTATGATGGCTGGCTCAATACAAACACAGATAGTAATCGGTTCGGATGCGTCATTAGAGCAGGGCCAGTTCAAGACAAGGGAAGCAATGGGTTCGGAGGCAGGACTGATCTGATCGGATCGGATGGCCCGATCCGAACCGAACTAGCACCACTCAACCGATCCATTTACTTCAACCTTCACTTCTCCGACCCGAACCGACGTTTTCTGTCCTCCCTGTCTTTCTAAAGTGTGTAACCCGGACCGACCCCTTATCCTACTTCTTCCTTTCCGTTCCTCCGTCTTCTACCCGAACCGACTTCAGTTGGTCACCACGCTCCTCGTCTTCTTCCTCTTTCCCCCCTTTCTCACAAACAGGTCCATATTATCACCTAAGCTATCGTCAAGGGCAGAAATTTGCCCTCTCCAGCTTCGCAACGCCTCGAAGCGACGGCGCGTCCACCAGTAACGATGTGGAGTTCAAGCGAAGCCTGTGGCTAAACCATCCCAATCCAACACAAATTGAAATCAAGAGTAGTTACTATGAAGCTATTCGAGATTAAAGAGCTACCTACGTGTTCGAGTTAAGAAATCTACGAGGGATAGTTTCAGAATATTTGAGTTTCTGAAGTTTTCAATGCTTAGGTCCGAGCGGCAATAGAAACGAAGAAGGAAGGAATGAAGACGGTGATGGGTTTATATAAAGAATGGTGTTGACTCCTCGTCTCCCTATTTTGTCTCGCCTGCTCGGACCGGAGTGGAAGCCCAGTAGCACAACTCTCTTTGAAGGCCCAATGTTTAAGAAATAAATCCACGAATACGCTTCGGATCGGAATCCGAACCGAGTGGAAACTTCACACGTTGATTTAGCATCCGACTCGAATTGAAGAGAAGGAGAGTAAAGGAGGAGCATACCTGCAAGAAGCATTACATGGCGAGATAAGTTCCCAAATTTGCTCAGAAATGAAGAAAATGTGTTCGGGTCGGACGCCGAACCGAACAGAAATCTATGCATTACTCTTGACAATTCTGGTTAAACGACATCAAAGCACGCTTTGTACAACGAAAGCATCCTTTGAGGGGGCAAAATGTTAGCCTACTTTGTGAACTAGGCAACACAAAGTCAAGAAACCAATCATTGAAGAGTATTTCAAGTTATAAGACTCCGGTTCGGATCGGAAGGAAACACCACAATTCAAATTGATAGCAGCATATCGGTTCGGATCGGGTAGAATTCTCTGTTCGGATCGGATGTCTCTTACTGGATAAATTGGCAAAGCATATCTGATCGGATCGGAAAGCCATTTGCTTGCCACGACGCTGGAGCGGAGCAGAGTATGATTAGAGAAGGAGAGACGTCCAAGCTGCTCCGGTTCGGATCGGGTATTCCGATCCGAGCCCCCAACCTGCACGTCTCCGACCCGCACCCATGATCCAGGAAAATCTCCTATGAAATCGCCTGGAGAACCGGACCGGATATGACTAAATCCTACCCCTAACGTCCATCTCTTTGATGTGTTGTCAGCTTGATAGTCCATCCGAACCCGGAGAGAGTGCGATGGATGACACGTGTTCCGACCCGGATTGAATCTCAGGCAAATTCACGCCTATAAATACCCCATCTAGAGACAAAGAGAAGGATCTTTTTCAGCACTTTTGAGAATCCAAGTACCTCCATCATCCGAATTCCTTTACTCCCGGAAAATCCAAACCATCTTTCATTTCTTGTTTTAATCATTTGAGTGAACAAAAGTGAGTTGTGAGTGAATCTTAAATTGCCTTTGTATCTGAATTACTGAATATAGTTAGAACTAAGTGGACGTAGGCATATCTTCGCCGAACCACTATAAATCTTGTGTGTTCATTTTTATTTCTGTTTTATTTTATCTTGTTTCTAATCAATTTGGGTGTTAGAACCACATTTGGGCCTAACATACACCATCACTCATCTACATTTGAATAATACTCTTAAATATTTACTAGACAAATGTTTATTAATTATAACAATTTGATTCAATGTATTTGAAATCAAAATACTTGCCTGGAAGCATATGATTACGATTATTTACAGCCGAGCTCCTACCAAAATCACCTTCCGCATTCTCGTAAATTTTTGTCTCTTTTGTAAGATCTCTAGTCAAATCTGTATCCCCATCGCATAAAAAATTATGCACAACCATGAATTAAAAGATTATGTACCTTTAGTTGAATAAACTAAGAAGTTAATCAAACTTCTACCATTTTGATCCGACCATCCATCTACAATTAATGTACAACCGGATTCCTTCCATGAATCTTGATTTTTTTATTTGAATGTTCACTTGTTCAATGCAACTCTTTAGCAACTTACCAGGCAATGCATAAATGGTTGGTCCTTCATATCCTTTTCTGTAACTAGAAACGACGACATTGAACATTGGTTGATATAATACCGAATCGGCATTGAAAGGAATCGAGGTATCATAAAACCACTTTGCAACAACTAAATCAACACCATCTTTCACCGCTTGACCTTGAAGTACACTTCTTATGGTTGGTTGAGGTTCGCTAGTGGTTCTCGGCGCCATAAAAGTAATACTCAAGAGGTTGCTAGAATCAGAAGATTGTGTGCTGCTGGATGCTAATCTTTTCCTAGAATTATAAGGTTTGACATCATCCTCATTTCGAAAAGCGAAATCTTTGGATCTTTTATTCGCAATATTCTTCTTCAAAACTTCACACTTTCAATAATTAACTTCATCATTGTAACGACCCGCATTCTACGTATCGAAGGATCATAGAATATTTATTTCTTCCACATACGAAGTCGTGTGGTCATGTAACTTTGGGAGACGACTAATTGGGTCATTTCCCCTATTTATGATTTTTGCCGATTTTTAAATAACCATTTTACCCATAGCTGATTTTGTTTCGGCCAAAACTTTTGATTGGAAAGGATTTTTGACCTGAAACCACTTCCATTAGATCCGGATGATGGTTTACCTTTCCGAAGAGTGGTCATATGTGAAAAACGGACTTACCGTTTGGGAGATATGGCTGAAATAAGGTTTGGAAGATGAAAAACTGCTAAACCGGGCCAAATGAGGTGATTAGTGAATGGGCCCATAACCCATTTCGGGATTAGGATTATAGGGAGGCTGAAATGAGCTAGGGTTTCATCTCATTTCAGTTTTTTAGCTGCCACTTTCATTCTAGGAACCCTAACAATGGCCTCCAACATCTAGAGTCACCTCTAATCACTTTCTAATCAAGTGTTAGCCTAATCTACGTCGAATCAAAGGGGAATAGCACCAAAGAAAGGTTAGAACTGCTGTGTTGTCTTGGGAACAGTGCCAAATCAGAGGATAGTTCAGTTTTAAAAGTTTATTTGTGGCTAAGTGAGTGATTTGCATAGTTCCTCACTAATTATGGTTAATTAAGGGTAATTATTGTTAATTAGCAAATTTAAACATGATTAAATTCAGGAAAAATGTTCATAAATTTCGAAATATTGTTTTAGGCCTCTGTTAGAAAATTTGGTTAAGTTTTACTAATCCTATCATTAGTTTACTTAAACACGCTTAAGGGAAAATATGAGATTTTGGCTATGTTTGATCCGTTTTAACTTATCAAGTTGTTGTTTTAGTGTTTAATTTTTATTCTCTAAGTTGCTATGACCATATGATATGTTGTGTGATTGATTAGAAAAGTTAGATTGGTCAAAAACACCATCGAATGGTGTAAAACAGTCGCTAGAAAGAAGTACAGGAAATTACCCGAACCGAATCGGAGGGAGAAGCACGATCTGAACCGCTCGCACTTGAAGCTCCACAATCCGACCTGAGCATGGTGGCACGACCTAAAGAGAGTACCCAATCCGAACCGCGTCACTCAACCCGAACCGATGCACTAGGGATGGACTTGAGAGGCTCGACCCGATCCGGAGTGCTTGGGAAGGAGAACCGAACCGCTTTCCTGAAGTCACGATCTGATGCTCTGGAGATGATCTGAACCGATCTGAAGCAGGGGTCACAATCCGACCCGTAGGGGGTATTCCGATCCGAATCGAGATGCTTGGGTTTGAGGCGCGAACCACGATCCGAACTGGAAGTATGAGTTGAAGTGAAGAGCAGGAACCGAACCGATCCGGAGAAGACCAAAACCCGAGATGCAAAGGTAGTCCAAATGTGAAGTTTTTATCCAGGATCTAGTTGGGAACCAACGGGTTAACTTCATGAGTTGGACTTTGTTGCGGGACGTGTACTAAGGGGTTATCAATGTCTATAACTTTGGATCACTATGGAGTGCGGGGTATGTGGACGGATTCAGGGCCGCAGTGGCCTAGGTAGGACTATTGGCTATGGACCAATGAGGTGGGGTCATTTGTAAGGATTTAGTCGTGACTCCATGGGGCAAGCTTGGTAGTAGCAATAGTTATACAAATTGGATTCCATCACTACCTCGATGGGTCTAGTGATCAAAGTGGTGGATATCGTATGCTTTACGCACTGAGTGACAAATGTAAGGATGGTTGCTATGCTTGATTGTTTGTTATCACTATGTCATGCACACCCCCACCCCCATATTCTTTACACTTTATGTTTAGTGGCACCTTAGAGTATTAAGCGGTATGTTGTGCTAACTCTTTGGTTGCAGGTCCAGGTTCAGGTATGGTTTAGTATACCTGTTATTGTTCTGTTTTGATGCTTATCGCTCATACCAGACTTTTGTCTAACCCAGAGTTTTATGTATCTTCTTATTACTCTGGATGCTCCTAAACGGGCAGACTAGAGATAGGTTAGGTGGTATGCACGGGTAGTTGTACCAGAGACGAGCATGAGGCTCCCATGTATGATATATATAGATATTCTCCCTATGTCGCTGCTGGTCACTACTTTGGGCATTAGTAGTGTACCTTTCCTTCTTTTGCTTTAGAGACAATTTTAAAGTTGTAATAATGATGATGCGGAACATAAGCTATAATTGGATTTTCCGCTGCTATGATGTTTAATTTTCAGCTTATGCACTGTCTCACCAGTTTTATGTCAAAGTATTTATTATTATATTTTATTCCATGCGCTATGAGATATTCTATAGGTTCTTTGTTAGTTCACTGGTAAGTTCTCTTCTTTTTCCTTTCTTTGGCGATCGTCCCATGCTGGTTGGACACCAGCACAACGTACTTTCATAGGAAATGTCGGCTAGTGAGGGGCATGCCGTCATAATAACTTACACGTGTAAAGGATGCTAAACCTCCTCCAAATAAACCGAAAATATGATATTTAAAGTGACGAATTTATCTCTTCCTTTAAATACTTTGTTGTAGAACATACATTTTATCTCTGAATGTCCATTTGTTATTGTTTCAGTGCAATATTGCCATGTCAGGTCTGTCTTCGGTCTGTTAGATAGACATATGGTGCTTTCAGTGCTAGGATTAGATGCTTCATCAGAATTTTGATTTGAGATCATCCTACAAGTAACCATTAATTAAACGTCAAATTCTACAAACAATGATCACTAAGGTTGCAACCATAAAAAAATAGAATACTTGCAGTTATAAATTCAACAAAAAATGACAAAATGAAAAAAAATATGGTAAGCAAAAAGGCATAACGCCCAATATATATGGCCTCTAGTGATGTCAAAATACCCATATTCAGATGTTGGAAGTTTGAATTAAAAAAACCTGGTAAGCAAAAAAAAAAAAAAAAAAAAAAAAAAGACCACCTGTTAAGCAAAAAACCAGTAGCATCTACCTTAGTGATAAGGAAAAGGAGTTACACAACGAACAATATTTATGTGACACATTGCATTATTTATTTGAGAAAATTTTAAGATTACTAATGTTAATAATCTACAGTCACAAATTATGCTTAATCTAAATTTTACCCAATCAGATTTTAATTTGAGTACTCAATGCTCTATAGTTTCAAATGACAAAGAATCAACATTGATTCATAACAAAACATCATTAGTTCATAAAATAGAAACAAAATTCCTAAAAAATATCATATCTATTGCAATTGGGGTTGCAAAGTATATTAAATGGCGGTAACTAACGATGCAGAAAGTGGAACTTGCAATAATGTAGCAGTAGCAATTGCAAAATTATAAACAAAGACAACGAGATCTGGATTTAGGGCTTTAGAAAGGAAAAGAAATTGAGCAAGAGATTATGAAGAAAAAAATGACATTTTTTTTCCTGAAATGGTTTTGAATGGCTCTTAAGATGGTTCAACCAACGGTTTTAGGGTTTAACCTCCGGTCCAAACATATACATAGTTCAAATAGGCTCCGGACCGAAATGACAACCAGTTCATGGTTTTTGTAACGACCCAGAAAATCTGAACCAATTTAAAATTTTTAAATTGGCTAAAATAATGGATTTTAAATATTTAAAATAAATATTTTAAATAATGGCAATGAAAACTGAGTTAAAATCGACTTTTGAAAACGAATATAATTAATTATAATTTATATAGAATTGAAAATAGTGCGGTAGTTCGATAATTCGATTTCAAACTTCAATTGAATATACCGGGTGCAAAACAATCCGTATTTTAGTGAAACCAAAAACATTAGTATCTAATTGATGATATCTTTCTAACGAATCCGACTAATCGAAATTTGATAGCGGGAATCAAAAGATATGTCCAGTTGAAAATTCTGAATAGTCGCTATAGAATTCAGGCCCTTAAAAATGGACATTTTGCAAATGACCTCGGATTTCGACGAAACCACTTTTGTTGGATCCGCAGTGTCAAGTTATTGCTAGGTTTCAAATTTCATAATTTTTCGAATCAATATGTGAGCGGGGTAAAAGAAAACGCGTTTGACCAGTTTCCGTTGATTTTAATCGACTGGAAATTGGCCATTTTTCAAACGGTCTCAGAATTCGACGAAACTAGTTTTGTTAGGACCGTATCGTCAATACGAAGCTAGAAAATATTTTTCTGGAATTTTTCTAGTCAGTATGTGGCCCCGGTAATTTGAAATGTACGTTTAAAATTCAATATAGTGATTTAAATGTAAATTCAACGGAAACTGATTGTAACGATCAAATCAGCTTGCGATACATATCCCATTGTGTTCGGAATGGGGGTAAAACGCTATGGGCGACAGGCGGTGGGCCTCGTTTCGAGGACGTATGTAAAAGTCAACCTATTTGCAAAATTAAATAATTAAATAATAAAATAAAAAAAAAATCTAAATTCCCTCCTATACCCTGGCCCCCCCCCCGTTTCATTTAGATTTCAGATCGGAAGCAAAAGAAAAAAAAAACCTAGAACTATCGAGCAGCCGCCCCCCCCTCAGGCGAACGCCGCCGAAGACCGCCGCCTAACCCTCCCGCCTCCCTCCTCTCTCCAGCTCCCATCCTCTCTCTCCCCGAACCCAAACCGAGCCACCGCCGAACCACACAACCACCACCGCCTGCAGTCGACCGCCGCCTAACCCTTCCACCTCCTCCGACGCCTTCTTTTCCCCCCCTCTCTGTAAGTATTTCTTTTTATTTTTTTATTTTATTTTTATTTTATAAAAACAGAATTTAAAACTGATTTGTTTAGAATTTAAAACTGGTTTTTACTTTAATTAGGTTTAAAACTGTTTTTCTTTGAAAAGCATTTTTAAAACTGATTTGAAAAACATTTTTAAACTGATTTGAAAAACATTTTTTAAACTGATTTGAAAAGCATTTTAAAACTGATTTTAAAAGATTTAAAAACTGATTTGAAAAGCATTTTAAAACTGATTTGAAAAATATTTTTTAAACTGATTTGAAAAGCATTTTAAAACTGATTTTAAAAGATTTAAAAACTGATTTGAAAAATATTAAAAACTGATTTTGTTTAAATATTAAAAACTGATTTTTGTTTAAAAGGAAAAAAACTGATTTTTGTTTAAAAGGAAAAAAACTGATTTTTGTTTAAAAGGAAAAAAAAAACTGATTTTTGTTTTAAAAGAATAAAAACTGATTTTGTTTTAAAAATAAAAACTGATTTTGTTTAAGAAGTAAAAATCAGATTTTTAGATATTGAAAGTCGAAGTAAAAATCATATTTTTATATATTGAATAGCGTGGAAAAAAAATCATATTTTTATATATTGAATAGCGTGGAAAAAATCATATTTTTATATATTGAATAGCGCGTAAAAATTCGATTTTTACATATGTAGAGGATACGGGCGAAAGCGACAAAAGGCGAAGATTTCTATAAGTGAAGTGTCGTGCAGTTGGATAGCTATTGGTGAGATTTCTGATTTAAAAATTATATATATGTGTTGGAAATGAAAGTGAATTGCTATATATAAATATCTATATATATATATATATATACGCCCCTCGTCCACAAACCATGGACGATATTTATTGGTTGAAATTGTTGTGAAAATTGATTGATAGCGAATGGTTGTTTGGGATTGTTTGTGATGGATATTGGTTGATTGTGGTTGAAAAATACCCATTTGTGATTGTCAAATATTTGGTTGAAACCACATAGGATTAGTTTGTGGAAATGAAATAAATATATACATGCCGCCTGCGTGCGAACTAGATGCATGAACCCCATTGTCAAAAACCGCGAGGTTTTAAGGTAGAGCGAGGAGCCGTACTAGGGACGGTCCCGGTTTAACTACCCTGCCGTTATGCTGCCGAAATTTTGAATAATATTTGTGTGTTTGAATTATTTTCATATGCTTAAACTATATTTATTCATTGTATAGAAAACATTCATGTGTTGAATTGATATTCATTCGTTGTTTAGAAATTCATGTGTTGAATGGTATTCATATTTTGAAATAAATTGTTCGATAATAAAAATCACATTTTTATCTATATATAGAAACCATAGAAAACATTCATGTGTTGAATTGATATTCATTCGTTGTTTAGAAATTCATGTGTTGAATGGTATTCATATTTTGAAATAAATTGTTCGATAATAAAAATCACATTTTTATCTATATATAAAAACCATAGAAAACATTCATGTGTTGAATTGATATTCATTCGTTGTTTAGAAATTCATGTGTTGAATGGTATTCATATTTTGAAATAAATTGTTTGATAATAAAAATCGCCTTTTATCGACTATATGAACTGTGTAAAATAATCTCGTTTTAAAAAGAAATTGTTTTATGATAAAAATCCTATTTTGTCACCTATATGAACTATATAAAAAAGTAGTGTTTTGAAATGAATTGTTTTACAATAAAAATCACATTTTTATTGTATGCATAAATCGTTGAAATGTGAAGTGTTAAAAATAGCCACTTGTTCAAAATAAACATATATGAGTTGAAATATTCATTAATTAGCTAATGAAATGATTTGCACCTATTTATGTAACATTAGAATGAATGGAGTTTTTAAACCAAATAGAAATCAAATATGAAGTCGAATAGAAATTGATAAATGATAAGAACTGTATATATATGTACATGCAATATTCATTGAACAGGTTATAGCAAAGGGGCTAGAGAAGAGGAATAAAATTTTGTGCCCGACAAATAGGTACACATTTACTGATTTGTTTGGGTGATGATTTTGAGCCTGTTGGCTAGCCGCTTGGCTTTTTCTTTTTCTTTTTGAGATTAGAAGGACCGGGAACGCTATTTGCGATTTCCCGATGCTCCCGGTGCAGGGGAGGTTATGGCGAAATTTTCCAAAATTTTAAGGTGTTAGAAAAATATTTAAAGTGAAAACGGTATTGAAAGCATTGAATGAACTATATTTATATAAATATATAAATATAAATAAAATTAAAACGAAACGAAGCCGTGCAGTTCGTATTTTGAAATCGTGATTTCAAACGACTAGTGCGGGAAATCCGACCATTGGATTTTCCCGAAACTGGAACCGTCGGGTTCGCCTTGGAAATATCTTCCCAACGGCACCAACTTTGTAAAAATCCAACGGTTGACGATTATATTTATTTATATATATAAATATAATTATATTTAATCGAATAACGACACTGCAGTTCGTATTTTGAAATCGAAACTTCAAACGATTATACCGGGAGATCCGACCGTCGGATTTTCCCGAAACTGGAACCGTTGGTTCGTTTTGAAAAGACCTTTCTAATGATGTAAATTTTGTGAAGATCCAACGGTTAGATTTTCAGATATGTGTAAATCAAATCTGAAGAAAAACAGCGCCACGGCCGCGTTATGGCCCGAAGCGTCGTTTTGAATAAATTAGCTATTTTAAAATAAATAAAAATAGCGATAATTAGTTATAAAATATCATAAGCGATATGGAATGGAAATAAACTGAATTTGCTTGATTTGTGTGGCTTTTGATGGTTGAATGTGTTTGGTGTGAAAATTACATTAAAGAACACAACTGGTGTTGTCGAATAATTTAACCATTGAAATAAATCGATTTGAAATTCTAAATATACGTGAATTATTTGGAAAGGCCGAGCTAATTCTCATTTCGAATAATCGACCGACGATTGAAATTCGAAGATGAAGACGATGGTCGAAGACCGGAGATCTTCACCTCGTTTGGATGGTAACCGAGGTCCTGATTGGGAGGCATCCCGAAATATGGATAATGAGTGGTGATCGTTCAGACGTGAGTGGTGATCGAAGGGTTTGCGAGGTATTTAGTGCCTCCGGTTTCGTTCAGACCCAGAACGGACTTGTAAATGGACTGTGTGTCTGACATTGGAGATTATTCTGTGTTGATTGATTTCTGTTAAATATACATCTGTTTGGCGGCGGAGAATTTATTCTTTTGCTTAACGCCCTTCTCTGAGACGCACGAGCTCAGAGGTTGTATATCGATGGACATCAGTCGCATGGCATGAATTGCCTGTGTGGCATGCTAAGATGCAGTGATCAGGACTTCTGTTGAAAAGCAAAGTCTTGTGGTGATGATCAAAGCACCGCCTGTGTGGCATGGCTTTGTGTATAACGTGAATTCGCGAGCCTCACACCCCGGTATGAACCTAAAACGGGAGAAGGACCTCAGGGAGGGCATGCGTTTCTTTCTAGCTAGGGTGGTGTCAGTGACCTACCAGCCCTGACATTTATATACTTTTCACCTATGTGGTTGTTGCTGTTGCGAGGCGCCTCGGTTTGATCGGACGATCCGGGTCCGATGGAGTCATTCGTTGGCTCGTTTACGCCCCAAAGGGCGGGGAAACGCAGTGTTCAGGAATTTTAATCTACATCGGTGGACCGGCCCTGACGATCCAAGGGTCACTCGAGCTCTGATCCTGAGGGGCGGGCTAGAGCGTCTCGAATTCGGTAAGGACTATCTTTTGCCTTGGTTCATGACGGAAATCCAATTTCCAAATACGACATCGTGCGGTTTTGATTGTATACCTATATATGGCGACATAGTGGTATGGGGCATTAATGCCGTCTATGATTGATAGTTATGATTTGAAATTGTTCTCAAAACATATAAACACTAGCAATAATATCAAATGCCTTTGTTTTATTCGTATCAAGCATATCTTGGCCGTTATAAGGTAAAAACTGTATCCTCCGGTTTGCGTTGCATTGTGTGATGGGAACTGAGTCTTATAACGGTTTCATTTTTATAAAAAGCATAGCAATGTTTAAAAGAAAGAGTTGTTTTAAAGCACTGGCAATCCAATGGAGTAAACCCGTTCCACGAAAGTGGCGTGGTCCTGTGATTAGCCAATTATATATGTGTTGAGTGGATTTCTCATACCAGTCCCATGACTGACTCGTAGTTTGTTTCACTCTCAAACTCGGGTGCCCCTTTTTCTACACGGGCAGCCTTGTATTCAGGTTAGCTGGTTCTTCTTTCTGGATAGCTGGAGCTGAAGATGGATTCTATCATTTATTTCTATTTATGCTGTTCAGCTCCTATTGTACATATTTTGTTTATTTCCGCTGTAGACATTTATGTATAGCTGAACTGTATTTGTACTAAGTAAGATCCTGTATACTGTGTAACTCTGATGATTACTTTTATCCAGTATATTTTGTTGTTCATTCTGGTGTATTTATTTAATTATGTTCTGCTATTATATGGTTCTGTGTTATATTCCAAAGATAGCCCTTGTTTCCGTGAGAACGGGAAATCGGGTCGTCTCATCGTGGTATCAGAGCTTTGGTTAAGCTTAGTTCTGGAATATAACATTTGAACGAACTCGTCAGAAATAGAACCAGTAGTGTTCTAGGACGGGTAACTCTATACAGATAGGATCAGCAATATCCTAGTATGAGTAAAGCAGAATAAATTACACCTCGATGGACACATTTACATTTGAAGTATGTGTTTCTATATTTTAAACTATCTTTTCTGTGACCTGACACTTGATCTGCTAATTGCAGAAGTACTAGAAAAATGAGTGCCAGAAACAGAAGGAATACAGAACCCGATCTAGAGGCTCTATTAAAGAAATATCGAAATCTGAACGGAGCGCAATTCTCGGGCAATGAATCTATTATTCAAACTCAAGCTTGGTTGAGTTCTGTCGAAAGAATCTTTGAGCATATCCAGCTGAGAGACGACCAGAAACGGTTAGTAGCATCTTGGGCGCTCAAAGAAGAAGCTTTAATCTGGTGGGAAACAATCATCAAAAATAATCCAGAAGGTGATATCACCTGGGACAGATTCAAAGTGATTTTCCTAGAAAGATTTACTCCTCTCGAAGCAACCAAGAGATTATGTGATGAATTTTCTTATCAAATACAAGGTGATATGACCATCCCCGAATATCATAAGAAATTCAATGAACTTTCTCACTTTGCCCCTCATCTAATTCAAAATCCGAAGGGGAAAAATATGAGATTTATTCATGGACTTCAAAGGAAATACCAGAATAAAGTATTGGGGCATGTGAAGCTTCCTTTCTCTGAAATGATATACATGGCTTATCAGTATGAAGATCTCCATAAGAAAGGAATGTTACGCGACGAAGAAGAAGTCAGTTCTAGTGACAAAGCAGAGTCGGAATCTGATATTCCTGAGGCAAGTACAACGTCGGAGGTCAATAAGAAGCCCAGTGCCAAGAGAAAAAGGGCTGAATCTGGTAACGAACGAATAACGACCACCACGTGCTCAAGCTACAATAGAAAAGGACATTTGGCGATAAGTTGTAAATCTTGGAACCAACAAAGAAAGAATAAGTTCCCACCCAAGAAGGGATTTCAAGAGAATAGAAAATGTGGTGGATGTCATCAGGCGGGTCATCTTTTAAAGGCCTGCCCGCTATTCAGAAAGACTGAAATAGTTCAAGTAAATGAAGTAGCAGAAACTTCCGAGCCCTCAGCTAGTCAAGAAAGGGCCGATGTTTTAGAAGGCACGCTAACTGTCAAAAACATTCCAGTCAAAGTACTGTTTGACACAGGCGCGTCGCGAAGCTTCATTTCGAAAGATGCAGCTAAGAAACTGGATTTGAATTTGAAAAAGCTCAAGGAACCAATGACCATCCAGAATCCTGTTGGGGGTTCCATTGATCTCAGTTGGATTTGTAGAGTACCGGTTTCTTTTTCTCGTTATCAATTTCCTACCATCGCGGTCGTCATGAATTTTAAAGAGTTTGATCTTATCTTGGGGTTAGACTGGTTGACCAAATATGAAGCTGAAGTTAAATGCGCCGACAGAGTCGTAAAGGCAAAGATTGAATCAGGTGATTATATAACCATTCCCTGTGAAGGTCAGAATGCTAATAGAAAGGATTTCTGGGCAGCTTTGGATGTTTCTCCAGCCCAAATTGAAAATGTTCCTGAAGTCAAAGAGAATATTCTTGACCTCATCAAATACATTCCTGTCGTCAAGAACTATGCGGATGTGTTCGAGGAAGTCGTTCGCTTACCTCCGCAGAGAGAAATAGATTTCAAGATTGCTTTAATTCCCAATGCAAGGCCGGTAGTTCATGCTATTCGAAGAATTTCCTTGAAAGAGAAAGAGGAATTAGACAATCAAACAAGACAGCTGGTATGGAAAGGTCTGATCAGGCCTAGTTTCTCTGATTGGGGTGCAGCAGTGGTTTTTGTCCCAAAATCTGACGGTACTCTACGTCTATGTGTGGATTATCGTGATCTGAACAAACAGACAATAAAGAATAAATATCCATTGCCGCGAATAGATGATTTGTTAGATCGATTAAATGGAGCACAAGTATTCTCACGAATGGACCTAGCTACAGGCTTCCATCAACTTCGAATTGCCGAAGAGTGTGTTCCAATGACAGCGTTCAGAGGCCCCGACTTATTCTACGAGTGGTTAGTAATGCCGTTCGGCTTATGTAACGCTCCAGCCTACTTCGTCGATCTGATGAACAGAGTATTCAGAGGAGTATTGAATAAATTTGTTCTGGTTTTTATTGATGATATTCTAATCTTCTCTAAATCAAAGGCCGAACATGAAAAGCATCTGGAACAAGTGTTAGAAATTCTCAGACGGAATGTATTAAAAGCCAAGTTTTCCAAATGTATCTTCTGGCAAGATAAAGTAAAATTTCTGGGCCACGTCGTATCGAAAGAAGGAATCGCTGTGGATGCAAGTAAAATCACAGCTATTCAGAATTGGAAACAGCCCAGTACCCCCACTGAAGTCCGCAGTTTTCTCGGATTGGCTAGCTATTACCGAAAGTTCGTTAAAGACTTTTCGAAGATATCTGGTCATTTAACAAAGCTTACAAAGAAGCATTCTAAATTCAAGTGGACTCAAGAAAGTGAGGAGGCTTTTGAAGAACTAAAGTTGAGATTAACAACAGCTCCGGTGTTAACCATCATCGATGACAACCAAGATTTGAAAGTCTGGACTGATGCTTCTAGAGAAGGCCTTGGCGCAGTGTTAATGCAAAGGGGTCAAGTGATTGCTTATGCTAGCCGTCAACTGAAACCGCACGAGAAAAACTATGTAACTCATGATCTTGAGTTATTGGCTATCATATTCTCTTTGAAAATCTGGAGACACTATCTTCTGGGCGAGAGATTTGAACTGTTTACAGACCATCAGTCATTAAAGTATCTGTTCACTCAGAAAGACCTGAATCTGAGGCAACAGCGTTGGCTGGAGTTTCTTGCAGCATATGACTTTGAAATTATATATACTCCAGGGAAAGCCAATGTCGTGGCCGATGCGCTGAGCAGAATGAATGTAATGATCGCCAGCTTTATTATCACGACATCCTTGATTGACAAAATATCTATTCTTCAGAAGGAGGATAACTTTATAAAAGATATGATCAAAAGGATTCAGAAAGGCGAACCCTCGTGTTTTCAAATAGATAACGACGAGACCTTGAGGTTGAAAGGAAGGATTTGTGTTCCTGACATCCCAGAGTTAAAAAGGGAAGTGCTAGACGAGTGTCACAAGTCCAAGCTAAGTATCCATCCTGGCGTGGCCAAAATGTATAACGATCTCAAAAGAACATTCTGGTGGAAGGCTATGAAAAGAGACGTTTCAATATACGTTAGCCGATGCCCTACTTGTCAGCTAGTCAAAAGCGACAAACAAAAACTGGCTGGATTGTTACAACCATTGGAAGTTCCTGGTTGGAAGTGGGAGCATATTTCTATGGATTTCATTGATGGTCTGCCCAGAACCAGAAAAGGAAATGACAGTATTTGGGTGATCGTAGATCGCTTCACGAAGACCGCCCATTTCATACCTGTCAGATCAAATAGAACCGCTCAGAGTCTGGCGCAGATTTACTTCAGGGAAATAGTTAGACTACATGGAGTGCCGCTCAGTATAGTCAGTGATAGAGATACAATATTCACTAGTAAATTCTGGGAAGCATTTCAAGTCGAGCTGGGAACGAAGTTGAACTTGAGCACCGCTTATCATCCTCAGACAGACGGTCAGACTGAGAGGGTGAATCGCATTTTAGAAGATCTATTGCGGGCTTGTGTTCTAGATTTCGGTGGATCATGGGAAGACCATCTGCATTTGGCTGAATTCTCTTATAACAACAGCTACCAAGCGAGTCTGACAATGTCGCCATTCGAAGCATTGTATGGTAGACCGTGTCGATCTCCTGCTTGTTGGGTCGAGCCTGGAAATAGACTTGTGTTGGGTCCTGATATGATTCGAGAAGCTGCCGACAAAGTCGATTTTATTAAGAAGCGATTACTCGCCGCTCAAAGCCGACAAAAGAGCTATTCCGATAGAAGAAGAAGAGATATATCCTTTGAAGTTGGAGACTATGTATATTTGAAAGTATCGCCGATGAGAGGAGTAATCCGGTTCGGTAAAACTGGAAAGCTAGCGCCCAAATTTATTGGTCCGTTTCCTATTCTGGAACGGATCGGAACTCTCGCTTATAGGATCAAACTGCCTGACTGGTTGCCTGGAGTTCATGATGTATTTCATATATCTCAACTTCGAAAGCACGTTCATGATCCAGACTTGATCGTGGAAGAAGCAGCTCAACAGGACATTGAAATTACTCCAGAATTAGCCGTGAGGCGAGAGCCGCTGAAGATCATCGGCAAAGAAACCAAAGAGCTGAGGAACAAGAAGGTTCACTTAGTCAAAGTGCAATGGAGTGGAGATCCGCGAGATTGTACTTGGGAAACTGAGGAGAGCATTCAGAAAGCTTATCCTAGGTGCCGAGTAGATATCTCTGATTGACTCCGGTGCAAGGTACATTTACCCTACTTTGCATTACCATTCAATTCTCTACTCTATGGTTATTTTCTTTTCGTAGATATACACTTTTAATTATATACTCTGAATAATTTTTGAAGGAATATAGGATTTGATTAGTATATTTTGAAGGTTAAAAACAATTGGATTGGTTGTTGTGTTGTGTGATTGTAGATTTATCAAACCACTTTCGACTTTGTTCCTTTTCGGGGACGAAAAGTTTTAAGTGGGGGAGATTGTAACGACCCAGAAAATCTGAACCAATTTAAAATTTTTAAATTGGCTAAAATAATGGATTTTAAATATTTAAAATAAATATTTTAAATAATGGCAATGAAAACTGAGTTAAAATCGACTTTTGAAAACGAATATAATTAATTATAATTATATATAGAATTGAAAATAGTGCGGTAGTTCGATAATTCGATTTCAAACTTCAATTGAATATACTGGGTGCAAAACAATCCGTATTTTAGTGAAACCAAAAACATTAGGATCTAATTGATGATATCTTTCTAACGAATCCGACCAATCGAAATTTGATAGCGGGAATCAAAAGATATGTCCAGTTGAAAATTCTGAATAGTCGCTATAGAATTCAGGCCCTTAAAAATGGACATTTTGCAAATGACCTCGGATTTCGACGAAACCACTTTTGTTGGATCCGCAGTGTCAAGTTATTGCTAGGTTTCAAATTTCATAATTTTTCGAATCAATATGTGAGCGGGGTAAAAGAAAACGCGTTTGACCAGTTTCCGTTGATTTTAATCGACTGGAAATTGGCCATTTTTCAAACTGTCTCAGAATTCGACGAAACTAGTTTTGTTAGGACCGTATCGTCAATACGAAGCTAGAAAATATTTTTCTGGAATTTTTCTAGTCAGTATGTGGCCCCGGTAATTTGAAATGTACGTTTAAAATTCAATATAGTGATTTAAATGTAAATTCAACGGAAACTGATTGTAACGATCAAATCAGCTTGCGATACATATCCCATTGTGTTCGGAATGGGGGTAAAACGCTATGGGCGACAGGCGTGGGCCTCGTTTCGAGGTCGTATGTAAAAGTCAACCTATTTGCAAAATTAAATAATTAAATAATAATAAAAAAAAAATAATCTAAATTCCCTCCTATACCCTGGCCCCCCCGTTTCATTTCGATTTCAGATCGGAAGCAAAAGAAAAAAAAAACCTAGAACTATCGAGCAGCCGCCCCCCCCCTCAGGCGAACGCCGCCGAAGACCGCCGCCTAACCCTCCCGCCTCCCTCCTCTCTCCAGCTCCCATCCTCTCTCTCCCCGAACCCAAACATCCCCGAACCGAGCCACCGCCGAACCACACAACCACCACCGCCTGCAGTCGACCGCCGCCTAACCCTTCCACCTCCTCCGACGCCTTCTTCCCCCCCCCCCCCCCTCTCTGTAAGTATTTCTTTTTATTTTATTATTTTATTTTTATTTTATAAAAACAGAATTTAAAACTGATTTGTTTAGAATTTAAAACTGGTTTTTACTTTAATTAGGTTCAAAACTGTTTTTCTTTGAAAAGCATTTTTAAAACTGATTTGAAAAACATTTTTAAACTGATTTGAAAAACATTTTTTAAACTGATTTGAAAAGCATTTTAAAACTGATTTTAAAAGATTTAAAAACTGATTTGAAAAGCATTTTAAAACTGATTTGAAAAACATTTTTTAAACTGATTTGAAAAGCATTTTAAAACTGATTTTAAATGATTTAAAAACTGATTTGAAAAATATTAAAAACTGATTTTGTTTAAATATTAAAAACTGATTTTTGTTTAAAAGGAAAAAAACTGATTTTTGTTTAAAAGGAAAAAAACTGATTTTTGTTTAAAAGGAAAAAAAAACTGATTTTTGTTTTAAAAGAATAAAAACTGATTTTGTTTTAAAAATAAAAACTGATTTTGTTTAAGAAGTAAAAATCAGATTTTTAGATATTGAAAGTCGAAGTAAAAATCATATTTTTATATATTGAATAGCATGGAAAAAAAATCATATTTTTATATATTGAATAGCGTGGAAAAAATCATATTTTTATATATTGAATAGCATCGTAAAAATTCGATTTTTACATATGTAGAGGATACGGGCGAAAGCGACAAAAGGCGAAGATTTCTATAAGTGAAGTGTCGTGCAGTTGGATAGCTATTGGTGAGATTTCTGATTTAAAAATTATATATATGTGTTGGAAATGAAAGTGAATTGCTATATATAAATATCTATATATATATATATATATACGCCCCTCGTCCACAAACCATGGACGATATTTATTGGTTGAAATTGTTGTGAAAATTGATTGATAGCGAATGGTTGTTTGGGATTGTTTGTGATGGATATTGGTTGATTGTGGTTGAAAAATACCCATTTGTGATTGTGAAATATTTGGTTGAAACCACATAGGATTAGTTTATGGAAATGAAATAAATATATACATGCCGCCTGCGTGCGAACTAGATGCATGAACCCCATTGTCAAAAACCGCGAGGTTTTAAGGTAGAGCGAGGAGCCGTACTAGGGACGGTCCCGGTTTAACTACCCTGCCGTTATGCTGCCGAAATTTTGAATAATATTTGTGTGTTTGAATTATTTTCATATGCTTAAACTATATTTATTCATTGTATAGAAAACATTCATGTGTTGAATTGATATTCATTCGTTGTGTAGAAATTCATGTGTTGAATGGTATTCATATTTTGAAATAAATTGTTCGATAATAAAAATCACATTTTTATCTATATATAGAAACCATAGAAAACATTCATGTGTTGAATTGATATTCATTTGTTGTTTAGAAATTCATGTGTTGAATGGTATTCATATTTTGAAATAAATTGTTCGATAATAAAAATCACATTTTTATCTATATATAAAAACCATAGAAAACATTCATGTGTTGAATTGATATTCATTCGTTGTTTAGAAATTCATGTGTTGAATGGTATTCATATTTTGAAATAAATTGTTTGATAATAAAAATCGCCTTTTATCGACTATATGAACTGTGTAAAATAATCTCGTTTTAAAAAGAAATTGTTTTATGATAAAAATCCTATTTTGTCACCTATATGAACTATATAAAAAAGTAGTGTTTTGAAATGAACTGTTTTACAATAAAAATCACATTTTTATTGTATGCATAAATCGTTGAAATGTGAAGTGTTAAAAATAGCCACTTGTTCAAAATAAACATATATGAGTTGAAATATTCATTAATTAGCTAATGAAATGATTTGCACCTATTTATGTAACATTAGAATGAATGGAGTTTTTAAACCAAATAGATCAAATATGAAGTCGAATAGAAATTGATAAATGATAAGAACTGTATATATATGTACATGCAATATTCATTGAACAGGTTATAGCAAAGGGGCTAGAGAAGAGGAATAAAATTTTGTGCCCGACAAATAGGTACACATTTACTGATTTGTTTGGGTGATGATTTTGAGCCTGTTGGCTAGCCGCTTGGCTTTTTCTTTTTCTTTTTGAGATTAGAAGGACCGGGAACGCTATTTGCGATTTCCCGATGCTCCTGGTGCAGGGGAGGTTATGGCGAAATTTTCCAAAATTTTAAGGTGTTAGAAAAATATTTAAAGTGAAAACGGTATTGAAAGCATTGAATGAACTATATTTATATAAATATATAAATATAAATAAAATTAAAACGAAACGAAGCCGTGCAGTTCGTATTTTGAAATCGTGATTTCAAACGACTAGTGCGGGAAATCCGACCATTGGAGTTTCCCGAAACTGGAACCGTCGGGTTCGCCTTGGAAATATCTTCCCAACGGCACCAACTTTGTAAAAATCCAACGGTTGGATTGTCTGGAATGTTTAATTCAAATCTGAAGAAAAACAGCGCCAGAAACGATTATATTTATTTATATATATAAATATAATTATATTTAATCGAATAACGACGCTGTAGTTCGTATTTTGAAATCGAAACTTCAAACGATTATACCGGGAGATCCGACCGTCGGATTTTCCCGAAACTGGAACCGTTGGGTTCGTTTTGAAAAGACCTTTCTAATGATGTAAATTTTGTGAAGATCCAACGGTTAGATTTTCAGATATGTGTAAATCAAATCTGAAGAAAAACAGCGCCACGGCCGCGTTATGGCCCGAAGCGTCGTTTTGAATAAATTAGCTATTTTAAAATAAATAAAAATAGCGATAATTAGTTAAAAAATATCATAAGCGATATGGAATGGAAATAAACTGAATTTGCTTGATTTGTGTGGCTTTTGATGGTTGAATGTGTTTGGTGTGAAAATTACATTAAAGAACACAACTGGTGTTGTCGAATAATTTAACCATTGAAATAAATCGATTTGAAATTCTAAATATACGTGAATTATTTGGAAAGGCCGAGTTAATTCTCATTTCGAATAATCGACCGACGATTGAAATTCGAAGATGAAGACGATGGTCGAAGACCGGAGATCTTCACCTCGTTTGGATGGTAACCGAGGTCCTGATTGGGAGGCATCCCGAAATATGGATAATGAGTGGTGATCGTTCAGACGTGAGTGGTGATCGAAGGGTTTGCGAGGTATTTAGTGCCTCCGGTTTCGTTCAGACCCAGAACGGACTTGTAAATGGACTGTGTGTCTGACATTGGAGTTTATTCTGTGTTGATTGATTTCTGTTAAATATACATCTGTTTGGCGGCGGAGAATTTATTCTTTTGCTTAACGCCCTTCTCTGAGACGCACGAGCTCAGAGGTTGTATATCGATGGACATCAGTCGCATGACATGAATTGCCTGTGTGGCATGCTAAGATGCAGTGATCAGGACTTCTGTTGAAAAGCAAAGTCTTGTGGTGATGATCAAAGCACCGCCTGTGTGGCATGGCTTTGTGTATAATGTGAATTCGCGAGCCTCACACCCCGGTATGAACCTAAAACGGGAGAAGGACCTCAGGGAGGGCATGCGTTTCTTTCTAGCTAGGGTGGTGTCAGTGACCTACCAGCCCTGACATTTATATACTTTTCACCTATGTGGTTGTTGCTGTTGCGAGGCGCCTCGGTTTGATCGGACGATCCGGGTCCGATGGAGTCATTCGTTGGCTCGTTTATGCCCCAAAGGGCGGGGAAACGCAGTATTCAGGAATTTTAATCCACATCAGTGGACCGACCCTGACGATCCAAGGGTCACTCGAGCTCTGATCCTGAGGGGCGGGCTAGAGCGTCTCGAATTCGGTAAGGACTATCTTTTGCCTTGGTTCATGACGGAAATCCAATTTCCAAATACGACATCGTGCGGTTTTGATTGTATACCTATATATGGCGACATAGTGGTATGGGGCATTAATGCCGTCTATGATTGATAGTTATGATTTGAAATTGTTCTCAAAACATATAAACACTAGCAATAATATCAAATGCCTTTGTTTTATTCGTATCAAGCATATCTTGGCCGTTATAAGGTAAAAACTGTATCCTCCGGTTTGCGTTGCATTGTGTGATGGGAACTGAGTCTTATAACGGTTTCATTTTTATAAAAAGCATAGCGATGTTTAAAAGAAAGACTTGTTTTAAAGCACTGGCAATCCAATGGAGTAAACCCGTTCCACGAAAGTGGCGTGGTCCTGTGATTAGCCAATTATATATGTGTTGAGTGGATTTCTCATACCAGTCCCGTGACTGACTCGTAGTTTGTTTCACTCTCAAACTCGGGTGCCCCTTTTTCTACACGGGCAGCCTTGTATTCAGGTTAGCTGGTTCTTCTTTCTGGATAGCTGGAGCTGAAGATGGATTCTATCATTTATTTCTTTTTATGCTGTTCAGCTCCTATTATACATATTTTGTTTATTTCCGCTGTAGACATTTATGTATAGCTGAACTGTATTTGTACTAAGTAAGATCCTGTATACTGTGTAACTCTGATGATTACTTTTATCCAGTATATTTTGTTGTTCATTCTGGTGTATTTATTTAATTCTGTTCTGCTATTATATGTTTCTGTGTTATATTCCAAAGATAGCCCTTGTTTCCGTGAGAACGGGAAATCGGGTCGTCTAAGTTTTTCACAGTTGAACCGCGGTCCGGTCCTTGTAACACTTCTTCCAAGTCTAAATCATGTGGTTTAGATTTCAATGGCAGTATTATATTGGTCTAAAGCACGGAGTTTGAAACTGCTTGTGATAGCAATATAATCAAATAGTATAAACAAGATAAGAAGCGTTTTATTAAGAAAGCATTTAATCTAGTTTAGTTGGTTTATCTTCATATTTCATGTGATATTACTGCATTTGAATTATAAATTTGAAATAAGTCAAGTGTTTATCCAAACAAATACGTTGATGTTGGCTTTCACACGAAAATGAAACTCAAGCTTCACATTTTGGCATCTCTCTGCGCACTACTTAGCCTTCAGTTTCCAAATAGAGTTTAGAAACTAGAGGTATCCCAAACCTAGTTTGAAAACCCAGCTCAAGTTTCCAAGCTTATTTTGAAAACTGGAGCCAAGTTGCCCGTTTGGAAACCCAGTTTCAAACTTAGTTTTAGCTCATTTTCACATAATTTGGAGTTGAGCTTCCAAACGGTTTGGAAACCCGGCTCTTACATCCAAATTGAGTTACATCTGTGTACGTTTCCCTACGTGAGACTATTTAAAAAAAAATGAAGCAAGCTGTAGACTCACAGTTCATAACAATATAGAAAAGATAGTTTGCATCCATATCACATGCAAGTGTAATAAAGAATACTACCGTATAAGAGTTATAGCTTAATTCAAATGTGAGTACAACAGTAATTGAATATGAGTTCAGTAGAGTTTCATTACAAATATAATTTGTATAGTGTAATCTAGCATAAATTCATAAATCAGTCAATATCCAAACGCATGAACCAACTATGTTGCTTCATTCATAATGCATGTAATACAACAAATAGGTGGCAAAGGTTTAGTAAGAGAGGTAAAATTGACTTACCTTCCAGTTGTTGTAATCAATTCTGAAAATAAAATAGCTTTTCCTGAGCTGATTGCACTGGTAAAAGGAGCATTTTTTTAGCACTGTATCATTGTGTATCTTTTGCATCCAAAACCTTCACCAACCTATAACAATGAAATTTAGCAATTAATGATCAAATATTAACATATACATCAGCCAACTAATTTACACAACATCAGCCAAAAAACATAAACACAAACATGAAGTAGATGAAAGTATGATATTCATGCAAATATTTCGCATTAATTTTCAGTAATTTAAAAATATAATATATATTAAAAAATTGTAGTTATAAACTTTCCTCCTCTCGGCACCCCATATGAATAAAGTTGATACTAATAAAGCCACATACGTATATATATTGTGGTGAGCTAAGAGTATAATCTATTGAATCTACTACGCAAAAAATCGTAAGGAGAAAAAATGAAATACTTGTAACAAAAAAGAGAACCGTCTATTGCAACCAAATGGCATTTGCCAAACTAAATTTAATGTACACTGCAAAACTCCATTGCCTTATCTGAAACAAATCATAAGCATTGGTTATTCATCCTCGAAAATCTAAAAATCAATGTATACCTAAAATAAAATGAAGCAGATAAAAAAATCTAAGGTAACTGAAATAAATGTAAGAATAGCATAAGAAACCAGGGCCAATATGAAGATTTAGGAAGAAAACGAACTACCATTAAAACTGCTCATGATCAAGACGGCAAAGCAACTTCTGTGTATTAAAACTGCAACAACAATACATAGACAAGAAAACTGAGCGCCAACAATAACATACCTCCACAAAGACATTGCTCTTCTCCAAACAATAATACATCACAATTTCTCCAAACATAAGCCGTTTTTAGTTAACCATTGAGGCATGCAAACCACAACTGAATTTGAAAATAATTTTGTCAAGTTATGAGTTTCATAAACTAAACAGTTTAAAAATAATATCATGAACCAAACATAACCCTTTTTAATCATGATTAACTCGATTTCAACTTTCATCTTTAAATTCCATTTCAACTTGCATCTTTAAATAGTTGAAAATGATTTTGTATGCAATTTTTTTTACTTATACAAAGTGCTACAATTAGACAGAAAGAGTGCATATTTGACATGACGATGAACCAACATGTCGACTACTAGTTAAGGATATCACCACAAAATATTTTTTTTGCCCACTAGACTATTATAGGGCATGAGAAACATGACAAGAGGTGATATTTTGACGTAGCATACATTGTATATATAAAGCTTAGATAATTAATGATACAGTAACTACACTAATTTAGGAAAATGGCATTGCAGCAAGAAGTTAAACACACACCAATATAATTATTTTAGTTTTTCCACATATACCACCTATTCAATTCACTAGCAAAGTGTAATAAATTCTACAATCAACAATTGAATAAACAAAATCAAAGTTCGAATTAAAATTTTAATTTCAGTCCTAAATTTCGAGTGTGCTTACCGATGGCTAAGAGTATAGTGTGGCTAGTACGACGCAGTTGAGTTCCAAGTGAAGCTATTAGATGACTTAATGAACGATATCCCTCAAATGTTCATGGTGAGCTTCTTTTTGGGTAGCAGTCGTGATAGAGAGGAGTCATTTTAAAGGATTTGCTGAGAAGAGGTAGAAACGATTTAGAGAGGATCCATTTAAGATATTTGTAGAGCAAAGGCAGTTACGAAATATAATCACAAGTGATTTAGGTTTCTGTTTTGGGGAGAAAAGGGAAATGAATTTAATGCGATAATGAAATTTTAGAGGGAACGATCTTAATAAATTTTCCACATGAAGACTTTAGCGTTTTTGCATGTTGTCTTTGTTTTTTCACTTTGTATTTTCAATTCACGAAGGTTCAACAACAATAGTCAGCCTAAAATGTTGTTTTCCATTATTGTTGAGAACCACCTTTCTTGTATTGATATTTAGGAGAATGGTAAACTTGTAACTTTACCAGTAAGGCACATGGTTTTATGGGGAAAAAATAGAGAACTGAGTTACATATGTATGACTAGAAGCTTTTCTAAGTAAAGAGTGATGCTTATAGCATACTAGGTGTGGATTGATTTAGAGTTTAGGCAGGTTACCTATATGATGAGCCATCTCATATGTTGAGAGGAGGATAGTTATTTCGGGATAAGCATAGTAGATGCACCCTAGTGTTGACCTGTGAAGAAATGGTTGGAATGAAGTATTTTACTTTCAGACCAATGTTTTGGTAGATTTAGTTTGGTACCTATGATGGGAACTTTCCACATGTGTTTTGCGGAAGTCATTGGACTTCAGCCATATTGGAAAATTTATGGGAAAACAAAGTAAGAAACTTTTGGAAGAGTATTGGTAAGTGTAAACATTCTTGGATTAGAAGCACTACCCATCTTTGCTACAAAGACAGAAAGTTCCTTTCACTCGATAGTGATTATAAGTAAACTATTTTGGTAGAACTATTACTCTTGGCCTCATGTAGATGATCTTTTTGATTATTTAGTGCGAACCAGATCTTCCCATAGCAAGATTCCTTTGCTAGTGATTTCCACCAAGTTTGGAGTAGTGGAAAGGATATAGATGGAGTTATTCGTAGAACATCCGATGGATTTTTAAAATCAGTAATCATGCCTTTTAGTCTGCCTTGTCTGACGGTTTAGTTATTGACTGTATGGTCGGGCTTTTGGTTTGGTTTTGGAGCAAGTGATAAGGATCTTTGTAGATGACTTGTTAGTTTGACCAAGGATAACAAGTAATAAATTAGGCGTTTAATTAAGGAATTCAGTACATTATAAGCACGTAAAACCAAGACCAAGTTATCTAAGGATCACTTTTGAAATGTAAGGAGTTATCTTGTGTCAGTAGGTTATTTTAGAGAAGTTATTAAAAGTTTTTCCAAGATATAGATTTTCTCGACCTACCAACCTAGAGAGTTTAGCTTTTTTTTGGAAACATAACAAGAAAATATTTTTAAAAAAAGATTTCAGGTTAATAATTTAGTATTAGTTTTACTTAGTGACGTTGGTAAAAGGGCCCGTAAGAGTAGTTATCTTGGAATAACTACCATCAGTTTTTTAGTTGGTCATGGGGGTCATTACCTATTATAAGGAAAGTTTGAAATTTCATTGACCATGGATTGTTGGTTTGTTGTCCACTATAAGGAATTGGAATTTAGGATAAGGAAGATTAATTGATTTCGAGTGTCCTACGATTTTTGGGATCTCCTTGCAAAATTAAGAATGTAGTTGACATTAAGTTCTTGGCTTTTGGATATAAGAGTCCATGCTATTGAAATACCTTGTATTATGGTAAGATCTTTTATAACCTTAAAGGATTTAACAAGTATATCTTAATATTTTTTATAGGAGTTCACCATTAGTTATGCTATATGATTGAGGGTTTGGTGTTCATCAAGGTTATATCATTTGGGCATGAGACAAGGATCCAAAAAATTCCATTTAAAGAAAAATTATTTATATGACCATCAAATTGAAGTAAGTAATAAATTTGACTAGTGGATAAATTGTTAAAAAGATATAAATGTTTCGAATGGAATAATGATAGGATGGAGATCTTATGTTCTAAGAAAAGAAATTTGAAGAAGGGTAATTCGTTTAGGAAGAATAAATTTATTGGTGTACTTTGAGTTTAAACCCCACAAATTTATATGTATATATATGGTTTCAGAAACATAAATTTTAAAGGCTAGTATATTTTGTTATGAAATTCGTATTTTTGGGTATTTCATGAAAATGGCTATATGTATTCAAAACAAAATTGGTTTGTTTTCTTACTAAGATTTTTCAAATAAAATTTAAAAAAAAATGTAAGTTTTGAAAAAATATATAGAATGTTTAAAGAAGTATCTTCTTATAGGATTGGATAACATATGTGGGACAAATAGAGGAATACAAAACAATAAAGGTAAATACTATAAATTGGATTATTAATATGGTAAAAGTGACTCTACTTGAAAAGTAAAGTAGGCTGTAGAATTTCAAAGCTAAACAAAAAACTTGAAAAATGGGTGGATTAACTCAGTTAAAAGATTTCTTCCTAAAGTATTTAGGATGGATAAGACGGAGAAGCTCTCCAGTGAATTTGTTAGAATGATTCAACAATTATAAAAGAAACCATTCATAGTTTAGAGGAAAAATTAGAGTCACGTCTGAGTTACCATGAGATGAGCATTAACATATTCAGTAATAAAATATTTTATCACATAGGGAGAACTTGAAGTTATGACAACCTGATTGTATTTGAAGAATTCAAGTTTCTTACACGTGTTCTTTTGATAAACGTTTCCTTTTAGAAATTCTATCATTATCTTTTTCCTTTAATAAGCATAATTCTTCTAAATATTCTTAGGAAGGATAGATCACAAGATTAAGCTATCTATAAACATGTTACGAGCACGTGTTACGTATGATTTACGCAAGTGATTGCAAGTGTTTGCTACAGTGGATGCATATACACACACTAGGCACTATTAGTGAATGAAAAATAGGGAACTAAACATATACAAACATATGTGTACATTTTATTTTCATGATTGTAATAAATGGGTGTTATCAAATGATTGTGAAAGAGTACTATGGATCATGTAATATGGAAATATACTAACCCGGAACTATAAATATAATTGTAGTAGAATAAATAAAGCAGTAATAAAGAATGACTCTAATTTTTTTATATTGGCTCGGAGCTCAATCCTACATCCAATTCTAGACTTATTCTGGAATATCGACTAAAAACAAACCCTCACTCAACCCAGAGAACTAAGTATACAACATTTGAGCAGTAAAACAAGAATTTCACGCCTGAGCTGCCGAAGAGGACTTCAAATGTGCCTGAGTAGCAGAAAAAGACTTCAACATATACAAATTATAATTTTGACTTTTGTGTCCCTAACAATTCAGATTTTTCATTGATGGCACACCCTTCCTATAATCTCCACTTAATAGTGCGTGTGTGTATTGTGTGTAAAGATAAGAAAGGAAAATATTGTTTAGAATCAAAGAATTTAAGTTTGGATTCAATAAATTGAAAGTCTGAGAATGCTTAGAGCATGTAAAGAAAGTATTCACGATAGATTTAGAAAGTTAAAATTAGGTATATTCAAAGAAGTTTTTTGATTGTGAATAAAACACATATATAGTAGTTAAATAGTTCATACATTTATGAGAAGATTCAATTGAATAGAAGTAGCCATATCTCTTTGAAAGGATCAGAACTTTTCGAGGATGAAGGTGACACTTTATAAAATATGATAGTTAGAGCGAGTTCAATTGACTGAAGTTTATTGGTAGTTGAGTAAAGTTCATATGCTCATGTATATGTGCATGTCGTGCATTCACCACAGGGTCAGTCGACTGACTGATACAATCCAATGCACATATTTAAAAACAGTTAAATATAGAAATGTGTTTGTGGTATATCCTCAATAATATTTACTACTAAAATTCAAAACTCAAAAAAATATGGAACTATGCACTAGTTTGTAGTCTTATTTCCATCGTAGTTTAAATCAATACACATGAATCTCCTTTTGTCACTTTAATTGTTGTCAAATCTCTTTGTAGAGAGATATGCTCCTTGTCATGAATCAAAATCACGATTCAACATTCTATCCTTTTCTTTATTGATGACAACCTGTAAATAAACACGATGATATATACTATAGAAATTCAATACTTGCTCACCCTGTATATGGCGACATATATTTTTTCTGGCAACATGTTATTTTTGTTTGAAATGGTTAGTGTACAAAGATTTCTCTCCCTTAGTCATCAGCAAAAAGGAGTTTATATAACATAAAATAGTAGAACATAACCATATTATCACAAAGCATATCTTAGACTTTTTGTTAAATATAGACCATATCAAAGTGTTTTACCCTCGTGAGGCTATTTATATACAAACCTTACAAATAAATTGTTCAAAGTAGCCCTAAAATGAAACATAGTACCAAAAGTTATCAATTAAGTATTACCAAAAATACTTATCACGTCGAGTGCTAGCACCACCGCCTCCATTACTACTTGTATCACAGCCCTCTTGCTCATCAGATGTGGACCATGTAAACCGAGGTATAGGACGCTTTCTAGGATTATGATGGGATCCAGTACTTATGGAGGAATTTGTTGAACATGAAATTGCATCTCGAAATATATTAAAAAAATCCCTTAATTTTATCTTGCTTTTTATCCACTTTCTCGATGCTGGAATTTAAAATTTGTTGATTTCTACACATAATTTCCATAGATTCATGAGGAACTAATGTGGGGCTTGCAATGATAATATCATCTCTCGGTTGAGTAGTAGAAGACGATCAAGTAGGATGAAAAGGTCTTTAAGGTTGTTCATAACCAGAACATTATTGATGTAGCTAGTCTTTATATGCCATGAAACGAAGAAGGGCATTCTTCAATAATTTCATAAGACATAACATCTTTGCATTGATAACATCTACTGTTGAATATTGAGAATCGATCATGGTTATTTCAAGATTCTTTTGAAGCCTTATAATGTATTCTCCATAATATATGACATTCATTCTTCCTTGGTTAAAAGTGAGGAACCATCAAGAAGTAAGCGGAGCCAATTCACAGGAATATCTCCCCAAAGAGCATACAATGCTTTGAATTATTTTCATGCACGAGTTCATAGTTTCCAGTTTGAGGTTATTGTTTTCATAAGAGCTAGGTGAAAGATTCTTTCTTTTGGTGGTAATTCCACTAATGTTGACTCCATCATATTGTCAATCAAAAACATGTGGCTAACTCGATCTCCTACCACCAAGTCACACTCAACTTCACATAATTCCCTTCCTTTATTTGTTGAGTTTAAAATATGATCAATTCTATCTAGGTAGAAGAAAATTTTCCTACCACACACCGATGTCCAAATGCAATCTTCTTCATTTGTTGGAGCATGTTTGAGAATGAGATTGGTATGAAATAACTTTACTATAACATGATTTATTTTGAGATTGTTCAAATTGATATGCAACTTTGGTTTGTCATTACGGCCCTAAGGAAACTTGTTTCAATGAATTCCGAGTCCGTTTGCTCAAATAACACTAATCCAAACTCAAATTACTGACCAATTCACATTTTAATTACGCACGGTCACAAAACAATTCCAATTGGTGCTAAATTAGAAATATAGCAATAATTAGTCACTACGTATCTAATAAAATTCATTTCGTCAAAAACGGAGGTTATTTGCAAAAACAATTTAATTTAGCAATAATAAATTAGTATTATTGTAAATATCCAAATAGAATATCATATAGTTCCAAAATAAACATAGTTGGGTTTATAACTCGATATCTCATTTTTAGGCTAAATCGATATTCATTTTATTTGAAATATCCTTTTATTTTATTTAATAAATCGTTATGGTTTATAAACGATTCCATAACGACTTTTTGGAAATTTGATTCGGACATAACTTACAATCTATACGACGAAATCTCGATTTTTCACCTTCTTTAGAAGGATATAGCTAAATAGATTCTAACGTTTCTTGTTTCAACGAATACCGACTTATAATGGATTCTGTACATTCCTTTAAAGTCAAAACATAATACTATGAACTACCGCAGCGCTGTGAGCTCGTTTTTAATTATATTATAAATTATATATTCAAACATTAA
Organism: Allium sativum; assembly: GCA_030737875.1. Taxonomy (NCBI): domain Eukaryota; kingdom Viridiplantae; phylum Streptophyta; class Magnoliopsida; order Asparagales; family Amaryllidaceae; genus Allium; species Allium sativum. Next base: position 413,487,512 of record CM060913.1, on the reverse strand, counting down.
ATTAAATAAATTTCAAGTCGTTAATTCTTAAAATAAATCGTTTTAAATATTTAGTATCCATATATTTCTTAATAAAATCCGAGTTATTACATTCTCCCCCACTTAAAAAGATTTCGTCCTCGAAATCGAAGACGGAACTAAAGGTTGTTTAATTAACCAACTCAGCCTTCGTTCTAACCAACTTAATTTCTTCAGCTTCTCAGTTTCTAAGAAATTTCCCATTTCTCAAAATTTGGCTAGCGCCTTAAATTTTCGAAAAATTTCGCCATAACCTCCTTTGTATGGCCCAATCGGTACAACTACAACTCATCTCTCTAGGCTCTCGTCAACCTAATAGAAAATTTAAAAGCCCAAATGCTTGTCAATCGGCTCATAAAATAATCAAACCCAATCAATTTAGTAGATACGTACCTTTTAGACAGACATTCAAATTTATTTCTCTTCTTAGTTTCAATTCAATAACATGTCTCATATATATCCAGTTCAAACTACTTTCCAATTTAATTCAAAATTAACATTTAAATTTAACTTATTTTCCATTCATATATTGGTTTTATCATTCCAATTCTATTTAACTTCTCTTAAGTTAAATTTTAATTCATTCGATTTACTTTTATATTTTCAATCTATTAAACTTGTACCAGTTAAATTTTAATCTCAAATCGCCTTAATCATTTCTCAAATTACAAACATTAAATTTTGATCAAGTTCTTAGTTCTTACACCAGTCAATTGGAATTACATAGTCATCCCACTTTCGAAACTCGAAAATAAACACTGGTGATGCCATAATCATCAATAGAATCATCCTCAAGCGACTAGAATGTGAATCTATATCTATCTAGTATATTTGAGACTTCGTATATACGTCAGCCAGGCGTATATTCGAAATCTTCTTATACTCGATAGTCTAACCTCAGTGTCAAATAAAATACTCAAATTCTTATTATAAGATATATACAATCTTTCAAAACCAAAGTCATTCTTATATATATATACGCAAGTTCGTTTAATTCTATATATAATAGTCTTTGAACTCATTCTCGGGCATTACTAATCCTATCTCTAATGAGTCACTCTTGTAGGATATTACTAATCCTACATCTGATGAGTTATTTCCTTCTGTTCAAACGAGTCGTACCCCAAAGTTTTGAATAAACCAAAGCTCTGATACCAAGTATGTTGACCCATCTTGCCGCCTGGTTCGAGTCGTTCGTTAAACTGACTTATACCAATCAATAAGACGCATTGCTTGGGATTACGACTAATAAGAGCTGAGAAAAACAAGTTTTTCGTTAATATTACATTAACTTTTACATCAAAGTACAACTTACATCAGAGTACAATAATAAATACAACGCACAACGGAAATAACTATATCAGAACATAACATGTTACAGCGAAAAATATAAACTTAGCAGAAGAAATAAAATGCTTTGGACACAGCTTCAGCTTCAATCCAACACTTGCTCTATAAAATATCTGCAAATAAAAAAAAAAACTAGACTGTCCATGTGGTAAATATGGACACCCAAAGTTTAGGTGGTAAACAATAAATTCCGGATCAGTCATGGGACTGGTGTGAGAAATAAAATATTTATTAATCTTTATTTAAAAGTAAGGTAAGTCACAGACCACGCCATATAAGACGGAACCAACTGGTATAACATCAATAAATTCTCCGCTACCAACTGATATAACATCAAAAGAAACCAACTGGTTATGTTGTAAATTACAACGTCAAACACATATCCATTTACAAGTCTATTCTAGGCCCAAACAAAACCAAAGGCACCTTATTCCTCGTCCAATAAAGGAGAGAGGCCATTGCAAATCTAGAAAATCTCCAAGTACGTCTAGACTACTACCACTTGTAACCTCGTCTTGGATGTACCTCCCAATCGAGACATCAGCTATATCCAATCGTTGTGAAGATCCCCAGTCATCAACGACCATCTTCAAGTATTTTCAATACTCGTCGTATAGTTATTCAGTATGGTTTGGAACCAGGTCTTTCTGAAATAACTAGCACCTCTTTAAAACTAATTTTGATGTATAAGCATATCACGAGTCTCATTCCATTTCGGAATATCTTTTTACTCAAATCATTCTTTTTATTGGAAATTTCTCCCTTAAAGCTTATCAAACATTTACATTATTTAAGCTCTTGTTTAAATCTTTCCTCAATCATATCTATCGCCCTAAATCGTACTTACAAATTCTTATTCTTAACAAAATTCAAATTAGAAAACTTATTAAATCCAAAATACATTTCTTTAAATATTTTCGTGGAAATCATAACGATATATTATAGAAATCTCATATCACCACTTTAACTTAAATCGAGTTTTCTAGACTTTATCGGGATTATCGAACCTTATAAAAAGGTAGTTTCTCAAATCGTTATCACTTTTCCCATCCTATTCATCCCATGGAGCAAAACTGGGGGTACTCCATATTTAACACCCCTTGTGTTTTGGTAAGTTTGTTACTTCTTTCATTTCAAATCTAATTAAATCTTGTCACTACGTAATAATTTGCTTACTCAAATCCAAATCATTCATTAACCATCATAGTAGTAAAATACTTTTAACTTTCCCAAATCATATCTTCGGCGCAAAATCGAACTTGCGATTTTTTATTCATATCGTTAGGTAAAACCATTCATTAACTAGAATTGGTTCACGATTGCACATTGCCAAGAGGATAAACTATCAAGTGTATGACTCGAAGGCCTAAACCAATATCAAATCAAACACCCAGCAGATTACCCAACTCAATGATAAACCATCGAGTTCCAACTTCTTTCTTTAAATCATTATATTCAATTTAAATAAATATTTCATTTCAACTAATCTTGGAGAATTGTCTTTTCCTTTACATGGGTTAAAGAACAAATGTTATTTAAAACATCGTTCACGACAAACCCAAAATCCACAAATATTAAATATAAGAATTCAAACAGAATTTACATCAACTTATATTCAACACCAATTCTCGTAATCAACGAATACTATAAGTGTATTTACGATGTAAAACATCTTTCAAATTCCTCAAAATAGTAAATGTCTACACAACGGTAATCAATAATGAATATCCGAAGATCATTTCTATCCAAATCCATATTTCAATTAATCTCAATCAAAATATTTTTCAAAACTCATCTTTTATATCCAACAAATCAATATTTGGAATCTTTAGTTTATTTAATTTGAATTTCCAAAACGTCGTTTTATCGTTTTCAACCAGTTAGGCTAAAAACACAAATATCCAAAATATAGTTCGAAACTTCATATTTCTTTTCCAAATCTCTTTAAAATCATTTATTATGATTTATCATAATTTTTCCATATTTTTAATAATTTAAAAATAGCCTATGTCATTAAAAACCCGTTTCGGGTCACTAACGGTAATAACGTTTTTTTAGCTTTGGGAAAATCCAACAGTCTGATTTCCCGGTACGTCAATTTGAAGTCAATTATCGAGAATCGCAACTTGTCGCTATGCGACATGTCCTATTTATTATAATCTAGAATAAAACTCGTCAATTCAGTTAAAATATATTTTATAAGATGTTTATAAATTCGTTTAAAAACGAGCTAAACTTCAAATTCAATTATAAATCAATAATTGAATATTCTATTATTATAATATTAAAATAATTATATTTTTCAAAATATATTTTGAGATCTAAACTTTTCTAAAATCCATTATAGAAATAAATAAGATCATTGGAACAATCTATTTGAGTTAAAAACGGCGTTTATATATCTAACTCAAATTCATTTAGAATTTACTATTCAAAATCCATTTTAAATTAAAACTAGTCATTTCCAATATAAAACTCTTTCAAATTCATTTCAACCATTTCAAACATTGTTTGAAATCATTTTAACTTCAATTCCAAATCGTTTTGGATATGAAAATCCAATTTCCATTCTTATGTCAATTTCACTTAAATGAACATAAAATTTCCCTAAAATCCCAATGGAACGAAACTCAATCAATTTCCAAATTACTTCATATTCATGGTGTCAATGTGTGTGAACATTTATAATAACAACTGCAATAGTTTTCGTCCATCAATCTACAATCATAAGGTAAGTGTTATAAATTTTAACGCTTAAATGTACATAAACAGTAATAATTAACTGTAAACTAACATCCATCATCGACAAAGCAATCATTGCAACCACAAGCAATCCATATATAATCAGGTAAGTGTTATAAATTTTAACGCTTAAATTACATAAACAGTAATAAATAACTGTAAACTAACATCCATCATCGACAAAGCAATCATTGCAACCACAAGCAATCCATATATAATCATCTAAGATTATAATAACTTTTAAATCAATTCAGGGAGTTCTCACCTTGATTTTTGATTGTTATAATAACAATCGCTTTTTGGATTAAATTAAACATGGGTTTAATTTAATCCAAATTTCCAACTTGCTCCAAATCAATCTAAATCAGCTTTGTATGAAGCTCTCGACTCCCCGATTCCAATGTTACTTGTTCCGTTTGATTCTGAGTTCGTATGAACATGTTATAATCGTACGAAAATTAAATACATTTAGTAAATTAATTAATTAATTAATTAATTCATCTTCTTCCTATTACCGTTCATCATCGTTCACCTCACCCAAGCCATCGCCGCCACCACTACAGGGCCCGAGACCGTCGCTGACCACGCCACTGTGACTGTGCCCTCGAAAAGCGCCGACGTCGATCAGACCGTGACGCCATCGCTGTCCCCTTCGCCTGTAATCGCCATTCGAATGGAACTGGGTTCAAACCCAATTTCTGACGTCTTGCTCAACCAATCAACACCAAAATTGACATGCTCCTAGGTTTCGCCAAGATGAAGAACTTTCTAGTTGGGGCCATCGCCTGAAAACTATCGTGACCGCCGAAAAATGAAAAAATGTGTTCGCTGCTCGCCTATACAAATTGTCTCCGATCTTCTACCTATTTCGACCACCACAACTACTTTTGGCTCAAACCCCCAACTACGAAGTTGTAGCCCTATCTCCCCTCTCCAACTTCCTAGTTGGTCACTTCATCTAACTCTCAATCGTTTGGTCACAAAACCACCAAAACTGAAAGTAACACGTTGAGCGTAGACAGATTTAGGCAAACTCCACCACCCATTCGCCACCAAATTTTTACACTAAGTGGCCCTCAACGTGTACTCCAACTTTCATGTTGGTTACTTTGGCTAATTCCTAATGGTTTGGGAGGTAAAAATTCAAATAAGAGGAGGGACTAAATTGCAAAATAACCATGGCTGGAATTTGCTTGGGTTTTGGAGGTGGAGATGGAGTATACTTATAGGGTAGAGTTTAGCTTGTCGGTAAAGCTTCATTTAATTTTATATTGCTACGTGTCTATCGTTATCTCTATACGTCGTTTAAAAATTCACACGGGCACATACGGACTCCATTCATGGTGAAAACCGATATGCAAATATGGTTTGTCATTACGGTCGCAATGAAATTTGTTTCTCGAATTTCGAGTCTGTTTGCTCAAGTAGCTCTTGTTCGAGCCTAAATTACTGATCAATTCACATTTTAATTACGCAAGCTCACCAAACAACTCCAATTGGCACGAAAACTGAAATCTAGCAAAAATTAGTCACTACGGATCTAATAAAATTCGTTTTGTTGAAAACGGAGGTCGTTTGCAAAAATGTTATTTTTAAGACTTAAATAAAACTAGTAAAATAATAATAAATTCAAAACTAATTTTATTTTAATAATAATAAATTAATATTATTCTATATATCCAAATAGAATATCATATAGTTCCAAAATAAACATACTTGGGTTTATAACTTGATATCTCATTTTTAAGCAAAATCGATATTCATTTATATGAAAAATCCTTTTATTTTATTTAATAAATCGTTATGGTTTATAAACGATTCCATAGCGATTTTTTGGATATTTGATTTGTACATAACTTACAATCTATACAACGAAATCTCGATTTTTCACCTTTTTTAGAAAGATATAGTTAAATAGATACTAACATTTCTTGTTTCAAAGAATTCTGACATATAATGGGTTCTGTACATTCCTTTAAACTTCAAAATGTAATATTACAAACTACCGCGCCGCTGCGAGCTTGATTTTAATTGTATTATAAATTATACGTTAAATTAAATGAATTTCAAGTCATTAATTCTTAAAGTAATTTGTTTTTAATATTTAGTATCAATTAAATATTTCTCCATTAAATTTGTGTCGTTACACACACATAGAAAATTTTGTTATTGCTAGGATTCTTTCATACATTTGAATGCATTACATAAGCATAATTGCATAAAAGGAGGTCAACTAGATGAGTAGACCGCTTGCCTAATCTTTTGCATTAGTTAGAGACATACACGCTACCCTATTGCATAATTACATAAATAACATTAGAAAAAGGATAAGTGATGGATGGTGTTTGAGTAGATGGTTGTATATATTTGGATGAAAATATTTATATCATTCTTATGACCTTGGAGATTTCTAGGACGTTATCCTTTAAGGAGTAGAGAATAGATAGACCAAAATTTAAAAATAAATAGTTTGAAAATTTAAAAGATACTATTATGAAAATATTACATTATAAGTTAATTAATAAAATAATAAGTGGATGAAATTATAATAATTTAGCTATGAAAGTTGTACCACTATGTAGTGGCAATTTTTTGATTAATTTACATATAAAGTTTGTAAGAATCAAAGCTAATATGAAAAAGTTAAAAAAGAGACAAGTTAATTCAAAAATTAATAAAAGAAAGAAGCTAAAAAGATTTTTTACAAATGACCTAATTTTACCATGGGACCTTATCCATCATGTCCATTATAATTTTCTGGGTCATTTTCATGTAAAACTTGCCAAAATCCAAGTTCGTACGAAAGAGATATCGCAAAAATAAAATCTGTAGAAAAAAGTGACGGGTTGACCCAACCAAGGGCCAAATCGGTGTGGGGCTTGGTTAGGTCAACCTAGAAAGTAATTTTAATGGGAGATAGCCTAGAAAGTGATTAAAAATGCATTTTACCTGTAGGGACTTATGTGTTCTTTTCTTATTGGCTGAAATTGTAACTTTTACTGACATGACAAGTTTTAATTAATCCAACGACGTGGCTGGCCTATATCTAATCCATAAATCCTACGGCCTAAGAACCCAAGAATAACGTATAAATAGACCTCTATACCACCCTCATACTCACAACACAATCTCTTCCTCGTTGTGGCTCAGCTTTTTATATTTAAAAAATGGGTATAACCTAAATAAGTTTTAAAGGAAGAGATTTATAAACATGAATATTTACACACTTATTTTGGAGACGTGATATTTAAGGGTCATGAAAGAACGCTATGACTACGATGAGTTTTATAATTATTTATATTTTTGGTATTTTAAAGTAAACAGGCATTAGACTAGTTAACAGAGTTTCTATAGTTTTACTTTATATATTTTTTACAGTATTGTTTATTTTCTTTAAGTTAGTAGTTTTCACTAAGTTTCTTTATACAAAGTTATTTCCATATTTTTCTATCTTTTTCTTAAAAATTTATTTAGTTTATATGTAAATACTATAAGATATTTTCTCAGTCTTCTTTCTTCCTTTTTGTGTCTGATTTTATAGTTTTTATGTTTACTTTGGCTATGCCTAAAATGTGTTTGGTTCTGTAAATATTATCATATATTCGACTGATTTATATGAAAGATTTAGGTGTTTATATGCCTAATTTATGCGACTGGTTATAATTCTTTTATTTTGAGCACGTTAGGAAAATATAATTAAAATAAATTCATGTGAAATAAGATTAATGAATTATGGCAAAATTTGTATATAATAAACATGAAACATAGAACTATAATAAAAAGGGAATTAGGCTGAAATAGGAAAACTAGATAAGATTTGTTATATAATTATGATATAGGAAAACTAGATAAGATTTGTTATATAGTTATGACATAGGTTATGAATGAAAAAGGATTGAACATATTTGCATATATTATGATAGAATGTACAGACACAAAGAATCATAATGAATAAATTGGCTTAGATGCTGACATAATTATAACATATTAATGAAATGGCAATATCAATAAGATTCTTAAAATAATAATGGCGGCGTCTTCTTTTTCTTCTTCATTTTCTATATTGGAGAATTCCCATTTTATTTCTTCAATTAATTCTTGTTCTTTGGCCGATTCATGGAAGGAAACCCAACGATCGTACGCTGATGTAATTCGACAATCTATTCCGAATGTTGTTTTTGTGTCAAAGAGGAACTCGTTCACGAGCAAGAATCCTCGAAAATGGAAAATTCCCGGGGTTCGTTTTTGTTTCAAATGTGGTGATATAAGGCATATTGCGAAAGAATGCGGGAATATGACTCATTGCTTCTTTTGTGGTGGATTGGGTCATTGGACGAGTAGTTGTTCAGAGATCTTTAGATGGAGAACAATCTTTGATCTAATGCACTTCAATTGTTCAAAACTATGCCAGAAGCTTATTGGTCTAATAGATCTTTGCGAATTGGAATTTTAATAAGGAGAACGATGGTGCTTATTTGTTGCTCTTGTTGGGTTGGCACATCGAAGGCCTCATTGATGGTTTGTTATGGCGAAAGAGGAATCTTGACACAAGGAATGACGTGTATCCTCCGCTACCAAGACCGCTTGATAGGAAGGATCATGCCTTCTCATTTTTTCTAAACTTCTCGAAATTAAGGGTTTTTTCTGATGCGTTGTCGAAAAACAAAAGGAAGGGTATTCTGTTGTTGGCCGAGATTCTATTGCATTTTGATGCAATAAATTCTATAGTGAATTGTGATCGAAATGTTGTTGATTTCTGTTTTGATTCAGAAGGTGATGATGTTATATATTTGAGGAATGAGGTGAATTCTAAACCGTTGGGGATAGATTTACAGTCGGCGGTGGATTGTGTAATAGGAGTTGATATGGTTAATGAGAATGATGATGGTTTGGTGCTCTTTGAAGATGAAATGGTGGATCTTACTGGGTGATACGTGGATTTTCAGAAGTTCGATTCATTGATTCTTGATTCATTTGTTCAGAAGTGTATGGATGTTTATGTGAACTTTGGGTCTGATGTCGATTTGAAAAATGAAATTTTGAGCAATAGATTGGGAAAAGAGTTGATGACCGGGCTCGACAGGGTGGATATGAAGTGCTATATAACTGACAAACTCTGTAAGCTTTCTCCTATTATAACTAAACATTCCACTTTTAAAGAGGATGGTCGTGAATGGCATGTGGCTGATGATATTGGACTGTATAATAGTTATGGGCTGTTGGAGGAGATTGATGCAGACAAGGATTTTTTGTAGGAGGATAAATGTGATGTATCATCTGGTAATAAGGGTGGATTTTTGGAGGATTCTTTACTGAAGTCAAATCTGAGATTTATAGATGGATTGGCCGATAAATCACAGCGAGATAGGGGTAAAGCTCCTGTCGCTCATAGAGAAAGAAAGTTTAAACTGGGAATCAAGAAAAAATTACGGTGTTATGTTTTGAGGAAGGCTAAAAATAAGGTTATCAGTTCTGGAGTTGTGAACTCGGATTTGAGGGTCAGGTTTGATAACTATATTCATTATGAGTTAGATAGCGAGGAGTGTAGTCTAGAAGATAATCTGGGTAGTGGGGCAGTTATATTTTAGGGGCAGCGGTGATTTAGAGGTTGCTGGAGGGGTTTTGGTAGGGAATATGAACAAAGGTGACGGTGTTATGGATAGTATGTATGGTGGCATTAGGGTGCTTGCGAATGGGGAGTTCTCAGTACTGTTAGCTTTAGAAGATGGGATACTAGGTTATGATTTGTGCGGTTTTAGGTTTGTGTTGAATAAGGTTGGATGCTCTCTGGTTGGTGAGTCTGGCATGAAAATCTTATCCTTGTTTCTGAGACGTTGTTTTAGTATTTTTCAAGTTGTTTGTGAGGTGTCTAATCAGGTGTTAGACTCTATTTGACAGTCAAGCATTTTGTTTGGGGATGGATTGCAAGTGGGTAGTGGAGAGCAATCTCCGATCAGGGTTGTGACGACATCATTGTCTAGGAGGGGGAGGCATAAGAGAGAAACTCCCAGTATTAGATTGGGCCGTCATAGCGCGAGGATTAGATCTTACTCCTCATCTTTTCACGGTAGGTTCTTGAGCTCGAGTGCTAGTAGTAGCAATTTGAGTTTGGGCTCAGGTATGACTCTTGTTTATGGTAGTGACTATACGCCTTTTGCTTTGGGTTGTCTTTCTACTAGTCAGTTATATCAACTTGCTAATGATACAACATTTATATTTACTGATGTTGAGTTAGATGCGGATTTCATTAGAAGTAGGGAATCAGAGAGAGTTAATTCTTTAAGATGTTGAGGATTGTTAGTTGGAACACTAGGGGACTCAGTAAGCCTAAAAAATGCGATAAGGTTAAGAATTTTTTTAGAGACTTCCATATAGATATTGTATTGCTGCAGGAAACCAAAATTGATAATCCCGATCTTTGCTTTTATGAGGTTAGGTGGGTCCCATTTACGTAATTAGGCTTTTCTCTCGGCCATGGGCAGTGCTAGGGGACTTATGATTGGTTGGAAGGATAATCAATTTAGACTCATTCAGGAGATTCATAGTTTATATTCTTTACATATCATTTTAGCCACTCTTATTGATAATTCTATTTTGGGTATTACTAATGTGTATGGTCCTCATACTAAAATTGAGAGGAGAATCATGCGGGATGAATGTATTGATTTTAGGAATCTTGTCCCCAGTCAGTGGATTATGGGGGGAGATTTCATTGTCACTAGGTTTCTGGGAGAGAGATCACCTCATGAAGGTGATTTCTCTGATATGGAGGAATTCAATAATCTCATTTTAGATAATAATTTGATTGAGATCCCTCTTAACAATAGATCGTTTACATAGTCTAATGTGAGAGATAGTCCTTCTTTTTCTTTGTTAGATAGATTTTTTATTAGTAGTGAGACAGAAGATAGGTTTTCTATTTGTAGAGTTAAAGGTTTACCTTTTTATATTCTGACCATTGTCCTATCATTCTTTCTTATGATTCGAATATTTCCATTAGTAACAGTTTCAAATTTGAGAAGATGTGGTTGTTAGATTCTAGTTTTATTAATTTAGTTTCTGTTAAGTGGAACTCCTTGTTTTATTTTAATAATTTGTATTGTGGTGATTCTGCTAAGATTTTCGTTGCGAAGTTAGGTAAGTTAAGTTTTTTTCTTAAGTGTTGGAATAAGTATATTTTTGGTAGTGTTAGAATTAGGAAAGACAAGATTATGTGTGATATGTTCGATTTAGATAAGATTAGTGAGTCCAGGATTCTTAATTCCAATGAGCGGTATAATCTTTGCAACCTTGGACAGGAACTTAAGTTGATTTTGGAAAAAGAAGAGGTCATGTGGAAGCAAAGGGCCCGTGTTCAATGGATTAAGGAAGGGGATAATAGCACTAAATTTTTCCATAGTGTGGCAAATAAAAGGAGACGTAATAATTTGATCCACTCTATTTTTATTAATGATATGGAACTGTCTGTTCAAAGGGATTTGAATGAGGCCTTTACTAGGTATTATAAGCAGATTTTTAGTTCTAAGATTAAGAGAAGGATCAATGTTAGTTTGAAGAACATTTATCCTTCTGATGCTAGGATTGATTTAGTTGATTTAGATAAGCCTTCCTCAAAGCAGGAGATTTGGAAGGCTATTAATGATATGCCTAGTGACAAAGCTCCTGGGCCAGATGTTTTTTCTACTCTTTTTTATAAACATTTTTGCGATGGTTTGAAATTTAATATTATCAATTTATTTAATGATTTTTATAATGGGAATTTGCGTTTAGGTAGTCTTAACTTTGCTAATGTTATCCTTATTCATAAGAAATTAGGCGTTAATTCTTTAAAGGAATTTAGGCCTATTTCTTTGATCAATTTTTCAGTTAAATTATTGCCAAAGTTCTAGCGAATAGGCTTAGTATCAAGATGAACGATCTTATTGATTGTTCTCAAACTACCTTTATAAAAGGCAGGAACATTGTTGATGGAGTGGCTGCGGTTCAAGAGTATATTAATGTCTATTGTAAAAATAGTTTTTCTTGTGCTATTTTGAAGATAGATTTTGAGAAGGCTTTCAATTCAGTTGACTGGGATTTTATTTGCGAATTAAGTTTAGCTAGGGGTTTTAGTGTTAGATGGATAAACTGGATCATGCTTTTGCTCAAATCTGGATGTTCTAGTATTGTTGTCAATAGGGTTGTTGGTAAGAAAATTCAATCTAAAAGAGGTCTTAGATGAGGCGATCCCCTATCATCTCTTTTATTTAATCTTGCTGTTGATGTTTTTTCTAAAATTATTAAGAGATCTGTGAGATTAGGGGTCTTAGAAATTGTTGGTAATGAGGATTTTAACAATGATCTATCGATTCTTCAATTTGTGGATGAAACTTTACTGTTTTCCTCTTATCTGCCTGAGCGTATTATTGCTTTGAAGTTTTATTCTTTATTGTTTTGAGATGTTATCTGGACTTAGGATCAATTTTGATAAGAGTTCTGTTTTGGTTCTTAATGACTTTGACAATGTTGAGAATCAAGTTGCTAACACCTTAAACTGTTCTACTATGAATTTTCCTTTTGATTATTTAGGTTTTAAAATTAGGCCTTCAAAGCTTAAATATGAAGACTGGCTTGCTATTATTAATAAGATTAATAATGGATTATATAATTGGAATAGCAGATTCCTTTCTAGAGCTGGTAGATTAGTTCTCGTCAACTCTGTGTTGTCAACTATTCCGACTTATTGGATGGTTGTTCATCGTTCTCCTCATTGGGTAATTGAGAAAATAGACAGAATTAGACGTAATTTCCTTTGGAGTGGTGATCACATTTGTAGGGATTATAAATTCTTAGTTAATTGGGAGGTTTGCTGTAGATACCAAAAGGATGGGGGTCTAGGGATCATCAATTTATATAATTTTAACTCTTCCTTATTAGCCAAATGGTTATGGAAATTTAGGAGTCCTGAAGTGACAGCTACTTGGAAGTAATTAGTTTCCAAGTTTTACTATGCTGGTGGCAGATTTATTGTGGATACTAGTTATAGTTGGATTAATAAATTATCTTATTTTTGGAACCATGTTTTGAAATGTTTTGATTTTTTTAATTTAGGTTGTAAGATGATGGTTCATTCGGGGAATATTACATTTTCTTCGCATGACTTTTGGATCTCCTAAGTGCCCATAAAATAGAATTTCGTGAGCTCTTTGAGAGTTGCTGTTTTAAGGATGCTTTAACTATGGATGTGTTAATCCCCCAAAAATCCGTACGCACATTGAGTTACAAAGACCGGGCAAAGGATACGAAATGGACATCATCAGGGTCGGCCGTGCATAATGTTATCCAAGGCAATTAAACGACTCACAATGGATAGGACGCAACCGTGCAGAGCGAGATCCAAACACCAAACCCAGGAAAAGTCAATCGTCCAGTACGGCCGAGAATAATGGCACAACATATTATGAGTAGTGCGTCTTAATAAGGATAAATGCCGTATATCATATAAAGATCACCCACAACGCGGAAGACACTTGGCTTGATGTCAAAGTTCAGCTGTACGTATCAAAGCGGGAAGTTAAGATCGCACGTATATTTGACAAACCACGCATGAGTGACAACTCCTATCACTCGTGCGTCCTTACTAATCGAACCCAACACTTTGGTCAGATACCACCTACCACTCGGTCATACGTCAGTTATTAAAAAGAGCACGCTTACATCTAAAAATGCAAGCCTTAGTCAGCCACCTCCAAGCTAAAAGGATCGTCGCCCGCTTACTCCGTGTTTATCCGTCAAAAAAACGAGCCTGTGATAGAACTGCAAAATAAGCACCCACGACATCTTAAATGATCATGTCTTCAACCAAAGTTGGACACAAATCGTGATTCAGGCACGGAGGCAAAGGTCGGTCGTTCATACTGGAACAAAGCCGCTCAAATACCAAAATAAAGCAAGTCGCCCATTTGACATAGACGAAAGCGACCTCACAACACAGATATAAGGGTGAAAGGCACCATACAAAGGCGGCAGAAGTACGAACACTCTCGAGCTAAGAAGGTTGGTCGCGCAGGGTACAAAAGGGAATTGATTCCAGTCCCGCATTTTGCTCTTATAAAGATACCAAAACAGTTCGCTCCTATAAAATCGCCCGCTCAGCTATCCAAAGCACTCGCTCCTGTGGAAACGCTCGCACACGATAACTGGATACAGCTACGGACAACTAGCTACAGATAGGCAGGGGTATGATTGCAGTTAACGGGATGAGCAACCCGCAGCCTGCATATAAAGATTTCAGATCATTTCCTGAGGGGAGCTCACCTATAAATATGTCATAGCTGCCAACATAGAGGGAATCCCAATCTTTAAAACCATAAAGTGCTGCTAAATTCTGTACTCAATGACTCCTTAAACATTCTAAAAAGAAATCATCATTTCCATGCCTCAAAGTTCCATCACTCATCTGGCCATGGCGTCAAGCACAATCTTATAATTAGGGGAAACGAAAACATCTACATTCTCAATCACTTACCCATCCTTCTCCTCTGCAGATTCTATCATTCTCTTGCAAAACTCTAGGGTTGAAATGTGTGAATGAGAGTATGTTGGTTAGACATAAAGATGTATGAAAAGAGAGAGTTGATGTATTTTGTAATCCTCATTATAAGAATGCAAACTATCTTCATAGTGGACGTAGGCCTAGTTTATGGCTGAACCACTCTAAATTTCGTCTTTGTTTAACTTCCTCGCATTTTCATTTTCAATTGTTGTTAAACACAACTCCATTTATTTCCTTACCACATTGGTGAAGTACAGCTTTAGTACCTTAGGTGTTTAGACCAATTTTGGTGTAAACATTTTGGCGCCCACCGTGGGGCCGTCTTCATAATTCCTTGCTTCAGAATTCAGCAACCTAAAAAAAAATCCAAAAATCGCTTTCCCCCTTGAAACCATGGTCGGATCAAAGAAAAGCGACCCCCTTGAAACCATGGTCGGATCAAAGAAAAGCGGCAAATCTGTGAAAGTTACTATGATCAATGAGGATAGCAATATTTATGAAACCATACCACAAACTCTGAACCAAGGGGTTGGAGAAACCCCTAGGCCGTTTATAACACGAGATGAGTTGAATGTGGTTGTAACCGGCCTGAACGAGAAAATGGACAATACGATGAAGATGATAATGGAAAGATTTGATGTCCTGACTAATGCTCAAGCCAATTTGTTGCCGCCGAACACTGTAAATAATGTTGGTGAAGAAGAGGACTCATCAGCCTCAGACCCTGGTCGACCTCACAACCTAGTGGGAGACAAGGGGGAGGCCAGCTTTGAGGACTCTAAAGCCTGATCTCCACAGCGCAAAGAAAAACGTGCGAGGCAAGTTTAATTATCCAGAGCAGAGCCTGATTATCCAAATCTTGAAAAACTCGCTTATTGTTCGCACATTGCATCAAAGAAACTTCGGCCCTATTTTCAGGCTCATCCCATCAAGGTTCTCACAGACCATCCTCTGAGGCAAGTTCTGTCCCGACCAGAGACTTCCGGGAGGTTATTAAAATGGAATATAGAGCTCAGTGAATATGACATTACGTATCACCCTCGAAAAGCGATCAATGGACAAACACTTGCTGACTTTATCGTAGAATTGACCGACCGAGGGGAGATAAAGAAGGAAGATGATGTTGAAACCAATATCCAGTGGAAATTATTTGTTGATGGAGAACGATCACCGTTCCGGGGCAGGGGTAGTCCTCGAAACCCCCGAGGGAAGATCTTTATGCTATGCACTAAGGCTAGAGTTTCCGTCAACAAACAACGAAGCTGAGTATGAAGCCCTTATCGCAGGAATAAAAATAGCAAAAGAATTACAAATAAAAGCTATACAAATCTTCAGTGACTCTCAACTCGTAGTATGCTAGATTTTGGGAGAATTCCAAGCCAAAATAGGTAACTTGCAAATTATCTCACCAAAGCCTTGGAACTATTTGAAGCTTTCGAGCATTACACCATATCTCACATTCCTAGAGAAGAAAATACCAAAGCTGATTCATTGGCAAAATACGCAAGCACGGGAGATGCACAACTGATGGGGTTAGTCCCAGTGGAAGTCCTTTCCAGCCCAAGCACAAAGCAGACTGAAATGGATTGGATCATGGAAGTAACTGATGAGCCAAACTCATGGATGTCTCCAATTAAAGAGTACCTAATCACTGGGGCACTCCCGGCTGAAGCCAAGCAGCGAAGAATTTTTTTGCGAAAAGCTTCTTTCTACCTTATTCAGGACAGACGACTATATAAACGTGGATTTTCTATACCTTTACTTCGTTGTGTTACAGAAAAGGAGTCAAAGGCGATCAAGGTGGAATTGCACGAAGGGGAATGCGGAGGTCATACCGGTACACAAACTTTGGCTAAGAAAATCCTACGATACGGTTACTTCTGGCTAGATATCAATAAAGATTCCATGGCCTACACTAAAAAATGCGACAGATGCCAAAGATTTGCCAAGATTCCAAGGATGTCGTCTACAGCTATAACCCACATGGTCAGCCCATGGCCATTCGCTATCTGGGGCATCGACCTCATAGGAGCCCTTCCCACTGCAAAATCCGTTTTTAAATATGCAATTGTCGTCGTTGATTACTTTACAAAATGGGTTGAAGTAGAACCATTGGCCACTATAACTTCGAAGAAAGTTATTAACTTTGTCTTGAAAAATATCATATGCAGGTTTGGGGTACCACAAAAGATAATCACGGACAAAGGGACCCAATTTGAAAGTGAAGAGTTCCAAGACTTGCGCCAATTATAAAATCCAAAAAAGCTTTTTAGCAGTCACTCACCCGCAAGCGAACGTGCAGGTGGAACAAGTAAATAAAATCATCAAGATGACCATTAAGAAACGGCTAGGGAAGTTTAAAGGTGGTTGGGTAGATGAACTCCCGCTGGCATTATGGGCATATCGCACCACACATAAAATCGCAATAGGGCATACTCCCTTTTCTTTATCTCACGGCTCTGAAGCAATGATACCAGTGGAGCAGGAAGTCCCCACCCATAGAAGGATATACTTCAACCACAAAGAAAACGAGAAGATACAGCTCGAAGCCCTTGACTAGCTTGAGGAAAGAAGAAAGGAAGCCAGAACTCAGAGTAGCCGCACATCAAATAAGGGTGGCGAGGCATTTCAATTCAAAAGTAAAACATAGGACTTTCAAAATTGGAGACCTTGTTCTGAAGAAGATAATGACCGGTACTGGGGTTTTTGGACCCAATTGGGAAGAGCCTTATGTTTTTAAGTCAAAAACTCCAGGATGGTACCTTCAAACTTACTACCACGGATGGAAACCAGATTCCACGAGCATGGAACAACGAGCATATTTGTCATTATTTTTTATAACATGTTGTTTAAATACGTAAAAATGCTGTAAAGATTTACAAGAATTTCACATTTGAATGATCTTCATAAAACGAATGAATATGGAGTTCTGTTTACATGTACAAATCGCTCATTTACAAGCTCCTACTAAAAGGTGATTTCTTTGTGTAGGCAAACAAGTGACCAGGGGGCACCAACCCAAGGAGTGCCGACTTTCATCAGGAAATACCGAATCTTTTAACACATGACCAACAAAAGGCTTGGTACCAGATCAAAGAAGTCAATGGTGGGATGAAAGCAACTCAAAAAGTCCCACGGTTAAAATTGCCAAGCCCATAAAAAACACCTTCTTAGGTGCAGGATACGGGTTCTCCGACTTGAGAAAAAAACTCGACGAGGTGAACCAGTGTCTGTTTCGTAGGGCAAGGCATAAAATCAGAAAAAACCGACATGTCCCAAAAAAGGAAAAAGAAAATTGCCAATCCAAAAAAAATGGAGGGCACCTTGTTAGGTAAAGGGCACGAGTTTTATTCCTTTTGAGTCAAACTCGATGAGATAAACTAGTGTCCGCTCCTCGGGATGAAGCATAAAAAGGGGAAGGATCAAACATGCTGAAGGACCAGCACAAAGCAGAAATCTCAACCGAAAGGGGGTATCCATTCTTGTTCTTTTTTGTTACCCAAGTCAAACAAAGCCAAGATTGGATTACAACATTGAAACTAAAGTCCTCCCATAGGGGCATGCATTAAAAATGCATCCAGAAATTACCATAACATACATACAAATAGATATTTAATAAAAAAATCTAAATGGCTTAATTGCCAAAGTTAAAAACAACGAGAAACTCACCAGTCAAGAAAAATACTAAAAACTGGATGATCCCAGTTTAATAAAACCTTAATAAGACAAATTGGTAACGCTAACAATCGTAATAACATACGACCAACCCGTAATACGATACTAATGTACGATCGACCCGTAATACGATACTAATGCACGATCGCAAAAAAAAGTGTTGATGAGAAGGACAAAGAGACAAGGTGTGACAGACAGAGACACAAAGAGCATCGCAAAGCCAGCAAAACAACTATACATCAAGATCACAAAAGTGTCAAAGATCAACACAAGTCACAAACCAACATAACATCACAAGCGAGGGCCGGCACTCGCTTACACAACCGGTCTTAAATTTCAAAAAGCAAAACAACCAAAGATATGAAAAGGAGACTACAGTTCTCTGACCTTCCTTGGCCTACCTACCTTCCTCTTAGTCTGAGAAGAATAGGATGGAATTTCATCAGCATGTTTAGGAACCACTGATTTGACATCCGTTGGGGCGAAAAAAAGCAACCACACTATATTTGGACCTAAGAGCATGGATCAACTTCGCCTTATCATCTACTAGAATAGAGATGCGCTCGAGATTGTCCTTGTGAATCTTTTGGAGGTCGCAGGCCAACGTATGCCAGCCATTCATCCGCTTCACAGAATGATTTTTCAGCAAATCCATCTGCTTTCCAAATTGATGCACAGCAGTCTCGAGACGGGCCAACATCTGACCTTTTGCGACAATCATGTCACAAGAAAAAGTCTGAGAGTCAGATGGAGAAATATCCACATTAGAAGGTACTCCCTGTAAGCTCCACCCCCGGAACCGCTTAGCAAGCCTAGGATTGCATGGTCTAGGAGCATAGCGCGGCCTACTAATGATAGTTTAAAGCTCTGTATGAGAAGGAACGGAAGGAGTATTTATAGACGGTTGACCAGTTGACTGAATCTCGTCTGTCGGGATATCCAAATCAAAGAATTTTTCCCATCGAGGTTGCTCTGGAGATGAAACCATCCTGCAAATGGATCAGGGAATAACCATGAGGTCCAAAGGAAGAACGAACATAAGTTAGAATCGACAAACCTATGTTATACGAAATGGCGATAGAAGGAAACACAAAGTTTTTCGGTTGAGAAACCTTGTTGAAGGAAAATGAGAGAAAAATTGAATGAGGAATATAAATAAGGGGGAAGATTAAAGGACACACATCAAAAGCATTTCTCGCCACGTCAGCCCAACACTCGATTACAGAAATAAGTGTCCCGTCAGAATCCAGTTGGCATGATCACTTCCCCGTGATTTAGCCATTTACAATGATGACAAGATAGTTCAAGCGTCTCACCCAAAGAAAACGACACCAATCAACTCCAATGAAGCAATCTTAATCTCTGCACGAACGACCCTCCGACAAACCAAGGGAAACCTACCAAGCCACATTGCGATCAGCCATGTCGAAGCCAGTAATTCCTTGATAAAAGGAAATTACGGACTTCGAGGGGCAAATGTTAATCCCCCAAAAATCCATATGCACATTGAGTTACAAAGACCGGGAAAAGGATACGAAACGGACATCATCAGGGTCAGTCGTGCACAATGTTATCCGAGGCACTTAAACGACTCACAATGGATAGGATGCAACCGTGTAGAGCGAGATCCAAACAACAAACCTAGGACAAGTCAATCGTCCAGTACGACCGAGAATAATGGCACGACATATTATGAGTAGTGTGACTCAATAAAGATAAAGGTCGTATATCATATAAAGGCCGCCCACAACACCAAAGACACTTGGCTTGATGTCAAAGTTTGGCTGTACGTATCAAAGCGGGAAGTCAAGATCGTGCGTATATTTGATAAACCACGCATAGGTGACAAATCCTATCGCTCGTGTGTCCTTACTAATCGAACACCAACACTTTGGTCAGATACCACCTGCCGCTCGGTCATATGTCAGTTATTAGAAAGAGCACGCTTACATCTAAAAATGTAAGCCTTAGTCAGTCACCTCCAAGCTAAAAGGATCGTCGCCCACTTACTCCTATTTATCCGTCAAAAGACCGAGCTTGTGATAGAACTGCAAAGCAAGCACCCACAACATCTTAAATGACCGTGTCTTCAACCAAAGTTGGACGCAAATCATGATTCAGTCCTGCATTCTGCTCTTATAAAGCTACCCAAAGTGTTCGCTCTTATAAAGTCGCCCACTTAGCTATCCGAAGCACTTGCTCCTGTGGAATCGCTCGCACACGACAACTGGACACAGCTACAGACAACTGGCTACAGATAGGTAGGGGTATGATTGCAGTTAATGGGATGAGCAAACCGCAGCCTGCATATATAGATTTTAGATAATTTCCTGAGGGAAGCTCACCTATAAATACATTATAGCTGCCAACATAGAGCGAATCCAAATCTTTAAAACCACAAAATTCTACTAAATTCTGTCCTCAATGACTCCTTAAACATTCTGAAAAGAAATCATCATTTCCATGCCTCGAAGTTCCATCACTCATCTGGCCATGGCGTCAAGCACAATCTTATAATCAAGGGAAACGAAAACATCTACATTCTCAATCACTTACCCATCCTTCTCCTCTGCAGATTCTATCATTCTCTTGCAAAACTCTAGGGTTGAAATGGGTGAATGAGAGTATGTTTGTTGGACATAAAGATGTATGAAAAGAGAGAGTTGATGTATTTTGTAATCCTCATTATAAGAATGCAAACTATCTTCATAGTGGACGTAGGCCTAGTTTACAGCTGAACCACTCTAAATCTCGTCTCTATTTTAACTTACTCGCATTTTCAATTGTTGTTAAACACGACTCCATTTATTTCCTTACCACATTGGTGAAGTATAGCTTTACTACCTTGGGTGTTTAGACCAATTTTGGTGTAAACCGGATGTTTATAATTATAATTTAGATCCTCCTTGGGCTTTTACTTTTGATAGTATTTTAGAAGGGATAGTGTTCTGGCAATTTGCTTTATTGCGAGCTAAGTTGACTTTGTACCATTTGGATAATAATGGTGATAACATATATTGGGGATTAGATAAGAGTCTTCAGCATACTTCTAAATCTATGTATAAGTTTCTTAATTTTTCTGGGTTTCTTTGTTTTTATTTATGTATCTCTGGAAGATTAATTCTCCGTCGAAAGCTAAATTTCCTATGTGGTTGATTATTCATAGGAAACTCAATATAGTGGAGCATTTAAAGAGGAAAAATATTATCTTTGATGTTGAGTGTTGTTTTTGTAGTATCTGGGATGAGAATGTTGATCATTTATTTTTCTCTTGCTCTTTTACTTATAATATTTTAATTATGGTTGTTAGAATCTTTGCTTTTAACTGGTCCAGCTCCTTTAGTAACTGTGAATATTACTGGATTTGCTTCAGATTTTATTTAAACTTCAAACATAGATATGTGTTGGATTCTTTAATTACTATTATTAGTTGGTATAGTTGGTTGGAGAGAAATCGGAGATTGGTCCATTCTAATTTTATCTCTTTTGATAAATTAATTATTAGAATTGTTTCTTTTAATCTGGATTGGATGTCTAACTCTACTATAAGTCGATTAAAGATTTACGGTTTGAGAGATATTTGAATAAGGTTAGATTTAATTTGAGTTATTTTATTAGATTAAATATGTATTTTAGTCATAATAGAATTTGCATTTGTTATTGATTTCTGTTTTTGCTCTTTTCTGTCTTTCTTTGCTTTCTTTCGTTCTCATATATATATATGTATTTATATATATATATATATATTCTTAGATATATATATATATATATATATATATATGTATACACTCATATATATATATATATGTGTGTGTGTGTGTGTGTGTGATGGTAGCTTATGTTTTTGGCTAGTCTCTTTCAAGTCACAGGTTGTTGATTTTAGCTGAGGAGCTTTTTGGAGAGCTGTTTTTGGGATATTGAGCATATATGCTTTGGATTGTCTAGTGTGAAGTTTTGGAGTTTTTAGTAGAGTGATTCCTTTCTTTTGTATTCTTGTATATGGTTTGGAGTGACTTAAGTATTATGTAGGAGTATATATACTTCTTTATCGGGTGGTGGCCTTGCCGGAACTTGATATTGAACTATGATGGGCGGTGGTTTATCCGTAGCTCATCTATCTACTAATATATGCATACATATAGTCAAATCTCGTGTTGCTTTTTGTTTTTTAGATTTGTTGACATATATTGTAGACTATTTTTTCTTTATATATATATATATATATATGTGTGTGTGTGTGTGTGTGTGTGTGTGTGTGTGTGTGTATGTGTGTGTGCACGCTCTCTTCCTTGTGAAGATCACACATTTTTTGCTTCAAAAAAACATATGAATGAAATGGCTTATTATTAAAGTGTACTTAAAATTGATGTTAATTTAATAAGCATAATTCTATGATTGTATGGTGGCCTCATAAATAGGCACAATTTATTGTAATTATATGGTTCTGTGGTGGCCTCATAAATAGTCATGATTCCATGGTGGCCTCGTATATAGGCATAATTCTACTGCTATAGGGCTCAAAATCAAAGGGGGTTTGGGTCAAGAAACAAAATTAGAATAATTGTTTTTTGGGCATGCATACCAGCATCATTCCCTTATCACAGATAGTCTCACATGATGGAAGTGGCTTAGGAATGCTTATGTTAGCTAGGTAGTTAGATGGTCCAAATAGAGGTGGGTACGAGTGCGTTTCGATGGTATCCGAGCATGTAGTAATACTAGCTTGGGAAACTAAGACACTATAACATCTGTGGTGATGACTGTGTCTTTACCGATGGGTCAGACCTGTAAGTCTGAGATCCATAATGGCATAAGTCACTGCGTACTATGGTTTATTATCAACTGATCGATGAGTAGTATTTAACAATTATCCTAGTTATGATTATCATTTTCAGTAATCATGAAAGTGTAAGCAATCAAGTAACTAGGTGAATTATATAAACAATCAAATGAATTTATACTTGTATAGTTCAGTATATATCTTTATATTCCAGTATGTCCACCTTTATACTTGTCCATGAACACTTACCTTACAAGACAATAGAATTATTATCCTACCTATTTCTTTTTATTATCAATCATGCTAATAATTATACAGGTCACTGACTTTATGTCTGACCCACTCCTCTTTCTTCCCTTTTCTTTCCCCTGACTTATAGGGACGTAATTTACTGATGTCAGCAATTTTGGGGGATTTAAGCCAGAGATCCTATTTTCTTCCGTTACATGACAGCTTAATTGTTGTAGTCCGAATTTAAACTAGAGAGAAAAATTGTTTATTTGTATATTGTGATTAGCGCTAAATTATTTGAGACTAATGCTTTGCATTAGACTTATCATATGTAAAGTATTGTTTTGTAATGACAAGTTTATGGAAAAATAGTGTTTCCACTAATTTTTTTATGTCTTGTATATTTTAGTCTTTGTAATTTGTTTCTTTGTACCTACAACTCTCTAGATTCCTTAGTATGGCCATAATTGGGGATATTAAGGGGTACGGGGTGTTACACAAAATGTCTACTAGCTTAACATCCCACTTCTGGCTAGTTCTAATTCTTTCGATAAGGGTAGGTATGATGAATAAACTTGCCAACATTTCAGGCTCTAACTCACAACGAGGCCTGAAATAAAACCCAGTCAATCACTCTAGCTGCTTACACCCTAGAAACATAACTCTAGGTCCAATATGAATCCTACTTAATGCATATTCCACTGCGTTACCCTTTCATGGAGTATAGGAAATACCGAAATCATAGGAGGTCAGAAACTTTGACTATCTCTGTTGTCGAATGTTAAGATCCTTTTGAGGTAAAAGACATTTCAATGATTTATGATCTGTAAACGACTCAAACTTTTCGCCCAACAAGTAATGCCTCCATATATTAAAGTAAAGACAATCGCCGCTAACTCTAAATCATAAGTAAGGTAATTTCCTTCATGCAACTATAGTTGTCGACTAGCATAAGCGAAAACTCCTCCTGTCAACATCAATACATCACCAAGTCCTGTACCACAAGCATCCGTGTACACATTCATCTCTTCATTCTTACTAAGAGTAACCAATACTAGTGCACTCATTAATATCTCTTTCAAAACAACAAAAACATGCTCGCACAGTGCATCCCAATCAAAAAACCTAATCTTCTTCATTAAGTTATTCAACGATGCAACTATCTTGAAGAAGTCTTGATAAATCATCTATAATATCTAGCTAGACCAAGGAAACTCTAAATATCCATAGCGTTCTTAGGTTGATTCCAATTTTGAATTGTTGCTATCTTCACGGGATCCATTTCTAGCCCTTTCAGGATACTACATGACCCAAGAATCTCAATTTTTCCTTCTAGAAATGACATTTAGATAATTTGAATTTCAGCTTAAGTACAACCCTCAAGTATGTCTTATGTTCCTCTTCCGTCCTAGAATACATAAGAATATCATCCATGAACACAATCAGTTGATCTCTGAATACCATATTGATAATCCACAAAATAAGCCAGTGCATTAGTCAGTCCAAGCGACATAATTAACCAATCCCTGATGGTGTCCTTAAAAGAAGTTTTCAGCATGCTATCATTTATCACACTCAATTGATGTAATCCCATAGCCAAATCCATATAGGAAAACACCTTTGCCTTAAGCAGCAGATTAAACAAGTCATCAATCCTCAGTAATGGATACTTGTTTGTCTTCTTCACTCCATCAGCTCATGATAACCCATACATAGTCTATACGAGCCAGCCGCCTTATTCGTGAACACAACAGGTGCACGCCATTCAGATATGCTTCTTCAAGGGAATTCTTTCTTTAGTAGGCCTTTAGCCTGCATCTCGAGCTTCTTCTTGTCTCTTCGTTCTATCTATCTTATCTATATAACAATAGGTCTGGCTCCATCTACCAAATCAATCCTAAACTCAATCTCACAATGCGGTGGTGATCCAGCAACTTCCTCGAAGATATCTGGATACTCACAAAAAATAAGCGCAAATGATAACCATCATGTGGAGGCCCAAGCGAATATAAATAGATGATTATTGCATTGTCCCCTAGTACATAGTCAAGTACGATCCCTCGCCCACTCTCCACCTTCTAGATCATCATCTTAAGCCTTTCACAATCCACAATAGCCATATGCTTCCTAAGCCAATCTATACCCAAGATAATCTCGAACCCTGCAATGTTCAAGATAAAACAACCACATGCATAAGAGCACATGCATAAGAGCATCCATGACTTGATAGAAAAAGACCATGATGAATCATACAAAGATTAGTAGACTCTCTTACTGGGTCATTCACAAGCACAAAATCATTTACAATTTTAGATCCAATCTACACACTAAATCGCTACTGATATAAGAATATGTAGCTTGAGTATCAAATAAAACTTCAACAGAAACGTATCTGATAGAATTCATAATTCATTGCACCATGAAGTTTTTCCCCTTCTCCTTAGCATCTCGTGCACTAGAAAAGGTAGGAACTACAACCCCAAATATAAGCCTTCTGCACTTGTTTGTCCTTCATAGGTTATGGGCAATCCTTCTTCAAATGTCCAACATTGTCATAGTCAAAGCACTTTTTCTCACCTGTATTAGTTGGACACCTACTAGCATAGTGCCCTTTCTTATGGCAAGTGAATTAGACAACCTCATTCACTTCTTTCTTCTTATTAGGCCCACCCCTGGCTTGTTGCTGCTTCTTTTTTCCATTCATTTATTTTTATTACCTTCACTTCTCTGATACGGCTTTGGTATCCCAGCAACCTCACAAGCAACTTTCTTTGGGAACATACCCTCGTGCCTAAGTTCTTTCTCTATCGATTTCTCAAACGAATCCTCAATATTGTATGTTAGATTCTCCTCTTAGCGCTCATCCAATCACATATTGAATTTATCATTCTTCTAGTAAGGAGTTTCAATAAAAGGGCGTCCATTTGGAGAGAGATTCAAATTCAGATGACATACACTAAGACTGTGTTATCCCCTTATTTCAGCTCGGAAAACTTCTTAAACAAGATAGACTTCTGGACCATAAGAATAAACTTGTTTTCTAATCTAGTCTTAAATTCATCCTAAGCAATCTGATGGGGTAATAAGAACGTTGAAGCTCCACCAACTCATGGCTCCACCTCAAATCCGCTGAGAAGCAAGCTTCCTCTTTATAACATCATCAATCACTAAGTCTCCAAAAAATAAGCATAAGTGTCCAAACACTCCTATACCTCGATAGAAAACTCAGACCTATTGAATGGCCTGCCTCCTAACGTATAAAAATTCTTGCATATCTTTGCAAAGTCCATATGTGGTACCGGCACAAGAGTACCATCTCAATCTACTACTGCTTTAGGGGCATATTGAGCTCTTCCCACGACCGATGCCTTCATGGTATCAAACATAGCTTGGTATTCAAGAGTTTCTATCCCCAATCCAACTTCACAAGCTACCCCTTATCCATGTTCCTAGCTACATTTCTAGTGGTTCAACTCTTCTTGAATCTATAACAAGAATAGTCAATCCTAACTCAAGAAATGTAGTAACGGTGCTCAAGTAAGGGCAACTATATATATCGTATAGATTCTGTAGTCTACAAGCATGTCTCTCTTACGCATATACATCCAAATTATTTAGTTAAATTGTGTAGCCAAATCTTTGATATTAAGTGCGATGACCACCCCATACAACTTGCATGTAAATAAGGAAATAGCGCATCATGTGCAAGCCAAGCTGATATGAGCCGGCCATCAAGAGTGATAATCAAAACCAGACTTGTCATAGGTCCACCAACTCACCTAACTTGGTTTTTTGTTCACAAGACTAATACATTAGTAGCAATTTCTCTTATTTGTGTTTCTCTTGTATCTTCTTTTTCATGTTTGTTCTAAAATTTTATTTAATGATATCTTCTTCGTTGTAAATCCATTTTCTGCAAACCATAAGTCTAAATTGATCAGAAAATTGCCACGAATGTAATGATGCTAGTTCCATGATCAAATTCTAAAAAATTAATTATTTTATTTTATTATTTAATTTAAAAAAGCGAGATGTAACCATAGTTTTATGCATAAAGCTAGTAAATAATTTCCCACTATAAATAGTCAAAGATATGCACAAATGAAATATTAAAATGTGAACTTACCCATTTAAAAAAGATAACCAAAACCCCTTTTAGTCTGTAACATGTGTTCCCGCTGCCACTTACAATTTCCAAAGCAATTGCTCCAAAGTTGTATATATATTTGCTTTCGCTATTAGGTATCCTAGCATTGCATATTTAAGAAATAAATAACCACTGAAAATAGAACTAATATTGTCACAAGTTAATAAAAGAATGAACACGTAGCTTGAAATTTCCTACTATAGAGACTTAAATGGTTCCAGCAATTTGAGTGCTAATATGAGTGATCATCTTCGTTAAGCTTCATCAATCCAAAGTTAAAAATTTTAGCCTTGAGTTCTTTATCAAGCAATATATTTTTATGCACCATCTTTCCAAGTGTGTGCGCATTAATTATGTTTCATATATATATATATATATATATATATATATATATACACGAACATAAATACATACATACATACATATATACAGACATATCGTTATCAAGACATAACTGATAGTCTACATATTTTTCTTTCTATTTTCAAAACTATGCGCGGTTGATGGATATCATAAATAAAAAAATATTAAAAATAAATCTTAAATTTGAAGACAATGTCGTTGGTAGAAAAAATTAAGAAACAGTTTGGTTATAAACTGGTTATATTGTCGAATTAACAACACATAAGGCTTCTAGTTGATAAAGACATATATGACCTACATTGAAATGTCAAATGTTGTATACTAGCAAGTGCTTTATTGCAATCAAATAGAGATGTACCCCCCTAAAAATATAAACTAAGCAGTGTAAGCTGTGAAATAAGTATTATTATATGTATAAAATTTACTTTTCTTTTTACTATGGAATTAGCTTTGCTTACCCTACGCCGTCACATTGCAATATTAATCAGCCTTTCGTTTCCACAACCCATTTCAAGGATCAAAGTGGAACATATGCAAAAATGACTGACAATTTTTCAGATAAATGTTAATTGCATATAGATATTAATGTACCAATAATCCTACAAACTTAAAATCGGTATCACCTTAACATTTTTCTTGTGATTAATCATCATGTTTAATTTACTAATGAAGAAAGACCTAAAAACAAAAATTAAGCATGATGCTTAATTAAAGTTCGGTGGGGGGGAGAATGAGTATTCATTCACTTCTTTTATTGGTTAGTTTAAACAAAAAGCCCACATTTTGCACCAGAGTTAAGAGTAAATAGTATATTTTAAGTGAACACAAGTTCATGCTTCAAGAAAAATCAACTTTCATATGATAAAGTTATTTTTGAATTAACGCAACTACTACCTAACTAATGAAGGAAATACACACACTGACGAAGTAAATGCATACATTAACCTCTACTTTTTCTCATTCTTCATGGTGAGGTTGCCAAACATGTTGTGTCTAAAGGAATAAGGCTATGTTACCAGTACTTGATTCATGATGCTGTGTTATTTTTAAATGTTTTGTATAATTTAAGGGTGGCTTTATTTTGTATTCTTATGATGTTTAGTGCTTTATTTTGTGTAGAATGAAACTTTTTATTAGAAAATTCTTGTTTTGCTCGAGCAAATTGCTAAATAATTTGTACTCTATAGTTGAAATGGGAAAGAATTTGAAATATTAGAGGTCAATTATATTAAATGACATTTTTATTCAGAACTAAATTAAAGAATCACATTTTGTAATGCCATCTGAATTGGTCATTTTTATTGAATTCAAAATCATAAATTGCTTGTTGTTAGTGTGGTTATGAGCTTGTGAGGTTCTATCAAAATGTATATGATATTATTTTAAACTTCTCTTTTAAAGTAATCTAAGGCGAAGAAGTTTATTTCACAATTCAATTTATTTCTTATGGATATCTTTTTGCTCTTTCAAACTAGACAATCCAATGTTTCATATGTTTCAGTGCTTAACTAATAACATAGCACAGGGAATCTTTTTGATTGTGAATGTTTTATTGTAAAAAAAATCATGTTGAAAGCGTAAATTTGCACTTACTTATTGGAGTATATAATGTTGACGATGATAAAGTAATATAAGACTAATCACTCCAAGACACGAAAAATTTGCTATCTTTCAAAAATATTTCACCCTATCCTTATCACAGCAGGTTGATTGAAAATCTTCTTTCAAGATACAATGAAGATTATTTATGCAAGTTGGGATTACTTGCACTGGTCAAAAAGCACTCAGAAATGAATTTGATGATGTAGATGATTTAAAATTTCGAGAAAGACTTAAAAAGTGAAGTCTGTGTTGATGGAATGCACTGTTATTATAACAGTCCCGTATTTTTAACGGTCGAATAATTAATTTATTTAATTATTTAAAAATGGTTTAGTAATTTTAAATGGTTTAACTTTAATAATATTGAATATTTAATTAATATTAATAATTAAATAATATATTTAATTTTCAAAATTTTCAGAAATAGTATAATTCGCAATATTATGTGATTAATATGTTTTAACTAATTTAATTCAGTTTAGAATTGAATTATAATAACGATTATATTTAATAAACAGCATTATAACGTATAAATTATATTATAATTATAGTCGAGCTTGAAATGGCGTGGCAATTCGTAATTTGGCGATTCAAAATTTGAACGAATATACATAATCCGTTTTAAGTCGAATTTCTATGAAACAAGAAACGTTTGGAGCTGGTGAACTATATTTTTCTAGTGGAAGAGAAAAACCGAGATGTCGTCATGTAGATTATGAGTTATGTCCAAATCAAATTTTTGAAAAGTCGCTATGGAATTCCTTTATAATTTATAACGATTTATTTATATTATAAAAGGATTTTTAATATAAATTGAATACTGATTTAATCTGGATTTGAAATGTCGAGGTATAAATTCAGATAGGAACAGTTTGGAGCTATATGATATTCTATGTGAATATATACGATAATATTAGTTTTTAATTATTTTTAAATATATTAATATTTAAATTGGTTTATTTAGAGCTTTAGAAAATAGCCATTTTTGCAAACGACCTCCGTTTTTGATGAAACTAACTTTGTTCGATTCGAAATATTAAATTATTGTTAGCTTTCAATTTTCATGATTTTTGGAGTCCATATGTGACCGTGCGGGATTTTAATGTGAAAAACAGTCGATAATTTGACTTTAAAAATACGTTGTGTGAGCAAATGGACTTGGAATTCGACGAAACAAGTTTCGTTGGGTCCGTAATGTCAAACTGTAGTTGTATGTCAATTTCCGTCGAAATTGGGAATAATATGTGATCATATGGATTTTTAGCAAAGCATATAGACAACATTAATATATAAATTAATTAAATAATGTATGAAACTTGCCTTAGAAGCTAAAACTATCCCTGTATATACCCCCCTTAACATTCCTTAACCCTAACTCCATCATTCTGTAGTCAAAAACATGAGCCGCCATATTTTGTTTATCTCCAGTAAGAAAATTCATCTTTGGAAATTCATTTAAAATCATATAAATTCTTATAAATCCCAAAACCTTGATTTTTGGAATGGGAGGGTTGAGTTCTACAAGCCGTGTAAAATGTAGAGGTTGCGCAACAATTTTCGTGATATCCCAATTACACGCAACGGCCTAGGGTTCGAGAATGAGTGATGTTTAAGCTTTAAATCCTGTTTTGGAGTTCGATTTTGGTCTCACTATATCATTTTGTGGTTGCTTGCAAGTTTTCAAGGAGATCGGTGAAATTCTGGTTCGGACGTTTTATTGTAGTGCATGTATCGCGATTTGTAAGGGTTGAGAACGGATTTGGGTTGGCGTGATCGAGTTTAACATGGATGGGATGGACTCAAAGTGGACGAGAAGAGAAGTGTAGCTGTGAAGTTTGTTTTGATTTTAGTTGAGTGGAGAAAGAGAGTGGAGGAGCAAAGTTGGTCGGCTATGGCCATTATCAGTTGTCGGGTTCGAACTGGCAATTGTAGGATAAAGAGATTAGCAGCTAATATGGTTATTTAGGGGTAATTAAAACTTAATTAATCATATTAATATTGTTTAAATTATGTACAAATCTTGTAAAATCATAACTTTGTCATACATAATCCAAATTGGACGAAACATGACCCGTTGGGATCGTATGGACGAGGGCTACACCATGGAATTGGTTGGAGTGAATTGGAGTTCGTTCCAATTTATTGCAAAATAAAACGTCCGTCTGAATCAAATATAGTTAATCATTATTTAATGATAACCGTCCAATTTGAGTAAATTCCACTACTTTTCACAGTTTATATTTTTATAACGTGTTTTTAGAATTGATAAATGTTGATTGATTGCTATGTGTTGACTGTTTGGATAAACTGCTAATTGATTGGTTGAAATTATAGATCTAGTTATATATATAGCATTAATTAAATATTGATTCTGTTTATCAAAATATTTCATATTGAAATGAAATTGATGTTAATTATATTGTTTAACATCTGTGGATGCTGGGAAACATGTTAGAGGGATCCTACTGGATTCCTCAATATTTTTAATATTGATTTCTTCTTCTTTATATATCGTGATATATGATATGATATTTTTAATACTATTTTTTTCTTCATATATTGTGATATATACCTCTAGTGGTCCATGTTGGTCGCACTGCCTCAATGAGTAAAATGGGGTTCGATCCTTGTTTTGGAGATTCTGGCCAATTTCGATCACTATATATCAAAATGAACTCACCGTTGGATTCGTATGATTGAACACTACAACTTTCATTTAGGATCCATCGCCAAATGTCGCACGAATCGAAAACCTCCTAAATCCAGTCCCAGTTTCACGTTTTTCCAGCTTTTACCAAGATTTCCCGTTGATCCGAGCACTATTTGAAAAACAGACACTTGCTATTAGTTTGTATCGTCGAGACTTTCCCAACAATATATAATTCAATAGGATTGGAGACATTTGAGTTGTTGATCATAATTTGATTTGCAAATCACCATTAAAATGAGATTAGTTTTGGATTTTGGGATTAGGGTTGAGAAAATACAATAGAGGTTGTTGTTAGGGTATGTAGCACACATTTATATCGATAGGTATGTGAGTTTAGCTATATAAACCCGTTTGGTCCTAATGACTGCACAAGTTCAAAAAAAGACACATTTCAACTCTAAACAAAACTATAACATTCTATATATCAAAAGTGAGGTTATAAATATTTCTAAACGTAACGGAATAAGTCTCAAGTCCTAAATCCATTATATTTAGAAATTAGCTTTAAAAATCAAATTATTCCAGTTTTAAGTTCTGTAAATCGATTTCTACGCATTTTGAGCTCGCACAATCAAACGACAAATCGGATGTCTACGAGATTTGAAATCTAAAAGTAATTAATCATTACGGATTGTATAAAGTTTGTTTCATTGAAATACTAGAAAATTTGAAGAATGTCTAATTTTTTTTCAAACTGTTAATCGATACGCGTTTATATTGCGCACAATCACATAACAACTCTAATTGACATGAAACTTAAAATCCTACAATAATTTACTATTTCAGATCCAATGAAACTAATTTCAATAAATTCTGAGATCATTTGCAAAATGTATTATTTCAATAGGTTTATTAAAATATATTTTTGTTTGTTCACTTTTTAATTCAATTTAAAAGTTTATTAACTTATTCAAATAAATATAGAATTCAAATTAACTTTATAAATCAAATTTCATTTATTTTGTATTCAAATTTTGATTAAGTTTGGATTTCAAATATACATTAATTAAATCAATTTCGTTCTAATATTTTAATATTAAGTCCAAATTGGAATATTTAACGATACAAACTAAATCATAGCTAAGTTTACAATCAATGCAGGTTACCATTGTTAAAAACCATTGGAATTCATTACTTAATTCATTAAATTAAGTTTACATCATAAAACCACATAATCCAATCATTAAATTTTATTTTTAAAAATAATTATAATTAAAATCATATTAAAATTAAAAATTTAAATGTTAAAAAATTACGGGTTGTTACACTCTTCCCCACTTAAAACTTTTCGTCTTGGAAAAAGCGTGGTATGGAAGTTGTTAATTAATATATATAATAACATAATTTCTTATTCAACTTAGAAACATTTAAATTACATAGGTATTTTAAAATAGATTTGAAAAATCCAAATTTCCATAAAATTTTCTAAGTTTTAATTTTCCAAATTTTTTTTGGCAGAGTCTCCTTTATACGACTAGGTCCGGAGAACAACAATAAACACTATCACAAATATACATCTCATCTCAATGATGAGGTATCCCAAAACATGGGGAAACAATATATAATACCAAAATATGATATATAATCCAAAACACATACCTTTCACTTGCGTTATTAGCAAGTTAGCTTATTTTTAAACAAGCAAATGCAAAACTATGCGAAAGCAGTTGCAGAAACATTAAAATGCCATCAGTACCTACTAAAACCCTCAACATGCAAATAAGAACATATATATAAAAGAAATAAATTGATACATGAATAACAATCACATATGGAATAACAAATACAGCCAAAGAACCAAATAAATCATCCAAACTATCATATTCATCCAACCAAATCACAATTTCAAGTTTGGAATGTAAATATATTATTTATACAATTTCGTTTGGTTCATTCCATTTGTAAACAATTCACATTTCCAAATGTCAATATTTTAGTTGAGTAACCTTATTATAAGCATAATCTATTTCATATACGTTTATAATTCATTTGGCAGTTATTCTAAATTTCAACAACTCTAATATTAGCTAAGTGTATAAACACTAATATGCTCATTTTACTCAACTCAATTGGTTCAAAAAAAATTCAAAATCCATTTTAAACTTATTACTTCTCAAATTTCATATTTTATACTTCGATTTCATTAATATTTTTGTTTTTAAATCGCAAACTACTAAACCGCGATTTTTTTGAGAATTTGATTTACACATAACTAAATATGTAACAACCCGAAAAATCAGAACTAATTTAAAATTTTTATTTTGGCAATTTTGATCAATTTTGAATGTTTAAAATGAATTATTTTAAATAATAACGATGATAAATTTATTTCAAATAGAATTAGAACATATATATTTATTTGAATCGACGTTAGAATATAAATATATATATTTTAATTATAAAAGGAATTGAAAATGGCACGGTAGTTTGAAAATTCGATTTCAAATTTCAAATGAATGTACAAGATTCAAAATAAACCTGATTTTAGCGAAACCAAAAATATTAGAATCTATTTGAAAATATCTTTCCAATGAATCCGAAAAATTCATAGCGGGAATAAAAAGTTATGCCCAGTTGAAAATTCAGAATAGTCGCTATGGAAAATATAGCCATTAAAAATGGAAATTTTGCAAACGACCTCCGTTCTTGACAAAACCACTTTTGTTGGATTCGGGATGTCAAGTTATTACTAGATTCCAAAATTCATAATTTTATGAACCAATATGTGAGTGTGGCAAAAGAAAACGTGTTTTGTCAGTTTCATCCTATTTGGATCGACCAGAAAATGACCATTTTTCAAATAGTCTCCAAATTTGAGGAAATTAGTTTTGTTAGGACCGTATTATCAATACGAAGATAGAAATAATTTTTTAGGAATTTTTAGAGTTAGTATTTGGCCCCGGTAAATTGAAATGTACGTTTAAAATTCAATATATAGATTTATATTTAATTTCAATGAAAACTGATCGTAACAGCCGAACTGGCTCACGATACATATCCTATTGTGTTCTAAATGAGGGTAATTAGCTATGGGTAATAGTCGTTGGGTCTCGTTTGGAATTTGAGCAAGAAAATTACTTTTTGAAAAATATATATATACATATATATATATATAAGAGGTTTGACCGGGGAGTCAAAACCCTCATTCGCTCTTTCTCGCGATCAATGCGAGAAACCGTAGCCCCCCTTCTTCAAAAATCATGACACCCCCTGCCACCACTGGCGCACCGCCCCCCTCCCCCCTTTCGCCGCGACGCCTGACCAAGGCCCCCCTCTCTCTCCTCCCACCGTTCCCTCCTCTCCTCCTTCTCCCTCCTCACAAAATCCGAAGCCCAAGGCCCCCATGACGGAAAACAGCACCTCCGACCATCCCCTGGCCCACCGCCGACCTGAGCCGCCTCCCCCAACCACCAAATCGCCTCCTTCGGCTGATTGAAACCCCCGCCTTCAAATAAAAATGAGAGTTTTTAATTAAATATTTATTTACATTTCTTTGTTTTTTAGTTTTTACATATAGTAGTTTACATGGAAATGTGATTTCTTTGTGTATATAAAAAGGAGATTTTTATTTACAAAAGATTTGATTTTAAACATATTAAAATATGATTTTTATATTATATAGATAATAAAAATATGATTTTTATATTATAGAGATAATAAAAATATGATTTTTATAATATGAATAACGATATGAAAATATTATTTTTACTTAGATAAAAATATAAATTTTATCGTATGTATGTAATAATATAAAGATTCGATTTTTATTGTTGAAATGGTGAAGTGAAAATATAATTTTTATATAGAAAGAAGCATTGTAAAAATATATGATTTTTATATATGAAGTGCCATTGTAAAAATGTGATTTTTAAAATAAACATCATATTAAAAATGCGATTTTTACTATGAACAGCGGGAAAAGATCGCATGGGAAATTTGGGTAAATCTGAACCGTTCAGAAATAGAGAATGGAGGAGTGGAACCCAAAGGTGAGAACTTCTCACTTTGAATTTTATTTTTTAGTTAAAATATATGCTAGGATGCAGACGGTGCTTAGCAGCATTTGACACCCGTCGTCCACAGATCATGGACGACTTGTTTGTTTGTTTGATTGTGTTGTGAAATTTTATTGTGTGATGTGTAATGGAGTAAATAAAAATATTCTTATGTTGAAATAAAATATTTTATAGTTAAAAATATAATTTTTAACGTGTATATGAATAAAATAAATATTCATTTACAAATCAGACGATTTGTTTATGTACACTGATTTGACTGATATTGATTGGGATGATAAATTTTACACATCGCCCAACTGCACAAATAAATATGTGTTTGTTGTTTGAAAACCCCACACGGGTATTGGGATGATATTGGACATACACTAA
Organism: Allium sativum; assembly: GCA_030737875.1. Lineage (NCBI taxonomy): Eukaryota > Viridiplantae > Streptophyta > Magnoliopsida > Asparagales > Amaryllidaceae > Allium > Allium sativum. The sequence continues at coordinate 413,450,972 of CM060913.1, read as the reverse complement.
TCCCAATATTTAGTTGTATGTCAATCGATTGATTGACAGGTTGTTGTGAGCATTGAATATTTATATTTGATGCTTATGTAGTGTAGAATACACTTTGGACGATGGTTGATTGTTTATCATTGTTGTACTATATATGTGTTGTATGAAACCCATATAATCAACATTATATGGTAATTGACCGTGTTTGATTCCAGTTCAGAAAGAATGAATATTTTGAAATAACGAATATTTTAAAATAATGAATATTTTAAAATAATTTTCACTAAAAGATCAAAACGTGATTTTGATGTCCGATTTGGAATGGACACGAATATATTTAAATATATATAGTCACGTTGATTAGATAACGCCATTTTGACATGAACGATATTTATATCCATTTTATTCATTTTTATAATGAATATCGAAAAGGAATTGACTTCAAAATATAATATTTTGAAAATATTAACATTTATATATTATTGATATGGAATATCCAATTTTGATTTAAAATTGAATATGAAGTTGAAACTGTTTTGAAAACGAATTTAAAATGATTTATTAAATATGTTTTAAATGGAAATCGATGAATATATTATATATATATATATATATATATATATATATATATATATATATATATAATGGCCTGAATAGTACGTACCGCGCTATGGCAGTTTGTGAATTTCGACCATTGACTTCGAATGGACATTACGGGAGATCCGACCGTCGGATTCTCCTAAAACCGAAACCGTTGGGTTCGTATCGAAAAGAGCTTTCTAACAAATATTAGAGATTTTAAGTCTAATGGTTGGATTTGGAATTATGTCCAAATCAAATTTGGAAAAGGTCATTGTAAGTGCAGTTCGATGGCCGTTTATGGAAATCAGCTGTACGGGCCTTGATAAAATTATTAAAAATATCATTAATTTGTGTAAAATCATAATAAATGATTTGGAAAGAATTGGGATAAAAAATTCAATATTTGAAAAGATAAAAATATATTTTTGTCGAAATGAACTAGTTTTGAACTAGAATTATAATCCAATATTTTTAAATAAATAAATTGGATTTGAAATGGTTTTAAAAATAACCGTAATTTCCATATATGAATTGGAATGGATTTGAATCGAAATTATCTTTGGAATATTTCGATATTGGATTCCATGATTATACAGATATTGTGGAGGAATTTGGAAGATATATATCATTATTCCAATATGGTATTTGTTGATTCCAGAATTTGATATTGAATATAAGCCGATATATTTTCTATTCAGAGCCTTGTATTTAATATCAAATGTGATTTTGGGTTTGTCGTGAATGGTGTCTTCATTACCACTGTTCTTGAACCCAGTTGAGAAAAGATTAAATCTTTTTATTTAGATTTAATGAAGTATACCAATTAATTAATATTTGATTGGAATTGAATTGAAATTGGTTTTTGGGTTTATCGCGGACGGTGACTTAAATAACACTTGTTCTTTAACCCGATTAACCATGAAATAAGATTTTGGGTTGTCGGGAATGGTATCTTTAATAATACTGTTCTTAGACCCAATGGAGTTAAGAAAGTTAGAAACTAACTGGAGATTAGTCAAGTTGAATGGTTTCCTGGGTATTGATCAAATGTTGGTTTCGACCTTCGAGGTTAATACTTAGGGAATTGTTCACTTGCTAATTAACGGTTAAAGGCTAATGGAATGGAATGTGATTTTGGGTTTATCGTGAACCGTGTTTTAGAGGACATTGGTTCTTTAACCCAGTTAAAGACAGGAATAAGATTTTGGGTTGTCGTGAATGGTATCTTTAATAATACTGTTCTTAGACCCAATGGAGTTACAAAAATTAGAAACTAACTGGAGATTAGTTAAGATGAATGGTTTCCTGAGTATTGATCTGATGTTGGTTTCGGCCTTCGGGGTTAATGCTTAGAGAATTGTTCACTTGCTAATTTACAGTTAAAGGCTGATGGAATGGAATGAGATTTTGGGTTTATCGTAAACCGTATTTTAGAGGACATTGGTCCTTTAACACAAATAAAGACAGGAATAATATTTTGGGTTGTCATGAATGGTATCTTTAATAATACCGTTCTTAGACCCAATGGAGTTAAGAAAATCAGAAACTAACTTGAGAAATGGTTTCATGGGTATTGATTTGATGTTGGTTTCGGCCTTCGGGGTTAATACTTAGGGAATTGTTCACTTACTAATTTACGGTTAAAGGCTGATGGAATGGAATGTGATTTTGGGTTTATCGTGAACCGTGTTTTAAAGGACATTGGTTCTTTAACCCAGTTAAAGACAGGAATAAGATTTTGGGTTGTCGTGAATGGTATCTTTAATAATACTGTTCTTAGACCCAACGGAGTTAATAAAATCAGAAACTAACTGGAGATTAGTTAAGATGAATGGTTTCTAGGGTATTGATCTGATGTTGGTTTTGGCCTTCAGGGCTAATACTTAGGTAATTGTTCACTTGCTAATTTACAGTTAAAGGCTGATGGAATGGAATGTGACTTTGGGTTTATCATGAACCGTGTTTTAAAGGACATTGGTTCTTTAACCCAGTTAAAGATAGGATATGATTTCCCAAGTTAAACAATCGTTAATATTGATTTTTGGGAAGATTAAAACCAAGTGGAGTTTTAATGCATCTTTAATTAGATTGAAATGATATCCAAAGGAAGATTAAAGAATAAATCTAAAGAATTTATCTTTGATAAAATTAATAGGAACCTTTCCCAAAGTATAAGAATATTTGAATAAAGGAATATTCTGGATTGGAATGAGGCGTATGTTGTGTTTTTATAGCACTTTTTTATTATATACGCAAGTTATTTAGAAAGACAGGGTTTATCCCATTCTGAATAACTGATTCGACGATATGTCGAGGATAAACACGGTGGTTGAAGATCGGAGGTCTTCACATCGTTTGGATGATTACTGATGTCTTGATTGGGCTGTACACCCAAGACAAGGTAATAAGTGGTGATCGTCCAGACGTACTTAGAGATTGACTGGAAATGCGAGGTCCTCTCCCCTGTATTGGACATATGGGGGAAGAATAAGGTGCCTTTGGTTTCATTCAGACCCAGAACGAACTTGTAAATGGATGTGTGTCTGATATCGAATTTCACTCTTTATGATTGATAGACATCGGTTGCGTAGCGGGAATTGCCTGTGTGACATGCTGAGATGCAAATGATCAAAGCTTATGTTAAAAAGCAGAGTCTTGTTGTAACAACCCGAATTTTAACAACATGTTAAAGTCATAAATCTAGGCAGAATTAAATTTTAAAATAAGAACCAAGGGAAACGGGTTGCGCCATTGCGTTCGTCTCGGAATTCTGCATGAAATTGATCCGAGTTTCCGAAAATTGGAGTCCGTATGACCAAGTTATGGCTCCCCAAAGTTTCAGAAATTTTCAGAGTTCAAAACAGTTCGAATTTGAGTTCAAATTCGAATTTCAAAACCTAGACAGACTGGGCGGGAAATTTCACACCCAGCACCCCAGGTCGACTGGGGAGTCGATTGGGCAGTCGACACCCCCCCCCCCAGGTCGACTGGGGAGTCGACTGGGCAGTCGACACCCCCAGAACCAGGTCGACTGCGCAGTCGACTTGGGTGTCGACCTGGTCCCCGAGCCCATTTTTGGGCCAGTATTCGTTCTAATGTATCTAGTCCGATTTCTGTCCAGATTCATCTGCTAAACCTATTTAAACATCCCCAAACCTAGCCTTCTCTACACACAATTCTATTCTGCTTCTACTCTGCCTTTGTTCTAAATAAAAATAAAAATAAAAATGGCGTCGCTACTCTGTTGGAATCAAAACTAGAAGCTAATCAACATCAACCTAAGCAACTCAATTCAAACTAGAGATTAAGGCTTCAAGCAACGACGCCTAGACCATATTGAATCAAATCAGAAGATTAATCAAGTTAGACGTTTCAACGCGACAACGAATCGATTTGTCCTCTCTTAGCCAATCAATGTAAGTTCTAGTTGCTTTCCGATTTAAATATTTAACTATAATATGGCCATAGAATAAAGTGGAATTGGATTTAAGTATGTTTATCGATTCAGATCTATTTCTGTTGCTTCTTGAACCTTGAGTTTTGAGACTTGTTCATCTTTATTCTCATATCTAGTTCATGGTCTATTCAGCCTGTTGTAATCTTAATATGCCTATGATGATGTTTTCTCTCCGATCTTATTTTGATGCAAGATTCTACCTTTCCCCTATTTATTTTCTTTCGATGAACCTTGGTCAATTTCGGACCTTGGCCTAAAATCACGACTTGCGTACGATATGTATACAGGGGAATTATGGGATTATTGCCTATATGAATATGATGGAATTATTGGCAACATGAAATTGGATATTATCATTGTATTTGCGAGTTTGGGTTTGATATGTAAATTTTGGTATAATCTTGTTATGAGGAAATTTGCATATATATTATATGCATGGAATTTGGCGTAAATTTGGATCTATGTAATGTAACATTTAAATCAAATCAAAAGATTGGACAACTGGCTTGTATTGTAATAAAAAGGTTATGGTTTGGGGTAACTACATCATGAATCACGATTTGGGTTTATTGGATATGAAACTTAATACATGTAATGTTGGCTAGATCTTGACATATGTAAAAGGGCATGAAATTTGGTATAAATGTAAATTGTCTAGGATTAGGCATATATAAATTGGCATATCTAATTTGGCATGGATCTTGATAGATGTGTAAATTGGCATAAAATTAGCATACATGTAAAACGGCATGAATTGAACATATGTAAATTTGGTATGAATTGGGCATATGTAAAACTGACATGTAACCTAGAACTTGGGCATATGTTAATTATGAAAAATTTGGAATAGAAACATATAAGATAATCTATGACTTGGAGAAAGTTTAATATGAACGCGCCTAAGTTGGGTTTTGGGTAGTTGGTTTGTATTGGACATTTAGAAGGCACGTAAACATGCTTATGAACTTGAAACATGAATTGGTTATGAATATGAATCAATAACTTGATAATAGGCATAAGTGAAAACATGAAACTCGCCATGAAACTAGACACGAACTTGACATGAAACTTGAACATGGACATGACATTTAGAATGAACTAGAAAATGGCCAACTCGAGGTTGGGTTGAGTTTGTAGTGTAATTCTGCCCGGAACCGCCCGGCAAATCCAGTTACTGCAAACAATAGGATCCAATGTGGGTAGTTGGTCATATCTCACTTGAAAACCCTAGGTCAGACTGAGTTGTGGTGTAATTCTGCCCGGAACCGCCCGGCATATCCAGTGACCACAACAACAGGTCTGATGTGAGAGGTTGGGGTGCATAAATGAATTAATGACTTGATAGGGTTAAGTCACGAACCACTTGAATATACTTAAACAATTTGACACGATGACTTGATAGGGTTAAGTCATGAACCGCTTGAATATACTTAACCAATTTGACATGATGACTTGATAGGGTTAAGTCATGAACCGCTTGAGTATACTTAACCTGACTTGATAGGGTTAAGTCATGAACCGCTTGAATATACTTAACCAATTTGACACGATGACTTGAAAGGGTTAATTCACGAACCGCTTGAACATACTTAACCAACTTGACACATGATTCGTAGGGCTAAGTCATGAACTTGAATGACAACACTTAGCCAATTTGACATGACACGTAGACGGGTTAAGTCACAAACTTGAATGACCACACGTAACCAACTTGACATGCTAGACTGATGGGGTTAAGTCTCGAATTTAAATGACAACACTTAACCTGTTGGACGGAAACCCTAGTTACGCGGTCCTTTTCAGCAGTAACCCACTAGATGTATCATGGTACCCTGGAACTAGGCAGGGTGGGGCACGATTATTGGGCTGATTGTAAGCGACCAGAATGACGGCTGAGTTGGTGCGCCATATTAGGTTCAGGCGGACTACGGTCGTGCACGTAGTCCGGAGTTGAAAAAGCAGGCATTGGGCACCAGTAGGTTTACACTGTGTGTGCTTGATTCGTGTCGGTGGTTGGCACCCTAGGGCTTGATACACCCTATGGTGGACCTAGCACAGGTGACTACATTCGTGATAGGGCCGTATGACACAGACACATGAACGAGATAGGACTTGTAGGGAGCCGATCGATTAATAGATTGTTTCGTGAGACCAAGTAATGGATCATTTCATGACATTGGGCAAGAGATCATTTTATAGTCAACACATGACACGGATTGGGATACTAGTACGGTTGGTGCAGAGCAAATAGATATCATAGAAAGATTTTAATGGTAAAGAAGAGAAATCTTGCGATGCTTGATAGAAATCTTGCGAAATTATACTTAGTTTATCTTGAATGGAAACCTGGCGATGTTATACTTGACAAAAACTGTATGGGGTTATTCTGAGTTATCTTTCCTGTAGCTTATCTTGTCATCATGCTTATGTTTACTTTCAGTTTATTCATGCCATGTTATCTTTACTTGTTTTTATGCTGAAAGTCACTAGGACTTACTCAGTCTTTATGACTGACCCGTTTTGTTTCGCCTCTTTTTCTTCCATCCCCCCCCCCCCCAGGTTCGCAGGGTGGGAATACAGCTTAATTCGGATCTTACCAAGCTCCAAAGCTCTTTCATGTATGGCTTGGATTTCTCTTGGCTATGGCTTGCTTTGCTTTATTGGGGAATGATTTATAACTATGGTTTTATGCTTCTTTACTATTGCAAGATAGATTTCGATGTAATTGACTTAATAGCATTTTGATGTAAAAGGCTTTAGACCTTACTAGATTTTAAAGCTATGAAATTTGGGTTTTCCTTCTGCTGTTTTATTTATGTTCTGTCTTGTAATATTTCTGTGTATGTTTACCTAGATAATACTCCACCAAATCTAGTGCGTTCCCTTTGTGAGTGACCCTAGCGGAGGTGGGGTGTTACACTTGTGGTTGATGATCAAAGCACGGCCTTTGTGGCATAGCTTTGTGTAGCGTTAATTCGCGAGCCTCACACCCCAGTGTGAACCAGAAACGGGAGAGGACTTCAGGGAGGACATGCGTTTCCTTCTAGGTAGGAGTGGTGTTTTAGGTTTTACACGCCTAGACATTTTACTTATGTGGATGATGGATAGCGAGGCGCCTTGGTTATATCAATCGTTCCGGGGCCGATAGTTTGGTCGGTATATGACCAGTTATGCCCCATAGGGCGAGGAAACGTAGTGTTCTGGCCTTTTAATCCACATCGAGTGGATCGGCCCTGACGATCCAAGGGTCGATGCATTCAAATCCTGAGGGGCGGGCTAGAGCGTCTCGAAGCTGTAAGGACAATCCCTTGCCTTGGTTCATAGATGGAAATTCAACTTCCAATACGTGACATTTGCGGTTTTGATTATAGATCCTAGTATTGGCGACATGATATATGGTACCCATGCCGCCTAGGATTAATACATTTTTATTTGAAGTTGTTTTTAACACTATGCACTTATAATATTATTAAATGATTTGTTTTAACGTACCAAGCATGTTTGTCGATTATAAGGGAAAACCCTATCCTCCGGCTTGCATTGCATTGTATAGCCTCATTTTTTCCAAAAACCATTGTGCTGTTTTGTTATATGCACTGGTATTCTTGGGACGAAACCCGTTCCGTGTTATATGGCATAGTCCCTTGATATATCTGATTTAAAGTAAAGTTTTAAATAATAGTTTTAGTTCTCACACTAGTCACATGACCGACCTAGAGTTTTTTGTTTTAACCTAAACTCCGGGTGCCCCTATTTTCCACACGATCAGCTAGTAGTTTTGGTTTTGCAGATTTATATTCACAGGATCCTGTTTTACAGCTGAAATGATATTCGGAAAGCTCTGTATCCACATATTCTTTTTAGTTGTGTTTTGTATTATTTTCCGCTGCATTGTAAGTTGTAAATCTTTGATATATTTTTTCTATATATTATTCATGTATACTCTGTATATTCTTGTATTCTGATGAAATTGTTGTAATAAGCAATGAAATGTTCTTCTGTTTGTGTTCTGATTCGTCTTGTCCTCAAGGCAATCCGTCCTTCCTCTTCTCCTCGGAGATCGGGGAATTTCAGGGTCCTTACAAAAAATCTACAAGATGGAATCTAAAATTTTCTCTTTATTGAAAAACCATACTCGAATAGATTCGAAAGATTCTTATTTCAAAGAATTTCGACTTATTTTGGATCGTATACATTCATCTAAACTTCAATTCAGAAAATTTCAAACTGTCTCTACGCGACAAGCTTGTTTTAATTAATTCATTCCACCTTTATTAAGTTTATAAATTATAAACCTATTCCTTTATGTTTTCATACAAACTAGTTAAACATTCATATTCAACTTGGAAATATTGATTATCCTAAATTGTCGAATATCCAACCATCAATACCAATACATTTAATACATAACAAAACAATTCACTTTATTAGCTTATTTAATTGATATGGTTTATTTTCCTTACTTAGTTGAATTCACTTTCATAACATAACTATGTATATCATTTATAGTCATAACTCAAGTTTCATTCACATTTAGAAACCATCAATTTTGTTTCACTTTTCATTATTCATACCAATACTTGTATATTATTCTATTGCTTATTCATATAACATTTTAACTTCTTAAATATTTGGTAAGTTATATATATGCTAAAGAAAAGATTGAGTATCATACAAGTTCAATGTCTTCCACTCCAACATAGTTGGCTTCCTCTACAATAACGACCAATTTAGGTTCATTTTCAAAATCAGCAACAATGTTAACTTGCTTATTCATTTCTTTCTCATATCTTATGCGAATTCTAAATTCTTGGGCAGGCGCCAGTCCTGGCCTTGACGATCTCTCATATGTCCAAAAAACACGAAAAAATACTTGCATTCAAATAGAGATTTTTCTCCTTTGGCCACCCATCAACACCACCATTGTTGTTAGCTTTGTCTCTCAGCTCTCCACATTTTTCCTACAGGCGCCCAGCTAATTCTTGGAGATGGAGGATGTGCCTTCCAGAACATAAAAACCATTCAGATTTGTTCAATCTTATTTTCAGATAACATCAATGATCCAATTTATGAACGGAACCATGGATGAGTTCGTATCAATGATACTAACAACAATCATGATGGGATTTTTAGCTGAAAGTGGACTAAGAGGAGAATTGTGGACCATTAGATATAGAGTTCCCATGGAGTTTATGACTATGGTTTAAGAATAAAATATTATTAATCACAAACTATGTGCCCATATTTATAATGGAAGGTCCAAAAGGATTCAGACTCCAATTGCCACGTGTCGATAGGTGATATGGATATAAAAGTACCCTTTGAAGGCAATGGAATATGTTTCGAGACTAAATTCCAATTTGGTGAAAAGTAATATTTTTTTCTAGACATTCATTTTCCTTAGTTACAATCAGTACATGGTTAGAGTTCTCAAGGCTAAATGGTGTATCCATTTGCTACGAAACTCACTCGTATTCATTACCTCACCACTATAGTTCCCAAAATATGAGCTCCATCATAAGATGACACTACGCGTCGAAACAATTTTTTTAACATACACTGAGATTGTTTTTCTCTTGACATATTAAATCTTGAAGTATGACAATTTTATATTTTTATTTCTTCAAATAACGAACCATCCAAACTCAATGGAAGCGGTTTGAAGTCCTGATTCAATCGTACATGAGAAGCCATAGTTTGGAAATTAAAATTTAAATAAACATTTAAATATCCAATCGTTAAGATAAGGTTCATTACATTCTACCTCCTTAAAGGACTTCGTCCCTAAAATTTTCAAGGATGAAACAACATAACCCAACACTCCCGTAAAACTGACGACCATACCTAAGGTAAATCATCACTCATCTCTCTTAGCAACTACCATTAAAACAATCAAAATGAAGGAAATAGACTCATAATTTGGCATGAAGCCATAATTCTCATTCCTAATACCATCACAATCAAGTCCTAGACCGATGTAGCAAAGACAAACATCTACGTCACACACTTATTTCCAAACAAGAAGATAATGGATGATAAAAGTGATGGCCCCCATAGTTCGAAGACAACTCAACAAGACAACTTCTCATCCAACTTTGGCATAGTTAACGGAAAAATCTGGTAGCATCTCCTTTGCGTGGCTCACTTCGAAAAAATTAAACTATCCAAATGTGGCTTAACCTAACCAAAGAAACCAAATTCCAAAGTGATCTTTCATATCCGGGGAATAATATTGTCAAACATGCACCAAAGGAAAAAACTGCAATTCAATTTAAAATTGTATTGTCAAATCTTGTATGGAAACAGATAGACTATACAATATACAACTACCCTGCATGCCAATCAGCCAAATAAGCATAAGTGGTCATGTGAATACCAATAATCAAACATACATGGACAAAATAGTAACAACCATTAGAAATATCATCCATGCCTACCGTAGCACGTTGAATGTTATTCTACCTAGTATGAAACATTAAATAGGACAATCAATCTATATATGACTGAATAAACAGGGTTGCTATTTTATTTGAAAAAAGAATATGAATCCAACAACTTTCGTCAATGAATAAGGTTTGAATCACGTGTTATCACACTATTCTCAACTCTTTGGTATTCTACAATTAAAAATCATTGCTAATTCTTCTTGCATCCACTCACAAATCTTAAGTAGATATAGGGGACTACTTGACACTTCCTACTTAGCATTAACTAGCAGATCATTTATCCATCTTGATGTGACTACTTAATAATGTTGGGGATGCGAATTAAGGTTCTTAAGCCACTGTGACGACCCAGAATTCCAGCCTTCGAAAGTCAGTGTTTGACACAATCTCAAGCATCAAACGTCGAAGATTCAATCACCGGACTGTGTATCGCCTGTGGGTTACAACACATAAGAACTATACAAAAGATTTTTTTCATTATCATTATGATAAATTTTATATTATACGCAGTGTTTGTATATTCTGATGTACCCATATATCGATTGTACTCTGATATGTGTTATACTCTTATGTAAAAGTTATTGTAATGATAATGAAAAAGTTCTTTTGTTTAGTTCTTATGTGTTGTAACCCTAAAGGCGATACAGAATCCGATGTTTGAATCTCCGGCATTTGATGCTTGAGACTGTGTCAAGCACCAACTTTCAAAGGATGGAATTCAGGGTCATCAGAAGAAAACTAAACACTAGAGGGTGGGTGAATAGTGTTTTGTGAATTTTATTAATTTTTTGAAATCATTTTAAGTATATTATAATGTTATGCAAATCACAGATATCAACAATTGCAGAATCAACCACAAATGCAGAAAATAAAAATAAAAAGCACTAAAAGGAAAGTACACACCGGGATTTTATACTAGTTTGGAGTTACCCTACATCCGGCCTCACACAATGCTGGGTTATTGGGGATTTCTATTCAACTAATATCAAATATTACAATCCTTGATTCCGGGGCTATAAGGGAACATTCCAACTGATTTCCAAAGTACAGTGAGACTTAGTTGATTTTCGGGCCACAACCTTCACCCAATTGATTTCCGGGCTACAATCACACCTTTCTCAGTATCAGTTTTGAAGTATTGACTCGATAGAAATTGATCTTGCGATCTTTGATTACAAATAGCATATAACTCTTGAGTTGCACTTGAATTTCAAAGAGAGTTTTATATAGAATTGAAAGAGAAAGAGATTAATATAATTCTTTTTGAAAATCGGCAGAGTATAAGTGTAGAATTTAAGAATTTAAGAAGAACAATGGAGAGAGAAGAAAGGAAGAAGAAGATAATGAAAGTTAGTTAAAAAGTCGAACTTAGAAGCCTATTTGTAACATTCCAATAGTCAAATCCTTTTAGAAAAGTTTTGAATTTGAAAGATACAACTTTTCAAAATTTAAATTTCAAAGCAAACGGTACATATGTCGACATATAAAAACACATATGTCGACATCGCTTAAGGAATTTTCAAAAATATTTTTTCTATTTAAAACAAATAATGTTTAAAAAATTATGATAATTCTTGAGCTAAAATAAACTATATTACTTTATATTAAAATAGAGGTTTTCAAGTAAAAACATATATATTAAAAACTTACATTAAAATGATTTAAAAACTAAATATAAAATGATATAAAAGTACATATATTTGAGACTATGAATATAAGGGTTGCTTTAGAAATTAGTAAATATAACCAAGGAAATTGAAAACATAAGAAGCTATGAAATTAGTATTAAATCTATAAGTAATAAAAATTTGAATTAGGAGCTAAATATATTAAGAAATAAAGTATAATTTTAAAACAGGAGTTAAAATAAATTTCAAGAGTTAAAATAGATTTAAGAGATATAAATTTAGAATAAGGAAGTAATTTTGAAATCATTTTGAAAATACAAAAAAACAAGGAAGTAATTTTGAATCATGTGAAAAAAACAGTGAGAAAAATAAAATAAAATAAGGATTCAGTGCTAACCAGAGTCTTAACAAAATATGTAGACACAATTACTTTATATTTCTTGAACTCTTGATACTAATAGTCTTGTATCTTGAACTCTTCTACTTTGAAATCTTGATTCTCTGAATTGTACAGTCTTCAATAATCAACACTAGCCACTACACCGGAAAACACTTTTGACAGCGTTTGGAAAACGTTGTGATAAGATACTAAACATAGTTATAAACGTGGTATAACGACATGTGTTTTACCCTAGCTGTTAATACTTTTACGTACAGTGTTTATTCGTTGTTGTTTTAAAAATTAGAGAGCGTTAATTGATTACTATAAAATTGTTTACAATATTATTTTTCATTTTCTTCAACATGTATATCACCATTATTTTTTTTGACATCGTTTAATATTTGTTGCGAAAAATGCACAAATTCACACATAATCTTTCAGTAGCCAAGAAAAAACGTTGTTATTACTTTTATAACAACATTTGTTACACGTAGTAAAACAACTTAATGTTGGTTTTATCAGCAATTCTGAAATGCTATGATTGATTTTTGCACAACAATTTATTTATGTTTTAGTACTATGCACAAGCTTCATGAAGTTACAGTGCATTTTAAAAGTTGTCGTTTGTTGGTAATAGTTTTACATCATCCCTATCATGTTGTGTTATTGTTACATTTGCACATATACCATTACCTTGAACTGCAGTTTTATCATATTTCAACCACATCACATATGCAAATCAAATGTAAAATTATCATACAAAAACACAACTAGTAATGACTCTCATTAGTTATGTTAAACAAAATCCATAAACGAAGTTTACATAGGTTCATAAACAAAGATGGTACTTACAAACTAAATTTGTACAATAATGTGTTGGAGAATGAAGTTTTGATGAAAACAACCTTATTTCAATTATCATTGATTACAAAATATATACTAACACTTTTTGTATAGAATATATATATATATATATATATATATATATATATACATATGCAGGGATTATATACAGGAAATATTACTGAAGACTGCACAATTTTAAAGATGATAGAGATTCAAAGATCAGAGAAATTTCAAGACTCATGAGTATTCAAGATTTCAAGAATTCAAGAATTCAAGAGTTCAATATTAATATAGTTATAGAGTCTAGATTGTGTAAGACTCTAAATAGCACTCCAGGTTCAAATTCAAATTTTCAAATTCTGATTTTTAATTCTATCCTCAATTCTCTCTATGTTATTTTTTATCTTTCCTTTTTTTTCCTTTTTTATTCTTATTTGTTTTTCAAACTTAAATTTTATATATTTATATAGTTTAAAACCTTAAAATTTTATAAATATGTTTATATAGTTTAAATTTATGTTTTTATATGATTTTCTACTTTATAATATTAATTTATAATACTATTTTAATTCAAGAATTTCAGAATTATATTTTTATCAACACACTTGAAAAAATATTTTAAAATTAAAAAATACACCTAGGTATGTCGACATAACAAAAAACCATGTCGAGATATAACTATCACTTTTTCAATTTTGAAAGGAATTGTCTTTTCAATATTTGAAACGATTCAGAAACGTTGCAACCTTTCACACACTAAGGGGTTAAAACCGAATTTTTAAACATACCTTCTTCTCCACTTTCATCCTCTTTCATTATATAATCATTTTTATGATTTCTGCACTTATACTCTGCCGAATTCAATTCTGTTTTGATCAAACTTCTTCTCTCTACACTCTCTTCTCATCTCTCTCTGATTCAAGTGCTATTGAAGAGTTCTAGGGCTGTTTATAATTGTTTGGGTTAAGTAAAAGAGGAATCAGGGTATCCTTGTAGCCGAGAAATCAAGGAAGTAGGAATCGATGTTTCCTTGTAGCCGAGAAATCAGGAAGTAAAAATCGGTGGTATCCCTTGTAGCCGTGAAATCAAAGAGGGTGTACTTGACTATTGATACAGTAATAAAACTCTGCGCAATTCAGCGTTGTGCGGGATTGGATGTAGGAGCAATCCGAACCAGGATAAAATCTGGTGTGTTTTCTCCTTTTATGCATTTTATTTCTATTTATTTATGAATCTGTGTTTGTGATTTTGTTTGTGATGTTTGATTTATACTGTAGTTCATATAAGTTTTAGATTTTGTTTAAATTCTCACAAACACATTCGCCCCTCCCCCCCCCTTTAGTGTTTATTTGGCCTTAACGATCCTTTCTGCAATCCCTAACAATTGGTATCAGAGCAAGGTCTTTCAAAAAGTTCATAATCTGATTTTTGAAAATTTTAAATGGCAAATTTGGAACATTAGTTTAAATTTATGTATTGCATCAGTATTAGATGAGTCTGCATTCAATTGTTTTAAAAAATCAAGTTACTATGATTTGATTTTTGAAATTCAAAATTTGAAAATTTAAAATTTTGAATTTTTTTATACATGGATATGTTACAAAACCTTCATGATGTTATTGTAGTTAGTTATTTTGAAAATCCATTTGATTATTTGAAAAGTCATTTGAAAAGGCATTTGAATTGTTTGAAAATTTATTTGATTATTTGACAAGTTGTGTTGTTTTACAGGAAAAGATGCACTATATGGCTGTTGGATATTCAAAATCTGAAAAGACGGGTGACGTGGCTATTGGTAATTCAAATTCCAAAATGGTGGCAACTGAAAACTCAAACTCTAAAAATAAATCAAAATAAGGGGAAGACTTACGATGATTGGTGAAGAGACATCAAGAAGAAATCGAAATATACAATGTAAATCAACAAAGAAATGGGTACCAGATAAGTAGAAACTTTTGATTCTTATCTACAAGTAGATTCAATAGTGTACTTCTCTTCATTTTATTCATAATGTCGCTGGTCTCATGTAAATCCGTCAAGAATTGATCAAGTAATGATCAAATGAAGTTTTGTTGAATAAAGAGAGAAGGAAACCAAAACTATCAACAAGAATATTCAAATTGCATCTATAGGTTAGACTATTTTGTCTCAAATCCTTTTCCAGGTTGCATTTCTCATTCTCGGGTCGATTTGATGGGTAGATCGTCAAATTCCGATCAAAATTGAGTGAGATATGGCAGTTTAAAGTTGGCGATTCAAAACTGAAAAACTGTTACGGGATTTCATGCATATCTCTTACTGTTTCGACTTGCTGCATCCCGATACCATCCAACTTCATCCCCAAACTACTAATAAATTGTATTCCTCGAATTCCTCTTCGATTTGCCACTGATTTCATCCAATTCCATTAAGAAATGAAGAAGCTATGCCTTCTGAAAGTTTGATTGAAAGTGAAAAACGAGAGGAAGAAGAAGAGAAGAGAATGTGAAGAGACATGACTTTTGGGCCTATTTATAAAGGCTGAAGTGTCTTTTCATTCAAACTAAAATTCAAAATTTTGGCGCCAAGTTGGTTGAACTACTAAATCTTCAACAATTTTCTTATACAGTGTTCAAATTCAGCAAATGAATACACTATCCTGATCAGAAAAACGAGCCCATCGTAATAGAGTAGATCTCATCATCAAATTCCAAAAGATCAATTCAGAATTCAGAGAATATTGAAGAAATGGATCTAAAAATCGGGTACGCCTTAATTAATTTTTTTATTTTTTGGTTGAATGGATGTTTTGCTTGCTTTGTTTTGTTTTAAATTTGAAATTTAAACTTTAAAATTCAAATTTGAAATTTAAATTTCAAATTTGAAATTTGAAATTTGAAATTCAAAAATAATTATAATAAAATAAATATTTGAATGTTTGTTACGATTAATATTATTTCGAGAGTTAGTTAAACCTGAAATATAAATCGATAATTTTAAACCAAAAGTCACAAAACCATATTCCCTTTGAAATAATGCATATATGTCGACTGTAACGACCCGCATTCTATGCATCGAAGGATCGTAGAAAATTTATTTCTTTCACATGCGAAGTATTATAGTCATGTAACTTTGGGAGACGACTATTGGGGTCGTTTCCCATATTCATGATTTTTGCCAATTTTTAAATGACCATTTTACGCCTAGCTAATCTTGTTTCGACCATAACTTTTGATTGAAAAGGAGTTTTGACCTAAAACCACTTCCATTAGATCTGGATGATGGTTTACCTTTCCGTATAGTGGTCACATTAGCCAAACGGACTAACTGTTTGGGAGATATGGCTGAAACAAGTTTCAGGTAGTGAAAAACACCTTAATTGGGCTTAATTGGGTGATTAACAACTAGGCCAAAAAGATAATTTCGGGATTTGGAGTATTTAAGGGCTATTAGGATTTAGAGAACACCCTTTTTCTCACTTTCACAACCGCCACTTTCATTCTTGGAACCCTAGTAATAGCCTCCAACATCTAAAACACCCCAAATCACCTCCTAATCGCTAATTAAGCCAAATCTACATCAAATCAAAGAGGATTAGCACAAGAATCATGGTAGAGCTACTGTGTTGCATTGGTATTAGCACCCCAAACAGATAAATCATTTCAGATCTAAAGTTTATTTGTGGCAAAGGTGAGTGATTTTCAGAGTTCCTCACTAATTATGGTTAATTAAGGGTAATTAGTGATAATTAGCGAATTTATACATGTTAAAAATCTTGAAAAATGTTGATAAATTTTGAAATATTGTTTTAGGCCTTTGTTAGAAAATTTGGTTAGTTTGGCTTAAACATGCTTAAGGGAAAACATGGGTTTTTGGGCATGTTTGATCTATTTTACCATGTTAGATTGTTGTTTTGGTGTTTTTGGTTGATGTTATATATTTCTATGACTGTTTGGTATGAATTGTGATTGTTTAGAATAGTTAGAATAGTCGAAAACGTCGTCAAGTGGCATATAAACAGTCGTTGGAAGTTGCAGGAAAAGTACAGGCTGTGACCGGACCGGATCGATCCCCTTACTCCCCACCGAACCGACCCACTTCCCACGATCCGAACCGCCTGGAATCTCGTTAACTGATGGCCAAGGAGGATCACGAACTGGAGCACCCTAACCTAACCGTTTCACACCAGGAGTTCTCTGACCCGATCCGCTAGAAGTTCTCCGACCCGAACAGATGTACACGAGCGGACTTGAGGGCCCCGACCCGACCCGGAGTGCTTGGGAAGGAGATCGAACCGAACCGCATGGAGGAGGTGAACCCGAACCGAACTGCATGAAGGAGGTGAACCCGAACCGTTGTGAAGGAGGGGAAATAAGCTGAACTAAACGGGGAGCCTGAGCACCACAGACCGAACCGAACCGAGTTTGGACCTCTACTCCTACTACGCGATGACTCTTCTGAAGACCAACACCAACTCGACCAAAAGCCAAGATGCGAAGGAAGTCCATATAGGAAGTAGAACTCAGGATCCAGTTGGGAACCGACGATTTAACTTCATGAGTTGGGCTTTGCTGCGGGACGTGTGCTAAGGGGTTGTCGATGTCTATGACTTTGGATCACTATGTATGGGAGGTACGTGGACGGATTCAGGGCCACAGTGGCCTAGGTACGACTAGTGGGCTATAGACCAATGAAGTGGGGCCATTTGAAAAGGTTTGGTCATGATCCCATGGGATAAGCTTGGTGGTAGCAATAGTTGTACAAGTCAAACTCCGTCATTACCTCTATGGGTCTAGTGATTAAAGTGGTGGATATCGTATGCTTTACGCACTGAGTGAGAGATGTGAGGATGGTTGCTATGCTTGATTTGTTTTCCATCACTATGACGTGAACACACCCACCCCGTATTATTTACACCATATGTTCATGGCACCTTAGAGTATTGTACAGTATGTAGTGCTAACTCTTTGGTTGCAGGTCCAGGTTCATGTATGGTTTAGTATACCTGTTATTGTTCTGTTCTGCTGCTTATCGCTCATACCAGACTTTTGTATGACCCAGAGTTTTATGTCTCTTCTTATTACTCTGGGTGCTCTCACGAGCAGACTAGAGACATGTTAGTTGGTAAGCACGAGTAGCTGTACCGGAGACGAGAAGGAGGCTTCCACGTATGATATATATATACACACACACACACTCTCCCTGTGTCGCTGTTGGTCACTACTTTAGGCATTAGTAGTGTACCTTTCCTTTCTTTTGCTTTAGAGATAGTTTTAAAGTTGTAATAATGATGATGTGGAACATAAGCTGTATTTGGATTTTCCGCTGCTATGATGTTTAGTTTCTGCTTATGCACCGTCTCACCTGTTTTATGTCAAGTATGTTATTATTATATCTTATTCCTTGCGTTGTGAGACCTTCTACAGGTTCTTTGTTAGTTCACCAGTAATTCCTTTCCTTTTCCCTTTCTTTGGCGACCGTCCCGTGCCGGTTGGACATCGGCACAACGCATTTTCATGGGAAATGTCGGCTGGTGCGGGGCAAGCCGTCACACTTGGTATCAGAGCTCTAGGTTGCGAAGTTGAACTAGAGAATTTCTCAGGGGGAGATAGTACACGTATATTAGAGTGCGTATTTGTGATTATTTTGGTTTTTAAAAGCTATATATATATATATATATACAAATATATATATATATATATGATATTAGTATATCTAAGAATGAAGTCGCACTGCACTAGCACCACTATGGAGATGGTTAATCGTTTTCTCTTTACAGATTGAACTGTGAGCCGATACGCAAGGGGTGCCGGTAGAGGAGCCAATAACGGGAATGCTGCTGATATGAGGATGATGTTTACTGACCTCATGAGGGAGATGCTTAGAGATGTTCAGAGGGCAGCTCCTAATGCTGGTAATGGTGGTGGTCCAGCGGTGTAGGCGCCTATGGCTGATTTTGCCAAGATGAACAAGGATTATACTAGTCTTGGTGGGAAGCCGTTCCACGGAACGGAGTCGGCGACGGATGTTCAGGATTGGTTGGATAGCTGTGAGCGTATCTTCAAAGACTTGAGTATCGAGGATGCAATAAAGAGAAGGCTAGCATCCCGTCAGCTGCAAGGATAGGCAATGAATTGGTGGAATGCTATAAAGGCAGCTACTCCCGAAGATCGGATTACTTGGGATCAGTTTAAGGTTCACTTTAGCGATAAGTTCATTCCAGCTACTCAGAAGTCAGTGTTGTTTAACAAATTCTTGGAACTCAAGCAGAATGGCAGAGATGTCTCAGAGTATATTACCGAATTCGACACTTTGTCGAAATATGGGTTATCCCTAATAGATACTGCCGAGAAGAAGAACGAGAAGTTCATAACTGGCTTGGATGGATACTTGGGGGAAAGGCTTATTAACCACATCGATGAGACGTTTGAATCGATTGTGGGGAAAGATTTAAGATCGGAAAGTGTTTACCCTAAGTCGAAGACTGAGGTCGCATCTGCAGAGGAGGCAAAACCGCAAGCAAATGGTGGAGGCAAGAGTGGTTCTCAGAATAAGAGGAAGCAGAACCAGAATAAGGATAGCCAGAAGAAGAAGAAAGATGTTGAGTGCTTTAGCTGTGGAAAGAAGGGCCACTATGCTAGTAATTGTCGAGCAAAGCTAGCAGATAGGAAATGCTTTAACTGTGGCCAAGGGGACATCACAAGGACAAGTGTCTGCAACCCCCTAAATAAAAGAAGATGGTGAAAGCATATGCCCTTAATGCTATTCCTTCTTCGTCGAATGCCCCAACTGCGGTGGAGAAAGGAAAGAATGTTGTTATCCAAGGTATGCTTTCAGTTTATGATGTTCCTGTTCGAGTATTGTTTGATACCGGGGCTTCAAGTTCCTTCATATCTGGTGACCTGGTAGACAGGTTGGGATTAGAGCCCGAGATTGTCGATAGACCTTTAGTAGTGATGAACCCGATTTGTGGTTCGACTAGCCTTAGCATGATTTGTCGTAATGTGGTCTTATCGAGTCATGGATGCATGTTTGTTTGTGATTACTTTGTTTTGGGCTTTACTGGGTTTGGCTTTATTTTGGAAGTTGATTGACACCAAAGATACGGGGTGGTGGTAGACTGTGAGGGCTTTTTGGTGACAGCTAGAGTGGATGATGGGCGGAGGGTAGTGTTTGGTAGTCTACCTAGTGATGGGGTAATGGCCAGTTTTCTAAATTCCCTCAACATCCCGCATGATGAGTTGTCAGGTTTTCCCGTGGTTGGCCAGTATCTGGACGTCTTCGAGGAAGTGACCGGGCTTCCACCACATCGAGAGATTGAGTTCCGTATTGATTTAGTGAAAGGTGCCAGCCCTATAGTGATGCCATTTCGTCGTATGGCGCCAAGGGAGCAGCGAGAGCTCGGGGTGTAAGTAAGCGATCTTTTGAAGAAGGGATTTATGAGAAGAAGTGTTTCCGAGTGGGGAGCACCAGTTGTGTTAGCTACCAAGGTAGATGGTTCCCTTCGATTGTGTGTGGACTACCGCGAATTAAATAAGGTGACGAGGAAGAATAATTATCCTCTACCGAGGATAGATGATATGTTTGATCAGTTAAGTGGCACGAGAGTATTCTCCCAGTTGGATCTCGCGACAGGTTTTCATCATCTTAGAGTGGAAGCTGAGAGTATAGCTAAAACGGCATTTCGGACGCCGTTTGGATTTTATGAGTGGTTGGTCATGCCATTCGGGTTCACCAATACACCAGCATATTTTGTGGATCTTATGAATAGGGTATTCAGAGATCAGTTGAATAAGTTTGTTCTTGTGTTCGTGGACGATATACTTGTTTATTCGAGGATAGAGGAAGAACACAAGGAACACTTGAGGATAGTGATGGAGGTGTTTAGAAAACACCAATTGAAAGAAAAGTTTTCTAAGTGTCACTTCTGGAGGAGGGAAGTGAGATTCTTGGGCCATGTTGTTTCAGAGAATGGTATTGCCATGGATCCTGCGAAGGTGGCTACGGTACAAGATTGGTCTATGCCCAAGAATGCAATGGATATAAGAAGTTTCTTGGGATTAGCTGGATATTATCGTAAGTTTATCCAAGACTTCTCCAAGATAGCAGCATCGTTTACTCAATTGACCAAGAAGAATCAAGCCTTCGTCTGGGATGAAAGGTGCGAGAATGCATTCAAGAGTCTAAAGGACAAGTTGACATGTGCACCTGTGTTAGTCATTCCTAAGGGGAATGAAGAGATGACGGCATACACGGATGCATGTGGTACCGGACTGGGTGCTGTATTGATGCAAGGAGGTAGGGTTGTAGCTTATGTAAGTCGGCAACTGAAACCGCATGAGAAAAGATATCCTACCCATGATTTGGAATTGGCAGCGATCGTGTTCGCATTGAAGATGTGGAGACATTATCTCTTGGGAGAAAGATTTGAGTTGTTTACAGATCATAAATCGTTAAAGTATCTCTTCTCTCAAAAGGATCTAAATCTCCGACAGCAAAGGTGGTTAGAATTCTTAGCTTCCTGTGATTTCGACATCGCATATACGCCAGGAAATGGCAATGCGGTGGCTGATGCATTGAGTAGAAGACATGCTAGTTTAGGGGCTATGTTTCTAGAATGGAAGCAACTGGAGTACATCGCTAGGTATGATTTCAGACCAAAGTGCAAATTGGATCCAGAAATGTTATCAAGTTTGGTGATCAGACCCACTTTGATTGAGAGGATTGGTTCCAGTCAGAGGGACGATCCTGACCTATTGGAAATCATCTCAAAATTAGAGATGGGAATCGACGAAGAGATGAGAAAGTATGGGCTTGATCGAAATGGATGGCTTAGGAAGAATGGAAGACTAGTTGTACCCAATGTCAATGGATTGAGAGATGAAGTGCTTAGAGAATGTCATCAATCAAAACTGACTATACACCCCGGTGGTAACAAGATGTATCGAGACATGAAGCAGACCTACTACTGGGAAGGGATGAAAAGAGACATTGGGAAGTTTATATCCAAATGCATGAACTGCCAGCTAGTTAAAGCTGAGCAAAAGAAGCCTAGTGGTTTGTTACAACCATTAGAAATTCCAGAATGGAAATGGGAACAAGTCTCAATGGATTTCATGGATGGGTTACCAAGGACTAGATCGGGTCATGATAGCATTTGGGTGATTGTGGACCGATTGACTAAGAGTGCAAGATTTATACCTGTCAAGTCGAATAGAATAGCAGCTAAGTTAGCTGAACTATATGTAAAGTGGGTAGTGAGATTTCATGGAAGACCCAAAGGCATTGTGAGTGACCGAGATCCATTGTTCACTAGTGGATTTTGGAAGAGCTTGCAAGAGGCGTTAGGATCAGAATTACATCTCAGTACCGCGTATCATCCTCAAACCGACGGTCAAACAGAGAGGGTGAATCGAGTGTTAGAAGATATCTTAAGAGCTTGCATATTAGACTTTGGTGGATCATGGGATGACCATTTGCATCTAGTAGAGTTTGCGTATAATAATAGTTATCAATCCAGTATTGGTATGGCTCCATTTGAAGCTTTGTACGGAAGACCGTGCAACTCACCATCATGTTGGTTGGAAACTGGTGAGAAGTTTGTGCTTGGACCATATGTGATAAGAGAAACTTCAGCTAAGATTAAGGTTGTCCAACAGCGAATGAAGGCTGCCCAAGATAGGCAGAAAAGTTATGCTGATAAGAGGAGAAAAGAATTAAAGTTCTCTATTAGCGACTTGGTGTTTGTCAAGATTTCTCCGTTGAAAAGCGTGATACGATTTGGCAGGAGAGGCAAGTTAGCACCAAGATTTGTTGGTCCATTCCCAGTTCTTTAGCAAATTGGGAATTTGGCATATAAAGTTGAATTACCAGAGAAGACGGCAGGAGTTCATAACGTATTTCATGTTTCCCAGTTAAGGAAATTCGTGCACGACCCCGATGTGACTATTTCACCTGATCAGTTGGATGATATCGAGGTTGAACCCGAGGCGATTGGGAACCGCAAACCTATGCGTATTGTTGGGAACGATACGAAGCAGCTTCGAAGGAAGGTGGTGAAATTAGTCAAAGTTCAGTAGGGCTAGGATGAGAATGACTGTACTTGGGAGACAAAGGAGAGCATTAGGAAGACGTATCCAAAACTCTTCGCCCGGTAAGATTTCAATTTCGATTTAGTCTTTCCGCATGCTAGGATAGGTTTGTTTTTTTTGATTTGCATGTTTGATTGATGTATATGATTGGTAGGCATGCGGGATCCTTTGTATGTTTTGGGTTAAGGAATTTCGGGGACGAAATTTCTTAAGGGGGGGAGAGTGTAACGACCCGCATTCTACGCATTGAAGGATCATAGAATATTTATTTCTTTCACATGCGAAGTCGTATGGTCATGTAACTTTGGAAGACGACTATTGGGGTCATTTCCCATATTCATGATTTTTGCCAATTTTTAAATGACCATTTTGCATCTAGCTAATCTTGTTTTGGCCATAACTTTTGATTGAAAAGGAGTTTTGACTTGAAACCACTTCCATTAGATTCGGATGATGGTTTGCCTTTCCGTAAAGTGGTCACATTAGCCAAACGGACTAACTGTTTGGGAGATATGGCTGAAACAAGTTTCAGGTAGTGAAAAACAACTTAATTGGGCTTAACCGGGTGATTAACAGCTAGGCCCAAAGGAGAATTTCGGGATTTCGAGTATTTAAGGGCTGTTAGGGTTTAGAGAACACCCGTTTTCTCACTTTCACAGCCGCCACTTTCATTCTCGGAACCCTAGTAATGGCCTCCAACATCTAAAACACCCCAAATCACCTCTTAATCGCTAATTAAGCCAAATCTACATCAAATCAAAGAGGATTAGCACAAGAATCGAGGTAAAGCTGCTGTGTTGCATTGGTATTCGCACCCAACAGAGAAATCATTTCAGATCTAAAGTTTATTTGTGGCAAAGGTGAGTGATTTGCATAGTTCCTCACTAATTATGGTTAATTAAGGGTAATTAGTGAGAATTAGCAAATTTTATACATGTTAAAAATATTGATAAATTTTGAAATATTGTTTTAGACCTCTGTTACAAAATTTGGTTAGTTTGGTTAAGTTTTACTAATCCTATCATTAATTTGGCTTAAACATGCTTAAGGGAAAACATGGGTTTTTGGGCATGTTTGATCTATTTTAACATGTTAGATTGTTGTTTTGGTGTTTGTGGTTGATGTTATATCTTGCTATGACTGTTTGGTATGAATTGTGATTGTTTAGAATAGTTAGAATGGTCGAAAACGTCGTCGAGTGGTGTATAAACAGTCGCTGGAAGTTGCAGGAAAAGTGCAGGCTGTGACCGGACCGGATCGGATCCCCTTACTCCCCACCGAACCGACCCACTTCCCATGATCCGAACCGCCTAGAAGCTCTTCAACTGATGACCAAGGAGGATCACGAACTGGAGCACCCTAACCGAACCGTTTAACACCAGGAGTTCTCCGACCCGATCCGCTAGAAGTTCTCCGACCCGAACAGATGTACATGAGCGGACTTGAGGGCCCCGACCCGACCCGGAGTGCTTGGGAAGGAGACCAAACTGAACCGCATGGAGGAGGTGAACCCGGACCATGGCGAAGGAGGGGAAATAAGCTGAACTAAACGGGGAGCCTGAGCACCACAGACCGATCCGAACCAAGCTTGGACCTCTACTCCTACTACGCGATGACTCTTCTGAAGACCAACACCAACTCGACCAAAACCCGAGATACGAAGGAAGTCCAAATAGGAAGTAGAACTCAGGATCCAGTTGGGAACCAACGAGATAACTTCATGAGTTGGGCTTTTCTACAGGACGTGTGCTAAGGGGTTGTCGACGTCTATGACTTTGGATCACTATGTATGGGAGATACGTGGACGGATTCAGGGCCACAATGGCCTAGGTACGACTAGTGGGCTATAGACCAATGAAGTGGATTCATTTGAAAAGGTTTAGTCATGATCCCATGGGATAAGCTTGGTGGTAGCAGTAGTTGTACAAGTCGAACTCCATCATTACCTCGATGGGTCTAGTGATCAAAGTGGTGGATATCGTATGCTTTACGCACTGAGTGAGAGATGCGAGGATGGTTGCTGTGCTTGATTTGTTTGCCATCACTATGACATGCACACCCCCACCCCGTATTCTTTACACCATATGTTAGTGGCACCTTAGAGTATTGTATAGTATGTAGTGCTAACTCTTTGGTTGTAGGTCTAAGTTCAGGTATGGTTTAGTATACCTGTTATTGTTCTGTTCTGCTGCTTATCGCTCATACTAGACTTTTGTTTGACCCAGAGTTTTATGTCTCTTCTTATTACTCTGGGTGCTCTCACGAGCAGACTAGAGACAGGTTAGCTGGTGAAGCATGAGTAGCTGTACCGGAGACGAGCAGGAGGCTTCCACGTATGATATATATATATATATATATATATATATATATATATATGTGTGTGTGTGTGTGTGTGTGTGTGTGTGTGTGTGTGTTCTTCCTGTGTCGCTGCTGGTCACTACTTTGGGCATTAGTAATGTACCTTTCCTTTCTTTTGCTTTAAAGACAGTTTTAAAGTTGTAATAATGATGATGTGGAACATAAGCTGTATTTGGATTTTCCGCTGTTATGATGTTTAGTTTCAGCTTATGCACTGTCTCACCTGTTTTATGTCAAGTACGTTATTATTATATCTTGTTCCTTACGTTGTGAGACATTCTACAAGTTCTTTGTTAGTTCACCAGTAAGTCCTTTCCTTTTTCCCTTTCTTTGGCGACCGTCCCATGCTGGTTGGACATCGGCACCGTGCATTTTCATGGGAAATGTCGGCTGGTGCGGGGCGAGCCATCATAAAACCATATTCCCTTTGAAATAATACATATATGTCGACATACATATATCTATATGTCAACATATCAGCCTATAGAATGAAATTCAAGTTTTGAATTTCAAAAGTTTAAACTTTCAAACTTCACTCCATCTTTTCAATTAGAAAATGGCTGTTCAAATTCTAGTTATTTACTTTGTTTGTTTTCTTATTTTCTTATATCTTGTTTCAAAATATATATATTAAAAGTATATAAATTAATAAAATTATATAGACATGTTAATATGATATACAAATTTAATATAACTTTTTGATATTGTTATAAAATATAAATCTATTCATCTTTTATATAGTTTAAACAAGCATAGCTTAACTTATATATTATTCATATGATTTCATAACAATTTTGGGTTACACTATCACAAATACTATTTATAACTTAATACTAATTTTGATTTCTTATTAAGATTTATAAAAGCTTTAATATTTAATCTAATATTTTGGTATAAAAATAATATATATATATATGATTTTATGTCTTAAATATAAGAAATTATAGTTTTATAGTTTAATTTATATCCAGATTTCATAATTTTGTTATGACTATCAATTTCTTTTTGAAGTTTTAACATATAAATGGTTCCTTAACAAATTAATATATTATGATTTTTAAAAGTTTAAATTTAAAATTGATTTGTATCAAAATATTGATTTATATTTCATAATAAATTAAATTTTAAATCGTTTTAAAATAATTTTTATATATACAATTATGACTATATGTTTACTTTACATGATGCAATTCTATATTCTCTTTAAAACAATCTTCAATTTTTACTATATTGCAAAAACACCCTACTAAGATGATTTAACTCCACATTTCTCATAGAAACATTAAATTTTCTATTATCTATTATGAATACCATAAAACTTTCATCCTTACGATTCTTTAAATATCTTTCATAAATTTACTACTATCATAGAATTACTAATCCTTGCTATTCAATATATCACTTCATGTAGTTTTGCATATGATATACTGCCTTTTAACCAACACAGTATATTACATGTTAACTTTAACTCCGCACATAACAAGTATATAGTATGAATTTTTTTTTATCTAGGATTATTAATCAAATACATAACATATTTACTTTGATTTAATTAACTTGATTGACTTGTTTGGCTTGGTTGAATTGATTGAGTTGACTAACTTGACTGAATTGATTGACTTATTTGGTTTATTTGATTTGTTTGAATTAAATAACTTGATTGACTTACTTAACACAGTTAAATTTCATTAGTGGTTGATAGGTTTGTTAGAAATATACTTATGCATTCGTAGTTGATAAGAGCTTTATAAGGTTAAGGACAAACAGAGGTTTTGTGACAACAAAACTTAAATTAGTTTGGATTAAACTGCTTTACATATATCATAATTTTAAGGAAATCATGTCAAAGTTATTTCTTAAGTCTATATTAAAGTCTTATTACAGCTTTAAGGAAATTAGTGTTTTGGATAGTCTTGTGTTAGATTAAGGGGGAGTTTTAGAGTTTCTAAGGACTAGTTGAAGGTTCTAGAATACTTTGGTTGATTTAATTATTTAAATTGATTGCTTGAATTGATTGAATAAATTGCTTGAACAGATTGCTTGAATTGATTGCTTGAAATGATTGCTTGAATTGTTTGTTTGAATTGCTTATTTGGATTGAATTGCTTGTTTTGATTGATTTGCTTGTTTGAATTGATTGGTTTGCTTAGTTTATTGTCCTTCTATTTAGTTTATTAGACTAGTGTAGTCATAGATTTAAGGGGAGTTATAGAAATTTATATAAAATTACAGATTAAGGGAGAGTTATAGATTTAAGGTAAGTTAGAATTAGGATATTGTATAGGCATAAATGTAACAACCCGGAAAATTAGAACCAATTGAAATTTTTTATTTCGAGTAATTTTAATAGAAATTTGGTCATAATTTAAAAATTCCATTTTTGAATAACAACAAAGCCCTTAAAAATAGCCATTTTGCAAACGACCTCCGTTTTCGACGAAACCACTTTGCTTGGATCCGGAATGTCCATTTATTGCTAAGTTTAAAATTCCATAATTTTTGGAATTAATATGTGACCGTGGCAAAGGAAAACGTGTTTTGCAAATACAGTGCAAATTGGATCAACCAAAAAAAGGCCATTTTTCAAACGGTCTCTAAATTCAACGAAATCAGTTTTGTTAGGACCGTATGGTCCAAAGATAGCTAACTTTATTTTTCGGGAATTTTTGGAATCAGTATGTGGCCTCCGTAAATTACAATGTACGTTCAAATTTAATATTGAATGTTTTATATTTTAATTTGAAGAATAACTGACTGAAACAGTCAAATGGGCTTACAAAACATATTCCATTGTGTCCGAAATGGGGGTATTTAGCTAGGGGCGCCAGTCATTGGGTTCGATTTGGAGTTCGGATGAAGAAACGAAAATTTTGGAATTAAAAGAATTAAAAATAAAAAAATATAAATAATGGACCAATAGGAATTCTCTGTTCATTATTTCGTTCCAGATCAAAAACCCGTAACCCTTAAAATCAACGACGGCTCCTCTTTAAAACATCTCTCCTCATTAACTCTTTATCCACTCAATAAAATTCAATGCTTCTTTGGAGGATTTTGTAGAGATTTCCATCCTCTTAAATCCATTTAAATTTCCTCAATTATCGTTGTGTATTCGTCGAGATCCAGACCCTCAAAGTCGCATCGTTCTTTGCGCCACCGAGCCTTCATCTCGCCGTCGATCTCGACAGGATGGGAACCCGCTGGTGCGCCGTTCCAAGACCATCTGATCTTCGTCTAGTGCAACAGTTTGGAAGTAAAATCAAAACCTAGTTTGGAATCAAAGTGGAAGGTAATGGCAGTGTTTAATTTTAAAAGTTTATAACACTTTAAAGCATTGCAAAGTTCGATTTATTAATAAAAATCATATCTTTTTCATATGTTGTCGAAATCCAGTGAAACAAGAGACATCGAACTCGCGACATCGTACACTAAATTCTAGAAGAGACTAGAATGCATTTGAAGCTCTCTATAAAACTAGAAGAAGTGGAACCCAATGTGAGATTTCTAAATTCAAATTGGAATGAAAAAGCAATGTATAAATTATATAAGCGATGTATAAATTATATACGAGTTGTATATCTCATATATAGGCGTTGCATAAATTATATAAGCTATGTATAAATTATACATATGTTGTATAAATCATATTTGCGTTGAATGAAATGGAAATAAATACATATATATATATATATATATATGTATGTATGTATGTATGAATGTGTACTCCCCTCGTCCACAGACCATGGATGATATAAATTGTTTGGATTGTGATTGTGAATAATTGATTGTGGTTGTGAATGATTGATTGTGGTTACAACAGCATTGGTCGTGTTTGTGGTAAATTCATTATCTTATGAAAATGAATGGTATTGTGGAAATTATGGAAATGAAATTATTGTAAGGCTATAAGGCCTAGGATAGCAGAGGAGCCGCGCTGGACACGATGCCGGTGCTAAATACCCTGCCGTTGTAATGCCGAAATTTTCTAAAATATTCATGTGTTGAAAAATATTCATGTTTGAAATAAATTATTTGAACAATAAAAATCACATTTTTATTGTATGTATGAAGTATATAAAATATTCATGTTTGAAATAAATTGTTTGAACAATAAAAATCACAATTTTATTGTATATTAGAAGTATATAAAATATTCATGTTTGAAATAAATTATTTGAACAATAAAAATCACATTTTTATTGTATGTATGAAGTAATAAAAATATAAATGTGATGAATAAATTCTTTAAACAATAAAAATCACATTTTTATTGTATGTATGAAGTATAAAAAATATTCATGTTTGAAATAAATTGTTTGAACAATAAAAATCACATTTTTATTGTATGTATGAAGTATATAAAGTATTCATGTTTGAAATAAATTGCTTGAACAATAAAAATCACATTTTTATTGTATATATGAAGTAATACAAATATTCATGTGTTGAATAAATTCTTTAAACAATAAAAATCACATTTCTATTGTATGTATGAAGTATATAAAATATTCATGTTTTGAATAAATTCTTTAAATAACAAAAGTCACATTTTTATTGTATATATGAAGTATATAAAGCATTCATGTTTGAAACAAATTGTTTGAACAATAAAAATCACATTTTTATTGTATGCATGAAGTATATAAAATATTCATGTAAATAAATTGTTTGAACAATAAAAATCACATTTTTATTGTATGTATGAAGTATATAAAATATTCATGTTTGAAATAAATTGTTTGAACAATAAAAATCACATTTTTATTGTATGTATGAACCGCTAAAAATGTTCATGTGTTGAATTAATTCTTTGAACGATAAAAATATTATTTTTGACGTGTATATGAAGTGTTAAAAATAACCATGTGTTGAAATAAATATTTGCTCATTGAAAATAATATTTTTGACATGTTTATGAAGTGTTAAAAATAACCATGTGTTGAAAAAATATTTATTCACTGAAAATAATATTTTTAACATGTATATGACGTGTTAAAAATAACCGTGTGTTGAAATAAATGTTTGTTCATTGAAAATAATATTTTTGACATGTATATGAAGTATTAAAAATAACTATGTATGAAAATAAACATTTGTTCACTAAAAATATATTTTTTAGCGTAGATATGTATATATATATATATACACATATGCTGAACAGTATAGTGGATTGGTTGTTGTGTAGAGAATTTATTTGCATGCCCGACAAATTGGTAAACCTTAATAAGTTAGTTGAGCAATTTTATTATTATATAAACTCCTGTGAATGTCATTGGATGCGGTGTGCTTGCTGTTCTGTGTGAGGTTATAAACGTCGCCACAGGATAGCAACAATTAATTTTAAACTATACTACATGGCGTACTTCGTGAAGATAGCATACTCTATCGTACACCACATAAGTATTTGAAGCTTATGTGACGAGGTTGGAATTACAGTACAAGCAAGACGCTTGTATGGCGATGACTGTATTACAGGTTAAACGAATTATGGACTGATGTAGACTAAATAAAATATAACGGTAAATTGTCAAATTTAATAAAAGCCCTACACGGGCCTGGAGTGGACAATAATCACGTCTCTCTAGTTATTAGATATGACACATGGATTATTTATTTTCCAACACTGGACTAGGTGATGAAAGTTTATTCTCTAGAGTTATGATTTTTACACACTCCCTTGGGCATAGAATAGGTCGCTAAAAATTGTGTATGCTTATTCTTGATTTATTGAGTGTCTAATACGGCCCAATAAATTTCCAAACCCCTCTCCGTACAAAGGAGGTTTTGCGAATTTTTCTAAAATTTAAAGGCATTAGCCAAAATTTTGAAGTGAAAACGGTTTGGAAATCGTCGAATGAATTATATATATATATATATATATATATATATATGTAAATTAAAATAAAATGAATCTCGCAGCTGTAGTTCGCGTTTTGGAATCGTAACTTTACACGATTATACCGAGAGATCCGACCGTCGGATTTTCCCGAAACTGGAACCATTGGATCCGCTTTGAAAAGATCTTTCCAAAGATATAAAATTTGTTAAGGTCTAACAGTTAGATTTTGAGAAATGTGTAATTCAATCTAAATAAAAACAGCGGTAGGGCCGCATAATGACCTGAAACATTGTTTAATTAAAATGGGCTATTTTTATATGAATAAAAATAGCGATAAATCGTTATAAAATATTATAAATGATATGGAATGGAAATAAACCGATTTTACTTGGTTTATTGGATATTCTGATGGTTAGGTGTATTTGACATGAAATTATTATATTGAATTGAAAGGTGAATATCAAATGATTTAACCATGAAAAGAATAGATTTGAATTCCATATTTACGTGAATTATTTGAAAAGGCAGAGTTAATTCTCATTTCAAATAATTGAACGAAGATTAAAAGTCGAAGATATGAAGACGGTGCAAGACTGGTGGCCTTCATATCGTATGGATTGCTACCGATGCCTTAGAAATGGGTAGCTCCCTTGATGTGGTTACAGTGGTAGTGATCCGGACGTACTTATTGATTGTCCGGATGTGCGAGGGCCTCTCTTCCGTATTAGACATATAGAACGAGGAATAAGGTGCCTTCGGTTTCGTTCAGACCAAGAACGGATTAGTAAATGGATGTGTGTCTGACATTAGATTTCGTAAGGTGTTGATTGATCTCTATTAAATATATTTTTGTTTGTGGCGGGGAATTTATTCTCTTGCTTAATTCCCTTTTCTAAGATGTACGAGCTTAGAGGTTATATATAGATAGACAACAGTCGCATGGCGTGGAATGTGAATATGGCATGCTGAGATGCAAAGGATCAAGGGTTTTGTTGAAAAGCAGAGTCTTGTGGTTGATGATCAAAGCACGGCTTTAAATAGCACAGCTTTGTGTATAGTGTTAATTAGCGAGCCTCACACCTCGGTATGAGTCAAAAAGGGGATCGTGACTGTAGGGAGAACATGACGTTTCTTTCTAGCTACAGGTGGTGTCATGGTATGGAGCCCAACATTTATTTATTTTTACATATGTGGATAATGGATTGCGAGGCACCTCGGATATATCGGTTACTACGGAGCCGATGGATAGGTCCGATAGGACCGGGTAACGTGTGTTCAGGAATAATTAATCCTCAAACGTAAGGGAGGACCGACCCTACCATTCACAGGGTTGCCCAAAGTGTAATCCTGAGGCATTTGCTTGAGTGTCTCGAGTCGGTGGGGAGCCACCCTGGCCTCGACTCATGATGGAAATACAATTTCCAATACGACATTTGGTTTTGATTGCAAACCTATATATGGCGGCATAGTGGCATGGGACACTCATGTCGCCTATGATTGATACATTATGATTGAAATTGTGTCTGAAACATATATGCACTATTAATAATGTTAAATGAGCATATTTTGGCCATTATAAAGGAAAACTCTATCCTCCGGCTTGCGTTGCATTGTGTAATGGGATCTGAGTCTTGTAATGGCTTCATTTTTCTATAAAGCATTGCATTGTTTAAAAGATTTACTTTATGTCATGCACTATCAATCAATGGAGTAAACCCGTTCTGCATTAGCAGCATGGTCCTATGATTTTCCTTATTACTATTGTTAAATTAGTCAAGTAGATTTCTCATACCAGTCCCATGACTGACTTGTAGTTTGTTTCACTTGCAAACTTGGGTGCCATTATTTTTACACGGGCAGCCAAGTAACAGGTTGCAGGATGTATTTTGGCTTAGCACTATGGTGGAGTGCACTTTTGGCTAATGGCGAAGACTAGCTTTCATTTACATTTTGGACTATTGACATTAACACCTGTATTACCTTATGTATATGTCCCGCTGATCGCGATGTATACTGATTATTTCTATTATGTACTATCTGATGTATACGTACCACGATCCCGATGTAGATTGACCATTTCCTATATGCACTAAGTTGTATCCTACAACTGTGCCACTCTAATGATGATGTTTATTACACTCTATGATTCTGCTATCATACTGATGTAAATTATTCTATTTCATGTTTATGTTATTATCTGTAATCTGCTAATGTTGGTTAATGTGTTATATTCCTAATGAATATCCTTACTTTTTGGCATAGGGGTTTGGGGTTTTCACAGTTGGTATCAGAACTTTGGTTAATCTTAGTTCTAGGATATCACATATTTAAACAACTCATCAAAAATAGAATCAGTAGTATTCTAAGGCGAGTAACTCATTAGAGATAAGATTTGTAATGTCCTGGAATGAGCGCAGCAGAATAGCATAATAATTTGATCAGTACATCATTGTTTTTCCTTATGCCCTTCTGCTTTTACCATTCCTTAAAATTACCATTTCTGTTGGTCTGACTCTTTTCTTGTTTTTACAGAACTGACTGAGATGAGTACTAGAGCTAGAGGTAGAGCAGGCAGAGGCCAAGGAAGAGGTGATATCCCCGCTGCTCCGAATCAGCCTAATCTTGAGGCTGCAGTGCCACAACAACCGCCCCCGCAACCATTTGATCTCGGTAGGGTGGCTAAGAAATACATGAATCTAGGTGGCCTGCCATTCTCTGGTAATGGTGCAGTGGCAGTAGCCCAAGCTTGGTTGAAGTCATGCGAACGAATCTTCGCAGGCCTAGAGCTAGAAGATCATAAGAAGAGGTTC
Source organism: Allium sativum (assembly GCA_030737875.1). Taxonomy (NCBI): domain Eukaryota; kingdom Viridiplantae; phylum Streptophyta; class Magnoliopsida; order Asparagales; family Amaryllidaceae; genus Allium; species Allium sativum. Next base: position 413,416,575 of record CM060913.1, on the reverse strand, counting down.
GTGGCATCCTGGTTGTTGAAGGATAAAGAACTGATATGGTGGTAGCCTATCACATTAGGCGAGACTAAGGTAGATATGACATGGGATAAATTCAATGAGTTGTTCATCCCTCGACAGGAAGTTGAGCGCTTACATGACGAGTTCGCTAATCTCCAGTAAGGAGATCGCACTATCCGTGAGTATCTCGACAAATTCACCGAATTATCTCGCTACGCACCTGAGCTTATTCAAGATCCTATTGATAAGAGCAAGCGATTTATCCATGGACTTCTTCATAGGTACCAAAGCCGAAAAAGTGGACATATTAACCTTCCAATACCGAGATGGTTGAGATGGCATGTAGATATGAAAGTTTGGACAAGAGGAACATTCAAGAAGACCTTGAGAAGAATCAAAGCAACAACAAATAGAAATCTTTTGGTAAGCAGCCCGAGGCAAGCAATACAGTAGCAGCAAAGCCTCAAGCAAACAGAAATCCAAAGGGTAAATGCTTCAGTTGTGACCAACTCGGACATTGGACTAATGAGTGCAATGCTCCAAAGCGGCAGAAGATAAATCAATCAAGCTCAAGTCAGAATCTCCGCAATTCTAATGAGTGCTGCAACTGCCATAAGACGGGGCATGTTAGGAGGAACTGTCCATTGCTCAAAAGTTCCCAAGTGGCTCGTGTGTATGACTAGGCAGATCCGCTGGATTTTCTGAGGGAGCAGGTAAACTCGATGTTTTTGGAGGCACCCTTATTATTAAAAATATTCTTGTTACAGTATTATTTGACACTGTTGCATTACGAAGTTTCATTTCGAGTAACACAATTAAAAGTTAAAGTTAAACCCAAGAAATCTTAAAGAATCAATTAGTGTTCATAACCCGATTGGTGGTTCTCTTGTTCTTGGTTTATATTGTCGAGTACCTATTTCTTTTTCCCATTATCTATTTCGATTTAATCATCATGAATTTTTCCGAATTCGATATTATCCTTGGGCTGGGTTGGTTAACGAAGTATAAGGCCGAAGAAAGATACCCCGAAAGAATTGTTAAGGTTGGAACAAAGTTTGTGGACACTATTAGTATACCATGCCACGACTCATAAATGAATAGAAAAAAATTCTGGTTTACTCTTGAAGTTACTCCTATTTCTCTTGAAAATATTCTCGTAGTTAAAAATTATGCGGACGTGTTTGAAGAAGATGATAGCTTACCGCCACGAAGAGAAATTGACTTCAAAATCGATTTAATTCCGAATGCAGGGCCAGTTGTGCACGCTATTCAGAAAATTTCATTAAAAGAGAAAGAAGAATTGGGAGATCAAACTCGACAATTGCTATGGAAGGATTTAATCAGGCCTAGCTTCTCATGTTGGGGTGCAGCAGTAGTGTTTGTTCCTAAGTCAGACGATACTCTCAGATTATGTGTTGATTACCGAGACCTCAACAAGTAGACGCTCAAGAATAAATATCCGTTACCCCGCATTGATGATTTTTGGATCGATTGAATGGAGCACAAGTATTTTCTAGAATGGACCTAGCTATAGGTTTCCATCAACTACATATTGCCGAAGAATGTGTTCCTTTGATAACTTTCAAAGGTCCGGACTTGTTTTATAAGTGGTTAGTAATGTCGTTCGGCTTATGTAACGCTCCAGCTTATTTTTCTGATTTAATGAACAGAGTATTCCATGATGTCTTGAATAAATTCGTATTGGTTTTCATTGACAACATTTTAATCTTCTCTAAGTCAGCTAGTGAGCAAGAGAAACATCTAGAACAAGTATTGGAGATTCTGAGAAAGAACGTCTTAAAAGCCAAAATTTCTAAATGCATATTCTGGCAAGAAGAAGTGAAGTTCCTTGGTCACGTCGTATCAAAGGAAGGAATTTCAGTGGATCCAAGCAAAATTACAGCTCATCAAGATTGGAAGTAGCCTAGTACACCCGCAGAAGTCCAAAGTTTTCTAGGATTTGTTAGTTATTATCGGAAATTCATTAAGGATTTTTTGAAACTGTATAGTCCAATGACACAACTTACTAAGAAGCACGCAAAATTTAATTGGACTCCAGAATGTGAGACAGCTTTCCAAGAGTTGAAATTAAGATTAACTACTGCTTTAGTATTAATAATTATCGATGGCAATCAAGATTTGATAGTCTACACAGATGCTTCTCTTGAAGGTGTTGGTGCGGTATTAATGCAAAGAGGCCAAGTAGTTGCTTACGCTAGCCGTCAGTTGAAGCCACATGAGAAGAGATATGCAACTCATGATATTGAGTTGTTAGCCGTCGTGTTTGCTTTGAAAATATGGAGGCACTATCTTTTGGGCGAGAAGTTCAAATTATTCATGGATCTTAAGTCATTAAAGTATTTGTTCACCTAGAAGGACTAGAATTTGAGACATCAGCGTTGGCTAGAATTTCTTGCAGCGTACGATCTAGATACTTTGTATACTACGGGGAAAGCCAATGTTGTGGCTAATGCACTTAGCAGAAAGAATGTAATCATCACCAGTCTTATCATTACGCCCTCATTGATTGATAAGATCTCTGATCTCCAAAAAGACGATGAATTTATTCAAAGAATTAGCCAACAAATTCAAGAAGGTAAAGCTTCAGATTTCCAACTTGATAGTAAAGGGATTTTGAGATTACAAGGGCGAATTTGTGTTCCAAAACTTCCAGAACTCAGAAGAGAGGTACTGGTAGAATGTCACAAATCTTAGCTCAGTATCCATCCTGGTGTAAGTAAGATGTATAATGACCTCAAGCGAACATTCTGGTGGAAGTCGTTGAAAAGAGACATTTCAATATATGTTAGCACGTGTTCTGCTTGCCAACAAGTCAAAAGAGATCAACGGAAACTTGCCGGATTATTACAACCATGGGAGATTCCAGATTAGAAGTGGGCTCCAATCTCCATGGATTTCATAGATGGTTTGCCCTGAACCAAGAAAGGAAATGAAAGTATATGGGTGATCGTAGATCGTTTCACGAAGGCCGCCCATTTTATTCCAGTCAGATCGACTAGAATAGCTCAAAGTCTGGCGCAAATTTATTTCAGAGAAATCGTGAGGCTACATGGAGTTCCCAGTAGTATTGTTAGTGATAGTGATCTGATATTCGCTAGTAAATTCTGGGAAGCATTCCAAGAAAAGCTGGGAACAAAGTTAAATCTGAGCATCACATATCATCCTTAAACTGATGGCCAAACTGAGAGGGTGAATCGTATACTAGAAGATTTATTGCGGGCTTGTATTCTTGATTGTGGTAGATCATGGGAAGATCACTTGCATTTGGTTGAGTTTTCGTATAATAACAGCTATCAAGCGAGATCAAAAATGTCACCATTCGAAGCCTTGTATGATAGGCCATGTAGATCTCCCGCATGTTGGGTAGAATCAGACAATTGACTAGTATTGGGTCCCAACATGATTCGTGAAGCTTCGGATAGAGTTGATTTCATTAAGAAGCGACTGCAAACAAATCAGAGCCGGCATAAGAGTTATGCATATTCCAGAAGAAGAGAGTTAGCATTTGCTATTGGTGATTATGTATATTTGAGAGTTTCTCCGATGAGAGGAGTAGTCCGATTCGGGAAAACAGAGAAGTTGGCGCCTAGATTTATTGGTCCATTTCCTATACTTGAAAGGATTGGAACTCTTGCTTACAGGGTCCAGTTACCAGACTGGTTGCCAGGAGTACACGATGTATTTCACGTGTCTCAATTTCGAAAGCATGTGCATAATTCAGATCTGATTGTAGAAGAAGCAGCGCAACAGGATTTGGATATAACTCCAAAATTAGCAGTGAGAAGAGAGCCACTGAAAATTATTGGCAAAGAAACTAAGGTTCTGCGGAACAAGAAGGTTCACTTAGTCAAATTGCAGTTGAGCGGCGATCCTCGAGACTATACATGGGAGACCGAGGATAGCATTAAACAGGCTTATCCCCAGTGCAGAGTGGACATCTCTGATTAGCTCTGGTGTAAGGTACATTTACAATATTTTGCATTTCCGTTTTGTTTTCTACTTTACTGTTGTTTCCTTTTCAGGGACGAAAAGTTTTAAGCAGGGGAGATTGAAAGAACCAGGAAAATAAGAACCAATTTAAATTTTTTATTTCGAGTAATTTTAACAAAATTTGGTCAGAAATTAAAAATTCCATTTTTAAGTAACAACATAGCCCTTAAAAATAGCCATTTTGCAAACGACCTCCATTTTCAATGAAATCACTTTGATTGGATCCGGAATGTCAATTTATTGCTAGGTTTAAAATTCCATAATTTTTGGAATTAATATGTGAGTGTGGCAAAGGAAAATGAGTTTTGCAAATATAGTGCAAGCTGGATCGACCAGAAAAAGGCCATTTTTCAAATGATCTCCAAATTCGACAAAATCAGTTTTGTTGGGACCGTATGGTCCAAACATAGCTAGCTTTATTTTTCGGGAATTTTTGGAATGAATATATGGCCCGGTAAATTAAAATGTACGTTCAAATCTAATATTGAATGTTTTATATTTTAATTTGAAGAATAATTGACTGAAAAAGTCGAATGGGCTTACGAAACATATTCCATTGTATATGGAATGCGGGTATTTAGCTAGGGACGCTAGTCGTTGAGTTCGATTTGGAGTTCGGATGGAGAAACGAGAATTTTGGAATTAAAAGAATTAAAAATTAAAAATATAAATAATGGGCCAATAGGAATTCTCCATTCATTATTTCGTTCTAGATCAAAAAACGGTAACCCCTAAAATCAACGGCGGCTCCTCTTTAAAACATCTCTTCTCATTAACTCCCAATCCACTCAATAAAATTCAATGCTTCTTTAGAGGATTTTGGAGAGATTTCCATCCTCTTCAAATCCATATAAATTTCCTCAATTATCATTGTGTATTCGTCGAGATCCAAGCCCTCAAAGTTGCACCGTTCTTTGCGCTGTCAAGCCTTCATCTCTCCGTCGATCATGACAGGGTGGGAACCCGCTGTGCGCCGTTCCAAGCCCTAGGACATGGTACCATCTGATCTTCGTCTACTGCAATGGTTTGGAAGTAAAATCGAAACCTAGTTTGGAATCAAAGTGGAAGGTAATGACAGTGTTTAATTTTAAAAGGTTATAACACTTTAAAAGCATCGCAAATTTCTATTTATTAACAAAAATCATATCTTTTTCGTATGTTTTCGAAATCCAGTGAAACAAGAGACATCGAACTCGTGTCATCGTACACTACATCTAGAAGAAACTAGAACGCATTTGGAGCTCTCTACAAAACTAGAAGGAGTGGAACCCAATGTGAGATTTCTAAATTCAAATTGGAATGGAAAAGCGATGTATAAATTATGTACGCGCTGTATATCTCATATATGGGTGTTGTATAAATTATATAAGCCATGTATAAATTATACATACGTTGTATAAATCATATATGTGTTGAATGAAATTGAAATGGAAATAAATATGTTTATATATACATATACATATATATATACACATATATGTATGTATATGTATACTCCCCTCGTCTACAGACCATAAACGATATAAATTATTTGGATTGTGATTGTGAATAATTGATTGTGGTTGTGAATGATTAATTGTGATTGCAACAACATTGGTTGTGTTTGTGGTAAATTCATTATGTTGTGAAAATGAATGGCATTGTGGAAATTATAGAAATGATATTATTGTAATGCTACAAGGCCTAGGATAGCAGAGGAGCCATGCTTCACACGGTGCCGATGCTAATTACCCTGTCGTTGTAATGTCGGAATTTTTTGAAATATTAATATGTTGAAAAATATTCATGCTTGAAATAAATTGTTTGAACAATAAAAATAATATTTTTATTGTATGTATGAAGTATATAAAATACTCATGATTGAAATAAATTGTTTGAACAATAAAAATCACATTTTTATTGCATGTATGAAGTATATAAAATATTCATGTTAGAAATGAATTGTTTGAACAATAAAAATCACATCTTTATTGTATGTATGAAGTAATAAAAATATTCATGTGTTGACTAAATTCTTTAAACAATAAAAACCACATTTTTATTGTATGTATGAAGTATATAAAATATTCATGTTTGAAATAAATTGTTTGAACAATAAGAAGCACATCTTTATTGTATGTATGAAGTATATAAAATATTCATGTTTGAAATAAATTGTTTGAACAATAAAAATCACATTTTTATTGTATGTATGAAGTAGTACAAATATTCATGTGTTGAGTAAATTCTTTAAACAATAAAAATCGCATTTTTATTGTATATATGAAGTATATAAAATATTCATGTGTTGAATAAATTCTTTAAGCAATAAAAATCACAATTTTATTGTATGTTAGAAGTATATAAATTATACTTGTTTGAAATAAATTTTTTGAACAATAAAAATCACATTTTTATTTTATGTATGAAGTATATAAAATGATCATGTTTGAAATAAATTGTTTGAACAATAAAAATCACATTTTTATTGTATGTATGAAGTATATAAAATATTCATGTTTGATATAAATTATTTGAATAATAAAAATCAAATTTTTATTGTATGTATGAACCACTAAAAATGTTCATATGTTGAACAAATTCTTTGAATGATAAAAATATTATTTTTAACATGTATATGAAGTGTTAAAAATAACCATGTTTTGAAATAAATATTTTTTCATTGAAAATAATTTTTTTGACATGTATATGAAGTGTTAAAAATAACTTTGTGTTTAAATAAATGTTTGTTCATTGATTCATTGAAAATAATATTTTTAACATGTATATGAAGTGCAAAAAATAACCGTGTGTTGAAGTAAATGTTTGTTCATTGAAAATAATATTTTTGACATGTATATGAAGTGTTAAAAATAACCATGTACGAAAATAAACATTTGTTCGCTAAAAATATTATTTTTAGCGTAGATATGCATATATATATATATATATATATATACATATGTTGAACAGGATAATGGATTGGCTGTTGAGTAGAGAATTTATTTGTGTGCCCGACAAATAGGTAAACCTTAATGAGTTGGTTGCACAATTTTATTATTATATAAACTCCTGTGAATGCCATTGGATGCGGTACGCTTGTTGTTCTGTGTGAGATTATAAACATCGCCATAGGATAACAACAATTAATTTTGAACTATACTACATGGCATACTTCGTGAATATAACATACTCTGTCATATACCGCATAAGCATTTGGAGCTTATGTGACGAGGTTGGAATTACCGTACAAGCAAGACACTTGTATGGCGATGACTGTATTACAGGTTGAACGGATTATGGCTGATATGGACTAAATAAAATATAACAGTAAATTGTCAAATTTAATAAAAGCCCTACACGGGTCTGGAGTTGACAATAATCACGTCTCTCTAGTAATTAGATACGACGCATGGATTATTTATTTTCCAACACTGGACAAGGTGACGAAAATTTATTCTCTGGAGTTATGATTTTTACACACTCCCTTGGGCATAGAATAGGTCATTAAAAATTGTGTATGCTTATTCTGGATTTATTGGGTGCCTAATACAGCCCAATAAATTTCTAAACCCTTCTCCGTATAAAGGAGGCTATGGCAAAATTTTCTGAAATTTAAAGACGTTAGCCAAATTTTTGAAGTGAAAACGGTTTGGAAATCGTCGAATGAATCACATACACACACACACACACACACATATATATATATATATATGTGTGTGTGTGTGTGTGTGTGTGTGTGTGTAAATTAAAATAAAACGAATCACGCAACTACAGTTCACGTTTTGGAATCGTAACTTTAAACGATAGTACCGAGAGATCCGATCGTCGGATTTTCCCGAAACTGGAACCGTTGGGTCCGCTTTGAAAAGATCTTTCCAACGATATAAAATTTGTTAAGATCCAACGGTTAGATTTTGAGAAATGTGTAATTCAAATCTAAAGAATAACAGCGCCAGGGCCGCGTAATGACCTGAAGCGTCGTTTAATTAAAATGGGCTATTTTTATATAAATAAAAATAGCGATAAATCGTTATAAAATATTATAAATGATATGGAATTGAAATAAACCGATTTTACTTGGTTTATTGGATATTCGGATGGTTAGATGTATTTGACATTAAATTATTATATTGAATTGAAATGTGAATGTCAAATGACTTAACCATGAAAAGAATTGATTTGAATTCTACGTTTACGTGAATTATTTGAAAAGGCCGAGTTAATTCTCATTTCAATTAATTGATCGATGATTAAAAGTCGAAGATATAAAGACGGTGCAAGACCGGTGATCTTCACATCATATGGATTGCTACCAATGCCTTAGATATGGGTAACTCCCTTGATGAGGTTACAGTGGTAGTGATCTGGACGTACTTATTGATTTTCCAAATGTGCGAGAGCCTCTCTTCCGTATTGGACATATGGAACGAGGAATAAGATGCCTTCGGTTTCATTCAGAGCCAGAAGGGACTAGTAAATGGATGTGTGTCTGACATTGGATTTCGTTCACTGTTGATTGATCTCTGTTATATATATATATATATATATATATATATATATATATATATATATATATATATCTGTTTAGTGGCGGAGAATTTATTCTCTTGCTTAACAACCTTTTCTAAGACGCACGAGCTTAGAGGTTATATATAGATAGACATCAGTCGCATGGCTTGGAATGTCAATTTGGCATACTGAGATGCGAAGGATCAAGGCTTTTGTTGAAAAGCAGAGTCTTGTGGTTGATGATCAAAGCACGACTTTATATAGAATAACTTTGTGTATAGCGTTATTTCGCGAGCCTCACACCCGGTAAGAGTCAAAAACGGGATCGTAACCATAGGGAGAACATGACGTTTATTTCTAGCTACAGATGGTGTCAAGATATGGAGCCCAGACATTTATTTATTTTTACCTATATAAATGATGGATTGTGAGGCGCCTCGGATATATCGGTTACTACATTGCCAATGGATAGGTCCGATAGGACCGGGAAACGTGTGTTTAGGAATAATTAATCCTCAAACGTAAGGGAGGATCGGCCCAACCGTTCATAGGGTTTCCCAAAGTGTGTAATCCTGAGGAATTTGCTAGCGTGTCTCGAATCGGTGAGGAGCCATCCCTGGCCTCGACTCATGACAGAAATCCAATTTCCAATACGACATTTCAATTTTGATTGTAAACCTATATATGGCAGCATAGTGTCATGGTGTTGAGTCAAGATTTGCATAGAGTTTTGATTTCTGACAAAGAGATACATTGTGATCGACAAAAAGAAGATATTCAATGGTATTATACATTAGAGGTTGATTATTTGGTATGTTAGTAGTGTCATTTATGTTAAAATCTATCCTCAAATAATCTCGCACCTCCAATCTTTGAATATATATATAAGAATATATGAGTGCACAGTAACCGTGCAATCTGCGCTAAACCGGTCGACCGGTTGAAACCAAGCGGTCGACCGTTTCTGCCCAGAATGCACAATCAACGTGCACAAGGATACATAACGTATATATATTCAAATTCCTATCTACTGGTCCTTTTTGACTTGTCGACCGCTTTCTTCCATAAAGCAACCTTTCGTATACACACTTCCATTTCTTCAACGGTTGCTTCTCTTTCTCTCAACCAATAATCATGTCCGTTGTTTGTAACCCTTCACAAATGGTTACAACTGTTATTCCTTATATAAACATCATAAGATCATCAATTCAAATCACCGATTCTATCAATCTAATCTCTATTCTCTTGATTTCAATCTTGAACCCTCAAGCACTCAAATTGCTCATATTCTATCATATATCGTTTGAATCCTAGAATCTATTTAACAATCTTTTGATTCAATACGATATTCACTTCCAAATATTCATATACACAAATATATTATTTGAGGATAAGATTATAGGAAGTTTGTACTACAAGTGACAAAATCGTGTTATCAAGAACACATACTGTCAACAACAAAGTATATTCATCTTAGTTGAAGTCCTCGGTTTTGTAAGAGGCACATGTTGAAGTCCTCAGTGTTGTTAGAGGCGTGAAATCCCGTTCGTCTGCTCGGGTGTTATATACCTGTTCCTCCGGGTGAAGTGAGATGGTTGTTAGTGAAAATCTAGATAGAATTCTAGGACTGGACGGTGCTCCGAACCAGTATAAAAATACCTAGTGTGATTTTTCTAGTTTACTGCATCTACTGTTTTATATATATATATATATATGTGTGTGTGTGTGATTAGTTATTATTTCATAATTGTGTGTTATACACCATATTACATGATCCGTGTTTATTATATTAGCATGTACACGCATTTTCATTTGGTATCAGAGCAAGGTCTTCATATAACCGCAACACAGTTATTTGATATATTCTAGTAATATAGCAAATAACGCAAGCACCAACACCACCACTTACACAGAAGGTCAATCGACACAAAGACCTCCATTCTTCAATGGTCTCAACTATAGCTATTGGGCAACACATATGTCATTTTTTATGCAATCAAATATCTATGATGCCTGAAATGCTACGCAAAAAGAAATAGTGAATCCAACAACTGATTATTCAGAATGGACATCGGCCGAGAAAACGGCAGTATCCGTAAATGCAAAAGCAATAAACATGTTGTTTTGTGCATTAGACCAAAATGAATATAACCGTTTTAGTAATTGCACCACTACATATCAAATTTGGCAAATGCTGAAAATCACTCATGAAGGTACTAACAAGGTTAAACAAGCCAAAACAGCCATGCTGAAAAGTCAGTTTCAAAATTTTAAAATAAAGCTGAATGAGACAAACAATGATATATATTCACTGTTTCAAACTATTCACCATGCATTTATTGGTTTAGGACAAAAATATTCAGATTTTGATGTTGTTTCGACAGTTGTACATTCTCTGACTAGTGAATGGGAAGGAAAGTATTAGCAATTGAAGAAGCTAATGACCTTTCCGTCATGAAGCCAGATGAATTTATAGGAAATCTAATGTCCTATGAAGCTAATTTCCAGGCTAGAAAGGAACAGAAAGAAGAAAAGAAAAATGTAGCATTTCATGCAGAAAAAGATGAAGATGAATTAGATTCTGAAGACGAAGACCTATCATTCATTGCAAAAGGTTTAAAAAAAATCTTGAAACAATGAAATGCTAGTCGATGTAACAAAAAGAAAAGTGGATCAAATAAACCATCTTCATCCGCTATAGAATGTTTCAACTGCCACAAAAAGGGACACATGCACAAGGATTGTCTAGAGAAAAAGAAGAAGTCAGAAAATGACAAATTCTGATACAAGAAGGATAAATCAAAGAAACGATCATTCTCAGTTACATGGGATGATTCAAACTCATCTTCATTAGAAAGTGAAAGTGATACAGAAAATGAACAAGAAAACGTTTGTTTCATGGCAGGAGAAGATGAGGTACAAATTCCTACATATGATGAAGTGCTTGATATTAATGCTGAATTGATAGTTAAATATAAAGACATAAAACGACAATTAAAAGAAGCCAAAGCAGATTTGAGCAGAGCAGAGTTTGAACGAGATATGTTAAAAGACGAGAAGAAAATATTAGAAGAAGAACTTGAAAAACTTCAAGAATCAGCATCTAATATTGAATCTCAATTATCTCTTTTGAGTCAAGAAATTGAAACTCAAAAAGGAAAAAATGATGCTCTTACTACTGAAAATCATCAGCTTAAGGCAAAAGTCAAAATTCTAGACCTAGAAAAGGCTAGTTTACAAACTAAGTTAGATGATATTACTCAAAATGTTTCTAACTTCAACAAAGGTCGAGAAAATTTGACAAAGTTCATTGAAAGTTCACAACCTGCTTCAAACAAACAAGGTTTGGGATATAAGAAACAAGAGACCAAGAAACATCTCAAGAAGAGAGATGAAGCTAAGAAAAATCCTAGTTTATTAAATTCCAATCCAAAACCAGTTGTGAAGTTTCAAAAGAAAAATGTCATGACTATCAAGTTATGGGTTCCTAAAACAAATAATAATTTGATTAGGAACAAATTTATTCGACATTTCATGAATATTGTGCATCTTAATTCTAATTATATATATAAAGGGGATACCGGACCCGTATGGGTTTGGACTCCTAAGACCTAACTCTTAGGACCACATAAAAAGTGGGTACCATGGACTTAATTTTATTTTTGCAGGTCCCACTCAAGAAAAAAGGAAAGTGGATCTTGGATAGTGGTTAATCAAAACACATGACTAGAGACAAGAGCTTATTGACAAATATTACATACTCAGATAGAGGCTCTGTTACTTTTGGAGATAATTAGAAAGGCTATATCATCGGCAAAGGCGATGTGAGCAATTGCAGTACATCTAACTTACCTCTTATTACCAATGTCATGCTAGTTAGAAATTTGAAACACAATTTACTTAGTATTAGTCAGTTATGCAACAAGGGTTTTACAATTTCTTTTTCAGATAATAAGTGTAGTATCTTAGATAAAGACCATAATTTAGTTTTCGAAGGTTATAGAGATAGAAATATATATATATATATATTGAATATGAATATTAATCATAATTCAAATATGTGTCTTATGGCTAATGATAATGATCCATGGCTATGGCACAAACGATTCTGTCATATAAGCTTCAGAACTATCGACAAGCTAGCCAAAAACGATCTAGTTAGAGGACTACCCAAAATGAGCTTTAAAGTTGACAACATGTGTGATGCATGTCAATTAGGAAAATTGACCAAATCATCTTTTTAATCCAAGAAAATCATATCAACAATACAACCACTTGAGCTACTGCATATGGATTTACTTGGATCAACTAAGGTTCAGTCAATAAATCACAGTCGATATGTCTTTGTAATTGTTGATGATTACTCTCGTTACACCTGGATAATTTTCTTGAAAAACAAAATTGACACTTTCGAACATTTCAAATCTTTCGTCAGGAGAATTCAGAAATCGAAAGGGCTTAAAGTTAAAAATATAAGAAGTGATCATGGCAGAGAGTTCGAAAATAATGAATTTGAACATTTTTGTATAAAGTAAGGTATGTATCACAATTTTTCGTTTCCTAGAACTCCACAACAAAACGGAGTAGCAGAACGGAAAAATCGAACCTTACAAGAACGTGCAAGAACATTATTAAATGGAACCACTCTACCAAAACATTTTTGGGCAGAATTTGTTGCAACTGCTTGTTATGTTTTGAATCGTGTATCCATTCAACCTCTCACCAAGAATACTTCTTATGAATTATTTAACAAAAGAAAGCCTAATATCTCATACTTCAAAGTATTTGGTTCTAAGTGCTTTATCTTAAATACGAAAGACCATCTCGGTAAATTCGATCCAAAGACCAATAAAGGTATATTTGTCAGTTATTCAGAACGAAGCAAGTCCTATCGTATATTTAATAAATGAACCAAACCTATTGAAGAATCACTTCATGTCTCTTTTGATGAATTCTATCAGCATCCACAAATTATATCAGATGACGACGACACTATAGTCACTGATAATATAATCATCACAATTGTTGATTCTGACTCTGAAATAGTTGTTGAAAATATTCCTCAACCATGTGAGTTACGATCTCCACCAAGGAGACAATCTCCACCAAGAATATTAAGAGATAATCCTGCTCGAAATATAATCGGGGAAGTAACATCACAAGTCAGAACAAGGAGTCAACTCCATCAAATGGGTCATGTCGCGTTTCTTTTAAATATCGAACCTAAGAATCCAAAAGCGACTGCTACTGATGATTACTAGATCATTGCCATGCAGGAAGAACTAAATCAGTTCGAGCGCAATGATGTCTAGGAACTTATTCCAAGACCAACTGATCAACCAGTTATTGGTACTAAGTGGGTCTTTAAAAATAAGATTGATGAATAAGGTAATATTACCAGAAATAAAGCAAGGTTAGTAGCACAAGGGTATAATCAGGAAGAAGGTATCAATTATGAAGAAACATTTGCACCAGTTCCTCGACTAGAAGCTATTAGGATCCTATTATCTTTTGCTTTTCACCATAATTTCAAACTTTATCTCATGGATGTCAAGAGTGCTTTTCTAAATGGATTTATCAAAGAGAATGTATATGTCGAACAACCTCCTTTGTTCGTACATGAAAAATATCCTGGCTATGTGTACAAACTTAAGAAGGCTCTGTATGGTTTAAAACAAGCACCTCGTGCTTGGTATGAATGACTACGTAGCTATCTTATTAACTCAGGATTTCAAATAGGCAAAATCGATCAAACTTTGTTTATCAAACATTCTCGAAAAGATATTCTAGTTATCCAGAAATATTTAGACGACATCATCTTTGGTTCAACAAATGATAAACTTTGCAAAGAGTTTGCAAATATTATGACCAAAGAATTTGAAATGTCTCACATGGGAGAACTATCATATTTTCTTGGACTTCAAATCAAACAACTTCCGAATGGTATTTTTATTAATCAAGAAAAATACTGTGGAAATCTTATCAAACGCTTCGAATTAGAAAATACATCTGGTAAACCTACTCCCATGAGTACAGCTACACATCTTGAAAAAGATGAAAATAGTAAGAGCATTGACCAGAAGCTATATCGAAGCATGATTGGTTCTCTTCTTTATCTCACAGCTAGTCGGCTAGATATAATGATGAGTGTTTGTCTATGTGCACGCTTTCAAGCAGATCCAAAGGAATCACACCTACGAGCGGTGAAATGTATAATTCGTTATCTTAATAATACCAAAGATTTCTGTGACGGCCGCCCCGCATCATCCGACATTTCCCATGAAAGTGCGCTGTGTCGATGTCCAACCGGCATGGGACAGTCGCCAAAGAAAGGGAAAAGAAAAGGACTTACTGGTGAACTAACAAAGTATAATGATGTTTAGTTTCAGCTTATGCACTGTCTCACCTGTTTTATGTCAAGTATGTTTTTATTATATTTTATTCCTTGTGCTGTGAGACATTCTACAGGTTCTTTGTTAGTTCATCAGTAAGTCCTTTTCTTTTCCCTTTCTTTGGCGACCGTCCCGTGCCGGTTGGACATCGACACAACGCATTTTCATTGGAAATGTCGGCTGGTGCAGGGCGGGCCGTCACAATTTCGGTCTTTTCTACCCAAAAGAATGTCCATTCGAATTAGTATCATATAGCGATGCTAGTTTCGGAGGCTCTCGAATGGATAGAAAAAGTACAAGTGGTACATGCCATTTTATTGGAAAATCACTTGTCTCTTGGTTTAGTAAGAAATAGAATTGTGTTTCACTACCAACATGTGAAGCTGAATATATATCAACATCTCTCGCTTGTACTCAAGTAATATACATGCAACAAACAGTTCAAGAATTTGATATTCATTTATCAAATTCTATTATATACTATGATAACACAAGTGCTATAAATCTTTCTAAAAATCCAGTGAATCACTCTCGAGCCAAACACGTTGATATCCGTCATCATTTCCTTAGAAACAATATCGAAAAAGGAAATATATGTCTCGAATATGTCCAAAATGATAATCAACTAGAGGACATTTTTACTAAGCCTCTACTAGAGTCTAACTTTATAAAATTACGTAGAGAGCTTGGTATTATCTCTAGAAAACAACTTGACAAATAATGTTATCACTAATGTTATATTATGTTAGTTCTTTTCACATCCGGTTTATGTTTACTCAAAACATTAGCTATTTTTGGCTATGGTTATATTAGGAAAATTGAATATGAGCTTTTAAATCTTCTATGGCCAATAATTCCTGGTATTTCCTAGCCTCAAGTTTATATATAGAGAAAAACCTATATAAATTTGCTTTTCTCTCCATCTTAATCTCCCAAACTGATCATGGCACATCCCATATTTCTATTACAAGTTCTGAGCCGGAAGAGTATTATTCTCCCGAAACTCCAAAACACAAATCAAAGCATCACAAATGCAATCATACTCCTGGAAATACGCCAACTTCAAAAAGGGAAAAGAAAGCGTTGTTTTGTTCACCCCGCACCAGAGAGAAGATCGACGAGATTCATCATTATCAAAAACATCAGACCGATCTTCAAAGACAGCTACATTATGAGCAACAACTGACCTCATAATGATTATCTCTTTTAGAAAGAATGGCAACATTCTTTTGTGGTTCAAACAAACATGGCGTAAGAGCCAATGCCACATGTGCCTTCATCCTCTAGGAGTCCAAATTCATGGGAAAGAAACTATAATCGAAATGAAGGAGCAAGAGAAAAGTGGTCGCCATGGAAACCACGCATTAACGATGTCAAAGAAGAGTGTACCGATCACAATTCCTCTACCTCTCATTAGATTTTTTTTAATATTGTGATTGTCTTCTTGTATTTCTTTCATGTACTAATATATAAATATATATATCATATTTGAATAAACTCAATATTATATGGACCGTTAAACAACAGAAATAGAGCAAAAATCAGAAAAAAAACAGCTCATAGTTAAACCAGTCGACTGGCCAAATTCCACCGGTCGACCGTTTTATCTTTTGTTTGAAAACGACCGACCGGTGAAAATAAGGCGGTCGACCGGTTTCGAGCAGTTCTGTTTTTAACATGCATATACGGTCAGATTTTTTACTCCATCTCTTCATTTTTTATCTCCAAACATTTTTTTTCTCTAAACCTCCATAACCCTAGAACTCAATTCCTTCTCCAACTTCAATCAAATGGCTCCTCCACAAATGAAATTAAAGCAAGCTTCATCCTCCGAATCACAACCATTCGATCTCTCTGTCAAGAAGTGGCTTGTAGATCCAATTGCAGTCAAAAGGTGGAATGAGATGAAAGATTTTAAAATCCATCTGGGTACGTACATTAAGTTCGCTGATTTCTCTAATTATCATGTTCTTGGCTTAGCAAAGAGTGCCAATATTGAAAACCTAATTGACTTTGATCGAAATAATGTGGCAATTAACCATGTTATGATCAAGTTATTCTATGCTAACCAAAATTTAGAGAAATACAAGCCCGAAAATCCCTCACAATGCCTTTGGTCCGTAGTATGTGGCAAACAAGTCATTATCTCGTGTGAAAGAATGGCAAATGTCCTTGGTTCTTCCTTTTTAGGTGAAAATTTCTCGAGTAACTTTTGTAATATCCATGTACGTGATCATGTTAATCATCAATTCATTGAAGATGATAAGGATAATACAAAATCTATAGGCTTACGACCTACTGTGAGAGTTATTCATTACACCCTTATGCACTCCCTTTTTCCAAGAATAGGAAATTTTGATGCTGTCTATAAAGAAAATTTCAAAGCATTATCGAGGATATTTATATCAACTGGATTGGTATGATTTTTGATGAGATGTTGCAAGTTAATGAGAATTCTAGGCCGCATTTATTTTATAATGAATATATTATGCGTCTATTACTTGATTGTGGCATCACACCTCCTGAGTCGACTGTTTCAAAGCCCGAATGCATTGATAAAGCATCGATTACATGGATGAAGCTTCCCGTTCCGTACTTCAATATTATGCCTTTTGAACAATGTAACGAACAAGGAAATCAAGGAGCTTCATCACGATCGTCCCGCCCAAAACCTGAGGAAGTTAAACTTCTACGATCGTCTTCCTCTATAAAGGAATCGCTTGAAGCTATTGCTCACAGCCAATTCCTCCTCGAAGCACGACTTAAGCGTATGGATACAAAGATGGATAAGCATTAACAAACTTAAGTCCTTCTTCGGATCATTATGGGAAGCAATATCATGTGGAGCATCAACCTCATCTATGCATCCTCAAGACCCCGGCAAACGTCCAGCTTCTCCTACTTTTACTTGGACATCTTCGGAGGAAGGTACAAGCTCAGGAACTAGTCATGGGCGTGGACGCGGGAAAACTCAGCTTGTTGAAGAAGAAGAAGAGATGGAGTTGGAATGAGTCTTCTTAGTTTATCTCTTTATCTCTTTCTACGTACTTATGACTTTATTCTACTTTAAGACATGATCCGGCACTTGTATCTAAATATTATCGTAGCTTATTTCTACTAGACTTATGTGTATGATCGTATTTTGTGACTCTTGATAACTCTTGATTTATGGTAGTAGTTTATGTTTCTTATAATCCTTCTCATTCCATTTACGTTCTCAAGTATTCATCAACTCCTTTTTGTCGATGACAAAAGGGGAGAAAATTACGCTAACAGTGTATATGCAGGAAAATATAGATTTACAGTTATAGGCATAATCTCAGCGGGAGACCATATACAGGAGGAGATTCATAATTATGTTGTCATCAATCAAAAAGGGGGAGAATGTTAACTCAATGTTTCCATGGAGTTTTGATTTCTGACAAAGAGATACGCCGTGATTGACAAAAAGAAGATATTCATCGGTATTATACATTAGAGGTTGATTATTTGGTATGTTACTAGTGTTATTTATGTTAAAATCTATCCTCCAATAATCTCACACCTCCAATCTTTGAATATATATATATATAAGAATATATGAGTGCATATTAACTATGCAATCTAGGCTAAACCGATCAACCGGTTGAAACCAGGCAGTCGACCGTTTCTACCCAGAATGCACAATCAACGTGCATAAGGATACATAACGTGTGTGTGTGTATATATATATATATATATATATTCAAATTCCTGTCTACTGGTCCTTTTTGACCTGTCGACCACTTTCTTCTAGAAAGCAACCTTTCGTATAGACACTTCCATTTCTTCAACGGTTGCTTCTCTTTGTCTCCACCAATAATCATGGCCGTTATTTGTAACCCTTCACAAATGGTTACAACTGTTTATTCCTTACATAAACATCATAAGATCATCATTTCAAATCACCGATTCTATCAATCTAATCTCTATTCTCTTGATTTCAATCTTGAACTCTCAAGCACTCAAATTGCTCATATTCTATCATATATCGTTTGAATCCTAGAATCTATTTAACATTCTTTTGATTCAATACAATATCCACTTCCACATCTTCATATACACAAATATATTATTTGAGGATAAGATTATAGGTTTGTACTACAAGTGACAAAATCATGTTATCAAGAACACATACTGTCAACAACAAAGTATATTCATCTTAACTGAAGTCCTCGGTGTTGTAGAGGCATATGTTGAAGTCCTCAGTGTTGTTAGAGGTGCCATTCGTATGCTCGGGTGTTGTATACCTGTTCCTCCAGGTGAAGTGAGGTGGTTGTTAGTGAAAATCCAGATAGAAGTCTTGGACTGGATGTAGGACGGTGCTCCAAACCAGTATAAAAATCACTGGTGTGATTTTTCTTGTTTACTGCATCTACTGTTTTATGTATCTGTGATTGGCTATTATTTCATATTTGTGTGTTATACACCATATTACACGATCTGTATGTATTATATTAGCACGTACACGCATTTTCACATGGGACGCTCATGTCGCCTATGATTGATACATTATGATTGAAATTGTGTTTGAAACATATATGCACTAGTAATAATATCAAATGATCTTGTTTTGTACGTATTAAGCATATTTTGGCTATTATAAGAGAAAACTCTATCCTCCGGCTTACGTTGCATTTTGTGATGGGACCTCAGTCTTATAATGACTTCATTTTTCTAAAATGCATTGCGTTGTTTAAAAGATTTACTTTACGTCATGCACTAGCAATCAATGGAGTAGACTGATCATTTCCTTTATGCACTAAGTTGTATCCTATAATTGTGCCACTCTGATGATGATGTTTATTACATTCTATAATTCCGCTGTCATATTGATGTAAATTATTTTATTTCATGTTTATGTTATTATCTATAATCTGCTAATGTTGGTTAATGTGTCATATTTCTAATGATTATCCTTACTTTCGTGGCACGGGGGTTCGGGGTTTTCGCAGTAAATGTAGAGGGAGTATTTTATAAGGTACAGATAGATTTAGGATTCAGGGGGAGTAATTTTCTTTTGTATAGGAATTATTTAGTTATAGGATTTAGGGGGAGTACCTTTAGAATTTCTTTTTGATAATGCCAAATGGGGAGAAATTATAAAATATAGACATAGTTTATAAGATTCTTACAGATAGGGGGAGTATTAGAAGTATCATCATCAACAGGTATATACAGGTATGCTATTTTATAAACTAAGGTTTTCATCATCAAAAAGGGGGAGATTGTTAGAGAATGGAGTTTTGATGACAACGATCTTATTTCAATTATCATTGATTATAAAATATATACTAATACTTTTTGTATAGAATATATATATATAGGGGATTTTCAATTAAAGGGCTTCCTTTATGCTAAAAATTTATTTCTAGGATACAGGCAGTGAATAAATATTTTCCAGGACAAATTAAAAAAACACTTGCCCATCGCGTTTCATTTTTCTCGAAATAGGCGATTCCATTAAACCCTGGATCCCAAATTCGATCTTCTCAAACAATCTGATCTTCTCATACAAGTCGGCATTCTAAAACGAAGTAAAATCGTAAAATCGCTAATACCCTACAGGTCAAAATCTACTTTTTCATCTTTTACCATTCAACATTAACCGAAGAAACTAAGCATTATAAATCACTACTTTTCAACTATTATTCTCTCTTTTTTTGTGCTTGTAAGTCCTGTTTTTGGTTGTTTGATTATTACTGACAATTTTTTCAACTATTATTCTCTTTTAAGTAATTATGAGTAAGTTTTAAGTTTAACTAAGTTGAACTACTACTTGAGTGTATGCTTGACATACTTTTTACCAAATAGAGAACTTAGATTATGAAAATTATCATAAAAGTTTCAGTTTTAACAACACTTGTTCAGTATGTCCAAACTGCATTGTTACATGACTGCTTCATTATTAACAAACTGCACAAATATATTTAACTAAATAACTGATAGAGATATCATTTTATCTTTGGTATAAAAAATATAAAAGAAGATATCTTTAAGTTTTTACAGTTAATACAATAATTATTTTTACTTTATAGCAAGATAGTAATCATCATTATAAACTAATCATATTTATCTTTATACCAATATAAACTATCTTTGTGAATATTTTTGAAGCTATAAATATATTTGTTTTAAAAAGATATACAACATTATCTTTCTATACAGATATTGAATTTTAAATGATTATTTTCTTTAAACAATCAAATATACAAGTTATTATAGAAGTTTTGTTAAATTATTAACTAAAAAAATTAAAAATATATATATCTTTATGAATATTTTTGAAGCTATAAATATATTAGTTTTAAAAAGATATGCAACATTATCTTTCTATACAGATATTGAATTTTAAATGATTATTGCCTTTATACAATCAAATATACAAGTTATAATAGAAGTTTTGTTAAATTACGAACAAAAAAAATATCTTTATGAATACTTTTGAAGCTATAAATAATTTTTTTTAAAAGATATACAACATTATCTTTCTATACAGATATTGAATTTTAAATGACTATTGTCTTTAAACAATCAAATATACAAGTTATTAAAGAAGTTCTGTTAAAATACTAACAAAAAAATTATAAAAGATATCTTTATGAATATTTTGAAGTTATAAATATATTTGTTTTAAAAAGATATACAACATTATCTTTCTATATAGATATTGAATTTTAAATGATTCTTGTCTTTAAACAATCAAATATACAAGTTATTAAAGAAGTTTTGTTAAATTAATAACGAAAAAATATTAAAAATATTGTTATGAATATTTTTGGAGCTAAAAATGTATTTGTTTTAAAAAAATAAACAAGTTTATCTTTCTATACACATATTGAATATTAAATTATTATTGTCTGTAAACAATAAGATGTACAAGTTATTAAAAAAGTTTTGTTAAATTAATAAACAAAAAGTATTTTATAAAAACTATCTTTATGAATAATTTTAAAGATATAAATGTATTTGGTTTAAAAAGATAAATAAGTTTATCTTTCTATACAAATACTTAATTTATATGATTATTGTCCGTAAACAATCAGACATACAATTTATTAAAGAAATTATTTTAAATTACTAAATTAAAAAAATTAATATAAACTATCTTTATGAATAATTTTGAAGATGTAAATGTATTTGTTTTAAAAAGATAAACAAGTTTATCTTTCTATAAAAATATTGAATTTTAAATGATTATTTTCTTTAAACAATCAAATATACAAGTTATTGTAGAAGTTTTTGTTAAATTACTAACAAAATTGATATTTCAATGCAGGAAAGATGCATAAAAAAAATTCTAGTTACGCTAATCAAAACATAGCATTTGAAGATACACAACAATGTAACTTTATCGACATTAAAGGAGAGAAGCGGTCACATATGACGAACCAATCAGATTCTTTTTATCATATACACAGCCAGATAATGCAAAATACAACAACACCCCCACGGACTCCTATTGTAAGTAAACAAAATTTTACACTATTAACTGCAATATTTAGACAATATTATCGTTATATTCTTAGATAATAATTTTATTAACAGACAACAGATGATTACGTAACCATTGTTAAAGACAAAATATGTATATCATATTGTGAGTTAACATATAAATCGTGTTAAAAGATAAATTTGTTTATCTTTTTGTAAAAATGATATATTATTCATGTGGTCATTTAAACTTAGTCTAATTGACTTCCTGCATTCTTAACCAAAAGCTAAATAAAAATATTATTCTGTATTTAAATGTAAACTATTTCCTTTTAATAATTTTGTATAACAGGTTCATACAATCAACTTCATTGAAGCAGAGAAACGAATACTACAGTCAGCCCCACAGCTACAGGAATGTGTCCACTATCGTCCAGAAGAATGCTTATACGCAAATTTGGACAACAACTCTGACCCCGTCATTGAAGATGATGCAGATAATTATGAAGTGCAAAAGAGGGGTGAGGAAAAATTAAGGGAACTTATAGGTGTAATTTAGATGCATTCTACAAGGTGATGACTACAATAAAGGAAAAAACATATTCTCTTCTCATTCAATATCATATATAGATAGAACACCTTTCAAGAAATTATTTCATGTATATTTGGATGGTAAAATCAAAAGAAAGGATATTTGAAAAAGTGCAAAAAGTTTAGATGAAGTCATTACATCGTACGTTAGGAAAGAGAAAGCATTTAAAATAGGAGATGCAAGTGTTAAGTTGACTGAAGAGGATATTAGTTTAACACTTGGAATTCCATTAACCGGAAAGAATATATTCCTAATTGGAATTATTAGTAGGAATAACTTGCATAAGGAGTACTTAAGTTTTTTAAATCGACATTTTGAGTTGAATGGAAGGATAAATAAGAAAATTCTGAGTAAGAGAATAAAAATACTGATTGAAGAAAGGAACGGAAGTGAAAATTTAGTGAAATTACTTCTTTTGTTACTAATTATCACATTCATCTTCCCTAACAACCAATTCTACTTACAATGGGGAATTATTCCCAAATTGTTGAATTTGAAGAACATAAATTCAATTTCTTAGGCAAAATCTATTCACACACACGTGTCCCAAAATGTTGAAACATTTGCTAAAGACCCAAGAAATACGCCCGGATGCTCCATGATATTATTGGTATGTATTTTATATTTAATACTGTATATTGAATTTATTTAATATCAAAAATTAACATATTGTAATTTTTTACAGTATTGGCTTCGTGAAAAGACACAAATCATTAAGGTTAGAGAGGGATGTGAAAATGAAAGGCCAAGAATAGTAAAATGGGATTTATCGTTACAACATATCAATTCAATCCATTAAGTCAAAAAATGTAATTTTCTTATGTATCCTTCCTTGATGATTATACCATTTTACTATTAATTTTAAATTTAAACTTAGTTTTTAACACACGTGTAAAAGGATAAGAACTTTTGTCTTTTTAATTATTACCTATTGTTATTAATTGCACCTTTGAATAATCTTATGCAGATTAATCATTATTGTGTATTTTCACATAGAAGTAAAATATATTTGCATATATTAAATGAATCAACAATATGAATTAATAATATTGTTTTCCTAATTGTATTTTTTCAGTTCGCAAAGCGATTCAACAAAATTACGAAAGATGAAAAAGTTCTTCTACTGGAAGTGAATAAGACTTTGGAAGAGGGTACGAAAAAAGTTGAAGAAGAAAGTTGTCTTCAAACACAAGTCGAAGACAAAGTTAAACAAATTAATTGCAAAGTTAAAAACAAAAGTTGAGCAATTAAAAAAAAGCTTCAGTCCAGAGAAAATCAACTACAAGCTGAAAAAAGAAGAGAAAGGAATTGGAAAGTTTGTTAAATACTCACCACAATTTAACTGAAATTCCAGAAAAAGAATGTGAAAAAAAGGATGATGAACAAAATAAAGATGCAGAAAAAGATATGGAACATAATGAAACCGACACAATTGAAGAAAACCGACATAAAGACCCAGAAGAATTTGATGAAAAGAAAAAACAGATAAAGAGAAACAGAAAAAAGAGAAAGTGTGAAATGCAAGAAACAATAGATGTGGATACTTTCAACACATCAAAAAGTATACAAACGAGAAAAAGGAAAATAGTATGTTCTGAATTTTTTAAGCAATTGCCCGATGACGAACAAAAGTTCATAGCAGATTACTTCAACAAAGTTGGTGATGATAAGTAAGCTTATATACTGTTTAAATTATATACTTTATAAATTAATAAAAATATATATTAAATTATAACTTTTTTTACTTTACAGTGTAGAGATTTACAATTCAAACGGCGAAAACAATATTGCCATACATAAGGACATGATTGAAGAACTGATTTTCGGTGAATTTATTTCCGGCCAGGTAAGTATATAATATAATTCGACTTATGACACTAATGAATATGTACACATGATATTCATATTGATTACTGAAACATAGAAGCTCTAATGATCTCATACTTTTAACAATATAAAAAGATAAAAACATATATCTTTTAATAAAAATAATGTTTTCATACAGATATTTTAAATAATTTTACATCATATGAAAGGTTTTCATATGATATTGAGTAATAGAATTAAACAAATGGTGAAACAAATAATTTCAATTGCTAATATCTTTTTAATATTTTTGTTATTACAAAAAATATAAATACATATATCTTTTTATAAATTAAAACTTACAAAGCAAAAATGCACATATATTATGATATTTGCAAAGTGTTTTACTATCTTTATGTCAATAAATTTTAATTTCTGTCACATATAATTATCCATTACTAGCGTATAAAAATAATTTAAAATTGCTTTATTATATATATATATATTATTGCAACTTCTTTGATATAATGCCTTTGCAGATAACTGATTGGTTCTGGTATAAAGTAGCAAAATTGTGGGATGTCAATTCAAACGTAGCTTACTTTAATACCACAATGACAGTAAGATCTTTATTATATTCATATACATAATGATTAATTAATAAATCTAGTTTGTATAACTATAATATAACTTTGTTTATACAGAAAAGTGCTGCAATTGACAAAGAAAATGTCAAAAATCATTCCTTTATTCCAACTTTGACAACAGCACTACAAGATTCACGATGTGATATACTCTTATTTCCAGTCCACTAAGGCTCACACAGGGTACTTTTAACATTTGAACCAGAATTTTCAGACTAGAACCTGTATGATTCTTTATCAAACAAATGTAGAAATGAAAGATTTATCACCAGGCACAAAGATAGCACATTAAAAATCATAATACATTTTGAATGTTTATTTTTTGTACTTTAATTAAATTAATAAATATTCTTATTATTGTATACATCAAAATTTAGTCAATGACATAAACAAGAAGCTTCAAAAGGAACAAACCAAGGAGAATGCCAAAAAATCATCTGTACTTACAGTTGGAGATGTGCTCAACAGTGTAATGGGTAATACTACATAATTGCTTTATTGTTTAATTTATTAATTTGTTTTTTTAATATATGCATTCAAATACATAATTTCAATTTTTTAAAAAATAATCGGTGTATTTATTAGTTTACAATACATGTACATTAATTTTAGTACTTATATTTCAAATGAAGTGTAAAAAATAATAAATTTAGTTATCTTTTCAAATATTTTAATTTTCTTTCCCACATATATTCATCAACACCAAAAGATAATTAATTTTATCTTTTTCAAAATCTGTTGTTTATGTTTAACATACATACAAAAAATTGCATTCTTTAAAAGAGAAAAACTTATTTACTAAATTTTTTAATACTATATTAAATTATATTATAATAACATATTAACCTTTGCTACTATAAAATAAATATATATTAATTTTTAATTAAAAATTAAATTAAATAAGTACATTTATCTTTTTTAGTAATTTCTGTTTTTTTGTACATTAACTTATATATATATAAATATATATATATATATTAATTTTGTAATAAGAATTATAAACTTATGTTAAATTTAACCATCTTAAAAAGGATTTATCTTTCATACAACAGTATGATTGCAGAATGTATGTAATTATAAACATTACAAGACTCTCTCAAGATAGATGTCTTATTCCAACCATACCTTAAACAGAAATTAATCATCTAAGAGCTAGTATTGCATCCAGAATATTGCATACTAAAGATTTATGGTGGACAAAGTATAAGTCATCTGCTGAAGATAACAACTTTGTTTGCGGTTCATAATGCTTGATGGTGAACATTGCACAAGATTTTTTGTAGACGTGATGGATTTATTTATTTGTACTATTTTTAGATACAATGTTAATGACTGTTAATTGTTTTAGTATATTTATTGTTTGTCTATTGCGTTGGATTGTGAAAATTATGGTAATACTTCAAGGTTTAACTGCACTGTTTCAATATATTCTAACTGCATTATAAATTAAATGCCTTAATTTGTTCAAGTTGTATAAATATATTTAATTAAATCACTGTTTGATATATCAATTTATCTTTCACTACCCAAAAATATATAACCATTTATCTATATGTTTTTGCAGCTGATACAAAGCTATACTTGTGGTTTGTTTTACAATTAATAATTATAGTATATAAAACTGATATATAGCTTGTCTTGTAATACAGATTTTTTTTAACTTATTGTCCAATGTAAACTATGTTGCAATTAAAATATAAAATGTAAATCATTTTATCTTTTTTTACATACTTACAAGTTACAAACAACATTGTCCAAATAACAATTAATTTGTAATATACTAATATCTAATGTTAACTAGAAAATTGTAACATAATATACAATCAACTACATTAGGCCATATGAAATTTACAAAAAAAAATCTTTGCATTATACAATTTATGTCATACAGAAAAAAGATATAATCATTTATCTTTTTAAATCATATAAGATATGTTATGTTATTCAAACAAATATTATCAGGACTATACAAAATCAAATATCACATACTGTTAATATTCATCAAAATCAGTAAACCTACGCTATAAGGGCAGAAAATAAAAATCATGTATTTTTGCTAATGAATTGAGCATTAGGACGATGCTCATTATAATTTTCTCTAAATAAACACAAAAATGCAGTTAGCAATGAAATCATTTATCATTTTTCGTCCCACTTATTATTTCCTGTAAATAATGTCTTACATTTTTATTTTCTGTCACAATTTTTGAAAAAAGATATAATCAAATATCTTTTACAAATCACAAATCAGAAAAACCTAAATAACACACGTCGTCAACTAATAATATTTAAGATCCAACTACATAACCAAAGTGAGTAAAAACAGAATTAAGTGGCAAAAATAAATTGTTTGATTACTCAAGCCAAATTTGAAGTTATAGTATAAATACAAAAATCATAATCAAAGCTTAATGATTCAACCAGGCTAAAAACACATTGCTTCTTTTATCACAAGAATACCTTTAAAAGTTTATTATTCCAACTATAGAAAACGAAACTGAAATACCCCACCTCCGTTAAGGTCACTCACAAAGCGAATGCCTTAACTTTGGTGGAGGTTTAAGTAAAAGTCACAGATAAAGTCAAGACAGATATAAATACACATATTTTAAACAATGGAAAACCAAACAGACTTTTATTTCATCAATACGTGTTCAAAACAAAACATTCCATAATTGTCTCAAAATACTTCCAACATTACGACCTCATAACTGTCTTGATTATTAAAGAAGCATAAAACATAATTATAGTGACAAAAATCCCCATAGTGATATCCAAAGCCATAATCCGAGCAAAAGAGATCCAAATCATATATCTACGGTCTTGGAGCTTGTAAAGAGCCTGACTGACCTGAGCTGTTCCCTCCCTGTGGACCTGGGGGGACGAAAGAAAAGAAGACGAAAGGAAAATAGAGTCAGACATAAAGCCTGAGTAAATCTAGTAACCCTTCAGTATGTGAATAAGAAAAGGGCATGATAGATATATACTGAAAATAGGAAAGTGTCACAAGTTAAGGAAGTGTCGAATGTACTATCGCACCCATACTATATCTCTGCACCTACTCGAGTTTATTCGAACTAGCACCCCATGCTGAGGGTGAAGTGATCCCTATTTTTACAAAGATCGGCTCCTACTCGCGTTAACATGTGTCATACAGCCCCCAAGAATTGTAGATACCTATGTTGGTCCCACCATGGGGTGTATCAAGACCCATGGTGGCGACCCCGACACAAATTCTAGAAGGCATAGGTTATACTACTGGTGTCCCCAGTGCCCTGGTTGTCTGCTCCGGAGTGTGTGCACGCCCGCACCTCGTTAGACCTACACTGTGCACCCACCGCCGTCGTTTGACCGCTTACAATCAGCCCAGTAATCGTGCCCCACCCTACCTAGTTTCAGGGTACCGTTGATACCTAACTTGGGTTACTGCTGAAATGGGTCCCTCGTTACCAGAATTTTCTAGTCAAACATGTTAAGTGGTTAAGTGTCTGTATTTACCTAACCCCACCCATCAATTCTTGTTAACATGTTGAATTTGGTTAAGTGTTATAGTTGACTTAACCCTACCATCTGTCCTTAGCCTCTTAGGAGCACCAGACCACTCACATTAGACAGGTATTGCTACGGTTACTAGATGTGTCAGTCGGTTCCAGGAAGGTTTACACCATAGCTCAGTCTAACCTCGGGTCATTATTGGGCTCAATGCTTAACCACCCACATTGGATAGGTATTGTAGTGACTATTGGACCGCCGGGCGGGTCCGTGAAGGTTTACTTCACAACTCAATCCAACCTCGGGTTAAGCATATCATGTTTTCTAAATTTACATCATTTATTACTTCTCAATTATATATGTAAATGTCATGTCTTTTATTCTTAGGTATAACAATTCATACTGCTTTAAAT
The DNA here is from genome assembly GCA_030737875.1 of Allium sativum. NCBI lineage: Eukaryota > Viridiplantae > Streptophyta > Magnoliopsida > Asparagales > Amaryllidaceae > Allium > Allium sativum. Next base: position 413,387,285 of record CM060913.1, on the reverse strand, counting down.
GTCATTGTCGCTGGCATGTGCTAAACATGCCAACATATATTTTTCATGTTTTACACCCAATGTTATTACCCCCGTTTGTAACGTTCGTAACATTATAACAAATGTTGGGCTCGACACAATTCAGCCCAACTTTATAAACGTGAGAAAAAAGGGAAAATCAATAACATGTAATATTTTACAACATATAAGGGCGTGTGGCGCATGAACTTGCAATTTAGCGATACTAACATAAATGATGGGTCATGTGAACTTGCATTTAAATCAAAGTATAACTAAGTAGGTGACATATGATATGGCATAGTTTAGGTTTATACAAACTTGTGTTTAAACATGTTTAACTTGGCATAATGTCAACCACAAAACTAGCACGTTGTATATTCACCAAAATGTCCAATTATAACATCTAATCCTATAGCCTATTCAACATGAACTTGCATAGTTTATGAAACCCAAACGATACTTAACATAGATCCAATTATACTTGCAAATAAACATGAGAATGATATCATAGTTTTTGGGTCAAGTAGGCATAAAAGGTTTTAAATCTAGAACATGTTTACATAAGCCTTAATTTAAACTTAGTGAATGTATATAGTCCATGCCATAGGTATAAACAAAAAGGGATCAAATTCTAGTTTTTGCCACAAACTTGCAAGTGCCATTGTTTTCATATACAATTGTTCAATAGGCTTGCATCAATCAATTTATGCCACAAACATCAATACACAAGTCATGATAGAACCATTACAATACACATAATTTATACAATAACACAATTCTATTTTCATTTACATCGAATCACATCACAGTTTTATTCATATTCTGAAAGGTCACTATACTTACAACGAATGCAGAATCTTGAATTCTGGATTCTGAATTCTGAAATTGAGATGCGCTCCTTTGGGTAGACTAACTTTGCGTTGATTAATTTGATTAAACTTTAATCTTCTTCTTTATTTGATTCGTCTCTAAGCTTTTCTCTCTTGACGACTATGTTCAATTCCTCCCTGGCAACATGACGACTCCTTTCTTATTTTTTTTGAGTGAATTTTCAGTTGAGACTTAGGGTGCATTTATAGATTTTTAAATTGTTTTGAGCCGTCAGATGAAGACAGGAGGAATCTAGACCATACAAAGTTCAAAGAGCCAATCAAGAGGTGACACGTCAGCCCTAGTGACACACAGAGCCACTGAAATTCGAGCCAGAGCCAGACCTAGCGAGCCAGGTCGACCAGGCAGGTCGACGCTATGGTCGACCTGGGGGGACCAGGTCGACACTATGGTCGACCTGGGGAGGCCAGGTCGACACCATGGTCGACCCTATGGTCGACCTGGTCTCTGGGCGGGAATTTTCCCGCCCAGCCCAGTTTGAACCTGAAATTCAAATTTTGAAATTTAGACTGAGCTGTTTGAATTTAAATTTTATTCTGAAACTTTAGAATGCCATAACTCCTTCATACAGAGTCTGATTCACGCAAACTCGGACTCTATCTCAAGCAGAATTCCGAGACGAACGCAATGGCGTAACCCATTTCCCTTAATTCTTTTATTTAGAATTAATTACACTTTAATTTGTGAAGCTTAACATTATAGAATTCACGGGGTGTTACATTCTCCCCCCTTAAAAGGATTTCGTCCCCGAAATCATCAAGTTAGGAAGAATGTATATTCTACCATCCAACAGTCCATCTACTCCTCCAATAAACACAGGCATCCACTGTCCTTAAAAGACTTCTAATGCTTCATGATCATATGCATAGTGTGTGTACATGTCCTAATCTAATGCAGAAATCGGGCGATCTACTGATTCAGTTGACCCCCTTAATGCGAATCATGTAAGTGTCATGAATCCATTATGTATGCAAATTTTTCCTACTCATAATTCTACATGAGTGCACAACCATTCATACAAATGCGACGACCATATGACAACATATCAAGTTTCAACCATATACAAATGAGATTACGTATATGCATATGCAATATGAAGTGACTGAGCCGATCTATAACCTAGGGTGTGTGTGTATATGCATCCACGAGCAACCACTAGCAATCACTAGCAACCATTTGCAGCCATCATCCATAACATGTTTTCAAATACATGTTTGCATCCATTTGTTTTCTACCTAAGGAGTTAGGAAAAGGAACGAGGAGATATACCTAAAAAGATAGATAAAGCATAACTTAGGAAAAAGAGAGATCAAAGATGTACCCTCAAAAAGAAGAGGGTAGGCAGCGCGTATTCTGTCCTCAGTTTCCCAAGTCGCGTCTTCCTCGGCGTCGCTCCACTGAACTTTAACGAGTTTGACTTCGCGGTTGCATAGACTTTTCACTTCAGTTTCTAAGATGCAGGTTGGAACTCTTCTCACAGTTGCTTCACGTTCCACTTCGGCTTCTTCTAGAATGCTAGGTTCCACCACTTCTACAGACTCATTCAAACACTTCCGGAGGTGAGAAACATGAAAGACGTTGTGAACTCCGGCCTGTCTCTCGGGTAGCTCTAATCTATAGGCCATCTTTCCAATCTTCTCGATGATAGGAAACGGTCCTACAAATATTGGTGCTAGCTTTCCTGCGGATCCAAAGAGAACGACGTTCCTTAAAGGAGATACCTTAAGGAAAACCCTGTCCCTAACCTCAAATTCAAGGTCGGTCCTTCTTTTGTCGGCGTAGGATTTCTGTCTGTCTTGGCCAGTCTTCATCCTCCTATGTATCAAGTCCACTTTCTCCGAAGTTTCTCGAATCATGTATGGACCAAGTATAAGCTTATCCGTAGACTCCCACCAACAAGTTGGTGATTTGCACGGTCTTCCATACAAGGCTTCGAAGGGCGCCATACCGATGGTAGCTTGGTAGCTGTTGTTGTAGGCAAATTCCACTAAACGAAGTTGATCCTCCCACGTCCCTCCAAAGTCAAGAACGCAAAGTCTTAAAAGATCCTCTAAAATTCTATTCACCCTTTCCGTCTGGCCGTTGGTTTAGGGGTGATAGGCCATGCTCAACCATAACTGTGTGCCTACAGCTTCTTGCAGACTCCGCCAAAACTCACTTGTGAAGATAGGGTCTCGGACACTAACAATGCTGGAGGGTATCCCATGGAGTCGAACTATTTCCTTGAGATAAAGAGATGCTAGAGATGCGACAGTCCTTCTACTCTTGACAGGTATAAAGTGGGCGCTTTTAGTAAGCCTATCCACTATTACCCAAATGCTAGTATTGCCTCTCCTCGACCTAGGTAGTCCATCAATGAAGTCCATTGAAATGCTATCCCACTTCCACTGTGGGACCTCTAAAGGATGAAGTAGTCCTCCAGGTTTCTTCTGTTCCGCCTTGACCCGTTGGCAGGTCATGCACTTAGAAACGAAATCTGCCACGTCTTGTTTCATGCCGTTCCAAAAGAAAGTCCTTTTTATATCCTTGTACATCTTATCACCGCCAGGGTGTATAGTCATCTTGGAATGATGCGCTTCCTCGAGAACCTTCTTTGTTAACTCCCTTGCTCGTGGGACACATAATCTTCCATCTCGCCTCAACCAACCCTTATCATCGATGGCGTACCTACTGAGGCGACTAGAAGTCTCACCCCTAATAAGTTTATCAATCACATCAACAAGCTGAGGGTCTTCACGTTGTGCAGCCCCTATTGAGTCCAAGAGAGTAGGGCGTACTTCGAGAGATGCTAACAAATCTGGTACAAAATCCGAAGAGGGTCTAAAGTTAAAACTGGCTATATACTCCAGGCTTTGCCTTTCCACAAAGAGAGTGCTTAAGGTCAGTTTCTTTCGGCTCAATGCATCTGCTACTACGTTGCCTTTGCCGGGAGTATAGGAAATTTCAAAGTCATACGAGGCAAGAAACTCCATCCATCTTTGCTGCCTCAAGTTAAGATCCTGCTGCGAGAAGAGATATTTCAATGATTTGTGGTCAGTGTATAATTCGAACTTCTCACCTAGGAGATAATGGCGCCAAGACTTAAGCGCAAAGACGATGGCGGCTAACTCGAGATCGTGGGTTGGGTAGTTCTTTTCATGAACTTTCAATTGTCTTCCGCCATAAGCTACTACCCTTCCTTCTTGCATTAGAACAGCGCCTAGTCCCGTTCCACATGCATCCGTGTATACTGTGAACATTTTGCTTCCATCAGGCAGAGTTAGAACTGGGGCTGTTGTAAGAGCCCTTTTTAATCGTTGGAAAGCAAACTCGCAGTCCAAATCCCAAGTGAACGCCAGATTCTTCTTTGTTAGCCTTGTGAGTGGGGATGAGATTTTCGCGAAATCCCTAATAAACTTTCGGTAAAAACCAGCTAGCACAAGAAAGCTTCGAACTTCGGTTGCATTCCTTGGTGTCTTCCAATCTTGCACTGCCACCACTTTCGCGGGGTCCACGGCCAACCCTTCTTTGGACACTATATGCACCAGAAATCTTACCTCCTTTCTCCAAAAGTGGCACTTGGAGAATTTGGCTTTTAGCTGATGTGCGCGGAGAGTATCCATGATTTCTTTCAGATGCTGAGCATGTTCATCCTCATTCTTTGAGAAGATTAAGATATCATCTACGAAGACAACCACGAATTTGTTGAGGAATTCTCTAAACATCCTGCTCATTAGGTCTACGAAATAAGCGAGTGCGTCTGTCAAGCCGAAAGGCATGACAAGCCACTCGAAGAAACCGTCTGGGGTTCTAAACGCCGTTTTATCAATGCTATCTTCAGCTACACTTAGCTGATGGAACCCAGTTGCCAGATCAAGTTGGGAGAAGATTGTCGCACCTACAAGCTTGTAACAACCCAAAATTTTGGGGCCAATTTAAAATTTTTATTTTAGAAATTTTAATGAATTTTAATATTTAAAATAATTTATTTTAACTAAGAACGACTAAAAATTTATTTTAAAACAAATTATAAAAGGAGTTTAAAACAGCGCTGCAGTTTGGAAATTTGAATTTGAACTTTGACTGAATGCACAGGATTCATTTTAAATCAGAATTGAGCGAAACAAGAAATATTTAAATCTGTTTGATCATACCTTTCTAACGAATCTGAAAAATTGAAATTTCACTTTATAAATCAAAAGTTATGTCCAGTTCAAAATTTAGAAAAGTCGCTACAGAATTTATATATTTTTTAATATAATATATTGGCCTTAAAAATAGCAATTTTGCAAACGACCTCTGTTTTCGACGAAACCATTTTTATTGGAACTGGAATGTCAAATTATTGTTAAGTTTATTTTTCCAGACTTTTTTTTCGAATTAATATGTGAGCGTGGCAAAGGGAAACGTGTTTTGTCAGTTTCAGTTAAATTTAATCGACTAGAAAATAGCCATTTTTCAAACGGTCTCAAAATTCGTCGAAACTAGTTTTGTTAGGACCGTATCGTCATAACAAAGCCAAATATAATTTTTCTGTAATTTTCTGAGTTCATATGTAGCCCCGGGGAATTTATATATACGGTTAAAGTAAATTAATAAATGAATTATATTTTAAAACTGAGAAACGGGGGTCAAGATGATCATTTGGGCCTGTAGGACATAACCAGTTGAGTCCGGAACGAGGGTTATTAATTAGGGGCGGCACTCGTTGGACCTAAATTGGAGTTAGTAGGCTAACGGGCTTTATTTTATAAATTAATGAATTAAAATATTATAATATTATAAACAAACCATTTAAAATCCCAAAACCCTAATCTACAGCCGCCACTAATGTCTTCTACGGTCTGAATGCTCCCATTTTCCTCCCTCTCATTCTCTTAACACACTAAACAAAATCGAATGCTTCTAAAAGGAAAAGGTCAACCTCAACGAGTACTACAATCTCAACGGTCAAGATCAACGATGGGGGTGTCTGGTGGCCGGATTTCACGTGGGAAGGGCTGACGTTTGGAGGCGTTTCGCGGGTCCCTGGGGCGCGTGAGTGGGGCCCATTTCTGGGCGAGGACGAAGCAAGGCGAGGGCTTCCGTGTGGTGGTGCTTGATCGATCTATGGCGAAGTCTAGGAGGGTGCGCAGGTGGTAGTTCATCATGATGTTTTGGGTTCGGCTATCTGTAGGGAACGACGAAGAAGGAAGGATTAGGAATAAGGTTAAGGACATAATTACTATAACTAATTATTTATTTATTTAATTATTGGTCAAATGTTTAAACAACGATAACTTATTCAAACAGCGAAGAAATCGAACGATTTCAGAAGCGTTGGATTCGCAACGAAAAATACTACATGTTGGAATTGATCGGGGCAGAAAAGGAGCAGTTCAGATTTTGATCAAATTTCAGTTCTGATTTATTCAGAATTAAAGATCAATGTGAGAAATCATATTCCCTTATATAATTAAAGTTATTAATCATAATTTTAGCGTTATATATGCACTGTAATATTTTCTGAATGTTCATGATTTTATTTTAACTGTTTGATGTTGTTTGTTGACTTGTTAATTTGATAGAATATATATGTTAAATATCATTTTTATGTTAAGTCAGAACGTCATGTTAATTTAAAAACATCAATTTTGGCAGAAAATGTCATATAAAATATGAATGACATTTTAATTGTATAATGATAAGATTAATAAAAATAACATTCTAGTGGTAAAATGTTACGAGATATATGAATGACATTTTAGTTTTACCATGATAAGATTAACTAAATAACATTTTAGTTATAAAATGTGAGTTGGGAAAATATTACTTTTTGTATGTTTTGTTGGATTAGAGTCGTCAACAAAACAGATATATTACTTTTATATGTTTTTGTTGAAATAGAATGGTCGACAAAAACATTTATTTTTGTCATTTAAAAAGAGTAGTATAAGAAGGTCATATCTTTAGTATTATATACAACTAAAAGAATACATTTTTAATGGCAAGTTGTTTTCAAACTAAAAGAGATATGAGATTTTACCAATTGATGTTTAGAAATAAAGGTTACATTTTTAGAGTCATTTTAGTTGAAACAAAAGAGACGTAATTTCATCGTCATTTAGTTGAAACAACTTTGTTATTTTTGTCAAGATAAGACAATTAACATAAAGTATCATTTATGTTAGGGTGGTCTAATTAGAGTAAATTATCATTTATGTTAGGGTGGTCTAATTAGAGTAAATTATCATTTATGTTAGAGTTGTCTAATCAGAGTAAATTATCATTTACGTTAGAGTTGTCTAATTAGAATAAACTATCATTTATGTTAGAGGTTCAAACTAGAATAAATTATCATTTATGTTGGAATAGTCAAACTTGCATAAAAACACCGTTTTGATAACAAATGTGATATTAGAATAAAACACTGTTTTGTTAGCAAATATGTCATTAACGTAAATAGGCAAATAGTTTATAAACAAAGTATGTATGTATGTGTCATCTGAATAACATAGTAAATTGATTACAAATAAATAAGCATTTATTTGTCATTTGAATAGACATTAAAAAGAATGAGTTAAAAAGGATCATTCTTGGTCATACTAAAAGGGATGAATTAGAACAGATGACTTTTGTCATATCAAAAGGAATGGATATTTTTGTGTACATTAAAGAATTAGATTAGACGACTATTTTGTTTACATAAAAAGGATAAAAAAATCATTATTTTGATAACATTAAAAGGATTATAACAAAATTAACATTTTTGTTAACATTAAAAGGATTTGATAAGAATTAACATTTTTGTTAACATTAGAAATAGAATTTATATTTCTTGTAAAATATGACATTAGAAATAGAATTTACAGTTTATGTAAAGGATGACATTATAATTAAAATCTCATTTTTAGTGAAAAATATACATTAGAATTAAAATCCCATTTTTAGTGGAAAATGTACATTAGAATTAGAATTAACATTTTTGGTTTACATCTAAAAGGATTAAACAAAAATTAACATTTTTGTTAACACTATAAAGATTAGACAAAATTAACATTTTTGTGTAATTTTAAATGACATCAAAATAGTCATTTTTGTTGTAATAAGAATGAATTTATAATATTCATTTATGTCATTTTAAAAGAATGAATTTATAATATTCATTTATGTCATTTTAAAAGAATGAATTGAAAATATTCATTTTTGGTCTCATTAAAGAAGAATGAATTGAAAATGTATATTTTTATACATTAAAGGAGAATGAATTAGAAATGTATATTTTTATACATTAAAAAGAAAGTTACATTTTTGTGTTAAACTTGATTAGTGAATAGAAATTAACATTTTTGTGTTAAACTTGATTAGTAATAGAAATCATATTTTTGTTAAACTCGATTAGTAATAGAAATCACTTTTATCAAAACTTGAATTAGTGGAATAAATATACACCTTTGGTCTTTGGTCAAACTTGATTAGAGATGCAAATATACATTGAAAGTAAAATTGTTCTTTTATTTGTATTCATAAATGGAAGTAAAATGTTACATTTTTCTTTTATTTACATTCCTTGATGTAAATAAAACAAGAAATAAAAGTTAAATCTTTATTTGCATTCCTTGTTGCGAATAAAGCATGAAATAAAAAGTTATGTTTTTATTTGTTTTCCCTTGTTGAAAATAAATCATGGAATGAAAAATATACGTATTTCATTATGAAATATGTTTCACATTAACAACCCATTTTTAATGTTAATATTATAAAGAGTAGAAAATTTTACATATTTCATTATGAAATATGTTTCATATTTAAAACTCATTTTTAATGTTAATCTTAGAAACTTAGAAAAAGAATATCATTTTTAATGTAATATAAAGATCACATTTTATACAACGTAAAAAGAATATCATTTTTATGTAAAATGAAAAGTTTTTTTTATCTCATTGCAAGTGAGTCAACATTAGAATTCACATTTTTGGATGTAAATGAATCAGTAGAAAGGATTTATTGTTTTTGATAAATTATGTCAACATGAGAACTTGTGTCCTCTTTATTTATATATAAGTAATGATTCATCCCTATATATGTTTATGATACTGAAATGTTACACCTCCATTTACAAGTTACCCGACTTGTCTATGTGATTGGGATGATAATTTTCACACATCGCCCAAGTGCACAAATGATTTATTATTTGGTTGATGGATGAAACCCCACATGGGTATTGGGATGATATTGGATACACACTAATCCCAATATTTAGTTATCTGTCAATCGATGGATTGACAGTCCGTGATGAGCGTTAGTTTTTACTTTAATGCTCACACAGTTATAAATTCCACTCTAGTCGTCATTTGGATGTTTAATAATTATTTATCATGATTGTTGATTACATGCAATATATGGTTGTTGATTGAGTCACATTCCAATAAAGAATATTTTAGAATATATTTTAGAAAAAAAATATTTTAATAAAAGAAAATATTTTAGTAAAAGAAAATATTTTGGGAAAATATATTTTTATTGAAATGCACAAGTCATCAACTAGAATAAATCATTAAATTTAGATTTAATAAAGTTTTCCAATTTGTCAATATTTAATTGAAATTAAATTAAATAAAGTGGATTTGGGTTTTTCGTGAATAGTATCTTAAATAACACTGTTCTTAAACCCCGTATGAAAAGAATAATCTTTTAATTCAGATTATTAAAGTTTTCAATTATATTTAGTAATTGAAATAAGATGAAATGTGAGTTGGACTTATTGTGAACTATGTTTTAAGTGACATATGTTCTTTAACCCGACTGACAGTGAAAATATGATTTGGAATATATAAATCTTTTATTAAGATTTAAATAGAAAATTTCCAAAAGTAAAGTTTTCCAATTTAATATATTAAATTGGAATTGAATAGAATTCGAATTAATTATAACAGAGATAAACTTCTGTAAAAGAAGACCGATACTACATATGGAATTTAAGAGGCCTTGCCGTTATTCCATTTATATTATTGGTTGAATACAGAAATTTATAACGATTATATATTGATTTGATTTCTGTGAAGATTCCATATTTTATGGAAGACGATTTTGGGTTTACCGTGAACTATGTTTTAAATGACATTAGTTCTTTAACCCAGTTAAGAATAAGATTTATTTCTTAAATCTAAAGAATCATTTAATAATGATTTTTGATATTTAAAACCAAATGGTGTTCTGAATAAATCTTTAAAAGAAAGATTTAAGAGTAAATGTAAAGAATTTATCTTTGATAGAATAATTTGAATATTTTATTTAAAAGAATATTCAGAATTGGAATGAGACGTTGGATGTGTTTTATAGTACTTGATTTTTATTATAAAATACGCGAGTTATTCGGAAAGACCGGGTTTAACTCATTCTGAATAATTACTACGACGATCAAGAGTCGAAGATGAAGATGGTGTTTGAAGACCGACGATCTTCACATCGAATGGATGTGTTGCTATAGAGACCCTTGATGGGAGTAGCTACCTTGAAGGGGCTTCAGTGGTGGCCGTCCGGACTATTGTTGATTGTTCGGATTTGGTTTTCGCTCAGACCCAGAGCATAAGCTAGTAAATGGATGCGTGTATGACATTGGATTTCATTCCATGTGAATTAAATCGATTTCTGTTAATGTATGTCTGTTTGGTGGTGGAAGATTTATTCTCTACTTAACACCCTGGTATATATTAATAGTGATTGATCGCATGGCGTGAATTGTCAATGTGGCACGCCAAGATGAAATTGATCAAGGCTTTTGTTGAAAAGCAGGGCCTTGTGGGATGATCAAAGTATAGCCTATTACGGCATAGCTTTGTGTATAGCGTGACTACGCGAGCCTCACACCCCGGTATGAGTCAAAAACGGGATATGGACCGTAGGGAGTGCACACGTTTCCTTCTAGCTAGTGGTAGTGTCAGTGCTTAAACTGGCTGGCATTTTACTTATGTGGATGATGGATTTTGAGGCGCCTCGGATTTTTATAGGCCGTTAGTGGTCATACTATAGGTTCAAAGGAACCGGGAAGCGTGTGTTCAGGCATAACTAATCCACTGCCGATAGGTGGGGACCGGCCCTACCGCTCCAAGGGTTGCCCATAAGTGTGATCCTGAGGCATTTGCTAGAGTGTCTCAAATCGGAGAGGAGCTTGCCCCTAGCCTCGACTCATGATGGAAATCCAATTTCCAATACGACCTTGTGGTTTTAATTGTAGAACTAGTATGGCGACATAATAGAATGAGGTACTATGCCGTCTATAATTAATACATTATGATTGAAATTGTTTTTGAGATATATATATATATATATATATCCACATATATACACACTAATATTAAATCCGTTTTATCGTATCAAGCATCTTTTGACCATTATAAGGTAAAACTCTATCCTCCGGTTTGCGTTGCATTGTGTGATGGGACTTGGGTCTTATAATGGTTTCATTTTTCTAAAAAGCATTGCATTGTTTAATGATTTACTTTATTTTATGCACTAGCAGTCCAATGGAGTAAACCCGTTCCGCATTAGCTGCGTGGTCCTGTGATTAGCCATATTAATTAGATAAGTTAAGTTAGATTTGTCATACCAGTCCCATGACTGACATGTAGTTTGTTTCACTGGCAAACTCGGGTGCCCATATTTTTCACACGGGCAGTCGAGTAGCTTTTTGCAGATATATTTACAGGATCCTGGTTTACAGCTGAAGCGATATTCGGAAAGCTCTGTATCCGTGTATTCCTTTCGGTTGTATATTTGTATTATGTTCCGCTGCTATTTAAATGTAATTTCAAACTCTGATATTATTGTATTTCTATTGTGTAATAAATATTCATACTCTATTATATCTTGTACTCTGATGTAATTGTTGTAATCAGCAATAAAATGTTCTTCAGTTTGTTCTCTAATGTGTATTGTTCTCAAAGCAATCCAGTCTTTCCTTTACGGGGAAGTTTGGGTCGTTTCAAAGCTGGTCAAACAAATCGTCGATTCGGGGAAGAGGGTGCCTATTTTTGTTGGTCAATTTGTTTAACTCCCTATAGTCGACGCAAAGGCGAAGCGAACTGTCCGCTTTGGTTGCGAACACCACTGGAGCACCCCATTCTGAAATGCTCCGTCTAATGAACCCTTTTTCGAGAAGTTCTTTAATCTGCATACTAAGATCCTTTCTCTCCTTTGGAGCCATGTGTCTGACAGGTAAAGCTACAGGCTTTGCATTATCCACAAGATATATGCGGAAGTCTATTTCCCGCCTTGGAGGTAAGCCTTTCACCTCCTCAAAGACATCCGGATATTCCCGGACTACTCTAACTGATTGCAAATTCTCATCAGAAGCATCAAGCGACTCTAGATAACTAAGCATAACAGCATTCAAGGGATTACAAGAAATTTCTAGAGTGTTACCAAGCCGAGTCAAGAGCCTAACTACTCTTTTCTCACAATCAAGGATGGCACCATTACTGGATAACCAGTCCATGCCTAAGATCAAACCATATCCCGAGAAGCCCAAAACAAAGGCATTACAACTAAACTCAATGCTGAGAATAGAGATTTTCAAACCCAAACAAACCATTGACAAGTAAGCAGAGCCCCCAATTGGATTTGAAACTACTAAGGGATCTTCTACCATACTAGTGTCTAGATGCAGAGATTCTACTAAGGCAGATGAAATAAAAGAGTGCGATGCGCCAGAGTCAAAAAGTGTACGAACTGGATGATCATAAAGATAGACTACACTTTCTACAAAAATATTACTACCTCATTCCTGCTGAGGTGCCACTAGCGCATGAACCTGACGCCCTGAAGTGGATCCAGCTTTCTGTCCCTGCCCTTTCTTCTTTGGGAAGTCCTTAGCTTGGTGCCCAGTCTCTCCACAATGGAAGCAACCACCCATCTTCGCCTTTCTTTTCCAGCAGTCTTTCGATATATGGCCCACAATGCCACAGAAATTGCACCTTCTCTTCTCACGGGGCTTATTGTTCTTCCCTCCTTTCTTGAAGTCTATTTTCTTTGCTTGTAGACCCTCTTTCTTCTCTTCCACCTTAGTTTCTTTCTTGCCTTGGTCTTCCTCGTGTAGCAACGCCATGTCTACCAAGCTTTCATAAGTCGCTCCCGTGGAAACATGGGTCATGGCAAGGCTGTGTAGAGGCTCATTTAAACCCTTGACGAAGCGAAGTGCCTTCTTGTGTTGGGTGTTTACCAAGTCTAGCCCAAATCTGGCCAGTTGATTAAACTGATTAACATACTCCCTGGTTGTCATACTTCCCTGTTTCAGAGTTAGAAACTTCTCCATTTGCAGGCTTCTTTCAGCTTGGGAGAGGAATTTCATCTCAAACCTTGTCCTGAAGTCTTCCCATGTTTCCACCACCCTCTGAGCATTGGTAACCTCCCACCAATAGGAAGCTTCATCCTTAAGCAACCATACCACTAGTTGTATCTTTTTCCTGTCATCAACTCCGAAGATGACAAATAGACCCTCAGTCTCCTTTAGCCAGTTTCTTGCCCCTACAAAAGATTCTGTCCCATAAAAGTCTTTTCCACCTATAGCCTTGAAATCTTTACATGTCTTTGCGAAGGCATTTCCACGAGGAGGTGAAGGAGGAACCGCGGCCACTGGAGGAGGGATGTCTGCTGGGCCCGTACCATTGGCCCTTGCTTCTAAGTACCTTCTAAACCAGCCAGGAATCGGGACTCCTTCCGGGAGGTTAAGGTCTCCAGACATGCTGAAACAGAAAGGAAAGATTCAAAACGAAGGATAGAGAGAGATAGATAGGGCACATGGCTTTGGGGGATTTTGTCTTTTTTATAAATATAACACTTTTTCTTGAAAAATGCTTCTTTAAATTTTCTTTTGAAAACAATTTCAAAAACTTTTATCTTATCTGGTAAACCTATGCTCTGATACCAAGTGAAACACCCCACCTCCGTTAAGGTCACTCACAAAGGGAATGCCTTAACTTTGGTGAAGGTTTATAAGTAAAAGTCAGAGATAAACTTAAGACAGATATAAATACACATATTTTAAACAAAGGAAAACCAAACAGACTTTTATTTCATCAATACATGTTCAAAACAAAACATTCCACAATTGTCTCAAAATACTTCCAACATTACAACCTCATAACTGTCTTGATTATTAAAGAAGCATGAAACATAATTAAAGTGACGAAAATCCCCATAGTGATATCCAAAGCCATAATCCGAACAAAAGAGATCCAAATCATACATCTACGGTCTTGGAGCTTGTAAAGAGCCTGACTGGGCTGAGCTATTCCCTCCCTATGGACCTGGGGGGAACGAAAGAAAATAAGACGAAAAGAAAATAGAGTCAGACATAAAGCCTGAGTAAATCTAGTAACCCTTCAGTATGTGAATAAGAAAAGGGCATGATAGATATATACTGAAAATAGGAAAGTGTCACAAGCTAAGGAAGTGTCGAATGTATTATCACACCCATACTATATCTCTGCACCTACTCGACTTTATTCTAACTGGCACCCCATGCTAAGGGTGAAGCGATCCCTATTTTTACAAAGATCGGCTCCTACTCGCGTTAACATGTGTCATACGGCCCCCAAGAATTGTAGATACCTATGCTGGTCCCACCATGGGGTGTATCAAGACCCATGGTGGCGACCTCAACACAAATTCTAGAAGGCATAAGTTATACTACTGGTGTCCCCAGTGCCCTGGTTGTCTGCTCCGTACTGTGTGCACGCCCACAGCCCGTTAGACCTACACTGTGCACCCACCGCCGTCGTTTGACCGCTTACAATCAGCCCAGTAATCGTGCCCCACCCTGCCTAGTTTCAGGGTACCGTTGATACCTAACTTGGGTTACTGCTGAAATGGGTCCCTCGTTACCAGGATTTTCTAGTCAAACATGTTAAGTGGTTAAGTGTCTGTATTTACCTAACCTCACCCATCAATTCTTGTTAACGAGTTGAATTTGGTTAAGTGTTATAGTTGACTTAACCCTACCATCTGTCCTTAGCCTCTTAGGAGCACCAGACCACTCACATTAGACAGGTATTGCTACGGTTACTAGATGTGCCGGTCGGTTCCGGGCAGGTTTACACCGTAGCTCAGTCTAACCTCGGGTCATTATTGGGCTCAATGCTTAACCACCCACATTGGATAGGTATTGTTGTGACTACTGGACAGCCGGGCGGGTCCGGTTAGGTTTACATCACAACTCAATCCAACCTCGGGTTAAGCATATCGTGTTTTCTAAATTTACATCTTTTATTACTTCTCAATTATATATGTAAATGTCATGTCTTTTATTCTTGGGTATAACAATTCATACTGCTTTAAATGTCATTGTCGTTGGCATGTGCCAAACATGCCAACATATATTTTTCTTGTTTTACACCCAACGTTATTACCCCCGTTTGTAACGTTCGCAACATTATAACAAATGTTGGGCTCGACACAATTCAGCTCAATTTTATAAACGTGAGAAAAAGGGGAAAATCAATAACATGTAATATTTTTCAACATATAAGGGTGTGTGGCGCATGAACTTGCAATCTAGCGATACTAACATAAATGATGGGTCATGTGAACTTGCATTCAAATCAAAGTATAACTAAGTAGGTGACATATGATATGGCATAGTTTAGGTTTATACAAACTTGTGTTTAAACATGTTTAACTTGGCATAATGTCAACCACAAAACTAGCACGTTGTATATTCACCAAAATGTCCAATTATAACATCTAATCCTATAGCCTATTCAACATGAACTTGCATAGTTTATGAAACCCAAACGATACTTAACATAGATCCAATTATACTTGCAAATAAACATGAACTTGCATAGTTTATGAAACCCAAACGATACTTAACATAGATCCAATTATACTTGCAAATAAACATGAGAATGATATCATAGTTTTTGGGCCATGTAGGCATAAAAGGTTTCAAATCTAGAACATGTTTACATAAGCCTTAATTTAGACTTAGTGAATGTATATAGTCCATGCCATAGGTATAAACATAAAGGGATCAAATTCTAGTTTTTGCCACAAACTTGCTAGTGCCATTGTTTTCATATACAATTGTTCAATAGGCTTGCATCAATCAATTTATGTCACAAACATCAATACACAAGTCATGATAGAACCATTACAATACACAAAATTTATACAATAACACAATTCTATTTTAATTTACATCGATTCACATCACAGTTTTTATTCATATTTTGAAAGGTCACTATACTTACAACGAATGCAGAATCTTGAATTCTGGATTCTGAATTCTGAAATTGAGATGCGCTCCTTTGGGTAGACTAACGTTGCGTTGATTAATTTGATTAAACTTTAATCTTCTTCTTTATTTGATTCGTCTCTGAGCTTTTCTCTCTTGACGGCTATGTTCAATTCCTCCCTGGCAGTATGACGACTCCTTTCTTATTTTTTGAGTGAATTTTCAGTTGAGACTTAGGGTGTATTTATAGATTTTTAAATTGTTTTGAGCCGTCAGATGAAGACGGGAGGAATCTAGACCATACAAAGTTCAAAGAGCCTATCAAGAGATGATACGTCAGCCCTAGTGACACACAGAGCCACTGAAATTCGAGCCAGAGACAGACTTAGCCAGCCAGGTCGACACCCAGGTCGACACTATGGTCGACCTGGGGGGGCCAGGTCGACACTAAGGTTGACCTGGGGAGGCCAGGTCGACAACATGGTCGATCCTATGGTCGACCTGGTCTCTGGGCGGGAATTTTCCCACCCATCCCAGTTTGAACTTGAAATTCGAATTTTGAAATTTAAACTGAGCTGTTTGAATTTAAATTTTATTCTGAAAATTCCGAAGGCCATAACTCCTTCATACGGAGTCCGATTCGCGCAAACTCGGACTCTATCTCAAGCAGAATTCCGAGATGAACGCAATGGCGTAACCCATTTCCCTTAATTCTTTTATTTAGAATTAATTACACTTTAATTTGTGAAGCTTAACTTTATATAATTCACGGGGTGTTACAGAAACCTTCGTCTAATAGATCAAAAAAGCGTTCCTTAATAAAAATTATACAACAACAACATAAAACATCGAATTAACAATTAAAAATACCAAAAAATTATGACACTCACCAAAGAACAAAAAATCAAACAAAGAAAATCGATTAGCCAATCCAAATGAACAAATTCGAATCACGATTTACCAAATGATTTAAGAAGAAATTAACGACTGAGAAAATCGATCAGCCAATCCAAATGAAGAAATTCGAATCACAATTTCCCAAAATCAAAGTTGAGTCTGATTTAAGAAGAAATTAACGACTATTTTTTTCCAAAAAACAAACAAGCGACTTAGTTAAACAATAAACAACGACTTAATTTTGACCTAATTTTCACGAACACATGATTTTAGAAATAAAGATAGTCGTTTGAGAAGAAGAAGACGTACGCTTTGATTTTTGTCCTGAAAACTAATATTTTAAAACTCGTGTCCTACAAATTAATTGGGGCTAAACATTAAGCCCTTAACACAAATTTCCTGATATATATATATATATACACATATGCAGGAATTATATACAGGAAATATTACTGAAGACTGCACAGTTTTAAAGATGATAGAGATTCAAAGATCAGAGAAATTTCAAGACTCATGAGTATTCAAGATTTCAAGAATTCATGAGTTCAAGATTAATATAGTTATAGAGTCTAGATTCTGTAAGACTCTAAATAGCACTTCAGATGCAAATTCAAACTCTAATTTTCAAATTCTGATTTTTAATTCTATCCTCAATTCTCTCTATTTTATTTTCTATCTTTTCTATTTTTTCCTTTCTTATTCTTCTTTTTTTTTTCAAACTTAAATTTTATATATTTATATTCTTATTTATATAGTTTAAAACCTTATAATTTTATAAATATGTTTATATTGTTTAAATTTATGTTTTCATATGATTTTCTACTTTATAATATTAATTTACAATACTATATTTTGATTCAAGAATTTCCAGAATTATATTTATATCAAAACACTTGAAAAAATGTTTTAAAAATAAAAAATACACTATGGTATGTCGACACAACAAAAACACCATGTCGACATATAACTGCCACTTTTTCAATTTTGAAAGTAAGTGACTTTTCACTATTTGAAAAGATTCAGAAACGTTGCGACCTTTCACACACTATAAAAAGGGGTTAAAACTGAATTTTTAAACATATCTTCTTCTCCACTCTCATCATCTTTCATTATATAATCATTCTTAATCATTTTTAAGATTTCTACACTTATATGCTGAAGAATTCAATTCTGTTTTGATCAAACTTCTTCTCTCTACACTCTCTTCTCATCTCTCTCTGAATCAAGTGCTATTGAAGAGTTCTAGGACTGTTTGTAATTGTTTAGGCTGAGTAAAAGAGGAATCAGTGGTATCCTTGTAGCCGAGAAATCAAGGAAGTAGGAATCGATGTTTCCTTATAGCCGATAAATCAAGGAAGTAGAAATCGGTGGTATCCCTTGTAGCCGTGAAATCAAGGAGGGTGTACTTGACTATTGATATAGTAATAAAACTCTACGCAATACTGCGTTGTGCGGGACTGGACGTAGGAGCAATCCGAACCAATATAAAATCTGGTGTGTTCTTTCCTTTTCTGCATTTTATTTCTGTTTATTTATGGATCTGTGTTTTTGATTGTGTTTGTGGTGTTTGATTTATCATGTAGTTCACATAAGTTTTAAATTTTTTTTAATTTCTCACAAACACTATTCACCCTTCCTCTAGTGTTTGTTTTGACCTAACCAATCCTTTCCGCAATCCCTAACATAATGGACAAAGCCACGACATCTAAAAACAAGTTTGCATTAAATATTAGACAAAATGTAAAATCATATCCTTTTCATTTGCTTATTACACATGCCAAAACAAACTTCAAAAATTTGAAGACATCATCTTGTGCATTTTTTGCATCGACATTTTTCACTACCGATAATGACAAATTTTACGATTAGCGATCAAATATAAATTTAAAATAACATATTTAACTTGTACCTACTACAAAATAATACCATGTGCAAAATAAATAAACTACTGCCTTAAGGCTAACTCGACATTTTATCTAAAATTTATTTTATGTCGAAATTTATTACATTCTGGAACATTTCTTTGTTTTTTAGATACAGTATGAGTTTCAAAATGTGACAAGTGAGGATGTGGTGCAGAGAAACAAGCATGTAATAGTGGCTACTGGGGAGAAATAATTGATAATATTTTTTGTTTTTTGTTTATAAAGATATATACTGACTTCCACTCTACATGTATTATAAATATGGTGCAACATTAGTGGTATGGAGTATAAATATGATGCAAAATTCTGGAATATGTTATTTCAGTGCAGCAAGTTGTGGCTTGCTATTTGAAACAAGCTCAGGCTTGCTGTTAAAACAACAAGCTCCAGCTTGTTGTTTGTTTGACACAACAAGCGCCGGCTTGTTGTTTGGCACAACAAGTGTCGGTGTAATGTCCCGGTTTTTAAACAAATTTGTTTAATAGCAAACATTGATTATAATAAGATTAGACTAAGAAACAAACGTAAACAACTATCCTTATATATATATATATATACATATATATATATACATATATATATATATATACACATATATATATATACATATATATATAAGGATATATAATAGATAAACAAGTGTATGTATATGGTGATATGCATATAGATTGGGCTTATGACTTAACGTGAGGCATTTAATAAAATCTTGAAATTTAAAATCCATACACTAGAATTTCTACAAATACTTATAACATAATATGCTAATATATAAATGAATGATATTTATCACTTAGGATATGTAGATGATTTCTAAAACCAATGTAGCAAATAAAGGGGAGACATAGGCAAGGAATCATTACAGAAACATGCATCTCTGAATGGTTTAAAAACAAAAGTGTATGGTGATGAACACAAATCTTTTGTTAAAATGCCATAATGAAATAACAAAGAGTGGTGCTCCAAAAATAACAACGAAATGAAGTCAACTTTGTAACAAGATATTTCTTGCCAGCATTGGACAAGCTTTGCTGAAAAACAAAGCCAAACTTGATGAGATTGAACATTTGAAATGAAAGGGAAGGTTATGGCTGCACCAATGAAAGCCACTTCCTAAAACATGAAAATCTGCTCTTTAAAAAAAAAGATTTGGTAATGACAAATGGGTGCACTATTGGACCTAATAGGATTACATTGCTAGGGGTGAGCGTTTGGTTGGTTTGGTTTATTCGATGACGAAAATTGTCAAACCAAACTAAAACCGATAAAAATGAAAACCAAACCAAACTGACCAATTTAAGATTGGTTGGTTCGGTTGGTTATCCGATTTAACCGAACATAAACTATTTTATACTTTATGCTCGTAATATTAACTATAATTTGAAATAAATTACAAATATATGATTAAATTATTATTATTTATGATTTTTATGCTTCTCAAAAGTAATTATGTTACATATATGATTATTAAAATTAATTTAGATAACTAAATTAACCTAAAATATTTACTATAATATCAATAATTTTGAAAATATAGTAAAAGTTCGGTTAATTCGGTTAAACCGATAACCAAACTAAATATTTCTCCAAACCGATTGCAAACCTTTTTAATTTCAAAACCAAACCAAACCGACCAAATTCAATTGGTTTGGTTGGTTTATTCGGTTTAACCAAATAATGCTCACCCCTATACATTGCTACAGTTAAATATAGACAAAACCATAACCTATTGATATTTCAAAGATATGAAAGGATTTAACATCGGCAATAGTGTAGCTAAGAATACAAACCATCCCCTAAAAACAAGGCGGTGCAAACTCTCATGTATAAAAATCCTTTTAAACAAAATCTCATATTTAAATTACTACACAAAATCTGTTTTATGTGTGTACAAAATGCAAGACCATTCGGCTGCATTAAATAAGCATGGTTTAGGAATGGTGAAGTGTCCCTAGAAGCTAAGCACAAGGGAGAGCAAATCACTTGTACTCAAATCCCATGTCCCCTCTATACCCAACCAATAAGAATCTCTGATTTTCACTTTTTTGCAATAAAGTCTGAGAACTTAATTACAAAAGGTGGAATTTAGGGGTCCTTATTGGTTGGGTATAGGGAAAGACAGGGGATTTTATTCCAAGCATAAGGACCTACAATAAATTAAAGAAGACATAATCATACTAAGGGATGGTATGGCCATACAGGGATGCTCTAAAAACCAAGTCGAACAGAGAAGCTAGCATATACTAATGTTATAAAAGAATGACCTATAATTAAAGAAGATTCGTAGATCATCAGTAGCAAAGTGTGGCAGTGTAAGTTGACCATGTGAGCTCATCCTCGGTCAAAGAAAAGGATGTTCAAACCGGTTTATATATAATGTTGACAAGTGAGGCAATTATGAGCCGTACTTCAACAAAAAGTGGTTAGTTGAGTTTGATTTGATTAATACGCTTGTGTATATATGAATAATAAGGTGGAAAACTTCAGTTTTTAGGAGAGGACAGTGAGTGATTAAAACTTAAATTTGTATTTGTTACTTACCCTATATTAAAATAGGAAAGGAGACAAGGGACTAAATGAAATGAAACACCAGGGTGTTAATCACAACAAAGAAACATAGAGAAGAAGTGAGGAGGACGGCAGCAGTAGAAATAAGAAGAAAGGGAAGTGCAGAAGAAGAAGGGGAGGGTTGACCAGACATGAATGACCTGGGGCAGCAACGGGTTTTGCAACCGCTCCACGGTACGGTGATCTGTGGGCATGAGTATTTGCACGGATATAAGGATGCTGCAGATTAAATAGAAAAGGAAATAAGTGTTTGGCATGGGAATAGTTCTACACTGATTAATGGGTTGGTTAGATGGATCGAACAATGGTTTTGGGGTTTAGCGGCGGTAAAGGGTTTTTTGGAAAGATGGATTTCTGAGCTTGAGTGACGGGTCAGCGACGATGCTGAGTGGCCGCGTGATGTGAGGGAGGAGATGCGGCGACTCGGTGGTGGATGTTCAGCTGTGCACGTACACGGTGCAAACGTGTGCACATGTATACAGTGCACCGGAAATGGACAGTACATCATAAGATTAAGGAAGCAGTGGCATTGGGCAATTGAAAACGGAAGAAAGTGAAGGGTCGATCACCTATATTTCCGAGCTGTGTAAACTTAAGTTGGTTTTTGGGTGTAGATCTTTTGGAGTTAGGATATAGACTACGGCTGTAAAGGAGAAAGCATGGAAATGGTAACTAGAAAACATAAAAAACAAAGAGGTGCAGCAGGTATAACAAGGCAAAGGAAGAATAATAGGCTAATAGCAGAGGGACGCAAGGAAAGTTGGTAGGATGGGAATCAAGGACACGCGTGGGCTAGTAGTGGGCTGAAATACTATTGGGCCGAGTTTGGAAATAAAAATATAGAAGGGGAGGAAGTGGGCCGGGTGTAATTGGACCAAGAAATTAAATTAGAAAGGAAGAATTAAAAGAAGGGGGAAGAGAGGGTTTTCGGCCCGATGGTATTTGGGCCGAGATTTTTGCCTAGTCAAATTTAAATTGGAAATGAAAAGAAAATATAGAATATAGAAGAGAAGTAAGAATAAAAAGGAGATTTTAAGGTTTATACAATATATTTAAATAAAATAAATATACAATAAGAATAACGATTTGCTTTAGGCATATAAATAAAGTGAAATAATAACTCAATAGTATATAGTCAACAAGTGATTGAATACTTGTGCAAGTTCATGTGTATTGAGCCAGTAATTTAAATTATTGAATTGTTATGCCAGTCGATGTAAGTTGATAATGGTTTCCCTTCCAAAACGAGAAATCTTATTTATATATATATATATATATATAAATCAAGTTGTGTTTAACAATTATATTATTCCTTTCGAATAAAATTTAAATAATAAAGAAAGCATACACGTTTCATTGTTCCCGTAACCAGATTATTTGCAAATGACTGACTTGTTGAACAAGGGTAAAGGAAATGTCGTGATAAATATTGTGATGAAGTTGGTTGTTGAAATTAAACATTTAAAGTGTTAATTGTTTCCAGTGATAATTATTTTACAAGCAATGATAAAAAAAGAGTTTCGTTTAAATCAGATTTCCTTAAATACCATCTAACTTTAAAAGACGTACGCTGATCGTCTCAAAGAGACCGGAATTTATATTCCACTTTGATTCAATTTATACGTCGCGTGTCAGAGATTATTGAAGATAATTGAAGATGGAGAGAAATGCAAGAATTGTTCAGTTTGTCCAATCTCAGGACAACTTGTATGGACGAATGTTTGACAGAGTATTTCAAACGGTCACGCCCGTTGATTTTACGAATATATCAAGTTGGTGGGGAGAAGGTAACTTCTCTTTATTTTACACCCAGAGTGTATTTGTATAATTAATATATGATTATGGATTTGACGATGTGACATTCAAAGTGAATGGTAGACAGATGTTCTAGAAGATAATGTAGCCTCATCAACCGAGAAAAGATAGAAACCGGGCAGGCAGCATGGCTAGGTGGGTCATTCCCAAGCAAGGTGTATTGTCACCAATCTAGATAATATTCGTATTTGTTACTTCTTTTCATTTCTGTAACTCCCGGGAATTACGGTGGTCACGACAAAAAGCTGTATGGGTGACAATATATTCGATACACCCAAGTTAAATGAGTGGTCGGTCATGTGTGGCCGGGTTGCAAGACGTTCTTGTTGAACCCCAGTGTAATCCCTCTAGAGTACACTGATCGACAGGTGGTCCCATACCTTGTCTGTTGGAATCCAATCTCCAATAAGCGCCGCGGTTTTTGATTTTATACTATATATGTGGAGCGTGAGATGCAAGCGTTCCGCTAGATGGTTATTTATTTGATAAAAAGTATTGTAATGTCAGATGATTTTGATATCAAAATGTTTTTGATTATAGTAAGGTAAAAATCGTCCATGTTTATGTGTGGGCTGGTCAAACTATTTCATTTCTTTCGAAGGATTTTCTAAAGTTAAATCAATCTGTTCTCATAAGAGAATAACCCGTTCTTGTTTCCAGTCTGTTTAAAATTGTTTACTCACACTAGTCCCCTGACTGACCTAGAGTTTATTTTTCTGTGTTTTCCTAAACTCTTGAATACACATAACAATTGTTATGGGTAGACAAGTGATCCAGGTCATAAATGGAAATTCTTCTGGAATATTTTGGACAGGGAGTTCCGGAGTCAGCTTATTTATACCTAAGTATCAAGTTTGTGCATCGTATTGGGCCCGTAATCATGCAAGATGTATTATGATGAAGTGTTCTATGTTGTAACAGACTCTGATATGTAATATATGATGTGATATTATATTTTGGTAAATTCCGCTGTGAGATTCTGATGTTCTTCTTACTCTTCTATTCTATTAGTTCTATCTTATTTTTCTCATCCACTAACTTCTTTCTCTTAACATTCTTCTTTTCTGTATAATCTGGGTTGACTGTGGTAGTAAAATGTCAGCTTAAATTGGTACGGAAAAGTGGGACGTTACAGTCGGCTTGCTGTTTGGCATAGCAAGCGCTTTCTTGCTATTTCAAACATCATCCACTACCACATCATCATTTATACAACTTTTCAAGACAGCATAATAAACCAAATCATTCTCATCAAAGTCAAAACACAATTTCGATCTTATGTGAGCATTAACAGCATCACACAAAAAAACACTTACATCATCAACAGTTGTACAATATTTTTCAACTTCAATAATACCATTCAATTCACTTTCTTGGTGTTCATAATCAAATTAAACTTGCTGGCACAAATCAGAATTCATGTCAAGGTAATTCAAACCACTTAAGATATCAAATTTGTTAGAAGTAACAACCTCAAATCTCACCTTCACAAAATCTGGCATTATACGTTCTGCTATTCAAGAGATTAAAACAGAGGTCCATGTTTTGATCTAGCTATTGAAATTAATTCATGTCACAAGTGCTTGCAAACGGAAATTCTATCGAATTAGAAAACCGTCAGAAAAATATTATAATAAAACCGCAAGCCCACGACATATAATTGTTAGTACGGAGGCGGGTACGGATCGATCCGCAGGGAAAGAAATAATTTCAATCTTACTCAATCAAATTAAACAAAACTTCGAATTGTTTAAACTAAAAAAACCTAATGAAAACTAGAAACTATGTTGAGAGCTAAATATGAAATGAAAGAGCAATTTAGAGGTAAATCACCTCTCATATTTATGTAAATTAACAAACATATGATCTATGATCTCTATTTAAGTGACATAAATGTTGCATTTATCATAAGTATAGTTTATTTATGTTATTAATTAACACAACATAAACTATCAAACCTTAACACAACAATTAAACCACTTATTATTCTCATGAAAATGGAACTAAAGCAAAATCTATTTTAAGCATGGCCTATGAACTATTAATTAGAACTATAGACCATCAAATTTTGTTCTTACTTTCATTTCAAAATCAACAACCATTTAGCAAATATTGATGTAATTTGTGTTTACATTGAATAAGAATAGTTTATTTGCATATGCAACATAAATTATCAAACCCACTTGTATAAACTTACATCAAAATCCACTGCCATGAAGTACAAATTAGAGAGATCACAAATCATACAAATGTTGAACTTACATAAAATTAGAGAGCTTCATTACCCCTAAATAGGGACTTAGCTTCTAATGTATGTTATCATATTAACACATGTAAGTTTCAACACTGAAAAAGCAAGCAAAATGAAAGATAATCTAAATGGAACAAGAAAAGAACTAAACTAAGTGCATATAAATAAATCTAAACTATGAACATAAAGTAGAGAACATGTAAATAAATGAACAAGAAATTAAATTGCATTAAAAAGAGGGATTACATAAAAGAAAATGGCTAAGTAGCCATGAAAATAAAGAGAATTTTGCTCCTCTCAACTAAACTAAAGAAGAGGATAAAAGAGGAGAGGATATTTACATCACATAAAGTGGCATATATACATGTTTCTAACCCTAAAACCCTAATCACTTTTGTTGGGGTCTACCAAAAAAATATCCCTTCATGAAGCTTCTAATCTTGTTTTAGCCACTAATAAGTCATGTAGAATGCATGAAGCATTTTATCTTATCCAATTAATCTCTAATATGAATCTTAAGGGAAAGAGTGAGAGTGCGTGGGGTCCTCCACTAAGTAGTGTATGAATTAATTCCATCTCCTCTTGTGTATATGCGTGGATTTCTTCATATCTTCATATGCAAACATCATTTTTGCTCCTAAAAACCTACAAGAGACAACAACATGGAACAAGTAAATGATATCACTAATTAAAACATGCATAAATTACCCTTTTTGCCTCAATATGAAGACTTATGCATGATAATTTGAGAGTTTTGGGTTGTTGGTTAAAACATGTAAAAATAGCCCGATTATGTTATTTATTTAATTAAAACGAGAATAAATGTGCGAATATAAATGTGCATTTTTATGTGCACATCAAATACCCCCACACTTATATTTTTATTCATCCTCGAATAAACTAGAAGACTAAGATAAATCTATTTTCATTGGGAGCATGATTGCATTGAGCGTATGCAACAAGCCGTCAAACCTCTGGGTGTCTCCAGTAGGACGAGTGTTGTCTCCTGAGGGTTTTCAGCAAATACTACCCATAAAATCCAAATGTTAAGTGCAAAAAATATTTACAAAAATGCACGATTCGAAAATATTTACAAGACGAATGCATGTTTTCAAAAGAATATTTGCAAATGGGTAATTTACTTTTAAATTTGACACGAATGAGTTAATACAAGTTGGGTCGTCACTATGAAATTTAAGTCCGTTACTACTCAAAACTACAAACAAAAGTTAGGTTATCATTACAAACTCCTCCAGCTTGGCTAGTTATTTTGGTTGAAAACATAGTGCAAATATGAAATGGATTCTATAATCGATATCAACAATCGTAAAATGGCATCTTAATTTCCTTTTGGTTAACAAGTTAGGTCAAATAAGTGAAGAAGGTGCTTGGATTTCAAGTGCTTACTCTCTCTTTATTATGAAAAATATTTACATTATTATTATTTACAAATACCTAGGTATACCACCCCTATACTGCATTACAACCTACGTGAGGGTCGGTAATCCTTAAGTGTCCAACTCATGAAATGAGACCACGATATAACCAATGCACTGCATTACGGCTTACGTGGGAGTTGGGGCAGAG
The DNA here is from genome assembly GCA_030737875.1 of Allium sativum. Lineage (NCBI taxonomy): Eukaryota > Viridiplantae > Streptophyta > Magnoliopsida > Asparagales > Amaryllidaceae > Allium > Allium sativum. Next base: position 413,360,164 of record CM060913.1, on the reverse strand, counting down.
CTTTGCGAGTTTGCACACCAATGCTAGATGTAATAGAAATGTTGGGTACCCTTGGATTATTATATATATTCTTTTTTTGTTCTTTTTTCTTTTTACATAAGAGCGAGAGTTAAGTGAGAATATCTTAGCACAACTTCACTTAAAAGATCTAAAACGTTATCGCAAGTTGTCTAAATCAACCATTTATTTAATCGGATTACAATTTAGAAAACATTTCATACTCATCACCTACGAATCTCCCTATATGCCAGTTACACTAAATTTGCTCATAATTCAAACTTTTCTTTCGTTATCCATTAAGAGAAGTAAAATTCGAAGCATTTTAATCGTACGGCCAAAATCATATGTTTACTTCATCGTGCCCATTTAAAAGTAAATTAAATTGCATTTTATTTTTATTTATTTTGGGATGAAAAAAGAAAAGTGAAATCTATGCAAAACCAAAATAAATATGAAACTCCCCCATACTTGATTTTGACCGTGTCCCCACAGTCAACCCAAGAGGAAAGGAGAAAAGAAAAGAAAAGAAAATTTTGAAAATATCTCCTATATTTACAAGAGAAAAAAATATTTATGGTATATCATAAAATATATTGACAAGAAGTAAATGAAACGGTCTTCTAAAGACTGATTCATTTGTCTCTTCAAGTATGAAGACATAGTTTAAGCTTGAAAAACCAAATCGTAATATTTTTTCGATGTTAAAGCGTTTGTTTGGAAAAACGAATGTCATTTTATTAAATATCGAATGAGTTGGTTTATTTCCGATGGTTTTCGTGGTATATTGAATAAATGGTTGAAATCCATTATTAAATTCACCAATTTGAATTTCAAATTTATCATCGATTTTTTTTTGAAAAATAATGATTTCAAATTCCAAATGGTGATTCACCACACTTTCACATTTCAACTCATCATCTGAAAGACCAAAAAAATTATGTTCATCAAATTCGTCTTCCTTTGAATTATCAACAACTTCAATGCATGTATTATTTTCAAACTCCAAAGTTGTTGTTTTCAAATTTTCAGAAAAAGGAAGACCAAATTTTAATTTTTGTTCCACCTTCTCATAAGAATTGAAATCCAAATTAATTACCGCATTATTAACAACTTCGTTAAGATCGTTATTTTCAATTTTGAAAGTCGTTATTTCAAAATCATCGATTGTGGTAAAAGGTGGATTAATGTTTGAATCGTCACACGTTTAGATTTGATTTTGTTTCTCATGAAATTTCAAGTAGTTTTCATACAACAAATTTGCGTAGTCATCTTCGTTCATTTGCTCAACAAAATCATATTTATAATTATTTACTTGAGAATTATTAATTTGAAATTGTTGAGAACAAACGTTTTCACTTGCACCACAATTGAAATAATTCACATTGGCAAAATCATTTGAAAAGTGATTCACATTTTCATTTTGAATTTGAAATTCATTTTGGAGTTCGAAATTGGATTGGCAAGGGTTATAATCAAAATCATTTCAACTTGTAATTGAATTCGAAATTTGATTAATTTGAAAACTTTGACTTGAATTGTTGCACAAGTTTGAAATATACAATTCATTCATTCTTTGAATTTCAAGTAAAGATTAAATACTTGTTTCCAAAGTTGAGGGTTGATCGTTGTGTTGAAAATTTTATGGTGCAATATCAGGATTATTTTGAAAAATTTGAAAGGAATTGTTGCACATTAATGAATTAATGGTTTCATTAAATCTTTGACTTTCTTCAAGTAAAGATTGAATACTTGTTTCAAGACTTGAGGGCTGATCATCATTTTGAAAATTTTATGGTGCAAAATCAGGATTATTTTGAAAATTTTGAAAAGTTGGTGGAGTAAAATCCAAATTGTTTGTACAATAGTTGTTATTAAAATATCCATATGACTTTGGTGTAAAATTATATGGATTATACTGATTTTCACAACTATCATAAAATTCGTAAGAATAAGGAAGTTGGGACATTTTCAAGAAAGCTTTTTTTTTTTTGAAATTTTTTTAAGAGAAAAGGAAAATATATATTCAAAAAAGGAACTTTTTATTTTATTTTTTGGAATGTTTTTTAAACAAAATGCTTAAATAAAAATGCAATGAAGTTATTTACAAATGGAAAATATATTTTTCTTTTTGGATTTTGAATTTTTTTATATGCATGAACCTAATGCAACTATATGAATGCAAATTACTTATTTACAATATTTCTAAAATAATATAATGATGGTTAGATTAATTTCAACAAAAGATTTCTCAGCCAGTTAACGGACAAGAGTTATCGGTGCACCCGGAATCACCCTAGTAATGCAGCCGAATGTTTAAGTACCTTCAGAGGAACAACCAATATAATATTTACGAATCACCATAATATTTCTAAACGGTTATTACTCTGCCGTAGTCTAGACATCGAGAAATAATTCGTTAGAAATAAATCAATTTGTCAACATATAATGATGTCCTTAGAAAATGAAAACAAAAGGAGATGAATGCAAAACAAAAAATAAACGTGAATTAATAATGCAACTACGAATGAATTTTTATTTTGTTTTTTGATTTTTTATGCAAATGCAAGAAAACAACAATGCGATTAAAATAAAAACAATAATGATAGCACAATACCAGAGCATGCATAATTTATTAGCATGTTTTTTTATTGAGGTTTTTAACCTCAAGGACAAAATGAACAAAAAATTGTTCCATAAGGACAAGGGGATAATATTTTATCCATAAGAACAAATTTTAGTGTAAAGAGAAGAATTCAGGAGCCCACTATAATTCCACCCTTTACACTAAAATTTGTCCTTATGGACAAAATTTTAGCCTCTTGTTCTGATGGAACCATTTTTTTTTCATTTTGTCCTTCAAGGTATTTTCCTGTTTTTTATTTAAGTGGTTTTTTAGCAAGCAAGCGAAGCGTGCGGAGCAAAGTAAAAGCGCAATCTTTAGCAAACAACTCCTTGTTTAATCTACTTTGACTACCTAAAAAAGGAAGGCGATATAAACAAATGGATGGAAAGAGTTTTTTTTTAAGTAAAAACCAACATGAAGCAAAAATGAAATTAAAATGAGTGAAAAAAAATATGAAAATAAATAAAAACAAAAGACAAAGGCAAATGTTTTCTTTTAAAGGGTAGCAACACCGGAACAATGAGTTCACAAGGAAAAGCAACAACAAACTAATGAAAAGTTAACACCCGTTTTTTTTAGGAAAAGGAAAATTGAATGAGAATTATCACACACATTAACCCAAATGAAATTCTACTCAAATTAACATAGCCAGCAGCCACATTAACCCAAGGTCCAATTCCCGGCCCAAAAGGTCAAGCCATAATAATGTACCAAATACCAAAAGCCTGAAGAGCTACACAGGTAAACACGCATCTGTTCTCATCTATCCAGTAATCAAGGGAAATAAAATTGAAGCAAACGTGAATGGAAATCATAGAAAATCAGGAGAAATTCTTTTATGCGTCGTGAATGCTTAAGAAAAAGGATGGTTTATGGTGTTTTGAGGTCGATTTCTGGGAGAAAAGGAGTTACTGGAATTGGAAGATGCGGTCGAGTTCGCAATGACGGTCATAGATGTACTGGGTATCGATTAGTGGTTGGCGATGTAGCAGGCTGAGGTGGTCGATTTTGGTGGAGGTGATGTGGATGTAAGGAGGAAATGAAGTTAAGAGGTTGCATGGGGTATTGCTGAAGAACATATTGAAGAGGGCTTGTGGTGTGATGTGGTGGTTTTGTGGGTATGGTTGTGTATGGTTGAGTATGAATTGGACTATGTATGATGTGTAGGTCGTGAGGTGAATGGTTGTAGACAGTTTGAGGCTCTTTTGTTGAGGTAGGCCGAGTGCAAGCAGGTCTGCTAAGTGTGGTTAAGCTGTAGTGTAGTAGGTGTGCTAGTGTAGAGGAATTGATATTGGGAATGGCTGTGAAGTTGTAACGGAGATGAGAAAACTGTAAAGAAAGAGAAATTAGACTGTTTGTAACAAGGTGAAATGTAAAACCAGACTGATGAAAACAAGAATTTCTTGTATCTAAATAACTGAACCCCTTTTTTTAAAACAAAAACCAACTGAATGACTATAAAGAAAGACAGAGAACAGTATCAATGAAAATTGGAACAGTGAACATAAACTTGATCAAAGATAAACAGTGAGCACTTGTTGTGAGCAGTATCCAACTGAAATGCAATTGTTGACACACTTTTTTGTCAAAGCTGTCACACATGGAATCCCTAAATAGTAACATGCTAAAGCAGTGGAAACAACGTCAGATGACATAGAGCGGTTTGGTCGAAATCGCAACATCAACATAAATAGGCCCGAAACTCCTACCAGATGGCCTTTTTTGGGCCCGAAAACAGCATATATGGTGCTTTTCACCGTAAAACTTGTAGCCCTCTGAATTAGCTTCAGGCAGAGCTTTCATTTGGCTCAATCGGACTTACGGTTTGGAAGTTACGCCCGTTTCCGTGAATGGGTGTAATCTGTCATCGATCGGCAATCGTTTGGATTCCTGGGACTTGGACCGGCTCGCCCCCCACACTCGGCTCGTGGGGCCACCTCCAACTCGCTGCCCACACTCGGATCGTGGGGCCACCTTCGTCTCACCCCCTTGACCACGACCCGGTTCGTGATGCACCACCATGGTCACGAACCGCCTGGACCGAACCTGCTTCTACACATGAGTGAAGCCCTATTCTCATGGCTATTCTCACTCCTATCAACCCGGATCTAATTACAGTTGGCATACAACGACTTAGAGAGGATTTTTGGACGTTATCCACCACATTTCGAGATTTTTGGGATGCATGCCACGTGTCTCACGAACCGCTATCAGGAAATGCCTATAAATACACCATTTGGAGGATTTTCAAGGATCTTTTGGCCATTCTTCTACATGGTTTCCACCATTAATGAGGACAAGGACTTTGCACCTTCCTACATCTCAATTCTCCTCCTTTCTACACAATTAACACGTGAATTGCGTGTATATACTCTTGTAATTTCATTAAACACACGGATTGTGTGTCTACATGTAACTGATTCTTGTAATCTGTCAGTATAACAATAAGATTATAAAGTGGACGTAGGCTACATCTACAATCGAACCACTATAAAACCTCGTGTGTTCCCTCTGATTTTACTATTTTCTGCATTCTGTAATCTGCATTTGGGTATTAGTACCAAATTTATGTCTAACAGAAAGCAAGAATAGAGAGATGTAAATCTTTTTTTCTTTCTGTCTGGAAACTAGATGAAAACTGAAAACTGAATTTCAGTAGTGAACACAACAACCAAAACCAAATGCATAAATGTTCTAAAACTCAGTTCAAACTAAAAAAAAAACAGATAATGCCAAATGCAAAATGCACATAGACAACAGCTAAATGAATCTGCTTTACAACAACAGATAAAAAAATGATGATTTTTTTTAAGAACAAAGAACTTAACTAACAAAAGAACTCAAACACAAAGACTATGAACACAATGCTAGAATGACAACGAAATAGAAAAATACACACAACAAACACATTTTTTTAAAAAAATTACGAAATGAACAAAAAACAAGAAAATTAATCTGAAGAATAAAACTAAAATTAAATTCCTTCCCTGGCAACGACGCCAAAAACTTGTTTGCAAACGGAAATTCTATCGAATTAGAAAATCGTCAACAAAATATTGTAATAAAACTGCAAGCGCACGGCGTACTTAGTACGGAGGCGAGTATGGATCGATCCGCAAGGAAAGAATAATTTCAATCTTACTCAATCAAATTAAACCAAACTTCGAATTGTTTAAACTAAAAAAAATAATGAAAACTAGAAACTAAGTTGAGATCTAAATATGAAATGAAAGAGCAATTTAGAGGTAAATCTCCTCTCATATTTATGTAAATTAACAAACATACGATCTATGATCTCTATTGAAGTGACATAAATGTTGCATTTATCAAAAGTATAGTTTATTTGTGTTATTAATTAACACAACATAAACTATCAAACCTTATACAACAATTAAACCACTTATGATTCTCATGAAAATGGAACTAAAGCAAAAATTATTTTAAGTATGGCCTATTAACTATTAATTAGAACTATAGACCATCAAATTTTGTTCTTACTTTCATTTCAAAATCAACAACCACTTAGCAAATATTGATGTAATTTGTGTTTACATTGAATAAGAATAGCTTATTTGCATATGCAATTTAAACTATCAAACCTACTTGTATAAACTTACATCAAAATCCACTACCATGAAGCAAAATTAGAGAGATCACAAATCATATAAATGTTGAACTTACATAAAATTAGAGAGCTTCATTACCTCTAAATAAGGACTTAGCTTCTAATGTATGTTATCATATTAATACATGTAAGTTTCAACATTAGAAAAGAAAGCAAAAAGAAAGATAATCTAAATGGAATAACAAAAGAACTAAATGAAGTGCATATAAATAAATCTAAACTATGAACATAAAGTAGAGAACATGTAAATAAATGAACAAGAAATTAAATTGCATTAAAAAGAGGGATTACATAAAAGAAAATGGCTAAGTAGTCATGAAAATAAAGAGAGCTTTGCTCCTCTCAACTAAAATAAAGAAGTGGATAAAAGAGGAGAGGATATTTACATTACATAAAGGGGTATATATACATGTTTCTAACCCTAAAACCCTAATCACTTTTGTTGGGGTCTACCAAAAATACCCATTCTTGAAGCTTCTAATCTTGTTTTGGACACTAATACGTCATGTAGAATGCATGAAGCCTTTCGTCTCATCTAATTAGTCTCTAATATAAAGCTTAAGAGAAAGGCTGAGAGTGGATGGGGTCCTCCAGTAAGTAGTGTATGAATTAATTCCATCTCCTCTTGTGTATATGCATGGACTTCTTCATATCTTCATATGCAAACATCATTTTTGATCCTAAAAACCTACAAGAGACAACAACATGGAACAAGTAAATGATATCACAAATTAAAACATGCATAAATTACCCTTTTTGCCTCAATATGAAGATGTATGCATGATAATTTGAGAGTTTTGGGTTGTTGGTTAAAACATGTAAAAATAGCCTGATTATGTTATTTATTTAATTAAAACGAGAATAAATGTTTGAATATAAATGTGCATTTTTATGTGCACATCAACCAGCATCTCTTTCAAAATAATCCTAAGAGTGGAAGATAGATCTATAGTTCAAAACACTAGCATCTTACAGGATGTTGATACGCTCAAACCTTTGCAACCGAAGATTATCAGACCAATGTAAATATAAGGGTTGAAAAAACATTAGAAACTATAAAAATCAATTTCAAATGTTAACTTTGTTTCTCTTATGACAATGTCTCTTAAACATTTAGGACACTATCGAAGGAGGAGACTGATTTGGATTTTACAAAAAATAGTTCAGATTATCGTACATAAATAACTGGACCTTAGTATGGAAAGATGTGTTGAGATACGTACATGGAACCATCTTGATAGACAGTGTTTTAACTAGAAAAATACTCCATAAATGAAGCTATGAAAAGGGGAAAATACCTACTTAAAATACATTTTGCCTCGATTTGGTACTGCTCTCGCGGCCCGCACCGAACTGTGCTTTACCCCTAGATATCCAGTCAACTGCTGTGCCTCAGTGCATTTCAGGGAGAACTAGCTAGCTCTGGGTTCGAGTGACATTCCGCCCTTAACCACAACTCATCCGCTGATTCTGCAACATCAGTCCGTTCGGACCTCCACTTAGTTTCACCCATGCTTCATCCTGGTCATGGATTGATCACCCAGGTGTACAGATATTATGTCCATAAGTTGTCATTTGTCACTGGCACTAAAAAGATTTAACCTATAAATCAAATCACTGTATGTGTCTCATTTCAATTGTTGCATTCAAGTTCATCTATATAGATACATTGCATTCTATGACATTGAAGAAACTTCGTTCAAGTTTGTAATAATCCACATAGTTGAATTTAACATCAAAGTCTGCCTTTTCAATATGTTTTAAAAACAGGGACAATTTCAAAGAAAATAGTATAAATTTGAATAAAATTATGTTTGCAAGATATATATACTCCATATTTCAGAATGTGTTTTTCATGGTAAATAGCAAATACCAACAACTTCTAACTTCTAACTGCAAATAAAATAATGTACTAGAAAATATTAGCAATTTTCTTTTCAAACTGCAATATATTAACATTAAAATAATTTCAACAAATTACAATGTATAAATATCGTCGATCCAAAGTAACATATATAAACTGTTGTAACTAAATTTCTGAAAAGAAAGCATGGCTCTATTAACACAAAGCTGTGAAGGTTTATATGTTAGCATGTAGAAAAAGTAATGAAAATAAAAAAGATAAAAATAGCTAAAATGACTGGATTCATGAATAATATCTCAGAGGATAGACACCAAATCAAATATACTATTAACTAGTACACCTGCAACCACGAATGACTAGCTAAATGAACAATAAGATTTGAAAAGCAAGAAATGGAATCATATGAATATGTCATGTATGATGATTTTACTGATGATCACTTAGACTTTTACTAAAAGGGGAATTTTAATATATGATGAATCGAGCCTAAAATTCTTTCAAACCATTATCTTATATTATAATGCAAAACCTTGGTCAAAGCAGTCAAAGTGAAGCCTTTTGTGATATGCCAAAATTGTCCATCGCAGCAGCACAAATGTCAGTGAAATATTGTGACGGCCCGCCCCGCACCAACCGACATTTACTCCAAAAGTGCATTGTACACATGTCCAGTTAGCACGGGACAGTCGCCAAAGAAAGGAAAGAAGACGAAGAATCAACAAAGAACCTGTAGAATGTCTCACATCGCATAGAATAAAATATAATAACAACATACTTGACATAACACAGGTGAGACAGTGCATAAGCTGAAAACAAACTAAGCATCATAGCAGCGGAAATCCAAAATACAGCTTATTACAACTTTTAAAATACTGTCTCAAAAGCAAAAGCAAGATAAAGAAGGTACACTACTAATGCCCAAGTAGTGACCACCAACGACACAGGGAGAATATCTCTATATCATACGTGGAAGCCTCCTGCTCGCCTCCGAATCAGCTACTCGCGCATCACCAGCTAACCTGTCTCTAGTCTGCTCGTGTGAGCACCCAGAGTAATAAGAAGAGACATAAAACTCTGGGTCAGACAAAAAGTCTGGTATGAGCGATAAGCATCTAAACAGAACAATAACAGGTATACTAACCCATACCTGAACCTGCAACCAAAGAGTTAGCATTACATACTGTACAACACTCTAAGGTTCCATTTCAAATGGTGTAAAGATAACGGGGGTGGGGGTGTGCATGTCATAGTGATGTCAAACAATCAAGCATAGCAATCATCCTCACATCCCTCACTCAGTGCGTAAAGCATACGATATCCACTACTTTGGTCACCTAATACTTCGGGCCATGACGGAATCCAATCCCGTGTAATTATCACTACAAGCCCACTATCCATCTCTTAGTTGTGAACCAAAGTTATGAATACCGACAACCCCTACGCACACGTCCCACAGCAAAGCCCAATCATGAAGTGAACTCATTGGTCCCCATCTAGATCCTGAGCTCTAACTTCCATTTGGACTACCTTTGCATCTCGGGTTTTTAGTCTTCACCGGATCGGTTCGGATCCCCTCCTAGCCATCGGTTCGGTTCGACTTGGCCTTCAGCTTCCAGTCATCAACACGGTTCGTGATTTATACTTCTCACTGGATCGGATCGTGGTCTTCATCTGGTGGCGGATCGGATTGGTCTCCTTCAACACACTACGGGTCGGATCGTCATCACACCTAACGGATCGGGTCGGGGTCCCCACATCCATCGCCATCCATCGGTTCGAGTCGGGGTGCTTCTGGCGGATCGGGTCGGAGAACTCCAGGCGGTTTGGTCCGGTCGTGATCTCCTCCAAGTTTCAGATCAACTCGTGGCATGCAGGCTCGGTTCGGGTGCAAAGGGGCGGATTGTGGATGGGCCACACGAACGGTTCGGTTTGGACCTCCCCATCCGATCCGGTCCGGTCCCTGTGCATTTCTTGCACTTTGTCCAGCGAGTTGTTTACGCCAGCCGACGGCGTTTTCGACCATTCTAACTATTCTAATCAATCACAAATCATTCCAAACAGTCATAGCAACATGTATAATTGACCACAAACACCAAAACAATAACTTGATAGGTTAAAACGGATCAAACATAGCCAAAATCCCATGTTTTCCCTTAATCCCCCTTAATCATGTTTAAGCATATAATTAGCAAAACTTATTCAAATTAGCCAAATTTTCTAACAGAGGTCTAAAATAATATTTCAGAAGTTCTGAATATTTTTCTAGATTTTAATCATGCATAAATTCGTTAATTTCCACTAATCACCCCTTAATCCCCCAAATTCCGGGATTTGCAAAATTAGTCGAAATTAACCCAAATTCATATCAGAGGCATAAAATGATGTTTTAGAATTTTAGGATTTTTTCTAGATTTTTCTGAGCCATAATTTCGCTAATCTTCGCTAATTACCATAATTAGCCGTAATTAGTGAAAAACAATGCAAATCACTCACCTTAGCCACAAACAAAACTTAGATCTGAAATAAATCTCTGATTTGGTGAAGATCCCAATGCAAAACAGCAGCTCTAATCTTGATTTGGCGTTGATCCGCCTTGATTTGATGTTGCTAAGCCCAATCTTCAAGTAGAAAGTGATTTGGAGGTGATTTAGAGGTTGGAGGCCATTTTTAGGGTTTCTTAGAGGTAAGTGGAGGATAGAAAACTGAAATGAAATGAAACCCTAACTCATTTCAGCCTCCCCATAACCTTAATCCCGAAATGGGTTATGGGCCCAATTACTAATCACCTTATTTGGCTCGGTTAAGCAGTTTTTCACCTTCCAAACCTTATTTCAGCCATATCTCCCAAACGGTAAGTCCGTTTTTCGCATGTGACCACTCTACGGAATGGTAAACCATCATCCGAAGCCAATGGAAGTGGTTTCAGGTCAAAACTCCTTTCCAATCAAAAGTTATGGACGAAACAAGATCAGCTAGGGGTAAAATGGTCATTTAAAAATCGACAAAAATCGTGAACATGAGAAATAACCCCAATAGTCGTCCCCCAACTCTACATGACCATACGACTTCGTATGAGAAAGAAATAAATATTCTACGATCCTTCGATGCATAGAATGCGGTTTGTTACATTCTCCCCCCTTAAGAAATTTCGCCCTCGAAATTCCCTAACCAAAACACACAAAGGGTCCCGCATGCCTATCAACCATAAAACAACAATCAACATGCAAAACAAGTCTATCCTAGCATGCGGTTTACTAACAAGGGAAGAAACTATCACTATCAAAACCTTATCAGCCAAAGAGTTCTGGATACTTCTTCCTTATATCCTGCTCTGTTTCCCAAGTACAGTCTTTTTCATTCTCACCCCACTGGACTTTGACTAGTTTCACCGCCTTCCTTCGAAGCTGCTTCATATCGTTCCCAACAATACGCATTGGCTTGCAGTTCTCAACCGCCTCGGGTTCAACCTCGATATCGTTCAACTGATCTGGTGAAATAGCCACATTAGGGTCTTGCACAAACTTCCTTAACTGGGAAACATGAAATACGTTGTGAACTCCCGCCATCTTGTCTGGTAGCTCTACTTCATACGCCAAATTACCAACTTGCTCGAGGACTGGGAATGGACCAACAAATCTTGATGCTAACTTACCTCTCCAACCAATCTGAATCACATTCTCATTAGGGAGATCTTGACGAACACCAAGTCGTTAACGAAGAATTCCAAATCTCTTCGTCTCTTATCGAGATAAGTCTTCTGTCTATCTTGGGTAGCCTTCATTCTCTGTTGGTTAACCTTGATCTTGCATGAAGTTCCCCTTATTACTTCTGGTCTAAACTCAAATTTCTCACCATTCTCCAACCAACATGATGGTGCCTTGCACGGTCTTTCGTACAAAGTTTCAATTGGAACCATACCAATACTGGGCTAATAACTATTATTATCCATTTGAGACTTGTTCTCATTTCCATTTAGGAATTTCTAATGGTTGTAACAAACCACTAGGCTTCTTTTGTTCAGCTTTAACTAACTGGCAATTTATGCATTTGGACATAAACTTCCCAATGTCTTTCTTTATCTTTTCCCAGTAGTAGATCTGCTCCATGTCTCAATACATCTTGTTACCACTGGGATGTATAGTCAATTTCGAGTGATGATACGCTCTAAGCACTTCATCTCTCAGTCCATCTACGTTGGGTACAACTAGTCCCTTATTCTTTCGAAGCCACCCTTCCGATCAAATCCTTACTTGATCATTCCCTTTCCATCGATACCCATCTCTACCCTAGAGATGGTTTCCAATAGATTAGGATCGTCCTTCTAACTGGAACCAATCCACTCAATCAAAATCGATCTAATCGTCAAGCTTACTAGCGTTTCTGAATCCAATTCACTCTTAGGTCTGAAATCATATCCTGTGATATACTCTAGTTGCTTCCAACCCAGAAACATAACCTCTAGATTGGCATGCCTCCTACTCAATGCAATTATTACCGCACCTAAATCATTTACAATGATCACTCTGCCCCATGGAGTCATGGAGGCTCCACTGCACTGATCCATAGCCACTAGTCCTTTGCTATATCCACTCTGCCCCATGAAGTCATGACAACTCCACTGCACTGGCTCATAGCCTTACTAATCCTTTACTATGTCCACTTTGCCCCTCGAGTCATGACGACTCTACTGCACTGGCTCATAGTCCTACTACAATCACTTTGTTCCCCATCGCTGGAACCCTACAGGTGATAGTCTACTCAAGGGAAGAAAAATAGGAACAACATAGCAACCATAACATCCATCAAACAAGTCCTACCTATCACCTGCTAAATTCATAAACACATCGACACCTACATGACTGGTCTAACCAATCCCAATATGTCGATTCTAGTATGTCTGGTCCAACCAACATCAATAACTAATGGAAGCCCAGCCTCCATACATACACCGATGCCTACTTGACTGGTCCAACCAATCCCAGGCCAATGGAAGCCCCTCCTCCCTACGGACTATTGTACGTCCAACGTACGTTTATCCTCCAAGGATAACTAGATCACGTCCAACGGATCCAAGGTAACGGGCGTCCCCAGATACCCCTGCTTTAAGTCCGCCTAAAATACTTTATTCTAACCCAAGTCTATCCATTGTTTTGCTGCCCTCTCGAGTCCAAGTCAAGCCGAATCCAATTCCTTGCAGCATTCTCGAGTCCAACTCGAGTCAATCTATAACTCAGACCTAGTCTTGAGTATCCATTACCGACAAACTCTAGTCCAACTGAGTCAACTCCCTATTCGTTGCATCTCCAAGATCAACGAACACCCATTTTCTTTTACGAGTCCAAGTCCAACTTGAATCGCCCTAATCTTCGTTGTATCCTCCATGATCAACGAACACATCCTATTCTTCAAAGTCCTACTATCCAAAGAGAACATCAACATAGGGTTCTAAACAATCCATTACTTTGCATCTCTCTCGAGTCCCACTCGAGTCATCTCATAACCCTATCGAGTCTAACTCTGGGCAGTCTATACCATTGAACAGTCTTATCATGTTCCGTCTACACATCACTCCTCGAGTAAACCAAGATATCATCCAATGAAAAATCACAACAACTATTTACCCCTCACGCAAATCATCCTAGTCGAAATCGACATTCCCCAAGCACAAGCCCCAAAGGCCTAAACCAATATCAGACAAACACCCAAGGAACATCTCCTCCGAGTTCGGACAACCCACGTGAGGTGATACTAGCAAAACAATCTAGCACTGGAGCACTCATTTGCCTCCCAGAGACAACTAGAACTTATTACAACGATAACCTTTCAGCTTTCTTAACTCCAGTTACTATCGCCATCACTAGGTAGGTACCTAATACCACCCTATTCCTTTGGAGTAGATCGACTCCCCAAAATAATGTTAAACCCAGTAAAGCCTAAACAAAGCAAACACAAACAAACATACATCCATGACTCGATAAGACCACGTTACGACAAATCATGCTAAGGTTAGCCGAACCACCAATCGGGTTCGTCACAACTAGAGGTCTATCGACTATCTCAGGTTTGTCAAACAATACCCGAACAAAAACATCTTAAATAGAAAGCATACCTTTTATAAAGACACCCTTTCCCTTCTGCGCCGCACTTGGAGCATTCGATGAAGAAGGAACAACGTTGATAGCATACGCTTTCACAATCTGCTTCTCCCTAGGAGGTTATGGGCAATCATCCTTGTGATGTCCCGCCTGGCCGTAGTTAAAGCACTTCCTTTCCCCAGGCTTTTCTCGACAATCTCTGGCATAGTGGCCCTTCTTGCCACAACTAAAGCATTCGCCATCTTTCTTATTTTTCTTATTCTGACCATCCTTGGTCGGGTTCTGCTTCCTCTTGTTCTGAGAATTCTTCTTGCCTTCACCGCCTGCTTGCGGCTTTGGTTCCTCTGTAGATGCCATAGCAACCTCAGTCTTCGACTTAGGGAAAAGGCTCTCTGACCTTAATGCCTTTCCTACAATAGACTCGAACGTCTCATCGATATGGTTTATAAGTCTTTCCCCCAAGTACCCATCCAAGCCAGTTATGAACTTCTCGTTCTTCTTTTCGATCGTATCGATAAGGGACCATCCATATTTCGATAAAGTATCGAATTCTGCGATGTACTTCGAGACTGCCCTACCATTCTGCTTAAGCTCCAAGAACTTCCTGAACAATTCTGATTTATGAGCAGCTGGAATAAACTTATCACAAAAGCGAGTCTTAAACTGATTCCAAGTAACTTGATCCTCTGGAGTAGCTGTCTTAATGGCATTCCACCAATTCATCGCTCACCCTTGCAACTGACGAGACGTTAGCCTTCTCTTCATCGCATCCTCGATACCCAAGTCGTCGAAGATACGATCACAGCTATCCAACCAATCCTGAACATCTGTGGCCGACTCCGTTCCGTGGAACGGCTTCCCACCAAGGTTAGTGTAATCCTTGCACAGCTTGGCGAAATCGACCCTAGGCACCTGCACTACTGGACCACCACCATTACCGGCATTGAGAACTGCTTCCTGAACATCCCTAAGCATATCCCTCATGAAATTAGTGAACATAGTTCTCATGTCAGGAGCATTCCCATTATTGGTCCCTCTACCAGCACCTCTTGCGTATCGGCTCATCATTCAATCTGTAAAAAGAAAACGATTAACGACCCCATAGTGGTGCTAGTGCAGTACGACTTCATTCTTATACTACCAATAGTATATATATATATAGCTTTTGAAAACCAAAGTAATCACATATACGCGCTCTCATATATGTATTATCTCTCCCTAGTGTCTTTCCCTAGGTTAACTACGCAACCTAGAGCTATGATACCAAGTGTGACGGCCCGCCCCGCACCAACCGACATTTACTCCAAAAGTGCATTGTACACATGTCCAGTTAGCACGGGACGGTCGCCAAAGAAAGGAAAGAAGACGAAGAATCAACAAAGAACCTGTAGAATGTCTCACATCGCATAGAATAAAATATAATAACAACATACTTGACATAACACAGGTGAGACAGTGCATAAGCTGAAAACAAACTAAGCATCATAGCAGCGGAAATCCAAAATACAGCTTATTACAACTTTTAAAATACTGTCTCAAAAGCAAAAGCAAGGTAAAGAAGGTACACTACTAATGCCCAAGTAGTGACCACCAACGACACAGGGAGAATATCTAAATATCATACGTGGAAGCCTCCTGCTCGCCTCCGAATCAGCTACTCGCGCATCACCATCTAACCTGTCCCTGGTCTGCTCGTGTGAGCACCCAGAGTACTAAGAAGAGACATAAAACTATGGGTCAGAAAAAAGTCTGGTATGAGCGATAAGCATCTAAATAGAACAATAACATGTATACTAAACCATACCTGAACCTGGACCTGCAACCAAAGAGTTAGCACTACATACTGTACAACACTCTAAGGTTCCATTTCAAATGGTGTAAAGATAACGGGGGTGGGGGTGTGCATGTCATAGTGATGTCAAACAATCAAGCATAGCAATCATCCTCACATCCCTCACTCAGTGCGTAAAGCATACGATATCCACTACTTTGGTCACCTAATACTTTGGGCCATGACGGAATCCTATCCCGTGTAACTATCACTACAAGCCCACTATCCATCTCTCAGTGGCGAACCAAAGTTATGAATACCGACAACCCCTTTGCACACGTCCCGCAGCAAAGCCCAATCATGAAGTGAACTCATTGGTCCCCATCTGGATCCTGAGCTCTAACTTCCATTTGGACTACCTTTGCATCTCGGGTTTTTAGTCTTCACCGGATCGGTTCGGATCCCCTCCTAGCCATCGGTTCGGTTCGGCTTGGACTTCAGCTTCCAATCATCAACACGGTTCATGATTTATACTTCTCACTGGATCGGATCGTGGTCTTCATCTGGTGGTGGATCGGATCGGTCTCCTTCAACAAACTACGGGTCGGATCGTCATCACCCCTAACAGATCGGGTCGGGGTCCCCACATCCATCGCCATCCATCGGTTCGAATCGGGGTGCTTCTGGCGGATCGGGTCGGAGAACTCCAGGCGGTTTGGTCCGGTCGTGATCTCCTCTAAGTTTCAGATCAACTCGTGGCATGCAGGCTCGGTTCGGGTGCAAAGGGGCGTATCGTGGATGGGCCACACGAACGGTTCGGTTCGGACCTCCCCATCCGATCTGGTCCGGTCCCTGTGCGTTTCCTGCACTTTGTCCAGCAAGTTGTTTACGCCATTCGATGGCGTTTTCGACCAGTCTAACTATTCTAATCAATCACAAATCATTCCAAACAGTCATAGCAACATGTATAATTGACCACAAACACCAAAACAATAACTTAATAGGTTAAAACGGATCAAACATAGCCAAAATCCCATGTTTTCCCTTAATCCCCCTTAATCATGTTTAAGCATATAATTAGCAAAAATTATTCAAATTAGCCAAATTTTCTAACAGAGGTCTAAAACAATATTTCAGAATTTCTGAATATTTTTCCAGATTTTAATCATGCATAAATTCGCTAATTTCCACTAATCACCCCTTAATCCCCCAAATTTCGAGATTTGCAAAATTAGTCGAAATTAACCCAAATTCATATCAGAGGCATAAAATGATGTTTTAGAATTTTAGGATTTTTTCTAGATTTTTCTGAGCCATAATTTCGCTAATCTTCGCTAATTACCATAATTAGCCGTAATTAGTGAAAAACAATGCAAATCACTCACCTTAGCCACAAACAAAACTTAGATCTGAAATAAATCTCTGATTTGGTGAAGATCCCAATGCAAAACAGCAGCTCTAATCTTGATTTGGTGTTGATCCGCCTTGATTTGATGTTGCTAAGCCCAATCTTCAAGTAGAAAGTGATTAGGAGGTGATTTAGAGGTTGAAGACCATTTTTAGGGTTTCTTAGAGGTAAGTGGAGGCTAGAAAACTAAAATGAAATGAAACCCTAACTCATTTCAGCCTCCCCATAACCCTAACCCCGAAATGGGTTATGGGCCCAATTACTAATCACCTTATTTGGCCCGATTAAGCAGTTTTTCACCTTCCAAACCTTATTTCAGCCATATCTCCCGAACGGTAAGTCCGTTTTTCGCATGTGACCATTCTACGGAAAGGTAAACCATCATCCGAAGCCAATGGAAGTGGTTTCAGGTCAAAACTCTTTTCCAATCAAAAGTTATGGACGAAACAAGATCAGCTAGGGGTAAAATGGTCATTTAA
Source organism: Allium sativum (assembly GCA_030737875.1). Classification (NCBI taxonomy): domain Eukaryota; kingdom Viridiplantae; phylum Streptophyta; class Magnoliopsida; order Asparagales; family Amaryllidaceae; genus Allium; species Allium sativum. The sequence continues at coordinate 413,342,299 of CM060913.1, read as the reverse complement.
AAATCGACAAAAATCATGAACATGAGAAATAACCCCAATAGTCGTCCCCCAACTCTACATGACCATACGAATTCGTATGAGAAAGAAATAAATATTATACTATCCTTAGATGCGTAGAATGCGGGTTGTTACAAATATAAAGGGTAAATTTGTTATTCCATTTCCCACATTCTCTTGCTTGCATAACTCAGTATGTCAGCATGTTTCCCATTTCTCCTACACTCTTCCATCGAAGTGTGATGACCGCCCATAACTCCTGCACCTAATAAGAGAAATAATGCGTTGAAAGACATGCCAAGCAGTTATGGACGATCATCAAGGTATAATAACACAAGCGGAACATGTCGGCTAGTGCAAGGGTAAAATATAATAGAACATATACAACAGGCAATAATCGTGAAGAATATTTGAGCAGAAAACACCAAATTATCATAACAACTAGAAAGTATATCCATATAACCGGATTACAACATAAATGTCTATGCAAACTTGCCTCACTACAGCACTCAGAGTCAAACATCAAACAGCGGAAAAATAAATATTATATCATAAGAAAAGATAATACGTCAGCCTCCTGCTCGCCACCAAATTGCAACATCGTCCTCACTAAGATATCACCTATCACTTCGTCTGCTCATCCAAAAATCGGATGAATAGCCCAAGGTAATAAGAGGAAAACATAAAACCTTGAGCCAGATAACAGTCTTAGTAAGCGATAAAACTGCTAACCAACATCATCAATAGAGTATATGAGATTAGGGAGATTAACAAACCAATCCACCCTAAACACCAAAGGAGAACTCAACCCTATCTTCCCTACATCGGACAATGATAGCCTTTAATAACAACCATTTAAACCATACATCCATGGAAACCAGGACAACCGTTCATTCATGGCAATCAGAAGCAACCAAAAAATAGCACTCATAGCATTTAGATTACATATCTTACGTAAACCGTCCTAATCGAATTAAACATCCCTTAAGCACAAGCCCCAAAGTCCTAAACCAATATCAGACAAGTACCCAAGAAACATCTCCTTTGACGTTGGACAATCTACGTGAGATGGTACAAACAAAGCAACTAGTCATTCATGACTGAATCTAGCTATCATCATCAATCCTGCTTCGAAATCATCGTTAATCGTATGACTGGCAACGACATGCCCTCAATTGTCAAGGGCCAATGGTAAATCCTAGTTCTAGCTAAATCTCTATATGCCATACAACAAAACGTATCTAGGCCCGTTCGAGCTGCCCAGCGTACTCGACCATACGACGAAATCGTGTAACCACTGCTTTAAGTCCACTAGAACCTACGACAACGATAATTCCTCGGCCTGCGGTATCTCTTGTCGTCATCGAAGGAAATCATCCAACCATTTTCAACAAACTCAGAACACCTTTGAGTTTTCATCACATTCGTTGGATTACGACAATCAACGAACTCATCACACAATACCTCGTAATTCACTCTCGAATTTACTTCGAAGTCATCATCAAGCACGAACCAAACAACACCAATATAAGGCTCACACATCAGCAGGTTGTCCCTCTTAGGTCGTGACCGACCCAGACCTCATGACCTGACTCAACCAAGTCATCCCATCCTTTACACGATTTGCTTCCAGATCGCATCTCGAACCAATGACCGAACACCAAAGTAAATTCCCTCCCAATGGTCTAAGACCCAACTCCAACGACCCAGAGACAACGACCTAACTACGTCGTTCCACCCATTCCAACAACTCTCCACCTTAGGTCGTTGTAACAAACTAACATCCACGGTCTGGCTATCACGACTCGACTCGTCCCCAAACAACCTAAAGCTTTCAACTCGCACGATCTGACTCCCCTCACGAAGCTCCAACGACCTATTGTAGCCGACCTGAAGTTGCTCCATCAACACATCTACCCACGACTTGCGACTTGAACCACCATGCTTACTGCCGACCTAAGCTACACCAAGAACACATTTCCACGACCCGAAGTCCACGACCCGACCTAGCTAGCCCATGACAACCTAGCTCCATTTCCTGGAGAGCAAGGAAAATGACCCAATTAAAAAAAACCGACCTAACTTTAGTTCTGACCAAAATAGCTCCAAACATGACCAAATCTTCGACAAGGGACGATATCATTGAAATCTACTCATCCAAATCATCAAATTCAACAATAAACACTTCAACAACAATATAGAAATGATAGTTATCATGAATAGTCATAGAAAATGTTCTAAATCATGATAAATCAATATGTAGACAAAATAATGGATCTAAACTTGCATAAACATGAATTAACATAAGAAATTACCTGTTTTAAGTTGCTAGTTTAGATCCTATGGTGATTCAAATGAAAATATACTTATCATGATGTAGATCTAGTGAAAACCACTTGAATATGATGAAATTAAGATCACACAACTCATATACTTGATTAAATCCGTGTGAGAGATGCATATCACTCACCAGTTCATCAAACAAGCCTAAAAACGATGATTCATGATTCTGGATAGCGAGGAATAAACTTCAAACCTCTCGATTCGATGCGATTTCTCTTCACTCGATGTAGATCTAGCTTCAAACGATGTAGATCTTCGATGCTCTCATGTAGATCTAGAATTTTAATGGTGGAAAGGTGTATTTGATTGAGCAAGGAGGATCAAGAGCTCAACCAAATGAGAGAATGAAGAAAGTAACCCTTCTCCATGCCTCTAACCCCCTATTTATAGCCTTCCACCAGCCCACTATTGCGCCTCTCCTAATCTACCCAACAATAGTCTAAAAACCAGAACAACAATTTGTAAAACACAAAAACAGCGATTTCTCCCAAACTGCTGAACCAAATTTTTAATGTGACCACTCTACGGAATTGGCAACACCATTTCCTATCCAATGAGACTGATCTCAGCACCTGATTCGATCCCAGTCAAAAGTTATGCCACATACAAGACAGACATGGACAAAATGGTCACAAACAAAATTGGTAAAAATTATGGATATGTCTTACATCTCAATAAACAACATACCAAAATATGATAATGATCCAACCCTCAGGGATTTAAATAAAATTTATTTTTTGACCCTATGATACGTAAAATGCAGGTTGCTACATTCTTCCCCATGTTAGAATTTCGCCCCCGAAATTCCAACAAACACAACAATCAAAACAATTTTGCATGCCCACCACCCGTAAGCAGCCGATTTCTATCTTCCAAACCAGCAGCCATCAAACCATGCATCCATTGCCTTAGCCTGACATGTAGAAATCTAACAACAATAATCATAATAGTACAAGTTACAATGATTTAGGGTGACATGATACTAATGGGTCATACCAATGAAGAGTTCTGGATGGGTCGTCTTCATACTCTCTTCTGTCTTCCATGTACAATCGTTATCATCCTCACTCCACTGTACCTTAAATAGCCTAACCGTCTTACTCCTAAGTTGTTTCGTGTCATTCCCTACTACACGAAGAGGCTTACGAGGTCTCGTAACTATGGTCTCAACTAGTAGGTCTTCGTACTGCTCTGGAGATACCACCACATTCGAATCATGCACACACTTCCGTAGAAACGACACATGGAAAACATTATGCACACTCGACTTCTTCTCAGGTAACTCCAATATGTATGCGAGCTTTCCAATTCGCTCAATTATCGAAAACGGTCAAACAAATTTAAGAGATAACTTTCCCTTACTTCCGAATCTAATCATATGCTTCAGTGGCGAAATCTTTACAAAAACTATGTCGCCTACGTCGAATTCCAAATCTTTTTAGCGTTTATCGGCATAACCCTTCTGACGATCTTGGGCTGCCTTCATTCGTTGTCGAACGATCTCGATACAATCCGATGTCTCTCTAATCATCTTTGGCCCAAGTATCAACTTATCTCCGGTTTTCAACCAACGTGCCGGAGAATTACACGGTCTTCCATACAACGCCTCCTATAGTGCCGTCCCAATGCTCGACTGGTAGCTATTGTTATATGCAAACTCAACTAAATGTAGATGTCTTCCCATGATCCTCCGAAGTCCAATACACAAGCCCCTAGGAATTCTTCGAAAACTTGGTTAACTCTCTCGGTTTGACCATCGGTTTGGAGATGATAAGCCGTACTCAAACACAACTCAGTTCCCAAAGATTCTTGCAAACATTTCCAAAATCCACTCATGGATAATGGATCTTGATCACTTATTATGCTCTTCGTGATGCCATGGAATCGAACTATCCATTTTATATAAAGCTCAGCCAACTTCGACGCTCCTAATTGATTTGACAGGAATAAACCTTGCACTTTTGGTCAAATGATCCACGATGACCCAAATTCCTTCATTTTATGTCCTGGTTCTAGGTAGCCCATCGATATCTGCTCCCACTTCCACGTAGGAACTTCCAATGGCTAAAGCAATCCACCCGACTTTTTTTGTTCATCTTTCACTAGCTGACAGTTCATGCACTTAGAAATGAACTTTCCGACATCTCTTTTCATTCCTTCCCAGTAGTAGACTCGCTTCATGTCCTGATACATCTTGTTACCACCAAGATGAATCGTCAACATCGAGTTAATGACATTCCTTAGAACCTCATCTCTCAATCCATCAATATCAGGAATAACCAGTCATCTTTGCTTTCAAAGCCAACCTTCTCGATTGACCTCGAATTCTTTATCCTCCGGTTCCAGCTTCTAGATAAACTCGACAAGCTTTGCATCTCGCTTTTGGCTCTCGCCAATCCTTTTGATGAGAGTAGGTCTTATCGATAAGCTTGCCAACATTTCAGATTCCAATTCACATCGTGTCCTGAAATCAAATATTGCCAAATACTCAAGACTCTTCCATTCTGAAAACATCACTCCCAAGCTTGTGTGCCTTCGACTCAACGCATATGCCACTGCGTTATCTTTACCAGGAGTATAGGCTATACCAAAATCATATGATGCCAGAAACTCTAACCACCGTTGCTGTCAAAGATTCAAGTCCTTTTGGGAGAAAAGATACTTCAACGACTTGTGATCCATGAACAACTCGAACCGAACTCCCAAAAAGTATTGTCTCCACATCTTCAGAGCAAACACAATCGCTGCCAACTCTAAATCGTGAGTTGGATAATACCTTTCAAGCGGCTTCATCTGTCGACTTGTGTAGGCCACAACTCTATCCTTCTGCATTAGTAGCACTCCTAATTCGGTACCACATGCATCAGTGTATACCACCATTTCTTCATTCCCACTTGGAATTGTCAAAACAGGAGCACTCGTCAGTCTCTCTTTCAGGATTCCAAAAGCTTGCTCACGCTTTGCATCCCATGTGAGCACTTGGTTCTTCTTCGTTAATCCTGTTAACGAAGAAACTTTCTTGGAGAAATCCTTGGTAAACCATCGGTAACAACCTGCCAATCCAAGAAAACTTCTCACGTTCGTCGCATTCTTAGGTCTATCCCAGTCCTAGATTGTTGCCTACCTTAATGGGGTCAACTGCTATTCCTTTTCTGAAACCAATATGGCCTAAGAACCTCACTTTGCTCTTCCAGAAGTGACACTTGGAAAACTTAGCCTTCAGCTGATGCTTTCGTAAGATTTTCAAAACAATCCTCAAGTGCGTCTTGTGCTCTTCCTCATTCCGAGAGTAAACCAGAATATCATCCACAAACACAAGCACGAATTATTCAACTGATCTCTAAAAACTCTATTCATAAGATCCACAAAATACGCATGCGCATTAGTCAACCCAAATGGCATTATCAACCATTCGAAGAAACAAGATGGTGTCCTAAAAGAAGTTTTCGGCACACTATCCTTTGCCACTGTCAACTGGTGAAATCCCACGACCAAATCCATATGAGAAAACACTTTGGCCTCGTGAAGCTGATTGAACAAGTCATCGATCCTTGGCAACGGATACTTGTTCTTCTTGGTCACCTTGTTCAGCTCACGATAATCCACACACAATCTCAACGAGCTATCTGCCTTGGTTGCAAACATAACTGGTGCACCCCATTTGGACACACTTCTCTGAATAAATCCTTTCCCTAAAAGGTCACGAACTTGCACTCCTAACTCTCGTTGTTCCTTAGGCGCCATCCTCCTAAGAGGCACGACGATAAGTCTAGCACTCTCGACCAAATCGATCCTAAACATAATCTCATGATGCGGCGGCAAACCTTTGACTTCCTCAAAGACATCCTTAAACTCATCAGCGATCGGCACAGATGACAGGTCTTCTTGTGGAATCTCAAGTGAATATAAATAGCTCATGAAGACGCCATCTTCGAGCTTACACTGAATTTAAACCTTTTGCCCTTCTACATCCCCGACTCTCATTTCTAGCTTCTCGCAATTCACTCTTGCCGCATACCTCCTGAGCCAATCCAACCGAAGATGATCCCAAACCCAGCGAAGTTAAGAATAAAGCAATCACATACAAATGAGCAACCATGACTCAACAACACAAGTCCACGAAAAACCAAGAAGGCTAGATGAACCCCCAACTGGATTAGTCACAATCAAAGGTTTATCACAAATCTCGGGTTCTAAACCCCAATGACACACAAGTTCATTACAAATGAATGCATGTGATGCTCAAGTATCAAATAACACTCGAACTGAAACACCTCGAACAGAAAGAGTACCTTGGACATGACACCCTTTCCTTTCTCCTCTGCAGTAGGAGGTCTTAAAGAAGATGGTACAGCCTCCAAAGCATAAGCCTTCATAATCTGTTGACCTTTAGCTGACTCTGGACAATCCTTCTTCTCATTCCCTGACTTTTCCACACTTGAAGCACTTCTTCTTAGCCTTTGGATTCTTACAATCCTTGGAATAATGTCCCTTCTACTAGCAGTTATAGCAAATCACTTCACCTTTCTGCCTCTTCTGGCCATCCTTTCCCTTCTGCTGTTGTTGCTTCCTCTTCTTCTTGTTACCATTCTGCTGTGGTTACAGAGTTTCCTTAGCTGTAGCAACAACAACTTCCTCCTGTGGAAACAAGCTTTCATGTCTCACATATTTTCCACAATCTTCTCATATGAATCGTCAAGATGCTCCACCAAAGGTTTTCCTATGTAGGTATCTATACCCATAACAAAATTCTCATTCTTTTGATAGGGTGTGTCAATGTATGAACTAGCATATCTGGACAAGGCCTCGAAATTAGAAACATAATCAAGCACTGGTCTACCATTTTGTTTCAACTCCACTAATTTCTTGAATAGAGTAGACTTATGAGCACTGGAGATAAAATTTGTCTCGAATCTAACTTGGAACTATTCCCAAGTAATTTCTTCTTCCAGGATCTCAAGCGTAACAGAATTCCACCACTCCATGGCTCTGCCCTGCAGCTGCCTTGACGTAAGTTTTCTCTTAGTTGCATCATTTATACCCAAGTCTCCAAAAATATGAATACAAGAATCTATCCACCTTTGAAATTCTTCAGTCGGCTCCATTCCTTTGAATGGTTTTCCCCCTAGAGATGTGTAGTCCTTACAAAGCTTTGCGAAATCCACAACCCTAAGCACCTGCACACCTACATCTAACTTGGCTGCCACTAGCGCATGTACCCTTCTCATGAATGCTTCCATCATGGCCTCAAACATGGCTGGGTAATCTGGTGTACCGCCATTTTCCCTCCAGGCACAGTCCCCTCCTTAGTAGTATGTCTTGAAGTATATCGACTCATTCTAAATCTGTAAATTAGAATGATTAGCCACTTACAAGAAAAATTGTTAATGGAGTTCAAACGCTACTATACTATTTAGTATATATCCATCAAAAATCTACAAATACGTCTCTCATACGTAATTACGTTTTCGAACTTTTAGCGAAAATAACTAGAGCTTTGATACCAAATGTGACGACCGCCCATAACTCCTGCACTTAATAAGAAAAATAATGCGCTGAAAGATGTGCCAAGCAGCTATGGACGATCATCAAGGTATGAAAACACAAGCAAAACCTGTCATATAACTCACAGTGCAAGGATAAAATATAACAGAACATATACAATAGGCAATAATCGCGAAGCATATATGAGCAGAAAACACCAAACTTTCATAACAACTAGAAAGTATATCCATACAATCGGATTACAACAAAAATATCTATACAAATTTGCCTCACTATAACACTCAGAGTCAAACATCAAACAACGGAAAAACAAGTACTATATAGTAAGAAAAGATAATACGCCAGCCTCCTGCTCGCCATCAAACTACAACATCGTCCTCAGCAAGATATCACCTGTCACTTAGTCTGCCCATCAAAAAATCGAATGAAAAACCCAATGTAATATAAGTGAAACATAAAACCTTTAGTCAGACAACAGTCTTAGTAAGCGATAAAACAGCTAATTAACATCATCAATAGAGTATATGAGAATATGGAGTTTAACAAACCAATCTACCCTAAACACCAGAGGAGAACTCAACCCCATCTTCTCCACATCGGACAATGATAGCCTTTACTAACAACCATTTCAACCATACATCCATGGTAACTAGGACAACTATTCATTCATGGCAATCAGAAGCAACAAAACAATAGCACTCATAGCATCCAGACTATATATCTTACGTAAACCATCCTAATCGAATTCAACATCCCTTAAGCACAAGCCTCAGAAGCCTAAACCAATATCAGCCAAGTACCGAAGAAACATCTCCTTCGACGTTAGACAATCTATGTGAGATGGTACAAACAAAGCAACCAATCATTCATGACTGACTTTGGCTATCACCGCTAATCCTTCTTCGAAACCATCATTAATCGTATGACTGGCAACGACACGCCATCAGTTGTCAAGGGCTAATGGTAAAACCCGGTCTACCTAAAACTCCATACACCATACAACGAAACGTATCTAGGCCTGTTCGAGCTTCCCTGGGTACTCGACCATACAACGAAATCATGCAACCCCGGCTTTGAGTCCGCTAGAACATACGACAACGATAATTTGTCGGCCTTCGGTATCTCTAGTCGTCATCGACGGCGACCATCCAACTATTATCAACAAACTCAGAACACCTTTGAGTTGTCATCACATTCGTTGGATTACGATGATTAACGAACTCATCACACAACACATCGACATTCACTCTCGAATTCACTTCGAAGTTATCATCAAACACAAACCAAAATGCACCAATATAAGGCTCACACATCACCAGGTCGTTCCTCTTAGGTCGTGACCGATACAAACCCCACGACCTGACTCAACCAAGTCATCCCATCCTTTACACGATCTGCTTCCAGACCACATCTCGAACCAATGACCGAACACCAAAGCAAATTCCCTCCTTACTTCCAACGGTCTAAGTCCCAACTCCAACGACTCGGAGGCAACGACTTAACTAGGTCGTTCCACCCATTCCAACAACTCTCTACCTTAGGTCTTTATAACGACCTAACACCCACGGTCTGGCAATCATGACTCGACCCATACAAATCATCTTATACAAATCATCAATTTCAACAATAAACACTTCAACAACAATATCAAAATGATGGTTATCATCAAAAGTCATAGAAAATGTTCTAAATCATGATAAATCAATAAGTAGACAAAATAATGGATCTAAACTTGCATAAACATGAAGTAACATAAGAAATTACCGGTTTTAAGTTGCTAGATTAGATCCTATGGTGATTCAAATGGAAATATACTTACCACGATGTAGATCTAGTGAAAACGACTTGAATATTAAGAAATTAAGATCACACAACTCAATACTTGATTGAATCTGCAAGAGAGATGTATATTACTCCCCAATTCTTCAAACAAGCCTAAAAACGATGATTCACGATTCCGGACAGTGAAGAATAACCTTCAAACCTCTCGATTTGATATGATTTCTCTTCACTTGATGTAAATTTAGCTTCAAACGATGTAGATCTTCGATGCTCTCACGTAGATCTAGAATTTTAATGGTGAAAAAGTGTATTTGATTGAGCAAGGAGGATCACGAGCTCAACCAAATGAGAGAATGGAGAAAGTAACCCTCTCTCAATGCCTTTAACCCCTATTTATAGCCTCCCACCATCCCACTATTGGGCCTCTCCAAATCAGCCCAACAATGGTCTTAAAACATGAACAACAATTTGTAAAGCACAAAAACAACGATTTCTCCCAAATCATTGAACCAAATCTTTAATGTGACCACTCTACAGAATTGGCAACACCATTTCCTTTCTAATAAGATCAATCATAGCACCTGATTCCATCATAATCAAAATTTATGCACCGTACAAGACTGACATGGACAAAATAGTCACAAACAAAATTGGTAAAAATTATGGACACGTCTCGCATCCCCATAAACAACATACCAAAATATGAGAATGATCCAACCCTCAGGAATTAAATAAAAGTTATTTTACGATCCTATGATACGTAAAATGCGGGCTGTTACACGAAGTATAACTACTTCAATTCTTTAACTATTCTGTGAATGAAAGGAGACCCTACTCACTGCCTCCTTCTAATCTGCATCGACGACCATCGATCTTCTTTATTTGGCTTTGAATCTTACTTTTTCTGTTAAATATCCTCCTTTATAGGCAATCCGTTTTAAATAAATGATTGTATTTTACTTTAATTTTCTCAGGTATGATTATTTCTCTTCTATTTGGAATTACTTTATGCATATATCTGTTAATTTATGCCCAAATTCGTGTTGAATCTTTAATAGGCGAGATAAATGGCTTTGAACTGTAAAGGATTAGATATTGGAAGTGAAAAACGCTAGCTTTCGCTCTCTTCTTCTTTTATGTGTGCTTCTTTTTGTATAATTGGTCTTGGAATTCGTTCTTTTAGTTTGGTAATTCTAATATATTCCTTTGTATGGTTGTACAGATATAGTCGGGAAATTTGGAATTAGGTTCATAAATGCCGATAAGAACTTAGGTAAACTGCATACTACTCTTTAAAAGATTTAATTTTATCAAAAATAAAAAAGGTAGTCAAATTAACTCGAATTTGCACTTCAATTGATTAATTTGACAATTTAATTCTGTAGCAAACGATATTTGAAATTCATCTATAGCAATAGCAAAAGGTAGAGGCTTGTGCTTTACAACAACAAACATGGTCGGTTGAATTTCAATTTTTGCTTTGTATTTATCATATGTTGGACTACAACCATGGAATCTAAAGACTACACCAACAAAAAGGTAAAACCCTTTTCTTAATACTTTTATGATACAACCTTCTGACACCTTAGCTGCTTTGGTTAACACCGATTTTGCAATTGTATTCGCATTTCCAACTTTAACTTACATCATTTTACAATGCTAATAATTGTCCCATCTTTATCATTACCTTATGAACTATTCATGGTATCACTATCTTACTTCGCCAAGTTTATTTGCTACTTAAAATCAATTGATTATTGTTTTTTTTTTTCTTTTTAGATTTTTTTTCCCTATAAGAGAACACTAAATATAATTATCGCAAATGAAAAACATGTTTTGTTAACTACAAAGCTGAATAGTGCTTCGTTTTTTTTATCACTTCTATCCTTCCTTCTCACCACATTTTCCAAGCTTATGAACTGAGGAAAATTTAACATAATAGTTTCGCTTTGCATGATGGGTTATGCAGCGGTTTTGGTCAACGAATGGTAGAATAAGGATATAATGGACCTTTTTACATTTTGTTTATTTTAGGATTGCGGCAGAAAGCTGTTGGTGGTTGACTTAAAATTTGAGTATGGAACTCCTTCTAAATGTAAACATGTATCTCCTTTTATCTTTGATTTTGAATACTTTTTTTTTTGGCATTCTGTTTGCTTTTCTAGATTCAAATGAACCCTAATATGGTTTGAGTCCCTATTTATTACATGTTTATGATTATTGTACTTCAACATATTTCAAACTATCGTTCCTAATTTTTCTTTTCCCTTATCTTCTTATTTCACTGAACTTACTATACCTTGATAATTAAGTTTAAAGGTATGACTACTCCTAATCTACTTTTTAACGTTGTTTTATTACTATCTGTGTCATGTGCTTCTTGCTTCTGTAAATTTTAAAGGTTGCTTGAAACAGAACAAGGCTCTACTGCCAGCACGCCTACTGCTATTGCAACATCGTAATAAAAAAAAGTCAATGCATATATTAAAAGAACATGGCTAAAATATGAAAAATAGTTTCTATTTAGAAACGTATTTAGTCAACTAAATAAACTGTTGTATGTAGAGAAAATACTATACACGTTGGATCCCTTGGTTGCATTACACCCAGGTAATATGAAATAGTGACTTCACTTTAAAAGGTCCAACTCCACTTTATAATCAAGTAGCTTACCATATCCTGCATATCTTCCTAGTTCTGAACATAAGCCTATGGCTATAAGGCTGTTTTCTAATTGTTTACATTGCCATTGTATTACTATTTCTTTTTAATGTTATCTCGAAGGATAAAGTCTATAAATGGTGATCCTTAGAGCATGGATTTCTCCCCAGTTCTAAGACTAAAGTTTATATGTATTATTTCTGTAACATTAGCAGCAAAATGTCCATATTTCTATAAGGTTATACTTACATGACTTTGCATTTTCCTATGCATATCACTCAAAGAACTAGTAGTGACACAAGCAATTCAAATTAACTTGTTGTCGTATAGTACACCGTTTCTCCCTTCGTAACAGTTAGACAGGGTCATATAATTTTTGACATATTCAACTCTTTAATATGCCCCATTTTTGAAATGTTAAGTATGCATACAAATTGATATAGCCGAATGTCATAATATTTATATTAAGGAAGTCGAAGCTCTAAATTGCTAGCTTAGTATTAGAGCATCTCCAATGGTGTTACGCCTTGTAATATTTCGAGACATAAGATTAAGGGGAGAATCGGTCGAGCCTCCCAACAGGCGCTCCCCGAATTAATCGGAGCACACCGATTTTGTCGATGCCTTACAATAAGGCACCGATTAACTCGGCGCTATATCTTTTTGTTAGTTTTTAAATTTATTCATTAGTATTTTTATTAGTTTAGAGACTTAAATTTAATAACCGCTAAAATTTATTAACCTCAAAAATTTATCAATTTGTTAAATTTATTTATTAGTTTTATTTTAGGATAATTAACCAATTTAGTCTGATTTGCATTTTCCATCTCTATAGATACTCACCTACTTCTACAAGGCTTCTTAATTCATTAAACTTTGATCTCATACTCAATTATCTCTGCAGTACTCTATTTCTCTTAACAATGCCTTCATGGCGATCATTATGGACTCGAATTTCTGCAACGTCCCTACTCCCTTCCAACTTCTAGTGATCACATTGATGTATATAGAAATATAAACTATCAAGAACAACATTATGAGGAAGTTACGTTCAATTTTTGGATCTTGACATACTCACACTTCAACTGGAACAAGATGAACATGCGTATGTCCCAGCAGAGAATGAACATCATGTTTATCAACCCCATCTAGAACAAGAGTTGAGAAGGTACTAATTTTGCGACCCTCATCTAAACAAGAGATTGAATCTTACTCGGTTTGCTGCCACTGTTGATATATGACTGAAGTTGTTGTAAGAGCTAATGGCGAAAACATTGGTCGTCGAATACTTCTTTGTTCCAATTATCCCGACGATTGCAATTTTTTAGAATGGATTAGTGAACCGCTGTGTCCAAGGGGCATTGCTTATGCAAATGAGCTAGAATAAGAAATTAGACGTCTCAAACAACTCCAAGAAAACTTGCAATTGGACCGCAACCACTAGTGTTCCTGTTATTTATTATTGTAGTAGTATTTCGTGTAATGGCCCGAATTTCCGTACTATCTGAGTTGACTAAATACACTACACGTCCAACCCATATTGCATAGAAATACGGATCATTTATAGAAAGAAGTTAGAGGATGAGAAATAAAAAGAAAGAAATATTAGAATAGAAGAAGAACAGAAATAACAACACAGAATCTCACATCGTAGCGGAATATAATATAATATGTAGAACAGCTTTTGGAATACAAGATTTTAACTGTATATACATATAAATACCATTTTCAGAGTATAATGCAACACAGCGGAAAATAATACTAGATAACTAACGCTGAAGCCTCCTGCTCCAAACTCCTCCAAATATATCTGTAAATACCTGAACTACTTGACTGCCCGTACAAATTTGGGCACCCAAGAGTTTAGGGTAAAACAAAACAAAATAAAATTTGGGTCAGTCATGGGACTGGTGTGAGTAAACTCCAAACACTTGGTTTAACTTTTAAAAATTTCTTTTCGAAAGAAAAGATAATATTAAGACTGATCCACACATAAACACAGATGGTTTTTACCTTACGATAACCCAAAATATTTTGAAATCGATATTATTCTGATATTATAATAGTGTCTAAAACAAGTAAATATCAATCTAGCAGAACGCTTGCATCTCACGCTCTACATATATAGTATACAATCAAAACCGCGGGCGCTTATTGGATAATGGATTCCAACTGGCAAGGTATGGGACCACCTTCCAACAGTGTATCTCTAGAGAGGAATACACCGGGTTAAACAAGAACATCTTGCAACCTAGGCTAAACATGACCGGCCCCTCACTTCGCTTGAGAGTACCGAATGTATTATCACCAACGGTTGGGATCAGCAACCGTTCCCGCAAGGGACAACATCGATAGATTTAATAAGCAAAAAGAATTTCTCTAGATCAGGTGACAATACACCCTACTTGGCAGCTAAACACTCAGCCATGTGTCCTACCTGATATTATACCATTTCCCGGTTACGAGGCTTGAGGTTACGATTAGTTGATAGCACCATCACTTTGAATGCCACATTGTCAGATCCGTTAATCACTAATTGATTTGCATAAAGATATTTTGGATATTATGCTAAGAGAATAAATTTCCTGCCACTAAATGTATATTTGTACAGACCAACATATGTGATCGCTGAAAATACTCTGTCAGACATTCGTTCATACATGTTCGTTCTGGGATTGAACGAAACCGAAGGCACAATTTCAATTAATCCATCTTAGGCAATTTCTATCTAGGATTAACAGAAAAAACCCTTGCACTTTACTCCGTCTTCGATTGTCTTCATATAATCTGATTCGCGACGCAACTGCCAATACGGAGTGGTTCTCGGATAATAATCTAATCGGTCTCTCCATATTGACAACGATATTGGCAAATATTACGATAATCGGTTATTTAACTATCAAAGAAAAATAAACAACATTAATCCATAACATCAAACAATCACAGGGCCCCTTAATTAATATTTCATTAATTATATTCCTTCGCCATTTCCTTATCGATATTTGTTAACACGATATTTTCAATAATCATCCTGCCCTCTTACGCTATTGGGAAAGAATTTATCATATATCGTCTTATTTTATTTTCTATACTTAGAAAATACCTTCTATTTATATTTAGAATTCGTTTCCAATCACTCCTTCCTTTCATGGCCATTCATTTCTATCCTTAGGAAATATTTATTATTATATTTCCAAAATTCCACTTATTTGTGTTAAAATGAATGTTGTGTAAAACATCGTTACAACAATCCAAATGTAACACCCCACCTCCGTTAAGGTCACTCACAAGGGAATGCCTTAACTTTGGTGGAGCATTTTAGTAAACAGAACAGAAACTTACAAGACAGATAAAATAGTACTTGAAAAATTTATAACTTTATTTCAACAGAAGCTTGGTTACATCCTTTCAAATCACAATATCAGAATTCAAGTACAAAATATCAGTCTTGTACAAAAGCCTTCAGAATGCATAGTTTAAAATCATAATCCCCACAGAAGAAGACAAGCCATACTTTAAGCACTGCAAGCGGAAGAAATCTGGATCAAGCTAGAGTATTCCCTTCTACAAAACCTGGGGGGAAACGGAAGAAAGGAGGCGAAACAACAAGGGTCAGACAAAAGTCTGGCAAGTCCAGTGATTTTTAGTTATGAACAGATAATAATAACATGACATGAAAACAAAACTGGATGAGAGATAACTGTAACAGATGTAGCAGATATGACAGAAGAACAGAATGATATAAGCTATTGCTTTACACTTCTCTGCACTAATACTGGTATAACAGGATTAGGTGTCACCCTAATGTCTAAACTGAAACAGAAACGGGTACAGAATAATTTAACAGAAACAGAATGCTAGTAATGGGCCTTTACCACCCCAACAGAAACAGACAGAAGCAGAATGCTGATAATGGGCCTTAACCACCCGAACAGAAACAGACAGAAACAGAATATTAATAATGGGCCTTTACCACCCGAACAGAAACAATCAGATTAATCCCTACGGAAACAGAATGTAGAGTTAGGTGTACACTAGTAAATGGGCCTTTACCACCCGAACAGACGGTACCACGCAGAAACAGACAGGTGTTACCACCCAACAGAAACAGACGGTACCAACAGAAACAGACAGAACTAAGTGTACCCTAAAACCCTACCCCAAGCGATCAGCTCCCTAATACATAAATACCCTGTGCCAGCCCCACCGAAGGGTGTATCATTCCCTAAAGTGGCAACCTTTGAATGACACAGACCTATTTACAGATGTCACGGCGTCTTACATCCTCAGAGGTAGACCGGGATCCATGCACGCACATGACCCGGTTGGAACGCACCATCAACACCCCTCGCCATTATCAGAATGAACCGCTTATAATTAGTTCAGTAAGCGTGCCTGGACCCTACCTACTGTTGGGTCAAAGTTTTGATACCAGAAAGGGTTACTGACTAATATGGGTCCCAAACAACAGATGACACAAGTAATTCCCCTCCTATCCTTGTGTCCCCAGACTAACAGATTTCAGATTAACAAGTTCAGACATACAAAATTCAGATCAACTAGTTCACAGGTCAGACAAGTTTTAGACTAACGGATCCGATACACGGATTTAACAGATTTACAGATTTGTCTAACTTTGTAATTAGGCCTACCGATTCACGGAACAGATTTATTAAACTCATCAGTCTAGTGGGTTTAACCCTATCCGCCCAACACGTTTTAGACATTATATTTATCTCAGATTTTCATTAATTAAATATTAATGCCCAGACCTCTCACATTAGACTGACAGTTTGCGGCTACTGGTTAGGCCGGTTGGTTCCGGGCAGATTTCTGCCGCAAACTGAGTCTAACCTCGGGTTTCAAGCACGTTATGACTAACTTCTCACATTAGAACCTATTGTTTGCGGCTACTGGATGTGCCGGGCGGTTCCGGGCAGGATTACGCCGCAAACTCATTCTAACCTCGAGTCAGCCATGTTTATCTTTGCGGCCAATTAATTATTAATTTACCATTTATGCCCACGCCTAATATACATGTCAATTTTCATAATTATAGCCAATTCAGATTATGTCAATAACAGACTTAATATATCAACTCAACAGATATGGCAGATAACAGATTTAGCAGATTAGGCGACTTAACAGATTCAGCAGATTAAGCAATTTAGCAGATTTAGCGTATAACAGTTTAGGCATCTTCAGCAGACTTAGCAGATGACAAATTTGGTATATGAACAGATATAGCAGATTATAGCAGAACTAGCAGACTAGGCAATATAACAGAACTAGCAAATTAGGCAATATAACAGAACTAGCAGATTAGGCCATAAAACAGATTTAATCATTCCTTAAAGTTTCATAAACATATCTTGCCTAATTATAAATTTGGCCTAAGTTTGCATGCCTAAATAGTTGTCATGATTCACATTATGATCATATACCCTACGTTTGCATTGAATTTACATGACACAGATTATGGTCATAATTTACCATATAACACACGTCTCAAATTTAGTTAAACTTGCCTAGTACAAAAGATTCACATATAAATTATACCAAATATAGCCATCGATTCCAATGCATGTCATATATTCAAAAATCTCCCACTTAGGTGTTATTCACATTTAATAGTTATCAAATCTTAACATAAATCTTCACACCTAAGTCATATTCCCTTTTTATCCCAAATCATGAATCTCTATATAAACAATATGCCCAACAATCTAGAACTTTAAATTATAACAGATCTTTAATTCAAAAATATGCGTTATGTCCAATGTCTCAAGTCACATGTTAATATACAATGGTTCCTCTTCTTCCAATTCACAGAATATGCACAGATCTAAATCTAGTTTACAAGCTATGTCCTTTTAGTCACAGATTAGCCATGTCCAATTATGCCATCATTCATTATTTGTCCCAAAGTTTAACGTTCGTGCATTAATCTCTTATGAGATTTGGCGCAGGCTCGGGGTAGCCTGGCTATAGAACAGAAAGAAGAAAGAGATATAGAATAAAATAGATCAGAACAGAACATACGCAATCTCAAATTCAGATTTACAATCATGTCACAATTATAATTAAAGTTTATATCGGAAAATAACTGCACTTGCCTTGGTTGGATTCTAAAAGTAAAAGGTGTTGTAGCTGTTCTCTTTTAATCCTAATCAGAATTGGAGGAAGAAGAAGCACAAGTCCTAGCTTAGGTTTCAGCAGAGTAGAGACGCCATTGATTTATTTATTTTTAGAGAGGAAGAGAGCAATGGAGGCTAGAGAATTGTATATGAGATTTAGGTTTAGGTTAGGGATGTATATATAGGTGTAGGAAGTTATTTAGGACCATTAGATTATCCCTGAATCATGAGAACCATTCAAATGCAAAATCTGCATTTGAGCGAATCGGCCCACGGATTGACAGCCAAACACCCTGGATTAACCCCTAGTCGACCCAGCAAAGCTCGGGTCGACCTCAAAAATGGGCCGGTTCGGTTATTCCCCCTCCCAATTCGCTGTTTTGAACCTTTTTTTGCATGTTTATTTATTTAATTTTTATATATATCTATATATATTTCTCTCATATGCATACAAACTTCAAGGCTTAATAACTTCTTCATAATTAACCATTTTTTTTATATTCTCAGAAAATACGGGGTGTTACATTCTCCCCTCCTTAAAGGATTTCGTCCCCGAAATCTTCAAGTTAAGAAGAATGTATCCTAACATCCAACATCCATCTACTCAACCATTCAATCACAGGCATCCATTGTCCTTAAAAGGTTTCTAATGCCGTATGAACATATGTAAAGTGTGTGTATATGTTTCTTATCTAATGCAAAATCAGGTGGTCTACTGATCCAGTTGACCTCCTTAATGCGAATCATGTTAGTGTCATGAGTCCAAATATGTATGCAAGAAATCCTATTTGATACACATCATTTCTATATGAGTGCATAACCATTCATCCAAATGCAACATCCATGTGAGGAGTCAATCATTTTGCATCCACAAAAATTGAAAATGCTCACACATCCATATGCAGTATGAGAGTATTTTCGAGCCGATCTATTGCCTAGTGTGTGTATATGCATCCACGAGCAACCAGTAGCAACCACTTGCATCCACTTGCAACCATTAAACATAACATGTCTCAAACACATGTTTACACCCATTATTTTCTACCTAAAGTTCGAAGATTCAATCGATAGGATACAGTCGAATGATGGAAGCGGGTACAGATAAGACAAAGACTTGGTTCCCATTAGACATTGGTTTGGAAAATAATTCCCCTAAGTATCAACCCCGAAGACCGAAATCAACATCAGATTGACACTCAGAGGATTACCCTCTTTAGACAATGTCAAAACTGGAAATCTTAACCTTATCAGAGATATTCAGATATTTACAGACTACTAGTATAGATCAGATTACCAAATGATTCTTAGAAAACTAAGCATGATAAAACCCAGAATGTATGCGTCCTACTTGACGCCTAACACAGATATCTCTCAAACCCCAATTTATCACAAGCAGATGGGTCATAACCCTTATGGGTTTGAGTCTACAGCGGAATCAGAAACAATACTAGTATTAAAGTGCAAAGTATCGATTACAGAATCAAAATGCCAGAATCAGAAAGAGTTTTAACTCAACAGTCAGATAAAGAAATTAAACCTCCTACAGAAAGTTTTCCTAATCCTATCCTATCCACTAGCCTCGAGAGTGTTCGCCTTCCGTCCAGCAGTTGGTCCTGCCCTCTGCCCTTGTCCTCGTTTCTTCGGGCAGTCCCTAGTGAAGTGTCCCATCTCACCACAGTTGAAGCAAGTGCCCTTCTTTGGATCCACTTTCTTATCGTGTGTCCTATCCATGTCTCCCATGTACGTTCTCCATTCGTGACCTTCCACTAAAATGAAGCTTCATCCTTCATTAACCAAGCAGTTGGTTGAACCTTCCTCCCATCGTCTATCTCAAAGGTACCAACAAGTCCTCCACTTCGTTCAGCCAACTTCTAGCCTCGACAACGTCTCAGTCCTATAAAGCGGTTTTCCGCCCATCGCACGGAAGTCCTTACATATCTTAGAAAAAGCATCTATACGCATAGGAAGAGATTCAAAAAGGGAAAGAGGAAGGAACTCGAAACAAAGAATCGAAAGAAAGATATATCGCTTTTGGGGATTATGTTTTTTTCAAAATAAGCTTTACTTTTGAAAATACTTCCTTTTTAAAACATAGTTTTCAAAAACTTTTTATCAAATCTGGTAACCTTCAGCTCTGATACCAAGTGTAACACTCCACCTCCGTTAAGGTCACTCACAAGGGAATGCCTTAACTTTGGTGGAGCATTTTAGTAAACAGAACAGAAACTTACAAGACAGATAAAACAGTACTTGAAAAATTTATAACTTTATTTCAACAGAAGCTTGGTTACATTCTTTCAAATCACAATATCAGAATTCAAGTACAAAATATCAGTCTTGTACAAAAGCCTTCAGAATGCATAGTTTAAAATCATAATCCCCACAGAAGACGACAAGCCATACTTTAAGCACTGCAAGCGGAAGAAATCTAGATCAAGCTAGAGTATTCCCTTCTACAAAACCTGGGGGGGGAGAAATGGAAGAAAGGAGGCGAAACAACAAGGGTCAGACAAAAGTCTGGCAAGTCCAGTGATTTTCAGTTATGAACAGATAATAATAACATGACATGAAAATAAAACTGGATGAGAGATAACTATAACGGATGTAGCAGATAGGACAGAAGAACAGAATGATATAAGCTATTGCTTTACACTTCTCTGCACTAATACTAGTATAACAGGATTAGGTGTCACCCTAATGTCTAGACTGAAACAGAAACGGGTACAGAATAATTTAACAGAAACAGAATGCTAGTAATAGGCCTTTACCACCCCAACAGAAACAGACAGAAGCAGAATGCTGATAATGGGCCTTTACCACCCGAACAGAAACAGACAGAAACAGAATATTAATAATGGGCCTTTACCACCCGAACAGAAACAGTCAGATTAATCCCTACGGAAATAGAATGTAGAATTAGGTGTACACTAGTAAATGGGCCTTTACCACCCGAACAGACGGTACCACACAGAAACAGACAGGTGTTACCACCCAACAGAAACAGACGGTACCAACAGAAACAGACAGAACTAAGTGTAACCTAAAACCCTACCCCAAGCGATCGGCTCCCTAATACATAAATACCCTGTGTCAGCCCCACCGAAGGGTGTATCATTCCCTAAAGTGGCAACCTTTGAATGACACAGACCTATTTACAGATGTCACGGCGTCTTACATCCTCGGATGTAGACCGGGATCCATGCACGCACATGACCCGGTTGGAACGCACCATCAACACCCCTCGCCATTATCAGAATGAACCGCTTATAATTAGTTTAGTAAGCGTGCCCGGACCCTACCTACTGTTGGGTCAAAGTTTTGATACCAGAAAGGGTTACTGACTAATATGGGTCCCAAACAACAGATGACACAAGTAATTCCCCTCCTATCCTTGTGTCCCCAGACTAACAGATTTCAGATTAACAAGTTCAGACATACAGAATTTAGATCAACTAGTTCACAGGTCAGACAAGTTTTAGACTAACGGATCAGATACACGGATTTAACAGATTTACAGATTTGTCTAACTTTGTAATTAGGCCTACCGATTCACGGAACAAATTTATTAAACTCATCAGTCTAGTGGGTTTAACCCTATCCGCCCAACACGTTTTAGACATTATATTTATCTCAGATTTTCATTAATTAAATATTAATGCCCAGACCTCTCACATTAGACTGACAGTTTGCGGCTACTGGTTAGGCCGGTTGGTTCCGGGCAGATTTTTGCCGCAAACTGAGTCTAACCTCGGGTTTCAAGCACGTTATGACTAACTTCTCACATTAGAACCTATTGTTTGCGGCCACTGGATGTGCCGGGCGGTTCCGGGCAGGATTACGCCGCAAACTCATTCTAACCTCGAGTCAGCCATGTTTATCTTTGCGGCCAATTAATTATTAATTTACCATTTATGCCCACGCCTAATATACATGTCAATTTTCATAATTATAGCCAATTCAGATTATGTCAATAATAAACTAAATATATCAACTCAACAGATATGGCAGATAACAGATTTAGCATATTAGGCGACTTAACGGATTCAGTAGATTAAGCTGTTTAGCAGATTTAGCATATAACAGTTTAGGCATCTTCAGCAGACTTAGCAGATGACAGATTTGGTATATGAACAGATATAGCAGATTATAGCAGAACTACCAGATTACGCAATATAACAGAACTAGCAAATTAGGCAATATAATAGAAATAACAGATTAGGCCATATAACAGATTTAATCATTCCTTAAAGTTTCATAAACATATCTTGCCTAATTATAAATTTGGCCTAAGTTTGCATGCCTAAATAGTTGTCATGATTCACATTATGATCATATACCCTACGTTTGCATTGAATTTACATGACATAGATTATGGTTATAATTTACCATATAACACACATCTCAAATTTAGTTAAACTTGCCTAGTACAAAAGATTCACATATAAATTATACCAAATATAGCCATCGATTCCAATGCATGTCATATATTCAAAAATCTCCCACTTAGGTGTTATTCACATTTAATAGTTATCAAATCTTAACATAAATCTTCACACCTAAGTCATATTCCCTTTTTATCCCAAATCATGAATCTCTATATAAACAATATGCCCAACAATCTAGAACTTTAAATTATAACAGATCTTTAATTCAAAAATATGCGTTATGTCCAATGTCTCAAATCACATGTTAATATACAATGGTTCCTCTTCTTCCAATTCACAGAATATGCACAGATCTAAATCTAGTTTACAAGCTATGTCCTTTTAGTCACAGATTAGCCATGTCCAATTATGCCATCATTCATTATTTGTCCCAAAGTTTAACGTTCGTGCATTAATCTCTTATGAGATTTGGCGTAGGCTCGGGGTAGCCTGACTATAGAACAGAAAGAAGAAAGAGATATAGAATAAAATAGATCAGAACAGAACATACGCAATCTCAAATTCAGATTTACAATCATGTCACAATTATAATTAAAGTTTATATCGGAAAATAACTGCACTTGCCTTGGTTGGATTCTAAAAGAAAAAGGTGTTGTAGCTGTTCTCTTTTAATCCTAATCAGAATTGGAGGAAGAAGAAGCACAAGTCCTAGCTTAGGTTTCAGCAGAGTAGAGACGCCATTGATTTATTTATTTTTAGAGAGGAAGAGAGCAATGGAGGCTAGAGAATTGTATATGAGATTTAGGTTTAGGTTAGGGATGTATATATAGGTATAGGAAGTTATTTAGGACCATTAGATTAACCCTGAATCATGAGAACCATTCAAATGCAAAATCTGCATTTGAGCGAATCGGCCCACGGGATGACAGCCAAACACCCTGGATTAACCCCTAGTTGACCCAGCGGAGCTCGGGTCGACCTCAAAAATGGGCCGGTTCGGTTATTTCCCCTCCCAATTCGCTGTTTTGAACCTTTTTTGCATGTTTATTTATTTAATTTTTATATATATCTATATATATTTCTCTCATATGCAAAAAACTTCAAGGCTTAATAACTTCTTCATAATTAACCTTTTTTTTTTATTCTCAGAAAATACGGGGTGTTACACCAAATCACTGCACTCAACTAAATCTTATTCAACATTGATCCTCGAGACTGAATCTTGCTATTTATCGGTTTATAATGAAATCAATCAGGTTGGGGTATAACTACCTCTCAGACCTTGACTGAAAACATCCTTAACTTCAAAACGGACATGACCACTTACCTCGAATAATCAACATCATAAAAACCAATTGTTCATTTTTAAACCCGTATACGTTTCTCTTTCTAATTTCACCAGATTTAATTATAGATTTCCTTTTTGTTTATAATATTATATTTTTAAGTTCGTTTCCTTATCGAATTCTATATATATCGATACATTGATTTCTAGTTAACCAAATTTCTTCATAATATTCTAACTCCTTAAATTTCCGGAAAATTTCGCCATAACCTCCTTTGTACGGATTAATAGTTCAAACTCCAACTTGCCTCTTTAGGCCCTTTCCAGTCAAAAAGAAAATAAAAAAGCCAAGCAGCTTGCCGATTCGGCGCATAAAAACTCATATGGAATTTAAACGTGTAACTTTTTTGTCGGGCACTAAATTTATATACTTCATTCTCTTCATTCCATACCTGTTTAACACATATCCGTTCATTTCTAATTTATTCCAACTTAATCTGGTCTATTTAACTCAATTTTCTAATTTATTCTTTAATCAACTCTTTTGTCCATTTCACTTTTTATTTGAACATATCACGTTCAAATATATATTAATTACTTATAAACCAATCAAATTCCCTTTTCAACTCAAGTTATATATTTGATTTCAAATATCGATTACAAACCCCTTTTTCTTATTCAAAGTTCAATCTCGATTGAAAATTCCGTTTACTAATTATTCTTCAAATTATTTAATTGTATTCAACAATTAAAAATCTGATTTTTGTTTCAAAAATCAATTCATTACTCCACTTGAGTTCAGATATATTTTATAACTCAAATCTGGATTTTATTTGTATAAAATCCTTTTATTTATTTAAATAAACCGTTATGGTTTTATAATGGTTATGGCACTGTTTTTCTGAAAATTTGATTTTGACATAACTCAAAATCTAAAAGACGAAATCCAGATTTTTCTGTTCCATTAGAAAATTGTTATCAAATCGGTCCTGATGATTCTTATTTCAAAGAATTCCGACTTAAATTGAGTTCTATGTACTCAATATAAGTTTGAAACGCCAATTTTCGAACTAACGCGTTGTGGCGAGTTCGTTTTTAATTATAATTAAATATAAACGTTTAAACTTCATTTATAAATAAATTTAAATCCATTTTAATATATTTAAATATACTTTAAACAAATTTTCCCGATTCAACTTGATATTTCTGATTACCCCTGATCGTCGATTATTTCATTACTCGGTTATGGATTAAATTCAATCCTCTATTTTAAATTCTAAATCCTATGGAAATAAATTGTTTAATAAAATTTGGTACAAATTGAATTTCACTTATAAATCCGTTATTTTTATTTCGATTCAGTTTACATTCCGAATTCCCGAAATATAATCGATCGTTCTATTTTTCAACACACTTTACAATTCACTTTTAAATTCATACTTAAATTTAAAATTCCAAATTATCCCACGATAATTATCTTATTTAATTTATAAACCCTTTTAATAAATTTAAATTCCTTGTTTTACAATTTAAAACAAGTTTCATTGCACAATCTATTTGAAACTCAATTCCTTTTATATTCTGGATTCCGGAATTAAAACCGCCGTTTCCATTTCGAAATGATTTCAAATAATATTGTTAAATTCATACTTGAATTTAAAATTCTAGTTTATCTCTGGATACTTAATACACTACATTTATAAACATTGTTTATAAATTCACTTGTTTTATATATTCAAACAAGTTCCATTTCAAATCCAATTGAAATTCTACCCCTTTTTGGAATATTTTATTTTTATAACTTAAATATAAATCTAGAATCTATTTCCATATTTAAATTTAATTCTTTCTAAACAATTCCAATATCTTATTTAAAAATCATTTAGTTTATAAAAGTCGACATCTTCGAATAATATCATAAATCCATATGGATTTATTTTAGTTTAATTTATATTCCGAACATTGGAATAAATACCATTGTTTCCCTTTTTTAACATGATCCCAATTCTCATTTTAAATTCATACTTGAATTTAAAATTATCCAAATGATAATTTTCACCTTTATTTATAAATACTGTTTATAAATTCACTTCAATTTTCTGTATTGTTAAATTTATAAACATTGTTTATAAATTCCATTACTTGTTTTTATTATTCAAAACAAGTAAATATTTCTTAGCCTATTCGAAATTCAAATTCTTTTTTTGAAAAATAGATTTCCCATTTTAAATCTCGAAATATTCTTTTCATGATATTTTTATAAATCAACATTTTGGCCCAGTTATATTCAACCAATCAAAAACACCCAATTATTAATCATAGGTTTTCAAACACATCATATATGACAATATATATGAAAACAAACAAACAATAATATTGTTGAGGAATCCAGTTGGATCCCTCCAACCTGTTTTCCCTGCATCCACAGACGTTAGCCAGCATAAATAATACCCATTCTGCTTCGAGGCAGGATATCGTGGTATAGAAGGTCATCCACTATCATAGCGTGGGGCGTATAAGGTCATCCTCTAATGATACTGTGGGCATCCGCTAATGGTACTGCGGGAATCCAATCACCAATATATATATAATAACCACAAACACCAAGCCTAAATAAATAATATATTTATAACAGCCACCATAAATATTTCAATGCATGCAAACAACCAACAACAATTATTTTTAACTAATAAAAATAATTCTAAATAAAATCCGAGTGAGATTTACTTACCGTGATTTTTCCCGACCCATTTCGATTCCAATTTAAATTCCAGCTTATGTAAATCCCCAGCTGTAAGCCCAACTGGCTTACGACGTTCGCATCTGGTTTTAATATGAACATATTGATTTTATAAATAACTAGTTGAACTAAATATGATTAAATAAATTTTAAATTAGATAATTAAAATTATTAACGTTAATTACCTTACCAAAATAAATCCTTCTTCCTCATGAAGAATACTAGAAACCGTATGCTTCCAAATAAAAAGAACCACATAGGCCGTGATTTCGAGTATTGTTGTATACTCTAAGAAAAATTAGTTTTAGCATCCCTTAACACTTTAAACCTTGTATGAATTAAATATATTGCATTAAAATTTATTTATTTATTATGAGTTGGATATAAATCAACTAATTTAATTCAAATAAATGAAATATTAACTAAATTATATTATAAATTAACTACCTTTTGTTTTACCTTAGTCTCTCTTCTTATCTGAGAGAACTTGCAATATAATTTCTGACTTTAGACCTTCTCTACTCACCCATCACTCACTGCTCGACATTCCCATTTCCAAACTACAGATCCCAAACCTCCTACCTATGACTGTCGAACCAAATCAACACCATACTGTCAAGATACATCCCACAATTGCATTGCTAAACTTCCTTACCTTCATCAACTAGATCGAACTCCACCCATCCCGTTTACTGCCATTACTCCGTTCATCATCTTGCGTCAAATCCCAGGTCGCGACTTCCTCTTTTCATTGCTACAGGAACGACATCGTCCCTACAAAAGTCTATCGCAATAATCAAACTCCACTTGCATCGCGATTACTGCTTCCTTCATCTGAAAGTTTATCGATGTCAAACCCTAGGTCATCGCGATTTTCATTGTCAAGCCATCCAAATTCCACTGCACCCTTTTCTGCCCATCTCCAAACAAACAACAACAGTGCCTCGTGTGTGCCCTTGGCTCAACATCGGGCTTCAGCAACTTATCTCGTGACCATTGCGATTTCGATTACTTTGTTTATGGAGGAAGTGAAGAGAAGGAAGTTACAGTGTATAAGGAGAGGTGCAGCCATTTACTTTATTCGAACTGAAGCTTTGCAATTTTGATTTTAGAAATTAAAACGAGGAAGTGGATTTTGTTCTTGAGGAACAGTTTGGGTTTATATTAGAAAGGGGAAAGTGTTTAGCTATGGTCGGCTTCAATAAAGTCTGAATATCTAGAGGAGCAGCTATAATTTCTCTCTTTGCCTGTAGCTTTAATCGAATTTCCAGAAGAAGGAAATAAGAAGAAAGGGAACCGTGTATTTATAAAGAGGGAAAACTTAGGTATTAAGGAAAGAGACTTGCGCAAAGTACCATACTAGGGAGTAGATTAGGGTAGGTTAAGTATGGGTATTTTTAATATGATTTGATTTCGATTTGATTTTGTACATATCCGTTTAATTTTATAATAATTTATTTTGGGGTTCTGAACTCCAATCGAAACACAACAACTGTCGTTTCTAGGGTTTAACCATTATTTTGGTCACACAGGAACATGTTTCAAAGCCTCATTTTATCGTCTGGAGAAGATATTAATTTAAATCGATTTAAATTAAATTCAAAACAAATAAATTCCTTGATAATAAATTATTATTATTATTGTCGTTTTTATTTAAATAGAATTTCGATAAATCATTTGAATTAATTTGACTGCGTTTAAAATTTCGAATTGAATTATTTCAGTTATCGTTTTTCAATAATTATATATATTCGAAATACATCGTATTTCGATTATTTAATCGATAACTCAATATAAATATCCATTTATATTATCAACTCAATATTTAAAACCGTATTAAATATTCAAAAATAAATCGACCAAAATCTGGGTCATTACATTTCGAATA
Source organism: Allium sativum (assembly GCA_030737875.1). Lineage (NCBI taxonomy): Eukaryota > Viridiplantae > Streptophyta > Magnoliopsida > Asparagales > Amaryllidaceae > Allium > Allium sativum. The sequence goes on along the minus strand of CM060913.1, from coordinate 413,313,576 downwards.
TTAGTTTGAATTATTGTTTGTGTGTTTGTCGGATTATAGACCTTGGTAGATGAGTATAAAGTATTGTATGTTTTGATGATTGAAATACGAAACGATCATTCATTGATTAAAGGAGTTTCAAATAGTAGGGAATGACCACATTGATTAAACCTGCTCCAAAGCTATGTCGAATAGTACATACAGTTTGAAATGCTCATATTAAGTAAAGTTGTGCTAAAGTTGTTCAAAACAGTACGAATTGACTACACTACCATAAAACAGGTGACTTGAATATACTCTCACAAAGCATAAAGATACAACTAATTTGAAGCATAATGATACAACATAAGCTTAAAGATACAACTTTGATCGACAAAACATAAAATATTAAACCTCTAATTTAAACCATGCCGTATTCGGTAATTTCCATGACTAAGGTCGTTGATTTGAGTTGAGGTAATTTTGCTAATCATTATGTATTTGGTATTTATGAGTGTAGTCTACAAAGGAGAAGAAGTAAAATGAGTTACCAATGGTTCGTGACAAAATTATAGATAAAATGTGTCAATCCTGGTAAGGCTTTGTAATTTGTGCAACGTGGCTGGAGTGTACGATTGAGACTCGACACTAGCTTTAATTTTACATAAAGGTGACCTATCACTGTTATCTCATTGTTTAAAGAAACTAGCTATAATGATGGTACTGGCAATTGATATGACTTTGCACTGTACACTGTATAGTACAGCCACTTTGGATATCGTGTTGAGAAGTCACAAGCACTATAGCTATGTGGTTGAGTACGACCCTAATTTTTAACTCCTTTACATTTATAAATTTTTTACATTTAGGTTACATTGTATAACGAAAGTTAAACTATAAACGGGACGACCCAATCTTTTACCTCCTAACCCACGTGGTCTGGAGTAGCATGTTGGGATGTCATAATCAGTCAAGCCATATACATACAACCTTCAGCTATAGCCATGTGATTGAGGATGATCTAAACGTGAAACTCCATTCTTTTAAATAGTTTATACTTCAACATCCAACCATAAACTATAGTCTGTGCACACTCGATCATTCAAGGCCTTAAGGTGAGAAATCATTATACTTCTTTGCTTCAAGTTTACCTTTATTGTTATAAACAAAATGCATTCTTCCAACATTTTTGGTACTATTGATTTCGTGTAGTTTGAATGGACGATTGGAAAGTCAGTGATGAAGCTATGGGAAAAATGTTCGATGCATACGAACAGAACAAAGAGGACTCTAACAGCCCGCATTTTACGTATCGTAAGATCGTAACATATTTTCATTTTATTCGCTGAGGGTTGGATCATTCTCGTCTTTGGATATGTTGCTTCTGGGGATGTGAGACATGTCCATAATTTTTACCGATTGTATTTGTGACCATTTTACCCCTATCAGTCTTGTACAAGGAATAACTTTTGAATCAGGTCGAATTAGAGGGTGAGACCTGTGCCATTTGAAAGGAATTGATGATTGCCTTTAGGTAGAGTGGTTGCACTAAAGATTTGGCATAGCGATTTGGGAGAAATCGTTGTTTTAAGGTTTTTCAGTTGGTTGTTCAGGTTTTGGGAGCTTAGTGGGCTGAATTGGGGAAGCCCATTAGTGGGTTGGTGGAGACTATAAATAGGGGCTGAGGGGTATGGAGAAGAGGTTACTTCTCCCATTATCTCATTGGGTGGCCTTGTGCTCCTTCTTCCTCTAACACCTTTCCACCATTAAAAACCCAAATCCAAGGAGGGAAATCATAGATCGACACCATTGAAGGCTAGATCTACATCAATCGAAGCAAGAGTTCATCAGATCAAGGTGTTTGGTGCGAGGTTCTTACTGTCCGAATTCCTATTTCATTGATATTTGCTTGTTTGGGAGAATCGGTGAGTGATTTACATCTCTCACACGAATGCAATGAAGTATATGAGTGTTTGATAGGTAATTTCTATGCTATTTCATATGATTATGCAAGTTAGATCCACAATTTAGATCATATGTTCATTTATTATGGTTTTTGGTGAAATTTGCATAATTTGATGGTAATTTTCATTTTCATGATGCTAGTGGTTTCAAACATGCTTATTATTGTATTGGATGAGTTGATTTCATCGAATCTATCGTTTGACGAACTTTTGGTGTAAATCGGTGTGAAAATTATGTATTGCAGGTCTGGGTCGCGCAGAGCGATTCCTAGGGGGGCGACTCCTAGGAAGTCAGCGATTCCTTGGGGAGCGACTCCTACGAAGTCAGCAATTCCTAGGGGAGCGATCCCTAGGAAGTGAGCGATCCTAGGAGAGCGATCCCTAGGAAGTGAGAGATCCTATGGGAGCGATCTCTAGGAAGTTAGTGATTCCTAAGGGAGCGAACCCAAGGAAGTGAGCGATTCCTGGTGGAGAGACCCCTAGGAATGGAGCGATCCCTAGGAGGGTGACTCCTAGGAGAGGAGAGATCCCTAGGAGGGCAACTTCTAGGGTAGGGACGATCCCTAGGGAGGCGACTCCTAAGGGAGGGACGATCCCTAGGGGAGCGTGCCCTAGGATGTCGAATAGGTCGAGTATGGGTCATGTTTTGAAGCAAAGTTAGCTCGAGCAGTGTTTGGGTCGGTCGCACCTGAGTGGGTTGGTCGAACATGGAGGTTAGTTGAGCAAGGTGGGTCGATCGAACAGGCCAGGGTGGCTCGGCAATGATGTGACTTCGAAGTATTCGAGTTGGAAGATTCAAAGTGTTGAAAGCTGTCCGTTGATCGGTGTAGAACAACGAATGAAGTGATAACTCAAAGATCGTGAGTTGGTGGAAAATGGTTGTTCGAGACGGTTGCTTGAGCTATGAAAATTTGTCGAGTTGGATGACTAGAGATGAGAAGGCCGAAAGATTATCGTGGTCGTAAGTTCTAGCAAGCTCAAAGCAGAGGTACGATGGGGGCACCCAAAAGACCGGTTATAGGTCGAGTACCTTGGATATCGTTGAAAGGCTTAGTTGTCAAGGTTGGACATACATACGTATCGTTGAAAGGTGTATGCAGTTAATGCTAGAACTGGGGTTACCATTAGCCCTTGACATATGGCAAGGTTGGTCGTCATATGATTGACGATGGTTTCGAAGCAGGATTGGCGGTGATAGCCAGAGTCTGTCATGGTTGATTAGTTGCCTTGTTTGAACCGTCTCATGTAGATTGTCCAACGTCGAAGGAGATGTTCCTTGGGTGCTTTTCTGATATTGGTTTATGCCTCTAGGGCTTGTGCTTGGGGATGTTGAATTCGATTAAGATGATTTACATGAGATATAGAATTTGGATGTCATTAGTGCTTTACCATGATTGAATGGGTGTTCTGGTTTCCACGGATGAATGGTTGACTTGTTTATTGTAAAGGCTATCACTGTCCGATGTGGGGAAGATAGGGTTGAGTTCTTCTCTGGTGTTGTGGGTAGATTAGTATGTTTATTTATCAATTCTCATATACTTTGTTGTTGAAGTTGTTAGTTGTTTTATCATTCACTAAGACTGTTGTCTGACTTAAGGTTTTATGTCTCCTCTTATTACCTTGGGTTGTTCATCCGGTTGTGGATGGGCAAACAAAGTAACAGGTTACAGGTGATTAGTGAGGACGATGCTGCTGTGCGGAGGCGAGCAGGAGGTTGATGTACCAGTTTTATTACTAACTAGTATTTATGTTTCCGCTGTTTGAGTGCTCAATGAGGTTGTAGTGAGCCTTTATGTACAAATTTTGGTGTTAGTTGGATAACCTTTCAGGATGACGAGAAAGTTTCAAAAGTTTGTTATATGATGTTTCATTACTACTGCCTGTTGTATATGTTCTATTATATTTTATTCTTCGCTGTGAGTTCTACGATAGGTTCCGATGTTGTTTACCTACTCTGATGATCGTCCATAGCTGCCTGACACACTTTTCAGCGCATTATTCCTCTTGTCTAGTGCAGGGGTTATGGGCGGTCATCAAATTTGGTATCAGAGCTTTGGTCAACAATTTTGGCCAAAGTTCGAAGACGTAATTACATATGAGAGACATACTTGTAGATTTCAATTGGATGCTTACTATATACATTAACATCTATAGTAGTAATGGTTGTATCTCTTAGCAATTTTTCTTGGAAGTGGCTAATTATTCTAAATTGAAGATTTAGAATGAGTAGACGACCATCAAGACATGCTACTAGGGGAGCTAATACTGGAGGAGGAAATGGTGGTGAACCAGACTACCCAGCCATGTTTGAGGCCATGGTGGCAGCGATCATGAATAGGGTTCCCGCTCCAGTGGCCGCTATGGTTGATGCTGGAGTTCCAGTGCCTAGAGCTGTAGAATTTGCAAAGCTATGCAAAGATTTTTCTTCATTGGGAGAAAAACAATTCAAGGACACCGAACCAGTTGAAGAAGTCCAGAGGTGGATGGATACTTGTGTTAGGATCTTCAGTGACTTGGGCATTGATGATGCAACAAAGAGAAAGCTTGCATCAAGGCATTTAGAGGGCAGAGCAATGGTCTGGTGGAACTCTGTCACACTTGAGACCCCTGAAGAGGATATTTCATGGGAGTTGTTCCAAGTTAAGTTTGAAGTGAAGTTTATCTCCACTGTGCAAAAGTCTATTCTGTTTAAAAGATTCGTGGAGCTTAAGAAGAATGGTCGACCAGTTCTTGACTATATTTCCGACTTCGAGGCTTTGTCGAAGTATGCTCGTTCATATATGGATACTCATTATCAAAAGAATGAGAAGTTTGTCTTGGGCTGGATGAATATCTTGGGAATCAGCTTGTGGATCACCTCGATGATAGCTTTGAGAAGATCATCGAGAAGGCTTTGAGGCATGAAAGCCTGTTTCCTAAAAAGATGTCTGTTGTTGCACCTAAGGAAAAACAGAAGCCACGGCAAGGTGGTAATAATAAGAAGAGGAAGCAACAACAACAGAAAGGGAAAAATGACCAAAAGAAGCCTAAGAATGAGGTGGTTTGTTTTATCTGCCAATAGAAAGGCCATTTTGCTAGTGAATGAAAGAATCCTAAAGCTGAAAAGAAGTGCTTCAAGTGTGGAAAGCTTGGGCATGAGAAGAAAGATTGTCCAGAATCAGCTAAGAGTATGCAGGTTGTGAAGGCATATGCTATGGAAGTCGTGCCAACTTCTTCAAAAGCTCCTACTGTAGAGGAGAAGGGAAAGGGTGTCATGGTGCAAGGTACTCTTTCTGTTAATGGTGTTTTAGTTCGAGTTTGGCTTGATATAAGAGCATCACACTCATTCATTTGCAATGAGCTTGCTTGTCGCTTGGGTTTGGAACAAGAGATTTGTGATAGACCATAGATCGTGACTAATCCAGTTGGGGGTTCGTCCAGTTTGTGCATGATTTGTCGTGGTCTAGTGTTGTCGAGTCATGGTTGCTCTTTTATGTGTGATTGTTTTGTTCTTAACTTCGCTGGGTATGGGATCATCTTGGGCATGGATTGGCTCATGAGGTATGCAGCAAGGGTGAATTGCGAGAAGCTAGAGGTGAGGGTCAGGGATGTGGAAAGGCGAAAGGTGTTGATTAGATGTAAGCGCGACGACGCGGTCTTCGTGAGTTATCTATATTCGCTTGGGATTCCACAAGAAGACCTGCCATTGGTGTTGATCGCTAATGAAAACGTAGATGTCTTTGACGAGGTCAAAGGGTTTCCGCCGCATCATGAGATCGATTTTAGGATCGATTTGGTCAAAGGTGCTAGACTAATCGTTATGCCTGTTAGGCGGATGGAGCCTAAGGAACAACGAGAATTGGAGGTGTAAGTTAGAGACCTTTTGGGAAAAGGATTCATTCGGAGGAGTGTATCCGAATGGGGTGCATCGGTCGTATTTGCAACTAAGGCAGATGGCTCGTTAAGATTGTGTGTGGACTATCATGAGCTAATAAAGGTGACAAAGAAGAACAAGTATCTGTTGCCAAGGATAGATGACTTGTTCGATCAGCTTCACGGGGCGAAAGTGTTTTCTCAGATGGATTTGGCAACGGGAATTCACCAGTTAAGGGTAGCTAAAGATAGTGTGCTAAAGACTGCTTTCAGGAAACCATCTGGTTTCTTCGAGTGGTTGGTGATGCCATTCGGGTTGACTAACGCGCTAGCGTATTTCGTGGATCTTACGAATAAAGTGTTCAGAGATCAGTTGAACAAGTTCGTGCTTGTGTTCATGGATGATATTCTGGTTTACTTCAGAAATGAGGAAGAACATAAGACGCACTTGAGAGTTGTGTTAGAGATCTTGCGAAAGCATCAGCTGAGGGCTAAGTTTTCCAAGTGTCACTTCTGGAAGGATGAAGAGAGATTCTTAGGCCATGTAGTTTCTGGAAAAGGGATAGCGGTTGACCTCGCTAAAGTGGCAGCAATCTAGGACTACGATCGACCTAAGAATGTAATGGATGTTCGGAATTTCCTTGGGTTAGCAGGATATTACCACGGTTTATCAACAATTTCTCCAAGATAGCTGCACCGTTAACATGACTAATAAAGAAGAATCAAGTGTTCACATGGGATGCAAAGTGTGAACAAGCGTTCGAGATCCTAAAGGAGAAACTGACGAGTGCTCCTATGTTGACCATTCCAAGTGGGAATGAAGAGATGATTGTGTATACCGATGCATGTGGTACTGGACTTGGAGCAGTGCTAATGCAGAAGGATAAGGTTGTGGCCTACGCGAGTCGACAGCTAAAACCGCATGAGAAGAATTACCCAAATCATGATTTGGAGTTGGCGGCAATTATTTTTTCTTTGAAGATGTGGAGACATTACCTATTGGGAGTTCGATTCGAGTTGTTTACGGATCACAAGTCGCTCAAGTATCTTTTCTCCCAAAAGGATTTGAACCTTTTGCAGCAACGATGGTTAGAGTTTCTGGCTTCTTATGATTTTGGTATAGCCTATACTTCGGGCAAGGGCAATGCAGTTGCAGATGTATTGAGTCGAAGACACGCAATTTTAGGAGCGATGTTTTTGGAATGGAAGAGCCTTGAGTATTTGGCAAGATTCGATTTCAGGCCAGGTGTGAGTTGGAACCTGAAATGTTGGCAAGCTTATCGATAAGTCTCACTCTTATCGAAAGGATTGGCGAGAGCCAAAAGCAAGATGTGAAGCTTGTCGAGTTTATCCAGAAGCTGGAACCAAAAGATAAACAGTTCAAGGTCGATAGAGAAGGTTGGCTTCGAAAGCAAGGGTGATTAGTTGTTCCTGATGTTGACGGGTTGAGAGATGAGGTTCTGAGAGAATGACATCACTCGAAGTTGACAATTCATCCCGGTGGCAATAAAATGTATCAGGACATGAAGTGAGTTTACTACTGGGAAGGGATGAAGCGAGATATTGGAAAATTCATTTTCAAATGCATGAACTGTCAGTTGGTGAAAGCTGAACAGAAGAAGCCGAGTGGTTTGCTTCAACCATTGGAAGTTCCTATGTGGAAGTGGGAACAAGTATCGATGGATTTTGTCGATAGACTACTAAGAACCAGGGCAGGAAATGAAGGGATTTGGGTCATCATGGATCGTTTGACCAAAAGTGCAAGATTCATTCCTGTTAAGTCGACTAGGACAGCGTCAAAGTTAGCTAAGCTTTATGTGAAATGGATAGTTTGATTCCATGGTGTCCTAAAAATTATAGTAAGTGACCGAGATCCATTATTTACGAGCGGGTTTTGGAAAAGTTTGCAAGAAGCTTTAGGAACCGAGTTGTGCTTGAGTATGGCTTACCATCCCCAAACTGATGGTCAGACTGAGAGAGTCAATCGAGGTTTGGAAGATCTTCTAAGATCTTGTGTGTTGGATTTTAGGGGATCATGGGAAGACCATATACACCTAGTTGAGTTTGCATATAATAATAGCTGCCAGTCTTGCATTGGAATGGCACGATACGAGGCGTTGTATGGAAGGGCGTGCAATTCTCCAGCTTGTTAGTTGGAAACTGGAGATAAGTTGGTACTTGGGCCAGAGACGATTAGAGAGACCTCGGATTGTATCGAGATCGTTCGGCAATGAATAAAGGCAACCCAAGATCGTCAAAAGAGTTATGCCGATAAGCGTCGAAAAGATTTGGAATTCGACATTGGCGATATGGTCTTTGTGAAGATTTCACCGTTGAAGCATGTGGCTCGATTCGGAAGTAAAGGAAAGTTGGCTCCTAGATTCGTTGGACCATTTCCGATAGTCGAGCGAATTGGAAAGCTCGCATATAGATTGGAGTTACCCGAGAAGATATCGAGTGTGCATAATGTGTTCCATGTTTCGTTCCTACGTAAGTTTGTGCATGATTCAAATGTGGTGGTACCTCCAGAGCAGTACGAATATCTAGAAGTAGAGACCACAGTTGTGAGACCTCGTAAGCCACTTCGTGTTGTGGGGAATGATACGAAACAGCTTAGGAGGAAGACGGTTAAGCTAGTCAAGGTACAATGGAGTGAAGATGGAAACAACTGTATATGGGAGACGGAAGAGAGCATGACGGGGACTCATCCAGAAATCTTCGTCGGTAGGACCCTTTGATATCATATCATCGTTATATTGTTGTATCTTGTTGTTGTTTGATAGAATTCTGCGTGCAAGGATAAGGCTATGGATGCATGGCTTAATGGTTGCTAGTTTGGATGATAAAATTGGCTTCTCATGGATGACAGGCGTGCGGAATTGTTGTGGTTGCTTGTGTTTTCTTGGAATTTCGGGGGTGAAATTCTTAAAGGGAGGGGGAAGAATGTAACAACCCACATTTTATGTATCAGAAGATCGTAAAATATTTTTATTTTCTTCCCTGAGGGTTGGATCATTCTCATCTTTTGATATGTTGCTTATGGGGATGGGAGACATGTCCATAATTTTTACCGATTTTGTTTGTGACCATTTTGCCCTTGTCAGTCTTGTATAGGGAATAACTTTTGACTCAGGTCGAATCAGAGGGTGAGACCTGTGCCATTGGAAAGGAATTGATGATTGCCTTTCCGTAGAGTAGTTATAATAAAGATTTGGCTCAGCTGTTTGGGAGAAATTGCTATTTTAAGGTTTTTCAGTTGGCTGTTCAGGTTTTGGGAGCCTAATGGGCTGAATTGGGGAGGCCCATTAGTGGGTTGGTGACTATAAATAGGGGGTGAGGGGTCTGGAGAAGAGGTCACTTATCCCATTCTCTCATTGGGTAGCCTTTTGCTCCTTCTTCCTCTAACACATCTCCACCATTAAAAACCCAAATCCAAAGAGGGAAATCATAGATCTACACCATTAAAGGCTAGATCTACATCAATTGAAGCAAGAGTTCATTGGATCAAGGTGTTTGGTGTGAGGATCTTGTTGTCCGAATTCCTATTTCATTGATTTTTGCTTGTTTGGGAGAATCAGTGAGTGATTTACATCTCTCGCATGAATGCAATGAAGTATATAAGTGTTTATGCATGTTTTTCATCAAATTCAAGTATTTTTCCATAGATCTATGCCATATCAAGTCCGTTTTCATATTAGCCACCCTATGATCTGATTTAACAAGTTTTGATAGGTAATTTATATGCTATTTCATATGATTATGCAAGTTAGATCCACAATTTAGATCATATGTTCATTTATTATGGTTTTTGGTGAAATTTGCATAATTTGATTATAAATGTCATTTTCATGATGCTAGTGGTTTCACAACATGCTTATGATTGTATTGGATGAGTTGATTTCGTCAAATCTATCGTTTGGCGAAGTTTTGGTGTAAATCGGAGAAAAATTATGAAGTGCAGGTTCTGGGTCGCACGGGGCGATTCCTAAGGGGAGCGACTCCTAGGAAGTTAGTGATTCCTAAGGGAGCGATCCCTAGGAAGTGAGCGATCCTATGAGAGCGATCCCTAGGAAGTGAGCGATCCTGGGGGAGCGATCTCTAGGAATTTAGTGAATCTTAGGGGAGCGAACCCTAGGAAGTGAGTGATTCCTAGTGAGGTAACCCTTAGGAATGAAGCGATCCCTAGGAGGGCGACTCCTAGGGGAGGAGCGATCCCTAGGAGGGCGACTCCTAGGCTAGGGACGATCCCTAGGGGAGCGAGCCCTAGGATGTCGAGCTGGTCAAGTATGGGTCATGTTTTGTAGCAGAGTTGGCTCGAGCAGTGTTTGGGTCGGTCGCACCTGAGTGGGTCGGTCGAACATGGAGGTTAGTTGAGCAAGGTGGGTCGGTCGAACAGGCCAGGGTAGCTCGGCAATGATGTGACTTCGAAGTAAATTCAAGTTGGAAGGTTCGAAGTGTTGAAAGGTGTTCGTTGATCGGTGTAAAGAAGCGAATGAAGTGACAACTCAAAGGTTGTGAGTTGGTACATAATGGTTGCTTGAGAAGGTTGCTTGGGCTATGAAAAGTCGTCGAGTTAGATGACTAGAGATGCGAAGGCCGAGAGATTATCATGGTTGTAAGTTCTAGCAGGCTCAAAGCAGAGGTACGACGGGGGCATCCAAAAGACCGGTTGTAGTTCGAGTACCTTGCGTATCATTGAAAGGCCTAGTTGTCAAGGTTGGACATACATACGTATCGTTGAAAGGCGTATGGATTTAATGCTAGAACTGGGGTTGCCATTAACCCTTGACTTTACCGTCATACGATTGACGATGGTTTCAAAGTAGGATTGGTGGTGATAGCTAGAGTCTGTCATGGTTGATTAATTTCCTTGTTTGAACTGTCTCATGTAGATTGTCCAACGTCGAAGGAGATGTTCCTTGGGTGCTTGTCTGATATTGGTTTAAGCCTCTGGGGCTTGTGCTTAGGGATGTTGAATTCGATTAGGATGATTTACACGAGATAAAGAATTTGGATGTCATGAGTGCTTTACCATGATTGAATGGGTATTCTGGTTTCCATGCTTGAATGGTTGACTTGTTTTTTGTAAAGGCTATCACTGTCCGATGTGGGGAAGATAGGGTTGAGTTCTTCTCTGGGGTTGTTGGTAGATTAGTAGGTTTATCCATCCATTCTCATATACTTTGTTGTTGAAGTTGTTAGCTGTTTTATTGCTCACTAAGACTGTTGTCTGACTCAAGGTTTTATGTCTCCTCTTATTACCTTAGGCTGTTCATTCAAGTGTGGATGAGCAGACTAAGTAGCATGTTACATGTGAATAGTGAGGACAATGCTGTTGTGCGGAGGCAAGCAGGAGGCTGACGTACCAATTTTATTACTATCTAGTATTTCTGTTTCCGCTGTTTGAGTGCTTAATGTGGGTTGTAGTGAGTCCTTATGTACAGACTTTGGTGTCAGTTGGATAACCTTTCAGGATAATGAGAAGTTTCCAAAGTTTGTTATATGATGCTTCATTACTACTACCTGTTGTATACGTTTAATTATATTTTATCCTTGCACTGTGAGTTCTACGATAGGTTCCGATGTCGTTTACCTAGTGTGATGATCGTCCATAGCTGCCTGACACACTTTTCAGCGGATTATTCCTCTTGTTTAGTGCAGAGATTATGGGCGGTCGTCACAAGGACAAGGAAGAGGGTGGATTCGTTCCAGATACACAAATAGAAGAGATGGATGAAGCGGTTTAGAATGAACTAGTTTGTGCTACGTAAGGAATTGTCAAGTACATAATTCATAACCACCTTCACGATTATACCAAGCAAGGCAAATGGGTGTGCTTGCTCGTCAAAACCCAAGTACTTCAAGCTCCAATACTTCAAACAGTGAATTTTCTCCTCGGGATGTACTTATCCTCGAGAAAGCCTATATTGAAGTTGATCAAAGAGATGAGTTACTGTTGTAAAGAGGAGAGGCTCTAACCTATGAAGAGTATTAGGAGATGGTAATAAAATTACATAATAACCATTTTATTCTCGTTGCCTATTAGAGTACGGTATGGAGTTTGTTGGTCACAAAGCATATACATTTCGCTATAGTTGGCTTACTCGATATGGGGCTGAATCGGTATATGGTATTTGTCTTTTTATTTGGTTCTTTGAACTTGTGTTTTATTTTATGATTGAATAAAAATTATAGAGTAATTATGTTTTTGTACTTTATTTAAACATAAATATAATGTATATTGAAGTGTTAAAAAAACTAGTATTAAAATGTCTAAAGCTATCAGCTAATGGGAAAAATAGGAAAATAAATAAACTATGCAATGCATTGATAAGTAAATAGTTACTACAATGGGAAATATAAAGTTATTACATCAACATAATACAAGCAGCTAGTAATAAGGATATTGATGAACAATCGATCTACAGTTGAGGAAACTTTGACATTTGAATACGATGTTTCATTCCCAACCAATATTCCTTCTCGCAGTCATCCATTCCAGTCAAATCTTTGGCCATAATATCATTCTCTTCTTTTTGTTGTTAATATGATAACTCATTCACTAGAATTTGCAACCTCTTCTCCTCAAGATCAACAAACCTAGTCATAACCTCTATTTCTTTCTTAGTATTTTCATTTCTTTCTACATGTCAATGATCGTGTACTTTGTAACTTGCATTGATTTTTCCTTCAATGGTAACATCAACTTTGCCCTTTCTTTTTTCAACTTTGACTCCCTGAGGTCTAGGATCTTCATCAATAGTGTTATTGAACTCATCAAGAAGGTTTTCACCTTGACATGGAGAATGTTTCGCCGATGACTCTCCAGGACTAGATGAGTAGGAAGCTTTTGAAGCATTGTTCTTTCCCTTTGAAGAAGTTCGAACATTGTGCAGGCTCTTAGCAAGTTCAAAGTTCCAATTTGGTTGGATGGTAAGCAGATCAAAACAACGCAAAAACTGATAATAATAATGTGGCCTTTTCACCCCCATCTTCTCTAGAGAAAAGCTTCTTGAACTCCTCGTTTGTCATTCATTTCTAATAAGAAAAAAGGAATAAGTTTCGTAAATAACAATTATTCAACCACTAATTAAGAAAACTTACCATATTTTCCTCGCCTCCTATGACACTAGGATTGGCTTTCTTTATTTTATAAACTTGTGATGCATAAAAAGAAGTTTTAGGACTAATTTTGCTGAACCGACCCTGAATCGTCAACACCATTCGTAAGCCTTCAGGATGCTTCTCATTGGAAGCAATATTTTTTTGCAGAACTTAACGGCTGATTGGTCGTTCCCGATAACTGAATCCTATAAGAAATAACAGTAGATGTTGCATAGATCGACGTCCTCTTTGCTTGTTCATGGAAGAGTTCATTGTTTGCTTTGAGGAGTAGCTATCCCGCAGTTGGTGTTGTCTGGAGAAAACTGGCTTCCGTCCATCGTCGGATGTGAAAATTCTCCAACAGATGAAGATATTACTAAGTTTAAGTTTCTTCGTTATTTAGTAGATAGATAGAAGGTGAAATTGTGTAGTGATGTATAATGTAAGGAAGTTGGTAATTTATAACTGAAAATAAAGCCGCTTTATATCCACTAGAAGAAAATATGCCCATTTTAAATATGTTGGAAGAAAATATGACTGTTTTATAGTCGTTGGAGGAAAATATGACCGTTTATAGTCTTTGGAGGAAAGGAAACAAGCAGATTGGAGTTGTTGAGTAGAGCGCAGATAAATTTGGCGCCTAGAGCCAATTACAAATTCGGGATTGACCCCTGAATATTACGCTTATATTCAGGGGCAAAATCCTTACTAGCACAAATTTATGCCTTAATTCAACATTCAGAATTGTAATTCTGCACTATTGATTGGAGATGCTCTTGGGCACTAAACACATATGCCATTTTCACCAGTACTTTTTTTATTGTCCGCTGTCTACCATAACTTGTAATGGGCTCATGGCCACATGGATCAAAAATGGGTATTTAGCATACTGGAACTAATTTGGGTAAGCATAACTTCTTCCGACTTGCTTTCCACTGCTATTGTACTGTGATAGCCACGCAATGACGGCTATGCGGACTACAGGCATAATTATTTTCTATCTACTTTCATCTTTTATCAACCTATTTATATATCATACTTCGATTTTTAGAGTATCTTCTTGCATGCATTGCAACCAAACCTCTAGAAGAACAACCAAAATATGAAGATCGGAATAGTCTGTTGCTTCACTCATTTTCAGCTTTATTCACGTTTATCTACGCACAGGTCCAACGGAATTAACTCCATACTGGGAGGGGTGTGGGTGTAACCAATGTTTTAAATAAGGTATTATTCCTCTTGGAACTCAATGTTGTTGCCAAAAATGTTATCTTTTTCAGAATACATTGAAATGCATGAGTGTTTTATGTGAAAAATACACAACTCATGTTATGTAATAACTCGGAAATCCGAGCTAATTTAAAAAATTTATTTTGGCAATTTTAGTGAATTTTGAATATTTAAAATGATTATTTTAAATAATAACGACGGAAATTTTATTTTCGACGAAGTTAAAACGAATAATTTTATTTTAATTATATAACGAGCCTGAAATGGCGTGGTAGTTTGAAAATTCGATTTCGAATTTCAAATGAATACACAGAATTCGTTTTAAGTCAGAATTGGATGAAATAAGAAATATTTGAATCTGTTTAATCATATCTTTCTAACGAAGTTGAGAAACTGAGATTTCACTTTAGAAGTTGAAAGATATGTCCCGTTTAAAATTCAGAAAAGTCGCTGTGGAATTTATATATATTTTACTATATATAAAGGCCCTTAAAAAAATGGGAATTTTGCATATGACCTCGGTTTTCGACGAAACCACTTTTGTTGGATCCGTGATGTCAAGTTATTGCTAGGTTTCAAAATTCGTAATTTTTCGAATCAATATGTGAGCATGGCAAAGGAAAACGCGTTTGACCAGTTTCAATTGATTTTAATCGACTGGAAAATGGCCATTTTTCAAACGGTCGCTAAATTTGACGAAATTAGTTTTGCTAGGACCGTATCATCAATACGAAGCTAGAAATAATTTTTCTGGAATTTTCAGAGTCCGTATGTGACCCCAGTAAATTGAAATGTACGTTTAAAATTCAATATAAGGATTTAAATGTTAATTTGAATGGAAACTGATCGTAACAGCCGAATTGGCTTACGAAACATATCCCATTGTGTTCAGAATGAGGGTAATTAGCTAGGGACGTCAGTCGTTGGACCTTGATTGGAGATCGAATTTAAAAGTTGATTTATAGAAGAAAATTAAATTAAATAATATATATATTATTATATAACTTCCCCCTTTATCTCTCTCCCTCCTCCTCGTTGACCATTCAAATCCGATTCAGCAAATAATAAAAAAGGGAAAAGAAAATCGCAGCGACGGAGACCAAGCCCCGCCGCTATCGACGTCGCGCCGCCACCCCGGAGGCGCATCCACCTCCGAGCTCCCCCCTGTCTTCTCTCTCCTCGCGTCAGCCCCCCCTGCGATCGACGAGCCCCAAACCCCATGCTCAATTCAAGAACCCCCTCGCCTGGCCTCCGACCCCACGCGCAACCACCCGCTGTTAGTCTCCGGCACCCACAGTCCCCCTCTAGCCAACATCGACGTCCCCGCAGCCGATGACTACCGTCGAAGCCCCCCCTCACCGATGGCGTGGTCGCGACCCCCCCGGAAGCCCTAGCTCGAACGCTCTCACCTTGGGCCCAACGACGGCGATCTGCAACCTTCCTCCACCCCAAACTCTTGCTGTGAGTGTTTTATTTTAAATGATTTTGAATGATTAGTTTAATATAATTAAAGAGCATTGTTTTAAAATATATATTAGGATGGTTTTAGAAAGAAAAGGTTGGATTTTTATCTACATAATACGATAATAAAAATAGGATTTTTATTTAGACTATACATTAGTAAAGATTAGATTTTTCAATTAGTAAAGATTCGATTTTGATATTAGTAAGGATTCGATTTGTAATGTTAGAAAGATTAGATTTTCATGTTAGAAAAATATGATTTTTATAATCATAAAAGGAATAGATTTTTATACATGAGAGAAAAAGAATTTTTATATATAGTAGAGAATACAAAAATGTGATTTTTATATGAGTGGCGATATAAAAATATAATTTTTATATGATGTAAAGAACAAAAATATGATTTTTATATAGTAAAGATTATAAAAATATGATTTTTATAAGGTAGAGAATATAAAGATACGATTTTTATACATGTAGTAGTGAAATAAAAATTCGATTTTTATATATGCAGCGAATTAAAAATATGATTTTTATAAGGTAGTGAAGATAAAAATTCGATTTTTATATATATGAAGTAGCGATAAAAATTCGATCTTTATATAAAAAGTAGAAATATAAAAATATAATTTTTATATAGAAGGAACCGTTGTAAAAATATATGAAGTAGAAATAAAAATATGATTTTTATTTATTGGAATGAAGCGATAAAAATTTGATCTTTATATGAACAGCGTGAGAACGGATTGAAGTCAAAAGGGAATTCAAACGGTTCAGAAATTCAGAAATGAAATGGCGGAGTGGAACCCCAAGGTGAGAACTCCTCACCTTTAATTTAAATTTCTAGTTAAAAATATATACTAGGATGTAGACGGTGTTTAGTAGCACCCGACACCCGTCGTCCACAGACCATGGACGGCTTGTATGCTTGTTTGTTTGATTTTGACGTGTAGTTGATTGTGTGATGTGATGTGAAATGAAATAAAATATTTATATAGTTAAAAATATTTTATAGTTGAAAATAGAATTTTTAACGTGTATTTAAAATGAAATAAATATAAACAAATCGGACGATTTGTTTATATACACACATTTGACTGATATTGATTGGGACGATAAATTTTACACATCGCCCAACTGCACAAATAAAATCTGTGTTTGGTTGTTTGAAACCCCACACGGGTATTGGGATGATATATGACATACACTAATCCCAATAATTAGCTGTATGTCGATCGATTGATTGACAGGCTGTTATAAGCGTTGAATATTTATATTTGATGCTTATACAGTGTAGAACGCACTCTGGATGATGGTTGATTATTTATCGTTGCTATTATATACAAGTGTTGTAGGGAAATCCATATAATAAACGTTATATGGTAATTGATTGGGCCTCATTCCAATATAGAAAATAAATTCATGTGTTGAATAAAAGCCGTGTTGATTAGATTGACGCCATTTTGACGTGAACGATATTTATATCGATTTTATTCATTTTTCAATGAATATTGAAAGTGATTTCAAAATTCGAATTAAATTGAAATGAATTGAAATTCGAATTAAATTGAAATGAATTGAAATTCGAATTAAATTGAAATTCGAATTAAATTGAAATTCGAATTAGATTGAAATAGAATTGAAATCGTTTTGAATTGAAATCGTTTTGAATTGAATTTAAAACGTATTGAAATTGAACTGATTTGAATTGAAATCGAGTTGAAATGAATTTAAAACGAATTTATATTGGAAAGATTCAATTTTGATTTGAATTTGAGATGGAAGTTGAAAACGAATTTAAAACGATTTATAAAATACGTTTTAAAAGGAAATCGACGAAGTATATATTGTATATAATATATAATGGCCTGAATAGAACGCGCCGCGCTGCGGCAGTTCGTGAATTTCGACCATTGACTTCAAGTGGACATTACGGGAGATCCGACCGTCGGATTCTCCTAAAACCGGAACCGTTGGGTTCGTATCGAAAAGAGCTTTCTAACGAATATTAGAAATTAGAAATCTAACGGTTGGATTTGGAATTATGTCCAAATCAAATTTGGAAAAGGTCGCTATAAGTGCAGTTCGATGGCCGTAGATGGAAATCGACTGTACGGGCCTGGATAAAATTATTAAAAATAGTAATAATTTGTGTAAAATCATAAGAAATGATTTGGGAAGAATTGGAATGAAAATTTTCATATTTGAGAAGATAAAAATAGATTTTTATCGAAATGAACTAGTTTTGAACTAGAATTATAATTCTATTTATTTTTAAAATAAATAAAGTGAATTTGAAATGGTTTTGAAAATAACCAAAATTTCCAATATATAAAGTGGAAATGGATTTGAATCGAAATTGTCTTTGGAATATTTCAATGTTGGATTTCGTGATTATACAGATATTGTTATGGAAATTTGAAAGATATATTTATATTGTTATTTCCAATACGATATTTGTTGGTCGTAGAATTTGATATTGAATATAAGCCAGTATATTTTCTATTCAGAGCCTTGTATTTAATATCAAATGGAATTTGGGTTTGTCGTGCATGGTGTCTTCATTAACACCGTTCTGAAACCCAATTGAGAAAAAGATTAATTCTTTTTATTTATATTTAATGAAGTGTACCAATTAAATGGTATTTAATTGGAATTGAACTTGAATTGATTTTTGGGTTTATTGTGAACGGTGTTTTAAATAACACTTGTTCTTTAACCCGATAATTAATGGAATGTGATTTTGGGTTATCGTGAACGGTAACTGGAGATTAGTTAAGTTAAATGGTTTCTTGGGTATTGATCTTATGTTGGTTTCGGCCTTCGGGGTTAATACTTAGGGAATTGCTCACTTACTATTTTACGGTTAAAGGCTGATAGAATGGAATGTGATTTTGGGTTTATCGTGAACCGTGTTTTAAATGACATTGATTCTTTAACCCAGTTAAAGATTAAAACTAAGTGGAGTTTTAATGAATCTTTAATTAGATTAAAATGGTCGAGAATGGAGTATCACCAGTTTTGCTCCAGACGATAGTTAAATCTTTAATTAGATTTGAACGTGAAATGGTGACTGAATTTACCGATAACACCGTGGTGTTAGATATGAAGTATTACCAGTTTTACTTCATGGGATGAATAGGTTGGGGTTGGGAATTTAAAAACAAATGATTACTTCGGTAAGGTTCGTTAATCCCGACTAGTTTGGATAAACCATAATTTAGTTTGAATTGATATTCAAAAGAAGATTAAAGAATAAATTTGAGGAATTTATCTTTGATAAAATTAATGGGAACCTATCCCTAAGAATGTGAAATTTAGCAACTAACTGAAGATTAGTTAAGATGAATGGTTTCATGGGTATTGATCTGATGTTGGTTTCGGCCTTCGGGGTTAATATTTAGGGAGTTGTTCTCTTACAAATTTATGGTTAGTGACTGATGAATTGGAAAGAGGCGTATATTGTGTTTGTGTAACACTTGTTTATTATATACGCGAGTTATTCGGAAAGACCGGGTTTATCCCATTCTGAATAACTGATACGACGATAAGTCAAAGGTGAAGACGGTGGTTGAAGACCGGAGGTCTTCACGTCGTTTGGATAATTACTGATGATCTTGATTGGGCTGTACACCCAAGAGGAGGGAATTAGTTGGTGATCGTCCAGACGTACTTGGAGATCGATGGATATGCGAGGAATAAGGTTCCTCCAGTTTCGTTCAGACCCAGAACGGACTTGTAAATGGACTGTGTGTCTGACATTGGATATCATTCTGTGTGATTGATGGATATCGGTTGCATGGAGTGGTTTGCCTGTGTGGCATACTAAGATGCAAATGATCAAGGCTTCTGTTGAAAAGCAGAGTCTTGTGGTTGATGATCAAAGCACAGCCTGTGTGGCACAACTTTGTGTAGCGTTAATTCGCGAGCCTCACACCCCGGTTGTGAACCAGAAACGGGAGAGGACTTTAGGGAGGGCATGCGTTTCTTTCTAGCTAGAAGTGGCGTCAGTGGTTTTACACGCCCTGACGAGTTTGACTTATGTGGTTGTTGCTGTTGCGAGGCGCCTCGGATATATCGGTGACTATGTGAAGCCGATGGAGTCATTTGTTGGCTCATTTACACCCCAAAGGGTGGGAAAACGCAGTGTTCAGGCATTTTAATCCACATCGGTGGACCGGCCCTGACGATCCAAGGGTCACTCGAGCTCTGATCCTGAGACTCGGGCTAGACAGTCTCGAATCGGTGAGGACTATCTTTTGCCTCGGTTCACAGATGGAAATCCAACTTCCAATACGTGACTTTGCGGTTTTAATTGTAGAACTAGTATGGCGACATGATATATGGTACCCATGTCGTCTATGATTGATATTTATGATTGAAATTGTTTTGACACTATACACTTATAGTAATAATAAAAGATGAAATTTAGCGTATCAAGCATTCTTTGGCTATTATAAGGTAAAACCCTATCCTACGGCCTGTGTTGCATTGTGTGATGGGACCTGGGTCTTATAATAGCTTCATTGTTTTGTATTTAGCATTGCGCTGTTGTTTTATGCACTGGTATTCTTAGGAGGAAACCCGTTCCGTGTCATACGGCGTGGTCCCTTGATTTACCTAACTTTAAAATAAAGATTAATAACTGTTTTAGTTCTCACACCAATCACATGACTGGCCTGGAGTTTATTGTTTTAACCTAAACTCTGGGTGCCCTTATTTTGACATGGGCAGCTAGTAGTTTTGGTTTTGCAGATTTATATTCACAGGATCCTGATTTACAGCTGGAACGATACTCGGAAAGCTCTGTATCCGTGTATTACTTCTAGTTGTGTATTGTATTATTTTCCGCTGCTATGTAATGTATTGAAATCTCTGATATTTTTCTGATGTATATTATTTGTTTATACTCTGTATATTCTTGTATTCTGATGAATTGTTGTAATATACAATGAAATGTTCTTCTGTCTGCGTTCTTTTGTGTGTTGTTCTCAAAGTATCCGCTCTTTCCTTCACGGGGAAGTTACGGGTCCTTACATGTTAGAACTATCCTAAATCTAGAAAGAAAAATAATACTTTCACTTGTACCTTTCCCTCTTTATCTGGAATTTCAGTTGCAGCTAACTTCTTTGTTTATATACTACTATTTTTTAACCACAGATTGGGGCCCAACAACTTAGCCAAATGGAAACGAAAATAAGCGAGAAAATTCAAGCAACTCAGAATGACATAAGAAGCTGCGTAAGAAATGCTTGAAACTAAAAAGTCCCAGTACAAAGCAACACTCAAAGCAGTTGAGGAACTATAAATTGTTGTGTCGCTCGCATAAATGATCGAGCTCCCTTTTAATAACCAATATGTTTATTTTCTTGCTTTTATTGATCATCTCCAGTTTGTTACATAAATAACTTCAAAACTAACTTTTGGACTATGTACAATTCTTTGTTTCATTTTCTGCTATGTGCAATTTTATGACTATGTTGAAAGCAGTTTCCTTTCGTTCTTTCTTAGACATTTGATGTATTTTATTTTCTTGCTGTCTTTCCTACATGCGTTCTTTTCCTTAAGCATTTCAACAAATCGATAGGCAATGCTTTATGTATAACTGTACTATTTATTTTTAAATATTTTATGTGTGACGCTTTCTTTTTCAATTCTTACATTACATAAACAAAATTACGGTTTACCTTGCTATGTTTACACTTAAGACATTCTCAAATAAATTTAATCAATTACTTTAATGTTTAATTCAATCTTCTGCTGCTGTAGAATATCAGACATAATCACCACTGGGTATGAACATGTTTACTAATTGTTCTCTATTAGCACAGCAAAATTCTAATAACATGGCAAATATTACACTTTGGATATATAGAAATGACATTATTTTCTTCTCCTATCTTGTTCATCCTTCCGCTTGTTGTGTAAAATTAGCCATGCTCTCATTGTCTATGCATACGTCCATCGGGCGTGCCTTCCTACTGGTAAAAGGTAAACCAAAATGTGCCAGCTATTGTAACTTGCAAAGTACAAAATAAATTTGGAGTTAACAAGGTAAGCATTAATAATGTGCAAGTTAAAAGGGAAAAATAATCACAACCAAGACACATTTAATAGCCAACATGGTAGCAATGTGAAAAATTCTAACATGGTGTGCATTTCACCTCAGATTAATTAAATTATGGATGATAAATAATAATAATAATAATAATAATAATAATAATAAGGTGTTAGTTTCACCTATTAACACCAACCATGAAATTCACACTAGCTCCAACCACACTAATTTCGTCTCCTCCCCCATCTCATACCTCTCAACCATTGATATTGGTCTGAAAGGATTTTAGGTTCAATGCTTCAATTATGGTTACACTATACATGAATGAACGGTAGGCTTAGATTTCGTCATGAATTTAATATGATTCTCCATGCCTAGCCAGTGCCGGCCCTGAGAGAAGTGTGGCCCTAGGGCAAAAAAAATTTGCGAGGCCCACAAACTATGTTGAAAACATGAAAATTGAAGGGAAAACTAGTTAGGGAGCAAAAAATACAACTACCCAACACTACGCGAGTTGAGAGTCGAACCCACAATCATACAGCAGCAGAACTACAAACTTTACCGCAGGCCCAGCACTACCTCACAATCATATTTAGATATCATCTTTATTACAAAGTCCAAAAGTTTGAGGCCTCGTATCCCCTTCCACCTCCTTATCCCCGGTCTGAGGCCTTAGGCGGCCGCCTAGGCCGCCTATGCCCAGGGTCGGGCCTGTGCCTAGCTACTATACTGCTTCAATTCTATTGTACAACATTTTTATATCCCTTTATGTTTTTACTTATCCACGTATATGTACAGGTACATGCTTAGCTACGATCGTGCTTCAATTCCATTTGGTTACCCTTTACATAAAATAGTAAGCACAAGCATGTACATATAGATGTAATGCTGAAATATTTCAACAATTTGGTCACATATGTAAAATAAAATGTATTGCGCTATTTCAGTGTAAAATCTAACTGAAGTGGTTTAATTTTAAGTTAGAATTAAAAGGCTTGAAGACTATTTTATCATGGGCCTAATGCGTAGATACCAAGACGTTTAAATTTGTTGGAGGACCAAATTACAAGACGCCAATCTTATAAATAAGAGGTGATGGTTCCCAAATTACATAAGCCTAATTTCGGATATGGGGGTTGTGTCAATTTAGAATACCAAATCAAATTCATCTTCTTCTTAGCAAATAACTACGGATTCAGGTACTGCAATAATTAACTACGGATTCAGGTACACTTGAGCAAATTTATTTATCAGAGTCTATGAAATATTCTAAATTAAATCAATATGGATTACATATTTGAATCTAGAGTTTCACGATTGAATGCTGATAAAATATATTGAAATCCTAACAAGTGGTATCAGACCCCTATCATTTTTAATTTCGTTGAGAAATTATGAATTATTTGTTAAGTATATAATTTGAAGCTGTGATTGGAAAATTGTGGAGTCGCATCAAGTTATTGTACACTGTCGTATTTCTTGCTTCCCTGCAAGTTACTGTAATCAATGACTGAATTTTGAATGGAAGAATACTTCGATGTAACATGATTTTATTGTTTTAATCTATGAATTTGTGATTCACCTGTTGATTCTACATGTGCGTGAAATAATACATTTGATAATCCAAGCTCTGAAATGTGTGTTTCTAACTACTTGGTCCTCTTTTCCAAAAGTCTTGGATTACTAAAATTCATTATATTACTTGGCAATTTCGCTATTCCGCTTTCCTTCCTTTTGGCATAAAGCATACTTCTGTTGCACTATTGTGCTTCAGTAACAAAAGAACAAAGTTTCATAAAGTTTTATATATATACGTTATTGCATAGTACAAGTCAGGACTCATGTGACTTCAATTTTTTTATTATATCAGTTCATGTACTCACGTCTTCACATTAGTAATTGTATAATCATATAATTGGATAAATTTTAGGCTTAGCCTGGTTTATAAGTTTAATAATAGATTTAGACTAGTTTTGGAAATAATTACAAGAATAAACCAGTTTTGGAAACACAAAGGCGAAGTTTCGAAATTCGCCAATAGGCGAGCTTTCAAAATTCGCTAGTGCAATTTATTACTAAATTCCATAGCAATTTTCTGAAAGTTTGATTTGGACATAACTCAAAATTTATAATATGAAATCTCCGTTTTTCTGTTCCATTATAAAATATAGTTCAATAGATTCAAACATTTTTTGTTTCAATGAAATCCGACTTATAACGAATCATATATATTCAATTGAAGTTCAAAACATAAAATTACGAACTGCCGCAACGTTACGAGCTTGTTTTGAATTATATTTAAATTATACATCAAAATAACATTCAAAGCCTAACAAAAAAACATAAACCAAATAACAAATTGAAATATCCAAAATTAGAGAGATGCAAAGTCTGATGCACGATAGATAAGTTCGAAACATATAAATACAAATACACAAAATTAAACATAATGACATCTCATCAACACACATACATCTCCATTTTAAGCTACTGAAGTACAATGATTTCTGTTATGGCACTGCAATTCACATTTGTTGCACCTCTTTGTTTTAGGAGTTTGATTCTCATCTATAACATTTTTTATTCTCGTAGATTTCGGTCGTCCGGGTTGTCTTCTTGCAGGCGGAGCCAGTATACGCGAATCATTAAGTACGGTGCCCAGTATTTCTTATCACGTACAAGATGAAACGTTGCTTTGTAGGAAGCTATATAACTTTGGATGGAGTACCACTGTAACAACCCGGAATTTTGGAGCCAATTTAAAATTTTTATTTCAAGAAATTTTATTAGAAAATACGTTAGAATTTAAAAAATTCCATTATTAAATAAAAATAAATAATAATAATAATAAATGTTTTAAATAAAATTAAGACGTTGTTAATGAGATTTATAAATATATGTTGATAAGTTGATTTATAAATATATGTTGATAAGTGATTTATTAATAATATGTTGATAGGTCCGCTTTAGTACTTTCCTTGCCTATTCAAAGTTTAATGTTCATCAATTAATTTTTTTTTTTTTAAATATGAATAGTTGCATTCGTTTTCAATGCTTTCCCCTCATCGCTATTTTCTTAATGCAACATTCATGTCTTTTCTTAATTATATTAAATTTGTTTTTCTTCATTTATTAATTTATTTCCTTCCCTTTTACATTCATGCATCTTGTTCCATTGACATGTTCTCCTTCCTTATCTTTTCATCCCCTTGTTTCCTTTCCCCTTCTATTTCCCCATTATTATTTTTCTTCCAAAATCAAACAATACTCACATATATATTTTTTATTCCCTTATATATATACTCTTGTTTACATATAATTTATGAAAATCAATTAGAAAATCTTACAAAGAAACACATCTTCAGCAAATTAGATATGAAATTCTAATATAATAAATTGTGTAATTAAGAATACATAAATGTGAGAAGAAAAATACATGTTAATAATAAATTCTCATTTTTATCGTAAATTAATAATGATCATTATTTGGTATAGAAAAAATTGTTTAACAATAAAGATATATTTTTATTGTACATATAGAATGATCATAGTATGAATAGAAAATTATTTAACAAAAAGATTACATGTTTTTTTATTCATATTTATGTAACAAAAGAAAGATTAAAATGACTACATTTTTTTTGTATGATAGAATGATTAAAAAGATTCGTGGCTTACAAAAAAAAATGTGTTTACATGAAAAGTTACGTTTTTAATGCAAATAATGTGTGTAATTAAAAGGTAGATTTGAATTTGAAATTTTTAATGAATAAGGACGAAAGGATTTATGGCAATGAATGTAAATGAATTAATTACTAATTGCAAATCAGTGACTTACTAGTAAATGCCATAATAGATGCTCGTTAGTTATTGTTGACAAATGTGTCATTATAGCATGTAATCAAAGAGGATTTAAGGAATTAGAATTGAGAAACATGCCACCTCAGCCAATTTTCTTTATAACATACAAATATGGATAAATGAGCCTTTTGGAAAAAAAGAATAAATTAATATTAATATATATATATATCCTAATATACTAAACCCTAATTCATTTCATAACCGCTGCCTCCATCTTTCATCAGTGGCCATTCAACTCTGAATTTCAATCCCTCTTTTCTCTCCATTTACGCAATAAAATCACATCAAACCAAAACAAAAAAATCGAAGAAGAAAGTGAGCTCTACGATGTGGACGGTGGAGATCGAGTATGGGTTGGTGGATTGGGAGGATTCCTTCCTAGAAGCGGCGCCGTTCGGGCACCAATTCCGAGGCGACGGCAGCCGCGAGATGGACCACACCGCAGGCGCAAGGAGGCGGTGCCAGGGTCTTCCTCATGGTGGCGGTAGATGGTGGTCCGGTTGCGAGATGGGAGGCGCGCAGGTGGCTTTCACAATCAAAGTTGGGTTCGTATTTGGTTAACAGGGAACGACGATAAGAAGAGGGAGAACGACAGAAACAATTTTGAACGCGAACAGAAATTCAAACCAATCAAGGTGAGAATTCTGATTTATAAATTAAATAAAATCTAATTATTGTTTTTGTTTTTAAAATTATGTTGTGAATGATTATGATTCTGATCTGTGATGTGATATTTAAATTTGTTGTTTGATGATTGGGTTGGATTATTGTAACACCCCACCTCCGCCAGGGTGGCTCTTGCAAGCACTCTGACTTTGGAGGGGCGTTTGAATCAGGTAAACATTCATAATGATATATCAAGGCAGAACAAGAACATATGTATATATGTAAACAGAGTAAATAACATAGATAAAACAGCGGAAGATTTCAAACCATTTCAAAACAGGTCTGGTACAACATAATGTCAACTTTCCAAATACACAAGTCTAGATAAAAACAACATTACTGAAAAACTGAAATACATAAGTACTATCCCCAAAATAAGTGATAACCATAGCTAGCTTCATGTCAAGACCGTACATGAGCTAAAATCCCACAAGCAAGCGATCAGAAATCCAAGCTAAGCTCCAATATTCCCACCCTGAGAACCTGGGGGGGGGGGAACGGAAGAAAAGAGGCGAAAGAAAAACAGGTCAGTCAAAAAGACTGAGTAAGCCCTACTACAATCAATGTAAACTGATAAAGTTAACTGGCATGAGAAGCAGGGATGAACATAAGGATAACAACATACTAGCATGATGATTAACTAACAAGGTAGATAAAGGTGTCATCGCATAATCAGGTTTAAGGTCTTTTGCACCACAGGTGTACTAGCAAACTAACATGACTTGAATAAACAAGTATTGATCCCTTGGCCCAAGCTTTGGCCCAATAACATGAAATGACCCTAATACAAGGTCTAACCAAACGGTCTAGTCGATCGGCGCCCTATAAGCCTAACTCGTTACGTGTTGGTGTCCATACGGCCCAAACATAATTGTAGTCAGACTGTGCCGGGTCCCCCGTCGGGTGTATCAAGCCCTAGGGTGGCAACCCCTGGACACCATAAACATGCGTGTACAGTCTCGATCTACTGGTACCCGTGCATGTTTTCCCCGGCTTCGGACTATGTGCACGACCATAAGTCCTCCCGGAACTACACCGGCGTACCACTCTGCCGTCGTTTTTGGTCACTTACCTCCAGTTCAGTAATCGTGCCCCACACCCTAGCCTAGACCCTAGGGTCATGATGATACAATCTTGGGATTACTGCTGGAGTGGACCCCCGTTGCTAGGATTTTCTAGTGGGTTAAGTACGGTTTAACCCTCTTGCTAATCATGGATTAACTTGGTTAAGTGTAACGATGAGTTCACGACTTAACCCTGATTAATCTACCAAGCCCAAATTGGTTAAGTATTAAGTGGACCATGACTTAACCCTAATCATAAGGCATTAATTAATTAAATGTGCCTTAACCTCTCACATTAGACCTTGTTGTGGTTACTAGTTAAGCCGGGCGGGTCCGGGTAGCTTTACACCACAACTTGGTCTAACCTCGGGTTCAAGGTACAACATGGCCAACTTCTCACATTGGGTCCTATTGTTTGTAGCAACTAGTTAAGCCGGTCGGTTCCGGGTAGGTTTACGCTACAAACTCAACCCAACCTCGAGTTGGTCACACTTATCTTTTCTAAGTGTCATGTCCATCATGTTTCCAAAACATGTTACAAATTTTCAAGCAATTGGGTAGACCTAACTTAATAGGTAAATTCCCAAAGGGTAGACCTAACTTAATAGGTAAATTCCCAAGCTTATGTTTTTATGTCTTTTAAGTTTACCCAACCCCAAACGCAATCCCATCGCTTACATATCGCAATAGCGCATAAAGGATAGAAAGAGGGAACTTGGCATAATCATGACATAAAGGTGTTGAAGCCACAAGTTCAACATGGTGGCATATGAAATGTACATGTGTTCATATACTTGCATATTACATTTTTAGGCCTCAAAAGCATGCATAAAACCAAACTTAGCATATTGGTGATACATGGTGATAAATGACATGTAGAAATGGCCATAAGTTTGCATTTAGCCTCACATGCAAGTTATCATAAGAGATATGATAACTTACATGTTGCCAAATGCAACCTTTAGCATAAAGCTTGAAGCTTTAAGCTCATAAACCCAAGATAAGCTTGCATAACATGATAACATGAACAAAAGGATCAACCCAAACTTGCATAACATAACTTGCATATCACATGACAAACTTGCATATCAAACTTGCATAACATAACTTGCATATCATATGACAAACTTGCATATCAAACTTGCATAACATAACTTGCATATCATATGACAAACTTGCATATCAAACTTGCATAACATAACTTGCATATCATATGACAAACTTGCATATCAAACTTGCATAACATATCATAGTAAACTTGCATATCATAATGATCAAACACAACTTGCATCATTCATTAACTTTAGAGTTTAAGTATGAAAGTAGAAAAGGGCTTACAATGCTTATGAAGACTCAAATGAGTATAAGCAAATATAAGATTGAGACAAAGCCCTTATGCACTCAAATGAACCCAAAATGCAAGCTCGAAATCAATAAAAAAAAACCTTGCTTTATGATGCAAATATAGAAACTTGACTTGAATGCAAGCTAATGACACTCATACAAGCTTGAAAACACTTGTATGCATGGAAAATCTTTCATAGAAATAATTTTAGAAATTTTATGAAGAGAGTGGAGGCCATGAGAGGATTGATTTTGCCATAGTTTAGTTGTAGGGTTGATTAATGATGGTTTAGGGCTAGCTTAGGGTCTTATTTATAGATTAGGCAAGTGTTTTAGGCCATAGGATTAAACCCTAGTTGCAATCTCATCCCTTAAAATCGAATCCGGCCCCCAAGCTCAACACAAACCCAAAATGGTGCACCAGGCAGGACTGCCCGGCTGAGCCAAATCGACAGCCAAGTCGACAGGGCTGTCGACTTGGGTCCAACCAAGTCGACTCCCAAGTCGACAGGGCTATCGACCTGGGTACTCTGGCGGGAATTTTCCCGCCTGGCCCAAACTGGCCCAAATTTCCAAATTCAAACTTGAATTTGAAATCTGTTTTTACTTTGAATTTGTCTGAAAACTTCGTTGGGCCTTAATCGGGTCATACGGACTCCGATTTTCGAAAACTCGGACTCTATTTCGCGTATTTTTCTGAGACGAACGCAATGGCATAGCCCGTTTCCCTTGATTCAGATTTATAAAATAAATTCTGCCTCGATTTATGTTATAACTGGTTATTGAAAATACGGGTTGTTACAATTATGATGCTCACATTTTGTTAGATCCGACAAGGATACTCCTTTATTTCGTATTCGTGAACATAGATCTGATAAAGATCCTCCTTTTACCTAGATCTATGGAATTCAATATGGTTTGGTAATAAAGTTTTAATCTTTATTGTTGATTCTTAAACAATGGATTGATTTCAATGCAAAGGTCATATTTTTAACATCGAATAATTTACATACAAAAAGATACAAATTATAATGTTTTACATTAAATGGAGACAATTCTTACTGTCATTATTGTAGATTAAAAGGTTAACATAGATAAGAACCATTTTTGGTTGTCATTCTCTTTTTGTAAAATAAAAAAAAAATAAAAAAATAAAAATTTATTGTCATTTTTGTTTCAACAAAATATTACATGTTTTTAATTTCATTTTGTTTCTACTAGAAGTATTACAATTTTTAGTGTCATTTAATAAGAAAAATAAAAGAACACATTATTTTGATTTCAAATAAAAGAATACAAGATTTTGTCTTGAAACAAAGGAATACATTTTTGTCACTTGAAATGAAATAACATTTTCTTATAAATGTTACAGCAGAATAAAACCACATTTTGTGTTAAAAACATATTAGAGAAATAAAACAACATTTGTGATAAAACATATTAGAGAAATAAAACAACATTTGTGATAAAACATATTAGAGAAATAAAACAACATTTGTGATAAAACATATTAGAGAAATAAAACAACATTTTGTGTTAAAAACATATTAGAGAAATAAAACAACATTTGTGATAAAACATATTAAAATAACATTTTTCGTTAAAAATGTTTATTTAAAATAAAAATAACATTCGTGTTAGAATTGTTAGTTAGAATAAAAATAACATTCGTTTAGAATTGTTAGTTAAAATTAAAATAACATTTTTGGTCAAAACTTAATTAGTAATTAAAATAACATTTTTGGTCAAAACTTAATTAGTGATTAAAATAACATTTTTGGGTCAAAACTTGGTTAGTGAAATAGAAATAGCATTTTTGATTCGAAATTTGTTATGTAAATAAAAACCACATTTTATTAGGAATGTGCTTTGCAAATTAAAATTAACATTTCTTGTTAATTAGATTTATGTTAAAACAAATTTGTCATTTAAGTTAGATTAAAACAAATTTGTCATTTATATTATATTAAAACAGATTTGTCATTTATGTTATATTAGAATAAATTTGTCATTAATGTTATATTAGAACAAAATGTGTCATTTTGCCATTAATGTTATGTTGGAACAAAATTTGTCATTAATGCTATGTTAGAATCACGCCATGTTAGAATAAAGATATCAATTTGTTTTTAAAAATATCATGTTAGAATAATGTCATGTTAAAAATGTCGTTTATGCTAAAATCAAGTTTAACCAATTAGAATTGACGATTATAATTGTTATGTTATATAAATTAGAAAACAAAGAAAAATGTTAACATATGAAATATTCTTTTATATGATATTAGAGAACGTAGAAAAGTGTTAACATAAAAAAATACTATTTTATATGTTATTAGAACACATAGAAATGGTAAACAAATAAAAATCCTTTTTGCTTGTCATTAGAGTACATAAGAAAAAGATATGGAAATAAAGGGATAATATTAGTTGAAAACAAATGTACAATTTGTCAAAATAAAAGGGTTAAAAACAAAAACTACATTTTTGTTAAATAAAAGAATTAAAAACAATTTTGTCAAATTAGAATCGTTGAGACCAAAATGAACATTTTGACAAATTAGAATAGTCGAATTAGAAAAGTGCATTTATTTACATTTTAGATATAAATCAAGACATAGAAATAAAAAGGGACATCTTTATTTACATTTTTTTAGATGTAGATAAAAAGAATAAAAATAAAAGAACAAATAGGTGAGTAGGATTTATTTACATTTGCTTATGTAAATAAAATAAAGAACAAAATTTGATGTTACATTTATCAGGTAAACAAGATATAAAAGATAAAAGAAAATAATATGCTTAACCCGAGGTTGGATTGAGTTGTGATGTAAACCTGCCCGGACCCGCCCGGCTGTCCAGTAATCACAACAATACCTATCCAATGTGGGAGGTTAAAGCATTTTCGTATTTTCTAAATTTACATTTTATATATGTAAATTACTACAAATATTTAGTGTAAATTAAATAAAACATAGAAAAGGAAGACATTTATTTACATTAGACAAATAAAAGATTAAATAAAAATCACATTTTTATATGTAATTAAAGAACATATTTTTACATTTTAAATAAAATTACATTTCTATGAAATCAAGATTATAAGAATAAATATGTGAGTAAGGATTATTTACATTTTCTTTTGTAAATAAAAAGAATAAATTATGTGGATAAGACTTATTTACAATTTCTTATGTAAATAAAAAAGGATAAAAAGAATAATTAGGTAAATAAGAATTATTTGCATTTTCCTATCAATAGAATTAAAAGAGAAAATATGTGATTAAGAATTATTTACATTTTCCTATGTAAATAAATAGAATAAAAAGGGACAAATATGTGGATAGGATCTATTTACACTTTCTAAATAAGATAAAAGACATTTACATTGTATATGTAGATAAAAGGATAAAAGGACAAAAGACATATTGTAGAAAATATGATTTTTGTCGCATTAGAATTGGCGGACAAAAATATTCTTTTCATAAAGATATACTTAGTAAAACATAATTTTTGTCGTATTAGAATTGGCGAACAAAAATATTATTTTTATTTAATATAAAAATATACATAGTTAAAATCATTGTTTTTGTCGCATTAGAATTGGCGGACAAAAGACACATTGTAGAAAATATGATTTTTGTCGCATTAGAATTGGCGGCCAAAAATATCATTTTATAAATAAAAGAATGGATTTTGAAATAATGGAAATCGCTAAAAGGTTTGATTTATATATATATATATAATATAAATTAAAACTAAGCGAAACTCGCGCGGTAGTTCGCGTTTTGAAATCATAACTTTAAACGGTTGTACCGAAAGATCCGACCGTTGAATTT
Source organism: Allium sativum (assembly GCA_030737875.1). NCBI lineage: Eukaryota > Viridiplantae > Streptophyta > Magnoliopsida > Asparagales > Amaryllidaceae > Allium > Allium sativum. The sequence continues at coordinate 413,281,173 of CM060913.1, read as the reverse complement.
TGCCCAAAACTGGACCCGTCAGGACCGTCTTGGAAAGAGCTTTCCAACGACATAAAATTTACCAAAATCTGACGGTTAGATTTTGATATATGTTTAAAATAAATTTTGGTAAAAACAGCGCCAGGGTCGCCCATTGATCTGAAGCGTCGTATAGTCTATTCGCACTATTTTTAAATAAATAAAAATAAAAATAAATCGCTATAAATAAATATGAACAACGTGAAATGTTTTAAATGATAATTATGCGATGATTATTTGAAAAGGCCGAGTTTAACTCATTTCAAATAATCAAACGATGATTTAAATCGAAATAATTGAAGACGATGTTGAAGACCGACGATCTTCACGTCGAACAGTCAACGATGATTGAGACCTTGGACTGACTTGCTCCCAGGAAGGGGTTGATGTAGTAGTTGGCCGATCGTATGGGTTGATTGTCCAGATAAGCGAGAACCTCTCTGGTATCTCCGGTTTCGTTCAAACCCAGAACGGACTTGTATAGACGTGCGTCTGACGTTGGAATTCGTTTCGTGTAACTAAATCAATTTTTATTAATGTATGCTTGTTTGGTGGTAGAGAATTTATTCTCTGCTTAACACCCTGGTATATGTTAGTAGTTATCGATAGCATGACGCGAATTGTCAATGTGGCCCGCTAAGATGCGAATGATCAAGGTTTTGTTGAAAAGCAGGCCTTGTGAAAAATGATCAAAGCACAGCCTGTTTAGGCGTAGCTTTGTGTATAGCGTAACCTCACGAGCCTCACACCCCGGTATGAGTCAAAACGGGATACGGACTGCAGGGAGTGCACACGTTTCTTTCTAGCTAGAGTGATGTCAGGGACCTACCAGCGCTGACATTTTACTTATGTGGATGATGGATTTTGAGGTACCTCGTTGTTTATAGGCCGTTGGTGGTCACATTATAGGTTCAAAGGAACCGGGAAGCGTGTGTTCAGGCATAACTAATCCATACACATATGTGTGGACCGGCCCTGAGGATCCAAGGGTTCACTGCGGGGGATCCTGAGGCATTTGCTAGAGTGTCTCGAATCGGAGAGGAGCTTGCCCCTAGCCTCGACTCATGATGGAAACCAATTCTCCAATACGACATTACGATTTTAGTTGTATACTTATATACGGCGGCATAATATATGGTACCTATGTCGTCTAGGATTAATACATTTATATTGAATGATTTATGAAAACATACACACACTAATAGTAATACGTTTGACGTATTTATCATCTTTTGATCGTTATAAGGAAAAACCCTTTCCTCTGGTGTGCGTGGCATTGTGTGATGGGACTTGGGTCTTATAACGATCTCATTTTTCTTTAAATGCATAGCGTTATTTAAACGATTTACTTAATTATGCACTGGCAATCCAATGGAGTAAACCCGTTCCGCGTTAGCAGCGTGGTCCTGTGATTAGCCTTATTATTAGATAAGTTAAGTTAAGATTTCTCATACCAGTCCCATGACTGACCTGTAGTTTGTTTCACTGGCAAACTCGGGTGCCCTTATTTTCCACACGGGCAGTCGAGTAGCTTTTGCAGATCTATTTACAGGATCCTGGTTTACAGCTGAAGCGGTATTCGGAAAGCTCTGTATCCGTGTATTCCTTTCAGTTGTATATTGTATTATTTTTCCGCTGCCATTTAAATGTAATTTAAATCTCTAATATTGTATTTCCAATGTTTATTATTCTTTCGTATCTGTTATATTCTTGTACTCTGATGTAATTGTTGTAATTAGCAATAAAATGTTCTTCAGTTTGTGTTCTGATGTGTGTTGTTCTCAAAGCAATCCAGTCTTTCCTTTACTGGGAAGTTTGGGTTGTTACAGTTGGTATCAGAGCTTAGGTTTACAGAGCTCGAGAACAAGACACATTAGAACCGAACGAAAGAATTCATTAGAGATTGGATTAGTAATATCCAATAAGAATAACTCGTTAGAGATAGGATCAGTAGTATCCTAGAACGAGTGTGAAGAGTATTATTTTCTTTAAAATAAAAATGAAAACAAATTTAGTTTTGAAAATTTTATCTTAAAATACGTATTTGAGTATATTATTATTTTAATGTGGACAATCGAGTATATAAAGATTTCGAATATACGAGTAATTAACGGATATTCGAAGTTTTAATATACTGGATAGATATAGAATCACACTCTAGTCGCCCGGAGATAATTCTGATGATCGGTGCACCATCACCAGTATTTATGTTCGAGTCTCGAAAGTGGGATTTCTATATATTTCCATTGACTGGTATGAGAACCAAAACTTAGTTAGGACACAATGCTGTGATTTGCACTAAAATATGATTTTTGACCATATATAAAAGTTATATATATTTGAAAAGTTAATCACCTAATTGATTGTTGGTTGTGAGGTTTGATAATTAGTTTCACTAATTAAAATATTAGAATGATAATTAATTAAAATAATAAATAAAAAAATAAAAGTTGAGTTAGTTAGTTAAACATCTTTTAACTTAGTTCCTTTTCGAGGACGAAAAGATTTTTAAGTGGGGGAGATTGTAACAACCCGGAATTTCGGAGCCAATTTAAAATTTTTATTTCAAGAAATTTTATTAGAAAATACGTTAGAATTAAAAAAATTCCATTATTAAATAAAAATAAATAATAATAATAATAATAAATGTTTTAAATAAAATTAAGACGTTGTTAATGAGATTTATAAATATATGTTGATAAGTTGATGTATAAATATATGTTGATAAGTGATTTATTAATAATATGTTGATAGGTCCGCTTTAATACTTTCCTTGCCTATTCAAAGTTTAATGTTCATCAATTAATTTTTTTTTTTTAAACATGAATAGCTGCATTCGTTTTCAATGCTTTCCCCTCATCGCTATTTTCTTAATGCAACATTCATGTCTTTTCTTAATTATATTAAATTTGTTTTTCTTCATTTATTAATTTATTTCCTTCCCTTTTACATTCATGCATCTTGTTCCATTGACATGTTCTCCTTCCTTATCTTTTCATCCCCTTGTTTCCTTTCCCCTTATGTTTCCACATTATTATTTTTCTTCCAAAATCAAACAATACTCACATATATATTTTTTATTCCCTTATATATATATACTCTTGTTTACATATAATTTATGAAAATCAATTATAAAATCTTACAAAGAAACACATCTTCGGCAAATTAGATATGAAATTCTAATATAATAAATTGTGTAATTAAGAATACATAAATGTGAGAAGAAAAATACATGTTAATAATAAATTCTCATTTTTATCGTAAATTAATAATGATCATTATTTGGTATAGAAAAAATTGTTTTACAATAAAGATATATTTTTATTGTACATATAGAATGATCATAGTATGAATAGAAAATTATTTAACAAAAAGATTACATGTTTTTTTTTTCATATTTATGTAACAAAAGAAAGATTAAAATGACCACATTTTTTTTGTATGATAGAATGATTAAAAAGATTCGTGGTTTACAAAAAAAATGTGTTTACATGAAAAGTTACGTTTTTAATGCAAATAATGTGTGTAATTAAAAGGTAGATTTGAATTTGAAATTTTTAATGAATAAGGACAAAAGGATTTATGGCAATGAATGTAAACAAATTAATTACTAATTGCAAATCAGTGACTTACTAGTAAATGCCATAATAGATGCTCGTTAGTCATTGTTGACAAATGTGTCATTATAGCATGTAATCAAAGAGGATTTAAGGAATTAGAAATGAGAAACATGACACCTCAGCCAATTTTCTTTATAACATACAAATATGGATAAATGAGCCTTTTGGAATAAAAGAATAAAATAATATTAATATATATATATATATCCTAATATACTAAACCCTAATTCATTTCATAACCGCCGCCTCCATCTTTCATCAATGGCCATTCAACTCTGAATTTCAATCCCTCTTTTCTCTCCATTTACGCAATAAAATCACATCAAACCAAAACAAAAAAAATAGAAGAAGAAAGTGAGCTCTACGATGTGGACGGTGGAGATCGAGTATGGGTTGGTGGATTGGGAGGATTCCTTCCTAGAAGCGGCGCCGTTCGGGCACCAATTCCGAGGCGACGGCAGCCGCGAGATGGACCACACCGCAGGCGCAAGGAGGCGGTGCCAGGGTCTTCCTCATGGTGGCGGTAGATGGTGGTCCGGTTGCGAGATGGGAGGCGCGTAGGTGGCTTTCACAATCAAAGTTGGGTTCGTATTTGGTTAACAGGGAACGACGATAAGAAGAGGGAGAACGACAGAAACAATTTTGAACGCGAACAGAAATTCAAACCAATCAAGGTGAGAATTCTGATTTATAAATTAAATAAAATCTAATTATTGTTTTTGTTTTTAAAATTATGCTGTGAATGATTATGATTCTGATATGTGATGTGATATTTAAATTTGTTGTTTGATGATTGGGTTGGATTATGATGCTCACATTTTGTTAGATCCGACAAGGATACTCCTTTATTTCGTATTCGTGAACATAGATCTGATAAAGATCCTCCTTTTACCTAGATCTATGGAATTCAATATGGTTTGGTAATAAAGTTTTAATCTTTATTGTTGATTCTTAAACAATGGATTGATTTCAATGCAAAGGTCATATTTTTAACATCGAATAATTTACATACAAAATGATACAAATTATAATGTTTTACATTAAATGGAGACAATTCTTATTGTCATTATTGTAGATTAAAAGGTTAACATAGATAAGAACCATTTTTGGTTGTCATTCTCTTTTTGTGAAATAAAAAAAACAAATTTTATTGTCATTTTTGTTTCAACAAAATATTACATGTTTTTAATGTCATTTTGTTTCTACTAGAAGTATTACCATTTTTAGTGTCATTTAATAAGAAAAATAAAAGAACACATTATTTTGATTTGAAATAAAAGAATACAAGATTTTGTCTTGAAACAAAGGAATACATTTTTGTCACTTGAAATGAAATAACATTTTCTTATAAATGTTACAGTAGAATAAAACCACATTTTGTGTTAAAAACATATTAGAGAAATAAAACAACATTTGTGATAAAACATATTAGAGAAATAAAACAACATTTGTGATAAAACATATTAGAGAAATAAAACAACATTTGTGATAAAACATATTAGAGAAATAAAACAACATTTTGTGTTAAAAACATATTAGAGAAATAAAACAACATTTGTGATAAAACATGTTAGGGAAATAAAATAACATTTTTCATTAAAAATGTTTATTTAAAATAAAAATAACATTCGTGTTAGAATTGTTAGTTAGAATAAAAATAACATTCATTTAGAATTGTTAGTTAAAATTAAAATAACATTTTTGGTCAAAACTTAATTAGTAATTAAAATAACATTTTTGGTCAAAACTTAATTAGTGATTAAAATAACATTTTTGGGTCAAAACTTGGTTAGTGAAATAGAAATAACATTTTTGATTTGAAATTAATTATGTAAATAAAAACCACATTTTATTAGGAATGTACTTTGCAAATTAAAATTAACATTTCTTGTTAATTAGATTTATGTTAAAACAAATTTGTCATTTAAGTTAGATTAAAACAAATTTGTCATTTATATTATATTAAAACAGATTTGTCATTTATGTTATATTAGAATAAATTTGTCATTAATGTTATATTAGAACAAAATGTGTCATTTTGCCATTAATGTTATGTTGGAACAAAATTTGTCATTAATGCTATGTTAGAATCACGCCATGTTAGAATAAAGATATCAATTTGTTTTTAAAAATATCATGTTAGAATAATGTCATGTTAAAAATGTCGTTTATGCTAAAATCAAGTTTAACCAATTAGAATTGACGATTATAATTGTCATGTTATATAAATTAGAAAACAAAGAAAAATGTTAACATATGAAATATTCTTTTATATGATATTAGAGAACGTAGAAAAGTGTTAACATAAAAAAAATACTATTTTATATGTTATTAGAACACATAGAAATGGTAAACAAATAAAAATCCTTTTTACTTGTCATTAGAGTACATAAGAAAAAGATATGGAAATAAAGGGATAATATTAGTTGAAAACAAATGTACAATTTGTCAAAATAAAAGGGTTAAAAACAAAAACTACATTTTTGTTAAATAAAAGAATTAAAAATAATTTTGTCAAATTAGAATCGTTGAGACCAAAATGAACATTTTGACAAATTAGAATAGTCGAATTAGAAAAATGCATTTATTTACATTTTAGATATAAATCAAGACATAGAAATAAAAAGGGACATCTTTATTTACATTTTTTTAGATGTAGATAAAAAGAATAAAAATAAAAGAACAAATAGGTGAGTAGGATTTATTTACATTTTCTTATGTAAATAAAATAAAGAACAAAATTTGATGTTACATTTATCAGGTAAACAAGATATAAAAGATAAAAGAAAATAATATGCTTAACCCGAGGTTGGATTGAGTTGTGATGTAAACCTGCCCGGACCCGCCCGGCTGTCCAGTAATCACAACAATACCTATCCAATGTGGGAGGTTAAAGCATTTTCGTATTTTCTAAATTTACATTTTATATATGTAAATTACTACAAATATTTAGTGTAAATTAAATAAAACATAGAAAAGGAAGACATTTATTTACATTAGACAAATAAAAGATTAAATAAAAATCACATTTTTATATGTAATTAAAGAACATATTTTTACATTTTAAATAAAATTACATTTCTATGAATCAAGATTATAAGAATAAATATGTGAGTAAGGATTATTTACATTTTCTTTTGTAAATAAAAAGAATAAATTATGTGGATAAGAATTATTTACAATTTCTTATGTAAATAAAAAAGGATAAAAAGAATAATTAGGTAAATAAGAATTATTTGCATTTTCCTATCAATAGAATAAAAAGAGCAAATATGTTATTAAGAATTATTTACATTTTCCTATGTAAATAAATAGAATATAAAGGGACAAATATGTGGATAGGATCTATTTACACTTTCTAAATAAGATAAAAGACATTTACATTGTATATGTAGATAAAAGGATAAAAGGACAAAAGACACATTGTAGAAAATATGATTTTTATCGCATTAGAATTGGCGGACAAAAATATTCTTTTCATAAAGATATACTTAGTAAAACATAATTTTTGTCGCATTAGAATTGGCGAACAAAAATATTATTTTTATTTAATATAAAAATATACATAGTTAAAATCATTGTTTTTGTCGCATTAGAATTGGCGGACAAAAGACACATTGTAGAAAATATGATTTTTGTCGCATTAGAATTGGCGGCCAAAAATATCATTTTATAAATAAAAGAATGGATTTTGAAATAATGGAAATCGCTAAAAGGTTTGATTTATATATATATATAATATAAATTAAAACTAAGCGAAACTCGCACGGTAGTTCGCGTTTTGAAATCATAACTTTAAACGGTTGTACCGAAAGATCCGACCGTTGAATTTTCCCAAAACTGGACCCGTCAGGACCGTCTTGGAAAGAGCTTTCCAACGACATAAAATTTACCAAAATCTGACGGTTAGATTTTGATATATGTTTAAAATAAATTTTGGTAAAAACAGCGCCAGGGTCGCCCATCGACCCGAAGCGTCGTATAGTCTATTCGCACTATTTTTAAATAAATAAAAATAGAAATAAATCGCTATAAATAAATATGAATGACGTGAAATGTTTTAAATGATAATTATGCGATGATTAATTGAAAAGGCCGAGTTTAACTCATTTCAAATAATCAAACGATGATTTAAATCGAAATAATTGAAGACGATGTTGAAGACCGACGATCTTCACGTCGAACGGTCAACGATGATTGAGACCTTGGACTGACTTGCTCCCAGGAAGGGGTTGATGTAGTAGTTGGCCGGTCGTATGGGTTGATTGTCCGGATAAGCGAGAACCTCTCTGGTATCTCCGGTTTCGTTCAAACCCAGAACGGACTTGTATGGACGCGCGTCTGACGTTGGAATTCGTTTCGTGTAACTAAATCAATTTTTATTAATGTATGCTTGTTTGGTGGTAGAGAATTTATTCTCTGCTTAACACCCTGGTATATGTTAGTAGTTATCGATAGCATGACGCGAATTGTCAATGTGGCCCGCTAAGATGCGAATGATCAAGGTTTTGTTGAAAAGCAGGCCTTGTGAAAAATGATCAAAGCACAGCCTGTTTAGGCGTAGCTTTGTGTATAGCGTAACCTCACGAGCCTCACACCCCGGTATGAGTCAAAATGGGATACGGACTGCAGGGAGTGCACACGTTTCTTTCTAGCTAGAGTGATGTCAGAGACCTACCAGCGCTGACATTTTACTTATGTGGATGATGGATTTTGAGGTACCTCGTTGTTTATAGGTCGTTGGTGGTCACATTATAGGTTCAAAGGAACCGGGAAGCGTGTGTTCAGGCATAACAAATCCATACACATATGTGTGGACCGGCCCTTAATATCCAAGGGTTCACTGCGGGGGATCCTGAGGCATTTGCTAGAGTGTCTCGAATCGGAGAGGAGCTTGCCCCTAGCCTCGACTCATGATGGAAACCAATTCTCCAATACGACATTACAATTTTAGTTGTATACTTATATACGGCGGCATAATATATGGTACCTATGTCGTCTAGGATTAATACATTTATATTGAATGATTTATGAAAACATACACACACTAATAGTAATACGTTTGACGTATTTATCATCTTTTGATCGTTATAAGGAAAAACCCTTTCCTCTGGTGTGCGTTGCATTGTGTGATGGGACTTGGGTCTTATAACGATCTCATTTTTCTTTAAATGCATAGCGTTATTTAAACGATTTACTTAATTATGCACTGGCAATCCAATGGAGTAAACCCGTTCCGCGTTAGCGGCGTGGTCCTGTGATTAGCCTTATTATTAGATAAGTTAAGTTAAGATTTCTCATACCAGTCCCATGACTGACCTGTAGTTTGTTTCACTGGCATACTCGGGTGCCCTTATTTTCCACACGGGCAGTCGAGTAGCTTTTGCAGATCTATTTACAGGATCCTGGTTTACAGCTGAAGCGGTATTCGGAAAGCTCTGTATCCGTGTATTCCTTTCAGTTGTATATTGTATTATTTTTCCCCTGCCATTTAAATGTAATTTAAATCTCTAATATTGTATTTCCAATGTTTATTATTCTTTCGTACTCTGTTATATTCTTGTACTCTGATGTAATTGTTGTAATCAGCAATAAAATGTTCTTCAGTTTGTGTTCTGATGTGTGTTTTTCTCAAAGCAATCCAGTCTTTCCTTTACTGGGAAGTTTGGGTTGTTACAACCACTTAGAAGAAAAATCGTGATGTGCTCTATTTATACCAAAATCTTGTACTGAACAAACCGCCATCACATGAGCACCTAGTATTTTCTACAGAAATGGAATGTCGCATATAGGAGAAATGAGAACCTTCGATCTCAACTTTATATTCATCTCCGTAATAATGAATCACTTTCCATTTGGATCGACCAAATAAAACATGTCTACAACGACGTGCTTCAATAGCATGAGCTTCAATTTAGCTTTCCGTTTTGAAGTTAGTTTTGTCTTCAGAGCCTCCCCTTTTCTCGCCTCTTATAAAAATATTCAAGTGATCGAAAGAAAGTTCTTGCAACCAACGCCTTTATAGTTAACGATCTGGCGCCTTAGTACACCGTTAAAACATTCAGATGCGTTGGTTTTCATATCATGAAAGTGACCACCATCATCTCTGCAAAGTGCCCAGTTTTCTTCAGAATTCCCTAGGCTTCGTTCAATCCAATCATGCGCCTGCGGATTAGTTGCCTTGATTTCTTCTTTGATTTTAGTGTACTCAGCTACTTCTGATGTACTTGCAGCAGCGTAAAACAAGCATGATAGTCGCTTCTCTCGATGACCTATAGCAGGAAAATTGGCTTTAAGATGTCTTGCATAGAACCTATGTTTGTGCGGTTTTTGCCATCTTTCCTGCAAAGCTTTTGGGATCCCTTTCATTCTATTAGATATAAAAGTAATGCGACGATTTCGTACACTATGAATGAACTCATTCATGTATGAAAAGAATTAGGCCCAACTATCATATGATCTGGATTCGACAACTGCATAAGCTAATAGGTAAAGGTAGTCTTCGGCATCTACAGCAGTAGCGACAAGCAGTGTTCCTTTGTACTTTCCATACAAATGTGTCCCGTCAATATATAACAATGGACGACAGTGTACAAAACCTGCAATGGAAGGGCCAAATGCCCAAAAAGCATGCTTATATACCCCAACATCATCGTGTGTTATATGTCCTAATGAACCTGGATTTCTTCTTTTTATTTCCTTAAAATATTGAGGCAAACTCATACGCGATTCGACCCAGTCATTATAATTTTTTCCCAATGCTTTATTCAATGTTCGCCATGCTTTCATGTAACTGATTTTGATGAAGAGTTGGATGTCGACAAGCACTTTGACCGTACCAGCTGAGATATCCAAATCAACCTTCACAAAAGACATGATTTTGAACACAACAAAACCAGAAGTAGCTTGCTTATGGTTGGAATTAATCGTAGGGTTGACACAGTTATGTTCATGAGATAACTTTCTAATTTCCCACCATCAGTTTTAGATTTCTTCAACAATATAGCATGTATTCGCCATGGACAGGTAGCATCAACATTACACACAATAGTATACATTGTTTTATTCAACTAGATTTCTTTGTATGAAACATCGTGCAGAATAGACCACTCTGTAAGATGGTGTAGAAAATTTTCTTTTCTTTGGAATACCATCCCGGCAACATAACCATTTTGTATGCAAGCAGTCGAGATTTTTTCACCTGAAAATTCTAGATTAGCCACTACAGATCTGGCCATCATTTGAGCCATGCAGAGATCATCGTCCAATGGTACTTCAATTTGAACTTCAGCACCATCATCTTCAAGATCTTCCGCGTTTGCAAAGTTATAGTCTAGCGGTTCATTGTTGACTTCCATTTGTTGCATCCAGCATGTATCATCAGTAGTTGTCATGGTAACCACCATGCTATCAAGAGGGTCATTTACTTTGATACTTATGTCTTCATTTAGAGCATTTGTCTGTTCTGAAGGTCTTGCACCCCAGTCTAATTTGGATTCTTCAGTCAATCTGTTAATAAATGCATTTCAGTCTCATCTTACATTTCAATGGGTATTTAGCAAACTAAAGTAATTTGCAATGCATATCTTTCGCACATATAGTACAGTTCTGACTGAGAAGGAAATATGACATGTTGCCCACAGTCGTCTGACTGGAAAGTTTGGTGTTGTTGCTCATGAACATTTGGTTGAAAATTTTGTTGTTGTTGTTGTTGCTCATCTACATTCGGATGAAAATATGGATTGGTGTACATAGGAGAACTAAAGATGAGTGAAGGATCATGAGTTTGCAACATTTCTATGAAATACCCTAAACCGGTACTCATGATGGGAGATATGACGATTTCTTCCACGATTGCTTTTGCTGTTTTTCCAACAGACATCTCAATCGATTTCTTAACAACAGAAAACATTATTTCTACATCTTCATCGTCTGAGAGTGACACTGTCCTCTACCCCGAATAAGTATGCCAGTTAACCGACAACTCAATATCATATTTGAGAGGGTTAATTTTGGTTGCTTTGAAAACTGGTTCTTTCAAAGTATCAAGTGTGCAACCCTTGCAAACTCTCCCTAGTTTGTAGAATCCTCCAACATAATTTCCATTTTGGTGCTCATCTATAAGCAATTCACTGCCATAGTAGCAAAGTGCAGGAATAAAATTTGGCACCATTGTTGAGTGAGTGTATTAGTTTTGAAGTTATTTGAAGTATAGGAGTGTTTCTGAAAAGAAAAATAATGAGTTGAAGATATTTGAAATAGGAAAAACATCTCAATAATGTCATTGTCAAATCAACTTTAATCATCTCAGCAATGTCGTTGTCAAGTCAGATTTGGTAGAGATTTAATCATCTCATCTATTTCAAAATAAAGCATCTTAATGTCCTTTGTGTAGCTTTATCACAATAGACAAGCTTTGGCTTAGATTTGGCAAAGTATCTTCAACTCATATGTTTCGAAATAATGATTCATTTGTCCTTTGTCCAGCTTTATCACAATGGACAAGCTTTGGGATAGCTTTAATCATCTCATCTATTTCAAAATAAAGCACCGTCATTGTCCTTTTTCTAGGTTTGTCACAATAGACAAGCTATGGGTCAGATTTGGCAGACTCTTGTCAACTCATCTATTTTGAAATCATGACTCATTTGGCCAGCTTTATCAAATAGAACAATTTTGGACCAGCTTTATTAATGTCTAGTCAAATCACCTGTTTTGTGGCAGATTGTACTGTTTGGAACAAGTTTGGCATAACTTTACTTAATAAGTGAATGTCCATTTCAAATTTCAAACAATTTGAAAATTGTTTAATAACTGAATGGCAGTTTCAAATTTTAAATTTCGAACAGCTTTACTTAATGGTAGTAAGTTGTCATTTCATCTTTATGACAAGTTGAACTATATGAAACAACTTTAGTTAATTTGATGTAATATACTGTTTTAGATCAGCTTTGTTCAGTGTACTATGACTTACACCACTCGAAAACAATTTAACCAATGAGTTGTCATTTCATTAAACAAAGTTTTTTTGGCTGTAGACATTGATTTTAATCAATAATAACATATAAAAGTAATAAACAAACCCATTGTCTTAGACAAAAACAAACATACAATACTTCGTGTTAATCTTCCAAGTTCTGCATTCATACAAACACACAAAAATAATTCAACGTAATATTCGAAATACTACTATGACAATAGATAATAGGATTACTAGTGGTTACGGTTAAATTGCAAGTCTTCTAGGAGTTGTCTAAGACGTCTAATTTCTTATTCCAACTCATTTGCATATGCTAGCCCTTAGACACAATGGTTCGTCAATCCATTCTGAAAAATTGCAACTGTCGGGTAAATTGGAACAAAGTAGTATTCGATGACCAATGTTTTCGCCATCAGCTGTTACAACAACTTCAGCTTTATATCAATAGTGATAGCAAATTGGGTAAGAGTTAACTCTTCTTCAGATGAGGGTTGACTTACTGGTACCTTCTCAATCTCTTGTTCTAGATAGGGTTGATAAACAGGATGTTCATTCACTCATGGGACATACATAGGTTCATTCGTTCCCGGTTGTAGTGTTAGTAGGTTAAGATCTAGGTATTCAAGAGCAAGCTCCTCGTAATGTTGTTCTTGATAGTTTATATTCCAATCGACATCAGTGCGATCACTAGATGTTGGAACAGAGTGGTGGGGGATGCCAAAATTAGAGTCATGAGTAGGGTTGTATATCGGACAGGACAGTCTGATGTCTGACTCGGTCCGAAGCTATAAGGTGTCTGATCCGTGTCTGTCCGATACTCTTATAGGACAGAGCTTGGACACACCAGGGTCCAGTCCGATCCAAAATGTTGAATGTTTTCTATTGTCTGAACGTTGTCAGATCGTTGTCCAACTAGTACGAATAGTGTTCGAATTTAATGCTTGTCCGGTCCGTATCTGTCTGAATCTCTAATAGGACAGAGCTTGGACACACCTTCGTCCGGTCCAGTCCGACCCGTCTACACCCCTAGTCAAGAGATGATGGCCATGAAGGCAATGTTAAGAGAAATAGATTTAGGAATATATAATTGAGTATGGATTAGAATTATAAAGGAGTAGGTGGGTATATATAAAGTTTACAAATACACAGGCGAACTTTGAAAATGAGCCCAAAGGTGAACTTTGAAACTTATCCTAGTTCTCTCCCTGAACAAAACAGGTCTATATTTGTAAATATTTCCAAAATAAGGCTAAACATGTTATAATTTATGTAAACAAGGATAAAAATGTTAATTTTCCTATGTAATTTGATGTCGTGTGAACTATCATGGAACCAATGGTTTTTTTATATAAAAAAGAAAGGTTGTTGATTCTGCTGTTTTATTTAACTTAACTTTTTATAAATCTGTATAAATACTGCATAGGATGTGATAATATATGTATTACACCTACAGACATAAAGAATTTGGTTTGAAGCATATTTGTTGTTATAGAATGGTGTACGCATAGGGAGGAAGAAAATAATCTGGTGAGTGCTTAATTATACTCACGTATCTACTTTTATATTGCTATATTCAACCTGTAGGTGTGCACTTGATTGATGTTTTGATGTTGTATGGTTGTGTGCATTGAATTGGAACTGAATAAAAACAAGAAGGACATGCATATGTAATTAGAAATGACAGCAGTATGCTTGTTTAGTAACTTTGCAAAAGTGGTTTATATCTGAAAACAATCCAGTTAAAAGTAAATCCAATTTATATACATAAAAAAGCTTTCAGATGTGGTTTTGGACTGTGCTAAATTACTAATCTCATACGTTGCTACTCATATATTAGGTGGATTGTTTGTAAAAGATGCTCTCCATTGTTGTAATGCTTATAAAATTAAGGTAGTTGTATGCTTACATATTGGTTTTCTCAGCTTTGCCCTGGGTTACCACTTATGATGCACTGAAAGTCCGTTAATCCAAATAAGATGGCTTTATGTATTAGTTTACGCTAAAACATATAGTCCAAATGCCAAGGCAGCTATACTTTGGTACTTGTGCATGCATACTTTTTTTATACACATCATAATACGAGAATTTGATGCTTACTCGGCATTTTTTTCGGATTTAGTTATATGGACGCAACTTGAGTATAAATTAGCTAAAGTGACATTGTAGCATTTTGTGTACTTTTATTATGGTTCAGAGATACATCATGGTTACTTCAGTCATTAAAGCATTCAGTACGACATTTACTGTGTCACTTATATATATAATCTCAGATGTCATTTAATCCTAGCGTTCATCTATAACTTGTATTGTTTATTTATGACGACTAATTTCATCATATTTATTAAGAGAATATCATGATGATTAAGATTTTCAAATGCCATATAGACCTAAAGAATTTTCAGAAGTGCTTATAACACTCAAAACATATGATAAAAAATAAATTCAGATATATTTTGCTGTCTCTTTGCAATTGTAAATATCCTACATTCGTATTGAACTAACTGAAGTAACATGTCACCAAAGTGACTTCTTTTATTTTGATTGTTCATGAAAATGTTTAATATTTGTGTGTAGTTGTTCATATTAGTTGGCCCAAAGGAAGACTAATATTTGACCGAATCACTTACGCATGTATGATGATAAATACATGATAATTATATGGTTTTACGTGTGAATAATTAATCATCCCGAAGGAAGATTGTTATTTGATTAGAATTTATTGTTAGTGTTTGATCAATACAATAAGAGTATCACTTACAGTTAATATTACTGTCCAAAGACTTGATATTAATTTGTACTAGGTATTTTGAGAAGAGACTTACCAATTACTTGAATTTACTATGGTTTATATTTGGCTATGAGCATGTGCTATCAATCTTCATTTTATTTTTGTTATTTTTTTCAGCTAATTTAACTGAATTGTCTGCCAATTTTAAGAATGTTCTCATCTTATTTTGGGACAACTATAATGATTTGTAAGAGAGCATATTGTTTGTTCTTGACTTTATAGATTTAGCTCTTGCAATTAGGAGGAGTTACAACCAACCCTACTATGGTTAGATGTTCTTGTAATGTTATAAAGAATATTAAAAGTTCATATAATTAAAAAGGAATGAGTCAAAGGATAAATAAATAAATATTTCAGAAGTTTTCAAGGATATGCTATATGTAATGATAACTAATTTTTGATAAATTATCTATTGAGAATGGAAATATTTTTGTGAAAACAACAAGGGAAAAATAGCACTTTTTGTGGTGCTTGATCCCATAAATTCAAAGTAAAAGAAATATAAGTGGGTACTATATGGAATACTATTACTTCAAAAGTTAAAGTCACTCAAGTTATTGTTATTTTGGTGTTATCTTCAGTATGATCACTTTAAGATTAATATTATTTTAAGAATAAGATATCATCTTATTGGGATAATTCAACGCTTTGGTAATTAAAAGAGAAATTGAAGCTTATAAGATTAAAAGTGCTCATTTAATATACATTGTTGTATCAATAAAGATGTAGAAGTCACTAAAGATCCAAAAGAAAAGAAATAACATACAGATATATTATAATTGTTTCTTTAATGAGATATACAGATATATAAAGTAAATGATACTGGATGTTTCAAAACCATTATTAAGATTTTAGTTATACTATTTGAATTTATTTGATATTTTTTTGTTATGTTGCCGTTTGGACAGATTACGGTTTTTTCCTTAATATGAACAAATTTGGTTATTATTGTTCGTTTAGAAATAATAAGGTTGATTTATGAATAAAATCCAAACATTTCCTTTGGAATTAAAGCTGTTAATGTTTAAATTATAGCTTATATCTAGTTGTGCTAAACACTGTTATTACTAGAGTTTCAAATTTTGGTTTAGTGATAATTATAAAAAAAAAAAATTGCATACTAAATAATTCTAAATTGGGACATTGAAGACAACAATCATCTTGCTGGCATTCTAAGCGATTTAAAAGTTACATTATTATGAACCCAGACTAAAGAAAAAAATTAAGATGGAAAATGGATTTTTTTTTTAAGGATGTTGAGTTTGGGGGAGAAATAAAGTATGATCATTCTTATTAGAGAGAATCATTATCTTTGATTCAACTACGGTTGCTTCTTAGGTAAAGTTTAAGATTTGTTTTCTTTTATTAAGAGGAAGTAAATTAAGAACCATAATAATACAATGTTAAATAAAAAAATTCCTTCAAGTTATGGTTACTATTTTAAGAAGACAAACTCAACAACGTCAAAGCGTATGATTACTAAGGAAACACACTTGTAGAGGAAATACTATTTTGGGCGACTATGCAGTATTTCTCCTTAAAGATAAATAATGGATTGGTAATATGACTCTACGTGTTTACATCAATCCATATAAGGTACTAAATAAAAAAAAGTGGATTTAAGATATGAACATGTAGTGTACATCTATATGGACAATAAAGTTTGCAATTTCCCTCTAACTTAATTAACAAGATTGTTGATTGTGAATAACTATTCAAAGCTAAAGGGAATTAAGTGAGTGATATGGAATTCTATAAGGCATTTTTTTATTGAAAAGGCCATTCTTAAAGAATTTTTGTTTTCTTTAAAGTAACATTTTCTTATATTTAGTAAACGACTCATTAGAACCACTTTAGATTTTATTACACATTTTACTTTAAAGCAAAATCCGACGAAGATTAAAGTCGTGTTTCTTAATTGAG
The DNA here is from genome assembly GCA_030737875.1 of Allium sativum. NCBI lineage: Eukaryota > Viridiplantae > Streptophyta > Magnoliopsida > Asparagales > Amaryllidaceae > Allium > Allium sativum. The sequence continues at coordinate 413,263,844 of CM060913.1, read as the reverse complement.
ACATTGATGAAACAACCTAAGGATCTCACTTTTGGACTATTATCTTGTATTTGGGATTCAAATACACCATTATTATTCATGGGGTGATATATGAATTATCACAAAAGAATTGACAGATAAATGTTTAGAAGGCTTTGTATCCAAACTGCGATTCAATTGATTCTTTTGCTAAAAGAGATAATGTTAACATCCTTGAAACTAAAGAAATGCAAAAGGTTCCCTATGCATTTGCAACATGGAATCTAATGTATACTAAAGTATATACACATATAGATACGCGTATACTATTTAGCAGATATCATACTGATATTGAAAGTGGATCACTGGTTAGTAGCCAAAATGGTTATGAGATATCTTTAGAGAACAAAATAAAAGATTATATGCTCATAGATAAAAGATTGGTGAGTTGAAGACCATATACAATTACGATATGAATATTTTGGATATCATTACTGCAAAAGATCCACTTTAGGCAATGACAATATATTTTATGAGTAAAACAATATAAGAAAAAGTGTCATTTAAACACTTATAGCTTCCACCACTTTGAAAATTTCATCTTTGATTAATTATAAGACATCAAACTATGAAAAATAATAATGAAATTTTATCACAAGACTCTAGTTATTGATAAATAATTGGAAGACCAAGTAATAATATGACAATAAAGAACATATTATTTTCCAATAAGGAAAGAGTGCAAAATATACTGTAATTCATATAGCATACTTTGACAAACTCCATTATGGCGGATCCGCTTACTAAAAGATTATCACCTAAGGACTTTCATGAGCATGTAGCTCAATCAGTGTAACTTTTATGTAAAGATATTTTGGTTTAGGAGAAGTTTGTATTTGGTATTGTCGTATGACTCATTGCTCTATATTTCAGTTATAGATATATGTATATCAAGTTCTTTTTCTGATCAGAAATAAAATGGCAAATTTTTCCTTGCACTCAAGTTTCTCAATTATAAGATGCTTTGATCTCACTAAAGAAGGACCAGTTGGAAATATACATGTATAGATCACATTTCATGTAATTTCCATGCTACACATCCATGATTGATCTATGTCATTTGATTGTATTAATATATGTGACCATTGATGGGTTTAGTTACGATAAATGCAATGAATGCCACTTTGATCCTTTATCAACACAGTTAATGAACAAGATTGACTCAGATACACCATATGTTATAAATAGCGAATTTCGGAACTCATAAAGGTAAACACGTTTCTTAAGGTTATTTCATATGTGGCCTAAGGGGAGATTGTTGGAATATTTCAACAATTGGGTCACATATGTAAAATAAAATGTATTGCATTATTTCGGTGTAAAGCCTAATTGAAGTGGTCTAATTTCAAATTAGAATTAAAAGGCTTAAAGATTATATTATCATGGGCCTAATGCGTATATACCAAGGCATTTTAATTTGTTAAAGGGCCAAAGTACAAAACGCGAGTCTTATAAATAAGGGGTTACGGTCCCCAAATTACACAAGCCTTAAATACTCTCTAACCCTCTTCTATGGAGATCTAATTTCAGATCTAGGGTTTGTATCAATTAGGAAGACCAAACCAAATTCATCTTCTTCTTAGCAAATAATTATGGATTCAAGTACTGTAATAATTAACTACGGATTCAGGAATGCTTCCGCAAATTTATTTATCAATTCTTTAAATTAATATGGGTTACATATTTGAATCAAGGGTTTCACGATTGAATGTTGCTAAAATATATTGAAATCCTAACGCGCAAAGTAAATAAACAAACAACATGATTTTGCTACGATAAATAACACGTACGTTTTTTTTTACTATCTGGACTGAATTCTTTGGTAAGGGCAACCAAAATTGTATTATTTTATAATACAGTAAAAATATCAAATGCGACTGATTACCAACGCACACAGAAAAACTTTGGTAAGGGTGTAACCAATAAAGCTCGTGCTGCAAGAAATAAACGAAAAAAGTGCCACCCTACCAATCAGCAACATACATCCTACTAACTCTCATTTACTCTATGTTGATGATGTTGTGCTTTTAGCAACAGTAGATAATAATAGTGCACATGGTCTCAAAATAATATCTTAATGTTTACGTACACCAGCAGACTTGAGCCTAAATCAAATGAAAACAAAGGTTGATGCAGACATATATTTTCAAACTTTTGTTCTGACGGTAGGGTTAAAGAAAACAAATATACCGAATTAAGGGGAAAAGAAATAGGGTTGATTAATGAAATCTGAACAAAAAATTAAGCAATAATTAGTATACCCTACTATGGAAAAAAGAAATCAAAATAAACAATTTCATTCAATTAATAGAATACTTAAATAATTCAATCGTAACATTAAAATCAGTGGATTAATGAAACTTCATAGTGATGAATTCGAAGGGAAAAAGTTATAGTGACTTAATTTGAAACTGAAATCAGATGAGCAGATGTTTTGAAAACAAATACTTACCAAGAAGTACTAAAGTAGGATAGAAATTGAATCATCAGATGCAACCAGATTAAGGAGATATGAATGAATATTTTTGCTTGGTAAGAAATGAGAAAATGGGAAATGGAGATATAAACGAATTTCTTTTACGTGTAGAAATATGAGAAAAGGGTAATGGGTACAAAGAGTGCTATGAAAAATGAGAATAGGCTTTGAAATATGTTAAAATTTAACAATATTCCATAAATGATAGGAAGAATCAAAATACGATACAATTCAAAAAGACCATTGTAAAATGTTGATTTTAAGAACTATTTAAAATAACAATCTAGAATTTAGTTTTATTGCAATGTTTACTTATGAAACATTGTTTTGGAAGATTTAAAATAACTCTAATGTGATTTGAGCAATGCTTCAAGGCAGGGACGAGGTTTTCGCGTATAGACAATGAGTGTCTATGGAAATGTCAAAGATTAACAACAGTATCGTCTTGTCCTTGTGGGGTTCTCTTAGAATTTTCTTAGATAGAAAATAAAAAATGCTCATTTCTATATTAAAAAAATCGTGTTACTAAATCCTTGCCAGTTCAAAAACACATAATAAAAATACAAAAGAAAAACTAGCATATATAGTTGATATTTAAATAAGGGTGCGTTTGACACAGGTCCCTATTAAGTTTCAAAATTAGGCTCACATCCGGTCCAAAACTTATTATAAAATACATCCCTATTTTTCGAAAATTCTGGAAAAAAAATAAAAAGAAAATTCACGTAAATTCCTATTTAAATAAAACATGTAATCACCAAAAAATTCAGATCAAAAAACCATAAATAAACCGCATCAAAAACAACAAAAAACAACGAGATAGCAGTTAATTGCATATCATTATGCAAATATTTGAATTTCTTGCACACATCCGTGCAACTATTTCTGTCATGCATTTGCTTTGGTTTTTTTTTATACAAGCATGCAAGTAATACAAAATTCTTGCATACAAGTATGTTATAATTCGTAGGCATGAAAATCAGTTCATATTTATTTGCATACATGCATACAAGTATTCAGAATACTTGCACACATGCATGCAACAATCTGCAGACATGAATATCAGTTCATTTTTATTTTCATACATGTATGCAAGAAAAACACAATAGTTGCATACATGTATGCAGGAATTCACGCAGATTTTCAGTGTAAACTGCTTTAGGAATCCTTGCATACATGTGTGCAACTATTGTGTATACTTGCATACATGTAAGCAAGTTTTTTTTCCGTGGTCTTCTGGGAAAGTTTGTAGATTTTATATATAAAAAAAAATTACATGGCAGCGCCTTTTTTTTGTGAAAACACGTAACATCCATTTTAGGGACCCGCTTTATATATAAAAGTTGGAAGGAAGGTCGTTTATATTTTGATAGTTTTTAAGGACCTGACACTTATATTCACTTTAAATAATGTACATTGTTCTAATAAGCATCCACAAACAAATAAATAGGGTTATGTACTCAATATAATAAACCATAAAAGGAAGTTCCCCAATAAGATATTTTTTGAAAAATATTTATGATTTAAAGCAATATTCTCATAGGAAGAAATCTCAAAGACTAAAATTAATCTAATGGACATTACGTGATGAAATCTTTTTAGATTTCCCTTGAAAAACACATATGAGAATCCAATGCATGGTGAAGTCATTATGCCTACATGAAATTAATTAAGTATAAACTAGTTATTATTTTTCCATAGTACAATAAAAATAATCTGTATATGGATTTGAAGCGACATTCCAAGATGAGCATCATGTGCATTTTATGCATCAACCATGTAAGAAGAACTTATAAGAAATTAAAAAAGTTTCTAAATTATAAAAAATTAAAAAAGATTTTTTTTTTTTTGATTGGATGGAAATAAGTCAAGGAACATTTGATCGTATCATATCAAATTTAGAACCTTTGTTTTTTCCAAAATTTGTACTACTTTTAATGCGTATAAAATAAAAATGTGGATCACACCTAACAAGTTACTTTTTTTAATTTTCATTTCTATGAAAATATTAGTAGAAATAAAAAGGATCGATGTACTAAAAATGAACAACAAGATCCCCTCATTATTATTCTACCGATGGTATGAAAAGGTCAAGTTAGCGGGACAATAAAGAGAGATGCATAAAAAATAAGTACGTAAAAAACTATTGATATACCAAAAATTCACCATATGTACACGGTTATTCTATAAAGAAAATATATTAATAAGTACTCCACCTTCTTAATTCATTTATAATCTATTGAATTAAATACGAAATTTAATCAAGTCTATACATGTTAATGAGGATGTTAATAGTTTTTTTAATCAGGAAATATAAAGTATCGGTTAAAGCTACTTGCATGATTGATTGCTTCAATCTAAATGTACTGCTCTTTTTTCTTCTGAAATTAAAGTTTATTTTCTGCAATTTGAAATGATTTTAATAAAAATAGTCAATGATATAATGATAGTGATGTCAAAAACAAGGTTCATTTTGTTGAATGTTAACTTAATCCAATTATTTTATTTTTTATTTTGTGTAAGTGATTTTTGAATTTGAATGAGTGAACGTAATGAAGATGTAAAGAAGGATAATTCTATAAAAAAAAGTATATGTAAACTAATTTTGCTATATACTAACCGATCACATTTCTTGGTGCAGGCTAAGTAATTATAATTATTGGTGTATAAATAGAGTTAGTCGAATATCACAATAATATACCATACAAATAATCACAATAACAAGTTTAGAAAAGAACATTAGATTTCGGTATATTCTATCTTATCTATAAGTGTGCCTTTAACACATAAAAAATGAAAAGAAAAAAAAAAGGAGAAGAAAATGCTTTCAACATATAGCACCTTAAGTTTTTTTATGTAGACGATCCAAATATTACTTAAAATACGACATCAATGTGATTATATTTTTTTTAACTGAAATAATAAACCATAAAAAGTACAGTATTTCAGAGTTAAATACAACAAAAGAAAGTTGTTCCACGATTAGTTTATAAAAATCTACAAAACATGGTATGCATGATTAACGTGATAAAAGGATCATTTTGAAAATCAAAAGGAGAAAACAAAATATAAATTGAGAACTAGAAATAGAAAGAAAGTAAACAAAAAGATAATATATATAACCTGATAAGTTATAAGTTTACATCTTCATTAAGGACAATTGTAAATCTTAATGTTACAACTATTTGGTATGGATTTAAACACTCCAAGTGGTCTTGAAATTTTGATAATAAATCATTTAAAATAATTTATTGCCACTATCATAGTTTTGTATGTTGAACTTTAATTAGTAATAGTTATTCAATTGTAGTTTTTTGTCATGCTTTATTGATTTTGATTTAAACACATATATGTTCATTGACATTATCCAAATTGCTTATATTGAGTTATAATTAATGAATTGTAAATAATTTTCGTATTCATCCAAATCTGCATAGATCGTTAACAATCTTACATTGAGTATCCAAATCAAGGAAACTACACTTTCATATCACTCAACTTTTTAAATATTTTTAATCGTTTTTGGCTTGAACTTGACTTCTAATATTGCACTTATAAGAATCTTGATAAATCAATAATATATATATATATATATTTGAAGGTTAAATATAACAAGACAGTAGAATCCTTCTCAAATTCAGAGTATAAATCAATATAACATGGTAAGTAATGAGACGACCCGAACTTCCCCGTGAAGGAAAGCACGGACAGAATTGAGTACAAGACAAAATAGAACGCAGACGGAAGAACATTTCATTGCTATTACAACAATTCCATCAGAATACAAGAATATACAGAGTATAATTGAATAAATTACATTCGATAAATATCAGAGATTACAATAAATTACATTGCAGCGGAAAATAATACAAAGCACAACTGTAGGTGATATACGGATACAGAGCTTTCCGGATATCATTCCAGCTGTAAACCAGGATCCTGTGAATATAAATCTGCAAAACCAAAACTACTAGCTGTCCGTGCGGAAAATAGGGGCACCCAGAGTTTAGGTTAAAACAATAAACTCCAGGTCAGTCATGTGACTGGTGTGAGAACTAAAACAGTTATTTAAAGCTTTTCTTTAAAAGAGAGTAATTCAAGGGACCACGCCGTATGACACGGAACGGGTTTCCTCCCAAGAATACCAGTGCATAGAATAAACAACGCAATGCTTTTTCGAAAAATGAAGCTATTATAAGACCCAGGTCCCATCACACAATGCAACGCAAGCCGGAGGATAGGGTTTTCCCTTATAATAGCCAAACATGCTTGGTACGTTTAAAACAAATCATTTGATACTATAATAAGTGTATAGTGTCAAAACATTTTCAATCATAAATATAAATCATAGGCGGCATGAATGTCCCATACCACTATGTCGCCATACTAGTTCTACAATTAAAACCACAATATCACGTATTGGAAATTGGATTCCGTCATGAGTCGAAGCAAGGGGCAAGCTCCTCTCCGCGTTCGAGACACTCTAGCAAATGTCCCAGGGCTATGCACTCTGGGCAACCCTTGGATGCTTCAGGGCCGGTCCTCACTTACGTTAGAGGATTGGCAATTCCTGAACACACGTTTCCCGGTCCTTACAGACCTATAATCGAGGCGCCTCGCATTCCAACAACCACATAGGTGAAAAGTATAAAAATGTCAGGGCTGGTAAGTCACTGACACCACCAAAGTTAGAAAGAAACGTCGTGCTCTCCCTGCAGTCCGTATCCCGTTTTTGACTCATACCGAGGTGTGAGGCTCGCGAATTCACGTTATACACAAAGCTACGCCACAGGGGCCGTGCTTTGATCATCAACCACAAGACTTTGCTTTTCAACAAAAGCCTTGATCATTGCATCTTAGCGTGCCACACAGGCAATTCATGCCATGCGACTGATGTCCATCGATATACAACCTCTGAGCTCGTACGTCTCAGAGAAGGGCGTTAAGCAAAAGAATAAATTCTCCGCCGCCAAACAGATGTATATTTAATAGAAATCAATCAACATAGAATAAAATCCAATGTCAGACACACAATCCATTTACAAGTCCGTTCTGGGTCTGAACGGAACCGGAGGCACTTTCCTCGCATATCCATCCATCTCCAAGTACGTCTGGACGACCACCAACTATTTTCATCCTCTTGGGTGTACAGCCCAATCAGGATCGTCAGTAATTATCCAAACGATGTGAAGACTTCCGGTCTTCAACCACCGTCTTCATCTTCGACATATCGTCGAATCGGTTATTCAGAATGGGTATAAACCCGGACTTTCCGAACAACCCGCGTATATTAAAAACAAATGTTACACAAACACAACATACGCCTCATTCCAATTCAGAATATTCTTTTATTCACAAAATCATATTCTTAGGGAAATGTTCCCATTAATTTTATCCAAGATAAATTCTTTAAAATTTATCCTTTAATCTTCCTTTGGATGTCGTTTCAAACCAAATTATGGTTTTCTAAACTAGTCGAGATTAGCGAACCATATCGAAGTAATTATTTATTTTATTTCCCAATCCCAACCTATTCATCCCATGAAGCAAAACTGGTAATACTCCATATCTAACACCACGGTGTTATCAGTAAAATTAATTACCATTTCACCTGCAAATCTAATTAAAGATTTAACTATCGCTTTGGAGCAAAACTGGCGATACTCCATTCTCGCTCATTTCTAAATTTGATAATTTAGATTTTAGATTCAGATTTCAACCTAATTGCAGATTCGTTAACACTCCTTTTACTAGGTTGAAGAACTAGGTGTTATTTAAAACACAGTTCACGACAAACCCACAAATCAATTCTAGTTCAATTCAAATCAAATATATTAGGAATTCCGATTATTTAAAACCCCTTTTTAAATCTAATTTATTTATTTAAAAATAAAAATCCGGGTTTTAAATTTAGTTCAATCTAGTTCATTTCGATAAAAATCTATTTTTATCTTTTCAAATATGGAGTTTTTCATCCCAAATTTTCCCAAATCATTTCTTATGATTTTACACAAATTATTACTATTTTTAATAATTTTATCAAGGCTCGTACAGTCGATTTCCATCAATGGCCATCGAACTGCACTTATTGCGACCTTTTTCAAATTTTATTTGGACGTATCTCCAAATCCAACCGTTAGATTTTGAATTTCAAATATTCGTTAGAAAGATCTTTTCGATACGAACCCAACGGTTCTGGTTTTAGGAGAATCCGACGGTCGGATCTCCCGTAATGTCCGTTTGAAATAAATGGTTGAAATTCGCGAACTGCCACGGCGCGGCGCGTTCTATTCAGGCCATTATATTATATATATAATATATATTTCGTCGATTACTATTCAAAACGAATTTTATAAATAGTTTTGAATTTGTTTCAAAAACAATTTCAACCTTTATTTCAATTCAAATCAAAATTGAATTCTTCCTTATAAATTCGTTTTAAAATTCATTTCTATTCAATTCAAATTTCAATTCAATTTGAATTCATCTCAATTCGTTTTCAATTCCATTCGAATTCGTCTTATATTCAATTCAATTCGTTTTGGTTTTCTATTCAATTCAATTTTGTTATATATTCAATTGAAATCAAAGTCGTTTTCTATTCAATTTGAATTCGATTCAATTTCTATTCAATTTGAATTCAATTCGTTTTCTATTCAATTTTGAATTCAATTCGTTTTCTATTCATTTTGAATTCAATTCGTTTTCTATTCATTTTGAATTCAATTCGTTTTCTATTCATTTTGAATTCAATTCGTTTTCTATTCATTTCATTTCGAAATCGCTTTATATTCAATTCATTTCGAAATCACTTTATATTCAATTCATTTTGAAATCACTTTATATTCAAATCATTTCGAAATCACTTTATATTCAATTCATTTCGAAATCACTTTATATTCAATTCATTCAAAATGAATAAAATCGATATAAATATCGTTCACGTCAAAATGGCGTCAATCTAATCAGCACGGCTTCATATATTTTTATTTTCAAATATTCTATTTCAAATATTTCTTTTTCAAATATTTCGATTTCAAATATCTCGTTCAACACATGACTAATCTCAACGAATGAGTACAGTCAACACATGAACCTTTATATCATATTGATAAAGATGTAAATTTTATTATTAAAATATTTCGTTCAACACATGACTAATCTCAACGGATGAGTACAGTCAACACATGAACCTTTATATCATATTGATAAAGACGTAAATTTTATTATTAAAATATTTCGTTCAACACATGACTAATCTCAACGGATGAGTACAGTCAACACATGAACCTTTATTTTATATTATTCTTTATTTTCTAAATTGGAATGAGGCCCAATCAATCACCATATAATGTTTATTATATGGATTCCATACAACACATGTATATAATAGCATTGAAAAATAATCAACCATCAACCAAAGTGCACCACACTGTATAAGCATCAAATATAGATATCTAACGCTTATAACAGTCTGTCAATCAATCGATCGACATATTTAATCAATCAGGATGAGTGAACTTCAAATTTCATCCCAACACCCGTGTGGGGTTTCAAACAATCAAACACAGATTTTAGTTGTGCAGTTGGGCGATGTGTAAAATTTATCGACCCAATCAATATCAGTCAAATAGGTGTACATAAACAAACCGTCCGGTTTGTAAATGAATATTTTATTTATTCACATTCACGTTAAAAATCATATTTTTAACGATAAAACATTTTAATTTAACATATGAATTTCTATTCAGTTCATTTACAAAATAAAAATGATATTTTTATTTTTCTAACATATTTTAGAAAATTTCGGCGGCATAACGGCACGATACTAGAAACGGGACGAGGCCTAGCCTTATCCCCGGACTAGTGAAGGCCCACGCCATTCACACATCAATCAATCCATTCCATTTCACAAAACAACTCACATTTCAATCAAATAATCTAACTAATTTTTGCAATCAAACAAACAAGTCCATGGTATGTGGACGATTGTGTCGGGTGCTACTAAACACCGTCTACATCCTATTATATATATATAACTAGAAAGAGGAATTGAAAGGTGAGAAATTCTCACCGATAGCTATCCAACTTCACGACACTTCATTTATAGAAGTCTTCGTCGTTCTCGCATCTTATCACTTTCGTCGCCCGTAGTCACTATATATATAAAAATCACATTTTTATTTCTCTATTCCATATATAAAAATCAAATTTTTACTATGCTATTCAATATATAAAAATCGAATTTTTACTTTGCTATTCAATATATAAAAATCGAATTTTTACTTCGCTATTCGATATATAAAAATCGAATTTTTACATTGTTATTCAATATATAAAAATCGAATTTTTACTATGCTATTCAATATATAAAAATCGAATTTTTACTTTGTTATTCAATATATAAAAATCGAATTTTTACTTTGTTATTCAATATATAAAAATCGAATTTTTACTATGCTAATATATAAAAATCGAATTTTTACTTTGTTATTCAATATATAAAAATCGAATTTTTACTTCGCTATTCGATATATAAAAATCGAATTTTTACTTTGTTATTCAATATATAAAAATCGAATTTTTACCTTGCTACCAAATAGATAAAAATTCTATTTTTATCCCGCTATTCTTCATATAAAGATTTCGCCTTTTCAAAAATATAGATGTCGCCTTTTCAAAAATAAAATTATAAAAATCATATTTTTAATACTTTAAAAATATAAAAATCATATTTTTAATACTTTAAAAATATAAAAATCATATTTTTAATACTTTAAAAATATAAAAATCATATTTTTATACTAATGAAAAATCTTATTTTAATTTCAAAGCTATTTCTATACTAATCCATATTTTTATTTCAATGTTTTTCATATAAAGATCTGATTTTTAAAACTAATGTATTATATACAAAAATCTGCACTTTAAAACTAATGTTATATATAAAAAAAATACATTTTTATTCTATGTAATTTATATTTAAAAATCATATTCTCATAAAAATTATTTCTCTTTAAAATTTGCAAAATAAACCAAAATTATTTATTTTTAAAACTGAAAAAGAAATGAAATTATGCTTACTGTTAATCACAACTGCTAACGTCAAACTTGCTCTAGAACTAGGGTTGCGAATTCCTCCACCATGGCAGCGTCGGAATCTGATCGGGGACGTCCCCCACCTGCGCCTCGACGGCGCCTGTTAGCGTTTGCCACCGCCTTGAACTCGGTGCGCCCTACTCCTTTAAAATGGCGCACGAACCACGGAGTTATATGCTCGAAAATCCCCCTCAATCCCGAAGCAATACTTGATCTTAGCCGTCCATTAGGTAGATCTCGAACCCCTTTTTAATTTGGTAGTTGCAATTTCAGATTTAGATGAACGGAATGTCTGGATTTTGGAGAAGAAAGGGGGAGCGATTCCGCCATTCAGTTTGAAGAGGGAGGCGGGTTCTTGAGTTGACCGTGGGTTGAGAGAGATGAGGGTTTGACCGTATTAAATCTTATATATATATATATATATATATTTATTATTTTTAATTTAATTTCCACCAAAAAGTAACTTTTTATTTCGAACTCGAAACGAAACCCACCGCCTGTCGTCCCTAGCTAATTACCCCCATTCCGAACACAATGGGATATGTCACATAGGCCAATTCGATCGTTACGATCAGTTTTCGCTCAAATAAAAATATAAATCTATATATTTAATTTTAAACGTACATTTCAAATTACCCGGGACACATACAATCTCTAAAAATTCCCGAAAAATTAATTCTAGCTTCGTATCGACGATACGGTCCTAACAAAACTAATTTCGTCAAATTCTGAGACCGTTAGAAAAATGGCCATTTTCCAGTCGATTAAAATCAACTGAAACTGGTCAAACGCGTTTTCCTTTGCCACGCTCACATATTGATTCGAAAAAATATGAAATTTGGAATCTAGCAATAACTTGACATCACGGATCCAACAAAAGTGGTTTTGTCGAAATCCGAGGTCGTTTGCAAAATTTCCATTTTTAAGGGCCTGAATTCCATAGCGACTATTCAGAATTTTCAACTGGACATATCTTTTGATTCCCATTATGAAATTTGGATTTTTCGGATTCGTTAGAAAGATATCATCAATTAGATCCTAATGTTTTTGGTTTCACTAAAATCCGGATTGTTTTGCACCCGGTACATTCAATTGAAGTTTGAAATCGAATTATCGAACTACCGCGTCATTTTCAATCCTATTTATAATTATATATAATTATTTATATTCTAACGACGACGCGTATAAATATATACGTTTCAATAATATTCAAAATAAATTTCTCGTCAATATTATTTAAAATAATTCCTTTTAAATATTCAAATTCGCTAAAATTGCCAAAATAAAAATTTTAAACTAGTTCAGAATTTCCGGGTTATTACAATCTCCCCCACTTAAAACTTTTCGTCCCCGAAAAGGAACAAAGTCGAAAGTGGTTTGATTAATCAGCTCTACGTTCGATCTGGCTTTCATTCCCTAACTTTTCAGTTTCTGAGAATTTTCAAATTTTCAAAAATTTGGCTAACACCCTAAATTTTCGAAAAATTTCGCCATAACCTCCCCTGCACCGGGAGCCACGGGAAAATCCCGAAATTGCCATATCGGCCTTCTGATCTCAGAAAGAAAAAGAAAAAGAAAAAGCCAAGCGGCTAGCCAATAGGCTCATAAAATCATCATCACCCAAACAAAACAGTAAATTATGTAGTAAACATGTACCTATTTGTCGGGCAAACAAATTTTATTCTCTGCTCTAGCCTCCTTGCTATGACCTGTTCAATGTAAGTATATGTATATGCAAGCAAATGCGACTAATTTTCAATACAGTTCAATATTCGATGTAATTAGGCTAAATGGTTAAAAATTATCAAACAAATAAGCAAACAACACAAACATCAATCAATTAGTGAATTAAAGTTTCAAATTCATAAATTTGATATATAGTCAAAAATCATGTTTTTGATGCCAATTCACAACAATGTGTTCTAGCTATATAAGTTTTGGTTCTCACACCAGTCTAATGGAAATATATAGAAAATCACACCTTCGTCACTCGAAAATAAATGCTGGTGATGGCGCGCCATCATCAGAATCATGTCCGGGCGATTAGAATGCGGTTCTATATCTATCCGGTATATTAAAACTTCGAATATACGTTCATGACGCGTATATGCAAAATCTTTATATACTGGATTGTCCATATCAATATAAATAAAATATTCAAATACGTATAAAACGATTTAGATTTCAAAACAAAAATTTTTTCAATTGAAAAATATACTCTTCACACTCGTTCTAGGATACTACTGATCCTATCTCTAACGAGTCATTCTAATTGGATATTACTAATCCAATATCTGATGAATTCTTTCGTATGGTTATAATGTGTCTTGTTCTCGAGCTCTGTAAACCAAAGCTCTGATACCAACTGAGACAACCCGAACTTCCCCGTGAAGGAAAGCACGGATAAAATTGAGTACAAGACAAAATAGAACGCAGACGGAAGAACATTTCATTGCTATTACAACAATTCCATCAGAATACAAGAATATACAGAGTATAATTGAATAAATTACATTCGATAAATATCAGAGATCACAATAAATTACATAGCAGCGGAAAATAATACAAAGCACAACTGTAGGTGATATACGGATACAGAGCTTTCCGGATATCATTCCAGCTGTAAACCAGGATCCTGTGAATATAAATCTGCAAAACCAAAACTACTAGTTGCCCGTGCGGAAAATAGGGGCACCCAGAGTTTAGGTTAAAACAATAAACTCCAGGTCAGTCATGTGACTGTTGTGAGAACTAAAACAGTTATTTAAAGCTTTTCTTTAAAAGAGAGTAATTCAAGGGACCACGCCGTATGACACGGAACGGGTTTCCTCCCAAGAATACCAGTGCATAGAATAAACAACGCAATGCTTTTTCGAAAAATGAAGCTATTATAAGACCCAGGTCCCATCACACAATGCAACGCAAGCCGGAGGATAGGGTTTTCCCTTATAATAGCCAAACATGCTTGGTACGTTTAAAACAAATCATTTGATACTATAATAAGTGTATAGTGTCAAAACATTTTCAATCATAAATATAAATCATAGGCGGCATGAATGTCCCATACCACTATGTCGCCATACTAGTTCTACAATTAAAACCACAATATCACGTATTGGAAATTGGATTCCGTCATGAGTCGAAGCAAGGGGCAAGCTCCTCTCCGCGTTCGAGACACTCTAGCAAATGTCCCAGGGCTATGCACTCTGGGCAACCCTTGGATGCTTCAGGGCCGGTCCTCACTTACGTTAGAGGATTGGCAATTCCTGAACACACGTTTCCCGGTCCTTACAGACCTATAATCGAGGCGCCTCGCATTCCAACAACCACATAGGTGAAAAGTATATAAATGTCAGGGCTGGTAAGTCACTGACACCACCAAAGCTAGAAAGAAACGTCGTCCTCTCCCTGCAGTCCGTATCCCGTTTTTGACTCATACCGAGGTGTGAGGCTCGCGAATTCACGTTATACACAAAGCTAGGCCACAGGGGCCGTGCTTTGATCATCAACCACAAGACTTTGCTTTTCAACAGAAGCCTTGATCATTGCATCTTAGCGTGCCACACAGGCAATTCATGCCATGCGACTGATGTCCATCGATATACAATCTCTGAGCTCGTACGTCTCAGAGAAGGGCGTTAAGAAAAAGAATAAATTCTCCGCCGCCAAACAGATGTATATTTAATAGAAATCAATCAACATAGAATAAAATCCAATGTCAGACACACAATCCATTTACAAGTCCGTTCTGGGTCTGAACTGAACCGGAGGCACTTTCCTCGCATATCCATCCATCTCCAAGTACGTCTGGACGACCACCAACTATTTCCATCCTCTTGGGTGTACAGCCCAATCAGGATCGTCAGTGATTATCCAAACGATGTGAAGACTTCCGGTCTTCAACCACCGTCTTCATCTTCGACATATCGTCGAATCGGTTATTCAGAATGGGTATAAACCCGGACTTTCCGAACAACCCGCGTATATTAAAAACAAATGTTACACAAACACAACATACGCCTCATTCCAATTCAGAATATTCTTTTATTCACAAAATCATATTCTTAGGGAAATGTTTCCATTAATTTTATCCTAGATAAATTCTTTAAAATTTATCCTTTAATCTTCCTTTGGATGTCGTTTCAAACCAAATTATGGTTTTCTAAACTAGTCGAGATTAGCGAACCATACCGAAGTAATTATTTATTTTATTTCCCAATCCCAACCTATTCATCCCATGAAGCAAAACTGGTAATACTCCATATCTAACACCATGGTGTTATCGGTAAAATTAATTACCATTTCACGTGCAAATCTAATTAAAGATTTAACTATCGCTTTGGAGCAAAACTGGCGATACTCCATTCTCGCTCATTTCTAAATTTGATAGTTTAGATTTTAGATTCAGATTTCAACCTAATTTCAGATTCGTTAAAACTCCTTTTACTGGGTTGAAGAACTAGGTGTTATTTAAAATACAGTTCACGACAAACCCAAATCACATTCTATTTGTTATCGGGTTAAAGAACTAGTGTTGTTTAAAACACAGTTCACGATAAACCCACAAATCAATTCTAGTTCAATTCAAATCAAATATATTAGGAATTCCGATTATTTAAAACCCCTTTTTAAATCTAATTTATTTATTTAAAAATAAAAACCCGGGTTTTAAATTTAGTTCAATCTAGTTCATTTCGATAAAAATCTATTTTTATCTTTTCAAATATGGAGTTTTTCATCCCCAATTTTCCCAAATCATTTCTTCTGATTTTACACAAATTATTACTATTTTTAATAATTTTATCAAGGCCCGTACAGTCGATTTCCATCAATGGTCATCGAACTGCACTTATAGCAACCTTTTTCAAATTTGATTTGGACGTATCTCCAAATCCAACCGTTATATTTTGAATTTCAAATATTTGTTAGAAAGCTCTTTTCGATACGAACCCAACGGTTCCGGTTTTAGGAGAATCCGACGGTCGGATCTCCCGTAATGTCCGTTTGAAATAAATGGTCGAAATTCGCGAACTTCCGCGGCGCGTTCTATTCAGGCCATTATATTATATATATATAATATATATAATATATATTTCATCGATTACTATTCAAAACGAATTTTATAAATAGTTTTGAATTTGTTTCAAAAACAATTTCAACCTTTATTTCAATTCAAATCAAAATTGAATTCTTCCTTATAAATTCGTTTTAAAATTCATTTCTATTCAATTCAAATTTCAATTCAATTTGAATTCATCTCAATTCGTTTTCAATTCCATTCGAATTCGTTTTATATTCAATTCAATTCGTTTTGGTTTTCTAGTCAATTCAATTTTGTTATATATTCAATTGAAATCAAAGTCGTTTTCTATTTAATTTGAATTCGATTCAATTTCTATTCAATTTGAATTCAATTCGTTTTCTATTCAATTTTGAATTCAATTCATTTTCAATTCATATTGAATTCAATTCGTTTTCTATTCATTTTGAATTCAATTCGTTTTCTATTCATTTTGAATTCAATTCGTTTTCTATTCATTTCATTTCGAAATCGCTTTATATTCAATTCATTTCGAAATCACTTTATATTCAATTCATTTTGAAATCACTTTATATTCAATTCATTTCGAAATCATTTTATACTCAATTCATTTCGAAATCACTTTATATTCAATTCATTCAAAATGAATAAAATCGATATAAATATCGTTCACGTCAAAATGGCGTCAATCTAATCAGCACGGCTTCATATATTTTTATTTTCAAATATTCTATTTCAAATATTTCTTTTTCAAATATTTCGATTTCAAATATCTCGTTCAACACATGACTAATCTCAACGAATGAGTACAGTCAACACATGAACCTTTATATCATATTGATAAAGATGTAAATTTTATTATTAAAATATTTCGTTCAACACATGACTAATCTCAACGGATGAGTACAGTCAACACATGAACCTTTATATCATATTGATAAAGACGTAAATTTTATTATTAAAATATTTCGTTCAACACATGACTAATCTCAACGGATGAGTACAGTCAACACATGAACCTTTATTTTATAATATTCTTTATTTTCTAAATTGGAATGAGGCCCAATCAATCACCATATGATGTTAATTATATGGATTCCATACAACACATGTATATAATAGCATTGAAAAATAATCAACCATCAACCAAAGTGCACCACACTGTATAAGCATCAAATATAGATATCTAACGCTTATAACAGCCTGTCAATCAATCGATCGACATATTTAATCAATCAGGATGAGTGAACTTCAAATTTCATCCCAACACCCGTGTGGGGTTTCAAACAATCAAACACAGATTTTAGTTGTGCAGTTGGGCGATGTGTAAAATTTATCGACCCAATCAATATCAGTCAAATAGGTGTACATAAACAAACCGTCCGGTTTGTAAATGAATATTTTATTTATTCACATTCACGTTAAAAATCATATTTTTAACGATAAAACATTTTAATTTAACATATGAATTTCTATTCAGTTCATTTACAAAATAAAAATGATATTTTTATTTTTCTAACATATTTTAGAAAATTTCGGCGGCATAACGGCACGATACTAGAAACGGGACGAGGCCTAGCCTTATCCCCGGACTAGTGAAGGCCCACGCCATTCACACATCAATCAATCCATTCCATTTCACAAAACAACTCACATTTCAATCAAATAATCTAACTAATTTTTGCAATCAAACAAACAAGTCCATGGTATGTGGACGATTGTGTCGGGTGCTACTAAACACAGTCTACATCCTAGTATATATATATATAACTAGAAAGAGGAATTGAAAGGTGAGAAATTCTCACCGATAGCTATCCAACTTCACGACACTTCATTTGTAGAAGTCTTCATCGTTCTCGCATCTTATCACTTTCGTCGCCCGTAGTCACTATATATATAAAAATCACATTTTTATTTCTCTATTCCATATATAAAAATCAAATTTTTACTATGCTATTCAATATATAAAAATCGAATTTTTACTTTGCTATTCAATATATAAAAATCGAATTTTTACTTCGCTATTCGATATATAAAAATCGAATTTTTACTTTGTTATTCAATATATAAAAATCGAATTTTTACTATGCTATTCAATATATAAAAATCGAATTTTTACTTTGTTATTCAATATATAAAAATCGAATTTTTACTTTGTTATTCAATATATAAAAATCAAATTTTTACTATGCTATTCAATATATAAAAATCGAATTTTTACTTTGTTATTCAATATATAAAAATCGAATTTTTACTTCGCTATTCGATATATAAAAATCGAATTTTTACTTTGTTATTCAATATATAAAAATCGAATTTTTACCTTGCTACCAAATAGATAAAAATTCTATTTTTATCCCGCTATTCTTCATATAAAGATTTCGCCTTTTCAAAAATATAGATGTCGCCTTTTCAAAAATATAGATGTCGCCTTTTCAAAAATATAGATGTCGCCTTTTCAAAAATAAAATTATAAAAATCATATTTTTAATACTTTAAAAATATAAAAATCATATTTTTAATACTTTAAAAATATAAAAATCATATTTTTATACTAATGAAAAATCCTATTTTAATTTCAAAGCTATTTCTATACTAATCCATATTTTTATTTCAATGTTTTTCATATAAAGATCTGATTTTTAAAACTAATGTATTATATACAAAAATCTGCACTTTAAAACTAATGTTATATATGAAAAAAATACATTTTTATTCTATGTAATTTATATTTAAAAATCATATTCTCATAAAAATTATTTCTCTTTAAAATTTGAAAAATAAACCAAAATTATTTATTTTTAAAACTGAAAAAGAAATGAAATTATGCTTACTGTTAATCACACCTGCTAACGTCGAACTTGCTCTAGAACTAGGGTTGCGAATTCCTCCACCATGGCAGCGTCGGAATCTGATCGGGGACGTCCCCCACCTACGCCTCGACGGCGCCTGTCAGCGTTTGCCACTGCCTTGAACTCGGTGCGCCCTGCTCCTTTAAAATGGCGCACGAACCACGGAGTTATATGCTCGAAAATCCCCCTCAATCCCGAAGCAATACTTGATCTTAGCCGTCCATTAGGTAGATCTCGAACCCCTTTTTAATTTGGTAGTTGCAATTTCAGATTTAGATGAACGGAATGTCTGGATTTTGGAGAAGAAAGGGGGAGCGATTCCGCCGTTCGGTTTGAAGAGGGAGGCGGGTTCTTGAGTTGACCGTGGGTTGAGAGAGATGAGGGTTTGACCGTATTAAATCTTATATATATATATATATATATATATTATTTTTAATTTAATTTCCACCAAAAAGTAACTTTTTATTTCGAACTCGAAACGAAACCCACCGCCTGTTGTCCCTAGCTAATTACCCCCATTCCGAACACAATGGGATATGTCACATAGGCCAATTCGATCGTTACGATCAGTTTTCGCTCAAATAAAAATATAAATCTATATATTTAATTTTAAACGTACATTTCAAATTACCCGGGACACATACAATCTCTAAAAATTCCCGAAAAATTAATTCTAGCTTCGTATCGACGATACGGTCCTAACAAAACTAATTTCGTCAAATTCTGAGACCGTTAGAAAAATGGCCATTTTCCAGTCGATTAAAATCAACTGAAACTAGTCAAACGCGTTTTCCTTTGCCACGCTCACATATTGATTCGAAAAAATATAAAATTTGGAATCTAGCAATAACTTGACATCACGGATCCAACAAAAGTAGTTTCGTCGAAATCCGAGGTCGTTTGCAAAATTTCCATTTTTAAGGGCCTGAATTCCATAGCGACTATTCAGAATTTTCAACTGGATATATCTTTTGATTACCGTTATGAAATTTCGATTTTTCGGATTCGTTGGAAAGTTATCATCAATTAGATCCTAATGTTTTTGGTTTCACTAAAATCCGGATTGTTTTGCACCCAGTACATTCAATTGAAGTTTGAAATCGAATTATCGAACTACCTCGCCATTTTCAATCCTGTTTATAATTATATATAATTATTTATATTCTAACGACGACGCGTATAAATATATACGTTTCAATTATATTCAAAATAAATTTCTCGTCAATATTATTTAAAATAATTCCTTTTAAATATTCAAATTCGCTAAAATTGCCAAAATAAAAACTTTAAACTGGTTCAGAATTTCCGGGTTATTACAAGTAATAACGCGATAATGATAATAGTATGATTATCATAAAACCTGAATCGTTGTCACGATATCTGAAAATTAAGAATAAAAAGAAAGTACTTTGCTAAAATAAATAAGGTAAGGATATTTACATAAGGTCTAAGTTATGTTTTAACAGTTATAACTAAAATATTATGATCCATTTATCTCCACTGTATATCCAATTTGATTTTTTTTTTCCAAATACTTGAAAGAATACATCATTCATGTTTTGAACATACTATAATAGAAAAAAATGAAATCGAATAAATTGAATTATTCTACTTCATTGATAAATTCATAACCAATTCATATAAAATTTTCTTCAATTTATTATTCACTTCATTGGTAAATTCATAAGACTGAGACGAAAACATTATATGAATTTATCAATGAAGAAGAATACTTCAATTTATTCACTATTCATTTTTTCTATTATGATATATTCAAAACAAAAATGATGTATTCTTTTAAATATTTGGAAAAAAAATAAATCAAATTGGATATACAATAGAGATAAAAGTATCATAATATTCCAATTATAAGTATTAAAATATAACTTATACCTTATTTAAATATCCTTACCTTATTTATTATAGCAAATTACTTTCTTTTTAGACTTAATTTTTCAGATATTATAACAACAATTCAGATTTTATGATAATCAAACTATTATCCTTATCATGTTATTACTTACCATGTTATATTGATTTATACTTTGAATTTAAGAAGGATTCTAACCTCTTGTTATATTTAACCTTCAAATATATATTTTATTGATTTCTCAAGATTCTTATAAGTGTAATTTTGGACGTCAATTTTCATGCCAAAAATGATTGAATATATTTAAAAAGTTGAGTGATATGAAATGTATTTTCCTTAATTTGGATACTCAATGTAAGGTTGTTAATGATCTGTTCAGGTTTGGGTGAATAAAAAATTTATTTACAATTCAATACTCAAAACTCAATGTATGCAATTTGGATAATGTCAACGAATTATTCAAAACAATTTGTTATTATAATTTTATGAACATGTTTATGTGTTTAAATCAAAATCAATAAAGCATGACAATAAAATACAATTGAATAACTATTACTAATTAAAGTTTATTGTATGAAACTATGATAGTACCAATAAATTATATTAAATGATTTATTATCAAAATTTCAAGACCACTTGGAGTATTTAAATCCACACCAAAAATTTGTAATGTTAAGATTTACAAATGTCGTTAATGAAGATGTAAACTTATAACTTATCAGGTTATACATATTACCTTTTTATTTACTTGCTTTCTATTTCTAGTTTTCAATATATATTTTTTCAATTTGATTTTCAAACTAATCCTTTTATCGCGTTAATCTTGCTTACCATGTTTTATTGATTTTTATAAAGTAATCGTGGAACAACTTTCCTTTGTTGTGTTTAACTCTCAAAAACTGTACTTTTTTATGGTTTATTATATCAGTTAAAAAATAGATATTCTACACTGATGTCGTATCTTAAGTAATATTTGGATCGTCAACATAAAACAAACGTAAGGTGTTATATTTTGAAAGCATTTTCTTCTCCTTTTCATTTTTTTGTTTTTCCTTTACATTCTTTTGTGTGTTCAAGGCACACTTATAGAAAAGATAGAATATACTGAAATCTAAAGTTCTTTTCCAAACTTGTCGTTGTTATTACTGTGATGGTATATTATTGTGATATTCGACTAACTCTATTTATACAGCAATAATTATAATAACTTAGCCTACACCAAGAAATATGATCGATTAGTATATAGAAAAATTAGTTTACATATGCTTTTTTTATACGAAATTGTCCTTCTTTGCATCTTCATTATATTCGCTCATTCAAATTCAAAAATCACTTACTCAAAATAAAATAAAAATGATTAGATTAAGTTAACATTCAACAAAATGAACCTTGTTTTTTGACATCGTAGACGATCCAAATATTACTAAAAATACGACATCAATGTAGATTTTTTTATTAATTGAAATAAAAAACCATAAAAAAGTACAGTATTTGAGAGTTAAATACAATAAAGGAAAGTTGTTCCACGATTAGTTTATAAAAATATACAAAACATGGTAAGCATGATTAACGTGATAAAAGGACCATTTTGGAAATAAAAAAGAAAAAACAAATTATAAATTGAGAACTAGAAATGGAAAAAAGTAAACCAAAAGGTAATATATATAACCCGATAAGTTATAAGTTCACATCTTCATCAACGACAATTGAAAATCTTAATGTTACAACTTTTTGGTGTGGATTTAAACACTCCAAGTGGTCTTGAAATTTTAATAATAAATCATTTAGGATAATTTATTGCCACCATCATAGTTCTGTACGTTGAACTTTATTTAGTAATAGTTATTCAATTGTATTTTTTGTCATGCTTTATTGATTTTGATTTAAACACATAAACATGTTCATAAAATTTTAATAACAAATTATTTTGAATAATTTGTTGACATTATCCAAATTTCTTATATTGAGTTTTAATTATTGAATTATAAATAATTTTCATATTCATCCAAACCTGTACAGATCATTAATAATCTTACATTGAGTATCCATATCAAGGAAACTACACTTTCATATCACTCAACTTTTTAATTGTGTTAAATCATTTTTGGCTTGAACTTGACTTCTAAAATTGCACTTATAAGAATCTTGATAAATCAATAAAATATATATATTTGAAGGTTAAATATAACAAGACAGTAGAATCCTTCTTAAATTAAGAGTATAAATCAATATAACATCGTAAGTAATAACGTGATAAGGATAATAGTTTGATTACCATAAAACTGAATTGTTGTCAAGATATCTAAAAAAATAAGCATAAAAAGAAAGTACTTTGCTATAATAAATAAGGTAAGGATATTTAAATAAGGTAAAAGTTATATTTAATAGTTATAATTAAAATATTATGATCCATTTATCTCTAGTGTATATATTGAATAACTATTACTAATTAAAGTTTAATGTACGAAACTATGATAGTGGCAATAAATTATTTTAAATGATTTATTATCAAAATATCAAGACCACTTCATTGAATTATTCCACTTCATTGGTAAATTCATAATCAATTCATATAGAATTTTCTTCAATTTATTATTCACTTCATTGAAAAGTGGATAAACAGTGGAGATAAAGGGATCATAATATTCCAATTATAAGCATTAAAATATAACTTATACCTTATTTAAATATCCTTATCTTATTTATTATAGCAAATTACTTTCTTTTTAGACTTAATTTTCACATATCATAACAACAATTCAGATTTTATGATAATCAAACTATTATCCTTTTCATGTTATTACTTACCATGTTATATTGATTTATTCTTTGAATTTAAGAAAGATTCTACCCTCTTGTTATATTTAACCTTAAAATATATATTTTATTGATTTCTCAAGAATCTTATAAGTGCAATTTTAGAAGTCAATGTTCATACCAAAAATGATTAAATATATTTAAAAAGTTGAGTGATATCAAAGTGTATTTTCCTTAATTTTGATACTCAATGTAAGATTATTAATGATCTGTGCAGGTTTGAGTGAATACGAAAATTATTTACAACTCAATAATTAAAACTCAATGTATGAAATTTGGATAATGTCAACGAATTATTCAAAATAATTTGTTAATAAAATTTCATGAACATATTTATGTGTTTAAATCAAAATCAATAAAGCATGACAATAAAATACAATTGTATAACTATTACTAATTAAAGTTCAATGTACGAAACTATGATAGTGGCAATAATTTTTTTTTAATGATTTATTATTAAAATTTCAAGACCACTTGGAGTGTTTAAATCCATACCAAAAAGTTGTAACGTTAAGATTTTCAAAACATGTGCTCATCTGATTTTAGTTTCAACTTAAGTCTCTGTGACTATTTCTCTTCGAGTTCATCGCTATGAAGTTTCATTAATCCACTGATGTTATGATTGAATTATTTGTATTCTATTAATTGAATGAATTTTTGATTTAGATTTCTTTTTTCCTTAGTAGGGTATACAAATTATGTTTTAATTTTTCGTCAGAACATAATCGATTGATTATCTACATTATGCCAATGTGCAATGCATTAATTAAAATGATAATGGGCTGACTCGATAACTAGGACAACAATTAACTTTCCAGGGTAGGTAGAGTAAACCTGGTTCGCAAAATTTTCACTTTTATGGTGATATACTGATTATTAGTTTATTACATGCCAACTGTAACACTAACTGAACTCCACAACATTTATGTTGATTTTTTATAGGTAGGGAAAAAACAGAAAATAGCATGAAGCAGACTTTTTAGACCAAAAGCAGAGGAGTAAATTGGCCTAAAAAACTATTAGGAACTTAGAACTATTGGTTATTTGAAACTTGTATGAAAATTTCATTTCAAGGACAATACATAGTTTAAATGGATGAACAACAAAATACTGCAATGCTAACATTCTTGCAATGAAGAACATGCTCAGACACAAGGGAGACAATCTTAAATGCATCAAGAGGTATTAGCGGATAGCAAGACTTTACCTCAGTAGTTAGTACACATATTGAGCTGGGATTCGTATCACATTACTAACAATAAGCATGCAACATTTTTTAACATATCCAAGACAATCAATGTGGTTCTTTCAAATTTCTGAAACAAGGGAAGTATCTCGGTTAATCAACCAAGTGCAAATTGACACAATAGGAGATGCAAATTACTGGGAATGGAGTAGATAAGAACAGTTTTAGTTTTCTATGACATGGCAAGCATGTAAACCATCATATGATCAACTGAATTTGTGCTAGGTTATACGGAATAGTAGCAATAGTAATAAAATACCTCGTTGTGCATACAAAGTCATCCTTGGAAGAATTAATACAACATATAAGCTTCTCGTCTTGTCCCTTTCCTCGAAAAACTCGACCCTTCAAGCAGTCGCTCGACTATCTCTACTTTTTAGATGCATGCTCAAGTAGACCAATGTAACAGAACATGCTAGTGGATTTTTCCTGAATGTTGTTGACTTTATCAATTTGTTGTTTGTAAGAGTTACAAAGATCAAATCATCCAGCTTCATCCCCTATCCAAAGAGTGGCTCCTTTTAGAACCACTGTTCATTAGCTTCAGTCTAATTCTGAGCATTTAACAACTCTTCATTCAGAATTTCTTCTACTTTATATCTTATCAAAGAGTTATAAGGTGGCCTAAAGTCAACTTGATGAAGATATACTTGAAGTTAATGAACCACATGAATTTTTTCTCTGTTGCTATTATGGGGGTATGATGAACATCGAACTAAAGCTAGCGGTTTGGAAATTCTTTGAATTGTTTCCATAATGTTATTAACGCACCAATGATGACAATAATGGTAGAAGCATACAAAAAAATATATTTTGGTTTCCTTCCTTCACGGTGGGTAGGTTCAATCATTTCCAAAGTATGCATCTTCATCCGCTCAAAGAAATTTGAAAATTCACACTCAGGCTTAGTTGATTAATTGAGAAACCTTATAGTTTCATGCCTGCAATTGGAAAACACGGAATTTGCATCGTTTTTTTTTTCGAGTGAATGTATCACTTTCTAATTAGCAAATGTAAATTGACTAAATATCATGTAGAATCTCTTATGTTAAATTAATGTGTCAAAATGAATAATTAATGTGAATCAGTTGCTAATTAACGTATACTTTGCATATGGTAAGAAAACATGCCAATTTGTGTACGATTTATGCATTTGCTAATAAGAAAATAAATGAAATGAATAAGAAATTGATTTAATGCACATAACATGCTAATTTAAGTATGTGGATATGATGAAGACAAGAAACAAATATGTACAACGCCCAATCCAAAGCAACGAATTTGAAATTGAAAAATCCCTTTTTTTTCTTTTGAGAAGGAGAATGGACAAAAATTTTAGAAGAAGAAGACACTGTGAATTTTTAGAAAAAAGGAGGCTAAGGAATAAGAAAGAAATTTAAGTTTAGTTTTTTTTTATGTGGATAGAAGGAAGATCTAAAATTTATAGAAGACAATTGCAGGGAAAAGAAAAGAATGAACAAGGAAATCGAGAAAGATACCTAATTTATTTCTCCAATGTGTCCCTTCATATTTGGTAGGTATGATGTAAAAAAATTAGCTGACTAAGCACGAGATGTCACTCTTATCAACATTTGTTTCTTATTCCAAACTCAAAAGAAAATAACATACGGAAAGAAAATAACTAGTATAACCGCATAACGGTGGGAAAACTGACTTTGTAATACAATACAACTGATAAAAAAAATTATTTTGTTGTACTTATTTAATTATTTAAAAAGAAATATGAATGAAAATATATGAAAGAAAAATTACATATATTATTAAAAACCAAAAATAATTATTTTAACGAATCATGTCAGCACAAAGATTAAATACACAAACAAATATTCTTGAAAAATATCAAAAAAAAGACTGGTATGATGATTCAAATCTATGTAATGCATATCTGTAAAAAAATCATTTTAAGTAGTAGTGAGATATTTTTATATAATATATACTGCTAGGGAAAGTCCATCTCGGTTTGTTTGGTTAAATTTCACAGTATGAGATTAAATGTGATTAAATTTCACTATATGCTAATCTATAAAAAATAACAGATTTGCTAAAGAGCCGAAGGAAAAGCGGGCAATATGTGCGGTGCAGAGATATCATCGTGGACCCCCCTGAATTACTGACTAAAATTTTGTTTGTATGAAACCACTTTCGCAGTTTCCTAGGATTGCATTTCCGGGCCCCCTAGCACAATTCAAAAAATAAAGAGCAGAGAACTAAATGTGTGATTTAATTTCACAATATGGGATTAGTTAGGGAAAGTCCACCTTGGTGCATTTAGGAAAGGTGTGATCTTATTTTTTTCATATATCGCATACATACATACCATGTTTACCATTTGAAATCAATTACGCATTCGTACATATTTTTCCTTGATTGATGTTGCCGTTTTTAGAAGAATTAATTGGCTATCATTTCAGGTATTCCTTTTTTAATGTTCTGAAGAACATAATCAATAATTTAAGGCATGCTATAAAATCTTATTTAAGGCATTGCCTGGTATTTTATTACTCCAACTTTTATTATTCTCCCTCTTATACATCCAAATAAAAATAAAAGGTAACATAACTAATTGATTGTGATTGTAGAACGATCATACAAATTAAATGCAGTAAATTAATTGATATTTGGAAGACTACATATTATATTCACCAAGCATAAAACAGAAAATCATAGGAATGATTTTACATTATAGGAAAAAAGAAACAACAGATTGCATACAAATGATTTTACATTAGAATAAAAAAGAAACAAAATTACGTGTATTATACAAATAAAAATAATTATTTTAACGAATCATGTTATTTTGTTATAATTCATATATATGGTAAAAAAGACGGCAATTATTATACATCTTATTAAATCAAATTTTAACAGTATAAGTTTTTTGTCAATATGTTTAAATTAATTAAGTGATTTTCAATTTAAGAAATAAATTTAATTGATAAATTGTTGTCAATTTATCTTATTAACGCTAGGTGTGATGTTTTAAAATGAACACCATGTTCATATCAACAAAAGTGGAAAAAATTTAAGAAATAAATTTAATCAATAAATTGTTGTTAATTTATCTTTTTAGCGCTAGGTGTGATGTTTTAAAATGAACACCATGTTCATATCAACAAAAGTGGAAAAATTAGTTTTTCTTCCAAATATAAAGTTAATTAGGTCACACAATTAATGAGCATTAATGAATCAAATAGACTACATTAAAAATTAAATCGGGGAGCTCAAATAAGGCAAGGAAAGGCTTCAGAACTACATTATATTAATGCATAAGTCATAGGAGAACAAAATGGGTATTGTTAAAAAGCTTCAGACAGATGGAAGTTATCGAAGGCTCAGTCGAATTAAGAAAAACCGACAAAGTCGGTTTGATGAAAAGAAATAAATGCATGATTTATTATCTCTGATGCTGACTGTTAGAAGGTTGTGTGACTTTTCAAATTGCAAAACATATAATATTAAAATTTTAGAATTTAAGGAACATACTCAATTGGATAGGCAATAATCAGACAGAGAAAATGGCTAGAAATACACACAAATAATGTCGACAGTTTTACAGTCTTTTATGTCATTTTTTCTCTTTTGAATATAAACAAAAGTATATAGAAGGGATGGAATGTGTGTGTGTGTGTGTGTGTGTGTGTGTGTATATATATATGTGTGTGTGTGTGTGTGTGTGTGTGTATATATATATGTGTGTGTGTGTGTGTGTGTGTGCGTGTGTGTGTGAAGGTTGTTTGTTTTTGGGGAAAAATTAATGGGAAACAAAAGGGGAAAGGAAAAATAAGGGGAGTGAAATATAAGGAATGAGAATACATAAATGAAATAAGATGCATGAAAATAGAATGAAGAGAAAGAAATTAATAGAATGAATGGAAGTAAATTAGTAGAATGAAGGAAAGAAATAAATGCACTATTAATGAAGAAATAAAGTGGAGAGAAAGGAGGCAGTGAATTTGGGGAAAGTAGAAAAAGAAGGGGAAACAAAATAAACTTGCATGAAATGTGAATAAGCAAAGAAATCATGTGTATAACTTATTTGATTATTAATGGAACATTAATTTTCGTCAACTATGCTAGTTAAAACGTACGTTATATATCGTTGTCATCTCATTCGTTACAATTTAAACTGGAAACATTAATTGATTTATTATCAATTATCATAAAACTCCTATATTAAAGTTTTTAAACAAAACAATGATTCAATTACTATTTTCTTTTATTATCAATAGTTCGAAGTTAATTATAACAAATATACGTACAATTTGTCAATAATTTCAATTGTTAGAAATCACCATTTACCTAATTACATATTGTTGTTTATTAGAAATAAGTTTGAAATCATTCATAAATAACATAAAATTTATTTTAAACCCACTTTAAATTCAAAATTTAAATTTAATTCAACAACTTAAATGATCGGAGTTTACGGGATGTTACAATCTCCCCCAATCAGAAATTTTGGTTCTCGAAAAGTAGAGCTTGTTAAAAAATATGCTTATGTATACAAGAAAATTATTATACTAATA
The DNA here is from genome assembly GCA_030737875.1 of Allium sativum. Taxonomy (NCBI): domain Eukaryota; kingdom Viridiplantae; phylum Streptophyta; class Magnoliopsida; order Asparagales; family Amaryllidaceae; genus Allium; species Allium sativum. The sequence goes on along the minus strand of CM060913.1, from coordinate 413,233,878 downwards.
CAAAATTGAGTTTAAACAAAATAAAAATAGGTTTTTAAATTTCAAAATTCCATAAAACTTAATTTATCAAAATTATTTCTTAATAAAACTTAAAGTTGGAGGATGAAATAATTTCTTCGAATTAAAATCTCGATTTCATTTTAAAATCATTGAAATATATATTTCTTTTATATCAAATCATACTTCACTTCGGGATATCAAAACAAAATCATTTTCAAAAAGTCTTAAATATTTCACAAGCATATCAATATATATGTTACCAGATTGAGATGTTTCCCCTAATGACAAGGCCAATAGGCACGGCCTACGCATATATGTATCAATATCAATAAATGTTGTCTACCCTTTAAGCAGGCCATTATCAAGGGCTTACACCCACATCATACCTGTCTTTAGTCATGGGTCATTCGCATCATGGTAACATATCAAATCAGTTTATATCCCGAAGTTATAAATCGTTTCACATAATAATTACAAATAATTTCTATTGGCCTGCTTAATGACCAGGCCACACATAGTCTAAGTACTTACGATCGAGTGCAATACAAAGTAAGGAATTGCTATTCGCGAACAAGAGATTCAGAATGAACCAACGGATAAGGTTTAAGTTGAAGGTATAATTCATATCGTCACGGTCCTAAGGCACATAGCTCGGGTCAAGGTCAATGGGTCGAGGTCATCGGCTCGAAGGTGTCCGCTCGCAACTAAAGGAGATAGCGTATCCAGAATACCATGGCTGGCTCGGGTCGAAGGGAGAACAACTCGATCCGCTCGCTGCATAAGAGTGCATAAGCCTTGGCCACTCCAGCTCGTGAATAGTTCTACCCGATCCCTTCCAGACAATTGAAATAACTAATCCACGTTTGAATCACAACCCCAAGAACACAGATTCATGGACACGTGTCACGAACCGACACTGTAATTACCTCTCCACTAACTCACGAACCGCTCCAAGATTTCAGGGATGAGCGCCACATCATCCAGCGACCCGCCTACAGTTTATGCTTATAAATACCCCAGGACTTGTCATTTTGAGTGATCTTTCGTTAAAATCTGGGTCGTACCCGAAAAATATAATTTTTCAGAAATGACCCTATGTTTGCTCGACTGACAATAAGTGACCGAACCCTCCTTGCACGACCCTACGTGCTCGACCCAAGCTTGCTCGACCTGATCCTTCTGACCGAACTGACCCACTTGCTTCACGACATGACCAACCACCTTGTGCCACTCATCCATGCTCGAGCCACACTACTCGATCGACTCTAAGCCATGCTCGACCCCTTGCATGACCGACCCTGTGCTCGCTTGATCCCCTGGCCTGCTCGACCCTGGCCTGCTCGACCCTAACTTGCTCAACCCGAACACCCACGCTCGACCCAACATCTTTTCGACCATAGGCTACTCGACCGACCCCCTGTACTCCCATATACTGCACGTTGTACTACATATTGTACTACACGCTCGACCCGTGGCCTGTACCAGCTCAATTCATCATCAAATTTCACCAAAACTTTGCCAAACGGCAAAATCGATGAAATCTACTCATCCAATTCATCCAATACAACTATAAGCATGTTATGAAATCACTAATAACATGAAAATGATGATTTTCACCAAAATTATTCAAATTTCACCAAAATCATGATAAATGAACATAAGAACTAAATTATGGATCTAACTTGCATAATCATATCAGATAGCATAGAAATCACCGATTTTAAGTTGCTAAATTAGATCCTATGGCGATTCATATGAAATAAAACTTATCATGACGTAGGTATAAGGAAAACGACTTGAATTTGATGAAAAACAAGATCAAACACTCATACAGTTGATTGAATCCATGTGAGAGATGAATATCACTCACCAATTCTCCAAATCAAAGCAAAAATGGTGAAGTTAGATTCTGAACAATGAAGAACTTGATTCAAATCCTTCGATTTGATGAACTCTCACTTCAAATGATGTTGATCTAGCTTCAAAAGGTGTAGATCTTCGATTCTCTAAGCTTTAATGGTGGAAATGTGAAGGAGATAGGGGAATGGAGGAACTCTAGCTCTTCCAAATGAGAGAATAAAGAAAGTAAACTATTCTTCATGCCTCCTACCCCCTATTTGTAGCCTCCATCAGCCCACCAATGGGCCTCCCCAAATCAGCTCATTTTGGCTTACCAAACTTGAATAACCAACTATTAAACCTTAAAACAACGATTCCTCCCACACCGCTGAGCCAAATTTTAATGTGACCACTCTACAGAAAGGGAATCATCATTTCCTTTCCAATGGCACAGGTTTTAGCATCTGGTTCGACCTGAGTCAAAAGTTATGTCCTGTATAAGACTAACATGGGCAAAACGGTCACAAACAAAATTGGTAAATATTATGAACATGTCTCACATCCCCATAAGCAATATATTAAAAAATGAGAATGATCCAACCCTCGGGGAATAAAATAAAAATATTTTACGATCTTACGCTATGTAAAATGCGGGCTGTTACAGATAATGGACTCATTAAAGACGCAACGTATCCCGATTGGATATCAAACCCCATCCTGGTCAAGAAAGCAAATGGGAAGTGGCGTACGTGCATTGATTTTTCAGATCTGAACAAAGCCTGTCCAAAAGATAGCTTCCCGTTACCGAGGAGACCAGTTTGTGGACTCAATGGCGGAGCACGAACTCCTCTCTTTTATGGATGCATACTCGGGGCTACAACCAGATTCCCATGCATGTTCTAGACCAAGAACATACCTGTTTTATCACCGATCTCGGATTGCACAGCTATGTGGTAATGCCTTTTGGATTGAAGAATGTTGGAGCAACATACCAACGCTTAGTGAATCGTATGTTCTACAATCAAATAGGAAAATCCATGTAGGTTTACATGGATGATATGCTTGTGAAGTCCAAGCAATCGTCCGACCATACAATGGATTTGGCAAAGATGTTTGATATACTCCGACGTTATAAAATGAAGCTTAACCCTCAGAAGTGCTCGTTTGGGGTTGCATCAAGAAAATTCCTCGGCTTTATCGTCAACTCATGCGGAATCGAAATTAATCCCAATCAAATTGCAGCAATCAAGAACATAAAAGAACCGCGAAAGATCATAGATGTCCATAGATTAGCAGGAAAAGTTGCAGCATTAAGCAGATTTATTTCCAAGGCCACAGACAAATGCATCCCTTTCTTTGATCTAATAAAACGGGGAAAATGCAACTTCGAGTGGACCCCATATTGCATAGAGGCCTTCCAGAACCTACTAGATCTTTTAGAGAAACCGCTGCTACTATCTAAGCCAATGGACCATGAAGATTTGTTCGTGTATTTGGAAGTATAATCTCATGCAATAATTAGCTCAGCCCTAGTGCGTGAGGAAGACAAAATTCAAAGACCGGTGTATTATATAAGAAAAAAGTTGGCGACAGCGGAGCACAACTACCCGAAGATAGAATAGCTTGCTTATATCTTATTGATTGCCTCTAGAAAGCTTCGCCATTATTTCCAAGCCCATCCAATCATTGTATACACCGATCAACCATTCCGACAGGTCCTAAAACGACCTGAAGCATCTGGACGGTTGCTCAAGTGGAATATTGAACTGAGTTGGTTCGACCTAAACTTCCTACCCAGAAAATTGATAGTGGGAAAGAATTAGCTGATTTCATTGCTGAATTCACGATCCCTGAAGAGGATGTGGTAGATGAAGAGACCGACCCCTCAGAACGAATTTTGGAATCAAGCACCTGGAAGCTGTATACAGATGGTGCTAAGAATGATCAACGGTCCGGCGCCGGGGTTGTATTGATTACTCCTGAAGGACGATCAATTTACTATACCCTACGATTAGAGTTTTCCGCTACTAAAAATGATTCCGAATACGAGGCCCTGATTGCCTGGTTGAAACTCGCTAAGGAGTTGGGAATAACGACGTTGAACATTTTCTATGATTCTAAAATTGTTGTTTGTCAGGTTCGAAAGGAATTTCAAACAAAGGGACCTTGGCTCACAACTTACCTAGAGAAGGTAGAAGAGCTATTGGATGGCCTAAAACATTACAGCATATCCCATATCCCACGAGCAGAGAATCCAACGGCGGATAAGTTGGCCAAACTAGCTAGATCCAACAACCCTGAAGAAACATAAATGGTCCCGATCGAGATACTGGGAGTGCCAAGCATTGATTAGATAGAAGTTAATCCAGAACTGGAAACCGAGCCAGAGAAAGAGTCATGGATGACACCAATAAAGAACTTCCTGCTAAATGGGACACTCCCGACTAAAAATAGTGAAAAGTGTGTCGCTATTTGTAAAGCTCCAAGATATTGCATGAAAGGAGAAGTTTTTTACCAACAAGGATTCTCAATGCCCCTTCTCCGGTGCATAGCACACGACGACGTCAAACGTGTATTCAAAGAAGTACATGAAGGTGAATGTGGAGATCACACTGGAGGTCAAACATTAGCAAAAAAGATACTGTGGTACGACTACTTCTGGCCTACCGTAAATCGAGATGCAGTTGATTATTCACGACGCTGCCGTAGGTGCCAAAATTTTGCAAAGATTCCCAGTGCACCTCCTAGCCAACTCAACACAATGGTCAACCCGTGATGGTTCGCTGTATGGTGAATTGACATCATTGGGAGCCTTCCATTCGCCAAAGGCGGGGCAAAGTATGCGATCGTGGTTATGGATTACTTCATGAAGTGGGCAGAAGCTGAACCATTAACCACGATCACGACCAAGCGAGTGATTAACTTTGTTATTAGAAACATCATTTGCTGATTTGGGATCCCCAAAGTCATCATAACTGACAATGGAACCCAATTCGATAGCACCGAATTCAGAGATTTCTGCCAAAAATACAGAATCGAGAAGAGATACACTGCCGTAGCTCACCCACAATCGAACGGACAAGTCGAAGCAATAAACAAAATCATTAAGCCCATTCTAAAGAAGCAATTAGAACGAGCAAGAGCCATATGGGTCGATGAATTTCCCTTGGCATTGTGGGCCTATAGAATGACTTACAAATCAGCAACTGGCCATACTCCCTTCTCGCTTTCATTCGGATCAGAAGTAGTAATCCCAGTGGAATTGGAGGTCCCTTCTCACAGAATAACATACTATGATCCAATGACGAATAAAGCGCTACTTCTCGAGTCCTTGGACATGATTGAGGAAAAGAGAGATGAAGCAGACGTACGTGCTACGAGACGATGACACCAGGTTACTCGATACTACAACAAAAAGGTTCGGACTTGAACTTTAAAACTAGGAAACTTGGTACTGAAACGAGTCTTCCCGGCCCCTGTCTTCCTGGGCCCGAAATGGGAAAGACCGTACGTTATCCAACGAAGGCTAAACAAAGGAGCTTTCAAGCTACCGGCCGTCGAAGGCACAATTTCATAAAGCGTTGTGATTATACAAGCAGACATGGCCATTGACGTTCACTGATTTGAGAACAGACAGATTGGTTATTTCGAAGCACGTCCCATCTCCGATAAAACGCACTTCGAGAGGGAAAAATTTTGTCCTACTTTGTGACCAGGCCACATAGAGTCTAAGTACTTATGATCGAGTGCAATACAAAGTAAGGAATAGCTATTTGCGAACAAGAGAGTTGGAATGAACCAATAGACAAGGTTTAAGTTGAATGAATAATTCACATCGTCACAGTCCTAAGGCATATAGCTCGGGTCAAGGTCAATGGGTTGAGGTCATCGGCTCGAAGCTGTCCTCTCGTAACTAAAGGAGATAGCTTGTCCAGAATACCATGGTCGGCTCGGGTCGAGGGGAGCGTGACTCGATCCGCTCACTGCATAAGAGAAAATAAACTTTGGCTACTACAGCTCGTGAATAGCTTGATCCGATCCCTTCCATACAATTGAAAAACAAATCCACGTTTGAATCACGACCCAAAGAACACGGATCCGTGGACATGTGTCATGAACCGACACTGTAACCGCCTCTCACTAACTCACAAACCGACATTGTAACTGCCTCTCACTAACTCACGAACCGCTGTAAGATTTCAGGGATAAGCATCACGTCATCCCTTGACCCGCCTTCAGTTCATGCCTATAAATAACCCAAGACTTGTCATTTTAAGGGATCTTGAGGCACTCTAAATACTTTAAATCCACCATTGTCATAACTTCTTTTATTCAGATTGTATTCTGAATTGCTCAGTATAACTCTACAAATTATTGAGAGATACTTGTTTGTAATCGTGAGGTTGAGTGAATATCTGTAGTGCATTTGTAATCGATCAACTAGTTAAAGACATGTAAAGTGGACATAGGCTCATTAAGCAGAACCACTATAAATCGTGTGTGTCGATAACTTTTCTATTTGTTTTAAGATCATTATTCTTTACAATTATTCGTTAGTTGGGTGTTAGTACCACTTTTTGGTCTAACACTTTCGAATTGTAGTATCATTGTTTTTTTTTAATCCTTTAAAATATTGGGATTGAAGTCGTCGAAATTTCTCCTTGTTTAAAAAATAATTTAAAAACCATTTATCATATTCCAAATAGTTGGAAAATAATTTTTCATTCAATAATTAGAAAATCAGAAATACGATTTCTATCAAATTTGCAATCAAGTATTGTACAAATTCATGATTTTCAATGCTAAATTAAAAGTTTCATAAAATTATTTCAAACTGAAAAAAAATCGGGTTCTTATGAAAATAAACTTCAAATCATTTGAAACATTCTTGATTTCCAAATATATAAGACAAACGACATATTTCAAAATAACTTATGTTTAAAAAATAATTTATCAATTTCAAAATATATTTTTTTCAAAAAATATTAATTACAAAATAACATCATGCTCCCGCTGCACTACTCTTTCAAAATATTAGTTTCATAATAATTTATATTTCAAATTACACTCTCAATAATGACTTCCCAGTAATTGATTCTTATTAAACACCATAAGCTAAGCTTTGTGCAAACCAAAGCTCTGATACCAACTGTAACAACCTGCCTTTTTCAACCGCTTCAAGTCAGTAATTAAACCAACTTAAACCGCTCGAAATGACAGATTGTTATTTAGCTTATGGGCTTTAAACAGAATCAGACACAGAAATAAAAAAATAAAAAAAAACAATATCTCACAACTAAATAATTTTATACAAAATATTAGAGTTATACAATATTTTTATATAGCGGAAATACATAGATTTTAAAATTAAAAAAAGAGAAATAACTAAATCAAAAGCGAGCGCATCTTCACAGGTCTCTAACTTCGATAGCTGAAATCTTTAGATCTACAACACTCGGGTTTGACCAGAGCATTTCATGCAAAACACAAAACACACAAGCCAAGATTAACTTTATTCAAGTAAATTAACTTCAATAAAAGACTAAAATATAACAGTTAATCCTAACTATTATAAGCAGTTTCTAAACATTCGAATATGTGTCCAAACTGTCAAGAAATCATGGTCATCATAAAATTTTATCTGGAAGTCAAAGGAAGGCAACAAGGTATGACATGTTTTAAATAAAATACAAGTGTGCATACTAACGTATTTTAGGTTTATACAACAAGGCAAGATGAGTATATCAACATGTATGCTTCAATGTACATAACAGTGCATGAGAGATACATCAAGACAACATTATTAACATCATCGTTAACATAGTGACAAAGGTACAATGATAATATGAAATTGGATGGCAAAGAGACAATAGCAAAAGACAACCAAAAAGCTTGACATTAATAACAAACAAAACATCAACTATTATATTTCAATTTTCATTGACGTTAAAAAACTTGCATGAAGCATATCGTGAGTAAACTCACCTTGCGTGGATATGATGAAGACATGAAACAAATACCTACAATGACCAATCCTAAGCAACTAATTTCACTTGAAAATTCCCTTTTTTATTTTGAGAAGGAAGATGGACAAAATTTTTAGAAGAAGAGGATACCGTGAATTTTTAGGGAAGAGGAGGCTGATGAAGTAGAAAGAAATTTAGGTTTAGTTTTTGTATGCGGAGAGATGGAAGATCTAAAACTTATAGAAGACAATTGCAGGGAAGAGAAAAGAATGAGCATGGAAATCGAGAAAGATACCTGATTTATTTCTCTAATGTATCTTTTCATATTTGGTTAGTTATGAAGTAAATAAATTGGCTGACTAAGCACGAGGTGTCACTCTTATCAACATTTGTTTCTTATTCAAAACTCAAAAGAAAATTACATACGAAAAGAGAATAATGAAAAGAAATAAATGCATAATTAATGTGAATGCATAATTAGCAAATGTAAATTGACTAAATATCATGTAAAATCTCGTATGTTAAATTAATGTGTCAAAATGAATAATTATTGTGAATCGATTGCTAATTAACGTATACTTCACATATGGTAAGAAAACATGCCAATTTGTGTACATTTTATGCATTTGCTAATAAGATAGTAAATGCAATGAATAAGAAGTTGATTTGGTCACCTTGTTTTGTTTTTCTCCCTCACATACCCTAGTTTTATTACCAGTTTTTTTCCTTAATTTTTTCTCATGAAAGCTCCGAGCCAAAAAAACTAAACTTCTTCATCAAAAGATGTCCAATGTCAACAATCATATGCTTAAAGCGTGAAAAGATACAAGGCATAAAAAGGAATTCAGTATATCCATAAAAACCGTATATAGCAACACCCTTTTAAATAACAGCTGTTTTGGGAGTCTTTAATGGGGAAAGGGTTTCCGCCGCCACCATATTTCCTCTTTCAATTCTTCACCTCGTCTGTTCGTCTCTTATCCTTCGCCTCCCTGAATCATCCTCCGTTACCTTTGTCTCCTCAACCGCTGTTCCTTGTTTGTGCTTCCTGCTTTCATTTTACTTTTTCCCTTTCCTTTTTTCTTTTCCTGCATTCTATCGCCAATTTTGAGATCGCTTTTTCCTTAACCCTGTCGTGCCTTCTCGTACAGATCTGTACTCGGCTGTTATCCTCAATCGCTGATGCTCTTAAGCCCCTCTTAGATAGGGTTTGCTGGTTCAGCAAAGTGACTTGGTTGGTTTGCAGTTTTGTTTCAGATCTGGTTTTATTTGAGCTCGGGTTTTCTCTGCTAGTTTTTAAGTTCGCTTGTTTGTTTATGGTTGTTGCTTGCTTTGGTTAAGGGTCCAGTGCATCAATCTGCAGGCTCCCCTTCTTTTCAACCTTTTCTTCCATCTTCATGCTTATACTAGGCTAAATCCGACGATCTTTAACTTTTAGTCTTGCTTCAGATTTCGCTGTCTTACTCTGTTTCTTATCTGGAGTGCAGTTTTGTCTTCTACCACGACATGTACTGTGTCACGTCATTCGTTGACTGGTAAGCTATCTATCTTCTCCACAATAATGTGTTCATCACCTTTCGGTGGACTGTTGCTTGTGACTCGGCTTCATCAGACTATGGTATGATTGTGCTGACTTTTTGTGGTGTGGAGGTACTATGCGCATTTTGTGATGTCGGCTTGTTCTTATTTGCGATCTGTCCCAAGACTTGGGGGTACTGATTTTTGTTGATCACTGGGCTATCTCTTTGGAAGTTTGGATTCTGTCTCTGGTCGAATGGGAGCCTGTCCATGCCTTTACTGCTGCTTGCTACTGGGTTTTGCTGAGGCTGTTTGTCGGGTTGCCGGTTAACCTGTTGTCTCTGTTGATCTGCGGCTTTTTGGTTTATGGTGATGCTCAAGATTGGTGATAGGAATTCTGTTTAGTTTGTCTGTTCGGCTATTTCTATTTTGTTCTGTTCTTTGTTTTGTGATGCCTTTGCTTCGTGCAGATGTTGGGATATTTTGGTTTGTTTTATGTTTTTCCTTCTGTAATGGGTCCTGTAATGTTATGTTGTGTAATGGAAATTGTTTCTTGCTGAAAAAATAAATAAATAAATAAGAAGTTGATTTAATGCACATAACATGCTAATTTACGTGAGTTTTGAGGTTATATCTTTAGAAAAATAAGATATTACTTTTAGTACGTTAGTATGGGTTAACAAATCATGCTAATTACTTGCTAACTTGTGCATATGTTGCATGTATTTTTTCTTTTGAAAAATGGTTATTTATTTTGACATTATCTACGGATGTAATGAAAATTACTGTAATGACCTGCCTTTTTCGACCGCTTCAAGTCAATAATTAAACCAACTTAAACCGCTCGAAATGACAGATTGTTATTTAGCTTATGGGGTTTAACCAGAATCAGACACAGAAATCACATAATAAAAAAAACTACAATATCTCACAGCTAAATAATTTTATACAAAATACCAGAGTTATATAATATTTTTACACGGCGAAAATACATAGATTTTAAAATAAAAAAACATAAATAACTTAATCAAAAGCGAGTGTGTCTTCACAAGTCTCTAACTTCGATAGCTGAAATCTTTAGATCTACAACACTCAGGTTTGACCCGAGCATTTCATGCAAAACACAAAACACCCGAGTCTGATTAACTTTATTCAAGTAAATTAACTTCAATAATGTACTAAAATGTAAAAGTTAATCCTAACTTGTATAAGCAGTTTTGTAAACATTCGAATATGTGTCAAAACTGTCAAGAAATCATGGTCATCATAAAATTTATCTAGAAATCAAAGCAAGGCAGTAAGGTATGACATGTTTTAAATAAAAAACAAGTGTGCATACTAACGTATTTCAGGTTTATATAACAAGGCAAGATGAGTATATCAACATGTATGCTTCAATTTACATAATAGGGTATGAGAGATACATCAAGACAACATTATTAGCATCATCATTTACATGGTGAAAAAGGCATGATGATAATATGAAATTTGACAGCAAAGAGACAACAAAAAAAGATAACCAAAAAGCATGGCATTAAAAACAAACTAAATATCAACTATTATATTCCAATTTTCATTGATGTTGAAAAACTTGCATAAAGTAAATCGTGAGCAAACTCACCTTGCATGGATATGATGAAGACAAGAAACAAATATGGACAACGACCGTTAACATTTAGGGGAGAGGAGGCTGATGAAGTAGAAAGGGATATAGGTTTAGTTTTTTACGTGGAGATGAGGAAGAAAATCTAAAATTTATAGAAGACAATTGAAGGGAAGAGAAAAGAATGAGCAAGGAAACTGAGAAGATACGTGATTTATTTCTCTAATGTGTCCCTTCATATTTGGTAAGTTATGAAGTAAATAAATTAGCTAACTAAGCACGAGGTGTCATTTTTATCAACATTTGTTTCTTACTCAAACTCAAAAGAAAATTATATAGTGAAAGAGAATAACGAAAAGAAATGAATGCATGATTTATTATCTGATGCTAACTATTAGAAAGTTATGTGACTTTTCAAATTACAAAACATATAATATTAAATTTTAGAATTTAAGGAACATACACAATTGGATAGACAATAGTACGACAGAGAAAATGGCTAGAAATACACACAGATAATGTTGACAGTTTTACAGATTTTTTTGTCATTTTTTCTCTTTTGAATATAAACAAGAGTATATAGAAGGGAAGGAAAATGTGTGTATATATATGTATGCATATGTGTGTGTGTGTGTGTGTGTGTGTGTGTGTGTGTGTGTGTGTGTGTGTGTGTGTGGTGATTGTTTGTTTTTGGGAAAAGGATAATGGGAAACAAAAGGGGAAAGGAAAAAAATAAGAGGATGGAAACATAAGGAATGAGAATACATAAATGAAATAAGATGCATGAAAATAGAATGAAGAGAGAGAAATTAATAGAATAAAGGGTATTAAATTAGTAGAATGAAGGAAAGAAATAAATGCACTATTAGTGAAGAAATGAAGTGGAGAGAAAGGAGGCAGTGAATTTGGGGAAAGTAGAAAAAGAAGGGGGTAAGGAAATAAACTTGCATGAAATGTGAATAAGCAAAGAAATTATGTGTATAATTTATTTGATTATTAAAGTGAATATTAATTTTCGTCAACTATGCTAGGTAAAACGTACATTGTGTTTAGTTGCCACCTCATTTCGTTACAATTTCTCTTATACAATTTGAACTGGAAACACTAACTAATTTATTATCAATTATCATAAAACTTCTATATTAAAGTTTTTAAACAAAATAACAATTCAACTACTATTTTCTTTTATTATTAATAGTTTGAAGTTAATAATTACAAATATACGTACAATTTGACAATAATTTCAATTGTTAGAAATCGCCATTTATCTAATTACAAATTGTTGTTTATTAGAAATAAATTTGAAATCGTTTATGAATAACATCATTAAATTTATTTTGAAGCCACTTTAAATTCAATAATTAAATTTTATTCAACAACTTAAATGGTCGGAATTTATAGGATCACTATAACAAAACAACAAATTTGGCATACAAGGATGCAGAGATAAAATACAGTTTAAAACCATATCAAATTTGGTAGTTCTCACATCCGTATCAAACCACATTTTGCGATCCACACCACCCTAAACACCTTAAATCTGACCATCCATCAGCAAAGCTCTGGATCGATTAATTTGACACGACTTCTGGCCGAATCGAATGCGTATCATATTGTGCATACCTTTTGATCACTTAGAACAAAAATTTCGGCCGCTCCCCTTTCCCTCTTTTTTACTTCAGTGGTGACCGAAAACCCAAAATCGGGTTTTCGGTCACCATGCCTCCATATTACAGAGACGAGTCGCCCTCTCCTCTGACCGAAACCGAGCAACCCCAAGTCCCTAGCCCTCCTTCGACAGCAGGTATGTGTTTCTGATTTTATGAAAATCGTTCTTTTTATTTGTCTGTAAGGTTAAAAATGGAATGGAATTTGAGATGTTAATTGTACTGAAGTGTGTCAGTATGTGTTTCAATGAATTGTGTTGTGCATGCCTGATAGTAGGGCACTAGTTTAAGGATTTTAAATTAGTTCAGTCACAAGTTCTAGTTTTACTGTGACAAGTTCAAGTATAAATTAGTGTATTTTTATTTGTTTTCCCATTGGTATGTATTATCTGAAGGATTTTAAATTCTTTTTGGTAAGTAAATGCAAGTTGTTATAGTTTGATTTTCACACGATTGCTACTTTGTGTTATAGTGTTGTCATACTATATCATACTCTGTAATGATTACTCTGTTTTGAGAGATAACAAGTTTACTGAAAATATATTAACAGGTTTGCTGAAAATTTGGAAGATGGATGATTACTCGACTTTCTAGTTAAGAATTTAATGGGCGATCCACCAGGTTGATGCAATTTAGCTCACATGCAGGGTCACTTATCCATGCTTATTAGCTTTATTCAAGTGTCAAATGTTGCTTCACTTAACCTTAGTAAAAAGCTGCTTTCACTAGCAACTTTCACCTACTTTGTAGCAAAGAATGTCTAGTGTAAGTTGCACTACATAGTCTGCTTCAAAGAAATTGAAAGTTGCAAGCGAAAGCAGCTTTTTCCAAAGGTTAAGTGAAGCCGCATTCGACACTTGAATATAGCTAATAACCATGGATACCTGACCCTGCACGTTAGCTAAAATGCATCCACCTGGTGGATCACCCAGTAAATTCTTAACCAGAAAGTCAAGTATTGAAGACATTCGAAGATGATGATTTTTTAGACATTGGAGCAAGTATATATATTTTTACACTTCTACGTGTTGTTTGCACTTGTACGATGCCTTGTTAAAACCATGTCCATAATTATTGTGCGTATATGGTAGTTTAATTTTACTCTTACACTTGCATATGTATTGTGTCCATATGTATTGTGTGTAGCCAGAAATTTGGACCTTAAAATGCTGGTTTTGTCCGAGATTATTTCTCTTTGATCAACAAGAGTCCATGATTTTGTAGTGGTTGCATAGCAGAGATTTAATGGTATTTAAGCACAACAAGAGTCCATGTACTAAGTTGTTACTACCATAGTTTTGGGTTCCTATCCACTACTGCAACGAATTTAGGTTGTCTAGACTGAAAACAAATTCTTACCTTTTGTAACTGATATTCAATGCATAGGTCCTCCGCCGTTTGGATTTGTCATGGTTTTGGGATTATCTGATAGCGCTTGATGATGCTTGAGATTGTTACTTGATCCATAGTGCTTCCATTGATAAGAAGGGCCTAGTTGTAAGGATTCAAGAAGGAACGTGCCAAGTATTTTACAAAAGGAAAGGAGGAAAATAGACTGATGTGGAAGCCACGTGAGAAAGGTAAATTTGTATTCTCTTATTTACTTATTTATGACCTTTATTAGCCCGATTTATGCAAGCACAGTCCTAACTTTTGGATAGTTGAACACAAAAGTTGTATGTATTTTCTAAGTTTTAGTGGTCGCTTTTAAGTTGCACATTAGTTACACTCAGGGACGGAGCTAGGATTCAAACATGACCCGAACAATAAAATTACTTCACGATATGAACACTGTAATCTTTTTAATAATTAACACTAATGACATTATGGCCATAATATAGTGAAATGCTTGAAAACACTAAAAAAAGCTAACTCCCATTTTTTTTGAAAAGGTAATTTACTTCAAAGTTTGCTCAGTCTTTTGTATTCTTTCATTTTACATAGGTTTGTAATCTAATAAATAAAAGGAAAGAGTATGAGTACACAAAAAAGTATTTGGAAAATGGAATAACAAATACAGGTGGATTAAGTAGTGAAGCAAACCGAACTTCCCGGTCGGCCTAGACCGAACAAGAAGGCGGATTACTTTGAGAACAAGACTAATCGGAACACAAACAGAAGAACATTTCATTGCTTATTCCAACAATTTACATCAGATTACAAGAATATACAGAGTATGAATAAATAATATACATTCGATAAATATCAGAGATTGACAAATTACAATGCAGCGGAAAATAATACAAAACACAACTGAAAGAGATACACGGATACAGAGCTTTCCGAATATCATTCCAGCTGTAAACCAGGATCCAGTGAATATAAATCTGCAAAACCAAAACTACTAGCTGCCCGTATGGAAAATAGGGGCACCCAGAGTTTAGGTTAAAACAATAAAGTCCAGGGCAGTCAAAGGACTGGTGTAAGAACTAAAACAGTTATTTAAAACTTTACTTTAAAGTTCGATAAATCAAGGGACCACGCCGTATAACACGGAACGGGTTTTAACCCCAAGAACACCGGTGCATATAACAAAAAGCGCAATACTAAATAAAGAAAATGAAGCTATTATAAGACTCAGGTCCCATCACACAATGCAACGCAAGCCGGAGGATAGAGTTTTACCTTATAATAGCCAAACATGTTTGGTACGTTAAAACAAATCATTTGATACTATTATAAGTGCATAGTGTATAAAACAACTTCAAATATAATGTATCAATCCAAGACGACATGAGTACCATATATCATGTCGCCAATACTAGGCTCTATAATCAAAACCGCAATTGTCACATATGGGAAGTTGGATTTCCATCTGTGAACCAAGGGATCGTCCTTACTGCTTCGAGACGCTCTAGCCCGTGTCTGAGGCAAGTACTCAGTCAAGCCTTTGGATCATCAGGGCCTGTCCACTCGATATGGATTAAAATGCCTGAACACTACGTTTCCCTACCTATAGGGCGCCAATCTGGTCTGTATAAAGACCATACCATCCATCGGCCCCGCGGTGCCGATATATCCGAGGCGCCTCGCTATTCATCATCCACATAAGTAAAACGTTTGGGCGTGCAAAACCCAGACACCGCTCTTAGCTAGAAGAAACGCATGTCCTCCCTGATGTCCTCTCCCGTTTCTAGTTCACACTGAGGTGTGAGGCTCGCGAATTAACGCTACACAAAGCTATGTTATATTAAAGCCGTGCTTTGATCATCAACCACAAGACTCTGCTTTTCAACAGAAGCCTTAATCATTTGCATCTTAGCATGCCACACAGGCAATTCACACTATGCAAACGATGTCTACCAATCACACAGAATGAAATCCGATGTCAGACACACATCCATTTACAAGTTCATCCTGGGTCTGAACAAAACCGGAGGCACCTTATTCCTCGTCCCGTATGTCCAATACAGGAGAGAGGTCCTCGCATATCCGGTCGATCTCCAAGTATGTCTGCAACGATCACCACTTATTACCTTGTCTTGGGTGTACAGTCCAATCAAGACATCAATAATCATCCAAACGATGTAAAGACCTCCGGTCTTCAACCACTGTCTTCATCCTCGACATATCTTCAAATCAATTATTCAGAATGGGATAAACCCGATCTTTCTGAATAACTCGCCTATATAATAAACAAGTGCTATAAAAACACAACATATGCCTCATTCCAATACAGAATATTCCTTTATTCAATTATTCTTATACTTTGGGAAAGGTTCCCATTAATTTTATCAACGATAAATTCTTTAAATTTATTCTTTGATCTTCCTTTGGATATCAATTCAAACCAAATTATGGTTTATCCAAACTAGTCGGGATTAGCGATCCTTACCGAAGTAATCATGTGTTTAATTTCCCAATCCCAACCTATTCATCCCATGACACAAAACTGGTAATACTTCATATCTAACACCACAGTGTTATCGGTAAATTAAATTACCATTTTATGTTCAAATCTAATTAAAGATTTAACTATCACCTGGACTAAAACTGGTAGTACTCCAATCTCGATCATTTCTTGAATTTGATAATTTTAGTTATCAAATTCACCTTTCAATCTAATTAAAGATTTGTTAAAACTCTAATTCAGTTTTAATTTCCAAAAATCATTAGTTAGTGATTTTCTTCAAAGTTAAGAAATTAATCATATCTTTAACTGGGTTAAAGACTAATGTCATTTAAAACACAACTCACGATAAACCCAAAATCTAATTCCATTAACAATGGAATTTTCATGGAAAACAGATCGATATATACAATCGATATAAACTTCCATATCCAACCGATAATAATATAAATGGAATAACGGCAAAGCCTTTTAAATTCCATATATAGTAACAGCATTCCTCCATAGAAGTTCACTTCGATTATTACCAAATCGAATTCCATTCAATTCAAATTTAATATGTTAAATTGGAAAACTTTACTTTGGAAAATCTCCTTTAAATCTTAACAAAAGATTTATAAATTCCAAATCACATTTCACTGTAAATCAGGTTAAAGAATGAATGTCATTAAAAACACAGTTCACGATAAACCCAATTCACATTCCATTTCAATATCCAATTAAATGTTAATTTATTGGTAATTCTTCTCTACATCTTAATTAAAAGATTTATTCTTTTCACACGGGGTTTAAGAACAGTGTTACTGAAGACCCCATCCCATCAGTCTCTAACTGTAAATTAGTAAGAGAACAATTCCCGAAGTATTAATCCCGAAGGCCGAAACCAACATCAGATCAACACCCAGGAAACCATTCAACTTAGCTAATCTCCAGTTAGTTTCTAATTTTCTTAAGACCATTGGGTTTAAGAACAGTGTTAGTGAAGACACCGTTCACGACAAACCCAAAATCCCATTTGATATTAAATACCAGGCTCTGAATAGAAAATATATCGGCTTATATTCAATATCAAATTCTGAAATCAACAAATATCGTATTGGATTAATGATATATATATCTTCCAAACTCCTCCACAATATCCGTATAATCATGGAATCCCATATCGAAATATCCCGAAGATAATTTTGATTTAAATCCATTCCAATTCATATATTGGAAATTCCGGTTATTTTTAAAACCATTTCAAATCCAGTTTATTTATTTAAAAATATTGGATTATAATTCTAGTTCATAACTAGTTCATTTGATAAAAATATATTTTTATCTTTTCAAAAATGGAATTTTTCATCCCAATTCTTTCCAAATCATTTATTATGATTTTACACAAATTATTGATATCTTTAATAATTTTATCAAGGCCCGTATAGCCGATTTCCATAAACGGTCATCGAACTGCACTCACAGCGACCTTTTCCAAATTTGATTTGGACATAATTCCAAATCCAACCGTTATATTTCAAATCTCTGGCATTCGTTAGGAAGCTCTTTTCGATATGAACCCAACGGTTCCGGTTTTAGGAGAATCCGACAGTCGAATCTCCCGTAATGTCCGTTTGAAGTCAATGGTCGAAATTCGCGAACTGCCGTGGCGTGGCGCATTCTATTCAGGCCATTAAATTATATATATAATATATATTTCGTCGATTTCCATTTAAAACATATTTTATAAATCATTTATAAATTCGTTTTAAAACGATTTCAACTTCATTTTCAATTTTAAACCAAAATTGAATATTCCTTAATAAATTCATTTTAAATTCGTTTTAAAACGATTTCAATTCCATTTCAAATTTCAAATCAAATTTGAATATTCCTTATCATTTTAATATTAAATGATAATATTTTCAAAATATCAAATTTTTGAAATCACTTTTCGATATTCATTATAAAATGAATAAAATCGACAAAATTCCCGTTCGTTTTAAAATGGCGTTTTAACTACTTAACACAGGTTCACATTTCAATATTCACTGAATATTATTTTAAAATATTCGTTAATTCTGAACTGGAATCAGACACAGTCAGTTACCATATAATTTTATTTATATGGATTTCATTCACACATGTACATAACAATAATCAAACACAGTCAACCATCATTTAAAGTGCATTACACAACTGCATAAGCATTAAATATAAATATTTAACGCTTACACCAGTCTGTCAGCCTATCGATTGACATACAACTACACAATTGGGATCAGTGTACATCAAATATCATCCCAATACCCGTGTGAGGTTTAAATCAACAAACACAGATTTTATTTGTGCAGTTGGGCGATGTGTAAAATATATCATCCCAATCAATATCAGTCAAATGGGTGTACATAAACAAATCATCCGATTTGTAAATGAATATTTATTTTATTCATATACATGTTAAAAATTATATTTTTAATGATAAAATATTTATTTCAACACATGAATATTTTATACAGTCCATTATCACATCACAAACAATTTTCACAACACAATCAAGTCTTCCATGGTCTATGGTCGACGGGGAGCAGTTCATTTATGCAGTTATAAAATAAATAACTATACAGAAAAAAATTTAGTGAGAAGTTCTCGCCTTTGGGTTCCACACCGTCATTCTTTAGCGGACGACGGTTTGGATTTGTCTCCGCACGTTCTATTCTTCATCGTATCTCCAACGAGATCTATTTCACGCGATTTATATTAAAAATCATATTTTTAAAACCGCTACTATATATATAAAAAATTTATTTTTATTTCAAAACCATATATATATAAATCGTATTTTCACAATGCTACTTCATATATATAAAAATTATATTTTTATATCGCTACATATAATAAAAATCGCATTTTTATTATATAGCTACATATAAAAAGATCACATCTTTATGCTAATGTTATATATATAAAGATCAAATTTTTATCATTTCGCTGTATATATAAAAATCAAATCTTTATTAGCTATTCATATATATAAAAATCAAATTTTTATCTTCTAAAAATTATATTTTTACATGACTAAAAACCATAAATTTTCCTAACTAAAAATCAAATCTTTTCATGTATAAGAATTTAATCCTTTCATGTATAAAAATCTAATCTTTACACTAATAACAAATCTAATCTTTTTATTCTTTACATATATAAAAATCCTATTTTTACTTACCTTCATTAAAAAAACATATTTTTATATGCTATTCATATAAAAATCATACCTTTATTTTATTGAAAATCAAATCTTTCTATATTTCAATATCAAATCTTTTCATCCTTTGTAAATAAATAAAAATCGTATTATTATTTTTTTCTATGTAAACAAATCAAAATCGAATTTAATTATCCTCTATAAACAAAATCAAAATCGAATTTAATTATCCTATGTAAACAAAATAAAATTCGAATTTAAAACATACCGCGGAAATGGGTGGCTCGCTGACTTGCTGGGCTTACTGGGTTCGGGTCTTGTCAGCATCGAAGGAGGAAAGCGAGATGGTGGTGGAGCGACAGTCTGGTGGAGGAAAGGAAGAGGGGCGAACGGAAGGGAGGGTCATCGTTGAGGTGGGGGTTGCGATCGAAGGGGGAGGTGGCTGTCTCGATTTGGGCACGGGGTGGGTAATCGATTGGAGGAGGGGCACATAGAGAAGGGGATGGCGAAGGAGGCGAGCGACGGCGGTGAGGAGGGGCCTCCGGCGGCGGTAGCGCTGCCTGGAAGGGGCGACGGGGTGGATTCGAGGAAGGGGCGGGTTTTTGAGTGCTTTGACCGTGAAAAGTAAGATTGACTGTATATTAGGGTTGGACAGAGATTTTAGGGATTATATATAAATATAATAATATTATTTAATTCGAAAAGGTAGGGTTTTGTATTGAACTCCCAACCGAACCCAACGACTATCGCCCCTAGCTAATTACACCCATTCCGAACACAATGAGATATGTATCGTAAGCCAGTTCAGCTGTTTCGATCAGTTTTCATTTAAATTACAATATAAATCAATATATATTTAATTTGAACATACATTTCAATTTATTGGGGCCACATACGGACTCCAAAAATTCCAAAAAAGTAAATCTGGCTATGTTTTGATGATACGGTCCTAACAAAACTAATTTCGTCGAATTTGGAGACCGTTTGAAAAGCGGTCATTTTCCAGTCGATTAAATTCAAACTGAAATTACCAAACACGTTTAAATCCACCACGCTCACATATTGATTCCAAAAATTATGAAAATTAGAATCCAGCAATAATTTGACATTCCAGATCCGACAAAGTGGTCCCGTCAAAAGCGGAGGTTGTTTGCAAAATCGCTGTTTTTAAGGCTATATTTCCATAGCGACTATTTTGAATTTTCAATTGGACATAACTTTTTACTTCCGCTATGAAATTTTGATTTTTCGAATTCGTTGGAAAGATATTTTCAAACAGATTCGAATATTTCTAGTTTCACTAAAATTCGGTTTATTTTGAATCCTGTACATTCATTTGAAATTTGAAATCGAATTTTCAAACTACCACGCCATTTCCAATTCCTTTTATAATTAAAATAAATATTTATATTCTAATTTCGATTTAAATAAATTTATACGTTCTAATTCTATTCAAAATATTTTTCTTGTCGTTATTATTTAAAATAAATCATTTTAAATATCCAAAATTCATTAAAATTGCCAAAATAAAAATTTCATATTGGTTCTGATTTTCCGGGTTGTTACAAGTAGCCTAATGTGCAGTGTTTTTATTTCGAAAATACTTACCTAGGCTATAGCCCTAGTAGTCTTACCTTTGCATCCGTCCCTAGTACTTACACGTACATCTCAGTTGGTCGTTTTTAAGTTCGAGCATCATTCAAATCAACCTTTCGCTTGTGGCCTTAAGTCGTGCAGACTTAGAGTTTAGGCACTGTGATCAACACTATAAGTGTTTTTACTCAACCCCTGTCACTTGCAGTGGAGTTAGTGCGATGGTCGAATTTTGCCTTTATATTTATAACCACTCGACATCCCTGAAACATGGGTTGGTGGTCGGACACTCGAGTTATAAGCATTCAGATTGGATGTGTAAATTGATAGTATTTTTCGCCTGTATGTGTAAATTGATCGTATCACAACTATCGTACTACGGATAAGAGAATACCCAAGAATATGAGAAACCAAGAGACTTTGATTGATGACGTAAGGTCTTTTTTGTTGAGGGCCAGAATTATCCAGAGTCTCACAGCGCTATACCTATTTGCAAAATTTCTAGTCCGAACTGATATTCAGTGTTATACCTTTTGTAACTGATATTCAGCGTTATACCTTTTGATTGACTACGCTTGTTTGAAATTCGTGCACTTATTCACTTGTCTATATATGATCATTGTCATGTATTTCTGTTGTGCCATGTCTTTACTGGCCATGTTTTACTACTAATTCATGTTATACATGGAATTGTTTCGTGTTGTCGCCATTACGGTTTCGTACTTGAATTTTGTGTAATGAGTGGTTTGGTGTAACACCCCGCCTCCGCTAGGGTCACTCACAAAGGAATGCACTAGCTTTAGAGGGGCATTATTGGTAAACATGCACAGAAATATCACAAGACAGAACATATAAAATAGTGGAAGTAAAATCAAACTTTCATAAATTCCATAATTAAGGTCTAAGCCTTTTACATCAGAGTACATCAAAACCTGTCTTGCAATAGTAAAGAAGCATAAAGACTTTTTAATAAATTATTCCCCAAGTAAAAATAGTAAAGTAGCCATAGCCAAGAGAAGTCCAAGCCATCCATGATGACCTTCAAGCAGAAGAAGTCCGAACTAAACAGCATTGTTTCCTCCTTGAAACCTGGGGGGGGGGGGGAACGGAAGAAAAGAGGCGAAACAAAACGGGTCAGTCAAAAAGACCGAGTAAGTCCTATCTACTTCCAGTATAAAAACAGGTAAGGGTAACATGACATGCATAAACTGAAAGTAAACATAAGGATAACTACAAGATAGATAAACCAGGGTAGCCGGTTGAACTACTGTGGCAAGGTAAACTAAGGTATCATGATAAACTACGGTGTTATGATAAGTCAAGGTATCACATCGTCAGATTTCTATCGAGTACATTATCCCAAGGTATCTACCCCGTTTAACATCCCACGGTATCTATTATGTATATTCTTCCTAGTTCTAACATGTATATTTGCTCTGCACCTCTCGTACTAGTATCCCTACCCGCGTCATGTGTTAACCATGAATGTCCCTTGCCCCATGTCATGAAATGGCCCATGTCAACCTAATATATCGCATATATAGGTTACTCAAATCATATGTTTCTTTCCATGTATATAAGTTCAGTCCTTGAAATCGTTTGGGCTGTCACCCTTGTTCTAGCTAGGCTCTTCCATATGAATCATCGTTTGAACTACTAGGACTTACGCCACCTAGCACCACTAGGGATTACGCTTACCTATTGCACGCTTTCGTATTTCGGTTTGGGTTAAACCACCTAGGCCACTAGGGATTACGCTAACCCTCAACCGCGCCCTTTTTCCCACGCATTCATCGTGAATCGTTTTTCTATAACTGTATGCACATGTATCACATCGTGCCATCCGAGTCCTGTCACAGGGCAAAACAAGAAATACAGGACTCGGTCGGGAGCTTTAGATTTATCTGCCGATGCAGATACCAAGGTCTGCTTTTCTGCACGTGGCTATGGTCCCACGAGACCCCTCCCTCAACTAGTGAAAGGCAACACAAGAGAAAATCTTGCATGAGAACTACACTCCGGCCAGCCCACATCCTACGGCCTACCTCACCCATAATTAGATAGCAATTATGGTCTGTTGGGTGTTCCCTGCCTTTCCGTACGTACACACTTGACTCAAGATGGTAGATGATCGACGAACTTGCTATCTAGGGCACTATCATGTATTCGTTGACTCACTGCTATCCATCCCAGTCTTTAGGTCGCTCGTATAGCAACCAAGGCATACTCTTGGTTCTTCTAACGCAGACCTTAACCTCTTGTGAGCCCAGGATGATCATCTGCGACCTCACAGAGGGATACCAAGAATATCCTCACGTTCCCCGAAGCCGCTGCTTCGTTACCCAGTTCGCTGGAGCCTTTATCTAAATCAGATAGCCTTCTCCTACACGTATACTTAAACGATGACCTACCGTATCGGGTCACTCATCTATCTAAGAAGTGGTCCACATTTCCTTGACTAAGAATTATTACTTAGTTTCCCTTAACTAAGGTTTACCACTTAGCCTTATTTCCATTATCCTTGTTAACTATGGTTATTTACCTAATCCTCCGAATTAGGGTTTATCTAATGGGTTAAGTGTCACTTAAGTTCACAACTTAACCCGTCTACAAAACATGTCGAAACTGGCTAAGTATCCAAGTCCAAGACTTAACCCTACAGACCATGTGTCAAGTTGGTTAAGTATATCAAGGAATCCATGACTTAACCTCGTCTAATTATCATTTTAGATTGGTTAATTATATAAATTAACTTGACCTTGTCATCAAATCGGTCAAGCGTATTCAAGTGATTCGTGACTTAGCCTTATCATGTTTTCACGTTAGATTGGTTAAGTATAGATTAACTTAACCTCATCAAATTAACGAGTTAGATTGGTTAAGTATAGGTCACTTAACCTCATCAAATCATCGTGTTAAATTAGTTAAGTGTTTAACTTAACCCCATTAAATTACCAAGTTGGATTAATTAAGTCTAGGCTAACTTAACCCCATCCGATTACCATGTTTAGATTAGTTAAGCCTAAACTTAACCCCATCCATTAACTGTATTATACGGTTAAGTGTCATTAAGAAAATTTACTTAACCTTATCACGTTATCGTGTTGGATTGATTAAGTGTTGGTTAACTTAATCCCATCCACTAGTCATATAAAAATGGTCAAGTGTCATTAGGCAAATCAAGTTACTTAACCTACCCAAGCTTATCATGTTTTGTTAAGTATCATTAGCCTAATCAAATTACTTAACCCATTTGTCCATATCATATTTGGTTAAGCCTCATTAATCAAATTAACTTAACCCTATTATGTGGCATTAATTTAATTAATGCACCCTCAACCTCTCACATTAGACCTTGTTGTGGTTACTAGTTAAGCCGGGCGGGTCCGGGTAGATTTACACCACAACCTAGTCTAACCTCGGGTCTTAAGCGCGACATGACCAGATTCTCACATTGGGTCCTATTGTTTGCAACTACTAGTTAGGCCGGTCGGTTCCGGGTAGTTTTACGTTGCAAACTCAACCCAACCTCGAGTTGGCCATACTTATATTATCTAAGTTCATCATGTTTCCAAAACATGTTACAAGTTTTCAAGCATTTGGGTAGACCTAACTTAATAGGTAAATTCCCAAAGGGTAGACCTAACTTAATAGGTAAATTCCCAAGCTCATGTTTTTATGCATACTTACATGTCATCTTCCATGTTATCTTTCAAGTCATATTTTCAAGTATAAACACATGTCATATTCAAGTTAAGATTTTGCGACATGTTCATGTTTATCTAACTACCCAAAATCGTGTTTTCCCAATGCAAGCAAAGCGAGTCAACATAGTAAGGATACTATGTCACATATTGGTCTCAAAACATGCATGATGCCAAAAAGGGCTTGGCTTCCACATGCATAACATCATAAAGGGATTGGCCATAAACATGCATAGTGTCATAAGGTAATTTGGCCACAAACATGCATATTATCAAAAGGGGTTTGGCCATAAACATGCACAACTTAAAAAGGGGATTGGCCATGAGCATGCATAATCTCATAAAGGATTTGGCCACAAACTTGCATGTTAGCATAAGGGGTTTGGGTTCATAAACATGCATAAGCCCCAAAATCTTGTCTTTGCCAATGTTTCACAAGTAAAGTGGTTCCTAAAGGTTCATGCTAGCATTTCATGCATAAAGATCCAAACTTGCAAGTTAAACTAGGTTATGCATAGCATGAGAGGCATGATTAAGTCACTCACATGGCCTAAGATCATAAATATGAACACAAGAGGCATGGTAAGGTTCATATAGGTTCGCATAATCATGTTTAGTCTCATTTTATCCCATGTCATTATCAAAACTACCGTTTCCATCTAAAAGTAGCTAGAACTTACATAGTTAGGCCTAGGGAAAGAAGCATGAATCATCTTGGCTAAGAAAGGTGCCTCCTTTGTTGAAGAATCGTCATGGAACTCGCATAGCAATGTTGATTTGGCCTTGATTTGGTGTAGCAAGCTTGCACCTTTTGATTTGAACTCGATTTGAGTGCATAGGCTCTAGGGATTGGAGATGGAGGCCATGATCAAAATTGATTTTGGCAGCACTTAGTTGCTAGGTTTGATTTTTTTAGGGATTTAGGTTAGGTTTAGGGTCTTTTTATAGAGATTAGGATAGTTTTAGGCCATAGGATTAGATCTAGGATTAATCTAGACCACAGAAATCGTCACAGGCCCATCAGACCAGACCAAGACTGCATCCAGGTGCACCAGGCCACAAAACACGAAATTGTGTTTTGGACCCAGTCGACAGCCCTGTCGACTTGGGGTCCAGGGGTGTCGACAGCCCTGTCGACTCCCCTGTCGACATGGGCTTTGGCGGGAAAATTCCCGCCTACCCCAAAACTTGAACTTCCTAGGTGATTTTCAAACTTGAAAACCCTGAAAACTTCGACGGACCATAACTTGGTCATACGGACTCCGATTCTCGAAAACTCGGACTCTATTTCGCGTATTTTTCCGAGACGAACGCAATGGCATAGCCTGTTTCACTTGATTCAGAATTTAAAATTAAATTCTGTCTTGATTCTCATCTTAACCTATTATCGAGATACGGGTCGTCGCACGGAACACGGGTTGTTACATTCTCCCCTCCTTTTAGGATTTCGTCCCCGAAATCTCCAAGTTAGGAAGAACATATCCTACCATCCATCATCCATCTACTCAAAACATCATCCACAAGCAACCATTGTCCTTAGATGATTTCTAATGCTGTATGAATATATGCAAAACGTGTGTGTACATGTTCCTTAGCTAATGCTAATGATCAGGCCTGAATAATCTTTCTAATGCAAAGTATGTTTAGTGCCATGAATCCAACATGCATGCAAATAGCCCTAGTCATGTAAATACTATATGCGTGCACAATCATTCATTCATATGCAACATCCGCATGATAACACATTCGATTTCATCCATAAACAAGTATAAATACTCGTGCATATGCAATATGAAATGTGACCGAGTCGAGCTAATATCTAATGTAAATTCGCGCATCCACGAGCAACCACTTGCAACCATTTGCAACCATATCAACCATAACATGTTTCAAATACATGTTTACATCCATAGGGTTCTACCTAAGATTCCCTGAAACAGGGTCGAGAAGATAAACAAAACAAACTCCGTACGGGGTTTGTAACAGAGACAGGACCGAGAGGATATCCATAAAAGATAGCCTACAAGCAAGCTCAACAGAAAAACAGGGATCGAGGATATATTCCCAAAAGAGATATCATGCACGTATTTAGTCTTCAGTCTCCTGAGTCGCATTACCTTGAGCTTAGTTCCATCGTGCCTTGACCGCCCCTTTTACTTCACGATTTCGCAGCTTCTTATTTCCTGTTTCCATAACATGAGTTGGAACTCATTTCCTCGTCGCCTCTCGTTCCACTTGCACTTATTCTCCTTCTAGAATACTTGGCGCAAACAGGACTGCGTACACATTATTCCATGCGAGCCCTCAAAATTCACTAGTGAATCCTGGACCTTGTACCATAAGGTATTCCACGTAGAAAAACTTTCTCTTGAAAGTAAACAAGTTACCGTGCGCACTTACTAGGGTAATTCCCATAACCCATACATAATCGAAGTAAACCATCCGTCTTATTAGCGAACACCATTCGATCGGGTTTCTAATTTCCAACAAAGGCATCTAGGGATTCTAAGTAACTAATCATGACAGAACCCGAAAGGTTACACGATACTTCAAGGGTATTACCAAAGCAAGCCAAGAGTCTAACTACCCTCCTTCTAAAACCGAGAGTGGCACCCCTTACTGGATAACCACTTCATCCCTAGAATCCATCCATAACTTATAAACATAAGCATTATTTCCAAGCTCAACACTTGATATAGACATTCTCAAATCCAAACAAGCCATGAGTAAATGGACCGACCTTCCAATAGGACTTGAGACAAAAACGGGATCCTCTATTATACTAGTACTAAGGTGCAGAGGATCAACTACCGAAGCGGACTTAAAAGATGCGGCGATCAAAACAAAGTCCCGACGGGATGATAGAGAAGAAAAGCTAAACCTTTAACAAGATCGTTACCCTCTTTCTGAGGTACCCTAGAAATGAGAGCATACTATTGCCCTCCGAATGATCTTGTCCCTGTTCCATGATACTTAACTATCCGTCCCGTTTCACCATGCCAAAGGTACTCTCTCGTCATGGGTTTCATTGTTCATCTTTCTCCCTCCTTTTAGGACTCAGCCATACCAACATGTTGCTTATCCCTAAGCTCGTATCCTTTATCCTTGTTCTTACTATCCTTTCATGCATAACTCTGCAATGGTCTCTCGAGAACCACCTCCATCGTACGGGAAACACTTACGCAGCTAGAGAGACTAGTCGCAGTCAAAACCACTGTGACTACAGATGGAGGAAAGAAAGGAAAAGAGATTCAATCAAGGAAACAAGGATAATGCTAATGGCCTTTGGGGAATAGCCTTTTTCTTTTTAAAAGAAAATTTTCTTGAAAAATGCTTCTTTGTAAACGGTTTTTCAAATAATTTTCAGAAGGTCTTTAAATTTTTTTGCCCAGTCTAGTAACCTTCTGCTCTGATACCAAATGTAACACCCCGCCTCCGCTAGGGTCACTCGCAAAGGAATGCACTAGCTTCAGAGGGGCATTATTGGTAAACATGCACAGAAATATCACAAGACAGAACATATAAAATAGCGGAAGTAAAATCGAACTTTCATAAATTCCATAATTAAGGTCTAAGCCTTTTACATCAGAGTACATCAAAACCTGTCTTGCAATAGTAAAGAAGCATAAAGACTTTTTAATAAATTATTCCCCAAGTAAAAATAGTAAAGTAGCCATAGCCAAGAGAAGTCCAAGCCATCCATGATGACCTTCAAGCAGAAGAAGTCCGAACTAAACAGCATTGTTTCCTCCCTGAAACCTGGGGGGGAGGAAACGGAAGAAAAGAGGCGAAACAAAACGGGTCAGTCAAAAAGACTGAGTAAGTCCTATCTACTTCCAGTATAAAAACAGGTAAGGGTAACATGACATGCATAAACTGAAAGTAAACATAAGGATAACTACAAGATAGATAAACCAGGGTAGCCGGTTGAACTACTGTGGCAAGGTAAACTAAGGTATCATGATAAACTACGGTGTTATGATAAGTCAAGGTATCACATCGTCAGATTTCTATCGAGTACATTATCCCAAGGTATTTACCCCGTCTAACATCCCACGGTATCTATTATGTATATTCTTCCTAGTTCTAACATGTATATTTGCTCTGCACCTCTCGTACTAGTATCCCTACCCGCGTCATGTGTTAACCATGAATGTCCCTTGCCCCATGTCATGAAATGGTCCATGTCAACCTAATATATCGCATATATAGGTTACTCAAATCATATGTTTCTTTCCATGTATATAAGTTCAGTCCTTGAAATCGTTTGGGCTGTCACCCTTGTTCTAGCTAGGCTCTTCCATATGAATCATCGTTTGAACTACTAGGACTTACGCCACCTAGCACCACTAGGGATTACGCTTACCTATTGCATGCTTTCGTATTTCGGTTTGGGTTAAACCACCTAGGCCACTAGGGATTACGCTAACCCTCAACCGCGCCCTTTTTCCCACGCATTCATCGTGAATCGTTTTTCTATAACTGGGTGCACATGTATCACATCGTGCCATCCGAGTCCTGTCACAGGGCAAAACAAGAAATACAGGACTCGGTCGGGAGCTTTAGATTTATCTGCCGATGCAGATACCAAGGTCTGCTTTTCTACACGTGGCTATGGTCCCACGAGACCCCTCCCTCAACTAGTGAAAGGCAACACAAGAGAAAATCTTGCATGAGAACTACACTCCGGCCAGCCCACATCCTACGGCCTACCTCACCCATAATTAGATAGCAATTATGGTCTGTTGGGTGTTCCCTACCTTTCCGTACGTACACGCTTGACTCAAGATGGTAGATGATCGACGAACTTGCTATCTAGGGCACTATCATGTATTCGTTGACTCACTGCTATCCATCCCAGTCTTTAGGTCGCTCGTATAACAACCAAGGCATACTCTTGGTTCTTCTAACGCAGACCTTAACCTCTTGTGAGCCCAGGATGATCATCTGCGACCTCACAGAGGGATACCAAGAATATCCTCACGTTCCCCGAAGCCGCTGCTTCGTTACCCAGTTCGCTGGAGCCTTTATCTAAATCAGATAGCCTGCACCTACACGTATACTTAAACGATGACCTACCATATCGGGTCACTCATCTATCTAAGAAGTGGTCCACATTTCCTTGACTAAGAATTATTACTTAGTTTCCCTTAACTAAGGTTTACCACTTAGCCTTATTTCCATTATCCTTGTTAACTATGGTTATTTACCTAATCCTCCGAATTAGGGTTTATCTAATGGGTTAAGTGTCACTTAAGTTCACAACTTAACCCGTCTACAAAACATGTCGAAACTGGCTAAGTATCCAAGTCCAAGACTTAACCCTACAGACCATGTGTCAAGTTGGTTAAGTATATCAAGGAATCCATGACTTAACCTCGTCTAATTATCATTTTAGATTGGTTAATTATATAAATTAACTTGACCTTGTCATCAAATCGGTCAAGCGTATTCAAGTGATTCGTGACTTAGCCTTATCATGTTTTCACGTTAGATTGGTTAAGTATAGATTAACTTAACCTCATCAAATTAACGAGTTAGATTGGTTAAGTATAGGTCACTTAACCTCATCAAATCATCGTGTTAAATTAGTTAAGTGTTTAACTTAACCCCATTAAATTACCAAGTTGGATTAATTAAGTCTAGGCTAACTTAACCCCATCCGATTACCATGTTTAGATTAGTTAAGCCTAATCTTAACCCCATCCATTAACTGTATTATACGGTTAAGTGTCATTAAGAAAATTTACTTAACCTTATCACGTTATCGTGTTGGATTGATTAAGTGTTGGTTAACTTAATCCCGTCCACAAGTCGTATAAAAATGGTCAAGTGTCATTAGGCAAATCAAGTTACTTAACCTACCCAAGCTTATCATGTTTTGTTAAGTATCATTAGCCTAATCAAATTACTTAACCCATTTGTCCATATCATATTTGGTTAAGCCTCATTAATCAAATTAACTTAACCCTATTATGTGGCATTAATTTAATTAATGCACCCTCAACCTCTCACATTAGACCTTGTTGTGGTTACTAGTTAAGCCGGGCGGGTCCGGGTAGATTTACACCACAACCTAGTCTAACCTCGGGTCTTAAGCGCGACATGACCAACTTCTCACATTAGGTCCTATTGTTTGCAACTACTAGTTAGGCCGGTCGGTTCCGGGTAGTTTTACGTTGCAAACTCAACCCAACCTCGAGTTGGCCATACTTATATTATCTAAGTTCATCATGTTTCCAAAACATGTTACAAGTTTTCAAGCATTTGGGTAGACCTAACTTAATAGGTAAATTCCCAAAGGGTAGACCTAACTTAATAGGTAAATTCCCAAGCTCATGTTTTTATGCATACTTACATGTCATCTTCCATGTTATCTTTCAAGTCATATTTTCAAGTATAAACACATGTCATATTCAAGTTAAGATTTTGCGACATGTTCATGTTTATCTAACTACCCAAAATCGTGTTTTCCCAACGCAAGCAAAGCGAGTCAACATAGTAAGGATACTATGTCACATATTGGTCTCAAAACATGCATGATGCCAAAAAGGGCTTGGCTTCCACATGCATAACATCATAAAGGGATTGGCCATAAACATGCATAGTGTCATAAGGTAATTTGGCCACAAACATGCATATTATCAAAAGGGGTTTGGCCATAAACATGCACAACTTAAAAGAGGGGATTGGCCACGAGCATGCATAATCTCATAAAGGATTTGGCCACAAACTTGCATGTTAGCATAAGGGGTTTGGGTTCATAAACATGCATAAGCCCCAAAATCTTGTCTTAGCCAATGTTTCACAAGTAAAGTGGTTCCTAAAGGTTCATGCTAGCATTTCATGCATAAAGATCCAAACTTGCAAGTTAAACTAGGTTATGCATAGCATGAGAGGCATGATTAAGTCACTCACATGGCCTAAGATCATAAATATGAACACAAGAGGCATGGTAAGGTTCATATAGGTTCGCATAATCATGTTTAGCCTCGTTTTATCCCATGTCATTATCAAAACTACCGTTTCCATCTAAAAGTAGCTAGAACTTACATAGTTAGGCCTAGGGAAAGAAGCATGAATCATCTTGGCTAAGAAAGGTGCCTCCTTTGTTGAAGAATCGTCATGGAACTCGCATAGCAATGTTGATTTGGCCTTGATTTGGTGTAGCAAGCTTGCACCTTTTGATTTGAACTCGATTTGAGTGCATAGGCTCTAGGGATTGGAGATGGAGGCCATGATCAAAATTGATTTTGGCAGCACTTAGTTGCTAGGTTTGATTTTTTTAGGGATTTAGGTTAGGTTTAGGGTCTTTTTATAGAGATTAGAATAGTTTTAGGCCATAGGATTAAATCTAGGATTAATCTAGACCACATAAATCGTCACAGGCCCATCAGACCAGACCAAGACTGCATCCAGGTGCACCAGGCCACAAAACACGAAATTGTGTTTTGGACCCAGTCGACACCCAAGTCGACAGCCCTGTCGACTTGGGGTCCAGGGGTGTCGACAGCCCTGTCGACTCCCCTGTCGACATGGGCTTTGGCGGGAAAATTCCTGCCTACCCCAAAACTTGAACTTCCTAGGTGATTTTCAAACTTGAAAACCCTGAAAACTTCGACGGACCATAACTTGGTCATACGGACTCCGATTCTCGAAAACTCGGACTCTATTTCGCGTATTTTTCCGAGACGAACGCAATGGCATAGCCTGTTTCACTTGATTCAGAATTTAAAATTAAATTCTTTCTTGATTCTCATCTTAACCTATTATCGAGATACGGGTCGTCGCACGGAACACGGGTTGTTACATTTGGTATCTTCATGAATATGCATAAACTGTGCATATGATTCGTGCACACGTCAACAGTTAATTAGCATAATTATGCTCATCATTGCTTTGAAACATATAAATTTTGTACATTATGTATATCAGCATCTACCTTACTTATCATTGCTTTGATTTACAACAACGTACGTTTCATCAGCATGATCAACACGCTCAATCTTCCCGGCCTCCTGCAGATCTGTTTTTTCTTCCTTTAAGTTTTTGTTACTTTGTAATTTGATGAAAAATCCTGGACAGTTTCCTTTTATTGTATATGCTTTGTACACTACAACAAAATGACCTTATTACAACGTCCATTTTACAACGGGCACTGGCTGCCCATTGTAATAGAATACTATTACAACGGTCACTTTCTAAACCGTTGTAATAGATGCATGTACGACACCCTTTTACAACGGGCATAGACTGCCCGTTGTAATAGAATGTTATTACAATGGTTGTTTTTGGACAATTATAATAGATATCCTTTACAACGCTTTTTTTACAACGGGTAAAAACTCTACGTTGTAATAGAGTGTTATTATGACGATCATTTCAGGCCTATTGCAATAGATGTCAATTTCACAATGTTCACAAAATGTTCGTTGTAATAGATGTCTATTTAACAACGATCACAAAATACCTGTTGTAATAAGTGCCAATTTTCGACAGTCAATAGTTAATAATTAAAGTACTTCCGTAAAATTAGTACTGGTTATTATTTTTATTTAATAATTAATCATTAATCATGTATTATTAATTATTAACTATAATATTATTTTACTAATTACGAACCATTAATAATATTATTTATTAATAATTAATCATTAATAATATTATATTTAATAATTGATCATTAATAATATTATATTTAATAATTAATCATTAATAATAGTTATTGACAATAATGTTATTTTATTTATAACATCATTGTAAAAGTAATAATATCTACAACACCACAACAGGAAAATAGTGTGAAGGACAAAAATAACAAAAAATTATGTCAAAAGGACAAGAGGCAAAAATATTAGCCAAAAGGACAAAGTTTAGAGTAAACTATAAAATGCTAGTGCGCCCCTGAATTCCACTACCTAGTGTAAATTTGTCCTTGAGGATAAATTTTTTGTTGACCGTCCTTATGGATAAATTTTTGTTTGACTTTGTCCTTGTGCCTAAAAATCCCTATCTACAATGTCTACCCAAATAGCTGTAAAAAAGTTTTAGATAGTAAACTTACTAATCATTAATAATATTATGTTATTTATTGATATTTAATAATTATTAATATCATATTAATCATTTATAACTTATAGTACTTATTGATTATTAATAAATAATCACTAGTTACTAATTATTATATATAATTAATAATTATTATTTTTATATTTAATAATTAATGATATTTAATTATTAATAATTAGTAAATTAATTACAGCTGTTTTCTTCCCAATGTAACAGATATCAGTTTTCATTGATATTTGTCCATTATAATAGATGCTTGTTACAAGCATTTTCTTTTTGTCCATTGTAATAGTCTATTTTAACATTGTTTTTGTAATCGTAATAGTATTTATTACAGCCTTTTTAGTTTACCACTTGTATTTGTGCCAATTTTCAACAATTCTTAACCAATCATCTTTATCTTAGATCCATTACGTAATGTTTGGAATGCTTGGTCTCATCTATTAAAATCTCCTCATTTATCGAAATAATTGCTTAATTTATATATTTTTAGATAGATTCTTTGTTAACGATAAGCCGAAATAAAAAAATTAGTTACAACAGACGTGTTTAACACTAAATAACCAAAATTTCTAAACTTCAAAATACTAAAGGGATTCAATTAATAGTACAATTTAAAATGTGTAATACTTCATGGTCTAATTCTAAAATTTTCTATAAATTTGGTGTAGTGCTAAAAGCACCCAGAAATATGCTGCTTAATACCATAACTAAAGGCCACCTTAAAATTAACTCAACTATGCTACACAATACCATAACAGGCTACCACAAAACCTAAAAAATAATTTCCGCTTCTCTATCTATCGTTCCTAAATTACCGTCCTCACTTTTCATTCGATAACCTTTAAAGCATTGCCATGAATATAGGCATTTTTTTCTCATTGCATGTTGCAAAACCATCACCCAAACTTCTCATCATTTATAAAAGTTCATAAAGAAGAACCATTTTTATAATTAGGGTCGTCTTATTTATGAATTCTCCAACCCAAAGCAATTGTTTCATAACCACTAGTTGTCTTTTAAATAAGTGGCAACTGGCCATCAAAACAGGAAAATGAGAGCATTTACCTGCAAGTTATACATAATCAAATAAAGAAGGATATACTAAATTTCATAAAAAAATAACACTTTTACAACTCAGAAGTAATTATACTCTGATAAAGAATGCTATTTTTTTATTGAGTTAAACACTAATTTTATAAAGGAAGTCTGTAAAATGTTTTAGTTGTGATTTTTTCGAAAGCTGTGTTTTGACCATTGGAGCGTCTATCATCATGTGCACATTTATCAGGTATCATTTACAAGAGTCAGATACACATTTAGCGATATTAACGGGGAAAATATGAATGACCGATACACCGAACAGCTAAGCTCTTTGGTGGAAAAAGACCATGGTTTTCGCAACTAATCGGTTATAAATGACCATGGTTATCCTAACTGTTCGGTGGAAAAATGCCGCACTTTCTGTTAATTTTTTATTTAATATATCAAATACTTCCATGGTTATAAACAGCCGTCGGTTTCATTTCTGCTCGGTCAATTACGGCCGTGGTGTGCTGCTATTCACAGTGGTAAATGGCCGCACTTTCTTATTGTGACAATTCACATGATAAGACATAAAAATCACACTTGAGTAATGTGTTAAGATAGTTGGATTTAGGGTTTTATGATTTTTGATGGAGAAATAAAGAGATTTTAATAGAGAGATCACGTGAAAATTATGTTTTTGTGTTCCGAAAATTTGAAACTTACGTGAATGAGAAGAAAGAGCAAAGGTTTTGTTTGGTGATTAAAAACTGAATAGAGAAATAAGGGTGCGGCTATTAACACCCCATAATTTGCTCTTCACCCCCCACTAATTAGAAAATAAAATGTGCACCCCAACATTTTCTCTTCCCACCCCAGTTTAATACGAAAATGCCCTTACTACATTATCATTCTCACTGCTTTCTTTCTTTTTTCTACTTTCCAACTTGCAATTTATTTCCACTGCTCTCTCCTTTTAAAATTTTGATTGAATAAATTAACATTTGTAGACAGTGTTGTTGATTGAAATTTCTGTATACTTCGAAAGTTTCGGTATCGTAATGGTACACATCGCCGATTGTACGGTTTATAAAACTTTAATCATTATTTTTATTTTTTAGTCATTATTTTTAATTTCTATCTTTTTTTTTTTAAGATCATGTACAATGGTGATTTTGAATTTTAAGTTAACCATTGTACAACATTAGATAAGTTGTCTAACTAGTTGTTAAAAGGGTAAATTTGGAAATTAAATTCTAAAATTTTAGCGGGGGGTGAAGAGAAAACAACGGGGTGCGAATAGCCGGACCCGAGAAATAAATGTAATATTAAGAAGCATATAAATTAATTAACACTAATTAAAAAATTTAATGGTATTAAGTAGCATGTTTTTAGGTGCTTTTAGGATGACACTAAGTTTGGACTCCCGCGTGCGATTTCATTAAACGAATTTCTTTACACGTTTGGCGCAGTGAAATTTCGGCTCCACTGTTTTGGTTCAATAAACCTCCGTTCCATTTTATATTTGTTCGCCAGATCTGAAAAGTTAATCTCATTCTCAAACTCTAATCCCTAATTCCAAACATGTCAACAGAAGTAGCAGCCGCCACTCCTGCTTTCATGGTCGAAGAACCAGCTGCCTCCTTCTCCCCTCCTACTTTCATCGTCGAAGAACAAGCTACCATAGATACCGCTCCTGCTTCCATCATCGAAGACACAACCCACGAATTTAATTTCTGACGATTTGCTTTCAGCCCTCAACTTCAAGTATTTCGGGCCTCAACTTCGGATAATTTCAAGTGTTGTTTCCCTTTGATTTTTCCTAATTATTTGATGGTATACGATTATTGATTTTCTGCTTTGCAATTTCAAAATTCTATTAATAGTATTGGTTGAAGTTAATTGTCGTTATCCATGAGTTCTCTGCTATCATAATTGACACGAATATTATTGGTGCTAATTTTACATTTGTTTGTGGTGGTTTAGTGTTTACTTGCATAGGATTTGGACTACAAAATACAATGTATGTACTGCTGTGCATAATTGGGTTTCTGAACTAGGCATGTTTTATGCTGTTTTTCTAATTGTATATACATGATCTATTCTGTGCTGCCTTACAATTGAGTTCATTTCCTTTACTTGCATGGTTGAGATTGATTTTTAAAACTGAAATTAAAACTATTTTTTGGTTCCATAAGAAAATTAAGCTTACTTTTGTATGTACACATTTAGTCATGGTTAGCAAAAAAATCAAAAAAAAATTAGCCACAAATGTTTTATTTTATTTAAACCCTGATACTGCAGCGAGGGACGGAATCAAGGGGGGGTAAGTAGGGGCCATGGCCCCCCCTTGATTTTAAATTATTAGAAATTTTTTTTTTTACCTTATTAATACAAAAATGACAATTTTTAAGGCATTTTTATTAGTATTTACACAATATTTTTGTCTAAAACTTGATAATATAAGACATTATAGGCTGAAATTAAGATTAATTCAGGGTAAACAGATATAAAAAAAAAAAAAAAAATTGGCTCCCCTTCGAATCGGCCCACGCTGAGTCAATTTCTGGTTCCGTCCCTAACTGCAGTTGTGGAGCAAAAACTACTACTGTCTTATGCAACACAAACTTTTATTCTTAATTCCAGCTTCATAACTCGAATGTATAAATAACATTAAAAATATTAAACAAAAAATAAGATATCACATCATCAGCGAAATTTCTAGTTTAAAACCGGAATGCATGATCCGATTATCTCTCAATCAACATTACTATCTCACAATGAGAAGTATGTGGAAAAAGATCGACACCCATAGCTTTAACTGGTCCAAACGGTTCTAATATATGAGCTCTTCCCTCTCGCACCGTTTGTTGGCGCCCAAACCCAGCAATTAGGGCTTTTATGCGAGTATGACATAGAACTGAATTTAGGATAAATTGTACTCAACCTATTTAATTTCAGAGACATATATTCACCTTCAGTATCATGTACTCACCTTCAGTATCTTGTACTCACCATTTATGTTCTAAGTTTACGAACAAACTATATTATACCTTATTTGAGTTTATAAATAAACTCTCAATTTACCTATATATATTTGGCAACCAACTTGTTGATGGTACATATGGATATCTTGTACACTAACCAACATGGAAACTTTTCTACATATCCAAACCTTTCTAACAAGCCTAATTTCACTAAAATCCGATCTATAGTTCAAAAGTTACGATGAAATCAAAAATCAGCCTTCTAATTTAACAAAACGTGCGCAGGCCTGAGTTATAAATGCACAGCTTAAGCCTAGTAAACATCAAATTTCGACTAAACACCTTAATAAATCTTTTTGCAAATTCTCCTAGCTTTCCAAAAAGTCTAAGAGTGTCGAAAACGGTTTAACAATTTGAAAGTTAAAGGTAAATGAATTTCAGCTCAACTTTGAGGAAGAATCATATGCTTACATGGTGCTGTGACAAAACGTACATGTGTATTTTTATGTGAGCTAACACACAAAATAGTGCATCATTGAGTTAGTTACTACCTCTGTATTCTTACTTTATGGAGCACGTTACATGTATAATTTAAAATATTCATATTGCCTTAACATTATTTGTTACCATGAGAAAATTCAACCTTTTAATATAATTGATACGTTATTTCTAGCTTGAGCACGTAAAATATGGATACCTTGTATACTAGCATGAGAGAACATGTAATGTTAGCTATCAATTGTATTGCTTCTAAATTGGATCAGGTATCGTTGGTATTGCTTCTAAATTATATTAGGCCACGTTGTAATGCCTAATACAATATCGATGGCAACGGGTACTGTTTCACTGGATTGTTTATTTTCCAGTTTACTACGTTATTTTATTTCGATAGGTACGACAGACGGTTGGACAAACTCTGAAGAAAGAAGCCAAAGACAAAGACTAAAGTGAGAGTGTGAGTGATTGTGTATTACGTATATGAGTGAATAAGTGTGTTGTAAGGAGTCAATATATACAAGTTAAATGTACTGAGGAAGTGTATGTACAAGTGATTTTGTAATAAAGAGAAAACCGTATATGTACTATTTGAAAGTGTAATAAATATTTATTTGAATAAATATTGGTTTAAAAATAGTTTTTGAATTAAATATTCAATTTTGCTAAATATTTATTAATACTGTGTGTAATATTTAAATCCATTGCAAGTTTCAGCATTTTACAACCGGCATTACTTGTTGTCATAAATTCTATTGCAATCGTCAATGACCGTTGTAAAAAGATGATGTATTACAATGTGGTCTATTACAACAGAAAAATATTGTTGTCAAAGATTCTATTGCAACGGGCAATGCCGGTTGTAATAAATGACCTATTACAATAGGGGCTATTACAACAGGCGCAATTCCCGTTGCGAAACCCATATTACAATGGGCATTTCCCATTGTAAAAGTCATTTTTGTTGTAGTAATATAAATTGTGTTAGTGTTATGACAGTTGACATAAGAAAATTTTCTTTGTTATTAATTTTAATTTCCAGGTTACCTTGGAAAAGTCCATTTTTCTCAGTTGTCATATTTGTTGCTTTATTGGATTTGTTGTTTTCTTTTTACTTATGTCATTTTCTTTTTTCTTAGCTTGTTTAATTTAATCCACTGGTCTAAATTTAATTTTTAATATAAGTCTTCTAATCTTTTAACTAAAACAGGAAAACAAGCACTCTACACAGCCAGTGGCGGATCCAGGAACAAAGATCAGTGGGGGCAAAAAAGTCAGTGGAAGCAAAATCAAGGACCAATTCTTCTGTTCCCATCCCCCCCCCCCCCCCCCCCCCCCCCGTGTCCCTCCAATTAGATCCCTAATTTTCGCTGTTTTGCATTTAAGTTC
Organism: Allium sativum; assembly: GCA_030737875.1. Classification (NCBI taxonomy): domain Eukaryota; kingdom Viridiplantae; phylum Streptophyta; class Magnoliopsida; order Asparagales; family Amaryllidaceae; genus Allium; species Allium sativum. Next base: position 413,193,988 of record CM060913.1, on the reverse strand, counting down.
CCCAACAATTCAGAGATTTAAGTGCAAAAGGCGGAAATCATGAGGCTCTGATTGGGTGGGACACGGAGGGACACTGAATTTGAGTACAGAACAATTGGTGCGCAAAATCTGTGCTAACTAGTTACTCATGTGGCTCCACTGGTAAAATCAATGCAAAATATAAGACATGTGGTATGCACATTTAGACGCAAGGCTAAGAGAGAATACACGTAGATTCATCACCTAAACATATTCGTCCTAATTAATCATCAAACTCTAACCAATAACCATCCCAGTTCTGCTTAAATATTTATTTGCAAGATAACATGTACATATTTTATTATGTGCACATCAGCGCATGGGTATTAGCTGTATATTATGCACGAAGAAGGGTGTGATTGCTGCTGGGTTAGTTTTTGATTTGCACAACTCAGTACCTACTAACACACATATAGGACATGAATGCAAAGTCAGTGGGGACAAAGACCATGTAAAACTTTCAGTGGGGGCAGCTGCCCCCACTGGTCCCCACTTAGCTCCGCCAGTGTACACAGCTACTACCAAGGGCTAAAAATCCTAGGACTTTGTCCCCTCTGACAAAGAAAAGTCCAAACTAAAGGATCTAAACAACTTACTTACCCTCTATCATCTAGTTGTCACTACTAGTCCTTGCTGTGTACTAACAACCTTTTCCAACCAATAACCTAGGCTCTATAATGCTTACGCATTCTATATGAATTTACCATTATTCCAAAATAATTCTCGCTATCCTCTTTATAGCCTCAAAATATTTCCCGTCTTCCCTAGGTACTAATCCTTACCTACTCTATGATTTAAAAACGTAGTTTGACTTTTTCATTTTCCTTCCAAAACCGAAAAGCTTCAAAACTTTATTTTATTCATTAAAACTTTTTTTTGAAGGAATGGTTTCTTATATTACAAGAAAAAAGAGTACATAAACAGGACATGTCTAGCACAAAATACAGACTTCAAACTAAATGAATACTGTGCAAAATATAAACAGCCAGCTCCGTCCAGAACAACAAATCACAACAGACTATGCACTGGAATGCGCCAGACCTGAAATCAAAAACACTAGAAAACAACCGCAAATTATTACAGAAGCCCAACGCCCAAACCAAAGAAAATCTTCAGGACTGCACAACCAGTGACAACTTAAAGCTTTAACAAATAAAGCCCAAAATACACGAAGAAAGCCCATTGAGCTACAAGCAAGCACACCATTGAAGTAGATCCATATCATCACATGCAAAAGAAAACAACAATCTTCAAACTCCAACAACAAATTACTCGAATAAAAAAAACACTCTCATGGAACTGAAGCAAGAAACTACTCATTTTATGCAAACTCCTCCATTAATAATTCCTCCAAGATTTACTCCTTCCTCCTTGCCTTTTTTCGATTTGGAACGAGTTTGTATTTGAGAGATGAGTTTAGTCCACTTTGGGTTATCCTCCACTAAAGGAACTTCAGCAACCAACTTATTTCCTTTTTTATACTTACTTGAATTAATATCACTTCTTTTCTTTTTGAAGCTACAAGAAGAGGAGTTATAAGAACTATCTGAATCATTCATAAAATGCATCTTTAATTGCATAATCTTCATAGTTTAGAAACTCATTACCATCATATATTCTTTCTTTATATGTTGAAACCTCATTATTCTAGTTTCCATTACATTCCACATTCATGCCTATACAATCAACCTTATAGCATATTATTATTATCTTCTGGGTCCTTATTGACTAGTGTACACTGATCTACCTCCTTTACTATTATTTCCCCACATAATTTCTTATCCTTCTTTACTGCACCTACTCCATTCTTATCACCTTGTTTACCTTCACACCTAACATCTTTAACTTCAACATTCCTCTCCTGCATATGACTATTCTTCTCAGCGTGAAATTCAGAAGTATATGAGTTTTTTATTTCTTTCCTTATATCAATCACTTTCGGTATTATTTATAATATCCTTACCAATGAACCCTTTTTTGGACAACTTTCCATCATGATTTCCAGAAGGTTCACCCATACTATCTGATTTTATATCTTCAGAAATTTCCCTAATCAAGCTTTGTTTCTTCACATTATCTTCTATTTCCATATCACAATTCAAATTTGGTATACCTTTTTGTACCCAAACCTTAACTGCTTTACATGCAGTACTTAAATGACCAAATATATTGCAATTATCACACAAAGATGGTTCCCACTCATAATAAACCTTCTGCCATAAAATCTCCGCATCAAAGCATTGTATAGGAATTTTATCAGGAAGCTGAAAGTCATAACTCACTTCAACCTACACTCTACCAAATGATATTCTAGATAACCCTTTAGTAACTGTATCTAATTTTAAAGGGTGCCCTAGAACTGAAGCAATTCTACTTATGGCTTCTATGGACCAAAAGTCTAAATCGAGATTTGGCAAACGGACCAAATAAGTATGGAGTGTAAATTTTCTCTAGGTATTCTTAATCTTTGAAACCATTTCTTCATATATATATATCAATTATTTGTTGTAGTAATAAGGACCTGATGTAATAATTCTATCACAATCCTCAGCATGTTCACATTTAATGATAAAGAAACCATCTTCCCTACTAAAAAGTTGATAACTACCGTTTATGCCCCAATTTCTATCAATATAATCTCTCAGAAACTTGTAGTATGGCCTATTATCAAAAACATAAAACACTATTGAATCAACCTACTTTTCCCTAGCCTTCTTCATCAGTTCATCGCTAATTACCGCTAACTTAAGATTATCTTTAGTAACCGATTTGTAATATTTGAGCTGGATTGACGTTAAATGGGATTGTCTTGAGTAATAACATCAATCCATGCTTTCAGGTGTTTATAGCTAACATTATCAGGCAAAGACTTGATAGGTGAACCCAGATCTAGAAAATATGACTTTGAAAAAAGATCTGGAGAAATCAAACTACCTTGAATAATTATCTTCTGAGATTCAACATGTTGGAGATTCGAAACCAATCAGGAGAAATGGAAGAGCGATTATCAGAATTGGCATTAAAAGTGAATTTTTTATGAGTAAGAGAAGGATGAATAAACGAAGAAGTCACCATTACTCGGGCTTCTCAGAAAGTTTTTTTTCTTTATTAAAACTTATTTTTACCAAACCATAAAAAATGTCATCTCATAAAAACGCAAAACTTCCCTTTTTTTCAAATCATGAAAACTGAAGTAGACAAGGACAACTATTTCTCAATCGGTTTCACAACCATTCATGTTTACAATGTCAGTTCAATAACTTATATCTTAGTGCAAGCATCTACTCTGTTCTAAATTCTTACAACTTATTTTGTCCACCCATCATAGTTTCATGTCAAAACAATTGTCAAAAGTTATTGTCAAAAGAATAGAGATTTTTAAAATTTTCCTTACCGAAAATTTCTGTTTTCGACGTTTCTACGTTTTTGTTATTTAACTCATTCATACATTATAGCTTAAAAACTAGTGATCTATACATGATCTATAATGTGCACATTTTTCTGAAAGAATTTATTTTAGACAAATTCCATAAGAAATCATCATTTCAAAAATATACCCCATTTTATTTTATTTTTCTCTGAAACCCAATATGTACTTTTTCAAATATGTTTTTTACATATATTTTTCAAACATAAAAAATACCTCTTTTTTGTTTCAAAAAAATTTTCTACACAATTTAGCTAGTACATATTTTGAAATTGTAAACTTTCACGGTCAAAACTGGAAAAACACCATAAACTATCACCCAAATGCTTTTAACATTTCAGGTTCTATAAAGTTAACAATGGGGCTAGACTCATAGTTGGTTTCCAACTTACTTAGACTTTCCTAAATATTTCCACAAAGTCATTTATCTCAAATATATATATTCGTAATTCATTTTCCTCTTTACCATTTCCTAATTTATAAGGATCAACTATCAAACCCACTAATCCAAAATACTAACATTTCAGATACTGACATACGGGATACATCTTCCTCCATTACAAGATACATTGTACACTTTTTACCCAAATCACCTAAGGGTCTCTTGTTCTAAAAATTCCATAACTATTTCTTTAGTGTACGTAACTAATACCCCCAATTCTTTCTATATGTCACTCTTCCTACTTAATGGGTTCTTTTATGGATCTAGGTATATATATATATATAATATTTACATTTTTAAAAATACAACTACATTCACTCACTATCTAATCGACAAATGATTTTTTTTTTCAAAAATCCAATCTATAGAAGCTCGAGTCGGCTTGTTTGGTATCCTGTAAAAAAGACAGAGATAATAAATATATCAGAGCTCGGTAAACTACTCACAACAGAATGGATAAGATATTATATAATCAAATATAGCCTTACCGAAATAATAATATTGTCTAACTAGTATCCAAAGCTATCAAATATCTGTCATAAACCTAACCTGCGAGTATGTTATGAGAAGCGGGTCAGAACATAAAGTTCTGGTGACTGGACAAATTATGCATTCTGAAATAACCCTGCATATACCGTTCAGTTATATTTTTTTTTATATATTTGGTTGTTTGGGTTAATAGCACTCAAGACTCTATACTTACGTCATACTCATTTACTTCCCAGTAGATTAACCTAATTTAGTACATATGTAGCTACCCCCAACATATCAAGGTACTCCATATAGTAACCTTTGTAACACCCCATAAAATTCATAAGTATAAATAAATAAATAAAAACAAGCAATTAAATGATATGGCTAGAAAATAAGATTTTGTAGCATTAGGAATTTGGCTATAAAACTATTTTATTTGGATTCGTGGCAAAATTTTGAATCATTTTCATATATAATATGATGAAAACGGTTAATGTATGAAGAAGTTATGAACAAATGAATTTGGACAGTGTACGTAGAAAATATTATGTGAATATTATATATATTGTCCAAATTATAAGTTAAAATAAAAAAGGGAAATTCAAAATTTAAATCTTGAGATAAGATCTGGGAGCAGCGTATATTGGATATATGGAAAAGAATGAAGCAAATTAAGAACGCAATTAATAAAATAAACAGCTCAGCAACGTAGCGAAATTGGGTGTTCCATCCCTCGAAGGGGTCGACCGCTCCCTCTTAAGGGGTGTCGATCGTCGGTCGACCACTAGGCGATTGGAAGGCCCAATCAGCCTACGTGGATGAGGGTTTTCTATAAAGGTAATATTTATATAGAAGGCTTGGATTAATTTTTATTGATCCAACGTTCATGCTCACACGAGAAATTATAAATAACCCCTAATACCACACACTAGAAACCTTAATTATCCCTCTGCCCCCATGTTGCTAAATTCCATAGAAAAACAAAGAGAATAGGGTGAAGGTTTCTTATACATCTCTAACTCTATTCTGAATCTCTCTATTTCAATTTATATAAGTTTAGGATTTCGGAATTTAGCATAAACATATATGTATAAGACTATAACTGTATGTTTCTTATATGTATATTGTTAGGAGGATAATCAGAGCTCGCTTGAACGTTAAGAATCATTGTAGATCTTGCAATTATATCACATCTTCGCCTAATTTGCGAGTGGAATCTAGTTTTGCTTATAGGCATATTCGTGTTTTTAATGGTTTGTCACATGAATTGATATGCCTAGGAAGAGTTGGATATTCGATGATATGAACATGAAAATCCCCAAATCTTCTATCTTGTAATTACGTATTAAATTGTCATGATGAGTTGGGTTTGTGGAATTGTTGTTTTTGTATTGGATTAAAAGTAAATATGAGTATTGTACTATTATTTATGTTTTATGTGATTCACCTTTTCATTAGATTGTGTCCTAAAAAGGTTTAGATTTGAATGTTTCATGGTTTGAATTGGGTATGGATCCAATATTGAATCTAAACGCATTCACAATTGGAATAAGTCAACGGTAAACATTTTTAGGTGCATAAGACCAAACAGGGCAAATTAGGTGAAATATGAATTATAAACACACATATGTAGGTGTATGTAATGCTCTACTTTTAACTCAAATTTGAGATCATTTCTACATGCCTAGAATACAAGCTGTAATTGTTATGTATATATATTTTCCATTCACTGCTATTCGTTATATGTTCATTATGCCATCATGCTTATGTGTAGCGATATATTATGAAAAATCTAACTTGTATGCCTTAAATTAGATAAATTGACAATTTGTTACCTCGTTAGAACATTTCCCCGTTTATAAGAATGTTAACGTTAATTAGGTGCTATTATTATTTTACTTATATAAACGTAATTAAAGTTTATTAACGTAATAAATGCGATTAAGTTAGAATTCGAATTAGAAATGTCTCCTTAATAGATATACATATATATTTGTTTGCTTATGTGTGTGTATATATAGAATGACTTAAATATATAGATAAGTGACACATAGACACGACGTTAGTTGCCATTTGTGGTAGAAGCCTACCCGGAACCAACCGGCAAATCCAACAACCACAAGTAGGCCTAACTAATGTGAGATGTCTAGGTGCCTTGGGCAATTCATAAACTTAGTACACTAGACACGAGGTTAAACCAACTTGTAGAAGAAGCCTGCCTAGAACTGACTGGCATATCCAACATCTACAGGTAAAGGGTTTAATGTGAGAGGTCTAGTGTGTATATGTATAACTATATATATATATATGTATATATATATATATAAGTTTGACGTCTGAACAGACAAGTTTACTACGCCTTGAGAGGGTCTTAAGTGGCTGACTCAACTTTTTTCTAGTTTGGGTCTTAAGTGGTTAGGACTAGGATCCCTCCGAAGGTCTATTCCTTGGAGAGGAACCAAAGTCATAGGACCCACTCTTACTAGATTTGAGGTAGGTCTTTGGGTCCTCCTTGTAACATCCCGTAATTTTATAACACATTAAAATGATAAACTAAAGAATACTTAATTAAAAATTGAGAATTAAGTCAAACGGACTGCACCATTGCGTTCGTCTCGGAATTCAGCTTAAGATAGACATCAAGTTTGCGTAAAACGGAGATCGTATGAAGAAGTTATTAAGCCTAGAAGTTTGTATACACACAAGAGAATTATATACATACAAAACAACTGTAAACGGTTCAGAATAATTCAAAATCAGAAGACGCGGGGTAGGGCGGGAGTTCGACCCATTAGAGATCGACCCCACCATAAGGGTGTCGACCCATGGGTCGACACCAACACAAGGGTGTCGACACCCATGTCGACCCACATGTCGACCCCCTTTCCCCCCGAGATTTGGGTAGAATTCAGTTTCTGAACGTGGACTCGTTTCTTGAGTAGATTCGTTGATCTTAGGCTATAAATAAGACCTCATTCTCATTGTTTTATTCATCTAAATCAATGGCGACAACGAGGTGCTTCCCCAACTCAGAGTAAAATAGCATATTCTTCTTTAACAACAAGTTATACGTATTCAGAGATCTGTGCTACAACATCTACGATTAATTCTCTGTTCTTTAGATCCAGTCATAGTGAGTTTATGTTGCTTTTAGATATAAACACCTAAAATGTGATCTTGACATGTTTATAAGTTTGGATCTAAGCCTATGCCTGTTAGAAATCTGAATCACAATAGATCTGTCATTACTTGTATATCCAATTTACTGCTTAGATCTCATATGCCTATTCATGATACCCCTATTATGTTAGCTTGCCTAATCATGTCACCTTATGCCTATTATGTTAGTTTGCCTAATTATGTCATATTATGCCTGTTTTATTTACTATGCCTATTCTTTTTCTCTTCTCTCCCTCTTTCCCTTTTTGTTTTTATAGTCTGGCTACCTTCGAGCCTAGGCCTATCGCTGAAATATCAGAGCGCACGAAATTGGGAATGACTGGGAATGATTAACTTGGGGGTATAGTTCATATTGTAAACATAATTGGGAATTTTAGAAATAATTTTTACCTTGCGCTAATACTTGGGATTTGGGGGCATAATCTATATCTTGATCTAAACCTTATTCTGGGGCATAACTTGTACCGTAGATTTGACAGGGATTTGAGGCGTAATGAACATGATAATTGGTTAGTAATGAAAATGCCTAGATTTACAGTAATTAGAAACTGTAACCACGCTTAAGACACGAGGTTAGGTTACACTTATGGTAGAAGTCTGTCCGGAACCGCCCGAGACATCCAACATCCACAAGTGGTGAATCTAATGTGAGAGGTCTAAGTGCATAAATGTACACATAACGGTGCTAAGACATGAGGTTAAGTCCGACTTGTGGAAGAAGTCTGCCCAGACCCAACCGGCATATCCAACATCCATAAGTGGTAGACTTAATGTGGGAGGTCTAGCGCATTATAACCATAAATGAATGAATGGTGATGAACTTGTAATACATAACCTGTTTGAATCCATAAGGATTACATGAACCTGTTAACTTGAGTAGGGGTTAAGTAAACTTTCTTGAATCGGTGGGAGGGTTTAGTTAATCTTGTTAAACATGTGGGGACGGGTTATACATATGAATCCGACAAACTTAACCAGTTGGGGTTATGCAATTTTGTTAAACCAGTAGGCATAACCTATTGAAATCCTAGTAGCGGAGATGCAAGCCTAGGTGGAAGCTTGTATCATCTGTCGTGTGGCCCACTTTCAGTCAGTAACCCATCTTAGTATCAAATGGGGAACCCCGAACTAGGTCGGGATCTAGGCACACTTACTGAGCTGATTGTAAGAGGTCACTTGAGTGAGGGTGTTTGACGGCGCGTTCCAATGGAGTCATGTGCTTGCATGGGTCCGGTTTCTAGGGAAGATAAGACGCTATGACATCTGTAGATATGGTTTGTGCACATCTTGTAAACAAAAGGGTTGCCACTTTAGGAAGTGATACATCCTACTATGGGGCCAGCATAGGGTATCTACGAGTTAGGGAGTCGATCGATTGGGGGTAGTAATTAGGGTACATCTAGTCTTGCTTGTTTAGGAGCCGGTTATTGTCTTTGGGGATTAACACATGTCGGTTCTATTGGGCTATCTGTTATTGTATGGGTAAAACCACTCACAAGAAGTACACCTAAGTCTACCATCTTGTACTTGTTGGGATCATCTTGTTCTTGTTATACTAGTATTAGTGCAGAGAAAAGTATTAGAGAAGCGCAGTGCAAGTTCGATTCTGTTTACCTTGTTATACCTGCCTTATGACACTGTTATCTCTCCCTCCAACTTATACACATGTCATGATGCTTTTACTTATTTATATGTTAAAAGTAATTGGACTCACCAGACCTTATGTCTGACCCATTTTGTTTCCTCTTCTTTCTCTTTTGTCCCCCCCGAAGGTTCTCAGGGTAGGAATACTCAAGCTTTATCACGATTCTTCTCTCCTTCTGGTTGGAGCTTCTTAGATGTACTGCTTGATTTTGTATCTTCTCTACTATGGCTATATTTTGAGGATTATGCTCTTTTATGTATTACTGTACTCTGATGATGATATTTGTACAAGGCAGAAGTTTTATGTTTTCAGAATTTCAGACTTATGATGTAACCATGTTTTGGACTATAAAGTTTTCTATCTAATAAAGTTCTAAATTCCGTTGTTATTTTATATCTGTCTTGTAATGTTTCTGTTCCCGTTTACTTATAATGCTTCACAGAACTTTATGCATTCTGATAAAGAGTGACATTAATGGATGTGGGGTGTCACATTTGGTATCAGAGTTGAAGGTTACTACATCGGATAAAAGATTTTGAAATTTGTTTTCAAAAAGGTTTTAAAATAAAGCATTTTCAATAGAAAAGTCTGTTTTGAAAAACATATTCTCCAAAGCCATATGAAATATCTTTCAATTCTCTGTTTGAATCCCCTTTCCTTTTCTTTTTAGCATGTCTGAGGAACCTAATATTCCTAAGGGCGTTACGATACCGGATTGGTTCCATAGGTATCTTGAGGCTACGGCGCCTACTGGAGATCAAGCAGACATTCCTCCCCCAGCTGCTCCCGATGTTCCTCCTCCTCCGCGTGTTGATATTTTCTTTAAGATATGCAAAGATTTCTGTGCAATGGGTGGAAAGCCATTTTCAGGAACTAAGACTTTCGTTGAGGAAAGGAATTGGCTTAAAGAGACGAAGGATTCGTTTGGGATTTTTGAAGTTGACGACCGTAGGAAGATTCAGTTGGTCGTTTGGCAGCTGAAAGGTGAGGCCTCGTTTTGGTGGGAAGTGACGCATGCGGGACATCCAGTCGAGGCTTAGGATGATTTTCGATAGAGATTCGAAATGAAGTTTCTTTCTCAGGCCGAGAAAAGTATGCAAATGAAAAGTTTTTTGGCGCTTAAGCACGGAGGCATGTCTGTTAGAGAGTATGTTAATAAGTTTAATCAATTGGCAAGGTTTGGTTTGGAGCTAGTAGATACCCCACACAAGAAAGCTCTGAGGTTTGCTGGAGGAGTGAATGAACCCCTCTATGGGTTGGCTATGTCTCATATTCCGATGGGATCAACTTTTGAGAAACTCGTTGATATGGCATTAATGCATAAAGAAGATAAGGGTGAAAAGAAAGAGGCTAGGTTGAGGAAACACAAAACAAGAAAGTGTGGCCCAAGAAAGAACAACAGAAACAAAAGAAGGGCGGTAGGAATGGCAAAGCTCGAGATAAGAGGAAATGTCATCATTGTTGATGCGAGGGTCATGTGATAAAGGATTGCAAGAAAAGAAAGAACGCTTGTTTCCATTGTAGAGAAGTCAGACATCTTATTAAGGATTACCTGAAGAAGCAAGGACACGGTCAAAGGGTAGAATTTTCTGGAGGGCAAGTGCATGCTTTCGTGGCCAGTGTGCCAGATAGAAGTAGGAAATTTTCTGTCGAAGGTTTGATTTCTCTTTCCAATCGTCTAGTTAGAACTTTTTTTATTCTAGCGCTTCGCATTCTTATATATCTGATTCTGTTATTGAGTCTCTGCACCTTAGTACTGGTATGGTTTTGGATCCCGTTGTTGTCTCAAACCCCATTGGTGGTACGACTCATCTTTCTATGATTTTTTGGGGTTTGCGAATATTGGTGTTAGGCGATGAGTTTGAATGTGATGCATATGTGCTTGGTTTCGTGGGCTATGGTTTGATTCTAGGGATGGATTGGCTAGCCATGTATGGTGCTATTTTGGATTGTGAGAGGAGGGTCGTTAGACTTTTGACTATCCATGGGTGGACCCTCGAGATTTCTTGTGACCCCAAAGGGTCTGTCGTGCTTAGTTTCCTAGAGTTGCTTGATGCGTCTATTGACGATTTACGATCTGTACCAGTAGTTGTAAGTATCCTAATGTTTATGAGGAGGTTCGAGGATTACCTCTGAGGCGCGAGATTGGTTTCCGCATGGCGCGGGATTGATTTCATAGACAATGAAAAGCCAGTTGCATTGCATGTGTGCCATATGGCTCCAAGAGAAAGGAGGGAGCTCAGCAAGCAAGTAGGGGAGATACTTGTGAAAGGGTTTATTAGGTGAAGCATAAGCATACTTGAATAGGGTACTACAGCAGCATTTTCCACTAAGGCAGATGGTTCGTTTCGCTTATGTGTGGATTATAGAGAGTTGAATAAACTCACTAAGAAGAATAGGCATCCACTTCCGAGGATAGCTGATCTATTTAACCAGCTTGTTGGTGCATCTATTTTCTCTCAGTTAGAATTGGCCATGGGGTTTCATCAGTTGAGGGTGGCCGAGGACAGTTTAGAGAACACCACTTTTAGAACTCCAGATGGTTTCTTCGAGTGGCTCGTCATGCCTTTTGGGCTGACGAATGCACCAGCCTATTTTGTTGATCTGATGAGTAGGGTGTTTCTGGAGTTTCTAAATAAGTTCATTGTGGTCTTTGTTGACGATATCTTGATTTTCTCGAAGAACGAGGAAGAGCATGCCCTACATTTGAGGGAGGTTATGAAAACTCTTCATGCGCACCAGCTTAAGGCGAAATTCTCCAAATGTCATTTTTGGAGAAAAGAAGTGAGATTTCTAGGGCATGTGGTCTCTAAGGATGGGACAGCAGTAGATCCCACAAAGGTGGTTGCGGTTCAAGATTGGTAGATCCCAAAGAATCCAATGGAGGTGAGAAGTTTTCTTTGGTTAGCGGGCTATTATAGGAAGTTCATTAAGGACTTCGCAAAGATATCAGCCCCACTCACCAGACTGACGAAGAAGAATATGACATTCTCTTGGGATATAGAGTGTGACGATGCTTTTTAGCGATTAAAGAGGGCTCTGACAATAGCCCCAGTCTCGACTTTGCCTGATGGGATTAAAGTATTCACAATATACACTGATGCATGTGGTGCAGGGCTTGGTGCGGTTCAGATGCAAGAGGGAAGGGTATTATGTTATGGAGGAAGACAGCTAAGAGTTCATGAGAAGAACTACCCTACCCATGACTTAGAATTAGCTATCATAGTATTCGCGCTTAATACTTGGTGCCATTATCTATTAGGAGAGAAGCTCGAGTTGTACACCGATCATAAATCTCTCAAGTACTTATTCTCGTAGAAGGGTCTTAATTTAAGGCAACAAAGATGGATGGAGTTCCTAGCGTCCTATAACTTTGAGATTGCTTATGCCCCTGACAAGGGTAATGTGGTGGCAGATGCATTGAGTAGGCAGAGGATGACATGTAGTCCTCTGTTTGTGGAGAGGAAGAGCTTGGAGTTTATATCGACTGTTGATTTTAGACTCTCCACCAAGTTTACACCTGGTTTATTGGCATCATTAGAGATGTGACCTACTCTGTTGGAGCAGATAGGGACTTCGCAGCGAGATGACCCACAGCTAGTAGATATCTTGGATAGGCTCAGTAGAGGAGAGACTTCTAGTCACCTCAGTAGATATTCCACGGACGATAGAGGGTGGTTACAACGAGATGGAAGGCTTTGTGTTCCCCGAGTTGGGAGTTTGTTGAAGACAATCCTAGAGGAAGCCCATCATTCTACGATGACTATTCATCCAGGCGGTGATAAGATGTATAGATATATGAAGAGGGTTTTCTTTTGGGCTTGGATGAAGAAAGATGTGGCGGAGTTTGTTTCTCGATCCTTGATTTGCCAACAAGTCAAGGCTGAGCAAAAGAATCCCGGTGGTTTACTTCATCCTTTGGAATTTCCACAGTGTAAATGGGAGAGCGTCTCTATGGATTTCATTGATGGTTTGCCTAGATCAAGGAAAGGCAACACCAGTTTTGAGTTATAGTGGACAAGCTTACTAAGAGCGCTCATTTCATTCATGTTAAGAGTAAGAGGACAACAACATGGTTGGCAGCAGTTTATCTTCGTAAGATAGTCCATCTGCATGGAGTACCTTCCAGTATTGTGAGTAATCGTGACCCCATATTCACTAGTGAGTTTTGAAGGGGCTTCCAAGAAGCATTAAGCACACAGTTGTGTTTGAGCACCGTTTATCACCCTCATACCGACAGACAGACGAGAAGGGTGAATAGAGTCCTTGAGGATCTTTTAAGTCTGTGTTTCCTAGACTTTGGAGGGACTTGGGAAGTGCATATTCCTTTAGTAGAGTTTGCATACAACAATAGTTACCAGGATAGTATTGGCATGACATCCTTCGAAGCATTGTACGGACGACCATGTAGATCACCGACTTGTTGGTGGGAATCTACAGAAAGGCTTCTACTTGGACCTGAGATTATTAGAGAGACTTCAGAGAAGATTGATCTTATTCGCTAGCGCATGAAAACAACTCAAGATAGAAAGAAGTCTTATGCGTATAGGAGAATGACCGATATTGAGTTTGAGGTGGAGGACATGTTTTTCATCAAGGTATCACCTTTGAGGAATGTAATTCGTTTTGGATCTATAGGTAAGTTGGCGCCATGATTTGGAGGGCCATTTTCCATAACAGAAAGGATTAGCCAAATGGCCTATAGAGTAAAGCTACTAGAGAGGCTATCTGGCGTTCATGATGTTTTCCACGTTTCTCATTTACGGTAGTGCTTGCATGATACCGTAGAAGTAGTTGAGCCAAGTATGCTTGAGGAAGTAGAGGTGGAACGGGAGGCGACAGTTAGACAAGTTCCTACCCGTATTCTTGGATCAGAGGTTAAGAAACTACTCAACCGAGAGGTCAAGTTGATGAAAGTACAGTGGGGAGATAATCAAATGGATGCAACTTGGGAGACCGAAGACAAGATTCACGCTTCGTGCCCTTTTATTTTCAAGGGTATGCTCTTAACTTCTTTTTCCAAAGCTTTTGTTCATGCTTTTTTCTATCGTTTAAGTATATCCTATCAATCGAATCTTCGACCTTTAGGTAGGAATCCTATAGATGTAAACATTTGTTTGAGACATGTTATGTTTGATGGATGCAAGTGGATACAAGTGTTTGCTAGTGGTTGCTCGTGGATGCATATACACACACATTAGGCACTAGATCGGCTCAATCACTCTCATAATGCATATGAATGTGTGTGCATTTTTCTTCTTTTAATGGATGAAAGTGGGTGTATCATCATATGGATGTTACATTTGGATGAATGATTACGCACACATATAGAACTTACATGTTATAATAGGATTATTTGCATACATGTTGGATTCATGGCACTAACATACATTGCATTAAGGAGGTCAACTGAATCAGTAGATCGCCTGATCTTTCGCATTAGTATAGGAACATATACACATACCTTTGCATAAGTTCTTATAAGCATTAGAAATCTTTTAAGGACAATGGATGCCCGTGATTGATGGATGAGTAGATGGGTGATGGATGTTAAGATATGCATTCTTCCTAATCTGGGGATTTCAGGGAAGAAATCCTTTAAGTAGGGGAGAATGTAACACCCCGTAATTTTATAACACATTAAAATGATAAACTAAAGAATACTTAATTAAAAATTGAGAATTAAGTCAAACGGACTGCACCATTGCGTTCGTCTCGGAATTCAACTTAAGATAGACATCAAGTTTGCGTAAAACAGAGATCGTATGAAGAAGTTGTTAAGCCTAAAAATTTGTATACGCACAAGAGAATTATACATATATATACAAAACAATTGAAAACAGTTCAAAATAATTCAAAATCAGAAGATGTGGGGTAGGGTGGGAGTTTGTCCCGTTAGGGGTCGACCCCACCCTAAGGGTGTCGACCCATGGGTCGACACCAACATAGGGGGTCGACACCAACACAGGGGTATGGACACCCATGTCGACCCCCATGTCAACCCCCTCGAGATCCGGGCAGAATTCAGTTTCTGAACTTGGACTCGTTTCTTGACTAGGTTCGTTGACCTTAGCCTATAAATAAGACCTCATTCTCTTTGTTTTATTCATCTAAACCAATGGCGACAACGAGCTGCTGCCCCTACTTAGAGTAAAATAGCTTATTCTTCTTCAACAATAAGTTATACGTATTCAGAGATTTGTGCTATAACATTTACGATTAATTCTCTGTTCTTTAGATCCAATCACAGTGAGTTTATGTTGTTTTTAGATATAAACACCTAAAATGTGATCTTGACATGTTTATAAGTTTGGATCTAAGCCTATGACTATTAGAAATCTGAATCACAATAGATCTTCCATTACTATATATCCAATTTACTACTTAGATCTCATATGCTTATTCATGATACCCCTATTATGTTAGTTTGCCTAATCATGTCACCTTATGCCTATTATGTTAGTTTGCCTAATTATTTCATCTTACGTCCGTTTGATTTACTATGCATATTGTTGTTCTCTTCTCTCCTTCTTTCCCTTTTTGTTTTTATAGCCAGGATACCTTCGAGCCTAGGTATATCGCTGAAATACGCGAGCCACGAAATTGGGAACGACTGGGAATGGTTAATATGGGGCATAGTTCATATTGTAAACATAATTGGGAATTTTGGGCATAATTTTTACCTTGTGCCAAAACTTGGGATTTGGGGAATACTCTATATCTTGATCTAAACCTTAGTCTGGGGCATAACTTGTACCGTAGATTAGATGGGGATTTGGGGAATAATGAACATGATAATTGGTTAGTAATGAAAATGCCTAGATTTACAGTAATTAGAAATTGTAACCGCTCTTAAGACACATGGTTAGGTTACACTTATGGTAGAAGTCTGCCCGCAACCCCCGACTGTAACAACCCGGAAAATACGAGCCAATTTAAAATTTTTAAATTGGTTATTCCAAAGGAATTTGAACAATTGAAATAGAATATTTCAATAAAATAGTGAATTAGAAATAGTGAGTCAGTTTGAAAATTTGAATTCAAACTTTGACTGACTGTGTAGGGTGGAAAATATAACGGATTTTAGTGAAACCAAAAATATTTAAATCTGTTTATCAATACCTTTCTAATGAATCTGAAAAATCGAAGTTTCATAGCGGGAATCAAAAGTTATGGCCGAATGAATTTTCAGAAAGGTCGCTATATAGAATATATAGCCCTGGAAAATAGATATTTTGCAAACGACCTCGAAATTCGACGAAACCACTTTTGTTGGGTCCAGGATGTCAAACTATTGCTAGGTTTCAAATTTCATAATTTTTGAAGCTAGTATGTG
This sequence comes from Allium sativum, assembly GCA_030737875.1. NCBI lineage: Eukaryota > Viridiplantae > Streptophyta > Magnoliopsida > Asparagales > Amaryllidaceae > Allium > Allium sativum. The sequence continues at coordinate 413,177,466 of CM060913.1, read as the reverse complement.
AGCGTGGCAAAAGAAAATGTGTTTGGTCAATTTCTGTTAAATTGGATCGACCAGAAAATGGCCATTTTTCAAACGGTCTCAGAATTCGACGAAACTAGTTTTGTTGGGACTGTAGCATCAAAACATAGCTAGATTTTTTTTTCTGGAATTTTTCGAATCAGTTTGTGGCCCTGGCAAATTGAAATATACGTTCAAAGTTAAAAATTAAATGTTTTATACTTTAATTTGAAGAATAACTGACTGTAACAGTCGAATTGGCCAACGAACAATATCCCATTGTGTCCGGGATGGGGGTATTTAGCTAGCGACGATAGTCGTTAGGTTTGAATTGGTGTCCGTGTGGAGAAACACTATTTAAAAATTTATTAAAACCATGGGCCAATCAAAATTAGCCATTCATTATTTAAAAAAAACGCAGAAAACCCTTTTTCTCTCTCTCGACCGACGATCTACATCGTTCGCCACTTCCCAGCCAAATCGCCGCCGCCTCCGCCATCTCCAGCCTACGCCACCACCAGCAGTCGACGCGCCTCCCTCCCCTTTTCAAATCCGACCCAAGCTCGACCCCTATCGCCACCTCCATCGCCAGAATCGTCGACCCAAACCCCGCGACTTCCCAGCACCGCCCCGATCGCCAGAGACCACCGAACCACCTCCGACCACCGCCGATCGACTCCCCTTTCCTCCCTCTTCCACGCTGTACCCTCTGATCATCCTATCGTGCCTCGGTTCTCGCGAAAACTGCAACCCTAGTTTTGAACCATCGTGAAAGGTGAGTCCTTTTTGATGTTTGAACTTTGAAAAATCATATCTTTATGGTGTGTTGACGAAATTCGATGAAACAGGAAACATCGGGACTGCAAGGAAGGTCTCTACCACATAGAAGAGACCGCGGATTTTTCTGAGTCATCTACGATTTTTAGCACTCCGAAAACCAATGTGAGAAATCTAAATTAAGTGAATTTGAATGGAAAATGTCGTGTATAAATTATATAAGCGAAATATAAATTACACACGTGTTGTATACCTCATGTACATGCGTTGTGTAAGCTATATAAGCGAAGTATGAATTTTACAGGCATAGAATAATTGATATATGTGTTGAACTGCAAGTGAAATATAGAAATTATATATATATATATACTCCCCTCGTCCACAAATCATGGACGATATTTATTGTTGTGTATTGGTGTGAAATATTGGATGGAAAAATGCGAATGGTTGAATAATTGTTTGTGGTTGATATTGATTGGTTGTGGTTGAAAAATACCCATTGGTGATTGAAATGAATTGGAAATAATTGTGGAAATAAAAATAAAACATGCCGCCTGCGTGCGGATTAGATGCATGAATCCCCATTGTCAAAAACCGCGAGGTTTTAAGGTAGAGCGAGGAGCCGTACTAGGGACGGTGCCGGTTTTAACTACCCTGCCGTTATGCTGCCGAAATTTTGAATAATATTCATGTGTTAGAATTATTTTCATATGTTGAAATTATCTTCATGCGTTGAAATTAAAGTCATGTGTTGAAACTATATCCATGTGTGGAAATGCTCATGTGTTGAGAAGTGATGTGTGAAAAGTAAATTCATGTGTGAATGAATGAAGTGTTTAAACAATAAAAATCACATTTTTATAATATATATGAAGTATGTAAAATATTCGCCTTATATATAAATAGTTTCAACAATAAAAATTTCATCTTTCTTATATGAACAACATATATAAAATATCCATGTGTGGAAATGCTCATGTGTTGAGAAGTGTGTGTGTTGGAAAAGTTCATGTGTTGAATAAAAAGATTGAACAATAAAAATTACATTTTTATTAAAACTATGAAGTGTTAAAACATTCATTGGTTGAATAAATATTTTAAATGATAAAAATATCATTTTTATCATATATGTGATATGCTAAAGATATGCGAGCGTTGAAATAAATATTTGTGAGAGAAATATTATTTTTAACATGCATAGGAACTAAATAAAATAGTCATGTGTTGAAATATATTTTAGTTCGCCAAAATTATCCATTTTGAAATGTGAAGTGTTAAAAATAGCCACTTGTTCAAATAAATATGCATGAGTTGAAATATTCATTAATTACCTAATGATATGATTTTTGCCTATGCATGCAACATTAGAATGAATGGTGTTTTTAAACCGAATTGAATCAAATATGAAGTTGAATGGAAAATGAGAAGTGATAAGAATTGTATATATGTACATGCATATTTATTGAACAGGTTATAGCAAAGAGGATAGAGAAGAGGAATAAAATTTTGTGCCCAACAAATAGGTACACGTTTACTGTTTTGTTTGGGTGATGATTTTATGAGCCTGTTGGCTAGCCGCTTGGCTTTTTCTTTTTCTTTTTGACATGAGACGCCCGTGTGGCTATTTGGGAATTTTCCCAGCCCTCCCGTACGAAGGAGGTTATGGCGAAATTTTCCAAAATTTAAAGGCGTTAGTGAAATATTTGAAGTGAAAACGATATAGGAATTTTTGAATGAACTATATTTATATAAATATATAAATATAAATAAAATTAAAATGAAACGTGGCCGTGCAGTTCGTAATTTGAAATCGTAACTTCAAATGACTAGTATGGAAGATCCGACCGTCGGATTTTCCCGAAACTGAAACCGTTGGGTTCGTTTTGAAATGATCTTTCCTATGATATAAAATTTGTGAAGATCCAACGGTTAGATTTTTAGATATGTGTAAAACAAATTTAGTGAAAAACAGCGCCAGTGCATCGGCACGACCTGAAACGTCGTTTAATTAAATATGGTCGTTTTAAATAAATAAAAATGGCGATATATCGTTATAAAATACTATAGACGATATAGAGTGGAAATAAACCAACTTTGTTGTGTTTGCTTGATATGTGATGGTTGAATGTATTTAACATGAAAATTATAACTAAAGAACTAAAATGTGAATGTTGAATAGTCCAACCATGTGATAAATTGATTTGAAAATCTAAATATACGTGGGTTGTTTGAAAAGGCCGAGTTCATTCTCATTTCAAATAATCGATCGACGTTGAGAAGTCGAAGAGTCGAAGACAGTTGAAGACCGACGATCTTCACATTGGATGGATGGGCGCTACTGATGCTCGTGATCGGAGTAGCTACCTTGAAGGAGCTGAATTAGTAGCCGTCCAGACATATTGTTGATTGTACGGATATACGAGGAATTTGGTGCCTCCGGTTTTGTTCAAACCCAGAACGAACTTGTAAATGGACTGTGTGTCTGACATTGGATTTTGTTCTGTGCTGATTGATCTCTGTTAAATATATATCTGTTTGGCGGCGGAGAATTTATTCTCTTGCTTAACGCCCTTCTCTGAGACGTACGAGCTCAGAGGTTATGTATTGATAGAAATCAGTCGCATGGAGTGGATTGCCTGTGTGGCACGCCTAAGTGGCATATGATCAAGGCTTCTGTTGCAAAGCAAAGTCTTGGGGTTGATGATCAAAGCATGGTCTATGTGACGTAGCTTTGTGTATAACGTGGATTCGCGAGCCTCACACCTCGGCGAGATAGTGACTGCAGGTAGAGCACGACGTTTCTTTCTATCTAAGGTGGTGTCAGTGACCTACCAGCCCTGACATTATATATATTTTCACCTGTGTGGTTGTTGGAATACGAGGCGCCTCGATATAGGTCTGTAAGGACTGGGAAACGTGTGTTCAGGAATTGCCAATCCTCAAAAGTAAGAGAGGACCGACCCTGAAGATCCAAGGATCATAGTGGGGTCCTGAGACATTTGCTAGAGTGTCTCGAATCGGAGAGGAGCTTGCCCCTTGCCTCGACTCATGAAGGAATCCAATTTCCAATACGAAATATGCGAATGTGATTGTATTACTAGTATGGCGACATGATATATGGTACCCATGCCGTCTAGGATTGATATTTATGATTGAAATCGCTTTTGAAACATATATGCACTAGTAATAATATCAAACACTTTTGTTTTATACGTATGAAGCATTTTTGGCCATTATAAGGTAAAACTCTATCCTCCGGCTTGCGTTGCATTGTGTGATGGGACCTGAGTCTTATAATGGCTTCATTTTATAAAAAGCATTGCGATGATTTAATCATTTACTTTATTTCATGCACTAGCACTCATTGGAGTAAACCCGTTCCGCGAAAGTGGCGTGGTCCTTTGATTTGCCTTATTATTGTTATTAATAAGTTAAGCAGATTTCTCATACCAGTCTCATAACTGACTCGTAGTTTGTTTCACCTTGCAAACTCGGGTGCCCTCATTTTCACACGGGCAGCCTAGTTATAGGTATCTGGTGCACTTTTGGCTCATGGCGAGGCTTGACTACACCGTGCTGACTTTGACTCTTTCCGCCATTATAGTATATGTATTATGATTCTGCCATTGGCGATGTAGACTGATATTTATTTTGTGTACTCTTTATGTATGATTCCGCCTCTGGCGATGGTGACTGATTATGTATTATTATGCACTAAGTTGTATCCTGCACTGTGCTCTCTGATGTGGTGATATCTATATGATTCCGCTGTCATATGTGTGTAGATTATTCTATTTTATGTTTATGCTATTATCTGTGATCTGCTAATGATGATTGATGTGTTATATTCCAATGATTATCCTTAACACCGTGTCATGGGGTTTTGGGATCGTCACAGCTGGTATATAAAGATTTCGCGTATACGCGTCATGAACATATATTCGAAGTTTTAATATACTCGATTGTCCAAATTCAAAATAAATAAATATTCAAATACGTTTAAAATGATTTAAATTTTCAAAACAAAATTCGTTTTCATTTGAAAAATATACTCTTCACTCGTTCTAGGATACTACTGATCCTATCTCTAACGAGCAATTCTAATTGGATATTACTAATCCAATATCTGATGAATTCTTTCGTATGGTTCTAATGTGTCTTGTTCTCGAGCTCTGTAAACCAAAGCTCTGATACCAAACTGACACGACCCGAACTCCCCCGTGAAGGAAAGCACAGACGGCGTTGAGGATAAGACAAATCAGAACGCAGACGGAAGAACTTTTCATTGTTATTACAACAATTCCATCAGATACAAGAATATACAGAGTATAAATGAATAAATTACATTCAACAAATATCAGAGATTACAATAAATTACATAGCAGCGGAAAATAATACAAAACATAACTGAAAGTAATACACGGATACAGAGCTTTCCGAGCATCGTTCCAGCTGTAAATCAGGATCCTGTGAATATAAATCTGCAAAACCAAAACTACTAGCTGCCCGTGTGGAAAATAAGGGCACCCAGAGTTTAGGTTAAAACAATAAACTCCAGGTCAGTCATGGGACTGGTGTGAGAACCAAAACAGTTATTAATCTTTATTTTAAAGTTCGGTAAATCAAGGGACCACGCCGTATAACACGGAACGGGTTTCCTCCCAAGAATACCAGTGCATAAAACAAACAGCGCAATGCTAAATAAAGAAAAATGAAGCTATTATAAGACTCAGGTCCCATCACATAATGCAACGCAAGCCGGAGGATAGGGTTTTTACCTTATAATAGCCAAAGCATGCTTGATACGTTTAAAACACATTATTTGATACTATTATAAGTGTATAGTGTCAAAACAGTTTCAATCATAAATATAAATCATAGACGGCATGAGTGCCCCATCCCACTATGTTGCCATACTAGGCTCTACAAATAAAACCGAAATACGCGTATTGGAAATTGGATTTCCGTCATGAGTCGAGGCAAGGGGCAAGCTCCTCTCCGATTCGAGACACTCTAGCAAATGTCTCAGGACCCCACTATGATCCTTGGATCTTCAGGGCCGGTCCTCTCTTACTTTTGAGGATTGGCAATTCCTGAGCACACGTTTCCCGGTCCTTACAGACCTATATCTTAGGTGCCTCGCATTCCAACAACCACACAGGTGAAAAGTATATAAATGTCAGGGCTGGTAGGTCACTGACACCACCCTAGCTAGAAAGAAACGTCGTGCTCTCCCTGTAGTCACTATCCCGTTTTTGACTCATACCGAGGTGTGAGGCTCGCGAATTCACGCTATACACAAAGCTATGCCACATAGGCCGTGCTTTGATCATCAACCACAAGACTTTGCTTTTCAACAGAAGCCTTGATCAATTTGCCACTTACGCGTGCCACGCTGGAAATTCACTCCATGCGACTGATGTCCATCGATATACAACCTCTGAGCTTGTACGTCTCAAAGAAGGGCGTTAAGCAAGAGAATAAATTCTCCACCGCCAAACAGATGTATATTTAATAGAGATCAATCAATGCAGAATAAAATCCAATGTCAGACACACAGTCCATTTACAAGTTCGTTCTGGGTCTGAACGAAACCGGAGGCACTTTCCTCGCATATCCATCCATCCCCAAGTACGTCTGGATGATCACCAACTGTTTCCCTCATCTTGGGTGTATAGCCCAATCGAGATCATCAGTAATCACCCAAACGATGTGAAGACTTCCGGTCTTCAACCACCGTCTTCATCTTCGACATCTCGTCGAATCAGTTATTCAGAATGGGTATAAACCCGACCTTTCTGAATAACCCACGTATATGATAAACAAATGTTACACTAACACAACAAACGCCTCATTCCAATTCAGAATGTTCTTTTATTCACAAAATCACATTCTGAGGGAATAGGTTCCCATTAATTTTATCCAAGATAAATTCTTCTAAATTTATTCTTTAATCTTCCTTTGGATATCATTTCAAACTAGTCGGGATTAGCGAACCACACCAACCTATTCATCCCATGGAGCAAAACTGGTAATACTCCATATCTAACACCACGGTATTATCGGTAAAATTAATTACCATTTCACGTTCAAATGGTAATTAATTTGGTAATCAGTTTTGCTCCAAAGCGATAGTTAAATCTTTAATTATATTTGAACGTGAAATGGTAATTAATTTTACCGATAATACCGTGGTGTTAGATATGGAGTATTACCAGTTTTGCTCCATGGGATGAATAGGTTGGTGTGGTTCGCTAATCCCAACTAGTTTGAAATGATATCCAAAGGAAGATTAAAGAATAAATTTAGAAGAATTTATCTTGGATAAAATTAATGGGAACCTATTCCCTCAGAATGTGATTTTGTGAATAAAAGAACATTCTGAATTGGAATGAGGCGTTTGTTGTGTTTGTGTAACATTTGTTTATCATATACGTGGGTTATTCAGAAAGGCCGGGTTTATACCCATTCTGAATAACCGATTCGACGAGATGTCGAAGATGAAGACGGTGGTTGAAAACCGAAAGTCTTCACATCGTTTAGGTGATTACTGATGATCTCGATTGGGCTGTATACCCAAGATGAGGGAAACAGTTGGTGATCGTCCAGACGTACTTGGAGATGGATGGATATGCGAGGAAAGTGCCTCCGGTTTCATTCAGACCCAGAACGAACTTGTAAATGGATTGTGTGTCTGACATTGGATTTTATTCTGCGTTGATTGATCTCTATTAAATATACATCTGTTTGGCGGCGGAGAATTTATTCTCTTGCTTAACGCCCTTCTCTGAGATGTACGAGCTCAGAGGTTGTATATCGATGGACATCAGTCGCATGGAGTGAATTGCCAGTGTGGCACGCGTAAGTGGCAAATTGATTAAGGCTTCTGTTGAAAAGCAAAGTCTTGTGGTTGATGATCAAAGCACGGCCTGTGTCGCGTAGCTTTGTGTATAGTGTGAATTCGCGAGCCTCACACCTCGGTATGAGTCAAAAACGGGATAGTGACTGCAGGGAGAGCACGACGTTTCTTTCTAGCTAGGGTGGTGTCAGTGACCTACCAGCCCTGACATTTATATACTTTTCACCTGTGTGGTTCTTGGAATGCGAGGCGCCTCGGATATATGTCTGTAAGGACCGGGAAACGTGTGCTCAGGAATTGCCAATCCTCAAAAGTAAGAGAGGACCGGCCCTGAAGATCCAAGGATCATAGTGGGGTCCTGAGACATTTGCTAGAGTGTCTCGAATCGAAGAGGAGCTTGCCCCTTGCCTCGACTCATGACGGAAATCCAATTTCCAATACGTGTATTTTGGTTTTATTTGTAGAGCCTAGTATGGCGACATAGTGGGATGGGGCACTCATGCCGTCTATGATTTATATTTATGATTGAAACTGTTTTGACACTATACACTTATAATATATCAAATAATGTGTTTTAAACGTATCAAGCATGCTTTGGCTATTATAAGGTAAAAACCCTATCCTCCGGCTTGCGTTGCATTGTGTGATGGGACCTGGGTCTTATAATAGCTTCATTTTTCTTTATTTTGCATTGCGCTGTTTGTTTTATGCACTGGTATTCTTGGGAGGAAACCCGTTCCGTGTTATACGGCGTGGTCCCTTGATTTACTGAACTTTAAAATAAAGATTAATAACTGTTTTAGTTCTCACACCAGTACCATGACTGACCTGGAGTTTATTGTTTTAACCTAAACTCTGGGTGCCCTTATTTTCCACACGGGCAGCTAGTAGTTTTGGTTTTGCAGATTTATATTCATAGGATCCTGATTTACAGCTGGAACGATGCTCGCAAAGCTCTGTATCCGTGTATTACTTTCAGTTGTGTTTTGTATTATTTTCCGCTGCTATGTATTTTATTGTAATCTCTGATATTTGTTGAATGTAATTTATTCATTTATACTCTGTATATTCTTGTATCTGATGGACTTGTTGTAATAACAATGAAAAGTTCTTCCGTCTGCGTTCTGATTTGTCTTGTCCTCAACGCCATCCGTGCTTTCCTTCACGGGGGAGTTTGGGTCGTGTCAGTTGACACATCTAGCATCCACAAGTGGTGAATCTAATGTGAGGGGTCTAAGTGTATAAACGTACATGTAACGGTGTTAAGACACGAGGTTAAGTCCGACTTGTGGAAGAAGTCTGCCCGGACCCTACTGACATATCCAACATCCACAAGTGGTAGACTTAATGTGGGAGGGTTAGCGCATTATAACCATAAATGAATGAATGAATGGTGATGAACTAGTAATACTTAACCTGTTTGAATCCATAAGGATTACATGAACCTATTAACTTGACTAGGGGGTAAGTAAACTTGCTTGAATCAGTGGGAGGGTTAAGTTGTTCTTGTTAAACATGTGGGGACGGGTTATACATATAAACCCAACAAACTTAACCAGTTGGGGTTATGCAATCTTGTTAAATCAGTAGGCATAACCTATTGAAATCCTGGTAGCGGGGATGCAAGCCTAAGGGGAAGCTTGTATCATCTGTCGTGTAGCCCTCTTTCAGTCAGTAACCCATCTTGGTATCAAATGGGGAACCCCGAACTAGGTCGGGGTCTGGGCACGCTTACTGAGCTGATTGTAAGAGGTCACTTGAGTGAGGGTGTTTGACGGTGCGTTCCAACGGAGTAATGTGTGTGCACGGGTCCGCTTGCTAGGGAAGATAAGACGCTATGACATCTGTAGATATGGTTTGTGCACATCTTGTAAACAAAAGGGTTATCATCTTAGGAAGTGATATATCCTACTATGGGGCCAGCACATGGTATCTACGAGTTAGGGAGCCAATCGATTGGGGGTAGTAATTATGGTACATCTAGTCTTGCTTGTTTAGGAGCCCATTATTGTCGTTGGGGGTTAACACCTATTGGTTCTATTGGGCTACCTGTTATTGTATGGGGTAAAACCACTTACTAAAAGTACACCTAAGTCTACCATCTTGTACTTGTTTGGATCATCTTGTTCTTGTTATACTAGTATTGGTGCAGAGAAAATACTGGAGAAGCGCAATGCATGTTCTGTTCTGTTTATCATGTTTACTTTGTTATACCTGGGTTATGACACTGTTATCTCTCTCTCCAACTTATATACCTGTCATGATGCTTTTACTTATTTATATGCTAAAAGTAACTGGACTCGCTAGACTTTATGTCTAACCCATTTTGTTTCCTCTTCTTTCCCCCCCCCCAAGGTTCTCAGGGTGGGAATACTCAAGGTTGATCATGATTCTTCTTTCCTTCTGCTTGGATCCGCTTCGATGTACTACTTGATTTCGTATCTTCTCTACTATGGATATATTTTAGGGATTATGCTTTTTTATGTATTATTGTACTCTGATGATGATTTTTGTACAAGGCAGAAGTTTTATGTTTTCAGTATTTCAGACTTATAATGTAACCATGTTTTGGACCACAAAGTTTTCTATTTAATAAATTTCTAAATTCCGCTGTTATTTTATATCTGTCTTGTAATGTTTCTGTTCCTGTTTACCTGTAACGCTTCACAGAACTTAATGCATTCTGATAAAGAGTGACATTAACGGGCGTGGAGTTTCACACTCCTTCTCTAAAAGTGGTTGGGTATAGAACGGTAATGGAGTAGGGTAGTTCACGAGGATGTCCAATTGCTCTAGAAGCTTGTGAGGGTTTAACTAGGGACAAATTGGTAATTGAAAGTATAGTTGGCATTGCATTCTCACCAACTGTCTAAGGAAAGTCTTAAGCGACATATGTGTCCTACCGGGTAATATAAGTTAAGTATTATCATTCGCAATACTACTTCTCACATTACAAATGAGAGAATAAACTTAAGAACATTGACGTACTAGAATGGATTCTGAAAGGGCTAGGGGTCCGCCTCAGGGTTATAAGAGTTCGTAAGAATCCACCCTTAATAGAGCCATTAGTGACCGAGAATGCCACCTCGTTGGGTCTTTACCCTAAAAACATTATTGGGCGATTGACTTGGATATCCACCCCATTGGTTAGAAACTTGATGTTTGTTGTGTGCTGCATAGATATACCACGACATATGTAACCTGCTAAAAATATAGGTTATGAACATTAAGTAATACTATATTTCAGTCACATAGAACTTTATGTTCTGATCCCCTCTCCTTAACATTCAATAGGTCAGTAGGTGGTGTAAAGCCATTGATGAAGTCATGATTGAAGCCGATAAAGAATATGAAGTTATTATGATATTATTAGCAGTTATTGCTTTACTTCTTTTGGAATCTTGTGAGAATGAACTATTTGATGTACCTATTGAACCAATGTAACTGTGACTTCTGTGGTTTTGAAATAAATGGTACATCTTATTTTTAGTAATATATTTTCTCTTTCCGTTGTATGAGATTTCCATTCAAAGTATATGTCATTATTATCTATGAAAAATGTAATCCTTACAGGAACCAACGACCCGTTTAGGATGGCTCTAAGTTTCAATAGGCCTTTTCTGGGTCGAAATTTAGGTCCATTCCGGGCGGGTTGTTACAACCTCCTCGCACGGTCTCTGTCATCACGCCATGGAAGCATATGAAACTCTCCTCCTACGCCAAATGACGTATGGAAATTCATATTACCACGCCACGTTACCATACATAACCACCATCGCTATTGCACGAGCGTAGGATCGTCATATCCGAACTACTGGGTCGAACCAAGCCTCGACACTGAGTAATGCCCTGAAGTCTACGTTAAATGACCCGGTGCGTGCATCTAGATCCCCACAGGTACATACCGTATACTATACCCCGAGTCTCATAATAAGGCTGCATCTAATGCACAGAACTCGGTCGGGAGCTTTCCATATCTGTATAGGTTCGCTCAAAGGACCTATAGTACAGATAGCTAGAGTATGGTCTACATTTTCATGGTGGCTATGGTCCCACTCTGACCCCTCTCTCAACTATTGAAAGACTACTTCAAAAGCTATGTGGTTTTCCCCTAGCAAACAATCTATCATCTAATTTGGCGTGTCCCACAACCAATGTCTCGATAGTGAACGATCAATGGTATCTTGGTTTAGCTACAGTCTTTTTGATTCCCACTAACTGTTGATGACAGGTACCCTACAATCCTTAATTTGTTCCTGACCAACATCTCCCGAGGCCAATCGCTGAATTACCCAACGCCATCCACCACAGCCTTCTGACTGCCAACTATCGTTGTAGTCAAGGTATACTCATCGTGTGATACCGCGCAGACCCAACCTCTACGAGTACATCCTGGGCATGTACCGCAATAGAGGACCACCATAGAATACCCAACCACGTCCCTTGGAAGCCTCGTGCTTCCCTATAGTCCCGCAGAGCAAGCAAACAGAATAACCAGGCGGAATAATCATATGGATGTGCTCCTCTTGTGTCTCCAGACCCCATGATTGTAATGCCCCGGCCCCTAGACCCATGCTAACCAAGAGCAACACTAAGTATTACTGTCGGGAAGCACGAAGAATGAGACTCGATAGGGTTAAAAGTTGTACTCATTCCCATAAACGAACACTGGCACGAGAATTTTTAAAATTTCTCAACTTACCATTCGTGCTCAGTATAAGTTCAAAGCAATGGTACAAGGAAATTTCCCAAGTTACATAGTACAAAATATAATAGCATCAAGCGCAGCACAATAACAACAGCAGAATACATAATACATATCATAATAGAGATGTCTAAATACATAGTCCATCATACATAATATCACTTCCCAAAATACATAATAGTGTACATACCATAATACTACACGCTACTGATAGTCTGAAGCTGCGTAGTTAGCACAGCATATCATGTGTATGGTTCTGATAAAGTAGTATTTTATATATATATATATATATATATATATATATATATATATAAACTGTTGGTAAGAAAGCATGCAGTTCGCTTGAAGGGTCCAGACTTGTTTAGCTAACAACAAAAATTTACATATTGTATAAGAAAAAATATGTTGCGCAATCTTTAAAGCCAGATTAATGAAAGACAGTATATATATATATGAAGGGAAAAGCCGGAAAGAACTCACTTATCATTCTGCTCACTTTCCCCGGACAGTTCGCCACTAGCAATAGTCATTGAAATAGGACAATTTAAACTATACATGGAAATTATGAAGCAAAAGAGTCTAAAACAGAGAAGAATTTGCAAATACATCGGCCAAACAAATGCCAATGATTTACAAATATAAAATTGAACCAAAGAGAAGAAATGGGAACAAACTTTATAATCTAAATCTGGAAAAAAACAAAAAAATGAAGGATAATCAAGAAATAACAATTTCACGTTTAGTTCACAACTTCAAAGGACGAAATGCATATATTACTTGAATCTGATTTACTAGCTAACATATCAAGGATGATTTCCATAGTCCATCAGCATCAAATTCCCAACAAACAGTACAGTCTCATGCAAAAGAAATAATAGACACCGGCAATGTCAAATGTGAATAGTAAGCCCAAATTATTGTAGGTTCAGATTTTTTTTTTTTTTTTTGAATTTGAGAATTACTGTTTGGTTCTATACAATTTATTTCTTCATCATCCACATGTACTTTACAAAACTATGCCTTGATTTCTCCTTGCTATTCCTTTAAACAATAGAATCTTCTTCACCTTTTATTTTTATTTATTTTTCAAGACAAATGTAATACATCTCAGTTATAGTTACAATATAATACCTTTTGATGCTCTGTAATGCCATTTCATATTGTCAAGTGTTTCACCGTGATAGCTTATATCCTTTGTGCACATCAAATAAAGCATCAGATGCTTCATATGTTGAATCCGTGCTCTTTGAACATTACCAGATAGTGTAAACCAAAAAGAAAATTTGCATTAGTGGACACAAATTCATAGGTGTTATCGAATTATAAATTTGAGAAAAAAGAGAATAAACTAACCAAACACCTTCCATTTCCAAATTAGACTAAGGTATATGGCTAATAAGTTTGAAGATAAAACTTATACATATCACTTCAGTCATCTTAAAAAGTGGATCAAAAATCATGAATGTAGTCTTATTGTTATAAGCCCCACATGGTATTTACTACAGACCCAACGAAATGAATGCCTCTTTGATTAGATTGTTAAAATGACAAATCTGTAAAGGTGAAAAGGTTCCTTCTTTGCACTTATCCTGGATAGAGAAAAATTACCATTCTTCCTCTTTCTCACTACAGGGAAGGTTTCTGCTCTAAACTCAAGTACTTCACTTGACTGTTTTCCACCGTCATCGTACCATTTTAATGCAATATGCATCAACTGCTCTCAACAGCATTCATTTCTCCTTGTCTTAGGCTGCTGGTGCGACCATTATTCGTCCCTCTTGCGGGTTTAGGATCCAGCATGGAGAGGACGGTGAGCTTCCAGTAACCGGAGTTGAGGAAGGCGGTACACCAATGAGCGGCGACCATTTTGGGCGGAGCAACGGTCGAAGCTGACGCTGGACATCGCGGTGGCCATTGTCGAAGGCTAAATAGGAAAATCATGCTCCGGTATGTACCCATAGTAAAGCAAGAAGATGCTGCTTCGAGGAGGGAGAGTGGCGCTGCCTGTGGCGGTGGAGCGACAAGACCAAAGGGTTTCAATTTAGGGAAAACAATTTTGGGAAAGATGGACGAATTGATTTTTCCTGGAAAGGAATCCTCTCCCCCCAGTACATTCGACCGATCAAATAAAAGAAGAGGAGAGAGAACAGTCTAGAAGCATCGTGAAACAAAGGGATACGAATAAATTCTTTCAGTAAACCTTTAACATGTGTCAACAATGTTTCAGCAAGGTGAACAAGTGGCAAACCCAATTAAACAAACATATATTTTTATTTTTATTTTTATTTTGTACCAAATGGTACACCATTTTGTTAGGTATAAAAACTCAATACAATGTATTTATATTTCCGAATAGAATTCTTGGATTATTTTGATTATTAAAACAAATTTGTGTCCATTTAAATTTAAAATAAATCTCAAACTAAGTTTTAAAAATCAATTTTATAGATTCTCAAATAAAATATTTCAATTAATTTTAAAACACTACCATCATTGAATTTAACAATAAAACTCGCTTTTAAATATTGAATCTTAATTTAGTTCATTTTCTAAACGCCAATTTTTCTGAGTTATTACAACCCATTTTCAAAAATCCGGGTTGTTACAACGATGATCTACCCCATTGGGTTCTTCACCTTCGTACATGCGAACTGGTCCAAGCACATTACACTAACGTGTTATTAGATTCTACATCTAATATTTTAATCACGCGCTTGTCTTATTTTATCAGTTTGCCACATTTTAGCTTTTTATTCAAGTTACCAGGTTTTCTTTGAGCCCCTTATATCTTAAAGGAATGGACCCCTCTCGCTTATTAATTCAACGATTTAACTTAACCCGTTTTAAGTTCATTAATAAGCCTAATGACATAACATGTTATTTCCTACATTGCAATTAAGGAAAGTAATCTACAACCTTTTACCCTCAAATTGCAATTAACGAAAATAATCCACAACCCCTACTTATCACCATGTCATTTATTGTCCAATTATATGTTTACAAGTTACGATAACATGCTTTACTTAATGTATAATTAAGAATATTCTTCTCCAACTCTCATATTTTCTTATGACTTGTCTACTTAATACATAATTAAGTACAGCTTGTTTTATTCCATAAGTCTAACAGTAATGAAGTTACTTTACTATTTCTAATTTAATACTAACCTCGTCTTAAACTGTTATCAAAACTTGTTGTTGATTACTTATTAACTTAGTTTTCTTAACTAAGGTATATTAATAAGTTCCTTTTCATTTATTATAACCCATGTTATAATTTACACTTGTCCCTAGGACAAGCCTACCTATTTTATTACAGTCTCATTCATGTAACCAATTATAATAGGTTATATTCCCCGTTCATCATTATTCTATTTAGCTTCCTTCATATGAACCAACCTTTACTGTTGTAATCTTCCTTTTAATTACCGTCATGTAAATTCCCATTATTTTAGGGAACCCTTTCACGCACCTCATCAGTTTGATTTACAGAAAGATATAATGGTCTATTTCTATAACTCACACCGACTTAGATCCGTAGTTGCAAGTTATTTCATTTATTTTAAGTGTGGACATTTATATGTACTTTATTTGATTAGTGTGCAATACAGTAAAAGAATATCTATTTCACACTAATTCCTTTTTCTTTTTTGTTCTTGCAACTACGTTCTCAGTAATTTGTCGTTTATAGAAATATATCATTTATTCCCAAATACAACTAACTCAGTCCACTACCAATATTCCCTTTTTATTTATGAGTTAGATATTAGATTCTTATTACATATACTATCCGTAGTTACTGTAAATTTTCTTAGCCAATTAGGCATATAATTTCTCAAGAATATATTCAATTTTGATTCAAGTTCCACAATTTCAGTATTACAGTAATTTACCACTTCATATAAAATATCTAATGGAAATAGATTTTATACAACATAGTGTTTTTAATATATTCTATGCAGATTTAATCGCAATTACCACAATTTCCAATAATTTAACAAGTTAAGAATTATGTACCCATAAAGTATAATTTAAATCCACTTACCTGACAACTTTCTAATCCTTGAATTTGATTCAGATCTGTTATTCCGTGGTCTTCCTAACTGGATCTATTATTAAAATAACTAAGAATTTACAAATCTGACGCTAAAAGAAGACGGAAAAAGGGAGAGAAACCTGAACATATTAGATTCAAGAACTTACCTCACGTTGATCAAAAATCTGGACACCTATGTTGTAGATTACATTCTTTATCTTTAAATCTTGAATTAGAACTCTTGAAAACTAAAATTCTAATTTCTAAAAGATTTAGAGAAGAAATGAAATGGCAAAGTCTTGGCCGTGTCTTAGAAAATATGAGTTTAAAGCTAGGCCTTATTAGTCTATTTATTGGTGTACAGGAAATTATGGTCGATCGGATTTGATAACATAAAATCTGAACCGCATAAATTAGAAAACATGTCATCACCAAGCAGATCTGACCCTGAATGGGTCGACCCCTATGTTGACCCACCTTAGTGGTGGGTCGACTCTAAGGTCGAACAAGGTTCGACCCTTGTGAGGCCTAGGTCGACCCATCTCCTAGGTCTGAACATTATTTTCTACCGCTTAAATTCCTGATTAACGTTAATTAATAACGGGTAATTTATTTCTTAATATAACTCATCTGAATTATAATCTTCCAGTTATAACTCATTATTAAATTTCAAATTTATGTACTTATATATGCCCGTAATCTTTTAATTATTAATTCAATAATAACTTTCCTATACCTCCTCCTTTTTGGACATGTCATATATCAATACAGATCAGAAAATTGCCATGAACACAATGGTACATTTTTCAGGGCTAACCATAAATTATTGATATTTTTATTTATTATTAATATAAAATATGCCTTTTGCAGTGCATGCATAAGACAAGCGTCCTAACACTTGTTATCTTAAGGAGGAATGTTATTGTGGTAGCATTTCCTTTAAAATGCTATGAAAACTATATATAACTTTCAACCAAAATGCTACCAAAGGTTTTTGTACTATATAAAATTATATTTTTAAGTTGAAAATTAATTATCCAACTCGTCAAAATTATATATCGTTACACTAAGGATCAATCCCTGCTCATTGCGGAGGTAGGCACAAGCCCTTACCACTATGCCAAGCACGTTTCCATGCAAATGTCAAAAAACTTATAAATAACCACTGTAGATAAACAATAAAAGATTAATATAGGCTTCTTTTCGACGAGTTGCTTATTTTCAACAGACACGACTCTTACAATGGAAATTTCTGAAGGGCTATGACTGCATACAAACATCCAATCATTTCTGTATAAGCCTTACATCATTTCCAAATCAAACACACACAACTCCCTTATCTAAAAAATTCTCATATTGCTTCCAAATGCTCCAAATTTCATATTTATTTCAAAAAAAAATTTATACCAATGTTACTTCATTTTATAAATATTCAAATCTGACCAAAGTTCACTTCGTAGCCTCAACGCACTCAATCTGCATCATTATTATTGAAAGTTGTAGAAGTTGTATTATATTGTGATTACTTCGTGTATTGAAGGCACAATATATAGTTAGTCATCTACTTTCTTCATATTAAAAGTTTCGGTGAGCCTGTTGCTCGTTCAAATTAGGTAGGTAAACTTGTAGCCCATTCAAATCAAGTAGGTAAGCATGTAGCCCGTGAAATCAAGTGGTGTTTGTAAATCTGTTCCTCTGGGAGAAGTGAGGGTGTTGCTTATTGAAATTTAAAGGAGGTCTGGGACTAGACGTAGGACGGGAGTTCGAACCAGTATAAAATCAACAATGTGATTCATATTTTTGGTTGCTATTATAATTATTTTATTACTATTGTGATTACTCCGCTTGAAAATCTACATATATATATATATATATATATATTGGTCATCATCGATCTAGTACATAGCGACTATTCATTCGTCGCCGCACCAATCTATCAAATCCATATACTTTTTGTCCACCTAACGAATTATCCAAACTTACTGGAAATGTTCTCGAGTTTTAGTTCGATTATTTATGAAAAACCCCAAATTGGAATCATGAAATAATCAATGACTAATATTTAAATAAGATATTTAATATCCAATCACCAAAAATATTGGTTGCTACATTCTTCTACCCTTAAAGGGTTTCCATTCTTGAAATCCTCAAGGATAAAACAACACAACCCAACTCTCTTGTATAAGTGATGACCCAAGACAAATAATTACCCATCGCTCTCAATGTTAGGGATTGCAGAATGGATCGCTAAGGCAAAACTAACACTAGAGGGGGGTGAATAGTGTTTTTGAGAATTTAAACAAAATCTAAAACTTATATGCTCTACTATATGAATCAAACACCACAGAAACAATCACAGACACAGAATCAAACACAAATACAAAGATAAACAAAAATAAAATGCATAAAAGTAAAGAACACACTGGATTTTACGCTGGTTTGAATTGCTCCTACGTCCAATCCCACACAACATTGGATTGCGCAGAGTTTTATTACTATATCAATAGCCAAGTACAATCCTCTCCTTGATTTCACGGCTACAAGGATAACACCGATTCCACACACTTGATCAAGTGTTCTCTCCTTGATTTCACGGCTATAAGGGTTACACCGCTCCCGTTCCTTGATTTCACGTCTACAAGGAAAGCACCGATTACCCAAACAATTCCCAAAAGATTACAATAGCCCTATGACTCTTCAATAGCACTTCAATTCAGAGAGTAATGAGTAGACAGTGAGAAGAGAAGAAGTTTTATGTAAATAGAATTGAATTCGGTAGAGTATAAGTGTAGAAATCATAAAAATAAGAAAATATAATGGTGTAAAGAAAGGAGATGAAGATGGAGAAGAGGAATGATGAGAAAATTTGAAATCAGCCCCTATTTATTGGATTTGAAAGGTTGCATCGCTTTTGGAACGTTACAAATAGTGAAAAGACACTTCCTTTCAATTTTGAAAAAATGACAGTTATATGTCGACATAGACATATATGTATATCGATGAATCCTTGTTCAAAATTGATTTTTGAGCATTTTTCAAGTGTTTTGGCACATACATACATACATAATATATATATATATATATATGTAATTATGAAAATTCTTGAATTAAAACATAGTGTTATAAATGAAAATTATAAAGTAGAAAATCATACGAAAACATAAATGTAAGGTATATGAACATATTTATAAAATTATAGAGTTTAAAATTATACAAATATAAGTATATAAAGTATAAATATATAAAACTTATAAAGTATAAACTTAAGTTTAAAATCAAAGTAAATAGAAAGTAAGATAAAGAAGACAGAGATTGAAGATAGAATTTGAAATCAGAATTTGAAAAACAGAATTTGAATTTGAATTAGAACCTGGAGTGCTATTCAGAGTCTTACACAAACTAGACTCTATTACTATATTTGTCTTGAACTCTTGAAATCTTGAATACTCATGAGTCTTGAATCATCTATGAATTCTAAATCTCTAATATCTTTAAACTGTGTAGTCTTCAGCAATAATTCCTGTATATAAATCCTGCATATGTTTATATATATATATATATATATATATATATATTGTAACACCCCACCTCCGCCAGGGTCACTCTTGCAAGTACACTAGCTTTGGAGGGGTGTTGGACAAGGTAAACATGCATGAAGATATCACAAGACAGAACATATGAGTAAAACAGAGTAAATAAAGCAGCGGATAAAATTACTATTTCAAAACCATAGTCAAGTTACATCAAAGTACTTAGTCATCATTTTTCCAGCTACTACAAGTCTAGAAAACATAAACTGAAAAATACATAAGTAAATTATTCCCCAAAGATAACAGTGGTGTAGCCATAGCAAAGCTCAAGTCCAAACCATACATGAGCTGTCAGAAAAGCAAGCCAAAGATCCAAGCTAGGTGCTAGTGTTCCCACCTTGAGAACCTGGGGGGGGGGGGGAACGGAAGAAAAGAGGCGAAAGGAAAACAGGTCAGTCATAAAGACTGGTAAGTCCTACCTACTATTAGTATAAAAACTAGTAAAATTAACTGGACATGAGAAACTGAGATGAAACATAAGGATGGTAACTAAACTGGCATGGTGAAAAGTTAACAAGATAGATCAAGTGTGGCATCGCATATACAAGGTTAAGTTGCACCAAGTGTACTAGTATTCTAATCCATGTCAAGTATAAACAAGAAATGATCCCTTGGCCCAAAATTGGCCCAACATCATGAGATGACCTAAATCAAGGTCCAACTACACGGTCTAGTCGATCGGCTCCCTATAAGCCTAACTCGTCAAGTTTCGGTGTCATACGGCCTAACCGCGAGATGTACTCGACTGTGCAAGGTCCACCCTAGGGTGTATCCGGACCCTAGGGTGCCAACCACTGACACAAAACAAGCACGCACAGTCCAAGCCTACTGGTGCCCATGTCTGTCTTTCATCCCCGGACTATGTGCACGACCATAGTCCGCCGGAATCTACAATGGCGCACCTACCTAGCCGTCCCTTTTGGTCACTTACAATCAGCCCAGTAATCGTGCCCCACCCCTAGCCTAGTCCCTAGGGTATCCCGATACTCCCTGGTGGGTTACTGCTGAAAAGGGCCCCGCAAACTAGGGTTTCTAATGGGTTAAGTGTGGTTAACCCAATCCAAACCATGTATCAAGTTGGTTAAGTATACCCAAGTGGTTCATGACTTAACCCCAACAATCCATCGTGTTCAATTGGTTAAGTATCCAAGTGGTCCATGACTTAACCCTACCATGTGGCATTAATTACTTAATGCACCTCAACCTCTCACATTACACTTTGTTGTGGTTAATAGTTAAGCCGGGCGGGTCCGGGTAGCTTTACACCATGACCTAGTCTAACCTCGGGTTTTAAGTGCGATATGACCAACTACTCACATTGGGTCCTATTGTTTGTAGCTACTAGTTAAGCCGGTCGGTTCCGGGTAGATTTATGCTACAAACTCAACCCAACCTCGAGTTGGCCACTTTCATGTTTTCTACATGTCATGTCCACGTTCATGTTTTCAAGTATAATCACATGTCATATTTTCAAGTCATGTTTCATGTCATTTAAATTTACCCATAACGTATTCCCATCGCACGTAAATTCCCATCAATACAAATAGATCAAAGAGGGAACATAACAATATGAAAAGGTGGGCATAAGGTGGCAAAGTCTATCACAAGTTTAAACATGGTGATATTTGAGGCAAAGGTGTTCATCATAACTTGCTTATAGCATATTGGCCTCAAAACATGTATGATAGCATAAAGGTGATTTGGCATCAAACATGACAATAGTATAAAGGGTGACAATCCTAACTTGTGCATAGCAAATAGGTTCAACGTTATCATATGCATGTTAAGGGACATGAGGGATTAAGGTTTGTTAACATGCATAAGCCATAATCCATTTCATAGCATTTTTCCCAAAAGTCAACATGAACGGTACTAGGTTCATGATAGATCCACAATCATAGATCAAGAGAGACATGAATAGATCTATGCATACAATGATAGGTTCAAGGCAAATATTGCACTTAGGTCCAATTCCAATCTACACATGTATGGCATTAAACTTAGAAAATAGGGTGATAAACTTGTGATTAGCATATAGGTCGCATCATGGCAAGTTAACATCAAGGTCATGAGGGTTTCTATGTTGCATTATGCAACATTCCCAAATAAAGATCATAGCTTTCTACCCAAAAAGTCAAGGTGAAAGTCCCATAGTCATAGATCAAAAGAGTCATGAATAGATCTATGTATAAGGTGATAGATCTAAGGTAAACATTACACTTAAGCCCAATTTCAAGTCACTACATGTCATATTAAGTTCATAGTTTAAATCTAAGAGTAGAATAGGGCTTACAAAGCGTGGTAATGAGACTAGAACACAATCAAAACAAGATAGAGACTTGGTAGCAACACTAGAGATCTCCAAATGATAAGCTCCACTCAAAACCCTTGAGAAATAAGTAGAAGATCCTTGCTTTGATGAAGAAAGATGGCTCTTTTACTTTAGAACTAGCTTAGAACACTCAAGCTCTCATGAGCAAGAAGATGGTGGCCATGTTATGAAGATGGAGGCCATGATCAAGGAGCATTTTGGCATAACCTAGTTGTAGGATTGATTTGTGGTGATTTAGGGTAGGGTTTAGGGTGCTTATATAGAAGTTTAGGTTAGTTTAGGCCATAGGATTAACCCTGATTCATACCTGGGCCATCAAATCACGTCACAAGCCAACAAAACAAGACCTAGGAGCCAAAACAGGTGCACCAGGCCAAACTGGCCCGACCACCCAGGTCGACAGGGGTGTCGACTGGGCAGTCGACACCAGCTGGGGCAAGTCGACTCCAAGTCGACTCCCCAGTCGACTTGGGGCTGGGCGGGAAATTTTCCCGCCCAGTCTGTTTCGCTCCAGATTTGATTTTCGAACTATTTTTAAACTCTGGATTTTCTGAAAACTTTGACGGGCCATAACTGGGTCATACGGACTCCGATTTTCGAAAACTCGGACTCTATTTCGCGTATTTTTCCGAGACGAACGCAATGGCACAACCCGTTTCCCTTGATTCAGATTTTAACATTTAATTCTTCCTTGATTTATGTTATGACATGTTATTAAAAATACGGATTGTTACATTCTCCCCACCATAAAGGATTTCGTCCCCGAAATCTTCAAGTTAGGAAGAACGTATCCTACCATCCATCATCCATCTACTCAAAACATCATCCACGAGCAGTCATTGTCCTTAAAAGATTCTAAATGTTGTATGATCATATGCGAAAGGTGTGTGTATATGTACTTATCTAATGCGAAAATCAGGCGGTTACTGATTCAGTAAACCTCCTTAATGCAAAGTATGTTAGTGAAATGAGTCCATATGTATGCAAATTCCTAACATAATTCATAATCTCTACATGAGTGCACATAACATTCATCCATATGCAACATCCACGTGATAGCATAACAAGTTTCAGCCATGAATAAGTATAAGCACTCATGCATATGCAATATGAAAGTGTGTGAGTCGATCTTAGTGCCTAATGTGTATCATGCATCCACGAGTATCCACTTGCAAACGATTGCAACCACTTGCAAACATCAAGCATAACATGTTTCAAATACATGTTTCATCCAAAGGGTTTCTACCTAAGGTTCTCATGACAAGGTTAACGAGATAACAAGATAAACATGTATAGCAAAAGAAAGATTTGCTAACTAGGAAAAGAGATTGAGAATGTACCCTAAAAAAGGAATGGATAAAGCCCACGCATCTTCTCCTCGGTTTCCCAAGTTGCATCTTCATCGGCTTCGCTCCACTGAAACTTTACCAACTTGACTTCTTGATTCCTTAAATTCTTGATCACCGTTCCCAAGATACGAATCGGAGCTCGCCTCAGGGTTGCCTCTTTCTCTACCTCCACGTCTTCAAGAATGCTAGGCTCAACTACCTCGGCTGACTCATGTAGGCACTTTCGGAGATGCGAGACATGAAAAACATTGTGCACTCCGGCCAGCTTCTCGGGCAATTCCACCTTATAAGCCATCTTCCCAATCCTCTTTATGATAGGTAAGGGTTCTACGAACCTTGGTGCCAGCTTCCCAACTGCTCCAAAACGAACCACATTTCGCAAAGGAGAAACCTTCACAAAGACCATATCTCCAACTTCAAACTCTAAGTCTGTCCTTCGCTTGTCTGCATAGGATTTCTGTCTGTCTTGGGCCGTTTTCATCCGCCTTCGAATCAACTTAACCTTCTCGGATGTGTCCCTTATCATGTCGGGCCCAAGTATAAGCTTATCCGTCGTCTCCCACCAACATGTTGGTGACTTGCACGGCCTCCCATACAAAGCTTCGAATGGTGCCATCCCTATGCTTGCTTGGTAGCTGTTATTATAAGCAAACTCTATGAGAGGAAGGTGGTCTTCCCAAGTGCCACCAAAGTCAAGAATGCATAGCCTCAACAGATCTTCTAGTACCCTATTCACCCTTTCGGTCTGGCCATCTGTCTGTGGGTGATAGGCTGTACTTAGATTCAGTCGCGTACCCATCGCTTCTTGCAAACTACTCCAAAATTGGCTAGTGAAGATTGGGTCATGATCGCTAACTATGCTAGAAGGAACTCCATGCAATCGCACTATCTCTTGAAGATAAACAGATGCTAGCCATGATGCGGTCCTCTTTCTCATTACTGGAATGAAATGAGCGCTCTTCGTGAGTCTATCCACTATGACCCATATGCTAGTATTCCCCTTCCTTGATCTCGGAAATCCATCCACAAAATCCATAGAGATACTTTCCCACTTCCATAGCGGGACCTCCAATGGATGCAGTAGCCCACCGGGCTTCTTCAACTCGGCCTTTACTTGTTGGCAAACAATGCATCTAGAAACAAACTCTGCCACATCCTTTTTCATCCCATCCCAAAAGAAAATGCGCTTCATATCTCGGTACATCTTATCTCCTCCGGGATGTATGGTCATCCTCGAGTGATGCGCCTCCTCAAGAATTTTATTTACTAAGTCTCCCACTCGTGGGACACAGTCTTCCATCACGCCTTAGCCATCCCTTGTCATCAATAGTACATCTAGCGAGGTGACTTAACGTCTCACCCCGAATCAACTTTTCCATGATCACGACTATCTGCGGGTCTTCCCTCTTTGAAGCCCCAACTTGATCAAGAAGTGTAGGTCTAAGCTCGAGGGATGCTAACGAACCAGTCATCGACCCAACAGCAGGTGTAAAATCAACGGTTGCCAAGAACTCTAGGCTCTTCATCTCAACAAACAAGGGACTCACAGTCAACCTTCTTCTGCTTAGCGCATCCGCCACAACATTACCCTTGCCAGGGGTATAAGTTATCTCGAAGTCATATGATGCCAAGAATTCCATCCACCTCTGCTGCCTTAGATTCAAATCTTTCTGTGAGAAGAGGTACTTGAGCGACTTGTGATCAGTATATAACTCAAACCTTTCGCCTAGAAGATAATGGCACCACGATTTAAGTGCAAAGACAATCGCCGCCAACTCCAAATCATGAATGGGATAGTTCTCCTCATGCACTTTAAGTTGTCTACCCCCAAAACATATCACCTTCCCTTCTTGCATTAGGACAGCGCCTAATCCCATGCCACACGCATCGGTGTACACGATAAACATCTTGCTCATCAAAGACATCAGGATATTCTCTGACCACCCTCACAGATTGCAAACTATCGATGGATGAGTCGAGGGATTCTAGATAACACAACATGACGGGACCCATAGGGTTACAAGAAATCTCTAGGGTATTACCAAGGCGAGTCATGAGCCTCACAACCCTATGCTCACAATCAACCCGTATCCCATAAGACCGAGAACATATGCATTACACGCGAATTCTACACTCAAGATAGAAATCTACAAATCCACACTGATCATGGATAAATGGGCGGAACCCCCAATTGGATTTGAAACACTAACGGGATCCTCAACTAGACTAGTACTTAGGTGCAAACTTTCAACAAGATCAGAAGGAATAAAACTATGCGATGCGCCAGAATCGAATAAGGTACGAACAGGAAAATCAGAAATGTAAACAAGACTTTCTATAGAAACACTACCTTGATCAAGAGCTGGAAGAGCGAGGAGAGCCCGCAACTGCCCTCCAGAGGGTCCTGCTCGCTGAGTTTGCCCTTGCTTCTTGGGGCAATCCTTGCTGAGATGTCCTGATTCTCCATAGAGAAAGCACTCGCCCAACTTCCTCTTCTTCTTCCTACAGTCTTTAGCTATGTGTCCAGTGATCCTACAGAAGTTGCACTTCCTCCTTTCTCTTGACTTGTTGTCCTTGCTGTTGTTGTTCTTGCCTCCTTTCCCGGAATCTACCTTCTTGCCTCGAGACTCATTCGCCTTGATCTCCTTCTTGCCACTCTTATCTTCTTCTTGTAGAAGGGCCATATTTACCAAACTCTCGAAGGTCGCCCCCATGGGTATATGAGACATGGCCAAACCGTGCAATGGCTCGTTCAATCCTCGAGCAAAGTGTAGGGCCTTCTTCTGAGCTGTGTTAACCAAGTCTAGAACGAATTGAGCAAGCTGGTTAAACTTATTCACATACTCTCTCACTGTCATGTCCCCTTGCTTCAAAGATATAAACTTCTCCATTTGCAGATTCTCCTCAGAAGATGATAGAAACTTAAGCCCAAACCTCATCCTAAAGTCGGCCCAAGTCTCTATAGGCCTAGTAGCGTTGGTGACCTCCCACCAATAAGCAGCTTCCTCGTTCAATAGCCATACTGCCAACAGAACTTTCCTACGGTCATCCACATCAAAGATAGCAAAAAGGTCTTCAGTTTCCTTTAACCAGTTTCTTGCCTCCACATAAGTCTCTGTCCCAACAAAATTCTTGCCACCCATCGCCTTAAAGTCTTTGCAAATCTTTGCGAAATCCGCTTGTGGACGCTGAGGAGGAGGAGGAGGAACCTCAGGTATGGGAGGAGGAGTGGGAGTGTTTGCTGGGCCCGCATCGTTGGCCCTAGCTTCCAAGTCCCTTCGGAACCATCCGGGTATGGGTACTCCCTCGGGAAGATTAAGATCAGCCATGCTGAAAAAGGAAAAGATAGATTTAGAACGAGGAAACAAAGGATAGTGCTAATGGCTTTTGGGGAATAGCCTTTTAAAACAAACTAGACTTTCCTTGGAAAAATACTTAATTGGTTTTAAAAATAGTTTTTCAAAAAGGGTTTTTAAAACTTTTGTCCGGTCTAGTAAAACCTCGCTCTGATACCAATTGTAACACCCCACCTCCGCCAGGGTCACTCTTGCAAGTACACTAGCTTTGGAGGGGTGTTGGACAAGGTAAACATGCATGAAGATATCACAAGACAGAACATATGAGTAAAACAGAGTAAATAAAGCAGCGGATAAAATTACTATTTCAAAACCATAGTCAAGTAACATCAAAGTACTTAGTCATCATTTTTCCAGCTACTACAAGTCTAGAAAACATAAACTGAAAAATACATAAGTAAATTATTCCCCAAAGATAACAGTGGTGTAGCCATAGCAAAGCTCAAGTCCAAACCATACATGAGCTGTCAGAAAAGCAAGCCAAAGATCCAAAATGGTGCTAGTGTTCCCTTTCTGAGAACCTGGGGGGAGGGGGAAACGGAAGAAAAGAGGCGAAAGGAAAACAGGTCAGTCATAAAGACTGGTAAGTCCTACCTACTATTAGTATAAAAACTAGTAAAATTAACTGGACATGAGAAACTGAGATGAAACATAAGGATGGTAACTAAACTGGCATGGTGAAAAGTTAACAAGATAGATCAAGTGTGGCATCGCATATACAAGGTTAAGTTGCACCAAGTGTACTAGTATTCTAATCCATGTCAAGTATAAACAAGAAATGATCCCTTGGCCCAAAATTGGCCCAACATCATGAGATGACCTAAATCAAGGTCCAACTACACGGTCTACTCGATCGGCTCCTTATAAGCCTAACTCGTCAAGTGTCGGTGTCATACGGCCTAACCGCGAGATGTACTCGACTGTGCAAGGTCCACCCTAGGGTGTATCCGGGCCCTAGGGTGCCAACCACTGACACAAAACAAACACGTACAGTCCAAGCCTATTGGTGCCCATGTCTGTCTTTCATCCCCGGACTATGTGCACGACCATAGTCCGCCGGAATCTACAATGGCGCACCTACCTAGCCGTCCCTTTTGGTCACTTACAATCAGCCCAGTAATCGTGCCCCACCCCTAGCCTAGTCCCTAGGGTATCCTGATACTCCCTGGTGGGTTACTGTTGAAAAGGGCCCCGCAAACTAGGGTTTCTAATGGGTTAAGTGTGGTTAACCCTATCCAAACCATGTATCAAGTAGGTTAAGTATACCCAAGTGGTTCATGACTTAACCCTAACAATCCATCGTGTTCAATTGGTTAAGTATCCAAGTGGTCCATGACTTAACCCTACCATGTGGCATTAATTACTTAATGCACCCCAACCTCTCACATTAGACTTTGTTGTGGTTACTAGTTAAGCCGGGCGGGTACGGGTAGCTTTACACCACAACCTAGTCTAACCTCGGGTTTTAAGTGCGATATAACCAACTACTCGCATTGGGTCCTATTGTTTGTAGCTACTAGTTAAGCCGGTCGGTTCCGTGTAGATTTATGCTACAAACTCAACCCAACCTCGAGTTGGCCACTTTCATGTTTTCTACATGTCATGTCCACGTTCATGTTTTCAAGCATAATCACATGTCATATTTTCAAGTCATGTTTCATATCATTTAAATTTACCCATAACGTATTCCCATCGCACGTAAATTCGCATCAATACAAATAGATCAAAGAGGGAACATAACAATATGACAAGGTGGGCATAAGGTGGCAAAGTCTATCACAAGTTTAAACATGGTGATATTTGAGGCAAAGGTGTTCATCATAACTTGCTTATAGCATATTGGCCTCAAATCATGTATGATAGCATAAAGGTGATTTGGCCTCAAACATGACAATAGTATAAAGGGTGACAATCCTAACTTGTGCATAGCAAATAGGTTCAACGTTATCATATGCATGTTAAGGGACATGAGGGATTAAGGTTTGTTAACATGCATAAGCCATAATCCATTTCATAGCATTTTTCCCAAAAGTCAACATGAACGGTACTAGGTTCATGATAGATCTACAATCATAGATCAAGAGAGACATGAATAGATCTATGCATACAATGATAGGTTCAAGGCAAATATTGCACTTAGGTCCAATTCCAATCTACACATGTATGGCATTAAACTTAGCAAATAGGGTGATAAACTTGTGATTAGCATATAGGTCGCATCATGGCAAGTTAACATCAAGGTCATGAGGGTTTCTATGTTGCATTATGCAACATTCCCAAATAAAGATCATAGCTTTCTACCCAAAAAGTCAAGGTGAAAGTCCCATAGTCATAGATCAAAAGAGTCATGAATAGATCTATGCATAAAGTGATAGATCTAAGGTAAACATTACACTTAAGCCCAATTTCAAGTCACTACATGTCATATTAAGTTCATAGTTTAAATCTAAGAGTAGAATAGGGCTTACAAAGCATGGTAATGAGACTAGAACACAGTTAAAACAAGATAGAGACTTGGTAGCAACACTAGAGATCTCCAAATGATAAGCTCCACTCAAAACCCTTGAGAAATAAGTAGAAGATACTTGCTTTGATGAAGAAAGATGGCTCTTTTACTTTAGAACTAGCTTAGAACACTCAAGCTCTCATGAGCAAGAAGATGGAGGCCATGTTATGAAGATGGAGGCCATGTTCAAGGAGCATTTTGGCATAACCTAGTTGTAGGATTGATTTGTGGTGATTTAGGGTAGGGTTTAGGGTGCTTATATAGAAGTTTAGGTTAGTTTAGGCCATAGGATTAACCCTAATTCAGATCTGAGCCATCAAATCACGTCACAAGCCAACAAAACAAGACCCAGGAGCCAAAACAGGTGCACCAGGCCAAACTGGCCCGACCACCCAGGTCGACAGGGGTGTCGACTGGGCAGTCGACACCAACTGGGGCAAGTCGACTCCCAAGTCGACTCCCTAGTCGACTTGGGGCTGGGCGGGAAATTTTCCCGCCCAGTCTGTTTGGCTCCAAATTTGATTTTCGAACTGTTTTTAAACTCTGGATTTTCTGAAAACTTTGACGGGCCATAACTGGGTCATACGGACTCCAATTTTCGAAAAATCGGACTCTATTTCGCGCATTTTTCTGAGACGAACGCAATGGCACATCCCGTTTCCCTTGATTCAGATTTTAACATTTAATTCTGCCTTGATTTACATTATAACATGTTATTAAAAATACGGGTTATTACATATTTTCTAGATAAAAGTGTTAGTATATATTTTATAATCAATTAGTATTGAAATAAGGTCGTTGTCATCAAAACTCCATTCTCCAACAACCTCCCCCTTTTTGATGATGACCACCTTAGTTTATGAAATATCATACCTTTACATACCTGTTGATGATGATCCTTCTTATACTCCCCCTACCTATATGAATCCTATAAACTAATTCTATATTTTATAATTTCTCCCCCTTTGGCATTATCAAAAGGAAATTCTAAAACTACTCCCCTAAATCCTATAGCTATCTAAATTATATTATATTAAGTGTATAATTTGTGATTATATACATATGACTCCCCCTTAAATTCTTGCTAATATAACAAAGTAATATAAAACTTATGTTATACAAAACAAGCAATATATTTAGCCATTGTTTTACAAATGATATTATATGTACATCAAATTAACGAAAAGGAACGAAAATATACGACAACACACGAATCAAAAACCTAAATTTACTTGTCCTTAACTATAGGAGACTTATGAGTAGGACAATTTGGATAATGGAGACAAAAATCTCAATTTTGTTCAATCATATTTCCGTTATGATCGTATAGAACTTCACCCACGCAAAAGACTTGATCCTCCTCGTTTGAGACTTCTTATTGTTCCTCCTCAGGTTCCTCTTCCTCCATTATCTCTTCTTCCACTTCTTCTAGTTCCTCCTCTTCTTCAGTAGGTTCATTATCATCTTCGATGATAATCGGATTAGCCTGATTATCCATTATAAACTTAAGAAGACTCCTTATCACTTTTCATTGCCTATTTTGCTCTTGGCTCATCCTAATTTGAAGTACTTGTATTTCAGCGAGCATTTACAGAGTGTATTCCATCTTTTCTTCAATTTTGATGGCACATGATAGTGTAGAACATTGAAATGGACCTTCAAATGGTCCAGTGGATGATTCAGGATTGATTTGGGTGTTAAAATTGGTGGAGGCCATTGTTTATTTTATTTTAGAGTTTTTACAGAAGTGAGAAATGAGAATGAAGAAGAAAATTCGAAGTAGGGAGTTTAAATGATTATTGTAACTAGCTTTTGGTGGGAATTAATTTTAAAAATCTGGCAGTTATATGTCGACATAGTGATAAATGTATGTCGACAAACTTGTCTTTTTAATTTTATTTTTCTTGGTTTTTAATGTTATTCTTATATATATTAATATATTTAATTATTTTAACTCACTTAGTGAACAAATTCCTAATTATCTTCTAAATTTAGTAAATGTTGCTTCATTTAATGGTTTTGTTAATCTATCTGCTATTTGTTTATCTATTTCTATAAATTCGAGTGAAATTTTCTCTTATTTACGTTATCTCTTAGAAAACAATGTCGTATATCGATATGTTTTGTTCTTGAATGATAAGTTGGATTTTTAGAAATAATTATAGCACTCGTGTTATCGTAGTATATCGGTGATTTATTTATACTTAATCCAAAATCATTTAGAGTGTGTTGCATATATATAACTTGTGAAGAAGCCAAAGCAGTAGAGATATATTCTGCTTCAGTTGTTGACAAAGATACAGTATTTTGCTTTTTACAAAACCACGATACTAGTGAATGTCCTAAAAAGTGACATAATCCGCTAGTACTTTTACGATCGAATTTACATCCCGCATAATCAGCGTCACAATAAAAAACTAAGTCGAATGAATCATCCTTAGGATAAAATAATCCAAAGTCCAATGTATGCTTTACATACCATATAATACGTTTTACGGCTTTTAAATGTGTTTCCTTAGGTTGCGATTGATATCTTGCACAGAGACATACACTATGCATTATATCTGGTCTACTAGCGGTTATATATAGTAGTGATCCTATCATTCCTCTATATAATTTTTGATCAACGTCTTTAGACGTATCGTCTTTACATAATGTTATATTAGTCGCCATTGGTGTTGGTCTTCCACTAGTTGTGTTTAAATTATATTTATTAATTAGATCTCTAGCGTATTTTTCTTGATTAATAAATATTCCATTCTTTAATTGACAAATTTGTAAGCCTAAAAAGAATGTTAGTTCTCCCATATGACTCATTTCAAATTCTTGAGTCATAATATTTGAAAATTCTTTATTCATCTTATCGTTTTTGATTCAAAAATTATATCGTCAACATATATTTGTACTAATTGTATATCCTTATTATTCTTCTTAATAAACAAAGTACTATATAACTTTCCTATTTCAAAGTTTGATTGTAACAAATAATTTCTTAATATATCAAACCAAGCCCTAGGAGAATGTTTTAATCCATATAATGCTTTCTTTAACTTATATACATGATTTGGTGATTTTTTTGTCTTCAAGTAGTGGTGGTTGCTCTACATATACATCTTCTTTAACAAGTCCATTTAGAAAAGTACTTTTGACATCCATTTTATATAATTTAAAATTATTATGGTTTGCAAAGGCAAGTAAAATCCTAATGGCTTCTAATCTTGCTACGGGGGCAAAGGTTTCATTGTAATATATTCCTTCTTCTTGAGTATAACCTTGTGCTACTATCCGTGCCTTATTTCTTACTACTTCACCATGTTCATTCATTTTATTTTTATAAAACCATTTAGTTACTATTATTGTCTTATCCTCTAGTCTAGGAACAAGTTCCCATACATCATTCCTAGTAAATTGATTCAGTTCTCCTTGCATAGCAAGTATCCATGAATCATCGGAAGATGTTTCCTTTGGATTCTTAGGTTCAATAGTTGAAATAAATGCCTTATTACTCATATTATTTAATTGATTATGGGTTTCAACAACGGATTCAATATCTCTCCTAAGATATTTTCTATCGGATGGTCTCCGAGTATTCTAATTCTTTTATTTGATTGATTATCTTCATGATTTATTTCATTAATTTCATTTTCACATTCATCTTTATTGTTTTGAGTTATACTTTTATAATTTTCGTCGAAAGAAATGTTTAAGGTTTCTTCTATGGTATTGGTTCGAGTATTGAAAACTCTATATGCTTTACTTCTTTCTAGTTATCAAATAAATATTCCTTTACCGGATTTCGAGTCAAATTTTTCTAAATTGCCTTCAGTATTAAGTATAAAACATTTACTTCTAAATATTTTAAAATAAGATAATTTGGTTTCTTACTATACAAAAGTTCGTAAGGAGTTTTATGAGTTAAAGGTCTAATTGAAATTTTATTTAAAATGTAGCAAGCTGTTGCTCAGCCTCAGCAAGCTATTGCTACTGCCTTAGCCCAAAAATTTCTTGGTAAATAC
Source organism: Allium sativum (assembly GCA_030737875.1). Taxonomy (NCBI): domain Eukaryota; kingdom Viridiplantae; phylum Streptophyta; class Magnoliopsida; order Asparagales; family Amaryllidaceae; genus Allium; species Allium sativum. Next base: position 413,143,944 of record CM060913.1, on the reverse strand, counting down.
TATTAGATAGCATAGTTCTCGCACACTCTTGTATCGTCCTATTTTTTACATTCAACTACTCCATTTATTGAGGGGTTCTAGAAATAGAAACATTATGGGTTATTCCCTTTTTATTACAATATTTTTCAAAATTTTCATTTTCGAACTCTCCGTCATAGTCACTACGTATTGTTTTGATTTTTAATTAATAAGTTTTGAATTCTTTCAGAAAAAGTTTTAAATTGATCAAAAGCATCACTTTTATTTTTAAGAAACAAATTCCTAGTAAATCTAGAAAAATCATCAACTATTACGTAAACATATCTATTATGATTTATAGATTGAATTTGAGATGGACCAAATAAATCCATGTGAATTAACTCTAATGGTTTTGAGGTAGTAATTTCCTTTTTTGATTTAAATGGACTTCTCTTTAATTTCCCGAATTGAAAAGCGTCGCATAAGTTATTAACATTAAATTTCATTTTGGGTAATCCTCTATTTGAATCTAGTTTAGAAATCCTAGAGATGTGTTTGAAATTTATATGGCTAAATCTCTTATGTCAGATCCAGGGGTCACTTGTATTGGCCATAAGACATAGATTATCATTGGAGATTTTCATACTCAATATATAAATATTTTTCTTTCCATCTTCTTTGAATATTACTTTTGAATTCATATCTTCTATAAAACATTTATCATTTTCAAAGTTTATTTTATAACCTTTATCGCAAAGTTGACTCATACTTAGCAAGTTGTGATTTTGATTCCTAACTAATAAAACATCAGAAATAGTAGGAGTTTCAGAATTACCGATATTGCCTATCCCAATAATGTATCCTTTAGAGTTATCTCCGAAGTTCACCATTCCACCATCTTCAAATGTCATATTATTGAGTAATTCAGGATTTCCCGTCAGATGTCTTGAACAACCACTATCCAGTATCCATTTGTCCTTTTTAATTTCTGCCAACTGCTTTCCAAAATTTGAATTCTCAACAGCCATGTAACACACCAATTTGGAATTTGAATTTCGAACAACCACCTTTTTAGAATTTAAATTACCAATAGCCACTCCACCCATCTTTTCAACTTTTGAATTTTCAAAAGCCATTAAACAAATCTTTTCCTGTATTGAGCAATATTTCTGTAGATCACATGACTTTTCAACATGATAATGTGCAGACTCTTTTAACATTGGTACAATGAATGAATTGGTATTAGTGTTAACAAATATTTCAAAAAAAATCATTTTAAAAATTTTCAAAAATCAGATTATGAACTTTTTGAAAGACCTTGCTCTGATGCCAATTGTTAGGGATTGCGAAATGGATCGTTAAGGGAAAACTAACACTAGAGAGGGGGTGAATAGTGTTTTTGAGAATTTAAACAAAATCTAAAATTTATATGATTTACTATATGAATCAAGCACCACAGAAACAATAACAAATACAGAATCAAACACAAACACAAAGATAAATAAAAAATAAAATGCAGAAAAGGAAAGAACACAACGGATTTTATACTGGTTCGGAGTTTCTCCTACGTCCAGTCCCATGCAACGTTGGATTGCGCAGAGTTTTGTTACTATATCAATATCCAAGTACAATCCTCTCCTCGATTTCACGGCTATAAGGGTAACACCAATTCCACACACTTGATCAAGTATTCTCTCCTTGATTTCATGGATACAAGGGTTACACCGCTCTCGTTCCTTGATTTCACGGCAACAAGGAAAACACCAACTACCCAAACACTTCCAAAAGATTATAATAGCCCTATAACTCTACAATAGCACTTCGATTCAGAGAGTAATGAGTAGAGAGTGAGAAGAGAAGAAGTTTTATGTAAATAGAATTGAATTCGGCAAAATATAAGTGTAGAAATCATAAAAATAAGAAAATATAATGGTGTAAAGAAAGGAAATAAAGATGGAGAAGAAGAATGTTGAAAAAATTCGAAATCAGCCCCTATTCATAAGATTTGAAATGTTGCAATGCTTATGGAACGTTACAAATGGTGAAAAGACACTTCCTTTCAATTTTGAAAAAGTGACAGGTATATGTCGACATAGACATATATGTATGTCAACATATCCTTGTTCAAAATTGAATTTTGAGCATTTTTCAAGTGTTTTGAGATATATATATACATATATATAATACTGGAAATTCTTGAGTTAAAACATAGTGTTATAAATGAATATTATAAAGTATAAAAGCATATGAAAACATAAATATAAGATATATGAACATATTTATAAAATTATAGAGTTTAAAACTATATAAATATAAAGTATATGAAGTATAAATACATAAAACTTATAAAGTATAAACTTAAGTTTAAAATCAAAGTAAAATAGAAAGTAAAATAAAGAAGATAGAGATTGAAGATATAATTTGAAAATAGAATTTAAAATCAGAATTTGAAAAATAGAATTTGATTTTGAATTTGAACCTAGAGTGTTATTAAGGGTCTTACATAAACTAGTCTCTATTACTACTTTTGTCTTGAACTCTTGAAATCTTGAATACTCGTGAGTCTTGAATCGTCTCTGAATTCTGAATCTCTAATATCTTTAAACTATACAATCTTCAGTAATAATTCATGTATATAAATCTTGCTTATGTGTGTATATATATATTCTAGATAAAAGTGTTAGTATCTATTTCATAATCAATCAATATTGAAATAAGGTTATTGTAATCCAAACTCCATTCTCCAACACTCAAGACAACTATTAACACCGATAGCTACAAAAGAAATAGACTCTAAATTTTTCATGGAGCCAATATTATCATTCATAAGTACAACCACAATCAAAATTTGGGATTGATGTAACAAAGCCAAGATATTTGTGTAGCACCACACACTTTTCTATGCCCAAATTTCGACAAAAACCAAAACTCAAACACATCCAAGCATGGAGTGTGTAAGTCTGATACCTGCAAATAAATGAGCATAAGCATAATCAAAGTACAATAAGATAACTCACAATGGAAACAAAATAGGATAAACTAGTATTAACTCAAGTAACTACCTTTTTAAAGTAAGACACTTTGTCAATACCGAGCATGAGAGAGAACGAAAACCGAAAGCCAAACTTAAACACCTGTGAGAACCCGACCTTCTCTAGAAAACCTGGGTGGTTGTAATGAGGAGGGGCGGGGGGTATTAACAACAAGATTCTGGTGAACAGGAAATGTACAACATAGATTATAATACATATATGTATCCCGTTTGGTTCAACCCAAGATGTACGCCTAACAAGGATAGTGATTCTAGCCTAACCTTTTAACTCTTTACGAACGACCCTAACTGTAACAACCCGAAAAATCAGAACCAATTAAAATTTTTTAATTTGGCTATTCTAATGAATTTGGAATATTTAATATGATTTATTTTAAATAATAATGACTAAAAATTTATTTAAATTGAAGTTAGAACGAATAAATTTATTTTAATTATATAACAAGCCTGAAATGGCGCGCTAGTTTGAAAATTGACTTTGAACTTTGACTGAATGTACAGGATTGAAAATAAATCGGATTTTAGTAAAACCAAAAATATTTAAATCTGTTTAGTAATATCTTTCTAACGAATCTAAAAAAAATTGAAATTTCATAGCAGGAATAAAAAGTTATGGCTAGTTGAAGATTCAGAATAGTCGTTATGAAATTTAATATAAATATAGCCCTTGAAAATAGACATTTTGCAAATGACCTCCGTTTTCGACGAAAAGTGGATTTGGAATGTCAATTTATGGCTAGTTTCAAATTCCATAATTTTTGGAATTAATATGTGAGCATGGTAAAGGAAAACGCGTTTGTAATTTCAGTTTGAATTGGATCGACCAGAAAAAGTCCATTTTTGAAACGGTCTCCAAATTCGACGAAATTAATTTTGTTGGGACCGTATTGTTCCAACATAGCTAGATTTATTTTTCGAGATTTTTTGGAATTAGTATGTGGCCCCGGCAAATTAAAATGTACGTTCAAATCCAAATTTGAATGTTTTATATTTTAATTTGAAGGATAACTGACTGTAACAGTCGAATGGGCTTATGAAACATATTCCATTGTGTCCAGAATGGGGGTATTTAGCTAGGGGCGTTAGTCGTTGGATTTGATTTGGATCTCGGATTAGAAAATCCTATTTTTGGAATAAATATATAAATGGACCAATCATTTTATTCCATTCATTATTTAATTTTCCAGAAAATTATAAAAAAAACCCGTAACCCTTATCGTTCGACGGCGGCTGAGTGTTCATCCCTTCCAGCCCCGATTCTGGCAAATCCACTCAATAAAATCGAGTGCTCCAGTTGAGGTTTTTGAAGAGCTCCTCTTCCTCTTCAAATCCATACCAATTACACCCCATCTCGTTGCGTCATCGTCGAGATCCACCAGCTCAAAGTCGTCGACTTAAAATAGCCGCCGCCGCTCCGATCTACAGTCGGTCGTGACCGCACCCCCAGGTGTCGGTGCGCCGTTCCACCCTCCTCGACGTGGTATACTCCGATTATCACCTTGAGCAACGATTTGGACGAATTTGCTAAACCTAGTTTCAAACGAAACTGCTGAGGTAATGGCTGAGTTAATTTTATATGGCTATAGCACTAAAAAGAATTGCAAAGTTGATTATTCGAATAAAAATCATATCTTTTTCGTATGTTGTCCAAATCCAGTGAAACAAAAGACATCGGGACCGTGATATCATACACTACGTTCTAGAAGAGACTAGAACGCATTTGGAGCTCTCTACGAATTACGAAGGAGTGGAACCCAAAGTGAGATTTATAATTTCAAATTTGAATGGAATAGCGATGTATAAATTATATAATTAATGTATAAATTATATAAGCGTTGTATATCTCACATATAAGCGATGTATAATGTAACGACCCGGAAATTTGGCGATCTTGGTTATCCGATATACAACACATATCGAAACATCCAAGGATCGAAAATACCGGTCATTAATGAAAGAAATTAGAGGGTGAGGAAAGATAAGATAGAAACTTAGAATAGAAGAAGAAGAAGAACACAACATCAGAGTAACACGAACCTCACAACGGAACGAATAACATATAATATATAACATAACTTTGAAATATACATCTGTACTTGAATATACATCATTGTCACAGTACAGCACTTACAACAAAGCGGAAATAAACTATAGCTATATGATCCTGAAGCCTCCTGCTCCAGCTCTTCAAGTATCTGTAAATCCCGACTACTTGACTGCCCGTACAAAATTGGGCACCCAAGAGTTTAGGGAAAACAAAACAAAATAAACTCCGGGTCAGTCATGGGACTGGTGTGAGTAAAACAGTTTAAAACAGTTCAAGTAGGTAAATGATATCTCATAAGACCACGCCGTATAACAGAACGGGTTTCCCCTTTTGAGAATCCAAATTATCTTTATATCAAAAACCTTTTGATATTACAATAATGTCTATCAACCACAATATAATAATCATATAGCAGAAACGCTTTCATCTCATGTTCTACATATATAGTATACAATCAAAACCGCAAGCACGTATTGGGTAATGGATTTCCAACTATGACAAGGTATGGAACCACCTTTCGCTAGTGTACCTCTAGAGAGGAATACACTGGGTTCAACAAGAACATCTTGCAACCCGGCCACACATGACCGACCACTCATTTCGCTTGAGTGTACCGAATGTATATCACCAACGGTTGGGATCAGCAACCGTTTCCCGAATGGGACAGTATTAACAATAGATTTTTGGAAATAAATGAAACTCTAGATCAGGTGATTATACACCCTACTTCGGAGCGATCGACTTAGCCATGCTGCCTACCCGATTTCTGTCATTTACCGGTTGATGAGGCTTGAGGTTACGCCTTATCATCACATCAGATTCACTTCGAATGCCACATTGTCAGATCCATCGAAAATCACTAATTCATGTCTATAATAGTACATTATGTGTTAGCTAAAGAAGTTTCCTTCTCCGCTTCCACTCTTGGTACGGTTGAAGAAATCAATGTACGTGACCTTTCTGGAAATACTCTGTCAGACATTCATCCATACAAGTCATACAGGAATAGGATGAACCGAAGGCACTATTCAGTATATCCATCTTAGGCACTACTATCTAAGATTTATACAACAGCCCTTGCACTTTACCCCGTCTTCAATTTTCTTTGGCATATATGATTTGCAACGCTTATGCATATACAGAGTGGTTCTTTGGATAATAATCCAACCGGTCTCTCCATATTAACAATGTTAAAATGGTCAAAAACTTCGATAGTCTGTGATTTAACCATCCAAGAAAAACAGGTGTGCAAACAACGATATTATTTCTAGATGGAAATTTATATCGATCAAACATCATTTAACATTTATCTCCTTAGTTCATTTTTCATCTCCTGTTTCCCTATATTCAACATTTCTTATTTTCTAAATTTAGAAAATATATGTTATTGCCATTGGAAAACATTTCCATTTCTTGTTTTCTATATCAGAAAACATATCTGGTTCTTATTTGGAAAACATTTCCAAAACTCCTTCATTGGACTTAGACAGATGTTTAAACAAACCATCGCGATGCCAACTCAAACCATTATGCTTATTAACTAAATTCCTTAAACCCACCTTCACTATCAAACCTTAACCATTCCTTAGTTAAAAATGAAGTCAATTAAGTTGGGGTAATACTACCTCTCAGACCTTAACTGAACAACGTTTCTAACCTTGAAATAGACAAAGTTCACCTTTTAATTCTTTAACAAACTTCCTTACATAACTCTCTTTCGAATCATCTCTATTCGATAATTCTTTCCTTCGATAAGGTAAATTCGATAACTCTATTCAATTTACTCTATTCGATTAACCCTTATCAATTAACTCTATTGGACTAACGCTATTGGATTAATTCTGTTTGATTTAACTCTAGTCGATAACTCCTTTAACTCTATTCGAATAAACCAAATTCGATTAGCTCCTTTAATTCCATTCGAATAAACTATATTCGATTTATTCCTTTAACTCCATTTAACTCTATTCGAATAACTAATATTCGATAACTCTATTTAACTCTTATTCGAATAACTAATATTCGATAACTCCTATATTTTAACTCTAATTGATTAACTCCATCGAATAACTAAATTCGATAACTCCTTCGAATAACCAATATTCTATAACTCACTTCGATTAAACAAATCGATAACTCTTTTCGATTAAACTAAAATCGGTAACTCCTTCGATTAACTAATAATCGATAACTCCTTTCGATTAACTAATAATCGATAATTCCTTTCCTTTAACTCTATTCGATAAACTCCATTTGAACAACTCCAGTTCGATTTAACTCTATCGATTTACTCTAACTGATTAACTCTAACTGGTTTAACTCTAACTGGTTAACTCTAATTGATTAACTCTAACAGGTTAACTCTTATTCGAATAACAAATATTCGATTAACTCTATTCAGCTAACTCGACTCGTCTAACCCCTTTTCGAATAACATATTCGATTTACTAACTTTCGAATACCTTATTCGATTGACTCCCTTCGAATACCATATTCGATTTAACTCTATTCGAATAACTAAATTCGATTAACTCCTTTTCAAATAAACTATTCATTTATAAAGATTTACTTTTAGTAAGGGTTCTTCACTTTACAAATGATTCCCTTTTTAGTAACATTTTCCTTTTTATAACGTTTTCCTTTTTTAACATCCTATTCGGTTATAAACAAATTTCCTTTTTATAACTCTATTTATTTTCTAAATATTTCCTTTTTAATTCAATTTGTAAATGGTTTTACAAATATCTCCTTTTCGATTTCATTTGTAAAGGTTTTACAAATATTCCTCTTTCGATTTCATTTGTAATGGTTTTACAAATATTCCCTATTCAATCTCATTTGTAAATGGTTTACAAACATTTCTCTTTATGATTGATTTGTAAATGGTTTGCAAATAATTCCTTTAGGGTTTTATTTCTAAGTATTTTCTATTTATAAATAATCCATTTATAAATAAATTTCTATTTATAAATATTCTCTTTTATAAAATCCTCTGATTTTATAAATATTCTCTTTTCAGTATTCACTTTGACAAATTCCCCTTTTCTCCAAATCCCGGTATGTTATGGTGTTTAACATATCAAATTACGATGTCCAATATCGTCCATACACATATAATCAACAACGGATTATAAATCACGTCATATATCACAATATATGAAAACAATAAAATAACTGTTGAGGAATCCAGTCGGATTCCTCCAACCTGTTTCCCTGCATCCACAGATGTTACACAATAAAATCAACATTACTTTCAGTTCAATATGATATATTCTATTAAACAGAATCAATATAGAAATTCAACTAACTGACTGGCAGTTCAATCAAATAGTCAACACACAGTCAATCAGCCAATATTTAACAGTTCTAAAAATACAACATGAAATTATAAACTGTTCAGAGTTAGTGAGATTTACTCACATTGTTTCACGGTTGACGATTTTTCATTTGTTTCACTTAAAATGAACAGGCGTATAATATCTACGACTTCAAACAGTTCTGTTCTCGGTCACGATTGTGTAGGAAATGTTAATATGATCCCAACACTGTTCGTTTCATCTGAATCTGTTCCACGAATGAATAATATATGATCACTACAAATTTCCAGTTATTAAACTTAAATTTATTTTCCCATCGGGCCTTACCATAAACTCTCGGCCCAATTCAAAACTGCTCTGGCCCATCAAAAATCCCAGGCCCAAGTTCCCTCTGCCAAGCCCGCTACCAAGAAAGTCATCTTCCCCGTGGAACTCCACAACAACCTTCGGTTCAAAATCCTCCAAACCAGTAAAGCCCAACCCGTATGGCCTTTCCTTCTTCGATCAGTAAACATCCCACAGCTCCAGGAAAAATCCGCACTGCTCTTCATCACCATTACCGATCCTTTCACCCAACCTCTCAGCCGTAACTTCACCAAATCACCCATCGGAAAAAGCTACCAACTCCTCTTTCCCGTCTCTATCTTTCCCTCTCCATATGAAACAGCTTGATAGCCTCCCCTTCACCTCGTCGAACAACAAATTCCACCGATACCAGTAAAACTGGCAACCCTTGTATTCACCTATCAACCCCAAAACTCCACAATCAAAGCCATATTCCACCACAAACTCGGCTAAACCCCTGAAAACTCGAATCGCTGACACGTTGGAAAATCGTCCAGCTCACAAAACAGAAATCGGATGCTTTGATAGTGATACCGAATCGAAGGAAAAGATCCCAGCAACACAAATATGCTTAGTGATCGTTTTATAGAATTTTATTTCTATTTCCATTGAATTTTTGAAGTTTTATTTTCTCATTTTCTTTTATGAGGAGCGGCGGCTTGGAAATGATGTGTGGCCTTCGTTTTATCAGAGAAAGGGAAAATGATTAGGTTTTAAGCTTTTATAGAATTTTGTTTTCATTTGTATGGAGTTACTCCTTCCACGATTTAGAAACAACATGCTGCTGAGAACAAATTGAGAATGTGGCCAATCTTTTAAATCAGAGAAAGGAAAGCATATTGATATTTTATTATTAAAGTTTTACATACCCTGTTACGTAAAATTCTGCTTACGTACAGACAGAAATAAAAACACCATCGTGACGAGCGAGGTGTCCCGACTCCAGAAATATAATAATATCAGTAGGTTGACTCATATTGTGAAACCCCGAAATGTCAATACAGGGTGCCAAATACTCCAAATAAAAAGTTGCTTATTTAATTAATTAAAAATTACAGTAAGATTCTAAAAATTAAATTATCACTACGCCTCAAAAGAACCTCATCTAAATTCGAAACCGATATGCAGTTATATCAAATAAACTGTTACGGTCGATGGACGATTCTATAGCGACTGTTTGAAAATTTGATTTGGACATAAATCAAAATCTACACGACGAAATCTCGATTTTTCTCTTCCACTAGAAAGATATACTCCACCAGCTCTACAAGTTTCTTGTTTCACAAAAATCCAGCTTAAAACGAATTCTGTATATTCAGTTGAAGTTCAAATCGCCAAATTACGAACTGCAGCGCCATTTCAAGCTCGATTTTAATTATAATATAATTATACGTTCAAACTATCGTTTATATAATATATTCGTTATTCAAATTCAAATTCCAAGCTGAATTAAATATCACAGATGATCCGGTTCACACCATATCGTCATTTCAGCCAATTCTGATTATTTCAGAATTAAATATATTATTTAATTTATTATTTTAATTAAATATTCATCATTATTTAATTCCACGACCATTTAATTCACTATATCACTATTTATATAATTAAATAAATAAATTATAATACCTCTGCAAATGCGGGTCATTACATTCTTCCCCACTTAAAATAATTTCGTCCTCGAAATTGCTAAGTTAAAGAACAAACCCAATTTACTGGTTAGAACTTATTTGTTCACCTTTTTAACTCCAGTTTTCAATTGAACCAATTTAATTCCAATTAAATTATTAATTCGTTCTGACTAATGAAAATTTTCAAAAATCCTGAAAATTTTCTAACACTTTAACTTTTCGAAATTTTTTGCCAGCACCTCCTTTGTACTGGTCAATAATTCAAACTCCAACTCGTCTATCTGGGCCATCTCCAACCCAAAAGAAAATCAAACAGCCAAGCGGCTTGCCCATTCGACTCATAAATCTCATGCTTATATCGAATATAAACTTGTACCTTTTTGTCGGGCATATCAACTCTATCACTTTCACCTGTTGTCAATTCAGCGGATACAAGGGTCATCCCAATCAAATTCCAGTCTGCTTTTATCTACAACACAACCATTCGCTTATATCCGAGCCAAATATCATTTCAACTCGAGTTTCTTCTCGATTCCCAACTCTTAACTTGATTATCACATTACACTTCAAATTTGATTCTCACAATCCAATTTGTCTTGATATCATTCTAATTCAATCTCAGTTACCACTTTACTGACTTTACTTTAATTCAAATTTGCTTTCACAAATTTCTGTTAAATTTGTTTTTATTTCAAACAGTCTTTCCCTAGGAGTTTTTAAATAGTTTACTCTTTTCAAAAATCAAAATTTTCTTTTGAACATGTCACTGAGCCCTTAATTAATATTTCATTAGTTAAATCACTTCTCTAATTCTTTATCCATATTTGTTAACCAAATATTTTCAATAACCATACTGGCCTTTTATGTTATTTGGAAAACATTTCCGAATATCGCCTTCCTTTATTTTCTAAACTTTAGAAAATATATGCTATTTATAATTGGAAAATATTCCAATTACTTATCTCTTTTCCGATCTCGTTTATTTCTATACTTAGGAAATATTCTTTATTATATTTCCAAGCTTACACTTATTTGGGTTAAAACGGATGTTGTGTAAAACATCGTTACGACAACCCAAAAACTATATTTAACTAACTCTTATTCAACATTGATCTTCGAGCCTGAAATCTTACTATTTATTTGTTAATAATGAAATCAATCAAGTTGGGGTATAATTACCTCTCAGACCTTGACTAAATAACATTTATAACGTCAAAACAGATATGACTACTTACTCGAATAATCAATACCATACAACTACTTATTCACTTTTAAACACGTATACGCTTCCTCTTTCTATTCTTACTAGATTTTATTCTTAGTCTTCCTTTTTGATTTTACTATTCTATTTCTAAGTTCGTTTCCTTATCGACTTCTATATATATATATATATATATATATATATATATATATATATCGATACGTTGATTTCTAACTATCAAATTATCTTAAATATATTCTAACTCCTTAAATTCCTGGAAAAATTCGTCATAACCGCCTTTGTACCAGGGGCATCGGGATATTTCAAATAGCCTCCCATGGCCCTCACCAATCGAAAAGAAAAAGAAAAAGCCAAGCGGCTAGACGATACGGCGCATAAAATCTCATATATGAATTAAATACATACCTTTTCGTCGAGCATTCTATTTATATACCTTCATACCTTATCCATACCTATATCATGTATATTTATACCTGCCCAATCTATTTTAACTATACCTGATCGTTTTAACTCAATTCGTTAATTAATTTGTTAATTATCTCTTTAGTCTATTTCACTTTTATATTTTAACATGACATGTTCAAATATATTTTAACTTTCTTATTAACTAATTTGAATCCAAATTTCAAATTTAAGTTCTATATTCGATTTCGAATATCCATTTACAAATCCAATTCACCTTTCAAAGTTCAACTTCAAATTCAAAACTTGATTAACTAATTCCTCTTCGACTTAGTTAATTCTATTCAATTTCTATTCAAATTTTATATCACTTCTATTATTCAAATCTATATATCAAATTCTATTATTCAAATTCTGTATTATAAATCCCATTTTGAAATTCAACACAACTTGTCTTTCCCAAAACAAATTCAAAACAGTATCTCTGGTAGTAATTCGTCACCTACAACTCGAAAATGAATACTGATGATGCAGCTGTCATCATCGGAATCTGTTTTCCAGCGATCGAAGTGAGTTCAATACTATAAAACCATTTCTAAACATTTCCACTTTGAAATTCAATTCAAAATATAATTCACACTGCTTGTAAAACAATTTAAAATCTCCCAGGATCTTAATTTTTCCTTATTTTTAATCCAAATTCATTTACAAACACTTATCCAATTCACCAGAGTTTTAACTCAATTTCTGGTTTAAAATTTCAGATTCAACTCATCTGATTTCACGTATTTCACTTATATGAATTCTGATTGGTTATTTACATAACTATTTAATTTATAATCTTACTCGATTATAATAACAACCAATATATCCACTATATTATAATTATTCCAATATAAATCCTTTATATCAAAATATAATTTGGGTAAAAAAATTTCATTTACCCTCTTTCAGAACATACCATGACGGTTCATCGTATTCGAGTGTTTACAAAATCCCTACCGATACAGTGGATCAAACTGATCGACCAGAACTCATAAACGACTCAACCAACAAATCTCCACAATGTAAAACAATTTTTTTTATATTGAATAACAAATACGTTCACTCGTATACATACACTCAAACTCAAACTAGGGTATTACTAACCCTATGTCTACCTAGTCACGCCACAGAGCCAAGGTAATAACTTAACTTAAGCTCTGATACCAACTGTAACGACCCGGAAATTTGGCAATCTTGGTTATCCGATATACAACATATATCGAACATCCAAGGATCGAAAATACCGGTCATTAATGAAAGAAATTAGAGGGTGAGGAAAGATAAGATAGAAACTTAGAATAGAAGAAGAAGAACACAACATCAGAGTAACACGAACCTCACAGCGGAACGAATAACATATAATATATATAACATAACTTTGAAATATACATCTGTACTTGAATATACATCATTGTCACAGTACAGCACTTACAACACAGCGGAAATAAACTATAGCTATATGATCCTGAAGCCTCCTGCTCCAGCTCTTCAAGTATCTGTAAATCCCGACTACTTGACTACCCATGCAAAATTGGGCACCTAAGAGTTTAGGGAAAACAAAACAAAATAAACTCCGGGTCAGTCATGGCACTGGTGTGAGTAAAACAGTTTAAAACAGTTCAAGCAGGTAAATGATATCTCATAAGACCACGCCGTATAACGGAACGGATTTTTCCCTTACAAGAATCGAAATTATCTTTATATCAAAAACCTTTTGATATTATAATAATGTCTATCAACCACAATATAATAATCATCTAGCAGAAACGCTTTCATCTCACGTTCTACATATATAGTATACAATCAAAACCGCAAGCACATATTGGGTAACGGATTTCCAACTATGACAAAGTATGGAACCATCTTTCGCTAGTGTACCTCTAGAGAGGAATACACTGGGTTCAACAAGAACATCTTGCAACCCGGCCACACATGACCGACCACTCATTTCGCTTGAGTGTACCGAATGTATATCACCAACGGTTGGGATCAGCAACCGTTTCCCGAATGGGACAGTATTAACAATAGATTTTTGGAAATAAATGAAACTCTAGATCAGGTGATTATACACCCTACTTCGGAGCGATCGACTTAGCCATGCTGCCTACCCGATTTCTGTCATTTACCGGTTGATGAGGCTTGAGGTTACGCCTTATCATCACATCAGATTCACTTCGAATGCCACATTGTCAGATCCATCGAAAATCACTAATTCATGTCTATAATAGTACATTATGTGTTAGCTAAAGAAGTTTCCTTCTCCGCTTCCACTCTTGGTACGGTTGAAGAAATCAATGTACGTGACCTTTCTGGAAATACTCTGTCAGACATTCATCCATACAAGTCATACAGGAATAGGATGAACCGAAGGCACTATTCAGTATATCCATCTTAGGCACTATTATCTAAGATTTATACAACAGCCCTTGCACTTTACCCCGTCTTCAATTTTCTTTGGCATATATGATTCGCAACGCTTATGCCAATACAGAGTGGTTCTTTGGATATTAATCCAACCGGTCTCTCCATATTAACAATGTTAAAATGGTCAAAAACTTCGATAGTCTATGATTTAACCTTCCAAGAAAAACAGGTGTGCAAACAACGATATTATTTCCAGATGGAAATTTATATCGATCAAACATCATTTAACATTTATCTCCTTAGTTCATTTTTCATCTCCTTTTCCTTATATTCAACATTTCTTATTTTCTAAATTTAGAAAATATATGTTATTACCATTGGAAAACATTTCCATTTCTTGTTTTCTATATCAGAAAACATTTCTGGTTCTTATTTGGAAAACATTTCCAAAACTCCTTCATTAGACTTAGACAGATGTTTAAACAAACCATCGCGATGCCAACTCAAACCATTATGCTTATTAACTAAATTCCTTTAACCCACCTTCACTATCGAACCTTAACCATTCCTTAGATAAAAATGAAGTCAATCAAGTTGGGGTAATACTACCTCTCAGACCTTAACTGAACAACGTTTCTAACCTTGAAATAGACAAAGTTCACCTTTTAATTCTTTAACAAACTTCCTTACGTAACTCTCTTTCGAATCATCTCTATTCGATAATTCTTTCCTTCGATAAGGTATATTCGATAACTCTATTCAATTTACTCTATTCGATTAACCTTTATCAATTAACTCTATTGGACTAACGCTATTGGATTAACTCTATTTGATTTAACTCTAGTCGATAACTCCTATAACTCTATTCGAATAAACCAAATTCAATTAACTCCTTTAATTCCATTCGAATAAACTATATTCGATTTATTCCTTTAACTCCATTTAACTCTATTCGAATAACTAATATTCGATAACTCTTATATTTTAACTCTAATCGATTAACTCCATCGAATAACTAAATTCGATAACTCCTTCGAATAATCAATATTCTATAACTCACTTCGAATAAACAAATCGATAACTTTTTTCGATTAAACTAAAATCGATAACTCCTTCGATTAACTAATAATCGATAACTCCTTTCGATTAACTAATAATCGATAATTCCTTTCCTTTAACTCTATTCGATAAACTCCATTTGAACAACGCTAGTTCGATTTAACTCTATCGATTTACTCTAACTAATTAACTCTACCTGGTTTAACTCTAACTGGTTAACTCTAATTGATTAACTCTAACTGGTTAACTCTTATTCGAATAACAAATATTCGATTAACTCTATTCAGCTAACTCGACTCGTCTAACCCCTTTTCGAATAACATATTCGATTTACTAACTTTCGAATACCTTATTCGATTGACTCCCTTCGAATACCATATTCGATTTAACTCTATTCGAATAACTAAATTCGATTAACTCCTTTTCAAATAAACTATTCATTTATAAAGATTTACTTTTAGTAAGGGTTCTTCACTTTACAAATGATTCCCTTTTTAGTAACATTTTCCTTTCTATAACGTTTTCCTTTTTTAACATCCTATTCGGTTATAAACAAAATTCCTTTTTATAACTCTATTTATTTTCTAAATATTTCCTTTTTAATCCTATTTGTAAATGGTTTTACAAATATCTCCTTTTCGATTTCATTTGTAAAGGTTTTACAAATATTCCTCTTTCGATTTCATTTGTAATGGATTTACAAATATTCCCTATTCAATCTCATTTGTAAATGGTTTACAAACATTTCTCTTTCTGATTGATTTGTAAATGGTTTGCAAATAATTCCTTTAGGGTTTTATTTCTAAGTATTTTCTATTTATAAATAATCCACTTATAAATAAATTTCTATTTATAAATATTCTCTTTTATAAAATCCTCTGATTTTATAAATATTCTCTTTTCACTATTCTCTTTGATAAATTCCCCTTTTCTCCAAATCCCGGTATGTTATGGTGTTTAACATATCAAATTACGATGTCCAATATCGTCCATACACATATAATCAACAACGGATTATAAATCACGTCATATATCACAATATATGAAAACAATAAAATAACTGTTGAGGAATCCAGTCGGATTCTTCCAACCTGTTTCCCTGCGTCCACAGATGTTACACAATAAAATCAACATTACTTTCAGTTCAATATGATATATTCTGTTAAAAAGAATCAATATAGAAATTCAACTAACTGACTAGCAGTTCAATCAAACAGTCAACACACAGTCAATCAGCCAATATTTAACAGTTCTAAAAATACAACATGAAATTATAAACTGTTCAGAGTTAGTGAGATTTACTCACATTGTTTCACGGTTGACGATTTTTCATTTGTTTCACTTAAAATGAACAGGCGTATAATATCTACGACTTCAAACAGTTCTGTTCTCGGTCACGATTGTGTAGGAAATGTTAATACGATCCCAACACTGTTCGTTTCATCTGAATCTGTTTCACGGATGAATAATATATGATCATTACAAATTTCCAGTTATTAAACTTAAATTTATTTTCCCATCGGGCCTTACCAAAAACTCTCGTCCCAATTCAAAACTGCTCTGGCCCATCAAAAATCCCAGGCCCAAGTTCCCTCTGCCAAGCCCGCTACCAAGAAAGTCATCTTCCCCGTGGAACTCCACAACAACCTTCGGTTCAAAATCCTCCAAACCAGTAAAGCCCAACCCGTATGGCCCTTCCTTCTTCGATCAGTAAACATCCCGCAGCTCCAGGAAAAATCCGCACTGCTCTTCATCACCATTACCGATCCTTTCACCCAACCTCTCAGCCGTAACTTCACCAAATCACCCATCGGAAAAAGCTACCAACTCCTCTTTCCTGTCTCTATCTTCCCCTCTCCATTTGAAACAGCTCGACAGCCTCCCCTACACCCCATCGAACAGCAAATTCCACCGATACCAGTAAAACTGGCAACCCTTATACTCACCTATCAACCCCAAAACTCCACAATCAAAGCCATATTCCACCACAAACTCGGCAAAACCCCTGAAAATTCGAATCGCTGACATGTTGGAAAATTGTCCATCTCACAAAATAGAAATCGGATGCTTTGATAGTGATACCGAATCGAAGGAAAAGTTCCCAGCAACACAAATATGCTTAGTGATCGTTTTATAGAATTTTATTTCTATTTCCTTTGAAGTTTTGAAGTTTGATTTTCTCATTTTCTTTTATGAGGAGCGGCGGCTTGGAAATGATGCGTGGCCTTCGTTTTATCAGAGAAAGGGAAAATGATTAGTTTTTAAGCTTTTATAGAATTTTGTTTTCATTTGTATGGAGTTACTCCTTCCACGATTTAGAAACAACACGCGGCTGAGAACAAATTGAGAATGTGGCCAATCTTTTAAATCAGAGAAAGGAAAGCATATTGATATTTTATTATTAAAGTTTTATATACCCTGTTATGTAAAATTCTGCTTGCGTACGGACAAAAATAAAAACACCATCGTGACGAGCGAGGTGTCCCGACTCTAGAAATATAATAATATCGGTAGGTTGACTCATATTGTGAAACCCCGAAATGTCAATACAGGGTGCCAAATACTCCAAATAAAAAGTTGCTTATTTAATTAACTAAAAATTACAGTAAAACTCTAAAAATTAAATTATCACTACACCTCAAAAGATCCTCATCTAAATTCGAAACCGATATGCGGTTATATCAAATAATCCGTTACGGTCGATGGACGATTCTATAGCGACTATTTGAAAATTTGATTTGGACATAAATCAAAATCTACACGACGAAATCTCAAATTTTCTCTTCCACTAGAAAGATATACTCCACCAGCTCCATACGTTTCTTGTTTCATAGAAATCTGGCTTAAAACGAATTTTGTATATTCAGTTGAAGTTCAAATCGCCAAATTACGAACTGCAGCGCCATTTCAAGCTCGATTTTAATTATAATATAATTATACGTTCAAACTGTCGTTTATATAATATATTCGTTATTCAAATTCAAATTCCAAGCTGAATTAAATATCACAGATGATCCGGTTCACACCATATCGTCATTTCAGCCAATTCTGATTATTTCAGAATTAAATATATTATTTAATTTATTATTTTAATTAAATATTCATCATTATTTAATTCCACGACCATTTAATTCACTATATCACTATTTATATAATTAAATAAATTAATTATAATACCTCTGCAAATGCGGGTCATTACATATAAATTATATATGCGATGTATAAGTTATATATACGTTGTATAAATCATATGTGTGTTGAATGAAATTGAAATGGAAATAAATATATTTATATACATATACATTTATATAAATATATATATACTCCCCTCGTCCACAGACCATGGACAATATAAATTGATTTTGTTGTGGAAAATGATTGTGTTGTGAAATTGTTTGGGTTGTGATTGTGAATGATTGATTGTGGTAGCAACAAAATTGGTTGTGTTTGTGGTATATTTATTGTGTTGAGAAAATGAATGATATTGTAGAAATCATTGAAATGAAGTATTGTAATGCTGCAAAGCCTAGGATAGCAGAGGAACCGTGCTGGACACGGTGCCAGTGCTAAATACTCTGCCATTATAATGCCGAAATTTCCTGAAATATTCATGTGTTAGAAAAATATTCATGTTTGAAATAAGTTGGTTGAACAATAAAAATCACATTTTTATTGTATATATGAATCACTAAAAATATTCATGTTTGAAATAAATTGTTTGAACAATAAAAATCACATTTTTGTTGTATATATGAATCGCTAAAAATATTCATGTTTGAAATAAATTGTTTGAACAATAAAAATCACATTTTTATTGTATATATGAATCGCTAAAAATATTCATGTTTGAAATAAATTGTTTAAACAATAAAAATCACATTTTTATTGTATATATGAATCGCTAAAAATATTCATGTTTGAAATAAATTGTTTAAACAATAAAAAACACATTTTTATTGTATATATGAATCGCTAAAAATATCCATGTTTGAAATAAATTGTTTAAACAATAAAAATCACATTTTTATTATATGTATAAACCTTTAAAAATATTCAAAGGTTGGAATAAATATTGTTGATTGAAAATAATATTTTTAACATGCATATGAAGTGTTAAAAATAACCGTGTGTTGAAATAAATATTTGTTGATTGAAAATAATATTTTTAACATGTACATGAAGTGTTAAAAATAACCATGAGTTGAAATAAATATTGGTTGATTGAAAATAATATTTTAAACATGTATATGTAGTGTTAAAAATAACCGTGTGTTGAAATAAATATTTGTTAGTTGAAAATAATATTTTTAACATGTATATATGAAGTGTTAAAAATAGTCATGTATGGAAATAAAAATTTGTTCGCTAAAAATATTATTTTTAGCATAGTTATGCATATATACACACATGCTAAACATGTAAATGGATTTGCTGTTGAGTAAAGAATTTATTTGCGTGCCTGACAAACAGGTAAACCTTAATGAGTTGGCTACGCAATTTTATTTATATCAACTCCTCTGAATGCCATTGGATGCGGTGTACTGGTTGTTCTGTGTGAGATTATAAACGTCGACATAGGTTAGTAACAATTAATTTTGAACTACATTACATGACATACTTCTTGAAGATACCATACTCTATCATATACCATATAAGTATTTGTAGCTTATGTGACGAGGTTGGAATTACCATACAAGCGAGAGGCTTGTATGGCGATGACCGTATTTCAGGTTAAACCGAAGATGAACTATTGATGTCATAGCATATCATAATTCCATATAAGCATTTGGAGCTTGTATGACGAGGTTGAGATTACCATACGAGCGAGATGTTCGTATGGCGATGATTGAATTACAGGTTGAACTGAGGACTGATATAGACAAAATAAATATAACCGTAAATTGTCAGATTAAATTAAAAACTCCACACGGGTATAGAGTTGACAATAATCATGTCTCTCTAGTTATTAGATATGGCACATGAATTATTTATTTTCCAACACTGGACGAGGTGACGAGATTTATCTCTGGAGTAATTTTACACACTCCCTCGAGCATAGAATAGGACATTAAAAATTGTGTATGCTTATACTGGATTTATTGGGTACCTAATACGGCCCAATAAATTTCCAAATCCCTCTCCATACAAAGGAGGTTATGACGAAATTTTTCGAAATTTAAAGGCGTTAGCCAAATTTTTGAAGTGAAACTGGTTTGAAAATCGTTGAATGAATTATATTTATATATATAAAAATATAAACTAAAATAAAACGAATCGCGCCGCTGTAGTTCGTGTTTTGAAATCGTAACTTTAAACGATTATATCGAGAGATCCGACCATTGGATTTTCCTAAAACCGGAACTGTTGGGTTCGCTTTGAAGAGATCTTTCCAACGGTTTTAACTTCGTTAAGATCCAACGATTATATTTTGAGAAATGTGTAAATCAAATCTGGAGAAAAACAACGCTAGGGCCGTGTTATGACCCGAAGCATCGTTTAATTAAAACGAGCTATTTTTAAATAAATAAAAATAGCGATAAATCATTATAAAATATATATAGCGATATGGAATGGAAATAAACTGATTTTACCCGTTTTATCAGATATTTCGATGGTTAATGTGTTGACACGAAAATTATATTAATGAATTGAAATGTGGATGTCAAATAATTTAACCATAGAAAGAATTGATTTGAATTCTATATACACGTGAATTATTTGAAAAGGTCGAGTTAATTCTCATTTCAAATAATTGATTGACGATTAAAAGTTGAAGATATGAAGACGGTGCAAGACCGGTGATCTTCACATCGTATGGATTGCTACTAATGCCTTAGATATGGGTAGCTCCCTTGACGAGGTTACAGTGGTAGTGGTCTGGACGTACTTGTTGATCGTCCAGATGTGGGAGGGCCTCTCTTCCGTATTGGACATATGAAACGAGGAATAAGGTGCCTCCGGTTTCGTTCAGACCTAGAATGGACTTGTAAATGGATGTGTGTCTGACGTGTATTCTGTGCTGTATTCGTTGATCTCTACTAAATATACATCTGTTTGGCGGCGGAGAATTTATTCTCTTGCTTAACGCCCTTCTTTGAGACATACGAGCTCAGAGGTTGTATATCGGTAGACATCAATGGTATGGTGTGGATTGACAGCGTGACATACAAAGATGCAAATGATTAAGGCTTTTGTTGAAAAGCAAAGTCTTGTGGTTGATGATTAAAGCACAACTTTAATATAGCATAGCTTTGTGTATAGCGTGGATTAGCGAGCCTCACACCTCGGTATGAGTTAAAAACGGGATAAGGGACACAAGGAGGACATGATGTTTCTTTTCAGCTATGGGTGGTGTCATGGTATGGATCCCATACATTTATTATATTTTTACCTATGTGGATGTTGGAATGCGAGGCGCCTCAGTTATATCGGTTACTACGGAGCCGATGGTTAGGTCCGATAGGGCAACGTGTGTTCAGGAATTGTCAATCCTCAAACGTAAGAGAGGACCGACCTTAGAGGATCCAGGGGTTGCCCAGAGTGTGCAGTCCCGAGACATTTGCTAGAGTGTCTCGAAGCGGAAAGGAGTACATCCCTTGCCAAGACTCATGACGGAAATCCAATTTCCAATACGACATTACGGTTTTGACTATAAACCTATATATGGCGACATGATATATGGTACCCATGCCGTCTATGATTGATACATTATTATTGAATTTTTTTTTGAAACATATATGCACTAGTGATAATATAAAATGATTTTGTTTTATACGTAGCAAGCATAGTTTGGTCATTATAAGGTAAAACTCTATCCTCTGGTTTGCGTTGCATTGTGTGATGGGACTTGAGTCTTATAATGGCTTCATTTTTATAAAAAGCATTGCGTTGTTCAAAAGATTTACTTTATTTTATGCATTGGCAATCACTGGAGAAAACCTGTTCCGTGTTAGCGGCGTGGTCCTATAATTTTCCTTATTATTATTGTTTAATCAGTTAAGTAGATTTCTCGTACCAGTCTCATGACTGACTCGTAGTTTGTTTACACTTGCAAACTCGGGTGCCCTTATTTTCACATGGGCAGCCCAGTGACAGGTTACAGAAGATATTTTGGCTTAGCACTATAGCATAGAGTGCGTTTTTGGTTGATGGCGAAGACTATCTTTCTCTGTATTTTGGCTATTGACATTTCCGCCAGTATTATCTTATGTATATGTACTGCTGATCGCGATGTAGACTGATTTATCTCTATTATGTATTATTTTATGTATATGTCCCAGTGATCTTGATGTAGACCGATCATTTCCTTTATGCAATAAGTAAGTTGTACCCTATGACTATGCCACTCTGGTGTTTATTACATTTTATGATTCCTCTATCATATTGATGTAAATTATTCTATTTCATGTTTATGCTGTTAACTGTAATTTGCTAATGTTGATTAATGTGTTATATTCCGAATGATTATCCTTAATTCAGTGACACGGGGTTTTGGGTTATCACACTAACTACCCTTCTCACGTAGTATTCCCAAGTACGATACTAAGATAGAACGTTTCATACATTTAGGAAGCCTTTATATATACCAGAACATAGTTGGTTTGTGTGTGTGTGTGTATGTGTGTGTGTGTTCATTCGCTCATCCTTTATTATCTAATGCCTCACTATTAATGATACATACGGTGGATTCTCCCCGATCGCTTAAAACCCTAGGATGACCTATTGATCACTTATTGTTCCTTGATAATATATTCAACGTAACAATAAACTAGAGGGCACTAGCTACGGGGCCCTACTAGTTAAGGCTTCCGCCATTCAAACATATACCATTGCCCTGTATAAGGTGAGAGATGGTATTTTATCGCTCGTTATACCATCTAGATAATCTTATTGGACAACCTCCGTAGTCACTTACTACTTCCCGTAGGATAGGTAGCCATATCTAACGTTTTTAGTTTCCAGATTTGGGTAGTCCCCACACACTCATGTCATTTAAGACCCCTAACCTGAAAGACCTACTCTTAGGTGGACTCTTCAACCCCAGCCGCTTAAGACCCAGGAAGGGGACTATACGCGAAGGTCATTAAGTTTCTACCCCATTAGCCTTTAATACCTTTCCCTATTGGGATAAAGTGGGATACGTTATCACGTCCTTTCCATTTAGTTTCTCTTCACGGAAATACTATTCGCTTACGATTTATCGTCATGGGTTCCTATGGTTAATAAAGTTTTACATCATTAACCTACTAAGCCCAATTCTAACTTTTAATTTTAAGTTCTATATTAACTAGCATAAATAAGGAAATATATATCCTCCTTATCGTACGATATTTATTTGATTATTTCCCTAATTGGACTTAGTATTTAAACAACATTCAATACCCATTAATCCCATTTTACACCGATTTGTTCCTATCCCTAAGTTTATTGTCATTTATGACCATAACGGTCATATTTACCTAAGGCAACCATTTACACTGACTATCCTTATTTTATCAGTCCCGAAGTATCTATTTGTTGTACCCCAACAAACAATTGTTATACTTATCTATTTATTTAATTGGTTCTTGTTATATATATATATATATATATTTATGCACCAGACCTCTCACATTAAGTTTATCACTTGTGGATGCTGGATTTGCCGGTCGGTTCCGGGCAGACTTGTACCTCAAGTTGAACTTAACCCCGTGCCTTAGTACACTTATATTTACGCATTAGACCCCTCACATCAAGTTGACCACCAGTGGATATTCGATTTGCTGGACAGTTCTGGGTAGGCTTCTACCACACGTTAAACTTAAGCTCGTGTCTAAATGCGGTTAAAATTCAATTTCCCTAATTGGGGACATTAACCCTAATCAATTTAGGAATTGTAACAATTTTCTTACTAGATTCACCTTTCCTCCAATCAACATCAGCCACAATTGTTATTTATTGATTTGTGGCCCTATTTATATGTATCAATTATATCAATTGCTACAATGTTCACCACAAAAATATTAGTTCAATATGGATTGCATTTACATGTATAATTCCATAAATGAATACCATTCAAACATTCAATATAATGTATATTTTATGGTTTTACGCAGATTTGGACAGATAATATGTATATATTTATATTTATGTTTTCGCGCAGTTAACGAAGTTATCTTTCTTTATTATTATTTTTAAATTTAATGATTTGGTTCAATCTATATCCAAACATACTTTTTTGCATTCTATCTTGCCATAAGTTTTCAAATCTTACGAAAATACCGTTAGTTGTAGTTATTGTGAATTATGTCTGATTAGTGGAATAGACATATTTCAAATTCACAAGATATATATATATATATGTATATGTATGTATGTATGTATGTATGTATGTGTATGTGTGTGTATGTGTATTTTTGGAATAGTTGATGCAAACTACACACAAATATGTATATTTATATTTATACGTACATTTGCACCACTTTTCCCTTTTTCAATATTTTTGTTACATCTCTTGTGAATTCAAAATAATGTCTTTCTGTTCAAAAAGAGGAAAATGACAAATTTACAACAATTAAGGCAAAACCCCAACAACTCGAATGCAAATAGGTATAATTCTTTTAAATTAAACCCACATAATTCATCAATTTACACTGAAACTAGGGATTTGGAAGAAACTACATCTGAACAGTGCTATTGGGACTGATTTCCAAATCCTCAGTGTTTTACAACAAACTTGTACATCCCTGACTCGAACAAACAACTATACTAGGAGGTTAGGAACTCTAACTATTGTCACTAGTGAAGGTCTGGATCAGTCTTAGAGAAGAGAAATCAAGTGATGTGACATCACTAAATAACTTTGGCTCTTTCCCTAGTAATCAATGCCTCCAAATCTCCAAAGCGAACTCTATTGCCATAGACTTCGAATTGAGAGTTGAATACTCCTTGTGTGACCTTGGTTGTCTATTGGAAATGCAACAACATCCATTTCAACTTTAAAACCGCACCTACCAAAACAACACTACCAATTTAGCTCTATTGATTCCTCGCCTTCTCTTAAGGAATGAATAACATCAATATACTCGCCAACTTCCAATTCATGCGTCAAACCTGAAGTCCCTTGGGTCAATTTCGACTATAAAACTTTCATTAACCCCCATAGCATCGATAGTGATATCATACTCAAGGCAGCGTGAGCCAAGTACCTCACTTCCTTTGTTTTGAAGTGATATCCCAAAACCAAACTATCCATTGGTGATTTCTCGACACCGATCCACAACATCGTCTATGCATTTTTCTTTCCTCTCGTCAGTGGGAAACAAAATACTATTAGGTAGCACAAGCATAACTCCTCAACGCAACACCTTGGAACATGACCCAAGATGTCAACTAAACATGCCAACTCGTCGATCAACTTGAATGGTCTAGCCAACCCATCAAAGTCAAAGCAGCGCATAGGACGCTGTAATCGACACATTCTATGCAACTACTTTTCCTTGGCTAAATTCCTCCAAAAACTCAATTTAGAGAAAACCTTGACACTACGGAGATGATCATACATTCTACCAAAAACTTCGTGTCTCCTACTCTATAGGTACCATATGCCCTAAGGGCATGAATACTGGTTCGACCTATGAAACCAGACCTACATGAAACTTAACTCTAATATGGTATAAATCTAGCTACCTTCAAATAATGTTATCCAACAAACAATCTAAGTGAACAACTCACCTCTACTGCAAATGATACTGATTCTTACTGCTATAATATACTCCTATGAATCCTAAATAATTGTTCATCTCACCCCGAGCTCCTCCTTTGCTCTCCAAGTGCTTTCCTTCTCAAAGGTACCACTATAGGTCTGGCATACTTTATTAGGTCAATATGAAACTAAATCTCTCTAGCTATTGGTAATATCGAAAACTCAACGTTTGGAATCTCGAGTTGTTGCCTGTAGATAACTGACCATCACCTCCTCGTTTGGTGGACATCCTACCACTACTACTTGCCCATCATCTATCCCTATCATCGTCGACATCCTCTCGCAATCTACTTTATTCCGTACTTACTCAGCCAGTCCATCCTTGTGTAATACTAATTCAATAAGTTAACACTTGGGTTTAAGACTATATTAATTAAGTCTAAAGTAACCAATTGGAAAACGACAATCAAAAAGCAAACATGACTCAATGAGATTAAATTTTGACGAACCATGTATACTCTCAAGTATAGACACTCATGCTGTAACATTCCCCCACATCGAGTCCCGAAGCTAAACTCTATCGATGTGGCAGTCATCCGTAGTGTTAATCCATTGCGACCAATCATGGCATGTTACACACATATAGTACAACTAAGCCCTCAACACGGTAAGTCAAAATCAAGACAGGTCAAATAAAATCTTCTCGAGTCCCAGTCCCTCTCCTTCAATCAAACTATTGGGTCAAATGGAACGCTGAAACCCTGACATCAAAATAAAACATGTATGGAAATAACATTGCTGGAAAACATACCTCACGCATTGATATCATTCCCTTTCTCTTCCATAAGGAAGCACTCGACAAAACAGGGATGCCAATCTAAGCATGTGCTTCAACAAATGATCCATAAAACAGGACAACTCTCAACTGGGTACAAGCTCGAACATCCTGAGCTCCTCCGACCAACTTCTCAAAGCCTTCATCCTCTATCTGAACGAAATCAACTACTTCCCTAGTCGATTGCCTAACCCAGCTACAAAATTCCATCCTTCCTATACGGAGTAACAACATGGAAGATAAGCCGTACTTTGACATTATATGGAATTTGGCCTCCTACTCCAACGTAGACATATCCTTTTGCTAAAATCAACAAACTTTTCAACCGATGCTAATTTTACAAAGTCGAGACAAATTTATTCAAAGTGATCCACGAACTGATCTCGAGCAATCCAAAGCTATAATAACTCTCTATCAATTCAGATTATACCTTGGAGTTTTCTCGAGATAACTTATATCCCATGTCAATATCAAATTCCAAGTCATTAAAGAACTCTTCACAAGAAAAGAAACAATCTTGCACCATCCCAATAGACTCTGTTCCTGAGAACAATTTTCCTCTTAGACACCTGAGTATCCACACTGCTCAGCTTAGTCAACTCCTTGTGTTTGAGTACCAAAACTATTGGAGAAATCAGAACATCCCAAACGGTGGTTCATATCACCACTAAGAACATATCATGTGAATTGTGGTTGGTGTTCCTCGATTGTGCCCTGTTCCTTACTCAAGAGCTGGAGTAATTATCAGGATTTCTCGTTTGCTAGATCATATCAGATAAGGAATTAGGAAGATCAGTCGTTAATACAGAAATCAATTCCAATGACACTTGCATACAAAACAACCTATGCTATATTTATACTACGAACATATAGTTTTGTAATACAAAATATTTACAAACATGTACTCTCTATTTTATTTTAACTCTCTATTCGATACTGCTCAGGCTAAACAATGCAACCTAAGCTTCGGTGGTTTTACACGCCCTGATGCCACTTCTAACTAGAAGGAAACGCATGCCCTCCCTGATGTCCTTATAAATTAGTTTTAAATTCCTTTCAAATTGATTTTAATTCAAATCGATTTTTAATTCAATTTCAGATCGTTTTCAATTCGATTTAATTTCTATTTGATTTTAAATTTATTTCAAATCGATTTCTATTCAATTTCAATTCAATTCGAATTCATTTCAATTTGATCTCAATTCGAATTCAATTCTATTCAATTTTAATTCGAATTCAATTCTATTCAATTTTAATTCGAATTCAATTCTATTCAATTTTAATTCGAATTTCAAATCTATTCAATTTTAATTCGAATTTCAAATCTATTCAATTTAATTCGAATTTCAAATCTATTCAATTATTTATTGAAAAATGAATAAAATCGATATAAATATCGTTCACGTCAAAATGGCGTCAATTTATTCAACACGGCTTCACATATTTCTATTTTCAAATATTCTATTTCAAATATTTCTTTTTCAAATATTTCTATTCAAATATTTTATTCAAATAGTTCTCTTCAAATATTCTATTTCAAAACTGGAATGAGGCCCGATCAATTACCATATAATGTTAATTATATGGATTTTTCTACAACACATGTACAAATTAGCAACGATAAATAATCAACCATCATCCAGAGTGCGTTCTACACTGTATAAGCATCAAATATAAATATTTATAAACAAATTGGAGATTTGTTTATATACACTGATCTGATTGATAATGATTGGGACGATAAGCCCGGATTGAGTTGGGAACAAGCCACAACAGAACGCAGACGAAAGAACATTTCATTGTTTATTACAACCATTCCATCAGAATACAAGAATATACAGAGTATGAATAAATATTATACCATAGAAAAATATCAGAGATTACAATAAATTACATAGCAGCGGAAAATAACACAAAACACAATTGAAGGAGATATACGGATACAAAGCTTTCCGGATATCGTTCCAGCTATAGACCAGGTTCCTGTGAATATAAATCTGCAAAACCAAAACTGCTACCTGCACGTGTCAAAATAAGGGCAACCAGAGTTTAGGTTAAAACAATAAACTCTAGGTCAGTCATGGAACTGGTGTGAGAACTAAAACAGTTATTAATCTTTATTTTAAAGTTAGGTAAATCAAGGGACCACGACGTATAACACGGAACAGGTTTCCTCCCAAGAACACCAGTGCGTAAAACAACAGCGCAATGCTAAATAAAGAAAAATAAAGCTATTATAAGACCCAGGTCCCATCACACAATGCAACGCAAGCCGGAGGATAGGGTTTTTACCTTATAATAGCCAAGAATGCTTGATACGTTTAAAACAAATCATTTGATACTATAATAAGTGTATAGTGTATAAAACAACTTCAAATCATAAGTATCAATCATAGACGGCATAAGCGCCCCATCCCACTATGTCGCCATATATAGGATTACAATTAAAACCGCAAAGTCACGTATTTGGAAATTGGATTTCCGTCTGCGAACTGAGGCTAGGGATCGTCCTCTACCGATTCGAGACTGTCTAGCCCGAGTCTCAGGGCAAGTACTCAGTCAAGCCACTTGGATCGTCAGGGCCGGTCCACCGATGTGGATAAATATCCTGAACACTACGTTTCCCCGCCCTATGGGGCGTAAATGAGCCAACGAATGACTCCATCGGTCCCGGATCGACCGATATAACCGAGGTGCCTCGCAACAGCAACAACCACATAAGTCAAACTCATCAGGGCGTGTAAAACCATTGACGCCACTTCTAGCTAGAAGGAAACACATGCCCTCCCTGATGTCCTCTCCCGTTTCTGGTTCGCAACCGGGGTGTGAGGCTCGCGAATTAACGCTACACAAAGCTACGCCACATAGGCCGTGCTTTGATCATCAACCACAAGACTTTACTTTTCAACAGAAGCCTTGATCATTTGCATCTTAGCATGCCACACAGGCAAACCACTCTATGCAACCGATATCAGTCACACAGAATGAAATCCAGTGTCAGACACACAGTCCATTTACAAGTTCGTTCTAGGTCTGAACGAAACCGGAGGCACCTAGTACCCCACATATCCATCGATCTCCAAGTACGTCTGGACGACCACCAACTGATTCCTCCTCTTGGGTGTACGACCCAATCAAGATCATCAGTAATTATCCAAACGACGTGAAGACCTCTGGTCTTCTACCATCGTCTTCATCTTCGACTTATCATCGTATCAGTTATTCAGAATGGGATAAACCCGGTCTTTCTGAATAACTCGCGTATATAATAAATATGTGTTACACAAACACAACATACGCCTCATTCCAATTCATCAGTCACTAACCGTAAATTAATCAAGAGAATAATTCCCCAAATACTAATCCCGAAGGCCGAAACCAACATCAGATCAATATCCAGAAAACCATTCTACTTAGCTAACCGACAGTTAGTTTCTAAATTTCACATTCTTAGGGAAAGGTTCCCATTAATTTTATCAAAGATAAATCCTTTAAATTTATTCTGTAATCTACTTTTGAATATCAATTCAAACTAGTCGGGATTAGCGAACCACACCGAAGTGATCATTTTTTTTATTTCTTTTGAAAAAAAGTAAAGGGGAGGGGGGCTGAACTGAAAAGGAGGGAGGGAGGGTAGAGGGTGAGGGTATATAGACAGATATATTTAATTATTTTAATTTCAAAAAGTAACCTTTTGTTTCGACCTCAGAATCGAACCCACCGCCTGTCATCTATAGCTAATTACCCCCATTCCGAACTCAATGGGATATGCATCGTAAGCTGATTCGATCGTTTCGACCAGTTTTCATCAAAATCAACATATTACTCTATATATTGAATTTGAACACGCATTTCAATTTACCGGGGCCACATACTAACTCGAAAAATCCCAGAAAAATATTTTCCAGCTTCGTATTGACGATACGGTCCTAATAAAACTAATTTCATCGAATTCTGAGACCGTTAGAAAAATGGCCATTTTCCAGTCGATTAAAATCAATTGAAACTGGTCAAATGCGTTTTCCTTTACCACACTCACATATTAATTCGAAAAATTATGAAAATTGGAATCTAGCAATAACTTGACATCCCGGATCCAACAAAAGTGGTTTCGTCGAAATCCGAGGTTATTTGCAAAATTTCCATTTTTAAGGGCCAGAATTCCATAGCGACTATTCTGAAAATTCAACTGGACATAACTTTTTGTCCCCGCTATGAAATTTTGATTTTTCGGGTTCGTTGGAAAGATATTCTCAATTAGATTCAAATATTTTTGGTTTCACTAAAATCCGGTTTATTTTGCACCCGGTACATTCATTTGAATTTTGAAATCGAATTATCGAACTACCGCGCCATTTTCAATTCCTTTTATAATTTAAAATAAATATTTATATTCTAACGTCGAGCTATATAAATATATGCGTTCGAATTCTATTCAAAATAAATTTTCTCATCGATATTATTTAAAATAATTCATTTTAAATATTCAAAATTCTCCAAAATTGCCAAAATAAATTTTTTAAATTGGCCCAGATTTCCGGGTCGTTACAATCTCCCCCACTTAAAACTTTTCGTCCCCGAAAAGGAACGAAGCCGAAAGTTGTTTAACAAATCAACTCAACTTTCACTATTTCCATTACGGCTTAAGTTCTTCAACTTTTCAGTTTCTAAGAACCTTTCAAAATTTTCAAAAAATTTGGCTAACACCCTAAATTTTCGAAAATTTTCGCCATAACCTCCCTTGCACTGGGGACTTGGGGATATTTCATATAGCCTCCCATGGCCTTCTTCAATCCAAAAGAAAAAGAAAAAGCCAAGCGGCTCACAAAATCATCATCACCCAAACAAAACAGTAAATTATGGTAAACATGTACCTATTTATCGGGCAAACAAATTTTATTCTTCTGCTCTAGCCTCCTTGCTATGACCTGTTCAGTGTAAGTACATGTATATGCAAGCAAATGCGACTAATTTTCAATATAACTCACTATTTGATACCATTTGGCTAAAGGTTCAACATTTTAATTAATCAACCAATAATCAAACAACACAATCAGCAATCAATTAGTTGATTATCATTTCAAATTTATAACTTTGATATATAGTCTAAAAATTATATTTTTGATGCAAAATCACAACAATAAGCCCTATCTAATTTTGGTTCTCACACCAGTCAATAGGAAATATATAGAAATCTCACTTTCGTCACTCGAATATAAACACTGATGATGAGGCCTCATCATCATAATCATCTCCGGGCGACTAGAGTGTGATTCTATATATATCCAGTATATTTGGGACTTCGTATACACGCTAGCTAGGCGTATATGAAAAATCTTCATATACTAGATTGTCCAAACTCAATATAAAATAAATAATCAAATACGAATAATTGATTTAAATTTTCAAAACAAAATTCGTTTTCATTTTAAAGATATACTCTTCACACCCGTTCTAGGATACTACTGATCCCATCTCTAACGAGTCATCCTCATTGGATATTACTAATCCAGTTTCTGATGAATTCTTTCGTATGGTTCTAATGTGCCTTGTTCTCTGAGCTTTGTAAACCAAAGCTCTGATACCAAAATGATACGACCCGAACTTCCCCGGTGAGGAAAGCCCGGATTGAGTTGGGAACAAGCCACAACAGAACGCAGACGGAAGAGCATTTCATTGTTTATTACAACCATTCCATCAGAATACAAGAATATACAGAGTATGAATAAATATTATACCACAGAAAAATATCAGAGATTACAATAAATTACATAGCAGCGGAAAATAATACAAAACACAATTGAAGGAGATATACGGATACAAAGCTTTCCGGATATCGTTCCAGCTGTAAACCAGGTTCCTGTGAATATAAATCTGCAAAACCAAAACTGCTAGCTGCCCGTGTCAAAATAAGGGCACCTAGAGTTTAGGTTAAAATAATAAACTCTAGGTCATGGGACTGGCGTGAGAACTAAAACAGTTATTAATCTTTATTTTAAAGTTAGGTAAATCAAGGGACCACGCCATATAACACGGAACAGGTTTCCTCCCAAGAACGCCAGTGCGTAAAACAACAGCGCAATGCTAAATAAAGAAAAATGAAGCTATTATAAGACCCAGGTCCCATCACACAATGCAACGCAAGCCGGAGGATAGAGTTTTTACCTTATAATAGCCAAGAATGCTTGATACGTTTAAAACAAATCATTTGATACTATAATAAGTGTATAGTGTATAAAACAACTTCAAATCATAATTATCAATCATAGATGGCATAAGCGCCCCATCCCACTATGTCGCCATATATAGGATTACAATTAAAACCGCAAAGTCACGTATTTGTAAATTGGATTTCCGTCTGCGAACGGAGGCTAGAGATCGTCCTCTACCGATTCGAGACTGTCTAGCCCGAGTCTCACGGCAAGTACTCAGTCAAGCCGCTTGGATCGTCAGGGCCGGTCCATCGATGTGGATTAAAATCCTGAACACCGCGTTTTCCCGCCCTATGGGGCGGAAATGAGCCAACGAATGACTCCATCGGTCCCGGATCGACCGATATAATCGAGGTGCCTCGCAACAGCAACAACCACATAAGTCAAACTCGTCAGGGCGTGTAAAACCACTGACGCCACTTCTAGCTAGAAGGAAACACATGCCCTCCCTGATGTCCTCTCCCGTTTCTGGTTCGCAACCGGGGTGTGAGGCTCGCGAATTAACGCTACACAAAGCTACGCCACACAGGCCGTGCTTTGATCATCAACCACAAGACTTTGCTTTTCAACAGAAGCCTTGATCATTTTCATCTTAGCATGCCACACAGGCAAACCACTCTATGCAACCGATATCAGTCACACATAATGAAATCCAGTGTCAGACACACAGTCCATTTACAAGTTTGTTCTGGGTCTGAACGAAACCGGAGGCACCTAGTACCCCATATATCCATCGATCTCCAAGTACGTCTGGACGACCACTAACTAATTCCCTCCTCTTGGGTGTACGGCCCAATCAAGATCATCAGTAATTATCCAAACGACGTGAAGACCTCCGGTCTTCTACCATCGTCTTCATCTTCGACTTATCGTCGTATCAGTTATTCAGAATGGGATAAACCCAGTCTTTCTGAATAACTCGCGTATATAATAAATATGTGTTACACAAACACAACATACGCCTCATTCCAATTCATCAGTCACTAACCGTAAATTAATCAAGAGAATAATTCCCCAAATATCAACCCCGAAGGCCGAAACCAACATCAGATCAATATCCAGAAAACCATTCTACTTAGCTAACCGACAGTTAGTTTCTAAATTTCACATTCTTAGGGAAAGGTTCCCATTAATTTTATCAAAGATAAATCCTTTAAATTTATTCTTTAATCTACTTTTGAATATTAATTCAAACTAGTCGGGATTAGCGAACCACACAGAAGTGATCATTTTTTTTATTTCTTTTGAAAAAAAGTAAACAGGGGGGGGGTGAAGTGAAAAAGAGAGAGGGACGGTAGAGGGTGAGGGTATATAAACAGATATATTTAATTATTTTAATTTCAAAAAGTAACTTTTTGTTTCGACCTCAGAATCAAACCCACTGCCTGTCGTCCATAGCTAATTACCCCCATTCCGAACTCAATGGGATATGTATCGTAAGCCGATTCGATCGTTTCGATCAGTTTTCATCAAAATCAACATATTACTCTATATATTGAATTTGAACGCGCATTTCAATTTACCGGGGCCACATACTAACTCGAAAAATCCCAAAAAAATATTTTCTAGCTTCTTATTGACGATACAGTCCTAACAAAACTAATTTCAACGAATTCTGAGACCGTTAGAAAAATGGCCATTTTCCAGTCGATTAAAATCAACTGAAACTGGTCAAACGCGTTTTCCTTTACCACGCTCACATATTGATTCGAAAAATTATGAAAATTGGAATCTAGCAATAACTTGACATCCCGGATCCAACGAAAGTGGTTTCGTCGAAATCCGAGGTCATTTGCAAAATTTCCATTTTTAAGGGCCAGAATTCCATAGCGACTATTCTGAAAATTCAACTGGACATAACTTTTTATCCCCGCTATGAAATTTTGATTTTTCGGGTTCGTTGGAAAGATATTCTCAATTAGATTCAAATATTTTTGGTTTCACTAAATTACGGTTTATTTTGCACCCAGTACATTCCTTTGAATTTTGAAATCGAATTATCGAACTACCGCGCCATTTTCAATTCCTTTTATAATTTAAAATAAATATTTATATTCTAACGTCGAGCTACATAAATATATATACGTTTAAATTCTATTCAAAATAAATTTTCTCGTCGATATTATTTAAAATAGTTCATTTTAAATATTCAAAATTCTCCAAAATTGCCAAAATAAAAATTTTAAATTGGCCCAGATTTCCGGGTCGTTACAACATGCACTCGATCAACATATGATGATTTACTAGGGGAAGAAATTAAAAAAAAAGGAAAAAGACAAGAAGAGAATTAAAAAACGGAAGAAACCCTAAACTCAAATATACAGAACCTGTCTTATATCAACGCACCAGATAAAATATAATATGAATCATATATATAAAACAGGTGAGATAGTAATAACTATATAACTTACATAATCATAATATACTGGCTTATACAGTCATTTATACATAAATTTTATACAAGAGATAAATAAACTCATTGACAAGCTGTATCAGAATAAATACTGGACACTGTCATAGCTTCATAGTGTCGTACAGTGAAATAAAAAATAATACAAATTCAATATGAGAAGATGCCACCTCCTGTAAATCCACCTGCGTAGCTCTAGCTGACCCCTACACCTACTACCTAGCCTACTCATTGATGTGTTTGATGAGTACCCAAGGTATAAGTGGGAATATAAAACCGTGGGTCAGACAACTGTCTGCTGTAAGTGATAAAAAATTCGAAGTACTGTAAAAGTTGTAATAGTATTTGGAAAAAAGTATGGGAATCCATACCTGACCCGTCCCTATATCCACAGAGTTAGCACATAAAATAATATACTACTCTATGACTATAATTTTAGGCATACCCTTGGTCATAATATTGGGTTGTCTGAATGTCTACATTAACGTTACTTACGTCAAGCGACATCCCTAAGAGCGATGAATGATTAAGCAAGCGTAGCATACATCATACATCCTCACATTCACTCACTCAGTGCATTGAATACATATAGTATGTTTGGTTCCATGGTAGATATACCCCATATGGGCTGAAACAGTCTAAATCTGATCGACAACTTACATCTAGTTCAGAATGAGCGTTAATAGTAATCGTGAGTCCCCTATATAAGCAACCTACATTCTGGTTGAATCTTCGATGGACAACCTCTGAACTTGCTTATAACCTACGTCTAGTCGAAGACTCAATCGATGCCCCAGCTTCAACTCCCCAAGTATCCGCTAGAACTTGCATACTAATGATCCCTTTGCATAGGTACCTTCACCGCAGAGTTATTCTAGAATTGTCTCCATACTCCCGTTTGAAGCCTCCTAGTCAGGAACTGCCTAGACAACTACATCCGCCATCAAGCTTTATTTCTTGAACCCCTCATGACAACTCCTTCATTTTGACTAGTAATCTCACCATCCTGACTTATAGTCACGTCATCCTAACTCAAGTCTCAATACTCTACACCTCGAAGAATAAACAACCACCATCAAAGTTGGTGCAACTTCTCATCATGTAATCACCATTGTTGAATGACAAAATTATTGCGTCGAAGAACCACATCCTTGCCCCCATCCTAAAACCATTGGTTGAAGAGCAATTGTACTACACCCTTTGTCGAACAAACCATCAAGTCTTGGTCCTGGGAACTACACCATCGTTCACTTCAAATAAGCCAAAATAACCAATATTAATAATAGTCGATGTCGCTTACTCTACTATAATCGATAAAGATTACTTTTGATCATGTACTTAACCAAAATTGGTAAGTACACATCAAATGAAAACGCCCGACATTCATTGCGAAATCCAAGCTTATCGCCAAGTCCATTCTTCGTCTTTATATCCATTGCCACGCTCCAATGTTGTTATGTCCTTAGATAAGTCCATACATTTCACAAATCCTTTGCAAATTAATCTCATCTGGTTTGATTTCAATCCATGTACTCAATCAGCATGCGCCAAACTTCTTGTGCATTTGATCGATAAGCAGTAGCAACTCTAGAATATGAGATTTTTGCTAATACTAAGACGCTTACGAATGGCATTTTAACTAACTAAGCAAACAATCATTCATTCGAGCAATAATGATATAATTATTTAAATTAACAAACAAACAAACAACCATAATAGTATCCATAAAATAGATAAAATCTATCAAAAATGACTGGTAATGATTTGGGTCAAAATAGTTTAATTCTACGATAGTGTTAAAATAGCGCGCAATGACGAACAAATGGGTAAAAATGTGAAATTCAGGTTAGTTTTAATTACTTTATTTATTATTAACTAGGTTTAACTATCTTAGAAAAATATATTTCAAGATTTTTTTTGGTAAGGCCGACTGGTTTTTTAAGTGACCGCAAACACTTATTATTATAACAAATAATAATAATAATATCGCATGAGATTGACAATTTATCAACTTACTACAAGTTCGATTTTTGGAGTGGACCATCCACCATCATCCTAACAAGGTAAAAGCATTAGAGCTAGACGCTAAATTTAGACTACAAATTCCTAAACTCCACGTAGGGAGATAAATACAATAACACATTACATACAAAACATTGACAGACTACACAAAATAGCATCTAGTGTAGCAAAATTTCAAGATTCAGATACCACAGCAGTGTGTTGTACTAGACAACATCAACGTGGTTGGACTACACAACAAATTTGTTTTTACCCTACCTCGATCCACAAAAACAAACTATGCCTACTGTAATAGACAGTACAATGAAGTACCAGGCATGACAACCCAACAACGCCTGGAGAATTTCAAGGACAGCATAACATAAAACGTTACCAGGGCAAAGCCGCCAAGGGAATCACCTAATGGACAACAAAGAATTATAGTTCAAGATTTTAAATCATATAAAATGTCAAATTTTCACCATACAAACAATTATAGTTCAGCGAGAGACAAAATCACCCACCTCAACCAAATCAGCCTAAACCATCATCAAAAGGTAGAGCTCACCGATACGAGTCTAATGGAAGAAACGACATCCAAATCTGACATCGTATGCAAAAGTTGTAATGAATACAAGTCTAACGATTATCTAAATGGATTAAATCAAATGCAATCAGCCCCTTAATTATCTTCTAATTATTATCTTCCTCCCCCTAAATCAAATGCACACGCCACGTATTGGCTGTAACAATCAAAATCATTACTCAAGTTTTCTGTCTCCTCCTAGCTCATCCCATATACAATGAAACGACGAACTAGCTTTGCCATAAAGTCTCTTTATGCGTGAGCTTCGCGATTACTACCACCAAAACCCGTCCGCACCCCCTTGGAAAACGTGTCACTTGCACCTATATGTTCCCCTTGCTGGTCACGTTTTGACCTAGGCTATCGGGTTGTCCAAAAATCTGGGTGGAGATACTACTTTCCATGCTAAATATGATTCCAGTCTTCGTTCTGCAAATTGTTGCTTAAATCTCAGGGATGTTTAAATCCCAGACAACCCATGTTGCACGATAAGACAAAGTCGGATTCGCCAAAGTCAGCAAATTCAAATTTTGAGACAACCATTGTGAAGATCACATCGATTCGTGATTTTAGAAATTAATTTTGTGATTCTTAAATGAGTATGGAGAGATATTTTAAAATTTTAAAGTATGGAGAAGATGTGACCATGTTTTTGGAAGAAGCTGGAGGTTACAACATATGGCTAATGCGAGAATTAGGGTTTAATGGGTAATTATGGGGCATTTATAATCTCACCAGGCCCAATTTGTCTTGAATTCTACGTCCAAAACTAAAACATGTTTTAATTTTGCACGATTAGCTCATACATCCAACCGATGTGGAACTTAACAACGTGCAATACCTCACTATGACGATTCCAAAAATATAAACTTCGTCATAACCCGTTACTATGTTTGGAACGACAATTTTCATCCGTATTTCAAGACAATTTTGCCCTTGGAGCATTAGCTCTCGGAATATAGCGATCCATATTTTTTTCCTCCATCTAATGAACTATCAGAACTAAATAGAAATGGTCATGAGTCCTGATTTAATTGTTTACGAAAAATCTCGCTTTGGAATCATCAATGATTAATATTTAAATATCCAACCGTCAATAGTATGAGCTGTTACAAATCAAGTAAATTTATCAATAAGCACATTAGTTGTACATTAGTTTTCGAATTTTGAGTCAACCCTAATTTTCAGTTACAAATTAAATGATCGAACCACTAAAAAATATGTTTAAGTCAACTAATACACCATTATCATCAAATAATAAGCAATAGTCATCAACTTCAAACTCACAATTAACTAATTTTCTAAATTAGTGGTTTTAATTATATCTTCAAATCAACAAATACACTGTTATCATCGATTAATATTAAATAATCATCAATTTTATAATCACATGATTGATTGTAGCTATTCTACTCCGATCACAATTCCATTGTCATTAGCGTTAAAAATGAAAAAAAATGTCCTGCTTTACAACTCATGTCATCTACTTCAACTTTTGGTTTGAAGATTTGATATGACCCCGTTGAATAATCTTTTGTGTAAGTTTGGCTCATGTCCCTAATAAGTTTCAAAATACAAAAAAACTCCATGTTTAAAAACTTTATAAATTAGGTCCTTATTTTTCGAAAATCATCAAAAAAAAAAATCACGAAAATTCAAAACTAAATTCAACACATAATGATCATCAAATTCATGTATTAAAACTAAAAAATGAAGAGAAAATAAAAAATGCACGCTCCAGTATATTGCAGCAATTAATGTAACAATTTGGGATTGTTGCTGATATTTCAACAACTTTTCCAAATATTTGCATCAACTGCAAAACAATTGCTGGTATATCAACAAGAGGTAATTAGGGAAAGGACAAATTTTACCGAAAAATTAGGCTGAAGGACAATAAGTTTTATTTTTAGTCTGAAGGACAAACTTTGAATCAAAATTAAGCTAAAGGAAAATGCTAAATGCAATTAGCATTATATTCAGTTTTTTACACTACGCGAAAATGCTAGTTTTAACTAGCATTATTCAGTTTTACACTGCATAAAATGCTAATTATATTTAGCATTGTCCTTCAGCCTAATTTTTTTAAAAGTTTGTCATTCAGCCTAAAAATAAAACTTGATGTCCATCAGACTATTTCTTTTTCCAAAGTTTGTCCTTATGCCTATTTTCCACTATCAACAATATATAGTAATAATTGTATATTTGCTACAATTTTTCATTCCTTCTTATATTCAGTCACTTTTCCATGAAGTATAAAATAGTTGCTGATATATTAGCAAATATATATAATTATTGCTGATATATCAACAATTATTTATAAGTCTTTCATCGTCTTTAACATAATTGCTAGTAAATCAGCAATAATTCATAAGCCTTGCAAAAAATTTAAGCATAATTGCTGATATATTAGCAAGCAGGGCCGGCCCTGAGTATTTATGGACCTAGTGCGGACTCAAAATTTTGGGCCCTTAATTTTTTTTTTAATGAAATTGAACTTAAGTGGAAATGTGTTTTTTCTACTGTGCATCTCCATTGAGAAAATTGCGTGTTTCAGCAAATTCATAAAGATTTATCCACATTTTCAATCTGTTAACTAGAGGTCCACACAAGCCACATCTCCATTTTAATATATTGATTAATGTCAACAATGCATACATTCATATCTACTTTTGCATAGATAAATTACTATCAAGTACGTGCATCCTGACAAGAAAAAACAACTCTAGTAAAGGTAATACAGTTCTTTTTTTTTTTAGCCCCCTGACCTAATGGGCCCTGTGCGGTCGCACGGCTCGCACTAGGCCAGGGCCAACCCTGTCAGTAAGTATATATGAATAATTGCTGATATACCAGCAATTATTCATCCGATTTTCAACTAAAATTATGGGTAAATAATTGTTGATTTTGCCCTTTTTTGTGTGCAGATTACTACTGTGAATATTTGCATTTTTTTAAAATAAAGTAGCGCCAAAGAATGTTGAAAAACACAAGCCCCCAAAAACAGAAATCCGCTTTATAATCTTCAGAGAGGGAACCACTTTACATCAAAGTCTGAAATAAGGACCCATGCCAAATTTCCACTAATCTTTTTCTTTAGAATGGCACAGTTGTAATATGCACAAAATAATGGCTCAATGACTCTATTGCCCAAAAATGGTTTCGGTCCTCTTTCTTTCTCTGCGCATCACTTTATAGGATTTTTTCCCTGCGCAATTTTCAATTTCCCAAAAAACTTTCCTCTTGTCCATTTCAGTATTTAAAATCAAAAATAGGGTTTCATTTTCCCTCAAAGGCGACATCAGTCAGCTTTTCATCAGTGAAGGCGCAACTAGGGGGTCCGGCAACGAAGGCGGTGAACTTATACAAGGCGACATTTGTGGCGGAGGAGGTGACCAGGTCCACCTATCGTAAGCGCAAGCGAGACCGGGAGGCCTTGACTGGTGTAATATGTGCAGAAATGAAGGCTGATGGTTTTGGCTTTCTCGTTTGTGATTAGAATGGTGACGATGCTCTATATGCATTTATAACTTTGGCTAATTCTATTTCAACCCAAAAATGTTGAGTAACCCCAATTTTATCAAAAAAATACGAGAACGAAAATACCCTTTCTCTATTATATTTTTTTTACAATTTTCTGTACATCTCGTAGTTTCCCTACGTGGTTTCTTAGTGTGCCTCGTAGTAGGTTTCTTAATGGACCCCGTAAAGCAGCTACGTGGTACTCTAAGAAACCACGTAGGACTACTACGAGTGTAACACCCCACATCTGTTAATGTCACTCACAAAGGGAATGCCTTAACTTCAGTGGAGTATTATGGGTACTGGAACAGAAATATTACAAGATAGACATATATAAAACAGCGGAAAATAAAGTGGAAGTGCTTCAAACCATTTATTAAATATAAATGTTTACAAGAAAAGCCCATCAACTTCCAATACCCAATTTCATGGTTAAAATATCTGTCTTGCTCAAAAACAAAGAAGCATACAAACAAACTGCGGTATTCCCCAATAAAGCAAAGCAAGCCATAGCCAAGAGAAATCCAAGCCATACATGAAAGAGCCTTGGAGCTTGGTAAGATCCGAACTAAGCTGTATTCCCACCCTGTGAACCTGGGGGGGGGGGGGAACGGAAGAAAAAGAGGCGAAACAAAATGGGTCAGTCATAAAGACTGAGTAAGTCCTAGTGACTTTCAGCATAAAAATGAGTAAAGATAACATGACATGAATAAACTGAAAGTAAACATAATCATGATGACAAGGTAGGCAAGATAAACTAAGATAACAAGATAAACTATGATAACAAGATAAACTAAGGTAACAAGATAAACTTCGGGCACGATGAAATAAGTATAACATCCCATAATTCCCATCAAGTACCCCACCGCATGGTTTCTATCAAGAATAACATCCCAAGGTTTCTAAGCTTTACCATTAAAACGATGTCTATTTGCTCTGCACCACCTAACTAGCATCCTCATAAGTGTCTTACATGGAATGATCTGTACTCCTACTAGTATCCCAACTAGTGTCCTGTGTAACAAGGATCCGTACCCCCTACTAGTGTCCCAACTAGTAGCCCGTGCTATATAATAATTACAACGTGATCCCAATCCCCGCAATTATGGTAGCCTTCAGGTGTACATCGATTTTGAGGATTCCACCTCGATCACCCCAATGGCCATGTATATATTCGATGCACCCTTACTACCTTATCGATCGGCTCCCTACTTGACCTAGTTCTCGTTTGTGTCACGCGGCCCCCTACTTGTAGATACCTGTGCTGTCCCACCATGGGGTGTATCAAGTCCCATGGTGGCAACCCTGACACAATCAAGATGCACAGCTTTATACCTACTGATGCCCAGTGGCTAAATTTTCTGCGCCGAAGTGTGTGCACGCCCGCACTCCGTTAGAACCTGCACTGCTGCACCAACCGTCGCTAATTTGACCTCTTATAATCAGCCCAGTAATCGTGCCCCACCCTGCCTAGCTCAGGGTTCCGTTGATACCTAATGTGGGTTACTGCTGAAATGGGTCCCCGTTACTAGGTTTTTCTAATGGTTAAGTCTGTGGGCCTATACTCTCTGATATTACCCACCATCCCTGATGTGTACTTAACCCCGCTACTGATTCAAGCATGTGTATTTAATGGTTAAGTGTATGTGGGCCTATATTTACTAATATTACCCACCAACCCGATATGTACTTAACCCTTCTACTCGTTATGTTACCATGGTTAAGTGTTTACCTTAGTTAACTTAACCTTTCTCGCTTATTATGTTTGATTGGTTAAGTGTGGTTTATTAACTCAACCCCGTTCGTCTATCTGGTTACATTGGTTAAGAATTTTCTTGTTAACTTAACCCCATGTGTTACTTAACCCTACTACGCATCACATCAGATTGGTTAAGTGCATGTTAACTTAACCCCATCCACTAGTCATATTATAATGGTTAAGTGTTATCAACTTATTCAAGTTAACTTAACCCACCCGCTTGTCCTGTTATGTTGGTTGAGTGTTACTACTTAACCGCAACCACTTGTCTAATTAACCCATTGTATTAGTTAAGTGTTCTCATTAACTTAACCTCACTCTCTAGTCCAGTTTAATCATGTTATAATGGTTAAACATTTTCTTAACCTTACCCACTCCCGTAGTCAACTTATTAAATTGGTTAAGTGTCCAGATTAACCTAATCATATTACTTAACCCACCGATTTTTATCATATTGGTTAAGTGTTCTTAAATTACTTAACCCTACCCACTGGTCTAATTACCATGTTACGTTGGTTAAGTATTACTATTCGTATTTCCACATGTCACCCACTTAACCCCCATGTCCTACCACATGTTTATCTGGTTAAGTATTTCTTAATTCATTAAGGTCGTAACCTTATAAAGACCTCTCACATTAGACTGACATTTATGGCAGCTGGATTTGCTGGGCGGGTCTGGGCAGTCTTACACCATAAAAGAGTCTAACCTCGTGTCTTTATAACTGTTACGCTTTTAATTTGGGCCTAGGACCTCTCACATTGGGCTGACATTTGTGACTACTGGATTCGTCGGGCGGTTCCGGGCAGGTTTACGTCACAAACGAGCCCAACCTCGTGTCCTAAGCATTGATTATCACTTATAATCTTTTACCCCAATTTGAATTTATTTCCCCTATTCAAATTATCAATTAATTCCTAATTTAACGATGTC
This sequence comes from Allium sativum, assembly GCA_030737875.1. NCBI lineage: Eukaryota > Viridiplantae > Streptophyta > Magnoliopsida > Asparagales > Amaryllidaceae > Allium > Allium sativum. The sequence goes on along the minus strand of CM060913.1, from coordinate 413,099,560 downwards.
CATAATTGACTCAATTATGTCCATCAATTAATGGTATGCAAAATCATACCAATTTTACCACAATTTATCTTAGGCTATTAAAGGCAACTTATCTCAATTTATATTTATCCCTCTTTTAAGGCTATTACATACCAACTAATATATGTACCCAATTCTAGTCAGTTTGCATATATACCAAGTTTCATGTTTTTTTTTCATATGTCAAGATCTAGCAAAAATTACATGTATCAAGTTTCATGCCCAATAAACCCAAATCCGAAGATTCATGATGTAGTTATCCCAAACTATAATCTTTTTATTTCAATATATGCCAGTTGCCCAAGTTCATAATACATGTTTATGCCAATTATAAAGTTTACAATCGCTTTCATGCTCAAATTTCCAAGTCTACACATGCCTAATTAACATAAGCCCAATCTTTTGATTTAATTTACATAGGCTCCAAAACTCATAATTTTATTTTACATGCCAAATTACATACATGTTATATATACCAAATTTCATGTTACATTACATAGATCCAATTGGTGTCGAATTCCATGTACATAATATTTATGCAAATTTTATCATAACAGGATTATACCAAAATTTACAGATCTACCCCAAACTTGCAAATAAAATGATAACATTCAATTTCATGTTGCCAATTATTAATCATATTCTTATAGGCAATAATCCCATTATTCCCCCGTATACATCTCGTATGCGAATCGCGATTTTAGGCCAAGGTCCGAAGTTGACCAAGGTTCATCAAAAGAAAATAAATAGGGGAAGGTAGAAATTTGCATAATAAATAGATCAGAGAGAAAACAACATCATGATAGGCATAAAGATTACAACTTGATGATAACATCATTACGAATCAAGGAAACTGCTGAATAAATCACAAACTTGTCATGAGAATAAAGGTAGACAAGTCTCATAACTAAAGATTCAAAAAGCAAAAGGAATAGATCTGAATCGATAAACATACTTAGATCCAATTCCACTTTATTTCATGCCCATATTAAAATTAAATATTTAGATCTGAAAATAACTAGCACTTACAGAGAACGACTAATGAATTAAGAAGTGAATTTTTCTTAGAAAGTTGCAGTGTCATTGATCTATCCCCTTGAATTTGTTGTAGAAGCATTGATCTTTGATTTGATTTGAGTTTGGACGCTTAAGCTTTGATTTGGAGACGGCGGCCATGGCTCAAGAGAGATTTTAGCAGCATAACGGTGTAAGAATGATTTGTGTGAGTTAGGCTAGGTCTAGGTGTTATTTTATAGGTGTAGGAAACTCATTTAGGCCATTAGATCAACCCTAGAGTCAATCCGGACCATCAAAACTCATTCCGGGCCTCAAAAATGGGTTCTGGGCCACCCCAGGCCGACCAGGTCGACCTGTACGGGGGGGGGGGGGGGGGAGTCGACACTACAGTCGACACAGGGGGGGGGGCAGGTCGACTTGGGTGTCGACACTACAGTCGACACGGGTAGTCTGCCAGAAAGTCTGCTGAAATCTTGTTTTGGCCATATCTTGATCATACAGACTCCGATTGTCGAAAACTCGGACCCTATTTCGTTTATTTTTCCGAGAGGAACGCAATGGTGATGTCCATTTTACCTAATTCCTGATTCTTGAATTAGTTATCCTTATTTTACTATCTTTTCCGTTACATACGCCGTTATCGAACTAATTTTTCTTCTCTTCCATGTATTAATTAATTCTCCTTATGCATCACCATTATTTACCTATCATAAGCATATTTTCATATATTTTATTTCATTTTTAATTATATTAAAAAAATACGGGGTGTTACAACGAGTTACACAGTAAAACCACGCAGTCACCTTTCGTGGAAGGTTTTTTTTGGTTTTTTTTTAAATTAGCGGGGGGCTACTCAGCAAAATCGAGGACATATTGGTTTTACCACTATTATGTAACGACGGTCGGAACAAAGCCCCCTTCCTTGCACGCATATGAGCTGGCATACAACTCCCATATAACAAAAGGAATCCCTGATGTTACGTGCCTACCAGCTCATATTTGTACACAATTCCTTCAATATATTCCATGATGTGGGACTATTGTATCCAAACCATCATTCCTTCTTAAGAGCATGCGAGACAATCCTAACAGTCTCCCCCTTGACTCGCATTCTACGCGTATCTTTTGAGAGCACTGCCTTGCCTACATGGCCCAGTCCGAACCTTCAGCTCTGATACCACTGTTATGTAACGACGATCGGAACAAAGCCCTCTTCCTTGCACGCATATGAGCTAGCACACAACTCCCATATAACAAAAGGAATCCCTGATGTTATGTGCCTACCAGCTCATGTTTGTACACAATTCCTTCAATATATTCCATGATGTGGGACTATTGTATCCAAACCATCATTCCTCCTTAAGAGTATGCGAGACAATCCTAACATTTTCAACTTTTGGGGGGCTTCTCAGCACATTGCTGGGTTGAAATAGTATTTGCCTCTAACTTTTATTTGGTAGTTGAAAGTTCATATATTGTGATTTAGGCGACGAAAAATTGCTCCAACTGCTCCATCTTCCTAATTATATTTTTTTTGAATTATAAAAAAAATTCAAAAAGAAAAAATGCGGTGAGCATGGATCAAACACACGACCTTCAGATCTTCAGTCAACGATGTCCCAACTAAGCTATCCCCACTCGATGTTTAATTGGTTTATGCTATTCAACTATTTTTGATATATTCAATTGATTTAGGAACTTTAACGGAAATGAGATATCTGATTTGAGAATCTAGAATATTTCCTTGTTAGATGGTTTGTTTTATCTTTTTAAAATTTAAAGTTGTAATATTGTTATGTTGTAGATTTTAGTTCGTAAGATATATTGAACATCATATCTAGTTAGATGTATTTAATTTTTTTTTTTTTTTTGTCTTTTCTACTTATACTATTTTTTATCCTGCATAAGTTCGAGTTAGAAGTAAGTACCCAAAATTATAGACTGCTTATTATTGTGGTTATATTTTTTTATATTATGAAAAACCATTCTGTACCTGAACTCTTTTGGGAAGCTTTGCCAAACATTTAATTGCGTCCTTGGTGAACTAAGTGTTTCCGGTTTTTTATTCTTTGCATGGTTGGTTCTCAAGGGTGGACCCAGGATTTAAAGTTTGGATGGGCTGATTTTAATGCTAGTTTTTCAATTATAATGCAATTTCGATTATTACTAAAAAAACAACAATCAAAAGAATAATAATAATAATAATAAGTAAGTTCATGTTACACATTCAAGGCATACCATTTAGCTTCATTGTTCTCGAGAACCCTTACGGAGTTAACTTCTTTAACTACAGAATTCAAGTCAATCTTCCAAAAAAAAAATCAGACTCTAAATAACTAGTAAATAACAATGGGATAGAAATCAGTTGCAACCAAATTTAAGGTTTGATGTTAAGATTGTTAACTAAATCAGTAAATCATATTTCAGTCAGGAATAATGGCAATAATTATATGAGGCTTGCTGGGAATGCTTCATCATCTCTTCAAAATACTCAACATACATTTTATCTCTACAGTTCAAATTTCAAACAGATATGCCATTTTTTTCCTTTAATGAATGAAAAAGGTACTAAACAATTTTAAGAGTTAACAAATTTCTTTTTTAGGACACAAATAGGAGGAGATCAAATAATCAATACCGCGGAGCGTGAAAAAACCCAAAAATTAGGATTTTTTTTCATTCAGATTACCAATTTACCTAAGTTATTCAAATAAAATTAACATGTAGGAAAGAAAGCTCCAAATCAGTACTCCTTAAATATAGAGATCTTCGAGCAGGAACGAGTAATCACAGGTCACAACTAACATTGTACTTGTGAAAATCTATCAAAAATAAATATAATTTTAATGATATCAGAATCATCTATTAACGGCTAACGTACATAATACACCAAGTAATTCAATTTTGTTGAATAAGAAGACTAAATCGCATATAAACTAAAAAGAAGATACCTTCTTTGATTAACTTTTCTAAGAGCAGTGAAAGAAGTGCCGGTTTGCTCAGGTAAAGGTCGTAGGGAAAAAGCAGTTTGGGGCTTTGCGTTGATGCTTTCTTCCAGTTTGCTTTGAGGCTTTCTTCTAGTTTAGGGCTCGGGTTTTTTTTAACCCTGGGCTTTAGCCCAGTCATGCCTAGGGCTGGTTCCGCCCTTGTTGGTTCTCCCCTAATTCTTTGCATCATTGCATGGTTGAGTAAATTGTCTGCATGGTAGATAAACAAATAGGTTATTAACAAATAGTAGTATGTAGCATTCATCAGTGAGTGATTTATATGTTTTATGTATATAATCATGTATGTGGACATTGAACAAGCAGAGCACCCGAACCCATGATGTGATGTCCTCATCATAGAGCACCCAAACCCGAGATTTACGGGATGGGACCCACGTGGCATATGATCCGACCATACTTAATGCCTATAAATACACTACAACACTCCATTTTCAGGGATCTCTTGGCTTTCATTCCACTCCAGCTTCATCACCAACAATATTCCTTTGCATAATTGCTAATATATCAGCAATAATTCATAAGCCTTACAAAAAAATTAAGTATAATTGCTGATATACCAGCAATTATTTAATCGATTTTCAACTAAAATTGCATGTAAATAATTGCTGATTTTGCTCTTTTTTTTTTAGCGGATTACTTCTGTGAATATTTGCAATTTTTTTTAATATAGCAACGCCAAAAAATATTGAAAAACACAAAACACCCAAAAACAAAGACCCGATTTATTAACTTTAGGGAGAGAGCCGCTTTACATTAAAGTTTGAAATAAGGACCCATCCCTAATTTCCGGTAATCTTTTTCCTCCAAAGTACAGCCATTTTACTTTTTCCTTAAGAATGGCACAGTTGTAATATGCACAAAATAATGTCTCAATGACTATTGCCTAAAAATGGTTTCGGTACTCTTCCTTTCCCTGCGCATCTTCATTTTATAGGATTTTTTCCCTGCGCATTTTTCTCTTTCCCAAAAAAACTTTCCTCTTGTCCATTTCAGTATTTAAAATCAAAACTAGGGCTTCATTTTCCTTCAATGGCGACAGCAGTCAGCTTTTTCATCAGTGAAGGCGCAAGTAGGGGTTCCGGCTACGAAGGCGGTGAACTTCTGCAAGGCAGCATTTGTGGCGGAGGAGGTGACCAGGTCCACCTATCGTAAGCGCAAGCGAGACCGGGAGGCCTTGACTGATGTAGTATGTGCAGAAAGGAAGACTGATGGTTTTGGTTTTCTCATTTGTGAGTAAAACGGTGACGATGTTCTTCTATATGCGTTTATAACTTTTATTCGGTTCTTAATTTTAGTTAAAAGTTCATATATTGTGATTTAAGCGATGAAAAATTGCTCAAGTTCATATATTGTGATTTAAGCGATGAAAAATTGCTCCCGTAAAAAAAAATCGAAAAAGAGAATTGCGGTGAGCGTGGATCGAACACGCGACCTTCAGATCTTCAGTCTGACGCTCTCCCAACTGAGCTATCCCCACATCCTGTTTAAGTGGTTTTTGCTATTCAACTACTTTTGATATATCATTTAAGGGTCTGTTTGGCAACCCAAAGCAAAAGCACTTATGCTTATATGAAAAGTGCTTTTACTTTTAAAAAGTTAAAAAGCCAAAAAGTTCATTTGGCACGGTAACCACTTTTAAGTCAAAAATTTGAAAAGGCAATATGGATAAAACTTTTTTTTAGCAATCTGGCCTTTGCACTACAATATTAAAATAAAATGTAAGACAATTAAGATTTTTAAAAGTATAGCTAGTTAACAAAAAATCACAAAACAATTCGTATTACAAAATATACAAAATCACTACAATACTTGCATGTTATTCGTACATAGTCCAAGCAGTTAAGTCCATTTTAACTTACAAAATCAAACAACAAACCGCACAATAGATAAAAGTTGATCTTTTACACAAATTTCAAGCATTACAATCGAAACATTAAAAACTTCTAAAAATCTTATGGAATCTAAAATGACAATATGACTATCAACTCGATAGCTTCTTGTTCGATATCACTTGATCCACTTGAATCGATACTTGAGCTCATATTTAATGACTGTTCTTGCTTGAACCTGTCAAATGTTCTACTTCCTGTCATGACATAAGATCAACAAAGTCATGAACAAATTCATCATCTTTATGTGCTTCAGATATAATCAGAGAACTAATAAAATCATAAGCGTTTAATAGAACTAATGTAACATTATTATCCCTTGAGAGTATTATTGAGAATTAAAGAACTAATGGAATCCTAGCAGCATTTGGCCATATGCAACCAAATTAACAGTAAATTTCTGTTAATACTCTGTCCTTCTAATTTCAGTCAACAAATTCTTTATTGCAGCGAGTAATTCAGCTTTCTTTGTGGTTTTGAATATGATTCTACATTTCCAAATTCATTTATTGATGTAATGATCCTCATTACAAGGACATCTTCATATATTGATTGCTCTTACTCTTGATTTGGATTCATTCCTATGTCAACAATATATTCTCTGCAAATAAAATATAAGTGGAATATTATAGTCTGAAGATCACTATAATAAACTGTAATGTCAAAGTTGTGTAATGTTTGTGACATATCTTACAGACAAATTCAAAGTTCAAGTGCATTATTTCATAAAATAATTTGGTCAGTTATTAAACTTTTGAAAGTTAATCTTACATGTATACACTGAAATGTCATGGTCTATATAAGTTTCAATGTTTTATAATTTATGGTATTTGTGTTTAGGAATCAAAGGATCATGTAGTACTAAAGAAAGTAAATATTACCGACAGCTTAGTGCACAATACACACATCTTATTACCAATTCATAAGATGCAGTGTTATATTTGCTCATATTTTTTTGAATTAATAAGTAAATAGAATGTCGTATCGATTTCTACCCTAACGTTTGCTATCTTAAATTGAGCTCAAGTATGGAGAATGTTATGTCTGTCAACTGGAAACGTATGGTATTTACTCCCAGGCATTGTAAGTTTATATGACAAAGGGAATTGGTTGTACATGATTCATTGATAAGTGGTCGCCGCAACCAACAACAAAATTACATAAATACCCTTTCTAAAATTCATTTTCTTTCCAGTATCCACATTACATGCATATGTGCACATATCGTGCATTTTAGTAGTAAATATATGTGTATAGGTTTTTTCTTAAATTAGACTAACAATAATAAGAAAAAACTATTAGTAAATATAAGCTGGTTCTCAAACTAAATGCAAAAGTAGGTTGACTCTGGTCACCCGGACTTTATGTTTTTCAAATTTAAAGAAACAAAAAAGCTGCCTATTTGGTCTGTTAAGAATTGCATCTGAAAAATAACATTGGCGCGACTCAAATTGCACCTTAAATTGGCACAAGTGGGAGTTGTACCACTGAATTTTTCCGAGGTGTTGTGATTCCCTGATTCCCAATAAAGCATTTTTTTTTAAAATAGCCATGGTCTATATAAGTTTCAATGTTTTATAATTTATGGTATTTGTGTTTAGAAATCAATGTTTTATAATTGATTTTGTTAGTTGTGTATATTTCTGGAAAGATGTTTGTTTATTTATAAGCTTCACGCTTAGTGCGCAATACACACATCTTATTACCGACAGCTTCTTACGATTCACGTGAACTGTATTTGATATTTCATTTGTAATATGGTTTGAAGTGACATCGCTGCAACATAATGAGATAAAGTGCACACGAGCTCAATGATACCTGGCTCACTCTAAATCTAATGGTAATATACTTCATGACATTCACCGTTAGATAAAATTATGTTGTATTTACTGTTAAGATACTAGAATTTAGTGAAATATTTAGCCATGTGACATTCATTTAAAAATAAGACTATGGCTACATTTGGTGGAAAATAACCAATGTTATTAACGCAAAGTAACCAATTCCTTTCACGAAAATTAAATAAGGTCGCTGCAAAAAATACAGCAAATTACCTCCACTGAACAATAACTTCAATATCAAGCCCCCAACCCATTTTTCTTTTACTTCTTTGTTGACTTTCACTGTTTAGCAATTCCCATCCGATTTCAAGCATATATAACCAAACATATACCTTTTTTGGAGCTTAACGTACCTCAAAGCCGACTCCTACAAGAATTTTCCATTATGACAGCATAACAGAAATGATTATTATTAAATATAAATTCATCATATTGATAATGATAAGTCTATATAACAAAATATAAAAAAGTACAATGAAATATACCCAAGCTCGGTATTTGGTGAAGCCCAAACCAAGATCAGCGTCTTGTTAATCCTTGTTTCAAGCTTGTAAAGATGTATGCATGTTAGCATTCTCACATGAATGTGCACATCAGCACATTGACGTCTTAAAACCTAACCTGTTAGGAAATGTTACAGGAAGCTTCCTCATAGAACCATGAAAGCAGATATCCATGTTACCTTAAGAGAGGAACTAGAGCATATATGAACGAAAAGCTACAACATATTATATTAAGCTCAAAGACACTTCCTGTTCTAGCACTCACGCTCCTTTTTTTCCTTTTTCTTTGGTTTTTGGTTTTGTTGTCGCTGTTATTATTGTTGTTAGTCAACAACAACCTTTCACAGGCAGTGCATAAAGTGGCACTAACTGAAACCATAAACCAGAGTTCTGCCCCCTCATAAACTGGTAGTTGTATATTTCAGTTCACTATGTTACCACTAAACCAACATCATTCTTAAAGCCAACTCCACGCTTTTTTTTTTAAGTCTATAAATACAGACTATTTGAGAAAATGGTAATTGTATTAGGCAATTTTGCAGAACACCAAATCGATTGTTCCATTATTGCAAAGACATTAGCAATCGGAAAAATAACACATCATAAAAAGCAAGTCGCGTACAACATAGTTGATGAAAGCAATGACCATACATTAAGGTTGAAGAGCAATAATGATTACCTAAAAGAAATAGGTTTTATCTATCCATTTAACAGTTAAAGACAGATGAATGAATTCTTCACAGAAACAATGTTCTGTACCACCTTATTGGATTTCCAACTACTTTGTGTACAGTCTTATCATCAACAATTTATGCATATCAACAAATATCCTACCATGATTTATATAACTAGCATATAGCATGTATAACATCAAATATTAGCCATGTTTCACACAAAATTTAGCTTAAACTTAAGTTTAGAAGATATCCAACACCAATAATCAACTCGTAAGAGTAAATACCAATAATCGTTTTTTGTGGTGGAAAGCAGTCGAATTGATGTTGATTTCAGTAGGATTTTGTACCAGAGAAGAGAGATCTGCGAACCGATTAGAAAAGGTAATTGTGAATAGAGCTGAGAACAGATCGGATAGATTGAAAAATATTACCTTTGCTATGAATCTCATAGAGAAGATGAAGTGGCGATGGAAAATGAAAATTGCCTGAACCCTAATTGCAAGTTACGCGGCCTGAAAGTCGTTTTGTAGAGAAGCTGAAAGCAATAAAAATTGACTTTCGAAATAAGCAAAATAGTTAATTGTAAAAGCCCAAATAAACTATGCAACCATGTGGGCTTTTATGCTTTAGCTTTTTAAAAGCTGAAAAGTGACTTATTTGGGCTCATCCAAACAGGCCCTAAAGGAAATGAGATTTCTGATTTGAGAATCTAGAATATTTCCTTGCTAGATGGTTTGTTTTGTCTTTTTAAAATATAAAGTTGTAATATTGTTATGTTGTAGATTTTAGTTCCTAAGATATATTGAACATCATATCTAGTTACATGTATTTAAAAACAACTTTTGTCTTTTCTACTTATATTATTTTTTATCCTGCATAAGTTCGAGTTAGAAGTAAGTACCCAAAATACTAAACTGTTTATTATTGTGGTTATATTTATTTTTATTATGAAAACCCATTCTGTACCTGAACTCTTTTGGGAAGCTTTGCCAAACATTTAACTGCGTCCTTGGTGAACCAAGTGTTTCCAGTTTTTGATTCTTTGCATGGTTGGTTCTCCCTTAATTATTTGCATCATTGCATGGTTAAGTAAATTTTGTTATATCTGCATGGTAGATAAACAAATAGGTTATTAACAAGTAGTAGAATGTAGCTTTCATGAGCGAGTGATTTATATGTTTTATGTATGTAATCATGTATGTGGACATTGAACAAGTCGACAGACCAGTAAACCATTTGATGAGAACTATTGGGACAAAATTCATGAACCGCACCAGCGAGGATTTGAGATAATGGTATTGGGTGAGTCGTGAATGGATATGACAAAGAACAAAATGAGTCAGCTGTGGATAATAAAACTATTTACTACATAAAATGGTTATGAAGCAGATATTCACACGAGCAAAATTACACCAAAGTGATTTGTTATAAATTCCAACTATAAATTGTTATCTGAGATTTACTTCATTAAATGGAAAGATAAACCAAGTTGAATGGAAAATTGAATCCAAAATACATGGTGGAGTTCGACCAATCGACTCACCAAAAGCGAGGATCCAGAGCCGGCCCCAGGGCAAGGCAAGCAAGACATTTGTCTAGGGCATCCGATCGGAGAGGGGCAACAGGTGGCGGAGGAAGTGGTGGTGATGTTTGTCAGTTTGTCAGCTTGTTATCATATACTACTTGATACTAATTGTTAACTAATTGGTACTGTGGTCAAGTGGTGATACTTCCACTTGGTTGTTAGGAGGTTTTGGGTTCGAGTCTTGTTGTGGTTTTACGATGCAATTTTTTTTCCTTCTTTTAAAACCCCTGCTGCTTTCGCCTAGGGCAACAAGGACAGTCGGACCGGCACTGCGAGGATCCAAATGAATTAATTGATAGGATTATAGGTCAGTAATCTAGATAAATGGATGAACATGTTATTCAACACTAGGACTAAATGGGAACATTTGTGATACGCACATAACAGCTGCTCCATCAAACGTGAATGATACTAACGCAAGGCCTAAACGCATTATTCAACAACTTAGAAGGTTCTTGGATTAGAATATGAATGCAGACGTGGTCCTCTGCAAATATGGTTATTTTAAATATGAAGTTTGTATTTTTCTACTTTCTGTTTTTTTTATGGTAATGCAATTGTGCCAGAATAGGTAATGGCTATGCCACGTAGGAGAGAAAGTATACTAGAATTGGTTATAAATATGTAATGCAGCAGTGATGAATGATATATAAGTTATTGCTTAAAATCTTTTCTCTTTCCCGTAAAGGAAGAAGGTACGGGAAAGAGAAATGAGTTTAAGCAATAACTTCTATATCATTCATCACTGTTGCATTACATATTTATAACCAATTCTAGGATACTTTCTCTCCTACGTGGCATAGCCCTTACCTATTCTGGCACAATTGCATCACCATAAAAAGAAAATAACATAAAATAGAAAAATACAGACAACTTCATATTTAAAATAACCATATTTGCAGTGGACCACGTCTGCATTCATATCCTAATCCAAGAACCTTCTAGGCTGTTGAATAATGCGTTTAGGCCTTGCGTTAGTATCATAAAAAGAAACTAATAGAAAGTAGAAAAATACAAACAACTTTATATTTAAAATAACCATATTTGCAGAGGATCACGTCTGCATTCATATCCTAATCCAAGAAACTTCTAGGCTGTTGAATAATGCGTTTAGGCCTTGCGTTAGTATCATTCACGTTTGATGGAGCAACTGTTATGTGCGTATCAATTTGCTGTAGTATTATTCACATAGAGTAGTTAGCTTATATTTTGGATAATATTAGAAAATGGAATGGGATCGTTTTAAAAAAAATTAATTTATTGAATTAAAACTAGTAGTTGCATAGTTTTCAAGGCGCGCCTATGCACAAAAAAGCCCAAGGCTCAAGGCCTGCGCCTTTTTGCAGTTTGAGGCGCTTTTTTTTGCTAAATTCAAATTTTTGTTTATAAATAGTTACATAAAAATTTTGATTGTTCAACAAATTATAAAATATGGTTTAAAATTTAAATCTTATTAATAAAATATGTAAATAATTGAATGAATTATAAAATATGGTTTAAAAATTAATTTGTAGATAGTAAAATAGCATATCAAACTCATATAAAAGACACAAAAAAGCCCAAGGCTCAAAAAAGCCCTAGGCTCAATGTTTGCGCCTTTTTGCGCCTTAACTACTATGAGTAGTTGTCCCGCAAAACTAACAACAAAGAGATAAGTGGTTATAGGGATGTATTTGTAATCTGACAAAATGTTAGGTTGTTAATTAACTCGAAAAACTAAGTAGTTAAATATGGGACAAATTGTTGGGTTGTTTAATATATTATCCAGTTTTATGTATGTGTTTGACCATCTTGGGCAGGCTCAGTTAGAAGTTACAAAAACTCATATTTTACCTATGAACTACAAATACCCTCCTCCCTCCCTTCATGTTTGTGAATGTGTGCACTTTAAAAGAAAAGAAAAAAGGGGTGGGGTGGGGTAGGGGGGGGGGTTGTAAATTTTATCTTATGAGTTGGCCATTTTCATATGGTGGGTGTTAGACAGGTCAAGTATTTGACCCGAGATATTTTTTCTTTCTTCCAATGTTCGGTGCATTCAATTCATGTATCATGCTGATTTCTTTACGTAGTGCGCTACTTAGTGCATTATTTAACAGTTCGAGGGATACCAAACTAACATTTTGTTGTGAATGAACAAATGTGATAGATCCACTAAAGGTGTTTCCTGAAAGATTTACATGAACTAATCTGATAGAAAAAAATTAATTGCTTCCAATCTATAATGAACTAATCTGATAACATTCACATGAGTCAGTTCGAGGGAAACCTTGAACGGCGCTAATCTTAGGAACTGAAATGTGTCATTCGGTAAAGATCCTTTCAATTTGTTTGAATTTAAATTGATTTCTTCAACATAATAAACCCAATTTTTTACATTTGATAAGTTTCCTGGAAACAAGTTGTCACTCAATCCAACAGTGGCACAAGTCATCCCAGCTAGCATAGGCAAAGAACCAACTAATTTGTTTGTGGAAAGATAAAGTGTCTTCAAATTTTTTGATGTTATGGTCTTAACTGGACCTGCATTAGACAAATCACAAGCATCTATTCCAGTTGCGATAAAATAAACCATGAAGAGTAGGAAAAGCATAAACTACTTGTTCTGATGCTGAAGACATTCACATAACTATTTTGCCTCGCCAAAATAAGCTTCTACCAATTAGCATTTAGCAGACATATTTATAGGTTGAAAAGGAAAAGATATAGCTAATCACTGATTTGGTTGTTGCCGTACAGAAAAGAACATGAATAATGACTGCTTATAACCAGATATTAATGACAAGTATAGAATAAGTACAACGTAGGAAAATTTATATGAAGTTTCACGGCATTACAAACTAATTTATTATAATAGTTCCATACTGGATAGTGATATTTGTTCCATTTGTTTTTAATAAACATACTGTCCAATGATTTTTAAAAACCCATGCCAAATATTAATTCAAGTTTCAATCCTATGTTATTTTATAAGCTATTGCAATTAGCAATTTTGAACCAATTTTATTTTGATAGTATGATATTTTTTTTTTAAAACCTTCTGTGGCATTAATGATCTGCAATTTTGTATTTGCCTTATCAAATATAACTTGAAGATGTATGATGTTTATCCTTTACTAATATATGGACTCAAATTATCTTGTCTTCTAACTTTATATCTTTGGTTCATTATGTTTTGTTCTTCTTACTTAGAAAATATGACTCAAAATGTGCATTAAATTGATTTGAATGCATTCCCGTTGTCTAGTGATGATGAGTTACCGTTTAAAGAAGATATCACTTACATTAAAGAAGTGTCAACAGAGCAGACCGTCTTCCGAATGTGTGTGTGTTTTTTTTTTTTTTTTTTTTTTTTTTTGTGTTTTTCAGATTTTCATGGTGCATTTTTATCATGTTGTTTTAGTTTAATAATTTAATTATGTTGGTATAAATGTTAGATGAAGCCAATTCTGCTTGTTGATTTTTTCACCTTTTCAAGCAAGTACAAGGCATAATTGAATGTTTTGCCTTCATGCAACAATGACGATGACCAACCGTTGCATAACACTTCATATTGCCAAGTCCGTTTGAAAAAGACAGTCTAAAGATCAAGGTGGTTCTTTCAACGTTAGTTATCATTAAATATTTTGTGTTGCACGCTCAAATTACCAACATCAACAATTAATTGTCTATCGGTTGTGATATTTATAAATCAAATTTTAAGTGTGTAAATGTTATGCATTATATTGACTAGATGCATTACCCTTGATAAAGAATGATGAACAACCTGACGGATGGGTCGACTATATGCAAGGCATCCATTCAGAAATTAATTAAAAAATATTCAATGGAAAATTTGTCAACCTTTTGCTCTCGATTTTTTTTTCAATCCTAACCGTTTCACCAACTTCTTGCTCTGATCGTTGCACAGATAAACCACAGCATGGTCTTTATATGTTCAGTTCTGAAAGTTTGACAGAACCGGACATGTTTCGCCTGTGTTATCTTTTCTAACAAGTTTATAATAGATACTAACTGCACGTATTCATCCTGTTTTGTCAGTTTATCGTTTTAATAGGCAAACAATATAAATATAGTGGAAATATTATTAATTTTCCTTAAGATATAATTCCTATACATATTCTCTTCCTTTCAAGTTGGAGAATTTATCCGCAACATTAGTTGTAAGCAGAACTGGAACACATGAAAGTAAGAAGTTTCGAGTAAGACGTGAGCATGTGAGACAAGCACAACTTTGGCTAAAAACTCTTAATATTTATTATTTTGATGTACACATTAATGAAATATCTCTTCATAAGCTACCATACGATGGTATACCCTCTAGCCTTATATTCTTGATAATTCACAAATTTTTTTTGCACAATATTCCGATGATGATGCACAAGGGCCATTAGAGTTTGAAAGTGAAGTAAAAGTCACTGATGAATTTGAGACATTAGGCGCAGTCGCATCTTCAGTACAACAAAATCAACAAGCCAACATTTTATCTCTTTTAGAAAATCAAGAAAAGTACGGAACAGTTCAAATATCGATCTCATCATATGCTATTGATGAGTTTAATACTCCTGAATATATTTCGATGGCATTTCCATTAGGAAATGCTGATATAAAACAAGCACGACTTAAAAAAAAGAATTAGACTTCCAATATTTTCAGTGTCTTATGAAATATCATGATCAAACGTTTGCAAAAGATCCAATGTTCTGATGCTTTGCTTATAACTCAATTAGTATGTGGCATGTCCTAGATATTGGTAGTATTTACGTACAGAAAAATCCAGAAAATGGAAACTTAAGATATTTGTGAAATGTTAAAATCAGGAGATAAACAGTTGTCTTAACATATTTCTTATTTAACTAAAGACATTCGTGAAAGTCGTTCTTATTGGTCAATAAGGTTGAAAGAGTTAACGACAATGGTAAAACAATTAGGGGCTCCAACATTGTTTTTCACTTTAAGATATGCAATGGCTAGAACTTTATAAACTTACTCGATCCAACTAATGAATTACAAAATTTGAATTTCTACAAGAAAAATAAATACACAATTTCTAAATGAAAATCTACTTACTACTGCATGGTTTTTTTTTCAAATAAGGGTTCATATGTTTATAAAAAAATTCTTAACACCAGAGTTTTCTATGATTGAATTTTGGTATCGATTTGAATGACAAAATCGTAGAAATGGACATATTCGTGGCTTTTTGCGGCTACAGGATGCAACGAACTTATCTAATTTTAGTGAAAATTTATCTGAAAATTCTACAATTATTGAATATTTTGATCATCTTGTTCGTACAACAAATCCTAATATAGGTTAATCGTTAAATGGACAAGAACATCCTAGTGCATCGATTATAGGGATTGGTGCAAACTTAGATGTTGACGATGATTAATATGCTAATTTAGTAACTTGGGTTATGCATCATTATAGGTGTGGAAGTTATTGTTTGCGATTTCAAACAACCAAGTCGATTGGAATATCAAATGTCATTCCACAATAAAAAATTATAGAAGATCCTCCAAATGGTAATCGTTTTATCTCAAAATGTAATGATCCTTTAGTATGCTCACATAATAGGAAAATACTTTAGATTTCGCGTGCTAATATTGATTGGTCTCCAGTGCTATCCGTGCATACTATGATAAATTATATTGGAAATATGTAGCTACCAAAGATATCCACAGACACGTTCAGATCAATAGTTGAAAACATCCATAAACTATGCAAAACGTCTACATCCGCAATCAAGAAATTTGTTAAGAGCTAATTTAAACGAGACATTTTTGCACAAGAAGTGTGTCATACCTTTTAGTATGTTCATCCAGAACAATAGTGCAGGTTACCGTAAGTGAGAAAAGCATGTTGTCAGCAGTGACCAGTGTTGAAATTGTAAAACAGACGAAGATATGGTAGAATATGATCCAAGTTTTAATACTAAATATATAGATCGACCAATCGAACATGAAAATCTCTCACTGTTTGATACGGCAAAAAAATCCGCTTTTATACTGAAGTTTGGCATAATCTACGAACAGAGGCAGTGGTCCGGATAATAAATACCATATTTAAATAGCAATATTCCAACATTTTTGTGAAAATTCGGAGCTTTTGTTGAACAAGTAATACAACTTCAATATTTATTATTATTATATTTTTTTCTTAATATTATTAATTGCATGAAAATCTCATATGATTATATATTTAAATAGAACAATATTTCCTTTTTAAAATTACTTTAATTGTATTGCTTTTTAATACCCTGATTGTTGCAATAGTACATTTTCTATAAATTGTCAACTTATATACTACAGAGGATTGCTTTTAAATATTTTCTATAATAATTGTTATAACCTTTCTATCTTGTGCGACAAATCAAATTTATTTACTATGGGTACCACTACATTGTTATCAAAATCTAAATGAAGCAAAAGGAAACTTTGATACTTGATCTGATAGATAAATTGATTTGGATTTGATTCGACCTCGGTCGCTTTCGGATGTCGTAGAAGCTGAATTTGAAATGAATAATGATTTTAATGGCATTGAAGAAATTTAATAAGAGGAATGGATGATGGCGGCAACAATGTGACCTTTATTTACTCCAAGGGAGGAGGTGGAAACGGGTCTATGAGATTTTGATACTTCATCTAATTGGAATGAATCACTTCAACAATATCCTAGTATATATACTAGATGTAATTTATACATATCAATTTACGTTCCGTCGTTGATTCTGTAAATTACCACATAAATGGTACCATTTTTGTTCCTTTTGAAAGATTTTGAAAGATTGCTCGACAATCAACGAATTGCACATGATATGATATATTAATCCAAAGATCAATTTGAATTATTATATGCGTTGAAGCTAATATAAGGAAATCAACTCTTATAACTATGATTATACTTATACATACGATTGTTACACATTTTGGAACTAGTAAGGCAGTTCATATTGTGGTTACAGCTGGAGTTGTTGCATTTAACATTGGTGGAAGCACTGTACATTATGAACTTTCAATCTCTACAGAAAGGAAATCTTTCTATAAAGAAATTTGAGAAGCGCAATATCGTCATACGCAAGATGATTTTGAAGATACCAAGTTGATTATAATTGATGCATATACTGCGTTGGATAGAAAAATGACTGCAAATTTTGATTTACAATGTCACGATATAATTTTAGTAATGAATTATTCGGTGGTGTTTCAGTTGTCTTAGTCGGTGATATGCCATAACTACTTCCTGTGTGTGATAGTTCATTATACATGAAAGGTGGAAATATCTAGCAACAACGTCGAGGACTTGTTATATGAATTTCGTTAAGTGTGTAGACTATCATATATTTCGTACAACGAAGAGCAAACGCCTTTACGCGAGGCTTTAAAAAGATTGAGTAGCGACTCATATATTATAGACGATTGGAAAATTTTCAAAATCAGAGATTGACTTAAATTATCTAAAGAAGTAAAGGAAATTTTTAAAATTGCTCTTTATCTTTTTCCAATAAGGATCACAACTAATGATCATAACAAAAATCGTTTGATTCAACTTAGAAATCACATTGCTCCCATTACTTCTTTAAATAATTGTGAAACGACATTAATTGCTTCTTCTAATGATGTAAAAGATTTAGAAAATTGTAGTTATCTTTCTGTAGGTACTTGAGTGATGTTGCGGTCT
This sequence comes from Allium sativum, assembly GCA_030737875.1. Classification (NCBI taxonomy): domain Eukaryota; kingdom Viridiplantae; phylum Streptophyta; class Magnoliopsida; order Asparagales; family Amaryllidaceae; genus Allium; species Allium sativum. The sequence continues at coordinate 413,081,339 of CM060913.1, read as the reverse complement.
AATCTTTTAGTTCGAAGTGGGTTGGATAATGGTGCTTGCTATGGGTAATGTCATGGATATGTGTATTCCCGATCAACAAGCTCTCCCAGTGATCTACCACTTGCTCTGATGATCAATTTTGATAAACATCGTAGTACTGAATTTCAACACGGAATAAACATCATCCCAATTACTCATCAAACTGTAAATTGGAAAACATCTTTTGGTACAACATTCATACAACCTTGGTTTAAGTATAGATTTGTGTTAGGCGATAACGATACTAAAAGTTAAGGACTAACACCTGATCAAATGATCATTGATATAGATGATAGAGGAAGTCTTGATTTGATGTTTGTTGCATTATCAAAAACTAGAAAATTAGAGGATCCAATTATATGTTCGCATTCGAAAGCTTGCACATATTGAAAAATCTATAGGTCTACCATCTAGATTTCTGAAGGAAGAATGACTGAATGCAATATCTTTTCGATAAATGGTAAGTAAAATTAAAGATAAATATGATTTTATTTTCGGTAAAAGGCAAGTAAAATTAATGGATATCGCTAATACAAGGTAACATATGTACATATTACACCGTTTTCGTGCATTCTATTTTTGACTATGTAATTATTTGTGCAGAAAGACATTAAGCTAATGAAAGAAACTGGGCTGGAAGGTTATAGATCTTCGATCTCTTGGTCACGGCTGATTCCTGGGATCATCAAGGCTTATTGCCGTTATTATTTTTGTTATACCGTAAAATGTTTCCTATACAGTTCGCATTCATATTCAGGTGGTTAAGGGAAAATAAATCCCAAGGCCTTGAGCTTTACAACTACTTCATTGACGAACTTACCAGTCATGAGTATTTTAACCACCACATTGTGTCAAGGTAATTTTTCCAACTTATGCTTCACATTTGATTCTTCATGTTATCTGAATTTTTTTCTTGATGACATACTGAATTTATTCTCTTTTCTAACATAGTATAGGGATATTCACTTGATACATGCCAATTTCTCTCTTATAGAACAACAATGTTCTGGAAGTTCTTATTTGCACGGAGTTCACTTTGAAAGCAACCATGCTTTTTGAAGTCATCAATTGTGCACACAAAAGTTGTCCTCTCTGCTAGAGTTCTCTCCAGTCATGTGGAGTTATAGTCCAATGAAGTTTTCTACGATATTTTTAATAAACATACCAAGTTTATTCTCATTTAATATTATTTGGACATTACCTTGGTTCCAAATTTATGTTTTATAAAGCTACAGTGATTATATCGGTGTATAATTCCATGCTGTGAATGATTTACTTTAGATACCGTTGTTACTTTCATACATAAGCTAGTGAAACAAATTTTCCTCTGTGCATGCAGAAATCCTTTACTAGGAATGTAAAGCACAATGTAACAAATATTTTGACAGTTATTGTGCCCTTTTCATGGCCGTTTCTAAAATTTCAAGGTGTTGGATGTTGGCATCTTATAAATGAGCGATATGACCATTGCCCAAACATTCTATGATAGAACAAGGGAATGCTTCAACAAGCATAACTTTTATTGTAACTTTGACATCCAATGCCACTGGATGCCTCCTGCTTTATGTATTTAGTTTAATAATGTTGCGGAAAAAAAAAAAAAGGAACGTATTGATGGTGAAGCAAAACAAACAACAGATAGTCACCAGCAAAGCAATCACAGATATAGCAATAAAAGAAAGAACACAAGAAGTTTATAGTGGTTCCACTAACGTCTTGTTAGTGTACGTCCACTTGGGTTGAGGTGATTTTATTACTTTTCTCAAAAATGAAAAATTACAAGACTAATAGTAGGGAAGAAGAAGAACTCTTAAGGATGATACACCTCACATTTTTGAGATGATGATACATTCACCTAATCCATATCCTTATATAAGGATTAATGCTTGGGGTTGAAGTAATTGATTTATGATATAAATCAATGCTTAATTAAATTTTCAATTCTCCTGATAGGTTTCCTTGTTTAACCAACCAATTAGGGAATTAATTCCTTACTTCGCTATCCCAAGCGAAACCTTCTTCAAATCCTTCCACTTATGTAGGTAATTTATTGCCTATCCCTTTTACAAATAAAAGAGCAATAAATTTCTGATATCTTCTGAAAATTGAAAATATAATATTCCCAAATTAACAATATTTCCCAAATCTTCTTTAATTGGAAATATTCTATCACCATAATCAATAATATCTTCCAAATCTTATGCAAATGGAAATATTGTATCACAAATTCTAACAATCTCCACCTTAATACTATATTTCCTTGAAAGCATACCAACTCCACCTACATCCTCTTACTCTAAGCATCTTCTCAGACAAGACACCATGGTTACTTCCCCCAATGAGCTTCGGCATGGCCACCACCCATTGCACTTTGTCAACAAACTCCGGCAACGCCACCGCCTGCCAACAAAATGTACAAAGTAACCCCTTCAAGTAAGACCTATCAATCTTCACCATGAAAACAAGCATCTCTATGAACCATCTCAACTCTCTCCCCACACTGTGCCACCACGTGGCACCTAGCATTTCGATAAGCGATTCCAGTTCGAGCAACGCCCGAACTTAGCAGTCTGCAAAGACTTATGCATATCAACTGCTTTCTCCTTTGATCTCTGACCAACTTCAGACGATCCCTTCTTCCACATATCAAGCACATCCTCTTGGCAAAATCCCACCTTGTTGAAGCTTTCCCGTTTGATCATATTCTGCCTATGCAGAAACTCAAAGTCCCTTCTCGTATGCCTAGCTTTGACATCTTTACATGAGAACTGTAGGCTCCAACCCTTGACTCTCCAAGTACAGTGCTTCCCATCTCTTGACTTTATTTTCTTCTTCTTCTCCCCTATCTCCATACCAGCTAATAAGGCTTCCGTACTACTTCCTCCTCTACTTTCACTCAACCCCTTCATCTGATCCTTCAAGTCCTCAAATAGAAGACCTACCTTCACATCAAGATGTGCCTTCACTGAAGTACCCTCTCTTATCCGCATGGTGAAAAACGTCTTCAGCAAAATCAGACGGTTGGTTAGTGACTTCTTTAGATAGAGTTTTTCCAGCTTGGTCCAAATGTCCTTAGCAGCGGTCTCACCGCTAATCTCTGAAATGACATTTTCTCCCATTGCCAATTGTGAAGTAGTAAACGCTCATCGTTCCATCTCCTTCCTTTCCACGGCTGAAATATCATCCGTCAACTCCTCAGAAGCAAATACCACAAGATGAACATTATTTCTCACCAGAACAGCTTTCATCCTCCATTGCCTCTTCTCGAAGTCTTTATCCCCATTCCATCTTTCTATTGCTAACTGAGATCCTACTGTCATATATGTCCCTTTGACATATGACCTTAATACAATTGTTGAATTCTCCTTATCTCCTGCCATAATGCCTAACACCATTTCTCAGTCAACCTTGTAGCTCTGATACCAATTGTTGTGAAAAAAAAAGGATAGGAACGGATTGATGGTGAGGCAAAACAAACAACAGATAGTCACCAGCAAAGCAATCACAGATATAGCAATAAAAGAAAGAACACAAGAAGTTTATAGTGGTTCCACTAACGTCTTGTTAGTGTACGTCCACTTGGGGAGAAGAGATTTTATTACTTTTGAAAAATTACAAGACTAATAGTAGGGAAGAAGAAGAACTCTTAGAGATGATACACCTCACATTTTTGAGATGATAATACATTCACCTAATCTCTATCCTTATATAAGGATTAATGCTTGGGGTTGAAGTAATTGATTTATGATATAAATCAATGCCTAATTAATTTTCCAATTCTCCTGATAGGTTTCCTTGTTTAACCAACCAATTAGGGAATTAATTCCTTACTTCGCTATTCCAAACGAAACCTTCTTCAAATCCTTCCACTTATGTAGGTAATTTATTGTCTATCCCTTTTACAAATAAAAGAGCAATAAATTTATGATATCTTCCAAATCTTCTGAAAATTGAAAATATAATATTCCCAAATTAACAATATTTCCCAAATCTTCTTTAATTGGAAATATTCTATCACCATAATCAATAATATCTTCCAAATCTTATGCAAATGGAAATATTGTATCACAAATTCTAACAAATAAAACGATGTTTTTTTCTTAATTTGTATTTCAACTCCTGTACAGGTAATTTCAATTACAGCACATTTGATTATTATATATAAAGTCATTTCCATTTCCAAACCGCATAACCGTTGGGAAGACACAAAAAAAGTTGCTGGAATATGGATTAGAGTCGTATTTTTTGTTACAGGTACCATGAAAATAGATAAATTTCCAAATGAGTATTGCTTGGTAAGAAGCTAGAGTATATACACGGATCAAATCATCATTGGATCCTGTATGCCGTGACCCGTTACTAATTAGTAAGTTAGCAGCGTTCCATTTATATTTGTTTATATTCACTGCACCAAATTGAAAGGCCAACACATTGAATTGTACGGAATACATTGAATTGTACGGAATATAAATGGCTGATATGGGATGGTTTACCACATGAGGAATGAAATTAATATATAATTCCTAAGAATACAAAGCATGTTATATCACAGTTTTTGTTTCATAATACTTCATATCAACGGAGTTGAATTTATAAAAAAATATTACAAAAAATATCAAAGTGAAGCTACATTTCTTTTGTATCTCTTCTATTATATTTTGCAGGACCGCAGGATCACAAAAAAGTTAAAAATAGACAGTTTTTTGAAGCAATGAATATAAGATCAAGCCTATATAAAATTCCTAAAAACCTAATTTTCATAGGTCAATAAAGGAAAAAAAAGGGTCAAGCCTATTGTGACGGCATGGAATTTCGCTCGGTCCGAACCAGTCGCTAAACCGACCCAGACCGTTCGAAACGCCCTATCGTTTGAGAACAGGACAAAATAGAACGCATACAGAAGAACATTTCATTGTTATTACAACAATGCATCAGATTACAAGAATATACAGAGTATGAAACAATATTACACAGAAATATCAGAGATTTAAATTACATTTAAATCCATAGCAGCGGAAAATAATACAATACACAACTAGAATGAGATATACGGATACAAAGCTTTCCGGATATCGTTCCAGCTGTAAACCAGGATCCTGTGAATATAAATCTGCAAAACCAAAACTACTAGCTGCCCGTGTCAAAATAAGGGCACCCAGAGTTTAGGTTAAAACAATAAACTCCAGGTCAGTCATGTGACTGGTGTGAGAACTAAAACAGTTATTATTCTTTATTTTAAAAGTTAGGTAAATCAAGGGACCACGCCGTATAACACGGAACGGGTTTCCTCCCAAGAATACCAGTGCATAAAACAAACAGCGCGATGCTAAATAAAGAAAAATGAAGCTGTTATAAGACCCAGGTCCTATCACACAATGCAACGCAAGCCGGGGGATAGGGTTTTCCCTTATAACAGCCAAAGAATGCTTTATACATTTTAAAACAAATCATTTGATACTATTATAATAAGTGCATAGTGTATAAAACAACTTCAAATCATAAGTATCAATCATAGGCGGCATGGGTACCATATATCATGTCGCCATATATAGGTTTACAAATAAAACCGCAAATGTCACGTATTTGGAAATTGGATTTCCATCTATGAACCGAGGCAAAAGATAGTCCTCAACCGATTCGAGACAATCTAGCCCATGTCTTAGGCAAGTACTCAGTCAAGCCTTGGAGCGACAGGGCCGGTCCACCGATGTGGATTAAACTTAAACCCTGAACATGCGTTCCCCCGCCCTTTGGGGCGTAAATGAGCCAACGAATGACTCCATCGGACCCGGATCGTCCGATCAAACCGAGGCGCCTCGCAACAGCAACAACCACATAAGTCAAACTCGTCAGGGCGTGTAAAACCACTGACGCCACTTCTAACTAGAAAGAAACGCATGCCCTCCCTGAGGTCCGTCTCCAGTTTTGGGTTCATACCGGGTGTGAAACACGCGAAGTAAACGTTACACAAAGCTACGCCACAAAGGCCGTGCTTTGATCATCACCACAAGACTTTGCTTTTCAACAGAAGCCTCGATCCATTGCCACTTAGGCATGCCACACAGGCAATTCACTCCATGCGTTTGATATCCATCAATATATAACCCCTGAGCTCGTACGTCTCAGAGAAGGGCGTTAAGCAAGAGAATAAATTCTCCGCCGCCAAACAGATATATATTTAATAGAGATCAATCACACGGACTAAAATCCAATGTCAGACACACAGTCCATTTAACAAGTCCGTTCTGGGTCTGAACGAAACCGGAGGCACCTAGTACCCCGCATATCCATTGATCTCCAAGTACGTCTGGACGATCACTAACTGTTTCCATCTTCTTGGGTGTACAGCCCAATCAAGATCATCAGTAATTACCCAAACGACGTGAAGACCTCCGGTCTTCGACCATCGTCTTCATCTTCGACTTATCGTCGTATCAGTTATTCAGAATGGGATAAACCCGGTCTTTCCGAATAACTCGCGTATATTTTATAAAAGTGCTACACAAACACAACATACGCCTCATTCCAATTCATCAGTCACTAACCGCAAATTAACCAAGAGAATAGTTCCCCAAATATTAACCCCGAAGGCCGAAAACAACATCAGATCAATATCCAGAAAACCATTCTGCTTGGCTAACGGACAGTTAGTTTCTAAATTTCACATTCATAGGGAAAGATTCCCATTAATTTTATCAAAGATAAATTCTTTGAATTTATTCTTTAATCTACTTTTGAATTTTGATTCAACTAGTCGGGATTTACGAAACTTACTGAAGTAATCATTTGTTTTAATTTCCCAATCCCAACCTATTCATCCCATGAAGTAAAACTGGTAATACTTCATACCTAACACCACGGTGTTATCGGTAAATTCAATTACCATTTCACGTTCAAATCTAATTAAAGATTTGACTATCGCCTGGAGCAAAACTGGTGATACTCCATTCTCGACCATTTCAATCTAATTAAAGATTCATTAAAACTCAACTTAGTTTTAATCGTTAACTGGGTTAAAGAATCCGTGTCATTTAAAACACAGTTCACAATAAACCCAAAATCACCTTCATTAATTACCGGGTTAAAGAACGAGTGTTATTTAAAACACTGCCCACGATAAACCCAAAAATCAATATCAATTCAATTCCAATTAAATATTATTTAATTGGTACACTTCATTAAATCTAAATAAAAAGATTTAATCTTTTCTCAACTGGGTTCAAGAACAGTGTTAGTGAAGACACCATTCACGACAAACCCCAAATCACATTTGATATTCAATACAAGGCTCTGAATAGAAAATATATCGGCTTATATTCAATATCAAATTCTACGACAAACAAATGTCGTATTGGAAATAACGATATAAATATATCTTTCAAATTTCCATAACAACACCTGTATAATCACGAATTCCAACATCGAAATATTCCGAAGACAATTTCGATTCAAATCCACTCCAATGCAATCATTGGAAATTCTGGTTATTTTTAAAACCCTTTTCAAATTCAATTTATTTATTTAAAAATAAATAGAATTATATTTCTAGTTCAAAACTAGTTCATTTCGATAAAAATCTATTTTTATCTTTTCAAATATGGAGTTTTTCATCCCAATTCTTTCTAAATCATTTCTTATGATTTTACACAAATTATTACTATTTTTAATAATTTTATCAAGGCCCGTACAGTCGATTTCCATCAATGGCCATCGAACTGCACTTATAGCGACCTTTTTCAAATTTGATTTGGACATAATCCCAAATCCAACCGTTAGATTTCTAATTTCTAATATTCGTTAGAAAGCTCTTTTCGATACGAACCCAACGGTTCCGGTTTTAGGAGAATCCGACGGTCGGATCACCCGTAATGTCCGTTTGAAATAAATGGTCGAAATTCGCGAACTGCCGCGGCGCGGCGCGTTCTATTCAGGCCATTATATTATATATATAATATATATAATATATATTTCGTCGATTTCTATTTAAAACGAATTATATAAATAGTTTTAAAATTCATTTCAAAAGCAATTTCAACTTTCTTTTCAATTCAATCAAAATTGAATTCTTCTTTATAAATTCATTTTAAAATTCATTTCTATTCAATTCAAATTTCAATTTAATTTGAATTCATTTCAATTCGCTTTCAATTCAATTTGAAATCGTTTTCAATTCAATTCATTTCGAAATTGTTTTCAATTCAATTCATTTCGAAATCGTTTTCAATTCAATTCATTTCGAAATCGTTTTCAATTCAATTCATTTCGAAATCGTTTTCAATTCAATTCATTTCGAAATCGTTTTCAATTCAATTCATTTCGAAATCGTTTTCAATTCAATTCATTTCGAAATCGTTTTCAATTCAATTCATTTCGAAATCGTTTTCAATTCAATTCATTTCGAAATCGTTTTCAATTCAATTCATTTCGAAATCGTTTTCAATTCAATTCATTTCAAAATGAATAAAATCGATATAAATACCGTTCACGTCAAAATGGCGTCAATCTAATCAACACGGCTTCATAAATTTCTATTTTCAAATATTCTATTTCAAATATTTCTTTTTCAAAATAGTTGTTATTATCAAAATATTTCGTTCAACACATGACCAATCTCAATGGATGAGTACTGTCAACACATGAACTTTTATATTATAATATTCTTTATTTTTCAAATTGGAATGAGGCCCAATCAATTACCATATAAAGTTAATTATATGGATTTTCATGCATTACACACATATAATAGCATTGAAAAATAATCAACCATCAACCAAAGTGCACTACACTGTATAAGCATCAAATATAAATATCTATCTAATGCTTATAACAGCCTGTCAATCAATCGATCGACATATTTAATCAATCAGGATGAGTGAACTTCAAATTTCATCCCAACACCCGTGTGGGGTTTCAAACAATCAAACGCACATTTTATTTGTGCAGTTGGGCGATGTGTAAAATTTATCGACCCAATCAATGTCCTTCAAATAGGTGTACATAAACAAACCGTCTGGTTTGTAAATGAATATTTATTTATTCACATTCATGTTAAAAATTATATTTTTAACGACAAAACATTTTATTCCAACATATGAATTTCTATTCAGTTCATTCTTTAAATAAAATGATATTTTTATTTATCTAAACTTATTTTAGAAAATTTCGGCGGCATAACGGCACGATACTAGAAACGGGACAAGGCCTAGCCTTATCCCCGGTCTAGTGAAGGCCCACGCCATTCACACATCAATCATATCAATTTCATTTCACCAAAACAATCAAATCCAAATCAAATAATCTAACCAACTACACAACCAATCAAACAAGTCCATGGTCTGTGGACGATTGTGTCGGGTGCTACTAAGCACCGTCTGCATCCTAGTATATATATATAATTAGAAAAGAAATTGAAAGGTGAGAAATTCTCACTTATAGCTATCCAGCTCCACGGCACTTCCAATGCAGAAAATCTTCACTGTTCTCGTCTCTTATCACTTTCTTCGCCCGTATTCTCTACATATGTAAAAATCGAATTTTTACTTTGCTATTCAATATTTAAAAATCGAATTTTTACTTTTCTATTCTATATATAAAAATCCTATTTTTATTTCGAAGTTCAACATATAAAAATCCTATTTTTATTTCGAAGTTCAATATATAAAAATCCTATTTTTATTTCGAAGTTCAATATATAAAAATCCTATTTTTATTTCGAAGTTCAATATATAAAAATCCTATTTTTATTTCGAAGTTCAATATATAAAAATCCTATTTTTATTTCGAAGTTCAATATATAAAAATCCTATTTTTACTTCGAAGTTCAATATATAAAAATCATATTTTTACTTCGATGTTCAATATATAAAAATCATATTTTTACTTCGATGTTCAATATATAAAAATCATATTTTCACTTCGATGTTCAATATATAAAAATCATATTTTCACTTCGATGTTCAATATATAAAAATCGTATTTTTACTTCGATGTTCAATATATAAAAATCATATTTTTAAAAATATAGATTCCGCCTTTTCCATTTTAAAGATCAAATCTTTTCTTTTACTTTTTAAAGTTTAACTCTTTTACTTTTCAAGTTTAAATCTTTTCTATTTTAAAATCTAAATCTTTTTCCTTCTAAAATCTAAAAATAAAAATCAGTTTTTACTTCTTTTTCAAAATCAGTTTTTACCCCTAATTAAAATTCAGTTTTTATACCTAATTAAAATTCAGTTTTTAATACTTAATTAAAATCAGTTTTTAATACTTAATTAAAATCAGTTTCTTACTGTTTATATAAAATAAAAATAAATAAAAAAAAAAAAAACTTACAGAGGAGGGGAGTTTCCGGCATCTCGAGGGGATTTGGCGAGGGCGGAGCAGCCGAGGGGCTCGCCGGAGCTGGCATCGACCGGGGGGGGGGGGGGGGGGTTTGCTTCGTCGGAGATCGGCGTGGCGTGGAGGGAGAAGAAGAAGAAGTCGCGACAGCAGCTGGGGGGGTCGCGAGAAGGGGGGGGGGTGTTTTCCTGGCGGCGGCGGCTCATCGACGGGAGGGGCTTAGCGCCGCCGCGCTGCGGCTTTCTCCATTTTTTTTTTTTTTTATCTCTGTTGAAAACTAAAATCGGGGGAGGGCTAGGAAGAAAAAGGAGAGGAGGGGAGAGAAAATAGATATTTTATTTTTATTATATTTAATTAATATTTTTCAAAAAGCAACCTTTTTCATACGACCTCTAAACGAGGGCCACCGCCTGTGGTCCATAGCGTTTTACCCCCATTCCGAACACAATGGGATATGCCTCGCAAGCCGATTCGGCTGTTACAATCAGTTTCCGTTAAATTTACATTTAAATCGCTATATTGAATTTTAAACGTACATTTCAAATTACCGGGGTCACATAACAAAACTATAAATTCTCGAAAAATATTTTCTAGCTTCGTACTGACGATACGGTCCTAACAAAACTAGTTTCGTCGAATTCTGAGACCGTTTGAAAAATGGCCAATTTCCAGTCGATTGAAATCAACTGAAACTGGTCAAACACGTTTTCCTTTATCACGCTCACATACTGATTCGAAAAATTATGAAATTTGAAACCTAGCAATAACTTTACATCACGGACCCAACAAAAGTGGTTTCGTCGAAATCCGAGGTCGTTTGCAAAATGTCCATTTTTAAGGGCCTGAATTCCATAGCGACTATTCAGAAATTTCAACTGGACATATCTTTTGATTCCCGCTACGAAATCTTGATTTTTCGGATTCGTTGGAAAGATATTATCAATTAGATCCTATGATTTTTGGTTTCACTAAAATCCGGATTGTTTTGCACCCGGTACATTCAATTGAAGTTTGAAATCGAATTATCGAACTACCGCGCCATTTTCAATTCTATTTATAATTATATATAAATATTTATATTCTAACGACGACGCGTATAAATATATACGTTCGAATTATATTCAAAATAAATTTCTCGTCGATATTATTTAAAATAATTCATTTTAAATAATCAAAATTCGCTAAAATTGCCAAAATAAAAATTTTAAACTGGCCCAGATTTTCCGGGTTATTACAATCTCCCCCACTTAAAACTTTTCGTCCCCGAAAAGGAACAAAGTCGAAAGTGGTTTGATTAATCAACTCTACGATCGGTCAGGCTTCCGTTCTCCAACTTTTCAGTTTCTGAGAATTTTCAAAATTTCAAAAATTTGGCTAACAGCCTAAATTTTCGAAAAATTTCGCCATAACCTCCCCTGCAATGGGAGCATCGGGGAATTTCAAATAGCTTCCCCGGTCCTTCAGATCTCAAAAAGAAAAAAGAAAAAGCCAAGCGGCTAGCCAATAGGCTCACAAAATCATCATCACCCAAACAAAACAGTAAATTATGTAGTAAACATGTACCTATTTGTCGGGCAAACAAATTTTATTCTCTGCTCTAGCCTCCTTGCTATGACCTGTTCAATGCAAGTATATGTATATGCTAGCAAATGCGACCAATTTTCAATATAATTCAATATTTGGTTATATTAGGCATAATGGTTCAAAATTATCAAACAAATAAACAAACAACACAAACATCAATCAACTAGTGGATTAGAGTTTCAAATTCATAATTTTGATGCATAGTCAAAAATCAGATTTTTGATGCCAAATCACAACAATAGGCCCTATCTAATTTTGGTTCTCACACCAATCAATAGGAAGTATATAGAAATCTCCCTTTCGTCACTCGAACATAAATTCTGATGATGATGCATCAATCATCAGAGTTCTCTCCGGGCGACTTAGAAGGTGATTCTATATCTACCCAGTATATCAAAACTTCGAATACACGCGGATCAGACGTATACGCAAAATCTATATATACTGGATTGTCCAAATTCATTAAAATAAATAATCAAATACGAATAGTTGATTTAAATTTTCAAAACAAAATTTTGTTTTCATTTTAAAAATATACTCTTCACACTCGTTCTAGGATACTACTGATCCTATCTCTAACGAGTCATTCCATTGGATATTGCTAATCCAATATCTGATGAATTCTTTCGTATGGTTCTAATGTGTCTTATTCTCGAGCTTTGCAAACCAAAGCTCTGATACCAACTGTGACGGCATGGAATTTCGCTCGGTCCGAACCAGTCGCTAAACCGACCCAGACCGTTCGAAACGCCCTATCGTTTGAGAACAGGACAAAATAGATCGCATACAGAAGAACATTTCATTGTTATTACGACAATGCATCAGATTACAAGAATATACAGAGTATGAAACAATATTACACAGAAATATCAGAGATTTAAATTACATTTAAATCCATAGCAGCGGAAAATAATACAATACACAACTAGAATGAGATATACGGATACAAAGCTTTCCGGATATCGTTCCAGCTGTAAACCAGGATCCTGTGAATATAAATCTGCAAAACCAAAACTACTAACTGCCCGTGTCAAAATAAGGGCACCCAGAGTTTAGGTTAAAACAATAAACTCCAGGTCAGTCATGTGACTGGTGTGAGAACTAAAACAGTTATTATTCTTTATTTTAAAAGTTAGGTAAATCAAGGGACCACGCCGTATAACATGGAACGGGTTTCCTCCCAAGAATACCAGTGCATAAAACAAACAGCGCGATGCTAAATAAAGAAAAATGAAGCTGTTATAAGACCCAGGTCCTATCACACAATGCAACGCAAGCCGGGGGATAGGGTTTTCCTTTATAACAGCCAAAGAATGCTTTATACATTTTAAAACAAATCATTTGATACTATTATAATAAGTGCATAGTGTATAAAACAACTTCAAATCATAAGTATCAATCATAGGCGGCATGGGTACCATATATCATGTCGCCATATATAGGTTTACAAATAAAACCGCAAATGTCACGTATTTGGAAATTGGATTTCCATCTATGAACCGAGGCAAAAGATAGTCCTCAACCGATTCGAGACAATCTAGCCCATGTCTCAGGCAAGTACTCAGTCAAGCCTTGGAGCGACAGGGCCGGTCCACCGATGTGGATTAAACTTAAACCCTGAACATGCGTTCCCCCGCCCTTTGGGGCGTAAATGAGCCAACGAATGACTCCATCGGACCCGGATCGTCCGATCAAACCGAGGCGCCTCGCAACAGCAACAACCACATAAGTCAAACTCGTCAGGGCGTGTAAAACCACTGACGCCACTTCTAACTAGAAAGAAACGCATGCCCTCCCCGAGGTCCGTCTCCCGTTTTGGGTTCATACGGGTGTGAAACACGCGAAGTAAACGTTACACAAAGCTACGCCACAAAGGCCGTGCTTTGATCATCACCACAAGACTTTGCTTTTCAACAGAAGCCTCGATCCATTGCCACTTAGGCATGCCACACAGGCAATTCACTCCATGCGTTTGATATCCATCAATATATAACCCCTGAGCTCGTACGTCTCAGAGAAGGGCGTTAAGCAAGAGAATAAATTCTCCACCGCCAAACAGATATATATTTAATAGAGATCAATCACACGGACTAAAATCCAATGTCAGACACACAGTCCATTTAACAAGTCCGTTCTGGGTCTGAACGAAACCGGAGGCACCTAGTACCCCGCATATCCATCGATCTCCAAGTACGTCTGGACGATCACTAACTGTTTCCATCTTCTTGGGTGTACAGCCCAATCAAGATCATCAGTAATTACCCAAACGACGTGAAGACCTCCGGTCTTCGACCATCGTCTTCATCTTCGACTTATCGTCGTATTAGTTATTCAGAATGGGATAAACCCGGTCTTTCCGAATAACTCGCGTATATTTTATAAAAGTGCTACACAAACACAACATACGCCTCATTCCAATTCATCAGTCACTAACCGCAAATTAATCAAGAGAATAGTTCCCCAAATATTAACCCCGAAGGCCGAAACCAACATCAGATCAATATCCAGAAAACCATTCTGCTTGGCTAACGGACAGTTAGTTTCTAAATTTCACATTCATAGGGAAAGATTCCCATTAATTTTATCAAAGATAAATTCCTTGAATTTATTCTTTAATCTACTTTTGAATTTCGATTCAACTAGTCGGGATTTACGAAACTTACTGAAGTAATCATTTGTTTTAATTTCCCAATCCTAACCTATTCATCCCATGAAGTAAAACTGGTAATACTTCATACCTAACACCATGGTGTTATCGGTAAATTCAATTACCATTTCACGTTCAAATCTAATTAAAGATTTGACTATCGCCTGGAGCAAAACTGGTGATACTCCATTCTCGACCATTTCAATCTAATTAAAGATTCATTAAAACTCAACTTAGTTTTAATCGTTAACTGGGTTAAAGAATCCGTGTCATTTAAAACACAGTTCACAATAAACCCAAAATCACCTTCATTAATTATCGGGTTAAAGAACGAGTGTTATTTAAAACACTGCCCACGATAAACCCAAAAATCAATATCAATACAATTCCAATTAAATATTATTTAATTGGTACACTTCATTAAATCTAAATAAAAAGATTTAATCTTTTCTCAACTGGGTTCAAGAACAGTGTTAGTGAAGACACCATTCACGACAAACCCCAAATCACATTTGATATTCAATACAAGGCTCTGAATAGAAAATATATCGGCTTATATTCAATATCAAATTCTACGACTAACAAATGTCGTATTGGAAATAACGATATAAATATATCTTTCAAATTTCCATAACAACACCTGTATAATCACGAATTCCAACATCGAAATATTCCGAAGACAATTTCGATTCAAATCCACTCCAATGCAATCATTGGAAATTCTGGTTATTTTTAAAACCCTTTTCAAATTCAATTTATTTATTTAAAAATAAATAGAATTATATTTCTAGTTCAAAACTAGTTCATTTCGATAAAAATCTATTTTTATCTTTTCAAATATGGAGTTTTTCATCCCAATTCTTTCTAAATCATTTCTTATGATTCTACACAAATTATTACTATTTTTAATAATTTTATCAAGGCCCGTACAGTCGAATTCCATCAATGGCCATCGAACTGCACTTATAGCGACCTTTTTCAAATTTGATTTGGACATAATCCCAAATCCAACCGTTAGATTTCTAATTTCTAATATTCGTTAGAAAGCTCTTTTCGATACGAACCCAACGGTTCCGGTTTTAGGAGAATCCGACGGTCGGATCTCCCGTAATGTCCGTTTGAAATAAATGGTCGAAATTCGCGAACTGCCGCGGCGCGGCGCGTTCTATTCAGGCCATTATATTATATATATAATATATATAATATATATTTCGTCGATTTCTATTTAAAACGAATTATATAAATAGTTTTAAAATTCATTTCAAAAGCAATTTCAACTTTCTTTTCAATTCAATCAAAATTGAATTCTTCTTTATAAATTCGTTTTAAAATTCATTTCTATTCAATTCAAATTTCAATTTAATTTGAATTCATTTCAATTCGCTTTCAATTCAATTTGAAATCGTTTTCAATTCAATTCATTTCGAAATCGTTTTCAATTCAATTCATTTCGAAATCGTTTTCAATTCAATTCATTTCGAAATCGTTTTCAATTCAATTCATTTCGAAATCGTTTTCAATTCAATTCATTTCGAAATCGTTTTCAATTCAATTCATTTCGAAATCGTTTTCAATTCAATTCATTTCGAAATCGTTTTCAATTCAATTCATTTCAAAATGAATAAAATCGATATAAATATCGTTCACGTCAAAATGGCGTCAATCTAATCAACACGGCTTCATAAATTTCTATTTTCAAATATTCTATTTCAAATATTTCTTTTTCAAAATAGTTGTTATTATCAAAATATTTCGTTCAACACATGACCAATCTCAATGGATGAGTACTGTCAACACATGAACTTTTATATTATAATATTCTTTATTTTTCAAATTGGAATGAAGCCCAATCAATTACCATATAAAGTTAATTATATGGATTTTCATGCATTACACACATATAATAGCATTGAAAAATAATCAACCATCAACCAAAGTGCACTACACTGTATAAGCATCAAATATAAATATCTAATGCTTATAACAGCCTGTCAATCAATCGATCGACATATTTAATCAATCAGGATGAGTGAACTTCAAATTTCATCCCAACACCCGTGTGGGGTTTCAAACAATCAAACGCACATTTTATTTGTGCAGTTGGGCGATGTGTAAAATTTATCGACCCAATCAATGTCCTTCAAATAGGTGTACATAAACAAACCGTCTGGTTTGTAAATGAATATTTATTTATTCACATTCACGTTAAAAATTATATTTTTAACGACAAAACATTTTATTCCAACATATGAATTTCTATTCAGTTCATTCTTTAAATAAAATGATATTTTTATTTATCTAAACTTATTTTAGAAAATTTCGGCGGCATAACGGCACGATACTAGAAACGGGACAAGGCCTAGCCTTATCCCCGGTCTAGTGAAGGCCCACGCCATTCACACATCAATCATATCAATTTCATTTCACCAAAACAATCAAATCCAAATCAAATAATCTAACCAACTACACAACCAATCAAACAAGTCCATGGTCTGTGGACGATTGTGTCGGGTGCTACTAAGCACCGTCTGCATCCTAGTATATATATATAATTAGAAAAGAAATTGAAAGGTGAGAAATTCTCACTTATAGCTATCCAGCTCCACGGCACTTCCAATGCAGAAAATCTTCACTGTTCTCGTCTCTTATCACTTTCTTCGCCCGTATTCTCTACATATGTAAAAATCGAATTTTTACTTTGCTATTCAATATTTAAAAATCGAATTTTTACTTTTCTATTCTATATATAAAAATCCTATTTTTATTTCGAAGTTCAACATATAAAAATCCTATTTTTATTTCGAAGTTCAATATATAAAAATCCTATTTTTATTTCGAAGTTCAATATATAAAAATCCTATTTTTATTTCGAAGTTCAATATATAAAAATCCTATTTTTATTTCGAAGTTCAATATATAAAACTCCTATTTTTATTTCGAAGTTCAATATATAAAAATCATATTTTTATTTCGAAGTTCAATATATAAAAATCATATTTTTACTTCGATGTTCAATATATAAAAATCATATTTTTACTTCGATGTTCAATATATAAAAATCATATTTTCACTTCGATGTTCAATATATAAAAATCATATTTTCACTTCGATGTTCAATATATAAAAATCATATTTTCACTTCGATGTTCAATATATAAAAATCATATTTTTACTTCGATGTTCAATATATAAAAATCGTATTTTTAAAAATATAGATTCCGCCTTTTCCATTTTAAAGATCAAATCTTTTCTTTTACTTTTTAAAGTTTAACTCTTTTACTTTTCAAGTTTAAATCTTTTCTATTTTAAAATCTAAATCTTTTTCCTTCTAAAATCTAAAAATAAAAATCAGTTTTTACTTCTTTTTCAAAATCAGTTTTTACCCCTAATTAAAATTCAGTTTTTATACCTAATTAAAATTCAGTTTTTAATACTTAATTAAAATCAGTTTTTAATACTTAATTAAAATCAGTTTTTAATACTTAATTAAAATCAGTTTCTTACTGTTTATATAAAATAAAAATAAAATAAATAAAATAAAATAAATAAAAAAAAAAACTTACAGAGGAGGGGGGTTTCCGGCATCTCGAGGGGATTTGGCGAGGGCGGAGCAGCCGAGGGGTTCGCCGGAGCTGGCATCGACCGGGGGGGGGGTTGCTTCGTCGGAGATCGGCGTGGCATGGAGGGAGAAGAAGAAGAAGTCGCGACAGCAGCTGGGGGGTCGCGAGAAAGGGGGGGTGTTTTCCTGGCGGCGGCGGCTCATCGACGGGGGGGGGCTAAGCGCCGCCGCGCTGCGGCTTTCTCCATTTTTTTTTTTTATCTTTGTTGAAAACTAAAATCGGGGGAGGGCCAGGAAGAAAAAGGAGAGGAGGGGAGAGAAAATAGATATTTTATTTTTATTATATTTAATTAATATTTTTCAAAAAGCAACCTTTTTCATACGACCTCTAAACGAGGGCCACCGCCTGTGGTCCATAGCGTTTTACCCCCATTCCGAACACAATGGGATATGCCTCGCAAGCCGATTCGGCTGTTACAATCAGTTTCCGTTAAATTTACATTTAAATCGCTATATTGAATTTTAAACGTACATTTCAAATTACCGGGGTCACATAACAAAACTATAAATTCTCGAAAAATATTTTCTAGCTTCGTACTGACGATACGGTCCTAACAAAACTAGTTTCGTCGAATTCTGAGACCGTTTGAAAAATGGCCAATTTCCAGTCGATTGAAATCAACTGAAACTGGTCAAACACGTTTTCCTTTATCACGCTCACATACTGATTCGAAAAATTATGAAATTTGAAACCTAGCGATAACTTTACATCACGGACCCAACAAAAGTGGTTTCGTCGAAATCCGAGGTCGTTTGCAAAATGTCCATTTTTAAGGGCCTGAATTCCATAGCGACTATTCAGAAATTTCAACTGGACATATCTTTTGATTCCCGCTACGAAATCTTGATTTTTCGGATTCGTTGGAAAGATATTATCAATTAGATCCTATGATTTTTGGTTTCACTAAAATCTGGATTGTTTTGCACCCGGTACATTCAATTGAAGTTTGAAATCGAATTATCGAACTACCGCGCCATTTTCAATTCTATTTATAATTATATATAAATATTTATATTCTAACGACGACGCGTATAAATATATACGTTCGAATTATATTTAAAATAAATTTCTCGTCGATATTTTTTAAAATAATTCATTTTAAATAATCAAAATTCGCTAAAATTGCCAAAATAAAAATTTTAAACTGGCCCAGATTTTCCGGGTTATTACACCTATATATCAAACAATGAAATATTGAATATGTTTAGTACAAGGTAGTTTACCGTTATAATCTTATATACATCGACAAACAATGATTGTATATATTGCTTCATAAGAGCATCTCCACCAGTTATGGTTGAACCATTATTACAAATGTCCAGATTACAAAACATAATCGGATGCCTACCCCAACAGTTTTCCGATTCAGACGCCTGATGTTTAGACATCTGTCCAACAGACGCCTGAATTTTTTTCTTTTTCAGGCGCCTGAACATCAGGCGCAAGTTTAACAGGTGCCTGAATGGTTCCCCACCCCACCACATTTTCAGATGAATTATGCATAAACATTAATACTAAACCATAGTTTAAAAAATGAACTTAACATTAAAAGAGGACGACTCATGTTAACAAGGAAATTAATACTAAAACATCGAATAAAAAAGCCGTTAACATGAAAAACCAACTAAAACATAGATACAACATATTTTAACTAGGCAATAGCTACTACAACTATGGATACAACATATCTTAACTAGGAAAATAATTATGCAAGAAAACTAATTGTTACGTTCAATCTCCAGTGACTCTACAACAGTTCGGATTCGTCTAATCTCTTGTTCTAACTCGTTGGAATAAGAAATACCCCTTGGACATAAACGGTCGTCAATCCATTCAAAGTAATCGCAGCCGTTTGGCCATAATGAGCATAACATGAGGCGACGACCAACATTTTCTCCGTCGGCTCTCACAACTACCTCCACCGTGTACCCACAATGATAATAAATAGGATTTGAGTTAACCTCCTGATCATTTGGAGGCTCGTGAATTGAAGTAGATCATACCTCTTATTCGTACGGTTGTTGTTGAACTGCGGAGAATTGATCTAACACTGATTGAGTTGGTGATTGAGGAACTGTCAACGATTGCACCTCCTATTCAAATTGCGGTTGAGATACACATGAACTAAAATTTGGCACAGAATCAATAGGTTCTTGAAGCCGAATTTGGCTATGATCTGGGTAATCATGTTCAACCTCCTCCTAGTGTCGTTCTTGGTATTCTATTAGCTAATCAATACTCGTTCTTGGACTATCCATCGGAGGTTGACCCCAAGCCCAAGGAAAGTCAGAATCCATAGACGATGGCCATGAAGGCATGTTTTTTGGTATGCTCAGAGGTGTAGGAAAAAAATTGTTTGAGTGAGTAGAGGAGAGAAAAACCTCTCAAGATATATAGACTATTAGTATCAAAAGAATAAGACAAGTGTTGATGTGATTATTCACTGTTACGCCTGATGTTATACTGTAGCGAATTTGCTTTTCGTATTATCGTGCACTGCCACACATTACTTTTGACTGTAGCGAATCTGCTTTTCGTATTATCGTGCACTGCCACACATTACTTTTGACTGTAGCGAATCTGCTTTTCGTATTATCGTGCACTGCTACACATTACTTTTGACTATAGCGAATCTGCTTTAAGCACTGGACTTTTCTGGCACGCCTTACATATACTATAGCGAAAAAGCTTTACGTACTGGCATGATTTAATTGGTTAATGTTTAAGCAATGAGATATAAAGCTTTTGACCAATGATTTTTTTTTTGGATAAGTAAGTTGAATTTGTCGGGAATATAAGCTACAATTGCTTATTTAATATTATGATAAATAAGGTAATTAATACTTAATGCATAATCCAATGATACAATAATGATACAACAACTAAAGCTCAATCAAATCCAAAGCTTGTTAGCCAGCTCCAGTGTCCTTTGTACGCGTCATGACCGATGAAATCTCTTCCGTGTTCTACTCGAAATCGTGGATCGCAAGTGGGACGATAAGCTTGAAATATATATTCCTCTTCTACCATCTCGATAATCTTGCGGTAACGATGACACTCAGCCCAAAAAGCGCTATGCGTTGTATGTACATCTATAGCAGACCTCCTCATGGTGCAGTCGGGATGATTGCTGTAAATGTCTTGGATAAGAATCCAAAACAATTCATGGCTTATGCCACCACCATTTTGCAGCATAACATCGTGTAATCTATCAAACTCGATATAAGCTTCCACTGGTATAAGTAACTCAGCCGTAGACCAATTTTGGGTAGACATTTTCTCCTATGAGTTTAACAGTATTATTTAGGAATGAAAATCGATTCGTTATGATTTACGTTCTTCTACAAGTATAGGTAAAGATTCGTTATCATTTACGAAGCGATTTCCAAAGTTGTTGATTGATTAATAATGATGTGATCGTTCACTGTTACAAATTTGCTTTAATAAAGGTGCGTTAAGTAAAATACGGTCACGATACAGACTTTAGCCACTGTACACGTTGTGCTCACAATAGACACAGTACACAATGTATCCATTGTATCCAGCTGTATGCGCTACACACAATTTACCCAACAAATTCAAGCCAAAAAACAATAAAGACATCTATACACTGTAAACACTGCAGCCACTATTTCCACTGCTACTATTAGCTCTGTACCTACTACTGCTCTTATCTCTGTGCACATTATAGCCACTACACATCCAACACACATTGTAGCCACTACTTTATTGGGTATTAAAAAATCATCCACTATTTTATATTATTGTAATATACACTACTGGTTTCGTGTGTACAAATAACAGTGCTACACTCTTTACAGTTTACGTACAAAAAAACTTTCATAAACATATCCACCAAACAAAATCAAATCATAGCAGCTGAAGATCTATTTTTTTCCAATGACAGTGATGACAACTTCGGTGAAATGATGGACGACCACTTCCTGCGTGAAAAAGAGCTAATAACTATGTATATGCTTCAACAAGGCCAATCTAGTAAAAAACATGGAGGTTCTGTATAAGGTCGTAACTATAAAAATAGAATCTGTGTACAATCGGAGATCAATAGAAGACTATTTTTGTCCAACTCCAACATACAGTGATGTTGATTTCAGATGCAGATTTCGCATGCAACGACCCTTGTTCTTGAGGATTTTACGGTTAATTCAACAACATGATAATTACTTCATCTTCAAACAAAATGCATCTCGTACAATGGGACTTACCAGTCTCCAAAAATTGACAGCTGCAATGCGCATGCTTGCATATGCTGAACCAGTAGATGCCATAGACAAAAATCTGCGTTTGGGTGAAAGCACTATGCTGGAGTCTCTAGAGCATTTTTGCCAGGCAATCGTCGACATTTATGGTGATCAGTACCTACGCAGACCAAACGAATCTGACATTGGTAGATTAACCGAGATGCATAGGAGTGGAGGATGGTCGGGGATGTTAGGCAGTATCGATTGTATGCACCGGGAATGGAAGAACTGTCCAAAGGCTAATGCCGGAGCATACCAAGGCAAGTCTCGTAGATCAACGATAATTCTAGAAGTCGTAGCTTCGTATGATATATGGAATGGGCACGTTTTTTTGGAATGCCTGGTTCTAACAATGACTTAAACGTAGTCGAACGATCTACGTTATTTAATGATTTAGCAAACGGTAGGTCGACCACATATTCGTTTACTCTAAGCGCTAACGCATACGACCATGGTTATTATCTTGGCGATGGCATATACCCTAAATGGAGTACTATTGTGAAGACAATTCCTACTCTGATAAATATTAAACAGTCCAAGTTCACGGCAATGCAAGAACGCCAAAGGAAAGACGTGGAAAGAGTGTTTGGAGTACTCTAATCAGGATTTGCTATAATTAGTAACCCATCCAGGCTTTGGAATCCATTTAAAATGGCAAAAATAATGTATACTTGTGTTATTTTGCATAATATGATTCTAGAAGATGAAAGAGATATGGAAGTAGACTACGTGTACGAGGGTGCTTCGGATGTTCCAGATATATGGCGCACTAATATGATTTGTAGTGAAATTGAGCTCAAGTTTCATGTTTTTAGTCAGATGGTATATCGAAGTGTTCAACTCCACAAAAGACTACAAGTCTATCTAGTAAATCATATCTGGAACTTTTTTGGCAATTAATAACCTAGCTAATTATCATGTTTTTTTCTATGCTACTGTATTTCGTTTAATGATGTTGTTTGTATTCCTCTTTTAAGTTACATTTATTTTAAAATTTGTACCGCACTTTTAAGTTGATTGAATTTAGTGTGTAACGTTACATCATTCAATACAAAAGTCAAACAAACTTATCGAATCAAACTTATTGAATGTTGTGGCAATTAAGCCCGAGTGTGCATATGCAGATGAATCAACCGGGGTAGCTGTTTAACATGCGCCCTGTATTGGGGCGCCTGTTGAAACGGCGCCCGAGACCAGGTGCTTGTTGAACAGGCGCCTAGTTCTGGGCGTCGTTTCAACAGGCTCCCCAATACAGGACGCATGTTGAACAACTGCCCCGACCGATTACATTTTTTTAACCAAAATCACTTAATTCTGAATCAATCGAAAATATTACACTCTGTTGGAGGCTTCTTTGAGTGCAATTATTTAAGTAGTAATTAATCTTTGTTAGAGATTCTCTAATGGCTTATTATGCACTACTCCAATATCATTTTTTTGAATAAACAACTGTATCACTTCAGTTGTACGCAAGCTCCAATATCAGCTTCGGGGCCGGCTGAAGTATGTGAGTTCCCCTAGGCGACATGGAATTTGGGGGGTAAATGTGGCAAATATGGGAAAAACAAAGCATGCAGGTTGCCCTCCATCTGGAAAATGAGGATAGAAATAAAATCCAAGAAAATATTGGAAAAAATGAAAAAAGAAAACAAAGCATGCAAGTTGCTCATTAAACCTGGAAAATCAACGTAGAAAAGAAAATCAATGCAGAATCAAGAATTTATCCCCTTGCCTTTAGCTTCATGGTTATACAATAAGCAGTCGCTACACAAACCACCGCACTATATTACATTTTATTAATGAAAATAACTGCATAAATTTCTAAATTGCATACTAAAAAAACCTGCCTACAGCCGCTCCACCCGTTGGCCCCTTCCGGGGTTGCCTTAGGCAACTGTCTGGCTAGCCTGGCCTCAAAATCGGGTCTGATCAACATGTACTATGTGCAACAACAATAATGCAAACTGTGTAACTTACCACCGCCCACCATCAGTTATCCTATTCGTAAAAATAACATTCAAAAATAATAATTTTGGGGTTATCCTATGAGTAAAATAACATTAAAACATGGTAAAATTGGACACGCGTGTTTATGATCAGCATAAATAGAAATATTGTATACATAATCAATGTAAGTGATGCTAGCAAAAAGTATGTTTAAAATTTACCTGAAATCATATAATAATCATTTGATAATTTATATTTCAAATTCAGTGGTTCCAATGAATGTAGGAAAACATTAATGAAGAGAAATGCAAAGAAAATCTCTGTGCATTCTGCATACATGATTAACTAAAAGAAGCCACCTCTATTTTTCTTTTGCCTCCTAGTTTTAAGAAAGTCCATTATCCACATCTTCATGCCGATAGTAGGTCCACGCTATTTGATACCATTCAACAATCCATGCCTCCACCACCATAGTAAAAAGTAAAACTCAAAATAATCTTTGAATCAATTAAATAACAAAAAATATATTTCCTTGCTATTTCTTATATTGCTATTACTTAATTTATATATTAGCAGTTTTGTTAACCCTCCAAAAATCCCTGAAAGTAATTAAACATCATTTTAACATGAACATTAAATTTGTAACAACTATTTAGTCAATGATCATGTATCTTGAAAGAAAAATCCTATTTTTACCAACAACTATGCATTATATGGATCACTAACAAAAGTACCTGCAAATGGAATAGAAGAACAGTGAGAAGGATACGAAGTAGCTGAATTTTAATCGATCTTCATTTAATGTTTTTTTATGAGGTTTCTTAATACCGTCATGGTATTATGAATCATAAAATATGGTGCTATTTGCATTAAACTTTCATGAAACTGAATATATGATGTTTAAATAATATAAATCTACTCACATGGATGTAGTTTTTAGTTAATATCTATGATATATTATGCCTTGTATGGTGTCTATTTAGCTGAGATAGTGTATGGTTCTAGCTTGTAAATAAATAAGAAGTTGCATCTTTCATTTAATTACAAATTTTATAGTGGCATACTAAAATAAAGAATGCTTCCTAATACATATTGGTGAGCTACACTAATTAAGTTTAAAATAAAGACTACTAACTCTACTGCTTGAATATATGGAAAAGGTAAAGAAACAACAAACAATAATTGTATTGAGAATGAGGGTTGTCATGTATTTTAATCTTACGATAACATAAAAAGTTTTCAACTATGTTTTAGATGCTCGCTTCCTCTTTATTAATTATAAACACATTTTTAGTTCTATATTTGATGCCTTTGATTCGCATTTGATATGATAAGTTTAAATTTATTCCTTAATCCTCATATTTTCATTTCCACCATTTGAAAAATATTTTGTAAACCATAGTTGGCAAAGAAATGATGCATAATTGCGAATATCTTTAATTCCCTGACTGATGCACATTACAAAACTTGGAAATGAAGCACAACACTAATATCTAATCAGAAGTTTAAGGAAAGAAGGAGAAGCGCAGATAAAAAGTGAAATGAAAACTTCCTGTGCTAATTTGAAACTTTGTAAAACCAAAATCACTAAGAATTAGCCAATCATAGGGAAAATTTTCCAAACTTAATTTTCCAAAATACATAATTTATAAGAACAAAATGAAATCTAAGTTACTTAAAGAATTGATTCCTTAATTCAATCTAATTTTGAAAAATCTTAGTCGATCATTAATAAACTACGAACAAAATAGTTGAAAATGATTCTTATTACTAAAGTGGGTAAATGCAATATGAAATTAAATTTTCTTTATTATTGCAAAGCTTAAAAGTGGGCACATAAGGAAATTTTCTTTTGAATGCTAGTTCTATAACTGCAAATAATAATAAAGATAATAAAACTTCTTTTAGTTTAAATTAGTACTTTGCCTTAGGGATGAACTTGTTCTTTTTAACAACGTCCATAGTAAGTAGACATAATCATTCTTTACTTTCTTAACGCAGGCTGTTGTGTAATATAAAAATATCAACTTTATTTATCTCGTTTTAATCCATGAAAAAAAAAATCTAACAGAGCAGATTTGGGAATAATTATGCATTTATTAACATCAGTTTATTAGCATTGATATTATTTTTAGTGATATGATAATGATATTATTTAATTTGATATGTTTTTTTCTTTCCATCTTCTTATTGCTTTTTTATGTCATGAACTTATTCCTTTTATCCCCACATCAGAATTTCAACATCCACCATATTCATGCTAAGTACATGTAACATGCAAAAAATATTATTTATCTTTGTATTTATAATAATTTATATTTACAGAAAAAAAAATCATTACACATGCCATTTAAAAATTTCAAAGCCAAAGTATTTATGATCACGTGGTGTTTTAATTTTGTCTGACTAAATTTAAAGAATCAGTCAAGTTCCAGCATAAAATTTAGAAATAAATGAAGATGCCAGCAAGGCTACATGCATTATCCCTAAAATGATTTCATATATCAAGCACATGCAGAGTTTGTTTCTTTACCACATTTGGCAAACATATTATACACAGAGAAATTAGATACCAAAATTTAAGATGATGACGATTAATTAGAAGAATGCCATCATGATAAAGTTTATACATAACAGAAGATAATGATATATAACAATAATACTGATTACTTTATGTGCTCTTCTTTTAGGAATTGAAATTCAACAATGCCTATTAAGCGTTTAACACTGCGTGCCCCATACCCATATATCATTAATACAAGAAAATGGGCTTCAGCCCAAACGTCCTTTGTTTAATTATTACAGTCCAATACAATAAGCGGCTATGTTATCTAGCTATATATAAGTGTACAGATTGTATCATTCGTTTAGTTCGGTCCATAATACAATTTACAATTTTCTGTTTCAATTACATTTCGAATATGGTATCAGAGCTCTACTTCTAACTGCAATCAAGAACTCGATCCAATTACTTTAATCTCTGCAAATCTATCTAAAAGATAGATTATCCATCAGAAAATTGTCATCACTTGGATACCTCTCATCCAAGATTGTTAATTTCTTCATCTGAGAGTTGAGGCTGCAATCTAGAAACAGTGCCTCGCCAACATTTAGTGGCTGCATCTATTTTTACATTACAGCTTGGCGGTAAACAATCTCTAAAGCTTCAAATCCGATCAAAAAAATCTAAAGAAATCATTCACTGAAGTTAAAAGCCATTCTAGAAAGCCAGTTTTACATCATATTAACAATCTGGTTTCTTTCAATGCATAATTTAGATTGAATGTCGTCCAAGATTGCAATCAGTCAATTCAAAATTCTTATTAAGATCAACACAGCCTTCTGGTTGCATTTTTAAATCAAACAAAGAAATCAATCAGATTCTTCAATTCAAGAACTAGAAGTTCAGAAAAGTTTACCTTTCTCGTGGGACTGAAGCTTTTCTGCATCCTGACATCATGGTTGAAGGAGACCCTCTAACCTTAACAAGATCATCAGCCAGATCGAATCAGACAAGTGCAGAAAGCACCGATGATCTCATCAAATCCATCATAAAACCTCAAAGTCATATAATCTCGATTCAACTCGATGAATCAAACTACCTTCTGTGGAAGCTGTAAGTTGAAACAGCAGCAAAAGGTTATGGTCTTGAAGATTTTATCTATGAAACAAAACCAGTTCCAGCAAAATACACAAGAGATAGTAATAACAACCTTGTTTCCAATCAAGAATTTACAACCTATCAGAGGAAAGACAATCTAATCAGTGCATGGCTAATGTCATCAGAAAGTGCATCTCTTATGCCACAGTTAATAGGTACAAAGACTGCTCATGAAGTTTGGACGACTTTAGAAAGATCATTTACAAGTCAGTCTGTTGCTAGAGTGTTACATTTCAAGAAACAACTTCAGGGTATAAAAAAGAAAATTCAAGCATGAATGAGTATCTTATGAAGGTTAAAAACTTGTGTAATCAACTTGCATGCACTAGTAACAAGATTGAAGAAAAAGAACAAGTTCTATATATTTTGGGTGGACTCGAAGATGAATATGAAGCAGTAATAGCATTCATCACATCAATTGAGCCCACTCCCTCACTACAAAGTGTCTACAACATGCTTCTTGCTCATGTAGGGAGATTATTGCAAAAGAAAGATTAAGGTTCTGATTTTATTGTTAACTATACTACCACTGGCAAAGCTAAGAATCAACAAAATAATCAAAGAAATCAGAATTCTTACCAAAGAGGAGGTCAATCAAATCGTGGAAGAGACAGAGCTGGGAGACGGAACCCCAAAAACAGGCCAAAATGTCAAATTTGTGATAAACTTGGCAACATAGCCAACAGATGCTACTTCAGATTCGATAATAGCTTTAATACAAATCTACAAGGGAATAACAATAACAAAAGCAACAATCCAAATGCAAATATGGTCAATAGTCAGTCAGAAAGCAAAGGTAATCAAGAATCAAAATCAAACATTGCCAGTATCAAAGATATTCAAGATGATGCATCGTACCCAGATTCAGGAGCAACTCATCATGTTACTAACAATTTAAATAACCTAAATCTTGGCAATCCTGAATACAAAGGTAAAAAGTCTCTGATTATGGGTAATGGTAATTCTATAGTCATCTCTCACACTGGACATGCTAGTATCAAAAGTGCCAAACAACTTTGCTTAAACAATTTACTATGTGCACCACATATAAGAAAAAAAATTAATTAGTGTATCACAGTGTGCAAAGGATCATCAAGGGTCTTTTGAATTTTACCCAAGCCACTATGTAGTTAGGGACCTACTAACTAGAAATAATATATTGCAGGGTAACCAACAAAACGGATTGTACAAGTTTGACTCTGGAAGTATCAGAAATAATGAATTAAGGAAAAATTCCTGTAATATGGCAGTGTTAGATAAACACAATGACTGTACTGACTTTGATATGTGGCATTTTAAATTGGACGTGCAAGTTTTAAAATTATGAAAGAAATTCTAAATAGTAGTGGCATTTCTGTTGGTATTCCCAATAATTATATATGCACATACTGTCAAATGGGAAAAAGTCACAAGTTACCATTTACAAATTCTGAAACTAATTAATTAAACCCCTTAGAATTAGTTGTTGTTGATCTATGGGGTCCAGCTCCAATAAACACTGATTATGGGTATAATTACTATATTTCGTTTATTGATGCTCATTCATGATATGTCTGGATCTATTTATTTAAATCAAAGTCTAACACATATAATACAGTTATGCAGTTTATAACCAATGTTGAAAATCTGTTAAATCATAAAGTCAAGATTCTTCAAAGTGATGGTGGTAACGAATTTTTGCCCTTAAGACACTTTTTTAATAAAAAGGGTATAACACACCGATTGACATGTCCACACACTTCTGAACAGAATGACCTTATTGAAATAAAATGCAGACATGTTGTTGAAACTGGGCTAACATTGTTGGCACAGGAATCATTACCACTGAAATTTTGGCCTGATGTCTTTACTACAACAGTATATTTAATTAATAAATTGCTAACAAAGGTACTGAATTTGAAATGCCCTTTTGAGGTGCTGAACAAATTCAAACCCAATTACAATGATCTCAAATTTTTTAGATGTCTATGTTTTCCTCACATAAGACCTTTCAATAAGCACAAACTTGACTTTAGGTCTACACCATGTACATTTCTGGGGTATTCTTCTAATCATAAAGGTTATGAGTGTTTAGACAGTAATAGCAAAATGTATATATCCATACATGTTATATTTAATTAAAAAATATTCCTATTCAAGAGTGACTCTTTCAGACCAACAAAGAAAATATACAATCCAAAGACCCCTATTCTACCTATTCCTGAAATTATAAGTGAGACTGATTATGTGCCACTCTCAAGTGATAGTGTGACACATGCTCAAAGCCCACAAACTACCAGGTCATCACACAATCCTACAACTGGCACTGAAAATAATCAAAAAAGTACTGGTGGAAATGAAGTTGACTCTCAGCATTAGGATACAAGCAAGAATATAAGCAGTCATGAAGAAAGGAAATAATCAGATGAAAACAGGGAAGCCGCTCAAACTCATTGTAACAAACTGGGTTTGTCGACCCAAAAAATCAGCATAAAACCCATGTCGATTCTTCAGGCATCGAACATTCCAGATCATTAATAGAAAGAAGTTAGAGGGTGAGAATAGATAAGATAAAAAATTAGAATAGAAGAGGAAGAAGAAAATAACAACAGAATCAGAGTAATACAAATCTCATAGCGGAACAAATAAAATATAGTATACAACATAATTTTGAAACAAAACTAGTATCTGTATACAATACCATTATCGTGGTAAAACACAGCGGAAATAAATGATAGCTATATAATTCTGAAGCCTCGTGCTCCAAGCTCCCCAAGTATATCTGTAAAATCCCGACTAATTGACTGTGTTGAGTCAAGGAGTTTTGATTTATGCCAAAGAGATACGCGATGATCGACAAAAAGGCAATTTTCATTGGTTAAGGAAATAAGGAGCTACATATGGTATTATTCAAAAAGAGGTTGATTATTTGGTATGATAATAGTGTTCATTAATGTTAAAATCTATCCTCAAATAATCAATATGTATATATACAGATATGTATATATATGCACATTAATTGTGCAAACTGGGCATAACCGGTCGACCACCCAAATCGGACCAGTCGATCGTTTTTACCCAGTTTGCACAATAAACGTGCACACATATACACATAACGTGTATATATATATTTAAATTCCTGTCTACTGCTCCATTTTGACCTATCGGCCATTTTTAAACAGAAGCAATTATTCGAATAGTCACTTCCATTTCTTCAAAAGTTGCTTCTTTTCCTTTTCACCAATGATCATATCCATTGTTTGTAACTCTTTACTAATGGTTACAACTATTTATCTTCTATATAAACATCTTGAAATCATCATTTCAATTCACCAATTCTTTCTGTCTAATCTCTATACTATTGATTTCATTCTTGAACTCTCAAGTACTCAAACGCTCATATTCTTCACAATATCGTTCTTGAATCCTAGAATTTATATATTATTCTTTTGATTCAATACGATATCATCTTCCAAAATCTTCATAAACACAAATACTAATTGAGGATAAGATTATAGGAAGGTTGTACAAGAATCGACAAATTCGTGTTATGAAGAACACACATTGTCAACTACAGAGTATATTCATCTTTGTTGAAGTCCTCTGTGTTGTAAGAGGCAAGTATTGAAGTTCTTCGTGTTGTAAGAGGCAAGTATTGAAGTCCTCATGTTGTTAGAGGCGTGAAATTCCCGTTCGGCTGCTCAGGTGCTGTAAACCTTTTCCTCCGGGTGAAGTGAGGTTGTTGTTAGTGAGAATCCAGATAGAAGTCTGGGACTGGACGTAGGATAGTGCTCCGAACCTGTATAAAAATCTCTGGTGTGTTTTTACTGCATTTACTATTATCTGTGATTTGCTATTATTTCATCTTAAGTGTTATACACCATATTACACGATCCTTGTGTACTACACTAGCACGTACACATTTTCATTTGGTATCAGAGCACAGTCGTCATATAACCGTAACACAGTTTTTGATATATTCTAGTAATATGGCAAATAACCCTAGTTCTAGCACTCAAAACACCACTTACACGGAAGGTCAATCAACACAAAGACCTCCATTCTTTTTTTTTTTGAAAGCACAAAGACCTCCATTCTTCAATGGCCTTAATTATAGCTATTGGCAAGACGTATGTCATTTTACATGCGGTCAAATAGCGATGATGCTACACAAAAAGAAATAGTGAATCCAACAATTGAATATTCAGAATGGACACAGGCTGAGAAAACGGCAACAGCCGTAAATGCAAAGGCAATAAATATGTTGTTTTGTGCATTAAACCAAAATGAATATAACCATGTTAGTATCTGTACCACTGCATATCAAATTTGGAAAATGCTAAAAACCACTCATGAAGGTACTAACAAGGTTAAACAATCCAAAATAGCCATGCTGAAAAGTCAGTTTCAAAATTTCAAAATGAAACCAAATGAAACAATCAATGATATGTATTCACGGTTTCAAACTATTCATCATGCACTTATTGGCTTAGGACAAAAATATTTAGATTTTGATGTTGTCTCGACAGTCCTACATTCTCTTACTAGTGAAAGGAAGGAAAAGTATTAGCGATTGAAGAAGCTAATGACCTTTCCATCATGAAACCAGATGAATTGATAGGAAATCTAATGTCCTATGAAGCTAATTTGCAGGCTAGAAAAGAATAGAAAGAAGAAAAGAAAAATGTAGCATTTCATGTTGGGAAAGATGAGGATGAATCAGAATCTGAAGATGAAGACTTAGCTTTTATGGCAAAAGGTTTCAAAAAATTCCTGAAACAACGAAATGCTTGTCGATATAACAAAAGGAAATCTAGTTCAAATAAACCATCATCATTAGTTATAGAATGTTTTAACTGCCATAAAAAAGGGAACATGCACAAAGATTGTCCAGAGCAAAACAGAAGTCAGAAAATGACAAGTTCAAATACAAGAAGGGTAAATAAAAGAAATGAGCTTTCTCAGTCACTTGGTAGATTCAGACTCGTCTTCGACAGAAAGTGAAAGCGATTCAGAAAATGAACAAGCAAATGTTTGTTTCATGGCAACAGAAGATGAAGTACAAATTCCTATATTTGAAGAAGTTCTTGATATTAATGCCGAATTAATAGTTAAATTTAAAAAATGAAACGATAATGGAAAGAAGCCAAAGCAGATTTAAGTAGAGCAGAGTTTGAACGAGATATGTTAAAAGACGAGAAGAAAATATTAGAAGAAGAACTTGAAAAAATCCAAGAATCATCATCTAATATTGATTCTCAACTATCTCTTTTGAGTCAAGAAATTGAAACTCAAAAAGAGAAAAATGATGCTCTCACTACTGAAAATCATGAGCTTAAGGCAAAAGTCAAAATTCTAGACCTAGAAAAAGCTAGTTTACAAACCAAGTTAGTTAATATTACTCAAAATGTTTCTAACTTCAATAAAGGTCGAGAAAATTTGACAAAAATCATTGAAAGTTCACAATCTGCTTCAAATAAACAAGGCTTGGGATATAAGAAACAAGAAAACCAGAAACATCTTGGTTTCAAAAAAAAATGTAAAACAAAATAAAGCTAAAAAAAATCTTAGTTTGTTATATTCCAAACCAAAACCAGTTGTGAAGTTTCAAAAGAAAAATGTCAAGACTATCAAGATACGGGTTCCTAAAACAAATAATAATTTGATTAGGAACAAATATATTCAGCATTTTATGAATATTGTGCATTTTAATTCTAATTATGTATATAATGGGGATACCGGAACCATATGGGTTTGGACTCCTAAGACCTAACTCTTAGGACCCTATATAAAGGTGGGTACCGTGGACTTAATTTTATTTTTTGCATGTCCCACTTAAGAAAAGAGGAAAGTGGATATTGGACAGTGCTTGCTCGAAGCACATGACTGGAGACATGAGCTTAATGACAAATATTACTTACTCAGATGGTGGCTCCGTCACTTTTGGAGATAATTCAAAAGGCTATATCATCGGCAAAGGTGATGTGAGCAATTGCGTTAATTTATACAGGCACAAATTCAGGGGAGACTATATACATGGGGAGATTCAGAGATATATTGTCATCAATCAAAAAGGGGGAGAATGTTGAGTCAAGGAGTTTTGATTTATGCCAAAGAGATAAGCGATGATCGACAAAAAGGCAATTTTCATTGGTTAAGGAAATAAGGAGCTACATATGGTATTATTCAAAAAGAGGTTGATTATTTGGTATGATAATAGTGTTCATTAATGTTAAAATCTATCCTCAAATAATCAATATATATATACATATATGTATATATATGCACATTAATTGTGCAAACTGGGAATAACCGGTCGACCTCCCAAATCGGACCAGTCGATCGTTTTTACCCAGTTTTCACAATAAACGTGCACATATATACACATAACGTATATATATATTTAAATTCCTGTCTACTGGTCCATTTTGACCTGTCGGCCGTTTTTAAACAGAAGCAACTATTCGAATAGTCACTTCCATTTCTTCAAAAGTAGCTTCTTTTCCTATTCCCCAATGATCATATCCATTGTTTGTAACTCTTTACTAATGGTTACAACTGTTTATCTTCTATATAAACATCTTGAAATCATCATTTCAATTCACCAATTCTTTCTATCTAATCTATATATTATTGATTTCATTCTTGGACTCTCAAGTACTCAAACGCTCATATTCTTCACAATATCGTTCTTGAATCCTAGAATTTATATATTATTCTTTTGATTCAATACAATATCATCTTCCAAAATCTTTATAAACACAAATACTATTTGAGGATAAGATTATAGGAAGGTTGTACAAGAATTGACAAATTCGTGTTATCAAGAGCACACATTGTCAACTACAGAGTATATTCATCTTTGTTGAAGTCCTCCGTGTTGTAAGAGGCAAGTAGTGAAGTCCTCCGTGTTGTAAGAGGCAAGTGTTGAAGTCCTCATGTTGTTAGAGGCGTGAAATTCCCGTTCGGCTGCTTGGGTGTTGTAAACCTGTTCCTCCGAGTGAAGTGAGGTTGTTGTTAGTGAAAATCTAGATAGAAGCACTACAACAAAAACACCATATTACAACTTTAATTTTACAACGGTGCATAAAGCACCGTTGTAATAGATCCTTTTTTACAACGGTGGAAAACACACTGTTGTAATAAATGTTTTTTACAACGGTAAAATAATCACTGTTGTAAAGAACATATATATATTACCATATCACAACTTTAATTTACAACGGTGCATTAAGCACCGTTGTAATAGATTCTTTTTTACAACGGTGCAATAATCACTGTTGTAAAGAACGTATATATTACCATATTACAACTTTAATTTTACAACGGTGCAAAGGCACCGTTGTAATAGATCCTTTTTTACAACCTTGCAAAACGCACTGTTGTAATAAACATATAGATCACAACTTTTCATTTTATTCGTTGTAATTGAGATGCCTAGTGCAAACTTCATGTTTATAATATCTATATTTAATAACTAATTATATTGATACTTAATAATAATAATTAATAATTAACTTAGGAATAAATTATATTTGTCAATTATTATTAAATAATTAATAGTTAATAAGTAATAATTACTATTAATAGTCAATTATTATTAAACAATTACATTTATATTGATTATTTATAATTAATAACTAATAATTACTATTAATACTTAGCAATTAAGAAGAATAATTAAAAAATATCGTTAATATTACATAATTACTATTAAATAATTAATAATTAAAATATACTAATTAATGCTAATCATGAATAATACATAAGTAACTATAATTAAATTACAATATAAATAAAATTATTAAATAATTAACAACAACAATAGCAATTACTATTAGATAATGATAATGATAAGTAATTAATAATAGTAACTAATAATTAAAAAAAAAATGTTTGAAAATAAATATTAACCAAAGTTGAAAATTAATGTTAAATAATAAAAATAATCAGTAATTAAAATATAATACTAAATAATACCAAATACTCTTAATTTATAATTGATAATGTTGAAAGTTTTACCAAAACCTTTTGTCGAATATGATCCCCTACGGAGGGGGGGTCCAGGGGGGGTGGCAACCCCCCTAGGTGGGGGTGCGGGGGCAACGCCCCCGCTAACGGGGTTCGACCTGCCCGGTCAGGTCGCGGGGGTCCAGGGGGCAGCGCCCCCGGCGGGGTGCGGGGCAGCGCCCCGTCCGAAACGGTACATTTTGTGTACTTAAAATTTTCGTTTTGCCTCTCAAGCCCGCTTCAGTATGT
This sequence comes from Allium sativum, assembly GCA_030737875.1. NCBI lineage: Eukaryota > Viridiplantae > Streptophyta > Magnoliopsida > Asparagales > Amaryllidaceae > Allium > Allium sativum. The sequence continues at coordinate 413,045,024 of CM060913.1, read as the reverse complement.
ACTGAAATCTAATTTCTAACTATTGTCTTTCAGAATTTTTGGTGAACTTTGGCCACGTCACAAAAATTTAGCACCAACCCGCCAAAAACGAGAAGCAGCGGAAATGATTTCATTTAAGCGGGATCTTAAAAAAATTAACCCTAAAATTAGTGGACTGGTATGGTCTTGCGCTGACAAAGTCATAATTAACTCACGCTCAGCAAATACGTTTTAATGGGAACTAGGGTTTCAGCGCCGCCATCTCTTTTCCAATCATATACGTCCTCTGCTCACTTCCGCCTCCTTATCGTGCTTTTCTCCTTCCTCCTAGCTGTTCATGCTTTGATTCAGTTCTCTCTGCAGTTTCATCCGCGTCTCCCTTATCGCCGCCTTGCCGAGCTTCTCATCCTCCTTAATCGCCTATCGAGATCGATTTCAGCTAACTTGGCGTTGTTCGGATGTCGTTCTGGTGATTGGGTGGATGTCGAGGTCGTCCTGGTGTACTTTGCATCGATAGCGACTTTGATTGGTGAGAAATATTTCAGTAATTTTGTGGGTTTAATTTTCTGGATTGGTGATAAAATTAGTTGACTTGCGATAATTTTGTGGACGTCGAGGTCGTCCTGGTCTATTTTTGTTGTAGGTCTGTAGTCTAGATTGGGGATTTGGTTCAAACTCATCAGATTTAGTATGTTAGGAGTGTTCAACCTGCATGTGTTCTCTGTATCCATATTAATTGTGCTAGGCTTTAGAACTAACCAACAACACAAGACAGTTCTTTGGTTTTGGAGAAGTGGTTAGAAAAAGAAGACATCTGAACTAGAACTGGTCTTGCAGAAACCACACTACTTAAAATAACAATTAGTGTACATGAGAAACTGTAAACGAATAAAATTTAAGTTGATTCCTATTAAAAAAAATATTGACTGTTTTTTCTAAAACCATTTAATTTGTTTTTTTGTTCCAGCCTATGAAGGATTGCAGGTCATTAAGTTGGACGTGAAAGGGATCACATTGATATCCAATAGAAATTGACAGTGATGGGAATCAGATTATAGTGAAATGGGAATATGCATGAGGAGGTATGATGGTTGTTGATGCAATTAAATTTTGAGTTTGAATATATATTATGCAGGAACAAGAATTATTGATGCAATTAAATCCACAGTTTCTCCATCTACCAAAGTAGTCTACAATGAAAGCCCAGACATGCACTTCATCAAGAAAAACAAAGAAGACATTTCGTACGCAATAATTGCAGTGGGAGAAAAATCATACGCAGAAACATTCGGTGACAGTTTAAGCTTAGATTGGGGATGCTGGAGCATAAAGACTCGGTGTATGTCAATGTGTATATATATTTATACGAAAGTGCGTATGTAACTGAGTGCATTGAGTGATCAGTTTGTAGTGAGGAATGTATGTATTGTTATGACTGTATTATGTAAAAGTGAGTTGTACGATAGTGGATCGGAAAGTTGTACTAATTCAAATATTGAAATACAATATTTAATTGATTATTTCAGATCAGTGTAGTATCATTTTATTCAATATAAATATTTATTTTTATATGAAATGTAATGTATAACGAAACAATAATCGTATTGTTATAATTAATTGTTGCAGGAATTACTACTACAACAGTGCAAAAATGTTGTAATATGTATTACTACAACGGTGGAAAAAAGTTGTAAAATATACATATTACAACGGTGTTGCAACAGTGTAAAAATGTTGTAAAAGATATGAGTCTATTACAACTTCTTAATACACGACGGTTTGCCCACCGTTGTAAAATGTATATTACAACGGTGTTCCACCGTTGTAATAAGGTCATTTTGTTGTAGTGAAGTCTAGGACTGGACGTAGGACGGTGCTCCGAACCTGTATAAAAATCTCTGGTGTGTTTTTACTATTTTTACTGCATTTACTGTTATCTGTGATTTGTTGTTATTTCATACTTAAGTGTTATACACCATATTACACGATCCTTGTATACTACACTAGCACGTACACATTTTCATTTGGTATCAGAGCACAATCGTCATATAACCGTAGCACAGTTATTTGATATATTCTAGTAATATGGCAAATAACCCTAGTTCTAGCACTCAAAACACCACTTACACGGAAGGTCAATCAACACAAAGACCTCTATTCTTCAATGGCCTTAATTATAGCTATTGGCAACATGTATGTCGTTTTACATGCAGTCAAATAGCGATGATGCTACACAAAAAGAAATAGTGAATCCAACAACTGAATATTCAGAATGGACCCAGGCTGAGAAAACGGCAACAGCCGTATATGCAAAAGCAATAAATATGTTGTTTTGTGCATTAGACCAAAATGAATATAACCGTGTTAGTATCTGTACCACTGCATATCAAATTTGGCAAACGCTAAAAATCACTCATGAAGGTACTAACAAGGTTAAACAATCCAAAATAGCCACGCTGAAAAGTCAGTTTCAAAATTTCACAATGAAACTAAATGTAACAATCATTGATCTGTATTCACGGTTTCAAACTATTCATCATGCACTTATTGGATTAGGATAAAAATATTTAGATTTTGATGTTGTCTCGACAGTCCTACATTCTCTTACTAGTGAATGGGAAGGAAAAGTATTAGCGATTGAAGAAGCTAATGAACCTTCTGTCATGAAACTAGATGAATTGTGTAACAACTGGAAATTCCGCTCGATCCGAATCGATCGCTAAACCGACCAAGACCGTTCGAAACCCCTGATTGTTTTGAGAACACGACGAATCAGGACACAAACAGAAGAACATTTCATTGCTTATTACAACAATTCCATCAGAATACAAGAATATACTGAGTATGAATAAATATTACACATCATAAAATATCAGAGATTTAAATTACATTACATAGCAGCGGAAAATAATACAAAACACAACTGGAAGTAATATACGGATACAGAGCTTTCCGAATATCGCTTCAGCTATAAATCAGGATCATGTGAATATAAATCTACAAAACCAAAACTACTAGCTGTCCGTGTCAAAATAAGGGCACCCAGAGTTTAGGTTAAAACAATAAACTCTAGGTCAGTCATGTGACTGGTGTGAGAACTAAAACAGTTATTTAAAGCTTTACTTTAAATCAGATATATTAAGGGACCACGCCGTATAACACAGAATGTGTTTCCTCCCAAGAATACCAGTGCATATAACAAAACAGCGTAATGCTTTTTTGCAAAAATGAAGCTATTATAAGACCCAGGTCCCATCACACATTGCAACACAAGCCGGAGGATAGGGTTTTCCCTTATAATAGCCAAATATACTTGGTAAGTTTTAAACAAATCATTTGATACTATTATAAGTGCATAGTGTATAAAACAACTTCAAATATAAATGTATCAATCCTAGACGGCATGGGTACCATATATCATGTCGCCATACTAGGCTCTACAATCAAAACCGCAAAGTCACGTATTTGGAAATTGGATTTCCATCTGTGAACCAAGGCAAAAGATAGTCCTTACCGATTCGAGATCCTTTAGTCCGCCCCTCAGGCAAGTACTCAGTCAAGCCTTTGGATCGTCAGGGCCGGTCCACCGATGTGGATTAAAATGCCTGAACACTGCATTTCCCCGCCCTTTGGGGCGTAAATGAGTCCAATGACTCCATCGGCTCCACACAGTCACCGATATATCTGAGGCGCTCGCAACCCAACAACCACATAAGTCAAACTCGTCAGGGCATGTCAAACCACTGACGCCACTTCTAACTAGAAAGAAACGCATGTCCTCCCTGATGTCCTCTCCCGTTTCTGGTTCACAACCGGGGTGTGAGGCTCGCGAATCAACGCTATACAAAGTTGTGCCACACAGGTTGTGCTTTGATCATCAACCACAAAACTCTGCTTTTCAATAGAAGTCTTGATCATTTGCATCTTAGCATGCCACACAGGCAGACCACTCCATGCAACCGATATCCATCAATCACACAGAATGATATCCAATGTCAGACACACTGTCCATTTACAAGTCCGTTCTGGGTCTGAACGAAACCAGAGGCACCTTGTACCTCGCATATCCATCGATCTCCAAGTACGTCTGGACAACCACTAACTGATTCCCTCCTCTTGGGTGTACGGCCCAATCAAGATCATCAGTAATCACCCAAACGACGTGAAGACCTCCGGTCTTCAACCACCATCTTCACCTTCGACTTATCGTCGTATCAGTTATTCAGAATAGGATAAACCCGGTCTTTCCGAATAACTCACATATATAATAAACAAGTGTTACACAAACACAACATACGCCTCATTCCAATTCATCAGTCACTAACCGTAAATTAGTAAGGGAACAATTCCCCAAATATTGACCCCGAAGGCCAAAACCAACATCAGATTAATACCCAGGAAACCATTCATCTTAACTAATCTTCAGTTAATTGCTAAATTTCACATTCTTAGGGAGAGGTTCCCATTAATTTTATCAAAGATAAATTCCTTAAATTTATTCTTTAATCTTCTTTTGAATATCAATTCAAACCAAATTATGGTTTATCCAAACTAGCTGGGATTAACGAACCTTACCGAAGTAATCATTTGTTTTAATTTCCCAATCCCAACCTATTCATCCCATGAAGTAAAACTGGTAATACTTCATATCTAACACCACGGTGTTATCGGTAAATTCAATTACCATTTCACGTTCAAATCTAATTAAAGATTTAACTATCGCCTGGAGCAAAACTTGTGATACTCCATTCTCGTCGTTATTATTTAAAATAATTCATTTTAAATATTCAGAATTCGTCAAAATTGCCTAAATAAAAATTTTAAATTGGCTCGGATTTCCGGGTTTTTACAAATTGATAGGAAATCTAATGTTCTATGAAGCTAATTTGCAGGCTAGAAAAGAACAGAAAGAAGAAAAGAAAAATGTAGCATTTCATGTTGGAAAAGATGAAGATGAATCAGAATCTGAAGATAAAGACTTAGCTTTTATGGCAAAAGGTTTCAAAAAATTCCTGAAACAACGAAAAGCTAGTCGATATAACAAAAGGAAATCTGGTTCAAATAAACCATCATCATTAGTTGCAGAATGTTTTAACTGCCATAAAAAGGGGCACATGCACAAAGATTGTCCGGAGCAAAAAAAGAAGTCAGAAAATGACAAGTTCAAATACAAGAAGGGTAAATCAAAGAAACGAGCTTTCTCAGTTACATGGGATGATTCAGACTCGTCTTCATTAGAAAGTGAAAGTGGTTCAGAAAATGAACAAGCAAATGTTTGTTTCATGGCAACAGAAGATGAGGTACAAATTCCTACATTTGAAGAAGTTCTTGATATTAATGCCGAATTAATAGTTAAATTTAAAAAAATGAAACGATAATGGAATGAAGCCAAAGCAGATTTAAGTAGAGCAGAGTTTGAATGAGATATGTTAAATGACGAGAAGAAAATATTAGAAGAAGAACTTGAAAAAGTCCAAGAATCATCATCTAATATTGATTCTCAACTATCTCTTTTGAGTTAAGAAATTGAAACTCAAAAAGAGAAAAATGATGCTCTCACTACTGAAAATCATGAGCTTAAGGCAAAAGTCAAAATTCTGGACCTAGAAAAAGCTAGTTTACAAACCAAGTTGGATAATATTACTCAAAATGTTTCTAACTTCAATAAAGGTCGAGAAAATTTGATAAAAATCATTGAAAGTTCACAATCTGCTTCAAATAAACAAGGCTTGGGATATAAGAAAACAAGAAAACCAGAAACATCTTGGTTTCAAAAAGAAAAATGTAAAACAAAATAAAGCTAAAAAAAATCTTAGTTTGTTATATTCCAAACCAAAACCAGTTGTGAAGTTTCAAGAGAAAAATGTCAAGACTATCAAGATATGGGTTCTTAAAACAAATAATAAATTGATTAGGAGCAAATATATTCAGCATTTTATGAATATTGTGCATTTTAATTCTAATTATGTATATAAAAGGGATACCGGACCCATATGGGTTTGGACTCCTAAGACCTAACTCTTAGGACACTATATAAAGGTGGGTACCATGGACTTAATTTTATTTTTTTGCAGGTCCCACTTAAGAAAATAGGAAAGTAGATATTGGACAGTGCTTGCTCGAAGCACATGACTGGATACAAGAGCTTATTGACAAATATTACTTACTCAGATGGTGGCTCTGTCACTTTTGGAGATAATTCAAAAGGCTATATCATCGGCAAAGGCGATGTGAGCAATTGCTTTAATTTTTACAAGCACAAATTCTGGGGAGACTATATATAGAGGGAGATTCAGAGATATATTGTCATCAATCAAGAAGGGGGAGAATGTTGAGTCAAGGAGTTTTGATTTATGCCAAAGAGATACGCGACAATCGACAAAAAGGCAATTTTCATTGGTTAAGGAAATAAGGAGCTACATATGGTATTATTCAAAAAGAGGTTGATTATTTGGTATGATAATAGTGTTCATTAATGTTAAAATCTATCCTTAAATAATCAATATATATATATGTATATATTTGTGTATATATATGCACATTAATTGTGCAAATTGGGCATAACCGGTCGACCGTCCAAATCGGACCAGTCGACCGTTTTTACATAGTTTGCACAATAAATGTACACACATACACACATAACGTATATATATTTAAATTCCTGTCTACTGGTTCATTTTGACATGTCGACCGTTTTTAAACAAAAGCAACTATTCGAATAGTCACTTCCATTTTTTCAAGAGTTACTTCTTTTCCTTTTCACCAATGATCATATCCATTGTTTGTAACTCTTTGCTAATGGTTACAACTGTTTATCTTCTATATAAACATCTTGAAATCATCATTTCAATTCACCAATTCTTTCTATCTAATCTCTATACTATTGATTTCATTCTTGAACTCTCAAGTACTCAAACGCTCATATTCTTCACAATATCGTTCTTGAATCCTAGAATTTATATATATTATTCTTTTGATTCAATACGATATCATCTTTCAAAATCTTCATAAACACAAATACTATTTGAGGATAAGATTATAGGAAGGTTGTACAAGAATTGACAAATTTGTGTTATTAAGAACACACATTGTCAACTACAGAGTATATTCATCTTTGTTGAAGTCCTCCGTGTTGTAAGAGGCAAGTAGTGAAGTCCTCCGTGTTGTAAGAGGCAAGTGTTGAAGTCCTCGTGTTGTTAGAGGCATGAAATTCCCGTTCGGCTGCACAGGTGTTGTAAACCTGTTCCTCCGGGAGAAGCGAGGTTGTTGTTAGTGAAAATCCAGATAGAAGTCTGGGATTGGACGTAGGACGGTGCTCCGAACCAATATAAAAATCTCTAGTGTGATTTTTCTATTTTTACTGCATTTACTATTATCTATGATTTGCTATTATTTCATACTTAAGTGTTATACACCATATTACATGATCCTTGTGTACTACACTAGGACGTAAACATTTTCAGACTGCCCGTACAAATTTGGGCACCCAAGAGTTTAGGGTAAAACAAAATAAAATAAACTCTGGGTCAGTCATGGGACTGGTGTGAGTAATTTCCAACCATTTGTGTAACTTTTAAAATCCTTTTAAAAGAAAGAATAATCATAAGACCAATCCACACATAAACACGGATGATTTTTACCTTATGATAACTCAAAACATTCTTTTAAAATCCATACTCTTCTGATATTATAATAATGTCTAAATCAAATAAATAGTAATCTAGTTGAATGCTTTCATCTCACGTTCCACCTATATAATATATAATCAAAAACCGCATATGCTTATTGGGTAATGGATTCCAACCAGCAAGGTATGGGACCACCTTCCGGCAGTATATCTCTAGAGAGGAATACACCGGGTTCAACAAGAACATCTTGTAACCCAGGCTAAACATGACCGGCCACTCATTTCGCTTGAGTGTACCAAATGTTTTATCACCAATGGTTAGGATCAACAACCGTTTCCCGAAAGGGACAACATCAAAATAGTTTAAAGAAGTAAATTGAATTTCTCTAGATCAGGTGACAATACACCCTAATTGGGAGCTACCTACTTAGCCATGCCACGTACCCGATTTTTACCATTTCCTGGTTGTGAGGCTTGAGGCCACACTTATCTCTGACAAATCACACATTTATTCACTTTGAATGTCACATCGTCATACCCACCAAATCACAAATTGATTTCTCCAAAAATACCACGGGTATACAACTAAGAGAAACGAATTCCTTCGCCGCCAAACGTAAATACATTTAAAGAGATCAACTTACTGATCTATTAAATATACTCTGTCAGACATTTTTCCATACAGGTTATCCTGGGACTGGACAAACCGAAGGTACTATTTTGTAAACCCATCTTAGGAAATTTCTCCTAAGATTTTCCAGGACAACCCTTGTATAAACTTCGTCTTCAATTATCTTCATTATAGTTGATTCGCAACGTTAGTGCCCATACGGAGGGGTTTTCACATAATAAATATGATCCCAGTCTCTCTATATCGACAACGGAAAAATGGTCAAAACTTTGATAGTCGGTTATTTAACTATCAAAGGAAAACATCCGTACACACAATAATCTTATTTCCAAATGGAAATTTTATCGATCAATCATTATTCAACGTTTTTCCCTTTTAAATTAATTTATCATTAATTTATTCATTCCCCATTTCCCATTTCCATATATACATAAATTTTTATTTTCTAAATTAAGAAAATGTACGTCATTAACATTGGGAAAACATTTCCATTTCTTTTTCACATATCGTTATATTCCCACATCTATCCGTCTCTAACTGTAAACCAGTATGAGAACAATTCCCTGAATATCAACCCTGACGGTCGAAACCAACATCAGATTGATACTCAGGAAATCATTCAACTTAACTAATCTCCAATCAGTTCCAAATTTCCTTAACTCCGTTTCTTAACTTCCTATCAAATCATTGCTTATGCAACTCTCGGATTCAGTTTACGAATCTAATTCTTTTATAAAAAATATTGGTTATAACGATAACGTTATAATCCCTACTTTCGAAATATCTAACTTCAAAATATAACTTTTATTCATTAATTTGAATAAATAATAATTAATTAATTTATTAAATAAATAAATCTTGATTTAAAAACCGAAAAGTAAATAGTACTTTCCTACATTCGATATAGTTGTAACAACCCGGAAAATCTGAGCCAATTTAAATTTTTTAATTTGGCTATTTTAGTGAATTTTAAATATTTAAAATAATTATTTTAAATAATAGCGATGAAAAGTAAGTTTGAATCGATGTTTGAAAATAAATATAATTAATTTTAATTATAAACAAGGCCTGAAATGGCGCGGTAGTTTCAAAATTTGAATTCAAACTTTGACTGACTGTATCGGGTGCAAAACAAAACGGATTTTAGCAAAACCAAAAATATTTAAATCTGTTAGTGACTATCTTTCTAACGAATCTGAAAAATCGAAGTTTCATAGCAGGAATCAAAAGTAATGGCCAAATGAATTTTCAGAAAGGTCGCTATAGAGTTTATATAGCCCGGGAAAATGGTTATTTTGCAAACGACCTCAGAATTCGACGAAACCACTTTTGTTGGATCTGGGATGTCAAATTATTGATAGGTTTCAAATTTCATAATTTTTGAAGTTAGTATGTGAGCGTGGCAAAGGAAAATGTGTTTGGTCGATTTTTGTTAAATTGGATCAACCAAAAAAGGGCCATTTTTCAAACGGTCTCAGAATTAGACGAAACTAGTTTTGTTGGGACCGTATCGTCAAAACATAACTAGATTTATTTTTCGGGAATTTTTGGGATCAGTATGTGGCCCCGACAAATTGAAATGTACGTTCAAATTAAATATTGAATGTTTTATATTTTAATTTGGAGGAAAACTGACTGAAACAGTCTAATGGGCCTTTGAAACATATCCCATTGTGTTCGGAATGGGGGTATTTAGCAAGGGACGACAGTCGTTGGGTTTGGATTGGAGTTCGTATGAGATAAGGGGTATTTTTGGATTTTTAAAATATATAAATATAAAAAAAATTATATTGGCCAGCTCACTCTCTCTCTCCCCCGACATTCTCTCTCCCCGATCGACTCACGGTGGAAAAGAACACCCCCCCTTCTCTCTTGATTTCTGGCCAATCCACTCAATAAAATTCAAGGCCGATGTTGAGGATTCTGTAGAGCTTCTCCCCCGCTTCAAATCAGTACCAAGAGCACCCCCTCTCGTCAAGTAAATCATGAGATCCAAGCCTCCAAAGTCGGAGCCTTTCAACCGCCGCCGGCAGCACTTGGAGCCACCGAGTGGGCCCACTCTCCCAAGCGCCTGAGCGCCACTCCTCCCCCTTCGACGCTGCATAGCCCGATCCTCTTCCTACTTCACAGATTTGAAGTTAAATCGAAACCTAGTTTCGATCAATTTGCTGAGGTAATCAGCTTTGTTAATTTAAAATAGTTTTAACACTTTAAAACCGTTACAAACTTCTAAAAATCATATCTTTTTGCTATGTGGTCGAATTCCAGTGAAACAAGAGACAGTGGACTCATGCGGACGTCTTCTACATTTTAGAAGAGACCAGATATTTTTCTGAGCCTTCTGCAATTTTTGGTGGAGTGGAACCCAATGTGAGATTTTTGGGTTATAAATGATATGGAATCAACGATGTATAAGTTATATAGTCAAAGTATGAGTTATATAAGCGTTGTACACCACATGTATAAGCGTTGTATAAGTTGTATGTTCGATGTATAAGTTATATATGCGTTATAAAAATGATATGTGCATTGAAATAAATTGAAATGATATTGAAATGAAATCGAAATATAGTTATATACGTGTGTGTATATATATATATATACTCCCCTCGTCCACAGACCATGGACGATATATATTGGTTTTGATATTTTTTGGATTATTTGTTGATGTGAAAATTGGGTGAATATCATGAATGGTTGGTTTGAAATGATTGATTGTGATTGGAAATCCCAATAGGATTAGTATATGGGAAAATTCGTCTGCTGTTAGATCAAAATTTGGACCTAACACCCAAATCTTTCTAATTCTTAGAAAATTTTAATTGGAGAATAAGGAAAAAGTAGAAAACACACAGAATTTATAGTGGTTCGGCGTTAACGAGTCTACGTCCACTTTATATGTTGTCTATTATACTTTGAATGCTAGTACAATCAATTATCTCTCTCAAACTCACTCTTACAATTGTGATTTCTCTCAGTAATCTCGTAGTCAAACTGACAAGAAATGGTGGTATGACAATAATGGCGGAATCAGTACTCAATATTGCCTAAAGATCCTGAAAAATGCCAGGCTCTGGGCTATTTATAGCTGATTTTGTCAGGCGGTTCGCGGTCACACGTGGCACGAATCCCGAGAATATCGGATCGTATCGCAGCCGATGAAGAATTAGTCAAATTAGCCATTGTGGACAGGTGTCGCGATCCCCTTGAATATCGGATCGAGCAAAGGGGGAGAATCAGTCAAAATGACAGTTGGGGACACGTGTCGCTGGATCCGTGCATCTCGGATCGCCGAAGACTAGCTCGTGCTTGAACGGGTCAGAGGCTTCGTCGTGCATCAGGGGATCGGATCGGTCTGTACTGGGCAGTAGTGTATGTACGGATCGAGTCGCATAGAAGTGGTCGTATCGCTGGTGTAATGGGGGCGATCCGATGACGGGCGATCCGATGAGGGGTGATCCTCTGGTGCGATCCTTTCCTTCATGTACTTAGGGAACGTAGTTTCATACTTTCCTCTTGTGAGTGAACCTGGGTGGCTTGGTCAAAAAGCTAGCCAACATTTTGCCCCCTCGAAGTATGTTTCATTGATGATGGAACATGCTTTGAAACTGTAAAAATGTCTTTTCATAAAGAGATGCAAATCAATGGACAATTCTTTTTCTGGGATCTTTCAGAGTCTTCATCATCGAATCTTTCAGGTGCATCTTTGAATTTTCATTTCTGTCGGTCATTTATCGATTCGGATCGCATGCGCGAGTCGCAGTCCGTTAGCGAGTCATTCGCCTCGTCCTTTTGTGAGCACTTGGGCCTCTTCACGGAACGGAACGAGGTGAGCTTCTCTTCGAGACGTGGTGGGCTTTTGGTTCGTGGCCCATCTATTTTCGTGGATCGAATAAGACAAAAAAGGGGAGACAAACGGTCGCCCTTTTGTCTATATAAATCGACCCTCACCTTCATTCTCCTCTTCTTCTTTCTTTGTTCACAGCCGCCGCCAATTTTTCTGAGAGAAAACTCTAACTTTGATTTTCGAATTTCCAACCAATCTCAAACTTTAAAAAGGTAATTAAACTGCTTTTCTTTAGTTTCTAGCTTGTTCGCACTGATTCAAAGAGGGGAGATAGCGGAAATTCGTAGGATTCGATGATAGTGAACACGAGAGTGCCTGGTGCGAAGAGGAGAGTTGAGGAAGAAGAAGGAAGGGATGACCAGGTCGGTTCGTGGAAAGTTGATTTGGCTAGTGGATCGGATCGCGGAAATGGCAAAGCTACGATTCGTGGGGAACTAGGCGTAAGTGTCGGATCGCGGAGATACCAGAGCTTCGGATCTTGGAGGATGGGGGGCGATGCGGATCGCCAAGATACCATCGCGATCCGTTCAGGATGAATTGGTGAGCCTCACGGTTCGAAGCTTTTTCATGACCTAATACCCTTCCGCGTATCGAGTCCTTCACCACGATCCGTCCACATGTCGCGATCCGAACCTGTCCTGCGATCCGACTGACGAACGATCGGATGTACACGCTGACTAAATAGCATGATGCAACTCTAACAAATCGATGAACAGTTAGGTTAGAGCTCTTGAGACGAACATTCCAGATCGAACAAATGCATAATCTATCAACCGAAAGATGACCAATGTCTGGATGATTTTATTGATCCTTGTACTTTTCTTTAATGCATGTACAAGGACACACACCGTCACTTGCACACACAGGGGACGGGTAGTTTTAATCTCATTTCTCATGTTTTCTCGCCTAACAGTAATGTCGGATAATCATTCCTCTTCAAGATCCGTCACAGAAACGGAGTCCGAGGCTCCTGAGCAACACAACCCCGAGGTGCCTCCAATTAGCCCAGGGGGTGAAGATTCCGGATCCGAATATGAGGCAACAGAATCGGATCCGTCTGAAAGTACTTCACTTAGTGAAGAGTCTGAAGCAGACAGGCGAGCTCCTGATGAGATTCCTGGCGCGCTCGGGATAGAGAAATTTTCTGACTCTTTAGCATCTAAACTCGATGACATAAAGCTTAAAAGAATTTGCCTGAGACATGGGATCCCTTGGGATGATGTGAGGACACCCGTTAGCGAAGATAGATCCTACTTAGCTCCGGAAGGGTATATGGCAGTCAGCCGAACCATGTGCTTAGTAGGAGCTATTCCTCCGTTTCCTACAATCGTCATCGAGACCTTAAAACGACTGGGTATCGCTCCGATGCAGCTTCATCATAACGCCTATGCGTCTCTATACACCCTATATATTGCATACGCGGAGATCCTGCATACCGAACTCACATTTAGAGATTTAACATTCTTTTATCTTTTCAAGCATCATTCCTCGGCAACCCCAAATTTCTCTTTCTTTGAATCGGTGGCGAATAGGAAGGTTCTGTATGACGGATATAGCAATATAGGGGATCCCAAGTCTGATTGGTTCTATATAAAGAAACAGGCCGGGTGCTCAAGAAGATGACTTAAATCAAGTAAACTTTAATCTTTTGACTGAATATTTTGCTCAAGAAGCCGAAGCATTAACATCCCCCCTTTTTTTGTTTTAAGCAGATCACGCCTTCCCCAAGACGGAAGGCCCGTTATACAATAATCGATTGTCTATTCTTCTACAAAGCAGATCCGATTTTCTAAGGATCAAGAAGTGCATCACTGATGAAAATCTTCATAAGCATCGTCTTCTGGATATAAGATTTGGACTTGGTGCTGGCGGCAAACCCTACAAATACGTGCCCCCAACGGAGGGAGAGGGAACATCACGGGCAGCAGACACAACTAAATTCCGTAAGAGTCCTTCCCCGATAATCATCCAGGACGACGAGGACCTGAACACATACAGAGGAGATGAGGCCCGTGGTGACAAGTCCAAGAAAATCTCAGTCTCTCCGGGGGGTTTCCCCTCAAGGGCTTCTCCTCCGATCGAACCTGCTGCTCCCGATGATTTGACAGAAGAACAGCTATTCAAAGAGCTGAGCAAAATTCCTTTACCCGAAGATGTATACACAGAGGGGGACTTTGAAGGGGAGCCATTTTTCCCTGCTTCTGAGGGGACCACCGTTCCAATTAGAGGACAAGAAACTACTCAGATGAGCCTGACTTCAGGCCCGGGTCTGTTAGGGGGAATTATATGGGATGCACAAATCACACGCACTGCCTGACCCCACACTTTTATATCAACAATATTCAAAGTTTTAATATGCTCTTTTCTCTTTTGCAGGAAAGATGTCTCGTATGCGGTCTTATTCTTATCGTTCTCTTCGTGAAGGCACACCCAGTCTTCATCCGAGCACCGAGCGCTCTCGCGGCCCTTCTCACAAGCCTACTTCTTCGCAACCCCGGTCTCCATCAAAATCGACTTCTTGCAAGCTTCCCAGTTATCTGGTAGCTCCTACAGGGGAAAAAAAAACTTCCTAAAGAGTTGACTCCTCCGAAAGGTGCACCCTCTCACAGCAGGTCGTCAAAAAGGCACTACGAGCCTAAGGATAAAAGCAAGGATCCGATCAAAGATTCTGAGAAGGAAAGAAGTGACATTGTCCCTTCCAGCCAGCCAGAGTTAGCTGCCCCCGGGTCACGAGATTACATCCATGGTCCCGAGAATCAAGGTAGGCTGGAAAAGTTGCGGGAACAATTCCCCAACATCTTCTTCGAAAGGATGACGTTTGTTCCAGCCTTGGAACCAGTCCCTAGGAACTGGGATAATGAAGTCGTCGGGCACATTCGCCATGTAGCCAGGCAGTATGAAATGATGAAGAGACATGCGGTTAATCTTTCAGAAGTCATTCGAACGCTTGACATGGAAGCACATAGATCTAAAGTGAAAATTGATAACAACGAAAGGGCCAGGACAAAGATGGAGAAGGACTTGGAAGATGCTCAATCCCAACTCATCTTAGCGCAGAGAGATGCTGAAAATTATAAGATCGAATTGGAGAATGCTAAGAAGCGCTTTCATTCGGAACTTGACTCAAATAGCCAAGAGAAGATGGCCTTAAAGAAGGAGGTAAAAGATCTTAAAATGGCCAACATTGAGTTGAAGACAGCGCAAGGCCATTTTGAAGCTGAGAGAGCTGCCTGGGAGGCAGAAAAAGCAGGTTTGAGAGAAAGTTTAGCTTTGGCTGAAGCGGAAAAGGTGATCTTGAATGATCAAGTCGTGGATGCGGAGAGACGGGCGGCTCTCGCCGAAAAGAATGTTGAAAGTGCCATTGAAATGGCTACTTCTTCTAACAACAAGCTCCTCGAGAGAGAAAAGGATATTGAAGGGTTTGAAGAGATGATCTTTGACTTCCTGGGCCAAGTCCCCAAAACCCGCAACATCTCGTGGATCCTAGACTACCACGTTACTTTAGCCAATTTATGGGATGCCATCGTTGAGGGTGAGAAGCAGAGATTGGGAGTCGAAGAAATTGATGAAGATGAGCTGATGAAGACCATCCTCAGGGATAACGAGCCCGAGGATCTGGCAGAAGGTCGTCGTCTAATCCAAGTGGAAATGGAAAAGGAGAGGGCCCTGGCTAAGGGCAAAAGCAAGGCTGATGAAGGTTCGAGCTCAGCTGTGGATCCCAAGACCTCCGAAGTGGAGGAATACCATCCTGATGATCCATTAATCCCTTTGGGCCTAACTCCTGTGGTTGTTGGAGCTCCTGCAGCTAGCCTAGATGGAGGATCTGCGGAAGGTATCTCCCTTTTTTCCCCACAATTTGTTAAAGCAATTGTGAATTGTCGTCGTCTGGTAGAGCAACCAATTGAATTAGTAACATGTGTCCCCCATAATACAGGTGGCAAGCCTGTCGTTAAGGATGTGGAGCAAAGGAAAGAGGCGGAGAAGGTTGTCGTCTCGCCAGGTGCCGGTGTTGATATACCGAAGCAGGCTGAGGGTACAACAGCAGAGAAAGGCGTCCTGGCACCCAGTGCTGATGTTCCTAAGGATGATGAAACCATCGAGGCCTTGAAAGATATGGATGGGCGCCATGTAGAGGATGAGGAGGATATCATTAGCGCCAAAGAAACCGAAGACGATGACGACGAAACTTTGGCCAACAGAAAAGCTAGGCAGGAAAAGGAGATGACTTTGAAGAAGGTGGGACAAGAGCCTTTGAACATAGTCCCTATTGCGGAGTTTGATCCTAAAACTGGGATGGTTTTGAAACTCCAGCCCAAATCCATCAGCAGACAACTCCATTTTGCAAATCCTGATGATTTCCCAGCTTCCCTTACAGATAAAAGGAAGAGAAAGGAGGCGGAGAGGAATCTTCTGAAGAGTCGGACGTTCCTCTCATAGACAAGAGGAAGAGAAAGAAAGGTGATCAATCCGACGCTGACAAGGCGAAGCTAGAGAAACAGAAGCAGGAGAAGCGGTCAAAGCGTAAATAGAATATTGTCGCTCGTTTATATTTTGTCTTTAGGTTTCCCACTGGCCAGGAAATGTAATTATGAGACTGGCCCTCACTTTTGTTTTCTAGGTTGTTTTTCACTTTGTTGGCTTGCAGTATATAAATGAAAGTTTATCTCTTTTTGCATCATTGTGTACCTGCATTCAATAAACTTTTCATGCTTAGTCATAGATCATCTGATTATAACTACAAATCAGTCAAACAACAGAAAGAAAAATTTAAAAAATTTCGTGCTGCATTGCTGCATTAAAGTTCATGTGTATATGCATATGGCCCCCAATCAATCGTTAATGTAATGCTTAATTAGGGCTTATTAAAGATTGATTAGCATTATTCGCATGTTGCCCCCTATTTCTGAATATGGGGGACTTAGAACATTTCATAAGATGACTGTTCTTGTGGTACTGAATTTCTGACATCTCTCGGTGCTTAATCATAGGCCCTTTTATACTCTCCTGGCAGCTGCCGAGGATAGAGTTCGAATTCAATAGTTCAGTCGCTCCCTGTCCCTTCAGCGGGGAAGAAGCTCTTTCTCAGCGCTCAATCGAAGATGCTTTTATACTCTCTCTCTGCTCTGGAGAGTTAGAGTTCGAGCTCAGCAGTTCAATCGCTCCCCGATCCTTCAGCGGGGCAAGAGCTCTTTCTCAGCGCTCTGTCGGAGACGCTTTTATACTCTCTCTCTGCTCTAGAGAGTTAGAGTTCGAGCTCAGCAGTTCAATCGCTCCCCGATCCTTCATCGGGGCAAGAGCTCTTTCTCAGCGCTCTGTCGGAGACGCTTTTATACTCTCTCTCTGCTCTGGAGAGTTAGAGTTCGAGCTCAGCAGTTCAATCGCTCCCCAATCCTTCAGCGGGGCAAAAGCTCTTTCTCAACGCTCAATCGGAGACGCTTTTATACTCTCCTGGCGGTCGCCGAGGTTAGAGTTCCGTCACGGCGGTTCCGATCATGGTACATCGCCATGACCTATGGACATCGCCTTCATATCTGTTATCCTCAGAATTTTGACTGGTGATTACATTCCATTCTAATGGATGACACCTATAATTATATGCTTCTGGGATCGTTGCATGATTCACAGCAATTTCCATAAAAATAGAAAGATAAATAATGCAATAAAGGTAAACGACACACAATATTTTTATAGTGGTTCGGTCGAATCATGACCTACGTCCACTTTATAATTTTTTGCTTTAAGGAATCAGACTATTCTAGGCAAGTCGTGCCTTGTACATGGTTCTCAACAAAGCAAAAGAACAGATTTGAAATTTTTATGTTAAGTATGGCCGTAAATGTTGGGCATTCCACACTCTGGGGATTTCCTTTCCATCTACGGTTGCCAGCTTGAAGGTTCCATTATCAAGCTTGCTCAGAATGGAGTACGGTCCTTCCCACTTCGCACCCATATGAGTTGGGGGTGGAAAGACACGCTTCAGAACCAAGTCTCCGGGTTCCAAGGTTCGGGCTCGAACCTTTTTGTTGTAGTATCGAACGGCCTGTTGTTTGCACCTCAAGGCACGCAGGTCTGCTTCATCCCTCTTCTCTTCGATCATATCCAGGGATTCAAGGAGCAATTCGTTATTAGTCATCGGATCGTAATAAGTCACTCGGTGAGAAGGTACTTTTATCTCAACCGGGATGACTGCTTCTGCTCCAAAAGCAAGGGAGAAGGGGGTATGCCCTGTTGCCGATTTATACGTTGTCCTGTAGGCCCATAGTGCTAAGGGTAATTCATCGGCCCACATAGCTCTGGCTCGTTTCAGCCTTCTTTTCAGAATGGACTTAATCACTTTATTCGCCGCTTCAACTTGTCCGTTCGATAGCGGGTGCGCCACAGAGGTGTATCGTTTCTCAGTGTGGTATTTCTGGCAGAAGTTTCTGAATTCATTGCTATCGAACTGAGTTCCGTTATCAGTTATAACAATCTTTGGAATCCCAAATTGGCAGATGATGTTTCTAACGACAAAATTGATCACTTGTTTGGTTGTGATTGTAGTCAGTGGTTCAGCCTCGACCCACTTAGTGAAATAATCTACGGCTACAATAGCGAACTTTGCTCCGCCCCTAGCCATGGGGAGACTTCCGATGATATCAATTCCCCACATAGCGAAAGGCCATGGGCTCGTCATTGTTTTTAATTGATTAGGAGGGGCTCTAGGTATCTTTGAAAATCTCTGGCACGCATCACACCGTCGTGCGTATTTCGCCGCATCCTTGTTTATGGTAGGCCAGAAATAACCATGCCGCAACACCTTTTTCGCCAATGTTTTCCCTCCAGTGTGATCGCCGCATTCACCTTCGTGTACCTCCTGCAGCACACGCTTGATGTCATCGTGAGCTATACACCGAAGAAGGGGCATCGAAAATCCTTGTCTGTAAAGAACTCCGCCTTGCAGAACGTATCGGGCAACTTTACGAATTACTTTACGCCTCTCGCTTTTCTTGGTCGGAAGCGTTCCATTCATCAAGAAATTCTTTAGAGGGGTCATCCACGACTCCCTTTCCGGTTCCGCCTCTAGTACTGGATCAATTTCCATCTGATCTATACTAGGAGACCGAAGTACTTCAACGGGGGCTAGCCCGGTCTCTTCAGGATCGTCGGAACTAGCCATCTTTGCCAACTTATCCGCCTGCTAATTCTCTGACCGCGAAATGTGAGATATACTGTAGTGATCAAAGCCATTCAGCAACTCCTTCACTTTCTTCAAGTATAAAATCAATCTTGCACTTTTGGCTTGGAACTTTCCAGTAACCTGGTTCACAACTAACTTGGAGTCGCAAAAGATGTCTAGCTTTGTGATTTCTAACTCCTTTGCGATCCTTAGTCCAGCTATCAAGGCCTTATATTCGGAGTCGTTGTTGGTGGCGTGAAACTCCATCCGGATAGCATAGGATATCAATCGTTTCTCGGGAGTTTCAAGTACTACTCCAGCGCCGGATCTCTTGCCATTCCTAGCGCCATCAGTATACAATCTCCAGGCACTGGGGTCGACAAGTAATTTTGAGGGGTCAACTTCTTCGTTTGCTATATCCTCCTCCGGGACGGTAAACTCTGCTATGAAGTCGTCTATCACTTACCCCCGAATTGACCGTCGGGGCTGAAAGTTCAGATCAAATTGACTTAACTCAATGTTCCATTTGAGTAATCTTCCAGACGCCTCTGGTCTCTGTAGAACTTGCTTGAGTGGATGATCAGTGTATACGGTAATGGGATGCGCCTGAAAATAATGTCGAAGTTTTCTAGAGGCGATCAATAAACTATACGCCGACTTTTCTATCCTTGGATAATTACGTTCTGCTACCGTCAATTTTTTGCTTACGTAATACACAGGTTTTTGGACCTTATCTTCTTCTCTTACCAACGCTGAGCTGATCGCGTGGGATGACACTGCCAAGTACACGAATAAGTCCTCGTGATCCATCGGCTTAGATAATATCGGAGGTTTCTCCAGGTGTCTCAGCAAGTTCTGAAACGCTTCTACGCAGTCGGGCGTCCATTTGAAGTGGCATTTTCCTCCCTTTATCAATTCGAAGAATGGGATGCATTTGTCCGTAGCCCTAGAGATAAATCTGCTTAGTGCGGCTACTTTTCATGCAAGGCTTTGCACATCCTTAATTTGCCTAGGTTCCTGAATGTCTCTGATTGCCGCGATCTGGTCTGGATTAAAATCAATCCCACAAGAACTGACGATGAACCCCAAGAATTTTCCGGAGGCGACACCGAATGAACATTTTGTTGGGTTGAGTTTCATCCCGTACTTTCGAAGAATGCCGAACATCTCTGCCAAGTCCGTAGTGTGATGGGAGGATTGCTTGGACTTAACCAACATGTCGTCAACGTATACTTCCATTGTTTTCCCGATCTGGTTATGGAACATTCTGTTCACTAGCCGTTGATATGTAGCGCCTGCGTTGTTCAAGCCAAAGGGCATTACTACATAGCAATATAATCCCAGATCCGTAATAAAACTAGTGTGTTCTTGATCTGGAACGTGCATTGGAATTTGGTTATATCCTAAATAAGCATCCATAAAGGATAGCAGTTCATGACCCGCCGTTGAGTGCACCAACTGATCGATCCTGGGTAACGGAAAGTTGTCTTTCGGGCAGGCTTTATTCAAATCCGAGAAATCGATACACGTTCGCCACTTCCCGTTGGCCTTCTTTACCAGGACTGGATTTGAAATCCAGTCTGGGTAGATTGAGTCTCTGATAAATCCATTACTTTTTAGCTTTCCAACTTCTTCTTTCAAGGCAGCGTACCTCTCTGGGCCCAGCATTCGCCTTTTTTATTTTACTGGAGGATGTTTAGGGTTAATGCTTAATGAATGGCTCATGATTGATGGAGATATCCCGCACATGTCTGCGTGGGTCCAACCAAATACATCCAAGTTATTTTTTAAGAAATTCGTCAGTTCTTTAGCTAGATTCGGATTTAACTGGGATCCAATCTTAAGGACCTTCTCTGGGTCACTATCATCGATCGGTATATCCACAGTTGTCTCGTTGGGAGTCGCCATTCTGCCCCCAGGTTCTTTGTCCTCTCTAGGATCTATATCCTCGGGCAACTCTCTGGGCGACTCTCCTACGGTTATCCTCTTTAGTTGCTATAAGGTCTCCGCCCTTGCGGGGGGAGAAGCGCCTTTGGTTTCTATGTCCCCTCCATTACGGAGTAACTTTAGCTCTGCGACATAACATGCTCGTGCGGCAACCTGATCTCCTCTGACAATACCAACGCCAGCTTCCGTGGGAAATTTCAATAATAAGCACCAGGGGGCTATACAGGCTCTAAACTTTGCGAGGGCCGGTCGACCCAAGAAGGCATTGTAGGGTGATTCGATATCCAAAACCACGAAGGGGAGGATTCTCACTCTTTGACGTTCTCCTTCCCCAAGCGTAACTGGTAACTCTACATAACCCATTGGAGCGGTGTATGCTCCGTTAAATCCACGGATCCATCCCTGACAGGGCTTCAAGTCTTTTATTTCGAGGTTCATCTGGTCAAATGTCCTTTTGAAAAGAATATTGACGAAACTCCCGTTATCCACCAAAACTTTATGAACAGTGGCCGGGCCAATAGGTACTGTGATTACAAATGGATCTTCAGTCGGAGCATGGACTCCAATGCTTTCTCGTTCGCGGAAAACGACATCGTCGGACATCATCTTTTGTTGCTTTATCGGGACGTTGTCCTCGGGGTTGCTACAGTCCCCTACCTCGAGGTGTTGCTTGGCTGCATTGACATACTGATCCAACGCCTTGGAACCGTGTCCGGAGAGATAAAGCCCTCCGATTACGGTATTGATAACAATGTCCTTTCCCTTTTGCTGGGCAGTTGGCCTGACAGTAGGTTGATTCTGGTTCTGATTTGGGGCCTGTACGGCTTTCCCCCTGTCTCTGGGCGTTACTCTGTATTCATCTAATTTTCCTTCTCGAAGGAGCCTCTCGACTACATCTCTTAGGTGACGGCATTCATTTGTCGAATGGCCATGAATCTGATGAAAGAGACAAAACTTCCCCGTTTCGCGTTCTTTCTCCGTCGACTCTCTGGGAGGTGGCCTCTTGTTTTGGCGGACGTTATACGAATTCATGAAGATATTTTCCAAAGTATCATTTATTGGCATATAATTCTCAAAAGCCCTGGGATGAGTCCTTCTCTGGGAGTCGTTCCCTCGATTCCTCTTCCGGTTGTTGCCGTTACTGTTATTATCATTGTTCCCTGATTGACGACCACCCCGATTCCGATTTCCGACATTCGACCTTCCCCGAGATGTCTCCTGTCTGCTTAATGGCGACATTGCTCTGGATTTCCTCTTTATCGGCCGTTTTTGCCTTTCGATTAGCATATACTTCCTCCCGGCGTAAATGTATGTTAGCTTTTTCGTAGAATAACTCTCTAGTATGGGGTGGCTTGCCGGCCAGGTATCTCCCGAATTCAGTGTCTTTATCTACTCCATCAATCAGAGCTGCGACAACGGTTGGCTCATGAGGATCCTTAACTTCAATAGCGGCCAGGTTAAAACGGTCTAGGTACACCCTCAAACTCTCGCCTGGTCGTTGCTTGACATGGAACAAGTCAATCACACTCTTTGTCTTTTGTGCGTAGATGCGGAACTGTTCCACGAACCTTTCACTCAACTCCCTAAAGCTGGAAATTGATCTTGCTGGTAAGCGAGTAAACCATAACAATGCTACATCCTCCAAGAATATGGGAAATGCTTTGCACTTGACAGCGTCAGAAGCTGCAGCAGCGGTCATTGACCAAGAATATCTCATCAGATGCTGGACAAGATCAGATCTACCCGCGTAACGGTTCATCTGTGGCATGTTGAAACGCCTCGGGAAAGTCGCATCTAAAATATCATCAGTGAAAGGGGTATGACTGCGGTCAATTCCCCAATCTTCATTCCGTTGTCCACGGCTATCTGCCAGAATTTGATGGATCATAGCTGCAACATTTGCACTGGTCAGCGGAGGTTCGGGGTCAGTGCTTCTTGCTCGGTGGGGTTCTCTAATCTCTCTTCCGGGAGCAGTCACAAAATCCGGGGCTCGGATTGGGCTTCGTTGCCCCCTATTACCGTGAGCATTTGCACGGCGACGGGGCTAAGGCAGTCTGTTCTGTACAGGGCTGTCCACATCTCGAGCTCTGGGACTTGCGGCGTGATCGTTCACATTACGGTTTGAGGGCCCTGCACCCAGTGCCTCTTCTTCTCGTGACGACAGGGTTCCAAATCGAAGCTGCTCTATATTTTCGGGTCTCTCATATGGTCGCCGCGGAGGTCTCGGCAATTCCTCTGACGAAGAAGAGTATCCTGGGGTGAGCGGACGAACTGGTGGCGTCCTTTGCCTTGCGAGATCATTAAGCCTTTTATCCATAGCGGTCAAATTTTGTCGTAGAACGGAGCTTTCCTGCCTTTGAGCAGCCAATTCATCAAACAATCTTTCCCACATTTCGGAAAAGCGAGAGAGATCCCCTTCAGTAACGGGAGCAGAAGGGTCATATTGATCATCATCACTTTCTCTTATGCGCAAAGAGCTTGAGCCAGGTCGAGCGGAGGGGCCAGGTCGGTAGGAGCGAGCCATAGGCTCCTTTCCAGGTCGATTTGTAGTCCGATCATCAATTCGGATCGCTGTGGATCGAGGATGGTGGCTCGCAGCGCCCCCTGGGATCGATTGGTGGTCACGGTACGCGGAGGATTCGAGGCGTTATCACGGGATCAGGTAACAACCCCTTCAGCAGTCCGGATCGCCTCGTCCTCGTCGACTCGGAGCGTGGCATCTTCATTGGGTCGGTTCGCCCCAGGCGGGGCGCCCCGCGATCCAACGATCCCTCATTGCCCAGCTCGTGCACACTTTCTTCAGCTGCTTCATTCACGATTTCGTTTGTTCGTGAAGCTCGTACTTCCTTAGACCTCTTTCCAGCCATGATATCAGATGTCGCTAGAATCTTCAAAAAACTGAATAGTGAAGTTTTAGGACTTTTTTCTCAGTGAAAGCACCAAAATGTTAGATCAAAATTTGGACCTAACAACCAAATCGTTCTAATTCTTAGAAAATTTTAATTGGAGAATAAGGAAAAAGTAGAAAACACACAGAATTTATAGTGGTTCGGCGTTAACGAGCCTACGTCCACTTTATATGTTGTCGATTATACTTTGAATGCTAGTACAATCAATTATCTCTCTCAAACTCACTCTTACAATTGTGATTTCTCTCAGTAATCTCGTAGTCAAACTGACAAGAAATGGTGGTATGACAATAATGGCGGAATCAGTACTCAATATTGCCAAAAGATCCTAAAAAATGCCAGGCTCTGGGCTATTTATAGCTGATTTTGTCAGGCGGTTCGCGGTCACACGTGGCACGAATCCCGAGAATATCGGATCGTATCGCAGCCGATGAAGAATTAGTCAAATTAGCCGTTGTGGACAGGTGTCGCGATCCCCTTGAATATAGGATCCAGCGACACGTGTCCCCAACTGTCATTTTGACTGATTCTCCCCCTTTGCTCGATCCGATATTCAAGGGGATCGCGACACCTGTCCACAACGACTAGTTTGACTAATTCTTCATCGGTTGCGATACGATCCGATATTCTCGGGATTCGTGCCACGTGTGACCGCGAACCGCCTGACAAAATCAGCTATAAATAGCCCAGAGCCTGGCATTTTTCAGGATCTTTTGGCAATATTGAGTACTGATTCCGCCATTATTGTCATACCACCATTTCTTGTCAGTTTGTCTACGAGATTACTGAGAGAAATCACAATTTTAAGAGTGAGTTTGAGAGAGATAATTGATTGTACTAGCATTCAAAGTATAATCGACAACTTATAAAATGGACGTAGGCTCGTTAACGCCGAACCACTATAAATTCTGTGTGTTTTCTACTTTTTCCTTATTCTCCAACTAAAAATTTCTAAGAATTAGAACGATTTGGGTGTTAGGTCCAAATTTTGATCTAACATCTGCGTACGAACTAGATATTGAAAATCCCCATTGTTAAAAGCTGCGAGGCTTTAAGGTAGAGCGAGGAGCCGTACTAGAGACGGTCCCGATTTTAACTACCCTGCCGTTATGCTGTCGAAATTTTCTGAAATATTTCTATGTTTGATTTATATTCATGTGTTGAATGTTGAAATTAAAGTCATGTGTTGAATGTGGAAACAAAATTCATGTGTTGAATGGAGTTCGTGTATTGAATAAATTCTTTGAAAGATAAAAATAACATTTTTATCATATATGTAGACTATATAAAACATTAGTGGTTTAAATAAATTGTTTTAACACCAAAAATAACATTTTTACCTTATATATAAAATATATAAAATAATCGTGTTTTGAAATAAATTGTTTTGCAATAAAAATCACAATTTTATTATATATATAAACTATAGAAAATATTCATGTGTTGAATGTTGAAATAAAATTCATGTGTTGAATAGAAATTCCTGTGTTGAAATAAAATAAACGAAATTTATGTGTTGAATATAAATTCATGTGTTGAAATAAAATTCATGTGTTGAAATAAATATTTGTTGGATAAAAATATCATTTTTATCAAATACATGAAGTGAAAATGGTTTTGAAGTCGAAGAATCGATTATATTTATATATATATATATATAAATATAATTAAAATATATCAAATAACGAAGCTGCAGTTCATGTTTTGAAACCGTGATTTCAAACGATTAGTGCGGGAGATCCGACCATCGGATTTTCCCGAAACCGAAACTGTTGGGTTCGCTTTGGAAATATCTTTCCAACGATACCCACTTTGTGAAAATCCAACGGTTGGATTGTCTGGAATGTTTAATTCAAATCTGAAGAAAAACAGCGCTAGAATCGATTATATATATATATATATATGTAATTCAATTAAATCGAATAACGACGCTGCAGTTCGTATTTTGAAATCGAAACTTCAAACGAGTGTACCGGGAGATCCGACCGCCGGATTTTCCCAAAACTGAAATCGTTGGATTCGTTTCGAAAAGATCTTTCTAATGATATAAAATTTGTGAAGATCCAACGGTTAGATTTTCAGATATGTGTAAATCAAATCTGAAGAAAAACAGCGCCACGACCGCGTTATGGCCTGAAGCGTCGTTTGATTGAATTGGCTATTTTTAAATAAATAAAAATAGCGATAAATCGTGATAAAATATTATAAACGATATGGAATGGAAATAAACTGAATTTACCCAGTTTAGTGGATATTTGATGGTTGAATGTGTTTTGCGTGAACTATTATCGAATAATTTAACCATTGAAATGAATTGATTTAAATTCTAAATATACGTGAATTATTTGAAAAGGCCGAGTAAAATCTCATTTCAAATAATTGATCGGCGATAAGAAGTCGATGATGAAGACGGTGGTTGAAGACCAGAGATCTTCACCTCGGTTGGATGATAACTGATGTCTTGATTGGGAGGCATCCCGAAATATAGATAATAAGTGGTGATCGTCCAGGCGTACTTGGAGATCGATGGATATGCGAGGTATGTCTTGCCTCCGGCTTCGTTCAGACCCAGAACGAACTTGCAAATGGACTGTGTGTCTGACATTGGATTTTGTTTTGTGCTGATTGATCTCTATTAAATATATATCTATTTAGCGGCGGAGAATTTATTCTCTTGCTTAACGCCCTTCTCTAAGACGTACGTGCTCAGAGATTATATATCTATAAAAATCAGTCGCATGGAGTGAATTGCCTGTGTGGCATGCACTAGTACAAAACTGCTTATTTGCGACGCCTTATTTGCGACGGTTTAGCTAAAAACAGTCGCACATACGGTTATGTGCGACTATTTTAACTACAAACCGTAGCAGATTGTCAGGAAAATTATGTACAAGGCAAATTTGCGATGGTTTTGTTTGAAAACATTAGCAAATATTTATAATTTGCGACGGTTATATATAAATCCGTGGCATATAGAATGAGGTTGGAATTAGTGAAGTTTCATTTTCTGCGTCGGGAAAATTATAAATTAGTCGCACATACCTTTTATTTGGGACCGTTACTTGCACCAGCTTTCACATTTGCTTAACCTAATTATTTTTCCAATCAAATCGATCGAATAAAATTAAATCATCAGTTGCTTCAATCGATCAAAATTTAATCTCCTCCATATTTCGATCGAACAAAATCACGGCATCCAAATCATCCACGTGGGATTTTAACGAAGAAGAAGGGTAGGCCTAAGGCATGAATACGCCTGAGAGTAGTAGGATTAGAACCACGCCTAAATCTAGATTTGAGGTTTGGTTTCTTATTCTTTTGTTTCTGAAGGGTTTTTAACGAATCTTTTGACTCGCGATGTTTTCTTGTTTCATTTTTTAAATGATTAAAGTGCAGTTTTCTTATCTTTATTTTATGAATTTTGCCAACTGGAATAGTGCGGTTTTCATCAATAGATTTAGTCAATACATTGGGATTTTGGGGGATTTGTGGTTTTTTCCTTTTTTTTGGGTGTGTATGTACCAAAGTAATACCAATTACTTTTTGGTATGTATATTTGTGAGCTTTTTGGTGTTAATAAATTCCAATTGTCATTATGCGATTAATATTTCCAATTAGGGCTTGGAAAATCTGAGGTGTAATTATTGTACCTGCAATTTAGGATGTTGTATTGATATATATGAATTTCAATAATTATTATTCTGATGCATACAGTGGTCTAAGAGAGTGAATTTATCAGTCTGAGAAGCTAAATTTGATCAGTTGGCGATTAGCATTTCCAATTAGATATAGGATAGTCTGAGGTGTGATGAGTATAATGGTAATCTGTGATGCTTTGCTTTGATAAAATGGCGACAGAAAGATTTGCGGTCCTGCTATGTGCTGAAGACTCAGAATACGTGAAGGAAATGTACGGTGGATATTTCAAGGTGTTTACAGAGTTTTTGAGGGAAGAAAGAAAGACGTGGGACATGTATCGAGTTGCAAAAGGTGAATTTCCACGTGCCGAGGAGGGGCAAGCGTATGATGGGTTTGTGATTACTAGTAGCTGTTATGATGCACATGGGGATGAGGAGTGGATTCATGAGCTGATTGATTTGTTGGATAGTTTGGATAGCTTGAAGAAGGTTCTTGGCACCTGTTTTGGACATCAGGTATCAATTTTTCTCTTTTAACTTGAACGCTGAGGTATAATGGTTTTTGACAATGCTTTAGATTTTGAGGTTTTTAGCTGTTTTTAGTGTGATATAACTAAATGACTTACTTTAATTTCTGCATCCTAACATATCAAATTAACATGGATATACTGTGAATGATTTTGATTAAATGGGTTGGCAATCCTTTATATTGCAAATTCTACCTTCATACCAATCATCATGCACTTGACATATTAACCATTAAACTTAAAACTTAAAATTAAATCATAATTTTGTAATCATTTTTATTTTATTTTTTAGTTTTCACCATTATTTTTAGTATAACAAATGCATAAGCTTGAAAGGAGCAATAAAACGAACGTTTTTTTCTTTATCCCCTTTTAGGAATTAATATTATGTATTTAAATCTTGGTTTCATTAAGATTGTAAGTCGTATTTGCATAGTCTGGAGTATTAAAACTATTCTCGGTTGGTTTTGGTTAAATGTTAGAAATATGCTATCAAAATAGTTGAGCTATGTTTTTTAGCTTAACGTCCAACTGTCCTAGTGCCTGTTAAGTGTCATGTCATTTTACCTCCTGCTTATATTTTTGTTGCCACTTATGTTCTCTTCTATTTTTCGAAATTTTAATGGTGAACACCTCACGTTGTCTTCCTATACCATATTGGGAAAATACTAGCTGATCTAAAATCATCTATTTTTTTCTGATTGAACTCTACTATTTCGTTATAGTTTTCTTTCATGCTTTTGTGCTTAAGTTTTTCTTTTGTTGCCATGTTCATTTATTTTAATCTTTTAACAAGTTAGCTGGCTTTTTACATAGATGCTGAGACTATCTCATCTTTGGACATTCATGACTTTGAGCTTGATGATATTTGTTTTTTAGGTGTTACGTCCTTTTCACATCCACATTACATTTGTGTTATCATTGTTATAGCCCATCGCTCAGTATCATATAGTAAAGCATGATCACGTCTTCCGTGTTAAACCTATCTACAAAAATACTACCTAACAAAATAACATTTTGTCCAACTCATCTTTGTTTATACTTCTTCACATCGGCCAAAGCTATTTATCTCTTGGTCTGAAGAATCCACAGGAGATTCAGAGTCTTGTTGAGTACACAAGGATATTCTTGGAAGCTCTGAAATTATTTATTGAGAAGCATGCCGAGGTTTGTACGAAATGTTTTAAGCTGTACATTTCACTTAATTTTTTGGTCGCAAACTGCTATGAACTGCTGTCATTCCTTATTTCTATATCAGGACATTGGTAATCTTACTTTTGATAAAGATGATCAGTTGGCTGTAGAGTTTGTCACTGCTGCTGCAAATATTAGAGAATCTTCCTTTGGGATACCCTTGCATAGTTTTTTTGAAGCCAAAGGTATTGCTGGAAACATTGTACATGCTGTCGCTACAACAAATGTGATCATTGCTGGTTTGATTGTGATCGAAGCAATGAAGGTGCTGAAAAACAATCTTTCTAATTATAGGTATTTTTCTTGTTTTGCAAGGTCCAGTTATGTCTTAGTGCACCAACCCATTTTCTTCTTCTTCTTTTTTCCTCACGAATTTCCTTATTTGACAAGGCTTTCCTCACACTTTTCAACTGACAGTGGATACGAGTTACCGAATTTATCTTGGGATTCTTTTTTTTTTCTTTTTTTTTTGGGGGTGGGGGGTGTTGTTTTGTTTTTGTTTCTCATTATGTCTTAGGATTTTCCATTCACCAGATGAACACAGTGCGGTTTCTGTTATAATTCGCTGCTTATGTTCAACAAAATCACCTGCTTCTTCATATGATTTTCCAGATATTCTTTGTGCAGTTTTTTTTTATTTGCAGAAGATTGAAGCAGCTTATAAGCTGCAGAAATGAGATCGGAGAACTCATAGGCTAACCGGGCTAATCCTTTAACTAAAACATTTATCATGTGCAGCTTCTCTCTTGCCAAACCTCCAGCAATCATGTGAAAAAATCTAAGCAGGTTTTCCTTTTGCCCACCCTGCTCTTCGTCTTCATATGCATGACCGATCTGAATTCGTAAGCTGTGTTTCTCGTTTTTCGATTAGCTTCTTTCAATGCAAGTATTATTTTGGTAAGAAAAGCACTTATGCTCTCCCTCTTCCCTTGGTCTGATGTATCCTTTGAAACAAAAAACTATTAAGTGGTACAGACTTTCAAGCCTGTGGCGTTTGGGTGAAAAATGACATGATTCGGTTGCTTCTATCATCAAATAAATAACCTCGTCTGCCTTATTGCCAATTAATGCTTCAGATTCTTTAAGCATTGTAGCAAGCGTTTTGTACGCCTTCTTCTGTAACTTACCATCGTTATCCTGAAACAGAGATTTAATGGCAGTGAATAACAAGTCAGTTTCTTCCTTATTCGCACTTGGTAGGAGAGAGACAGCTAGATCGAGTAACAAGCCATGTGAATGCGAAAGAGATGCATCATTCGATGATTGGTCATCGATTTGCATGTCACTGGATTGCTGATTTGCTTGGCTGGCTCATGAATATAACAGAAATATATGGAAGTTGTACGCTAAGCTCATGCAAACGTCGACAACGAAGATTAGAGCACGTATGTAAATGATTAGCATTTTAAATAGCCACTGAAAGAATCTATTTTAAGCATTTATTTTAGTTCAGAATGTAATATATAAGACATGATAATTTGGTGACCCTTCCATAACTGCAGCTGTATTTTTGCCGGTACATCTTATCTCCAATGCATTTAAAGCAAATATATTTCTCAAATATACTAGATGCCAAGAAACCATAGTTTTGAACATGTAAAACATTGAGTCTGCATGGTTATTCGTTCGGATGAACTATTGAAATTCGTTAGTAACGATAATAACTTATTATTTAAATGTACACAGATGTGGTTAATTTTGCATCTTCCCGAATACCCAAATTTCTCGTTTTTGCTTTATCATCAAGGAGAATCTCATTGAAAGAAAAAGTGAGAGAAAAAAGAAAAGGAAAAAAAAGCCACTGTAGCCTATGGTTGTATATCCTAGGAAGGCGCAGCAAACCCATACGAGTTCCAACCCAACTGGAGTAATTATGGACCCCACTCTGTCCAGTCATATATTTCTGTTATATAGGAGCCAATCGCTTGTTCTTTTCTCTTTCCGTCATCTTCCTTCCGTCGACTTTCGTTTCACGTAAGCGTCAGCCTATAATGTTAGATTTCATTACACCCTTTTTATTTGCTGATTTCTTTTCCCATTCTATCTATGTCATTTGATACTTGTCTTCCTTGCTCTTATTTTAGGTTCTCATTCCCCTTTTCGTCCAGTATAAAATTGTTTAATTATATTGCCTTCTGGTTTTCATTGTTATTCTACCTATTTATTTCTCTACATTACTTTTACTCTATTGTTATTTTGTTTGTGGTTTAAAATTGAATCAACCATTCAAACAAAAAGTGTTGTTTCATTTATCAATAATATTCAAGGAAATTTTGACCTGTTTTCTTAATAGGTCTTGGATACAAATGTAAATTGACCGTTGAATTTTTATCCCATTCTTGCTAATCCTATTGAAGAAAAGTCACTACATTGGTATACTGTAATTTTTAAATGTACTGTAATGTATAAAAAAATTAGTGTTGCACGTAGTTCTTCCTTCCTATGTATTGCATTGACTTTTTATGTGATGTTTAGCTGCACTAATGAAGCTTTTGCACCATCTAATTTTGTTTTCTAATTGCATAATTAGTTATGGAAGCAAGCTCGTGAATGGTGGACTTCAAGCATCCTCCATTGTCTTTTGAAGACTTCAAGAATACATCGGATAATACCGGTAAAAGCTTTGAAGAATACGACCGGATAGCATTTAAATTTAGTTATGCCACATCTTTAGTGTAATGTTGCTTGGCTTTCTTTTCTGAAGCAGACAATTCATAATTAGGGATAACAGAGTCTTTGTCAAGAGCAGTTTTTTTCTATCGAATTAGAATCTGGAGGCTAGAATAGATAATCCCATGCAACTCGGGCTCTAGGGGAAGATTATGGCATAAAATTTTACACAGATCTTTGATCTGAGATGCAGTATCAACAAGGTATTCACAAAAGGCGAGCAACAATGGCCACAACTGATATGTAAGTCCTTCTGCATTTCGTGCTGAAAAGTCCCTTCCCTTAGCTTTAAATTTTTGGGATGATTCCCCTAGGATATTGACAGTATTGAATATATTTTCTAAGAAATATTTCAGTTGAGCATCTACAATATATCGCTTTAAAATAGGAAGGAGCTAGGTGTTGGATTCAGATGTTTCTTCCATACCCAGATTAAGAGGTAGAATACTCAGGAATATCTCAGGCCCCATAGCAGCAACAGCTGAACCAACAAATTCATGAAGCTTCTTTCTGAAAGGAAGGTTTTCATCTGGTAAATTCTGCAAATTTGCCAAACTTCAAACTGATTCCACCATAAGAAAAGATGAAGATTTTCTAAGCTTAGAGAACACCACTAAAAGAATCTGAAATGACATATCCCACACAGCATTGTACCGATTACCGAGAAGACCTTCAAAAGTAAAACATATCTTTTCAATGATGGTTGGAGCAGATTTTCTACTGCCCCCCTCGGCATTGAGTTTGATTTGCTCAACCCCCTATGCCACCATGCTTTCTTCGATGCAGTATGATATTAACCCTTTCATTGCCGCAGTTGAAGCAAATGCAGCCTTTTCATGCACACTTGCTAAAATATCACTTAGAGTATTGAATACAAGAGGAAGTTTGATAATACATGTTTTTCTGTTAAAATCATAAGCCTTTCTCATGCCATTATGTAACAGCCTTGCAATATATGCCATCTCATCTGCTGAGCATCCTTTTGAAGAAATGCATATCGATAGTGAGCACCGGAGATCTAACAATGCCTTTGAGGCAACCTCTGAAGAAGATCTGCAGCAAAAGTTTTGCAGCATTTCCATTATTGTCATTGTGACTACCGGTTGCCTGACTTCCGTCGGTGCCTTGCAGTTCTTCAAGACAGTGGTTGTGTATTTTGCTGTTAAGAGAGTGAGAGAAATTTTTAGAGCATTTGCGCCTTTTGGTCCTTCAAACTATGAGTAATTTTTGCTGTGTTTCTTCTAAGTCTCAAAGAACTGCAATCGGAAGAAAATCATTTACAGGTAACCTACATATTTGTGTTTTTCTTGCAATGTTTTTTCCCTCTATTTATTATATGTCCTAGTTCACTTATGATTTTATGTTAGCTTATATTATACATGCACTAGCTGAACTAATTTATTAATTATCTCTCATTTTCACTGTTTGTTCTGTTTATTTAGTGACTAAATGATATTAAATATGTTGTTCTTAAAAACAATTATTGGGACCAGCACTAGTGTCCTTGGTTAGGTGCATCGACTTTGGTATGAAATGTCACCGGTTCGATACTTATGTAGTGTGATTTGAACATATATTGACATACAATATATTGTATACTATATAAGACTTGGACTAATATGCACTTCCATCTAAGTACCAAGTTTCAAATAGAAACAAGTATTGACTTGTTGAAGTTTTTCACTTCAGAAATAACTATTTTGAGCTTTGCATATTCGGTTCCCTACCAGTTTTGACTTGCTAACAAGGTTAATATTCAAGTATAGAATGGTGAAGATGTAATCACAACATTACGAAATGGTACGGTAGCTGAAAATGCAGTTGCTTTGATGAACGAAAGGGGCTACTTAAATCGACGAAGATCATGCCATTGGTTGACTCCTAGGACCATGAAATTTGTGGCATTTCAAGTTCTCTCTTGAAGGAAGCAAAGGATTAACAATTTTGGAAGTTGCTGACAAAATTCAGGTGCCATTGGCTATATTTTTTGATCATCATTTGTCATCAGTCAGCCACGTGCTAAAAGAACTTCTATAGCAATACTGCATAACAAATCATTAATCTATGCAGTAGATAATATAATACATACAGTTCTCTCAAAAGGTCCATTTTTAGTTGATGGAGAAGAATCGTGCTTGAATAATTGTATACTATTTGTTCTGTTGTTATATTTCTTCTCATTAAAAAGGTTATCAAGATTTCTCCTTACCTTGTTTACATATTGGTCAAATATTACGTTTCACCTTTGTTAAGTTAATATCACTTGATTCTTTAATATCACCGACCTATCTTAACGTTTTGACTTTTACTTACATGCATCAAAACCTTTTATGTGAGTGTGGACATTGATGCACCATGTTTCAGCTGTAGTATGCTCTAACATAAAAATTGGTAGATAAACAAAGAGTAACAAGTGTTATTCATTAGGCCTTTATTAACAAGCTTTAACCACTAACAAATTATTTCCTTGGTCTTTGTGCTAATTTTCAGGAAATATTGAACTGGCGAGATTTTTTTCCAAACACCAGATGATAACATGCAACAATTATCAATGATTTCACATAAAATGTCATGACCTATGCAGACTATTATATTACGGTTCAGATTCAGTCAAGCAAATTGCTTCACGATGCTTGCTGGAATTGCTAACTGGGATCTCAGATCAGACAAGCACGCTAACTGGAAACAATTTTAAATGCTCAGTAAACCATTTAGAATCAATGATGGCAGTAACTGAAGGCTTTGTCTTCCATGATGATAACATAGTAGCAATGAATTGTGCCATGTGCCTGTGTAAACTATTAAGCTGGGAGGAAAGCAGTGCTTCAAAGTGGTTAAGGTTAATTCTCAAAGAGCTTGGAATGTCTTTAGCAGTTCCGAGTTTGGCACCAAAAGTTCATGGTAATCAGCTTAAGCCTTTGGCTTGCATGGTTGCTGCAGTGCTGAGCTTGGAGCAGATACCTAATTCGGCGGAATCTTTTTTTGATCAATCCAGTGTTTCAGGGATAATTGAAAATATTTCTGCAATTAATGTGAGTAAAGAGATGGTACGGCTTTTGAGAATGCTTATGACAAAGAAATTTCTTAACCGAGAACAGGTTGCTCGCTTACATCACTTGTTTCAGGTTTGAATAGGGCTATCAACGGATGCTTTCGGATACGGATAGTGCCATATCCGTATCCGTATCCGTATCCAAAATTATTTTTGGATATTGGATATCCGTATCCGTTTAATTTTCGGATATCGGATATCCGTATCCGCTTAATTTTCGGATACGGACGGATATCGGATATTTATCCGCTCCGCCAGTAAATAATAAATTTAAGAGTATAAATAAAAAAATAGATTAACATAAAATAATTTTTATACTAATGTTTATAAAAAATTAAGAAATAAAGAAATGTGATGATGGAACATTGTTTTATACTAATATCCATAGTCATATCAAAAAATATTCCAAAATTAAATACTATAATTACCATTTTTCACTAAAAATGGACAAAATATTTATATTATAGTAACATCCAATAGTTACAAAATAATTATTAACTCTAGTTTTCTTGTTTGAATTATATATATTACATCAATTAGTCGGACGGATATTTTTCGGATACGGATACCACTACAACCATATCCGTATCCGTAAAGCTTTTCGAATATCGGATATCCGTATCCGCTTTTCGGATAATGTCGGATAATAGATATTTCAGATACGGATTCAGACGGATATCGGATTTTTTGGGTATTCATTGGCAGCCCTAGGTTTGAATGCATTAACTTGTTTACCTTTTCTAGAGTATAGTCAAAATTCCTTTACAGTCCTAGTCTATGCACTGCCATATGCGCAATTGATTTACTGCAATATGTGATAATACAAGTGCTTTGTTAATATCATAGAACCTCGAACATGGAGCGATTTTGTTGCAAATCTCATATTTAACGAAGAGTAAGTCAATTTTTACTGTCTACCCAGTTTCCTTTAACTACATACGGTCTTTATTATATATTGGTTTACCATGTTGGATGTCGATGGTTTAAGTCATTTTTACATCTCTCACATATTTACATTGCAATCATTTCTGCAACCAAGGTGCTCTGGTTCCCCTTTGGTCAATATACTATAATTTTTTCTTTTGCCATATTATGTAGTTTTCAAGAATAACTGAATAAGTAAATTGATTTCTACTACTTAGCGGTGTTTCTTTTATAGTTGTCATTCTAAATGTGAATTTGTACCTTTTAGGTCTATTACAATTTTGTACATTGTCAGTTAACTAATTTCATTGAATCACTTTCATGATTTTGTAAGCACGCATCATTGCTCCATGTACATATCAGATAATATACCAGACTGTACTTTTTTCCTTTCCAGTTTTAGTTATATATTTTCATACGAAGCTCACCGATGATAGCATGTGATCTTGAAAAGTCATCCTTGAATATCTAAAATTCTTATGTCAATGTTTTATCGGTATATATATTGATCACGTTAGCATTTGTACATCTGCAGTCCATTTCCTAAATTTTAAATTTATTGATTATGCACGTACTTGCTGGCATTTTGTATTATAGATCTGAGCTAAGAATATTGAACTTCTATGGGTTTTATGCCATGCTTCTGGAAAAAGGAGATGACCTAGTATCGGTGGCATCTTTCAGGTACTTAGCTGTTGCGTTTTGTTGTACATCTTATATCTGCACTGCGTATTATTTCTTTAACCCGACTGTAGGTATCTGTTTAGATATTCTTACTGGAATTCTATATTTGTTTTATCAGATTCTACGGAAAGAAAGTTGCTGAGTTACCTCTTATATGAACACGTGTGGAATATAGACACCAAGGAATGTGTCGCCTTCTTGTGAATGGACTGGAAAAGGTAATTCAAACATGTTAATTATATTGTAAAATCAATTTTATAAAAGGGTAATGTGGGAAATGGTTAAAAATATGGCATACCTCTGTTGGGAAAGGAAAAAAAATCAAACTTAGAAACTGTCAGTTCATGTACATATGCACCAAAATTTATTTTCCAAATGTTGTTTCATTACTACAAGTTGTTTCTTAAGTTAATATAATCTCCTGTAGCATAGCCAAGTTGTCTAGTACCCAGTTGCTAAGGAGTTTGAGATTTTCCACAAGTGTATCTATTCATGTCAAAGCTTTTTTGACTTGGATCAGAATTAGATGGTTATGGTTAGGCCCCATAAGAAATAGAACCGCAAAATTAACATGGTTGTGCTTCATTGATTTTCCACATATTATTTTCTTGGAACCAATTCCCAATTTTTTCTTTCTTGTTTCTCTGTACAGAGTAGATTGTTGATACCGTTTCTCCACTTGAGAAATTAAACTCATCAAAAAGAATGTCCAGCAATCCGGACAATTAAAGTGGCACAACAGATACCAATGTATACTGCACAAAACAGATGCAGACATATTAATCGTCAATTAAGGAAAAATGATATTTGTTTTATAAAAATGTAGGATTATCTTTCTTCTTTAAAATTAAATGGTGTGATTTATATTATTAGGGATGACGAATAGTTATAAGAAAATATGACTTCTACAAATGAATATTTCGTATGTACACAACTTTTATCAGTGTAAAACTAATAAAATTTATGATTTCGGGATGACAATGATTTTTAATCTGTTTCCGTGAAGAAATTAGTGGACTTTGAAGTTGGGAAGAAATGTGATAAAGAGTGTTGGATTAGTTGATAGATGGATACTCATGTGCATTTGTTCTTATTGAGTTGATATGCAGCAGGAGCTGAGATAAATCAATCTTAATTAGCTAGATATGAAATTAATATGCCGATTATCATGTACGAATTTTGTTTACATTTCCTGCAGAATTCATTATGATTCTCAATGGAAACCGTTTCACTTCGACATTACAAAGATATAGTTAAACCTGTTATCAATAAATGTATGTGCACACACATGTTTGATCATTTTTTTTATGTTGTTGGATGCAGGTTATCGAACAACAGTTAAAGTTCCAGTGTAGGAGTGGATCGGTCTCTTTCTCTAATTAACTTGATAAGTTATACTGAATCAAATACAGTAATTTTCACATTTTGTTTATATATACTAGAAGATACATTCTTGATATAAGAACATTGGATACTGTTTATGAATTGTCTATTTGCCTTCCTGTAATTTTTGTTTCTTTCCCATAAATTTATTTGTATTATTGTTTTAGAACATAGCAAACAAGGATCAGCTTCTTTACTGATTTCAGTGCTAACTTCTACTCTGAATTTGCTTGCAGTGTGATAGTGATGACAACTTGATGGTCGTTCGCTGTGTGTTGAATTGAAATTAACAATCTAATGGAGGAAACCGGGTGAAGCCAAGGATAAGAGTCAGTGGTCGTATTATGTAAGCCTTGTTACTGAAATTACCAATTTGAATGTATTATGAAGTTAAGGGTGAATTATGTATGAATTTGTGTTAAATATGGTAAATTTGACAATTATTATTATTTTGATTCATACATATAGCCTTGTTTGTGTTAAATGTTGATTGTTGGTAGTGCATTTGATGAATGTTCATTTGTATAGTCTATGCCGAGTTATGCAGATTGTTGTCTAAGTTTATCTATATATTAATTGTATGATATTAGTTTTTTGTGGCTTTGAAATTCAGGGCTGTGTAAAATCAGTGAAAAAAATTGTTATTTGCGACGATTAACGTAAAATCCGTAGCAAAAAGGTACATTGTTAAAATCACCCACAAGTTTACTACGACGGCTATCTATAAAACAGTCGCAAAATAAACCCTTTTTGCGACAGTTTTTAACAAACCCGTAGCAAAATTGCACATCAAACAACATCAATTTGCTACGGTTCTTTATAAAAGTTGTCGCAAAACGATGTATTATGCGACGGTTTTTTAACCGTCGCAACAGTTTTTCTTTATTTGCGACGTCTGCAGTTGCTACGGTTCATAAACCGTCGCAAATAACGTTAAACAACCGTCGCAAATGACATGTTTTGTATTAGTGATGCCTAAGTGGCAGATGGTCAAGACTTCTGTTGAAAAGCAAAGTCTTGTGGTTGATGATCAAAGCACCGCCTGTGTGGCATAGCTTTGTGTATAACATTGATTCGCAAGCCTCACACCCTGGTATGAGCTAGAAACGGGAGAGGACCTCAGGGAGGACATGCGTTTCTTTCTAGCTAGAGGTGGTGTCAGTGCTTTAACTGGCTGACATTTATATTATTTTCACCTTTGTGGTTGTTGTTGTTGTGAGGCGCCTCGGATATATCGGTGACTTTGTGGAGTCATTGGGCTCATTTACGCCCCAAAGGGCGGGAAACGCAGTGTTCAGGCATTTTAATCCACATCGGTGTACCGGCCCTGACGATCCAAAGGCTCACCTATGTCTGGGTCCTAAGGCTCGGGCTAGACAGTCTCGAATTCGGTGAGGACGATCCCTGGCCTCGGTTCATGACGGAAATCCAATTTCCAAGTACGTGACTTTGCGGTTTTGATTATATACCTATATATGGCGACATAGTGGTATGGGGCATTAATGCCGTCTATGATTGATACTTATGATTTGAAGTTGTTTTTGAAACATATAAACACTAGTAATAATACCAAATACTTTTGTTTTATTTGTATCAAGCATATTTTGGCCATTATAAGGTAAAAACTCTATCCTCCGGTTTGCGTTGCATTGTGTGATGGGAACTGAGTCTTATAATGGCTTCATTTTTATAAAAAGCATTGCGATGTTTAAAAGATTTACTTGTTGTAAAGCACCGGCAATCCAATGGAATAAACCCATTCCGCGAAAGTGGCTTGGTCCTGTGATTAGCCATATTATAAAATTTGTTAAGTAGATTTCTCATACCAGTCCCATGATTTACTCGTAGTTTGTTTCACTTGCAAAATCGGGTGCCCCTTTTTCTACATGGGCAGCCTTGTGTTCAGGCTTTAGCAGGCTCTTTCTGGATAGCTGGAGCTGAAGATGGATTGTACCATTTGTCTCTTTTTATGTTGTTCAGCTCATATTGTACATATTATGTTTTGTTTTCCGCTGTAGACATTTATGTATAGCTGAACTGTATTTTGAACTAATTATGATCCTGTATACTGTGTAACTCTGATGATTATGTTTATCTAGTGTATTAGTTGTACATTATCTGGTGTATTTAGTTAATTCTGTTCTTCTATTTTCTGTTTATGTGTTATATTCCAAAGATTACCCTTGCCACCATCGTACGGGGTTTTGGGGTCGTCACAACGTGGTATCAGAGCTTTGGTTAAGCTTAGTTCTGGAATATAACATATTAACGAACTCGTCAGAAATAGAACCAGTAGTGTTCTAGGACAAAAAACTCATTACAGATAGGATCAGTAATATCCTAGTATGAGTATAGCAGAATCAGAATAACTCGTTAGAGATGGGGTCAGAAATGCCCCAGAACGAGTTGCGAGTTATATGTTTATAAATAACGTATTTGTGATTATATATATAGTCTGGTTTTAGAAATATGATTTTTGAATATATAAAAGATATATATTTGAAAAGTTAAAAACAAATTGATTGTTGTTTGTGTGGTGTGATAGTGGATTTGATTAATTAAATTATTAGAACGATAGTTAATTAAATCAATGAATGAAGGGTAAATCTATGCAATTAAATCGTGTATTGAATTGATTTAAAAATAGATAGAAATATATACATGTGCATTATATATGATTGAACAAGTAAAAGGATTAGCTATTGAGAAGAATTTATTTGCGTGCCCGACAAATAGGTAAACCTTAATGAGTTGGATGCGCAATTTTACTATTATATCAACTCCTGTGAATGTCATTGGATGCAGAGTGCTGGTTGTTCTATGTGTAATAATAAACGTCGCCATAGGATAGTAACAATTAATTTTGAACTACACTACATGGCATACTTCTTGAAGATAGGCATACTTCATCATATACCACATAAGCATTTGGGGCTTGTGTGACGAGGTTGAAGATTTACCATACGAGCGAGAGGCTTGTATGGCGATGACTATATATTACAAGTTGAACTGATGACTAATATGGACCATATAAAATGTAACGGTAAATTGCAAGGTTAATAAAAACCCCACACGGGTCTAGAGATGACAATAAACACGTCTCTCTGGTCATTAAGGCACAAAAACCATTTATAGGGCGACGAGAATTTATTCTCTAGAGTTATGATCTATACACACTCCCCTGTGGACACCGGAATATACCACTATAAATATGTGCGTGCTTATTAGGATTTATTGGGTGCTTAATACGGCCCAATAAATTTCCAAACACCTCCCCGTACAAAGGAGGTTATGGCAAAAAAAATCGAAAATTTAGGGTGTTAGCCAAATTTTTGAAGAATTTGAAAATTCTCAGAAACTGAAAAGTTGGAGAATGGAAGCCAGATTGAAAGTAAAGTAGGTTAATTAAACCACTTTCGACTTTGTTCCTTTTCGGGGACGAAAAGTTTTAAGTAGGGGAGATTGTAACAACTCGGAAAATCTGAGCCAATTAATTTTTTTTAATTGGGCTAGTTTAGTGAATTTTAAATATTTAAAATAGTTATTTTAAATAATAGCGATGAAAAGTAAGTTTGAATCGATGTTTGAAAATAAATATAATTAATTTTAATTATAAACAAGGCCTGAAATGGAGCGGTAGTTTCAAAATTTGAATTCAAACTTTGACTGACTGTACCGGGTGCAAAACAAAACGGATTTTAGTGAAACCAAAAATATTTAAATCTGTTAGTGAATATATTTCTAACGAATCTAAAAAATCGAAGTTTCATAGCTGGAATCAAAAGTTATGGCCAAATGAATTTTCAGAAAGGTCGCTATAGAGTTTACATAGCCCGGGAAAATGGCCATTTTGCAAACGACCTTAGAATTTGACGAAACCACTTTTGTTGGATCCGGGATGTCAAATTATTGCTAGGTTTCAAATTTCATAATTTTTGAAGTTAGTATGTGAGCGTGGCAAAGGAAAAGGTGTTTAGTCGATTTTTGTTAAATTGGATCGACCAGAAAAGGGCCATTTTTCAAACGGTCTCAGAATTAGACGAAACTAGTTTTGTTGGGACCGTATCGTCAAAACATAGCTAGATTTATTTTTTGGGAATTTTTGGGATCAGTATGTGGCCCCGGCAAATTGAAATGTACATTCAAATTAAATATTGAATGTTTTATATTTTAATTTGAAGGAAAAACGACTGAAACAGCCGAATGGGCCTTTGAAACATATCCCATTGTGTTCGGAATAGGGGTATTTAGCTAGGGACGACAGTCGTTGGGTTTGGATTGGAGTTCGTATGAGATAAGGGGTATTTTTGGATTTTTAAATGATATAAATATAAAAAAAATTATAAAAATAAAATTCTATTGGCCAGCTCACTCTCTCTCTCCCCCGACATTCTCTCTCCCCGATTGACACACGGCGGAAAAGAACACCCCCTTCTCTCTTGATTTCTGGCCAATCCACTCAATAAAATTCAAGGCCGATGTCGAGGATTTTGTAGAGCTTCTCCCCCTCTTCAAATCAGTACCAAGAGCACCCCCTCTCTTCAAGTAAATCGTCAGATCCAAGCCTCAACCGCCACCGACAGCACCTGGAGCCACCGAGTGGGCCCACTCCCCCACGCGCCTGAGTGCCACTCCTCCCCTTCGACGCTGCATAGCCCGATCCTCTTCCTACTTCACGGATTTGAAGTTAAATCGAAACCTAGTTTCGATCAATTTGCTGAGGTAATCGGCTTTGTTAATTTAAAACAGTTTTAACACTTTAAAACCGTTACAAACTTCTAAAAATCATATCTTTTTGCTATGTGGTCGAATTCCAGCGAAACAAGAGACAGTTGACTCGTGCAGACGTCTTCTACATTCTAGAAGAGACCGGATATTTTTCTGAGCCTTCTGCAATTTTTGGTGGAGTGGAACCCAACGTGAGATTTCTGAATTATAAACGATATGGAATCAACGATGTATAAATTATGTAGTCTAAGTATGAGTTATATATGCGTTGTGCACCACATGTATAAGCGTTGTATAAGTTGTATGTTCAATGTATAAGTTATATATGCGTTGTAAAAATGATATGTGTGTTGAAATAAATTGAAATGATATTGAAATGAAATTGAAATATAGTTATATACGTATATATATACACTCCCCTCGTCCACAGGGCATGGACGATATATATTGGTTGTGATATTGTTTGGATTATTGGTTGATGTGAAAATTGGGTGAATATCATGAATGGTTGATTTGAAATGATTGATTGTGATTGGAAATCCCAATAGGATTAGTATATGGGAAAATTCGTCTGTGTATGAACTAGATATTGAAAATCCCCATTGTCAAAAGCTGCGAGGCTTTAAGGTAGAGCGAGGAGCCGTACTAGAGACGGTCCCGGTTTTAACTACCCTGCCGTTATGCTGCCGAAATTTTCTGAAATATTTCTGTGTTTGATTTATATTCATGTGTTGAATGTTGAAATTAAAGTCATGTGTTGAATGTGGAAACAAAATTCATGTGTTGAATGGAGTTCGTGTATTGAATAAATTCTTTGAAAGATAAAAATAACATTTTTATCATATATATAGACTATATAAAATATTAGTGGTTTAAATAAATTGTTTTAACACCAAAAATAACATTTTTACCTTATATATAAAATATATAAAATAATCGTGTTTTGAAATAATAATTTTTGCAATAAAAATCACATTTTTATTATATATATAAACTATAGAAAATATTCATATGTTGAATGTTGAAATAAAATTCATGTGTTGAATAGAAATTCCTGTGTTGAAATAAAATAAACGAAATTCATGTGTTGAAATAAATTTCTGTTGGATAAAAATATCATTTTTATCAAATATATGAAGTGAAAATGGTTTGAAGTCGAAGAATCGATTATATTTATATATATATATATATAAATATAATTAAAATATATCGAATAAAGAAGCTGCAGTTCGTGTTTTGAAACCGTGATTTCAAACGATTAGTGCGGGAGATCCGACCATCGGATTTTCCCGAAACCGAAACCGTTGGGTTCGCTTTGGAAATATCTTTCCAACGATACACACTTTATGAAAATCCAACGGTTGGATTGTCTGGAATGTTTAATTCAAATATGAAGAAAAACAGCGCCAGAATCGAATATATATATATATATATATAATTCAATTAAATCGAATAACGATGCTGCAGTTCGTATTTTGAAATCGAAACTTCAAACGAGTGTACCGAGAGATCCGACCGTCGGATTTTCCCAAAACTGAAACCGTTGGATTCGTTTCGAAAAGATCTTTCTAATGACATAAAATTTGTGAAGATCCAACGGATAGATTTTCAGATATGTGTAAACCAAATCTGAAGAAAAGCAGCGCCACGACCGCGTTATGGCCTGAAGCGTCGTTTGAACGAATTGGCTATTTTTAAATAAATAAAAATAGCGATAAATCGTGATAAAATATTATAAACGATATAGAATGGAAATAAACTGAATTTACCCGGTTTAGTGGATATTTGATGGTTGAATGTGTTTTGCGTGAACTGTTGTCGAATAATTTAACCATTGAAATGAATTGATTTAAATTCTAAATATACGTGAATTATTTGAAAAGGCAGAGTTAAATCTCATTTCAAATAATTGATCAGCAATAAGAAGCCGATGATGAAGACGGTGGTTGAAGACCGGAGATCTTCACCTCGGTTGGATGATAACTGATGTCTTGATTGGGAGGCATCCCGAAATATAA
Organism: Allium sativum; assembly: GCA_030737875.1. Lineage (NCBI taxonomy): Eukaryota > Viridiplantae > Streptophyta > Magnoliopsida > Asparagales > Amaryllidaceae > Allium > Allium sativum. The sequence continues at coordinate 413,000,110 of CM060913.1, read as the reverse complement.
ATAATAAGTGGTGATCGTCCAGACATACTTGGAGATCGATGGATATGCGAGGTATGTGGTGCCTCCGGCTTCGTTCAGACCCAGAACGAACTTGCAAATGGACTGTGTGTCTGACATTAGATTTTGTTCTGTGCTGATTGATCTCTATTAAATATATATCTGTTTGGCGGCGGAAAATTTATTCTCTTGCTTAACGCCCTTCTCTGATACGTACGAGCTCAGAGGTTATATATCGATAGAAATCAGTCGCATGGAGTGAATTGCCTGTATGGCATGCCTAAGTGGCAGATGATCAAGGCTTCTGTTGAAAAGCAAAGTCTTGTGATTGATGATCAAAGCACCGCCTGTTTGGCATAGCTTTGTGTATAACGTTGGTTCGCGAGCCTCACACCCGTATGAGCCAGAAACGGGAGAGGACCTCAGGGAGGACATGCATTTCTTTCTAGCTAGAGGTGGCGTCAGTGCTTAAACTGGCTGACAGTTATATTATTTTCACCTGTGTGGTTGTTGTTGTTGCGAGGCGCCTCGGATATATCGGTGACTATGTGGAGCCGATGGAGTCATTGGGCTCATTTACGCCCCAAAGGGCGGGGAAACGCAGTGTTCAGGCATTTTAATCCACATCGATGGACCGGCCCTGACGATCCAAAGGCTCACCTGTGTCTGGGTCCTGAGGCTCGGGCTAGACAGTCTCGAATTCGGTGAGGACGATCCCTGGCCTCGGTTCATGACGGAAATCCAATTTCCAAATACGTGACTTTGCGGTTTTGATTGTATACCTATATATGGCGACATAGTGGTATGGGGCACTAATGCCGTCTATGATTGATACTTATGATTTGAAGTTGTTTTTGAAACATATAAACACTAGTAATAATATCAAATACTTTTTTTTATTCGTATCAAGCATATTTTGGCCATTATAAGGTAAAAACTCTATCCTCCATTTTGCGTTGCATTGTGTGATGGGAACTGAGTCTTATAATGGCTTCATTTTTATAAAAAGCATTGTGATGTTTAAAAGATTTACTTGTTGTAAAGCACTGACAATCCAATGGAGTAAACCCGTTCCGCGAAAGTGGGGTGGTCCTGTGATTAGCCATATTATAAAATGTGTTAAGTAAATTTCTCATACCAGTCCTATGACTGACTCGTAGTTTGTTTCACTTGCGAACTCGGGTGCCCCTTTTTCTACATGGGCAGCCTTGTGTTCAGGTTTTAGCAGGCTCTTTCTGGATAGCTGGAGCTGAAGATGGATTCTACCATTTATCTCTTTCTATGCTGTTCAGCTCCTATTGTACATATTATGTTTTGTTTTCCGCTTTAGACATTTATGTATAGCTGAACTGTATTTTGAACTAAGTATGATCCTGTATACTGTGTAACTCTGATGATTATGTTTATCCAGTGTATTAGTTGTACATTATCTGGTGTATTTATTTAATTTTGTTCTGCTACTTTCTGTTTATGTGTTATATTCCAAAGATTACCCTTGCCACTGTCGTACGGGGTTTTGGGGTCGTCACAACAGTCGAATCCCAATGTATAATTCTCTCTCGAATAATCTTTATTCGATAACTCTCTTTCGAATAACTATATTCGATGACTCTTTTTCGAAACACTATATCCGATAACTCCCTTTCGAATAAACTATATTCGATAATCTCTTTTTCGAATAAACTATATTCAATTATCTCTCTTTCGAATAAACTATATTCGATTTACGTTACGAATTACAACATATTTTACCCTTTCAGGTCAACTCAATTTCTAAATTCATTTTTGAATTAGTACTTCCCAACAATTACCAATTTCCTTTTATAACTGTTTTACTTCAGCAAAACATTTGCTTTTAAATCGTTATTCACTTTAAAATGTGAATATTATTCCTTTACAGAAAACTGGACTCGTTTTATCAAATCAAAACTTGATTTCATAATTTAAATACTAATACAGGTTTAAACTCCAATTATTGAGTCATTTTAAAACTTATTCACATTCCATTTTATTTATCAAATCTTGTTTACATGTCAACTTCATAGTTGATTTTATTTAACACGTCTATAATTCTCTATCGCCTTTACATTCGATTATAAAATATCGGTTTCAAGCTGAATATTAATTATCCTGTCAAATCCCGATTTATTCGATCTATAATTTCTTAGTTTATAACATTTAGCCTAGTCGAATTCTAATTACAAATCTTTATGGATTTTATTTAATCCTATTCACATTTCGAACATCAAAATAAATTCCATCATTTTTTTAAAACAACTCCAAATTTCCCATCTTAAATTCACTGCTGAATTTACAATCCAAATTATCCATTGATAATTATTTTTATTTCATTTATGAACATTGCTTATAAATCATACTACTTGTTTCTATTAGTAAACGAGTTATTTATTTCTAGCCATTCGAAAATCCATTTCTATTTTTAAAATATATTTTCCCCTTTTCAATTTCGTATTCCATCCTTTATAATTCCCTTTATAAATGTTATTTTTTCATTCCATTTTCAAATATCGGTGTTAAAACCGACTTTACTTCTTAATATAAATTCATACTTATATATATATATTCACTTTATCCAATAATAAATATTTTAATTAATTTATAAATATAACTTATAAATTAATTTTCTCAATTTATCTGTTAAAATAGATTTTTATTAACTATCTACTTTATACCAAACTTCTCGTAATTCCTTTATAACCCGTAAATTACCTTTTTATAATTCTATAAATTTTCTAAATATTTCTTTTTGTAAAATCCATTGATTTTATAAAACACTTAAATTTAGTATCCACTTAAGATTTCCTTTTATATATTCTAGTATCACTTATGGTATTTGAAAATACCAAACAAAAAGGATTCATCATCATCCAAACACACATAATCAACAACATATTTTATATCACAATATATGGAAAACCGTAATATAAATGTTGAGGAACCCAGTTGGATCACTCCACCCTGTTTCCCTGCATCCACAGATGTTAAACATAAATAACATCAATTTCAATTCAATATGAAATATTCTGATAAACAGAATCAATATTTAATTAATGATATATATATATATATCATTATCTATATTTTCAACCAATTAATTAGCAGTTCATCTAAACAGTCAACACACAACAATCAACCAACATTTATCAATTGTAAAAATACGTTATAAAAATATAAACTAGGCACAGTTAGCGAGTTTTACTCACTTTGGTAGTTTATCATTAAATAAAGATAAACTGTCGTTGATTCAAATCAGGCAATTTATTTCGCTATAAATTGTAATGAGCTCCAATTCACTCCAAATCAATTTCATTGTGTAGTCGTCGTCCATACGATCCCAACGGATCTTGTTTCGCTCAATTCTGCTACCGTATGAAGAAGTTATTTAGATTACAAGTTATAATAGATTTTAATTGCATTAACAAATAAAATTAATAATAAATTAAGACCCCTCTTAAACTTTTAATCCATGCCACTCCTTCCTAAATTCTCCTTCTTCCTCTCCAGTATTAACGAACCCGTGTTCCTCTCTTTACATGTTGTTACCGCACATATCATCATCTCGTCTTCTCCTATTTTTTCACTAACAACCAAACTGAAATCACTATCCTACTTCTCCTTACTTTCTCTTCAACTCTATCACGCTCGCATGCATTTACTAAAATGCGATACTCCAGTGTTTTCACTTCCTGTAGTAACACGGTGACATGGATTTCCATCGATCCCCTCAAAAAATCTACTACGAGTGTTGTTTCACACTATGAATTCGAAAACGATATTAAAAACTTGCATCAATGTTTAAAACTCCTCAAAATCTTATCCCTAGAACTGAAAGCAACACGCTAGAAAAAATAGTGTGAACAAAAACCACATCAGACCCCTTGAAACTGATACCAAAATGAAAAGGAAGCTTATAGGAGATCGAATATACACGTAGTTGGATTTATAGGATTTTCTTGGACTTTACTTCGATTTAAAACTCACGATATTAATGTTTGGATTTTTTTCCTGGCAGCTCAGAATTTGCCTTGACTACGACAATAAAGAAATGGTCTAGGTTAGAGAGTGTTAGGATTATTTATAGATAGTTTTTAATATTTTTATATTGATTACTATATTTATTATAATCAATCGCTGTTTCCTTTTTCTACTAAAAATTCATATGGTCACATACGATATTCAAATTTGATGAAAATGGAAACGCAACTACAGTTGGACATTACAGACCCAACGAAACTTGTTTCGTCGAATTCTGAGTCCGTTTGCTCATACAACGTATTTTTAAATTCAAATTATTGACTATTTTTCACATTACAATCCCATACGGCCACATACTGACTCCAAAAATCGCAAAATTGAAATCTAACAATAATTTAATATTCCAGATCCAAAAAAATTAATTTCGTCGAAAACAGAGTTCGTTTGCAAAAATGGCTATTTTCTAAGGCTCTAAATAAAATATAAATATGTTTAAAAATAATTAAATTTAATATTAATAAATTAATATTATCGTATATATTCACATAGAATATTATCGAGCTCCAAAATATACATATCTTGATTTATAACTCCATATTTCAAATCCAGATTAATCAATATTCAATATATAAAATAAAAATCTTTTTATTATATAAGTAAATCGTTATAAATTATAAACGAATTTCATATTGACTTTTAGAAAATTTTATTTGGACATAACTCACAATCTACAAGACAAAATCTCGATTTTTCTCTTCCATTAGAAAAATATTGTTCACCAGATCCGAACGTTTCTTGTTTCAAAGAAATCCGACTTAAAACGAATTCTGTATATTCAATTAAAGTTTGAATCGTCAAATTACGAACTACCGCGACATTACGAGCTCGTTTTAAATTATATTACAATTATATGTTCAAACTTCGTTTAAATAATAATTTCGTTATTAGAATTCAATTCTAAACTAAAATAAATCTTATACATAATCCAATTCACACAATATTGCAAATTCCATTATTTTCGACTATTTTGGAAATAAATATATTATTCCATTATTTATATTAATTAAATATTCAATATTATTTAATTAAAAAATCATTTAAATCTCTAAATCACTATTTAAATAATTAAATAAATTAGTTATTATACCGTAAAAATACGGGACGTTACACTCATAATCAGCATCATATGATAACAAGGGCAAAAAGTGGTATCTTTAAATCAAAAGCTTACTGCACTGAGTTGGATAATATTGAGCCATCCACTTATCATCAAGCTATGCAAAATGATAAGTGGAGGTTTGCTATGAAATATGAATTAGATGCTTTGAAAAAAAAGCAAACTTGGCATCTATTTTAAACACCCAAACACAAAAATATAATTCGATGTAAATGGACTTACAGGATAAAAAGATATGCTGATGGTACAATCTCTAAATACAAGGCTAGGTTAGCTGCAAAGGGCTATTCACAACAGTGTGGAATTGACTTCAACGAGACATTCTCACCTGTTGTGAAACCAACCACTATTAGAATTATATTAACCATAGCCTTGCATAGAAATTGGACCATCAAACAAATTGATGTCAATAATGCCTTTTTGAATGGTGAATTGCTGGAAGAGGTATATATGGAGCTGCCACAAGGCCCTGATGAAAAAAAAAACAAAGGAATGGTGTGCAAACTAAACAAAGCTATATATGGACTAAAGCTGACTCCTAGAATATGGTTCAACAAATTGAAGACAACACTATCAAGACTGGGATACATATCTACAAAATCCGACAATTCACTGTTCACAAAATTCACTGCGTACACTGTTACCTATGTCTTAATCTATGTGGATGACTTCGTAATCACAGGAAACAACATACAAGAAATCAGGAGCATCACAAGTCAACTAAACAGTGAATTCTCAATAAAAGATTTAGGTGACCTATCCTATTTCTTGGGAATTGAAGTACACAGAACCATTGAAAATGAACTTTAGTTATGTAAATGAAAATACATCTCGAAAATCTTAGTTAGAGCTAAAATGGAAGGTGCTAAAGCTCCACTTACTCTAATGATAACCGACCTAAGTAAAGACAAAGGTAAGCCTGCATACAATGAGAAACTATATAGAAGTGTTATTGGGGCTCTGCAATATGTAACCATAACCAGACCAGATATTTCATATAGTGTTAAGAAGGAAAGTCAGTTTATGGAAAAGCCTCTAAATGATCATTGGAAAGCTGTCAAGAGAACCTTACAATATCTAAAAGGCACAATCAATCAAGGCCTTATTCTAATGCCAAGTACAAATTTGAATATTAGTGCATATGCAGATGCAGACTGGGCAAATGATTATGATGATAGAAAATAAACAAGTGGATACTGCATATTTTTGGGTAAAAATCCTATATCCTGATGTGCTAAGAAGAAAAACACAGTTCCAAGATCAAGTACAGAGACTAAGTATAGAAGTATTGCCAGCACTACAGCTGAAATAATGTGGATTCAATCCTTACTAAGTGACATAGGAATTAACACTAATACTAAAGCAACCGTACGGTGTGACAATATGAGTGTTATAGCACTAACTGCTAATCCTGTATTACATTCTAGAACCAAGCATATAGAACTAGACTTATATTTTGTGCGAGAATTGGTTCAAAAAGAGAAGATTGAGGTTAACCACGTACCTTCCACTTACCAGATAGCTGATATCTTGACCAAGCCTCTCTCAAGACCTAGATTTGAAGAACTACGAAGCAAGCTCTGTATACCTGAAATAAGAATGACTCAATCCCATGAAAATCCGAAGTTATCTGTAAGCAACAATCAGAAATTAGAAACTCCAAAGAAGAGAACTTATTATCAATCAACAAAGACGATACTGTTAGAGTTTATGCCCTAGAGGCAATTCATTTGATGAGATTGATAACACTATTGATGTTACTGTTTTATTTGGAATAAAATATTTTTTTATTATATTATATTTACTAAATAATATAATATTAATATAATAGAAGTCCTTAGAATTATAATACAAAATTATATAGTTCGAGTAAGACTTGAATTTGAGATTATATAATATACTGAGTATCATAATTCTTAAATGTCCCTAGTCAAGTTTTATTGTTTATATAAAGGACAACAATAAAACGTTGAGACTAGTACGTTGAGTGACTGATGATCACATCTCATTGATCATTAATATACGTGATATTAATGTCAAAACATAAGTACGTATTGGAGAATATTGTATTGAGCTGACCCACCATGAGATAACTACATGGAATATAATTAACAGTATCATAAGTTATTCTCATAGTGACAGTGATGTAATGGTCCTCAGACCTGAAATCATTATAATTTTATTCAAGGATATTTGTGTTTTGATGTCATCTAAAGTTATTCGTAACAGAGTAATGATAACGGTGATTATTAGATACATCTAGAATTGAATGAAAATTATGAATGATCTAGATGGAATTTAACCCTACGATATATTCATAGTGATATCCATGGGCCTCTTGATTGAGTGAGACTGAGAAATGCATGGCCGTGCTCAAATATTGATTTGTTTTGAACAGTCTACTCATCGATCAAGAAAAACAGATTAAATTATAATGAGGATGATATGATCCATGCCTCGAGTTTAATCTTGGATATAATGGTTAAAAGGATTATATTGCATTGATACACTAGTCACTGAAAGGTTGTATCGAATCGTTATCTTATTATAACTTGGGTAGTAGCGACGTATTGCTAGATGCCAATCACTGTTTATAATTTAAATTAGATTTAATTTATTGCCAACGTTATAATAACCTATTGGGTCACACACTTAGAACGTTATAAAGGAAGAACATATATTGGGTATATAAAATATCAAATTTGTTGATATTTTATATTGCATTGAAATGGTATTCAAGTGGTTCCCTTAATTGATGGAGCGCACTTGGTTTTATAAGGGTTTGACCATCCCCTTTTATTAGATAGTAGGGGCACCGTCATCATTATATAATAAGATTGGGAATAAAAACCCTAATCCACCTTTTCACAAAAGCCCTGGATATGGCGGCTAGCACCATAAACTTCCCTTTTCTTCTTCGATTCAGATCAAAGAGGATAAACGTTCGTGTGGATAACCAATGGAGGCGCAGCGCTTGACGTGCTAGCGATTCAATGCATCGAAGTTCATTCGTGTTTCATATTTAGGGCAAAATGATTCTAATTCGAGTTCTTGTATCCATGAATCATCGAAAGGTATGATTTATATTCGATTTACCTATTTACTGCATAGATCCTATAATTTAAAGTGTTGAACAGTACAAATTAGGGTTATACGATTAGATCTCGAAACCCAACAATGGTATCGGAACCATGCTTGCAATAAATTTGAATTTCGAATTCTGATTTATATTTGGGGTTGTTTGAATTCCTAATTAATTGATTGTATTAGACATAGAAATTAATGAATTAGTTGCTGAATTGATTAATTAGGATTATTACATGATTTTATTTATGAAATAAAATGTATCATTTAAATAGGAATTGATAATCGATATTGATTCTATTTGAATTTTTTCTGGATTTTAAATTAATAAATCTAGAAATATATAAATTTGATCTCAAACAATATTTAGACCTGTTTATGCGTGTATTCAGGGTCGAGCTTATTATCAAAACCATTTGATTGATAAGTGTAACGACACGAATTTCGCCCGGACTTAATCGATCGTTAAATCGACCAAGACCGCTCGAATCCCGTATACGCTAACTCTGGGCATACAACACATCAAAACAAATAATAGAAGACTTCTATAAACATCATAATAATGTTACATAAGAGTACAGAATATCAGAGTATATCGAAATATAATCAATACAGCGGAAGATGATTTACAATAAATGTAATACAATGCACAGCGGAAAATAAATAAAGTAACACAGCGGAAGACTATCAATGCTCTGGACACAGCTTTAAGCTTCAATCCAGAATCCTGCTCATATATGTGCAAAATAAACTACTCGACTTCCTATGTGGAAAATATGGGCACCCGAGTTTGCAAAATTTCCATTTTTAAGGGCCAGAATTCCATAGCGACTATTCTGAATTTTCAACTGGACATGACTTTTGATTCCCACTATGAAATTTCAATTTTTCGGATTCGTTGGAAAGATATTCTCAAATAGATTCTAATATTTTTGGTTTCATTAAAATCCAGTTTATTTTGAATCCTGTACAGTCATTTGAACTTTGAAATCGAATTATCGAACTACCGCGCCATTTTCAATTCCTTTTATAATTAGAAATAAATATTTATATTCTAATGACGCTTCAAATAAATATATTCATTCTAATTCTATTCAAAATTAATTTCTCGTCGCTATTATTTAAAATAATTCATTTTAATTATTAAAAATTCATTAAAATCGGCAAACTAAAAATTTTAAATTGGCTCAGATTTCCGGGTTATTACAATCTCCCCCACTTAAAACTTTTCGTCCCCGAAAAGGAACGAAGCTGAAAGTTGTTTTACAAAACAAATCAACTTCCATTATTTTCTTTATGGTTTAAGTTCTTCAACTTTTCAGTTTCTAAGAACTTTTCAAATTTTTCAAAAATTTGGCTAACACCCTAAATTTTCGAAAAATTTCGCCATAACCTCCCCTGCACCGGGGACTTCGGGATATTTCATATAGCCTCCCATGGCGTTCTTCAATCCAAAAGAAAAAGAAAAGGCCAACCGGCTCATAAAATCATCCAAACCCAATAAATTAGTAAACATGTACCTATTTGTCGGGCAAACAATTTTATTCTTCTGCTCTAGCCTCCTTGCTATGACAAGTTCAATGTAAGTACATGTATATGCATGCAATTGTAATCATTTTTCAATGCAATTCAATATTCGGTTCAATTTGGCCAATTTTACCTTTCCATTCAAATGTTGATTTTATTAGTTAACTAATAATCAAAAACCACAACCAACAATTAATTAATTGATTAGATTTTCAAATATATAAATTTCTATGTATAGTCAAAAACATATTTTTAAAACCAGATTATATGTATAATCACAAATACGTTATTATAAACATATAACTCTCAACTCATTCTGGGGCATCACTAACCTCATCTCTAATGAGACACACATTCTAGAATGCTACTGATTCTATCTCTAATGAGGATTCTTTCATAGGATATTACTAATCCTACCTCTGATGAGTCTTTTATCCTGTTCTAACGAGTTGTACCCCAAAGATTTGAGTTAACCAAAGCTCTGATACCAGCTGTAACGACACAAATTTCGCCCGGACCAAATCGATCGCTAAATCGACCAAGACCGTTTGAATCCCGTATACGTTAACTCTGGGCATACAACACATCAAAACAAATAACAGAAGACTTCTATAAACATCATAATAATGTTACATCAGAGTACAGAATATCAGAGTATATCGAAATATAATCAATACAGCGGAAGATGATTTTACAATAAATGTAATACAATGTACAGCGGAAAATAAATAAAGTAACATAGAGGAAGACTACCAATGCTCTGGACACAGCTTTAAGCTTCAATCCAGAATCCTGCTCATATATCTGCAACATAAACTACTCGACTGCCCGTGTGGAAAATAGGGGCACCCGAGTTTGCAAAATTTCCATTTTTAAGGGCCAGAATTCCATAGCGACTATTCTGAATTTTCAACTGGACATGACTTTTGATTCCCGCTATGAAATTTCAATTTCTCGGATTCGTTGGAAAGATATTCTCAAATAGATTCTAATATTTTGGTTTCGTTAAAATCTGGTTTATTTTGAATCCTGTACAATCATTTGAACTTCGAAATCGAATTATCGAACTACCGCGCCATTTTCAATTCCTTTTATAATTAGAAATAAATATTTATATTCTAACGTCGCTTTAAATAAATATACTCATTCTAATTCTATTCAAAATAAATTTCTCGTCGCTATTATTTAAAATAATTCATTTTAAATATTCAAAATTCATTAAAATCAGCAAAATAAAAATTTTAAATTGGCTCAGATTTCCGGGTTATTACAATAAGAATGTATGGTCTGAATTTATAATACAGTTTCATCTAAGGATCAAAATTGGTTTTATTGATTACAAGTCAGTAAGATGCTTTTCAGGTTATCTTGATTTAATGAAATCATTGATATGGAAATTTGTTGAGACATTTTTTTTTTCAAAATTTGATCCTTTTATCTATAAATAAAATCAAAACAGTTCGATTCAAGAATGATAAAATCTTGACTCCGTTATATATTTATTTTATGGTTTGCCTTTAAATCTGAAAGGAATAATTTTGATTATTAATCAAACGATCGAATACAAGATTCATCGCCGAGTGCAATTTTTCAGTTTATGATATCGGTCATAGATTTATGATGCTTCTCAGATCATTATATATTATGATATGTATACATATAATTTTAGTTGTGAATTTAATGATTGAATGCAAATTTAAAACCTTTGCCAGGATTTAGTTGTATCAAAAAATTGTTTGATCATCTTTGTTGTAGCAAACCAGACCAGAATATATGTATGATCAAGTTTGAGTCATGAAAATTAATGATTTAGGATAAGCACTATGAAATGAAATCAGAAAGGATTTATGAATTAATATATGTTTTTTGTTATAAACTACTTCCAGATCTTTCATGTCATATCTGATGATACGAAATCTGAACCTTGTTTAAATCATTACTTGTGTATGCCATTTTTTTTTATAACTGATTGGATCCAATATAATCTCTGTTAAACATTATATGAATTTAGATAAATTTGATTTGTTATATTCATTTGTTTAAGGCACAAAAATCATGCTGGAAAGGATGTTGCCCAGGAACAATTAACAACATTATTCCACTTTGACATATATTTTATATCTAAGTTTTAATGCTTTAGATACTCAGTAATTTACTGTGATACATGTATGTGTATTTACATCTATTCTGAAAACCCATAAAAGTTCATTTCTTAAAGACATGGGTTCTAAGTTTCATATCTATACATACATAAGTTTATGTTTGTATTACATCAACCTGTATTGTTTAAATTATGTGTTTATGATGATAAATATGTAAGATAATCCATTTTCTAAGACCTACAGGAAGTATGATTTCCTGTTTGTTTACTCTAGTCTTATACGACCTGTATAAATGATTGCATCAAGAAATTAAAATGTTTTTTTTCAGATTCATTTAATAATATATATATATATATATATGTGTGTGTGTGTGTGTGTGTGTGTGTGTGTACGTATGTATATTGCAATGATATGTTTTGTAAGAGTACAAAGCATATATGGATTGTCATATATGATATTGACCTGTTATGTATACTTACAATTTTACATGGGGGTACTGACTACATGTTTATATTGATAAATGTATATTATGTTCTGACTTCAAAATTACTTGAAATATGATTTCTTGTTTATATTTAGTATTATACTACAAGTTTAGATGATTGCACTAAGATTCTAAGATGATTTTGGATTAATTTAACATTCTGATCCAAGTCTTTGTATACACACACACACATACACACACACACACACACACACACACACACACACATATATATATATATGTATGTATGTATGTATGTATGTATGTATGTATAGATAAGTATATGTGTGTTTATCATGAGCCCACTAGTATCTAGGAATAAAATCATAAAATTATATTTCTTGAATGCATCTAATAGCAATTTGATTGCGTTCTAAAATTTTAGTACTGCAATTTGATTTGCAGTGTTATTCATTCTTTTACTGGTATAATTTTGTATGTGTTAACATTTTCTAATATAAAATAGTTTTAGATTAGAAGCTTTTGATGTGTATTGATCCACTTATCTGCTATCCAGTTTGTGCAAATGGGCACACAATAGGATTTTACACATTAGTAAGACCATTGATTTATTTGATGATCTGATAGTAATTGTATTGTCAGTCATGGTGTTTGCTTCATTCACAAGATGGTTTTAGAAATTTTTCAAAATTGCATATACTACCTGATAACAATCTGCATAGCATAGTTAACCTTAGTATAAGTTCAAGATCAGTATGTTTACTTGATGAAATATGCAATTAATATTAACATTGATCATTTTTCTGTCAAAAATATTTGAATCTGATAGACGCAATAGGGTGGAACACCTATTCGCACTTAACTATTAACCACTTATATATTTTTATATGCATACAAAACCATTCTTTTACTGATTGTGAATCAGTTTTATTTTGGAATTGAAAACCCATATTCGATCATTAATTAAATCACTGAATTAGAAATACATTAATATATGATCTGTATGTATTTATTGCCATTGAAATTAGTATGGTCTAGTTAATAAATAAGTATGAATTAATTTTAGAGGATGAAGTCCTGGTTGTTATAACTTTATTCATATATATTTGATATATGTCATCATATTATGATAGTTGTTTCAAAATGTAGATTTGATATAACCTGATAATCTTCATCCCTCCTAGTATTTTAGTTATACCATGAAAGTATAATCGTAGTAGAGACTTGTTCTGTATAAACACCATGTGACTGAATGTATATATGTATACATTGCACATTATGTATATAAATTAAAGTGTATATATATAACAAATGTACACTTGATACATCTGAGTTGCTGCTGCACTGAATGCATTATGCATAACAATTTACATTCGATATAATCTTGTTAACTTAACCCGGTATGTTAAAACTGTTTTAGCAGGGTACATCAGTAATATCTGAAATTGTTTCAGATGAAAAAGGGGAGGACAAAAGCTGTTTCGGTAATTGTAGCCACTGTCTAAAAGAAGTTATATATATATTTTGATATATACAGAAATGTATTCTTATGTGAAATGTAATAATAATTTGTAATTGTTATGCATTTAATTTTCACTGAAATGTATTGTATGCTAGTGCTAGATATGTTAATAGCAGAACTGTTTTGCATTTAAGATTTAATATATGTAGTCACCTATACACATGACATGTATATTTTGATATAATGGTCTCTTGAAACATACTGTTTGTTTATATATCTATCATGTTGGTTAATCCTTTTGCTATGGGCCTACTAAATCTTCTACATATGTTCTAACATTTGATGTGGACTTCAAGTTATCTGATATTATACAATACAAAGGTTGTTAACTGAAATTTTGAAATGTTCAATAATGGGAATATATAGGTATAATATCTATATATTTTAAATTTAAATAAATATATATGATTCATGTATTTTATTTAAATCTAATTTAATATTACTAATATAAAATACATATATTTAGATATATGTAAGTGACTCTAATATCGTTTGCCACTGCGAATTATAAATTCCCTCTAAAGCAAATTTTTGTTATATTAAGTCATGGTGACGTCTTCCAATAATGTACTCATCACTGTCCAAAATCACTGGATGTAACTAACGCCAAAGCGTTGTGCACCTTTTATTTTGGTTATATGCGATAGAGTAAATGTGGTGCTCCAACCTATTATTGGGTCTGACTTAACTAGGTCGCATAATAGGATTATGGCCTTAGAGACAAAAGCATGAATTATTCTATATTTTGAGCAAATGAATAATACTGAACAAAATGTTCAACATGCGATCCAAGAGTTATATATACAATATAATTAACATAAGATGCCTACCTAAAAGGTTGTGCTTTGGGTTTAGCCAAAGCTAGGTCAAGGCATGACTAGATATGGGTCTTGGAACACCATTATATATATACTGATATATTTATATAAACAGAGAGATGTTAATTTGAGTGGAAGCATATTTTAGTTTAAATTATACATTAATATAGATATGAATTTTGAATGTCAAAATTTTGTATTTATATTAAATAAATTTTATAGAATCAGTTATTATTTATTATCTACTGTAGATATTAAATAACAAATAACTCTGATAATTTAAATTAGTCCTTAAGAAGGATAAATTGAATTGAATCGAATTTCTTGACTAACATTGAGGTTTGAGGATTGTCCTCAAACAAATTAAACGTAATTGTTTTAGAAATAAAGGAAGGATCTAAAATGAGTTAAAGTATGACTTCAACCGATTAAGATACAAATATTATAAAATCTACTTATACACCTCTAGTATTAGATACTGGATATGAATCACATAAATGTATGTGAATTTACCGAAACTGCAATGTAAGTAGTAATTTGATTAAAAATGAGAAGTGGACTTACGACTGGAATGAAGCAAATGTTGTTGGGTTATCCATAGGAAGTTGATTCTTGTTGTATATACTGGCTTAATTAAACAAATATAATAACTGTTATTATGAAATTCCACTTAAAATAATTGTTATAATAGATCTTGTTTAGACAAGTTTAAATTTCATTTGTAATAAAAGAATAATTGTTATTCATTATATTTAAATGAAATATCATATGGAATTTCACAAATAATGATATTTGTAGATCCTTAACTATAATGTACTTGACATTAATAATGATTGGATTAATTTTAGTGATTTAAATCCAATATACCTTTAGTATTACCAGTTAGCCCTATAAACAATAAGGCATATCAAAAACTCCATAATGATGGAATTTTGAGATCATTTGATTTTGAATTATATGAAGAAAACAAATCTTGTTTATTAGGAAAAATAATTGAATCAACTTTCACTTGACACACTGAATAAGTGATAAGTATTGGGTCTTGTACATAATGATGTATATGGAGCAATGAATACATAAACTAGGGGTAAATTTTTACTTCATTATTTTTACTGATGATATCAGTAGATACAGATATGTGTATCTTATGAAGCACATATTAGAATCCTTTGAAAAAAGTTCAAAGAATTCAAATTGGAGATAGAAACCAATTTAGATAGAAAATAAATTCTCTTTGAACAGATCAAGAGAATGTTTAAGCCAATTAATTAATGACTGTCCATATGAGTTTGAAATTGTTTCATAACTCATTCAATCTAGAACACCATACTGGAATGGTGTGTCTGAAAGGAGACATCGTACCTTATAAGATAAAATACAATTAATGATAAGTCATATATATCTTCCAATAAATTAAATCTGGAACAATTGCATTAAATCCCACTAAAATGATTCTAAAGACGCCATATAAGATATGGACTAGGAAATATCCTAGTATGTCTAAAGTGAAGATTTGGGACGTCAGGCGTTTATTAAAGGTCCTTCCTCTGATAAGATCGGACCCAAATCATATAACTATTTTGTGAAATATCCAAAAGAAACAAATGGATATTATTTCTATAAATCCTCTGAGAATAAAATGTTTATTTCTCGAATTGGTATCCTTTTAAAAGGAGAGCCAGTCTCTTAGATACCAAAGGAAATGAAATAGAATTCGAAATGTCTTGGAAACGACAAAATACAATTGAATTTTGTATATATAAGAAATTGAGTGGGAGTATCACAATAATTCTAATGTTATATTGATAACACGTTAATTATTAAGAATAATGTTAGTTACTAAAACAAGAAATAGATACTGATTCTAAAAATGTTTGGATTAAGAAATCCATGTTTGAACTTAATTCATTGTTGATCCAATGATATACATTATGATAACAATATGGCTGATGCTCAGGCCTAAAACATTAAACTCATTATCGATCCAAACATATACTTAAGAAATATAATTCCTATGTGAATTTGTTCACAGAGAAAATGAACATATCTGCAAAGTTACAAACGTTGTAATGTTGCAGACCTACTGAATTAAACTCTGTCGCATCAGAAGTTTACTAGTTACACTAGTTTCATGAGTATATGACACATGAATAATTGACTCTAGTGCAAGTGGGAGATTGTTAGAGTTTATGCCCTAGAGGCAATTCATTTGATGAGATTGATAACACTATTGATGTTATTGTTTTATTTGGAATAAAATATTATTATATTTTATTTACTGCATAATATAATATTAATATAATAGAAGTCCTTAGAATTATAATACAGAATTATATAGTTCGAGTAAGACTTGAATTTGAGATTATATAATATACTGAGTATCATAATTCTTAAATGTCCCTAGTCAAGGTTTATTGTTTATATAAATGACAACAACAAAACGTTGAGACTAGTACGTTGATTGACTGATGATCACATCTCATTGATCAATAATATACGTGATATTAAAGTCAAAACATAAATACGTATTGGAGAATATTGTATTGGGCTGACCTACTGTGAGATAACTACATGGAATATAATTAACAATATCATAAGTTATTCTCATAGTGACAGTGATGTAATGGTCCTCGGACATGAAATCATTATAATTGTATTCGAGGATATTTGTGTTTTGATATCATCTAAAGTTATTCGTAACAGAGTAATAATAACGGTGATTATTGGATACATCTAGAATCAAATGAAAATTATGAATGATCTAGATGGAATTTAACCCTATGATATATTCGTAGTGATGTCCATGGGCCTCTTGATTGAGTGAGACTGAGAAATGCATGGCGTGCTCAAATATTGATTTGTTTTAAATAGTCTATTCATCGATCAAGGAAAACAGATTAAATTATAACGAGGATGATACGATCCATGCCTCGAGTTTAATCTTGGATATAATGGATAAAAGGATTATATTGCATTGATACACTGGTCACCGAAAGGTTGTATCGACTCGTTGATCTTATTATAACTGGGTAGCAGCGACGTGTTGCTAGATGTCAATCACTGTTTATAATTTAAATACGATTTAAATTATAGGCAACGTTATAATAACCTATTGGGTCACACACTTAGAACGTTATAAAGGAAGAATATATATTGGGTAAATAAAATATCAAATTTGTTGATATTTTATATTGCATTGAAATGGTATTCAAGTGGTTCCCTTAATTGATGGAGCGCACTTGGTTTTATAAGGGTTTGACGATCCCCTTTTATTAGATAGTAGGGGCACCGTCATCACTATATAATAAGATTGGGAATAAAAACCCTAATCCACCTTTTTGCAAAAGCCCTAGATATGGCTGCTAGCACCATAAACTTCCCTTTTCTTCTTCGATTCAGATCAAAGAGGATAAACGTTCGTGTGGATAACCAATGGAGGCGCGACGCTTGACGTACTAGCGATTCAATGCACTGAAGTTCATTCGTGTTTCAGATTTGGGGCAAAATGATTCTAATTCGAGTTCTTGTGTCCATGAATCATTGAAAGGTATGATTTATATTCGATTTGCCTATTTATTTCATAGATCATGTAGTTTAAAGTGTCGAACAGTACAAATTAAGGTTATACGATTAGATCTCGAAACTTCCCAGAAATTTGAAGAGAATCGATCTGCAATCAACAAATGTTGGCGACACAACCTCAAAGGTGACAAATTGACCACTCACAAGCTCGTGACAGAGGCTAGAGATTGTAATCTAAAGAATAAAGAGAAGAGGAAGAAAGAGCACAAACAAGTTGAAGAGAATCCATCGAAGGAATAAGGAACAAAGATGATTGTGGTTGCCATATTTTGTCTCTAAACCCTAGCTTCAGTTCTAAGGTTTGAGGGGGGAGGGTATTAAATGTTTAACACTAAGTACCCTGTACGCATATATCATTAATACAAGCAAATGGGCTTCAGCCCAAACGTCCTTTGTTCAATTATTACAGTCCAATACAATAAGCGGCTATGTTATCTAGCTATATATAAGTGTACATATTGTATCATTCATTTAATTCAGTCAATAATACAATTTACAATTTTCTATTTCAATTACATTTAGAATAATGCCTTTTCTTTTATATCATAAAACATGACAAATAAGCTTGAAAATATATTAAAAAAAAAACCTTTTGCATGTCGTCTCTGCCATAGTTCTTTTGCAGATTCATAAATGTGTGCATGAGATTTAGATGTCAGAAAATGTGTCTTATTCCAAAAGTAAATAAGAAACACCAGTTCACATACCAAAGATGTGTATATATAATCAAGATATAAATTGAAAAGTATGCAAATAACTTATATGGTCATCTAAGCTTAAATAAATAGCATCTAGTTCGTAACAGCCAAGTAAATGTTTGATGTTGTGGATATGAAATTTTTCACGTACCTAAAATACGGTTTTTGAATAATAATTGTTCGTCGTCTTACACTTCTCAAATATCATGAAGCCACCTAAATGATTCAAGTTACAGTAATCGTCAAACAACCCAAATTTGTTTAATAACATGATCAATACAAACATGCTCAAACAAAATACTAATTCTTTTTGTGTGGCAGTATTTATGACTATAACAAAACATGAATATATAAACATAACTGTAGCGACCCAAATTTCCGGTAACTTTTAGGCTGACCAAACAACACCAGTCCAACCCATATTGTACTGGAAACCCAGATGCCAATAGAAAGAAATTAGAGGATGAGATAAGAGAGAAAGAAATATTAGAATAGAAAAAATAATAAGAATAAAATTCAACAGAAATAGAGTCTCACATCGCAGCGGAACAAATATAATATAGAAATAACTTTTATTGAGAGCTTATAAAATACTTACAATCATCAGAGTACATCAATACATCTGGACAGTTATAATAACCTGTCCTTATATACACCACACAGCGGAATAATTACCAATACGTCTAAACTCCTACAGCACGTCTTCTAAACTTCGCAGTGTCCAATAACCTAAACCTGTACAACCCGGGCTAACCCGAGCATTACAAATACCGGGTCAATCTGGTGAACCAGAGTGAGAAACCCACTAAGTTTATATAACATCCATATTGATTTAAGTCAAAAATCCTTTTGAAAGAAAAGGATAATAGTAAGACCAGCCCACACATAAACACGGACGGTTTTTTTAACCTTACTATAACCCAAACATTTTGAAATCATATTTATTTTGATATTATAATGGTGTCTAAATACAAATAAATAACAATCTAGCGGAACGCTTGCATCTCACGCTCCACATATATAGTATACAATCAAAACCGCAAGCGCTTATTGGAGATTGGATTCCGACTATGACAAGGTATGGAACCACCTGCCGATAGTGTATCTCTAGAGGCGAATACACTGGATTCAACAAGAACATCTTGCAATCCGGCCCACACATGACCGACCACTCATTTCTCTTGAGTGTATCGAATTTATATCACCAATGGCTGGGACCAACAACCGTTTCCCGAAAAGGGACAACATCGAAATAGATTAAAGAATGAAATGGATTTTCTCTAGATAGGTGATTATACACCCTAATGGGAGCTACCCACATAGCCATGCTGCCTGCCCGATTCTTGTCATTTCCCGGTTGTGAGGCTTGAGGTTAGAATCGTCTTCTTGATTATTTGGTCTTCATTCACTTTGAATGCCACATCGTCAGATCCGTTTAATCACTAATTGACGACCTCAAAAATAACTAGGCACATTTGAAGAAATCAATGTACTTGACCTATTGGAAATACTCTATCAGACACTCGACTATACAAGTCATCCAGGAACAGGATCAACTGAAGGTACCCTCCTATCACATCCTAGAAATCGCCCTATGGATTGGTAGTGAGTGGTCCTTGCAAATCCATAGATTTCAACCACGATAGAATCACAGTTTATAAATCTATGGTAGCTAGCCAGAGGAATTCCACAGCAATCCTTCTGCTTATGAAGATCCATGGTCTTCAATGCTCCATCTCGAACATCTTCTGAACATCTTCAATGTTAACGTATTTGTTGGTCGGACTGGTTTTCGAATATAACTTCGATCCCGGTCTTTCCGTACCAACAATCGATTTGCCAGATTTTGACAGTCGGTGTTTTAACTATCAGAATAAACAACCATCATCCATAGAGAAAAATGGATTCACTGGTCCACTATACAGCATCAGTTGGCCTCTTTAGTTAAACAATCGTTAATTTGATTTCTAAAAACTTTCTACATTTGGATTACAGACTTCCCAATTTTTATTCAACTTACAATAAGTTTAAATAGGTTTAATTAAAATTAACGAAGTAAATGATTTCGGAATTATTCTCCAAATATAATAAATGATATTTTCTGAAATAGAAAATGGACAGTATAAGTTGGAAATCTTATTTGCATATTTTATCTTGTTATATTCATACAAGTAATGGCGCTTAACATTTGAAATTTGCATTTCAAATATATTTTAATTCACATAAGTATAGAATTGCATAGACTTATAAATAAAACGATAATTTCCAAAGTGTGACAAAGGTTATAAATTGCAAATAAACGTCGTATAAACAAACTGACAAATGAAGTAAAATACCGTGTGCGACGCGCACGCTTTAGTTGTTCATTTACAAAGGATAGTCACAACTGAATAATTTACCGTGTGCGACGCACACACTTTAGTTGTTTGTTTCTAAAAGATAACAAAACCTTTGGGTTTAAACAATATAGTCATATACTCTTCCTGTTGGTTAAAGATCATAGAATAGAAAATAAATTATACTCGTTCACTTATTCCCAGAAAACTTAAAATCCTTCGAATTATCATTCATGATATTCTTTATGGAAATACTTATTTTAATCACTTCCACTGACCTCGTTTCTAAACTAATATCATCCTTGGATAATCATGAAGTCGTTACAAGTTGGGGTATTTTATTTACCTCTCAGACCTTGAGACGACAACACTCTCATCTTCAGAATAGAAAGAAGTTTATCAACGAAATCCCATTCTAACATGTTTACCAACACTTCTATTTATTTTAGAATCTCTTTTGAATAACCACTTATCTTAGTTTTGTTCAAACATCCCCTTTCCCATTTAAAATATTCATCTCTAGATATTTATCGTTAGATTCTCACCTTTATAACCAAGTTAAGTCCTCTAAGGTTTCCATTCGATTTCAACCCTCATCAATCTCATTTAAAACTCTCCTTTAATATAATTCCATTTCAGAAATAAATCTAAAATCTAGCTCATATAAATATGAGCAAACTTATTAAAACCCTTTTTAATTATAAAAAAGGTCTTACTCAACTCATCTCCTTTATTATCATTTCCAGTTCATCCTGGTTCCTTTCAAACATTATTTACTTTTAAAAGTTCATATTATTCTCTTTATAGAAATCTGGACCTAATATATCAAAATAACTTGGTTCCATTTGAAAGCACTATTATATATTCCAATCTTGTCCATTGAGCCTCTTATGAATTCATATTCATATTTAAAAATCCCGCTCATAGTTTAACTCCTCGTTAATCATCTAACATTCTTTACATCAATAGTTAACTTCATTGTAACCTATAAATAAAATAATTAATCTTCATTAAAAGGTTATTTTGAAATAATAATTAACTTCTATAATACTTAACAATCCAACAATAGTTTTCACAAAAATCCATTCTCTTGCAAGTAGTCGACTTAGTCATCTCAAACAAGATTACTTTGTTAGCCATTTCCACTTAGTTATTACTTTTAAGTTAATAAATAAACTTAAATTAAATGATTCCACCTGGTTTAATTAACAGCCTAATTAAATAATCTCATTTAGTAATTAAATTCGATCTTTAACCATTTGGTTAACCGCTGCCTATTTGTCCCAAAACTCATTAATATGGGAATCTTGGTTTATGTACTCGTTTTCAAACTTCAAGATGAAAATAATTATTCATTTCCTTTAATAATTGTATTTAAAAATAATCTAAAAAAATAAATTTCCAAAACCAGCCTTTAGTGATAAAACAAATATTATAATTTTCTTTCGATTTATTTACCTGATGGTAAATCAATTTCTTTAAAACGATTCATTTATAGGCCATATGCCAATAATTTTTCAACCAATATCACCCATTGGTTAATATCACATAAGTGTTCAGTTTGGATTCAATAATCAGCAGTCAATCAGATTGATTAAACATATATATAAGTAAACAACATATTTGAGGGATCTGATTGGATCCCTCTAACCTTTCCTTCTCTGTTTCAAAATGGTTATCTCAGTTTCAATATAACAGTATATTTATTCATTTCGATAAACCGAAATAAATAGTTCAACCAATAACAGCCAACAAACCATTTATGACATCCAATCAAACATTCAATGATTTATTTAATACATTTATATTATTATAAAGGTAACGAACAAGGTAAATTACCTCGTTTGGAATCTAATCGTTAAAATAACGATTTAATTCGATTAAATTAAACAAACGCTTAATTTAATCATTGAACATCAAATAATACTCAACATGCAACAGTCATCCAATCAGCAACCATCAACAAATATTGCACACAAAATAAAAACCTGATTTAAAAAAATATAAATGGGGTAAACTGAGTGAGTTAAACTCACCTTGATTCCATATGTTGCTGAAACAATTAAATTAAACTGACGTTTAATTTAATTAAAAACTTCGACAGCTGCCAATTCTGATTAATCAATTGCATAACGAAGCGCTTGTCGGTAGGGTTCCATCGTCTCTTATTTCGTTCAGCCTTGTTACTGTATGACACAAGTTTAAGATTATTCGTTATTAACTATTAAATTTAATATTATTAAAATCATAACAATAATTATCTACAAATCTTTTCTTAACATTAGGCATCGATGTGGCAATGATTTTTCCATCGAATTCTATTGTTGTGGCTATTGAATAAAGAGAGAGTGAATTAATTCGATGTCTGATATGACTTATGGTTCTTATCATTATACCCCAGTCCGACATTTGTAGAAATACACCCAAGTTGGCTAGTTAATGTTATAAAGACAGGTACATTGATATTCATGATATAAAACTATTAATTTACACAACGTTAATAGTGTTGTGAATAACGACAGTGCTTTATAAGGAAGGAATAGTTGGGCACAATACACGTTAGCAAGTGAAGTTAATATAATATTAGGCATTAATATTATATAGGCATATTTTAAAAACTACTTAGGCCACGTTTTATGATTAATATATCACTAATTAAATTCTTTTGTTAATTACCTTGGACAAAAGGAACCAGGCGCATTTCTATTACTGTTCAGGCTTTTGTCTCTCCATCTTCTCACTTCTTGTACTGCATTGCAACGCATTTCCCTCCGGTAGCATTAACATGGACGCACACGCAACTCCCTAAAAGCCTTCAGTTGGTCACGCACGCTCCAATCAGGCCTTCACGATAGCACCTCCCTCGGGTTCCCATTAATTCCAATCGCTTGTGGCATACGCACAAGCTCAAAAACCGAACTGCATCTTCAATGGAAACTGTACTCACGTCAGCTCCAATTTCCTTTTTGATTGAACACGCTCCCCACGCCCCTTACTTTCACGCAACAATGGCCTCCATTTTACTTGCACAAAACTTCAACCCTCACCCTTCACCATGCTGAACGCCACCACTATTTCCTTTTGTTGTTCCTCACGTCACTTCTAAGTCCTACCTAAGTAAGCTATTCATTACCTTCTAGAACCCAATTCTTTCTCACTGATCTGCCTCAACTTTCATGCAACTGCCCACCCCCCCAAACACTGCAACATATTTTTCTTTTTAGCAACCGCCTCCTCAAACAAAACATGCAGCAGAACTCCCCTCACAGCTGACGTCATCTCAAAGCTTCACACGCCACAGTGAACCATTTTGCAAATGCCTCCCCACTTTGCACCGTAATAACCTGTCCTTCACTCCTTACTATTTGATACTTGAGTATCCTACTTCTATCACATTTGAACATATAGGATCTCACCATCATTACATTGCCGCTCTACGCCTTAGCTTCCCCGCTACTGTCCCCCGCCACCGTCCTCATCACTGAATACCACTGGCAGTTCCAACAAAAACACCCCCTTCCACTCAGCATGCCTCCAATTGCCTAAACCATGCTCTCCGTTCAACTTCAGAACTCATGCACCACTCTATTCCTGGATCATCTCGTGTCAACCCCCTCCGCGACTGGCAACTGCATGCTTCTTTCCTTTCTTTTCTCTTTTGTATAGCGTGCCGTTGGAAGAAGCAGAGTTTGAGAAGGTATTAACATGGAAGGAGCGTTTGGTTTTCAGTATCAGAAAAGAACGAAGAAAAGATAAAAAATAAAGGAAGCATGAATCAAAAGAATGGGAAAAAGCCTGTATAAATAGAAGAGAAGGACGTGGGTGGCAAGAAAATGTGGGGTGCAAGGAAAAGACACAGTTGTGTGTTGGCCAAGGAAAAGGAAATTTGGCTTGCACAAAAAGGAACTGGTTTATTTAATCAAATTAATGAAGTAGAACTGCGAAGACAATCAATTTTCTTCACAATTAGATATTTCATGCCGACATTTGCTGTATGTATTTACCAAACATGTGCCTACTAACTATTCATGACCAGAAGAAACAAATTGAAAAGGATATAATAACAACGACATTAACGATGAGCAAAGTATCTGGTATGGCTATGATATTTCTGGTGTTGGTCATAGTATTTACCGCAAAACCATGAACATATTGATACCCTTATTAAAACATATTTATAACCAATGTGGCAACCGTCAACTTCTCCAATCACTAAGTTTTGTTTGGCGAGCTTGTTATATTATTTTATACGGAAAATTTTATTTGCCGTTATATACCTCGTCTTATGTTAGATGTTTAATATTCGTACTACCATTCTCGAATTCCAAATGCGATGAAATGAACATGCCACTACATTAATATTCTGGTCCCAATGAAATTTATCTCATTAAAAACGAACTACGTTTGCACAATGGTGTTATTTTAATTTATCGGTTCATCGTTAAATTTTGTCTACTGATAAAACAACTCCGTTTGGCTCCAAATTGGAAATATAGCAAAAATTAATTGTACGCATTCCAATAAAACTTGTTTCGTTGGAAACGAAGGTCGTATGAAGATAAAACTATTTCTATGCCTATATATTATCGATATAATAAACCAATTCAATTATATTATAAATTATATATATTCGAACTCTATTTTATAAATAAATTCGATATAAAATCCATTAAATCACTAAATCAATATTTAAACGGATCTAAATATTCATAATTAATATTCAAAAATCTGGGACATTACATTCTTCCTCCCTTAAAAGAATTTCGTCCCCGAAATTACAAGGTAAGAAGAATGTTATGAACCAAACTATTTCAAAATAATTATTCTTGAATTATCATCCAAATTGTACTTCAAAACTGTAACTAAATCACCTCCATATTCTTTTGGAATTTGCACTTAACTCAATTTATAATGCAAATGCCAATCCAGGGTTAAAATAATTTAATTCATTCCATAACCGATTTTAATTCCAATTTATTATTTTGGAATTTGGTTTCAATTTGTTCAACTTGGTAAATTTTATTCAATCAACCCAATACTCAAATAACAAACAACCAACCCTTTGAATTATCTTCAACATTGATGCCTACTAGGTTGTAACATATTTTAATATTAATCGATTAATATTCGATTGTTTTTCCATTATTATCCATTCGATTTCTAATTACCAAATTTATTTTATTCGAATCCACTTAACTAGGTTAAATTTTATTTTCATATCCAATTTAATTGACTGATTGATTTCTACCTAGTTCAATTCCATTTCATACTTCAATCTGAATTTCAACCATATCAAGCAACACAACCAACAACCAATATTACTATATTATAGAAATTTATTACCTTTTTCTATAAAAATATAATTTAGGCAAAATATTTCATTTACCCTCTAATTTAAAAATAATTTTATAATCAATTACAAATACGCGATCTCATATATACACTCAATTCAATCTAGGGTGTTACTAACCCTATCTCTACTGAGTTACACCACAGAACCAAGGTTATTACTCAACCAATGGCTTTGATACCAAATGCAGCGACCCAAATTTCCGGTAACTTTTAGGCTGACCAAACAACACCAGTCCAACCGAAATTGTACTGGAAACCCAGATGCCAATAGAAAGAAATTAGAGGATGAGATAAGAGAGAAAGAAATATTAGAATAGAAGAAATAATAAGAAGAAAATACAACAGAATCAGAGTACCACATCGCAGCGGAACAAATATAATATAGAAATAACTTTTATTGAGAGCTTATAAAATACTTACAATCATCAGAGTACATCAATACATCTGTACAGTTATAATAACCTTTCCTTATATACACCACACAGCGGAATAATTACCAATACGTCTGAACTCCTACAGCATGTCTTCTGAACTTCGTAGTGTCCAATAACCTGAACCTTTACAACCCGGGCTAACCCGAGCATTACAAATACTGGGTCAGTCTGGTGAACAAGAGTGAAAAACCCACTAAGTTTATATAACATCCATATTGATTTTGAAGTCAAAAATCCGTTTGAAAGAAAAGGATAATAGTAAGACTAGCCCACACATAAACACGGACGGTTTTTTTTAAACTTACTATGACCCAAACATTTTGAAATCATATATTATTTTGATATTATAATAGTGTCTAAATACTAATAATTAACAATCTAGCGGAATGCTTGCATTTCACGCTCCACATATATAGTATACAATCAAAACCGCAGGCGCTTGTTGGAGATTGGATTCCGACTATGACAAGGTATGGAACCACCTGCCGATAGTGTATCTCTAGAGGCGAATACACTGGATTCAACGAGAACATCTTGCAACCCGGCCCACACATGACCGACCACTCATTTCTCTTGAGTGTATCGAATGTATATAACCAACGGTTGGGATCAGCAACCATTTCCCGAAAAGGGACAGCATCAAAATAGATTAAAGAATGAAATGGATTTTCTCTAGATAGGTGATTATACACTCTAATAGGAGAGACCCACATAGCCATGTTGCCTGCCCGATTTTTGTCATTTCCCAGTTGTGAGGCTTGAGGTTAGAATCGTCTTCTTGATTATTTGGTTGTCATTCACTTTGAATGCCACATCATCAGATCCGTTTAATCACTAATTGACGACCTCAAAAATACACTAGGCACATTTGAAGAAATCAATGTACGTGACCAATTGGAGATACTCTGTCAGACACTCGTCTATACAAGTCATCCAGGAACAGGATGAACCAAAGACACCCTCCTATCACATCCTAGGAATCGCCCTATAGATTGGAGAGAGTGGTCCTTGCAAATCCCTAGATTTCAACTATGACAAAATCACAGTTTATAAACCTTTGGTAGCTAGCCAGAGAAATTCCACAGCAATCCTACCGCTTATGAAGATCCAAGGTCTTCAATGCTCCATCTCGACCATCTTCTGAACATCTTCAACGTTAACGTATTTGTTGGTTGGAATGGTTTTCGAATATAACTTCGATCTCAGTCTTTCCGTACCAACAATCGGTTTGCCAGATTTTTATAGTCAGTGTTTTAACTATCAGAATAAACAACCATCATCCATAGAGAAAAATAGATTCACTGGTCCAGTATACTGCGTCAGTTGGCCTCTTTAGTTAAAAAGTCGTTAATTTGATTTCTAAAAACTTTCGACATTTGGATTACAGCCTTACCAATTTTTATTCAACTTATAATAAGTTTAAATAGGTTTAATTAAAATTAACGAAGTAAATGATTTCGGAATTATTCTCCAAATATAATAAATGATATTTTCTGAAATAGAAAATGGACAATATAAGTTGGAAATCTTATTTGCATATTTTATCTTGTTATATTCATACAAGTAATGGCGCTTAACATTTGAAATTTGCATTTCAAACATATTTTAATTCACATAAGTATAGAATTGCATAGACTTGTAAATAGAATGATATTTTCCAAAGTGTGACAAAGGTTATAAATTGCAAATAAACGTCGTATAAACAAACTGACAAACGGAGTAAAATACCGTGTGCGACGCACACGATTTAATTGTTCATTTACAAAGGATAGTCACAACTGAATAATTTACCGTGTGCGACGCACACACTTTAGTTGTTCGTTTATAAAAGATAACAAAACCTTTGGGTTTAAACAATATGGTCATATACTCTTCCTGTTGGTTAAAGATCATAGAATAGAAAATAAATTATACTCATTCACTTATTCCCAGAAAACTTAAAATCCTCCGAATTGTCGTTCATGGTATTATTTATGGAAATACTTATTTTGATCACTTCCACTATCCTCGTTTCCAAACTAATATCATCCTTGGATAATCATGAAGTCATTGCAAGTTGGGGTATTTTATTTACCTCTCAGACCTTGCGACGACAACACTCTCATCTTCGGAATAAATAGAAGTTTATCAACGAAATCCCATTCTAACACGTTTCCCAACACTTCTATTTATTTTAGAATCTCTTTTAAATAACCACTTATCTTAGTTTTGTTCAAACAACCCCTTTCCCATTTAAAATATTCATCTCTAGATCTTTATCGTTAGATTCTCACCTTTATAACCAAGTTAAATCCTCTAAGGTTTCCATTCGATTTCAACCCTCATCAATCTCGTTTAACTCTCCTTTAATAGAATTCCATTTCGGAAATAAATCTAAAATCTAGCTCATATAAATATGAGTAAACTTATTAAAACCCTTTTTAATTATAAACAAGGTCTTACTCAACTCATCTCCTTTATTATCATTTCTAGTTCACCCTGGTTCCTTTCAAACATTATTTACCTTTAAAAGTTCATATTATTCTCTTTATAGAAATCTGGACCTAATATATCAAAATAACTTGGTCCCATTTGAAAACGCTGTTATATATTCCAATCTTGTCTATTGAGCCTCTTATGAATTCATATTCATATTTAAAAATCCCGCTCATAGTTCAACTCCTCGTTAATCGTCTAACATTCTTTACATCAATAGTTAACTTCATTGTCGCCTATAAATAAAATAATTAATCTTCCTTAAAAGGTTATTTTAAAATAATAATTAACTTATATAATACTTAACAATCCAATAATAGTTTTCACAAAAATCCAATTCTCTTGCAAGTAATCGACTTAGTCATCTCAAACAAGATTACTTTGTTAGCCATTTCCACTTAGTTATTACTTTTAAGTTAATAAATAAACTTAAATTAAATGATTCCATTTGGTTTAATTAATAGTCTAATTAAATAATCTCATTTAATAATTAAATTTGATCTTTAACCATTTGGTTAACCGCTGCCTATTTGTCCCAAAACTCATTAATGTGGGAATCTTGGTTTATGTACTCATTTTCAAACTTCAACATGAAAATAATTGTTCATTTCCTTTAATAATTGTATTTAAAAATAATCTATAAAAATAAATTTCCAAAACCGGCCTTTAGTTATGAAACAAATATTATAATTTTCTTTCGATTCATTTATCTGACGGTAAATCAATTTCTATAAAACGGTTAATTTATAGGCTATCTGCCAATAATTTTTCAACCAATATCACCCATTGGTTAATATCACATAAGTGTTCAGTTTGGATTCCATAATCAGCAGTCAATCAAATTGACATATTTTATAAGTAATCAACATATTTGAGGGATCTGATTGGATCCATCCAACCTGTCCTTCTCTGTTTCAAAATGGTTATCTCAATTTCAATATAACAATATATTTATTCTTTGTGATAAACCGAAATAAACAGTTCAACCAATAACAGCCAACAAACCATTTGTGACATCCAATCAAACATTCAATGATCTATTTAATATGTTTATATTATTATAAACGTAACCAACAAGGTAAATTACCTCGTTTGGAATCTAATCGTTAAAATAACGATTTAATTCGATTAAATTAAACAAACGCTTAATTTAATCTATGAACATCAAATAAAATTCAACATGCAACAGTCATCCAATCAGCAACCATCAACAAACATTGCACATAAAATAAAAACCCGATTTAAAAAAATATAAATGGGGTAAACTGAGTGAGTTAAACTCGCCTTGATTCCATATGTTGCTAAAGCAATTAAATTAAACTGACGTTTAATTTAATTAAAAACTCCGACAGCTGCCAATTCTGATTAATCAACTGCATAATGAAGCGCTTGTCAGTGGGGTTCCATCGCCTCTTATTTCGTTCAGCCTTGTTACTGTATGACACAAGTTTAAGATTATTCTTTATTAACTATTAAATTTAATATTATTAAAATCTTAACAATAATTATCTACAAATCTTTTCTTAACATTAGGCATCGACGTGGCAATGATTTTTCCATCGAAATCTATTGTTGTGGCTATTGAATAAAGAGAGAGTGAATTAATTCGATGTCTGATATGACTTACGGTTCTTATCATTATACCCCAGTCCGACGTTTGTAGAAATACTCCAAGTTGCCTAGTTAATGTTATAAAGACAGGTACATTGATATTCATGATATAAAACTATTAATTTACACAATGTTAAAAGTTTTATGAATAACGACAGTGGTTTATAAGGCAGGAATAGTTGGGCACAATACATGTTAGCAAGTGAAGTTAATATAATATTAGGCATTAATATTATATAGTCATATTTTAAAAACTACTTAGGCCACATTTTATGCTTAATATATCACTAATTAAATTCTTTCGTTAATTACCTTGGACAAAAGGAACCATGCGCATTTCTATTACTGTTCAGGCTTTTGTCTCTCCATCTTCTCACTTTTTGTACTGCATTGCAACGTATTTCCCTCCGGTAGCATTAACATGGACGCACACGCAACTCCCTAAAAGCCTTCATTTGGTCACGCACGCTCCAATCAGGCCTTCACGATAGCACCTCCCTTTGGTTCCCATTAATTCCAATCGCTTGTGGCATACGCACAAGCTCAAAAACCGAACTGCATCTTCAATGGAAACTGTACTCACGTCAGCTCCAATTTCCTTTTTCATTAAACACGCTCCCCACGCCCCTTACTTTCACGCAACAGTGGCCTCCATTTCACTTGCACAAAACTTCAACCCTCACCCTTCACCATGCTGAATGCCACCACTATTTCCTTTTGTTGTTCCTCACGTCACTTCTAAGTCCTACCTAAGTAAGCTATTCATTACCTTCTAGAACCCAATTCTTTCTCACTGATCTGCCTCAACTTTCATGCAACCGCCCACCCCCCCAAACACCGCACCATATTTTTCTTTTTAGCAACCGCCTCCTCAAACAAAACATGCAGCAGAACTCCCCCTCACAGCTGACGTCATCTCAAAGCTTCACACGCCACAATGAACCATTTTGCAAATGCCTCCCCACTTTGCACCGTAATAACCTGTCCTTCACTCCTTACTATTTGATACTTGAGTATCCTACTTCTACCACATTTGAACATATAGGATCTCACCATCATTACATTGCCGCTCTACGCCTTAGCTTCCCCGCTACTGTCCCCCGCCACCGTCCTCATCACCGATTACCAATGGCAGTTCCAACAAAAACACCCCCTTCCACTCAGCATGCCTCCAATCGCCTAAACCATGCTCTCCGTTCAACTTCAAAACTCATGCACCACTCTATTCCCGGATCATCTCGTGCCAACCCCCTCCGCGACTGGCGACTGCATGCTTCTTTCCTTTCTTTTCACTTTTGTATAGCGTGCCGTTGGAAGAAGCAGAGTTTGAGAAGGTATTAACATGGAAGGAGCGTTTGGTTTTCAGTATCAGAAAAGAACGAAGAAAAGATAAAAAAATAAAGGAAGCATGAATCAAAAGAATGGGAAAAAAGCCTGTATACATAAAAGAGAAGTACGTGGGTGGCAAGAAAACGTGGGGTGCAAGGAAAAGAAACAGTTGTGTGTTGGCTAAGGAAAAGGAAATTTGGCTTGCATGAAAAGGAACTGGTTTATTTAATCAAATTAATGAAGTACAACTGCGAAGACAACCAATTTTCATCACAATTAGATATTTCATGCCGGCATTTGCTATATGTATTCACCAAACATGTGCCTACTGACTATTCACGACCAGAAGAAACAAATTGAAAAGGATATAATAACAATGGCATTAACGATGAGCAAAGTATCGGGTATGGCTATGATATTTCTGGTGTTGGTCATAGTATTTACCACAAAACCATGAACATATTGATACTTTAATTAAAACATATTTATAACCAATGTGGCAACCGTCTACTTCTCCAATCACTAAGTTTTGTTTGGCGAGCTTGTTATATTATTTTATACGGAAAATTTTATTTGCCGCTATATACCGCGTTTTATGTTAGACGTTTAATATTCGTACTACCATTCTCGAATTCCAAATGCGATGAAATGAACACGCCACTACATTAATATTCTGGTTCCAATAAAATTTATCTCATTGAAAACGAATTACGTTTGCACAATGGCGTTATTTTAATTTATCGGTTCATCGTTAAATTTTGTCTGCTAATAAAACAACTCCGTTTGGCTCCAAACTGGAAATATAGCAAAAATTAATTGTAGCATTCTAATAAAACTCGTTTCACTGGGAAGGAGGTCGTATGAAGATAAAACTATTTCTATGCCTATATATTATCGATATAATATATATTCGAACTCTACTTTATAAATAAATTTGATATAAAATCCATTATATCGCTAAATCAATATTTAAACGGATTTAAATATTCATAATTAATGTTCAAAAATCTGGGACATTACAATAACAAACACCAAATGCTTTGTATGTATACAAATACCGAAGGAAGAACAAAAAAAATTAGTGGCAATAGGGAAAAACATGAAATATACTTACAAATGGAGACTATTGAACATCTATGATTATAGCAAGCATGTACATATAAAAAGATGACCTAAGTCACATGTTAGATTTTCATTTGTAGGGAAAATTAACTATATATGAATAAAAACAATGATGAAATCAAGAATAAAAGAATAATTATACCATAAAAATTTCATGCTCTGTAAACATGTGAAAACAATCATAGTCGTTACCAATCTATTTTGAAGAGTTATGTTTCTATTTCTAAAAGTTTAGGTTTAAACACATTTGGATGTACAATGTTGAGCAATCAAGTTGCATCTCGAATTGCATATGCTGATCAGAACATGCGCATATGCATAAAAGTACATATCATCCTCAAAAGGTCATGGGACAACAAAGAAAAACGCAGAGGCAGTCACCAGACTACTTCATAATATCACATTTAATACGTCAGAGTGAACATGTCTTGTGTTAATAGTTCTGCGTTAATAAAATACCGTATTCAAGCTTAGCGAAGATACACATCAAGTGAAACACCCCACCTCCGTTAAGGTCACTCATAAAGGGAATGCCTTAACTTTGGTGGAGGGTTATAGGTACAAGACACAGAAAAATCTACAAGATAGATAAATTTAAGCAGCGGAAATTCAAATATTTATTGCATACGTAGTTCAACACAAAAGCATTACATCAAATTGTCTCAAAATAACTTTCAAAGCATTACACCATAATTTCTGTCTTGATTATTTAATAAAGAAGCATAAACCATAAATAAAACTCCATAAATCCCCAAGTGTAGTATCCAAAAGCCATATCCAAGGTAAGAGAGTCCCAATCATACATCTACTTTCTTTTTGCTTGCAAAGAGTTTGAGTAAGCTGGAGTATTCCCTCCTTGTGGAGCGCGGGGGGGGGGGGGGAGGGGGGGGGGAGGAACGGAAGAAAAGAAGACGAGAGAAAATGGGTCAAAAAATAAGTCTGGTAAGTTCAGTGATTACTAGTATTTAAACAAGGAAAGGGATCATGACAGTGATAACAGAACATAGGACAATACCCTAATATAAGATAAGAGGAACATGTGATCGCACCCAGTACTATAGTCTCTGCACCTACTTAACCATTGGTTCAACCAGCCCCACGTGTATATAACAAACGATCCCCTTAATGATCGGCCCCTACTCGCATGCATTCATATCTTGTGTCATTCGGCCCAGCTTGACTATAGCCACTTGTGCTGGTCCCACCATGGGGTATATTAGTCCCTCTGGTGGCAACCCGACACGATTCAAGATGCATACTGTACACTACTGATGCCCAGTGCCTGATTTTTCCACTTCGGAGTACGTGCACGCCCATACTCCGTCAAAACCTACACTGGCCCACCAACCGCCGACGTTTTGACCGCTTATAATTCAGCCCAGTAATCGTGCCCCACCCTGCCTAGTTTCAGGGTACCATGATACATCTATGTGGGTTACTGTTGAAATGGGTCCCTGTTACTAGGGTTTTATAATCAACATGTTTATTTGGTTAAGTGTCCAAGTTTACCTAACCCCGCCCATTCGTTTTAGTTAACATGTTGAATCGGTTAAGTGTTTTCCTTATTTACTTAACCCTACCAATCCTGACTTAGCTTTAATTTATTAAAGCACCAACCACTCACATTAGACTGGTCTTGTTGTGGTCACTGGATGTACCAGTCGGTTCCGGGAAGATTTACACCACAACTCAGTCTAACCTCGGGTTTTTTTGGGCTTGATGCACTAACCTCCCACATTAGACAGGTCTTGTTGTGGTCACTAGATATGTCGGACGGTTCCGGGCAGATTTACACCACAACTCAGTCTAACCTCGGGTTAGGCATATTCGTCTTTTCAAAATTCATATTTTTCTATATATATCAAATTTCTTTATGTGGATTAAATTTAATTTAATCACGCCATAATTATCCTTTGATTATGCTCACCATAAATGGTATATCAAACATACCATTTAATGAACAAATCTATGCCATGAACTTCCATATTTTCCTATCGTTATCCCCGTAGAACGTACGTATGAATTACATAAAATGTTGGGCTAGCAAATTAGCCCAAACCCATAACAAAAAAGGGTAATAAACAAGGAACATGAAATAAACATAAAATAGCATACATATAACTTATCACATGTAACTTGGCATAGATGTATCATTATCTTAACTAAACAGGTAAAGGTGAACTTGTGACTAAGTTGGATCTAATTTTCATGTAAACTTGATATGGGTCTAACATGGAGGTTTAACATATAAACCACAATTTAGCATACTAACTTATGTATATCAAAACGTATGAAAGCTATTATAATCATTTTAATCACAATTTAACATGATACTTATGTGTTAAAGACATAAAAGGACTATAGTTTCAACTTTTACAACATAATTAGATTCAACCTAACATGAATATACATGAGTGTTAATCAAACATATAAGCATGTGTTTTAGATCACAAACTTGCAAATAACCACCAATTTATAACATGACATGTTTTACCATTTAATTGTCAAAATAAATCATTACCCAATTATAATAGATTCCAATAACATAAAATGTTGTTCGTCACCACAAGCATATAGATATGATTAATATACAACATGTTCATCGCCACAAGCATATAGACATGATTAATTACAACGATACTTTAAGATAAACGAGAATCAAATCTTAAACATAAGCATCATTCTATATCCAAATTACACATGTCATGATTCAATTGAAAGAATGTTTAAATATGCGTAACAACTAACTTACAAAATAAAAAGGAATTCTTGCGTTCTGAAATCTGAATTCTGAAATTGGAGATGCGCGCCTTTGATGAAGATCGTTGAATTAGATTAGTTTTAATTTGATTTTGATGTAAGCTTTCAACTCGTGTTTGGATTGAAAACGGTGACGGCTACTCCAAGTTCTCTACTGACGGCATGATAGTTACAGGATCATTTTTGTGTGAATTTTAGGTTAAGCATTGAGTTGTTTATATAGAATTTCAATTTGATTATAGCCGTCGGATGAACCCAGAATTAACCAAAACCATTCAGACCAGATCAAGACCATCCAGAAAACCTAGTGACTCAGCACCAAGTCATCAGTCTTTCAAAATTCAGATCATGCCGGGGGCCAGGTCGACCTCTAGGGGGGAGGTCGACACTAGGGTCGACCCCCTGGTTGACCTGCCTGGGCGGGAATATTCCCGCCCAGCCCGCTTCTGACTTTTGTTTTAATTTTGAAATCTGGCTTGAGCTGTTTGAATTAATTTGAATTTCTGAAACTTCTGGGGGCCATAACTTCTTTATACGAAGTCCAATTCACGCAAACTCAGACTATATCTCAAGCAGAATTCCAAGACGAACGCAATGGAGCAACCCGGTTCCCTTAATTCTCACATTTTAAATTAAGTATTCTTGGATTCATTATTATAACGTTAATAGAAAATATGGGGTGTTACATTCTACCCTCCTTTTAGGATTTCGTCCCCGAAATCTCCAAGTCGAGAAGAACTTATATCCTATCATCCAATCACCCATCTACTCAACCATCAAACACATGCGTCCATTGTCCTTAAAAGATTTCTAATACTTCATGATCATTTGCATTGTGTGTGTATATGTCCTTATCTAATGCAAAATCAGACGGTCTACTGATTCAGTTGACCTCCTTAATGCACATTATGTTAGTGCCATGAGTCCATTATGAATGCAATTTTTCCTACTCAAAATTTCTTACATGAGTGCACAATCATTCATACAAATGCAACGTCCATATGATAACACATCAAGTTTAATCCATAAACCAATACATATATGCATATGCACTATGGAAGTGACTGAGCCGATCAAATACCTAGTGTGTGTGTGTGTATATGCATCCACTAGCAACCACTAGCAACCATTTGCAACCACTTGCAACCATCAATCATAACATGTTTCAATAACATGTTTACATCCAAATGGGTTCCTACCTAAGGATAAAGGATAGGATCGAGGAGATAAAAGATAGATACGAGCATAAGCTTGAGGAAAAAGAGATTAAAGACGTACCCTCAAAAAGAAAAGGGTAGGTTGCACGTATTCTGTCCTCAGTTTCCCAAGTCGCGTCTTCCTCGGTGTCACTCCATTGAACTTTGACGAGCTTAACTTCACGGTTGCGTAGCTTTTTTAATCTCTGTTCCCATGATACGGGCTGGAACTCTCCTCACAGTAGCTTCTCGTTCAACTTCTTCTAGCATACTTGGTTCTACCACTTCCGCAGACTCATGTAAGCACTTCCGCAGGTGAGAGACATGAAAGACATTATGAATCCCGGCCAATCTTTCGGGGAGCTGTACCCTATAAGCCATCTTCCCAATCTTCTTGATGATAGGGAACGACCCTACAAATCTTGGTGCTAACTTTCCTGCGGATCCAAAGCGAATGACGTTCCTCAAAGGAGATACTTTAAGGAACACCTTGTCTCCAACTTTGAACTCAAGGTCAGTTCTTCTTTTGTCTACGTAGGACTTCTGTCTTTCTTGGGTAGTCTTCATTCTTCTTCGTATCAAGTCTACTTTCTCTGAAGTCTCCCTAATCATGTCTGGTCCAAGTATGAGTTTGTCTATGGACTCCCACCAGCAAGTTGGTGACCTGCACGACCTTCCATATAAAGCTTCGAAAGGTGCCATGCCTATGGTGGCTTGGTAGCTATTGTTGTAAGCGAATTCCACCAAAGGTAGATGATCCTCCCATGTTCCTCCGAAGTCAATAATGCATAACCTCAAGAGGTCTTATAATACTATGTTGATTCTTTCCGTTTGGCCATCAGTTTTAGGGTGATAGGTCGTGCTTAAGCATAACTGTGTTCCTACAGCCTCTTGTAAACTCTTCCAGAACTCGCTCGTGAAGACAGAGTCTCGATCACTCACTATGCTGGAGGGTATCCCATGGAGTCGAACTATCTCCTTAAGATATATGGATGCTAGAGATGAGGCAGTCCTTCTACTCTTGACGGGCATAAAGTGGGCGCTTTTTATGAGCATGTCCACTATTAACCAAATGCTAGTACTGCCCCTTCTTGACCTAGGCAACCCATCTATAAAGTCCATCGAGATGCTATCCCATTTCCACTGTGGGACATCTAGAGGGTGGAGCAGACGACCAGGCTTCTTCTGCTCCGCCTTGACTTGTTGGCATATTAGACACTTAGAAACAAATTCAGCTACGTCTTTCTTCATGCCATTCCAAAAGAAAATTCTTTTGAAATCTTTATACATTTTGTCTCTGCCTGGGTGTATGGTCAGCTTGGAATGGTGTGCCTCTTCTAGAACCGCCTTTACCAAGCCCCTTGCTTGTGGGGCACATAGTCTTCCATCTCGTCTCAACCAGCCCTTGGCATCCATGGAGCATCTATTGAGGTAACTAGAAGTCCCACCCCTAATTAACTTGTCCATCACATCGGCTAGCTGAGGGTCTTCTCTTTGCGCGGCTCCGATTGAGTCTAATAGAGTTGGCCGCACTTCTAGCGTTGCTAGTAAGCCAGGTACAAAGTCAGAGGATGGTCTGAAATTAAAGCTTGCTATGAACTCTAAGCTTTGCCTTTCCACAAAGAGAGGGCTTAAGGCCAGCTTCTTTCTAC
Source organism: Allium sativum (assembly GCA_030737875.1). Classification (NCBI taxonomy): domain Eukaryota; kingdom Viridiplantae; phylum Streptophyta; class Magnoliopsida; order Asparagales; family Amaryllidaceae; genus Allium; species Allium sativum. The sequence continues at coordinate 412,960,895 of CM060913.1, read as the reverse complement.
CTAAGGCGTCTGCTACTGCATTGCCCTTGCCAGGAGTGTAGGAAACCTCAAAATCATACGAGGCAAGAAACTACATCCATCTTTGTTGCCTCAAGTTGAGATTTTTCTGCGAGAATAGGTATTTCAATGATTTATGGTTAGTATACAGTTCAAATTTCTCACCTAGGAGATAATGGCGCCAAGACTTAAGTGCAAAAACAATGGCTGCCAACTCTAGGTCGTGGGTTGGGTAGTTTTTCTCATGTACTTTCAACTGTCATCCACCATAAGCCACTAATTCCCTTCTTGCATTAGAGCAGCGCCTAGTCCCATTCCGCATGCATCTGTGTATACTGTAAACATCTTGCTTCCATCGGGAAATGTCAAAAATGGGGCTGTTGTTAGAGCCCTTTTCAAACGTTGGAAAGCAATATCGCAATCCAAATCCCAATCGAAAGCTAGGTTCTTCTTTGTCAATCATGTTAGTGGAGATGAGATTTTTGCAAAATCTTTGATGAACTTTCGATAAAAGCTTGCTAGCCCGAGAAAGCTTCAGACTTCGGTTGCGTTTCGAGGAACCTTCCAATTTTGCACAGCAACCACTTTCGCGGGGTCCACAGCTATCCCCTCTTTGGACACCACATGCCTAAGGAACCTAACTTCTTCTCTCCAGAAATGGCATTTGGAGAATTTCGCCTTCAACTGATGTGCACAGAGAGTATCCATGACTTCTTTTAGATGCTGAGCATGCTCTTCCTCATTCTTTGAGAAGATCAAAATATCGTCTACGAAGACCACCACAAACTTATTGACGAACTCTCGGAACACCTTGCTCATTAAATCAACGAAGTAAGTGGGTGCAATTTTCAAGCCGAAAGGCATGACAAGCTACTCGAAGAAACCATCGGGAGTTCTGAATGCGGTCTTATCAATGCTGTCTTCAGTCACTCTTAGCTGATGAAACCCGGTAGCTAAATCTAATTGGGAGAAAACCGATGCACCTACAAGCTGATCGAACAAATCATCTATTCTTGGTAGTGGGTGTCTATTCTTCTTGGTCAGCTTGTTTAGCTCCCTATAATCAAGGCACAGGTGAAGCGAACCATCAGCTTTGGTTGCGAACACTACCGGAGCACCCCATTCAGAAATACACCGTCTTGTGAACCCCTTTTCAAGCAGCTCTTTGATTTTCTTGCTGAGCTCCTTTCTCTCCCTTGGGGACATGTGCCTAACGGGTAAAGCAATGGGATTTGCATTATCAACAAGGTATATGTGGAAGTCTATCTCCCGCTTCGGAGGTAAGCCCTTTACCTCTTCAAACACATCCGAGTATTCACGGACTATCTTTACAGACTGCAAGTTCTCAACAGATGCATCAAGAGATTCTAGATAACTAAGTAAGACGAAATTCATGGGATTACAAGAAATTTCGAGAGTGTTACCGAGGCGAGTCATGAGTCTAACCACTCTCTTTTCACAGTCGAGGACGGCACCATTACTGGACCGCCAGTCCATGCCTAGAATCAACCCATAGCCCGTGAAGCCCAAAACAAAGGCATTACATCTAAACCCAACGCTTAGTATATATATTTTCAAATCCAAACAAACCATTGACAAATAGGATGAGCCCCCAATTGGATTTTAAACAACCAAGGGATCCTCTACTATACTGGTGTCTAGGTGCAGAGATTCCACTGAAGCAGTAGATATAAAAGAATGTGATGCGCCAGGATCAAATAGTGTATGAATAGGATGATCAAAAAGATAGACAAAACTTTCGACAGAAATATTTATACCTCGTTCTTGCGGAGGTGCCGTGAGAGCGTGAACTTATCCTCCAGATGAAGGTCCAGCTCCCTGCCCTTGCTTCCTTGGGCAGGCCCTAGCCATGTGTCATGTCTCACCATAGTGGAAACAACCACCTATCCTCCTTTTCTTCTTCTTGCAGTCTTTGATCAGATGCCCGGGAATGCCACAGAAATTACACTTTCTCTTTTCACGGGGTTTGTTGTTCTTCCCGCCTTTCTTTGAATCAGCCTTCTTGTTCTGTGACCCTTCCCCCTTCTTATCTTGAGGTACTTCCGTTTTTCCTCGTTCTTGCCCTTGTCTTCCTCATGTAAGAGTGCCATGTCCACTAACCTCTCGTAAGTAGCCCCCATAGGTATATGGGTCATAGCCAAGCTGTGAAGTGGCTCATTCAATCCCTTGACAAAACGGAGAGCCTTCTTATGATGAGTATTCACTAAGTCCAGTCCAAATCTGGCCAACTAATTGAATTGATTGACGTACTCCTTGACCGTCATACTTCCTTGCTTAAGAGATAAGAATTTTTCCAGCTGTAGACTTCGTTCAGCCTGTGAGAGGAATTTCATCTCAAACCTTATCCTGAAATCCATCCATGTGTCAACGGATCTTTCAGTGTTTGTGACTTCCCACCAACAGGAAGCTTCGTCTTTGAGCAACCATACAACCAACTGTATCTTCTGCCTATCGTCCACCTCGAAGATAACGAACAGATCCCCAGTTTCTTTGAGCCAGTTCCTTGCTTCTACGAATGATTCAGTTCCCTTGAAATCCTTTCCACCCATGGTCCTAAAGTCTCTACAAATATTTGAGAAAGCATTTGCACGAGGAGGAGGAGGAGGAACTGCTGCAACTGGAGGAGGAATATCTGCTGGGCCTGCGTCATTGGCCTTAGCCTCTAAGTACCACCTGAACCAGCCAGGTATCGGTACACCCTCTGGAAGGTTAAGATTCCTAGACATGCTGAAACGGAAAAGAAAAGATTCAAAACGAAGGATAGAAAGATAGTGCATATGGCTTTTGGGATTATGCTTTTTTTTTAATTCAAAATAACACCTTTTCTTGAAAAATGCTTCTTTATATTTCTTTTTGAAAAAAATAGTTTTCATAAACTCTTATCTGATCTGGTAAACCTTCGCTCTGATACCAAGTGAAACACCCCACCTCCGTTAACGTCACTCACAAAGGGAATGCCTTAACTTTGGTGGAGGGTTATAGGTACAAGACACAGAAAAATCTACAAGACAGATAAATTTAAGCAGCGGAAATTCAAATATTTATTGCATACGTAGTTCAACACAAAAGCATTACATCAAATTATCTCAAAATAACTTCCAAAACATTACACCATAATTTCTATCTTGATTATTTAATAAAGAAGCATAAACCATAAAAAAAACTACATAAATCCCCAAGTGTATTATCCAAAAGCCATAGCCAAGGTAAGAGAGTCCCAATCATATATCTACTTTCCTTTTACTTACAAAGAGTCTGACTAAGCTGGAGTATTCCCTCCTTGTGGACCTGGGGGAGGGGGGACGGAAGAAAAGAAGACGAGAGAAAATGGGTGAGACAATAAGTCTGGTAAGTTCAGTGATTACTAGTATTTAAACAAGGAAAGGGATCATGACAGTGATAACAGAACATAGGACAATACCCTAATATAAGATAAGTGGAACATGTGATCGCACCCATTACTATAGTCTCTGCACCTACTTAACCATTGGTTCAACCAGCCCCATGTGTTTATAACAAACGATCCCCTTAATGATTGACTCCTACTCGCATGCATTCATATCCTGTGTCATTCGACCCCACTTGACTATAGCCACCTGTGCTGGTCCCACCATGGGGTGTATCAGTCCCTCTGGTGGCGACCCGACACGATTCAAGATGCACAGTGTACACTACTGATGCCCAGTGCCTGATTTTTCCACTTCGGAGTACGTGAACGCCCATACTCTATCGGAACCTACACTGGCCCACCAACCGCTGATGTTTTGACCGCTTATAATTCAGCCCAGTAATCGTGCCCCACCCTGCCTAGTTTCAGGGTACCATGATATATCTATGTGGGTTACCGCTGAAATGGGTCCCCGTTACTAGGGTTTTCTAATCAACATGTTTATTTGGTTAAGTGTCCAAGTTTACCTAACCCCGCCCATTCGTTTTAGTTAACATGTTGAATCGGTTAAGTGTTTTCCTAATTTACTTAACCCTACCAATCCTGACTTAGCTTTAATTTATTAAAGCACCAACCACTCACATTAGACAGGTCTTGTTGTGTCACTGGATGTGCCGGTCGGTTCCTGGCATATTAACACCACAACTCAGTCTAACCTCGGGTGCTTTTTGGGCTTGATGCACTAATCGTCCACATTAGACAGGTCTTGTTGTGGTCACTGGATATGCCGGTCGGTTCCGGGCAGATTTACACCACAACTCAGTCTAACCTCGGGTTAGGCATATTCGTCTTTTCTAAATTCATATTTTTCTATATATGTTAAATTTCTTTATGTGGATTAAATTTAATTTAATCATGCCATAATTATCCTTTGATTATGCTCACCATAAATGGTATATCAAACATACCATTTAATGAACAAATATATGCCATGAACTTCCATATTTTCCCATCGTTATCCCCGTAGAACGTACGTATGAATTACATAAAATGTTGGGCTAGCAAATTAGCCCAAACCCATAACAAAAAAAGGCTAATAAACAAGGAACATGAAATACACATAAAATAGCATACATTTAACTTATCACATGTAACTTGGCATAGATGTATCATTATCTTAACTAAACAGGTAAAGGTGAACTTGTGACTAAGTTGGATCTAATTTTCATGTAAACTTGATATGGGTCTAACATGGAGGTTTAACATATAAACCACAATTTAGCATACAAACTTCTGTATGTGAAAACATAAGAAAGCTATTATAATCATTTTAATCAAAATTTAGCATGATACTTATGTGTTAAAAACATAAGAGGACTACAATTCCAACTTTTACAACATAATTAGATTCAACCTAACATGAATATACATGAGTGTTGATCTAACATATAAGCATGTGTTTTAGATCATAAACTTGCAAATAACCACCAATTTATAACATGACATGTTTTACCATTTAATTGGCAAAATAAATCCATTACCCAATTATAATAGATTCCAATAACATAAAATGTTGTTCATCACCACAAGCATATAGATATGATTAATATACAACATGTTCATCGCCACAAGCATATAAACATGATTAATTACAACGATACTTTAAGATAAACGAGAATCAAATCTTATACATAAGCATCATTCTATATCCAAATTACACATGTCATGATTTAATTGAAAGAATGTTTAAATCTGCGTAACAACTAATTTACAAACTAAAAAGGAATTCTTGCGTTCTTAAATCTGAAATTGGAGATGCGCGCCTTTGATGAAGATCGTTGAATTAGATTAGTTTTAATTTGATTTTGATGTAAGCTTTTAACTCGTGTTTGAATTGAAAACGGTGACGGCTACTCCAAGTTCTCTATTGACGGCATGACAGTTACAGGATCATTTTTGTGTGAATTTTAGGTCAAGCATTGAGTTGTTTATATAGAATTTCAATTTGATTATACCATCAGATGAACCCAGAGTTAACCACAGCCATTCAGACCAGATCAGGACCATCCAGAAACCCTAGTGACTCAGCCCCAAGTCATCAGTCGTTCAAAATTTAGATCTGGCTGGGGGCTAGGTCGACCCCCAGATCGACCCTAAGGTCGACCCCCAGGTCGATCTCTGTAACACCCCACGCCCGCTATGGTCACTCTCTAAGGGAATGCCATAACATCGGTGGAGTATTTTAGTGAATATAGAACAGAAAAATTACAACAAGACAGATATAAATAGTACTTGAAATTTTAAAAACATCATCTCATAGCAGTGGAAGTAAACATGTCTGGTTACATCATAAAACCACAATAAAAGTCAAGTACAATATCCATCAAAAATAAAGGAGTACATAATCCCACTCTCAATACAATAGCCAGAACAAAAAGAAAAGATAACTGGATAACTGGAGCTTTACATCTATCCAAGCTCCTAAAGACTGGAACAGCAATCCGATCAAGCTCCACTACCGCTAGGATCCACCGTAGGACCTGAGGGTTGGGAAAAAGATAAAAGCAACGGGGTCAGACATAAGTCTGAGTGAGTCCTATAACTTTAACAATACAATCATTAAAGTAACCAGAGAAGACATAACCTTGACCTACGGTAATATCTGGGGATGAATGGCTACACTAAGCAGCTTGATAGACTTAGGATAAACTAAGATAACCGTAAAGACGCATCTACCCACCCAAGGATAATTACTAACTGCACCACACCAGTCATTCCTACTTAAAGGTCGATCCCTCCCAAGGACTTAGATAATTTTCCAGTAGTCTCGTATACCCTTAGCTGACTACATAGGTGCCGTCTGCCCCTATCTCCACTAGATGTACTTAGTAATTTTACCCAGTAGTTCCATGTACCCCTACATAGGTGCCGTCTGCCCCTATCTTTATTAGGTGTACCCACTACTCCCTAGCGATCGGCTCCCTAACGTAGATACCCGTGCTGGTCCCACAGTGGGGTGTATCACTCCCCTAAAGTGGCTACCCAATACTATCAACGGTGCACGGCTTTATATCTACACGATGCAACAACGGCTTATCTACCAGCCCGGGCCCACACACGCATATGAAACCCGTTGGACTTGCGTTGCCACCGCTAACCCGTTTTGGCCTCTTATAATCAAGCCCAATATGCGTGTCCCGTCACTCGACATGGGTCGAGCCCATAAAGATACGTTTGGGATATTGGTTGAAATGGGCCCCCACAAGCTACCACCTAAGCTTGTCACATATCTAGTGTATCCCACTTAACCCTTTAATCATGTTTAATTACATGTTTCACTTGGTTAAGTATTCTAATCGTATTTTCTATTGCCACCCAAGGCAACCCACTAGATTCCACATGCCACCCAAGGCAACCATTAAATTTCCACATGCCACCCAAGGCACCCACTTAACCCCTCATGTCCCACTACATGCTAATATGGTTAAGTGTTTCTTAATTAATTAAGAACGTGATTTCCCATAAAGACCTCCCACATTAGACTGGCTGTTATGACCGCCTGGTTAAGCCGGTAGGGTCCGGGCAGTCTTACGTCATAACAGAGTCTAACTTCGTGTCTTTACTTTAATCACGTATTTAATTTATGGCTATGACCTCTCACATTGGGCTGACATTTGTAGCAACTGGTTAGGCCGGTCGGGTCCGGGCAGTTTTACACTACAAATGAGTCCAACCTCGTGTCTTAGTCGATTAATTACACCTAATTAATCACCCCCATATTAATTATCCCTAATTAATATCAAGTTTTCCATAACATGGGTAGACCTAACTCAATAGGTAAATTCTCATGGGGTAGACCTAACTCAATAGGTAAATTCCCACTTATGGTAATTTATTTTTATGGTATGCTTAATCATACCCAATCATACATTTATTAACATATTTACCAACCCCATCGTTCCCCACGTAAATCGTTCTCATTTCATGACATAATAAAGGGGAAGATCCATCACAAATATCATGGGTTTAGCATATAACTTTGTCATGGGTTAAGAGGATGTCAACTTGCATATATGAGCTCATATTAACCCAACTACATTTAACCCAAACTTGCATATTATCATACACATGGTTTGCATAACATGTTGCATATGAGTTTGCATATTATCATACACATATCTTGCCTAACATGTTGAACTTGCATATAAGCATTCTCATAACTTGCATAACATGTTAAACATGCATTTAAGCATATACATAACTTGCATAAGCATTCACATACTTGCATAACCATTCACATACTTGCATAAGCATCCACATACTTGCATAAGCATTCACATACTTGCATAAGCATGCATAACTTGCATATCATGTCATTTAAGCATATACATATCTTGCATAAGCATTCATATACTTGCATAAGCATTCACATACTTGCATAAGCATGCATAACTTGCATATCATGTCATTTAAGCATATACATATCTTGCATATGAACTTGCATATCTCACTTTGTTAAACATGCATAAATCCACTTGTTAAATATGCATAAACCCACTTGTTAAACATGCATAAACCAACTTATTAAGCATGCATAAACCAACTTATCAAAACATGCATAAACATGGAAAAACATAGAGTAGCATATCATTATAAATGATTCAAACTCACTAATCCGCATTTAAGACCATAAGTCTCATTACACCCAATCTACTTACTTTAACAATTAATGTTAAAGTGATAGAAACTCACCAAAACCAAGATTAGCAAACTTATGAAGTGGAATTAGTTGCTAACTATGAAGATGGTGATGATTAGAGATTGATTAGAGAGGGATTAGCTTGCAACTTCCTTCTTAAATTAGTGGAGGCTCCTTCTAGGATTTAATTTGGCGGCATGAGGCCATCATTTCTATTTTTAGTATGGATTAGGGTAGGTTTAGGGTGTATTTATAGATTAGGAGAGTGTTTTAGGCCATTAGATTAACCCTAGATTAGATTAGGTCCGTTAGATTTAGGAAATCTCTAGAACCCAGCCCAGCCCTAGCCAGAAAACCAGATCTGGTGCACCCAAGCTTCAGGCTCGAGACGCCGTGTCGACAGGCAAGTCGACACCCCCTGTCGACAGGCCTGTCGACAGCCCTGTCGACATGGTCAGGGCGGGAATTTTCCCGCCTGGCCCCGCTTGGTTCTATTTTACAATCTAAATTTGAATTTCTAAATCTGTTTTTAACTTTAAATTTTCTGCAAACTTCTTTGGGCCATAATCGGGCCATACGGACTCCGATTCTCGAAAACTCGGACTCTATTTCGCGTATTTTTCCGAGACGAACGCAATGACGCAGCCCGTTACCCCCAATTCCCACATCTGAGATTATTTATCCTGTAATTAGTGAATTTTAATATTTAACTAAAATTCGGGGTGTTACATTCTCCCCTCCTTAAAGGATTTCGTCCCCGAAATCTCTAAGCTAAGGAGAATGCATATCCTACCATCCAAGAAACCATCTATTCAAACCATCAACCATGGGCATCCATTGTCCTTAAACAGTTTCTAATGATGTATGAGCATATGCAAAAAGTGTGTGTATATGTTCCCTATCTAATGTATGAACATATGCAAACCATGATAGTGCCATGCATCCATTATGTATGCGAGAGAACCCGATCGACACATACAATATCTACATGAGTGCACAATCATTCACCAAAATGCATCATCCATATGATAACACAATCATTATACATCCATAAATAGAGTTTCCTACACACAATTTTATGCAATATGCAATATGAAGTGACTGAGCCGATCTAGTGCCTAGAGTGTGTGTATATGCATCCACGAGCAACCACTAGCAAACACTTGCATCCACTTGCATCCATCAACCATAACATGTCTCAAACACATGTTTCAACCATAGGTTTACCCTATCTAAAGGTCAAAGGTACTAACGAGAGGACATACCAAAGATAAGATAAGTACTAGTCAAACGATAAAGGAGAAGGTAAAGACATACCCTCAAAAAGAAATGGGTACAATGAACACATCTTCGCTTCCGTCTCCCAAGTTGCGTTGCTCTCATCTTCTCCCCATTGCACTTTGACTAGCTGAACCTCTCTGTTTCTCAACTTCCTAGTCTCTGACCCAAGGATGCGAGTAGGAGCTCGTCGAATAGTCGCATCACGCTCTACCTCTATATCTCTAAGCAAGCTCGGCTCTACCACCTCTGCCGTCTCATGTAAGCACTTCCTCAGATGTGATACATGGAATACATCATGAACACCACTAAGTCTGTCGGGCAACTCCACCCTATATGCCATCCGTCCAATCCTATCCTTAATAGGAAATGGCCCAACAAATCTCGGTGCTAACTTCCCAACGGATCCAAAGCGAACAACATTTCTCAACGGAGATACTTTGACAAAAACCATGTCCCCAACCTCAAACTCAAGATCCATCCTTCTCTTGTCCGCATAAGATTTTTGCCTATCCTGCGCTGCTTTCATCCTTCTTCGAATCAATTCAATCTTCTCAGAAGTCTCCCTAACCATATCAGGCCCAAGCAAGATCTTGTCCGTAGATTCCCACCAACATGTAGGTGATCGACAAGGCCTTCCATAGATAGCTTCGAAAGGAGCCATACCAATACTGGACTGAAAGCTGTTATTATATGCGAACTCCACCAATGGAAGATGCTCTTCCCATGTACCTCCAAAATCTAAGATACAAAGCCTTAAAAGGTCTTCTAGAACACGATTCACCCTCTCAGTCTGGCCGTCTGTCTGAGGATGATATGCGGTGCTCAGACACAATTGAGTCCCCACTGCTTCTTGCAAACTTCTCCAGAACTCGCTAGTGAAGATAGGATCTCGATCACTCACTATGCTAGAGGGTACCCCATGCAATCGAACTATCTCTCGAAGATATACTGAAGCTAGCCATGGAGCAGTCCTCTTGCTCTTCACAGGTATGAAATGGGCGCTCTTAGTAAGTCTGTCTACCACCACCCAAATTCCTGTATTACCCTTCCTCGATCTGGGTAACCCGTCAATAAAATCCATTGAGACGCTATCCCAATTCCATTGCGGAACCTCCAAAGGGTGAAGCAACCCACCTGGTTTCCTTTGCTCCGCCTTCACTTGCTGGCATACCAAACATCGAGCGACATACTCGGCCACATCTTTCTTCATACCGGGCCAGAAGAAAACCCTCTTCATGTCTTGATACATCTTGTCCCCACCGGGATGAATGGTCATCCTAGAACGGTGTGCATCATCAAGAATAGCCTTCCTCAAACCCTCGTCTTGCGGTATACAAAGTCTACCGTCTCTACGCAAGCACCCCCTATCGTCTAGGGTGTACCTACTCAAATGGCTGGACGACTCCCCCCTTATGAGCTTCTCCACCAACTCAATCAACCGTGGGTCGTCCCTCTGTGATTCTCCAATCCGCCCCAAAAGAGTAGGTCTAACCTCCAAAGAAGCTAGCAAACCGGGTACATAATCAACGGAAGGTCTGAAATCGAACATCGAGATAAATTCCAAGCTTCGTCGTTCCACGAACAATGGACTCAAGGACAACCTCTTCCTGCTCAAGGCGTCCGCCACCACGTTACCCTTGCCAGGGGTATACGCTATCTCGAAATCATAGGATGCTAAGAACTCCATCCACCTTTGCTGTCTCAGATTCAAGTCCTTCTGAGAAAACAAGTACTTCAATGATTTGTGGTCAGTGAACAATTCGAATCTCTCACCAAGAAGATAATGGCGCCAAATCTTAAGCGCAAAAACAATAGCGGCTAGCTCTAGATCATGGGTAGGGTAATTTTTCTCATGTGCACTCAACTGCCTTCCACCATAGGCTATTACCCTTCCCTCTTGCATTAAGACTGCGCCAAGTCCTGTCCCACAGGCATCGGTATAGACAACAAATGGCTTGCTCCCATCTGGCAACACTAAAACTGGAGCGGTGGTTAAAGCTCTCTTTAACCGTCGGAACGCATCATCACAATCTACGTCCCATGCGAAAACAAGATTCTTCTTCGTTAAGCGGGTTAATGGGGCTGATATCTTCGCGAAGTCTTTGATAAACTTCCTATAATAACCCGCCAACCCCAAGAAACTTCTTGCTTCGGTAGCATTCTTCGGAACCTTCCAATCCTGAATTGATACTACCTTCGCGGGATCCACAGCTATCCCTTCCTTGGAGACCACGTGCCCCAAGAACCGTACTTCCTTCCTCCAGAAGTGACATTTAGAGAATTTAGCCTTAAGGCTATGTGCTCGAAGAGTCTTCAATACCTCCCCAAGATGTAGGGCATGCTCTTCTTCACTCTTAGAAAATACTAAGATATCATCCACAAAGACCACCACAAATTTATTAAGGAACTCCCTGAACACCCTACTCATCAAATCAACAAAGTATGCAGGGGCGTTCGTCAACCCAAATGGCATCACCAGCCACTCATAGAAACCATCTGGAGTCCTAAAGGCAGTCTTGTCTATGCTATCCTCAGCCACCCTCAACTGATGAAACCCCGTGGCCAAGTCCAACTGAGAAAACACTAAAGCGCCAACCAACTGATCGAAAAGATCATCAATCCTCGGCAATGGGTGTCTATTCTTCTTTGTGAGCTTGTTGAGTTCTCTATAGTCTACACAAAGTCTGAGGGACCCATCCGCCTTCGTAGCAAATACTACTGGAGCACCCCACTCCGATATACTTCGTCTTATGAACCCCTTCTCAAGCAACTCCCCTACTTGCTTATGGAGTTCCCTCCTCTCACGAGGAGCCATGTGGCGCACTGGTAAAGATACCGGTTTAGCATTATCCACCAGATATATTCGGAAGTCAATCTCCCGCTTCGGAGGTAAGCCCTTCACCTCCTCAAACACATCCGGATATTCCCGGACCACTCTAACAGATTGCAAACTCTCGACCGAAGCGTCAAGCGATTCAAGATAACTTAGCATAACAGAGTCCCTGGGATTACAAGAAATCTCGAGAGTGTTACCCAAGCGGGTCATGAGCCTAACAACTCTCCTTTCGCAATCAAGAACGGCACCATTACTGGATAACCAGTCCATGCCCAAAATCAACCCATAGCCCGTGAAGCCCAACACAAAAGCATCACATCTAAACTCAATGCTAAGTATAGAAATCTTCAAACCCAAACATATCATGGACAAATAAGTGGAGCCCCCAATTGGTTTTGAAACAACCAAGGGATCATCTACCAGACTGGTGTCTAAGTGCAGTGACTCAACTGATGATGATGAGATAAACGAATGTGATGCGCCTGAATCAAACAATGTACGGACAGGATGGTCAAATAGAAAAACCAGACTTTCAACGGAAATAGTTCTACCTCTCTCCTGAATCGGTGGAACTGCGAGAGCCTGTACTTGCCCCCTAGCCTGACTCGGTGCCATAAGAGCTTGCAACTGTCCTCCTGAGGTAGATCCCGTCCTTTGCCCCTTCTTAGGACAATCTTTCACTAGATGCCCTGCTTCACCACAGTGGAAGAAGCCAGTCTTCTTCTTCTTGCGACAATCCTTGCTTAGGTGGCCAGGTGTCCCACAATTGAAACACTTCTTCTTCTTGCCCTTGCCACCATTGCCTTTCCCACCTTTACTTTGCTGTTGTTGCTGAGGTCTCTTTTGATCTCCCTTCTTCTCGGGTGCCCTATTAGCATTGGGACCCTTCTCTTCTTCATACATGAGTGCCATGTCAACTAGCTTCTCAAAGGTGGCCCCCATAGGGATATGAGTCATAGCCAACCCATGCATCGGTTCATTCAAGCCTTTCACGAACCTCAAAGCCTTCTTCTCCGGTGTATTCACCATGTCTAGGCCAAACCTTGCCAACTGATTAAACTTGTTGACATATTCCTTCACCGAGAGATTTCCTTGCTTTAGAGTCAAGAATCTTTCCATATACAAGTTTTCCTCCGCCCTTGAGAGAAACTTTGCCACAAATCTTTGCCTAAAATCCGCCCAAGAGTCAACGGGGCGTTCTCCATTAGTGACCTCCCACCAGAATGAGGCCTCTCCCTTCATTAACCAAGCAGCCAACTTGACTTTCTTTCCTTCTTCCATCTCAAAGATATCTATCAATTCTTCCACCTCCTTAAGCCAATCTCTAGCCTCCACAAAAGTTTCAGATCCTTGAAAAGGTTTCCCTCCTATAGCTTTAAATTCCTTGCAAGTCTTAGCAAAAGTATCCGTGCGAGGAGGAGGGGGAGGAGGAAGATCGGGTGCTACGGTTGGTGGAGGAACATTTGCTGGACCCGCAGTAGTGGCCCTAGCCTCCATCAATATCCTATACCATACTGGTACCGTCACACCCTCCGGAAAGTTAAGATTCTCGGCCATGCTGAAACGAAAAAGGAAAGATTCAAAACGGAGAATTCGAAGGATATAGATATGGCTATTGGGGATTATGCTTTTCCTTCAAAAACCTTTCTCTTTAAAGACATGTTTTTGAAAATATCTCTTCCAAAAATGTGTTTATAAAAATAGTTTTCTAAAAATTTTATCTGTTCCGGTAACCTTTGCTCTGATACCACGTGTAACACCCCACGCCCGCTATGGTCACTCTCTAAGAGAATGCCATAACATCGGTGGAGTATTTTAGTGAATATAGAACAGAAAAATTACAACAAGACAGATATAAATAGTACTTGAAATTTTAAAAACATCATCTCATAGCAGTGGAAGTAAACATGTCTGGTTACATCATAAAACCACAATAAAAGTCAAGTACAATATCCATCAAAAATAAAGGAGTACATAATCCCACTCTCAATACAATAGCCAGAACAAAAAGAAAAGATAACTGGATAACTGGAGCTTTACATCTATCCAAGCTCCTAAAGACTGGAACAGCAATCCGATCAAGCTCCACTACCGCTAGGATCCACCGTAGGACCTGAGGGTTGGGAAAAGATAAAAGCAACGGGGTCAGACATAAGTCTGAGTGAGTCCTATAACTTTAACAATACAATCATTAAAGTAACCAGAGAAGACATAACCTTGACCTACGGTAATATCTGGGGATGAATGGCTACACTAAGCAGCTTGATAGACTTAGGATAAACTAAGATAACCGTAAAGACGCATCTACCCACCCAAGGATAATTACTAACTGCACCACACCAGTCATTCCTACTTAAAGGTCGATCCCTCCCAAGGACTTAGATAATTTTCCAGTAGTCTCGTATACCCTTAGCTGACTACATAGGTGCCGTCTGCCCCTATCTCCACTAGGTGTACTTAGTAATTTTACCCAGTAGTTCCATGTAACCCTACATAGGTGCCGTCTGCCCCTATCTTTATTAGGTGTACCCACTACTCCCTAGCGATCGGCTTCCTAACGTAGATACCCGTGCTGGTCCCACAGTGGGGTGTATCACTCCCCTAAAGTGGCTACCCAATACTATCAACGGTGCACGGCTTTATGTCTACACGATGCAACAACGGCTTATCTACCAGCCCGGGCCCACACACGCATATGAAACCCGTTGGACTTGCGTTGCCACCGCTAACCCGTTTTGGCCTCTTATAATCAAGCCCAATATGCGTGTCCCGTCACTCGACATGGGTCGAGCCCACAAAGATACGTTTGGGATATTGGTTGAAATGGGCCCCCACAAGCTACCACCTAAGCTTGTCACATATCTAGTGTATCCCACTTAACCCTTTAATCATGTTTAATTACATGTTTCACTTGGTTAAGTATTCTAATCGTATTTTCTATTGCCACCCAAGGCAACCCACTAGATTCCACATGCCACCCAAGGCAATCATTAAATTTCCACATGCCACCCAAGGCACCCACTTAACCCCTCATGTCCCACTACATGCTAATATGGTTAAGTGTTTCTTAATTAATTAAGAACGTGATTTCCCATAAAGACCTCCCACATTAGATTGGCTGTTATGACCGCCTGGTTAAGCCGGTAGGGTCCGGGCAGTCTTACGTCATAACAGAGTCTAACCTCGTGTCTTTACTTTAATCACGTATTTAATTTATGGCTAAGACCTCTCACATTGGGCTGACATTTGTAGTAACTGGTTAGGCCGGTCGGGTTCGGGCAGTTTTACACTACAAATGAGTCCAACCTCGTGTCTTAGTCGATTAATTACACCTAATTAATCACCCCCATATTAATTATCCCTAATTAATATCAAGTTTTCCATAACATGGGTAGACCTAACTCAATAGGTAAATTCCCATGGGGTAGACCTAACTCAATAGGTAAATTCCCACTTATGGTAATTTATTTTTATGGTATGCTTAATCATACCCAATCATACATTTATTACCATATTTACCAACCCCATCGTTCCCCACGTAAATCGTTCTCATTTCATGACATAATAAAGGGGAAGATCCATCACAAATATCATGGGTTTAGCATATAACTTTGTCATGGGTTAAGAGGATGTCAACTTGCATATATGAGCTCATATTAACCCAACTACATTTAACCCAAACTTGCATATTATCATACACATGGTTTGCATAACATGTTGCATATGAGTTTGCATATTATCATACACATATCTTGCCTAACATGTTGAACTTGCATATAAGCATTCTCATAACTTGCATAACATGTTAAACATGCATTTAAGCATATACATAACTTGCATAAGCATTCACATACTTGCATAACCATTCACATACTTGCATAAGCATCCACATACTTGCATAAGCATTCACATACTTGCATAAGCATGCATAACTTGCATATCATGTCATTTAAGCATATACATATCTTGCATAAGCATTCATATACTTGCATAAGCATTCACATACTTGCATAAGCATGCATAACTTGCATATCATGTTATTTAAGCATATACATATCTTGCATATGAATTTGCATATCTCACTTTGTTAAACATGCATAAATCCACTTGTTAAATATGCATAAACCCACTTGTTAAACATGCATAAACCAACTTATTAAGCATGCATAAACCAACTTATCAAAACATGCATAAACATGAAAAAACGTAGAGTAGCATATCATTATAAATGATTCAAACTCACTAATCCACATTTAAGACCATAAGTCTCATTACACCCAATCTACTTACTTTAACAATTAATGTTAAAGTGATAGAAACTCACCAAAACCAAGATTAGCAAACTTATGAAGTGGAATTAGTTGCTAACTATGAAGATGGTGATGATTAGAGATTGATTAGAGAGGGATTAGCTTGCAACTTCCTTCTTAAATTAGTGGAGGCTCCTTCTAGGATTTAATTTGGCGGCATGAGGCCATCATTTCTATTTTTAGTATGGATTAGGGTAGGTTTAGGGTGTATTTACAGATTAGGAGAGTGTTTTAGGTCCTTAGATTAACCCTAGATTAGATTAGGTCCGTTAGATTTAGGAAATCTCTAGAACCCAGCCCAGCCCTAGCCAGAAAACCAGATCTGGTGCACCCAAGCTTCAGGCTCGAGACGCCGTGTCGACAGGCAAGTCGACAGGCAAGTCGACACCCCTTGTCGACAGGCCTGTCGATAGCCCTGTCGACATGGTCAGGGCGGGAATTTTCCTGCCTGGCCCCGCTTGGTTCTATTTTACAATCTAAATTTGAATTTCTAAATCTGTTTTTAACTTTAAATTTTCTGCAAACTTCTTTGGGCCATAATCGGGCCATACGGACTCCGATTCTCGAAAACTCGGACTCTATTTCGCGTATTTTTCCGAGACGAACGCAATGACGCAGCCCGTTACCCCCAATTCCCACATCTGAGATTATTTATCCTGTAATTAGTGAATTTTAATATTTAACTAAAATTCGGGGTGTTACAATCTCTAGGGGGGAGGTCGACACTAGGGTCGACCCCCTGGTCGACCTGCCTGGGTGGGAATTTTCCCGCCCAGCCCGCGTCTGACTTTTGTTTGAATTTTGAAATCTGGTTTGAGCTGTTTGAATTTATATGAATTTCTGAAACTTCAGGAGGCCATACCTTCTTCATACGAAGTCCAATTCACGCAAACTCGGACTCTATCTCAAGAAGAATTCCGAGACAAACGCAATGACGTAACCCGTTTTCCTTAATTCTCACATTTTAAATTAAGTATTCTTGGATTCATTATTATAACATTAATAGAAAATACGGGGTGTTACATCAAGTATGTAAACCGAATTTACAGGAGTATTCTAAAGCTGACTATTTGACAATATAACAGTTACCACATGAATTGGCGAATGTTATAAGTCAACATTTTTCTTTATGTAGACCTATAAATTTCAAAGAAGCATTGTTAGAATACTAAGCTTAAGGTTAAATTTGTGGTTTGGAATGCTTAAAACTTGTTGGCTATTAAAAAGGTAATTTTGACATGCATCATTATGATAATAAAAAAATTAACATTACATCCCTCTTAATTTTATTTCAGCCATGCAATCATGTTTTCTTGACCTTTATCCCAACAGTTGAAGAAAATAATTGTATCATCCCGCATTTTATGACAATTTAATAATTAAATAATGCATATGTGTGTGTATATATGCATAGATATAAATGTATATATGAAGAATAAAATAAATATTAATGCAAATAAAAAAGTAATGCATGCATTAAAAGAAAGAAAGGATTGGTTGCATGCGGTTTAAATATGTTGCATGCACTGATTATCCATTAATAATAAAAGAGAAATAAAAGAAAAAGATTCATGCAATGGTTTAAATGAGACATTGTAACAAATATGAAAAAGAGGAATAAGAAGAGAGCAATAACTACCATTGTTCTAAGCCTTGTTAGCAATAGCCTTAGTAGCCCAGTTGGTTAGAACATGTGACTTGCATATAAGAGGAATAAAGTTTGATCCCCGCCGCTGTCATTTTTTTTTTAAGGGAACGGCTAAAATAACACATGTTCATAAGGGAAAATATGTATAAACGCACATATAAGGAAAAATATACATATAAGGAAGTAAAAAAAAATATGTATATATGTATATGAGAATATACGCGTATATATGTGTAGGAATATATATATATATACACACACAAGAGATAAAATTCAAGATAAGGCTGAAATCATAGAAATATGGCAAGAATCAAATTACGGTGCAATACCGTTTGAATTTTGAAAACGAAACGAAAGTTTTGTGTGTGTGTATATGCGTAAAATGGTCACTACAAGTTTTGTATACATATAAGAACCTTATATATGAACATATTCAAATCAACTCAAAACTGAAGACCATATGCAAAAAAATAATAGCTGGGGTCGACCTTGGGGTCGACCCAGGCATGGGGGGTCGACCCACCTGAAGGGGGTCGACCCCGAGGTCGACCCACCCTAGATCCAGTCAAGTTCATTGGTGTATCTGGACTGTTTTCTTAACCAAATTCAATGCTGACTCAGCGCTGCGTGTACGATAAGATCCTGAACACCTATAAATAGGCTAGTAGAGCCTAGCTAAATCTCACATTCTTGAGACGACGTCTATACCCTGCCATTTATTCTCTTCTTCAAATCTCTTCAAAAAAATAAGATAATTAGTTTAGGAAAATTCTGAATCAGGATCTAGAGTAAAAAATGAATATTAATTAGAAGGTGTTCAGAATCATATTCGAAGAGTGGTAATTTACTAGATCTGGTCTATTCAATTTTCTTCCTCTTTCTTCCCTTTTTCTTTTAGTAAAAATTATGAATCCATGGTTGTTAGGTTCTGAACCCAATTAGGAAAAAACCATGGAATGCTAGATCTGGACCAGATCCACAATTTGGAAAGCAAACAAGGTGAGTGGATTTAAGTTATATCATTTTTGATAATGATATATTATCCTTTAACATTCCCCATTATTATACGATGTGAATTTGCTAGAATAAAAAAAAAGCATTGAAATGCTATATATGACATGTTGAAATATGATATGTTGAGATCTTTAAACATATGTTAAAAAGATTAAAGTGACAAATATGACATGTTGGAATATTAATATGCTAAGATATTAATATGTTGGAAAATTCATATGTTGAAATATAAACTTGTCAAAATATGTGTAGCAATTACTGTTGCTTCAATTCCATGTTAACTTGTGACATTTAATGTACCTGGACCTTTAACGGTAGAAATTGAGAACATTACATGTTAGTTTGTTTGATTTGAACAATTGCATGATTAAACGATTACATGTTAGAATAGAATTTATTGTATGTTAGAAAGAACATGCGACATAAAATGGGTTTAATATGATGACATATAGATTTTAAAGAATGGAAATACCTAAATTATATAGAAAATTTACAGTGAATAGGAAACTGTAACCATGCTTAGACACGAGGTTAGATTACACTTGTGATAGAAGTCTGCCCAGAACCGCCTGGCATATCCAGCATTCACAAATGGTAAATCTAATGTAATGGGTCTAAGTACATAAATAAAACATGTAGTGGCGCTAAGATACGAAGTTAAGCCAACTTATGGTAGAAGTATGTCCGGAACCACACGCAAATCCAGCATCCACAAGTATAGGCTTAATGTGAGAAGTCAAGTGCATGAGTATATACATATATATAAATATATGTAAATAGCAGGACTGATAAATGACATTAATTGTAATTAATGGAAATAAATGGAATTTAATGAAAGACACAACAGTAAAAGGAAATGGAATGAACAGAGAATGATAATAACTTATTATAAATAAGTTACATTAATGAGAATGTTATATAATTGGTAAACTTGTCCTAGGGACAAGTGGATATTATAACTTAGGTTATAATAAACTTGTGAGAAAATGAGATAACTTGTGTAATGAGAAAAATGGTACTTAATTGTAAATTAAATAATCAGCAAATTGGGGAAATTTATGTAATGCAAGAAGTTGTACTTAATTATAAATTAAGTAATTTGAAAACTTGGAAATCTGAAATATGCTGATAAGAATAACATGTTAAGGCTTGTCCTAGGGGCAAGGGAAAATTATAACATATGTTACAATAGATGGAAAGGAGACTTATTAGTGAACCTTAGTTAAGAGAACTAAGTTAATAAGTAAACACCGATAAGTTGTAGTGACAGTGTAAGAGGGAACTATGATTAAATAGGAAAGAGTGAGGCGAACTTATGAAATGAAATAAGTCATATTTAATCATAAATAATGACTAACATGTTAAATAGAAAACATGTGAATGGAGATATACTTAATTGCATATTAAGTAGAACATGTTATTGTAAATTTGAAATCAACAAGAATATAAAGGGATTGTGGATTACAGACCGTGGATCACAATCTAGAGAATAACATGTTATGGGCTTATTGATGGGCTTAAATGGGTTAAGTTATAAGACCGAAATTAATAAGCAAAAGGAACTTGGTAACTTGAATAAGAAGTCAATGTGAATGGAAATAACCAAGCTAAATGGAAACCTGATGAGGTAAAGCAAGCGCATAAAGGAATGTAAAGACATAGAGTCTAATAACATATTAAAATGAGGCGCTTGGACCAGTTCGCACGTTTGAGGGTGAATAACCCAACGGGGTTGATCATTATGGTTTCATGAGGCACTAGGGGAGCACATATTCATCTGATTATTCTGTCGGCTCCGAAGGACTGGAAGGGGAAGCACGCGACTTCCTATGATACGTACGGTGCCTATGGTTGTCCTCTATGCGGCGGCAGATGTTTAGGCTGTGCTCGCAGAGGTTGGGTCTGCGCGTTACTACCAGGTGGGTGGGCCTTGACTGCAAAAGTAGCTTTGCAGTCAAATTGTTGTGACGTGGTGACACTAGGGTGATTCGGCGGTCACCTCAATGGGGAGGCAGAGGTCAGGACCAACAAAGATAGTAGATCGTCGAGTACCCGTCACCAGTAGCTGGTGGGATGCGAAAAGACTAGAGCTAAACCCAATGGATCATTCATCTTTCACTATCCAGGTACGGCGGTTGAGGGGAGACGCCAACTGGATGTTTAGATTGTTTGTTAGGCGAAAGTCGCTTAGCTCTTGTAGTCTTTACTAGTTGAGGGAGGGGCCGAGGTAGGGCCATAGCCACCATAAAAATCAGACCCTAGGAATATCTGTATTTTGAGGCTCTTAAAGACGGGCCTGTAAAAATATAGAAAAGCTCCCGACCGAGTTCCATGTTTCTCGTATAGCCCTGCGCCAGAACTTGGTGCACATTATGTGTGGTTAAGGCATCGAACACGATTGACGATTCATATATTGGAAAGTCTAGATACATGCATGTATGCTCTTGGTGGTGTATCGTAGACTTGAGGGAATTACTCGGGCATGGAATCTGATTCGATCGAAGGTGGCAGTCCGTATGGTTATATAGCATAGTAATGACAGATATATGTGGAACGTAATATTGTTATGTAGAGTCAGTATCAGTATGTCACTGCGACGTAAGAAGAGGGACTGTGTTCATTTCTATGGCTTTACGGTGGAGACCGTGCGAGTGGGGTACCATGGGGTGTACCTCAATATTGGGGAGGTAGCTACATATATACTGTATTAGGTTAATTCACTGGGAAGTAAATGGGTACGATGTGTGTGTAATCCTTGAGTGTCGATAACCCAAGTAACCTAATAAATAAGAAAATGTGATTGAACGGTATACGTAGGATTATCAAAAGTGTATAGTTTAAATCCTATCACCAGAACTTGTGTTCTGACCCCCTCCTCATAACATACTCGCAAGTTTGATTTGTGGCAGGGATATGATAGCTTTGGATAATGGCTAGGCAGTATTATTATTATGGTAAGGCTATACTTTGATTATATTATACTTTTTCCATTCCGCTGTGAGATATTTTCTGAGCTCTGATATATTTTATATCTTTGTCTTTTCTGCAGGGTACCAGAGCAACCAACACGGGTTTCGATGAATTAGAATTTTGAAAAAAAATTGGTCTGTCGTGATTCGGGTTGTTACTATAATATATCAAGGTTATGAGCGCATCTATTAATATGATATAAAGTAGTTCACTAAAAAACTCTATGGTTTACAGAAAAACGAACAAAAAGAAATATACTTGTTGCTCTTGCATATACATGTTTTCCCATGCACTACATCACTGTAAATTTTCTTAAACTATATGGAAAATAAAGCTAGTGGCAAAGGTTCATATATATGATCATATTTTGAGTCATTAAATCATGATTTCAATTAAATAATAGCATATGCCCTAAAGAATTATCTTTACCAGGAATATAAGAAATGAATATTAAAAAAAACACGAGGACGCAAATTTACCACGTACATGTTTTCCCATGCACTACATCATTGTAAATTTTCTTAAACTATATGGAAAATGAGGCTAGTGGAAAAGGTTCATATATATGATCATATTCCGAGTCATTAAATCATGCTTTCAATTAAATAATAGCATATCTGATCGACGCTTTCTATGAACTAGAAAAGCGCAAATTTTGAAGTAAATTACTACAAGCGCACAGGTGTGTAGTATGCATGTCAAACAAAGAGGAAAATTAAAATTTATATATTTTGTAGGCGAGTTAGACAAAACTTGGAGAATGATTTTGAAAAAAAATGAAATTGCAAATAAAACTATTATTGAATTGAATCAGATCTGAATCTAATCAATCTATATTCAATCCAATATGACCTAGGAAAGCAATTAAAAAGCAGAAATTAAAATTGTAAAAATTAAAATTGTAGAATAAATAACAAACAAGAATAAAATTAGGGTTACCGCTGAATCTAATCAGACGGTCAATCACTAATGAAAATAAGTGCAAATGACAACTAGTACTCTACCAAACCTAATTGTGTAGATGACACTAGTTGCTAATAAAATAAAAATAAAGAAAAGTAAAAGAAAACTCTCAATTGATGGATGATCATTTACAATGAGAATATAGGGATATTTATAAAATAGATAGCCAACCTAAACCCTAATACAATCACAAATGGGCCTTAATTAATTCTATTAAAATTGGGCCTTTCCTCTTTTCCTTTTGCTTCTTTGATCATTCTTCATTGATTTGTGATATGCATAGCCTTCCTACCAAATATTTTCTTGTCCAACAAGCATCTTGATGTGAGATCCTCATCTGCAAGTCTTCAAATATTTATATATATATACACACACAACAAATTGATCTCAATTTTCTATTTTTTTGACTGCATGTGGCTTAGTCGGCATATCTATAAAAGTGACAAAATAATACCCAAGTAATATTTATTTATATACAAAAGATAAGATATAAGAGAATAAAATAAACACATTTTCATGTCAATCAAATACCCCACACTTATCTTTTACTCGTCCTCGAGTAAAACAAAATGAAAAACTAAACTAGATAGGTCACACTTTTTTAGGAAGCACGATTGCATTGAGCATATGCAACAAGTCGTTAACCTCTAGGTGTCCCTAGAAGGACGAGTGGTGTTTCGTGAGGGATTTCAGTGGATACTACCCAAAAAATCCAAATGTAGTATGTTGTGGTTCTAATGCAACTACATGAATGCAATGAACATATGCAAATGAAAACAAAAAATGAACACACGACTTGTTTCGGGAAAGTGGTACAACAAATTAAGTTAACAATGTCTAGTTAGTTGATTTTATATTAAATACCTTAATTTGTCATAAATTTTCAATATAATTCAAGTTTCCAAATGTTATGTTCTAGTTTAGCCAGTTGGTTCGGTTGATAATATAGTGCATCCATGAAATAAATTCTTAGTTCGTTTGTCACTGTTTGCAAAGTGGTATTCTAATTTCCTTGTGTATGACTAGTTAAATTAGTAAGTTCAAGAAGTGCTTGGGCTTCATCACTTATTCTCTATCTCTATAAAAATTGAAATTTGTGATTAATTACATACACCTAACTTAAAAGACCAAGGTATACCACCCATGACAGATGGAACAGAGCTTGGCGGATTGTGCAGACCGACGCTAACTTTGTCAACAACATGTCGGTAATCCTTAGGTGTCCAACTCATAAACTGAGACCAAGGTATACCCACGCTGATTTTTTCAACAACATGTCAGATAGAGCTTGGCAAGTTTGCACACCAATGCTAGATTTACAAGCAATGTTGGATACCCTTGGTTTACTATTATTATTATTATTATTATTATTATTATTATTGAAAATATAAGAACAAGAGAGAGTAACGCAAATTCAGCTTAGCACAACTTAGTTTTAAAGGCACAAAAAGCCAATATAAGTATTTTAAGTCCTCCACTCACTAAATAAAGACTACAACTTAGAATAAACTTCACGGCCACCACCTAAGAATCTCTCTATGTACCGGTTACACTATTATCCTCAAAATTCAAATTTCCATTATCTTTCTTATTCGATCTTAGTTGAGAGAAAAAATACTATCAATTGACTAACAATTGTTAACTTATTTTGTTATATCAATCTAAAATGAGTCATATTTTCAAAAAAAAAAAATATGGTATGTTATTACAACCTAAAATGAGTGATGGTCCTATCTAAATGCATTAAAATGAAAAGAAATAAAAATTAAGAAAAAATGAAAATGAACGCAATGCAGACTCCCACCCCCACACTTGGACAAAACAGTGTCCATACTTTAATACGTTTCCAAAATTTGAAAGATCATACCCAAAGATGAATGAGTTGCAAGAATATTTGTAAAATGAAATGAAGTTTAGCCAGTATATGTGTGCGCCAATCATATGAAAAATGAAGTCTATGATGATGGTGAATGTTTTATGAAAAGTGATATTTTCTGTATCCCCCACACTTACCTCTATCGAAAATGATGTATGATGATTTCGTTTCTAATTTTTGAGGTACAAGAGGCATGTCAATAAATTCTGAAACCAAAATATTCCCCATGCAAATGTTTTCGTGACCATGATTTTTACCATTCAGATGAACATTACCATAATCCCATAAATTTGAGTATTTAACCACAATTTCCCTTGATGATATGGAATTACAATTATCTTTAAGACGTTCCATATATTCATCTTCGTCATTAAAAGTTTAAGTTCATCTTCAAAAAGTTCAACAAAAGATATAGTAGACAAATTTATTGAGATAAGAGAATCATAGTGGCTTTCATTCATCGTTATCAAATGCAAACAATGAAAATCTTAGACTTGAAATTGACAAAATGAGTTGCTATTCAAATAAATAACATACTCAAGTATATCTTATTAATTGATAATCTCGAACTGAAGGGGGAAGAAGGTCTTATACCCGTTTACGTATAGTATAAATACAAAGGGATACGACCAATGTTTTAGGGTAGTATGCAACCTCTTTTGCTAGAGTTCAATAAACTGAACTAATATATATCTGTAATCAAACCCTTGAGCGAATCAATTTCATAAAATACACTCTTGTAGTTAAATATTTTGAAAATCAAATCAAGTTTTATTATTGAAAACGATGAGAATGATGAATTCAGTTATGGAAATTCGTTCCTAAATTTGGTTCAAAAAATTTCAACCAGACAAGAATAATTGCAGGAATTAAAATAAATTGTACAAGCAAGCTGCTACCCCTGCAGAATTTTTACAAGCGATGTCTATATATTTGTATGCAACTGTAGCACCTGTAGAGTTTAGAGAACATTTCAGCGGGATATGGTAGTCTATCCAGAACATTTGGGTAGCTTGAACCTTTTCTTTCCTACGGTCTTTGATTGGTTGTTTTTTTTTTTAAATTTCAACAAAAAGAAAACAAACAGTCGAAAAATATATGATAAATAGGAGTTGAAAAAAAAGGAAAAGCAAAAAAACTAAACTAAAAGGAACTTGCAACAGAACAAAAAAAAACTAAACCTAATAAAAACAAGGAACTAGGCTCAACAAAAAACACTAACTGCACTCTTTCCTTCAAAATTATATTAGCCGTAAATAACCATAGATTACCACCCATGCCACTAATATTAATCGATTGCTTCTTAGGAACGCAAATCCCAAAAGAAAATAGAGAACATATCTTGCCACAAAATAAGGTCACGAACAAATCACCCCTTTCTGTTAAAAAAAACCAAATCATGTGTAACACCCCACCTCCGCCAGGGTGGCTCTTGCAAGCAACTCTGACTTTGGTGGGGCGTTTTAAAACAAGGTAAACATGCATAATGATATAACAAGGCAGGACATGACATATATATATGTAAATAAACAGAGTAAGTAGATAGATAAAACAGCGGAAGAATTTTAAACCATTTCAAAAACAAGTCTGCTACATCATAATGTCAATTTCCCAAATAAACAAGTCTAGTACATAAAATAACATCATCTGAAACTGAAAAGGAAAACATAAAAGTAGCTATCCCCAAAGTGGAAAAACCATAGCAAGCTCAAGTCCAAAGCATACATGAGCTATCCAAGAAAGCAGCTAAGATCCAAGCTAGGCTCCTGTATTCCCTCCCTGAGAACCTGGGGGGGGGGGGAACGGAAGAAAAGAGGCGAAAGAAAACAAGTCAGTCAAAAAGACTGAGTAAGCCCTGCTACGATCAGTCTATAAACTAATAAAGTTAACAACATGATGGAAACTGAGATGATCATAGATAACAACATACTGGCATGATAAATTAACTACAAGATAGATAGAGGTGTCATTGCATAAACAAGGTTAAGTTCTGCACCATGGTGTACTAGCAAACCAACATAACAGGTATTGATCCCTTGGCCCAAGCTTTTGACCCAATAACATGAAGTGACCTTAATATAAGGTCCAACCAAACGGTCTAGTCGATCGGCTCCCTAAAAGCCTAACACGTCAAGTGTTGGTGTCCATACGGCCCACATATGGATGTAGTCAGACTGTGCTGGGTCCACCTTCGGGTGTATCAAGCCCTCGGGTGTCAACCCCAGACACTGAAGCAATAATGCACAGTCTAAACCTACTGGTACCCATGCCTCGAGTTTGTCCAATACCGGATTACGTGCACGTCCGTAGCCCGCCTGGACCCGCACCGCTGTACCACTCAGCCGTCGCTTTGGTCGCTTACATCAGTCCAGTAATCGTGCCCCGCCCTAGCCTAGCCTCTAGGGTTGTGATGATACCAAACTGGGATTACTGCTGGAACAAACCACGCTGCTAGGGTTTCCTAAGAGGGTTAAGTGCGATTTAACCCTTCACTAATCATGGATTAAATTGGTTAAGTGTAACCGACAATTCACAACTTAACCTCATTTCAATCCCTCAAACCCCCAAATGGATTAAATTGGTTAAGTGTAACCGACAGTTCACAACTTAACCCCATTTCAATCCCTCAGACCCCCAAATGGATTAAGTATTAGTGGACCTTGACTTAACCCTAATCATGAGGCATTAATTAATTTAATGCACCTTAACCTCTCACATTAGACCTTGTTGTGGTTACCTAGTTAAGCCGGTGGGTTCCGGGTAGATTTACACCACAACTTGGTCTAACCTCGGGTCTTGGCACTACATGACCAACTTCTCACATTGGGTCCTATTGTTTGTAGCCACTAGTTAAGCCGGTAGGTTCCGGGTAGACTTACGCTACAAACTCAACCCAACCTCGAGTTGGCCACACTTATGTTTTCTAAGTGTCATGTCCACTTTATTTCAAAACATAATTACAAGTCAACAAATACTTGGGTAGACCTAACTTAATAGGTAAATTCCCAAGGGGTAGACCTAACTTAATAGGTAAATTCCCAATCTTATATTTTCATGTATTTTTAGTTTACCCAAACCCCCCAACGTCATTCTATCGCTTACATATTCGTAATAACGCATAAAGGATAGGAAGAGGGAACTTGGCATGACCTACATGATGAACTTGCATATCACAACAACCATGCATAACATGTTAGACTTGCATAACTTAGCATAGTGAACTTGCATGCTACCATAAACATGCATAACATGTTAAACTTGCCTAACATAGCATATGGAACTTGCATAAACATACATAACTTGTCAAACATGCATAACATGTCATTGTGAACTTGCATAAGCATGCATAACTTATTAAACATGCATAACATGTCATGGTGAACTTGCATAAACATGCATAACCCAATAAACTTGCAAATCATGGCATAGTGAACTTGCATAAACATGCATAACTCAATAAACTTGCAAATCATGGCATAGTGAACTTGCATAAACATGCATAACTCAATAAACTTGCAAATCATGGCTTAGTGAACTTGCATAAACATGCATAACTCAATAAACTTGAAAATCATGGCATAGTGAACTTGCATAAACATGCATAACTCAATAAACTTGCAAATCATGGCTTAGTGAACTTGCATAAACATGCATAACTCAATAAACTTGCAAATCATGGCTTAGTGAACTTGCATAAACATGCATAACTTATCAAACATGTGTAACATGGCATATTGAACTCGCATAAGCATGCATAACTTATTAAACATGCATAAATCCCAACTTGCATCACATATTAACTTTAGAGTTTCTAAAATGAAGGTAAGAGGGCTTACAAATATTATGAAGACACAAATCTACTAATAAAGATTGAGAAGCCCTTCATGCAAGCATATAAAAACCCAAAACAAAGCTCCAATAAGAAAACTCTCAACAAAAACTCCAAAAACTCTAGCTTAGCCAATAAAGCTTGCAACTTGATGATGTATGCAAGCTAATGATCATTCATACAACTTAGAAATGCTTGTATGAACATCAAAATCTTCATAGGAATAATTTTTGAAGAGGGTGGAGGCTAGGGTTTTTAAGTGGAGGCCATTTGAGAAATCAATTTGCCATAGTTTAGCTACTAGAATGAATAAATTAGGTTTTAGGGTAGGATTAGGGTCTTATTTATAGAAGATTAAAGTGTTTTTAGCCCTAGGATTAACCCTAGGTTAGTTTAGGTCCATCAGATTTCGGAATTCTCTAGAACCAAGCCACAAGACCAGACCAAAACCCAAAATGGTGCGCCAGGCAAAACTGCCTGGCCACCCCGTGTCGACAGGGCTGCCGACAGGGCTGTCGACACCTTGGGGACCCTGTCGACATGCCTGTCGACATGGGGGTCCTGGCGGGAGTTTTCCCGCCGGCGCCAGTTTGCCCTAATTTCCAACTTTGAACTTGAAATTCAAATCTGTTTTTGACATGGAAATTTCTGAAAACTTCAATGGGCCTTAACTGGGTCATACGGACTCCGATTTTCGAAAACTCGGACTCTATTTCGCGTATTTTTCCGAGACGAATGCAATGGCATAGCCCGTTTCCCTTGATTCATATTTTAGAATTAAATTCTGCCTCGATTTATGTTATAACAGGTTATTGAAAATACGGGTTGTTACATTCTCCCCTCCTTAAAGGATTTCGTCCCCGAAATCTTCAAGTTAGGAAGAACGTATCCTACCATCCAATCATCCATCTACTCAAAGCATCATCCACGAGCAATCATTGTCCTTAAAAGATTCTCAATGCTGTATGAACATATGCAAAAGTGTGTGTATATGTACTTATCTAATGCAAAGATCAATGCAAAATATGCTAGTGAAATGTATCCATATGTATGCAATTCCCTAACGTAATGTATAATATCTACATGCGTGCTCAATCATACATCCATATGCAACATCCATGTGATGGCATACAAATTTCATCCAAGAATAAGCATAAACACTCATGCACATGCAATATGAGGGGTGTGTGAGCCGATCTAGTGCCTAATATGTATCATGCATCCACGAGTAACCACTTGCAAACACTTGCAACCACTTGCAACCATCAATCATAACATGTCTCAAACACATGTTTCATCCAAAGGGTTTCTATCTAAGGTTCTCATGACAAGATTAGCACGATAACTAGATAAATATGGATAGCAGAGAGATATGCTAAAAAGAGATCTTAGAAGATAAGCAAGATAAACTCCTTTTTGGATTACAAGAAATCCATTCAAACTCTGACATATAGTACTAACTGATGAGTCATATCCCCCTTATGGAGTTTACAACAGAAATAAGATCGAGAATGGGACCGAGAGGATATATATACAAAAGATAACTTGCAAGCAAGCTCCACAGGAAAACAAGGATCAAGGATGCACTCTTACAAAGAGATATGATGCGTGTATCTAGTCTTCACCCTTCTTAGTCACGTTTCCTTGAGCATAACTCCACTGTGCTTTGACCGACTTTTACTTCATGATTTCTTGGCTTCCTAACTCCTATTTCCCAAATTCGAGTTGGAACTCATTTCATTATCGCCTCTCGTCTTCCTTTTTCACTTATTCTTTTTTTCTGTATACTTGGCTTAAACATAATTGTAACCTCATGATTTCATGCAAGCTCTCCAAAATTCACTAGTGAATCCTGGATCTCGTCTACTTACTATAAAGTATTCCACGCAGTAGAACTTTTCTTGAAAATACCAATCCACGTTGCCAATTGCCCTTACAAACGTGATTTTCTATAACTCATGCTTAATCAAAATGAACCATCCGCCTATGAGTGATAGGCCCTACCTAGATTCAGTTGCTTGCCCATGGCTTCCTGTAGGCTATTTCAAAACTGGCCAACTTCTTAAGGGTAAACCGTTGCTAACCATGATGCAGTCCTCTCGCTCTTCACCGGACTGAAATAAGCACTCTTCGTGAGTCTACCTATTATGACCCACCTACCCGTATTCCCTTTCTTTGATCTAGGTAATCTATCCACATAATCTATCGAGATGTTTTCACACTTCCCTTGCGGAACCTCCAATGGAGGTAATGGCCCGCCAGGCTTCTATGACTTGGCCTTAACCTGGTGGCACAACATGCATCCTGAGACCAACTCGGCCACCCCCTCGAGTGATGCGCATCTTCAAGAACCTTCTTTACCAAGTCTTCCACTCGAGGAACGCATAATCTCTCATTGCGCCTTAGTCATCCCTTGTCATCTATAATATATCTAGCGAGGTGACTTAACAGCTCGCCTCGAATCAACTGGTCCATGTCTTGACTAATTGCGGGTCTTCTTCCTGTGAAACCCCCTTCCTGATCCAGAAGAGTAAGTCTAAGCTCAGGGAATGCTAACTAACTAGCCAAACGGAGAAAGCTTCTTACTTCAATTGCCCTCCTCAGGGTTTTCCGGTCCTAAACCGCAACCATTTTAGCGGAATCCACCGCTACCTTACTTAGGAACTACGTGCCCAAGAAATCCAACTTCTTTCCTCCAAAGTGACATTTGGAGAACTTGACCTTCAACTGGTGGCTCTAAGCGTACCCATCACCTCCTTGAGATGTCTAGCATGCTCTTCCTCGTTCTTTTAAGGAGATCAAAATATCGTCTACGACGACCACGACAAGCTTGTTCAAGGACTCCCTAAACACCCTACCCATCAAGTTCGCGTAATATGCGGGTGCCTTAGTCAAACCAAATAGCATGACTAGCCATTCCAAAAATCCATCTAGAGTCCTAAACTCAGTCTTGTCAATTCCATCCTCAGCCCTCCTAAGCTGATGGAATCTGGTAGCTGGATCAAAAGAAAACAGATGCTCCTACAAGCTGATCAGACAAATCATCAACCCTTGATAATGGTTGTCTATTCTTCTCACGATAATCAACACATAAGCGAAGCAAACTGTCCACATTAGTAACGAATACTACTGGAGCACCTTACTTGAAAATGCTTCGTCTCAGGAAGTTCTTCTCAAGCAACTCCTTGACTTGCTTTCTTAACTCTCATCTCGTGAGGTCATGTGCCTAACCGGCCACGAAACTGGCTTGGTATTACCAACCAAATAATGCAGAAATCTATCCCACGTCTAGGGGTAACCCCTTTACTTCCCCCAAGATATCAGGATATTCTCGGACCACCCTCACAGATTGCAAACTATCGATAGACGAGTCGAGGGATTCAAGATAACATAACATGACGGGACCCATAGGGTTGCTAGAAATTTCTAGGGTATTACTGAGGTGAGTCATGAGCCTCATAACCCTATATACAAAAACCAAGAATGGCTCCAAAACAGGACAACCATTCCATGCCCAAAACCAACCCATATCCCCTGAAACCGAGAATATAAACATCCCACGAAAATTCTATACTCAAGATAGAAATTTTCAAATCCACCCAGACCACAGACAATTGGGCGGAACCCCCAATTGGATTTGAAACACATACGGGATCATCAACTAGGCTAGTACTTAGGTGCAAACTTTCAACTAGATCAGATGAAATAAAACTATGCGATGTGCCAGAATCAAACAAAGTACGAACAGGGAATATCAGAAAGTGTAAACAAGTCTTTCAACAGAAACACTACCTCTATCATGAGCTGGAAGAACGGTGTTGAGGGGATGAACTCGCCCTCCAGATAGTCCCGTACACTGAGTCTGACCTTGCCCTTGTTTTCTTCGGGCAATCCTTGCTGAGATGTCCAAACTCACCACAATGAAAGCATTCGCCCCGCTTTCTCTTCTTCTTCCTACATTCCCTGGATATATGTCCAACTTTACCACAGAAGTTGCATTTCCTATTCTCTCTTGGCTTGTCCTTGCGGTTGTTGTTATTCTTGCCTCGTTTCCCGGAATTTACCCTCTTGCCTTGAGACTCATTCGCCTTGACCTCTTTCTTGTCATTGTTATCTTCTTCTTGAAGTAGGGCCGTACTCACCAAATTCTCGAAAGTCGCCCCCAAGGGTACATGGGACATGGCCAAACCATGTAATGGCTCATTTAATCCTAGAGCAAAGTGTAGGGCCTTCTTCTGAGCTGTATTAACCGAGTCTAAATCGACCCGAGCTAGTTGCTTGAACTTATCTACGTATTCCCTAATAGTCATGTCCCCTTGCTTCAGTGATAAGAACCTCAGTCCAAACCTTCCTCTAAAATCATCCCAAGTCTCAATTGGCCTAGTAGCGGTGGTGACTACCCACCAACGTGCAGCTTCTTCCTTTAGCAACCATACTGCTAATAAAACCTTCCTGCGGTCGCCTATATCAAAGGTGGCTAAAAGATCTTCGGTCTCTTTCAACCAATTCCTTGCCTCTACAAAAGTCTCTGTTCCACTAAAATTCTTGCCACCCATCATCTTAAAGTTCTTACAAGTTTCCGCAAAATCCGCTTGTGGAGGCTGAGGGAGAAGAGGAACATCAGCTACGGAAGGAGGAGGAGGAACAGCGGCCTTGACTGGAAAGACAACATTAGAGACACCCGGGACCGGTGCCGTGACTTCCAAGTACCGACGAAACCAATCGGGTATTGTTACTCCTTCGGGCAAGATGAGATTATCAGACATGCTGGAAACGAAAAGAAAAGAGTTCAAACGAGGGGTCAAAGGATAGCGCTAATGGCTTTTGGGGAATAGCCTTTAAAAATAACTAGACTTTTCTTTGGAAAATACTTTATACTTGGTTTTGAAAATAGTTTTTCAAAAGTTTTAAAAACCTTTTTATCCCTTCTCGTAAACCATATGCTCTGATACCAAATGTAACACCCCACCTCCGCCAGGGTGGCTCTTGCAAGCAACTCTGACTTTGGTGGGGCGTTTTAAAACAAGGTAAACATGCATAATGATATAACAAGGCAGGACATGACATATATATATATATGTAAATAAACAGAGTAAGTAGATAGATAAAACAGCGGAAGAATTTTAAACCATTTCAAAAACAAGTCTGCTACATCATAATGTCAATTTCCCAAATAAACAAGTCTAGTACATAAAATAACATCATCTGAAACTGAAAAGGAAAACATAAAAGTAGCTATCCCCAAAGTGGAAAAACCATAGCAAGCTCAAGTCCAAAGCATACATGAGCTATCCAAGAAAGCAGCTAAGATCCAAGCTAGGCTCCTGTATTCCCTCCCTGAGAACCGAGGGGGGGGGGGAACGGAAGAAAAGAGGCGAAAGAAAACAGGTCAGTCAAAAAGACTGAGTAAGCCCTGCTACGATCAGTCTATAAACTAATAAAGTTAACAGCATGATGGAAACTGAGATGATCATAGATAACAACATACTGGCATGATAAATTAACTACAAGATAGATAGAGGTGTCATCGCATAAACAAGGTTAAGTTCTGCACCACGGTGTACTAGCAAACCAACATAACAGGTATTGATCCCTTGGCCCAAGCTTTTGACCCAATAACATGAAGTGACCTTAATATAAGGTCCAACCAAACGGTCTAGTCGATCGGCTCCCTAAAAGCCTAACACGTCAAGTGTTGGTGTCCATATGGCCCACATATGGATGTAGTCAGACTGTGCTGGGTCCACCTTCGGGTGTATCAAGCCCTCGGGTGTCAACCCCAGACACTGAAGCAATAATGCACATTCTAAACCTACTGGTACACGTGCCTTGAGTTTGTCCAATACCGGATTACGTGCACGTCCGTAGCCCGCCTGGACCCGCACTGCTGTACCACTCAGCCGTCGCTTTGGTCGCTTACATCAGTCCAGTAATCGTGCCCTGCCCTAGCCTAGCCTCTAGGGTTGTGATGATACCAAACTGGGATTACTTCTGGAACAGACCACGTTGCTAGGGTTTCCTAAGAGGGTTAAGTGCGATTTAACCCTTCACTAATCATGGATTAAATTGGTTAAGTGTAACCGACAGTTCACAACTTAACCCCATTTCAATCCCTCAAACCCCCAAATGGATTAAATTGGTTAAGTGTAACCGACAGTTCACAACTTAACCCCATTTCAATCCCTCAGACCCCCAAATGGATTAAGTATTAGTGGACCTTGACTTAACCCTAATCATGAGGCATTAATTAATTTAATGCACCTTAACCTCTCACATTAGACCTTGTTGTGGTTACCTAGTTAAGCCGGTGGGTTCCGGGTAGATTTACACCACAACTTGGTCTAACCTCGGGTCTTGGCACTACATGACCAACTTCTCACATTGGGTCCTATTGTTTGTAGCCACTAGTTAAGCCGGTAGGTTCCGGGTAGAATTACGCTACAAACTCAACCCAACCTCAAGTTGGCCACACTTATGTTTTCTAAGTGTCATGTCCACTTTATTTCAAAACATAATTACAAGTCAACAAATACTTGGGTAGACCTAACTTAATAGGTAAATTCCCAAGGGGTAGACCTAACTTAATAGGTAAATTCCCAATCTTATATTTTCATGTATTTTTAGTTTACCCAAACCCCCCAACGTCATTCTATCGCTTACATATTCGTAATAACGCATAAAGGATAGGAAGAGGGAACTTGGCATAACCTACATGACGAACTTGCATATCACAACAACCATGCATAACATGTTAGACTTGCATAACTTAGCATAGTGAACTTGCATGCTACCATAAACATGCATAACATGTTAAACTTGCCTAACATAGCATATGGAACTTGCATAAACATACATAACTTGTCAAACATGCATAACATGTCATTGTGAACTTGCATAAGCATGCATAACTTATTAAACATGCATAACATGTCATGGTGAACTTGCATAAACATGCATAACCCAATAAACTTGCAAATCATGGCATAGTGAACTTGCATAAACATGCATAACTCAATAAACTTGCAAATCATGGCATAGTGAACTTGCATAAACATGCATAACTCAATAAACTTGCAAATCATGGCTTAGTGAACTTGCATAAACATGCATAACTCAATAAACTTGCAAATCATGACATAGTGAACTTGCATAAACATGCATAACTCAATAAACTTGCAAATCATGGCTTAGTGAACTTGCATAAACATGCATAACTCAATAAACTTGCAAATCATGGCTTAGTGAACTTGCATAAACATGCATAACTTATCAAACATGTGTAACATGGCATATTGAACTCGCATAAGCATGCATAACTTATTAAACATGCATAAATCCCAACTTTCATCACATATTAACTTTAGAGTTTCTAAAATGAAGGTAAGAGGGCTTACAAATATTATGAAGACACAAATCTACTAATAAAGATTGAGAAGCCCTTCATGCAAGCATATAAAAACCCAAAACAAAGCTCCAATAAGAAAACTCTTAACAAAAACTCCAAAAACTCTAGCTTAGCCAATAAAGCTTGCAACTTGATGATGTATGCAAGCTAATGATCATTCATACAACTTAGAAATGCTTGTATGAACATCAAAATCTTCATAGGAATAATTTTTGAAGAGGGTGGAGGCTAGGGTTTTTAAGTGGAGGCCATTTGAGAAATCAATTTGCCATAGTTTAGCTACTAGAATGAATAAATTAGATTTTAGGGTAGGATTAGGGTCTTATTTATAGAAGATTAAAGTGTTTTTAGCCCTAGGATTAACCCTAGGTTAGTTTAGGTCCGTCAGATTTCGGAATTCTCTAGAACCAAGCCACAAGACTAGACCAAAACCCAAAATGGTGCGCCTGGCAAAACTGCCTGGCCACCCCGTGTCGACAGGGCTGTCGACAGGGCTGTCGACACCTTGGGGACCCTGTCGACATGCCTGTCGACATGGGGGTCCTGGCGGGAGTTTTCCCGCCGGCGCCAGTTTGCCCTAATTTCCAACTTTGAACTTGAAATTCAAATCTGTTTTTGACATGGAAATTTCTGAAAACTTCAATGGGCCTTAACTGGGTCATACGGACTCCGATTTTCGAAAACTCGGACTCTATTTCGCGTATTTTTCCGAGACGAACGCAATGGCATAGCCCATTTCCCTTGATTCAGATTTTAGAATTAAATTCTGCCTCGATTTATGTTATAATAGGTTATTGAAAATACGGGTTGTTACATCATGCAATTATCGCGCAGGCTCTTTATAAATCAGGAAATAAATCTCTCAAAGGAATAGAAATCAAATCAAACACCCCCTTTTTTTTCCTTTTCTTCTCGGCTTCGAATTAGGTTCGAACAAATCAGGTTTTTGATTTGGCGAATTTTGGTTCTGCGTTTTAGGGTTTGAATACTAGGGAGGAAGTAAGGATGGTTATGGTAGATGGTCTGAGGTTGGCTTGCGTCTGATGGCAGGGGAGATCGATAAATGTCTGGTGTGCGAACTGTGGAAGATTGCGAGGTAGGAT
The DNA here is from genome assembly GCA_030737875.1 of Allium sativum. Lineage (NCBI taxonomy): Eukaryota > Viridiplantae > Streptophyta > Magnoliopsida > Asparagales > Amaryllidaceae > Allium > Allium sativum. The sequence continues at coordinate 412,923,555 of CM060913.1, read as the reverse complement.
GAATTGTTTAGGTGTATTGTGGTGGATTAGCTGGGTAGATTAGAGTTAAAGGTTTGCGTGGTATTCGAATTTGGGCAGCATCTTGCTTTGTGAATCAATTGTTGCTGCATGAGTTTGTCGATGAAGATGGGGTGGTGGGAGCGTGGGATCGGTTGATGAGGTGGTTGCACGAATTGTGGCTTTGTTGTCTTGTGATGATCTTAATATTGATCAAGAAATTGATACTGGCTTAGTGGAGCAGTTGTGTGATGAGTGGTTGTGAAGACGAAGTATGGATGGGATAAAGAGCAGTGGTTGTAAACTGTATGGTGGGGAATTTTGTGAATGAGGTTATGAGTGAGTAGATTGTTGCGTGAATTATGAATTGGCTGGTGCGTGTGAGGATTGTTATCTAGTGATCAGTTCGAAGCTTGGTGGGCTGATGGTTCTAGTGCGGTAGATGGAGTGGGATCGGGTTTGGTGATGAATGAATTGAAGAGGCTAGTTGTGCAGAGTAGTTTTTGGTGAAAGGCGGTGATGGGACGATGGGAGGAAGACGGACATTTGTTGTAATGTGGGGACTGTAGGTGGATTGCAATGTGAAGGATGGGAAGGTGGAGTTCTGTTGGTGTAAACAGAAGATTTTTAGCAAAGGAGGTGATGCAAATTGTATGTGAGGGATGGTGGCAATGAATAAGAAAATATAAAAAAAAAGGAAAAAATAGAAGAAAAATGGCGGTGAATAGAAAAGGAATCCTTGTATTATTATTATTTTTATTTTTAGCAGACTTGTACAAGAAGAAAAGAGAGTAAATGTATTGAAAGTAGAAAGGGAACAAAGAATGGAAAGAAATCAAAGAAAATTTGGCAATTTTTTTTCTTTTGTTTAGATGATTGTAGTATCAGCAGTTAATACCAAATCAACTAATCAAGATTTTATTTTTCTTCTATATATATAAGATAACAAAAGGAAAAAACAAAAACTAACACGAATTGAAAATTAAATATATAATAAAATTTAATTATTGCCTCCCTGACAATGGCGCCAAAATCTTGATTGACGCTTTCTATGAAATAGAAAAGCGAAAATTTTGAAATAAATCACTACAAGCGCATAGGTGTGTAGTATGCAGGTCAAACATAAGCAGGAAAATTAAAATTTACTATTTATATATTTCGTGGGTGAGTTAGACAAAAATTAGAGATTGATTTTGAAAAAAAAAATTGAAATTGCAAATAAAACTATTATTGAATTGAATCAGATCTAAATCTAATCAAATCTATATTCAATCCAAGATGACCTTGGAAAGCAATTAAAATTGCAGAAATTAAATAATAAACAAGAATAAAATAAGGATTAATCTAATTAGACGGTCAATCACTAATGAAAATAAGTGCAAAAGACAACTAGTACTCTACCAAACCTAATTGTTTAGATAGCACTAGTTGTTAATAAAATAAAAACGAAGAAAAGTAAAAGAAAACTCTCAATTCATGGATGATCATTTACAACGAGAATACATGGGTATTTATAGGATAGATAGCCAACCTAAACCCTAATGCAATCACAAATGGGCCTTAGTTAATTCTATTAAAATTGGGCCTTTCCTCTTTTCCTCTTGCTTCTTTGATCATTCTTCATTGATTTGTGATATGCATAGCCTTTCTACTAAATATTTTCTTGTCCAACAAGCATCTTGATGTGAGATCCTCTTCCGCAAGTCTTCAAATATATATATACACAACAAATTGATCTCTAATTTCTATTTTTCTAACTATATGTGGCTTAGTCGGCATATCTGTAAAAGTGACAAAATAATACCTAAGTAATATATATTTATATACAAAAGATAAAATATAAGAGCATAAAATAAACACATTTTCATGTTAATCAATATGTCCTAAAAAAATTATCTTCACTAGGAAGATAAGAAATGAATATTAGAAAACACACACGAATGCAAATTTACTTAAGAAAAAACAAAAAGAAAAGAACAACTAAATGGAAAACCCAACTGTAAGCAAAGGTGCACCACACTCATTTATATAAAATAACAATTAATCCTTTCAAGTAAATATGTTATGTAAAAACATGAAATGAAGTTTTATAATAAATTAGAAAGTTGAGTGCTAACTTGTTCAAATTAGAATAATTAATTAGATAAAGTAGATAACAAAGGTAATAACTATTTTTTTTATTCGTACTCTTAAAGAATTAGTAAATGACACCCTTAATCCATTACTACTAATAAATAAAAGTGTGGAGCATAATGCTTGAAGATCGATAAAGAAAGTTAAATTGATAATAGAGGCAATCTCTATTAATTTATTTAGTGAATAAGTAATGAGAAGTGTAAATATCCATAAGTTAATTCAAAAAGAATAATAAAGGGTAAAGAAAATTTTTGATTTGAAGATCACTCAACCAACGGCCATTGAAAAAACGTTTATCCCTTGAAAAACAAAAAAGATACAAAGAAACGGAGACAAACTTGTAAAGAAAGTAGAGTCCAAAAGACTGCTCATATTTGATTCCTCATTTGGATAGAGTACAAAACATATGCAATAAACATAAATTTTTATTAGCAATCTCCAATAATCAATGGATAATATGGATAATGCCATAAGTTTACCAATACTTATAAAAGTAAAAGTCGGAGCAGGAACCTTGATTTGGCGACCAATATGGAGTAATGAGTGCTTCAAAAAGTTTTCCATTTGAAATTTGGACAGTAAATGTAGACTATACAACTGAGAAGTACTTGTATAGAAAACTAAAGAGGAGAACACACAATTTGGATTTTAAGATTAGAAAATTAATACCAAAGAACAAATATGATCTCATCTCAATGGCATTTATAAACTAATAATTATATTGCTAGACCAAGGTAAACCTGAGAAGAACTCTAATAAAATGTGAATCTTGCTTAACGGATAAAGGGGAATAAATGGTTTCATGTAGATATCATGTAGCTTCCATGCTATTCGTTTCTCAATCCATGATAAGTTGATCTTCACCTTATGCCACTACAAACCATATTGATCTTCTTTAATTTGATTGAAGCTTCATTGTTCCAAGAGGTAACAACAATCCATATTCAAAATCAATTAGTTTAACAATATTACATTATAGACAATGAGCATAAGAAGAAAATATATTGTTATTAGCATCATATGTTACTGTCAACACTGATTTGCATTATTTTGTATTGTTAGCAAGGAAACATCAAAACTTAATTTGTTTGCACAAACCAAAACAAATAGTAGTAAAATAATAATATGTGTGAATGCATGCATATGTGTTAGACTAAAAAGTGGTTCTAACACCCAACTGAACAATAATTCTAAATAAAATAGAAAGAAAAACAATAAGAACACAAGATTTATAGTGGTTCGGTGTTAACGAACCTACATCCACGTTATACTCCTTTGATTGATGATTTGAACATAAATACAATGATTATTTCCACTCAATCTCACATATACATTTGATAATCTCTTTCAATTTCATAGGATTACTCTCCAAGGATTTATATATAATCTGAGTAAACCAAAGAAATTCGCTAGTAAAGGAGTTAGAGTTGATAATTCGCCAAAAGATCCCTCAAAACGGAGTGCTGTGGGGTATTTATAGACAGAGAGTCCATCTGATTCGGGTGCTACGTGGGGCTCATCTCGTGTATTTCGGATTCAGAGTCCCTGGGATGATGACAGCGCATCAGAGACGTGTGATAATGGATGGTAACCGCTCCAGGATTGTAGAAAAGTGGTGTGTAACTGCCAATTAGCCGCAGTGGTCGGATCGGGTCGGTTAAGATACACCGAACCGAACCGATGGGGACAATGCGATTATGATCCAATCCCTTAATGCATATTGGCTCGGACCGATGTTCGTTGTTCGAGATTTGATTTAACCTTCTGAATGTGCACCGATCCGAACCGCCTTATGTGATTGGGGACAATGAAAATGATGACCGATCTGATTTAGCGATGCTTCTAGTGCTTGAACATAATCAGTATTCAACTCCCAATGCCATTCGTCATCGATTTTCTGAGACGAATGCAAATTGCCCCCATGCAACTTCACCCCAATGCATATGCTTATCTGTACACTTTGTACATCACTTATAGGAAAATTCTGGGAACAAAGCTCACCTTTGAAGATGTATGCTTCTTCTACAATTTCAAACACCGAACATAAGATACTCCATCCTTTGTATATTTTGAATCGGTGCCAAAAAGGAAGATTATTAGCATACAGTTCAACAGCGAAGTAGGTTATGTAAAACCTGAATGGTTTTATATTAAGCAGCAACCTGGATGTGCTAAGAGATGGCTTAAATCAAGTAAGTTTCAAGTCCTGACACTTTGGCTTTAATTGTTATCAAAAACTCATTGATTCATCTCATTTTTATTTGCAGTTGCTAATCCAACGCAGGAAGTGCATTAGGTGTACCTGGATCGCTTGAATCATTTGCTTAATGGTGATCAAATTTTTTTTGACAATCAGAGACTGTTTAATAAATGAGTACCTTCATCGCCATCACTTACTTGTTATGACTCGTAGCATAGGCCATGGAGAAGGTCCTTATGTATACGTTCCCCTAGTTAAGGGGCTAGCTGAAACTTTAGTTAAAAAGGGGGAAGTTCGAAAGTCCAACTACGCTTAGAAAGAGTCCTCCCACTTTAACCCAGAACGATATACTAGCAAACATAGCTGCCGGAGAAAGGCATAAATACATTACTCCTAGGGATGCAGTCACTCCCGAAAAACCAACTTCTCCAAAAAACTGCCATCAACCAAATCTCGAGGGGATGATTCTTTCATGGACGATATATATCTGGGTTTGGGGAAGCTTCCCCTGCCCAACGGCATTTACACTTCACAAGATTTTGGAACAGATTCTTTCTTTCCCACTTCTGAAGAAGATGTCACTCTCGTGAAAGCCGGAGAAACTACACAACTATGCCTAGCTCCAGGCTCTGGTCTATTGGGGGATCACTAAGGATATGCACAACACATCAGCACTGCACGTCATAGCACTCGTGTGCCATATTAATCCCAATTCGATTGTTTACTTGTGTAATTTTGCAAGTCAAATGACACCCTCTCAGGAATGTCTACTCAAGTATGCCCAGATTTGACTCTGATACAGAACATGATCGAGATTATAATCATGGGAGAGATGACAGGAGGAACCGCCCACCTCAGCCTTACTGATCTTCTCGCTCCTGGTCTCCGCATTATATAGACTTGGAGAAACACAAGAGCCACTCTACACATCGTGAAGGGGACAAATATGTTCCAAAGCTATAAATTTTTGCAAAGAGAAAACTCATCAGGAGAAATCATCGAAGAATGGTTCTGATCCAAAAGAGAAACAAAAGGAACCGAGCAAAGGAGCAGAGAAGGGTAGAACATCGAGCATGCCATCTAAGTGCCACAACATCGACATTACTACAACAAGGTCGGTCATACTCGATGATGAGAACAAAGCCAGATTAGAGCTTTTAAAGAAGCAATTTCCTGATCAACATTTTGGGAACATGCATTTTTTTCCAACTCTTAAGCTAGTAGACTCTAACTGGGTAAAAGAGGTTAAGGCCAAGATTGATTTTGTGGGTACACAATACAAAGAGATGAAGAAGTATTCACGGACTCTTTCCAAGATCATTCAAGACTTGCTAGCCGATGTTAAACGCATGAAAGATAATGCTGAATTCGACGCAAAAGCCATTAAGGATTCCGAGAAAGAACTTGAGGATGATCAAGCCAAGCTCGCACTGGCACAGTGTGATGTAGACAATAATAAGAAGAAATATGAAGAATTACAGCAGCGCTACCACACCGAGCTTGAGTCCCATAGCCAGGAGCGCATAGACTTAAAGAAACAAATCGATAATGCCACATCTGAGAGCACCATAGCGAAATCAGCTTGCACTCGCCTTGAATAGGAGAAGGTGGAGTTAGTGAAGAAAAATGCAGAGCTAAAAGCCAAGCTAATGGAAATTGAATCAAGGGTAGTCCTAGCCAAAGGGAACGCAAGTATTGCTATTAAATCTGTCGAGGATACCCACGCACAACTTTCTGCAGCTCAAAAAGAATTGGATGATTATGGCGAGCTCATGATACAATCTTTTTCCCAAGTGATCCGTAGGGACATCTTTTGGATCCAGGAATACCCAACAACTCTAGTTTACGTGTGGGATCAAATCGTTGAATGGGAGAGGAAAGAGCTCAAGGTGGACTCCATTGACGAAGGGAAACTCGTGGAGAAATATCTAAAGGGTGAAGAGCCGGTACGCTTAGCTGAAGGGCGTAAACTTATTGCTGCTTCTATGGAGGAGGAGAGGCGTCAGGCCAAAGGGAAAGACACCATCGAAACTGGTTCTTCTTCTGCTGCTCCTGGGGCTACTGAAGCGGAGGGGTATGATACGGATAATCCAGGAATTCCCAAGACAACTTTTTTGTCTCCTATTGCTAAAACGACCTCATAAACTCCTGCTGCTCATGTTGAGAAGTCTTCTGAAGGTATCTCCACCTTTTCACCTTAATTTGTTAGAGTTATTTCAACTTTTCGTTGTATTGTTGGACATACAATTGAGGAACCCGAGTTTTCTCCTGAGTTAATAAGTGTCTCTTCTTGTCCTGTAGGTGCAAAGTCGGATGAGAAACAAGAGGGAGTCACTGATGCAAGGTCTGCCGAGAAGGCCGAAGAGAAGCAGGAAGAGGCTACTGATGCAAAGTCTACCGATAAGGCTGAGGAGAAGCAAGAAGAAGTAATTGACAAAGTACACATGCCGCCCGGTACCGAGACTCCCAAAGAAGTGGACATGATAGATGCTTTGAAAGATGATGGAGGCAATGACGGGAATGAGGATGACGACGATGTTTTAGTTACTGGAGGATCGGGGGAAACCGACAACATGACTTTGGCCCAGTTGAAGGCGAAAACTGACATGCTCCTAAAAGCTAAATCTGAGGTAGAAACTGAAGAACCCCTCAGTATTGACCCCATCCATTCATACCTCCTGGTCAGAAAAGCTTTCAAAGTCAATCACTTCTCAGCTAGCTTATCAGTCCTCTATTGCTTCCCAGGTCACTCCTCAAGAAAAGAAAAAGTCAAAGAAACACCTTCTCATGGATGCTGAGAGGGAAGAAAAAGAGAAACAGAAGGCCGCTCGAAAATCCAAGCCTTCCCCCAAATCCAAGTGAAAGATGGCTTATTATTTTCGTTCTATTATCCACTGGCCTATTGTTCTTGTAGCGAGCGCAGTCCTTGCATCTTTTGGTTGGTCACCTTGTATAAACTTGTGCTTATGTAAATAAAGTAGCTTGTTTATCTGTGATGTCAAATATTTGCAAGTTCTTTAGTTATGCCAAATAGATGCATTATTAGCATAAGTGATAAAGGATGAATCACATCACAGATCAATTAAAAAGTTATATACACGCTTCCCTGTAAACGATAATATGGTTAATGAAAAAACATTGCTCAACTAAATAACCGATAACAGGGAGATGTACACTTGATGGACGTGTGTATGCCCCCAATCAATTTTGAATAAGATGCCTGGTCAGGGCTTGTTCAAGATTGATTAGGTTCGACGTTAGATTGCCCCCGGTTCTTTGGTGGAGTTAAATTCTTTTTCATTGGTACTTGTTCTTAGCACCTTTATACTCTCATGTCGTATGACCAGGTTAGAGTGTGGTTAAGGCGGTTTCGTATCGTGATGCACCTTCACGCTTTGAGGGCGTTGTCTTCCTGTCCTTGATACTCTCTCTTGAATCATGAGAGTTAGAGTTTGGGACGTCATCTTATCGTTCTTTTCACTCTATTACGCAAATGGTTGTCTCGTTCGCTCCGGTTTTCTTCCCACACATAATTTCCTATGGTCGAGTCTCACTGGTTTGAGTGTTATATTCATTCTCTAAATTCAATTTAGACTTAATGTTTCATACCCGGAGCAAAGCAATCACAGAATATAATGAGACCAATGCAGAAAAAGTAAATGACACACGATATTTTTTTAGTGGTTCGGCCAAATCATAGCTTACGTCCACTTTATAATCTTTTTTTTATATCAACTAGACTTTTCTAGGCAAGTCGTTCCTTTTTACATGGTCCATAAAACAAAAGAAAACAGTACAAATTTAAGTCAAGTACTGCCGGAAGTGTTGGGATTCCATGCTCTGGGTACCTCTTCACCATCCACGGTCGTTAACTTGAAAGTTCCTTTGTCAAGCTTTCGTTGAATGGTGTACGGTCCCCCCCCCATTTCGGACCCAGATGGACAAGGGTCGGGGATACACGCTTCAATACTAAGTCTCCAGGTTCAAAGGTCCGAGGCTGGACCATCCTGTCATAGTATCGTGCAACTTGGAGTTTGTACCTCGAAGCACGCAAATCCGCTTCATCTCTTTTCTCTTCAACCATGACCAGGGATTCAAGGAGAAGTGTTTTGTTTGTCATTGGATCGTAGTATGTTGTCCTATGAGAGGGAACTTTCAACTCCATTGGGATGATAGCTTCTGATCCCAAAAAAAGTAAAAAGGAGGTATGACCCGTTGTCGTCTTATAAGTCATTCAGTAGGCCCATAATGCTAATGGTAATTTGTCGACCCACATGGCTTTTGCCTGTCCAATCGCTTTTTCAGGATGGACTTAATGATTTTGTTTATTGCCTCAATTTTTCCGTTTGATTGCGGGTGAGCTACTGTAGTGTATCTCTTATCAATATTGTACTTCTGGCAGAAATCTCTGGATTCAGTACTCTCGAATTGGGTTCCATTAACAGTTATGATGGTTTTTGGAATTCCAGATCGACATATGATATTCCCGACCACAAAATTTATCACCCGCTTTGTCGTAATTGTAGTTAATGGTTCGGTTTCCCCCCATTTTGTAAAGTAATCTACGACCACGATTGCATATTTTTCTCCTCCTTTAGTGATTGGCAGGCTTTCAATGATGTATATTCCCCAGTGGCGAACGATCACGGACTCACCATTGTCTTAAGCTAATTGGAGGGTGCTCTGGATATCTTCGCAAATTTCTGACACTTGTCACAACGTTGTGAATAATCAACCGCATCTCGATTCAGGGTAGGCCAAAAGTAGCCATACCATAATATCTTCTTCGCCAGTGTTTGACCTCCGGTGTGATCTCCACACTCACCCTCATGTACTTCTCTTAGTACACGCTTGATGTCGTCGTGTTCTATACACCGGAGCAAAGGCATCAAGAATCCCTGACGATAAAAAACTTCATCTTGCATGACATACCTTGCGGCTTTACGAACTACTGCCCATCTCTCATTCTTCTTTGCGGGAAGTGTTCTGTTTTGCAGGAAGTTCTTTATCGGCATCATCCATGATTCTCTCTCTGGCTCGGCCTCCAACACCGGATCGACTTCCATTTGGTCGATGCTTGTGGACTCTAATATTTCAATTGGAACCATCTTTGTCTCTTTTGGATTGTCAGAGCTTGCCAACTTAGCTAGTCTATCAGCTTTCAATTTTTTTATCCGCAGGATGTGAGTTATGTTATAGTGTTCCAAGTTGTCCAAAAACTCCTCTACTTTTTCTAAGTTAGTGACGAGTCGAGGACCCTTAGCCTGGAATTCCTTCCTAACCTAGCAAACGACGATCTTTGAATCATAAAAAATGTCTAGCGTGGTCACCCCAATTCCTTAACAAGTTTCAGCCCTGCAATCAGGGCCTCGTACTCGGAATCATTATAGGTTGCACAGAATTCTAACTGCAAAGCATAATAGATTGATCTTCCTTCAGGAGTTATCAAAATGACTCTGGCGCCGGATCGTCAATCATTCTTAGCTCCATCTATATATAGTTTCTAGGGGCTAAATTTTAAACTTTGCTCTAAGGGGCTGGCCTTATTATCTAACACATCCTCCTTGGGGATCGTGAATTCGATGATGAAGTCAGCTAGTGCTTGCCCCCTTATCGATCTACTTGGCTGGAAGTTTAAGTCAAACTGGATTAACTTAATATTCCATTTAAGCAATCGTCTGGATGCTTTAGGCCGCTGCAGTACATGTCGGAGTGGCTGATCAATGTACACTACAATCAGAAGAGCCTGGAAATAATGATGAAGTTTTCAGGATGCAATCAGGAGGCTATAAGAAAGTTTCCCTATCCTTGGATAATTGTGTTCTGCTGTCGCTAACTTCTTGCTTACGTAATATACCAGCTTCTAAATTTTGTCTTCTTTGCATACCAGAGCTGAGCTGATGGCATGAGATGACACTAACAAATATACGAACAGATCCTCATGGTCCATTGTCTTGGATAATATCAAGGGTTTCTCCTGCAAATCCAACAAGTTTTGAAATGCTTCTACACAGTCCTAGGTCCACTCGAAATTGCGTTTCCCTCATTTGATTAAATCGAAGAAAGGAACACACTTGTCTATGGCTTTGGAAATGAATCTGCTCAACGCCACAACCTTCCCCGCCAAGATTTGAAATCTCTAATCTTTCGTGGATTTTCTATGTTCTTGATTGTTGTGATCAGATCAGGATTAATCTCGATTCCATACGGTTTCAGAAACCGAGTAATTTTCCTGATGCGACCCCAAACGAACATTTCAAAGGGTTTAGCTTCATCCCGTATCATTGTAGAATTTCAAACATCTCCACCACGTCCTTTGTATGACCAGATGACTGCCTGGACTTCACAAGCATATCGTCTAAGTAAACTTCCATTTTTCTCCCGATTTTGTTGTAGAGCATTCGGTTTACCAAGCGTTGATAGGTGGCTCTGACATTTTTCATCCCGAAAGGCATTACCGCGTAACAATATAACCCCAAGTTTGTGATAAAACTGGTATGTTCTTGGTCTGGTATATGCATAGGGATTTGATTGTATCCTGAATATGCATCCACGAAGGAGAGGAGTTCATGCCCCACCATTGAATCAACCAACTGGTCAATCCTGGGGAGTGGAAAGCTTTTCTTCGAGCAGGCTTAATTTAGATCGAAAAAATCAATACACGTTCGCCACTTCCCGTTGGATTTCTTAACTAGAACAGGGTTTGATATCTAGTCAGGATATGTTGAATCTTTGATGAACCCGTTGTCTCTTAACTTCTCTACTTCTTCTTTAAAGGCTGTTGACCTTTCCAGACCCCACACACACCTTTTTTGTTTTACCAGAGGATGCTTTGGGTTTACGCTTAGTTAATGGCTCATGATCGAGGGAGAAATTCCACACATATCCGCGTGTGTCCAAGCAAACATGTCAAGGTTTATTTTTAAAAAATCCATTAATTCTTTCGCCTTGAAGAATCCAAGTGAGATCCAATCTTCAAGACCTTTGTCGGGTCATCGTTATCGATTGGAACTTCTATGGTGGCTTCAATAGGTGTCGCCTTCCTACTTCCTGGTACTTCGTCCTCTCTATGATCGATATCTTCTAGCAGGTAATCAGGCGACTCCCTTGGTGACATCATCTTTAATTGCTATGTTGAGTTCTCCTTAGCAGGAGGGGGAGTGTTCTTAGATTCTGCATCTTTTCCGTTGCGTAGCATCTTTAATTCTGCCAAATAGCAGGCTTTTCCTGTAACTTGATCACCATTAATCCTTCCTACTCCAGATTCAGTCGGGAACTTCATTAACTAGAATCAGAGGGCAATGCAGGCCCTGAACTCTACAAGGGTCGGTCGGCCTAAAAAAGCGTTGTAAGGTTAATTTATATCCATGATCACGAATTGAAGGATCCTTACTCTCCTTCGTTCTCCCTCTCCTAGCTCTACAGGTAAATCTACCATTCCGATAGGGGCGGTTGATGATCCATTAAAGCCGCGGATCCAACCTTCACATGGTTTTAAGTCCTTCATCTCTAATTTCATCTGGTCAAAAGCCTTTTTAAATAGGATATTGACAGAAATTCCGTTGTCCACGAGGACTTTCTTAACTAATGCAGGTCCGATGACGGTAGTTATCACTAATGGATCGGTACTAGGGGCTTCGACACCAATGCTCTCTCTGTCTCGAAACATCTGTAGCCATTTTTTGATGCTTCATCGGTGCGATTTCTTCTAGATTACTCATTCCCCTATTTCTAGGTGTTTAGCCGCGTTAACATACTGCTTCATCATTCTGTTGCTAGACCCAGCTGGATGTGGCCCCCCGATTATGGTATTAATGACAATATTCTTTCCCTTCTACTGGGCAGTGGTTTTGGATGCAGGCTGGTTCTGATTTGGAGCTTGTCCTCCTTGCCTCCTGTCTCTTGGGATGACTTTGAATTCATCTAACTTTCCCTCATGAAGTAATTTTTCAACAATAACTCTTAGATGATGACACTCATTCATAGAATGGCCTTGGGTTCCATGAAACAAACAGAATTTCCGAGTCGCACGCTCCTTCTCAGTAGAGTCCCTGGATGGAGGTTTCTTGTACTGTATAACGTTATAAGTGTCCAGATAGATATTTTCCAGGGTGTCACTTAACGGCGTGTAATTCTCGAAAGTTTGAAACTGAGGCCTCTTTCTATAATTGTTTCTTCGATTCCTGTTTCTTCTACCACTGTTTCCACCCTAGTTATTATTTCCTTCATTTTTATTACCAACATTCACTTCAACCTTTCCTTTGCTATCTCCTGATTGCTTAATAGAAACATTACTCTAAGTATCTTCTTTGGGAGCTCTATTAGGCTTTCTCTTTCGGTTAGCATACACTTCCTCTCGTCGTAGGCGAATATTTGCCTTTTCATAGAACAACTCCCTGGTCAATGGTGGTTTTCTAGCTAAATATCCTCTGAATTCTGTGTCCTTGTCAACCCCATCTATTAAGGCCATCAAGATGGTTGGCTCATGCGAATCACTCACTTCAATAACTGCTAGGTTAAAGCGATCCTAATACGACTTTAAGGATTCACCAGGAGCTTATTTAATCCTGGATAGCTCTATGACACTTTTGGACTTCCGTTCATGGAGTCGGAATTGGTTCATGAAGCTCTCACCTAGCTCTTTGAAATTAGATATTGACCGAGGAGGGAGTCGTGTGAACCGCATTAACACAACGTCTTCTAGATAAATGGGAAAAGCCTTGCATTTCACGACATCGGGGGCTGCTGCTGCATTCATGTACCACGAGTACCTCATCAAATGCTGCCTTGGATCGGTTCGGCTTCCATATCGATCCATTTGTGGTAGACTAAATCGTCGGGGAAATTGTAAGTCCAGGATATCATCGGTGAAAGGGGTATGACTGCGCTTAATACCCCAATCTTCGTTGGTATAGTGTCTGGTGTCAGCTATAATCTAGTGCACCATCGCTTCCACCTCAGCATTAGTCAATACTAGCTCGGGATCTACACTTCCGGCTCTCCTGACATGTCCAGTTCTTACATCAGGCGACGATCTTCGGTTTCTAATAGCGGTTGAACTTCCTTGTCCTCTATGATCCCAGTCATTCACGGGATGAAGGGGTTGAAGGAGTTGTCCCTGAGTAGGGTTAGTGATTCTGGGATCTCTGGGAATGACATGAGATCCCCACATTGGCAACAACATTGGTTCCCTCAAGCTCGGGTCGTTAGGTCCCAAAACACGAGCAGCGTCTTCATGAGATCCCAATGATCCAAATGTCAATTCTTCAAGATTCTCGGGTCTCTCATACGGCCTCCTCTGACGCAGACGCCCTCATCTGAAGAGGACTAATGGTCTGCATCAAGACGATGAGTCAGGGATGGTGTTATCTGTCTGCGTAGCTCGTCTATTTTCCGACTCATGTCTTTCATATTTTATCGCATAAGAACGCTATCGCATCTCCGAGCCTCTAAGTCATCATTAGTTTTATCCAACATATCAAGCAAGCGCGAGAAATCCATGTGCATGATGGGTACAGAAATAGTAGGACGATTACTAGTTGTCGCGGCTGGCATTGGGGCAATTTGCAGGGGCTAAAGTAGAAGTACCAGCCTCAATTGTAATCAGTTCAGTTCGGGTTGTAGTTGCACCATCGGTTCGGTTCGGAGGGGTGCTACCAGAAATGTTCAAGATTCTGGTTCGGTTTAGATTTGCACCATCAGTTCAGGTCGTATCATCAAGTTCGGGTCGGATCGATGACCCTCTTCCAGACCGGTTCGGTCCTGAACCGTGCCCCCTCTATCTGGTGACAATTATCGCTTGCTGATCTTCACTTGCTTCATTTTCCCGAGGAATTTGCAATTCTTTTCCTTTTCCTTTATACATAAAATTTGATTCTCTTGAGATTAGGAAAAGCTTTCAAAAATACTAAAGAAAGTGGACTAACTTCTTTGGACTTGAGGATCCAAACAGTAGAACGATAATCCAAAATGTTGAGAATTCAACGTTCTTAGTGAAAGCACCAAAATGTTAGGCCAAAAAGTGGTTCTAAAACCCAAATGAATTATAATTCTAAATAAAATAGAAAGAAAAACAACAAGAACACAAGATTTATAGTGGTTCGGCGTTAACAAGCCTACGTCCACTTAATACTCCTTTGATTGATGATTTGAACACAAATACAATGATGATTTCTACTCAATCTCACTTATACAATTGATAATCTCTTTCAGTTTTGTAGGATTACTCTCCAGGAATTTATCTATAACCTGAATAAACCAAAGAAATTCTCTAGTAAAGGAGTTAGAGTTGATAATTCGCCAAAAGATCCCTCAAAATGGAGTGTTGTGGGGGTATTTATTGACTGAGAGTCCATCCAGTTCAGGTGCCACATGGGGCCCATCTCATGTATTTCGGATTCAGAGGCTCCGGGATGATGACAGCGCATCAGAGACGTGGAATAACGGGTGGTAACCACTGTGGGATTGTAGGAAAGTGGTGTGTAACCACCTATTAGCTGTAGTGGTCGGATTAGGTCCGTTAAGACATACCGAACCAATGGGGTCAATGGGATTCTGATCCAATCCCTTAATGCATACCGGCCCAGACAGATGTTCACTGTTCCAAGTTTGATTTAACCTCCTGAATGCGCACCGATCCGAACTGCCTTATGGAATTGGGGACAATGAAAATGATGACCGATCCGATTTGGCAGTGCTTCTAGTACTTGAACATAATCAGTATTCAAATCTCAAGCTTTGTATAGTCGGGTCACAAAGCTGGCTAACAATATGTATAACCAATCAAGAAATAATTTGAATTTTCTTCAAGTATATAAAGTAGAGGATGTTGATTTTTCCCAGTGTATATTTGTAATAAATTTCATTTATAAATCAATAAGTTGAACTTGTTGGTATCCAGATGGTAAGTAGATATACTTAATAATCAAATGATTTTTTTCTCTCTAATAACTATGTGTGGACAACTAATGAGGAATTTTAGTAAAGAGACATCAAACATGAAAAATGGGTAGGAAAACTAATACTTTGTATATAGAATGATATTTACATAATTATGACAAAGGGATCATGAATTTAAAAGAATTGGAAAGCAGAGTCACCTCTAATGCCACCATTCCATGGAAAGCAAGATGGAAAGATGTCTCCAAATATAAGGAAATAACCGTATATTGAAATGACGAAGAAATAGGAACATTGAAGAGGCGATCAAAACTCCCTTAATGTCTTACCACGGAACTATAAAACTATTGTAAAATAATGTTTGATGGGTGAAAAGTTTTATGTAGGAACTTAACGAAGTTCGTTTTCAATGACCATCAACATTTGCAGCGAACAGTCAAAGGAACTAAGAATTTGGAAATTAATTGCCGAGGGGAACAGTTTGATTATCAAAAATTTATTTTGTAAATTTAAATATATCCTTTTAAATAACTACTTAGTTTTATAATTCTAGATTCCAATGATTGGCAACATGCAAGATTATCGTACATGTAAATATAGGTCGACGTGGGTTTTGAAAAATACCATACATGAAATGCTGTAACACAATCGTGATTTAAATCAAAAGCGAAGAAGAAAAAGAGTAACATAACCACAAACCTAACTTCATTAAAAAAAATATTCTTTGAATTGACCTCGAGTTGGACTCCAACATAAAAGAAAGGCAAACTGGATTGGATATTTATTCACACGCACATGGACAACAAGTTGAAAATCAATATATATATATATATATATATATATAAACTTTTTTTTGTTAATTTTCCAAATGAATAGAAAACCGAATAAGAACTAAGAAGGTTAAAAGGTATTGCTCAGTTACCTTTGGGACTGCTCCATGGGAAGGGAAACAAAAATCTTTTTAGGAGTAGTCAATAAAGAAAAAGAAGAAAAAATAATAGCCAGGGAAGCATCCATGCCCATTGTGTATCTTCTCAAAGTAAGGCTAGATAATAATATGCCACTAAATAGAGGAGAAATACAAAAGGAGAAGGATGTGAGTTGATTTGTTTTATTAATATATTCAGATGACACGAAATACATCATAAATTGAAATTTGTTCATCGGCGAATTTTCTATATATATATATTCCTCTACGATCTTTAATCCACTCGCGTAAAAAGAAATTAGAATGGGTCAAATAAATAAATAAATAAATAAAAGTTGATTACCAATTATGTATAAATAAATGGAGGAAAGTATAAAAATTGCTACATTCACAAAAGAAAAGGCGACAAGTAAAAAATACTACACCCATGATAAATTTGTAGTATATAATATTTGCATTAGGATATTAGCAAAAGAACCCAGCATAAGTGAATCTTGCATCCAAAATGGACAGATATGAAAATGGAATTAATTAATTAATTGTCATGCTATGTAACAAACCAAGTTCTACTTAAATATTGGCATCTTAATTTTGAATTGAAATAAAAATTTGGGGAATTGGTCTGGACTATACTCTGTGTTTGTACGGTGTAAAGTAATACATGTACTAATTTTCAATGCGTGCAACATTTTCTGTGTAAAATGTGTTAAGTGCAGGGCGTTGCTTCATAACTTAGTTACCAATGCACTGTTTTGATGATTAGTAATATGAAGATCATATTCATGGTATTCCCTCGTTTAATAATTTGTGTTAATAGTAATTTTAATTCAATTCTTCAACAAGGTTTCTTTGTTATTTGAACTTGTATATTATGGATCACTAAAGTTAATATCCTTTTGACTATGGCAACACCAACTATAATAGGATGCAAAATCATGGTTAGATTTGTTGTGCAGAAATTGCAAGAATGTGGAAAAATAATAAACATGATCTAGATTTGCCAATTGAACACCAAACTAATCTGATAGCAATTATTTTATTACATCAAACAAATAGTAAACAACTATAATGAATAAACAAAGAGACATACAATATTTATACTGGTTCCACGACCATCGAGATAGTGTACGTCCAATCCAAAATAGAGAGATTTTATTCCATATGAGAGAATTACAAGAGATTACAAAATAAGAGTTTACATATTCAAACCTTAAATTAGTCTTAACAGACATTCCATTGGGAAATTACTCACTCCATGCAAGGATGGGTTTGCAATAAAGTCTGCCCCCAATATATAGCCAGTTAAATATATGCGAGTCATCAATTATCATACCAAGATATGGCAAGAAGATAATAAAGGCAAATTACAGCGGCAACTAAATGTGCAAACATATGAAGTAAATCAATTCCTTTCCTTAGCATAGATGGAATAAGTTAATGCCTGCATTTATTTCTTTCCCATCTCATGCATATTCAATCAATAATTATTCATTTCCATAATGAACACATGTGATTACTTCTCCCTTTGCATATTTTTTCCACCAATTTATGATTTTGTATCACCAAAATTTAACACTCCACCTTAATGCAAAATCACATATCACTAACACCCCACCTCTAGTAAAATTCTCTTATCAACATAAAACTCTTCAAAAAGAACCCCACCTTAATCTAAAATCTCATAGTGAAATTTTTTTTTTTACTGAATGGGTTCCAGCAAAGCTACCCCCGTCACACCTTATTAATGATCTAAGACTATAACCCCCTCTCTCTGACCAACAAAATCTTGCAAATATCCAAAATCAAAAGAAGGAAAATTCCAAAGTAATCTCAACACCACCAAGACCAAAAATAATTCTCTTAATCACTAATTCAAAAACAGAGCCAAAATCCAAATCTGTGTATGCAAGATAAATCTCTCTTCTTCCACATACCTAAAAATAACTGATAAATATATTAAATGCTTCATGCTTTTCTATAGAACATTAACAGAAACAAAATGAAATATTATTAGATGTATATTCAAGCCAAATTATAGTTATCATGTTGCAATATAACTATTTACTATCGAGAACAAATAGTTATGAAGCAGGAAAGTAGAAAATTTTGAAATAAATGAAGCTACAGCAAGGCTGCAACTGCTAGTAGTAGTAGTGCAAAAGGAAATACATGTTGTGCTTTAGAAGATTTTATAATGAGTGAATGCAATGTTTACGTAAATTGGATATAATGTATAATTGACTCCAGAAAACACACAATGTTTAGCAAAAATGATTTATTGCCAAGATTATTTTGTTAATTTTTTGCACTTATGTACTTTAGAAGATGGACTATCCTTTGGCTCTTATTATAAAGTTTTCAACTATCCAAGTTTCATTCTCAATTTTTTTAAGCCATTGTTAAAAAAATGTACATAATATATAGCTCATATATTAGCTACTAAGCTTCCAAGCAATGAAACTACCATAAGTTCCATACAAATGTGACAACATTTTGTTTATTACATAATAGGTTAGAATCTTACTCTTTGAGAGAAAAAATAAGCACCAAAGTAATAACGAACTTTTGTTGACTGTACAGAAGTACCTAATAACAAATCCTTATTGTTCATATAACTAATTTGTAGTAGTTTTAATAATAATAATGGTGTCAACATTGGTAGAAGTGGTAGTAGGGATAATATTGTGTTCATTTAAACTAAAAATTGCAAGAGAAAGTTATTTGCATGATCTTTTTATTATTTCTAACCATTGTTTCATTGGTCAAAACATATGCAGCTCTCCCCATATTCAGATTCATTAAATATTTTCCCCTGAAAAATTAATGAACAAAAACATACAAAATTAAAACATAAACATCGTTAACAATTTTTGTTGCAAATGGCGTAAGGTTACTGAAATAGAACCATGAGCACGTACCCTTGAGGGCTTGTACAAATGCACCTTATCTTCACTTGCTCATGGGTACGAAAATATTTCAAAATAAAATCTTCATTTTGCATGATCAAACGGTAATCCAATCACTATGGAACTTAACACCCTACAACAACTCGCTTTGACGATTTCATAAATATAAATTTCATCATAATCTGAGACTGTGTCCGAAATGACAATTCCGCACATATTTCGAGATTGTTTTTCCCTTGAAGCGTCAAATCTCGGAATATAGCAGTTCGTATACTTTCTCTCCATCTAAAGAACTATCCAAACTCAATGAAAATAGTATTAAATCCTGATTTGATTATTTATGAAAAAGATCCCATTTTGAAATCATTAGATAATCAACGATTAATATTTAAATAAAATATTAAATATCCAATCGTCAAAAATACGGATTGCTACAAATCGCATAAACTTCTCAATAAGCATATTAGTTAACTATACGCTATTTTTTGAATTTTAAATCAATCCTAATTTTCAATTACAAATTAAATGATCAAGCCACTTATTAATATGCTCAAATCAACTAATACAATATTATCATTAAATAATACTGTAGCGACCCGCCATTTTGACCGTGCCTAATACACAAAAGGCGTCAAACTCGATCCGTTAAAAATGACAGATAGTCATTAGCTTATAAGTTAAATAGAATATATCACAGAACCACAGATCGTAGACATAGAGCAATATAATATCTCGCAGCGGAAAATACATAATACAATAGTAGTTCATGAAGCTACTAAATAAAATTTTACAATAGAGTTTACATAAACAATACAGCGGAAGTCTAATACAACAATCACTTGTACATAATAAAATGACAACTATCTGAAATAGAAATGAAAGGAATAACTGGATGAATGGAACAACTGATCCATAGGTAGATACAGGATGAACAAAACTCAATATAAGCTCCAAGGGTGAATGTCGAAAGCTGTAGTACTTGATCTGACCCGAGCAATAATGCAAAAACAAAACAACTCGGATCAGGACTAACATTCTCATGGAAGTAAATCAACTCAAATGAAATGTTCAATGAACTGCATCAGTAACTTAAAGGATGTTTGGGGTTTCCATCCTCTAAGAAACCGTTAAATTAATACCATATAATACAAAACGCTATTATAATAGAGTCTATGGTTAAATATACTATTGAAAATAGCATAAGCGGGATTACATTTTTCACCTTACACCATTTATACGTTATTGTAAACATTGCATATAAAACACTAGTAAGCCGTCAATGGAAAGGGATGCGCCGCTATACGACAACATTTAATCAAAATCATATGGGGTTCGATTAGGATAAATATGACAAGGCATCGAGGAAATACCCATCAGTAGAAATCTATCGGATTGCGGACCCAGGCTGGTGATAACGCATAGCCGCGACTACTGCTCACCCCAGACAATACTCCCAAATTCAAAGGCGCCAAAATAAGTCACAAGGTAATATATATGGTATTGAAGAAGCATGTCTGCTAAGAGTAGCTAACTCACATTGGCTTGAGTATGACTCATGTTTTAGTCATTTAAATATGACCCGAAGGTCAAGGCTATCCATCATCGCTCTCTTTCTTCAAATCCAGTAATCGCCTCCAAATCATCCACCACGTGCACAGTTGTTAAAGTGGTTTTGGTATTGGTAGAGAGTATGACAATAGCCGATCCCGGTCTCTTAAACAACCAAATGTTTACACTTTTCACATCGTGATCATTTTATAATCACTTTAACTATAATTTATACAGAATCTTAGATTCAAAATTGAAATCACATTTAAATATCTAGCTTCGATTACATTTTATTTTGAAATATTTTTGTCAAATTCCAAGTTCAAAAATTCATATAATCCAATTTCATGCTTAAGAATTCATTTTAAGTCGATTCATAAAAATCCCACATTTTTCTTCAAGTTTAATTTATACAATTCAAATCAAATCTTATTTCAATTTAAACAATTTATATTATATTTTCAATTCAAATTCATTACATATAGATTCAAATGATATAATTTAAAATCATTCTTATAATTCGATTTATAAAATTTCTTAATTCATATCAAATTGTTTTATATAATCAATTCCATACATAAACAAATTATATATTCAAATTCACATTCGGTAACTTTATAATCAAATTCATTTCCTTCAATTTAGAAATTCAAAATAAAATCAATTTACACTTCAAGTTCATTTCTTATAAAATTTATGTTTAAACCAGTTCAAATTCATATCTCACATGAGTTCATATGTTAAATCCAATATCAATATTTAAATTTAAATCTTTAAACCTTAAATTTAAATCTCGAAACCTTAACTTATCCAACTATAAGTTTATTATTAAAGTTCATAAAATATATTAAAATTAAACCTTGAAAAAAAAAGATTTATATACATATATAAGTTTTATAAGTTATAAAATAAAATTTTAAAGTAATTATTAAATATATTAGATTAAGGTATAAAATACTATTATTATCATCTTTATTAAATTATATAGTTTTAAAATAAATAAAATTATAAGTAAAAAACTTATATATATATTTAAATCCATATTTACTAGTAAAAAAATACTTTAAAGCATATAATTTAAAATTTACAAAATTTAGTTTTTAAAATCCTTAAATTTAAAAAAATATATGTATAAAATCTTAAGTTATTGTTTAAATCAAGATTTTCACATCACTTTACTTCGAAAACATGACAACCGGTGTCTGTATATAATTCTCAACCTTATGGTGAAGTGATACAGATATTTATCATTTCAATCCGCAATTTATAATTTTACTGATATATATCATTTCAACCCATGATCCTAAATTTAGTAAAAGTCGTTCATGTCTATCATTTCAACCCATAACGATTTTCCCCTATTCTAATGTTCATTCAGGTATGTATCATTTCAACCCATAGTGATTTCCTAAAACTATGGAAATCAACAACACAAATAAATCATCACATAGCATCAATATCATCACATCACAAATCATATATCATCAGTGCACCTACGTGTCACACACAAACACACACACAGATATATATATATATTTCGTGTCATATATTAAAAGTGTAAAAATCAAATAAAACAATATCTAGTAACAATCCTATACATTTCATAATAATTCATTTATGTTGAATTTAACATCTATGAAACAATGTAAGTCAAGTGTGAGATAAAATCACCTTTCGTGGCAAATAATGGAGACAGTAGACAAATTAACACCGAATGAAATGACGACTTCCAAGCATGACTCAGAATGGTTTCAATCATGGTAACCACTCAATATATATATATACATATATATTATTTTATAAGAGGAGGTTAGGGAATTTCTCAATGGATCGATACGGCTATTGGGTTGTTGGGATTGTTTTCGAACTCAACACCAAACTCGACTCAAAAATAAACACAATAGATTTTAAAAAAAAATTATAT
Source organism: Allium sativum (assembly GCA_030737875.1). Taxonomy (NCBI): domain Eukaryota; kingdom Viridiplantae; phylum Streptophyta; class Magnoliopsida; order Asparagales; family Amaryllidaceae; genus Allium; species Allium sativum. The sequence continues at coordinate 412,901,017 of CM060913.1, read as the reverse complement.
TTATATTCACACAGTAAAATTATAATATATGTAAATATTTCAAATCAACACAATGCTAAACACACATGCACACATCAAAACCATATACATGCATATACATATTTTTAAAATCAACACACACACCCCGAAGACACACACACTCATGCCCTCACCGCATATACACTACACACAGATTATAACACACACACTCACTCCCTCACCACACATACACTACACACACAGATTATAACACACACACGCGCGCGCGCACACACAAAACAATAACCAATATAAGATTAAATATACACCTGTGTTTCATATATAAACAAGACAAAGGAATATAATTTAAGTTACAAAATATATAGGGTATGTATTAAAAAGGAGTGCTTCAAGTTTACAAACAAACAAACAGGATATAAATTTAAAATGGCATAGGAAAATGAAAATAGTTCAGGAGCAAACATATAAAATATATATACTATCATACGCAAGAAAGAAAAAAAAAGCACCCAGACTCACACGTAACGCACAAAAAGCAAAAAAAGGCAACCATACACACAACAAATACCCTCATGTATACACTCACGCAGTCTTCAGGTGGCGGATGGCTTCCGGTGGCTCGGCTAATGGCTTTGGGTCAGCTTGGGCAGAGGGCTGACAGTAGGGGTTTTGGTTGGTTAGTAAGGTGGAGTAGCGGGTTTTGGTAAGGATAGTCAGAGTGGGGAGGCATGGGAAAGGGGAATATGTATGAGTGCTTAGTCAAGGGAATTTGGGCAAAATCAAATATATGCATGAAATTTTATAGTTGGAGCGTGAATAGAAGAGAAGAGGAAAATGTAGGATGTATGCTACAGGCGCCAGTATTAAATGGGGAAACTTATGCGATTTTTTGTTGAAATGGTGTGTTGAGTTTTGGAAGAGATGGCTTCATATCTAAAATGAAATGGAGTGTGCGCCTGAAAATATATGCTCCCGCCTGAGAAGATTGAAAGCAAAAGGACGAAGGGTTGCAAACAAAACAGTGATCGGTTAAGAAATACAAATGGAACGTTGGCTTTTGGAATTATTATAATATAAAACGCAAGTTAGTTATATGCAAAGTGAAAAGGATTATGGTTTATATTTATTCTTCATGAAGAGGCTATATGCAGGCTTTTGGAAAATGAAAACGTGGCGTGGGAAATAAAAGGTCAAAAGGGAAAGCATGCATTTTAAACATGAAAGTTTGAATGTGTGTCTTTGCATTATTGCCTTTTAGCGTTATGTGAACATAAAGTCTGAGTTCGCAGATCCAAAATGGCTAGAAATATATACTGAATCGGAATAGTGACACGTCGAACTCAAATGGATTTCTATAAAAAAAATTTGCGCAAGCCTTTCCATAATTTCTGCGACGACCATCCACAACCCTGCACTAAACAAGAGGAATAAAGCGTTGAATGACGTCTCAGGCAGATAGGGACGATCATTAGGGTAAGATGACACAATACGGAACCTGTTGTATAACTCCCAGCACGTGGATTAGATATAATAGAACATATACAATAGGCAATAATAGTGAAGCATATCCGAGTAGAAACTTGAACTTTCACAACAAGTAGAAAGAATATCCATACATCCTTGAATAATAACATAAGTGTCTGTACAAATTTGCCTCACTACAACACCCAGAGAAAACACCAATCGTGACAGCAGAAACATCCAACACTAGATAGTAGAAAATAATATGTCAGTCTCTAGCTCGTCATCGCACAACAACATCATTCTCACCAAGGTCAACTACCTATTACCTGCTACTCAGTATGCCCATCCACAATCGGATGAACAGCCCGAGGTAATAAGAGGGAAACATAAAACCTTGAGTCAGACAATAGTCTTAGTGAGCAATAAAATAACTGCCTAACATCATCAACAATGTATATGAGAATAGGCAGATTAACAAACCAATCTACCAAATCACCAGAGAAGAACCCAAACCCCATCTTCCCCACATTTGACAGTGATAGCCTTTATAGACAAGGATTCAGAACAACAAAGAAGGAACAAGCAGTTCATTCATGGCAATCAGAAGCAACCGGACAATAGCAATCATGGCAAGTAGTTATATCTCACATAAACCATCCTAATCGAGATCAACTTCCCTCAAGCACAAGCCCCGAAGGCCTAAACCAACATCAGACAAACACATAAGAAACATCTCCTTCGACGTCAGACAACTTACGTGAGACGGTATAAGCAAAACAACTAACATCTAAGACCTGGCTATCACTGCCTATGCTGCATTAAAACCATCATTAATCGTATGACGGCCAACCTTTCTATACGTCAAGGGCTAATGGTAACCCTGGTTCTAGAAAAATACCTTCATATGCCTTCCAACGATGCATATCTAGGCCTTTCAACAATACCCAGGGTACTCAACCAGCAACCTTCCGGTCATTTAGGCACCCCTATTATACCCTTGCTTTGAGCCAGCTAGAACCTACAACAACGATAATCTCTCGGACTTCAATATCTCTAGCCGTCCTCCCTGACGACTATTAATAGCTCAAGTAACCTTCTCGAGCAACCATTGTCCATCAACTCGCTACATTTATTCATCTTCACATTCGTTGCATTTCAACGATCTACGAACGTAGTACAGTACTTCGAAAATTCATACTTGAATTCACATCGAAGCCACAATTATTATCGATCCAAAAGTATGCACCGTTGGTCAATATTCCATTCCATAGCATCTTCGGTCTTCCCGCTTTAAAAAAAACAAACCATAGCATTTAAACCACCATTCACAGCATTTACAAATGTGGTTATTTCTCCTTAGGTCGTTCACGACCTAACTTCATCGGACCAACGACCCATCACTTTCACCAGGTGGCCAACGACTTGACCCATCTCAGTCTCACCATGCAGGCCGACTCGACCTAACTCACCAAATGACCTGACAAGTAGGTGCTTCAATGACCCACCTATCCTATGAGCAGAACGATCTGACCTAAATGCAATGAATGATCTAACTTTTAGACCAACCTAATGCTTTAACAACCCATCTTTTTGAGGCTCACATGACCCACGACCTAACCTTCTGGCAACGTACGACCCGAAGCCATGTTTCTAGACCAACCCGTCTTCCTTCTTCTTCTTCTTTTCCAAGATGCGACCTAGCTCCCCAACAACCTGGAGCCCCTACGACTTGTAATTTACGATCTCGTACCTTTGACCCATCCATTTCTTAAGCAATAAGACACATGACCCAAGCTCCGTGCCACGTCATCAACGACCTAAGAAAAACAACCGGGCACCAGATCTGAACAAAATAGCTTTATTCTTGACCAAATCATCACCAAACGACAACATTGATGCACACAACTCATCCAAATCATCCAATTCAACAGTCAACACTTTATGAAATCAACAACAACAATATGACAATTATTCATCAGTAATCACATAAAATTCACCAAATCATGATAATTGGATGAATAAACTAAAACAATGGATCTAACTTGCATAAATATATGAATTAACATAAGATTTACCAGTTTTAAGTTGCTAGATTAGATCATAAGGTAACTCAAATGAAAATATACTTATCATGATGTAGAAATAGGTGAAAACAACTTAAAATGATGAAAATAAGATCAAACAACCCACATACTTGATTGAATTCGCATAAGAGATGTTTATCACTCACCAAATCTTCGAAACAACACAAAATAACCAAATTCTCAATCCCAACAGCGAAGATTGATCTTCAAACACCTAGTTTTGATGAAATCTCTCTTCGCTTAATGTAGATCTAGCTTCGATTGATGTAGATCTTCAATCTTCTTCGTTAGACTTAGATTTTAATGGTGGAAGGGTGTATTTGATTGAGCAAGGAGGATCACGAGCTCAACCAAATGAGAGAATGAAGAAATTAAACTATTCTTTATGCCTCTAACCCCCTATTTATAGCCTCTCATCAGCCCACTAATGGGCCTCCTCAAATCGTCCCATCAAAGGCTCACAAAACCTGAACAGAAAATTATGTAGCACTAAAACAGTGATTCTTCCCAAACCGCTGAACCAAATCTTTAATGTGACCACACTACGGAATTTACAACAACATTTCCTTTCTAATGAAATCGATCTCAACACCTGATTCAAATCCAGTCAAAAATTATGCTATGTACAAAACTGACAGGGGAAAAATGGTCGCCAATAAAATTGGTAAAAATTATGGACATGTCTCACATCCCCATAATTAACATATCAAAATATGAGAGTGTTCCAACCCTTAGGGAATAAAATAAAAATATTTTACGATCCTCCGATACGTAAAATGTGGGCTATTACATTCTTTCCTCCTTTAGGAATTTTGCCCCCGAAATCCCAACAACCATGAGCAACCAAAACAATATTGCATGCCTATTATCCATGGACATACAATTTACCATCCAAACTAGCATCCATCAAGTCATGCATCCATAACCTTATCCTAGCCCGTGAAATTCTAATAACAACAACAATACAAGTTACAATGGGATAAGAATGACACGACATTTATGGGTCATACTGACGAAGAGTTCTGTATGGGTCATCTTCATACTTCCTTACATCTTCTATATACAATCATCCTCACTCCATTGTACCTTGACCAACTTAACCGTCTTCATCCTAAGCTGTTTCGTGTCATTCCCCACAACATGAAGCGACTTACGAGGTTTCGTAACTATAGTCTCAACTTCTAGGTTTTCATACTGCTCTGGAGATACTACGACATTCGAATCATGCACATACTTCCGTAGAAATGACATACGGAAAACATTATGCACACTCGACATCTTCTCGGGTAATTCAACCTATATGTGAACTTTCCAATGCGCTCGACTACCGGAAACTGTCCAATAAACCTTGGACCTAACTTTCCTTTACTTCCAAACCGAACAACATGGTTTAACGATGAAATATTCACGAAAACCATATCACCAATGTCGAATTCCAAATCTTTTCGATGCTTATCGTCATAACTCTTCTGACGATCTTGGATGTTCTTCATTCGTTGTCAAACTATCTCGATACAATCTGAGGTTTCTCTAATCATTTCTGGCCCAAGCATCCAATTATCTCCAGTTTCTAACCAACATGCAAGAGAATTACACGATCTACCATGCAACGCCTCGTATGGTACCATCCCAATGCTCGACTGGTAGCTATTGTTATACACAAACTCAACAAAATGCAGATGGTCTTCCCATGATCCCCCTAAGTCCAATACAGAAGCTCTTAGGAGATCTTCCAAAACTCGATTAACCCTCTCGGTTTGACCATCAGTTTGGGGATGATAAGTCATACTCAAACACAACTTGGTTCCCAAAGCATCTTGCAAACTCTTCCAAAATCCACTCGTGAACAATGGATCTCGATCATTTACTATACTCTTCGGGATACCATGGAATTAAACTATCCATTTTATATAAAGCTCAGCCAACTTCGATGTTGTCCAAGTCGATTTGACATGGATAAACCTTGTACTTTTGGTCAAGCAGTCCACGATGACCCAAATTCCTTTGTTTCCTATCCTAGTTCTATGTAGTCCATCGATAAAATCCACCAATATTTGATCCCACTTTCACGTAGGAACTTCCAGTGACTGAAGCAATCCACTTGGCATCTTCTGTTCAGCTTTCAACATCTGACAGTTCGTTCATCCACTAGGAAATAAACTTCCCAATATCCCTTTTCATACCTTCCCAGTAGTAGGCTAGCTTCATGTCCTGATACATCTTGTTACCACCAGGATGAATTGTCAACTTCGAGTGATGACATTCCCTCAGAACCTCATCTCTCGGTCTATCGATATCAGGAACAACCAATCGTTCTTTCTTTTGAAGCCAACCTTTTGATCGACCTCGAGCTCTTTATCCTATGATTCTAACCTCTGGATAAACTCAACAAACTTTGCATTCCTCTTTTGTCCCTCGCCGCTTCTTTTGAAGAGAGAAGGTTTTAGCGATAAGCTTGCCAACATTTTAGATTCCAACTCACACCGTGATCTGAAATCAAATCTTGCTAAGTACTTGAGGTTCTTCCATTCTGAAAAAATCGGCCCTAAACTTGCGTGTCTTCGACTCAACGCATCGGCCACTGTGTTACCTTTATCAGGAGTATAGGCTATATCAAAATAATACGATGCCAGAAACTCTAACCACTGTTGCTGCCGAAGATTTAAATCCTTTTAGGAGAAAAGATACTTCAATGACTTGTGATCCGTAAACAACTCGAATCGAAATCTCAACAGGTAATGTCTCCATATCTTTAGAGAAAACATAATCACCAAAAATTCCAAATCGTGAGTTGGATAATTTCTCTATGCGGCTTCAACTGTCAACTCGCGTAGGCCATAATCTTATCCTTATGCATCTGCACTGCATGAATCGGTGTATACTACTATCTCTTCATTTCCACTTGGAATGATCAAAACAGGAGCACTCATCAGTTTCTCCTTCAGGATTCCAAAAGCTTGCTCACACTTTGCATCCCATGCGAATGTGGTTCTTCTTTGTTAATCCTGTATGGTGCAGCTATCTTGGACAAATCCTTTATTAAACGGCAAAAATATCCTGCCAACCCAAGGAAACTTCTCACGTCCATCGCATTCTTAGGTTTATCCCAGTCTTGGATTGCTGCTACTTTTGCGGAGTCAACCGCTATTCCATTCCCAGAAACAACATGGCTTAAGAACCTCACTTCGCTCTTCCAGAAGTGGCACTTCGAAAACTTAGCCTTCAGCTGATGCTTTTGAAAGATTTCCAAAACAACTCGCAAGTGCGTCTTCTTCACTTCCTTATTTCAGGAGTAAACCAGAATATCATCCATGAACACAAGAACGAACTTGTTCAACTGATCTCTAAAAACCCTATTCATAAGATCAACAAAATATGTTGTCGCGTTAGTCAACCCAAATGGCATCACCAACCATTCAAAGAAACCAGATGATGTCCTAAAAGCAATCTTCGGCACACTATCCTTTGCCACCCTCAACTGGTGAAATCATGTTTCCAAATCCACCCGAGAAAACACTTTGGCCTCGTGAGGCCGATCGAACAAGTGATCAATCCTCAGCAATGGATACTTGTCCTTCTTGGTCACCTTGTTCAGCTCACGATAATCCACACACAAACTTAACGAGCCATCAGCCTTGGTTTCAAACACAACCTATGCACCCTATTCGGAAACACTTCTCCGGATAAATCTTTTTCCCAAATGGTCACGAACTTGCACCTCTAACTCTCGATGTTCCTTAGGCGCCATCTGCCTAAGAGGCATAACGATAGTTCTAGCACCCTCGACCAAATAGATTCTAAACTCAATCTCGCGATGAGGTGGTAAACCTTTGACTTCTTCAAAAACGTCCTCTAACTCAGTAGTGATCAACATAGATGGCAAGTCTTCCTGTGGAATCACAAGCGAATATAAAAAGCACACGAAGACACCATCTTCGGGCTTACATCGAATTGGAACCTCTCACCCTTCCACATCCCCGACTCTCACCTTAAGCTTCTCGCAATTCACCCTAGCCGCATACCTTATGAGCCAATTCATGCTCAAGATAATCCCAAACCCAGTGAAGCTCAAAACAAAGCAATCACACACAAAGGAGCAACCATGACTCGATAACCCAAACCACGACAAAGCATACAAAGGCTGGAAGAACCCCTAACTGGATTGGTCACAACCAAAGGTCTATCACAAATTTCGGGTTCCAAACTCAAGCGATACATAAGCTCGTTACAAATGAATGAATGTGATGCTCTCGTATCAAACAACACTCGAATTGAAACACCACTAATAGAAAGAGTACCTTGGATAAAAACACACTTCCCTTTCTCCTTTGCAGTAGGAGCTCTTGAAGACGAAGACGCAGCTTCCAAAGCATACGCCTTCATTATCTTCTTACCCTTAGCTGATTCTGGACAATCCTTCTTATCGTGCCCAGGTTTTCCACACTTGAAGCACTTCTTTTCAGCTTTCGTATTCTTACATTCATTTGAAAAATGGCCCTTCTATTGGCAGTTGTAACAAACCACCTCGCTTTTAGGTTTCTTCTTGTCATCCTTCCGTATTTGCTATTATTGCTTCCTCTTCTTATTATTACCACCCTAGTGTGGTTTCGGGGCTTCCTTGGTTGGAACAACAACAGCTTCTTCTTTGGGAAACAAGTTTTCATGTCTCACCGCTTTTTCCATAATCTTCTCATATGGGTCATCCAGATGATCTACGAATGGCCCCCCAATATAGGTATCCAAACCCATTACAAATTCCTCATACTTCTGATAAGGAGAGTCAATATACGAACGAGCATACATAGACAAGGACTCAAAATTAGAAACATACTCTAACACTGATCGATTATTCTGCTTCAACTCCGCAAACTTCTTAAACAAAACAACTTCTGATTGGTTAAAATAAACTTCATCTCAAACTTGATTCGTAACTGATCCCATGTGATCTCATCTTCCGGGGTCTCTAAAGTAACAAAATTCCACTAATCCTTGGCTCTGCCTTGCATTTGTATTGATGCAAGCCTCCTCTTCATTGCATCTTCAATACCCAAGTCTCCAAAAATCCTAATACAGACATCTAGCCACCTTTTAACCTCTTTAGTCGGCTCTGTCCCCTTGAACAGTTTTCCTTTGAGAGAAACGAAGTCCTTGCACAGCTTTGGGAAATCCATAACTCTAGGAACCTGCACTCGAACTCCTACATCTACCGCGACTATATCTGGATTGGGATCCCTTCTCATGATTGCTGCCATCATGGAATCGAACATAGCTGAGTAGTTTGGTATACCGCCATTTCCCTCTCTAGAAACAGTCTCCTCCCTAGCAGCGTGTCTCGATGCACGACAACTCATTCTTAATCTGCAATATAGAACGATCAGCCTCTTCTGAGAAAAACTACAAATGGAGTTCAAACTCTATTATGCTATACACTCATATATATGTTATACATCCATCATAAATCTACAAGTACGTCTCTTATACGTTATTACGTCTTCAAACTTTGGCTAAAATCGATAACCAGAGCTTTTATACCAAATGCGACGACCGCCCACAACCCCTGCACTAAACAAGAGGAATAATGCGCTGAAAGATGTGCCGGGCAGATGGGGATGATCATCAAGGTAAGATAACACAATACAGAACCTATCATATGACTCCCAGCGCAAGGATAAAATATAATAGAACATATACAACAAGCAATAATAGTGAAGCATATCCGAGAAGAAACTTGAACTTTTACAACAAGTAGAAAGAATATCCATACATCCTTGGATTACAACGTAAGTGTCTATACAAATTTGCCTCACTACAACACTTGGAGAAAACACCAATCATAATAGCGAAAACATCCAATACTAGGTAGTAGAAAAAAATACGCTAGCCTCCAGCTCGTCATCGCACAAACACATCGTTCTCACCAAGATTAACTACCCGTTACCAGCTACTCAGTATGCTCATCCACAATCGGATGAACAGCCCAAGGTAATAAGAGGGAAACATAAAACCTTGAGTCAGACAATAGTCTTAGTGAGCGATAAAACAACTATCTAACATCATCAACAAAGAATATGAGAATAGGCATATTAACAAACCAATCTACCAAATCAGCAGAGAAGAACCCAAACCCCATCTTCACCACAACTAACAGTAATAGCCTTTACAAACAAGCATTGAAAACAACAAAGAAGAAACAAACAGTTTGTTCATGGCAATCAAAAGCAACCAGGCAATCGCGGTCATGGAAACTAGTTATATCTCACATAAACCATCCAAATCGAGATCAACATCCGTCAACACAATCCCCAAAGGCCTAAACCAACATCAGACAAGCACCTAGGAAACATCTCCTTCGACGTCAGACAACTTACGTGAGACGGTACAAGAAAACAACCATCATCCAAAACCTGGCTATCACTACCTATCTTGCTTCAAAACCAACGTTAATCGTATGACAGCCAACCTTGCTATGCATCAAAGGCTAATGGTAACCCCGGTTCTAGCAAAAATACTCCATATGCCTTTCATCGATGTGTATCTAGGCCTTTCAACGATACCCAGGTTACTCCACCAGCAACGCTCCCCTATGATACCCCTTGCTTTGAGCTAGTTAGAACCTACGACAACAATAATTTCTTGGTATTCAATATCTCTAGTCGTCCTCCCTAACGTCTATTAATAGCTCAAGCAACCTTCTCGAGCAACCATTATCCATCAGCTCACCACCTTGAGTCTTCTTCACATCCATTGCATTTCAACGATCAACGAACGCAGCACAATACTTTGAACGTTCCTATTTGAATTCACATCGAAGCCACAATTTATATCGTTTCAAAAGCATGCACCGTTGGTCGATATTCTATTCCATCGCATCTCCAGTCTTCCCGCTATATAAAAAAACCATAGCGTGTAAACCTCCATTCACATTGTTTAAAAACGTTGCTATTTCTCCTTAGGTTGTTCACAACCTAACTTCACCGGACTAACGACCCATCACCTACACCAGGTCGCCAATGACCTGACCAATCTCCGCCTCACCATTCAAGCCGACCCGACCTAACTCACCCAACGACCTGACAAGCAGGTGCTTCAAAGACCCGTCTCTCCTTTGAGCAGAATGACCCAAGCTACATGCAAGAATGATCTAACTTTTGGACCGACCCAGTGCTCCAGCAACCCCCCTTTTTTAGGCTCACACGACCCACGACCTAACCTTCTAACGACCTGGCAAAGTACGACCCGAAGCCATGTTTCCAGACTAACCATCCTTCCTTCTTCTTCTTTTCCAAGACGCGACTTAGCACCCCAACGACCTGGAATTTTACGACCTAGGGCCTTTGACCCGTACATTTCTTGAGCAGCAAGACACGCGACCCAAGCTCCATGCCACGTCATCAACGACCTTAGAAAAACGACCGACTCCAGATCTGACCAAAATAGCTCCAATCTTGACCGAATCATCACCAAACGACAACATTGATGCACATAACTTATCCAAATCATCCAATTCAACAATCAACACTTTACGAAATCAACAACAACAACAATATGACAATTATTTATTGATAATCATATAAAATTCACCAAATTATGATAATTGAATGAGTACTCTAAAATAATGAATCTAACGTGCATAAACATATGAATTAGCATAAGATTTACCAGTTTTAAGTTGCTAGATTAGATCCTATGGTGATTCAAATGAAAACATACTTACCATGATGTAGATCTAGGTGAAAACAACTTGAAAATGATGAAAATAATATCAGACAACCCCTATACTTGGTTGAATTCGCGTAAGAGATGCTTATCACTTACCAAATCTTTGAAACAATACAAAATCACCAAATTCTCAATCCGAACAGCGAAGATTGATATTCAAACACCTCGTTTTGATGAAATCTCTCTTTGCTTGATGTAGATCTAGCTACGATTAATGTAGATCTAGCTTCAATTGATGTAGATCTCCAATCTTCTTCCTTAGATCCAGATTTTAACGTTGGAAAGGTGTATTTGATTGAGAAAGGAGGATCACGAGCTCGACCAAATCAGAGAATGAAGAAATAAAACTATTCTCTATGCCTCTAACCCCCTATTTATAGCCTCCCACTGGCACACTAATGGGCCTCCTCAAATCAGCCCATCAATGGCTCACAAAACTTGATCAGAAAATTGTATAGCACTAAAATAGTGATTCCTTCCAAATCGCTGAACCAAATCTTTAATGTGACCACTCTACGGAATTGGAAACACCATTTCCTTTCCACTGAAATCAATCTTAGCACTTGATTCGATTCCAATCAAAAGTTATGTCATGTACAAAACTAATAGGGGCAAAATGGTCATAAATAAAACTGGTAAAAATTGTGGACATGTCTCACATCCCCATAAACAATATATCAAAATATGAGAATAGTCCAACCCTTGGGGAATAGAATAAAAATATTTTACGTTCATCCAATATGTAAAATGCGAGCTATTACAATTTCATCGCGAACCGAGCACTGAAACTGGCAAATGAACAATTGCGGTAATCGGCTCGACGAGATGGATGCAATGGTATACAGTTTACAATGTCATGATGCTCCACTCAAAAACGTGTTACGAACCCCTTTAAATGAGAAATTCACATGGGAATACAATTAAACAAAGGTCAAAATGTCCAATTTTCGTGAAACGGTTTTCATATTAAAGAATAGAATGACGAAGGAAAACTTACTCATGTTGGGACATTTTGGTTTCGGAAAGATTTTTGTCAGAGCAAATTTCGCACCGAAAAATATTTTTATAAAACTTGAAACTTCTGATTTTCGCGAAACAGATTGCGCCATTGGATTCGTTACAACGAATATAAAATTCTTCATGTTTTTCCGAACTGGTTTTGGAGAGATTTTTCAATTACTAAAATTTGAAATGTTATGCGGAGCATCGCACTGAGAGTTGCGCAACTGAAAAACATTCAAATTTTCTAACCAAATTTCATAGCTTCTACATCTCACTTAACGTATTTTAAATTCCAAGTTCCCATTCTGAGAAATTATAGAATATTTTAAAAATAAAAATTCAATTTAAATCGTAATTTAAATTGTTAAAAATAACGGGTTGTTACACTCTCCCCCACTCAAAACTTTTTGTCCCCGAAAAGCAACAAGGTAGAGAAATAGTAATGAAATAATTTAATATAATTTAAAACAAATGGTTCACTTTTATTATCTCACTTATATATATATATATATGAGGTATATATTTATTTATTTATTTATTTAAATACAAAGTTAGGACATTTTCAAACATTTCATAATAGTTTTAAGTATTCACTCGACGTTTCAATTGGAGCCATATAGTTATCCCAATTTTGAAACTCGAAAATAAATACTGATGATGTTGTAGTCATCAACAAGATCATCTTCAAGCAACTAGAGTGAGACTCTCTGTCTCTCTAGTATATATAGGTTTTAACACACACATTGATCAGACGTATACCCAAATCCAAAGTACTCGATAGGCCAACTTTAACGTCAAGTAAGTACTCAAAACATCTTCTTTATTTAAACATAATAAATAACAAACTTCCCAATCATATATTACAAACAATATATTTCAAGTCATCTATTTAAAATTTTAAGTAGGCAAAAATTTATATCTCTCCCTCACTCATTTATTTATTAAAAGTTCAACCTCGGTCCTTAATAAACATAATCAATGTTAAAGCATGCAATGTAATTCAAATAATATTTCAAACCATATTTCAAAATAATATATAATATTAACATGCATTAACTTAAGTTGCCATTTCAAAATATCAATTTATAAATCATAATCAATATTAATATTTCATCTCAATCATATATTTTCTTTCCCAACTTATTAATACACTATGCTTGCGTTAACACTTAACATAGATGGTATATATAATCACTTTCCATCATCAATCAAGTTAGGTCAAAATGAATCAAAATCAGAGCTAAGAGCCAGATAACGAAACAACCTAATCAACATGAATTTACAAAGGACAGAGACCAAGATAAGAACACTTTAGAGAACTTTTAAGATTTAGGAAACGATCTACTATAGATTCCTTAGGATGAATCTGGAATAGGATCAAGATTAAAATTTAAGGGATTCAAATTGAAGATAGACTTATCAAGGAAGCATATTTCAAGAGAAAGAATACTTAGAAAAGATAAGTTTCAAAACAAAACTTTATATTAAAATAATTTAAATTCATTTAAAATCATTTTCAATTTTTTTTGTGCTTTTCAAAATACACTCTCTGTAACAACCCGGAAAATCTGGGCCAGTTTAAAATTTTTATTTTGGCAATTATAGCGAGTTTTGATTATTTAAAATGAATTATTTTAAATAATATCGACGAGAAATTTATTTTGAATATTAATCGAACGTATATATTATACGCGTCGTCGTTAGAATATAAATATTTATATATAATTATAAATAGAATTGAAAATGGCGCGGTAGTTCGATAATTCGATTTCAAACTTCAATTGAATGTACCGGGTGCAAAACAATCCGGATTTTAATGAAACCAAAAATAATGGAATCTAATAGTGAATATCTTTCCAACGAATCCGAATGATCAAAATTTCTTAGCGGGAATCAAAAGATATGTCCAGTTGAAAATTCTGAATAGTCGCTATGGAATTCAGGCCCTTAAAAATGGACATTTTGCAAACGACCTCGGATTTCGACGAAACCAGTTTTGTTGGGTCCGCAGTGTCAAGTTATTGCTAGGTTTTAAATTTCATAATTTTTCGAATCAATATGTGAGCGTGGCAAAGGAAAACGCGTTTGACCAGTTTCAGTTGATTTTAATCGACTGGAAATTGGCCATTTTTCAAACGGTCTCAGAATTCGATGAAACTAGTTTTGTTAGGACCGTATCGTCAATACGAAGCTAGAAAATATTTTTCTGTAATTTTTCTAGTTAGTATGTGACCCCGGTAATTTGAAATGTACGTTTAAAGTTCAATATAATGATTTAAATGTAAATTTAACGGGAACTGATTGTAACAGCCGAATCAGCTGACGATACATATCCCATTGTGTTCGGAATGGGGGTAATACGCTAGGGGCGGCAGTCGGCATGTTTGCTTTCGAGGTAATATGAAAAGTTGACTTTAGAGGATTAATAATAATAATAATAATAATAAAAAATATATAAAATTTCCTTTAACCTTGGCCCCCCCCCTTTCTTTACTGTCTCTCTCCTTTCATTTCCTCAGACCAAAGAAAAAAAAAAAAAAAATCGAGAGCGACGGGGGGAAGGGAAGCCGCCGCCGCCCCTCCCCGATGAACCGCATCCCCCTCCGACCAGCTCGCCGCCCTCCCCTTCTCCTCCAGCCTCCACCTCACCGCGCCGCCAAGCTGAAGCCGCCGCGACCTCGCATCAGACCCCCCCTTTTTTCCAGACCTCGACCGACGCTACCCCCCCCGACAAACGGAGAAGCCCCCTGTAAGTTTTCTGGAACTGATTTTATTTTTATAAACTGATTTTATGTTTTTAAAAACTGTTTTCATTTTACAGATTAAATACTGTTTTTGTTTTTTTTATTTATTTTATTTTAACAGTTTAAAAACTGATTTTTAGGTTTGCAAAAACTGATTTTTTTAATTAAGTTTTAAAACTGATTTTAAAATAAAAGTAAAACTGGATTTTAAAAAAAAGTGTTAAAACTGATTTTATTAAAAGAGTAAAAACTGTTTTTTTTTAAGTATAGAACTTTTTTTTAAGGATTTAAACTGATTTTATTTTGAAAGGGAAAATGATTTTTAAACTGAATTTAAAATGATTTCTTAACTAGGAAGAGGTTAGAAATTTAAAAGGAAAAAAATCAGATTTCTATATATCGAAAGTTCGAAAGAAAAATATAGTTTTTATGTTTTGAACTTCGAAAGAAAATAGAATTTTTATATATTGAACTTCGAAAGAAAAATATAGTTTTTATGTTTTGAACTTCGAAAGAAAATAGAATTTTTATATATTGAACTTCGATAGAAAAATGGAATTTTTATATATTGAACTTCGATAGAAAAATAGAATTTTTAGATATGGAACTTCGAAATAAAAATTCGATTTTTATAAACTGAACTTTGAAATAAAAATTCGATTTTTATATTTTGAACTTCGAACTAAAAATATGATTTTTATATATTGAACTTCGAACTAAAAATATGATTTTTATATATTGAATAGCGATGTAAAAATTCGATTTTTGCATATGTAGAGAATACGGGCGAAGAAAGTGATATCGACGAGAACAGTGAAGATTTCCTGCATAAGAAGTGCCGTGGAGCTGGATAGCTATGCGTGAGAATTTCTCACCTTTCAATTTATTTTTCTAGTTATATATATATATACTAGGATGCAGACGGTGCTTAGTAGCACCCGACACAATCGTCCACAGACCATGGACTTGTTTGTTTGGTTGCATAGATTAGTTGAGTTATTTGTTTGAATTGAATTGTTTGGTGAGATGAAATTGATTTAATTGATGTGTGAATGGCGTGGGCCTTCACTAGACCGGGGATAAGGCCAGGCCTCGTCCCGTTTCTAGTATCGTGCCGTTATGCCGCCGAAATTTTCTAAAATGTGTTAGAAAAATAAAAATATCATTTTATTTAAAGAATGAACTGAATAGAAATTCATATGTTGGAATAAAATGTTTTATCGTTAAAAATATAATTTTTAACGTGAAGTGAATAAAATAGAATATTCATTTACAAACCAGACGGTTTGTTTATGTACACCTATTTGAATGACATTGATTGGGACGATAAATTTTACACATCGCCCAACTGCACGAATAAAATATTTGTTTGATTGTTTGAAACCCCACACGGGTGTTGGGATGAAATTTGCAGTTCACTCATCCTGATTGATTAAATATGTCGATCGATTGATTGACAGGCTGTTATAAGCGTTGAATATCTATATTTGATGCTTTTACAGTGTAGTGCACTTTGGTTGATGGTTGATTATTTTCAATGTTATTATATACATGTGTTGTATGAAAATCCATATAATTAACTTTATATGGTGATTGATTGGGCCTCATTCCAATTTGAAAAATAAAGAATATTATAAAATAAAAGTTCATGTGTTGACAGTACTCATTCATTGAGATTGGTCATGTGTTGAACGAAATATTTTGATAATAACAACTATTTTGAAAAAGAGATATTTGAAATAGAATATTTGAAATTAGAAATTTATGAAGCCGTGTTGATTAGATTGACGCCATTTTGACGTGAACGATATTTATATCGATTTTATTCATCTTAAAAATGAATATTGAATAGTGATTTCGAAATCGAATATTTTGAATTGAATTGAAAACGATTTCGAAATGAATTGAAAACGATTTCGAAATGAATTGAAAACGATTTCGAAATGAATTGAATAGAAAACGATTTCGAAATGAATTGAATTGAAAACGATTTCGAAATGAATTGAAAACGATTTCGAAATGAATTGAATAGAAAACGATTTCGAAATGAATTGAATTGAAAACGATTTCGAAATGAATTGAAAACGATTTCGAAATGAATTGAATTGAAAACGATTTCGAAATGAATTGAATTGAAAACGATTTCGAAATGAATTGAATTGAAAACGATTTCGAAATGAATTGAATTGAAAACGAATTGAAATGAATTCAAATTGAATTGAAATTTGAATTGAATAGGAATGAATTTTGAAACGAATTTATAAAGAAGAATTCAATTTTGATTTGAATTGAAAAGGAAGTTGAAATTGCTTTTGAAACGAATTCAAAACTATTTATATAATTCGTTTTAAATAGAAATCGACGAAATATCTATTATATATATTATATATATAATATAATGGCCTGAATAGAACGCGCCGCGCCGCGGCAGTTCGTGAATTTCGACCATTTATTTCAAACGGATATTACGGGAGATCCGACCGTCGGATTCTCCTAAAACCGGAACCGTTGGGTTCGTATCGAAAAGAGCTTTCTAACGAATGTTAGAAATTTGAAATATAACGGTTGGATTTGGAGATACGTCCAAATCAAATTCGAAAAAGGTCGCTGTAAGTGCAGTTCGATGGCCATTGATGGAAATCGACTGTACGGGCCTTGATAAAATTATTAAAAATAGTAATAATTTGTGTAAAATCATAAGAAATGATTTAGAAAGAATTGGGATGAAAAACTCCATATTTGAAAAGATAAAAATAGATTTTTATCGAAATGAACTAGTTTTGAACTAGAATTATAATTCTATTTATTTTTAAATAAATAAATTGAATTTGAAATGGTTTTGAAAATAACCAAAATTTCCAATGATTGCATTGGAGTGGATTTGAATCGAAATTGTCTTCGGAATATTTCGATGTTGGAATTCGTGATATTTCAGGTGTTGTTATGGAAATTTGAAAGATATATATTTGTATCGTTATTTCCAATACGACATTTGTTAGTCGTAGAATTCGATATTGAATATAAGCCGATATATTTTCTATTCAGAGCCTTGTATTGAATATCGAATGTGATTTGGGTTTGTCGTGAATGGTGTCTTCACTAACACTGTTCTTGAACCCAGTTGAGAAATGATTAAATCTTTTTATTTAGATTTAATGAAGTGTACCAATTAAATAATATTTAATTGGAATTGAATTGATATTGATTTTTGGGTTTATCGTGAACAGTGTTTTAAATAACACTCGTTCTTTAACTCGATAATTAATGGAATGAGATTTTGGGTTTATCGTGAACTGTGTTTTAAATGACACTGATTCTTTAACCCAGTCAAAGATTAAAACTAAGTGGAGTTTTAATGAAT
The DNA here is from genome assembly GCA_030737875.1 of Allium sativum. NCBI lineage: Eukaryota > Viridiplantae > Streptophyta > Magnoliopsida > Asparagales > Amaryllidaceae > Allium > Allium sativum. The sequence continues at coordinate 412,882,664 of CM060913.1, read as the reverse complement.
CTTTAATTAGATTGAAATGATCGAAAATGGAGTATCACCAGTTTTGCTCCAGGCGATAGTTAAATCTTTAATTAGATTTGAACGTGAAATGGTAATTGAATTTACCGATAACACTGTGGTGTTAGATATGAAGTATAACCAGTTTTACTTCATGGGATGAATAGGTTGGGATTGGGAAATTAAAACAAATGATTACTTCGGTAAGGTTCGCTAATCCCGACAAGTTCGAATTGAGATTCAAACATAAATTCAAGGAATTTATCTTGGATAAAATTAATGGGAACCTTTCCCTATGAATGTGAAATTTAGAAACTAACTGTCGGTTGGCCAAGCAGAATGGTTTTCTGGGTATTGATCTGATGTTGGTTTCGGCCTTCGGGGTTAATATTTGGGGAATTATTCTCTTGATTAATTTACGGTTAGTGACTAATGAATTGGAATGAGGCGTATGTTGTGTTTGTGTAACACTTATTTAAAATATACGTGAGTTATTCGGAAAGACCGGGTTTATCCCATTCTGAATAACTGATACGACGATAAGTCGAAGATGAAGACGATGGTCGAAGACCGGAGGTCTTCACGTCGTTTGGGTGATAGCTGATGATCTTGATTGGGCTGTACACCCAAGAAGATGGAAACAGTTGGTGATCGTCCAGACGTACTTGGAGATCGATGGATATGCGGGGTACTAGGTGCCTCCGGTTTCGTTCAGACCCAGGACGGACTTGTAAATGGACTGTGTGTCTGACATCGGATTTCATTCTGTGTGATTGATATCGGTTGCATAGGATGGTTTGCCTGTGTGGCATGCTAAGATGCAAATGATCAAGGCTTCTGTTGAAAAGCAAAGTCTTGTGGTTGATGATCAAAGCACGGCCTTTGTGGTGTAGCTTTGTGTAACGTTTACTTCGCGTGTTTCACACCCGGTATGAACTAAAAACGGGAGACGGACCTCAGGGAGGGCATGCGTTTCTTCCTAGCTAGAAGTGGCGTCAGTGGTTTTACACGCCCTGACGAGTTTGACTTATGTGGTTGTTGCTGTTGCGAGGCGCCTCGGATTGATCGGTCGTTCTCGAACCGATGGAGTCATTTAGTTGGCTCGTTTACGCCCCATAGGGCGGAGAAACGCATGTTCAGGCATTTTAATCCACTCCGTGTGGACCGGCCCTGACGATCCAAGGGTCGATGCGCTCTGACCCTGTGGCTCGGGCTAGGCAGTCACGAAAACGGTTGAGGACTATCTTTTGCCTCGGTTCATAGATGGAAATCCAATTTCCAAATACGTGACATTTGCGGTTTTATTTGTAAACCTATATATGGCGACATGATATATGGTACCCATGCCGCCTATGATTGATACTTATGATTTGAAGTGTTTTATACACTATGCACTTATAATAGTATCAAATGATTTGTTTTAAACGTATCAAGCATTCTTTGGCTGTTATAAGGGAAAACCCTATCCCCCGGCTTGCGTTGCATTGTGTGATAGGACCTGGGTCTTATAACAGCTTCATTTTTCTTTATTTAGCATTGCGCTGTTTGTTTTATGCACTGGTATTCTTGGGAGGAAACCCGTTCCGTGTTATACGGCGTGGTCCCTTGATTTACCTAATGATTTAAAATAAAGATTAATAACCGTTTTAGTTCTCACACCAGTCACATGACTGACCTGGAGTTTATTGTTTTAACCTAAACTCTGGGTGCCCTTATTTTGACACGGGCAGCTAGTAGTTTTGGTTTTGCAGATTTATATTCACAGGATCCTGGTTTACAGCTGGAACGATATCTGGAAAGCTTTGTATCCGTATATCCCATTCTAGTTGTGTATTGTATTATTTTTCCGCTGCTATGTATTTAAATGTAATTTAAATCTCTGATATTTCTGTGTAATATTCTTTTATACTCTGTATATTCTTGTAATCTGATGCATTGTTGTAATATACAGTGTAATGTTCTTCTGTATGCGTTCTGCTGTGGTTTGTTCTCGAACTATCCGACGCTTTCCTTTACGGGGAAGTTGCGGGTCTTCACAGTTGGTATCAGAGCTTTGGTTTACAAAGCTCAGAGAACAAGACACATTAGAACCGTACGAAAGAATTCATCAGATACTGGATTAGTAATATCCAACGGGAATGACTCGTTAGAGATGGGATCAGTAGTATCCTAGAACGAGTGTGAAGAGTATATTTTTAAAGTGAAAACAAATTTTGTTTTGAAAATTTAAATCAATTATTCGTATTTGATTATCTATTTATATTGAGTTGGACAATCCAGTATATATAGATTTTGCGTATACGTCTGATCCGCGTGTATTCGAAGTTTTAATATACTGGATAGATATAGAGCCACACTCTAGTCGCCCGGAGACGATTCTGATGATAGTCTAGACATCATCAGAATTGGTATTCGAGTTTCGAAGGTGTGATTTTCTATATATTTCCATTAGACTGGTGTGAGAACCAAAACTTATATAGCTAGATTTATTTGTTGTGATTTGGCATCAAAAATCTGATTTTTGACTATAAATCAAAATTATGAATTTCAAACTCTAATCAACTAATTGATTGATGTTTGTGTTGTTTGTTTAGTTGTTTGATAATTTTGAACCATTATGCCTAATTAAACCAAATATTGAACTGTATTGAAATTTGGTCGCATTTGCTTGCATATACATATATATCATTGAACAGGTCATAGCAAGGAGGCTAGAGCCAGAGAATAAAATTTGTTTGCCCGACAAATAGGTACATGTTTACTACATAATTTACTGTTTTGTTTGGGTGATGATGATTTTGTGAGCCTATTGGCTAGCCGCTTGGCTTTTTCTTTTTCTTTTTGAGATCTGAAGGACCGGGGAAGCTATTTGAAATTCCCCGATGCTCCCGGTGCAGGGGAGGTTATGGCGAAATTTTTCAAAAATTTAGGGTGTTAGCCAAATTTTTGAAATTTTGAAAATTCTCAGAAACTGAAGAGTTGGAGAATGGAAGCCAGATCGAGCGTAGAGTTGAATAGTCAAACCACTTTCGACTTTGTTCCTTTTCGGGGACGAAAAGTTTTAAGTGGGGGAGATTGTAACAACCCGGAAAATCTGGGCCAGTTTAAAATTTTTATTTTGGCAATTATAGCGAGTTTTGATTATTTAAAATGAATTATTTTAAATAATATCGACGAGAAATTTATTTTGAATATTAATCGAACGTATATATTATACGCGTCGTCGTTAGAATATAAATATTTATATATAATTATAAATAGAATTGAAAATGGCGCGGTAGTTCGATAATTCGATTTCAAACTTCAATTGAATGTACCGGGTGCAAAACAATCCGGATTTTAATGAAACCAAAAATAATGGAATCTAATAGTGAATATCTTTCCAACGAATCCGAATGATCAAAATTTCTTAGCGGGAATCAAAAGATATGTCCAGTTGAAAATTCTGAATAGTCGCTATGGAATTCAGGCCCTTAAAAATGGACATTTTGCAAACGACCTCGGATTTCGACGAAACCAGTTTTGTTGGGTCCGCAGTGTCAAGTTATTGCTAGGTTTTAAATTTCATAATTTTTCGAATCAATATGTGAGCGTGGCAAAGGAAAACGCGTTTGACCAGTTTCAGTTGATTTTAATCGACTGGAAATTGGCCATTTTTCAAACGGTCTCAGAATTCGATGAAACTAGTTTTGTTAGGACCGTATCGTCAATACGAAGCTAGAAAATATTTTTCTGTAATTTTTCTAGTTAGTATGTGACCCCGGTAATTTGAAATGTACGTTTAAAGTTCAATATAATGATTTAAATGTAAATTTAACGGGAACTGATTGTAACAGCCGAATCAGCTGACGATACATATCCCATTGTGTTCGGAATGGGGGTAATACGCTAGGGGCGGCAGTCGGCATGTTTGCTTTCGAGGTAATATGAAAAGTTGACTTTAGAGGATTAATAATAATAATAATAATAATAATAAAATATATATATAATTTCCTTTAACCTTGGCCCCCCCCTTTCTTTACTGTCTCTCTCCTTTCATTTCCTCAGACCAAAGAAAAAAAAAAAAAATCGAGAGCGACGGGGGGAAGGGAAGCCGCCGCCGCCCCTCCCCGATGAACCGCATCCCCCTCCGACCAGCTCGCCGCCCTCCCCTTCTCCTCCAGCCTCCACCTCACCGCGCCGCCAAGCTGAAGCCGCCGCGACCTCGCATCAGACCCCCCCCTTTTTTCCAGACCTCGACCGACGCTACCCCCCCCCCCCCCCCGACAAACGGAGAAGCCCCCTGTAAGTTTTCTGGAACTGATTTTATTTTTATAAACTGATTTTATGTTTTTAAAAACTGTTTTCATTTTACAGATTAAATACTGTTTTTGTTTTTTTTATTTATTTTATTTTAACAGTTTAAAAACTGATTTTTAGGTTTGCAAAAACTGATTTTTTTAATTAAGTTTTAAAACTGATTTTAAAATAAAAGTAAAACTGGATTTTAAAAAAAAGTGTTAAAACTGATTTTATTAAAAGAGTAAAAACTGTTTTTTTTAAGTATAGAACTTTTTTTAAGGATTTAAACTGATTTTATTTTGAAAGGGAAAATGATTTTTAAACTGAATTTAAAATGATTTCTTAACTAGGAAGAGGTTAGAAATTTAAAAGGAAAAAAATCAGATTTCTATATATCGAAAGTTCGAAAGAAAAATATAGTTTTTATGTTTTGAACTTCGAAAGAAAATAGAATTTTTATATATTGAACTTCGAAAGAAAAATATAGTTTTTATGTTTTGAACTTCGAAAGAAAATAGAATTTTTATATATTGAACTTCGATAGAAAAATGGAATTTTTATATATTGAACTTCGATAGAAAAATAGAATTTTTAGATATGGAACTTCGAAATAAAAATTCGATTTTTATAAACTGAACTTTGAAATAAAAATTCGATTTTTATATTTTGAACTTCGAACTAAAAATATGATTTTTATATATTGAACTTCGAACTAAAAATATGATTTTTATATATTGAATAGCGATGTAAAAATTCGATTTTTGCATATGTAGAGAATACGGGCGAAGAAAGTGATATCGACGAGAACAGTGAAGATTTCCTGCATAAGAAGTGCCGTGGAGCTGGATAGCTATGCGTGAGAATTTCTCACCTTTCAATTTATTTTTCTAGTTATATATATATATACTAGGATGCAGACGGTGCTTAGTAGCACCCGACACAATCGTCCACAGACCATGGACTTGTTTGTTTGGTTGCATAGATTAGTTGAGTTATTTGTTTGAATTGAATTGTTTGGTGAGATGAAATTGATTTAATTGATGTGTGAATGGCGTGGGCCTTCACTAGACCGGGGATAAGGCCAGGCCTCGTCCCGTTTCTAGTATCGTGCCGTTATGCCGCCGAAATTTTCTAAAATGTGTTAGAAAAATAAAAATATCATTTTATTTAAAGAATGAACTGAACAGAAATTCATATGTTGGAATAAAATGTTTTATCGTTAAAAATATAATTTTTAACGTGAAGTGAATAAAATAGAATATTCATTTACAAACCAGACGGTTTGTTTATGTACACCTATTTGAATGACATTGATTGGGACGATAAATTTTACACATCGCCCAACTGCACGAATAAAATATTTGTTTGATTGTTTGAAACCCCACACGGGTGTTGGGATGAAATTTGCAGTTCACTCATCCTGATTGATTAAATATGTCGATCGATTGATTGACAGGCTGTTATAAGCGTTGAATATCTATATTTGATGCTTTTACAGTGTAGTGCACTTTGGTTGATGGTTGATTATTTTCAATGTTATTATATACATGTGTTGTATGAAAATCCATATAATTAACTTTATATGGTGATTGACTGGGCCTCATTCCAATTTGAAAAATAAAGAATATTATAAAATAAAAGTTCATGTGTTGACAGTACTCATTCATTGAGATTGGTCATGTGTTGAACGAAATATTTTGATAATAACAACTATTTTGAAAAAGAGATATTTGAAATAGAATATTTGAAATTAGAAATTTATGAAGCCGTGTTGATTAGATTGACGCCATTTTGACGTGAACGATATTTATATCGATTTTATTCATCTTAAAAATGAATATTGAATAGTGATTTCGAAATCGAATATTTTGAATTGAATTGAAAACGATTTCGAAATGAATTGAAAACGATTTCGAAATGAATTGAAAACGATTTCGAAATGAATTGAATAGAAAACGATTTCGAAATGAATTGAATTGAAAACGATTTCGAAATGAATTGAAAACGATTTCGAAATGAATTGAATAGAAAACGATTTCGAAATGAATTGAATTGAAAACGATTTCGAAATGAATTGAAAACGATTTCGAAATGAATTGAATTGAAAACGATTTCGAAATGAATTGAATTGAAAACGATTTCGAAATGAATTGAATTGAAAACGATTTCGAAATGAATTGAATTGAAAACGAATTGAAATGAATTCAAATTGAATTGAAATTTGAATTGAATAGGAATGAATTTTGAAACGAATTTATAAAGAAGAATTCAATTTTGATTTGAATTGAAAAGGAAGTTGAAATTGCTTTTGAAACGAATTCAAAACTATTTATATAATTCGTTTTAAATAGAAATCGACGAAATATATATTATATATATTATATATATAATATAATGGCCTGAATAGAACGCGCCGCGCCGCGGCAGTTCGCGAATTTCGACCATTTATTTCAAACGGATATTACGGGAGATCCGACCGTCGGATTCTCCTAAAACCGGAACCGTTGGGTTCGTATCGAAAAGAGCTTTCTAACGAATGTTAGAAATTTGAAATCTAACGGTTGGATTTGGAGATACGTCCAAATCAAATTCGAAAAAGGTCGCTGTAAGTGCAGTTCGATGGCCATTGATGGAAATCGACTGTACGGGCCTTGATAAAATTATTAAAAATAGTAATAATTTGTGTAAAATCATAAGAAATGATTTAGAAAGAATTGGGATGAAAAACTCCATATTTGAAAAGATAAAAATAGATTTTTATCGAAATGAACTAGTTTTGAACTAGAATTATAATTCTATTTATTTTTAAATAAATAAATTGAATTTGAAATGGTTTTGAAAATAACCAAAATTTCCAATGATTGCATTGGAGTGGATTTGAATCGAAATTGCCTTCGGAATATTTCGATGTTGGAATTCGTGATATTTCAGGTGTTGTTATGGAAATTTGAAAGATATATATTTGTATCGTTATTTCCAATACGACATTTGTTAGTCGTAGAATTCGATATTGAATATAAGCCGATATATTTTCTATTCAGAGCCTTGTATTGAATATCGAATGTGATTTGGGTTTGTCGTGAATGGTGTCTTCACTAACACTGTTCTTGAACCCAGTTGAGAAATGATTAAATCTTTTTATTTAGATTTAATGAAGTGTACCAATTAAATAATATTTAATTGGAATTGAATTGATATTGATTTTTGGGTTTATCGTGAACAGTGTTTTAAATAACACTCGTTCTTTAACTCGATAATTAATGGAATGAGATTTTGGGTTTATCGTGAACTGTGTTTTAAATGACACTGATTCTTTAACCCAGTCAAAGATTAAAACTAAGTGGAGTTTTAATGAATCTTTAATTAGATTGAAATGATCGAAAATGGAGTATCACCAGTTTTGCTCCAGGCGATAGTTAAATCTTTAATTAGATTTGAACGTGAAATGGTAATTGAATTTACCGATAACACTGTGGTGTTAGATATGAAGTATAACCAGTTTTACTTCATGGGATGAATAGGTTGGGATTGGGAAATTAAAACAAATGATTACTTCGGTAAGGTTCGCTAATCCCGACAAGTTCGAATTGAGATTCAAACATAAATTCAAGGAATTTATCTTGGATAAAATTAATGGGAACCTTTCCCTATGAATGTGAAATTTAGAAACTAACTGTCGGTTGGCCAAGCAGAATGGTTTTCTGGGTATTGATCTGATGTTGGTTTCGGCCTTCGGGGTTAATATTTGGGGAATTATTCTCTTGATTAATTTACGGTTAGTGACTAATGAATTGGAATGAGGCGTATGTTGTGTTTGTGTAACACTTATTTAAAATATACGCGAGTTATTCGGAAAGACCGGGTTTATCCCATTCTGAATAACTGATACGACGATAAGTCGAAGATGAAGACGATGGTCGAAGACCGGAGGTCTTCACGTCGTTTGGGTGATAGCTGATGATCTTGATTGGGCTGTACACCCAAGAAGATGGAAACAGTTGGTGATCGTCCAGACGTACTTGGAGATTGATGGATATGCGGGGTACTAGGTGCCTCCGGTTTCGTTCAGACCCAGGACGGACTTGTAAATGGACTGTGTGTCTGACATCGGATTTCATTCTGTGTGATTGATATCGGTTGCATAGGATGGTTTGCCTGTGTGGCATGCTAAGATGCAAATGATCAAGGCTTCTGTTGAAAAGCAAAGTCTTGTGGTTGATGATCAAAGCACGGCCTTTGTGGCGTAGCTTTGTGTAACGTTTACTTCGCGTGTTTCACACCCGGTATGAACTAAAAACGGGAGACGGACCTCAGGGAGGGCATGCGTTTCTTCCTAGCTAGAAGTGGCGTCAGTGGTTTTACACGCCCTGACGAGTTTGACTTATGTGGTTGTTGCTGTTGCGAGGCGCCTCGGATTGATCGGTCGTTCTCGAACCGATGGAGTCATTTAGTTGGCTCGTTTACGCCCCATAGGGCGGAGAAACGCATGTTCAGGCATTTTAATCCACTCCGTGTGGACCGGCCCTGACGATCCAAGGGTCGATGCGCTCTGACCCTGTGGCTCGGGCTAGGCAGTCACGAAAACGGTTGAGGACTATCTTTTGCCTCGGTTCATAGATGGAAATCCAATTTCCAAATACGTGACATTTGCGGTTTTATTTGTAAACCTATATATGGCGACATGATATATGGTACCCATGCCGCCTATGATTGATACTTATGATTTGAAGTGTTTTATACACTATGCACTTATAATAGTATCAAATGATTTGTTTTAAACGTATCAAGCATTCTTTGGCTGTTATAAGGGAAAACCCTATCCCCCGGCTTGCGTTGCATTGTGTGATAGGACCTGGGTCTTATAACAGCTTCATTTTTCTTTATTTAGCATTGCGCTGTTTGTTTTATGCACTGGTATTCTTGGGAGGAAACCCGTTCCGTGTTATACGGCGTGGTCCCTTGATTTACCTAATGATTTAAAATAAAGATTAATAACCGTTTTAGTTCTCACACCAGTCACATGACTGACCTGGAGTTTATTGTTTTAACCTAAACTCTGGGTGCCCTTATTTTGACACGGGCAGCTAGTAGTTTTGGTTTTGCAGATTTATATTCACAGGATCCTGGTTTACAGCTGGAACGATATCTGGAAAGCTTTGTATCCGTATATCCCATTCTAGTTGTGTATTGTATTATTTTTCCGCTGCTATGTATTTAAATGTAATTTAAATCTCTGATATTTCTGTGTAATATTCTTTTATACTCTGTATATTCTTGTAATCTGATGCATTGTTGTAATATACAGTGTAATGTTCTTCTGTATGCGTTCTGCTGTGGTTTGTTCTCGAACTATCCGACGCTTTCCTTTACGGGGAAGTTGTGGGTCTTCACACTCTCTCAAGAATGATTATGTGATTGATTCTACTCATTCTAGGGTATTTTTACCTTATCTCTAATGTGTTAGGGAATGCGGAATGGATCTTAAGGCAAAACTAACACTAGAGGGGGGTGATTAGTGTTTTCAAGGAATTTAAGAAAATCTAAAACTAATATGATCTACTATATGAATAACACAACACAGAGAAAATCACAGATATAGAATCAAACAGAAACACAGAAATAAATAAAAATAAAATGCAGAAAAGGAAAGAACACACCGGATTTTATATTGGTTCAGATTGCTCCTACGTCCAGTCTCAAGCAATGCTGGATTGCGTAGAGCTTTATTACTAGATCAAAATCTCAGTACTATCCCCTTGATGTCACGGCTACAAGGTTAACACCATTTCCACCACTCTTGATTTCCCGACTACAAGGTTAACATTGTTTCCTTCCTTGATTTCACGGCTACAAGGAACATACCATTTCCAAACTATCCCAAAACAATCCAAATGATTAAAACAACCCTATAACTCCTCAATAGCACTTTGAACCAGAGAGTAATGAGTAGAGAATGAGAAGAGAAGAATTTTTATGTATTTAGAATAGAAATCGGCAGAGTATAAGTATAGAAATCATAAAAATATGAAATAATAATGGAGCAATGAAAACAGATGAAGATGGAGAAGAAGAATGGCTAAAATTTCGAAATCAACCCCTCTTTATAAGATTTGAAAGGTTGCAACGCTTTTGATACGTTACAAATGATGAAAAGACACTTCCTTTCAAAGCTAAAAATATGAAAGTTGTATGTCGACATCCCCACATATGTATGTCGACATATGTGTTTTAAAATTTGAAATTTGAATATTTTTTAAGAGTTTTAATATATATATATAATTCTGGAAATTCTTGAATTAAAACATAGTGATATAAATAAGTATTATAAAGTAGAAAATCATATGAAATCATAAATATAAACTATATAAACATATCTATAAAATTATAAAGTTTAAAACTATATAAATATAAAATTATAAAAGTATATAACTATATAAATATATATAAACTAATAAGCTTTGAAACTCAAGTTTAAAATCAAAAGTAAGATAGTCAAAGTCTAGTGGTCCAGTGGTTTACGAACACCATGAGTTGCTGCATGTATTTGCAGTGGCACAGGTTTGATCCCCGGCGGCTACAATACGGAGACATAGTGCACAGCCACTTTAAAACTGGCATTAACCAAAGGGAATGGTAGACATAGTCTTCGTGCCCCCAAAGTTTTGTCAAAGTCTAGTGGTCTAGTGGTTTACGAACACCATGAGTTGCTGCATGTATTTGCAGTGGCACAGGTTCGATCCCCGGCGGCTACAATACGGAGACATAGTGCACAGCCACTTTAAAACTGGCATTAACCAAAGGGCATGGTAGACATAGTCTTCGTGCCCCCAAAGTTTTGTCAAAGTCTATTGGTCCAGTGGTTTACGAACACCATGAGTTGCTGCATGTATTTGCAGTGGCACAGGTTCGATCCCCGGCGGCTACAATACGGAGACATAGTGCACAGCCACTTTAAAACTGGCATTAACCAAAGGGAATGGTAGACATAGTCTTCGTGCCCCCAATGTTTTGTCAAAGTCTAGTGGTCCAGTGGTTTACGAACACCATGAGTTGCTGCATGTATTTGAAGTGGCACAGGTTTGATCCCCAGCGGCTACAATACGAAGACATAGTGCACAGCCACTTTAAAACTGGCATTAACCAAAGGGCATGGTAGACATAGTCTTCGTGCCCCCAAAGTTTTGTCAAAGTCTAGTGGTCCAGTGGTTTACGAACACCATGAGTTGCTGCATGTATTTGCAGTGGCACAAGTTCGATCCCCGGTGGCTACAATACGGAGACATAGTGCACAACCACTTTAAAACTGGCATTAACCAAAGGGCATGGTAGACATAGTTTTCGTACCCCCAAAGTTTTTCGTCAAAGTCTAGTGGTCCAGTGGTTTACGAACACCATGAGTTGCTGCATGTATTTGCAGTGGCACAGGTTCGATCCCCGGCGGCTACAATACGGAGACATAGTGCACAACCACTTTAAAACTGGCATTAACCAAAGGGCATGGTAGACATAGTCTTCGTGCCCCCAAAGTTTTGTCAAAGTCTAGTGGTCCAGTGGTTTACGAACACCATGAGTTGCTGCATGTATTTGCAGTGGCACAGGTTCGATCCCCGACGGCTACAATACGAAGACATAGTGCACAACCACTTTAAAACTGGCATTAACCAAAGGGCATGGTAGACATAGTCTTCGTGCCCCCAAAGTTTTGTCAAAGTATAGTGGTCCAGTGGTTTACGAACACCATGAGTTGCTGCATGTATTTGCAGTGGCACAGGTTCGATCCCCGGCGGCTACAATACGGAGACATAGTGCACAACCACTTTAAAACTGGCATTAACCAAATGGCATGGTAGACATAGTCTTCGTGCCCCCAAAGTCTACGTCAAAGTCTAGTGACCCAGTTGGTTTACGAACACCATGAGTTGCTGCATGTATTTGCAGTGGCACAGGTTCGATCCCCCGCGGCCACAATATGGAGACATAGTGCACAACCACTTTAAAACTGGCATTAACCAAAGGGCATGGTAGACAAAGTCTTCGTGCCCCCAAAGTTTTCGTTTTTGTTTTCAAAGTTTTAAAGTTTTCAATGGCAGCTGAGCCAAACCCTCTTCCCGCCCTGTCCCATCCAACCTCACGCCTTTCTCTCTCCTCTGTCCCATCTTCTTCTAACATAAGCCATACCTTCCCGCCGCTCAAGCGTCCTCCTGACCCAAACTCTATACCTCCCTCCTCTGCCTCTCTACCTTATCTGAACCCTCCTATCCTACCAACTCCTACTTTACTCTCCAATCCATTATCATCTGCCTCCATACCCTCCTTGCCCTCCTCCAAACCTAGACAACAACAGACTGAACAAGCTTGGACTAAACCGTTGCTATTTCATTACCTCCCCCGAAATGCAGGTCAGTACAAGCCTGTTCAGTATGAAATCAAATATAGAGGTGATAAAGCAATTCCTTCTGAAGTGATTCTTGAAGCAGGAACTAAAGTTTGGAAAAACTACGTTGTGGGTTTTTTCCTTGACAAACCGCTGTCGTATACCCTAGTAATTGAAACACTGAAGAACAGATGGAAGATAAGAGGATCTTTTGATGTCAAATCAGATGGAACTCTATTCCTGTTTGATTTTACTAATGACATGGATAAAGAGAAGGTAATTAGAGGAGATCCAATTATTATGAGAAATAAGCTATTTATTATAAAGTAGTGGGATCCAAATGTTAGCAATGTTTGTGGATCGATAAAAGCTGTTCCAATGTGGGTTAAATTATCTAACATTCCCATTTATTTGTGGTCTAATCTGGGAATTAATTGGCTTGCAAATTGTTTGGGAAAGCTTATATGTCTTGGTGGTGCAACTGAAGCTATGCACAGAATTGAAGACGTAAATTGTTTGATAGAAATAACACCAAATGCGCAACTAAAGAATGAATTTCCAGTATTAAATCCGGATGGCACTACGCAAATCATTAATGTTGAATACCTATGGCAGCCTGATATCTGTACTTTTTGTCGTGTCTTTGGTCATACGAATGCTTCTTGCATGTTTAGTAAAAAACCTGTTGAGATCAATGTGGATAAGGTTATAGAAAAGGTGCAGGAAACAGATAGGAAAAAAGAAGCATGCAAGGTAAACAAAATAACTGATGCAATGGCAAGGAATACTTGGATAAGGGTGAATACTAAAAAAAGGAAGAGTAACATGTTCAAAAATTAAGTTTGGCAACACCAGATAAGTAGGAAGACTGGTAATGAAAATTGCGCTAATGAAACATATGTGTTTCGCAAACCAAAAGATAGAGTTCAAATGGCAAAATCAACTGTGCACAACAAGTTTGATGCACTCTACTCCTCTGACACTGAGAATGATAGTGTTAAGGAAAATGAAGAAAAAAACAAAGAAGATGGAAATGAATTTTTAAGTGCTAATGAAGCTAGTATAGTTGAAGATACTGATGTTCAAACCAGTATAGAAAAAGAAGTAAATGCTGAGAGAAACATGGATGATGTACATGAAACAGAAAAGAGGGAAAAAAAGAAAAAAGGAAAAAAGCAATACAAGAATAGGAATACAGAAAGGAACAAAGTAGAGGTGGAAAAGAAGAAATTTGATGAAATAAATAGTAGTGTTGCATGCAATTCTGATAATATGCATGGGATCATGAAGAATAAAGTTAGCTGCTCTGCATCATTCATTGCTGATGCTTCTACCGTAATAACTGCTTCTTCCAATTCTGTTACCTTGCCTTCCTTATTTGTCCATCCTTCCTCTATATCTGCATCCCTCCCATCTTCTACTAACATTACTGTCCACAAACATAATCCCAAAATAAAGCCACCTAACATACCTAGCTCATCTACCTACTCCCTGACTAAGCATCATAAATTCTCTGCCAAACTTTCCAGCATAAAGCTCAAAGCCAAAAAGGTATTTCATCCTCTGAAGCTGTTACCTTGCCATGTGATAAAAAAAAGAATGGAAAAAAGAAACCAAACAAAACCATACCTGAACCTTATCCCCTCTCTCCCATTGATTCTGATAGTGAATCTGACGCCTCCCAACCCGGTTTCTTTTACCAGTCGCCATCATCCTCTCCTAGGATAACCAGAAGAAGATCTAAAACCCCTCTAGTATAATCATGCTGCACAATATGGGAGCATGGAATATCAGAGGTGCCCACAAAAAAATCCAAACTCGACCAAATAAAATCTCTTATCCATGAACACAATCTTTCCCTCCTCTCTATTTCTGAAACCAAACTTAATCCTTCCCTATCCTCTAAAGCTGCCTCATATATCAATCCCTCATGGCTATCTGTCTCTAACCATGACACGGCCCCATATGGTCGTCTGCTTGTGATATATGATCCATCTATATTCATCCTTTCACCTATTCTCTCTGACTATCAATTCATTCACTCTAAAGCCCATCACATTCCTACTTTAACTAACCTATACATCACCTTTGTATATGGCAGTAACACACGTGATATAAGGCAAAATATGTTGGATTATTTTTCTCATCTATCTCAAGACTCTCATCCCTGGATAGTCATTGGAGATTTCAACTGCTCCTATCATACTGAACACAAATATGGTGGTGTTCCCCTGACAATTGCTGATATGCTTCCTCTAAATAATGCTATGCAAGATGCCTCCTTGATTGAAATCCAAACCACTGGGAATCAATACACATGGTCTAGTAAAATTTTAGACGTTCCGAGAACTTTAACTAGAATAGACCACGACCTTATGAACTTAAAAACCCTATCCACATGGCCTACCATCAACATTAACATTCCAATTCCACTTCTTTCTGACCACTGTCCGCTAATCCTCACGTTTGGCTCAGCATCTTTTAATAAAAAGGTAAATTTCAAATTTTTTGACGACTGGACAACAAATGTTTCCTTTATGCAGGTGGTCGATGAAGCTTGGAAGGAGCATACTTTTGGTAATCCGATGTTAAACTTGAAAAAAGAAGCTTCAGAATACTAAAGAAGCCTTGAAAAAATGGTCTCAACTTGAATATGGTAATGGCAACAAACTATCAACCTCCCTCACAGTTCAACTCAAGCAGACTCAGGTGCTCACATTACAACACAATGCTACCACTGAGATGTACAAGCATGAAAAGGATATAGCGAAGCTTCTTGATGATGCATTAGTGACGGAAGCGAACATGTCCTTTAAGAAAAACAAGCAAAAATGGTCAACTCATGGCGATAGGAACACCAAACTATTCCATGCTTCCTTGAAGATTAAACAAGCTAAAGATTATATACATCGGATAAAAGACACTAATGGAATATCCCAAACTGATAATAATGCTATTGACGCTGCTTTCCTGAACTACTATACTGACTTACTGGGTTCTCAACCTAATGAAGCTGACCTATCCTTCCTACATAACTTATCTCTCCCTACTATTTCCAATGATAGGTATGATGATCTTATTAAGCCTGTGACTGATGAAGACATCACGGACTCAATATTCACAATGCGCAAATCTGCTTCTTCGGGCCCTGACGGATTCACTGTATCCTTCTTTATAAGCTGCTGGCACATAATAAACCCAGTGGTTTTAAAGGCAATTCATAGTTTCTTCTCCAAAAGCAAAATTTTAAGCTCTATCAACTCAACCAACCTTGCTCTAGTCCCTAAAACAGCTAGCCCATCTGGTGTAACCCAGTTTAGGCCGATTGCTTGCTGCAATGTAATATACAAAGCCATCTCTAGAATTTTAGCTCGTCGGCTTAAATCAATGCTTCCCTCCTTGATATCTCCAAACCAAGCAGCCTTTTTACCGAATAGAAGTATCCTAGATAATGTACTACTAGCTCATGAATTGTTGAATGGCTATTCAAACAAAAACATATCCCCTAGAGCTATGCTCAAAATTGACATTAGGAAAGCTTTTGATAAAGTTCACTGGTCGGCCTTGATAAGCATAATGGAAAAGATGCTCTTCCCGCCTAAATTTGTCAAATGGATATATTTATGTATATCGACGGTTAGGTATTATCTTGTGTTCAATGCTCGCACTGTTGGGTTCTTTAGGGGATGCAATGGTTTAAGACAGGGAGACCCTATCTCAGCCTACCTATTCATTATTGTAATGGAAGTTTTAACTGCTGTTATTAATAATCAGGTTCGGCTAAAGAATATTCTCCTCCATCCTAAATGCAATGCCCCCCAAATTACTTCTTTGGCATTCGCTGATGATCTCCTGATATTTACCAAACCATCTTTAAATTCCCTCCGATCCATTATGTCCACCTTGAACTCTTTTTACTCCTTCTCTGGCCTGAGCATGAATCTCAATAAATCCAAAATTCTTCTTGTTGGCCTATCCCCGTATCTAACTGATGAATGCTTATCTATAACTGGCATGTCCTTGTTGGAGTCTGATTTCTATTACCTGGGAATTCCTCTTGCGACAAAAAGAATAACAACTGCTCAATGTTTGCCTCTATATGAAAAAATTACAGCGGTTTTCTCAAGATGGGAAAATAGATTTCTCTCTCAGCCGGGAAGACTTGTTATTCTCAATGCAGTTATTTTTTCCATGTATGTTTACTGGTGCAGAACCTTTCTCCTGCCGCAAAAACTTATTGCCATGATTAGAACTGCAATGAGGAAATTTCTTTGGTTTGGCAGTATACACACTAACAAAATGTCTCCAATAGCTTACCATAAGTTGGAGAAACCGAAGTGTAATGGTGGCTTAGGATTAAAAAACATTAAGCGATGGAATATGGCTGCTGTAGCTAGAAATTTTGATAATATTGTGATGCAAAAAGATAATACTTGGGTTCGTTGGTGTGAGAAGCATAACCTCAAAGGTGATCAAATTTGGACAGTACAAATTAAGCCGCATCAAAGCTGGGTCTAGAAAATGATTATTAAGGTGCGAGACAAGTTTATGCGCCACTTAAAGATAAGGATCTCTGCAGATAGTAAAGCAAGGTTTTGGAGTTCGCCTTGGATTGATAAAGGTGTGGTTTTGCACAATATTCTGTAGTATCATGAGATACTACAGAGCGGAATTCCGCAAAATGCATTAGCTCGCAATTATATAATTGACGGCAAAATAAGATTTCCTTCTATGAGCACTGCTAGTTTCTTACCTGTGTGGCGTAAATACAATGGACTGCAATATTCACAACCTACTACGGATGTTCTTGAATGGACGGATGCTAAGACTGAATACAATACGGCAGCGGTTTATGGAGCATTGATGGGAGAGGAATGATGAGAAAATGCAAGTGGTACCGGCGAATATGGAATGTGAAAAACACTGAAAAACTGAATTACATGATGTGGAAGGTTTATAAGTGCGCTTTGAACACAAAGAAAAGTTTGATAACCAGAGGGATAAATGTTAATATTACTTGCAATCCGTGTAACAGAGGTGAAGAAGACATACAACATTTATTCTTTAAATGCCAATATTCCAATTATTAAAGAGACGTGGTGGTTTTGCTGCACCACATGTCAACAATGTTGAAGAATGGTTGAGCATCTATAAGGCAACACGCTGGAAGGAGTCGACGACTTATGAGCTTCTCATTATGCTCAAGGTTGCTCTCATGGTGCTATGGAGAGAACGGAATGATAGGATATTCAATGGAATGCAAAGAAGTAGAACAGTTCTGTATCACATGGCTTGTAGCAGTATAAGCAGTCAGATTCACATGTCTCCGTATGCATTTGATCCCCTTGTCAAATGCAAATGGATATGACTATATCCTCTCTTATCTTTGTTTCTCTTCTTATCTATGTATTGTATCGTCGCATTTATGTTGTAAGTCCTCCTTATAATATGAATATATGGTAGGGGCCATTAATCCCCGCTGGCTTTGCCAAAATCAAAAGTAAGATAGAAAAAATTAAAATTAAAATTTGAATTTTGAAAATAGAATTTAAAATTTGAAAATCAGAATTTGAAAAACAGAATTTGAATTTGAACCTGGAGTGCTATTCAGAGTCTTACATAAACTAGACTCTATTACTATATTTATCTTGAACTCTTGATTTCTTGATTACTCATGAGTCCTGAATCTTCTCTGAATTTTGAATCTCTTGAATCTCTAAAACTATACAGTCTTCAGTATTAGTTCACGTTTATAACTTCTACATATATGTGTGTGTGTATATATATATATATATTCTAGATAGAGATGTTAGTATATATTTTATAATCAATTAATATTGAAATAAGTTTGTTGTCATCAAAACTACATTCTCCAATAATCTCCCCCTTTTTGATGATGACAACCTTAGTTTATAAAATATTCATACATGTTGATGTTATTCCTTTTAATACTCCTCCTGTCACTACGAATCCTGTATATTTTATAATTTCTCCCCCTTTGGCATTATCAGAAAGAAATTCTAAAAATACTCCTCAAAATCTTATATCTACATATCCTATAATATTTGATTCTATGCTTATGTACTAATATACACGACTCCCCCTAAGTCTATGCTATAATTGATCCTAATACTCCCCGAATTGAATAACCCTATATTTCCCTCTAAATCTATGATTCTAAATATTATAATTCCCCCTAAAATTATGACTATACTAGTCTAATAAACTAAATAGAAGGATAATAAACTAAGGAAACCAATCAATATTTATAATCAATTCAAACAAGAAAATCAGTCCAAATAAGAAAATACATCCAAACAAGCAAATACATCCAAACAAGCAATTCAAACAATCAATCCAAAGAATCTAAACCAAATTAACCAAATCAAATAATATATTTCAATAAACACTTCTTGAAACTTCAACTAATCCTAGAAACTATAAAGTTCTCCCTTAATCTAATACAAGACTAAACCTATCCTAAACTCTAATTCCTTAAAACTATAATAAGACTTTAATCTAGACTAAGAAATAACTTTGATAAGATATCCTTAAAATTATGATATAAGTTAAGCATAGCAATTTAATCCAAACAATCAATCAATTTAAGTTTTGTTGTCACAAAACATCAATTCAAACATAAAGCCAAACATTTCTTGTAACTTCTATTTGTCCTGAAAACCTATAAAACTCCTATTGACCATAAATGCATAAATATATTTCGTAACACACCTATCAACCACTAATGAAATTTAACCATGTCAAACAAGTCAATCAAGTTATTTATGTTAAAAAAATCATATAAATCAATATAGTATACTTGGTATGTGTGGAGTTAAAAGTTAATATGTAATGCAATGTGTGCAAAATGTTGGGTATAATGTAGTATGAAATGTATGTCATATGCAAAGCAATATGAAATGATATATTAAATTAAATGTTGCTTACGATGTGAATGATTTTAATTTGAAATGCACTGTAATTTAGAATTTATAATAATGATGTATGATATGAATTAAGAGGTGTAATGATATTATGTAGAATGATTTGGTGATGATATCTATTTTGGTAAGAGATATTCAAAGTACCATGCATATACATATATATTATAAATTATTTCAATCAAACAAAGGTAATATACATTAATATCTAGACTTAGATTAATGATACTAATGAATTAGTTTAAGAGTTTAATGGTTATTAAAAATATATTCCTGATGGATAGTAAAATATTTAGAATGATTCAATGAGAAATATGGAGTTAAATAATCTTAGTAGGGTGCTTCTTTTAAAAATAATATAGTAAATATTGAAGATCATTTTAAAGGGAATATAAAATTTTACCATATAAAGTAAACTATTTTGATATAAACATATATTCATAATTGTATATATAAAAACTAATTTGAAAAGAACTTAAAATTTATTATGAGATATACATTAATCTGTTGATATAATTATTTAAACTTTAGAAAGAAAAACATATTAATTTGCTGAAGAACTATTTATGTGTTAAAACTTTAAAATTAAAAAATTATTATAATATTATAACAAAATTAATTTATTGATCAAATCTTGTAATATAGAATAAACTATAAAAATATGTTTTATATACCAAAATTTAAATATTCAAGTTTTATAAATCTAATAAGATAATCAAAATTAGTATTCACTTAACTATGTAACCCAAATCTTTATGTAGTCATAGGTGAAAATTGTACATATAAGTCAGACTATGTATTTTTAAACTACATATAAAAGATATATAAATTTATATATTTCATTACAATATTAAATGTTTGAAATTTTTTAAATTATTTCAAGCATATATCTGTATACTATATATATTCACTGCTTTATATAATTTCAGTATATATATATATATATATATATATATATATTGAAACAAAATATATGAAACATAATTAGATAAACAAAATTGATAATTTAAAATTTGAACAGACATTTTCATATCAAAAAGATGTCCTTTCAAATTTTCAAATCCAAAACAAATAGTAATAAATTTTAAATTTAGAATAAGAAAAGACTTTAATTTGATTTGTATATTGATAATTATACTATGGTGTACCAAATTATCTAAAGTTATAAAAGAGATAAATTTCTATACCTAACTATGTGCATAGGTGTATATTCCTAAATGTAACGATAATTATGAAAATACTGTAAAGCGTGCATTTTTTGCAATCCTTCCTTTTGTTTTTGAAACGACCCAAACTTCCCCTTACAGGAAAGCCTGGATTGAATTGAGAACACAACAAATAAGAACACAAACAAAAGAAATTTTCACTGCTTATTACAACAATTTCCATCAGAGTACAAGATAATAACAGAGTATGAATAAATATTACACATTGTAAAATATCAGAGATTTAAATTACAAAGCAGCGGAAAAATAATACATTACATAACCGTAAGAAATACACGGATACATAGCGTTTCGAATATAGCCCCAGCTGTAAACCAAGATCCTGAAAAAGAAATAACTGCAAAACCAAAACTACTAGCTTCCCGTGTGGAAAATAAGGGCACCCAGAGTTTAGGTTAAAACAATAAACTCCAGGTCAGTCATGTGACTGGTGTGAGAACTAAAACAGTTATTAGCTTGATTTTAAAGTTAGATTGTAACGACCAGCAAATTCATACTATTTGAGCTGACTAATACAACATACGTCCAACTCAAATAATACAGAAATACGAGTCATTAGGGTTAAAGAAAATAGAAAAGATAGAAGAAGAACAGAAATGACAATACAGAATTTCATAGCGGAACGAATAAAATATATTATATAACATAACTTTGGAATACAAATCTGTTTTGTACACATATACATACCATCATCAGAGTACAACATAACATTTGATACAGCGGAAATAACACTAGATAACTAACGGTGAAGCCTCCTGCTTCAAGCTCCTCCAAGTGTATCTGTAAAAGCCTGAAACACTTGACTGCCCATACAAATTTAGGCACCCAAGAGTTTAGGAAAAACAAAACAAAATAAACTCTGGGTCAGTCATGGGACTGGTGTGAGTAAACTCCAACCATGTGGTTTAATTTCAAAAAAAATCTTTTGAAAAAAAGGATAATAGTAAGACCAGCCCACACATAAACACAGACGGTTTTTACCTTACTATAACCTAAACCATTTTTGATATCAAAATCCAGTGATATTATACTAATGTCTAATCAAATAAATAACCAAATAGTAGAACGCTTGCATCTCATGCTCTACATACATAGTATAAAATCAAAAACCGCAAGGAGCTTATTGGAGATTTGATTCCGACTATAACAAGGTATGGGACCTCCTTCCGATAGTTTATCTCTAGAGAGGAATACACTGGATTCAACAAGAACGTCTTGCAACCCGACCCACACATGACCGACCACTCATTTCTCTTGAGTGTATCGAATGTATATCACCAACGGTTGGGCTTAAACCACCGTTTCCCGAAAAGGGACATCATCGAAATAGACTAAAGAAGTAAAAGGAATTTCTCTAGATAGGTGATTATACACCCTAATGGGAGCGACCCACATAGCCATGCTGCCTGCCCGATTTTTTTCATCTCCCGGTTGTGAGGCTTGAGGCTACGTCTATCTTTTAGAACATTTGGCCACCATACACTTTAAATGTCACATCGTCAAACCTGTCAAATCACTAGCTTATCTTCTCAAATATATTACGGGTATAAAAGCTAAGAGAAACGAATTTCTCCGCCACCAGACGTAATATCTTGAAAAGATCGTTTTATGTGACCGTTAAGAATACTCTGTAAGACATTTGTTCATACAAGTTGTCCTGGGACTGAACAAACAGAGCTTCTCTTGCATTTTTACTCCGCCTTCGATTATCTTCAATATAATTTAATTCGCAGTGTGCCTATACGGAGTGGTTTTCGAATATTAAATCCAACCGGTCTCTCCGTATTGACAACGATGGTAAAAATCTTTGATAGCCGGTGTTTTAACTATCAAAGGAAAAATAAACATCCATCAAACAAATTTCACAATCACTGGCCCTTTATAATATTTTATATTAAATTCATTTTCTTAGCGAATTCTATATATATCGTTATATCGATTTATATTATCAAAATTTCTTAAAAATATTCTAACTCCTTAAATTTCCGGACATAACCTCCTTTGTATCGGCAAATAGTTCATACCTCAACTCGCCTCTCTAGGCCCTTTCCATTCACGAAGAAAATCAAAAAGCTAAGTGGCTTGCCAATTCGGCGCATAAAACCTCATATGTAAATTTAAACATGTACCTTTTTGTCGGGCACTTAAATTAAAATCTTCATATTCTCCATCCCATACCTGTTTGACATATATACGCCCATTTCCAATTCATTTCAATCAATTAAACCCTTTTTACCAAAATTTGCTAACCACTTCCTTAACTAACTCTTTTTGCCCAACGCTCTTTTAATTTGAATATATCACATTCTAGTATTTTTGTATTCTCTTATACGCAATTTAAACTAAATCTCCTTGCTCACTTCTAATTTCTAATCCAAGTTTTATATTCGAATTTCTGATCTTGCTTTACAAATTCAATTCATTTAATCTAAGTTAAATTCGAATCAAAAATCTATTAACTAATCCCTGTTGAAATTAGTTAATCTCATTCGATAAATAAAATTTTGATTTTTATACAAAAAAAAACACTTCATATATTCCACTTGAGTTCATATTTAATTTATAACTCAAATCTGGATTTTTACTATTGGAAATACGGATTTTTATTAACAAAAATCCCTTAATTTTATTTATTAAAACAACTTCCACTTGAATTCGATTCTCATTATATTTATTATTATTATTATATATATATATATATGTGTGTATGTATATATATGTATGTATGTATGTATATACATATAAACCTATAATCCATTTCATAAAAAATTTAATTTTATACAATTTTAATATCTTTTCTGAAAGGAATAATTTTATTTCTATGAATTCGACATTGCTGAATTCAAATCATAATTCCATGTGGATATATGGTTTACATTCCGAACATCGGAATAAATTCCATCGTTTCTTCTTGAAACGATTTCAAAATCACCTTTTAAAATTCATACGTGAATTAAAATTTCAACTTATCCAACAACAGTATTTTTCTCTTATTTACAAATATCATTTATAAATTTCGCTTCTTGTTTGAGTATTAAAAGTTGCTTCCGATTTCAAATTCCATTTGGAATCTAATTTCCATTTCGAAAAATAAAGTTTCCCATTTTAAATTCATGCTTAAATTTGAAATTTAGTATTATCAATTGATAATATTTATTTCTATTTATAAACCTCGTTTATAAATAACATTTCTTGTTTTAATATTTAAAACCAATTTTTGATTTCAAAGTCCATTTCTACTTTCGGAAAATAAATCCCCTTTTCCAAATTAACACTTTAGTTTCCATTTCTATAATGATAATTTTCTATCTAATCATACACCTTGTTTAAAAATTCGACTTCTTGTTTATATTTTCTAATCCATTCAAAATTCAATTTATATTCGAAAAAAAAAATTCCCTTTTTAAATCAAAAATCCCTTTTATGATATTTTAAAATATAAATCTCAAGGGCCAGCGATATTTAAATACGCAAATAAGCAAACCATCAATCCAATCCAACACATCACACACATATAAACAGTAATAAATAAATTTAAGGAATCCAGTTGGATCCCTCCAACCTGTTTTCCCTGCATCCACAAATATTAGTCAACAAAAATAATACCAATCCTGCTTCAAGGCAGGATATCGCGGTATAAATGGGGATCCACTTATATATCGTGGGCGTAGGGTCATCCGCTAATGATACTCCGGGCATTCGCTAAAGGTACTGCGGGAAATGTCCAGTATATATAATAATAGCGATAACCACCAAGCCTAAATAACTAATGTATATGACCACAGTAATTCAATAATTCATGCAA
The DNA here is from genome assembly GCA_030737875.1 of Allium sativum. Taxonomy (NCBI): domain Eukaryota; kingdom Viridiplantae; phylum Streptophyta; class Magnoliopsida; order Asparagales; family Amaryllidaceae; genus Allium; species Allium sativum. Next base: position 412,858,040 of record CM060913.1, on the reverse strand, counting down.
GCATCCAAACAACCAAGAATATTTTTTTAACGATAAAAATAAAACTTTGAGCGAGATTTACTCACCTTGATTTTTCCCTTCGTTGAATATCCTGTTAAGTCCATATTTTCGACTACGGATTAACCCGAGTTGTTACGAACGAATCAATGTTGTACCTACAAAAATTTATTTATTTTACTTAATGATTAAACTATTTATTCGTATTAGATTACTAACATAATAAATTAATTATGAATTTAAATTTTGTTAAAAACATATACCTTGCTCTCCCTCGATCAAATACTACATTGTCTTTCTACCCATTGCCATCGGCCGATACTAGCAGCTGATCAGCATTTTCCACTGTCTCACTCATCAGCACTCAATATCTTTAATCTAACAGACCTTAAAATACTAAGCAAATTCCTCTTTGATATTTCTTCAAACACGTTCCTACTGATTTACATTCCTTTTCATCACCTAAATCCTTATACCATCATCACCAGATTGTTATAGCACTACCCCATTCGACCAAACACTACTGCATACTCCTGCTATAGTCACCAAAATCCACAGTCCTACTGTCCAGACAACTCTCAAATTACGCACTGCAGAATTCCAATCCCTCCATCAATTCAACCGTCCAACTCGCACCATCAAAACCCAACAGACCGACCCCCCCCCAGACATCCACTATTGCATTCCAATTTAACAGGGGTTCATCACCAGAAAAACCGAACTCCATCGTAATTGAACTCCTCTACTATCGCACTGATAACGTACCTTCATCTTCCACAACTACCTCCGATTTCCACAACGTCTTCCTCGAAATCGCACACTGCTCACACCCAAAAATCGAACTCCATTACCGGTTCACCAACGCAACTCTTTCCTATCGCGTGTTGATTCATTCCCTCAGATCGACCTTCAGGGATTTATGTCATCTTCGATTGCGGTTTTGATTTCGAGGGAACGGGGTTTATTTTGATTTCGAATTAGAAACAAATGGAGTGGCTTTGAATTGCTGAGGTTATCGATTCACTGGCAGAAATGGGGAAATGAACTTAATACTTTTTCGTGGGTTACAGAATGAGGTGCGATGGTTTTATTTGGATTATAAAAGGCAGTGACAATTTGTTTTTTTGTTTTTCTGAAGCTTTTGATTTTTAAGTTTACAGAGAACAAATAAAGAGAAATTGGGGATGGTCATCGCGATGTATTTATCAACGAGGGGAGGAACATTCTACGCTAAAATTAATTCTTGGTTGGGTACGTACATAACATATCCTTTATTTTATTTAAAAAGATTTTCCTATTAAATTTGATTTGATTTAAAGATATTTTCACTTTATTTTAAATAGATATTGATTTGATCTCGTGCTTATCCATTAAAATAATATCGGGGTTCATAACTCGACATCACAAACCGCTATTTTAACCTACCGACCAAAGTTTCAACGTAATTACACTATTCTGGACTCAACATAATAGACTATAAAATTTAATTTGAACGTATATATAAAATAACCATATTAAATTGATATAAAATAATTTAAATTAAACACAAATAAATTCTTTGAAAATAAATTATTATTATTATCTTCTATTCTCAAATATGATTTATATTAATTATTTGAACTGTTTCAATCCAGTTTTAAATTTGAATTCAATTATTACCATTTTCATTTTACGATGATCTGATATATTCGATATTAAATCGAAATTGATTTTTATATCGATAACTTAATATAAAAATTCATTTATATTATCAACTCATTATTTAAAATGATATAAAATATATAAAATTAATCGACCAAAAATACGGGTCGTTACATTCTTCCCCCCTTAAAAGAATTTCGTCCCCGAAATTACTAAGGTAGGAAAAATGCTACTAACCCATTTACTTTTCAAAATTCATCTATGTTAAAACTCAACATTTCAATTTCTACAAATCTTAGTTCTACCAAAACTTTTGGTTTCCGTTTATATTGCACATCATATATACTCACATTCATTTAATCTGAATGATTTATGACCAATGTATTCACATCCAATCCATATTACTTTCATATTGGTTCAACACCAATTTTTCCAAATTGATTTCATTCAATTTATTCACTTCGACCCATTTAACTTGCTTAAGTTAAATTTAAATTCCAGAATTCAAATGCCTGGGTTTTTAGTTCAAATCTTTTCAAAATCATATAAATATATTCATAACCATCTCAAATTCAAACATTTGAATTTTCCAAACAACTTATTTTCTAAAATAAATTTCTTTAGAAATCTCACTGTGGTAGCAATCCGTCAGTTAAAAACTCGAAAATGAACACTGATGGTGCTGCAGTCATCATCGGAATTATTTTCCAGCCACTGAAGTGAGTTCAGTGCTTTATTATTTCCAAAATCCATTCAAAATGATTTTTATTCAAATTCTTCAAACACAAAGCTATATTGTTCTAATATACTTCAGAAAATATTTTCAAACTTCCTAGGATTTAAATTCCAAATTCTGGTTTGAATTCAATTTTAATTCATCTCATTTGTATATTTAATTCATATACAAATTCTATTTTGGTTATATATAACCATTTCAATTTTATAATCTCATTTGATTATAAAAATAACAACCAATACATCCATATACTATAAAAAATTTAGGAAATTGTGCCTTTATATCAAAATAAAATTTTTGGGTAAAATTATTTCATTTACCCGATTTAAAACAATATTGTGTCGATTCTTCTGTCCCAGTATTTAGAAACTCCTATCGGCGTTGTGGCGTCCCATGATTCGACCAGAATTTATAAACCACTCAACAGACAAGCCAACACAATATAAAACAATTTTTTATATCAACATACAAATATGCTCTGTCATATATATACACTCAACTCATTCTAGGTTACTACTGACCCTATCTCTAATGGGTAAACCCCCATCAAAGCCTAGGTGTTCACTAAACCTAATCTCTGATACCAACTGTAACAACCAGCAAATCCATACTATCCGAGCTGACTAATACAACATACGCCCAACTCAAATAATACAGAAATACGAGTCATTAGGGTTAAAGAAAATAGAAAAGATAGAAGAAGAACAGAAATGACAATACAGAATCTCACAGCGGAATGAATAAAATATATTATATAACATAACTTTGGAATACAAATCTTTTTTGTACATATATACATACCATCATCAGAGTACAACATAACATTTGATATCGCGGAAATAACTATGGATAACTGACGGTGAAGCCTCCTGCTTTAAGCTCCTCCAAGTGTAACTATAAAAGCCTGAAACACTTGACTGCCCGTATAAATTTGGGCACCAAAGAGTTTAGGAAAAACAAAACAAAATAAATTCTGGGTCAGTCATGGGACTGGTGTCCAACCATGTGGTTTAATTTCAAAAAAAATCTTTTGAAAAAAAAAGGATAATAGTAAGACCAGCCCACACATAAACACGGACGGTTTTTACCTTACTATAACCCAAATCATTTTTGATATCAAAATCCAGTGATATTATACTAATGTCTAATCAAATAAATAACCAAATAGTGGAACGCTTGCATCTCACGCTCTACATACATAGTATAAAATCAAAAACCGCAAGGCGCTTATTGGAGATTGGATTCCGACTATAACAAGGTATAGGACCTCCTTCCGATAGTGTATCTCTAGAGGGGAATACACTGGGTTCAACAAGAACGTCTTGCAACACGACCCACACATGACCGACCACTCATTTTGCTTGAGTGTATCAAATGTATATCACTAACGGTTGGGCTCAAACCACCGTTTCCCGAAAAGGGACAACATCGAAATAGATTAAAGAAGTAAAAGGAATTTCTCTAGATAGGTGATTATACACCCTAATGGGAGCGACCCACATAGCCATGCTGCCTACCCGATTTTTGTCATCTCCCGGTTGTGAGGCTTGAGGCTACATCTATCTTTTAGAACATATGGCCACCATACACTTTAAATGTCACATCGTCAAACCTGTCAAATCACTAGCTGATCTTCTCAAATATATTACGGGTATAAAAGCTAAGAGAAACGAATTTCTCCGCCACCAGACGTAATATCTTGAAAAGATCGTTTTATGTGACCGTTAGGAATACTCTGTCAGACATTCGTTCATACAAGTTGTCCTGGGACTAGACAAACAGAGCTTCTCTTGCATTTTTACTCCGCCTTCGATTATCTTCAATATAATCTAATTCGCAATGCCTATGCCTATACGGAGTGGTTTTCGGATATTAAATCCAACCGGTCTCTCCGTATTGACAACGATGGTAAAAATCTTTGATAGCCGGTGTTTTAACTATCAAAGGAAAAATAAACATCCATCAAACAAATTTCACAATCACTGGCCCTTTCTAATATTTTATATTAAATTCATTTTCTTAGCGAATTCTATATATATCATTATATCGATTTATATTATCAAAATTTCTTAAAAATATTCTAACTCCTTAAATTTTCGGACATAACCTCCTTTGTACCGGCAAATAGTTCAAACCTCAACTCGCCTCTCTAGGCCCTTTCCATTCAAAAAGAAAATTAAAAAGCTAAGTGGCTTGCCAATTCGGCGCATAAAACCTCATATGTAAATTTAAACATGTATCCTTTTGTCGGGCACTTAAATTAAAATCTTCATATTCTTCATATTTTCCATCCCATACCTGTTTGACATATATACGCCCATTTCCAATTCATTTCAATCAATTAAACCCTTTTTACCAAAATTCGCTAACCACTTCCTTAACTAACTCTTTTTGCCTAACGCTCTTTTAATTTGAATATATCACATTCCAGTATTTTTGTATTCTCTTATACGCAATTTAAACTAAATCTCCTTGCTCACTTCTAATTTCTAATCCAAGTTTTATATTCGAATTTCCGATCTTGCTTTACAAATTCAATTCATTTAAAATAGGTTAAATTCGAATCAAAAATCTATTAACTAATCCCAGTTGAAATTAGCTAATCTCATTCGATAAATAAAAATTTGATTTTTATACAAAAAAAAACACTTCATATATTCCACTTGAGTTCATATTTAATTTATAACTCAAATCTGGATTTATACTACTGGAAATACGGATTTTTTTTCCCAAAAATCCTTTTATTTTATTTATTAAAACAACTTCCACTTGAATTCGATTCTCATTATATTTATTATTATCATATATATATATATATATATATATACACATGTAAATCTATAATCCATTTCATATAAAATTTAATTTTATACAATTTCAATATCTTTTCTAAAAGGAATAATTTTATTTCTATGAATTCGACATTGCTGAATTCAAATCATAATTCCATGTGGATATATTTAAATACAGTTTACATTCCGAACATCGGAATAAATTCCATCGTTTCTTCTTGAAACGATTTCAAAATCACCTTTTAAAATTCATACTTGAATTAAAATTTCAACTTATCCAACAACAGTATTTTTCTCTTATTTACAAATATCATTTATAAATTTCGCTTCTTGTTTGAGTATTAAAACAAGCTTTCGATTTCAAATTCCATTTGGAATCTAATTTCCATTTCGAAAAATAAAGTTTCCCATTTTAAATTCATATTTAAATTTGAAATTTAGTATTATCAAATGATAATATTTCTTTCTATTTATAAACCTCGTTTATAAATAACATTTCTTGTTTTAATATTTAAAACCAATTTTTGATTTCAAAGTCCATTTCTACTTTCGGAAAATAAATCCCCTTTTCCAAATTAACACTTGAGTTTCCATTTCTATAATGATAATTTTCTATCTAATCATACACCTTGTTTAAAAATTCGACTTCTTGTTTATATTTTCTAATCCATTCAAAATTCAATTTCTATTCGGAAAAAAATATTTTCCCTTTTTAAATCTAAAAATCCCTTTTATGATATTTTTAAATATAAATCTCTAGGGCCAGCGATATTTAAATACGCAAATAAGAAAACCATCAATCCAATCCAACACATCAAACACATTTAAACATGTAAACATTAATAAATAAATTTAAGGAATCCAGTTGGATCCCTCCAACCTGTTTTCCCTGCATCCACAAATATTAGTCAACAAAAATAATACCAATCCTTCTTCAAGGCAGGATATCGCGGTATAAAAGGGGATCCACTTATATATCGTGGGCGTAGGGTCATCCGCTAATGATACTCCGGGCATCCGCTAAAGGTACTGCGGGAAATGTCCAATATATATAATTAAAGCGACAACCACCAAGCCTAAATAACTAATATATATGACCATAGTAATTCAATAATTCATGCAAGCATCCAAACAACCAAGAATTTTTTTTAACGATAAAAATAAAACTTTGAGTGAGATTTACTCACCTTGATTTTTCCCTTCGTTGAATATCCTGTTAAGTCCATATTTTCGACTACGGATTAACCCGAGTTGTTACGAACGAATCAATGTTGTACCTACAAAAAATTATTTATTTTACTTAATGATTAAACTATTTATTCGTTTTAGATTACTAACATAATAAATTAATTATGAATTTAAATTTTGTTAAAAACATATACCTTGCTCGCCCTCGATCAAACACTACATTGTCTTTCTACCCATTGCCATCGGCCGATACTAGTTGTTGATCAGCATTTTCCACTGTCTCACTCATCAGCACTCAATATCTTTAATCTAACAGACCCTAAAATACTAGGCACATTCCTCTTTGATATTTCTTTAAACACGTTCCTACTGATTTACATTCCCATTCATCACCAGGCTGCTATAGCACTACCCCGTTCGACCAAACACTACTGCATACTCCTGCTATAGTCACCAAAATCCACAGTACTACTATCTAGAAAACTCTCAATAAACCACTGCAGAGTTCCAATCCCTCCATCAATTCAACCATCCAACTCGCACCATCAAAGCCCAACAGACCGACCCCTCCCCCCCACTTCAAACATCCACTATCGCATTCCAATTTAACAGGGTTCATCACCAGAAAAATCAAACTCCATCATAACTGAACTCCTCCAGTATCGCACTGACACCGTACCTTCATCTTCCAAAACTACCTCCTATTTCCGCAACGTCTTCCTCAAAATCGCACACTGCTCACACCCAAAAATCGAACTCCACTATCGGTTCAGCAATGCAGCTCTTTCCTATCGCGAGTTGATTCATGCCCTCAGATCGACCTTCAGGGATTTACATTGTCTTCGATTGAGGTTTTGATTTCGAAGGAATGGGGTTTATGTTGATTTCGAATTAGAAACAAATGGGGCGGCTTTGAATTGCCGAGGTTATCGATTCACTGGCAGGAACGGGGAAATGAACTTAATACTTTTTCGTGGGTTACAGAATGAGGTACGATGGTTTTATTTGGATTATAAAAGGCAGTGACAATTTTTTTTTGTTTTGCTGAAGCTTTTGATTTTTAAGTTTACAGAGAACAAATTAAGAGAAATTGGGGACGGTCATCGCGATGTATTTATCAACGAGGGGAGGAACATTCGTACGCTAAAATTAATTCTTGGTTGGGTACGTACATAACATATCCTTTATTTTATTTAAAAAGATTTTCTATTAAATTTGATTTAAAGAGATTTTCACTTTATTTTGAACAGATATTGATTTGATCTTGTGCGTATCCATTAAAATAATATCGGGGTTCATAACTCGACATCAGAAACCGCTATTTTAACCTACCGACCAATGTTTCAATGCAATTACACTATTCTGGACTCAACATAATAGACTATAAAATTTAATTTGAACGTATATATAAAATAACCATATTAAATTGACATAAAATAATTTAAATTCAACACAAATAAATTCTTTGAAAATAAATTATTATTATTATCTTCTATACTCAAATATGATTTATATTAATTATTTGAACTGTTTCGATTCAGTTTTAAATTTGAATTCAATTATTATCGTTTTCGTATTACGATGATCCGATATATTCGATACTAAATCGAAATTGATTTTTATATCGATAACTTAATATAAAAATTCATTTATATTATCAACTCAATATTTAAAACGATATAAAATATTTAAAATTAATCGACCAAAAATACGGGTCGTTACATAGATATATTAAGGGACCACGTCGTATAACACGGAACGGGTTTAACCCCAAGAATACCAGTGCATAAAACATAAAGCGCAATGCTAAATAGAAAAATGAAGCTATTATAAGACTCAGGTCCCATCACACAATGAACGCGGTCGAGGATAGAGTTTTACCTTATAATAGCCAAAAATGCTTAGTACACGAAACTTCATATTTTATTATGACTATAAGTGAAGAAATCAATTTCATATATAAATGTATCAATCATAGGCGGCGTAGGTACCATAATATTACGTTGCCAAATATATATTTACAACTAAAATCGTGAAATCACGTATTGGAAAGTGGGTTTCCATCTATGAACCGAGGCAAGGGATCATCCTCACCGATTTCGAGACACTCTAGCAAATGTCTCAGGATTACACACCGCGGGGCAACCCTTGAATCTTCATGGCAGGTCATCCATCGATGATTAATTATACCATAAACTATACGTTAGCCATATCTATCGAACCTCTAAAATGGTCAGCATATCAACCATATCATCCACCGATCCCATAGTGACCGATATATCCATCGATCCCGTAGTGACCAATACATCCGAGGCGCCTCTCTATCCATCAAGTAATAACAAGAAACATCCACATGAGTAAACAGTCTGGGCTCCATACCACGACGTTACTCATAGCTAGAACTAACATATGTCCATTTCCATGCAGTCACTATCCCATTTTTGGTTCATACTAGGTGTGAAGCTTGCAAATTAACGCTACACAAAGCTATGCTACTTAAAGTCGTGCTTTGATCATCAACCACAAGACTCTGCTTTTCAATAGAAGCCTTGATCATTTGCATCTCAGCATGCCACACAAGCAATTCACGCCATGCGATTGATATATATCGATATATAACCTCTGAGCTCGTACGTCTTAGAGAAAGGTGTTAAGCAAGAGAATAAATTCTCCACCACCAAACAGATATATATTTAATAGAGATCAATCAACACAGAATAAAATCCAATGTCAGACACATATCCATTTACAAGTTCGTTCTGGGTCTGAACGAAACCGGAGGCACCTTATTCCTCGTCCCATATGTCTAATACAGGAGAGAGGTCCTCGCATATTCAGTCGATCTCCAAGTACGTGTGGACGATCACCACTTATTACCTTGTCTTGGGTGTACAGCCCAATCAAGACATCAGTAGTCATCCAAACAATGTGAAGACCTCCGGTCTTCAACCATCGTCTTCATCGTTGACTTATCGCCGAATCAGCTATTCAGAATGGGTACAAACCCGGCCTTTCCGAATAACCCGTGCATATTATAATCAAGTGATATAAACACACAACATACGCCTCATTCCAATCCGGAATATTCTTTTATTCAAATATTCTTTTCATGATTTTAAACCAAATTAAGGTTTTTCGAAATAGTCAGGATTAGCGAACCTTACCGAAGTAATCATTTATTTTATTTCCCAATCCCAACCTATTCATCCCATGGAGCAAAACTGGTGATACTCCATATCTAACACCACAGTGTTATCGGTAAAAATTAATTACCATTTCACGTTTATAGATTTAACTATCGCCTGGAGAAAAACTGGTGATACTCCATTCTCGATCATTACCCAAATTTGATAATTTAAATTATCACATTCACATTTCAATCTAATTAAAGATTCACTAAAACTTTACTTAGTTTTAATCTTCCTAAAAATCAATATTGATGATTATTTAACTTTGGGAAATCAAACATGCCACATCGACAATCTACACCGTACTACTGATTTCTGCATATATAACCTCTAAGCTCATACGTCTTAGAGAAGGGTGTTAAGCAAGAGAATAAATTCTCCACCACCAAATAGATATATATTCAACGGAGATCAACCATACAGTTTGAAATACAATGATAGACATGTAATCCTGCCTTTAACTGGGTTAAAGAACCAATGTCATTTAAAATACAGTTCACGATAAACCAAAAATCACATTCCACTAATTATGAAATCTTCACGGAAAATAGATCAATATATATTTGATATCAATTTCCGTATCCGACTAATAATATAAATGGAATAACGACAAAGCCTTTTAAATTCCACATATATTAACAGTCTTCCTCCACAGAAACTCACTTCGATTATTACCAAATCAAATTCCATTCCATTCCAATTTATTTTATTAAATTGGAAAACTTTACTTTGGAAAATTTCCATTAAATCTTAATAAAAAGATTTATGAATTCCAAATCACATTTCATTGTTAATTGGGTTAAAGAACAAGTGTTATTTAAAGCGCAGTTCACGATAAACCCAAAAATCCAATTTCAATTCAGTTATTCCAATTAAATATTAATTAATTGGTAAACTTCACTAAATCTTAATTAAAGTATTTATTCTTTTCTCTACTGGGTTTAAGAACACTGTTATTAAAGACACCATTCATGACAAACCAATCCAATTTGATATTAAATACAAGGATCTAAATAGAAATTATATCGGCTTATATTCAATACCAAATTCTGAAACCAACGGATATCGTATTGAGAATAACAATATCTGTATCTTCCAAATTCCTCAACAATATCCATATAATCACGGAATCTAATACTGAAATATTCCAAAGATTATTTCCATTCCAAACCATTCTAATTTATTTATTGGAAATTTTCTAGTTATATTAAAACCCTTTCTCAAATCCAATTTATTTACTTAAAAATTATTGGATTTCAAATCTAGTTAATAACTAGTTCATTTAGATAAAAATATATTTTTATCTTTACAAACATGGAATTTTTCACCCAAATTATTTCCAAGTCATTTATTATGATTTTACACAAATTGTTAATATTTTATTAAGGCCCTTTTAGTCGATTTCCATAAACGGTCATCGAACTGCACTTACAGCGACCTTTTTCAAATTTGATTTGGATATAATTCCAAATCCAACCGTTAGATTTCAAATCTCTTATATTCATTGGAAAGCACTTTTCGACACGAACCCAACAGTTCCGATTTTGGGAGAATCTGATAGTCGAATCTCTCGTAACGTCAATTCGAAGTCAATGGTTGAAACTCGCGAACGGTCGCTGCGCTGCGCGTTCTATTCAAGCCATTTAATATATATAATATATATATTATGCATATTTCATCGATTTCCATTTAAAACGTATTTTATAAATCATTTTAAATTCATTTTAAAAATGATTCCAACTTCATTTTCAATTTTAAATCAAAATTGAATACTTCTTATTATTATAATATATAAATGATAATATTTTCAAAATATCTGATTTTGAAATCATTTCCTTTTCGATATTCATTATAAAAATGAATAAAATCGATATAAATATCGTTCGCGTCAAAATGGCGCAAATCTAACCAATACGGTTTCGCATATTTCAGTATTTTCGCGTCCATCCAAAACCAGACATTAAAATAAGATTTTAATCCTTTACTGAATATTATTTTAAATATTCTTTATTTTAAAATATTCGTTATTTTAAAATATTAGTTTTTTTCAAATTGGAATCAGACACAATCAATTACCATATAATGTTACTTATATGATTTCACACGTCGTATGTATACAACAATAATGATAAACAATCAACCATCATCCAGAGTGCACTACACAACTGCATAAACATTAAATATAAATAATTAACGCTTACAATAGTCTATCAACTAATCGATTGACATACAACTAAACAATTGGGATTAGTCTATGTCAAATATCATCCCAATACTCGTGTGGGGTTTCAATCAACACACAGATTTAATTTGTGCAGTTGGGTGATGTGTAAAATATATCGTCCCAATCAATATCAATCAAATGAGTGTACATAAAAAAATCGACCGATTTGTAAATGAATATTTATTTTTAGTTCTGGAGAATTTTATGTCGTTCATATATACGTTGAAAATTATATTTTTATCGATAAAATATTTTATTCAACACATGAATATTTTATTTAGTTCATTTATACAATAAGAATGACATTTTTATCGTTCTAACATATTCTAGAAAATTTTGGCAGCATAATGGCACGATACTAGAACCAGAATAAGGTATAGCCTTATCCCTCGCCTAATACTAGCTCGTGCCATACACATACCAATTCTAATCAATTCAACTCACATCCCAAACTAAATTCAAACAAATAAATCAATCAAAGCAAACAACCAAACATCCGTGGTTTCAGTCAAAGGTGTCGGGTGCTATTAAGCACCGTCTGCATCCTAGTATATATTTAACTGTAAACAAAATTAAAATGAGAAGTTCTCACCTTGGGTTTCCACTCCGCCATTCTTTAATTGAACAGTTTGGACTCTGTTCGCTTCTAGTCGGTTCCATCGCAATCTGTTTTCAAGCGGTTTATATTAAAAATCACATTTTTAATACAATGCTATTTATTTAAAAATCACAATTTTATTCTGCTACTATATAAAAAAAATCACATTTTTTATTCTAACGTTATATATATATAAATCACATTTTTATAACGCTATGTATATATTAAAAATCATATTTTTATATGGCTATTATATATATAAAAATCATAATTTTACATCGCTATTACATATATAAAAATCATATTTTTATATAAGTAAAAACTGAATCCTCATATAATTAAAAATCGAGTCTTTATATAATTAAAAATCGTATCTTTATATAATTAAAAATCGTATCTTTACAGTGTTAAAAATCATATCTTTTTATAGCGTTAAAAATCATATCTTTTTATTCCAATGCTAAGATATATAAAAATCCATTTTTAAAACGATGTTATTTCTTTCAAAAATAACATCTTTAAATCAAATCTATATATATATATATATATATATATATTCAGTTTTCAAAACCATGCTATTTTTAGATTTAAAACAATGCTCTTTCTACATAAAAATTGATTTAAAACCTTTTTAAAATTAATTACATTAAATAAAAATAAATAAATAAGACTTACAGTTGGATGTGGGCTGAGGGGGTGGCGGGGGTCCCTCTGGCGGTTGGAGGACGATGTAGGAGGCGCCGGCAGGGCCCACATTGGCCGAAGGAGCGAGGTTTGGGTGAAAAAGGGGGTTTGGGGCGCGGTTTTCAACGGAGAAAGGGGGAAGGCGAATCGGAGGAGGGGAGAGGGAAGCGCCTGAGGCGGCGGCAGGTTGGTCAGCTCCGGTGGCGGCGCGTTCTGGTTATGGGGAGGAAGGCGACGGGAAAAGGGGTTGCGTTCTTTTTTTTTCTCTTTTTTATCTTAAATGACGGTTGACAGAGAGTGAAGGAGATAAGGGCTTTGACCCCATATAATATATATATACATATATATTATTTTATTTTCAAAAAGTAACTTTTTTATTCGAACTCCAAATCGAACCCAACGACTGTCGCCCCTAGCTAAATAACCCCATTCCGAACACAATGCGATATGTCCAGTAAGCCAATTCGACTGTTTTGATCATTTTTTGTTAAAATTAAAATATAAATTAATGCAATATTCAAAATTGATTTCAACGTACATTTTAATTTACTGGGTCCACATACTGACTCCAAAAATCCCAGAAAAATAAATCTAGCTATATTTTGACGATACAGTCCTAACAAAACTAATTTCGTCGAATTTGTAGGCCGTTTGAAAAATGGTCAATTTCCGGTCGATCCGATTCAACTGAAATTAACCAAACGCGTTTTCTTTTGCCACGCTCACATATTAATTCCAAAAATTATGAAAATTGGAACCTAGCAATAATTTGAGATTTTGGATCCAAAAAAAGTGGTTTCGTCAAAAATAGAGATCGTTTGCAAAATGGCTGTTTTTAAGGGCTATATATTATATAAAATATATATAAATTCCATAGCGACTATTCTGAATTTTAAACAGGACATAACTTTCAGTTTATAAAGCAAAATCTCAATCTTTCACATCCATTAGAAAGATATGATTAAACAGATTCAAATATTTTTGGTTTCACTGAAATCTGATTTATATTGAATCATGTACATTCATTTGAAATTTAAAATCGAATTTTCAAACTACCGCGCCATTTCAAGCTCGTTTTATAATTAAAATAAATTTATTCATTCTAACTTCGATTTAAATAAATTTTTAGTCGTTATTATTTAAAATAAATCATTTTAAATATTCAAAATCCATTAAAATAACTAAAATAAAAACTTTAAATTGGTTCTGATTTTTCAGGTTGTTAAAGTTTTTCTTCCATTGTCATGAACCATATATTCACATCTTCCAGAATTTGACGATGAGATCTGCTCTATTGTGACGGGTACGTTTTTGTGATCAGCATAGTATATTCATTTGCTGAGTTTGAAGATTGTACAAGAAAGACATTGATGATTAAGTGGTTTATCCATCTTGGCACCAAAAATTTGAATTTGAATTTGAATGAATGGACACTTCAACTACTATAAATAGGCACAAAAGTCATGTCCCTTCGTAAACTTTTCTCCTCTTCTCGTTTTTCACTTTCAATTAAACTTCCGGAGGACATAACTTCTTCGTTTCTTAACAGAATTAGACAAAACCAGCGACAAATCGAAGAAGAATTCAAGTGCTACAATCTAGTAACAGTTTGGGGATAAATTTGGATGGTATTAGGGTGTAGCAAGTCGAAACAGCAGAAGAGATATAAGAAATCCTGTACACAATTTTCAGTTTAGCATAGCCAACTTCAAATAGTCATATCTCACTCATTTTTGATCAGAATTTGATGATCTATCCATCAAAACGACTGCAAGAACAATAACTACAATTTGGAAAAGGATTTGGGACAAAATAGTCTAATCTGTGGATGCAGTTTGAAGATAATCATTGGCAGTTTTGGTTTCCTTCTCTCTTTATCCACCAAAACTTCATTTGATCATTACTTGGTTAATTCTTGACAGATTTACATGAAACCAGTGACATTACGAAGCTAAGTTGTAGATGAAAATCCAAAGTTGTAAATTGATTTGGTACCCATTTCTTTGTTGATTTATTATATATTCATTTCTTACTCTTGATGTCGTTTCACCATTTGTCCATCACAATTTGAATTCTCAACAGCAATATAACACATTATTTCAGAATTTGAATTTTGAACAGCTATGTCACCCATCTTTTCAAATTTTGAATTTCCAATAGCCATATAACACATCTTTTCCTACAAACAACATACCTTTTCAAGGAGTCAAGTGACTTTTCAAAATAACTAACTGTAATTTGAAATAATAACATCATGATGATTCTATGATATATTCATTTAAACTTTTCAAGAAATCACACCATCATAACTTGATTTTTCCAATAAAATTGAATGCAGACTCATCTAATACTGATGCAAGGCATGAATTTAAACTAATGTTATAAATCATTTCAAAAATTTCCATTTAATATTTTCAAAAATCAGATTATGAACTTTTTGAAAAACGTTGCTCCGATACCAGTTGTTAGGGAATGTGGAATGGATCTTAAGGCAAAACAACAAACACTAGAGGGGAATGAATAGTGTTTTCAAGGAATTTAAAATAATCCAAAGCTAATATGATTTACTATATGAATAACACACCACATAGATAATCACAGGCACATAATCAAACATGAACACAGAAATAAACAAAACAAAATGCAGAAAAGGAAAGAACACACCAGATTCTATACTGGTTCAGATTGCTCCTACGTCCAGTCCCACGCAACGCTGGATTGCGCAAAGTTTTATTTCTAGATCAAAATCTCAGTACAATCCCCTTATTTCATGGCTACAAGGTTAACACCATTTCCACCACCCTTGATTTCCCAGCTACAAGGATAACACTATTTCCTTCCTTGATTTCACGGCTACAAGGAACACACCATTTTCAAACTATCCCAAAACAATCCCAAATGATTACAACAGCCTTATAACTCCTCAATAACACTTCGATTCAGAGAGTAATGAGTAGAGAGTGAGAAGATAAGTAGTTTTATGTATTTATAATATAAATCAGCAAAGTATAAGTGTAGAAATCATAAAAATATGAAATAATAACAAAGGAAGGAAAAAGGACGAAGATAGAGAAGAAGAATGGTTAAAAAAATCGAAATCAACCCCTAATTATAAGATTTAAAAGGTTGCAACGCTTCTGGAACGTTACAAATGGTGAAAAGACACTTCCTTTCAAAACTGAAAATTATGATAGTTGTACGTCGACATCCTCACATATGTATGTCGATATATGTGTTTGAAAATTTGAAATTTGAATATTTTTCAAGTGTTTTAATATATATATATATATATATAATTCTGGAAATTCTTGAATTAAACATAGTGATATAAATAAGTATTATAAAGTAGAAAATCATATTAAATCATAAATATAAACTATATAAACATATTTATAAAATTATAAAGTTTAAAACTATATAAATATAAAATTATAAAAGTGTATAACTATATAAATATATATAAACTAATAAGCTTTGAAACTCAAGTTTAAAATCAAAAGAAAGATACAAAAAAATTAAAATTGGAATTTGAGTTTTGAAAATAGAATTTGAAATTTGAAAATCAAAATTTGAATTTGAACCTAGAGTGCTATTCAGAGTCTTACATAAACTAGACTCTATTACTATATTTATCTTGAACTCTTGATTTCTTGATTACTCATGAGTCTTGAATCTTCTCGGAATTCTGAATCTCATGAATCTCTAAAAGTATACAGTCTTCAGTATTAATTCCTGTATATAACTCCTGCATATATGTGTGTATATATATTCTAGATAGAGATGTTAGTATATATTTTATAATCGATTAATATTGAAATAAAGTTGTTGTCATGAAAATTCCATTCTCCGACATAATGAGCTTTTACCCCATAAGCTAAAGCTTTGATAAACCAAAGCTCTGATTCCAATTGTAGCGACCCGCCATTTTGACCGTGCCGAATTGAGAAAACATGTCAAATTCAATCTGTTCCAAATGACAGATTGTTATTAGCTTATGAAGTAAATAGAATAAATCACAGATCACAGACACAGGGCAATATAATATCTCACAGTGGAAAATACATAATACAATAGTTGCTCATGAAGCTACTATATAAAATTTTACAATAGAGTTTACATAAGCAATACAGCGGAAGTCTAATACAACAACCACTGGTACACAAACATATGATAACTATCTGAAATAAAAATGAAAGGAATAACTGGATGAATGGAACAACTGATCCATAGGTAGATACAAGATGAACGAATCCCAATATAAGCTCCAAGAGTGAATCTTGAAAGCTATTATACTTGATCTGACCCGAGTAATAATGCAAAAACAAAACAACTCGGATCAGGACTAACATTCTCACGGAAGTAAATCAACTCAAATGAAATGTTCAATGAAATGCATCAGTTACTCAAAGGATGTTTGGGATTTCCATCCTTTAAGAATCCGTTAAAATAATATCATATAATACAATACGCTATTATACTGGTATCTATTATTATATATACTATTGAAAATAACGTGATCGGGATTACATTTTTACCCTTACACCATTTATACGTTGTCGTAAACATTGCATATAAAACACCAGTAAGTCATCAGTGGAAAGGAATGCACCACTATTCGACAATGTTAAATCAAAATCATATGGGGTTCGATCAGGATAAATATGGCAAGGCATCGAGGCAATACCCATCAGTAGGATTCTATCGGATTGCGGACCCAAGCTGGTGGTAATGCATAGTCACGACTACCGCCCATCCCAGACAATACTCCCAAATTCAAAGGTGCCAAAATCGGTCATAAAGTAATATATATATATATATATATATATGGTATCGAAGAAACATGCCTGCTAAGAGTAACTAACTCACATTGGTCTGGGTATGACCCCTGTTTTAGTCATTTCAATTATGACCCAAAGATCAAGGATATCCGTCATCGTTCTCTTTCTTCAAATCCAGTAATCGCCTCCAATCATACTACTTTAATCTAGATTCTCCACCACGTGCACAGTTGTTAAAGTGGTTTTGGGTATTGGCAGAGAGTATGACAATAACCGATCCCGGTCTCTTTAACAACCAAACGTTTACATTTTTCACACCGTGATCATTTGGTAATCACTTTAAAAATAATCTATATGGAATCTCATATTCAAATTTGAAATCAAAATTAAATATCTAACTTCGAGTATATTTTAGTTTGAAATCGTCAAATTCCAAGTTCAGATAATGCATATAATCCAATTTCACTTTTAAGAATTCATTTTAAGTTGATTCATAAAAATCCCACATTTTGCTTCAAATTCAATTTATACAATTCAAATCAAATCTTATTTCAATTCAAACAATTTATATCATATTTTATAATTCAAATTCATTACTTCTAGCTTCAACTCATATAATTTAAAATCATTCTTATAATTCGATTCACAAATTTCTTAATTCATATCAAATTGTTTTATATAATCAATTCCATACATAAAAAAATTATATATTCAAATTCACATTCAGTCACTTTATAATCCAATTCATTTTATATCAAATTTAAATTCAAATTTATTTCCTTCTATTTAGAAATTCTAGTTAAAAATCAATTTACACTTCAAGTTCATTTCTTATAAAAGTTTATCTTTAAACCAGTTCAAATTCATATCTCACATGAGTTCATATGTTAAATCCAATATCAATATTTAAATTTAAATCTTTAAACCATAAATTTAAATCTCAAATACTTATCTTATCCGTCTTTAAGTTTATTATTGAACTTAATAAAATATATTAAAATTAAACCTTGAAAAATAGATTTATATACATATATAAGTTTTATAAGTTATAAAAATAACTTTTTAAAGTTATTATTATAATATATTAGATTACCGTATAAAATACTATTATTATTATCTTTATTAAATTATATAGTTTAAAATAAATAAAATTATAAGTAAAAATCTTAAATATATACTTAAATCCACATTTTCTCGTAAAAATACTTTGAAACATATAATTTAAAATTTACAAAATTTAGGTTGTAAAATCTTTAAATTAAAAAAAACATATATGTATAAAATCTTAAGTTATTGTTTAAATCAAAATTTCCAAATCACTTTACTTAAGAAAACATGACCAACGGTGTCCGTATATAATTTTCTACCCTATGGTCAAGTGATACGGATATTTATCATTCCAATCAGCAATTTATAATTTTACGGGTATACATCATTTCAACCCGTAATCCCAAATTCAGTAAAATATGTTCAGGTCTATCATTTCAACCTATAACTATTTTCCCCTACTCTAATGTCCATTCGGGTATGTATCATTTCATCCTATAGTTATTTTCTAAAACTATGGAAATCAGCAACATAAATAAATCATCACATAGCAATATTATCACATCACAAATCATATATCATCAGTGCACCTACGTGTCATACGTATATATATATATATATACACATATATTGTGTCATATATTATAAGTATATATATCAAATAAAATGATTTCTACTAGCTATTCTATACATTTCACCACAATTCATTTATGTTAAATTTAACATCCATGAAACAATGTAAGTCAAGTGTGAGATAAACTCATCTTTTGTGGCAAATAATGGAGACAGCAAACGGATTGGCACAAAATGAAACGATGAATTCCAAGCACAACTCAGAATGGATTCAATCATGGTAACCACTCAATATATATATATATATATATATATATATATATATTACTTTATAAGAAGATGTTAGATGATTTCTCAACGGATTGGTACGGTTGTTGGGTTTTTGGGATGGTTTTCGAACTCAACACCAAACATGAATAAAAAACACAATTTTTAAAAATAATAATAATATATTTATATATATATATATTCACATAGTAAAATTATAATATATATATTTAAAATCAACACAACGCTAAACACACACATTGAAACCATATACACATATATACATATATTTAAAATCAACACACATACCGAAGACACATACTCACACCCTCACTATACACACAGATTGTAACACACACGCACATACAACACTAACCAATATAAGATTAAACATACACACGTGTTTCATATTTAAACAAGACATAGGAATAAAATTTAAGTTACAAAATATACAGGGTATGTATTAAAAGGGAGTGCTTCAAGATTACAAACAAACAAGTAGGATATAAATTTAAAATAGCCTAGGAAAATGAAAATTGTTATGGAGCAAACATATAAAATATATATATTATTATCATATGCAAGAAAGAAAAAAAAACACCCATACTCACACACAACGCACGCCAGGAAAAAAACACACAGCCCATACACACAACACAAATCATACCCCCATGTATATACTCAAGCAGTCTTAAGGAGGAAGATGGCTTCAGGTGTCTCTTTTAATGGGTTTGGGTCAGCTCGGGCAGAGGGTCGGCAGTAGGGGTTTTGGTTGGTCAGTAAGGTGGAGCAGCGGGTTTTGGTGACGATAGTCGGAGGGCGGAGGCATGGGAAAGGGGAGTATGTATGAGTGCTTAGTGGAAGGAATTTGGGCAAAAGCAAATGTATGCATGAAATTTGATAGCTGGAGCGTGAATAAAAGAGAAGAGGAAAATGTAGGATGTATGATACAGGCGCCAATATTGAATGGGGAAGCTTATGCCATTTTTGTTGAAATGGTGTGTTGAGATTTAGAAGAGATGGCTTTAGTTCTGAAATGGAATGGAATGCACGCATGAAAATATATGCTCCGGCCAGAGAAGATGAAAGGAAAAAGGACAAATGGTTGCAAACAAAACAGTGACCAGTTAGGAAATTTAAATGGATGGCTTTTGGAATTATCTATACTATACTATTAAAGCTGAGTTGTTTTTAGATGGCTCTCAAGCCCCTTTTAATTTCTATTAGGAGTCATTCTAGGCGTGACACGTGTAATGTTCACTGAATCGCCTCACATTTTCCCGTATAGGATTATCTTTCGCATTTTTACTATTCGCATTCTCAACCACCGTTTTGCTCCCCCTAGTGTGTCGTTCCCCTTCCTCTTGCCTTGCCCCTTTTCTGCCATGAAAGCATCTCAAATTGCTTAATCGCACAGCTAATTTGTTGTGGTAATCTCGACCATTTCAATTTCTTCTGTCCTTATTCCTCTCTCTCTCTCTCTCTCTCTCTTTGTTACTCTATTGACCACCGTAAACCTAATCGTCCATTAGTCTATCAAATCGGCTTCGACTTCATTTATTACGTCTTCTTCCTAAAAGTCCACTGAACTCTAATCCTGTAACCATCACTAATCGCCTCTCCTCGTGGAGCCGACAGGAAACTTCGGTCGTAAAGCGAAGTAGGTATAACAATGTTTTTTAAATTTAGCTATTTGTTTTAAATTTAGGTTTCTAAACATTATCGATGGCTGTTTCTTTTGTTTTGGGTATTCTCTTAGGGTAGAAAATGCTTTTACCTGTGGTATGTATTATGCTACCTGTTTTCCATGTAAAAGTACTCCTGTTATACATATTGCTGGTTTTAATCACTTAAAATTGCCTCTAATTTATGGCAACTAGCCTTATTTTATGGCTTTTGAATTGCTGCAAATGCTATTCTTAAGTCATGGTGAATTTTTATAGGTGCGGTAAACAAGGCATACGGTTCATGTCAAGGATAAAAATGGGTAGCATAAACAAAATGAAAGCAATCTGGAGACTAAAGCTGAGTATCCTGCATCAAGAGAACGATATTTGTTGAATCTACGAATTTCTCACAATTAATTAAAGGTAATTTACTTGATTTTTTTGGGGCTTATATATATGATATCATGTGTATGTTTTCCAATGATGTTTAGAAAGTTCAGTTCGTGTCCCTGGCCTGGCATTATAGCTTATGTGATTTTTTTTATATATGATGAGATTAGATAGCAAATGATGTAGGCATAGGTATGGTTACTTTAGTCTTCATTGTTAATAACAGGAGCGCGTAAACAAATTTGAATTTTTGGTCGGACTACAGATTTTCTAAAAATGGACATTATATCCAAAAGGGGATCACAGGTTTGAAGTCCACTAATGATAAAATTCACATTTATTTTTAACTACAATGACGTTTTTGGCCCAGTACTCTCTATGGTATTATATTATGCCATTACTTTCGACATGTTTATTACTTAGTGTACTTACTGATTTAAGAAGCATTGTGCAAAGAAGAATCACTATTATGAAATGTTATAATAATCGGTTAAAACATGGTTGTATAGTAATATTGTTATTGTTTTATCTTCTTTGATTAAATATTGATGAATAAATTTATCAGTTCTGTCTTTATGTTGTACATTGTTCTGAATTTGTTTCTATTTTCTATTTGAAGCTTGATTGGATTGTTATTTAAATACGTGATATTTAGCTGGCAATGAAGATAAAAGAAGCGTAGCCACAAAGCATAAGTGACACCTTAGCAATATTTTGTATGCTATTGAAAGATGTACGTCTGTCTAATGTTTAACATAGTTCTACACGTAGACATCTTTGCACGGTAACATCACAGGTCTTAAAATGAATTCATTTTAATGTTCAAGCTACAAAGGTAAGCAAATATAGTCAGTTAGGATTATAGCTATATTTTACTAATTAATATTATTTCTTTAATCAAAATTTAATTTTAAAGAAACTTCAAACTTATAGTTTATCTTTTGATATATACACAAACACATTTCTGTATTTGTGTTTAATTTTGTGTCCAAATAGCCAGAAACTATATATATA
Organism: Allium sativum; assembly: GCA_030737875.1. Classification (NCBI taxonomy): domain Eukaryota; kingdom Viridiplantae; phylum Streptophyta; class Magnoliopsida; order Asparagales; family Amaryllidaceae; genus Allium; species Allium sativum. The sequence continues at coordinate 412,835,256 of CM060913.1, read as the reverse complement.
TATATATATATATATATTATGACTGAGACTTTATACCGTTTTACTGTCCATATTTGGAAAATATCATGTCATTTCAATGTTATCTCTTAAAGTTGCCCATTTCAGAATGATTAGTTTAAGGAAGTTGACTTTCTGCTTGGGCTTATTGTGTTACTAATTATTTTGTTTAAACAACAATGCTGCTTGAATCTTTTGCAGGATGTTAATATTTTAAGTAGTACAGAATTTTTAGTGTTAAATGTTGTTGTATCTACTCAACTTGAACCTGCATGGAATCTTTTTACAGAGACATTTCATCTATAGAGGCATAAACTGCAACACACTTTCCCACACCTGCAAGAAGGAAAATAAAATGTCCGTCCATTGATCATTGCTAGCAGCAGCAGTCAATGCTACAAGTTTGAGCCATGTTAAGAAAATTTCATGATTGACCAGTGCTTTGTTTTTAAAAAGTTTTGTTTTCAGAACTGTTGCCACTACTTTTCAAGTCAGAGGCTTGGCCAATGATAGTTGACATTTGGTACATCTTTGTTAACGTTCCCACCAAGTTTTCTATTAATGACTAACTTTCAGAAAAAAATTTGAAGCTGTGTTTTTATGTTGATTTTATATGTATGAAGTACTGCAAACAATGCTAGGTCGGACGCTACCACGGAGAGTATCATCGCTGCCATGGAAGTATCATCGGTACCAGGTTAACTTTTGGGCATAATTGTGAAGGTATATATTTTCGAAGGCCTTTTATATGGTAGAATTTACAAATGTTGTTTAAGAATGAATATCGGTGATTAGAAAGCGAATAAAAAAAAGCATAGAGCATCTGAGCTGTATTGGTAAATTCAAGTTGGGTATTTACATATGTACGTTGAATGGTGGTTAATTGTTCAACTTTTATGCTTTGCAAATTCTACTGAGATATTCTATACAATTTCTGTCCTTTTGAGTTATCAAACCAACTCCAATCTCCACTACGTTATGCTTCCATCTATGAATGCTATTATGCTAACCAAAATCAAAGCGGCATTCATTGTACCGTTGTGGCAAGCCACTGTTACTACTCCCTTTTTTTTTTCTTATTCCAGTTATTTCTGGAAATGGTGAGCATTACAATTACAAACTTCTGTTGTATTGTTGTTATAGCATTCTAAGCAGTGGGAATCTTCAAGAAAGTGGTGTCAATCTCCACTCAAAACTTCATATTCGAGTTGCAGCAATGTCGATTGCAACTTGAGGAGTGAGTTTAAGTGGGGATTGTTCTCGCTTTTTTTTAGTGTCATCCCTACATGACAATTTTATTGTCGTTTAAGTATAAAATGACAATCTGATTGTCATTTAAGAATAAAACGACAATTAGATTGCTGATCAACGCCAAATTGGTTTTCTGATTCCTGTCAAACGGCGAACAAGAAACCAATTTTAAGAGCTAAACGGATTTTTTTTTTCCGTTTAGCCCTTTTCTTTTAATTTAAAAAAGGGTAAAATTCCACTCATTGTTGGAACAGTTAGGCTTTTCCATTTTTTTTAATTTGTCCCCGCTAAAAAGATCTCTTAACCCGCTGATAACAATCAACGCTCTTATATTATTTTTACTTCAATTTGATGTTGCAGTGTGAGGTATACTAAATGATATTTATACTGCAATTTATGCAAAGTAAATCTATGGAACAAATAGAATTTAGTAAAAATTTTATTGCAAAAAACTATGGGCATATCGAAGAGGTTGGTAATTTGTAGAATGAGTGATCGAACAACATTCATATTTGATATTTACTAAGTGCACCTGCACAAATTTTACATGGTTAAGTACATTATGTTATAAAAATTACTTAATTAATGCTTTCATTTTAGGATCCATGCTAACTAAGTTTTGATATCCTGACAACCTGGTAGCTATTCTTATTAAATATGCTAATTACATTTTCCATGCATTCCTTGGTCAATGTATAATGAATTTTATGTTAAGTGATTCGGAAAATCAAGTAATTAATCATTTTTTTTTGTTTAAAACAGACCCGTGTGCGTAGCACGGGTTCACACTAGTGTTTATATTATAGTAGTAATAAAAAAAATCATGTTATTCTGTTTGTCGTGTTTGCATCCGTCCTCCTCATTAACTCTTTGTATGCGGTAGCTAAAGACTGGCTTGATATCTTCAATTGATTCAGTCTAATTCGATGCTTTGATAAGTCATACAGCAAGTGAAAGTTTCAGTTCGTCCATTCAGGTATTATTTCCATTTAATTTGACTTTCTATAATCTGACATTTTGTATATTTTGCAAAGCACTGCATTTGTTTTGCAGGAATTTAATACTTATTACTGAACATGTTTTCCAACGGTAAAACTGCATCAAGTGTGTGGTGGTAGCATGAAATAAGGTATTAAACCTACTCACTAGGCATAATTCTGGTATAAGCTATGTGAACTTAAAGTATGAAATAAATGTCTTATATCATAAATTACATATATCCGCTTCCGTCATTTGTTTTAGTGCAACTTCTTCTGTTGTTTGTTTCTGTAAGATTCCTGCCAGTTAAATTTATTGTGAATTATGCAATATACAATGATAGTAGCCTTTTCTATAACAAAACAATTTATTCATAGAAAGTATGCCATAGTTTGTATTGCATGTCTCTCCTGCACAGTTTTGGACTAAACTTTAAGCATATATGTTGCATAAACATTTATATGCCTATTAGAGATATCAGTCATTATTTTGCTTGCATATCAATTTTGCTCATTTACGGATGACCATATAAATATATATTGTGTTAGTTTTATTCACCGATTAGGTGTAAATTTTGGTTACATGCTTATGTTGTTTGCAAGTGTATAATCTGCCAATGTAATTAGTTTTGCTTAATGATTAAGTACGTAGTAATATAAATATGTGTAATGTTTTTCCACCAAAATTTACTGTAGCTGACACCTCATAAATGTGCAAATTTTTTGTTGGTAAGTCAGCATTTAGTGCCTATGTCCGATTAGTGATTAAGGAATGTATTTTTGGCTCAGAATTGTTTACTAACGTTTGAGAAGCCTTTTTCAAAGGATCGGATAAACTTTTATTTAGTTGTCTCTTTTATTGTAATATTACTACTTTCAAAAGATTTACATAAGATAATAACGGATAAATAAGTTTAGTATGAAAGAGAGTTGGTTTCCAATTTGATTGTTTGTACTAAGTGATAAATAAAATGTCATTTGTTTGGAAATATGTAGTGATGAGGACACAACTTAAAGATATACATACTTTGTAATACGTTATTTCACCGCTTCTATTGTTATAACTTCTATGCATCACGTTTTTAATTGATTATGTGCGCGATGCTAATTACAATCAGCCACTTCTAATTAAATACCCATGACGCTAATTACAATCAATCACTTTTGATTATATGCCCCTTTTTTATTGCATATATATTGTACTGGGATTAATTCCCTTAATTATTGTTTTGATTTCATTCAGTTTTATATGTCAAAGAATAAATGGTTATCAAACTTAAGGAGAGAGCTGTAAAGAAGGGAATGCACGAATAGCAAGATCCCATTCTTTAAAAGGTGCTAACTTCGATTTATGTTTCTCTTTTCCCCCTAAAATTGCCTGAAGTATTCTAATTTCAATCGAATACCTTAAGAAAATAACATTGTGCATCCACAAAAGTGACACTATAAGCTTTGTTGTTTATTAAAGAATACCATCAGTTTATAGGGATAAATTAGTCTTTTTTAAATTAAGTAATAGATTCGTTAGTTTCAAATATTTAAGTTTGATAATAGCATGAATCATTCGATATACGAAGGCGTGGTTTTGGGAGTCTTAACTCAATGGAGCATGAAGCCTTTCAATATATAAAAGCATTGTTCTCTGTTTTTGTTTCTTTGTACTGATCAGGTAAAGAGATGTCATTTTAATGATTATTCATTTCCATGTGTACACCAGTAAGAAATGAAGTATATATGTATTATATAGAATACTACATATTAGTTGCAACTGCATTTACATGAAATTTGTAAATGATATAATGGTTTCATTATAAGTTCATTTATCATTGGCTTTTCACCACAAGTTTTTACATCTCATTTTTTTGTTTCTATACTTCATCAAGTTCGAGCATTTTAGTCATTAAAACAACAAAACTGTTCTTACATTATATTTGTAGGAAAGAAGAAAAAAGTGAGTAGATCAACGGTTGATGTGCAAGTGAATACACAAATTAAATGCAGCGAGCTTGGAAACCAGAAATTCATGGTTTTTTGCTGTGATGTAGATATCTCTCCATTTGATGTGACATATACTAAGGGTAAAGATTTCCATTTTTGTCATTTTAAATTTATGAAGTATGTTTATTTTTCTTCTTTGGTTTCTATTCTTCATGTTCCAAATATTTGGAAATGCATTTTCCGTATGATAGGAACTATGATGTAGAAAATAAAATTAGCTAGGATTCTTATTTATAATCATTTTCATTTTAGTCCATCCTTCGTGTGAATTGAAAACATCCTTCGAACTTCTCTTAGACAACCTAGAAAATTGAATGCATGATTGATATAGATTAATTTATGCTTAATATATGAGTATATTATGTAGTTTTTTTTTTTGCTTTTTATTTATCTTAAACCATATAGCTGTATAGTCTTTACAACAAAATTGTTCTTACATTACAAGAAAGAAGAAAATAGTGAGTAAACCAATGGTTAATGGGAAAGTGAATACACACGTGCAGCGAGCTTGGAAACCAAAAATTCATGGTTTTTTGCTGTGACGTAGATATCACTCCATTTGATGTGACATACACTGAAGGTAAAGATTTTCATTTTTTTCATTTCAAATTTATGAATTACACATCTTTTTTTCTTTAGATTCTATTCCTCATGTTCCAAATAGTTGGAAATGCATTTTCCGTATGATAGGAACTATGATGTAGAAAATAAAATTAGCTAGGAATCTTATTCATAATCATTTTCATTTTGGTCCATCCTTAATGTGATATAAAAACATCCTTCTCATTCCTCTTAGACAACCTAGAAAATGAATGCATGATTCATATGGATTAATTTATGCCTAATATATGAGCATATTATGTACCCTTTTTTTTTTTTTTTTGTTTATCTTAAACTATACAGTTGTATATTTTTAAAAACGATTAACATCAGTTGTGCCAAAAATACCACCTGTCTTTCATTCTTCAAAAGTTTGTCTACCACATTTTCTGTTGCAAGACTATTGAAGTTGTTATTAGTTAAACATATTCTGCAGTAGTTCACTCTATACTATCCATCAAAATTATGTCGTTAATAGCTATATATGAGTATGATTCTCCCCGTATTGCTTCCAAATCTGATGCCTATAGAAGAAAAATCAAATTAACTAAAATATTGTGCCATATTTTTAGTAACTATTCGAATTCGCACCAGTGGTTTTTGATGTATACCTATGTCTCATCGGCAGTTCACACATTATACATGCAAGAATATACCACTAAGGCTGATTCATATAGCGTTAAATCATTTTACCTGATTTTGAGTTCCAACATCAACTTCAGTAAGCCAAATGAACACTCCAGTTCCTACGACTATGTCCAAAGTTGACATTATAAGCAACATTAGGATCAATAAAATGTCCCTCCAACCTTATGGACAACTTCCGTTGTAGGATTATCTCTTCAGTTTTTTCAAATATTTATGGGGTATTGACAATGTGTCCTCTGATTTTTTAGAACACTGTATTTGTGAACATACGTATGCTTCTATCCGTCTGACTGGCTTCCTTTTAATATTTTACTGAAAGCATCCTTTCTGAAATATTCTTCAAAAATCCAAATTGGAGGTTTTCATGAGCAACATCCAAACCAAAGACCTGACCTTTATACCTTGACACAAGTGAATTTAATCCTGAGTCGGTTGCGACTAAGATGATTAGAAGGCAAGGAGGTGACCCATTTCATTTGATATTTGGAGTAATCCTACAAAATGTAATGACCTTTGACTTCTGTAACCATTTGAAAATTGTTAACTATCATTATGTTCATTATGCTGATGTTTTTATAGATTTTCTTAAGATTTTCTGTTTTTATTTTTTTTTAACTTTCTCAAGTGATTTCAATTTTTGAATCCTTCCTTTTCCTCTTTTTTTACTTTCTTTGGTTATTTACATCCTTTGGACTTCTTAATATAACTTATTAGCTCTGTGTAATATATGAAAATATTTGTATTTTACATGCTTAGTAAAGGTATTTTTCTAATGATTCACCATGAATATTTTCTTTATGTTCCTTTTATTTTTACCAATTACCTCAGACATGGACTTCTGGAAGGTGTTTAACTTCACTAATTGTTCTAAACTTCAACTTCTTACTAAGGTAAAGGCATATACTATATTATTTCACCACATATTTGTGGGCTACTTTCAAAGGCAACCTTTAATATACATCTACCATCTTCCCATCTATATTGAGTGAAGAATAAGTATGACGTTAAATTTATTCGCTGTTACTCACGGAAAATTTTGTTGCTTGCAGGTTGGTTTTGATGTTGTGGGAAATCATTACAGTGTTGGATGACATACAGCCGACGAGTAGGCTTTAGTGCATTTTACTGAGTTACATTGTACTAATTTATATTATATTTTAAGCAATTCTGGGTTTAATCAATTAGAAAAAAACTATACGACAGTTTTTATTTGAATATATAATGTTGCAGCTGCTTAACGATTTTGTTACATTCAGTGTTGTTTTGACACCTGTTAATTATAGCTGTTTCTGAAATTAAAAGTTCAATACATATTTCAAACCATGTTATATTTCAGATCTGGAATTAAATACAAACATACAAAATATATGAACTCAGGCTGTTATATGATTTGGTTGTTCTGGTGCATGTACACCTTTGACTTTAGTTTCTCGATCATTTCCGCCCTGTATAACTCTAAATCGATGCTTGCTTTATGCCTATAGGATGGGATGCCCCATGGTTTTTATGTATTTTAGTAGTTATTGTGCACATGCAGACATGCACAGGTGACTTTAATACCCGAACCATTTGACTTTAGTTTTGTTAACGTCACCTGACTTTAGTTTTAATTACTCTGAATCATTGCTATAATATCACTGTGATTCTAAACACCAAGTGAACCATCATGGATTCAAAAAACTTCAACTATTGATAATAAAAAAATTGTGCATTTTATATTAAAGACTGCCTTTGATTTTTCACTTTTAGTTTTGGATTTTCGTCCATACAAAAGTGCATATGACACATGTATAATCTAGAAAAACGACCGAAATGAAAAATAAAACTGATATAAAATAAAATAAAATTTGTGTTTTGAAAAATAAAAGAAGCAAGAGAAACAACCTTCCATCTTCGTCTTTCTTTCACCATTTTTGCTGTCCTTTAATTCTTCTCATATTTTACAAATAGTTTGAAGATGTAGAACGCAGAATGCAGAACGAAACAAAATAAGCTCATAATTTCTTACACATTGTGATGTGTGCCTTTTTTGGGTAATGAAGTTTTTTTAAAATAATTCCCAACAAGTTGGGTGAATAACATTCTGTTAATTTTATATTTCCAAAATCTAACTACCAGCAATGTTGCTGCTTAATATTTACTATGATTACCAACTTATAAATCATTTGTAAAAAAATATTTTGTAAAAAAAATATTTTCGACAATCATCAAAAAACTAATTTCACAAACCCGTGTGCGAAGCACGGGTCCACACTAGTTATAATATAAAACACAAGCTCGGCTATATGCAACGTGAAAAGAGTGTATGCTTTATATTTACAAGTGCGAACCCGTGCTTCGCACACGGGTTTGTGATATTAAATTATAACAAACATTATATTTTAAGGGAATGTATCTTTTTGTTTTTGAAGTAAATTTGTGCCATGAGATCAAATATTAATTAGTAATTACCATTTCCCATACTTTTATAGTAAAAAAGATTTGAAAAACTTAAAAGAAACATAACTAATTTTGAAATTTGATAGTCTATAGTTTAGATTATAAATGAGATTATAACTATTTTATCATTCTTGCAAAAAGCATGCTATTTGGTATTTCAATCCCATGTAGTTTTATAGGAGAAAAAAAGTTAAACCTCTAAATAGAACCATTATATTCCTACATTTTTCCAATATAATATTTATCAATAATGGCACGTAATTAAGAAATATCATACTATTAACAGAAGAAGAAGAAGAAGAAGAAGAGTTGACATCCACATTCGTATAGGGTCTAAACAGGGATAATCATAGTAAAATTGACTGATATACATAGAATATTATAGCAGCCTGATGTTACTAAATGAAAATCAATGCATGTATAAACATAAATCGCTCAAACCAAACAATAATTTTACTAAGTGCCCGACTATCTGGGTAATGAACAGGATGTCGAAAATTACTTGCAATATGAAATGCCAGACCAAGGAAGACGTACAAAACAGGTTGATTTATCACTCATATTAGAAATTAAAATACATAAAAACTATTAATATAAAATGAACTGAAACAGAAACCTTTAATCAAAAAATAATAGCATTTACTCAGGAAAAAAATCTCTAATTATATTTGAACAATGAAATACTAAAATTAATTAAAACATAATTCAAAATATTTTTGTGCATTCTTATAAAACATTTGCAAAATTATTATGATGATTTGTTCGTCTAAATATTTGATGAGTTAACCTCTCTATTGATGATTTTATTGGATGGCAACTGTTCAGTACACATTTACATCAATTAGGAAATCAACTCCAATAAATATATCAGTAGAAATATCAATGTAGGCTCAATATAGCTTCTCCATCACATCATGAAATCCAAGTTGAAGATGATATCAAAAACCACTTTAGCTAAAAATTGAATCATCCATCGTATGCTCCAAGCTTTTAACTTTTTGTATAATTCGTCTTTTTTATGGATTCAATATATATTAGAAAAAAGAAACGAGGAAGTGGAGGCGATTCTCTAGGGATGCGTCATGTTTATTTGGTTGCATCATGTTTATTGTCAAAAAACAAAGGAATAATAGCATTAATTAACGATCGTACTTGCTTGTTATGAAGAACATGAAATGTCAATGTCATGTTTGCATAAGCATCCCCCGTGATTCAATCTGTCATTGATTCAGAACACGTCCTCCCAGCTAATTCTTCCAGTTAATTTTATTACCTCAGCACATCTCTATATTGATTTTGTTGTTTTGTCGTTAAACAACCATATTGTCTAAATAAAGCTCATTACATAATCCCACGTATATTTTTTTAGTACCAACTGATATGTGGTTCATTAAACAGCTCATGTTGCTGCCGTGAATATGCAGCTCACTCACATGGCATTAAAAATCATCAATAGAAAATTCCTATAATTAATTAATACATCATACAGAAAAGATCATATTCCAGCGTTGCTAAATAGATCACACAAAAAACATCATTAGAAAAGCAACTCATTAAATATTTGAACGCCCCAAAAAAAAAAAAAACCAAAAATTTGGTACATAGAAACATTAAATTTTGAATAACAATATATACTTCATGTTGCTTCTTTGCATTTGACATTTTGTCCATTGTAACTTGTTCCTCCAGATTCTGCATATGATTAAATGAAAATGCATAAATAGGTTTCTCTAATCTATGATACATGCTAAAACTGCAACTATATAAAATAAAGGCAAGTGTTGTACATCTCGGTTGATAGTAGGATAAAACCAGCCTGGGTTAATCATTTGAGATTATTAGCCTCTAATCCACCTACTGCTGAGCATGCCTAATCATCAATTAAGAAGTGTATAAAGATTTTTTTTCCCCTAAACTGTTGTACGCAGCTTATTCGATTATAATTTCAATGGATGCACAAATTATGATAACTTATGTTCCATATTTTTTTAGCTCAGATTTGTCCTTGAAGATCTTTCGAGCATTGAACTCTGTCTAATTTCCAAGTAGTGTTGATGTTGCATGACAATTTGCATAGTTTACCTAGAAATCAATCCATTATAAAATAATAAACCGAAAACCGACAATCCGAGATATGTAACAAACCTCATAATTCTAGAATAGATCATCACTTACCTGTTTAGGGAAGACACAGGTTTTTTTCTTTCCCCCTTTTAAACTCTTGTATGCCGCTTATTGGATTATAATTTCAATCGATGTACAAATTATGATAACTTACTTATGTTCCACGCATTTTTAGCTCAGACTTGTCCTTGAAGATCTTTCTAGCATTGAACTCTTCCAAATCGCTAAGTAGTGTTGATGTTGCATGACTATTTATATAGTTTACCCAGAAATCAATCCATTATAAAATAATAATCAAAAACTGACAATTCAAGGTAGGTAACAAACCTCATAATTCTAGAATAGATCATGACTTACCTGTTAAGGGAACACACTGTCGTAAAACGATCTGCATCTACATAAAACAAAAATTCCATATATTAGAGTGGATAATTTAATTTCTATGCTTATATTTCAACAAATATGGAATATAAAACCATGATCTTATGATAACCATATGACTTAAAACATGATCCCAAAAGATAATTTGAAGTACTAAACTTTCATCCAAGTTCATGATCTTATGTAATATCATATAAAAGATAAATGCACACAATAAATCACACACACAAAAAATTGAAAGACAAATGAATCTCCAAGAGTTGTTTGTGACTGCAAGAGCTAACTTATACCCACTTCCCAATGATGAGTTAAATGACCCTGCTTTTCTGCCAAATTCCTAAACACTAAGCTTATTATATAGCATCTTAATTCCAAAAAAATGTAAAATTCTGAAATAAAAGTACCTCGATATATTTTAGAAGCTTTTGTTGAAGATGAAACATTTGCAAGAGAATAACTTGCTAGGTGCATGGTGTGTGCCTTAATTTTAATGCGTGTAACCTTAGTTTTTGCTGTTAATTTAAAGATATTGCATGGATAATTTTCTTCAAGGCCTAGTGCAACTAATTGATCTATGTAAAACTACTTAGTGCAATATTGGTAATAAAATAATATATATGGTCATGACACATTATCACACAAATCATCAAATGCTACAAAAAGACTATATAGATATTCACATCGTTCTGACCTTAAATGAGAATTCCAGGAATGAAATCAAGACGATTAACAGTGTGAAGGATTCTAAAAAAAGGTCAGCTGTTGAAACTACACAGGTGTAACAATCAAATACTACTATTAGACATGACGTCTTCATAATTAAATTTACTAAATGGTTTATGCAGTCTCGCATATAGGATATGGGATTTCAAAATTTTCTACATAAGAGAAATTTCAGAGAATTTTGACAGCCTTTTTTGTATGGAGATCCTTTTGACAAATCACAATAACAGTATACTAACATACTGGATCAAATCATGATCGGAATCAAACAAACATCAATATATGAAAAACCCTGTGTATAATTCCATATATGTTGCAATATGATGTGTGTGTCACATAGCATACCATGTAAAACATGTAAAACATACCTTGTTGCAATATAAGTGAGTTTAATATATAAATATTCTATGCTGTACCAATTTTCTTGTGCTCAAATCAAATTTAACAACCTCCCTTTATCTTATCATAACATCCAATCAGTAATTTTGTACTTAATCGATCAAAAGCTTGAATGCAAAAGCAGACATAACAAACTTGGTTAGAAATGGTATGAGAATATTATAATATCAACAAACACTTTGCAGTCATTATGCTCACAATCAAATATTTGATATCTGATAGGCTCTCAAAATGTTTGATGTTCAGCTTTTAAAATCCAAGAATTGACATTCTGATTTGTGAAACTTGAGGCATGATTATGAAAAATCGTTGTCATCATATTAAACATACATGTTTCAAAAGATTAATAAATATTATTACTTTTATTTCATAAACTAAAGAAAAATCATCTAACAAAGGATATTTAATGGATTAGAGTAACAAATTAACTAAACAATATGTTGAGTCTCTAGGTTCAAAACCTCCATATAAAATCCATTCGGCGGAAATTAACTAAATTATATCTGTTCATGTTCAAATATTCCATAAGCTAACTATGCGAAAAAGCAGTTCCAACGTCTAATCCTATGCACAATTAATCAGCCTTCGGAAATTGCGTATGAGTTTGAGGATAAACGTGGAATGATCATATGATAAAGATTTAAATCTTTCTGAAAAACTAAATGCAACATTTATCCAACTTCCACATATGCAAGAACAATAGAGAAAAAAAGCAATAATTCCCATGTATACAAAGCAACATCTCAAGTAGTAGTTCAATTTTTGTGGATAGTCAAGATTAACCCAAAAGTAAAACTAAGTAAATATGTACCAACAACAGTAATAAAGTTTAGTTTTTGCCAAATTTTGTTACTTCCAAAAGTCCATATCATATTATTCATGGTTGTGAAGCTTCTTACGTGGTGCCATTGTTACTTGCACAAAGTTGAAAAACTAAAGCAACTCATATTACTAATCCTAAATTTTTATCTGTTGTCGATGAAATAGGAATATAAAGGTGAGACAGTAATCTGCTATGCATATTCAAGGTTATGAGATTATCCAATTATTAGATATCAATATTATGTGATCAATTTTTTAAGCAACAAAATTTGGTGTACTCTATGAAAGTAGCGCTAGGGTTTTATGTTATTCTCTAGTTCTTCGGTTTTTTAGTAGAAAAAATCTATTCGATCACCAAAAAATACTATGCTCCAAAAAAACTTTTAAGCAATACGTACACACCATTTTTTTACTTTAGCTACAACAATTACAACAATAACACCTTTAATAAAATATGTTCCTTATCTTGTTCTTCCTTTTTTCTCTTTTTAGAATTTGTAAATTAGAATCAGACTTAGGTAGATTTTCATGTTTCCAGTTTACGTTAATCCTTAATTTGAGAAAACTATTAATACCTATTTTTAAAAATCATTACGTCGACTTGATCAATTTTTTTAAAAAAATCAAATAAAGGAAAGACATAAAAATATCATACCTTTTTATTCTACTCTATTTCAAGCTTATAGCACATTATATAAATAATACTATTAATGTTTCTTTGTATTATTATACAATTTTAATTTTAATTTAACGGGTTCAAAAACAATTATTTATGTTATAATGAAGGATGTGTTAGTCTTAAAATTAATTTTGAAAAAACAGGCATAAATTAAGTAAATTTTGATTTTTAAATAAAATTAGCAATTAACGTCAATTTTAAAAACATTGTAAAATTTGGTCGATTGTAAAGCAAAAAGGAAAAAAAAACATTTAAATGGACAACTTATGACTTATATTAAGAACAACTTATGACTTACATTAAGAACAACTTATGCATTGATCTCAATTATTTTTGTATAACTATGTGCATTTGAATTATATCACGATTAATTTGTTAAAAGAAATCCCAAAACACGGGAAAGTAGATGAACTTTAGAAATGTGATTAAACCATAATCTAGTACATGGATATTATCTTATGTATTATATCAATCAAGTATGCGCTTATTTTCTAAAAGAAAGCATTTAAAAGCTGAACTGGGTAGTATTAACCAATATTTTCCATATGTTATCAAGAAAACAAAGAAGGAAAGAAGAAAAGTGCATCTAACTTGGGATAGCATTAATGCAGTTTATCATTATACCTTTTTGCATGAAAATCAGTTAACACCAAAAGTAGACATTTGAGCATTTGGCAACAAAGCTTATTGTACTAATTCTATGCATTTCACATGCCACATTTACATGTGTGTCCTTTTACATCTTGCAAACAAAAAGCGTAATGATAGGTAAGTAGAAAATAAAACATAAAATGTTTAGTATCATGAAATTCTTCCGAGGTACTAACTTGGTAATGTAATAGTTTCATCTTAGGTTTATAAGATCCAGTCTATTTCTTTGGGACTGCTAAGAACAACTTATATAACTTTTATATTGTTACTTTCATATAAATTCTACAGGTAGGAAATACATTTTATACTACTTATTATTGGCATAAACTGATCATCTTTACATGGTTTTTTATTTGGAATTAATGATAATGAGTTGTTTATTACATTAAATCTCGTCAATCTGCAGCAGAAGATATGGCGCTATGGACAAACATATGTTATCTAAATCACATTATATTATTTAAGCAAAATCTTCAGGCTGTTGTTACCCTACTTTTTTTTGTGTTATAAGCATCAATATTCACTAATGTTCACTAATAACAATCATGAAAGATGAACAATGAACAGGCTTAGGCCATTTTCATTTTGTTTTATATTTCATCGATACCCCATACAAAAGTTGTTCGAACACTCTGTGGCAGAAAAGAGAATGGGACAATATTAAAAACATAATTGACACCAATAATCCATAATAGTAAATACTTTCTAGGGACCTTTATGCATAACATTGTAAGTAATATACATTATTCTTACTATCTAGTCCACAAAAGCTTATTAGTTCATCATGAAGATTAATGGTTATTATTCTTATTATGTTTTAAAGTAAAATATTTGTGTCAAAGACAATTTCTGAGAGTATATAAGGTTAAGTATATACTTTATAAAGGGTAAGGATATCAAAAACCACATGATACTTGTGATTTAGAATATTTTATAACGTAAATATATGTTTCAACATAATATAGAGCCTATCAACTCACCGTCAATCCAAAGTTATGTAATATTTTTTCAGACTACATTATTAGTACAATTAAATTAAATAATGGTTAAAGATAACCAAGCATATGGTTATAAATGGATATGTTATTTTAACTGCACCTCATAATTCAATTATGTAGTAAGCTTAAATTAGCTCATCTTTCATATAATATTATAGATAAATATGAAATGACTATAATAATATAAAAGGCTGATAATATCGTACACACTATTTTAGGATGTAGAACAAAACATTATGTAATTTCAAAAAAACATTATATAATTTCAAAAAATATGCAATGGCCTTGAAGAGGATAATATATTTCAGATACAATCATCATGAGTGTTAGCAACATACTCAAAACAAAAACAAAATAAGAAATATTGCTTGTAAAGAAAGGAGATTAGAACTTACAGTTAAAGCTCAAGCTTGATACCTACTCTTTTCGCTGGAAACAAAAGAAAAAGAGCTTAAAATTAGTGTCTGGATATGTTCAATTTATGAATATTTGTTCCCAGTGCATTTCGAAATAGAAGGAACTTGTGTGTTATAATCATGTGAGGCTATATTTATAATAAACGTCCACCAAATGATAAGTATGTTATGCGAATTTCACTTTAAATTCACTATGGTAGTCAAAGTTTAAAATTTAATATGATAGTAAACGTTTGTATTTAATATTTGCATATCAAAAAACATCTTCAATGAATCCTGAAAAACCAAAACCCAACGTAAAATATGCTTAAAAATAACAAAATGAACTTGTAAAAGATGAAAAGAAATTTGAATGTAATGTTATGGCGAAGTAAGTGAACATTTCAACTGTTAACTCAATTGAAAATTTTCTTATCCCATCCCATTTTTGGGATAGTACCCTCATATTCATCCCCAGCTGCCTATGTAGCAAGTAGAAATTAACACAAGTTACAAAAAGCTTGACCCGAGATTGTCCAATCTATAGAACAACCATCCCTGTCGTTAGCCAATGAACCCTTTGAAAACCATAATATCGGAAACCTCCACCATAAGAAACCATAAACAATCCACCTCACCATCACAATCATCTCAGTAGATTTTGATTGAGGGAAACTGAAAGAATTGAGATCAGAGAGAAGAGAGAGAAGAGCAATGAACAATTGCAGACTACATTTTATTAATTTGTATATCTATTACAAGAGAGATCCTTCTACTTATATATAAGAGAGGAATAATCTAGTACAACATATTCTAGGGAATATTTGGCCTAATTGAATAATACCCAATATAAATCACACTTAATACAATACCGAATATAAGGTAAAGTATTTATTTGTCTTTATTTCCAACATTAACTCAATTATTAATATCATTCCTAATTAACTCATTCTGAATATCTTAACACCCCCCCTTAAGATGGAGCATGCGGATCACAAATGCCCATCTTGGATTGCACCTTGGATTGCATCACGAACAAAATGACAGTCAGCTTCGAATTTCCATACGCCATCAGCAACTCTTCACTTTTAACAAATGGTTTTTAAAGTGGACCAACCACTCATTGGTTTTTAAAGTGGTCCAACCACTCAATGGTTTTTAAAGTGGACCACACTCAATAATGGTTTTTAAAGTGGACCACACTCAATATTCATGGTTTTTAAAGTGGACCACACTCAATGGTTTTTGGTTTTGGGTTTTGATTTTTGGTTTTGGTTTTGGTTTTGGTTTTGGTTTGGTTTTGGTTTTGGTTTGGTTTTGATGGTTTTTAAAGTGGACCACACTCAATGGTTTTTAAAGTGGACCACACTCAATGGTTTTTGGTTTTGGTTTTGGTTTGGTTTTGGTTTGGTTTTGATGGTTTTTAAAGTGGACCACACTCAATGGTTTTTGGTTTTGGGTTTTGATTTTTTTTTGGTTTTGGTTTTGGTTTTGGTTTGGTTTTGGTTTTGCTGACGGCGAGATCTGTTCTGAACTTCGGTGGCGGGGGTGGACAAATGGCGGCAGTGTAGATTGGCTTTAGATTGGCTTTATTTGTTTTCTTTGATGGCTTCAGGTTGGCGCGGTGATTGGCTTCAGATCGGAGCAGTGATTGGCTTCAACGGAGGGACAGCTTGCTTTGAAGATTTCACACGACGGTGCTGCACTGGCTTTAGGGACTGCCGACTCCCCCCTTTTTTTTTTAATATATATATATATATATACCTCTCCTTCCTTTGACCTGCTCTGATACCATGAAAGAATTGAGATCAGAGAGAAGAGAGAGAAGAGCAGTGAACAATTGCAGACTACATTTTATTAATTTGTATATCTATTACAAGAGAGATCCTTCTACTTATATATAAGAGAGGAATAATCTAGTACAGCATATTCTAGGAAATATTTGGCCTAATTGAATAATACCCAATATAAATCACACTTAATACAATACCGAATATAAGGTAAAGTATTTATTTGTCTTTATTTCCAACATTAACTCAATTATTAATATCATTCCTAATTAACTCATTCTGAATATCTCAACAGAAACCATATATGGTTGCTAAATATGTAACATACTTTGCACAAAGAGATATGAATAATATAAAACTTATCCATATCAAATGAAGTTTTGATATTTTTATATTCACTGAGCATGTAAAATTCGTGAGAGCATAATCAGATTAAGGAAAATGAATCTGCTATGCACTAAAAAGTAAATTCCCTTTAGCTAAATAATATAATATTTGATATCTACATTGGAAATCTTCATGGTGCAAAATCATACAACAATGAAGAATAAAACTGATGAGATAAATTATCACAAAGCATTGTGAATATATTAAGCACAGAGGCGGAAGTAGCAATTTTTTATGATGAAAATTCAAAGACAACAACTCTCACAATGAACCCCAAAACCAACAGAAACAAACTAATTTTAGATAAATAGACCTTATTACCTCTGAACCAAATATTAGAAATAGGTTTGCAAGCTCGAATATCTAACAAAAAAAAAATAGTATAATCTGTGCAACTATAAACAAAAAATCAGCAGGGAACAAAATAAAACATGTGAAGTAGATGAGAGGTATGAAAAGGATGCACAAATCAGAAAAATAAGAAGGTTGATAGATTGACAAAATATATGGGCAACGCGATTCAGGGAAAATATTACCTCGCGTAATGGTGTAGAGTTGCTTGTAGGTGAAAAACGAAGAGGACTTTTGAGGTTCAAAAAATAATGGCCTCCACAGCGGTGAATATGTGAGGTTGACTCCTAGGCGATTGAGAAATAGATCTGGCATAAACTGTAAGAAATGAGATAAGGATTTGGTTAGAATAAGGGCACCCAAAAATGATGGCCATTTAGTTAGGGTCAAGCAGAAAAGAGAGAACGGCTCGTGGAGATCTGGAGGAAATTGGGTATTAATAGCATAGTATCGTGGAGATCGGGAATCGAAGATGCTGCCGACGGTGGGAGGAGGGGTGGCCGACGCTGATGGTGGGTAGAAGGGTCAAATTTGGGGGAGGCCTGAATATTTAGGGCTTTTCGTGGTAAAGGATAAGGCAAAGCACATGAGAACAGACGTGATGAATATTTAGGGACGTCGATGCGAGGCACGGGTGGAAAAGAAAGCATTAATATGCGTGACTCTTGAGTTCTAGATTTTGTAGAATGCCTCTGAGCGCTCTGATGCAAACCCAGTAATTATAATATAGTATAAATTCTTCACGAAGAGGCTATATGCAGGCTTTTGGAAAATGAAAAGGTGGCTTGGGAAATAAAAAGGCAAAAGGGAATGCATGCATTTTAAACATGGAAGTTTGAATGTGTGTCTTCACATTATTGTCCTTGAGCATTATGCGAACGTAAAGACTGAGTTTGCATATCCAAAATGACTAGAAATATATGCTGAATTGGAATATGGACATGTCGAACTCAAATGGCTTTCTTTCAAAAATGAATTGCGCACACTACGCCATAGATGACCTACTACAACACCAGAGAAGTGATGCAGAAAGTGCCAAAAAATGTTGTTATAGGCTTAAAAAATCAAAGATAACACTTTCTCGGTATTGCATTTTGCTGCATTTCCCTAGAGTAAAAGGCAACATTTTCCTGATGTTTCCACAAATACTAATTTTACTTAAAAGTGGATCCCACATTATCTATAGTAACACTTTTACCACCCAATGGCAATACTTTTCTAGTTTATCCCAATATTTACCATCACATACTGCAATATTTACTATCACATACTGCAATATTTACCATCACATACTGCAACATCTACCATCACATACTCCAACATTTTGTTGAGAATAACGATATTTATTGAATAATGTACTACTGACACAATTGGATATTCGAACACGGTATTTTTTTCAAATAAATATTTTATTTCAACATTTCAAATAGTACAAATTTTCTGACCCCATTATTGTACATTCACCGGTACATTACACAGACATTCATATTTACATTCCTTACTACACTGTCACTCGATTCACTCGTATACAGACTTACCGACACTCTCTGACACATGCAGTCTTCAACTGCTTCATATCTATATGTCTAGCCATCTGCACCCCTGTCAATTATAGAAACACAAACAGTAGACTAGAACAAAACACTGGTAATCTCAGGCACTAACAATTGCTCATGATAGGCACTGACACTTGTAACTACCAATGAAATGGAGCTACCTTTGCCACGCTTGTAAATAAATCAATCCTATGACCAACTATAGAACAAGTGTGGTCAAGCATTGTAGGCAGTCAAAGTAATTGAAAATCGGAGAGTAATCAAAAAAATATAGCAGTTACACAAGAGCTCCAAAAGTAATAATAAGGATGATCGCTTTTGATAAAGGAGCTACTCAAGGAGGAAAGAACTATAAACGATACAATAATGCCTGACATGGATAGAATATGAGAAAAAAGAGCATGATACCTCAAATTTTGCAAGCCAAACCATAAACAATAAGAGAACTTGGAAACAAAGTTTTCTGATGCAATAATTCCTGAAGTTAGTGCTTGTGCCTATATTCCATACTTAAACGGGACGTCACCATCAGAATCAAGAAGACAATTATCATTAAGGGCCTTGCTGCTAACATTTTTCCATTTACTAAAATTACCAGGATCTGATTTTCCACAATACATATAGCGTTACTCGCACTCAAGAAGCCGACTATAGACACTTTTCCAGCAATCATCTTGGTGTTCAATAGCTAAAATGTACCAAAAAGCACCTGCCATCTGCAAGCAATAAGTGAATATTCAAAACATCGTGATTCCCTCAATATAATTTGTTACAGTAAATTAGTCATGTAGAAAACAATTACAAATATACATTCATGATAATAGCATTGCAAAATTTAGTAGTAAGAAAAGTAAAACTTACATGACAAGCAAGCAAGAACCACAACATATACTATGTAGCTCTTGCCCAAGCAGTTTCGGCGAACACACCAGTAGTTCTTTTCATTTTTGTTGTCAATGGAAAAATCCGAAAAAATCTATGAATGTACTTAATCATGATAGGAAAAAGCAATGCATTTTTTGTAACTTGAACACCATATCCTTCTGAACTCTAAAGGTACTTCCAAATTATAATATGCACAAAGTGATAACATGATTTCAAGCTATGTATTGATGTTGTTACATGGACAACTATAGAAGCCTCATAAACTGTAATAGAAAATACCCTACAAAGTAGTGTCTTTGTAGATTGCACAAAAGCGTTTCATTGTGCAAGGATCTATGAGGGTCCATAATCGAAAACTAGAATTTTAGAATTTACATTTTTCTTGACTATGAGGCCATATAGTGAAACATCAACCAGTAAAATGCATTGTCTTGCCTTTATAGTGTAAATAAAAAAAAACATTGAGGAATTCATTACCCTTTAACAAAAATAGAGATGCCTAAGGTTTCACACAAGTAAATAAGCTTGCTCTTTAATGATAACATAACAATCTGGTAAGTATTTCATGTAGATTACATCAAAATAAACGAATTCATGACCAGCTCACCCATGCAAATTTGCCATACGACTCCACGCAAGAAAAGCAAGGCCTCCAAAAAGGTCACCTAATTCTTCATCGGATATATTGTATCTCTGTACGAGAAATAGAATGAATGTTAAAGAACGAGAAATCGAGATAACAGGACATACATAATTAATATAAACCTGCATCAAATATATATATTGATATAGTGAACTGGTGAAAATTTGATCTTGACGCCATTGTTCAGACTGATAATCAAAGATCCTTCATGTCCCTCATAATGAGACAAACAAAATGGTATACACTTTGCAGATACACCAAGATTAAATAGAATTAGAAAAATTATATTTTCTTCTATACTTAATTCTACATTTGTGATGTTGAACCTTTAGACATGAATACAACAAACAGTTGAAAGATTAGAGAATAAGAGAGGAGATAACCTATGTAAATATGACTAATAAAGTTAGGGAATGAAAACTTAGAGCTGTATAACATTGTCCAGACTTCAGTCTGGCAATCAAAGATTCCCACATTACTAGTAGTGTAACAAAAAATTGTGTATACTTCACTGGAACATCAACAGTCATCTCTCTCAAAGCTTAACTAGACTTGAATATACTATGCTTTCTCAATACCTTCTTGGAAACGTCATGGTATTCTTTCAATGTTACAACATACAAAAATCCTCACAGTTGATAACTCCAGAAATAAATTACTCTAGCATATCTTATAGTATCATAACGTGAAATTCACATAACATCGTCTGAGTTCAAGTCTTGTTAAGCATACCATGATGTTTCCAATTACTTCATAAAAATAAGAAATAAATACCCAAAAAACTTTCTGCCAAACTTCCTCTTGTCCATTAATTGCAAGAGGAAAGTTGATTCCTTGAAGATCCATCCAATCAATCTTATTCTCCCATCTTTCCCAATCCCATCATGCAAATGTATCTAAAACTGAATATTTAATGTGCCTGGATTCAGTAGAAGTAAAATATGAAAGAACAAAATAAAAAATTTAAATGAACTAGGATAAACTTAGTACGAGAATATGATGAATGTACTAAAATCTACATGCATCTCAAATTTTTGTAAGAATAATAGTCCACCCATAAGTAAAATCAAAGTGTTGAGTCTCATCGGGAAACAATCAACCAATCCCAAAATTGCCAACCCTAAAATACATACCTCGTAATTGGTTGAGGAATCAAACCATTCTGCAAAAGTCGACTGCATAGTACCTTACCTCGATTTTGATTTTCTGAATCGATCTAGCTACGACGAATTCATCTCACAATTTCTAGAACGTTGGATCGGGGAAATCGATCCAGATGTTGGTGAATTGAGCGTGACTTTCTCCATATTTTGGGAATATTGGCTACAAACTGTAAATAATAATTATTTACTAAAAAAATCCAAATAAGAAGATTTGTAAAGAAAAAGCCAAAAAAGATTTTGAGGCAGAAGGTGATAAGCGAAAACCCTAGATAGAATTCTTGATTTGCAGAATGAAAGCCAGAAGCGTAACAAAGCGAGAATTATCTTCCAACGCGAAAATGAAAATTTGGGTTCAAGAGCTGAGATCATAAGGAAATTCAGATGGATGCAGATGGGTAATGTAGACCGTTGGATCGTAATTCATGCAGATTGCTAATTTTATTAATTTTTTAATTTGAAAATATCTATAGCTACTGCAACAAAGTATTGATATCTATGCTAACATCTTCAAGCGCGTGTTGCAATAGACAAAAATCAGCATATATATCATTACATTATAGCTAGCAACACCTTGTATTTTCATTGCAGTAGGACATCTATGGCGTAATGGCACAATCCTTTCCATAATTTTATTGCGAACAGAGTAGTAAAACTGATTAATGAATATATTACGGTAATCAACTCGATGAGACGAACGCAACGGTATACATTTTGCAACGTCACAATGCTCCATTCAGAAATGCGTTACGGACCACTTTAAACGATAAATTCGCATGGGAAAAAGAATTAAACGGAGGTCAAAACGCCCAATTTTTGTGAAACAAATTTCAGATTAAAGAATAGAACGATGAAAGAAAACGTCTTCATGTTAGGACATTTTGGTTTTGGAAAGATTTTTGTCGGCGCGAATTTCACACCGAGAAATATTTTTTTGGAACTTGAAACTTCCAATTTTTACGAAAAGGATTGCACCAATGGATTTGTGATAACGAATATAATATTCCTTATGTTTGTACGAATTGGTTTCAAAGAGATTTTACAATCGCTAAAATTTGAACTGTTATGCGTAGCTTCGCATTAAGAATTGCACGATTGACAAACATTCAAATTTTCTAATGAAATCTTCACAGCTTCTACGTCTCATAGAACGTATTTCAAATTTCAAATTCCCATTCTGAGAAATTATAGAATATTTTTAAACTAAAAATTCGATTTAAATCAGAAACTAAATCGTTAAAAATATCGAGTTGTTACAAACACGCAACAACAATCAATTTCAAACTCACAATTAACTAATTTTCTAAATTACATTGTGCCAAAAGTGAGCATATTCGACACTATTTTTTTGTGGCCGTAGATCAAAATAGTGTTGCCTTATGCCCTTTTTTTCAAATAGGCAACATCAGGGCGACGTGGCATCTGTGGCTGTTGCCGTAGCTCTCTAAGGCAATACATTTTGCCATCTATTGCCACAATGAGAAAGTATTGCATTATAACTCTATAGCAACACTACATGCAAGTAATGCAACAATATACAGTGCTGCCTTAAGCATAAGCTAGAGTCTGGCTACCAGGTCACTATAGTGGGGCCATGTCAGGTGCCTACGTGTCACACACTACACAAGCTCTCCACATCAGCTGCCAACGTGTCGCATGCCGCATCAGCTGTCGACGTGTCACATGCCACATCAGCTGTGGGTCCCATTTGTCGTACCACTGCATTATGTAATGCAACACCATTATCTTTAAATGCAACATCAGAAAAAAAATCAAATGCAACATTAAAGAAGGAAAATGCTACATTAGAAGAAGACAAATACAACGCTGTAGTTAAAAATCTACAGTACCAGCTTTGTATATACAACAAACTCATCCAAAACATTGTACATAGAATAGATCCATCCAAAACTTTCATCATCACATTCAAACCATCTAAAATATTCTACATACCATACGAATTCGAAAATATACCACAAGTGCCAACACCAACACATACCATTAAGTACACAATTTAAAAGTACAATTCAAATATTTTATACATACCACATGCGCTAACACATACCATCCATAAAATTCTTCAGTTGCAGGAGTTGCAGGAGTACCGGTGTCATCATCTTCACTTGTTGTGGCGACATAAAGGTCTCCAATATCTATATTAAGATCTAGATTAGCTTCACCTATCTTTTTCAACACCCATGACATGTTCTCTTTCACTTTTTTGTTTACCTTCGTTCCAAATTAGCCTCAAGATCCTGCCTTATTTTTTGGTCATCTCTTGCACATAACTGTCTGTAGAAGAAGCAGGAGTAATTAGAGACTTTTCAGACATTTTACCTCGCCTTCCCACAAGCCAGTTCCGCCTATGAGTCTTCCCACGAGAGACAATTGCATTTGCCTCAACAATATTTCCTGCATCCACCATTGCTTGGATCTTCGCCTACAAAAATTCCATTTCATTATCTAATGGCAAGTAGGAATACTTGTTACTCCGCAGAACTAAGAATACTTGCTATTTCATTATCTACCATTGCTTATATACTTTCTATTCTCAGTTGTCCCAGAATTGAGAATACTTGCTATTTCATTATCTACCATTGCTTACGTGTATGTGATTGGATTGGGTATTGCAATGTGGCTGTGGTCCTTGTGGAACTGGTGAGTTGTGGATGAGTGCAAATAAATGAGTAAAGGGAAGTGAACACTTTGAAGATTGGAATGTGGTAGCAGATTTTGGTAATTGAGAATACGCTTCTGTGATACTTAAGTCTACTGAGTACTGACAAATCACCAAACACGGGCACGCATACAAAATGAAACCAAGGAAAGCAAAAATTACAAAAAAAAAATATAGATGTTTTAAGTTTCATAAGTAGACTAGCTAATGAAAAGATATTTTATTCATTCTTCTTTAACCAAACACAGGAAGACAGGAATGAATTCTACAAAGCATCAATTCCTCAACGATCTCTTATTTGTTTGAAGTAATAAGAAGCCCCAACAAACGTACAATATGCTTATTATACTGACACAAGTATTGATTTATAATTGATCTTGGGTCAAACACTTTATATAAGCTACTCGAAAAAATTCTATAACATAACTGGTTATCTTTCAAACTAACTAATAAAATATGGAAGTTTTAGTTGCAATGTGGTTATCTTTCAAGCTAACTAATAAATAGCTATTTCATTATCTAATGTACTTGCATATTTTTCTTTTAGTTCATCTGTATTTGTCTTGTAAGTTCTCCCCAGCTATCATTTATAGGTTTCCAAATGGACAAGGGAAGCAAGTGAGCTGGCTTTTTCCGGAGCCTTCTTTCTCTATCATGTATTAGGATTATCGAAAATTAAACAGAATATTTAACATTCAATCTTCAGAATCTACAAATCTAGTTGTTTCCTATGAACAAATTGACAATGATATAAAATATAATTCAATGATATAACAAAATAAAATTATCATGTGGCTAATTCACCTCAATCACAAAAAAAATTAACTTAAAGTTCAAAAAACACATACTATCTTTTCCTTAGTGTTGATGGGCCATTCGGGCAGCCCATCAAGGCGAAATGACACGGCAGAGACACACCTGACGTATTTGAATTGGGCCGAGATGTGAGATCCAAAACCCAAGCTCTCCTCCCTTGATACGGCCCGGAGGAATTCGGCATGACCAAGCATGATTAGCCTCGTCACCCTCATATGAGATCCGAAAAACCGGCCTAAGGATTAGCTCGCCCCAGATCTTTTCTTTCAAATTATTCAAGCTGGAAGGGTCCAGTGCTAATCCACGCTGATAATGCGCAGAGAATACCAACTCTTCAGGGGAAACCGACTCATTCAAAATCAGCTATCCTTTTGGATCTCACGGCACGTGTCTAAGACGGCTTAATATTGTATCATCTATAAATACCTCTTTTCAGTTCAGAAAGGGGATATTTTTTTTTTTTTTGGGGAGAGAAAAGAGGATTATAAAAATTGAAACTATTTGTGGTCTTAATGCTCTTTTTTATTCCACCATTGTAGTCATCCTTTTACTAGCAGAAACAATATATAAAAGCTTATAAAGTGGACGTAGGCTCTTTAACGCCGAACCACTATAAATCTGTGTGTGATTTTTCCTGTCTTACGCTCTTCTTATTTGTTAATCTTCAGTTTTATCTCTACATAAGTCTATCTTTTGGTGTTGAGCTAGTTTTTGGTGTCAACATTTTGGTGCTTTCACTGAGAATTGAAATTCTCAGCTTAGTCTAGATTTTTGCTCTGCTTTCGGATCACCAAGTCCGAGATGAAAATCTCATCCGCGTACCTGCATTGTTGAATTATGGCTAGAAAATTATCTCGTAATACTGGAAAGCAATCGCAAGTTGGAACCTCTGTAGATCCAACTCCTTCATCAACCTTCGCCACACGAAACGAGTTCATGGCTATGATGAATCAACTTCAGGAGACAACAGAGGCTTTAAAGGTCCATGCTTGGGAGAATGCTGCTATGCGGCAAGATATGACTCACATAACGAGACAATGGGAGGAGCTCAGGAACCAAACCCAAGAAGTCAGGGAACACCAGCTCCCCCCTCTACTGGATCGTGTGTCAGAAGGCTCTTCGTCATCTGACGGGCGCAGGGATCCACGATGAACCCGGTGTCCATTGGAAAGAGCCGAGAATGTACGACAATTACGTCTCGAGGAACATCCAGGCCAGTAGGAGGTGAACGAACAAACCGAGGTCGACATGGTCGAGGTGGAAATTATTGATCCCATGGCCCTGCGGATCCAAGGAGCTTTTCCTCAACCACGGAATGCTGCCAGAGGGAATCAAGCAACATTCTCTGGCGAGAGAGCCAAGGGAGCCCATTCAAATGATGAAACCAACCAGGACTCAGTCGTCCCACCGAACCTGATTGCAATGGTACGAAAAATTATGAATGACAACCGCGGACATAGAAATGAAGACTGGGGAATCGATCGGAGCCACACGTCACTCACCAACACCATTTTACAAGCAGAGTTCCCTCGGAGATTTAATATGCCCCATATGAATCAATACGACGGCACCTCTGACCCACAGCAGCATCTGATGAGGTATTCCTGGCACATTGAGGTGGCGGTGGCCCCCGACACTATCAAATGCAAAGCCTTCCCAATCTTCCTGAGCAGGATAGTGCTCATGTGGTTCGTACGTTTGCCCGCGATCCATCCCAAGCTTTAAAGACTTGAGCGAGAAATTCCTGACACAATTTTACCTTCACGCTACTAAGTCAAAGCATGTAATTGCACTCTCGGCAGTTAAACAAGGAAAGGGAGAATCCCTGAGAAATTACCTTAATCGATTTAACCGGGTAGCCACCAAGGTCAGTAACCCCAACCACGAAACTGTCCTAACGGCCATGGTCGGTGGCATCAATAAACGAACTGAATTTGGGAAATACTTGATTGGGAAGCCTCCAACAACAGTTGAGGCTTTTTATGAGAAAGCCCACATCCGACTATAGCAGGAGGATGCGCAGTTAGAGGAGGAAGATGGACCGAGGAATGTGTCTACTCCATCAACCCAGAACAACGTCGTAGTCAAGCAGTCTGGTGATAACTCATGAAAAGTGGAAGTAAACGTCGGAAACCGCGGCAAACGAAATGGCGAGGGGCCAAGAGAGACCAATGGAAGCTCGAGACACTATAAAACATTTATCTTGATACCAATAATACGGTCTAGTATAAGAAACCTCCCCCTCGTGAGCCCACGGAAAGGGAGCGAGTGACTGGAAAATATTGCCTATTCCACGATATCTACGGGCATGCAACAAACGAGTGTCGGCACCTTAGAGATATCATTGAAAAGCTAATTCGGGAAGTAAAGATTGATGAATATAAGACGGCCCCAAGGGATAGGGGACAAGGGACTTCAACCCCCAGACAAAGCCAGGCCGCTCCTCGAACTACTGCACAAGATAAGGGGAAAGGAATGGTTGTCAATTCCATAATCAGAGGGCCACACCCCGCCGGATTCAGTATCAAGGCTATGGAACAATATGTGAATTACGTGAAACACCTTGATGCTACCAAAAAAAGCGTCCCCGAAAGTGTGAACCCAATGAAGCAGAGGAAGACTGATACAAAGGATGTTGTTTTCTGTGGAAGAGAGGTGATAGGCATTGAAGCCCCGACGATCGACCCCATGGTAATAACCGTGATTATTGGCCCTGCAATAGTAGGGAAGGTGTTGATCAACAATGGAAGTTAGGTCAATATATTGTTTAAGCAAACCTACGAGCAAATGAAATTAGAGCTGTAGGACTTGGAGCCTTGTTCTGGTGAGATACAGGGTTTTAACGGATCTTCCACCGAACCCAACGGAGTGATCAAATTGCTCGTGGAGTTAGGAGACGGGGACCGAAGGAGAGTGGGACCTCTACTATTCGTCGTAACGGACATCAACTCCCGCTACAATGCGTTCCTAGGACGGCCAACACTAATGGAGTTTAGGGCTTACATCGCCCTGTAGTGCCTGCTATTGAAATTGCCAACTGATGGAGGAATTGGCATGGTACGAGGAGACCAGGTAGATGGGTGGGCTTGTTACTTAGCGGAGTGGAAGGATCGCCAGAATAAAGGCAGCAAAAAGTCAACAATCGAGCCTCCTCCTGCGAAAGATATGGGAGCATAGCAACTACAGAACACGTCCTGGTCGGGACCGTCCATCTACGGAGTCAAAGATATCGACCCTAGAGAGGACGAAGAACTAGGATGTAGAAAGATGGCTCCGAACGAAGCGACGGTGGAAATTTCGGTTGATAGAAATGACCCCACTAATGTCCTAAAAATTGGATCCCATCTCGATTTCCTCCGGACGAGGGAACTAACTGACTTCCTCCGAGAAAACCTAAACGTATTTGCTTAGACCTACGCTGACATGTGCTGGATCTCTCCCTCTATTATAACCCATTCCCTCAGCATTGACCCAAAGCACGCTCCGGTAAAACAAAAAAGGTGAATGCTCAGCCCTGAAAGGTCGATGGCCTTAAAAGAAGAGATTAGCAAATTACAAGCTAATGGGTTTATCTAGGACTCGATCTATCCCGACTGGATAGCCAACCCAGTACTTGTGAAAAGGCTAATGGAAAGTGGAGAACTTGCATTGATTTTTCTGTTTTAAACAAAGCATGCCCTAAGGATTGTTTCCCACTACTTAGGATTGATCAGTTGGTCGACTCGACCGTAGGGCATGAGCTACTTTCGTTTATGGACGCGTATTCAGGGTACAACCAAATTGCTATGCATGTACCGGACCAAGAGCATACTAGCTTCATCACTGATCTTGGGCTGTATTGTTATGTGGAAATGCCCTTTGGACTGAAAAATGCTGGAGCAACCTATCAAAGACTGATCAACCGGATGTTCCATGACCAGAGAGGAAAAATAATGGAGCTGTTTGTAGATGACATGTTAGTAAAGTCGAAGAATCGTCCAAGCATGTGAATGATCTCTCAAGGATATTTAACATCCTCCGGAAGTACATAATGAAACTGAACCCTTTGAATTGTTCCTTCGGAGTGGCTTCGGGCAAGTTCCTGGGTTTTATTGTAAGTTCTCGAGGAATCAAAATTAATCCCGATCAAATTTTAGCCCTGAAGAGGATTCAAGAGCCTAAACGGATCAAGGATATCCAAAGCCTAGCAGGTAAGATAGCAGCTATGGGTCGATTCATTTCAAAGGCAACTGATAAATGTATATCCTTCTTTGAATTAATTAAAAGAGGAAAGCGGAACTTTGCTTGGACGCCTAACTGTGTCGAAGCATTCCGAAGTTTACTTGATCACTTGGAGAAACCTTCCATCCTCTCTAAGCCCATTGACCTCGAAGACCTATTCATTTATTTAGCATTATCTGCGCATGCGATCAGCTCGGTCCTAATTCGTGAAGAAGAGCGAGTACAACGACTGGTCTACTTGTAAGCAAAAAGTTGACAGGGGCCGAGCGCAATTATCTAAAAATCGAGAAGCTTGCCTATAGCTTGTTGATCGCATCAAGGAAACTCTGGCATTATTTCCAAGCCCATCCAATTAAGATATTTACCGACCAACCCCTTCAACAAGTTTTGCAGCGACCCGAGGCCAGTGGGAGATTGCTAAAATGGAACATTTAATTGAGTCAGTTCGACTTAACCTTTGTGGCCCAAAAATCAATCCAACGGCAGGTCTTAGCCAACTTTATAGAAGAATTCACCGCTTTAGAGGATGAAGACCAGAGTGATAATCCCGAGCCTTTGAAGGTTGAACCTGAATTGGTCACTTGGAAGCTATATGCGGATGAAGCCCGAAATGAGCATCGTTCGGAAGCCGGTATAGTACTACTTTCTCCTGAGGGACGGTCAGTCTATTATGCCTTGAGGCTTGAATTCCTTGCAACAAACAATGATTCCTAGTATGAGGCCCTGATTGCCAGGCTAAAACTCGTGAGAGACTTGAAGATAACATCGCTCAACATTTTTTGTGATTCACAACTGGTAGTATACCAAGTTTGCAATGAATATCTTACCAAGGGAGAACGGCTGGGTTCATATCTTAAACAAGTTGAGAAGTCGTAGCAAAGTTTATAGCATTTCCCACATTCCTAGAAAAGAGAATCAAAAGGCGGTCATGTTAGCTAAACTAGCTAGCTCGGACCACCCTGGAAAAATGGATCTAGTTCCCATAGAAACCCTAAGTACGCCGAGCATCGAGCAAATGGAGATCGATCAGGTTGACACTGAACCCGAGAAAGAGTCATGGATGACCCCCATCAAAAATTTCCTCCTCCACGGCACGTTGCCTGAAAGAAAGAATGAAAGGCGAGCCTTGGTGCGACAATCTTCCAGATACGTGATTCAACAAGGCCAGCTATACAGAAGAGGATTCTCCGTTCCAGTGTTTTGGTGTGTGGCCAACGATGATATCAAAAAGATATTAAAGGAAGTGCATGAAGGAGATTGTGGGGCACACGCCGGGGGCAAACCTTGGCAAGGAAGATACTACGCTATGGATACTTTTGGCCAACAGTTAACAAAGAAGCCGCCAATTATTCTAAAAGATGTGACAAATGTCGAAGGTTTGCGCGGATTCCGCGAGCTCCCCCGACGGAGATCACCCAAATGGCTGGCCCTTGGCCATTCACTGTTTGGGGAATAGACAGTATCGGAACATTGCCCATTTCGAAAGGAGGTGCTAAATACGTGATATTAGTAGTAGAATATTTCACAAAATGGGCAGAAGCTGAGCAGATGACTACGATAATAACAAAGAAGGTCATCAACTTTATTGTCAGAAACATTATATGCCAGTATGGAATACCTCGAACTATCATTACAGATAATGGGACTCAGTTCGATAGTTCCGAGTTCAGAGATTTTTGTGAGAAGTATCGTATCAAGAAGAAATATACCGCGGTTGCACATCCCCAGTCTAATGGACAAGTCGAGGCGATTAACAAAATTATCAAAACCATTTTGAAAAAGCGGCTAGAACGGCGAAAGGAAAATGGGGAATTGCCACTGGCCCTATGGGCATATCGAAGTACCCATAAAACCGCAATAGGTCATACTCCTTTCACCTTATCCTATGGTTCGGAGGAAGTTCTACCGATAGAGCTTGAAGTTCTGTCGCATCGAACAACTTACTACGACCCCTTATCTAATAAGGCACTTCTCTTGACATCGTTGAACACGATTGATGAAAAGAGGGAAGAAGCAAACCTTAGTGCAATGGCACATAGGCAAAGATCGCACGATATTATAATAAGAAGGTCCGACCGAAGACTTTTGAAGTAGGCGATCTCGTTTTGAAGTGGATCTTCCCGGTACCCGTCCATATGGGTCCCCGATGGGAAGGATCTTGCGTCATTCAACGAAAACTTGACAATGGAAGTTTTAGACTATTGACCATTGATGGCAAGCTTTTCCCAAGAGCATGGAACGAAGAGCATTTACGACTTTATCTTTCTTAGACTTTCCAAGTATTTTTATTCCCTTATTTGTTTTAGCATTGTAATAAGCAACAGTTTGCCGATTGTAGTGATTTATGAATAAAAAGCTCAGTTCCTGCTCTGATTATTTGTTTGTTTTAAACTTGGATTAATCGATTAGTTTTTAGCCCCTGCTTTGACGACTATAAGTAAGTGTGATGCCAACTGAACACCATAACTAATCATCTGGACTCAACTCTAATCTCATGACTTAAGGACGAGTATAAACGAAGAAAGAGCATGAAAGGTGCACCTTGACTAAAGACCGCTCGAATCTTGATATAATCTCCTCCTTATCGACTAAGGGGTGAGTATAAAAGATTGAAAGCGTAACCCGCTCAATGACATTCAACTCCTGATCAGGGTTGGATCTGCCTGAGCACGACTGAATGGTTTTCTATTCAAATGGCTCCCTCGACACCAGGGGCAAGAAAGCCGACAATTAACCCTGGTTAGGGTAATGTCTAAATAACCCTCGGAGGCTAAAATAAGACAAGAAATTTAAATGATACTTTTTCACATAAGTAACACAAATACTTGTAAAAACATGTAGACTATCATTCGCATCATCATGTCATGATTACAAAATGTTGTTACGTGACAGGTACATTTCAGGCATTATCTTCAGAGACACGAAGTTCAATGATTACAAAGGCGCGAGGACCACACTCGCACAAGACTTCCTAGAAAGGCCTAAAAAAATAAAATAATTCCAACTGGAGCTTAGGATGGGGGCGGCATCTCCATGTGATCGATCGTCTCTATCGGCCCTTTCTGTTTAGCAAATTCTATCGCCTCCCCGGAGCTCAGCAAGCGTCGAAGTCCCCCAAGCGTGCTCCCAAAGGGACGGGGAACTGGCGTCAAGGCCTACGGGCTAGTAGAATCCGAAAAAGGAGGAAATTCAATCAAAGAAAGGATAGTCGGGGGAATAGCTCGAGTAGGTTGAATGTTCATAGCATCTTCAGATGGTTCAGGTTTTATGGAAGAAATATCCATCTCCATTCGAGCTTGAACCTCTGCCATAAACGAACGACAACCTTTCTTTAGTTCTGAGATTATCTCGATACCATCATCCTTTGATGACCCAATATTAATTCTCTCCGCCTTCGGTCCTTCATCTGCATTTGCATTACCCTGTCTCTCGTTAGCGGTGGCGTCTACTTCTACACTCTCGTTCGTCCCGGCGGTGCCTAAAAGAAGAAAGGAAAGGAGATGGCACGCGAATCAAGGTGGGATAAGAAAACTTAAAATCAACAAGTAACCCTACCTCTGACATCAGGTTCAGTTAAATTTTCTTTAGCAACTCCGGTTAGATCAGGTGGAAAAGCGAATGACGAGCCCTTCTCAATGTTTGCGGTGGCAAAAACAATAGATGCCTTAACCTGGCTGCTGTCAGGGACCGACTTCCCTTTTACCCTACGGCGCTCTACCGCCATTGCAACCTCTTCCTACATTCTCCTTTCGACCAACACCGCTTGTTCCTTCTCATTCATAATTCGGGTCATTAAAAGCTCTTCGTATGCTGGTTTCCTTCGCGTTGTTCTTCTCTCCTCACCCAGAATTATTCCCCATACATCAGCTAGAACCATGGGATACTTCCGCATCTAGGATAGATCCCTGCGACGAAGGAACTTAGCAAAAAATTCAAGAACCTGACGAGCATGCCCCTTCTTTAACTCGACCCTTTCTTGAACGTGCTTGGACTTAACTGCCTGGATATCAATGTCGTACTGAAGCTATAGGTTGCTGGCTGACTCGATCGCTGCAACAACATTTTGTTCGGCCAAGCTTTTGGCCAAATCGGATGAGTGAAGTGTGGCTTTGAGATTCTACGCTTCCAAATCCAGTCGAACTTTGTCAGCCTTTAAAGATTTGATTTCACCCTTCATAGAGTCACATTCCAGATTCTTCGGCTTGATCTGGGTATTCGAATCTTCTGTTATTTTCTTGTGCTCCACCTTGTCAGCAACCACCTGTAGCTCCAGGCCGTTAATCTTCTTCTCAAAAAATCCGAAGGTCTTCCTGTCTCTTGCCATATCCCTCTTCAAACCTGCAATCTCATTCATTTTTTCTGTTAGCATTCCTCTTACTTTCCCGGCGTATTCGCGTAGTATGTCATATTGAGAAAGGACATGGTCGAGGTTGTTGCAGATGCGATTACCAAAACTGCCCGACAGTGGTTGTAGCTCGGGGGCAGGCTCAATCCCTGTAAAAACGAGGTCAGGGAAATTCCTTTCTAGTTCTCTGGATCGACTGACGGGACAAGGCTCGACCAAAGACCTAGGTCGATCCAGTGTGGCCTGGGAATGTTCGGTCCTCGACCTTTCTTCATGGATCTTTTTACGAGAGCGTGGGGAAAGTCAAGGCTTGAAGGACTCATTCTCCTTTTTATTTTTGGGTATACCCCTAGCTCTTCTCTATCCTCCAATATTCGTACATGCCTCTCTAAGAATCTCTTCTTTTGCCTACTTAAATCTCGGGCCGATTAATTCTTCTTCTCCGCTTTCCCGTCGTCCCCTTCCTGCTTATTGTCCTCCCCTTCTCTTTTCTCTTCTCCGTGTCTTTTTCCATACCTCGGCCTTTCTTTTCTTTCTCCCTCTAGCCGTTATCAATTGCCATGTTGTTACCTTTCTCGGTGTGTTGTAAAATGGGTTCGTTTGATTTTACTTCAGCTGGAAGGGAGGCAAAAAGATTGCTATAAAACTCCTCGTCGATGTCTCCTGAAAAGAGAGGATGGACAACAGTTAAAATGATCCACATTTGAGTTGAGTGTGAAGAACATAATGTTGTGACGTGCAATGCAAATATTATATGATAAATCATCAAAAAAGGATTTTGACACCGAGAATGAAATCATATCTCTAATACCTTCATGCTCAATCGACATCCCTTCTGATTGACTAACAAAGAATCAATTCGGATCTAAACTTTGTGGTGAAAAAATGACATAGGGCATCTGCAGTGACTTTAGCCCAGAAAGAGGTGATGCGACACATTCTCCTTGCAAACTACAGGCTAAGGGGGAATCCTTATCGACTGTAGGACCCCTCAAGTAGTTGTCAACGGGGATTTCTTGGGCTATCTCTTTTTTTGTTTTCTTTGGAGATTTCTCAATAGGAACTTTCTCCCTTCCTCGGTCTTCGAACTTCCGGCGTTTGGTTTCTCGACGTTCAGCCTCTCAAACTCGAATCTTGGAAGTGGGTTTCTTTGGATCAGACTCCTTCTCTTCCCCAAGTGAAAAGAGGGTGGAGGACTCCCCGACCGAGGAAGTCGTCTTGTCGATCACTGGCTTTCTTTTTGTTGAGGACGTTTCGTTCCGATTGGGGACAATCGACCCTGTTCCTTCCTTATGGGGTCTGATGGATCTATTCTCATTTAGGAGAGCATACTGATGAAGGTGTTGATCAAACAAACAATCCCAAAACCATCGTTGCTTGGTGTCTAAATTGATCAGTCGCCTATATCTTTCCTCAAACACTTCCCCCTCAGGCCTCACGGGATAATCTCCTATTAAAGAATGAAGTATCAAATAAAAGACACAGGGAAGAGGAAAGGGAAAATAGAGATTCATTGCGAATGCTCAAATTGACAAATGGACTTACTGCATTGAAGCCAATATCAGGCGCATCCCAGCTATTCCTTAATCTAGAACCATTCCCGCTTTGCTGGGAATATCCTCAATAATCTTCCAACCTCCAGCAGACTCAAAGTAAAGAAGGGAAGGAGATTACTTCCCATTATGTTTAAAACGGAAAAAGAAAGTCAGATCCTCAAATGTTGGGGGTGGCCCAAATATCTCATAAACAAGAAGTACATGGATAGCAGGCTGCCGTAGGCCATCGGATGAAATTGCATTGGGCCTAAGTTCATGCGTCGCAAGAAGTCGACGATGAATGGATGAAAAGGGGGAATGGCTCCCACGTTACACATTGGGAGAGACATCGCCATATAACCTGCCAGGGGATTATGAGGTCGAACAGTGTCCTGTGGAAGAAGAACGTCTGTGAAGGGAATCTTGTGTTTAACCATCAAATTCTCTAACTGTGTGCGGGTTATTTCAGACTCTAAGGCGTCTGGAGGGTTTCTCAAAATTTCAGAATTTGGAAGCATATCAGGTGCCATCAGAACTGGGTCCACCATGTTTAATTCGACCGCCACTTCAGGAAGAGCCGGTGCCTCTGTCGTCCGATTCTGAGGACTGTTGTTCAAATTCGAACCCGATCCGGTTGAGGACCCGGAAGAACTATCAAACTTGGTGGAAAAAACGAGCTCTTGGCTGATCCGTGTTTAGGATCGCCCCGTAATTTGGCCATGATTGATCAAGACACTGTTAATTTGAAATAAAAGAGAGGAGTCAGATTCAAGAAGACACTAACTTTGTTCAAGCCACAGAAAGGTTCGCTAGAGGCCACCATAACGCCATCGACCCGGGCGAGTCGGCGTCGGCTACCCTAGCCATAGATCTCATAGGGCCCAGATTATGGCAAGATGAAGAAAGAGAGATCCAATGCCTAAATGACATTGGTACATTGAAAGTGATGTGAAGAAAGGATCTTTACCTGAGAGGATGGGTTAATGCGAATGCAATGGACAGTCTCCAATCTTTCACTTCAAATAGTAAAATAATGCAGCAGAAGAAAGGAAGAAGAGTAGGGTAAAAGAAAAAGATTTTCCCTTTATAATATATTGTTTCGGTTAATGTGACCCTCAGATTAGACATGGCTGACGTGTAAAGCAATTGGTAAACCAAGGGTCAGCCAATGAGATGAGTGACAGCAAGGCATCGTCACTATTTGGGTCCGTTGATGTCCTCGAAAATGTTCATGAATCCATTGCGGATTTCAAGATTCATCGAGTGGATTATTCGGCCTGGTCTCCAAGATTCTTTGATTGAGGTGAGAAAGTTTGTTCAAATTATATGCTTTCAAAGTATGTTCCGTTACCAACACATCATACTTTGGGGGCCAAAGTGTTGATGGGAAATTTGGGCAGCCTATCAAGGCGAAATGATGTGGTAGAGACGCACCTGACATATTCGAATTGGGCCGAGATGTGAGATCCAACACCCAAGCTCTCCTCCCTTGATACAGCCTGGAGGAGTTCGGCATGACCAAGCATGATTAGCCTCATCACCCTCAGATGAGATCCGAAAAACCAGCATAAGGATTAGCTCGCCCCAAATCTTTTCTTTCAAATTATTCAAGCTGGAAGGGTCCGGTGCTAATCCACACTGATAATGCGTAGAGAATACCAACTCTTCAAGGGAAACCGACTCATTCAAAATTAGCTATCCTTTTGGATCTCACGGCACGTGTCCAAGACGGCTTAATATTGTGTCCTCTATAAATACCTCTTTTCAGTTCAAAAAGGGGATCTTTTTTGTTTTTGGGGAGAGAAAAGAGAATTATAAAAACTGAAATTGTTTGTGGTCGTAATGCTCTTTTTTATTCCACCATTGTAATCATCCTTTTACTAGCAGAAACAATATATAAAAGCTTATAAAGTGGACGTAGGCTCTTTAACGCCGAACCACTATAAATCTATATGTGATTTTTCATGTCTTACGTTCTTATTTGTTAATCTTCATTTTTATCTCTGCATAAGTTTATCTTTTGGTGTTGTGCCAGTTTTTGGTGTCAACACTTAACTAGTGCATGAGTTTTGGGATGCATGGTATGCGCCTCACTTAATGAATTACGATGCACTAAATTACTCTCAGCTAGTGCCTGGAAATAAAAAAAAGATTAGCATTAAACAAGATATTGCAAACTACTAAAGAACTAAACAAGATAATGTGAACTACTAAAGAAAAGATTAGCACTAAACAAGATAATGTGAACTAGTAAACAATTAAATGTGAATATCATTAATTTATTTTATTTCTTTTTTCCATCCGTTGCATGATTATTAAATTAGCACTATACAAATTAGTTTACTTTGTGGTCACATTTAAGCCGTACATGAACTGATTCATCCCCTCAGTATTTCAAGGGCATTTAAAAATCCTCCAATGGAATTGTATTGGGCCTATTCGCAAGCCTTTGCTCATCAGTTAGACATTTTTTATAATACCTTGCTTTCATACGAGACTTTACTGCCTCGAGGAGTCATTAAGTGTGTTCAAAACCCACTTGTGTCATTCTTCCGGAATGACATACCTAGCCTATAATATATCAAACACAAAATTCAGGAAAGAAACTAATTAATTAAAACCAAAAATTGAGGAAGTCAGTTGAACTATGGTCTAGGGTGATATATTTTACCAAAGTATATTCCAACATTTGCTGCTTTAATCGATAAGGAACAACATGTCCTTGATCATTTTCAAGACCAATGACTACTTAACTCCAAAATATTATCAGAAACTGGATGACTATCCTCATTCAAACAATGACTACTTTATCATTGGGGGTTCTAGCATGCACTAGTTTCAAAAAAATGAATAGAAAATTAAAGTATGGCTTTATAGAAACATATAATATGCATGCAAAACTTATAATAGACAAATTTTACCTGCTTCATCTTCCTCTGCAATCCATTCCTAGTCTAATTGATCAGCAACATTTTCCATTGTTTGACTTGCAACATTCTGCTTTTGACGTTCCCGCATCGCTAAATAAGCAGCAACTCAACCAGCAGCTCCACAATTGGTTGATTGTTTGAACATTTTGCTACATGTAGGTTTTACAACTTATGGATGAGTCGTTGTAAGTTTTAAAACTGCTGGATTAGCCATTATAGGTTGCATCAATTTCTTAATTGTTTCTGCAGTTTTATCTGTGTTACTGAGTTTCTTTAGAGTGGGAGCGTGTGCCATCACATCCTTGTTAGAGCCAGATTTCTTTGGGGGTGGAGTGCATGTCATCGCTTCCTTCTCAATTTCAAGAGCTGCGTTGGCTCGCGAACGAGTTCTCGATCTAGGTAAAGATTACATTGACTTAACGACTTTGATTCTCTACAATTAAGTTAAAGTTCAACATTTTTAGCTTGAGAATTTTTACATTTATAAAGGCAAAGATAATAAGTAGTAAACAAATAACTTTTTTATACCTCTGATGAATCATCACTGTCATCTTCACCATCATTTTCTGGGATGTATTCATCACATCCATCGATATCTTTACCTTTTCCTTTCTTATACCGTACTGTAGCCTCTCTCATACTACTAACCAATGAAGGCACCCCAAGTGATCTGCTAACTGCATCATTTTCTTGCATACGCGCGATTCTGTCTTGTTCATACTTCGTCAACACTGATGGTTGTGAGAAATACAAGCAGATTAGCATTATTCTTCACCATCGATGATAAATTGAAGCTAGTTAACCAAATAGAGTCGACGTATAAACAGTTTTGCATTTTCGATGTAATGTAGACACAATAATAGAAAACATTAAAACCGCAGGGCTAATTATGTACCCTGTAGTATTTACTTTTTCTTGCTTTTACATGTAGAATTTTTATAAAATGTCATTTTAAATACAAGATTTCAAACTGATTAATAAAAATGAAATGATAACTGAAAAGTACCTTAACATCGGCTTCATTCTCTCGGGTATCATCATCAATATCTGTTTCATTTTATACTTTTAATTTCCTCCTGGTTCGTTTGTCCGTCACACTAACGTCTTCTTTACCATTATTCATATCAGGCACTGGTGATATTTATTTCTAACTCACTTCAAGTGGCTTGATTTTATCATTTTGCGGTGCTGCTACAGTCTATGTGCAGTAATATACTTTCGCTTTCACATCGGTTTCTTAGCAGAACCTATAACAATAAAAATAATAACGGCGGCCTTCATAATTGTTTACACACACATATATAAATATACGAGAATGGATCTATATTACATATACATATATACCTTTAATTATGTTTTACCTTGGCCGTATGATTAAATGTAGTTGCATTTGAATCAATGTCTTTGTCAACGGTATTGTCAACGTAAAAATCAATTTCTTCTTTCATATTGCGGCCCTCTACAAATTCGTTTATGCCCTTGTCATTCAACAGCAACTGCCAGCCACCCCTATTTCCCTTGCTGATATAGACTCCTCATATTTCAGTTTAATGGAGGCAGTCTTTAACAAACTCCATAAGCACACTATAAGAGAAGCAGTCCACATCGAAACGTGTTACTAAGAAAGATTTTCCACCAACGTAACATGTCCTTTGAAACTCTCCGTCGTAGTGCAGCCGAATATTTATAACTTCATCCATGCTATACAAAATGAATACATTAGAACAAGGTACATGCATGTTGAAGTGGACAAAAAACAACAATTAACATTTAAAACTATAATAAATTTAGATGACAGTAAAGAAAGAAATTAAATCATAAAACATGCGAACAGTGTACATTAAAATATGAAAAAAGAATGCCAAATACATTAATCAAAGATAATAATTTATAGCTAAAGCAAAAAATGCCAAATACATCATAAATTAAACAATAGATTAGACTAAATAAAGCAATAATAACGAGGAAATTTTTTTGTTCTAAGGAGACGAAACAGGAGGAACTTCTGTTTCTAGTTCTATTTCTAGTTGTATTACGGGGACATCATCCTTAATCCAACCCCCATCAACAGCTTCTGGTTCTAGTTTACCACCCATGCCAATATCATGTGAATGCAGATTTCTCATGTCTTCTTCCATTGCATTCTGATTTTCAGTATCACACCAATTTCTCAGTAATTTTTTAATAACGTAATGACTGTTCTTTTCAACTGCATATTCCACATAAAATACTTGCTGCACTTGCGAAGATAAGACATAAGGATCAATTTTATGGCACTGACTAAAATTTACTCGAGTAAGACTATACGAATTCTTTTCCTCTTGGTACCAGCAAAACTTAACAAGGACCACAATGAAAGCTCCCCAATAATCAAGTTTAAAATTTTCTTCGATTGATCTGTAGTAATTGACATCACCAACTATTGGGTTTTGGTCTTTCAAACTTGCAAAGCTGGTGGTTTTGGCAGTTAAAAATACGCCACTATTTTGTGTGGCACATCGAGAATCTCTAAATTTTGTGTGAAATCTGTATCCATTTATTACATAATTGGTAAACTTCCTAGCTACTCAATTAGGACCTATGCAAACACCTCTACATCTCCTGAAATATTGTCCTTTTCAGAACCTTTTATTTTAACCAATTCCAAAATTCTTCGAAATGTGCTTGTTCCCTCTTATATCTTCTTGGATTTGCAAGACCATCCACAAAAGCTCGATGAACCCTAAATAATAATTAAGGTCAAAAAACTACGAAATGAAGATATTAATTTATAATTAAGGAAAATGAAATAAGAACTTAAGAACTTACTCAATTAAACTCTCAGTTTCCTTATTACCAGAATTGAACAGAATATAGCGGTGCATTGGCTTCCAATCTTCATCTTTAAAACTGAGTATCTTTCCATTTTATTCTTCTTCGTTCCAATACGATATTCCAAATCTGTTGGACATCTTCCAAAATCAGTGGACATATTTTATGTTTCTCCATCAACTCTTAAAAATCTTGAACAGAAGGTCACACACTCTTCTGCCAAGTAGCCTTCCGCAATGGAACCTTCCGGTCTTCTTCTATTTCGAACAGATTATTTCAACTTTTCTAGATATCGCTCAATTGGATACATGCATTTAAGGTGTTCAGGCCCGCCGTATTCTTTTTCTCTACGTAAATAAATAGGCAAGTGTACCATTGTATCGAAAAAAGCCTGTGGAAAAATCATTTCAAAATGACAAAGTATCTCGACAATTTCTTTTTGCAGCCTCCTGATATCATCCACCTCAATAACCTTTCTTCATAGTCCTCTAAGCAATGCACTAAATCTGATCATTAATAACGCAACCTCGGGTGTTGGCGCTTTCTTCACAGCAAATTGTAACAAATAGTGGAGTACGAAATGAGCATCGTGGCTCTTATATCCCACTACCGTTCTCTTTTTTATGTGCACGAACTGACTAGCATTTGAGGCACAACCGTGGGCAGTTTGGCATTCTTTTATACAAGGAAAGATATTTCTTTTTCCTTATTTGTCATATCAAATAATGCAGCTCTAATTTCTACATGCTTTTCAACATCACAATCAACAGGATGAAGGGCCTTCCTTATGCCCAACTCCTATAAATCTAAACGAGCATTTAGGTGATCCTTCGACATGCGACCTATATCAAGTAAAGTACCTAATATTTTGTTGCATATGTTCTTCTCTATGTGAATGGCATTAAGGTTATGTCGAAGCGGATTATGACACCAATATGGTAAGTCAAAAAGTATTGACCTTTTTTAAAAAAGGGCCATCACTTTCACCCGTTTTCTTGGCCTTATCCCCAAACTGATTTTTGTACCCTCACAATAACTCTTCAATATCTGGTCCTGATAATATTTCTGAAGTGCTCCCTATTTCAGTTTCTCCATTAAATCTCCTCTTATCCAGCCTTCACTTATGTGTCGGATCAAGAAACTTTCTATGGTTCATATAACACATTTTTTTGCTATCCTTCAAATAATTTGAAGAAGTTTCATAATGGCGTACTAGACACGCTAGTTTCCCCTTCTTGCTCCAGCCTGACAACATGGCATATCCTGGAAAATCACTAATGGTCCATAAGACGCTTACACATAAATTAAATTTCCCATCAGACAAGGAATCATAAGTTTCGACACCAACATTCCATAACGCTTTCAATTCCGCAATCAAAGGCTGCATATATACATCAATACTGTTCTTGGGAGATTATGGGCTAGATACTAATGTTGAAAGAATCAAATTCTCTTGTTTTATACATAACCAAGGCAGAAGATTGTAGTTTACCAACACAATTAGCCATGTACTATAACTTGAATTCATTAAACGATATGGATTAAATCCATCAGCTGTTAAACCCAATCTAACATTTCGATTTTATGATGAAAATCCAGGATAGCGAGCATCCTTCATCTTCCATGCCACACCATCAGCCGGGTGTCTTAGTTTTTCATCTTCTTTTCGTTCCACTATGTGCCATCTCATAAGTTTAGAAAATTCTTTGCGCATAAATATCCTTTGTAACCTTGGTCTTAGCGGAAGTACCTCATAACATTTGCCGGCACTTTAGGAATCAACTTTGGTGGATCATTATTATCAACGTTGTCTTTTTTCTTTTACAGCCCACCTCAAAAAATCACAACTGTCACAAACCTCTTTATATTTATTCTCTTCCCAACATAACATGCAATTGTTTGGGCAGGCATGTATTTTGTGGTAATCAAGACCTAAATCCTTTATGACACTCTTTGCAGTGTTGGAAGACAAAGACAGCTGGGCATCAGGGAATGCTTCTTTTACCAGCTTTAGTAATTCCCCAAACACAGACTCATTAGTTTCATAAGCACACTTTAAATGATAAAGCCTGATCAAGAAACTTAGTCTAGAAAAATTAATGCAGCCAGGATATAACGGTTGTTTTCCTTCTTTAACATTCCGATAAAATTTCTCAGCGTTTGAATTTGGTTCTACTTCAAAGTCCCCTGGATTTTGAATTTTGTAACCCGCACAGTTGAACATCACATCTAAATTATCCTCAAAATCCATCTCCATTTCACAATCCATATGGTCATCAATACCAATTAATTTGGCTTGTGAAACCTCACAAATCCACCCTTCATGTAATGGAGAAGGGTCATTAAAAATAAGATGATCGTATATGACACTTTCACAATGCCAATTACGTTACGCACATTTTTTGCAGGGGCACTTCATCTCATGACCTACTTTATAAATGGGAAATGTGTTTCTTAGAAAAGATTTACCCCTCTTACATATTCTGTAACAACCCTGATTTTTGCGGTAAATTTAAAATTTTATTTTAAGTTATTTTAATGAGTTTTGGCTATTTAAAATAATTTATTTTAAATAATAATGATTAAAAAATTATTCTATTTGAAGTAAGACTTTAAAATTTATATAAATTCCATTCCAAGCCCGAAAGGGTGCGGTAGTTTCAAATTTTAGTTTTGAACTTTGAAAAATTGTATAAAATTGGTTCTAAAACGAAATTGGATAAAACAAGAAATGTTAGGTTCGTATTTTCAATATCTATATAATGAATTTAAGAAATTTAAATTTTAGATTATAATTTATAAGTTATGTCAAAATTAAAAATTTGAAAGGTCGTTGTAAGAATTTATATAATATATATATATATATGGTCCAAAAGCTACTTTTCACATACGAAGGAAATTGAACTCGAAACCACTTCCATTGAGTCCGAAATGACGTTCCTGCATTTAAAAAGTATAAACACTTATATATTTGGAGTTTCGAAAATTATTTGTTTAAAAATGTATTTTTAATATAAAATATATAGCCATGGAAAATAGTGATTTTTCAAACAGTGTCCATTTTCGACGAAACCACTTTTGTTGGAACCGGAATGTCAAATTATTGCTAGGTTTAAATTTTTAGAATTTTCCGAGCTAGTATGTGAGCTTGGCAAAAGAAACTGTATTTTGTCAATTTCGGTCAAAATTAATTGACTGAAAAATAGCCATTTTCCAAAAAGTCTCAGAATTCAACGAAATAAATTTTGTTGG
This sequence comes from Allium sativum, assembly GCA_030737875.1. Lineage (NCBI taxonomy): Eukaryota > Viridiplantae > Streptophyta > Magnoliopsida > Asparagales > Amaryllidaceae > Allium > Allium sativum. The sequence continues at coordinate 412,790,815 of CM060913.1, read as the reverse complement.
ATTCGTATCATCAAAACAAAGCTAAAAATGATTTTTTGGTAATTTTTAGAATTAAAATATAATTATAATTGATTTTTCAGTGTAAACGGGCAAATTTTTGACTTTAAAAATTCATTAAAAATCCATATTGGCTTAGAATTGAACGAAATTAATTTTCATAGGTTCACAGCATCAAAACATAGCTAAATATATTTTTCGAGAATTTTTGAAGTTAATTTGTGACCTCGGTGCATTTTCACGTACGGTATACATTAAAATATTAATAAAATAATGTAATTATTCCAAAACTCGTAACAGACCTCGGAATTGGACCCCGGGACATAGCTCATTGCGTTCAGAAGGTGTCAAAACCTTAAGAACGACAGTAAGCAGGCCCAAATCGGAGTTCAGACCAAAACGGGCTAATTAAATTATTAGATAATGATTAGGAAAACCTAATATAATATTATAAAATTCGAAATCACTGTTCATCCGTCCTCTCCACCGTGAATTTCAGCCGCACCAATGAACCCATCATGGCCGAATTTTGTTTCTCCAATTTCTCTCTCAATTCTCAACGAAATTTAGCGTGTGAGTACTCATTTCGAAGCTCTTCCCGAGCTCTTTCTTCTCCGACAAGAATCACCTCGAACCGTGCCTCGACGAAGCCGCCATAGCCCCGCAAACCAGCCACGGTCGAGCCTCCCCTGGGCCCCACCGCCGCCGCCGAGTGCCCCCACCTTCTGGCCGATCATAGGTCTCTCCAAGCTCTTCCACCTCCAACAAACGGTTCATCATTTCATCGACCGTAGCTCCGGCAAATTGAAAACAAAGATTTGAACACTTTCCTAAAGGTAAAAGCTTCAGATTTTGTAACGCTTATAAACGTGGCTGTGACAGTTGTTAAAAGCTGTTTTTTTATTTTTCATATGAATTTGCATGTAAAATGTTTCAGATCCGCAACCGTCTTGAATTCGAACACCAGATCTGACCAAACTTGATTCATCTCAGAACCAACAGCGGTGAGAATTTATTTTTAATTAAATTTAATTTGTTTAATTATTAATTCTTTGTTATTAAAGAATATTGACTGATCTGCTATGTAGCGATATTGAAATACGGATCTAAGTTGTTTATGACTGTATGATGTTAGATCCGCGAATCTAAACGTTAGATCTGAAATTATTGGCTAATTAAAATAGATTACTTGTTAATATCATTGAATTATGCCTTGCGGATTTGTCATATGCCAAAATATACATCACCCTGTATATTATTTTGATTTGAATTGCTAGATCTAGATCTCTTGGATTATTTGAATGTTGTTGATTTGACGACATGAAATTTACAATTTATTTTGTAAATTAGAATTTGTTGTTGATATGAAATTTACAATTTATTTGGTAAATTAAAAGTTAGAATTTGTTGTTGATATGAAATTTACAATTTATTTTGTAAATTAAAAACTAGAATTTGTTGTTGATATAAAATTTACATTTTATTATGTAGATTAACATTAGAACTTGGCGTTGAAACAAAATTTACATTTTATTATGTAGATTAACATTAGAATTTGGCTTTGACGCAAAATTTACATTTTTTTTGTAGATTTACATTAGAATTTGGCGTTGATATAAAATTTACATTTTTTTATGTAGATTAACATTAGAATTTGGCGTTGACCCAAAATTTACATTTTTATTATGTAGATTAAAGTTAGAATTTTGCGTTGACACAAAATTTATATTTTATTATGTAAATAAAAGTCAGAATGTGGCGTTGACCCAAAATTTACATTTTATTATGTAAATTAAAGTTAGAATTTTGCGTTGAAACAAAATTTACATTTTATTATGTAAATTAAAGCTAGAATTTTGCGTTGATACAAAATTTACATTTTATTATGTAAATTAAAGTTAGAATTTGGCGTTGATATAAAATTTACATTTTATTATGTAAATTAAAGTTAGAATTTGGCGACGTTGTAAAGTTTACATTTTATTTTGTAAATTTAAAGTTAGACTTTGTGATGACATTAAAATTACAATTTGTTTTTGTAAATTTAAAATTAGAATTTGCAATGTCATGAAGATGTACATTTTATTATGTAAGTTAAAATTAGAATTTGTGATGACATGAAATTTTACATGTTATTATGTAAATAAAGTATTTTCACCGCATGCATAAATTTACATTATTTTCAATGTAAATTAAATAGTAAATTTAACCGTAGGATGCTATTAACATTTTTAATGTTAATATAACACTATGGGTTGTCATTAGAATTTTTAATGTTAATATTTAAGAGAAATTTAACCATAGGAAGATTTATATAATTTTTTATGAAATAAAAAGAATGGACTTTACATTGTAATTAAAAAGTCAATTTTTACATTGTAAAGAAAGAATGAATTTCACATTGTAATTAGAGAATGAAAATTTACATTTTTCCTAATGTAAATATGTATGAATTTCACCATGTGTACATCTTATATTATTTTAAATGTAAATTATATGGTAATTCCAACGTAGGATAATTTTGCATTATTTTATAATGTAGATAAAAAGGGGATTTACACGGTAGGAATTAATATTATTTATAATGTTAATATACAAGAATGATACCGTAGGATAAATTAATATTATTTATCATGTTAATATAAAGGAATGACGTCGTAGGATAAATTGACATTATTTATGATGTTAATAAAAAGAAAATTGACCGTAGGATAAGTTACATTATTTTATAATGTAATTTAAAGGAAGAAATGTCGCATGAAATAAAATACATTTTTTTTTCATATGTATTTTATGAATGAATTAACACCGCATGAAATAAAATACATTTTTATATGTATTTTATGAATGAATTAACACCGCATGAAAGAAAATACATTTTTATATGTATTTTATGAGTGAATTAACACCGCATGAAAGAAAATACATTTTTATATGCAATTTATGAATGAAATGAGTCCGCATGAAATAAATTGCATTTTTATAATGTAAATAAGAAATAGGATTTACACTGTACATAAAATTTATATTTTATATGTAATTAAGAATGATGGATTGTAAATTACATTTTACATGTAAGAATGGAAATTAAAGAAGGAATTGGTCGATGAAATATAATTTACATTTTACCGTAAATTAAAGAAATTAAAGGAATTAAAAAGGAAGAATTCATCATTTAAGTGTGATTTTACATCTTCCTGTATAAAAAGGGATGAAAGGATAAAGAATGAGAATATTCATTAGAATAAAGAGTTAAACGGTTTATGTTTATATATTTATATATAAATATAATTAAAATTAAACGAATCGAGCGCGGTAGTTCGCGTTTTAAAATTATATCTTTAAATGTCTGTACAAGAAGATCCGACCGTCGGATTTTCTTGAAACTGAAACCGCTAGGACCGACTTGGAAAAATCTTTCCAACAATATATAATACGTCAAAATCCAACGGTTAGATTTTTAGATATGTGAAAATCAAAATTGGTTGAAAACAGCGCCAGAATCACCATTGACCTGAATCGTCGTTGATTAAAGATTTAATTATTTTTAATTAAATAAAATAACGATAAGGAAGAGTTTTTCAATATATATATATATATACATATCTATACGAAGATTATTTGGAAAGGCCGAGTTAATCTCATTCCAAATAATCAAAAACGACGATGAGAATTGAAGAAGAAGGCGACTAATGAAGACCGTCAATCTTCCCCTCAGGAAGACAGCGATTGAGGCTTTGAATTGATTTGCTCCCAATTCGAAGTCATGATCGTCGTCCGAACGAACATGTTGATTGAACGGATTTGGCTTTCGCTCAGACCCAGAGCATAAGCGTATAAATGGATTGCATGTCTGACGTGGTACTCCTTTATACTGTATCTATTGATCCTTGCTAAACATATATCTGTTTGGTGTTTTACACCCTTCTCTGAGACGTACGAGCTCAGAGGTAATATGTTGGTAGAAATCAGTAGTACGGTATGGATTGACGATGTGGCATGCTAAGATGCATAAGATCAAGGCTTTGTTGAAAAGCAGGCCTTGTGGGATGATCAAAGCATAGTCTGTTTAGGCATAGCTTTGTGTATGACGTGACTTCACGAGCCTCACATACCAGCGGAGTCTAAAACGGGAGAAGGGAACGCAGGGAGAGCAGCATGTTTCTTTCTAGCTAGAAGTGGTGTCATGGTATGGAGCCCAGACATTTTACTTATGTGTATGATGGAATGAGGCGCCTTGGATGATAGGTCCCATAGGACCGGGAAACATGTGTTCAGGCATAACTAATCCACAAAAGTAAGTGTGGACCGACCCTGCAGGATCCAAGGGTTGGACAGAGTACCAATCCTGGGACACTGGCTAGAGTGTCTCAAATCGGTAAGGAGCTCCTCCCTAGCCTTGACTCAGATGGAAATCCAAATTCCAATTACGACCCTACGGTTTTGATTGTATTACTAGTATGGAGATATAGTAGGATGGGGTACTATGTTTCCTAGGATTGATACATTTTTTTTGAAATGTTTAATTATACACTAATAATAATATTAAACTCGTATTTGCCGTATTTAACATGTTTAATCACCATAAGGGAAAACTCTATCCTCTGGTGTGCGTTGCGTTGTGTGATGGGACTTGAGTCTTATGGTGATTCCATTTTTCTAAAAAGCATTGCGATGTTGTACGATCTATTTATCTTCTTGTTCTAACACTTTAAATTATGCACGACAATCCATTGAGTAAATCCATTCCGCATTAGCGGCGTGGTCTTTGGATTTGTCATATTATTATTAGTAAACTAGTTAAGAATTCTCATACCAGTCCCACGACTGACCCGTAGTTTGTTTCACCTTTTTGCAAACTCGGGTGCCCTCTTTACACACGGGCAGCCAAGTAACCAGGTTCATTCTTTGCTTGGAGTCTTGTCTTGGAGTTTCTCATTATCTTTGCTTGGATTTGCTTTTGTGGAGAGGTGATGGCTTGGAGCTTTGAAGATATCTATCATTTCTCTCTATTGCATTTTTATTTTTTTTATTTTCAGACATTAGACTTGTTTCATTTCTTGTAGCTTAATTTGGAGTTGGAACTTATTTCAATTTCTGCAAAACTTGATGTAATAATTTGGAATTCTGTGACTGTTGGATTTCTGTGGTTGATGACATTATAATTCCGCTGCTATAATGTTATTATACTATGGTTTTCCTTTGCTATGTTGTATCAGTGATATGTATTGTTATATTTATGTTGTATTCCAAATGATTATTCCTTACTTTCACCCAGTGGAAGTTTGGGGTCATCACATATTCTGCACTCGATCTCGGAAGTCCTATCCATATGTAATACTCATTATCCATTGCCACAATCTAACCACGACCTAGTAAGACTAAATTTGATACCAGTAACAGTTTCAAGACATGAACAGGGGCTACCCTATAAGGTTTGATTAAAATAGAAATAGAAACACAACAAGTTGCAGATATATATGAAACAATCAAATTAATAATCTATAAATATACATAATTAGTGTGGTGAAATTAGTGTGTGGCCAAATACAACTAGCATTGTTTTGATTTGAATTATCATTAACTTTTGGAACTGAATTATCAGGAGAATACATAAAATAAGCAAACAAGGATACTAAGGCTACTGAACACAAATTCATAACAATACATGGATACACCAAAACAAGCAACTAAGGATGCTGAACACAAATTCATAACATTACATGGATGCACCAAAACAAAACAGCACAAATACAAAGACGATACAGGTGGATACAAAGACGTTACAGTTGGATATATACAAAGAACATACAATAATTCAATTTTGTCTTCTAATGTTTAGCCCGTGAAGTTGATCGTTAAGTTTACTGATTTCATTTTGAAAACCAACAAATCGAGTTTGCAGCACTGTAAGTTGATGTTGTAATTCATTTGCGTATTCAACGGTTTGACTTGGAAACCGATGGTCAATCCACTGCCAAAAGGTACACCATGTGGGATAAACACGACATCTAAAATAACGACGACCAATTTTAACTCCAATCGAAATAACATATTCTACAGCGGCAAGCCACACTCACACATTATGATTGGTGACTCAACTTGTTGTTCGTTTACCACTTGGTTGTTTTGATGCTGAGGACACAAGGCAACACGACTTCGTCGTCAATGTAGCCTTTCTACACGTCATCATTGTTCTTGGGCTTATCTTCGGAGTTCTTCTTGCTCTAGTTTATGATGACACAAATCTTCGTAGTGCCTTTCTTGCATCCCTATGTAGAAATCAATAAGAGTTCCTAGTGATGATGGGTTCGAGAGTCCTAGATCACCCGTGCCCAAGGTATCTTCATGGTCGTATGATGTAGGGAGAGAAATAGGCATTATTTTACGACAAACAGAAATAGACATCGTTTTAAATTAGAAAAGTTCTTTTGCTTTTAATAAGTTAATTTTTGTAGTTATTTTAAATTATATTTCATTTTTCTTTTGTCCTCTAAGTTTTTTCCACTTTTCGCAATTTGACAAGTAAACATATTAAGTCAATGTTAATTTATTTACCAAAACGTCAATAGTTTGGCAAACATAAAAATACAAAACTTGCACAATTTCAACACATGCAAACATATAAATACAAAACTTCAAGTAAAAAGACCTGAAATATTACAAATAAAAAACCCCAAACATATGAATATTCAAATAAAAATGAGTAGAAAAACCCTAATTTAAGGCAATCGGTATACCCAAATCACACAAAGACTATGAATGTAAACCAAAATAAGTTAGAGATGAAATCACCTAAATAAAACCCAAATGATGAAGCCTTAACTGCCTGTAATTGCCCTAAATGATCCAAATCAGAGGTGTAAAGTTTGTAAAATAGGAGCAATCAGAGGTATATAGTTTGTAATTGGAGGTACATAAGCAATCAAAGGTGTTTTGTATGTGTTTTGTGGAGAGGTTTGTGGTGATCTCGACAGAGAGAGGAGAGTAGAAAGGGAGAGACCTTTTTGGGGGGAAGTATTTCGTGAAGGGGGGAACGTCATGCCAAAAAATCACTTAACGTAAAGCATAGATTGGTTTGAACCGTTGGGTTAATCACGCATCTATGGTTGAAGTTTTGTTTACGCTGATAACGCGGGTCGTTGACCTAGATTATGTATATGTAGATCTACGCTTTTAACTGGTGTTGCACGTCAAAACACTAGAATTCCCACTGCAACAGTGTATTCATGTCTAATTCAACAACATATGAATATTGTTGCAGAAGATCAAAGAAAGCGTAGCTTTTGCAATGCTTTTCTTGCAACGCACACACATTGGTGTCGAATATGCCCACTTATGGCGTAGTGTTACTAGTTTTAGTTATATACCAAAATCAACAAATACACAGTTACCATCAACTAATACCAAATAATTATTAATTTCTTAATCATATAGTTGATTGTGGTTGTTCTACTCCGATCACAATTCAATTATCTCTGTCGTTCGGAATAGAAAAAAAAACATCCCTGCCCTATAACAACTCATGTCATCTACGTAGAGTGTGTTTGAGGGTAACGGAAGCGGGATACTTCAACGGGGTATTGTAGCTAGCGAAGATTGCATTTGCGGTTTAAGCGGGCCATTTAAGCGGACCTTTATATTTTTGTTTTGGAAATTAATTAATTAATGCTTAAAACATAATAATATCATTAATGCAGAATAACACAATTAACCAAACAAAACAGTCCACTACATAGTAATATTACATAAACTAATAAAATGGAGAAATACAACACACTACTAACGCTGATGAAAATTTCTTAATTAATAACTTATATAACCAAGCAAGTCTTGGTCAGATAGTATCTCCATCACATCCAAGATTGATGGATCGATGCAAAATATCTCAATAATATCCCACTTTTCAACATTAGTAATGGTAGAGAGAACAGCGAAGCAACGTTCCACCGCAACTATGAAACGACCTATTTGAAAAAACTGTTGTATATAACAATTATATGATTTTTGTTTGATGATAACAAACACACACATATATATATTATAAATATGTTTGCAATTGTACTATTCTACTATATCACAGATAGAATTAAATATTTATATTTAAATATAATACACCACTTCAATAGTACAATCTTACAACTCCACTATTTGTGCATCTCACTGTAATATTAATACATTCAATTTCATTTATAAACATTGCTCCTCACTACAGTTCACTCATTTCACTTTGTCGCTCAGTTTTACACACATATACATTCAGTTTCACTCAGCTCATTCATATACAAATTCTGTCTCACTCACTGACACATCTCTGTTTCTTATGCTTCACAGTCAGTCCAATCACCCGCTTACCTGTCACAAAAACGTACATAGAAAACAGAAAAAAATATTTTTATATTCTAGAAAATGTAATTTTTATTTCAAAAATTTATTTTCCTTAGAATTTTTGTTGTGTTGCTCATATTATTTCATGACTTGATCTGGTATGTATATAAATCTATCTATGTCTAGACTACTTGTGATATTCACAATGATTCACTGTAAATACCACAAGGTAGACAGTATCTCTAGTGCTCACATACATACATATATACATATATACATACGTATACATACATACATACATACATATATATATTCTCCACATACATGTATACACATACATGTGTGTATATACACATATATTTTGTGCAAGGGAAATATGGTCAACATCGGACAAATATATCAAAAACGATGTGTTTAGGTGAAGCTTGACAACACTGGCATGCTGCAAGTATCCACGAACACACAGGTGCAATAAAACAGTTTCAGCGTGCACAAATATATACATGCAACAATGAAAACTCAAGTTCAAGCCAAATGCCAAGTTGTGATGTATAACAAGGAAGATGCATGCATGTACAAGAAAAGTGACTAGCACATACACAAGGGACAAGGCCATATATACACAATGCAGTGCATAAAGCAGTGATGTGCAACAAGCAACATATACATAGTGCCAAACATACATATACATATACAAAATTATGTGTGTGTGTGTGTGTGTATATACGCATGTATATACAAAGTCAAAGAGAAATCAACATGTGTGTACCTGGCTACAAAACCGGTTCATGGCCAAGACAAGGATTTTCAACAAAGCCGAATAAAGAAGACAAGTGTTAAAGCATATGCAAGGATGCCAAAATTCTAGGTCAACAAATATGCACATGGCAGTGAACACAACAACGTGGATAACGACCAAAACTCAAGTGACATTGCAATTGTACTAAAAAATATAAACATATATATACATATTCTTGTGTATATATACATGAATATATATATGTGTGTGTGTATATATATGTATATATATATATATGTGTGTGTGTGTATATATACATATATATATATATATATGCATGTATGGACAACAATACATGGAGACATGTATGCACAACAGGAATCAATGCCACATGTAAGTACAAGGGACACAATGGAATACACAAGCTCAAATTCACAATAAAATGACAAAGCATATAAAAAATCAGGCACCAACACGCATGTGAGAATATTCACATGTTTAAGTGCATAGCCAACTCGAGCAAGTCAAGGTCATACAAACATGGAAGATACAAGAAAATGAACAGAGCAATATGAACACAAGTGCATAAGGCGACATGAATTGCATGGTGAAATATGTGTGGCAGTACAAGCATATGTCGAGCTAGATTGAAATAAAGACAGGTGTACAAGACATGGCAACACCTAGGCAACCAAGAAACTTAATGCACAAATTTTCAAGTTCAACAAATCACGTGTACATGTAAGGGACAGTGCACAAAAGTTTATGCATAAGTACATGCCCAAATGGATATGGAAAATGACATTCATACAAACCAATGTGCTCAAAGGTAAAATATACATGGCAGTACGCCATTGCGCAATAGGGCATAATACAAGGTCAGGAATATAGGTACAACTACAATGGAGTTACTTTTCCAACACAGTGTACACAAAGCAAATGATATGCACTTGAATGGAACGACATTAAAGTGGTTTAAACCTGGTAAAACAAGGCACGTGTCGAGCCAGAGTGGAACAAGACACCATGAACGAGTGTACAACAGAAATGCACATCAGTATCATAGAATAAGGAGAACAACATGAACAACTTTTGTGTGCAAATGAAACGATCGGATGGACAAAAGAAATAAAAGAATTTTATTTAAAATTTCTCTGGTTTGAAAATATGGTTTAAAATCAATCTGCATTGATAACATGGTAAACTTGGCAAGTTTATTTTGCAAGTTTATCACTACAAGATTAACAATAAAAGGCAGTCTTAAAGGGAATTTTTGGCATGAATTAATCACATGTATTCAAACGTTTCCAGAATGGAATTCTGTTTAAAACTAGCTAACAAACTTTTCTAGAAAGGTTTTAATCACGGATATGAATTGTCTTAAGATTTATTCTGAGCAGAAAATCATTCCAGAAATGGCAAGATATCAAAATTTGTTTTCCATAAATCAAACAGGTGATTCACGACAGTTAATGAAACAATCATGCAAGGACAAAAATCAACATATTAATCAAACGAAATCATTTCAGGAATTCAGAGAGTTTATAGGTTCAAATTACCTATATATTACACCTATTCATCATCGAAAAAAGTGTGCATCGAAAACCCAAGCAATAAGATAAAGTGCTAAAAGAAACATCAATTCAGATTACTCACAAAAGTTTTCGATCGTAAGCACCCTAAATCAATCACAAGAAGCAACAACCACCAAGCATCAAAGAACAATTTTTAGAAACCACGATTGAAGTCGCCATTTGGACAAAGGCACGAAAAACCCTAATTTCAATTAGGGTCGACCATTAAAGAAACGAAGGGAACAGATTTGTTTAAAAGTGGACAAGGGATGGCCAGCTAATTTTTATTTAGAAGGGAAGGATTTTGCTTATTTTTTATTGTATTGTTTTTTTAATCATTTCTTTTGTAATCGTCCATTGGTTTTCTAGTTTGTCTGTAAAACTAGGGGTTTACTAGCTATAGGATTTATAGTTAGGGTTTAAAAGTTATGGGTTTGTAATTTGGGGAAAATGTGATATTGGGTATAATGATCTGTGCAGGGTTTTGAGCATAGAATTAGAACAAGAGCAGGGTTTGCTAGTTTATAGGGTGTTGTAAGCGGGATCTGTTTTAATACCTAATAGAAATCTTTGGAATGCAGCAGTAGGCAGGGTGAAACACCCCACCTCCATTAAGGTCACTCACAAAGGGAATGCCTTAACTTTGGTGGAGGTTTATAAGTAAAAGCCACAGATGAACTCAAGACAGATATAAATACACATATTTTAAACAGCGGAAACCAAACAAACTTTTATTTCATCAATACGTGTATCAAACAAAGATTTCCATAATTGTCTCAAAATACTTTCAACATTACAACCTCATAACTGCCTTGATTATTAAAGAAGCATGAAAACATAAATAAAGTGACAAAAATCCGCATAGTGATATCCAAAGCCATTATTCGAGCAAGAAAGATCCAAATCATACATCTACGTTCTTGGTGCTTGTAAAGAGCCTGACTGAGTTGAGCTGTTTCCTCCCTTTGGACCTGGGGGGGAAACGAAAGAAAAGAAGACGAAAAGAAAATAGGGTCAGACATAAAGCCTGAGTAAATCTAGTAACTCTTCAATATGTGAATAAGAAAAGGGTATGATGGATGTAAACTAAAAATAGGAAAGTGTCACAAGCTAAGGAAGTGTCGAATGTACTATCACACCCATACTATATCTCTACACCTATTTGAATTCATTCTAACTGGCACCCCATGGTGAGGGTGAAGTGATCCCCATTCTTATTAAAGATCGGCTCCTACTCGCGTTAACATGTGTCATACGGCCCCCAAGAATTGTAGATACCTATGCTGGTCCCACCATGGGGTGTATCAAGACCCATGGTGGCGGCCCCGACACAAAACTAGAAGACATAGGTTATACTACTGGTGTCCCCAGTGCCCTGGTTGTCTGCTCCGGAGTGTGTGCACGCCCGCACCCCGTTAGACCTGCACTGTGCACCCACCGCCGTCATTTGACCGCTTACAATCAGCCCAATAATCGTGCCCCACCCTGCCTAGTTTCAGAGTACCGTTAATACCTAACTTTGGGTTACTACTGAAACAGGTCCCTCGTTACCAGGATTTTCTAGTCAAACATGTTAAGTGGTTAAGTGTCTGTATTTACCTAACCCCACCCATCAATTCTTGTTAACATGTTGAATTTGGTTAAGAGTTATAGTTGACTTAACCCTACCATCTGTCCTTAGCCTCTTAGGAGCACCAGACCACTCACATTAGACAGGTATTGCTACGGTTACTGGATGTGCCGGTCGGATCCGGGCAGGTTTACACCGTAGCTCAGTCTAACCTCGGGTACTTATTGGGATCAATGCTTAACCACCCACATTGGATAGGTATTGTTGTGACTACTGGACAGCCGGGTGGGTCCGGACAGGTTTACATCACAACTCAATCCAATCTCGGGTTAAGCATATCGTGTTTTCTAAATTTACATATTTTATTACTTTTCAACTATATGTAAATGTCATATCTTTTATTTTTGGGTATTTCAATTCATACCGCTTTTGTGTCATAATCATTGGCATCACTACAAGAAAACGATACATTGATGACGAGTATGGATGACACGAAACATTGTCTTGCAATAGTTAAGTATACTAGTCATTAGTTAGGATAAACCATGACTTTGAACATTAAACCATGACATTGACCAATGCAATAGTAAGCTAGTCATGGTTTTGAATAGTCAATAATGGGTTTAAACAGTAAACAATGACATAGATATTGTGCAATAGGGCATAAACTTTGGCCGCCCTAATTTTCATCATTCCCTCCCAATTTTGGCCGCTGAAATCTGCTTTTCAGGTTCTCTAAAATTAATTTTCACCGCTCCCTCCAATTTTACCCTTCCCTCCAATTCACTCCCTTCCTCCGACAAAATCGAATTCACAAAACCTAATTTCACTCGTTTCCTCCCTTTGAATATACGGAATCGATTCCTGGTTTGCTCGCTTCCCTCTGGTTGTCTACGGAGTTCATTCGGCATCGATTCTTCGACCATCGCTCGATTTTTGGTATTAATCTGCGTTTGTTCTAGATCTCATTGATATGCTTCCTCCATGAATTTTCCTTTTGGTCTATTTGTTTGCCTCTGTATAAAAAAACGAGGAGATAAAAATTTCATTTGCATTCGAAAATTTCCAGTATGGTTTCAGTAGTAGTAAATGACTGCATATGTAGATCCATTCTATCAGTTCAAATTTCCATTTGGTTTCAGTATGGTTTCAGCAGTAGTAAATATCTGCATTCGAAAATTTCCTTTTGGTCTATTTGAAGCCGACCATGACTGTCGGTTCTCACTTTATAAATTGATACTTAATTCATGCATCTGTAGATCCACTCAGTAGTAGTAAGCTGTTAGTTTTAGTGTGGCCCTACAAATTAGAATTTTTATTAATTGGAAAAAAGTCTGCAAATATAGTAGCTATATGTTTGTTACTGGTATATTATTAACTTGCTACTGGCATATTATTAACTTAAACCTGCCTAAAAGCCATTGTATTCAGATAAATAACAATATTGCCTTTAGTATAAACATGTATTGCAGTCCTGATATCTTTGAAGCTTATCACGTAGATTGGTTTAGCTTACTCATAAACATAACACTGTTGGGCAGCTTTAGAATTATAACTGAAAATGGAATTATTTACCTTATCGTCTACATCAATATTATGACTCAGCCATGAGTAGGCTTCATTGTTCAATACTGATCTTAGACTGATGCTAAATTTTAAGTTTTTACTTATTTCAAACCGATTTTAGATTGATGCTTTTCAGCTGTGAAATAATCCTATGATTTTATCACTGGGTTGAATAGTTTCAACTGTCATATATGCTTTGAGCTTCTCTGTTTTTGCAGATTATGAAGATACCCTATTAATCTTTTTTTCCGTATAGTGTTGTTTTTATCACATTGCATAAATATACGTTTTGCACATGAAATGTTGCTCTGTAATATATATAAATATCGTTGGCCACGAAGAGTCCCTATGCGGTAAAAATGTGAACCATGTTCCTGTAGTATTATGTCAAACCATGTTATCTTGCCTATAATCTTATGACTGATGCACCGTGTGATTGGAAAAAAAATATGTTTATATGAAATATAACCTTTTTTTCTTCTTCCTTCCCTCTTTCACACTGATTTTAATTGTATGACAGGACCCAGGTAACCTTGGTACACTATTGGGATCAGCTATGGCTGTAAAATGGGTAAAAATTATTACTTTTCATTTGATCCCTTTGTTTCTTTCACCAACCTTATTGTGTTTCATGGAAATTGAGTTCATGTGTGTTAACTTATGTACAATAAAATGTACTACACTCAAAACCAAAGCAATTTAGTCTCTTTTTGGTACTGGAGTCGAGTTTTTGAAGCTTGACTTGAACTGAAATCTATTGATCTTCTTCGTAAATCTGGAAAAATCGAGTTATCTCAATGCAGTAGTTAATGTGTTGCGGTTAACAGAATTGTAGAACTAACACACAACTTATCGCATTTTTGAAGCATGTTACCCAACAAAGACCTCTATAATGATAGTTTAAATTGCAGGATGGAGAGTGTTCTCGCTTCCTAGCTGCTGCGATCCATTTAACGAAAAAGCACTTCGAGCATCATGAGGAGCATCTTTTCAGCTTCCTTTAATTTCAATGGTTAATCTATTACAAGTATCTCAGGTTATCTTTTTTCCCTCCTTATTCACAATTCAAGTTCTAAACGGTTCTCGTTTAGGATTTATTTTCATTATTATATTTTGCTCGTGCACTTCTCGCTTTCTATGCAATTAATAATTTGAAAATGCTCTGTCCTTCAAAGCATTAGTATACTGCATTATTGTATAGACGTACTAGTTGTGTAAGAACAAGTATACCCTTGTAACCCCTATTCATTCAAAATAAAACTGTATTACGTATGCTCTTCTATTCATTCTGTTACCTCCTTAATATTTTTTTATAAAGTGTAGATGAGAAAAAAAGACATGATTATCTTCCCGTTGTTGCTATGGACATATTTATTATGCTTTTAAAAATTTCTGTAACACATATTCATACGTCTACATTTTCCTCAATGAATCAGACAAAATAACACAATTTGAGCAACATATAGTAGGTCGGCTGGCCCTTAAAGTGGCAATAATAGAGACATTGTATATCTTAACTTGGAAAAGCTATATTTCAATTTGGAAACATTCTCTGCTAATTAGCACTCTATCAGGATCTAAGAAAATTTGCTCATACCCACTGTTAGGAATATTCTTGATGAAATTTTAAATTTTTTATGTAATATAATTTATTTTTATTCTATAAGCAAATTATTGATATGTATGATTATGTTGTCACTATTGTTACAGGATATTTCCAATTGCTTATTGGATTATTTTTATAAAATAAAATAAATTAGCATCAACTCTCTTTCTGTTATCTTATTATGGCTGAGAGGAACAGTATGGTCCATATGGATAGATTCTGCACTTACAATAAAAGCAGTGATAGGATCAGATAATTTATCCTCATCATTTTCTAGACATTTTGTCTTATCAACATCTATGCATTTATACATATAACTTACACGTGTATCTTTTTCACTTTAGAACTAAGCTCCATTAAATCTGCCATAGAAATTATCCTAAAAAAATTGAATGCTGTAAATCAAAATAGCCGCTGTCACGCCTTATCAACTTCCTGCACCCATATACAATCAAAGAAGCAAGTGTTTAATAAAAAGTTTGAGGGTGAGGATACTTATTTTTGGAGAATGACAAGTCATCTTTCTCTGATTAGGGGAATGACAATTCATTAATTCCAAGTGTGACTGGAAGGAAACATATTTTTGGAAGGAAGCAAAACGTATTTAATAATAAAAGCAGTGATACAATGTAACCAATATAGTCCGAGTTTGTTGCACAATGTAAACTCCCAAATAAATAAATCCTATACATAAACATAGACAACTAACATTCACTACAAGAACAAAAGAAGGCATACAATTTTCGATAATTGACCATCGATGGCTAAATATACTTAATTTATATATCTATTCGAACGTTATAGTACATGCTTCGTGCTTGATCATAAACTTGCTTTGCGCGTCGATCATGTTTTTATAAATTGTATATTTTTAACATATTCAAGAGGAAATGGTTTTCCTGCATGAATATTTCGTCATATCTTATATTGAAATCATGTGTAATTAGTTTGAGTTTTTATTTCTAAGTTGCATTACCTAATTTTCTATTAATTTTAAGTTTTATTAGTTTTATTAATTAATAAAGAACGATGTTGTAAATAATGTTTATTTGTTTGCAAGGCAACTATATTAGATTTGTTTCTAAATTATATGCTACGGCCGACCCAAGCATCCAATTTTAGAAGGATTTTATTATTATTATTACTGCTACTACTATTATTATTTTAACGAAAGTTGCTTTTTCCTTTTCAACATTCCCTTCCGTGGATAATTATTTTAGTAGAGGACATACCGTTTCGAAGGCACTCATCCAGGAGAGGAATAGCAGGTACTATCTGTAGCACTCAAGAATGTAAAATTTATACTTGGCAGATTAGCGTGCCCTCCTCATCTCCTCCTTTTACATGTAGATGATTAGCGATTATCCTATGCAAATCTAAATATTTTAATTAAAACTTATATATAGCATAGGCAGGTTTCCAGTTTTGTCTCACAGTAAACAATTAAAGAACAGAAAAGTGATGTAAGAACCTGTAACTGATGTGTTTTCTATTTATGTTTCCTTGTTCTGTTATTATATAACTAATATTAATTTTGGTATCTATCCTGCCGATCCTGCCATTTCATGTTTTAATACTGCAATTAAACATTTACACCACATGAATATAACTATTTTGTAATCAAAGAATCAAATTATTGGACTGTATATGCTGTTAGTCTACTTGTACAGGGAGAACTAAATCAATGTTTTTTTATATATCTTTTGGTGCACTAATTATTTTCAGGAAATCTCGTGGTGGTTTGAGCTGCAAGTACCATTATTATTATTTTTAATCTTGTAAAAACAAGAAGAAGAAGAACGATTTATCTTGATTGTTGATACCATACAATGATTGGCAAATGTACATAGCACCTGTAGTGTTATTTTGTACAATGAAGATTTGGGTGCGGCAACTAGAGAATAAAGAAGTACTCAGAATAAAGAAGTACAATGTACATAACACTTCTGTATGGTTTACATTTTTTATTGCCAAAGTTACATTAAATCCTATATACCTATAAATAAAGAAGTACATTATACTTGCATAAATTTATATATAATTATAAACTGTCAATGGATATCCAAATTCATAAGTTGTCGTGTGCACCACTTGTAAGGTTTATAGCTGCTAGCTTGAAGCACTCAGAATTCAATCCACTTTTGCAATAGGATGGTCTAACCTTGCTGGCCTGTTCATGAAGTTTGGAGATAACCAGAGAGCTCTTCTATATTACAAGGCAAGCATGTTTCATGTTCAGAATTCTAAATGTACCTGCAACTTGCAAGGTAAACATGTTTTTATATTTAAAAGCATCTTAATCAACTCCACTAACTGATGCTTGGATCCTCAATCCATGTCAAATTATTCTATCATGTTATCTCTATTTTTGTATATCCACATTTGCTTTTTAATTTTGTTTTTTTTTTCCAGGAAGCTATAAAACTTAAGCCAGGATTTTCAAATGCATATTTGAACCAAAGGAATGTATGCAAGGTAAGTATACATGAATTGTGATAGTAGCGTACAATTATCACCACTGCCAACTGGCTTTGGAGATAACAAATGTGAGTTTTGTAACAAAATTTTCCTTCAGTTTTGATGTAACAAAATTTTCCTTCAGTTTCTCAAATGTATTATTGCTTTATCTGTAGCCATTTAGAGATAACGAAAGAAAGAATTGGCTCTTAAGCAACAATACACGCAGCAGTACGATGCCTGCAACAAAACTGCAGCCTCGGTCATCTGAAGTGCAGACGAGGCTGCATTGTGCGATGCATGCGACCGTAATGTTCATCATGCTAACCAAGTTGCAAGCAAACATCTTCGATTTTCACTCTCTGAATCGAGCCACCTTCATCTCTGTGATATACGCAAGGTGTTTTTTCTCCCTCCTCTACATCATATATTTTCTTAGTATTTTTTTAAGCTAAAGATGTGAAAATATTTGATATACAATCCAGAAAAAAGGAGGGCACTGTGTATATTGCCAGGAGGACAGAGCCATACTGTGTTGGAACTGTGATGATACGGTTATAGAGACCATAGAAGAGGTGGATGAAAGGATGCTGAGAATCACAGAATTGCCAATTCACAGATGGACCGATGATTACAATGAGTTTATTGATTCCATGATGAAATCCGACGATAAGAACAAGCAACCTTTTATTCAGGTACTAAGTTGTTTATAAGTGTATGCATTTCTGATTTTATATAAGTTGGTAAAGTTCCTGAGTCACAATTTCTTAATTTGCAATATGAAGATTAAGATTTTCCATTAATATTAAGATTTTCTACAATGTGAAGTGCTTGTTGTTCTCGAAAAGTATCTCTTAGTTTGCATGAATCTTCAGCCATGTTAAATATATTTGTGATGATAATAAAAACAGCTACAGTGTTAATATGCTTTTTAGCAACCATAATTAAAGTTAGCTGACGTTGACATGCAAAGCAATGCATAAAATAAGTAGATGGACTGTAAAATAATAGTTTTATGACCATTGAACTCTCCATTCATATTCCTTGCCAAAAAAAACTCTCCATACATATTGCTAACACGGTTGCATCCTTGACCATGGATTCTAAACAGTGATAATCCATGCTTAGTTAACAAAAATTCAACTGCAAATTTTAATGTAACAGCTTTGGTATCACCAACATGTACAATATCTAAAAATCATTTGATGACATGTGCATGAGAATCACTATAATGTATAACCTAAGCTAACCGCTCCTTTAAACATATGTCTCTTGATTCATTTGCCAAAATAGTGAAAAATATATCATTGAGGCCTCTAATAATAAATTTTTATTTCTCATATACAATATAATTAGATATATCCTTTTGTATTTCTAGTGATGCCATTTTATTGCTAGATGGAGCACTTTGTAATAAAACACCTATTCACTTCTTCATTATGATTAGACAAAATAACAGTTACAAAAAGTTGCCACTATTAATATATTCGTTTGATTCATCATGCCAATGAAATGCTAAACCTGATTGTATTAAAAATCATACACAGTGAGCCAACATCATCAATAAAGCGTTGTATCCATTTACTTGTAGCTCAGACAAACCAATAAGACATGTACTAACATGTTTCTTTAAACTCATGAGAGCCTCAAATTTTGATAAGTTTATGATTTCGTGAACCATTCATGTGAGGCTGTGTGAGTGTTCATGCATGAGCATGGTCTGATGCGTGCGTGCTCGATTGTGAATCCAAACATTTTTATGTATTTGGGTATGTGTTTGTTTGTATATCAGCATATATATTTATATGTGTTTAAGTACATAGAACACACGTTGGATATAGATGTTAATAATATGATGCTTTATTTTCCACAGAATATTATGTAAAAAATGCTTGTGTTAATTTACTACTACTCCATTGGTTTTGGTTTTGCATATGCACCACAGATGAAGAATCTGATGAACTTTCATTTCATGGAAATTATCACATGGTTTTAGTTGTAAACAAGTGAATCAACTTATTATTGTGATTTCGTCGCCTAAAGAGAACTCTGATTATTTATTGTTTTTTTTAATGTAAATTTTGTAGTTTATTTGGAAACCATGATGATGCGTCATTGGAATGACCTTCTGAATGGTTTTCTGAAATCGGAATTCCAAATGTCACTTGTCCACCACCATGTCTCATTTTTAGGTACGACAAAATACATTATTTTTTTTTTTTAAAATAAAGGTTGATCCTATTATCTACTTCAGGCATGAGAAAAACTGAAGTGATTCCATGAACCCAGAACTAGGGAAAAATAAATGGAAATAAACTAGTAACAATAACTTCTCTTGATCATCTTTGTCCGCTGGAGAAAATATAAAGCTATCATTATGGATAGGTGGTTAATGCTCAAATTATGCCTTTATGAGCAAATTAGTCTCCACGAAATGTCTTTGTTTCGGTAAGCCCGAGCTTCCTGTGTCAAACAGCAAGGCAGGCTGGCTTGCTTGCTGTGTCAAACAGCAAGCATTGGCATGCTTGCTGTTTGACACAGCGAGCCAGGGCTTGCTGTGTGAAACTAATATGCACTATTAAACTGGGCCGAAGATCAGAATGGATGGCTTGTGTATATTTGACCATTAGTTTATGATGTGGTTTAAATAGTGTTACAATCTTGGATTGATTTGAAATTTTCTGAGCTTAATCTACATGATAAGTTCACCCCATTTACAAAAATTTAGCTCAGTTCATAAGGTGTCGATCAAAGAAATTAATGGGGAATTTTGAGGGTATTATATGATGCGGGATCTAAATCGTTCATATACATACGTAGATACATATGTGCATGCATGAATTTATGTATATGTGTGTGTGTACATGTGCAGGCATTTGTGTCTGTCTTGCAAATGTGAATGTCTTACCACTATAATTTAATACTGATGAAAGAAGGCTTCACTCCAAGGTATCTTTAGTGCTTTAGTACACCCAGATAGAGGGTGTGCAAGAGACTGATACATTATATTTTGTAATTTAGGAACTGATCTTCACTCAAGGAAGAATGGTTGTGGTCGAATGCAGGGGTGTGCAAGGAAGAATGGATGTGGTCGAATGCAGGGGGTGTGCTGCTGATGGTATGGAGGAGATGTTGGTGGTGATGAAGTAGTAGAGGACTGCATGGGGGTGGCCAGTCACGTGGAACAAAGGGATTGGTGTTAGACTGTGCTTGTGATATTAGCTTTCGATGTTCACGAATATTTTTAGTATGTATCGTTTTGGTTTGCTATAGTCTTATGTATTGTCGTTTATGTTTGAATTAATCATGTATGAAATATTATGGGTGTATATATTTGTGATTTGGCTTATGACTTCATTTGTGAACTTAGATTAATCTGACAAATATGTTTTTTTTTGAATTGTTATAATATATTATTAGAATTATAAATAGTAAACTTTGAATGTTATGGCAGCAAAATGTTGCAATAAAATGTTTTGAATGTTTTTTAAAGCAATAAAACGATGCTGTAGTAAATAGTATTGAATTTTCCATAGCATGTTTTGATGCGTCATAAAAACTTTCAATGGCTTGTTCATATGCCATAACAACAAGGAATGTCAACGTATTAACCACTTAAATGACGTTTCAGTGCGTTATAAAAACTTTTCATAGCATGCTTCACAAGCTATAGAAAAGCAGTTGCACCAATATGGCCTGTTTAAGATGACAACAAAAGTACGTTTTCTATTGCAAGAATTACATGTCATAATATCTACCAGACTTTTAATAACATGTTGATATATGTCGTTTATAGAATCGTCATAGAAAGTTTTTATGACATATTTTAAACGTCATAAAAAGGTCTTTTTGTTGTAGTGCATGTGCCAAACATGCCAACATATATTTTCATATTTTACACCCAACGTTATTACCCCCGTTTGTTCGCAACGTTATAACATGTGTTGGGCTTGTCACAATTCAGCCCAACTTTATAAACGTGAGGAAAAGGGGAAATCATGAACATGTAATACATAAAGGTGTGTGGCGCATGAACTTGCAATTCGGCGATTCAACTAACATATAACATGGGTCATGTGAACTTGCATTCGAATCAAAGTATGACTAAGTAGGTGACATATGAAATGGCATAGTTTAGGCAAATACAAACTTGTGTTTAAACATGTTAACTTGGCATAATATCAACCACAAAACTAGCATGTTGTATATTCACAAAAATGTACAATTTTTACATCTAATTATATAGCCTATTTCAACATGAACTTGCATAGTTTATGAAACCCAAACGATGTTTGACATAGAACCAATTATATTTTGCAAATAAACATGAACTTGCATAGTTTATGAAACCCAAACGATGTTTGACATAGAACCAATTTTATTTTGCAAATAAACATGAACTTGCATAGTTTATGAAACCCAAACGATGTTTGACATAGAACCAATTATATTTTGCAAATAAACATGAACTTGCATAGTTTATGAAACATAGATCCAATTATACTTGCAAACATAGATCTAATTATACTTGCCAATAAACATAAGGATGATATCATAGGTTTTGGGTCATGTAGGCATAAAAGGTCTATAACATGTTTACGTAAATTCTAATTTAGACTAAGGGAATATACATAGTCCATGCCATCGACATATACAAAAAGGGATCAATTTCTAGTTTTTAACACAAGCTTGCAAGTGCCATTGTTTTCATATACAATTGTTCAATAGGCTTGCATCAATCAATTTATGCCACAAACATCAATACACAAGTCATGATAGAACCATTACAATACAAAAGATTATAACAACACGATTCTATTTTCATTTACATCAAATCACATCACAGTTTTTATTCATATTTTGAAAGGTCACTATACTTACAACGTGTGATGAATTCTTGTTTTTTGATTTCTGTTATTCTGATTTGGAGATGCTCTCCTTTGGGTAGCAAAGTTGCGTTGAATGATTTTAATCTTCTTCTAATTTGATTTGTCTCTTAGGCTTGTTGGCTTGTCTCTAGGCTTTCTAATTGACGGTCATTCCTAGTTCCTCTCCAGCAGCATGACGGCTTTTGTATTCTATTATTTGTGTGAATTTAGGGTTAGACTTGAGTTGAATTTATCGAATTTTAAATTGTTTTGAGCCGTCAGATGAAGATATGATGAATCTAGACCATACAAAGTTCAAAGAGCTAATCAAAAGGTGACACGTAAGCCCTAGTGACTCAGCCAAGCATCAGAATTCGACCAGACCCTGACCAGGCCAACCAGGGCCTGACCAACAGATCTTTCTGACCTGGGCGCACTTGGCAGGTGCGCTAGGCTAAAAATGTACTGGGGCACTTCCCAAGTGCGCCAGTTCAACTTTGTTCTGGCGCACTTCCAAGTGCGCCAGTGCATTCTGACCCGTTTTCTGGTTTTTCTGCCCAACTTCGTTCGTCCATATCTTCTTCATACGATATCCGTTTTACGCAAACTTGGACTCTATCTCAAGCAGAATTTCGAGACGAACGCAATGGCGTAACCCATTTCCCTTGATTTTGTCATTTATTATTAATTATACTTTATTTTGTGAAGATTAACGTTATAGAATTTACGGGGTGTTACATTCTCCCCCCCTTAAAAGGATTTCGTCCCCGAAATCTTCAAGTTAGGAAGAATGTATATCCTACCATCCAACAGTCCATCTACTCAACCAACAATCACAGGCATCCACTGTCGTTAAAAGACTTCTAATGCTTCATGATCATATGCATAGTATGTGTACATGTCCTTATCTAATGCAGAAATCAGGCGGTCCACTGATTCAGTTGACCTCCTTAATGCGAATCATGTAAGTGTCATGAATCCATTATGTATGCGAAACTTTCCTACTCATAATTCTACATGAGTGCACAACTATTCAATACAAATGTGACGACCATATGACAGCATATCAAGTTTTCAACCATATACAAATAAGAATACATATATGCATATGCAGTATGAAGTGATTGAGCCGATCTAAGACCTAGGTTGTGTGTGTATATGCATCCACGAGCAACCACTAGCAACCACTTGCAACCACTTGCAGCCATCAACCATAACATGTTTCAAATACATGTTTACATCCAAAGGGGTTTGTACCTAAGGATAAAGGATAATATCGAGGAGATATACCTAAAAAGATAGATACAAGCACAACTTAAGAAGAAGAAAAAAGAGGTTAAAGATGTACCCCCAAAAAGAAGAGGGTAGGCAGCGCGTATTCTATCCTCAGTTTCCCAAGTCGCGTCTTCCTCGGCGTCGCTCCACTGAACCTTAACGAGCTTCACTTCGCGGTTGCGTAGCTTTTTGATTTCAGTTCCTACGATTCGAGTTGGAACTCTCCTCACAGTTGCTTCACGTTCCACTTCGGCTTCTTCTAGAATGCTTGGCTCCACCACTTCCGCTGATTCATGTAGACATTTCCGGAGATGAGAAACGTGAAAGACGTTGTGAATTCCGGCCAATCTTTCAGGCAGATCTACTCTATAAGCCATTTTCCCAATCTTCTCGATGATAGGGAACGGTCCTACAAATCTTGGTGCTATCTTTCCTGCGGATCCAAAGCGAACGACGTTCCTTAAAGGGGATACATTAAGGAAAACCCTATCCCCAACCTCAAACTCAAGGTCGGTCCTTCTTTTGTCGGCATAGGATTTTTGTCTGTCTTGGGTTGTCTTCATTCTTCTACGTATCAAGTCCACTTTCTCTGAAGTTTCTCGAATCATGTCTGGCCCAAGTATAAGCTTATCTGTAGATTCCCACCAACAAGTTGGTGATTTGCACGGTCTTCCATACAAGGCTTCGAAGGGTGCCATGCCGATGGTAGCTTGGTAGCTGTTGTTGTAGGCAAATTCCACTAAAGGAAGGTGATCCTCCCGCGTCCCTCCAAAGTCAAGAACGCAAAGTCTTAAAATATCCTCTAAAACTCTATTCACCGTTTCCGTCTGGCCTTCGGTTTGGGGGTGATAGGCCGTGCTCAAACATAGTTGTGTGCCTACAGCTTCTTGCAGACTCCGCCAAAACTCACTTGTGAAAATAGGGTCTTGGTCACTAACAATGCTGGAGGGTATCCCATGGAGTCGAACTATTTCCTTGAGATAAAGAGATGCTAGAGATGAGGCAGTCCTTCTACTCTTGATAGGTATAAAGTGGGCGCTTTTAGTAAGCCTATCCACTATTACCCAAATGCTAGTGTTGCATCTTCTCGACCTAGGCAGTCCATCAATGAAGTCCATTGAAATGCTATCCCACTTCCACTGTGGGACCTCTAGAGGATGAAGTAGTCCTCCAGGCTTCTTTTGTTCCGCCTTGACCCGTTGGCAGGTCATGCACTTAGAAACGAAATATGCCACGTCTTGCTTCATGCCGCTCCAAAAGAAAGTCCTTTTTATATCCTTGTACATCTTATCACCGCCAGGGTGTATTGCCATCTTGGAATGATGCGCTTCCTCGAGAACCTTCTTTGTCAACTCCCTTGCTTGTGGGATGCATAATCTTCCATCTCGTCTCAGCCAACCCTTATCATCGAGGGCGTATCTACTGAGGTGACTAGAAGTCTCACCCCTTATAAGTTTATCAATCACATCAACAAGCTGAGGGTCTTCACGTTGGGCAGCCCCTATTGAGTCTAAGAGAGTAGGGCGTACTTCGAGAGATGCTAACAAACCCGTTACAAAATCCGAGGAGGGCCTAAAGTTAAAACTGGCTAAATACTCCAAGTTTTGCCTTTCCACAAAGAGAGGGCATAGGGTCAGTTTCTTTCGGCTCAACGCGTCTACTACCACGTTGCCTTTTCCGGGAGTATAGGAAATTTCAAAATCATACGAGGCAAGAAACTCCATCCATCTTTGCTGCCTCAAGTTAAGATCCTTCTGGGAGAAGAGATATTTCAACGATTTATGGTTAGTGTATAATTCAAACTTCTCACCTAGGAGATAATGGCGCCAAGACTTAAGTGCAAAGACGATGGCGGCCAACTCAAGATCGTGGGTTGGGTAGTTCTTTTCATGAACTTTCAATTGTCTCCCGCCATAAGCTACTACCCTTCCTTCTTGCACTAGAACAACGCCTAGTCCCGTTCCACATGCATCCGTGTATACTGTGAACATTTTGCTTCTGTCAGGAAGAGTTAGAACTGGGGTTGTTGTAAGAGCCCTTTTTAATCGTTGGAAAGCAAACTCGCAGTCCAAATCCCAAGTGAACGCCAGATTCTTCTTTGTTAGCCTTGTGAGTGGGGCTTAGATTTTCGCAAAATCCCTAATAAACATTCAGTAAAAATCGGCTAGCCCAAGAAAGCTTCGAACTTCGGTTGCATTTCTTGGTGTCTTCCAATCTTGTACTACCACCACTTTCGCGGGATCCACAGCCAACCCTTCTTTGGACACTATATGCCCAAGAAACCTTACTTCTTTTCTCTAGAGGTGACACTTGGAGAATTTGGCTTTTAGTTGATGTGCACAGAGAGTATTCATGATTTCTTTCAGATGCTGAGCATGTTCTTCCTCACTCTTTGAGAAGATTAAGATATCATCTACGAAGACAACCACAAATTTGTTGAGGAATTCTCTGAACACCCTGCTCATTAGGTCTACGAAATAAGCAGGTGCGTTTGTCAAGCCGAAAGGCATGACAAGCCACTCGAAGAAACCGTCTGGGGTTCTGAACGCTGTCTTATCAATGCTATCTTCAGCTACTCTTAGCTGATGGAACCTAGTTGCCAGATCAAGTTGGGAGAAGACTGTCGCACCTACAAGCTGATCAAACAAATTGTCGATTCGGGGAAGAGGGTGCCTATTTTTCTTGGTCAATTTGTTTAACTCCCTATAGTCGATGCAAAGGCGAAGCGAACCGTCTGCTTTGGTTGCGAACACCACTGGAGCACCCCATTCCGAAATGCTCCGTCTAATGAACCCCTTTTCGAGAAGTTCTTTAACCTACTTACTGAGCTCCTTTCTCTCCCTTGGAGCCATGTGTCTGACAGGTAAAGCTACAGGCTTTGCATTATCCACAAGATATATACGGAAGTCTATTTCCCGCCTCGGAGGTAAGCCTTTCACTTCCTCAAAGACATCCGGGTATTCCCGGACTACTCTAACTGATTGCAAATTCTCATCAGAAGCATCAAGCGACTCTAGATAACTAAGCATAACAGCATTCAAGGGATTATAAGAAATTTCTAGAGTGTTACCAAGCCGAGTCAAGAGTCTAACTACTCTTTTCTCACAGTCAAGAATGGCACTATTACTGGATAACCAGTCCATGCCTAAGATCAAACCATATCCCGAGAAGCCCAAAACAAAGGCACTACAACTAAACTCGACGCTGAGAATAGAGATTTTCAAACCTAAACAAACCATTGACAAGTAAGCGGAGCCCCCATTTGGATTTGAAACTACTAAGGGATCTTCTACCATACTAGTGTCTAGATGCAGAGATTCTACTAAGGCAGATGAAATAAAAGAGGGTGATGCGCCAGAGTCAAAAGGTGTACGAACTAGATGATCATAAAGATAGACTACACTTTCTACAGAAATATTACTACCTCGTTCTCAAGATAGGATTGAGAAGATAAGCAAGATAAAACAACGCGTTTAGGAGAAGAAGTTAAAGAGGTACCCCCAGAAGGTCCTACTTGCGGGCCTTGCCCTTGCTTCTTAGGGCAGTTCTTACTGATATGTCCAATATCACCACACTGAAAGCATGCCCCCATCTTCATCTTCTTCTTTCTACAATCCTGGACTATATGCCCAACAATGCCACAGAAATAACATTTCATTTTCTCATGTGTCTTGTTTTTTATGTTGTGGCCCTTTCCTCCTTGACTATTATCCGTCTTCTTGTTCTGCGATTTTTCCGCTTGCTGTTTCGCGTAGAGGAGGAGGAGTAAAAGCATCTGTAGCTGGGGAGTAAGGTCCCCAGACATACTGAAACGGAAAGGAAAAATTCAAAATGAAGGATAGAGAGGGATAGATAAGGCACATGGCTTTGGGGGACTTTGTCTTTTTATAAATATAACACTTTTTCTAGAGAAAATGCTTCTTTAAACTTTTTTTTTTTGAAAACAATTTTCAAAAACTTTTATCTTGTCTGGTAAACCTAGGCTCTGATACCAAGTGAAACACCCCACCTCCATTAAGGTCACCCACAAAGGGAATGCCTTAACTTTGGTGGAGGTTTATAAGTAAAAGCAACAGATGAACTCAAGACAGATATAAATACACATATGTTAAACAGCGGAAACCAAACAAACTTTTATTTCATCAATACGTGTATCAAACAAAGATTTCCATAATTGTCTCAAAATACTTTCAACATTACAACCTCATAACTGCCTTGATTATTAAAGAAGCATGAAAACATAAATAAAGTGACAAAAATCCCCATAGTGATATCCAAAGCCATTATCCGAGCAAGAAAGATCCAAATCATACATCTACGTTCTTGGTGCTTGTAAAGAGCCTGACTGAGTTGAGTTGTTTCCTCCCTGTGGACCTGGGAGGGGGGGAACGAAAGAAAAGAAGACGAAAAGAAAATAGGGTCAGACATAAAGCCTGAGTAAATCTAGTAACTCTTCAATATGTGAATAAGAAAAGGGTATGATGGATGTAAACTAAAAATAGGAAAGTGTCACAAGCAAAGGAAGTGTCGAATGTACTATCACACCCATACTATATCTCTGCACCTATTTGAATTCATTCTAACTGGCACCCCATGGTGAGGGTGAAGTGATCCCCATTCTTATTAAAGATCGGCTCCTACTCGCGTTAACATGTGTCATACGGCCCCTAAGAATTGTAGATACCTATGCTGGTCCCTCCATGGGGTGTATCAAGACCCATGGTGGCGGCCCCGACACAAAACTAGAAGACATAGGTTATACTACTGGTGTCCCCAGTGCCCTGGTTGTCTGCT
Organism: Allium sativum; assembly: GCA_030737875.1. Classification (NCBI taxonomy): domain Eukaryota; kingdom Viridiplantae; phylum Streptophyta; class Magnoliopsida; order Asparagales; family Amaryllidaceae; genus Allium; species Allium sativum. Next base: position 412,762,041 of record CM060913.1, on the reverse strand, counting down.
CCGGAGTGTGTGCATGCCCGCACCCCGTTAGACCTGCACTGTGCACCCACCGCCGTCGTTTGACCGCTTACAATCAGCCCAGTAATCGTGCCCCACCCTGCCTAGTTTCAGAGTACCGTTATTACCTAACTTTGGGTTACTACTGAAACAGGTCCCTCGTTACCAGGATTTTCTAGTCAAACATGTTAAGTGGTTAAGTGTCTGTATTTACCTAACCCCACCCATCAATTCTTGTTAACATGTTGAATTTGGTTAAGAGTTATAGTTGACTTAACCCTACCATTTGTCCTTAGCCTTTTAGGAGCACCAGACCACTCACATTAGACAGGTATTGCTACGGTTACTGGATGTGCCGGTTGGTCCCGGGCAGGTTTACACCGTAGCTCAGTCTAACCTCGGGTCCTTATTGGGCTCAATGCTTAACCACCCACATTGGATAGGTATTGTTGTGACTACTGGACAGCCGGGCGGGTCCGGGCAGGTTTACATCATAACTCAATCCAACCTCGGGTTAAGCATATCATGTTTTCTAAATTTACATATTTTATTACTTTTCAACTATATGTAAATGTCATATCTTTTATTTTTGGGTATTTCAATTCATACCGCTTTTGTGTCATAATCATTGGCACATGCCAAACATGCCAACATATATTTTCATATTTTACACCCAACGTTATTACCCCCGTTTGTTCGCAATGTTATAACATGTGTTGGGCTTGTCACAATTCAACCCAACTTTATAAACGTGAGGAAAAGGGGAAATCATGAACATGTAATACATAAAGGTGTGTGGTGCATGAACTTGCAATTTGGCGATTCAACTAACATATAACATGGGTCATGTGAACTTGTATTCGAATCAAAGTATGACTAAGTAGGTGACATATGAAATGGCATAGTTTAGGCAAATACAAACTTGTGTTTAAACATGTTAACTTGGCATAATATCAACCACAAAACTAGCATGTTGTATATTCACAAAAATGTACAATTTTTACATCTAATCATATAGCCTATTTCAACATGAACTTGCATAGTTTATGAAACCCAAACGATATTTGACACAGAACCAATTATATTTTGCAAATAAACATGAACTTGCATAGTTTATGAAACCCAAACGATGTTTGACATAGAACCAATTTTATTTTGCAAATAAACATGAACTTGCATAGTTTATGAAACCCAAACGATGTTTGACATAGAACCAATTATATTTTGCAAATAAACATGAACTTGCATAGTTTATGAAACATAGATCCAATTATATTTGCAAACATAGATCTAATTATACTTGCCAATAAACATAAGGATGATATCATAGGTTTTGGGTCATGTAGGCATAAAAGGTCTATAACATGTTTACATAAATTCTAATTTAGACTAAGGGAATATACATAGTCCATGCCATCGACATATACAAAAAGGGATCAATTTCTAGTTTTTGCCACAAGCTTGCAAGTGCCATTGTTTTCATATACAATTGTTCAATAGGCTTGCATCAATCAATTTATGCCACAAACATCAATACACAAGTCATGATAGAACCATTACAATACACAAAGATTATAACAACACGATTCTATTTTCATTTACATCGAATCACATCACAGTTTTTATTCATATTTTGAAAGGTCACTATACTTACAACGTGTGATGAATTCTTGTTTTCTGATTTCTGTTATTCTGATTTGGAGATGCTCTCCTTTGGGTAGAAAAGTTGCGTTGAATGATTTTAATCTTCTTCTAATTTGATTCGTCTCTTAGGCTTGTTGGCTTGTCTCTAGGCTTTCTAATTGACGGCCATTCCTAGTTCCTCTCCAGCAGCATGACGGCTTTTGTATTCTATTATTTGTGTGAATTTAGGGTTAGACTAGAGTTGTATTTATAGAATTTTAAATTGTTTTGAGCCGTCAGATGAAGATAGGAGGAATCTAGACCATACAAAGTTCAAAGAGCCAATCAAAATGTGACACGTAAGCCCTAGTGACTCAGCCAAGCATCAGAATTCGACCAGACCCTGACCAGGCCAACCAGGGCCCGACCAACAGGTCTTTCTGACCTGGGCGCACTTGGAAGGTGCGCCAGGCTAAAAATGTACTGGTGCACTTCCCAAGTGTGCCAGTTCAACTTTGTTCTGGCGCACTTCCCAAGTGCGCCAGTGCATTCTGACCCGTTTTCTGGTTTTCTGCCCAACTTCGTTCGTCCATATCTTCTTCATACGATATCCGTTTTACGCAAACTTGGACTCTATCTCAAGCAGAATTTCGAGATGAACGTAATGGCATAACCCATTTCCCTTGATTTCATCATTTATAATTAATTATACTTTAATTTATGAAGCTTAACGTTATATAATTTACGGGGTGTTACACAGGGTTTGCCAAAGATGGGTAAATTTTTTATCCTTTACTTCAACTTTGATTTACTCTGCTATTACCTATGCTTTGATAATTTTAATATTTTACAAAAATCCAATAAACCATATTCACCCCCTTTTAGGATAGATCTAGATCCACCAAGTGGTATCAAAGCAAATATTTCATTAACTCTAAAGTCATGGTGTTTCCAAGTTGTCAACCTAGTGAGAGTCAGTCCAGTCATATTCCAATCATTTGTAATGGTACAGATTTTTTAAATTGGAAATTAGAAACAGAATCCTATTTAAAATCTGTAATATTAAATGTTAGGATATTGTTATTAATGGGTATGATATGGTTGATAGGAATAACATTAGATTTAATTGTCGTGCTACACGTATTTTATATTCTTATAATGATAATGTCCAATATAACCATTTCTACCACTATTTGACTGCACAAGAAATCTAGAATACTTCCAATACGAAGTATGGAAGAAACACTATGCTATAGATGGCCTACAGCAACCCCAGAGAAGTGACGCAGTAGGTGCCAAAAAGTGTTGCTATAGGCAAAAAATGATATGTGGTAACACTTTTTTAGGGTTGTCTTTTGCCGCGTGGCCTTAGAGTCAAAGGCAACGCCTTTGCGACTCTATGGCACTATCGGTACAGTTGTTGCCACAGGTACCAATACAACAAAAAAATCCCTTTTGCAACTGCTAAAAACAGTTGTAATATGTCTAATACAGCTGGCAATTGTAATAAAGTCAACCTTTTTTACAACTGTTACTAGCAGTTGTTAAAATTTGTTTTACAACTACTAAAAGCAATTACACCTCAACTGCTATTAATCAAAGATTTCATAATATAATAATAAATATTATTATAACGCAGTATTTTATTTGAATAAATATTTTATTTCAACATTTCAAATGGTACAAATATTTTTACTCCACTATTGTTCATTCACTCGTATATTACACAATCATTCATATTTACATACATTCCTCGCTACATTGTCACTCGATTCACTCATATGCAGAATCACACGTACAACCATATGAATCACTGATTTTCAAGGCTAAGTTAAATTCAGTTCAGTAACAACTTTTTAGCAGCATGATTAGTGGATATAATGTCACCTGGGTTCACTTACATTCTTCTGCTATACACTTCTACTCTCCCTAATCTTCAAGCTATTGCAGCCATTAGAAACTGAATCAAATAACGATTAAATGAGAAAAATTATACAAAGAAATATTAGAACATGAAATCAAGTAAGAAACTGAAAAAAAAATGCAGGATGGGATACAAGTTCAAAAATGTTATACATCTAATTGTATTTTTAGTATAATATTTCAAAAATGCTAAAACAACATGCAAGTACAATATAACCACAATAACATGCATAAACTTCATATTTAGGTAAACTAGTTAAAGCATAACAACAACTAAGGCCATAACAAGTTCAAAAGAAAGAAAACTACAACCTGCCTTGGCCAATTCAAGTGCAGTTCACAGCACAATAATAAGAGTAAGCCGAATCAACCAATTGCCATTTGCTAATTTTGTGAAAGTGGATATACCATGGGATTGGCTATCATATACAAACACATTTATATATCATGGGATTGGCTATCGTGAATATAAAATCAAAAATTAAGTTTGGGTAGTCAAACTGTCCGGCTTTGATGCCATGAATGATGCAAAGATCAAAAGGGTGTAACATATAGGACTGTCCTTATGAGGTTTAGTGGTGAATGGTATGATTCATATGTCTAAACATATGAATTGTGAAAGTAGATATACCATTTTCATCCAGTAAACATATGCTCCTTATCTTCAATAATTTTGCCAGTCATACATATCGTTGCATATCCATGATTATAACAGATGTGTTGAGCCAACAAGACCTGAAACATATTTATATATTTAGTAAACTCAGTGCACATGTTAATTTAATTTTCAAGTTTTATAGCACAAAACTTCAAAGAAAAGGTTTCAAATGTAGCTAATATTTTCTTAATCAAGACTTAGCTTTCAATCTACATTGTAGAGGTGAAACTTTTGCATAATCTATTTAATTAATCAGCTGTGAGCCAATGAAGACAAATCTGCCCATATTGAGAAACTTCATGACTGATGATATGCATAATAATGGTGTATTTGTAATGAAAGTGAGGGTGACCCAATGGTTGATCATACATGTTGGGTGAGACCAAAGAACATGCCAACGCCGTAAACAGTGTACCAGATAGAAAAGAATGAACCTGGAACTGAGATTGCAGCTGCGACTTTTGCTGTTGTGGCTGCTTCTTCCATAGTATAAACTAGATCTCCATCAGGATACAATTCTGCATGCTCTCCCATAAACCATACTGTCTATATCAGTAATGAAACTAGGATAATTATTTTTACATTTTACATAATGCAGAACAGAAAAATGAAAACAAGGAACCATATGCATCTATGTTGCTCCATCATTTCTTTATGATTTGGGTCTAAGGAGAGGGCTACCTGGAACAATTGTAAAAATATAGAAGCTGCACAATATATCAGTAGCTAACTTTCATGCAAAGCCTGAGAAAGCATCATTTATGTATCATCATCTCTCAGACTTCAACGTACCCTGAAATCAAAACGAAACAAAATGTACAGGTAACATAATTAGGAATGAAACAGATCAAGTATCAACTGCGTATACCATGCCAAAAAACTCATATATTCCAAGGAGTTGTCTATCTATATACAAAGCAGGCACTCACATATACAACTATATAATTAGTATACTGTGTTCAAATGTATATATACAAAACTTACACCGATATATCATATGATTATGAAACCATAATCAGTCACTTACTTAGAGCAATTGGTCTGTATAACCCAGTTTCCATTTGTTCTGTTTGGGTCATAGTGGCCAATCTCCATTTGTTCTGTTTCTCCGTTGTAAACCCAGTTTAGTACTTCTCTAAGCTAACAGAGATTTAGAAAAACCTTATAAAACTATCTTACCTAAGCATGCTTTAAATAGATTAGAGTTAATGGTTGATATTTAATATTTGCTACGACTACAACTGTTATACCCAATTCAAATGAGAACTCTCTAACTTAGTACTGTTGGGTTCTTTTGTGAAAACATTATACAATGTCACCTTGCAATGCTTTCTCTCAATTAAATGATTTAGACCATATATATGTTTTATTATTGCATGAAAGACTGGATTATGAACAAAGTATTTGAGCATAATTGAACATAGTCAACTAGTTGATAAAAATTACACGAATTGTCTCAATCTGTCAATCATAAACTAATCAAGCTTTTATACATGATTTGAACAAGAGACGGGAGCTCTCATACAATAGAGTTCTAGGAGGGTCAGATCTGATTTCAGAGATGAAACCTTACATTCGAATCAGAATATTAAAAGAATTAACTCGAGATATTATAAAAGAGGGATTGATAATAATTAAGATATATAACTTATCTGGCTAGAATCAAGGGAAAAGCAACAAATTTTCCACTCACATCAAACTTCCTGAGGAGTTTAAACGCAAATTGGATCTCCCCAGTCTAACTCCTGTTGATGCCAGTCAAATCTACTAAAAAGAGAAGAAGATCAAATAGATTGCTACAACAATTTTCAAATTTGCATGACTCAAAATGATAAAAAAAAACTATCACTCGTCCATATCAATCAACAGAGATAAAGGAAAGGCTTATGAAGATGACATCATATGCGAATTGAGATAGCGATGTTTAGGAGGAAGAAGAAATCGCCAAATTTGGTTTTATGGAAGAGGACATTAGTGATGCTATTAGAAGCAGAATCGACTGATGGGGGATTGGGGTAGGGCCGATGGGGGTTTGGGGTAGGATTGAAATCAATTTGATTTGGGAAATTGGCTGGGAAGATGACATGAATTACATTTCAAAGGGAAAATGAAAATTTGGGGCAAAGAAGGTGGGGGCGGTAAAGGAAAATCACACTGACATGGATGGATAACATAGGCCGTTAGATTAGAGTCACGTGGATTACTAACTTTATTAATTTTTTAATTTGAATATATCTATGGTTACTGCAACACATGTTGATATCTATGCTAACACATTGAAGAGTGTGTTGCAATAGACAAAAAACAGCATAGCAATGGCAATATTGTAGCCAGCAACACCATGGATTTTCGTTTTGGTAGGCCATCTATGGTGTAGTGAAATGACAACTGCTCAGAACCCCAGTATGACAACTCAGATTCAGATTTGTGTCTAACTGGTTATATAGATAAAAATTCAGACGATCGAGACTCAACAGATGATGAAACAGAAGATTTCTCACATGAGGGTTTAGTTTATATAACTAAATATGTTGATAAACTCTAACAGTAAAACAAACTTCTGAAATCTAAAAATTGTGAATTGATTCACAAAAATAGTATGTTGGAATTAAAACTTGAAAACTCCGATTGTAAGAATTGTTTCAATTTGAAAAATGATTTAGCTCATCTCAATAAAAATCTTCAGAAACTTGAAAAAGAATGTGGTTTTGAAACAAATGAGGATGAGCTAATTTATAAAAATGATGCTTTGCAGAAGGAGTTGGATAAGCTTAATTCCAATCATAAAAATTTTGAAAATAAAAAATTATAGAAAAATGAATCAATCTTGATTAAACTTGAAAAAGAAATTGAAAAATTCATAAAAACTTGAGATTGAAAAACAAATTCAATTTGAATTTGAAATTTTTGATTCCAAAGACTAATTGCTTGAAAACGAAAACTAACTTTTGTAACAAAATGATGCTGAAAGGAGAAAGATCAACATTAATCATTGTTCAAATTTGATGAAAGAGAATTGTGATCTTAAGTCTAAAATTTAACGACTTGAATCAACTCTGAATAAATTTTCTAACGGAGAAAAATATTTGAACATGTTGTTGCTGTAGGAAATAATAATGGTCTTGGTTACGGAAAAACGGATGTTTCTGAAAAATTGAACTAGTAACAACCCGCATTTTACGTATCGAAAGATCATAAAATATTTTTATTTTATTCCCTGAGGGTTGGATCATTCTCATATTTTAATATGTTGCTTATAGGGATGTGAGACATGCCCATAATTTTTACCAATTTTGTTTGTGACCATTTTGCCCCTCTCAGTCTTGTACATGGCATAACTTTTGACTTAGGTCGAATCAAGTGTTGAGACCTGTGCCATTGGAAAGGAAATGATGTTTCCATTTTCATAGAATGGTCATGTTAAAGATTTGGCTCAGCGATTTGGGAGGAATCACTGTTTTTAGGTTTAGCAATACGCTGTCTAGGTTTTGAGAGCCATAATGGGATGATTTAGAGTGGCCCATTAGTGGGGTGGTGTTATCTATAAATAGGGGGTGAGAGGTATGGAGAATTGTTTACTTTCTCCATTGTCTTATTTGGTGGCCTTGTGTTCCTCCTTTATCTAACACCTTTCCACCATTAAAATCGAGATCTAAGGAAAGGAATCCAAGATCTACACCATTTGAAGCTAGATCTACATCATTTGAAGTGAGAGTTCATCGAATAGAAGGATTTGGATCAAGTTCTTCATTGTATTGAATCTAATTTCACTGTTTTTGCTTTGATTTAGAGAATTGGTGAGTGATATGCATCTCTTACACAGGTTCAATCAAGTATATGAATGTTTGATCATGTTTTTCATCAAATTCAAGTTGTTTTCCTTAGATCTACATCATGGTAAGCTTATTTTCATATGAATCGCCATATGATCTAATTTAGCAACTTAAAACCGGTAATTCCTATGCAATTTCATATGTTTATGCAAGTTAGATATATAATTATGTGCATATGTTCATTTATCATGATTTTGGAAATTTATATAACTTGTGATGAAAGTCGTCGTTTTCATGTTGTTAGTCATTTCATATCACGTTTGTTGTCATATTTGATGAATTGGATGGGTAGATTTCGTCGAGATAGTCGATTGGCAAAGTTTTAGTTGAAATTGGACTTAGATTGGAGCTGTGTAGGTTTCTGGTCGGTTAGAACGGGTCGGTTGGTCAAGATGTGGCTTGGGAAACAAGTCAGGGACCGGGTCGGTCGGCTCTATTCGGATCGGTCGGTCATGTTATTGAAGCTGGTTAGTTGGCTCTATTCTGGTTGGTCGGTTACGTTGTTGAGGCGGGTCGGTCGGTGCTTTTGGGTCGGTCGGTCGTGCTTTTGTGAGAGATTGGGTCGGGTCGGCCAGATGGACTAGTTGATCTTGTGGCTAAAGTTGGTCGGTCATATCTCATAAGGGAGGACTGGGTCGGTCAGAGTGTGATCGAGTTGGTCATAGGGGACCAGATCGACCAGAAGGTGGTCGGGTCGGTTAAGTTGCATGGGACGGATGGGTCGGTCGCATAGGGTCATTTCTGAAAAATTATATTTTTCGGATACGACCCAGATCTGAACAAAAGAGGCTAAAAAAATGGGGGCTACCCCCCGAACCCTAGCCGCAGTGCAGTGATGTAATTTGGCTCAGTTATGTTGTGACTTCGAAGTAAATTCAAGTGAGAATATTCGAAGTGTTGTATGTGTTCGTTGATCGGTGTAGAATAAAAGGTCGTGAGTTGGTGGATAATGGTTGCTTGAGCTAAGAAAAGTCATCGGGTTGGATGACTAGAGATACAAAGACCAAGAGATTATCGTTGTCATAAGTTTTAGCGAGCTCAAAGCAGAGGTACAATGGGGCCACCCGAAAGACTGTAAGGTTGTTGGTCGAGTACTCTGGGTATCATTGAAAGGCCTAGTTGTCTAGGTTGGACAAACATACATATCGTTGAAAGGAGTATGGAGTTTATGCTAGAACTGTGGTTACCATTAGCCCTTGACATATGGCAAGGTTGGCCGTCATACGATTAACGATAGTTTCGAAGCAGGATTGGCAGTGATAGCCAGAGTTTGTCATGGTTGATTAGTTGCCTTGTTTGTACCGTCTCACGTAAATTGTCCAACATCGAAGGAGATGTCTTAGGTGCTTGTCTGATATTGGTTTAGGCCTCTGGGGCTTGTGCTTGAGGGATGTTTAATTCAATTAGGATGGTTTACATGAGATGCATATAATCTGGATGCTATGAGTGCTAGTGGTGTTTGCTTCTGATTTCCATGAATGAACGGTTGTTCTGGTTTCCCTGAATGAATTGTTGAAGTGTTTGATGTAAAGGCTATCATTGTCAGATGTGGGGAAGATGGGGTTGAGTTCTTCTCTGGTGTTGTGGGTAGATTAGTATGTTTATCTATCCATTCTCATATACTTTATTGTTGATGTTTATTAGCTATTTTATTGCTCACTAAGGCTATTGTCTTACTCAAAATTTTATGTTTCCCTCTTATTACCTTGGGTTGTTCATCCAATTGTGGATGGGACGCCTAGGTGGCAGGTGATAGATCAGTGAGGATGATGTTGCAATTCGGAGGCGAGCAGGAAACTGGCATATTATCATACTTACTATATAGTATTTCTATTTCCGCTGTTTGAGTTGCTCTCTGAGTGTTGTAGTGAGGCTTCATGCACAGACTTTGATATTTCCTATGATGTTCGGATAATCTTTCAGGATGTTGTGAAAGTTTTCAAAAGTTTGCTATATGATACTCCACTATTTCTATCTGTTGTATATGTTCTATTATATTTTATCCTTGTGTTGTAAGTTCTACGACAGGTTCTGATGTTATTGTTTACCTATGATGATCATCCACAACTGCCTGGCACACCTTTTAGCACATTATTCATCTTTTTTAGTGCAGGGGTTGTGGGCGGTAGTCACAGAACTCAAATGATTTTAAAAAATTCTTCAACTTACTTTGGAAAAGATCGATTCGAAAATTCGAACTTTGAAAATTTCTAAGGATTTTAAAATCATAAAAGGGATGAAAATTAGTTGTGTAACAATTCATTTGAACAATCTTGGATCCCAAAAGGAAATAAAACGATTTTGACTAAATTCAAACAGATTTGGGTTCCTAAAGGTACAAAAGTAAATTGTGATGGATTATCGTACGAAAGATGTGAACAAAACTGTGACTGGTTATACAATTTTTGTTAGACCACTCGATCCTTTAAATGCTTAGGTACCGAAGAAGGTTGAGGAACCACTTTGCAAAAGAGAAACTGCATTCAAGTTATTCCATATCTTTGAAACATTCAGTGTTCTTTAGCCAAGATTGTCGAGTTGGAGAATCAACATTGTCATATGTAAATAAGATATGATCTCGAAACTCACATTTTTCGTTTATATTCTCTGCTTTTATTTTTCCCTATTTATTCCTCCTTCCGCTCCTTCTTTTATTCTTCCTTCTGCTTACTCTGACTCATTTTGACACTGCCATATCATTTGTAACATTTCCTATGCCTTCCTAACTTCAAAATTGCAAAATTGTTGTTTTTTTTTTTTGGAAATTTGCTTCATTTGTATAAAACTCTTATGTTTTAATGATTTCCAGACCTAGGATTTAAACTTGTAAATATTTTGAATTCTTTTGAAGTTTATTTTTTTATGAATTCCTAGCAGTGCTGAAGCTTTCTTATCATATCTTAAACACTGTTAATTTGAATTCTAAAATTTTGAAGATCTGAAAAACAAATGAAATTTCACACATCTCTTCTGTTTTGAGTTTCTTCTAATTCATTTTGGTCAGTTATGATAATTTCATTGTTTTTTAGATAGGCTTGACTTTTTGAATTGAAATTTTATTTGGCATCAATCATTGTATTGCATCTTGAAACTCATTTTTTAATTATAACCATCGGGATTGGATATTTGATTGTTTGAAATCATTTGAAATTATTGATTATTTGAATCTCACACAACTTATTGAATTTGAAATTAATAATCTTGTGTGATTGATTCATTGAATCTCCAAATTTACACATTTCCTTAAGTGATTTCAAATGAACTGCTTTTAATACTGGGTCATGAACCATCTCTTGTGCCTTGTTTTCATTGACCACTATGGATAATTAGGACCTCCAAGTGGTATCAGTTCTACAAGTTATGTCACATTCATTTGATACATTTGTTCTCATCTTGTATAGATCATTGCTAAATCTCTCTTCTAATTGATTTTTTCAATTTTAAATCATATATTGCTTATTCATTCAAAAACTGAAATCAATAACCAAATTGAACTGTATTTAGAATTCATCAAAATTATCATTAGAATTTTTGAAATTGTGATGAGTTATGACTATACTATAGTATATTTCACAACAAGAGGAGATTCTATTTAAATTCTCATGATGTTTGAACAATTTTTACAATATCTTTGAATTGGCACTTATTTCATGACCATCCTCTTTTTTCTATCATCAGTCTGTCATCCACCATAATTTTATTTAATGTGGAGAGTTTATTTTTTTTAAAAAAAAATCATTAACGAATATACAGTTTCAAAATTTTTGATAGAAATATGATTATATTTTTTTCAAAAAAAGTGAAAATTGAAGTTTTTTCAAGAATCCCGGTACAGTTGAGCATATTTCATAATATGATTAATTTAGAAATTTATTTTACAAATCATCTCTGCGCCTACCATATTTCTATCATCCATCTTAGTTTTATATACTGAGGAGATTTTGTATAATAAGTGTTTCTCTAACCTCATTTAAAAATCCAAGATCTGGTCATGCATGGTTAAGAGATTACTTATAATTTAAGCTGCAACTGACCTCATTTAAAAATCCAAGATCCGGTTATGCGTGGTTAGTGTGCTCTTAAAATTAAAATGAAAAGAAAAGAAAAAGGGAAATAAATAAATAAAAATATATATGAAATCTTCCTAAGTGTGTAAAAGCCAGCTTGCCAATCCATTCCCTAATTTGTGAAATGTGACATTTATGATATATTATGATTTTTGATTGATAGTTATTGGAATTTGAGATTATTTGATTTTGTCATTTGATTTGAATTTGCAATCACAGTCCAATTCCATCACTATTTTTTGCTTATTTTTAAAAAATTTATTCGCAAATAATTGAAATCCATATGTTTTTAAAACTCTCTCCATTTTTATAAAATTCACCATAAATCCATCATTCTACCATGTAAAATTTGCTTTTATTTCTTAGGATATTATTATTTTTATTTGATTGAATGAGATTTATGATGAACATTCTCTCTCTAGAGTTGATTTTATATTTCTAGTTTATTTTCATCACTATTTTAATTTCTCTGTTTCCTTTTGTTGAAAACAAAATGGGGAGAATGATTAAAATTTTGATTAATGAATGAATATTCGTAAATATTTTAATATTGAAATTTTATTTGATTTATTCTTTTCACTCATGCACATATCAATGGGGAGTTCTGTTTTAGGGGGAGCATACATATAGGGGGAGTTTTGCACTTCACTGTCAGACACATTTATTGTATTCAAATTCTTATTATATGTTTGTCATCATCAAAAGAGGGAGATTATTGTATATAACAATTATATGATTTTTGTTTTATGGTAACAAACATATATATATATATATTATAAATATGTTTGTAATTGTACTATTCTACTACATCACGGATAGAATTATATATATATATATATTTAAATAGAATACTACTACACAAGAATTTTAATGTTCAAACAATATTTTATTTAAATATTTTATTTTATTTCAATACTTCAATAGTACAATCTTACAACTCCACTATTTGTACATCTCATTGTAATCCAATACCTTTAATTTCATTTATAAACATTGCTCCACGGTCCTCACTACAGTTCACCCATTTCACTTTGTCGCTTAGTTGTACACACATATACATTCAGTTTCACTCAGCTCACTCATGTACAGATTCTCTCTCACTCACTGACACATCATTGTTTCTTATGCTTCACAGTCAGTCCAGTCACCTGCTTACTAGTCACATAAACGCATAACAAATTGGAACAAATATATTTTTATATCCTACCAGATATAATTTTTATTTTAAAAATTTATCTATCTCAGATTTTTTGGTGTGTTTCTCATAATATTTTCATGACTTGATCTAATATATATATATATATATATATATATATATGTATATGTATATATATATATATGTGTGTGTATATATATATACATAAATCCGTTTATGTCTAGACAATTTGTGACATTCACAATGATTCACTGTAAATAGCACAAGGAAGTCAATATCTCTAGTGCTCACATATATATATATATATTTTCTGCACATACATTTGTATGTATATAAACATATATTTATGCAGGGGCAATATGGTTAGCAAGGAACAAATAAATCAATAATGATGTGTTCAGGTGAAGCTTGACAACACTGGCATGATGTAAGTGTCCATGAACACACAGGTGCAACAAAACTGTTTCAGCATGCACAAATATATACATGCAACAGTGAAAACTCAAGTTCAAGCCAATGCCACGTTGTGATGTATAACAAGGAAGATACATGCATGTACAAGAAAAGTGACTGGCACATATACAAGGGACAATGCCACATATATACAATGTAGTACACAAAGCAGTGATGTGCAATAAGCAGCATATACATAGTGCCAAACCACATACACATACAGAATTGTGTATACACACACACACACACACACACACACACATATATATATATATGTACATATATATATATATATATGCACGTATATACATGGCATATATATACAAAGTTAAAGAGAAATCAACATGTGTGTACACAGCTACAAAGCTGGTTCATGGCCAAGATAAGGATTTTCAACAAAGCCGAATAAAGAAGACAAGTGTTAAAGCATATGTAAGGATGCCAAAAGTCTAGGTCAACAAATATACATATGGCAGTGAACCCAACAAAATGGACAACTACCAAAACTCAAGTGACATTGCAATTGGAGTCAGAAATATAAACATACACACACACACACACACACACACATATATATATATATATATGTACATATATATATATATATGCACGTATATACATGGCATATATATACAAAGTTAAAGAGAAATCAACATGTGTGTACACAGCTACAAAGCTGGTTCATGGCCAAGATAAGGATTTTCAACAAAGCCGAATAAAGAAGACAAGTGTTAAAGCATATGTAAGGATGCCAAAAGTCTAGGTCAACAAATATACATATGGCAGTGAACCCAACAAAATGGACAACTACCAAAACTCAAGTGACATTGCAATTGGAGTCAGAAATATAAACATACACACACACACACACATTGTTAGATATATATTAACATGAACATATATATGCATGTTTGGACAACAATACATGGAGATGGTATGCACGACAGGAACCAGTGCCACATGTACATACAAGGGACACAATGGAATGCACAAGCTCAAATTCACAATAAAATGACAAAGCATATCAAAAACCAAGCACCAGCATGCATGTGAATATTCACATGTTCAAGTACATAGCCAAGTCGAGCAAGTCGGAGTCATACAAACATGACAGATACAAGAAAATGGATAAAGCAATATGAACACAAGTGCATAAAGCAACAGGATTTGCATGGTGAAATATATGCAGTAGTACAAGCATATGTCGAGCCATATTGAAACAAAGACAGGTGTACATGACATGGCAGCACCTAGGCAACCAAGAAACTTAATGCACATATTTTCAAGTTAAAAAAATCACGTGTACATGCAAGGGACAATGCATAGAAGTTTATGTACAAGTACATGCCCAAATGGATATGACAGATAGCATTCATACAAACAAATGTGCTTAAAGGTAAAATATACATGGTAGTATGCCATTGCATAGCAGGACATAATACAAGGTCAGGAATATAAGTGCAGCTAAAATGGAGTTATTTTTTCAACACAATGCACACAAAGGAAATGACATGCACTTGAATGGAACAACATTAATCTGGCTTAAACCTGGTAAAACAAGGCACATGTTAAGCCAGAGTGAAACAAGACACCATGAACAAGTTTTCAACAGAAATGCACAACAGTTGCACAGATTAGGGAGAACAACATGCACAAGTTTTGTGTGCAAATGAAATGATCGAATGGACCAAATAAATAAAAGAATTCTATTTAAAATTTCTCTGGTTCGGAAATATGATTTAAAATTAATCTACACGGATAGCATGGTAAACTTGGCAAGTTTATTTTGCAAGTTTATCACTACAAGGTTTACAGTAAAAGGCAATCAAAGAAAGAATTTTTGGCATGAATTAATCACATGTATTCAAACGTTTCCAGAATGGAGTTCTTTTTAAAACTGGCCAACATACTTTTCTGGAAAGGTTTTAGTCACGCATAAGAATTGTTTCAAGATTTATTTTGGGCAGAAAATCAATCCAGAAATGGAAAGATATCACAATTTGTTTTCCAGAAATCAAACAGGTGATTCACGGCAGTTAATCAAACAATCACACAAGGGCAAAAATCAACAAAACAATCAAACCAAATCATTTCAGGAAATAAGAGAGTTTATAGGTTCGAATTGCCCATATATTAACATCTATTCATCATCAGCAAAAGTGTGCATCGAAAAACCAAGCAAAAAAACAAAAGCTAAAAGAGAAATCAATTCAGATTACTCACAGAAGTTTTCCATTGCAAGCACCCCAAATTGATCTACGAGGAGCAACAACAATCAAGCATCAGAGAACAATTTTCAGAAACCACGATTGAAGTCGCAATTTGGACAAAGGCACGAAAAACCCTAATTTCAATTAGCGTCGGCCATTAAAGAAATAAAGGGAACAAATTTGTTTAAAAGCGGAAAAGGGATGGCCGGCTAATTTTTATTTAGAAGGGAAGGATTTTACTTATTTTTTTATTGTACTGTTTTTTTATTATTTCTTTTGTAACTGTCCATTAGTTTTCTAGTTTGTCTGTAAAACTAGGGGTTTTCTAGTTTGTCTGTAAAACTAGGGGTTTACTAGCTATAGGATTTATAGTTAGGGTTTACGAGTTATGAGTTTGTAATTCGGGGAAAATCTTATCTTCGGTATAAAGAACATTGTAGGGTTTTGAGCATAGGATTAGAACAAGAGCATGGTTCGCGAGTTTATAGGGTTTTGTAAGCAGGATCTTTTTGAATACCTAGTAGAAATTTTGGAGAATGCAGCAATAGGTAGGATTTATCGAAGCTGGGTAAAATCCGTGTCTTTTACTTTTAGATTTTATTTACTCTGCTGTTATCTGTGCTATGATAATTTTAATATTTCATAAAAATCCAATAAACCCTATTCACCCTCTTAGGGTTAATCTAGATCCACCAAAACGAGTGTGGTCTGGTAGGTCGTTTACTAGACATACCGCACGACATCTGTCTGCGTGTAGACTGAACTGGTGGTGGACTACCTCCACTCAGAAAATCACGATGCATAGCTGCATCGGCCGCAGTAAAGGGTTGTGGTGGAGAGGGAATTTGGTAACTGCAAGTGTCTTTTCCTATGCAGCCCCCGAAAAGCTCATCTTTCTCTACAAACTTCAGAGGTGGATTTCTCCTGAACCTTTGGTACATGCATGTAGGACCACTCCACCATTTGTCTGAGTCGTTGAGGTGGTCCTGCACAACATCCCATACACCACCTAGAATTTGAAGTAAATCATTCCAAGCTGTCCAGACCCTCCTTAGATTATCCCATTTGTTCTTTATATGGGTCTGTGTTAAATCATAATCGAACCACTCATTGAATTCCCTCTGAACCGCGGTCAAGAATATCCCCGTGCCTTTGAGGTGAATATGGTTGAGACATATTTCTATGAAAGCCTCCATTCTTTCCACTGACCATTTAGCGATGGGCGTGGACGAAGAGGCCGAACCAGAGACATAAGAGTGTGCCATTTGATTGAAAAAAAAGAATAAACAAAAAATTTAAGAAAAATTAAATATTGGATATATGAACGTTTAAAATATAGTAACGAAGAAAATTACTTGAAAAGTAGATGGAATTGACTTAAAAAAATAGAACTAAGAGGAGAGAGTTGCAAATAGGAACTGGAAGGTGAGGAGAAGAAGAAGGGGAAGGGTGGAATTTATAAGAGGGGAGGGGGAGGAGCCCAACGACTCAAATTTAAGTCGATGGGCCAACGGTCCAAAATAGACCATTGGATAACGGATGCGTCCGTTACCCAGACGGTCTGTTTTTGGACCGTCGAACGGTGCCTTAACCTTTGGTTTGAATAATTATTAAAATGTCGTTTTAGCATGTTTTATAAAGAGGGTTTGATCTACATTTCCAATGTTAAAACCATATTTAATTTAAATTTTTTTGCTACCGAGCACGCGGTGCTTGTTTTAGGCCATATAAAGCTTTCTTGAGTTTATAATCGTGATCTAGAAATTTTTCATGAATAAATACATGAGGTTGTTCAACATAAACACTTTCTTTTGTATATCCATTTAAAAATGCACTTTTAACATCAATTTGATATAGTTTAAAGTGATTAAAACAAGCATAGGCTAGTAGGATACATATTGCTTCTAATCTAGTGGCTGAAGCAAACGTTTCTTCATAATCAATTCCTTCTTCTTGATTATATCCTTGAGCTATTACTCTAGCTACCTAATTCGTCTATTTTATTTTTGTAAACCTATGTTGTTCCTATAACAATTTGATCACTTGGTCTAGGAACTAATTCCCAAACTTCCTTGTGTTCAAACTGATTAAGTTCTTCTTGCATAGCAATATTCCAATTTTCATCAGAAGATGCTTCTTTAGAATTTTTTGATTCTATATTAGAAATAAATGCTACATGGCCCATTAGATTTAATTGATTTTTGGTTTGAATGTTTGAATTAATTTCTCCAATAATATTCTCTGTAGGATGATTTTGTAAAATTCTTGGAGAAGATTTCATTAAACTGGAATTATTGGTTATATTTTCATTTTTTGAATTATGAACAATGTTTTCATTTTTTAAGTTATGAACAAGATTTTCATCTTCATCAAAATTATTTTTGTTATTTATAGTTGAAAATTCAAAATTTTCATCAAATGATACATAAAGTGTTTCTTCTACTGTTTTAGTTCTTTTATTGATTATTCTATAAGATTTACTCGGTTTGAACATCCTAAAAAGATTCCTTCATCGGATTTTGATTTGAATTCTCAAAATTAATCTTTTGTGGTTAAAACAAAACATTTTGATCCAAAAAACTTAAATTTGGAAATATTTGGTTTTCTACCATGTCTTATAGAAATTTGATTCAATACATAAAAGGCAATTACAACGGCTTTTGCCCAGGAATGTTTTGGTAATGTGCTTCCATTTAGTAAGGTTCTAGCAAATTCTGGTAAAGTTTTATTTTTTTGTTTTACACCTCCATTTTGTTATAGAGTTCTAGAAAATGAAAAATCCCTTTCTTTTTACAATATTTATCGAAGTCTTTGTTCTCGAATTCACCTCCGCAATCACTTCTTATATTTTTAATATTAAGTCCTTTTAAGTTTTGAATTTGTTTTGCAAATGTTTTAAATTTTTCAAAAGTATTGCTTTTATTTTTCATAAAAATAGTCCATGTATATATGGAGAAGTCATCAATGATTACAAACACATATTTATTATGATTTATGGATTGAATTGGGTTTGGTCCAAATAAATCCATGTGAAGTAATTCAAGTGGTTGTAAGGTTGAAATGACTTTCTTTGATTTAAAAGTGGATTTAGTTAATTTCCCTAACTAACATGCGTCGCAAATATTACTAACTTTGAAATTCATTTTTGGTAATCCTTTTACTAGACTATTTTTTGATATTTTATTTATAGTTTTAAAGTTTATATGCCAAAATCTTTTGTGCCATAGACAAGGATCATTTCTTCGGCTATTAAACGCATATTTGAATTATTATTTACTTTTAGATTTAAAATGTAAATGTTTCTATCTCTATTTCCTTCGAAAATAAGATTTTGATTTTGATCGAAAATACTACATTTATTTTCAGAAAATGAGATTTTAAATCCCTTATCGCATAATTGACTTATACTTAATAAATTATGTTTCAGATTCTTAACTAATAAAACATTTGAAATAAGAGGTAAACTAAATGTGCCATAATTGCTTACATCGCCTTTGCCGATGATATATCCCTTGGAATTATCTCCAAAAGTGGCACGACCTCCATTTGAGTAAATGATGTTTATCAACATATCTTTGTCTCATGTCATGTGTTTTGAGCAACCATTATCGAGTATCCACTTTCCTCTTTTCTTGAGTGGGTCCTGCAAAAAACAAGAAATAACGTTGGTACCCACTTTTTAATAAGGTCCTAAGAGTTAGGTCTTAGGAAACCAAACCCAAAAGGGTTCAGTGCTCACTTTATAAATATAATCTTGATTATTTTGTATAGTTTCTAAGAATTTTTTAATATATTTATTCCTAATCAATTTATTGTTTGTTTTAGGAACCCATATATTTATAGTATTATAAATTTTTTCCTTTTAAATTTTTAGTTGAAGTATTAGGTTTGAAATCCTTTTTCAAATTTTTGGACGATGAGGTTTTAAGTTTCTTTTTATATTCTACTCCGTTTTTATTTGAAGTGGGTTGAGAATGTTCAATAATTTTAGATAAATTTTCTCTTTCTCTATTAAAATTTGAAACATTTATTGTAATACCTTCTAATTTTGTTTTTAAACCAAAATTGTCTAATTCTATCATCTTGTTATTAGTTTTTAACTCATGATTTTCAGAAATAAGAGCATCATATTTTTCTTTTTGAGTTTCAATTTCTTGACTCAATAGAATAAGTTGAGAATTCACATTAGAAAATGATTCTTGAATTTTTTTTTCAAGTTCTTCTTCCAATAATTTCTTCTCATCTTTAAGCATGTCTCTTTTGAGTTCAGCCTTATTTTGATTCTTAACGGCTTCTTTATATTTTCTTTTGAGACCTTTTAAAGTGTCTAGTAAATCTGAATTTATTTCTATCATATCATCAAAAGTTAAATCACTAACCTCGTTATCTTTAGCCATGAAGCACATGTTAGATTGCTCATTATCACTGTCATTGTCACGTTATGAAGAAGAGGAGTCTAAATCATGACAAGTAACTGAAAATGCCTTCTTTCCAAATCTGTCCTTCTTACATTTATTGCGATGTTCCTTCTTTTGTTTTGGACAATTTTTTTATGTGTCCTTTCTTGTGACAGTTATAGAATGATAACACTGATGATGATAGTTTGTTAGTGTCAAAGCTTTTCTTGCTGTTATTTCTACTACCTTTTCTATATTTTAAAAACTTTCCGAAATTCTTGGCTATAAATGCTAGATCATCTTCGTCTGATTCTGATTCTTCTTGCTCTGCATTAAATGCTACATTCTTTTTATCTTGTGCCTGTACTCATTTTGCTTGCAAATTAACTTTATATGCCATTAGATTTTCTATTAACTCTCTTCAGGTTTCATTGTAGGGAGATCATTGGCTTCTTCGATAGCCAAGATCTTTCTTTCTCATTCATCCGTTAAAGAGTTAAGGATTTTTGAAACTATATCGAAATCGGAAAAAAATTCTCCTAGTCCTAATAATGAATGATAAATATCTTGAAATATCTAATACATATCATTAATGGACTCATCTTATTTCATTCTAAAGTTTTGGAATTGACTTTTAAGCGTGAATATTTTGCTTTATTTAACCTTGTTAGTCCCTTCGTGGGTGACTTTGAGTGTTCCCATATTTCATATGCAGTTGTGCACATGCTAACACGGTAAACTCATTTCTATCTAAGGCACAAAACAATATATTCATTGTTTTAGCATTATCAGTATAATCTATTTTTGTGTGTTAGACCAAGTGGAATATTCAGTTGTAGCAATATTATATTCCGTTTGTGTAATATTGTAATGACCTGCCTTTTCGACCGCTTTAAGTTGGTAATCAAACCAACTCGAAACGTTCAAAACGATAGATCGTTATTGCCATGGGGTTAAATCAATCAATCACACACAGAAAAGCAGAATATCTCGTAGCGGAATAAATAAAATACAATAGTAGTTCATGAAGCTACTAAATAAAAATCAAAACTTATACATAATATCAGAGTTACAAAATTAAATACAATGGATGTCTAAATATAAGAATTTCTAATACAAAGAGAAATAACTAAAACCAATAAATAGAGATGATGTCTTCAACAAGTCTCCAGCTTCGAAAGGTGAAATCTCAATACTGCAATACTCGGTCTGACCTGAACAATAATGCAAAAACAAAACATTCGAATCAGGACTAACATTCTTATATCAGTTAATAAACTCAAGTGAAATATTCAATGAAATGCATCAGTAACTTAAAGAATGTTTAGGATTTCCATCCTCTGAGGATCCGTCAAACTAGATATCATATGATATAATGCGCTATTATATTAGTGTATATTCAGTAAAGTAAAATATCAAAATAGCATAAGCGAGATTACATTTTTACCCTTACACTGTTTATAATACCGTAGTCTATACAGATACCGTAAAGTCCACCATAAATTAGTGGTTATCAGAGGGCACTCTATAAGTAAGGTACAAATCAAAATCGTAGGGGGATCGATCGGGATAATATGACAAGGCACATGAGGAATACCCACGGTAGGATTCTATAGATGCATGCCTGGACCGATGGTAATGCTCAGCCGCGACTACTGTCCACCTCGAACAACACTCCCATAATCAAGGGTGGCCATCAATCAAACCACAAAGTAATAGATATAGTTCGAGGAAGTGCGTCCTATAGGAGGTGTGACCTCACTTAATCACGGTATAACACCTGTTTTAGTCATTTTATTTATGACCCAAAGGTCAGAACATCCATCATCATTCTCTTACTTCATTCTAGTAACGTTTGCCAAACCAACCTACTTCATTTATTCTCCACCACGTACACAGTTGTTAAAGTAGTTTTCGATTTTGGCAAAGAGTATGAAAATATCCGATCCTGACGTCTTTAACAACCAAACGTTTACATTTTCCACACCGGGGTCATTTATATTTGAAATCATATTTTAAAATATCATGAATCTGTTAACTCCAAATATTGGTTTTATAAACAATTAAATTAAAATATTCAAATGTCATAAATTTTATTTCAACTGATTCATTATTTGATTTCATTAAAGGTTTCAAATTTCATATTTACAAATAGTTTGTTAACAAGAATTTCATTTGATTTCAAACTTCTATCATAATTATTGTTATTCAAAAATCTTCATACTAAACATTTTGGATCTACTAGCTCGGATCAGAAATAGACTTTTATTTAAAATAGTTAATTTAATATAAAATAGTTTAATCTAAAAATAAGTATATTATATAAAATTCTTTGGTTAAATAATTATAAAATAGATACAATAATTAATGTTAAACAAAATAAAATTTAAATAGTTTTAAGATGTTTAAAAGTTAAATTAAATATATATATAGTTATAAATTTTTTTATGTAAAATAATCTAAATTAGTTTTGAATAAAATAATACTAGTTTTAAAAATCAAGTTTTAAATAATAATCCAATCTGAACCATATACCCATGTGTTCAAGTTCAACTTATAATTAGTTATCAGAATTTCACTTCAAATTAATTTCAACTTAACATTATATTCTAATTCCAATACATTTCAACCATTATTCACGTTGGGTTTACATTTTATTACTTCAATCAAATTCTTAAAATTTCAAAATTACTTTACATCACATTTTATCAATTCAAGCTTGTTAAATCTAAATTTTTCACTTTTATTCGATTCTAAATGTTTAACTTCAAGTATACTTAGATTCAAAGCATTTACTTAACAAATATTATCAAATCGACTTATTTAGTTTCATTATCCTAACCAATTTCATATAAACTCATTTCATTATTTTCCAAATCATATCTTTAATAAATTTAGTTTCATTTTGAATTTTCATTTCAATCAATTCAATAAACAAATTAATTAAGTTACAATTAAATTCCAAAACTCTCTTTTACACCTTTCTTAATTTAAATTATTAAGAAAATTATATTCATATTTTACAAAATCTATATTTGTATATTAAAATTTTAAAATTAAATAATATTAAATTATAATAAAATATTTATTAAATTAGTTATAAAATTACTTGAATAATTTAAAATTTTAAAAATAATATTATAATTAAACCAAAATATATTTGAACTCGGAAACTATTTGTAAAAATAGACCAACGGTGTCCATATATAATTTTCTACCTAGGCCAAGTAATATAGATATATATCATTTTAATCCATAATTTAAATTCTTACGGATATATATCATTTCAACTCACAATCCCAAATTCAGTAAAATTGCTCAGGTCTATCATTTCAACCTATAATGATTTTTCCTTATTTAGTGTTTATTCGGGTATATACCATTTCAACTCATAGGGAACTTGCGGTACGAGAATAAATAAATAATATAAACTCAACAATCAAACATATACAAATCACATGTGCACATCCATATCATACACATCAGTAGTGTCAATAATGAGTGCCATATGTGCATAACATATAATAAGATTTTCTAAAACAATCCTATGCATTTCATATTATTTCACTGAATTTCAGTTCTTTGAAAATGTAAGTCAAGTGTGAAATAAATTCACCTTTTCAGAACACGGAAAAGAAGACAATAATGATGAAGGCAAGACGAAAAATCTGACTCCATCCAAGCAAAAGTCGGATCAACAAAAACTCAAATGGAAGTGGAAAATGATCACCCAAAACCTAACACAAAAATCAATATAACTCTTTCATTTTTTTTTCAAGATATGAAGATTTGTACTCATAAAGAAAGAGAGAAGAAAAAGGGAAAGAAAGGCATTATTTTATTGTTGAATGAATTTTGAAAGATATGTAATAGAGAAGACAAAGGAGAGAATAAATACATGATTTATTTCCCCAAGATGCCTCTTTGTATTATGCAAGTTATGAATAAAATAAATGTGGCTAACTAAGGCTGAGGTGACAATACTTATTTCTCATTCAAATTCAAAAGTAAATCACAGAAGAAAAGAGAATAAATGGAAAGGAATGAATGCATGATTGATTGCCTGATGGTTACTGTTAGAAAGTTATGTGACTTTTCAATTTTGAAAACACGGAATATTAAAATCTTAGAATTTAAGAAACATGTTAAATCAGATAGGCACAAATAAGGTAAAGAAAATGGCTAGATATATGCATAGACAATGTTGATAGTTTTGCAGGTTTTTTGTTGTCTTTGTTTCTTAAAATAAAAATAGAAGGGAAACATATATACATAGAGGTGGTTTGTTCTTGAAGAAAAATAATGATGGATTACAAAAGGGAAAAGAGAAATAAGAGGATGCAAATATAAGGAATGGAAGCATGTAATTGAAACACGATGTGAAAAATACAATGAAGGAAACATATTAATAGAATAAAGGGTAATAAATAAATTATATGAAGGAAAGAAACGAATGCATGGTTAATGAAAGGCAATAACTTGCATGAAACGTGAATGGACAAAGAAATTATGCATAATTTATTTTTCTTTGAAAATAATTAATTGAGAAAACATTACTTTAAAATTGAGGAAAAATTGCATGAGATAGAAGTGAAAAGGGAAAGAAGAGGAGAAGAAGGAAATAACATGCAATATTTAGAAAAGGATAAATAAAAAGAATGTGTCAATTTTGAAGGAGAGGAATGGTACAGTATTAATAAAACAGCGAAGAGAGGAGGACACTTAAAACAAATGCAGCTATTCACATTTCAAAATAAATAGATTAATGAAGGTTTGAACATGTAATCCCCGCTCCAAATTCCTAAACGCTACATTTTGAACAAACAGGGAAAGAACTAAAGATAATAGACAAGATATATACATGTATGTATTGGAATTTATTTCATCTAGAATATACACCTTATTTCCAATCAATCTTTCAGCAGAAATTAATAAATTTCATTAATAACATCATAAATTTTATTCAAAAACCATTTTAAATTCAATAATTAAATTAATTTCAATAACTAAATTGTCAAAATTTATGGGATGTTACAAATATTTCATGAATCAAAATCATTTGCTTGCATATATATTCTCACATGTCTAGCCCAATAGTTATAATTCATTCCATTAAATAGAGGTGGACGTGTAGTAGATTGTCCTTCTACAAAACAAGTTTTAGTGTTGGTACCAGTGTCGTTATCCATATTACTTATAATATCATATAACTGTGTTACAGTTATATGAAACCTTGTTCTGATACCAACTGAAAGGGCAGTGTGGATTGTGTGATATAGATAATTGTGTGTTGATTATGTTTACGGAAGATGTATATACTAATCTTGATATATACAAGTAAATAATTAATGAGATAAATAATTAGAAATGATATCACAGATAAGCAATATAAAAAATCGTAAATAAAAGTAAGATATACACCAGAGATTTTTATACTGGTTTGGAGTATCGTCCTACGTCCAGTCACAGACTCCTTCTGGAGTTTTAACTAAACAATAGCCCTTAATTAACCTGGAGAAATAGGTCTTTACAACACCTAAGAAGTAGAACAGAGACCTGAGCAACATAATAGGATTTCACCTCAGCAACCAAAGAGGACTTGATGCTCCTGAGAAGCAAAACACGACTTCACACATATATAAGGTTTTATAGACTGTTTGTGTTCTTGATAACATAGATTGTCTTTTTACAGTACACCATACCTATAATTTTCTCCTCGAGCGTGTGTGTGTATATATAATTTTAAGTATATGAAGATAAGAAAGAAATTTGTTGCTTGAGTATCAAGTATGAAAGCAACATATATGTATGTTTAGAATGCAAAAAATAGAGAATAGTAGTAATATATAGATAGATCAGATTAGAAGAGAGAAAGTTGACTTGATTGATGTTAGAATATCTATATATAAAGTGTAAATAGTATCAACTATTGGTGAAGATGTTTGGTTGGAAAGCAGTGTCTAAATTTGTTCGTATAAAGTCGTTTCTCGTTGCGAAAAATAGCGACTCCTCAGAAAAATTGACTATTGAAAAAATTCAGTCAACTGAAGTTCAAGTCAGTCAACTAACATTATAATATATATATATATATATATATATATAAAATCTCGTTTTATATCATAATAAAATAGCTCAATAAAAAATCTACTCGAGGAGAGATTAACAATTATACTCTAAGACTCAAGACTCGATAATAATTTTTTTGTGTATTATACTTAAAGTCTTGTCTACAAAGTAGTTGTTATTCATTTTGTCGCTTTGATCATTGAACCTTCATGTTGTAAGGTTGGATTCTTGTCATAGATCAAACCATTACTCAACACTATCCACCATCAAAGTTTTTGCTGCTTCCCATTATGCAATCACCATCATCGAATGATGAAATTATTGCGTTGAAGCACAACATCCGTGCCCCCACACTAAAGCCACTGGTCGAAGAGCCATTGTACTGAGCCCTCTGCCAAATGAACCATTAAATTTTGCTCCTCAAAACTGCACCATCATTCCCCTAAAATAGGTCAAAATGGCCAATATTAATAATAGTTGATGTCGATCACTCTACAGTAATTGATGACAATTGATTTTGTTCATGTACTTAACCAAAATTGGTTAAATACACATCAAATGGAAACGTCTGGCATTCGTTCGAAATCCAAGCTCGTCACCAAGTCTGTTCTCCGTCTTCATATCCATCGCCATGCTCCAATGGTGTTGTATCCTTAGATTAATCCGTACGCCTCGCAACTCCTTTGCAAATTCATCTCATCTTGTTTGAATCTTATACATTTACTCCATCAACATATGCTAGTCTTCTTATGTGTTTGATCGATAAGCACAAGTAACTCTAAAAGATGAGATTTTTCCTAATACTAAGTTGCCTACAATTGACGTTTTAACTAACTAAGCAAATAATTGTAACAACCCGTATTTTAAGAACCAATTTAAATTTTATTTTTAATTGATTTTGATAGAAATTAAATATTTTAATCAACTTATTTTGAGAATAGACGACGAAAAATTTATTTAAAGCGAAATTAGAACGTATATAAATTTATTTTAATTATAAAACAAGCTTGAAATGATGCGGTAGTTTGAAAATTCGATTTTAAATTTCAATTGAATGTACATAATTCAAAATAAACCGGATTTCAGTCAAATAAGAAACGTTGGAATATTTTAAACTGTTATTTTCTTACGAATGTAAGAAACTGAGATTTCACTTTATAATTTGTAAGTTATGTCCAGTTTAAAATTTAAAATAGTCACTATGAAATTTATTTATATTTTAACATACATATATATAACCCTTAAAAATAGCCATTTTGCAAATGACCTCCGTTTTCGACAAAACTAATTTTGTTGGATCCGGAACGTCAAATTATTGTCAGGTTTAAAATTTCAAGTCATTTGGAATTAGTATGTGAGCATGGTAAATTTAAATGCGTTTTCAATTTTAGTTTGAATTTAATAAGCTAGTTAAAAAGCCATTTTTAAAACGGTCTCCAAATTGGATGAAATTAATTTTGTTAGGACTGTTTCATCAAAACATAGCTAGATTTCAAATTTCATAATTTTTGGAGTTAATATGCGGCCCCGGTAAATTAAAATGTACGTTCAAATTCAATATTGAATGTTATATTAATTTATATTTTAATTTTAATAAGAACCGGTCAAAACAGTCGAATTGGCTTACAAACATATCCCATTGTGTCTAGAATGGGGGTATTTGGCTAGGGGCAATGGTCATTGGAGTTCATTTGGAGTTCGAAGCCATATCGAAGAAATTATGAATTAAATATTAATTTACATTATAATATATGTATATATAATCGTTTAGAACCAAACCCTAATCTCTACTTAGAATTTTTTTCCGCCGCCTGTCTTATTTCGAACGACTATGGAGCTCAGATTTTTATTCTTTGAAATCGATCAATCTATTCAATGATTTAACAAACTCACAAAACAAAAATTCAAGAGCAACTCGAGATCTTCCATTTCGTATGGTTAAGATCATTTTTTGTGTGGTGATTTGGGGGAATTTCACGCTCAAATGCGCGATGTTCAAGGTTGTTCTCAGGCCGCTGGAGGGGGTCGAACTGGCCGCTGTCGATGGCGGTGGGTGACGAAGTGACGGCGCTCGAGGTGGAAGGTTCAGATCATGATCTGATGCAAGGGGGTGACGTGCGTTTCGAAATTTATGGAGGGCGGATGGGTTCAAACTAACCTGGAACGATACATAAGAAGGAGAAAAGGGTTTAACCCTTAAGTATGTAATTAAATTATATTAATTATATGCTTAATTATGTAATTAGAGTAATTAAAGTTTAAAGGTCCATAACTCGTTCGAATCAAAACAGAATTGAACGAAACTTGTTTCTATGGAATCGTGAAGTCGAGCAATACAACATGGAACTGACCAGAACAGAAACGGAGCAAGTTAAATTTTGAGCTAAATTAAACGTTCATTTAATTTAGTTTAAAAATAAATCCTCAATTAAAGACTGACGGAGTGGAAATCAAAGTGAGAACTCTCTCACTCAAATTATTTTTACAATTATTATATCTATGACTGAATCACTACAAGAAAAAACCTTTTTATAGCGTTTAAAAAACGCTATGAAAGGATACGATAGCGTTTTTATAAATGCTGTATATCAACATGTTGTAATAGGTCAGGGGTCTATAATAGCAACCAAATAATCACTATAAAAAATTTGCTATAAATAATGTTCTCATAGCGTTTCAGAATTGCTATTAAATGGACGATATGTAACATACAAATTCCCATCTATAGCGTTTGTTGCTTGCTATAAAACTTATACGCAGAGTTGTGGTTTATGCTGGTAATAGTTATTACATCATTTAATTGCTATTTATAGCAAGTATAAACGCTGTAAATTAACATTGCTTGATTATTATAGCAACTAAAGATGTTATAGAAATTTCATAGCCTGATTATTATAGCAACCATAAACGCTATAGAAACACTATATAAAAAATTAATTTAGTATTTTATAGCATTATTTAGTTGCCATGAAAGCTTTCTAATTCTTGCATAATATTTTTATTGCACTAGCATAATGTTATATTATGTATAGCCATTATTAATAGTATTTCATGCACAATATTAAGCATATAAACATTTATGATCAAAAGTATGTCATACAAAGTTCAAAACATATTAAGTATTTGTGACCAAAAGTAACAATTCTTACAATCATTACTAACTAAAACAATAGATACTAAAAAAATAATCCATACAACTGTAGCTAACCAAGACAATACATAGTAAAAGTAAAGATGAATGAACATTGACACATAACACATTTGAAGAAGAATGAGTGCGACAACATAATTTTACATGTCTTTCACCATAGCGTAAACCTAAAGCATCATACAACACCTGTCTGAAAAAACATACGCTGTTAGTCATAAAATCCGAACATGCTGGATTTAATGTTTTTGTATAAAAAAGTACACTAACTATCTGAAACTATTACAAAATGATAAGAATGATTTGAAAATTGCAGTGCACTTTCTAATTCTAGCCTTATGAAGAACACAATAAAGATGCCAAGAAAAAGAAAAACTAGGGTCACATCTAAACAAAATTTGAATTATACTTACTTTGAAATTGATTCCATTATAATGTTTGTTGTCTTAACATGAATGTCTCGTTTTAATTTTGAAACCAACTTTGTTTAATATCTGCTCCTTAACATGAATGTTTCAGTCTTATGCATGAATGTGCGTAAGTTGTGCTACCAAACAACTTTCAGATTAGATTTAAAACACACACGGTCATTTTGCAATTCAACATCAAACAAATTACCGTACTTTTTTTATAATCTGCATGTTCTCTTGCACCACTCCTACGAGCATTATATTTAAAAGATATGAACCACCAGCAAGTGGGAAATATAAGTTCCTTTTTCCTATATGTCTAAACTTCAAGGAGTATGGCTACTGCATTTGAAGATATGAGAAATATAGGCTGCCAAATGCATCCCAAATTTACAGAAAATAGTAACTACATTAAATCTTAGACTAATGTATTTTCAGTGCTTCAATCAAATTAATAAAATGTGTATGTATGAGGATGGATTTACCATCAGTTTAGTGCTCTAATTAAAATACCAATTTCCCATCAAAGTATTGGATAAACAAATCCCATATAAAATGATATCATGCCAACATTAGCTATAACTTTACTCCTAAGCACTTAGTGATACTATTCCTGCTCAAATCATGCCAAGGACTCAGATTTGACAGCGTATTTAAGTCAAAAGGCAAGCCCAAAAAAGCTTGACTAAAATTTCAAATAGCCTACTATATGTGAGTGTGATAATTAGCTTTAGAAAAAGGACTTTAGGTGCTTTGAAATGATTATACAACACACCTGGTGTAGCAGCTGCACGTAACTAGATGATGTGTCCGTTGTTTATGAACCAATCAGCAGCAAAGGTCATGCCTAGATATAACATGTTTTTCCTTGTTCTTTTGCTTTCTTCCCTTTCATATGTTTATCAGGTCATGTTTTAAATACCAACAGTGCATCTCTTAGTTATGATTTTATTTATCGCGTACTCTAGTTCCACATTCAATTCACCATAGTAGTATTTACCGTCTAGCCATGCCCGATCAAATGCTTCCTTTGATTCTTCATTATTCAGAGCATCTACTACCCTAATTTCAATTAAGATCGCCAATATGGATATTATTTGACTAATTTTTCTCTCTTTTATTTTTTTCTTATCTATACTATATTATAATTACTAAGCTTGGATTCGGGAGCACACAGCCACTCTTAGCTTTTTCTAAACTCAACAATCACGTCTTTTCCTTTTTTTTCCTCTCTTTTATCATGCATTTCTATCATCTCCTTCGACTCAAAAGAAATTTAAAAACAAAATTAGTTTTCCCTGCTTCTTTTCATCTCATCTCCCCTCTGCTCCTAAACTTTCGATGGGTTGATTTCTTTTAGCTGATTACTTTCGACATTTAATTTCACCTGAAAGCAGATTAGTTCCACCCTTGGCTAGGTTTTCAGGTGAGTTTAACTTGATGTATCACCCTATAAGTCTATAGAAATATAGCACTGAAATACATTTGTCAACTTGAATGTCATGCTGACTTCATATGTAAGCTGTAGTGGAAACTTCTCTTCTGCCAGAATTTCTCTTTATGCTAGCTATGTTTGACCATGTGTTGCAATAAGAAGTTTGGCATATAAGTATGATATAAAATACCGTCAGACAGTAATATATGTAAAAATAATTTAATTGACATGTAAGGAATACTTGGGAAAATAACTAGAGTACATCTAATATTCATATGCAGTATCACCCATAGATAATACTTAGGAAAATATCTAGAGTTGGTAAGGTATAAAAAGGAAGGCCTTTTTGCCCTCTAGATTCTTTCCTCAAAACCACAACAAAATGGAACGAAGCTTACTTAATACAGACCAAACTGATTGATCGCTCAGCTTGTAGTAATTACAAATTGCATCTAATAGATCTTTGGTTAGGAATGGTTAAAATAAAATGTAAACAATGTCAAATGACATGTGAAGAAATATATGTTGTCTACTGAATGCATTAATTGTTCATTTGTTGTATTCGTCAATTATAGTAATTGGTAAGGAAATTAAACTTCGATGGGGTACTAAAATGAAGAGAGTGTTGCTATATGATAATAAAATTCACTCAATTTTCATTACTGCATAACTTTTGATCATTCAGAACTTATTACACAAAAATTGTTAAATATAGTAAAGTATGCGTTACTATATTCATTTCTCTTTATGAGATGTGCTTTATATAATGTGCCTTTTGAGCAACATTATTATAATAGTCGATGCTTGGATAGATAATTTTAGGCTAACACTCTCATTTGGAGAAATAAGTTAGAGTCACTTAAGTTATCTTGCAAATAGTTCTGTACAATCTTTGATGTGTTGTAAATTATACCATTGAATATCTAATGAAACTTCCTGCCTTTTTTATTTTTTATTTTTTTAATGTAAGCCAATTAATCTTTGACATTACTCTTAGCATCTTCATGCTTCTCATGCTTGGTTTTTCATTTTTGCTTCATGTTATTATGTTAGCCAATAACAATAAACGATTACCTTACAATTTTTAAAGTTAATACAAATTAACCCTTATGTAATTATTATAATTTTCTTATTATCGTAAAATGTGCAAGCTATTTTAATAATTAATTCTTGACCAATAATTGGATTTTGTTGTAGCATGTATTTCCAAATTAATTCCTACAAGCAAACTCATACAAGAATTTTTTTGGATGGACTTTAAGAGGGAAATAATTTGTTTTTGTTGTTTTTTTTTGAATTCACATATTGCTAATATATCCTTTTTATTCAGGGAAACAAATCATGGTATGAATGTGGAAGCACAACTAAACTTTTATCCATTAGCACAAATTGAACTAAAATATCACCAGTGTTTGAGAGGGTATGAAGTATTCTCATGACTATATTGCACTATATCTGTTACACCGCTCATAATGTCTTTCATCCATTTTTCCTTATGAATATGGTTTCTCCTCTACAATTATTTTTAAATATTGACTTTCATATAATAGTATATTCACTTTTGTTATTTGCATAAAAATATATGCATAAAGCAGTAACGAGATACCTGCCATAATGTATCTCTTGAGGTATATGGTTGTTTTATTTAAAATTTGATTTTTTTTGAAATGCATGCTCGCTACTTTTTTTAAATATACTTAGAAAATGATTCCTTAAGAAAAATGCTATGTCTTTTGTTACTAGATTGGATATAAATTTTAAATTAGCAGTTAACTGCAGATTTGTATTATTCTACACCAAATGATGGGTTAGTAATAGTTTTTTTTTTTTTACTAGAATGGATATAAAAGAGAGAAGGATAAAATATTAATAAGCGTACCTACATTACTTTCCACTCTTAATTTCAGGATACTATTTACGTGTAACGGTGTGTTGTTTCGTCCTACGTTAATGTTTTTAGTTGTTACCTACTCCAACATAATACAAGAATATTCCATGAATGGATTTCATAAATATTTGCAGTTAAATTCAATGCCATTTGAGACAGCTTGCCTTCATGAAAATGGATATGACATTTATTTAGCCCCTCATCTATGCATTTTTAGGTACTATTTTGATGTTTTTATTAGGAAATATATGCAAGTATATTTTTTCCCGTTTTATTATTTTCCACTTCTACAAGGTTATTCACCATTTCTGCGATGTTTTCCTCAGTCTGAGATTATTGATTTAACTGCAATTATCTTTTTTACGAGCATTACATCACACACTCCATGTGCAGTTTCATTTATTTACGTAGCCACCAGTTAATTTGTTAATATTGAGCATAATTTCCTTAGCTTTCCAGCGCCTTCCCATTCTTTCCTATTGCAGACATTTTATGCTACCATGCGTATTAGGAAATTGAATTGCCTTAGCCTTCCTGCATATGTTCTAGCTTTGTTTCCTTATTTTCAACAGTCGGGCTAGATCATCTTTTTATACCCTATTCCACTATTATTTTTATTTTGTAACTATAGCCATGAACGAATAATCTAAGTAATACAATCCAGATCCTAATAATAATGTGAGGAAGAATAATACTTTCCTATTCTTTGATCAACCTATTTTCTCACTGCATGTTAGAACCTTATATATGGCTAAAAAAATTCATGATTTAAGTTTTATGTGCCTTCGACTGAATTTAGCTATTTCACCATGTATGTTATTTCTTCCTTTTTCAGTCCTGAAAGCTCACATATTTCACTATTCACCCCCTCTTCATCTCAAAACCATGATGCCTAATCTATGGTTGAGTTGATTAAGCTAATAATTAAAACATTACAAGAATAGAGGGTGGAATCTGTGAATAAATAAATGATCAAAGAAGCAAGTAAAGAATAAAATCACACACAAGATTTAACGTGGAAAAACCCTTTGCGGGGAAAAACCATTGGAGAAAGGCAAACTTTATTGATTTAATTGATGGAGTTGTTACAAGCTTATTCAACATATCAACCATAGCAGTGAATTTATATTCTACTTTCATGCATTCAGATAAGGAGAGAAAGAATAAAAATAAGAATATTCTTTATCTTTCAATGAGGTTGCTGCATTTATCTCAATCAAGAGAGTAAATTAAAATCTCCTTTATCCTTTTGATGAGGTTGCTATAAATGTCTCAATCAAGAGAGAATCTTCTTTATCCTTTAAATGAGGTTGCTGAAAATACCTCAATCAAGGGAGTAAATTAAGGAACTAAATAATATTCTTTAGGTGACACATCAGCTGGGCCAATCCTCAATCAAGAGAGTAAATTAAGGAACTAAATAATATCCTTTAGATGACACATCAGCTGAACCAATCCTAATGAGAATTTTGGATCACAAATTAACAATCTCCACCTTGAGACGAATTCTCATCTTGAAGTAAAAAACGAACTCCTTCAACAAGTAAATATCTGCCTTGCTCCAATAGTCCCTAAAGACTATACTGTAACACCAACCAAGCTTGAGCAAAGCTCAAACTTAGTAATTGGAACTGGCTTTATCATCATGTCAGCGGGATTGTCATGAGTACTTATCTTGCAAATTTTAACACCACCTTTAGCAATAACATCTCGAATGTAGTGATACCTCACATCTATATGTTTAGTTCTCTCATGGAACATTTGATCCTTTGTAAGGCATATAGCACTCTGGCTATCAGAAAATATAGTAATGCAAGATGTATCTCCACAAAACTCAAAATATAAACCTCTAAGCCAAATAGCTTCTTTACATGCTTCAGAAATAGCCATATACTCGGCCTCAGTAGTTGATAATGCTACTGTAGTTTGCAAGGTTGCTTTCCAACTTACAGCACAACCACCAATGGTGAAAACATAACCTGTTAATGATCTCCTTTTATCCAAATCACCTGCAAAATCAGAATCCACATAACCAACAAGTTCTTCTTTAGATTTACCAAACTGCAAACAAGCATTTGCAGTGCCATGAAGATATCTAAAAATCCATTGAACTGCTTTCCAATGCTCTCTTCCAGGATTGGCCATGAATCTACTGACAACACTTAAAGCATGTGATAAATCAGGACGCGAACAAACCATGGCATACATAAGTGAACCAACTGCACTAGAATAGGGAACTCTAGACATGTACTCAATATCTTCATTTGATTGTGGACACATGGCTGATGACAATTTAAAATGTGCAGCAAGAGGAGTACTTACAGGTTTGACATCAAGCATATTAAAACGGCGAAGCACTTTTCTAACATACCCACTCTGACTTAGGTATAATTTTCCAGAAGTTCTATCTCTTGATATCTCCATGCCAAGAATCTTCTTAGCATCTCCCAAATCTTTCATTTCAAACTCTCTACTTAACTGCCTTTTCAAATTTTCAATTTCCACCGTGTCTTTTGAAGCAATCAACATATCATCAACATAAAGTAACAAATAAATGGCTGAATGAGTAGTAATTTTCAAATAGACACAACTATCATAATTGGACCTTTTAAAACCTTGAGATAGCATAAAAGTGTCAAATCTTTTATACCACTGCCTAGGTGACTGTTTCAATCCATAAAGAGATTTCTTTAATTTACAGACAATATTTTCTTTTCCAGGGATGATAAAACCCTCAGGTTGATGCATATAAATATCCTCTTCTAATTCTCCATGTAAAAATGCAGTTTTTACATCTAACTGTTGAAGCTCATAATCATGCATAGCAACAATACTGAGTAACATGCGAATTGAGCTATGTTTCACAACAGGGGAAAAAACTTCATTATAGTCAATACCTGGAATCTGACTGTAACCTTTTGCAACTAATCTTGCTTTGTACCTTGTCTTATCGTTTGGAGAAACACCTTCTTTTCTCTTGAAAACCCATTTGCAATGAATATGTTTCTTCTCTTTAGGCAATTTGATTAAGTCCCAAGTGTCATTTCTTTCAAGTGACTTCATCTCATCATGCATAGCAGCCATCCACTTATCAGAATCACTAGAGATAACAGCCACAAAATATGAAGAAGGCTCGGCAATACCTTCTATTTCTTCTGCTACAGCGCACGCATAAGCAACAACATTTGCTTCCTCAATAAACCTTCTTACTGGTTTTGGATTCCTTCTAGTTCTGTTTGTTGCAATAGATTGTTGCGGTGGTTGCATAACTGCTGGAGGATCCTCAACAATGGGTGCTTCATCTTGTCCCTCAATTTCTGCGTTTGATGTAGCATCTGTATCAATAATATGCTCCACCTGGACATTTGATTTCTGCTTACTCTCAACAAGATCATTAGTAGATGGAATATCATGTAACATAGCAGATTCATTAAACACAACATTTCTGCTAATTACAACCTTACTTGTTTCAGGATTCCATAATTTATAGCCTTTAACACCAGACTTATAACCAAGAAAAATGCACTTAACAGCTCTTGGCTCTAACTTTCCATTGTCAACATGAGCATAAGCAATACATCCAAAAACTTTCAATTCAGAATAATTTGCTGGAGAACCAGACCATACCTCAATCGGAGTTTTCTTACCAATAGCAACAGAGGGAGAGCGGTTGATGAGATAACAGGCTGTGGAAGCAGCTTCAGCCCAAAAACGTCTATCCAAACCTGCGTTTGACAACATGCAGCGAGCCTTAGAAATGATAGTCCTGTTCATACGCTCGGCAACCCCGTTTTGCTGAGGAGTGTGAGGTATGGTGTAGTGCCTAACAATGCGTTCAGCCTTGCAAAATGAATTAAATTCATCTGAACAAAAATCCATCCCATTATCAGTCCGAAGCTTCTTTACCTTCCTTTCAGTTTGTCTCTCAACCATAGTCTTCCACTCTTTGAAAGCTGAAAAAGCTTCAGATTTATGTTTCAAAAGATAAGGCCAAACTCTTCTGGAATAATCATCAATTATTGTCATCATGTAAC
This sequence comes from Allium sativum, assembly GCA_030737875.1. Classification (NCBI taxonomy): domain Eukaryota; kingdom Viridiplantae; phylum Streptophyta; class Magnoliopsida; order Asparagales; family Amaryllidaceae; genus Allium; species Allium sativum. Next base: position 412,724,743 of record CM060913.1, on the reverse strand, counting down.
AAGCACCGCCCATGGATGCTTTCCTAGACGGTCCCCATAAGTCTGAATGCACATAATCTAGAATGCCTTCTGTTGTATGAACTGCAGTGTTGAACTTCACTCTCTTATGCTTGCCAAAAATGCAATGCTCACAGAACTTCAGCTTGTCTACGTTGTACCCATCAAGAAGTCCTCTCTTGTTCAACTCCGACAGACCTAATTCACTCATATGTCCAAGACGCATATGCCAAAGATTAGCAGTATCACAATCAGAAATATTATTTGAGATAACAGGGGAGCATTACCTGAAACAGTAGTGCCTTGAAGATAATAAAGGCCATTTGTTTGCCTAAGATTTCCCTTCATTACAATAAGAGAACCATTTGTGACTTTCAAGACACCACCTCCACCTGAATATTTGTACCCTTTGTCATCAAGAGCACTTAAAGAAATCAGATTTCTCTTCATGTTAGGAATGAACCGAACATCTGTTAAAGTTCTGATTGCGCCATCAAACATCTTGATCTAAATAGAACCAATTCCTGCTACTTTACATGCCGAATCATCAACCATCAAAACTGAGCCAACATCTTTTATGGGTTCTAAGGTTGTAAACCAATCTTTAATAGGACACATATGGAAAGTGCAAGCAGTGTCAAGTATCCATTCATCTTTAATCTCAGCACATCCAGCAAACACGGTAACAACAAGCATCTCATTGTCAGAACTATCATTACGAGCACAATTGGCATTAACTTCATCTTCTTTGTTATCTTTTGGTTTGTATGTGCCATTTCTTTTTTCCTTGTTCTGCAGCTTATAACATTCGGATATTTCATGTCCATCCCTCTTACAATATTTGCAAGACTTGTATTTGCCTCTAGATTTAGATCGACCTTTATAGGCATTGGAACTTTTGCCTCGAGATCCATTATTTGAATTTTTCTCCTTTGTCCTGCCACGAACGGACAAGCTTTCGGCTTGAGAGCTTGATCCAGTTGAAGACACCAGTTGTTTCATTTTCTCCTTGGCGTGCAAGGCTTCATAAACGTCATTTAGAGTGAGAGTATCATGACTATATAATATGGTATCTCTGAAATTTGAGTAACAACTGGGCAAAGAACATAATAGAATTAAACCCAAATCTTCATCATCATATTTGACTTCCATTGCAGTCAAGTCAGAAACAATCTCTTTAAAATCAGAAATATGGTCAAGCAAATTACCTCCCTCTTGCAATTTGTGCAGAAACGGCTTTTGTTTGAGATGCATCTTACTTGTGAGATCCTTGGTCATGCAAATTGACTCCAGTTTCAGCCAAAGAGAAGCAGCTGTCTTCTCGTTCAAAACTTCTTGTAAAATATTATTGTGTAGATGGAGCTGAATTTGCGACAAAGCCTTCCGATCCTTTCTCTTCTCATCATCGGTCCATAGATCAAATCTCTTGTTCCCGAATCCATCCAATGCATCTTCATAATCTGCTTGTGCGAGCAACGCCCGCATCTTCACTTGCCACAATGAGAATCGAGTGTTTCGATCCAATAGCGGAAGATCATACTTTAACGACGCCATGTTGAATAAACCAGCGCTCTGATACCACTTGTGAATAAATAAATGATCAAAGAAGCAAGTAAAGAATAAAATCACACAAAAGATTTAACGTGGAAAAACCCTTTGCGGGAAAAAACCACGGGAGAAAGACAAACTTTATTGATTTAATTGATGGAGTTGTTACAAGCTTATTCAACATATCAACCATAGCAGTGAATTTATATTCTACTTTCATGCATTCAGATAAGGAGAGAAAGAATAAAAATAAGAATATTCTTTATCCTTCAATGAGGTTGCTGCATTTATCTCAATCAAGAGAGTAAATTAAAATCTCCTTTATCCTTTTGATGAGGTTGCTATAAATGTCTCAATCAAGAGAGAATCTTCTTTATCATTTAAATGAGGTTGCTGAAAATACCTCAATCAAGGGAGTAAATTAAGGAACTAAATAATATTCTTTAGGTGACACATCAGCTGGACCAATCCTCAATCAAGAGAGTAAATTAAGGAACTAAATAATATCATTTAGAAGACACATCAGCTGAACCAATCATAATGAGAATTTCGGATCACAAATTAACAGAATCGCTGCTTCATGTATCTTCCGCAAATAATATTGTACTGATTTCACAACAAGGTCTTGATTAAATTAGTTTTCCTTCTTCTTTTTTGAAATTTAATCTACGTTTTTTGCTAGAGAAACCATATTTGTCTTTTAGTATTTCTAAAATGGGACTTCGTTTATATACTAATTTATATATAACATTTTCTCTTTTGTCAATAAATATTGAATTTTAGGTTTACTATAACACATCTCATCTAAAGTTCAAACAACCGACTATATTTAGAAATATGCATTGTTAGCATGTCTAAGCAGTTTATTTTAGTTGTATATTTTTTAAATACTGAAACTAATTTCTTCAGTCTAGGAACAGTTTCTTCAATCAGTACTTAAAAATACTTCCTGGTCATAAGTAATACTAGGCCGTTTGAGGTTAATATGGCAGTTTGTTTAAACTGCAAATTATCATATGTGTTTCTAACCAAAAATATACCACGATTATTTGAGAAAAGCTATATACCTACCAACTTTAATAATTTTATTAATCAAATTTGAATTTCCATTAAGAATTCAAATTAAATACTTTTATCTCGTTTTAAAGAAAACAAATTTTACAAATTACTTGAACTTTATGCTAGAATATTTTAGCTAGAGCTGCTATTTGAAACTGATATTTTCTTAAACCAACACATTAACATTGTGCAATGGATACATATAAATTAATTCCAATTTTTTAAGATGCCATTTCATAAGCGTAATTTCTTTAAGTGTTTATGCTGTTGAAAATTTATCTAGCTCTGATACCAATTTGTTAACTATATGAACTACTGGATAGTCTCTGAGAATTATAGCAAACACAGAAGGAGAAAACAAATACTGCAAGAAAATAAAAACTCTACTTTTTTTTATTTCTTTCTCTTTTATTCACTTTTGCTTAATTCAAATGAGGAGAGAGCTCTTCTATTTATAGCATACAATAGACCATTCTAGATTTGCAATATTCTAGGAAATACCTAAATATTTGTGGAAAAATATCTTTTCCTAAATAATAGCAACTTTAAAAGCTCTCTCACTAAAAATAGGATCATAAATTTGAATTATTACTAATCACGCTATAATAGAGATTTGACTCTTTCTATTCCTAAAAACTTGGCTAAAATGCTTGAGATTAATTCTCAACAAATCCCTCCTTTAAGCTCAAGCATCTACCATCCTTTATTCCAATCATCGTCTTGCAATTTTTGAACAACAGTTTTGGCAGTGGTTTGGTGAAGATATCCGCTACCTGATCACGACTCGTAACATGATTCAGCTGCACATCCTTTTTCTTGACATGCTCCCAGATGAAATGAAAACGAACATCTATGCGCTTACTCCTTTCGTGGTGAACTGGATTTTTCGATTGCAGACTTTTATATCTCACATGTTTTGGTAGAAGTATAGTAATCGTCCAAACTTTCTTTCTCATCAGTTCCTCTTCTTTTCTCGCTTTCTTATCTTCGGGTTGCTCTACCACCACGGCTTCTGTAGTTGTCATTAGTGAAGAAACACTTGCAGCATCCACTAATGCAGTTCTGATCACTTTTAATGAATTGATAATACCGTCCTTTACCATATCAACATATTCACCTTTAGCAACGTCAGCTTGATCCTGCTCCAAAAGCTTGCCAACAACAACCGCACCTTCTACTTCAACATTCATAGTAATAATATATGCTGACATTTTCAAAGCATTTTGAATGATTTGGACACCAATTTTCTGGTCAAAATTAGCCGTCTGCAAGTTCGCTAGTTCTTTGAATGCATACAGCAAGGCAACACCACCTTCAGACACAATTCTCTCTTCCACAACGGCTTTAGTTGCATTCAAGGCATCGGTAACTCTATCCTTCATCGCACTAACTTCAGCTTCGCTCGCTCCTCTAATTTTTAGAACTGCAACACCACCAGATAATTTTGTCAACCGCTCTTGCAGCTTCTGTTTGTCATAGTCCGATGAATTCAAATCAATACCAGACCTTAGCTGGTCACGTCTTTCTTCAACTTTAGCTGTATTTTCTTTTCCTACTTCATTTGATTCAACCGTCCTATAAACATTCATGGCGTTATTTACATCAAGCCCAACTTCAGTATCCTTCAAATCTACTTCTTTCTGAACGGCATCATCATTAGTGTTACTTCTATCAACAACCTGAATCTCTTCTACATCATCAGGTTCGTCCTCATCAAAATTGCTATCAAATATATTATATTCTTCCTTCACTGCTAATACCTCCTCAATTTGGTCTGTATCTCTTTCTCTTGCTTCTGCGGCAGCCCTCTGAACCGCGGCTCTTTCTGCATGTAATCGTGCCTCAACATTTGCTTTATCAACAGCTGCCCGTTCTTGTTTTGCAATTGCTTCAGCGGCTGCTCTTTGTCTTGTCTCTTCTACGTTCATTATATCATCAATTTTTGTATCATCGTCATTAGCAATCTCATCATTATACATTTTCCCAATGACTTCCTCAGCGAATTCTTGATTGTCAACAACTTCCTCCTGCTCTGCTCTTTTCAGAGCCATACAATCATTCTCATCTTCTTTATTTGCCATTAGGGCCTCCTTGTTTGCGTACACCTCTTTTAGTAATTTCCACGAATCTCTTGCAGATTCTTCTCCAATAATATGGTTGAAAGCTTCTTCATCAACGTTCTCACACATAGCAACACGAGCTTGATGGTCTTTCCATCTCGACCTTGTAAATGCCTCTCTCTCTTTCTCCGTCATATTTTTAACATCTTTTGGCCACTCGTAGCCACACTCAACAATCTCCCATAATCCTTTGGAGATCAATTCTTCTTTCTTTTTGTTACTCCACTTTTCGAAGTTTTCTTTTGTGAGAACAAATGTCGAAGGAAATAAAATTACCATAGTTTCAACCTGGCGCTCCGATACCAATTTGTTGAAAATTTATCTAGCTCTGATACCAATTTGTTAACTATATGAACTACTGGATAGTCTCTGAGAATTATAGCAAACACAGAAGGAGAAAACAAATACTGCAAGAAAATAAAAACTCTACTTTTTTTTATTTCTTTCTCTTTTATTCACTTTTGCTTAATTCAAATGAGGAGAGAGCTCTTCTATTTATAGCATACAATAGACCATTCTAGATTTGCAATATTCTAGGAAATACCTAAATATTTGTGGAAAAATATCTTTTCCTAAATAATAGCAACTTTAAAAGCTCTCTCACTAAAAATAGGATCATAAATTTGAATTATTACTAATCACGCTATAATAGAGATTTGACTCTTTCTATTCCTAAAAACTTGGCTAAAATGCTTGAGATTAATTCTCAACATATGCTGCATGTGTTGAGCACTGGCTTTTCCTTCAATTATTTTTGGAGAAGTTGCTATCAGTGATCTTCCACCACTTCTTCATTTCATCATGTAATAACGTTGTATATTATTTGTTTATGTTTAAAATGTTCACAATGTTAGTTGCTAAAAATTTGTACCTTTATTCTTCCTATCTTAGTTTATGGGTTTTACTTAATATTTGATTAAGTTCTTTATCTAATTATGCATTATACATTTGCAGTTATGATGATCGAGTACGACTACATGGTGAATCGAAAGTTGCATCTTATATATAAGTATGGGGATGGTAGCAGATAACTCTATCACTGTAAAATCAGTGGTATGCTTTTAATTAGGGGCTTGCATGGATTGCATCTCTTGCATGCATAATTGGATTAACAACTGATGTTGTAGTGTTATGATTTTTGTTCTGGCGTGCCAGCCCTTAGAACGCCATGTATATTTTTTGTAAAAACCAAACATGTTTCTGCACATTAGATTCTAAATCGTAATTGTTACTTATACTTGGCATGTTACATTTAAGTTGGATGATTCGACGAAAGTTACATAATTTGTGTTGCTTTGACGAAAGACACTTAACAATTTTTTAGTCTACCTTTTCTAAAATCTAATGAAATGGAATACATTATTTCTAATGCAAATGTGACATGATGGGTTTGTAAGATATCATGTCTTTGCCTACAGGTAAGTTTATATATCATATTGTTATTTATTATCTAGAAAACATATATTATGCTAGAGGTCAGTTTGTTTTAAATATCAAAGTTTGGTCCTTAATAAGAAAGAAGACGTTTCTTTCTATAATGTTTCCATGATCCAATGAGTAACACCTTTATCGGATTTTTTTAAGAACATTCTGTAGTTCATTTTTCATCAAGATAATATATTATATGGTAGTATGCATTGTTAATGTTTTATTATCTAAATGTTTCCATTCTTCGGTTATATATTTTACTTTTACATATCTACTCCAGAGTATTCATAAATTGGCAACCGAGATTTGTTTTTGATCAAATCCTGTTGATGATAATGAGGAGTAAAGAAAAATGATGATTGATCTAATTAATCTCGAGGATAGACTGAGTAAAGATAGTAGAAATATGCCACTACTTATTCAAATAGTTAATCTTAAAAGTTAGTATTGACACTATTTGAAATGTTCTTTTCATAACTCATAACAGGTCCGTACAAAAGTTGCAATCATTTTCCCTAATGGATAAAAAATAAATTTACAGCATTATACTACAAATTAATATAATTGATCCATTAAACAGATAAATAGGTTAACCCTATTTGCATAGCACAGGTTCACATATGAGGTATAATAAGTATTATTACCAGTCAGATTTCGAACTGACTTGAATTGAACAAGGTAAATGATAGGTTTTGTTTATGGCCCATCAAGATTTGAATTGAAAAAGCATTATTTGTTACAGCTTGCGTGTTAGCCATGTATCTTCTACCCGAGATTAATTACTGTTTTGTTTTAACGATATCATCAATCCAGGTGCCCTCTATTCTATTGTGCCATCCATAAAAAATATTTGTAAACCCATACTTCCTAATACTATATTACTGTTATTTGTAGTAATGTGTCCCCTGCCAACACTTTTTCCATAAATGCATACATTTCAGATCAAATTTACTTATGCCTCTGTACTAATTAACATCAAGTATATCATTGTTGTCTGTTTATTTTTGATACTATAATAATGAAGTTTATATGTATAGTGGCATATACCAAATGTTTTTTCCTGCACTATAACAGAGTGTGCATTATACCATACAAAAATCAACCTATGAACTAATCCTTTATTTAATGTCTTTACTCCTATTTTCTGCAAAAGCATGCTTTTTAACTCAGTGCATTTGCTTTTTTTCCTTAATTTTTTTTTTCATTTCTCTGTACCAATGATGATAAACAATAATCTACCCAAAAATATGTTTGACAACACTGCAGAATCCCTTTACTAGATTTACTTTATAACCATTATGTTCTCTTAATTATCTATTTATATTCTAAGATGTAATCATGTTTCACATCACTTCATATCGGTGGAGTATTCACACTATTTCGTTAATATCTTATTTCTCTAACATCAACTATAATAATTTTGTCATGTCCGTGTGCGAAGCTTGGGTTCGCACTTGTAACAATATATGATTAACTTTAACAAAAAACCATGGACAATGACATAAAGAACGCACAATTCAACCTGGTTAATCTCCTTAGCAGCAAAAAAAGGTCGGTTATGAAGATTGAGAGCAGTTAGCATTGCAGTAACCAGACCACCAATGCCTATTCCAGCAATCACATCAAAGTAATCTGCCAGTCTTGCATCTGCTCCATCCATCTCCTACCATTACAATGTCATTATCATAAACACTCTTTACCTTGATTTGGAAAACCAAAAAAATTTATTACATATGAAAGAAATGTACATACCTGGGAGCTTAGATTCGAGGAAAACAAGAATGGTTCCGGGAATACTGCCTTAACTCCTCCTCCATCGATACTAAAGCAACATATCAAATACACATTAGGAAACAATATGACTGGTTCTAGGAACATAGCTATTCCATTTATAGGTGCAGGTCAAGAGTAGGTTCATGATCTAGTACATATCCATACCTCAGTGTAGAGTGTGCTACTATGGAAACTTATAGACTTGAAGCAAGGTGAATTATGGGGCTGGAAAATTTAGATGAACAGTAGTACATTCTGTAGCCATATAGGGAAGCTACGATACTGACGGTGTGTGTAATTGCCAAGTCCAATGGAGAATGCAAAGTTTGACATCATAGTTGCTGGAAAATTGCATCTTAGATGCACTTTTGTTTCTGATGTTGGAAGTAAGTCGCCGAGACAGATGTATGGACTGAAGTTGCCTGCAAATTTATTTTTTTCATGCTGATCAAGTTGTAAGGCACATAGTTGTGGTTAGTACTTTGTTGGAAATGTTTACAAACATTATGTGAATTATTAAAAATGATTAAATAAGTGTATGAATGGCTCCTATGTTTGAGTAGTCCCACATCATGGGATTATAGGGAAGAGGCAAGGATTTATACTTGTTTCTAAGAAGTCATGTTGGGGCCTTGGGCTCCCAATACATGCATTGTTGTGAGGAGGGAGACCATGCATCATGACCACCACACACGCGCGCGCGACCGACCGACTCGACCCGGCCCGGCCCGGTTCGGTTCGGGCTTGGGCTTTGTGGTGTAGGCACTTATATTTTTGGACCATAAAACTTAGTTGTTTTCGAACCGTTTTTTTTATGGAAAAATTATTTTGCGCACCGATATTTATTCTGCAACGGAAAAGTTTTGCAACGGTAAAATAATTAATCCCCCCCGAAATTTTAGCAGATCCGGTATTTTCTCCCAAAACCTAATTCTCGCTCTATATATACTATTTTATCAGAGACGAGAAAAACACCGAATTTTATATTCTCTTCTTCTCAGCCGCCATTAAAACTTCTAAGAAATTTCGAGCAATATTTTTTCCGAAAGTGCAAATCTGCACTGATTTGTTTGTGCAAGCGAATCAGTTACTATTTTAGAGGCTGTTTTATCCTAGAGGCGGCGGCGAAGGAACGAATTGGTTTGCACCTCTGACCAAATCGCCGAATCGTCTTCAAGAAAGCGACCTAGTCCGCGACTCAGCCATTGTTTTCCAACAATTTGAAGACGAACTGAAACAATGGCCTCCAACTCAACCATGGACGATTCTGCTCCTCCCTCTGCTTTTCACGGCCCTCTGGTGACTGCTGCTCCTTTCAAGTTCGAAGGTCTGCATTTCAAGCGCTGGCGTCAGAAGATGGAGTTCTTCCTCACGATCAGGAAGGTGGTGGCTGCTCTGACTGCTGAAAAACCGCAGCTACCAGACAAGCCTGACGAGACTGATGCAGCAAAGATGGCATCATGGACTGAACAGTCAAAGCAACTGCAGACCTGGACTGAACAGGATTACTTATGCAAGAATTTCATACTGAATGGACTGAGCGATGATCTGTATGATTATTATAACTCAGATGAAAAGACGGCAAAGGAGATCTGGGAAGCACTAAAGAAGAAATATGACACAGAGGAGGCAGGGGCAAAGAAATACGCTGTAAGTCGCTACCTAAAGTACCAGATGACTGATGATAGATCGGTAGAGATGCAGTCTCATGAGCTTCAGAAAATAGCTCATGAGATCATCTCCGAAGGTATGGTCTTGGACGAACAATTTCAAATTGCTGTTATCATTGACAAATTACCCCCTAGCTGGAAAGATTTTAAGAACACTTTGCGACATAAGACTAAGGAATTTTCCTTAGAGAGTTTGATTACACGCCTCCGTATTGAGGAGGAAGCACGCAAGCAAGACCAGAAAGAAGAGGTGCTGATTGTGAATAACAGCAGTACTAAGAAGACCACTCCCGCTGTTCTGAAACCAAATCAGAAATCTTTTAAGAATCAGAACAGGCGCAACAAACAGAATGGGAATCCGCAAGGAAACCCAAAAGGACAGCAGAAACCAGCCCAAAAGAATGACTCTGGACAGTTGTTTCTTTGTTACAACTGTGGAAAACCAGGGCATATGGCACGAAAGTGCCGGAACAGGCCAAGCTCTGCACCGCAGGCTAACCTGACTGAGGAGCCTCTTACGGCTATGATTACTGAGATTCACCTTGTTGGTGGATCAGAGGGTTGGTGGGTAGACACTGGTGCTTCTCGCCATGTCTGCTATGATCGTGGCATGTTCTCTACATACACGGCTGCTGAAAATCAGAAAGTGCTGTTGGGAGACTCTCACACCACTACAGTTGCGGGGATTGGAAACGTGGAACTCAAGTTCACCTCTGGAAAAACTGTAATTCTGAAAGATGTTATGCACACTCCAGAGATAAGAAAGAATCTGGTCTCTGGCTTCCTCCTTAATAAGGCTGGTTTCACTCAAGTTATTGGGGCTGATTTGTACACTCTTACTTATAAGGGAACTTTTGTGGGAAAGGGTTATGCTTGTGAGGGTATGTTTAAACTGAATGTTGAATCTAATAAAGTGACTTCTTCTGCTTATATGCTTTGTGATTTTAATATTTGGCATTCTAGATTGTGTCATGTTAATAAACGAATAATTCAAAACATGAGCACCCTAAATATGATACCTAAAATGACAGAATCTGAATCTGATAAATGTGAATTCTGTACACAAGCTAAAATCACAAAGAAACCTCACAAATCTGTTGATAGAGTTTCTGAACCCTTAGACTTGATTCATTCTGACATATGTGAACTTGATGGCACTTTAACTAGACAGGGACATCGTTATTTTATCACTTTTATTGATGACTGCTCTGATTTCACATATGTATATCTTATGAAAAATAAAAGTGATGCTTTTGACATGTTTAAAACATTCAAAACTGAGATTGAGAATCAAGCAAATAGAAAAATTAAGAGATTTCGTAGTGATAGAGGAACAGAATATGAATCTAATTCTATTCTGGATTTCTATAAACAACATGGTATAGTACATGAGAGAACTGCACCCTACTCACCTGAAATGAACGGTAAAGCAGAAAGGAAAAATAGGACCTTTACCGAGCTAGTAGTTGCCATTTTATTAAATTCTGGTGCAGCAAAACATTGGTGGGGGGATATTTTATTGACTGTATGCTACGTTCTGAATAGAATCCCTAAATCTAAGAATAAAATTTCACCTTATGAAATTTTAAAGAATCATAAACCCAATGTCTCATACTTTAGAACTTGGGGTTGTTTAGCATATGTTCGCATTCCAGACCCTAAGAGAATAAAATTGGCAAGTAGAGCATATGAATGTGCATTTATAGGCTATGCTATTAATAGCAAAGCATATAGATTTTATGACCTTAATGCACATAATATAATTGAATCAAATGATGCCGACTTTTATGAAACTAAATTTCCTTTCAAATTAAGGAATAGTGGGGGCACTTCAAATATGCCTATTAGAACAGAACTTAATGAAAATTCTGAAGCTGAACCTAGAAGAAGTAAAAGAGCAAGAACCATAAAAGACTTTGGTTCAGATTTTTGTGCCTTTACTATTGAGGAGGATCCTATAAACCTCCAAGAAGCCTTATCTTCTTTAGATGCCGATTTCTGGCAAGAGGCTATAAACGATGAGATGGATTCTTTAGAATCCAATAAGACTTGGCACTTGGTAGATTTACCCCCTGGTTGTAAGTCTATAGGCTGTAAATGGGTACTTAAAAAGAAATTAAAACCTGATGGCACTATAGATAAATATAAAGCACGACTAGTAGCTAAAGGTTTTAAACAAAAGGAAAATATAGACTTCTTTGACACTTTTTCACCTGTAACTAGAATAACATCCATTCGGGTATTAATCTCACTTGCTTCCATTCATAATTTACTTATACACCAAATGGATGTTAAAACTGCTTTTTTGAACGGTGAATTAGACGAAGAAATTTATATGGACCAGCCTGAAGGATTTGTAGTACATGGTCAAGAACATAAAGTATGTAAATTGGATAAATCATTATATGGTTTAAAACAAGCACCTAAACAATGGCATGAAAAATTTGATAACTTAATCATTTCAAATGGTTTTAAAGTTAATGAAAGTGACAAATGCATTTATTACAAATCTGAGAATGACATTTGCACTATTATATGCCTTTATGTAGATGACCTACTCATTTTTGGGTCAAATATTCATGCCATAAACTCAGTCAAATCCTTATTAAGTGTCAATTTTGATATGAAAGATCTAGGTGAAGCGAGTGTAATCCTTGGTATTAAGATTACTAGATCAGAAAAGGGAATTTCTTTGGACCAATCTCATTACATTGAGAAGATACTAAAGAAATATAATTACTTTGACTGTAAACCTGCAAGTACGCCATATGATCACAGTGTAAAGTTATTTAAGAACACTGGTGAAGGTGTAAGACAGTCTGATTATGCGAGCATCATTGGCAGCCTTCGGTATGCCACTGATTGTACTAGACCCGACATTGCCTATGTCGTGGGATTATTGTGCAGGTTTACCAGTAGACCTAGTATAGAGCACTGGCAAGCTATTGAAAGGGTAATGAGATACCTTAAACGAACCATGAACCTTGGATTACATTATGAAAGGTTTCCAGCTGTACTTGAAGGGTATTCTGATGCAGACTGGAATACCTTATCTGATGATTCTAAAGCGACCAGTGGCTACATATTTAGCATCGCTGGAGGAGCTGTTTCTTGGAAATCCAAGAAACAGACTATTTTGGCTCAGTCTACTATGGAGTCTGAGATGATAGCACTAGCTACAGCTAGTGAAGAGGCAGAATATTTGAGAAATCTGCTAGCTGAGATTCCCTTATGGGAAAAACCGATACCAGCAGTGTTGATACATTGCGATAGTACCGCGGCTATTGCAAAAGTTCAGAACCGTTACTATAACGGTAAGAGACGACAAATACGTCGTAAGCACAGCACTGTTAGAGAACTACTTTCCACAGGTACCGTTAGAGTGGATTACGTACGTAGTGAGGAAAATTTGGCAGATCCTTTGACGAAAGGACCGTCCAGAGAGAAAGTCCGTAACTCTTCTAAAAGAATGGGACTATTGCCCTTAGATTGTTGAGTCACGCACAATGGTAACCCGACCTAAATGACTGGAGATCCCAAGAACTAGGTTCAATGGGTAATAACAAGTTGTGTAGTGATATGAGTTGAACATGCTATTTAATAAACCAAGAAGCATGTATTCCTGAAGTGATTAGAGGATGAGTTAATAGAAACTCTTAATGAGATCTATACTCTATTTGGAGTGGAGTACCTACCTTCAGGAGTGCTCTTGATAGACTCACCTTTGTGAATGTGGAAATGTGGCCGTTTCCTATGGAGTTTGGGCAAAACTTCTAGAGCATTCACTAAACTGGGATAGACGTGCAGGGCCATAAATGCACGGGCTTATCTGATTGCACTATAGAAAAGGTTGTGTGTGGTTTGATGTCAGGAACAGAGTTCAAGACTACGTGTCACTCTAGTAAAAACTGAATCTTACTCACTATGCAAAGGTTCAAGTCCTTGGACACCTTTGTTTATGCACAATCTTATGTTTTTTTTTAAGAAACTGCTCTAAAATATTTTTAAAAATTCAAGTGGGGGATTGTTGGAAATGTTTACAAACATTATGTGAATTATTAAAAATGATTGAATAAGTGTATGAATGGCTCCTATGTTTGAGTAGTCCCACATCATGGGATTATAGGGAAGAGGCAAGGATTTATACTTGTTTCTAAGAAGTCATGTTGGGGCCTTGGGCTCCCAATACATGCATTGTTGTGAGGAGGGAGACCATGCATCATGACCACCACACACGCGCGCGCGACCGACCGACTCGACTCGACCCGACCCGGCCCGGCCCGGTTCGGTTCGGTTCGGGCTTGGGCTTTGTGGTGTAGGCACTTATATTTTTGGACCATAAAACTTAGTTGTTTTCGAACCGTTTTTTTTATGGAAAAATTATTTTGCGCACCGATATTTATTCTGCAACGGAAAAGTTTTGCAACGGTAAAATAATTAATCCCCCCCGAAATTTTAGCAGATCCGATATTTTCTCCCAAAACCTAATTCTCGCTCTATATATACTATTTTATCAGAGACGAGAAAAACACCGAATTTTATATTCTCTTCTTCTCAGCCGCCATTAAAACTTCTAAGAAATTTCGAGCAGTATTTTTTCCGAAAGTGCAAATCTGCACTGATTTGTTTGTGCAAGCGAATCAGTTACTATTTTAGAGGCTGTTTTATCCTAGAGGCGGCGGCGAAGGAACGAATTGGTTTGCACCTCTGACCAAATCGCCGAATCGTCTTCAAGAAAGCGACCTAGTCCGCGACTCAGCCATTGTTTTCCAACAATTTGAAGACGAACTGAAACAATGGCCTCCAACTCAACCATGGACGATTCTGCTCCTCCCTCTGCTTTTCACGGCCCTCTGGTGACTGCTGCTCCTTTCAAGTTCGAAGGTCTGCATTTCAAGCGCTGGCGTCAGAAGATGGAGTTCTTCCTCACGATCAGGAAGGTGGTGGCTGCTCTGACTGCTGAAAAACCGCAGCTACCAGACAAGCCTGACGAGACTGATGCAGCAAAGATGGCATCATGGACTGAACAGTCAAAGCAACTGCAGACCTGGACTGAACAGGATTACTTATGCAAGAATTTCATACTGAATGGACTGAGCGATGATCTGTATGATTATTATAACTCAGATGAAAAGACGGCAAAGGAGATCTGGGAAGCACTAAAGAAGAAATATGACACAGAGGAGGCAGGGGCAAAGAAATACGCTGTAAGTCGCTACCTAAAGTACCAGATGACTGATGATAGATCGGTAGAGATGCAGTCTCATGAGCTTCAGAAAATAGCTCATGAGATCATCTCCGAAGGTATGGTCTTGGACGAACAATTTCAAATTGCTGTTATCATTGACAAATTACCCCCTAGCTGGAAAGATTTTAAGAACACTTTGCGACATAAGACTAAGGAATTTTCCTTAGAGAGTTTGATTACACGCCTCCGTATTGAGGAGGAAGCACGCAAGCAAGACCAGAAAGAAGAGGTGCTGATTGTGAATAACAGCAGTACTAAGAAGACCACTCCCGCTGTTCTGAAACCAAATCAGAAATCTTTTAAGAATCAGAACAGGCGCAACAAACAGAATGGGAATCCGCAAGGAAACCCAAAAGGACAGCAGAAACCAGCCCAAAAGAATGACTCTGGACAGTTGTTTCTTTGTTACAACTGTGGAAAACCAGGGCATATGGCACGAAAGTGCCGGAACAGGCCAAGCTCTGCACCGCAGGCTAACCTGACTGAGGAGCCTCTTACGGCTATGATTACTGAGATTCACCTTGTTGGTGGATCAGAGGGTTGGTGGGTAGACACTGGTGCTTCTCGCCATGTCTGCTATGATCGTGGCATGTTCTCTACATACACGGCTGCTGAAAATCAGAAAGTGCTGTTGGGAGACTCTCACACCACTACAGTTGCGGGGATTGGAAACGTGGAACTCAAGTTCACCTCTGGAAAAACTGTAATTCTGAAAGATGTTATGCACACTCCAGAGATAAGAAAGAATCTGGTCTCTGGCTTCCTCCTTAATAAGGCTGGTTTCACTCAAGTTATTGGGGCTGATTTGTACACTCTTACTTATAAGGGAACTTTTGTGGGAAAGGGTTATGCTTGTGAGGGTATGTTTAAACTGAATGTTGAATCTAATAAAGTGACTTCTTCTGCTTATATGCTTTGTGATTTTAATATTTGGCATTCTAGATTGTGTCATGTTAATAAACGAATAATTCAAAACATGAGCACCCTAAATATGATACCTAAAATGACAGAATCTGAATCTGATAAATGTGAATTCTGTACACAAGCTAAAATCACAAAGAAACCTCACAAATCTGTTGATAGAGTTTCTGAACCCTTAGACTTGATTCATTCTGACATATGTGAACTTGATGGCACTTTAACTAGACAGGGACATCGTTATTTTATCACTTTTATTGATGACTGCTCTGATTTCACATATGTATATCTTATGAAAAATAAAAGTGATGCTTTTGACATGTTTAAAACATTCAAAACTGAGATTGAGAATCAAGCAAATAGAAAAATTAAGAGATTTCGTAGTGATAGAGGAACAGAATATGAATCTAATTCTATTCTGGATTTCTATAAACAACATGGTATAGTACATGAGAGAACTGCACCCTACTCACCTGAAATGAACGGTAAAGCAGAAAGGAAAAATAGGACCTTTACCGAGCTAGTAGTTGCCATTTTATTAAATTCTGGTGCAGCAAAACATTGGTGGGGGGATATTTTATTGACTGTATGCTACGTTCTGAATAGAATCCCTAAATCTAAGAATAAAATTTCACCTTATGAAATTTTAAAGAATCATAAACCCAATGTCTCATACTTTAGAACTTGGGGTTGTTTAGCATATGTTCGCATTCCAGACCCTAAGAGAATAAAATTGGCAAGTAGAGCATATGAATGTGCATTTATAGGCTATGCTATTAATAGCAAAGCATATAGATTTTATGACCTTAATGCACATAATATAATTGAATCAAATGATGCCGACTTTTATGAAACTAAATTTCCTTTCAAATTAAGGAATAGTGGGGGCACTTCAAATATGCCTATTAGAACAGAACTTAATGAAAATTCTGAAGCTGAACCTAGAAGAAGTAAAAGAGCAAGAACCATAAAAGACTTTGGTTCAGATTTTTGTGCCTTTACTATTGAGGAGGATCCTATAAACCTCCAAGAAGCCTTATCTTCTTTAGATGCCGATTTCTGGCAAGAGGCTATAAACGATGAGATGGATTCTTTAGAATCCAATAAGACTTGGCACTTGGTAGATTTACCCCCTGGTTGTAAGTCTATAGGCTGTAAATGGGTACTTAAAAAGAAATTAAAACCTGATGGCACTATAGATAAATATAAAGCACGACTAGTAGCTAAAGGTTTTAAACAAAAGGAAAATATAGACTTCTTTGACACTTTTTCACCTGTAACTAGAATAACATCCATTCGGGTATTAATCTCACTTGCTTCCATTCATAATTTACTTATACACCAAATGGATGTTAAAACTGCTTTTTTGAACGGTGAATTAGACGAAGAAATTTATATGGACCAGCCTGAAGGATTTGTAGTACATGGTCAAGAACATAAAGTATGTAAATTGGATAAATCATTATATGGTTTAAAACAAGCACCTAAACAATGGCATGAAAAATTTGATAACTTAATCATTTCAAATGGTTTTAAAGTTAATGAAAGTGACAAATGCATTTATTACAAATCTGAGAATGACATTTGCACTATTATATGCCTTTATGTAGATGACCTACTCATTTTTGGGTCAAATATTCATGCCATAAACTCAGTCAAATCCTTATTAAGTGTCAATTTTGATATGAAAGATCTAGGTGAAGCGAGTGTAATCCTTGGTATTAAGATTACTAGATCAGAAAAGGGAATTTCTTTGGACCAATCTCATTACATTGAGAAGATACTAAAGAAATATAATTACTTTGACTGTAAACCTGCAAGTACGCCATATGATCACAGTGTAAAGTTATTTAAGAACACTGGTGAAGGTGTAAGACAGTCTGATTATGCGAGCATCATTGGCAGCCTTCGGTATGCCACTGATTGTACTAGACCCGACATTGCCTATGTCGTGGGATTATTGTGCAGGTTTACCAGTAGACCTAGTATAGAGCACTGGCAAGCTATTGAAAGGGTAATGAGATACCTTAAACGAACCATGAACCTTGGATTACATTATGAAAGGTTTCCAGCTGTACTTGAAGGGTATTCTGATGCAGACTGGAATACCTTATCTGATGATTCTAAAGCGACCAGTGGCTACATATTTAGCATCGCTGGAGGAGCTGTTTCTTGGAAATCCAAGAAACAGACTATTTTGGCTCAGTCTACTATGGAGTCTGAGATGATAGCACTAGCTACAGCTAGTGAAGAGGCAGAATATTTGAGAAATCTGCTAGCTGAGATTCCCTTATGGGAAAAACCGATACCAGCAGTGTTGATACATTGCGATAGTACCGCGGCTATTGCAAAAGTTCAGAACCGTTACTATAACGGTAAGAGACGACAAATACGTCGTAAGCACAGCACTGTTAGAGAACTACTTTCCACAGGTACCGTTAGAGTGGATTACGTACGTAGTGAGGAAAATTTGGCAGATCCTTTGACGAAAGGACCGTCCAGAGAGAAAGTCCGTAACTCTTCTAAAAGAATGGGACTATTGCCCTTAGATTGTTGAGTCACGCACAATGGTAACCCGACCTAAATGACTGGAGATCCCAAGAACTAGGTTCAATGGGTAATAACAAGTTGTGTAGTGATATGAGTTGAACATGCTATTTAATAAACCAAGAAGCATGTATTCCTGAAGTGATTAGAGGATGAGTTAATAGAAACTCTTAATGAGATCTATACTCTATTTGGAGTGGAGTACCTACCTTCAGGAGTGCTCTTGATAGACTCACCTTTGTGAATGTGGAAATGTGGCCGTTTCCTATGGAGTTTGGGCAAAACTTCTAGAGCATTCACTAAACTGGGATAGACGTGCAGGGCCATAAATGCACGGGCTTATCTGATTGCACTATAGAAAAGGTTGTGTGTGGTTTGATGTCAGGAACAGAGTTCAAGACTACGTGTCACTCTAGTAAAAACTGAATCTTACTCACTATGCAAAGGTTCAAGTCCTTGGACACCTTTGTTTATGCACAATCTTATGTTTTTTTTTAAGAAACTGCTCTAAAATATTTTTAAAAATTCAAGTGGGGGATTGTTGGAAATGTTTACAAACATTATGTGAATTATTAAAAATGATTGAATAAGTGTATGAATGGCTCCTATGTTTGAGTAGTCCCACATCATGGGATTATAGGGAAGAGGCAAGGATTTATACTTGTTTCTAAGAAGTCATGTTGGGGCCTTGGGCTCCCAATACATGCATTGTTGTGAGGAGGGAGACCATGCATCATGACCACCACACACGCGCGCGCGACCGACCGACTCGACTCGACCCGACCCGGCCCGGCCCGGTTCGGTTCGGTTCGGTTCGGGCTTGGGCTTTGTGGTGTAGGCACTTATATTTTTGGACCATAAAACTTAGTTGTTTTCGAACCGTTTTTTTTATGGAAAAATTATTTTGCGCACCGATATTTATTCTGCAACGGAAAAGTTTTGCAACGGTAAAATAATTAATCCCCCCCGAAATTTTAGCAGATCCGATATTTTCTCCCAAAACCTAATTCTCGCTCTATATATACTATTTTATCAGAGACGAGAAAAACACCGAATTTTATATTCTCTTCTTCTCAGCCGCCATTAAAACTTCTAAGAAATTTCGAGCAGTATTTTTTCCGAAAGTGCAAATCTGCACTGATTTGTTTGTGCAAGCGAATCAGTTACTATTTTAGAGGCTGTTTTATCCTAGAGGCGGCGGCGAAGGAACGAATTGGTTTGCACCTCTGACCAAATCGCCGAATCGTCTTCAAGAAAGCGACCTAGTCCGCGACTCAGCCATTGTTTTCCAACAATTTGAAGACGAACTGAAACAATGGCCTCCAACTCAACCATGGACGATTCTGCTCCTCCCTCTGCTTTTCACGGCCCTCTGGTGACTGCTGCTCCTTTCAAGTTCGAAGGTCTGCATTTCAAGCGCTGGCGTCAGAAGATGGAGTTCTTCCTCACGATCAGGAAGGTGGTGGCTGCTCTGACTGCTGAAAAACCGCAGCTACCAGACAAGCCTAACGAGACTGATGCAGCAAAGATGGCATCATGGACTGAACAGTCAAAGCAACTGCAGACCTGGACTGAACAGGATTACTTATGCAAGAATTTCATACTGAATGGACTGAGCGATGATCTGTATGATTATTATAACTCAGATGAAAAGACGGCAAAGGAGATCTGGGAAGCACTAAAGAAGAAATATGACACAGAGGAGGCAGGGGCAAAGAAATACGCTGTAAGTCGCTACCTAAAGTACCAGATGACTGATGATAGATCGGTAGAGATGCAGTCTCATGAGCTTCAGAAAATAGCTCATGAGATCATCTCCGAAGGTATGGTCTTGGACGAACAATTTCAAATTGCTGTTATCATTGACAAATTACCCCCTAGCTGGAAAGATTTTAAGAACACTTTGCGACATAAGACTAAGGAATTTTCCTTAGAGAGTTTGATTACACGCCTCCGTATTGAGGAGGAAGCACGCAAGCAAGACCAGAAAGAAGAGGTGCTGATTGTGAATAACAGCAGTACTAAGAAGACCACTCCCGCTGTTCTGAAACCAAATCAGAAATCTTTTAAGAATCAGAACAGGCGCAACAAACAGAATGGGAATCCGCAAGGAAACCCAAAAGGACAGCAGAAACCAGCCCAAAAGAATGACTCTGGACAGTTGTTTCTTTGTTACAACTGTGGAAAACCAGGGCATATGGCACGAAAGTGCCGGAACAGGCCAAGCTCTGCACCGCAGGCTAACCTGACTGAGGAGCCTCTTACGGCTATGATTACTGAGATTCACCTTGTTGGTGGATCAGAGGGTTGGTGGGTAGACACTGGTGCTTCTCGCCATGTCTGCTATGATCGTGGCATGTTCTCTACATACACGGCTGCTGAAAATCAGAAAGTGCTGTTGGGAGACTCTCACACCACTACAGTTGCGGGGATTGGAAACGTGGAACTCAAGTTCACCTCTGGAAAAACTGTAATTCTGAAAGATGTTATGCACACTCCAGAGATAAGAAAGAATCTGGTCTCTGGCTTCCTCCTTAATAAGGCTGGTTTCACTCAAGTTATTGGGGCTGATTTGTACACTCTTACTTATAAGGGAACTTTTGTGGGAAAGGGTTATGCTTGTGAGGGTATGTTTAAACTGAATGTTGAATCTAATAAAGTGACTTCTTCTGCTTATATGCTTTGTGATTTTAATATTTGGCATTCTAGATTGTGTCATGTTAATAAACGAATAATTCAAAACATGAGCACCCTAAATATGATACCTAAAATGACAGAATCTGAATCTGATAAATGTGAATTCTGTACACAAGCTAAAATCACAAAGAAACCTCACAAATCTGTTGATAGAGTTTCTGAACCCTTAGACTTGATTCATTCTGACATATGTGAACTTGATGGCACTTTAACTAGACAGGGACATCGTTATTTTATCACTTTTATTGATGACTGCTCTGATTTCACATATGTATATCTTATGAAAAATAAAAGTGATGCTTTTGACATGTTTAAAACATTCAAAACTGAGATTGAGAATCAAGCAAATAGAAAAATTAAGAGATTTCGTAGTGATAGAGGAACAGAATATGAATCTAATTCTATTCTGGATTTCTATAAACAACATGGTATAGTACATGAGAGAACTGCACCCTACTCACCTGAAATGAACGGTAAAGCAGAAAGGAAAAATAGGACCTTTACCGAGCTAGTAGTTGCCATTTTATTAAATTCTGGTGCAGCAAAACATTGGTGGGGGGATATTTTATTGACTGTATGCTACGTTCTGAATAGAATCCCTAAATCTAAGAATAAAATTTCACCTTATGAAATTTTAAAGAATCATAAACCCAATGTCTCATACTTTAGAACTTGGGGTTGTTTAGCATATGTTCGCATTCCAGACCCTAAGAGAATAAAATTGGCAAGTAGAGCATATGAATGTGCATTTATAGGCTATGCTATTAATAGCAAAGCATATAGATTTTATGACCTTAATGCACATAATATAATTGAATCAAATGATGCCGACTTTTATGAAACTAAATTTCCTTTCAAATTAAGGAATAGTGGGGGCACTTCAAATATGCCTATTAGAACAGAACTTAATGAAAATTCTGAAGCTGAACCTAGAAGAAGTAAAAGAGCAAGAACCATAAAAGACTTTGGTTCAGATTTTTGTGCCTTTACTATTGAGGAGGATCCTATAAACCTCCAAGAAGCCTTATCTTCTTTAGATGCCGATTTCTGGCAAGAGGCTATAAACGATGAGATGGATTCTTTAGAATCCAATAAGACTTGGCACTTGGTAGATTTACCCCCTGGTTGTAAGTCTATAGGCTGTAAATGGGTACTTAAAAAGAAATTAAAACCTGATGGCACTATAGATAAATATAAAGCACGACTAGTAGCTAAAGGTTTTAAACAAAAGGAAAATATAGACTTCTTTGACACTTTTTCACCTGTAACTAGAATAACATCCATTCGGGTATTAATCTCACTTGCTTCCATTCATAATTTACTTATACACCAAATGGATGTTAAAACTGCTTTTTTGAACGGTGAATTAGACGAAGAAATTTATATGGACCAGCCTGAAGGATTTGTAGTACATGGTCAAGAACATAAAGTATGTAAATTGGATAAATCATTATATGGTTTAAAACAAGCACCTAAACAATGGCATGAAAAATTTGATAACTTAATCATTTCAAATGGTTTTAAAGTTAATGAAAGTGACAAATGCATTTATTACAAATCTGAGAATGACATTTGCACTATTATATGCCTTTATGTAGATGACCTACTCATTTTTGGGTCAAATATTCATGCCATAAACTCAGTCAAATCCTTATTAAGTGTCAATTTTGATATGAAAGATCTAGGTGAAGCGAGTGTAATCCTTGGTATTAAGATTACTAGATCAGAAAAGGGAATTTCTTTGGACCAATCTCATTACATTGAGAAGATACTAAAGAAATATAATTACTTTGACTGTAAACCTGCAAGTACGCCATATGATCACAGTGTAAAGTTATTTAAGAACACTGGTGAAGGTGTAAGACAGTCTGATTATGCGAGCATCATTGGCAGCCTTCGGTATGCCACTGATTGTACTAGACCCGACATTGCCTATGTCGTGGGATTATTGTGCAGGTTTACCAGTAGACCTAGTATAGAGCACTGGCAAGCTATTGAAAGGGTAATGAGATACCTTAAACGAACCATGAACCTTGGATTACATTATGAAAGGTTTCCAGCTGTACTTGAAGGGTATTCTGATGCAGACTGGAATACCTTATCTGATGATTCTAAAGCGACCAGTGGCTACATATTTAGCATCGCTGGAGGAGCTGTTTCTTGGAAATCCAAGAAACAGACTATTTTGGCTCAGTCTACTATGGAGTCTGAGATGATAGCACTAGCTACAGCTAGTGAAGAGGCAGAATATTTGAGAAATCTGCTAGCTGAGATTCCCTTATGGGAAAAACCGATACCAGCAGTGTTGATACATTGCGATAGTACCGCGGCTATTGCAAAAGTTCAGAACCGTTACTATAACGGTAAGAGACGACAAATACGTCGTAAGCACAGCACTGTTAGAGAACTACTTTCCACAGGTACCGTTAGAGTGGATTACGTACGTAGTGAGGAAAATTTGGCAGATCCTTTGACGAAAGGACCGTCCAGAGAGAAAGTCCGTAACTCTTCTAAAAGAATGGGACTATTGCCCTTAGATTGTTGAGTCACGCACAATGGTAACCCGACCTAAATGACTGGAGATCCCAAGAACTAGGTTCAATGGGTAATAACAAGTTGTGTAGTGATATGAGTTGAACATGCTATTTAATAAACCAAGAAGCATGTATTCCTGAAGTGATTAGAGGATGAGTTAATAGAAACTCTTAATGAGATCTATACTCTATTTGGAGTGGAGTACCTACCTTCAGGAGTGCTCTTGATAGACTCACCTTTGTGAATGTGGAAATGTGGCCGTTTCCTATGGAGTTTGGGCAAAACTTCTAGAGCATTCACTAAACTGGGATAGACGTGCAGGGCCATAAATGCACGGGCTTATCTGATTGCACTATAGAAAAGGTTGTGTGTGGTTTGATGTCAGGAACAGAGTTCAAGACTACGTGTCACTCTAGTAAAAACTGAATCTTACTCACTATGCAAAGGTTCAAGTCCTTGGACACCTTTGTTTATGCACAATCTTATGTTTTTTTTTAAGAAACTGCTCTAAAATATTTTTAAAAATTCAAGTGGGGGATTGTTGGAAATGTTTACAAACATTATGTGAATTATTAAAAATGATTGAATAAGTGTATGAATGGCTCCTATGTTTGAGTAGTCCCACATCATGGGATTATAGGGAAGAGGCAAGGATTTATACTTGTTTCTAAGAAGTCATGTTGGGGCCTTGGGCTCCCAATACATGCATTGTTGTGAGGAGGGAGACCATGCATCATGACCACCACACACGCGCGCGCGACCGACCGACTCGACTCGACCCGACCCGGCCCGGCCCGGTTCGGTTCGGTTCGGGCTTGGGCTTTGTGGTGTAGGCACTTATATTTTTGGACCATAAAACTTAGTTGTTTTCGAACCGTTTTTTTTATGGAAAAATTATTTTGCGCACCGATATTTATTCTGCAACGGAAAAGTTTTGCAACGGTAAAATAATTAATCCCCCCCGAAATTTTAGCAGATCCGATATTTTCTCCCAAAACCTAATTCTCGCTCTATATATACTATTTTATCAGAGACGAGAAAAACACCGAATTTTATATTCTCTTCTTCTCAGCCGCCATTAAAACTTCTAAGAAATTTCGAGCAGTATTTTTTCCGAAAGTGCAAATCTGCACTGATTTGTTTGTGCAAGCGAATCAGTTACTATTTTAGAGGCTGTTTTATCCTAGAGGCGGCGGCGAAGGAACGAATTGGTTTGCACCTCTGACCAAATCGCCGAATCGTCTTCAAGAAAGCGACCTAGTCCGCGACTCAGCCATTGTTTTCCAACAATTTGAAGACGAACTGAAACAATGGCCTCCAACTCAACCATGGACGATTCTGCTCCTCCCTCTGCTTTTCACGGCCCTCTGGTGACTGCTGCTCCTTTCAAGTTCGAAGGTCTGCATTTCAAGCGCTGGCGTCAGAAGATGGAGTTCTTCCTCACGATCAGGAAGGTGGTGGCTGCTCTGACTGCTGAAAAACCGCAGCTACCAGACAAGCCTGACGAGACTGATGCAGCAAAGATGGCATCATGGACTGAACAGTCAAAGCAACTGCAGACCTGGACTGAACAGGATTACTTATGCAAGAATTTCATACTGAATGGACTGAGCGATGATCTGTATGATTATTATAACTCAGATGAAAAGACGGCAAAGGAGATCTGGGAAGCACTAAAGAAGAAATATGACACAGAGGAGGCAGGGGCAAAGAAATACGCTGTAAGTCGCTACCTAAAGTACCAGATGACTGATGATAGATCGGTAGAGATGCAGTCTCATGAGCTTCAGAAAATAGCTCATGAGATCATCTCCGAAGGTATGGTCTTGGACGAACAATTTCAAATTGCTGTTATCATTGACAAATTACCCCCTAGCTGGAAAGATTTTAAGAACACTTTGCGACATAAGACTAAGGAATTTTCCTTAGAGAGTTTGATTACACGCCTCCGTATTGAGGAGGAAGCACGCAAGCAAGACCAGAAAGAAGAGGTGCTGATTGTGAATAACAGCAGTACTAAGAAGACCACTCCCGCTGTTCTGAAACCAAATCAGAAATCTTTTAAGAATCAGAACAGGCGCAACAAACAGAATGGGAATCCGCAAGGAAACCCAAAAGGACAGCAGAAACCAGCCCAAAAGAATGACTCTGGACAGTTGTTTCTTTGTTACAACTGTGGAAAACCAGGGCATATGGCACGAAAGTGCCGGAACAGGCCAAGCTCTGCACCGCAGGCTAACCTGACTGAGGAGCCTCTTACGGCTATGATTACTGAGATTCACCTTGTTGGTGGATCAGAGGGTTGGTGGGTAGACACTGGTGCTTCTCGCCATGTCTGCTATGATCGTGGCATGTTCTCTACATACACGGCTGCTGAAAATCAGAAAGTGCTGTTGGGAGACTCTCACACCACTACAGTTGCGGGGATTGGAAACGTGGAACTCAAGTTCACCTCTGGAAAAACTGTAATTCTGAAAGATGTTATGCACACTCCAGAGATAAGAAAGAATCTGGTCTCTGGCTTCCTCCTTAATAAGGCTGGTTTCACTCAAGTTATTGGGGCTGATTTGTACACTCTTACTTATAAGGGAACTTTTGTGGGAAAGGGTTATGCTTGTGAGGGTATGTTTAAACTGAATGTTGAATCTAATAAAGTGACTTCTTCTGCTTATATGCTTTGTGATTTTAATATTTGGCATTCTAGATTGTGTCATGTTAATAAACGAATAATTCAAAACATGAGCACCCTAAATATGATACCTAAAATGACAGAATCTGAATCTGATAAATGTGAATTCTGTACACAAGCTAAAATCACAAAGAAACCTCACAAATCTGTTGATAGAGTTTCTGAACCCTTAGACTTGATTCATTCTGACATATGTGAACTTGATGGCACTTTAACTAGACAGGGACATCGTTATTTTATCACTTTTATTGATGACTGCTCTGATTTCACATATGTATATCTTATGAAAAATAAAAGTGATGCTTTTGACATGTTTAAAACATTCAAAACTGAGATTGAGAATCAAGCAAATAGAAAAATTAAGAGATTTCGTAGTGATAGAGGAACAGAATATGAATCTAATTCTATTCTGGATTTCTATAAACAACATGGTATAGTACATGAGAGAACTGCACCCTACTCACCTGAAATGAACGGTAAAGCAGAAAGGAAAAATAGGACCTTTACCGAGCTAGTAGTTGCCATTTTATTAAATTCTGGTGCAGCAAAACATTGGTGGGGGGATATTTTATTGACTGTATGCTACGTTCTGAATAGAATCCCTAAATCTAAGAATAAAATTTCACCTTATGAAATTTTAAAGAATCATAAACCCAATGTCTCATACTTTAGAACTTGGGGTTGTTTAGCATATGTTCGCATTCCAGACCCTAAGAGAATAAAATTGGCAAGTAGAGCATATGAATGTGCATTTATAGGCTATGCTATTAATAGCAAAGCATATAGATTTTATGACCTTAATGCACATAATATAATTGAATCAAATGATGCCGACTTTTATGAAACTAAATTTCCTTTCAAATTAAGGAATAGTGGGGGCACTTCAAATATGCCTATTAGAACAGAACTTAATGAAAATTCTGAAGCTGAACCTAGAAGAAGTAAAAGAGCAAGAACCATAAAAGACTTTGGTTCAGATTTTTGTGCCTTTACTATTGAGGAGGATCCTATAAACCTCCAAGAAGCCTTATCTTCTTTAGATGCCGATTTCTGGCAAGAGGCTATAAACGATGAGATGGATTCTTTAGAATCCAATAAGACTTGGCACTTGGTAGATTTACCCCCTGGTTGTAAGTCTATAGGCTGTAAATGGGTACTTAAAAAGAAATTAAAACCTGATGGCACTATAGATAAATATAAAGCACGACTAGTAGCTAAAGGTTTTAAACAAAAGGAAAATATAGACTTCTTTGACACTTTTTCACCTGTAACTAGAATAACATCCATTCGGGTATTAATCTCACTTGCTTCCATTCATAATTTACTTATACACCAAATGGATGTTAAAACTGCTTTTTTGAACGGTGAATTAGACGAAGAAATTTATATGGACCAGCCTGAAGGATTTGTAGTACATGGTCAAGAACATAAAGTATGTAAATTGGATAAATCATTATATGGTTTAAAACAAGCACCTAAACAATGGCATGAAAAATTTGATAACTTAATCATTTCAAATGGTTTTAAAGTTAATGAAAGTGACAAATGCATTTATTACAAATCTGAGAATGACATTTGCACTATTATATGCCTTTATGTAGATGACCTACTCATTTTTGGGTCAAATATTCATGCCATAAACTCAGTCAAATCCTTATTAAGTGTCAATTTTGATATGAAAGATCTAGGTGAAGCGAGTGTAATCCTTGGTATTAAGATTACTAGATCAGAAAAGGGAATTTCTTTGGACCAATCTCATTACATTGAGAAGATACTAAAGAAATATAATTACTTTGACTGTAAACCTGCAAGTACGCCATATGATCACAGTGTAAAGTTATTTAAGAACACTGGTGAAGGTGTAAGACAGTCTGATTATGCGAGCATCATTGGCAGCCTTCGGTATGCCACTGATTGTACTAGACCCGACATTGCCTATGTCGTGGGATTATTGTGCAGGTTTACCAGTAGACCTAGTATAGAGCACTGGCAAGCTATTGAAAGGGTAATGAGATACCTTAAACGAACCATGAACCTTGGATTACATTATGAAAGGTTTCCAGCTGTACTTGAAGGGTATTCTGATGCAGACTGGAATACCTTATCTGATGATTCTAAAGCGACCAGTGGCTACATATTTAGCATCGCTGGAGGAGCTGTTTCTTGGAAATCCAAGAAACAGACTATTTTGGCTCAGTCTACTATGGAGTCTGAGATGATAGCACTAGCTACAGCTAGTGAAGAGGCAGAATATTTGAGAAATCTGCTAGCTGAGATTCCCTTATGGGAAAAACCGATACCAGCAGTGTTGATACATTGCGATAGTACCGCGGCTATTGCAAAAGTTCAGAACCGTTACTATAACGGTAAGAGACGACAAATACGTCGTAAGCACAGCACTGTTAGAGAACTACTTTCCACAGGTACCGTTAGAGTGGATTACGTACGTAGTGAGGAAAATTTGGCAGATCCTTTGACGAAAGGACCGTCCAGAGAGAAAGTCCGTAACTCTTCTAAAAGAATGGGACTATTGCCCTTAGATTGTTGAGTCACGCACAATGGTAACCCGACCTAAATGACTGGAGATCCCAAGAACTAGGTTCAATGGGTAATAACAAGTTGTGTAGTGATATGAGTTGAACATGCTATTTAATAAACCAAGAAGCATGTATTCCTGAAGTGATTAGAGGATGAGTTAATAGAAACTCTTAATGAGATCTATACTCTATTTGGAGTGGAGTACCTACCTTCAGGAGTGCTCTTGATAGACTCACCTTTGTGAATGTGGAAATGTGGCCGTTTCCTATGGAGTTTGGGCAAAACTTCTAGAGCATTCACTAAACTGGGATAGACGTGCAGGGCCATAAATGCACGGGCTTATCTGATTGCACTATAGAAAAGGTTGTGTGTGGTTTGATGTCAGGAACAGAGTTCAAGACTACGTGTCACTCTAGTAAAAACTGAATCTTACTCACTATGCAAAGGTTCAAGTCCTTGGACACCTTTGTTTATGCACAATCTTATGTTTTTTTTTAAGAAACTGCTCTAAAATATTTTTAAAAATTCAAGTGGGGGATTGTTGGAAATGTTTACAAACATTATGTGAATTATTAAAAATGATTGAATAAGTGTATGAATGGCTCCTATGTTTGAGTAGTCCCACATCATGGGATTATAGGGAAGAGGCAAGGATTTATACTTGTTTCTAAGAAGTCATGTTGGGGCCTTGGGCTCCCAATACATGCATTGTTGTGAGGAGGGAGACCATGCATCATGACCACCACACACGCGCGCGCGACCGACCGACTCGACTCGACCCGACCCGGCCCGGCCCGGTTCGGTTCGGTTCGGGCTTGGGCTTTGTGGTGTAGGCACTTATATTTTTGGACCATAAAACTTAGTTGTTTTCGAACCGTTTTTTTTATGGAAAAATTATTTTGCGCACCGATATTTATTCTGCAACGGAAAAGTTTTGCAACGGTAAAATAATTAATCCCCCCCGAAATTTTAGCAGATCCGATATTTTCTCCCAAAACCTAATTCTCGCTCTATATATACTATTTTATCAGAGACGAGAAAAACACCGAATTTTATATTCTCTTCTTCTCAGCCGCCATTAAAACTTCTAAGAAATTTCGAGCAGTATTTTTTCCGAAAGTGCAAATCTGCACTGATTTGTTTGTGCAAGCGAATCAGTTACTATTTTAGAGGCTGTTTTATCCTAGAGGCGGCGGCGAAGGAACGAATTGGTTTGCACCTCTGACCAAATCGCCGAATCGTCTTCAAGAAAGCGACCTAGTCCGCGACTCAGCCATTGTTTTCCAACAATTTGAAGACGAACTGAAACAATGGCCTCCAACTCAACCATGGACGATTCTGCTCCTCCCTCTGCTTTTCACGGCCCTCTGGTGACTGCTGCTCCTTTCAAGTTCGAAGGTCTGCATTTCAAGCGCTGGCGTCAGAAGATGGAGTTCTTCCTCACGATCAGGAAGGTGGTGACTGCTCTGACTGCTGAAAAACCGCAGCTACCAGACAAGCCTGACGAGACTGATGCAGCAAAGATGGCATCATGGACTGAACAGTCAAAGCAACTGCAGACCTGGACTGAACAGGATTACTTATGCAAGAATTTCATACTGAATGGACTGAGCGATGATCTGTATGATTATTATAACTCAGATGAAAAGACGGCAAAGGAGATCTGGGAAGCACTAAAGAAGAAATATGACACAGAGGAGGCAGGGGCAAAGAAATACGCTGTAAGTCGCTACCTAAAGTACCAGATGACTGATGATAGATCGGTAGAGATGCAGTCTCATGAGCTTCAGAAAATAGCTCATGAGATCATCTCCGAAGGTATGGTCTTGGACGAACAATTTCAAATTGCTGTTATCATTGACAAATTACCCCCTAGCTGGAAAGATTTTAAGAACACTTTGCGACATAAGACTAAGGAATTTTCCTTAGAGAGTTTGATTACACGCCTCCGTATTGAGGAGGAAGCACGCAAGCAAGACCAGAAAGAAGAGGTGCTGATTGTGAATAACAGCAGTACTAAGAAGACCACTCCCGCTGTTCTGAAACCAAATCAGAAATCTTTTAAGAATCAGAACAGGCGCAACAAACAGAATGGGAATCCGCAAGGAAACCCAAAAGGACAGCAGAAACCAGCCCAAAAGAATGACTCTGGACAGTTGTTTCTTTGTTACAACTGTGGAAAACCAGGGCATATGGCACGAAAGTGCCGGAACAGGCCAAGCTCTGCACCGCAGGCTAACCTGACTGAGGAGCCTCTTACGGCTATGATTACTGAGATTCACCTTGTTGGTGGATCAGAGGGTTGGTGGGTAGACACTGGTGCTTCTCGCCATGTCTGCTATGATCGTGGCATGTTCTCTACATACACGGCTGCTGAAAATCAGAAAGTGCTGTTGGGAGACTCTCACACCACTACAGTTGCGGGGATTGGAAACGTGGAACTCAAGTTCACCTCTGGAAAAACTGTAATTCTGAAAGATGTTATGCACACTCCAGAGATAAGAAAGAATCTGGTCTCTGGCTTCCTCCTTAATAAGGCTGGTTTCACTCAAGTTATTGGGGCTGATTTGTACACTCTTACTTATAAGGGAACTTTTGTGGGAAAGGGTTATGCTTGTGAGGGTATGTTTAAACTGAATGTTGAATCTAATAAAGTGACTTCTTCTGCTTATATGCTTTGTGATTTTAATATTTGGCATTCTAGATTGTGTCATGTTAATAAACGAATAATTCAAAACATGAGCACCCTAAATATGATACCTAAAATGACAGAATCTGAATCTGATAAATGTGAATTCTGTACACAAGCTAAAATCACAAAGAAACCTCACAAATCTGTTGATAGAGTTTCTGAACCCTTAGACTTGATTCATTCTGACATATGTGAACTTGATGGCACTTTAACTAGACAGGGACATCGTTATTTTATCACTTTTATTGATGACTGCTCTGATTTCACATATGTATATCTTATGAAAAATAAAAGTGATGCTTTTGACATGTTTAAAACATTCAAAACTGAGATTGAGAATCAAGCAAATAGAAAAATTAAGAGATTTCGTAGTGATAGAGGAACAGAATATGAATCTAATTCTATTCTGGATTTCTATAAACAACATGGTATAGTACATGAGAGAACTGCACCCTACTCACCTGAAATGAACGGTAAAGCAGAAAGGAAAAATAGGACCTTTACCGAGCTAGTAGTTGCCATTTTATTAAATTCTGGTGCAGCAAAACATTGGTGGGGGGATATTTTATTGACTGTATGCTACGTTCTGAATAGAATCCCTAAATCTAAGAATAAAATTTCACCTTATGAAATTTTAAAGAATCATAAACCCAATGTCTCATACTTTAGAACTTGGGGTTGTTTAGCATATGTTCGCATTCCAGACCCTAAGAGAATAAAATTGGCAAGTAGAGCATATGAATGTGCATTTCTAGGCTATGCTATTAATAGCAAAGCATATAGATTTTATGACCTTAATGCACATAATATAATTGAATCAAATGATGCCGACTTTTATGAAACTAAATTTCCTTTCAAATTAAGGAATAGTGGGGGCACTTCAAATATGCCTATTAGAACAGAACTTAATGAAAATTCTGAAGCTGAACCTAGAAGAAGTAAAAGAGCAAGAACCATAAAAGACTTTGGTTCAGATTTTTGTGCCTTTACTATTGAGGAGGATCCTATAAACCTCCAAGAAGCCTTATCTTCTTTAGATGCCGATTTCTGGCAAGAGGCTATAAACGATGAGATGGATTCTTTAGAATCCAATAAGACTTGGCACTTGGTAGATTTACCCCCTGGTTGTAAGTCTATAGGCTGTAAATGGGTACTTAAAAAGAAATTAAAACCTGATGGCACTATAGATAAATATAAAGCACGACTAGTAGCTAAAGGTTTTAAACAAAAGGAAAATATAGACTTCTTTGACACTTTTTCACCTGTAACTAGAATAACATCCATTCGGGTATTAATCTCACTTGCTTCCATTCATAATTTACTTATACACCAAATGGATGTTAAAACTGCTTTTTTGAACGGTGAATTAGATGAAGAAATTTATATGGACCAGCCTGAAGGATTTGTAGTACATGGTCAAGAACATAAAGTATGTAAATTGGATAAATCATTATATGGTTTAAAACAAGCACCTAAACAATGGCATGAAAAATTTGATAACTTAATCATTTCAAATGGTTTTAAAGTTAATGAAAGTGACAAATGCATTTATTACAAATCTGAGAATGACATTTGCACTATTATATGCCTTTATGTAGATGACCTACTCATTTTTGGGTCAAATATTCATGCCATAAACTCAGTCAAATCCTTATTAAGTGTCAATTTTGATATGAAAGATCTAGGTGAAGCGAGTGTAATCCTTGGTATTAAGATTACTAGATCAGAAAAGGGAATTTCTTTGGACCAATCTCATTACATTGAGAAGATACTAAAGAAATATAATTACTTTGACTGTAAACCTGCAAGTACGCCATATGATCACAGTGTAAAGTTATTTAAGAACACTGGTGAAGGTGTAAGACAGTCTGATTATGCGAGCATCATTGGCAGCCTTCGGTATGCCACTGATTGTACTAGACCCGACATTGCCTATGTCGTGGGATTATTGTGCAGGTTTACCAGTAGACCTAGTATAGAGCACTGGCAAGCTATTGAAAAGGTAATGAGATACCTTAAACGAACCATGAACCTTGGATTACATTATGAAAGGTTTCCAGCTGTACTTGAAGGGTATTCTGATGCAGACTGGAATACCTTATCTGATGATTCTAAAGCGACCAGTGGCTACATATTTAGCATCGCTGGAGGAGCTGTTTCTTGGAAATCCAAGAAACAGACTATTTTGGCTCAGTCTACTATGGAGTCTGAGATGATAGCACTAGCTACAGCTAGTGAAGAGGCAGAATATTTGAGAAATCTGCTAGCTGAGATTCCCTTATGGGAAAAACCGATACCAGCAGTGTTGATACATTGCGATAGTACCGCGGCTATTGCAAAAGTTCAGAACCGTTACTATAACGGTAAGAGACGACAAATACGTCGTAAGCACAGCACTGTTAGAGAACTACTTTCCACAGGTACCGTTAGAGTGGATTACGTACGTAGTGAGGAAAATTTGGCAGATCCTTTGACGAAAGGACTGTCCAGAGAGAAAGTCCATAACTCTTCTAAAAGAATGGGACTATTGCCCTTAGATTGTTGAGTCACGCACAATGGTAACCCGACCTAAATGACTGGAGATCCCAAGAACTAGGTTCAATGGGTAATAACAAGTTGTGTAGTGATATGAGTTGAACATGCTATTTAATAAACCAAGAAGCATGTATTCCTGAAGTGATTAGAGGATGAGTTAATAGAAACTCTTAATGAGATCTATACTCTATTTGGAGTGGAGTACCTACCTTCAGGAGTGCTCTTGATAGACTCACCTTTGTGAATGTGGAAATGTGGCCGTTTCCTATGGAGTTTGGGCAAAACTTCTAGAGCATTCACTAAACTGGGATAGACGTGCAGGGCCATAAATGCACGGGCTTATCTGATTGCACTATAGAAAAGGTTGTGTGTGGTTTGATGTCAGGAATAGAGTTCAAGACTACGTGTCACTCTAGTAAAAACTGAATCTTACTCACTATGCAAAGGTTCAAGTCCTTGGACACCTTTGTTTATGCACAATCTTATGTTTTTTTTTAAGAAACTGCTCTAAAATATTTTTAAAAATTCAAGTGGGGGATTGTTGGAAATGTTTACAAACATTATGTGAATTATTAAAAATGATTGAATAAGTGTATGAATGGCTCCTATGTTTGAGTAGTCCCACATCATGGGATTATAGGGAAGAGGCAAGGATTTATACTTGTTTCTAAGAAGTCATGTTGGGGCCTTGGGCTCCCAATACATGCATTGTTGTGAGGAGGGAGACCATGCATCATGACCACCACACACGCGCGCGCGACCGACCGACTCGACTCGACCCGACCCGGCCCGGCCCGGTTCGGTTCGGTTCGGTTCGGGCTTGGGCTTGGGCTTGGGCTTTGTGGTGTAGGCACTTATATTTTTGGACCATAAAACTTAGTTGTTTTCGAACCGTTTTTTTTATGGAAAAATTATTTTGCGCACCGATATTTATTCTGCAACGGAAAAGTTTTGCAACGGTAAAATAATTAATCCCCCCCGAAATTTTAGCAGATCCGATATTTTCTCCCAAAACCTAATTCTCGCTCTATATATACTATTTTATCAGAGACGAGAAAAACACCGAATTTTATATTCTCTTCTTCTCAGCCGCCATTAAAACTTCTAAGAAATTTCGAGCAGTATTTTTTCCGAAAGTGCAAATCTGCACTGATTTGTTTGTGCAAGCGAATCAGTTACTATTTTAGAGGCTGTTTTATCCTAGAGGCGGCGGCGAAGGAACGAATTGGTTTGCACCTCTGACCAAATCGCCGAATCGTCTTCAAGAAAGCGACCTAGTCCGCGACTCAGCCATTGTTTTCCAACAATTTGAAGACGAACTGAAACAATGGCCTCCAACTCAACCATGGACGATTCTGCTCCTCCCTCTGCTTTTCACGGCCCTCTGGTGACTGCTGCTCCTTTCAAGTTCGAAGGTCTGCATTTCAAGCGCTGGCGTCAGAAGATGGAGTTCTTCCTCACGATCAGGAAGGTGGTGGCTGCTCTGACTGCTGAAAAACCGCAGCTACCAGACAAGCCTGACGAGACTGATGCAGCAAAGATGGCATCATGGACTGAACAGTCAAAGCAACTGCAGACCTGGACTGAACAGGATTACTTATGCAAGAATTTCATACTGAATGGACTGAGCGATGATCTGTATGATTATTATAACTCAGATGAAAAGACGGCAAAGGAGATCTGGGAAGCACTAAAGAAGAAATATGACACAGAGGAGGCAGGGGCAAAGAAATACGCTGTAAGTCGCTACCTAAAGTACCAGATGACTGATGATAGATCGGTAGAGATGCAGTCTCATGAGCTTCAGAAAATAGCTCATGAGATCATCTCCGAAGGTATGGTCTTGGACGAACAATTTCAAATTGCTGTTATCATTGACAAATTACCCCCTAGCTGGAAAGATTTTAAGAACACTTTGCGACATAAGACTAAGGAATTTTCCTTAGAGAGTTTGATTACACGCCTCCGTATTGAGGAGGAAGCACGCAAGCAAGACCAGAAAGAAGAGGTGCTGATTGTGAATAACAGCAGTACTAAGAAGACCACTCCCGCTGTTCTGAAACCAAATCAGAAATCTTTTAAGAATCAGAACAGGCGCAACAAACAGAATGGGAATCCGCAAGGAAACCCAAAAGGACAGCAGAAACCAGCCCAAAAGAATGACTCTGGACAGTTGTTTCTTTGTTACAACTGTGGAAAACCAGGGCATATGGCACGAAAGTGCCGGAACAGGCCAAGCTCTGCACCGCAGGCTAACCTGACTGAGGAGCCTCTTACGGCTATGATTACTGAGATTCACCTTGTTGGTGGATCAGAGGGTTGGTGGGTAGACACTGGTGCTTCTCGCCATGTCTGCTATGATCGTGGCATGTTCTCTACATACACGGCTGCTGAAAATCAGAAAGTGCTGTCGGGAGACTCTCACACCACTACAGTTGCGGGGATTGGAAACGTGGAACTCAAGTTCACCTCTGGAAAAACTGTAATTCTGAAAGATGTTATGCACACTCCAGAGATAAGAAAGAATCTGGTCTCTGGCTTCCTCCTTAATAAGGCTGGTTTCACTCAAGTTATTGGGGCTGATTTGTACACTCTTACTTATAAGGGAACTTTTGTGGGAAAGGGTTATGCTTGTGAGGGTATGTTTAAACTGAATGTTGAATCTAATAAAGTGACTTCTTCTGCTTATATGCTTTGTGATTTTAATATTTGGCATTCTAGATTGTGTCATGTTAATAAACGAATAATTCAAAACATGAGCACCCTAAATATGATACCTAAAATGACAGAATCTGAATCTGATAAATGTGAATTCTGTACACAAGCTAAAATCACAAAGAAACCTCACAAATCTGTTGATAGAGTTTCTGAACCCTTAGACTTGATTCATTCTGACATATGTGAACTTGATGGCACTTTAACTAGACAGGGACATCGTTATTTTATCACTTTTATTGATGACTGCTCTGATTTCACATATGTATATCTTATGAAAAATAAAAGTGATGCTTTTGACATGTTTAAAACATTCAAAACTGAGATTGAGAATCAAGCAAATAGAAAAATTAAGAGATTTCGTAGTGATAGAGGAACAGAATATGAATCTAATTCTATTCTGGATTTCTATAAACAACATGGTATAGTACATGAGAGAACTGCACCCTACTCACCTGAAATGAACGGTAAAGCAGAAAGGAAAAATAGGACCTTTACCGAGCTAGTAGTTGCCATTTTATTAAATTCTGGTGCAGCAAAACATTGGTGGGGGGATATTTTATTGACTGTATGCTACGTTCTGAATAGAATCCCTAAATCTAAGAATAAAATTTCACCTTATGAAATTTTAAAGAATCATAAACCCAATGTCTCATACTTTAGAACTTGGGGTTGTTTAGCATATGTTCGCATTCCAGACCCTAAGAGAATAAAATTGGCAAGTAGAGCATATGAATGTGCATTTATAGGCTATGCTATTAATAGCAAAGCATATAGATTTTATGACCTTAATGCACATAATATAATTGAATCAAATGATGCCGACTTTTATGAAACTAAATTTCCTTTCAAATTAAGGAATAGTGGGGGCACTTCAAATATGCCTATTAGAACAGAACTTAATGAAAATTCTGAAGCTGAACCTAGAAGAAGTAAAAGAGCAAGAACCATAAAAGACTTTGGTTCAGATTTTTGTGCCTTTACTATTGAGGAGGATCCTATAAACCTCCAAGAAGCCTTATCTTCTTTAGATGCCGATTTCTGGCAAGAGGCTATAAACGATGAGATGGATTTTTTAGAATCCAATAAGACTTGGCACTTGGTAGATTTACCCCCTGGTTGTAAGTCTATAGGCTGTAAATGGGTACTTAAAAAGAAATTAAAACCTGATGGCACTATAGATAAATATAAAGCACGACTAGTAGCTAAAGGTTTTAAACAAAAGGAAAATATAGACTTCTTTGACACTTTTTCACCTGTAACTAGAATAACATCCATTCGGGTATTAATCTCACTTGCTTCCATTCATAATTTACTTATACACCAAATGGATGTTAAAACTGCTTTTTTGAACGGTGAATTAGACGAAGAAATTTATATGGACCAGCCTGAAGGATTTGTAGTACATGGTCAAGAACATAAAGTATGTAAATTGGATAAATCATTATATGGTTTAAAACAAGCACCTAAACAATGGCATGAAAAATTTGATAACTTAATCATTTCAAATGGTTTTAAAGTTAATGAAAGTGACAAATGCATTTATTACAAATCTGAGAATGACATTTGCACTATTATATGCCTTTATGTAGATGACCTACTCATTTTTGGGTCAAATATTCATGCCATAAACTCAGTCAAATCCTTATTAAGTGTCAATTTTGATATGAAAGATCTAGGTGAAGCGAGTGTAATCCTTGGTATTAAGATTACTAGATCAGAAAAGGGAATTTCTTTGGACCAATCTCATTACATTGAGAAGATACTAAAGAAATATAATTACTTTGACTGTAAACCTGCAAGTACGCCATATGATCACAGTGTAAAGTTATTTAAGAACACTGGTGAAGGTGTAAGACAGTCTGATTATGCGAGCATCATTGGCAGCCTTCGGTATGCCACTGATTGTACTAGACCCGACATTGCCTATGTCGTGGGATTATTGTGCAGGTTTACCAGTAGACCTAGTATAGAGCACTGGCAAGCTATTGAAAGGGTAATGAGATACCTTAAACGAACCATGAACCTTGGATTACATTATGAAAGGTTTCCAGCTGTACTTGAAGGGTATTCTGATGCAGACTGGAATACCTTATCTGATGATTCTAAAGCGACCAGTGGCTACATATTTAGCATCGCTGGAGGAGCTGTTTCTTGGAAATCCAAGAAACAGACTATTTTGGCTCAGTCTACTATGGAGTCTGAGATGATAGCACTAGCTACAGCTAGTGAAGAGGCAGAATATTTGAGAAATCTGCTAGCTGAGATTCCCTTATGGGAAAAACCGATACCAGCAGTGTTGATACATTGCGATAGTACCGCGGCTATTGCAAAAGTTCAGAACCGTTACTATAACGGTAAGAGACGACAAATACGTCGTAAGCACAGCACTGTTAGAGAACTACTTTCCACAGGTACCGTTAGAGTGGATTACGTACGTAGTGAGGAAAATTTGGCAGATCCTTTGACGAAAGGACTGTCCAGAGAGAAAGTCCATAACTCTTCTAAAAGAATGGGACTATTGCCCTTAGATTGTTGAGTCACGCACAATGGTAACCCGACCTAAATGACTGGAGATCCCAAGAACTAGGTTCAATGGGTAATAACAAGTTGTGTAGTGATATGAGTTGAACATGCTATTTAATAAACCAAGAAGCATGTATTCCTGAAGTGATTAGAGGATGAGTTAATAGAAACTCTTAATGAGATCTATACTCTATTTGGAGTGGAGTACCTACCTTCAGGAGTGCTCTTGATAGACTCACCTTTGTGAATGTGGAAATGTGGCCGTTTCCTATGGAGTTTGGGCAAAACTTCTAGAGCATTCACTAAACTGGGATAGACGTGCAGGGCCATAAATGCACGGGCTTATCTGATTGCACTATAGAAAAGGTTGTGTGTGGTTTGATGTCAGGAATAGAGTTCAAGACTACGTGTCACTCTAGTAAAAACTGAATCTTACTCACTATGCAAAGGTTCAAGTCCTTGGACACCTTTGTTTATGCACAATCTTATGTTTTTTTTTAAGAAACTGCTCTAAAATATTTTTAAAAATTCAAGTGGGGGATTGTTGGAAATGTTTACAAACATTATGTGAATTATTAAAAATGATTGAATAAGTGTATGAATGGCTCCTATGTTTGAGTAGTCCCACATCATGGGATTATAGGGAAGAGGCAAGGATTTATACTTGTTTCTAAGAAGTCATGTTGGGGCCTTGGGCTCCCAATACATGCATTGTTGTGAGGAGGGAGACCATGCATCATGACCACCACACACGCGCGCGCGACCGACCGACTCGACTCGACCCGACCCGGCCCGGCCCGGTTCGGTTCGGTTCGGTTCGGGCTTGGGCTTGGGCTTTGTGGTGTAGGCACTTATATTTTTGGACCATAAAACTTAGTTGTTTTCGAACCGTTTTTTTTATGGAAAAATTATTTTGCGCACCGATATTTATTCTGCAACGGAAAAGTTTTGCAACGGTAAAATAATTAATCCCCCCCGAAATTTTAGCAGATCCGATATTTTCTCCCAAAACCTAATTCTCGCTCTATATATACTATTTTATCAGAGACGAGAAAAACACCGAATTTTATATTCTCTTCTTCTCAGCCGCCATTAAAACTTCTAAGAAATTTCGAGCAGTATTTTTTCCGAAAGTGCAAATCTGCACTGATTTGTTTGTGCAAGCGAATCAGTTACTATTTTAGAGGCTGTTTTATCCTAGAGGCGGCGGCGAAGGAACGAATTGGTTTGCACCTCTGACCAAATCGCCGAATCGTCTTCAAGAAAGCGACCTAGTCCGCGACTCAGCCATTGTTTTCCAACAATTTGAAGACGAACTGAAACAATGGCCTCCAACTCAACCATGGACGATTCTGCTCCTCCCTCTGCTTTTCACGGCCCTCTGGTGACTGCTGCTCCTTTCAAGTTCGAAGGTCTGCATTTCAAGCGCTGGCGTCAGAAGATGGAGTTCTTCCTCACGATCAGGAAGGTGGTGGCTGCTCTGACTGCTGAAAAACCGCAGCTACCAGACAAGCCTGACGAGACTGATGCAGCAAAGATGGCATCATGGACTGAACAGTCAAAGCAACTGCAGACCTGGACTGAACAGGATTACTTATGCAAGAATTTCATACTGAATGGACTGAGCGATGATCTGTATGATTATTATAACTCAGATGAAAAGACGGCAAAGGAGATCTGGGAAGCACTAAAGAAGAAATATGACACAGAGGAGGCAGGGGCAAAGAAATACGCTGTAAGTCGCTACCTAAAGTACCAGATGACTGATGATAGATCGGTAGAGATGCAGTCTCATGAGCTTCAGAAAATAGCTCATGAGATCATCTCCGAAGGTATGGTCTTGGACGAACAATTTCAAATTGCTGTTATCATTGACAAATTACCCCCTAGCTGGAAAGATTTTAAGAACACTTTGCGACATAAGACTAAGGAATTTTCCTTAGAGAGTTTGATTACACGCCTCCGTATTGAGGAGGAAGCACGCAAGCAAGACCAGAAAGAAGAGGTGCTGATTGTGAATAACAGCAGTACTAAGAAGACCACTCCCGCTGTTCTGAAACCAAATCAGAAATCTTTTAAGAATCAGAACAGGCGCAACAAACAGAATGGGAATCCGCAAGGAAACCCAAAAGGACAGCAGAAACCAGCCCAAAAGAATGACTCTGGACAGTTGTTTCTTTGTTACAACTGTGGAAAACCAGGGCATATGGCACGAAAGTGCCGGAACAGGCCAAGCTCTGCACCGCAGGCTAACCTGACTGAGGAGCCTCTTACGGCTATGATTACTGAGATTCACCTTGTTGGTGGATCAGAGGGTTGGTGGGTAGACACTGGTGCTTCTCGCCATGTCTGCTATGATCGTGGCATGTTCTCTACATACACGGCTGCTGAAAATCAGAAAGTGCTGTTGGGAGACTCTCACACCACTACAGTTGCGGGGATTGGAAACGTGGAACTCAAGTTCACCTCTGGAAAAACTGTAATTCTGAAAGATGTTATGCACACTCCAGAGATAAGAAAGAATCTGGTCTCTGGCTTCCTCCTTAATAAGGCTGGTTTCACTCAAGTTATTGGGGCTGATTTGTACACTCTTACTTATAAGGGAACTTTTGTGGGAAAGGGTTATGCTTGTGAGGGTATGTTTAAACTGAATGTTGAATCTAATAAAGTGACTTCTTCTGCTTATATGCTTTGTGATTTTAATATTTGGCATTCTAGATTGTGTCATGTTAATAAACGAATAATTCAAAACATGAGCACCCTAAATATGATACCTAAAATGACAGAATCTGAATCTGATAAATGTGAATTCTGTACACAAGCTAAAATCACAAAGAAACCTCACAAATCTGTTGATAGAGTTTCTGAACCCTTAGACTTGATTCATTCTAACATATGTGAACTTGATGGCACTTTAACTAGACAGGGACATCGTTATTTTATCACTTTTATTGATGACTGCTCTGATTTCACATATGTATATCTTATGAAAAATAAAAGTGATGCTTTTGACATGTTTAAAACATTCAAAACTGAGATTGAGAATCAAGCAAATAGAAAAATTAAGAGATTTCGTAGTGATAGAGGAACAGAATATGAATCTAATTCTATTCTGGATTTCTATAAACAACATGGTATAGTACATGAGAGAACTGCACCCTACTCACCTGAAATGAACGGTAAAGCAGAAAGGAAAAATAGGACCTTTACCGAGCTAGTAGTTGCCATTTTATTAAATTCTGGTGTAGCAAAACATTGGTGGGGGGATATTTTATTGACTGTATGCTACGTTCTGAATAGAATCCCTAAATCTAAGAATAAAATTTCACCTTATGAAATTTTAAAGAATCATAAACCCAATGTCTCATACTTTAGAACTTGGGGTTGTTTAGCATATGTTCGCATTCCAGACCCTAAGAGAATAAAATTGGCAAGTAGAGCATATGAATGTGCATTTATAGGCTATGCTATTAATAGCAAAGCATATAGATTTTATGACCTTAATGCACATAATATAATTGAATCAAATGATGCCGACTTTTATGAAACTAAATTTCCTTTCAAATTAAGGAATAGTGGGGGCACTTCAAATATGCCTATTAGAACAGAACTTAATGAAAATTCTGAAGCTGAACCTAGAAGAAGTAAAAGAGCA
Source organism: Allium sativum (assembly GCA_030737875.1). Classification (NCBI taxonomy): domain Eukaryota; kingdom Viridiplantae; phylum Streptophyta; class Magnoliopsida; order Asparagales; family Amaryllidaceae; genus Allium; species Allium sativum. Next base: position 412,681,853 of record CM060913.1, on the reverse strand, counting down.
AGAACCATAAAAGACTTTGGTTCAGATTTTTGTGCCTTTACTATTGAGGAGGATCCTATAAACCTCCAAGAAGCCTTATCTTCTTTAGATGCCGATTTCTGGCAAGAGGCTATAAACGATGAGATGGATTCTTTAGAATCCAATAAGACTTGGCACTTGGTAGATTTACCCCCTGGTTGTAAGTCTATAGGCTGTAAATGGGTACTTAAAAAGAAATTAAAACCTGATGGCACTATAGATAAATATAAAGCACGACTAGTAGCTAAAGGTTTTAAACAAAAGGAAAATATAGACTTCTTTGACACTTTTTCACCTGTAACTAGAATAACATCCATTCGGGTATTAATCTCACTTGCTTCCATTCATAATTTACTTATACACCAAATGGATGTTAAAACTGCTTTTTTGAACGGTGAATTAGACGAAGAAATTTATATGGACCAGCCTGAAGGATTTGTAGTACATGGTCAAGAACATAAAGTATGTAAATTGGATAAATCATTATATGGTTTAAAACAAGCACCTAAACAATGGCATGAAAAATTTGATAACTTAATCATTTCAAATGGTTTTAAAGTTAATGAAAGTGACAAATGCATTTATTACAAATCTGAGAATGACATTTGCACTATTATATGCCTTTATGTAGATGACCTACTCATTTTTGGGTCAAATATTCATGCCATAAACTCAGTCAAATCCTTATTAAGTGTCAATTTTGATATGAAAGATCTAGGTGAAGCGAGTGTAATCCTTGGTATTAAGATTACTAGATCAGAAAAGGGAATTTCTTTGGACCAATCTCATTACATTGAGAAGATACTAAAGAAATATAATTACTTTGACTGTAAACCTGCAAGTACGCCATATGATCACAGTGTAAAGTTATTTAAGAACACTGGTGAAGGTGTAAGACAGTCTGATTATGCGAGCATCATTGGCAGCCTTCGGTATGCCACTGATTGTACTAGACCCGACATTGCCTATGTCGTGGGATTATTGTGCAGGTTTACCAGTAGACCTAGTATAGAGCACTGGCAAGCTATTGAAAGGGTAATGAGATACCTTAAACGAACCATGAACCTTGGATTACATTATGAAAGGTTTCCAGCTGTACTTGAAGGGTATTCTGATGCAGACTGGAATACCTTATCTGATGATTCTAAAGCGACCAGTGGCTACATATTTAGCATCGCTGGAGGAGCTGTTTCTTGGAAATCCAAGAAACAGACTATTTTGGCTCAGTCTACTATGGAGTCTGAGATGATAGCACTAGCTACAGCTAGTGAAGAGGCAGAATATTTGAGAAATCTGCTAGCTGAGATTCCCTTATGGGAAAAACCGATACCAGCAGTGTTGATACATTGCGATAGTACCGCGGCTATTGCAAAAGTTCAGAACCGTTACTATAACGGTAAGAGACGACAAATACGTCGTAAGCACAGCACTGTTAGAGAACTACTTTCCACAGGTACCGTTAGAGTGGATTACGTACGTAGTGAGGAAAATTTGGCAGATCCTTTGACGAAAGGACTGTCCAGAGAGAAAGTCCATAACTCTTCTAAAAGAATGGGACTATTGCCCTTAGATTGTTGAGTCACGCACAATGGTAACCCGACCTAAATGACTGGAGATCCCAAGAACTAGGTTCAATGGGTAATAACAAGTTGTGTAGTGATATGAGTTGAACATGCTATTTAATAAACCAAGAAGCATGTATTCCTGAAGTGATTAGAGGATGAGTTAATAGAAACTCTTAATGAGATCTATACTCTATTTGGAGTGGAGTACCTACCTTCAGGAGTGCTCTTGATAGACTCACCTTTGTGAATGTGGAAATGTGGCCGTTTCCTATGGAGTTTGGGCAAAACTTCTAGAGCATTCACTAAACTGGGATAGACGTGCAGGGCCATAAATGCACGGGCTTATCTGATTGCACTATAGAAAAGGTTGTGTGTGGTTTGATGTCAGGAATAGAGTTCAAGACTACGTGTCACTCTAGTAAAAACTGAATCTTACTCACTATGCAAAGGTTCAAGTCCTTGGACACCTTTGTTTATGCACAATCTTATGTTTTTTTTTAAGAAACTGCTCTAAAATATTTTTAAAAATTCAAGTGGGGGATTGTTGGAAATGTTTACAAACATTATGTGAATTATTAAAAATGATTGAATAAGTGTATGAATGGCTCCTATGTTTGAGTAGTCCCACATCATGGGATTATAGGGAAGAGGCAAGGATTTATACTTGTTTCTAAGAAGTCATGTTGGGGCCTTGGGCTCCCAATACATGCATTGTTGTGAGGAGGGAGACCATGCATCATGACCACCACACACGCGCGCGCGACCGACCGACTCGACTCGACCCGACCCGGCCCGGCCCGGTTCGGTTCGGTTCGGTTCGGGCTTGGGCTTTGTGGTGTAGGCACTTATATTTTTGGACCATAAAACTTAGTTGTTTTCGAACCGTTTTTTTTATGGAAAAATTATTTTGCGCACCGATATTTATTCTGCAACGGAAAAGTTTTGCAACGGTAAAATAATTAATCCCCCCCGAAATTTTAGCAGATCCGATATTTTCTCCCAAAACCTAATTCTCGCTCTATATATACTATTTTATCAGAGACGAGAAAAACACCGAATTTTATATTCTCTTCTTCTCAGCCGCCATTAAAACTTCTAAGAAATTTCGAGCAGTATTTTTTCCGAAAGTGCAAATCTGCACTGATTTGTTTGTGCAAGCGAATCAGTTACTATTTTAGAGGCTGTTTTATCCTAGAGGCGGCGGCGAAGGAACGAATTGGTTTGCACCTCTGACCAAATCGCCGAATCGTCTTCAAGAAAGCGACCTAGTCCGCGACTCAGCCATTGTTTTCCAACAATTTGAAGACGAACTGAAACAATGGCCTCCAACTCAACCATGGACGATTCTGCTCCTCCCTCTGCTTTTCACGGCCCTCTGGTGACTGCTGCTCCTTTCAAGTTCGAAGGTCTGCATTTCAAGCGCTGGCGTCAGAAGATGGAGTTCTTCCTCACGATCAGGAAGGTGGTGGCTGCTCTGACTGCTGAAAAACCGCAGCTACCAGACAAGCCTGACGAGACTGATGCAGCAAAGATGGCATCATGGACTGAACAGTCAAAGCAACTGCAGACCTGGACTGAACAGGATTACTTATGCAAGAATTTCATACTGAATGGACTGAGCGATGATCTGTATGATTATTATAACTCAGATGAAAAGACGGCAAAGGAGATCTGGGAAGCACTAAAGAAGAAATATGACACAGAGGAGGCAGGGGCAAAGAAATACGCTGTAAGTCGCTACCTAAAGTACCAGATGACTGATGATAGATCGGTAGAGATGCAGTCTCATGAGCTTCAGAAAATAGCTCATGAGATCATCTCCGAAGGTATGGTCTTGGACGAACAATTTCAAATTGCTGTTATCATTGACAAATTACCCCCTAGCTGGAAAGATTTTAAGAACACTTTGCGACATAAGACTAAGGAATTTTCCTTAGAGAGTTTGATTACACGCCTCCGTATTGAGGAGGAAGCACGCAAGCAAGACCAGAAAGAAGAGGTGCTGATTGTGAATAACAGCAGTACTAAGAAGACCACTCCCGCTGTTCTGAAACCAAATCAGAAATCTTTTAAGAATCAGAACAGGCGCAACAAACAGAATGGGAATCCGCAAGGAAACCCAAAAGGACAGCAGAAACCAGCCCAAAAGAATGACTCTGGACAGTTGTTTCTTTGTTACAACTGTGGAAAACCAGGGCATATGGCACGAAAGTGCCGGAACAGGCCAAGCTCTGCACCGCAGGCTAACCTGACTGAGGAGCCTCTTACGGCTATGATTACTGAGATTCACCTTGTTGGTGGATCAGAGGGTTGGTGGGTAGACACTGGTGCTTCTCGCCATGTCTGCTATGATCGTGGCATGTTCTCTACATACACGGCTGCTGAAAATCAGAAAGTGCTGTTGGGAGACTCTCACACCACTACAGTTGCGGGGATTGGAAACGTGGAACTCAAGTTCACCTCTGGAAAAACTGTAATTCTGAAAGATGTTATGCACACTCCAGAGATAAGAAAGAATCTGGTCTCTGGCTTCCTCCTTAATAAGGCTGGTTTCACTCAAGTTATTGGGGCTGATTTGTACACTCTTACTTATAAGGGAACTTTTGTGGGAAAGGGTTATGCTTGTGAGGGTATGTTTAAACTGAATGTTGAATCTAATAAAGTGACTTCTTCTGCTTATATGCTTTGTGATTTTAATATTTGGCATTCTAGATTGTGTCATGTTAATAAACGAATAATTCAAAACATGAGCACCCTAAATATGATACCTAAAATGACAGAATCTGAATCTGATAAATGTGAATTCTGTACACAAGCTAAAATCACAAAGAAACCTCACAAATCTGTTGATAGAGTTTCTGAACCCTTAGACTTGATTCATTCTAACATATGTGAACTTGATGGCACTTTAACTAGACAGGGACATCGTTATTTTATCACTTTTATTGATGACTGCTCTGATTTCACATATGTATATCTTATGAAAAATAAAAGTGATGCTTTTGACATGTTTAAAACATTCAAAACTGAGATTGAGAATCAAGCAAATAGAAAAATTAAGAGATTTCGTAGTGATAGAGGAACAGAATATGAATCTAATTCTATTCTGGATTTCTATAAACAACATGGTATAGTACATGAGAGAACTGCACCCTACTCACCTGAAATGAACGGTAAAGCAGAAAGGAAAAATAGGACCTTTACCGAGCTAGTAGTTGCCATTTTATTAAATTCTGGTGCAGCAAAACATTGGTGGGGGGATATTTTATTGACTGTATGCTACGTTCTGAATAGAATCCCTAAATCTAAGAATAAAATTTCACCTTATGAAATTTTAAAGAATCATAAACCCAATGTCTCATACTTTAGAACTTGGGGTTGTTTAGCATATGTTCGCATTCCAGACCCTAAGAGAATAAAATTGGCAAGTAGAGCATATGAATGTGCATTTATAGGCTATGCTATTAATAGCAAAGCATATAGATTTTATGACCTTAATGCACATAATATAATTGAATCAAATGATGCCGACTTTTATGAAACTAAATTTCCTTTCAAATTAAGGAATAGTGGGGGCACTTCAAATATGCCTATTAGAACAGAACTTAATGAAAATTCTGAAGCTGAACCTAGAAGAAGTAAAAGAGCAAGAACCATAAAAGACTTTGGTTCAGATTTTTGTGCCTTTACTATTGAGGAGGATCCTATAAACCTCCAAGAAGCCTTATCTTCTTTAGATGCCGATTTCTGGCAAGAGGCTATAAACGATGAGATGGATTCTTTAGAATCCAATAAGACTTGGCACTTGGTAGATTTACCCCCTGGTTGTAAGTCTATAGGCTGTAAATGGGTACTTAAAAAGAAATTAAAACCTGATGGCACTATAGATAAATATAAAGCACGACTAGTAGCTAAAGGTTTTAAACAAAAGGAAAATATAGACTTCTTTGACACTTTTTCACCTGTAACTAGAATAACATCCATTCGGGTATTAATCTCACTTGCTTCCATTCATAATTTACTTATACACCAAATGGATGTTAAAACTGCTTTTTTGAACGGTGAATTAGACGAAGAAATTTATATGGACCAGCCTGAAGGATTTGTAGTACATGGTCAAGAACATAAAGTATGTAAATTGGATAAATCATTATATGGTTTAAAACAAGCACCTAAACAATGGCATGAAAAATTTGATAACTTAATCATTTCAAATGGTTTTAAAGTTAATGAAAGTGACAAATGCATTTATTACAAATCTGAGAATGACATTTGCACTATTATATGCCTTTATGTAGATGACCTACTCATTTTTGGGTCAAATATTCATGCCATAAACTCAGTCAAATCCTTATTAAGTGTCAATTTTGATATGAAAGATCTAGGTGAAGCGAGTGTAATCCTTGGTATTAAGATTACTAGATCAGAAAAGGGAATTTCTTTGGACCAATCTCATTACATTGAGAAGATACTAAAGAAATATAATTACTTTGACTGTAAACCTGCAAGTACGCCATATGATCACAGTGTAAAGTTATTTAAGAACACTGGTGAAGGTGTAAGACAGTCTGATTATGCGAGCATCATTGGCAGCCTTCGGTATGCCACTGATTGTACTAGACCCGACATTGCCTATGTCGTGGGATTATTGTGCAGGTTTACCAGTAGACCTAGTATAGAGCACTGGCAAGCTATTGAAAGGGTAATGAGATACCTTAAACGAACCATGAACCTTGGATTACATTATGAAAGGTTTCCAGCTGTACTTGAAGGGTATTCTGATGCAGACTGGAATACCTTATCTGATGATTCTAAAGCGACCAGTGGCTACATATTTAGCATCGCTGGAGGAGCTGTTTCTTGGAAATCCAAGAAACAGACTATTTTGGCTCAGTCTACTATGGAGTCTGAGATGATAGCACTAGCTACAGCTAGTGAAGAGGCAGAATATTTGAGAAATCTGCTAGCTGAGATTCCCTTATGGGAAAAACCGATACCAGCAGTGTTGATACATTGCGATAGTACCGCGGCTATTGCAAAAGTTCAGAACCGTTACTATAACGGTAAGAGACGACAAATACGTCGTAAGCACAGCACTGTTAGAGAACTACTTTCCACAGGTACCGTTAGAGTGGATTACGTACGTAGTGAGGAAAATTTGGCAGATCCTTTGACGAAAGGACTGTCCAGAGAGAAAGTCCATAACTCTTCTAAAAGAATGGGACTATTGCCCTTAGATTGTTGAGTCACGCACAATGGTAACCCGACCTAAATGACTGGAGATCCCAAGAACTAGGTTCAATGGGTAATAACAAGTTGTGTAGTGATATGAGTTGAACATGCTATTTAATAAACCAAGAAGCATGTATTCCTGAAGTGATTAGAGGATGAGTTAATAGAAACTCTTAATGAGATCTATACTCTATTTGGAGTGGAGTACCTACCTTCAGGAGTGCTCTTGATAGACTCACCTTTGTGAATGTGGAAATGTGGCCGTTTCCTATGGAGTTTGGGCAAAACTTCTAGAGCATTCACTAAACTGGGATAGACGTGCAGGGCCATAAATGCACGGGCTTATCTGATTGCACTATAGAAAAGGTTGTGTGTGGTTTGATGTCAGGAATAGAGTTCAAGACTACGTGTCACTCTAGTAAAAACTGAATCTTACTCACTATGCAAAGGTTCAAGTCCTTGGACACCTTTGTTTATGCACAATCTTATGTTTTTTTTTAAGAAACTGCTCTAAAATATTTTTAAAAATTCAAGTGGGGGATTGTTGGAAATGTTTACAAACATTATGTGAATTATTAAAAATGATTGAATAAGTGTATGAATGGCTCCTATGTTTGAGTAGTCCCACATCATGGGATTATAGGGAAGAGGCAAGGATTTATACTTGTTTCTAAGAAGTCATGTTGGGGCCTTGGGCTCCCAATACATGCATTGTTGTGAGGAGGGAGACCATGCATCATGACCACCACACACGCGCGCGCGACCGACCGACTCGACTCGACCCGACCCGGCCCGGCCCGGTTCGGTTCGGTTCGGTTCGGGCTTGGGCTTGGGCTTGGGCTTTGTGGTGTAGGCACTTATATTTTTGGACCATAAAACTTAGTTGTTTTCGAACCGTTTTTTTTATGGAAAAATTATTTTGCGCACCGATATTTATTCTGCAACGGAAAAGTTTTGCAACGGTAAAATAATTAATCCCCCCCGAAATTTTAGCAGATCCGATATTTTCTCCCAAAACCTAATTCTCGCTCTATATATACTATTTTATCAGAGACGAGAAAAACACCGAATTTTATATTCTCTTCTTCTCAGCCGCCATTAAAACTTCTAAGAAATTTCGAGCAGTATTTTTTCCGAAAGTGCAAATCTGCACTGATTTGTTTGTGCAAGCGAATCAGTTACTATTTTAGAGGCTGTTTTATCCTAGAGGCGGCGGCGAAGGAACGAATTGGTTTGCACCTCTGACCAAATCGCCGAATCGTCTTCAAGAAAGCGACCTAGTCCGCGACTCAGCCATTGTTTTCCAACAATTTGAAGACGAACTGAAACAATGGCCTCCAACTCAACCATGGACGATTCTGCTCCTCCCTCTGCTTTTCACGGCCCTCTGGTGACTGCTGCTCCTTTCAAGTTCGAAGGTCTGCATTTCAAGCGCTGGCGTCAGAAGATGGAGTTCTTCCTCACGATCAGGAAGGTGGTGGCTGCTCTGACTGCTGAAAAACCGCAGCTACCAGACAAGCCTGACGAGACTGATGCAGCAAAGATGGCATCATGGACTGAACAGTCAAAGCAACTGCAGACCTGGACTGAACAGGATTACTTATGCAAGAATTTCATACTGAATGGACTGAGCGATGATCTGTATGATTATTATAACTCAGATGAAAAGACGGCAAAGGAGATCTGGGAAGCACTAAAGAAGAAATATGACACAGAGGAGGCAGGGGCAAAGAAATACGCTGTAAGTCGCTACCTAAAGTACCAGATGACTGATGATAGATCGGTAGAGATGCAGTCTCATGAGCTTCAGAAAATAGCTCATGAGATCATCTCCGAAGGTATGGTCTTGGACGAACAATTTCAAATTGCTGTTATCATTGACAAATTACCCCCTAGCTGGAAAGATTTTAAGAACACTTTGCGACATAAGACTAAGGAATTTTCCTTAGAGAGTTTGATTACACGCCTCCGTATTGAGGAGGAAGCACGCAAGCAAGACCAGAAAGAAGAGGTGCTGATTGTGAATAACAGCAGTACTAAGAAGACCACTCCCGCTGTTCTGAAACCAAATCAGAAATCTTTTAAGAATCAGAACAGGCGCAACAAACAGAATGGGAATCCGCAAGGAAACCCAAAAGGACAGCAGAAACCAGCCCAAAAGAATGACTCTGGACAGTTGTTTCTTTGTTACAACTGTGGAAAACCAGGGCATATGGCACGAAAGTGCCGGAACAGGCCAAGCTCTGCACCGCAGGCTAACCTGACTGAGGAGCCTCTTACGGCTATGATTACTGAGATTCACCTTGTTGGTGGATCAGAGGGTTGGTGGGTAGACACTGGTGCTTCTCGCCATGTCTGCTATGATCGTGGCATGTTCTCTACATACACGGCTGCTGAAAATCAGAAAGTGCTGTTGGGAGACTCTCACACCACTACAGTTGCGGGGATTGGAAACGTGGAACTCAAGTTCACCTCTGGAAAAACTGTAATTCTGAAAGATGTTATGCACACTCCAGAGATAAGAAAGAATCTGGTCTCTGGCTTCCTCCTTAATAAGGCTGGTTTCACTCAAGTTATTGGGGCTGATTTGTACACTCTTACTTATAAGGGAACTTTTGTGGGAAAGGGTTATGCTTGTGAGGGTATGTTTAAACTGAATGTTGAATCTAATAAAGTGACTTCTTCTGCTTATATGCTTTGTGATTTTAATATTTGGCATTCTAGATTGTGTCATGTTAATAAACGAATAATTCAAAACATGAGCACCCTAAATATGATACCTAAAATGACAGAATCTGAATCTGATAAATGTGAATTCTGTACACAAGCTAAAATCACAAAGAAACCTCACAAATCTGTTGATAGAGTTTCTGAACCCTTAGACTTGATTCATTCTGACATATGTGAACTTGATGGCACTTTAACTAGACAGGGACATCGTTATTTTATCACTTTTATTGATGACTGCTCTGATTTCACATATGTATATCTTATGAAAAATAAAAGTGATGCTTTTGACATGTTTAAAACATTCAAAACTGAGATTGAGAATCAAGCAAATAGAAAAATTAAGAGATTTCGTAGTGATAGAGGAACAGAATATGAATCTAATTCTATTCTGGATTTCTATAAACAACATGGTATAGTACATGAGAGAACTGCACCCTACTCACCTGAAATGAACGGTAAAGCAGAAAGGAAAAATAGGACCTTTACCGAGCTAGTAGTTGCCATTTTATTAAATTCTGGTGCAGCAAAACATTGGTGGGGGGATATTTTATTGACTGTATGCTACGTTCTGAATAGAATCCCTAAATCTAAGAATAAAATTTCACCTTATGAAATTTTAAAGAATCATAAACCCAATGTCTCATACTTTAGAACTTGGGGTTGTTTAGCATATGTTCGCATTCCAGACCCTAAGAGAATAAAATTGGCAAGTAGAGCATATGAATGTGCATTTATAGGCTATGCTATTAATAGCAAAGCATATAGATTTTATGACCTTAATGCACATAATATAATTGAATCAAATGATGCCGACTTTTATGAAACTAAATTTCCTTTCAAATTAATGAATAGTGGGGGCACTTCAAATATGCCTATTAGAACAGAACTTAATGAAAATTCTGAAGCTGAACCTAGAAGAAGTAAAAGAGCAAGAACCATAAAAGACTTTGGTTCAGATTTTTGTGCCTTTACTATTGAGGAGGATCCTATAAACCTCCAAGAAGCCTTATCTTCTTTAGATGCCGATTTCTGGCAAGAGGCTATAAACGATGAGATGGATTCTTTAGAATCCAATAAGACTTGGCACTTGGTAGATTTACCCCCTGGTTGTAAGTCTATAGGCTGTAAATGGGTACTTAAAAAGAAATTAAAACCTGATGGCACTATAGATAAATATAAAGCACGACTAGTAGCTAAAGGTTTTAAACAAAAGGAAAATATAGACTTCTTTGACACTTTTTCACCTGTAACTAGAATAACATCCATTCGGGTATTAATCTCACTTGCTTCCATTCATAATTTACTTATACACCAAATGGATGTTAAAACTGCTTTTTTGAACGGTGAATTAGACGAAGAAATTTATATGGACCAGCCTGAAGGATTTGTAGTACATGGTCAAGAACATAAAGTATGTAAATTGGATAAATCATTATATGGTTTAAAACAAGCACCTAAACAATGGCATGAAAAATTTGATAACTTAATCATTTCAAATGGTTTTAAAGTTAATGAAAGTGACAAATGCATTTATTACAAATCTGAGAATGACATTTGCACTATTATATGCCTTTATGTAGATGACCTACTCATTTTTGGGTCAAATATTCATGCCATAAACTCAGTCAAATCCTTATTAAGTGTCAATTTTGATATGAAAGATCTAGGTGAAGCGAGTGTAATCCTTGGTATTAAGATTACTAGATCAGAAAAGGGAATTTCTTTGGACCAATCTCATTACATTGAGAAGATACTAAAGAAATATAATTACTTTGACTGTAAACCTGCAAGTACGCCATATGATCACAGTGTAAAGTTATTTAAGAACACTGGTGAAGGTGTAAGACAGTCTGATTATGCGAGCATCATTGGCAGCCTTCGGTATGCCACTGATTGTACTAGACCCGACATTGCCTATGTCGTGGGATTATTGTGCAGGTTTACCAGTAGACCTAGTATAGAGCACTGGCAAGCTATTGAAAGGGTAATGAGATACCTTAAACGAACCATGAACCTTGGATTACATTATGAAAGGTTTCCAGCTGTACTTGAAGGGTATTCTGATGCAGACTGGAATACCTTATCTGATGATTCTAAAGCGACCAGTGGCTACATATTTAGCATCGCTGGAGGAGCTGTTTCTTGGAAATCCAAGAAACAGACTATTTTGGCTCAGTCTACTACGGAGTCTGAGATGATAGCACTAGCTACAGCTAGTGAAGAGGCAGAATATTTGAGAAATCTGCTAGCTGAGATTCCCTTATGGGAAAAACCGATACCAGCAGTGTTGATACATTGCGATAGTACCGCGGCTATTGCAAAAGTTCGGAACCGTTACTATAACGGTAAGAGACGACAAATACGTCGTAAGCACAGCACTGTTAGAGAACTACTTTCCACAGGTACCGTTAGAGTGGATTACGTACGTAGTGAGGAAAATTTGGCAGATCCTTTGACGAAAGGACTGTCCAGAGAGAAAGTCCATAACTCTTCTAAAAGAATGGGACTATTGCCCTTAGATTGTTGAGTCACGCACAATGGTAACCCGACCTAAATGACTGGAGATCCCAAGAACTAGGTTCAATGGGTAATAACAAGTTGTGTAGTGATATGAGTTGAACATGCTATTTAATAAACCAAGAAGCATGTATTCCTGAAGTGATTAGAGGATGAGTTAATAGAAACTCTTAATGAGATCTATACTCTATTTGGAGTGGAGTACCTACCTTCAGGAGTGCTCTTGATAGACTCACCTTTGTGAATGTGGAAATGTGGCCGTTTCCTATGGAGTTTGGGCAAAACTTCTAGAGCATTCACTAAACTGGGATAGACGTGCAGGGCCATAAATGCACGGGCTTATCTGATTGCACTATAGAAAAGGTTGTGTGTGGTTTGATGTCAGGAATAGAGTTCAAGACTACGTGTCACTCTAGTAAAAACTGAATCTTACTCACTATGCAAAGGTTCAAGTCCTTGGACACCTTTGTTTATGCACAATCTTATGTTTTTTTTTAAGAAACTGCTCTAAAATATTTTTAAAAATTCAAGTGGGGGATTGTTGGAAATGTTTACAAACATTATGTGAATTATTAAAAATGATTGAATAAGTGTATGAATGGCTCCTATGTTTGAGTAGTCCCACATCATGGGATTATAGGGAAGAGGCAAGGATTTATACTTGTTTCTAAGAAGTCATGTTGGGGCCTTGGGCTCCCAATACATGCATTGTTGTGAGGAGGGAGACCATGCATCATGACCACCACACACGCGCGCGCGACCGACCGACTCGACTCGACCCGACCCGGCCCGGCCCGGTTCGGTTCGGTTCGGTTCGGGCTTGGGCTTGGGCTTGGGCTTTGTGGTGTAGGCACTTATATTTTTGGACCATAAAACTTAGTTGTTTTCGAACCGTTTTTTTTATGGAAAAATTATTTTGCGCACCGATATTTATTCTGCAACGGAAAAGTTTTGCAACGGTAAAATAATTAATCACCCCCGAAATTTTAGCAGATCCGATATTTTCTCCCAAAACCTAATTCTCGCTCTATATATACTATTTTATCAGAGACGAGAAAAACACCGAATTTTATATTCTCTTCTTCTCAGCCGCCATTAAAACTTCTAAGAAATTTCGAGCAGTATTTTTTCCGAAAGTGCAAATCTGCACTGATTTGTTTGTGCAAGCGAATCAGTTACTATTTTAGAGGCTGTTTTATCCTAGAGGCGGCGGCGAAGGAACGAATTGGTTTGCACCTCTGACCAAATCGCCGAATCGTCTTCAAGAAAGCGACCTAGTCCGCGACTCAGCCATTGTTTTCCAACAATTTGAAGACGAACTGAAACAATGGCCTCCAACTCAACCATGGACGATTCTGCTCCTCCCTCTGCTTTTCACGGCCCTCTGGTGACTGCTGCTCCTTTCAAGTTCGAAGGTCTGCATTTCAAGCGCTGGCGTCAGAAGATGGAGTTCTTCCTCACGATCAGGAAGGTGGTGGCTGCTCTGACTGCTGAAAAACCGCAGCTACCAGACAAGCCTGACGAGACTGATGCAGCAAAGATGGCATCATGGACTGAACAGTCAAAGCAACTGCAGACCTGGACTGAACAGGATTACTTATGCAAGAATTTCATACTGAATGGACTGAGCGATGATCTGTATGATTATTATAACTCAGATGAAAAGACGGCAAAGGAGATCTGGGAAGCACTAAAGAAGAAATATGACACAGAGGAGGCAGGGGCAAAGAAATACGCTATAAGTCGCTACCTAAAGTACCAGATGACTGATGATAGATCGGTAGAGATGCAGTCTCATGAGCTTCAGAAAATAGCTCATGAGATCATCTCCGAAGGTATGGTCTTGGACGAACAATTTCAAATTGCTGTTATCATTGACAAATTACCCCCTAGCTGGAAAGATTTTAAGAACACTTTGCGACATAAGACTAAGGAATTTTCCTTAGAGAGTTTGATTACACGCCTCCGTATTGAGGAGGAAGCACGCAAGCAAGACCAGAAAGAAGAGGTGCTGATTGTGAATAACAGCAGTACTAAGAAGACCACTCCCGCTGTTCTGAAACCAAATCAGAAATCTTTTAAGAATCAGAACAGGCGCAACAAACAGAATGGGAATCCGCAAGGAAACCCAAAAGGACAGCAGAAACCAGCCCAAAAGAATGACTCTGGACAGTTGTTTCTTTGTTACAACTGTGGAAAACCAGGGCATATGGCACGAAAGTGCCGGAACAGGCCAAGCTCTGCACCGCAGGCTAACCTGACTGAGGAGCCTCTTACGGCTATGATTACTGAGATTCACCTTGTTGGTGGATCAGAGGGTTGGTGGGTAGACACTGGTGCTTCTCGCCATGTCTGCTATGATCGTGGCATGTTCTCTACATACACGGCTGCTGAAAATCAGAAAGTGCTGTTGGGAGACTCTCACACCACTACAGTTGCGGGGATTGGAAACGTGGAACTCAAGTTCACCTCTGGAAAAACTGTAATTCTGAAAGATGTTATGCACACTCCAGAGATAAGAAAGAATCTGGTCTCTGGCTTCCTCCTTAATAAGGCTGGTTTCACTCAAGTTATTGGGGCTGATTTGTACACTCTTACTTATAAGGGAACTTTTGTGGGAAAGGGTTATGCTTGTGAGGGTATGTTTAAACTGAATGTTGAATCTAATAAAGTGACTTCTTCTGCTTATATGCTTTGTGATTTTAATATTTGGCATTCTAGATTGTGTCATGTTAATAAACGAATAATTCAAAACATGAGCACCCTAAATATGATACCTAAAATGACAGAATCTGAATCTGATAAATGTGAATTCTGTACACAAGCTAAAATCACAAAGAAACCTCACAAATCTGTTGATAGAGTTTCTGAACCCTTAGACTTGATTCATTCTGACATATGTGAACTTGATGGCACTTTAACTAGACAGGGACATCGTTATTTTATCACTTTTATTGATGACTGCTCTGATTTCACATATGTATATCTTATGAAAAATAAAAGTGATGCTTTTGACATGTTTAAAACATTCAAAACTGAGATTGAGAATCAAGCAAATAGAAAAATTAAGAGATTTCGTAGTGATAGAGGAACAGAATATGAATCTAATTCTATTCTGGATTTCTATAAACAACATGGTATAGTACATGAGAGAACTGCACCCTACTCACCTGAAATGAACGGTAAAGCAGAAAGGAAAAATAGGACCTTTACCGAGCTAGTAGTTGCCATTTTATTAAATTCTGGTGCAGCAAAACATTGGTGGGGGGATATTTTATTGACTGTATGCTACGTTCTGAATAGAATCCCTAAATCTAAGAATAAAATTTCACCTTACGAAATTTTAAAGAATCATAAACCCAATGTCTCATACTTTAGAACTTGGGGTTGTTTAGCATATGTTCGCATTCCAGACCCTAAGAGAATAAAATTGGCAAGTAGAGCATATGAATGTGCAATTATAGGCTATGCTATTAATAGCAAAGCATATAGATTTTATGACCTTAATGCACATAATATAATTGAATCAAATGATGCCGACTTTTATGAAACTAAATTTCCTTTCAAATTAAGGAATAGTGGGGGCACTTCAAATATGCCTATTAGAACAGAACTTAATGAAAATTCTGAAGCTGAACCTAGAAGAAGTAAAAGAGCAAGAACCATAAAAGACTTTGGTTCAGATTTTTGTGCCTTTACTATTGAGGAGGATCCTATAAACCTCCAAGAAGCCTTATCTTCTTTAGATGCCGATTTCTGGCAAGAGGCTATAAACGATGAGATGGATTCTTTAGAATCCAATAAGACTTGGCACTTGGTAGATTTACCCCCTGGTTGTAAGTCTATAGGCTGTAAATGGGTACTTAAAAAGAAATTAAAACCTGATGGCACTATAGATAAATATAAAGCACGACTAGTAGCTAAAGGTTTTAAACAAAAGGAAAATATAGACTTCTTTGACACTTTTTCACCTGTAACTAGAATAACATCCATTCGGGTATTAATCTCACTTGCTTCCATTCATAATTTACTTATACACCAAATGGATGTTAAAACTGCTTTTTTGAACGGTGAATTAGACGAAGAAATTTATATGGACCAGCCTGAAGGATTTGTAGTACATGGTCAAGAACATAAAGTATGTAAATTGGATAAATCATTATATGGTTTAAAACAAGCACCTAAACAATGGCATGAAAAATTTGATAACTTAATCATTTCAAATGGTTTTAAAGTTAATGAAAGTGACAAATGCATTTATTACAAATCTGAGAATGACATTTGCACTATTATATGCCTTTATGTAGATGACCTACTCATTTTTGGGTCAAATATTCATGCCATAAACTCAGTCAAATCCTTATTAAGTGTCAATTTTGATATGAAAGATCTAGGTGAAGCGAGTGTAATCCTTGGTATTAAGATTACTAGATCAGAAAAGGGAATTTCTTTGGACCAATCTCATTACATTGAGAAGATACTAAAGAAATATAATTACTTTGACTGTAAACCTGCAAGTACGCCATATGATCACAGTGTAAAGTTATTTAAGAACACTGGTGAAGGTGTAAGACAGTCTGATTATGCGAGCATCATTGGCAGCCTTCGGTATGCCACTGATTGTACTAGACCCGACATTGCCTATGTCGTGGGATTATTGTGCAGGTTTACCAGTAGACCTAGTATAGAGCACTGGCAAGCTATTGAAAGGGTAATGAGATACCTTAAACGAACCATGAACCTTGGATTACATTATGAAAGGTTTCCAGCTGTACTTGAAGGGTATTCTGATGCAGACTGGAATACCTTATCTGATGATTCTAAAGCGACCAGTGGCTACATATTTAGCATCGCTGGAGGAGCTGTTTCTTGGAAATCCAAGAAACAGACTATTTTGGCTCAGTCTACTATGGAGTCTGAGATGATAGCACTAGCTACAGCTAGTGAAGAGGCAGAATATTTGAGAAATCTGCTAGCTGAGATTCCCTTATGGGAAAAACCGATACCAGCAGTGTTGATACATTGCGATAGTACCGCGGCTATTGCAAAAGTTCGGAACCGTTACTATAACGGTAAGAGACGACAAATACGTCGTAAGCACAGCACTGTTAGAGAACTACTTTCCACAGGTACCGTTAGAGTGGATTACGTACGTAGTGAGGAAAATTTGGCAGATCCTTTGACGAAAGGACTGTCCAGAGAGAAAGTCCATAACTCTTCTAAAAGAATGGGACTATTGCCCTTAGATTGTTGAGTCACGCACAATGGTAACCCGACCTAAATGACTGGAGATCCCAAGAACTAGGTTCAATGGGTAATAACAAGTTGTGTAGTGATATGAGTTGAACATGCTATTTAATAAACCAAGAAGCATGTATTCCTGAAGTGATTAGAGGATGAGTTAATAGAAACTCTTAATGAGATCTATACTCTATTTGGAGTGGAGTACCTACCTTCAGGAGTGCTCTTGATAGACTCACCTTTGTGAATGTGGAAATGTGGCCGTTTCCTATGGAGTTTGGGCAAAACTTCTAGAGCATTCACTAAACTGGGATAGACGTGCAGGGCCATAAATGCACGGGCTTATCTGATTGCACTATAGAAAAGGTTGTGTGTGGTTTGATGTCAGGAATAGAGTTCAAGACTACGTGTCACTCTAGTAAAAACTGAATCTTACTCACTATGCAAAGGTTCAAGTCCTTGGACACCTTTGTTTATGCACAATCTTATGTTTTTTTTAAGAAACTGCTCTAAAATATTTTTAAAAATTCAAGTGGGGGATTGTTGGAAATGTTTACAAACATTATGTGAATTATTAAAAATGATTGAATAAGTGTATGAATGGCTCCTATGTTTGAGTAGTCCCACATCATGGGATTATAGGGAAGAGGCAAGGATTTATACTTGTTTCTAAGAAGTCATGTTGGTGCCTTGGCCTCCCAATACATGCATTGTTGTGAGGAGGGAGACCATGCATCATGACCACCACACACGCGCGCGCGACCGACCGACTCGACTCGACCCGACCCGGCCCGGCCCGGTTCGGTTCGGTTCGGTTCGGGCTTGGGCTTGGGCTTGGGCTTTGTGGTGTAGGCACTTATATTTTTGGACCATAAAACTTAGTTGTTTTCGAACCGTTTTTTTTATGGAAAAATTATTTTGCGCACCGATATTTATTCTGCAACGGAAAAGTTTTGCAACGGTAAAATAATTAATCCCCCCCGAAATTTTAGCAGATCCGATATTTTCTCCCAAAACCTAATTCTCGCTCTATATATACTATTTTATCAGAGACGAGAAAAACACCGAATTTTATATTCTCTTCTTCTCAGCCGCCATTAAAACTTCTAAGAAATTTCGAGCAGTATTTTTTCCGAAAGTGCAAATCTGCACTGATTTGTTTGTGCAAGCGAATCAGTTACTATTTTAGAGGCTGTTTTATCCTAGAGGCGGCGGCGAAGGAACGAATTGGTTTGCACCTCTGACCAAATCGCCGAATCGTCTTCAAGAAAGCGACCTAGTCCGCGACTCAGCCATTGTTTTCCAACAATTTGAAGACGAACTGAAACAATGGCCTCCAACTCAACCATGGACGATTCTGCTCCTCCCTCTGCTTTTCACGGCCCTCTGGTGACTGCTGCTCCTTTCAAGTTCGAAGGTCTGCATTTCAAGCGCTGGCGTCAGAAGATGGAGTTCTTCCTCACGATCAGGAAGGTGGTGGCTGCTCTGACTGCTGAAAAACCGCAGCTACCAGACAAGCCTGACGAGACTGATGCAGCAAAGATGGCATCATGGACTGAACAGTCAAAGCAACTGCAGACCTGGACTGAACAGGATTACTTATGCAAGAATTTCATACTGAATGGACTGAGCGATGATCTGTATGATTATTATAACTCAGATGAAAAGACGGCAAAGGAGATCTGGGAAGCACTAAAGAAGAAATATGACACAGAGGAGGCAGGGGCAAAGAAATACGCTGTAAGTCGCTACCTAAAGTACCAGATGACTGATGATAGATCGGTAGAGATGCAGTCTCATGAGCTTCAGAAAATAGCTCATGAGATCATCTCCGAAGGTATGGTCTTGGACGAACAATTTCAAATTGCTGTTATCATTGACAAATTACCCCCTAGCTGGAAAGATTTTAAGAACACTTTGCGACATAAGACTAAGGAATTTTCCTTAGAGAGTTTGATTACACGCCTCCGTATTGAGGAGGAAGCACGCAAGCAAGACCAGAAAGAAGAGGTGCTGATTGTGAATAACAGCAGTACTAAGAAGACCACTCCCGCTGTTCTGAAACCAAATCAGAAATCTTTTAAGAATCAGAACAGGCGCAACAAACAGAATGGGAATCCGCAAGGAAACCCAAAAGGACAGCAGAAACCAGCCCAAAAGAATGACTCTGGACAGTTGTTTCTTTGTTACAACTGTGGAAAACCAGGGCATATGGCACGAAAGTGCCGGAACAGGCCAAGCTCTGCACCGCAGGCTAACCTGACTGAGGAGCCTCTTACGGCTATGATTACTGAGATTCACCTTGTTGGTGGATCAGAGGGTTGGTGGGTAGACACTGGTGCTTCTCGCCATGTCTGCTATGATCGTGGCATGTTCTCTACATACACGGCTGCTGAAAATCAGAAAGTGCTGTTGGGAGACTCTCACACCACTACAGTTGCGGGGATTGGAAACGTGGAACTCAAGTTCACCTCTGGAAAAACTGTAATTCTGAAAGATGTTATGCACACTCCAGAGATAAGAAAGAATCTGGTCTCTGGCTTCCTCCTTAATAAGGCTGGTTTCACTCAAGTTATTGGGGCTGATTTGTACACTCTTACTTATAAGGGAACTTTTGTGGGAAAGGGTTATGCTTGTGAGGGTATGTTTAAACTGAATGTTGAATCTAATAAAGTGACTTCTTCTGCTTATATGCTTTGTGATTTTAATATTTGGCATTCTAGATTGTGTCATGTTAATAAACGAATAATTCAAAACATGAGCACCCTAAATATGATACCTAAAATGACAGAATCTGAATCTGATAAATGTGAATTCTGTACACAAGCTAAAATCACAAAGAAACCTCACAAATCTGTTGATAGAGTTTCTGAACCCTTAGACTTGATTCATTCTGACATATGTGAACTTGATGGCACTTTAACTAGACAGGGACATCGTTATTTTATCACTTTTATTGATGACTGCTCTGATTTCACATATGTATATCTTATGAAAAATAAAAGTGATGCTTTTGACATGTTTAAAACATTCAAAACTGAGATTGAGAATCAAGCAAATAGAAAAATTAAGAGATTTCGTAGTGATAGAGGAACAAAATATGAATCTAATTCTATTCTGGATTTCTATAAACAACATGGTATAGTACATGAGAGAACTGCACCCTACTCACCTGAAATGAACGGTAAAGCAGAAAGGAAAAATAGGACCTTTACCGAGCTAGTAGTTGCCATTTTATTAAATTCTGGTGCAGCAAAACATTGGTGGGGGGATATTTTATTGACTGTATGCTACGTTCTGAATAGAATCCCTAAATCTAAGAATAAAATTTCACCTTATGAAATTTTAAAGAATCATAAACCCAATGTCTCATACTTTAGAACTTGGGGTTGTTTAGCATATGTTCGCATTCCAGACCCTAAGAGAATAAAATTGGCAAGTAGAGCATATGAATGTGCATTTATAGGCTATGCTATTAATAGCAAAGCATATAGATTTTATGACCTTAATGCACATAATATAATTGAATCAAATGATGCCGACTTTTATGAAACTAAATTTCCTTTCAAATTAAGGAATAGTGGGGGCACTTCAAATATGCCTATTAGAACAGAACTTAATGAAAATTCTGAAGCTGAACCTAGAAGAAGTAAAAGAGCAAGAACCATAAAAGACTTTGGTTCAGATTTTTGTGCCTTTACTATTGAGGAGGATCCTATAAACCTCCAAGAAGCCTTATCTTCTTTAGATGCCGATTTCTGGCAAGAGGCTATAAACGATGAGATGGATTCTTTAGAATCCAATAAGACTTGGCACTTGGTAGATTTACCCCCTGGTTGTAAGTCTATAGGCTGTAAATGGGTACTTAAAAAGAAATTAAAACCTGATGGCACTATAGATAAATATAAAGCACGACTAGTAGCTAAAGGTTTTAAACAAAAGGAAAATATAGACTTCTTTGACACTTTTTCACCTGTAACTAGAATAACATCCATTCGGGTATTAATCTCACTTGCTTCCATTCATAATTTACTTATACACCAAATGGATGTTAAAACTGCTTTTTTGAACGGTGAATTAGACGAAGAAATTTATATGGACCAGCCTGAAGGATTTGTAGTACATGGTCAAGAACATAAAGTATGTAAATTGGATAAATCATTATATGGTTTAAAACAAGCACCTAAACAATGGCATGAAAAATTTGATAACTTAATCATTTCAAATGGTTTTAAAGTTAATGAAAGTGACAAATGCATTTATTACAAATCTGAGAATGACATTTGCACTATTATATGCCTTTTTGTAGATGACCTACTCATTTTTGGGTCAAATATTCATGCCATAAACTCAGTCAAATCCTTATTAAGTGTCAATTTTGATATGAAAGATCTAGGTGAAGCGAGTGTAATCCTTGGTATTAAGATTACTAGATCAGAAAAGGGAATTTCTTTGGACCAATCTCATTACATTGAGAAGATACTAAAGAAATATAATTACTTTGACTGTAAACCTGCAAGTACGCCATATGATCACAGTGTAAAGTTATTTAAGAACACTGGTGAAGGTGTAAGACAGTCTGATTATGCGAGCATCATTGGCAGCCTTCGGTATGCCACTGATTGTACTAGACCCGACATTGCCTATGTCGTGGGATTATTGTGCAGGTTTACCAGTAGACCTAGTATAGAGCACTGGCAAGCTATTGAAAGGGTAATGAGATACCTTAAACGAACCATGAACCTTGGATTACATTATGAAAGGTTTCCAGCTGTACTTGAAGGGTATTCTGATGCAGACTGGAATACCTTATCTGATGATTCTAAAGCGACCAGTGGCTACATATTTAGCATCGCTGGAGGAGCTGTTTCTTGGAAATCCAAGAAACAGACTATTTTGGCTCAGTCTACTATGGAGTCTGAGATGATAGCACTAGCTACAGCTAGTGAAGAGGCAGAATATTTGAGAAATCTGCTAGCTGAGATTCCCTTATGGGAAAAACCGATACCAGCAGTGTTGATACATTGCGATAGTACCGCGGCTATTGCAAAAGTTCAGAACCGTTACTATAACGGTAAGAGACGACAAATACGTCGTAAGCACAGCACTGTTAGAGAACTACTTTCCACAGGTACCGTTAGAGTGGATTACGTACGTAGTGAGGAAAATTTGGCAGATCCTTTGACGAAAGGACTGTCCAGAGAGAAAGTCCATAACTCTTCTAAAAGAATGGGACTATTGCCCTTAGATTGTTGAGTCACGCACAATGGTAACCCGACCTAAATGACTGGAGATCCCAAGAACTAGGTTCAATGGGTAATAACAAGTTGTGTAGTGATATGAGTTGAACATGCTATTTAATAAACCAAGAAGCATGTATTCCTGAAGTGATTAGAGGATGAGTTAATAGAAACTCTTAATGAGATCTATACTCTATTTGGAGTGGAGTACCTACCTTCAGGAGTGCTCTTGATAGACTCACCTTTGTGAATGTGGAAATGTGGCCGTTTCCTATGGAGTTTGGGCAAAACTTCTAGAGCATTCACTAAACTGGGATAGACGTGCAGGGCCATAAATGCACGGGCTTATCTGATTGCACTATAGAAAAGGTTGTGTGTGGTTTGATGTCAGGAATAGAGTTCAAGACTACGTGTCACTCTAGTAAAAACTGAATCTTACTCACTATGCAAAGGTTCAAGTCCTTGGACACCTTTGTTTATGCACAATCTTATGTTTTTTTTTAAGAAACTGCTCTAAAATATTTTTAAAAATTCAAGTGGGGGATTGTTGGAAATGTTTACAAACATTATGTGAATTATTAAAAATGATTGAATAAGTGTATGAATGGCTCCTATGTTTGAGTAGTCCCACATCATGGGATTATAGGGAAGAGGCAAGGATTTATACTTGTTTCTAAGAAGTCATGTTGGGGCCTTGGGCTCCCAATACATGCATTGTTGTGAGGAGGGAGACCATGCATCATGACCACCACACACGCGCGCGCGACCGACCGACTCGACTCGACCCGACCCGGCCCGGTTCGGTTCGGTTCGGTTCGGGCTTGGGCTTGGGCTTGGGCTTTGTGGTGTAGGCACTTATATTTTTGGACCATAAAACTTAGTTGTTTTCGAACCGTTTTTTTTATGGAAAAATTATTTTGCGCACCGATATTTATTCTGCAACGGAAAAGTTTTGCAACGGTAAAATAATTAATCCCCCCCGAAATTTTAGCAGATCCGATATTTTCTCCCAAAACCTAATTCTCGCTCTATATATACTATTTTATCAGAGACGAGAAAAACACCGAATTTTATATTCTCTTCTTCTCAGCCGCCATTAAAACTTCTAAGAAATTTCGAGCAGTATTTTTTCCGAAAGTGCAAATCTGCACTGATTTGTTTGTGCAAGCGAATCAGTTACTATTTTAGAGGCTGTTTTATCCTAGAGGCGGCGGCGAAGGAACGAATTGGTTTGCACCTCTGACCAAATCGCCGAATCGTCTTCAAGAAAGCGACCTAGTCCGCGACTCAGCCATTGTTTTCCAACAATTTGAAGACGAACTGAAACAATGGCCTCCAACTCAACCATGGACGATTCTGCTCCTCCCTCTGCTTTTCACGGCCCTCTGGTGACTGCTGCTCCTTTCAAGTTCGAAGGTCTGCATTTCAAGCGCTGGCGTCAGAAGATGGAGTTCTTCCTCATGATCAGGAAGGTGGTGGCTGCTCTGACTGCTGAAAAACCGCAGCTACCAGACAAGCCTGACGAGACTGATGCAGCAAAGATGGCATCATGGACTGAACAGTCAAAGCAACTGCAGACCTGGACTGAACAGGATTACTTATGCAAGAATTTCATACTGAATGGACTGAGCGATGATCTGTATGATTATTATAACTCAGATGAAAAGACGGCAAAGGAGATCTGGGAAGCACTAAAGAAGAAATATGACACAGAGGAGGCAGGGGCAAAGAAATACGCTGTAAGTCGCTACCTAAAGTACCAGATGACTGATGATAGATCGGTAGAGATGCAGTCTCATGAGCTTCAGAAAATAGCTCATGAGATCATCTCCGAAGGTATGGTCTTGGACGAACAATTTCAAATTGCTGTTATCATTGACAAATTACCCCCTAGCTGGAAAGATTTTAAGAACACTTTGAGACATAAGACTAAGGAATTTTCCTTAGAGAGTTTGTTTACACGCCTCCGTATTGAGGAGGAAGCACGCAAGCAAGACCAGAAAGAAGAGGTGCTGATTGTGAATAACAGCAGTACTAAGAAGACCACTCCCGCTGTTCTGAAACCAAATCAGAAATCTTTTAAGAATCAGAACAGGCGCAACAAACAGAATGGGAATCCGCAAGGAAACCCAAAAGGACAGCAGAAACCAGCCCAAAAGAATGACTCTGGACAGTTGTTTCTTTGTTACAACTGTGGAAAACCAGGGCATATGGCACGAAAGTGCCGGAACAGGCCAAGCTCTGCACCGCAGGCTAACCTGACTGAGGAGCCTCTTACGGCTATGATTACTGAGATTCACCTTGTTGGTGGATCAGAGGGTTGGTGGGTAGACACTGGTGCTTCTCGCCATGTCTGCTATGATCGTGGCATGTTCTCTACATACACGGCTGCTGAAAATCAGAAAGTGCTGTTGGGAGACTCTCACACCACTACAGTTGCGGGGATTGGAAACGTGGAACTCAAGTTCACCTCTGGAAAAACTGTAATTCTGAAAGATGTTATGCACACTCCAGAGATAAGAAAGAATCTGGTCTCTGGCTTCCTCCTTAATAAGGCTGGTTTCACTCAAGTTATTGGGGCTGATTTGTACACTCTTACTTATAAGGGAACTTTTGTGGGAAAGGGTTATGCTTGTGAGGGTATGTTTAAACTGAATGTTGAATCTAATAAAGTGACTTCTTCTGCTTATATGCTTTGTGATTTTAATATTTGGCATTCTAGATTGTGTCATGTTAATAAACGAATAATTCAAAACATGAGCACCCTAAATATGATACCTAAAATGACAGAATCTGAATCTGATAAATGTGAATTCTGTACACAAGCTAAAATCACAAAGAAACCTCACAAATCTGTTGATAGAGTTTCTGAACCCTTAGACTTGATTCATTCTGACATATGTGAACTTGATGGCACTTTAACTAGACAGGGACATCGTTATTTTATCACTTTTATTGATGACTGCTCTGATTTCACATATGTATATCTTATGAAAAATAAAAGTGATGCTTTTGACATGTTTAAAACATTCAAAACTGAGATTGAGAATCAAGCAAATAGAAAAATTAAGAGATTTCGTAGTGATAGAGGAACAGAATATGAATCTAATTCTATTCTGGATTTCTATAAACAACATGGTATAGTACATGAGAGAACTGCACCCTACTCACCTGAAATGAACGGTAAAGCAGAAAGGAAAAATAGGACCTTTACCGAGCTAGTAGTTGCCATTTTATTAAATTCTGGTGCAGCAAAACATTGGTGGGGGGATATTTTATTGACTGTATGCTACGTTCTGAATAGAATCCCTAAATCTAAGAATAAAATTTCACCTTATGAAATTTTAAAGAATCATAAACCCAATGTCTCATACTTTAGAACTTGGGGTTGTTTAGCATATGTTCGCATTCCAGACCCTAAGAGAATAAAATTGGGAAGTAGAGCATATGAATGTGCATTTATAGGCTATGCTATTAATAGCAAAGCATATAGATTTTATGACCTTAATGCACATAATATAATTGAATCAAATGATGCCGACTTTTATGAAACTAAATTTCCTTTCAAATTAAGGAATAGTGGGGGCACTTCAAATATGCCTATTAGAACAGAACTTAATGAAAATTCTGAAGCTGAACCTAGAAGAAGTAAAAGAGCAAGAACCATAAAAGACTTTGGTTCAGATTTTTGTGCCTTTACTATTGAGGAGGATCCTATAAACCTCCAAGAAGCCTTATCTTCTTTAGATGCCGATTTCTGGCAAGAGGCTATAAACGATGAGATGGATTCTTTAGAATCCAATAAGACTTGGCACTTGGTAGATTTACCCCCTGGTTGTAAGTCTATAGGCTGTAAATGGGTACTTAAAAAGAAATTAAAACCTGATGGCACTATAGATAAATATAAAGCACGACTAGTAGCTAAAGGTTTTAAACAAAAGGAAAATATAGACTTCTTTGACACTTTTTCACCTGTAACTAGAATAACATCCATTCGGGTATTAATCTCACTTGCTTCCATTCATAATTTACTTATACACCAAATGGATGTTAAAACTGCTTTTTTGAACGGTGAATTAGACGAAGAAATTTATATGGACCAGCCTGAAGGATTTGTAGTACATGGTCAAGAACATAAAGTATGTAAATTGGATAAATCATTATATGGTTTAAAACAAGCACCTAAACAATGGCATGAAAAATTTGATAACTTAATCATTTCAAATGGTTTTAAAGTTAATGAAAGTGACAAATGCATTTATTACAAATCTGAGAATGACATTTGCACTATTATATGCCTTTATGTAGATGACCTACTCATTTTTGGGTCAAATATTCATGCCATAAACTCAGTCAAATCCTTATTAAGTGTCAATTTTGATATGAAAGATCTAGGTGAAGCGAGTGTAATCCTTGGTATTAAGATTACTAGATCAGAAAAGGGAATTTCTTTGGACCAATCTCATTACATTGAGAAGATACTAAAGAAATATAATTACTTTGACTGTAAACCTGCAAGTACGCCATATGATCACAGTGTAAAGTTATTTAAGAACACTGGTGAAGGTGTAAGACAGTCTGATTATGCGAGCATCATTGGCAGCCTTCGGTATGCCACTGATTGTACTAGACCCGACATTGCCTATGTCGTGGGATTATTGTGCAGGTTTACCAGTAGACCTAGTATAGAGCACTGGCAAGCTATTGAAAGGGTAATGAGATACCTTAAACGAACCATGAACCTTGGATTACATTATGAAAGGTTTCCAGCTGTACTTGAAGGGTATTCTGATGCAGACTGGAATACCTTATCTGATGATTCTAAAGCGACCAGTGGCTACATATTTAGCATCGCTGGAGGAGCTGTTTCTTGGAAATCCAAGAAACAGACTATTTTGGCTCAGTCTACTATGGAGTCTGAGATGATAGCACTAGCTACAGCTAGTGAAGAGGCAGAATATTTGAGAAATCTGCTAGCTGAGATTCCCTTATGGGAAAAACCGATACCAGCAGTGTTGATACATTGCGATAGTACCGCGGCTATTGCAAAAGTTCGGAACCGTTACTATAACGGTAAGAGACGACAAATACGTCGTAAGCACAGCACTGTTAGAGAACTACTTTCCACAGGTACCGTTAGAGTGGATTACGTACGTAGTGAGGAAAATTTGGCAGATCCTTTGACGAAAGGACTGTCCAGAGAGAAAGTCCATAACTCTTCTAAAAGAATGGGACTATTGCCCTTAGATTGTTGAGTCACGCACAATGGTAACCCGACCTAAATGACTGGAGATCCCAAGAACTAGGTTCAATGGGTAATAACAAGTTGTGTAGTGATATGAGTTGAACATGCTATTTAATAAACCAAGAAGCATGTATTCCTGAAGTGATTAGAGGATGAGTTAATAGAAACTCTTAATGAGATCTATACTCTATTTGGAGTGGAGTACCTACCTTCAGGAGTGCTCTTGATAGACTCACCTTTGTGAATGTGGAAATGTGGCCGTTTCCTATGGAGTTTGGGCAAAACTTCTAGAGCATTCACTAAACTGGGATAGACGTGCAGGGCCATAAATGCACGGGCTTATCTGATTGCACTATAGAAAAGGTTGTGTGTGGTTTGATGTCAGGAATAGAGTTCAAGACTACGTGTCACTCTAGTAAAAACTGAATCTTACTCACTATGCAAAGGTTCAAGTCCTTGGACACCTTTGTTTATGCACAATCTTATGTTTTTTTTAAGAAACTGCTCTAAAATATTTTTAAAAATTCAAGTGGGGGATTGTTGGAAATGTTTACAAACATTATGTGAATTATTAAAAATGATTGAATAAGTGTATGAATGGCTCCTATGTTTGAGTAGTCCCACATCATGGGATTATAGGGAAGAGGCAAGGATTTATACTTGTTTCTAAGAAGTCATGTTGGGGCCTTGGGCTCCCAATACATGCATTGTTGTGAGGAGGGAGACCATGCATCATGACCACCACACACGCGCGCGCGACCGACCGACTCGACTCGACCCGACCCGGCCCGGCCCGGTTCGGTTCGGTTCGGTTCGGGCTTGGGCTTGGGCTTGGGCTTTGTGGTGTAGGCACTTATATTTTTGGACCATAAAACTTAGTTGTTTTCGAACCGTTTTTTTTATGGAAAAATTATTTTGCGCACCGATATTTATTCTGCAACGGAAAAGTTTTGCAACGGTAAAATAATTAATCCCCCCCGAAATTTTAGCAGATCCGATATTTTCTCCCAAAACCTAATTCTCGCTCTATATATACTATTTTATCAGAGACGAGAAAAACACCGAATTTTATATTCTCTTCTTCTCAGCCGCCATTAAAACTTCTAAGAAATTTCGAGCAGTATTTTTTCCGAAAGTGCAAATCTGCACTGATTTGTTTGTGCAAGCGAATCAGTTACTATTTTAGAGGCTGTTTTATCCTAGAGGCGGCGGCGAAGGAACGAATTGGTTTGCACCTCTGACCAAATCGCCGAATCGTCTTCAAGAAAGCGACCTAGTCCGCGACTCAGCCATTGTTTTCCAACAATTTGAAGACGAACTGAAACAATGGCCTCCAACTCAACCATGGACGATTCTGCTCCTCCCTCTGCTTTTCACGGCCCTCTGGTGACTGCTGCTCCTTTCAAGTTCGAAGGTCTGCATTTCAAGCGCTGGCGTCAGAAGATGGAGTTCTTCCTCACGATCAGGAAGGTGGTGGCTGCTCTGACTGCTGAAAAACCGCAGCTACCAGACAAGCCTGACGAGACTGATGCAGCAAAGATGGCATCATGGACTGAACAGTCAAAGCAACTGCAGACCTGGACTGAACAGGATTACTTATGCAAGAATTTCATACTGAATGGACTGAGCGATGATCTGTATGATTATTATAACTCAGATGAAAAGACGGCAAAGGAGATCTGGGAAGCACTAAAGAAGAAATATGACACAGAGGAGGCAGGGGCAAAGAAATACGCTGTAAGTCGCTACCTAAAGTACCAGATGACTGATGATAGATCGGTAGAGATGCAGTCTCATGAGCTTCAGAAAATAGCTCATGAGATCATCTCCGAAGGTATGGTCTTGGACGAACAATTTCAAATTGCTGTTATCATTGACAAATTACCCCCTAGCTGGAAAGATTTTAAGAACACTTTGCGACATAAGACTAAGGAATTTTCCTTAGAGAGTTTGATTACACGCCTCCGTATTGAGGAGGAAGCACGCAAGCAAGACCAGAAAGAAGAGGTGCTGATTGTGAATAACAGCAGTACTAAGAAGACCACTCCCGCTGTTCTGAAACCAAATCAGAAATCTTTTAAGAATCAGAACAGGCGCAACAAACAGAATGGGAATCCGCAAGGAAACCCAAAAGGACAGCAGAAACCAGCCCAAAAGAATGACTCTGGACAGTTGTTTCTTTGTTACAACTGTGGAAAACCAGGGCATATGGCACGAAAGTGCCGGAACAGGCCAAGCTCTGCACCGCAGGCTAACCTGACTGAGGAGCCTCTTACGGCTATGATTACTGAGATTCACCTTGTTGGTGGATCAGAGGGTTGGTGGGTAGACACTGGTGCTTCTCGCCATGTCTGCTATGATCGTGGCATGTTCTCTACATACACGGCTGCTGAAAATCAGAAAGTGCTGTTGGGAGACTCTCACACCACTACAGTTGCGGGGATTGGAAACGTGGAACTCAAGTTCACCTCTGGAAAAACTGTAATTCTGAAAGATGTTATGCACACTCCAGAGATAAGAAAGAATCTGGTCTCTGGCTTCCTCCTTAATAAGGCTGGTTTCACTCAAGTTATTGGGGCTGATTTGTACACTCTTACTTATAAGGGAACTTTTGTGGGAAAGGGTTATGCTTGTGAGGGTATGTTTAAACTGAATGTTGAATCTAATAAAGTGACTTCTTCTGCTTATATGCTTTGTGATTTTAATATTTGGCATTCTAGATTGTGTCATGTTAATAAACGAATAATTCAAAACATGAGCACCCTAAATATGATACCTAAAATGACAGAATCTGAATCTGATAAATGTGAATTCTGTACACAAGCTAAAATCACAAAGAAACCTCACAAATCTGTTGATAGAGTTTCTGAACCCTTAGACTTGATTCATTCTGACATATGTGAACTTGATGGCACTTTAACTAGACAGGGACATCGTTATTTTATCACTTTTATTGATGACTGCTCTGATTTCACATATGTATATCTTATGAAAAATAAAAGTGATGCTTTTGACATGTTTAAAACATTCAAAACTGAGATTGAGAATCAAGCAAATAGAAAAATTAAGAGATTTCGTAGTGATAGAGGAACAAAATATGAATCTAATTCTATTCTGGATTTCTATAAACAACATGGTATAGTACATGAGAGAACTGCACCCTACTCACCTGAAATGAACGGTAAAGCAGAAAGGAAAAATAGGACCTTTACCGAGCTAGTAGTTGCCATTTTATTAAATTCTGGTGCAGCAAAACATTGGTGGGGGGATATTTTATTGACTGTATGCTACGTTCTGAATAGAATCCCTAAATCTAAGAATAAAATTTCACCTTATGAAATTTTAAAGAATCATAAACCCAATGTCTCATACTTTAGAACTTGGGGTTGTTTAGCATATGTTCGCATTCCAGACCCTAAGAGAATAAAATTGGCAAGTAGAGCATATGAATGTGCATTTATAGGCTATGCTATTAATAGCAAAGCATATAGATTTTATGACCTTAATGCACATAATATAATTGAATCAAATGATGCCGACTTTTATGAAACTAAATTTCCTTTCAAATTAAGGAATAGTGGGGGCACTTCAAATATGCCTATTAGAACAGAACTTAATGAAAATTCTGAAGCTGAACCTAGAAGAAGTAAAAGAGCAAGAACCATAAAAGACTTTGGTTCAGATTTTTGTGCCTTTACTATTGAGGAGGATCCTATAAACCTCCAAGAAGCCTTATCTTCTTTAGATGCCGATTTCTGGCAAGAGGCTATAAACGATGAGATGGATTCTTTAGAATCCAATAAGACTTGGCACTTGGTAGATTTACCCCCTGGTTGTAAGTCTATAGGCTGTAAATGGGTACTTAAAAAGAAATTAAAACCTGATGGCACTATAGATAAATATAAAGCACGACTAGTAGCTAAAGGTTTTAAACAAAAGGAAAATATAGACTTCTTTGACACTTTTTCACCTGTAACTAGAATAACATCCATTCGGGTATTAATCTCACTTGCTTCCATTCATAATTTACTTATACACCAAATGGATGTTAAAACTGCTTTTTTGAACGGTGAATTAGACGAAGAAATTTATATGGACCAGCCTGAAGGATTTGTAGTACATGGTCAAGAACATAAAGTATGTAAATTGGATAAATCATTATATGGTTTAAAACAAGCACCTAAACAATGGCATGAAAAATTTGATAACTTAATCATTTCAAATGGTTTTAAAGTTAATGAAAGTGACAAATGCATTTATTACAAATCTGAGAATGACATTTGCACTATTATATGCCTTTTTGTAGATGACCTACTCATTTTTGGGTCAAATATTCATGCCATAAACTCAGTCAAATCCTTATTAAGTGTCAATTTTGATATGAAAGATCTAGGTGAAGCGAGTGTAATCCTTGGTATTAAGATTACTAGATCAGAAAAGGGAATTTCTTTGGACCAATCTCATTACATTGAGAAGATACTAAAGAAATATAATTACTTTGACTGTAAACCTGCAAGTACGCCATATGATCACAGTGTAAAGTTATTTAAGAACACTGGTGAAGGTGTAAGACAGTCTGATTATGCGAGCATCATTGGCAGCCTTCGGTATGCCACTGATTGTACTAGACCCGACATTGCCTATGTCGTGGGATTATTGTGCAGGTTTACCAGTAGACCTAGTATAGAGCACTGGCAAGCTATTGAAAGGGTAATGAGATACCTTAAACGAACCATGAACCTTGGATTACATTATGAAAGGTTTCCAGCTGTACTTGAAGGGTATTCTGATGCAGACTGGAATACCTTATCTGATGATTCTAAAGCGACCAGTGGCTACATATTTAGCATCGCTGGAGGAGCTGTTTCTTGGAAATCCAAGAAACAGACTATTTTGGCTCAGTCTACTATGGAGTCTGAGATGATAGCACTAGCTACAGCTAGTGAAGAGGCAGAATATTTGAGAAATCTGCTAGCTGAGATTCCCTTATGGGAAAAACCGATACCAGCAGTGTTGATACATTGCGATAGTACCGCGGCTATTGCAAAAGTTCAGAACCGTTACTATAACGGTAAGAGACGACAAATACGTCGTAAGCACAGCACTGTTAGAGAACTACTTTCCACAGGTACCGTTAGAGTGGATTACGTACGTAGTGAGGAAAATTTGGCAGATCCTTTGACGAAAGGACTGTCCAGAGAGAAAGTCCATAACTCTTCTAAAAGAATGGGACTATTGCCCTTAGATTGTTGAGTCACGCACAATGGTAACCCGACCTAAATGACTGGAGATCCCAAGAACTAGGTTCAATGGGTAATAACAAGTTGTGTAGTGATATGAGTTGAACATGCTATTTAATAAACCAAGAAGCATGTATTCCTGAAGTGATTAGA
This sequence comes from Allium sativum, assembly GCA_030737875.1. Lineage (NCBI taxonomy): Eukaryota > Viridiplantae > Streptophyta > Magnoliopsida > Asparagales > Amaryllidaceae > Allium > Allium sativum. The sequence continues at coordinate 412,648,672 of CM060913.1, read as the reverse complement.
GGATGAGTTAATAGAAACTCTTAATGAGATCTATACTCTATTTGGAGTGGAGTACCTACCTTCAGGAGTGCTCTTGATAGACTCACCTTTGTGAATGTGGAAATGTGGTCGTTTCCTATGGAGTTTGGGCAAAACTTCTAGAGCATTCACTAAACTGGGATAGACGTGCAGGGCCATAAATGCACGGGCTTATCTGATTGCACTATAGAAAAGGTTGTGTGTGGTTTGATGTCAGGAATAGAGTTCAAGACTACGTGTCACTCTAGTAAAAACTGAATCTTACTCACTATGCAAAGGTTCAAGTCCTTGGACACCTTTGTTTATGCACAATCTTATGTTTTTTTTTAAGAAACTGCTCTAAAATATTTTTAAAAATTCAAGTGGGGGATTGTTGGAAATGTTTACAAACATTATGTGAATTATTAAAAATGATTGAATAAGTGTATGAATGGCTCCTATGTTTGAGTAGTCCCACATCATGGGATTATAGGGAAGAGGCAAGGATTTATACTTGTTTCTAAGAAGTCATGTTGGGGCCTTGGGCTCCCAATACATGCATTGTTGTGAGGAGGGAGACCATGCATCATGACCACCACACACGCGCGCGCGACCGACCGACTCGACTCGACCCGACCCGGCCCGGCCCGGTTCGGTTCGGTTCGGTTCGGGCTTGGGCTTGGGCTTGGGCTTTGTGGTGTAGGCACTTATATTTTTGGACCATAAAACTTAGTTGTTTTCGAACCGTTTTTTTTATGGAAAAATTATTTTGCGCACCGATATTTATTCTGCAACGGAAAAGTTTTGCAACGGTAAAATAATTAATCCCCCCCGAAATTTTAGCAGATCCGATATTTTCTCCCAAAACCTAATTCTCGCTCTATATATACTATTTTATCAGAGACGAGAAAAACACCGAATTTTATATTCTCTTCTTCTCAGCCGCCATTAAAACTTCTAAGAAATTTCGAGCAGTATTTTTTCCGAAAGTGCAAATCTGCACTGATTTGTTTGTGCAAGCGAATCAGTTACTATTTTAGAGGCTGTTTTATCCTAGAGGCGGCGGCGAAGGAACGAATTGGTTTGCACCTCTGACCAAATCGCCGAATCGTCTTCAAGAAAGCGACCTAGTCCGCGACTCAGCCATTGTTTTCCAACAATTTGAAGACGAACTGAAACAATGGCCTCCAACTCAACCATGGACGATTCTGCTCCTCCCTCTGCTTTTCACGGCCCTCTGGTGACTGCTGCTCCTTTCAAGTTCGAAGGTCTGCATTTCAAGCGCTGGCGTCAGAAGATGGAGTTCTTCCTCACGATCAGGAAGGTGGTGGCTGCTCTGACTGCTGAAAAACCGCAGCTACCAGACAAGCCTGACGAGACTGATGCAGCAAAGATGGCATCATGGACTGAACAGTCAAAGCAACTGCAGACCTGGACTGAACAGGATTACTTATGCAAGAATTTCATACTGAATGGACTGAGCGATGATCTGTATGATTATTATAACTCAGATGAAAAGACGGCAAAGGAGATCTGGGAAGCACTAAAGAAGAAATATGACACAGAGGAGGCAGGGGCAAAGAAATACGCTGTAAGTCGCTACCTAAAGTACCAGATGACTGATGATAGATCGGTAGAGATGCAGTCTCATGAGCTTCAGAAAATAGCTCATGAGATCATCTCCGAAGGTATGGTCTTGGACGAACAATTTCAAATTGCTGTTATCATTGACAAATTACCCCCTAGCTGGAAAGATTTTAAGAACACTTTGCGACATAAGACTAAGGAATTTTCCTTAGAGAGTTTGATTACACGCCTCCGTATTGAGGAGGAAGCACGCAAGCAAGACCAGAAAGAAGAGGTGCTGATTTTGAATAACAGCAGTACTAAGAAGACCACTCCCGCTGTTCTGAAACCAAATCAGAAATCTTTTAAGAATCAGAACAGGCGCAACAAACAGAATGGGAATCCGCAAGGAAACCCAAAAGGACAGCAGAAACCAGCCCAAAAGAATGACTCTGGACAGTTGTTTCTTTGTTACAACTGTGGAAAACCAGGGCATATGGCACGAAAGTGCCGGAACAGGCCAAGCTCTGCACCGCAGGCTAACCTGACTGAGGAGCCTCTTACGGCTATGATTACTGAGATTCACCTTGTTGGTGGATCAGAGGGTTGGTGGGTAGACACTGGTGCTTCTCGCCATGTCTGCTATGATCGTGGCATGTTCTCTACATACACGGCTGCTGAAAATCAGAAAGTGCTGTTGGGAGACTCTCACACCACTACAGTTGCGGGGATTGGAAACGTGGAACTCAAGTTCACCTCTGGAAAAACTTTAATTCTGAAAGATGTTATGCACACTCCAGAGATAAGAAAGAATCTGGTCTCTGGCTTCCTCCTTAATAAGGCTGGTTTCACTCAAGTTATTGGGGCTGATTTGTACACTCTTACTTATAAGGGAACTTTTGTGGGAAAGGGTTATGCTTGTGAGGGTATGTTTAAACTGAATGTTGAATCTAATAAAGTGACTTCTTCTGCTTATATGCTTTGTGATTTTAATATTTGGCATTCTAGATTGTGTCATGTTAATAAACGAATAATTCAAAACATGAGCACCCTAAATATGATACCTAAAATGACAGAATCTGAATCTGATAAATGTGAATTCTGTACACAAGCTAAAATCACAAAGAAACCTCACAAATCTGTTGATAGAGTTTCTGAACCCTTAGACTTGATTCATTCTGACATATGTGAACTTGATGGCACTTTAACTAGACAGGGACATCGTTATTTTATCACTTTTATTGATGACTGCTCTGATTTCACATATGTATATCTTATGAAAAATAAAAGTGATGCTTTTGACATGTTTAAAACATTCAAAACTGAGATTGAGAATCAAGCAAATAGAAAAATTAAGAGATTTCGTAGTGATAGAGGAACAGAATATGAATCTAATTCTATTCTGGATTTCTATAAACAACATGGTATAGTACATGAGAGAACTGCACCCTACTCACCTGAAATGAACGGTAAAGCAGAAAGGAAAAATAGGACCTTTACCGAGCTAGTAGTTGCCATTTTATTAAATTCTGGTGCAGCAAAACATTGGTGGGGGGATATTTTATTGACTGTATGCTACGTTCTGAATAGAATCCCTAAATCTAAGAATAAAATTTCACCTTATGAAATTTTAAAGAATCATAAACCCAATGTCTCATACTTTAGAACTTGGGGTTGTTTAGCATATGTTCGCATTCCAGACCCTAAGAGAATAAAATTGGCAAGTAGAGCATATGAATGTGCATTTATAGGCTATGCTATTAATAGCAAAGCATATAGATTTTATGACCTTAATGCACATAATATAATTGAATCAAATGATGCCGACTTTTATGAAACTAAATTTCCTTTCAAATTAAGGAATAGTGGGGGCACTTCAAATATGCCTATTAGAACAGAACTTAATGAAAATTCTGAAGCTGAACCTAGAAGAAGTAAAAGAGCAAGAACCATAAAAGACTTTGGTTCAGATTTTTGTGCCTTTACTATTGAGGAGGATCCTATAAACCTCCAAGAAGCCTTATCTTCTTTAGATGCCGATTTCTGGCAAGAGGCTATAAACGATGAGATGGATTCTTTAGAATCCAATAAGACTTGGCACTTGGTAGATTTACCCCCTGGTTGTAAGTCTATAGGCTGTAAATGGGTACTTAAAAAGAAATTAAAACCTGATGGCACTATAGATAAATATAAAGCACGACTAGTAGCTAAAGGTTTTAAACAAAAGGAAAATATAGACTTCTTTGACACTTTTTCACCTGTAACTAGAATAACATCCATTCGGGTATTAATCTCACTTGCTTCCATTCATAATTTACTTATACACCAAATGGATGTTAAAACTGCTTTTTTGAACGGTGAATTAGACGAAGAAATTTATATGGACCAGCCTGAAGGATTTGTAGTACATGGTCAAGAACATAAAGTATGTAAATTGGATAAATCATTATATGGTTTAAAACAAGCACCTAAACAATGGCATGAAAAATTTGATAACTTAATCATTTCAAATGGTTTTAAAGTTAATGAAAGTGACAAATGCATTTATTACAAATCTGAGAATGACATTTGCACTATTATATGCCTTTATGTAGATGACCTACTCATTTTTGGGTCAAATATTCATGCCATAAACTCAGTCAAATCCTTATTAAGTGTCAATTTTGATATGAAAGATCTAGGTGAAGCGAGTGTAATCCTTGGTATTAAGATTACTAGATCAGAAAAGGGAATTTCTTTGGACCAATCTCATTACATTGAGAAGATACTAAAGAAATATAATTACTTTGACTGTAAACCTGCAAGTACGCCATATGATCACAGTGTAAAGTTATTTAAGAACACTGGTGAAGGTGTAAGACAGTCTGATTATGCGAGCATCATTGGCAGCCTTCGGTATGCCACTGATTGTACTAGACCCGACATTGCCTATGTCGTGGGATTATTGTGCAGGTTTACCAGTAGACCTAGTATAGAGCACTGGCAAGCTATTGAAAGGGTAATGAGATACCTTAAACGAACCATGAACCTTGGATTACATTATGAAAGGTTTCCAGCTGTACTTGAAGGGTATTCTGATGCAGACTGGAATACCTTATCTGATGATTCTAAAGCGACCAGTGGCTACATATTTAGCATCGCTGGAGGAGCTGTTTCTTGGAAATCCAAGAAACAGACTATTTTGGCTCAGTCTACTATGGAGTCTGAGATGATAGCACTAGCTACAGCTAGTGAAGTGGCAGAATATTTGAGAAATCTGCTAGCTGAGATTCCCTTATGGGAAAAACCGATACCAGCAGTGTTGATACATTGCGATAGTACCGCGGCTATTGCAAAAGTTCAGAACCGTTACTATAACGGTAAGAGACGACAAATACGTCGTAAGCACAGCACTGTTAGAGAACTACTTTCCACAGGTACCGTTAGAGTGGATTACGTACGTAGTGAGGAAAATTTGGCAGATCCTTTGACGAAAGGACTGTCCAGAGAGAAAGTCCATAACTCTTCTAAAAGAATGGGACTATTGCCCTTAGATTGTTGAGTCACGCACGATGGTAACCCGACCTAAATGACTGGAGATCCCAAGAACTAGGTTCAATGGGTAATAACAAGTTGTGTAGTGATATGAGTTGAACATGCTATTTAATAAACCAAGAAGCATGTATTCCTGAAGTGATTAGAGGATGAGTTAATAGAAACTCTTAATGAGATCTATACTCTATTTGGAGTGGAGTACCTACCTTCAGGAGTGCTCTTGATAGACTCACCTTTGTGAATGTGGAAATGTGGCCGTTTCCTATGGAGTTTGGGCAAAACTTCTAGAGCATTCACTAAACTGGGATAGACGTGCAGGGCCATAAATGCACGGGCTTATCTGATTGCACTATAGAAAAGGTTGTGTGTGGTTTGATGTCAGGAATAGAGTTCAAGACTACGTGTCACTCTAGTAAAAACTGAATCTTACTCACTATGCAAAGGTTCAAGTCCTTGGACACCTTTGTTTATGCACAATCTTATGTTTTTTTTAAGAAACTGCTCTAAAATATTTTTAAAAATTCAAGTGGGGGATTGTTGGAAATGTTTACAAACATTATGTGAATTATTAAAAATGATTGAATAAGTGTATGAATGGCTCCTATGTTTGAGTAGTCCCACATCATGGGATTATAGGGAAGAGGCAAGGATTTATACTTGTTTCTAAGAAGTCATGTTGGGGCCTTGGGCTCCCAATACATGCATTGTTGTGAGGAGGGAGACCATGCATCATGACCACCACACACGCGCGCGCGACCGACCGACTCGACTCGACCCGACCCGGCCCGGCCCGGTTCGGTTCGGTTCGGTTCGGGCTTGGGCTTGGGCTTGGGCTTTGTGGTGTAGGCACTTATATTTTTGGACCATAAAACTTAGTTGTTTTCGAACCGTTTTTTTTATGGAAAAATTATTTTGCGCACCGATATTTATTCTGCAACGGAAAAGTTTTGCAACGGTAAAATAATTAATCCCCCCCGAAATTTTAGCAGATCCGATATTTTCTCCCAAAACCTAATTCTCGCTCTATATATACTATTTTATCAGAGACGAGAAAAACACCGAATTTTATATTCTCTTCTTCTCAGCCGCCATTAAAACTTCTAAGAAATTTCGAGCAGTATTTTTTCCGAAAGTGCAAATCTGCACTGATTTGTTTGTGCAAGCGAATCAGTTACTATTTTAGAGGCTGTTTTATCCTAGAGGCGGCGGCGAAGGAACGAATTGGTTTGCACCTCTGACCAAATCGCCGAATCGTCTTCAAGAAAGCGACCTAGTCCGCGACTCAGCCATTGTTTTCCAACAATTTGAAGACGAACTGAAACAATGGCCTCCAACTCAACCATGGACGATTCTGCTCCTCCCTCTGCTTTTCACGGCCCTCTGGTGACTGCTGCTCCTTTCAAGTTCGAAGGTCTGCATTTCAAGCGCTGGCGTCAGAAGATGGAGTTCTTCCTCACGATCAGGAAGGTGGTGGCTGCTCTGACTGCTGAAAAACCGCAGCTACCAGACAAGCCTGACGAGACTGATGCAGCAAAGATGGCATCATGGACTGAACAGTCAAAGCAACTGCAGACCTGGACTGAACAGGATTACTTATGCAAGAATTTCATACTGAATGGACTGAGCGATGATCTGTATGATTATTATAACTCAGATGAAAAGACGGCAAAGGAGATCTGGGAAGCACTAAAGAAGAAATATGACACAGAGGAGGCAGGGGCAAAGAAATACGCTGTAAGTCGCTACCTAAAGTACCATATGACTGATGATAGATCGGTAGAGATGCAGTCTCATGAGCTTCAGAAAATAGCTCATGAGATCATCTCCGAAGGTATGGTCTTGGACGAACAATTTCAAATTGCTGTTATCATTGACAAATTACCCCCTAGCTGGAAAGATTTTAAGAACACTTTGCGACATAAGACTAAGGAATTTTCCTTAGAGAGTTTGATTACACGCCTCCGTATTGAGGAGGAAGCACGCAAGCAAGACCAGAAAGAAGAGGTGCTGATTGTGAATAACAGCAGTACTAAGAAGACCACTCCCGCTGTTCTGAAACCAAATCAGAAATCTTTTAAGAATCAGAACAGGCGCAACAAACAGAATGGGAATCCGCAAGGAAACCCAAAAGGACAGCAGAAACCAGCCCAAAAGAATGACTCTGGACAGTTGTTTCTTTGTTACAACTGTGGAAAACCAGGGCATATGGCACGAAAGTGCCGGAACAGGCCAAGCTCTGCACCGCAGGCTAACCTGACTGAGGAGCCTCTTACGGCTATGATTACTGAGATTCACCTTGTTGGTGGATCAGAGGGTTGGTGGGTAGACACTGGTGCTTCTCGCCATGTCTGCTATGATCGTGGCATGTTCTCTACATACCCGGCTGCTGAAAATCAGAAAGTGCTGTTGGGAGACTCTCACACCACTACAGTTGCGGGGATTGGAAACGTGGAACTCAAGTTCACCTCTGGAAAAACTGTAATTCTGAAAGATGTTATGCACACTCCAGAGATAAGAAAGAATCTGGTCTCTGGCTTCCTCCTTAATAAGGCTGGTTTCACTCAAGTTATTGGGGCTGATTTGTACACTCTTACTTATAAGGGAACTTTTGTGGGAAAGGGTTATGCTTGTGAGGGTATGTTTAAACTGAATGTTGAATCTAATAAAGTGACTTCTTCTGCTTATATGCTTTGTGATTTTAATATTTGGCATTCTAGATTGTGTCATGTTAATAAACGAATAATTCAAAACATGAGCACCCTAAATATGATACCTAAAATGACAGAATCTGAATCTGATAAATGTGAATTCTGTACACAAGCTAAAATCACAAAGAAACCTCACAAATCTGTTGATAGAGTTTCTGAACCCTTAGACTTGATTCATTCTGACATATGTGAACTTGATGGCACTTTAACTAGACAGGGACATCGTTATTTTATCACTTTTATTGATGACTGCTCTGATTTCACATATGTATATCTTATGAAAAATAAAAGTGATGCTTTTGACATGTTTAAAACATTCAAAACTGAGATTGAGAATCAAGCAAATAGAAAAATTAAGAGATTTCGTAGTGATAGAGGAACAGAATATGAATCTAATTCTATTCTGGATTTCTATAAACAACATGGTATAGTACATGAGAGAACTGCACCCTACTCACCTGAAATGAACGGTAAAGCAGAAAGGAAAAATAGGACCTTTACCGAGCTAGTAGTTGCCATTTTATTAAATTCTGGTGCAGCAAAACATTGGTGGGGGGATATTTTATTGACTGTATGCTACGTTCTGAATAGAATCCCTAAATCTAAGAATAAAATTTCACCTTATGAAATTTTAAAGAATCATAAACCCAATGTCTCATACTTTAGAACTTGGGGTTGTTTAGCATATGTTCGCATTCCAGACCCTAAGAGAATAAAATTGGCAAGTAGAGCATATGAATGTGCATTTATAGGCTATGCTATTAATAGCAAAGCATATAGATTTTATGACCTTAATGCACATAATATAATTGAATCAAATGATGCCGACTTTTATGAAACTAAATTTCCTTTCAAATTAAGGAATAGTGGGGGCACTTCAAATATGCCTATTAGAACAGAACTTAATGAAAATTCTGAAGCTGAACCTAGAAGAAGTAAAAGAGCAAGAACCATAAAAGACTTTGGTTCAGATTTTTGTGCCTTTACTATTGAGGAGGATCCTATAAACCTCCAAGAAGCCTTATCTTCTTTAGATGCCGATTTCTGGCAAGAGGCTATAAACGATGAGATGGATTCTTTAGAATCCAATAAGACTTGGCACTTGGTAGATTTACCCCCTGGTTGTAAGTCTATAGGCTGTAAATGGGTACTTAAAAAGAAATTAAAACCTGATGGCACTATAGATAAATATAAAGCACGACTAGTAGCTAAAGGTTTTAAACAAAAGGAAAATATAGACTTCTTTGACACTTTTTCACCTGTAACTAGAATAACATCCATTCGGGTATTAATCTCACTTGCTTCCATTCATAATTTACTTATACACCAAATGGATGTTAAAACTGCTTTTTTGAACGGTGAATTAGACGAAGAAATTTATATGGACCAGCCTGAAGGATTTGTAGTACATGGTCAAGAACATAAAGTATGTAAATTGGATAAATCATTATATGGTTTAAAACAAGCACCTAAACAATGGCATGAAAAATTTGATAACTTAATCATTTCAAATGGTTTTAAAGTTAATGAAAGTGACAAATGCATTTATTACAAATCTGAGAATGACATTTGCACTATTATATGCCTTTATGTAGATGACCTACTCATTTTTGGGTCAAATATTCATGCCATAAACTCAGTCAAATCCTTATTAAGTGTCAATTTTGATATGAAAGATCTAGGTGAAGCGAGTGTAATCCTTGGTATTAAGATTACTAGATCAGAAAAGGGAATTTCTTTGGACCAATCTCATTACATTGAGAAGATACTAAAGAAATATAATTACTTTGACTGTAAACCTGCAAGTACGCCATATGATCACAGTGTAAAGTTATTTAAGAACACTGGTGAAGGTGTAAGACAGTCTGATTATGCGAGCATCATTGGCAGCCTTCGGTATGCCACTGATTGTACTAGACCCGACATTGCCTATGTCGTGGGATTATTGTGCAGGTTTACCAGTAGACCTAGTATAGAGCACTGGCAAGCTATTGAAAGGGTAATGAGATACCTTAAACGAACCATGAACCTTGGATTACATTATGAAAGGTTTCCAGCTGTACTTGAAGGGTATTCTGATGCAGACTGGAATACCTTATCTGATGATTCTAAAGCGACCAGTGGCTACATATTTAGCATCGCTGGAGGAGCTGTTTCTTGGAAATCCAAGAAACAGACTATTTTGGCTCAGTCTACTATGGAGTCTGAGATGATAGCACTAGCTACAGCTAGTGAAGAGGCAGAATATTTGAGAAATCTGCTAGCTGAGATTCCCTTATGGGAAAAACCGATACCAGCAGTGTTGATACATTGCGATAGTACCGCGGCTATTGCAAAAGTTCAGAACCGTTACTATAACGGTAAGAGACGACAAATACGTCGTAAGCACAGCACTGTTAGAGAACTACTTTCCACAGGTACCGTTAGAGTGGATTACGTACGTAGTGAGGAAAATTTGGCAGATCCTTTGACGAAAGGACTGTCCAGAGAGAAAGTCCATAACTCTTCTAAAAGAATGGGACTATTGCCCTTAGATTGTTGAGTCATGCACAATGGTAACCCGACCTAAATGACTGGAGATCCCAAGAACTAGGTTCAATGGGTAATAACAAGTTGTGTAGTGATATGAGTTGAACATGCTATTTAATAAACCAAGAAGCATGTATTCCTGAAGTGATTAGAGGATGAGTTAATAGAAACTCTTAATGAGATCTATACTCTATTTGGAGTGGAGTACCTACCTTCAGGAGTGCTCTTGATAGACTCACCTTTGTGAATGTGGAAATGTGGCCGTTTCCTATGGAGTTTGGGCAAAACTTCTAGAGCATTCACTAAACTGGGATAGACGTGCAGGGCCATAAATGCACGGGCTTATCTGATTGCACTATAGAAAAGGTTGTGTGTGGTTTGATGTCAGGAATAGAGTTCAAGACTACGTGTCACTCTAGTAAAAACTGAATCTTACTCACTATGCAAAGGTTCAAGTCCTTGGACACCTTTGTTTATACACAATCTTATGTTTTTTTTTAAGAAACTGCTCTAAAATATTTTTAAAAATTCAAGTGGGGGATTGTTGGAAATGTTTACAAACATTATGTGAATTATTAAAAATGATTGAATAAGTGTATGAATGGCTCCTATGTTTGAGTAGTCCCACATCATGGGATTATAGGGAAGAGGCAAGGATTTATACTTGTTTCTAAGAAGTCATGTTGGGGCCTTGGGCTCCCAATACATGCATTGTTGTGAGGAGGGAGACCATGCATCATGACCACCACACACGCGCGCGCGACCGACCGACTCGACTCGACCCGACCCGGCCCGGCCCGGTTCGGTTCGGTTCGGTTCGGGCTTGGGCTTGGGCTTGGGCTTTGTGGTGTAGGCACTTATATTTTTGGACCATAAAACTTAGTTGTTTTCGAACCGTTTTTTTTATGGAAAAATTATTTTGCGCACCGATATTTATTCTGCAACAGAAAAGTTTTGCAACGGTAAAATAATTAATCCCCCCCGAAATTTTAGCAGATCCGATATTTTCTCCCAAAACCTAATTCTCGCTCTATATATACTATTTTATCAGAGACGAGAAAAACACCGAATTTTATATTCTCTTCTTCTCAGCCGCCATTAAAACTTCTAAGAAATTTCGAGCAATATTTTTTCCGAAAGTGCAAATCTGCACTGATTTGTTTGTGCAAGCGAATCAGTTACTATTTTAGAGGCTGTTTTATCCTAGAGGCGGCGGCGAAGGAACGAATTGGTTTGCACCTCTGACCAAATCGCCGAATCGTCTTCAAGAAAGCGACCTAGTCCGCGACTCAGCCATTGTTTTCCAACAATTTGAAGACGAACTGAAACAATGGCCTCCAACTCAACCATGGACGATTCTGCTCCTCCCTCTGCTTTTCACGGCCCTCTGGTGACTGCTGCTCCTTTCAAGTTCGAAGGTCTGCATTTCAAGCGCTGGCGTCAGAAGATGGAGTTCTTCCTCACGATCAGGAAGGTGGTGGCTGCTCTGACTGCTGAAAAACCGCAGCTACCAGACAAGCCTGACGAGACTGATGCAGCAAAGATGGCATCATGGACTGAACAGTCAAAGCAACTGCAGACCTGGACTGAACAGGATTACTTATGCAAGAATTTCATACTGAATGGACTGAGCGATGATCTGTATGATTATTATAACTCAGATGAAAAGACGGCAAAGGAGATCTGGGAAGCACTAAAGAAGAAATATGACACAGAGGAGGCAGGGGCAAAGAAATACGCTGTAAGTCGCTACCTAAAGTACCAGATGACTGATGATAGATCGGTAGAGATGCAGTCTCATGAGCTTCAGAAAATAGCTCATGAGATCATCTCCGAAGGTATGGTCTTGGACGAACAATTTCAAATTGCTGTTATCATTGACAAATTACCCCCTAGCTGGAAAGATTTTAAGAACACTTTGCGACATAAGACTAAGGAATTTTCCTTAGAGAGTTTGATTACACGCCTCCGTATTGAGGAGGAAGCACGCAAGCAAGACCAGAAAGAAGAGGTGCTGATTGTGAATAACAGCAGTACTAAGAAGACCACTCCCGCTGTTCTGAAACCAAATCAGAAATCTTTTAAGAATCAGAACAGGCGCAACAAACAGAATGGGAATCCGCAAGGAAACCCAAAAGGACAGCAGAAACCAGCCCAAAAGAATGACTCTGGACAGTTGTTTCTTTGTTACAACTGTGGAAAACCAGGGCATATGGCACGAAAGTGCCGGAACAGGCCAAGCTCTGCACCGCAGGCTAACCTGACTGAGGAGCCTCTTACGGCTATGATTACTGAGATTCACCTTGTTGGTGGATCAGAGGGTTGGTGGGTAGACACTGGTGCTTCTCGCCATGTCTGCTATGATCGTGGCATGTTCTCTACATACACGGCTGCTGAAAATCAGAAAGTGCTGTTGGGAGACTCTCACACCACTACAGTTGCGGGGATTGGAAACGTGGAACTCAAGTTCACCTCTGGAAAAACTGTAATTCTGAAAGATGTTATGCACACTCCAGAGATAAGAAAGAATCTGGTCTCTGGCTTCCTCCTTAATAAGGCTGGTTTCACTCAAGTTATTGGGGCTGATTTGTACACTCTTACTTATAAGGGAACTTTTGTGGGAAAGGGTTATGCTTGTGAGGGTATGTTTAAACTGAATGTTGAATCTAATAAAGTGACTTCTTCTGCTTATATGCTTTGTGATTTTAATATTTGGCATTCTAGATTGTGTCATGTTAATAAACGAATAATTCAAAACATGAGCACCCTAAATATGATACCTAAAATGACAGAATCTGAATCTGATAAATGTGAATTCTGTACACAAGCTAAAATCACAAAGAAACCTCACAAATCTGTTGATAGAGTTTCTGAACCCTTAGACTTGATTCATTCTGACATATGTGAACTTGATGGCACTTTAACTAGACAGGGACATCGTTATTTTATCACTTTTATTGATGACTGCTCTGATTTCACATATGTATATCTTATGAAAAATAAAAGTGATGCTTTTGACATGTTTAAAACATTCAAAACTGAGATTGAGAATCAAGCAAATAGAAAAATTAAGAGATTTCGTAGTGATAGAGGAACAGAATATGAATCTAATTCTATTCTGGATTTCTATAAACAACATGGTATAGTACATGAGAGAACTGCACCCTACTCACCTGAAATGAACGGTAAAGCAGAAAGGAAAAATAGGACCTTTACCGAGCTAGTAGTTGCCATTTTATTAAATTCTGGTGCAGCAAAACATTGGTGGGGGGATATTTTATTGACTGTATGCTACGTTCTGAATAGAATCCCTAAATCTAAGAATAAAATTTCACCTTATGAAATTTTAAAGAATCATAAACCCAATGTCTCATACTTTAGAACTTGGGGTTGTTTAGCATATGTTCGCATTCCAGACCCTAAGAGAATAAAATTGGCAAGTAGAGCATATGAATGTGCATTTATAGGCTATGCTATTAATAGCAAAGCATATAGATTTTATGACCTTAATGCACATAATATAATTGAATCAAATGATGCCGACTTTTATGAAACTAAATTTCCTTTCAAATTAAGGAATAGTGGGGGCACTTCAAATATGCCTATTAGAACAGAACTTAATGAAAATTCTGAAGCTGAACCTAGAAGAAGTAAAAGAGCAAGAACCATAAAAGACTTTGGTTCAGATTTTTGTGCCTTTACTATTGAGGAGGATCCTATAAACCTCCAAGAAGCCTTATCTTCTTTAGATGCCGATTTCTGGCAAGAGGCTATAAACGATGAGATGGATTCTTTAGAATCCAATAAGACTTGGCACTTGGTAGATTTACCCCCTGGTTGTAAGTCTATAGGCTGTAAATGGGTACTTAAAAAGAAATTAAAACCTGATGGCACTATAGATAAATATAAAGCACGACTAGTAGCTAAAGGTTTTAAACAAAAGGAAAATATAGACTTCTTTGACACTTTTTCACCTGTAACTAGAATAACATCCATTCGGGTATTAATCTCACTTGCTTCCATTCATAATTTACTTATACACCAAATGGATGTTAAAACTGCTTTTTTGAACGGTGAATTAGACGAAGAAATTTATATGGACCAGCCTGAAGGATTTGTAGTACATGGTCAAGAACATAAAGTATGTAAATTGGATAAATCATTATATGGTTTAAAACAAGCACCTAAACAATGGCATGAAAAATTTGATAACTTAATCATTTCAAATGGTTTTAAAGTTAATGAAAGTGACAAATGCATTTATTACAAATCTGAGAATGACATTTGCACTATTATATGCCTTTATGTAGATGACCTACTCATTTTTGGGTCAAATATTCATGCCATAAACTCAGTCAAATCCTTATTAAGTGTCAATTTTGATATGAAAGATCTAGGTGAAGCGAGTGTAATCCTTGGTATTAAGATTACTAGATCAGAAAAGGGAATTTCTTTGGACCAATCTCATTACATTGAGAAGATACTAAAGAAATATAATTACTTTGACTGTAAACCTGCAAGTACGCCATATGATCACAGTGTAAAGTTATTTAAGAACACTGGTGAAGGTGTAAGACAGTCTGATTATGCGAGCATCATTGGCAGCCTTCGGTATGCCACTGATTGTACTAGACCCGACATTGCCTATGTCGTGGGATTATTGTGCAGGTTTACCAGTAGACCTAGTATAGAGCACTGGCAAGCTATTGAAAGGGTAATGAGATACCTTAAACGAACCATGAACCTTGGATTACATTATGAAAGGTTTCCAGCTGTACTTGAAGGGTATTCTGATGCAGACTGGAATACCTTATCTGATGATTCTAAAGCGACCAGTGGCTACATATTTAGCATCGCTGGAGGAGCTGTTTCTTGGAAATCCAAGAAACAGACTATTTTGGCTCAGTCTACTATGGAGTCTGAGATGATAGCACTAGCTACAGCTAGTGAAGAGGCAGAATATTTGAGAAATCTGCTAGCTGAGATTCCCTTATGGGAAAAACCGATACCAGCAGTGTTGATACATTGCGATAGTACCGCGGCTATTGCAAAAGTTCAGAACCGTTACTATAACGGTAAGAGACGACAAATACGTCGTAAGCACAGCACTGTTAGAGAACTACTTTCCACAGGTACCGTTAGAGTGGATTACGTACGTAGTGAGGAAAATTTGGCAGATCCTTTGACGAAAGGACTGTCCAGAGAGAAAGTCCATAACTCTTCTAAAAGAATGGGACTATTGCCCTTAGATTGTTGAGTCACGCACAATGGTAACCCGACCTAAATGACTGGAGATCCCAAGAACTAGGTTCAATGGGTAATAACAAGTTGTGTAGTGATATGAGTTGAACATGCTATTTAATAAACCAAGAAGCATGTATTCCTGAAGTGATTAGAGGATGAGTTAATAGAAACTCTTAATGAGATCTATACTCTATTTGGAGTGGAGTACCTACCTTCAGGAGTGCTCTTGATAGACTCACCTTTGTGAATGTGGAAATGTGGCCGTTTCCTATGGAGTTTGGGCAAAACTTCTAGAGCATTCACTAAACTGGGATAGACGTGCAGGGCCATAAATGCACGGGCTTATCTGATTGCACTATAGAAAAGGTTGTGTGTGGTTTGATGTCAGGAATAGAGTTCAAGACTACGTGTCACTCTAGTAAAAACTGAATCTTACTCACTATGCAAAGGTTCAAGTCCTTGGACACCTTTGTTTATGCACAATCTTATGTTTTTTTTTAAGAAACTGCTCTAAAATATTTTTAAAAATTCAAGTGGGGGATTGTTGGAAATGTTTACAAACATTATGTGAATTATTAAAAATGATTGAATAAGTGTATGAATGGCTCCTATGTTTGAGTAGTCCCACATCATGGGATTATAGGGAAGAGGCAAGGATTTATACTTGTTTCTAAGAAGTCATGTTGGGGCCTTGGGCTCCCAATACATGCATTGTTGTGAGGAGGGAGACCATGCATCATGACCACCACACACGCGCGCGCGACCGACCGACTCGACTCGACCCGACCCGGCCCGGCCCGGTTCGGTTCGGTTCGGTTCGGGCTTGGGCTTGGGCTTGGGCTTTGTGGTGTAGGCACTTATATTTTTGGACCATAAAACTTAGTTGTTTTCGAACCGTTTTTTTTATGGAAAAATTATTTTGCGCACCGATATTTATTCTGCAACGGAAAAGTTTTGCAACGGTAAAATAATTAATCCCCCCCGAAATTTTAGCAGATCCGATATTTTCTCCCAAAACCTAATTCTCGCTCTATATATACTATTTTATCAGAGACGAGAAAAACACCGAATTTTATATTCTCTTCTTCTCAGCCGCCATTAAAACTTCTAAGAAATTTCGAGCAGTATTTTTTCCGAAAGTGCAAATCTGCACTGATTTGTTTGTGCAAGCGAATCAGTTACTATTTTAGAGGCTGTTTTATCCTAGAGGCGGCGGCGAAGGAACGAATTGGTTTGCACCTCTGACCAAATCGCCGAATCGTCTTCAAGAAAGCGACCTAGTCCGCGACTCAGCCATTGTTTTCCAACAATTTGAAGACGAACTGAAACAATGGCCTCCAACTCAACCATGGACGATTCTGCTCCTCCCTCTGCTTTTCACGGCCCTCTGGTGACTGCTGCTCCTTTCAAGTTCGAAGGTCTGCATTTCAAGCGCTGGCGTCAGAAGATGGAGTTCTTCCTCACGATCAGGAAGGTGGTGGCTGCTCTGACTGCTGAAAAACCGCAGCTACCAGACAAGCCTGACGAGACTGATGCAGCAAAGATGGCATCATGGACTGAACAGTCAAAGCAACTGCAGACCTGGACTGAACAGGATTACTTATGCAAGAATTTCATACTGAATGGACTGAGCGATGATCTGTATGATTATTATAACTCAGATGAAAAGACGGCAAAGGAGATCTGGGAAGCACTAAAGAAGAAATATGACACAGAGGAGGCAGGGGCAAAGAAATACGCTGTAAGTCGCTACCTAAAGTACCAGATGACTGATGATAGATCGGTAGAGATGCAGTCTCATGAGCTTCAGAAAATAGCTCATGAGATCATCTCCGAAGGTATGGTCTTGGATGAACAATTTCAAATTTCTGTTATCATTGACAAATTACCCCCTAGCTGGAAAGATTTTAAGAACACTTTGCGACATAAGACTAAGGAATTTTCCTTAGAGAGTTTGATTACACGCCTCCGTATTGAGGAGGAAGCACGCAAGCAAGACCAGAAAGAAGAGGTGCTGATTGTGAATAACAGCAGTACTAAGAAGACCACTCCCGCTGTTCTGAAACCAAATCAGAAATCTTTTAAGAATCAGAACAGGCGCAACAAACAGAATGGGAATCCGCAAGGAAACCCAAAAGGACAGCAGAAACCAGCCCAAAAGAATGACTCTGGACAGTTGTTTCTTTGTTACAACTGTGGAAAACCAGGGCATATGGCACGAAAGTGCCGGAACAGGCCAAGCTCTGCACCGCAGGCTAACCTGACTGAGGAGCCTCTTACGGCTATGATTACTGAGATTCACCTTGTTGGTGGATCAGAGGGTTGGTGGGTAGACACTGGTGCTTCTCGCCATGTCTGCTATGATCGTGGCATGTTCTCTACATACACGGCTGCTGAAAATCAGAAAGTGCTGTTGGGAGACTCTCACACCACTACAGTTGCGGGGATTGGAAACGTGGAACTCAAGTTCACCTCTGGAAAAACTGTAATTCTGAAAGATGTTATGCACACTCCAGAGATAAGAAAGAATCTGGTCTCTGGTTCCTCCTTAATAAGGCTGGTTTCACTCAAGTTATTGGGGCTGATTTGTACACTCTTACTTATAAGGGAACTTTTGTGGGAAAGGGTTATGCTTGTGAGGGTATGTTTAAACTGAATGTTGAATCTAATAAAGTGACTTCTTCTGCTTATATGCTTTGTGATTTTAATATTTGGCATTCTAGATTGTGTCATGTTAATAAACGAATAATTCAAAACATGAGCACCCTAAATATGATACCTAAAATGACAGAATCTGAATCTGATAAATGTGAATTCTGTACACAAGCTAAAATCACAAAGAAACCTCACAAATCTGTTGATAGAGTTTCTGAACCCTTAGACTTGATTCATTCTGACATATGTGAACTTGATGGCACTTTAACTAGACAGGGACATCGTTATTTTATCACTTTTATTGATGACTGCTCTGATTTCACATATGTATATCTTATGAAAAATAAAAGTGATGCTTTTGACATGTTTAAAACATTCAAAACTGAGATTGAGAATCAAGCAAATAGAAAAATTAAGAGATTTCGTAGTGATAGAGGAACAGAATATGAATCTAATTCTATTCTGGATTTCTATAAACAACATGGTATAGTACATGAGAGAACTGCACCCTACTCACCTGAAATGAACGGTAAAGCAGAAAGGAAAAATAGGACCTTTACCGAGCTAGTAGTTGCCATTTTATTAAATTCTGGTGCAGCAAAACATTGGTGGGGGGATATTTTATTGACTGTATGCTACGTTCTGAATAGAATCCCTAAATCTAAGAATAAAATTTCACCTTATGAAATTTTAAAGAATCATAAACCCAATGTCTCATACTTTAGAACTTGGGGTTGTTTAGCATATGTTCGCATTCCAGACCCTAAGAGAATAAAATTGGCAAGTAGAGCATATGAATGTGCATTTATAGGCTATGCTATTAATAGCAAAGCATATAGATTTTATGACCTTAATGCACATAATATAATTGAATCAAATGATGCCGACTTTTATGAAACTAAATTTCCTTTCAAATTAAGGAATAGTGGGGGCACTTCAAATATGCCTATTAGAACAGAACTTAATGAAAATTCTGAAGCTGAACCTAGAAGAAGTAAAAGAGCAAGAACCATAAAAGACTTTGGTTCAGATTTTTGTGCCTTTACTATTGAGGAGGATCCTATAAACCTCCAAGAAGCCTTATCTTCTTTAGATGCCGATTTCTGGCAAGAGGCTATAAACGATGAGATGGATTCTTTAGAATCCAATAAGACTTGGCACTTGGTAGATTTACCCCCTGGTTGTAAGTCTATAGGCTGTAAATGGGTACTTAAAAAGAAATTAAAACCTGATGGCACTATAGATAAATATAAAGCACGACTAGTAGCTAAAGGTTTTAAACAAAAGGAAAATATAGACTTCTTTGACACTTTTTCACCTGTAACTAGAATAACATCCATTCGGGTATTAATCTCACTTGCTTCCATTCATAATTTACTTATACACCAAATGGATGTTAAAACTGCTTTTTTGAACGGTGAATTAGACGAAGAAATTTATATGGACCAGCCTGAAGGATTTGTAGTACATGGTCAAGAACATAAAGTATGTAAATTGGATAAATCATTATATGGTTTAAAACAAGCACCTAAACAATGGCATGAAAAATTTGATAACTTAATCATTTCAAATGGTTTTAAAGTTAATGAAAGTGACAAATGCATTTATTACAAATCTGAGAATGACATTTGCACTATTATATGCCTTTATGTAGATGACCTACTCATTTTTGGGTCAAATATTCATGCCATAAACTCAGTCAAATCCTTATTAAGTGTCAATTTTGATATGAAAGATCTAGGTGAAGCGAGTGTAATCCTTGGTATTAAGATTACTAGATCAGAAAAGGGAATTTCTTTGGACCAATCTCATTACATTGAGAAGATACTAAAGAAATATAATTACTTTGACTGTAAACCTGCAAGTACGCCATATGATCACAGTGTAAAGTTATTTAAGAACACTGGTGAAGGTGTAAGACAGTCTGATTATGCGAGCATCATTGGCAGCCTTCGGTATGCCACTGATTGTACTAGACCCGACATTGCCTATGTCGTGGGATTATTGTGCAGGTTTACCAGTAGACCTAGTATAGAGCACTGGCAAGCTATTGAAAGGGTAATGAGATACCTTAAACGAACCATGAACCTTGGATTACATTATGAAAGGTTTCCAGCTGTACTTGAAGGGTATTCTGATGCAGACTGGAATACCTTATCTGATGATTCTAAAGCGACCAGTGGCTACATATTTAGCATCGCTGGAGGAGCTGTTTCTTGGAAATCCAAGAAACAGACTATTTTGGCTCAGTCTACTATGGAGTCTGAGATGATAGCACTAGCTACAGCTAGTGAAGAGGCAGAATATTTGAGAAATCTGCTAGCTGAGATTCCCTTATGGGAAAAACCGATACCAGCAGTGTTGATACATTGCGATAGTACCGCGGCTATTGCAAAAGTTCAGAACCGTTACTATAACGGTAAGAGACGACAAATACGTCGTAAGCACAGCACTGTTAGAGAACTACTTTCCACAGGTACCGTTAGAGTGGATTACGTACGTAGTGAGGAAAATTTGGCAGATCCTTTGACGAAAGGACTGTCCAGAGAGAAAGTCCATAACTCTTCTAAAAGAATGGGACTATTGCCCTTAGATTGTTGAGTCACGCACAATGGTAACCCGACCTAAATGACTGGAGATCCCAAGAACTAGGTTCAATGGGTAATAACAAGTTGTGTAGTGATATGAGTTGAACATGCTATTTAATAAACCAAGAAGCATGTATTCCTGAAGTGATTAGAGGATGAGTTAATAGAAACTCTTAATGAGATCTATACTCTATTTGGAGTGGAGTACCTACCTTCAGGAGTGCTCTTGATAGACTCACCTTTGTGAATGTGGAAATGTGGCCGTTTCCTATGGAGTTTGGGCAAAACTTCTAGAGCATTCACTAAACTGGGATAGACGTGCAGGGCCATAAATGCACGGGCTTATCTGATTGCACTATAGAAAAGGTTGTGTGTGGTTTGATGTCAGGAATAGAGTTCAAGACTACGTGTCACTCTAGTAAAAACTGAATCTTACTCACTATGCAAAGGTTCAAGTCCTTGGACACCTTTGTTTATGCACAATCTTATGTTTTTTTTAAGAAACTGCTCTAAAATATTTTTAAAAATTCAAGTGGGGGATTGTTGGAAATGTTTACAAACATTATGTGAATTATTAAAAATGATTGAATAAGTGTATGAATGGCTCCTATGTTTGAGTAGTCCCACATCATGGGATTATAGGGAAGAGGCAAGGATTTATACTTGTTTCTAAGAAGTCATGTTGGGGCCTTGGGCTCCCAATACATGCATTGTTGTGAGGAGGGAGACCATGCATCATGACCACCACACACGCGCGCGCGACCGACCGACTCGACTCGACCCGACCCGGCCCGGCCCGGTTCGGTTCGGTTCGGTTCGGGCTTGGGCTTGGGCTTGGGCTTTGTGGTGTAGGCACTTATATTTTTGGACCATAAAACTTAGTTGTTTTCGAACCGCTTTTTTTATGGAAAAATTATTTTGCGCACCGATATTTATTCTGCAACGGAAAAGTTTTGCAACGGTAAAATAATTAATCCCCCCCGAAATTTTAGCAGATCCGATATTTTCTCCCAAAACCTAATTCTCGCTCTATATATACTATTTTATCAGAGACGAGAAAAACACCGAATTTTATATTCTCTTCTTCTCAGCCGCCATTAAAACTTCTAAGAAATTTCGAGCAGTATTTTTTCCGAAAGTGCAAATCTGCACTGATTTGTTTGTGCAAGCGAATCAGTTACTATTTTAGAGGCTGTTTTATCCTAGAGGCAGCGGCGAAGGAACGAATTGGTTTGCACCTCTGACCAAATCGCCGAATCGTCTTCAAGAAAGCGACCTAGTCCGCGACTCAGCCATTGTTTTCCAACAATTTGAAGACGAACTGAAACAATGGCCTCCAACTCAACCATGGACGATTCTGCTCCTCCCTCTGCTTTTCACGGCCCTCTGGTGACTGCTGCTCCTTTCAAGTTCGAAGGTCTGCATTTCAAGCGCTGGCGTCAGAAGATGGAGTTCTTCCTCACGATCAGGAAGGTGGTGGCTGCTCTGACTGCTGAAAAACCGCAGCTACCAGACAAGCCTGACGAGACTGATGCAGCAAAGATGGCATCATGGACTGAACAGTCAAAGCAACTGCAGACCTGGACTGAACAGGATTACTTATGCAAGAATTTCATACTGAATGGACTGAGCGATGATCTGTATGATTATTATAACTCAGATGAAAAGACGGCAAAGGAGATCTGGGAAGCACTAAAGAAGAAATATGACACAGAGGAGGCAGGGGCAAAGAAATACGCTGTAAGTCGCTACCTAAAGTACCAGATGACTGATGATAGATCGGTAGAGATGCAGTCTCATGAGCTTCAGAAAATAGCTCATGAGATCATCTCCGAAGGTATGGTCTTGGACGAACAATTTCAAATTTCTGTTATCATTGACAAATTACCCCCTAGCTGGAAAGATTTTAAGAACACTTTGCGACATAAGACTAAGGAATTTTCCTTAGAGAGTTTGATTACACGCCTCCGTATTGAGGAGGAAGCACGCAAGCAAGACCAGAAAGAAGAGGTGCTGATTGTGAATAACAGCAGTACTAAGAAGACCACTCCCGCTGTTCTGAAACCAAATCAGAAATCTTTTAAGAATCAGAACAGGCGCAACAAACAGAATGGGAATCCGCAAGGAAACCCAAAAGGACAGCAGAAACCAGCCCAAAAGAATGACTCTGGACAGTTGTTTCTTTGTTACAACTGTGGAAAACCAGGGCATATGGCACGAAAGTGCCGGAACAGGCCAAGCTCTGCACCGCAGGCTAACCTGACTGAGGAGCCTCTTACGGCTATGATTACTGAGATTCACCTTGTTGGTGGATCAGAGGGTTGGTGGGTAGACACTGGTGCTTCTCGCCATGTCTGCTATGATCGTGGCATGTTCTCTACATACACGGCTGCTGAAAATCAGAAAGTGCTGTTGGGAGACTCTCACACCACTACAGTTGCGGGGATTGGAAACGTGGAACTCAAGTTCACCTCTGGAAAAACTGTAATTCTGAAAGATGTTATGCACACTCCAGAGATAAGAAAGAATCTGGTCTCTGGTTCCTCCTTAATAAGGCTGGTTTCACTCAAGTTATTGGGGCTGATTTGTACACTCTTACTTATAAGGGAACTTTTGTGGGAAAGGGTTATGCTTGTGAGGGTATGTTTAAACTGAATGTTGAATCTAATAAAGTGACTTCTTCTGCTTATATGCTTTGTGATTTTAATATTTGGCATTCTAGATTGTGTCATGTTAATAAACGAATAATTCAAAACATGAGCACCCTAAATATGATACCTAAAATGACAGAATCTGAATCTGATAAATGTGAATTCTGTACACAAGCTAAAATCACAAAGAAACCTCACAAATCTGTTGATAGAGTTTCTGAACCCTTAGACTTGATTCATTCTGACATATGTGAACTTGATGGCACTTTAACTAGACAGGGACATCGTTATTTTATCACTTTTATTGATGACTGCTCTGATTTCACATATGTATATCTTATGAAAAATAAAAGTGATGCTTTTGACATGTTTAAAACATTCAAAACTGAGATTGAGAATCAAGCAAATAGAAAAATTAAGAGATTTCGTAGTGATAGAGGAACAGAATATGAATCTAATTCTATTCTGGATTTCTATAAACAACATGGTATAGTACATGAGAGAACTGCACCCTACTCACCTGAAATGAACGGTAAAGCAGAAAGGAAAAATAGGACCTTTACCGAGCTAGTAGTTGCCATTTTATTAAATTCTGGTGCAGCAAAACATTGGTGGGGGGATATTTTATTGACTGTATGCTACGTTCTGAATAGAATCCCTAAATCTAAGAATAAAATTTCACCTTATGAAATTTTAAAGAATCATAAACCCAATGTCTCATACTTTAGAACTTGGGGTTGTTTAGCATATGTTCGCATTCCAGACCCTAAGAGAATAAAATTGGCAAGTAGAGCATATGAATGTGCATTTATAGGCTATGCTATTAATAGCAAAGCATATAGATTTTATGACCTTAATGCACATAATATAATTGAATCAAATGATGCCGACTTTTATGAAACTAAATTTCCTTTCAAATTAAGGAATAGTGGGGGCACTTCAAATATGCCTATTAGAACAGAACTTAATGAAAATTCTGAAGCTGAACCTAGAAGAAGTAAAAGAGCAAGAACCATAAAAGACTTTGGTTCAGATTTTTGTGCCTTTACTATTGAGGAGGATCCTATAAACCTCCAAGAAGCCTTATCTTCTTTAGATGCCGATTTCTGGCAAGAGGCTATAAACGATGAGATGGATTCTTTAGAATCCAATAAGACTTGGCACTTGGTAGATTTACCCCCTGGTTGTAAGTCTATAGGCTGTAAATGGGTACTTAAAAAGAAATTAAAACCTGATGGCACTATAGATAAATATAAAGCACGACTAGTAGCTAAAGGTTTTAAACAAAAGGAAAATATAGACTTCTTTGACACTTTTTCACCTGTAACTAGAATAACATCCATTCGGGTATTAATCTCACTTGCTTCCATTCATAATTTACTTATACACCAAATGGATGTTAAAACTGCTTTTTTGAACGGTGAATTAGACGAAGAAATTTATATGGACCAGCCTGAAGGATTTGTAGTACATGGTCAAGAACATAAAGTATGTAAATTGGATAAATCATTATATGGTTTAAAACAAGCACCTAAACAATGGCATGAAAAATTTGATAACTTAATCATTTCAAATGGTTTTAAAGTTAATGAAAGTGACAAATGCATTTATTACAAATCTGAGAATGACATTTGCACTATTATATGCCTTTATGTAGATGACCTACTCATTTTTGGGTCAAATATTCATGCCATAAACTCAGTCAAATCCTTATTAAGTGTCAATTTTGATATGAAAGATCTAGGTGAAGCGAGTGTAATCCTTGGTATTAAGATTACTAGATCAGAAAAGGGAATTTCTTTGGACCAATCTCATTACATTGAGAAGATACTAAAGAAATATAATTACTTTGACTGTAAACCTGCAAGTACGCCATATGATCACAGTGTAAAGTTATTTAAGAACACTGGTGAAGGTGTAAGACAGTCTGATTATGCGAGCATCATTGGCAGCCTTCGGTATGCCACTGATTGTACTAGACCCGACATTGCCTATGTCGTGGGATTATTGTGCAGGTTTACCAGTAGACCTAGTATAGAGCACTGGCAAGCTATTGAAAGGGTAATGAGATACCTTAAACGAACCATGAACCTTGGATTACATTATGAAAGGTTTCCAGCTGTACTTGAAGGGTATTCTGATGCAGACTGGAATACCTTATCTGATGATTCTAAAGCGACCAGTGGCTACATATTTAGCATCGCTGGAGGAGCTGTTTCTTGGAAATCCAAGAAACAGACTATTTTGGCTCAGTCTACTATGGAGTCTGAGATGATAGCACTAGCTACAGCTAGTGAAGAGGCAGAATATTTGAGAAATCTGCTAGCTGAGATTCCCTTATGGGAAAAACCGATACCAGCAGTGTTGATACATTGCGATAGTACCGCGGCTATTGCAAAAGTTCAGAACCGTTACTATAACGGTAAGAGACGACAAATACGTCGTAAGCACAGCACTGTTAGAGAACTACTTTCCACAGGTACCGTTAGAGTGGATTACGTACGTAGTGAGGAAAATTTGGCAGATCCTTTGACGAAAGGACTGTCCAGAGAGAAAGTCCATAACTCTTCTAAAAGAATGGGACTATTGCCCTTAGATTGTTGAGTCACGCACAATGGTAACCCGACCTAAATGACTGGAGATCCCAAGAACTAGGTTCAATGGGTAATAACAAGTTGTGTAGTGATATGAGTTGAACATGCTATTTAATAAACCAAGAAGAATGTATTCCTGAAGTGATTAGAGGATGAGTTAATAGAAACTCTTAATGAGATCTATACTCTATTTGGAGTGGAGTACCTACCTTCAGGAGTGCTCTTGATAGACTCACCTTTGTGAATGTGGAAATGTGGCCGTTTCCTATGGAGTTTGGGCAAAACTTCTAGAGCATTCACTAAACTGGGATAGACGTGCAGGGCCATAAATGCACGGGCTTATCTGATTGCACTATAGAAAAGGTTGTGTGTGGTTTGATGTCAGGAATAGAGTTCAAGACTACGTGTCACTCTAGTAAAAACTGAATCTTACTCACTATGCAAAGGTTCAAGTCCTTGGACACCTTTGTTTATGCACAATCTTATGTTTTTTTTTAAGAAACTGCTCTAAAATATTTTTAAAAATTCAAGTGGGGGATTGTTGGAAATGTTTACAAACATTATGTGAATTATTAAAAATGATTGAATAAGTGTATGAATGGCTCCTATGTTTGAGTAGTCCCACATCATGGGATTATAGGGAAGAGGCAAGGATTTATACTTGTTTCTAAGAAGTCATGTTGGGGCCTTGGGCTCCCAATACATGCATTGTTGTGAGGAGGGAGACCATGCATCATGACCACCACACACGCGCGCGCGACCGACCGACTCGACTCGACCCGACCCGGCCCGGCCCGGTTCGGTTCGGTTCGGTTCGGGCTTGGGCTTGGGCTTGGGCTTTGTGGTGTAGGCACTTATATTTTTGGACCATAAAACTTAGTTGTTTTCGAACCGTTTTTTTTTATGGAAAAATTATTTTGCGCACCGATATTTATTCTGCAACGGAAAAGTTTTGCAACGGTAAAATAATTAATCCCCCCCGAAATTTTAGCAGATCCGATATTTTCTCCCAAAACCTAATTCTCGCTCTATATATACTATTTTATCAGAGACGAGAAAAACACCGAATTTTATATTCTCTTCTTCTCAGCCGCCATTAAAACTTCTAAGAAATTTCGAGCAGTATTTTTTCCGAAAGTGCAAATCTGCACTGATTTGTTTGTGCAAGCGAATCAGTTACTATTTTAGAGGCCGTTTTATCCTAGAGGCGGCGGCGAAGGAACGAATTGGTTTGCACCTCTGACCAAATCGCCGAATCGTCTTCAAGAAAGCGACCTAGTCCGCGACTCAGCCATTGTTTTCCAACAATTTGAAGACGAACTGAAACAATGGCCTCCAACTCAACCATGGACGATTCTGCTCCTCCCTCTGCTTTTCACGGCCCTCTGGTGACTGCTGCTCCTTTCAAGTTCGAAGGTCTGCATTTCAAGCGCTGGCGTCAGAAGATGGAGTTCTTCCTCACGATCAGGAAGGTGGTGGCTGCTCTGACTGCTGAAAAACCGCAGCTACCAGACAAGCCTGACGAGACTGATGCAGCAAAGATGGCATCATGGACTGAACAGTCAAA
This sequence comes from Allium sativum, assembly GCA_030737875.1. Taxonomy (NCBI): domain Eukaryota; kingdom Viridiplantae; phylum Streptophyta; class Magnoliopsida; order Asparagales; family Amaryllidaceae; genus Allium; species Allium sativum. The sequence continues at coordinate 412,621,039 of CM060913.1, read as the reverse complement.
GCAACTGCAGACCTGGACTGAACAGGATTACTTATGCAAGAATTTCATACTGAATGGACTGAGCGATGATCTGTATGATTATTATAACTCAGATGAAAAGACGGCAAAGGAGATCTGGGAAGCACTAAAGAAGAAATATGACACAGAGGAGGCAGGGGCAAAGAAATACGCTGTAAGTCGCTACCTAAAGTACCAGATGACTGATGATAGATCGGTAGAGATGCAGTCTCATGAGCTTCAGAAAATAGCTCATGAGATCATCTCCGAAGGTATGGTCTTGGACGAACAATTTCAAATTGCTGTTATCATTGACAAATTACCCCCTAGCTGGAAAGATTTTAAGAACACTTTGCGACATAAGACTAAGGAATTTTCCTTAGAGAGTTTGATTACACGCCTCCGTATTGAGGAGGAAGCACGCAAGCAAGACCAGAAAGAAGAGGTGCTGATTGTGAATAACAGCAGTACTAAGAAGACCACTCCCGCTGTTCTGAAACCAAATCAGAAATCTTTTAAGAATCAGAACAGGCGCAACAAACAGAATGGGAATCCGCAAGGAAACCCAAAAGGACAGCAGAAACCAGCCCAAAAGAATGACTCTGGACAGTTGTTTCTTTGTTACAACTGTGGAAAACCAGGGCATATGGCACGAAAGTGCCGGAACAGGCCAAGCTCTGCACCGCAGGCTAACCTGACTGAGGAGCCTCTTACGGCTATGATTACTGAGATTCACCTTGTTGGTGGATCAGAGGGTTGGTGGGTAGACACTGGTGCTTCTCGCCATGTCTGCTATGATCGTGGCATGTTCTCTACATACACGGCTGCTGAAAATCAGAAAGTGCTGTTGGGAGACTCTCACACCACTACAGTTGCGGGGATTGGAAACGTGGAAATCAAGTTCACCTCTGGAAAAACTGTAATTCTGAAAGATGTTATGCACACTCCAGAGATAAGAAAGAATCTGGTCTCTGGCTTCCTCCTTAATAAGGCTGGTTTCACTCAAGTTATTGGGGCTGATTTGTACACTCTTACTTATAAGGGAACTTTTGTGGGAAAGGGTTATGCTTGTGAGGGTATGTTTAAACTGAATGTTGAATCTAATAAAGTGACTTCTTCTGCTTATATGCTTTGTGATTTTAATATTTGGCATTCTAGATTGTGTCATGTTAATAAACGAATAATTCAAAACATGAGCACCCTAGATATGATACCTAAAATGACAGAATCTGAATCTGATAAATGTGAATTCTGTACACAAGCTAAAATCACAAAGAAACCTCACAAATCTGTTGATAGAGTTTCTGAACCCTTAGACTTGATTCATTCTGACATATGTGAACTTGATGGCACTTTAACTAGACAGGGACATCGTTATTTTATCACTTTTATTGATGACTGCTCTGATTTCACATATGTATATCTTATGAAAAATAAAAGTGATGCTTTTGACATGTTTAAAACATTCAAAACTGAGATTGAGAATCAAGCAAATAGAAAAATTAAGAGATTTCGTAGTGATAGAGGAACAGAATATGAATCTAATTCTATTCTGGATTTCTATAAACAACATGGTATAGTACATGAGAGAACTGCACCCTACTCACCTGAAATGAACGGTAAAGCAGAAAGGAAAAATAGGACCTTTACCGAGCTAGTAGTTGCCATTTTATTAAATTCTGGTGCAGCAAAACATTGGTGGGGGGATATTTTATTGACTGTATGCTACGTTCTGAATAGAATCCCTAAATCTAAGAATAAAATTTCACCTTATGAAATTTTAAAGAATCATAAACCCAATGTCTCATACTTTAGAACTTGGGGTTGTTTAGCATATGTTCGCATTCCAGACCCTAAGAGAATAAAATTGGCAAGTAGAGCATATGAATGTGCATTTATAGGCTATGCTATTAATAGCAAAGCATATAGATTTTATGACCTTAATGCACATAATATAATTGAATCAAATGATGCCGACTTTTATGAAACTAAATTTCCTTTCAAATTAAGGAATAGTGGGGGCACTTCAAATATGCCTATTAGAACAGAACTTAATGAAAATTCTGAAGCTGAACCTAGAAGAAGTAAAAGAGCAAGAACCATAAAAGACTTTGGTTCAGATTTTTGTGCCTTTACTATTGAGGAGGATCCTATAAACCTCCAAGAAGCCTTATCTTCTTTAGATGCCGATTTCTGGCAAGAGGCTATAAACGATGAGATGGATTCTTTAGAATCCAATAAGACTTGGCACTTGGTAGATTTACCCCCTGGTTGTAAGTCTATAGGCTGTAAATGGGTACTTAAAAAGAAATTAAAACCTGATGGCACTATAGATAAATATAAAGCACGACTAGTAGCTAAAGGTTTTAAACAAAAGGAAAATATAGACTTCTTTGACACTTTTTCACCTGTAACTAGAATAACATCCATTCGGGTATTAATCTCACTTGCTTCCATTCATAATTTACTTATACACCAAATGGATGTTAAAACTGCTTTTTTGAACGGTGAATTAGACGAAGAAATTTATATGGACCAGCCTGAAGGATTTGTAGTACATGGTCAAGAACATAAAGTATGTAAATTGGATAAATCATTATATGGTTTAAAACAAGCACCTAAACAATGGCATGAAAAATTTGATAACTTAATCATTTCAAATGGTTTTAAAGTTAATGAAAGTGACAAATGCATTTATTACAAATCTGAGAATGACATTTGCACTATTATATGCCTTTATGTAGATGACCTACTCATTTTTGGGTCAAATATTCATGCCATAAACTCAGTCAAATCCTTATTAAGTGTCAATTTTGATATGAAAGATCTAGGTGAAGCGAGTGTAATCCTTGGTATTAAGATTACTAGATCAGAAAAGGGAATTTCTTTGGACCAATCTCATTACATTGAGAAGATACTAAAGAAATATAATTACTTTGACTGTAAACCTGCAAGTACGCCATATGATCACAGTGTAAAGTTATTTAAGAACACTGGTGAAGGTGTAAGACAGTCTGATTATGCGAGCATCATTGGCAGCCTTCGGTATGCCACTGATTGTACTAGACCCGACATTGCCTATGTCGTGGGATTATTGTGCAGGTTTACCAGTAGACCTAGTATAGAGCACTGGCAAGCTATTGAAAGGGTAATGAGATACCTTAAACGAACCATGAACCTTGGATTACATTATGAAAGGTTTCCAGCTGTACTTGAAGGGTATTCTGATGCAGACTGGAATACCTTAACTGATGATTCTAAAGCGACCAGTGGCTACATATTTAGCATCGCTGGAGGAGCTGTTTCTTGGAAATCCAAGAAACAGACTATTTTGGCTCAGTCTACTATGGAGTCTGAGATGATAGCACTAGCTACAGCTAGTGAAGAGGCAGAATATTTGAGAAATCTGCTAGCTGAGATTCCCTTATGGGAAAAACCGATACCAGCAGTGTTGATACATTGCGATAGTACCGCGGCTATTGCAAAAGTTCAGAACCGTTACTATAACGGTAAGAGACGACAAATACGTCGTAAGCACAGCACTGTTAGAGAACTACTTTCCACAGGTACCGTTAGAGTGGATTACGTACGTAGTGAGGAAAATTTGGCAGATCCTTTGACGAAAGGACTGTCCAGAGAGAAAGTCCATAACTCTTCTAAAAGAATGGGACTATTGCCCTTAGATTGTTGAGTCACGCACAATGGTAACCCGACCTAAATGACTGGAGATCCCAAGAACTAGGTTCAATGGGTAATAACAAGTTGTGTAGTGATATGAGTTGAACATGCTATTTAATAAACCAAGAAGCATGTATTCCTGAAGTGATTAGAGGATGAGTTAATAGAAACTCTTAATGAGATCTATACTCTATTTGGAGTGGAGTACCTACCTTCAGGAGTGCTCTTGATAGACTCACCTTTGTGAATGTGGAAATGTGGCCGTTTCCTATGGAGTTTGGGCAAAACTTCTAGAGCATTCACTAAACTGGGATAGACGTGCAGGGCCATAAATGCACGGGCTTATCTGATTGCACTATAGAAAAGGTTGTGTGTGGTTTGATGTCAGGAATAGAGTTCAAGACTACGTATCACTCTAGTAAAAACTGAATCTTACTCACTATGCAAAGGTTCAAGTCCTTGGACACCTTTGTTTATGCACAATCTTATGTTTTTTTTTAAGAAACTGCTCTAAAATATTTTTAAAAATTCAAGTGGGGGATTGTTGGAAATGTTTACAAACATTATGTGAATTATTAAAAATGATTGAATAAGTGTATGAATGGCTCCTATGTTTGAGTAGTCCCACATCATGGGATTATAGGGAAGAGGCAAGGATTTATACTTGTTTCTAAGAAGTCATGTTGGGGCCTTGGGCTCCCAATACATGCATTGTTGTGAGGAGGGAGACCATGCATCATGACCACCACACACGCGCGCGCGACCGACCGACTCGACTCGACCCGGCCCGGCCCGGTTCGGTTCGGTTCGGTTCGGGCTTGGGCTTGGGCTTGGGCTTTGTGGTGTAGGCACTTATATTTTTGGACCATAAAACTTAGTTGTTTTCGAACCGTTTTTTTTATGGAAAAATTATTTTGCGCACCGATATTTATTCTGCAACGGAAAAGTTTTGCAACGGTAAAATAATTAATCCCCCCCGAAATTTTAGCAGATCCGATATTTTCTCCCAAAACCTAATTCTCGCTCTATATATACTATTTTATCAGAGACGAGAAAAACACCGAATTTTATATTCTCTTCTTCTCAGCCGCCATTAAAACTTCTAAGAAATTTCGAGCAGTATTTTTTCCGAAAGTGCAAATCTGCACTGATTTGTTTGTGCAAGCGAATCAGTTACTATTTTAGAGGCTGTTTTATCCTAGAGGCGGCGGCGAAGGAACGAATTGGTTTGCACCTCTGACCAAATCGCCGAATCGTCTTCAAGAAAGCGACCTAGTCCGCGACTCAGCCATTGTTTTCCAACAATTTGAAGACGAACTGAAACAATGGCCTCCAACTCAACCATGGACGATTCTGCTCCTCCCTCTGCTTTTCACGGCCCTCTGGTGACTGCTGCTCCTTTCAAGTTCGAAGGTCTGCATTTCAAGCGCTGGCGTCAGAAGATGGAGTTCTTCCTCACGATCAGGAAGGTGGTGGCTGCTCTGACTGCTGAAAAACCGCAGCTACCAGACAAGCCTGACGAGACTGATGCAGCAAAGATGGCATCATGGACTGAACAGTCAAAGCAACTGCAGACCTGGACTGAACAGGATTACTTATGCAAGAATTTCATACTGAATGGACTGAGCGATGATCTGTATGATTATTATAACTCAGATGAAAAGACGGCAAAGGAGATCTGGGAAGCACTAAAGAAGAAATATGACACAGAGGAGGCAGGGGCAAAGAAATACGCTGTAAGTCGCTACCTAAAGTACCAGATGACTGATGATAGATCGGTAGAGATGCAGTCTCATGAGCTTCAGAAAATAGCTCATGAGATCATCTCCGAAGGTATGGTCTTGGACGAACAATTTCAAATTGCTGTTATCATTGACAAATTACCCCCTAGCTGGAAAGATTTTAAGAACACTTTGCGACATAAGACTAAGGAATTTTCCTTAGAGAGTTTGATTACACGCCTCCGTATTGAGGAGGAAGCACGCAAGCAAGACCAGAAAGAAGAGGTGCTGATTGTGAATAACAGCAGTACTAAGAAGACCACTCCCGCTGTTCTGAAACCAAATCAGAAATCTTTTAAGAATCAGAACAGGCGCAACAAACAGAATGGGAATCCGCAAGGAAACCCAAAAGGACAGCAGAAACCAGCCCAAAAGAATGACTCTGGACAGTTGTTTCTTTGTTACAACTGTGGAAAACCAGGGCATATGGCACGAAAGTGCCGGAACAGGCCAAGCTCTGCACCGCAGGCTAACCTGACTGAGGAGCCTCTTACGGCTATGATTACTGAGATTCACCTTGTTGGTGGATCAGAGGGTTGGTGGGTAGACACTGGTGCTTCTCGCCATGTCTGCTATGATCGTGGCATGTTCTCTACATACACGGCTGCTGAAAATCAGAAAGTGCTGTTGGGAGACTCTCACACCACTACAGTTGCGGGGATTGGAAACGTGGAACTCAAGTTCACCTCTGGAAAAACTGTAATTCTGAAAGATGTTATGCACACTCCAGAGATAAGAAAGAATCTGGTCTCTGGCTTCCTCCTTAATAAGGCTGGTTTCACTCAAGTTATTGGGGCTGATTTGTACACTCTTACTTATAAGGGAACTTTTGTGGGAAAGGGTTATGCTTGTGAGGGTATGTTTAAACTGAATGTTGAATCTAATAAAGTGACTTCTTCTGCTTATATGCTTTGTGATTTTAATATTTGGCATTCTAGATTGTGTCATGTTAATAAACGAATAATTCAAAACATGAGCACCCTACATATGATACCTAAAATGACAGAATCTGAATCTGATAAATGTGAATTCTGTACACAAGCTAAAATCACAAAGAAACCTCACAAATCTGTTGATAGAGTTTCTGAACCCTTAGACTTGATTCATTCTGACATATGTGAACTTGATGGCACTTTAACTAGACAGGGACATCGTTATTTTATCACTTTTATTGATGACTGCTCTGATTTCACATATGTATATCTTATGAAAAATAAAAGTGATGCTTTTGACATGTTTAAAACATTCAAAACTGAGATTGAGAATCAAGCAAATAGAAAAATTAAGAGATTTCGTAGTGATAGAGGAACAGAATATGAATCTAATTCTATTCTGGATTTCTATAAACAACATGGTATAGTACATGAGAGAACTGCACCCTACTCACCTGAAATGAACGGTAAAGCAGAAAGGAAAAATAGGACCTTTACTGAGCTAGTAGTTGCCATTTTATTAAATTCTGGTGCAGCAAAACATTGGTGGGGGGATATTTTATTGACTGTATGCTACGTTCTGAATAGAATCCCTAAATCTAAGAATAAAATTTCACCTTATGAAATTTTAAAGAATCATAAACCCAATGTCTCATACTTTAGAACTTGGGGTTGTTTAGCATATGTTCGCATTCCAGACCCTAAGAGAATAAAATTGGCAAGTAGAGCATATGAATGTGCATTTATAGGCTATGCTATTAATAGCAAAGCATATAGATTTTATGACCTTAATGCACATAATATAATTGAATCAAATGATGCCGACTTTTATGAAACTAAATTTCCTTTCAAATTAAGGAATAGTGGGGGCACTTCAAATATGCCTATTAGAACAGAACTTAATGAAAATTCTGAAGCTGAACCTAGAAGAAGTAAAAGAGCAAGAACCATAAAAGACTTTGGTTCAGATTTTTGTGCCTTTACTATTGAGGAGGATCCTATAAACCTCCAAGAAGCCTTATCTTCTTTAGATGCCGATTTCTGGCAAGAGGCTATAAACGATGAGATGGATTCTTTAGAATCCAATAAGACTTGGCACTTGGTAGATTTACCCCCTGGTTGTAAGTCTATAGGCTGTAAATGGGTACTTAAAAAGAAATTAAAACCTGATGGCACTATAGATAAATATAAAGCACGACTAGTAGCTAAAGGTTTTAAACAAAAGGAAAATATAGACTTCTTTGACACTTTTTCACCTGTAACTAGAATAACATCCATTCGGGTATTAATCTCACTTGCTTCCATTCATAATTTACTTATACACCAAATGGATGTTAAAACTGCTTTTTTGAACGGTGAATTAGACGAAGAAATTTATATGGACCAGCCTGAAGGATTTGTAGTACATGGTCAAGAACATAAAGTATGTAAATTGGATAAATCATTATATGGTTTAAAACAAGCACCTAAACAATGGCATGAAAAATTTGATAACTTAATCATTTCAAATGGTTTTAAAGTTAATGAAAGTGACAAATGCATTTATTACAAATCTGAGAATGACATTTGCACTATTATATGCCTTTATGTAGATGACCTACTCATTTTTGGGTCAAATATTCATGCCATAAACTCAGTCAAATCCTTATTAAGTGTCAATTTTGATATGAAAGATCTAGGTGAAGCGAGTGTAATCCTTGGTATTAAGATTACTAGATCAGAAAAGGAAATTTCTTTGGACCAATCTCATTACATTGAGAAGATACTAAAGAAATATAATTACTTTGACTGTAAACCTGCAAGTACGCCATATGATCACAGTGTAAAGTTATTTAAGAACACTGGTGAAGGTGTAAGACAGTCTGATTATGCGAGCATCATTGGCAGCCTTCGGTATGCCACTGATTGTACTAGACCCGACATTGCCTATGTCGTGGGATTATTGTGCAGGTTTACCAGTAGACCTAGTATAGAGCACTGGCAAGCTATTGAAAGGGTAATGAGATACCTTAAACGAACCATGAACCTTGGATTACATTATGAAAGGTTTCCAGCTGTACTTGAAGGGTATTCTGATGCAGACTGGAATACCTTATCTGATGATTCTAAAGCGACCAGTGGCTACATATTTAGCATCGCTGGAGGAGCTGTTTCTTGGAAATCCAAGAAACAGACTATTTTGGCTCAGTCTACTATGGAGTCTGAGATGATAGCACTAGCTACAGCTAGTGAAGAGGCAGAATATTTGAGAAATCTGCTAGCTGAGATTCCCTTATGGGAAAAACCGATACCAGCAGTGTTGATACATTGCGATAGTACCGCGGCTATTGCAAAAGTTCAGAACCGTTACTATAACGGTAAGAGACGACAAATACGTCGTAAGCACAGCACTGTTAGAGAACTACTTTCCACAGGTACCGTTAGAGTGGATTACGTACGTAGTGAGGAAAATTTGGCAGATCCTTTGACGAAAGGACTGTCCAGAGAGAAAGTCCATAACTCTTCTAAAAGAATGGGACTATTGCCCTTAGATTGTTGAGTCACGCACAATGGTAACCCGACCTAAATGACTGGAGATCCCAAGAACTAGGTTCAATGGGTAATAACAAGTTGTGTAGTGATATGAGTTGAACATGCTATTTAATAAACCAAGAAGCATGTATTCCTGAAGTGATTAGAGGATGAGTTAATAGAAACTCTTAATGAGATCTATACTCTATTTGGAGTGGAGTACCTACCTTCAGGAGTGCTCTTGATAGACTCACCTTTGTGAATGTGGAAATGTGGCCGTTTCCTATGGAGTTTGGGCAAAACTTCTAGAGCATTCACTAAACTGGGATAGACGTGCAGGGCCATAAATGCACGGGCTTATCTGATTGCACTATAGAAAAGGTTGTGTGTGGTTTGATGTCAGGAATAGAGTTCAAGACTACGTGTCACTCTAGTAAAAACTGAATCTTACTCACTATGCAAAGGTTCAAGTCCTTGGACACCTTTGTTTATGCACAATCTTATGTTTTTTTTTAAGAAACTGCTCTAAAATATTTTTAAAAATTCAAGTGGGGGATTGTTGGAAATGTTTACAAACATTATGTGAATTATTAAAAATGATTGAATAAGTGTATGAATGGCTCCTATGTTTGAGTAGTCCCACATCATGGGATTATAGGGAAGAGGCAAGGATTTATACTTGTTTCTAAGAAGTCATGTTGGGGCCTTGGGCTCCCAATACATGCATTGTTGTGAGGAGGGAGACCATGCATCATGACCACCACACACGCGCGCGCGACCGACCGACTCGACTCGACCCGACCCGGCCCGGCCCGGTTCGGTTCGGTTCGGTTCGGGCTTGGGCTTGGGCTTGGGCTTTGTGGTGTAGGCACTTATATTTTTGGACCATAAAACTTAGTTGTTTTCGAACCGTTTTTTTTATGGAAAAATTATTTTGCGCACCGATATTTATTCTGCAACGGAAAAGTTTTGCAACGGTAAAATAATTAATCCCCCCCGAAATTTTAGCAGATCCGATATTTTCTCCCAAAACCTAATTCTCGCTCTATATATACTATTTTATCAGAGACGAGAAAAACACCGAATTTTATATTCTCTTCTTCTCAGCCGCCATTAAAACTTCTAAGAAATTTCGAGCAGTATTTTTTCCGAAAGTGCAAATCTGCACTGATTTGTTTGTGCAAGCGAATCAGTTACTATTTTAGAGGCTGTTTTATCCTAGAGGCGGCGGCGAAGGAACGAATTGGTTTGCACCTCTGACCAAATCGCCGAATCGTCTTCAAGAAAGCGACCTAGTCCGCGACTCAGCCATTGTTTTCCAACAATTTGAAGACGAACTGAAACAATGGCCTCCAACTCAACCATGGACGATTCTGCTCCTCCCTCTGCTTTTCACGGCCCTCTGGTGACTGCTGCTCCTTTCAAGTTCGAAGGTCTGCATTTCAAGCGCTGGCGTCAGAAGATGGAGTTCTTCCTCACGATCAGGAAGGTGGTGGCTGCTCTGACTGCTGAAAAACCGCAGCTACCAGACAAGCCTGACGAGACTGATGCAGCAAAGATGGCATCATGGACTGAACAGTCAAAGCAACTGCAGACCTGGACTGAACAGGATTACTTATGCAAGAATTTCATACTGAATGGACTGAGCGATGATCTGTATGATTATTATAACTCAGATGAAAAGACGGCAAAGGAGATCTGGGAAGCACTAAAGAAGAAATATGACACAGAGGAGGCAGGGGCAAAGAAATACGCTGTAAGTCGCTACCTAAAGTACCAGATGACTGATGATAGATCGGTAGAGATGCAGTCTCATGAGCTTCAGAAAATAGCTCATGAGATCATCTCCGAAGGTATGGTCTTGGACGAACAATTTCAAATTGCTGTTATCATTGACAAATTACCCCCTAGCTGGAAAGATTTTAAGAACACTTTGCGACATAAGACTAAGGAATTTTCCTTAGAGAGTTTGATTACACGCCTCCGTATTGAGGAGGAAGCACGCAAGCAAGACCAGAAAGAAGAGGTGCTGATTGTGAATAACAGCAGTACTAAGAAGACCACTCCCGCTGTTCTGAAACCAAATCAGAAATCTTTTAAGAATCAGAACAGGCGCAACAAACAGAATGGGAATCCGCAAGGAAACCCAAAAGGACAGCAGAAACCAGCCCAAAAGAATGACTCTGGACAGTTGTTTCTTTGTTACAACTGTGGAAAACCAGGGCATATGGCACGAAAGTGCCGGAACAGGCCAAGCTCTGCACCGCAGGCTAACCTGACTGAGGAGCCTCTTACGGCTATGATTACTGAGATTCACCTTGTTGGTGGATCAGAGGGTTGGTGGGTAGACACTGGTGCTTCTCGCCATGTCTGCTATGATCGTGGCATGTTCTCTACATACACGGCTGCTGAAAATCAGAAAGTGCTGTTGGGAGACTCTCACACCACTACAGTTGCGGGGATTGGAAACGTGGAACTCAAGTTCACCTCTGGAAAAACTGTAATTCTGAAAGATGTTATGCACACTCCAGAGATAAGAAAGAATCTGGTCTCTGGCTTCCTCCTTAATAAGGCTGGTTTCACTCAAGTTATTGGGGCTGATTTGTACACTCTTACTTATAAGGGAACTTTTGTGGGAAAGGGTTATGCTTGTGAGGGTATGTTTAAACTGAATGTTGAATCTAATAAAGTGACTTCTTCTGCTTATATGCTTTGTGATTTTAATATTTGGCATTCTAGATTGTGTCATGTTAATAAACGAATAATTCAAAACATGAGCACCCTAGATATGATACCTAAAATGACAGAATCTGAATCTGATAAATGTGAATTCTGTACACAAGCTAAAATCACAAAGAAACCTCACAAATCTGTTGATAGAGTTTCTGAACCCTTAGACTTGATTCATTCTGACATATGTGAACTTGATGGCACTTTAACTAGACAGGGACATCGTTATTTTATCACTTTTATTGATGACTGCTCTGATTTCACATATGTATATCTTATGAAAAATAAAAGTGATGCTTTTGACATGTTTAAAACATTCAAAACTGAGATTGAGAATCAAGCAAATAGAAAAATTAAGAGATTTCGTAGTGATAGAGGAACAGAATATGAATCTAATTCTATTCTGGATTTCTATAAACAACATGGTATAGTACATGAGAGAACTGCACCCTACTCACCTGAAATGAACGGTAAAGCAGAAAGGAAAAATAGGACCTTTACCGAGCTAGTAGTTGCCATTTTATTAAATTCTGGTGCAGCAAAACATTGGTGGGGGGATATTTTATTGACTGTATGCTACGTTCTGAATAGAATCCCTAAATCTAAGAATAAAATTTCACCTTATGAAATTTTAAAGAATCATAAACCCAATGTCTCATACTTTAGAACTTGGGGTTGTTTAGCATATGTTCGCATTCCAGACCCTAAGAGAATAAAATTGGCAAGTAGAGCATATGAATGTGCATTTATAGGCTATGCTATTAATAGCAAAGCATATAGATTTTATGACCTTAATGCACATAATATAATTGAATCAAATGATGCCGACTTTTATGAAACTAAATTTCCTTTCAAATTAAGGAATAGTGGGGGCACTTCAAATATGCCTATTAGAACAGAACTTAATGAAAATTCTGAAGCTGAACCTAGAAGAAGTAAAAGAGCAAGAACCATAAAAGACTTTGGTTCAGATTTTTGTGCCTTTACTATTGAGGAGGATCCTATAAACCTCCAAGAAGCCTTATCTTCTTTAGATGCCGATTTCTGGCAAGAGGCTATAAACGATGAGATGGATTCTTTAGAATCCAATAAGACTTGGCACTTGGTAGATTTACCCCCTGGTTGTAAGTCTATAGGCTGTAAATGGGTACTTAAAAAGAAATTAAAACCTGATGGCACTATAGATAAATATAAAGCACGACTAGTAGCTAAAGGTTTTAAACAAAAGGAAAATATAGACTTCTTTGACACTTTTTCACCTGTAACTAGAATAACATCCATTCGGGTATTAATCTCACTTGCTTCCATTCATAATTTACTTATACACCAAATGGATGTTAAAACTGCTTTTTTGAACGGTGAATTAGACGAAGAAATTTATATGGACCAGCCTGAAGGATTTGTAGTACATGGTCAAGAACATAAAGTATGTAAATTGGATAAATCATTATATGGTTTAAAACAAGCACCTAAACAATGGCATGAAAAATTTGATAACTTAATCATTTCAAATGGTTTTAAAGTTAATGAAAGTGACAAATGCATTTATTACAAATCTGAGAATGACATTTGCACTATTATATGCCTTTATGTAGATGACCTACTCATTTTTGGGTCAAATATTCATGCCATAAACTCAGTCAAATCCTTATTAAGTGTCAATTTTGATATGAAAGATCTAGGTGAAGCGAGTGTAATCCTTGGTATTAAGATTACTAGATCAGAAAAGGAAATTTCTTTGGACCAATCTCATTACATTGAGAAGATACTAAAGAAATATAATTACTTTGACTGTAAACCTGCAAGTACGCCATATGATCACAGTGTAAAGTTATTTAAGAACACTGGTGAAGGTGTAAGACAGTCTGATTATGCGAGCATCATTGGCAGCCTTCGGTATGCCACTGATTGTACTAGACCCGACATTGCCTATGTCGTGGGATTATTGTGCAGGTTTACCAGTAGACCTAGTATAGAGCACTGGCAAGCTATTGAAAGGGTAATGAGATACCTTAAACGAACCATGAACCTTGGATTACATTATGAAAGGTTTCCAGCTGTACTTGAAGGGTATTCTGATGCAGACTGGAATACCTTATCTGATGATTCTAAAGCGACCAGTGGCTACATATTTAGCATCGCTGGAGGAGCTGTTTCTTGGAAATCCAAGAAACAGACTATTTTGGCTCAGTCTACTATGGAGTCTGAGATGATAGCACTAGCTACAGCTAGTGAAGAGGCAGAATATTTGAGAAATCTGCTAGCTGAGATTCCCTTATGGGAAAAACCGATACCAGCAGTGTTGATACATTGCGATAGTACCGCGGCTATTGCAAAAGTTCAGAACCGTTACTATAACGGTAAGAGACGACAAATACGTCGTAAGCACAGCACTGTTAGAGAACTACTTTCCACAGGTACCGTTAGAGTGGATTACGTACGTAGTGAGGAAAATTTGGCAGATCCTTTGACGAAAGGACTGTCCAGAGAGAAAGTCCATAACTCTTCTAAAAGAATGGGACTATTGCCCTTAGATTGTTGAGTCACGCACAATGGTAACCCGACCTAAATGACTGGAGATCCCAAGAACTAGGTTCAATGGGTAATAACAAGTTGTGTAGTGATATGAGTTGAACATGCTATTTAATAAACCAAGAAGCATGTATTCCTGAAGTGATTAGAGGATGAGTTAATAGAAACTCTTAATGAGATCTATACTCTATTTGGAGTGGAGTACCTACCTTCAGGAGTGCTCTTGATAGACTCACCTTTGTGAATGTGGAAATGTGGCCGTTTCCTATGGAGTTTGGGCAAAACTTCTAGAGCATTCACTAAACTGGGATAGACGTGCAGGGCCATAAATGCACGGGCTTATCTGATTGCACTATAGAAAAGGTTGTGTGTGGTTTGATGTCAGGAATAGAGTTCAAGACTACGTGTCACTCTAGTAAAAACTGAATCTTACTCACTATGCAAAGGTTCAAGTCCTTGGACACCTTTGTTTATGCACAATCTTATGTTTTTTTTTAAGAAACTGCTCTAAAATATTTTTAAAAATTCAAGTGGGGGATTGTTGGAAATGTTTACAAACATTATGTGAATTATTAAAAATGATTGAATAAGTGTATGAATGGCTCCTATGTTTGAGTAGTCCCACATCATGGGATTATAGGGAAGAGGCAAGGATTTATACTTGTTTCTAAGAAGTCATGTTGGGGCCTTGGGCTCCCAATACATGCATTGTTGTGAGGAGGGAGACCATGCATCATGACCACCACACACGCGCGCGCGACCGACCGACTCGACTCGACCCGACCCGGCCCGGCCCGGTTCGGTTCGGTTCGGTTCGGGCTTGGGCTTGGGCTTTGTGGTGTAGGCACTTATATTTTTGGACCATAAAACTTAGTTGTTTTCGAACCGTTTTTTTTATGGAAAAATTATTTTGCGCACCGATATTTATTCTGCAACGGAAAAGTTTTGCAACGGTAAAATAATTAATCCCCCCCGAAATTTTAGCAGATCCGATATTTTCTCCCAAAACCTAATTCTCGCTCTATATATACTATTTTATCAGAGACGAGAAAAACACCGAATTTTATATTCTCTTCTTCTCAGCCGCCATTAAAACTTCTAAGAAATTTCGAGCAGTATTTTTTCCGAAAGTGCAAATCTGCACTGATTTGTTTGTGCAAGCGAATCAGTTACTATTTTAGAGGCTGTTTTATCCTAGAGGCGGCGGCGAAGGAACGAATTGGTTTGCACCTCTGACCAAATCGCCGAATCGTCTTCAAGAAAGCGACCTAGTCCGCGACTCAGCCATTGTTTTCCAACAATTTGAAGACGAACTGAAACAATGGCCTCCAACTCAACCATGGACGATTCTGCTCCTCCCTCTGCTTTTCACGGCCCTCTGGTGACTGCTGCTCCTTTCAAGTTCGAAGGTCTGCATTTCAAGCGCTGGCGTCAGAAGATGGAGTTCTTCCTCACGATCAGGAAGGTGGTGGCTGCTCTGACTGCTGAAAAACCGCAGCTACCAGACAAGCCTGACGAGACTGATGCAGCAAAGATGGCATCATGGACTGAACAGTCAAAGCAACTGCAGACCTGGACTGAACAGGATTACTTATGCAAGAATTTCATACTGAATGGACTGAGCGATGATCTGTATGATTATTATAACTCAGATGAAAAGACGGCAAAGGAGATCTGGGAAGCACTAAAGAAGAAATATGACACAGAGGAGGCAGGGGCAAAGAAATACGCTGTAAGTCGCTACCTAAAGTACCAGATGACTGATGATAGATCGGTAGAGATGCAGTCTCATGAGCTTCAGAAAATAGCTCATGAGATCATCTCCGAAGGTATGGTCTTGGACGAACAATTTCAAATTGCTGTTATCATTGACAAATTACCCCCTAGCTGGAAAGATTTTAAGAACACTTTGCGACATAAGACTAAGGAATTTTCCTTAGAGAGTTTGATTACACGCCTCCGTATTGAGGAGGAAGCACGCAAGCAAGACCAGAAAGAAGAGGTGCTGATTGTGAATAACAGCAGTACTAAGAAGACCACTCCCGCTGTTCTGAAACCAAATCAGAAATCTTTTAAGAATCAGAACAGGCGCAACAAACAGAATGGGAATCCGCAAGGAAACCCAAAAGGACAGCAGAAACCAGCCCAAAAGAATGACTCTGGACAGTTGTTTCTTTGTTACAACTGTGGAAAACCAGGGCATATGGCACGAAAGTGCCGGAACAGGCCAAGCTCTGCACCGCAGGCTAACCTGACTGAGGAGCCTCTTACGGCTATGATTACTGAGATTCACCTTGTTGGTGGATCAGAGGGTTGGTGGGTAGACACTGGTGCTTCTCGCCATGTCTGCTATGATCGTGGTATGTTCTCTACATACACGGCTGCTGAAAATCAGAAAGTGCTGTTGGGAGACTCTCACACCACTACAGTTGCGGGGATTGGAAACGTGGAACTCAAGTTCACCTCTGGAAAAACTGTAATTCTGAAAGATGTTATGCACACTCCAGAGATAAGAAAGAATCTGGTCTCTGGCTTCCTCCTTAATAAGGCTGGTTTCACTCAAGTTATTGGGGCTGATTTGTACACTCTTACTTATAAGGGAACTTTTGTGGGAAAGGGTTATGCTTGTGAGGGTATGTTTAAACTGAATGTTGAATCTAATAAAGTGACTTCTTCTGCTTATATGCTTTGTGATTTTAATATTTGGCATTCTAGATTGTGTCATGTTAATAAACGAATAATTCAAAACATGAGCACCCTAGATATGATACCTAAAATGACAGAATCTGAATCTGATAAATGTGAATTCTGTACACAAGCTAAAATCACAAAGAAACCTCACAAATCTGTTGATAGAGTTTCTGAACCCTTAGACTTGATTCATTCTGACATATGTGAACTTGATGGCACTTTAACTAGACAGGGACATCGTTATTTTATCACTTTTATTGATGACTGCTCTGATTTCACATATGTATATCTTATGAAAAATAAAAGTGATGCTTTTGACATGTTTAAAACATTCAAAACTGAGATTGAGAATCAAGCAAATAGAAAAATTAAGAGATTTCGTAGTGATAGAGGAACAGAATATGAATCTAATTCTATTCTGGATTTCTATAAACAACATGGTATAGTACATGAGAGAACTGCACCCTACTCACCTGAAATGAACGGTAAAGCAGAAAGGAAAAATAGGACCTTTACCGAGCTAGTAGTTGCCATTTTATTAAATTCTGGTGCAGCAAAACATTGGTGGGGGGATATTTTATTGACTGTATGCTACGTTCTGAATAGAATCCCTAAATCTAAGAATAAAATTTCACCTTATGAAATTTTAAAGAATCATAAACCCAATGTCTCATACTTTAGAACTTGGGGTTGTTTAGCATATGTTCGCATTCCAGACCCTAAGAGAATAAAATTGGCAAGTAGAGCATATGAATGTGCATTTATAGGCTATGCTATTAATAGCAAAGCATATAGATTTTATGACCTTAATGCACATAATATAATTGAATCAAATGATGCCGACTTTTATGAAACTAAATTTCCTTTCAAATTAAGGAATAGTGGGGGCACTTCAAATATGCCTATTAGAACAGAACTTAATGAAAATTCTGAAGCTGAACCTAGAAGAAGTAAAAGAGCAAGAACCATAAAAGACTTTGGTTCAGATTTTTGTGCCTTTACTATTGAGGAGGATCCTATAAACCTCCAAGAAGCCTTATCTTCTTTAGATGCCGATTTCTGGCAAGAGGCTATAAACGATGAGATGGATTCTTTAGAATCCAATAAGACTTGGCACTTGGTAGATTTACCCCCTGGTTGTAAGTCTATAGGCTGTAAATGGGTACTTAAAAAGAAATTAAAACCTGATGGCACTATAGATAAATATAAAGCACGACTAGTAGCTAAAGGTTTTAAACAAAAGGAAAATATAGACTTCTTTGACACTTTTTCACCTGTAACTAGAATAACATCCATTCGGGTATTAATCTCACTTGCTTCCATTCATAATTTACTTATACACCAAATGGATGTTAAAACTGCTTTTTTGAACGGTGAATTAGACGAAGAAATTTATATGGACCAGCCTGAAGGATTTGTAGTACATGGTCAAGAACATAAAGTATGTAAATTGGATAAATCATTATATGGTTTAAAACAAGCACCTAAACAATGGCATGAAAAATTTGATAACTTAATCATTTCAAATGGTTTTAAAGTTAATGAAAGTGACAAATGCATTTATTACAAATCTGAGAATGACATTTGCACTATTATATGCCTTTATGTAGATGACCTACTCATTTTTGGGTCAAATATTCATGCCATAAACTCAGTCAAATCCTTATTAAGTGTCAATTTTGATATGAAAGATCTAGGTGAAGCGAGTGTAATCCTTGGTATTAAGATTACTAGATCAGAAAAGGGAATTTCTTTGGACCAATCTCATTACATTGAGAAGATACTAAAGAAATATAATTACTTTGACTGTAAACCTGCAAGTACGCCATATGATCACAGTGTAAAGTTATTTAAGAACACTGGTGAAGGTGTAAGACAGTCTGATTATGCGAGCATCATTGGCAGCCTTCGGTATTCCACTGATTGTACTAGACCCGACATTGCCTATGTCGTGGGATTATTGTGCAGGTTTACCAGTAGACCTAGTATAGAGCACTGGCAAGCTATTGAAAGGGTAATGAGATACCTTAAACGAACCATGAACCTTGGATTACATTATGAAAGGTTTCCAGCTGTACTTGAAGGGTATTCTGATGCAGACTGGAATACCTTATCTGATGATTCTAAAGCGACCAGTGGCTACATATTTAGCATCGCTGGAGGAGCTGTTTCTTGGAAATCCAAGAAACAGACTATTTTGGCTCAGTCTACTATGGAGTCTGAGATGATAGCACTAGCTACAGCTAGTGAAGAGGCAGAATATTTGAGAAATCTGCTAGCTGAGATTCCCTTATGGGAAAAACCGATACCAGCAGTGTTGATACATTGCGATAGTACCGCGGCTATTGCAAAAGTTCAGAACCGTTACTATAACGGTAAGAGACGACAAATACGTCGTAAGCACAGCACTGTTAGAGAACTACTTTCCACAGGTACCGTTAGAGTGGATTACGTACGTAGTGAGGAAAATTTGGCAGATCCTTTGACGAAAGGACTGTCCAGAGAGAAAGTCCATAACTCTTCTAAAAGAATGGGACTATTGCCCTTAGATTGTTGAGTCACGCACAATGGTAACCCGACCTAAATGACTGGAGATCCCAAGAACTAGGTTCAATGGGTAATAACAAGTTGTGTAGTGATATGAGTTGAACATGCTATTTAATAAACCAAGAAGCATGTATTCCTGAAGTGATTAGAGGATGAGTTAATAGAAACTCTTAATGAGATCTATACTCTATTTGGAGTGGAGTACCTACCTTCAGGAGTGCTCTTGATAGACTCACCTTTGTGAATGTGGAAATGTGGCCGTTTCCTATGGAGTTTGGGCAAAACTTCTAGAGCATTCACTAAACTGGGATAGACGTGCAGGGCCATAAATGCACGGGCTTATCTGATTGCACTATAGAAAAGGTTGTGTGTGGTTTGATGTCAGGAATAGAGTTCAAGACTACGTGTCACTCTAGTAAAAACTGAATCTTACTCACTATGCAAAGGTTCAAGTCCTTGGACACCTTTGTTTATGCACAATCTTATGTTTTTTTTTAAGAAACTGCTCTAAAATATTTTTAAAAATTCAAGTGGGGGATTGTTGGAAATGTTTACAAACATTATGTGAATTATTAAAAATGATTGAATAAGTGTATGAATGGCTCCTATGTTTGAGTAGTCCCACATCATGGGATTATAGGGAAGAGGCAAGGATTTATACTTGTTTCTAAGAAGTCATGTTGGGGCCTTGGGCTCCCAATACATGCATTGTTGTGAGGAGGGAGACCATGCATCATGACCACCACACACGCGCGCGCGACCGACCGACTCGACTCGACCCGACCCGGCCCGGCCCGGTTCGGTTCGGTTCGGTTCGGGCTTGGGCTTGGGCTTGGGCTTTGTGGTGTAGGCACTTATATTTTTGGACCATAAAACTTAGTTGTTTTCGAACCATTTTTTTTATGGAAAAATTATTTTGCGCACCGATATTTATTCTGCAACGGAAAAGTTTTGCAACGGTAAAATAATTAATCCCCCCCGAAATTTTAGCAGATCCGATATTTTCTCCCAAAACCTAATTCTCGCTCTATATATACTATTTTATCAGAGACGAGAAAAACACCGAATTTTATATTCTCTTCTTCTCAGCCGCCATTAAAACTTCTAAGAAATTTCGAGCAGTATTTTTTCCGAAAGTGCAAATCTGCACTGATTTGTTTGTGCAAGCGAATCAGTTACTATTTTAGAGGCTGTTTTATCCTAGAGGCGGCGGCGAAGGAACGAATTGGTTTGCACCTCTGACCAAATCGCCGAATCGTCTTCAAGAAAGCGACCTAGTCCGCGACTCAGCCATTGTTTTCCAACAATTTGAAGACGAACTGAAACAATGGCCTCCAACTCAACCATGGACGATTCTGCTCCTCCCTCTGCTTTTCACGGCCCTCTGGTGACTGCTGCTCCTTTCAAGTTCGAAGGTCTGCATTTCAAGCGCTGGCGTCAGAAGATGGAGTTCTTCCTCACGATCAGGAAGGTGGTGGCTGCTCTGACTGCTGAAAAACCGCAGCTACCAGACAAGCCTGACGAGACTGATGCAGCAAAGATGGCATCATGGACTGAACAGTCAAAGCAACTGCAGACCTGGACTGAACAGGATTACTTATGCAAGAATTTCATACTGAATGGACTGAGCGATGATCTGTATGATTATTATAACTCAGATGAAAAGACGGCAAAGGAGATCTGGGAAGCACTAAAGAAGAAATATGACACAGAGGAGGCAGGGGCAAAGAAATACGCTGTAAGTCGCTACCTAAAGTACCAGATGACTGATGATAGATCGGTAGAGATGCAGTCTCATGAGCTTCAGAAAATAGCTCATGAGATCATCTCCGAAGGTATGGTCTTGGACGAACAATTTCAAATTGCTGTTATCATTGACAAATTACCCCCTAGCTGGAAAGATTTTAAGAACACTTTGCGACATAAGACTAAGGAATTTTCCTTAGAGAGTTTGATTACACGCCTCCGTATTGAGGAGGAAGCACGCAAGCAAGACCAGAAAGAAGAGGTGCTGATTGTGAATAACAGCAGTACTAAGAAGACCACTCCCGCTGTTCTGAAACCAAATCAGAAATCTTTTAAGAATCAGAACAGGCGCAACAAACAGAATGGGAATCCGCAAGGAAACCCAAAAGGACAGCAGAAACCAGCCCAAAAGAATGACTCTGGACAGTTGTTTCTTTGTTACAACTGTGGAAAACCAGGGCATATGGCACGAAAGTGCCGGAACAGGCCAAGCTCTGCACCGCAGGCTAACCTGACTGAGGAGCCTCTTACGGCTATGATTACTGAGATTCACCTTGTTGGTGGATCAGAGGGTTGGTGGGTAGACACTGGTGCTTCTCGCCATGTCTGCTATGATCGTGGCATGTTCTCTACATACACGGCTGCTGAAAATCAGAAAGTGCTGTTGGGAGACTCTCACACCACTACAGTTGCGGGGATTGGAAACGTGGAACTCAAGTTCACCTCTGGAAAAACTGTAATTCTGAAAGATGTTATGCACACTCCAGAGATAAGAAAGAATCTGGTCTCTGGCTTCCTCCTTAATAAGGCTGGTTTCACTCAAGTTATTGGGGCTGATTTGTACACTCTTACTTATAAGGGAACTTTTGTGGGAAAGGGTTATGCTTGTGAGGGTATGTTTAAACTGAATGTTGAATCTAATAAAGTGACTTCTTCTGCTTATATGCTTTGTGATTTTAATATTTGGCATTCTAGATTGTGTCATGTTAATAAACGAATAATTCAAAACATGAGCACCCTAGATATGATACCTAAAATGACAGAATCTGAATCTGATAAATGTGAATTCTGTACACAAGCTAAAATCACAAAGAAACCTCACAAATCTGTTGATAGAGTTTCTGAACCCTTAGACTTGATTCATTCTGACATATGTGAACTTGATGGCACTTTAACTAGACAGGGACATCGTTATTTTATCACTTTTATTGATGACTGCTCTGATTTCACATATGTATATCTTATGAAAAATAAAAGTGATGCTTTTGACATGTTTAAAACATTCAAAACTGAGATTGAGAATCAAGCAAATAGAAAAATTAAGAGATTTCGTAGTGATAGAGGAACAGAATATGAATCTAATTCTATTCTGGATTTCTATAAACAACATGGTATAGTACATGAGAGAACTGCACCCTACTCACCTGAAATGAACGGTAAAGCAGAAAGGAAAAATAGGACCTTTACCGAGCTAGTAGTTGCCATTTTATTAAATTCTGGTGCAGCAAAACATTGGTGGGGGGATATTTTATTGACTGTATGCTACGTTCTGAATAGAATCCCTAAATCTAAGAATAAAATTTCACCTTATGAAATTTTAAAGAATCATAAACCCAATGTCTCATACTTTAGAACTTGGGGTTGTTTAGCATATGTTCGCATTCCAGACCCTAAGAGAATAAAATTGGCAAGTAGAGCATATGAATGTGCATTTATAGGCTATGCTATTAATAGCAAAGCATATAGATTTTATGACCTTAATGCACATAATATAATTGAATCAAATGATGCCGACTTTTATGAAACTAAATTTCCTTTCAAATTAAGGAATAGTGGGGGCACTTCAAATATGCCTATTAGAACAGAACTTAATGAAAATTCTGAAGCTGAACCTAGAAGAAGTAAAAGAGCAAGAACCATAAAAGACTTTGGTTCAGATTTTTGTGCCTTTACTATTGAGGAGGATCCTATAAACCTCCAAGAAGCCTTATCTTCTTTAGATGCCGATTTCTGGCAAGAGGCTATAAACGATGAGATGGATTCTTTAGAATCCAATAAGACTTGGCACTTGGTAGATTTACCCCCTGGTTGTAAGTCTATAGGCTGTAAATGGGTACTTAAAAAGAAATTAAAACCTGATGGCACTATAGATAAATATAAAGCACGACTAGTAGCTAAAGGTTTTAAACAAAAGGAAAATATAGACTTCTTTGACACTTTTTCACCTGTAACTAGAATAACATCCATTCGGGTATTAATCTCACTTGCTTCCATTCATAATTTACTTATACACCAAATGGATGTTAAAACTGCTTTTTTGAATGGTGAATTAGACGAAGAAATTTATATGGACCAGCCTGAAGGATTTGTAGTACATGGTCAAGAACATAAAGTATGTAAATTGGATAAATCATTATATGGTTTAAAACAAGCACCTAAACAATGGCATGAAAAATTTGATAACTTAATCATTTCAAATGGTTTTAAAGTTAATGAAAGTGACAAATGCATTTATTACAAATCTGAGAATGACATTTGCACTATTATATGCCTTTATGTAGATGACCTACTCATTTTTGGGTCAAATATTCATGCCATAAACTCAGTCAAATCCTTATTAAGTGTCAATTTTGATATGAAAGATCTAGGTGAAGCGAGTGTAATCCTTGGTATTAAGATTACTAGATCAGAAAAGGGAATTTCTTTGGACCAATCTCATTACATTGAGAAGATACTAAAGAAATATAATTACTTTGACTGTAAACCTGCAAGTACGCCATATGATCACAGTGTAAAGTTATTTAAGAACACTGGTGAAGGTGTAAGACAGTCTGATTATGCGAGCATCATTGGCAGCCTTCGGTATGCCACTGATTGTACTAGACCCGACATTGCCTATGTCGTGGGATTATTGTGCAGGTTTACCAGTAGACCTAGTATAGAGCACTGGCAAGCTATTGAAAGGGTAATGAGATACCTTAAACGAACCATGAACCTTGGATTACATTATGAAAGGTTTCCAGCTGTACTTGAAGGGTATTCTGATGCAGACTGGAATACCTTATCTGATGATTCTAAAGCGACCAGTGGCTACATATTTAGCATCGCTGGAGGAGCTGTTTCTTGGAAATCCAAGAAACAGACTATTTTGGCTCAGTCTACTATGGAGTCTGAGATGATAGCACTAGCTACAGCTAGTGAAGAGGCAGAATATTTGAGAAATCTGCTAGCTGAGATTCCCTTATGGGAAAAACTGATACCAGCAGTGTTGATACATTGCGATAGTACCGCGGCTATTGCAAAAGTTCAGAACCGTTACTATAACGGTAAGAGACGACAAATACGTCGTAAGCACAGCACTGTTAGAGAACTACTTTCCACAGGTACCGTTAGAGTGGATTACGTACGTAGTGAGGAAAATTTGGCAGATCCTTTGACGAAAGGACCGTCCAGAGAGAAAGTCCGTAACTCTTCTAAAAGAATGGGACTATTGCCCTTAGATTGTTGAGTCACGCACAATGGTAACCCGACCTAAATGACTGGAGATCCCAAGAACTAGGTTCAATGGGTAATAACAAGTTGTGTAGTGATATGAGTTGAACATGCTATTTAATAAACCAAGAAGCATGTATTCCTGAAGTGATTAGAGGATGAGTTAATAGAAACTCTTAATGAGATCTATACTCTATTTGGAGTGGAGTACCTACCTTCAGGAGTGCTCTTGATAGACTCACCTTTGTGAATGTGGAAATGTGGCCGTTTCCTATGGAGTTTGGGCAAAACTTCTAGAGCATTCACTAAACTGGGATAGACGTGCAGGGCCATAAATGCACGGGCTTATCTGATTGCACTATAGAAAAGGTTGTGTGTGGTTTGATGTCAGGAACAGAGTTCAAGACTACGTGTCACTCTAGTAAAAACTGAATCTTACTCACTATGCAAAGGTTCAAGTCCTTGGACACCTTTGTTTATGCACAATCTTATGTTTTTTTTTAAGAAACTGCTCTAAAATATTTTTAAAAATTCAAGTGGGGGATTGTTGGAAATGTTTACAAACATTATGTGAATTATTAAAAATGATTGAATAAGTGTATGAATGGCTCCTATGTTTGAGTAGTCCCACATCATGGGATTATAGGGAAGAGGCAAGGATTTATACTTGTTTCTAAGAAGTCATGTTGGGGCCTTGGGCTCCCAATACATGCATTGTTGTGAGGAGGGAGACCATGCATCATGACCACCACACACGCGCGCGCAACCGACCGACTCGACTCGACCCGACCCGGCCCGGCCCGGTTCGGTTCGGTTCGGTTCGGGCTTGGGCTTTGTGGTGTAGGCACTTATATTTTTGGACCATAAAACTTAGTTGTTTTCGAACCGTTTTTTTTATGGAAAAATTATTTTGCGCACCGATATTTATTCTGCAACGGAAAAGTTTTGCAACGGTAAAATAATTAATCCCCCCCGAAATTTTAGCAGATCCGATATTTTCTCCCAAAACCTAATTCTCGCTCTATATATACTATTTTATCAGAGACGAGAAAAACACCGAATTTTATATTCTCTTCTTCTCAGCCGCCATTAAAACTTCTAAGAAATTTCGAGCAGTATTTTTTCCGAAAGTGCAAATCTGCACTGATTTGTTTGTGCAAGCGAATCAGTTACTATTTTAGAGGCTGTTTTATCCTAGAGGCGGCGGCGAAGGAACGAATTGGTTTGCACCTCTGACCAAATCGCCGAATCGTCTTCAAGAAAGCGACCTAGTCCGCGACTCAGCCATTGTTTTCCAACAATTTGAAGACGAACTGAAACAATGGCCTCTAACTCAACCATGGACGATTCTGCTCCTCCCTCTGCTTTTCACGGCCCTCTGGTGACTGCTGCTCCTTTCAAGTTCGAAGGTCTGCATTTCAAGCGCTGGCGTCAGAAGATGGAGTTCTTCCTCACGATCAGGAAGGTGGTGGCTGCTCTGACTGCTGAAAAACCGCAGCTACCAGACAAGCCTGACGAGACTGATGCAGCAAAGATGGCATCATGGACTGAACAGTCAAAGCAACTGCAGACCTGGACTGAACAGGATTACTTATGCAAGAATTTCATACTGAATGGACTGAGCGATGATCTGTATGATTATTATAACTCAGATGAAAAGACGGCAAAGGAGATCTGGGAAGCACTAAAGAAGAAATATGACACAGAGGAGGCAGGGGCAAAGAAATACGCTGTAAGTCGCTACCTAAAGTACCAGATGACTGATGATAGATCGGTAGAGATGCAGTCTCATGAGCTTCAGAAAATAGCTCATGAGATCATCTCCGAAGGTATGGTCTTGGACGAACAATTTCAAATTGCTGTTATCATTGACAAATTACCCCCTAGCTGGAAAGATTTTAAGAACACTTTGCGACATAAGACTAAGGAATTTTCCTTAGAGAGTTTGATTACACGCCTCCGTATTGAGGAGGAAGCACGCAAGCAAGACCAGAAAGAAGAGGTGCTGATTGTGAATAACAGCAGTACTAAGAAGACCACTCCCGCTGTTCTGAAACCAAATCAGAAATCTTTTAAGAATCAGAACAGGCGCAACAAACAGAATGGGAATCCGCAAGGAAACCCAAAAGGACAGCAGAAACCAGCCCAAAAGAATGACTCTGGACAGTTGTTTCTTTGTTACAACTGTGGAAAACCAGGGCATATGGCACGAAAGTGCCGGAACAGGCCAAGCTCTGCACCGCAGGCTAACCTGACTGAGGAGCCTCTTACGGCTATGATTACTGAGATTCACCTTGTTGGTGGATCAGAGGGTTGGTGGGTAGACACTGGTGCTTCTCGCCATGTCTGCTATGATCGTGGCATGTTCTCTACATACACGGCTGCTGAAAATCAGAAAGTGCTGTTGGGAGACTCTCACACCACTACAGTTGCGGGGATTGGAAACGTGGAACTCAAGTTCACCTCTGGAAAAACTGTAATTCTGAAAGATGTTATGCACACTCCAGAGATAAGAAAGAATCTGGTCTCTGGCTTCCTCCTTAATAAGGCTGGTTTCACTCAAGTTATTGGGGCTGATTTGTACACTCTTACTTATAAGGGAACTTTTGTGGGAAAGGGTTATGCTTGTGAGGGTATGTTTAAACTGAATGTTGAATCTAATAAAGTGACTTCTTCTGCTTATATGCTTTGTGATTTTAATATTTGGCATTCTAGATTGTGTCATGTTAATAAACGAATAATTCAAAACATGAGCACCCTAAATATGATACCTAAAATGACAGAATCTGAATCTGATAAATGTGAATTCTGTACACAAGCTAAAATCACAAAGAAACCTCACAAATCTGTTGATAGAGTTTCTGAACCCTTAGACTTGATTCATTCTGACATATGTGAACTTGATGGCACTTTAACTAGACAGGGACATCGTTATTTTATCACTTTTATTGATGACTGCTCTGATTTCACATATGTATATCTTATGAAAAATAAAAGTGATGCTTTTGACATGTTTAAAACATTCAAAACTGAGATTGAGAATCAAGCAAATAGAAAAATTAAGAGATTTCGTAGTGATAGAGGAACAGAATATGAATCTAATTCTATTCTGGATTTCTATAAACAACATGGTATAGTACATGAGAGAACTGCACCCTACTCACCTGAAATGAACGGTAAAGCAGAAAGGAAAAATAGGACCTTTACCGAGCTAGTAGTTGCCATTTTATTAAATTCTGGTGCAGCAAAACATTGGTGGGGGGATATTTTATTGACTGTATGCTACGTTCTGAATAGAATCCCTAAATCTAAGAATAAAATTTCACCTTATGAAATTTTAAAGAATCATAAACCCAATGTCTCATACTTTAGAACTTGGGGTTGTTTAGCATATGTTCGCATTCCAGACCCTAAGAGAATAAAATTGGCAAGTAGAGCATATGAATGTGCATTTATAGGCTATGCTATTAATAGCAAAGCATATAGATTTTATGACCTTAATGCACATAATATAATTGAATCAAATGATGCCGACTTTTATGAAACTAAATTTCCTTTCAAATTAAGGAATAGTGGGGGCACTTCAAATATGCCTATTAGAACAGAACTTAATGAAAATTCTGAAGCTGAACCTAGAAGAAGTAAAAGAGCAAGAACCATAAAAGACTTTGGTTCAGATTTTTGTGCCTTTACTATTGAGGAGGATCCTATAAACCTCCAAGAAGCCTTATCTTCTTTAGATGCCGATTTCTGGCAAGAGGCTATAAACGATGAGATGGATTCTTTAGAATCCAATAAGACTTGGCACTTGGTAGATTTACCCCCTGGTTGTAAGTCTATAGGCTGTAAATGGGTACTTAAAAAGAAATTAAAACCTGATGGCACTATAGATAAATATAAAGCACGACTAGTAGCTAAAGGTTTTAAACAAAAGGAAAATATAGACTTCTTTGACACTTTTTCACCTGTAACTAGAATAACATCCATTCGGGTATTAATCTCACTTGCTTCCATTCATAATTTACTTATACACCAAATGGATGTTAAAACTGCTTTTTTGAACGGTGAATTAGACGAAGAAATTTATATGGACCAGCCTGAAGGATTTGTAGTACATGGTCAAGAACATAAAGTATGTAAATTGGATAAATCATTATATGGTTTAAAACAAGCACCTAAACAATGGCATGAAAAATTTGATAACTTAATCATTTCAAATGGTTTTAAAGTTAATGAAAGTGACAAATGCATTTATTACAAATCTGAGAATGACATTTGCACTATTATATGCCTTTATGTAGATGACCTACTCATTTTTGGGTCAAATATTCATGCCATAAACTCAGTCAAATCCTTATTAAGTGTCAATTTTGATATGAAAGATCTAGGTGAAGCGAGTGTAATCCTTGGTATTAAGATTACTAGATCAGAAAAGGGAATTTCTTTGGACCAATCTCATTACATTGAGAAGATACTAAAGAAATATAATTACTTTGACTGTAAACCTGCAAGTACGCCATATGATCACAGTGTAAAGTTATTTAAGAACACTGGTGAAGGTGTAAGACAGTCTGATTATGCGAGCATCATTGGCAGCCTTCGGTATGCCACTGATTGTACTAGACCCGACATTGCCTATGTCGTGGGATTATTGTGCAGGTTTACCAGTAGACCTAGTATAGAGCACTGGCAAGCTATTGAAAGGGTAATGAGATACCTTAAACGAACCATGAACCTTGGATTACATTATGAAAGGTTTCCAGCTGTACTTGAAGGGTATTCTGATGCAGACTGGAATACCTTATCTGATGATTCTAAAGCGACCAGTGGCTACATATTTAGCATCGCTGGAGGAGCTGTTTCTTGGAAATCCAAGAAACAGACTATTTTGGCTCAGTCTACTATGGAGTCTGAGATGATAGCACTAGCTACAGCTAGTGAAGAGGCAGAATATTTGAGAAATCTGCTAGCTGAGATTCCCTTATGGGAAAAACCGATACCAGCAGTGTTGATACATTGCGATAGTACCGCGGCTATTGCAAAAGTTCAGAACCGTTACTATAACGGTAAGAGACGACAAATACGTCGTAAGCACAGCACTGTTAGAGAACTACTTTCCACAGGTACCGTTAGAGTGGATTACGTACGTAGTGAGGAAAATTTGGCAGATCCTTTGACGAAAGGACTGTCCAGAGAGAAAGTCCATAACTCTTCTAAAAGAATGGGACTATTGCCCTTAGATTGTTGAGTCACGCACAATGGTAACCCGACCTAAATGACTGGAGATCCCAAGAACTAGGTTCAATGGGTAATAACAAGTTGTGTAGTGATATGAGTTGAACATGCTATTTAATAAACCAAGAAGAATGTATTCCTGAAGTGATTAGAGGATGAGTTAATAGAAACTCTTAATGAGATCTATACTCTATTTGGAGTGGAGTACCTACCTTCAGGAGTGCTCTTGATAGACTCACCTTTGTGAATGTGGAAATGTGGCCGTTTCCTATGGAGTTTGGGCAAAACTTCTAGAGCATTCACTAAACTGGGATAGACGTGCAGGGCCATAAATGCACGGGCT
Organism: Allium sativum; assembly: GCA_030737875.1. Classification (NCBI taxonomy): domain Eukaryota; kingdom Viridiplantae; phylum Streptophyta; class Magnoliopsida; order Asparagales; family Amaryllidaceae; genus Allium; species Allium sativum. The sequence goes on along the minus strand of CM060913.1, from coordinate 412,590,824 downwards.
TATCTGATTGCACTATAGAAAAGGTTGTGTGTGGTTTGATGTCAGGAATAGAGTTCAAGACTACGTGTCACTCTAGTAAAAACTGAATCTTACTCACTATGCAAAGGTTCAAGTCCTTGGACACCTTTGTTTATGCACAATCTTATGTTTTTTTTAAGAAACTGCTCTAAAATATTTTTAAAAATTCAAGTGGGGGATTGTTGGAAATGTTTACAAACATTATGTGAATTATTAAAAATGATTGAATAAGTGTATGAATGGCTCCTATGTTTGAGTAGTCCCACATCATGGGATTATAGGGAAGAGGCAAGGATTTATACTTGTTTCTAAGAAGTCATGTTGGGGCCTTGGGCTCCCAATACATGCATTGTTGTGAGGAGGGAGACCATGCATCATGACCACCACACACGCGCGCGCGACCGACCGACTCGACCCGACCCGGCCCGGCCCGGTTCGGTTCGGTTCGGTTCGGGCTTGGGCTTGGGCTTGGGCTTTGTGGTGTAGGCACTTATATTTTTGGACCATAAAACTTAGTTGTTTTCGAACCGTTTTTTTTATGGAAAAATTATTTTGCGCACCGATATTTATTCTGCAACGGAAAAGTTTTGCAACGGTAAAATAATTAATCCCCCCCGAAATTTTAGCAGATCCGATATTTTCTCCCAAAACCTAATTCTCGCTCTATATATACTATTTTATCAGAGACGAGAAAAACACCGAATTTTATATTCTCTTCTTCTCAGCCGCCATTAAAACTTCTAAGAAATTTCGAGCAGTATTTTTTCCGAAAGTGCAAATCTGCACTGATTTGTTTGTGCAAGCGAATCAGTTACTATTTTAGAGGCTGTTTTATCCTAGAGGCGGCGGCGAAGGAACGAATTGGTTTGCACCTCTGACCAAATCGCCGAATCGTCTTCAAGAAAGCGACCTAGTCCGCGACTCAGCCATTGTTTTCCAACAATTTGAAGACGAACTGAAACAATGGCCTCCAACTCAACCATGGACGATTCTGCTCCTCCCTCTGCTTTTCACGGCCCTCTGGTGACTGCTGCTCCTTTCAAGTTCGAAGGTCTGCATTTCAAGCGCTGGCGTCAGAAGATGGAGTTCTTCCTCACGATCAGGAAGGTGGTGGCTGCTCTGACTGCTGAAAAACCGCAGCTACCAGACAAGCCTGACGAGACTGATGCAGCAAAGATGGCATCATGGACTGAACAGTCAAAGCAACTGCAGACCTGGACTGAACAGGATTACTTATGCAAGAATTTCATACTGAATGGACTGAGCGATGATCTGTATGATTATTATAACTCAGATGAAAAGACGGCAAAGGAGATCTGGGAAGCACTAAAGAAGAAATATGACACAGAGGAGGCAGGGGCAAAGAAATACGCTGTAAGTCGCTACATAAAGTACCAGATGACTGATGATAGATCGGTAGAGATGCAGTCTCATGAGCTTCAGAAAATAGCTCATGAGATCATCTCCGAAGGTATGGTCTTGGACGAACAATTTCAAATTGCTGTTATCATTGACAAATTACCCCCTAGCTGGAAAGATTTTAAGAACACTTTGCGACATAAGACTAAGGAATTTTCCTTAGAGAGTTTGATTACACGCCTCCGTATTGAGGAGGAAGCACGCAAGCAAGACCAGAAAGAAGAGGTGCTGATTGTGAATAACAGCAGTACTAAGAAGACCACTCCCGCTGTTCTGAAACCAAATCAGAAATCTTTTAAGAATCAGAACAGGCGCAACAAACAGAATGGGAATCCGCAAGGAAACCCAAAAGGACAGCAGAAACCAGCCCAAAAGAATGACTCTGGACAGTTGTTTCTTTGTTACAACTGTGGAAAACCAGGGCATATGGCACGAAAGTGCCGGAACAGGCCAAGCTCTGCACCGCAGGCTAACCTGACTGAGGAGCCTCTTACGGCTATGATTACTGAGATTCACCTTGTTGGTGGATCAGAGGGTTGGTGGGTAGACACTGGTGCTTCTCGCCATGTCTGCTATGATCGTGGCATGTTCTCTACATACACGGCTGCTGAAAATCAGAAAGTGCTGTTGGGAGACTCTCACACCACTACAGTTGCGGGGATTGGAAACGTGGAACTCAAGTTCACCTCTGGAAAAACTGTAATTCTGAAAGATGTTATGCACACTCCAGAGATAAGAAAGAATCTGGTCTCTGGCTTCCTCCTTAATAAGGCTGGTTTCACTCAAGTTATTGGGGCTGATTTGTACACTCTTACTTATAAGGGAACTTTTGTGGGAAAGGGTTATGCTTGTGAGGGTATGTTTAAACTGAATGTTGAATCTAATAAAGTGACTTCTTCTGCTTATATGCTTTGTGATTTTAATATTTGGCATTCTAGATTGTGTCATGTTAATAAACGAATAATTCAAAACATGAGCACCCTAGATATGATACCTAAAATGACAGAATCTGAATCTGATAAATGTGAATTCTGTACACAAGCTAAAATCATAAAGAAACCTCACAAATCTGTTGATAGAGTTTCTGAACCCTTAGACTTGATTCATTCTGACATATGTGAACTTGATGGCACTTTAACTAGACAGGGACATCGTTATTTTATCACTTTTATTGATGACTGCTCTGATTTCACATATGTATATCTTATGAAAAATAAAAGTGATGCTTTTGACATGTTTAAAACATTCAAAACTGAGATTGAGAATCAAGCAAATAGAAAAATTAAGAGATTTCGTAGTGATAGAGGAACAGAATATGAATCTAATTCTATTCTGGATTTCTATAAACAACATGGTATAGTACATGAGAGAACTGCACCCTACTCACCTGAAATGAACGGTAAAGCAGAAAGGAAAAATAGGACCTTTACCGAGCTAGTAGTTGCCATTTTATTAAATTCTGGTGCGGCAAAACATTGGTGGGGGGATATTTTATTGACTGTATGCTACGTTCTGAATAGAATCCCTAAATCTAAGAATAAAATTTCACCTTATGAAATTTTAAAGAATCATAAACCCAATGTCTCATACTTTAGAACTTGGGGTTGTTTAGCATATGTTCGCATTCCAGACCCTAAGAGAATAAAATTGGCAAGTAGAGCATATGAATGTGCATTTATAGGCTATGCTATTAATAGCAAAGCATATAGATTTTATGACCTTAATGCACATAATATAATTGAATCAAATGATGCCGACTTTTATGAAACTAAATTTCCTTTCAAATTAAGGAATAGTGGGGGCACTTCAAATATGCCTATTAGAACAGAACTTAATGAAAATTCTGAAGCTGAACCTAGAAGAAGTAAAAGAGCAAGAACCATAAAAGACTTTGGTTCAGATTTTTGTGCCTTTACTATTGAGGAGGATCCTATAAACCTCCAAGAAGCCTTATCTTCTTTAGATGCCGATTTCTGGCAAGAGGCTATAAACGATGAGATGGATTCTTTAGAATCCAATAAGACTTGGCACTTGGTAGATTTACCCCCTGGTTGTAAGTCTATAGGCTGTAAATGGGTACTTAAAAAGAAATTAAAACCTGATGGCACTATAGATAAATATAAAGCACGACTAGTAGCTAAAGGTTTTAAACAAAAGGAAAATATAGACTTCTTTGACACTTTTTCACCTGTAACTAGAATAACATCCATTCGGGTATTAATCTCACTTGCTTCCATTCATAATTTACTTATACACCAAATGGATGTTAAAACTGCTTTTTTGAACGGTGAATTAGACGAAGAAATTTATATGGACCAGCCTGAAGGATTTGTAGTACATGGTCAAGAACATAAAGTATGTAAATTGGATAAATCATTATATGGTTTAAAACAAGCACCTAAACAATGGCATGAAAAATTTGATAACTTAATCATTTCAAATGGTTTTAAAGTTAATGAAAGTGACAAATGCATTTATTACAAATCTGAGAATGACATTTGCACTATTATATGCCTTTATGTAGATGACCTACTCATTTTTGGGTCAAATATTCATGCCATAAACTCAGTCAAATCCTTATTAAGTGTCAATTTTGATATGAAAGATCTAGGTGAAGCGAGTGTAATCCTTGGTATTAAGATTACTAGATCAGAAAAGGGAATTTCTTTGGACCAATCTCATTACATTGAGAAGATACTAAAGAAATATAATTACTTTGACTGTAAACCTGCAAGTACGCCATATGATCACAGTGTAAAGTTATTTAAGAACACTGGTGAAGGTGTAAGACAGTCTGATTATGCGAGCATCATTGGCAGCCTTCGGTATGTCACTGATTGTACTAGACCCGACATTGCCTATGTCGTGGGATTATTGTGCAGGTTTACCAGTAGACCTAGTATAGAGCACTGGCAAGCTATTGAAAGGGTAATGAGATACCTTAAACGAACCATGAACCTTGGATTACATTATGAAAGGTTTCCAGCTGTACTTGAAGGGTATTCTGATGCAGACTGGAATACCTTATCTGATGATTCTAAAGCGACCAGTGGCTACATATTTAGCATCGCTGGAGGAGCTGTTTCTTGGAAATCCAAGAAACAGACTATTTTGGCTCAGTCTACTATGGAGTCTGAGATGATAGCACTAGCTACAGCTAGTGAAGAGGCAGAATATTTGAGAAATCTGCTAGCTGAGATTCCCTTATGGGAAAAACCGATACCAGCAGTGTTGATACATTGCGATAGTACCGCGGCTATTGCAAAAGTTCAGAACCGTTACTATAACGGTAAGAGACGACAAATACGTCGTAAGCACAGCACTGTTAGAGAACTACTTTCCACAGGTACCGTTAGAGTGGATTACGTACGTAGTGAGGAAAATTTGGCAGATCCTTTGACGAAAGGACTGTCCAGAGAGAAAGTCCATAACTCTTCTAAAAGAATGGGACTATTGCCCTTAGATTGTTGAGTCACGCACAATGGTAACCCGACCTAAATGACTGGAGATCCCAAGAACTAGGTTCAATGGGTAATAACAAGTTGTGTAGTGATATGAGTTGAACATGCTATTTAATAAACCAAGAAGCATGTATTCCTGAAGTGATTAGAGGATGAGTTAATAGAAACTCTTAATGAGATCTATACTCTATTTGGAGTGGAGTACCTACCTTCAGGAGTGCTCTTGATAGACTCACCTTTGTGAATGTGGAAATGTGGCCGTTTCCTATGGAGTTTGGGCAAAACTTCTAGAGCATTCACTAAACTGGGATAGACGTGCAGGGCCATAAATGCACGGGCTTATCTGATTGCACTATAGAAAAGGTTGTGTGTGGTTTGATGTCAGGAATAGAGTTCAAGACTACGTGTCACTCTAGTAAAAACTGAATCTTACTCACTATGCAAAGGTTCAAGTCCTTGGACACCTTTGTTTATGCACAATCTTATGTTTTTTTTTAAGAAACTGCTCTAAAATATTTTTAAAAATTCAAGTGGGGGATTGTTGGAAATGTTTACAAACATTATGTGAATTATTAAAAATGATTGAATAAGTGTATGAATGGCTCCTATGTTTGAGTAGTCCCACATCATGGTATTATAGGGAAGAGGCAAGGATTTATACTTGTTTCTAAGAAGTCATGTTGGGGCCTTGGGCTCCCAATACATGCATTGTTGTGAGGAGGGAGACCATGCATCATGACCACCACACACGCGCGCGCGACCGACCGACTCGACTCGACCCGACCCGGCCCGGCCCGGTTCGGTTCGGTTCGTTCTTGGGCTTGGGCTTGGGCTTTGTGGTGTAGGCACTTATATTTTTGGACCATAAAACTTAGTTGTTTTCGAACCGTTTTTTTTATGGAAAAATTATTTTGCGCACCGATATTTATTCTGCAACGGAAAAGTTTTGCAACGGTAAAATAATTAATCCCCCCCGAAATTTTAGCAGATCCGATATTTTCTCCCAAAACCTAATTCTCGCTCTATATATACTATTTTATCAGAGACGAGAAAAACACCGAATTTTATATTCTCTTCTTCTCAGCCGCCATTAAAACTTCTATGAAATTTCGAGCAGTATTTTTTCCGAAAGTGCAAATCTGCACTGATTTGTTTGTGCAAGCGAATCAGTTACTATTTTAGAGGCTGTTTTATCCTAGAGGCGGCGGCGAAGGAACGAATTGGTTTGCACCTCTGACCAAATCGCCGAATCGTCTTCAAGAAAGCGACCTAGTCCGCGACTCAGCCATTGTTTTCCAACAATTTGAAGACGAACTGAAACAATGGCCTCCAACTCAACCATGGACGATTCTGCTCCTCCCTCTGCTTTTCACGGCCCTCTGGTGACTGCTGCTCCTTTCAAGTTCGAAGGTCTGCATTTCAAGCGCTGGCGTCAGAAGATGGAGTTCTTCCTCACGATCAGGAAGGTGGTGGCTGCTCTGACTGCTGAAAAACCGCAGCTACCAGACAAGCCTGACGAGACTGATGCAGCAAAGATGGCATCATGGACTGAACAGTCAAAGCAACTGCAGACCTGGACTGAACAGGATTACTTATGCAAGAATTTCATACTGAATGGACTGAGCGATGATCTGTATGATTATTATAACTCAGATGAAAAGACGGCAAAGGAGATCTGGGAAGCACTAAAGAAGAAATATGACACAGAGGAGGCAGGGGCAAAGAAATACACTGTAAGTCGCTACCTAAAGTACCAGATGACTGATGATAGATCGGTAGAGATGCAGTCTCATGAGCTTCAGAAAATAGCTCATGAGATCATCTCCGAAGGTATGGTCTTGGACGAACAATTTCAAATTGCTGTTATCATTGACAAATTACCCCCTAGCTGGAAAGATTTTAAGAACACTTTGCGACATAAGACTAAGGAATTTTCCTTAGAGAGTTTGATTACACGCCTCCGTATTGAGGAGGAAGCACGCAAGCAAGACCAGAAAGAAGAGGTGCTGATTGTGAATAACAGCAGTACTAAGAAGACCACTCCCGCTGTTCTGAAACCAAATCAGAAATCTTTTAAGAATCAGAACAGGCGCAACAAACAGAATGGGAATCCGCAAGGAAACCCAAAAGGACAGCAGAAACCAGCCCAAAAGAATGACTCTGGACAGTTGTTTCTTTGTTACAACTGTGGAAAACCAGGGCATATGGCACGAAAGTGCCGGAACAGGCCAAGCTCTGCACCGCAGGCTAACCTGACTGAGGAGCCTCTTACGGCTATGATTACTGAGATTCACCTTGTTGGTGGATCAGAGGGTTGGTGGGTAGACACTGGTGCTTCTCGCCATGTCTGCTATGATCGTGGCATGTTCTCTACATACACGGCTGCTGAAAATCAGAAAGTGCTGTTGGGAGACTCTCACACCACTACAGTTGCGGGGATTGGAAACGTGGAACTCAAGTTCACCTCTGGAAAAACTGTAATTCTGAAAGATGTTATGCACACTCCAGAGATAAGAAAGAATCTGGTCTCTGGCTTCCTCCTTAATAAGGCTGGTTTCACTCAAGTTATTGGGGCTGATTTGTACACTCTTACTTATAAGGGAACTTTTGTGGGAAAGGGTTATGCTTGTGAGGGTATGTTTAAACTGAATGTTGAATCTAATAAAGTGACTTCTTCTGCTTATATGCTTTGTGATTTTAATATTTGGCATTCTAGATTGTGTCATGTTAATAAACGAATAATTCAAAACATGAGCACCCTAGATATGATACCTAAAATGACAGAATCTGAATCTGATAAATGTGAATTCTGTACACAAGCTAAAATCATAAAGAAACCTCACAAATCTGTTGATAGAGTTTCTGAACCCTTAGACTTGATTCATTCTGACATATGTGAACTTGATGGCACTTTAACTAGACAGGGACATCGTTATTTTATCACTTTTATTGATGACTGCTCTGATTTCACATATGTATATCTTATGAAAAATAAAAGTGATGCTTTTGACATGTTTAAAACATTCAAAACTGAGATTGAGAATCAAGCAAATAGAAAAATTAAGAGATTTCGTAGTGATAGAGGAACAGAATATGAATCTAATTCTATTCTGGATTTCTATAAACAACATGGTATAGTACATGAGAGAACTGCACCCTACTCACCTGAAATGAACGGTAAAGCAGAAAGGAAAAATAGGACCTTTACCGAGCTAGTAGTTGCCATTTTATTAAATTCTGGTGCAGCAAAACATTGGAGGGGGGATATTTTATTGACTGTATGCTACGTTCTGAATAGAATCCCTAAATCTAAGAATAAAATTTCACCTTATGAAATTTTAAAGAATCATAAACCCAATGTCTCATACTTTAGAACTTGGGGTTGTTTAGCATATGTTCGCATTCCAGACCCTAAGAGAATAAAATTGGCAAGTAGAGCATATGAATGTGCATTTATAGGCTATGCTATTAATAGCAAAGCATATAGATTTTATGACCTTAATGCACATAATATAATTGAATCAAATGATGCCGACTTTTATGAAACTAAATTTCCTTTCAAATTAAGGAATAGTGGGGGCACTTCAAATATGCCTATTAGAACAGAACTTAATGAAAATTCTGAAGCTGAACCTAGAAGAAGTAAAAGAGCAAGAACCATAAAAGACTTTGGTTCAGATTTTTGTGCCTTTACTATTGAGGAGGATCCTATAAACCTCCAAGAAGCCTTATCTTCTTTAGATGCCGATTTCTGGCAAGAGGCTATAAACGATGAGATGGATTCTTTAGAATCCAATAAGACTTGGCACTTGGTAGATTTACCCCCTGGTTGTAAGTCTATAGGCTGTAAATGGGTACTTAAAAAGAAATTAAAACCTGATGGCACTATAGATAAATATAAAGCACGACTAGTAGCTAAAGGTTTTAAACAAAAGGAAAATATAGACTTCTTTGACACTTTTTCACCTGTAACTAGAATAACATCCATTCGGGTATTAATCTCACTTGCTTCCATTCATAATTTACTTATACACCAAATGGATGTTAAAACTGCTTTTTTGAACGGTGAATTAGACGAAGAAATTTATATGGACCAGCCTGAAGGATTTGTAGTACATGGTCAAGAACATAAAGTATGTAAATTGGATAAATCATTATATGGTTTAAAACAAGCACCTAAACAATGGCATGAAAAATTTGATAACTTAATCATTTCAAATGGTTTTAAAGTTAATGAAAGTGACAAATGCATTTATTACAAATCTGAGAATGACATTTGCACTATTATATGCCTTTATGTAGATGACCTACTCATTTTTGGGTCAAATATTCATGCCATAAACTCAGTCAAATCCTTATTAAGTGTCAATTTTGATATGAAAGATCTAGGTGAAGCGAGTGTAATCCTTGGTATTAAGATTACTAGATCAGAAAAGGGAATTTCTTTGGACCAATCTCATTACATTGAGAAGATACTAAAGAAATATAATTACTTTGACTGTAAACCTGCAAGTACGCCATATGATCACAGTGTAAAGTTATTTAAGAACACTGGTGAAGGTGTAAGACAGTCTGATTATGCGAGCATCATTGGCAGCCTTCGGTATGCCACTGATTGTACTAGACCCGACATTGCCTATGTCGTGGGATTATTGTGCAGGTTTACCAGTAGACCTAGTATAGAGCACTGGCAAGCTATTGAAAGGGTAATGAGATACCTTAAACGAACCATGAACCTTGGATTACATTATGAAAGGTTTCCAGCTGTACTTGAAGGGTATTCTGATGCAGACTGGAATACCTTATCTGATGATTCTAAAGCGACCAGTGGCTACATATTTAGCATCGCTGGAGGAGCTGTTTCTTGGAAATCCAAGAAACAGACTATTTTGGCTCAGTCTACTATGGAGTCTGAGATGATAGCACTAGCTACAGCTAGTGAAGAGGCAGAATATTTGAGAAATCTGCTAGCTGAGATTCCCTTATGGGAAAAACCGATACCAGCAGTGTTGATACATTGCGATAGTACCGCGGCTATTGCAAAAGTTCAGAACCGTTACTATAACGGTAAGAGACGACAAATACGTCGTAAGCACAGCACTGTTAGAGAACTACTTTCCACAGGTACCGTTAGAGTGGATTACGTACGTAGTGAGGAAAATTTGGCAGATCCTTTGACGAAAGGACTGTCCAGAGAGAAAGTCCATAACTCTTCTAAAAGAATGGGACTATTGCCCTTAGATTGTTGAGTCACGCACAATGGTAACCCGACCTAAATGACTGGAGATCCCAAGAACTAGGTTCAATGGGTAATAACAAGTTGTGTAGTGATATGAGTTGAACATGCTATTTAATAAACCAAGAAGCATGTATTCCTGAAGTGATTAGAGGATGAGTTAATAGAAACTCTTAATGAGATCTATACTCTATTTGGAGTGGAGTACCTACCTTCAGGAGTGCTCTTGATAGACTCACCTTTGTGAATGTGGAAATGTGGCCGTTTCCTATGGAGTTTGGGCAAAACTTCTAGAGCATTCACTAAACTGGGATAGACGTGCAGGGCCATAAATGCACGGGCTTATCTGATTGCACTATAGAAAAGGTTGTGTGTGGTTTGATGTCAGGAATAGAGTTCAAGACTACGTGTCACTCTAGTAAAAACTGAATCTTACTCACTATGCAAAGGTTCAAGTCCTTGGACACCTTTGTTTATGCACAATCTTATGTTTTTTTTTAAGAAACTGCTCTAAAATATTTTTAAAAATTCAAGTGGGGGATTGTTGGAAATGTTTACAAACATTATGTGAATTATTAAAAATGATTGAATAAGTGTATGAATGGCTCCTATGTTTGAGTAGTCCCACATCATGGGATTATAGGGAAGAGGCAAGGATTTATACTTGTTTCTAAGAAGTCATGTTGGGGCCTTGGGCTCCCAATACATGCATTGTTGTGAGGAGGGAGACCATGCATCATGACCACCACACACGCGCGCGCGACCGACCGACTCGACTCGACCCGACCCGGCCCGGCCCGGTTCGGTTCGGTTCGGTTCGGGCTTGGGCTTGGGCTTGGGCTTTGTGGTGTAGGCACTTATATTTTTGGACCATAAAACTTAGTTGTTTTCGAACCGTTTTTTTTATGGAAAAATTATTTTGCGCACCGATATTTATTCTGCAACGGAAAAGTTTTGCAACGGTAAAATAATTAATCCCCCCCGAAATTTTAGCAGATCCGATATTTTCTCCCAAAACCTAATTCTCGCTCTATATATACTATTTTATCAGAGACGAGAAAAACACCGAATTTTATATTCTCTTCTTCTCAGCCGCCATTAAAACTTCTAAGAAATTTCGAGCAGTATTTTTTCCGAAAGTGCAAATCTGCACTGATTTGTTTGTGCAAGCGAATCAGTTACTATTTTAGAGGCTGTTTTATCCTAGAGGCGGCGGCGAAGGAACGAATTGGTTTGCACCTCTGACCAAATCGCCGAATCGTCTTCAAGAAAGCGACCTAGTCCGCGACTCAGCCATTGTTTTCCAACAATTTGAAGACGAACTGAAACAATGGCCTCCAACTCAACCATGGACGATTCTGCTCCTCCCTCTGCTTTTCACGGCCCTCTGGTGACTGCTGCTCCTTTCAAGTTCGAAGGTCTGCATTTCAAGCGCTGGCGTCAGAAGATGGAGTTCTTCCTCACGATCAGGAAGGTGGTGGCTGCTCTGACTGCTGAAAAACCGCAGCTACCAGACAAGCCTGACGAGACTGATGCAGCAAAGATGGCATCATGGACTGAACAGTCAAAGCAACTGCAGACCTGGACTGAACAGGATTACTTATGCAAGAATTTCATACTGAATGGACTGAGCGATGATCTGTATGATTATTATAACTCAGATGAAAAGACGGCAAAGGAGATCTGGGAAGCACTAAAGAAGAAATATGACACAGAGGAGGCAGGGGCAAAGAAATACGCTGTAAGTCGCTACCTAAAGTACCAGATGACTGATGATAGATCGGTAGAGATGCAGTCTCATGAGCTTCAGAAAATAGCTCATGAGATCATCTCCGAAGGTATGGTCTTGGACGAACAATTTCAAATTGCTGTTATCATTGACAAATTACCCCCTAGCTGGAAAGATTTTAAGAACACTTTGCGACATAAGACTAAGGAATTTTCCTTAGAGAGTTTGATTACACGCCTCCGTATTGAGGAGGAAGCACGCAAGCAAGACCAGAAAGAAGAGGTGCTGATTGTGAATAACAGCAGTACTAAGAAGACCACTCCCGCTGTTCTGAAACCAAATCAGAAATCTTTTAAGAATCAGAACAGGCGCAACAAACAGAATGGGAATCCGCAAGGAAACCCAAAAGGACAGCAGAAACCAGCCCAAAAGAATGACTCTGGACAGTTGTTTCTTTGTTACAACTGTGGAAAACCAGGGCATATGGCACGAAAGTGCCGGAACAGGCCAAGCTCTGCACCGCAGGCTAACCTGACTGAGGAGCCTCTTACGGCTATGATTACTGAGATTCACCTTGTTGGTGGATCAGAGGGTTGGTGGGTAGACACTGGTGCTTCTCGCCATGTCTGCTATGATCGTGGCATGTTCTCTACATACACGGCTGCTGAAAATCAGAAAGTGCTGTTGGGAGACTCTCACACCACTACAGTTGCGGGGATTGGAAACGTGGAACTCAAGTTCACCTCTGGAAAAACTGTAATTCTGAAAGATGTTATGCACACTCCAGAGATAAGAAAGAATCTGGTCTCTGGCTTCCTCCTTAATAAGGCTGGTTTCACTCAAGTTATTGGGGCTGATTTGTACACTCTTACTTATAAGGGAACTTTTGTGGGAAAGGGTTATGCTTGTGAGGGTATGTTTAAACTGAATGTTGAATCTAATAAAGTGACTTCTTCTGCTTATATGCTTTGTGATTTTAATATTTGGCATTCTAGATTGTGTCATGTTAATAAACGAATAATTCAAAACATGAGCACCCTAAATATGATACCTAAAATGACAGAATCTGAATCTGATAAATGTGAATTCTGTACACAAGCTAAAATCACAAAGAAACCTCACAAATCTGTTGATAGAGCTTCTGAACCCTTAGACTTGATTCATTCTGACATATGTGAACTTGATGGCACTTTAACTAGACAGGGACATCGTTATTTTATCACTTTTATTGATGACTGCTCTGATTTCACATATGTATATCTTATGAAAAATAAAAGTGATGCTTTTGACATGTTTAAAACATTCAAAACTGAGATTGAGAATCAAGCAAATAGAAAAATTAAGAGATTTCGTAGTGATAGAGGAACAGAATATGAATCTAATTCTATTCTGGATTTCTATAAACAACATGGTATAGTACATGAGAGAACTGCACCCTACTCACCTGAAATGAACGGTAAAGCAGAAAGCAAAAATAGGACCTTTACCGAGCTAGTAGTTGCCATTTTATTAAATTCTGGTGCAGCAAAACATTGGTGGGGGGATATTTTATTGACTGTATGCTACGTTCTGAATAGAATCCCTAAATCTAAGAATAAAATTTCACCTTATGAAATTTTAAACAATCATAAACCCAATGTCTCATACTTTAGAACTTGGGGTTGTTTAGCATATGTTCGCATTCCAGACCCTAAGAGAATAAAATTGGCAAGTAGAGCATATGAATGTGCATTTATAGGCTATGCTATTAATAGCAAAGCATATAGATTTTATGACCTTAATGCACATAATATAATTGAATCAAATGATGCCGACTTTTATGAAACTAAATTTCCTTTCAAATTAAGGAATAGTGGGGGCACTTCAAATATGCCTATTAGAACAGAACTTAATGAAAATTCTGAAGATGAACCTAGAAGAAGTAAAAGAGCAAGAACCATAAAAGACTTTGGTTCAGATTTTTGTGCCTTTACTATTGAGGAGGATCCTATAAACCTCCAAGAAGCCTTATCTTCTTTAGATGCCGATTTCTGGCAAGAGGCTATAAACGATGAGATGGATTCTTTAGAATCCAATAAGACTTGGCACTTGGTAGATTTACCCCCTGGTTGTAAGTCTATAGGCTGTAAATGGGTACTTAAAAAGAAATTAAAACCTGATGGCACTATAGATAAATATAAAGCACGACTAGTAGCTAAAGGTTTTAAACAAAAGGAAAATATAGACTTCTTTGACACTTTTTCACCTGTAACTAGAATAACATCCATTCGGGTATTAATCTCACTTGCTTCCATTCATAATTTACTTATACACCAAATGGATGTTAAAACTGCTTTTTTGAACGGTGAATTAGACGAAGAAATTTATATGGACCAGCCTGAAGGATTTGTAGTACATGGTCAAGAACATAAAGTATGTAAATTGGATAAATCATTATATGGTTTAAAACAAGCACCTAAACAATGGCATGAAAAATTTGATAACTTAATCATTTCAAATGGTTTTAAAGTTAATGAAAGTGACAAATGCATTTATTACAAATCCGAGAATGACATTTGCACTATTATATGCCTTTATGTAGATGACCTACTCATTTTTGGGTCAAATATTCATGCCATAAACTCAGTCAAATCCTTATTAAGTGTCAATTTTGATATGAAAGATCTAGGTGAAGCGAGTGTAATCCTTGGTATTAAGATTACTAGATCAGAAAAGGGAATTTCTTTGGACCAATCTCATTACATTGAGAAGATACTAAAGAAATATAATTACTTTGACTGTAAACCTGCAAGTACGCCATATGATCACAGTGTAAAGTTATTTAAGAACACTGGTGAAGGTGTAAGACAGTCTGATTATGCGAGCATCATTGGCAGCCTTCGGTATGCCACTGATTGTACTAGACCCGACATTGCCTATGTCGTGGGATTATTGTGCAGGTTTACCAGTAGACCTAGTATAGAGCACTGGCAAGCTATTGAAAGGGTAATGAGATACCTTAAACGAACCATGAACCTTGGATTACATTATGAAAGGTTTCCAGCTGTACTTGAAGGGTATTCTGATGCAGACTGGAATACCTTATCTGATGATTCTAAAGCGACCAGTGGCTACATATTTAGCATCGCTGGAGGAGCTGTTTCTTGGAAATCCAAGAAACAGACTATTTTGGCTCAGTCTACTATGGAGTCTGAGATGATAGCACTAGCTACAGCTAGTGAAGAGGCAGAATATTTGAGAAATCTGCTAGCTGAGATTCCCTTATGGGAAAAACCGATACCAGCAGTGTTGATACATTGCGATAGTACCGCGGCTATTGCAAAAGTTCAGAACCGTTACTATAACGGTAAGAGACGACAAATACGTCGTAAGCACAGCACTGTTAGAGAACTACTTTCCACAGGTACCGTTAGAGTGGATTACGTACGTAGTGAGGAAAATTTGGCAGATCCTTTGACGAAAGGACTGTCCAGAGAGAAAGTCCATAACTCTTCTAAAAGAATGGGACTATTGCCCTTAGATTGTTGAGTCACGCACAATGGTAACCCGACCTAAATGACTGGAGATCCCAAGAACTAGGTTCAATGGGTAATAACAAGTTGTGTAGTGATATGAGTTGAACATGCTATTTAATAAACCAAGAAGCATGTATTCCTGAAGTGATTAGAGGATGAGTTAATAGAAACTCTTAATGAGATCTATACTCTATTTGGAGTGGAGTACCTACCTTCAGGAGTGCTCTTGATAGACTCACCTTTGTGAATGTGGAAATGTGGCCGTTTCCTATGGAGTTTGGGCAAAACTTCTAGAGCATTCACTAAACTGGGATAGACGTGCAGGGCCATAAATGCACGGGCTTATCTGATTGCACTATAGAAAAGGTTGTGTGTGGTTTGATGTCAGGAATAGAGTTCAAGACTACGTGTCACTCTAGTAAAAACTGAATCTTACTCACTATGCAAAGGTTCAAGTCCTTGGACACCTTTGTTTATGCACAATCTTATGTTTTTTTTTAAGAAACTGCTCTAAAATATTTTTAAAAATTCAAGTGGGGGATTGTTGGAAATGTTTACAAACATTATGTGAATTATTAAAAATGATTGAATAAGTGTATGAATGGCTCCTATGTTTGAGTAGTCCCACATCATGGGATTATAGGGAAGAGGCAAGGATTTATACTTGTTTCTAAGAAGTCATGTTGGGGCCTTGGGCTCCCAATACATGCATTGTTGTGAGGAGGGAGACCATGCATCATGACCACCACACACGCGCGCGCGACCGACCGACTCGACTCGACCCGACCCGGCCCGGCCCGGTTCGGTTCGGTTCGGTTCGGGCTTGGGCTTGGGCTTGGGCTTTGTGGTGTAGGCACTTATATTTTTGGACCATAAAACTTAGTTGTTTTCGAACCGTTTTTTTTATGGAAAAATTATTTTGCGCACCGATATTTATTCTGCAACGGAAAAGTTTTGCAACGGTAAAATAATTAATCCCCCCCGAAATTTTAGCAGATCCGATATTTTCTCCCAAAACCTAATTCTCGCTCTATATATACTATTTTATCAGAGACGAGAAAAACACCGAATTTTATATTCTCTTCTTCTCAGCCGCCATTAAAACTTCTAAGAAATTTCGAGCAGTATTTTTTCCGAAAGTGCAAATCTGCACTGATTTGTTTGTGCAAGCGAATCAGTTACTATTTTAGAGGCTGTTTTATCCTAGAGGCGGCGGCGAAGGAACGAATTGGTTTGCACCTCTGACCAAATCGCCGAATCGTCTTCAAGAAAGCGACCTAGTCCGCGACTCAGCCATTGTTTTCCAACAATTTGAAGACGAACTGAAACAATGGCCTCTAACTCAACCATGGACGATTCTGCTCCTCCCTCTGCTTTTCACGGCCCTCTGGTGACTGCTGCTCCTTTCAAGTTCGAAGGTCTGCATTTCAAGCGCTGGCGTCAGAAGATGGAGTTCTTCCTCACGATCAGGAAGGTGGTGGCTGCTCTGACTGCTGAAAAACCGCAGCTACCAGACAAGCCTGACGAGACTGATGCAGCAAAGATGGCATCATGGACTGAACAGTCAAAGCAACTGCAGACCTGGACTGAACAGGATTACTTATGCAAGAATTTCATACTGAATGGACTGAGCGATGATCTGTATGATTATTATAACTCAGATGAAAAGACGGCAAAGGAGATCTGGGAAGCACTAAAGAAGAAATATGACACAGAGGAGGCAGGGGCAAAGAAATACGCTGTAAGTCGCTACCTAAAGTACCAGATGACTGATGATAGATCGGTAGAGATGCAGTCTCATGAGCTTCAGAAAATAGCTCATGAGATCATCTCCGAAGGTATGGTCTTGGACGAACAATTTCAAATTGCTGTTATCATTGACAAATTACCCCCTAGCTGGAAAGATTTTAAGAACACTTTGCGACATAAGACTAAGGAATTTTCCTTAGAGAGTTTGATTACACGCCTCCGTATTGAGGAGGAAGCACGCAAGCAAGACCAGAAAGAAGAGGTGCTGATTGTGAATAACAGCAGTACTAAGAAGACCACTCCCGCTGTTCTGAAACCAAATCAGAAATCTTTTAAGAATCAGAACAGGCGCAACAAACAGAATGGGAATCCGCAAGGAAACCCAAAAGGACAGCAGAAACCAGCCCAAAAGAATGACTCTGGACAGTTGTTTCTTTGTTACAACTGTGGAAAACCAGGGCATATGGCACGAAAGTGCCGGAACAGGCCAAGCTCTGCACCGCAGGCTAACCTGACTGAGGAGCCTCTTACGGCTATGATTACTGAGATTCACCTTGTTGGTGGATCAGAGGGTTGGTGGGTAGACACTGGTGCTTCTCGCCATGTCTGCTATGATCGTGGCATGTTCTCTACATACACGGCTGCTGAAAATCAGAAAGTGCTGTTGGGAGACTCTCACACCACTACAGTTGCGGGGATTGGAAACGTGGAACTCAAGTTCACCTCTGGAAAAACTGTAATTCTGAAAGATGTTATGCACACTCCAGAGATAAGAAAGAATCTGGTCTCTGGCTTCCTCCTTAATAAGGCTGGTTTCACTCAAGTTATTGGGGCTGATTTGTACACTCTTACTTATAAGGGAACTTTTGTGGGAAAGGGTTATGCTTGTGAGGGTATGTTTAAACTGAATGTTGAATCTAATAAAGTGACTTCTTCTGCTTATATGCTTTGTGATTTTAATATTTGGCATTCTAGATTGTGTCATGTTAATAAACGAATAATTCAAAACATGAGCACCCTAGATATGATACCTAAAATGACAGAATCTGAATCTGATAAATGTGAATTCTGTACACAAGCTAAAATCACAAAGAAACCTCACAAATCTGTTGATAGAGTTTCTGAACCCTTAGACTTGATTCATTCTGACATATGTGAACTTGATGGCACTTTAACTAGACAGGGACATCGTTATTTTATCACTTTTATTGATGACTGCTCTGATTTCACATATGTATATCTTATGAAAAATAAAAGTGATGCTTTTGACATGTTTAAAACATTCAAAACTGAGATTGAGAATCAAGCAAATAGAAAAATTAAGAGATTTCGTAGTGATAGAGGAACAGAATATGAATCTAATTCTATTCTGGATTTCTATAAACAACATGGTATAGTACATGAGAGAACTGCACCCTACTCACCTGAAATGAACGGTAAAGCAGAAAGGAAAAATAGGACCTTTACCGAGCTAGTAGTTGCCATTTTATTAAATTCTGGTGCAGCAAAACATTGGTGGGGGGATATTTTATTGACTGTATGCTACGTTCTGAATAGAATCCCTAAATCTAAGAATAAAATTTCACCTTATGAAATTTTAAAGAATCATAAACCCAATGTCTCATACTTTAGAACTTGGGGTTGTTTAGCATATGTTCGCATTCCAGACCCTAAGAGAATAAAATTGGCAAGTAGAGCATATGAATGTGCATTTATAGGCTATGCTATTAATAGCAAAGCATATAGATTTTATGACCTTAATGCACATAATATAATTGAATCAAATGATGCCGACTTTTATGAAACTAAATTTCCTTTCAAATTAAGGAATAGTGGGGGCACTTCAAATATGCCTATTAGAACAGAACTTAATGAAAATTCTGAAGATGAACCTAGAAGAAGTAAAAGAGCAAGAACCATAAAAGACTTTGGTTCAGATTTTTGTGCCTTTACTATTGAGGAGGATCCTATAAACCTCCAAGAAGCCTTATCTTCTTTAGATGCCGATTTCTGGCAAGAGGCTATAAACGATGAGATGGATTCTTTAGAATCCAATAAGACTTGGCACTTGGTAGATTTACCCCCTGGTTGTAAGTCTATAGGCTGTAAATGGGTACTTAAAAAGAAATTAAAACCTGATGGCACTATAGACAAATATAAAGCACGACTAGTAGCTAAAGGTTTTAAACAAAAGGAAAATATAGACTTCTTTGACACTTTTTCACCTGTAACTAGAATAACATCCATTCGGGTATTAATCTCACTTGCTTCCATTCATAATTTACTTATACACCAAATGGATGTTAAAACTGCTTTTTTGAACGGTGAATTAGACGAAGAAATTTATATGGACCAGCCTGAAGGATTTGTAGTACATGGTCAAGAACATAAAGTATGTAAATTGGATAAATCATTATATGGTTTAAAACAAGCACCTAAACAATGGCATGAAAAATTTGATAACTTAATCATTTCAAATGGTTTTAAAGTTAATGAAAGTGACAAATGCATTTATTACAAATCTGAGAATGACATTTGCACTATTATATGCCTTTATGTAGATGACCTACTCATTTTTGGGTCAAATATTCATGCCATAAACTCAGTCAAATCCTTATTAAGTGTCAATTTTGATATGAAAGATCTAGGTGAAGCGAGTGTAATCCTTGGTATTAAGATTACTAGATCAGAAAAGGGAATTTCTTTGGACCAATCTCATTACATTGAGAAGATACTAAAGAAATATAATTACTTTGACTGTAAACCTGCAAGTACGCCATATGATCACAGTGTAAAGTTATTTAAGAACACTGGTGAAGGTGTAAGACAGTCTGATTATGCGAGCATCATTGGCAGCCTTCGGTATGCCACTGATTGTACTAGACCCGACATTGCCTATGTCGTGGGATTATTGTGCAGGTTTACCAGTAGACCTAGTATAGAGCACTGGCAAGCTATTGAAAGGGTAATGAGATACCTTAAACGAACCATGAACCTTGGATTACATTATGAAAGGTTTCCAGCTGTACTTGAAGGGTATTCTGATGCAGACTGGAATACCTTATCTGATGATTCTAAAGCGACCAGTGGCTACATATTTAGCATCGCTGGAGGAGCTGTTTCTTGGAAATCCAAGAAACAGACTATTTTGGCTCAGTCTACTATGGAGTCTGAGATGATAGCACTAGCTACAGCTAGTGAAGAGGCAGAATATTTGAGAAATCTGCTAGCTGAGATTCCCTTATGGGAAAAACCGATACCAGCAGTGTTGATACATTGCGATAGTACCGCGGCTATTGCAAAAGTTCAGAACCGTTACTATAACGGTAAGAGACGACAAATACGTCGTAAGCACAGCACTGTTAGAGAACTACTTTCCACAGGTACCGTTAGAGTGGATTACGTACGTAGTGAGGAAAATTTGGCAGATCCTTTGACGAAAGGACTGTCCAGAGAGAAAGTCCATAACTCTTCTAAAAGAATGGGACTATTGCCCTTAGATTGTTGAGTCACGCACAATGGTAACCCGACCTAAATGACTGGAGATCCCAAGAACTAGGTTCAATGGGTAATAACAAGTTGTGTAGTGATATGAGTTGAACATGCTATTTAATAAACCAAGAAGCATGTATTCCTGAAGTGATTAGAGGATGAGTTAATAGAAACTCTTAATGAGATCTATACTCTATTTGGAGTGGAGTACCTACCTTCAGGAGTGCTCTTGATAGACTCACCTTTGTGAATGTGGAAATGTGGCCGTTTCCTATGGAGTTTGGGCAAAACTTCTAGAGCATTCACTAAACTGGGATAGACGTGCAGGGCCATAAATGCACGGGCTTATCTGATTGCACTATAGAAAAGGTTGTGTGTGGTTTGATGTCAGGAATAGAGTTCAAGACTACGTGTCACTCTAGTAAAAACTGAATCTTACTCACTATGCAAAGGTTCAAGTCCTTGGACACCTTTGTTTATGCACAATCTTATGTTTTTTTTTAAGAAACTGCTCTAAAATATTTTTAAAAATTCAAGTGGGGGATTGTTGGAAATGTTTACAAACATTATGTGAATTATTAAAAATGATTGAATAAGTGTATGAATGGCTCCTATGTTTGAGTAGTCCCACATCATGGGATTATTGGGAAGAGGCAAGGATTTATACTTGTTTCTAAGAAGTCATGTTGGGGCCTTGGGCTCCCAATACATGCATTGTTGTGAGGAGGGAGACCATGCATCATGACCACCACACACGCGCGCGCGACCGACCGACTCGACTCGACCCGACCCGGCCCGGCCCGGTTCGGTTCGGTTCGGTTCGGGCTTGGGCTTGGGCTTGGGCTTGGGCTTTGTGGTGTAGGCACTTATATTTTTGGACCATAAAACTTAGTTGTTTTCGAACCGTTTTTTTTATGGAAAAATTATTTTGCGCACCGATATTTATTCTGCAACGGAAAAGTTTTGCAACGGTAAAATAATTAATCCCCCCCGAAATTTTAGCAGATCCGATATTTTCTCCCAAAACCTAATTCTCGCTCTATATATACTATTTTATCAGAGACGAGAAAAACACCGAATTTTATATTCTCTTCTTCTCAGCCGCCATTAAAACTTCTAAGAAATTTCGAGCAGTATTTTTTCCGAAAGTGCAAATCTGCACTGATTTGTTTGTGCAAGCGAATCAGTTACTATTTTAGAGGCTGTTTTATCCTAGAGGCGGCGGCGAAGGAACGAATTGGTTTGCACCTCTGACCAAATCGCCGAATCGTCTTCAAGAAAGCGACCTAGTCCGCGACTCAGCCATTGTTTTCCAACATACTTTAATAGTTTGCCTATGATTTGGACAAACAGTTTTACATGGGAGTTGGGGAAGATGGAGCGCATACCTTTTGCCGCCCTTCTGTATTTTTCATGCTGCAAATATGGACGCCTTGCCTATCGATTTAGCTGCTGATTTTTTTTTACAAAGCATTAGAAAGATGGATAGTTGTTGTACATGAGGTCATAGGCTCGTAGGCTACTGAATACCATGGAAAAAAAAAAAAAAAAAACTGGCGTAATATAAATGTTAGATGCGTACCATCTCCTTAGCATCATTTCAGTAGTTCCTGCATTTCAACCACGCATCAGTGCTACTTTGCCCAAGTCTTTTCAATACCAAATCAACCTGTTTCTTGGTCTGGCTGTCTTGAAGATCTGTAGCGAATGAACTTTATATATATATATATATATATATATATATATATATATATATATATATATATATATATATGGGCGTGGCTTACATATGCCCGCACATGTAAGTACCTTATTGCGCTTTTCTGCCAGTCCTCAGTCCATAAAGTAATTTTGAACTGATTAACTAGGAACTCCATTTAGAATATGTGGCTATTTTTAAAACTCATGTCCATAAAAATCTCATAATGTGGTAATGCATATCATAATTCACAATATATCTATGAGTATATGATTATGTCTTTCAGCAACTCTGTTTTTTCACAGAAGTACTAATATAGAGTACAGAAGAAATTTATATTTTTCTTGAAGATATATAAAGAACGGGCCTGGATTATGACTAAGGTCAGGGTATCTACCATAACATTGACCATCTCTGTTTGATCCATTAACCATAGTTTAAGGTTATCTTAATTCTCAACTTCAACTTTTGAAAATTTTGAATTAATCTAGTGCTTTAGATTTTTCATTAATTAGATAAGTATGACCAAAACATGGATAATCGTAACCAAAAGTAATAAATGATTACTCCCGCGATACCAGGAGTAGGAAATGAACATTATATATCAGTATGAACAATTTCTAATAGTCCCTATTTCGAGCAGCTATTTTTCTTTTCCTTAACAAATTTTCCTTAAACATATTTTATGTAGTTGTGAAATCTGAAAAATCTGGAGCCAGTAGGATTTCATTTCTAATTAGACATTGCTTTCACTCTCTTGAAATATGAACCAATCGGGATGCCATAATTTGGAAGAATACCATGATTTCTCATTACTCCACGTTTATGATTAATACCGGTAATGGTTTAACACAGGTTTGCACGTCCAGTGAACTAGACATGCCCCAAATCCAAAAGATAAATTTGTAACAATTTTCATACCATTTGGTGAGATTTTCATCCTAACTAAATTTTCTTGCCTCTACTCTCTTTTAAGTAGATTAGCAGCTACAGGACCCGGCCGAATGCCATGCAAATCACTGGATACGCTATGAGATCTGATCATGGTGGTTGAAGGTAATTGTTAGCTATTGCCATTGGGTAAGATTTCAGATGGCAAAACCTGGCAGTGATCCCTGTCATGGTATGTTGCAAGATCAAAAAGTTAATTAATATCCACATAGCTTAAATTACATGTAAATGTGTGAACATGTAATAGCTATTTCCTATTTATAAAAATTGTAGAAAATGCATTTAAAAGGTAAAGGGGTACATATATTCTACATTTATCTATGTCAACCAAATAATATACACAATCTGGGAGGGTGCACTAATTAAGTGTTGGATATCGGCAATTTAGCATATGGAGATAAACAATGATGCATACAAATATACAGAAAATTAAGTTCTTGAAATCTATGAATCAAACGGACTTGTACTTTTTCAAAGTAATTTTAGAATTTTTTTGATGAAAATTAAAAGAAAATGAAAACTGTGAATTTAATGTCTACTACCGAAAAGTAAATTCAAATCTTTTACAAAGCTCACTTCTTTAGGCATATTCAAATGGACTTGGAGTTTTAAAAAAAAAAGTAATTTTAGATTTTTTTTTGATGAAAACTAAAAGAAAATGAAAACTGGAGTAGGAAGCAGCAAAAGGCTAGCATTCAAAACTAGTAGAATCTCAAACGGCACCTAACTAACGCTATCACAAATGATATAATCTAATTATACACAAGCACAAGGTTTCCAAAAACAGATTTAGGCATAAAATTTAAACTTCAAATTGAAATGTAAAGCATCAGAGGGTACTATGTTTTGGTCATTGCTTAGGTAAATTTCATTGTCCAATAGTTAGATGTGTTAGTTATTAATTAGTTAAACTTAATTTTGAGATAAAACTTGTCTGAGATACTCAAATAGTCGGTAGAATTTTGTAGAAAGTTGGTAGAAGTATAAGAAACATCAATGAAAATGCAGTACATACAAAATTCATTGTCGTAGCTTTGATTACAAATTAAGAAATGGGACAGCAATAGGGAAAGTAAGCAATCATACTATAAATGTTTTGATGTAAATTGTATTAATGATAGCAGAGGAGAAACAGAATTTTATTTATGACAGACTGTTATGTTGTTATACAATGATGTACACATATTTATATCGTTCAAACTTGTAAGGAAAAGAAAATAGAAATGATGGGCTGAAGGCCCAAGTACACATATATGGCGAGATATCATAAAAGGTCCATAGCTTTCAGTTGTAATTCATTATATCCCCTCGCAAATGAAAGCTAGGGTTTGCTTTGCTCCGCCGCCATAAAATTCCAGAAATACACTCGCAAGAAATCTTCACAACTGAGTTCAAATCAGCCTTCGATCCGTCTTAAGTGATGATTAATGGCCACAACTGAGTTCAAATCAGCCTTCGATCCGTCTTAAGTGATGATTAATGGCGTGGATTTGGACATTAGAGGCTCAAGTTTACTTCGGTTGGAGGAATTTTTCCTTGAATGTGCTTCGGATTCTCTCCGATTCTTTGCTTCTTCAGAGCTGGGATTTGTGGCAGATTTTGGTTCGCTGCTGGGATTTTCTAATACTGAGGGTTTCGTATATGAGCATGTTTGCTTAGCTACTTCACCCAGGTCTGATCTTTCCCTTACTTTAAGTTCAGCTCGAAGTCTGGTAAAGTTTTTCCTTGATAATGGTTTTGTAAGAATATCTGCTATCTGATAGGTTGCTGGAACATGATTTATCTGTAGTTTTCCTTTGATTACTTGTTCTCGAACAAAGTACAGATCGATTTCCATATGTTTGGTTCTAGAATGTAGTATAGGGTTAGATGATAATGATACTGCACTTAGGTTGTCACACCATAGAGTTGGGGGTTTCTGAATTGTCACTTTTAGTTCTCTAAGTAAGGACTGTACCCACATAATTTCAGCAGTGGCATTGGCAATGCTTCTGAACTCGGCTTCAGTGCTTGATCTTGAGACTGTAGGTTGTTTTTTAGCACACCAAGATATAGGATTATTTCCCAAATATATGCAATATCCTGATGTTGATCTTCTATCATCAGGATCAGTTGCCCAGTCTGCGTCGCTATATCCAGTAATATTTAGATGACTGCCTTGACTGAAGTGTAACCCATAGTTAATTGTGCCTTTTAAGTATCTTAACACTCTCTTCATAGCCTTCCAGTGATCCTCTTTTGGCTCCTGCATAAATTGTGAAAGTTTATTAACACAATATGCTATTTCAGGTCTAGTAATGGTAGCATATTGTAATGCTCCTACTAGACTTCTATACTGTTTAGTATTATTAATGTTTTCCCCCCTGTGCTTGGATAGCTGATGATTTGTGATCATTGGTGTTGGCAAGGCGTTGGCACCATCCATTTTTGCTTTAACAAGAATCTCATTGATGTATTTCTTCTGACTGAGAAATAAATCTGATTTAGATGCTTTTATCACTTCGATGCCTAGAAAATAGTTGAGTTCACCCAAGTCTTTGATTGAAAACTGATTGTCCAGAATTTGAATGAGTCTTCTTATCTCAGTTTCACTGTTTCCTGTAATGATTAAATCATCTACATATATCAAAACAAAAATAGTAATATTGTCTGTAATTTTAATAAACAGTGAATGATCTGATTTGGTGGATTGAAACTTTAAGCTTGTTAATACAAGCTTCAATTTATCAAACCAGACCCTAGGGGCTTGCTTAAGTCCATAAATTGCTTTATTGAGCTTGCAAACAAGCTCCTTATTTTTCTGATATCCTTGTGGTTGGCTCATGTACACCTCTTCTTTAAGATCACCATTCAGGAATGCATTATTAACGTCTAGTTGTTGAATTTTCCAGTTGTTGTGAAGAGCTATAGTAAGAATTATCCTTATAGTGGTAGGTTTAACAACTGGAGAGAATGTTTCTTCAAAATCAAACCCATATTGCTGAGTGAAGCCTCTTGCAACTAGTCTAGCCTTGTACCTATGTATAGATCCATCAGCATTTTTCTTTAATCTATATGTCCACTTGCTGTCAATTATATTTTTGCCTGCTGGAGCTTTGACAAGTGTCCATGTTTTGTTTTTTATTAGTGCTTGATATTCCTCATCCATAGCCTGTCTCCAGTTTTGATCATTGACGGCTTGATTGTAATTTGCTGGTTCTTCAAAGTCTTTAATAACATTGTAGACCTTGGGCTTAAAAATACCCCTTTTTGATCTAGTAATCATAGGATGTCCTGTTTGAGCTTGTTCCCTTTGCTGTTCATGGCTTTCAGTGTTATCATTTCTAACATTCTCTTGACCACTACTGATTTCAGTGCTTAAGTCGAGTTGCAGATTCTCATGTTGTGATTGATTTCTACTGGACTGATTGGAAGGCTCAGGTGACTCATTGCTTGATGATGATATAAACTTTTGATGAGAGTCTGAGCTACCATCACCGGTATCTTCAGTTATTTTGTCAGAGTAAAAAGGTATTCCTGGTATTGATTTCTTTGGATTGTATATTTTTTGTGTAGTGATAATATTTTTATTGTTAAAAGGAAATACCCTTTCATTAAACACAACATGTCGGCTAACATAAACTTTACCTCTTTCATCAAGGCATTTATAGCCTTTCTGATCACTAGCATATCCTATAAATGTGCAAGCAGATGATCTAAAATTTAACTTATGAGTATTGTATGGCCTTAAATAAGGATAGCATAGACACCCAAAGACTTTGAGTCTATCATAATCAGGCCTAATATTATATAAGACCTCTAGAGGACTTTTGTTATTCAAAGTCTTGGTTGGCAGTCTATTTATCAAATATACTGAAGTATTAAATGCATCAGGCCAAAATTTCATAGTTAAATGACTCTGAGCTAATAAAGTTAGACCACTTTCTACAATGTGCCTATGCTTTCTTTCAACTAGGCCATTTTGCTCAGATGTGTATGGACAGCTTAATCTGTGTATTATACCTTTCTTATAAAAGAATTCACTTAGAGGTTTAAATTCTGTACCTCCATCTGTTTGTAGAACTTTCAGATTTTCACCTGTTTGTTTTTCAGCCTGATTAATAAAGTGAATGACAACTTTACTAGTCTCAGATTTTGATTTTAGGAAGTATATCCAGGTGTATCTAGAGTATGAATCAACAAAAGAAATATAGTAGTTAAAACCATAGTCAGAATTTGTTGATGTTGGACCCCATAGATCTGCAGTAACAAGTTCAAGTGGTTTAGTGTAAATAGTTTGAGAATTAGAAAAGGGTAGCTTGTGGCTTTTACCCATTTGACAGTAGGTGCAGACATATGGCATAGAAACATCATTATAAGAAATATTTTTGGTAGCTAATACTTTTTTAACCACATTCACATTAGCATGGCCAAGTTTTATATGCCACAGATCAAACACACTAGTTTTATCATCAATTTCAGATAGGTAACAACTATTCCTTTCTAGATCACTGTTTGCAGAATTTGCAGCACTGAATTTGTACAATCCCTTGCTTGACTTACCCTGCAAAATAATTTCATCAGTCAGTGAGTCTTTAACTACACAATGATAAGGGTGAAACTCAAAATACACATTATTGTCTTTAGCAAACTGTGATACACTGAGAAGATTCTTTTTATATGAGGAACCATAAGTAGATTGTTAAGGTACAGTTGTTTTTTACCTTTGATGTTGCCAAAGCCAATATGTGTAATATTTACACTATCACCATTACCCATATGTAGAGAATTCATACCTTTATACTCTCTTTGACCAAGATTGAGATTATTGAGATTATTTGTGATATGATTCGTAGCACCTGAATCTGGATACCAATTATCATCATTAATATCATCAGTTTGATTGATTCTTGAACTGTTGCTTTGACTATCAGTTTCAAGATTTGCTAGATTTGCTGTAGGATTAATCTTTCTTTGATTGCTTTGTGACTGACCAGCTACATAGTTGTTATTAAACCTGAAATAACATTTTACTGCAGTGTGACCCACTTTTTCACAAATTTGACACTTAGGTCTATTGTTGCTGTAGTTCCATCTCCCTCTTCCTCTTCCTCTGTTAGAGGAACCTCCTCTTTGACTGATAGAATCTCCTCTGCTTTGATTCTTGTTTTTAGATTCAACAATGTTTGCAGACAATTCATTTAGCTGAGACCTTTTGATTTCAATTCTTGCTTCATGAGCAAGAAGTATAGAATACACATCTTCCATAGAACTTGTAACCTTTTGAGATGTGATGACAGCTACTACAGCTTCGTATTCCTCACCAAGTCCATTTAAAATGGCTAATATATGTTCAGAATCATTTATCTTTTGTCCCGCTGCTTCAAGATGATCACATATGCCTTTGATTTTAGTTAAGTATTCTCTCATGGACAAATTTTCTTTCTTAGCAGTTTGCAGTTGATTTCTATAGAACATTATTTTAGCAGATGATTGAGTATTAAAGGATTTTTCTATGGATGTCCAAATATCATTAGCTGTCTTGCATCCAATAACTTGAGATAGGATTTTTTTCACTTATGGATGATAGTAACCATGCACAAATTAATCTGTCCTGCCTGTAGTATTTGGCATACTCATCATTGCTAACTACTCTGTTGTCTGCATCAGTAATAAATTTTGGTGGGATAGCAATAGTGCCAAGAACGTACCCTTCAAGACCATAACCCTGTAGAGCAGTCTCTACTTGCAGTTTCCACAGCAAGTAGTTATTTTCTTCAAGATGAATAGTAACTAATTGGGTTTGAGGGTTTATATCTGTTTTGACTAAAGATTCAACATTGGAAACGTTCTGATTGACTAAAGTTGCTTGATTTTGATTTGCAGATGAATTTCCAGAGGAGGTTGGGGTAGAATTGTTGTTATCAACCATGGTGACGACAATTGTGAACACTTGACGGCAAGAAGAATTGAAACTCTGATAATCAAGAATTGAGAAATTCTTGAAAAAATTATTATAACTGAGTCTGATGCAACCTGAAGAGCTTTAAATGATGATTTTTAAAAAAAAAACTTTTATGCAATTCTTTCCTGATGAAGCTCCCTGGTATGGCACTTTTACTTCAGCTATCTTAATTTTTTGAGTTTCTTGATCGATTTTCAATTGTTTCAGCAGTTTCTTGGGTAGACTTGATTCAACAGCTTGATGCAGCCTGCTTGCGAAGTATGGCGAGGCACAAATTGTTGAATTCAGGTAGCAACTCTCAAATGAGGAGATAAACAATTATCTCTAATGAGAGGGATTCGGATGATGAAGCAATACTGACGAATCTTCTGTTTTTTAAAAACAGAATTGAAGCTACCCAGAAAGTTAATTTTCAGAATTCTTGATAGCTTTTAAGCTTGGTAGCTCTGATACCATATAAATGTTTTGATGTAAATTGTATTAATGATAGCAGAGGAGAAACAGAATTTTATTTATGACAGACTGTTATGTTGTTATACAATGATGTACACATATTTATATCGTTCAAACTTGTAAGGAAAAGAAAATAGAAATGATGGGCTGAAGGCCCAAGTACACATATATGGTGAGATATCATAAAAGGTCCATAGCTTTCAGTTGTAATTCATTATACATACCATTTTTTGTTAAAGTTGGAAACTTACAAGTAGAACACTAATCATAGCAACTTCAGGTATAGTTTGAAAAATTAAAAGTAAGTTGTGCACGTAAGCATAACGATAACAGGCTGTAAAGTAGACTTGGTAGAGCCAAAAGTAAACGATTCTTCATTAAGTAGCTGGATTATATTTTGCATAACACAATTTCTTCTGTAAGCTTTTGTTCTTAAGTGGAGGCTGCAGATAATAGTCATCACAACTCCAATGGAAAAAAAAAGACTATAAAAAGAAACAGTTATCATCATACTTGTGTGGAAAATAAAAATTATGATCACTATTTTGATTGCAAGTTTTGCAGCATACTGGGTAAACAATCGGGAGTGGCTGCAAAACATGGCTTGGTACACCGACAACTATACTGAGCCAATTATATTACACGTTTTATACAAGATTTTGTAACATAAAATTTATACGAATAGCAGTTAGAAATTTTCTACAAACTTTGCAATTAGAAAGTAACAAACTATACCGAGCCAATTCTACTGCATGTTTTCCATACGGTATGTACATATTTTTTTTGCAAATTTCGCAGTTAAAAGTTGTTACATATTTTGCTGCTAGATTTTTTTTGCAAAACCTTTTGGTATATGTTTTCCAATTAGAAGAAAAATTATAATCATGATATATATTACTGTTTTCCAGGGTAACACCAGGCCGAGGATGTAACGGGAACAACCTATGTAATTCTGAAACTAAACAGAATAAGCAAACAAAAATAAGCAGTGTTCTGTTGAAATAAAAATAAATAAATATTCCAACATACAATACATACATGGCATACACGTGTGTGAGTATGAGTGTAGATACACAGACACTTTATAACGCAATAGAATGAGACTGCAAGCATAAATAACCAAAGGGACATAAGAAAAAAAATGTAGACTCCTAAAAAAGAAGACATCATAATCAACAGTACAGGTAGTGATACCTACAAATATAGACATGGGTGAAAGGACTTGACAATCAATTCGGTACAAATTTTATGTATTATGTGTTCAGATTAAGTGCCCACTTAACTGAAAATTGACTCATAAATAAGAACTGTAGATGTATGTGTTTTTAATAACCTTGGAATTATATAGCTTTGCATGAGGAAAGGTTCTAATTTAGATATTAAATTATTACTTTTTTTTAAATTTTTATTTGCTGATGATTTCCTTATTTCTACATTGATATTAATTTGAATTGAAGCCATCTAGAGTTCAAGCTATAGAAAAAGGGGAAAAAAATTAATATTAACTTAATATTTAGACTGAAGCCATTAAGAATACAGTAAGACATTAGAAACCTAGTTGCAACTTCTACCCATTATTAACTTAAAAGTATCCAATGACATGGATGTGAACGAATAGTGCACCGAGGAAAAACTTAATATTTCCCCCTCAACATAATCAATGGTGTTATGACCATATGTTGATCATATTTTGAGTTTGATATCTAGTTAATATGAATTTTAAAAAATTGCAGGGTGGACAAAGATTTTGTGCAACCATATTAAGGGAAGCAAACATCATTGTCGATAAAAGATGTTAACTAATATATATATATATATATATATATATATATATATATATGGAAGAGGTAGTATTAGAAAACTCATCATTTTTTTTATTTATGAAGTAAGACACGTCTCTTATACGTAATGACCCGGCTTTTGATTGTCAATGTTAATCATGTGAACATCGAGTTAGGTTACGGATGAGAGAGAGATGTTCCTAAACCTGAGTACATGTTACGTTCTTATGTGTATATAAAAATGATATATTGTCAATAAATTAGCCCCAATATATTCTTATCATAGCGCTTGCACGCGCACACACGTGTGTGTATCTTTATGTGTATGCATTTGACCAATGTGTATATGCATTTGTGTATGCACTTAAGTAATAGAGCATTTTTTTTTTGACTAGTGCATCCGCAAAGCTTAGTATTTTTTTTTTCCCAGTAATCACCAACTCCGAACATCATTATAAGTTAGCACATGATATTTTTTATGAGCTGACTTTTAAAAAATTATCAACACAAGCAATTAGAAAATAAAAATAACAAAGTGCCCATAAATACACAATGATTGATGACAAATTTAGATACCTAATGACTGTACGATTGATTCAATAAAACTCGAAGAGCGGAAAAGCATCATTGCCAACATCCCATATATTTCAGTAACTTTCAATAACTAATCTAGCTATAACTCTATTTTTGTCTCAAAAATACATGTTTGTTTATCTGTTTTTTTTTAACATAACCTGCCGATTACCGATTCCTACATCCATCTTCGTCATATGCTATAATACACATGCTGTTAAATGTAGAACTATTTGTACGGATGTACAGCCAGTAAGGTCGTAAACTGGACTAATTCGTATACCCTTCCGGATGAGAAATAACATTGCAATACTACAATATGGCTGGTTAATGGAAATTTTCATGCGGTGAGCATGATAAAAATGATTATCGCAGCAGGTACACTGTTTTAGTAAATAAGATTTTACGGCACACTGTGATGAGTTAACTATACATATGAAGTATTATTTTTTAGCTAATAAAAGATACTCAAATATTATACTTGTTAACTTTGCAAAACAGTACATTTCAATTATATTAACCAAGAAGTAATATTGGAATATAAATGAAGTAGGAATTTAGAAGTCAGAATTACCCCAACCGTAATATAGTAGATGACAGTTACAGTATTGGTGTGTATTTCATTTTGAATCCAACAGACTCAAATTGGAATCAAGCATGACTGTTTTACTCGCCATCACACATTGATTCAAACAAAGGTGGACAAGCTTGCAACCAATGTACAAAAATACATGTAAAAAATCTTTGTGACATCATATATGAGTTACCGTATTAAGTTGTGTTCTGTGGAACCCCCTCAGAAAGCTAATCTACTAAATCGCCAAGGAGGATTTCGGGCACGCCTCTAATTAGCCTGAAAACAGCAAAGGATAACTACCATATTCAAATAACACAATCAAGCATTTCGACCCTCAATTACCTAAATTTATATGAATTCCAATGAGCTGGGGTTCAATGAATTAAATTTTCGTTGGAACACCACTCAAAAAAATTTACACAGTTAATGCATTGATTGCAATAACAAATTCTTTGAAAATTTAATAATGAAATAGATTATGTTTAAGTTATACTAAATTACTCTAGCTCATTTGAACTTGCAAGTGGATTTCTAAAATTTGTATTTTAACATTACAAAATCACGTAAGATCAAAAGTTAATACCTGATTTAAACTTCTACTTCCCCTTCTTGTTATCAATTTTCAACCCATTCCGCCATCAATAGGCATGGCCTCCGCGCACCACTCTTGCTGACCAGTGCGGTCTCCGACCTAACTCTAATTCAAATCCCTTTTTGATGCGGCTGTCGGTGGGATTGAAAAGTCGGAAAGACTGGAAATGAGAGGTATTGCTTTCTAAATTGTCCACCTGTAGTAATGATATAAAACGATGATTTTGAATTCTTTTACAAAATAACAGTACATTATTACAAATCAACCCATTCAATACAAGAAATTCCCATCTTTGTTTAAAATTTCTAGATCCACTAATAAAGATCCAGTATTTTTCAAAATAAAAAGTTTAATCATAAGTGTGGATTGGAAACAACTCAAAGCTCCACCACCAAAAAAAAAGAAAAAAAAAAGAAATTGAACATGTACCTGCAGTTTCAGGTTATTTCATGGTTCAATTTCGAATCTGAGATTCGCTGAAAAATCGGCCTTTGTTACAAAATCGTGTTTACTGAAGAACCGCCTAGTAACCAGGAGTTGAGCGGAGAGAGTTTCAGTATGAGGATGATCTTCTTGATTGAAGAGGAGATAGTGAGTGAGAGAGAATGATTGTGAGGTTCGTAAGTATGCAGTTTAGGGATTTCGACAGTGAAGTAAAAGAGGGATTTTTAGCGGCTTACGAAAATAAGGGAGGGAAGTTTAGCGTTGGACCGCCAATTGTTTCTTTTTGTTAATTACAGCGTGAAAACAAGTTGTAATTTAACTTAAAAAACCATTAACTACCTAATTATAGCAAGGCGTGTTATCGTGCAATCCTTACTTGCTATCAATATACCATTTTCTTGTAGTGAATGTATATTGACTACATGTGATTGCAATAATTGTTTAGCGATTGATGAATGTTTACAGTTTTAATTCCATTATTATTAAACTGTAGATAGATTCACATGGATTGTGATGTAAACCCCACACGGGTATTGGGACGATAATTTTACACATTGTCCAAGTATACAAATAATAATATTTGTTTGATGGTTGAAAACCCCACGCGGGTTTGGGGATGATAATTAATTAACATCTCCCTTGGATTTAATTGTATGTCAACTGATTGATTGACATACTATTATAAGTGTTATTTAATTATTTAATGCTTATATAGTTGTAAATTACACTCTGGATGTGAATGGAATGTTTAATAGTTGTTTTTCACTATTTTTGAATACATGTGATGTATGGAATCCATATAAATAAAATTATATGGTAATTGATTAAGTCTGATTCCAATTCAAAAAAAATGAATATTTTAAAATAATATTCAATGAAAAATCAAAGTATGATTTTGATGTCCGATTTTGGATGGACATGAAAATATTGAAATATTCATAGCCAAAATGAATATGAGCCGAGTTAAGTAAATATACGCCATTTTAACTCGAACGAAATTTTCTGTCAATTTTATTTATTTTATAATGAATATCGAAAAGATTTGATTTCAAAATCTGATATTTTGAAAATATTATCATTTTAATATTATAATGATAGGGAAGTTTTATTTAAAATTGAAATGGAAGTTGGAATTGTTTTTAAATGAATTTATAAACGATTTAAAAAATACGTTTTAAAAGTAAACCAACGAAATATATTTTATATATTTAAATGGCCTGAATAGTACATGCCACACAGCGACAGTTCGCGATTTTCGACCATTAACTTTGGATGGACGTAACAGGAGATCCAACCGTCGGATTCTCCTAAAGTCGAAACCATTGGGTTCGTATCGAAAACAACTTTCGAATAATGATAAGAGATTTGAAATTTAACGGTTAGAATTTAATATATGTCCAAATCCGTTTTGGAAAAGGTCGCTATGGATGTAGTTTGGTTGCCGATATTGGAAACCGACTGTAAGGACCTTATTAAAGTTATTAAAAATATGAATAAATTACGTAAAATCATAATAAATGATTTGAAATGGTTTGGATGAAATATTCCAAATTTGTAAAGATAAAATATATGTTTATCTGAATGAGTTGTTTATAACTGAGTAAAGAACTGAAAGAAATTATATGGTTTTAATATAACTAGAATTTTCCAACAAATGAATTGAAAAGGATTTGAATGGAAATAATCTTCGGAATATTTCGATATTGGATTCCGTAATTATACAGATATTATTGAGGAATTTGGAAGATATTGATATCGTTATTCTCAATACGATATCTATTGGTTTCAGAATTTGATATTGAATACAAGTCAATATAATTTCTATTCAGAGCCTTATATTTAATATCAAATTGGATTTTGGGTTTTTTGTGAACATTGTTTTAAATGACATTGGTTCTTTAATCCAATTAACAGTGAAGTTATGATTTGAAATTTATAATCTTTTAATTAAGACTAATGGAATTTTCCAAAGTAAACTTTTCCAATTTAATATTTTAAATAGTAATTGAGTGGAATTCGATTTATTAATAATCGAGATAAGTTCCTATGAAGGAAGACCATTAATATATATGGAATTTAAAAGGCTTAGCCGTTATTCCGTTTATATTATTAGTCTAATACGAAAATTTATGTCAATTATATATTGATCTGTTTTCCACGAAGATTTTGTGAACTGTGTTTTTAATAACACTGGTTCTTTAACCCAGTTAAAGACAAGATTAATTTCTTAAAGTTGAATAATCATAAAGTAATGATTTTTGAGATTAAAACCAAGTTGGATGTTTAATGAATCTTTAA
Organism: Allium sativum; assembly: GCA_030737875.1. NCBI lineage: Eukaryota > Viridiplantae > Streptophyta > Magnoliopsida > Asparagales > Amaryllidaceae > Allium > Allium sativum. The sequence goes on along the minus strand of CM060913.1, from coordinate 412,554,893 downwards.
TTAGATTGGAATGTGAACAAGGTAATTAAATTTACCTAATTCAAGAAACGATCGAGGATGGAGTACCATCAGTTTTACTTCATGCGATAGTTAAATCTTTAATTAGATTTGAAACACGAAATGATAATTAATTTTATCGATAACACAATGGGTTTTATATATGGAATACTACCGGTTTTGCTCTATGGGATGAATATGTTGGGATTGGAAAAATAAAATAAATGATTACTTCGGTAAGGCTCGATAATCCCGACTAGTTTAATAAGCCTTAGTTTGGTTTAAATTGTGAAAAGAATATTTGAACAAAAGAATATTCTGGATTGGAATGAGGCGTATAATGTGTTTTATAGCACTTGATTATAAGATATGCGAGTTATTTGGAAAAACTGAGTTTAACCCATTCTGAATAACTGATACGACGACTAAAAGTCGAAGAAGACAATGGTTGAAGACCGGAGATGTTCACATCATTTGGATGATTATTCATGTCTTGATTAGGCTGTACACCCAAGACGAGGTAATAAGTGGTGATCGTCCAGACGTACTTGGAGATCGACCGGATATGCGAGGGCCTCTCTCCTGTATTAGACATATGGGACGAGAAATAAGGTGCCTTCGGTTTCATTCAGACCCAGAACGGACTTGTGAATGGATTATGTCTGACATTGTATTTGATTCTATACTGATTGATTTCTATTAAATATGTATCTGCTTGGTGGCGGAGAATCTATTCTCTTGCTTAACACCCTTCTCTGAGACGTATGAGCTTAGATGTTAAATATTGATAGATATCAATTGTATGACATGAATTGTCAATGTGGCATGCTAAGATGCAAATGATCAAGACTTTTTGTTGAAAAACAAGGCCTTGTGGGTGATGATCAAAGCACAACTTTAAGTAGCGCAACTTTGTGTAGCGTCAATTCGCGAACCTACACCCCGGTGTGAACCAAAAACGGGATAGAGACTACAGGGAAATGGACATACGTTAGCTTCTAGCTGGAAGTGATGTCATGGTATGGAGCTCAGACATTTTACTTATGTGAATGTTGCATATTATTTGATGGGAAGGCGAAGTACCTCAGATTTGATATCAGGACCGACTAAAAGGTCCTAGATGGTCGACGTGACTGATCATTTTATACGTTCGATAGAACCGGCTAACGCATTGTTTATGGTATAACTAATCAGCGACGACTGACTGGCCCTAAAGATCCAAGGGTTGTCTAGAGGCGTGATCCTGAGTCATTTTCTAGAGTGTCTCGAAATCGGTGAGGAAGATCCCTTGCCTCGGTTCATAGATGGAAACCCAATTTCCAATACGTGATTTTACAGTTTTAGTTATAAACTTATATGGCGACATAATATAATGATACTTATGCTGCCTATGATTGATATATTTATATTTGAAGTTGATTTCTTCACTTATAGTAATAATAAAAGATGAATTTCGCATATCAAGCATATTTGGTCATATAAGTTAAAACTCTATCCTTTGGTTTGTGTTTGCATTATGTGCTGGACCTGAGTCTTATAATGGCTTCATTTTTCCTTTTAGCATTGCGCTGTTTGTTTTATGGTATTCTTGGGAGAAAACCTGTTTCGTGTTATACAGCGTGGTCCCTTGATTTACCCAAGATTAAAATAAAAATTAATAACTGTTTTAGTTCTCACACCAGTCCCATGACTGACTCGGAGTTTATTGTTTCCACCTAAACTCTAAGTGCCCATATTTTCCACACGGGCAGCTTGTAGTTTTGATTTTCCCAGATATTTCTTTTCACAAGATCCTAAGATTACGGCTGGAGCTATGTATGGAATGCTTTGTATCCGTGTATTTCTTTCAGCTGTGGTAGTTGATGTTTTCCGCTGCACATTATGTTTATGTATTTAAATGTAATTTAAATCTCTGATATTTTTCTGTTGTAAATTATTTATTTGTACTCTGATATCTTGTACTCTGATGTAAATTGTTGTAATAGCAATGAAATGTTCTCATGTTTGTGTTCTGATGCATCGTGTTTTCAAAGCATTCTGCCTTCTTGTTCGGTTTAGGTCGGCCGGGAAGTTCGGATCGCTACAATAATCGTCCATGCGACCAATGATGATATGATTATTTAAATTAGCAAACATTAACAACATCTATAAAATAGATAAAACATAACTAAAATGATTGGTGATGATTTGACGTCAAAATAGTTCAATTCTGGCGATAGTGTCAAAATAGCGTGTGATAATGCGCAAATGGGTAATATTGTGAAATTCTGGATTAAACTAATCAAATTCCATTCTAATTATTTTATTTATAATTAACTAGGTTCAACTATCATAGAAAAATATATTTTAAGATTTTAAATCACATTAAATGTCAAATTTCTACCTCATAAACAATTATAGTTCAGCGAGAGATAATATCACCCTCTCAGGGAAATCAAACCAAACCATCTCAAAATGTTGAGCTTACCAATACGAGTTTAACGGGAGAAACGATGTTCAAATCTGACATCGTACGCAAAAGTTATTACGAGTATGAGTTCGATGATTACATAAAATTTTAAATGGATTAAATCATATGTAATTAGCCTCTTAATTACCTTCTCATAATTATTTTCCTTCCCCTACATCAAATGCATGGGCCAAGCATTGCCTGTAATAATTAGTGGTGAGCATTTGGTCGGTTCGGTTGGTTTTGAGGTTATAAAACTCAAATAGAATTGAAACCGAAAATTTACCGAACCAAATTAATTTCGGTTAATTCGGTCAGTAATCGAGTAAACGAACTTGAAAGATGTGTTATTATTTAAATGATGAATTCACTCAAAGTAAAACATAATTCCTGTTTGGAGAAATTTTATATAGTAAATTTTATGTTTATAATAAAATTAGACCTATTTGCAACACATGACTTTGTATTTTATCACTATACTAATTATTTAAAGTACTACAACATTGTACAATTAGATAATAAGTTAAAAGTTCGGTTAACTCGGTTAAACCGCTAACAAAAAAAAATACAAACCGAGTTCAAACGAATTTAGTTTTAATATTGAACTAAACCAACTGAAATGAGTTGGTTTGGTCGGTTAGTTCGGTTTGAACCGAATATTGCTCACTCCTAGCAACAGTTAAACTCACTACTCAAGCTTTCTCTCTCCTCCTAGCTCCTCCCACACACAACGAAACGACGAACGAACTTCACCAGCAGGTCTCTCCATGCATGAGCTTCGCGGCCACTACCACAAAAACTAGTCTGCACCCCGTCTGGAAAACATGGTGCTTACACCCATGTGTACCCTTAGCCGGTTTAGTTTTCACCTAGGCGATCGGGTTGGCTAAAAATCTAGGTGGAGATACTACTTTCTATGCTAAATCCGATTCCAATTTTCTTTTCAGCAAATAATTGCTTAAATCTCAAGGAAGTTTGAACCCTATGCAACCCATGTTTCAAGGTAAGGCAAAAGTCGGGTTTGCCAAAGTCAGCAAATCCAAATTTCGTGACAATCATCATGAAATCACATCGTTTCATGATTTTATAAATTGATTCGTGATATTTAGATGAGTATGGAGTGAGATCTTAATTTTTGAAAGTACGAAGAAAAGGTGAAGAAGACAGAAACTACAATATATGGCTAATGAGAGGATTAGGGATAATGGGTAATTAAGGGGGCATTTATAATCTTACCAGGCCTAATTTGTCTTGAATTCTACGTCCAAAACTAACACACGTTTTAATTTTGCATGATCAAACAGTACATCCAATCGCTACGGAGCTTAACAGGGTGCAAAAATTACTGAGAAGATTCCAAATATATAAACTTCGTTGTAATCCGATACTGTGTCTGGAACGAAAATTTCCGCACGTATATCGAGACTATTTAGCCCCTGGAACGTCAAGTCTTGGAATACAGCGATTCATATACTTTTTCTTCACCTAACGAACTATTAAAAGTCAATGGAAATGGTTTTGAGTACTGATTCGCTTGTTCATGGAAAAACCTCTCTTTGAAATTTTCAAATAAATAACGATTAATATTTAAATATCCAATGGTAAAATATTTGGGTTGATACAAATCGCGTAAGTCAATCCTAATTTTCAATTACAAATTAGACCAAACCACTAATTTATATGCTCAAATTAACTAATACGCTATTATCATCAAATAATACGCAATAGTAATCAATTTCAAATTCACAATTAACTAATTTTCTAAATTAGTGGTTTTAGTTATATCCCCAAACAAACAAATACGCTGTTATCATCAACTAATACGAAATAATTATCAATTTCTTAATTACATGATCAATTGTGATTGTTCTACCATGATCAGAATTCCATTCCCTGCCTTTCAAAACTGGGGGAAAAAAAAAAAACATACCATGTCCTACAATAATTCGTGGCATATGCTTCGATCTTTGGTTTGAAAGTTCGAGCTGACCTTATTTAATAAATTTTTTCTCCAAAGTCCAACCATTTTATATTTCCCTTCGGAATGGCACAGTTGTAATATGCACAAAATAATGTCTCAATGACTGTTTGCCCAAAAATGTTTTCGGTCCTCTTCCGTTTCTTGCACATCTTTTTATAAGATGTCTTCCGTAGTTCCGTGCCCATTTCTCTACATGCAATTTTCCCTTCCCAAAAAACTATACTCCTGTCCATTTCAGTATTTAAAAATCTTAACTAGGGTTTTATTTTCCTTCAATGGCGACATCAGTCAGCTTTTCATCGGTGAAGGCGCAGCTAGTGGTTCCAGCGGCGAAGGCGGAGGAGAACTTCTACAAAGTCGGCGTTTGAGGGCGTAGGAGGTGACCAGATCCACCTATCGTAATCGCAAGGGAGACCAGGAGGCCTCGGCTGATGTTATATGTGCAGAAATGAAGATCGATGGTTCTGTATGTATTTATAACTGTTTATTTCGGTTCTTAATTACAGATAAAGTTCATATGTTGTGATTTAAGCTGTGAATATTTTCTTTCTGAATCGCAAAAATTAAAAGAAATGCGGTGAGCGTGGATCGAACACGCGACCTTCAGATCTTCAGTCTGACGCTCTCCCAACTGAGCTATCCCCGCTTCTTGGTTTTATTTGTTTGTGCTATTCAACTAGATATCTTGGCTTTGGTATATTTAGTTGCTTTTGGAAATTTAAAGAAAATGAGATATCTGATTTGAGATTCTAGAATATTTACTTGGTAGATGGTTTGTTTTGCTTTTTCATATTTTAAGGTTGTAATATTGTTATGTTACAGATTTTAGTTCATATATTGAACATTATATCTAGTTAGATGTATTTAAAAACAATTTTTGTCTTTTCTACTTATATTATTTTTTATAGTGCATAAGTTCGAGTTACAAGTATGCACCCAAAATACTAAACTGCTTGTTATTGTGGTTATATTGATTTATATTATGAAAATCCATTATGTATCTGATCTCTTTTAGTAAGCTTTGTCAAACGTTAAACTGGGTCCTTGGTGAACCAAGTGTTTCCAGTTTTTGATCGCCATTGTTCGCTCCTGTAATTCTTTGCATGGTTGAGTAAATTTTGTTATACCTGCATGGTAGTAGATAAACAGATAGGTTATTGACAAGTAGTATTATGTAGCATTGATGAGTATGAGTGATTTATATGTTTTACGTCGTGCATTCAGTAAAAGATCATCATTAATCATGTACGTGGACATTGAACAAGTAGACAGAACAGTAAACTATTTTATGAGAACAATTGGGACAAAATTCATGAACCGCACCAAAGAGGATGTGAGATAATGGTATTGGGCGAGTCATGAATGGATATGGCAAAGAACTAAATGTGTCAGTTGTGGATTGTAAAAATATTTACTTCATAAAATGGTTATGAAGCAAAAATATTCACGTGAGCAAAATTACACCAAAGAGATTTGAGATAAATTACAACTATAAATTATTATCTGAGATTTACTTCATTAACTGAAAAGATAAATCAATTTGAATGGAAGATTGAATCCAAAGTACATGATGGAGTTCGACCAATCGACCCATGAAATGTGAGGATCCAAATGAATTAACTGATAGGATTGTTTATAGGTCAATAATCTGCATATGCTAGGGGGACTAAATGGGAACGTTTGCTGTAGTGTTATTCACATAGAGTAGTTGACTTATATTTTGGATAATATTAGAAAATGGAATGGGGTCGTTTAAAAAAATAAAATCAATTTACTGAATGATTGAATTAGTATTAGTAGTTGTCCCACAAAACTAGCAACAAAGTGATAGATAAAAGGTTGGATTGTATTAATAATCTGACAAATTGTTAGGTTGTTAATTAACCCGGAAAACTATGTAGTTAAACAAGGGACAAATTGTTGGGTTGTTTAATACATTATCCATTGTTATGTAGGAGTACGTGTTTAACTATCGTGGGCAGGTTCAGGTAGAAGCTACAAAAACTCATATTTTACCTATGAACTATGAATACCCCTCCTCCCTCCCTCTATGTTTGTCTCGTCAAAACAAGCTGCTACCAATTAGCAGACGTATATTTACAGGTTGAAAAGTAAAAGATACAGCTAATCGCTGATTGGTTGTTGCCGTACAGAAAAGAACATAAATAATGACTACTTATAACCAGTTATTAATGACAAGTATAAAATAACTACAACATAGAAAATATTATATGAAGTTCCAGTCATTACAAACTAATTCATTATAATAGTTCCATACTAGATAGTGATATTTGTGATAGTGATATTTGTTCCATTCATTTTTAATAAACGTACTGTAATGATTTTTAAAAACTTATGCCTAAATATTAAATCAAGTTTTCAATTTTGCATTGGGGTTTTTTACCCTCAAGGACAAAAGGAACAAAAAATTGTTCCATAAGGACAAGAGGGCAAAATTTTATCCTCAAGGACAAAATTTAGTGTAAAGGGAGGAATTCAGGGGCCCACTATAACTCTTCCCGTTGCAATAACACTTGTACTTGCGGAGAAAATTTTGCCCCTTGTCCTTATGGAACAATTTTTTGTTCATTTTGTCCTTCAGGTTATTTTCCCGTTTTTTTTTTTTTTTTTTTTTTGGGTTTTGGCATTTACCTTATCAAATATAACTTTAATATGTATGATTTTATCCTTTACTAATATATGGACTCAAATTATCTTGTGTCCTGACTTTGTATTTTTGATTCATTACGCTTTAGTCTTCTTAATTGGAAAATTTACTCGAAATGTTCATCAAATTGATTTGAATGCATTACCATTTAAAGAAGATACCGCTTACATTACACAAGTGTCAACATCATAGTCCGTCTTCCAAATGGTAAAATTTTCGTCTTTTTCAGATTTTCATGATGCATTTTTATCATATTGTTTTAGTTTAATAATTTCATTATGTTGTTATAAATGATAATGAAGTCAACTCTGATTTGTTTTTTTCTTCACCTTTTCATGGAAGTATAAGGCTTAACTGAATGTTCTAATATTTATAAACTAATTAATTGTTTTTCGGTTGTGATATTTATAAACTAATTTTTACATGTGTAGGTGTTATGCATTATGTTGACTAAATGCATTACCCTTGCTAAATAATGATGAACAACCTGATGGATGGGTCGACTATATGCACAGGGCATCCAAGCCGGAACTAATATAAAATTGTAGATTTTCATTGCATAAAGTTCTAATATTTTTATATATACTACCAAGTTTTAGCATGAAAACTTATGTTTTTGTCTTTTATTTCAAAAATTATTTTATGTTGTATAAAGTGTGCTTAATTTAAAATATGAACGCATATCACAGGATGTAATAAGAAAATATGTGATTGGAGAGGAGTCATTGTCACAGTCCAATACTTTATATGTTGATTCCAATTCTTTTTAAAGAAGCTTTTGATACATCAAAAGTTTAAAAGTGTTCACTCCTTATTCCAATGCATGTGGTATTTTGTATGATCCTTTTGCTGCTTTTGGTCCATTTGATTTTTGATCTTCCAACGCATGTGGTATTTTAAAGTGAATTCCAATCCATTTGATACATCAAAACCTCTTTCACTTGTATCAGTTTTCCTAACTCAATCTTTGCTTCACTTATTGCAACCAAAGACATCCTTATTCATTTTTTTCATTTTGCAATTGCTGAAGTAGAATTGTATCATGTCCATTCAAATTAAAGATGCATAAGCTGACTTTGTTGACCGACACATGCACATATTATACGAGACTTTATCCTAACAATCATAGAATAATTAGCTCGCTTCATTTGGATTGAATAATTTTATAGGACAATCTGACTAAAATTCCTATTAAGTTTCATAATAGACGAAACAACATCATTAAAAAAAGGATATTCCCAAAAAATTGTGGAAATTTCCGCAGTTATTCACCAAAAATAATTATAAAAACATCCATAATTATTCATAGAATAATTGCGGATATTTGTGCAATTTTTTGATATAAATAAGTAATGTTTGCATTTATTCATCGAATAATTTCATATTCATATGCAATTATTCACTTGGTAAATTATAGGAACCTAATTTACAATCTTTTTTTGGAAATGAGTTTTCGTATATTAAGTTTGGTTTTAAGGCCTATGCCTAATATTTACTATTGTTATTATCCTTTTTTTTTTTTTTTTTTTTTTGTGTCAAATCTTAATAAAATTTCTCAAAAACTTTTTTTTACAATTGAAAATTAAAATTGATACCGAAAGTGAAAAAAAAAATGCTTTTCTCCGATGGCTCACAAAAATCGACCACGAGAACGTAGGCAAACTCTCAGCCAAACTGCAAAACTGAACCTAGATACTGAATAAAAGTACCATGAAATAGACTTTGTAGCAGTATGATCGTATAATATGGAATAGAAACAGAGTAATGCATAGATAGCAAAATATCAGCAATAAATAAAAGTGATACCAGGAATTTTATACTGGTTTGAACCTTTGTTCTACGTCCAATCCCAGACTGCTTCTGGAATTTCAACTAACAACCCTCACTTCACTCGGACGACTAGGTTTACAAATACCCGAACAACCGAACGAGATTTCATGCCTCAACTGCAGAAGAGGACTTTAACTATACAAAAATTTGATGACTATTTGTGTTCTTACTAACACTGATACGTCAAATTAAAGTACACCCTTTCTATAATCTTTCCTTGATGATAATAGTGTAGTTCGTGAAAAGATATGGAAGATTGAATTGATTTGTATTCACAAAAGTGTGAAAATAGTGTGCATTTGTAAATCTGATTGCAGTAGATTATATAGAAAGATTTGAATGAAATTCGGTGAAGAAAATGATTTCATGCCTCAACAGCAGTTAGCTTTTCATCGATGAAGGCGCAGCTAGTGGTTCCAGCGGCGAAGGTGGAGAAGGCCGTGAACTTCTACAAAGGCGGCGTTTGAGGGCGGAGGAGGTGACCAGATCCACCTATCGTAAGCGCAAAGGAGACCAGGAGGCCTCGGCTGATGTTATAAGTGCAGAAATGAGGATCGATGGTTCTGTATGTGTTTATAACTGTTTATTTCGGTTCTTAATTACAGATAAAGTTCATATGTTGTGATTTAAGCTGTGAATATTTTCTTTCTGAATCGCAAAAATTAAAAGAAATGCAATGAGCGTGGATCGAACACGCAACCTTCAGATCTTCAGTCTGACACTCTCCCAACTGAGTTATCCCCGCTTTTTGTTTTAATTATTTGTTCTGTTCTACTAGATATTTTGGCTTTGGTATATTTAATTGGTTTAGGAACTTTAACGGAAATGAGATACCTGATTTGAGATTCTAGAATATTTGCTTGATAGATGGTTTGTTTTGTCTTTTAAAATTTTAACGTTGCCATATTGTTATGTAACTTTAACGCGCGACCATGGCATGGTTTTACATTTTTCCACATGTTGAGTTGGCTTTGATATTTATCATCCTTCAAACCTACGTGATTATGTGTATTTCAACGTTGGAATGCAGCGTTTATATTTAAATTTCAAAGCCTATAGATGGTGTGGTTTATCATGATTCCACGCTAGGTAATGGCGTGGTTTAAAGGTATTAATTGGTATTGAGTTTTTATAATTCTAACCAGATGGGAAGAGCAAGTACTGGGATGCAAATAAACGGAGTCATGTTTATTTATGTTATGAAAATCCGTTCTACACCTAAATTCTTTTTGGATGGTTTGTCAAATATTTATCTGCGTCCTTGGTGAGCCAAGTGTTTCCAGTTTTATTGTATTCATGGTTCGGTCTCCCCGAACTTTTTGCCTGGTTGAGTAAATTTATTTCTCCGCTGCTTGAAAGCCCAAGCTCTCTTCTCAATCCTTGTATTTTTACAGCTGTAAACAAACTATATGGTTATGTTTTTTTTTTTTTTTTTTGTTTTTTTTTTGTTTTTTTTTCATTTGAATCATTTTCATATATTATATTTTACATTAGAAAAGAAAGTTTCGAATCAATGGTTAAAATTATTTTTGAGGGGTTTGAATATTTTAAACACATACTTTATAAGGCTACGAGTCTACAAAAGTTTAGCAGTTACTAAATATTTTTGGCTTAAAAGATCAACGGTTGAGGAGGGATTTGCATCTACAAAATGGAAATAAAAGAAATCCCCATATGCTTGTGGTTCAGACCATGTAAAATCTAAAAGGAGTTGAGAAATATCATTTGAAAACTACAGGTTCCATGGAGCAGGTAATAATGTATAGAAACTACTGATGGATTGCTGAAATTTCTTATTTTATTTTGTTAAACGCTGACGGAACCCTAACATGGTAGCAAAGGAGGGGAAAAAAGAAATGCGTTGTGTTTGGAAACAAACGACGTGGATGCAGCAATGTCAAAGGCAGTAAGTACAGGTGCTGCGGTTGCATTCAGTGATAACTGAAATCGAAGATGGTGGATGCTGCGGCAGACTTGTTGGCAAAGCGAAAGACCCATCATTATTTAACTACTTAAGACTGTAATCCAAAAATCACCATAACCTAAATGAATGCAATAATTGAACATAGCTAATATAACAAATACCAATAAATAAAAATGTATTGCATCTAAGTGATATAAAAATATGTAGAAAAGAAGCATTGCAATAAGCACGGGTGCACAATACCTAAGCATAGTTATGAAAGGCGCGTCGCGGCGCACGCCATGACGTACGGCGCGACGTTTGTGCCATTTTTGTTTGCGGCGCAACGCATATGAAAAGGCGCACCAAATGGCGCGCGGCGCATAAATGGCGCACGGCGCAAAATGACGCGCCTTTTCTTTATTTTATGGCTTTTTTTTTGTTTTTTTTTCGCATTTCAAACTGCTATAACTACTACTACAAATACTCTTACCATCACTACAACCACCATCACAACTGCTATTAGTATTATTATCATAATGATATGAAATATGAAAAAATTTGTTAATATCTTTTTTCAGTTATATGAAAACATAATTACATCATCATTATCTCCTATACGATTATCATCAGCGATTTAATAACCTTACAATTATGTAATTGGCTGATCTTAGCATGCTGATATTTAGAACTGACATATGTTTTATTATCCAACTTTAGTTTAGATTCCTTTTAATATTGTTAGAATTATATAATTTAATGTATAAATTATCATAAAATATTGTCTATGCAAAAGCAAATGAATAAATCTCTGAAGTCGTGAACGATATATCAAGAGAAGCAATTTTGAAGAAAGATAAAATATTCTCATAAGATAAGCATTCAAGCAGCTTCGAAACATACCCTTGGATTTTATTTTATTTTATTTTTGCATATACGTAAATATGTCCAATGTCTTTGTACGATTTGTCTGTAACATAAAAATATTTCATGATTTGGTATTTGTTAAATACAATCGAGCATTAAAAAGAACGTATAATATTCGTGACACTGTTGGTCCAATATTTTTGAATGATATTGATGATTGTAATTAATGGTTAGTTGAATATATGACCGATATTGAAGATGAGCTTGTGTTCGGCGATGAGGATGACCTGACCTTGTGTGTTGCTGTTAGAGCAGCAAGAGTGGAGAGATTCGGTTTTTTAGCTCATATCTAATATGTATTATTATTTTTGATTTGAAAACTATTGTGCTTGAAATTTTATGCTTTATGTTCTTTTATTGTAAAACACATTAAAAAAATTGTTGTGTATATTTTAGCAAAAATAGATTTTTTTAATAAAATCTTTTGTTAAAATATTAATTATATTAAAAAAAATAAACATGCGCAGTAAATTAAAAAGGCGCGTGCTATTTGCCGCGCCGTGCGCCAAGGCTCCAGAGAAGGTTTGCGCCTCTTTGCGCCGTGCGCCATTAATAACACTGTACCTAAGCAAATTCCTTTCTAAAAATGAAAAGGAAAAAATATCAGTATTCCAATTACATGAATGTTGGTATGTAAGAAATGACATTTTATAAGGCACATAATTTAAAATTTCATCAATTTATATTGCAGATAACATGTTCCAGCACTTTTGGCACAACATAGTTAATTTGAAAGATTAAAAAAAATCATCATAAAGAAATAAAATACGGAAAACATAATTGTGGCTAGGAACAGACTAAAAAAGAAGCATACTTTCACACACATACATACACATATACATACATGCATAGTAACATATACATACATACATGTACATACACACACACACATAAATATATATGTATATATATAAATATATATCCAGTAGATAGTTTTCTAGAATAAAAGATTTTGGAAATGCTAAAAATTAAGTCTATATTTGAAATGTGGACTAAAACTATACAACTTGTTTATAAAATAATATTTTTTAAATGAAAATAGCATAATTACCTCATAAAATTTATATATGGCTAGATATGCAGTCACTTGTTCATGAACATCCGCAATACGTTATTACCGGGTTCATGAAAACTGTAAATAGTGTGCTCCACTACTATTAGACTGACGTAATTAAAGCTAATTCCAAACAAGTTCATGAGCCAACAGTTTGAATAGCCTATGCGTCACATAGCAATGATAATTTTAATGCATAACACATATTTTACTAACTAAAGCACCCACCCAGACCATTCTTTTGGAAGGAAAATCATCAAATTCAATTATTTAAAATCGAAGTGAACAAATATATTGGAGATGGTAAACCAAAAATTTAGTTCAGACTAGAAAATTGTAGGGATCTTACGAGTTACAGATGAATAGTTTCAAAGTCAAGCTTTCAAATTAAAATGTACATTGTTTTTCCTGAGGCCATAGTTTACTTTCAAACTTGGAAAATTTCTAATTGCCTAATATACTCTACCATCATGATGATTATATTTCCATAAAAACTCAAGCACAAAATTATCTCGGAAACCTATTGCAGTTGAAAATGTTAAAGCAACGTATCAAAGATTCAAATGAGCATATCTGACATTCTGGAATTTTAGATATTGCAAATTTACAGAAAAATTAGTCGAATATAAAATGAAAGTAGCCAGACCTTAATATTTCAAAAATTATACTCATATCATAGTAGATATAGTCAGATTTATGATATTTTAGATACTAGCACCAATCTGTGTATGTGTGCGCGCGCACACACACACACACACACACACACACACACACACATATATATATATATATATATATATATATATAAGAAATTAACAGCAGAACTTCCATCACCACAAATCTAAAAAATCGATAAAATTTCATCAATATATTTGTAAATAAAGAATTAATTGTAAAATCCCAGTACTACTTGATTACCAAAAAAAATTAATATTAGAAAAGAGTCCTTAAATTGTATTACATTACTTTGCAATCCACTGCGAGATATGATTTTAGATACTAGCACCAATATGTGTGTGTGTGTGTGTGTGTGTATGTATAAGAAATTAACAGTAGAACTTACATCGCCACAAATCTAAAAAAATGATAAAATTTCATCAATATATTTGTAAGTACAAAATTAATAGTAAAATCCCAGTACTACTTGATTACCCAAAAAAAAAATATATTAGAAAAGAGTCCTTAAATTGTATTACATTACTTTGCAATCCGCTGCGAGATATGGCAAATGTTGTGCGAGAGTTAACAAATATGCTTGTCAAACTATTGCAATACTACGACTTGTTTTGTAGGTTTTTTTTTTTTTTTTTTTTTTTTTTCAAGGATGCAATTCATTGATGCTTTTAATTGAAAAAAGGTTCCAAGTTGTATGTAATATATATCTTTATTAATAGTTGTAATATCTTAGGTATACCTTTTTTGGTATCAACGTGAACTACCAAAAATATCTTTATCAAACCGACCGTTAGAGGGGTTTGTCTACTGTGGGATGAAATCAATTTAGTCTGAAGCCAAAAATGCATGTGTCCGTGTTTCGCTGCGTCCTTTTTCTCTCAACTATGTCCGTGTAAACTGACCAATTTTGTCTGCGTTAATTTCTTGTAGAAATTTTCTTACTTCTGATCTTGTATTACTTACCTTACATTTCCGTCATTTATTCTGCTCGTCTCCTTCTTTTTCGGTTCCATTCACCGATTTTTCAATCAAACTCCGCCTCCATCCGCTTACCCAAATCTCATCTTGCTAGAAGCTGGGAGGGAATCACCGTTCACCTGCTCCTAAATTGTGTGTCCATATCCAATTGCGGTTCGCCTGCTCCTAAATTGGGTGTCCATATCTAATCGCGGTTCACTATTAGCTAACATTTTTTAAATGGATGGTTAAGAAGCCGAGCAGATGGGGTGTGGAAATTCGATGTTACAAGCTATAAATTTTGCTCTGCGCAAATGATTAAATAATAGGCATGTATCAGAAAGCATTGATTCATATTTTCATAGTTTTGATATATACATCTGAAATTGATTTAATGGTTGACATCTAGACCTAAGCTTAATTTTTTTACATAGAAACCAGAAGCAAATAAATATATAGTTAGTTACAAACATCGACTTCTTTAACTTTCTGCTCATAATTTACGTAGAGATTCATTGTATAACATAGATGAGGTATGCTTTAAGTTTTCCTGAAAATTATATTTTGTACAGGCTCCAGATTAAGAAGTTCATTACATTCTTGAGTATCCTTTGTGGTCTTTGTATTGTTCCATGAAGGAGTCATTGAATTTTTTGAAACTGTCCATTTTTGCAGACATTTCTTCCTCAGCTGGCAATATGGTTGTTCAAAGATGGAAAACACCATTTTTTGACCGAACCCAGAGCCAGGAACAGTAGAGATTTCGGTTGCTTCCAACAGCCTGAGGCAGTAAAAAACATAGGGAACTTTACCAGCATCCTTTGTGGCTTGAATTGCTTTAGGTGGCAATCGAACTTGCGGGAATGAATACATAGCTCCTTCAGTAAAATTAGAAACTACATTTCTGCAGCTGTTGAATCCATCGGCCATCATGCTCTTCTCCGTAATGAATCAAGGACAGCTTTGCTTTCTTCCATAAACTTCAAGTATGAGATATCCCCTGGCTTGAGAGGATTAACCATCAACCCCATAAAGATTTGCCCAGGAACATTTGGACTGAGTGAGACAGAAGCAACCTTGTAAATCTCATCTACCATGTCAACAGGGGATGTTGGTCATCTGAAAATATCCACCACGTTGTCCACATTCACCCCGATATCCTTTGAGACAGTGTGGAAAGGTATGAGCTGGACTTCTTTGCTAAACGTTAGGCTCATCCTGATACACATTTTGCTGGTAAACTTCATCACCAAGAAGAACCAAATTTTCTTAGTAACAATATTTCAATCTCTTTTAAGTTGGCTTCATTAAGGCATTGACCAGTTGAATTGCCTGGGTTAATCATTACCATGGCCCGAACAGTAATTCCTTTTGATCGTGCTTGTTCCACGCAGCTACAGACTGAAGAATGCTATTTATATCAAGACCCCAGTTTGCTTCCTCATCTAAGTAGTAAGGGACAAGAGTTTCACCAAATAGTTGTATTACAGCCGAATATAGGGGATACAGAGGTACCGGAATCAAAATCCCAAGCTTAACTTTCTCTCTTGTTCCTTCTTTAGTTTGTTTAGAAACGGTAAAATCTGAATTACATGATGATGCAAGTATTTTGTTAATTTTTTATGTCAACACTGGTCGAATGGTTTCTCTCTATTGCAACTTCAGCTGTATTTTAGATTGGAATTTAAGACTCTTAGATATTGGATTTATTTAGTACCAATTAATACTCACTGTCATAATTTGGTCAATACCCATACTTTCACATGCTTATTATTAATAAAAGAGGCAGTGATCCTTGGATAGGCTAAACAATTATGTAGTTTGTTAGTTAATATTTGTGTCATTTTCCCCTGTGATATGAATCACAAACCTTAATTACATTTTTCTGATAATTGTTTTAGTGGAACGAGGTAGGTTGATAGCTTGTCTATAAACTTCAAAACCGCAACATGAGATCATTCAACTATTAGTTTCATGGTTTATTACAGGGCAAGAGATGTCAAACATGTCACTATTTTAAAATAAATAAACAACCTTCAGGCGGTTAATACAAATGTTACACACACAGCCTATTGTGTCCTGCATGTTTCAATTTAAATTTTGGCAAAGCTGAAATTTCTTAATTAGATATTCTAACGTATAGTTAGTAACTTGTATCTTCTAGTTATATCAGGTGTTTAGTTTTCTTTATATTTAGTTTCTTAGTTTGATTATCAGCTATATAACGATTTTTGCTTAAAAAAGGCGTTATTATCATGCCTCTTTATTGTAAGCCAACATTTTCGACTGATATCATGCAAAAAGGCTTTGCCATCTAAGGTTTGTTGAGACAAAGTCCCACATTGGGAAATTTGTAAAATGAATCCCTGCATAACTATAATGAGTTCACACTTCACATTGCCAATTGGTTTTGTGATAATTTGGGGGCTCCATCATTTCTAATATGGTATCAGAGCAAGGTCAACTAATTCAAATAATACATATGTGCTTAACCGCCATACGTGCTCCACTCCATCCAAAATACTATGATCACGTAGATGGCTCAAAATACGTCACACGTGAAGGGGGAGTGATGAAAATAATAGTCCCACATCGAAAAATAATCAACTAAGATCCTGGATAAATACTAAGAGGCTATAGTTCACAACAACCAATTGGTTTTGTGAACAAACTATATAGCTCTTTAAAGTTATTAAAAAAAAAAATGTCAACAGTGGTATCAGAGCAGATTTAATTCGTGCGCACAATGTCACACTTATCCACGTCCCCCAATATAAAGGTCCACGTGTTAGGCTCATGATATGCCACACGTGCGGGGGCGTGTTGAGACAAAGTCCCACATTGTGAAATTTGTAAAATGAATCCCTGCATAACTATAATGAGTTCACCCTTCACATTGCCAATTGGTTTTGTGATAATATGGGGGCTCCATCATTTCTAATAAGGTTGAGTATCACATCCTTACCCATTCCCTATTTAAAAAGCTATTGTCATAGTCATGCAAGTCAATATAATCGGATGTATTCTCAAGTTGAATAAGTTTGATATGAAACAAATGTCCCTTGATATCGATTTCCTGAGCAATAATTGCATTTTGATATTTATTTCAAGATTGGTATAAAAAGAGCATTTTTATTCTTTAGCTCATCAGTGGACAATACATTCTCAAATGATACAACACTTATATATCCAACTTTTTGGCCCTATGTAGTTGAAACTTAGCAGCTTTGTTGTATAACGTTAAGTATATCAAAGTTCCTCCTTGCCTTGGTTACTTTGATTATTTATACAGCATTTGAATATGAAATAATTTTTGAATACTAAAGCAGCCCTTATTACTTTTTATTGAATGATTTGTTCCCAAGAGCACGGGCGGATACAGCCTTATATGAGTGGGCTCCTAGGACCCCACTGAATTAAAAAATAAAATCAACACCCACTTTCCAAATGTCACTTTCTCCACATCTTGTTCCGCCCATTTTCTCAATTTAGCCCATTTTCTCAATCGCCAGTTGAAAAAGACGAAAGTTTCGTTTCCAATTTCAGATCAACATCATCAGATCTGCCGTCACCGTCTTGCTCCGCCAGCGCTGCAGTGCCGCTGCGTCCTCCGACGCTTACCTCCTCTGACCTCAACTCCTCTAGGCTTTAGCTTCGCCTCCAGTAGTTCGATTGACAGGTAATGGGTCTGCCCTGATTCAGTAATTTCTATGCTATTCCTATACAATCAAAAATTCTAAATATAATCTTAAAATCATCTTGCTCGAGTGATCGTGCAAACAAAAAAGCATCTTTTTTATCCTTTAGTATGTAAGTTACTAAAGCTTGCATTAGTTTTACCGGTTGCAACCACAACAGTTGAGAGATGTTTTTCGAAAATAAAACTTGTGAAGTCGGATTTACGCAACCGAATCGGTGATGACTTTTTAAGTGATTGTCTTATTTCGACTATAGAAAAACAAGCACTCGCCAATGTTACCAATGAAGTTGTAATAGATCGTTTCCAAAAGATGAAAACTCGTTGGGAACAAATCTAGAATGTGAAACTTTTCTATTTTGTGTTGAAGTAATATATTTTGAATTATTATCGTATTTTATTTTATTTTTATATTGCATAAGGACCCCACTAAAATGTTTTTTTGGATCCGCCACTGCCCAAGAGTATAGTTTTTGAAGTTGATTTGTTCCCAGGTAAATGCCATTGAGATCAGATTAGATCAGTTGAACATTGTTTCGTCCATTTATGCTTCCTTTTCTGATACAAGGAGAATCGTTAAATGCACTTTGTTCCTTCTCTTTGCACCATCTTTTTAATTTTAATGTCAATTTTGTTTATTGATTCCTTTGTGTACTATTATCATTGTTTTTAAAAACCCGCCTCGATACTCGCCTCAAGGCTCGCCTCGTTGAAGTAAGAGATAAAACGCCTTGAGGCTTATTGCAAAAGGTTTTTTACCTCTAAAGCTTACGCCTTAAAAATTTGTGGCATATAAAGCACATAAAGCTTACGCCTTGCACGCCTCAAGCAGTTGAGGCATATGACTTAAAAACTTGTTTATCTTTTAGTTGCAGATATTGACACAAATAAATGTCATTGAACTTTAATTATTTAATAGAAATAAAAAAGATTGTATAATATGTGTAGACAGACATTTTGAATTAACGTAGGCTTACCCAAAAAGCCCTTGTATAACTGCTTCTTAATTTCTATTGTTGGCTAGACTAATTTAAAATGAACAAACGGGATGTTGCATGGAAGTGGTTAAAAATTAAGTATATGTATTGCACTTTTTCTTTACCCGAAAGGCTTACGTTTCAACGCTTCGAGACTTACGCCTCGCCTCACAGACTCAAAAACGCCTTACGTACACCTTTTGCGTTTTAAAACATTTACTATTACATATACCGCTGATAGTTGTCCCAGAACATATATAAATCAAATATTTATTTACATTATCACAAGATAATAAGTAGTTTCATTATTTTGTAGCTATGGGGTCTCTTTTCTTTCAACTAGAAGCTTAGGTTCACAGGAAAGGCCATGTCTATAATTTACTGTACTAAAACGAAGCCGACATTGGTGACAAATCATTTTCAGGATAGCAACGACTGACAATTTAAAGAAATATGTTATTAGCTTTAGATCATGGTTCGTGGGTTAGTTAAGTGTTTAGTTAACAATCCTTTTACCTGTAATTAAGTATATGTATTAAATACTTAACATCAATTGGAACATAATAGTCCCAACTAATCAAATCCTGTGCTTGAAAAACTTATAATTCGGGATTAGGTTGAGCTTGTCTTATTGGGAGTTAGTTTGCCTAGCTTTCCATTTGTAGACTTTGAAATACATAGCAAAAGTTAGTGGATGTGTAGGTAACTAGCCCTTGGATTTAATCCTGTATTTAAACTGCCTTGAAACGTTAACTATTAGATTGAAGATTATCATTTGGCTTATCCGTACATGTGAGTTCAGTGTGCAACTGCTACATAATTGAGCTGCCAATTTTTCTAATAATTTGCCGTACCAATTTGGGTACCAAAGTGGACGTCTGAGTTTAGTTATATGTTTTAGTATATTTGGCGCCTTATCATTTTGGCTTGCATGCTTGTATATATTATTATTTTTGTCACAACTATTTGTAATCTTGCAGTAGTAAAAGAAGGCTTATTAGGGCTTTGGACAGAAGCAGCAGCAACAGTGATGCGCCGGAACGAACCAAGCTGCAATGTTCACAGCCAAAAATGCATACGGCGTTCTCCTTTGGAAGATGCACGAAAGCGATGGGAAACCCTCCAGGCGTGGAAATCTATGATATCCAGGTTTCGGCCGGGACCACAGGCCCGATATGCACAGGCCCATTTGATGGGATGAAGACCAGATTGATGGCCGACACAAATCTGATGAGGGTATCAAGTACAAAGGAAAGGTGCATGTGATCAGAACTATATTTGCAAAAGAGGGTTTGTTTGCATTGTGGAAAGGGCTCCTTCCCAGATTGATGGGACAAGCCATTATGTGGGTTGTTGCCTATCTGATCATCTGTTTGTATGAAAGGAAGTACATGAAGGATGCTCACTTATAATTTCTTTTGAACAGTTAATCATTTGTTTTGTGCTGTGCTAAGGGCACCGCACAAAATGTTAGGGGCTACCGACAAACCAAAAAAAAAATAAAAATAAAAATAAAAAAAGAATAAAATAAAAAAAGGCGCTGTGTTCGGCGGACTACCATCGACCAAACACTGTTTGGCCAGTGGTAGCCTGGTAGCTCCAAACATTTTTTGTGGTGCTCCATTGCTTTTTTGCAAAACTGGTTACAACACAATCACTGTTTGTTGGAGACTCCGAATTGCAACAACTCCTCCATATTTTCGGGCTACAGGGAACAACAAACAAAGTAGTATGGTCTGAAGTAAGCAAATTACAAATTGTAATGAATATCCACAGTGGAATGCAAAGCCGTTATCAACTTCTGTTCCAAATTTAGATCCTATACGATCAGAAGCTTGAGTTACAAGTTTTATTTGTCCAAGCCATCAAAATAGGGATGCTCCATTGTGTGTGTGTTTTTTTTTTTTTTTTTTTTTTTTTAAGGCTCAAATTGCAACAATTTAAAAAGCAATTTTGATCGTATAAGATCTAAATTTGGAGCAACAGTTGATAACGGTTTTGCATTCCATTGTGGATATTCGTAACGATTTGCTTACTTCAAACCATACTGCTTTGTTTGGTGTTCCCAGTAGCCCGAAAATATAGAGGTGTTGTTGCAATTCAGTCTCCAAGTGATTGTGTTGTAACCAGTTTTGCCAATATACAGCGTATGGACCACACATTAACTGGAGTAGAGCAGTGAATAGCGCCAAGAAGCACTTCTGGTGCTCGGTTGTATAATGTTATCATCATTTCTTTCTATTTTAAAGATGTATGTTTGAGTTGAGTTTATTCATTGTAGCCGTAGTTGTACAAGTTTGATAGATACTGATGATGCCGAATGTAGCAATTTTAGTGGCGACATCCCCTTGTTCTACACATGATTTGATCTTATAGAAATTGTTTTGAAATATGCATTCTACCTGCATTGTGGTAGATTTTGGGTGCATATGATTTTGAAGGGGAATTGTTACAAAGGGTTTTTTTTTTTTTTTTAATGAAAGTGATAAATTGAAAAAACTAAAATTATTATTTTATTAATTATTTGTATGCGCTTTATTTGTATGGGTATGTATAAAAGAGGAGAAAAAACAGTTGGTGGCTAGCTATCTTTTGAACTGTTCAGTTGGAAGTGACAAATGGTGTGAGTCCGCCATCGATGCGTCGGAAGCGTTCGACGCGATGCGAACATTAACTGGGCAGTTTGAAAATCAAACGATACCTTAATCTTTTGTTGTTGAATAGACAATATACCAGTTAAAAATATTGTGCTTAAATTTATGTTCCAAATTGTGCACTATTTCATATGCTTGCATTCCAGCGTGCATGCACTTATATATATGCTTGTGAATGATTTGTATCATTGTATTTATAGTGAGTCCTCAATGCCAAACTAGCTTGCATATTCAAACCCTTAGTGTACTGGATTTGTAATTTTACAAAAAAAAAAATTTAAGTTGGAATTTTTTTGTCATCAAACTCGTAATGAAGGAAAAATTTATCAATTTTTTTCCAGTTATTATACAAGTTAACATTCGGTTTTCCCACCATTGTCGGTAATACTAGTGTAGATATATTACTAGAAATAAATATAACAAAACTTCAAAGTTAGACCCTCCATTTTTTTTTTTTTTTCTGTTATTATACAGGTTAACAGTCGGTTCATCAAAACTTCAAAGTTACACCCTTCATTTTTATTAATTAATTGAGATGAGAACTCAGATAAACAAAACATAACAAATTGCAATATAGAAATAAATATTCAAACTAAATTTGATTAAATGTTTATGCATTTTTTTTTGAATGTGTAAAATATGATATAATTTGCATAAAAACAATTCATATGCGAAACGTGTACCGTAATGCTCGTACTTTAATAATTAGAATGGGGCTTAACCCTGCGCTTACAATCTCTACGCTTACAATCCCTTGTAAACTCGCGACACTCGCTCCCAACTGTTCTTAACTCTACGCTCAAAACCCTGCACTGGATTTTATCCCTGAAACCAGATTTCCCCGAATTACAAATCCTGTAATTCGTCTCCCTAGTTTTAGAGACAAACTAGAAAACTATACTCGATTTGATTACAAATTAAAATTGAAAAACAAACAAGAAATGAAAACCCTTAAAAGTTTAAAACCTAGGCTAAAATAGAAAAATCCTTGTCTCTTTTAACTTGGCCGGTCTCTTTGAAGTGATGCACCCTTTTGCTTTGTCCCGATCTCTTTGCTTTTTCTAGAAATAAAAATGGTGGCCTAGGGTTTTCTTCTAGCTTCTAGAAACAAATATGGCGATGGCGATCTGCTAAGGTTTTTGAAATTCTCCCAAATCCAAATCGATTCGATGATGAAATTGATTCTGTGATGCCTTTGTTGGATTCTTTCAGTGCTTTGATGGCTTTGCTTGATCAAATTGGGATTTCCCTCTGACTATCGAAACCCAAAAAATTGTGAGTGATCTTCTCTTGAATTCTTTGGATTGTTTTTGTTGGATTTCGATAGATAATAGCCGATGATGAAATAGGTGTATCTATAGGATTAAAATTCCTAAATTTGTGCTCTGATTTCGTATTAGATCTAGTCTAATATTGCGTATATTTTGGGCTTGAAATCTTCGCGGTTTCTAGAATTGGTTCTGGATATTTCTTCGATTTCAGGACTTTGATTTAAGTTTGAAAAATTCAATTTTTGTAGAGTAACTTGCGTTTAACCTGTATATTTTGAACTTGAATTAATCCCCTTGGAACCTTTGAACTTGCGTGTGCTATTTCCATTTTTCTGGAAATTAGGTTTTGAGCAAAATTTCTTTGACACCATTAAAAATGTTTTCTACTTAAAAAATCTGCCTCGTTCTTGCTGCTCCAATGATATTGCATATGAACTGTTTATATTCTTTGATAAGAACAGACTCTATACTTTATTTGCCATATTGTTTTTGTACTTGAATTTCATGCTCTGTTATGCCTTGTTTAACTGTGCACATGATGTTGTCTGAAATACTTGTAAAGAACCGATACTACTCTTGAGTTGCCTCGATCTTAAATTGATGCTTTGACTTTGATAACAACTGATATAATTCTTGATCATACCTTACCTGCTTTTGAACTGTTTCTATTCTTTGATAAGAACAATTTCTATACTTTATTTTCCGAACATTTGAACTGATGCTATGTCCTTTGTAAGTGCTGATTATTTATGATGCATATTAATCTTATGTATGCTCTTTCATGTCCATGTTTGCTCTTTAGCTGAACCATTGTAGTGTCTCATAAATGCTTGTGTGTAAGTCGGCATGCTAATTATCATGTGCTCGACCATATTTGTCTCTATGCTGTAGATTTGTTGTTGCCGTACAATGTTGTCTTTTTGTTGGCACTTGTATCCTTTCATGTTGACTGCACCATTACTTGAGAAACATGTTGTACATGCCATGTCCAAAGACTGTCCCATTCTTTGTTTGTTTGAACATGTACTTATTGTGGTTCCTTATGCTGCTACACCAACTTTTCATGTATTTTGTGTACGTAGTCAAGCTCCTTGAAATCTATTTGCTGTGCTGATACATTTATGTTCATCACCCATGTTACTCCATAAATTCATATATTTGCATTCCTATTTTGTTTGTAGTAGAGTTGCTTGAAGTCTGCACTGTTTTCTTGTAACTTGCTCGGCCCTTGCTAGCATAAATTTTCTTGAACCATTTTTCACTACTTACATTTCTGAACATGAACCTGTTGCTGAAATAGAAACTTGTCTCTGGCACCCTGCACTTGTACTTGACTTTGATCATGGCCTGTTGTTATGCTCCCAGTTAAAACTGCTCAGTTCAAAGTCAAATAAATTATTATTGTGTTGCTGTTATCTTGTAACTCGTATTTGAGCTGATTTGAATCTTGCTTGTCCCTTGGTTGTGCTTGTGCATATTACTGTAGTCATGTAGCATTTATTTACAATAGTTTGTATTTGCTTGACCCGATCAATTTTGTTGCCATGTCTTATTCACTGTTGCTCAGAACTGACTTTTTGTCGTGCCATACTCGTACCATGCTATCACTTGTATTTGAGTTGATTTGACATATATGCTGAGCTGCTTTGCCATGGCTCGACTCGACCATGTTTTGGCTGCACCCTTTAACTTGACCTGAACCATTTGATTTCTGTTGTGTTCATCATGACCATACTTGAAATTGCTTACTGCTCATGCATAACATGTTGTACACCATTTCCATGAATGTATTGTCTTGTTGTTTTGCTCGATTATGTATGTGGAACTGTTTTTCACTTTGGCTTGAACTGTGCACTGAGTCGAGTCGGTCCTTGTGGCTACTCCTCAGTTGCACACTGAATTAGCGAGGCAGTGCACACGTGTATACACATGTGTACATGCAACCATCAGACGAGTTTTTCTGTCCCTACATATCAGACCACGTCTAGAAAAATCATGAGAAACACACCGTAATTCTGAGGCAAATAAAATTTAAATTTTTTTATTTAACTGTATTGAATTTTATTTTTGTTGCAGTCTACTGTGTGTGTTTTTCTATTTGTGACAGGTTTGCAGATGGTGACTCGAATGGATAAAGAGCTGCGAAGACAAAAGATGAAGATTAATGCGGTGATAAGTCAGTGTATAAAAGTGATTGTATAAGTGAGGAATTTCTATATATTAGAGTGTTTATAGACATGATTAAAAATTATATTGTCATTTGCAATAAACAGATGTGATTGAAATAAAATATATTTTGTTGTTTAATTCAATATGTTTATTTTGTTTGAATATTTTAACAATACAATTTTTGTGGTGTGTTAAATGTGTCATGTCAGAAATATTCAAAAATATTTGAATTTGTAGTTATAAATAGTTGTACTGTTCGAATGTTTGAAGTATAATATTTAATTTAAATAAAATACTGTATGAATATATGAATGTCTGTACAGTCGTATTCTATTCAAATATAAATATTATACTCCTGTCTGTGATGTATAAATAGAACAATATAGTAACAAACACATTTAAAATAATAGTTATTTGTTTGTTATCATCAAACAAAAATCATATAATTGTGTATACAACACTGTTATATACAACATTCTCCCCCTTTTGATGATGACAAACAAATAAAAGATTTTGAATGTTTGAACGTGAAATATATTACTCCCCCTATTTGTATGCTCCCCCTACAACTGAACTCGCCCTATATATGTGGAAAATACTAATGATGAAATCCAATTGACCATTCTCCCTCTAGATATTTAATTTCCAATCTTAAAATATTTTTGAATACTCATCAATCAAAATCTTGACTATTCTTCCCCTTTTGTTATCATCAAAAGGACAATAGAAATTGAAACAGTGATGAATATGGACTATAAATATAAATTCAAATTAAGAGAGAGAATATATATCGTAAAACCCATTTAATCAAACAAAAATCATAATAATCTTTAAATCAGAAGCAAATTTCACTTTCAGAATGAATGGATTTACGATGGATTTTATAGAATGAGGAGAGTTCAATTGAATATTTAAATATGAATTTCAAAGATTTTAAATATGCTAAAAAATGTGTTAAGCACTTTCTAACCACGCATAGCCAAAAGGTCTTTTAAATGGGGTTAGTAGTAACTTAACTTTAACCTCTCTAATGAGTTCCATCCATGCACAACCCAAAGGTCTTTTAAGTGAAAATGGAAGCACATAGAGATTAAGGTAATTCACCCACGCATAACCGCGAGGATTTTTAAATGGGAGTGAATTCTAAGGATAAATTATTTATTTAATTTTCTTTTTCTTTATTTTTATTTCCAAGATATTTTTCTTTAGAATAATTTGAACTTTCCAAATTAAATAAAACCATGATGGACGACAGAAATATGGTAGATATAGAGGATGGTCGTGAAATAAGCTCTAATTCAAAGACATTATAAAATTTGTCCAATCATCACGAGATTTAAAATAACATCTCCTCTAGTTATGAATTATACCATAGTCACAACTCATCACAATTTCATAAATCTATTAATAATTTTGATGAGTCACCAAAACGGTTCAAATTAATCAATAGTTTCAATTTTTGAATAAATAATCAAAAATAATTTTAAAATTGAAAATATCAATTTCAAGAGGAGTTTTTGAAAATATCAATGCAGGTTTGAAAATCAGTTTTAAAAAAAAATCAATCAGTAGAATATGAAATTATCCAATATTTCTAATGCTGATTGCTCCTAGAAAATTTTAAAATCACTTATATATTCAATTCAAATTGTCTATGGAATTTAAAGATATTTAATCACTGAATTTTTTTAATCCATCGTCCAATCACTAAGATATTTAAACGAATCAAATCAATTTCCTTATCAGAGCAGCACAAAATCATTTTCAAAGCAAGAATTACACGTGAAACTTTTTCAAAGATTTTTTTTTTAAAAACAAACACAAGAAACAGTTAACGATCAGATAATTTTTTGAAATCACTTAAAAAAAAATCAATTTTTTTTTAATAATCTAGGAAATTCAACAATCAATAACGAATGATTTCAAAATCAACCAAGTAAAAAAATAAAGAAAAAGAAAAAATGAAAAATAAACTAAAAAGGAAATGAAATAAAAATACGAGTTTAGAGATCATACCTGAGTTACCGTAATCGATGTGATCCAATGAATCTCCAACTCTGAATCTATGGCTAAGGAACTCCAAATAATTCGATAATATGAATCAATTTGAATTTTATCTCACTTAAGCACAGTTGTTCCTTAGCTTCTCACGGTACCTAAATGTTTATAGAATCGAGTGGTCTAACAAAAATTGTTTTACCACTCTTATCTTCGTTTACACGTTTTGGTACCCAAACCTGTTTATATAACAATCCATTACTATCCACTAGCATACCCTCTGGAACCCAAATTTGCTTAGATATATTCAAGACCATTTTATTAGTTTTTGGAATCCAAATTCGTTTAATTAAATTGTTTCTAAACGAGTTGTCATATTGTTCATGATTTAAAAACCCTTTGAAATTATTAGAGTTCAAATTTCAATTTGATCAGTTTCAAAGCCATTTAAAGGATTTTTAAAATCATTAGGATTTTGGTTTTTCAACTGGATCAAATCCAAAACCAAGTCCCTTTTTATTCTGAACAAAAAATTGATTTTTTAACAACATATTCTACAATTTCTCTCCTTTAGAAAATTTAGTCAAAGCTGACTCAAGTCTTTGAATTTTAAATTTAAGATCACTATTTTCTTTCATTAAATTTGAACAACGATTAATAGCGATTTTCCTATTTTCAGCATCAATTTGTTTTAAAATCAGATTTCGTTTTCAAGTGCTTTGATTTTAGCATTGGACTTAGAAATTTCAATTTCAAATTGTTTTCGCTTTTCAAAATCAAGTTTTTCAAATTCCTTAAGCTTTTCAATTTCCTTTTCAAAATCACGATTTTCGTTCTTCAAATTCACGTTTTCACTTTTAAGTAACTCAAAATCAGTTTTGAATTTCAAAGAATCGTTACTCAAAAATTGACATTTTTCGCATTCTGAAAACGGTGAATTCTTAACTTTTTCAAGTTTTCTTTGTAAACTTTTATTTTTCTTGAACTAGTTTTGACCTATCAGATTTCAATTTCTTAACTTTTAGTTCAAGAGAATCAACGATTTTTGTGAGGTTGTGACACATTAAAATTAATTCTTTACAGGTAAAATTCGATACCTCACTAGAATCCTCTTCATTACCTTCCGAATCAGACTGAGCCATAAGACACAAATTAGCTTCCTCTTTATCACTTTCAGAAACTTCTTCTCTTTCCTCGTCATCCCATGTAGCAGCAAAAACCTTCTTCTTTCTTCTGAACTTCTTCTTCTTTTCATTTTTGAGCTGTGGGCAATTCGGCTTGATATGTCCGGGTTTCTTGCAAATGTAGCAAAACACTTCATCGTTTGAACTATCTGAACTTTCGGACTTGTCGATTTTGAATTCTTCTTTCGTGGCTTGTAATTTCCTTTGGCCCACTTTCTCAAAACCATGGCTAGCTCTTCAGCGGAATCTTCATCATCACTTTCAACAGTATTATTTAGAGCGATCGTCTTTTTCTTTGATTCAGAATTCTTTCGTTCTTCTCTTGCTTTTAACTCTATCTCGTAGGTGATGAGATTTCCAATCAACTCCTATGCTTATTTTATTCAGATCATTTGATTTTTGACTCGCCATAACTTTTGCTTCAAAATTCATCGGTAGAACTCTCAATATTTTTCTGATCAATTCCACTTCGGTATAGGTTTTGCCAAGAGCTTTTGCATTGTAGACTAGTGACGAGAAGCGTCCATACATCTCCTTTATATCTTTGTCTCTTTTCATAGAGAAACTTTCATATTCATTGCTGAGTAGAGCGAGACGAGATTCCTTCACTTGAGATGTACCTTCGTGTGTGACCTCCAACGTATGCCATATTTCATGTGCAGTTTCACAATGAGAAAATCGATTAAATTCAGTTTTATCAAGAGAACAAATTAAAGCATTCATTGCTTTGGCATTAGTTGACAATAATTTTTTATCATTAGCATCCCACCTGTCTTTTGATTTAGGAATTTCAACACCACTAACAATAACAGTGGGAGATCTATAACCCGTTTCAATAATATCCCACACATCATAATCGACTGAACTCAAATAAATTTTCATCCTAGCTTTCCAATATGCATAATCAGTTCCATTAAACATTGGTGGCCTAGCTATGGACTGACCCTCAGAAAATGCGTTATTAGATAGATTCATGACTCTAGAGTTAAAATAAAATAAAAAATACGTACTCTGATAGCACTTGTAGGATCTAAATTATCCCCAGAGGGGGGTGAATTGGGTTTATCGCAGATTTTCACAGAGTAATTAAATAATCACAGCACAGATAATAATCAGAATAAATGCGGAAAATAAATAACACACAGATATACCCAGCTTCGGCAAAACCCTGCCTACTGCTGCATTCCCCAAGGTTTCTACTAGGTGTTAACACAATATCTACGCTTACAATCCCCTGTAAACTCGCGACACTCGCTCCAAACTGTTCTTAACCCTACGCTCAAAACCCTGCACTGGTTTCTGTAACACCCCACACCCGCTAAGGTCACTCACTAAGGGAATGCCTTAACTTCGGTGGGGCATTTTAAGTGAGTATAGAATAGAAAAACTACAACAAGACAGATATAAATACTTGAAAATCTAAAACATCATTTCATAGCAGCAGAAGGTAAACATGTTTAGTTACAACACCATAAAGAGTCAAGTACTAAATATCCATCCTGATAAAAACATAAGTACATAATCCCACTACATAAACAATAGCCATAAAAGAAAAGATGAACTGGGCTTTACATCACGGTCCAAGCTTCAAGAGATAGATAAAGAAATCTGATCAAAGCCCACTAGTGCTAGGCCCAACCTGAGGACCTGAGGGGGAAAAAGATAAAAACAACGGGGTCAGACATAAGTCTGAGTGAGCCCTATAACTTTAACAACACAATCGTTAAAGTAATTAGGTACGGGATGACTGGGGATAAATGACTACCCTAAGTAGCCAACTAGACATAGGATGAACTAAGATAACGGTAAAGACGCATCTACCCACCCAAGGATAATTACTAACTGCACCACACCAGTCATTCCTACTTAAAGGTTGATTCCTCCCAAGGACATAGAAAATTTACCCAGTAGTTTCGTGTACCCCTAGCTGACTACATAGGTGCCGTCTGCCCCTATCTCCACTAGGTGTACCCACTACTCCCAAGCGATCGACTCCCTACCGTAGATACCCGTGCTGGCCCCACAGTGGGGTGTATCACTCCTCAAAGTGGCAACCCGATACAACAAATGGTGCACGGCTTATACCTACACGATGCAACAACGTTTTACCTACCAGCCCGGGTCCACACACGCATATGAAGCTCGTTGGACTTGCGTTGCCACCGCTAACCCGTTTTGGCCTCTTATAATCAAGCCCAGTACGCGTGTCCCGTCCTCGACATGGGTCGAGCCCAATAAGATACATATTGGTTACTGGGTGAAATGGGCCCCCACAAGCTACCACCTAAGCTTGTCATTATATCTAGTGCATCCCACTTAACCCTTTAATCATGTTTAATTACATGTTTCCACTTGGTTAAGTATTCTAATCGTATTTTCTATTGCCACCCAAGGCAACCCACTAGATTTCCTCATGCCACCCAAGGCACTTACTTGATTTCCACATGCCACCCAAGGCACCCACTTAACCCCTCATGCCCACTACATGCTTATCTGGTTAAGTGTTTCTTAATTGATTAAAAACGTAACCGTTGTAAAGACCTCTCACATTAGACTATCTTGCATGGCAGCTGGATTTGTCGGTTGGGTCCGGGCAGCCTTACGCCATAACCGAGTCTAACCTCGTGTCTATACACTTGTCACGTATTTAGTTTGTGCCTAAGACCTCTCACATTGGGCCAATCATTTGTAGCCGCTGGATTTGCCGGTCGGTTCCGGGCAGTCTTACGCTAAAAAAGGGTCCAACCTCGTGTCTTAGTCGATTAATTACACCTAATTAATCACCCCCGAATTAATTTTCCCTAATTAATTCCAATTTTTACGACATACATAATTGACTCAATTATGTCCATCCACTTTATGGTATGCATAATCATACCAACTTCACACCATTTCATTAACATGTATATTTACCCCATCGTTCCCCACGTAATTCACTAACGTGACCTAAAAGGGAAGATTCATCATAAATATAATGGGTTCAACTTGCATAACATTAGCATCAACATGGGTTTAAAGGTGTCAACATGCATATAGCATCAAACCCAACTAGCATAAATAATCAACCCAAACTTGCATGAATCACATATGTCATAAGGAGGTTAACTTGCATAAGTTATTTATGTCATACAAAGGGGTAAACTTGCATATGTATGTATGACATACAAAGGGGTTAACTTGCATATGTATGCATATCATACAAAGGTGTAAACTTGCACATGTTACTTGCATATAATCAAACACTATACTTGCATAACATGTCATATGTGAACTTGCATATAATCATACACCAAACTTGCATACACATCATAGATGAACTTGCATACACCAAACTTGCATATCATGGTGTCATAATGGATCAATGTTTCTCATATGACTTGCATAACTTGCATAACATCATAAACATATAGCATATGACTTGCATAACTTGCATAACATCACAAACACATAGCATATGACTTGCATAACTTGCATAACATTATAATCACATAGCATATGACTTGCATAACTTGCATAAAATCATGAACATATAGCACATAACTTGCATAACATGCATAACATCATTAACACATAGCATATAACTTGCATAACATGCATAACATCATTAACACATAGCATATAACTTGCATAACATGCATTGATCCACATTCATAGCCATAACCTCATTATATCCTATCATAATCATTTCAATAATTGGTCATTAAGGCTATCGAAAACTCACAACTTGTTGATTAACACTCCTAAGAAGAAGATTAAGTTGCTAGAGTTGATTAGAAGTTGATTAGAGATAGTATCTTCTTCTACAATTTGATGGAGGCTCCTTCAAGTTGCATTTTGACGGCATAACGGTGTTGTAGCTATTTTTAGTATGAATTAGGGTAGTCTTAGGGTGTATTTATAGAGTAGTTAGGTGTTTCAGGCCATTAGATTAACCCTAAATTAGATTAGAGCCGTCAGATCTCATCCTAGCCACCAAAACACAGCCCAAAAGCCAAGCTGATGCACCCAGGTCACCTGGGCTCGACCAGGGAGGTCGACCCCCAGGTCGACCCTAGGGTCGACTCCCCAGTCGACCTGGTGGGCAGGTCGACTCCCCAGTCGACCCCCAGGTCGACCCCCTGGGTCTGGTGGGAATTTTCCCGCCACTTCTGAAATGTTTGAATTTTTATTTTTAAACCTGTTTTGAATTTCTGAAAACTTATTCGGGCCTTAACTGGGTCATACGGACTCCGATTTTCGAAAACTCGGACTCTATTTCGCGTATTTTTCCGAGATGAACGCAATGGCGTAGCTCGTTTCCCCTGATTCAGATTTTAAAATTTAATTCTGCCCTGTTTTATATTATAGCAAGTTATTCAACATACGGGGTGTTACATTCTCCCCTACTTAAAGGATTTCGTCCCCGAAATCTCTAAGTCAAGAAGAACGTATCCTACCAACCAAACAACCATCTACTCAAACCATCAAACACTGGCATCCGTTGTCCTTAGAGTTTCTAATGCTGTATGAACATATGCAAATAGTGTGTGTATATGTTCCCTGTCTAATGCAAAATCAGGCGGTCTACTGATTTAGTTGACCTCCTTAATGCAAACCATGATAGTGCCATGCATCCAATATGTATGCGAAAGAACCTTATCGACACATACTATTTCTACATGAGTGCACAATCATTCACCAAAATGCATCATCTATATGATAACACAACCATTATACATCCATTAATATAGCTACCTACACACATTATATGCAATATGCAATGTGAAGTGATTGAGCCGATCTAGTGCCTAGAGTGTGTGTATATGCATCCACGAGCAACCACTAGCAACCACTTGCATCCACACGCATCCATCAATCATAACATGTCTCAAACACATGTTTCAACCATAGGTTTACCCTATCTAATGGTCAAAGGTACTAATGAGAGGACCTACTAAAGATAAGATAAGTACTAGACAAACGATAAAGGAGAAGTTAAAAGACATACCCTCAAAAAGGAATGGGTACAATGAACGCATCTTCACTTCTGTCTCCCAAGTAGCATTGCTCTCATCCTCTCCCCATTGCACTTTGACTAGTCGCACCTCTCTGTTCCTCAACTTCCTAATCTCTGACCCAAGGATGCAGGTAGGAGCTCATCAAATAGTTGCATCATGCTCTACCTCCACTTCTCTTAGCAAGCTCGGCTCTACCACCTCTGCGGTCTCATGTAGGCACTTCCTCAAATGTGACACATGGAATACGTCATGTACCCCACTAAGTCTCTCGGGTAAATCCACTCTATATGCCATCCGTCCAATCCTTTCCTTAATAGGAAACGGTCCTACAAATCTTGGAGCTAACTTCCCAACGGACCCAAATCGAACTACATTCCGTAATGGAGATACTTTGACAAAGATCATGTCCCCAACATCAAACTCAAGGTCCGTCCTCCTCTTATCCGCGTAAGATTTCTGCCTATCCTGCGCTGCTTTCATCCTTCTTCGAATCAAATCAATCTTCTCCGAAGTCTCTCTAACCATATCGGGCCCAAGCAAGATCTTATCCGTAGATTCCCACCAACATGTAGGTGATCGACAAGGCCTTCCATAAAGAGCTTCGAAAGGAGCCATACCAATACTGGACTGAAAGCTGTTATTATATGCGAATTCCACCAATGGAAGATGCTCTTCCCATGTACCTCCAAAATCTAAGATACAAAGCCTCAAAAGGTCTTCCAGAACACGATTCACCCTCTCGGTATGACCGTCCGTCTGAGGATGATACGCGGTGCTCAAACACAACTGAGTCCCTACCGCCTCTTGCAAACTCCTCCAAAACTCGCTAGTTAAGATAGGATCTCGATCACTCACTATGCTAGAGGGTACCCCATGCAATCGAACTATCTCTCGAAGATAAACTGAAGCTAGCCATGGAGCAGTCCTCTTGCTCTTTACGGGTATGAAATGGGCGCTCTTAGTAAGTCTGTCTACTACAACCCAAATTCCCGTATTACCCTTCCTCGATCTAGGTAACCCATCAATAAAATCCATCGAGACGCTATCCCACTTCCTTGCCAGGGGTATACGCTATCTCGAAATCATAGGATGCTAAGAACACCATCCACCTTTGCTGTCTCAAGTTCAAATCCTTCTGAGAAAATAAGTATTTCAATGATTTGTGGTCAGTGAACAATTCGAATCTCTCTCCCAGAAGATAATGGCGCCAAATCTTAAGCGCAAAAACAATAGCGGCCAACTCTAAATCATGGTTAGGGTAATTTTTCTCATGCTTTCTCAACTGCCTTCCACCGTAGGCTATTACCCTTCCCTCTTGCATTAAAACTGCGCCCAGTCCAGTCCCACAAGCATCGGTATAAACAACAAATGGCTTACTCCCATCTGGCAACACTAAGACTGGAGCTGAGGTTAAAGCCCTCTTTAACCGTCGGAACGCATCATCACAATCTACGTCCCATGCAAAGACTAGATTCTTCTTCGCCAAGCGAGTTAATGGGGCTGATATCTTCGCGAAGTCCTTGATAAACTTCCTATAGTAGCCAGCCAACCCCAAGAAACTCCTCACCTCGGTAGCATTCTTTGGAACCTTCCAATCTTGGATGGACACTACCTTCGCGGGATCCACAACTATCCCTTCTTTGGAGACCACGTGCCCCAAGAACCGCACTTCCTTCCTCCAGAAGTGACATTTAGAGAATTTAGCCTTAAGGCTATGCGCTCGAAGAGTCTCCAACACTTCCCTAAGATGTAGGGCATGCTCTTCTTCACTCTTAGAGAATACTAAGATGTCATCCACAAAGACCACCATGAACTTATTAAGGAACTCCCTGAACACCCTACTCATCAAATCAACAAAGTATGCTGGGGCGTTCGTCAAACCAAATGGCATCACCAACCACTCATAGAAACCATCCAGAGTCCTAAAGGCAGTCTTGTCTATGCTATCCTCAGCCACCCTCAACTGATGAAACCCCGTGGCTAAGTCCAACTGAGAAAATACTGAAGCGCCAACCAACTGATCAAAAAGATCATCAATCCTCGGCAATGGGTGTCTATTCTTCATTGTGAGCTTGTTGAGTTCTCTATAGTCTACACAAAGTCTGAGGGACCCATCGCCTTCGTGGCAAAAATTACTGGAGCACCCCACTCCGATATACTTCGTCTTATGAACCCCTTCTCAAGCAACTCCCCTACTTGCTTATGGAGTTCCCTCCTCTCACGAGGAGCCATGTGGAGCACTGGTAAAGATACAGGTTTAGCATTATCCACCAGATATATTCGGAAGTCTATCTCCCGCCTCGAAGGTAAGCCCTTCACCTCCTCAAACACATCCGAGTACTCTCGGACCACTCTAACAGATCGCAAACTCTCGACCGAAGCGTCAAGCGATTCAAGATAACTTAGCATAACAGAATCCATGGGATTACAAGAGATCTCGAGAGTGTTACCCAAGCGGGTCATGAGCCTAACAACTCTCCTTTCGCAATCAAGAACGGCACCATTACTGGATAACCAGTCCATGCCCAAAATCAACCCATAGCCCGTGAAGCCCAAAACAAAAGCATCACATCTAAACTCAACGCTAAGTATAGAAATATTCAAACCCAAACATATCATGGACAAATAAGTGGAGCCCCCAATTGGGTTTGAAACAACCAAGGGATCATCTACTAGACTGGTGTCTAAGTGCAGTGACTCAACTAATGATGATGAGATAAACGAATGCGATGCGCCAGAATCAAACAATGTACGGACAGGATGATCAAATCGAAAAACCAGACTTTCAAATAAGCGTAGCCCGTTTCCCCTGATTCAGATTTTAAAATTTAATTCTGCCCTGTTTTATATTATAGCAAGTTATTCAACATACGGGTTGTTACAATTTCTATCCCTGAAACCAGATTTCCCCGAATTGCAAATCCCGTAATTCGTCTCCCTAGTTTTAGAGACAAACTATAAAACTATACTCGATTTGATTACAAATTGAAATTGAAAAACAAACAAGAAATGAAAACCCTTAAAAGTTTAAAACCCTAGGCTAAAATAGAAAAATCCTTGTCTCTTTTAACTTGGTCGGTCACTTTGAAGTGATGCCCCCTTTTGCTTTGTCCCGATCTCTTTGCTTTTTCTAGAAATAAAAATGGTGGCCTAGGGTTTTCTTCTAGCTTCTAGAAACAAATACGGCGATGGCGATCTGCTAGGGTTTTTGAAATTCTCCCAAATCCAAATCGATTCGATGATGAAATTTATTCTGTGATGCCTTTGTTGGATTCTTTCAGTACCTTGATGGCTTTGCTTGATCGAATTGGGATTTCCCTCCGACTATCGAAACCCTAAAAATTGTGAGTGATTTTCTCTTGAATTCTTCGAATTGTTTTTGTTGGATTTCGATAGATAATAGCTGATGATGAAATAGGTGTATTTATAGGATTAAAATTCCTAAATTTGTGCTCTGATTTCGTATTAGATCTGGTCAAATATTGCATATATTTTGGGCTTGAAATCTTCGTGGTTTCTAGAATTGCTTCTTGATATTTCTTCGATTTCTGGACTTTGATTTAAGTTTGAAAAATTCAAATTTTGTGGAGTAACTTGCGTTTAACCTGTATATTTTGAACTTGTATTAATCCCCTTGGAACCTTTCAACTTGCGTATGCTATTTCCATTTTTCTAGAAATCAGGTTTTGAGCAAAATTTCTTTGACACCGTTAAAAATGATTTCTACTTAAAAATCTGTCTTGTTCTTGCTGCTCCAATGATATTGCATATGAACTGTTTCTATTCTTTGATAAGAACAGACTCTATACTTTATTTGCCATATTGTTTTGTACTTGAATTTCATGCTCTGTTATGCCTTGTTTAACTGTGCACCTGATGTTGTCTGAAATACTTGTAAAGAACTGATACTACTCTTGAGTTGCCTCGATCTTGAATTGATGCTTTGACTTTGATAATAACTGATATAATTCTTGATCATCCCTTACCTGCTTTTGAACTGGTTCTATTCTTTGATAAGAATAGTTTCTATACTTTATTTTCCGAACATTTGAACTGATGCTATGTCCTTTGTAAGTGCTGATTATTTATGATGCATATTAATCTTATGTATGCTCTTTCATGTCCATGTTTGCTCTTTAGCTGAACCATTGTAGTGTCTCATTAATGCTTGTGTGTAAGTCGGCATGCTCATTATCATGTGCTCGACCATATTTGTTTCCATGCTGTAGATTTGCTGTTGCCATACAATGTTGTCTTTTTGTTGGTACTTGTATCCTTTCATGTTGACTGCACCATTACTTGAGAAACATGTTGTACATGCCATGTCCAAAGACTGTCCCATTCTTTGTTTGTTTGAACATGTACTTGTTGTGGTTCCTTATGCTGCTACACCAACTTTTCATGTATTTTGTGTACATAGTCAAGCTCCTTGAAATCTATTTGCTGTGCTGATACATTTATGTTCATCACCCATGTTACACCATAAATCCATATATTTGCATTCCTATTTTATTTGAAGTAGAGTTACTTGAAGTCTGCACTATTTACTTGTAACTTG
Organism: Allium sativum; assembly: GCA_030737875.1. Lineage (NCBI taxonomy): Eukaryota > Viridiplantae > Streptophyta > Magnoliopsida > Asparagales > Amaryllidaceae > Allium > Allium sativum. The sequence continues at coordinate 412,516,947 of CM060913.1, read as the reverse complement.
CTCGGCCCTTGCTAGCATAAGTTTTCTTGAACCATTTTTCACTGCTTACATTTCTGGACTTGAACCTGTTGCTGAAGTAGAAACTTGTCTCTGGCACCCTACGCTTGTACTTGACTTTGATCATGGCCTGTTGCTATGCTCCCTGTTAAAACTGCTCAGTTCAAAGTCAAATAAATTATTATTGTGTTGCTGTTATCTTGTAACTCGTATTTGAGCTGATTTGAATCTTGCTTGTCCCTTGGTTGTGCTTGTGCATATTACTGTAGTCATGTAGCATTTGTTTACATTAGTTTGTATTTGCTTGACCCGATCAGTTTTGTTGCCATGTCTTATTCACTGTTGCTCAGAACTGACTTTTTGTCGTGCTATACTCGTACTATGCTATCACTTGTATTTGAGCTGATTTGACATATATGTTGAGCTGCTTTTCCATGGCTCGACTCGACCATGTTTTGGTTGCACCCTTTAACTTGACCTGAACCATTTGATTTATGTTGTGCTCATCATGACCATACTTGAAATTGCTTAATGCTCATGCATAACATGTTGTACACCATTTCCATGAATGCATTGTCTTGTTATTTTGCTCGATCATGTGTGTTGAACAGTTTTTCACTTTGGCTTGAACTGTGCATTGAGTCGAGACGGTCCTTGTGGCTACGCCTCAGTTGCATACTGGATTGGCGAGGCAGTGCACACGTGTATACACGTGTGTACATGCAGCCATCAGACGAGTTTTTCTGTCCCTGCATATCAGACCACGTCTAGAAAAATGATGAGAAACACACCGTAACTCTAAGGCAAATAAAATTTTAAAAAAATTATTTGTTTGTATTGAATTTTATTTTTGTTGCAGTCTACTATGTGTGTTTTTCTATTTGTGACAGATTTGCAGATGGTGACTGGACTGGTTAAAGATCTGTGAAGACAAAAGATGAAGATTAATGCGGTGATGAGTCAGTGTATAAAAGTGATTGTATAAGTGAGAAATTTCCATATATGAGAGTGTTTATAGACATGATTAAAAATTGTACTGTCATTTGTAATAAACAGATGTGATTGAAATAAAATATATTTTGTTGTTCAATTCAATCTGTTTATTTTGTTTGAATATTTTAACAGTACAATTTCTGTGGTGTGTTAAATGTGTCATGTCAGAAATATTCAAAAATATTTGAATTGTAAATAGTGGAGTTATAAATAGTTGTACTGTTTGAATGTTTGAAGTATAATATTTAATTTAAATAAAATACTGTATGAATATATGAATGTTTGTACAGTCGTATTCTATTTAAATATAAATATTATACTCCTGTCTGTGATGTATAAACAGAACAGTATAGTAACAAACACATTTAAAATAATATTTATTTGGTTGTTATCATCAAACAAAAATCATACAATTGTGTATACAACACCGTTATATACAACAGATGTGTCTGTAAACAAAGTATAGCAGGTGACAATGCTGTATATTGCTTTTTTCGTAAATGAAGTGTAGATGAAGTAAGTAGATATGTTGTTAGCAGAGGTGTCAGTTTGAAAGAAAGTCAAGGTGATCATATATCAGGGAAATGAAATAAAGATGGTTATCTTACGTTGAACAACGGTTGAGGTGAGGCTGGAAATAATATCGGAGTTGAACAGTAAATAGATGTAAACAAGAAGTGTTATATATTCATCATCGTCGAAATCTCTACACCACAGAGTGAAAGAAATGAGTACACCAGTATATATACTGACCTAGCTCTCTAGAAGTTGCATGTGTACACCACACCATAAGGTTCATGTGAGGCCAGATTGATGAGCACTCATAATCGGGGTATCCTTTCTCTAATTAATGGTTGACCAATTCGCACCATATACTATATTGCTAATTAAGAAGTTTCGCATTCTGATCCATTGTAGGTATTGGGGAAAGAAAATATAAATAGAAAAATTGAATGTACGTCAGAAAAGCTACAAAAGATGAATGTTGCATGTGGAAACTGATGGTTGGGAGCAGCGTCAGAAAAAGCTACAAACGACACTTTTTAGTGCAAATCAAGGAATTCACGGGTCTACCATCATTTCCTCTTTTACACTAAAGTTTGTCCTTTTGCCTAAAATTCAAACTTATTGTCCTTCAATCTAAATTTTTCTTTAATTTTTTCCTTTTACCTATTTTTCTGTTTTTTATTCAACTGTTTGAAGTACAGTTCAAATTTTGCTTCTCAGTGTGAATATGATGGGTTGTTTTGAATTTGCATGAATGGTTATTTTGTAATCTAGCTTTTTCTTCCCTACTAAATTCTAGTTTTTTTAACCACTGTGTTATCCATGCATTGCACACGACCAGCGGCGAATCCAGAAAGTTATATCAGTGTGGGCAAAATATAATTTTTCCATACAAAAACTAATTTTTCCAATGACATTATTTTTCCAGAAAGTTATCGCTATTGTTCAGGGCATTATTTAAAACACTCAAACCAATAGCAAAGGCAACACTATTTTACCAGAAAGTTATCAATATTGTTCACACAAAACGATGAAATGTCAACCCTTTTAGGGCCTACTGTGTTGTTTAACCGTGAAGCAATAAGTATTTTAATGCATTGGGAAGTTGAGTGGGGGCTGGCTGTAACGCATTCATATCATTTAATAAGCAATAGTAATAATTTTTTGGTAATATTTTCAATCTCAGTGGGGGCCATCGCCCCCATTGGTCCTCACTTGCATCCGCCAGTGCACACAACAATATTATTAAAAATAATATTTATTATTTTAATGTTAAAATGAGAATATTGTTATGTAGTATATGACAAAATTTTGATGTAAATACATAAATTATTAATTAAAATTATTATTATTGTTTTTGTGTAATTTATGTTCTATAGCTTACACAAACAATATGTATGAGTGTATGAGAATTTTTTTAATCATTTTTTGTTAATATAGTTATACATGTTGAAATTGATGTAGTTTAGTAATTTATTTGATAAATTAGCAAATATTATTTAATAGAATTTGTTTAAATAAATTAAATGTAAAATTATGAAGTTGGTTTAACTATATAGCATAGCATGAAGAATTTAAAAGAAATTTGTTAAAAAATGTATAAATTTGTTGTGGAGTTATTGTTGTTCAAAAAGATTTTTATGATATAATATATGATAAATTCTTGATATAAATGAATCATAAATAATTTATGAACTCACTCTATCATAATTGTTTATATACATAGTTCATGTCATGTGATTTATACATTTTTATAGTTGCATGAAAAACTACCTTCTTCTAATGTGTGTGTGTGTGTGTGTGTGTAGTATTGGCGTATAATTTTTAGAGCTATTAAATACTCTCTAAGATTGTTTAAATAATTAGAATTTAAGATTTCATGAGTAGTTTAAACATATGGATTAAAATATAAAATATCACAAAAAAAATGACGAGGTTTAGCAAATAATTGTAGAAATGTTAAAAAGCAGGTACTTAAAGCCGAAATTGTTTCCTTCAATTTATGATAAATTTATTGAGATAAGTGTATATTATATTATATTTTCGTTATTGTTTACATATATTATTTAAGTTGTGTGACTTATTTAATTTTATATTTGGAAAAGAACTAATTTTGTCATTTTTGTTAATATGAACATGGTGTATATTTTAAAACATCACATTTAGCGTCACTACAAGAAACATACGGATTTCCGATGGCTATGAGCTGTCGGCAGCTGTCGGAAATCCCGGTAGCAACTTAAGGCGTCGAGAAACAGGGTTTCCAATGGCTCTCGACACAGCTAGTCGTTCTTGTTTCCTATGGCTTGAGTCAGCTGGTGTCGGTTTCCGACAGTCGTCGATAGTCGTTGGAAACCGTTACGTACATGATACCAATAAGCCGTCCCGAGCCGTTGAAAACCATAACTCATTTGTGCACCTGAAAGCTGTCGGAAAGCCTGCATTTTTTTTAATTCCTGTTGCTATCTAGCCTTCCAGCGCACACTCATATCAAACCATTATACCAGACTGTCAGTCTAAAAGCCGAACACTCAAAAATTCTTCCAAAACATAAAATATCAACCAAAAAACATGAAAAACCAAAAAACAACATAAATACGTACAAAATACATCTAGTTTACCATCACCTCAACACAAAATACATAAAGTCTACCTCATCAACCATACCAAAACATGTCTACCGTCATAATACATACAAAATGTCAAACCAAAGTCATACACCCATAGTAGTCATAGAAACCCAGTCATATTTACATGCCCTAAGCAAAAAACGTACCTATCCATCCATCAGTCACTCATCTCCTGCATCGTCATCTTCTGCAGATCCAGCTGATGAGGGGAAGCGCCCGTACTGTTGTGCAAACTCCACTAAGCGTCGATCGAGAAGCTAAGTCATCTCAATGGTTTGACGATGATTATGGTTCTCAAGCTGTGTCACCCTCTAGCTCTCAACTTCTCGATCTCTGCGGCGTCTATGGCAGTTCTAGTCTGTCTGCTCCGTGCCTGCTGACAAGTGGACTATAAAAATTATTTAAAAATCTTTTAATCATGTACGGCTATATTTATAACCTATAACTCGTAAAAGTTATTTTATTTCTAAACTGAAAATTAAATTAAGGTAAATAAATATTTTACCTCTTGATTTCCAAATCCATAACGTCTACTTTGTGTCGCTGGATCCATCACTGACTGAAAGATAATGTCCTCCTCGTTGGTCGTGAGCTGCTCATATCCAGTCTCAGCTAGACGCTTCTGACAGTGCTCCATAAACTTCTCCTACAAGACCAAATAAGAATGTATCTAAAATTAGTATCACGATATATTATTTTATTATAATTTAACAATTACTACAAATATTTCTACATATAATGAAATCTTACGTGACTCTTCCTGGATTTGTCATCATGCCATATGTATGTGATGTTCCCGTCTTCATCGACATGCTCGATGGCATGCGTACGGGTGAACATGTCCAAATATGTGACTGGACCCTGCCACTCAGCCTCCTAAATTTGATTATTACAAGCAATTATTACATTTTCAAAATTATATAGCACATTAATTTTTGTATAAGTCACATTTAAGTTTTTTACCAACTCCTACCAGTACGGTTGAAATGACTTCGATCCTCCTCGATGCATAACTGGATTTTTATTTCGAATTGCATTGTTTCTTTCTGACTTTGCCTGTTCATTCAAAATTTAATATATTACTTATCGAGTAAATATTTTTTTACATTTTAAAAAAGTTTTAGTACACTGACATTCGCTTCATCACTATCGCAATGCTTCAGAAATCCTTCCTAAACAGTTGCTCCCATCCATGGAGGTTTTTTCATGCTTTTCTTCATTGTTGATATGCCATCTTTTTAATTTTTCCTCATTTTTTGCATCAAGTACGTCCGAGCCAACTGTAAATCATGCGTCTGTATATCCACCTCAGCCTGTATTTCACATTAAACAAACATTACTAGTAAAAGATGTACAGTATATCAGTAATTAAAAGAAACTAAAATGCAAAAAATATATAAGAAAATATTTACTTGCACATCCTGCCAAATGACCTCCTATACGTGAGGTGGGATCAGGTCCCACTTAAGCCAACATCCCGACATCCGAGCTCTATATGCTGCTCGGGAAACGTCCAAAATAACCTTTAAAGGTTGAAGATCGAAAACCCTGCGTTAAATATGACATACGCAAGTGTATAGCAAAAAATAATTAACATGCTAAGTAAAGTTTAATTTTTACCCTGTACTCGTAGGGACCAAGGAGACGACTGAACGCTTAGTGGGTTGCGATCCAGAACCCTCGCCTGAAGAATTCCCTCTAGATGACATACCTGTCACATACAAATCATTTTAAAAGATAGAAATAACATCACATTCAATATTATTTTACACAGTTGCCTTACATAAATGATATAAGCTGTTAAATATACGACATAAAACATGATAAAATTGTTTATACCTGTATTTGATTGGGTTTCATATTCCAAGGAGTAACATATTACATTGCAGATTTAAGATAAATGAATAGGAAAAACTGCATATGACATAGAAGATGTAAAAAATGATCATAATATTCAAAAATTTAACAAAGTTACATGAATTGCAAAACATACGACGTATACTCCATAATTACATTACAACTAGAAAGATAATACTCATCATCTACATCAGTCATCATCTTCTTCTGATTCAGATTCGGACTCAGATTCTACAATATCTTCATCTGCACTCTCGAACGCTTCAACCAAAACATTTGTCTCATCGACTAGAGGTCCAAAGTCTGCATGATCATCTTCAATTATTACTTCATTGCTCTGTTCGAGTTCTGCCTGATAGGCTCCTTCGTCTGGAATATTCTTCCCATCGAATGTAAATCTGGCCTTTGTTTTAAAAATTGCCGACCAATCTGCTTTATCTCTTTTTGAAGATGGGTAAGAAGCATAATGTAACACCCCACCTCCGCTAGGGTCACTCACAAAGGGAATGCACTAGTTTTGGAGGAGCGTTATCGAGGTAAACAATCACAGAAATATTACAAGACAGAACATAATTAAACAACGGAAGAATCAAAAACTAAATTTCATTACTATCAAAAAGAGTCAAAACCTTTTACATCCAAAGTACCAACTATCATTTTCCATTACAACAAGTTCTGCCTTGAATAAATAAAGAAGCGTAAAACTTAAAACAACAAAAGTAGCTTAATTCCCCAAAGGTAGCAGAAATGCAGCCATAGCATAGCTCAAGATCAAACCGTACATGAGCTAAACCGAAAGCAAGCGAAATCCAAGCTAAGTGCTAGAGTTTCCTCCCTGAGAATCTGGGGGGTGGGACGAAAGAAAAAGACGCGAAAGAAAACGGGTCAGTCACAAAGACTGGTAAGTCCTAGTGACTTTCAGCATAAAAACAGGTAAAGGTAACATGACATGTATAAAATGAAAGTAAACATAAGGATGATGACAAGATGGGCAAGATAGACTAAGATAACATGATAAATCAAGTATAAATCAAGTATAACACCGCATGTTCAAGATTCGCTGCACCAACTATACTAGTATCCCAAACCCACGTCATATATTAACCATGAAATGATCCCTTGGCCCAATATCATGAAATGACCCATTTCGGGGTCCTACGGAACGATCCATTAATCGATCGGCTCCCTACAAGTTCTTGCTCGTTGTGTGTCTGTGTCATACAGCCTTATCACAAATGTAGTCACCTGTGCTAGGTCCACCATAGGGTGTATCAAGCCCTGGGGTGCCAACCACCGACACGAATCAAGCATGCATGGTGTAGACCTACTGATGCCCAATGCCTGCTTTTTCAACTCCGGACTACGTGCACGACCATAGTCTGCCTGAACCTACAATGGCGCACCAACTCAGCCGTCGTTCTGATCGCTTACAATCAGTCCAGTAATCATGCCCCACCCTGCCTAGTTCAAGGGTACCATGATACATCTAGTGGTTACTACTGAAATGGATCGCGTAACTAGGGTTTCCGTCCAACAGGTTAAGTGTTGTCACTTAAATTCGTGACTTAACCCCATCAGTCTAGCATGTCAAGTTGTTTAAGTGTCGTCGTTCAAATTCATGACTTAACCCTATGAATCATGTGTCAAGTTGGTTAAGTGTTATCTTTCATGTTCATGTCTTACCCCTATCATGTGTTATTAATTAATTAATGCACCCTAACCTCTCACATTAGACCTGTTGTTGTGGTCACCGGATATGTCGGGCGGTTCTGGGCAGATTTACACCACAACTCAGTCTACCCTCGAGTTTCAAGCGCGATATGACCAACTACTCACATTGGATCTTATTGTTTGCAGTCACTGGATTTGCCGGTTCCGGGCAGATTTACACTGCAAACTCAACCCAACCTCGAGTTGGCCATGTTCAAGTTCATTCTAGTGTCATGCCCATGTTCAAGTTTCATGTCAAGTTCGTGTCAAGTTTCATGGTGAGTTTCATGTCAAGTTTCATGTTTCAACTTATGCCTATTATCAAGTTCATGATTCATGTTCATAACCAATGCATGTTTTGCCTAATCTACCCAAATCGTATTCCCATCGCATGTAAACGTGAATCGATCTAAATTACAAGTAAATCCAAATCTATAAATAAAGGGAATAACATCAAAACTATGATAGGCACAAAGGACGAGCATAAAGTGATAAAAGGGATTACAAGACTAGCGTGATATAACTTGAGATAATTGGTTACAACATCACTGGCATATAGAAAATAATAGGATTTCAAATTTAGCATAATAAGGTGATAGTCATGGCATAAGGTGATAGTCCCAAACTTGTAAATAATAGACTGATTCAACATCACATGCATGATAATGTTTTGGACATGAAAGAGTTTGATTTACAACATGAATAGGTCCAAACTGCTTTCATAGCAATATTCCCAAATGTCAAGATCCAAGAAGGAAACTAGAATAGATGTGAATCGATTATCATACTTAAGTCCAATTTCACTTTATCTCATGTCCAAGTTACAATTAACAAGTTTAAATCTCAAAGTAACTAGAACTTAGTGGACTGAGAAATTGTAACATTCAAGAATTTCGCTCGATCCTAATCGATCGCTAAACCGACCCAGACTGTTCGAAACCCCTGATTGTTTTAAGAACACGACAAATCAGAACACAAACAGAAGAACATTTCATTGCTTATAACAACAATTCGTCAGAATACAAGAATATACAGAGTATTAACAAATAATATACATTATAAAATATCAGAGATTACAATACATTACATAGCAGCGGAAAATAATACAATACACAACCAGAAGTAATACACGGATACAGAGCTTTCTGAGTATCGTTTCAGCTGTAAATTAGGAACCTGTGAATATAAATCTGCAAAACCAAAACTAACAGCTGCCCGTGCGAAAAATGAGGGCACCCAGAGTTTAGGTTAAAACAATAAACTCCAGATCAGTCAGGTGACTGGTGTGAGAACTAAAACAGTTATTTAAAACTTTACTTTAAAGTTAGGTAAATCAAGGGACCACGCCATATAACACGGAAAGGGTTTCCTCCCAAGAATACCCGTGCATAAAACAACAGCGCAATGCTAAATAAAGAAAAATGAAGCTATTATAAGACCCAGGTCCCATCACACAATGCAACGCAAGCCGGAGGATAGGGTATTTACCTTATAATAGCCAAAGAATGCTTGATATGGTAAAAACAAATCATTTGATACTATTATAAGTGCATAGTGTATAAAACAATTTCAATCATAAGTATCAATCATAGACAACATGAGTGCCCCATACCTCTATGTCGCCAATACTAGGCTCTACAATCAAAACCGCAAAGTCACGTATTGGAAGTTGGATATCCATATGTGAACCGAGGCAAGGGATCGTCCTCACCGGCTTCGAGACTCTCTAGCCCAAGCCTCACGGTCAGAGCGCATCGACCCTTGGATCGTCAGGGCCGGTCCACCGATGTGGATTAAAATGCCTGAACACTGCGTTTCCCCACCCTTTGGGGCGTAAATGAGCCAAATGACTCCATCGGCTCCACACAGTCACCGATATATCCGAGGCGCCTCGCAACAGAAACAACCGCACAGGTGAAAATAATATAAATGTCAGGGCTGGCAGGTCACTGACACCACCCTAGCTAGAAGGAAACGCATGCCCTCCCTGATGTCCTCTCCCGTTTCTGGTTCACAACCGGGGTGTGAGGCTCGCGAATCAACGTTACACAAATCTATGCCATACAGGCGGTGCTTTGATCATCAATCACAAGACTTTGCTTTTCAACAGAAGCCTTGATCAATTGCCACTTAGGCATGCCACACAGGTAATTCACTCCATGCGTTTGATATCCATCAATATATAACCTTTGAGCTGTACGTCTCAAAGAAGGGCGTTAAGCAAGAGAATAAATTCCCCACCGCCAAACAGATATATATTTAATAGAAATCAATCACACAGAATAAAATCCAATGTCAGACACACAGTCCATTTACAAGTCCGTTCTGGGTTTGAACGAAACCGGAGGCACCCTGTACCTCGCATATCCATCGATCTCCAACTACGTCTGGACGATCACCAACTGATTCTCTCCTCTTGGGTGTACAGACCAATCAAGATCATCAGTAATCACCCAAACGATGTGAAGACCTCCGGTCTTCAACCACTGTTTTCATCCTCGACACCACGTCGAATCTGTGACGGCCCGCCCCGCACCAGCCGACATTTCCTCCGAAAGTGCGCTGTACACATGCCTGACTAGGACGAAATGGTCGCCAAAGAAAAGGAAGAAGAGAACGAACTAATCGAAAATCTGAAGAATGTCTCATAGCGCATGGAACAAAATATAATAATAATGTACTTGACATAAAACAGGTGAGACAGTGCATAAGCTGATAACTAAAACCAACATCATCATCAGAGTAGCGGAAATCCAAATACAGCTTATTACAACTTTCCAAATTACTGTCTTTAAACAAAAGAAAGAAAGGTACACCACTAATGCCCAAAGTAGTGACCGCGACAACACAGGGAGAATATCTATATATCATACGTGGGAGCCTCCTGCTCGTCTTCGATACGGCTACTCGTGCATACCACCTAACCTGTCTCTAGTTTGCTCGAGAGAGCACCCAGAGTAATAAGAAGAGACATAAAACTCTGGGTCAGACAAAAAGTCTGGTATGAGCGATAAGCAGCTAAACAGAACAATAACAGGTATACTAAACCATACCTGAACCTGGACCTACAACCAAAGAGTTAGCCCTACATACCGTACACTACTCTAAGGTGCCACTAACATAGGTGTAAAGAAATACGGGGTGGAGGTGTGCATGTCATGGTGATGGCAAACAATCAAGCATAGCAACCATCCTCACATCTCTCGCTCAATGCGTAAAGCATACGATATCCACTACCTTGGTCACCTAATCCTTTGGGCCATGACGGAATCCAATCCCATACAACTATCACGACAAGCCCACTATCCATCTCTCAGTAGTGAACCAAAGTTATGAATACCGACAACCCCTTTGCACACGTCCCGCCGCAAAGCCCAACCCATGAGTGGACTCGTTGGTTCCCTTCTGGATCCTGAGTTCTACTTCCTATTTGGACTTCCTTTGCATCTCAGGTTTTGGTCGAATTGGAGTTGGTCTTCAAAAGAGTCGTCACAATGAGGTAAAAGTATACGTCTGGTTCGGTTCGGTAGTCCCGACCCGGTTCGGTTCGGTGTTCCTGGCCCATGCCTTGATCAGTGCTCCACTCCTCCTCGGTTCGGTCCTCCAGCTCTGGTTCGTTCGGATGCCCTATGCCTGGGTTCAATGGTTGATTCCTGGTTCGGTTCGGTGGTTGCTCCCTCCTAGATGTCCCGATCCGATCCCCCTTCCCTTCATAAGCCCGATCTGATCCCCCTTTGGTCTCCCCGATCCGATCCCCTCTTGGTCTCCCCGATCCGATCCCCTACCCAACTCCAACTCTAAGCAAATGGCCTTCCTTCTCGCCAAGGCTCCTTTTGTGCAAAGTTCAGATCCGGTTCAGCTTCTCTGCCAAGTCCACCATCCGATCAAAGCCCCCTATCCCGATCCGATCCGAAACCCTGCACATTTTCCTGCAACTTTTACGGCTACTGTTCATGCCATACGACGGCGTTTTCAACCATTCTAATAGTTCTAATCAATCACAAAGCACACCATACAGTCATAGAAACAAATAGAAGTGACCATAAACACCAAAACAACAATATGACAAAGTTAAACAGATCAAACATAGCCAAAATCTCATATTTTCCCTTAAGTATGTTTAAGCAAAATTAATGATATGATTAGCAAAATTTCACAGAATCAAACCAAATTTCTAACAGAGGTCTAAAATATTATTTCGAAATTTATAAATATTTTTCAAGATTTTTAACGTGCATAAATTCGCTAATTATCACTAATTACCCCTAATCAACCGTAATTAGTGAGAAACCTTGCAAATCACTCACCTTGGCCACAAATAAAACTCAGATCTGAAATAAATCTCTGTTTGGCACGAATACTGATGTCTAATAGTAGCTCTAACCTTGCTTTGGTGCTATCTCTTCTTAATTTGATGTGCTAAGCTTAATCCTTGATTAGAAAGTGATTTGGAGATGTTTTAGAGGTTGGAGGCCGTTATTAGGGTTCTTAGAGGTAGATGGCGGCTAGAAAACTGAAATGAAATGAAACCTAACTCATTTCAGCCTCCCCATAACCCTAATCCCGAAATGGGTTATGAGCTCACCTCATTTGGCCTGGTTAAGCAGTTTTTCACTATCTGAAACTTGTTTCAGCCATATCTCCCAAACACTGAGTCCGTTTGGCTAATATGACCACTCTACGGAATTGTAAACCATTGTCCGGATCCAATGGAAGTGGTTTCAGGTCAAAACGCCTTTCCAATCAAAAGTTATGGCCAAAACAGTATCGGCTAGGGGTAAAACGGTCATTTAAAAATCGGCAAAAATCATGAACATGGGAAATTACCCCAATAGTCATCTCCCAAAGTTGCATGACCATACGACTTCGTATGTGAAAGAAATAAGTATCCTACGATCCTGCGATGCGTAAAATGCGGGTTGTTACACTCTCCCCCCTTAAGAAATTTCGTCGCCGAAATTCCTTAACCCAAAACATACAAAGGATCCCGCATGCCTACCAGCCACAAACAACAATCAAACATGCAAAACAAACAGAACCAATCTGCCCTAGTGTGCGGTTTACTAACAAGGGAAGAATCATCGCCGCTAAAATCTTACCAGGCAAAGAGCTTTGGATATGACTTTCTTATGTCATCCTCTACTTCCCAAGTACAGTCGTTCTCTCGCCATCGATTCCCATCCCTACCCTAGAGGTGATTTCCAATAGGGTAGGATCGTCCCTCTGACTGGAACCGATCTACTCAATCCAGATCGATCTAATCGTCAAGCTTACTAGCGTTGCTGAATCCAATTCGCACTTAGGTCCGAAGTCATCTCCCGTGATATACTCTAGTTGCTTCCATTCCAGAAACATAGCCTCTAAACTGGCAAGTCTCCTACCCAATGCATCAGCTATCGTACCCAGTCCGGTACTATGGCATCCGTCTATACCGTCATCTTCTTAGGTAATCCAACCCTATATGCCAAATTTCCAACTACATTCCAAATGTCCTTTCAAGTCCAACTTGAGTCCTTCCTACATTCGTACTGCACGTCCAATGTACATTCACCTCCTAGAGGCAATCTAGACCCATCCAATGAACCTAGGTACTCCACTTATACTCGTACTGCACGTCCAACGTACATTCACCTTCTAAAGGTGAACTAGACTCATCCGATGAATCTAGGTACTCTACCTTCGAGTCCAAGTCCAACTTGAAGCTCCTATATCCGCTGAATCTCCAAGGTCAACGGACGCTCCACAATGCCCAACATACTTCAAGTCTAACGTAAAGTATCTTCCACTCGTCATATCACTATAATCAACGAACTTATACTATTTCCATTCAACAGGATCCTACAGGTTGTACTCAAGAGAAGAAAGGTAGGAACAAAAACAACAACCATAGCATCCATCAAACAAACCCTATCTATCATCTGCTAAAGCCCTGAATACGTCGATACCTGTATGTCTGGTCCAACCAACACCAATAACTAATGGAAGCTCTGCCTCCAAACGGACTACCATACGTCTAACGTATGTTTATTCTCCAAGGATAACTAGATCACGTCCAACGGATCCAAGGTATGTGGGCATCCCCAAATACCCCTGTTTTTAGTCCGCCTGAAACACTCGAGTCCTACCTAAGTCTATCCATCATCTTGCTTCCCTCTCGAGTCCAACTCGAGCCAATCCAATTCCTTGCAGCCTTCTCGAGTCCAACTCGAGTCAATCTATTACCCATAAACTCAGACCCAGTCTTGAGTATCCATTACCTACAAACCCTAGTCCAACGTGAGTTGTCTCCCTATTCGTTGCATCTCCAAGATCAACGAACACCCATTTTCTTTTATGAGTTTAAGTCCAACTTGAATCGTCCTAATCTTCTTGCATCTTCCATGATCGATGAACACATCCTATTTCTTCAAAGTTCTACTATCCAAAGAGAACATCAATATAGGGTCCTAAACAATCCATTACTTTGTATCTTTCTCGAGTCCCACTCGAGTCATCTCATAACCCTATCGAGTCTAACTCGGGGCAGTCCATACCATCGAATAGTCTTATCCTGTCACAGCTGCCCATTACTCCTCGAGTAAACCAAGATATCATCCAATGAAAATCACAACAACTACTTATCTCTCATGCAAACCATCCTAGTCGACTTCGACATTCCCCGAGTACAAGCCCCAAAGTCCTAAACCAATATCAGACAAGCACCCATGGAAATATCTTTCTCGAGTTCAGACAATCTACGTGAGTTGATATGAGCAAAAAATCCAAACACTCAAGCATCCATAACTAACTCTGGCTATCCTTGCCAATCTTGCTTGAGACTATCATCGATCGCATGGCCAAGTCCTGATCAAACTAATGTACATCCAATGTACATTTGCTTCTCTAACTCCCGTTATCATCTTCATCATAAGGTAAGCGATCCAATACCACCTTCCGTCCATTATCCATTATAGTGGTCGTCAAAGACTTTTCACAATCTACTATCACTCTATACCTTTGGAGTCAATCAGCTCCCAAAATCAAGCCAGACCTAGTAAAGCTCAAAATAATTCACAACAAACATACATCCATGAATTGATAAGACCAAATTACAACAAATCCTACAAAGGCTAGTCAAACCACCTATCGGGTTTGTCACTACTAAAGGTCTATCAACTACCTCAGGTTCCAATTCCAACCTACCTACCAGGTCACTAGGTATGAAGGAATGGGAAGTCCCGGTATCAAACAAACTCGAACAGAAACATCTTAAATAGGAAGCATACCTCGAATAACGACACCTTTTTCCTTCTGCGCCGTAGTTGGGCATTCGATGAAGAAGGAACAACGTTAATATCATATTCTTTCACGATCTGCTTCTCCCTAGGAGGTTATGGACATTCATTTTTGTGATGTCCCGCTTGGCCACAATTAAAGCACTTCCTTTCCCCAGGCTTTTCCCGACAATCTCTGGCATAGTGGCCCTTCTTGCCACAGCTAAAGCACTCGCCATCTTTCTTATTTTTCTTATTCTGACCATCCATGGTTTGGTCTTGTTTCCTCTTATTCTGGGGATTATTCTTGCCTCCACCGCCTGCTGGCGGCTTTGGCTCCTCTGCAGATGCAATAGCAACCTCAATCTTTGGCTTAGGGTAAAGACTCTCTGACCTTAATGCCTTTCCTACAATCGACTCAAACGTCTCATCGATGTGGTTTATAAGTCTTTCCCCCAAGTACTCATCTAAACCAGTTATGAACTTCTCGTTCTTCTTCTCGGCAGTATCTATAAGGGATAATCCATATTTTGATAAAGTATCAAACTTAGCAATATACTCCGAGACGGCCCTACCATTCTGCTTAAGCTCCAAGAACTTCCTAAACAATTCCGACTTCTGAGCAGCTGGAATAAACTTACCACTGAAACGAGTTCTAAACTGATCCCAAGTGACTTGATCCTCTGGAGTAGCTGCCTTAATAGCATTCCACCAGTTCATTGCCCGTCCTTGCAGCTGACGGGATGCTAGCCTTCTTTTCATCGCATCCTCGATACCTAAGTCTTCGAAGATACGCTCACATCTATCCAACCAATCTTGAACATCCATAGCCGATTCCATTCCATGGAACGGCTTCCCACCAAGACTAGTATAATCCTTATTCAGCTTGGCGAAATCAGCCCTAGGTGCCTGCACTACTGGACCACCACCATTACCAGCATTGGGAGTTTCCCTCTGCACATCCCTAAGCATCTCTCTCATGAATTTAGCAAACATTGCCCTCATATCAGGGTCATTCCTATTGTTAGCCCTTGGACCCGTGTTCCTCAAGTTTCGGCTCATCGTTCAATCTGTAAGGAGAAAATGATTAACCATCTCTTCAGTGGTGCCAGTGCAGTGCAACTCCACCACTAACTATACTAATAGTATATATAGCTAGCTTTTGAAAACCAAAATATGACAAATACGCGTTCTCATATATGTATACTATCTCTCCCTGATGTCTTCCCCTAGGTTAACTACGCAACCTAGGCTCTGATACCAAGTGTGACGGCCCGCCCCGCAACCACCGGCATTTCCTCCGAAAGTGCGCTGTACACATGCCCGACTAGCACGGAACGGTTGCCAAAGAAAAGGAAGAAGAGAATGAACTACTCGAAAACTTGTAGAATGTCTCACATCGCATGGAACAAAATATAATAATAATTGTACTTGACATAAAATAGGCGATACAATGCATAAGCTGATAACTAAAACCAGCATCATCATCAGAGTAGCGGAAATCCAAATACAGCTTATTACAACTTTCCAAATTACTCTCTCTAAACAAAAGAAAGAAAGGTACACCACTAACGCCCAAAGTAGTGACCGCGGCAACAAAGGGAGAATATCTATATATCATACGTGGGAGCAACGTGCTCGTCTCCGGTACAGCTACCCGTGCATACCACCTAACCTGTCTCTAGTCTGCTCGAGAGAGAACCCAGAGTAATAAGAAGATACATAAAACTCTGGGTCATACAAAAGTCTGGTATGAGCGATAAGCAGCTAAAAAGAACAATAACATGTATACTAAACCATACCTGAACCTGGACGTGCAACCAAAGAGTTAGCACTACATACCGTACAATACTCTAAGGTGCCACTAACATAGGTGTAAAGAAATACGGGGTGGGGGTATGCATGTCATGGTGATGGCAAACAATCAAGCATAGCAGCCATCCTCACATCTCTCGCTCAGTGCGTAAAGCATACAATATCCACTACCTTGGTCAACTAATCCTTTGGGCCATGACGGAATCCAATCCCGTACAACTATCACTACAAGCCCATTATCCGTCTCTCAGTGGTGAACCAAAGTTATGAATACCGACATCCCCTTTGCACATGTCCCGCAGCAAATCCCAACCCATGAAGTGGACTCGTTGGTTCCCTTCTGGATCCTGAGTTCTAATTCCTATTTGGACTTCCTTTGCATCTCGGGTTTTGGTCGAATTGGAGTTGGTCTTCAAAAAAGTCGTCACAATGAGGTAAAAGTATATGTCTAGTTCGGTAGTCCCGACCCGGTTCGATTCATTGATCCTGGCCCATGCCTTGATCAGTGCTCCACTCCTCCTCGGTTCGGTTCGGATGCCCTATGCCTAGGTTCGATGGTTGCTTCTTGGTTCGGTTCGGTGGTTGATCCCTCCTAGATGTCCCGATCCGATCCCCCTTCCCTTCATAAGCCCGATCCGGTCCCCCTTTGGTCTCTCCGATCCGATCCCCTCTTGGTCTTCCCGATCTGATCCCCTACCCAACTCCAACTCTAAGCAAATGGCCTTCCTTCTCACCAAGGCTCCTTTAGTGCAAAGCATCGATCTGGTTCAGCTTCTCTGCCCAGTCCACCATCCGATCCGAGCCCCCTATCCCGATCCGATCCGAAACCCTGCACATTTTCCTACAACTTTTCCGATGACTGTTCACGCCATACGACGACGTTTTCAACCATTCTAACCGTTACTAATCAATCACAAAGCACACCATACAGTCATAACAACAAATAGAAGTGACCACAGACATAAACGACAGTTAGAAATTTACCCAACTTCGACCAAACCCTACTTACTGCAGCATTCAAGGTTTCTATTAAGAACTACAACAATCTTTATGCTTATAATCCCTGTAGCTCACGACACTCGCTCCCAACTGTTCTAACCTTACGCTCAAAACCTTGACACAACTTAATCCCTTAAGCAGCGATTTCCCTGAACTACAAATCCCATAATTTGTAATTGTAATTCCCCAAACTGGATCCCTGTAGTTTGTAACCAAACTAGAGTTCAAATAATAAAAAATTACAATATAGAAAAAATTAAATAAACAAAGACCTAAACCACTATTGATGTAACGACCCAGAATTTAGTGAGAAATATTTAATGAATATTAAATATTTAAAACTATTTAAAACGATTTATTTTAAGAATTAACGATTGAAATTTATATAACTCGAATTAAAATAAGTTTGAACGTACAGTTTATAATATAATTAAAAAAAGAGCTCACAATAGCACGGTAGTTTGTAATATTACATTTTGAACTTTAAATGAATGCATAGAATGCAATATAAGTCAGAATTTATTGAAACAAGAAACATTAGAATCCATTTAACTATATCTTTCTAACTAATGTGAAAAATTGAGATTTCATCGTATAGATTGTAAGTTATGCCTAAATCAAATTTGCAAATAGTCGCTATGGAATCGTTTATAAACCATAAGATTTTACTAAATAAAATAAAATGATTTTATAATATATTGAATATCGATTTGGCTTAAAAAATGAAGTATCGAGTTTTAAATCCAATATAGTTTATTCTGAAGCTATATAAAGTTTATTTAGATATATACGATAATAATAATTAGTTTATTATTAAATTGAATAATTTGTAATTAAATAATATTATAATAATATTACATAGACCTTAAAAATAACCATTTTGCAAACGACCTCTGCTTTCGATGAAACCCATTTTGTTGGATCTAGAATAGTAAATTTTTGTAAGATTCAAAATTTCGGGCTAATCAGAGTTTATATGTGGCCGTGCGAGATATGAACGTTCATTGTAGGTAATTGATCAATAATTTGAGCTCGAACTAGTGCTATTTGAGCAAACGGTGTCGAAATTTGACAAAACAAGTTTCATTAGGACCGCAATGAAAACCATAGGTGTATATCAATTTTCACCCGGAAAGGAGTTCGTGTGTGCCTATGCGAATTTTTAAACGACGAATACAAGCAGCGTTACAATAAAATTATATAAAGTAATACCCAAAATTTCTTCTACAAGATCATCTTTACTCCTATAAGTATACCCCACCTCCACTCCAAACCCAAATCCATTTCAGCCTTTACAATTTTGCAAATAAGTCCCTCCTCCATCTTTAATTTTTATCTCACAAACCATGAAGAATTGGAGAAAGTCGCCAACATGAAACTTGGAGTACTCGGTAAGGGATACTTGCTGTAAAAATTTGGTGGCGAACAAGTGAAGGAGTTTGCCAAAATATAGGTTCGAAGTTGAAATGGACAATTTCAATTTTGGTGATTTTGCGACCAAATGGTCGAGAGTTAGATGAAGTCACCAACTAGAAAGTTGGAGGTAAGAGACAAGGCTACAACTTTGTAGATTTTTTTGGGTAAATGTGGCTTTGGTGGTCTGAATTGACAGATGATCGGCGACGTTGTGTTCATGGTGGCGACGAACATGTTTTTGATATTTTCGGCGAATGGAGCACGAATTATAATCGACGAGGTGGTTCGCGATCATGGTGATTTTTTTGGTGATGGGAGGGGGAGGTCGCGATCGCGGTCCAGGTGGCGTGGCGGAGCCTCGGTGGCACGGTTCGAGGGGTGTCAATGTTCATGCCCAAGCGGCGCGACGAGGTGGAGGTGGGGAGCATGTAAAAACGTTGATTTGAGGAAGGTGATGAATAGTGATTATTTTAGTAGTTAATTATTTAATGTATTCGATGTTTGAACATTTATAACTAGTTCGTATGAACTCAAAATCGAACAAAACAAGAAACGCTGGGATCGTGGAGTCGAGAGCTTCTCAACAAATTTGATTTTGTTGGATTTGGAGCAAGTTGGAATTTTAGGTTAATTAAACTCACGTTTAATTTAATCCAAAAGCGATTGTTATTATAATGATTATAATTCAATGTAAGAACTCCTTGAACTGATTTATAAGTTGTTATAATCTTATCTGATCATATATTGATTGCTTGTGGTTGCACTGGTTGCTTTGTGGATGATGGACGTTTATTTATAGTTTTATTTATGTGAATATTAGGCTCACATCCCTATTTTCAAATTTAATTAGGCTCACAACCCTCCCTAAGTTTCAGTGCAAACCCGCCCCCTATTTTTCAACTTCCGTCTTTTTCATTTTCTGGCCAAAATTTTAGGCACTATCAGGTTAAAAAAAACAAATTCTAAAATCTGGAAAATTTTTCTAAAGTTCCCATAGATTAAAAAAAAGTTGCATATATGTATGCAACTATTTCATAGGTTGTTTTCTTTCGAAATTCTGGAACGAAACTTGCATACATGTTTGCAACAATTTGACATACTTGCACACATGTATGCAAGTATTGCATGAAGGGATTTGATCTGACATTTTGCCTGCGGATTGTTGAACACATGTGTGCATCTTTTCTGTTTTTACTGCATACAAGAAAATAAATGTGAACTGGTACGTATGCATGTCAATACTTGCACAGATGTATGCAAGTAAATCAGCACAGATGCATGACATTAAAAACGTGCACGGATGCATGCAGGAAAATACAAATATGTGCATACTATTATGCATTTAACTGCATTTTCGTTGTTTTTCTGTTTTTTTGTTTTTGATGCCTTGTTTGATGGTTTTTTGATCCGAATTTTTTGTCGAGTGCATGTTTAATTTAAATATGAATTTAATTATTTTTTTAATTTTTTATCGTTTTAGTGAATTTTCGAAAAATAGGGACTAAATTTACAATAAGTTATATGACCGGATGTGAGCCTAATTTTAAAACTTAATAGGGACCTGTGCCAAACGGACCATTTATTTATTTACTGGATATGTACATTTAAGCATTGAAATTTATAACGCTTATCTTATGACTGTTGTTTGATGGATGTTGAACTGCTTTGGGTGTTATTATAAATGTTTACACGCATTGAAACCACGAATATGAAATTATTTGGGTATTGTTCGAGTCAAATTCCATTGACATTTTAAACGAATACTATATTCATTTAAATGAAATAGACTTGAAAAATGGAAAATAAAATTTTAAATATGAAACGATTTGAAAACGAAGTTAATATGATTTCAAATAGCGTTTGAAAAGGTTGAAAGTATTTTGAAAGAGATTTGAATTAAAAATAGCTAGTTTTAATATAAATTAGAATTTGAATAGTAAAGTTTATATTTGAATTATAAAAAGGAATTTGTTTATTAAACGAAGTTTGAATGCATTAATTTATAATTAATGTAACATCCCGTATTTTCTGTGAATGTCAAAGTAGCAAATTAAAGTATAATTAATTTCTAAGAGAATAATTAAGGGAAACAGGTTACACCATTGCGTTCGTCTCGGAATTCTGCTTGAGATAGAGTCCGAGTTTGCGTAAATCGGACTCCGTATGAAGAAGTTATGACCTTCAGAAGTTTCAGGGGTTTAAATAAAAACCAGCCCGAATTCAAATTTAAAGTTTCGAAATACAAATCACGCACCCGGGATGGGCGGGAAATTTCCCACCCAGAACCCAGGTCGACCAGGGGGTCGACCTAAGTCGAACAAGTCGACCATGGGGTCGACCTCCCTCCGTTTTTCCAGATTCGTTTTTCTGCATTTGGACGCCCGTTCTGACCAGATTCGTTGC
This sequence comes from Allium sativum, assembly GCA_030737875.1. Classification (NCBI taxonomy): domain Eukaryota; kingdom Viridiplantae; phylum Streptophyta; class Magnoliopsida; order Asparagales; family Amaryllidaceae; genus Allium; species Allium sativum. The sequence goes on along the minus strand of CM060913.1, from coordinate 412,495,367 downwards.
TCCTAAGCTATTTAAACACCCCCAAACCTCACTTTCTCTCCACACAACTTCATTACGCCCATACTCTACCATAATTCATATCAAAATAAATCTAAGATGGGGTTATGCTGCTCAAGTCCTTCATATAAATCAAGTTTAGAATTCTAGTAAAGATTCAAAAGCTAATTCAACGATTTCAACAACTATTTCTAAGAATCAAATCAAATCTAAATTAGAAGAACAAATAGTCTACTTCAAGGGAAAGCTATTCAGTTTCAGAATACAGATCTCAGAATTGAAGACCCTTCTGTAATTTGAAAGTTCACGTTACTTTCAGAAATAAAAGTTAATTGTGATTCTGACATTGTAATAAATCTGGATCTGAGACTATGCCTGTCTTTCTATATCCTTTGGATCTATCTCATTGATAATATTATGTCCGTTCTTTGTCTCTTCTTTCCTTCTTCCCTTTTTGTTTTATAGCCAGGCTACTGCAAGCCTGAGCCAGATCTCATAAGAGATAAACGTACGTTGGAAATAAAATTGGGCATAATTGAGTTGTAACCGATTTGAGGACATAACACATGTTGTGTTCAAAACATAAAGTGTATCGAACATATGACTTGAGATTTGAGGCATAAAGTATTGGACATATGACTTGGGATTTGGGGCGTAAATTGAACTGTAAATATAAGGCATAGTACATGTTGTGGTCTAAGATCTAAAATTAGGACATATATATATATATATATATATATATATATATATATATATATGATAGTTTATGATTTGGAAGAAGAAGATTAGGGTGTATAGTGATGTATGGCTTAGGCATGAAAACAAGATTTGCCTTTGTTTTGTAAGTCAGTTACTTTTTAGATTTGAACACCTACATCTAATTGTGACATATAATAAAATGGATATGATAATATGCCTGATGTAATCTATCCTTTCATTGAAATCTGCGCTTGAGTATATACATCTTTGGGAATCATTTTTGACTATGAAACTGGTCCAATCGTACCTATCCTTGTTGTATATAGGAATTGTAATCCTTTTTAGGTTCATGATTTAATTCTTATCATATCTATATGCCTGCAATGTATTCCTTGCAAAACTTGTCTTTTTAGTATATAAATTTATTAGACCAGTAGTCATATGACTATTCCTATTCTTACGATGTTCCATCTTTCTTCTCCCCTTATATTATGAATCTTGAGTTGAATCTCAAAATACGTACGTAATGAATGCGTGGGAAATTGGGTATAACATGAAATTGACATTATTTGGCATAATTTGGAACATGTAACATGGCATAACTGTTAAGATGCAATTTGACGTGAATTATGGAATATGTAATTTGACATATTGAACCCAGAATTGACATAAACGACAAAGTAGGAAGTTGGCATATAAATCAAGTTTGGGCAAAATTGTTATTGTTGCGAATTTGGGGTAACTTGAGCATTAAATCTAGATTGGGTGTAAAATGTAACATGACTAGTTTTGCTGAATTTGGTAATTAGCATGTAAATTCTATATTTGGGTATATAGAGTAAATGTGTAGATTAAAGATGAACATGCCTAACCCGAGATTAGATTGAGTTGTGGTGTAAAACCGCCCGGAACCGTCCGACACATCCCGTAACCACGACAACACCTATCTAATGTGAGAGATTAGTGCATTATGCCCAAGAAAAACCCGAGGTTATATTGAGTTGTGGTGTAAAACTGCCTGGAACCGTCCGACACATCCAATAACCACAAAAACACATATCTAATGTGAGAGGTTGGTGCATTAATAAATCAATTAATGCTAATGAACAAGATGAATGAGTAGGATTAAGTTCATAGGAAACACTTGACCGATATAGCATGATAAATGGAAAGGGTTAAGTTGACACTTAACCAACATAACTTGGTTTGTGGTAGGGTTAAGTTAACACAAGAAGGTGACACTTAACCAAAGTAACATGACATGATGAGTAGGTGGGTTAAGTTAACTTGAATTGACTGATGACATTTAACCAATACAACAAGACGAACATGTGAGGTTAAGTAACAAGAAAGACTTGACCAATATAACTTGATGAACGAACGGGGTTAAGTTAATAGGAAACACTTAACCAATCTAAATTGATAAGTGAGAAGGGTTAAGTTAATAAGAAACACATAACCAACATGACACGATGAATGGGTGGGTTAAGTTAACATGAATGGACAACACTTAACCAATATGACAAAATGTGCGGAAGGGTTAAGTACATATCGGGTTGGTGGGTAATATTAGTACATATAGGCTCACAAAACTTAACCGTTAAATAAATATGCTTGAATTTATGGGAGGGCTAAGTACATCTCGTGTAGATGGGTAATATTAGTACATATAGGCCCACAAAACTTAACCGTTAAATAAATATACTTGAATCGATGGGAGGGTTAAGTACATCTCGTGTAGGTGAGAAAATATTAGTACATATAGGCCCACAAAACTTAACCGTTAATTAAATATACTTGAATCGATGGGAGGGTTAAGTAAATCTTGTGTAGGTGGGTAATATTAGTACATATAGGCCTACACAACTTAACCGTTAAATAAACATGCTAGAATCGGTGGGAGGGTTAAGTACATCTCGTGTAGGTGGGTAATATTTGTATATATAGGCCCACAAACTTAACCAATAGGAAACCCTAGTAACGGGGACCCATTTCAGCTGTAACCCACATAGATGTATCATGGTACCCTGAAACTAGGCAGGGTGGGGCACGATTACAGGGCTGATTATAAGCGGTCAAAATAGCGGTAGGGGGTACGTCAGTGTATGTTCCGACGGTTTACGGGCGTGCACGTACTCTGGAGTGGGAAAAAGCAGGCACTGAGTACCAGTAGTTATACACAGTGCATCTTGAATCGTGTCGGGTTGCTATCATAAGGATTGATACGCCTTATGGTGGGACCAACACATGGTATCTACACGCAAGAGAGGGCTGATTGACACAGACACAAGAGAAATTAATACAAGTAGGGAGTCGATCGATAGGGTAGTAAGGGTACATCTAACATTTTCATGGCAATTAGGCAGATTGAGGTGAAATCCTCACGATAGATGTACACCTGAAGGCTACCACAATTGCGGGGATTGGGACCACGTTATCATATTATCGTTTTATACAGATTACTAGTTGGGACATTAGTTAGGAGGTGCAGAGATAGATATAGAAATCAGAATAACAAAGTAGTAGCGAAGCAGAGAAAGAGTAGAAGTGCATTCAGTTTATCTTGCCTTATCATATCTATACCAATCGTATGTTATCTTGTTGTCCTTGTTCTCAAGGTATTTTCTTATATTCAGTTTATTCATGTCATGATGCTTTTGCCTGTTTATATGCTGAAAGTCACTGGACTTACTAGACTTATGTCTGACCTAGTTTTGTTTCGCCTCTTTTCTTCCGTTCCCCCCTCCAGGTTCGCAGGGAGGAAATGTTATCACTTAACTCAGTTTTCTTTCCAAGCTCGAAGATAGTCGATGTATTGCTTTGGAGTCTCTCTTCACTTCTATGGCTGGTTCATGCTTTATTGGGGAATATCATTGTTGTTTTTATGCTACTTTTATTTTTGGATGTTTTTAGATCAAGATAGAAGTTCTATGAATTATTTTTATGTATGATTGAGACAACTGTTGTAAAAGCTTGACTGAACCATATTGTTTATAAAATGACTTTATTTTCCGCTGCTTTGTTTGTTTGTCTTGTAATTTATCTACATCTTTTACCTAAAATGCTCCATCAAAGTTAAGGCATTCCCTTTGTGAGTGACCTTAACGGAGGTGGGGTGTTTCACTTAGTATCAGAGCTGAAGGTTACCGGATCAGATAAAAGATTTGGAAAATTATTTTCAAAACGGTTTTAAAAGAAGCATTTTCAAAAAAAAAGTTTTGTTTTAAAGGCATATTCCCCAAAGCCATATGCATTAACTTTTGATCCTCTATTTCCTTCTTTCCTGAGTCTCTGGGGCTCCTGTCTTTCTGGGAGGTAACCTCATCGCGGCATGGTTCTGTAGGCTCTACGAGACTACGACACTTGCCAAAGGGCAAATAAGTGACCAACTTCCATCTATAACCGCAGTAGTTTCACCTGTGGCTAATTTTCTTTCGAGCTTTGTAGGATTCTCCGTGCGGTGGAGGCAACTTTCGAAAGACTTGTCAACGTGTTACACAAGGATAGTAAAAAATGAGACTGAGGGAGTTCTGCTAAGGAGCACAACCCAAGGATGAGGAACTCATGGATATGGACTTGGTTCACAAAGGAGGTAAAAAGGAAAGAATAGTAAAACCTAAAATAAGAGGAAGTGTCATTATTAAGGATAAAGGCAAGAACAATGGACAAGATTTTCCGGAAGGCAAGTGCATGCTCTCACCGCCAGCATACCTGAGAGAGAGGTAGTAAAGCTTCAGTTGAAAAAGTCTAGTTTTTCTTTTTGATCATCCCGTTAGTACTCTTTTTGATTTTAGCACTTCACATTCGCTTATATCTGCTTCCATAGTTGATTCTCTACACCTTAGAACCTGTATAGTAGAGGATCCCATTATCGTCTCAAATCCAATTGCTGGTTCGGCTCATTTATCTTTGATTTGTAAGGATATGAGAATAGCTATATTAATGCTTATGTTTTTGGTTCCATGGGCTATGGGTTGATTCTAGGCATGGGATGGTTAGCTAGTACTTGCTAAAGGAGGGTAGTTAGACCTTTTACTTGCCTCGGGAATACCCTCGAGATTTCATGCGATCCTAAGGGATCAGTTAGGCTTAGCTACCTATAATCACTTGATGCAGCTATCGACGGTTTGTGATCTGTTAGAATAGTCCATGAGTACAAGGATGTTTTGATTAAGTTAGGGGTTTTCCCCCTAAAATTCGAGATAGACTTTCACATATATCTAGTTGACAATGAGAAGCCAGTTATGCGATCAACGATAGTTTTGGAACATGATTGGCAAGGATAGCCAAAGTCGGTTAAGTGCTCAATTGTTTGGTTGTTTTGCTAGTATCATCTCACATAAATCGTCCAAATTCGGAGGAGGCATTCCTTGGGTGCTTGTCTGATATTGGTTTAGGCCTTTGGGGCTTGTACTTGAGGGATGTCAAGTTCGACTAGGATGGTTTGCATGAGAGATATCGACCCTCAGATTTGTGACATGATGGATAAGCTAAGTAGAAGAGAGACCTCTAATCATCTTAGTATATACACTTGGTATCATGGTTAACATCTGTTTATCTTGGAAAGATAGTCCAACTACATTGGATACCCTCTATCATAGTAAGTGATCGAGGCCCTATCTTTACTAGTGGGTTTTGGAAATGGAGGTCAAGAAGCTTTGCAATCGTGAAGTTAAATTAGTTAGGCTACGGTGGAGTGAAGCTCAAGAAGATGCAACTTAGAAGACTAAAGACTAGATACACGCAGCATACCCTTTTTGAGGGTATATCCTTGATTCCACTTTTTCTGTAATATTTATTTGCATGCTAGCCTTTACCTTTCAAGTATATCCTCTCGGTCCTATCCACGATCCTTAGGTAGAAGCCAATGGATGTAAACATGTGTTTGAGACATGTTATGTTTGGTGGATGCAAGTGGTTGTAAGTGTTTTGCTAGTGGTTACTCGTGGATGCATATACACACATCAGGCACTAGATCGGCTCAGTCACTTTCATATTGCATATGCATATGAATGTATTTGTATATGGAATGAAACTTGATGTGTTATCATATGGATATTGCATATGGATGAGTGAATATGCACACATATAGTATTTACATGATTAGGGATATTTGCATACGTATTGGACGCATGACACTCTCATGATTCGCATTAAGGAGGTCAACTGGATCAGTAGACCGCCTGATTTTGGATTAGATAAGAGACATATACACACACTTTGCATATGTTCATATGACATTAGAAACCATTTTAAGGACAATGGATGCCTGTGATTAAATGGTTGAGTAGATGGACAATGGATGGTAGGATATACGTTCTTCCTAACTTGAAGATTTCGAGGACGAAATCGTTTAAGGAGGGGAGAATGTAACACCCCGTATTTTCTATGAAAGTCAAAGTAAAAAATTAAAGTATACTTCATTTTTAAGAGAAGAATTAAGGAAACCGTGTTACGCCATTGCGTTTTTCTCGGAATTCTGCTTGAGATAGAGTCCGAGTTTGTGTAAATCGGGTTCCGTATGAAGAATTTATGACCTTCAGAAGTTTCAGGGGTTTAAATAAAAACTAGCCCGAATTCAAATTTAAAGTTTCGAAATTCAACTCACACACCTGGGTTAGGCGGAAAATTTCTCACCCAGGACCCAAGTCGACAAAGGGGTCGACCTGGGGGTCGACCTGGGTAGAACAGGTCGACCATGGGGTCGACTTCCCCCCTTTTTCCAGATCCGTGGACAAATTCATTTTTATGCATTTAGACGCCCGTTCTGACCAGATTCGTTGCTCCTAAACTATTTAAACACCCCCAAACCTCACTTTCTCTCCACACAACTTCATTACGCCTATATTCTACCCTATTTCATATCAAAATAAATCTAAGATGTGGTTATGCTGCTCAAGTCCTTCGTAGAAATCAAGTTTAGAATTCTAGTAGAGATTCAAAAGCTAATTCAACGACTTCAACAACTATTTCTAAGAATCAAATCAAATCTAAATTAGAAGAACAAATAGTCTACTTCAAGGGAGAGCTATTCAGTTTCAGAATACAGATCCCAGAATTCAAGACCCTTCTGTAATTGTAAGTTCACATTACTTTCATAAATAAAAGTTAATTATGATTCTGACATTGTAATAAATCTGGATCTGAAATTATGCCTGTCTTTCTATATCCTTTGGATCTATCTCATTGATAATATTATGTCCGTTCTTTGTCTCTTCTTTCCTTCTTCCCTTTTTGTTTTATAGCCAGGATACTGCGAGCCTGAGCCAGATCTCATAAGAGATAAACGTACGTTGGAAATAAAATTGGGCATAATTGAGTTGTAACCGATTTGAGGACATAACACATGTTGTGTTCAAAACATAAAGTGTATCGAACATATGACTTGAGATTTGAGGCAATAAGTATTGGACATATGACTTGGGATTTGGGGCGTAAATTGAACTGTAAATATAAGGCATAGTACATGTTGTGGTCTAAGATCTAAAATTAGGACATATATATATATATATATATATATATATATATATATATGATAGTTTATGATTTGGAAGAAGAAGATTAGGGTGTATAGTGATGTATGGCTTAGGCATGAAAACAAGATTTGCCTTTGTTTTGTAAGTCAGTTACTTTTTAGATTTGAACACCTACATCTAATTGTGACATATAATAAAATGGATATGATAATATGCCTGATGTAAGCTATCCTTTCATTGAAATCTGTGCTTGAGTATATATATATATCTTTGGGAATCATTTTTGACCATGAAACTGGTCCAAACGTACCTATCCTTGCTGTATATCGGAATTGTAATCCTTTTTAAGTTCATGATATAATTCTTATCATATCTACATGCCTGCGATGTATTCCTTGCAAAACTTGTCTTTTTAGTACATCAAGCTTATTGGACCAGTAGTTCTTATCATCATATGACTATGCCTATTTTTACGATGTTCCATCTTGCTTCTCCCCTTATATTATGAATCTTGAGTTGAATCTCGAAATATGTACGTTATGAATGCGTGGGAAATTGGGTATAACATGAAATTAACATTATTTGGCATAATTTGGAACATGTAACAAGGCATAACTGTTAAGATGCAATTTTACATGAATTATGGAATATGTAATTTGACATATTGAACCTAGAATTGGCATGAACGACAAAGTAGGAAGTTGGCATATAAATCAAGTTTTTGGCAAAATTGTTATTGTTCGAATTTGGGGTAACTTGAGCATTAAATTTAGATTGGGTGTAAATTGTAACATGACTAGTTTTGGAGAATTTGGTAATTAGCATGTAAAATCTTGATTTGGGTATATAGGATAAATGTGTAGATTAAAGATGAACATGCCTGACCCGAGGTTCGATTGAGTTGTGGTGTAAAACTGCCCGAAACTGTAACACCCCACCTCCGCCAGGGTCACTCTTGCAAGTACACTGGCTTTGGAGGGGCGTTAAACGAGGTAAACATGCATGCAGATATCACAAGACAGAACATATAAGTAAAAACAGAGTAAATAAAGCAGCGGGTAAAAACTAACATTTCAAAACCATAGTCAAGTTAAATCAAAGTACCGAGTCATTATTTTCCCAACAAAACAAAGTCTAGAAAACATAAACTGAAAACTGGAAATAACATAAAGTAACTATCCCCAAAGTAGGATAAAGCAATAGCATGCTCAAGTCCAAACCGTACATGAGCTATCCAGAGAAGCAGCAAAAGATCCCAGCTAGGTACTAGTATTCCCACCCTGTAAACCTTGGGGGGGGGGGGGGAACGGAAGAAAAGAGGCGAAAGAAAACGGGTCAGTCAAAAAGACTGGTAAGTCCTACCTACTATTAGTATAAAAACTAATAAATTTAACTCGACATGTAAAGCAGAGATGAAACATAGGATGATAACTGGCATGGTGAAAAGTTAACAAGATAGATCAAGTGTGGCATCGCATATACAAGGTTAAGTTGCACCAAGTGTGTACTAGTATTCCAATCCATGTCAAGTATAAACAACAAATGATCCCTTAGCCCAAAGCTGGCCCAATATCATGAAATGACCTAAATCAAGGTCCAACTACATGGTCTAGTCGATCGGCTCCCTATAAGCCTAGCTCGTCGTGTATCGGTGTCATACGGCTTAATCGTGAAATGTAGTTAACTGTGCAAGGTCCATCCTAGGGTGTATCCTGCCCTAAGGTGTAAACCACAGACACAAATCAAGCACGCACAGTCTAATCCTACTGGTGCCGATGTTCAACTCCGGACTTAATGTGCACGACCATGGTCCGCCTGAACAACCGGTGCACCATTCAGCCGTCTCTTTTGGTCTCTTACAATCAGTCCATTAATCGTGCCCCACCCTAGCCTAGTCCAGGGTATCCATGATACTTCTTGTGGGTTACGGCTGAAAAGGACCACGCAACTAGGATTTCAAATGGGTTAAGTGTGGTTAACCCCATCCTAACCATGTATTGAGTTGGGTAAGTGTGTTCAAGTAATTCATGACTTAACCCTATAAATACATCAGGTTTAATTGGTTAAGTATTCAAGCAGTCCATGACTTAACCCTACCAACCCATCGTGTTTAATTGGTTAAGTATTCAAGTGGTCCATGACTTAACCCTATCATGTGGCATTAATTAATTTAATGCACCCAACCTCTCACATTAGACCTTGTTGTGGTTACTAGTTAAGCCGGGCGGGTCCGCGTAGCTTTACACCACAACTTAGTCTAACCTCGGGTTTCAAGTGCGACATGACCAACTACTCACATTGGGTCCTATTGCTTGTAGCCACTAGTTAAGCCGGTCGGTTCCGGGTAGATTTATGCTACAAACTCAACCCAACCTCGAGTTGGCCGTTCTCATGTTTTCTACATGTCATGTCCACGTTCATGTTTTCAAGCATAAACACATGTCAAACTTTCATGTCATATTTTCAAGTCATGTTTTCATGTTATTTAAGTTTGCCCAACTACCCATAACGTATTCCCATCGCACGTAAATTCGCATCAACGCAAATAGATCAAAGAGGGAACATAACAATATGACAAGGTGGGCATAAGATGGCAAAGTCTATCACAAGTTAAACATGGTGATATTTGAGGCCAAAAGGGGTTCAACATACTAGCATATGGCCTCAACATGTATGATAGCATAAAAGGTGACTTGGCTTCAAACATATCAAATAGCATAAGGGTGATTTGGACCCTAGCATGCATAATAGCATAAGGGTGATTTGGCCACAAGCATGCACAATAGCATAAGGGTGATTTGGCCACAAGCATGCATAATATCATTAGGGTGATTTGGCCACAAGCATATTAAGGAACATGAGGGGTTAAGGTTTGGCCACAAGTTAAACATGGTGGCATATGAGGCAAATGTGTTCATAAACTTGCATATTACATTATAAGCCTCAAAACATGCATGATATCAACTTTAGCATAATAGGTGAAGCATAGTCATAAATGACATAGGATGTTAGCTAGTGATTCGCATATGACATCATATGCAAGATAACATAAGGGTTATGAGAGTTTCTATGTTGCTTTATGCAACATTTTAAATCAAAGCTCATAGCTTTCTATGCACAAAGTCAAGGTGATATCTTTACAAACACACATAGAATAAATCTATGCATAACATGATAGAATCAAAGCTCATAGCTTTCTATGCACAAAGTCAAGGTGATAGCTTTACAAACATGCATAGAATAAATCTATGCATAACATGATAGAATCAAAGCTCATAGCTTTCTATGCACAAAGTCAAGGTGATAGCTTTACAAACATGCATAGAATAAATCTATGCATAACATGATAGAATCAAAGCTCATAGCTTTCTATGCACAAAGTCAAGGTGATAGCTTTACAAACACGCATAGAAAAAATTTATGCATAACATGATAGAATCAAAGCACAAATCATACTTAGGCCCAAACTCAAACTTGCAACATTTCATATTTAACTTCATAGTTAGAATCTAAGAGTAGAATAGGGCTTACAATGCTATGAAGACTTATAAAATAAAATTAGATTGAGACGAAGCCACTAGCAACTCTAAAAACCCCAAATGAATACAAGCTCCAAGTTGTCTTGAGAAACAAGAAGCTCCTTTGATTTGTATGAAGAAAGATCCTTGTTTTGATGAAGAAAGGTGGCTCTTTTACTAGCTTAGGACACTCAAACTTTCATGAAGAGGATGGAGGCCATGATATGAAGAAGGAGGCCATGATCAAGAAACATTTTGGCATAGTTTAGTTGTAGGAATGATTAATGAGGGTTTAGGCTAGGTCTTAGGGTCTTTTTATAGAAGATTAGATTAGTTTAGACCATAGGATTAACCCTAGTTCAGATCTAAACCATCAAAAATCGTCATAGGCCAACAGAACAGACCAGAGAACCAAAACAAGTGCACCAAGCCAGCCAGGGTTAAGCCAGAAAGATGTGAAGGTTTCTGGCTCGATACGGGCGCACTTTCCAAGTGCGCCAGTGTATTTTTGTGCTGGTGCACTTCACAAGTGTGCCAGTGCATTTTTGCTTGTTTTCGGTTTTTCTGCCTAACTTCGTTCGTTCATATCTTCTTCATACGGACACCGATTTTCGAAAACTCGGACTCTATTTCGCGTATTTTTCCGAGACGAACGCAATGGCACAGCCCGTTTCCCTTGGTTCAGATTTTATCATTTAATTCTGCCTTGGTTTATGTTATAATATGTTATTTAAAAATACGGGTTGTTACATCCTCCCCTCCTTAAAGGATTTCGTCCCCGAAATCTTCAAGTTAGGAAGAACATATCCTACCATCCATCATTCATATACTCAAAACATCATCCACGTGCAGCCATTATCCTTAAAAGATTCTAAATGTTGTATGATCATATACAAAGGTGTGTGTATATGTACTTATCTAATGCGAAAATCAGGCGGTTACTGATTCAGTAAACCTCCTTAATGCAAAGTATGTTAGTGAAATGAGTCCATATGTATGCAAATTCCTAACATAATTCATAGTCTCTATATGAGTGCACATAACATTCATCCATATGCAACATCCATATGATAGCATAACAAGTTTCAGCCATGAATAAGTATAAGCACTCATGCATATGCAATATGAAAGTGTGTGAGCCGATCTTAGTGCCTAATGTGTATCATGCATCCACGAGTATCCACTTGCAAACACTTGCAACCACTTGCAAACATCAAGCATAACATGTTTCAAATACATGTTTCATCCAAGGGTTTCTACCTAAGGTTCTTATGACAAGGTTAACGCGATAACAAGATAAACATGGATAGCAAAAGAAAGATATGCTAATTAGGAAAAGGGATTGAGAATGTACCCTCAAAAAGAAATGGATAAAGCCCACACATCTTCTCCTCAGTTTCCCAAGTTGCATCCTCTTCGGCCTCACTCCATTGATCCTTCACCAACTTGACTTCTCGATTTCTCAGCTTCTTGATCTCCGTTCCCAAGATACGAATCGGAGCTCGCCTCAAGGTTGCCTCTTTCTCTATCTCCATGTCTTCAAGAATACTAGGTTCAACCACCTCAGCGGACTCATGTAGGCACTTTAGGAGATGCGAGACATGAAAGACATTATGCACTCCGACCAGCTTCTCAGGCAATTCCACCTTATAAGCCATCTTCCCAATTCTCTCTATGATAGGGAAGGGTCCTACAAACCTTGGTGCCAGCTTCTCAACTGCTCCAAAACGAACCACATAACGCAAACGAGAAACCTTCACGAAAACCATATCTCTAACTTCGAATTCCAAATCTGTCCTTCGCTTGTCAGCATAGGATTTCTGTCTGTCTTGGGCCGCTTTCACCCGTCTTCTCACCAATTCAACTTTCTCGGAGGTGTCCCGTATCATATCGGGCCCAAGCATAAGTCTATCCGTTGTCTCCCACCAACAAGATGGTGACCTACACGGCCTCCCATACAAAGCTTCAAATGGTGCCATCCCTATGTTAGCTTGATAGCTATTATTATAAGCAAACTCTACAAGAGGTAGGTGGTCTTCCCAAGTACCACCAAAGTCAAGCACACAAAGCCTCAAAAGATCTTCTAGCACTCTATTCACCCTTTCGGTTTGGCCATCCGTCTGGGGGTGATAGGCTGTACTTAGATTCAATTGCGTACCCATCACTTCTTGCAAGCTATTCCAGAACTGGCTAGTGAAGATTGGGTCACGATCGCTGACTATGCTAGAAGGAACTCCATGCAATCACACTTTCTCTCGAAGATAAACAGATGCTAGCCATGATGTGGTCCTCTTGCTCTTCACTGGAATGAAATGAGCACTCTTTGTAAGTCTGTCAACTATGACCCATATGCTTGTATTCCTTTTTCTTGACCTAGGCAATCCATCCACAAAATCCATAGAGATACTTTCCCACTTCCATTGCGGGACCTCCAGTGGATGTAATAGCCCACCGGGTTTCTTCGACTCGGCTTTCACTTGTTGGCACACCATGCACTTTGAAACATACTCTGCCACATCCTTCTTCATCCCGCCCAAAAGAAAATGCGCTTCATATCCCTATACATCTTATCTCCTCCAGAATGTATAGTCATCTTCGAGTGATGCGCTTCTTCGAGAACCTTATGCACCAAGTCTCCCACTTGTGGAACGCATAGCCTTCCATCACGCCTTAGCCAACCCTTGTCATCAATAGTATATCTAGTAAGGTGGCTAGACGTCTCACCACGAATCAGCTTGTCCATGACCTCGACTATCTGCGGGTCTTCCTTCTGCGAAGCCCCAACTTGATCAAGAAGTATAGGTCTAAGCTCAAGGGATGCTAACGAACCAGTCATCGACTCAACAACCGGTGTGAAATCAAAGGTTGCCAAGAACTCTAGGCTCTTCATCTCAACAAACAAGGGACTCAAAGTCAATCTTCTTTGCTTAGCGCATCTGCTACAACATTACCCTTGCCAGGGTTATAAGCTATCTCGAAGTCATACGATGTTAAGAATTCCATCCACCTTTGCTGCCTTAGATTCATATCTTTCTACGAGAAGAGGTACTTGAGCGACTTGTGATCAGTATATAACTCAAACCTTTCGCCTAGAAGATAGTGGCGCCAGGATTTGAGTGCAAAGACGATTGCTGCCAACTCCAAATCATGAGTGGGATAGTTCTTCTCATGAACTTTAAGTTGCCTACCCCCATAACATATCACTCTTCCTTCTTGCATCAGAACAACTCCTAACCCCGTGCCACATGCATCGGTGTATACGGTAAACATCTTACTGCCATCAGGTAATGCCAAGACTGGAGCTGTAGTAAGGGCCCTCTTGAGCCTTTGAAAAGCAAGCTCACACTCTAAGTCCCATGCAAAGACTAAGTTCTTCTTCGTCAACTTAGTAATAGGGGCTGAAATCTTAGCGAAGTCCCTGATGAACTTCCTATAGTAGCCTGCCAGACCTAGAAAGCTTCTTACTTCGGTTGCATTCCTAGGAGTCTTCCAGTCTTGAACTGCAACCACTTTCGCGGGATCCACCGCTATGCCTTGCTTAGAAACTATATGTCCAAGAAACCGAACTTCCCTTCTCCAAAAATGGCATTTGGAGAACTTGGCTTTCAACTGATGAGCTCTAAGCGTATCCATCACTTCCTTGAGATGTCTAGCGTGTTCTTCCTTGTCCTTTGAGAAGATCAGAATATCATCCACGAAGACAACCACAAACTTGTTAAGGAACTCCCTGAACACCCTACTCATCAAATCTACGAAGTAGGTGGGTGCATTAGTTAAACCGAATGGCATGACAAGCCATTCAAAGAATCCATCTGGAGTCCTAAACGCAATCTTATCAATGTTATCCTCAACCACTCTAAGCTGATGGAATCCGGTGGCTAGATCAAGATGAGAGAAAACAGAAGCACCAACAAGCTGGTCAAAGAGATCATCAATCCTCGGTAACGGGTGCCTATTCTTCTTTGTCAGCTTGTTCAACTCTCGATAATCAACACATAGACGAAGCGAACCATCCGCCTTAGTAGCGAATACCACAGGAGCACCCATTCAGAAATGCTTCGCCTAATAAAATTCTTCTCAAGCAACTCCTTGATTTGCTTACTGAGCTCCCTTCTTTCTCACGGGGCCATGTGCCTAACGGGCAATGAAACTGGCTTGGCATTATCAACAAGATAAATGCGGAAATCTATCTCTCGTTTAGGGGGTAACACCTTAACCTCTTCAAAGACATCAGGATAGTCTCAGACCACCCTTATAGATTGCAGATCATCGATGGACGAGTCAAGAGATTCAAGATAACATAACATGATGGGATCCATAGGGTTGCAAGAAATCTCTAGGGTATTGCCAAGGCGAGTCATGAGCCTCACCACCCTATGCTCATAATCGAGAATGGCTCCATAACTGGACAATCAATCCATGCCCAAAATCAACCCATATCCCGTGAACCCGAGAACATAAGCATTACACGTGAATTCTATGGTCAAGATAGAAATCCTCAAATCCATACAAATCATAGATAAATGGGCGGAACCCCCAATTGGATTTGAAACACTAACAGGATCCTCAACAAGATTAGTACTTAGGTGCAAACTTTCAACAATGTCAGAAGAAATAAAAGTATGCGATGCGCCAGAATCAAACAAAGTGCGAATAGGAAAATCAGAAATGTAAACAAGACTTTCTACAGAAATACTACCTCGATCAAGAACTGGAGCGATGTTGAGAGTATGCACTTGCCCTCCAGAAGGTCCTGCTCGCTGAGTTTGCCTTTTCCCTTGTCCCCTCTTTTTTGGGCAATCCTTGCTATAGTGTCTAGACTCTCCACAATGAAAGCATTTGTCCAACTTCCTCTTCTTCTTCCTACAGTCTTTGACTATGTGCCCAGTGATCCTACAGAAGTTGCACTTTCTTGTGTCCTTTGCCTTGTTGTTGTTGGCCTTGTTTCCCTTCTTATTGTTCTTGTCTCCTTTCTCAGAATCTTCCTTCTTGCCTTGAGACTCATTTGCCTTGACCTCCTTCTTGCCACTTTTATCTTCCTCTTGAAGCAGGGCCATATTCACCAAACTGTCGAAGGTCGCCCCCATGGGTATGTGAGACATGGCCAAACCGTGCAATGGCTCGTTCAATCCTAGAGCAAAGTGTAAGACCTTCTTCTGAGCTTTGTTAACCAAGTCTAGACCGAACTGAGCAAGTTGATTAAACTTATCCACGTATTCCCTAACTGTCATGTCCCCTTGCTTTAGAGATAGGAACCTCTGCATCTGAAGGTTCTCTTCTGTCGATGATAGAAACCTCAGTCCAAACCTTCTCCTAAAGTCATCCCAATTCTGAATTGGCCTAGTAGTGGTGGTGACTACCCACCAACATGCAGCTTCCCCTTTCAACAGCCATACCGCTAACAGAACTTTCCTACGGTCTTCTATATCAAAGGTAGCAAAGAGGTCTTCAGTTTCCTTTAACCAGTTTCTTGCCTCAACAAAAGTCTCCATCCCAATAAAATTCTTGCCACCCATCGCCTTAAAGTCCTTGCAAATCTTCGTGAAATCCGCTTGTGGATGCGGAGGAGGAGGAGGAGGAACCTCAACTACGGGAGGAGGAGGAATGTTAGCCACGGGGGGAGGAGGAGGAATGTCCGCGGGGCCGGCTTCATTCGCCCTTGCCTCCATGTACCTTCTAAACCAAATAGGTACTGGTACGCCCTCCAGAATGGCAAAATTATCGGCCATACTGAAACGAAGAAAAAGATAGATTGAGAATGAGGAAACAAAGGATAGTGCTAATTGCTTTTGGGGAATAGCCTTTTTAAAATAAACTAGCCTTTTCTTGGAAAATACTTAATTGGTTTTGAAAATAGTTTTCCAAAAGGTAAGTTTTAAAAACCTTTTGTCCAATCTCGTAAACCTTATGCTTTGATACCAAATGTAACACCCCACCTCCGCCAGGGTCACTCTTGCAAGTACACTGGCTTTGGAGGGGCGTTAAACGAGGTAAACATGCATGCAGATATCACGAGACAGAACATATAAGTAAAAACAGAGTAAATAAAGCAGCGGGTAAAAACTAACATTTCAAAACCATAGTCAAGTTACATCAAAGTACCGAGTCATTATTTTCCCAACAAAATAAAGTCTAGAAAACATAAACTGAAAACTGGAAATAACATAAATTAACTATCCCCAAAGTAGGATAAAGCCATAGCATGCTCAAGTCCAAACCGTACATGAGCTATCCAGAGAAGCAGCAAAAGATCCCAGCTAGGTACTAGTATTCCCACCCTGTAAACCTTGGGGGGGGGGGGGAACGGAAGAAAAGAGGCGAAAGAAAACGGGTCAGTCAAAAAGACTGGTAAGTCCTACCTACTATTAGTATAAAAACTAATAAAGTTAACTCGACATGTAAAGCAGAGATGAAACATAGGATGATAACCGGCATGGTGAAAAGTTAACAAGATAGATCAAGTGTGGCATCGCATATACAAGGTTAAGTTGCACCAAGTGTGTACTAGTATTCCAATCCATGTCAAGTATAAACAAGAAATGATCCCTTAGCCCAAAGTTGGCCCAATATCATGAGATGACCTAAATCAAGGTCCAACTACATGGTCTAGTCGATCGGCTCCCTATAAGCCTAGCTCGTCGTGTATCGGTGTCATACGGCTTAATCGTGAAATGTAGTTAACTGTGCAAGGTCCATCCTAGGGTGTATCCTGCCCTAAGGTGTAAACCACAGACACAAATCAAGCACGCACAGTCTAATCCTACTGGTGCCCATGTTCAACTCCGGACTTAATGTGCACGACCATGGTCCGCCTGAACAACCGGTGCACCATTCAGCCGTCTCTTTTGGTCTCTTACAATCAGTCCAGTAATCGTGCCCCACCCTAGCCTAGTCCAGGGTATCCATGATACTTCTTGTGAGTTACGGCTGAAAAGGACCACGCAATTAGGATTTCAAATGGGTTAAGTGTGGTTAACCCCATCCTAACCATGTATTGAGTTGGTTAAGTGTGTTCAAGTAATTTATGACTTAACCCTATCAATACATCGGGTTTAATTGGTTAAGTATTCAAGCAGTCCATGACTTAACCCTACCAACACATCGTGTTTAATTGGTTAAGTATTCAAGTGGTCCATGACTTAACCCTATCATGTGGCATTAATTAATTTAATGCACCCAACCTCTCACATTAGACCTTGTTGTGGTTACTAGTTAAGCCGGGCGGGTCCGGGTAGCTTTACACCACAACTTAGTCTAACCTCGGGTTTCAAGTGCGACATGACCAACTACTCACATTGGGTCCTATTGCTTGTAGCCACTACTTAAGCCGATCGGTTCCAGGTAGATTTATGCTACAAACTCAACCCAACCTCGAGTTGGCCATTCTCATGTTTTCTACATGTCATGTCCACGTTCATGTTTTCAGGCATAAACACATGTCAAACTTTCATGTCATATTTTCAAGTCATGTTTTCATGTTATTTAAGTTTGCCCAACTACCCATAACGTATTCCCATCGCACGTAAATTCGCATCAACGCAAATAGATCAAAGAGGGAACATAACAATATGACAAGGTGGGCATAAGATGGCAAAGTCTATCACAAGTTAAACATGGTGATATTTGAGGCCAAAAGGGGTTCAACATACTAGCATATGGCCTCAACATGTATGATAGCATAAAAGGTGACTTGACTTCAAACATATCAAATAGCATAAGGGTGATTTGGCCCCTAGCATGCATAATAGCATAAGGGTGATTTGGCCACAAGCATGCACAATAGCATAAGGGTGATTTGGCCACAAGCATGCATAATATCATTAGGATGATTTGGCCACAAGCATATTAAGGAATATGAGGGGTTAAGGTTTGGCCACAAGTTAAACATGGTGGCATATGAGGCAAATGTGTTCATAAACTTGCATATTACATTATAAGCCTCAAAACATGCATGACATCAACTTTAGCATAATAGGTGAAACATAGTCATAAATGACATAGGATGTTAGCTAGCGATTCGCATATGACATCATATGCAAGATAACATAAGGGTTTTAAGAGTTTCTATGTTGCTTTATGCAACATTTTAAATCAAAGCTCATAGCTTTTTATGCACAAAGTCAAGGTGATATCTTTACAAACATGCATAGAATAAATCTATGCATAACATGATAGAATCAAAGCTCATAGCTTTCTATGCACAAAGTCAAGGTGATAGCTTTACAAACATGCATAGAATAAATCTATGCATAACATGATAGAATCAAAGCTCATAGCTTTCTATGCACAAAGTCAAGGTGATAGCTTTACAAACATGCATAGAATAAATCTATGCATAACATGATAGAATCAAAGCTCATAGCTTTCTATGCACAAAGTCAAGGTGATAGCTTTACAAACATGCATAGAATAAATCTATGCATAACATGATAGAATCAAAGCACAAATCATACTTAGGTCCAAACTCAAACTTGCAACATGTCATATTTAACTTCATAGTTAGAATCTAAGAGTAGAATAGGGCTTACAATGCTATGAAGACTTATAAAATAAAATAAGATTGAGACGAAGCCACTAGCAACTCTAAAAACCCCAAATGAATACAAGCTCCAAGTTGTCTTGAGAAACAAGAAGCTCCTTTGATTTGTATGAAGAAAGATCCTTGTTTTGATGAAGAAAGGTGGCTCTTTTACTAGCTTAGGACACTCAAACTTTCATGAAGAGGATGGAGGCCATGATATGAAGATGGAGGCCATGATCAAGAAACATTTTGGCATAGTTTAGTTGTAGGAATGATTAATGAGGGTTTAGGCTAGGTCTTAGGGTCTTTTTATAGAAGATTAGGTTAGTTTAGGCCATAGGATTAACCCTAGTTCAGATCTAAACCATCAAAAATCGTCATAGGCCAGCAGAACAGACCAGAGAACCAAAACAGGTGCACTAAGCCAGCCAGGGTCAAGCCAGAAAGCTTTGCAGGTTTCTGGCTCGACATGGGCGCACTTCCCAAGTGCGCCAGTGTATTTTTGTGCTGGCGCACTTCACAAGTGCGCCAGTGCATTTTTGCTTGTTTTCGGTTTTTCTACCTAACTTCGTTCGTCCATATCTACTTCATACGGACTCCGATTTTCGAAAACTCGAACTCTATTTCGCGTATTTTTCCGAGACGAACACAATGGAACAGCCCGTTTCTCTTGATTCAGATTTTATCATTTAATTCTGCCTTGGTTTATGTTATAACATGTTATTTAAAAATACGGGTTGTTACAGAAACCGCCCGACACATCCAGTAACCACAACAACACCTATCTAATGTGAGTGGTTAGTGCATTATGCCCAAGAAAAACCCGAGGTTAGATTGAGTTGTGGTGTAAAACTGCCTGGAACCATCCGACGCATCCAATAACCGCAAAAACACATATCTAATGTGAGAGGTTGGTGCATTAATAAATCAATTAATGCTAATGAACAAGATGAATGAGTAGGATTAAGTTCATAGGAAACACTTGACCGATATAGCATGATAAATGGAAAGGGTTAAGTTGACACTTAACCAACATAACTTGGTTTGTGGTAGGGTTAAGTTAACACAAGAAGGTGACACTTAACCAAAGTAACATGACATGATGAGTAGGTGGGTTAAGTTAACTTGAATTGACTGATGACATTTAACCAATACAACAAGACGAACATGTGAGGTTAAGTAACAAGAAAGACTTGACCAATATAACTTGATGAACAAATGGGGTTAAGTTAATAGGAAACCCTTAACCAATCTAAATTGATAAGTGAGAAGGGTTAAGTTAATAAGAAACACATAACCAACATGACACGATGAATGGGTGGGTTAAGTTAACATGAATGGACAACACTTAACCAATATGACAAAATGTGCGGAAGGGTTAAGTACATATCGGGTTGGTGGGTAATATTAGTACATATAGGCTCACAAAACTTAACAGTTAAATAAATATGCTTGAATTTATGGGAGGGCTAAGTACATCTCGTGTAGATGGGTAATATTAGTACATATAGGCCCACAAAACTTAACCGTTAAATAAATATACTTGAATCGATGGGAGGGTTAAGTACATCTCGTGTAGGTGGAAAATATTAGTACATATAGGCCCACAAAACTTAACCGTTAATTAAATATACTTGAATCGATGGGAGGGTTAAGTAAATCTCGTGTAGGTGGGTAATATTAGTACATATAGGCCTACACAACTTAACCGTTAAATAAACATGCTAGAATCGGTGGGAGGGTTAAGTACATCTCGTGTAGGTGGGTAATATTTGTATATATAGGCCCACAAACTTAACCAATAGGAAACCCTAGTAACGGGGACCCATTTCAGCTGTAACCCACATAGATGTATCATGGTACCCTGAAACTAGGCAGGGTGGGGCACGATTACTGGGCTGATTATAAGTGGTCAAAATAGTGGTAAGGGGTACGTCAGTGTAGGTTCCGACGATTTACGGGCGTGCACGTACTCCGGAGTGGGAAAAAGCAGGCACTGGGTACCAGTAGTTATACACTGTGCATCTTGAATCGTGTCGGGTTGCTATCATAAGGATTGATACACCTTATGGTGGGACCAGCACAGGGTATCTACACGCAAGAGAGGGCCGACTGACACAGACATAAGAGAAATTAATTCAAGTAGGTAGCCAATCGATAAGGTAGTAAGGGTACATCTAACATGTTCATGGCAATTAGGCAGATTGAGGTGGAATCCTCACGATAGATGTACACCTGAAGGCTACCACAATTGTGGGGATTGGGATCACGTTATCATATTATCATTTTATACAGATTACTAGTTGGGACACTAGTTAGGTGGTGCAGAGATAGATACAGAAATCAGAATAACAAAGTAGTAGCGAAGCAGAGAAAGAGTAGAAGCGCATTCAGTTTATCTTGCTTTATCATATCTATACCAATCGTATGTTGTCCTTGTTCTCACGGTATTGTCTTTTATTCAATTTATTCATGTCATGATGCTTTTGCCTGTTTATATACTGAAAGTCACTGGACTTACCAGAATTATGTCTGACCTAGTTTTGTTTCGCCTCTTTTCTTCTGTTCCCCCCTCCAGATTCGCAGGGAGGAAATGTTATCACTTAGCTCAGTTTTCTTTCCAAGCTCGAAGATAGTCGATGTATTCCTTTGGAGTCTCTCTTCCACTGCTATGGTTGGTTCATGTTTTATTGGGGAATATCATTGTTGTTTTTATGCTTATTTTATTTTTGGATGTTTTTAGATCAAGACAGAAGTTCTATGAATTATTTTTATGTATGATTGAGACAATTATTGTAAAAGCTTGACTGAACCATATAATTTATAAAATGACTTTATTTTCCGCTGCTTTGTTTGTCTTGTAATTTATCTGCATCTTTTACCTAAAATGCTCCACCAAAGTTAAGGCATTCCTTTTGTGAGTGACTTTAACGGAGGTGGGGTGTTTCACTTGCTATCAGAGTTGAAGGTTACCGGATCAGATAAAAGATTTGGAAAATTATTTTCAAAACGGTTTTAAAAGAAGCATTTTCAAAAAAAAAAATTTGTTTTAAAGGCATATTCCCCAAAGCCATATGCATTATCTTTTGATCCTCTGTTTCCTTCTTTCCTGATTCTCCGGGGCTCCTGTTTTTCTGGGAGGTAACCTCATCGCGGCATGGTTCCGTAGGCTCGACGAGACTACGACACTTGCCAAAGGCAAATAAGTGACCAACTTCCATCTATAGCCGCAGTAGTTTCACCTGCGGCTAATTTTCTTTCGAGCTTTGTAGGTTTCTCCGTGCGATGGAGGCAGCTTTCGAGAGACTTGTCAACGTGTTACACAAGGATAGCAAAGATGAGACTGAGGGAGTTTTGCTAAGGAGCACAACCCAAGGATGAGGAACTCATGGAAATGGACTTGGTTCACAAAGGAGGTAAAAAGGAAAGAATAGTAAAACCTAAAACAAGAGGAAGTATCATTATTAAGGCCAAAGGCGAGAACAAAGGACAAGATTTTCCGGAAGGAAAGTGCATGCTCTCACCACCAGCATACCTGAGAGAGAGGTAATAAATCTTCGGTTGAAAAAGTCTAGTTTTTCTTTTTGATCATCCTGTTACTACTCTTTTGATTTTAGCACTTCACATTCGCTTATATCTGCTTCCATAGTTGATTTTAGCTTCCATAGGTCGTAATTCTTTCAAACAAGAATCTTCCGGATTTATTGTATTATAATTTTCTAATGAAAGAGAAAATTGAGACTTCATGAGGTTGATTTTGAGTAAGGCAAAATCAAATTTTTGAAAAGTCGATATGGAATCGTTTATGAACTATAACGATTTATTAAATAAAATAAAAGGGTTTTTCATAAATTGAATATCGATTTACTTGAAATTTCATATGTTGAGTTTAAATCCAAATTAGTTTATTTTGAAGTTATATAACATTCTATTTGAATATATATGATAATAATTTATTTTCATTAGATATGATTATTTTAAAATTGATTTATTTTTTATCGTTTTAATTAAACATATGAAAATAGCCAATTTTCAAATGACTTCAGATTTTAACGAAACTAATTTTATAAAATCCGTAATGGTTGATTATTATAAGATTTAAATTTTCACGACAATTGGAGTTATTTTGTGATCGTGCGCGATTTAAACGCGTATCGATGAACCGTTTTAAATAAAAGTAGCGACTTTGCAAACAGTCTCAGAATTCGATGAAACTAGTTCCATCTTGTCTGAAATATTAAATTATTGTACAATTTCAAATTTCGTTTCAATCGGACGTTGTATGAATTCACAGAGCTGTAAACGTCGAACGTTATGTTCATGTTAGATTATATTATAAAATAAGGGTCACCTTCGCAACGTCGTTTTCAAAATTTGGCAAAATCTTGCAACGTCGTTATCAAATATTTCGAAAATCAAACAAAATCCGCTGATACCAAATCTTGAAATCTTAACGTCTAAAAAAATCTTTTAAAATCAGAACTAAAGCTCACAAAACAATATCTGGCTAAATCTTTCTTCAGTCTTTTCAAATCTAAGTGAATATCTCGGATAAGGATTTTCTGCTCATTCTAGTCAAAAATCTCAGCTACGAAAGTAAAGAAAGATTATCCTATCTGTCCTTCGTTCAACATTTCATTGCAGATGATATGGACGCTTCACTTTATAACTCTAGCGTTCATTCTTCTTTATTTCAAACCAGCGAACCAAATGCCCCTTCCAAAAATAAAACAATAGAACATACGAATTAAAACTCTCAGGAAATCCACGAATATATATAAAATAATTCAAAGCTTAGTTATCTCTTCTATCCTTCAACTAGGCAAGTTTTGGGGCACATTTGTTCCTTCTGGAATTTGAAGCTGTGGATGGAATGGAGGGCACTGCGATGCTCTAGGAGTGGTCACGATAGTCAATGGCCCGGGAGAAAAATCATTGGAGTGGACCCAGACGCCTCCAGTTTTTAGTCCGCTCAAATTTTTGAAATCGAATTTGGCCAGTCAGCGGATGCCCAAAAATCTTGGATTTGTATGTATCGGCGAACTCGTGGTGGCATGGCAGGTAATACAATGTTGCTCTGTGGATGATAAGTGCAATAGGTTAGAAGGCAAAATTTTACAGCTGGTGGAAGAGGCTGAAGTCACGAATTTATGGGAGGGAGTGATCGTGCTCGTTTGGTGTTGGCGTGTTGTACTCGAGAAGAGGGGAACAATGGTGAAGGTTTCTAAGATTTTTGTGAAGTGGGGAGGAAGCTTTTGGAATGGGAAGGTTCGGTTATGGGAAAGTGTTGTAGCGAGTTTTCTTGCGTGGAGGAAGAAGGATTAAACAATGGGTTAAGTGGTAATTATGTAATTAATGATGTTGGTTTATAAAGTAATTTTTTAATTTAAGAAATAATTTATAATGCACATATTTATTTCACACGTGAACTGATTTCAATGAAACCATATCCGTTAGGATTGTATGAACAAACACTATGCTGTTGAGCTGTTTTGGAAGGATTTTGAAAAAAATGGGAATTTTATATAATATGAAACACTAGTTTAAAATTATATAAGCCGATGCTAAATCGTCAATCGAAAAGTGAGTTAACTCTCATGCTTTCTGGAATTATGTGATGTGATTAAAATTCATATAATTATAATTCATCGTTGATAGTATAAATTGGATGCTTTGTATGTTATTGTTTATTGTAGATTGTCGTTTTTTGTAATTTTTTCGTTTAAATGCATTATATTAAATTTTAAATGCTATTATAAAATGATATTATGAACTGTGATGAAGGGAATAACAGGTTAGAGAGATCCAACTGGATTCCTCAAATATTTTGGTTGTTATTTGATTTCATATTATTCATATATGAACTGTTTGACACCAGTAACGTATAAACTTGCTTGGATGATGATTGTTGAATTGAAATTCAACATTTGATGTGTTATTAATCATTAACAGTATTGATCAAGTGATCGGCAACAATGGCCTAAAATCCATCTGTTAAAAAACACTAATTTGCCGTTAGGCGAATTGATGTAGTTTAAGCTATATAAATATATTTTTTATAACTAAAGCAAGATTTCCAATTATATTTTATAAGTTACATAAAAATGAAATTTTATAAATAAATCGATATTTATAAATTGGTTTTTATGAAGTATTATAAAATGATTATATAATAAGAATTCTATGTTTAAATAAGTATTATAAAAGAATAAGCCAGAAATTAACCAACGCGTTAATAAATTTGAAATAGTTATTTTTATGAAAACAATTAAGTTATATTCTTAAATTAACCTAGTTATTAATTAATTTAAGAGGAAGGATTAGTTAGAGTTAGTTAACAAGTTAACTGATTTTTTCAGTTGACTAAGTCAACTGTTTTAATTATAACTGGTTATTAAATTGATTTTTTTTAATTAATTAAGTAGAAACAGTTTTGAATAGTAGTTGTTTAAAACTAATAAGATTTCTTAAAGGTCACCTAATTAATTATGTTTAGAGATAATAATCAATTTGTAATACATAAATGATGTTAATTATTATTTTAATATATTCTTTTTAAAAAAAAGGTTAACTATTTTATTTAGTTAATACCGAAGTAAACTACTTTTACTTCAGTGGATGTTGAAGTTAATTATTATTTGGATAATTAAAGCGATTATCTTTTTAAAATGAAATTCATTTAAGAGGTTATCGAGTTGGTAACGAAACTTAATTAAATTTTGTTAAGGGTTTTAAAACGATGTTATAATAAACCCAAGTTATAACAAAGCTTATAAGAAAAGAATGTGAAGCTAATATGTTGTTTTTAAATAAGCGTTACTTCATAAACTTGATTAAGTAAAAGCTATGTAATCAACAGAGATTTTCAAAAATGAAGGATGTGAAATGGATTGGTGTAAAAGGATTTGGTGAATAGATTTTTGATTATAAATCGAGTTATAGTAAGAATTTACTTAATAATCGAATTAAGTAAAGATTATAATCCAAGGAAATTTGCAAAGTTAAGAATGGTTTATAAAACTATATCTCAAATGACAAAGAAAATTAGAACTTTTAATAATTAATATTAGTTTTAGAGTTACAAACTTTTATCTATTTTAAGATAAGAATGTTATTGTGTCAAGGTCTGAGAGGTAAATAAAATATTCCAACTTGAATGACTTCACTATTATCGAGGGATGATACTAGTTTGTGATTGTAATGATGTTGGGAATATTTATATTATTTCCATAATAAAAATTGCAACTTTAATTGGCAAGGTTTTGAAGTTAAATAAAGACCATTAAGGTTTATATAATAAACAATGTGTCGTATGACATTGTTAGGCTCATATTAGATTTGTAATTTAATTTATACCACTAGGTTATGTATATATAGCGATGTTTTTTTAAATAAAGAAAAGAAGAAAGGATTTGTGAATACATAGCGATATTTGTAGTAAAGGAAATAAAAAGTTGTTTTGCCAAATAAATTTATTCTAAAAAGATAAGTACTGGATATTGTTTTCAAAGTAATGGAAAACGAAAGAGATTTATTGAGATAAGTTACGAAATTGATTTCTAAGGATCGGTGAAAAGATTTTAACTAATGATTTTAAATAAAAAAGGCCTAAGCTGTTGATATACTTATCTGTATTGTTTGATTTGATAGTTAAAGAACCGACTATCAAATAAATATCCCTTTTGACTTTTGATGTGTTAGTTCAAAGAGACCGGGATGGGAACTAGGCCCAAAACTACTTCAAACCGACTTTGTCTGCTTATTTTTCTTGCAACAAACGGCAATATCAAGTTTTCTTCACATCCTTCACTCCATTTATCCTTGAGTGAGAGTATATCATTGCAATGATGCATGTTAAATGGTTGGTAATACCCACTGGACAAGTGACGGATTAGCAATCATGACAACATATAAGTGATATTTAATCATCTGTTGTACCAACTGGACATCTTGAGCACAATTTGTTCTTATCTTAAATCTGGTATGTTTTCACTCAAACAAGGCAGAAACCAAAATTCATGTCGTCTTTAGATTTAACGATTTTGGTTTAGATATCCTGATGCAAAAGGAAAAAAGAAAAAGAAAAAAACTAAAGCGGCGGTTACATGCAAAGTTTGTATCCGTTAATTATTACCTACATGTAATTATGATAGATAAATGCAATGTTTGTATTTATCAACCATGCAACAAATAGGAACTCATAATTTTCCTATTTTACCAAACAAAATGTTTTGATTTGTCATCTTGTACAACGGAAGGATTAGATAACAAAATAATAATAAAGCATTCGGAATATCATACCAAACTAATGGATATACTAGTATTACCACATAATGGTGGGAAAACCGACCCTTAAAGTGTTTAATATAAAATATAAAATTGTTTGTTAAAATTTAGTTTAGATTAGATTTTAATGAAAAAAATTACTCCGTAGTTTAAGAGAAAATATAAGTAATTGAAAAAATATAAAGTCAGCAAACTAACTTAAAATTAAGAATTTAATATTAATGTATTGATATAAATCACTCACATTTGTATCTTCCCAAATTTCCAGTCCACTTGTCTCAAAGTGTATCTTTGGATTAGTAGGATTACCAAATTGTTGGAGCATGTAACAATTTGGTGTCTTCTTTACAATATCTTCAGCTTTTTGAATTGCTCCCTTCATTCCTATTGTAGCATCAGTAAGTACGAGTTCTGCACCAAAAACTTTAAACAAAACTATTTTTTCCATGCACATTGATGCAGGCATTGTTAGGATTAGTTTATATCCTTTCGAAGCAGCTACAAATATAAGAACACTGCCAGGATTTGGTCGATTAAATAGTGGATTGAGGATTAATCTTAAAATAGAAAATATAAAAAATATTTTTCAAAAAGTAAAGATATAGCGCCTCTTCTTCCATCAACAAAGTGAAACCTATTTTGCATTTTTATTTAGACAAAAATATAGATCTGGTTTATGTATTTAGTGGCACGGATTTACCGCTAATACATTAGGAAGGAATATATACGAAGTACTTCAAGCCCCATTTATTATTTCTTTTGTTGGACAAGGATATATAAATATGACACTCACCATATATGCTAATTAGGCTGTGTTTTTATCGGTATCTAAAGCAGTTAGGTACGGTAATAAGCTGTATCAAAAACTGGTGTGTTAAATTATTAAATACAGCTATAAACTGTATCTCATTTGACGTTACATACGGCTTTTAGCCATGTCTAAAGTGTAATCAGAAACGACCATGGACCGTATATATATATGTGTGTGTGTGTGTACACACACACACACACACACATATATATATATATATACATGTGTGAATATATATATATATATCATATATGTGTATATATATATAAAAGTAGAAACTGTAGCACATATTTTTCATAACATAGAGCATATATACCACAAATTATACATAGGAATAACACAATATATATATATACACACACACATACACACATACACACATACACACATTCAAAGCATTACAAATTTTGTCGTAACACGAACACAATGTACATAAAAACATAAATATATACAATAAAAGGAAACAAATTTTCATCACATTACAAACTAACAAAAAAGCACCAAAATCTTTTACAGGACTGCAGTCTGAGTTCCAGCAGCACAAAAGCACCAACATACAAACATAACTGAACCGTGATATATATGGCCTATAGCCTGAGTTACAGCAACACAAAAGCACCAAAATCTCCAACAAGACTGCCTATAAAATACAAGAAATAAGTTCCAAATACTTCACTGGACAGGATATCGATATTGTAACTCATCGTGACTGAGTTGCAAACATGAATACATATCAGATAAGTGTATGTCGATCAGCGTGTTTGTGTAATTTCACTGGACACTAATAACAGTGAAGGGCATATCATGTCGATCAGTGTGTTTGTGTAATTTCATGCAGTCGATCAATGTGTTTGTGTACAAATACTTCACTGGGCACTAATAACAAACTAGTCGAATTGACTAGTTGAGCGTCGTACTGATAACAGTGAACTTGCATAGACAACCTAGAAACATACCAGCATCTCACATGCTTTGTGGTTTAACATGACCTCCAACATCGTATATAGGGGATCGACATTGTACAGATGAATACAGAGAAATTAAAATGGCATTCGGTTTGATCAGTATATGTCTCAAAAATGAATGAATACACATTGTAAACTGGTTTTGTTACGACCATAGGCTTTTAAATGAAATTAACTATACATAGGAATGGAAAATTGATAGTCATTAAAAATGCAAACCCAGAAGAAGAATCACCTGAACTGTAGTCGATCTGCAACACCGGTAGTTCGTACCCTAGCATACAGAACATCTTCCTATACACACAAAAAGGAACAAATGAACCAAATGCGACTTTTTGTTAAGAATACACTGGGCTTTCTGATTAAGTATAAAATAATATATACCTGCTCCAATGCCTTCGGATGACACACATCCTAGACTTTTTGATTAAGAATTTACTGGGCGATCCACCAAGTGGATGCATATTTGCTCACGCGCAGGGTCAGTAATCCATGCTTATTAGCTTTATCCAAATGTCGAATGCCCCTTCACTTAACCTTTGGAAAAATTTGCTTTCACTTGCAACTTTCAGTTTCTTTGGAGCAGATTGTGTAGTGCAAATTAACTTACACTACAGTCTGCTACAAAGTAGGGGAAAGTTACTAGTGAAAGCAGCTTTTTACTAAGGTTAATTGCAGCAGCCATCATTTGGATAAACCTAATAAGCATGGATACCCGACCCTACGCGTGAGCTAAAAAGCATCCACCTGGTGGATCGCCTAGTAAAATAATAACCAGAAAGTCTAGTAATCATCCATCTACCAAAATTTTCAATAAATCTGTCAAAATATTTTCGGTACACTTATTATCTCTCAAAACAGAGTAAACTTGTTATAAGACAACCCAATTTAAATTTCAAGCAAAAGGCAAATAAACAGTCAAATGACGATGAAATCATGGAAAACTAACTCATTGTTATTTCTTTGTTTCATGGATATACCGCAATCTAAAATTATACCATACATGTTTCCAATAGCAATTCTGATGTTTTTTACATTATCACAAATCTTGATTCAAATTTGATTTCTCTAATTTTAGGGTATAACCACAGATCCATCCCTAATACAAAGTAGCAATCAGGTATCACACTTACACAAACCAATTCAATTGAAATAGCTAACACACTAACCAGTAGCTGAGTTGGGGATTTTTTCCAGATAGGGCAGAAATTAAAAAACTGCTTACAAATCATTTTCAGTTGGAAAAAAATGATAGTTTTTACATAGGATGTATAATTTTGAGCTAGGGCTTGTGCCCTAGCTGGTGACACAGTGGCTCCGCCACTGACACTAACACAAAGTAGCAATCAACTATCACACAAAGATTTCAATTTATTCCCTACTATCGGTTATGCATGTCAAAATTTAATTGAAATAAATACCTGCGCTGTCGAAGGAGGGCTAGGGAGACCAAGGGTTGTTGCGTTTCTGCCAAAGGAGAGGGCTATTCGTCTCTGTCGAAGGTGGAGGCACGATTTAGTGACCGAAAACCCTAACTTGGGTTTCGGTCACCATTAAAGTAAAACAAATGGAAAAGGGAGCGGCCAAATTTTTTATTCCGAGTGAAACTAATGTGATGCACAATATGATACGAATTCGATTTGGCCCAAAGCCACATCAAATTAACTAATCCGGGGCTTCGTTGATGGACGGTCAGAATTAGGGCATTTGGGGTGGTGCGTATCGCAAAATGTAGTTTAATACGGATCTGAGCACTATCAAATACGATACGGCTTTAACCCGTTTTATATCTCCGCATCCATCTGTGCCAAATTGGCTGTTATGGTGTAGCGTAAATACTTGACTTCTAGTGCTTAAACATGCAACTACTGTTTATAATGAAGATCCAAGCTTAATAATGACGTCCAGTAGATTAGCAAGAAAAACATGATCATAAGAAATACCCAAGGCATCAATTTCTATTCTTGAAATGTATTTCATAAAAGAAATTAGCTCAGACTTACTAATGTATTCACTAGGGATCAAGTCTCTAGATTTGATAGATATACAACTAAATATTACTCAAATAGCTTAGGTCCAAAATTACAGGAACAAATATTATTAACTATATTAGAAAATTGCTTCTACAGGTACTAGAACATTAAACAAAACCATGAATTCTGAGTAATCAACAGACTAAAATAAATACAAAACATTCATTTTGCACCTTAAGAATTACCAGTGCTTAAAAGATACCACTTATCCATAATCAATCTCAGTGGTATTGTAGCAAACTACAAATAAATCCACCAAAAGCATCCATAATCTCAAATTTCAAACTAAAGTGAATCAAAAAATTTAACATAGAGATCATTGAATGATATTTTAGAGACTACCTCAATTGTTCCTAAATATATACACTAAACATCAGCATGCAAGAATCATGCCTATCTTTTAGTTTTGTCATCTCAATCTACAATGATGATAACGCATAATAATTTCAAAACTAACACATGCAAATATTTTTGTGCCATTTTAAACTATCGAACCTGTCAGTTGTGCTTCCCTCCCATATTCATACCTTAGCCTTTGCTTTGGCAGCTTCAGCAACACACCACTACAGGGGGAGAACAATTTTCCTTTATCACCAGCTATACATCACCAGCATCTCCCCAACTTTCTCTAGTTAACAGCATTTGCACACCACATAGTGTTGAGACAAGATTTTTATCGATGCCAACATATAAAGGTGCAATGAAGATCATTTCATAGAGATAAGGTTTTTTACTTTGAGTCGTGTTAGAAATATGTTAAAATCTATCCTCAAAGTATAACACGAATGCACAAAACAATATCATATCTTCGTTGCTGAAATCTGTATATTTGAGGAATTGAAAAGTCACATAAAAGCCCAAATGGTCTAGGCTCCGACCGGGAAAGAGTGCAGAGTGATATAGACTGTGGACCGAGGTCCTCTGGTCCACAGCCATAAACCGG
This sequence comes from Allium sativum, assembly GCA_030737875.1. Classification (NCBI taxonomy): domain Eukaryota; kingdom Viridiplantae; phylum Streptophyta; class Magnoliopsida; order Asparagales; family Amaryllidaceae; genus Allium; species Allium sativum. The sequence continues at coordinate 412,463,118 of CM060913.1, read as the reverse complement.
TCGACCGGTCCAAATATGGGCGGTCGACCAGTCAGGCTGTTTTTTGCATATAACGGCTATTTTTCTGGAATTTTTAATTTTACAAAAACTCAACCAGTCGACCGGTGATTTTCAACCAGTCGACCGTTTTCGAACAGCAAGCTTTTTTATGAAAGGTTGCTACTATTTGTGAAGAGATTTCTATTCAATAATCAAAGGAAATGGACATATCTTTTTATAGAAACTCTTCATGAAGAATTACTACCTTTCCTCTATTATATAAACAACTTCAAACTTGTTTTACAATTAACAAAATCATTCTATATTCTCTCTAATTTCTGAATTGCATTTTCATACTTTTTGCAAAACAAAAGCTCTCCAAATTCGAATACTTGTTGAATCCTTGAATCAATTTAGTATCATTTGATTCAACAAGCATTCTACTTCCTTAAATCTACGCATTCAAAGTATTTTCTCGAGGATCAGATTATAGGAAGATTGTACTCAAACTATTGACTATCCATGTTGAATCAAGAACACAAAGCAGAAGTCAAAACCATTGCATTAGTTGAAGTCCTGTGTGTGATCAGGCAAGTGTTGAAGTCCTCGTGTTGTTAGAGGCGTGAAATTCCCGTTCGGCTGCTCGGGTGTTGTATACCTGTTCCTCCGGGTGAAGCGAGGTTATTGTTAGTGAAAATCCAGATAGAAGTCTGGGACTAGACGTAGGACGGTGCTCCGAACCAGTATAAAAAGCCCTGGTGTGATTTTTTCCATTTTTACTGCATTTACTATTATGTGATTTGCTATTACTTTATACTTGAATATTGTTCGTCATATTACACGATCCTTTGTGTATTATAGTATCACGTACACATACACTTTCACATAGCACTTCAGACTTTGCTTCAGCACGCTTCATCACTATCTTGCTACAGGCTTGCCATCCACATCATATGTTCATCACCCTTGCTTCAGATCAACTGCAATTACGTAGGCGCATATGAATAAAATAAAACAGAGTTAAACTCGTATATCTAAATACATTTTTTTGGCTAAATCTAACTTATTGCTATCTAGTGTTGAACGACAAATAGGGTAAGATTAATATAATAATAGAAACAAAAACATTTTCAAAACAAATGTAAGTGTAAAACCGATTATACTAAGGGCTATATATGCAAACCAATTTGGTACTGATAATATGCTTTTTTTTGGTTTGGGGGAGGAAGGGGGGGTTGTGGGGGTGGAATACAGTAAATAGACAAACATAATTCTCTGGATACTTTTTCTAACATTTACATAGAACAAATTTTTTCTGATGCACTATGGTATCCACACATTAAGCACTTTACACAGGCTAACAAGAGCATATATTCAACAATCAAACAATAGATCTTTATCTGGAAATCGAAATCAAATTTTAATTTCAAAATCGATTTCGAAATCTAGATCGAAATCCATTTTTAAATCGAAGTCAAGATTTGTTTCTCAATCAATCTCTTACATTAGAAATTTAAATCAAACAATCAAAAAATAATTGATTAACCTAAAACTTACTGCAAGTCAATTTCTAAATTATCTTCTTCTCCTGGATCTCATCTACAGAAATTGAACTACCGCGAATTTCTAGAATAGACACCCACAAATTCACAAGTGAAGCTCAAACTCACAACAACCAAAGCATCGCTAACTCAATCCTCCTTCGAACTGTGGATTTGACTATTAATTTCTGATTTTATTTTTGTGGATCCGAAATTAGTTTTTGTGCTTTCAGATCTTGATTTTGGAATTTGATTCTGAAAGTTTGGAGTTCTGTTCTAAAAAATGATGGTAAAAGATTAGAGAAAACTACACAATGATTTCAGAAGTAGGGGAGAAAGATTATGCGGGAGAGAAAATCAGGAGAGTAGGAAATTAAAAATCGCGGTGTTTCAGCAAAGGAACAATTAGAAGACAGAAGACAAAAGAATTTTTCGCGTTAGATTTTCCAACCGAATTTCATTGGCATAGACATATTGATTTAGCCCCTCTTACAATAGGGAAACCTTCCTAACGGTCGGTTTGATAAAGACAATGCAGGACATACAACATTCTCTACACACCCACCTTACAACATACAACACAAAGTTACATCAAAAAAAGGTAAATGAAAACACTGCCAGTACAACCTACTCACTACATGATATTTTAAAATAGAACACGATCCAACAATGTAGCTAATGAAAAGCACAGTGAAGCACCCTAATATTAGTCATACAATGAGGAATTCCTTGACTAATTGAGCGGGGGAAATTGGAAAGTGGTTGAGTATGAATTGGATGAATTGCAGCAGGAACACCAGGAACAACAAGGTTGAATCTGTAGAGTTTAAAATCAATCCAGAAGAGCATCTTTAGCTCATGTTCTTCATCAAATCTCAATGGTAACGGCAAATATCTACAGTTTATAACTGGTGCTCCTACTGCATTTTGAGAAAAATGAACAGAAGGGTAATTGGGATGTATTGCTACCATAATATCACGTGTATGTAGTCAAAGATCATCAAGATGAGCACCCTGCAACAGGTCAAAAAGATACATTCTTATTATGTTTAACGACGGTAACACAACCACCGCCCCAAATTGTGTACCTAATCTGGCCAATCGAACAAAAAAGATATTTTCGTAGTAAAGCAAAGACATTAACCTTGCAAAGCTTTCCACGTCAAATTCATATATGTGGCCGCCGGTGACAGTAAGTAAACTTTATTGCCACATAACATAGCCGAACGTGAGACAAAATAACCTCGATCATATATACCCAAGAATATTTCCTTCCAGTCGTCTTTGTAACTTGAAAATATACGTGCATTTATATAGCCTATCCTTGTAGCTTCGATCAAAATTAAAACATGAAAATTTGGTTCGTCTACTATTACCACAACATCAATGATACGATCACCATAACGAAGTGATAAAATGGGCAACGCTTCTGCAAAAGCATGAATATTTTGGGTTTGGATTCACCAAACTAAAAACGTTGGCCTCGTTGGAATACAACAGTACAACTCCTTTATATCTGCTTACCATCTTGTGTTGTTTCTAGAGGCATAACATCATTAAACAAACTAATTGACCTTTGTATTGGATCATTTTCAAGTGCTTGATATATAGTATGGCTTACTGAGTTTGGTATGGCCATTTTATAATAACTTTTTTAATCTGGAGAAAATTAGAATATAAAGATAAGAAATGTTACGTTACAACCATCATTCATATGCATGGTACATATAGCGAAATCTTCTTCTTCTTATTATTATTTTTTTTTGGTTATTTAGCCTTTTTTTAGTAATGTCTGATTGATTCATATTAATTTAAAGCCCGCGTGCCTGTATATACGGAGCTGCTCTGATTGCCTGTACATATGTAATACTGAGCTCCAACATGGAAAATGATTTTCAACCTGCTAAAAGATTTTGAGCGAGATTTCCAAGGCATATAAAACAAAATGAAATATAATCATGTTTCAACAATTCTTTTAATCCAGAAGGCAATTTTTGTTTCGCTTGTAGATTTACTCGACTAGGCGTGTCTGTCTATTTATATTTTGTTAGCACTTTCTTTTAATTAAAATTAGTATTGTTGATAAATTTATTTTATAGGATAGGTTGATCTACAGCTAGAGGTGAGCATTATTCTATTAAACCAACCAAAGCAATTTATTTTGGTCGGTTTGATTCGGTTTTGAAATTAAATCGGTTTGTAATCGACTCCAAAAAAATATTAAGTTCGGTTATCGGTTTAACCAAATTAACCGAATTTTTACTATATTTTCAAAATTATCGGTATTGAAATAAATATTTTAGGTCAGTTTAGTTATTTAAGTATATATTAATCATCACCTATGTGTCAAAATTAGTATCAAAAAGCATAAAAATAAAAAATAATAATAATGTAATCATATATTTATAATTTGTTTCAAATTATAGTGAATATTTCAAACATAAAGTAAAAAATATTTTTAGTTCGGTTTAATCGGATAACCAACCGAACCAACCAAACTTAATTTGGTTGGTTTGGTTTTTTTTCATTTTATTGGTTTTAGTTTGGTTTGACAAATTTATCATCGGATAAACCAAACCAACCAAATGCTCACTCCCTATCTACAGCCATTAAGCTCCGGAAGGTTGTCCAGAATGGGATAGGTAGGTTAAATCTATGTAACTCCGGACTACCATAATTAAGTTCGTCAAACAAAAACATTATATCATTTTTAATAGTTTGTCAGAATTTATAATAGAAAATCACTTGATATCTGTCTGATCAGAAGCTGTCACAGGCCAAACATGCCAGCAGGACTTCCCCTTCCGTGAATGGGAGTCCGATTTTGTTCACATTTTTTTTAAGTGTGAACAAAACACTCGGACCCTATTGGAGGAATTCGAGGGGGGGGGGTCCGATTCATTTAAGGAGTCATCCAACGTTGCATATTATGTCACACTTTAGTTGAAAAACATTTGATGAAACGTTGTATATTAATAATGAAAATGAAATTGAGATTAGACAAATCTGCTAAAAAATATTCAGACTTTTAACATGACAATTTAACTTTATATAATTACGAAGTGGTTATTTAGCATTAAATTTCAGATATGTAATTTGTATTTCAAAGTATGAAGGGATATAAACCAATTTATTTTTTAAAGAAAGTGATGTGGATCGGATGAAAGTTCCATTTTACATTTATATTCAAGTTAAATTGGTTCTGCTTAGTAATCAAGAACCCATTTGGTTTGAAATTTTCAGTTTTGATTTTCGTATAATAAAAATGAATTGTATTTTGAAAAACGATCGGTCTAGAAAATGGTTTTAACATTTAAAATTCAAAACTTTTTTTTTGGTTTTTTGCAGTTTCATTTTTTCTCCTGCTTCATCCACATCTTCTCACGCCCTTCATTGTTTTTCATGAAATTCAAAATTTCCTTTGCTAGCCAAAAATGCACCAGTAATTTGTACATATTTTTTTGAAATGAATTATATTTTTTGCATTTTTTAAGTATATTTTAAAATGTAAAAGAGGAGAAAAAACAAGAAAAGCTTCCAAACATCAAAAGTGGTTTAACAAGTAACATCCAAAATGATTTTTGACATATATACTAAAAAATTTATTCTAAGTCACAAATTCAAAATACGAACATCAAAACAAATTCCTAAATATTACACAATATTCAAATTAAGCACTCAATAGATACATACATTCATGAAGCAGTATCTCAGAGTCTCAGACAAGACGATCATATCGACATAACGGACAGGTTAGTCTCTGATTCAACCACGACCTAACACAGTGATAATGAAACTCATGAGAACACGGTGTTTTCAGCACCGTATCTTCCTTCTTCATCCCAAACAAACAAATCGAACAATCTTTATCATACCCAGTGGCAGTATCATCTTCATCATATGCCACTCTTCCTTGTTTCATAGAAAATATTTCTATTCCGACTCCAGCGCCCCTAAGGCTCACAGGAGTCAATATCCGTGTGTATATATATAGAGGGGGGCGAGACTTCCTCCTGAAGCTAACATATGATTGACGAAAATACATGGAAAGTTCTTTTTATTTTAAAATTTGGTTAATACATAAAGGGTGGTGCTAAATACAGTAAAAATTTCCTTCATGCAGTAATCAAAAATTGGTCTAATTTACTGTAATATCCTTCACTTATTTTCTGTTCCATTGCTAAATGCAGTAAAAATTTCCTCCATGCAGTAATCACTATCAGTGTCTTTCCTGTGAAATGGTGTCGCTTAGCTGTCTACTCCAATAATGAGCCATCGGGTCATTTAATATTTGCAAGGGCTAATCTGTAATTGTCGTTTACTGTATGAAGAAATTTTTTATTGCATTTAACAGTCATGATACATAAATACATGGAAAGTTATTTTCGAATTGAACAAAAAATGGCAGCCGTGATTAGATAACAAGAGTTGTACTCAAAACTTAACAAAGTACGAAGAATGAGAATATTAAGTTATGACTTGAATTGACCAACGATTCAATTCAGTTTTGGCAGTAGACAGATTTTAATTTGATTTGCAAAATATTTTTTTATCATTCTTTAAACTGATGTGACCAAACATTTATTGTAATATTCCATTTTATAGTATCGTTATGTTGTGATTTGTGACATAAAATCACATATGTTGATAGAGACGAGGCGTGGATGTGTTTAGCGGTAGAGGAGACGGTGCAGCAACAGAAAGAAGGTTAGAAGGAGCAGTTTGGCGTTTGAGCGGATTTATTGTTGTATTTTGACCCGGTCTTTCTGTGACTTATCTGCAAGTATTGAGGGAGTATATTCCTAATATATCTCTAAGAGGAAAATAGGATATTTTTCATAGACCTTCTATTCTCCTATAAAAGCAGCACATTGGGTTGGATTAATGTATGACCGAATAGAGTGGCGGCTGCATGCCTCTACGGCTTGGTGCCCTAGAGATGATTGGTGCCTCCAGTTAATCCAAGGCTTAGCCGTCGTTCTTCAATATTCTCCTTCTCCAACAAAGAGTGTTAGTCATCTAGATATTCTTTCCCTTTCTCAATAAGGTTATTGATTCTTGTAATTTTGTTTACTGTTGGTTTTGATCCATTGAGTGTAAACAAAATTTGTTTTTGTGAATCAGTAAAGAGGGTGGTTGGGTGGAATATCTTGTGTTTGCGCGTGTGATTTCATATCTTTGTTTGTTTCCATAGAAATCATCTTTAAGTAATTGGGTGAATAAGATCATGGTTGCTTCCGCAAAGGCGCGGTTTCCATAATAGTTGGTATCAGAGCTAGATCATCGCAAAGCTTAGAGTGATTTTAGATTGGAAAAATTGATTTTTTGTTGAAAAAAATTGATTTTTGTTTACGTCAGATATGATGGCGCTGTTAGTGATGACTTATTTTGATTGGGGATTTGAAGGCCTCAATTATTTGGTTGATGGAGATGAAGAGGAGCCCTCAGATGTGGATGGGGGAAGATGGAAGAAGACGAAGATGTTGGCAATTGGTTTGATTTGCCTATACCTTGGTGATTTGGCTCATGTGTTCGACAGGGGTCTTCTAATTGATGATGCTCGAGGGATCCAGAGTGATCGAGGAAGGAGCTCAGATCAAGTGGTAGACGGGTGTCGTTGTTGAATTACAAGCACTTTTAGACCGTTGGTTGATGCACGGTGCAACTCAGGTGGTAGTTGCATCTTTTGCAGGCGGTGAGTTGTGTTTGTAATTGAGGTGTGGTCGTAGTCCTTTCAAATCGACTGGACGTATCTCGTTGCCTTTAAATCGAGGTTGTGGGGTGTATCTCGTTGCCTGGAAATCGAGGTTGGTTTAATTGAGAGAAGGTGTCGTTGAGAGAGCTAGATGACTTGTTTGGTGATTGTTGGGGTGTTGATACGATTTCAATTAAGGTGGAGCACTGTGATGGTGATTTCACATGTTCATGGAAGTCGGTTGACTTGTTGTTGATGTGATTTCATATCAAGGTGGAGTGTTGTGATTTGTGACATAAAATCACATATGTTGATAGAGACGAGGCATGGATGTGTTTGGCGGTAGAGGATATGGTGCAGCAACAGAAAGAAGGTTAGAAGGAGCAGTTTGGCGTTTGAGCGGATTTATTGCTGTATTTTGACCCGGTCTTTCCGTGACTTATCTGCAAGTATTGAGGGAATATATTCCTAATATATCTCTAAGAGAAAAATTGGATATTTTTCATAGACCTTCTATTCTCTTATAAAAGCAGCACATTGGGTTGGATTAATGTATGACCGAATAGAGTGGCTGCTGCGTGCCTCTACAGCTTGGTGCCCTAGAGATGATTGGTGCCTCCAGTTAATCCAAGGCTTAGCCGTCGTTCTTCATTATTCTCCTTCTCCAACAAAGAGTGTTAGTCATCTAGATATTCTTTCCCTTTCTCAATAAGGTTATTGATTCTTATAATTTTGTTTATTGTTGGTTTTGATCCATTGAGTGTAAACAAAATTTGTTTTTGTGAATCAGTAAAGAGGGTGGTTGGGTGGAATATCTTGTGTTTGCGCGTGTGATTTCATATCTGTGTTTGTTTCCATAGAAATCATCTTTAAGTAATTGGGTGAATAAGATCATGGTTACTTCCGCAAAGGCGAGGTTTCCATAACAGTTGGTATCAGAGCTAGATCATCGCAAAGCTTAGAGTGATTTTAGATTGGAAATTTTGATTTTTTGTTAAAAAAAATCAATTTTTGTTTACGTCAGATATGATGGCGCTGTTAGTGATGACTAATTTTGATTGGGGATTTGAAGGCCTCAATTATTTGGTTGATGGAGATGAAGAGGAGCCCTCAGATGTGGATGGGGGAAGATGGAAGAAGACGAAGATGTTGGCAATTGGTTTGATTTGCCTATACCTTGGTGATTTGGCTCATGTGTTCGACAGGGGTCTTCACGTTGATGATGCTCGAGGGATCCAGAGTGATCGAGGAAGGAGCTCAGATCAAGTGGTAGACGGGTGTCGTTGTGGAATTACAAGCACTTTTAGACCGTTGGTTGATGCACGGTGCAACTCAGGTGGTAGATGCATCTTTTGCAGGCGGTGAGTTGTGTTTGTAATTGAGGTGTGGTCGTAGTCCTTTCAAATCGACTAGACGTATCTCGTTGCCTTTAAATCGAGGTTGTGGGGTGTATCTCGTTGCCTGGAAATCGAGGTTGGTTTAATTGAGAGAAGGTGTCGTTGAAAGAGCTAGATGACTTGTTTGGTGATTGTTGGAGTGTTGATACGATTTCAATTAAGGTTGAGCCTTGTGATGGTGATTTCACATGTCCATGGAAGTCGGTTGACTTGTTGTTGATGTGATTTCATATCAAGGTGGAGTGTTGTGATTTGTGACATAAAATCACATATGTTGATAGAGACGAGGCGTGGATGTGCTTGGCGGTAGAGGAGATGGTGCAGCAACAGAAAGAAGGTGAGAAGGAGCAGTTTGGCGTTTGAGCGGATTTATTGCTGTATTTTGACCCGGTCTTTCTGTGACTTATCTGCAAGTATTGAGGGGATATATTCCTAATATATCTCTAAGAGGAAAATTGGATATTTTTCGTAGACCTTCTATTCTCCTATAAAAGCAGCATATTGGGTTGGATTAATGTATGACCGAACAGAGTGGCGGCTGCGTGCCTCTACGGCTTTGTGCCCTAGAGATGATTGATGCCTCTAGTTAATCCAAGGCTTAGTCGTCATTCTTTATTATTCTCCTTCTCCAACAAAGAGTGTTAGTCATCTAGATATTCTTTCCCTTTCTCAATAAGGTTATTGATTCTTGTAATTTTGTTTATTGTTGGTTTTGATCCATTGAGCGTAAACAAAATTTGTTTTTGTGAATCAGTAAAGAGGCTGGTTGGGTGGAATATCTTGTGTTTGCGCGTGTGATTTCATATCTGTGTTTGTTTCCATAGAAATCATCTTTAAGTAATTGGGTGAATAAGATCTTGGTTCTTTCCGCAAAGGCGCGGTTTCCATAACAGTTGGTATCAGAGCTAGATCATCGCAAAGCTTAGAGTGATTTTAGATTGGAAAATATGATTTTTGGTTGAAAAAAATCGATTTTTGTTTACGTCGGATATGATGGCGCTGTTAGTGATGACTAATTTTGATTGGGGATTTGAAGGCCTCAATTATTTGGTTGATGGAGATGAAGAGGAGCCCTTAGATGTGGATGGGGGAAGATGGAAGAAGACGAAGATGTTGGCAATTGGTTTGATTTGCCTATACCTTGGTGATTTGGCTCATGTGTTCGACAGGGGTCTTCACGTTGATGATGCTCGAGGGATCCAGAGTGATCGAGGAAGGAGCTCAGATCAAGTGGTAGACGGGTGTCGTTGTGGAATTACAAGCACTTTTAGACCGTTGGTTGATGCACGGTGCGGCTCAGGTGGTAGATGGATCTTTTGTAGGCGGTGAGTTGTGTTTGTAATTGAGGTGTGGTCGTAGTCCTTTCAAATCGACTGGACGTATCTCGTTGCCTTTAAATCAAGGTTGTGGGGTGTATCTCGTTGCACGGAAATCAAGGTTGGTTTAATTGAGAGAAGGTGTCGTTGAAAGAGCTAGATGACTTGTTTGGTGATTGTTGGAGTGTTGATACGATTTCAATTAAGGTGGAGCATTGTGATGGTGATTTCACATGTCCATGGAAGTCGGTTGACTTGTTGTTGATGTGATTTCATATCAAGGTGGAGTGTTGTGATTTGTGACATAAAATCACATATGTTGATAGAGACGAGGCGTGGATGTGCTTGGCGGTAGAGGAGATGGTGCAGCAACAGAAAGAAGGTTAGAAGGAGCAGTTTGGCGTTTGAGCGGATTTATTGCTGGATTTTGACCCGGTCATTCTGTGACTTATCTGCAAGTATTGAGGGGATATATTCCTAATATATCTCTAAGAGGAAAATTGGATATTTTTCCTAGGCCTTCTATTCTCCTATAAAAGCAGCACATTGAGTTGGATTAATGTATGACCGAATAGAGTGGCGGCTGCGTGCCTCTAGGGCTTGGTGCCCTAGAGATGATTGGGGCCTCCAGTTAATCCAAGGCTTAGCCGTCGTTCTTCATTGTTCTCTTTCTCCAACAAAGAGTTTTAGTCATCTAGATATTCTTTCCCTTTTTCAATAAGGTTATTGATTCTTGTAATTTTGTTTATTGTTGGTTTTGATCCATTGAGTGTAAACAAAATTTGTTTTTGTGAATCAATAAAGAGGGTGGTTGGGTGGAATATCTTGTGTTTGCGCGTATGATTTCATATCTGTGTTTGTTTCCATAGAAATCATCTTTAAATAATTGGGTGAATAAGATCATGGTCGCTTCCGCAAAGGCGCGGTTTCCATAACATGTTATACTTTTATTTAATGGTTTAATGATAAAATACAAACCATCAATTGAAAATAGATAAAATTATTATAAAAAAGAATTAAAAAAAAGAATCTCTCGAAACATAAATGTATGTTTTTTCTTTGAGTGAAATAATCATTTGAATGATAGCAAAATTTTCTAGCTCGGTTAAACCAGATACCAAAAGAAATAATCAAAATTAATTTGGTTCGGCTCAGTTCAATTTTCAACTTCATCGATTTTGATTTGATTCAACTCGAGAGAACGTAATATAATTTATTTAATTCATTTGATGTCATATGACTATAATATTTTGGAATATAGTTCTTTAACTAACCAAATTTTTTTGACATTTAAATTATGTAGTTAATTTAGATTTAGTATTGAAATTAATGGTTATATTAAGAAATTTATTTAGAATGTATATATACATGTATGTATATATATATATATATATATGATTGAATTACTGAGGGATCCATCTTTGAACGTTCTTAATCTCATGTATTTTCCTTCTTGATTTGGCCTTCGGATTCGGGCTGTCAGCGGATAGTTTCTGATACATATAGTGTCATATCCGTGTCCGAAACTATTTTCGGATACCGAATAACTATCATACCCGCTAACGATCGATAATTAGAGAAACATAAATTGAAATTCTAGTTTTAACATGATACTTTTTCAATGTCATGAATTATAAAAGTGTAAAAAATGAATACGTAAAATGATGATAACTAGTTTTGAGCAGTTAATATGCAATACATGCATAAAATTTAAACTATTAACTTAATAACACGATAAATTACATTGTTTATTATGTTAAAATACATATAAAATAAGCTATAATTTTGATAAAAACTGAACGGATAATTTTTGGATGTGGATACCTTCATATCCGTATCCGCATTTGCAAATATCGGATATATCCGTTTTTTTCGGATATGGATTTGGACGGATTTTGAATTTTCAAGGTATCCTTTGCCAGCCCTACTTCGAATTCTGAGTTATTGAGGTGGTTTTGAAGTTTGAAACTCTATGTCTCAAAGCAGTACCGATCTCGGACTTAGCCAAAAAATTGATCCTATCTCTGTGCTTCGAAATAGCACCAATCTCAAACTTAGCTAAATGTTGGTCCTGCCTGTATGCTGCAAAGTAGTACCGTTGTCGGAATTAGCCAATTTTTTTTTTATGATTCGGAGTCGTACCAATCTCGTACTTTGCCAAATCGTGAGTTCCAATCCAGCTAATTACAAGGTGCAATTCGAGCGAACCCCATTGTTTGTAGCTTTGTATAATCATCTGTACTCTATTCCAGAGCTATTCAAGCATCCAAATCTAAAGCGTAACAACCATGTAAAAAGACGGGTTAATACTTGTCTCCTAAAATGTATATTTCTGCGGAAGATGTGTTTGTACAAGTCCAAAGTTCGCAGTCTCCATGGATTGTTCATGAGTTCCATGGTTGTTGATGATGTCTAGGAACTCGTCAAATCATTTATATGTTTAGTAGCTTTAGCGAGCCGACGATAATGGCTTCCCCGAGCCAATGTTGAGATTTGCGACCGTTCCGGGTCAATCCTAGGTGTTCTCTACCTCGTGGGGTTGATGTACAATATTCGCGACCTCGTTAGGTTGATACTCTGTCTCCCCGGACCCTTACCGAGTATAGTCGATACTCAACGATCATCATCATTGTCTTCCCATGCCAAGCTTCATCCACACTTAACCGTCCTAGTCTCGTTGGGCTCTTCCTAAGCATTTTCACACTTGAAGATCCAAGTCTTATTGCGTCAGATGTAATCCACACTTGACAATCATAGCATTATCATACTTTTATCGAGCATCGACCATACTCGTCGATTCATAATCTCGTCGGGTTCTTGCCAAGCATAAGTCATGCTTGATGTTTTGTGGTCTCGTTCGACTCTTGTCGAGCATTAACCATATTCGACGATCCTGATCGAGTGGATCCGTGTGTTCGAACTCGCCTAACCCTTACTAAGCATTAACCATACTTGACGATCCATAGCTTTATTGGGCTCTTGTTGAGCATCGACCATGTTCGAAAATCCCAGTTGAAAGGATTCCTATCTAAACCCAACCAACTTTTGTCAATCATCAACCAAACTTACCGATCCTAAGTATGTTGCCTTAACAAGTTCTTAGCAAAATTGTCCATCCTTTGTTGTGCGTTGCCACCACGACAATCCAGTAAATAGTTTAAGATTTGATTGCAAATTTCACACCCAACGAGCATCGATCATACTCAAAAATAATTTTATAAAATTAAATAAGCATAGGTTTCATTACAAAAAATTTAAAGGGTCATCATCATGTCAGAGCTTGCCTAGGGATCTCGTCGGTTTCCATACAAGTGTAAGCGACTTAGTCAATTATTACAAGTTGAATAAAACAAAAGTAAAGCTGATGGCTTATCGTTGTTTAAGAGCATGTTTAGGGATTTCGTCGGATCCTGCACATGGGTAAGAGACTTATCAATTTCTATTAAACTGGAAACAATAGGTATTTCTTGTATTATAAAATTATACATAATGCAATACGGTCAGAATAAAATATGTATCATATATGAAAAAATATATACCTCGGAAATACGGAGTCTAATTAATAGATTTTTTCTCTCTCCCCTTCTATTATCTAATAATTTTATCTTTGTTCTACTAATTAAATAAATTATCAAAGGATAAATTCATTATTACGACCTGATCTCTCTCTTGACTTTGATTTTTTAAATCAGTACACTGTTTCTTCTAACATTAGTTTCCAATACATAACAGAAAATAGGTAGGATTGTTTTATTCTTAAAAAAAAAGAATCAAAGGTCCATTTACAGGAGACCCCTTCCCTACTCCCCACATCAGACACTAAGTTGTTTTCAACGTTTAATTAGATCGAGAATTATTCAAATTAAGAATAAAATCTCATTGCTTTTTTTAAGCCTGATTTCAATTAATGTATGATAATACCAACACGCGAGCTAGGCTCTCTCTTTCCTTCGTGACAGACGGTTTCTCCCGTTCCATCCCCACGGCCCTTAGGCTGTATTGTTAAACATGTCAGTTTATTTCCTCACTTGCTCCTCGATTATGCCTCACAAGCGTTTGCACACATTTGTTACATATCCTATAATTTCATGAAACAAGCAAAATTTCTCAAAAGTTATCTCTCATTTTGTGGGCTCCCTTCCAATAGACGATCCCGTTGAAAGGAAGTCTATACTGTCTGTATATATCTATTTCATACTCGCATTCAGTCTTGCATTTGAATCATATTTTGGCCCTCTTTTCAATCTATTTCCTTAGCCATGACTGCATTCAACTTTAAGCTTCCATTTGTCTATTCCAAAACTGGACAGTCCTTCGTCCTTAACAACATTAACTTCTGAGTGCTTCATGATTAGCCTATCATCCTCCTGTCTTGGAAACTTGTTGGCTTTGTGATAGAATTCGCCGAGATCCATTGGGGATCCCTTTCCAAAGATATTTTGAAATCAGAAATATCCAGAACTCCTGATACAGCCACCAAGAACACTATAGATTGATCTAGCCGGTCTACCGAAGCGAGTGCTACGTTAATTCTTTTAAGAAATTTCAATATAGACTCACTGGTCCTCTATTCGAAAGTAGTTAACATTATCACATTCTTGCGTTGTGCAATATAAATTCAAACTTGGTCTTGAACCTTTCAAACAACTCAGCGTAACTTTTAACAGAGTTGTTGTCCAACTGGCTAAACCACATGGCAGCTATGTCAAAACGAAAAGTGGAAAGCATTTAGCCATCACTACGTCAAATTCCCCTAACACTTCAACGTGTCACATATAGTTTATCAAGTGGACGCTCAGATTCTTCCTTCCATTACAATCCTCCAACATTCAGAAGTTTGATCTTCCGACGGACTTCCAGAATTCCATATGTTTAAAGTGAATGGGCTCTGATCAACATTCCTTCTCATTAGTCTATCTCTCATTATTTAACAGATAACATCGATAAAACCATCATTGTTTCTTAAAAATGAACGCCAATCAATACTCTGAATGCATATTTGAACTTCCATTTCTGTTCTAGTTCAGCGTGGCTACATTAGCTCGGTCCGAGATTGTTCCCCTAAATTTTAGGGGCCGGCTCGCTCTCACGGTGAGGGTGTGACGACCGCCCTCAACTCGTGCACTAAACAAGGGAAAAAGTGCACTGAAAGACGTGGCAGGCAGCTATGGGCGATCATCAGGGTAGAATAACAAAAGCGGAACCTATCGTATAACTCACAGCGCAAGGATAAAATATAATATAACATATACAACAGGCAATGACAGTGAAGCATATTTGAGCAGAACTTGAACTTTCATAACAACTAGAAAGAATGTCCATACATCCTTGGATTACAACATAAGTGTCTGTACAAATTGACCTCACTACAACACTCAGAGAAATCATCAAACAACAGAAAATAACAATACTAGATAGTAGAAAAGTAATACGCCAGCCTCCTGCTCGCCACCGCACAGCAGCATCGTCCTCACTCAGATTAATCACCTGTAACCTGCTACTCAGTCTTCCCATCCAAAACCGGATGAACTACCCAAGGTAATAAGAGTGAAACATAAAACCTTGAGTCAGACAACAGTCTTCGTGAGCGATAAAACAACTATCTAACCCAAGTATGTGAGAATAGGTAGATTAACCAACCAATCTATCAAAAACACCCGAGAAGTACCCAACCTCGCCTTCCCCACATCTGACAGTGATAGCCTTTACAAACGAGCATTCAAAACAACGATACATCCATGGCAATCTGACAACTATTCATCCATGGCAATCAGAAGGAAACAGATAGTAGCAATCAAAGCAACTAGTTATATCTCACGTAAACCATCCTAATCGAGATCAGCATCACTCAAGCACAAGCCCCAAAGGCCTAAACCAATATCAGACAAGCACCCAAGAAACATCTCCTTCGACGTCAGACAATCTACGTGAGAGGTTCAAGCAAAAAAAAACCAACTTTCGTGACTATGTCTATTACCTCGTATCCTGCTTCGAAACCTTCGTTAATCATATGACGGCTAACCCTGCCATATGTCAACGGCTAATGGTAACCCCTGTTCTGGCAAAAGCTCCAAACGCCTTTCGACGATACGTATCTAGGCCTTTCGATGATACCCAGGGTACTCAACCAGCAACCCTCCGATCTTTTAGGTGCCCATATTATACCCCTGCTTTGAGCTCGCTAGAAACTACGACAACAATAATCTCTCAGCCTTCAATATCTCTACTCATCCAACCCAATGACTATTCGTAGCTCAAGCAACCTTCTTGAGCCGCCATTATCCATCAACTCATTATTGTATACGACGTAGTTGTATACACAATTATATGATTTTTATTTGATGATAACAACCAAATAAATATTATTTTAAATGTGTTTGTTACTGTACTGTTCTATATATACATCACAGATTGGAATACAATATTTATATTTAAATAGAATACGACTGTACATACATTCATATATTCATACAGTATTTTATTTAAATATAAATATTATAATTCAAACTTTCAAACAGTACAACTATTTATATCTCCACTATTTAAATACTTCATATGAATTCATACTTATAAATAAACTGAATAAAATAGACAAGTTTGTTTAACAACAATAAAATAATATTTTATTTCAAACAAATTTGTCTATTACAAACATCAGTACAATTCATATAGATACACAACTCCTCACAACATCACTCATCATTCAATAGATTCATTATCACTCAGTTATACATACACAACAGATACACAGTTACATTTCATATACAATTTCACTGTTTTACACACTACACTCAGTATTCTGTCTTTAGAGCTTTCAGTCAGTCCAGTCTTCATACCTGTCACATACAGAAACACACACAGTATCTGGAACAGAAATAATATTCTAAATTCTAGTGAATATAATTTTTATTTTGAAAATTTATTTTCCTCAGAATTTCGGTGTGTTTCTCATATTTTTCTGACTCGATCTGATTTTTTAGACAGCTTGTGATATTCACAGTGATACACTGCAAATACCACAAGGCAGTAAGTGTATATATAAAATATTTCTGTACAGGGACAAGATTTTTTTTCTGATGGCTGCATATACCCACGTGTATAAAATATACATGTGTGCACTGCCTCGCCGAGCAACTAAGGAGTAGCCATGTGGACCATCTCGACCCAGTGCACAAATAAAAATTGTAGAGTCGTGATCAAGCAAAGTCAACATAGTTAACAAAGCCAAGTGTCGAGCCAAGTTTTTCAAGTCATACCCAAGACAACATATTCAATTCAGTTACAAGGAGTACATAGAACAATGGCCGAGCATATGGCGCAACAAGTATAGGAGCAGCCCAAGTAAAGCAAGTCACAAGTGCAGACATGATCAAATACATATATACAAGCATATACACAGCAAATGCATGGGTGCATAGATGAGTGGTACAAATACAAGTGGCACAAGCAAGCGTAAGGGTTAAGGCATGTTTTCAAGTGATGCAGCAATAACATACCAGCATGGACAAATTGTCAACCTACAAATACTTGTATACATGGTGCAAAACAGATTTCATAAAAATAACAAGGCATATTACTTCTTTTAAACAATATACATGGCAGTACTACATGTAGAGCATGAGACAAGAGTGAATGTGCTCAATACAAGTTACACAACAAATGATCAGCATACTGTTCATGCCTCAACATGATCAGGAGATAATGTATACATGGAGCAACAGAGTTATGAATGGTGTAGCCAAGTTTACATATACAAGCAACAGCTCAAAGCAGAATTCAATTGTACAAGAGCACAAAACATGCAGTGATTACAGTGTGGAGTAATATGAGTGCAGATTGCATAAATGCCATGGACCAGCTTAATGAAAGCAGCAAACTCAAAGTGAACCAAGTAAATGATGCAGATCAGACATATATACATGTGCAATATGAAACATAACAAGAAACAAGAAGGGTCAAG
This sequence comes from Allium sativum, assembly GCA_030737875.1. Taxonomy (NCBI): domain Eukaryota; kingdom Viridiplantae; phylum Streptophyta; class Magnoliopsida; order Asparagales; family Amaryllidaceae; genus Allium; species Allium sativum. The sequence goes on along the minus strand of CM060913.1, from coordinate 412,445,230 downwards.
TGCAACTAAACAGAACTGGATGCAAACAGATGAAACAACATTTCTGAAAGTACGCAGTCAGCATGAAACAGTGATGCAACAATTATGGTGATACAACGAAATGTACATCTAAATTTATATGGCAAGGCATTTCAATAATGATAATCAAAATCTAAAGACCTTCCAGATTTGACCATGTTTAGTTTGGCAAGTTTCAACCATTTCAGGAATTTCCACAAATCATCAAGTTTTTTAAATCATGCATATGAGCATATGAAACATGCAAGTAATTAGTGATCTGGATTCACTTTTGGAAAGTTTTAAAATCAGTTTTTGGCAATAACATTTCCAGGCAACAAATCAGGGACAAAAGACAAAGAGGAATACATGGGAAGTATTTCTAATTTGCCTATTATGCAATTTTCAGGAATTAGCAAGAATGACATTTTTTGGCAAGTGTATAATTCGTTTCCAGAAATGCAAATGTCATCAACTAAGCAAGGAATCACGCAGGGAAATTTATCAGAGACCAAATTGTTTTTCGGCAAGAAATAACAAATGGTTTTCATGTATTCAATCAACAATAAAAAGGGAAAATATAGTTCCAGAATTCATTCAGTAATACATGGCAACGAGTCTCGAAAAATTATTACTTTCAGATTTCAATCAAGAAATTCACGCAGAGGAATTAAAGCCAACTTTATCAAGAGATTCAAACGGGGAAACCGTATTTTCACATCGAATCATTATTTGGAACACAAAGATTTTATAGGAATTTCTAATCCTATATAAACTGAATCATCATAGGCTATTATTCATAGAAAACCAAGCATAACAATTTCAAGCAGAAAATCAAGATAAAAAATTACTCACTTTTTCGATCGAGAGAGAGAGAGAGAGCAAATTCCAAATCAAAGTATCAAGCAACACAGTATTGAGCTTCAGAGATTAATCCATCCATCAAGCATCGAAATCGATTTGGGGTTTTCAAAAACCCTAGTTTTAATCCATCGGCCGCCGCCATGTTTTTCTCAAAAGAAAGTGAACGAGATAATTGAAGTCGGGTGAAACATATAACAAAAGGGGCCGGCCAACTTAAGTGGTTAAAGGGAGTTTAAATTTCATTTATTTTAAACTAGGGTTTTGGATTTTATTTTTGTATTGTTTTCAATTTATTTTTTAAACCATTCAACCAGTTTCTAGAGTCTGTAAAATTCTAGGAAACCAGTTAGGGTGTTAACTAGCAGTATACTAGAGTCTGTAAAATCTAGGGTTACGGGTTTGTAATCCGGGAAAATCTGGTCTAGGGTATATAGACCAGTCCAGGGTTTTGAGCGTAGGGTTAGAATAGGAGCGAGGGGTTCACGAGTTTACGTGGTCTTGTAAGCGGTATCTGTTCTATCACCTAGTTGAAACCTTAGGAATGCAGCAATAGGCAGGATTTTGCCGAAGCTGGGTATATCTGTGTGTGATTTATTTTCTACACTTTTATTTTTGCTACAGTCTGTGATCTGTTTATTATTTTAATATCTTGTAAGTTTTTGAACTCAGCGATAAATTGTATAAACCCTATTCACCCCCCTCTAGGGTTAATCTAGATCCAACACTCATCACTTTGAGTCATCGTCACATTCGTTGCATTTCAATGATCAACGAACGCATCACAACTCTTCGAATCTTCGCACTTGAATCCACTTCAAAGTCACAACCATCGTCGACCCAAAAACATATACTACTTGGTCGATATTCCCATTCATAGCATTTCCATACTTCTCGCTATTAAAGCAAACCACAATGTTTCTGCCTTCATTCACAACGTTTTTAAATGATGTCTCTTCTTCAGGTCGTTTACGACCTACCTTCACCAGGTCGTATCATGACCTGACCTACCTGCCCTGACCCAACTTCCATTAGGTTACCATCTCCAAGCCCACAACCTGACTTGGCCGACCCTTTCTTAGACACACGAACAACCTGTCCTTCATCAAGCAAACCGATCCATTGAGCCAAGCATAATTGACCCGCCACCAACAACCTGAGTACTCTCGACCTAACCTCCTTCTCACAACAGATGACCCGCCTTTCCTCTCGACAGACCGACCTGACCCTCCTTCGAACATCCTGAAGGACTCCATCAGTCCAACAACCCGAAGTAGCCTCAACGACCGGCGACCCGAAGCTTTTCTAACGCCCTGAGGCTTCTTCAACGACCTGACTCCATTTCTTGGAGAACAAGACAACAACCTGACCTATGATAAACGACCCGACTCCATTTCTTGGAGAACAAGACAATGACCTGACCTATGAAAAATGACCCGACTCCAGATCTGACCAAAATAGCTCTAATCTTGACCAAATCATCACCGAACGACAACATCGATTCCAACAACTCTTTGAAATCATCTAATTCAACAATCACCACTTTATGAAATCATCAATAATATCAAAATGAGGATTATCATATAAAATTCACCAAAATCATGATAAATGAATGCATAAACTATAATAATGGATCTCACTTGCGTAAGCATATGAATTAACATAAGAATTATTGGTTTTAAGTTGCTAGATAAGATCCTATGGTGATTCAAATGAAAATATACTTACCATGATGTATATCCCGGTGAAAACAACATGTAAATGATGAAAACAAGTTCAAACAACCCATGTACTTGATTGAATCCGTGTGAGAGATTCCTATCACTCACCATATCTTCAAACAAGCTTAAAAAGAATGAATCACGAATCAGAACAACGAAGACTGATCTTCAAACACCTTTATTTGATGAAATCTTTCTTAACTTAATGTAGATTTAGCTTTGATTGATGTGGATCTTCAATCTTCTTCCTTAGATCTAGATTTGAATGTGCAAAGGTGTATTTGATTGAGCAAGGAGAATCACGAGCTCAACCAAATGAGGGAATGAAGAAAAGTAACCCTCTCTCCATACCTCTAACCCCTTATTTATAGCCTCCCACCAGCCTACTAATGGGCCACCCCAAATCATCCCATCATTGACTCACAAAAACCTGAACAGAAATTGTGAAACACTAAAACATTGATTCCTTCCAAACCGCTGAACCAAATCTTTAATGTGACCGCTCTACAGAATTGGCTACACCATTTCCTTTCAAATGAGATCAATCTCAGCACCTTATTTGATCCAGTTTAAAGTTTTTCCATGTACAAAATTGATAAGGGGGAAATGGTCACAAATAAAATTGGTAAAAAAATATGGATATGTCTCATATCCCCATAACCAACATACCAAAATATTAGAATGATCCAACCCTCAGGGAATTAAATAAAAATATTTTACAACTCTCCGAAATGTAAATTGCGGGCTGTTACAGTCTCCCCCTCTTTAGGAATTTCGCCCCCGAAATCCAACAAACACAAGCAACCAAAACAATTATGCATGCCTATCATCAATGAGCAGCCAACTCCATCATCAAAACTAGCTGCCATCAACCATGCATCCTTAGCCATATCGTAGCATGTGGGATTCTAACAACAACAAGTATTACAATAGTACAAGTTATAAGGGGGTTAAAGTGACACGACATTATGGGTCATACCAACGAAGATTTATGGATGAGTCGCTTTATCTTCTCTTTCGTTTCCCATGTACAATCGCCATCATCCTCACTCCATTGTACCTTTACTAGCTTAACGATCTTCCACCTAAGTTGTTTCGTGTTATTTCCCACAACCCGAAGTGGCTTACGAGGTTTCATAACTACGGTCTCGACTTCTAGGTCTTCGTACTGCTCTGGAGATACCACCACATTCGAATCATGCACACACTTCCGTAGAAACAACACACGAAAAAAATTGTGCACACTCGACATCTTCTCAAGTAAATCCAATCTGTATGCGAGCTTTCCAATCCGCTCGGTTATCATAAACTGTCCAACAAACCTTGGAGATAACTTTCCTTTACTTCTGAACCGAACAACATGCTTTAACGGCGAAATCTTCACGAAAACCTTATCGCCAACGTCGAATTCCAAATCTTTTCGACACTTATCGGCGTAACTCTTCTGACGATCCTGGGTTGCCTTCATTCGTTCCCGAATGATCTTGACACAAATGGATGTCTCTCTGATCATATCAGACCCAAGAATAAACTTATCTCCAGTTTCTGACCAACATGTCGAAGAATTACACGGTCTTCCATACAACGTCTCGTATGTTGCCATCTCAATGCTCGACTAGTAGCTATGGTTATATGCAAACTCAACTAGATGTTGATGGTCTTTCCATGATCCTCCGAAGTCCAATACACAAGCCCTCAGTAGTGTTGGAAAATGGAGTTTTGATTATAACAACCTTATTTCAATTATCATTATTGATTGTTTATAAAATATATACTAACATCTCTATTTAGAATATATATATGCTTTGTATACATGACTTAAATACTAAATACTGTAGAGTTTCAAGAGATTCAGAATTCAGATAAGATTCAAGACTCGTGAATTATCAAGTTTTCAAGAGTTCAAGACAAATATAGTAATAAAGTCCAGTTTATATGTAAGACTCTGAGTAGCTCTCTAGGTTCAAATTCTCTTTTTCAATTTCTGATTTTCGAAATTCAAATTCTAATTTCAAATTGTTTTTCCATCTTTCTTATGATTTCAAATATAAGTTTTAAGTTTAATATATAAGTTTATATAGTTATATTGGTATATAGTTCTATAATCTTATGGTTTTATAGTTTTAAGTTTTATAAATATGTTTATATACTATATTATTATGATTTTATATGATTTTATACTTTAGAATACTCATTTATATCACTCAGTTTTGATTCAAGAATTTCCAGCATAATATATATATATATATATATACACACATATATATATACATATATATATATATATATATATATTTAAACACTTGAAAAAGTTCAAAATTCAAATTTTCAACATACATATGTCGACATACATGGGATCCTATGTCGACATACAACTGTCAGAAATTCAATTTCAAAGGAAGTGTCTTTTCACTATTTGTAACGTTCCAAAGGCGTTGCAACCTTTCAAATCTTATAAGTAGGAGTTGATTTCAAATTTTTTGATATATCTTCTTCTCTATCTTCACCTCTCTTCATCCCACCATTAATATTTCATATTTTATTGATTTCTACACTTCTACTTTGCTGATTTCTACTCTAATTATATAAAACTTCTTCTTTTCTTACTCTCTATCTACTACTCTCTGAATTGAAGTGCTATTGAAGAGTTATAGGAATGTTGTAATCATTTAGGAAGTGTTTGGGAAAAGGTGTGTTCCTGGTAGCCCTGAAATCAAGGAAAGGGAGCGATGTTAACCTTGTAGCCATAGAAACAAGGGTGTTTGGAGCGGTGTTAACCTTATAGCCATATAATCAAGGGTGTTTAGAGTGGTGTTAACCTTGTAGCCGTGAAATTAAGGGGATTGTACTTGGATAGTGATATTAATTAAACTCTGCACAATCCAGCATTGCATGGGACTGGACGTAGGAATAATCCGAACCATTAAAAATTCTGTTATGTTCTTTCCTTTTTTGCATATTATATTTATCTACTTCTGTGTTTGTGTTTGATTTTGTGTCTGTGATCATCTCTGTTGTGTGTGATTCATATAGTAGATCATTTAAGTTTAAGATTTTTGTAAACTCCTTATAAACACTATTAGACCCCCTCTAGTGTTAGTCTTGCCTTAAGATCCGCATTAAGTATTCCCTAACAATTGGTATCAGAGCAAGGTTTTCAAAAAGTTCATAATTTGATTTTTGAAAATATTAAATGGCAACCAACACTGGTAATTATAGTTCATTTGTAGAGGGTCAGTCCACTTTTAGACCACCACTGTTTAATGGCAGTAATTATTCATATTGGGCATGTAGAATGAAAATATATTTAAAATCGCTAGGATTAGATACATGGAATAGTACACAAACTGAATATGTCGAACCCACTACTAATTTTGCACAACGGACTAATGAGCAAAAGGCTCCTGCACAAAGCAATTCTAAAGCCATGAATATGTTGTTCTGTTCATTAGATAGAAATGAGTTTAATAGAGTGTCGGTTTGTAACTCTACTTATGAAATATGAAGAACATTACAAGTCACTCGTGAAGGAACCAATAAAGTTAAATAGACTAAGATATCAATGCTAAATAATCAGTTTGAGTTATTTAAAATGAACGAGAATGAATCTATCTTCGATATGTATTGCAGATTCCAAGAGATCGTGCATTCGTTAATAGCATAGGGAAAAACTTATTCAGAAGAAGACCAAGTCAGAAAAATACTTAGTTCATTGACTCCAGAATGGGATCAAAAAACTTTGGCAATTTAAGAAGCCAACAATGTCAGTTAAATGAAGATTAAGGAATTAATCAGGAATTTGATGTCGTTTGAAGTGCAATTACAGAAAAGAAAGGAAAATAAGCCCGCTGAAAAAAAAAACTTATTGCATTCAAAGCGATAACAAATGATTCAGAATCAACTAGTGAAGACGATGAAGAAATCGCCTTAATCGCAAGAAATTTCATAATATTTCTGAGACATAAATAGAGAAATAATTTTCAAGGAAATAATCAAGGAAGTTCGGAAAGAAATGATGATCGATGTTATAACTGCAACAAACCAGGCTATATAAAGAGAATGTGTCTATATCCAGATAAATCAAATCAACAGACGGATAATAGTAATTCATCGAATAAAAGAAAGAGGGCTTACGCAGCTACTTTAGATGATTCAGATTCATCCTCAAGCGATGAAGAGCCAGAAACCGGAAATTCAAATATTTGTTTCACAACAATTCAGAAAGTATCGAAGAAATGGATTTAAAACCAAGTACGCCTTAATTAATTTTTAATTTTTTAGTTGAATGGATGTTTCATTTACTTTGTTTGTTTGCTTATTTTGTATTTGAAATTTAAAATTCAAACTTGAAATTTAGATTTCAAATTTGAATTTTGAAATTCAATATAATAATAAAATAATAAATATAATAATAAAATATATTTTGAATGATTATTAGAATTAATAAAACCTGAAATATAAATCGATAATATAATCAAAAGTCAAAATAACATGTCCTTTGAAAATTTTGTATGTATGTCGAAATACATAAATGGTCATGTCGACATAAAGACCAGAAAATGAAATTCAAATTTTGAAATTCAAAAGTTTAAACTTTTGAACTTCCCTCCAACTCCCATTGTCAGAAAAGGTGTCATTGATTTCAGAAATTTTTTGCCTATTCAATCTCTATTTATATATCTATTCATTCTTATTCTCTCTACCTCTCATTCAAAATTCAAGCAATTCTCTTCATATCTATACTCTTCAAAAATGAATCTCTAATGGCTTCCTCTAACACTCGTCGAACAACGAGATTATCCAAAACCATCAAAGGATATCTCTACAATGATAGAGAAGCAATCAACACCTATATTAACTACGTAGCAATGCAAAAGCCAATACAGGAGCTTTTGCCATCTTTGGAGATTTTCCATCTTACGATCTTCCTTTTGTTTTCAATCGTAATGAAGTCCTAAGCTTGATTGACGCTCGGGATAACAATGAAGTATGTTACCCGAAACTCGTCAAAATGTTCTATGCAAATCTTAATCGCGACTTTTATGAAGGAGATGAAAATTGAATATGGAATAGCATAAAAGGCACTCAAATCGTTCTAGATTGTTAAATTTTGGGTAATATCTTGCATTGCAAGAGTACGGGCATGGATTTTTCAGAATTCAAAATCGATGAACCAGATTTGGAAACCTTTCATCACATATTTGAAAGGGATGCTCACTTGGAATTCAAAAATCGCTTTTTCCGCCCAAAAACAAGAATCATAAACCTCCTCCTTCAACATACCATCACTCCTCGTTCAGGAAACTTTAACAACCCAACTCTCAAAGTCCTAAAGCACTCTTTCCTATCGTTGGTGGTTACAAGGCTGTAAATTTTGTCCGAATGTCTGATGTCCATTCATATCTATGACCAAAATATGTCCATCCGAGTCCATCCGATTTTCATTTAGGATACAAGTTAGGACAATAAAATTTGTACGAGAAAAAATCATGTCTGGTCTGGGCTCATCCGAATTACTTGTAATTCGGCATATAGTTGAGAGAAAATCTAGTAAAATGTACAAAATGTTATATAAATAGCCATGTCCGACCGAGTCTGGTTGTGTCTGTGTCTAAAAATCATATGTCCGCGTCTGACCGATTTTATTTAGGACACGAATTAAGACAACGAAATTTGTCCGAGAATTTTTTTTGTCCAGTTCGTGTTCTGTCTGATTTTTTTAAGGACAAAAACTAAACACACCTTCACCCGGTCCGGTGTGACCGATTTACACCTCTAGGTGGTTATGACATCAGTTGGGCCGATATGATTCTAAAAGAACTTAAGCCCAAAGAAATGTCAACAAGAGAAAACACTAGTCTTTATTATAGAGTTTACCTTACTCGAATTTTAAAATATTTCGGAGTTGATCCCAAGGGAGAATAATTTGTGTCAAGAAAGGTGTTTGACTCCACAAATATACACCTTATGCAAATTACACTCATCTTCAAGCCTTATGAGACATTCGAAGATAAAAAAGCTCGAATGCAAAAGAACAAGAACCTATGGATATCGAAGAAGAAAAAGAAACTTATTTGGAAAGTGTAGAATGTCCACTCAACACTAGAACCATTTGCAAAGAGACACTTGTTCAAAATCAAGTAAAACTAGCCAAGAATCAAAAGAAGCTCAAAAAGACGCTTACTCATATGTCTAATTTCATTGGCAAAATAGGAAGAAAACTCGAAATTTCATCTTTCTCCTCATCATCCGTTGAAATCTAAGCTTATCTAGTTTATATTACTTTTCGTGTTTGCTTGTATTTGCTTTCGAATCTCATATTTAGTATCTTGTATTAGCTGACTATTTTTGTTTACAAGTTGAAATGAATGATGTTTTATTTATGTCAAAACTATCCTTAAGTTACTATAAAAACATTGGAATTAAATAAATTAAAATAATATAATAACAATTAACTAAAAAATGAAAATTTCCAAAAAAAGAATTATAATGTATGTCGACATACATATATTCCTGTGTCGACATATAACTATCAGTTTTTCAAATTTGTTCAAAATTTAAATAACTAACTAAAGTCTATTCAATTCCAATAAATTCCAGACCCTATAAATACCTATTTCTTCCAGAAAAATTTATTCTATCATTTCTCCTTCTTCTCTAATCAATTCTCATCTAAAACATCAAATTATGGAAAATCCAATTCATAAATTAAGCAAAAATCTTGAAGAAACTTTGAATTCATTCAAGAATATCCTGTCCATAATACTACATAATTAGTGCCATCTAGAATTGATTCAATTGAGAATGGTTGAATATCAAGAAAAGAACTTTGACGTAATTCGCTGGTCAATCTCTTTTCATTTCAGAAATGAAATAAAGCATCACTCACCAAGGAAGAAGAATGTAAGGACAACAAGAAGGACGACAAGAAAGAACCAATATTTAGAAAAGATGAATGAGTAGAAGTTCCAAGAGTCGTTTCATTATTTGGTATGATTTGTTTGATTTGAATATGTTTGAATTTGTGTGAGTTTGTTTGAACATTCACAACACCAAAATAGCCAATTTGAAACGGTAATAAAATGTTACTAAAATTTTTAGAAATACTTTTTAGTTGTTGCAGATTAATATGTTGCAGATTTTTGAAACACCTATATTATGATTCAAATTAACAAATTGAAACACTTAACGAGTGTTTCAATTTAATAGACTGCAGCACTTGGTGAGTGTTTCAAGTTGATAATTACCAACACTTAGTGAGTGTTTCAAATTGATAATCAACAACACTTGCCGAGTGTTTCAAATCAATAATTAGCAACACTTGCTAAGTGTTTTGAATTGATCATTTGCAACATTTAATAAGTATTTCAAGATGATAAACCACAACACTTACTAGGTGTTTCAAATTGACGATCAGAAACATTCATTATATGTTTCAAACTGATAATTTGTTGCACTACCGATGTGCTGTGAATTCGAGATATAAAAATCATTTTAAAATATGCAATTGATACCTTCAGTAACATAAATAGATTCGATCATTCTTCAAACTATAAGCTAAAAAACATTGAAAAGAAATTCCATAAGCAAATTTACCATAAACAAATTACTATACGATAATGATAAACCATATCTTCAAAGGAACAACAAGATACAAATATACTGCAAAAGATCCAAGTTACACAACACTCATGAGTTAGATAATATAATAATAAATAATGATAGCCAAACTTGCTCATAAACGCTTTCTACGCACCCTAATTTATCAAATTATCCTATTGAAATCCATATCTGCAAAAAGGAAAAAAAAATCATATTATGTAATATATTCTCCATTATAAAGCAAGTACATCAACCATGAACATTAATACATAAAAGAAAAAACAAGTAATGCATTAAATTAAATCAAAGTTTGATTTCATAACCAAGTCTAGACTCAATTTCAAAACTGAAAATGAGTACCATATTCGGTTTTAATTTCGAAACTGAAACTAAGTCCAGTACCTAGTTTTAGTTTTGTTTCCAGTTTTAAAATTGAAACTAAGTACTGAACTGGGTTGCAGTTTTGATACTGAGCGTAGCCTGGACTTGGTTTCAAAACTCGGTTTCTGTTTTAGTTTTAGTTTTAACATCATGCTTCACACTAATGAACAGTACATTACATGCGTTATACATGAAACATCATGTATGGATCTGTTATATTCTGTGACTTATAGTTAACATTTCTCTGATAGTAGGGATGAGCTTTGGTAGTGTTGAAATGAACATGCAAATGGAAACTCAAACTCTCTAGAAACCATTTTATATGGCAAGGAGGTCCTAATTTCTCAATCCACAACGAAATTGATAGGGTTCGAATAAAATTTGGATAAATAGGAGTTCAAGAATGACCAGAAAAAATTACTAAAGAGAATTAATGCAGTTTAATTACACACTCAGGTTTAGTGAATTATCTTTAATGGCTCATGATTACCTTCTGCTATAGGTATATCAGGACGGCCTGCAATCTCACACTATAAAATACACAATTGAAGTAAGAATGACACACGAGGGTTAAAGACCACATAGTTGTTGCATTTTCGAGCAACACCCAATGTATTTTGGGGCACCAATCTACAGTCACTTCAAAAAAATTGTATATGATTCCTTGATTCTTGTTCATAAAGCTCTCATATCGGTCTATGTTAAAGTTCAGGAAATCCAAAAATTGCAAATAATTACTAGAAGAACTCACTTTTGTTGCTTTTTACCAGGTATTTTAGCTACTATATTTAGAAGGCAGGACACACGTTTCCTATCATTGATGATGTCATTGTCACAAAATAAATTAGATTGGTGGGTTATATGTAGAATTGTTTTTATTTTAATACCATGGTAATTACGTTTTAACTAAATTTTGGCATTCATAGACACTAAAACAACCAGAATCTGATAGTGCAGATACGGAAATTTTATAAAAGAAAATAACAAAATATTGAAAACATAAAACAAATACATGTTAATAATACTAACCATTAAAGAAACACAGCTCTCCTTGTAAACTATTAACCATTTTCTTCATGGGTGTTTCACCATGTGTTGAAAGAGCCACCTGCTAATTAGTATGCCTGCAATAAAACCTGATGTAGGTCATAGATTCAATAACTGAATATATATTTTCAACACTAGATCAGCATGTGTAGGATAACTGACTGCGATTGTGCTATGCTTAGTTTCCATTATATTCAGTAATTGACTCTCATAGGTTTTGCAAAATGTATGGTGTTTCCAACGCACTTTTTGTGCCTTCAAAGGTACCTGAATGCTGCATTTTTTACTGTAGAAAGCAGAGTCTATAGATGGAACAAAGTAACTAAATCAGGCACCACTTTTTTGGCATCTGCAATTTTGTTTTTGAGATGCAACCTTGTGTTTGAGATGCAACTTTGTTTCTACATACTAGTTATTTGAAGTTATTTTGTTAAGTTGATTATAATTTATTACATGTTATTTTATTAAAATAAATTATATGAATATATCCAAATAGAAGATAGTTTGTTGAAGGCATGATATAAATATTTGTTATTTCATGGCAAGCAATTGTATCAATATATCCGAACAGAAGATGGTATGCTAAAGGCATGATATAATAGTTTGTTTGAGGAAAATTCTGCGATATTTATGCAAACAGATGTTTATTCCACTCCATTCCTCTTTATTTACTTTTTGAACCTCCACTGTTTCATACAACCAAATGCACATTGTCTTACGAAACTGGTTTTTGAATACTCATTGTCTTAATATTACTATATCATACATATGAAATTGGTTTTTGAATACTCATTGTCTTTAGAAACTTAGTACATAAGGAATTTATTTTGGGAATTTGCTAACTAAACAATTGTATTATGGGAAAATGGAACAAAGTTTGACAGTCATAGGTGTATTCCAGTGGAATAGACACAAGGAACCCACTGATGGTACTTTCTAAACAAACAATGAACTTGATATGTGTAAACTTCAAAATTGCAAGAACACGGTGAATATTCATGGCATGTGGAGGGAATGAAATAATACAATGGACAAAAATAATTTAAGATGTACAATAGTTGAAGACAGAAATGACTAAAGATATAGATATAAGTTACCAAGCTTTGTTCCAACAAGAATTATTGGGACGCTTGGAGCATAATGCCTTCGCTCAGGAATCCACTATAAATACAAAAGTGAATATATATCAATTACAGATGGCATATTTATAGAATTAGAAATAGGACTACTAAAATACAATAAAGGCGATAATCCATTAGTCCTTATAATCATTTTTGTTGTACTCCGTATAAGTTTTGAAAACAAAAGTCTTGGTTTGCATCGAAGCACTAGAGGAGCAAATCCATTAGTGCTTATAATCAATAGAACAGTACAATATTTTATTAAGTTAAATAAAGCGTTGTGAGGTGGAAATCCCTAAACAAAAATACTAGCACATCCTCTGGGTAAGCAACTTTACAAAGTCAATGACAGTTTCTAATGCCATATTGCTGGGTAAGAAATAATTATTGAAACCAATAGCTGATTGCAGTAAAAACTAAGCAGCCAATCTTAAAAATTGACCAACCCATCGTAAAGACATCCTAAATTGTATTGTCATAATAACACATTTCTAGATAAAAGCACCACCTACTTAAACTTGAAGTAAAAATAAAGGAACCTGTCTATAACCCAATCAATTGGCGACGGTATTCACACAAGATTAATCAAAACTAACAATAGAACGGGCATCAAGCAAGAGTCTAAACTTCCTTCTTGGAGTCCCCACCGAGTGCCTTAACGTTTAACCTGAAGTATAAAAATAATTTTTTTATAAACTAAATCAAGATGCACATGCACTGTACATTTACTACAGTCTAGATTATCGATTGCTAAGTTAAATGTATTATGGGTTTGTACAATTCTGATGTACTCATATGATATACACTTTCCATAAGCCTGTTGATGTTGAAACATGCCAATATCACATGCTGGCAAACCACAAGTTTTCCAGTATGAAAACCAATTAATTTTTTTTTCAACCGCATATAGCAACTATCTATCCCATGCTCAAAGTTATGCTGGCTAATCACAAGTAGATCTTCTATATCAATATCTGAATAACAGTTCCCAACTTCTTATACTGAACCTGCATAATGAGAATAAAGAACCACAAACAATACTTTTTGTAATATCAAGTCCTTTTTTGCATTTGCCAAAACAATCAAATTTAAGTGTGCTTCAAGTATTAAGTCCTTATTCTTGTCATGTTTACAAGAATAATTGTTATACCAATTAATGTGTTAGATCAGGTTTTTATTTCAGAAAAAATAGAAAAGAGAAAAAATGAATTAAAAAGTTTGTCAAAAAATATAGAATTGATAGTGGTAAAAATGAAGTTGTTTAAAAAAAAATTAACTACCTTTTTTTTAACGTACCTATAGAGTGCAGATCGAGAATTTAGTATGCAAAAAGTGCAACAAAATATCCACTTGCGTATGGCCTAATCAATTTGAATCCACTCAATGAACATACCAAACGCACTATATGATATCCAGTACATGTTAATAATAGCTTAGCATTTTATATAGAAGACTGGCATTATATCATTCCACGTAGCACAGTTGGATGATAGGATAATAACGTGAGCATACAAACTTACAGGATGATGAAGATCTATGAGCATTGGAAAAAAATCCTCTTAACAAATAGTGATTGCCTTGCCCGCAAAAGGTTGATTAATAGAAAATCAATGCAATTGTTGTCCAAAAACAAAAACAAAAACAAAACCTTGTCATACCCATACTTGACAGAGTATCAAAATCCTTGCCATTATTGTCCAAGACAACACCAAACTTCTGGCCTCTTACAAGTCATTACATCATTAGGACTGCCCAGATAGTGCTTCCAACAGCAGTGACCAGCTCATGAAATCTGGTAAAAGGCCTGCCCTAATTAAGTTGGAACAAATCACAGCTAGATCATCAGTAGGACTGCAATGCCCACCCCATGGAATAACAAACAAAGGCATGCAATAATATTAAAAAAAACATAGAAACTAAAGAGTAATAGCAGATGTACAATACTCAATAAGTCATACATAAAAGCATAATAGAAGCAGTTGCTGTAAGGTGCATGCCCAACATATGACAAATAAATTATAGAACTTTAGAGCACAACTGTTAAAAAACCGTGGTGCGCTTTCATTTACTGATATTTAAGAGATACGATACTAATTTTCATAATTTGAAGCAAACATATACTAATGTATGAGTATTCCTACAAAATGTTCATCATAAGGCCCCAGTTTAAGGCTATATACATATTACATACTGTACAAAATTTGTAACCACTTGTTAATTTAGAAAGTAGTTCATATTCATAGAGGATATAGAGCTACCAAATGCTAGAATCCAGTCTCCGATTCTCCGAAGGTGTTTCCTCCACTGTAAGTGAAGAAGGCAAATTCATCTTCATCTTTTTTCTCTTCATAAATTGTAGACATCACAGATGCTGCATACATGTACATATGAATGTTTAATTCGTTATTTTCTGCTTTAAATTCATATGCAGGAAGTAAGATGAATAACACCTGAAACAGTTTTAGTTACTTGTTGGCAATGTTTTAAAATGCAAAAGGCGTACGTGAGGCGTTTTCGGGTCCGTGAGGCGAAGCTAAGCCTCGAAGCATTGAGGCGTCAGCCTTTTAGGTAGAGAAAAGACACAATACATATACTTAATTGTTAAGAACTTCCATGCAACATGCTGTTTGTTTTTTTTAAATTAACCTAGCCAATAATAGAAATTAGGAACCAACTAAACAAGGGCTTTACGGGTAAGCCTACACCCCGTACCTTATCAAAAACATCAGAATAATCTCGGACCTCTAGAACAGATTGCCAGTCATCTATAGATGCATCAAGAGACTCTAGGAAACTAAGCATAAAAGACCCTCGGGGGTCACAAGAAATCTCGAGGGTCCTGTTGGGTACAACAATGTGTTGTATGATTTTTGTTTGATGATAACAAACATATAATATTATTTAAACGTATTTGTAACTGTACTATTTTATTTTTCATTTCATAGAAATAAATATTTATTGAATAATATACTATTATACACAGTTCACAGTATATTTATTCAATTAAATATTTTATTTCAAAATCTGAAATAGTAAAACATTATAACTCTACTATTGTATAATCACAATTATAATATTTTACATGGAATTGAACTACAAATTAATTTGAATACGATAGAGAATTTGATTTGAACACAATAAAATAATATTTTATTTAAATCAAATTTGTTGATTACAAATATAAGTACAATTCTACCACTTAGTACATTCAATTCCTCACTACATATCACTCGATTACTCAGTTATATATAGACACAGTGATACATTCACTGACACTGGCACGGACACTGACACACTGAATCTTCACGTGCTCCAATCTAGTTCAGTCTTCTTCATACCTATCACAAAAACACACATGCAGTAAACTGGAACAAGAATAAAATTAAGTACAAGCAAATATAAATTTATTTTAATTTTTATTTGCCTTACAATTTTGGTGTGTTTCTCATCATTTTTTCTAGACTTGGTTTAATATATATCAAGTGCTAATATCTATTTAAGTGTACAGAAAAGAAATCAGTACTACAACTGAGGTGCAGCCTCGTGGACCAACTCAACTCAGTGCATGTATCAAATCAAGACAACATCTTTTTTTATCATATATTTTTTTAGAAAAAAACTAGAAAAATTTAAACAAAAGTAGCAATGTGCAGAGCACAAATACAAACAAAGTCTTCAAAAATCCAGACCAAAATGCAAGTCAAATAAAAGTTTAAACATTGAGCATGACAACAACTATAGTAAGGGCCGAGCAAGTTACAAGATAATACAAGCTACAACAATGTCGACAAAATGTACAAATGTGCATGGTGGTAGGCAGAGCAAGCCAGTAATGCAAATACAAGTAGTGGTCGAGCAGAAATGAGTGTGCACAAGTATGATCAAGTGAAACACGAAGCTAGTATACATGGTGTGCAAAATTGAGACAGTTCTAGATGCCAAGTGAACATGTATGTGTTCACATATACACAGAGACCACTGCACATTATGTGCAGTATACACACAACAATGTCAAGGTGAAGAAATCAGCTCACTGGTGCAGCATAGTCATCATAGACAAGTGAAACAACTACAAGTACAGATCAACATAAAAACATGCCAAATGCCAAGACTCCAAGTTTTAAACAAAGTGCATTCACATGGCCGAGGCAATAAAACAAAAAGCAACTCAGGATTATGAGTGACAGCATACACAAGCATGACAAAATATAAGCATGCACAAGTGTCTCATGTGCAATGTCATGTTCAAGACACAACTAAAGGAACATGCAAACTAATGGGTGTTCAACATAACAAAATATAACAGCAATGAGAAGTGTAAAACAATGGATGGGTCAAGTAATACAAACTGTTTTCTTAATGTATACAACAACTCTATATGTAATGAGAAGTAACACAGGCCAGTTTTGCTTTTCATGTTCATGATTTACACTATCAAGTATCAACACAGATGCCAACTACACAACACAAAGGTACAGACGTGGTGAGACAAACTAGCGACAAATCAAATTTCTAGAGATCAATGCAAGATGCAGACTCAACCTAGAGTATGTAACAATGCAACAATAAAAGGGGCGTGATCAAAAAAACATTTGTTCTTAAGAAAGGAAATGATAGATAAGGCATCTGTTCTTAAGTAGTTCAATAACATGCCAAATGCAAAGATTTCGAGCCAAAAAAAAAAAAAAAAAAAAGAAAAGAAAAAAGAACAACAACAACAAGGCACAACCAAGTGTATATATACAGCAACAAAATGAGAGTGTAAAAACAGTTATGAACAAGGCATGATCGAGCATTATATCTGTTCTTATCAAAGTCAAAGCATCAGTCCAAGGTCGAGGCAATTCAAGAGTAATATCAGTTCTTAAGAAATATCATGTATGAAGAACTATAAATTGTATAAATTCAAAGTTGCAAAATCTGTTCAAGTTTATATTTCTAGAAAAATAGATATATGGGATTATACATAAGGGATTAATTCAAAGCAGAAAAATATACAGGTTAAAGCAAAGTATTCCAGAAAGTTTGAATTTTTCAAACTCAATCAATTTCCAAAAGTCACAGTTATATACAAGTCGAATTACCCAGTATATACAAAGATTTCAAGATCCCAAAAATTACGCATATCAAACCAAGTCCATGCATCGAAATCAGAGAAATTTTCATGGATAGTAACTCTATAAATTCACACGGTATTCACATTGGCGATTCGAGGTTTTGAAATCATACAACCGAGCAATAATTAAAATAAAAAGGGAAAAATCACATACTATTTAGAAGAACGATTTCACCTTGACAAAATCAACAATGAAAATCATCAGAGCACGAGATCAACATTGGAAGTCTTCTGAGCATGAGTACGGTCAATCAATTTGCAAAGAATCCAATTATAGAGCTGTCGAAGTTGAGATTTGGGACAAAATTGAAAAGCTTAGGAACCGCCATTTTTATTTCCAAGAAGAAGAGATAATCGGGTCAACATATGAAGAGGGTTGCAAATGACAAAATGGCCGACCAAAATACTTAAGGGAGAAAGAAGTTTATTATTATATAAACTAAGGTTTTTAATTTTCTAAGTGTGTTTAAATTGTTTTTTTATTCGTCTTTAGTTTCAAGTTGAAATCGGATTAGAGTTTTCTAGTTTGTCTCTAAAACTAGGGAGACGAATTACGGAATTTGTAGTTCGAGGAAATCTGGTTTTAGAGATAGAAACCAGTGCAGGGTTTTGAGCATAGGGTTAGGAACAGTTGGGAGCGAGTGTTGCGAGTTTACAGGGTATTGTAAGCATAGAGATTGTTTTAACTCCTAGTAGAAACCTTGGGGAATGCAGCAGTAAGCAGGGTTTTGCCGAAGCTGGGTATATCTGTATGTTATTTATTTTTTGCATTTAATCTGATCATTATCTGTGTTGTAATTATTTAATTACTCAGCAAAAATCTGCGATAAATCCTATTCACCCCCCTCTAGGGTTAATTTAGATCCTACAGGTGGTATCATAGCAGGCCTTTTTTATTTTATTTTAACTCTAGAGTCATGAATATGTCTAATAACGCTTTTTCTAAGGGTCAGTCCATAGCTAGGACACCAATGTTTAATGGAACTGATTATGCTTATTGGAAAGCTAGGATGAAAATTTATTTGAGTTCAGTTGATTATGATGTGTGGGATATTATCGAAACGGGTAGATCTCCCACAGTTATTGTTAGTAATGTTGAAGTTCTTAAATTGAAAGATAGGTGGGATGCTAATGATAAAAAATTATTTTAACTAATGCCCAGGCGATGCATGATTTAATTTATGCTCTGGATAAAACTGAATTTAATCGAATTTCTCATTGTGAAACTGCACAAAAAATATGGCATACATTGGAGGTCACATACGAAGGTAATTCTCAAGTTAAGGAATCTCGTCTCGCTCTACTCAGTAACGAATATAAAAATTTCTCTATGCAAAAAGATGAAGATACAAAAGAGATGTATGGACGCTTCTCATCACTAGTCAACAATGGAAAAGCTCTTGGCAAAACTTATGCCAAAGTGGAATTGATCAGAAAAATATTGAGAGTGCTACCAATGAATTTTGAAGCTAAAGTAACAGCAATTCAAGAGTCAAAAAATCTGAATAAAATTAGCATGGAAGAATTGATCGGAAATCTGATTACTTACGAGACGGAGATAAAAGCAAGAGAAGAACGAAAGAATTCTGAATCAAAGAAAAAGACGATTGCTCTAAATAATACTATTAAAAGTGATGATGAAGATCCCGCTGAAGAGCTAGCCATGGTTTTGAGAAAGTGGGCCAAAGGAAATTACAAGCCACAAAAGAAGAATTCAAAAACTAACAAGTCCAAAATTTCAGACGATGAAGTTTTTTGCTACAATTGCAAGAAACCCGGACATATTAAACCAAACTGCCCACAACTTAAAAATGAAAAGAAGAAGAATTTCAGAAGAAAGAAGAAGGTTTTTGCTGCTACATGGGATGACGAGGAAGAAGAAGAAGTTTCTGAAAGTGATGAAGAGGAAGCTAGTTTGTGTCTTATGTCTCAATCTGATTCGGAAAGTAGTGAAGAGGATTCAAGCGAGGGATCGAATTTTACTTATAAAGATTTAATTTTAATGTGTCACAATCTCACAAAAACCGTTGATTCTTTTGAACTAAAAGTTAAGAAATTGAAATCTGATTGGTCAAAACTAGTTGAAGAAATTAACAGTTTAGAAAGAAAACTTGAAAAAGTTAAGAATTCACCGTTTTCAGAATGCGAAAAGTGTTAATTTTTGAGTAATGATCTTTTGAAATTCAAATCTGATTTTGAGTTACTTAAAAGTGAAAACGTGAATTTGAAGAACGAAAATTGTGATTTTGAGAAGGAGATTGAAAAACTTAGAGAATCTGAAAAACTTGATTTTGAAATGCGAAAACAATTTGAAATTGAAATTTCTAAGTCCAATGCTAAAATCAAAGCACTTGAAAACAAAAATTTGGTTTTAAAACAAACTGATGCTGAAAAGAGGAAAATCGCTATTAATCGTTGTTCAAATTTAATGAAAGAAAATAGTGATCTTAAATTTAAAATTCAACGGCTTGAGTCAACTTTGACTAAATTTTCTAAAGGAGAGAAATCGTTGAATATGTGGTTAAAAAACCATTTTTTTGTTCAAAATAAAAAGGGACTTGGTTTTGAATTTGATCAAGTTGAAAAACAAAATCCTAATGATTTTAAAAATCCTTTAAATGATTTTGAAAACGATCGAATTGAAATTTTGAAATCTAATAATTTCGAAGGGTTTTTAAATCATAAACGAAATAATAACTCGTTTAAAAACAATTCATTTAAACATGTTTGGTTTCCAAAAAATAACAAAATGAATTTAAATAAGTCTGAATGAATGTTGGTTCCGGTACTTTAATAGATAATAATGGATTGTTATATAAACGGATTTCGGTACCAAAATGTGTAAACGAAGATAAGAGTAGTAAAACAACTTTTGTTAGACCACTCGATCCTATAAACATTTAGGTACCAAGGGAGGCTAAGGAACAACTGTGCTTAAAAGAGATAAAATTCAAGTTGTTCCACTTTATTGAATTGTTTGAAGTTCCTTAGCCATAGATTCTGAGTTGGAGATTCATCGGTTCACGTCGATTATGTAAGTCATGTATGATCTCTAAACTCTTGTTTTTATTTTATTTCCTTTTAATTTTATTTTTTTATGCTGATTTATGTTGACAGGGTCATAACATGTCGAGCATGTCTTGAACACTATAAATTGGAATTTTAAAATTTATGATGTTCTCGAATGCTAATGAAATTTCACACATTTTTGCTGTTTTGAGTTTCTTCTTATTCATTTTTGGAAAATATTAAAAAACTGAACTCAATATAGCGGGCTACTTGAAAGCTGTGACGGCCTGGAATTTTGCTCGATCTGAATCAGTCGTTAAACCGATCTAGACCGTTCAAAACCCTTGATCGTTTTGAGAACAGGACAAAATAGAACGCAGACGGAAGAACATTTCATTGCTATTACAACAATTCCATCAGAATACAAGAATATACGGAGTATAAACGAATAAATTACATTCGATAAATATCAGAGATTACAATAAATTACATAGCAGCGGAAAATAATACAAAGCACAACTGAAGGTGATATACGGATACAGAGCTTTCCGGATATCATTCCAGCTGTAAACCAGGATCCTGTGAATATAAATCTGCAAAACTAAAACTACTAGCTGCCCGTGCGGAAATAAGGGCACCTAGAGTTTAGGTTAAAACAATAAACTCCAGGTCAGTCATGTGACTGGTGTGAGAACTAAAACAGTTATTTAAAACTTTACTTTAAAAGAAAGTAATTCAAGGGACCACACCGTATAACACGGAACGGGTTTCCTCCCAAGAATACCAGTGCATATAGATAAACAACGCAATGCTTTTTCGGAAAATGAAGCTATTATAAGACCCAGGTCCATTCACACAATGCAACGAAAGCCGGAGGATAGGGTTTTCCCTTATAATAGCCAAACATGCTTGGTACGCTTAAAACAAATCATTTGATACTATAATAAGAGTATAGTGTCAAAACAATTTCAATCATAATATAAATCATAGACGGCATGGGTACCATATATCATGTCGCCATACTAGTTCTACAATTAAAACCGCAATACACGTATTGGAAATTGGATTTCCGTCATGAGTCGAGGCAAGGGGCAAGCTCCTCTCCGCTTTCGAGACACTCTAGCAAATGACTCAGGACTACACGCTCTGGGTAACCCTGGATCGGTTGGGCCGGTCCTCACTTACGTTAGAGGATTGGCAATTCCTGAACACATGTTTCCCGGTCCTTACAGACCTAATATCGAGGCGCCTCATTCCAACAACCACAAAGGTGAAAAGTATATAAATGTCAGGGTTGGTAAGTCATTGACACCACCAAAGCTAGAAAGAAACGTCGTGTTCTCCCAACGGTCCGTATCCCGTTTTTAACTCATACCGAGGTGTGAGGCTCGCGAATTCACGTTATACACAAAGCTACGCCACATAGGCCGTGCTTTAATCATCAACCACAAGACTTTTCTTTTCAACAGAAGCCTTGATCCATGCAACTCAGCGTGACACACAGGCAATTCATGCCATGCGATTGATATCTATCGATATATAACCTCTAAGCTCGTACGTCTCAGAGAAGGGCGTTTAGCAAGAGAATAAATTCTCTGCCGCCAAACAAATATATATTTAACAGAAATCAATCAACACAGAATAAAATCTAAAGTCAGACACACGATCCATTTACAAGTTCGTTTTGGGTCTGAACGAAACCGGAGGCACTTTCCTCGCATATCCATCGATCTCCAAATACGTCTGGACGACCACTAACTGATTCCCTCATCTTGGGTGTACAGCCCAATCAAGATCATCAGTAATCACCCAAACGATGTGAAGACTTCCGGTCTTCAACCACCGTCTCCATCTTCGACATATCGTCGAATCGGTTATTCAGAATGGGTATAAACCCGGCCTTTTCGAACAACCCGCATATATTAAAAACAAATGTTACACAAACACAACGAACGCCTCATTCCAATCCATTAGTCACTAACCGTAAATCAGTAAGAGAGCAATTCCCCAAATATTAACCCCGAAGGCCGAAACCAACATCAGATCAATACCCAGGAAACCATTCATCTTAACTAACTTACAGTTAGTTTCTAAATTTCAATCCTTAGGGAAAGGTTCCCATTAATTTTATCCAAGATAAATTCTTTAAAATTTATCCTTTAATCCTCCTTTGGATGTCATTTCAAACCAAATTCTGGTTTTCCAAACTAGTCGAGATTAGCGAATCACACCGAAGTAATTATTTATTTTATTTCCCAATCCCAACCTATTCATCCCATGAAGCAAGACTGGTAATACTCCATATTTAACACCACAGTGTTGTCGGTAAAATTAATTACCATTCCACGTTCAAATCTAATTAAAGATTTAACTATCGCTTTGGAGCAAAACTGGTGATACTCCATTCTCGCTCATTTTCCAAATTTGATAATTTAGATTATCAATTCACATTTCAATCTAATTACAGATTCATTAAAACTCCTTTTACTGGGTTAATGAACTAATGTCATTTACAACACAGCTCACGACAAACCCAAATCACATTCTATTTATTATCGGGTTAAAGAACAAGTGTCATTTAAAACACCCTTCACGATAAACCAACAAATAAATTCTATTTACAACCCATTTCAAATCCAATTTATTTATTTAAAAATAAATGGGTTTTAATATTAGTTCAAAACTAGTTCATTTCGATAAAAATCTATTTTTATCTTTTCAAATATGGAGTTTTTCATCCCAATTTTTCCCAAATCATTTCTTATGATTTTACACAAATTATTACTATTTTTAATAATTTTATCAAGGCCCGTACAGTCGATTTCCATCAACGGCCATCGAACTGCACTTACAGCGACCTTTTCTGAAATTGATTTGGACATGTCTCCATATCCAACCGTTAGATTTCAAATTTCTAATATTCGTTAGAAAGCTCTTTTCGATACGAACCCAACGGTTCCGGTTTTAGGAGAATCCGACGGTCGGATCTCCCGTAATGTCCGTTTGAAATAAATGGTCGAAATTCACGAACTGCCGCGGCGCGACGCGTTCTATTCAGGCCATTATATATATAATATATATATATATATTATATATATTTCGTTGATTTCTATTTAAAACGAATTTTATAAACAGTTTTGAATTCATTTCAAAAACAATTTCAACCTTTATTTCAAATTCAAATAAAAATTGAATTTTCTATTATAAATCCTTTTTACTTTCATTTCTATTTGATTTCAATTCAAATCGATTTTAATTCGATTCGAATTCATTTCCTTTTCAATTCAATTCGATTCGAATTCGTTTTCTATTCAATTCAAATCAAATTCGTTTTCTATTCAATTCAAATTCAATCCATTTTCTATTCAAATCAAATTCAAATCATTATCTATTCAAATCAAATTCAATTCATTTTCTATTCAAATCAAATTCAATTCATTTTCTATTCAATTCAAATTCAATTCATTTTCTATTCAAATCAAATTCATTTCATTTTCTATTCAAATCAAATTCAATTCATTTTCTATTCAATTCAAATTCAAATCATTTTCTATTCAAATCAAATTCAGATCATTTTCTATTCAATTCAAATTCAATTCATTTTCTATTCAAATCAAATTCAATTCATTTTCTATTCAAATCAAATTCAATTCATTTTCTATTCAAATCAAATTCAATTCATTTTCTATTCAATTCAAATTCAATTCATTTTCTATTCAAATAAAATTCAAATCATTTTCTATTCAAATCAAATTCAATTCATTTTCTATTCAATTCAAATTCAATTTATAAAAACGAATATAATCGATATAAATATCGTTCGCGTCAAAATAGCGCATCTCTAATCAACACGGCTTTATATTTCAATAATTCCGTTATTCTATTCAACAAATGAATATTTATTCTATCAAATATGTGAATCTACATTTTTGTCAACACACAACTAATCTCAACGAAAGAGTACTGTCCACGTGTGACTATTTTTGTTATTTAATATATTTCGTTCAACACATGACTAATCTCAACGGATGAGTACGGTCAACACATGAACCTTTACTTTATAATATTCTTTATTTTCTAAATTGGAATGAGGCCCAATCAATCACCATATAAAGTTAATTATATGGATTCCATACAACACATGTATATAATAGCGACGATAAATAATCAACCATCATCCAAAGTGCACTACACTGTATAAGCATCAAATATAGATATCTAACGCTTATAACAGCCTGTCGATCCATCAATCGACATACAACTAATTATTGGGATTAGTGTATATCATCTATTATCCCAATACCCGTGTGGGGTTTTAAATCAAGAAACACAGATTTTATTTGTGCAGTTGGGCGATGTGTAAAATTTATCGTTCCAATCAATGTCCTTCAAATAGGTGTACATAAACAAACCGTCCGGTTTGTAAATGAATATTTATTTATTCACATTCACGTTAAAAATTATATTTTTAACGATCAAATATTTTATTTTAACACATGAATTTTTATTCAGTTCATTTACAAAATAAAAATGATATTTTTATTTTTCTAACTTATTTTAGAAAATTTCGGCGGCATAACGACACGATACTAGAAACGGGACGAGGCCTAGCCTTATCTCCGGTCTAGTGAAGGCCCACGCCATTCACACATCAATCAAATCAATTTCATTTCACCAAACAATTCAATTCAACCCAAATAATCTAACCAACTACACAGCCAAACAAACAAGTCCATGGTCTGTGGACGATTGTGTCGGGTGCTACTAAACACCGTCTGCATCCTAGTATATATATAACTAGAAAAAGAAATTGAAGAGTGAGAAGTTCTCACCGATAGCTATCCTAACTCCACGACTCTTCTTAAGTAGAAATCTTCGTCGTTCTCGTCTCTTATCACTTTCGTCGCCCGTAGTCACTACATATGTAAAAATCACATTTTTACTTCGCTATTCAATATATAAAAATCGAATTTTCACACCGCTACTATATAGATAAAAATTATATTTTCACACCGCTACTATATAGATAATAATTATATTTTCACACCGCTACTATATAGATAAAAATTATATTTTTACGCCGCTACTATATAGATAAAAATTATATTTTATCATGCTATTCTCTATATAAAGTTTCCGCCTTTTCAAAAATAAATCTTTCACCTTTTCTAAAATAAAGATTTCGCCTTTTCTAAAATAAAATATATAAACTCACTTTGTTCTTGGTCAGAGGAGGAGAAGGAGGGCTTCTCAGTCGAAGAAGAAGAAGAATAGGAGGCGGCGCAGGAGGGTGCGGTGGGCTGTGGGGGTTCGGTGGCGATTTGGTCAGGGGGGGTCGGATTCGAGCGACAGAGGAGGGGAAGAAGAAGGGAGGGTGAAGAAGAAGAGGGGGGGCATGTGGTAGCTGCGCCGCCCTGGGGCGCGGCGGCTCATCGGGGGAAGGGGGGCGACATCGATCGCGTCCCCCTTCTGTTTTTCTTTATTTCTGACCAAATTCGAGTAATAACGGGGAGAGAGAATATAAGGGGGAGGGGTTTTATAAAATATATATATATATATTTATTTTTAAATTCTATATGGTTGACTTTGACTTACGACCTCTAAACGAGGCCCACCGCCTGTCATCCATAGCGTTTTACCCCCATTCTGAACACAATGGGATATGTATCGTAGGCTGATTCGATCTTTACGATCAGTTTTCGTCAAAATCAACATATAACTCTATATATTAAATTTGAACGCACATTTCAATTCACCGGGGCCGCATACTAACTTTAAAAATTCCCGAAAAATATTTTCTAGCTTCGTATTGACGATATGGTCCTAACAAAACTAGTTTCGTCGAATTCTGAGACCGTTGGAAAAATGGCAATTTTCCAGTCGATTAAAATCAACTGAAACTGGTCAAACACGTTTTCCCTTGCCACGCTCACATATTGATTCGAAAAATTATGAAATTTGGAATCTAGCAATAATTTGACATCACGGACCCAACAAAAGTGGTTTCGTCGAAATCCGAGGTCGTTTGCAAAATTTCCATTTCTAAGGGTCTGAATTCCATAGCGACTATTCAGAATTTTCAACTGGACATATCTTTTGATTCCCGCTATGAAATTTTGATTTTTCAGATTCGTTGGAAAGATATTAACAAATAGATCCTAATGATTTTGGTTTCGCTAAAATCCGGTTTGTTTTGCACCCGGTACATTCAATTGATGTTTGAAATCGAATTATCGAACTACCTCGCCATTTTCAATTCTATTTATAATTATATATAATTATTTATATTCTAACGACGATCTATATAAATATATACGTCCTAATTATATTCAAAATAAATTTCTCGTCGATATTATTTAAAATAATCTATTTTAAATATTCAAAATTCGCTAAAATTGCCAAAATAAAAATTTTAAACTGGCCCAGATTTTCGGGTTATTACAATCTCCCCCAGTTAAAACTTTTCGTCCCCGAAAAGGAACAAAGTCGTAAGTGGTTTGATTAATCAACTCTACGTTCGATCTGGCTTCCATTCTCCAACTTTTCAGTTTCTAAGAATTTTCAAATTTTCAAAAATATGGCTAACAATCTAAATTTTCGAAAAATTTCGCCATAACCTCCCCTGCACCGGGAGCCACGGGAAAATCCCGAAATTGCCATATAGGCCTTCTGATCTCAAAAAGAAAAAGCCAAGCGGCTAGCCATTAGGCTCATAAAATCATCATCACCCAAAGAAAACAGTAAATTATAGTAAACATGTACCTATTTGTCGGGCAAACAAATTTTATTCTCTGCTCTAGCCTCCTTGCTATGACCTGTTCAATGTAAGTACATGTATATGCAAGCAAATGCGACCAATTTTCAATATAATTCAATATTTGGTTCAATTAGGCTAAAGGGTTAAAAATTAGCAAACAAATAAACAAACAACACCAACATCAATCAATTAGTGAATTAGAGTTTCAAATTCATAATTTTGATACATATACAGAAAATCATGTTTTTGATGCCAATTCACAACAATGTATTCTAACTATATAAGTTTTGGTTCTCACACCAGTCTAATGGAAATATATAGATATCACACCTTCGAAACACGAACATAAGTATTGATGATGCCATGGTCATTATCAACATCATCTCCGGGCGACTAGAGTGTAATTCTATATCTATCCAGTATATTGAAACTTCGAATATACGTTCATGACGCGTATATGCAAAATCTTTATATAGCAGATTGTCCAAATTCAAAATAAATAAATATTCAAATACGTATAAAGCGATTTAAATATCAAAACAAATTTGTTTTCAATTGAAAAATATACTCTTCACACTCGTTCTAGGATACTACTGATCCTATCTCTAATGAGTCATTCTAATTGGATATTACTAATCCAATATTATGAATTCTTTCGTATGGTTTTAATGTGTCCTGTTCTCGAGCTCTGTAAACCAAAGCTCCGATACCAAATGTGACGGCCTGGAATTTCGCTCGATCTGAATCAGTCGTTAAACCGATCTAGACTGTTCGAAACCCCTGATCGTTTTGAGAACATGACAAAATAGAACGCAAACGGAAGAACATTTCATTGCTATTACAACAATTCCATCAGAATACAAGAATATACAGAGTATAAATGAATAAATTACATTCGATAAATATCAGAGATTACAATAAATTACATAGCAGCGGAAAATAATACAAAGCACAACTGAAGGTGATATACGGATACAGAGCTTTCCGGATATCATTCCAGCTGTAAACCAGGATCCTGTGAATATAAATCTGCAAAACCAAAACTACTAGCTGCCCGTGCGGAAATAAGGGCACCCAGAGTTTAGGTTAAAACAATAAACTCCAGGTCAATCATGTGACTGGTGTGAGAACTAAAACAGTTATTTAAAACTTTACTTTAAAAGAGAGTAATTCAAGGGACCACGCCGTATACCACGGAATGGGTTTCCTCCCAAGAATACCAGTGCATATAGATAAACAACGCAATGCTTTTTCAGAAAATGAAGCTATTATAAGACCCAGGTCCCATCACACAATGCGACGCAAGCCGGAGGATAGGGTTTTCCCTTATAATAGCCAAACATGCTTGGTACGCTTAAAACAAATCATTTGATACTATAATAAGTGTATAGTGTCAAAACAATTTCAATCATAAATATAAATCATAGACGGCATGGGTACCATATATCATGTAGCCATACTAGTTCTACAATTAAAACCGCAATACACGTATTGGAAATTGGATTTCCGTCATGAGTCGAGGCAAGGGACAAGCTCCTCTCCGCTTTCGAGACACTCTAGCAAATGTCTCAGGACTACACACTCCGGGTAACCCTGGATCGGTTGGGCCGGTCCTCACTTACGTTAGAGGATTGGCAATTCCTGAACACATGTTTCCCGGTCCTTACAGACCTAATATCGAGGCGCCTTATTCCAACAACCACAAAGGTGAAAAGTATATAAATGTCAGGGCTGGAAGTCACTGACACCACCAAAGCTAGAAAGAAACGTCGTGTTCTCCCAACGGTCCGTATCCCGTTTTTATCTCATACCGAGGTGTGAGGCTCGCGAATTCACGTTATACACAAAGCTACGCCACAAAGGCCGTGCTTCGATCATCAACCACAAGACTTGGCTTTTCAAAAGAAGCCTTGATCCATGCAACTCAACGTGCCACACAGGCAATTCATGCCATGCGATTGATATCTATCGATATATAACCTCTAAGCTCGTACGTCTCAGAGAAGGGCGTTAAGCAAGAGAATAAATTCTCCGCCGCCAATCGGATATATATTTAACAGAAATCAATCAACACAGAATAAAATCCAATGTCAGACACATAATCCATTTACAAGTTCGTTCTGGGTCTGAACGAAACCGGAGGCACTTTCCTCATATATCCATCGATCTCCAGATACGTCTGGACGACCACAAACGGATTCCCTCATCTTGGGTGTACAGCCCAATCAAGATCATCAGTAATCACCCAAACGATGTGAAGACTTCCGGTCTTCAACCACCGTCTCCATCTTTGACATATCGTCGAATCGGTTATTCAGAATGGGTATAAACCCGGCCTTTCCGAATAACCCGCGTATATTAAAAACAAATGTTACACAAACGCAACGAACGCCTCATTCCAATCCATTAGTCACTAACCGTAAATCAGTAAGAGTGCAATTCCCCAAATATTAACCCCGAAGGCCGAAACCAGCATCAGATCAATACCCAGGAAACCATTCATCTTAACTAACTTACAGTTAGTTTCTAAATTTCAATCCTTAGGGAAAGGTTCCCATTAATTTTATCCAAGATAAATTCTTTAAAATTTATCCTTTAATCCTCCTTTGGATGTCATTTCAAACCAAATTATGGTTTTCCAAACTAGTCGAGATTAGCGAACCACACCGAAGTAATTATTTATTTTATTTTCCAATCCCAACCTATTCATCCCATGAAGAAAGACTGGTAATACTCCATATTTAACACCACAGTGTTGTCGGTAAAATTAATTACCATTCCACGTTCAAATCTAATTAAAGATTTAACTATCGCTTTGGAGCAAAACTGGTGATACTCCATTCTCGCTCATTTTCCAAATTTGATAATTTAGATTATCAATTCACATTTCAATCTAATTACATATTCATTAAAACTCCTTTTACTGGGTTAAAGAACTAATGTCATTTACAACACAGCTCACGACAAACCCAAATCACATTCTATTTATTATCGGGTTAAAGAACAAGTGTCATTTAAAACACCCTTCACGATAAACCCACAAATCAATTCTATTTACAACCCATTTCAAATCCAATTTATTTATTTAAAAATAAATGGGTTTAAATATTAGTTCAAAACTAGTTCATTTTGATAAAAATCTATTTTTATCTTTTCAAATATGGAGTTTTTCATCCCAATTTTTCCCAAATCATTTCTTATGATTTTACACAAATTATTACTATTTTTAATAATTTTATCAAGGCCCGTACAATCGATTTCCATCAACGGCCATCGAACTGCACTTACAACGACCTTTTCCGAAATTGATTTGGATATATCTCCAGATCCAACCGTTAGATTTCAAATTTCTAATATTCGTTAGAAAGCTCTTTTCGATACGAACCCAATTGTTCCGGTTTTAGGAGAATCCGACGGTCGGATCTCCCGTAATGTCCATTTGAAATAAATGGTCGAAATTCACGAACTACCGCGGCGCGGCGCGGCGCATTCTATTCAGCCCATTATATATATAATATATATATATATATATAAATTATATATTTCGTCGATTTCTATTTAAAACGAATTTTATAAATAGTTTTGAATTCATTTCAAAAACAATTTCAACCTTTATTTCAATTCAAATAAAAATTGAATTTTCTATTATAAATCCTTTTTACTTTCATTTCTATTTAATTTCAATTCGAATCGATTTTAATTCGATTCGAATTTATTTCCTTTTCAATTCAATTCGATTCAAATTCGTTTTCTATTCAATTCAAATCAAATTCGTTTTCTATTCAATTCAAATTCAATTCATTTTCTATTCAAATCAAATTCAAATCATTTTCTATTCAAATCAAATTCAATTCATTTTCTATTCGAATCAAATTCAATTCATTTTCTATTCAAATCAAATTCAATTCATTTTCTATTCAATTCAAATTCAATTCATTTTCTATTCAAGTCAAATTCAATTCATTTTCTATTCAAATCAAATTCAATTCATTTTCTATTCAATTCAAATTCAAATCATTTTCTATTCAAATCAAATTCAATTCATTTTCTATTCAATTCAAATTCAAATTCAATTCATTTTCTATTCAATTCATTTTCTATTCAAATCAAATTCAATTCATTTTCTATTCAAATCAAATTCAATTCATTTTCTATTCAATTCAAATTCAATTCATTTTCTATTCAAATCAAATTCAAATCATTTTCTATTCAAATCAAATTCAAATCATTTTCTATTCAAATCAAATTCAATTCATTTTCTATTCAGTTCAAATTCAATTTATAAAAACGAATATAATCGATATAAATATCGTTCGCGTCAAAATAGCGCATCTCTAATCAACACGGCTTTATATTTCAATAATTCCGTTATTCTATTCAACAAATGAATATTTATTCTATTCAATATGTGAATCTACATTTTTGTCAACACACGACTAATCTCAGTGAATGAGTACTGTCCACGTGTGACTATTTTTGTTATTTAATATATTTCGTTCAACACATGACTAATCTCAACGGATGAGTACGGTCAACACATGAACCTTTACTTTATAATATTCTTTATTTTCTAAATTGGAATGAGGCCCAATCAATCACCATATAAAGTTAATTATATGGATTCCATACAACACATGTATATAATAGCGACGATAAATAATCAACCATCATCCAAAGTGCACTACACTGTATAAGCATCAAATATAGATATCTAACGCTTATAACAGACTGTCGATCCATCGATCGACATATAACTAATTACTGGGATTAGTGTATATCATCTATTATCCCAATACCCGTGTGGGGTTTCAAATCAACAAACACAGATTTTATTTATGCAGTTGGGCGATGTGTAAAATTTATCGTCCCAATCAATGTCCTTCAAATAGGTGTACATAAACAAACCGTCCGGTTTGTAAATGAATATTTATTTATTCACATTCACGTTAAAAATTATATTTTTAACGATCAAATATTTTATTTTAACACATGAATTTTTATTCAGTTCATTTACAAAATAAAAATGATATTTTTATTTTTCTAACTTATTTTATAAAATTTCGGCGGCATAACGGCACGATATTAGAAACGGGACGAGGCCTAGCCTTATCCCTGGTCTAGTGAAGGACCACGCCATTCACACATCAATCAAATCAATTTCATTTCACCAAACAATTCAATTCAACCCAAATAATCTAACCAACTACACAGCCAAACAAACAAGTCCACGGTCTGTGGACGATTGTATCGGGTGCTACTAAACACCGTCTGCATCCTAGTATATATATATATAACTAGAAAAAGAAATTGAAGAGTGAGAAGTCCTCACCGATAGCTATCCTAACTCCACGACTCTTCTTAAGTAGAAATCTTCGTCGTTCTCGTCTCTTATCACTTTCGTCACCCATAGTCACTACATATGTAAAAATCACATTTTTACTTCGCTATTCAATATATAAAAATCTAATTTTCACACCGCTACTATATAGATAAAAATTATATTTTCACACCGCTACTATATAGATAAAAATTATATTTTCACACCGCTACTATATAGATAAAAAAAATATTTTCGCACCGCTACTATATAGATAAAAATTATATTTTATCATGCTATTCTCTATATAAAGTTTTCCGCCTTTTCAAAAATAAATCTTTCACCTTTTCTAAAATAAAGATTTCGCCTTTTCTAAAATAAAGATTTCGTTTTTCTTCCTTTAAAAATCAAATCTCTTATATAGTAAAAATCTTAGCTTTTCATCACTAAAAATAAAACTGATTTAACTAACTTCATTGAATAAAATAAATTAAAACAATATATAAACTCACTTTGTTCTTAGTCAGAGGAGGAGAAGGAGGGCTTCTCAGTCGAAGAAGAAGAAGAATAGGAGGCGGCGCAGGAGGGTACGGTGGGCTGTGGAGGTTCGGTGGCGATTTGGTCAGGGGGGGGGGGGTCGGATTCGAGTGACAGAGGAGGGGAAGAAGAAGGGAGGGGGAAGAAGAAGACGGGGGGCGGCATGTGCTGGCTGCGCCGCCCTAGGGCGCGGCGGCTCATCGGGGGAGGGGGGGCATCGATCGCGTCCCCCTTCTATTTCTTTTTTTTTATTTCTGACCTAATTCGAGTAATAACGGGGAGAGAGAATATAAGGGGGAGGGGTTTTATAAAATATATATTTATTTAATTATTTTTAAATTCTATATGGTTGACTTTTACTTACGACCTCTAAATGAGGCCCACCGCCTGTCGTCCATAGCGTTTTACCCCCATTTTGAACACAATGGGATATGTATCGTAGGCTGATTCGATCGTTACAATCAGTTTTCGTCAAAATCAACATATAACTCTATATATTGAATTTGAACACACATTTCAATTCACGGGGGCTGCATACTAACTTTAAAAATTCCCGAAAAATATTTTCTAGCTTTGTATTGACGATACGGTCCTAACAAAACTAGTTTCGTCGAATTCTGAGACCGTTGGAAAAATGGTCATTTTCTAGTCGATTAAAATCAACTGAAACTGGTCAAACACGTTTTCCCTTGCCACGCTCACATATTGATTCGAAAAATTATGAAATTTGGAATCTAGCAATAATTTGACATCACGGACCCAACAAAAGTAATTTCGTCGAAATCCGAGGTCGTTTGCAAAATTTCCATTTCTAAGGGCCTGAATTCCATAGCGACTATTCAGAATTTTCAACTGGACATATCTTTTGATTCCCGCTATGAAATTTTGATTTTTCAGATTCGTTGGAAAGATATTATCAAATAGATCCTAATGTTTTTGGTTTCGCTAAAATCCGGTTTGTTTTGCACCCGGTACATTCAATTGATGCTTGAAATCGAATTATCGAACTACCGCGCCATTTTCAATTCTATTTATAATTATATATAATTATTTATATTCTAATGACGATCTATATAAATATATACGTCCTAATTATATTAAAAATAAATTTCTCGTCGATATTATTTAAAATAATCTATTTTAAATATTCAAAATTCGCTAAAATTGCCAAAATAAAAATTTTAAACTGGCCCAGATTTTCGGGTTATTACAAAAGCCATGATTGATTACTCGTGACAATTTCATTTTTTTTTCTTGGCATATTTTTTTTTTGAAATCATTTGTTATTGACTGTTGAATTTCTTGGATTATAAAAATTTGATTTTTTCTCAAGTGATTTCAAATAATTATCTTCAGATTTGATCGTTGAATGTTTCTTGTGCTTGTTTAAAAAATTCTCCGAAAAATTCACTTGTGATTCTTACTTTGAAAATGATCTTGTGCTGCTATGATAAGGAAATTAATTTGATTCGTTTGAATATCTTGGTGATTGGACAATGGGTTGGAAAATTAGTGACTGGATTTCTTTGAATTCCATAGGCAATTCGAATTTCATATACAAGTGTTTTAAATTTGTCTAAGAGTAATCTGCTTTATAAATATTAGATAATTTCACATTCTACTGATTGATTTTTGAAAATGAATTTCAACTTGCATTTATATTTTCAAAACCCCTCATGAAATTGATATTTTCAATTCTAAAATTATTTTTGATTATTTATTCAAAAATTCAAATTATTGATCGATTTGAACGTTTTGGGACTCATCATAATTATTAATAGGTTTATGAAATTGTGATGAGTTGTGCCTATGGTATAATTCATAATTAGAGGAGATGTTATTTTTTAAAATCTCATGATGATTGGACAGATTTTATAATATCTTTGAATTAGAGCTTATTTCACGATCATCTTCTGTGTCTATCATATTTCTGTCATTCATCATGGTTTTATTTAATTTGGAGATTTCAAATTATTTTTGGAAAGAAAAATATCTTGGAAATGAAAATAAAAAAAAGGAAAAAATATATATAATTTATCCTTAGTATTCACTTTCATTTAAAAGTCCTCGTGGTTATGCGTGGGTGAATTACATTAATATCTATGTGCTTCCATTCTCACTTAAAAGACCTTTGGGCTGTGTATGGATGGAACTCATTAGAGTGGATAAAGTTAAGTTACTACAAACCCTATGTAAAAGACCTTTGGGCTATGCGTGGTTAGCAAGTGCTTAACACATTTTGAGCATATTTAAAATCTTCAAAATTCATATTCAAATATTCAATTTTTATTGAACTCTCCTCATTTTATAAAATCCATCATAAATCCATTCATTCTGAAAGTGAAATTTGCTTCTGATTTAAAGATTATTATGATTTTTGTTTGATTAAATGGGTTTTACGATATATATTATCTCTTTTAAATTTGAATTTATATTTATGGTCTATATTCGTCATTATTTCAATTTCTATTATTCTTTTGATGATAACAAAAGGGGGAGAATGGTCAAGATTTTGATTGATGAGTATTTAATTCAAAAATATTTTAAGATTGGAAATTAAATATCTACGGGCAGAATGGTCAATTGAATTTCATTGTTTATATTTTCCATATATATAGGGGGAGTTCAGTTATAGGGGGAGCATACAAATAGGTGGAGTAATATATGTTCACGTTCAAACACATTTAACACATTCAAAATCTTGTATATGTTTGTCATCATCAAAAGGGGGAGATCGTTGGGTACAACAATGTGTTGTATGATTTTTGTTTGATGATAACAAACATATAATATTATTTAAATGTGTTTGTAACTGTACTATTTTATTTTTCATTTCATAGAAATAAATATTTGTTGAATAATATACTATTATACACAGTTCACAGTATATTTATTCAATTAAATATTTTCAAAATCTTAAATAGTACAACATTATAACTCCACTATTGGATAATCATAGTTATAATATTTTACATGGAATTGTAATACAAATTAATTTGAATACAATTGACAATTTGATTTGAACACAATAAAATAATATTTTATGTAAATCAATTTTGTTTATTACAAATATAAGTATAATTCTATCACTCAGTACATTCAATTCCTCACCACATATCATTCGATCACTCTGTTATATACAGACACTATTATACATTCACTGACACTGACACATTGAATCTTCACGTGCTCCAATCCAGTCCAGTCTTCTTCATACCTGTCACAAAAACACACACAGAGTAAACTCGAACAAGAATAAAATTAAATACAAGCAATTATAAATTATTTTAATTTTTATTTGCCTCAGAATTTTGGTGTGTTTCTCATCATTTTTCTAGCTTTGGTCTAATATATATCAAGTGCTAACATTTGTTTAAGTGTACAGAAAAGACATCAGTACTACAACTGAGGAGCAACCTCGTGGACCAAATCAACTTACTGCATATATCAAATCAAGGCAGCATCTGTTTTTATCATGTTTTAAAAAAAAAACAAAAAAATTTAAACAAAAGTAGCAATGTGCAGAGCATAAATACAAACAGAATCTTCAAAAATCCAGACCAAAATGCAAGTCAAATACAAGTTTAAACATGGAGCATGACAACAACTACAGCAAGGGCCGGGCAAGTTACAAGATACAACAATGTCGACAAAATGTACAAATGTGCATGGTGGTAGGTAGAGCAAGCCAACAATGCAAATACAAGTAGTGGTCGAGAAGAAATGATTGTGCACAAGTATGATCAAGTGGAGCACAAAGCTAGTATACATGGTGTGCAAAATTGAGACAGTTCTGGATGCCAAGTGAACATGTATGTGTTCACATATACACAGAGACCACTGCACATTATATGCTGTATACATACAGCAATGTCAGGGTGAAGAAACTAGCACACTGGTGCAGCATAGTCATCATGGAAAAGTGAAACAACTACAAGTACAGTTCAACATCAAAAACATTCCAAATGCCAAGACTCCAAGTTTTAAACAAAGTGCATTCACATGGCAGGGGCAATAGAACAAAAGGCAACTCAGAATTATGAGTGACACCATACACAAGTGTCTCTTGTGCAATATCATGTTCAAGACACAACTAAAGGAACAAGAAAACTAATGGGCGTTCAACATAACAAAATATAACAACAATGAGAAGTGTAAAACAATGGATGGCTCAAGCAATACAAACTGTTTTCTTAATGTATACAACAACTCAATATGTAATGGAAGTAACATAAGCTAGTTTTGCTTTTCATGTTCATGATTTACACTATCAAGTATCAACAAAGATGCCAACTACACAACACAAAGGTATAGAGGTGGTGAGACAAACTAGCAACAAAGCAAATTTCCAGAGATCAACACAAGATGCAAACTCAACCTAGAGTATGTAACAATGCAACAATAAAAGGGGCGTGATCAAATAAAGCATTTGTTCTTAAGAAAGGCAACAACAAGTAAAGCATCTGCTCTTAAGTAGTTTAATAACATGCTAAATGCAAAGATTACAAAAGCAGTATCATGTTCGAGCAAAAAAAAAAAAAAAAAAAAAAAAGAACAAGGCACAACCAAGTGTATATATACAACAACAAAATGAGAGTGTAAAAACAGTAATGAACAAGGCATGATCAAGCATTATATCTGTTCTTATCAAAGTCAAAGCATCAGTTCAAGGTTGAGGCAAATCAAGTGTAATATCAGCAAAGCATCAGTCCAAGGTCGAGGCAATTCAAGAGTAATATCAGTTCTTAAGCAATATCATGTATGAAGAACTACAAATTGTATAAATTCAAAGTTGCAAAATCTGTTCAAGTTTATATTTCCAGAAGAATAAATATACGGGATTATACATTAGGGATTAATTCAGAGCAGAAAAATATACAGGTTAAAGCAAAGTATTCCAGAAAGTTTGAATTTTTCAAACTCAATCAATTTCCAAAAGTCACACTTATATACAAATCGAATTACCTAGTATATACAAAGATTTCAAGATCCCAAAAATTACGCTTATCAAACCAAGTCCATGCAACGAAATCAGAGAAATTTTCTTAGATAGTAACTCTATAAATTCACACGGTATTCACATTGGCAATTCGAGGTTTTGAAATCATACGACCGAGCAATAATAGAAATAAAAAGGAAAAAATCGCATACTATTTTAGAAGAACGATTTCACCTCGACAAAATCAACATTGAAAATCATTAGAGCACAAGATCAACATCGGAAATCTTTTGATCACGAGTATGGTCAATCACTTTGCAAAGAATCCAATTATGGATCTGTCGAAGTTGAGATTTGGGACAAAATTGAAAACCCTAGGGGCTGCCATTTTTATTTCCAAGAAGAAGAGATAATTGGGTCAACATATGAAGAGGGTTGCAAATGACAAAATGGCCAACCAAGATACTTAAGTGAGAAAGAAGTTTTTTATTATATAAACTAGGTTTTTAATTTTCTAAGTGTGTTTAAATTGTTTTTTATTCATCTTTAGTTTCCAGTTGAAATTGGATTAGAGTTTTCTAGATTTTCTCTAAAACTAGGGAGACGAATTACGAGATTTGTAATTCGGGGAAATCTGGTTTCAGGGATAGAAACCAGTACAAGGTCTTGAGCGTAGGGTTAAGAACAGTTAGGAGTGATGTTGCGATTTTACGGGGGATTGTAAGCATAGAGATTGTTTTAACTCCTAGTAGAAACCTTGGGGAAAGCAGAAGTAGGAAGGGTTTTGCCGAAGCTAGGTATATATGTGTGTTATTTATTTTCTGCATTTATTCTGATTATTATTTGTGTTGTTATTATTTAATTACTCAGCAAAAATCTATGATAAACCCTATTCACCCCCCTTAGGGTTAATTTAGATCCTACAGGTCCTCCTATGGCAAGTCAAAAGTCTAACGATCCTCCTCTCACAATCTAGAATGGCACCATACGTGGTTAACCAATCCATCCCTAGAATCAAACCATAGCCCATAAAACCAAGCACATATGCATCGCATTCAAACTCGATGCCTAACATAGATATTCTCAAACCCCGACAGATCATAGATAAATGAACCGAACCACCAACAGTGTTTGAGACAACTACCCATATTAGTATTTAAGTGCAGAGATTCAACAATCGAACTAGATATAAATGAATGTAAAGTGCCAGAATCAAAAAGTGTTCTAATAGGATGATTTGAAAGAGTAATTAAATCTTCCACATAAATTTTTCTACCTCTATCAAGAGCACTAATCGCGAGAGCATGCACTTGCCTTCCAGAAGTCCCTGCCCTTTGACCTTGTCCCTGTTTCTTCGGGCACTCCCTAGCAAAATGTCCGACCTCTCCACAATTGAAGCAAGAATTCTTCCTTTTTTTGCAGTCCTTCACCAAGTGACCTTATCACCCACAATTGTGACACTTCCTCTTATACTTAGCCTTGTCACTCTTTCCGCCTTTCTTTTGTTGTTGTTTTTGCTGCTGCCCTTTCTTGGGCCATGCCATCTTGTTTTGCGTTGTTTCCTCAGCCTTTACTTCCTTCCTTTCTCCTTTCTCTTCCTCATACATCAAGGCCATATCAACAAGCCTTTCAAAAGTTTCCCCCATTGGAATATGGGACATAGATAACCCATGAAGGGGTTCATTCAGCCCTTTGGCAAACCGCAAAGCTTTCTTATGCGGAGTATCCACCATTTCCTGTCCAAATCTTGCCAGCTGGTTGAATTCGTTCACATACTCTTTAACAGTCAAGTTTCCTTGTTTGAGTGCTAAGAACCTCTCCATTTGCATGCTTTTCTCATCTTGGGAAAGAAACTTCATTTCAAACCTATGTCTAAAATCATCCCAAGTTTCCACTGGATGGCCTGCTTGGGTTACCTCCCACCAAAACAAAGCTTCATCCTTCAGTAGCCAGACAGCTAACTAAATCTTCCTTCGATCTTCCACTTCAAAGATTACAAACAAGTCCTCGGTCTCCTTGAGCCAATTCCTTGCCTCTACGAATGTCTCAGTTCCATGGAATGGCTTCCCTCCCATAGCACGGAAATCTTTGTAGATCTTAGAGAAGTTATCCGCACGCGGAGGAGGAGGAGGAACGACGGGTGCAGTTGGGGGAGGAACGTTTCCTTGGCCTTCGGCAGGCGCCGTGTCCCCCAGATACCTACTGAACCAGCCTGGTATCATAACGCCCTCTGGAATATTAGGTTCCCCGGACATGCTGAAAAAGAAAAGGAAAGAGATTCAGACAAGGGATCGAAAGATATTACTTATGGCTTTTTGGGGAATGTTTTTCAAAACAAACTTTTCTTTTTGAAAATTATTTCTTTTAAAATCTTTTTTGAAAATTATTTTCAAAAACTTTTATCTAATCTGGCAACCTTCAGCTCTGATACCAAGTGTGACACCCAAGGTCCGTTAATGTCACTCATTAAGAGAACGCATTAAGTTTCATGAAGCATTATAGGTAAACAGAAACAGAAACATTACAAAATAGATATAAAAGCAACATCGGAATTCAAATATTTATTTCAATCATAAATCATAACATCGTGGTCCAAAATATCACAAGTCTGAAACTACATAAAAACCATTACAAAAACATAAAACTTTCTGTCTTGTTCCATCAGAGTACATAAAAAGCATAATTCCCCAGAAAGAGACAAAGCCATAGTAGAGACGAGAACTTGAGCAATACTTCAAGAGCATCTCCTAGCAAGATAAAAGCAGAATCACGGTCAAGCCTGAGTGTTCTTGTCCTTAGAACCTCGAGGGAGAAACGGAAGAAAGAAGAGGAAATAAAAAGGGTCAAACATAAAGTCTTGTGAGTCCAGTTACTTTTAGCAAGTAAATAAACAAAAGTAGCATGACTGGCATATAAAGTGGATAAGAAAGATGATAACATAAAAGGTAAGTATGACAAGGTAATAAGATATAATTTATGTGCTTCCCTATTAATTACTCTGCACTATTACTAGTATAACTAGAATGATATGATCCCTTACACTATAAGGTGGTAGACTTAGGCATACGTCCAAATGTACCCTAACTACTACCCTAATCGATTGGCTCTGTAATCCGCGTAGATACTCTGTGTCGGCCCCACTGTAGGATGTATCACGCCCTGAAGTGGCAACCCTTCACTGATATGCATAGCCCCATATCTACAGGTGTCATAGTCGTCTTATCCCCCTCTGCCCGGCCCATGCACGCACACGGCCCGGTTAGTTTGCACAGCCCACACTGTCCTCTATGTTTGGATCTCTTACAATCAGTTCACTAAGCCTGCCCCGATGTAGTTCGGAGTCCTTTGTTTGATACCTACTCCGAGTTACTGACTGAAATGGGTCCCACACAATATGATAACAGCTCTCCCTTTGTCTTGTATCCCTCACTAGGTTTTCTACAGGTTATATTTACCCTAAAGGGTGTCTTTAGTTATATAACCGCAATCTTTCTACCGATTATGCTTACCTATAGGTGTCTTTAATACATAACCCCCAGTTGGTTAAGTTTTGTGGGCCTATATTTAAATATTACCCACCCATCTCAGATATACTTAACTTAACCCTCCCATTGTTCAACCAAGTTTACTTAACTCCTATTCATGTTTATGTTCAACCAATCCTTATGGATTCAACTAGGTTAAGTATTTCAATTTCTTACCATGTCCATTTATGGTTTATATTGGGCTAGACCTCCCACATTACGCCTACAACTTGTGGATACTGGATATGCTGGTCGGGTTTGGGCAGACTTATTCCATAAGTTGGGCCTAACCTCATGTCCTAGCCCGTCTTGTATTTGTGCAC
Source organism: Allium sativum (assembly GCA_030737875.1). Classification (NCBI taxonomy): domain Eukaryota; kingdom Viridiplantae; phylum Streptophyta; class Magnoliopsida; order Asparagales; family Amaryllidaceae; genus Allium; species Allium sativum. The sequence continues at coordinate 412,402,978 of CM060913.1, read as the reverse complement.
TTAGACCCCTCACATTAGATTCAACATTTGCGGTTGCTGGATATGTCGGTCAGGTCTGGGCAGACTTTCACCACAAATGCAATCTAACCTCGTGTCATATGTGCTGTTACAGTTTCTAATTACTGTAATCCTAGGCATTTTAACCAATTAATTATACCTATGTCTTATAGGTGTTCATGCCCATTTACCCAATTATATTCATGGTGAATTATATGTCCAAATTCATTTTCATTATACAAATTATGCCAATTCTAATATTTTCCCCCGTTCCCTAACTAACGCATTCACACATATTTAGCGGCATGCCTAGGCTAGAAAGTAGCCTAGCTATAAATAATAAAATGGGAAAGGTGATGGGAAGATGAAAATAGTGATTATTCTAACATAACTGGCATAAATATATATACTGGCACAGACATGTAACTGGCATAATAATAAGGTGGACATAAAAATAGATCTAGTAAACAGATGATGATAAACTAGATATAACATAATAAGGGTGTTCTAATAGGCATGAATATATCTAAATAAGGATTCATATATCCAATTAATTACAAATCTAAATTAACCACCACATGATAGGTACAAGGTGATTTAAAGGGAGAATTAGATCTAAACAAGATTTTAACTGTCCAAATAATGACAGATCCAAATTAATCACAACATAGATAAAGCTTAAGGTCCACATATGTGACATGATAAATTAACCACAAGAGAATTAGATATATAAAAATAGATCTAGCATGAGAAAGGTTAAGATCCAAGAACATCCTAGATTCATAACTTATAACAGATCCAAATCATAGTCATATCACATTTACTTTTAGTCATTTAAATCTAAAAAATAACTAAACTCACAGTGTTTGGATTTTTAGAAGATAGAAGAGAAATTGTTGGCATTGAATCTCGGATCTATACTCAAATTTTTACTGATTAGTTCCAGTTGATAGCTATAGAAGAAAAAGGATTCGGTTCTGTTCAGGCACCGACAACGTTTGGCCTCTATTGATTTTCAGTGAAGAAAACAAGAGAAATGGACCTCTATATATAGCTACCAGCCCCAGAAATTCGACTGCCATCTCAGCCCTAGGGGGTCGACACCTCCGTTGAGGGGTCGACCCCGGGGTCAACCACCCTCCTATGGGGTCGACTCCCCTAGGCGGGATTTTTCCCGCTTCCCTCAATTTTCGTGATTTCGAATTTTGAACAGAGATTTCGAATTCCTAGGCCCTATATATATAGGTATGTATATATATATATATATATATATATATAATTATCTTGCGTGTATACAAACTTCAAACCTTTATAATTTTTTCATAAAGTGTCCGTTTTATGCAAACCAAATGTCTATCTTGACTAGAATTTCAAGATGAATGCAATGGCACAGTCTGCTTCCCTTAATTCTGAATATTAAATTAATTATTATCTAATTTATCCTCTTCTAGTGTTGTTAAAATGATGGGGTGTTACAGGTTATGAGAGGGCTGAAAGGGGTTAGAGAATGGTTCCTTTTCATTTTTCTAGCTGCCACAAACATTCCTCTGACCTTAATAATGGCCTTCATCTTCTAAATCGCTCCCTAATCACCTTTTTATCACTAATTAAGAAAAATTACATCAAATCAAGTCAAATTAGCATCAAATCAGAGATAGAGCTGCTGCTATACATAGGAATCCATGCCAAATCAGTGGATTTTTCAGATCTAAAATTTATTTGTGGCTAAGGTGAGTGATTTGCATGTTTATACACTAGTTATGGCTAATTAGGGGTGATTAGTGGTAATTAGCGAAATTATACATCTGAAAATTCTAGAAAAATATGTGAAAATTCTAAAATATTATTTTATGTCGCTGATATAAATTTGGATTAATTTGGATTAAGTTTGCTAATCTTATTGTTAGATATGGTTAAACATGGTTAAGGGGGAAATCATGGTTTTGGGCATGTTTAATCTAAATTAACATATAAAATCATTGTTTTGATGTTTTTTGGTTGATTCTACATGTTACTACTGTTGTTTGCTATGTTTTATAATTGCGTAGGAAAGTTAGAATGGTTGGAAATGCCGCGTTTGGCGAAATTGGCTTGTTGGAAAAACTGCAGAGTTTCGGGTCCTGATGATGACCCACAACCCGACCCTAGTAGGGATCACAACCTGACCCGGGTAGGCGACCGACCCCAGAATGGATCATGACCCGACCACAGAAGGGATCACGACCCGACCCCAGGAGGGACCACGACCCAACCCCAGGAAGGACCACGAACCAACCCCTATAAGGTGCCACGACCCGAACCAGGTGATGACCATGAACCGGGATAATGACCACGAGCCGGATTTGAAGCTTCTACAACACGACGACGATTGTAAACTCTTCGGAAGATAAACTCTAATCTGATCGAAACCCGAGATGCAAAGGAAGCCCAAATGAGAGGTTATCACTCAGGATCTAGATGGGAACCAATGAGTTAACTTCTAGAGTTGGGCTTTGCTGCGGGACATGTGCAAAGGGGTTATCGATATCTATAATTTTGGTTCACCATTGAGAGAGGGGGCATGTAGACTAACCAGAGCCAGGGAAGTGTGGACTGTTTGTCCATCAACCTAGAGCCAGGGATGTATGGACTAAGTAGGGTTGTTGACTATAGACCAGGGAAGTATGGTCATAACAATAGTTGTACGGAGTGGGACTCCATCATGGCCTAAATATATTTGGTGATCAAAGAGATGGATAATCGTATGCTTTACGCACTGAGTGGGAGATGTAAGGATGATTACTATGTTTGATGTTTACTATCACTATGACACGCACACTCCCATTTTTACACTATTGTTAGTATTACCTTAGAGTATTGTACATCTTGTTGTGCTAACTCTTTGGTTGCAGGTCCAGGTTCAGGTATGATTATTTATACCAGTTATTGTTTTATCTTGTTGCTATCGCTCATACCAGACTTTTGTCTAACCCAGAGTTTTATGTCTCTTCTTATTACTCTGGGTGCTCCTAAATGACAAACTAGAGACATGTTAAGTGGTTATGCACGAGTAGCTGTCCGGAGATGAGCAGGAGGCTTCCACGTACTATTTACATATTTTCACTGTGTTGTTGCTAGTCACTACTTTGGGCATTAGTAGTGTACCTTTTCTATTTTGCTTTAGATACAGTATTTTGAAGTTGTAATAATGGTTTAGATCATAAGCTGTATTTTGGATTCCGCTATTATGATGGATATGGTTTAGTTTTCAGCTTATGCACTGTCTCGCCTGTTTTATATCAAATTATGTTACTATTATATTTTATTCCATGCGCTGTGAGATATACTACAGGTTCTTGATGATTCATAGTTTCAAATCCTTTTCTTTTGACGACCGTTCCGTGCTAGTTGGACAGTGGTACAACGCATTTCCGAGAGAATGTCTAATGGCACGGGGCGGGCGTTACAGCTTACAACCTAAATGTATTAAGGATGGTACACCTGAGGGTTATTTGTAATGCAAATGTAATCGTACTAATAAATACAAATAGGGGATAATACTGGTATTTGATATAAGATGGAACCCAAGGATAATGCTAGTTATAAAAATGGCAATGCAAAAACATTTCCTCTAAAAAATAACCTTAAATGAAGCCATAGTAATTGTTGAAGAAAAAGGGGAAAATATAGATTTAAGGGAAGGAAGAACTTTGGTGAGTATATTTCACTATTTATAAGGCTTTAAGACCTGTTTAGGAAGCCAATGTTTGTTATATGTTGATATTTAAATCACAAGTATTCTATGTTTTGTTTTTTTGTATGAATTGAATTATTATGCCAGAATGTATGAAGTACCTATATGTGTTCATGGATCTGATTTTATTAGTCATCATATTGCCATGTGGTAGGGTATATAATTTTGAGGGTAGGCAGCATTAAACAAGAAAGACTAAAGCTTATGTTTACTCTTAATAATGGTAAATGGAATATAAGTATTGAAATGAAACTAACAATAGTAAATGAATATTTTCAAATGTTGTATATATGTATATTTGCCTATATCTCCTTCATTTGTAAATTTACACTTAGATGGTAAGGCATGTGAATCAAATACATGTATTATGCCACCTGAATGAGATTTATTTAGTCACAAAAGCAATCTGAAATGAACTTTTAGCTAAGATTTTAACTTGTATTATGTAAGGAAATAAACTCTCCTGTAATACTCCAGGAGCTATGCTTGATGAGACATTTCATCATACACTTTGTTAGGTGTTTGAGAAAATGCCACAACAAGACTCATGGGTCTGGGTCATGAATGGAAGATAAACCAGTCCTTTCTCATCTTTTTTCATCCGTTTCATTAGCAGCGACTTCCTATCAGTCAAGAGATTGGATTGGCAAATCAGTCAATCCAGGCTAATTTACATTTATATATGTCAATATCTGCAACTAAAGATAAGCAGATTTTTAAGTCATATGCCTCAACTACTTGAGGCGTGCGAGTTGTAAGCTTTATGTGCTTTGTATGCCTCAAAGCTTTGAGGCGTAAGCTTTAAAGGTAAAAAGCCTTTTGAAATAAGCCCCAAGACGTTTTATCTCTTATTCCGTATAGGCGAGCCTTGAGGTGAGTGTCGAGGTGGCTTTTTTTAAAACAATGCTTGAAGGTGGAAGCTCATTGTCAACGAAGATGAAAATGGCTTTTCTTGCACTTAATCTTATTCTATTATTGTAACAACCCGGAAAATGTGAGCCAATTTAAAATTTTTATTTTGGCAATTTTAGTGAATTTTGAAAATTTGAACGTATACATTTAAATAGATCTTCTTTAGAATATAAATAATTATTTATAATTATAAAAGGAATTGAAAATGGCGCGGTAGTTCGATAATTCGATTTCAAATTTCAATTGAATGTACCGGGTGCAAAATAAACCAGATTTTAGTGAAACCAAAAATATTAGAATCTATTTGATAATATCTTTCCAACGAATCCGAAAAATCGAAATTTCATAGCGGGGGTCAAAAGATATGTCCAGTTGAAAATTCAGAATAGTCGCTATGGAATTTCGGCCCTTTAAAATGGGAATTTTGTAAAGAACCTCGGATTTCGACGAAACCACTTTTGTTGGATCCGCGATGTCAAGTTATTGCTAGATTCCAAAATTCGTAATTTTTTGAATCAATATGTGAGCGTCGCGAAGGAAAACGCGTCTGACCAGTTTCAGTTGATTTTAATCGACTGGAAAATGGCCATTTTTCAAATGGCCTCGGAATTTGACGAAATTAGTTTTGTTAGGACCGTATCGTCAATACGAAGCTAGAAAATATTTTTTTGGAATTTTTCTAGTTAGTATATGGTCCCGGTAAATTAAAATGCGTGTTCAAATTCAATATATAGAGTTATATGTTGATTTTGACGGAAACTGATCGAAATGGTCGAATCAGCTAACGATACATATCCTATTGTGTTCGGAATGGGGGTAAAACGCTAGGGACGATAGGCGGTGGGTCCCGGTTCGAGGTCGAAATAAAAAGTACCTTTTTGAAATTAATTAAATAAAATAGAAAAACCTCACCTATCTCTCTCAGCCCCCCCCCCCCGGTTTACTTTTTCGATCGAATGAAAAAAAAAGAGAACGGAGGAAGCGCCTCCGACTGGAGGAGCACGACGCCCCCCTCCCCCTCCCCCCCCCCCCCGGTCAGAGACGCCGCCTCCACCTTCTTCTTCCTCTCCCGCGCGCTTCACTCTCCTCCATTCCCTCCTCGAAAATCACGTGAAACCCCCCCTCCCCCGATCGGCCTTCCACCACCGCCAAGGCGAGGCGCCACCGCCTCTGATCCCCCTCTAGCACTCGCTGGCGCTCTCCCCTTGCCTCTCTCCCATCCTCAATTGAAACCGCACCCGAACCCCCCTCCGCCTGCACCACAAACCCGAGCGCCCTCCTAGATTCGAAAAGGTGATTTTACTCTATTTTATTTTATTTATTTAGTCTAAAAAGATTTTAGTGATTAAATAAAATCGGTTTTATATATAGTGTGACGTTGTAGGAGGGTAAAAATATAATTTTTAATCTTTTAGAAGGATAAAAATATAATTTTTATAGGGTAGAGATAATAAAAATGTAATTTTTATTATAGTAGAAGGTTAAAGATATAATTTTTATAAAGTAGAAGTATTAAGAATATGATTTTTATATAATAAAGAATATAAAAATATTATCTTTATATATGTAGCAAAATAAAAAATCTGATTTTTATTATATATACGTTGAAATAAAAATATGATTTTTATAGTGATGAAATGAAAAGGCGAAATCTTTATATTTGAAAAGGCGAAATCTTTATATTTGAAAAGGAGAAATCTTTATATTTGAAAAGGCGAAATCTTTATACAGAGAATAGCGTGATAAAAATATAATCTTTATTATATGAACATCGTTGTAAAAATTGAATTTTTAGCAATATAGTAGCGATGTAAAAATAGATTTTTTATCTATATAGTAGCGATGTAAAAATAGATTTTTTATCTATATAGTAGCGATGGAAAAATAGAATTTTTATCCATATGGAGTGATTATAAAATATGATTTTTATATACATAGCAACAATATAAAAATGTGATTTTTATATATGTAGTGGCTACGGGTAACGAAAGTGACAAAAAGCGGGAACAACGATGACTTCTACATAAGAAGAGTCATGGCGTTTGGATTAGCTAGTCGGTGAGAACTTCTCACTTTAAATCTTCTTTTCTAGTTAAAAATATATACTAGGATACAGACGGTGCTTAGCAGCACCCGACACCCATCGTCCACAGACCATGGACGACTTGTATGCTTGTTTGATGTGTTGTGAAATTTGTTTGTGATGTTGATGTGAAATAGATAATAAAATATATTCATGAGTTGAAATAAATATTTTATCATTAAAAATATAATTTTTAACGTGAATGTGAATAAAATAAATATTCATTTACAAACCGAACGGTTTGTTTATGTACACCCATTTGAAGGATATTGATTGGGACGATAAATTTTACACATCGCCCAACTGCACAAATAATATTCAGTGTTTGTGGATTGAAACCCCACATGGGTGTTGGGATGATATTTGGCGTACACAAATCCCAATAATTAATTGTATGTCGATCGATTGGTCGATAGGCTGTGTAAGCGTTAATTATTTATATTTAATGCTTATACAGTATTGTGGTGTACTTTGGATGATGGTTGATTGTTGATTGTTGCTATTATATACATGTGTTGTATGGAATCCATATAATTAACGTTATATGGTAATTGATTAGGCCTCATTTCAATTGGAAAAATAAAGAATATTAGGATATAAAAATAGTCATGTGTTGACGATGCCCATGTGTTGAGAATATTCATGTGTTGAAACTATTCATGTGTTGAGTAAAATATTTTAATAATAAAATTTACATCTTTATCATATTTAAAATTAGAATCTACTTTACGGTTGGAGTCTGATTAAAAATCAAATGATATATACCCTAATTTTATAAAATATATTAGATAACAAAAATAGTCATGTGTTGACAGTACTCATATGTTGAGATTAGTCAGGTGTTGAAAGAAATATAGATTCATGTGTTGAACAGAATAAATATTCATTTGTTGAACAGAATAACAAATTTATTGAAATATATAAAGCCGTTTGATTAGAATTGCGCTATTTTGACGTGAACGATATTTATATCGATTATATTCGTTTTTATAATGAATATAGAAAAGAAAGTAATTTCAAAATATAACGTTTTGAAAATATTATCATTTATATAGAAATGATATGAAATATTCAATTTTGATTTGAAATGGAATATAGAGTTGAAATGGTTTTGAAAACTAATTTAAAACGATTTATAAAATACGTTTTAAAAGGAAATCGACGAAATATAATATATATATATATATATATATATATATATATATATATATTATATAATGGCCTGAATAGAACGCGCCGCGCCGCGGCAGTTCGTGAATTTCGACCATTGACTTCGAATTGATGTTGCGGGAGATCCGACCGTCGGATTCTCCTAAAACCGGAACCATTGGGTTCGTATTGAAAAGAGCTTTCTAATGAATATTTGAAATTAGAAACCTAACGGTTGGATTTGGAATTATGTCCAAATCAAATTTGGAAAAGGTCGTTGTAAGTGCAGTTCGATGGCCGTTGATGGAAATCGACTGTACGGGCCTTGATAAAATTATTAAAAATATTAAAAATTTGTGTAAAATCCTAATATGTGAATTGGAAAGAAGTGGGGTGAAAAATTTCACATTTGAAAAGATAAAAAGAGATTTTTATCAAAATGAACTAGTTTTGAACTAGAATTAAAATCAATTTATTTTTGAAATAAATAAATTGAATTTGAATTAGTTTTGAAAATAACCAGAATTTCCAATATATATAAAAAAAGTGGAAGTGGATTTGAGTCGAAATTGTCTTTGGAATATTTCGATGTTGGATTCCGTGATTATACAGATATTGTTTTGGGAATTTGAAAGATATAATTATATCGTTATTTCCAATACGGTAATTGTTAGTTTCAGAATTTGATATTGAATATAAGCCGGTATATTTTCTATTCAGAGCCTTGTGTTTAATATCAAATTGGTTTCTGGGTTTATCGTGAATCGTGTTTTAGGTGACATTGGTTCTTTAACCCAGTTAAAGACAGGATATTGACTTTTGAGAAGATTAAAACTAAGTGGAGTTTTAATGAATCTTTAATTAAATTGAAATGTTAATTGATAATTTAAATTATCAAATCTGAAAAGTGATCGAGAATGGAGTATTACCAGTCTTACTCCTAAGCGATAGTTAAATCTTTAATTAGATTTGAATGGGAAATGGTAATTAACTTTACCGATAACATCGTGGTGTTAGATACGAAGTATTACCAGTTTTGCTCTATGGGATGAATAGGTTGGGATTGGGAAATAAAATAAATAATTACTTCGGTGTGGTTAGCTAATCCCGGCTAGTTTGGAAAACCATAATATGGTTTGAAATGATATCCAAAGGAAGATTAAAGAATAAATTTAGAAGAATTTATCTTTGATAAAATTAATGGGAACACTTCCCTAAGAATGTGAATAAAGAATATTCTGAATTGGAATGAGGCGTATGTTGTGTTTGTGTAACATTTGTTTATTATATACGCGGGTCATTCGGAAAGGCCGGGTTTATACCCATTCTGAATAACCGATTCGGCGATAAGTCGAAGATGAAGACGGTGGTTGAAGACCGGAAGTCTTCATATCGTTTGGGTGATTACTGATGATCTTGATTGGGCTGTACACCCAAGATGAGGGAATCAGTTGGTGATCGTCTAGACGTACTTGGAGATCGATGGATATGCGAGGAAAGTGCCTCCGGTTTCGTTCAGACCCAGAACGAACTAGTAAATGGACTGTGTGTCTGTCATTGGATTTTATTCTGTGTTGATTGATCTCTATTAAATATACATCTGTTTGGCGGCGGAGAATTTATTCTCTTGCTTAACGCCCTTCTCTGAGACGTACGAGCTCAGAGGTTGTATATCGATGGATATCAGTCGCATGGAGTGAATTTCCTGTGTGGCACGCCTAAATGTTAAATGATCAAGGCTTCTGTTGAAAAGCAAAGTCTTGTGGTTGATGATCAAAGCACAGCCTGCGTGGCATAGCTTTGTGTATAGCGTGAATTCGTGAGCCTCACACCTCGGTATGAGTCAAAAACGAGATACGGACCGTTGGTAGAAAACGATGTTTTTTTCTAGCTAGTGGTGGTGTCAGTGCTTAAACTGGCTGACATTTATATATACTTTTCACCTGTGTGGTTGTTGGAATGCGAGGCGCCTCGGATGTAGGTCTGTTAGGACCGGGAAACGTGTGTTCAGGAATAACTAATCCTCCAAAGTTAGGTGAGGACCGGCCCAACCGATTCCAAGGATCATAGTGGGGTCTTGAGACATTTGCTAGAGTGTCTCGAACGGAGAGGAGCTTGCCCCTTGCCTCGACTCATGACGGAAATCCAATTTCCAATATGTGACTTGCGGTTTTATTTGTAGAGCCTAGTATGGCGACATGATATATGGTACCCATGCCGTCTATGATTGATATTTATGATTGAAACTGTTCTGAAACTATACACCTATAATAGTATCAAGTGATTTGTTTAAACGTACCAAGCATGTTTGGCTATTATAAGGGAAAACCCTATCCTCCGGCTTGCGTTGCATCGTGTGATGGGATCTGGGTCTTATAATAGCTTCATTTTTCCAAAAAGCATTGCGTTATTTTGCTATATGCACAAGTATTCTTGGGAGGAAACCCGTTCCTTGTTATACGGCGTGGTCCCTTGATTTACCGAACTTTAAAATAAAGATTAATAACTGTTTTAGTTCTCACACCAGTCACATGACTGACCTGGAGTTTATTGTTTTAACCTAAACTCTGGGTGCCCTTATTTTCGATATGGGCAGCTAGTAGCTTTGGTTTTGTAGATCTATTTTCACAGGATTCTGATTTACAGCTGGAACGATGCTCGGAAAGCTCTGTATCCATGTATTACTTTCTATTGTGTTTTGTATTATTTTTCCGCTGCTATGTAATTTATTGTAATCTCTGATATTTATCGAATGTATATTTATTCATACTCTGTACATTCTTGTATTCTGATGGAATTGTTGTAATATACAATGAAATGTTCTTCTGTTTGCGTTCCATTTTGTCGTGTTCTCAAAACGATCAGGGGTTTCGAAAGGTCTTGGTTAGTTTAACAATCGATTCGGATCGAGCGAAATTCCTTACCGTTACAGTTGGCCTCAGAGCTTTGGTTTATATAGCTCGAGAACAAGACACATTAGAACCAAACGAAAGAATTCATCAGATATTGGATTAGTAATATCCAATTAGAATGACTCTTTAGAGATAGGATCAGTAGTATCCTAGAACGAGTGTGAAGAGTATATTTTTCAAATGAAAACAATATTGTTTTGAAGATTTAAACCTTATTCAACGTATTTGAATATTTTATTTCTATTGATTTGGACAATCGAGTATATAAAGATTTCGTGTATACGCGTCATGAACGTATATTCGAAGTTTTAATATACTGGATGGATATAGAATCACATTCTAGACACCCGGGGATGATTTTGATGATGGTGCATCATCATCAGTATTCATATTTGAGTTTCGAAAGTGAGATATCTATATATTTCCATTAGACTGGTGTGAGAACCGAAACTATATAGATTATTTGTTGTGATTTGGCGTCAAAAACATGATTTCCTGTATATATATATATATCAAATTATGAATTTGAAACGTTAATTCACTAATTGATTGATGGTTGTGTTGTTTGTTTATTTGTTTGAAATTTTGAACCATTACGCCTAATAGAATCAAATATTGAAATATATTGAAAATTATTTGCAATTGCATGCATGTACATATATATGTGTGAACATGTCATAGCAAGGAGGCTAGAGCAGAGAATAAAATTGTTTGCCCGACAAATAAGTACATGTTTACCATAACTTACTGTTTTGTTTGGGTGATGATGATTTTATGAGCCGATTGGCTAGCCGCTTGGCTTTTTCTTTTTCTTTTTGATTGAAGAAGGCCATGGGAGACTATATGAAATATCCCAAAGTCCCCGGTGCAGGGGAGGTTATGGCGAAATTTTTCGAAAATTTAGGGTGTTAGCCAAATTTTTGAAAAATTTGAAAAGTTCTTAGAAACTGAAAAGTTGAAGAACTTAAGCCGTAGGGAAAATAATGGAAGTTGAGTTGAGTAGTTAAACAACTTTCGACTTCATTCCTTTTCGGGGACGAAAAGTTTTAAGTGGGGGAGATTGTAACAACCCGAAAAATGCGAGCCAATTAAAATTTTTTATTTTGGCAATTTTAGTGAATTTTGAATATTTAAAATGAATTATTTTATATAATATCGACGAGAAATTTATTTTGAATAGAATTCGAATGTATATATTTATAAAGATCTTCGTTAGAATATAAATAATTATTTATAATTATAAAAGGAATTGAAAATGGCGCGGTAGTTCGATTTCAAATTTCAATTGAATGTACCGGGTGCAAAATAAACCGAATTTTAGTGAAACCAAAAATATTAGAATCTATTTGATAATATCTTTCCAACGAATCCGAAAAATCAAAATTTCATAGCGGGGGTCAAAAGATATGTCCAGTTGAAAATTCAGAATAGTCGCTATGGAATTTCGGTCCTTAAAAATGGGAATTTTGCAAACAACCTCGGATTTCGACGAAACCACTTTTGTTGGATCCGCGATGTCATGTTATTGCTAGATTCCAAAATTCATAATTTTTCGAATCAATATGTGAGCGTAGCGAAGGAAAATGCGTTTGACCAGTTTTAGTTGATTTTAATCGATTGGAAAATGGCCATTTTTAAAATGGTCTCGGAATTTGACGAAATTAGTTTTGTTAGGACCGTATCGTCAATACGAAGCTAGAAAATATTTTTCTGGAATTTTGCTAGTTTGTATGCGGCCCCGGTAAATTGAAATGCGCGTTCAAATTCAATATATAGAGTTATATGTTGATTTTGACCGAAACTGATCGAAATGGTCAAATCAGCTTACGATACATATCCCATTGTGTTCGGAATGGGGGTAAAACGCTAAGGACGACAGGCGGTGGGTCCTGGTTCGAGGTCGAAATAAAAAGTACATTTTTGAAATTAAATAAAAAAAACCTCTCCTATCTCTCTCACTTACTCTCTCAGCCCCCCCCCCCCCCCCCCCGGTTTACTTTTTCGATCGAATGAAAAAAAAAAAGAGAACGGAGGAAGCGCCTCTGAATGGAGGAGCTCGACGCCCCCCCTAGAGCCGCCGCCTCCACCTTCTTCTTCTTCCTCCGCGCGCTTCACTCTCCTCCATTCCCTCCTCGAAAATCACGTGAAACCCACTCCCACTCCCCCTCCCCCGTTGGCCTTCCGCCGCGGCCAAGGCGAGGCGCCACCGCCTCTGATCCCCCTCCTCCACTCGCTGGCGCCCTCCCCTTGCCTCTCTCCCCTCCTCAATTGAAACCGCACCCGAACCCCCCTCCGCCTGCACCACAGACCCGAGCGCCCTCCTAGATTCGAAAAGGTGATTTTACTCTATTTTATTTTATTTATTCAGTCTAAAAAGATTTTAGTGATTAAATAAAATCGGTTTTATATATAGTGTGACGTTGTAGGAGGGTAAAAATATAATTTTTAATCTTTTAGAAGGTTAAAAATATAATTTTTATAGGGTAGAGATAATAAAAATGTAATTTTTATTATAGTAGAAGGTTAAAGATATAATTTTTATAAAGTAGAAGTATTAAGAATATGATTTTTATATAATAAAGAATATAAAAATATTATCTTTATATATGTAGCGAAATAAAAAGTCTGATTTTTATTATATATACGTTGAAATAAAAATGTGATTTTTATAGTGATGAAACGAAAAGGCAAAATCTTTATATTTGAAAAGGCGAAATCTTTATATTTGAAAAGGCAAAATCTTTATATAGAGAATAGCGTGATAAAAATATAATCTTTATTATATGAACATCGTTGTAGAAATAGAATTTTTAGCTATATAGTAGCGATGTAAAAATAGAATTTTTATCTATATAGTAGCGATGTAAAAATAGAATTTTTATCTATATAGTAGCGATGGAAAAATAGAATTTTTATCCATATGGAGTGATTATAAAAATATGATTTTTATATACATAGCAACAATATAAAAATGTGATTTTTATATATGTAGGGGCTGTGGGTAACGAAAGTGACAAAAGGCGGGAACAGCGATGACTTCTACATAAGAAGAGTCGTGGCGTTTGGATTAGCTAGTCGGTGAGAACTTCTCACTTTAAATCTTCTTTTCTAGTTAAAAATATATACTAGGATGCCGACGGTGCTTAGCAGCACCCGACACCCGTCGTCCACAGACCATGGGCGGCTTGTATGCTTGTTTGATGTATTGTGAAATTTGTTTGTGATGTTGATGTGAAATAGATAATAAAATATATTCATGAGTTGAAATAAATATTTTATCGTTAAAAATATAATTTTTAACGTGAATGTGAATAAAATAAATATTCATTTACAAGCTGGACGGTTTGTTTATGTACACCCATTTGAAGGATATTGATTGGGACGATAAATTTTACACATCGCCCAACTGCACAAATAATATTCAGTGTTTGTGGATTGAAACCCCACACGGGTGTTGGGATGATATTTGGTGTACACTAATCCCAATAATTAATTGTATGTCGATCGATTGGTCGACAGGCTGTGTAAGCGTTAATTATTTATATTTAATGCTTATGCAGTAGTGTGGTGCACTTTGGATGATGGTTGATTGTTGATCGTTTCTATTATATACATGTGTTGTATGGAATCCATATAATTAATGTTATATGGTAATTGATTGGGCCTCATTCCAATTGGAAAAATAAAGAATATTAGGATATAAAAATAGTCATGTGTTGGCGACGCCCATGTGTTGAGAATATTCATGTGTTGAAACTATTCATGTGTTGAGTAAAATATTTTAATAATAAAATTTACGTCTTTATTATATTTAAAATCAGAATCTACTTTACGGTTGGAGTCTGATTAAAAATCAAACGATAGATACAATAATTTTATAAAATATATTACATAACAAAAATAGTCATGTGTTGACAGTACTCGTGTGTTGAGATTAGTCAGGTGTTGAAAGAAATATAGATTCATGTGTTGAATAGAATAAATATTCATTTGTTGAACATAATAATGAATTTATTGAAATATATACAGCCGTTTGATTAGAGTTGCGCTATTTTGACCTGAACGATATTTATATCGATTATATTCGTTTTTATAATGAATATAGAAAAGAAAGTAATTTCAAAATATAACGTTTTGAAAATATTATCATTTATATAGAAATGATATGAAATATTCAATTTTGATTTGAAATGGAATATAGAGTTGAAAAGGTTTTGAAAACGAATTTAAAACAATTTATAAAATATGTTATAAAAGGAAATCGACGAAATATATAATATATATATTATATATATAATGGCCTGAATAGAATGCGCCGCGCCGCGGCAGTTCGTGAATTTCGACCATTGACTTCGAATTGACGTTGCGGGAGATCCGACCGTCGGATTCTCCTAAAACCCGAACCGTTGGGTTCGTATCGAAAAGAGCTTTCTAACGAATATTTGAAATTAGAAATCTAACGGTTGATTGCGAATTATGTCCAAATCAAATTAGGAAAAGGTCGCTGTAAGTGCAGTTCGATGGCCGTTGATGGAAATCGACTGTACGGGCCTTGATAAAATTATTAAAGATATTAATAATTTGTGTAAAATCATAATATGTGAATTGGAAAGAAGTGGGGTGAAAAATTCCACATTTGAAAAGATAAAAAGAGATTTTTATCAAAATGAACTAGTTTTGAACTAGAATTAAAATCAATTTATTTTTGAAATAAATAAATTGAATTTGAATTGGTTTTGAAAATAACCAGAATTTCCGATATATATAAAAAAAGTGGAAGTGGATTTGAATCGAAATTGTCTTTGGAATATTTCGATGTTGGATTCCGTGATTATACAGATATTGTTATGGGAATTTGAAAGATATAATTATATCGTTATTTCCAATACGATATTTGTTGGTTTCAGAATTTGATATTGAATATAAGCCGGTATATTTTCTATTTAGAGCCTTGTGTTTAATATCAAATTAGTTTTTGGGTTTATCGTGAATCGTGTTTTAGGTGACATTGGTTCTTTAACCCAGTTAAAGACAGGATATTGATTTTTGAGAAGATTAAAACAAAGTGGAGTTTTAATGAATCTTTAATTAAATTGAAATGTGAATTGATAATTTAAATTATCAAATCTGAAAAATGATCGAGAATGGAGTATTACCAGTTTTGCTCCAAAGCGATAGTTAAATCTTTAATTAGATTTGAACGGGAAATGGTAATTAACTTTACCGATAACACTGTGGTGTTAGATACGGAGTATTACCAGTTTTGCTCCATGGGATGAATAGGTTGGGATTAGGAAATAAAATAAATAATTACTTCGGTGTGGTTCGCTAATACCGACTAGTTTGGAAAACCATAATATGGTTTGAAATGATATCCAAAGGAAGATTAAAGAATAAATTTAGAAGAATTTATCATTGATAAAATTAATGGGAACACTTCCCTAAGAATGTGAATGAAGAATATTCTGAATTGGAATGAGGCGTATGTTGTGTTTGTGTAACATTTGTTTATTATATACATGGGTTATTCGGAAAGGCCGGGTTTATACCCATTCTGAATAACCGATTCGGCGATAAGTCGAAGATGAAGACGGTGGTTGAAAACCGGAAGTCTTCACATCGTTTGGGTGATTACTGATAATCTTGATTGGGCTGTACGCTCAAGATGAGGGAATCGGTTGGTGATCGTCCAAACGTACTTGGAGATCGATGGATATGCGAGGAAAGTGCCTCTGGTTTCGTTCAGACCCAGAACGAACTAGTAAATGGACTGTGTGTCTGACATTGGATTTTATTCTGTGTTGATTGATCTCTATTAAATATACATCTGTTTGGCGGCGGAGAATTTATTCTCTTGCTTAACGCCCTTCTCTGAGACGTACGAGCTCAGAGATTGTATATCGATGGACATCAGTCGCATGGAGTGAATTGCCTGTGTGACACGCCTAAGTGGCAAATGATCAAGGCTTCTGTTGAAAAGCAAAGTCTTGTGGTTGATGATCAAAGCACAGCCTGCGTGGCATAGCTTTGTGTATAGCGTGAATTCGCGAGCCTCACACATTGGTATGAGTCAAAAACGGGATACGGACCGTTGGGAGAACACGACGTTTCTTTCTAGCTAGTGGTGGTGTCAGTGCTTAAACTGGCTGACATTTATATATACTTTTCACCTGTGTGGTTGTTGGAATGCGAGGCGCCTCGGATATAGGTCTATTATGACCGGGAAACGTGTGTTCAGGAATAACTAATCCTCCAAAGTTAGGTGAGGACCGGCCCAACCGATTCCAAGGATCATAGTGGGGTCCTGAGACATTTGCTAGAGTGTCTCGAACGGAGAGGAGCTTGCCCCTTTCCTCGACTCATGACGGAAATCCAATTTCCAATACGTGACTTGTGGTTTTATTTGTAGAGCCTAGTATTGCGACATGATATATGGTACCCATGCCGTTTATGATTGATATTTATGATTGAAATTGTTTTGAAACTATACACCTATAATAGTATCAAGTGATTTGTTTAAACGTACCAAGCATGTTTGACTATTATAAGGGAAACCCTATCATCCGGCTTTCGTTGCATTGTGTGATGGGATCTGGGTCTTATAATAGCTTCATTTTATCAAAAAGCATTGCGTTGTTTTGCTATATGCACAAGTATTCTTGGAAGGAAACCCGTTCCGTGTTATACGGCGTGGTCCCTTGATTAACCGAACTTTAAAATAAAGATTAATAAATGTTTTAGTTCTCACACCAGTCACATGACTGACCTGGAGTTTATTGTTTTAACCTAAACTCTGGGTGCCTTTATTTTCGACACGGATAGCTAGTAGTTTTGGTTTTACAGATCTATTTTCACAGGATCCTGATTTACAGCTGTAACGATGCTCGGAAAGCTCTGTATCCGTGTATTACTTTCCGTTGTGTTTTGTATTATTTTTCCGTTGCTATGTAATTTATTGTAATCTCTGATATTTATCGAATGTATATTTAATCATACTCTGTACATTCTTGTATTCTGATGGAATTGTTGTAATATACAATGAAATGTTCTTCTGTTTGCGTTCTATTTTGTCGTGTTCTCAAGATAATCCGGGCTTTCCTTACCGGGGAAGTTACGGGTCATCACAATTACGAACCATGTACATAAATTGCCCTCATGTTAAACCAGCTAAGTAGGTACATGTATTTATCATATGTAATTAAGTCGGCATCATGGTGTCAGTGGTGTAATCATGGTGCAGTCCTACCGATGGTTAAATCTGTTTGCTTCACAAGCTTGTGCTGAGTTGTAACATTTTTATGTTTACTTATGCTCCGTTCAGACTTAATCCACCCAGTGCCAGCTCCACACATTGGGTTGCTTTAGGCAGCATCCATAAAAAATGAGTCAAAAAAAGAGACATAGGGTGGCCCATACGCATAACAAGTGTAAAATGTGAAGAAAAAAAAAACTGGTATCAAAATAGCAAGCATGTTCTAAGCAAACCAACTTGTGGAATACATTAGCAAGGAGGATTAAAGTACATACCATAAACTAGACAAGCAAGCACACAACCACCAAGCTACCACCACTACCTGTAGCTGATTATATCAACCGTTGCTTATTTAAAATATTATTCATAATTATCGTACCTCCTCCTACCGTTGCCTGCCATCCGGAGGGTTGCCCTAGGTGGCAGGCTGGTCCCCGAGCCGGCTTTGGATCTACCCTTTCTTCCACTTGCTTGCTACATCTGTTAATATATTGTTTCATAGAAATAAGAAAATACAATTTGTAATCAAATAAGATGTAATGAAATATCTTATGAGGAATACCTATACTCATCTTCTTTGTTCTTCATACTCCAAATTTATATTGCTAGGAATATCAATCAATATAAGGTTCTATAGCATAAGACACCTCTTTACTATATGTACTTCACAAATCGGACCAACACATTACTTATCTAGTGGGTATATAATAAGGTAGGCATTGAAATAGACCTCATTATTGTTTATGCTAAGAACCACAATGCATTTATTTATCCTAGATACTACAGGGGATTTTAAGTATGTTCTAAAAAATAATGAACGAACATCCGACTTTACAGCAGATTTTTTTATTTTCAAAATTTTATCTTCTTCTAAAGAAATTCACATAATAACTACACTTTTACACATAGAGGTGGGCCAAATTTTAGTGTTCACAGGAAAATCCATAGGACCTTAGGCTCAAGTGAGCTAGTTGATGACCATGATGAAAAAAATGAAGACAATAAGATGGCAGCACCTGAAGGTCAAAGCAAGGGGAAGGTGCTGGCATATGTTGTAGCATAGAAATTGAAAAGTGTTCCAGATTTAGGACTTACCTCGTCCAATAACCATTACAAAAAATAAATCGTTCCAACGAATGTCATAATTCATTTGTCAAAATAAACCAATCTTTTTCCTTGCAAAATTTAGAAGGTTGCATTAAATGTTAGCTGAAAAGATAGACCAAACCAAGCAATAAGCATACAAGGTAAAATAAGACTGAATAACCGAAATGAGTGTTTAATTTTTTTTGTACAGTTATCAGTTTTATCATATAACATATACATACTATAATGGACGTGAATTCAGTTGATGTCAAGAAAGAGAGTAGAATGACAAAATAGTAATGAACTGTACAATCAATTTCTATGATAAAGATAACTAAATTAAGGCACGTTCTTCGTACATAGGCAGGTTGAGATAAAAGTGGTTGGTAGATTGTTAAGAATTGTTAGTTTGCTCTTTTGTTAGTTCATCAAATTTTCTCTTCCCTTCTCAATATTCATATCAACTTCTATTTTCTATTTAAACCAAAATTTATGCCTTTTGCAGCATATCATACTAGTACTACTGTGCAATGGTAAGATTTGCGTTTTTTCATGAAAAAAGACCAGTTGAAGGGAATGTCTCTTCAAACAATAATCAGCTGGGTCGATGATTCAAAAACTATCTGACTATCTCATTTTCACATCAATGAGAAACCAACTGACTATCTTACAGTTAAATAGAGATAAAAGAACATTTAAAAATAATAATACAATAATCATTCATCTTTAACGTAAGGGGACATTCACAAAAAAAAAAAAAAGGAAATATCACATGTTACACAAGTTTTTGGAAAAGACTTCAAAATATTCAGAAATAAATCTTATTCTTTTGAATTGTTTTTAACAGCTTTGGAATCTCGAAATACTTATCATGGTGAATTTGCCGACAAAAATAGTTTTAAATAGTTGGGATTTGAAATCTTTTGAATTTTTTGGATTCTTTTGTGGAAGTTGAAATATATTGTGAATGTTTGAAGAAAGTAAAATTTTAAATCTGTTAGTGATTTTTTCATCCTGAAATATTTTTAAAACGTCTCGTACTAAAGACATTCTGCATTCTGCATGTGAAAGGATAGCACACTTATGTTTATTATTGTTAGTAGTTGTAGCTTTGATACCACTTGTTAGTAGTTGTTGTAGTGGAAAATAGTTGAATAGTTGAAATAGTTGAAAATGGAGAAAATGTTTTGTAATGGAAGAATTTTATTTCTTGAAGTTTTTGGTACAAGCTTTAGAACATAGTTGTAGTACTTGTTGTAGCACATGGATATAATGTGTCTCTTCTAATATTTATAGGCACACCAAACTAATTATTTTTTATTAGAATATTCTAGATACAACACTCTAGATAAAACAAGAAATACTTATTTAATAATACATAAAGCAATTTGTTAATCTCTTGAGAATTCTAGAAATTTATATTATCTTCATACTTTAGAATTCTCTAGAAATTTGTTGCATCTTCAACATTCTTTAGAATTCTCTAGAAATTTGCAGCACTTTCAACACTCCTCCTTGATGCAAATTTCGGATACTCCAAGCATAGTTTGAAGTTTCTCAAATCTTGTTCTTGGCATTGGCTTTGTAAAGATGTTTGCAACTTGATCCTTTGTCCTACAGTACTTGTGCTCTTTCGTGTTGCTATCCAATCTTTATATTTTACATGTTTCGGTAAAAGTAGAGATATTATCTGGATTTTCTTTTTTGTCTTCTTCTTTGGTGGGGACATCAACTTACCATGCAGTGCACGCCTATGCACTGTACATTTTCTAGCTATACCTGGTGCATATGAGAACCAGGTAGAGCTACGCATCGGAGATCTCACTATGTCTTCCCAATTTCTTTTTTCTTTTTTCCAAGCATCCATCATTTTCCATAACGTTGTATTGTGTTTTGCACCAATTGAGAAACTTATTTCCTCCGTTGCAGTTTTAGGACTGTCTTGTCTTGTTTTAAAATCAATTTCTTCTTTGATCTCTACTGTTGTCTCATGAACATAACCTGCAATATTCTTGATTGCAGTCACTTGCATTTCTTCAACAGTTATTTTTCCTTTAGCATGTGCTTCTTCTTCTTCGTTGTTTTGCACTGCTCTTTTTTCAACAGGATCCGTAGCTTTTGCAAGTATACTTTCTTCTTTGTCGAATTTCTTCTCCTCTTCTACTCCCAACTTTTCAGCTTCAATATCACTCTCCAGTTCACTATTCTCCTTGTTTTCTTCTATTATAGTTGTATCATTCTTTCCATATATTTTTTTCAATACATTCCATGAATCTTTTGCAGTATATTCCCCAATAATATGATTCCATGCTACTTCATCAACGTTCTGACCCATCATCACACGAGCTTGAAGATCTTTCCGTCTCAAACTTGTAAATGATTCTTTTTCTTCCTCGGTCATATCTTTGATATTTTTTGGCCATTCATAGCCACTTTCAACGACCTCCCATAATCCTTTAGAAATCAATTCTTCTTTCTTTTTGTTACTCCATTCTTTAAAGTTTTCTGTTGTAAGAACAAACGACGACGAAAAAAATAGTAGAAATGACATAGCTTATAATGCTTGGAATTTTTTTTTTCCGCCCAGTATGCGAACGAACGAAGATCCGATACCACTTGTTAGTAGTTGTAGCTTTGATACCACTTGTTAGTAGTTGTTGTAGTGGAAAATAGTTGAATAGTTGAAATAGTTGAAAATGGAGAAAATGTTTTGTAATGGAAGAATTTTATTTCTTGAAGTTTTTGGTACAAGCTTTAGAACATAGTTGTAGTACTTGTTGTAGCACATGGATATAATGTGTCTCTTCTAATATTTATAGGCACACCAAACTAATTATTTTTTATTAGAATATTCTAGATACAACACTCTAGATAAAACAAGAAATACTTATTTAATAATACATAAAGCAATTTGTTAATCTCTTGAGAATTCTAGAAATTTATATTATCTTCATACTTTAGAATTCTCTAGAAATTTGTTGCATCTTCAACATTCTTTAGAATTCTCTAGAAATTTGCAGCACTTTCAACAATTATCAAACAACAACCATTTATAAACATGAAGTACAAGATGAAGCAACATCTTGAAGCTCCCCAGCCTCACGTCTTTTCTCCTCTCTCCATCATCTTCCAATTCTCAAACTCAGTACAGTTCTCAAGACAGTCAAAGCTTAATCATGAAACTGGCCAATTGCTTATTCACTAGGTTAGCAACATACAATCCGATGGTAAGATGGTTGCCACGTAAAAGGAGGCACAGACCAAAGCAAACATAAAGGACTGTAAAATAACATCAATATTTTTATTTACTAGGCTCAAAAATGGGAAATATGTAGTACATCATAAATTCAAAGTGTAGAATCAGCATAGATAATAGAACATTCAGTCCAATAGCATTTATACTTCTTCTCCACATATGGCCTTGCTATGCTATAAATATGAACTCTTATTCAAATGTAGACTCTATAAGAATCAGCATAGGTTAGCAACATCCACTCATTCTATAAATATGAACTCTTATTCAAATGTAGACTCTATAAGAATATTAAATACAGTGGCCTTACTATGCTATAGGGCCTTAACCAAAGCAACACAAATGATAAATTCCATGTCAAACGTTTAAACCCATCAGATGTCACGTCCCTATAAACATTAAATAATGTCATTTATTTTCAAGTCCGTCTCACTCAAAAATTACTCGCGGCCTGTAATCTCGGCCCAATTCAACAACGCACATGCTAGTTCCTATACTCGTGGTTTTGAGCTTCAGAAAATGAATACCCATCCTTTGTTAAATAATGACTAGACCATATGTTTGGGACCTACCAGCCTAATAGTCCAAGCCCTTCCATGCATGTTTAGTACTTCACACCCAGCCCCATCTACTTGCATCACCATATTATCTTCATCACAAATCACCTAATCAGCAGGCCTTGTCACCACTGACAAAGCGTAAGTTGAATACGGTGATGACAAAATCTGCTAATGAACAACCAAGATGTTAATGACTTATAGACTTCCTATCAGCACAACTGTGGAAAAAAAACCGATGCTAGTGACTTACAAAATAAACATTTATAATGCATAATTTTTCAAATATTTGTTGAACGAATGAATATAGATATATTTTCATATTAACAAGCATGTTTTGTAAATGTTTTCAAGAATACATTCTTATTAGTATATTTGCAAAATAAATAAATATAACTACATCCTCCAAAAACAATAAAGACCTTTTTGCACGCACTTGCAAAATCAATAAATTATGCATATATTAGCATAAAATGGAATTAACTCGAGTAGAATTAAGGCATTAGATGAATCAAACATGGAAGGATTAACTTGCAATATGAAAGTAAATTGAGTACTAATCTGTTGGGTGTTTGTGGTTGTGTTTGTTATATCAAATATAATTTATGCGGTTATCTCTACTATGTTAAAAACCAACAATTAAAAAAGGATCTTATAATATAAAATCAAGAAAGAGCAATTAGCTTAGTGAAAATTAGAATTATGTTTCCAATTTCTTTACGTGCTTCTGTTTAGGAGCTGTTAGGAATGGTTATCCAGAGTTGACCTGCTACGTCAAATCCTCGTCCTAGATCTGAATAACCGAAGTAATCAAATTCAACTTTTGGGTATACAAATACTACCTTAAATGTTTTGACTAGATCGATGACCGACGCCGAACAGAAGAAGTTCACTATGACTGAGGAAGTAGATGGATGCTCGGTATCAATCAACGATTCGAAGTGGAGTTTGAATAATTTTGATGAATGGACAACCTCTAGAGATTTTGTGGATTAGGGCTTTGGATAGGAAAAATGTTAATTAAATTAATTGCGGCCGTATAAAAATAAGGTGTGCTTAATAGATTATTAGCTTGTAGGCCACGGAGAACGGTTATTTCTCCGCTCAAACAATTATCCCAAAAATAAATAAAAATAAAATGAAACCCTTAAATACGGATAGAAACACTTAAATATTGTACTAAGGCAAGAAACATAACATAAGTGTTTCAAATCAAGAAATTGCCATGTTTCTAATTTAACTATTTGGTGTAGTGATTGTTTGTAAATATTGCTTGGATTGGTTTGCTTGGATTCAAAACTTGTATGAATACGGAGTGATACACTTGTAAATATTAAACACTTGAATCGATTATTTTGTTTTATTAAGTCATGAATTTAAGAGGAGCAACTTACTTTAGTATAGAATCATAGGATATGTATAGATAGATATAGGATTTAGGGGGAGTATATTTAGAATTTCTTTTTGATTGATGACAAAGGGGGAGAAATTATAAAATACGGTTTAGTTAGTCTTAGTTTAAGGGGGGTATGTAGAATTCATGATGACAGGAGGGGTACTAGAAGGATCGGAATCAATAGGTACGTACAGGTATGAATATTTTATAAATTAAGGTTGTCATCATCAAAAAGAGGGAGATTGTTGGAAAATGGAGTTTTGATGAGAACAACCTTATTTCAATTATCATTATTAATTGTTTATAACATATATACTAACATCTCTGTCTAGAATATATATATATATATATATATATATGCAGGATTTTTATACAGGACTTAAATAATGAAGACTGTACAGTTTTAGAGTTTTAAGAGATTCAGAATTCTGAGGAGATTCTAGACCCATGAGTTATCAAGTTTTCAAATGTTTAAGAGTTCAAGACAAATATAGTAATAAAGTCTAGTTTATATGTAAGACTCTGAATAGCACTCCATGTTCAAATTCTGTTTTTCAAATTATGATTTTCAAAAATTCAAATTCTAATTTCAAATTGTTTTTCCATCTTACTTATGATTTCAAATATGAGTTTTAAGTTTAATATATAAGTTTATATAAGTTTATATAGTTATATAGTTTGATAATCTTATGGTTTTATATTTTTAAACTTTATAATTTTATAAATATGTTTATATAATGGATTATTATGATTTTATACTTTAGAATACACGTTTATATCACTTAGTTTTGATTCAAGAATTTCCAAAATAATATATATAATTAAACACTTGAAAAGTTCAAAATTCAAATTTTCAACATACATATGTCGACATGCATGGGAGCCTATGTCGACATATAACTGTCAGAAATTCAATTTTCAAAGGAAGTGTCTTTTCACTATTTGTAACGTTCCAGAGGTGTTATAACCTTTCAAATCTTATAAATAGGGGTTGATTTCGAATTTTTTGATATATCTTCTTCTCCATCTTCACCCCTCTTCATCCCACCATTAATATTTCATATTTTATTGATTTCTACACTTCTACTTTGCCGATTTCTACTCTAATTATATAAAACTTCTTCTTTTTTCACTCTCTATCCACTACTCTTTGAATTGAAGTACTATTGAAGAGTTATAGGGTTGTTGTAATCATTTGGGAAGTGTTTAAGAAAGGGTGTGTTCCTTGTAGTCCGAAATCAAGGAAAGGGAGCGGTGTTAACCTTGTAGCCGTAGAATCAAGGGTGTTTGGAGCGGTGCTAACCTTGTAGCCACGAAATCAAGGAGATTGTACTCGGATAGTGATATTAATAAAACTCTGCACAATTCAGCATTACGTGGGACTGGACGTAGGAGTAATTTGAACCAACGTAAAATCCGGCGTGTTCTTTCCTTTTCTGCATTTAATATTTATATGTTTCTGTGTTTGTGTTTGATTCTGTGTTCTGTGATCATCTTTGTTGTGTATGGTTCATATAGTAGATCATTTAAGTTTAAGATTTTCATAAACTCCTTATAAACACTATTCACTCCCCCTCTAATGTTAGTCTTTCCTTAAGATCCGCATTCCGCGTTCCCTAACAAGGAGATCTTCCAAAACTCGGTTAACCCTCTCGGTTTAACCATCAGTCTAGGTATGATAAGTCGTACTCATACACAACTAGGTTCCCAAAGTCTCTTGCAAATTCTTCCAAAATCCACTTGTGAATAATGGATCTCGATCACCCACTATGATCTTAGGGATACCATGGAATCGAAGTATCCATTTTATATAAAGCTCAGCCAACTACGATGCTATCCTAGCTGGCTTGACAGGAATAAACCTTGCACTTTTGGTCACATGATCCACGATGACCCAAATTTCTTCGTTTCCTACCATGGTTCTAGGTAGTCCATTAATTAAATCCATCGATATCTTTTCCCACTTCCACGTAGGAACTTCCAATGGCTTAAGCAATCCACTCGGCTTCTTTTGTTTAGCTTTCACTAAATGACATTTCATGCACTTGGAAATAACTTTCCAACATCCCGCTTCATACCTTACCAGCAGTAAGCTCGCTTCATGTCATGATACATCTTATTACCAACAGGATGAATTGTCAACTTCAAGTGATGACATTGCCTTAGAACCTCATCTCTCAGTTCGTCGATATCAGGAACAACCAGTCGTCGTTGTTTTTGAAGCCAACCCTCTCGATCGACCTCGAACTCTTTATTCTTTTGTTTCCAACTTCTGGATAATCTCGATAAGCTTCGCATCACGCTTTTGGCTCTTGTTAATCCTTTCGATAAGAGTAGGAATTATCGATAAGCTTGCCAATATATCAGGTTCCAACTCACAGTGTGGTCTGAAATCAAATCCTGCCAAGTACTCGAAGCTTTTCCATTATGAAAACATCGCTCCCAAACTTGCGTGTCTTCGACTCAACGCATCTGTCATTGCGTTACCATAACGAGGAGTGCAGGCTATGCCAAAATCATATGATGCCAGAAACTCTAACTACCTTTGCTGCCGAAGATTCAAATCCTTTTGGAAGAAAAGATATTTCTACGACTT
The DNA here is from genome assembly GCA_030737875.1 of Allium sativum. Lineage (NCBI taxonomy): Eukaryota > Viridiplantae > Streptophyta > Magnoliopsida > Asparagales > Amaryllidaceae > Allium > Allium sativum. The sequence goes on along the minus strand of CM060913.1, from coordinate 412,376,052 downwards.
GTGATCCGTAAACAACTTGAACCGAACTCTTAACAGGTAATGTCTCCACATCTTCAAAGCAAACACGATCTCTGCCAACTTTAAATCATGAGTTGAGTAATTCCTTTCATGCAGCTTCAGCTGTCGAATCGCGTAGGCCACAACCTTATCCTTCTGCATAAGCACTTCTCCAAGTCCCGTACCACATGCATCAATGTATACCTCCATCTCTTCATTCCCATTCAGAATCGTCAACAAGGGAGCACTCGTCAGTCTCTCATTCAGGATTTTGAAAGCTTTCTCACACATCACATCCCATGTGAACACTTGGTTCTACTTCATCCTCCTATTAATGGTGCATCTTTCTTGAAGAAATCTTTTATAAAACAGAGATAATATCCCGCCAACCCAAGGAAACTTCTCACGTCCATTACATTCTTAGGCATGTCCCAGTCCTGGATTGTTGCCACCTATCGGAGTCAACCGCTATCCCATTTCCAGAAACAACATGGCCTAAGAACCTCACTTCACTCTTCCAGAAGTGACACTTCGAAAACATAGCCCTTAGCTGATGCCTTCGCAAGATTTCCAAAACAACTCGCAAGTGCACCTTATGCTCTTCCTCATTCCTGGAGAAAACCAGAATATCATCCACAAACACTTGCACAAACTTATTCAACTAATCTCTGAAAACCTTATTCATAAGATCCACGAAATATGTTGGCATGTTAGTCAACCCAAATGGCATCACTAACCATTCGAAGAATCCACATGGTGTCCTAAAAGCAGTCTTCGGCACACTATCCTTCGCCGCCCTTAACTGGTGGAATCTCGTTGCCAAATCCATCTGAGAAAACACTTTGGCTTCATGAAGATGATCGAACAAGTCATCTATTCTCGGCAATGGATACCTATTTTTTGTGGTCACCTTGTTCAGCTCACGATAATCCACACACAATCTTAAAAATCCATCAGCCTTGGTTGCAAACATAACCGGTGCACCCCATTCGGATACACTTCCCCGAATGAATCCTTTTCCCAATAGGTCACAAACATGCACCTCTAACTCTCGTTGTTCCTTAGGCGCCATCTGCCTAAGAGGCATAACGATAGGTCTAACACCCTCGACCAAATTGATTCTATGCGGCGGCAAACCTTTGACTTCTTCATAGACATCCTCAAACTCATTAGCGATCAACATAGATGACAAGTCTTTATGTGGAATCACAAGCCGATATAAATAGCTCACAAAGACACCATCTTTGGGCTTACATTGAATCAAAACCCTTCACCCTTCCATATCCTCGACTCTCACCTCAAGCTTCTCGCAGTTCACTCTTACCACATACCTCTTGAGCCAATCCATGCCCAAGATAACCCCAAAACCAGCGAAGTTCAAAACAAAGCAATCACACATAAAGGAGAAACCATGACTCGATAACACTAGACCACGACTAAGCATACAAAGGTTGTACGAACCCCCAACTGGATTAGTCACAACCAAAGTCCTTCTCAAATCTCGGGTTCCAAACCCAAGCATTACATAAGCTCATTACAAATGAAAGAATGTGATGCATCAGTATCAAACAACACACGAAATGAAACACCACTAATGGAAAGAGTACCTTGGACGATGACGCCATTCCCTTTCTCCTCTGCACTAGGAGCCCTTGAAGATGATGACACAGCTTCCAAATCACTACACCTTTACAATCTTCTTTCCCTTAGATGATTCCGGAAAATCTTTCTTATAATGCTCAGGTTCCCCACACTTGAAGCACTTCTTCTCAGCTTTAGGATTCTTGCATTCATTAGAAAAATGGCCCTTCTGTTGGCAGTTATAGCAAATCACCTCACTTTTAGGATTTTTCATGCTAACTTTCCTTTCTGCTGTTGCTGCTTCCTCATATTATTATTATTATTATTATTATTATTATTATTACCACCCTGCTATGGTTATGGGGCTTCCTTGGCTGTAGCAACAACTTCTTTTTCTTTAGGAAACAAGCTTTCATGTCTTACAACTTTTTCCACTCTCGTCTCATACGGGTCATCCAGATGATCTACTAATGACCTCCCAATATAGGTATCCAAACCCATCACAAACTTCTCATTATCCTAGTAAGGAGAGTCAATATACGAATGTGCATACTTGGGTAAGGCCTCAAAATCAAAAATGTATTCTAGCACTATTCAACCATTCTGTTTCAGCTCCACAAACTTCTTGAACAAGACAGACTTCTGAGCTGTAGAAATAAACTTTATCTCGAACTTAACTTGGAATTTCCCCCATGTTATCTCATCCTCCGGAGTCTTAAGAGTAACGGAGTTCCACCAATCCATGGCTTGACCTTGCAATTGCCTCGATGCAAGCTTCCTCTTAATTACAACGTCTATACCCAAGTCTCTAAAAAATCCTTACACAAGCATCCAACCACGTCTGAAACTCTTCAGTTGGCTCTGTCCCCTTGAAAGGTTTTCCTCCCAGATATATAAAGTCCTTTCATAGTTTCACGAAGTCCACAGCTCTAGGAACCTTCCCTCGAACTTGTATGTCTATCGCGGATGATCCTAGAGCGGGTACCCTTCTCATGAATGCTTCCATCATAGCCTCAAACATGGCTAAGTAATCAGGTGTACCATCATAACCCGTTCTAAGGACAGTATCCAAACCAACAGCGTGTCTCGTTGTTCGATGACTCATTCTAAATCTGCATTATAGAATGATTAGCCACTTCCGAAAATTGCAATGGATTCAAACGTTATGACACTATACACTCATATATAGTATACATCTATCATAAATCTACAAACATGTCTCTCATATGTACTTACGTCTTCAAACTTTGGCTAAAATCGATAACCAGAGCTTTGATACCAAATTTGATGACCGCCCACAACTCATGCACTAAACAAGGGAAAAATTGCACTGAAAGACGTGCCAGGTGGCTCTGGACGATCATCTGGGTAGACTAACAAAGCGGAACCTATCGTATAACTCACAGCACAGGAATAAAATATAATATAACATATACAACAGGCAATAATAGTGAAACATATTTGAGCAGAACTTGAACTTTCATAACAACTAGAAAGAATATCCATACATCCTTGGATTACAACATAAGTGTCTGTACAAATTGGCCTCAATACAACACTCAGAGAAATCATCAAACAGCGGAAAACAACAATACTAGATAGTAGAAAAGTAATACGTCAGCCTCCTGCTTGCCACCGCACAACAACATCATCCTCACTAAGACTAATCACCTGTAACCTGCTACTCAGTCTGCCCATCCAAAACTGGATGAACTACCCAAGGTAATAAGAGGGAAACATAAAACCCTGAGTCAGACAACAGTCTTAGTGAGCGATAAAACAACTATCTAACATCATCAACAAAGTATATGAGAAAAGGTATTAACCAACCAATCTACCAAAACACCCTAAAAGAACCCAACCTCGCCTTTCCCACATCTGATAGTGATAGCCTTTACAAACAAGCATCCGAAATAACTATACATTTATGGAAATCTGACAACTATTCAACCATGGCAATCAGAAGTAAACAGACAGTAGCAATCAAAGCAACTAGTTATATCTCACGTAAACCATCATAACCGACATCAACATCACTCAAGAACAAGCTCCAAAGGCCTAAACCAACATTAGACAAGCACCCAAGAAACTTCTCCTTCGACGTCAGATAATCTATGTGAGACGGTACAAGTAAAACAACCAACATTCACGACTCTGGTTATCACCGCCTATCCTGCTTTAAAACCATAGTTAATCGTATAACCGCCAACCTGCCATTTTTCAAGGGCTAATGGTAACCTCGGTTATAGCAAAAACTCCATATGACTTTCAATGATACGTATCTAGGCCTTTCGATGATACCCAGGGTCCTCGACCAGCAACCCTCCGGTCTTTTTGGTGCCCATATTATATCCTTGCTTTGAGCTCCCTAGAATCTATGATAATGGTAATCTCTTAGCCTTCAATAACCCTCGTCATCCAACCCGATGACAATTCATAGCTCAAGCAACCTTCTTGAGCCATCATTATCCATCAATTCATCACTTTGAGTCATCATCACATTCATTGCATTTCAACAATCAACGAACTCATCACAACTATTTGAATCTTCCAACTTGAATCCACTTCGAAGTCATAACCATCGTCGACCAAAAAACATATACTATTTGGTTGATATTCCCATTCATAGCATTTCCAGACTTCTCGCTATGGAAGCAAACCACAACGTTTATGCCCTCATTCACGGCGTTTTTAAACGTTGTCTCTTCCTCAGGTCGTTTACGACCTACCTTCACCAGGTCATACCACGACCTGACCTACCTGCCATGACCCGACTTCCATCGGCTTACCATCTCCAGACCCACGGCCTGACTTGGCCGACCCCTTCTAAAACACACGAACGACCTATCCTTCAGCAAGAAAACCGGTCCATCGAGCCTAGCATACGTGGCCCGCCATCAACGACTTAAGTACTCTTGACCTAACCTCCTTCTCACAACAGACGACCCGCCTTTCCTCTGGGCAAACCGACCCGACCCTCCTTCGAACGACCTGAAGGACTCCATCACTACAACAACTCGAAGAAGCCTCAACAACCGGCGACCTGAAGCTTTTCCAATGCCTTGAGGCTTCTTCAACGACCCGACTCCATTTATTGGAGAACAAGACAACGACCTGACCTATGAAAAAAGACCCGACTCCAAATCTGACCAAAATAGGCCTAATCTTGACCAAATCATCACCAAATGATGACATCGATTCCAACAACTCATCCAAATCATCCAATTCAACAGTCAACACTTTATGAAATCATCAATAATATCAAAACAACAATTATCATCATTAATAATAAAAAATCTACGAAAATCAGGATAAATGAATGCATAAATTATAACAATGGATCTAACTTGGGTAAGCATATGAATTAACATAAGAATTACTGGTTTTAAGTTGCTAGATTATATCCTATGGCGATTCAAATGAAAATATAGTTACCATGATGTAGACCTAGGTGAAAACAATAAGTAAATGATAAAAACAAGTTCAAACAACCCATATACTTGATTGAATCTATGTGAGAGATGTCTATCACTCACCAAATCTTCAAACAAGCTAAAAACAATGAATCACGAATCCGAATAGCGAAGATCGTTCTTCAAACACCTCTATTTGATGAAATGTTTTTTCACTTGATGCGGATCCAGCTTTGATTGATGTAGATCTTCAATTTTCTTCTTTAGATCTAGATTTTAATGGTGGAAAGGTGTATTTGATTGAGCAAGGAGAATCATGATGTAATGACCCGTATTTTTCCAAGGGTATAATTAATTTATTTATTTATTTAAATAGTGATTTAGGGAATTAAATCGTCTTTTAATTAAATAAAGTGAATATTTAATTAATTTAAATAATAGAGTAATATATTTAATTCAGAAATAATCAAAAATATTGGATATCACAATATTCTTTGAACAGGGTCATCCCCAGGATTTAATTCATCTTAGAGTTGAATTGTATTGACGAATATATTCAATCGACGTCAGTTTGAAACATAGAATTATAATATAATTAAAATAGAGCTTGAAATAGCGCGGCAGTTCGCTATTTGGTGATTTGAACTTCAACTGAATATACAGGGTTCGTTTTAAGCCGGATTTCTGTGAAACAAGAAACGTGTGGAGCTGGTGGAGTATATCTTTCTAGTGGAAGAGAAAAATCGGGATTTCATCGTGTAGATTTTGATTTACGTCCAAATCAAATTTCAGAAAAGTCGCTATGGAATTCCTTTATAATTCGTAACGCTTTATATACGTTATAAAAGGATTTTTCAATGTAAATTGAATATCGATTCAATCTGGACTCGGAATAGAGAATATATAATTTTCCTGGAGTTGTATAGTATTCCACTGTGAATATATACGATAATATAAATTTATTTATATTTAATTTAATTTATTTAAATATATTTATATATTTAAATGGATTATTCAAGGGTCTAAAAATAGCCACTTTTGCAAACGAAGTCCGAATTCGACGAAACCAGTTTTGTTGGATCCGCAATGTCAAATAGTTGTTAGATTTCCAGTTTCGTGATTTTTAGAGTCAGTATGTGGCCATACGGATTTTTAGAGTGAAAAACAGTCGATAAATTGACCTTTAAAAATATGCTGTGTGAGCATACGGAGTCGGAATTCGACGAAACCAGTTTCGTTGGGACCGTAATGTCAAACTCTAGCTACATGTCCAGTTTGGTGATTTTTGGGTATCGTATGTGGTTGCAGGGATTTTTAAGGACCGCGGATGAGTATTAAATCGAGAAAATAAAATAAATAAAACCAAAATAAAATATCCCAATATTTTTCTTGGGTAATAGGAGGGCCACGCAGCGCCTCTTCTCAGCCACAAACTCTACCTACCAAGAACAACCTATATAACCCAAATTACACCGAACACAGCAAAGTTTGCACCAAAAGAAAAATCAAAAGAAATCAAACTAAATTCCTAAAATCACAAAATCTATGTCTTTGAGTTCGTCTTCTGTTGCTCATCCCAGCGAGGTGCTTTTTGATGAAGTCGGAACCAATACCGTTCGCTGCTTAAGGTACAGCGTGCCCTAGGGTTGTGTTTATCATCGAATTTAGGGGATGTGAGCTCGGTTCGAGTGGGTATTTAGGTTTAGGAGGTGAGGGAGTTGCGATTTGAGGTGGTCTTAAGGGCTTCGGTGAAGTTCTGGCCGCGGGTGTACCTGTTGTCGCGACAGCACAGGGGGCGTCGAACTCAGGGTTAGGGGCATGAGGGGATAGGACTTCGAAGGAGAAGGGATCTGGTAATTTTTGGGTGAGATTTCATGAAGAGTTGGAAGCTCGATTTGGGGTAAACGTGGTTCGAAGCTTATTGGGATTTTCCTGGAGTTCGATACGGTGATTTGGGGAAGACGGGTGGAAGAGGGATGCAGGTCGGGTATTTATATGGCATGTGGGCCGACATTCAAGGGTGAAGCCCAATAAATATTAGCCTAGTTTTTATATAAAATCCATTTAAAAGTGTATAACTTGTTAACGTCATATCATGGTCATACGGTGTCAGATTGACGAACCGTAAGTTGCGTTGGGATCGTATGGACGAGCACTCCACAATGGAACTGACCGCGAGTCAATCGGAGTCCGTCACAATTTATAGCAAAATAAATTGTCCAGCTGAATAAAGCGATGGTTATCGTCATTGACGATGATCGTCCAAATGTGAGTAAATCTCACTAACTCTGAACAGTTTATAATTTCATGTTGTATTTTTAGAACTGTTAGAATTGTCTGTTTGATTGTGTGTTGACTGTTTGATTGAACTGCTAGTCAATTAATGAAATTATATATATATAATATATAAACAGTTATATAGTCGTATATTGATTCTGTTTATCAGAATAATTCATATTGAACTGGAAGTGATGACAATCATGTTGTGTAACATCTGTGGATGTAGGGAAACAGGTTGGAGGAATCCAACTGGATTCGTCAACAGTTATTTTACTGTGATTTATATATTGTGATATATAATGTGATATATAATCTGTTGGCGATTATTTGTGTTTGGACGATAATGAACATCGTAATTTGATATAATTGAATACCATAACATACCGGAATGTTGGTAAGGAATAATTTCAAAGTGATATTGGGAATAGAATATTTATAAAATGAAATATTTATAAATAAGAGATATTTATAAATTTGAATATTTATAAATAAGGAATATTTATAAATAGGAATATTCATAAATAGGAGATATTTTAAAAGGAAAATAAATTCAAAACATTCCTTTTTGAATGGAAAGGCCTGTGTGGCGAGTTTGGGGATTTTCCCAATGCTCCCGATACAAAGGAGGTTATGGCGAATTTTCCCAGGAATTTAAGGAGTTAGAATATTTTTAAGAATAAATTTGAAAAGGGAATATTTGCAAACCATTTGCAAATAGAATAAAATAGAGAAAAGAAATATTTGTAAACCATTTACAAATAGAATTGAAAGGGGAATATTTAGAAAATAAATAGGGTTAATAAAAAGGGAAATTGGTTTATAAAGGAAACCGTTATAAAAAGGAAAACGTTATTAAAAGGACATTTATAAAGTGAAGAACCGTTACTAATAGTAAATCTTTATAAATGAATAAACGTGTTAAAAAGGGGATCTTTTTAAAATGGATAAACGTTATAAAAAGGAGAAATCGAATATGGTATTCGAAGTTAGTTAATCGAATATAGACATTCGAAAGGAGTTAATCGAATATGGTATTCGAAGTTAGTTAATCGAATATGGTATTCGAAAGTTAGTTAATCGAATATGTTATTCGAAAGGGGTTAGTCAAGTCGAGTTAGTCAAATAGAGTTAACCAGTTAGAGTTAACCAGTTAGAGTTAATCAGTTAGAGTTAGTCAGTTAGAGTTAACCAGTTGGAGTTAATTAGTTAGAGTTAATCGATTAGAGTTAAAACGAACTAGAGTTAATCAAATATAGTTATTTGAGACAGAGTTAGTCAAACATAGTATTCAGGGTAAGTTGCCATCTTGTACGACTGCTAGCGTAATTCGCAGGGCTGTAAATAGCCTAAGGCGGTCGGATGTTTCCTGAGGGAGTCAGGCGTAACCATTGTGATCGCTGCGATCTAGAGTTAAGCGAATGTAGTTTAATCGAATATTAGTTATTCGATAGGAGTTAATCGAGTTGATCGAGTTGAGAAATAAGTTAAGTTAAATAAGTTGAGTTGATCGAGTTGAGAAATAAGTTAAGTTAAATAAGTTGAGTTGATCGGGTGGTTCGACCAAGTTAGTCGAGCCTAGTTAATCGAATCGAATTGGTCGAACCAAGTAAGTCGAGTTAAGTTAGTCAAGTTAGTCGAGCCTAGTTAATCGAATCGAATTGGTCGAACCAAGTAAGTCGAGTTAAGTTAGTCAAGTTAGTCGAGCCTAGTTAATCGAATCGAATTGGTCGAACCAAGTAAGTCGAGTTAGTCGAGTCAAGTTAAGTTAGTCAAGTTCGTCGAGTTAAATAAATCGATGTTAGTTTCATCGAAAGGAGTTATCGATGTTAGTTTCATCGAAAGGAGTAATCGATGTTAGTTTCATCGAAAGGAGTAATCGATGTTAGTTTCATCGAAAGGAGTTATCGATGTTAGTTTCATCGAAAGGAGTTATCGATGTTAGTTTCATCGAAGGGAGTTATCGATTATAGTTAATCGAAGTGAGATTTTCAAATATGAGATATTTGAAAAGGAAGAGTTATCGAATATTAGTTATTCAAAGAGAGATTTATCGAATATCGTTTATTCGAGAAGGAGTTAATCGAATATAGGTTATTCGAAGAAGAGTTAATCAAATAGAGATTTCTCGAAGAGAGTTAATCGGCAAATTCGATTATATCGAATTCGGGAAAGTACTTATACTTTCCAGTGTTTAAATAGAGATTTATTTATTTATAAATAAATAAGTGTTAGGTTAATTATTCACTAATAAGAATAGAAGTTATAATTAAACTTAGATAATGCGAAAGGAGGGATTATAACGTTATCGTTATAACCAATGTTTTAAATATAGAAGTGGATTAGTAAAATTGGATCCGAGAAAGGCGTAAAGAAGTTGTTAAAGATTAAAAGATAAACTTTGACCATTTTGAAGTTATAACGTTGTTCAGTTAAGGTCTGAGAGGTAATTATACCCCAACTTGAGTGACTTCCTTCTTAACTAAGAAGTGATAAGGTTTGATCAAAAAGGAGTTTTGGAAATGTTTCCAAACGAGAATCAGAAATGTTTTCTGATAAAAGAAAAATAAGAATTTAGAATATAGGGAAACAGGAGATAAGTAAATAAATGAACTAAAGAGATTTATGTTAAATAATGTTTGTTCGATATAATTTCCATTTGGAAATAATATCGTTGTTTGCACACTTGTTTTTCTTTGATAGTTAACTCACCGACTATCGAAGTTTTGACCATTTTAACGTTGTTAATATGGAGAGACCGGTTGGATTATTATCCATAGAACCACTCTGTATTGGCATAAGCGTCGCGAATCATATATGCCAAAGATAATTGAAGACGGAGTAAAATGCAAGGGCTATTGTATAATTCTTAGACAACAGTGACTAAGATGGATATACGGAATAGTGCCTTCGGTTTGTCCAGTCCCAGGATAACTTGTATGGATGAAGGTCTGACAGAGTATATCCAATGGATCGCGTAAGTTGATCTGTTCAAACGTATTCACGTTTGGTGGCGGAGGAATTCGTTTCTCTTAGCTGTATACCCATGTTATTTTTGGATAAGTCAATTTGTGATTTGGCGGGTATGACGATGTGACATTCTAAGTGAATGAGGATGACTTGTATGAATGAATGTCTGACAGAGTATTTCCAGAAAGGTCACGTACCTTGATTTCTTCGACCGTACCAAGAGTGGAAGCTGAGAAGGAAACTTCTTTAGCTAACACGTAATGTACTGTCGTAGACGTCAATTAGTGATTCTCGATGGATCTGACAATGTAGCATTCGAAGTGAATCTGATGTAATGATAAAGCGTAGCTTCTAGCCTCATCAACCGGTAAATGACAGAAATCGGGCAGGCAGCATGGCTAAGTCGGTCGCACCGAAGTAGGGTGTATAATCACCTATCTAGAGAATATTCATTTGTTTCTTAAATTTATCAATGTTGTCCCATATATATACGGGAACGGTTGCTGATCCCAACCGTTGGTGATATACATTCGATACACTCAAGCGAAATGAGTGGTCGGTCATGTGTGGCCGGGTTGCAAGATGTTCTTGTTGAACCCAGTGTATTCCTCTCTAGAGGTACACTAGCGAAAGGTGGTTCCATACCTTGTCATAGTTGGAAATCCATTATCCAATACGTGCTTGCGATTTTGATTGTATATTATATATGTAGAACGTGAGATGAAAGCGTTTCTGCTAGTTGATATCTATTTGTATATAGATATTATTATAATATCAAAAGGTATTTGATATAAAGATATTTTGGATTCTCATAAGGGAAAAAACCCGTTCCGTTCTGCGGCGTGGTCTTATGAGATATCGGTTACTTGTTCATATACCTGTTTAAATTGTTTTACTCATACCAGTCCCATGACTAACCTGGAGTTTACTTTGTTGTTTTCCCTAAACTCTTGGATGCCTAAATTTGTACGGGCAGTCAAGTAGTCGGGATTTACAGATATACTTGAAGAGCTGGAGCAGGAGGCTTCTGGATCATATAGCTATAGTTTATTTCCGCTGTGTTGTAAGTGCTGTACTCTGATAAGTGCTATTGTATACATAACTGTTATATTTCAAAGTTATGTTATCTATTATATGTTATTCGTTCCGCTGTGAGGTTCGTGTTACTCTGATGTTGTGTTCTTCTTCTTCTTCTTCTATTCTAAGTTTCTATCTTATCTATTCTCACCCTCTAATTTCTTTCATTAATTACCGCGATTTTTCGATGTTTTGGTTATCGACATCGTGCTTATGTCGATAACCAAAGTCGCCGAAAATCCGGGTCGTTACACATGAGCTCAACCAAAAGAGAGAAAGAAGAAAAGTAACCCTCTCTCCATAACTCAACCCCTATTTACAGCCTCCCACCAGCCCACTAATAGGCCGCCCCAAATCAGCCCATCAATGGCTCATAAAAATATGAACAAAAATTGTGAAATGTTAAAATAGGGATTCCTCCCAAACCGCAAAACCAAATCTTTAATGTGGCTACTCCATGGAATTGGCAACACCATTCCCTTTCTAACGAAAATATTAGCACCTGATTTGAACTCAGTCAAAAGTTACGCCCAGTACAAAACTGACAGAGTAAAATGGTCACAAATAAAATTGGTAAAAAATACGGATATGTCTCACATCCCCATAACCAACATACCAAAATATGAGAATGATTCAACCCTCAGGAAATTAAATAAAAATATTTTACAATATCCTTCAGTAAATAAAGTGCGAGCAGTTACAGGGATTCCCCCCCCCCCCCGATCGATTCATGTTGCCAACTTCATCTGTGCCCCTGTTCAGATCATATCCTCTTATCTAAACAGTTTATCATATTGTTGGTTTACCACTTGGTCCATATCCTCCTCTATTATTAAGTATGAAGAAGGATTTCCTCAAGAGGAAGCCTGTTGAGTCCCTTCGGGCATAACGTCTTCAATAAGAGTTGCATTTCTTTTCTTCTTAGCAATAATTTCTGTAAATCTGATTTCCTAAGCTTTTTGAATGAAGTAGCGCCTCTACTTGACATGCCAAAAATGTTATGGGATCGTTTCCGCGGGGCGGTATATGTGCAACCCGCCGATTAGGGAAGATAAGATGCTGTGACGCCGATGATTTTCCCAATGTCCCTAGAATTGTTGGGTCAGGTCTGATAGACCCGAGGCCATAGTCGGCATAAGTTACCACAATTATTCTAATTTATGAGTTGTACCAAAATGATGTACATTAGTACAAAACAGTCATGTTGCTTCGCCTTATTTGCATCGATTGTTGTAACAACTGATGCAAACAGTCTATTTGTATTGTTTTTAATTAAACATGTGATGCAATTATATCAAAAAAGCAATAAACCAAGCAAATAGCTACCTTCTTTGGTTGTTTTATAACAACTGATGCAATTTATAATAGAAAATGGCTTCCCCTCCTAGGTTAGCATCAGCTGTTTCTTAACCGGGCTATAAGCAATGCAATTTATATAAGGCAGTTAAATAGAGTTGGTGAATTAGGTAAAAATTTAATTGACCCGTTATTTCCCATGTAGATGTAAATATTTTCCATTGTTTCGCGCTATACTTTTCCTTTGTCATGTATGTCCTTTCAGCAGATAACAAAAAAAAGAAGAAAAAAGAAAAGAAAACCTAAATCAACGAAGACTAAGAATAGAAATTAAACGCGCTGATATTTTCGGCCTTGATTTCGATCTATGTTGTAGTATTTCGATTTCACTTCATCTTCTATCAAAGGTACGACATTTCTAAGATTTGTAACCCTATAGTTTTACGTCAATTTTGATTTTGGCTTTTAAACACTCGGATATTTTCATCCTTGATTTCGATCTTTTTTGAAGGAATTGGATTTCGCCTCATCTTCTTACATCAAAGGTATGACATTTCTAACATTTGTAACCCTAGTTTTACATAAACTTTGATTTGGTTTTTTTTTCACTGTAATTTTAAATCGTTCGATTTATTTGTATATATTCATCAATTTTGAACGAGCCATGGATATCGCTTTACTTGATTGATTTATTCGTTTTATTTGTAAATATATTGTTGATTGATTTGGGTATTAAATTTTGATTCTAGTGGTAAGCGATGTTGATTTAGTGGATAATTGTGAAACTAATTGGTTGAATGATAGTGGCTATTGCAAATGCGCTTTGAATTAAGATATAAGTATTGTAAATGATACCGGATAACATAGCAAAATAAACAAAGAGTGGTTATTTGTATTGGTTCGCCAGTTTATATCGGTTCGGCAGACATCAATAGTAGATGATAACTACCTAATATTTTTAATGTCATGCAAATCATTTTTCAACGATTTCGCTTGGAGTGTAATTTGTACACACTTAAGGAACAAATTTAATGATAACTAAAATGTCTTTTGTTATGGTTAATAAAAATATTTTACTAAACTATATTAATTTAGTTCAAAATTTTCAAAAGTAACGTAAAAACTGAGACAAGCAAATAAAGAAAGAACCTATAGGTTGGTTAACAAAATTTTATGAAAAAGGGAAATAAGAAAAACAAACCTGTTGCGACACTATCCAAAGTAAGAAGACGAAATGTTTGATGAAATATGCATACGGGTAGAATCAGAGTTGTTTTTTGGATTAGATTCTTTAATGTTTGATTTATTCACATGGTTTAGGATTGTAGCAGGTTCCTACAATTGGATGGGTTGTTGGTCGTTCAATTTAATAAGCACATATTGGTAAGAACCATAAGATTATGATATTGCAAAACTTTTTTTTTTTCCGGTAGACATGCACAAATAGATATATCCCGACTATTTTACCCCAACAAATGCAAGTTCAAGATAGATGTTATTAGAATTGTCCTTGTTTTTTCACTGATAAAGTCATAATTATCCCTAACAAATGCAAGTTCTGCTACTACTGCCAATAATAAAGTCATAATTATCCTTGTTTTTCCGCCAAGAGCCACTTTGCATTCACACTTTCATGTGATATTCAAATTGCTTAATTACTACACTTAAGTGTGACCAAGCATCGTAAAGTTATCCACAATAGTAATGTTTTAAAATTTGTAGATGTGTTTGTTCATGTATATCACAATGGCATATCTTTATTAACAGTTGAAATAAATAGGCAATTTTCTGATTTATCCATGAAATGTTAAAATATTCTTATAAGTAAAAAAAAAGCGAGAAGTTTAAATGCGATAAATACAATATATTAAAACGATACATTTATGTAAGTTTATGTGCTTCACATTTGTAAGCAATTATGATTATGATTGTATTTGTGTTTTCTTAACTAAGGTATGTTTACTTAATTACTTTGCATACTGTCATCTGAATTTTACTTACGAACTTTTTAGACAAGTGATTTCTTATTTTCAGTCTTTTATCCTTATTGTTAATCTTGTGGGGTTTTGTTGTTGTAATTGGGCATCAAGCAAATCGTAACTCATAGCCTCATATTTGTACATGGGTGGGGCCTTTTACAAATTTGCTGGTAATATATTTACTCCTCCGTTCTATAGTATCTTAACATCAATTTGAGTACTTCATGCATTTGTGCTCGATTATTAGATAGTGTGCAAAACTAAATTCAAAAAATAGTCACTAGCTATTAGTTATAAATAGCATTATTTCATTTAATGATAAAAATAACAGGAGCAATGAGTATGATGTTCACTATCCTTAGATACAATAAATGATTTAAAATGACCGACTTCATTTAACAATAGAGATGGTAGAGCTGTGCTTATATAACTCATGATAATAATACTTCATAGTTTACACCTATAATAAGTGGCGAAATTGACTACTTTCGTTGTCCTGGGAGTTTATAAGCAGCAACCAACTTTGACTTTGATGTAACATTAAGCCACTGAAATTATCACTGAATGAGGAATATTGCTATATGTTTGCCGACGTCTAGAAGTAAGTGAATTAGCTTTAAGTTTGTGATGTCCTGTTATATGATACTGGCAGCTGAAAGCACTAAGGCAGGCAAGAAGCAGTGTACTTAAGAATTCTCTCAGCTATTTTTGACATCAGAGTTTAAAGAAATATTTGTGAGATAAGTTAGGCTAGTTTTGACTTCCGTTGCCTACTATCTTTACTAGCTGAATCTCCCACGATTCCCATCTGAATTCATAAATGAGCAGGCTGCTATTAAACTAAAGTATCAAACATTTCGCAAGATGGATTTGAGCAGTTTTTGCTCAAATGTGAGTTATGCAACAATTTTTTCCTTCACTTTCGATGTAATTTAAGCCATTGATCTTTAACGTTCTTATGTTTTTCCCTTTTATTGGTATATTAGGGGAATGAGCACATAATTTTGTTGCATGAATGAATAGCAGAACCAAAACAAAATGTAATTCATTTTCATGCTAAATTTTGACTAATTATTTAACCACTTCACATTCTTTTCAGTTCTACTGTCCGTGTGTCAAGCATCAGTTTGAACAAAAAAAAAATCTTACATCAAACACTATATTTTCGAATTTGATACTAGATTATATTTTAACTAGCTGGCTAGAAGAACACCAGTAGAAAATCTTAAAGAACTGTCTACATTGTAAACTAAAATAAATGTAACACATTTAAAACAATTTTTTTTTGGCGTAATTTCGATCTCAAGTCAAACAATAAACTCAACAAACATTAATCAAACTCAACTAAAACTAAAAATAATTTGATTTTCAAATTACCTTTGAGAGATGGAGATTTTAGACGGAGGCTGGACTTGTTGCTTGAATTTGTTAAGGCGTCATGGTTTTGAGCGAAACCCGAAGGCTGGAGTTGTCGCTTAAGGCGCAGCTAATTACATGTTATTGATTTAGTTTTGAGTAGGAGTAAAGGTTTTAGGGCCATGATTTTAACTTCTTTTTCATAATTATTTTCTTTATTTTAATTCCTGGGAGGGTTACTTGACCTCACCAGGTTGTATGTGGCTCCGCCCCTGTCTGCATAGTCAAATGAAAATGTATGCGGTTATATATTACGTTAATACAAAGAATTGCGATGATAAAAATGATAATTTCCTTGTGACTTTATCTATATTGTGTATTTGCACTTAATTGATTACTAGTAGGTTTTTAAAATAATCTCAAGTTAAGAAGTAAATGTCATAAGCTTATAATAGTTTAATAGTATAACCTGAACGTCTATTCTTGTTTTTTTCCTTCCTGAATACAATTCTGATCTTCAACTGGCTATTGCGCCTCGACAACAAGAATCTGAACAACGGCCCCAACAGCAGCAACTTTAACAGCAGCAGCGTCAGCAGCAACAACAACCCCAACAACGTTCTACAACAAGTTATTTTAGTATGCATCATCGTTTTTTAACTGTTACAGTGCAAAGTGTTCCTTGTTCTGATAGGCTGTAACCACCCCATAGCCATTGGTATTAAAGCGAACTACAGTAGCCTTCACTATGGGCTCAGATAGGATATAAACTCCAACAATGCACTTTCTAATTGAGTTTGAATGTTCAATTGAATATTTAATTCGAACTTCAGAAAATTGAAGTGACCCTACTAGTTCATTAATTGAACATTTGTCCATTTAACTGAGTCCTAAAGCATAAACGTCCATTAGACGATATGTTCGTTGACATACGTATACATGCAGTTTCATTATGGTAATTTTTATTTGTATCCACTGTTTTATTCTGTTAATCCACATTTTCTTTTTATTTAGTATATCCACGTGTTATTATTCTATACATCCACCTGTGGATATACTTACTAATTATAAAAAATTTATTTTTACTTTTAGTTTTTTTTCATCAATTGCAATAGTAAACTAAATACGATTATGAAATATAATAATAAAAACACTTAGCACACATGCTTAAACAAATTTTCTAGTTAAACTCCTGCATATTTTTGTACAACATGGTTCAGATCAAATCAGCATCAGGTCAAAAACAATCTTCGAGCCAAGGCAATATGGTAATAAATTTTAATTTTCGAAACAAGATTCAGAATACTTTCTTTCTTCTATACTTGTGTTGGACTGTAAAATAAACATGCTATTATACATTGTTAGAACTGCAAGACTACAATCAAACATGGTGACAAAGTCACACAAATCACACCTATGCATTCACCCTTACCGAAAATGCAGTATGCTTTCGGTTAATCAAAGTAATAAAGGTTGATTATTTTTATCATTAAGGAACTTCAGTAGTCAATAAAATTATAACCGGGTTTAATTTGAGAATGAAATTCTTAAAAGAATAGAATTTGTATAAAGAACATGACTAATAATGAATGCGGATTAACTAATTGATTTTTAATTAATTATTTTATTCACATTAAACATAAAAATTGGGTGGATGAAGAGAATAATCACGTGGATGCAAATATAATTTACCTTTCATTATTGGATGGCCTGAAATCTTGAATTTATTGTTTTGATTTGTTGGTATTGTTATGCGGCACACTATCAAAATAAACACATAGATACATATATCACATGCACCTAGTTTGCGTAGAATGCCCAGGCCTTGTGGCATATGTACTGTTCACTAGGCGTTGCATATATACACTTGTTACCAGTTGTGCATTCTTTGCATTCATTCCTGGATAATAAGAATATAACCATGTAGGTTGAGGATGTTTTGGACATTGATACATTCCTTTTAGTAGCCTGTAGCATGAGCACTGTAAATGTATTTATTACATTCCCTGAAAGTGAGTATGCATTCCTGCTGCCAATTGTGTTCATGAGATTCATTTCCATGTATTTGACTGTATTGTGCACATTGGTTTCTATCGCTCCACCCTCGACGCAACTATTTATGATGAGTATTTCATCGCTGTTATTATAGGAAGGTATGCTTTTATAGTGGTAGTTATGTTGTGACATCACCTTAATAACCTAAGTCCTAGCTCAAAAGATACCATTAGTGAAATGAATAAACTAATATTATATGCTTCAAAACTAATCTTAACATTTTATGCATTTAACCCGAGTGAGTTTTTTTTGGTCTAGTGCACATTAAATGATACAAGTTTTGATAATGCATATATAGTAACTTACCACGAAATTTTAAAATTACACCTTTAACATTGAGAATATTTTAATCTGATATTGTAAAATAAGACTGTTGGTACAATGTATAACACTATTTTTATTTTTTTTGTTTAAGTTAATAGTTTTTTTTGACACGAATAACTGATAATAGTGCGAATAGATCTCAGCCGATCTAGATAAAAAATAATCAAGAGATATATCAGCAATCCTTAGGGCACCTACAAAAAATATAATAAATTAATCATTAATTCCCAATATGTTATTTCCTTATCTTACCTTATATATCAGAACTATTAACACAACTTCAAATGCAAGCTGTGCTGATCTCGTATATGTAGCAATGGCAAAAGAAATAAATTATAATTGCTAATATAATAATCATGTTGAATTTTACATATAAGTTTATGTGATAGTAGCCATTCCTTGTTGATAAATAGAAGATGTTCCTTAATCTACTTAAACTGATCATTAGAGAAGTTTGGCTATTATAATATTGCTAAACATAGCTGTGTGAAGTATAACCAACAAGAAACATGTTAACATATGTCTTACATCTCTTCAATGTTATCTGCTTCTTTTCTTTTCATAAACGTCTTATTAATTTTAAAAAAAAATCTATGGATTATCATTTAATGTTTAACTAAACTAATAAAAAAATTAAATGTTGTTGCTCTGAAATCATGTACCCCAACAGTCATGTATTTAATAGATGATTTAGACGCACATTCCCAGTTAAGTTGCATGCACCATCAATCACGTACAGCCAATACCAAAAATAAGACGACATCAAAGAGGGCGGGTTGTGACAAAGATTTGGAGTCTAAAGTTATTTAAAGATTTTGCTTCTCTTGAACAATCTTAGAAAGAGGATTATAATGTTGTAACATGTTTGAATTATATATACGGTTGTAATGTTAAAATTAGCAGGTTAATATGTCTATAGCATTAGCGGTAAAGTGTTGATTGATAACTAAGTTTCAGTATTAAATATTGTTGTAGTGTTTTGAGTAACAAATACGATTGTACCATTTTAAATCAGAAATATTTATCAGGTATACTTACGTTTCAATAATAATAGGTCATTTTCATTAGACTGATGCCACTGAACCTATGAGTTTCTAAAGTTACCAATTTTGTGCACTTCGGATTATGTGGCTAAAAATAAGTAAACATACAATGTCTTCATATTATTCTTAGTGTTTTCATCCATTCAACTTTTATTTTCATCATTTCTGTGAGAAGAAATTTTCTCGATATCAAACTGTTTAAGTTACTCTAGAATTGACAAGCGGCAATATAATAATTAAATGTTTTTCTACCACAATTACACCCTACTTTATTTTCTTCCACATTATGCTTAGTGGTCTAATGATGCAATTTTCGAATTCCTAATCATTTCCAATGCAGTAATTAGTAACCAATTAGCTGCTTCAGAATTATATTTCACAACTGCTATAAGTTTATTTCAAGTGATCATAACATTTTACATTATACTAATTTGTTATGCGGAATACTAAGTGGAAATTTTATGGTTTCATATCATAAATACACAATTTACAGTGTTGCTATTACTAATTTACAAAATCTTCCCTTCGGTAACTGCTATTGGATTGGTCAGTTACCCTATTAGAAAAAAAAATTAAGATCATTTTTTTTGAAATATCTCATATCTTAGTATAAAAAATGGGTAATGTTTATTACTACAAATATTAGTGTTATAATTCACTTCCTTTTTACTGAGTCGCTTGGATTTTAATAATGAAAAATTGGAGCAGTAAATAATTAATATGGATTATAAACTGAAGCATTCCCCCACTAATTTTAATGGCTTTGACAAAGTTTAGAGTACCTGCAGAAACACACATCAGAACTGAATTCACGTGATGCTACTCATCGCTGCTGTATTCGCCAAGGACTTCAATTTGCTTGTTTCAAACTAAAGTTCTTCCTTTTCTTTTTTACCACATCATGTAAAATCAACTTTCCTAAAAACAAGGTCTTACTATTTGTTGAATTCTAAAATTGCTGAACGTTTGTCTACATGCTAAACATGAAATTTTGAAAATTTTCTTTATTTAGATATTCCATTTTTGCATTTATTAGATAGAGTATGCTCAACCTTGATACCCATAACCCGAAAGGAGTCTGTAAGCTCTTTTTGAGTTATGACTATGCACTCATTCATATTCTGCGTTGATCGTTTGTTGCTTACATCATTCTGTAAAAGTGTAATTAGTTAACTGTTCTATATACCAGCCTAATTAGGCTTTCAATTCATAAGTTGTGGTTTGACCTAATTGTGTAATGGACCTATTTTTGCATTGATGGTTTACACTGTTCACACCAGCAGCAGTATTGGTTACGTGAAGGGATTGGGTCTATTTTCCCTAAATATAATTCAAACGTAGGACATAGACTACAAAATTTGGAGAAAAGAAATACACGTTTATGCATGTCTAACAATGCCTCTATTCGGCTTGACCTTTGATTTTTTACTGCATATTCCAAATTAAATAATACAATTGATGGAAGGAGAGAAAATATAATATTATTTAATACAGAATGGGGTGAAAATCAAGGATGATATCCACCCCAGATGTGAACTATAGTTTTAAGGATAAACATACCATCAATCCCAAATTCTCAAAAAGCATTTACAGTTACCCACAAAACAAAGTGGCATCATTTTTTTAATGAATACGAACAACCCCAGGTGGGAAAGAAGTTTGCGTTTATTAAAGTACTTGAGTGGATCTAGTTAAATATTGATATCATTGATGGTTGTTGTTGGTATTCATTAATTTTTTTCTTTGTGTAGTGTGTCTCTAGCATTTGCCAATGGATCGTAGTTGGATGTACAACATAAAACGTAGCGATGATGAGTTTCTAAAAAGAATTGAAGAGTTCATCAATTATGCACTCAGTGATCAATTAAGAAGAAGGGAAGAAGCTACTTTTTGCCCGTGTAGATTCTGCAAAAATAAGAGGAGATTTCGTAACATAGACCAGATTAGAGATCACATAATTCGATATGTGTTTAAACAAAACTATACTCAGTGGATATGGCATGGTGAAAGTATACCTAGTGGAGTTAGTTCTAGTAGTCATGTGAATGATGAGAATGACCGCGAAAATAACGTGAATAATGAGACAAATAGTGAATATGATGAGAATGCCTGTGTGCAGGAGATGTTTCATGATGTTGAAGATCATTTGATGGAAGATCCAAAGTTGTATGAAAAATTATTAATTGATGCCGAGAAGCCTTTGTTTCCTGATTGCGCCAAATTTACAAAATTGTCTGTTGTGATCAAAATTTTCAATTTAAAAGCAAAGCTTGGGTGGAGTGACAAAAGTTTTACACCATTGCTATAACTTCTGAAAGACATGCTTACAACAGACAACGAGCATCCTACTTCTACTTATGAAGCAAAGAAAGTTATGTGTCCAATTGGCATAGGGTATAAAAAGATACGTGCATGTACAAACGATTATATATTGTATCGAAATGAATATACAAAGCTACATGAGTGCCCAAAGTGTGGATTATCTCGTTACAAGGCTTCAGGGATTCATAATCACTTAAAGAAAAAAGGATCTCCAACAAAGGTTTTATGGTATTTGCCCATTATACCAAGATTTAAACGCTTATTTGCAAATAAAGAAAATGCAAAAAACTTAAGATGGCATGTAGATGTAAGGAAAGATGATGGATTACTAAGACATCCATCCGATTCTCCACGGTGGAGAAACATTGATGCAATGCATCCTGATTTCGGTAAGGAAAGCAAAAATCTTAGACTCGGTCTTTGCACAGGTGGCATAAATCCGTTTGGCAACCTAAGTAGTCAACATAGCACTTGGCCTGTTCTTTTGGTGATTTACAATCTTCCACCTCACTTGAGTATGAAGCACAAATATATCATGTTGTCTCTTTTAATCTCTGGACCACGACAACCTGGAAACGACATCGATGTTTGCTTAGCTCCTCTTATCGATGATCTAAAACTTATATGGTACAAAGGCATGCACGTGTTTGATGCATATAGTAGAAGTGATTTTACATTGCGTGCCATGATTTTTTTTGTATCATAAATGATTTCGATGCATATGGTAACTTGTCTGGCTATAGTATAAAAGGTGCCAAAGCATGCCCGATGTGTCAAGATGATATGATTGTTGAGCGTTTGCACCATTGCAAGAAAAATGTGTATATGCATTATCGTAGATTTCTCCCTCCTGATCACCCATATCATAAAAAAGAAACCTTTTAATGGGGAGATAGAGGATAGAGTTGCTCGTTTTCCATTAAAAGGAAATGATGTTTATGAACAGGTCAAGGACATTGAAAATGTATTCGGCAAAGTTTTTCCTCTTCTAGAAGGCTCATGGAAATAGAAATCTAAATTTTGGGAACTTCCATATTGAAGAGATTTGCAGGTCAGACATTTTCTAGATGTAATGCATATAGAAAAAAATAGTATCATTGGGACACTTTTTAATATACCCGGTAAGGCAAAATATAGCGAGAAAGCTAGACAAGATGTGGTGAATATGGGTACTCGGAAGGAGTTAGCACATGTGCAGAAAGGGAAGCCTCCTACATGTTATACATTGTATAAAAAAGAAAAAACAAGTCTATGTGAGTGTCTTCGTGGCGTCAAGGTTCCAAAAGGTTATTCATTAAACATTAGCAGTCGTGTATCAATGAAGGATTTAAAATTGACTGGCATGAAGTCTCATGACTGCCATGTGTTAATGCAACATTTGTTACCTGTTGCAATTCGAGGTATATTGCCTAAACACGTTAGACATGTTATTACAAAGCTTAGTATCTTTTTTAATGTAATTTGTGGCAAGGTAATTGATCCTGATACCTCGGATGCTCAATAAGCTGATGTTATCGTTACCTTATGCTGGTTTGAGATGTATTTCCCCCCTCATTTTTTGATATTATGGTGCACTTGATTGTTCATCTAGTAAGATAAATCAAAGTTTGTGGTCTTGTGTTTATGAGATATATGTATCCATTCGAAATGCACATGGGAACTTTAAAAGGAAAAACAAAAAATAAATATAGACTTGAAGCTAGTATCATAGAATGTACTATAGCTAAAGAGGTTATTGAATTTATTACTCAATACTTAAAAGACGTTGAGCCTACTGAACTTCGCAGATCTCGGCATGTAGGACGACTTGATTGTCAGTGCACACTTGGGTTAAAATCGATTTCAATTAGTGATGAAATGTTTCATAAAGCAGAACTACTTGTTTTACAACATCTTAGTGAGGTTCATCCTTACCTGAAGGAACATATGGCAATGCTAAAGTCTAAAAATCCTTCAAAGAACGAAAGGTGGTTGACAAACGAGCATAACCGCTCCTTCATCAAATGGTTCAAAGAAGCGGTAATGGATCGATTATCTAAAACTGATCATAATATTTCCGATACAACTAAGTGGTTGGCATATACACCTCGATTTAAAGTTAACTCTTATGAAGGATATGATATCAATGGGAATGTTTTTTATATGAAGCGCCAAGATGAGAAGAGCAAAATGCAAAATAGCGTAGTTAGTGTCGTGACATCTTCAAGAGAATTTGCTATGCTAAAGATAATAAGCCAATAAATGCAACAATGTCATATTATGGAATAATTGAGGATATTTGGGAGCTTGAGTATAAAAAGTTCACGATTCCACTATTTCGATGTAGATGGGCTGACAACCATCGTGATGTACGAGTAAATGAGCATGGATTCACATTTGTTGACTTTGGGCGAGTTAGTAATGATAATGAGCCACTCATCTTGGCATCTCAAGCAAAACAAGTTTTTTACGTGACCGATCCAGCCGATAGTAAGTGGTCTGTTGTTCTTCCCAACAAAAGATGCATTGTTGAGATTGATGATGTGGTAGATGATGAAGAGTATAATCAATTTGATGAGAACCCACCTTTCCCTATTGACATAAGAGTACCAGAAGAAGAAGTTGATTTAAATGCTAATTATGCACATTTCGATCATAACGAAGAAATTTGGATAGTGGGGTAAATTTTTTCTTGCTCATCATACTTTAGTTGCCACTAGAAATATTGTATTTGAAAATCTTAAATTTTATGTGATACTTCTAGTATTTTAGGAATAACTACTATATTACTTTTTTCTTAAGGATACTTGACTGATCCTAAGATTGAGAAAGCAGCTGTTAACTAATGTCTATGGTATAGCATATGCTTCTAACTAGTGTTTACATATCCTAAGTTTGAAATTCTTATACTTGTACCATTTTATTATATAATAAATCTTGTTTTCAAGAAGATTCAATGTTGCTACATAATTTCATATACTTTCAAGTAACTCATATAATTCAGTCCTAAGTCATCATTTTCTTTTCTTTCTTGCAGCCCAAGCACAAGTTGTTGAATTTTCATGTAACTCAAATAAGGGGCATCATGATTTAGTCACACAATATATTGTCGAATTCAGACAAGATTTCAAGTGAATATCTTACCAAATCATCACCATCTAACAGGCTTCTGGTAAGTTGTGCTTCTATTCCCTTATTTGAATGTGACTATAATATGTTTATTGAGTATAGTGCACTAGTTGGTATCAATTTTTTTTAGCAGTAACGACCTGTATATATCTTGTTGATGCTAAAGTCTGTAATATAAAAAAAGTACTAGTCAATTGTCATTGTATATTTACCAATTATATTTATTTTCGTATCATAGTTATTTTTCGTAGCACTCGATGTCCACTTACATAAAGATTTTAATAATGAATCAGAATTTCAGAATTTATGAGACCCTATAATTCTACTGAGATCGACTATTAATAGTATCTAATAGTTGGATTTAGCATAGTAACTTAGTAAAGAGTGCATTTGAACCCAATAAAAGAATTTTAACAACATTGGGATCAAAATGATTATATTTTACCTTTCTGTCTTATTATGTGGGAAATAGGAATTATTAAGGTAAATGAAAAAACTTATTTCATTTAATCTGTGGGAAATCAAAAGACTTAAAAGCAATGTTTTCAATTTTTTGTGAAATACATTTGTTGCCATTTTGATTTTACTTTGCTGATCGACTAAGCCACTAATTGATATGTTTGCATTTCTGGTCATGTCATATGTTTTCTTGGTCATAAGGGTTTACAATAAATACTAGCTGAATAAGTAAATAGTTGTGTTATGTTGTATTTACTTTTAAACAATTACTTTCAACATATTAAAAATAACTAAAAATTCCTAATTATTATTATCAAAATAGTTTTCTAGGTAGCTATAGGTAGTGCTACTGCATATAACTTCAAGGTTCAACAAACACTATAATCGTGAATTTCAAATACTATGTCTTTTTCACCAGTACAAACCAATGTATACAATTATATTATAATTGAAGTTGTAAATTTATTCATACATATCAAATGTTAAATTTTCTAAATGTCTTAATAGTGATAAATTTTTAATTGAATATACATAAAAGTTCACGACAAATGCTTAAAACTAACTGCTAATTTGCACGGCAAATTCTCATTACCTATAATAATATAACTGTATAACGTTTAATCCATTAAGTAGTTAAAATCTCATATCAGTTTCGGTTGTTTTATT
The DNA here is from genome assembly GCA_030737875.1 of Allium sativum. Taxonomy (NCBI): domain Eukaryota; kingdom Viridiplantae; phylum Streptophyta; class Magnoliopsida; order Asparagales; family Amaryllidaceae; genus Allium; species Allium sativum. Next base: position 412,350,129 of record CM060913.1, on the reverse strand, counting down.
GCTTGATCATATATATGCTTAGTTGCCCGCTCACTTCAGTTTTGGCACATATCATTACCAATTTCAGTTCCATATGCCTCGCATCATTAGAGAAAAACCAAACGAAAATGAAATTATAAATGTAATTATCTAAGTCACAATCTATGCTTTTGAGAGTTTCATATTTTGGTGCTAAACTATTTTCCGTATGAACATAGTTTTATTATTTTGCATGACCATAAGCAGGAGCAATGGAAATACAACAATATGGACTTAATGATGAGCATGGCTCTTCTACTTCACATATGCCGATTAAAAAGAGGCGAAGAGGTCCAACCACCGGAAAGAAATATAGAACACAAGAGCCAAAATACATTGAGTGGAGTGATAATGGCAAACCCATTGGAAAGTGGGCGAAGTCTTTTAAGGCGGATGTAGGCGATACAGCAAGGTCCAAAATTGATATTACTATTAAAAATTGGGACAACGTTAGTCAAGGACTCAAGAACACTATTTGGGAGGATGTTAAGGTATTATAAATTCATCAGTTCACTTATTAATGTAATTGACCATTGATTCTTTCAGATAAAGCCTCTTTCAAGTAACCTTAAATAAAACTACTTTCGAATGTCTATTGAACTTGTTATGTTTCATATTTTGTTTTCTCGGACCGAGTACCATATGGAGGACAAAATAAAGGACATTGGGTTAAGGTATGTTTGTGGACGTTGGAAGGGTTTCAAAACAAAATTGGTAAGTGGTTAGATTACGAAGACACGAAAACATTCGGATGACCATAAAGAGCCGTACGAGTTATACGATGGTATTTCACAAGTATAATGAGAAATGTTTAAAAAGAATTGCGAAAGTGAGGCATTTAAGGTGTATGTATATATTCAATATTATATTACTTCAATATTATCTAGGTTCATTCAAAACTGAAGAATTGTGAAACTTGAAGTTTATTCAGAACTCAATCTAGAGATCATATACCTTTTTTCTAATGTACATAAGGCAGCACTACAAAATGAAGGATTGTTATGTTAATTTTCAAATAATCAAATCATACAAAACAATCTAGTATAGTCGAAAATATCATTGTAATTTTAGCACTTTTAAATCTGTTTAAATGTACCAGTTCTGGTAAAATACTACATTTTTTTCTGGTAAAATATAATGTTTCAATGATTCTAAAACAGCCGAAGCTTCTGGATTTTCATTTTGATCTAGGGTAGTTTTCATGTTTACATTTTCAAGTAAGGGTTTTAGATTGACAACTACAAAAATTGCATTTGGCAGTTAACTGGTATGCTGGTTTAAATAGGAGTATATCACTTTACAATTACTAGCTAGTTCTGTATTTATGTTCCATGAAATTTTGGACTATAAATATAAAATTCTTTGTTTATTTCGTTTTCTAAAATCTAGTGGAATCCTAGTTGAATATACTAGCCTAATCCTAATGCATAATTCAAAATAGTGTATAGCGTCATATTACATATATTTTTAATCCAACAGATTACAGTCTTCCACTGCGTAGGTTTCTCATAATACATAGGATTTATATATTACGGGTAGAAGCATCTGGAAGCAAAAAGATTTTTAAGTTAAAATAATTTGTAGATACTAGTTACAAAATATGATCACAACTCATAAGCAAAAAATTGTAGCTTCTCATATTTTAAGTTGTTAGCCACTTTGTAAGCATCTTATAAGAAGTTGTCAAACATTTAATTATAATAAATGACTTATAAGTAATAAGTGACAAACAACCTGCAAGCGTTTTCCTCTCACAGTTCCTTTATCCCACCAATTAGGAGAGCAACAACGCTCAAATTAAGTTACTTGCTTAAAATGTCTAACTCCAGTTTTGTTTTTCTAACTGTGATGTTATCAGCCATCTAATTTATGCATATGTATCTCTAATATTATGCTTGTAATTAATTAATGTCTAAAAATACCTAGGTTTGAAAACTTGAATCTGATAGATTTTAATGTATAGAAACATATTGCTTCAGCACTTGAATCCGATAGAAATTAATGTATTGAAAATACTTGGGTTTTGTCTCTATGAAGACTAACATCTTAGTTATATAACGGGAAATCAGTGAGAAGGCTAGGCAGAATTAGATACACAACGAACATCCTCACTATTTGGGGCAAGCTGGATATGCGGGGAAGAAGCCGACATGGATAACCGAAGGACATACTTCCTCGACGATATTACCAAGTGGAGAATGCTTTAAGATCGAAGTATTGATTAGATCTTGGCAAGATCAAAAAAAGGAGCCAATGGAAATTATACAATCCTTAATGAGAAGACTAAGTTTAATCTGTTGCAAAACATAGCAGTGAATTATTGAAAAAACTTTTTTTGATGACAGAATGATTGGAGAGAAAAAGTTACTGAAGGAACATGGGTTCCAAATAGACATGATGATGTCTTAAGTCTTGCTCTTGAAAAGTCAGAGCATCCGAGACGATTTAGAGGGATTGGTGGAACGGTTGGTATTAAAGACGTATTTGGGAAGGAAGGGAAAAGAAATAAAGGTCCAAGTGGTTTAGTATCAGCAGATGATCTATATCGTATCACCCAAGACATAAAGACAAAATTAAGCGAAGAAATAGAGACAAACGTAAGCCAAAGAGTCGAGTCCATGATTGATACTATTGTTGAGAATAGGATTGCGAACATTTTGAGCACGATTGGTATGCGGATGCCCAACAATTTGGAAATCAATAACACACCATCGACTGGCCGTCGTAGTAGCTGTCAATCGGTACAAATGGATAAATTTCAGGCTGCAAGCCAAAGTCAAAAGACGGACCCCTATGTAAACTTGGAGGTAACCTATTTAAAGGTTTTTTTATTGTAAAAGTATATGGTTTTATGCATTTAACACATACGTGATAAATGTTGGTTTTGTAATTGTTATTCTAGAAACCAACAAAATGTCGTTTAGCCGTGAATTGCGACTCAAATTATCGTAGTGGCTCGTGGTATGGCATATCCTGCTTCTAAGCTCGCAGACCAGTGTCACAATCAACCAGTGTTGGCTGATCATGTAAAAGTTGGAGTTGATTTAGTCGAGCCTAATTATGAAGAAACCCCATTGCCGACTCCAAATAAATATCACACCATGATAGGAGAAGCACTTGGAAGTTTTGTTCAATGGCCCAAAAATCTTGTGCTTTTAGGGGGCGATGAAACAGTAATAAAACAGTTTATTGTTTAAACATTCCACTGTTGAATTTGTTTATTTTGTTTGGTTCTGCAACATGCTTTCTTGGCTACATGAAGTTGATACTTGAACTAACAGTGATAAGTAGTATATAGATATCTAAATAAAGTTATAGTTTGTAATGATGTTTCTCCCCATGTACTTTGTTTCTAATTTTGATTATCGTAACAAGTTCAGTTGGTTTTTTTTCTTTTTAAAAAATGATCCTTGTATGTATATGTATCTATTTTTTAGAAGAAATAAATTTTGCATGGTATTCTTCAATTATTGGATACTTGTGTACAACAATTGAACTAGAAACTATCTGGTTATTCAAGAAATTGAAAATTATGGCATTGAGTAATAGTTCGGAGAAATGGCTGACTCGAGCCACTAGGTTAATCTTAGAAGAAAACTAAAATGTTAGTCTTTTTATAGTCGTTTGCCTAACTTTTTGTCTCTTATAGTTTTACTAGGACGAAAAGAAACCTAATGGTTTTGTGGTCTGACTAATAACCAACCTTCGTTTCACATTGCTCAAAGTCAAATAATTTTAATTACTGATTCAACCCTTGAAATAAATCATATTTAATATAAGTTAATTATGCCAATCATTGTGTATGCAGGCTACACCTATTGTGAGCAAAAATAAAGTGAAAGTGCATGTCGCTAAGGTCATTGAAGATAAAGAAAAGGTCATGAATACGATGAGAAACGAGCCTACAAAACGAAAACCAATCGTGGATGAAGTGATACTTAGAAATTTAACAAATGAGTATAGATATTTACATGACCTGATAGTTCAAGCGTCATCCGATGATACTTCCATCAATACAATTCATGTGAGCAAGGATTTACTTATGCACGACGACGACTTTGAAATCTGTATCACAGTGGACGACGTCATCCAATTTCTTAGCATGTCATCGCTGAATGGATCATGGTTGCAGGTATATATCATGTAAGTATTTTTTTCATCCCCTCCATTGCTATTTGGATATATTCAGTACTTTAAAGGGTTATAATCAAGGTTTAACCTTACTTCAGTATTTTAAAGGGCTATTTGGAATTTTTTTTAAACTGATTCAAGTCCATACTCCAACTATGTCCGTTGTCCGTGAAATTGAAATAAAAATAAATCTAAAAGCAATATGATTACAAAATTTTAACCTTACTTCGAGCTATGTACATACGATATTTCAAAGTTGAAGCAGGATATTTTACTCTAGGTTTGGAGCTTCTATCAACATTCAAAAATAATAATGGTTAATGTAAATAGCAAGAATATTTTTGTGATAAAGGATTACGTGATGTTAATATTTTGTAAGATTATTGGGTGTCCAAATTCCAAATTTTGCTATAATTTCAAGTAACTACTTCACATGTTTCACTACATTGATATGTTACCTATGACAAATTTTGAAAATAAAATGCATATCACATTTAGCTAATATTGTAATTTTGTTTATCAAAGTTTCACTGCTATTTTTAGTAGTAACTAATATGTGTCTCTATCAGAAGACCTACTAGTCTACTACACTAATGATTTTGTTTTCGGCATCTAAGGTATTTTCTTAAAAAGTTAAAATAAGAAAACATTTTTTGTTAAAATATACCCCAGTTAGTTGAAATATTTGAATATTAAAAATTCCCAATATATATAGTAGCTAAGACTGATATTTATTCTTGACCGATATTGTTAAGATACCAATATACATTGTTAAGATACCATACGTTCTGCAGTCGTTGAGGATGTATGTCATGCTCTGACATGATTGACATCATCCCTTATGCCTATTTATTTTAGCGCAATGTTGGTATTTTTTCTTGGTTTACTTGACAAAAATTTTAATAGCTGAAAATACTTGCGTCTTTCCTACTACAGTCCATCACATTATAAATAAATACATTATACCAACCGCATATTGGTTCCGACAGCAGATATTGTAAAAATATGCTAGAAGTTCTGATACTATCAACATAGGCTAGAAGTTTTCATTCTCTTTGACCAAAATGGAATCCCATGAGAGCTTACCTAACAAAGGCTGGCTATTGAGTGAAATTTCAGTGACTCGTTACTATTGGAAAACCAATAAGTGACAGTTTACACTCTCAACTAGTCTATTAGCTTTGACAGTGCACTTGACATAGTAGCAAGTCATTAAATCAGGGTTTCTTGTCCTGTTGAGATTATGTAATTCATTTTCCAACGTGCATTTGCTTTGGTTCAGACGTGGGGTCTTTCGTATTTCACAGTAGATCTGATTTTTGAATAAGTCTAATAAGTTCAATAAAAGAAAAGTCTATATGCTTTTTGAGTTTCAATTTTAACAAGTTCTAGGTGATCAATATACATCAATAATTGACATTTTTTTTAAATTTTTGTAGTGTTTTTCATCATCTTCTTTGCATTTCCATATGAGATGCAAATAGTTTTATGTTGGATGTAACATACCGACTTTCCCGTACCCTTTGAGTTGACAATCACAAGTCACGTCCAACCCAAATTGTGTAGAAATGCAAATAGTTATTAGAAAGAAATTAGAGGGTGAGATAAGAAAGAAAGAAATATTATAATAGAAGAAGAAGAATCAATACAACACAGAGTCTCACATCGCGGCGGAACAAAATATAATATAGAAATAAATCATTATTGAGAGCTTGAAATAAAACTTACAATTTTCAGAGTACATCACTCATCTGGACAGTTATAATAACTTGTCCTCATATACAACACATAGCAGAATGGTGTATATATAATATCATATGTCCGAATTCTTCCAGTTCGCCTCTTCACAGCATTCAATAACCTGAACCTGTACAACCCGGTCTAACCCGAGCATTACAAACACCGGGTCAGTCTGGTGAACCAAAGTGAGAAAAACAAACTAAGTTTGAATGCATCAAACAACTTGATTTTAACATCAAAATCTTCTCAAAAGAAAAGGATATTCATAAGACCAAATCCACACATAAATATGGATGGTATTTACCTTGAAAACAATATTATTCTGATTTTATGATAGTGTCTAAATACAAATATATAGAATCTATCGGAACGCTTGCATCTCACGCTCCATATATATAGTATACAATCAAAACCGCGGGAGCTTATTGGAGAATGGATTTCCTAGCAAGGTATGGGACCACCTTCCTGACAATGTACCTCTGTAGATGAATACATAGGGGTTCAACAAGTACATCTTGCAACCTAGGCTAAACATGACCGACCCCTCACTTTCTCTTGAGAGTACCGAATATATCATTACGACGTGTTGGCTATCTTTTGGACCAAACCACCAAGATACGAGCACAACTTCAAGGCGAGACCTCGTTCGTGAAAGCAGCAACCCCGATCGCGATCGCCCTCACACGACCCGCTCTGATCCGATCTGCTCCTCCCATCGCGACCCGATCCGTTCCCAGAAGCCAAGCTGAGGGTTATGACCCAATCATTCATGATCCATAAACATAGGATCTAACGACACCTGTCCACAACGGTCATTTTAACTATTTCTCCATCAAGCTACGAACCGGTCCGAGATCCTCGGGACTCATGCCACCTATGACCGCGATCCGCCTGCAGAAATCAGCTATAATTAGCCCAGAACTCGGCATTTTTCAGGATCTTTTTGGCAATTGAGAGCTCTGATTCCACCATTATCATATCTCCATTGTTGCTACTTAGAGTTGTCTCGAAACTATTGAGTGAGTAAATATTGTAAGAGTGGGATTGAGGGATAAGTCATCGATTGTACTATGATTCCAAGTATAATCAAAGATATAAAGTGGACGTAGGCTCATTAACGCCGAACCACTATAAATCTCATGTCTTTTCTGATTTTCTAGTATTTTTTCTGATATTAATTTCTGCATAATTGAACAACTTGGGTGTTAGAGCCAATTTTGATGCTTTCACTGAGAAACGAATCCTCAGTATATTGGATTGTTGTTCCGTTGTTTAGATACTCAAGTCCGAAGAAAACAGTCTAAAACTCCACCGTTTCAGTTTTTGAAGATTTCAGCGAAGTTCAGATATTATGGATGGAAAGAAGTCTAAGGAAGTACAAGCTTCGCAGACGAACGAAGCTGAAAACCAAACAATCGAAGAAAGTGTGCACGAGCAGGACGAGGAGGAGCTCTCAGATCGTGGAGAGGAGGGGGCGAATCGATCCGTTGAGGGGATCACGATCCAACCAGCTGAAGAAGTTACCACTCGCTCCCACGACCTCATCACGAACCGTCCCCCCAACACTTCCACGATCCGGTCCCGGGGGGGCGCTCTGAGCCACCAAGGTAAGGATTTCGTGATCCAAAGAGACAAGCAGACAACGACCCTGTAACACCCCACCTCCGCTAGGGTCACTCACAAAGGGAATGCACTAGGTTTGGTGAAGCATTATCGAGGTAAACATGCACAGAAATATTACAAGACAGAACATATATAAAACAGGGGAAGTAAAACATATTTCATTACCTTTATAAAATAAGGTCTAAAGCCTTTACATCAGAATACATCAAAACCTGTCTTGCAATAGTAAAGAAGCATAAAACCATTTCATACATTATTCCCCAAGTAAAACAGTAAAGTAGCCATAGCCAAGAAAATTCCAAGCCATGCGTGATGACCTTCAAGCAGAAGAAATCCGAACTAGATAACATTGTTTCCTCCCTGAAACCTGGGGGGGAAACGGAAGACAAAGAGGTGAAACAAAACGGGGTCAGTCATAAAGACCGGTAAGTCCTATCTACTTCCAGTATAAAAACAGGTAAAAGTAACATGACATGCATAAACTGAAAGTAAACATAAGGATGACGACAAGATAGATAAACTAAACCAGGGTAACAGGCTGAACTATTGTAGCAAGGTAAACTAAGATATCATGATAAACTACAGTGTCATGATAAATCAAGGTATCACATCGTCCGGTTTCTATCAAGTATAATATCCCAAGGTACCTATCCTATATAACATCCCACGGTATCTATCATGTATATTTCTCATGGTTCTAACATGTATATTTGCTCTGCACCTCTCGTACTAGTATCCCAACCCGCGTCATGTGTTAACTATGAATGTCCCTTGCCCAATGTCATGTAATGGTCCATGTCAACCTAATATATAGCATATGTAGGTTTTCCCAACTCGTATGTTCCTTTCCATGTATAAGTTCAGTCCTTTGCCGTAGGCCATACGGGCTTTCCCATGTAAACGTTTTATCCTTGAGGTTATTTTGGACTGCTACCCTTGATCTAGTTATGTTTCCTTGCCATGAACTATCGCGCGTTCACTTAGGATTTATGCCACCTAGGACCACTAGGGATTATGCTACCTAATGAACGTTTCCGTGTCTCGGTTTGGGTTCAGCCACCTAGGGCCACTAGGGATTACGCCACCCGTCAACCGCGCCCTTTATCCCGCGTATGTATCGTGAACCGTTTTCCATGTCTAGACGCACATGTTCCTCAATGTGCCATCCGAGTTCCGTGCCAGGGCAAATCAAGAAATACGGAACTCGGTCGGGAGCTTTAAGTCGTCTGCTGATGCAGATATCAAGGTCTGTTTTTGTACCCGTGGCTATGGTCCCACGTGACCCCTCCCTCAACTACTGAAAGGCAATCCAAGAAAAATCATGTATGAGAACTACACTAAGGCCCATCGATGCCCACTTCCAGATAGCCAACCTCACCCATAACTCGATAGCTAGTATATGGTCTTTTGGGAGTTCCCTGCCTTTCCGTGCGTACACGATTGACTAAAGATGGTAGGTAGTCGGCGACATGCTATCCCGGGGCAAAATCAAGTATCGTCGACTCCACGCTAATCCATCCCAGTCTTTAGGTCGCTCGCATAGCAACCAAGGCATACTCTTGGCTCTTCTACCGCAGACCTTAACCCCTGTGAGGCCGGGTTTCATGGACCAACTGCCACCTCATAGAGGGATACCAAGAGTACCCTCACGTCCCCCGAAGCTACCGCTTCGTCACCCAGTTCGCTGGAGCCCTTATCCAAGTCAGATAAGTTGCTCCTCCTCGTATACTAAGCGATGACCTACCGTATCAGGTTACTCATCTATTTCTGAACTAGTCCCATGTCCTTGGCTAAGAATTATTACTTAGTTATCCTTAACTAACGTTTACCACTTAGCTTCTCTTCCCGCTATCCTTGTCAACCACGATTTCCAACCTAGTCCCCTGAGCTAGGGTTTTGTCAAATGGGTTAAGTGTTGTTATCCAAGTTCATGACTTAACCTGTCCACGAATCATGTCAAGATTGGCTAAGTACTCAAGTTCAAGGCTTAGCCCTATAGGTTGGTTAAGTGTACCAAGAAGCTCATGACTTAACCCTGTCAAGTCAAATTGGTTAAGTATTTATTTGTCTTAACCCTATCAAATTATCATGTTAGATTGATTAAGCATAGATTATCTTGATCCCATTAGATTGTCGAGTCGGATTGGTTAAGTGTAGGTTAACTTAACCCCATCCACTAATCGTATTACACTGGTTAAGCCTAATTTAAAAGGTCTTGTGACTTAACCCTACCAGACCCACGTATTAGATTGGTTAAGTGTAGGTTACTTAACCTCATCAAATCATCACGTATAATTGGTTAAGTATAAGTTACTTAACCCCATTAAATTATCATATTAAATTAGTTAAGTATTGGTTACTTAACCTCATTGGATTACCAAATTTAGATTGGTTAAGTGTTTAACTTAACCCCGTCGAATTACCGTATTTAGATTAGTTAAGTATAGGTTACTTAACCACATCTAATTACCGTGTTTAGATTAGTTAAGTCTGAATTACTTAACCCCATCTAATTACCGTGTTTAGATTAGTTAAGTCTTAATTACTTAACCCCATCTAATTACCGTGTTTAGATTAGTTAAGTCTTAATTACTTAACCCCATCTAATTACCAAGTCGGATTAGTTAAGCGTAAATTACTTAACCCCATCCTCTAATTGTCTTGTATGGTTAAGTGTCATTAAGAAATCAAGCCCGGTCCCACTTAACCTACCCATTCGTGTCATATCGGTTAAGTGTCATTAGTCAACTTTACTTAACCTTATCATGTGGCATTAATTTAATTAATGCACTCTCAACCTCTCACATTAGACCTTGTTGTGGTTACTAGTTAAGCCGGGCGGGTCCGGGTAGTTTTACACCACAACCTAGTCTAACCTCGGGTCTTAAGCGCGACGTGACCAACTTCTCACATTGGATCTTATTGTTTGTAGCCACTAGTTAAGCCGGGCGGGTCCGGGTAGATTTATGCTACAAACTCAACCCAACCTCGAGTTGGCCACTTTCATGTTTGGTCTAGTGTCATATTACACCTACAACCCATACGTGTCTAATTTCAAGTCCCATGTTTACCCCACGTGTCATGCCCCCATTTTGGTTCAACTTACATGTCGTGTTCACATGTAACCTCAAGTCAAGTTTTCATGTCATATTCAAGTCAAGATTTCGTGTCATGTTCATGTTTATCTAACTACCCCAAAATCGTGTTTTCACTTGAGTGAAGGCGAGTCAACATAGTATAAATACTATGATACACATTGACCCCAAAACATGCACGATGCCACGACGGGGTTGGCTTCAAACATGCATGGTATCATGAAGGGATTGGCCTTGTACATGCATACTATCATATAAGGGTTGGCCACAAGCATGCATAACATAAAAGGGGATTGGCCACAAGCATGCATAATGTCATAAAGGATTTGGCCACAATTTTGCATATTATCATAACGGGATTTGACCTTACATAAACATGATATCATAAGGGGGTTGGTTTCATTTACATGCATAAGCCCCAAAGTCCAATTTATGCAACTATTTCACAAGTCAAAGTGGCTCTAAGTGTTCATGCTATCATACTACAAGTAAAGGTCCAATCTTGCATGGCAAACTAAGTCCAATGCAACATGGATAGCATGGTTTAGTCGCTAAAACATAACCCAAAGTCATATGTTCATGTTAAAGGAGCGAACTAGGCTCGCATAGGTTATAGCATTCATGTTTAACCACATTTTATTCCATGCCATGATTAAACTACCGTTAACATCTCGAAGTAGCTAGAACTTACATAGCGTGGCAAGAGGGCTAGGAGCATGAATCGTTTTTACGAAGAAAGGTGGCTCCTTTGATGAAGAACCGTCATGAAATCGCCATAGCAACGTTGATTTGGCCTCGATTTGGTGTAGCAAGCTTGCACCTTTCAATTCGGATCCGATTTGCATGCATAGTCTCTTGGAGTTGGAGATGGAGGCCATGATCAATGGAGATTTGGGCAGCACTTCGTGGCATGAGTGAATTATGAGGGGTTTAGGGTAGGCTTAGGGACTTTTTTTAGAGATCAGGAGTATTTTAGGCCGTTAGATTAACCCTAGGATAGATCCAAGCCCTCAAAATCATCACATGCCTCCAAAACCGAGCCAAACAGCAAAGCAGGTGCACCAGGTTGCCTGGGTCCGACCAGGCAGGTCGACCCCCAGGTCGACCCTGGGGTCGACTCCCCAGTCGACCTAGTTGGCAGGGGGTCGACTCCCCAGTCGACCTCCCCTGGTCTGGCGGGAAATTTTCCCGCCTCTTCTGAATTCTGAAATTTGAATCTGTTTTCGTTTTCGAATTTTTCGTGAAATTTCGCGAGGCCATATCTTGGTCATACGGACTCCGATTTACGAAATTTTGGACTCTATTTCGCGTATTTTTCCGAGACGAACGCAATGGAGCAACCCGTTTTCCCTGATTCAGATTTGAACATTTAATTATGCCTTGATTCTTGTCTTAACACGTTGTTTAAAAATTCGGGTTGTTACATTCTCCCCAACTTAAAGGATTTCGTCCCCGAAATCTCCAAGTTAGGAAGAACGTATCCTACCATCCATCATCCATCTACTCAAAACATCATCCACAGGCAACCATGGTCCTTAGACGATTTCTAATGCCATATGAATATATGCAAAACGTGTGTGTATATGTTCCTTAGCTAATGCTAATGATCAGGCCTGAATGATCTTTCTAATGCAAAATATGTTTAGTGCCATGAGTCCAACTTGTATGCAAATAGTCCTAATCATATAAGTACTATATGTGTGCACAAACATTCATCCATATGCAACATCCGCATGATAACACATTCAATTTCATCCATAAACAAGTATAAATACTCGTGCATATGCAACATGAATCGTGACCGCGTCAATCTAGTATCTAATATGTATTCGTGCATCCACGAGCAACCACTTGCAACCATTTGCAACCATATCAATCATAACATGTTTCAAATACATGTTTACATCCATAGAGTTCTATATAAGGTTCCCAAGATAGGATCGAGGAGATAACCAAGACAAACTCCTTACGGGGTTTGTAACAGAAATAGGACCGATAGGATATCCACCAAGCAGTAGCATGCAAGCAAGCTCTACAGGAGAACCAAGGATCAAAGATATACTCTTAAAAAGAGACTTGATGTGCGCGTCTAAGCCGCATTCCCATGAGCTTAATTCCATTGTGCCTTGACCGCCTTTGATTTCATGATTTCGTAGCTCCTTGATTCCTATTTCCAAGGTATGAGTTGGAACTCATTTGATCGTCGCCTCTCGTTCCACTTACACTTATTCTTTCCCTAGTATACTTGGCTCAACCATATCTGCATACTCATGCAAGCTCTTCAAAATTCACTAGTGAATTCTGGATCTCGTTTACCGATGTCAATCCATGTTAACACGTGCACTTACTAGGGTGGTTCCTATAACCCATGCTCAGGTGGAATGAACCATCCGTCTTATTGGCGGACGTTACTCGATTGGATCAGAGATTTCCGATAAGAGATTCTAGGTAACTAACAATGACAGAACCCAAAAGGTCACACGACACTTCGAAGGTATTACCAAAGCAAGCCAGGAGTCTGACTACCCTCTTTTCAAAACCGAGAATGGTATCCCTTACTGGATAACCACTTTACCCCTAGAATCCATCCATGGCTCAACAATAGAAGTATTGCTTCTAATCTCAACACTTGGAATAGACGTTCTCAAATCCAACAAGTCATGAATAAATGGACCGACTCTCCAACCAGATTTTGGGACAAAACCGGGATCCTTTACCATGCTAGTACTAAGGTGCAGAGACTCAACTATCCAAGCAGACTTAAATGATACGATGATTAAGACAAAGTCTGAACGGGATGATAGAAAAGAACGACTAAACCTTTACCAGAAACGGTACCATTTCTTTTAGGTACCCTAGAAATGGGAGCGTACAATTTCCCTCTCCGATGATCTTGTCCTTGTCCTCCTTGATGGACTAAGCCATAGCAACATTTGCTTATCCTTAAGCTCGAGTCCTTTATCCTTACTCTTATTATCCTTCCTTGTACCACGGCAACAGGTCTCTCGAGAACCACCTCCATCGTACGGGAAACACCTACGTGGCTAGACAAAGATTAGTCACAGTTAGAACTACTGTGACCACAGATGGAGGAAAGAAAGGAAAGGAGATTCAATCAAGGAATCAAAGGATAATGCTAATGGCCTTTGGGGAATAGCATTTTAAAACAAACTTTTCTTGAAAAATGCTTCTTTGTAAACGGTTTTTCAAATACTTTTCCGAAGGTTTTTAAAAACTTTTGCCCAGTCTGGTAACCTTCTGCTCTGATACCAAATGTAACACCCCACCTCCGCTAGGGTCACTCACAAAGGGAATGCACTAGGTTTGGTGAAGCATTATCGAGGTAAACATGCACAGAAATATTACAAGACAGAACATATATAAAACAGGGGAAGTAAAACATATTTCATTACCTTTATAAAATAAGGTCTAAAGCCTTTTACATCAGAATACATAAAACCTGTCTTGCAATAGTAAAGAAGCATAAAACCATTTCATACATTATTCCCCAAGTAAAACAGTAAAGTAGCCATAGCCAAGAAAATTCCAAGCCATGCGTGATGACCTTCAAGCAGAAGAAATCCGAACTAGATAACATTGTTTCCTCCCTGAAACCTGGGGGGGAAACGGAAGATAAAGAGGCGAAACAAAACGGGGTCAGTCATAAAGACTGGTAAGTCCTATCTACTTCCAGTATAAAAACAGGTAAAAGTAACATGACATGCATAAACTGAAAGTAAACATAAGGATGACGACTGTAACAACCCGAATTTTTAGCAACGTGTTAAGACAAGAATCAAGGAAGAATTAAATTATAAAATCTGAATCAGGATAAACGGGTTGCGCCATTGCGTTCGTCTCGGAAAAATACGCGAAATAGATTCCGAAATTTCGTAAATCGGAGTCCGTATGAAGAAGATATGGACGAACGAAGTTAGGCAGAAAAACCGAAAACAAGCCAGAATGCACTGGCGCACTTGTGAAGTGCGCCAGCACAAAAATACACTGGCGCACTTGGGAAGTGCGCCCGTGTCGAGCCAGAAACCTGCACAGCCTTCTGGCTTGACCCTGGCTGGCCTGGTGCACCTGTTTTGGCCCTTGGTCTTGTTTTGGAGGCTTGTGACAATTTTTGAGGGCTGGGATCTATCCTAGGGTTAATCTAACGGCCTAAACTACCCCTAATCTCTATAAAAAGACCCCTAACCTAGCCTAAACCCTCATTAATTGATCCTACAACTAAACTATGCCAAAATTTCTAGTGATCATGGCCTCCACTCAAAACCCTAGCCTCCATCCTCTTGCCAAAATGCTATCTTCATTTCTATGAGAGGTTTCATGATCATGAGAGTATTAGAGAGTCCTTATGTTAGTATGAGAGCTCCTCAAGTTGATTTCAAGGCAAAAGTTTTGGTCTTTGTTCATAAAGATGGTGTATTTGTTGATTTGGAGCATCCATATTTGGGTTTTTGGATGATGGCATGCATAAGCTTCATCACAAGCTTTAGTTTAATCGATTTAGGCCTTCATAGCAATGTAAGCCCTTTCCCTACTCTTAGATATTAACTATGAAGTTAAATGTTCATGTTGCAAGTTTGGGTTTGATCATTGAGTATGATACATGCTATCATGTCATGCAAGTTTATGAAGTCATTATCTTGATCTTGTGAGCAAAAAGCCACAACCTTTATGTTGAAATGTTGCATTATGCAACATGAGAATCTTCATAATCATTATGTCAACTTGCATATGAAGTCATAATCCTTATATGATGATATATGCGAGTTTCTAGCCATCATTCCATGTCTTTTGTCACCATGATTCTCTTATGTACCAAGTTTGGGTTTATGCATGTTTTTGAGGCTTAAGAATGTAACATGCAAGCTAATGAACACATTTGTGCCTCATTTGCCACCATGATTAACTTTTTTTGAGCAAAGCCACCATGATTAACTTGTGGCTTAATACCCATTTTTTTCATTCCTTTGCCAAGTCTCTTCTTTTAATCCATCACGTTGTTGCGAACGTATATGCTAGTTTAAAAAGCGTTGGGGTCACATTATGGGGAAACATAATGACATGAATATGACTTGGGTAAATGGGTATAAACATGACAACATGTAACGTTAAATATGACATGTGTTTATACTTGAAAACATGACTTGAAATATAACATGGAAGTTGACATGTAAGTATACATAAAAACATAAGCTTGGGAATTTACCTATTAAGTTAGGTCTACCCATTGGGAATTTACCTATTAAGTTAGGTCTACCCAATTGCTTGAAAACTTGACTATGAACATGACACTAGACTAAACATGAAAGTGGCCAACTCGAGGTTGGGTTGAGTTTGCAACGTAAAACTACCCGGAACCGACCGACCTAACTAGTGGTTGCAAACAATAAGACCCAATGTGAGAAGTTGGTCATGTTGTGCTTGAACCCGAGGTTAGACCAAGTTGTGGTGTAAAGCTACCCGGAACCGACCGGCTTAACTAGTAACCACAACAAAGTCTAATGTGAGAGGTTGGGGTGCATTAAGTAATTAATGCCACATGATAGGGTTAAGTTAATTTGATTAATGACTCTTAACCAAATATGACATGGGTAAATGGGTTAAGTAAATTGGTTAGGCTAATGATACTTAACAAAACATGACAAGGTTGGGTAGGTTAAGTGATTTGATTTGCCTAATGACGCTTAACCATTTTTATACGACTAGTGGACGGGGATTAAGTTAACCAACACTTAATCAATCCAACATGATAATTTGACAAGGTTAAGTAAGTTTTCTTAATGACACTTAACCATACAAGATGATTAGGGGATGGGGTTAAGTAATTTACACTTAACTACTCCGACACGGTAATTAGATGGGGTTAAGTAATCCACACTTAACTAATCTAAACACGGCAATTCGATGGGGTTAAGTTAAACACTTAACCAATTTAAACTCGGTAATTCAATGAGGTTAAGTAACCAATACTTAACCAACTTAACGTGACAATTTAATGGGGTTAAGCAACTTATACTTAACCAATTATACATGATGATTTGATGGGGTTAAGTAACTTACACTTAACCAATCTAATACGCGGACCTGATAAGGTTAAGTCACAAGACCTTTTTAGAATATACTTAACCATTATAGTACGATTAGAGGATGGGGTTAAGCCAACCTATACTTAACCAATCCGACTCGATAATTTGATGGGATTAAGATAATCTATGCTTAATCGATCTAGCAAGATAATCCGATAGGATTAAGGTAAGCTAGTACTTGACCAATTTGACTTGATAAGGTTAAGTCATGAGCCTCTGGGTACACTTAACCAACTTGTGGGACTAAGTCTTGAACTTAAATACTTAGCCAATCTTTGACGTGATTCGTGGGCGGGTTAAGTCATGGACTTGAATGATAACACTTAACCCAATAGACAAACCCTAGCTAGAAGAACTAGGTAGAAAACCGTGGTTAATCAAGGATAACGGGAAAGGAAGCTAAGTGGTAAACCTTAGTTAAGGGTAACTAAGTAATAATTCTTAGCTAAGGACATAGGACTAATTCTCAAAACGATGAGTAACCTGATACGGTAGGTCATCGCTTAGTATACGAGGGGGAGCAAGTTATATGACTTGGATAAAAGCTCCAGCGCACTGGGTGCCGAAGTGGAAGCTTCGGGGGACGTGAGGATATTCTTGGGATCCCTCTGTGGGCTGCCAGGTAATTATACTAGGCCCATGAGAGGTTAAGGTCTGCGTTAGAAGGACCAAGAGTATGCCTTGGTTGCTATGCGAGCAACCTAAAGACTGGGATGGATTAGCGTGGAGTCGACGATTCTTGTTTTTGCCCTGGATAGCGCATCGCCGACTACCTACCATCTTTAGTCAATCGTGTACGTGCGGAAAGGCAGGGAACCCCCAACAGACCATGTGCTTGCTATCGAGTCATGGGTGAGGTTGGCCCGTAGGAAAGTGGGCTATAGTGGGGCCGTGGAGTGGTTCTTATACATGATTTTTCTTGGATTGCCTTTCAGTAGTTGAGGGAGGGGTCACGTGGGACCATAGCCACGGGTACAAAAACAGACCTTGATATCTGCATCGGCAGACGATTTAAAGCTCCCGACCGAGTTCCGTATTTCTTGATTTGCCCTGGCACGGAACTCGGATGGCACATTGGGGAACATGTGCATCTAGACATGGAAAACGATTCACGATACATACGTGGGATCAAGGGCGCGGTTGACGGGTGGCGTAATCCCTAGTGGTCCTAGGTGGCCAAAACCCAAACCGAGACACGGAAACGTTCATTAGGTAGCATAATCCCTAGCGGTCCTAGGTGGCATAAATCCTAAGTGGACGCGCGATAGTTCATGGTAAGGAAACACAACTAGATCAAGGGTTGCAGTCCAAAACAACTTCAAGGATAAACCGTTTACATGGGAAAGCCCGTACAGCCTACGGCAAAGAACTGAACTTATACATGGAAAGAAACATATGAGTTGAGTAACCTATATATGCGGCATATTAGGTTGACATGGACCATTACACGACTTTTGAGTAAGGGTCATTCACGGATAACACGTGATACAATTGGGATACTAGTACGGTAGGTGCAGAGCGGGCATACAGGATAGATACCATGGGACGTTATGCGTGATAGATATCTTGGGATATTATACTTGATAGAAACCTGACAATGTGATGCCTTGTTTCATTTTGACATCGTAATTTATCATGACACTTTAGTTTATCTGAGTTCAGTAGTTCATCCTGTTATTTTGATTTAGCTTGTCTATCTTGTTATCATGCTCATGTTCATCTCAGTTCCTCATGACAGTTAACTTTACTAGTTTTTATATTAATAGTAGATAGGGCTTACTCAGTCTTTTTGACTGACCCGTTTTGTTTCACCTCTTTTCTTCCGTTTCCCCCCCCCCCAGGTTACAGGGAGGAAATACTGTTGTTTAGTTCGGACTTCTCCTGCTTGAAGGTCATCATGGATGGCTTGGACTTTTCTTGGCTATGGCTACTTTACTGTTTTTACTTGGGGAATAATTTATGAAAATGTCTTTATGCTTCTTTACTATTGCAAGACAGGTTTTGATGTACTCTGATGTAAAAGGCTTTAGACCTTATTTATTCATGTTATGAAAGGTTGATTTTACTTCCGCTATTTTATATGTTCTGTCTTGTGATATTTCTGTGCATGTTTACCAATAATGCCCCTCTAAAGCTAGTGCATTCCTTTGCGAGCGACCCTAGCGGAGGCGGGGTGTTACATTTGGTATCAGAGCAGAAGGTTACCAGACTGGGCAAAAGTTTTTAAAGACCTTCTGAAAACTATTTGAAAATCGTTTACAAAGAAGCATTTTTCAAGAAAATTTTTCTTTTAAAAGAAAAAGGCTATTCCCCAAAGGCCATTAGCACTATCCTTGTTTCCTTAATTGAATCTCTTTTCCTTTCTTTCCTCCATCTGTAGTCACAGTGGTTTTAACTGCGACTAGTCTTTTCTATCTACGAAAGTGCTTTCCATGCGATGGAGGTGGTTCTCGAGAGACCAGTGGTCGCGTTATAAGAAAGGATAGTGAGGAAGAGGATAAAGGATACGAGTTTAAGGATGAGCAACTTGTTGGTATGGCTCAACCCAGAATGAGAGAGAAGGATGAACAATGAAACCCATGACGAGAGAGTACCTTTGGCATGGTAAAACGGGACGGATAGTTAAGTATTATGGGAAAAGGACAAGATCATCGGGAGGGTAGCAGTATGCTCTCATTTCTGGGGTACCTCGGAAGGAGGGCGACGATCTTGTTAAAGGTTTAGCTTTTCTTCTCTATCATCCCGTTAGGACTTTGTTTTGATCATCGTATCATTTAAGTCTGCTTCGATAGTTGAGTCTCTGTACCTTAAGTACTAGCGTAATAGAGAATCCCATTTTTGTCTCAAAGTCCTATTGGAGAATCAGTCCATTTATACATGACTTGTTTGGATTTGGGAATGTCTATGCCAAGTGTTGAGTTTGGAAATAATGCTTATGTTTATAAGCTATGGATGGATTCTAGGGATGAAGTGGTTATCCGGTAGGGGATGCCACTCTCGGTTTTGATAGGAGGGTAGTTAGACCTTTTGACTAGCCTTGGTAATACCCTCGAAGTATCGTGTAACCTTTTTGAGGTTCTGTCATGACTAGTTACTTAGAATCCCTTGATGCCTTTATTGGAAATTTGAAGCCCAATCGAGTGGTGTTCGCCGATAAGACGGACGGTTTACTTCATTTATGCATGGGTTATAGAGATCACCCTAGTAAGTGCGCTTGATAACCTGGTTGACATCTGTTTACTTCCAAGAGAAAGTTCTTCTACATGGAATACCTTATAGTATATAAACGAGATCCAAGATTCACTAGTGAATTTTGGAAAGCTTGCATGAGATCATGAGTACGCAGTCATGTTTGCGTCAAGTATTTTAGAAATAGGATAAGTGCAAGTGGAACGAGAGGCGACGAAGGAATGAGTTCCAGCTCATGTTATGGAAACAGGAAATAAGAAGCTACGAAATCGCAAAGACGGTCAAGGCACAATGGAATTGAGTTCAAGGAAATACGACTTTGATGGTCAAAGACTAGATACGCGCATGATATCTCTTTTTGGGAGTATATCCTTGATCCCTGTTTTCTGTAGAGCTTACTTGTAGGCTATCTTTTGTGGACATCCTCTTGGTCCTATTTTCTGTTACAAACCCCATAAGGAGTTTGTCTTGTTTATCTTCTCGACCCTATTTCAGGGAATCCTAGGTAGAACCCTATGGATGTAAACATGTATTTGAAACATGTTATGATTGATATGGTTGCAAGTGGTTGCAAGTGGTTGCTCGTGGATGCGCGAATACACATTAGATACTAGCTCGACTCGGTCACATTTCATATTGCATATGCACGAGTATTTATACTTGTTTATGGATGAAATCGAATGTATTATCATGCGGATGTTGCATATGAATGAATGATTGTGCACGCATATAGTACCTATATGGCTAGGACTATTTGCATACATGTTGGATTCATGGCACTATACATATTTTGCATTAGAAAGATTATTCAGGCCTGATCATTAGCATTAGCTAAGGAACATGTACACACATGTTTTGCATATATTCATACAGCATTAGAAATCATCTAAGGACAATGGTTGCTTGTGGATGATGTTTTGAGTAGATGGATGACGGATGGTAGGATACGTTCTTCCTAACTTGGAGATTTCGGGGACGAAATCCTTTAAGTTGGGGAGGATGTAACAACCCGAATTTTTAGCAACGTGTTAAGACAAGAATCAAGGCAGAATTAAATTATAAAATCTGAATCAGGATAAACGGGTTGCGCCATTGCGTTCGTCTCGGAAAAATACGCGAAATAGAGTCCGAAATTTCGTAAATCGGAGTCCGTATGAAGAAGATATGGACGAACGAAGTTAGGCAGAAAAACCGAAAACAAGCCAGAATGCACTGGCGCACTTGTGAAGTGCGCCAGCACAAAAATACACTGGCGCACTTGGGAAGTGCGCCCGTGTCGAGCCAGAAACCTGCACAGCCTTCTGGCTTGACCCTGGCTGGCCTGGTGCACCTGTTTTGGCCCTTGGTCTTGTTTTGGAGGCTTGTGACGATTTTTGAGGGCTGGGATCTATCCTAGGGTTAATCTAACGGCCTAAACTACCCCTAATCTCTATAAAAAGACCCCTAACCTAGCCTAAACCCTCATTAATTGATCCTACAACTAAACTATGCCAAAATTTCTAGTGATCATGGCCTCCACTCAAAATCCTAGCCTCCATCCTCTTGCCAAAATGCTATCTTCATTTCTATGAGAGGTTTCATGATCATGAGAGTATTAGAGTGTCCCTATGTTAGTATGAGAGCTCCTCAAGTTGATTTCAAGGCAAAAGTTTTGGTCTTTGTTCATAAAGATGGTGTATTTGTTGATTTGGAGCATCCATCTTTGGGTTTTTGGATGATGGCATGCATAAGCTTCATCACAAGCTTTAGTTTAATTTATTTAGGCCTTCATAGCAATGTAAGCCCTTTCCCTACTCTTAGATATTAACTATGAAGTTAAATGTTCATGTTGCAAGTTTGGGTTTGATCATTGAGTATGATACATGCTATCATGTCATGCAAGTTTATGAAGTCATTATCTTGATCTTGTGAGCAAAAAGCCACAACCTTTATGTTGAAATGTTGCATTATGCAACATGAGAATCTTCATAATCATTATGTCAACTTGCATATGAAGTCATAATCCTTATATGATGATATATGCGAGTTTCTAGCCATCATTCCATGTCTTTTGTCACCATGATTCGCTTATGTACCAAGTTTGGGTTTATGCATGTTTTTGAGGCTTAAGAATGTAACATGCAAGCTAATGAACACATTTGTGCCTCATTTGCCACCATGATTAACTTGTGGCTTAATACCCATTTTTGTCATTCCTTTGCCAAGTCTCTTCTTTTAATCCATCACGTTGTTGCGAACGTATATGCTAGTTTAAAAAGCGTTGGGGTCACATTATGGGGAAACATAATGACATGAATATGACTTGGGTAAATGGGTATAAACATGACAACATGTAACGTTAAATATGACATGTGTTTATACTTGAAAACATGACTTGAAATATAACATGGAAGTTGACATGTAAGTATGCATAAAAACATAAGCTTGGGAATTTACCTATTAAGTTAGGTCTACCCATTGGGAATTTACCTATTAAGTTAGGTCTACCCAATTGCTTGAAAACTTGACTATGAACATGACACTAGACTAAACATGAAAGTGGCCAACTCGAGGTTGGGTTGAGTTTGCAACGTAAAACTACCTGGAACCGACCGGCCTAACTAGTGGTTGCTAACAATAAGACCCAATGTGAGAAGTTGGTCATGTTGTGCTTGAACCCGAGGTTAGACCAAGTTGTGGTGTAAAGCTACACGGAACCGACCGGCTTAACTAGTAACCACAACAAAGTCTAATGTGAGAGGTTGGGGTGCATTAAGTAATTAATGCCACATGATAGGGTTAAGTTAATTTGATTAATGACTCTTAACCAAATATGACATGGGTAAATGGGTTAAGTAAATTGGTTAGGCTAATGATACTTAACAAAACATGACAAGGTTGGGTAGGTTAAGTGATTTGATTTGCCTAATGACGCTTAACCATTTTTATACGACTAGTGGACGGGGATTAAGTTAACCAACACTTAATCAATCCAACATGATAATTTGACAAGGTTAAGTAAGTTTTCTTAATGACACTTAACCATACAAGATGATTAGGGGATGGGGTTAAGTAATTTACACTTAACTACTCCGACACGGTAATTAGATGGGGTTAAGTAATCCACACTTAACTAATCTAAACACGGCAATTCAATGGGGTTAAGTTAAACACTTAACCAATTTAAACTCGGTAATTCAATGAGGTTAAGTAACCAATACTTAACCAACTTAACGTGACAATTTAATGGGGTTAAGCAACTTATACTTAACCAATTATACATGATGATTTGATGGGGTTAAGTAACTTACACTTAACCAATCTAATACGCGGACCTGATAAGGTTAAGTCACAAGACCTTTTTAGAATATACTTAACCATTATAGTACGATTAGAGGATGGGGTTAAGCCAACCTATACTTAACCAATCCGACTCGATAATTTGATGGGATTAAGATAATCTATGCTTAATCGATCTAGCAAGATAATCCGATAGGATTAAGGTAAGCTAGTACTTGACCAATTTGACTTGATAAGGTTAAGTCATGAGCCTCTGGGTACACTTAACCAACTTGTGGGACTAAGTCTTGAACTTAAATACTTAGCCAATCTTTGACGTGATTCGTGGGCGGGTTAAGTCATGGACTTGAATGATAACACTTAACCCAATAGACAAACCCTAGCTAGAAGAACTAGGTAGAAAACCGTGGTTAATCAAGGATAACGGGAAAGGAAGCTAAGTGGTAAACCTTAGTTAAGGGTAACTAAGTAATAATTCTTAGCTAAGGACATAGGACTAATTCTCAAAACGATGAGTAACCTGATACGGTAGGTCATCGCTTAGTATACGAGGGGGAGCAAGTTATATGACTTGGATAAAAGCTCCAGCGCACTGGGTGCCGAAGTGGAAGCTTCGGGGGACGTGAGGATATTCTTGGGATCCCTCTGTGGGCTGCCAGGTAATTATACTAGGCCCATGAGAGGTTAAGGTCTGCGTTAGAAGGACCAAGAGTATGCCTTGGTTGCTATGCGAGCAACCTAAAGACTGGGATGGATTAGCGTGGAGTCGACGATTCTTGTTTTTGCCCTGGATAGCGCATCGCCGACTACCTACCATCTTTAGTCAATCGTGTACGTGCGGAAAGGCAGGGAACCCCCAACAGACCATGTGCTTGCTATCGAGTCATGGGTGAGGTTGGCCCGTAGGAAAGTGGGCTATAGTGGGGCCGTGGAGTGGTTCTTATACATGATTTTTCTTGGATTGCCTTTCAGTAGTTGAGGGAGGGGTCACGTGGGACCATAGCCACGGGTACAAAAACAGACCTTGATATCTGCATCGGCAGACGATTTAAAGCTCCCGACCGAGTTCCGTATTTCTTGATTTGCCCTGGCACGGAACTCGGATGGCACATTGGGGAACATGTGCATCTAGACATGGAAAACGATTCACGATACATACGTGGGATCAAGGGCGCGGTTGACGGGTGGCGTAATCCCTAGTGGTCCTAGGTGGCCAAAACCCAAACCGAGACACGGAAACGTTCATTAGGTAGCATAATCCCTAGCGGTCCTAGGTGGCATAAATCCTAAGTGGACGCGCGATAGTTCATGGTAAGGAAACACAACTAGATCAAGGGTTGCAGTCCAAAACAACTTCAAGGATAAACCGTTTACATGGGAAAGCCCGTACAGCCTACGGCAAAGAACTGAACTTATACATGGAAAGAAACATATGAGTTGAGTAACCTATATATGCGGCATATTAGGTTGACATGGACCATTACACGACTTTTGAGTAAGGGTCATTCACGGATAACACGTGATACAATTGGGATACTAGTACGGTAGGTGCAGAGCGGGCATACAGGATAGATACCATGGGACGTTATGCGTGATAGATATCTTGGGATATTATACTTGATAGAAACCTGACAATGTGATGCCTTGTTTCATTTTGACATCGTAATTTATCATGACACTTTAGTTTATCTGAGTTCAGTAGTTCATCCTGTTATTTTGATTTAGCTTGTCTATCTTGTTATCATGCTCATGTTCATCTCAGTTCCTCATGACAGTTAACTTTACTAGTTTTTATATTAATAGTAGATAGGGCTTACTCAGTCTTTTTGACTGACCCGTTTTGTTTCACCTCTTTTCTTCCGTTTCCCCCCCCCCCCAGGTTACAGGGAGGAAATACTGTTGTTTAGTTCGGACTTCTCCTGCTTGAAGGTCATCATGGATGGCTTGGACTTTTCTTGGCTATGGCTACTTTACTGTTTTTACTTGGGGAATAATTTATGAAAATGTCTTTATGCTTCTTTACTATTGCAAGACAGGTTTTGATGTACTCTGATGTAAAAGGCTTTAGACCTTATTTATTCATGTTATGAAAGGTTGATTTTACTTCCGCTATTTTATATGTTCTGTCTTGTGATATTTCTGTGCATGTTTACCAATAATGCCCCTCTAAAGCTAGTGCATTCCTTTGCGAGCGACCCTAGCGGAGGCGGGGTGTTACATTTGGTATCAGAGCAGAAGGTTACCAGACTGGGCAAAAGTTTTTAAAGACCTTCTGAAAACTATTTGAAAATCGTTTACAAAGAAGCATTTTTCAAGAAAATTTTTCTTTTAAAAGAAAAAGGCTATTCCCCAAAGGCCATTAGCACTATCCTTGTTTCCTTAATTGAATCTCTTTTCCTTTCTTTCCTCCATCTGTAGTCACAGTGGTTTTAACTGCGACTAGTCTTTTCTATCTACGAAAGTGCTTTCCATGCGATGGAGGTGGTTCTCGAGAGACCAGTGGTCGCGTTATAAGAAAGGATAGTGAGGAAGAGGATAAAGGATACGAGTTTAAGGATGAGCAACTTGTTGGTATGGCTCAACCCAGAATGAGAGAGAAGGATGAACAATGAAACCCATGACGAGAGAGTACCTTTGGCATGGTAAAACGGGACGGATAGTTAAGTATTATGGGAAAAGGACAAGATCATCGGGAGGGTAGCAGTATGCTCTCATTTCTGGGGTACCTCGGAAGGAGGGCGACGATCTTGTTAAAGGTTTAGCTTTTCTTCTCTATCATCCCGTTAGGACTTTGTTTTGATCATCGTATCATTTAAGTCTGCTTCGATAGTTGAGTCTCTGTACCTTAAGTACTAGCGTAATAGAGAATCCCATTTTTGTCTCAAAGTCCTATTGGAGAATCAGTCCATTTATACATGACTTGTTTGGATTTGGGAATGTCTATGCCAAGTGTTGAGTTTGGAAATAATGCTTATGTTTATAAGCTATGGATGGATTCTAGGGATGAAGTGGTTATCCAGTAGGGGATGCCACTCTCGGTTTTGATAGGAGGGTAGTTAGACCTTTTGACTAGCCTTGGTAATACCCTCGAAGTATCGTGTAACCTTTTTGAGGTTCTGTCATGACTAGTTACTTAGAATCCCTTGATGCCTTTATTGGAAATTTGAAGCCCAATCGAGTGGTGTTCGCCGATAAGACGGACGGTTTACTTCATTTATGCATGGGTTATAGAGATCACCCTAGTAAGTGCGCTTGATAACCTGGTTGACATCTGTTTACTTCCAAGAGAAAGTTCTTCTACATGGAATACCTTATAGTATATAAACGAGATCCAAGATTCACTAGTGAATTTTGGAAAGCTTGCATGAGATCATGAGTACGCAGTCATGTTTGCGTCAAGTATTTTAGAAATAGGATAAGTGCAAGTGGAACGAGAGGCGACGAAGGAATGAGTTCCAGCTCATGTTATGGAAACAGGAAATAAGAAGCTACGAAATCGCAAAGACGGTCAAGGCACAATGGAATTGAGTTCAAGGAAATACGACTTTGATGGTCAAAGACTAGATACGCGCATGATATCTCTTTTTGGGAGTATATCCTTGATCCCTGTTTTCTGTAGAGCTTACTTGTAGGCTATCTTTTGTGGACATCCTCTTGGTCCTATTTTCTGTTACAAACCCCATAAGGAGTTTGTCTTGTTTATCTTCTCGACCCTATTTCAGGGAATCCTAGGTAGAACCCTATGGATGTAAACATGTATTTGAAACATGTTATGATTGATATGGTTGCAAGTGGTTGCAAGTGGTTGCTCGTGGATGCGCGAATACACATTAGATACTAGCTCGACTCGGTCACATTTCATATTGCATATGCACGAGTATTTATACTTGTTTATGGATGAAATCGAATGTATTATCATGCGGATGTTGCATATGAATGAATGATTGTGCACGCATATAGTACCTATATGGCTAGGACTATTTGCATACATGTTGGATTCATGGCACTATACATATTTTGCATTAGAAAGATTATTCAGGCCTGATCATTAGCATTAGCTAAGGAACATGTACACACATGTTTTGCATATATTCATACAGCATTAGAAATCATCTAAGGACAATGGTTGCTTGTGGATGATGTTTTGAGTAGATGGATGACGGATGGTAGGATACGTTCTTCCTAACTTGGAGATTTCGGGGACGAAATCCTTTAAGTTGGGGAGGATGTAACAACCCGAATTTTTAGCAACGTGTTAAGACAAGAATCAAGGCAGAATTAAATTATAAAATCTGAATCAGGATAAACGGGTTGCGCCATTGCGTTCGTCTCGGAAAAATACGCGAAATAGAGTCCGAAATTTCGTAAATCGGAGTCCGTATGAAGAAGATATGGACGAACGAAGTTAGGCAGAAAAACCGAAAACAAGCCAGAATGCACTGGCGCACTTGTGAAGTGCGCCAGCACAAAAATACACTGGCGCACTTGGGAAGTGCGCCCGTGTCGAGCCAGAAACCTACACAGCCTTCTGGCTTGACCCTGGCTGGCCTGGTGCACCTGTTTTGGCCCTTGGTCTTGTTTTGGAGGCTTGTGACGATTTTTGAGGGCTGGGATCTATCCTAGGGTTAATCTAACGGCCTAAACTACCCCTAATCTCTATAAAAAGACCCCTAACCTAGCCTAAACCCTCATTAATTGATCCTACAACTAAACTATGCCAAAATTTCTAGTGATCATGGCCTCCACTCAAAATCCTAGCCTCCATCCTCTTGCCAAAATGCTATCTTCATTTCTATGAGAGGTTTCATGATCATGAGAGTATTAGAGTGTCCCTATGTTAGTATGAGAGCTCCTCAAGTTGATTTCAAGGCAAAAGTTTTGGTCTTTGTTCATAAAGATGGTGTATTTGTTGATTTGGAGCATCCATCTTTGGGTTTTTGGATGATGGCATGCATAAGCTTCATCACAAGCTTTAGTTTAATTTATTTAGGCCTTCATAGCAATGTAAGCCCTTTCCCTACTCTTAGATATTAACTATGAAGTTAAATGTTCATGTTGCAAGTTTGGGTTTGATCATTGAGTATGATACATGCTATCATGTCATGCAAGTTTATGAAGTCATTATCCTGATCTTGTGAGCAAAAAGCCACAACCTTTATGTTGAAATGTTGCATTATGCAACATGAGAATCTTCATAATCATTATGTCAACTTGCATATGAAGTCATAATCCTTATATGATGATATATGCGAGTTTCTAGCCATCATTCCATGTCTTTTGTCACCATGATTCGCTTATGTACCAAGTTTGGGTTTATGCATGTTTTTGAGGCTTAAGAATGTAACATGCAAGCTAATGAACACATTTGTGCCTCATTTGCCACCATGATTAACTTGTGGCTTAATACCCATTTTTGTCATTCCTTTGCCAAGTCTCTTCTTTTAATCCATCACGTTGTTGCGAACGTATATGCTAGTTTAAAAAGCGTTGGGGTCACATTATGGGGAAACATAATGACATGAATATGACTTGGGTAAATGGGTATAAACATGACAACATGTAACGTTAAATATGACATGTGTTTATACTTGAAAACATGACTTGAAATATAACATGGAAGTTGACATGTAAGTATGCATAAAAACATAAGCTTGGGAATTTACCTATTAAGTTAGGTCTACCCATTGGGAATTTACCTATTAAGTTAGGTCTACCCAATTGCTTGAAAACTTGACTATGAACATGACACTAGACTAAACATGAAAGTGGCCAACTCGAGGTTGGGTTGAGTTTGCAACGTAAAACTACCCGGAACCGACCGGCCTAACTAGTGGTTGCTAACAATAAGACCCAATGTGAGAAGTTGGTCATGTTGTGCTTGAACCCGAGGTTAGACCAAGTTGTGGTGTAAAGCTACACGGAACCGACCGGCTTAACTAGTAACCACAACAAAGTCTAATGTGAGAGGTTGGGGTGCATTAAGTAATTAATGCCACATGATAGGGTTAAGTTAATTTGATTAATGACTCTTAACCAAATATGACATGGGTAAATGGGTTAAGTAAATTGGTTAGGCTAATGATACTTAACAAAACATGACAAGGTTGGGTAGGTTAAGTGATTTGATTTGCCTAATGACGCTTAACCATTTTTATACGACTAGTGGACGGGGATTAAGTTAACCAACACTTAATCAATCCAACATGATAATTTGACAAGGTTAAGTAAGTTTTCTTAATGACACTTAACCATACAAGATGATTAGGGGATGGGGTTAAGTAATTTACACTTAACTACTCCGACACGGTAATTAGATGGGGTTAAGTAATCCACACTTAACTAATCTAAACACGGAAATTCAATGGGGTTAAGTTAAACACTTAACCAATTTAAACTCGGTAATTCAATGAGGTTAAGTAACCAATACTTAACCAACTTAACGTGACAATTTAATGGGGTTAAGCAACTTATACTTAACCAATTATACATGATGATTTGATGGGGTTAAGTAACTTACACTTAACCAATCTAATACGCGGACCTGATAAGGTTAAGTCACAAGACCTTTTTAGAATATACTTAACCATTATAGTACGATTAGAGGATGGGGTTAAGCCAACCTATACTTAACCAATCCGACTCGATAATTTGATGGGATTAAGATAATCTATGCTTAATCGATCTAGCAAGATAATCCGATAGGATTAAGGTAAGCTAGTACTTGACCAATTTGACTTGATAAGGTTAAGTCATGAGCCTCTGGGTACACTTAACCAACTTGTGGGACTAAGTCTTGAACTTAAATACTTAGCCAATCTTTGACGTGATTCGTGGGCGGGTTAAGTCATGGACTTGAATGATAACACTTAACCCAATAGACAAACCCTAGCTAGAAGAACTAGGTAGAAAACCGTGGTTAATCAAGGATAACGGGAAAGGAAGCTAAGTGGTAAACCTTAGTTAAGGGTAACTAAGTAATAATTCTTAGCTAAGGACATAGGACTAATTCTCAAAACGATGAGTAACCTGATACGGTAGGTCATCGCTTAGTATACGAGGGGGAGCAAGTTATCTGACTTGGATAAAAGCTCCAGCGCACTGGGTGCCGAAGTGGAAGCTTCGGGGGACGTGAGGATATTCTTGGGATCCCTCTGTGGGCTGCCAGGTAATTATACTAGGCCCATGAGAGGTTAAGGTCTGCGTTAGAAGGACCAAGAGTATGCCTTGGTTGCTATGCGAGCAACCTAAAGACTGAGATGGATTAGCGTGGAGTCGACGATTCTTGTTTTTGCCCTGGATAGCGCATCGCCGACTACCTACCATCTTTAGTCAATCGTGTACGTGCGGAAAGGCAGGGAACCCCCAACAGACCATGTGCTTGCTATCGAGTCATGGGTGAGGTTGGCCCGTAGGAAAGTGGGCTATAGTGGGGCCGTGGAGTGGTTCTTATACATGATTTTTCTTGGATTTCCTTTCAGTAGTTGAGGGAGGGGTCACGTGGGACCATAGCCACGGGTACAAAAACAAACCTTGATATCTGCATCGGCAGACGATTTAAAGCTCCCGACCGAGTTCCGTATTTCTTGATTTGCCCTGGCATGGAACTCGGATGGCACATTGGGGAACATGTGCATCTAGACATGGAAAACGATTCACGATACATACGTGGGATCAAGGGCGCGGTTGACGGGTGGCGTAATCCCCAGTGGTCCTAGGTGGCCAAAACCCAAACCGAGACACGGAAACGTTCATTAGGTAGCATAATCCCTAGCGGTCCTAGGTGGCATAAATCCTAAGTGGACGCGCGATAGTTCATGGTAAGGAAACACAACTAGATCAAGGGTTGCAGTCCAAAACAACTTCAAGGATAAACCGTTTACATGGGAATGCCCGTACAGCCTACGGCAAAGAACTGAACTTATACATGGAAAGAAACATATGAGTTGAGTAACCTATATATGCGGCATATTAGGTTGACATGGACCATTACACGACTTTTGAGTAAGGGTCATTCACGGATAACACGTGATACAATTGGGATACTAGTACGGTGGGTGCAGAGCGGGCATACAGGATAGATACCATGGGACGTTATGCGTGATAGATATCTTGGGATATTATACTTGATAGAAACCTGACGATGTGATGCCTTGTTTCATTTTGACATCGTAATTTATCATGACACTTTAGTTTATCTGAGTTCAGTAGTTCATCCTGTTATTTTGATTTAGCTTTTCTATCTTGTTATCATGCTCATGTTCATCTCAGTTCCTCATGACAGTTAACTTTACTAGTTTTTATACTAGTGGTAGATAGGGCTTACTCAGTCTTTTTGACTGACCCGTTTTGTTTCGCCTCTTTTCTTCCGTTCCCCCCCCCCCAGGTTACAGGGAGGAAATACTGTTGTTTAGTTCGGACTTCTCCTGCTTGAAGGTCATCATGGATGGCTTGGACTTTTCTTGGCTATGGCTACTTTACTGTTTTTACTTGGGGAATAATTTATGAAAATGTCTTTATGCTTCTTTACTATTGCAAGATAGGTTTTGATGTACTCTGATGTAAAAGGCTTTAGACCTTATTTATTCATGTTATGAAAGGTTGATTTTACTTCCGCTATTTTATATGTTCTGTCTTGTGATATTTCTGTGCATGTTTACCAATAATGCCCCTCTAAAGCTAGTGCATTCCTTTGCGAGTGACCCTAGCGGAGGCGGGGTGTTACATTTGGTATCAGAGCAGAAGGTTACCAGACTGGGCAAAAGTTTTTAAAGACCTTCTGAAAACTATTTGAAAATCGTTTACAAAGAAGCATTTTTCAAGAAAATTTTTCTTTTAAAAGAAAAAGGCTATTCCCCAAAGGCCATTAGCACTATCCTTGTTTCCTTAATTGAATCTCTTTTCCTTTCTTTCCTCCATCTGTAGTCACAGTGGTTTTAACTGCGACTAGTCTTTTCTATCTACGAAAGTGCTTTCCATGCGATGGAGGTGGTTCTCGAGAGACCAGTGGTCGCGTTATAAGAAAGGATAGTGAGGAAGAGGATAAAGGATACGAGTTTAAGGATGAGCAACTTGTTGGTATGGCTCAACCCAGAATGAGAGAGAAGGATGAACAATGAAACCCATGACGAGAGAGTACCTTTGGCATGGTAAAACGGGACGGATAGTTAAGTATTATGGGAAAAGGACAAGATCATCGGGAGGGCAGCAGTATGCTCTCATTTCTGGGGTACCTCGGAAGGAGGGCGACGATCTTGTTAAAGGTTTAGCTTTTCTTCTCTATCATCCCGTTAGGACTTTGTTTTGATCATCGTATCATTTATGTCTGCTTCGATAGTTGAGTCTCTGCACCTTAAGTACTAGCGTAATAGAGAATCCCATTTTTGTCTCAAAGTCCTATTGGAGAATCAGTCCATTTATACATGACTTGTTTGGATTTGGGAATGTCTATGCCAAGTGTTGAGTTTGGAAATAATGCTTATGTTTATAAGCTATGGATGGATTCTAGGGATGAAGTGGTTATCCAGTAGGGGATGCCACTCTCGGTTTTGATAGGAGGGTAGTTAGACCTTTTGACTGGCCTTGGTAATACCCTCGAAGTATCGTGTAACCTTTTTGAGGTTCTGTCATGACTAGTTACTTAGAATCCCTTGATGCCTTTATTGGAAATTTGAAGCCCGATCGAGTGGTGTTCGCCGATAAGACGGACGGTTTACTTCATTTATGCATGGGTTATAGAGATCACCCTAGTAAGTGCGCTTGATAACCTGGTTGACATCTGTTTACTTTCAAGAGAAAGTTCTTCTACATGGAATACCTTATAGTATATAAACAAGATCCAAGATTCACTAGTGAATTTTGGAAAGCTTGCATGAGATCATGAGTACGCAGTCATGTTTGCGTCAAGTATTTTAGAAAAAGGATAAGTGCAAGTGGAACGAGAGGCGACGAAGGAATGAGTTCCAGCTCATGTTATGGAAACAGGAAATAAGAAGCTACGAAATCGCAAAGACGGTCAAGGCACAATGGAATTGAGTTCAAGGAAATACGACTTTGATGGTCAAAGACTAGATACGCGCATGATATCTCTTTTTGGGAGTATATCCTTGATCCCTGTTTTCTGTAGAGCTTACTTGTAGGCTATCTTTTGTGGACATCCTCTTGGTCCTATTTTCTGTTACAAACCCCATAAGGAGTTTGTCTTGTTTATCTTCTCGACCCTATTTCAGGGAATCCTAGGTAGAACCCTATGGATGTAAACATGTATTTGAAACATGTTATGATTGATATGGTTGCAAGTGGTTGCAAGTGGTTGCTCGTGGATGCGCGAATACACATTACATACTAGCTCGACTCGGTCACATTTCATATTGCATATGCACGAGTATTTATACTTGTTTATGGATGAAATCGAATGTATTATCATGCGGATGTTGCATATGAATGAATGATTGTGCACGCATATAGTACCTATATGGCTAGGACTATTTGCATACATGTTGGATTCATGGCACTATACATATTTTGCATTAGAAAGATTATTCAGGCCTGATCATTAGCATTAGCTAAGGAACATGTACACACATGTTTTGCATATATTCATACAGCATTAGAAATCATCTAAGGACAATGGTTGCTTGTGGATGATGTTTTGAGTAGATGGATGACGGATGGTAGGATACGTTCTTCCTAACTTGGAGATTTCGGGGACGAAATCCTTTAAGTTGGGGAGGATGTAACAACCCGAATTTTTAGCAACGTGTTAAGACAAGAATCAAGGCAGAATTAAATTATAAAATCTGAATCAGGATAAACGGGTTGCGCCATTGCGTTCGTCTCGGAAAAATACGCGAAATAGAGTCCGAAATTTCGTAAATCGGAGTCCGTATGAAGAAGATATAGACGAACGAAGTTAGGCAGAAAAACCGAAAACAAGCCAGAATGCACTGGCGCACTTGTGAAGTGCGCCAGCACAAAAATACACTGGCGCACTTGGGAAGTGCGCCCGTGTCGAGCCAGAAACCTGCACAGCCTTCTGGCTTGACCCTGGCTGGCCTGGTGCACCTGTTTTGGCCCTTGGTCTTGTTTTGGAGGCTTGTGACGATTTTTGAGGGCTGGGATCTATCCTAGGGTTAATCTAACGGCCTAAACTACCCCTAATCTCTATAAAAAGACCCCTAACCTAGCCTAAACCCTCATTAATTGATCCTACAACTAAACTATGCCAAAATTTCTAGTGATCATGGCCTCCACTCAAAACCCTAGCCTCCATCCTCTTGCCAAAATGCTATCTTCATTTCTATGAGAGGTTTCATGATCATGAGAGTATTAGAGAGTCCCTATGTTAGTATGAGAGCTCCTCAAGTTGATTTCAAGGCAAAAGTTTTGGTCTTTGTTCATAAAGATGGTGTATTTGTTGATTTGGAGCATCCATCTTTGGGTTTTTGGATGATGGCATGCATAAGCTTCATCACAAGCTTTAGTTTAATCGATTTAGGCCTTCATAGCAATGTAAGCCCTTTCCCTACTCTTAGATATTAACTATGAAGTTAAATGTTCATGTTGCAAGTTTGGGTTTGATCATTGAGTATGATACATGTTATCATGTCATGCAAGTTTATGAAGTCATTATCTTGATCTTGTGAGCAAAAAGCCACAACCTTTATGTTGAAATGTTGCATTATGCAACATGAGAATCTTCATAATCATTATGTCAACTTGCATATGAAGTCATAATCCTTATATGATGATATATGCGAGTTTCTAGCCATCATTCCATGTCTTTTGTCATCATGATTCGCTTATGTACCAAGTTTGGGTTTATGCATGTTTTTGAGGCTTAAGAATGTAACATGCAAGCTAATGAACACATTTGTGCCTCATTTGCCACCATGATTAACTTGTGGCTTAATACCCATTTTTGTCATTCCTTTGCCAAGTCTCTTCTTTTAATCCATCACGTTGTTGCGAACGTATATGCTAGTTTAAAAAGCGTTGGGGTCACATTATGGGGAAACATAATGACATGAATATGACTTGGGTAAATGGGTATAAACATGACAACATGTAACGTTAAATATGACATGTGTTTATACTTGAAAACATGACTTGAAATATAACATGGAAGTTGACATGTAAGTATGCATAAAAACATAAGCTTGGGAATTTACCTATTAAGTTAGGTCTACCCATTGGGAATTTACCTATTAAGTTAGGTCTACCCAATTGCTTGAAAACTTGACTATGAACATGACACTAGACAAAACATGAAAGTGGCCAACTCGAGGTTGGGTTGAGTTTGCAACGTAAAACTACCCGGAACCGACCGGCCTAACTAGTGGTTGCAAACAATAAGACCCAATGTGAGAAGTTGGTCATGTTGTGCTTGAACCCGAGGTTAGACTAAGTTGTGGTGTAAAGCTACCCGGAACCGACCGGCTTAACTAGTAACCACAACAAAGTCTAATGTGAGAGGTTGGGGTGCATTAAGTAATTAATGCCACATGATAGGGTTAAGTTAATTTGATTAATGACTCTTAACCAAATATGACATGGGTAAATGGGTTAAGTAAATTGGTTAGGCTAATGATACTTAACAAAACATGACAAGGTTGGGTAGGTTAAGTGATTTGATTTGCCTAATGACGCTTAACCATTTTTATACGACTAGTGGACGGGGATTAAGTTAACCAACACTTAATCAATCCAACATGATAATTTGACAAGGTTAAGTAAGTTTTCTTAATGACACTTAACCATACAAGATGATTAGGGGATGGGGTTAAGTAATTTACACTTAACTACTCCGACACGGTAATTAGATGGGGTTAAGTAATCCACACTTAACTAATCTAAACACGGCAATTCGATGGGGTTAAGTTAAACACTTAACCAATTTAAACTCGGTAATTCAATGAGGTTAAGTAACCAATACTTAACCAACTTAACGTGACAATTTAATGGGGTTAAGCAACTTATACTTAACCAATTATACATGATGATTTGATGGGGTTAAGTAACTTACACTTAACCAATCTAATACGCGGACCTGATAAGGTTAAGTCACAAGACCTTTTTAGAATATACTTAACCATTATAGTACGATTAGAGGATGGGGTTAAGCCAACCTATACTTAACCAATCCGAATCGATAATTTGATGGGATTAAGATAATCTATGCTTAATCGATCTAGAAAGATAATCCGATAGGATTAAGGTAAGCTAGTACTTGACCAATTTGACTTGATAAGGTTAAGTCATGAGCCTCTGGGTACACTTAACCAACTTGTGGGACTAAGTCTTGAACTTAAATACTTAGCCAATCTTTGACGTGATTCGTGGGCGGGTTAAGTCATGGACTTGAATGATAACACTTAACCCAATAGACAAACCCTAGCTAGAAGAACTAGGTAGAAAACCGTGGTTAATCAAGGATAACGGGAAAGGAAGCTAAGTGGTAAACCTTAGTTAAGGGTAACTAAGTAATAATTCTTAGCTAAGGACATAGGACTAATTCTCAAAACGATGAGTAACCTGATACGGTAGGTCATCGCTTAGTATACGAGGGGGAGCAAGTTATCTGACTTGGATAAAAGCTCCAGCGCACTGGGTGCCGAAGTGGAAGCTTCGGGGGACGTGAGGATATTCTTGGGATCCCTCTGTGGGCTGCCAGGTAATTATACTAGGCCCATGAGAGGTTAAGGTCTGCGTTAGAAGGACCAAGAGTATGCCTTGGTTGCTATGCGAGCAACCTAAAGACTGGGATGGATTAGCGTGGAGTCGACGATTCTTGTTTTTGCCCTGGATAGCGCATCGCCGACTACCTACCATCTTTAGTCAATCGTGTACGTGCGGAAAGGCAGGGAACCCCCAACAGACCATGTGCTTGCTATCGAGTCATGGGTGAGGTTGGCCCGTAGGAAAGTGGGCTATAGTGGGGCCGTGGAGTGGTTCTTATACATTATTTTTCTTGGATTGCCTTTCAGTAGTTGAGGGAGGGGTCACGTGGGACCATAGCCACGGGTACAAAAACAGACCTTGATATCTGCATCGGCAGACGATTTAAAGCTCCCGACCGAGTTCCGTATTTCTTGATTTGCCCTGGCACGGAACTCGGATGGCACATTGGGGAACATGTGCATCTAGACATGGAAAACGATTCACGATACATACGTGGGATCAAGGGCGCGGTTGACGGGTGGCGTAATCCCTAGTGGTCCTAGGTGGCCAAAACCCAAACCGAGACACGGAAACGTTCATTAGGTAGCATAATCCCTAGCGGTCCTAGGTGGCATAAATCCTAAGTGGACGCGCGATAGTTCATGGTAAGGAAACACAACTAGATCAAGGGTTGCAGTCCAAAACAACTTCAAGGATAAACCGTTTACATGGGAAAGCCCGTACAGCCTACCGCAAAGAACTGAACTTATACATGGAAAGAAACATATGAGTTGAGTAACCTATATATGCGGCATATTAGGTTGACATGGACCATTACACGACTTTTGAGTAAGGGTCATTCACGGATAACACGTGATACAATTGGGATACTAGTACGGTAGGTGCAGAGCGGGCATACAGGATAGATACCATGGGACGTTATGCGTGATAGATATCTTGGGATATTATACTTGATAGAAACCTGACGATGTGATGCCTTGTTTCATTTTGACATCGTAATTTATCATGGCACTTTAGTTTATCTCAGTTCAGTAGTTCATCCTGTTATTTTGATTTAGCTTGTCTATCTTGTTATCATGCTCATGTTCATCTCAGTTCCTCATGACAGTTAACTTTACTAGTTTTTATACTAATAGTAGATAGGGCTTACTCAGCCTTTTTGACTGACCCGTTTTGTTTCGCCTCTTTTCTTCCGTTTCCCCCCCTAGGTTATAGGGAGGAAATACTGTTGTTTAGTTCGGACTTCTCCTGCTTGAAGGTCATCATGGATGGCTTGGACTTTTCTTGGCTATGGCTACTTTACTGTTTTTACTTGGGGAATAATTTATGAAAATGTCTTTATGCTTCTTTACTATTGCAAGACAGGTTTTGATGTACTCTGATGTAAAAGGCTTTAGACCTTATTTATTCATGTTATGAAAGGTTGATTTTACTTCCGCTATTTTATATGTTCTGTCTTGTGATATTTCTGTGCATGTTTACCAATAATGCCCCTCTAAAGCTAGTGCATTCCTTTGCGAGTGACCCTAGCGGAGGCGGGGTGTTACAACGACAAGATAGATAAACTAAACCAGGGTAACAGGCTGAACTACTGTAGCAAGGTAAACTAAGATATCATGATAAACTACAGTGTCATGATAAATCAAGGTATCACATCGTCCGGTTTCTATCAAGTATAATATCCCACGGTACCTATCCTGTATAACATCCCACGGTATCTATCATGTATATTTCTCATGGTTCTAACATGTATATTTGCTCTGCACCTCTCGTACTAGTATCCCGACCCGCGTCATGTGTTAACTATGAATGTCCCTTGCCCAATGTCATGTAATGGTCCATGTCAACCTAATATATAGCATATGTAGGTTTTCCCAACTCGTATGTTCCTTTCCATGTATAAGTTCAGTCCTTTGCCGTAGGCCATACGGGCTTTCCCATGTAAACGTTTTATCCTTGAGGTTATTTTGGACTGCTACCCTTGATCTAGTTATGTTTCCTTGCCATGAACTATCGCGCGTTCACTTAGGATTTATGCCACCTAGGACCACTAGAGATTATGCTACCTAATGAACGTTTCCGTGTCTCGGTTTGGGTTCAGCCACCTAGGGCCACTAGGGATTACGCCATCCGTCAACCGCGCCCTTTATCCCGCGTATGTATCGTGAACCGTTTTCCATGTCTAGACGCACATGTTCCTCAATGTGCCATCCGAGTTCCGTGCCAGGGCAAATCAAGAAATACGGAACTCGGTCGGGAGCTTTAAGTCGTCTGCTGATGCAGATATCAAGGTCTGTTTTTGTACCCGTGGCTATGGTCCCACGTGACCCCTCCCTCAACTACTGAAAGGCAATCCAAGAAAAATCATGTATGAGAACTACACTAAGGCCCACCGATGCCCACTTCCAGATAGCCAACCTCACCCATAACTCGATAGCTAGTATATGGTCTTTTAGGAGTTCCCTGCCTTTCCGTGCGTACACGATTGACTAAAGATGGTAGGTAGTCGGCGACATGCTATCCCGGGGCAAAATCAAGTATCATCGACTCCACGCTAATCCATCCCAGTCTTTAGGTCGCTCGCATAGCAACCAAGGCATACTCTTGGCTCTTCTACCGCAGACCTTAACCCCTGTGAGGCCGGGTTTCATGGACCAACTGCCACCTCATAGAGGGATACCAAGAGTACCCTCACGTCCCCCGAAGCTACCGCTTCGTCACCCAGTTCGCTGGAGCCCTTATCCAAGTCAGATAAGTTGCTCCTCCTCGTATACTAAGCGATGACCTACCGTATCAGGTTACTCATCTATTTCTGAACTAGTCCCATGTCCTTGGCTAATAATTATTACTTAGTTATCCTTAACTAAGGTTTACCACTTAGCTTCTCTTCCCGCTATCCTTGTCAACCACGATTTCCAACCTAGTCCCCTGAGCTAGGGTTTTGTCAAATGGGTTAAGTGTTGTTATCCAAGTTCATGACTTAACCTGCCCACGAATCATGTCAAGATTGGCTAAGTACTCAATTTCAAGGCTTAGCCCTATAGGTTGGTTAAGTGTACCAAGAAGCTTATGACTTAACCTTATCAAGTCAAATTGGTTAAGTATTTATTTCTCTTAACCCTATCAAATTATCATGTTAGATTGATTAAGCATAGATTATCTTAATCCCATCAGATTGTCGAGTCGGATTGGTTAAATGTAGGTTAACTTAACCCCATCCACTAATCGTATTACACTGGTTAAGCCTAATTTAAAAGGTCTTGTGACTTAACCCTACCAGGCCCATGTATTAGATTGGTTAAGTGTAGGTTACTTAACCTCATCAAATCATCACGTATAATTGGTTAAGTATAAGTTACTTAACCCCATTAAATTATCATATTAAATTAGTTAAGTATTGGTTACTTAACCTCATTGGATTACCAAATATAGATTGGTTAAGTGTTTAACTTAACCCCGTCGAATTACCGTGTTTAGATTAGTTAAGTATAGGTTACTTAACCCCATCTAATTATCGTGTTTAGAATAGTTAAGTCTTAATTACTTAACCCCATCTAATTACCGTGTTTAGATTAGTTAAGTCTTAATTACTTAACCCCATCTAATTACCGTGTTTAGATTAGTTAAGTCTTAATTACTTAACCCCATCTAATTACCAAGTCGGATTAGTTAAGCGTAAATTACTTAACCCCATCCTCTAATTGTCTTGTATGGTTAAGTGTCATTAAGAAATCAAGCCCTGTCCCACTTAACCTACCCATTCGTGTCATATCGGTTAAGTGTCATTAGTTAACTTTACTTAACCTTATCATGTGGCATTAATTTAATTAATGCACTCTCAACCTCTCACATTAGACCTTGTTGTGGTTACTAGTTAAGCCGGGCGGGTCCGGGTAGTTTTACACCACAACCTAGTCTAACCTCGGGTCTTAAGCGCGACATGACCAACTTCTCACATTGGATCTTATTGTTTGTAGCCACTAGTTAAGCCGGGCGGGTCCGGGTAGATTTATGCTACAAACTCAACCCAACCTCGAGTTGGCCACTTTCATGTTTGGTCTAGTGTCATATTACACCTACAACCCATACGTGTCTAATTTCAAGTCCCATGTTTACCCCACGTGTCATGCCCCCATTTTGGTTCAACTTACATGTCGTGTTCACATGTAACCTCAAGTCAAGTTTTCATGTCATATTCAAGTCAAGATTTTGTGTCATGTTCATGTTTATCTAACTACCCCAAAATCGTGTTTTCACTTGAGTGAAGGCGAGTCAACATAGTATAAATACTATGATACACATTGACCCCAAAACATGCACGATGCCACGACGGGGTTGGCTTCAAACATGCATGGTATCATGAAGGGATTGGCCTTGTACATGCATACTATCATATAAGGGTTGGCCACAAGCATGCATAACATAAAAGGGGATTGGCCACAAGCATGCATAATGTCATAAAGGATTTGGCCACAATTTTGCATATTATCATAACGGGATTTGACCTTACATAAACATGATATCATAAGGGGGTTGGTTTCATTTACATGCATAAGCCCCAAAGTCCAATTTATGCAACTATTTCACAAGTCAAAGTGGCTCTAAGTGTTCATGCTATCATACTACAAGTAAAGGTCCAATCTTGCATGGCAAACTAAGTCCAATGCAACATGGATAGCATGGTTTGGTCGCTAAAACATAACCCAAAGTCATATGTTCATGTTAAAGGAGCAAACTAGGCTCGCATAGGTTATAGCATTCATGTTTAACCACAGTTTATTCCATGCCATGATTAAACTACCGTTAACATCTCGAAGTAGCTAGAACTTACATAGTGTGGCAAGAGGGCTAGGAGCATGAATCGTTTTGACGAAGAAAGGTGGCTCCTTTGATGAAGAACCGTCATGAAATCGCCATAGCAACGTTGATTTGGCCTCGATTTGGTGTAGCAAGCTTGCACCTTTCAATTCGGATCCGATTTGCATGCATAGTCTCTTGGAGTTGGAGATGGAGGCCATGATCAATGGAGATTTGGGCAGCACTTCGTGGCATGAGTGAATTATGAGGGGTTTAGGGTAGGCTTAGGGACTTTTTTTAGAGATTAGGAGTAGTTTAGGCCGTTAGATTAACCCTAGGATAGATCCAAGCCCTCAAAAATCGTCACAAGCCTCCAAAACGGAGCCAAACAGCAAAGCAGGTGCACCAGGTTGCCTGGGTCCGACCAGGCAGGTCGACCCCCAGGTCGACCCTGGGGTCGACTCCCCAGTCGACCTGGTTGGCAGGGGGTCGACTCCCAAGTCGACTTCCCCTGGTCTGGAGGGAAATTTTCCCGCCTCTTCTGAATTCTGAAATTTGAATCTGTTTTCGTTTTCGAATTTTTCGTGAAACTTCGCGAGGCCATATCTTGGTCATACGGACTCCGATTTACGAAATTTCGGACTCTATTTCACGTATTTTTCCGAGACGAACGCAATGGAGCAACCCATTTTCCCTGATTCAGATTTTAAAATTTAATTCTGCCTTGATTCTTGTCTTAACACGTTGTTTAAAAATTCGGGTTGTTACAGACCCGACTCGGAAAGGAGGTTATGGCTCGTTCCTCTCGTGCTAGTACATCTGCTCGACCTGGCTCAAGCTCTTTACGTATAAGAGAGAATGTTGATGACCAATTTGACCCTTCTGCCCTAATTACAGAGGGACATTTAACTCGAATACTTGAAGTATTGGATAAACAAACCGATGAACTGGCTACTCAAAGGCAGGAGAGCTCGTTACTGCGTCAAAATATTACTGCCTTAGATAGGAGAATTGATGATATTCAAAGGTAGGTTTCGCCACCTCCAGCTCACTCTTTCTCTCCGGAATATACATCATCATGTGAAGAGCCCCGAAGGAACCAACGATGGCCCCCGTTAGAAAGGCCCGAAAACATAGAACGACTTCGATTTGGGCCGCTTCCGTCTCATGAAGAGGAGGCATTTAATCAGGGAACTAGTAACCGCATTTTAAATGAACCTGTTCTACCACCAAGGAATGGTATGCCTCTTGCTCGTCGCGTGATCAACCGCGGTAAACAAGAGGCAAGGGAGTTCTGCTCAGGGTCTAGATTTTATAGTAGCATGTCAAAGAAACGACGGAGGAGGATGCCGGGCAAGGAGTGCTGATCCCGAATCTACCCTGATCCATGCAGAGGTTGAAGCAATGAATAGGCAAGTCATGGTAGATAGCCGTGGACAGAGGAATGAAGATTGGGGCATACACCGCAGTCACACACACCCTTTGCTGACGACATACTGGATGTTACATTTCCAAGGCGCTTCAATATGCCAACCATGAATCGCTATACGGGCAGGACCGACCCCATCTAGAATTTAATGCAGTACTCCTGGTCAATGAATGCCGCTGCAGCAGCAACAGACGCGGTCAAATGTAAAGCGTTCCCTATATTCTTGGAAGATGTGGCGTTATTGTGGTTTATCCACCTTCCAGCGTGGTCAATATCCAACTTCCGGGAATTGAGTGAGAAATTCGTAAACCAATTCCGTCTTCATGCCCAGAGGTCTAAGAATGTGATCGAGCTATCCCTCATTAAACAACGACCGGACGGA
Organism: Allium sativum; assembly: GCA_030737875.1. Classification (NCBI taxonomy): domain Eukaryota; kingdom Viridiplantae; phylum Streptophyta; class Magnoliopsida; order Asparagales; family Amaryllidaceae; genus Allium; species Allium sativum. Next base: position 412,306,668 of record CM060913.1, on the reverse strand, counting down.
AGCCTGAGGTCATATTTGGACCGTTTTAACTTGGCTGTCACAGAAGTCAAAGATCCACATGAGCAAACTGTGTTGATGGCCTTGATCGATGGCGTCGATAAAGACACCAAGTTTGGAAGATATCTGGCTGGTAAACCACCCCCGACCAGAGAAATATTTTATGAAAAAACCAATATTCGCCTGCGTCGGGAGGAGATATACACTAATCGAAAAAGAAAAGCTACTGATAAGGAAGATATCCAAAGCAACGTGGCCATCAAGCAAACGGGAGATAGCTTAGGAAAGGTTGAAGTTAACGTTGGGAACAAGAACCAAGACAGCAGTCGCCAATCAGGGAATAATAATAACAACAATCGGAAGAGAAATCGAGGAAACAACTCTCAGAGGAGATCCCAGTCCAGACCATTTGAGAGCATCACACCGTTAAATGATACATTGGAGAACATCTTCCTGGATACATATAATGTCCTCCAGTATAAAAGACCTCCTCTGAGAGATTTTGCCGAGAAAGAGCTTGAAACTGGGAAATTCTGTCTTTTTCATCAGATCCACGGTCATTCCATAAACGAATGTCATCACTTGAGAGACGTGGTTGAAAGGCTGCTTCGAGAAGGGAAGCTTGATGAGTATAAGGTGACTCCGAGGGACAGGGGGCAAGCCGTACAAGCTCCAAACCAAAGCCAACCTACTGCTAAACTGACGGCTCAGCAAAAAGGAAAAAATATCGTTATCAATACCATTATTGGTGGGCTCCACCTAGCTGGGCACAGTTTCAGAGCTATGGATCAATACATAAATGCAGCTAAACAGCATTTCGAAGTGGGAGAGTGTAGTAACCCCAAGGAAAACGCTCCGATTAAGCAACAAAAGACGATGTCTAATGATGTCATATTTCGCGAGAGAGAGAGAGAGTATTGGAGTACACTCCCCAACTGAAGATCCGTTGGTGATCACCGTCACCATTGGCCCAGCGATGGTTCATAAGGTCTTGGTAGATAACGGGAGTTCCGTCAACATTTTGTTCAAGAAAACGTTTGACCAAATGAAACTCGAGCCGAAGGATTTAAAGCCATGTGAAGGATGGATACGCGGATTTAATGGGGCTTTGATCGCTCCAATAGGATACGTGGAATTATCAGTAAACCTTGGAGAAGGGGAATGCCAGAGAGTGAGGATCCTCCCCTTCGTGGTCTTGGATAGTGAATCGCCGTACAATGCTTTCTTGGGCCAACCAGCCCTAGCCAAATTCAGGGCCTGTATTACACCCTGGTGTTTATTGTTGAAATTTCCCATGGATTCCGGTGTGTGCATTGTTAGAGGAGATCAAGTTGTGGCACGGGCATGCTACATTGCAGAGTTAAAACTGCTCCGCAAAGGAAGAGATATAGAAGCGAAAGTTGGCTCCTCCTCTCCAAGGGAGGAATCGTCATAGCAACTAAAGGAAGTACCTTTGGGAGGGTCGCCTAGAGAGTTGCCTAAGGACATAGATCCCAGAGAGGATGAAGAGCCTGGGGGAAGAATGGAGACTCCCAATGAAGCAACTATGGATGTACCAATCGATGATAGTGACCCAGAGAAGGTCCTGAAGATTGGATCCCAGTTGGATCCTGTTCGAGCCAAGGAATTAACAAAATTTCTGAAAACTAACTTAGATGTATTTGCCTGGACCCATGCAGACATGTGTGGGATATTTCCCTCGGTTATGAGTCATTCGCTAAGCATTAACCCGAAACATCCTCCTGTCAAGCAGAAAAGGCGAATGTTGGGTCCAGAAAGGTCTGCCGCGTTGAAAGAAGAAGTCGAGAAATTAAAGAGTAATGGATTTATTAAAGATTCGACGTACCCCGACTGGATTTCGAATCCGGTTTTGGTAAAAAAAGGCCAATGGAAAGTGGCGAACGTGCATCGATTTCTCTGATTTAAACAAAGCTTGTCCGAAAGATAGTTTCCCGTTGCCCAGAATTGATCAATTAGTAGATTCAACTGCAGGTCATGAACTCCTTTCCTTTATGGATGCCTATTCAGGATATAATCAGATCCCTATGCATGTCCCCGACCAAGAGCATACCAGCTAATTACAGATTTGGGATTATGTTGCTATGTGGTAATGCCTTTCGGTCTGAAAAACGCCGGTGCAACATATCAGCGGTTGGTGAATAGGATGTTCTACAACCAGATTGGGAAAACGATGGAGGTATACGTCGACGATATGTTGGTAAAGTCTAGACAGTCGTCCGATCATACCAACGAATTGGCAGAGATGTTTCAAATTCTCTGAAAATATGGGATGAAATTGAATCCTTTGAAATGCTCGTTTGGGGTAGCATCTGGAAAATTCCTAGGGTTCATTGTAAGCTCGCGTGGAATCGAGATTAATCCAGATCAAATTACAGCAATACGGAATATCCAAGAACCAAAGCAGATTAAAGATGTGCAAAGCCTTGCTGGAAAAGTGGCAGCGCTAAGCAGATTTATTTCGAAAGCTACAGATAAATGCATCCCGTTCTTCGAATTAATAAAGTGAGGTAAGCGCAACTTTAAATGGACTCCTGAATGTGTAGAAGCTTTCCGAAATCTGTTAAATCATCTGGAGAGACCCCCAATACTGTCTAAGCCTGTGGATCACATGGATTTATTCGTGTATCTGGCAGTGTCATCCTACGCGATCAGTTCGACTTTGGTAAGAGAAGAGGATAAGGTGCAAAGACCAGTATACTACATGAGCAAGAAATTGGCAGCCGCAGAACGAAATTACCCAAAGATAGAAAAGCTCACGTACAGTTTGTTGATCGCATCTAGGAAGCTTCGTCACTATTTCCAAGCTCATCCCAATATTGTTTATATTGATCACCCGCTTTAGCAGGTCCTGCAAAGGCCAGAAGCATCGGGAAGATTGCTCAAATGGAACATCGAACTGAGTCAATTCGACATGAACTTCCAACCTCGGAGGTCGATAAGAGGGCAGGCACTTGCAGACTTTATAGAAGAATTTACCATCCCAGAAGATGACGCAGAAACTGAAGAAGACGATCCGCCAAAGCTACTCCTTGACCCTAATGCCTGGAAACTATATACTGATGGAGCTAAAAATGACAGATGATCAGGTGCTGGAGTGGTCCTTGAAACTCCAGAGAAACGGATAATATACTACGCTCTTAGATTAGAGTTCCACGTGACCAATAATGATTTCGAGTATGAAGCTCTGATTGCCGGATTGAAGCTTGCAAAGGAACTAGGGTTAACAAAGCTAGACATCTTTTGTGACTCCAATTTGGTCGTGAACCAAGTTAATGAAAAATTTCATGCTAAGAGTCCAAGGTTGATATCGTATCTGGAAAAAGTAAGAACATTATTGGCTGGTTTTGAGAACCATAGTATATCTCACATTCCTCGAGCAGAGAATCGAAGAGCGGGCAAGTTAGGAAAGATGGCTAGTTCCGATAATCCAGAACATATGGAGCAAGTCCCGATTGAAGTATTACGGTTCCCCAGTGTAGATCAGATGGAAGTTGATCCGGTACTGGAAATTGAACCTGAAAGGGAGTCATGGATGACCCCCTTGAAGAATTTCTTGATGAATGGAACGCTCCAAAATAAGAAAAGCGAGAGGCGCGCGGTCATACGGAAGGCTTCCCGATATGTGTTGCAAGGCGGAGTCCTGTACAGACAAGGTTTCTCGATGCCTCTCCTCTAGTGCATTGCCCATGACGACATCAAGCGTGTGCTGAAGGAAGTCCACAAAGGTGAGTGTGGCGACCACACAGGAGGGAAAACATTGGCAAAGAAGATATTGTGATACGACTATTTCTGGCCCACTATAAACAAGGATGCAGCCAAGCATGCACGACGTCGTGATACTTTCCAGAAGTTCTCCAAAATCCCTAGGGCGCCACCTAACCAGTTTAAGACAATGATAAGCCCGTGGCCTTTTGCTATGTGGGAAATTGATATCATTGGAAGCCTACCCATAGCAAAGGGTGGAGCAAAGTTCGCTAATGTCGTCGTGGATTATTTTATTAAATGGGTAGAAGCAGAGCCTTTGACCACGATCACGACCAAACGAGTGATCACCTTTGTCGTCAAGAACATCATCTATCGGTTTGGGATTCCAAAAGTCATCATAACCGACAATAGGACCCAATTCGACAGCATGGAGTTTTGAGATTCTTGTCGGAAGTATCTCATCGAGAAAAGATACACGTCTGTGGCACATCCGCAGTCGAACGGACAGGTTGAAGCGGCAAATAAGGTGATTAAATCCATTCTGAAGAAAAGGTTGAAGAGAGCCAAAGCTATGTGGCTCGATGAATTTCCCCCGGCACTATGGGCCTACAGAATGACGTACAAGTCGGCAACGTATCACACCCCGTTTTCCCTAACTTTCGGAGCTAAAACAGTTTTCCGGTCGAGTTAGAAGTACCATCCCATCGCACCATTTATTATGACTTGATGACCAACAATGAGTTGCTCCTTGAATCCCTGGACATGATTGAGGAAAAAAGGGCTGAAGCCGACTTACGTGCCTTGAGGCACAAACAACAAGTAGCTCGGTACTACAACAGAAGAGTTCGAGCTCGCACATTCGAACCTGGAGACTTGGTTCTGAAACGTGTCTTTCCGCCCCCGGTGCATATGGGCCCAAAATGGGAAGGACCGTACTCCATTTTACGAAGGCTTGATAATGGAACCTTCAAGCTTGCGACCGTAGATGGAGAAGAAATCCCCAGAGTGTGGAATGCCCAGAATTTGCGGCTTTACCTGACATAAAAAGTGTCACGGCTCGACTTGCCTAAGAACAGTCCGGTTATTTGAACAAAAGATTATGAAGTGGACGTAGGTCATGATTCGACCGAACCACTATAAAAATGCTGTGTGTTATTTACCTTTACTGCACCATTTCTTATCTACTCTTTTATTTTGATCAATATATATATACTGTTACCATTTCAGGAAATTGTTTTAAATTTATGTAGTAATCTCAAAACAACTAATTCAAGATACCGTTCGGCGAATCGGAAAGTTCGCAATGATTAAAACTTCAAAAAGTACAGTAGGGTAAATTGCATTACAACTTAAATTCTGAGATCAAGGAGAGAATATAAAGGACGCGAAGATGACGTCCCCGAGGCGTGCAGGTGCACCATGATAAAACCGCCTTGGAAACACTCTAACCCGCAGAAGGATCGGGAGAGTATAAAGGTGCTAGAGACTTAGCGCCCCCAGAACTTCTGCCCCGCTGAAGGATCGGTGAACAGACCAAAAATCGAGCTCGAACTCTAACCCGCTGAAGGATCGGGAGAGTATAAAGGCGTTAGAGACTTAGTGCCGGGCAAACTCTAACCTGCTGAAGGATCGGGAGAGTATAAAAGCGCTAGAGACTTAGCGCCACAAGGACCATTACCCCATGGAAAAATCGGGGCAGTACAAATATAATCCTAATCGATCGGCAACACGCCCTGGCCAGGCACTACAATGACGATCAATTAGGAATGTATACGTGCATTACCACAAGATTACTTAGCACATGTATTTCCCGATGATTGTTTTTGTTATGATTAATGATCGTTACTTACAACTTTAACATTTAACTATGAAAGCTTCAATTATGATTACTTAAACTCTGCTAACATGATGAATTTGCAAGAATACTGTGATGCAAAAGAAATAGGTCCTTATTTACTAGAAACGAATACACAAAAAACAAGAAACTAAGCAAAAAGTGAGGGCCAATCTCACGATTACATCTTTTGGCCAAAAGAAATCTTAAAACTAAAACATGAGCCAATAGCTGCATTCTATTTGCGCTTGGGAGATGGCTTTGATTTCCTGTCCTTCTTCTGTTTTTCTAACTCCTCTTTATCGGTACCGGAGCAGTCGCTTTTCTTCCTTTTCCTCTTATCGACAAGGGCTCCGGGGAAGGACTGGAAGGTTCGGAGGCAAGCTGTGCAGTTATCGACCTAGAAGAGAATCTTATAACCAACCCAGTCTTAGGGTCGATTTCAGAAATAGGAGTCACGAACACAGGATTCTGTTCCTCCCACTTAAGAGCCAACTGCTTCTCCTTCCTAGCCTGTATATCAGCCAAGGTTTCGCTATCATCACCCTTGGCCTCGTCAATGATTTCTACCTCCACTTCCTCATCTCCATGACCACCATCTGTGTCATGCAAAGCAGCAATGATCTCGGCGCCTGCAGGAGCGCCAGTGCCAGACTCAACGGGTGTTACTGTGACTCTATCACTGGTTGAGCCCCCAGTTTGCTTTGAGACCTCGGAAGCTTCGATACCAGAACTTGGGGGAATCTCAACCCTCTCATCCTCTGCCTTCTCCTCTGCACCCTTTTCGACCACTTTGGTACCTACACTATTAGAAATAAGGGTTAGCAAATCGGGAGGAGATGTGGCCATGTCAGTTGTCTGTCCCATGAGACGACGACAAGTTACGATTGCTTTAATGAACTGTGGAGAAAATGTGGAAATACCTTCGGCTGACCCATCTCCCAAACTTGTACTGGTGGTCCCGACAATCGGAGGAGTAGGTACCAAGGGGATCGATGGATCATCGGGGTTATATCCCTCAACTTTGGAGGTTCTGGGCTCTACAACCGAGCTCGAGCTCTCGCCAATTTTATCCTTACCCTTGAGCCTACTCTTCTCCCTCTCCATTTCCTCGTGGATAAGGCGTCTACCTTCCTCCAAAGCCGCGGGCTCTTCACCTCTGAGAAAAGTTTGCATCAGCTGGTGCTAGTCAATTTCGTCGACCCCGAGTCGCCGCTTCTCACCCTTGACAATTGCATCCCATATATTGGCCAAGGTAACATGGTAGTCGGGAATCCAAGAGATATCTCGATGCTTGGCAACTTGACCAAGGAAATCGAACAACAATCCTTCAAAGCTATCTATATCCTTCTCTTTTTGGGCAAGCTTATCGGCCGCAGCTGCTGCTGACTCAAGAGTGCTCTTGGCATTTCTTTCGGCGACAGCTACCCGCTCCTCAGCTTGAGCGAGTTGATCATTTAGAACCTCCTTCTCCTTCTTCGCAAAGGCAAGGTCATTTTTTAAGCTCGCCTTCTCTTTCTCCCAAGCCTCTTTCTCACCAGAAAAGCGATCCTGAACTGTCTTCAGTTCAGTGTTAACCGCCCTGAGATCCTCAACTTCTTTCCTCAGGGCCACCCATTCCTGGCTATTTAAGTCAAGCTCATTGCGAAAGCGCTCCCTGGCACTTTCCAACTCGGACTTGTAATTCTCTACATCTCGCCGAGCTAATGCCAGTTGGGCCTGTGCATCCTCAGTTCTTTTTCCATTTTGCACCTAGCCCTAGCATCATTGTCAATCTTTACTCTGGACCTGGCTGCGTCCGTCTCCATCCGGCGGATGATAGAAGAGAGTGTAGCCGCATGCTTCTTCATTACCTCGTATTGTTTGGCTACATGGCACACATACCTTATCACCTCTGTGTCCCAATCCTCGGGGACTGGTTCAAGATCTGGGACGAACAACATCCTTTCAAAGTAAATGTCGGGAAACTGTTTTCGTAAACGCTCTAACCTGGCCGCGGTCTCAGAACTGGGGGCAACATCCCTTGCAGCAGTAGTGTCCCTTCCATGCTCACCAGAGGAAGTAGGAACTGTTTTCCACTTCTCTATAATCCTGCCCTCATCTTTGTCCTTGTCCTTTGGCTCGGCGTTTTTCTTAGAATATTAGGCATGTGAAGGAGTGCTTTTTGGAGGGGTTAAATCTCTAGGGAGTTGCTTCCCCCCAGCTGGTGGCATTGGATGACTAGGTGGCTTTCCATAAGTTTGCTTCAGTGGAGATCGAGGTCGTGCAGAATAAGATTGATGAGAATCCCTGGGTCGACGACTATCCCTTCCCCGACTATCGCTACGAGTGTGCTCAGGATCTGGAAGGAGGCTTGATGTGCCTTCGCGAAGGGAACGGTAGGAGTAAGACCGTATGCGAGACATTTTTCCTACAAAGAAAAAAAGTGCGTGTTAGAACTATGAACCACGGTAGCAAAAGAGTATTATGATAAATGGTGCGTGTGTTTTGTGCATCCCATGGAATCCCCTTTTTTAAAACAGACTAGGGCCCGAAGTTAGGCTCGTCTGGGTAACTTCTTTTTCTCCAACTGGGGCACCCGTCTCTTCGGAAAGGGGAAAGATTGGCTCCCATTCGAAATCTTCTTGGGTATAATATCATCTGGCAAAGGAGTTTTACTTAATTCCCCGAAAATCTGTTCCTCCGTTATTTCATCGTGAGCGACAGACTCAACTAGCGATGAAGTCCTCAGTGGAGACTGCCCCTCGGAGGTTGGAACCTCCTTTGATTTATCAGCTCGTCCCTCATCCCCTTTATACACGTTTAAATCTTCGTCGTCCTGATTAATCATCGGCGATGGGCTCTTGCGAAGAGTAGTCGTCTCTGCAACTTGAGAAGTTCCTTCTCCTTTAGCTGGGGGCACATACTTGTAAGGTTTGCCGCCCGTGCCAATTCTGAATCTTATGTCTAAAAGATTATGTTTGTGAAGGTTTTCGTCGGTAATACATTTCTTGATTCTCAAGAAGTCAAACTTGCTTTTTAGAAGACGGGATAATCGATTGTTATACACTAAGCCTTCTGTCTTGGGGAATGTGTGATCTGCGCAAAGGAAAAGGAAACATGTTAATACTTCGATTATGTAATTCAGTCATGCATCTGGAGGTCCGAAACTTACTAGATTTGAGCCACCTCCTTGCACACCCAGCCTGGTGTTTTATGTAAAACCAGTCAGCTTTGGGATCCCTTATGTTGCTGTAATCATCAGACAGAACCTTTCTGTTGGCTACTGATTCAAAGAAAAAGAAATTTGGAGTCGCTGTGGAATGGTTCTTGAAAAGATAGTAGAATTTCAAGTCTTTAAAAGTAAGCTCAGCTTGCAGAATCTCTGCATACGCGACATATAGAGTGTACAAGGCTGCATAAGCATTAGGATGAAGCTACATAGGGGCAATACACAATCGTCTTAAGGTTTCAATGATGATTGGAGGAAACAGAGGAATAGTGCCTACCCAGCACATGAGTCGGCTGATTTCCATGTACCCTTCTGGAGCAAGACGAGGTCTATCTCCGCTTTCGGGTGTTTTCACATCGTCCCACGGGATCCCGTGTTTCAAACAAATTTTCTTAAGTTTTATATCGTCTAGTTTGGAAGCTAAAGAGTCAGTGAATTTCTCAATTCCTAGAATGCCGGGAATCTCATCAGGAGTTCGGTCATCCACTTCGGACTCCTCCTCTAGTGAGGTACTCTCAGATGAATTTGACTCTGTCTCAGCCTCATATTCGGATTCAGAGTCCTCATCCTCTGGATTAATCGGAGAAACCTCGGGATTATGGTGTGCCGACACCCCCGGGTCCACCTCTGTTTCAGATCTTTCAGGAGAACGATTATCCGACATTACTGTTTAGGCGAGCAAATATGCGAGGTTAGAAAATAACTAACCGTGAGCCCCATGTATGTGGAAGTGCTCGCGTGTGCAAGTGTGTGTAATACTGGAAAATAAAGTCACAAGAGTAAACTAAATAAGCGGGGTGAGTATGCTATTAAGTTATGTTGTTGATCAGTCCAAGAAGTCCATCTTGAAGGCTCTAACCTAACTGTTCCATATGTCACAATTACAATACATTGTTCAAGTTCATGTGTATCTGGAATTGACGATCGGATCGAATCGCCGGGGTATTAAGGTTCGGATCGTGATCAAAACACTGGTCCATGAAATCGGATCGGTTCGCAAAAACCAGATTGCTAGTAAGACGGGTTGGCGATAGGACATCGACTCGTGATAGGGAGTATAGCGATCCACTGACTCATGATAAGGGTCTCTCGATCTATCCTATCCGCACCCCCACGAGTCAACGATCCTCGGTCGGATCCGCTATCCAGGGAAGACTTTCTTTTTTCCTTCTGTTATCACGATCCGAGTCGAACCCCATCCACGAACTGACCTAGTCATCCCTACCTTCTTCTTCCTCAACTCTCCTCTCCACTCTTAAACCCATGAAACTGAACCTGGATATTTGCTATCCCCAAAACCCACAAAACTCCGCTACCTCCACTTTCCAAACCAATACAAACCCGAGAGAAACAAAAATTAAATTACCTTTTTAAAGTTTGAAATCAGATGGGTGTTTGGAAATTGAAATTAGGGTTTTTCTCAAGAAGGCTGGCGGCAGCAAGAAGAGGAAGAAAGAGAAGGGAAAGGGGGTGGGTCTCGGTTTATATAACCAAGTTTTGGACCATTCGTCTTCTTATTTTTGTCCTACTCGGACTCATGGAGGCCCACCATGGTTTGAAGAGAGGCCCGCTCCGCCTGTATATCATAACTAAGATCAATGACCCATCGCGGTTATGAAAAGGGACCGTTTGACTAATGGATCATGGGATGCTTCAGCGATCCAACCCCACAAGACGATTGTCAACGATAAAAAGTCAGAAATGCTTATGAAAATTTGAAAGTTTACCTGAAAAATTGACGACAAAATCCTCGAAAATTTCAAGAAAAAGGACTATCCAGTGAATTAGGAAATGATTGAAGATCGACTGGATATTTATACTAATCAAAAGACACGATTCCCTGACGTTGTATGACGTTTCAGATAGATACGAGTTTCTGGCTTGTATCACTTCATGAAAAGATATATCCGTAATTTTGAAGCACGATTCATCTTCGATGAAACATACTTCGAGGGGGTAAAACGTTGGCTAGCTTTTGGACCATGCCACCAAGATATGAGCACAACTTCAAGGCGAGACCTTGTTCGTGAAAGCAACAACCCCGGACGCGATCTCCCTCACACGATCCGCTCCGATGCGATCCGCTCCTCCGATCATGACCCGATCCGTTCCCAGAAGCCAAGCTGAGGGTTATGACCCAGTCATTCACGATCCGTAAACATAGGATCTAACGACACCTGTCCACAACGGTCATTTTGACTATTTCTCCATCAAGCTACGAACCAGTCTGAGATCCTCGAGATTCGTGCCACTTATGACTGCGATCCGCCTGCAAAAATCAGCTATAAATAGCCCAGAACTTGGCTTTTTCAGGATCTTTTTGGCAATTGAGAGGTCTGATTCCACCATTATCATATCTCCATTGTTGCTACTCGGTGTTGTCTCGAAATTATTGAGTGAATAAACATTGTAAGAGTGAGATTGAGGGATAAGTCATCGATTGTACTCTGATTCCAAGTATAATCAAAGATATAAAGTGGACGTAGGCTCATTAACGCCGAACCACTATAAATCTCGTGTCTTTTCTGATTTTCTAGTATTTTTTCCGATATTAATTTCTGCATATTTGAACAACTTGGGTGTTAGAGCCAATTTTGGATCTAACACCACGGTTGGGGGTCAGCCAACCGAACCGATAGCATGCATACATAAATAAAAAGGGACAACCGAAGACATTTGATTTCTTTAGATCAGGAAATGATATACTCTTTTGATGGGTGCAACCCACATAGCCATGCGAGCTACCCGATTTCATGCCATTCCCGGTTGATGAGGCTAGAGGTTAAGCTTCTCCTTCAGAAAAATACATCTCCATCCACTTTGAATGCCACATCGTTAGATCCTCCAGAAATCACTAGTTAACGTCCACAAAAATACTCTAGTTGATAATCTAACGAAGTCTCCCTTCTATGCCACCAACTTAGTATGTTTGAAGAAATCAACATACGTGATCCTTTTGGAAATACTCTGTCAGACATCCGTCCATACAAGTCATCCAGGAACGGGATGAACCGAAGGCACCCTCCTACCACATCCTAGGAATCACCCTATAGATCAGTAGCGCGTAGTCCTTGCAATTCGTAGATTCAAATCACGACAGAATCACTGCCAATATATATCTCTAGGGATCAGCCAGAGAAATTCAATAGTAGTTCCTCCGCTTATGAAGATTTATGGTCTTCAATTTCTTCATCTCGATTAGCATCTTCCACATATTCGTATTTATTGGTCGGAATGGTTTTTGAATATAAATTCGATCCCGGTCTTTCCATACCAACACACGTTGGGTCTGATTTTGATAGTCGGTTATTTAACTATCGAAATAAATAATTAAAAATAAAACCAAGTAGATCCATTGGTTTAGTACACAGCATCACTTGGCCTTTAAAGATAATATATTGGTTGTAATACCAAAAATAATATATTAGTTTTAATATATTAATATTCTCAAATCCTTTATTTTAATACTTCGGAAAATATTTTAAAATCATATTCAATTTTCCTTCAGCTATCGTTTCAAAATATTGCTAAAAACATTCTTAATTATTAGCATTTGGAAATCAATCAAAATTATCATTCTTTAAACAACCGTTACGAAATCTCCTTTTCGTTTCAATATTTGAGCACCATAATCGTCACTTATCATTTTAGAATAATCCATTCTAAATTTCATCTCTTTGTTTTGAAAATATCGTTATAGTTTCACAAAATCTCCTTTATTATTTCTTTACTATAGAAATATCATTTCATAGTCTCAAGCCCTTATTAAATTCCTTTAATTCGGAATTCTAATATATGTATATTCCCAACTTCTTCAAATAACGTTACATTATTATTTCACAAAATAATCCACCATCACTACAACTAATATCATCCTTCGATAGTCCTGAAGTCGTTCTAGTTGGGGTATTTTAAGTACCTCTCAGACCTTGATCAACAACGTTCTTATCTTAAGATAGATACGAGATGTAATTCAAAAACCCATATTCATTCTAATACTGACCAATACCAATTCACTATTTTATTAAAAATATGGTTTTATACAGCCTTCTTACTTTTGAAATCTCCCTTATAAATATACTACTATTACTAAATTCATTGATTTAGTAAATGATAAATAAAACATCAATCTTCAAACTTCAACTTCTTTAAACTATTTATTTTTATTATCTAGGTTCTTATTACAAATTGCATTACCATATTTTTTTTCCCAAATTCAATTGCAAGAATACTTTTACCTAAACCTTTTAATTATTTCATTTGGGAAAAATCTTATCTCAAATTCCATTTGTTTCACTTAACGCTATCATTCGGTAATGTTAATTTAAAATTAACGCTTTACTTTCACATCTCTCTTTATAAATCGTTTATACAACTCTGCTCTAATATAAAACCATTTTTCATCTCGATTCCTTTTTAAAAACCTTATTAAGTTAAACGACTATTCGTTAAATTATTCCATTAGATTAATCAGCATAAACTAATATAATTTAATAATCAATTTCCATTAAGTTGGCTTGGTTAACTTTAAAACATGATTCACTCGTTGATTAACTCTAACTCTTCTTTTCATTTAAATTAATTAATAATATAATTAATTCAATTTATCCATTTACTTCGATTATTATTAAATAGATAATAATTGATTAATATAATCCCATTTTAATTATTACTTAAAAATAATTAATCCTAATTATTAATCGTTACATTTATCCTTGCTCCCTGGCTTATCCATCTTATTAATATAAGAATTAGTTTTATAAATCATTTAACAATTATGATGAGGCACGTGTTGCACACATGGTGCATTTTTGGTACAAAAATGGTATTTGTGGTTAAAATGATCAATATATAAGTGTGCTTCGCACACGGCATATTTTTTTTGATACAAAAATGGTATTTGTGGTTGAAACAATCAATGTATGTGTGTGCTTCGCACACGGTATATTTTTTTGATACAAAATTGATATGTGGTTAAAACGATCAACATACGCGTGTGCTTCGCCCACGGTATATTTTTTTGATACAAAAATGGTATGTGGTTAAAACGATCCATATATGCGTGTGCTTCGCACATGGTATATTTTTGATACAAAAATGGTATGTGGTTAAAACAATCAATATATGCATGTGCTTCGCACACAGTATAATTTTTCTTTTTATAAACTTCATTTTTAAATAATATATTTAAAATTCTATATTTAGTTATAAAATAATTTTTATAACCTTATTTCTAACAATTCACCTAACGGTAAATCAATCCTTATAAAATGATTGAAATTTTAGGCCATCTACTGTTAATTTCTCAACCAATATTTCTCACTGGTTAGCATCAAGGATTCAACAGTAATCAATAATCAATCCACCATCTAATCAGGTTATTAAATAGTACATGTGATATAACATGAAAATAAACAATAAATTTGAGGAATCTGATTGGATTCCCTCAACCTATTCTTCCCTATATTCAATACGACAATCTATAATAAACATGAATAATTAATTCAACTGGTAACAGTCAACTAACAACCATTCAAGCATCCAATTCAATTTTAAACGTTTATATTATTATAAACATAACCAACAAGGTAAGTTACCTCTATTGGAATTAGTCGTTAAAATAACGATTTCATTTTATTTAAATTAAACAAACATTTAATTTAAATAATATATATTTGATATTCAGCAAACAACCAACGATCATCAATCAGTCAATAAATAACAAGCATAGCACACAAATATTAAAACCCGACTTATATAAATATAAGTGGTATAACTGAGTGAGTTTAACTCACCTTATATTCAGCAAACAACCAACAATCATCTGTCAATCAATAAATAGCAAGCATAGCTCACAAATATTAAAACTCGACTTATATAAAATATAAGTGGGATAACTGAGTGAGTTTAACTCACCTTGATTTTTTTTATCGCTGAAGCGATTCGTTTAATTAAATTAGCTAACATTAAATTTAGTTAAAACTCCAATAGCTGCCAGCTTTGATCAAACCAGCTTCAATGTGTTGTGCTCATCGATATGGAACCGAAGTCACTGGCTGCATCCGATTCTATTACTATAAGATACGATTATAAATTGATACGTTATTCATTTACTGAAACAATACTATTAAAATCTTAATAATAATTAACAACTCTTTGCTTACGGTTATACATATTATTTAATTTATACCCTTCATTAACAATCAACCACCTTAAACTGGTGTTAGTCATATTTCGAAAACTGTACTCAAATTTCAATCCGAGCCTCGTTATAAAATGTTCAATGTACAAATGAATACCATTTATATTTTAATAATATATTATACCCTAAAGAACAAGTTATGTTAGGTAAACCCGAGATGGAACTTCCATAACTATGATTAGATATAATTTAAATATAGGATTTGGGACATAACTATGATTAGGCATGCATATCTGTTACTGTTCATCATCCCTCTCACCTTTGTTTTATCGCAAACCGCTCCTCACTTTTTCGATTGAACAACATCTCACCTTCATGCAGACTTCCCACTGTCCGTCCGTTTCTATTCCTTCATGCAAACCCCTTTTCTTTGTGCCCAACTCTAATGTTGCTCGCGAGAATAAACCGCGTGCTACCTTCGAAACCCGTACGTACTTCACCCCCACACCACCATGAAACAGATCAGTCCATCACCTCCTGCACCTCCGGCCCCTACTGCTCCGTTGAACTGCCATAAACCAGCACTGTTTCTCACTGTAATCATGCTTCTTCACCGCATGCATGACCACCTGCTAGTGCCTTTTTATCCACCTCACACGCCTTCTTCATAACAACCTCCTCCCTTTATTCTTTCCTATCCTCCTGTTCTTCTTTTGGAAAAAAACAATAACCCAAGTACTTCCTCCACTGTACTGTTCATTGTCCTCTCCAAAAGTAAAACAAGCTACAGGCGTTTTAACTCCATAACCGTGGACTCCATGCATCTCCCTCCCATTCCCATATCTCCACTACTGCTGAAACAAACGCACCCATACATTGACGATCTGCTCCTTCAACTGTTCTGCCACCCAATACGCCGCAGCATCACCTGACCCTCGTCTTGTCAGACTCGACGCTACCACCAGCAAACAGTGCGCCTCCATCTGCAACAAATAAAAACAATCCAACTTCGTACTCGTTCAAAGGTCCGCATGCATGAAAATTCAAAATTGCGCTTTTATATACATACACGGTATCACAGATTCTTGTTTGGGGGAAATAAGAAGTTTCATTTTGAGTCGCTGGAAAAATGCAAAACAGGAGCAACTGCTTGTATTTATAAAGCAGAGTTCCTTGGTATGCACGTATACAGGTTTATAGGGTAGGGTTAGCTGGAGCTTCTATGTCTACTAGTTTTCTTCAGTTGCATGTGCATTCATTAATTTAGATGGAGACTTCATAGGTAGGGAGAACTAGTTGTATGTATTTCCCATTTCAAAGTAGGTTGTACTTGATTTGATTCTGCACAGCTAGTGAGTTTTTAATTCATTAGCATGTGAGGGTAGTTGTGTTATATGTTTGCATTTCAAACGGATGGACTACACGAATGTGATAGTAATAGGGTAGGCTACTTTATCAACATGAGCGTCTGACACGAATGTAAGGATGGAACACTCAACACATTTTTTCGATACACCATTTGTTATTATTAAAGCTGATACTGCATTGTTAAGACACAGTTCATTTTAGAGGTTTTTAGTTTATTTTAGAGTTGTATAAGAACCTTGATTGGACACTTAAAGATATACCACCTAATCAATTAGCCTATCATTACAAGGAAATAGTTTTTCCTGTTCATCATATATTTTGATGCTTCATTTTATCATGACGTCAATGCAATTTGTGAGGAGTGCAAATTGTAGATAATTCCAAAGAGAAAGATGCTATAGTTCGGTGCCTGTTAAAGCATAGTTGTTATATAGTATGGAGACTTTTGTATAAATTTAGAAATACATGCATGCGCACCTACTAGCTAATAGATGTGCAAAATGGAATCTTTAAATAGTAAAAAAGAAAAATGATAATGAGAACTCATCCTCCAGATTTGTCATTAGGTTGCTCATTGGCCTACATCATTTCATTTATTTTATTTTCCTGTTTGCAAACCCAGCAGAATCTCCATAGTATGTATTTACAAAATAACACGGCTGGCTCATTTCATTTATTCGGTTTAGCGTCTTTTTTTTGTACGTTACGATCTATTTTATACGGGCACTTAATCTTACCGCTATTTACCGTTCTTTACGTTGAGTCATTGAGCGCTTAAACTTCACACTGACGAACTCCAAATATAGTATATATGGATTGTACAACCCAGTATTACAATTTCTGAGTTACATGATTTGAAAAATCCTTTTTAGATATATCGAATAAACGTTATATCTTAATAACGATTTCCGTAGCGACTATTCTAAAATTTGATTTGGACATAACTAACAATCTATAACACGAAATCTCATTTTTTTTATATGAAAACTATAATCAACAAAACTCCAGTGTTTCTTATTTCACAGAATTCCGACTTAAAACAGATTCTGTATATTCAATTGAAGTTCAAAACTCAATATTACGAACTGTCGAGCCATTTCGAGCTCGATTTATAATTATTTATAAATTTACGTTCAAAGTTTATTTTAAATAACAAATTAAATATTAAAATCCATTTAAAATTCAGATTAAATATTTAAAGAACTAAATATTTGTCCACCAAAAATACGGGACATTACAATCTTTCCCCCTTAAATGAATTTTGTCCCCGAAATTACTAAGGTAGGAAAAATGTTATAAATGCATTATAATTTAAAATCTAATTTATAATAAATCGAAAACCAATTTATTACTGTAAATCAAAATTTTCAAAAATATCTTAAATTTTCTAACACTTTAAATTCCTGGAAAAATGCTGCAGAATCTCCCCTGTGCGGAGTGACATCTGCGATATCGCAGGAACAAATAATATGTATACATCGACCCACATGGTCGGAAAATTAAATTAAAAACTCAAAATTTATATTTTTGCGTAGGCATACCTTTTACGAGCGCTATTGAGCATACTGCTCAATTTACGTGCAATATTCGCAACCAAAACAATCCTCATGGCCATCTGACACCTGTACTTAACTCAGTTTATCATGTAAGCAGCGTATACATGAAATAATTAATAACACTTCATAAATCAGCAATTTAACTGACCAATTTTCAAAATTCAATGTATAACACCATTCATATGCAAACACAGGGTTAAATTATTAATTTCAAATCATATTTGATTCATTCACATTATTATACTGGAATTTAGTTTTTACTTCATTCAGCCTTTGTTAAATTATTCATGGATTTATATCCAACCAACATAACAATCAACAAACAATGCACAATCAGCTCAATCAAATCATTCCATTGAATTTATATTTAATATCAATTTTTACTTGATTATTTCCAAATAGGTTTTCATATTTAAATATCAATCAATTTATATCAAATTGATTTCCATTTAATTATTATTAATTAAATTTTCAAAATTTAAATTCCAAATTCCAAATTTATTTAATTTAATTTCACTTAAACAAGTTAAGTTCTAATTCAAATTTTCAATCAAATTTGAATATCATTCAAATCAATCAAACATACCAACCCATATCTCAATAATTTAATACAATTATTATAAAAAATATATTTCAGGTAAAATTATTTCATTTACCCTCTTTACAAAACAATATCATGTCCATTGCCAGTTCTAAATCGAACCGATCAAATAACACGATACAAAACATTTGTATATAAAATTTACAAATACGCTCTCATATATAAACACTCAACTCAATATAGGATATTACTAATCCCATCTCTATCGAGTTATACCACAGAGCCAAGGTTATTACTAAACCATTGCTCTGATACCACTGTAATGTATCGACTTTCCCGTACCCTTTGAGTTGACCATCACAAGTCACGTCCAACCCAAATTGTGCAGAAATGCAAATAGTTATTAGAAAGAAATTAAAGGGTGAGATAAGAAAGAAATATTAGAACAAAAGAAGAAGAATCAACACAACACAGAGTCTCACATCGCAGCGGAACAAAATATAATATAGAATTAAATCTTTATTGAGAGTTTGAAATAAAATTACAATTTTCAGAGTACATCACTCATCTGGACAATTATAATAACCTATCCTCATATACAACACACAGCAGAATGGTATAGATATAATATCATATGTCTGAATTCTTCCAGTTCGTCTCTTCATAGCATTCAATAACCTGAACCTGTACAACCCAGTATAACCCGAGCATTACAAACACCGGGTCAGTCTGGTGAACCAGATTGAGAAAAACACACTAAGTTTAAATGCATCACACAACTTGATTTTAATGTCAAAATCTTATCGAAAGAAAAGGTTAATCGTAAGACCAAATCCACACATAAATACAGACGGTTTTTACCTTATGATAACCCAAAAAACTTTTGAAAACAATATTATTCAGATATTATGATAGTGTCTAAATACAAATAAATAGAATCTAGCGGAATGCTTGCATCTCACGCTCCACATATAAAGTGTACAATCAAAACTGCAGGCGCTTATTGGAGAATGGATTTCCTGGCAAGGTATGGGACCACCTTCCCGACAATGTGCCTCTGAAGATGAATACATTGGGGTTCAACAAGAACATCTTGCAACCCAGGATAAATATGACTGACCCCTCACTTTCTCTTGAGAGTACCGAATATATCATTACCACGATTGGGGGCCAGCCAACCGAACCGATATCATGCATACTTAAATAAAAAGGGACAAACGAAGGCATTTGATTTCTCCAGATCAGGAAATGATATACCCTTTTGATGGGTGCAACCCATATAGCCATGCGACCTACCCGATTTTATGCCGTTCCCGGTTGATGAGGCTAGAGGTTAAGCTTCTCCTTTAGAACAATACATCTCCATCCACTTTGAATGCCGAATCGTCAGATCCACCAGAAATCACTAGTTGTCCACAAAAATACTCTAGTTGATAAGCTAAAGAAGTTACCCTTCTATGCCACCAACTTAGTTTGTTTGACGAAATTAATGTACGTGATCCTTTTGGAAATACTCTGTCAGACATCTATCCATACAAGTCATCCAGGAATCCCACCACATCCTAGGAATCACCCTATAGATCAGTAGCGAGTAGTGGTTGCAATCCGTAGATTCCGATCATGATAGAATCACTGCCAAATATATATCTCTAGGGAACAGCCAAAGAAATTCAACAGTAGTTCCTCCGTTCATGAACATTTACGGTCTTTAATTTTTTCTTCTCGATTAGCATCTTCCACATATTCGTATTTATTGGTCGGAATGGTTTTCAAATATAAATTCGATCCCAGTCTTTCCGTACCAACACACGTTAGGTCTGATTTTGATAATCGGTTATTTAACTATCAAAATAAATAATTAAAAATAAAACCAAATAGATCCATTGGTCTAGTACACGACGTCATTTGGCCTTTAAAGATAACATATTGGTTGTAATACAAAAAATAATATATTAATTTTAATATATTAATGTTCTCAAATCCTTTAGTTTAATACTTCGGAAAATATTTCAAAATCATATTCAATTTTCCTTCAGCTATCATTTCAAAATATTGCTAAAAACATTCTTAATTATTAGCATTTGGAAATCGATCCAAATTATCAATCTTTAAACAACCGTTACGAAATCTCCTTTTCATTTTGTTATTTGAGCACCATAATCATCACTTATCCTTTTAGAATAATCCATTCTAAATCTCATCTCTTTGTTTTGAAAATATCATTATAGTTTCACAAAATCTCCTTTATTATTTCTTTAATATAGAAATATAATTTCATATTCTCAATCCCTTATTAAATTCCTTTAATTCGGAATTCTAATATATGTATATTCCCAACTTCTTCAAATAACGTTACATTATTATTTCACAAAATAATTCACCATCACTAAAACTAATATCATCCTCCGATAGTCCTAAAGTCGTTCAAGTTGGGGTATTTTAATTACCTCTCAGACCTTGATCAACAACGTTCTTATCTTAAGATAGATACGAGTTGTAATTCAAAAACCCATATTCATTCTAATACTGACCAATACCAACTCACTATTTTATTAAAAATACGGTTTTATACAAACTTCTTACTTTTGAAATCTCCCTTATAAATATACTATTATTACTAAATTCATTAATTTAGTAAATGATAAATAAAACATCAATCTTTAAACTTCAACTTCTTTAAAATATTTATTTTTATTATCTAGGTTCTTATTACAAATTGCATTACCAAATTTTTTTCCCAAATTCAATTACAAAAATACTTTTACCTAAACCTTTTAATTATTTCATTTAGGAAAAATCTTATCTCAAATTCCATTTGTTTCACTTAACGCTATCATTCGGTAATGTTAATTTAAAATTAACGCTTTACTTTCACATCTCTCTTTATAACTCGTTTATACAACTCTGGTTTAATATAAAACCATTTTTCATCTCGATTCCTTTTTAAAAACCTTATCAAGTTAAACGATTATTCGTTAAATTATTCCATTAGATTAATCAACGTAAACTAATATAATTTAATAATCAATTTCCATTAAGTTGGCTTGGTCAATTTTAAAACATGATTCACTTGTTGATTAAATCTAACTCTTCTTTTCATTTAAATTAATTAATAATATAATTAATTCAATTTATCCATTTACTTCGATTATTATTAAATAGATAATAATCGATTAATATAATCCCATTTTAATTATTACTTAAAACTAATTAATCCCAATTATTAATCGTTACATTTATCCTTGCTCCCTGGCTTATCCATCTTATTAATATAAGAATTAGTTTTATAAATCATTTAACAATTACGATGAGGCACATGCTTCGCACACGGTGCATTTTTGATACAAAAAAGGTGTTTGTGGTTAAAATGATCAATATATGTGTGTGCTTCACACACGGTATATTTTTTTGATACAAAAATAGTATTTGTAGTTAAAACAATCAATATATGCATGTGCTTCGCACATGGTATATTTTTTTGATACAAAAATGGTACGTGGTTAAACCGATCAATATATGCGTGTGCTTCACACATGGTATATTTTTTTGATACAAAAATGATATGTGGTTAAAATGATCAATATATGTGTGTGCTTTGCACACAGTATATTTTTTGATACGAAAATGGTATGTGGTTAAAACAATCAATATATGTGTGTGCTTCGCACACGGTATAATTTTTCTTTTTATAAACTTCATATTTAAATAATATATTTAAAATTCTATGTTCAGTTATAAAATAATTTTTATAACTTTATTTCTAGCGATTCACCTAACGATAAATCAATCTTTATAAAACGATTGAAATTTTAGGCCATATACTGTCAATTTCTCAACCAATATTTCTCATTGGTTAACATTAAAGATTCAACAGTAATCAATAATCAATTCATCATCCAATTAGGTTATTAAATAGTACATGTGATATAACATGAAAATAAACAATAAATTTGAGGAATCCGATTGGATTCCCCCAACCTATTCTTCCCTGTATTCAATACGACAATCTATAATAAACATGAATAATTAATTCAACTGGTAACATTCAACTAACAACCATTCAAGCATCCAATTCAATTTTAAACGTTTATATTATTATAAACATAACCAACAAGGTAAGTTACCTCTATTGGAATTAATCGTTAAAAATAACAATTTCATTTTCTTTAAATTAAACAAACGTTTAATTTAAATAATGTATATTTGATATTCAGCAAACAACCAATAATCATCAATCAGTCGATAAATAGCAAGCATAGCACACAGATATTAAAACCCGACTTATATAAAATATAAGTGGGATAACTGAGTGAGTTTAACTCACCTTATATTCAGCAAACAACCAACAGTCATCAATCAGTCAATAAATAGCAAGCATAGCACACAAATATTAAAACCCGACTTATATAAAATATAAGTGAGATAATTGAGCTAGTTTAACTCACCTTGATTTTGTTTATGGCTGAAGTAATACGTTTAATTAAATTAACTAACGTTAAATTTAATTAAAACTCCAATAGCTTCCAACTCTGTTCAAACCAGCTTCAACGTGTTGTGCTCATCGATATGGAACCGAAGTCACCGGCTGTATCCGATTCTGTTACTGTAAGATACGATTATAAATTGATACGTTATTCGTTTACTTAAATAATACTATTAAAATCTTAATAATTATGATTAACAACTCTTTGCTTACGGTCATACGTATTATTTAATTTATACCCTTCATTAACAATCAACCACCTTAAAGAGTTGTTAGTAATATTTCGAAAACTGCACTCAAATTTCAATCCGAGCCTCGTTATAAAATGTTCAATGTACAAATGAATACCATTTATATTTTAATAACATATTATACCCTAAAGAACAAGTTATGTTCGGTAAACCAGATAAGGCCCTTCCACTACTGTGATTAGATATAATTTAAATATAGGACTAGGGACATAACTATTATTAGGCGTGTATATCTGTTACTGTTCATCATCACTCTCACCTTTGTTTTAACGCAAACTGCTCCTCACTTTTTCGATTGAACAGCATCTCACCTTCATGCCGACATCCCACTATCCGTCCGTTTCTATTCCTTCGCGCAAACCACTTTTCTTTGTGCCCAACTCTACTGCTGCTCGCAAGAATAAACTGCCTGCAACCTTCGAAACCCGTACGTACTTCACCCACACTCCACCATGAAACAGACCAGTCCATCACCTCCTGTGCCTCCAGCCCCTATTGCTCCGTCGAACTGCCATAAACCAACACTGTTTCTCACTGTAACCATGCTTCTTCACCGCGTGCATGACCACCTACTACTGCCGTTTTATCCACCACACACGCCTTTTTCACAACCACTTCCTCCCTTTATTCTTTCCAATCCTCCTGTTCTTCTTTTGGAAAAAACAATAACTCAAGTCCTTCCTCCACTATACTGTTCATTGTCCTCTCCAAAAGTAAAACATGATACAAGCGTTTTAACCCCATAACCGTGAACTCCATGCATCTCCCTCCCATTCCCATATCTCCACTACTGCTGAAACAAACGCACTCATACATCGACGAGCTGCTCCTTCAACTGCTCCGCCACACAATACGCTGCAGCATCACCTGACCCTCGTCTCGTCAGACCCGACGCTACCACCAGCAAACAGTGCGCCTCCATCTACAACAAATAAAAACAATCCAACTTCGTACTCGTTCAAGGGTCCGCATGCATGAAAATTCAAAACTACACTTTTATATACACACACACGGTAGCACGCGTTCTTGTTTGGGGGAAATAAGAAGTTTCATTTTGAGTCTCTGGAAAAATGCAAAACAGGAGCAACTGCTTGTATTTATAAAGCAGAGTTCCTTGGTATGCATGTATACAGGTGTATAGGGTAGGGTTAGCTGGAGCTTTTAAGTCTACTAGTTTTCTTCAGTTGCATGTGCATTCATTAATTTAGATGGAGACTTCATAGGT
Source organism: Allium sativum (assembly GCA_030737875.1). Classification (NCBI taxonomy): domain Eukaryota; kingdom Viridiplantae; phylum Streptophyta; class Magnoliopsida; order Asparagales; family Amaryllidaceae; genus Allium; species Allium sativum. The sequence goes on along the minus strand of CM060913.1, from coordinate 412,282,334 downwards.
AGGGAGAACTAGCTGTATGTATTTTCAATTTCAAAGTAGGTTGTACTTGACTTGATTTTGCACAGCTGGTGAGTTTTTAATTCATTAGCATGTGAGGGTAGCTGTGTTGTATGTTTGCATTTCAAACGGATGGACTACACGAATGTGATTGTAAGGATGTAACACTCAGCACATTTTTTCGATACACCATTTGTTATTATTAAAGCTGATACTGCATTGTTAAGACACAGTTCATTTTAGAGGTTTTTAGTTTATTTTAGAGTTGCATAAGAACCTTGATTGGACACTTAAAGATATACCACCTAATCTATTAGCTTATCATTACAAGGAAATAGGGTTTCCTGCTCATCTTATATTTTGATGCTTCAATTTATCTTGACGTCAATGCAAATTGCGAGAAGTGCAAATTGTAGATAATTCCAATGAGAAAGGTGTTATAGTTCGATGCCTGTTAAAGCATAGTTGTTATATAGTATGGAGACTTTTGTATAAATTTAGAAATACATGCATGCGCTCAGCTAATAGATGTGCAAAATGGAATCTTCAAATAGTAAGAAAGAAAAATGATAATGTGAACTCATGCTCCAGATTTGTCATTAGGTTGCTCATTGGCCTGCAACATTTCATTTATTTTATTTTCCTATTTTCAAACCTAGCAGAATCTCCATAGTATGTATTTACAAAATAACATGGCTTGTTCATTTCTTTTATTTGGTTTAGCATCTTATTTTTGTACGTTGCGATCTATTTTATACGGGCACTTAATCTTACCACTATTTACCATTCTTTACGTTGTGTCGTTAAGCGCTTAAACTTCGCACTGACGAACTCCAAATACAATATATATGGATTGTACAACTCAGTATTACAATTTATGAGTTAGACGATTTAACAATCCATTTTAGATATATTGAATGAACGTTATATTTTAATAACGATTTTCCATAGCGACTATTCTAAATTTTGATTTGGACATAACTACCAATCTATAACACGAAATCTCGATTTTTCTTTTTCATATCAATACTATAATCAACAAGATTCCAGCGTTTCTTATTTCACAGAATTCTGACTTAAAACAAATTATGTTTGTATGTTCAATTGAAGTTCAAAATTCAATATTACGAACTGTCGTGCCATTTCGAGCTCGATTTATAATTATTTATAAATTAACATTCAAAGTTCGTTTTAAATAACGAATTAAATATTAAAATCCATTTAAAATTCAGATTAAATATTTAAAACAACACAACGAATTAAATATTTGTCCACCAGAAATACGGCAGATTACATTGGAGCTCTACATACGCAGTCTTAGAAATGCATTGGTCCAGCTATTTACTTATGCTTTCCCTATTTACTTAATAAATTGAGCCTTTTATTCCTGAGAGATATTAGTGTAAATAACTAGTTTTAATTTTACCAATTGGTTCAGACTGCAAATATTGCTCAAGTGAAGAATGCTTAACATTTGATAAACACTAATATCATATTCAGTATTTGGATATATTTTTAGTATTTTAAAGGGTTATAATCAAGGTTTAAAATTTGGATAACTAATTTAGTATTTTAAAAGGTTATAATCAAGGCAAATACTATTCGACTCAAAATCACAATTGAGCAATAATCATAATTATATGTTTAAATAATGTTTAGGTGCTTAGATCAATTGTGCAATGATCTTAGAGTGGAGACCATCGGATTTATGTGTCCTTGTAAGCTTTCCCAGGTGTGGAGATTTCCGGATGCGACAAATACATATATCTCGAATACATGGCATGCGTTGCAATCTAAGACCTTATTCTTAGCCCCATACTACGATGAGTATGAACGTTACACTTTTAGAAACTATTTTACAATTTTAATGTTGATTTTAACTTTCTATAAATCTTTCAATGTAGGAAAAATTGTCTATTGCCTGTTTTCTGTATAGAAAAGAGTGAGGTTTATGTTTTGGATCCTAAAGCTGAACGCAGACATAAACTGGAAATTAAGCCGCAAGCGAACATGTATGTTATATTTATTTGTTCTTTGATATTTTTTTGCTAGATGCATATATGATAATATCAATTAAAGTATAAGTTATATTTAACATTTTCTTTCATGCATGTGTAGGGCCTCTAAAACATACAAGTAATTGGGCGGCAAGGGTCGATGGGCTGCCTTGAAATGGAATACCATTAAGGTGATTTGTTTTGTTAAAAAAAATTATATGCAATTTGTGATATAAATACATTTTAAACTATTAAATCTTGTATGCTATAGTGTCCTAAACAATCTACAGCGACAGATTGTGTATATTATGTGATTAGGTATATGTATGATATCGTAAAAACCCACAGTCAAGCAATTGATTTATACGAGGTACCATTTTAGTTTTTTTTCTTCATACTTTATGTTAAGTATTTGTACGATTAATGTTTTGAAATTAATTTTAGTAGTATGGACTAAATGATTCTTATAGCCAACAAGATGTGGACGAGGTTCATAATAATTTAGCTGGATAAATCATGCACAATTGGATGTAGTCTTCCTATATGCTACAATATGGTGAGTTAATTCATGACTCTATCTTGTTTTCGGCATTACATGAGTTAAAATGGTTAGTATAAAGAAGGTCTCAATTTCGGTTTTTGGAATATAAATCTGCTGAAATTTGGCTTCATAAATCAATTTTAGTAGTTGTGACTCGCTGATGACCTTTCTAACATACAAATTGATAGAAAAATATGTACACGGTGAAATTAAATAGTACTACATAACTGTCTAGTATATAGTTCTCCACTGATGCAGATCGAGAACAATATTACTGTTCAGACGGAGAATTATCTTATGGAGTTTCTATAGTTTTCTAATCTATAGAAAACGTATACCGCAGGATGAGTGTATGGTATATCATGTATAAGGTTAACATTGTGACATTGGAGCTTTTATCATAAAATACTCGTAGATTGGAATACCATGTATAAGGTTAACATGTTAATTAATTGATGAAAGAACTATTGTTTTCAAGTTTATAATATAAAAACTGCTCCCAAAAACATGTTATTATAATATAAAAACTATTATTTTCAGGTTTAATTATATTTGCAAAGAAAACTATGCAAATATTAGCATGACTCGGAAAATTTTCAAAGAAAATGGATTGTTTTGATATTAGGAACATGAGCACATTGTTCTAATTCAATTCAAGCAAGATTAAAAATATGGATGTAATTAAAAATATGTTTTTGAAAAATAATAACTCATGTATTAGAATTGAAAGTAAGAGGCTGAACCTAATTTCCATTATTAATTAAGCATTAGCAAGAAATTCTTTGAGACACCAAGCTGACAACTTTGTTCAAAAGGTTACCAATAGAAGTAACAGAAAATTTTGATTTCCTGATTTCAGCTCCATAAATTCTGGGAAATTATTTCTGTTGCAGTTAAAATCAAATAAGAGTAATATTTGAGTTTGATATGTGCATAGGAGGGGAAATAGGTGTGATGAAGCATTTTATTTCTTGGGAAAAAACTATGAACGAATATTTACAATGAATTTTTTGATGTCCATTTATTTACGAATATTTATGCATAAGTTAGTTGAGAGTCTGTTGCTCCATCGCTCTGGGGCTGGAGCTTTCCCTTTACTCATCTTTGTTCTTTTGGATTTGCGCGACTTAATGTTTATTTGGCATTGATATTTTATGAAATTTTTATCCATTTATTAAGGTGCCAGTGATTCTTTTTGGACATCATATATTATTTGATTTGCGCGGACATTCTAAATATAGTTAAATATCTCAACCCATCAATTCCTAATTTGAAATCCATATATTATTATTTTTTACTTTTTTTGCTCATCTTGTTTATTATGTGGTTAGCAGTTAATATAATTAAAAACTTGTGCGTTTATCGATTTGATTTCATCTTTCTATGTTGTTTAGTTAAACAAACATGCCATTTACTTTCGGTTCATATTTTAAGTACAAAATAAACCTTTTAAAGCCAATTTCAAGATATGATTTTATTAAATGTTTAAATGGCGTTAGGAAAGTTTGAGTGGACGTAAGTAGTTCAATTACAATCGACGCCATGATTTTCTCCTATCATGAGCATCATACACTAGGTAGAATATATTGCAGACTCGTTTCAATTAACAGTTTAAATGGTGTTAGTAAAGTTTGAGTGAAAGCGTTTATTTTAAAATCCCAACATGTTAAAACAATATAAAATTGGTTTCTTTTTTTTGAACGTGTTTTGGCCTGGAATACAACCGTTATTAGCTAACTATTAAACTTTGAGCCTTCTAAATAAGCTAACGACGTAGAATATATTGCAGACTGGTTGGGTTTCATTGAGATGGACGTTCAATGTATGTTGATATTGATGTCCAAATCTTCTTCCTTTACCATCGGAAGATAAAATGGATACCGCAACAGTTTTGGTTTATGTGTGCATGAAGACTGAAAATGCATTTATGTGTTTTTTAGGGCTCGGTGGTGGTGTACATAAAGACTGAAAAAAGGCATTATATGTTTTGCTATGATGTCGAATGGTATGTTCTAAAACTCAACTGGTTCTTTACTGTTATTACATTCTTGCGGAACTAGCCATATAGAAATCTATAGTGTCAGTCTAACCATGTAGAAATCTTTGTTATTGAACAAAGTTTAGGATTCCAATGGCTAAATCAGGCCCCAAATGTATACTTGCAACTTCAGTAAATAAGTATCACTTATTTAAGTCCATTATTATGCAAAACATGTTAAATTATGAGTCGCTGGGAATTTTAGGACACTGTGTAGTAAACATGTCATCAGCTCAGTCTCTTCTTCATGGGCCAGACGTGTAAAGAATTTGCAACTTCAGAGGGACAGCTGATGTAGCATATCTATTTCAGTACGTGTAAAGAATTTGCAAATGGATCTTGCACTTATCCTATATTAAAGAAGATGGTAACTAGTCTATTATTTGTTTGGAAATAGCTCGAATATTTCCAATTGATAGCAGTTGATCTCCAATGAGTGATTCCTTATAAGGATTTTGTGAGTTCTTGCTGTTAGCTCAATATACATGATAAACTGTGATGTCGCATACCTATAGTTTCAGTTTATTATTTGTCGCATATACATTTTGAACAAAGAAGGTAGTAACTTCTTGCTGTTAGCTCAATATACATTTTGAACAAAGCTTAGCCTGATCGCGCGTAGACGTTGCCATTTTGGCAAAATGGATCTTATCCCCAAAAAAATTGCACTAGATATGAATTTGTTGGCAATACCAGGAATATTACACTGTACCGATAATATTACGCTGTAGTACGATTCATTTCCTTATAGAATATGTTTAGAATTTGGAAGATGTGGAATTGTGAATAAATGAAGTCAAGTGTATCTTTTGTTTGAATTTCCTGGCAGAGTATGTTTATCATGCTGAAAATGTTTGTTTCACATATTTTTATCTTTTTATGTTAAATATTGTGCAATAATTCAGTTTTATCATGCTGAAAATATACATCATTGATTATATCTCTATTACTTCATTTCAAATTCTTGTTTTGGATTGAAGTTGTCGCATAGAAGGATGACATTATCTATGGATTACATTGATTACTACGTAATCATATTGGTGAACTATATTTGATCTTAGTGATTGTATTTGAAAAGATTTTATTTCAGGTTCCTGTTTTGAAACATATTAATGTTTTGTATGGATTAGGGAAACGTTAATTACATGAAATTAATATATATTTTCAATTTGTATGCCATTTAGTTGTATTTTAAATGATTATGCAATTACGAGCAGCTTGTCAACTATATATATATATATATATATATATATATATATATATATATATATTTGTGTGTGTGTGAGTGAGTATATGTGTGCGTGTGTAGCTGTATTATTTGAGAATTTTGGTGATTTAGGCAGTGATGGAGGTTTCTATGGGAAAAGAACATTTGCATCGATTGTCAGATCGGGCGATGCAAATTAAAAATTTCGAAAATAATGTTTTTTTTCACATCAGCTAAAATAAAGTTCGATGCAAAACGGTATTTTTTTTGCATTGGATTTTTTAAACAACTAGTGCAAAATTTCAAATTTTACTAAGCAAAAAAGACATTCTTGCATCGACTATTTTTGAAATGCGATGCAAAAAGGTTATATCTTGCATCGGTTTATTTTAAACAGTCGATGCAAATAAATGGTTTTGCATCGGTTTCATAACCGATGCAACAGGCAAATGTTTTTTGCATCGTCTACAATTGCATCGGCTGTTGAACTGATGCAATATGGGGGTAAATAACCGATGCAATTGGTCTGTTTTGTACTAGTGGTAGAAATCGAATGGTTTGACAATCGACTATATTCACAGAGCATTACACCAAAAAGTGGATTCCCAACAAGTATATTTGTTACAAATCATTTCTGCAACACTTTTATGTGTCACTAACAGCATGTGAGGAATTTCCTGTAACACTTATAAGTGTTACGAACAGAGTAACTGCTAACACTTATAAGTGTTACAAACAGAGTAACTGCTAACACTTATAAGTGTTACAAACATATTCATTGCTAACACTTGTAAATGTTGGAACCATAAGATATGGTAACATTTATAAGATTTACAAACATATTAAATGCTAACACTTATAAATGTTGAAACTATAAGATATGGTAACACTTATAAATGTCAGTATCATAATCCTACTAACTCTTATAAATGTTGGTACACATAAATTACTAACACTTATATGCATCACAGTATGAAATTAAGTTCTTCTCTATTTTTTACACGATAAATATTAAAACTCTCAAAACAAATGAATATAGCATATCTTTGTGATTTTCAATACACATATATAATTCAACATATCAATTCAATATAAGATTCAGTACACTTCCGTATCTCAAATTCAACATTGTCACATTTTCATAATACTCAAATTTGAGCTACATGCTTCCGATTTCAAAATACCATAATATCATGTCCAAACTGTAAAATATAAATGCACTCATCACATTCCAAAAACTTTAGAGATAAAATCATTGTCAAGGTCACACATGTTTGCTTTCTTTATGTTTTATCCCTCATCCACGAGTGCCTGCAAAATATAAATGCACTCATTTTTAGAAGAAGAAAAAAATGACAAGTTGCAATGGAACATTTTTCACTAAGGTGATACATGCATCAACAATCAAAAACCAATCCTTACAACGAAATATCCACCAATCAAGTAAATAGCTTAAAGATCACACATAAATAGATATGCTTTTGCTGAGTAAAAACATAAATAGGAAAACATACATCACACATAAATCGATATGCTTTTGCTGAGTACAAACATAAATAGGAAAGCATATAGCTTATGAATTTGAAATAACTTGATATCTTTCTATCATAAAAAGATAACAATGCCAAATATTTGAGAAACCTAAAAAATGCAAAAATGATGATTTTATATGATGAACTCTAACCATTGAGAAAACCAATGATGATATGTATATGTCAGCCATTAATGCAGCCATGAGAAAACTTTGAGAAACCTAAATAATGCTATTTACAAATATTTTTATGATGAACTCAAACCTTATTGTGATTCCCATTCCACGAATGAAAGTGTTAATAGCAGTCGAAGAAACTCCATGACATCTTAATCCAGGCAGCGTCAACAAACGTGGATCATCCCAGCCATCGACCCACCTTTCCATGACTAATTGATTCAACTGAAATAGTAATTTACAGGATTAGATATATTGACATAATTATTATTTTAAAAACACAAAATTGATTATGCAAGATACCTTTCGCTTTGACATCACTGTGTTCCAAAAATTCAACCTTGAATACTCCGAAACATACGGTTGGTAAAGCCCAAAAGCTTTTAACAACTAGTAGTAAGAAGGCCAGCGTATCCCAAATTCAAGAGTGCATAGCTTCAAACACATTATAAATGACAACGCTCAGCACAGAGAAATGGATACATTATCTTAAAAGCACAAACATATGCTCGCATGAGATATGATGATTTTGTGTTTCTTTCAATGTTATATAGAATGAGTAACAATACCAAAGCACAAATCAATGTATTCGATAAACGAATAGATGTGATTTCCTATTTCATCAATGCAGTTTACTTGACTTCTTTTGCCCAATGATTTCATATTTTATCCGTGCAGTTTACTATCTGGTTAATGGGCCCATGGGTGCAACTCAAGAACTTCATGATACGTTTTTTTTTCAGCAAACTTTTAACTTTTTTAGGAACCTCTTTATGCTTATTAGACAAAATGATATGTATGTTGAAGGTCATGACTCTTTATTTCAATGTAAGTGTTGTTTTCATTAAAAGATCTTGGTCAATAATAAAAAAGAACATAGCAAGGATATGGAGAGGTGATTTTACACTCCATCCATCATAGTTACCTATCTTTTTTTGTTGTACATCGTTGTGCTTGTCGCACTTAACGGAATGTAAGCTCAAACAAAGTCACAATTTTTTTTAATCTACAAGTTATTCTCAGTATTAAAACTTTGGTTAATAACATTACAAAAGAATATATAGATGCAAACAAAAAACATTTATATAATTAGTAAAAGACCAATGTAATATGCTAGAAGGACAAAATACTTTTATGATCTGTAGTAACAATTATTACAACAATATTGAACTTGTAGAGCTAACAAGAACAGTGGCATTCAACAGAAGAGGTTTGCAGTCAATTTATGGAAAATATATATGCATGAAAAATGATATGGAGACATGTTTAAAAAACATGATATATAAATGACAGCAAGAATCCTGCATCATATATTTTGACATAAAAACGATGGAAAGAACAGACTGAGTTACCGAATGTGTAATATTTTCAAAGGAATCTAGATTAAGTAGTACCTTGCTCTATACCACAATATGTTATAAAGAAGGATTTTTGATCAAATAATTTCAAGAAATTTTTTGTTTATTCTGACAGGTTTATGCATTACACAATCACAAAAAAAAGTGTGTTTAGTTTAATCTAACATTCAAACTTAACTTCAAGTCTTCGAATACGTTTAATGATTAAAGCTAGTTCCATATACAAGGGAAGAACTAACCTCAGTATAACTCCTCTTCTCGCTGTATTCCTTATTGTTCTCCAAGTTCTCGAGCTTTCTCTTAGTATCATCGCCTTTAACATTTTCTATCGTATCCTGGACATTATTTAACTGGACACAATACAACATACATAATTATATAACTAAACTGGTAATCAAATGAAACAAGCATAAATTGTGCAAAGATACGGGGAAGAATTTCGCATACTTTGTGTCTTCTCCAAACATGTTGCCACAGGTTCCTCAACTCGTTTTTCCGAACAGGTTTGACAAGGAACTCGGCTGCTCCTTTTAACATGCATTTGAAAACCATGTTTACAGAATTATTGTAAGAAATCACTGCAAAATCAAAAGAGTTAGGCAAGCTGAAGCAAGCTTGCTTGCTTGCAAGCTGAAACAAGCTTGCTTGCTTGCAAGATGAAGCAAGCTATACTATAAAGAATCAGAGGGTGTTTTAGCAACATCAACGTCCAAGAACTTACCATAAAAGTTTTGTTCTCAACTCAAAAACAATACCATTTGACATGGTCTACAGTAGGTTAATAATATGCTAATATGATAGGTTTATTCAAGGAATATGTAGAAAGACATTAAAAGAATATCATTATGCTCATGAAATCCTAAAATAGAATGTTTTACAAAAGTATCAAAGATTTAAAGTATGAAATCATCATGAAATTCCCTATGTGGCATCTTATCCCCAACTGGCTATACAATTAGATATAGATGTGTGTTTTGCCTCTACATAGATCCCAAAGCATACAAATTTACCAATGTCGTTATTCTCCAATTCAAGACATCCATGCACGACCAAATATAAGGGGAAATTCGACGCTAATGTTACAATAATTTAGAATAGCCAAATATTTGATAACCCAAAACCCGCGGCTTCAGCTGTGTTCAAACTAATTGATTATAGTCCTATATAAAATTGAATTAAAAGCCTTTAATATAAATGGCATACAATAAATTACGAGCATGTATCAGTATCAGTATACTAGAATTTTACTGCTAAAACAGAGAAATAATACCATGTCTACATGGACCACAACATAAACAGGAACTTTTACTTTGTATATAAGGGCTGAAAATTATACACCAGTTATTCAAACCAAAATGTTATACTAATCCTTCTCAAATTCACTGACTTTTGAACAAATTATTCATCTACACCACAAGAATAGCATTATTATTCTTGTTATTTGCACAACTCATCAGCTATACTTAAAACTACTACTCTTGTCTATCGTTGTTGTTTTGTAGTACAAATTAGTGAATTGTTATTTCAATGTGTGATTTATTAGATCAGGTTTTTTGAAATGCCTTTATGTGTGCATGCATGTTCATATTTATATATTTATACACAAATATGTAAAACAATAATGAAATGCCTTTAAAGCTAAATTTTGTCTTTCCATTTTCTGGTCAGCAATGATATTGTCATACTTTAGAATTTTGATTCCCTCAACAAGCGATATGCATTGTTCCCACAATCAATTTTTTAGATTATGCTTTTAGCTATAGGAAATATAATAAATAAAAGAATCTGAAAACAAGCTAGGGGAAAATCTCAGACCAATTGACCAACAGAACTTACTAAAGCTAGTCCAGGATCTTCTCCCCTTTCAATCGCAACAGCTATTTCAGGATCCCTAGAGTTGGTACGAGCCCAATCCTATAAAATTAAAAACATGTAAAATAAATAAAAAAACAAAAACAAAAAAAATTTGAACTAGAAAAAGAAGCATGTGCAAGAGCATAATCTTTTGCCTTGTATTGCTCATTTTTTGCCTATCAAGTGCTTAACATTTTACCTGAACCTGTTACTCAGGAAAAAACAGTCCCAAAGTATCCACACCACAATCGAAATAAGAGATATAAATCAAGATAATACCAAATAACTAACCCAAGAAACACCTGTAAATGTATGTCTCATATATAGGCTTATCTAATATACAGGAATAACTTTTTACCCAACTTTTTGATTTATTTGATAAATTAACCAGATAAATGTAGATGTTACAGAATATATTACCTTGTTCTCAACTTTAGACATGGATAACCATTTGCTTTACGGGAATACAGAGGTGTAACCATTTTCGATTTCATCTCTGCCTCAGTAGATGCTAAAAATCGTCGATGGAGATGTAATTGCCACTAGCTCGAGTCGAAATCGTCGACATAGATGAAATCGAACTGGCATATTCATGCATCAGTTTATATGATATGCCATGTTCGACCACGAAGTGGTGCCAAAACTCTCTTTAAAACTCGAAAATATATCAATGCCCATATCATTATTAATTTAGCAAAATACATATGAAACATTCAATTCTTTCATAATAGGATATATATGTTTAGTCAACACAGATTTATTCTCAATATTCATCTGTCTGTAATGTTTAGCCCCATAACAATCTTAACTGGTATCTTGTTTTCTGATATACATGTATATATTTACCCAATTTCCCAGATTTTTATACATATATATAGGAATCTAAAGGTAAATCACCAATCACAACAATACATCCAAACATGAAAACACAAAGCACATCCATGTACACATAATAACAAGCATTCACTTCACTGTTACTCATCAGATTCATCTGTATAATAAGTGTGTACAGCCTATCATTACTGGAATGTATAACAAGTTTACTAATCCTTCTGCAAAGCCTCTTCTATTTAGTTTATATCTATGCACACATCAAATAGGAAAACAATCAGCAACCATACACCCATTCACAAAGATCATACATGTTAACTCACGAATCACCCAATCGGTATATAAATGCATTTCGTCATACTAAACATGAAATCGAAGACACATACAACTAACAGACTGCCTATAAAATAAGGTCATAGTACCTAAAAAGTGAGAATACACTCACCACGCTTTCGATCCTCGATCTCGTCCTCTTAGATTTAATTTAGACTCTCGAGCTCTCAGATTATGTTGTTGTCGCTCCTATCGACTCCATCTCCGCCTCTGATTCCAGCTTTATCTTTGAATCGAGACGCCGTAGTTTGATTTTCCCCCATTTTAATTTTCTAGGGTTATGCTGCCATCATCGTTTCTTTTTATTTGAACGAGTTTTAATTAGTCGTGGATTGAGAAACGAGTTGAGAAGCGAAGTCCATTTTTCTTTTTAATTGCTAAAGACGCGGCCTTCAGAGGAATAAGCGTTGGGGGAAAAAGAATTGAGGCAACAATTAGGTTATGGCTGAGAACTTACCCTTTTGTCCTTAGAAAATAAGAGTTGACCAAGCATAACAACACATAAAAGTGTTGGCACATTTTTGGTGACACGTTTTTCCTACCGCAACACATATTAGTGTCACTAGTCTACAACACATATAAGTGTTGGCAGTTGAAAAAAATAAGAGTTGCCAATTGGCAATTATGGTGTAGTGGGAAGTATATTCTTATTCTTATTTACTATGTTGACCTTCAATTATTATCTTGTATGGATTTCCTCTTTTATCACTCATGCTGGTAATTACTGGACTCGCCAGGCTTTATGTCGAATAGTTTTCTTTTTCTTCTTCCTTCCCCCCTCCAAGTTCTCAAGGTGGAGGATGTAGTGCTTGAGAGAGCTTTGGCCCAGCACAGTCCATTGGATATTTTCATTTGTCTTGTTCTTTATTTTTACATGTATTGTTCCACGTTCTACTTACTGTATTTGGCATTGAGGAAGATTTTTATTATGTAACTTTGATTATGTAGTTTTTATGAGACAGTTGTGGTTTTCATGGTCTATGATGTAATGACACTTTTCATTCTGTTTCAAATAAAATTTTAAGTTCCTTGTGTTTTTATTATGTTGTCTTGTGAATTTTAGTCTCTGTGATGCTATCTTATACCTAAAACGCTTCATAACTCTTAATGGAATCCTTATATGGGTAATGTTAAGAAATGTGCGGTGTTACATTGTACCTTTATTTCATGTTTAGCAACTGAATATTTTCAGCATCTCATGCGGTGTGTTTTAGCGTTGTAGGATGTTTGGTATGGGTGTTGGATAGTGTTTAGCATCTCTTGTATATTACGAACTGCCGCTACGCGACAACCATGATTTTATTAAATTTAATTATTTATATAAATAAAAAAATAATTAAATTTAATTAATTTTGTTTTTGAATTGACGGTACACAAACCACACTAAACTAAACAACATAGCTACAGTGTCTAATATGACCAGACACTGCAATGTTTGTCTCCACTTGTACATTGGCATGTGACTGAATACTCTTGTATAACCTCCAACGTTACAAACTTGTTCAACACAACTTAACCTTATCATATTCAATTCATAAATCAAACAACTTTGCTCCATAACAATGTTTGACAATTTAGTCAAAGCTAAAATGCTTTGCGATAGTGATTCAGAATAAGAAGCCTACAAACTAGCACATCAGCAAGAAGAAGAGGAACTACTGGAAATTTACCATGTGAAGCATACGGTTCAACTTCCAGAAAACATGGCTGCTCAGTCCTCGAACGAAAATACATCAATCGTAATCACAAAGCATTCCACAAAACACTTATGAAAGATTACTTTGCTTGTAATCCAACATATGGTCTAGAGATGCTTCAGTGACGATTCAGAATGAGTCATTCATTGTTTTGTAGAATTCTTGAAAGTAGCCAGCGGAATAGTAATTACTTAGTTTATAAGCATGATGTTGCCAAAATGTAATGTTTTAGTGGACATCAAAAGATGATCGTAGCTCTGCATATGTTAGCATATGGTACACCTGCTGACGCACTTGATGACGCATGTTGTATTGCGGGGAATACAACATGAGAAAATTTAGAGCACTTCTACCAGTCTATCGTGGGCATCAATGAGACTGAATATCTACGTTCTCCAAACGAAGCAGATGTCACTCAGTTGCATGAGATGCATGAAAGCAGAGGTTGTCCAGGAGTGCTTGGAAGCCTAGAATGTATGCACTGGAAATGGAAAAATTATCCTAAAGCTTTTTATTATGCATACAACAGTAAGGAGAAAAGACCAACAATAATCCTTGAAGTTGTCACATCTCATGATTTGTGGATTTGACATGCATCTTTTGAAATGCCCGATTCTAATAACGACATCAATGTTATCGAACGATCTCATTTGTTCAATAATTTGGCGTAAGAGATATTAACTCATTTATCTTTTACTTTTGGTCAAAACACATGTGATCATGGATATCATTTAGGAGACGAAATTTATTCTAAATGGAGCACAATTATAAAGACTTTTGCAAACCGATGATAGGAAAACAGAAAAAATTTGCTATAATGTAAGAAGGACGTAGAAAGAGCTTTTGGAGTCCTTGTAGCAAAATTTTCAATGGTCAGTAATCCTTGAAGACTATGGAAGAGATAAAAAAAATAGTTGTAATTATTTTTTGCTTTATTATTCTTTATCACATGATCATTGAAATGAAAGAGGTATGGATGCGATTACGAATATGATGGAGCTAGACAACCACATGAATAGTTCCGTGATACTGCAGTACTAGCTGAAGGAGATTACACAATTCATGTGAATGATTATGAAGTGTATCGCAACGTGGCTATTCAAAATAAGATCCAACAAGATCTAATAGATCATATTTGGAATTCATATGATTATAAGTGGTACTCGATTGAGACTGCTTCTTTAATTATTCGTGTTAGCATTATTATTTATGTTCGTGAAGTGTTGTACGCTATGTTATGATATTAGTACTTCTTTAATCAGTATTTTTTTGTCCTTCTTTAATCAGTATTTTTTTGGAAATTTAAATGCTAATATGATTAAAAACATTATTTGAATGTAAAACTCCGCAACATATTTCAGTATAAAAATTATTCCCCAAAAATTATTCCATTACATCCAGTTCTAGATAAAGAAGCATAAACTTAAAATAATAAAAGTAAATTATTCCCCAAAAATAGCAGAAGTGCAGCCATAGCATAGCTCAAGACCAAACCATACATGAGCTGACAGAAAGCAAGCTAAATCCAAGCTAAGAGCTAGAGTTTCCTCCCTGAGAACCTGGGGGGGGGGGGGGGACGAAAGAAAAAGGGGCGAAATAAAAAGGGTCAGTCATAAAGACTGGTAAGCCCTAGTGACTTTCAGTATAAAAACTAGTAAAGTTAACAAGACATGAATAAAAGGATAGTAAACATAAGGATGATGATAAGTCTGGCATGATGACTAAGATAACAAGATAAATTAAGTCTAGCATCGCATATTCAAGATTCGTTGCACCAACTGTACTAGTATTCTAACCCATGTCAAGTATTAACCATGAAATGATCCCTTGGCCCAATATCATGAAATGACCCATTACGGGGTCATACAGTACGATCTACTAATCGATCGGCTCCCTACAAGTCCTAGCTCGTCATGTGTCTGTGTCATACGGCCCAATCACGAAATGTATTCACATGTGCTAGGTCCACCATAGGGTGTATCAAGCCCTAGGGTGCCAACCATCGATACGAATCAAGCACGCACAGTGTAAACCTACTAGTGCCCAATGCCTGCTTTTTCAACTTCGGACTACGTGCACGACCATAGTCCGCCTGAACCTGCAATGGCGCACCTACTCAGCCGTCGTTCTGATCGCTTACAATCAGCCCAGTAATCGTGCCCCACCCTGCCTAGTCCCAGGGTATCGTGTTATATCTAAGTGGGTTACTGCTGAAAAGGACCGCGTAACTAGGGTTTCTAATAGGTTAAGTGTTGTCATTCAAATTCGTGACTTAACCCTACCAAATCATGTATCAAGTTGGTTAAGTGTGTTCAAGCGGTTCATGATTTAAACCTATCAAATCATCGTGTCAAATTGGTTAAGTATATTCAAGTGGTTCATGACTTAACCCTATCATGTGGCATTAATTCATTAATGCACCCCAACCTCTCACATTAGACTAGTTGTTGTGGTCACTGGATTTGCCGGGCGGTTCCGGGCAGATTTACACCACAACATAGTCTAACCTCGGGTTTTTCGTGTGATATGACCAACTACCCACATTAGATCCTATTGTTTGCAGTCACTGGATTCGCCGGGCGGTTCCGGGCAGATTACACTGCAAACTCAACCCAACCTCGAGTTGGCCATTTTCAAATTCATTCTAACGTCATGTCCATGTTCAAGTTTTCATGTCAAGTTCATGTCCATATCCAGGTTCAAGTTATAACAATGTTCATGTTTCAAGTTCATAGTAAATTCAGGTTTTGCCTAATCTACCCAATCGCATTCCCATCGCACGTAAACTCGAATCGATACAAACAAATCTAATTAGGGAATAACATAGAAAGAACTGGCATAAGGTGGCAAAAGTGATTACAAGTCAAGCACGATATAACTTGAGATAAATGATTACAACAATACTGACATATGGAATAGTGGTCTCAAATATCAAATCTAGCAAAATAGGGTGATAGTCATGGTAACATTTGACATAAGATAATAACCCCGACTTGTGAATAACAAATAATTCAACATCGCAGGCATGAATATTATGGACATTAGGGGTTTTAGATCTACAACATATATAGGCCCCAAATCAATTTCATGCAAATATTCCTGTAAGTCAAGATTCAAGATGAATAGATCCAAGGTGAACAAATAGTAGATCCAAAATAATAGATCTAAAATGAACAATGATAGATCCAAGATATACAATGATAGATCCAAGATAATTATCATACTTAGGTTCAATCTTGATTTACAACATGTCCATATTAAAGTTTAGATTTAAAAGTAACTGGGGCTTACAGATCGTGGTTAGAGAATTAGAAAACAAAGAGGCGATGTTGAATCTCGAGTTTAACAGAAATCCCCCAAACAGCAATACTCTACACGTAGCCTTGTTGGAGAAGAAGCAATCCCTTTTCTCTAACTTTTCAACCAGAGTTTTAGCAATATAAGATCAGAGAGAATTTGTGTAGAGAGACTAGAGTTAGGGGTTGTTTATATAGGGCCTGGCCAACGAATTTAGACAGAAATCAGACTAGAAACACCAGAGTGAACTCTGACTCAAAAATGGGCTCGGTAACCAGGTCGACATTCAGGTCGACTCTATGGTCGACCTTGTCCTAGGCAGGTTGACACTATAGTCGACCCCCAGGTCGACCTGGTCCTGGGCGGGAAATTTCCCGCCCAGTCCGTTCTGGGGTTTGAATTCGAATTTTGAATTCGAATTCTAGGCTGTTTTGAACTTGAAAATTTCTGAAAACTTCGAAGGGTCATAACTTGGTCATACGGACCCCAATTTTCGAAAACTCGAACTCGTTTCCAAGCAGAATTTCGAGAAGAACGTAATGGCATAACCCATTGCCCTTGATTCTTATCTTAAAAATTAAATCTGTCTTAATTTATGGTTATAACACGTTATAAAAATACGGGTTGTTACATAGTGCTTGAGAGAGCTTTGGCCCAGCTCAGTCTATTGGAGATTTTCATTTATCTTGTTCTCTATTTTTACATGTCTTGTTCCACGTTCTACTTATTGTATTTGGCATTGAGGAAGATTTTTATTATGTTACTTTGATTATGTAGTTTTTATGAGACAGTTGTGGTTTTTATGGTCTATGATGTAATGACACTTTTCATTCTGTTTCAAATAAAATTTTGAGTTCCTTGTGTTTTTGTTATGCTGTCTTGTGAATTTTAGTCACTATGATGTTATCTTATACCTAAAACGCTTCATAACTCTTAATGGAATCCTTATATGGGTAATGTTAAGAAATGTGCGGTGTTACATTGTACCTTTATTTCGTGTTTAGCAACTGAATATTTTCAGCATCTCATGCAATGTGTTTTTGCGTTGTAGGATGTTTGGTATGGGTGTTGGATAGTGTTTAGCATCTCTTGTATATTACGAACTGCCGTTACGCGACGACCATGATTTTATTAAATTTAATTATTTATATAAATAAAAAAATAATTAAATTTAATTAATTTTGTTTTTGAATTGAAGGTACACAAACCACACTAAACAAAACAACATAGCTACAGTGTCTAATATGACCAGACACTGCGATGTTTGTCTCCACTTGTACATTGGCATGTGACTGAATACTCTTGTATAACCTCCAACGTTACAAACTTGTTCAACACAACTTAACCTTATCATATTCAATTCATAAATCAAACAACTTTGTTCCATAACAATGTCTGGCAATTTAGTCAAAGCTAAATTGCTTTGCGATAGTGATTCAGAATAAGAAGCCTACAAACTAGCACATCAGCAAGAAGAAGAGGAACTACTAGAAATTTACCTTGTGAAGCATACGGTTCAACTTCCAGAAAACATGGCTGCTCAGTCCTCAAACGAAAATACATCAATCGTAATCACAAAGCATTCCACAAAACACTTATGAAAGATTACTTTGCTTGTAATCCAACATATGGTCTAGTGATGTTTCAGTGACGATTCAGAATGAGCCATTCATTGTTTTGTAGAATTCTTGAAAGTAGCCAGCGGAATAGTAATTACTTTGTTTATAAGCATGATGTTGCCAAAATGTAATGTTTTAGTGGACATCAAAAGATGATCGTAGCTCTGCATATGTTAACATATGGTACACCCGCTGACGCACTTGATGACGCATGTCGTATTGCGGGGAATACAGCGTGAGAAAATTTAGAGCACTTCTACCAGTCTATTGTGGACATCAATGAGACTGAATATCTACGTTCTCCAAACGAAGCAGATGTCACTCAGTTGTGTGAAATGCATGAAAGCAGAGGTTGTCCAGGAGTGCTTGGAAGCCTAGATTGTATGCACTGGAAATGAAAAATTATCCTAAAGCTTTTCATTATGCATACAACAGTAAGGAGAAAAGACCAACAATAATCCTTGAACTTGTCGCATCTCATGATTTGTGGATTTGACATGCATCTTTTGGAATGCCCGATTCTAATAACGACATCAATGTTATCGAACGATCTCATTTGTTCAATAATTTGACGTAAGAGATATCAACTCATTTATCGTTTACTTTTGGTCAAAACACATGCGATCATGGACATCATTTAGAAGATGAAATTTATTTTAAATGGAGCACAATTATAAAGACTTTTGCAAACCGATGACAGGAAAACAAAAAAAAATTGTTGTAATGTAAGAAGGACGTAGAAAGAGCTTTTGTAGTCCTTGTAGCAAAATTTGCAATGGTCAGTAATCCTTGAAGACTATGGAAGAGATAAAAAAATAGTTGTAATTATGTTTTGCTTTATTATTCTTTATCACATGATCATTGAAATGAAAGAGGTATGGATGCAATTACGAATATGATGGAGCTAGACAACCACATGAATTGTTCCGTGATACTGCACTACGAGCTGAAGGAGATTACACAATTCATGTGAATGATTATGAAGTGTATCGCAACGTGGCTATTCAAAATAAGATCCAACAAGATCTAATAGATCATATTTGGAATTCTTATGAAAACAAGTGGTACTCGATTGAGACTGCTTCTTTAATTATTCGTGTTAGCATTATTATTTATGTTCGTGAAGTGTTGTACGCTATGTTATGATATTAGTACTTCTTTAATCAATATTTTTTTGTCTTTCTTTAATCAGTATTTTATTGAAATTTAAATACTAATATGATTAAAAACATTATTTGAATGTAAAACCCCGCAACATATTTGAGTATAAAAATTGTCTGTGTCGGAAATTAGAAATGTGCCCATTTATAATCGCTTGAAGCCCTGCCTGAATGTTCAGCTTAATATTAAGCTTGAATTGGACCATTGAAGAAGCTTTTCTGAATACTAAAGGTTTTGAAGTTGCTCTTATTTGATGAAATGTGTGGCAAACTTTATTAATGATCTCATGGTCAACTGTTAGATTTAGGTACCGTGTGGAACACCATACTGTAAACAGGCAACCGCAACGTGCAATACATTGATTCTGCTGATATATCACATTTTTCAATGAAGTAATGGTAAATTAAGTAAGAAAGAAGAATAGAATTGCAAGGCAAACCTACCATACTATACGTTAGTTTTCATTTGGCTGCAAGTATACATACGTAGGGTTTCTAGAAAAAGATGCGACTTTCACTTTCAGTCATCTCCCTGCTTCCAAATTTGACAAATTTGCCGAAAGTTTTGGCATGGGAATATCCCATTTGCAGAAAATTCTATTATTTCTAAAGTTCCTGCTCAACAACCACAGAATTATTGCACAATCAACATTATATTTGATACATAGGCATAAGGCTGAACTCAATAACACCAGTTGTATGGAAAAATACATACTGAACATCAAGCAGGCAAAGATGCCGATGTGAACATATTGAACAATGAAGAAAAAGTCACATGAACTGCTTGATACATAGAACTTGTTTATTACAACATTTTTACAGACATGAGAACACCAACCTAACTTCCTGGCAATGCTAACAGAAAAAGAAGTAGCAAACCAGGAGACTTCTGATCATCTAAAGCAGAAACACACACAAAACTAATACTAACTTCGACCTTTGAAACAACTAAATACAAACATACATATTCCAACAGCGACAAGCAAACGTCTAAAATGCCATTTGCAAGTAGCTAGCTATCACCACATCAATCAACTAAGGATTGAATCCCAGTCGATCTCAAGCGAAGGAAACTTCTGCAACAAGAAGCTTTCCATTTCATCCCAAGGCTTCTCCCCAAACTCCAACTGCGTAATTTCACTAACTACTTCTAGTTCTGAAGGAGACGGCGATTGTTCTTCAAACTTGTTTCCAACACTTTCTTCTTTTGATTCTTTGTTTTTGACTCCCTTGGGCACGTTGTCTACGTTAACGAAAATGGCATTGAGCTTGGCTTCTACTGACGAGTGCAACTCAGGGCCATAGTGAGTTCCATTCCTTCTGTATTCCGGAAAGTTGAGCCTAGCAGAGTCGCCCCGGAGCTTAAAAGCAGCTTTATCGTAGGCTAATGCTGCTTCTTCTGCGGTGTCAAATGTGCCTAGCCATAGCCTAGTCCTGTTTCTTGGAAGTCTGATTTCAGCAACCCATTTGCCCCAATGTCTCTGTCTTACACCACGATATAATTTGACAGGCTTCGAGAGTGGGATTGTGGGCTTCATGGGCTGAGATTTCGGGCCAAGATGTCTTTTCTGAGTGATTTGGCTGTCAATTAAAGATGATGTTGGTGTGCAGAATTCAAGATGCTGCTGGTGTTGCAGTTGGGATTGAATTTGAAATACTTGATAAGGGCTTAAATCTGGTAGAGCAAAGCCGGAATTTTGATCATATGAGTTGGATTCTTGGTTACAGAGAAATGGTGCCTGGTAGTAAAAACTGGGATCTTGAGCATATGACATGAAATCATAGCTGATAGGCTGAGGACATGAAAAAGAAGACGAAGAAGAAAATGAAGGAGTTTGAGGTTGCAAGTTTGAATTTGAAACGGAAGAAGAAGGAGGTGAGTTCGAAGCACTTTTGATAAAAGGTTGAAGTGCATTCATAAGCTCACTGTTCAGGTTATCAACAACAGAACTGTTGTTGTTTTTGTACATGTCGACGGTTGTAGCCATTGCTCAACTCCAAAATAAAAAGGAGAAAGGAGAAAAATAAAATACCCAACCGGCTCTTATTAAAATCAAAGAACAAGCGTATGGGTTGTTAGATAAAGATCTGAAGAAACAGGATCACCAGTAAAAAAAAGGTAACCCTTTTGGTTTCAAAAATAAAAAATAAACCAAATAGTGAGTGTACAAAAACAAACCCTATTGATTGTATGAAGAAAAATACTGAAAATCAGAAGAAACGGAAAACCCAGAAAAATTAGGGTTTTGATTTCTATGCTTGCCTGAAAATCTAAATAAAGGTTAAGGGTTACAATACCTGAGAGTTCTTTATGGACGACGAATCACTCAACCTCATGAAATTTATCACTCAATTTACTTTCTTTAATTTCTCCTGATGGAGGAGGCTCTCTATCTCTCGTGCTACTTTACTCTCTTTGGAGAAAAAGGGAAGAATATGGGAGTTGTATAAATAACCAGCACAAGCATATTATCTTGCGAATTAATTCAACGTGATTAAAATAAGCTAAATGCGCTTATCATTCCACTTGCTTTCCTGTGAGCTCACAAGCTCCTGTCTTTACCCACACTCCAATGCAGAGCTGACGCGTTTGATGCACATAACTGCCACGTGTCGGGAAATTCACCGGCTGGCGTCATTTTTGGGACACGTGCTATGCAATGGTTGGGAGTTGGTTCGATTGACCGCTTAGTTGGTGCGAACTGAGCTACCGCGTTTTTGCAACCATGATAGGGTCGGGTGAGATGAGGCCCACATAAGTTGGACCCGTCAAAATATCCAAATTCCACCTCTCGACTAATGGCGTCCTTACGCTGGAACAAGACATAACCTTTGGTATCGGCTAAGGTTATCAATAAGTGCGCCGCTTTATACATTTGAAAAGAACGAGGAAAAGATGTTTACCAAAATAGTTGAAAAGTCCGGAAAAAAGAAAAGAATGAAATTGGAAAGAAGGACGTGTTCCATGTTTTTTATTTTCAATTTTTGTTACAATAATGATCCAGATAGAAAACGAAATTTTAATGTGAAACATGTAAGTTAAATAAAAAGAAAACAAACCTTATTGAGGTTTTCTGAAAAAAAGTGTTGATAGACTTTCAATTAAAAAAAAAGGAAAATAGGTTAAAGGAAAAAAACACAACAAAATTTGCTCAAAAGGACAAACACAAAAAAATCACTTAAATGGACAATTTTTAGTGTAAAATGTGAAAACATAGCGTCTTCCTAAATTTCACCATTTGCACTAAAAATTGTCCTTTTGGACAGGTTTTTTATTGATCGTCCTTTTAAGCAAATTTTTTGTTGATTTTGTCCTTATAGCAAATTTAGCGTAAATTAAGAAATTCAGCGACTCACTGTTATTTTCTATTTTTACACTAAAAATTATCCTTCAACCTAAATATTTGGCCTTTTCTACTTGTGCGTAAACTGTTCTTCAATTTTGTCTACAATTTCAATATTAAACAAAAAAAAAAAAAGCGCAAATTCATATGTTTATAAGAAGCGGAAAAAAAAAAATGGAATTTCATGTCAAAGATGACTAGATCAAATGTTCTAGAGGTTAATTATAGGTTTAAATCTCCAAACATGGAAATGAATGATAATTTGGATAAATTACCAATACCTCAAGTATTTGAATATTATACATGAGTGAAGTACCATTTGGTCAAGTATTTGAGTGATATGGTTTTTTTTTTTATTTTAATGTAATAGAAGAATATAAAACGACACATTATTGAAGGATGACTAGGCATTTAGGCAGCATATATCCGATTTTAAACTTAGACCATCATTGCAGAACCAAAGTAGTGGAAAATAATGAGATAAACCTAGCTATATAAGCGGTAGCTAAACAAGACAAAGAACTTTGGCAGTACTTACCTTAACGCATTGTGTAAAAGAGAAAAAACCAGTTTGCGCCGAGACGTGTTTAATGAATATAAAATCTTATCCTTAGATACGAATAAAAAAAAGTGACATCCCTGTTTGCATACACCAAGAAATGCTGCATGATTCTAAAAAGATAAGGATTTGTACTTTACAAAAAAAAAAATTCAGCATGAATCATGCATGTAAAACGAGCACAAGGACAGTTTATTCATTACATGCTAATCTCCACCGCTATTGTATGTGAATGCAGATGTAAAACTGCGAGGATGTACATACAATTGTGATTTTTTATGCAGAGAACTGCAAATATGCAGAGCCGGGCTGGTTGTAGGCCGAGTAGGCGGCTGCCTACAGCAACCACCGGACTGGTGGTGACAATTATATTAACGTTGGCAAGATGTAAATGGGTTGGATCTCACTCGAATGTATATGGATAAAAGTAAAACAAATATTAGGTTCAAATACTATATATTTGAATAATAGAAAAACATTGCATACTATGAATTATATTGAATGGTGGTGTATCATAGGGCAGTCTTTTCCTACAAGAAAAAAAAAATATGATTAAATGCTACAGTTCACCGACTTCAGTCAAAAACTCGAAGCTTTGGCCCTACGACTTTGACTGAAATTTTGCGATGGACAAAGGATGCATTCAATACCATTGTCCGACATAAATAAACCATGTAAAGACTTCCAAAATATAAAGACTACGGAGACACGTAACATGTTTGACACTAACTGAAATTTACCACTGTTTTGTGTTTCCCTGTTATTTTTTGGTATTCACAGTCAAAATACATGCATCCTTTCTTATGTTATCATTTCATTATTAGATTCAGAGTTGTAAACAAAAATTGTTGTGCTGCGTTTACGTTCTATGCATGCTGTAATAACTTTCATAGCAATATAAAAGTGAGAATGTTCAATGTTTATGTTACATGCATGCTTTGTAGAAAAATCTATATAATATAATTGATAACATAATACATCTCCATTATTGAATTGACACTTAAAAGGACAAATCGATCCACAATTTAGGCTCTTTTTTTTTTTTTTTTTCACTTTTCAAAATCATCATCATTTTATTTTTCTAAATAACCAGCACATATTTTAAACCATGTGGATATTGTTGAACAAATAGAATTTTGATGATGCAGCATATTGTGATTTGATACGATAAATGATTATAGATTGAATACATTATTTATCTTTAAATGTGCAATTTATTTATTCTAATCAATCTATTTTTACGGCCGAATGAAAATCTCGCTTATTGCACTTCCTATTTCTTTGAAATATAATAATAGTTAAACAAAGTAATAAATATTAGTTGATTGAACTTATTTGTTTAATTTAAACTTTTGATTGTTTAACCAATTAGCCATTTATATTTTAAACAGTTCACACAATAGCAATAACTGCATAATTTAGCTTATATAGTAGATTCGTTTGTTGCTCGTAAGTAAAATATTCAAAAACTATTGTATTTACCTTAATATGAATGATGAAAATTAGGGATGCATCATGCATCCGTATTTTGTAAACTTATTTCTTTTACATACTCTCTTTTAAAACCTATTTTTTAAATCTAAATTTTTTCTTCACTACAAGAAAACATGCTATTTGCGACGGCTTCAGACGGGTCGTCGGCGGTCGTCGGAAGCCGTCGGAAATTTTCGTGATAAACTGACTACTGATCTCTTTCTTCCTCATTTTTTTTGCTCATCCATTTTTTCTAGCTACGGTTTTTAAAATCCTACCACCCAAAATCCGATTTTTTTGCCTTCAAATCCCGATTTCTTCGCGTAAGAACCTCCTTGGCTTTCATTCAGATCTCTAGAGCAATCAATTTAAGGTATAATCTCTTTTTTCCATAAAAATCCAATTTTTACCTAAATCTATATTTGCTTAGATTAGAAAATTAGGGTTATCTATTGATTGCAATTGGTTTAAATAGTGTTTTAGTGGGGTTATAACATCCTATTATGTGCGTATTTCATGTGATATAATGAAATTGAAAATTTTATGTGCAATGTTTGGTTATTTATGCATATATCCCCCTTAACTTGATTTTGACCATTGTAAAATTGTGGTTATTTGTGTATGTGTGCACCGTTATGTACTTGTTATTCTTGTATTTATTGCAAAAGTGGAAAATCTTACAAAAATTATTTGAGTACATCTAACAAAACAAAAACCATTTTTGTGATTTAAGTTATTTATGAATTAACGATGTGGATTTAAGAGAACGCATCAAAATAGGATAATATGCATGAAATCGATGCACTATATCTATGAATATTACATGTATGAATAAACTTGTGAAGCAACATACAAAGTTAATTATTTTCAGTGTTGGAACAACCATGTGGGAAGTATTTATCAAGTATTGGAACACTGATGAGGCGAAGGTAAGGGCACAAAATTATTTGTAAATATAAAAAATATTTGATCGATAATGTCATTCTTTGCAGACCCGACCCAGCAACCTCCATACTTGCGCACATATTGTCTGTGATGCTGGTGATAATATCATCATGACATACTAACTACTTTACTTTATCTCTTGCTTAAAATAAACAAGCAATTAAATCATGTTCTACCAAATTTGATGATACGAGCTTGTCCAATTTTGTTTTCGTCAACTTCTTCATGTAGTCAACTAATGAACTCTTGGCAATAATTACAGGGAGACAAATTGAACGAATTTGAACCTCTCTTCGATTACAGTGCAGTCACCCCCTTTATATAGTCATCGAAGGTAAACTCCCTTACTTATATCTTGGTGTTTTTGTTGGAATCTCAATTCCTTTTTCTTTTTTGTTAGTATTAATGCATATTTATTATAGATGACGATGATGACACAGTTCCTTTAACTATTTTGGATGGGCCTACAGGAAAGAGATGCTTAAATTCTGTTAAATATATTTTTAAGGTATGTTAATTCTGATTTTAAGGTATTCTTAAATTCTGGTTTTGGATGCGCATATGCGAAAGCGACGTGAAACAGGCGGTGTGGATTTGGAAATCAAGTGGTAAACGATTTTTTTCTTAATATAATTTTTAGTTTAGAAATAAAATCATGTACCCTTACACAGTTGCTACAAATATGAGTTAGGATTCAAACTGTCCACTTCATCATAATTCGTACAAAGTATGAGTTAGGATTTGGAAATCAAGCAGATTTTTTTGGGGTAGTGTATTTATTACTGGTATATATATTGGTGGACTACGTGGTGTGCACAAATTTATGTATTATGTAGTTAATGGTTTAAGTTTATGGTGAAATTTTTGTGTTTTTGTTAATTGGTTGAGAACTGATATGTTGGGTTATCTATTGATTGATTATATAGTGGTTTTAGTGAAGAAGTATAGTTGGAAGGCTACATAGCGGCTGAAATTTCAAAAAAAAAAACATGCAGGTTTTCCGACGGCTTCCGAAGGTAGCAGCTGAAATTTCAAAAAAAAAAAAAAAATGCAGGTTTTCCGACGGCTTCCGACGGCCGTCGGAAACCATAACAAACCGCCAAAAACCGTCGGAACCAAAAACTATGGGCTGTGTCGAAAACCGTCGGAAAATCAGATTTCCGACGCCTCTAAAAGCGACGGCTATTTCCGACGGCTTCCGACGGCCGCCGACAGTTTTCAGCCGTCGGAAATAGCCTTTTTTCTAGTAGTGCTTCCTTTTCCAAATTCAAGTTCGATATAAATAACATTTGTTATGGGTTATGGCTAGACCTATACTTTAAAGAGCATGTTAAAATTGGTGAAATTGCCAAAATACTCCCACATATTTCACATTTTTTTGAAAGAAAAATAGAAATGTGTTTTACAATGGAAAATTAAAAGGTACATAATGCTAGCTAATTTTTTTTATGATCGCAATGATGTATCCCAAATAAATCATATTAATAAATTGTGTAAGGTAGCATAGACAAATAAGTTACAATGTACATATTCTTGAAAGCTAAGACTATTGGAACTTTCATGTAAAATATGTACCAGGTGAAAATTGAGGATAGCAAAGTAAGTTACTATACAAATATTAAGATTTTTTATCTTTAAAAATTATTTAAAAATAGGATTATTTTTTCTTTCAATTTAATTAGTCTTTTTATAAAATCTTATATTACATATATAACCCATTCAAAACTAACTATAAACATAGTCATGTGTTAACTAATTCAATGTTGAGTTGATCAGAATACACCGACGTAATCAAATGACGTTAGTGTAATTTATTTTTCATAAGTTAGGAGCGACAATTGAAAAGCCGACCACTAACGCACTTTCAAATATCGCTCAAAACATGCAAACAAAATACTTGTGTCATTTGAAATAACATTTTATTTTGGTCAGCTTAGCATTAAGTTGACGAAAACATGAATATGTTTGTAATTAGTTTTGAAATTGAACTATAAACGTAATAAGTTCTAAGAGGCATACCAAATTTAGGAAAAATTCCTAAATAATAGCTATATTGGATTAAATGTAAAGTAACATGTAATTAGTTTGTTGCACATATGATAGGAGTGTAAAGCATATTCTTAAAGGACGAAATTTGATTTTACAATGTGAGAAATACTTTTAGTTCCATGCAACAATTTTAGTTTTGTGTTTCACACTAGAAAACTATCATAAGTTTATAGCATCGAATTTGCATCTGTTATGTAGAGCTTTGAAAAAAAAACATACCAAATGTTTAGCCACTCAATACTAAAAAATGTTTTAACTACTCATCTAGAATTAATGGCACTACATCGAAATGGCATCACTGAGTAGAAGGTATTAATGATCTATAAAAAATTACCAATGCCTTCTTAATGTTAAGAAGTTAGCAGTGGCAAGGCATCAATGTATCATTGCCCTCGCCAAGCGATCAAGCCAAATCCATACATCGTCCCTTTTCTCTTACATTGTCGGTTTTATAAAAAAAAAATACCCAAAACAAAATTTGCAATTCAAAGACTCTCTTACTTCTTACATCTGTTGTCTCCTTGTAAGGTCCTCATCGCCTAGTGTCGTTGCCACCCCTCACCTCAACGAGGAAGTTGGCACGCCCTTCTCTACACAAGCCAACAAGCTATGCTACCTTACCCATTAGTGTCTCCTTCTCCAGTAATTTCTCTAACAGTTGCTTGTGTAATTTTTTATTTTTATCATGATTTGATGAGTGTTTGTTAACCCAAATTAGTGCTATCACGATTAGTATAATAGTATCATATACTTTTCAAAGTAAATTCCAATTCTTATAGTTTGTACCAATAAGAAATGTTAGTTTAGTATGTAAAACAGGAATTCATTGTGACCATAAACATAATTGAAATAAGAAATGTATAATTATATTTCGTAGATTATACCATTATGTAATAGTTTTTGAAAATAAATATGTTTACAGCTTGAATTCATAAATTTGGAATATTTTGAAAGATTTGTTTTTTTTTTTATATAATTTACTTTAACCTTAGCTCCTATAAAAAAACGTCGTTAGACTTTTATTTTTTAGAAGTTCGAATTATAATTCTAAATATTGAAACTAGATGACTAATAACATTCAGTGGCTCCTTGCGTATTAATATTTATTATCAAATATTATATATCATCATTAATGTAACCTCAAAGATGTTTATTTTGGTTGTGTTTGATAAGTACCGTATATGATCGATACACACACACTTACATATTCATTTTTAACTATAATGGAAATTGTATTCATCGGATATGTTACTAGATTTGTCCTTGTATTAAACAAGAACAAGTAGTTAATGTAATGGTATATAAGTTTGTAAATCAGTATCTCAAGCCGAGTGATTAATAAAATTTTGGTGGAACCCTTTTGATGTTTCCTATGTATACTTTTTTGCGTATGGTATGAGAAACCAGGGGAAGTGCTACGATATTTTATTAGTTGTTCGATTCCAAATGATTTATGAAACATAAATACCATTGCATTAGTCATGAGAACTGATACGATTAACTATTAAAAAATGAATTGAAATCTCTAGGTCATATTGTTTTGAAATTATTTGTGAACCTCATTGAATTATTTTATACTGAAATTAATAAAATTATTTAAGTTAATAGTAAAACTAATATTTATATCGAAACTCATAATATAAATAAATTAAAAATAAAAATGTTATTGAAATTAATAATAAAATTAATAACTATTTAAATTGAAATTGAAATTAATTGGATTAATATTAAGTTAATAATATTATTAGAATAGTAATAATGAAACAAAAAATGTTACTAAAATTAATAATAAAATAATATTTTTATTTAAAGCGATAACAAAAAATATAATGTTATTTAAATAAATAATAATATTAATTCTAGTTTTTTGTTTTATCGAACAAGTGAATGTAACGTTAATATTAATGTTTGATTTTATTTAAAATATTAGAAATGTTATACTATTTTGAGAAAAATAAAGTAATTAATTTTACTTGAGAGTATAAAATGATTTATTTAAAAGATCGAAATTTGATTTGAATGAATTGTAAGAATGCAATGGCACCATTTGTTAACGTCAAAGTTGGATCAACACCCTGTTGGATCCAGATTAACCCTAGAGAGGGGGTGAATAGGGTTTATTGGATTTTAGATGGATATTAAAAAATAATCACAGCATAGATAATAACAAAGTAAGTAAATGCAGAAAGTAAATAACACACAGAGATACCCAGCTTCGGCAGACTCTGCCTACTACTGCATTCATTAAGGTTTCTACTAGGTTATAGAACAGATCCTGCTTAACCATGTAAACTCGCGAACCCCTCGCTCCTATTCTAATCCTACGCTCAAAACCCTAGACTGATCTATATCCCCTAGATCAGATTTCCCCGGATTACAACCCGTATCCTAAGTTTTTACAGACTCTAGTAATCTGCCAGTTAAAACTCTAACTGGATTCCCTAGTTGTTTACAGACACTAGTAAAACTGTTGAGACGGTTTACAAATGAAAAAAAAACATTAAGAAATAAAAACCCTTATCCCTTTTCTAATTTAACTCAAATGCACAACCCACTTCCTTTGTAATGCAATTCTTCTAGCCCGTTACTCTTTTTCTCTTTGGAGAATGAATATGGCGACCGTCAAATGGGGATTATGGTTTACGTGCTTGCATTAAATCAAATCGCAATAACTTCACATTGATGGTTTGGATAGACTCTGAAGCTCGACTTTTTTGTGCTTGTCTATCGATTGATTTGACACCTCTGTCGATCGAAATCTCTTGTGAGTTATTTGATTTAAACATTATTGCTCTTGAATTTTTGTTGTTTTTTATTTCAATAGAAATAACAGTGATGTAACTGGTGTTTAAACAGGATCTGTAAATCCTAAAATCTATGATTTCACCCAAGAATGATTTGCTCTGATTTTGATAATGGATTGATTTGATTTGCACGGTTTCCTCTTTTGACTTCCTCGACTTTGACTGGGATTTTGCTTGATTATTGCCTTTGATTTGAGATTCTATATGATTCCAAAAGAACACATTGCCGATTAAACACTTTGTGATATGCTGGAGATATTGAAATTCCTGATTTTGCTCCTTTGCTGATTTATGAGATGAAAAATAGGAAATAATTTGTATTGTGTCCTCCTTGATATTTTGCCATGAAATCATATCTGGAAATGTTTTGAAAGACAGAAAGTTTGTTTCCTGAATTAACACTTTGTATTTTTGAAATTCAAACTGTGAAATCCTTGTAATGAATCTACCCATGAATTTGCTTTCTCTATGCATTTGGACAATTTTTATTTGAATTGTTGCAGATCCTTGTTATTATATAGTTGTTGTGATTTATTCATTGCTAATCACCATTCCATCTATGACCAAAAGAAAGCATTACTCATATAATTCACTGGTCCCATGCATTACTGGAGTAATTTCTTGCCAATTTCTCTTTGAACTTGTACACTGACTGCTACATTATATCTTGACCGGATATAACTTAACTTCAAGAAAGAGTTAAACTTGCCCCCTTCTTTGCATGATTTCTAAGAATGGATGAATGTCGTGACTACATTGGTTTAATTCTGGAAAGATTGATCCCTGCTTTATATGCTTACATGAATTATCCTTTGCTTTGTCAAATGTCATATTTAAAATCTGGAAAGTTATTAGCATTGAATTATTTCTATGCACCATGAAACTCGTGATAGCCCCTGATATACTTGTGCACACTTGAAAATACTTTGTTGTGCATTCACATTCTGGCTTGAAATAATTTATGCACCCAAGTGCATTCCTCTTGCATACTGACGAGCTTGTGCATAGTTCAGATATTGTTGCCATCATATGTGATCTTCATGTATTATTGGCACCTGACTTGTACTCTTGGCTGCTTTCATATGATTTACTTGACCATTGTATACACCATTGTTTTCCATATACATATACATATATATATATATATATATATAATAGTACGTATATTATATATGTGTGTATGTGATCATTTTGGAGAACATGTCTGGACCTTGTTGCATTGGTGCATGCTGAATTGTTGCATTCATGTTGACATATGCTGGTTGACTATGCTTAACCCATGTCTTCATTACGGTTTTTCTGCTTGTTTGTTGTGCCCTTATTCATGTTGGCACACATCAACTCGGCCCCTTGCTTGACTTGTAATGATCATCCATGTATACATATATGTATATATACATGTATGTGTATGTATGTATGGTTATTTGAATGACAGATATGAATATATTATCAGCAGACCGCTACACTGTGTTGGGGCTGCTCAGAATCAGTATTGGTTCTGACCAGCAAACCAGTGTAGTGTGTTGAGGCTAATCTGTGAGTACTAGAGTATATAGTCTTCCTTGTGGTATTTACAGAGTATTGCTGTGAATATCACGAGCTGTCTAGACACAGATGGATGGATATATAAATCAGATCAAGTCATGAAAAATGATGAGAAACACACCAAAAATTCTGAGGCAAATAAATTTTCAAAATAAAAATTATATCTGCTAGAATTTGAAATATTATTTCTGTTCCAGATACTGTGTGTGTGTTTCTGTATGTGACAGGTGTGGATGACTGAAGTGACTGAAAGCTGTGAAGAAAGAAGACAAGTAACTGAGTGTAAAAATATGTATAAGTGTGTCAATGAATGTGAGTTTGTACATTGAGTGATAGAGTGTTGTAGTGAGGAGTTATGTATCTAATGAAAATGAATGTTAATGAATTACTGTGACTTGTGCAAATAGTGGAGTTATAGATTTGTACTTTTTAAATGTTGAAATAAAATATTATATTTAAATAATACTGTTTGAATTATTAAATTCGTGTAAAATAGTATTTTGTTTAAATATTGTAACAACCCAGATTTTTGGTCGATTAATTTTAAATAATTAATATTGTTTTAAATATTTAGTTGATAATATAAATGAATTTTTATATTAAGTTATCGATTTAATAATCGATTTCGATTTAATATCGTATATATTAAATTATTGCAATATGATATATAATAATTGAATTCGAATTAAAAGCTGAATCGAAACAATTCAGATGATTAATATAGATTGTATTTGAATTTTAATGACGATAATAACAATAATATTATCAAGGAATTAATTATATTTAATTTAATTTACGTCAATTTAAATTAATATCTTCTCTATGTGATCGAATGGGGCTTTGAAACCTGTTCCAATGTGTTCAGAATAGTGGTAAAATCCTAGAAACGTCAGTTATTGTGTTTCAATTAGAGTTCAGAACCCTGAAATATATTATTATAAAATTGAATGGATAAGATCGAACTCAAATCACAGTTATATCAAAATCAAATTTTATTAATTTGTACTTAACCTACCACCTATATTGTACTATACACAGACAAATTCCTTTATGACCAAGTTTTCTTCAGTTACATAAAATCGCAACTATTCCCCCCTTTGTTTTTTCCATTTTCTATCTTCTGCAAATTTATCAAACAAAGCTGAAAATCGAAAATGGCCATTCTCCTCTAAATAAAAAAATAAGGGCCATTTCCTTTATAAATCGGATGAAAAGAAATACCCAAGTCAACTTTAATTCAAATCCGTCCCTTCCTTTATTTCGTTGAAATAAAATAACTGTTCAAATTAAAGCACACCTTGGAAATATGAGGTTTGGTAGTTCGTGATGGATAATCACGAATGATTTTGGCAACGAGGCTGAAACCGGTGGATGTTGAATTGAACGATGGTCGAGGCCACGAGCACAGACCCAGGTCTCGAGATCTCCGTGATTTGGTGATAGGTCGCCTTTTGACCGCAATCGATTGAGTTCGTTTTTAGGGCTTTGGTCATCAATTTAAAGATGAGTGAACGGTTTTGTATTGGTGAAGTTCGAATTCGTTGCCGATGAACGGGTACAAAGGAGATGGCGTTATTCATTGGACTAAGGTGGAGTTCGATGGATGATGGGGGACTGTTGCGATATCCAGAAAGGGCTAACTCTATTTGGGTTGACAGAGAGCAGTTCGAATCGTTGGGAGTTGAACACAGGAGGAATGATTGTAAGAAGGAGAGATGAAGCTGGACGTGTAGCTCAAATTGCGTGAGCATTTCTAGAGCAAGAACTGGATTTTGCTATGTATTCCATTCCAGAAAATAGAAATCAGTAAGTGGTAATTTTTACGATAATAATTAAAATATTTTAACTAGTGAATTAGTATAGTTTAATTTTTGTGAAAATAAAAAGCAATATCTTGCTCATTTTAGATCCGTTCGAACACCATAAATCGTGTTGGACTCATATGGTTTTGGGCTTCACGATGGATTTCATTTTGAGATCTTCGGAGTAATCAAAATTGGCTGGAATTTATTTTAAATCGAATTGTATTTGCTATAATTTAAATTGGGATATTCAACAAATAAAATCACAGTGAGTAAATCTCACTCAAAATTAACTATTTAAATTTTATTTTGAATAGTTAAAAATATCTGTTGATTGTTTGGATTCGTTTAAATATTTTTGTGGCAATTCTATATATTTATTAGTAATATAGGATTGGTGTTTCTGGCTATTATTATGTATATTGGTGGTTAGATTTCCGCAGTATCATTAGCGAATGACACTATACGCCCCACGATATGACAGTGGATGACCTTCTATACCGCGATATCTTGCCTCGAAGCAGGATGGGTATTATTTATGTTGGCTAACTTCTGTGGATGCAGGAAAACAGGTTGGAAGGATCCAACTGGATTCCTCAAAAATATTATTATTTGTTTGTTTATATATATATATATATATATATATATATATATTCATATGTGATGGGCTAGAAAACCCGTGATTGACAATTTGGTGTTTTTGAATGTTTAAATATCACCGGGCCTAAATGTTGATTTATAAAAATATCGTGATAAGGAAATTTGAGATTTAATTGGAAAATCTATTTTTCTAAAATAGAATTTGAATTTCGAATGAGCTAAGAAATATTAAATTGCTTTGAATAAATAAAACAAGTATTGAAATTTATAAACGATGTTTATAAATTAAATAATACAGGAATTGAAGTATTAAAATTTATAAACGATGTTTATAAATTGAATAATGCAAGGAATTGAAGTGAATTTATAAATGGTTTTTATAAATGAAATAGGAAAAAAAAATCATTTGGATAATTTGGAAGTCTAAATTCAAATGTGAATTTAAAAAGGGAAGTTGGAATTAGTTTCAAATAGACGATAAAATCTATTCTGATGTTCAGAATGTAAACTGAATTAAAATAAATCCATATGCATTTATGATTTGAATTCGATTAGTTTGAATTTATTTAAATAAAATATTTTTTAGAAAATATATTGGAATTGTATTAGATAGAAATAAAATTAAAACATGATAAATTAGATTTTTATATTTATACGGATAAGTTAAAATAAATAGAATATTCCAAAATAAGATTTTGGTTTTAGATAGATTTCGAAATGGAAATTGTTTGAATTTATGAAACAAGTAAATTTATAAACGTTGTTTATAAATGTAGTGAATTATTTATCGAGAGATAATTTAGAATTTTAAATTCTAGCATGAATTTCGAAAAGGGAACGATGGTTTTTATTTCAGAATTAGGAATATAAGAGGAATTGAGCTTTAAAACAGATTTTGGAATGAAACTTGTTTTAATATATAAAACAAGGAAGTTGGATTATAAACGACTGTTATAAATCTAGTAAAATAAATTATCATTAGATAATTTAATGTTTAAATTCAAGTATGAATTTAAAAAGTGAATTGGAAAATGGTTTGAAATAGAACGATAAATTTTATTCCAGAATTCGGAATATAAATTGAAGTGAGAAAAATCCAATGGATTTATAAATAGAATTCGATTATATTGAATTTCTACAAATAATTTATTTATAAAAGGAATTGGAATTTAATATAGAGTACAAATAAATTTGTAATTGAGTAAATGAAAAATTGATGATTATAAATTATCGAAATATTAAGTTGAATTGGGAAAATTGGTTTAATATATATATATAATATATTAGAATGGAGTTGAAATTAATTATAAACAAAATTTAAACGTTTATATATATAAATATAATTAAAATGAACTCGCCACAGCAAGGTTCTTCATAATTAGGTGTTTCAAACTTCAACGGAGTATACAGAATTCAATTTAAGTCGGAGTTCTTTGAAACAAAAATCATCAAGACTGATTTGATAATAGTTTTCTAATGGAAGAGAAAAATCTGGATTTCGTCTTATAGATTTTCAATTATGTCAAAATCAAATTTTCAGAAAAGAAGCGCCATAACCATTATAAAACCATAATGGTTTATTAATTAAAATCGAAGTATTTTAAGTTAATAAAATATGGATTTTTAATTTAAAAATCCAGATTTGAGTAGTAAAATAATTCAGAAATCAAGTTGTGTAAATGAAATGATTTTTGAAACAAAAATCATATTTTTAATTATGGAATAGAATTAACTAATTTGAAGAATAATTAGTTAATCGAGTTTTGAATCGAAATTGGGCAAGTGAATAGGGTTTATGAATTTATATTCAAAATCGAATATGAAACTCGAGTTGAAAATGGAATTAGATCGAGTCCATAAGTAAATTAAAATATACATTTGAACGTGATATGTTCAAATAAAAAGTGAAATAGGCAAAAGAGCTAATTAAAGAATAAATTAGGGAATTGAGTTAAAAATGTCCGGATTGAATTGGAATAAATTAGGAACGGACGTATATGGGTTAGACATGTATGGAATGAAGTGTATAAAGATTTTAATTCGAGTGCCCGACAAAAAGGTACACGTTTAAATTCCATATGAGATTTTATGCGCCGAATCGGCAAGCCACTTGGCTTTTTGATTTTCTTTTTGAATGGAAAGGGCCTAGAGAGGCGAGTAGGAGTTTGAGCTATTGACCGGTACAAAGGAGGTGCAGGAGAAATTTTCCAGAAATTTAAGAAGTTAGAATATTTTTAAGAAAATATGATAACTAGAAATCAAAATATCAATATATATATATATATAATTCGTTATGGAAACAAACTTAAAAATAGAATATTATAAACAAAAAGGAAATCTATAATTAAATATGGTAAAAATAGAATAGAGAATTGTATATACATTTTAAAAATGAATAAATGGGTTTATATGATATTGATTATTTGAGATAAGCAGTCTTATCCGTTTTGAAGTTAAGAATGTTATTCAGTCAAGGTCTAAGAGGTAGTTATACCTCAACTTAATTGATTTCATTTTAAACTGATAAATAACAAGATTCAATATCGAAGATAAATGTTTGAATAAGATTAGGAGTGCAGTATTTTGGGTTTGTGTAACGATGTTTTACACAATATTCGTTTTAACCCAAGTAAGTGGAATTTTGGAAGTATGACGAATATTTCCTAAGTATAGAAATAAAGGAGTTCGGGAAAGAGAAATAATTGGAATGTTTTCCAATTATAAATTTAGAAATAAAAGAAGTTGATAGATGGAAATGTTTTCTTTAACACCCCATGTCCGTTAATGTCACTCACAAAGGGAATGCATTAACTTCCATAAAGCATTATAAGTAAACAGAATAGAATATTACAAGACAGATACGCAAAGTAGTACTTGAAAAATTTATAACTTTATTACAGCAAAAGCAGAAATAAGTTTGGTTACATCCTTCAAAATCACAATACTAAAACCCAAGTACACAAGTATCAGTCTTATACCAAAATCCTTCAGAATGCATAATTTTAAAACCGTAATCCCCAACATAAACTGCCATAAGAAGGTAGAGTTAAAGCCAAGCAATACTTCAAGCACTTCAAGCAGAGAGGATATGAATCGAGCTCCTATGTTTCCACCCAGAGCACCTGGGGTTGGGGGGGGGGGGGGAACGGAAAGAAAAAAAGGCGAAAACAAACGAGGTCAGACATAAAGGCTGGCAAGTCCAGTAGCTTTTAGCATATAAACAGATAGTATAAGCATGACATGTAAATAAAACTGGATGAGAGACTACAGCAACAGGAGTAGCAGGTATGCTTAAGTTAAACAGAAGAAACAAAATGATATAGACCAAGATAAGCTTCTTACCTATATCTTACATCTCAACACTAATACTTAGTATAACATGATTATATATTACCCTAATGTCCAAACTGAAACAGAAACGGAAACAGAATAATCTCTACAGAAACAGAATGTTAGTAAATAGGTCTTTACCACCCCAACAGAGAAAGAAGGTACAGAAACAAAATACTAATAATGGGCCTTTACCACCGCAACTAATGGGCCTTTACCACCCCATCAGAGACAGAAGGTACAGAAACAAAATGCTAATAATGGTCCTTTACCACCCCAACTAATGGGCCTTTACCACTCCAACAGAGACATAAGGTATACCAATAGAAACATACGGAACTAGGTGTACCTTAAATTCTACTCCAAGCGATCGACTCCCTAATACATAAATACCCTATGCCGACCCCACAGAAGGGTGTATCATTCCCTAAAGTGACAACCTATAGACACAGACCTATTTACAGATGTCACGGTGTCTTACATCCTCAGAGCAGACCTGATCCATGCACGCACATGACCCGGTTGGAATGCGCCATCAACACCCCTCGCCATTATTAGAGTGAACCACTTACAACTAGTTCAGTAAGCATGCCCCGGACCCCTCCTAGAGTTGGGTCATAGTTTTGATACCAAAAAAGGGTTACTGACTAATATGGGTCCCACACAACTGATGACACAAGTAATTTCCCCTCCTAACCTTGTGTCCCCAGACTAACAGATTTCAGATTAACTTGCTTACAGATTTCAGATGTACAAAGTTCAGATTAACTAGTTCTCAGAACAGACACGCAGGTTAACAAGTTTTCAGACTAACGGATTAGATATACAGATTAACAGACTTACAGATTGTTTCACCTAACCTTGTATTGGGCCTACAGATTTACGAAACGGGTTTATTAGATTCATCCGCCCAGTTGATTTAACCTTATCCACCCAACACGTTTTAGGCATCATATTTATCCTAGGTTTGCATTAATTAATTACTAATGCACAGACTTCTCACATTAGTTCGGTAGCTTGTGGCCGCTGGATGTGCCGGGCGGTTCCGGGCAGACTTCTGCCGCAAGGCAGACCTAAGCTCATGTCTAAGCATCTTTTAGTTATGCCTACGACCTCTCACATTAGACTGACAGTTTGCAGTTGCTGGTTAAGCCGGTTGGGTCCGGGCAGGCTTCTACCGCAAACAGAGTCTAACCTCGTGTCTTAGCATTCTTATCCTTAGCTAGAGTATTCATTCACAGATTATGCCAATATCAGACTAATTATGCCAATTCAAAAATTAAACTTCTTTACAAGTTACAACAGATTTTTCAAAGTTCTATTAACTTGTTTTGCTCAATTTTTGATCGAGCCTACAGATTCTCATATCCCAAATTTACCGTATTTAGTTTCAATATATTTTGCAGATTAGGCAATTTAACATATTTAATCATAAAATTAAGCCTAATTTTACATGGCCAAATTATGGTCATAATTCACAACATAACATATGCCCCTAATTTTAGTTAAATTTACACAGTACAGAATATTCTCTAAAAACCCCAAATCATGATATACAAATATGAATTATGCCAAATTATAGCCTTTGATTTCAGCGTATGCCTAATATCCAAAATCCCCATTTACGCGTATTTACATTTAATAGTTATCCTATTATAATATAGATCTTTGTGCCCAAGTCATATACACAATAATTATCCTTCTTCCAAATCACAGACTATCATATATAGTATGCCCAGATCCAGATCTTAAATTACAACATATGTTCTTT
Organism: Allium sativum; assembly: GCA_030737875.1. Classification (NCBI taxonomy): domain Eukaryota; kingdom Viridiplantae; phylum Streptophyta; class Magnoliopsida; order Asparagales; family Amaryllidaceae; genus Allium; species Allium sativum. The sequence continues at coordinate 412,242,475 of CM060913.1, read as the reverse complement.
TCTCAAATTATTCACAAATCAGTCATGTCTAGTTATGCATCATTCACTATTTTTCCCAAATTTGGCATTCGTGCGTCAATCTATTATGAGATTTGTCTTAGGCTTGTGGTAGCCTGGCTATAGAACAGAAGAAGGAAGGAAGAGATACAGAATAGTTAAGATAGATATACACAGAAAAACAGATCTGATAAATAAGAATATGCATAATCTCAAATTTTGATTTATAACCATGTCAAGATCATAACTAAATTTCATATCTGAAAATAACTGTACTCACCTTGGTTGTATTCTAAAAGAAAAAGGGTTGTAGATGTTCTCTTTTAATCCTATTCAGATTGAAAGAAGAAGAAACACTAGTTCTAGCTTAGGTTTTTGCAGAGTAGAGACGCCATTGATTTATTTTAATTAGAATTGAGACAGCACAGCGTTACAATGGTTTGGTGTGGAGAGAAAGTGGGGTTTGGGGGTGTTGAAATAGCACAGGATCAACGAATCTAGTCAGAACGGGCATCCAAATGCAGAAAAATGAACCAGACCTCAGATCTGGAAATAGGGGGAGGTCGACCCCTAGGCCGACCCCCTGGTCGACCTATGTGACCCTGGTCGACCCCCAGGTCGACCCCCAGGTCAACCCCCTGGTCGACCTGGGTCCTAGGAGGGAAATATCCCGCCCATCCCGAGTGTGTGATTTGAATTTCGAACTTAAATCTGAGTTGTTTTAATTTATTTAAATTCCAGAAACTTCTGAGGGCCATAACTTCTTCATACGGGGTCCGATTTACGCAAATTCGGACTCTATCTCAAGCAGAATTCCGAGACGAACGCAATGGCATTACCCGTTTCCCTTAATTATTCTTTTAAAAATTAAGTATACTTTGTTTTGTTACTTTTATGTTCACAGAAAATACGGGGTGTTACATTCTCCCCTCCTTAAAGGATTTCGTCCCCGAAATCTTCAAGTTAAGAAGAATGTGTCCTACCATCCAATCACCCATCTACTCAACCATCATCCACAAGCATCCATTGTCCTTATAAAACTTCTAATATTGTATGAACATATGCAAAAGTGTGTGCATATGTCTCTTATCTAATGCAAAGATCAGGCGGTCTACTGATTCAGTTGACCTCCTCAATGCGAATTATGTTAGTGCCAAGAATCCAATTATGTATGCAAGAAATCCTATTTGATACACATCATTTATATATGAGTGCATAACCATTCATCCAAATGCAACATCCATGTGATGAGTCAATCATTTTGCATCCACAAAAAATTGAAAAATGCACGCACATCCATATGCAGTATGAGAGTGCTTTTGAGCCGATCTAGTGCCTAGTATGTGTATATGCATCCACTAGCAACCACATGTATCCACTTGCAACCATCAAACATAACATGTCTCAAACACATGTTTACACCCATTAGTTTCTACCTAAAGGTCGAAGACTCGATCGATAGGATACAGCCAAGTGATAGAAGCAAGTACAATTAAAACAAAAGTTCTGTTCCCATTAGACATCAGTTAAGAGAATAAATTTATAAGTATCAACCCCAAAGACCAAAATCAACATCAGATTGACACTCAGAGAATTACTCCCATTAAAAAATGTCAAAACTAGAAATCTACTTCATGCTTCGAGTAAAAACCCCTATCCTTTTCAGAAATATTCAGATACTTACAGATACTGGTACAGATCAGATTATCAAAAGATTTTTAGGAAACTAAGCATGATAAAACCCCACCATATCCCACAAAACCCAGAATGTAGGCGTCATAGTCAACTTAATGCCCAACACAGATACCCTCAAACCCCAACCTATCACAAACAGATGAGTCGTAACCCTTATGGGGTTCGAGACTATAGCGGGATCCGAAACAAGACTAGTATTAAAGTGCAGAGTCTCAATTACAGAATCAAAATGCCAGAATCAAAAAGAGTTTTAACTCAATAATCAGATAAGGAATTAAACCTTTTACAGAATTTTTCCTATCTCTATCCTATCCACCAGCTATGAGAGCATTCACCTGCCTTTCAGAAGTAGCTCATGTCCTCTGCCCTTGCCCTCGTTTCTTTGGGCAGTCCCTAGTGAAGTGTCCCATCTCACCACAGTTGAAGCAAGTGCCCTTCCTCTTTCTACAATCCTTGTTCAGATGAGTCAAGCTTCCACAAGTGAAGCACTTTTTCTCCTTCTTATCTTCAAACTTTTCATCCTTCTTTTGTGTTTCCTTTTTGGTCCACGCTTTCTTGTTATGTGGTCCTTCGAGCTTTTCCTCTTTTTTTATCACTTTTGGCTTCCTCTTCATGCATTAATGCCATGTCAACCAATTTCTCGAAGGTAGCACCCATAGGAATGTGGGTCATAACCAACCCGTGTAGCGGCTCATTCAAACCTTTAACGAATCTCAGGGCCTTCTTTTCAGGTGTGTTCACCAAGTCTAAGCCAAATCTCGCCAACTGATTGAACTTGTTAACGTACTCCTTTACTGGTAAATTCCCATGCTTCAACACCAAGAACCTCTCCATGTATAAATTCTCCGCTGCTCGTGAGAGAAATTTCATCTCAAACCTATGCCTGAAATCCATCCATGTCTCCACTGGACGCTCTCCATTCGTGACCTCTCACCAAAACGAGGCTTCGTCCTTCATTAACCAAGCAGCTAATTGGACCTTCCTTCCATCTTCTATCTCGAAGATACCAAACAAATCTTCCACCCCCTTAAGCCAATTTCGAGCTTCAACAAACGTCTCTGACCAGTGAAAAGGTTTCCCGCCTATTACCCGAAAGTCTTTGCATATCTTCGAAAAAGTATCAACACGGGGAGGGGGAGGAGGAGAAGCGGCTGCAGCTGGGGGAGGAGGAACGTCTGCTGGGCCTACGGCAGTGGCCCTAGCCTCCAGATACCTTCTATACCAGGTTGGTATCGGTATGCCCTCGCGTACCCCAGACATGCTGAAAAGAAAAAAAAGGAAGAGATTCAAATCGGAGAATCGAAAGATATATGGCTTTTGGGGATTATGTTTTTTTCAAAATAAACTTTACTTTTGAAAATACTTCATTTTTAAAATCTTTTTGAAAATAATTTTCAATTTTTTTTTATCAAATCTGGTAACCTTCAGTTCTGATACCAAGTGTAACACCCCATGTCTGTTAATGTCACTCACAAAGGGAATGCATTAACTTCCATGAAGCATTACAAGTAAATAGAACAGAATATTACAAGACAGATACGTAAAGAAGTAATTGAAAAATTTATAACTTTATTACAGCAGAAGCAGAAATAAGTTTGGTTACATCCTTCAAAATCACAATACCAAAACCCAAGAACACAAGTATCGGTCTTATACCAAAATCCTTCAGAATGCATAATTTTAAAACCATAATCCCCAATAGAAACTGCCACAAGAAGGTAGAATCAAAGCCAAGCAATACTTCAAGCACTTCAAGCAGAGAGGATATGAATCAAGCTCCTATGTTTCCACCCTAAGCACCTGGAGGGGAGGGGAGGGGGACCGAAAGAAAAAGAGGCGAAAACAAACGAGTTCAAACAAAAAGTCTGGCGAGTCCATCAACTTTCAGCATATAAACAGATAGTAGTATCATGACATGTAAATAAAACCGGTTGAGAGATTACAGCAATAAGAGTAGCAGGTATGCTTAAGTTAAACAAAAGAAACAAAATGATATAGACCAAGATATGCTTCTTACCTATATCTTACTTCTCTGCACTAATACTTAGTATAACAGGATTAGGTGTTACTCTATTGTCTAAACTGAAACGAAAACAGAATAATCTCTACAGAAACAGAATGTTAGTAAATGGGCCTTTACCACCCCAACAGAGACAGAAGGTACAGAATCAGAATACTAATAATGGGCCTTTACCACAAGACTCTGCTTTTTAAGAGAAGTCTTGATCCTTTTCATCTCAGCATGCCACACAAGCAATTCATGCCATGCAACTGATGTCTATCGATATATAACCTCTGAGCTCGTACATCTCAGAGAAGGGTGTTAAGCAAGAGAATAAATTCTCTGCCACCAAACAGATATATATATTTAATAGAGATCAATCAACACAGAATAAAATACAATTTCAGATACATATCCATTTACAAGTTCGTTCGGGTCTGAATGAAACCTGAGGCACCTTATTCCTCATCCCATATGTCCAATACAGGAGAGAGGCCCTAGCATATCCGGTCGATCTCCAAGTACATTTGGACAATCACCACTTATTACCTCGTCTTGGGTGTACATCCCAATCAAGACATCAGTAATCTTCCAAACGATGTGAAGCCCTACGGTCTTCAACCACTGTCTTCATCATTGACTTATCGTCAAATCAGTTATTCAGAATGGGTATAAACCCGGCCTTTCCGAATAACTCGTGTATTTTATAAATAAGTGCTATAAAAACACAACATACACCTCATTCCAATTCTGAATATTCTTTTATTTAAATATTCATATCCTTTGGGAAAGGTTCCCATTAATTTTATCAGAGATAAATTCTTTAAATTTATTCTTTAATCTTCCTTTGGATATCGATTTAAACCAAATGAAGGTTTATCCATACTAGTCGTGATTAGCGCACCTTACCGAAGTAATCATTTGTTTAATTTCCCAATCCCAACTATTCATCCCATGGAGCAAAACTGGTAATACTTCATATCTAGTACCAGGGTGTTATCAGTAAATTTAATTACCATTTCACGTTCAAAGCTAATTAAAGATTTAACTATCGCTTGGAGTAAAACTGGCGCTACTCCATTCTCGATCATTTCCCGAATTTGATAATTTAAATTATCACATTCTCTTTTCAATCTAATTAAAGATTCATTAAAACTCCATTTAGTTTTAATCTTCCCAAAAATCAATATTAATTATTATTTAACTCTGGAAGCACAAACATGCCGCATCGACAATCCACACCGTACTATAGATTTCTACCGATATATAACCTCTAAGCTCGTACGTCTTAGAGAAAGGTGTTAAGCAAGAGAATAAATTCTTCGCCAACAAACAAATATATATTTAGCAGAGATCAACCATACAGTTCAAAATACAATGCTAGACATGTAATCCGGTGTTTAACTGGGTTAAAGGACTAATGCCATTTAAAACACAATTCACGATAAACCCAAAATCACATTCCATTAATTTTGGAATCTTCACGGAAAACGGACCGATATATATAATCGATATCAATTTCCATATCCGACCAATAATATAAATGGAATAACGAAAAAGCCTTTTAAATTCCATATATATTAACAGTCTTCCTCCACAGAAGGTCACTTTGATTATTATCAAATCGAATTCCATTCCATTCCAATTTTATATATTAAATTAGAAAACTTTACTTTGGAAAATTTCCATTAAATCTTAATAAATAAATTTATAAATTCCAAATCACATTTCATGGTAAATCGGGTTAAAGAATGAATGTCGTTAAAAACACAGTTCACAATAAACCAAATTCACATCCCATTTTATTCCAATTCAATGTTAATTAACTAGAAACACTAATAATCTTAATTAAAAGATTTATTCTTTTCACACGGGGTTTAAAGTACAGTGCTATTTAAGACACCATTCACGATAAACCCAAAATCCAATTCAATAATAAATACAAGGCTCTGTATAGAAATTATATCTTCTTATATTCAATATCAAATTCTGAAATCAACAAATATCGTATTGGGAATAACGATATATATATATATATATATATATCTTCCAAATTCCTCCACAATATCCGTATAATGACGGAATCCAATATCGAAATATTCCAAAGATAATTTCAATTCAAATCCATTCCAATTCATATGTTGGAAATTCTGGTTATATTAAAATCCAATCTCAATGCAATTTATTTATTTAATTGGATTATAATTCTAGTTCATAACTAGTTTATTTCGATAAAAATATATATTTATCTTTTCAAATATGGATTTTTTTTTCATCCCAATTCTTTCCAAATCATTTATTATGACTTTACACAAATTATCAATATTTTTAATAATTTTATTAAGGCCCTTTCAGTTGATTTCCATAAATGGTCATCGAACTGCATTTATAGCGACCTTTTCCTAGTTTGATTTGGACATAGTTCCAAATCCTACCATCAGATTTGAAATCTCTTATATTCGTTAGAAAGCTCTTTTCGATACGAACCCAACGGTTCAAATTATAGGAGAATCCGATTGTCGGATCTATCGTAATATCAATTCGAAGTCAATGGTCGAAATTCGCGACAGACCGCAGCACGGCGAGTTCTATTTAGGCCATTATATTATATTATATATGTTCGTCGATTTCCATTTAAAACGTATTTTATAAATCGTTTGTAAATTCGTTTTAAAATGATTCTAACTTCATTTTCTATTTTAAATCAAAATTGAATTTTCCTTATCATTATAATATATAAATGATAATATTTTCAAAATATCAGATTTTGAAATCATTTCCTTTTAGATATTCATTATAAAAACGAATAAAATCGATATAAATATCGTTCACATCAAAGTAGCGTTAATCTAATCAACACAACTTTATATATTTAAATATTTTCGTGTCCATCCCAAATCGGACATTAAAATCATATTTTGATCCATTACTGAATATTGTTTTAAAATATTAGTTATTTTAAAATATTCATTATTCATCATTTTAAAATATTCGTTAATTTGAAATATTCGTTATTTCCGAATTGGAATCAGACACAGTCAATTACCATATAATTTTATTTATATGGATTTCATACACATATATACACAACAATAATCAAACACAGTCAACCATCATCCAGAGTGCATTACACACTTGCATAAGCATTAAATATAAATAATTAATGCTTACAACAGCTTGTCAATCAATCGATTGACATACAACTAAACTATTGGGGTTAGTGTATGTCAAATATCATCTCAATACCCGTGTGGGGTTTTCAATCAACAAATACTGATTAGTATTTGTGCAGTTGGGCGATGTGTAAAATTTATCATCTCAATCAATATCAGTAAATGGGTATACATAAACAAATCTTCCGATTTGTAAATGAATGTTTATTTTCAACACATGACCATTTTATATGGTTCATATATTCAATAAAATTATATTTTTATTGTTCAAATATTTTATTCCATGCATGAATATTTTATATTCCATTTCACATCACAATCACAATTCATTTCCACAACACAACACAATCAAACAAACCGTCCATGGTCAGTGGACGACGGTGTCAGGAGCTACTAAGCCCTGTCTGCATCCTAGCATATAAGTTTTACTGTAAAAAAATTAAGTGAGAAGTTCTCACCTTTGGGATCCACTCCTCCATTCTTTAGCGGACGATGGTTTGGATTTCATTCTGCTTCTAGTCGGTCCCATCGCAATCTGTTTCACGCGGTATATATATTAAAAATCATATTTTTAACACAGTGATATTTATAAATAAAAATCACAAATTTTTATTTCAAAGTTATATACATATATAAATCATTTTTTATTCTAAAGCTATTTCATTTTAAAAATAACACATTTTAAAATCAAAGCTATTTTATTTTTATTTAAAAAAAATCACATTTTTAAATCAATTCTTTATTACATAAAAATTACATTTTAAAAGCAATGTTATATATATTTTAATTATCATTTTTTTTTTAATACCATCCTATCTATCTATATCTATACTAATAATTGGAATTGGTTTGGTGTCACACTTTTTTGGTGTACACGCAAACTACCGAAAATGCTCTTTATTCAAAATTATATCCTACATTTCCTCTTTGCTGAATCAAAATTAATTGCTCTATTTCCAAAAATAGTCAATTCCTTAAAATTATCAAACTCATTCCTATAATATTGATTTCTCTATTTCCAGAAATAATTAGTTCCTTAAACTTCTCATATTCATTCCTATAATATTAATTGCTCTATTTCTAGAAATAGTCAATTTTTTAAAATTCTCATATTCATTCATATCTTTATTAATCGTTCAAAATAGCACCTTAAATTTTGCAACTTGACGGTTTCTTACTTTTATATGCTCTTTTCTAGCATTTACTGCATTTTCGATAAGCATTAAATCAGCTAAAATTCGGTTACCCGTGCATGAATAGTTCAAATTATCACCTTAAATTTTGCAACTGGACGGTTTCTTATTTTTCATAATATCCTACTCTATAAATATCACCTAAGATTCTCCACCATTTCTCCACTCCACTACTCCTACTGTTCTCCACCCTTTCTCTATATCTTTACTAATAATCGAAATAGGTTTGGTGTCATACTTTTTTGGTGTACACCCGAACTGACGAAAATGCCCTTAACTAAAAAACAAACACATATGATAAAAGGAATTAAATCAAGATAGAAAAAGAAAGTAATTAAAGTTAAATAGCAATGTTCCTTTAATTAGCAATGCGCGTCATTAATGACATTAATAGGGACATAAATGGGAATAACGTTAAAATTTGAAAGCAGATAATTAAATCTAGAAGGGTAACATGCATGCTAATACACATGTATATATTTACTTCATATAAATATATACAGCATAAATTTTAGAAGTAATGCATGTCTGAATTTGAAAATAAATGCGCATCGTAAATGGAATTAAATCACTTAATAAAAGAGAATTTAATTATGTTAGTCAAGTAACGTTCTAATTCAAAACAATTGAAACAAATACGTGTAAATTTATTTCAAGAGTATGTGCGCACGTATTAATTCTAGAAATAATCGCATTTAAAATTGAAATTTAATGTGTGTTAAGAATGGAATTTTTTTCAATAAAACTAGAAATAAAAGTAAATGTTTTGAATAATGGTCACATGAATTAACATGCATGAATTAGAAACAGAAGAAAATTAATGTGCAGTAATAAAAATAGGAAAATAAAAAGAAACCATCGAGGAAATAAATATGTAGAAAAATAAAATGGGAAAGAAATATACCAGACCATGTACTAACTACATATTTTTATTTTGTCGAATGGGTTGGATTTTATTATCTTATATCGGATGGATACAACAAGTTTGGACATTTGTAAATAAACTTACAGGTCATTTCTCTCAAATTCATAATTTTTGATCGGGTGCTGAAGCCTTGCCATTCCCTTTCTCCTCCAAATTCTTTAGAACTAGAAAAATATAAGATATGCACTATCTATTCGAGATTTGAAGGCAAATGTAGTATATTCAAGATTTAGATGTCCAAACTTCCTATTGAAACCAATATAAGCAGATTAAAATTGACTCGGTCCTTTTTTACGCGTTAGATCTTATGTTGAATTTGGGATATGCACAAACTATGCATAAATCTGCAATATCGACATATGTATACAATATTTGTAGGAACAATATTCCATGTGCGCAGCATGTGCCATGACGCTCGTATATAAAAATGATGTTTTTATACTATGGTATATGTATATAAAAATCATATTTTTATATTTTTCAAACCTTGCTATTTTTATTTTTTAAAAATCCATGCTACTTTATATTTAAAATCCAATCTTTTTCTATTTTAAAAATCTATGCTATTCTATATTTGTCATATTTTTATTAAAGTTATTTATATATAAATTCAGATTTTTTTTAAAACAATTAATGCAGTGAACACTACCTTTCTTCTCATTCCACTTATCTGGTAGACTTCGAACCGTGCCCGATGTCTTCACGTTGCCGCTGTCATCGCCAGAGGGGACCGGACCTTAATCGAACAACACCACACCGACCGCCGGACCTAGCCGCACCTCCACCTGCCATGATAGCCCCCTCGCGCTCGGCAGTTGATTGGAAATCGAGTCCCTAATCGCCGCCTTCCAACTCAAAATTTGAGCTCGACTTTGAACAAGGGTAGATCATTCCCGTATGATATTAGAGAGCTCGAAAAGATCTTCAATTTTCACTCAGGAGTTGAGTTTTAATTTGATCGAGACAGGGCGATTTTTTTGGAAGAAATTGGGACGATTTTGTCTGCTCATCAATGAACGACGGCGGCCTTAGGAAATGAATTAGGTTTAGTTTTTTTTTCAATTTATATAAATATTTAATTTGAAAATGACTCGTTTATTGGTCCAAACTCCAAATCAAACCCAATGACTGCCTCCCCTAGCCAAATACCCCCATTCCAGACACAATGGAATATGTTTCGTAAGCCAGTTCGACTGTTTCAATCAGTTTTTCTTTAGATTAAAATATAAATCAATTTATATTGAATTTAAACGTACATTTTAATTTACCCGGGCCACATATTGACTCCAAAAATTACAGAAAAAAAATCTAGTTATGTTTTGACAATACGGTCCTAACAAAACTAATTTCATAGAATTTGGAGGCCGTTTGAAAAATGGCCTTTTCTGGTCGATCCAAATTGACTGAAATTGACAAAACATGTTTTCTTTTGTCACGCTCACATATTAATTCCAGAAATTATGAAAATTGGAATCTAGCAATAATTTGACATTCCGGATCCAACAAAAGTGGTTTTGTCGAAAACGGAGGTCGTTTGCAGAATGGCTATTTGTTATATTAAAATATACATAAATTCCATAAAGACTATTCTGAATTTTCAACTGGACATAACTTTTTATTCCCATTATGAAATCTGGATTTTTCACATTCGTTTGAAAGATATTTTCAAACAGATTCAAATATTTTTGGTTTTACTGAAATCTGATTTACTTCGAATCTTATGCATTCATTTGAAATTTGAAATCGAATTTTCAAACTACCGTGCCATTTCAGGCTCGTTATATAATTAGAATAAATTTATTCATTCTAACTTCATTTAAAATAAATTATACGTTCTAATTCTATTCAAAATAAATTTCTAGTCATAATTATTTAAAATAAATCATTTTAAATATTCAAAGTCCATTAAAATTGCTGAAATAAAATTTTTAAATTGGTTCTTATTTTCTGGGTTGTTACTATCTCCCCCACTTAAAATCTTTTCGTCCTAAAAAAGGTTCGGAGCTGTAAGTTGTTTAACATATCAACTCAAATTTCGTTCTGGCTTTCATTTTTCAACTTTCAGTTTCTAAGAATTTTCAAAATTTTCAAAAATTTGGCTAACACCCTAAATTTTCAAAAAAAATCGCCATTACCTCCTTTGTACGGGGAGACATTTAAAACCGCAACTAGCCACGCAGGGCCCTCACCAATCCAAAAGAAAAAGCCAATCGGCTAGCCAATTGGCTCATAAAATCATCCAAACCCAATAAATACAGTTAACATGTACCTATTTGTCAGGCATACAATTTTATTCCTCTTTCTAGCTTCCCTGTTATGACCTGTTCACACACATATATATGTACATGTATGCCATTTCAATCTAATTTCAACTTAGCTCAACATTTTATACAATTTGGCTAAATTTACCTTTCATTCATGTATTGGTTTTATAAGTTAACAAATAATCATACAACACAACCAGCAATCAATTAGTTGAGTAGCTTTTCAAACATATAATTTTCTATATATACATAAAAATCATATTTTGTATGTCAAATCACAACAATAAATCCTATCTAGTTTGGTTCTCACACTAGTCAATTGGAAATACATAGAAATCCCACTTTCGAAACTCGAACACAAATACTGATGATACTATAGTAACCATCAGGATCGTCTCCGGGCGACTAGAGTGTAATTCTATATCTATTCAGTATACTAAAACATCGAATATACGTTTGTAAGGCGTATATGCAAAATCTTTAAATACTCAATTGTCCAAATCAATTTAAACAAATATTCAAATATATTTAATAAGGTTTAAATTTTCAAAAACAAAAATTGTTTTTATAAATAATACTATTCTAACTCATTCTAGGATACAACTGATCTTGTCTCTACCGAGTCATTCTCATTGGATATTACTAATCCAATCTCTGATGAATTCTTTCGTTTGGTTCTAATGTGCCTTGTTCTCGAGCTCTGTAAACCAAGGCTCCGTTACCACGATGAAACGACCCAAACTTGCCCTTACGGGAAAGCCCGGATTGAGTTGAGAACACGACAAATTAGAACACAAATAGAAGAATATTTCATTTCTTATTACAATAATTTACATCAGAGTACAAGAATATAACAGAGTATGAATAAATATTACACATTGGAAAATATCAGGGATTAAAATATGTTACATAGCAACGGAAAAATAATATACAACACAACTGTAAGAAATACACGGATACAGAGCGTTCTGAATATAGCCCCAGCTGTAAACCAGGATCCTATAAACTAGAAATCTGCAAAACCAAAACTACTAGCTGCCCGTGTGGAAAATAGGGGCACCCAGAGGTTATGTTAAAACAATAAACTCCAGGTCAGTCATGTGACTGGTGTGAGAACTAAATACATTTATTAACTTGGTTTTAAAGTAAGGTAAATCAAGGGACCACGTCCTATAAGACGGAACGGGTTTTAACCCCAAGAATACCAGTGCATAAACAAACAGCGCAATGCTAAAGAAGAAAAATGAAGCTATTATAAGACTCAGGCCCATCACACAATGCAACGCAAGCCGGAGGATAATGTTTTACCTTATAATAGCCAAAAATGCTTGGTACGTGAAATTTCATATTTTATTATTACTATAAGTGAAGAAATCAACTTCAAATATAAATGTATCAATCATAAACGGCATATTATCCCATGCTATTATGTCGCCATACTAGTTCTGCAATTAAAACCAAAATGTCACGTATTGGAAATTGGATTCCATTTATGAACCAAGGCAAGGGATCGTCCTTACCACTTCGAGACTCTCTAGCCTGAGCCTCAGGGACAGAACGCATCGTCCCTTGGATCTTCAGGGTCGGTCCACATTTTAAGTGGATTATTAATCACTGAACAATACGTTTCCCTGGCCTGTGGGGCGTAAGTCTGGTTAGTATGTTGACCATATCCATCCATCGGCCCCGCAGTGACCGATATATTCGAGGTCCCTCGCTTTCCATTATCCACATAATTAAAAATGTCTAGGCTCCATACCATGACACCACTCCTAGCTAGAAAGAAATGCATGTTCTCCCTGCAGTCCTCTCCCGTTTCTGGTTCATACCGGGGTGTGAGACTCGCTAATTAACGCTACACAAAGCTATGCTATATTAAAGCCGTGCTTTGATCATCAACCACAAGACTTTGCTTTTCAGTAGAAGTCTTGATCCTTTGCATTTTAGCATGCCACACAGGAAATTCACGCCATGCAACTGATGTTTATCAATATATAACCTCTGAGCTCGTACGTCTTAGAGAAGGGTGTTAAGGAAGGGAATAAATTCTCCGCCACCAAACAGATATATTTTTAATAGAGATTAATCACCATGGAATAAAATCCAATGTCAGACACACACATCCATTTACAAGTTCGTTCTGGGTCTGAACGAAACTGGAGGCACCTTATTCCTCGTCCCATATGTCCGATACAGGAGAGAGGCCCTCACATGTCTGGTCGATCTCCAAGTATGTTTGAACGATCACCAGTTATTACCTCGTCTTGGGTGTACAGCCCAATCAAAACATCATTAATCATCCAAACAATGTGAAGACCTCCAGTCTTCAACCACCGTCTTCATCGTCGACTTATTGTCGAATCAGTTATTCAGAATGGGTATAAACCCGGTCTTTCCGAATAACTCGCGTATTTTATAAACAAGTGCTATAAAAACACAACATACGCCTCATTCCAATTCTGAGTATTCTTTTATTTAAATATTCATATCCTTTGGGAAAGGTTCCCATTAATTTTATCAAAGATAAATTCTTTAAATTTATTCTTTAATCTTCCTTTGGATATTAATTTAAACCAAATTAAGGTTCATCCAAACTAGTCGGGATTAGCGCACCTTACCAAAGTAATCATTTGTTTAATTTCCCAATCCCAACCTATTCATCCCATGGAGCAAAACTAGTAATACTCCATATTTGATACCACGGTGTTATCGGTAAATTTAATTACCATTTCACGTTCAAATCTAATTAATGATTTAACTACCACTTGGAGTAAAATTGGCACTACTCCATTCTCGATCATTTCCCGAATTTAATAATTTAATATATCACATTCTCTTTTGAATCTAATTAAAGATTCATTAAAACTCCACTTAGTTTTAATCTTCCCAAAAATCAATATTAATGATTATTTAACTTTGGAAGCACAAACATGCCGCATCGACAATCCACACCGCATTATTGATTTCTATCGATATATAACCTCTTAGCTCGTATGTCTTAGAGAAGGGTGTTAAGCTAGAGAATAAATTCTCCGCCGCCAAACAGATATATATTTAGCAGAGATCAACCATACAGTTCGAAATACAATGCTAGACCTGTAATCCTGTTTTTAACTGGGTTAAGGGACAAATGTCATTTAAAACACAGTTCACGATAAACCCAAAATCACATTCTATTAATTATGGAATCTTCAAGGAAAACAGACCGATATATATATATATATAATCGATATCAATTTCCGTATCCGACCAATAATATAAATGGAATAACGACAAAGTGTTTTAAATTCCATATATATTAACAGTCTTCCTCCACAGAAGCTCACTTCGATTATTATCAAATCAAATTCCATTCCAATTTAATATATTAAGTTGGAAAACTTTACTTTGGAAAATTTCCATTAAATCTTAATAAAAAGATTTATAAATTCCAAATCACATTTCACGATAAATCGGGTTAAAGAAGGAATGTCGTTAAGAACACAGTTCATAATAAATCCAATTCACATCCCATTTTATTCCAATTCAATGTTAATTAACTGGAAACACTAATAATCTTAATTAATAGATTTATTCTTTTCACATGGGGTTCAAGAACAGTGATATTTAAGACACCATTCACGACAAACCCAAAATCCAATTCAATATTAAACACAAGGCTCTAAATAGAAATTATATCAACTTATATTCAATATCAAATTCTGAAATCAACAAATATCGTATTGGGAATAACGATATATATATATCTTCCAAATTCCTCCATAATATCCATATAATCATGGAATCCAATATCGAAATATCCGAAGATAATTTCGATTCAAATCCATTCCAATTCATATATTGGAAATTCTGGTTGTATTAAAATATATTCTCTATTTAATTAATTAATTAATTTAAAATAATTGGATTATAATTCTAGTTAATAACTAGTTTATTTCAATAAAAAATATATATTTATCTTTTCAAATATTGAATTTTTTCATCCTAATTATTTCCAAATCATTTAATATGATTTTACACAAATTATCAATATTTATAATAATTTTATTAAGGCCCTTTCAATCGATTTCCATAAACGGTCATCGAACTGCACTTACAGCGACCTTTTTGAAATTTGATTTGGACAAAATTCCAAATCCAACCATTAGATTTAAAATCTCTTATATGTTAGAAAGCTCTTGTCGATACGAACCCAATGGTTCCAGTTTTAGGAGAATCCGACGGTCGGATCTCCCGTAATTTCAATTCGAAGTCAATGCTCGAAATTCGCGAACGGCCGCGGCGCGGCGCGTTCTATTCAGGCCATTATATATATATATATATATATGTATGTATGTATGTCGTCGATTTCCATTTAAAATGTATTTTATAAATCGTTTATAAATTCATTTTAAAACGATTCTAACTTCATTTTCAATTTTAAATCAAAATTGAATTTTCCTTACCATTATAATATATAAATGATAATATTTTCAAAATATCAGATTTTAAAATCATTTCCTTTTCGATTTTCATTATAAAAATGAATAAAATCGATATAAATATCGTTCATGTCAAAATAGCGATAATCTAATCAATACGGCTTTATATATTTAAATATTTTCGTGTCCATCCCAAATCGGACATCAATATCATGTTTTGATCCATTACTGAATATTAGTTATTTTAAAATATTCATTATTCGTCATTTTAAAATATTCATTAATTTAAAATAATCGTTCTTTCCGAATTGGAATCAGACACAGTCAATTACCATATAATTTTATTTATATGGATTTCATACACACATGTACACAACAATAATCAAACACAGTCAACCATCATCCAGAGTGCATTACACAACTACATAAGCATTAAATATAAATAATTAACACTTACAACAGCCTGTCAACCAATCGATTGACATACAACTAACTATTGGGATTAATGTATGTCGAATATCATCCCAATACCCGTGTGGCGTTTTCAAACAACAAATACTAATTATTATTTGTGCAGTTGGGTGATATGTAAAATTTATCGTCTCGATCAATTTCAGTTAAATGGGTGTGCATAAACAAATCTTCCGATTTGTAAATGAATATTTATTTTCAACACATGACCATTTTATATGGTTCATATATTCAATAAAATTATACTTTTACTATTCAAATATTTTATTCCATACATGAATATTTTATATTCCATTTTACATCACAATCACAATCCATTTCCACAACACAATATAATCAAACAAGTCATCCATGGTATGTGGACGACGGTGTCAGGAGCTACTAAGACCTGTCTGCATCCTAGTATATATGTTTAACTGTAAACAAAATTAAGTGAGACGTTCTCACCTTTGGGATCCACTCCTCCATTCTTTAGCGGACGATGGTTTTGATTTCGTTCTGCTTCTAGTCAGTCCCATCGCAATCTATTTCACGTGGTATATATATTAAAAATCATATTTTTAACACAATCATATTTATAAATAAAAATCACACATTTTTATTATATAAAAATCATATTTTTATTCTAACGCTATTTCATTTTAAAAATAACCCATTTTTAAATCAAAGCTATTTTATTTTTATTTAAAAAAAATCACATTTTAAAATCAATTCTTTATTACATAAAAAATTACATTTTAAAAACAATGTTATATATATTTTAATTATCATATTTTTTTAATACTGTCCAATATATAAAAATAATGTTTTTATACTATGCTATATGTATATAAAAATCATATTTTTACATTTTTGAAACCTTACAATTTTTATTTTTTAAATATCCATGCTACTTTATATTTAAACACCAATGCTTTTTATATTTTAAAAATCTATGCTATTCTATATTTATCATATTTTTATAAAAGTTATTTATATATAAATTCAGATTTTTTAAAATAATTTATATAGTAAAAACTACCTTTCTTTTTGTTCTACTTATCCGGTAAACTTCGAACCGTGCTCCAGGTCTTCACGTCGTCGTTGCCATCGCCAGAGGGGACCAGACCTTAATCGAACAACACCATACCGACCGCCGGACCTACCCGCACCTCCACCTACCGCGATGGCCCCCTCGCGCTCGCCAGCTGATCGGAAATTGAGTCCCTAATCGTCGCCTTCCAGCTCAAAATTTGAGCTGGACTTTGAATGAGGGTAGATCATACCCGTACAATATTAGAGAGCTCGAAAAGCTCTTCAATTTTCGCTCAAGAGTTGGGTTTTAATTTGATCGGGATTGGGCGATTTTTTTAGAAGAAATTAGGACGATTTTATCCGCTCATCAATGAACGACGGCGATCTTAGGAAATGAATTAGGTTTAGGGTTTTTATTTATTTATATAAATATTTAATTATTATTTATTTTGAAAATTGCTCATTTATTGGTCCAAACTCCGATTCAAACCGAATGACTGTCGCCCCCAGCCAAATATCCCCATTCCAAACACAATGGAATATGTTTCGTAAGCCAATTCAACTGTTTCAATTAGTTTTTCTTTAATTTAAAATATAAATCAATTTATATTGAATTTAAATGTACATTTTAATTTACCGGGGTCACATACCGACTCCAAAAATTCCAGAAATATAAATCTATTAATGTTTTGACAATACAGTCCTAACAAAACTAATTTCATTGAATTTTAAGACCGTTTGAAAAATGGCCTTCATCTGGTCGATCCAAATTGACTGAAATTGACAAAACATGTTTTCTTTTGCCACGCTCACATATTAATTCCAAAAATTATGAAAATTGGAATCTAGCAATAATTTGACATACCGGATCCAACAAAAGTGGTTTCGTCGAAAGCGGATGTCATTTGCAAAATGGCTATTTTATTATATTAAAATATATATAAATTCCATAGCGACTATTCTGAATTTTCAACTGGACATAACTTTTTATTCCCGTTATGAAATCTGGATTTTTCACATTGGTTGGAAGGATATTTTCAAACAGATTCAAATATTTCTTGTTTTATTGAAATCCGATTTATTTTGAATCCTATACATTCATTTGAAATTTGAAATAGAATTTTCAAACTACCGCGACATTTTAGGCTCGTTATATAATTAGAATAGATTTATTCGTTCTTACTACGTTTAAAATAAATTATACGTTCTAATTATATTCAAAATAAATTTTTAGTTGTAATTATTTAAAATAAATCATTTTAAATATTCAAAATCCATTAAAATTGCTAAAATAAAAATTTTAAATTGGTTCTGATTTTCCAGGTCGTTACAAAGTATAAGGGAACTTTTTAGATTATTTACATCAAGTACTAAAGATATTCATGATCCAAAAATAATTTATTTGAAATCACTTGAATCAATGTTGATTTTGAGATATAAAGAATCATTCACACAGGATTATTAATTTCAACTCTAAGAGGTGTGTGAGATTCAAAATATCAAGAATTTCAGATGATTTCAAACAAACGAATGTCCAAACAAGATGATCATGAATAGAGATGAATTTCAAGATGTAACACAATA
The DNA here is from genome assembly GCA_030737875.1 of Allium sativum. Lineage (NCBI taxonomy): Eukaryota > Viridiplantae > Streptophyta > Magnoliopsida > Asparagales > Amaryllidaceae > Allium > Allium sativum. The sequence continues at coordinate 412,223,736 of CM060913.1, read as the reverse complement.
AATCAAGTCACAAAAATTTCCAATACAGAAATAATCAAGCCAATCCAAAAAACAATGAAATTATCACAACTGAAAAATAGCAATGTGCTGTAATGAGTATAAATTTTCAAGCCTTTCCAAAATGAATTAGAAGAAACTCAATACAGAAAAGGTGTGTGAAATTTCATTAATTTTTCATATCTTCAAAAATTTAGAATTCAAATTAACGATGTTCAAGATCTGACATGAATACTTCAACACTGTTATGAATTCAGAAAGCAGAAAAAGAATTAAACTACAAACTAATTGTAGAAATTTTCAAATTTGAATTCAAGATCTGGAAATGATTAAAACATGAGAGTTTTATTTAAATAAAGTGAATTTCCAGAAAAACATGAATTCTGCAATTTGAAGTAAGAAATGTCAAAACAAAAGAAAAATAATATGGCAGTGACAACTCAAATAAAAAAACAAAAGGGGTAGAAGGAGAAATTAAATAAAAATGGAGAAGAATATAAACAAAAGTTGAGTTTAGAGATCATACATGAATTCCAGAAGGTGATGTTGATTCTCTAACTCATTAGACTTGGGTAAATGAACTCTGAATGATACAGAAATATAGAACAAATAGAATTCAATTCTTTTTTGTACAGCAGTTCCTCAGCCAACAACGGTACCTAATAATTTAAAGGATCGAGTAGTCTAACAAAATTTGTAAAACCACGTTCAATTGTTTTCTTGAGTTTTGATACCCAAATTTGTTTGTATAACAATCCATCAGAATTTACCAAAGTTCCTTTAGGGACCCAAATCTGTTTGAATTTATATGAATTCTTTTTATTTCTTTTTGGGGTCCAAAATGGATTAGATAGATTGTTATCAAACACTTTCTTATCACGTTTGTGATTCAAAAAAACTTTGAAATATTTAGAGTTCAAATCTTTAGAATGATTCTTCTTGAAGCAACTTGAGGGATTTTTAAAAACATTTGAATTTACATTTTCAAAAACATTGTTTTTCCCAAAGCCAATACCATATTTATTTCCATCAGAAACTTGATTTTGTAGCAACATATTCAATGATTTTTCCCCATTAAGGAATTTTTCCAAAGTTGATTCTAATCATTGAATTTTGGATTTAAAATCACTGTTTCCTTTGATTAAATCTGTACAACGATTATTAGTGATTTTTCTTTTAGTATCATGTTTTTTCAAAACCAAATTCTCGGATTTAAGTAATTTGATTTTGGCTTGAGACTCAGAGATTTCAAATTCAAAGTGTTTTTTGTTTTCAAACTCAAGTTTTTCAAAAAATTTGAATTTTACAATTTCATTTTCTAACTCTTTCAAAATCAAATCAGTTTTCAATAAGCTTTCTTTTTCAGCAATTTCAAGTTTAGAATTTTTGGTAGTCTTAAAATTTTAAAATTCCTTTTGTAGAAGATTGTTCGAACTTAATAACTCAATCTCGTTCTCTTTTAAGATCAGAATTTCATTCTCAAGTTTTTGAATTTTTTTTTTTTTTGAGATGAACGAGATCAGTTTTCAATTTCAAACAGTTTTCACAATCAGAAATTTCTAATTTCATGACATTTGAAAGTTTTGATTCCAAACAGTTAATTTTACTGGTTACCTCATGATTTTTAGATTCCAAAGATTTGTTTTTCAGTTAGAGTTTATCAACAGATTTAGTATAATCGGCACACATATAAACTAAATCTTCATATGAGAAATTTCCTGTCTCATCATCTGTTGAATCTCTATCATTCGAGCTATCCGAAATTTTATCTGTAAGACCTATTGAGCGTAGATCTGAATCTGAGTTGACATTTGAGGGTTTTGAGCAATTGTTATATTTTTGGTACATCGCATCGAGAGTTCTCCATATATACTGCGCAGTTGAACAATGAGAGATAAATCTTAATTGATCATTATCAAGATAGGAATAAATAATATGCATAGCATGAGCATTTAAAACCTTATTCCTCTTATTTAACATATCACCAAAATTTTCAATAATATTCTAATATTCAAAATTAACGTATTTTAAATATATTCGATTTTTGATTTCCAAATTTAAAAATCTATTCCATTGAAAATAATTGGAATATCACTGGATTGACTCTCGCTATACTGACAACTAGGAGACACCATTACTCTAGAGTTAAAGAAAAATACCAGGCTCTTATACCACTTGTTGGATCTAGATTAACCCTAGGGGGTGGATAGTTTTTATTGGATTTTAGATGGACTATAAAAGATAATCATAGCACATATAATAATAGAGTAAGTGAATGTAGAAAGTAAATAACACATTGAGATATCCAGCTTCGGCAGACTCTGCCTACTGCTGCATTCACTATAGTTTCTACTAGGTAATAGAACAGATCCTGCTTACAAGACCATGTAAACTCATGAAACCCTTGCTCCTATTCTAATCTTACGCTCAAAACCCTAAACTGATCTGTATCCCCTAGATCATATTTCCCCAGATTACAACCCGTATCCTTAGTTTTTACAGACTCTAGTAAACTGCCAGTTAAAACCCTAACTAGACTCCTTAGTTGTTTATAGACACTAGTAAAACTGTTAAGATGGTTTACAAATGAAAATGAAAACAAAACATTAAGAAATAAAAACCCTTATCCCTTTTCTAATTTAACTCAAAGGCACGACCCACTTCCTTTGCAATGCAATTTTTTCAGCCTGTTACTCTTTTCCTCTTTGGAGAATAAATATGGCGGCCGTCAAATGGGGATTAGGGTTTCCATGCTTGCACCAAATCAAATCGCAATAACTTCAAATTGATGGTTTGGATAAACTCTGAAGCTCGAATTCTTTGTGCTTGTCTGTCGATTGATTTGGCACCTCTATTGATCGAAATCTCTTGTGAGTTCTTTGATTTAAAAAATGATTGCTCTTGAATTTTTATTGTTTTTTATTTCAATAGAAATAACAGTTATGTAACCGGTGTTTAAACAGGACTTGTAAATCCTAAAATCTCTGATTTCACCCAAGAATGATTTGCTCTGATTTTGATAATGGATTGATTTTATTTGCACGGTTTCCTTTTTTGACTTCCTCAGTTTTGATTGGGATTTTGCTTGATTATTGCCTTTGTTTTGAGATGTTGTGTTATTCCAAAAGAACACATTGTCGATTAAACACTTTGTGATATGCTAGAGATATTGAAATTCCTGATTTTGTTCCTTTGCTGATTTATGAGATAAAAAACAGGAAATAATTTATATTGTGTCCCCCTTTATATTTCACCATGAAATCATATCTGGAAATGTTTTGAAAGGCAGAAAGTTTGTTTCCTGAATTAACACTCTTTATTTTTGAAATTCAAACTGTGGAAAATCCTTGTGATGAATCTACCTACGAATTTGCCTTTCTCTATGCATTTGGACAGTTTTTATTTGCATTATTGCAGATCCATGTTATCATATAGTTGCCTGATTTATTCATTGCCAATCACCATTCCATATATGATCAAAAGAAAGCATTACACATATAATTCACTGGTCCCATGCATGATTGAATTGCTGGAATAATTTCTTGCCAATTTCTCTTTGAACTTGTACACTGACTGCAACATAATATCTTGATCGGATATAACTTGACTTCAAGAAAGATATAAACTTGCCAAAATAGATTATATCCATTCTTTGCATGATTTCTGAGAATGGATGAATGCCGTGGCTACATTGGTCTAATTCTGGAAAGATTGATCCCTGCTTTATATGCTTGCATGAATTATCCATTGCTTTGTCAAATGTCATATGTAAAATCTGGAAAGTTTATTGCATTTCATTGTTTCTATGCACCAAGAAACTTTTGACAACCCCTGATATACTTGTGCACACTTGAAAATACTTTGTTGTGCATATTAGCTTGATCTGGCTTGATTCAGATTCTGTCTTCGCATAATTTATGCACCCATGTGCATTCCTCTTGCATACTGATGAGCTTGTGCATGGTTCAGATATTGTTGCCATCATGTGTGATCTTCATTTATTATTGGAACTTGACTTGTACTCTTGGTTGTTTTCATAAGATTTACTTGACCACCGTATACACCATTATTTTCCATATACATATATATAATATATATAGAGTAGTATGTATATTATGTATGTGATCATTTGGAGAACATGTCTGGACCTTGTTGCACTGTTGCATTGGTGCATACTGAATTATTGCTTTCATGTTGACATATGTTGGTTGACTATGCTTGACCCATGTCTTCATTACCCCTGTCTTCATTACGGTTTTGTTACTTGTTTGTTGTGGACTTGTTCATGTTGGCACACATCAGCTCGGCCCCTTGCTCGACTTGTAATGATCATCCATGTATACATATATGTATATATATACACGTATGTGTATATGTATGTATATATGTGTGGTTATTTAAATGACAGACATGAATATATTATCAGCAGACCGCTACACCGTGTTGGGGCTGTTCGGAATCAGCTACTGGTTCTGATCAGCAAACCGGTGTAGTGTTGAAACGACTCAAACCTCCCCTTTGGGAAATCCCGGATTGATTTGAGAACACGACAAATCAGAACACAAACAGAAGAACATTTCATTGCTTATTACAACAATTTACATCAGAGTACGAGAATATTCCAGAGTATGTTTGATTATACAACAGAAAATAATATCAGAGATTTAAAATACACATAGCAGCGGAAAATAAGACATAAGTATAATGCGTAGCGGGAAAGCTTTCCGAATATAGCCCCAGCTGTAATCCGGGATCCTGATAAATAGAAATCTGCAAAACCAAAACTACTAACTGCCCGTGTGGAAAATATGGGCACCCAGAGTTTAGGAAGGAACAATAAACTCCCGGTCAGTCATGGGACTGGTATGAGAACTCAAAACAGTTATTAATTTGATTTTAAAGTTAGATAAATCAAGGGACCACGCCGTATAACATGGAACGAGTTTACCCCCAAGAATACCAGTGCATAAATAAACAACGCAATGCTAATTTAAGAAAAATGAAGCTATTATAAGACTCAGGTCCCATCATACAATGCAATGCAAGCCGGAGGATAGACTTTTACCTTATAATAGCCAAATATGATTGGTACATGAAAATTTTCTTTTATTATTACTATAAGTGCACAGTGTAGCCAAATATCATAGACGGCATGAGTGCCCCATCCTACTATGTCGCCATATATAGGTTTACAATTAAAACCGCAAAGCTCCTATTGGAAAGTTGGGTTTCCATCATGATGGCTCCTGATTCGAAAGATCTATCACGTAGTGCAATACTCCACGGCTTACGTCCCAGCTAGAGAAAACACCGTAATGCGCATCTGCACTTTTGGGAAATCAAGTATCACCGTGGCTTACGTCCCAACGAGAGAAAACACCGCTTACTCTATCCCTATATGGGAATCAGGGGAAATGTCCTATCCCTCACCTCCGTCGATCGAATGCATACTAATATCGAAAGCATACTGATCTGACCATCAGTTCACCATCATACCGGGGTGTGAGGCTCGCGAAGTCACGCTGCACAAAGCTATCCTAAATAAAGTTGTGCTTTGATCATCATCCACAAGGCTCTGCTTTTCAACAAAAGCCTCGATCCATGCAGCTTAGCATGCCACATTGTCAATCCATACCATACCATTGATTTCTACCAATATATAACCTTTGAGCTCATACGTCTCAGAGAAGGGTGTTAAGCAAGTAAATAAATTCTCCGCCATCAAACAAATATATATTAGCAGAGATCAATGAATACAACGTAAAAGGAATACAACATCAGACATACTATCCATTTACAAGTCCTTTTTGGGTCTCAACGAAACCAGAGGCACCTTATTCCTCATCCCATATGTCTAATAGAGGAGAGAGGCCCTCGCATATCCGAGCAATCAACAAGTACGTCCGGACGACCACCACTGTAGCCCCTTTAAGGTAGCTACTCCAATCATGGGCATCAGTAGCAACTCATCCATTCGATGTGAAGACCGTCGGTCTTGCACCGTCTTCAATCTCTTTGACTTTTATTTTTCGTATTCATTATGCAGAATGGGTTAAACCCGTTCTTTCCGAATAACTCGCGTAATTTATAATCAAGTGCTATAAAAACACATCCAACGCCTCATTCCAATTCAGAATATTCTTTTAATAAAATATTCACATTTTAGGGGAAGGTTCCCATTAATTTTATCAAAGATAAATCCTTTTAAATTTATTCTTTTTAATCTCAAAAATAAATAAATCATTACTTAGTGATTATTTGAATTTAAAAAATTAATCTTATCTTTAACTGGGTTGAAGAACTATTGTCATTTTTAAAACACAGTTCACGATAAACCCAAAATCATCTTCCCTCAAATGTAATCTACACGGAAATCATAACAGTATATAACTGATATAAATTCCTGTATCAGTCTAATAATATAAATGGAATAATGACAAAGCCTTTTAAAATCCATATATAGTAACAGCCTTCATTCACAGAAGCTCACCTCGATTATTACCAAATCGAATTCCATTCAATTCCAATTTAATTAAATTGGAAAGCTTTACTTTGGAAAATTCCCATTTAAATCTTAATAAAAGATTTATAAATTCCAAATTATTTCTTCAATGTTAATTGGGTTAAAGAACAAATGTTATTTAAAACGTTGTTCACGAAAAACCCAAAATCCAATTTTAATTCAATCCCAATTAAATACTAATTAATTGGTAAAATTTCCTAAATCTTAATTAAAAGATTTATTCTTTTCCGAACTGGGTTTAAGAACAGTGTTATCAAAGACACCATTCACGACAAACCCAAAATGAAATTTGACATTAAATATAAGGCTCTAAATAGAAATTATATCGCCTTATCTTTAGTATCAAATTTTGAAACCAACAAATATTGTATTGGGAATAACGATATAAATATATCTTCCAAATTACCTATAACAACATTTGTATAATCACAGAATCCAATATCGGAATATTCTGAAGATAATTTCCATTCAAATCCATTCCAATTTATATAAATATATATTGGAAAATTCTGGTTATTTTAAAAAACATTTTCAAATCCAATTTATTTATTTCTAAAAATAATTAAATTATTATTTTGGTTAATAACTAGTTTATTTTGATAAAAATATATTTTTATCTTTATAAAATCGAAATTTTTCATCAGAAATCTTTCTGAACCATGTATTATGATTTTACATAATTTTTCCATATTTTTAATAATTTTATTATCGCTCATACTGTCGGTTTCCAATAACGGCCACCGAACTGCATCCATAGCGACCTTTTGTGATATTGATTTGGACATATCTCCAATTCTAACCATTAGATTTCAAAGCACTTATATTCACTGGAAAGCTCTTTTTGATATGAACCCAACGGTTCCGGTTTTAGGAGAATCCGATGGTCGGATCTCCCATAATGTCATTTGAAGTTAATGGTCGAAATTCGCGAACGGTCGCTGCGCGGTGCTTTTTATTCAAGCAATTATATATATAATATATATATTTCTTCGATTTCCATTTGAAACGTACTTTATAAATCGTTTATTATTTCATTTTAAAACGATTTCAACTTCAATTTCACTCTTTAATCAAAATTGAATATTCTTACCCAAACAATGAATATTTTGATGAATCATACTTACATTAAAAATGTAATTTTTAATGTTACAACATTTTTATTTAAACGATGAATATGTTGATGAATCATACTTACATTAAAAATGAAAATTTTAATATTGAAATATTTTTATTCAAACTTAAATCTTTTTCACCATTTCTTACATACAATGAAAATGTAATTTTTTATTGTTAAATCTTTTTATTTCAATCAATGAATACTTTTCATTATTCCTATATTCAACACAAATGTGAAATTTTTATTGTTTAACCTTTCCATTTCAATCAATTAATATTTTAAATCTTTTCTACATTCGATAAAAATGTGAATTTTTATAGTTCAACTTTTCTATTTAAATCAATGGTCATTTTTCTACTTTAGTAACAAATAAATGATTTACATTTTTAATTTAGCAAAATCTCTTTAATAAATCAATCATACAATAAAATTATAATTTTTATTGTCCACTCTTTTTATTTAACACAGTTATTTTTAATAATTTTATAATACAAACAAAATGTAATTTTCATTGTTTAAACATTTTATTTTAAAACATTGAATATTTTCTACCTACACAATAAAAATGTATATATTTATTGTTGACATATTCTATTTTAATCAATGAATATTTTATTGGTACATATACTTAATAAAAACGATATTTTTATTATTTAAATATTTGTATTCAACACACGAATATTATTACAAAATATTCTTTATTTTCCAAATTGGAATGAGACCCAAACAATTACCATATAATGTTAATTATATGGATTACATACATCGCATGTATACAACAATAATGATAAACAATCATTAAAAATTCATACAACATCCAGAGTGCAATTTACAACTGTGTGAGTATTAAAATAAATAAATAACGCTCATCACAGACTGTCAATCCATCGATTGACATACAACTAAATATTGGGAATAGTGTATCTCAAATATCATCCCAATACACGTGCGGGGTTTTCAAACAACAATAGTTCATTTATTTGTGCAGTTGGGCGACGTGTAAAATTTATCGTCCCAATCAATATCAGTTAAATGGGTGTACATAAACAAATCGTTCAATTTGTAAATGAATATTTTCTTGATTCACATATACAACAAAAATATGATTTTTATTGCATAAAAATATTTTATTAAACATGAACATTTTTCTATACATGAACATATTTCTATACATGAACATTTTTCTATTAGCGTCGCTAATCATGACAATGTTTTTGTCTAACCAACATACACAATAGAAATGTATATTTTTATTGTTTTAGTTCAAACAATGAATGTTTTAATGATTTAAAACATACAATAAAGATTTGTTTTTTATTGTAAAAAAACCTTATCTTTTAAACACAAATATTTTATTTTATTTCTTTACTAACATGATAAAGATGACACTTTTATCAACAAAACATATATTAATAAATAATTCCTTTATTCTACATTATCATGATAAAGAAGGCATTTTTCTCAACAAAACATATATTAATAAATAATTCTTTTATTTTAAACTAATATGATAAAGGTGACATTTTTGTCAAATAAACATATGATTAACATATAATTATCTTATTCTAAACTAATATGCTAAAAGGGACATTTTTGTCAAATAAATCATATGATTAACAAATAATTCTTTTTTTTCTAAACTGATATGTTAAAGGGGACATTTTTGTTATGTTAACATTTGATACAATAAAAATGAAGTTTTTATTATTAAAATATTTTATTCTCAGTTTCATGATAATTTTTATATCTACAGTTTATATAACTAATTTTATATATGCACCGTATTAGTCATTCAAAATCCAAATCACAATCCAAATAAACAATCAAATGGTTTGTACCATCAATTGTGTCGAGTGTTGCTGAGCACCGTCTACATCCTAGTATAAATTTAACTGAAAAAAATTAAAGTGAAAGGAGTTCTCACAGTGGTCGGTTTTGAAATCAGTGAACAATGATTATTTTAATAAAATTAAACCGGTGTTTAATTTTATTAAAAATCCAAATGGTCTCTGTTTTAGATCTGATCTGCTCCTTGTTGTAGTGTTCTCCAAGACGGTTCCAACGCATTTCGTTTTGCAAAATTCTGATAACATTTGGCAAAGATATAGCAGTTTAATGTTAATCACATTTTGAAATAATTTAAATATAATTAATTAAGCAATTACACTTTTTAATTGCGTTTAACACAAAAGTGTTGCCATTTTTTTTACTTCTTCTTCATCGTCACTATACTGGAACCGCTCAACCCGACATCAACTTCATTTCCTGATTGCCGCTGCTTCCACAGAATGCTAAACGTCGATCTGACACTCCACTTCGACTCGCGTACGCAAGATCATCCACCACCGCAGGTGGCGGCCAACTCGACCCTGTGACGGCGCCGGAAAACACCTGTTAAGTCGCCGTGTTCGAGCTCCAAGATCGAACTGCTCAGGCGATTTCACTTCATCAACTCGGTATGGAATCGACGATCAAACAAAGCCCTTCGATTATTGTTTTGAAACTGGAGTTTAAATCGATGGGGATTGAGAGGAAGGAAGGATTTAAAATTGGAGCTTTAGGGCCATTGATCACTAAGTGGCGGCTGCGTGTATTTTGAAGAGAGGGTTAGAGTTAGCACGATTCTCAAGGGATATTTATAATAGATTTTATTATATTTTTTATTGTTTAATTTATTTAATTTCGATAATTCTTGTTTATTGATACGAACTCCAATCCAAACCCAAACACTGTCGCCCTTAGCTAAATATCTCCATTCTGGACACCATGGAATATATATCGTAAGCCAAATCTAATGTTTTGATCGGTTTTTCTTAAAATTAAAGTACAAATCAATATATACTCAATTTAAATGTACATTTTAAATTATCGGGGCCACATACTAAATTTAAAAATTACAGAAAAATTATATCTAGCTTTGTTTTGACAATACGGTCCTAACAAGATTTATTTCATTGAATTTGGAGACCGTTTGAAAAATGGCCATTTTTTGGTTGATCCAAATTGACTGAAATTGACAAAACACATTTTCTTTTGCCACACCCACATATTAATTTCAAAAATTTTGAAAATTGAAATCCTGCAATAATTTGACATTCCGGTTCCAACCAGGGTGGTTTCGTCAAAAACGGAGGTCGTTTGCAAAATGGCTATTTATTATATTAAAATATATATTTATAATTTCCATAGCAACTATTTTAAAAAATTAAACTGGACATAACTTTTTATTCCAGCTATGAAATTTCAATTTTTCAGATCCATTAGAAAGATATTTTTAAACGTATTTAAATATTTTTGGTTTCACTAAAATCCGATTTATTTTGAATCCTGTACATTCAGTCAAAGTTCAAATTCAAATTTTCAAACTGCCATGCCATTCCTAACTCCTTTTATCATTAAAATAAATATATTCGTTCCTACTTCGATTTAAATAAATTTTTAATCGTTATTATTTGAAATAAATTATTTTAAATATACAAAATCCATTAAAATTGCTAAAATAAAAAATTTAAATTTGTTCTAAAAATCCGGGTTGTTACAATCTCCCCCACTTAAAATCTTTTCGCCCTCGAAAAGGAACGGAGCTGAAAGTTGTTTAACTAACCCACTCAACTTTCATTCTGGCTTTAATTCTTTAACTTTTCAATTTCTAAGAATTTCTAATTTTTCAAAAAATTGGCTAACACCCTAAATTTTCAAAAAAATTTGCCATAACCTCCTTTGTACGGGTTGATATTTAAACCGCAACTTGCCACGCAGGGCCGTCACCAATCCAAAGAAAAAGCCAATCGGCTCATAAAATCATCAAACCCAAACAAAACAGTAAATATGTACCTATTTTTGTTGGGCATACAATTTTATTCCTCTTCTCTAGCTTCCTTTTATGACATGTTCAATGTATATACATGTATATGTATGCAATTTTAATCAGTTTTCAATTCTGTTCAACATTTTGATTCAATTTGGCTTTACTTGTCATTTATTCTTTTATTGGTTTAATCAATCCAATATATATATATATTCATTTATTAAACTAATAATCATACAATACAACCAACAATCAATTAGTTGGTTAAATTTTCAAACAAATATCTTTCTATATACATATATCCGAAAATCATAGTTTTGATGCCAAATCACAACAATAACCCTATCAAGTTTTGGTTCTCACACCAGTCGGTTGGAAATATGTAGATATCTCACTTTCGAAACTCGAACATAAACACTGGTGATGATATATATATATATATATATATATATATATATATATATATATCATAGAATCATCTCCGGGCGACTAGAGTGTGATTCTATATCTATCTAGTATATGAGGCTTCGAATACATGTTAATTACGCATATATAAAAAATCTTCATATACTCGATTGTCCAAATTAAAATATAATAATATACTCAAATACATAATTTAAGATAAAATTTTCAAAACTAAATTTGTTTTCATTTTTATTTTGAAAATAACACTCTTCACACTCGTTCTAGGATAATACTGATCCTAATTCTAACGAGTCATTCTCATTGGATATTACTAATCCAGTCTCTGATGAATTCTTTCGTTCGGTTCTAATGTGTCTTGTTCTTGAGCTCTGTAAACCAAAGCTCTAATACCAAATGAAACGATCCAATCTTCCCCTTTCGGGAAAGCCCAGATTGAGTTGAGAACACGACAAATCAGAACACAAACAGAAGAATATTTCATTGCTTATTACAACAATTTACGTCAGAGTACAAGAATATTCCAGAGTACGATTAATTATACAACAGAAAATAATATCAGAGATTTAAAATACACGTAGCAGCGGAAAATAAGACATAAGTATAATGTGTAGCGGGAAAGCTTTCCGAATATAGCTCCAGCTATAATCTGGGATCTTGTTAAATAAAAATTCGAATAACCAAAACTACTGACTGCCCGTGTGGAAAATATAGGCACCCAGAGTTTAGAAAGGAACCATAAACTCCAGGTCAGTCATGGGACTGGTATGAGAACTCAAAACAGTTATTAATTTGATTTTAAAGTTAAGTAAATCAAGGGACCACGCCGTATAACACGGAACGGGTTTACCCCCAAGAATACCAGTGCATAAATAAACAGTGCAATGCTAATTTAAGAAAATGAAGCTATTATAAGACTCAGGTCCCATCACACAATGCAACATAAGCCGAAGGATATAGTTTTACCTTATAATAGCCAAATATGCATGGTACGAGAAATTTTTCTTTCATTATTACTGTAAGTGCATAGTGTAGAAATCAATTTCGAAAGTAAATGTATCAATCATAGACGGCATGAGTGCCCTATCCCACTATGTCGCCATATATAGGTTTACAATTAAAACTGTAAAGCTCGTATTAGAAAGTTGGGTTTCCATCATGATGGCTCCTGATTCGAAAGTTCTCTCGCGTAGTGCAATACTCCATGACTTACGTCCCAGCTAGAGAAAACACCGTAATGCACATCCGCCCTTTTGCGAAATCAAATATCACTGCGACTTACGTCCCAGCGAGAGAAAACACTGCTTACTCTATCCGTATATGGGAATCGGGGGAAATGCCCTATCCCTCACCTCAGTCGACCGAATCCATAATAATATCGAAAGCATACTGATCTGACCATCAGTTCACCATCATACCGGGGTGTGAGGCTCGCGAAGTCACGCTACACAAAGCTATGCTAACACTATGCCATGGATGACATATCGCAACGAAAAACCATGGTGTTGCTAGCTACAATGTTGCCATTGCTATGTTGTTTTTTGTCTATTGCAACGCTCACTTTAATGTGTTAGCATATATATATTAACATGTGTTGCAGTAGCCACGTGAGTAAAATTATCAATCCGCGTCAACATGATCCAATGGCCCACATTACTGATCCGCGCCAATCTGATTTTCCTTCAACAACTCAGCTTCTTTTCCCTAAATTTTCATTTTCCCGCTGAAAAATAATTCTATTTGTTTTCACTTGAGAAATTATGGCCGGCTTCCACTTTCACAACCCTAAATCGTTCAAACCCTAAACTAAAATCCAAATTCTTATCAAAAAATAATTTCAAAAATGGCGGACCTTTTTTTGCGGATCTGACTTTCAATCTAGATCTGAACAGGTACCAGTTTCATAATGACGTTGTTGTCTCCTTTGGCGAGGCCTCTCGTTCCGTTCGACGGCTTTCTGCTCCTTCGATTCAGCTACAAATTGCTCCTTCTGACGGTGATTTTCCATCCCTCTCCTCTGTTTCCCGATCTGCTGTAGACGCTGCCAGTCTGCCTCTCTGCTCCACTTGTGATAAAGACGTTTGTACCATGGGCTTCATGAGTTTTCTTGCTGCGATGGATTCAGCTGTGATAGGTACAAGTACGAATGAATTAAATGTTTGGTGTAGTTTATGTGGAATAGATTGTTGTTGCCACATTAATTTTTCCCACAATAGTACCAACCTGTGTGTTATTCCATCATGCACTCATTCTGACTATGGTTATGCCAAAGTGACGCCTGGCTGTGTCATTTTGATGAGTGGAAACAATTTGTATGCAAAATATTTATTCATAGGGTTCACGTTTGCCAAATAAGCACCAGAGTAGCATCTGATCATTTCATTCTTGTCCAAATATGCTTCATTGGTATTGATATGACACTAGTTCAATAATGAAATTCTATGAGAAGGAGAAAATATTGCTTTCTGTTCAGTATTGTAACTAGGAGACAACGAAAGCTCAGCAGAAAATAACTTATCTAGGTTTGTTGGAGTCTGGTTCATTGATTGGCGTCCTACGATTAGAATTAGAATTGAGCCTCGACAAACACAGATCCTTGATCAACTGCTCTTACATCATATAATAATCGTCTATGTCACGTGCATTCAAAGACGATCTTAGCCTGCTAAAGTAAGGCAGATTCAAAGTAGGCACATTGGGTTGAGGACAATTTAGTCCAAGTCCATTGTAAGCTAGGGCTAAAGGAGACATAGGTGGAGTGATTGAGGAGATGGTACATCATATCCCATAAACATTTAAAGGGGCAAGGCTTTTCATTGGTGTATGCAATGAAGCATACCATGCGATCAAAAAAGGTGCATCTTTCCATAGTTCGGAGCGATACCATGTAGGGTGGAGCCATATAGGTTAATTATTAACTGTATCGCATTTGACATGACCGCACTCAGTAAATGATCAAGCTGTAGAAGGAAGAGATAAAGTCTTGGTTGAGATGACTCGACTCTGCATATTAGAAAGTCAGTTTCGCCCTGGTAGTAATTTTAATTTGGAAGATGCTAGGGCCCATCTTGAGGCAATTTTGACAAACGAAGCTGAGATTGTCTTCACTACAGTTTCCAACAGCGAGAGTAAGATCTTTTCACGGCTTACCTATGGCTTTGATATATTGGTTATCGACGAGGCCGCTCAAGCTAGTGAAGTGGCAGTTCTTCCACCTCTGTCCCTTGGTGCTGCTGATGTGTACTTATAGGCGATCCTCAACAGTTACCAACAACTGTTATTAGTAAAGCTGCTGGTACATTGCATTACAGTCGAAGTCTTTTTGAGAAATTTCAGCAAGCTGGATGCCCCACTATGTTATTGTCCATTCAATATAGAATGCATCCTCAAATCCGAGATTTTCATTCAAGATACTTTTACCAGAGCCGACTAACTGATAGTGAAAGTGTTGCTATTCACCAAATGAAATTCACTAAGAGAACCTTATCCTCCAGCCGTACATGACATCGTGCATGGGAGGGAGTCCCATAGTGGCGGATCTGCATCCTATCAAAATGTCCAGGAAGCAAATTTTGCCCTGCGCATTTACGAGTATGTTCAAAACCTTTTGAAACTAAATGGTGGTGGGAAAAATGTTACTGTTGGTATTATTACAACTTATAAATTGCAGCTGAAGTGCATGCAGAGAGAATTCGAACAAGTGCTTAACTCTGAAGAGGGGAAAGGTCTGTATATCAATACAGTGGATGCTTTTCAAGGACCAGAGAGGGACATCATTAGTAAATGATCTATACAGTAAGCTTTTTGGTTATTGTTTTTTCTTCAAAAAAAACTGTTTTTTGCGCAAAGATCTTATTTTGCAGCATCAATAGTAATATACTACTTATAAGGAAAGGATGTCATGGAATTTTTACTTCGATTTAGAAATCAGTAATTTAATTTAAAACATTTAAATACACCATTAACTGCCGTAACTTTTTTTGACCTTTTTATTGTTTCGTTATACTATCGTAAGCCTCACAATATCTAATAACCTTATACAATATAACATACTATGACCCCAAGTGAGTTCATATTTCTCCAGCTACCTGCTTCTCTTTCTCTTCCTTGGTTATGAACATCAAGTTAGAGTAAATGATGTTTCCTGCAATTTATCCTTTGTAACTTTGGTTTGGGTAATTTATACATCGTCATCCTTATGGCTTGATTTTTTTCCAATCTCAGGAAAGGTGTACACAAATGGGAAGCACTGGCGCACTTAAATTTGATCCTGCTATGCATTGATGAGATTTTGCATGGATGGTACGTCTTTAATATTAAATCCTTTTATGCTCCTTTTGAAAATTTTGAAACTGTTATACATTGTGGAAACATTGCTGAAATCTTTATCTACTACCAACAAATTGTTGCTTATACCCTTTGCTGAAACTTCTTAATGTATTATATGCTAAACTAAAACCTGATTATGTTTTTTTCTTTTCCAACTTGTATGTAGATACTGTCAGTCGTTTGCAAAGAAAACTATGTTGTACTTAGAGTGCTTATATATGTTACCACCTATCAGTGTTGGAGCTACATAGAAGCGTAAATAGTCAAGAACCTTGATTTATGCCATATATTGTATCCGGTATGTATACTAGTTACATTTTCTCTTCTTTTGTGCATGACTTGTTTTCTGTTTTCATTTTTCTGTTCTGCATTATGTAAAATGTGAAATTTAAATCTAACTATCCTAGTTTCATTACCGATACAGAAAGTATGGTTTATGGGAGAGGTACAGGGAATTGTACCTAATGGGGATCTAGTTTATACTATAGACGAAAGCTATTACACAAAAGAGCGGTTCTTCGCTCAGGTAACTAGGTAAAAATTAGTCGACTTTTCTTTATATATGAAGTGGTCACTGAGCATCACTGTTAAATATTTTGCATCATGAACATCAATATTAAATGTGGGATATCGTCCAACCCATGGAGTAGTATTCACAATGTAGTTTATATAATCATTTTCGTGTATTTTTTTCTTGCTTACGGTTGTATGTGTGAGTCTGTATATGAGTGAATCGAGTGACAATGTAGTGAGTAATGTATGTAAATATGAATGATTGTGTAATATACGAGTAAATGTACAATAGTGGAATCAAAAAATTTGTATCATTTGAAATGTTGATGTAAAGACCCGCAAATTCCCACCCTTTGAATCAACCATAAACCACACAGGTCTGACCCAAAAAGTGAAAATCTACGAATACTTTAACTTTGGGCATACAACACATTACAACAGATAACAGAAGACTTTTATAACACTATAATAAATGTTACATCAGAGTACAGAATATACATATCAGAGTACATTGGAACATAATTACAGCGGAAGATAAATACAAAAAAAATGTAATATACTGCAACAGAAGAACACAACGGAAGACTCTCTATCTCTGGACACGGCCTTAAGCTTCAACCCAGAATCCTGTTTAATATATCTGCAAGAATAGCTACTCGACTGCCCGTGTGGAAAATATGGGCACCCGAGTTTGCCAGTTGACAAACTACAGGTCAGTCATGGGACTGGTGTGAGAATTCTACTTAACCAATATAATATAATAAGGCTAATCACAGGACCACGCCACTTTCGCGGAACAGGTTTCTCCTATGGATTGCCAGTGCATGACTAAAGTAAATCGTCAAAATAACGCAATGTTCTTTAGAAAAATGAAACCATTATAAGACCCAAGTCCCATCACACAATGCAACGGAAACCGGAGGATAGGGTTTTACCTTATAATGATCAAAAGATGCTTGATACGATAAACACGGTATTATATAATAATAGTGTGCAACCAATTTGAAATACATCAAAGTAAATGTATTAATCCTAGACGGCATGAGTGCCCCATCCCACTATGTCGCCATATATAGGTATACAATCAAAACCGCGCGATGTCGTATTGGAAATTTGGGTTTCCATCTGAGTCAAGGCTAGGGAGGAGATCCTTACCGATTCGAGACATTCTAGCAATGCCCCAGGATTGGTACTCTGTCCAACCCTTGGATCCTGCAGGGCCGGTCCACACTTACTTTTGTGGATTAGAAATGCCTAAACACACGTTCCCCGGTCCTTTTGGACCTATAATACGGCCAGTGGCGACCGCATAAACCGAGGCCTCGAAAAATCCAACAACCACAATGAATAAATGCCAGCGCTGGTAGGTCCCTGGCACCACTCTAGCTAGAGAGAAACGTGTGCACTCCCTGCGTTCCCTTCTCCCGTTTTAGACTCTACCGGGCTGTGAGGCTCGCGAAGTCACGTTACACAAAGCTATGCCTAAATAGACTATGCTTTGATCATCCCACAAGGCTCTGCTTTGCAACTATAAGCATTGATCAAGTGCAACTTGGCATACCACATCAACAACTCATATCATGCGATCGGTAATTATTTAACATACGAAAAGGGTGTTAAGCAAGAGAATAAATCCTCCGCCACCATGCATTTATATATTAAATAAAAACCAATTTAATTACATGAAATAAATTTCAATGTCAAGCATACTATCCATTTACAAGTCCGTTCTGGGTCTGAACGAAACAACGTATCCGTCGATCTCCGGTACATCGGGAAGATCATCACCTTTTACCTTGCCTTGGGGGATCAGTCCCAATTCAAGATATCAGTCACCATCAACCAAATGATGTGAAGCACTCCGGTCTTCAGTCACCGTCTTCATCTTCGACTCTTAATCGTCGTGATGATTATTCAGAATGGTTTAGACCCGGTCTTTCTGAATAACTCGCGTATTTGTAATTAAAACCAACCATACGCCACATTCCAACTTTGAATATCCTTTTAAATAAAAATTATTATTTATGTTAAAAGGTTCTCATTAATTTTATCAAAGATAAAATAAATTACATTTTAATCTTTCTAAAAAGACTTATTAATATTCCAATTTTGATTTTTAATACAAAAATCATTATTACAAGATTACTAATTTTAATAAGCCAATCTTGTCTTAAATTGGATTAAAGAACTATTGTCATTTAAAACACAGTTCACGATAAACCCAAAACCAATTTTCAAAATATGGAATTTCTATAGAAATCAAATCAACAAATAATCGTTATAAATTTCTGTATCGGACTAATATTATAAATGGAATAACGACAAAGCCTCTTAAATTCCATATATAATATCGGTCTTCTTTTACAGAAGCCCATCTCGATTATTATCAATCGAATTTCCACTTAATTCCAATTTAATATATTAATTTGGAAAAGTCTGATTTTAGAAAATCTTCTCTTAAATTTATAAAATAGACTTATAAATTTCAAATAGTAATTTCAATGTAAATTGGATTAAAGGATAAATGTTATTTAAAACATCGTACACTGCAAATCCAATTCACATATCAATCACCAAACATAATTGTTAAGATCTAATAATCTTAAATAAAAGGTTTATCCTAAAGATATTAATTCATTACTATATAAAAAACATATTTTAAAATAATCAATAAAATATTCTTTATATAAAAGATTCTAAATGTAAAATATTCTTTATAATACAAAATCTTTTATTTTACAAAAATCCTTTCAGTATATAAAAATTCTTTATAAAAAAAAGAAAATTCTGCATTGGAATGCGACTCAACCATGTACCATATAATTTGGGTCATATGGGTTTCACACATTTCATATATAAGATAATAACAGGAAATAATCCTCAATCCATCCATTAACAACCAGAGTGACAATGTCAACTGTGTGAGCATTAAAATAAAACAATAACGCTCATCGCAGCCTGTCCATCAATTGATAGACATATAATTAAACATTGGGATTTGTGTCAGTCAAGTATCGTCCCAATACCCGAGTGGGGTTTTCAGCCAACAACAGTTCATATAAATAAGTAAATACATGATTGGTTAATAGGTTTAACCAATTTCAATTTCACTAAACATGTAACTTATAGCGAGTAAAATGTATTTTACTCGTATGACTTCCCTATATACTTCTAAAGTTACATAAACAATAATTTATTTATATAGCTTTATTGCGGATGACAAATGGAATATATATTCCATTATATTTGTTTGTATGAAGTTTCTTAACAATACTTTTCAGTGTATATTTTGACCAACAATACAATTGTATATTAGAATATAAATTCTAATGCAAGTTTTACAAATAAAAATTGGATTTTATATTTGCGCATAAATTCTACTGTATATTATGCAAATAAAAGTGATTCTTATATTTTCACATAATTTCTGTTTCCTATAAAGATGAGTGAAAGTGATATACTCATTTTGTTAACAATTCTATTTCAACAAATACAATGTAAATAAAAGTGTGTTTCTAATCTTGTACTTTTATTTGTACATAAAATACAAATAAAAATGTCTCTCATGTATTTGTCTTTTTTTATTTGACAAAACAATGTAAAAAAAATGATCTTTTATATCTTGTACTTTCATTTAACAAAACAATGGTAAATAAAATGTCTTTTTAACTCTTTTACTTTTATTTAACAAAACAATGACAAATAAAAGTATAATTTTCTTTCTATGCTTTATTTGCATCTAAAAATGCAAATAAGAAATGTAACTCTCTTTTTACTTTTTCTTTACAATAGAAAATGTAAATAAAATGGTTCACACAATTTTGTTCTTTTTCTTTACACTAGAAAATGTAAATAAAAGGATTCACATTATTTTGTTCTTTTTCATTTACAATAGAAAATGTAAATATGTGTATTTCTAAATTCCATTCTTCTTATTTACATAAGAAAATGTAAATAATTGTAATTCCAAATCCCATTCTTTTACATACAGAAGAAAATGTAAATAATTGAAATTTCAAATTCCATTCTTTTTACTTACAGAAGAAAATGTAAACAAATATATTTCTAAATTTTATTCTTTTTATTTACATAAGAGAATGTAAATAATTGCATTGTATATGCGATGCGAATTTCACGTCTTTTAATTACATAAGAATGCAATTTTCCATATCATGCGAATTCTCAAATTTCTAGTTACATATAAAAGCGTAATTCTTAATTTACAACGCAAATCCTCATTTCTAATTACATAAAATGTAACTTTTTAATTCACGATGCAAATTCTCTTATCTCATTACATAAAAATGTAATTTTTAATTTATTCGTGAATCTTACTTCTTTATTACATTATAAAAAATGTAATTTTTATTTCACATTATAAATTCATGTCCCAATTACATAAAGAAATGTAATTTTCCTAATACAATACAAATTCATATTTTAATTTCATTGAAAAATATAATTTTTATCATACCGTTATAACTCATATATAAATTACAAAGAAAAATGTCATTTTTTATTTTATCGTTCTAATTCACATCTAAATTACATAGAAAAATGTAATCTTTATTATGTGATGGGAATTCATATTTTAATTACATAGAAAAAATGTAATTCCTATCATACGACATAAATTCATATTTAAATTACATCTAAAAATGTAGTTTTTATCCTACAGTGCAAATTCACATTTTAATTACATTTAAAAAATGTAATTTTCATTCTACCGTTATTTTTCATCTCTAAATTACATTGAAAAATGTAATTTTAATCATGCAATGTAAATTTACATTTTTATATCATAGTAAAATGCAATTTTTGTCATATAGTGCAAATTCATATATAAATTACATATAAAAATGTAACCTTTGTTATGCAAAGTAAATTCATCTTTTTAATTACGTATAAAAATGTAATTTTAATCATACGGTGGAAATTCATTCATAAATAACATACAAAAAATGTAATTTATTTCATACGGTGTGAATTCATTCATAATTACATATAAAAATGTTATTTATTTCATACGATGAAAAATCATTCATAAATAACATATAAAAATGTTATTTATTTCATGCGATGAAAAATCATTCATAAATAACATATAAAAATGTTATTTATTTCATGCGATGAAAATTCATTCATAAATTATGTATAAAAATGTTATTTATTTCATGCTGTGGAAATTTATTCATAAATTCCATAATAAAATATACTTTATTTCACAAAATGAAAAAAAACACCTTTTTTTTATGTACAATGCAAAAATATCATCTTTTTATATTTATAATATATTAACTTTACTATTTTACGATGTAAAAATATGATCTTTTATATTTTACAAAGTAAAAAATATCAACTTTACTATTTTACAATGTAAAAATATCAACTTTACTATTTTACAATGTAAAAATATCAACTTTTCTATTTTACAATGTAAAAATATTCATTTTCCTATTTTGCAATGTAAAAATATGACTTTTTCTATTTTACAATGTAAAAATATGACTTTTTCTATTTTACAATGAAAATAATAACTTCTTTATTTGAAATATAAAAAGATCGTCTTTTTATTCTCATCGTCAAAATTTCATCTTTTTGTTTACAGTATAAAAAGATTGTCTTTTTATTTTAAATATAAAAAGATCGTCTTTTTATTTTCAATCAACAAAAGATCGACTTTTTATAATCAAAAACAAAGTTGTAATTTTTTGTAACCGAAATCAAAGTTATAATCTTTGCAAACAAAATCAAAGTTGTAACCTTTGTTAACAAAACCAAAGGTATAATCTTTATTAACAAAACCAAAGGTTCAATTTTTATAAATAAAAATAAAGTTTTAATTTCTATAACCAAAAATAAAGTTTCAAGCGTTATAAACAAAAACAAAGATTTAATCTTTTATAAACAAAAACAAAGACTGGTTCTTTGTAAACAAAATCAAAGATTCGTTCTTTTGTAACCAAAACTAAATTTCATCCTTTATAAAAAAAAACAAAGAATTAGTCTTTATGAATAAAAAAAGGTTTCATCTTTATAAATAAACAAAAAGATTTCATGTTTATAAATAAAACAAAGATTCATTTTATACAAACAAAAACAAAGATTCATTTTAATGAATCAAAAATAAGGATCGAATCTTTATTAATGTTATTCATTTCAAAATAAAAATCAAAACTTTGATTTGTCAATCATGATAAAAGATTAAACTTTATTTATAAATCAAAATCAAAGATTAAACTTTTTATTATAATCTTTCTACTTGTCATCGAATAACAATTCCCACAATCAATTCCAACACCAATCATACAACACATCAATAAAAATATAGGCCACAAACTTCAATTTCCACCATACAACAATTCAATCCATACAACATTCATTTTGTATAATGATAATATAATTAAATTAATTATATAAAAAAAAGAAAAAAAGAAAAATATAGAATCTCACCTTGCTTGTTTCTGAAATGAAGTGATTTAAATCAGATCTCATGTTTGGAGTCACAGCGGTTACGGATCTGAAAGATTTCAAATTGAAATTTATGTAAAATTTAGAATTCTGGCCTTTAACAACTGACACAGTGACGCTTAAAAGCGTGACAAAATCTGAAGCTATTTACCTAAATTTTCAGAATTGTTCAAAACTTTGAATGCGGATTTCGGGAGCCATAGTCGACGGTTTTATGAATGGTTTGCGGGAGATTGAAGAGCTACGAGAGGGCTATCTTCACCGGGAAGATGAAGGGGTGCGGCTGCAAGGAGGAGGTGCGGCGGCGGTATGTTTGGCCGAACTTTGCGGAGGTGAATCGAGAGCTACGGGCAACTGTTTGATGTGAGATTTGTTGGAGAAGAAAGAGGAAGAAAAGAGCTTCAAAAAGTTTCACTACGGCATGATCTAATTCTTAGTGGTTTGGGAGATAGGGAGGAGAGAAGTTTCGGCCATGATGGGTTCCATGGAGCGGCTACATCACGTTGGAGGAAGAAGAACCCGTCTTTGAATTTATATTATTATATTAGGTTAATCTAATTATTATTTAATTAGCCCGTTTAAACCCGTTTTGGTCCGAACTCCGATTTAGGCCCAACGACTGTCGTTCCTACCATTTAGCCCCCATTTCGAACTCATCTAGACATGTCTCGTCAGCCCAAACTGTCATCTAGGCCTCCGTTTTGCAGTTTTAAAATTTAAGTCCTTTATTTCTAATTTTTCCGTACAAATAATTTTACCGGGATTACACACTAGCTCAGAAAAATCTAGAAAAATTATTTTTGGCTTTCTTATGACGATACGGTCCTAACAAAACTTATTTCGTCGAATTCTGAGACTTTTTAAAAAATGGCTATTTTTAAGGCGTTTAAATTTAACTGAAATAGTCAAAACACATTTTCTTTTCCCATGTTCACATATTAATTCGAAAAATTCTGTAAATTGAAACCTAGCAATAATTTGACATTCCGGTTCCAACAAAAGTGATTTCGTCGAAAACCGAAGTCGTTTGAAAAATGACTATTTTTAAGGCCAATATATTTAATATTAAAAATACATTTTTAAACAAATAAATCCCGAAACTCAAAATATATAAGTGTTTACTATTTTTCAATGTAGAAACATCATTCTGAACTCAATGGAAGTGGTTTCGAGTTCAAATTCCTTCGTATGCAAAAAGTAGCATTACCTTTATAAATTTCATAGCGACCTTTCTAAATATTGAATTGACCATAACTTTTGATTTCCGCTATGAAATTTCAATTTTTCGGATTCGTTGGAAAGATATTTTTAAATAGATTCTAATATTTTTGGTTTCACTAAAATCCGTTAAATTTTGCATCCTGTACCGTCAGCCAAAGTTCAAGTTTGACTTTTCAAACTACCGCGTTATTTCTAACTCTTTTCTTAATTAAAATTAAATCATTCATTCTAACTTCGATTTAAATCAAACTTGTGATCATTATTATTTAAAATAGATTATTTAAATATCAAAACTCATTAAAATCACTTAAAATAAAATTTTAAATTGGCCCCACAAATCAGGGTTGTTACAGTCTCCCCCACTTAAAAACTTTTCGTCCTCGAAAAGGAAATGAGCTAAAATTCGTTTATTTACCTAATTAAATTTTCCATTCTTTTATTTATTGTTTAATAATTTCATAGGTTGAATTAATATTCACACAACACAATCATCTAACAATTAGTTGATTAAATTTTCAAAAATATATAATTTATATATATATTCAAAAATCATATTTTCTAAATTCCGATTATATATATAATTACAAATACGTTAGTTATAATCTTTCCACTCTGAACTCATTCTAGGGCATTACTAACCCCATCTCTAACGAGTTTACTCATTCTAGGATACTGCTGATCCTATCTCTAATGCGTATTCTTATTGGAAATTACTAATCCAATCTCTGATGAGTCTTTTGTTCAGTTCTAACAAGTTGTACCCCAAAGATTTGAGCTAACCAGAGCTCTGATACCAACTGTAAAGACCCGCAAATTCCCACCCTTTGAATAGACCATAAACCACACAGGTCTGACCCAAAAAGTGAAAATCTACGAATACTTTAACTTTGGGCATACAACACATTACAACAGATAACAGAAGACTTTTATAACACTATAATAAATGTTACATCAGAGTACAGAATATACATATCAGAGTACATTGGAACATAATTACAGCGGAAGATAAATACAAAAAATGTAATATACTGCAACGGAAGAACACAGTGGAAGACTCTCTATCTCTGGACATAGCTTTAAGCTTCAACCCAGAATCCTGTTTAATATATCTGCAAGAATAGCTACTCGACTGCCCGTGTGGAAAATATGGGCACCCGAGTTTGCCAGTGGACAAACTACAGGTCAGTCATGGGACTGGTGTGAGAATTCTACTTAACCTATATAATATAATAAAGCTAATCACAGGACCACGCCACTTTCGCGGAACAGGTTTCTCCTATGGATTGCCAGTGCATGACTAAAGTAAATCGTCAAAATAACGCAATGCTTTTTAGAAAAATGAAACCATTATAAGACCCAAGTCCCATCACACAATGCAACGCAAACCGGAGGATAGGGTTTTACCTTATAATGATCAAAAGATGCTTGATACGATAAACACGGTATTATATAATAATAGTGTGCAACCAATTTGAAATACATCAAAATAAATGTATTAATCCTAGACGGCATGAGTGCCCCATCCCACTATGTCGCCATATATAGGTATACAATCAAAACCGCGTGATGTCGTATTGGAAATTTGGGTTTCCATCTGAGTCAAGGCTAGGGAGGAGATCCTTACCGATTCGAGACATTCTAGCAATGCCCCAGGATTGGTACTCTGTCCAACCCTTGGATCCTGCAGGGCCGGTCCACACTTACTTTTGTGGATTAGAAATGCCTGAACACACGTTTCCCGGTCCTTTTGGACCTATAATACGGCCAGTGGCGACCGCATAAACCGAGGCCTCGAAAAATCCAACAACCACAATGAATAAATGCCAGCGCTGGTAGGTCCCTGGCACCACTCTAGCTAGAGAGAAACGTGTGCACTCCCTGCGTTCCCTTCTCCTGTTTTAGACTCTACCGGGCTGTGAGGCTCGCGAAGTCACGTTACACAAAGCTATGCATAAATAGACTATGCTTTGATCATCCCACAAGGCTCTTCTTTGCAACAATAAGCCTTGATCAAGTGCAACTTGGCATACCACATCAACAACTCATATCATGCGATCGGTAATTATTTAACATACAAAAAGGGTGTTAAGCAAGAGAATAAATCCTCCGCCACCGTGCATTTATATATTAAATAAAAACCAATTTAATTACATGAAATAAATTTCAATGTCAGGCATACTATCCATTTACAAGTCCGTTCTGGGTCTGAACGAAACAACGTATCCATCGATCTCCAGTACGTCTGGAAGATCATCACCTTTTACCTTGCCTTGGGGGATCAGTCCCAATTCAAGATATCAGTCACCATTAACCAAATGATGTGAAGCTCTCCGGTCTTCAGTCACCGTCTTCATCTTCGACTCTTGATCGTCGTGATGATTATTCAGAATGGGTTAGACCCGGTCTTTCTGAATAACTCGCGTATTTGTAATTAAAACCAACCATACGCCACATTCCAACTTTGAATATCCTTTTAAATAAAAATTATTATTTATGTTAAAAGGTTCTCATTAATTTTATCAAAGATAAAATAAATTACATTTTAATCTTTCTAAAAAGACTTATTAATATTCCAATTTTGATTTTTAATACAAAAATCATTATTACAAGATTATTAATTTTAATTAGCCAATCTTGTCTTAAATTGGATTAAAGAACTATTGTCATCTAAAACACAGTTCATGATAAACCCAAAACCAATTTTCAAAATATAGAATTTCTACAGAAATCAAATCAATAAATAATCATTATAAATTTCTGTATCGGACTAATATTATAAATGGAATAACGACAAAGCCTCTTAAATTCCATATATAATATCGGTCTTCTTTTACAGAAGCCCATCTCGATTATTATCATTCGAATTTCCACTTAATTCCAATTTAATATATTAATTTGGAAAAGTCTGATTTTAGAAAATCTTCTCTTAAATTTATAAAATAGACTTATAAATTTCAAATAGTAATTTCAATGTAAATTGGATTAAAGGATAAATGTTATTTAAAACATCGTACACTGCAAATCCAATTCACATATCAATCACCAAACATAATTGTTAAGATCTAATAATCTTAAATAAAAGGTTTATCCTAAAGATATTAAT
The DNA here is from genome assembly GCA_030737875.1 of Allium sativum. Taxonomy (NCBI): domain Eukaryota; kingdom Viridiplantae; phylum Streptophyta; class Magnoliopsida; order Asparagales; family Amaryllidaceae; genus Allium; species Allium sativum. The sequence continues at coordinate 412,196,231 of CM060913.1, read as the reverse complement.
TCATTACTATATAAAAAAACATATTTTAAAATAATCAATAAAATATTCTTTATATAAAAGATTCTAAATGTAAAATATTCTTTATAATACAAAATCTTTTATTTTACAAAAATCCTTTCATTATATAAAAATTCTTTATTAAAAAAAAGGAAATTCTGCATTGGAATGCGACTCAACCATGTACCATATAATTTGGGTCATATGGGTTTCATACATTTCATATATAAGATAATAACGGGAAATAATCCTCAATCCATCCATTAACAACCAGAGTAACAATGTCAACTGTGTGAGCATTAAAATAAAACAATAACGCTCATCGCAGCCTGTCGATCAATTGATAGACATATAATTAAACATTGGGATTTGTGTCAGTCAAGTATCGTCCCAATACCCGTGTGGGGTTTTCAGCCAACAACAGTTCATATAAATAAGTAAATACATGATTGGTTAATAGGTTTAACCAATTTCAATTTCACTAAACATGTCACTTATAGCGAGTAAAATGTATTTTACTCGTATGACTTCCCTATATACTTCTAAAGTTACATAAACAATAATTTATTTATATAGCTTTATTGCGGACGATAAATGGAATATATATTCCATTATATTTGTTTGTATGAAGTTTATTAACAATACTTTTCTGTGTATATTTTGACCAACAATACAATTGTATATTAGAATATAAATTCTAATGCAAGTTTTGCAAATAAAAATTGGATTTTATATTTGCGCATAAATTCTACTGTATATTATGCAAATAAAAGTGATTCTTATATTTTCACATAATTTCTATTTCCTACAAAGATGAGTGAAAGTGATATACTCATTTTGTTAACAATTCTATTTCAACAAATACAATGTAAATAAAATTGTGTTTCTAATCTTTTACTTTTATTTGTACATAAAACACAAATAAAAATGTCTCTCATGTATTTGTCTTTTTTTATTTGACAAAACAATGTAAAAAAAATGTTCTTTTATATCTTGTACTTTTATTTAACAAAACAATGGTAAATAAAATGTCTTTTTAACTCTTTTAATTTTATTTAACATAACAATGACGAATAAAAGTATAATTTTCTTTCTATGCTTTATTTGCATCTAAAAATGCAAATAAGAAATGTAACTCTCTTTTTACTTTTTCTTTACAATAGAAAATGTAAATAAAATGGTTCACACAATTTTGTTCTTTTTCTTTACAATAGAAAATGTAAATAAAAGGATTCACATTATTTTGTTCTTTTTCATTTACAATAGAAAATGTAAATATGTGTATTTCTAAATTCCATTCTTCTTATTTACATAAGAAAATGTAAATAATTGTAATTCCAAATTCCATTCTTTTACTTATAGAAGAAAATGTAAATAATTGAAATTTCAAATTCCATTCTTTTTACTTACAGAAGAAAATGTAAACAAATATATTTCTAAATTTTATTCTTTTTATTTACATAAGAGAATGTAAATAATTGCATTGTATATGCGATGCGAATTTCACGTCTTTTAATTACATAAGAATGTAATTTTCCATATCATGCGAATTCTCAAATTTCTAGTTACATATAAAAGTGTAATTCTTAATTTACAATGCAAATCCTCATTTCTAATTACATAAAATGTAACTTTTTAATTCACGATGCAAATTCTCTTATCTCATTACATAAAAATGTAATTTTTAATTTATTCGTGAATCTTACTTCTTTATTACATTATAAAAAATGTAATTTTTATTTCACATTATAAATTCATGTCCCAATTACATAAAGAAATGTAATTTTCCTAATACAATACAAATTCATATTTTAATTTCATTGAAAAATATAATTTTTATCATACCGTTATAACTCATATATAAATTACATAGAAAAATATCATTTTTTATTTTATCGTTCTACTTCACATCTAAGTTACATAGAAAAATGTAATCTTTATTATGCGATGGGTGTTCATATTTTAATTACATAGAAAAATGTAATTCCTATCATACGACATAAATTCATATTTAAATTACATCTAAAAATGTAGTTTTTATCCTACAGTGCAAATTCACATTTTAATTACATTTATAAAATGTAATTTTCATTCTACCTTTATTTTTCATCTCTAAATTACATTGAAAAATGTAATTTTAATCATGCAATGTAAATTTACATTTTTATATCATAGTAAAATGCAATTTTTGTCATACGGTGCAAATTCATATATAAATTACATATAAAAATGTAACCTTTGTTATGCAAAGTAAATTCACCTTTTTAATTACGTATAAAAATGTAATTTTAATCATACGGTGGAAATTCATTCATAAATAACATACAAAAAATGTAATTTATTTCATACGGTGTGAATTCATTCATAATTACATATAAAAATGTTATTTATTTCATACGATGAAAAATCATTCATAAATAACATATAAAAATGTTATTTATTTCATGCGATGAAAAATCATTCGTAAATAACATATAAAAATGTTATTTATTTCATGCGATGAAAATTCATTCATATATTATGTATAAAAATGTTATTTATTTCATGCTGTGGAAATTTATTCATAAATTCCATAATAAAATATACTTTATTTTAGGGCTGTTATGGTAATGGTTACCGTTGCCGTTTGGCAAATACCGTTACCGTACCGTTTTTACTGGTAAGCTAGAATTGCTTACCGTTACCGTTACCGATCGACTGGTATACCGTTGACTGGTATACCGATAATCTGGTAACCGTTACACTGGTAATGGTAAATTACCGTTTGTCGATCAAAATTTATATCTTAACATATTTTTTGTACACCGTGCATTTTTATTATACTATGTGGTGTTAGTTTATAAAAAACATAAATAAAAAAGAAAATAAGTGTATTTGGAATTATTTCATCTGATTATTAAACTAAATATAATCATTTATTTAATACTACGTGCATGTAATAAAGCATATCAAATGAGTATACATATGTTTTGAATTAACTGGTAAAATTACCGTTACCGCTGGTATTGAAGAAACGTTACCGATAATTTACCATTAAAAATGGTAAATTTACTGTTACCATACCGTTTTAACTGGTATACCGATTTCAACCAAAAATGGTTACCGATCGACTGGTAATGGTATGGTAATGGTAAATTTACCATTACCGTAACAGCCCTACTTTATTTCACAAAATGAAAAAAACACCTTCTTTTTATGTACAATGCAAAATATCATCTTTTTATATTTATAATATATTAACTTTACTATTTTACGATGTAAAAATATGATCTTTTATATTTTACAAAGTAAAAATATCAACTTTACTATTTTACAATGTAAAAATATCAACTTTACTATTTTACAATGTAAAAATATCAACTTTTCTATTTTACAATGTAAAAATATTCATTTTCCTATTTTGCAATGTAAAAATATGACTTTTTCTATTTTACAATGTAAAAATATGACTTTTTCTATTTTACAATGAAAATAATAAGTTCTTTATTTGAAATATAAAAAGATCGTCTTTTTATTCTCATCGTCAAAATTTCATCTTTTTGTTTACAATATAAAAAGATTGTATTTTTATTTTAAATATAAAAAGATCGTCTTTTTATTTTCAATCAACAAAAGATCGACTTTTTATAATCAAAAACAAAGTTGTAATTTTTTGTAACCGAAATCAAAGTTATAATCTTTGCAAACAAAATCAAAGTTGTAACCTTTGTTAACAAAACCAAAGGTATAATCTTTATTAACAAAACCAAAGGTTCAATTTTTATAAATAAAAGTAAAGTTTTAATTTCTATAACCAAAAATAAAGTTTCAAGCTTTATAAACAAAAACAAAGATTTAATCTTTTATAAACAAAAACAAAGATTGGTTCTTTGTAAACAAAATCAAAGATTCGTTCTTTTGTAACCAAAACAAAATTTCATCCTTTATAAAAAAAAACAAAGAATTAGTCTTTATGAATAAAAAAAAGGTTTCATCTTTATAAATAAACAAAAAAGATTTCATGTTTATAAATAAAACAAAGATTCATTTTATACAAACAAAAACAAAGATTCATTTTAATGAATCAAAAATAAGGATCGAATCTTTATTAATGTTATTCATTTCAAAATAAAAATCAAAACTTTGATTTGTCAATCATGATAAAAGATTAAACTTTATTTATAAATCAAAATCAAAGATTAAACTTTTTATTATAATCTTTCTACTTGTCATCGAATAACAATTCCCACAATCAATTCCAACACCAATCATACAACACATCAATAACAATATAGGCCACAAACATCAATTCCACCATACAACAATTCAATCCATACAACATTCATTTTGTATAATGATAATATAATTAAATTAATTATATAAAAAAAAGAAAAAAAGAAAAATATAGAATCTCACCTTGCTTGTTTCTGAAATGAAGTGATTTAAATCAGATCTCGTGTTTGGAGTCACAGCGGTTACGGATCTGAAAGATTTCAAATTGAAATTTATGTAAAAATTAGAATTCTGGCCTTTAACAACTGACACAGTGACACTTAAAAGCGTGACAATATCTGAAGCTAATTACCTCAATTTTTAGAATTGTTCAAAACTTTGAATGCGGATTTCGGGAGCTATAGTCGACGGTTTTATGAATGGTTTGCGGGAGATTGAAGAGCTACAAGAGGGCTATCTTCACCGGGAAGATGAAGGGGTGCGGCTGCAAGGAGGAGGTGCGGCGGCGGCATGTTTGGCCGAACTTTGCGGAGGTGAATCAGGGTTGTTACAGTTGAAATAAACTATTTATTTGAATAAAATATAGTGTTATAATAGTATTTATTATAATATTATGAAATCTTTGATTAATTGCAGTTGAGATGTAATTAGTTTTAGCAGCTGTAAAACAAATTTTAACAACTCCTAGAAACAGTTGTAAAAAAGGTTGACTTTATTAGGATTGACAGTTGTACTAGACATATTACAACTGTTTTTTGCAGTTGTGAAAGGGTATTTTTTGTTGTAGTGGTACCCATGGCAACACCACTACTGATGTTACCATAGAATCGCAAAGGTGTTGCCTCTGACTCTAAGGCAACAAGGCAAAAGGCAACCCCAAAAAAGTGTTGCCACAGATCATTTTTTTGCCTATAGTAACACTTTTTGGCACCTACCGTGTCACTTCTCTGGGGTTGCCGTAGGCCATCTATGGCGTAGTGTAAACAAAGTTGTGGTTTGATCATCATCCACAAGGCTATGCTTTTCAACAAAAGCATCGATCCATGCATCTTAGCATGCCACATTGTCAATCCATACCATACCATTCATTTCTGCCAATATATAACCTCTGAGCTCATACGTCTCAGAGAAGGGTGTTAAGCAAGAGAATAAATTCTCCGCCACCAAACAGATATATATTAACAGAGATAAACGAATATAATGTAAAAGGAATACAACGTTAGACATACCATCCATTTACAAGTCCGTTCTGGGTCTGAACGAAACCGGAGGCACCTTATTCCTCGTCCCATATGTCCAATACGGGAGTGAGGCCCTCGCATATCCGAACAGTCAACAAGTACGTCCGAACAGCCACCGCTGTAGCCCCTTCAAGGTAGCTACTCCAATCACGGGCATTAGTATCAACTCATCCATTCGATGTAAAGATTGTCGATCTTGAACCGTCTTCAATCTATTCGACTGTTATTCATCGTATTCATTATTCAGAATGGGTTAAACCCGGTCTTTCCGAATAACTCGCGTAGTTTATAATCAAATGCTATAAAAACACATCCAACGCCTCATTCCAATTCATAATATTCTTTTAATAAAATATTCACATTTTAGGGGAAGGTTCCCATTAATTTTATCAAAGATAAATCCTTTTACATTTATTCTTTTTAATCTCAAAAAAAAAAAATCATTACTTAGAGATTATTTGAATTTAAGTAATCTTATCTTTAACTGGGTTAAAGAACTAATGTCATTTTAAAAACACAGTTCACGATAAACATAAAATCATCTTCCCTCAAATGGAATCTACACGGAAATCATAACAGTATATAACTGATATAAATTCCCGGATCAAACTAATAATATAAATGGAAAAACGACAAAGCCTTTTAAATTCCATATATAGTGACAACCTTCATTCACAGAAGCTCATCTCGATTATTACCGAATCGAATTCCATCCAGTTCCAATTTAATTAAATTGGAAATCTTTACTTTGGAAAATTCCCATTTAAATCTTAATAAAAGATTTATAAATTCCAAATTATTTCTTCACTGTTAATTGGGTTAAAGAACAAATGTTATTTAAAACATTATTCAAGAAAAATCCATTTCAAATTAATCCCAATTAAATATTAATTAATTGGCAAAATTTCCTAAATATTAATTAAAAGATTTATTCTTTTCCAAATTGGGTTTAAGAATAGCGTTATTAAAGACACCAATCACGACAAACCCAAAATGCAATTTGACATTAAATATAAGGCTCTGAATAGAAATTATATTGGCTTATATTCAGTATCAAATTCTGAAACCAACAAGTATTGTATTGGGAATAATGATACGAATATATCTTCCAAATTCCCTATAACAACATCTGTATAATCACGGAATCCAATATTGAAATATTCCGAAGATAATTTCCATTCAAATCCATTCCAATATATATAAATATATATTGAAAATTCTGGTTATTTTAAAGCCATTTTCAAATCCAATTTATTTATTTCTAAAAATAATTAAATATTATTTTAGTTAATAACTAGTTCATTTTGATAAAAATATATTTTTATCTTTATAAAATTGGAGTTTTTTTCATCAAAAATCTTTCCAAACTATTTATTATGATTTTACATAATTTTTCCATATTTTTAATAATTTTATTATCGCATGTACAGTCGGTTTCCAATAACGGCCACCGAACTGCATACGTAGCGACCTTTTCTGAAATTGATTTGGACATATCTCCAAATCTAACCGTTAGATTCCAAATCTTTTATATTCATTGGAAAGCTCTTTTCGATATGAACCCAGAGATTCCGGTTTTAGGAGAATCCGCCGGTCGGATCTCCCGTAATGTCAATTTGAAGTTAATGGTCGAAATTCGCGAACGGTCGCTGTATGGTGCGTTCTATTCAGGCCATTATATATATATATATATATATATAAAATATATATTATATATATATATATCTTCGATATCCATTTAAAACGTATTTTATAAATCGTTTATTATTTGATTTTAAAATGATTTCAACTTCAATTTCGCTCTTTAATCAAAATTGAAACAATGAATATTTTGATGAATCATACTTACATTAAAAATGTAATTTTTAATGTTACAACATTTTTATTTAAACGATGAATATTTTGATGAATCATACTTACATTAAAAATGAAATTTTTAATATTGAAGTATTTTTATTCAAACTTGAATCTTTTTCACCATTTCTTACGTACAATGAAAATGTAAATTTTTATTGTTAAATCTTTTTATTTCAATCAATGAATACTTTTCATTATTCCTATATTCAACAAAAATGTGAAATTTTTATTGTTTAACCTTTCCATTTCAATCAATGAATATTTTTATTCTTTTCTACATTCAATAAAAATGTGAATTTTTATAGTTCAACTTTTCTATTTCAATCAATGGTCATTTTTCTACTTTACTAACAAATAAATGATTTACATTTTTAATATAGCAAAATATCTTTAATAAATCAATCATACAATAAAAATATAATTTTTATTGTCTAATCTTTTTATTTAACATAATTCTTTTTAATGATTTTATAATACAAACAAAACGTAATTTTCATTGTTTAAGAATTTAATTTTAAAACATTGAATATTTTCAATCATTTCTACCTACACAATAAAAATGTATATTTTTATGGTTGACATATTCTATTTTAAATAATGAATATTTTATTGGTTCATACATTCAATAAAAACGATATTTTTATTATTTAAATATTCTTATTCAACACATGAATATTATTATAAAATATTATTTATTTTCCAAATTGGAATGAGACCCAAACAATTACCATATAATGTTAATTATATGGATTACATACATCGCATGTATACAACAATAATGATAAACAATCATTAAAAATTCATACAACATCCAGAGTGCAATTTACAACTGTGTGAGCATTAAAATAAATAAATAACGCTCATCACAGACTGTCAATCCATCGATTGACATACAACTAAATATTGGAAATAGTGTATGTTAAATATCATCCCAATACCCGTGTGGGGTTTTCAAACAACAATAGTTTATTTATTTGTGCAGTTGGGCGACGTGTAAAATTTATCGTCCCAATCAATATCAGTTAAATGGGTGTACATAAACAAATCGTTCGATTTGTAAATGAATATTATCTTGATTCTCATATACAATAAAAATATGATTTTTATTGTATAAACATATTTTATTAAACATGAACATTTTTCTAAACAAGAACATTTTTCTATACATGGACATTTTTCTATACATGAACATTTTTCTATTAACATTGCTAATCATGACAATTTTTTAATCTAACCTACATACACAATAGAAATGTATATTTTTATTGTTTTAGTTCAAACAATGAAAGTTTTTAATGATATAAAACATAAAATAAAGGTGTGTGTAAGACGCGTACTTTTATGGTATTATAATTAATTTATTTAATTATTTAAAATATGGTTTGGTAATTTAAATAGTTTAAATTAAAATAACTATTGAATATTTAATTAATATAATAATTAAATAATATGTTTAATTCTGAAATAATCCGAATTAGATGAAATGGCAATATTGTGTGAATTGGGCAATTCAAAATATATAATTCAGTTTAAAATTGAATTAGAATAACAAATATATTATTTGATCGACGTTAGAACATATAAATTATAATTTAATTATAATCGAGCCCGTAATGGCGCGACAGTTCGTAATTTGGCGATTTAAACATCAAATGAATGTACATGATTCATTTTAAGCTGGATTTTTGTGAAATAAGAAACGTACGGAGCTGGTGAAGTATATTTTTCTAGTGGAAAGAGAAAAATCGGGATTTCATTGTGTAGATTTTGATTTATGTACAAATCAAATTTTAAAATAGTCGCTATGAAATTCCTTTATAATTTATAACGATATATAAGAGGAATTTCATTATAAATCGAATATCGATTTTATCGGGATTTGAAATATCGAGTTAGAAATTCACATAGGAATACCTGGACCTGTATGATATTCTATTGTGGATGTATACAATAATATTTATTTATAAATATTTAATTTAATTATTTTTAAATATATTTAATAATTAAAAGTGCTTATGTAGAGCTTTAAAAATAGCCAGTTTTGCAAATGACCTCCGTTTTCGACGAAACTAATTTTGTTGGATCCGTAATATTAAATTATTGTTAGATTTCCAGTTTCATGATTTTTAGAGTCAGTGTGTGGCCGTACGGATTTTAAATGTGAAAAACAATCGATAATTTGACGGTTAAAAATACGCTGTGTGAGCAAACGAAGTCGGAATTCGACGAAACCAGTTTCGTTGGGTCTGTAATGTCGAAATATAGCTGCATGTCTATTTTCGTGAATTTTGGATATGGTGTATGGTCATAGGAAATTTTAGAGTGATAAATTGAGGTAATTATCGAGTTTAAATTAATATAAAAATACATGAAGCTTCTTCAACAAGGCAGAAATATCCTATATAATACCCTTAAAAACCCTAAACCTAATTCACTGCTTTTCCACGGTCAACAGCAAGAGCATCGCTGGGTATTCCTCCAGAACCCCTTTCATGATCTTACAAAAACAAAATAAAATCAAATAAAATACCATAAATCCCAAATCAAACATATATGAGATCATAGCGAGAGCTCAACGACATGGGGTAATTTTTAGTGGGTTCGAACTCTTTTGAATTCGCTGAAATTGGTACAGCGGTAAACTAGGGCTCAGGCGAGTAAGGAATTAGAGCAATGATTCTCGAAATCGATGCTAGTTTTGAGTTTGTCGGGAGGAGGAGCTTTGATTGTGATTTTTTGCGGTAGTTTGGGAGATAAAGGTGTCGAACTCTATTATACAGTGCGTCGCACTAGGAACGACGGAGCATGATTTTTGGTATTCGAGTTTTACCATATGGGTATAGGGTGATGCGGATTTTCATGAGAAGAAAAATGGTGGTATTTATTTTAATTCCTGTGGAGTTGTTAAGGTGCGGTTTGGAGTGGAAAAATGGGAAATGGCCATCGGGTTTGCACATGAAGCTCATGGTTTGAAGATAGGGAAGAAGGGTCCAACGCGAGCCGGGTTCAAATGGGGTATGGGCTGTTTTTCAATAGCTAAAGCCCACTATCAAGTTTATTTAAATAAAATGTATATTGATTTAGAATTAATGTAACTTCCTCATACAATATCGAAATTCAGCAAAACAAGATCCGTTGGGATCGTAGGGACGAGGATTTCAAAATGGAATTGACTGGGAGTGAATTGAAGCTCATTACAATTTATTGCAAAGTAAATTGTCCATCAGAATCGAATGATGATTATCGCTATTTAACAATAACTGTCCAATGTGAGTAAAACTCACCAACTCTATCAGTTCACATTTTTATAACGTATATTTAGAACTGATAAACGATGGTTGATTGCAGTGTATTGACTATTTGGTTGAACTGCTAAGTAATTGGTTGAAATTATAGATCTGGTTATATATTTATTAATTGATTCTGTTTAGCAGAATATTTCATAGTGAAATGAAATTGATGTTAATTGTATTGTTTAACTGTAACGACCCGCCTTTTTGCCCGGTTCTTGCCGGTAGTTAAACCAACTTAAACCGTTCAGAAAGACGAATTGTTATGGGTACATACATACATTGAACAAAAATAACAGAACTTTTCATTGAATAAACCAATATTACATCAGAGTTACATGAATATCAGAGTTACAACATAAACGTATACAGTGGAAGAAAGAAAATATACTCTCAGTGGAAGAACCTTATGATACAGCGGAAGCTCCAAACTCTAGCGTTGACTCCGATTCTGGAAGCGCTCTAAATCCTGCTTCAACGATCTATAACTGCAAAACTAAACTACTGGCTGCCCGTGTGGAAATTAATGGGCACCCAGAGTTTAGGAAGGAACAATAAACTCCAGGTCAGTCATGGGACTGGTGTGAGAACATAAAACAGTTGTTTTAGGATTTATTTTAAAGTTGGGAAATTCACCGGACCACGCCGCTAACGCGGAACGGGTTTACTCCATGTGAATGCCCGTGCACATAAATTCGTAATGACTTTTGGAAAATGAGCCTATCATAAGCTCGTCCCACATCACACAATGCAAGCGCACACCAGATGGGCGAGGTTTATCTTATGATAACCAAACATGCTTTCATACGTTAAAATCCTCTTTTCAGTGCCATAATACATATATATAGTGTGGAAACATTTCGCAAATAAATGTATTAATCCTAGACGGCATAATATCCCATACTATTATGTCGCCATATATATATATATATACAATCAAAATCGTATGGCTCGTATTGGAGATTCGGTTTTCCAACTTGATGATTCCTGGCACGAAAGATCAATCAGGGATACAAAACGAAGTGCCTCAACGGCTTTTTCGACCATACGCGGACACCGAATACACATCGTCAGGACAGATCAATGGTTTTCGACCAGACACGGCCCCCCGAACATACCCAACTTCCCCACGTTCATAAGTGGTTTCCCACTGCTGCACAGCTCCATCATCAATTCATATATAAGTATAAACCTAACCGCCAGTTTCTCATCAATCCGGGGTGTGAGGTTTGTCGATGTCACGTCATACCCAAAGCTATGCTTCGATAAGCCATTCTTTGATCATCACTAGCGCGTTTCATAACTTGGGTATGCCACATTGACAATTCACGACATATCACTAATTCCAATCAATGCATACCCTCTAAGTTCATATGACTTAAAGACGAGGATAATATATTGCCACAGATCCGATATACATTAACGGAAATCAGTGCTATGCGGTCAATTTCAATGTCAGGCACACCATCCATGCAAGTCCGTTCTGGGTCTGAACGGAACAACAACCCGAAAATATTTAAATATGTTCAGGTCTCATGTAACTCATACCTCGTATCGGTGGCCTACCTAACCGAGTCATCAATCAACAATCAATCTAAACAAATTCAAATATTCCCGGTCTTCATTCGTCGTTTACCGAGTCTTGAATTGCTTCATAACGTCGTATTATTACTTGGAATGGTTTTCGAACATATACTCGATCCCGGTCTTTCCAAGTAATAAGCGTACTTTAAACAGTAGCTATAGTTTACACAGGCTTCCCAATTCAAATCTCCTCCCAAATGGTTATCAATTCATTTTATGACTCAAGATTTGAATTACGATAAATTTCATACATCTCGTTATCATCTTGTCTCTTCTTGAAATCAAAGATTATACATTCGCTTCAATTTCTTATCTTTAATTCCTTCAAATCAAAGATTTGATTAAATTCCCCAATTACGATACGAATTTCCACCATTCAATCTCATCGGGTTTCAAGGATGATATTATTGAAGATACGATTCACGACAAAACCCAAATCAATCGATATTGAATCATAAATTACACAGAAATTTTATCCACTTATATTCGATATAAATTCTCATAATCAACGAATACTATAAGTGGAATAACGATATAATAATATCTTCCAAATTCCTCAGATAGTATTCATTTACACCATGAAATTTTATATCAAATATCGAAGATTATTTCTATCTAACTTATTTCAATCAGGTGGAGAAACCCATATCTTTAATTAAAAGATTTATTCAATTCTTCGACATTCGATCTGGATAGAAATACCGTCAACTTATATTCAATATAAATTTCCATATCCAACTCATATCATAGGCGGAATAACGGTGAATTACCTCTTAAATTCCTCAGATAATAAGAGTTTTCATCTACCGAATAAATATCGAACATCCGAAGATCTATCTCCAACCATATCCAAATTTAAATTTGGAAAATCCCATTTCAATCCCATATAAGTATTCTTGGAAATTTAATGGTCTTCGAACTATTTTATAAATCATTCTTATAGTCAAATAATAGTTCTTGCTTTAAATTCAAACCAATAATAACATTTGAAAATGTTACCAAAGTGCTGCTGTTAAAATATCCATTTAAATCAGCTAGATTAACACTTTTCCGAAATTCAAATATTCAAATTTTTATTTGCCTTTGAATTTATCATAAATTTCTCCAATTAAATAAACTTGTTTGTTCAATTTCCATTATGATTGCCAACGGCACGTATTTCATATTTGTTTAAATATAACTGGAAAAATCATATGTTGAAAATCGAAAATTTTCTTTCTATTCAAATATTATTATTATTTGAAATCCAATGTGCCTTATTTCAAGTTAAGTCAATTTAAAATAACAAGTCGCAACCATTCGAAGTTGAAAGCGATGTTTACGAGTTATCGCATCATAGTGCGTTCTATTCAAATCAGATAATGATTTAAATATAAATTATTCAAATCCTTTTCAATTTAATTTATATTTTCAAATCATTTGAAAAAAACAATTTCAAAAATATATTTCAAAATCTCATTTCGAATTTAAATTGAAAATAATATTTTATCAAAACTAGTTTCAGAAAGAAAATCGTTATACATAATTCAAATCATTTCCCGATCCTAATTCAATATTTAAAGGTTGATATTTAATTCAAAACTGAAACTTTAAATATTATTTAATAATTAAATATAAAATCGTATATATAGGAAGGAGATTCTAGATCGATCACCCATATATTCCACAACCACAGTGTGTGTGTACAATATCATGCAATGCAAATCATATTTATCCAAATGAACCATACGATCAAATGGATATGAATTCATTCATTACAACAAACATTTAACGGTGCACAAGCGTTACAGACAATAACGCTTACTAGTGTTAAGTGTATTATCTAATTCATGCACAACCATTCAACATCAGCATCCATCACACAATCATCATCAACTAATTATAATTAAATTTAAGCTAATTATAATTAACTAATTTAAATAAATAAATTAAATTAGAAGTTCTCACCAGTCGAGCTTCAAAATCATCATTACCAGAGCGAACAGATCGATGAATACTGCCACCTCTACTCGTTCTGCTCTCAGTCCATTCTTATCAGCAACTGGTGATTTTTCTGCTGATTTTTATATTGAAATTATATTAATAATGATCTTCGTTGTATTTATATATAAACAACGACTTTTATTATAAATTTTTACTAAATTTTCCTTAGCTAAAATTATCAATAAAATATATCATTGTGTTCCACTTTCCGATATGGTTTTAACGCCTCTGACGGCGAGCGAAACGGATTTAAAATGAGTAACTTAGAGATGTTTAAAGTCTTAAGTTAAATAACTTATATATAAGAAGAATAAACCATACCAACACTCTTTCCGGCCCAAAGCCCAATAGCGCAAGGCCTCGGCCCACTTCCTTACTTCATCTTCCTCTCCTCCTCTTTCACGCCTGGAACGCCATTTGCCGTGCACGCTCGTGCACATGCACCCATCCATTCCTCCACCGTTCTCGAATCCGAAGCCATGCGCGCATCTTTCTCACCTCCTCTACACCTTGCACCAACTCGCCAAGCTTCAACTTCCTCGCATCAAAATCCGAGCCCATGCCGACGCAAGGAAAATCCGCACGCTCCAGGTACAGGTATCGACACTTTTCGCCGTCGAATCCCACCAAACTACACCGAATCAAAGGTCTCTCCTCCCTCATCATCCCGCCAAGCTTCATTTCTTCTATCATCACCCGATTCTCCGATTAAACTCAACCCTAGATTTGAACATCTCAAATCGTCGACACGGAATCGAACCAAACTTGCACCAAAAATACTTCATCCTCCCCTGATCACGATGGCGCTGACGGCGTGGTCTAATTCTTCCTGGTTTGGGAGAAAAGATTTTCCAAAGTTTCCTTCATCATTTTCAATTTCACTGAAAATCAGTGATTACTCTTTCGTTTGATGGTGAAATCCGGATCAGTTAATTTCTAAAAATCATAGACAATGATCCGAACAATTCCACGTTTATCAATTTGGCTAGAATTTAGAGGATTAGGAGACTTGGATTTTTGAGTAGAAGAGGACATTATTCCTTTACTGTAAGTTTTAAAAGAGAATGAAGAAGAAGAGAAGTACGACGGAAGAGGGATTGTATCAGGAATGAAAATGTGGCTCTTCTTACCTAGAGTGGTTTCAAGGTTATTTAGGTCATTTGCTACAAGGACACATGGCTCACCTAGGCAACTCAACTACATGCATTTTTACACATAGGAGAACACATGTCTCCTCCACAAAATGAACAACATGCATATTTGCCAAAATTGCATATTTATTTATTTAAATAAAATAAATTTTAGTAATACTCTTGCAACATTCATGAATGTAACCAAATTCCAATACTTACATATCATTCAAAGTTTATCAAAATGTTTATCACTTATTAATATTTCCAAAATATTCATCAAATATATTTATATATATACTTTACCAAAATTCATAAATGGTTAAAATAGAAAATTATCAATCCTTAATTTATAGAATTTATAAACACCGTTATAATTTATTTAAGTAATAAAAAAAATCATTCTTGTAAAATTTTTGAAAATAACTTATCCTTTACAAAATTCATATTTCACAAATCGATATTATCAAAACGGAAAATATAATTACTTACATAAATCTTATAAATAAAATATAACCTAAAAATAAGTTTTCTTATACAAAAATCATATTAATAAAACAAATGTCTTAAAATTATATTCAAACCTTAAAAAAAAAATTATATTCAGAAAAATCCAAATATATATAAATAAAAATCCAAATAAATCTTAGTAAAAATTCTGGGATGTTACATTCACCCCCCCCCCCCCCTTAGAAACTTTTCGTCCTCGAAAAGGAAGTCGTGTAAATTTAAACTCCTTCACAAAATTTAAATTTCAACTTCTCTCTCAACATATCAGAAATGTAATGGTCAGAATCACGACTCATATCATTCTCAGGGTACTTTATCTAGCTCTCACTAAAGGTAGAAACTAAGGAACTTCTATGATCTTGTGATTACTAGGGACGTCACCGGTCTTGTTTTTAATCAAAATTTCTGAGTTAGACTCAGAGCCGCTACCATTACCACTAAGGAGGAACTAGGACAGATACTGTCTAGTGCTTAAAGGTCTACGACTCAAAGAAAATTTTAAAGTTTGACAATTATCTTTCTAACTTAATCTTATGAAACCCATGATTTCTCACCAATTCTAAGACCAAGTGCTTAAATTAGAAATTTAAATCTAAATCCACAAACAATCCTTTCCCTAATCATTCAATTATCCTGCAAAATACCATCTTAGCTAAATTTAATATTTGAAATTCTATTGCACTCAATACAAATCAAGTTCAATTTAGAGATAATTCAAATACTGGTTTCAATC
This sequence comes from Allium sativum, assembly GCA_030737875.1. Taxonomy (NCBI): domain Eukaryota; kingdom Viridiplantae; phylum Streptophyta; class Magnoliopsida; order Asparagales; family Amaryllidaceae; genus Allium; species Allium sativum. The sequence continues at coordinate 412,179,694 of CM060913.1, read as the reverse complement.
CAAGTTAATTCACTTGTCCATGATAGAGTATCCATGATACTGGTTTTCAAAATACTGGTTTCAACCCATGATAGAGTCATGGACAAAAGGGAAGAATTCAAAGATAAAGCTGAACAGTAAAACGACAATTCGAGATGATATTCAAAGGATGACAATGGTTCGAGCAAAACCCAACGACAAAGGAAGAGATAGAATTTTATTTCGAAATACTCATTCTATTGCAAATTATTATTCCAATTGTTTCCAATCTCGTATTAACCCATTTATAAGTTAAATTTATACTCATTTAATATTTATAGTTAAGTTATCATCTTCACCAAATCGAATAACACTTTTCCAAAAATCCACTTTAAATTCAAAGTATATATAACTCTTTCCATTCTTGTTTAAATATCAAATCGTGTTTAGAAAATTTTCCTTACTCAACTAGCCAGAAAAAAAATCTCTTGAACAGTTTTATTAAAATACCATCACGCTTCCTCTGCGCATTCTGATTATGTGTACACAGGTTCAAGCTAGGGTAGTTTCAAATATTTATCTTAACATTTTCAGAACTCACTTCTTCACATTTAATATTTCAAAGATCCAAATTTTTCTACTTTGAAGTTTGTTACGATTTAGATTAATTTTTTTTTAAACTCTTTCTTAAGTCAAGTCAAAATCATTTCTTTAAACAAATTCTTAACTTAAGTCTAAATCATCTTCAGATTCCTTAAGGGGTGGTATTGATATAATTTCTTGATGAATTTTCACACTTACGTGTTCTTTCTAATTCTCAAGTATAGTTTACTTCTACAATATCCCCTTTTTAGTTATACTCAAAATAGTTGATTTTGCATCTACATTATATTCTTTTAATAAATCGAAATGGCTCAAGTATTCCTCGACGTCTTAATCGAAACCATGCAGTCATCCCACTTTCGAAACCCGAAAATAAAAATATGTAATGTCGCGATCATCAACAGAATTATCCTCAAGCGACTAGAGTGTGACCCTACATCTACCTAGTATATATTGGACTTCGCATATACGTTGATCAGACGTATATTCAAAATCCTTATATACTCGATAGTCCAATTGTGACGTCGAATAAAACACTCGAAATCCTTAACTTCAATTATATTTCAAAATAATAGTCATCTTCAAAATGATTACCTAGTTTCAAAATAATTTATAGAGATTTCAAAATACACTCTCTCAACGGGATATTCCAAAATCTCATTCTAGGGCATTTCTAACCCTATCTCTAATGAGATAATATAACTCTGAGGAGTCCTATTCTTTTGTCCAAATATGTACGTACCCAATAGCTTTGTATAACCAAAGCTCTGATACCAACTGTAACGACCCGCCTTTTTGCCCGGTTCTTGCCGGTAATTAAACCAACTTAAACCGTTCAGAAAGACGAATTGTTATGGGTACATACATACATTGAACAAAAATAACAGAACTTTTCATTGAATAAACCAATATTACATCAGAGTTACATGAATATCAGAGTTACAACATAAACGTTTACAGCGGAAGAAAGAAAATATACTCTCAGCGGAAGAACCTTATGATACAGCGGAAGCTCCAAACTCTAGCGTTGACTCCGATTCTGGAAGCGCTCTAAATCCTGCTTCAACGATCTATAACTGCAAAACTAAACTACTGGCTGCCCGTGTGGAAATTAATGGGCACCCAGAGTTTAGGAAGGAACAATAAACTCCAGGTCAGTCATGGGACTGGTGTGAGAACATAAAACAGTTGTTTTAGGATTTATTTTAAAGTTGGGAAATTCACCGGACCACGCCGCTAACGCGGAACGGGTTTACTCCATGTGAATGCCCGTGCACATAAATTCGTAATGACTTTTGGAAAACGAGCCTATCATAAGCTCGTCCCACATCACACAATGCAAGCGCACACCAGATGGGCGAGGTTTATCTTATGATAACCAAACATGCTTTCATACGTTAAAATCCTCTTTTCAGTGCCATAATACATATATATAGTGTGGAAACATTTCGCAAATAAATGTATTAATCCTAGACGGCATAATATCCCATACTATTATGTCGCCATATATATATATACAATCAAAATCGTATGGCTCGTATTGGAGATTCGGTTTTCCAACTTGATGATTCCTGGCACGAAAGATCAATCAGGGATACAAAACGAAGTGCCTCAACGGCTTTTTCGACCATACGCGGACACCGAATACACATCGTCAGGACAGATCAACGGTTTTCGACCAGACACGGCCCCCCGAACATACCCAACTTCCCCACGTTCATAAGTGGTTTCCCACTGCTGCACAGCTCCATCATCAATTCATATATAAGTATAAACCTAACCGCCAGTTTCTCATCAATCCGGGGTGTGAGGTTTGTCGATGTCACGTCATACCCAAAGCTATGCTTCGATAAGCCATTCTTTGATCATCACTAGCGCGTTTCATAACTTGGGTATGCCACATTGACAATTCATGACATATCACTGATTCCAATCAATGCATACCCTCTAAGTTCATATGACTTAGAGACGAGGATAATATATTGCCACAGATCCGATATACATTAACGGAAATCAGTGCTATGCGGTCAATTTCAATGTCAGGCACACCATCCATGCAAGTCCGTTCTGGGTCTGAACGGAACAATAACCCGAAAATATTTAAATATGTTCAGGTCTCATGTAACTCATACCTCGTATCGGTGGCCTACCTAACCGAGTCATCAATCAACAATCAATCTAAACAAATTCAAATATTCCCGGTCTTCATTCGTCGTTTACCGAGTCTTGAATTGCTTCATAACGTCGTATTATTACTTGGAATGGTTTTCGAACATATACTCGATCCCGGTCTTTCCAAGTAATAAGCGTACTTTAAACAGTAGCTATAGTTTACACAGGCTTCCCAATTCAAATCTCCTCCCAAATGGTTATCAATTCATTTTATGACTCAAGATTTGAATTACGATAAATTTCATACATCTCGTTATCATCTTGTCTCTTCTTGAAATCAAAGATTATACATTCGCTTCAATTTCTTATCTTTAATTCCTTCAAATCAAAGATTTGATTAAATTCCCCAATTACGATACGAATTTCCACCATTCAATCTCATCGGGTTTCAAGGATGATATTATTGAAGATACGATTCACGACAAAACCCAAATCAATCGATATTGACTCATAAATTACACAGAAATTTTATCCACTTATATTCGATATAAATTCTCATAATCAACGAATACTATAAGTGGAATAACGATATAATAATATCTTCCAAATTCCTCAGATAGTATTCATTTACACCATGAAATTTTATATCAAATATCGAAGATTATTTCTATCTAACTTATTTCAATCAGGTGGAGAAACCCATATCTTTAATTAAAAGATTTGTTCAATTCTTCGACATTCGATCTGGATAGAAATACCGTCAACTTATATTCAATATAAATTTCCATATCCAACTCATATCATAGGCGGAATAACGGTGAATTACCTCTTAAATTCCTCAGATAATAAGAGTTTTCATCTACCGAATAAATATCGAACATCCGAAGATCTATCTCCAACCATATCCAAATTTAAATTTGGAAAATCCCATTTCAATCCCATATAAGTATTCTTGGAAATTTAATGGTCTTCGAACTATTTTATAAATCATTCTTATAGTCAAATAATAGTTCTTGCTTTAAATTCAAACCAATAATAACATTTGAAAATGTTACCAAAGTGCTGCTGTTAAAATATCCATTTAAATCAGCTAGATTAACACTTTTCCGAAATTCAAATATTCAAATTTCTATTCGCCTTTGAATTTATCATAAATTTCTCCAATTAAATAAACTTGTTTGTTCAATTTCCATTATGATTGCCAACGGCACGTATTTCATATTTGTTTAAATATAACTGGAAAAATCATATGTTGAAAATCGAAAATTTTCTTTCTATTCAAATATTATTATTATTTGAAATCCAATGTGCCTTATTTCAAGTTAAGTCAATTTAAAATAACAAGTCGCAACCATTCGAAGTTGAAAGCGATGTTTACGAGTTATCGCATCATAGTGCGTTCTATTCAAATCAGATAATGATTTAAATATAAATTATTCAAATCCTTTTCAATTTAATTTATATTTTCAAATCATTTGAAAAAAACAATTTCAAAAATATATTTCAAAATCTCATTTCGAATTTAAATTGAAAATAATATTTTATCAAAACTAGTTTCAGAAAGAAAATCGTTATACATAATTCAAATCATTTCCCGATCCTAATTCAATATTTAAAGGTTGATATTTAATTCAAAACTGAAACTTTAAATATTATTTAATAATTAAATATAAAATCGTATATATAGGAAGGAGATTCTAGATCGATCACCCATATATTCCACAACCACGGTGTGTGTGTACAATATCATGCAATGCAAATCATATTTATCCAAATGAACCATACGATCAAATGGATATGAATTCATTCATTACAACAAACATTTAACGGTGCACAAGCGTTACAGACAATAACGCTTACTAGTGTTAAGTGTATTATCTAATTCATGCACAACCATTCAACATCAGCATCCATCACACAATCATCATCAACTAATTATAATTAAATTTAAGCTAATTATAATTAACTAATTTAAATAAATAAATTAAATTAGAAGTTCTCACCAGTCGAGCTTCAAAATCATCATTACCAGAGCGAACAGATCGATGAATACTGCCACCTCTACTCGTTCTGCTCTCAGTCCATTCTTATCAGCAACTGGTGATTTTTCTACTGATTTTTATATTGAAATTATATTAATAATGATCTTCGTTGTATTTATATATAAACAACGACTTTTATTATAAATTTTTACTAAATTTTCCTTAACTAAAATTATCAATAAAATATATCATTGTGTTCCACTTTCCGATATGGTTTTAACGCCTCTGACGGCGAGCGAAACGGATTTAAAATGAGTAACTTAGAGATGTTTAAAGTCTTAAGTTAAATAACTTATATATAAGAAGAATAAACCATACCAACACTCTTTCCGGCCCAAAGCCCAATAGCGCAAGGCCTCGGCCCACTTCCTTACTTCATCTTCCTCTCCTCTTCTTTCACGCCTGGAACGCCATTTGCCGTGCACGCTCGTGCACATGCACCCATCCATTCCTCCACCGTTCTCGAATCCGAAGCCATGCGCGCATCTCTCTCACCTCCTCTACACCTTGCACCAACTCGCCAAGCTTCAACTTCCTCGCATCAAAATCCGAGCCCATGCCGACGCAAGGAAAATCCGCACGCTCCAGGTACAGGTATCGACACTTTTCGTCGTCGAATCCCACCAAACTACACCGAATCAAAGGTCTCTCCTCCCTCATCATCCCGCCAAGCTTCATTTCTTCTATCATCACCCGATTCTCCGATTAAACTCAACCCTAGATTTGAACATCTCAAATCGTCGACACGGAATCGAACCAAACTTGCACCAAAAATACTTCATCCTCCCCTGATCACGATGGCGCTGACGGCGCGGTCTAATTCTTCCTGGTTTGGGAGAAAAGATTTTCCAAAGTTTCCTTCATCATTTTCAATTTCACTGAAAATCAGTGATTACTCTTTCGTTTGATGGTGAAATCCGGATCAGTTAATTTCTAAAAATCATAGACAATGATTCGAACAATTCCACGTTTATCAATTTGGCTAGAATTTAGAGGATTAGGAGACTTGGATTTTTGAGTGGAAGAGGACATTATTTCTTTACTGTAAGTTTTAAAAGAGAATGAAGAAGAAGAGAAGTACGACGGAAGAGGGATTGTATCTGGAATGAAAATGTGGCTCTTCTTACCTAGAGTGGTTTCAAGGTTATTTAGGTCATTTGCTACAAGGACACATGGCTCACCTAGGCAACTTAACTACATGCATTTTTACACATAGGAGAACACATGTCTCCTCCACAAAATGAACAACATGCATATTTGCCAAAATTGCATATTTATTTATTTAAATAAAATAAATTTTAGTAATACTCTTGCAACATTCATGAATGTAACCAAATTCCAATACTTACATATCATTCAAAGTTTATCAAAATGTTTATCACTTATTAATATTTCCAAAATATTCATTAAATATATTTATATATATACTTTACCAAAATTCATAAATGGTTAAAATAGAAAATTATCAATCCTTAATTTATAGAATTTATAAACACCGTTATAATTTATTTAAGTAATAAAAAAAATCATTCTTGTAAAATTTTTGAAAATAACTTATCCTTTACAAAATTCATATTTCACAAATCGATATTATCAAAACGGAAAATATAATTACTTACATAAATCTTATAAATAAAATATAACCTAAAAATAAGTTTTCTTATACAAAAATCATATTAATAAAACAAATGTCTTAAAATTATATTCAAACCTTAAAAAAAAATTATATTCAGAAAAATCCAAATATATATAAATAAAAATCCAAATAAATCTTAGTAAAAATTATGGGATGTTACATTAACATCTGTGGATGCAGGGAAACAAGTCGGAGGAATCCAACTGGAATCCTCAAAATTTATTTTACTTTTTTTCATATATTGAAATATATGATGTGATATACAATCTGTTGTTGATTATGTGTGTTTGATAATATTGATCATTGTTATAGGATATTTAAATTACCATAAGAAATACTGGAATGTAAAAATAGAATTTTTAAAGTGTATTTAAAAAGAGAAATATTTGTAAAACATTTACAAATAAAATAGAAAGAGAGATATTTGTATAACATTTACAAATAAAATAGAAAGAGAAATATTTGTAAAACATTTACATATAGAATTAAAAAGGAAATATTTGTGAAACAAATAGAATAGAAAAGGAGATAGTTGGAAAATAAATATGATATTATAAAAGGAAATATTATTGGAAAATAAATATGATATTATAAAAGAAAATATTTATGGGAATAAATATGATTAAATAGAAAGAGGGAATATTTGTAAAATAAATAGATTTTAAAAGGGAAAATACTTGAAAAATGAATAAAATTGTATAAAAAGAGAATTTTACATTTGAACGGTTTAGACCCGTGCTTCGCACACGGGTATAACATGATATGGATTTAAAGAAAAGATTTTAAATAGAATCTGTTCTAACCGATAATCTGAGAAGATTAATTTATAAATAATATTTTTATAAATTAAATAAAATATTTATCATTGGATAAATGGAATATATAAGTCAGGACTTATATAGAGAAGTAAGAATCCATTTCAACATCGATATTTGAAACTGAATATGGACGAAGAGTGAATCGAATATTACTTATTTGAAAGGGAGTTAATCAAATAGGGTAAATTGACAAGAGTTATTCGATTAGAGTAAATTGAATAGAGTTAATCGATTAGAGTTAAATTGAATTAGAGTCATTCGAACAGAGTTAATCGATTAGAGTTAAATCGAATTAGAGTTTTTCAAATAGAGTTAATCGATTAGAGTTAAATCGAATTAGAGTTTTTCAAATAGAGTTAATCGATTAGATTTAAATCGAATTAGAGTTATTCAAATAGAGTTAATTGATTAGAGTTTATTCAAAAGGAGTTATCGATTATTAGTTTATTAGAAAGGAGTTATTGAATATTAGTTTATTCGAAAGGAGTTATCGAATATTAGTTTATCCGAAAGGAGTTATCGAATATTAGTTTATTCGACAGGAGTTATCGAATATTAGTTTATTCGAAAGGAGTTATCGAATATAGTTATTCGAATAGAGTTAAAGGAGTTAATCGAATATAATTTATTCGAATATAGTTAAAGGAGTAAATCGAATATAGTTTATTCGAAAGGAGTTAATTGATAGGAGTTAATTGATAAGAGTTAATTGATTTGAGTTAATCCAATAGAGTTAATTGAGTAGAGTTAATCCAATAGAGTCAATCGATTAGGGTTAATCAGATAGAGTTAATCCATTAGGGTTAATCAATTAGAGTTAATAGAATAGAGTTAATCAAATAGAGTTAACAAAATAGAGTTAATCAAATAGAGTTAATCCATTAGAGTTAATCAAATAGTGTTAATTGAATAGAGTTAATCGAATATGGCTATTCGAAGAGAGATTGTCGAATATAGTTTATTCGAAGGAAAGAGTTAAAAATATAGATTTATTCAAAAGAGAGTTACGTAAGGAAGTTTGTTAAAGGTTTAAAAGGTGAACCTTGTCTGTTTCGAAGTTAGAAATGTTGTTCAGTTATGGTCTGAGAGGTAGTTATACCCCAACTTGATTGGCTTCGTTTTTTAACTAAGGGATGGTTAAGGTTCGGTAGGGAAGGTTGGTTAAGGGAATCTAGTTAATAAGTGTAATGAGTTGAGTTAGCGTAGCGATGTTTTATTTAAACATCTGTTAAATATAATGAAGGAGATTTGGAAAAGTTTTCCAAATAAGAATCAGAAATGTTTTCTAATATAGTAACTGAGAAATAAGAGTAATTAGGGAAATGTTTTCCAGTGAGTAATAACGTATATTTTCTAAATTTAGAAAATAAGAATTTACGAATATATGGAAAACAGGAATAGGGAAATGGATAATTGGGTAACAAATTAAATTAAAGAGAATCAATGTTGATTTAATGATTTGCTCGGTAAGATTTCCATTTGGAAATAATATCGTTGTTTGCACACGTGTTTTTCTTTAATAGTTAACTCACCGACTATCGGGGTTTTTTACCATTTTTCCGTCGTCAATATGGAGAGACTGGGATCAGATTCATTATCTGAAAACTACTCTGTATGGACGTTAGCGTTGCGATCAAATATGACGAAGATAATTGAAGACGGAGTTATGCAAGGGCTGCCCTGTTTACAGAATAGTGCCTTCGGTTTGTCCAGTCCCAGGACGACCTATATGGAAGAATGTCTGACAGAGTATATTCATTTGATCGCGTAAGTTGATCCCCTCAAAGTATTTACGTTTGGTGGTGGTGGAATTCGTTTCTCTTAGTTGTATAACCGTTGTATTTTTGGGAAAATCAAATTTTGATTTTGCGGGTATGACGATATGACATTCAAAGTGAATAAATATGTGATCTATCAGAGATAAGCGTGGCCTCTAGCCTCATAACCGGGAAATGACAAAAAACGGGCAGGCAGCATGGCCATGTGGGAGTTTCTAAACACTCAAATACGATGGGTCGACACGATATACGAGCTCTGTGGCGTGACTCAGTAGAGATGGAGTTAGCAATACCCTAGATTGAGTTGAGCGTATATATACGAGCATGTATTTTTTATTTGGTATTAAAATGTTTTATATTGTGGAGATTTATTGGTTGAGTTGTTTACGGGTTCTGATCGATCGGTTTGATCCACTGTATCAGTAGGAGTTTCTAAACACTCGAATACGATGGGTCGACACGATATGTTTTAAAAAGAGGATAAATGGAAATAATTTTACCCAAAGTATATTTTGATATAGAGAAAATATATATATTGGAAATATAGTATATTGGATGTGCTGGTTAATTATAATTGAAATGGTTATATAAATAACCAATTAGAATTGTCTAATATAAAAGCAGATGAATTAAATCTGAATTTAAATCAAAAATGTAATAAAAACCCTGGAGATTTGGAAAGGTGTTTGTAAATTGATTTGGATTAAGTATATGAAAATTTCAAAATCCTGGGAGATTTTAAATTGTTTTACAAGCACTATGAATGGTATTTTGAAATGTGTTTCAAAATAGAAGTGTTTAGAAATGGTTTTGAAAAGTGATACAGTATTGAACTCACTTTGATCACTAGGAAATAACTCTAATGATGTTGGCAACATCCTCAGTGTTCATTTTCAAGTTCTAAGTGACAGATTACTACCAAAGATATTGATTTCGAATTGTTTTGGCAAAACAAGTTGTTTTGAATCCTAAAATAAAGATAATTGATTTTTGAAAAGCTAAGCTGTTTAAAAACTCCCAGGAAGAGATTGTTTGAATTAAAAACAAATTGAAATTGAAATGTGTGAAAGCGAATTGGGATCGAGTTGAAACAGTTAAGTGAAAATCGTATTGAAATAGAATGGTAACAAATAGAATTGGACTGGATTAGAGATAATCTGGAATAGAAATGAATTGTTGAGTAAGAATTTTGAATTGAGATTGGAATTGGGATTTGAATGGAATTTGACTTTGGTTTAAACAAATAATTGTGTTGAGGATGAACTGATTGCAGTTTGATTAGGATGACATTGGTATATGTTGAATTGGTAACAGATGTAAAGGATATAATGATATGCCCGACAAAAAGGTACAAGTTTATATTTCTATTGGATATGAGATTTATGAGCCGAATTGGCAAGCCGCTTGACTGTTTGATTTTCTTTTGGGTTGGAGAAGGCCTAGAGAGTTGCGAGTTGTAGTTTTACCGATTGAGCCGTACAAAGGAGGTGCTGGCGAAATTTTTCAGAAATTTAAGGAGTTAGAAAAAATTTTAGGATTTTTGAAAATTTTCGTTGATAAGAATTAATTAATATTTCAGTTGAAATAAATTGGTTCAGTTGAGACTGAATTTAAAGAAGTGAACAAATAAGTTCTAACCAGTCAATAGGGTTTGTTTTCTACCTTAGCAATTTTGAGGACGAAATTATTTTAAGGGGGGAAGAATGTAACGACCCGTACTTTTACGATATTATAATTAATTTATTTAATTATTTAAAATATGGTTTGGTAATTTTAATAGTTTAAATTAAAATAACTATTAAATATTTAATTAATATAGTAATTAAATAATATATTAAATTTTGAAATAATCATAATTAGCTGAAATGGCAATATTTGTGAACTGGGCAATTCAAAATATATAATTCAGTTTAAAATTGAATTAGAATAACGAATAAATAATTTGATCGACCTTAGAACATATAAATTGTAATTTAATTATAATCGAGCATGAAATGGCGCGGTAGTTCGTAATTTGGCGATTTGAACTTCAACTGGATGTACAGGATTCGTTTTAAGCCGGATTTCTATGAAACAAGAAACGTACAGAGCTGGTGAAGTATATATTTCTAGTGGAAAGAGAAAAATCGGGATTTCATTGTGTAGATTTTGATTTATATCCAAATAAAATTTTAAAATAATCGCTATGGAATTCCTTTATAATTTATAATGATATATAAGAGGAATTTCATTATAAATCGAATATCGATTTTATTGGGATTTGAAACATCGAGTTAGAAATTCATATAGGAATATCTGGACCTATATGATATTCTATTGTGGATATATATGATAATATTTATTTATAAATATTTAATTTAATTATTTTTTAATATATTTAATAATTAAAAGTATTTATTTAGAGCTTTAAAAATAGCCAGTTTTGCAAACGACCTCCTTTTTCGATGAAACTAATTTCGTTGGATCCGTAATATTAAATTATGTTAGATTTCTATTTTCATGATTTTTAGAGTCTTTGTGTGGCCGTACGGATTTTAAATGTGAAAAACAGTCGATAATTTGACAGTTAAAAATACGCTGTGTGAGCAAACGAAGTCAGAATTTGATGAAACCAGATTCGTTGGGTCCGTAATGTCGAAATATAGTTGCATGTCTATTTTCGTGATTTTTGGATATCGTGTGTGCTCATAGGAATTTTTAGAGTGATAAATTGAGGTAATTATCGAGTTTAAATTAATATAAAAATACATGAAGCCTCTTCAGCAAGCTAGAAATATCCTATATAATACCCTTAAAAAATCTGAAAACTAATTCACTACTTTTCCAAGGTCAACAGCAAGAGCGCCGCTAGGCATTCCTCCGAAATCCCTTTCATGATCTTTCAAAAACAAATAAAATACCGTAAATCCCAAATCAAACATATATGAGATCCTGGGGAGATGCTCATCGACATGGGGTAATTTTTAGTAGGTTCGAACTCTTTTGAATTCGCTGAAATTGGTACAGCGGTAAACTAGGGCTCAGGCGAGTAAGAAATTGGAGCAATGATTCTCGAATTCGATGCTAGTATTGAGCTCGTCGGGAGGAGGAGCTTTGATTGTGATTTTTTTGAGGTAGTTTGGGAGATAAAGGTGTCGATCTCTATTATACGGTGCGCCGCATGTGGGAACGACGTATAGGCTGTTTTTAAATAGCTAAAGCCCACTATAAAGTTTATTTAAGTTTTATTTAAGTAAAATGTATATTAATTTATAATTAACGTAACTTCCTCATATGATATCGAAATTCAGCAAATTAAGATCCCTTAGGATCGTAGGGACGAGGAATACAAAATGGAACTGACTGGGAGTTTGAATTGGAGCTCATTACAATTTATTGCAAAATAAATCATCCGGTAGAATCAAACGGCGATTATCGTTATTTAACGATAACTTTCCAATGTGAGTAAAACTCACCAACTCTATCAGTTCATATTTTTATAACGTATATTTACACTGATAAGTGATGATTGATTGTTGTGTATTGATTGTTTAGTTGAACTGCTAAGTAATTGGTTGAAATTATAGATCTGGTTATATATATATATATAAATGTATATATATAAATTGATTCTGTTTAGCAGAATATTTCATAGTGAAATGAAATGGATGTTAATTGTATTGTTTAACATCTGTGGATGCAAGGAAATAGGTCAAAGGAATCCAACTGGATTCCTCAACATTTATTTTACTTTTTTTTCATATATTGAAATATATGATGTGATATATAATCTGTTGTTGATTATGTGTGTTCGATGATATTGATCATTGTTATAAGGTATGTAAATTACCATAAGAAATACTGGAATGTAAAAGGAGAATTTTTAAAGTGTATTTAGAAAGAGAAATATTTGTAAAACATTTACAAATAAAATATAAAGAGAAATATTTGTAAAACAATTACAAATAGAATTAAAAAGGAAATATTTGTGAAACAAATAGAATAGAAAAGGAGATAGTTGGAAAATAAATATGATATTATAAAAGGAAATATTATTGGAAAATAAATATGATATTATAAAAGAAAATATTTATGGCAATAAATATGATAAAATAGAAAGGGGAAATATTTGTAAAATAAATAGATTTTAAAAGGGAAAATACTTGAAAAATGATAAAATTGTATAAAAAGAGAATTTTACATTTGAAAGGTTTAGACCCGTGCTTCGCACACAGGTATAACATGATATGGATTTAAAGCAAAGATTTTAAATAGAATCTGTTCTAACTGATAGTCTGAGAAGATTAATTTATAAATAATAATTTTATAAATTAAATAAAATATTTATCATTGGAAAAATGGAATATATACGTCAGGACTTATATGGAGAAGTAAGAATCCATTTCAACATCGATATTGGAAACTGAATATAGACGAAGAGTGAATCGAATATTACTTATTCGAAAGGGAGTTAATCAAATAGGGTAAATTGACAAGAGTTATTCGATTAGAGTAAATTGAATAGATTTAATCAATTAGAGTTAAATAGAACTAGAGTTATTCAAATAGAGTTAATCGATCAGAGTTAAATCGAATTAGAGTTTTTCAAATAGCGTTGATCGATTAGAGTTAAAACGAATTAGAGTTTTTCAAATAGAGTTAATCGATTAGAGTTAAATCGAATTAGAGTTATTCAAATAGAGTTAATCGATTAGAGTTAAATCGAATTAGAGTTAATCAAATAGAGTTAATCAAATAGAGTTAGTCAAATAGAGTTAGTCAAATAGAGCTAATCGATAGAGCTAATCGATTAGAGTTAATCAAATAGAGTTAGTCAAATAGAGTAAATTGAAATAGAGTTATTTGAATAGAGTTAATCGAATATAGTCTATTCAGAGAAAGGGTTATCGAATATAGTTATTCGAAGAAGAGAATTAACCGAATATAGTTATTCAAAGAGAGATTACTGAATATTAGTTGTTCGAAAGGAGCTATCGAATATTAGTTTATTCGAAAGGAGTTATCAAATATTAGTTTATTTGAAAGGAGTTATCGACTATTAGTTTATTCAAAAGGAGTTATCGAATATTAGTTTATTCGAAAGGAGTTATCGAATATGGTTATTCGAATAGAGTTAAAGGAGTTAATCGAATATAATTTATTCGAACAGAGTTAAAGGAGTAAATTGAATATAGTTTATTCGAAAGGAGTTTATTGATAGGAGTTAATTGATTAGAGTCAATCCAATAGAGTTATTCAATTAGAGTTAATCCAATAGAGTTAATCAATTAGGGTTAATCAAATAGAGTTAATCCATTAGGGTCAATCAAATAGAGTTAATCCAATAGAGTTAATCAAATAGATTTAATAGAATAGAGTTAATCAAATAGAGCTAACTGATAAGAGTTAATCGACTAAAGTTAATCGAATAGTGTTAACTGAATAGAGTTAATCGGATATGGCTATTCGAAGAGAGATTATCGAATATAGTTTATTCGAAGGAAAAAGTTATCGAATAGAGATTCATTCGAAAGAGAGTTACGTAAGGAAGTTTGTTAAAGATTTAAAAGGTCAACCTTGTCTATTTCGAAGTTAGAAATGTTTTTCAGTTAAGGTCTGAGAGGTAGTTATAACCCAACTTGATTGGCTTCGTTTTAACTAAGGGATGGTTAAGGTTCGGTAGGGAAGGTTGGTTAAGGGAATCTAGTTAATAAGTGTAATGAGTTGAGTTAGCATAGCGATGTTTTATTTAAACATCTGTTAAATCCAATGAAGGAGCTTTAGAAAAGTTTTCCAAATAAGAATCAGAAATGTTTTCTAATATAGAAACTAAGAAATAAGAGTAAATAGGGAAATGTTTTCCAATGAGTAATAACGTATATTTTCTAAATTTAGAAAATAAGAATTTACGAATATATGGAAAACAGGAATAGGGAAATGGATGATTGGGTAACAAATTAAATTAAATAGAATCAATGTTGATTTGATGATTTGCTCGGTAAGATTTCCATTTGGAAATAATATCATTGTTTGCACACGTGTTTTTCTTTGAGTGTTAACTCACTGACTATCGGAGTTTTTGACCATTTTTTCGTCGTTAATACGGAGAGACCGGGATCAGATTCATTATCTGAAAACCACTCTGTATGGACGTTAGCGTTGCGATCAAATATGATGAAGATAATTGAAGATGGGGTTATGCTAGGGCTGTCCTATTTACAGAACAGTGCCTTCGGTTTGTCTAGTCCCAGGACGACCTATATGGAAGAATGTCTGACAGAGTATATTCAGTAGATCGCGTAAGTTGATCTCTTCAAACGTATTTACATTTGGTGGCGGAGGAATCCGTTTCCCTTTGTTGTATACCCGTTGTATTTTTGGGAAAATCAATTTGTGATTTGGCGGGTATGACGATGTGACATTCAAAGTAAATAAATGGGTGATCTGTCAGAGATAAGCGTGGCCTCTATCCTCACAACCGGGAAATGATAAAAATCGGGCAGGCAGCATGGCTATGTGGGTTGCTTCCATTAGGGTGTTGATTGACACTGAAAAGTGTTTATTTTATTACTCTTATGCTTTATCTTTTGTAAATAAATAAATGATACTTTGGTTACTTTTGCATGTTTTTACAGGATGTCAAGAAATGCCTTCTTCAATTCAAATCAAAGGCCAACTACAAGAAAGAGCTACTTCCTCACATCAAATTCATTTCAATTGCAAAAGAAGTAGTAGCTCACTGGTAAAGGCATAGGAATTGGTGCTGGGAGACCTGAGTTCGAACCCCGTCAAGCTCACTTTTTGCCAAAGAAACGGAGCGCGTTCACACTGGCCCTTTGCTTTGAGAAATATCTGGATTAGTGTTATGTTATATATATACATACACATATTCATGTGTATGTATTTATGATGTGCACCAATTAACATCTCAGCAATAGCCATATTCTCATCATGGAAGTAAATTCAAATCATTCAATTTCAATTAGAAGAATTTCTGATTGAATTGTTGCCAAGAAGAAAAACCAATTTTGAAGATTTTATCTTATATTGCCTTCGGAGTCTGATAAGCGTCCTTGTTTGGAAGAATTAATTAGATGCAATCTTCTATCAATCAAGCCACATGGGAAAATTGAAAGATATGGAAAATATTTACCATGATATGCCCAGATTTTCTCCAATCAGGTAGTCAAGGAAGGCAAGAAATATTCATGAATGAGGAGGGCCATTTATTCATAGACCTAGTTAGGGTTTTCCCCTTCTCATCTATAAATATGTGATTGTAACCATTGTAAAAATCATCTCATAATTCTGTACTCTCTTTTAGTTTTAATAAAATTTTCTTGTTCTAGTTATTTACTTTTCTTTTAAAACAATTTGTGTATCTACACGATTAGATTCGGTAGAACACATATTGTTATTGTCTTTGTTACTGCATACTAGTGTTCACTGTTTGATTAGTTTCAACAGCAACTCTACTTTTAATTCTCTGTTATTGTTCCAGTTATTATTTACTTTTGTTGTTTTTGCTAGTACTTGTTATTTTCTTTCCTGTTGTTGAATTGATATACGTCTGATTAGATTCAGATTTGTAGCAGTTTCAATAACATTATTTCAACAACATTGAAAACAACCCCCAAAGTTCTATCTAACTCGCCTAAGAATAAATAGATAATAATTTTTAACTTTCCTCCCTGTGTTCGACCTGTATGCTACACGCCTGTATGCTTGCAGAATTTATTACGAATGTCGCGCTTTTCTAATTCATAGACTAGCGTCGATCAGGTGTATTATCACCTATCTAGAGATATTCATTTCATTCTTTAATCTATTCGATGATGTCTATTCGGGAAACGATTGCTGATCCCAACCGTTGGTGATATACATTTGATACACTCAAGCGAAATGAGTGTTCGGTCATGTGTGGTTGGGTTGCAAGATGTTCTTGTTGAACCCAGTGTATTCCTCTCTAGAGGTACACTATCGGAAGGTGACTCCATACCTTGTCATAGTTGGCAATCCATTATCTAATAAGTGCTCGTGGTTTTGATTATATACTATATATGTAGAACGTGAGATGAAAGCGTTCTGCTAGATGATTATTATATGGTGGTTAATAGACACTATTATAATATCAATGAGTTTTGATATAAAGATTATTGTTTCTTTCAAAATGAATTGAAAGTTAAATCAAATTGATTTGGATTCTCATAAGGGAAAAACCCGTTCCGTTATACTGCGTAGTCTTATGAGATATCTTGTATTTGCTAAAACTGTTTTAAATTGTTTTACTCACACCAGTCTGACTGACCATGAGTTTGTTTTGTTTTGTTTTCCCTAAACTCTTGGGTGCTAAATTTCGTACGGGCAGTCAAGTAGTCAGGATTTTCAGATATACTTGGAGAGCTTGGAGCAGGAGGCTTCAGGATTATATAGATTGTTATTTCCGCTGTATTGTAAGTGTTATACTCTAATAATGGTATTGTATACAGATACTGTTTTATTTCAATGTTATGCTTTGAAATATATTTATTCGTTCCGCTATGAGATTCATGTTTACTCTGATGTTGTATGTTCTTCTTCTTCTTCTATTCTAAGTTTCTATCTTATCTATTCTCACCCTCTGTTTTCTTTCTATTAGTTTTCTGGTTTCCAGTGTAATTTGGGTTGGACTTATGTTATTTGGTCAGCTCAAATTGTACCGGAATTTCAGGACACTACAGTGTGATTTTTATTGTAAAAAAATCCTTATCTTTTAAACACGAATATTTTATTTTATTTATTTACTAACATGATAAAGATGACACTTTTATCAACAAAACATATATTAATAAATAATTCCTTTATTCTACATTACCATGATAAAGATGACATTTTTCTCAACAAAACATATATTAATAAATAATTCTTTTATTCTAAACTAATATGATAAAGGTGACATTTTTGTCAAATAAACATATGATTAACATATAATTATCTTATTATAAACTAATATGTTAAAAGGGACATTTTTATCAAATAAATCATATGATTAACAAATAATGCTTTTTTTTCTAAACTAATATGTTGAATTGGACATTTTTGTTATGTTAACATTTAATACAATAAAAATGAAGTTTTTATTATTAAAATATTTTATTCTCAATTTCATGATAATTTTTAAATCTATAGTATATATAAATAATTTTATATATGCAACCATATCAATCATTCAAAATCCAAATCACAATCCAAACAAACAATCAACTGGTTTGTACAATTAATGGCGTCGGGTGCCTACATCCTGGTATAAATTTAACTGAAAAAAAATTAGGGTGAAAAGAGTTCTCACAGTGGTCAGTTTTGAAATCGTTGAACAGCGATTATTTTAATAAAATTAAACCGGTGTTTAATTTTATTAAAAATCCAAATGGTTTCTGTTTTAGATCTGATCTGCTCCTTGTTTTAGTGTTCTCCAAGACGGCTCCAACGCATTTCATTTTGTGAAATTTTGATAACATTTGGCATAAATATAGCAGTTTAAAGTTAATCACATTTTGAAATAATTTAAATATAATTAATTAAATAATTACACTTTTTAATTACGTTTAACACAAAAGTGTTACCGTCTGTTTTACTTCTTCTTCATCGTCACTATACTAGAACCACTCAACCCGACATCGACTTCATTTCCTGATTGCCGCTGCTTCCACAGAATGCTGAACGTCATCTAACACTCCACTTCGACTCGCACATGCAACAATCATCCACCGCCGCAGGTGGCGGCCAACTCAGCCCTGTGGCGGCGCCGGAAAACACCCGTGAAGTCTCCGTCTTTGAGCTCCAAGATCGAACTGCTCAGGCGATTTCAGTTCATCAAATCCGTATGGAATCGATGATCAAACAAAGCCCTTCGATTATTGTTTTGAAACTGGAGTTTATATCGATGGGGATTGAGAGGAAGGAAGGATTTAAAATCGGAGCTTTAGGGCAATTGATCTTTGAATGGCGGCTGCATGTATTTTGAAGAGAGGGTTAGGGTTAGCACGATTCTCAAGGGATATTTATTATAGATTTTATTATATTTTTTTCTATTTAATTTATTTAATTCCCATAATTCTTATTTATTGATACGAACTCCAATCCGAACCCAACGACTGTCGCACCTAGCTAAATTCCCTATAATAGCCAAATATGCTTGGTACGCAAAAAATTTCTTTTATTATTACTATAAGTGCATAGTGTAGAAATCAATTTCGAAAGTAAATGTAACAATCATAGACGGCATGAGTGCCATATCCCATTACGTCTCCATATATAGGTTTACAATTAAAACTATAAAGCTTGTATTAGAAAGTTCGGTTTCCATCATGATGGCTCCTGATTCGAAAGATCTATCGCGTAGTGCAATACTCCACGGCTTACGTCCCAGCTAGAGAAAACACCGTAATGCACATCTGCACTTTTGGGAAATCAAGTATCACCGCGGCTTACGTCCCAGCGAGAGAAACCACAGCTTATTCTATCCCTATATGGGTATCGAGGGAAATGCCTTATCCCTCACCTTGGTCGACCGGACCCATACTAATGTCGAAAGCATACTGATCTGACCATCAGTTCACCATCATACCGGGGTGTGTGGCTCGCGAATTCACGCTACACAAAGTTATGCTAAATAAATCTGTGCTTTGATCATCATCCAAAAGGCTCTACTTTTCAACAAAAGCCTCGATCCATGCATCTTAGCATGCCACATTGTCAATCCATACCATACCATAGATTTCTGCCAATATATAACCTTTGAGCTCATACGTCTCAAAGAAGGGTGTTAAGCAAGAGAATAAATTCTCCTCCACCAAACAGATATATATTAGCAGAGATCAACGAATAAATCATAAAAGAAATACGACGTCAGACATAACATCCATTTACAAGTCCGTTCTAGGTCAGACCGAAACCGCATGCACCTTATTCCTCGTCTCATATGTCCAATACGGGAGAGAGTCCCTCGCAAATACGAACAATCAACAAGTACGTCCGAACGGCTACCACTGTAGCCCCTTCAAGGTAGCTACTCCAATCATAGGCATCAGTAGCAACTCATCCACTCGATGTGAAGATCGTCGGTCTTGCACCATCTTCAATCTTTTCGACTGTTATTCGTCGTATTCATTATTCAGAATGGATTAAACCCGTTCTTTCCAAATAACTCGCGTAATTTATAATCAGGTGCTATAAAAACACATCTGACGCCTTATTCCAATTCAGAATATTCTTTTAATAAAATATTTACATTTTAGGGGAAGGTTCCCATTAATTTTATCAAAGATAAATCCTTTTAAATTTATTCTTTTTAGTCTTAAAAAAATCATTACTTAGTGATTATTTGAATTTAACAAATTAATCTTATCTTTAACTGGTTAAAGAACTAATGTCATTTTAAAAACATAGTTCACGATAAACCCAAAATCATCTTCCCTCAAATGGAATCTACATGGAAATCATAACAGTATATAACTGATATGAATTCCTGTATCAGACTAATAATATAAATGGAATAACGACAAAGCCTTTTAAATTCCATATATAGTAACAGCCTTAATTCACAGAAGCTCATCTCGATTATTACCAAATCGAATTCCATTCAATTCCAACTTAATTAAATTGGAAAGCTTTACTTAGGAAAATTCCCATTTAAATCTTAATAAAAGATTTATAAATTCCAAATTATTTCTTCAATGTTAATTGGGTTAAAGAACAAATGTTATTTAAAACGTTGTTCACGAAAAACCCAAAATCCAATTTCAATTCAATCCCAATTAAATATTAATTAATTGGTAAAATTTCCTAAATCTTAATTAAAAGATTTATTCTTTTCTTAACTGGGTTTAAGAACAGTGTTATTAAAGTCACCATTCACGACAAACCCAAAATGCAATTGGACATTAAATATAAGGCTCTGAATAGAAATTATATCGACTTATATTCAATATCAAATTCTGAAACCAACAAATATTGTATTGAGAATAGCGATATAAATATATTCCAAAATCCCTATAACAACATCTGTATTATCATGGAATCCAATATCGAAATATTGCAAAGATATTTTTCATTCAAATCCATTCCAATATATATAAACATATATTGGAAAATTCTGGTTATTTAAAAACCATTTTCAAATCCAATTTATTTATTTAAAAAAATAATTAAATTATTATTTTAGTTAATAACTAGTTTATTTTGATAAAAATATATTTTTTCTTTATAAAATTGGATTTTTTTCATCAAAAATCTTTCCAAACCATTTATTATGATTTTACATAATTTTTCCATATTTTTAATAATTTTATTATCCCCCGTACAGTCGGTTTCCAATAACGGCCACCGAACTGCATCCATAGCGACCTTTTCTAAAATAGATTTAGACATATATCCAAATCTAGTCGTTAGATTTCAAATCTTTTATATTCATTGGAAAGCTCTTTTCGATACGAACTCAACGGTTCTGGTTTTAGGAGAATCCGACTGTCGGATCTCCCGTAATGTCAATTTAAAGTTAATGGTCGAAATTCACGAACAGTCGTTGCGCGACGCGTTCTTTTTAGGCCATTACATATACCTAATATATATATTATATTACGTCGATTTCCATTTAAAACGTATTTTATAAATCGCTTATTATTTCATTTTAAAATGATTTCAACTTCAATTTCACTCTTTAATCAAAACTGAATATTCTTACCCAAATAACGAATATT
Organism: Allium sativum; assembly: GCA_030737875.1. Taxonomy (NCBI): domain Eukaryota; kingdom Viridiplantae; phylum Streptophyta; class Magnoliopsida; order Asparagales; family Amaryllidaceae; genus Allium; species Allium sativum. The sequence continues at coordinate 412,158,031 of CM060913.1, read as the reverse complement.
TTGATGAATAATACTTACATTAAAAATGTAATTTTAGTGTTACAACATTTTTATTTAAATGATGAATATTTTGATGAATCATACTTACATTAAAAATGAAATTTTTAATATTGAAATATTTTTATTCTAATTAGTATATTTTACACCATTTCTTATTGTTAGACCCAAAAGTGGTTCTAACACCCAAATTGATTACAAACAAGATGAAATGAGATAAAAATAAAAATGAACACGCAGGATTTATAGTGGTTCGGCGAAGAAATGCCTACGTCCACTTATCTTTTACTATATTCAATGATTCAGTTGCAAATACAATGTAAGATTCACTCAATTCCGCTCACAACTCACTTATGTTCACTCAATTGACTAAGACAAAAAATGAAAAATGATTTGGATTCTCCGGGAGTAATGGAGTTCGGATTATGGAGGTGGTTGAATTCTCCAAGTACTGAAAAAAAGGTCCTTCTCTTTGACTCCAGACGGGGTATTTATAGGTGTGAATTTGCTTGAATCTTGATCCGGGTCGGGGCCACATGTCGTCCATCCCACTATCTTCGGGTTCGGATGAATTATTATGTTGACAACGCATCAAAGGAATGGACGTTACGAGTAGGAACTGGTCACAACCGGTCCGGATATCCAGGCGCTTTTGTAGGAGAATAACATGGAACATGGACTCGGTTCGGAGACGCACAGACAAGGGGTTCGGATCGGGATATCCGATCCGAACCGGATTGGCTTGGATGCAACGTTCTCTCCTTCTCTAATCTGCTCCGCTCCGATCCATTTTCGTGGCAACAGGTGGCTTTCCGATCCAATTGAAATCATGTTGCCTTCCGATCCGATTAGATATACCTTACCAATTTCCTCAGCAGCAGTTCACCGATCCGAACAGAAAGCTCTATCCGACCCGAACCGATATGTTGCTCTGACCCGACCCGAACAACTGCAGCTATCCAATCTAGATTGTAGTGTCTTCTCCGATCCGAACCGAAGTCTTCCAATTAAAAATGCCCTTCAATGTCTGGTTTCTTGACTTTGTGTTGCCTAGTTCACAAAGTAGGCTAACATTTTGCCCCCTCAAAGGATGCTTCTGTTGTATACGAAGCGTGCTTTGATGTCGTTTGAATGCTAGTCCTTGAATCAGAACAGTCAAAAAGTCACTTCTGTTCGTTTGTGAAGATGCGTTGCTTCATGTAGACATGTCTCTTATCGCTTATATATATGTCGTGAAATACTTGATTCATTTTCTTCATTTTTGAGTCAAGTCCAGAAGTTCTTCTCGACATATAGTATTCTTCTCAGGTATGTTCTTTCCTAGTTTTTCTTTTAAATCCAATTCGAATGCTAGAGGAATGCACAAATTTCTACCCGGTTCGGTGTCCGACTCGAGCACCTTTTCTTCCTGTTTCGCTTCGCACTGGGTTGATGGGCCGGAAGATGTGGGCTGGCTTGGACTCGGTCCGAATGGAGTAAAATACGGGGAATACAAAGAGCCATCTCACGTCTTATATAAACTCAACCACCCAAACTCTTCTACCTTTTTTACTCCCACAATTCTTGTTCTCCCAGCTTTATACCGAAACCCTATTTCCTAAAAAATCCAAAAACTCCAAAACTTCTCGTTTCAACCTTCGAATAAAACATCTAGGTATTTTAAATCTCCGATTATTTATGTAATAACTAATTTCAGCTAGAATTTGCGGTTAAATCGAGCGATTGGAGTGTGGTGTTTGTTGAACTCCGACGCCTGGATCTCCTCCACCGTTTGTCATCGTCGTTGATGGCGTCTTCGCCGTCTCGAGGTAGCAACGGGGGTCATTGGGATCCAGCATTAAACATTCAAGCACATAAACGCTTAACTTCATTTGGGTCTAGTGAAATTTGAAGACGAGAAAGGGGAGAATAGGAACTGGGTTCGGTTCGGGTAAGGAAGTGCTGAAGCAGCGGAGGGGAGGACAAGTTCATATGTTAGGATCGGGTCGGAATGAAATGCGATGTGGAGAAAGCCATGCTTGCCCGACCAGGTCGGATTGGAGGAAAAGATAGAGAAAGGAAAAGGACGTATGGATCCTTTTGTTTGCTGAACCACTCCGAATGCTTATTCCGATCCGGTTTTAAACTGCCAAATATGAATGTCTTCTCCGAACCAAACAATACACAGACCCGAGCCGATCCCAGCTATATGCACATCCGATCCGAACCCAACAATAAGCACACCCTACCCGAACTGAATGATATGCATATTCCAACTCAAAGCACAAGACTTTATCCAACCAGGGTTAATCAATGCTTGACATAATCTTCAACTTAATGAACAGTTAGGGTAGTGCCTTATGAACGTAAACGATCATCAAGATTTATTCTGAACATCGCCGCTCTGTTAGAACTTCGCATTATGCTTTTAAGTGTTTTTCTTCTCATGTTTTGCGCACACCACACACACTTTAGCTCACACATATGCACAGGGGGACATGGGCTAATTTACTCTAATCCGTGCTATTGCTTCTTCAATAGTTCTATGACAATGAGGCCCAGACGCTCTTCCCGTCTAGCTGAGAGAAAAGAAGCCCCGGAAACTTCTAACAAAATCACTCTTGAGGATATATCTTCTTCGTCTGATCCAGAATGGGACAGTGAGGGTCCAGACTACGGGGTTGGAGATCGAGAAAGCAACGAGGCGTCTTCGGAAAACGAGGTTTCTCTGGGTTTTGAGGAGGAAGGAGGGATCAGTGACGATCGAGCCCCTGACGAATTTGAATCTGCCATTATATTGGAATCACCTCCAGATTCCGTAGAATCGACAATCGACAACGATCCACTTGTTCGAATTTGCTTAAAGTATGGAATAATGAAAAGGGACACCCTAGTGCCCTCACGTTCTGACCGTCCCCACAACCCTCCAGAAGGATATATGACGGTCACTCGATTGATGTGCATGGTTGGTGCCATTCCTCCATTCTCTCCATTCATTGTTGATTTTTTAAGACAAATGCGGATTGCCCCCATGCAATTGCATCCCAATTCATATGCCTATCTGCACACCTTGTACATAGCATATCGGGAAATCTTAGGCATAGAGCTCACATTCGATGACGTTCACTTTTTCTATAATTTCAAGCATCGGACTCGAGAAACTCCATCCTTCTGCTACTTTGAATCAGTTCCAAAAAGGAAGATAATCTCTGCACCATTTAGCAGTAAAGCTGGAGATTCCAAACTAGAATGGTTCTATGTGAAGCAACAGCCTGGATGCGCCAGGAGATGGACAAAATCAAGTAAAGCGTTGATTTTCTAAATCCGGACTCTATACACTTAAATCATCACCCTGACCTGTTTTCCTTTTTGTTTGCAGTCGACAATCCCAAACAGATATCAGATCAGGTGTTCTTTGATCGGATGCACCGACTTCTTAATGGCGATAAAAAATTCTTGACTATCGACGAGGTCCTTAACGATGAATACCTCCACTTTCATGGGCTGCTATCCGTTTTTCGTAGCATTGGTCATGGGACGGTCCCTTACGCATACATTCCTCCAGTGGAGATAGTTCCAGAGACAGGAGAAGGCTCGGGAATTCCTACAGTGCCTCTTCAAACTTCGCCTTCTCCATCTTCCACACAAGATGATGAATTGGCTAATCTGGCCGAAAAGCATTGTGAAGGGTATATTGCCCCCGAGGAAACTACCTCTCTAGACAAGTCAAAATCCTCCCAAGAGTCGCCACTTCATGCTTCCAAAGGGGATGTTCCTAGCACTGATGAGCACATATTTCAGGGTTTGGGGGATCTCCCCTTACCTGAGACTATATATACTTCGGAGGATTTCAGGAAGGATCCTTTAGTCTTCACCTCTTCTGAAGAAACCACTCCTGCTAAGGCCAAAGAGCCTGCCCGCACTAGTCTAGCTTCAGACTCGGGTTGGTTGGGGGGAAACACACCACTTAGGATACACTTTACACCACAGCATTAGCATTCATTGCACTTCTTTCTCCATGAATCCATTAATTCTAAACTTCGTTTATTTTATCGTGCAGGTACAATGTCTCGATCCTACTACGATATAAGAAAACTCCATCGTAGCATGTCCAATCCTCCTCAGGATGTCGAATACGATCGCCGGGATGATCGTGGTAGGGAGGAGAGAAGGCCTTATGATCCCTATCGTTCTCGACCCTCACGCTCCCGCTCACCAGTTCGATCGGAACAAGAGAAATATAAGAGCTATCAAAGCCGCAGGGAGGAGGACAGACCACCTTCTAAAGACTCCACTTCCTTCCATGAAAAGCGGAGTAGAGAGAGAACTCCTCCAAAAGAAACCGGGTCTCGAAGTAAGTACAAGGTCCCTGCCACTAAACGACCTAGGACGGACAAAGAGACTACTGAATTCTCTTCTCATAGGGACACCGAATTATCAGTTCCCGCTCCTTCCCCACTAGATGCGGGAACTGCAGTCAAGCTGGCATATTTAGAGGAGCAATTTCCCGAGCACTACTTCGAGACTTTGACTTTTCTACCTACCCTTGAACCTATTTCTTCTAATTGGGCAGATGAGGCCAAAGCAAAGATTGATTTGGTGGAAAAACAATATACCGAGATGTTCAAGTATTCACGCAATCTTTCTAGAATCATCCGCACTCTAATCACAAATACCAATTCAATGCAAAAGACCGTAGAGGAGGACGCTAAGGCTTTAAAAGCTCTAGGAAAAGATTTAGAAGACACTCAAGCTCAGCTAGCTGTCGCTCAAAGGGACGCTTCTAACTTCAAACAACAATTCGAGGACATGCAAAAGCGTTATCATGACTTGCTTGAGTCTCATACTCAGGAGCGTTCTGAACTAAAAAAGCAAGCTGACGAGGCCAAGTCAGAAGCTGCTAAGACACGCCTTGCTTATGCTGAGCTTGAACGAAAAAATGCCGAGTTAGCAAAGAGGAGTGCTGAATTAGAAAAGAAGAATGCTGACTTGGCTTCAAAGTTGTTGGAGGCAGAGAATAGGGCTGCTCTGGCCGAGGGCAATGTGGAGTGTGCTATTAAATCTGCGGAGGAAGCCCGCAAGCAACTATCAGAGGCGGAGGCTGATATTCAGGGCTTCGGCGAGCTAATGATTGAATTCTTCGCACACATTATTCGTCGTCGAAAAATTTCTTGGATCGAGGACTATCCATCCACTCTGGTTCAAGTATGGAATCAAATCGTTGAGTGGGAAAAAGAAGAACTTAAGGTCGATTCCCTTGATGAAGATAAACTGATGGAGAAATACTTGAGAGATGATGAACCGGAGCGTCTAGCTGAAGGGCGCCGCCTCATTGCTGAGGCCATGGAAGAAGAGAGACGGAAGTCTAAACAAAAAACCATTCTCAAAGCTGGTTCCTCTTCTTCTGCCCCTGCAACCTCCGAAGTAGAAGGGTATGATCCCGAAAATCCGGGAATTCCTCGAACAACCCTGCTATCCCCTATTCCTGAACTAACCCCAGAGGTAGCGGTCACCCCCGCTGATAAGTCTTCGGAAGGTATCGCTATCTTTTCTCCTCAATTTGCCAAAGCTATTTCTATCTTTCGCCACGTGATTGAACAATCGATGAGAGACCCTTTGTTTTCGCCTGAGTTGATAACCGTTGCTTCTCATTCTGTAGGTGTTGAATCATCCGAAAAGACAGATGTAGCTCAAGGAGCTGTCGCTGGGACAAAGCCCGCTGATAGGGCCAAAGAAGGGGAAGACAAGGCTGCTTCTATAGACTTGGGGGAAGGAAGTGAGCCAACTAAGGTCACCACTCCCCATGATGAAGAAATGATAGCAGCTTTAAAGGACGACGGAGGAGACGGGGGGCATGAAGAGGAACCGGAAGTTGCAATAACTGGGGAGTCGAAAAGCGCTGATGACGTTACCTTGGCTGCCATGAAGGCTGATCAAGACAGGCGCTTGCAATTAAAGGCCGAAGAACTAGACCCTGAGGTCCTCAAGCCCCTCGCAGTTGTGGATGCGGGATCAAGGTTAGTTGTTAAGCTCTCAACTAGATCTATTACAGAAGAACTTGCTAAAAAATCTTCTCTTGATTCCAGTGCCCCGCCCTCCGGGAAGAAGTCTACTGGCTCCAGTACCGCATCTTCAGGGAAAAAGAAATCAAAACGAATCTTGACTGAAGCCGAGAAGGAAGCAAAGGATGCGGAGAAAGCCGCCAAGAAATCCAAGGCTCATTCCAAATCTAAATAGTGGATTGCCCTGTATCTTTTTAGCATCTTTGTGAACCAATAATTGCTGCTACAAAAGCAGCTCCTGCACTTTCTTTTTTAGCTATCTCCCTGTACAAATTCATTCATTTGTAAATAAAAATAATTCACTTTTTGCAATGTTTATTTGTTAGTAGTTCTGTACTTATATAAAAATGCATGTCTATAGTTATGAAACGAAGTTGTGGAGGGGGGAAATATGTGTATGCATACGTGTCCCCGGTTAACTCCCACGAATTATTTAATATGCTTAACCAAGCAATCTGAATGCTCCCAATTCTCTGACGGGATAGCACTTCCTGTGTCGTCAGTACCTGTCGTTTTTTCTGGCATTTCTTTTATACTCTTTCTCTTTCTCTTGAGAGTTAGAGTTCGAGCTTAGTCATCTATTCATTCCCCGGTCTTTCAACGGGGAAAGAGTTCTTTTTCAGCGCTCAGTCGGAGGCGCTTTTATACTCTCTCTCTCTCTGGAGAGTTAGAGTTACGAGAAGAATCTCTTTTTCAGCGCTCAGTCGGAGACGCTTTTATACTCTCTCTCTCTCTGGAGAGTTAGAGTTACGAGAAGAATCTCTTTTTCAGCGCTCAGTCTGAGACGCTTTTATACTCTCTCTCTCTCTGGAGAGTTAGAGTTACGAATGTCGTTTTCTCATTCTTTTATGTCTTATTTGCCTTCAACCTTTTTAAGCTGTGAGTTATCCTGTATCTTATAATCACAACAGAATAACTGATAGATGTATATACGTAATGCATAAAAGTAAATAACACACAATATTTTTATAGTGGTTCAGCTAAGTCGTAGCCTACATCCACTTTATAGTCCTTTATTCATATCGTCAGATTTTCCCAAGGCAAGTCGTGCCTTATTACAGAGTTCACAGGAAAAATAACAAAAAGTACAGCATTTCTAATCCAAATATCGCATTAAGTGTTGGGCATTCCATGCTCGAGGGACTTCTTCGCCATCTACAGTCGTTAACTTGAAGGTTCCTTTTTCAAGTTTCCGTTGGATGACAAAGGGTCCTTCCCATTTTGGGCCGAGGTGAGGAAGGGATGGAAAAACTCTCTTTAGCACCAAATCTCCTGGTTCAAAAGTTCTGAGGCGAACTTTTTTGTCATAATAGCATGCCATCAGACGTCGATGTCTTGCTGCACGCAAATCTGCTTCGTCCCTTTTCTCTTCGACTTCATCAAGAGACTCAAGTAAGAGCACCCGATTCGTCATCGGGTCATAATATGTCACCCTGTGGGAAGGAACTTCCAGTTCAACTGGAATTACTGCTTCTGAGCCAAAGGAGAGAGAGAAAGGGGTATGACCGGTGGCTGTCTTAAATGTTGTTCGATATGCCCACAAAGCTAGGGGCAATTCGTCAACCCATCTTGCCTTTGCACGCTCTAACCGTTTCTTGAGGATGGATTTTATAACTTTGTTTATTGCCTCTACTTGTCCATTCGATTGCGGATAGGCAACTGCAGTATATCGCTTGTCTATCTTATACTTCTGACAGAAATTTCTGAATTCAGTACTATCAAACTGGGTTCCGTTGTCAGTTATGATCGTCCTTGGAATCCCGAACCGGCATATAATATTTCTGGCCACAAAACTTATCACCTTTCTTGTTGTGATCTTGGTCAAGGGCTCAGCTTCCACCCACTTCGTAAAATAGTCCACGGCCACTATTGCATACTTAGCTCCTCCTTTAGCAATCGGTAAAACTCCAATGATATCAATTCCCCACGTGGCAAATGGCCAAGGACTCACCATTGATTTAAGTTGGGTCGACGGTGCCCTGGGGATTTTGGCGAATCTCTGGCACTTATCGCAGCGTCGTGAATAATCAGCTGCATCTTTATTGATCGTAGGCCAGAAGTATCCGTACCGCAATATTTTCTTTGCTAAAGTTTGACCTCCTGTATGATCTCCACACTCACCTTCGTGTACTTCTCTTAGTACACGCTTGATGTCGTCGTGTGCGATACATCGTAACAGGGGCATAGAAAATCCTTGCCGATAGAGAGTATTATCTTGTATGACATATCTGGTAGCTTTGCGAACTATAGCTCTTTTCTCACTCTTCTTTGATGGGAGTGTCCCATTCTTGAGGAAATTCTTAATTGGAGTCATCCACGACTCCTTCTCTGGTTCTGCTTCAAAGGTGAATTCAATTTCCATTGACTCAAAGCTTGGCGACTCCAACGTTTCAATTGGAATTATTTCAGTCTCCTCTGGATTGTCGGAACTAGCCAGCTTTGCTAGTCTATCCGCTTTCTGGTTTTCAATTCTGGGAATATGTGTTATGTTGTACCGATCTAAGCTATTCAATAGCTCTTTCACTTTCTTGAGGTAGGCGATAAGTCGAGGTCCTCGAGCCACGAATTCCTCTCGCACTTGACAAACAACAATTTTAGAGTCACAAAATATGTCTATCATTTTTACTCCGAGGTCTTTAGCAAGCTTCAGCCCGGCGATCAGGGCTTCATATTCTGAGTCATTGTTAGTTGCCGAAAATTCTAATCGCAGGGCGTAATATAACGACCGTCCCTCGGGAGTGACTAAGACAATTCCAGCTCCGGACCTTCGGTCATTCTTGGCTCCATCTGTATATAGTTTCCACGGATTCATCTTTAGTTCGTCCTCGGATTTAACCACTCTGTCATTGATTATTTCCTCCTATGGAATGGTGAATTCCGCAATAAAGTCTGCTAGAGCTTGCCCCCTGATTGACTTTCGTGGTTGAAAATTCAAATCAAACTGACTTAGTTCTATGTTCCATTTGATCAACCTTCCCGAGGCTTCGGGCCTCTGTAACACCTGCCTTAAAGGCTGGTCGGTGTATATGGTTATTGGATGGGCTTGGAAATAGTGACGAAGTTTTCGGGATGCGATCAGGAGGCTGTAAGCAAGCTTCTCAATTTTTGGGTAGTTGCGCTCTGCCGCTGCTAATTTCTTACTTACATAATACACCGGCCTTTGTACTTTGTCTTCTTCTCGAACCAGGGCTGTGCTGACAGCGTGAGCCGAGACTGCCAAGTAAACAAATAATTCTTCGTGATCTACGGGCTTTGATAAAATCGGTGGTTTCTCTAGCATTTCCAACAGATTTTGAAAGGCCTCAACACAATCCGGAGTCCACTGGAAGTTCTTCTTTCCCCTTTTTATCAAATCAAAAAACAGAACACATTTATTTGTGGCTTTGGAGATGAATCTACTCAGCGCCGCTACTTTCCCTGCAAGACTTTGGACGTCTTTAATTCTCTTTGGTTCTTCGATGTTTCTAATCGCTGCTATCTGGCTAGGGTTGATTTCAATTCCTCGGGAACTCACAATGAAGCCAAGGAACTTTCCCGATGCCACTCCAAATGAGCATTTCAGAGGATTCAATTTCATCCGGTACTTTCGCAGGATACCAAACATTTCCGCCAAGTCTTGCGTATGGCTGGAGGAATGCTTTGATTTGACAAGCATATCATCCACATAAACTTCCATAGTTTTTCCTATTTGATTATAAAACATTCTGTTCACCAAGCGCTGATAAGTAGCTCCAGCGTTTTTCAATCCGAATGGCATTACAACATAACAATATAACCCCAAATTCGTAATGAAGCTCGTATGTTCTTGGTCTGGTACGTGCATAGGAATTTGGTTGTATCCAGAATATGCGTCCATGAAAGAGAGAAGTTCATTACCTGCTGTCGAGTCTACAAACTGGTCAATCCTGGGAAGTGGGAAACTATCTTTCGGGCAAGCTTTATTTAAATCTGAAAAGTCAATGCAAGTCCGCCACTTTCCGTTTGGCTTCTTTACTAAGACGGGATTCGATATCCAGTCGGGATATGTCGAATCTCGAATAAATCCATTCTGCTTCAACTTCTCTACTTCCTCTTTGAGAGCAGCCGACCTCTCTGGGCCCAGCATGCGTCTCTTTTGCTTCACAGGCGGATGCTTCGGATTTACATTCAATTTGTGACTTAAAATGGATGGTGATATCCCACACATGTCAGCATGGGTCCAGGCGAACACGTCTATGTTTGCCTTCAAGAAGTCCGTTAGTTCTTTAGCTCGACATGGATCCAATTGAGAACCAATCTTCAAAACTTTTGTCGGATCAGTTTTATCAATGGGAATTTCCACTGTCGCTTCGTTAGGAGTTGCATTCTTAGCCTCTGGTTCCTCGTCTTTTCTGGGATCCAGGTCTTCAGGCGTTCCTTTGGGCAACTCCCTCGGGGTCAATCTCTCTAATTGCTATGCCGAGTCCCCCTTTGAGGGAGACGAGGCATCCTTACTCTCAACATTAAATCCTTTCATCAACATCTTTAATTCGGCCACGTAGCAGGCCCGTCCAGAAACTTGATCCCCTCTCATTACTCCAGTTCCGGCTTCGGTTGGGAACTTAAGTAACAAACACCAAGGGGCGATACAAACTCTGAATTCAGCAAGAGCAGGCCTCCCCAAAAATGCATTATAAGGTGAATCTACGTCCAGTACTACGAACTGGAGCATCCGCACTCTTCTACGTTCTCCTTGCCCCAGGGTCACGGGCAATTCTATATATCCCATGGGAGCTGTCGACGCCCCGTTGAAGCCTCTGATCCATCCTTCACAAGGCTTCAGATCTTCGGACTCAAGCTTCATCTGATCAAACGACTTCTTGAACAAAATATTAACGGAACTTCCGTTGTCTACTAATACCTTATGGACCAAGGTCGGCCCAATGGTGGTAGTAATAACCAACGGATCATTGGTGGGTGATTGTATCCCAGTATTGTCTCGGCTTCGAAATACCACGTCGTCAAACATGGTCTTCTGTTGTTTTATGGGGGCGACATCTTCCAAATCATCACCTTCATTCACGTCTAGATGCTTGGCAGCATTCACATATTGTTCCATTGACCTAAAACTTCGGATTGCCGGTTGAGGTCCGCCTACTATGGAGTTGATGACCATTCCTTTACCTTTCTGCTGCGCTGTAGGCTTGGGAGCAGGTAGGATCTGTTTTGGAGCCTGCTCTCCTTGCCCCCTGTCCCTCGGGGCAACCTTGTACTCATCCAACTTTCCTTCACGCAGCAGCTTCTCAATCACATCCCTCAAATGCCGACATTCATTGGTCGAATGCCCATGAGTTCCGTGAAACAAGAAAAATTTCCCTGTCGCCATTTCTTTCTCGGTCGAATCACGAGGTGGCGGTCTTTTGTACTGCAACACATTGTACGTATCCAGGTAAATATTTTCCAGGGTGTCGTTCAATGGTGTATAATTCTCGTAGTTCTGGAACCGGGGTCTTTTGTTAGGATCACTTCCCCTATTTCTGTTTCTTCTGTTACCGTTTGGATTACGATTATTGTTGTTGTTACCCGCGCTTCCAGCATTGCTGTTTCCACCCTTGTTTCCTACATTTACTTCAACCTTGCCAGAACTTTCCCCAAACTGCTTCACGGCGATATTACTCTGCACATTCTCCTTTGAAGCCGTCTCAGACTTTCTCTTTCGGTTTGCCCTGGCCTCCTCTCGTCTTAGATAAATATCGGCTTTTTCGTAGAATATCTCCCTTGTGGAAGGTGTTTTCCCAGAAAGGTAATCTCCAAACTCAGATTCAGGATCAACTCCTTCCTTCAATGCCATCAGGATAGTGGGCTCATGCGGGTCACTGACCTCAGTCACAGCTTGATTAAAACGGTCAAGATATGCCTTTAAAGATTCTCCTGGCGCCTGTTTAATTCTCGATAATTCAATAACACTTTTGGACTTTCGGGCATGGAGACGGAACTGGTTCATGAAACGCTCGCTTAGTTCCTTGTAATTTGAAATCGAACGAAGAGGAAGTCGGGTAAACCAGAACAGTGCCACATCTTCTAAGTAGATTGGGAATGCTTTGCACTTCACTTCATCAGGGGCAGCAGCAGCATTCATGAGCCACGAATACCGCATCAAATGCTGTCCCGGATCAGTCCTTCCGTTGTACTTGTCCATCTGTGGCAAGTTAAAGCGTCGGGGAAATTGGAAGTCGAGGATATCGTCGGTGAACGGAGTATGGCTTCGCTCAATGCCATAATCTTCATTTGTATAATTCCGGCTCTCGGACATGATTTGACGAACCATTGCCTGTACATCAGCATTAGTTAGGGGCCGTTCAGGTTCTCTGGCCCTAGTATCCGAATTCCTTCTGGGCTCTTGTTCAGGAGATGCCCTTCTTCTTCGAGCTGCCTCTGCTCGATTCCGTTCCCTGCGCTCCCGGTCGATCTCGGGAGGAGGGGACTGGAGTCTTTGCCCCCGAGTGGGGTCATTGTTTCCTAATGCTCGTGCAATATCCTCACGAGATCCCAAAGATCCAAATGTCAGCTGCTCCATGTTCTGAGGTCGTTCGAGTGGCCTTCGTTCACGGGGCCGCTCTTCCTCGGAAGATGAAGATTGATCCACTGGTGTGTGACGAACCGGCGATGGAGTTCTTTGTCGACGGAGTTCACTAATCTCCCGACTCATGAGCCTCATATTTTCCTGCATCATGAGATTAGTGCGCTCGTGAACTTTCATAGCTTCCCTTGTGCTCTCAAGCATGTCAAGCAAGCGCGAGAAATCTCCTTGAGTGATGGGCGCAGATGGATTGACCTGATCACCAACCCTGGTAGCTGGAATTGGAGCATTCGTAGGGACTCGAGTAGAGGTTCCAGCTTCACCAAGCATCGGGTCGGGTTGGAGGTAAGAGGTCGGATCGGATCGGAGCTGGGGAGCCTGGTCGGATCGGTACGTGGCGAGCAGCTCGGGTCGGTTCAGATTGGGGGAATGCACTGCTTCAGAATCTCCTACCCGGATCGGATCGGAGCTCTCCCCCTGCTGTCGGTTCGGATTTCCTGCATTGGTTCTTCCTGCTGCTGAACTCTGCCCACGAGACCTTGTTACTACAGCATTTTGCTGATCTTCGCCAGCTCCATTTCCTCGAACAGACTGAACTTCCTTGCCTTTTCCTTTGGCCATGAGTCTTTGACAATCACTTCAACGAATGTAAAAAAGCAGAGAAACTTAAGGATTCACTTCTTTGAACTCAACGGTCCAAAAAGTAGAAAGATATCCCGGAAAATAGAGAATTTAGATGAGGATTCTCAGTGAAAGCACCAAAATGTTAGACCCAAAAGTGGTTCTAACACCCAAATTGATTACAAGCAAGATGAAATGAGATAAAAATAAAAATGAACACGCAGGATTTATAGTGGTTCGGCGAAGAAATGCCTACGTCCACTTATCTTTTACTATATTCAATGATTCAGTTGCAAATACAATGTAAGATTCACTCAATTCCGCTCACAACTCACTTATGTTCACTCAATTGACTAAGACAAAAAATGAAAAATGATTTGGATTCTCCGGGAGTAATGGAGTTCGGATTATGGAGGTGGTTGAATTCTCCAAGTACTGAAAAAAAGGTCCTTCTCTTTGACTCCAGACGGGGTATTTATAGGTGTGAATTTGCTTGAATCTTGATCCGGGTCGGGGCCACATGTCGTCCATCCTACTATCTTCGGGTTCGGATGAATTATTATGTTGACAACGCATCAAAGGAACGGACGTTACGAGTAGGAACTGGTCACAACCGGTCCGGATATCCAGGCGCTTTTGTAGGAGAATAACATGGAACATGGACTCGGGTCGGAGACGCACAGACAAGGGGTTCGGAGTGGGATATCCGATCCGAACCGGATTGGCTTGGATGCAACGTTCTATCCTTCTCTAATCTGCTCCGCTCCGATCCATTTTCGTGGCAACAGGTGGCTTTCCGATCCAATTGAAATCATGTTGCCTTCCGATCCGATTAGATATACCTTACCAATTTCCTCAGCAGCAGTTCACCGATCCGAACAGAAAGCTCTATCCGACCTGAACCGATATGTTGCTCTGACCCGACCCGAACAACTGCAGCTATCCAATCTAGATTGTAGTGTCTTCTCCAATCCGAACCGAAGTCTTCCAATTAAAAATGCCCTTCAATGTCTGGTTTCTTGACTTTGTGTTGCCTAGTTCACAAAGTAGGCTAACACTTATGTACAATGAAAATGTAAATTTTTATTGTTAAATCTTTTTATTTCAATCAATGAATACTTTTCATTATTCCTATATTCAACAAAATTGTGAAATTTTTATTGTTTAATCTTTCCATTTCAATCAATGAATATTTTTAATTTTTCTACATTCAATAAAAATGTGAATTTTTGTAGTTCAACTTTTCTATTTCAATCATTAGTCATTTTTCTACTTTACTAACAAATAAATGATTTACATTTTTAATTTAGTAAAATCTCTTTAATAAATCAATCATGCAATAAAAATATAATTTTTATTGTCTAATCTTTTTATTTAACATAATTCTTTTTAAAGATTTTATAATACTAACGAAATGTAATTTCATTTTTAAAACATTGAATATTTTCAATCATTTTTACCTACACAATAAAAATGTATATTTTTGTTGTTGACATATTCTATTTTAAACAATGAATATTTTATTGGTTCATACATTCAATAAAAACAATATTTTATTATTTAAATATTCTTATTCAACACATGAATATTATTATAAAATATTCTTTATTTTCCAAATTGGAATGAGACCCAAAAAATTACCATATAATGTTAATTGTATGGATTACATACATCGGATGTATACAACAATAATGATAAACAATCATTAAAAATTCATACAACATCCAGAGTGCAATTTACAACTATGTGAGCATTAAAATAAATAAATAACGCTCATCATAGACTATCAATCCATCGATTGACATACAACTAAATATTGGGAGTAGCGTGTGTCAAATATCATCCTAATACCCGTGTGGGGTTTACAAAAAAAAATAGTTTATTTATTTGTGCAGCTGGGCGACGTGTAAAATTTATCGTCCCAATCAATATCGGTTAAATGGGTGTACATAAACAAATCGTTCGATTTGTAAATGAATATTTTCGTGATTTACATATACAATAAAAATATGATTTTTATTGTATAAAATATTTTATTAAACATTAACATTTTCTAAACATGAATGTTTTTCTATACACGAACATTTTTCTATGCATGAACATTTTTCTATACATAAACATTTTTCTATTAACATCACTAATCATGACAATGTTTTAATCTAACCTACATACACAATAGAAATATATATTTTTATTTTTTTAGTTCAGACAATGAATGCTTTTAACGATTTAAAACATACAATAAAGGTGTGATTTTTATTGTACAAAAATCCCTATCTTTTAAACACAAATATTTTATTTTATTTCTTTACTAACATTATAAAGATGACACTTTTACCAACAAAACATATATTAATAAATAATTCCTTTATTCTACATTATCATGATAATGATGGAATTTTTCTCAACAAAACATATATTAATAAATAATTCTTTAATTCTAAACTAATATGATAAAGGTGACATTTTTGTCAAATAAACATATGATTAACATATAATTATCTTATTCTAAACTAGTATGTTAAAAGGGACATTTTTGTCAAATAAATCATATGATTAACAAATAATTCTTTTTTTTTTCTAAATTGATATGTTAAATGGGACATTTTTGTTATGTTAACATTTGATACAATAAAAATGAAGTTTTTATTATTAAAATATTTTATTCTCAATTTCATGATAATTTTTATATCTACAGTTTATATAAATAATTTTATATATGCAACCATATCAATCATTCAAAATCCAAATCACAATCCAAACAAACAATCAACTGGTTTGTACAATCAATGGCGTCGGGTGCTTCTAAGCACCATCTACATCCTAGTATAAATATAACTGGAAAAAAAATAGAGTGAAAAGAGTTCTCACAACGGTCGGTTTTGAAATCGTTGAACAACGATTATTTTAATAAAATTAAAACGGTGTTTAATTTTATTAAAAATCCAAATGTTCTCTGTTTCAGATCTGATCTAGTCCTTATTGTAGTGTTCTCCAAGACAGTTCCGATGCATTTCGTTTTGCGAAATTCTGATAACATTTGGCGAAGATATAGCAGTTTAAAGTTAGTCACATTTTGAAATAGTTCAAATATAATTAATTAAATAATTACATTTTTTAATTACGTTTAATACAAAAGTGTTGCGGTCTATTTTACTTCTTCTTCATCGTCACTATAATGGAACCGCTCAACCCGACATCGACTTCATTTCCTGATTGCCGCTGCTTCCACAGAACATTGAACATCGATCTGACACTCCACTTCGACTCGCTCACGCAAGATCATCCACCGCCGCAGGTGGCGGCCAACTTGGCCCTGTGACGGCGCCTGAAAACACCCGTGTAGTCGCCGTATTCGAGCTCCAAGATCGAGCTTCTCAGGTGATTTCACTTTACCAAATCAGTATGGAATCGATGATCAAACAAAGCCCTTCGATTATTGTTTTGAAACTGGAGTTTAAATCGATGGGGATTGAGAGGAAGGAAGGATTTAAAATCAGAGCTTTAGGCCCATTGATCACTGAGTGGCGGCTGCGTGTATTTTGAAGAGAGGGTTAGGCATGATTCTCAAGGGATATTTATAATAGATTTTATTATAATTTTTTTATTATTTAATTTATTTAATTCCCATTATTCTTATTTAGTGATACAAACTCCAATCCGAACCCAACGACTATCGCCCCTAGCTAAATACCCCCATTCCAGACACCATGGACTATGTTTCGTAAGCCAGATCTAATGTTTTGATCAGTTTTTATTAAAATTAAAATAGAAATCAATATATACTGAATTTAAACGTAAATTTTAAATTATCGGGGCCACATACTGACTCTAAAAATTACAGAAAAATTATATCTATCTTTGTTTTGACGATATGGTCCTAACAAGAATAATTTCGTCGAATTTGGAGACCGTTTGAAAATGACCATTTTTTGGTCCATCCAAATTGACTGAAATTGACAAGACATGTTTTCTTTTGCCATGCTCACATATTAATTTCAAAAATTATGAAAATTGAAATCTTGCAATAATTTGACATTTCGTATCCAACCAAGTGGTTTCCTCGAAAACGGAGATCGTTTGTAAAATGGCTATTTATTATATTAAAATATATATAATTTCCATAACGACTATTTTAAATATTAAACTGGACATAACTTTTTATTCCCGTTATGAAATTTCAAATTTTCAGATCCGTTAGAAAGATATTTTTAAATGGATTTAAATATTTTTAGTTTCACCGAAATCCGATTTATTTTGAATCCTGTACATTCAGTCAAAGTTCAAATTCAAATTTTCAAACTACCGTGCTATTCCTAACTCCTTTTATCATTAAAATAAATATATTCATTCTAACTTCAATTTAAATAAATTTTTAATCATTATTATTTGAAATAAATTATTTTAAACATACAAAATCCATTAAAATTGCTAAATAAAAATTTTAAATTTTTTCTTAAAATCCGGGTTGTTACAAGTGTGTTGAGGCTGATCTGTGAGTACTAGAGTATACAGTCTGCCTTATGGTATTTACAGTGTATCACCATGAATATCACGAGCGAGCAGTCTAAACACAGATGGATGAATATATAAATCAGATCAAGTCATGAAAAATGATGAGAAACACACCAAAAATTCTAAGGCAAATAAATTTTTAAAATAAAAGTTATATCTACTAGAATTTGAAATATTATTTTTGGTCCAGATACTTTGTGTGTTTCTATATATGATAGGTGTGGATGACTGGACTAACCGAAAGCTGTGAAGACAGAAGACAAGTAACATAGTTTAACAATATGTATAAGCGTGTCAATGAATATGAGTTTGTACACCGAGTGATAAAATGTTGTAGTGAGTAGTTAATTATCTAATGAAAATGAATGTAAATTATTTAAAGAATTACCGTGTGTTGTACAAATAGTGGAGTTATAGATTTGTACTGTTTAAATGTTGAAATAAAATATTATATTTCAATAAAATACCGTTTGAACATTTAAATTCGTGTACTATAGTATTCTATTTAAATATAAATATTTCCTGTCTATGATGTATATATGAAACAGTACAATAACAAACACATTTATAATAATATATATTTGGTTGTTATCATCAAACAAAAATCATATAATTGTTATATACAACAACTTTATATACAACACACCCAAGAATAGGTTGTAGGAAACCCGTAAAACCTAGATCCAGCAATTGACAATGAAATAATAGTAAAAAGATTAGAGAGGCACAATTTTTATAGTCGTTTGATAAATCTAAGACCTGTGTTTACTATCTATTTTATTACTTTGAGTTTGAGGGAATTAGAGAAGGAAAACAGAGACTTATAATTAAGTTTTTAGGCTTAGAACCATCAACAATGTTTTTCTAGGTGATTACAGTGAGGGAGAAAGAGGAAAATAGTTCGGCAAGATCAAATTGTAGAAGGTCAAATCAAATCCTAAAAGATCTATGTCTAGTTATTTTTTGTTCGTATTTATAGAAATATAATGGTTTATTGTCTTTTGACCACTTGATCCGAAGCAAGAAGAATTCTTAATCATGCACATGTGAGCATAATATCCCACGTGCTAAAATACCTCTTTGGTACTGATAGGTTCCTTTCGGTACCAAGAGCCTTTGTTGAAAAAAATAATATCTCTTTTACTTGCACCGATCTTCTACATCCATTTTGAAGTGTTTAAGTCCTCTTCAGCGAATATCAAGTTCCTTTCGATGATTAACTTATTTGATCGTAAACTTACTTTGCTTCATTAAAGAACCGATGATTAAATTATTTGATCGTAAACTTACTTTGCTTCAAAAAAACTCACATGTATGACACAAGCCTAGAGGCATGTAAATTGTAATTTAGCTTTATTTTGATTTGTATATATGCATATGAATTGGTTAGATAACTATACACTTTCCGGTTCATGAATTTCAGTTTCATTAAACCGAAATTTCTCATTTAGATTGTGCACACAATCAAATTCATATGCTACCAGTTAAATTGGTGATCTTGTGAATCCCCGTTGTCGCTATGGCAAAGTCCTAAGTCTTCACATGTCGCTTTAATCGCTTTTTCATGCTTTGGTTTGGAGTTTAGTTCACCTTTGAACTTATAATCAAAACCAGTGCAATCTCATGTATATAAGATTATGCATGTTTGTTTGTGTTCTTGAGTTGTTTGGACGAGCTTGTGAGGCCTTGTTATCATCTAGATCAGGAGCATAGCCTCCATAATTCACCGAAAATGATTCACATATGATTTGGCTAAAAAAATAACTAAATTGGGATGTTTAACAGTTACCAGTTGACTAGTAAAAATGCTACCCAAGAAACTGTTGGCTGGAAAGTTGACCAGTAGACTAGTCTGAAATGGACCAGTCAACTAGTCCTGTTGTTTTTCTGTAGTAGAACAGTGGAGACCACGATCTACTGTATAGGTTGTTTCACACTCTTTCCCGGCCGAGTTTTGACCCGTTTGGCCTTTTTCTGTGGCTTTTTAGTTTCGCTAATTCACAGATTTCAGTAGCTTGATTTTTGGCCTTTGATTGACTTTCGATTTGATTCGTGGTGAACGAATTTATATTCGATAGTCGAGAGATTTAATTTACATTATTAAAACATGAATTCTTTGTTCGATCGTTATTACACGAGATTTGCCAGGGTGTTAAATTATTAGTAGATACCAAATCTCTTGCTAAATGGTTTCTAACTCCACTTCATTATAGGAAGTTATTTTTCCAAATTGATTTACAAATCTACTAGTATATATTTGATAAACTTTTTTTTCGTTCGTATGAGAAATCTAATTAAACGCCTTAGTAAGAACAAGAACTATGACCCCTTGTGTTTTCTTCGATGGTTAATTCTTGGACTCGTTCGATTGAATACCGTGGCATTGATTGTTTCGTATTTTAGTGGAATATACTAATTGTTCGTAAATATTCGAGTGGAGCAAGTGGTCATGGGACATGAGCTCAACTCTTATATTTACTAGCTTGACGTAGTTACACTATATTTGTTCTTCGAACTAATCCAACCTTCAGGTCACATTGATGATCTTCGGATCATCCTGAGGAACTTCGGTTCATCTCGAGAGTCTTTGGACTATTTGAGAAACTTCGGTTCCATCTTATCGTTGGAACTTCGGTTTCGGTGGATCTTCGGATCATTCTGACCTTCGGATTATTCTGATGATTTCCAAATCGTCATGAGAAACTTCGGTTCATTTGATTATATCGATGATCTTTGGGCCATTTGAGGTACTTCGGCCTAATATTATAGGCTAGCTACCTAGAGATCGCATCTCATCTCGATACACGTGTTGGTTGAGTCTTCGGACTCCCTTCTTGAGGCCTACCCCCTTGTTTTCTCTTTGGTGTCTGGATTCCTGGTTTTTGATATCTGGAATATTAATTTTGTTGACATATGAGCTGTCAATTCTCATATTGGTATTAATTTATCAATTTTAGTTTTTATTGACATATGAGCTGCCAATTCTTGTATTGGTATTAATTTATCAATCTTAGTTTTATCGACATATGAGCTATCAATTGTTGTATTGGTATTAATTTATCAATCTTAGTTTTACTGATATATGAGTTATCAATTTTTGTATTGATTTAATATGATTTATCATTTCCTTGAGTAGCTATATAATTTTGAATGTGATGTTCTTTTATGGCTCTGATATAGATTTATGAGACATAGTATAGACATTCTTAAGATTCACTTTTAAGTGTGACATTATTATTAGAATATGTCTATATTTATTTCTATCTCTTTTTCTATTCCAGTTTATAAGATAAGTACAGCTAGAATGATCTGTTTATTGTTTATCTTTGTGTAAATAATACTCGGGTCAGACCGAGGTATTTCAGGTGATTCTTCATGACTCCAGCATGGATTATCCTCCAATTTTGGGATACCACTTTATTGTTGTACTCTTTAGGTATATGTATATGAGACTCCTTTGTATACTTATTATTTTGAGTAGCCATGTACCTATACGTTTGTTGTATTGTGGATCGGCTATGACCACTATCTTGTGTTTACACTCATGTGTTATATTCATATCTTTTTCTGCCTTAATGATGTGAATATCTGTGTTTAATTCTGATTATTTGTTATGTATTTTATATTGATTTTTGAATTATATGTAGCCATTTTGTAGTAGATTTGGACTTGAATTAGATGTGTCGGATTTCCTCTTGAAATTTAATAAGTAAGACCACATTATCCAACATATTTTACACTCGTTCAAAGCTAATATACAGATGTTCGCTCCTCAAAAGCCTTATTCTTTAGGTTAGTTGATACCATTACTTGCAATGGCCTTGGCTAACGCAAGTATAGAGGAGGGTCGTTACCTTTTTTCTTATCATCAATCTTTGAAGTTGATTGTCTGATATTGAAGAGAAGCACTATATGACGCATGGTTTGAGATGTATTTTGAGTGTAAGAAGAGAGCAAGGCCCAATGGCTAGTACAAAGCTCTCATTATCGAGATTTTTTTACTTAACTGATATTTTAAGCCTCATCTTCTTTTCCATCAAAATGTGTTTCCGAAATCTTGAATCATCTCATCTTCGTTTTATCCTTCTGCTCTATGCAGTTAATGTCCCAGCTAAATCCCTATAAAATCCCACTATAGCGCGTAACGTTCTTTGATTGCTAACGGTAAATCCGCTTTAAGCCCCGCTATTTTCCGCTAAACCCACTAAATCAAGGCTTCAAGCACCCACTATTGAAAAATTAATGTAAGAAGTTTAGATGCACTTTTCCTTTCCTTGACATTCATGCTATATTTTATCTAGAGAAGAAGAATCTTGGGTATAGGACGTCCTCCTGATACCGAGATCTTTCATCTTACAAAGTGCTTATAAATTCTTGGATCTATAAAATTTTATTTACCTCTTTTGATTTCTACCTTACCTTCATGTCGATTCATTTGACCCGACATGACTTGAGTATTGATCCTCTTAGCCTTCCTCGATGGAATTTCACCATTTTTTTGCCAAATGATGATGCCACCATTGAACAACCACCACCATCTTAGATTCACCATCACTTTCAGTTCCATCCATCGTCATTCCATTTGTTGATCCTCTCTTGTCTAAAGTTCTCTATGTGACAACTCGCTCGTAAATAAGGTCTAAATTCCACCTCAGAAATACCCATCGAAACTTAGGCTCGTTTCAAAGATTGTTACTGGTTGGTAAAAAGAATAAAAGTAGTACAGAGTTAGAAAAAATTAGCAATAACAATACCCATTTTATTTCAAATCAAGTGTCATAAAACATGCTTAATGTCAACATAAATTATTGCATAATCTTGTTCTAAAATACGTAATTTCTAAATGGTTACAAATGAGATTAATAGGAATAGATAAGGGAAAAAATTTATAAGGACAAATTAATTAAATATTTTATCCATAAGGACAACTCATTTAAAAAATTTCCAGAAGGACAACTAATAGCCCAGCCCAACATAATCGTTTATTCGATTGTTTTTTCTTGATCGTTTAAATCTTTTTTCCCTCCATCGTAAAATAAAAATGGCGAAAGAATCGCCATCAACACAATCTCCGCCTGTGGAGTACTTCGGTTTAGACGAAAACCCTGGCATCGCTACTCACAGCGATCTAATGGAAAAGATAGTGGAAAAAAATTTGGAAACCCTAGTTGAAGCTGCCGAAATTTCACATGCTGAAGTCGAAACCCTAGGTACTGAAAATCAACAAATAATTGATGTTCAAAAGCAAATTGGTAATCAAGTAATGGAGAAAATCGCAATAGACAGTAGAACTGATACTATTGATAGTTAATTTGTTAATCAAAGAGCAAATGACGAAAAAAAAGGAGAAACAAAGGAACGAAGTGTGGTAGAGAAGAAGGCTGATACAGCTGATGGTAAAAATGATGGAGAAGTATAGTTGGGGATAAAAATGATACTATTAACACTGGAAATGAAGAAGAAAGGAAATTTGGAAAAGAAACTGATACTTTCGATGCCAAAAATATTGAAAAAAATTCAAAGTGAGGAAAAGAGATAGGGTGATAAATAAGGAGACATGTTCGAAAATGTTTAATGATCCAAAATTTGTAGTATAAAAGTCAAAGAAGAAAAGAAGAGTTGATAAAAATAAGGTAATTGATATTCATAGTAAGAAAGTTTACTAATGTTTGTTTATACTGTCTAACAATAATGGCTTAATTGTGTAGGATAAAGAGGAAGGAAAACGAAAAACAATTGAAGTTAAGAATGCTGGAAACATTGAAGAAAATTCTGTAAGTTAAAACTGATAACTTCAATGATATAAAACTTATAACTTGAATAGAGCTAGGTAATAAAAATGATACTTTCAATGCATTAAAACTGATACATTGACTCTGGAAACTTATTTGTAATTTGATATCAAAATGATTCCCACTCGGTTCACAAGTAAAAACTGAAACATTGAATATTGAAAAACTGCTAATGAAATTTGTAGATATAATTATTAATTAGATTAATGTTTTTTTTCCAGTGCATTACATTGAATTGTGACACTCATAAATCTTATTATTCTGTTAATTAATGTTTTTTTATTTGTTAACTAGGATGATGATTTTGTCAATCCAAGGCCAAGAAAAATTAAATTGGGTATATCAGTAGAGAGTAGAGAAGAGTTAGTTATAGATGACAAAACCAAACGTGAGACGGCTTATAGATGCGGTTTGCAAGCATCTTACAAAATGATAATTATGATAAGAGAGAAGAAAGCGTTGACAAATAAACAAATTGAGATTTTGAAACGAACGCCATTTTATGATTTCTTTTGTGTTTTTAATGAGAAAAAGATTTCATTGAAAGAGTGCAAGAAAAAAGAAGAGAATTTGGATGTAGTGAATTCTTGCTACTCAGTGGAGGAAGATTCTTTTCTATTTGGTGAAAGTAGAATGAAATTTTGTCCAAAAGATATAAGTTTATTATTCTACATGCCTTTGGAAGGTACTGATATAGACAAGACACAGAAAATGGCTAGTAGAACTATACCAACTGAGTGCAAGGATTTTGTCTCAAGAAACTTTGGAAAAGTGACTTTCATAACAAGGAATTTAATAGAAAAAAGAATTAAGGACGAAGTAGGGAAGAAACAGAAGCAGTTTGAAGAGGACTTGCCATTCCTTCTTATTATGTTAATACTTCTTACCTTTTTCTTTTTCAATGACCAACAGTAATTTAGATGGGGTTTTATTCCGTAATGTGAAGAAGACGAACTCAGTTTCATGGCCGAAAACCGTTCATTCGAGTTTTACAATGTTTGTAAAAAGTTACATAAATAATCCGAGGGATATGGCCGGTTGTTCGATGCTTCCTCTGGTAATTTTTTTTACTATATATTTAATCATAAATTAAAGAATTCAGTTATAACTTTGGTTTTTCTGTATATGCAATATGTGATGTGCGAGAAGATATCTCTAATTGCACAACAGAGAAACTTTGAGAACAAAATCCCAGGATTTGTGAGGTGAGATCTGATGAAATTGAAGACCATAGCAAAGAAGAAATTTTTAGACATGCTCAAGCCTGGACAAGTACAATTCTCAATATGTCACTTTTAATCTCTTGCAAGTATGGATTTAATGAGTTATTCTTTATGTTTCAATTATTGGTGATCAGTTCTATGTCTCTGTAGGGTTCGTTTCTGTGTTGTTAACATGTGTAGAATTTTTTTGGTATCAGTTTTATAATTTTTAGGGTCAGTTTAATTTTTTCTCATCTTCAAAGTCCATGGGTATCTGTTTTTGTATACTGCAGTTATCAGTTTTGTTTTACATTTTTAACTTCAGTTTCTGGTTATCATTTTTTATTTATTTTAGATATCAGTTTTATAATTCTTACCACTATACAGTTTGTAGTTATCATTTTTTTTTGTATTGTAGTTACCAGTTTCTTATTTTTCTTTAGTTCACAAGATTCCTGCACAAATGCAAATTACTGACAAAATAATTATTGTCAGTTCATTAATTTATCATCCAATTTAGTGATTAAACTCTTGCATGTAATGATTTAATGTTTTACTCTTCCTGATTTGATGTGCTGAGCATTTATCATCTTCATATTCTATGGGTATCTGTTTTTGTAAAATGCAATTATCAGTTTTGTTTTAAAAACATATGTTCAATTTCTGCTTATCGGTTTTTATATACTGTAGGTATCAGTTTTTGATTTTTTTTCCACTGTACAGTTTGTAGCTATCATTTTCTTATTGTTGTATTTATCAGTTTTATACAGTTTGTTTGCTCACAGCACTCTGCACAAATACAAATTACTGAAAAAAATTGATATCAATTCAGTAATTTCCCATCCAATTTAGCAATGTATCAATATAAAAATTGACTTATATAATGTATAAACATTTTCAGATAAAGGATATAGAAAATATTGAGACTGTAACAACCTGGAAAATTCTGATCCAATTTGAATTTTTTTATTTTGGCCCTTTTAGTGAATTTTGAATATTTAAAATGAATTATTTTAAATAATTATGATGAGAAACTTATTTTGAATAGAATTAGAATGTGTATACTTATATAGATCGTCGTTGGAATATAAATAATAATTTTTGATTATAAAAGGAATTGAAAATGGCGCGGTAGTTTGAAAATTCGATTTCAAATTTCAAATGAATGTACAGGATTCAAAATAAACCAGATTTTAGTGAAACCAAAAATATTAGAATCTATTTGAGAATATCTTTCCAACATATCCGAAAAATTGAAATTTCATAGCGGGAATAAAAAGTTATGCCCAGTTGAAAATTCAGAATAGTCGTTATGGAAAATATAGCCATTAAAAATTGAAATTTTGCAAACGACCTCAGTTTTCAACGAAACCATTTTTGTTGGATCCGTGATGTCAAGTTATTGATAGATTCCAAAAATCATAATTTTCTAAATCAATATGTGAGCGCGGCGAAGTAAAACGTGTTTTAACAGTTTTAGTCAATTTGGATCGACCAGAAAATGACCATTTTTCAAATGGTCTCCAAATTTGATGAAATTAGTTTTGTTAGAATCGTGTCGTCAATACGAAGCTAGAAAATATTTTTTAGGAATTTTTAGAGTCCGTATGTGGCCCCGTTAAATTGAAATGTGCGTTAAAAATTCAATATATGGATTTATATTTTTAATTTAGCGGAAATTGATTGAAACTGTCGAATTGGCTTACGAAACATATCCCATTGTGTTCGGAATGGAGGTAATTAGCTAGGGGAGACAGTCGGTGGGTTCGATTCGGGGTTCAAATAAAAAGTGACCTTTTTGGAATTAATCAAATAATTAAATATTTATGTATATTATAACCCTTCCCTTTCTCCAACTAAGTCAAACCCGAAGTCAGAAAATAAAAGAAACGAGAAAATCGCTGATCCTGCACGCTCTACCCCCACATGACGCCGTCGTGCGCCGCCAGGGATGCCACCACCGTCGAAGTCTCTGCCCCCTTCCATAATCCGCCTCCCTCCTCGATTCTTCCCCCTCCGTGTTACCCCCCTTTCAGCTTGAGAAAACCCAAAGTCATAGGCCATAGAATCGAACCCCGCGCCAGCAGCTTGGAGCGGCCATCCACACCATCCTCCGACCACCACCATACTCGCCCCTCCCCCCCACCGCAAGCTCCTCCCTTCCCCCGTCTCTCCAACTCCCTTCACGAACCCTAAACCCTCCTAAATCAGCGACCATCGCCGCCTGTAGGCCGCTGCCACCGGCGAGCTCTGCCGCCACGGCAAGCCGAGCCCCCTCCTCCAACTGTCAGACCGCCAAACCCCCTTTTTCTATGGATCGATGTAAGTAAATTCAGTTTGAATTATAGTTTCAGATTATTAATTATGAATAGCATATAAAAATGAAATTTTTATGTATAGAACAATGTGATAAAAATCCAATTTTTATGTATAGAACGATGTGATAAAAATCCAATTTTTATGTATAGAACGATGTGAATGAAAAATATGACTTTTTTATTATATAGATAATAAAATTATGTTTTTTATATTAAATAGATAATAAAAATTTGAAGATTATATTTTTAACATAGTAAAGATTACATTTTTATCATAGTGAAGATTATATTTTTATCATAGTAAAGATTATATTTTTATAAGTGGAAGGTTCGATATTTTTATATATAGAAAGGCGATATTTTTATATATAGAAAGGCAGGATTATTATATATGAAGCGAAATAAAAATACGATCTTTATATATGAAGTGACGATATAAAAATGTGATTTTTATCATATATATATAGCAAAGTAAAAATATCTGAATGGCAATGTAAAAATGTGATTTTTATATATTCATTAGCGATAGAATGGTTTGATTTTTATCTATATAGTAGCGGCATAAAAATGTGATTTTTATATATGTAGCATTGTTATAAAAATTTGAAATTATTTTTAGAAAGATAAAAATATAATTTTTAGCCTATGTGTGTTATTTATAAAATAATCATACAAAGAAATAATGACCGATTGGTTAAAAATATGATTTTTAACGTAGGTATACTATATATCGACAACCAAGGAATGGCGGAGTGGATCCCAAAGGTGAGAACTTCTCACTTTTATTTTATTTCTAGTTAAAGTATATACTAGGATGCAGATGGTGCTTAGCAGCACCCGACACCCGTCGTCCACAGACCATGGGCGAATTGTTTGTTTATTTGACTATGTTGTGAAATTTTATTGTGTGATGTGGAATGGAATAAATAAAATACTCGTGTGTTGAAATAAAATATTTTATAGTTAAAAATATAATTTTTAACGTGTATATGAATAAAATAGATATTCATTTACAATTCATACGATTTATTTATGTACACCCATTTGACTGATATTGATTGGGACGATAAATTTTACACATCGCCCAACTGCACAAATAAAATTCATTATTTGTTGTTTGAAACCCCACATGGGTATTGGGATGAAATTGGATATACACTAATTCCAATAATTAGTTGTATGTCGTTCGATTGATTGACAGACTGTTATGAGCCGTTAAATATTTATATTTGATGCTTATGCAGTGTAGAATGCACTTTGGATAATGGTTGACTGTGTTTGGTTGTTGTGTACATGTGTTGTATAAAATCCATATAAATTAAATTATATGGTAATTGACTGTGTCTGATTCCAGTTAAGAAAGAATGAATATTTTAAAATAACAATTATTTTGAAATAACCAATATTTTCAAATAATATCCAGAAAAGAATCAAAATCTAATTTTGATGTCCGATTTGGGATGGACACGAGAATATATATAAATATATAAAGCTGTGTTGATTAGTTTAACGTCATTTTGACATGAACAATATTTATATTGATTTTATTCATTTTTAAATGAATATCGGAAAGGGATTGATTTCAAAATATAATGTTCAGAAAATACCATCATTTATTTATCGATGATATGGAATATTCAATTCTGGTTAGAATATGAAGTTGAAATCGTTTTGAAAACGAATTTAAAACGATTTATAAAATACGCTTTAAAAAGGAAATCGATGAAATATATATAATATATAATATATAGTGGCCTGAATAGAACGATCCGCGCTGCGACAGTTCGCGAATTTCGACCATTGACTTCAAAGGGATATTCCGGGAGATCCGACCATCGGATTCTCCTAAAACTGGAACTGTTGGGTTCGTATCGAAAAGAGCTTTCTAACGAATATTAGAGATTTTAAATCTAATGGTTGGATTTGGAATTATGTCCAAATCAAATTTGGAAAAGGTCGTTGTAAGTGCAGTTCGATGGCCGTTTATGGAAATCGATTGTACGGGCCTTGATAAAATTATTAAAAGTATCAATAATTAGTATAAAATCATAAGAAATGATTTGGAAAGAATTGTGATGAAAAAGTCCATATTTGAAAGGACAAAAATATATTTTTATCGAAATGAACTAGTTATGAACTAGAATTATGAAATCCAATATTTTTAATAAATAAATTGGATTTGAAATGGTTTTAAAAATAAACAGAATTTCCAATATATAAATTGGAAATGGATTTGAATCGAAATTGTCTTTGGAATATTTCGATGTTGGATTTCGTGATTATACAGATATTGTTATAGAAATTTGAAATATATATATATATATCGTTATTTCCAATACGATATCTGTTAATTTCAGAATTTGATATTGAATATAAGCCGATATATTTTCTATTCAGAGCCTTGTATTTAATATCAATTGGATTTTGGGTCTATCGTGAATGGTATCTTTAATAATACTGTTCTTAAATCCAATGGAGTTAAGAAAATTAGAAACTGACTGGAGATTAGTTAAGTTGAATGGTTTCCGGGGTATTGATCTGATGTTGGTTTCAGCCTTCGGGGTTAATACTTAGGGAATTGTTCTCTTACTAATTTACGGTTAGAAACGAATGGAATGTGAATTGGGTTTATTGTGAACTGTGTTTTTAACGACATTCGTTCTTTAACCCGATTTACAGTGAAATGTGATTTGGAATTTATAAACCTTTTTATTAGGATTTAACAGATGTTTTCCAAAGTAAAGTTTTCCAATTTAATATGTATTAAATTGGAATTGAATGGAATTCGATTTGATAATAATCGAAATGAAATTCTGTGGAGGAAGACTGTTAATACAGATGGAATTTAAAAGGCGTTGCCGGTATTCCATTTATATTATTGGTCGGATACGGAAATTGATATCGATTATATATTGATTTGTTCTTCCGTGAAGATTCCATAATTAATGGAATGTGATTTGGGTTTGTCATGAATGGTATATTTAATAATACTGCTCTTAGACCTAATAGAGTTAAGAAAATCAGAAACTAACTGGAGATTAGTTAAGTTGAATGGTTTCCTGGGTATTGATCTGATGTTGGTTTCGGCCTTCAGGGTTAATACTTAGGGAATTGTTCACTTGCTAATTTACGGTTAAAGGCTAATGGAATGGAATGTGATTTTGGGTTTATCGTGAACCGTGTTTTAAATAACATTATTTCTTTAACCCAGTTAAAGACAGTATATGATTTCCCAAGTTAAACAATCGTTAATATTGATTTTTGGGGGGATTAAAACCAAGTGGAGTTTTGTAACAACCCGGAAATCAGGACCAATTTAAAATTTTTATTTTTGCTATTTCAGTGAATTTGGAATATTTAAAATAATTTATTTTATATAATAGCAATTAAAAATCTCTTTCAATCGAAGATAGAACGAATATATTTATTTTAATTCCAAATGGAATTGGAATTAGCATGGCAGTTTGAAAAGTCAAAGCTAAACTTTGACCAAATATACCAGATTCAAAATTTAATGGATTTTGGTAAAACCAGAAATATCTAAATCTGTTTGTAAATATCTTTCCAACGAATCCGAAAAATCGAGATTTCATAGCGGGAATCAAAAGTTATGGTCAGATGAATATTCAGAATAGTCACTACAGGATAACTAATAGCCCGTATAAAAGGCCATTTTTCAAACGACCTCTGTTTTCGACAAAACCACTTTTTTTGGAACCGGAATGTCAAATTATTGCTAAGTTTCAAATTTTAGAATTTTTCGAATTAGTATGTGAGCGTGGCGAAAGAAAATGTGTTTTGTTCAATTTAGTCAAATTTAATCGACTGAAAGATAGTTATTTTTCTGACGGTCTTAGAATTCGACGAAATTAATTTTGATAGGATCGTATTTTCATAACAAAGCCAAATATATTTTTTCTGAAATTATTTTCAGTTCGTATGTGGCCTAGGTGAATTTAATTGTACGAACGAATTTATTTAATAAAGGATTTAATTATTAAATTAAAAAATTCAGGCCATAGAAAGCCGTTTGGGCTGACGAGACCTAGCCCGTTGGATCCGGAACAAGGGCTATTAGCTAGGGTCACCTATGGTTGGACTGGAATCAGAACAGTTTAGAAGTTATGGATTTTTTTGTAAAATAAGAATTTAATAATATGAATAATGGAAAAAATTAGAACCCTAATCTATTGTTCATCGTTTTCCCCGATCCTCTCAAACCCGCAGCCGCCTCTTCCTTCTTCCCTTCCTCCATTGATTTCTCCCCCTCCAAGCAAAATTACACCATGCTCCTTTAGAATTTTTTAAAGCTCTCTTCCACCTCTTCGATTCCATATAGGTTTCATCCTCCAAAACTTAGCGTAGCTCGAGAATTACCTTAACAAAGCCGCCGCCTTCTTCCCTACGCCAGGCCCACCACGTTGCACTGCACCCCCCTCTTCCCGGCGCGCGTGCGCCTCCCCAAGGCCTTCCACCTCCAACTTCCCATTTGTGAAACCGTGCACCGATGCTCAAGTTATCTCGATCTGAAGTTTGGAACCAAATCTGAGGTTTACTGTAAATTCTATTTTATTGATTTGCGACACTTTAAATACGTTGCTAATTGTAATTTAAATAATTAAAATTCATATGTGATTCAACCCAATTCAGAACTCGACGATTTTGGTGATATTGGAACGGCGACACCCAACATAACTTCTAGATCAGTTTTGAACGAATTCTGATTCTATTTGTTTTTTTGATCCGACCAAAAAGCAAGGTGAGATTTCTTACTTTTAAATAATTAAATAATTTAATTATTTTTCTCGATTGATTGAATGATTGTACGTGCGTAAATTATATAGATCCACGATATGGTAATTTAGAATTTATTTGTTGTTTGGGTGATATTCTGACGTGTAGATCTACATGGTTGTTAATTTTTAGTCATCGTTAGAATTCAGATCTGAAGTTATGCTTTATTTCAAATCTAGTGATGATAAAACAAAATTATGTTTTTCTTTATTCAAAGATTAGATGCGAATAAGGACATGTGTTTTAAAAGTGGATTTTTCATTCACCTTCTAGTTGTGTATGGAAATATGACTTACAAAAAGGACATTTCTTTTTATTTACACTTAGTTATAAATAAAATTTTGATTTTAGAAGTATGGCATAGAAAAAAAGAAACATTTCTTTTTATTTACAATCTAGTTGTAAATAAAAATATGAAGTTAGAAACACGAATAGAAAAGGAAAATTTTATTTACATTTTTCATGTAAATAAAACATGATAGAAAAAGAATACCTTTATTTACATTTTCTAATGTAAATTAAAAAAACCAATTATGTGAACACCTTTATTTACATTTTCTAATGTAAATAAAAAGAACAAATTATATGAACACTTTTATTTACCTTTTTTATGTAAATAAAAAGACCAAATAAAGACGACATTTCTTATTTACATTTAGTGTAAATAGAAACTAGAAAATAAAGACGACATTTCTTATTTACATTTAGTGTAAATAGAAAATAAAGATGACATTTCTTACTTACATTTAGTGTAAATAGAAACTAGGAAATTAAGATGACATAAAAAAAAGACATTTTTAGTGTAATATTCTTTTTAGATTAAAAAGAACAATTTTAGCGATATTCTCTTTTGAGAATAAAAAGGACATTTTTAGTATTCTTTTTAGATTACAAAGAACAATTTTAGCGTTATTCTCTTTCGAGGATAAAAAGGACATTTTATTTACATTTAGTGTAAACAAACATGAAAAAGAATATTTTATTTACATTTAGGTAAATTAAACATGATATACAGAAAAAGAATGATACTTTTTGTTTGCATTTTTATATGCAAACAAAGCACAGAAAAAGAATGAAACTTTTTGTTTGCATTTTTATATGCAAACAAAGCATAGAGAAAGAATGATACTTTTTGTTTGCATTTTTATATGCAAAAAAAGCGTAGAGAAAGGATGATACTTTTTGTTTGCATTTTTATACGCAAACAAAGCATAAAAAAAGAATTACATATGTTGCTTGCCTTTTTATATGTAAACAAAACATAGAAAAAGAATTATACTTTTTATTTGCCTTTTTAGATGCAAATAAAACATAGAAAGGAATTACACCTTTTTATTTGCAAATTAATTGCAAATAAAAGACATGAATATATAAATATGAATTTTTATTTGCAAATTAGCTATGAATAAAAATTGGAATGTAAAAAGGCACATTTTGCATTGTAGTTGCAAATAAAAACATAAATTTAAGAAAGTATCACAGTTGTAAAAAGGCATTTAAGAAAGTGAGTTTTCTTTTGCAAACTAGTTGCAAATAAAAACATGAATTTATAAAATGCATTTTTATTTACATTTTAGATGAAGAAAAAAACATGAATTGGATAAGTGGATTTTTATTTACATTTTAAATGTAAATAAAAACATAGAAATAAAAAGTGCAGTGTTATTTACATTTTAGATGTAAATAAAATCAGAGTTATAAAAGTGATATTTTTATCGTCTTTCTAGATGCGATAAAAAGTGTAAAATTAAAAGTGATATTTTTATCATCATTTTGGGTACGATAAAAAGAATAGATTACAATATTGAAATCGCCAAACAATATATATATATATATAAAAATTATAATTAAAACGAAACATGCGTGGCAGTTCGTGTCTCGGCAATCGTAACTTTAAACGATTATACTGAAAGATCAGACTGTTGGATCTCACCAATACAGGAACCGTTATGACTGCTTTGGGAAGATCTTTCCGTAAATTTCGCCAAAATCCAACGGTTAGATTTCAATATATGTGTAAATCAAAATTTGGTAAAAACAGCGCTAGGGCCGCCCATCGACCCGAAGCATCGTTAAATTATAATTGAGCTATTTAAAATGATTAAAAATAGCGATAAACCATTATAAATACATATGAACGATATGGAATGATTTAAATGATAATTATTCAAAAATTTATTTGAAAAGACCGAGTTCAGCTCATTTCAAATAATTATACGGCGATTTGAATCGAACAAATAGAAGACGGTGATTGAAGACCGGCGATCTTCAACATCGAATGGATGGCTACTGATTCCCTGGACTGATTTGCTCCCTGGAAGGGGTTACAGTGGTAGTTGTCTGGACGTTCTTGTTGATTGTCCGGATATGCGAGTACCGACGAGAAATCAGGTGACTCCGATTTCGTTCAGACCCAGAACGGACTTGTAAATGGAAGCGTTCTGACGTTGGAGTTCATTTCATGTCAATTAAATCGATTTCTATCAAATATATATCCGTTGGTGGCGGAGAATTTATTCTCTTGCTTAACAACCCCAGAGGGTATATATGGATAGTGGTTGGTAGCATGGCATTAACTGTCAATGTGGCGCGCCAAGATGCAGATGATTAAGGCTTTTGTTGAAAAGCAAGCCTTGTGGTTGATGATCAAAGCATAGCTTGTTTAGGCGTAGCTTTGTGTATAGCGTGACTTCGCGAGCCTCACATCCCGGTATGAGTCAAAAATGGGATCAGGACCGTAGGGAGTGCACACGTTTCTTTCTAGCTAGAGTAGTGTCAGCGACTTATCAGCCCTGACATTTTTACTTATATGGATGTTGGATTATGAGGTACCTCGGATTTATAGGTTGTTGGTGGCCATATGGAGGTTCAAAGGAACCGAGAAACGTGTGTTCAGGCATAACTAATCCACTACTGTTAAGTGTGGACCAGCCCTACCGCTCCAAGGGTTCACTGCGGGTAATCCGGAGGCATTTGCTAGAGTGTCTCAAATCAGAGAGGACGATCCCTAGCCTTGATTCATGATGGAAACCAAATCAAATACGACATTACGATTTTGATTGTAAACCTATATACGGCGACATAGTAGGATGGGGTACTATGCCGTCTAGGATTGATACATTTACTTTGAAGTATTTTAATATTGATTAGACACTAATAATAATATTAAAATATTATTTTATATGTATCCAGTCATGTTTGATCATTATAAGGTAAAACTCTATCCTCCACTTTGCATTGCATTGTGTGATGGGACTTGAGCCGTATAATGATTTCATTTTTCTAAAAGTCTTTGCGTTGTTTTGAATAAATTTATTTAATTATGCACTGGCAATCCAATGGAGTAAACCTGTTCCGTGCTAGCGGCGTGGTCTTGTGATTTGCCACTTTATTAAATAGTGTAGAAATATTTCTCATACCGGTCCTATGACTGACTCGAAGTTTGTTTCACTTTTCAAACTCGGGTGCCCTCTCTTTACACAGGCAGCCAAGTGACAGGTTTTAGGGAGACACATTCTGGATTGGAGCTGCTGAGGAAGGAGACAAAGACCTCTCTTTTATCTTTATTTTTGCTTTAGAGACTTTATTCCATCTTTGTATTTTGCTGTACGTTATGGAGTTGAGATCTATTTCCTTTTGACAGTTATTTCCTTTTCATTCAGACTTTCTATTTTGCTAAGTGGATCCTGTAACTGCGTACTCTGTTGTTCAGTTGCTATGATGTTATGACATTTATTTTTCCACTGCAATAGTTATGTGTTATGATATTATCTGTGATCTGTTGTTGTTGTAAATATGTTGTATTCCAAATGATTTTCCTTGCTTTCGTTCCACGAAAGTTTGGGGTTATCACAGTTGGTATCAGAGCGAGGTTAACCTTAGCCTCGGAATATGACATGTTTAGAACAATTCGCCTAGATAGAATCAACAGCATTCTAAGGTGAGTAGCTCACTAGAGATAGGATTAGTAATACCCTAGAATGAGCACAATAGAATAGCACATATTAATCAGTCATTACATCATATTTTTTCCAATTGTTCCTACCTTATCTTTCCTTTAAAAATTGTCATTTTGTTGGTCTAACTCTTTCCTTAATGGTACAGACTGATTTAAAATGAACACTCGATTAAGAACAGCCCGAGGTGGAGCCCGAGGTGGAACCCGAGGTGGAGCCCGAGGTGGAGCCAGAATCCCAGCCAGGGATGAGACACCCATTACTCAGGAGCAGCCTACTTCTGAGGTCGCGACACCACCTCCACCCCCACAGACATTTGACTTAGAGAGGATGTGCAAGAAGTTCAGAAATTTGGGTGGAGTATCTTTTACCGGGAAGGAGTCCGCGAGTAAGGCACAGACATGGTTGAATGACAGCGAGAATATCTTCGAAGGTTTGGAGCTAGAAGATCAACGCAAGCGATTTATGGCAACCTGGCTATTGAAGGGCCAAGCTCAGCATTGGTGGAATACAGTCAAGATTGGCAATGATGTGGCCAATATGTCTTGGGCCAGATTTAAAGAGCTCTTCAATGAAAAGAATATCCCTACACAAGAAAAGGAGAGGCTCCATGACCAATTCGCCAATTTACAGCAGGAGAGTATGACTATCTCAGAATAAGTCAGGAAGTTCGAGGAACTTTCCTGCTATGCCCCAGAGTTGATTCAGGATCCCGTTCAAAAAAACAAAAGACTCATAAAGGGCCTTTCTAAGAAGTACATGGATAGAGTCACGGCCCATACCAAACTCCCATTCAACGAAGTAATCGAGATGGCATGTCGCTACGAGGAGAATGACTAGGCTGCACAGCAAGAGCGGGCGAAAAATCAGAACAAAAACAACAAGAAGGAGCAACCCGACAAGAAGCCTGAGGCAGGTAACTCTTCGGTAGCTAAGACACAAGGAAAGAAGAGGGACAGGACCAAGGTGACATGCTATAATTGCAGCAAGGTGGGACACTATGAATCTGAGTGCAGAGCTCCAAAGAGGCCCAAGAGGAATGAACCTGGACCTAGCCAGAATCGTAGCCAGAGTTCTCAGAATCATGGCCATAGTTCTCAGGACAAGAGGGAATGCTACAATTGTCATCAGAAAGGACACATCAAGCCCAATTGCCCACTGCTAAAGGGTTCTCAAGTAGCACATGTCTACGAGGGCACATTTGCACCAGCTTCTGCCGAAGGAGCAGGTAAACCCGATGTCTTAGGAGGTACTCTTAAAATTAAGAACATTCCTATTACTGTATTATTTGACATGGGTGCAACAGAAGCTTTATCTCTAATGATGTGTAACGACCCGGAATTTTGGGGCAAATTTAAAATTTTTATTTTAGTTAATTTAAAGGATTTAGTATATTTAAATAATTTATTTTAAATAATAACGGCGAAATAATTTATTTTAAATCGAAGTTAGAACGTATAATTTATATTAATTATATTTCGAGCCTGAAATGGCGCGGTAATTTCAGTATTCGATTTTCAACTTTGGGAAAATATATAAAATTCATTATAATTCAGAATTGGACGAAACAAGAAAATTAGGATCGTATTGACGATATCTTTCCAATGAATTTAAGAAATTAAGATTTCAGTTTATAATTTGTAAGTTATTGCAAATTTAAAATTTCAGAAAAACGCTATGGAATTTATATATATTAAAATATATGGCCCAAAAGGCTACTTTTTGAATACGAATGAATTTGGACTCGAAACCACTTCCATTGAGTTCAAAATGACGTTTCTGCATTGAAAAAGTATAAGCACTTATATATTTCGAGTTTCAGAAATTATTCATATAAAAATATATTTTTAAATATAAAATATATACGCCTTGAAAAGTGAAGTTTTGCAAACGGTCTTCAAATTCAAAGAAATTAATTTTGTTGGGTTCTTATCGTCAAAAAAAGCTAGAAATGATTTTTCTGAAATTTGTAGAATTAATATGTAATTATAATTGATTTTTCAGTGAAACCGGTCAATTTTCAGACTTTAAAAATTCATTATTCATTCACACGGACTTGGAAAATGACGAAACCAGTTTCTTTAAATCCGTAATGTCAAGGAATATTTTTGTTTCAATTTTCAATTACAATGGAATTCGTAGGTGTTAACACGAATTTTTAAACTACGAAAAGCGGACAAAAAAAAGTTTTAATATATGTACATAAGGGTAATTGGGCCTAATTGAGTTTATAACCTACCTATATATTATCTTTTAACGGCCATTAGCTGAACCCTAAACATAACATAGCCTTCTCCATTTCATTTTCTTCATATTCCATGACCTCCACTCTAAATATATTCTTTGCACAAAAGACCCTAAAAGTAAACAATTTATAACTCCAAATCAGAACAAAATTAGGCCAAACCCTTTCTGGGTTTTGTTCATCTTCTTATCCTCTATGTACCACGAAAAATTCAAGACTTATCGTCGCACGGATTCGCCGGGATCTGAGTTTGATTGCAAAAAGTCAGTTTCGGATTTTGGTGTTTTCTGACCAAATCGTGAAGAATTGGAGGATGGCGCAAAGAAAGAAATTGTAGAGGAGACAAAGATCTACAACTTTGATGCAGAAAGTTTCGTCTGAAAGTCGATGGAAGGGCACGAAAATCGAGAAAAACTTAATTGGAGCAAAACAGAAAATTCCGGCGAGCTCAGAACATCGATGATCAATTTCTGGCAAATCCGGGAAGAATCAGGTGAAGGGCCGAACACAAAAGTTCTTCGTCTACACAAGAAGAAGGTGTTCAGAAATTTTCAGGTCATTTGGATAAGAGGTGTGGCCTGTGGGGCCCGCGAGGCGAATTTTGCTTTCTGGCGAAATTCCGGCTATCAGAGCATCAACGGCGGCGACGGCTTGGAGTGTGGGTGTGCCTCTCGAAGACGAAGAGGATGGAAGTGGTTTCAGGTCAATCAGAGGCCGGAGGAGGGAGAAAAGTGTGGTCAAAGATAGTGAGCTCAGGTTTGACCGAGATTTGGGGTAGTTTTGTAATTCAAACTTTGAAATTGTATATCTCTCTCATACGAACTCAAAATCTGATGATTTCAGATCCACTGCGATCGTGGCGATGAGAGCTTTGTGTGGACTCTAAATTCTTCCAATTTGGAGGAAGTTGAATTTTTGGGTATTTTCGGTAATTTTAATTAATTATTTAATTCGTTCAAACTTTAGAAATTCATAACTTGTTATAACGAACTCGAAATCACGCAAAAAAGGGTTTGCTGCGATCAGTGAGTCGAGACCTTCGCATAGACACTAATTTTGCCAAATTTTGGGCCAAAATTGGGCCCGAACATTTAAACACCGACAAAGTACAAACCAAGGTGAGAACTCTTTTCTCACTTAAAAACATTTACCGTATTTATTTATTATTATAAATGAATATGATTTAAATGCCTGTGGTGAAATAATTGTTTGAAATTATCTGATGCATGTATGTTGTGTTGTACGTTATGTTATGTCATGATATGATTTGTTATGTTATGTAAATTTTAGTTGTATGCAACGTATGTCATTAATCTTATAGAATTGTTAAAAATTAATGTTACACTGCCATGTACAAGTTACCTGACTTGTATTTTTTGATTGGGTTGATAATTTTCACACATCGCCCGAATGCACAAATAATTATATATATTATTTGAATGTTAGTTGGTTGAAACCCCACACGGGTCTTGGGTTGATAATTACACATCGCCCTTGTGATTAGTTATAAGCGTTATTTATTTGACGCTATGCAGTACAAATATACACTTTAGATGATTGGATGTTTTTAATGATTTATCATTAGTCTAGAATAACATGGGATGTATGAAAACCGTATAATTATAATTAAATGGTAAATCGTTTGGGTCTCATTCCAATTTGGAAAAGAAATTGTCAAAATAAGATTTGCAATTTAATTTACATTTTTAATGTAAATAAAAGAAGAGATTCTGACATTGCAATTTAATTTACATTTTTAATGTAAATAAAAGAAGAGATTCTGACATTGCAATTTAATTTACATTTTTAATGTAAATAAAAGAAGAGATTTTGACATTGCAATTTAATTTACATTTTTAATGTAAATAAAAGAAGAGATTTTGACATTACAATTTGATTTACATTTTTAATGTAAATAAAAGAAGAGATTTTGACATTGCAATTTAATTTACATTTTTAATGTAAGTAAAAGAAGAGATTTTGACATTGCAATTTAATTTACATTTTTAATGTAAATAAAAGAAGAGATTTTGACGTTGCAATTTAATTTACATTTTAGAATGTAAATAAGAGAATGAAACTTAACCTAGTATTTTTAATTTACATTTTAATGTAAATATAAGATAAAAATATGTATAAAATAAAGGTTAATCTTTCATTAAAGTGAAATTTATGAAATATGCCTAGAAAATAGAAGTTAATCTTTTATTAAAAGTAAGAACATGAAACATACTTCAATATAAAAAGTTAATCCTTTTATTTAGGAATATGAGTTTACATTAAATGGTTAGCGTAAAAGGTTATTCTTTTATTGTAACGTAAGAATTTGAAAATGTTTCAAAATAAAAGTTATTCTTTATTTTAATATAGAATCATGAAATTTGTTTTAAATTAAAAATGGAACTTTTTAATGTCATATAAAACATTGAATTTGTTTTACATTAAAATTGCAAATTTTTAATGCCGTATGAAAACGTGAATTTGATTTACATTACAATTTTATATTTTTAATGTAACGAGGGAACATGAAAGTGATTTAAAATGAAAATTCTTCTTTTTATTTAATGAGGGAAAAATTTGTTGAAACATTTAAATAATTAAAATAGGGAAAAATTATGTGAAATCTTAATAAATGTTTTAAAAGGGTTTTGGATGTGAAATTCCAAATTTATTAAGAGGAAAGATATTTTTATCAATTTAAGTAGTATATTTATTTCTATAAATAAATAAAAGAGTCAAAAATGGTTTTATTAAAACCAAGTATTTCAAGTGAATAAATTAGATTGGAATGTAAGAAAGGAATGACATTTTTAATTAAGGGAAAGAAGAGAAAAAAAATATATGAATTTTCCAATATTAACATTAATTGGAAGTTGATTTGGGTTGACCGTGGAAAACGTGTTAAATGACATTAGTTCTTAAAACCCAAATTAACGATGAAGTGATGATTTGTAATTTATTAATCTTTTAATTAATATTTAATGAAATATTCTAAAGAGAAATTTTCAATTTAATATATTAAATTGGAATTAATTGAAATATGATTTTGGGTTTGTCGTGAACGATGTTTGAGCGACATTTTTTCTTTAACCCAGTTAAAAACAAGATTATTTCTTGAAATTTAAATAATCAATAAATAAGGATTTTAGAGGACTAAAACTAAATATAGTTTTTTTAATAAATCTTTAATTGGATTGGAATGAGGCGTTGGTTGTGTTTAGAGCACATAATTTTAAATTGTGCAAATTATTCAGAAAGACCTGGTTTAACCCATTCTGAATAATTCATACGACGATTGAAGGTGGACGATGAAGACGGTTATTGAAGACCGGGAAATTTTCACATCGAATGGATGATTATTTATATCTTGATTGGATGTACAGCTAAGACGATGGAATTATTGATCATCCAGATGTACGTGGAGATCTATCGGATACGGTTTCGTTCAGACCCAGAATGGAATTTTAAATGGATTGTGTGTCTGACATCGTACTCCGTTATATATTATAGTTATTGATCCCTGCTGAATGTGTAAATGTTGGTGGCGGAGAATTTATTCTTTTTTCTTAACACCCATTTTATATATTTTAGTAGACGATTAAATACTTGGTATGGATTGACGATGTGGCATGCTAAGATGCAATGATCAAGGCTTTTGTTGAAAAGCAGAGCCTTGTGGATGATCAAAGAACAGCTTTAATTAGCATAGCTTTGTGTATAGCGTAACTTCACAAGCCTCACAACCCGGTGGAGTCTAAAACGGGAGAAGGGAACGCAGAGAGAGGAGCACGTTTCTTTCTAGCTAGAAGTAGTGTCGGTGCTTAAACTGGCTGATATTTTACTTATGTGGATGATGGAATGAGGCGCCTCGGATGATAGGTCCTATAGGATCGGGAAACGTGTGTTCAGGAATAACTAATCCACAAAGCTGTATGTGTGGACCGGACCTGCAGCTTTCCAAGGGTTCACTGCGGGGGATCCTGAGACATCAGCTAGAGTGTCTCGAATCAGTAAGGAGATCCTCCCTAGCCTTGACTCATGACGGAAACCAAATTCCAAATACGACCCTACGGACTTGATTGTATTACTAGTATGGAGGCATAGTATATGGTAGCTATGCTTCCTAGGATCGATACATTTATTTTGAAATGTTTTGAAACATATATACACTAATGATAATATTGAATTCGTATTTATCGTATTTAGCATGTTTAATCACCATAAGGTAAAACTCTATCCTCTGGTTTGCGTTGCATTGTGTGATGGGACTTGAGTCTTATGGTGATTCCATTTTTCCAAAAAGCATTGCATTGTTTTACGATTTACTTATTTATCTGTTCTGACACTTTAAATTATGCACGACAATCCATTGGAATAAAACCCGTTCCGCGTTAGCGGCGTGGTCTTTGGATTTGTCTTATTACTATTAGTTAAATTAGTTAAGAATTCTCATACCAGTACCATGACTGACCCGTTGTTTGTTTCCACCTTTGCAAAATTGGGTGCCCATATTTTTCCACACGGGAAGTCGAGTAGCTTG
This sequence comes from Allium sativum, assembly GCA_030737875.1. Taxonomy (NCBI): domain Eukaryota; kingdom Viridiplantae; phylum Streptophyta; class Magnoliopsida; order Asparagales; family Amaryllidaceae; genus Allium; species Allium sativum. The sequence continues at coordinate 412,115,472 of CM060913.1, read as the reverse complement.
TTTTGCAGATATTTATCTCTTTAGCAGGATCCTGGATCGAAGCCTAAAGTTGTGTCCAGAGCATATTAGACTTTCGCTACGCATTTATATTATATTTTCCGCTGCATTGTAAATTGTAAATCTCTGATATTGTATTGTTGTTTATTTATGCTCTTATTCTTGTACTCTGATGTAAACTATTGCAATAGTAATGGAAATGTTCTTTTATTTGTGTTCTGATGCGTGTTGTTCTCAAAACAATCCGAGATTTTTCGCAAGGGGAATTTTGGGTCGTTTCATGATGCAATTAAAAAGTTAGATTAAAACCAAAGAGACTTAAAGAGTTGATTAGAGCCCATAGTCCGATAGGAGGTTCTCTCATTATGATCGGTATTGTAAAGTGCCTATCTCCTATTCTCGCTACCAGTTTCCTTTTAATTTGAACATCATGAATTTTTCCGGATATGATATCATACTTGGTATAGATTGGCTAGCAAAATATGAAGCTGAGTTACTATGTGCTGAAAGAATAGTTAAAATCAAACCCAAATTTGGAGATACTATATCTATACCATGCCACGACTCAGCAACAGACAGAAAAGAATTCTGGTCTTCTCTGGAAGTCACCCCTACTTCTATTGAGGATATTCCCGTCATTAAAGATTATGCTGATGTATTCAATGAGGTTGATAGCTTACCCCCACGTAGAGAAATCAACTTCAGAATTGACCTAGTTCGAAATGCAAGACCCGTCGTGCATCCTATTCGAAGAATGTCGCCAAAAGAAAAAGAGGAGCTGAGCAATCAAACTAAGAAGCTTTTGTGGAAAGGTCTGATCAGGCCTAGCTTCTTAGAAGGGGGTGCAGCAGTGGGTTTTGTCACAAAGTCAGACAGTACCCTCCGACTGTGTGTGGACTACCACGACCTCAATAAACAAACACAGAAAAACAAATATCCACTGCCTAGTATTGATGATTTGCTGGACCGCTTACATGGAGCACGAGTATTCTCTAGGATGGATCTAGCCACATGCTTCCATCAACTGCGTATCGCAGAAGAGTGTGTTCCTTTGACTGCTTTTAGAGGTCTAGACACTTTTTATGAATGGCTAGTGATGCGCTTCGGGCTACGTAACGCTCCGACATACTTTGTTGATTTGATGAATAGGGTATTTTGAGATGTTTTGAATAAATTCGTGCTGGTATTTATCGATGACATCCTCATTTTTCTAAAACCACTGCTGAGCACGAACAACATCTGAAAGAAGTCTTGGAGATTCTGCGAAGAAATGTGTTGAAAGATAAATTCTCCAAATGCATATTTTGGAAAGAAGTGGTGAAATTCCTCGGCCATGTTGTGTCAAAGGAAGGCATTTCAGTCGATCCAGGAAAGATCCCAGCCATCCAAGATTGGAAGCAGCCTAGAACTCCCACCGAAGTTAGAAGTTACTTAGGACTGGCTGGATATTATCGGAAATTCGTCAAGGATTTTTCAAGGCTGTCTTGTCCATTGACAAAGCTAACCAAGAAGCATGCAAAGTTTATCTAGACGCCTGAATGTGAGACAGCCTTCCAAGAGCTAAAAAGAAGCTGATCACTGCTGCTGTATTGACCATTATCGATGGCAATCAGGAATTGAAAGTCTGGACAGATGCTTCTAAAGAAGGTTACTCTTTTTATATAAACAAACATGTTAGAAAAGACATTTTAAAATCTCATTTTAACATGTTATCCTTTTAATTGTTTAAGGTATTGGTGCGGTGCTAATGCAAAGAGACAGAGTAGTTGCATATGCCGGCCGACAATTGAAACCGCATGAGAAAAATTATGCCACTCATGATCTTGAGCTAATGGCTATTGTGTTTGCTCTAAATATATGGAGGCACTCTCTTGGGTGAGAAGCTCGAACTATATACGGATCACAAATCCTTGAAGCATCTTTTTAACCAAAGAGATTTGAATATGAGGCAGTAACAGTGGGTTGAATTTCTTGCGGCCTATGACCTGGATATCCTATATACTCCAGGGAAAGCCAACGTTGTAGCCGATGCACTCAACAGGAAGAATGCGGACAACGTCAATCTTATTATCGCCAATCTCATTATTACACCCTCCTTGATCAATAAAATCTCTGCTCTTCAGAAGAATGATAAGTTTATTCAGATGCTTAGTGAGCGAGTTCGAAGGGGCGAAGTCTCAAGCTTCCAAATTGATAGTAAAGGGACCCTTAGATTGCAAGGGCGAATTTGTGTGCCAGACATTGCTGAGCCAAAAAGAGAAGTTATGGATGAGTGCCACAAATCTAAACTCAGCATCCATCCATAAGTAAGCAAGATGTATCACGATCTTAAGCGCACCTTTTGGTGGAAGGCGATGAAGAGAGATATGTCTATTTACGTTGTTAGATGTCCTACTTGTCAGCAAGTTAAAAGTGATCAACAGAAGCTGGCAGGTTTGTTGCAACCGCTAGGAGTTCCAGGTTGGAAATAGGACGAAATTTCTGTGGACTTCATTGATGGCTTGCCCTGAACCGGAAAAGGGAATGATAGTATATGGATGATTGTAGACCGCTTAACAAAGACGGCCCATTTCATCCTTGTCCGATCTAATCGAACAACTCGAAGTCTGGCGCAGCTTTATGTCAAAGAGATTGTCAGACTGCATGGAGTTCCCAGTAACATTGTCAGTGACCGTGACCTGATTTTTGCTAGCAAATTCTGGGAATCTTTCCAAGAAGAGCTTGGGACCAAGTTGAATTTGAGCACGGCTTACTACCCTCTGACAGATGGCCACACTGAGAGGGTGAACGGCATATTGGAAGATTTGTTGCGAGCATGCATTCTTGACTTTGGCGGGGAGGACCACTTGGACTTGGTTGAGTTCTCTTATAATAATAGTTACCAAGCCTGCTTGCAGATGTCGCTATTTGAAGCTTTATATGGCAGGCTATGCAGATCTCCAGCATGTTGGGTGGAACCGAGAAATCGATTGGTCTTGGGTCCCGACATGGTTCGAGAAGCAGCAGAGAAAGTTGATTATATTAAGAAGCGCCTACTGACTGCTCAGAGCCGATAGAAAAGCTATGCAGACTCACGGAGAAGAGATTTAGAATTCTCTGTTGGCGATCATGTATACTTGAAGGTCTCCCCATTGAGAGGTGTCATTCGTTTTGGAAAGACTGGGAAGTTGGCGCCGAGATTCATTGGTCCATTCCCTATTCCCGAAAGGATTGGAACTCTCCCTAATAGAGTGCAGTTGCCAGACTGGTTGCCTGGGGTCCACGATGTATTTCATGTGTCCCAACTCCGAAAGCATGTTCATGATCCAGACTTAGTTGTGGAGGAAGCAGCACAACAAGATTTGGACATTTCGCCAAGCTTAGCAGTAAGGAGGGAGCTAGTGAAAATAGTTGGCAAGGAGACCCGAATTCTGAGGAACAAGAGGATTCAGTTGGTTAAAGTGCAGTGGAGCGGGGATCCTAGAGACTGTACATGGAAGACTGAGGATAGCATCAAACAGGCTTATCCCAAGTGCAGAGTGGACATCTCCTAGTGACTCTTTTGTTGAGGTATATTTACAATATTTACATTTTCCGTTTTGTTTCCTACTTTACTTTTTTTCCTTTTCGGGGACGAAAAGATTTTAAGTGGGGGAGATTGTTACAACCCGGAAAATCAGGACCAATTTAAATTTTTTATTTTGGCTATTTCGGTGAATTTGGAATAGTTAAAATAATTTATTTTATATAATAGCGATTAAAAATCTATTTTAATCGAAGATAGAATGAATATATTTATTTCAATTCCTAAAGGAATGGGAATTAGCATGGCAGTTTGAAAAGTCAAAGCTGAACTTTGACTGAATATACCGGATTCAAAATTTAACGGATTTTGGTGAAACCAAAAATATCTAAATCTGTTTGTAAATATCTTTCCAACGAATCCGAAAAATCGAGATTTCATAGCGGGAATCAAAAGTTATGGTCAGTTGAATATTCAAAATAGTCGCTATAGGATAACTAATAGCCCGTATAAAAGGCCATTTTTCAAACGACCTCTGTTTTCGATGAAACCACTTTTGTTGGGACCGGAATGTCAAATTATTGCTAAGTTTCAATTTTTAGTTTTTTAGAATTAGTATGTGAGAACGGAGAAAGAAAATGTGTTTTGTTCAATTCAGTCAAATTTAATCGACTGAAAAATAGCCATTTTTTAGACGGTCTCAGAATTCGGCTAAATTAATTTTGTTAGGACCGTATCGTCATAACAAAGCCAAATATATTTTTTCTGGAATTTTCCGAGTTTGTATATGGCCTCGGTGAATTTAATTGTACTAACGAATTTATTTAATATAGGACTTAATTATTAAATTATTCAGGCCACAAACAACCGTTTGGGCTGACGGGACCAGGCCCGTTGGCTCCGGAACAAGGGCTATTGGCTAGGGTCACCTCCGTTTGGACTGGACTCAAAACGGTTTAGAAGTTATGGATTTTTTTGTAAAATAACAATTTAATAATATAAATAATGGAAAAAATTAGAACCCTAATCTACTGTTCATCGTTTTCCCCGATCCTATCAAACCCGCAGCCGCCTCTTCCTTCTTCCCTTCCTCCATTAATTTCTCCTTCTCCAAGCAAAATTACACCATACTCCTTTAGAACTTTTTAAAGCTCTCTTCCTCCTCTTCGATTCCATATAAGTTTCATCCTCCAAAACTTAACGTAGCTCGAGAATCACCTTGACAAAGCCGCCCTTCCCTCCGCCGGGCCCACCACGCTGCACCGCACCCCCCTCTTCCTGGCGCTCATGCGCCTCCCCTAGGCCTTCCACCTCCAACTTCCCGTTCGTGAAACCATGCACCGATGCTCAAGTTATCTCGATCTGAAGTTTGGAACCAAATCTGAGGTTTACTGTAAATTCTATTTTATTGATTTGCGACACTTTAAATACGTTGATAATTGTAATTTAAATAATTAAAATTCATATGTGATTTAAACCAATTCAGAACTCAACGATTTTGGTGATATTGGAACGGTGACACCCAACACAACCTTCTAGATCAGTTTTGAACGAATTATGACTCTATTTGTTTTTTTGATCCAACCAGAAAGCAAGGTGAGATTTCTTACTTTTAAATAATTGAATAATTTAATTATTTCTCTCGATTGATAGAATCATTATATGTACCTAAATGATATAGATATGCGATATGGTCATTAGAATTTATTTCTTGTTTGGGTGATAATCTGATGTGCAGATCTACATGGTTGTTAATTTTTAGTCATCGTTAGAATTCAGATCTGAAGTTGTGCTTTATTTCAAAACTAGTGATGATAAAACAAAATTATGTTTTTCTTTATTCACAGATTAGATGCGAATAAGGACATGTGTTTTAAAAGTGGATTTTTCATTCACCTTATAGTTGTGTATGGAAATATGACATACAAAAAGGACATTTCTTTTTATTTACACTTAGTTGTAAATAAAATTTTGATTTTAGAAGTATGGCATAGAAAAAAAGAAACATTTCTTTTTATTTACAATCTAGTTGTAAATAAAAATATGAAGTTAGAAACATGAATAGAAAAGGAAAATTTTATTTACATTTTTCATGTAAATAAAACATGATAGAAAAAGAACACCTTTATTTACATTTTCTAATGTAAATAAAAAGAACCAATTATGTGAACACCTTTATTTACATTTTCTAATGTAAATAAAAGAACAAATTATGTGAACACCTTTATTTACCTTTTTTTATGTAAATAAAAAGACAAATAAAGACAACATTTCTTATTTACATTTAGCATAAATAGAAACTAGAAAATAAAGACGACATTTCTTATTTACATTTAGTGTAAATAGAAACTAGAAAGTAAAGACGACATTTCTTATTTACATTTAGTGTAAATAGAAACTAGAAAATAAAGACGACATTTCTTATTTACATTTAGTGTAAATAGAAACTAGGAAATTAAGATGACATAAAAAAAAGACATTTTTAGTGTAATATTCTTTTTAGATTAAAAAGAACAATTTTAGCGATATTATGTTTTGAGAATAAAAAAGGACATTTTTAGTATTCTTTTTAGATTTAAAAGAACAATTTTAGCGTTATTCTCTATCGAGGATAAAAAGGACATTTATTTACATTTAGTTTAAATAAACATGAAAAAGAAAAAGAATATTTTATTTATATTTTGGTAAATAAAACATGATATACAGAAAAAGAGTGATAATTTTTGTTTGCATTTTGATATGCAAACAAAGCACAGAAAAAGAATGATACTTTTTGTTTGCATTTTTAATATGCAAACAAAGCATAGAGAAAGAATGATACTTTTTGTTTGCATTTTTATATGCAAACAAATCATAGAGAAAGAATGGTACTTTTTGTTTGCATTTTTAGATGCAAACAAAGCATTAAAAAAAGAATTACATATGTTGTTTGCCTTTTTATATGTAAACAAAATATAGAAAAAGAATTATACTTTTTATTTGCATTTTTAGATGCAAATAAAACATAGAAAGGAATTACACCTTTTTATTTGCAAATTAATTGCAAATAAAAGACATGAATATAAAAAAATGAATTTTTATTTGCAAATTAGCTGTGAATAAAAACTGGAATGTAAAAAGGCACATTTAATTTGCATTGTAGTTGCAAATAAAAACATAAATTTAAAAAGTATCACAGTTGTAAAAAGGCATTTAAGAAAGTGAGTTTTCTTTTGCAAACTAGTTGCAAATAAAAACATGAATTTATAAAATGCATTTTTATTTACATTTTAGATGAAGATAAAAACATGAATTGGATAAGTGGATTTTTATTTACATTTTAAATGTAAATAAAAACATAGAAATAAAAAGTGCAGTGTTATTTACATTTTAGATGTAAATAAAATCAGAGTTATAAAAGTGATATTTTTATCGTCATTCTAGACGCGATAAAAAGAGTAAAATTAAAAGTGACATTTTTATCGTCATTTTGGGTACGATAAAAAAATAGATTACAATATTGAAATCACCAGACAATTTATATATATATAAATTATAATTAAAACGAAACGCGCGCGGCAGTTTGCGTATCGACAATCGTAACCTTAAACGATTATACCGAAAGATCAGACCGTTGGATCTCCCCAAAACAGGAACCGTTATGACCGCTTTGGGAAGATATTTCTGATGATATAAATTTTGTCAAAATCTAATGGTTAGATTTCAAGATATGTGTAAATAAAAATTTGGTAAAAATAGTGCTAGGGCCGCCCATCGACCCGAAGCGTCGTTAAATTATAATTGAGCTATTTAAAATGAATAAAAATAGCGATAAATCGTTATAAATACATATGAACGATATGGAATGATATAAATGATAATTATTCGAAAAATACCGAGTTAAGCTCATTTCAAATAATTATACAGCGATTTGAATCGAACAAATAGAAGATGGTGATTGAAGACTGGTGATCTTCAACATCGAATGGATGGCTACTGATGCCCTGGACTGATTTGCTCCCAGGAAGGGGTTACAGTGGTAGTTGTCCGAACGTTCTTGTTGATTGTCCGGATATGCGAGTACCGACGAGAAATCAGGTGACTCTGGTTTCGTTCAGACCCAGAACGGACTTGTAAATGGAAGCGTGTCCGATGTTGGAGTTCATTCCATGTCAATTAAATCGATTTCTATCTAATATATATCCGTTGGTGGCGGAGAATTTATTCTCTTGCTTAACACCCTTAGAGGGTATATATGGATAGTGGTTGGTTGCATGGCGTGAACTATCAATGTGACACGCCAAGATGTAGATGATCAAGGATTTTGTTGAAAAGCAGGCCTTGTGGTTGATGATCAAAGCATAGTCTGGTTGGGCGTAGGTTTGTGTATAGCATGACTTCGCGAGCCTCACACCCCGGTATGAGTGGTGTCAGGACTTACCATACCTGACATTTTTACTTATGTGGATGTTGGATTATGAGGTACCTCGGATTTATAGGTTGTTGGTGGCTATATGGAGGTTCAAAGGAACCGGGAAACATGTGTTCAGGCATAACTAATCCACTACTGTTAAGTGTGGACCGGCCCTACCGCTCCAAGGGTTCACTACGGGGAATCTTGAGGCATTTGCTAGAGTGTCTCGAATCGGAGAGGTCGATCCCTAGCCTCGATTCATGATAGAAACCAAATCTCCAATACGACATTACGATTTTGATTGTAAACCTATATACGGCGACATAGTAGGATGAGGTACTATGCCGTCTAGGATTCATACATTTACTTTGAAGTATTTTAATATTGATTAGACACTAATAATAATATTAAAATATTATTGTATACGTATTCAGTCATGTTTGATCATTATAAGGTAAAACTCTATCCTCCGATTTGCGTTGCATTGTGTGATGGGACTTGAGTCTTATAATGATTTCATTTTTCTAAAAAGTCATTGCGTTGTTTTGAATAAATTAATTTAATTATGCACTGACAATCCAATGGAGTAAACCCGTTCCGTGCTAGCGGCGTGGTCCTGTGATTTGCCACTTTATTAAATAGTGTATAAAGATTTCTCATACCGGTCCTATGACTGACTCGAAGTTTGTTTCACTTTGCAAACTCGGGTGCCCTCTCTTTACACGGGAAGCCAAGTGATAGGTTTTAGGGAGACACATTCTGGATTGGAGCTGCTGAGGAAGGAGACAAAGACCTCTCTTTTATCTTTATTTCTTCTTTGGAGTCTTTATTCCATCTTTGTATTTTGATGTACGTTATGGAGTTGAGATCTATTTCCTTTTGAGACTTACTTCCTTTTCATTCAGACTTTCTATTTTGCTAAGTGGATCCAGTAACTGCGTACTCTGTTGTTCAGTTCCTATGATGTTATGACGCTGCAATAGTTATGTGTTATGATATTATCTGATATCTGTTGTTGTCGTTGTAAATATGTTGTATTCCAAATGATTTTCCTTGCTTTCGTTCCACGGAAGTTTGGGGTTATCACAAGTTTTGATGCATCTTTAATTAGATTGAATTGATATCCAAAGGAAGATTAAAGAATAAATTTAAAGAATTTATCTTTGATGAAATTAATGGGAACCTTTCCCAAAGTATATGAATATTTGGATAAAGAAATATTCTGGATTGGAATGAGGCATATGTTGTGTTTTTATAGCACTTGTTTATTATATATGTGAGTCATTCAGAAAGACTGGGTTTGTCCCATTCTGAATAACTGATTCGACGATGTGTCGAGAATGAAGAGGGTGGTTGAAGATAGGAGGTCTTCACATCGTTTGGAAGATTACTGATGTCTTGATTAGGCTATACACCCAAGGCAAGGTAATAAGTGGTGATCATCCAGATGTACTTAGAGATCGACAAATATGCGAGGGCCTCTCCCGTGTATTGGACATATGGGGGAGGAATAAGGTGCCTTTGGTTTCATTCAGACCCAGAACGAACTTGTAAATGGATGTGTGTCTGACATCAGATTTCATTCTGTGTGATTGATATACATCGGTTGCACAACGTGAATTGCCTGTGTGGCATGCTGAGATGCAAATGACCAAGGCTTATGTTGAAAAGCTGTAACAACCCGCAAATTCTAAACCAATTTAAAAAATTTATTTTAGAAATTTTGATGGAAATTTAATATTTAAAATGATTTATTTTAAATAATAACGATTAAAATTTTATTTTAATCGAAGTTAAAACGAATAAATTTAATTTAATTATAAAAGGAGTTTGAAATGCCGCGGTAGTTCGAAAATTCGATTTTAAATTTCAATTTAATATACAGAATTCATTTCAAATCAGAATTGAACGAAACAAGAAATATTTAAATCTGTTTAACAATATCTTTCTAACAAATGTAAGAAACTGAAATTTCACTTCGAAAATCAAAATTTATGCCCAGTTTAAAATTCAGAAAAGTCGCTGTAGAATTTAATTATATTTTAATATAATATATAGTCCTTAAAAATAGACATTTTTCAAACGACCTCGATTTTCGACAAAACCTCTTTTGTTGGAACCAGAATGTCAAATTATTGCTAAGTTTAATTTTCCATAATTTTTCGAATTAATATGTGAGCGTAGCAAAAAAAAATGTGTTTTTATCAATTTCAATCAAAATTAATCGACTTGAAAATGGCCATTTTTCAAATGGTCTCAGAATTCGACAAAATTAGTCTTGTTAGAACCGTATCGTCAAAACATAGATAGAAATAATTTTTCTGGAATTTTTAGAGTCCGTATGTGGCCCCGGTGAATTTAAATGTAAGATTGAATTAAATAAATAAATGATTTAAATATTAAATTAAATAAAACAGGCTGAAGACATTCATTCGGGCTGACGGGACCTAGTCCATTGGATCCAGAACGGGGGTATTTTCCTGGAAACAACTTTCGTTGCGTTAAAATTGGAGTTGGTTAGAACTAATGGGTTTATTTGTAAGATTAAAACATTTATTAATATTATATTATATGGCCCAAAAATCAAAACCCTAAACCTAGCAAAAAACTTTCCAGCTACCGCCCGTGCTTGAATGGCCAGTAATGTCCGAATTTGAACCTCTCTTTTCTTTCAATCTGTACAACCAAACTTGAAAATCATAGATACGAAATTGAAGAGGCTTCAACGCTCTATAAAACTGATGGTCATGATCGAGTTTAACGCTCTCAGGTGGTCGGATTTCAAGCTCAAAAAGGAGATGGTCGGCATGGATTTTGAGGAGGAGGGGTGTGCGAGACGGCCGAGGTTGTGGGCGCGAGTAGGTGTTGGCGCGAGCTTCCTTGTGGTGGCGTCTGATTTTGCTCCGGTGGCTTCTAGGAGGGTGCAAATTGGATTGTTGAAAGGGAGCTCGATGGGTTTAGCGTGGCCGATTCCTGGAAGAAGAAGAGCGTTGGTTTCTGTGAGATTAGAGATGTAATTAAAATTTTAATTATTAATTAATTAATCAAATTATCAAATGCGTTAAAGGCCATATCTTTTGCAAATAGAGTCAGAATCGAACGAGAACTGTTGCGTTGGATTCGTGTCGAAGAATACTTCGCGACGGAACTGACCAGGACCAGAACATAGCACTTTGAAAATTAAGCCAAATTTGAACACAAACGATTTCTAAAAACCGATCGATGTGAGATTTCTTTTTTTTATAATTAATTAATTAATTTAATTTATTTGCTATGTGGTGATTGTATGTGTATGACTTAGATCTGCTATGTGATAACATTTTTGATGATTTAATCTATTTGTTAGTGATGTATAAACACAGATCTGTATGTGCTGAATATAATAAATCATTTGTTGTATCATTGATTTAAAATAGAATTGCCATTTCAATAAAAATAAATCATTTTGTTATGTTGTTGAGTTGCATTAGATTTTCAATTCAACATAAAAACATTTTTTGGATTATTTTTGTTGAACTGAATTAAATTGTCAATTCAATTTGATCATATTTATTGAATTGAATTAGATTGTCAATTGAATATTAAAAGTATCTTTTTATCATTTTTGAGCATTGAAATAGAATTATCAATTCAACATAAAACATTAGAATTAGATTAACAATAAAAATCACCTTTTTATTTTTGTATGAAATGTTTGATTGGAATAAAATAACATTTTTGTTTAAAAAGTTTGAATAGAATAAAATGTCATTTTTGGTACATAATGTCATTAAGGTCATTTTATTTAAAAATGTCATCTTTGTAAGAGTATTACCTTGAAATAAATATTTCATTTTGTGAGATGATTACATTAAAAAGGATTACATAAAGATGACATTTTTGGTCAAAACATGTCAATTGAAATAAAAATAACATTTTTGGCAAACATGTCAGCGAAACAAAAGATTATATTTTTATTGTAAATTTGTCACAATAAAAAGAGTAGTAGTAAAAGACTATATTTTAATGTAGTTAGATTCAATAAAAGGATCAAACATTAAAGACCACATTTTAATGGATAATCTGTTCTAATCAAAAGATTGAAATTTAAAAGATTACTTTTTATGCTTTCATTAAAAAGAGTAGGATTAAAAGATTACCTTTTTATGTAATATGTTTTTTGTTAGGAAGAATAGTTTTAAAATAACATTTTTGTTGTCAAGTTAGTTATAATGCGAAGAATTGATATAAAAGAAATATATTGTAATTAAAAGAATAGATTTTAAAGATGCATTTTTATTTACATTTTTTATGCATTAAAATAGGGAAGTTGAAAGTAACATTTTTGTTGTCATTTTATATGAAATAAAAATAGTCATAACATGTAAACCATGGAAATAAAAGTTGAATTTCTATTTGCATTCTTTGATGCAAATAAACATGAAATAAAAACTTGTTCTTTTATTTGCATTCCTTGAATTAAAAAGTGGTTCTTTTATTTGCATTCTTTGATGCACATATACATTGAAATAAAAAGCTATACTTTTATTTGCATTCTTTGATACAGATAAAATATTGAAATTTGAAGTTAAATTTTTATTTCCATTTCTTAATGCAAATAAAACATAGTTTTAAAAAAGTTATACTTTATTTGTAATTTAGATATAAATTAGAAACATGATTTGTAAAGTTACATTTTCGTTTGCAATTTTAGATGCAAACAAACCATTAGAATCAAAATCACATTTTTGTCTGCAATTTTAGATGCAAACAAAAACAATGTTTAAAAAGTCACATTTTTTATTTTCATTTTAGATGCAAATAAAAGCATAGTTTAAGAAGTTACATTTTTATTTACATTTTGGATGTAAATAAAAGAATAGGATTAAAAGTATCATTTTTTACTTTTAATTTAGAGAATATAAAAGATTATGATAAAAAGAATTCATCTTTGTTGTAACCTTGTTACATTGAATAAATTGTTTTTATTGTCATAATAGATTAGAATTAAAAAGATATATTTTTAGTGTCATCTTAGCTTCAATAAAATGAGTTAATAGAAAGATAAGTTTCATTTGTCATTTAGTTGCAACACAAAAAGATGCATTTTTGTTGAACAAGAATGAGGCATTTTTAGTTCATTAAAAATGGTTAAACAAAAAAGATACATTTTTATCATTTAAATAGAATGAGACAAAATTATTCAATTTTGTCATTTTAAAAGATTAAGATAAATATATTCACTTTTGTCATTTTAAAGGAACGAGACAAAATATTCATTTTTTTCACTTAACAAGAATGAAGCAAAAGCATTTACTTTATTAAATTAAAATAGTTAAACCCAATTTGTCACTTTTATCAATTTATAAAAGTTGAAACCATTTTGGCGCTTTTGTCAAATTACCAAGTTGAAACCATTTTTGTTGCATTAGAGTTGGCAAACGAACCTTATCATTTTGTCGTATTAGATTTGACAAAACCAGTAGATCGCTTTTATTTGTTTGATAAATTAGAATTATCAATAAAAGAAACATATCATTTTGATTGTTTTGTTGAAATAAAATTTTCAACAAAACAAAGCCATTACCTTTATTGTTTTGATGAAAAAGATTATTTAAATCAAAATATACATTTTGTCAAAATATACATTTTGTCAAAATAGATTAGTTAGAGAAAACCATATATTTTTGTCAAAATATATATCTTTGTTAAGATAGATTAGTTGAACCAAAATACACCCTTTTGGAATGAACATTTTTGACCAAATAGTTTATTTGAATCAAATATTTATTTTTGTCAAAAATATGATATTTGAAGCAAAAATTACATTTTGTTAAATATGATCGTTTAAATAAAAATTACCTTTTTGTTAATTAGATTTGAATTAAGACAAAAATTACATTTTTGTTAAATGAAAGAGTTAAACACAAATAGTATTTTTGTGAAATAGGTTTGTGTTACCATAGAAATATCCATTTTGATTAAATAGAATTGTCAGAAAAATGGAACTTCTTATACATTTTGTTGAGATAGAATTTATATGCAAATAAAATAATCATTTTTATTTGCGTAGCATACAATAGAATTTATATGTAAATAAAAAAATCATTTTTATTTTTCAAACTTACATTAGAATTTATATTCAAATATAAGAATCATATTCTTGGTCAAAACATACATTAGAATGTATAGGCGAGTTAAAGTGACATATTTATATGTTAATGCATACATTAAAATTTGTATGCAATTTAAGATAAACATTTTTAGGGGTTAGGTTATACATTGAAAAATATATACAAATGAGATTATTTCTTTTACGGGTTAAAGTTAAGAATAATTACATACAAATAAAGTATAATGAAAATTATCTTTTATTTATCATCCGCAATAATGTCATATAAATAAATTACATTCTATTATATATTAGAAATGTATAAAGAAATTATGCGTGTCAAATATATTTTATTTCGACATTAAGAATGAAATATCATGTTTTGTCCATCATTATCAACATGTTGTTAGTATTAAAATTGGTTAAATTCATTAACCAATTATTTATTTATATGTACTGTTGTTGGTTGAAAACCCCACACGGGTATTGGTATGATAATTGATATACACTAGTCCCAATATTTATTTGTATGACAATCGATATATTGACAGGTTGCGATGAGCGTTATTATTTCATTTTAATGCTCACACAGTTGTGAACTTCACTCTGGATGTTTAATGGATGGTTTGATGGTTATTTATAAATGGTTTTCATTTACATACGATGTATGAAATCCATATAACCCAAGTTATATGGTAAATGATTGAGTCGCTTTCCGATTCAGAATATCTTTTATATAAAGTATATTTTAAACAAAGAATTTTTTTTAAATAAGGAATATTTTTAAAAGATATTGAAATAAAGAAATTGGATTTTGGGTTGTCGTGGATGGTGTCTTAAATAACACTGTTCTTAAACCCAATATGAAAGAATAAATCTTTTAACTAAGAATATTAGAGTTTCAAATTATATCTAGTATTGGAATAAGTTAATATGTGAATTGGGTTTTTCGTGAACGATGTTTTTAAACGACATTTGTTCTTTAACCCAATTAACAGAGAAAATATGATTTAGAATTTATAAATCTTTTTATCAAGATTTAAAAAAATTTTCCGAAATCAAGTTTTCCAATTTAATATTAATAAATTGGAATTGAATGGAAATTCGATTGATAATGAACAAGATAGGCTTCTATAAAAGAAGACTGGTACTATATATGGAATTTAAAAGGCTTTATCGTTATCCCATTTATATTATTGGTCTGATACGGAAATTTATATCGATTATATATTGATTTGATTTCTGTGAAATTTCCATATTTTGGAAGATGCTTTTGGGTTTATCGTGAACAATGTTTTTCAATGACATCGATTCTTTAACCCAGTTAAAGATACGATTAATTTCTTAAAACTGAATAATCATAAAGTAATGGTTTTTGATATTAAAATCAAATTGGAGTTTTAATGATTCTTTAAAAAGGACAATTTAAGATAAATTTAAGAGAATTTATTTTTGATAAAATTAATGGAAACCTTTCCCTAATAATATGAATATTTTATTTAAAATTATTCTGAATTGGAATGAGGCGTTGGATGTGTCTTTACAACACTTGATTTTTTTATTATAAAAATGCACGAGTTATTCAGAAAAACCGGGTTTAACCCATTCTGAATAATTACTACAACGGTTCAAGTTGAAGATATTAAAGACGGTGGATGAAGACCAACGATCTTCACGTCGAATGGACGACTACTGATGCTTGGCATTTGGTCGCTCCCAGTAAAGGGTTAATAGTGGTTGTTTGTCCGGACGTACTTATTGATTGTCCGGATACGCGAGCACCTAGGTGACTCCGGTTTCGTTCAAACATAGAACGGACTTGTAAATGGATGTGTGTCCGACATTGAATTTCATGCTGTGTAATTAAATTGATATCTATTAATGTATATCTGTCGTGGCGGAGAATTTACTCTCTTGCTTAACACCCTTCTCTGAGACGCACGAGCTCAGAGGTTATATATTGGTAGTTATCAATCGCATGGCATGGACAGCCAATGTGACATGCCAAGATGCAATTGATGGAGACTTTTGTTGAAAAGCAGAGCCTTGTGGGATGATCAAAGCATAGCCTATTTCGTTATAGCTTTGTGTTTAACGTTGCCTCGCGAGCCTCACACCCCCGTAGAGTCAAAAACGGAGCAAGGGATTTCAGGGAGTGCACACGTTTCTTTCTAGCTAGAAGTGGTGTCAGCAACTTACCAGCCCTGACATTTTGCTTATGTGGTTGATGGATTTTGAGGCGCCTCGGATTTTTATTGGTCTCCAATGGCCAATTTGTACGTCCAATAGGATCGGGAAGCGTGTGTTCAGGAATTGCCAATCCACTAAAGTATTTGTGGACCGGCCTTGCAGGATCCAAGGGTTCGCCAGCGTCCGAATCCTGAGACAATGCTAGAGTGTCTCAAATCGGTAAGGAGATCGTTCCTAGCCTTGACTCTTGATGGAAACCCAATTTCCAATACGACATCATGCGGTTTTGATTGTAGAACTAGTATGGCGACATAGTATATGGTAGCTATGCCGTCTATGATTGATACATTATGATTGAAATGTTTTTAAAACATGTATACACTAATAATAATATCAAATATGTTTTTATCGTATCAAGCATTTTTGACAATTATAAGGTAAAACTCTATCCTCCAGCTTGCGTTGCATTGTGTGATGGGAACTGAGTCTTATAATGGTTTCATTTTCCTAAAAAGCATTGCGTTGTTTAACGATTCACTTTATTTAAATTATGCACTGGTAATCCAATGGAGTAAACATGTTCCGCATTAGCGGCGTGGTCCTGTGATTAGCCATCTTATTAGATAAGTTAAGTAAAGATTTCTCACATCAGTTACATGACTGACCCGTAGTTTGTTTCACTTTGCAAACTCGGCTGCCCTATTTTCCACACGGGCAGTCGAGTACCTTATTTTGCAAATATATTGAGTAGGATTCTGGATCGAAGCCTAAAGCTGTGTCCCGAGCATAGAAAGTCTTCCGCTGTGTATTATATAAATTTATTGTAATAAGTCTTCCGTTTAATTTATTTATCAATGTACTCTAATATTCTGTACTCTAATGTAACATTATTATGATGTAATAAAAGTCTGATGTTATTTGTTATAATGTATTGTATTCCCAAAGTTAAAGTATTCGAAGATTTCCAACTTTTGGATCAGGCCTGTGGGGTTTATGGTCGATTCAAAAGGGTGGGGATTTTCGATTCTTTACAAAAGAAGATCTTGTGGTTGATGATCAAAGCACGAACTTTGTCGCATAGCTTTGTGTAGCGTTAATTCGCGAGCCTCACACCCCGGTGTGGACTAGAAACGGGAGAGGACCTTAGGGAGGACATGCGTTTCTTTCTAGCTAGGAGTGGTGTCAGCGTTTTACTAGCCCTGACATTTTACTTATGTGGATGATGGATAGCGGGGCGCCTCGGTTATATCGGTCGTTCCGGGGCCGATAGTTTGGTCGGATATGACCAGTTTACGCCCTATAGGGCTGAAATCGTAGTGTTCAGGTATTTTAATCCATATCGAGTGGATCGGCCCTGATGATCCAAGGCTTGACTGAGTACTTTCCTGAGACATGGTAGGCTAGATTGTCTCGAGCTGTGAGGACGACCCCTTGCCTTAGTTCATAGATGGAAATCCAACTTCCAATACGACATATTGCGGTTTTGATTGTAGAGCCTAGTATTGGCGACATGATATATGGTACCCATGCCCTTTAGGATTGATACATTTATATTTGAAGTTGTTTTATACACTATGCGCTTATAATAGTATCAAATGATTTGTTTTAACGTACCAATCATGTTTGGCTATTATAAGGGAAAACCCTATCCCCCGGCTTGCGTTGCATTGTGTGATAGGACCTGGGTCTTATAATAGCTTCATTTTTCCAAAAAGCATTGCGCTGTATTGATATATGCACTGGTATTCTTGGGAGGAAACCCATTCTGTGTTATGCGGCGTGGTCCCTTGATATATTTGATTTAAAGTAAAGTTTTAAATAACTGTTTTAGTTCTCACACCAGTCACATGACTGACCTGGAGTTTATTGTTTTAACCTAAACTCTGGGTGCCTCTATTTTCCACTCGGGCAGCTAGTAGTTTTGGTTTTGCAGATTTATATTCACAGGATCCTGGTTTACAGTTGGAATGATATTCAGAAAGCTCTGTATCTGTATATCTCCTTCAATTGTGCTTTGTATTATTTTTCCTCTGCATTGTAACTTGTAAATCTCGGATATTTAGTAAATGTATAATATTCATTCATACTCTGTATATTCTTGTATTCTGATGTAAATTGTTGTAAAGAGCAATGAAATATTCTCCTGTTCGTGTTCTAATTTGTCGTGTTCTCAATTCAATTTGAGCTTTCCTTCACGGGGAAGTTCGGGTCGTGTTAGTTTGGTATCAGAGCTCTGGTTTACAGAGCTCGAGAACAGGACACATTAGAACCGAACGAAAGAATTCATCAGGGATTGGATTAGTAATATCCGATGAGAATTACTTGTTAGAGATAGGATCAGTAGTATCCTAGGACGAGTGTGAAGAGTATATTTTTAAAATGAAAACAAGCATTGTTTTGAAAATTTAAACTTTATATGTATTTGAATATTTTATTTGTATTGGATTTGGACAATCCAATATATAAAGATTTCGCATACACGCCTTGCAAACGTATATTCAAAGGTTTAATATACTGGATAGATATAGAATCAAACTCTAGTCACCTGGGAATGATTCCGATGATGGGTACCCATCATCAATATTAGTGCTCGAGTTTCGAAAATGGGATTTCTATATATTTCCAGTTGACTGGTGTGAGAACCAAAACTAGATAGGGTTTATTGTTATGAATTTTGCATCGAAAACATGATTTTATGTATATGTATCAAAATTATGAATTTGAAAAGATAATTAACCGATTGATTGTTGATTGTTGGTTGTGTTGTATGATTATTCCTTTAAACCAACATATGAATGAATGGTAAATTTAGGCCAAATAGAACCAAATATTGAATTGTATTGAAAATTGTTTGAAATTGCATGCATGTACATGTATATCCATTGAACAGGTCATTGCAAGGAGGCTAGAGCAGAGGAATAAAATTATTTGCCCGACAAATAGGTACATGTTTATTGTATTTCTTGGGGTTTTTGATGATTTTGTGAGCCGACTGGCTTGCCGCTTGGCTGTTTCTTTTTCTTTTTGGATTGGAGAGGCCTGTATGGCAATTTCGGGATTTTCCCGGTGCTCCCGTACAAGGGAGTTTATGGCGAAATTTTTCAAAAATTTAGGGTGTTAGCCAAATTTTTGAAAAATTTGAAAAGTTCTCAGAAACTAAATGTTGAAGAACTTTGGCCATAATGAAAATAATGAAAGTTGAGTTGGTTTGTAAAACAACTTTCAGCTCCGTTCCTTTTTGAGGACGAAAAGATTTTCAGTGGAGGAGATTGTAACAACCCAGAAAATCTGAGCCAATTTAAAAAATTTTATTTTGGCTTTTTTTAGTGAATTTTGAATATTTAAAATGAATTATTTTAAATAATTACGATGAGAAATTTATTTTGAATAGAATTAGAATGTATATATTTATACAGATCGTCGTTGGAATATAAATATTTATTTTTGATTATAAAAGGAATTGAAAATGAGCGGTAGTTTAAAAGTTCGGTTTCAAATTTCAAATGAATGTACAAGATTCAAAATAAACCGGATTTCAGTGAAACCAAAAATATTAGAATCTATTTGAGAATATCTTTCCAACAAATCCGACAAATTGAAATTTCATAGTGGGAATAAAAAGTTATGCCCAGTTGAAAATTCAGAATAGTCACTATGGAAAATATAGCCCTTAGAATGGAAATTTTGCAAATGACCTCCGTTTTCGACGAAACCACTTTTGTTGGATCCGAGATGTAAAGTTATTGCTAGATTCAAAAAGTCGTAATTTTATGAATCAATATGTGAGCGTGGCAAAGTAAAACATGTTTTAATAGTTTCACTCAATTTGGATTGACCAGAAAATAGCCATTTTTCAAACGGTCTCCAAATTTGACGAAATTAGTTTTATTAGAACTGTATTGTCAATACAAAGCTAGAAAATATTTTTGAGAATTTTTAGAGTCCGTATGTGGCCCCAATAAATTGAAATGTGCGTTAAAAATTCAATACATAAATTTATATTTTAAATTTTGTGGAAACTGATCAAAACAGTCGAATTGGCTTACGAAACATATCCCATTGTGTTCGGAATAGGGTAATTAGCCAGGGGCGACAGTCAGTGGGTTCGATTCGGGGTTCAAATAAAAAGTGACCTTTTTGGAATTAATTAAATAATTAAATATTTATATATATTATAACCCTCCCGTTTCTTCCACTCAGTCAAACCCGAAGTCAGAAAAAAGAAGAAACGAGAAAACCGCTGATCCTCCACGCCCGACCCCCAACTGACGCCTCGCACGTCGCTAGGGATGCCACCGCCGTCGAAGTCCCCCCTTCTATATTCCGCCTCCCTCCTCGATTCTTCCCCCTCGCACGTTACCCCCCCTTCAGCTCGAGAAAACCCAAGGCCCTAGGCCCCACAATCGAACCCCGCGCCAGCAACTTGGAGCGGCCATCCACACCATCTTCCGACCATCACCATACTCCCCCCCGCAAGCTCCTCCCTTCCTCCATCTCTCCAGCGCCCTTCACGAACCCTAAACCCTCCAAATCAGCGACCACCACCGCCTATAGGCCGCTGCCACTGCCGAGCTCCGCCGCAACTGCAAGCCAATCCCCCTCCTCCGACTGTCAGATCGCCAAACCCCCTTTTTCTGTGGATCGATGTAAGTAAATTCAGTTTGAATTTAGTTTCAAATTTTTAATTATGAATAGCGTATAAAAATCCAACTTTTATGTATAAAACGATGTGATAAAAATCCAATTTTTATGTATAGAATGATGTGAATGAAAAATATGACTTTTATACTATATAAATAATAAAAAATGATTTTTATATTAAATAGATAATAAAAAATTGAAGATTGTATTTTTATCATAGTGAAGATTATATTTTTATCATAGTGAAGATTATATTTTTATCATAGTAAAGATTATATTTTTATAAGTGGAAATGTCGATATTTTTATATATAGAAAGGCGATATTTTTATATATAAAAAGGCGGGATTTTTATATATGAAGCGAAATAAAAATATGATCTTTATATATGAAGTGATGATATAAAAATGTGATTTTTATCATATATATAGCAAAGTAAAAATATGATTTTTATCGTTTGAATGGCAATGTAAAAATGTGATTTTTATATATTCATTAGCGATAGAAAGATTTGATTTTTATCTATATAGTGGTGGCATAAAAATTTGATTTTTATATATGTAGCGTTGTTATAAAAATATGAAATTATTTTTAGAAAGATAAAAATAAAATTTTTAGCCTATGTATGTTATTTATAAAATAATCATACAAAGAAATAATGAATGATTGGTTAAAAATATGATTTTTAATGTAGGTATACTGCATAGATCGAGAACCAAGGAATGGCGGAGTGGATCCCAAATGTGAGAACTTCTCACTTTTATTTTATTTCTAGTTAAAATATATACTAGGATGCAGATGGTGCTTAGTAGCACCCGACACCCGTCGTCCACAGACCATGGATGACTTGTTTGTTTATTTGACTGTGTTGTGAAATTTTATTGTGTGATGTGGAATGGAATAAATAAAATACTCATGTGTTGAAATAAAATATTTTATAGTTAAAAATATAATTTTTAACGTGTATATGAATAAAATAGATATTCATTTACAAATCAGACGATTTGTTTATGTACACCTATTTGACTAATATTGATTGGGACGATAAATTTTACACATCGCCCAAATGCACAAATAAAATTCATTATTTGTTGTTTGAAACCCCACACGGGTATTGGGATGAAATTGGATATATACTAATTCCAATAATTAGTTATATGTCGATCGATTGATTGGCCGACTGTTATAAGCGTTAAATATTTATATTTGATGCTTATGCAGTGTAAAATGCACTTTGGATAATGGTTAACTGTGTTTGGTTGTTGTGTACATGTGTTGTATAAAATCCATATAAATTAAATTATATGGTAATCGACTGTGTCTGATTCCAGTTCAGAAAGAATGAATATTTTAAAATAACGATTATTTTGAAATAATGAACATTTTCAAATAATATTCAGAAAAGAATCAAAATCTGATTTTGATGTCCGATTTGGGATGGACACGAATATATATATATATATCTATATATAAATATATAAATCCATGTTGATTAGTTTAACGCCATTTTGACATGAACGATATTTATATCGATTTTATTCATTTCTAAATGAATATCGAAAAGGGATTGATTTCAAAATATAATGTTTTGAAAATACCATCATTTTTTTATCGATGATATGGAATATTCAATTTTGATTAGAAATTGAATATGAAGTTAAAATCGTTTTGAAAATACGTTTTAAAAAGGAAATCGACGAAATATATAATATATATTAAATATATAATGGCCTGAATAGAACGTGCTGCGCTGCGACCGTTCGCGAATTTCGACCATTAACTTCGAATGGACATTACGGGAGATCCGACCATCGGATTCTCCTAAACTGGAACCGTTGGGTTCGTATCAAAAAGAGCTTTCTAATGAATATTAGAGATTTGAAATCTATCTGTTGGATTTGGAATTATGTCCAAATAAAATTGGGAAAAGGTCGCTGTAAGTGCAGTTCGATGGCCGTTTATGGAAATCGACTGTACGGGCCTTGATAATATTATTAAAAATATCAATAATTAGTGTAAAATCATAAGAAATGATTTGGAAAGAATTGGGATGAATAATTCCATATTTGAAAGGATAAAAATATATTTTTATCGAAATGAACTAGTTATGAACTAGAATTATGAAATCCAATATTTTTAAATAAATAAATTGGATTTGAAATGGTTATAAAAATAACTAGAGTTCCCAATATATAAATTGGAAATGGATTTGAATAGAAATTGTCTTCGGAATATTTCGATGTTGGATTTCACGATTACACAGATATTGTTGTGGAAATTTGAAATATATATATATATATATCATTATTTCCAATACGATATTTCTTAATTTCAGAATTTGATATTGAATATAAGCCGATATATTTTCTATTCAGAGCCTTTTATTTAATATCAATTGGATTTTGGGTCTATCGTGAATGATATCTTTAATAATACTGTTCTTAAACCCAATGGAGTTAAGAAAATTAGAAACTGACTGGAGATTAGTTAAGTTGAATGGTTTTCGGGGTATTGAACTGATGTTGGTTTCAGCCTTCGGGGTTAATACTTAGGGAATTGTTCTCTTACTAATTTACGGTTAGAGACTGATGGAATGTGAATTGGGTTTATTGTGAACTGTGTTTTTAACGACATTCGCTCTTTAACCCGATTTATGGTGAAATGTGATTCGGAATTTATAAATCTTTTTGTTAGGATTTAACATGAGTTTCCCAAAGTAAAGTTTTCCAATTTAATATATATTAAATTGGAATTGAATGGAATTCGATTTGATAATAATCGAAATGAAATTCTGTGGGGGAAGACTGTTAATACAAATGGAATTTAAAAGGCATTGCCGGTATTCCATTTATATTATTGGTCGGATACAGACATTGATATCGATTATATATTGATTTGTTTTTCCGTGAAGATTCCATAATTAATGGAATGTGGTTTGAGTTTGTCGTGAATGGTATCTTTAATAACTATTCTTAGACCCAACAGAGTTAAGAAAATCAAAAACTAACTGGAGATTAGTTAAGTTGAATGGTTTCCTGGGTATTGATCTGATGTTGGTTTCGGCCTTCGGGGTTAATACTTAGGGAATTGTTCACTTGCTAATTTACGGTTAAAGGCTGATGGAATGGAATGTGATTTTGGGTTTATCGTGAATCATGTTTTAAATGACATTGGTTCTTTAACCCAGTTAAAGACAGGATATGATTTTCCAAGTTAAAAAATCGTTAATATTGATTTTTGGGAGGATTAAAACCAAGTGGAGTTTTGATGCATCTTTAATTAGATTGAATTAATATCCAAAGGAAGATTAAAAAATAAATTTAAAGAATTTATCTTTGATAAAATTAATGGGAACCTTTCTCAAAGTATATGAATATTTGAATAAAGAAATATTCTGGATTGGAATGCGGCGTATGTGGTTTTTTTATAGCACTTGTTTATTATATACGCGAGTTATTCAGAAAGATCGGGTTTATCCCATTCTAAATAACTGATTTGACGATGTGTCGAGAATGAAGACGGTGGTTGAAGACCGGAGGTCTTCACATCATTTGGACGATTACTGATGTTTTGATTGGGTTGTACACCTAAGGCGAGGTAATAAGTGGTGATCGTCCAGACGTACTTGGAGATCGACGGATATGCGAGGGCCTCTCCCCTGTATTGGACATATGGGGGAGGAATAAGGTGCCTACGGTTTCCTTTAGACCCAGAATGAACTTGCAAATGGATGTGTGTCTGACATCGGATTTCATTCTGTGTGATTGATATCATCGGTTGCATAGCGTGAATTTCCTGTGTGGCATGCTGAGATGCAAATGATCAAGGCTTATGTTGAAAATCAGAGTCTTGTGGTTGATGATCAAAGCACGACCTCTACGACATAGCTTTGTGTAGCGTTAATTTGCGAGTCTCACACCCCGGTGTGGACCAGAAACGGGAGAGGACCTCAGGGAGGACATGCGTTTCTTTCTAGCTAGGAGTGGTGTCAGCGTTTTACTAGCCCTGGCATTTTACTTATGTGGATGATGGATAGCGAGGCGCCTCGGTTATATCGGTCGTTCCGGGGCCGATAGTTTAGTCGGATATGACCAGTTTACCCCCATAGGGAGGGGAAACATAGTGCTCAGGCATTTGAATCCACATCGAGTGGACTGGCCCTGGCGATCCAAGGCTTGACTGAGTACTTGCCTGAGACATGGTAGGCTAGATTGTATCGAAGCGGTGAGGACGGTCCCTTGCCTTGGTTCACTGATGGAAGTCCAACTTCCAATATGACATATTGCAGTTTTGATTGTAGAGCCTAGTATTGGCGACATGATATATGGTACCCATGCCGTCTAGGATTGAAACATTTATATTTGTAGTTGTTTTATACACTATGCGCTTATAATAGTATCAAATGATTTGTTTTAACGTACCAAGCATGTTTGGCTATTATAAGGGAAAACCCTATCCCCCGGCTTGCGTTGCATTGTGTGATAGGACCTGGGTCTTATAATAGCTTCATTTTTCCAAAAAGCATTGCGCTGTTTCGATATATGCACTGGTATTCTTGGAAGGAAACCCATTTTGTGTTATACAGCGTGGTCCCTTGATATATCTGATTTAAAGTAAAGTGTTAAATAACTGTTTTAGTTCTCACACCAGTTATATGACTGACCTAGAGTTTATTGTTTTAACCTAAACTCTGGATGCCCCTATTTTCCACACGGGCAGCTAGTAGTTTTGGTTTTGTAGATTTATATTTACAGGATCCTGGTTTACAGCTGGAATAATATTCGGAAAGCTCTGTATCCGTATATCTCCTTCAGTTGTGCTTTGTATTATTTTTCCGCTGCATTGTAACATGTAAATCTCTGATATTTAGTAAATGTGTAATATTTATTCATACTCTGTATATTCTTGTATTCTGATGTAAATTGTTGTAAAAAGCAATGAAATGTTCTTCTGTTCATGTTCTGATTTGTCGTGTTCTCAATTCAATCCAGGCTTTCCTTCACGGGGAAGTTCGGGTCGTGTCAGAGACGCACTAGGCAGTTCTTTTAGAGAATAAGGAAAGTTTGGCAAGAAGATCTACAACAAAAGGAACAGCTGCGTAAACCAAAAAAAGAAAGCGTGGTCAGCAGGTAAAAGAAGTGGAAAAAGTTGATAAAGACGTGGAAAATAGAGTTCTAAACTATCGCATCACAGAAATTGAGAAAGAAAACAAAGAACTAAAAAGGAAGTGGAAGGAAGAAAGAAATTTGAGAGGAAAAGCAGAGGAGGAGCTATATAAACTTAAACAACAGATGTAAGAGCAGAAAGATGACATTGAACATGAGAAAATGGATGATAGAGTTGATTGAGAAGCGACTATGATTGATTCAAAAAATGTTGAAAACATGGAAAGTAACGAAATAACTAAAAATGAGTTGAATAATGAGTATGCAGACCAAGATAAAATGATGGAAAGCATTACGAATGATGATGAAAAGTCTTCTAGAGAAAAAAACAAGTCGCTTGGAAAAGAACGCCAATCATGGTTACTGATAATGTCAATTATAGTAGGATAATAAAAAAGGGTTTACAATCAATTGAAGCTATCGATCCTTCAAACTTTAGTTTCAATATGACTGCAGAAATTTCAAAGTTAAAAGTTGATGAAGGAAATTGCCAAAAAAAAAACTGTAAAAAAAAGAGTTAAAAAATCAGCTGTTAAGCCAACAAGTGCCAAACCACCATCTTACATCGTGAGAATGGGAGCAAGAAGAAGAACACAAAAAAGGAACGGGGAGTATGAATATTTTCTAAAAGCAAGGAAAGAGGAAGAACTTCAACTTTCTTTGATTCGATTAGATGAAGAAAAATGTGGAAAAAAACAGATAAATGAAGATGTCACAGAGCAAGAACAAACTGTAAAAACAGTAGAGCCAATAAATGTTGAAGAACCTTCATGGCAAGACTTACACTTGTCGAAATGCAAAAATGTGACAAAACATTTGAATGATAAGGAAGGAAGGATTGTAAGGAAATTTTATTCAATGTCAATAGTTAAAGAAAAGCAAGTATAATATTTTTATCTATCCTTGTAGAAAGTACTAATAATTATATTAACTATTTGACTTTTAAATAATTAACAGTCAAGTCGCTTGGCGAGATGATGATCGGGCAAGGGGAGGATGTATTGTTACGAAAGATATGCTGACGGAAATGCTGCGAGGTTCGTTAACAGATGGCCAGGTAAACATATTTAATAAAATTTATTAATGATAACCATGTAAGTTAAAAAATAATAACCAAAATTGATATTTTTTTAGGTGATAAGTATAATTAATCGGATACTGATACCTAAGAAAATGTCAAAATGATACTGAGAAACTGCAACATATTGATTCAAAATATGTCATACTAAAACTGATACTTTTATAGACATAAAACTGCTAACTAGTTATTCTATTTAAAAAATGATAGTGTAAATTATGAAAAACTGTAACATATTAATTGGAAGTAATATTAAATTGATACCGTAAACATGATAAGACATATCTATCAATAATAAATACAAAACCTGATGTATACCTAACATGATAATTTAGTTTATGTAATATATTGTTTTCATTTTGTAATCATATCGACTGGTGCAACCGTAAATGTGATTTAGTAGAAAACAATTATGCAATGTCTACACTGATGACAGTAAGTTCAATTACAATTTTTAAAAAGTGTTGTTTCTATTACTCACGTCCTTAATACTTATTTAAATAAAATTTGAGCTGCGCAACAAGGCATTATGGAAGGAAGGAGTTCAATTATTACAAGTTTGGTTACTCCTTTCTTAAAAGAAGCAGCGTCGAACAATTTTACAGAAACGATCTACTTCCCAATACATTTTAACAATCATTGGACGTTGTTGGCATTAGCATATCCAAACATGCAATGGGCGCACTATGATTCTTTATGACCAAGAAGATCAACCGAATTATATAATCTTCATTTAAGGGAAGCATATGAAGTGGTAAGGGAAATTTTAATGTCTTTATTTTCTATAAAGTCATACTAAATTATGTTCATTACAGGGAAAGAAAGTTGAACAAATTCTGCAACAACTTTGGGTCGAGAATAAAATTGAAGATAAGAAGATTGAAGAAGGAGAAAATTTTCAAGGTCCATGCGCACAGCTGCATTCGGACAGGTAAATCTATGTTTTTTTGGTGAATCAAAAGTAGTATCAGTTTCTACTGATAATTGATTGTAACCGAGAATAATCAGTATTCATTTCACAAGAAAATTAACTGAATTTTCTACTTTATTTTTTCTAAACACCATTACTTTTAATTCATACAGAGTGGACTGCGAGATATTCGTCATCATAAATATGGTATCGGACAACAGAGATGAAATTCCGTTGAGGGTCACAAAAGAGAATATGGATAAAATAAGAGCACTGATTGTGCGTGGAATCATAGCCAATCATGTTGCTGCTGGAATTTGGTTAGATTCATCACTGGACTGAGCAAAAAGATGAAAAGAAAATGATTGAAAAAATGACTAAAACAGTGTCGTGCATTGTATTTGATTTGAGAAAAGTGTTTTTTATTTCCGATTTAATTTTAAGCAGCTGATAATGTTTTGAATTTCAGTAATGACTGGATTGATGTGTGAAATACTAATGTTGGTTATGTACATAATGATGAATTTTTATATTGATTCATTCCTGAATTGGATGGGAAATTACTGAATTGATATCAATTTTTTTCCTGTGATTTGTATTTGTGCAGAAGTGCTGTGAGCAAAAAAAAAAAAAAAAAAGGTGTAAAACTGATGACTACAACAGTAAGAAAATGATAACTACAAACTGTACGGTGGAAAAAAAATCAAAAACTGAAACCTATAATATGTAAAAACTGATAACCAGAAACTGAATATATATTTGTAAAACAAAACTGATAACTGCATTTTACAAAAACAGATACCCATAGAATATGAAGATGATAAATACTTTGCACATTAAATCAGAAAGAATGAAGCATTAAATCATTAAATGCAAGAGTTTAATCACTAAATTAAATGATAAATTAATGAACTGACGATAATTTCTTTGTCAGTAATTTGTATTTGTGCAGAAATCTTGTGAACTAAAGAAAAATAAGAAACCGATAACTACAATACAAAAAAAATGATAACTACAAACTATATAATGGTAAGAATTAAGAAACTCATACCTACAATAAATAAAAAATGATAACCGGAAACTGAAGTTAAAAATGTAAAACAAAACTGATAACTGCAGTATACAAAAACAGATACCCATCGACTTTAAAGATGATAAAAATTTGAACTGACCCCTAACAAATTATAAAACTGATATCAAAAAAATTCTACGCATGTTAACAACACAAAAATGAACCTTACAGAGACATAGAACTGATAACCAATAACTGAAACATAAAGAATAACTCATTAAATCGATACATGCAAGGGATTAAAAGTGATATTCAACATGCAGATCGAATTTCGTTGATCATAACAACATGATATCACATCATATCAACAACACATCAATGTAAAAATAAAACAGGAAAAAAGTAAGCCAAGAAGAATTGTTATTAAAATGTAGATTATTGTGCACATTTGCAAAGTATCAAACACTGATTTAAGGTTTACTTGAAAAAAAAATGCAAATACATATTATCCCTGAAACAAATGAAATGAAAATCAGTTTTTATTTATGCTTGACAATTGCGCTTATTGTGGCCATATTCGTTGCACACTCTACATCTGTTTTGCTTGTTTTGGAAATATGCAAATTCTCCTTTTCTTTTTGATGAAGGCCTCCCGACTCCACGTTTATCCTTGGATGGTTTAATTACTCATCACTACTTGAATCAATATTAGGTTTGTCATATGTAGGTATAGGATTAATTGTATTACTGTATGAAGATCAGTAAGCTTCCACAGTGAAATAGTGCTCAATGAAATCATATACATTTAATTTCACTTTATTAATGCATTTTATCGCATGAGCACATGGTAAACCCATCACCTTCCATTGATTACAACTACATGTCCAGTCTTTAAGATCAACACGATAAGAAATTGGTGATTTCACTTCAAAAATGAATTCAGAAGCCTTGAATACAACCCAACCAAAACCTTCTTCAACTAAATCTTTTAATCGATTTTCCATGGTTGGACATAAAATGGTAGTCCATAAACAGAAGTCCTCTCTATGTTTAGCCATTTGCTCCATGATTTTTATTCGTATTCCATCCAAACCAGATGTAATAGGTAATGCCCGCTCATCAAAAATCCAACTATTGAAACTTTCAGCCACGTTAGAGCTGTACTCACCATACCTTTTACCTCAAAAGAACAAGTCAAGCCATTTATCGAACGGTTTGTCTCTCAAAAAAAATTAGCCGATGCAGGACTACCAATTTGTAAAAACTTAGAATGAGCTACTTCAAACTCATAAGCACTAAACACTCGAGAACATCTCCGGAATAATTCCACAATCGAAATATGTGCATCTTTGGACTTAACAGCAGAAAGCAAAAAAAAATTCCATGTGAAGGTAGCAATAACTATGGTATGAAGTTGGAAAAACATCATGGACATCAGAAATCAAACCTTGACATTGATCGGACATAAAAACTAAATTACAATCTTCGTTAAGCATTTCCTTCAAATGAGTTAAAAACAAACTCCAGTTCTCAACATTTTCTATTGTAACTATGGCTATAGCTAGAGGGAAGAAACCTGCAAACAGATTACAAATAAAAATTCAAAAGGAATTCAGGAGTGAAAAAAAATTAATAACTTCAGACATACAAAAAAGCTAAATAAATACTATATAATACAAACTGATATCTGCAAACAACCAAAACTGATGCTTAAAAACTATTTGATAAAAACTGATACCTACAAACGAATTAAAATGGTACCTACAAACAATACATTAAAAATAGAGAACAAACTGATACCTTAATGCCTAAAAAACTGATATCTAATATCTGTAGAATTAAAAAAGTGATATTGTAAAAAAAATAAACTGATACCTAAGAAAATATAATAGAGAAAACTGATCCCATAGAATTCAAATGGTACCGTATATATTTTGGCAAAATCGAAAATTATTTTAAAATAATACCTTGGTTGCCATTCTTCGCTGTAGCACCCATCAAGACTCCTGGCCTTCCCTTCAAATGGGTACCATCTAAAAATATCATAGGCCGACAATGTTTGAAGCCAAGAATACAAGCACCTAAACCAACAAACACTCTTTCAAACTGATTTATAGAAGAGTTAACATTCATAGCGACATAAGAACCTGGATTGTGAGTCTTTAGTGCACCTAAATACCAAGACAAATCATTGTACGACATTGCAACGTTGCCATACAATTCCATTAAAGCTAGTTGCTTTCCTTTGTAAGCATAAGAGTAAGACAAACTTAGATTAAACTCTCTTCGAAAATCAGCCATTATTTCTTTCGGTGTCTTACTCGGTTGATCTCTAATTTCATCTATTATCAATGATTTAACAAATGAGCTAGATAGATTAGGGTTTTTCAAATTTGTTAGACACTTCCGCAAGAATGTTCAACAACCAAATTTCTAATGAAAAACCTACTTAGTTGGCCAACATTACAAGAAGCATGAACTTTAAACAGACAACCAGAAGAAGAGGATGAGCAAATAGTTGTGATCCTAGTATCACTGTTCTTAAGATAATGTAACTCATGACCTGATTTAATTTGGTAGGCCATTAAGAATTCTCTGAACTCATTGGCGCCTCCGAAACAAAAACCAGTAAAATCAGAAATTTTTAATGTAGAGCCTCTTTTCATCATATCTTTTAAGTAACTCGTCCTATGAACGACAATGTTCGCACCCAAACATTGATCCGAAGACGAAGGAATTGATACATTAGTAGGAAGTGCAGAAGAACCATCAATCACGTTCTCCAACAAAAATTTCTTCAACTTAACGTTAAAACAGAAAAAAGCAGTCCTATTATGTGATTGAAATAAAACAATACTTTTAAGGTCAGAGTCACTCTCAACAATTTTAGTTATATCCTCAAGCACATAGCTAAT
The DNA here is from genome assembly GCA_030737875.1 of Allium sativum. Classification (NCBI taxonomy): domain Eukaryota; kingdom Viridiplantae; phylum Streptophyta; class Magnoliopsida; order Asparagales; family Amaryllidaceae; genus Allium; species Allium sativum. The sequence goes on along the minus strand of CM060913.1, from coordinate 412,083,579 downwards.
TTCAATTAACTTAGGAGTAAGTTGAGACCAATACTCACATATTTCGTTTTGCAAGTCATACAATGAGCAATTAACCGACAACCGAGTAATGAAAGAGGTATCGTTGAAGACAACTACGATAAGAAGAGTTACTTCACCACTGGAGGAAATAAGAAATGTGAAAAAACCAGTTAGCCAAGGAAAAAGATGCAAAAAGATACCAAAAAACAATAAAACATGGGTAATGCATTAAAAATGATACCTAAAAAAATACTAAAAATGATACCTATAAACTGTTTTACGTTCAAAGGAAAGGGTAGAAACTGATACAATCAAAAGTAACATTTATGTTAATTGAAGCAAAACAAGTAAAAACCTATCGGAAACAGTAAAGGAATTGTATGATAAACGCAAATTGAATTAATAAAATCAGAAATAAACCTAATGTGCAATTGATTCTCCTGTACGATTATTGAGAGATCGATTTTACGTTCAGGATTGTGAGTTCAATTACAAATTCCAATCTCGTTGGATTTACGCAATCAGTAAAAAAAAATTAATTTGAAAATATGGAAGTATAAGAATCGCGTTCAATGGAGGAGAGATACAAATTTTCTTCGACGAGAGATTGTTGATGAAAGAAGGAAATAGTGCGCGTGATTAACGCATAAAAATTCATAACTAGTGTATTGTCCTTTTGTTTAAAATTTTAATGGGCTGTCCTTATGAATAAAAAAGCCCTTAATTTTGTCCTTGTGATTATTTTCCTAAATAGATAAATTATAACTTCCACAAGCACTACTTTCTTCATCTTCAAGCATCATCATCATTGACTACTTTTCAAACCTATGTTGTAATGAGGAAAGAGTTAGAAAAACAAGTCCTCATGTACAAAAATTTCAAGCCTTTCTACTTCAATACTATAGCAGTACAATTTAAATACGAATATGTCAAGCGTATATAAAACCATTTAATTCTTCATATAAGGGAAGGAGACAAACCTTTAGACACTCAATTAATATCTTATATCTTCAAAGTAGGCTTCCTTATCCAATGATATAGAGGAAGACATTAACCATATAGGACTTTAATTAAGGCATGACCCAAATCATTAAAGACTGTTTATTCTCAAAGTAGATTTCCTAATTCCATAATACCTTAAAAAGAAAATTAGGTATACTTTGGCCATTTAAGACCTTAACCGAAGTAGGCTTTACATCATTTAAGACTTATCTTCAAGAAGGACTCTTCTAGATGACTATCTAGCTGACATTGCACTAAATCCTTTCAGCCCCTTAATGCTTCATACTAAAGAGACAGTCTCTCAATCAACCATGTAATACCTTAACACCAACCAGATATTACAAGAAAACCATCATATTATACCCAATAGCTAACCCCAACCATTTAATAATTTAAGATAAAATGGTCCTCAAACAACCACTTACTACCGTAACAACCCTCCAAATAGGATCGTTACTTTATCACTAGCACTACGGTGACATCTTTCATTTGTTTGATTATTCATATGAATTGATCTTCGCCATATTCCTAGATCAAGCATCTACTATAAAAGTAAGTTTCAATTAACATTGATTGAATAGCAAGTGTAATTTTTCTCTAAATGTTGTCTGTTATTAGTTAATTGTTTCCCGTTTGTTGATTATATAGCTTTAATTAATCGATTTTAATTGCTAATCAGTGTTTACTCATGCAAACTCTTTTATTATGAACTGATCTACGATAATTACTTGTCAGTGTTTGTTGATGATATTGCTTGAATCAAACGACGATAATTGCTAATTAGTGTTTAAACATACAGTCATGCAAACTCTTTTATTAAGAAATAATACTCATATATTACAAGTTACTAATAATTTTCTTTTTTTGAAAAGATAAACGGTTTTCTCTTTCCCTGAAAAATGGCTATAAAATTGATTTGTCATTAATTAAAGAATGTAATTTGTTTGACTGATCGCTCCTTCAAATATTTTTGAACTAGTTATTTGACTAATTGAATACTCAAAGTTGTTAGTTTTCAGAAAAGTATAAATTCATATTTTTTTTTACTACTTTGTATTTTGGTTTACTTCATAAATTGAATAATTGTGTACATTCATCCAGGATAAAAATGGAGATAAGGTCGAAAAGAAAACAAGTTGTCTTTAACGATGCTACGTGCATCTTCATGGACAAAGGAATTCAATGCATAAACAGTAGACCAATTTCTTCTCCGTACTGTGAAGAACATAGTCAAAGAAAATCATTGTCAATAACACCACTTGTAACACCCCACCTCCGCCAGGGTGACTCTTGCAAGCACTCTGACTTTGGAGGGGCGTTTGAATCAGGTAAACATGCATAATGATATATTAAGGCAGAACAAGAACATATGTATATATGTAAACAGAGTAAATAACATAGATAAAACAGCGGAAGATTTTCAAACCATTTCAAAACAAGTCTGGTACAACATAATGTTAACTTTCCAAATACACAAGTCTAGATAAAAACAACATTACTGAAAAACTGAAATACATAAGTACTATCCCCAAAATAAGTGATAACCATAGCTAGCTTCATGTCAAGACCGTACATGAGCTAAAATCCCACAAGCAAGCGATCAGAAATCCAGCTAAGCTCCAATATTCCCTCCCTGAGAACCTGGGGGGGGGGTGGGGGAACGGAAGAAAAGAGGCGAAAGAAAACAGGTCAGTCAAAAAGACTGAGTAAGCCCTACTACAATCAATGTAAACTGATACAGTTAACTGGCATGAGAAGCAGGTATGATCATAAGGATAACAACATACTGGCATGGTGATTAACTAACAAGGTAGATAAAGGTTTCATCGCATAATCAGGTTTAAGGTTTTGCACCACAGGTGTACTAGCAAACTAACATGACTGGAATAAACAAGTATTGATCCATTGGCCCAAGCTTTGGCCCAATAACATGAAATGACCCTAATACAGGGTCCAACCAAACGGTCTAGTCGATCGGCTCCCTAAGCCTAACTCGTCACGTGTTGGTGTCAATACGGCTCAAACATAATTGTAGTCGAACTGTGCCGGGTCCACCCTTCGGGTGTATCAAGCCCTAGGGTGCCAACCCCTGGACACCATAAACATGAGTGCACAGTCTCGATCTACTGGTACCCATGCTTGACTTCTCCAAATACGGACTACGTGCACGACCATAGTCCGTCCGGAACTACATCGGCGTACCACCCTGCCGTCGTTTATTGGTCGCTTACCTCCAGCCCAGTAATCGTGCCCCCTCCCTAGCCTAGTCCCTAGGGCCTTAATGATACAAATTTGGGATTACTGCTGGAGTGGGCCCCCATTGCTAGGATTTTTCTAGTGGGTTAAGTACGGTTTAACCCTCTTGATAATCATGGATTAACTTGGTTAAGTGTAACGATGAGTTCACGACTTAACCCTGACTAATCTACCAAGCCCAAATTGGTTAAGTATTAAGTGGACCATGACTTAACCCTAATCACGAGGCATTAATTAATTTAATGCGCCTTAACCTCTCACATTAGACTTTGTTGCGGTTACTAGTTAAGCCGGGCGGGTCCGGGTAGCTTTACACCACAACTTGGTCTAACCTCGGGTTCAAGGTACAACATGACCAACTTCTCGCATTGGGCCCTATTGTTTGTAGCAACTAGTTAAGCCGGTCGGTTCCGGGTAGGTTTACGCTACAAACTCAACCCAACCTCGAGTTGGTCACACTTATCTTTTCTAAGTGTCATGTCCATCATGTTTCCAAAACATGTTACAAGTTTTCAAGCAATTGGGTAGACCTAACTTAATAGGTAAATTCCCAATGGGTAGACCTAACTTAATAGGTAAATTCCCAAGCTTATTTTTTTATGTCTTTTAAGTTTACCCAACCCCAAACGCAATCCCATCGCTTACATATCGCAATAGCGCATAAAGGATAGAAAGAGGGAACTTGGCATAATCATGACATAAAGGTATTGAAGCCACAAGTTTAACATGGTGGCATATGAAATGTTCATATGTTCATACACTTGCATATTACATTTTTAGGCCTCAAAAGCATGCATAAAACCAAACTTGGCATATTGGTGATACATGGTGCTAAATGACATGTAGAAATGGCCATAAGTTCGCATTTAGCCTCACATGCAAGTTATCATAAGGGATATGATAACTTACATGTTGCCAAAATACAACCTTTAGCCTAAAGCTTGAAGCTTTATGTTCACATACTCAAGATAAACTTGTATAACATGATAACATGAACAAAATGATCATCCCAAACTTGCATAACATACTTGCATATCATAACATGGCATACTTGCATAGCATAACATGGTAAACTTGCATAACATGACATGATGAACTTGCATATCATAACATGGCAAACTTGCATAACATGATAAACTTGCATATCATATCATAATGATCAAGCACAACTTGCATCATTAACTTTAGAGTTTAAATATGAAAGTAGAATAGGGCTTACAATGCTTATGAGGACTCAAATGAGTATAGCAAATATAAGAAAGCCCTTATGCAATCAATTAAACCCCAAAATGCAAGCTTTAATAGAAAAACCCTTAAGCCAAAGTGATCAAAACCCTTGCTTTATGATGCAAATATAGAAACTTGACTTGAATGCAAGCTATTGATGCTCATACAAGCTTGAAAAAACACTTGTATGCATGGAAAATCTCATAAAAATTTATTTAGGAATTTATGAAGAGAGTGGAGGCCATGAGAGGATTGATTTTTCCATAGTTTAGTTGTATGAATGAATAATGATGATTTAGGGTTAGGTTAGGGACTTATTTATAGAGATTAGGACTAGTTTCAACCCTAGGATTAAACCCTAGTTCCAATCTCAGCCCTCAAAACCGAATCTGGCCCCCAAGCTCAACACAATCTCTAAATGGTGCACCAGGCTAAACAGCCCGGCTGGACCAAGTCGACAGCCAAGTCGACAGGGCTGTCGACTTGGTTCCAACCAAGTCGACTCCCAAGTCGACAGGCCTGTCGACTTGGGTACTCTGGCGGGAATTTTCCCGCCTGGCCCAATCTTACCCAATTTTCCAAATTCAAACTTGAATTTGAAATCTGTTTTTACTTTGAAATTTTCTGAAAACTTCGTTGGGCCTTAATCGGGTCATACGAACTCCGATTTTCGAAAACTCGGACTCTATTTCGCGTATTTTTCCGAGACGAACGCAATGGCATAGCCCGTTTCCCTTGATTCAGATTTTTGAATTAAATTCTGCCTTGATTTACGTTATAACAGGTTATTGAAAATACGGGTTGTTACATTCTCCCCTCCTTAAAGGATTTCGTCCCCGAAATCTTCAAGTTAGGAAGAACGTATCCTACCATCCAACATCCGTCTACTCAAAAATCATCCACGAGCAATCATTGTCCTTACAAGATTCTAAATGTTGTATGAACATATGCAAAGGTGTGAGTATATGTACTTATCTAATGCCAATATCATCAATGCAAATTATGTTAGTGAAATGAATCCATATGTATGCAATTCCTAACATAATTTATAACATCTATATGTGTGCACATCACATACATCCATATGCAACATCCATGTGATAACACAAAAATTTTCATCCATGAATAAGCATAAACACTCATGCATATGCAATATGAGGAGTGTGTGAGCCGATCTAGTGCCTAACGTGTATAATGCATCCACGAGTAACCACTTGCAAACACTTGCAACCACTTGCAAACATCAAACATAACATGTTTCAAACACATGTTTCATCCAAAGGGTTTCTACCTAAGGTTCTCATGACAAGATTAACACGATAAACTAGGTAAACATGGATAGCAAAGAGAAAGATATGCTAACAAAGAAAAGAGATTGAGAGTGTACCCTCAAAAAGGAATGGATAAAGCCCACGCATCTTCTCCTCGGTTTCCCAAGTTGCGTCTTCTTCGGCTTCACCCCATTGAACCTTCACCAACTTGACCTCTCGATTCCTTAGCTTCTTGGTCTCCGTCCCCAAGATACGAATCGGAGCTCTCCTCAAGGTAGCCTCTTTCTCCACTTCCACATCTTTCAGAACACTTGGCTCAACAACCTCTGCTGATTCATGTAAACACTTCCGGAGATGCGAGACATGAAAAACATCGTGTACTCCGGCAAGCTTCTCGGGCAACTTCACTCTATAAGCCATCTGCCCAATCCTCTCTATAATAGGGAATGGTCCAACAAACCTCGGTGCTAACTTCCCAACGGCTCCAAATCGGACCACATTCCGCAAAGGATAAACCTTCACGAAAACCATATCCCCAACATCAAACTCCAAATCAGTTCTTCGCTTATCAGCATAGGATTTCTGTCGGTCTTGGGCCGCTTTCATCCGTCTCCGAATCAACTCGACCTTCTCGGATGTATCTCTGATCAGATCAGGCCCAAGTATAAGCTTATCTGTAGTCTCCCACCAACATGTAGGCGACTTGCACGGCCTCCCATATAAAGCTTCAAATGGTGCCATCCCTATGCTTGCCTGATAACTGTTATTATATGCAAACTCAACAAGAGGAAGATGGTCTTCCCAAGTACCACCAAAATCCAGAATACAAAGCCTCAACAGATCCTCGAGTACCCTATTCACCCTTTCGGTTTGACCGTCCGTCTGTGGGTGATAAGCCGTACTTAGATTCAACCTTGTGCCCATAGCTTCTTGCAAGCTATTCCAGAACTGACTTGTAAAAATTGGGTCACGGTCACTGACTATACTAGAAGGGACTCCATGTAGTCTCACAATCTCACAAAGATATACAGACGCTAGCCAAGATGCGGTCCTCTTGCTCTTCACCGGAATGAAATGAGCACTCTTCGTAAGTCTGTCCACAATAACCCAAATGCTCGTATTCCCTTTCCTTGACCTTGGTAGCCCATCGATAAAATCCATGGAAATACTCTCCCACTTCCATAGTGGAACGTCTAGAGGATGCAATAGCCCACCGGGCTTCTTCGACTCGGCCTTAACTTGCTGGCAAATGATACATCTAGAGACAAACTCTGCCACATCCTTCTTCATCCCAGGCCAAAAGAAAATGCGCTTCATATCTTTATACATCTTATCTCCGCCCGGATGTATATTCAACTTAGAGCGATGCGCTTCCTCCAGAAATTTTCTTACTAAATCTTCTACCATTGGAACACATAACCTTCCGTCTCTCCTCAGCCAACCCTTGTCATCAATAGAATATCGAGCGAGATGACTAGACGCCTCTCCTCGAACCAGCTTATCCATAATCTCAACTACCTGAGGGTCTTCTCTCTGCGAAGCCCCAACTTGATCAAGAAGGGTAGGTTTGAGTTCCATAGATGCTAAAGAAACGGTCATCGACTCAATCGCCAAAGAGAAATCAAAGGTTGCCACATACTCTAAATTCTTCATCTCAACGAATAGAGGACTCAGAGTCAACCTTTTTCTACTCAATGCATCAGCTACCACATTCCCCTTGCCAGGGGTATAAGCTATCTCAAAATCGTAGGACGCCAAGAATTCCATCCATCTTTGTTGCCTCAGATTCAGATCCTTCTGAGAAAAGAGATACTTCAATGACTTGTGATCGGTATAAAGCTCAAATTTTTCGCCCAGAAGATAATGGCGCCAAGCCTTGAGTGCATATACTATTGCTGCCAACTCTAAGTCATGAGTGGGATAATTCTTCTCATGCACTTTGAGTTGTCTATCGCCAAAGCATATCACTCTTCCTTCTTGCATCAGAACAGCTCCTAACCCTATGCCACATGCATCGGTGTATACTGTAAATAACTTCCCTCCAGCGGGCAAAGCTAGAACAGGTGCTGATGTGAGAGCTCTCTTGAGCTTCTGAAAAGCAAGCTCGCATTCTATGCTCCAAGCAAAAACTAAATTCTTCTTCGTCAATTTAGTGAGAGGAGCGGATATCTTCGCGAAGTCCTTGATGAACTTCCGGTAAAAGCCTGCAAGACCTAGAAAACTTCTCACTTCGGTTGCATTCCTTGGAGTCTTCCAATCCTGAACTGCAACTACCTTAGCGGGATCCACCGCTAAGCCTTGCTTAGATACTATATGCCCAAGGAATCTAACTTCCCTTCTCCAAAAGTGACACTTGGAGAACTTGGCCTTCAACTGATGCGCTCTAAGCGTATCCATCACCTCCACGAGATGCCTTGCGTGCTCTTCCTCATCCTTAGAGAAGATCAGAATATCATCTACGAAGACCACGACAAACTTGTTCAAGAACTCCCTGAACACCCAACTCATCAAGTCCACGAAATATGCGGGTGCATTAGTCAAGCCGAACGGCATGACCAGCCATTCGAAGAATCCATCTTGCGTTCTGAACGCAGTCTTGTCTATACTATCTTCAGCTACCCTGAGCTGATGGAATCCCGTAGCAAGATCAAGCTGAGAGAAAACAGAAGCACCGACAAGCTGGTCAAAGAGATCATCAATCCTCGGTAACGGGTGTCTGTTCTTCTTAGTCAGCTTATTCAACTCTCGATAGTCAACACAAAGTCGAAGAGAACCATCTGCCTTGGTAGCAAACACCACAGGCGCTCCCCATTCAGATATACTTCGTCCAATGAAGTTCTTCTCAAGCAACTCCTTCACTTGCTTACTTAGCTCCCGTCTTTCACGCGGAGCCATGTACCGAACGGGCAAAGAAACCGGCTTTGCATTATCCACCAGATAAATGCGGAAATCAATCTCTCGCTTAGGGGGCAAACCCCTAACTTCATCGAAAACATCCGGATACTCTCGAACCACTCTCACAGACTGAAGAGTTTCCATTGACGAGTCGAGTGATTCAAGATAGCACAACATGACGGGACCTCTCGGATTACAAGAAATTTCTAGGGTGTTTCCGAGGCGAGTCACGAGCCTCACAACCCTATGCTCACAATCAAGAATGGCTCCATATCTGAACAGCCAATCCATGCCCAATATCAATCCGTATCCCCTAAAACCAAGAACATAAGCACTGCACAAGAACTCTATACTCAGTATAGAGATCCTCAAATCCCCACATATCATAGACAAATGGGCGGAACCCCCAATAGGATTTGAGACACAGACGGGATCATCTACCAAGCTAGTACTAAGGTGCAAACTATCAACAAGATCAGATGAGATAAAGCTATGCGATGCACCAGAATCAAACAAGGTACGAACTGGAAAATCAGAAATATATACAAGGCTCTCAACAGAAATACTACCTCGATCGGGAACTGGAGCGGTATGGAGAGCATGAACTTGCCCTCTGAAGGTCCAGCACGCTGAGTCTGACCCTGGCCTTGACCTTGCTTCTTCGGGCAATCCTTACTGAAATGTCCAGTCTTACTGCAGAAAAAGCATTCACCATTCTTCCTTTTCCTCTTCTTACACTCCTTAATAAGATGCCCAACTGAACCGCAATAATGGCACTTCCCTTGTTGTTCTTGCCCTTGCTGTTGTTCCCCTTGTTGCCGTGACTCTTGTTCTTGTTCTGATTGCCTTGACTGCTTTGACCACTTGGATTACCCTGATTTCCTTTTCCCTGGGAATCAGTCTTCTTGGCTTGAGTATCATTCATCTTGGTCTCTTTCTTGACATCACCCTGAAGTAACGCCATATCAACCAAACTCTCAAACGTGGCCCCATGGGGAATATGTGACTTAGCCAATCCCTGCAACGACTCATTCAATCCTCTAGCAAAACGAAGAGCCTTCTTCTGAGGAGTATTCACCATATCCAAGCTAAAACGAGCTAACTGATTGAACTTGTTCACATATTCTTTGACAGACATATCTCCTTGTTTCAAAGTTATGAACCTCTCCATTTGCAGATTCTCCTCAGCAGAAGATAGAAACTTAAGCATGAACCTTGCCCTGAAATCGGCCCAAGTCTCAACAGACCTAGTACCATTGGTTACTTCCCACCAATAAGCGGCTTCATCCTTCATAAGCCAAATCGCCAACAAGATCTTCCTCTGATCGTCTAACCCAAAGATAGCAAATAAATCCTCGGTCTCTTTCAACCAATTTCTGGCCTCTACAAAAGTCTCAGTGCCTTGAAAGTTCTTGCCACCCATTGCTTTGAAATCTTTGCAAGTCTTTGCGAAGTCAACTTGAGGATGCTGAGGGGGAGGAGGAAGAGGAACCTCAGCGACAGGAGGAGGAGGAACATTAACTACTGGAGGAGGAGGAACATTAACTACCGGAGGAGGAGGAGGAGGAACATCTGTGGGGCCAGCTTCGGTCACCCTAGCCTCCAAAAGTCTCCTATACCAAACAGGTACGTGCACTCCCTCCGGAATAGCAAAGTTATCGGCCATACTGAAAACGAAGAAAAAGACAGATTCAGAATGGAGAAAAACGAAGGAATTTTGCTAATGGCTTTTTGGGGGAATAGCCTTTAAAATAAACTAGACTTTTCTTTGGAAAATACTTTATACTTGGTTTTGAAAATAGTTTTCCAAAAGTTTTCTAAAAACCTTTTTGTTCCTTCTCGTAAACCATATGCTCTGATACCAAATGTAACACCCCACCTCCGCCAGGGTGACTCTTGTAAGCACTCTGACTTTGGAGGGGCGTTTGAATCAGGTAAACATGCATAATGATATATCAAGGCAGAACAAGAACATATGTATATATGTAAACAGAGTAAATAACATAGATAAAACAGCGGAAGATTTTCAAACCATTTCAAAACAAGTTTGGTACAACATAATGTTAACTTTCCAAATACACAAGTCTAGATAAAAACAACATTATTGAAAAACTGAAATACATAAGTACTATCCCCAAAATAAGTGATAACCGTAGCTAGTTTCATGTCAAGACCGTACATGAGCTAAAATCCCACAAGCAAGCGATCAGAAATCCAGCTAAGATCCAATATTCCCTCCCTGAGAACCTGGGGGGGGGGGGGAAACGGAAGAAAAGAGGCGAAAGAAAACAGGTCAGTCAAAAAGACTGAGTAAGCCCTACTACAATCAATGTAAACAGATACAGTTAACTGGCATGAGAAGCAGGTATGATCACAAGGATAACAACATACTGGCATGGTGATTAACTAACAAGGTAGATAAAGGTGTCATCGCATAATCAGGTTTAAGGTTTTGCACCACAGGTGTACTAGCAAACTAACATGACTTGAATAAACAAGTATTGATCCCTTGGCCCAAGCTTTGGCCCAATAACATGAAATGACCCTAATACAGGGTCCAACCAAACGGTCTAGTCGATCGGCTCCCTAAGCCTAACTCGTCACGTGTTGGTGTCAATACGGCCCAAACATAATTGTAGTCGAACTGTGTCGGGTCCACCCTTCGGGTGTATCAAGCCCTAGGGTGCCAACCCCTGGACACCATAAACATGAGTGCACAGTCTCGATCTACTGGTACCCATGCTTGACTTCTCCCAATACGGACTACGTGCACGACCATAGTCCGTCCGGAACTACATCGGCGTACCACCCTGCCGTCGTTTATTGGTCGCTTACCTCCAGCCCAGTAATCGTGCCCCCTCCCTAGCCTAGTCCCTAGGGCCTTAATGATACAAATTTGGGATTACTGCTGGAGTGGGCCCCCATTGCTAGGATTTTTCTAGTGGGTTAAGTACAGTTTAACCCTCTTGATAATCATGGATTAACTTGGTTAAGTGTAACGATGAGTTCACGACTTAACCCTGACTAATCTACCAAGCCCAAATTGGTTAAGTATTAAGTGGACCATGACTTAACCCTAATCACGAGGCATTAATTAATTTAATGCGCCTTAACCTCTCACATTAGACTTTGTTGCGGTTACTAGTTAAGCCGGGCGGGTCCGGGTAGCTTTACACCACAACTTGGTCTAACCTCGGGTTCAAGGTACAACATGACCAACTTCTCACATTGGGCCCTTTTGTTTATAACAACTAGTTAAGCCGGTCGGTTCCGGGTAGGTTTACGCTACAAACTCAACCCAACCTCGAGTTGGTCACACTTATCTTTTCTAAGTGTCATGTCCATCATGTTTCCAAAACATGTTACAAGTTTTCAAGCAATTGGGTAGACCTAACTTAATAGGTAAATTCCCAATGGGTAGACCTAACTTAATAGGTAAATTCCCAAGCTTATGTTTTTATGTCTTTTAAGTTTACCCAACCCCAAACGCAATCCCATCGCTTACATATCGCAATAGCGCATAAAGGATAGAAAGAGGGAACTTGGCATAATCATGACATAAAGGTATTGAAGCCACAAGTTTAACATGGTGGCATATGAAATGTTCATATGTTCATACACTTGCATATTACATTTTTAGGCCTCAAAAGCATGCATAAAACCAAACTTGGCATATTGGTGATACATGGTGCTAAATGACATGTAGAAATGGCCATAAGTTCGCATTTAGCCTCACATGCAAGTTATCATAAGGGATATGATAACTTACATGTTGCCAAAATGCAACCTTTAGCCTAAAGCTTGAAGCTTTATGTTCACATACTCAAGATAAGCTTGCATAACATGATAACATGAACAAAATGATCATCCCAAACTTGCATAACATACTTGTATATCATAACATGGCATACTTGCATAGCATAACATGGTAAACTTGCATAACATGACATGATGAACTTGCATATCATAACATGGCAAACTTGCATAACATGATAAACTTGCATATCATAATGATCAAACACAACTTGCATCATTAACTTTAGAGTTTAAATATGAAAGTAGAATAGGGCTTACAATGCTTATGAGGACTCAAATGAGTATAGCAAATATAAGAAAGCCCTTATGCAATCAATTAAACCCCAAAATGCAAGCTTTAATGGAAAAACCCTTAAGCCAAAGTGATCAAAACCCTTGCTTTATGATGCAAATATAGAAACTTGACTTGAATGCAAGCTAATGATGCTCATACAAGCTTGAAAACACTTGTATGCATGGAAAATCTCATAAAAATTTATTTAGGAATTTATGAAGAGAGTGGAGGCCATGAGAGGATTGATTTTGCCATAGTTTAGTTGTATGAATGAATAATGATGATTTAGGGTTAGGTTAGGGCCTTATTTATAGAGATTAGGACTAGTTTCAACCCTTGGATTAAACCCTAGTTCCAATCTCAGCCCTCAAAACCGAATCTGGCCCCCAAGCTCAACACAATCTCTAAATGGTGCACCAGGCTAAACAGCTCGGCTGGACCAAGTCGACAGGGCTGTCGACTTGGTTCCAACCAAGTCGACTCCCAAGTCGACAGGCCTGTCGACTTGGGTACTCTGGCGGGAATTTTCCCGCCTGGCCCAATCTTACCCAATTTTCCAAATTCAAACTTGAATTTGAAATCTGTTTTTACTTTGAAATTTTCTGAAAACTTCGTTGGGCCTTAATCGGGTCATACGGACTCCGATTTTCGAAAACTCGGACTCTATTTCGCGTATTTTTCCGAGACGAACGCAATGGCATAGCCCGTTTCCCTTGATTCAGATTTTTGAATTAAATTCTGCCTCGATTTACGTTATAACAGGTTATTGAAAATACGGGTTGTTACACCATTGATAACCTTTGAACTTAAATTGTGTGTACAATAATTATCTATATAGATTTTTATGCACAACAATATGAAAGTTATACAACATACTATCAATAAAAGAAAGTGATACAATATAATGTTAGTAAAAGATAAAGGCATTTATATTTTTAAAAAAGAATTATAAACATTACCCATTACAAATTCATAATCAATTATGAGAATTTCATAATCAAATATAACATCAGTTCTATTAGTAATTGTTAGCTTTTTCCAGATATGGATTATGTTGTTATGTAACGATGGTCAGAACAAAGTCCACCTTCCTTGCACGCATATGAGCTGGCACACAACTCCCATATAACAAAAGGAATCCCTATTGTTACGTGCCTATCAACTCATATTTCTACCTAACTCCTTCAATTTATTCCATGATGTGGGACTATTAATTCCAACCCGTCATTCCTCCTTAACAACATGCGAGGCAATCCTAACAGTCTTCCCCTTTACTCGCATCCTATGAGCATCTTTTGAGAGTATTGCCATTCCTGCATGGCCCAGTGCGAACCTTCGGCTTTGAACAAAGTCCACCTTCCTTACACGCATATGAGCTGGCACACAACTCCCATATAACAAAAGGAATCCCTATTGTTATGTGCTTACCAACTCATATTTGTACCCAACTCCTTCATTTAATTCCATGATGTGGGACTATTAATTCCAACCCGCCATTCCTCCTTAACAATATGCGAGGCAATCCTAACATATGTTACTTTAATTTGTATTATTTGATAACAAGTTGATTTTGTTTGTAATGAGTAGAGACACACTGAACTGGATAAATAGCAAATACTATATCTTAATAAAAAACAGTACAAACAACAATACATTTAAGCAAATTTTCTTTTTATATTCATTATTTAAAAGTATTACATACCATATAAAATAGATTTAAAGCTTACATAAAAATGACATAATCATTTCAATATTTAATTGCTAAAAAGATAAATACGTTTAGCTTTGTCATTATTGGATTTAATTAGATGTTTAGATATACCAATATTCGAAAATAAGTGATATATGTCAAACAAGTTTATTGTGTTAATAATTATTTCAAATCATTACACTCCTTATAAACCTGATTTCCAAATTATGTCAAAAGGATATCTCATATTATCTTTTTGTACACATTATTGTGGATGCATGGTATTGTTTGGATGATATAGCATTTAATTTCTGTTCAGTATTATTTTCATACACTATAATAATACCTTTAACATCCTAAACTAATAATAAGATTTTCATTAATGCAGGAACAATTTGAACATGAACAGTCTGAACCAAGTAATATAGAAATACAAAAAGAGTCTGATGAAGAAAATACAAAGTCAAATAACCAAACTGAGTAAATAAATACTAACTTGGATGATGCAGATAACTAAAGTGAGGAAATAAATACTGACTTGGATGATGCAGATAACCAAAGTGAGATAACAAATACTGACTTGGATGATGCAGATAAGTATGAAATCGTGGAAATAGGGAAAAAAGGAAAAAGCAATAGTACACTGGCACATATAGATGCAATCTATAAAGTGGTGTCAGTTATTAAAAAGGAAAATATTCTTTCTCAGGAAGCAAAAGATTTCATAGAGAAGACACCCTTTAAAAATATTTTTAAATTTTTTCTCAAAAATTCAATATCAAGACAAGATATAAGAAAATGTGCTTCAAATCTTGATGATATAATTACTTCTTTCGATGTTACTAAAAATGCTTTTAAAGTGGGAGGAAAAATTTTGAAAATAACTCCCAAAGAAGTGAGTCTTATATTTTTTGAATGCCACTAGCTGGAGAGGATTATTTCCTATTCCAGCTTCAAGCAAGGCTTCCGCCATGGAAAGTTTTTCTGACTTTTTAAGTTCCAATTTCAGTGAAGAAAAAGTAATAAGTATTATAACAGTGACAAGCAGGTTGAATTCAATGATTAAAAAGAAAAAAGGAGATATAAATCTAGTAAAATTATTGTTATTACTACTTATCATAACATTCCTTTTTTCTAATAATCAAAGCTATTTTCCATGGGTTTTTTGGGTAAATTGTTAAACCTAAAAAAAATGAAATCAATCTCTTGGCCGTGAGCAATTTGTCAAAATGTTTTAAAAAATGTTAAGAGATACCACGCTGATCCAAGGAATACATTGGGTTGCACTATGGTTTTGTTGGTATGTTTTTATAGTATTCGCTTAATACAAATTCACTGAATATTATCTTTATTATAAAAATATGAAAGCATTTATCTTTTTCTTGCAGTACTGGTTTTGTGAAAGAACCCAATTCATTGAACAAAAAGAAGGCGTTGAAGACAAAATACCAAAAATGATGAAATAGGATTTATCAAGACTAAAGGACATCGACTTAACAGAAGTTGATAATAACAAGGTATCCTGTTTATAAATATTTAGTTTTGTATTTAATTAGTTAAATGTTTGCATTAGTTTCTTCTTATAAATTTCAGTACCATAGTACTATTTCTTTAAACGGTTGCTCAACTGAATTTTCTTCTGTACATACTGCATTATGTTCAACTGATTATTCTAATTCTATATAAAACTTTTTCAAATATAATTCAAAATTATACTACATGTTACAATGTACAGCAATTAAAATGATAAATGCTTTTCTCTTTTCATATTGATTAATAAATAATATATTAATATGTAATTTTATATCACAGTTACTACAACATGATAAACGAATTTATCATTATTAACGTGATTTGAAGTTCTTACATAAGGTATATAAATGATTTAAACAACATAAGAAAACATAAATGCATTTATCTTTTCAGATTAATTAATAAATAACATATTATACAGTAATTATATATACTACTACCGAATACATAACTACACCAAAACAGTGGATTCCCAACAAGTATATGTGTTACAAATAATTTCTGTAACACTTTTAAGTGTCACCAACGGCCTGTGAGGAATTTCCTGTAACACTTATAAGTGTTACAAACAGAGTAGCTGCTAACACTTATAAGTATTACAAACATATTCATTGCTAACACTTATAAATGTTGGAACCATAAGATATGGTAACACTTATAAGAGTTACAAACATATTCATTGCTAACATTTATAAATGTTGTAACCATAATATATGGTAACACTTATAAGAGTTACAAACATATTCATTGCTAACACTTACAAACATATTCATTGCTAACACTAATAAATGCACAATTAATATTAAAAATTATAAAACAAATGAGTATAACAAGCCTTTATGATTTCCAATCACATATATACTTGAACATATCAATTCAATATAAGATTTAGTACACTTCCATATTTCAAATTCAACAATATCACATTCTCATAATATTCAAATATTTGCTACATGCTTCCAATTTTAGAATACCATAATGCTCAAATTATAAAAACTAATACAAAGTTTTACTAAAGATACATAGAATTTTAAATACTGCGAAGGCGAAACGTAAACCATATCATAAAGCCTCCATCCGAAAATTCACAAAGTTTGTAATATTCGTTTTGAGGACCATCGTAAATCGGCGCTTCCAAATCTAAAACTTCTGTTATGCAAACAACTTTCCCAATACTTTGCGCTGTCTCACTTGAGTTATTATTCCATGCCATTGAAGAAACTTTCAATACATGCAATAGGTGCTTCTTCATGCAAAAAAAATGAATGTGTCAGAAATTAGAAACGCATTTTTATCAACCTGTTAAGTGATAATCAGGTATGTACTTATTCATAATTTTTCAACAAGATGCAAAACCTTAATCTATAATCATCCTTCATCATTAAAAGGGAATATATGAACACCATATACCAATTCTTATGCATGCTATTGTAAGAAGTTAAAAAAAGAAATTTCGATAGCGTAGTTGATCTCAATCAACTTATACAACGGGAATAATCTAAGAACTGGAAATATATGAAAATTCAATAGCAGCCATAATTTTAGTACAATATAGTGGAACATAGTTGCTAAAAAAAAGAAGTTTAATGTACCTTCATTAAATTAGTCAGAACTGAGTTTGGTCCTCGTTGCAAACAACAATAGTCATGCATACACTAGCTGCATATTCAACATACAGTTAGGTGCTCCTTTCAGCAAACAACATTTTGCGCAAAGCTTTCAACCAATTGCAACTCAGTTTCCGAACTGAAATTTAAACTGAGTTTCAACTCAGTTTGAAAACCGAGTTGCAACTCAGATTTTCATACTGAATTGCAACTCAGTTTGTGAACTGAGCTTGCAATTCAGTGTGCAAAACTGAGTTGCTACTCGGTTTCCGAACTGAGTTGCGACTCGGTTTTACAAACCGAGTTGCAACTCAGTTCGAAAACCGAGTTGCAACTCAACTTTGCATACTGAGTTGCAACTCAATTCGAAAACCGAGTTGCAACTCAGTTTTTCATACTGAAAACTAAGCTGAGAATTTCTACCTGATGCAGCAAGTATAAGCTTGCCAGCTGAAGCAAGCTTGCTTTCTTGTAGCTTGCTTCGGCAAGCTTGCTTGCTTATAGCTTGCTTCAGCAAGCTTGCCTGCAGCTTGCTTTAGGAAGCTTGCTTGCAGCAAGCTAAAAAAATCTCAAGCTCAAGCCAATGCTTGCTGTTGCAAGCTTGTGCGCTTGCAGTAAGCTTACAATGGTAATCAGAAAGAACGGTTAATGATATCATTGAGAGGCACACATGAAACAATGGTAATCAGAAAGAAAATGAGTCATGCATTCTACCCACATGAAGATCTTTTAATAGTTTTCTACCCACATGCATTATTACCACCATTAAATAATGGTTAATGATATCACTGGATGGTAGAATTGTTAATTTATTCTACTTGTTGTTAAATAGTTTTCCATAATTCTTGCAATTTTCATAATTCTAAAGAGGGTTATACCAGGCAATTATTACTTATATTAAGGTCAAACATATAGTGACATAAATTAACTTTAGATCTGTTTGCCAATCTAAAGGCATTCCTATACTATGATTCGAATATAGGGAGTGAAGGGACAAACTTACAATATTGATGTCGACACCTTTGGTTTTAAGCATGCATGCGTGGATCCAACTGTAAGTCATTTACCTTCGAAGCCCCTTCTTTTCAAACTTTTCCTGTTTATTTTAATTATGACATTTCGATTCTGATTTGACAGTAATACACTAACTTGTTTTATTCATTCTCTGCTTCCTTCTGCTATTTTCTCTTCTTTTAGTAAGTTCATGCAATGGCAAGCCCTGAAAGAATTCAAATGGTGAGTACCTAGACAGGTTATAGGTTTGCATATATACTTTCTACCGGTGTATCAAATATTAAGGACCAGAAGTGTAATATAATTTTACATATATACATTATGCATGCATTACTTTCAGTTAAGTGCAAAGTACAAAATGATGAAATCGATGCAGAAGGAGATGTCGTTAACAAAAAGAGGAAGTGTAGAAAAATCAAGCTATGATGATGAGTATTGTACAATGGATGGCTCTATGGATTTCAAAGGCAAATCAGCATCCAAAATCAAAACTGGTGGATGGTTAGCTGCTTATCTCATTCTTGTTAATCAAGGAATGGCAACACTAGCCTTTTTTGGGGTGAGGGTGAACCTGGTCCTTTTCCTGACAAGAGTCCTACGACAAGGGAATGCAGAGGAAGCAAATAACGTCAGCAAATGGACAGGAACTGTTTATATATTTTCCTTGGTTGGTGCTTTTCTAAGTGATTCCTACTGGGGAAGATTCAAGACCTGCGCTATATTTCAAGCCATATTTGTATTGGGTCTGACCGTGCTGTCTCTATCGACATACCTCTTCCTACTCAGTCCCTCAGGGTGTGGAGACACTCACACACCATGCTTACCTCCCTCAGGAAAAGAAGTGAGCCTTTTTTACTTCTCAATTTACCTAATTACCCTCGGAAACAGTGGATACCGACCCAACATAGCGACATTCGGAGCTGACCAATTCGACGTGGAAGATGAAAACGAGGCCCGGCCCAAGATCTCCTTCTTCAGCAACTTCTACTTGGCTGAAAAATGTGTGTGTAGGGTGTGACCTTACTACCCTAGCTCCCTAAGCATAATGTGGCAGGTTCCAGAGTTCATGCTTATAGGAGCATCCGAGGTTTTCATGCATGTGGGGCAGCTCGAATTTTTCAACTCGTAGACACCTGATGGGTTGAAGAATTTTGGAAGTGCACTGTGTATGGCATCGATATCGCTGGATAATTACATGAGTAGTCTGATTGTATCCATCGTGATGGATATTACGGCACATGGAAACAGACCGGGATGGATACCGGGAAACTTGAATAGAGGTCATGTGGATAGGTTTTACTTCCTGCTTGCAGCCTTGACTAGTGTGGATTTCATGTTGTATTTGGTTTGCGCAAAGTGGTACAAGAGTATTAAGTTTGAGGGCAAGTTTGATGAAGAAGCAAACGGAAATGAAGAATTCAGTGTTTAATGGGACACCATAAATTCGAACATATGTAAATTAGCGTCATCATTGTATAGTTTGACTATATATTGACAATGATGGCATAGAGTTGGAGTTGTAAGCTTGAATTCACATTGATGATAGAAGCTTAAAGTGTTTCTTGGAATTATTAAAGTGGAAAAAAAAACTTTAGATCTAACATTCACAAAATGCGTCTTGCCGCTAAATAAATGCGAACTAACAATTGAAGGATGAACTGTGAAAGACCCTATATTAATATTACGCAAAACACTATTACGCAAAAACATGTTTAATGAAAAATTAAAACAGATGTATCTTGGATATTTTTATTTAATATACCTCACGCAATGACACAAAATAATAGAAGAATTCCACTGCTCCCCTTCAACACAATCATCCTGAAAATTCCAGCTGCTTCTCTCCAACACAGTTAACCTGAAAAAAAATCTAACGACTCCTCTCCAACACTATCAACCTAGAAATGACAAGCAAAACGAATAAACAAAATAGACCAACTTTCTAGAAAGAGGTAAGATAATGAAATAAAGAATTATGCTATTCAAACTATTATTCGAAACTCAATGTTTTTCATAATAGATGAAATGATCATAATATAAAGGAAGCAGCTATTTAATGGACTTAATTAATTAATTAATCAATCTAACACATATGGCATAATTATCCCTGGGAGTTTGTTTTCACTCTAAATTAATTAGTTTAAATTTATATATGAAGCGCACTTATTGTCCAATTGTACCATACCATATCTAAGAAATCATACATCTACAAGTTATATACATGATAATAACAAGCTGAATACTCTAAACACTATTCCCCATTTTCAACTTTGAGATATGTCAGTTTGCATATTAAGATATAACAACATACTCAAGTTTGTTGTCTAAATGCGACAAGTATATCCTTAAAAATGTTCAAAGACCGAAGCAATAAAATAAGCAGAATGATTACCAAGGAAAAGGAAATTATAGTGAATAAAATTTATCATTGGTCCTCATATGATGAAACTGGGCTATTGATCTATATGATCAAGACATAACGAAACTGAGCTGCATATCTATATGATCAAGGAATAAATTACAAACCTGTAATGAATAATGTAAATTCTTTTGGATCGAGGCTTAGTAAAACTTAGCCCCATTATATCAGGGCATTGGAGCTTAGCTTTACTAAACGGCGAGGCTTACTTATGGGGCCTCGAGGCCTCGACGCTCAGTAAAGGGGCTCAGTTTTAATGAGTCGGGTTTCAGTTTTACTAAGCCTCAACACTCCTTAAATAAAAGCATTGGTCCGTTGTAAATTTCGTCTTTTTTGTTCCTTTACCTACTTGTGATATGTGGATCCAAACAAGGACAAATATGCAAACATATTCATTAAAACAACAGGAATACCTAATGCAACATGCTCCCAGATTTTGAAAAGAAGACAACTTTAAAAAGATAAAAAAAATCTAGGCTTAAGATCAAAATGATGGTCTGATACAATGTTGCAACTCAGCATCTAAAATGGTAATTTTAGAAACTGTGAAACAAATAATAATAATTTGTCCAAAAAAACTTCCATATATTTTTTAGCATAAGAAATGAGATAAAGTACTTTCATCCGTTTCGATATGTACAAGGATAGATCCGGCATAGAAGACAATAACCAAGTTTAGATGCGGTCCAAATTAGATGTTACTAACGATATGAATTATTTCATATCACTATCAAAAATGACGACATTGATCGGTAACGAGTCCTCATCAAATACCATAGCTTTGTTAATTATCGTTTTTATTGAAATGTTACTTCAGCCGGGTTATACACAAAATAACTGCACTTTTTGTTAGTTTTCCAAATGCAAACAAATGAGTAATTAAAATCATAATATCCTACTGCCTTTTAAAAATTACTTATCTATCTTAGATTTCCATTGTTACACCTCTACGAGCATAGTAACAAAGCTCTTGCATGTAATACCGATAAACAAGAGCATATGTAGTAACAATATTTTCCATTGTTACACGTCAACGAATAATACCAAGGCGCTAAAAAACAAAGCCCTTGTTTATTGTGACTTAGATAGCTCTAGCCCTAAAATCAAACACAACTTAGTTTATTAGCTCTAAATTCATTAAAGTGTGATTTTTATTACCGTATAAATCCCAAATGTATGCCTTAAATGCAACAAATTCAGAATAATCAGAAATCAACCAAAACATAAACAAACTGATTCATAGTATGAACGATTGTAAGTTGAAATAAATAGTAGTTTGCGGAGAAGTAATTCCGATCCCAAACGGGTTAACCGTATTTCTGAATACCTGCTATCATCATACCATTGTTTTTACCTCATATCGTGATTCCTAGAAGCCACCGTGATTCCTAGAAGCCCCAATTCCTAGAAGCCCCAATTCGAAGTAATGGAGAGAGGATTTGAGAGGTTAACACCGATTTGAGAGGCTAGTCACTGATTTCAATTCTTCAAAGTCCATTCAGTTTATTTTCTTATGTTGCGGCTTGAAAGGAATAAGTGTTGAGGAATAAGCGTTGAGCATCCGATTACGGTTATGTTTGGCAACTTACCCTTTTGCCCTTAGAAAAGAAAAGTTGATAAGGCATAACAACACATAGAAGTGTTGGCACATTTTTGGTGACACATTTTTGCTACCGCAACACATATTAGTGTCACTAGTCTACAACACATACAAGTGTTGGCAGATGAAAAAAAAATAAGAGTTGCTAAATGGCCATTATGGTGTAGTGATATTAAACATAATTTTCATTTTTATCTTGATTTGAAGCTCTTACATAAGGTGTACAAATGATATAAACAGAATATAGAAAAGATAAATGCTTTTGTCTTTTACAAGTTCGAATATAAGTCTTGGTATTGTATGCATAAATTTTGTAACATATCTTTACAATTTGTAACTTTCCTGCATAGACTACACTTTCAAGTAAGAAAAAGAAAAAAAAATTATGAATTGCCTCTTAGAATACAGATTTCAGCTAAGAAGAACTACATATATAGTAATTCTTGTCTTGCCCAATACAGCTTTTGTGTAATAGTGATGAATATTCGATCTAACTACTTTTTTAAAAAAATTCCTTATAGATTTTAAATTTCTTTTCAAATGTTACAAAAGAGGAGAAGGATCTTTTGTTAAAAAATATTGTACCAGTTGAAGACGATGAGGAGAAGTATAAAAAAAGGAAATTGATGACAATATGGAAGTTGAAAGTTTGAAAAAAAGTTTGAAGGAGATGGAAACAAAATTCAACTTTTTGACTAAAGAGTTGAAAAGTTTTGGGGAGCAATTAAACGAAGAAAGAGTTTTACGTGCAGCTGCTGAAACAAGAATCCTGATTCTAGAAATGAAAATTCAAAAGTATGAAGGCCATGAGGTCAAGAAAAAACAAGATTTGAAAGAAAAGATTGATGATAGTAAAGGTAAGAAAAAAACACAGTTCATATGACAAACATAAATAGGTTTACTAACTTTATATGTTTCAATTTGATAAATACTTAATATTTCATTTTATAAATCGAAGAAGGTTTAACATATGAAAACAACAAACAAACTACTGAGGAAATTCTTGTGGAAAAAGCAATTACCATTGAAGATGAAAGTAGCCTTAAAGAAGAAAAGAAGAAGATGAAGCCAAAAAATATTGAAAATTGTCCATTACTACAACATCTTAGTGAAGAAGAACAAGTTGTAAAAACATTTTTTATAGTTTCAGGGGGAAACAAGTAAGTAATTAAACTACTTTATCTTTTTCACAAAATAATTTTTTATTAACAATTATTTAATTTTACAGCAATGAAGCATTGAGTTGTGATGATGAAAATTTCGTCACCATATCAAAATGCATGATAGAAGACCTCCTACATCAACATAGTATTTGTGATCAAGTAAGAACAACAAAATATACTTTCCATGAATATTAATTTTCTCATTCTATTAATATTATTTTTTGAATGTAGGTCATCGATTGGTTCTAGTTCTGGTTCCGAAAAGAAAAGCTGCAAGAAGAAAGCAACTGCATTGTCTATGTGAACACAACAATGACAGTAAGTGGAGTATATTATCAAATTAACATTTTTTAAACAAAAAAATCTAAAGCAAAATTTTAACATAAAAGTGCAATTGATGGAAACTTGGAAAAAACAATAAACAAATGTTCATTCCATTCATGAAAAATACACTTTTAAATCCATTGTGTTCCAACATAATGTTCCCCATACATGGAAATGAACAATGGAGTTTTGTAACGACACAGATTTCGCCCGGACCTAATCGATCACTAAATCGACGAAGATCGTTCGAATCCCACGTACGCTAACTTTGGGCATACAACACATCAGAACAAATAATAGAAGACTTTTATAAACATCATAATAATGTTACATCAGAGCATAAAATATCAGAGTACATCGAAACATAATACAGCGGAAGATAATGTTACAATAAATGTAATACAATGCAGCGGAAACAAATAAATTGACACAGCGGAAGACTATCAATGCTTTGGTCATCGATTTAAGCTTCGATCCAGAATCCTGCTCAATAAATAAATATCTTCAAAACAAGCCACTCGACTGCCCATGTGGAAAATAAGGGCACCCGAGTTTGCAAGTGAAACAAGCTACGAGTCAGTCATGGGACTGGTATGAGAAATCTTACTTAACTTATTTAATAATAATAAGGCTAATCACAGGACCATGCCGCTAACGTAGAACGGGTTTACTCCATTGGATTGCCAGTGCATAAAATAAGTAAATCTTTTAAAAATAACACAATGCTTTTTAGAAAAATGAAATCATTATAAGACTCAAGTCCCATCACACAATACAACGCAAATCGGAGGATAGAGTTTTACCTTATAATGATCAAACATGCTTGATAGGTATAAAATAATATTTAGTATTATTATTAGTGTCTAATCAGTTTTAAAATATTGTCAAAGTAAATGTATCAATCCTAGATGTCATAGCTACCATATACGATGTCGCCATATATAGGTTTACAATCAAAACCGTAATGTCGTATTGGAAATTGGGTTTTCATCATAAGTCATGGCTAGGGATGATCTCCTTACCGATTCGAAACACTCTAGCAAATGTCCCAGGATTCGGACGCTGGCGAACCCTTGGATCCAGCGGGGCCGGTCCACAAATACTTTAGTGGATTGGCAATTCTTGAACACATGCTTCTCAGTCCTATTGGACCTATCAATTGGCCACTATCGACCAATATATCTGAGGCCTCGTAATCCATCATCCACTTAAGTAAAAATGTTTGAGCTCCATACCATGACACCACTTCTAGCTAGAAAGAAACGTGTGCACTCCCTGCGTTCCCTTATTCCGTTTCTGACTCCTACCAGCGTGTGAGGCTCGCGAAGTTACACTATACACAAAGCTATGCCTAAATGGGTTGTGCTTTGATCATCAACCACCAAGCTCTGCTTTTCAACAAAAGCCTTGAACATTTGCATCTTGGCGTGCCACATTTTCATGTCATGCGATCAATAACTATCAATATATAACCTCTGAGCTCTTGCTTCTCAGAGAAGGGTGTTAAGTAGGAGAATAAATTTTTCGCCACCAAACATATATATATATATTAAATAGAAATCAATTTACATGGAATGAAATCCAATGACACGACCCGAACTTCCCCATAAAGGAAAGCCTGGATTGAGTTGAGAACACGACAAATCAGAATGCAAACAGAAGAACATTTCATTGCTTATTACAATAATTTACATCAGAGTACAAGAATATACAGAGTATGAACAAATATTATACATCAGAAAAATATCACAGATTTACATGTTACAATGCAGCGGAAAATAATACAAAACACAACTGAAAGGAATATACGGATACAGAGCTTTCCGAATATCACTCCAGCCAGAAACCAGGATCCTGTGAATACAATATCTGTAAACCCAAAACTACTAGCTGCCCGTGTGGAAAATAGGGGCACCCAGAGTTTAGGTTAAAACAATAAACTCGCTCAGTCATGTGACTGGTATGAGAACTAAAACAGTTATTTACTTTACCTTAAAATCAGATATATCAAGGGACCACGCCGTATAACACGGAACGGGTTTCCTCCCAAGAATACTAGTGCGTATAACTAAACAACGCAATGCTTTTTGGAATAATGAGGCTATTATAAGACCCAGGTCCCATCACACAATGCAACACAAGCCAGAGGAGAGGGTTTTCACTTACAATAGCCAAACATGCTTGGTACATTAAAACAAATCATTTGATACTATTATAAGTGCATAGTGTCTAAAACAACTTCAAATATAAATTTGTCAATCCTAGACGGCATGGGTACCATATATCATGTCGCCAATACTAGGCTCTACAATCAATACCAAAATGTCACATATTGGAAATTGGATTTCCATCTGTGAACCAAGGCAAGGGATCGTCCTTACTGCTTCGGGACAATCTAGCCTACCATGTCTCAGGACCCAGACTCAGGTGGGCCCTTGGAGCGTCAGGGCAGATCCACACTTACGTTAGTGGATTAAAATTCCTGAATAATGCGTTTCCCCGCCCTATGGGGGTAAAATTGGTCTGTATAAGGACCATACCATCCATCGGCCCGTATGACCGATATATCTGAGGCGCCTCGCTATCCATCATTCACATAAGTAAAACATCTGGGCGTGCAAAACCTAGACACCACTCCTAGCTAGAAGGAAACACATGTCTCCCTGAGGTCCTCTCCCTTTTCTGGTTCACACCGGGATGCGAGGCTCGCGAATTAACACTACACAAAGCTATGCTATATTAAAGCCGTGCTTCGATCATCAACCATAAGACGCTGCTTTTCAATAGAAGCCTTGATCATTTGCATCTCAGCATGCCACACAGGCTATTCACGCTATGCAACCGATGTCTATAAATCACACAGAATGAAATCCAATGTCAGACACACAGTCCATTTACAAGTTCGTTCTGGGTCTGAACGAAACCGGAGGCACCTTATTCCTCGTACCATATGTCCAATACAGGAGAAAGGCCCTCGCATATATAGTCGATCTCCAAGTATGTCTAGACGATCACCACTTATTACCTTGTCTTGGGTGTACAACCCAATCAAGACATCAGTAATCATCCAAACAATGTGAAGGCCTCTGGTCTTCAACCATCGTCTTCATCCTCGACATATCATCTAATCAGTTATTCAAAATGGGATAAACACGGTCTTTCCGAATAACTCGTTGTATATAATAAACAAGTGTTATAAAAACACAACATACGCCTCCTTCCAATTCTGAATATTCTTTAATTTAAATATTCATATCCTTTGGGAAAGGTTCCCATTAATTTTATCAAAGATAAATTCTTTAAATTTATTCTTTAATCTTCCTTTGGATATCAGTTCAAACCAAATTATGGTTTATCCAAACTAGTCGGGATTAGCGATCCTTACCGGAGTAATCATTTGTTTAATTTCCCAATCCCAACCTATTCATCCCATGAAGTAAAACCGGTAATACTCCACATCTAACACCACGGTATTATCGGTAAAATTAATTACCATTTCACGTTCAAATCTGATTAAAGATTTAACTATTGTTTGAAGCAAAACTGGTGATACTCCATTCTAGATCATTTCTTGAATTTGATAATTTTAGTTATCAGATTCACATTTCAATCTAATTAAAGATTCATTAAAACTCTAATTCAGTTTTAATCTTCAAAATTCATTAGTTAATGATTTTCTTCAAAGTTAAGAAATTAATCTTATCTTTAACTGGGTTAAAGAACTAATGTCATTTAAAACACAGCTCATGATAAACCAAAATCACATTCCTTGTAAGGACCCGTAACTTCCCCGTGAAGGAAAGAGCGGATACCTTGAGGACAAGACAGATCAGAACACAAACAGAAGAACATTACATTGTTTATTACAATAATTCCATCAGAATACAAGAATATACATAGTATGAATAAATAGTACACATCATAAATTATCAAAGATTTAGATACATTACTGTAGCGGAAAATAATACAAAACACAACTGGAAGTAATACACGGATATAGAGCTTTCCGAATATCGCTTCAGCTGTAAATCAGGATCCTGTGAATATAAATCTGCAAAACCAAAACTACTAGCTGCCCGTGTCAAAATAAGGGCACCCAGAGTTTAGGTTAAAACAATAAACTCCAGGTCAGTCAGGTGACTGGTTTGAGAACTAAAATAGTTATTAATCTTTATTTTAAAGTTAGGTAAATCAAGGGACCACGTCGTATAACACGGAACGGGTTTCCTCCCAAGAATACCAGTGCATAAAACAATAGCGCAATGTTAAATAAAGAACAATGAAGCTATTATAAGACCCAGGTCCCGTCACACAATGCAACACAAGCCGGAGGATAGAGTTTTTCCTTATAATAGCCAAAGAATGCTTGATACACTAAATTTCATCTTTTATTACCATAAGTGTATAGTGTCAAAACAATTTCAATCATAAGTATCAATCATAGACGTCATGGGTACCATATATCATGTCGCCAATACTAGGCTCTACAATCAAAACCGCAAAGTCACGTATTGGAAGTTGGATCCCCATCTGTGAACCGAGGCACGGGATCGTCCTCTACCAAATTCGAGACGCTCTAGTCCGCCCCTCAGGCAAGCGCGCAGGCAAGCCTTGGATCGTCAGGGCCGGTCCACCCGATGTGGATTATAATGCCTGGACACTGCGTTTCCCCACCCTATGGGGGTGTCAATGAGTCCAATGACTCCATCGGCTCCATATAGTCACAGATATATCCGAGGCGCCTCGCAACCCAACAACCACATTAGTCAAACTCGTCAGGGCTTGTCAAACCACTGACGCCACTTCTAGATAGAAGGAAACGCATGTCCTCCCTGAGGTCCTTCTCCCGTTTCTGGTTCACACCGGGGTGTGAGGCTCGTGAATTAACGCTACACAAAGCTATGCCACACAGGCGGTGCTTTGATCATCAACCACAAGACTCTGCTTTTCAACAGAAGTCTTAATCATTGCATCTTAGCATGCCACACATGCAAACCACCTCATGCAACCGATATCTGTCAATCACACGGAATGATATCCAATGTCAGACACACAGTCCATTTACAAGTCCGTTCTAGGTCTGAACGAAACTGGAGGCACATTGTACCTCGCATATCCATCGATCTCCAAGTACGTCTGGACGATCACCAACTGATTCCCTCCACTTGGGTGTATAGCCCAATCAAGATCATCAGCAATTATCCAAACGATGTGAAGACCTCCGGTCTTCGACCACCATCTTCATCCTCGACACATCGTCGAATCAGTTATTCAGAATGGGATAAACCCGGTCGTTCTGAATAACTCGCGTATATAATAAACCAGTGTTACAAAAACACAACATACGCCTCATTCCAATTCAGAATATTCTTTTATTCAAATATTTTTATACTTTGGGAAAGGTTCCCATTAATTTTATCAAAGATAAATTCCTCAAATTTATTCTTTAATCCTCCTTCGAATATCAATTCAAACCAAATTATGGTTTATCCATACTAGTCGGGATTAACGAACCTTACCGAAGTAATCATTTGTTCTAATTTCCCAATCCCAACCTATTCGTCCCATGAAGTAAAATTGGTAATGCTTCATATCTAACACCACAGTGTTATCGATAAATTCAATTAACATTTCACGTTCAAATCTAATTAAAGATTTAACTATCGCTTGGAGAAAAACTGGTGATACTCCATTCTCGATCATTTCAATCTAATTAAAGATTCATTAAAACTCCACTTGGTTTTAATCTTCCTAAAAATCAATATTAATGATTGTTTAACTTGGAAAATCATATCCTGTCTTTAACTGGGTTAAAGAACCAATTTCATTTAAAACACGGTTCACGATAAACCCAAAATAACATTTTATTCCATCAGCCTTTAACCGTAAATTAGCAAGTGAATAATTCCCTAAGTAATAAACCCGAAGGCCGAAACCAACATCAGATCAATACCCAGGAAACCATTCATCTTAACTAATCTTCAGTTAGTTGCTAATTTTCTTAACTCCGTTGGGTCTAAGAATAGTATTATTGAAGATACCATTCACGACAACCAAAAATCACATTCCATTAATTATCGGGTTAAAGAACAAGTGTTATTTAAAACACCGTTCATGATAAACCCAAAAATCAATTCAAACTCACTTCCAAGTAAATACCATTTAATTGGTATACTTCATTAAACCTAAATAAAAAGATTTAATCTTTTTCTCAACTGGGTTTAAGAACAGTGTTATTGAAGACACCATTCACTACAAACCCAAATCCTATTTGATATTAAATACAAGGCTCTGAATAGAAAATATATCGGCGTATATTCAATATCAAAGTCTACGACCAACAAATATCATATTGGAAACAACGATATAAATATATCTTTCAAATTTCCATAACAATATATGTATCACGAAATCCAACATCGAAATATTCCAAAGACAATTTCGATTCAAATCCATTCCAATTCAATTATTGGACATTCTGGTTACTTTTAAAACACTTTCAAATCCAATTTATTTATTTTTAAAAATAAAGGGATCATAATTCTAGTTCAAACTAGTTCGTTTCGATAAAAATCTATTTTTATCTTTTCAAAATTGGAATTTTTCATCCTAATTCTTCACAAATCATTTCTTATGATTGTACACAAGTTATAACTATTTCTAATAATTTTATCAAGGCTCGTACAGTTGATTTCCATCAACGGCCATCGAACTGCACTTACAACAACCTTTTCCAAATTTGATTTGGACATAATTCCAAATCCAATCGTTAGATTTCAAATCTCTAATATTCATTAGAAAGATCTTTTCGATACGAACCCAACGGTTCCGATTTTAGGAGAATCCGGCGGTCGGATCTCCCGTAATATCCATTCGAAGTCAATGGTCGAAATTCGCGAACTGCCGCAGCGCGGCGCGTTCTATTCAGGCCATTATATATATATATATAGTATTATATATATTTCGTCGATTTCCTTTTTAAACGATATTTTATAAATCGTTTTAAATTCGTTTTCAAAACGATTTCAACTTCATATTCAATTTCTAATTAAAATTGAATATTTCATATCATCGATATATAAATGATAGTATTTTCAAAACACGGTATTTTGAAATCAATTCATTTTCGATATTCATTTAAAAATGAATAAAATCGATATAAATATCGTTTGCGTCAAAATGGCGCATATCTAATCAACACGGCTTTATCTATTTCAATAACTTCATTATTCTATTCAACAAATGAATTTTTTCTTCAACACATGAATATATATTTTATTCAACACATGAATATTTATTTTATTCAACACATGAGTTTTCTTTTATTCAACACATGAATATATATTTTATTTTCTCAATTGGAATGAGACCCACTCAATTACCATATAATGTTATTTATATGGATTCTATACAACACATGTATATAATAACAATGATAAATAATCAACCATCATCCAAAGTGCACCCCGCAACTACATAAGCATTAAATATAGATAATTAATGCTTATAAAGTCTGTCAACCCATCGATTGACATACAATTAAACAATCGGAATTAGTGTACGTCAAATATCATCCCAATACCCGTATGAGGTTTCAAATCAATAAATACAGATTTTTATTTGTGCAGTTGGGCGATGTGTAAAATTTATCGTCCCAATCAATATCAGTCAAATCAGTGCATATAAACAAATTGTCCGATTTGTTTATAAATATTTATTTTATATACACGTTAAAAATTATATTTTTAACTATAAAATATTTATTCAATCCACATCACACAATCAATTTTTCACAACACATCAATCAAACAAACAAGTCATCCATGTTCTGTGGACGACGGGTGTTGGGTGCTGCTAAGCACCGTCTGCATCCTAGTATATATTTCAACTAGAAAACAAATTAAAAGTGAGAAGTTCTCACCGAGAAGCTAAACCAAACGTCAAGGCTCTTCATATGTAGAAAATCTTCGTCGTGTTCACCTTTTGCCACTTTCGTCGTCCGTATTCGCTACATATATAAAAAATCACATTTTTATATCCTCTAGTATATAAAAATCATATTTTTATTCTAAAACCATTCCTATAAAAATCATATTTTTATTCTAAAACCATTCCTATAAAAATCATATTTTTATATCGTTATTCAAATAATAAAAATCATATTCTTACTTCGATAAAAAAATCACATCTTTATTTCTACTTCATATATTTTTACGACGCTTCTTTCTATATAAAAAATATATCGCTATACTCCTACTTCTTATATAAAGATCGAATTTTTATTTCGCTTCATATATAAAAATCCCGCCTTTTCTAAAGATCGAATCTTTATTCTCGCTACTTCATGAAAAGAAAAATTCTAATTTATTTCGCCTCATATAAAAATAAAGTTCATATTTTTATTTCACTTCATATAAAGAAAAATCACATTTTTAAATCACCTTCTTATAAAGAAAAATCAAATCTTTTTATGATGAAAAATCAAATCTTTTTATGATGACAAAAAAATCAAATCTTTTTATTACTCTCATAAAGATCGAATCATTCCTCTCATAGAAATCGAATCCTTACTCTCATAGAAATCATATCTATACACAATGTCCTCCACAATAAAAATCAGATTTTTATTTAAATTGATAACTAAAAATTGAGAAAAGAAGAGAGAAAAACTTACAGGTCGAATTTCGAGATGGAGGAGAGGTGTTGCTGCCGCGCGATGGACGGACTAGGGGGTGTTGTTGACGCGAGATGGACGGAGGAGGGGGGTGTTGCTGCCGCGCGATGGGTCACATCGATTTGAGAGGGTTAGGGCAACGGTCTTCAATTGGATGGAGTGGAGAGAGCGAGCGCTAGAGGGGGGTTTGCTGGTCATCTGAGGGGATGCGAGGACATGGCGGAGGCGACGGGTTGGAGCGCAGGGGAGCCGCGTTGGAGAGGCCATCGTTCCTCCTTTTTTTTCTTTCTTTCTACCTACCGTGAGTTGAACGAATGAGAAGGGGGTGATGACCTAAGGAGAGTAAAGGAGGAAAGAAGTTTTTTTATTATTATTTTTTAATTATCTCTTAAAAGTAGAATTTTCGTCCTAACTCCAATCGAGACCCAACGACTGTCGCCCCTAGATAATTACCCCCATTCGAACACAATGGGATAGGCCAATTCGCTTATTACGACCAGTTTTTGTTCGAATTAAAATATAAATCATTATATTGAATTTTAAATGTACATTTCAATTTACAGGGGCCACATACAAATTCTAAAATTTCTCGAAAAATATATTCTATCTTCGTATTGGCGATACGGTTCTAACAAAACTGATTTCGTCAAATTCTGAGACCGTTTGTAAAATGGCCATTTTCTGGTCAATTGAAATTGACTGAAACTGCCCAAACACATTTTACTTTGCCACGCTCATATATTGATTCAGAAAATTACGAATTTTGGAATCTAGCAATAACTTGACATCCTGGATCCAACAAAAGTGTTTTCGTCGAAAACGAAGGTCATTTGCAAAATTTCCATTTTTAAGGGCCAGAATTCTATAGCGACTATTCTGAATTTTCAACTGGGCAAAACTTTTTATTCCCGCTATGAAATTTCAATTTTTTGGATTCATTGTAAAGAAATTTTTAAATAGATTTAATATTTTTTTATTTGCCAAAATCCGGTTTGTTTTGAATCCTTTATATTCATTTGAAATTTGAAATCAAATTTTCAAACTACCGCGCCATTTTCAATTCCTTTTATAATTAAAAATAAATATTTATATTCTAACGTCGATCTATATAAATATATACATTCTACTTCTATTCAAAATAACTCATTTTAAGTATTCAAAGTTCACAAAAATTGCCAAAATAAAAATTTTAAATTGGCTCGGATTTCCGGGTTATTACATTCCATTAACAATGGAATCTTCAAGGAAAACCGATCAATATATATATATATAAGTGAAAATTAGGCTCACATCCCTACTGCTCCCCCTTCGCCTTTTCTCATTTCTGACCAGAAAAAAATGCACCAGGCACTAAAAAAAATAAAAAAATTCCTAAAATATGGAAATAATACTAGGAGTCCACGCAAATTGAAAAAAAAAAGTTGCATACTTCTGTGCAACTATTGCCTATAGTAGCATACATATATGCATATATTCATATAGTGTATTTATGTTAAAGATATGAACCAATATACGCATACATGTATGCAACTATTAGCAAATAACTGCATACATTTATGCATACAAAGTTGAACTGAGATTGACGTGTAACGAAAAGTTGCATACATGAATGTAACTATTCTGTATATATGCGTGCATGTGTGCAACATTTTTAAAAGGGACAAAGGCTTGCGAATATACGCATGAATGCATGCATTTATTCTGTACAAGAGCATAAATGTGTGCAACAATGTCTGAAAATGGTGAATGATTGAAAAAACATGTCAAATTTGTATATATGCATAAAAGGATGCATGTAATGCAGTTTAGCTGCATACATGTATGCATTTATACTGCAGTTTGGGTGCAACACTGAAATATTAGCATGAATGTGTGCAACTATTTACAAATAGGTGCATCTTTTGATGCAAAAACCTGCTGTTTCGCTGATTTTGCATTATTTTGGGTTTTGACGTGGTTTTTGATTGTTTTTCCACCTGATTTTTTGGCGTGAACGTGTTTTATTTAATAATGAATTTTCGTGATTTTTTTATTTTTTTTAATATGTTTTTGAAAAATTAGGACCTAATTTACAATAAGTTTAGGACTGGATGTGAGCCTAATTTTGAAACTTAAATAGGGACCTGTGACAAACGGACCCTATATATAATCTATATGAATTTCCGTATCCGACTAATAATATAAATGGAATAATGACAAAGTCCTTTAAATTCCATATATATTAACAGTCTTCCTCCACAGAAACTCACTTCGATTATTACCAAATCGAATTCTATTCCATTCCAATATATCAAATTGGAAAACATTACTTTGGAAAATCTCCACTAAATCTTTAATAAAAAGATTTGTAAATTCCAAATCTCATTTCATTGTAAATTGGGTTAAAGAATGAATGTCGTTAAAAACACAGTTCATAATAAACCCAATTCACATTCCATTTCAATATCCAATTAAATTTTA
Organism: Allium sativum; assembly: GCA_030737875.1. Taxonomy (NCBI): domain Eukaryota; kingdom Viridiplantae; phylum Streptophyta; class Magnoliopsida; order Asparagales; family Amaryllidaceae; genus Allium; species Allium sativum. The sequence goes on along the minus strand of CM060913.1, from coordinate 412,048,354 downwards.
ATTAATTGGTAATTCTTCTCTACATATTAATTAAAAGATTTATCCTTTTCACATGGGGTTTAAGAACAGTGTTAATGAAAACCCTATCCCATCAGTCTCTAGCCGTAAATTAGTAAGAGAACAATTCCCTAAGTATTAATCCTGAAGGCTGAAACCAACATCAGATCAATACCCATGAAACCATTCAACTTAGCTAATATTCAGTTAGTTTCTATTTTTCTTAACTCCATTGAATTTAAGAACAGTATTATTAAAGATACCATTCACGACAAACCCAAAATTTCATTCCATTGTTAATAGGGTTAAAGAACAAGTGTTATTTAAAACACCGATCAAGATAGACCCAAAACCAATTTCAATTCAATTCCAATTAAATATCATTTAATTGGTAAACTCCTTAAGGTCTTGTTTAAAAGATTTATTCTTTTCTCATTTGGGTTTAAAAACAATGTTAATGAAGGCGCCGTTCACGACAAACCCAAAATCCAATTTGATATTAAATACATGGCTCTGAATAAAAAATATATCGTCTTATATTTAATATCAAATTCTCAAATCAACAAATATCGTATTGGAATAACGATATATATATATATATATATATATATATCTTCCAAATTCCGCCACAATATCCGTATAATCACGGAATCCAATATTGAAATATTCCGAAGATAATTTCGATTCAATCCATTCCGATTCATATATTGGAAATTCTGCTTATATTAAAACCCATTCTCAATCCAATTTATTTATTTTTAAAATAATTGGATTATAATTCTAGTTCATAGACAGTTCATTTTTGATAAAAATATATTTTCATATTTTCAAATATGTAATTTTTCATCCCAATTCTTTCCAAACCATTTATTATGATTTTACACAAATTATTAATATTTTTAATAATTTTATCAAGGCCGGTACAGTCGATTTCCATAACCGGCCATTGAACTGCACTTACAGCGACCTTTTCCAAATTTGATTTGACATAATTCCAAATCCAACCATTAGATTTCAAATTTCTTATATTCGTTAGAAATCTCTTTTCGATACGAACCCAACGTTCCGGTTTTAGGAGAACCCGACGGTCCGATCTCCCGTAATGTCCCTTCGAAGTCAATGGTGGAAATTCGCGAACTGCTGCGGTGTGGCGCGTTCTATTCAGGCCATTATATTTTTATATATATAATATTAAATATATATAATATATATTTCATCGATTTCCATTTAAGACGTATTTTATAAATCATTTTATAAATTCATTTTAAAACGATTTCAACATCGTATTCGATTTTTAAATCAAAATTGAATATTCCAGATCATTAATATATAAATGATAATATTTTCAAAACATCAGATTTTGAAATCAATTTGTAACGACCCAGATTTTTGAATAGTTTATTTTAAATATTTAATATGGTTTTAAATATTGTGTTGAGAATATAAAGAATTTTTATATTAAAGTTATCGATTTAATAATCGATATAAGATTTAATATCGGATATATCCAAGTGGTGTAATACGAAAACAATAAATAATTAAATTCACAATTAAAACTGAATCTAAACAACTTAGTAGATCAATATAAATTTTAAATTGGATTAGAACGATAGTAATAATTTATTATCAATGAATTAAATTGTTTGAAATCGACTTATATTTTAAATTGAATTTATTTTAAATTGTTATCTCGTTTATACAGTCGAACTAAATTTTAGGACCGGTCCCGTTGAGTCCAAAATAGCATTATAATCTAGGAGATCGGTCGTCACGTTAAAACAGTGGTTCGGTACGGCGAGTTAGGGGTCACGAGATATTTTGAATAAAATAATAAATTCACTTCCATCAGCCACCCTAAGTATTAAAACCACGCAGACCTACTCGTACCCGCGTAGCTCATTTTCTTCCTCGAGCACACACTTTTGTCATCCATTTTGGATATCAAAGAAACACTGAAGTAATGGCTCTCGTACGAAATGTCATCCATCAACTTATATATAAACGAGCCTCGCCTCCTGTAGGAATCACCGAAGCCCTTTCTTCATTCATTTTTCTTTCCCCCCAAATCAAATGGAAATCATTTTCAGATAAAAGCAAAAGAGATATAGAGATCCCGTTAGCTTTCGCGATTCACAATTTGAAACCTTCTAATTTCCGAAGCTCGACCGAGGACTAGAAGCGTTCGCGATTACCGGAAGGGGTGGGTTTGGAAACGACTTCGACGGAGAAGCTTGCGTGAGGAGCTGAGCGATTGGAAGTCATTGGGGGGTCTCGGGGCTCGAACTGAGGTGCGATGCTCACCTCCGTGCTCGAATTCAAAATGGGAAATTAGGGCTCGATCTAGCTCGCAATTAAAGAGACTGCGATGATTTACGGTTCAAGTTATTGGAGGGGATGACGGCAGTATAAGAGTTCGAACTACGGTTCTGGACTGGTGCGAATTTCCTGATGGTTGAGCACTCGAGTTCAATTTTTGGTCAAGGGCTTTGGGGAGGTTCTGACGTGGGTAATTGGAAGATGCGAATCTGTGAAGTGAAGGTTGAAGTTGGTTATAGGTTGATTGCAGTGGTAGCTCGCTTCATGATTTGTTAAGGCAGCGAGGTGCAAATAGATTTCGTGAAGATGATAAAAGAGGATTAAGGTAATATTTAGTTTTTCTAAATTAAATTAATGATGGTTTAATTCATTTTTAAATGCCTAGGAAATTAGTTAATTAAGAAATAAAATGTATAAACTAATCGTTTAAAATAAAATTTAGGTACTTACTTGTAAATTAGTTAAGGCCTTTTTATATAGATTTGATTAGTTGAAATTTATTTAGAAAGTCATTTTTAAATTTTAAAATAATTGATCGATAATAATAAAATTTAATTATCGTAGGTGCTAAACAAATAAATTCGAGAAGATTCGTAGCCAGTGGTTTGGAAATAAACAGGATATTCGACAACTGAAATCACGGTGAGTAAATCTCACTCACCTTTTATTTATAATTATTTTTATTTCGTTAAAAATAATTGTTGTTGCTTGTTTGGATTTTTCTGCTTGTCTTATATATATTAGTTATTTAGGCTATATATATATATATATATATATATATATATTGGGTTGATTGATTAGTTGGATTCCCGCAGTCTCATTAGCGGATGCCCGCAGTTTCATAGCGGATGATTACCCTATACGCCCCACGCTATAATAGTGGATGACCTTCAATACCACGATATTCTGCCACGAAGCAGAATGGGTATTATTTATGTGCTAACATCTGTGGATGCAGGAAAACAGGTTGGAGGAATCCAACTGGATTCCTCAAAAATATATTATCTATTTGTTTGTTCTGTTTGATTTCATATATATTCATATATGATGTGTTAAAACCAAATGATTGGAAATTGATTGATTTGGTTGTTTAAATTATCACTGGGCTGAAGTGTTAATTTATATAAATATCATGAAAGGATATTGGAGATTTAAAAAGGGAAAAATTCTATTTTTAAGTAGAATTTGAATTTTAAATGGAAATAAAATATAAACTTGCTTTTGAAAAATAAAACAAGAAGTTTCTTTATAAACGAAGGTTATAAATAATTCTTTTATAACGAAGTATAAATAAAGTAAAAAGAATATCATTTGATAATTCAGAAATAGAAATACAAGTGCGAAATTGGAATTTGAAATGAAATTTCAAAATAGGATGTGAAATGAAATTTTTAAATATATAACTCAAATGAAATTTGAGTATAACATTTGAATAGTAGAGTTAGAAAAGGAGTTTAAATATTTGAATTTTAAAAGGAGATTGAATATTAAAAATTCAAATAGAAGTTCAACTAGAATTTGAATAAACGAAATTAGAATCAAAATAGAATTTGAATTCAAGGAATTAAAATAAAAATTTGAATTCAAAGGAATTCGAATAAAGAAATTCGAATAGAGATTTGAATGTAGAATTTCAAAAAAATAGAATTTGAAATAAACTCTGAAATAGGATTTTCAAAGTAGAATTGGAAATAGAATTTCAAATAGGATTTCAAAATAGGAAATCCAAATGGGTTTGAAATGGAATTTGGATTCAAATGGATTTGAGTGAAGAAATTTCAAATAGTGTTAAAAATAAGTTTGAATATTAGAAATTCAAATGGGGTTGGAAATGAATTTGAATATTAGAATTCAAATGGGAATGGAAAATGAAATTGAATATAAGAGATTCAAATTGAATTCAAATAGGATTTAATCTATGGGATTTGAATATGAAATTCAAATGGGTTTTAAACTATGGAATTTTGAATATAGAATTTAAAAAGGAGTTTGAATATTTGAATTTCAATAGAATTCAAATATAGAAATGGGGATATAGAAGTTCAAACGGAATTTAAATATAGAGTTTGAATAAGAGAATTCAAATGAATTCAAGTATTGAATTTGAATATAGGGAATTCAAATAGAAATTCAAGTATTGAATTTGAATATCAAATAGAAAAGGAATTGGAATTTGAATATAGAATTCAAATAAAAGCGAGATTGGAATTTGAATCAAGGAATTCAAATAGAGTTAAATGAAGTTGAATTCATTTTAAAGAAGTTTAAAGGTTTATATATATAAATATAATTAAAACGAACTCGCCGCAGCGCTGCAGTTCGTAAATTGGCGATTCGAACTTCAATTGAATATACAGAACTCAATTGAAGTCGAAATTCTTTGGAATAAGAAACGTCAGGACCGATTTGATAATAGTTTTCTAATGAAGGAGAAAAATCTGTATTTCGTCGTATAGATTTTGAGTTATGTCAAAATCAAATTTTCAGAAAAACAGCGCCAGAACTATTTGAAAACCCTAACGGTTTATTTCATGTTATAAAAGGATTTTAAGCGGAAAAAAATCCGAAGTTCTATTTAGAAAATTTCAGAGTGGAGTTGTAAAATATATCTGAATTCAAGTTGTGTAAATGAATATGATTTTTGAAACAGAAACCAGATTTTTGATTTATTGAATAGAATTAACTAAATTGAATAGAAATTAGTTAAGGAGATTTCGAATGGATATTGGGGTTTAAATAAGTAAATTCGATTTGAAAATTTATATTCGAAATAGAAAAGAGAACGGGAATTGAAATTTGAAATTCAATTTGGTCATGAGCAAGTTAAACATTTTATTTGAACATGTTATGTTCAAACAAAGAAGTGAAATAGGCAAAAAGGCTAATTAAAGAATAATTGAGCGAAACTGAATTCAAACGATTCAAAATTGAATTCAAACGAATGGATTGAGTTGAATTGAATTGGAAACAGGTGAACAGGTGTTAAACAGATATGGGATGGAGTATATGAAGATTTTTATTTATGTGCCCGACAAAAAGGTACATGTTTAAATTCATATATGAGTTTTATGCGCCGTATCGGCTAGCCGCTTGGCTTCTTCTTTTTCTTTTTGAGATTAGAAGGACCGGGAAAGCTATCTGAAATTTCCCGATGCTCCCGATACAGGGGAGGTTATGGCGAATTTTTTTTCGGAAATTTAAGAAGTTAGAATATTTTTAAGATATTTTGATAATTAGAAATCATTGTATCGACGTATTGAATTCGATAGGAAAGTGAAATATAAAAATCGAATGTTGTAAACAAAAAGGGATAGAGATAAGTGATTGAAATTGTTTTCAATTGCAAATAAAGATATTTTCTAATATATAGAAAATAAAAGAAGTTGATATTTGGAAACGTTTTCCAAATGGCATAAGAGGCAAGATGATTATTGAAAATATTTGGTTAACAAATATTGATATAGAAAATGGAAAAGAGATTTAATTAATGAAATATTAATTAAAGGGCCCAGTGATCTGTTTGATATGTTTGGATGAACACATGTTTTTATTCGATAGTTAAATCACAGACTATCGGAGTTTTTGACAATCGTTGTCAATATGGAGAGACCGGTTGGATTATTATCCGAAGAACCACTCCGTATCGGCATAAGCGTTGCGAACCAAGTATGCTGAATATATTGAAGACGGAGTGAAGTGCAAGGGCTTTTCTATTTATAGAAATAGTGCCTTCGGTTCGTTCAGTCCCAGAACGAACGTATATGGACGAATGTCTGACAAAGTATTTCCAATGATCAAATGGGTTGGTCTGTATGAATATATATGGTTGCAACGGATTTATCCCTTAGCATAATATCCAGAATATTTGTGCAAACTCAACTAGTGATTAACGTATCTGACAATGTGGCATTCAAAGTGATTGTGCTATCAATGAATGGTAAGTATGCGTAGCCTCAGGCCTCAACAACCGGGAAAGGACAAAAATCGGGCAGGCAGCATGGCTATGTGGGTCGCACCCATTAGGATGTATAATCACCTATCTAGAGGTTCATTTAATTTCTTATTCTATTCGATGCTGTCCCAGTCGGGAGACGGTTGCTAATCCCAACCGTTGGTGATATACATTCGATACACTCAAGCGAAATGAGTGGTCGGTCATGTGTGGGCCGGGTTACAAGATGTTCTTGTTGAACCCAGTGTATTCCTCTCTAGAGATACATAGTCGGAAGGTGGTTCCATACCTTGTCATGTTGGAAATCCAATCTCCAATAAGCGCCATGCGGTTTTTTGATTTTTACTATATATGTGGAACGTGAGATGCAAGCGTTCTGCTATTTGGTTATTTATTTGACGTAGACATTACTATAATATCACTGGATTTGATATCAAAGTGTTTTGGGGTTATAGTAAGGTAAAAACCGTCCATGTTTATGTGTGGGCTGGTCTTACTATTATCTTTTCTTTCGAAAGGATTTTTAAAAGTTAAACAAGTAGTTGGAGTTTACTCACACCAGTCCCATGACTGACCCAGAGTTTATTTTGTTTTGTTTTCCCTAAACACTTGGGTGCCCAAATTTGTACGGGCAGTCAAGTAGTCGGGATTCCACAGATTCATTTGAAGGAGCTGGAAGTAGGAGGCTTCACTGGTTAGCTATAGGCTATCATATATTCCGCTGTGGACCTTGTTTGTATCTGGAAACAGGAGTTTATAACTGTTCCAGAAATGATTGTTGTGCTCTGATGATGGTATGTATATAAAGTTACTGATTTGTATTTCAAAAGTTATGTTATATAATATATTTTATTCGTTCCGCTGTGAGTTGTGATCTTCGTTTTTCTTCTATTCTAATATTTCTTTCTTCCTATTTCTCATCTTCTAACTTCTTTCTATTAATGGTTCGTATTTCTGTGTTATTTGGGTTGGACGTGTGTTGTATTTAGTCAACTCAGATAGCTCGGATTTGCGGGTCGTTTCAGTTGGTATCAGAGCTTAGGTTCAGCGAATACCTAGGCTTTGGTGGGATGTGCTCATTAGAGATAGGGTCAGTAGTACCCTAGAATGAGTTGAGCGTGTATATATGAGAGAGCGTATTTGTAAGTTGATATAAAAGTTGTTTTATATTGTGTTGGCTAGTCTGTGAGTGGTTTATGAATTCTGGTCGAATCGTGGGACGCCACGAAGTCGATAGGAATTTCTAAACACTTGAACAGAAAATACGACATGATATTGTTGTTAAATGGGTAAATGAAATAATTTTACCCAAAATTTCTATTTTTGATATAGAAAGAATAATTTTCTAGAATTATTATTATATGGATGTGTTGGATGTTGATTTTAAAATCAAACGAGATTATAAAATTGAAATGGTTATATATAACCAAAATAGAATTTGTATAGAAATTATATATACAAATGAGATAAATTAGAAATAAAATTCAAACCAGAATTAAGAATTCAAAATCCTGGGAAGTTGAAAAATATTTTTCAAAGTAATATCGTTTTATTTTGAAAGGGTTTTTGAATGAAAATCATTTTGAATTGATTTTTAAAATAAAGCACTGAACTCACTTCAGTCGCTGGGAAATAATTCTGATGATGATTGCAACATCATCAGTGTTCATTTTCGAGTTTCTAAGTGATGAATTGCTACCTTAGAAAAAGTTTTTGATGGAAATTTGTTTGGAAGAAAACAAGTGGTTTGAAAATTCAAATGTTTTGAATTTAAAGTGGATGTAAATATATGTATATATTTATATTATTTGAAATAAGAATCTGGGGATTTGAATTCCGGAATTTAAAATTTAACTTAAGCAAGTTAAGTGGGTCAAAGTGAATAAATTAAATAGAGTCAATGTGGATAAATTGGTGTTGAACCAATATGAAGGGAATATGAATTGAATGTGAACATATTAATTGTAAATCATTCAGATTTAAATGAATGAAACCAAAAGTTTTGGGTATAACTAAAAGTTGTAGAAATATGAAGAGTTGAGTTCAACTATAATTGAGTGTTGAAAGGTAATGAGTTTGTACCATTTTTCCTACCCTAGCAATTTCGAGGACGAAATTATTTTAAGGGGGGAAGAATGTAACGACCCAGATTTTTGAACAGTTTATTTTAAATATTTAATATGGTTTTAAATATTGTGTTGAGAATATAAATGAATTTTTATATTAAAGTTATCGATTTAATAATCGATATAAGATTTAATATCAGATATATCCAAGTGGTGTAATACGAAAACAATAAATAATTAAATTCACAATTAAAACTGAATCTAAACAACATAGTAGATCAATATAAATTTTAAATTGGATTAGAACGATAGTAATAATTTATTATCAATGAATTAAATTGTTTGAAATCGACTTATATTTTAAATTGAATTTATTTTAAATTGTTATCTCGTTTATACAGTCGAACTAAATTTTAGGACCGGTCCCGTTGAGTCCAAAATAGCATTATAATCTAGGAGATCGGTCGTCACGTTAAAACAGTGGTTCGGTACGGCGAGTTAGGGGTCACGAGATATTTTGAATAAAATAATAAATTCACTTCCATCAGCCACCCTAAGTATTAAAACCACGCAGACCTACTCGTACCCGCGTAGCTCATTTTCTTCCTCGAGCACACACTTTTGTCATCCATTTTGGATATCAAAGAAACACTGAAGTAATGGCTCTCGTACGAAATGTCATCCATCAACTTATATATAAACGAGCCTCGCCTCCTGTAGGAATCACCGAAGCCCTCTCTTCATTCATTTTTCTTTCCCCCCAAATCAAATGGAAATCATTTTCAGATAAAAGCAAAAGAGATATAGAGATCCCGTTAGCTTTCGCGATTCACGATTTGAAACCTTCTGATTTCCGAAGCTCGACCGAGGACTAGAAGCGTTCGCGATTACCGGAAGGGGTGGGTTTGGAAATGACTTCGACGGAGAAGCTTGCGTGAGGAGCTGAGCGATTGGAAGTCATTGGGGGGTCTCGGGGCTCGAACTGAGGTGCGATGCTCACCTCCGTGCTCGAATTCAAAATGGGAAATTAGGGCTCGATCTAGCTCGCAATTAAAGAGACTGCGATGATTTACGGTTCAAGTTATTGGAGGGGATGATGGCAGTATAAGAGTTCGAACTACGGTTCTGGACTGGTGCGAATTACCTGATGGTTGAGCACTCGAGTTCAATTTTTGGTCAAGGGCTTTGGGGAGGTTCTGACGTGGGTAATTGGAAGATGCGAATCTGTGAAGTGAAGGTTGAAGTTGGTTATAGGTTGATTGCAGTGGTAGCTCGCTTCATGATTTGTTAAGGCAGCGAGGTGCAAATAGATTTCGTGAAGATGATAAAAGAGGATTAAGGTAATATTTAGTTTTTCTAAATTAAATTAATGATGGTTTAATTCATTTTTAAATGCCTAGGAAATTAGTTAATTAAGAAATAAAATGTATAAACTAATCGTTTAAAATAAAATTTAGGTACTTACTTGTAAATTAGTTAAGGCCTTTTTATATAGATTTGATTAGTTGAAATTTATTTAGAAAGTCATTTTTAAATTTTAAAATAATTGATCGATAATAATAAAATTTAATTATCGTAGGTGCTAAACAAATAAATTCGAGAAGATTCGTAGCCAGTGTTTTGGAAATAAACAGGATATTCGACAACTGAAATCACGGTGAGTAAATCTCACTCACCTTTTATTTATAATTATTTTTATTTCGTTAAAAATAATTGTTGTTGCTTGTTTGGATTTTTCTGCTTGTCTTATATATATTAGTTATTTAGGCTATATATATATATATATTGGGTTGATTGATTGGTTGGATTCCCGCAGTCTCATTAGCGGATGCCCGCAGTTTCATAGCGGATGATTACCCTATACGCCCCACGCTATGATAGTGGATGACCTTCTATACCACGATATTCTGCCACGAAGCAGAATGGGTATTATTTATGTGCTAACATCTGTGGATGCAGGAAAACAGGTTGGAGGAATCCAACTGGATTCCTCAAAAATATATTATCTATTTGTTTGTTCTGTTTGATTTCATATATATTCATATATGATGTGTTAAAACCAAATGATTGGAAATTGATTGATTTGGTTGTTTAAATTATCACTGGGCTGAAGTGTTAATTTATATAAATATCATGAAAGGATATTGGAGATTTAAAAAGGGAAAAATTCTATTTTTAAATAGAATTTGAATTTTAAATGGAAATAAAATATAAACTTGTTTTTGAAAAATAAAACAAGTAGTTTCTTTATAAACGAAGGTTATAAATAATTCTTTTATAACGAAGTATAAATAAAGTAAAAAGAATATCATTTGATAATTCAGAAATAGAAATACAAGTGTGAAATTGGAATTTGAAATGAAATTTCAAAATAGGATGTGAAATGAAATTTTTAAATATATAACTCAAATGAAATTTGAGTATAACATTTGAATAGTAGAGTTAGAAAAGGAGTTTAAATATTTGAATTTTAAAAGGAGATTGAATATTAAAAATTCAAATAGAAGTTCAAATAGAATTTGAATAAACGAAATTAGAATCAAAATAGAATTTGAATTCAAGGAATTAAAATAAAAATTTGAATTCAAAGGAATTCGAATAAAGAAATTCGAATAGAGATTTGAATGTAGAATTTCAAAAAAATAGAATTTGAAATAAACTCTGAAATAGGATTTTCAAAGTAGAATTGGAAATAGAATTTCAAATAGGATTTCAAAATAGGAAATCCAAATGGGTTTGAAATGGAATTTGGATTCAAATGGATTTGAGTGAAGAAATTTCAAATAGTGTTAAAAATAAGTTTGAATATTAGAAATTCAAATGGGGTTGGAAATGAATTTGAATATTAGAATTCAAATGGGAATGGAAAATGAAATTGAATATAAGAGATTCAAATTGAATTCAAATAGGATTTAATCTATGGGATTTGAATATGAAATTCAAATGGGTTTTAAACTATGGAATTTTGAATATTTGAATTTCAATAGAATTCAAATATAGAAATGGGGATATAGAAGTTCAAACGGAATTTAAATATAGAGTTTGAATAAGAGAATTCAAATGAATTCAAGTATTGAATTTGAATATAGGGAATTCAAATAGAAATTCAAGTATTGAATTTGAATATCAAATAGAAAAGGAATTGGAATTTGAATATAGAATTCAAATAAAAGCGAGATTGGAATTTGAATCAAGGAATTCAAATAGAGTTAAATGAAGTTGAATTCATTTTAAAGAAGTTTAAAGGTTTATATATATAAATATAATTAAAACGAACTCGCCGCAGCGCTGCAGTTCGTAAATTGGCGATTCGAACTTCAATTGAATATACAGAACTCAATTGAAGTCGAAATTCTTTGGAATAAGAAACGTCAGGACCGATTTGATAATAGTTTTCTAATGAAGGAGAAAAATCTGTATTTCGTCGTATAGATTTTGAGTTATGTCAAAATCAAATTTTCAGAAAAACAGCGCCAGAACTATTTGAAAACCCTAACGGTTTATTTCATGTTATAAAAGGATTTTAAGCGGAAAAAAATCCGAAGTTCTATTTAGAAAATTTCAGAGTGGAGTTGTAAAATATATGCGAATTCAAGTTGTGTAAATGAATATGATTTTTGAAATAGAAACCAGATTTTTGATTTATTGAATAGAATTAACTAAATTGAATAGAAATTAGTTAAGGAGATTTCGAATGGATATTGGGGTTTAAATAAGTAAATTCGATTTGAAAATTTATATTCGAAATAGAAAAGAGAACGGGAATTGAAATTTGAAATTCAATTTGGTCATGAGCAAGTTAAACATTTTATTTGAACATGTTATGTTCAAACAAAGAAGTGAAATAGGCAAAAAGGCTAATTAAAGAATAATTGAGCGAAACTGAATTCAAACGATTCAAAATTGAATTCAAACGAATGGATTGAGTTGAATTGAATTGGAAACAGGTGAACAGGTGTTAAACAGATATGGGATGGATTATATGAAGATTTTTATTTATGTGCCCGACAAAAAGGTACATGTTTAAATTCATATATGAGTTTTATGCGCCGTATCGGCTAGCCGCTTGGCTTCTTCTTTTTCTTTTTGAGATTAGAAGGACCGGGAAAGCTATCTGAAATTTCCCGATGCTCCCGATACAGGGGAGGTTATGGCGAAATTTTTTTCGGAAATTTAAGAAGTTAGAATATTTTTAAGATATTTTGATAATTAGAAATCATTGTATCGACGTATTGAATTCGATAGGAAAGTGAAATATAAAAATCGAATGTTGTAAACAAAAAGGGATAGAGATAAGTGATTGAAATTGTTTTCAATTGCAAATAAAGATATTTTCTAATATATAGAAAATAAAAGAAGTTGATATTTGGAAACGTTTTCCAAATGGCATAAGAGGCAAGATGATTATTGAAAATATTTGGTTAACAAATATTGATATAGAAAATGGAAAAGAGATTTAATTAATGAAATATTAATTAAAGGGCCCAGTGATTTGTTTGATATGTTTGGATGAACACATGTTTTTATTCGATAGTTAAATCACAGACTATCGGAGTTTTTGACAATCGTTGTCAATATGGAGAGACCAGTTGGATTATTATCCGAAGAACCACTCCGTATCGGCATAAGCGTTGCGAACCAAGTATGCTGAATATATTTAAGACGGAGTGAAGTGCAAGGGCTTTTCTATTTATAGAAATAGTGCCTTCGGTTTCGTTCAGTCCCAGAACGAACGTATATGGACGAATGTCTGACAAAGTATTTCCAATCATCAAATGGGTTGGTCTGTATGAATATATATGGTTGCAACGGATTTATCCCTTAGCATAATATCTAGAATATTTGTGCAAACTCAACTAGTGATTAACGGATCTGACAATGTGGCATTCAAAGTGATTGTGCTATCAATGAATGGTAAGTATGCGTAGCCTCAGGCCTCAACAACCGGGAAAGGACAAAAATCGGGCAGGCAGCATGGCTATGTGGGTCGCACCCATTAGGATGTATAATCACCTATCTAGAGGTTCATTTAATTTCTTATTCTATTCGATGCTGTCCCAGTCGGGAGACGGTTGCTGATCCCAACCGTTGGTGATATACATTCGATACACTCAAGCGAAATGAGTGGTCGGTCATGTGTGGGCCGGGTTACAAGATGTTCTTGTTGAACCCAGTGTATTCCTCTCTAGAGATACATAGTCGGAAGGTGGTTCCATACCTTGTCATGTTGGAAATCCAATCTCCAATAAGCGCCATGCGGTTTTTTGATTTTTACTATATATGTGGAACGTGAGATGCAAGCGTTCTGCTATTTGGTTATTTATTTGACGTAGACATTACTATAATATCACTGGATTTGATATCAAAGTGTTTTGGGGTTATAGTAAGGTAAAAACCGTCCATGTTTATGTGTGGGCTGGTCTTACTATTATCTTTTCTTTCGAAAGGATTTTTAAAAGTTAAACAAGTAGTTGGAGTTTACTCACACCAGTCCCATGACTGACCCAGAGTTTATTTTGTTTTGTTTTCCCTAAACTCTTGGGTGCCCAAATTTGTACGGGCAGTCAAGTAGTCGGGATTCCACAGATTCATTTGAAGGAGCTGGAAGCAGGAGGCTTCACTGGTTAGCTATAGGCTATCATATATTCCGCTGTGGACCTTGTTTGTATCTGGAAACAGGAGTTTATAACTGTTCCAGAAATGATTGTTGTGCTCTGATGATGGTATGTATATAAAGTTACTGATTTGTATTTCAAAAGTAATGTTATATAATATATTTTATTCGTTCCGCTGTGAGTTGTGATCTTCGTTTTTCTTCTATTCTAATATTTCTTTCTTCCTATTTCTCATCTTCTAACTTCTTTCTATTAATGGTTCGTATTTCTGTGTTATTTGGGTTGGACGTGTGTTGTATTTAGTCAACTCAGATAGCTCGGATTTGCGGGTCGTTTCACAATTCCTTTTCGATATTCATTATAGAGATGTATAAAATCGATATAAATATCATTCACGTCAGAATGGCGTTAATCTAATCAACACGGCTTTATATATTTAAATATTTTTGTGTCCATCCCAAATCGGGAATCAAAAATCAGATTTTGATCTTTTACTGAATATTATTTTAACATATTCATTATTTTAAAATAATCATTATTTTAAAATATTCCTTCTTTCCGAACTGGAATCAGACTTAGTCAATTACCATATAATTTTATTTATATGGATTTTATAAACACATGTACCCCACAATAATCAAACAACGTCAACCATCATCCAGAGTGCATTACACAACTACATAAGCATCAAATATAAATAATTAACGCTTACAACAGTCTGTCAACCCATCGATTGACATACAACTAAATAATTGGGATTAGTGTACGCCAAATATCATCCCAATACCCGTGTGGGGTTTCAATCAACAAACACAGGTTTTATTTGTGTAGTTGGGTGTTGTGTAAAATATATCGTCCCAGTTAGTATCAGATAAATGAGTGTACATAAACAAATCGTTCGATCAGTTTAAAAATATTCATTTCAACACATGGCTATGTTATACAGTTCATATATACAATAAAAAATGATAATTTTATTTTCCAAATATTTTATTCCATACACATGAATATTTTATATATTTTATATATACAATAAAAATGATATTTTTATTATTCAAATATTTTATTCCATAGACATGAATATTTTATATATTTTATATATAAAATAAAAATGATATTTTTATTATTCAAATATTTTATTCCATACACATTACAATCAACAATCACAATACAGTTCATTTCAACAGTCACAATGCAATCAAACAAGTCGTCCATGGTCTGTGGACGATGGGGAGCAGTTCATATATGCAGTTATAAAATAAATAACTGTACAAAAATAATTTTAGTGAGAAGTTCTCACATTGAGATCCACTCCATCAGTTTTATCTGAATTTTTAAACAATTTGGATTTGAATTTTACTGAAATTCTAACGTGCTCCATTTCTGTCCCAGACAATTCTGAAGTGTAGAGTTTGTTGAGACGCTTCCAACGGGCTTAGTTTTATCCAAATCTGTATTCGTTTGGATAAGTTATCATCATTTGAATATTAACTATAATATTAAAGAACTAAATATAATTTACTTTAATTAATTACATCTTTAATTACACTTAACAAAAGCGCCACTAATTCCCTTTTCTTCCTCAAATCGTAATGCTCAAGGTCCCTGCTCTTTATTTTCGAACCCATTTATCGATTTTAGGGTTCATTCTTAGACACAAACCAACACCCCAAAGCTCGATCAGAGACTGCCGCATGAACCACCTCACCTTACTCCTGCCGTGCCTCCTTCCTGGTGCAACTCGCACCTCAATCCGCCTCAGAAATCGTTCTTGAACGGCGGCCACTTGAGACCGAATTCCCCCAAACTACTACACAATACCTAATCATAACCATATCTTCTTTAAGCCTTCGTTTTGCTCTTTGATTTTCATTCGGGTTCCATGTTATAATTCAGATCAATTCGGGAATGATTTGGGGATGAATTTTGGAAGAGGAGGGTCGTTGTAATCGTTTAGTGGGGGCTGGAAGAAACGAAATTAGGGTTTAGTAAAAAGGGGATATTTATAGATAATTATATTAATATTTAATTCATTTATTTCTATTATTCGTGGTTTATTCATCCGAACTCCAAAACCCAACAACTGTCGCCCCTAGCCAAATACCCTCATTCCGGACACAACGGGATATGTTTCGTAAGCCAATTCCATTGTTTCGATCAGTTTTTCTTTTAAATTAAAATATAAATCAATATATATATTGAATTCAAACGTACACTTTAATTTACCGGGGCCACATACTGGCTCCAAAAATTATGGAAAAATAAATCTAGCTATGTTTTGACGATACGGTCATGAAAAACTAATTTCGTCGTATTTGGAGACTGTTTGTGAAACACCCCACCCAGGTCACTCACAAAGGGAATGCCTTAACTTTGGTGGAGCATTATAGGTAAAAGACACAGAAAATTTATAAGACAGACATATATAAGCAGCGGAAAAACTAAATTTATTTCATACGTGGTTCGTAACAAAAACATTGCAGCAAACTATCTCAAAACAACTTCCAAATCATTACATAAAAATCTTTGTCTTGATTATAACATAAAGAAGCATAAAACACAATAAAACTGCATAAATACCCAAGTAGTAGTGTGTCCAAAGCCGTAGCCAAAAATAAGAGGTTCCAAGCTGTACATCACAGAGTTTTCAAGCTTGGAAAGATGAACGGTCCAAATTAAGCAGAGCTATTCCCTCTCTGGTTACCTGAGGGGGGGGGGAACGGAAGAAAAGAGAGCAAAAGAAAAATGGGTCAGACATAAGTCTGGTAAGTCCAGTGATTATTTAGCATGTAAACTGGTAAGAGAACCATGACCTGAATAAGCTGGACGCAGGACAATAAAGAAATAAGGTAACATAGGATAAGGCAAGATAAATAAGGCAAGATAAACTAATCATACTATCGCACTCATATCCATATTCTCTGCACCTACTAGATATTTCAACCATCATCATGAGTTCAAACCCAGTGATCCCTTTTTATCGATCGGCTCCTACTCACACGCATTTACTACTTGTGTCATACGGCCCTGCTCGATTGAAGATACCTGTGCTGGTTCCACCATGTGGTGTATCAAATCCTATGGTGGTAACCCGACATGATTCAAGATGCACAGTGTATAACTACTGATGCTCAGTGCCTGCTTTTTCCACTCCAGAGTACGTGCACGCCCATACTCCGTCGGAACCTACGCTGACGCACCGACCGACATTGTTTTAACCGCTTATAATCAGCCTAGTAATCGTGCCCCACCCTTCCTAGTTCAGGGTAACATGATACATCTTTGTGGGTTACTGCTGAAATGGGTCCCCGTTACTAGGGTTTTCCTAATCAACATGTTAAATTAGTTAAGTGTCCAAGTTAACCTAACCCCACCCATCAGTTTAGCTAACATGTTGTATTGGTTAAGTGTTGCCTTAATTAACTACCCTACCATTCTTGACTTAGCTTTAATTCATTCATTAAAGCACTAACCACTCACATTAGAGAGGTATTGTTGCAGTCACTGGATGTGCCCGTTGGGTCCGGGCATTTTAACACCGTAACTCAGTCTAACCTCGGGTTCTTTTGAGCTTAATGCACTAACCTCTCACATTAAATATATATTGTTACGGTTGCTGGATGTGCCGGGCGATTCTGGGCAGTCTTACATCGTAACTCAATCTAACCTCGGGTTAGGCATATTTGTCTTTTCTAAATTTACATATTTACCTCTTTATATTTATATGTAAATTATTGTCATTTAAGTCCAGCCCCACTTTCCCTTTAAATCAAGTTCATAATTTTTGGTATAAAAATTATACCACTTTATGGCATAAAACATTTATATGATTATGAGTCAAATATGTAATTTCATGTTTTCCCCAATGTTACCCCCGTTAAACATTAACATAAATCACATAAAATGTTAGGCTCGCTACATAGCCTAACTCATACACAAGAGGGGAAAAAGAGGAACATGTAATATTCCAACATCATAAAAATATGGATCTAACTGCACATGTGTCATATGAATTCGACACAGAACAATATGTCATATGAATTCGACACAGAACAATATACATTTAATTGTGAACTTGCAAATTTAGATCTACTCAACATGAATCGTGAAATAGGGGTTTTTCATAGAACTACATAAACTTAAAATTAGGCATGTAGTTGTGAACTTGCAAATTAGCATGTAGTTCTAGTCATACATGCGAACATGGTTGAAAAAACATAGCAAAATTCCCAAATTTACATACAACATATAGGTGTCATCTCCCAATTATACAACATGATATGCCATCGCCAAATTATACAACCTAATATGTCATCCCCATTTTATTCAACATGATATGTCATCGCCAAATTATATAATATGATATGTCATCGCTAAATTATACAACATAATATCGCCAAATTATACAACATATAGGTTCAGATTTAATATTTATCATCAAACAACATGATCACAAACTTAATATGATAAGAGTCATAGTCTTAATCAATCCAGTTTTAACAAAAAGGATAGGCATAAATTTACATCAGGCGTTGTTCTACATCCATTTATTTTAGTCACGATTTTAATATCGTTTAAGTCTAAATGATAACTGGACTTACAAAATGGAGACTAGTCTTGTGTTCTGGGATCAATATTCTAAAATTGAATAACTCTCCTGTGTTGTAGATGTTGAATTCACTTAGTTGAATTAGATTTGATTTGTAATTCCTAACTTGCTTTCTAGTTGAAGGAGAATGGCAGCTGCTCTAGGTTAAGTATTGACAACATTACGGTCTTAGGAATATTTTTGTGTAGCTTAGGGTTTAGAATTAGGTTGCTTATATAGAAGTTTGATGTAATAGGAGCCGTCAGATTAACCTAGGGCCAATCAAAGCCATTCAAACCTAAGAGAACCAACCAGAATTTGCCATACAAGCCCTTATGACTTAGAGAATCGTCAAAAAAGAAACACGTCAGGTTTCAGATCTGGCCCGAGGGGGAGGTCGACCCCCTGGTCGACCCGATTTCTGGGCGGGAAATTTCCCGCCTAGACTGCTCCAGGGATTTTGAATTTCGAAACTTGAATTTGACTTTTGGGCTGGTTTTATTATTTAAATTCTTGAATGTTCTGAAGGTCATAACTCCTTTATACGGAGTCCAATTTACGCAAACTCGGACTCTATCTCAAGCAGAATTCCGAGACGAACGCAATGGCATAACCCGTTTCCCTTAATTCTCACATGTGTAATTAATTATTCTTTAATTCGTTACTTTAATGTTTATAGAAAATATGGGGTGTTACATTCTTCCCTCCTTAAAGGATTTCGTCCCCGAAGTCTTTAAGTCAAGAAGAACGTATATCCTACCATCTAATCATCCATCTACTCATCCATCAAACACAGGCGTCCATCGTCCTTAAAAGGACTTCTAATGCTTCATGATCATATTCATAGTGTGTGTACATGCCCTTATCTAATGAAAAATCAGGCGGTTTACTGATTCAGTTGACCTCCTTAATGCAAGTCACGTCGGTGCCATGAGTCCATTATGTATGCAATCATCCCTAATCATACTTTCTACGTGAGTGCATAATCATTCATACAAATGCAACATCCACTTGATAAAACATCAAGTTTCAATCATATACAAGTACATATATGCATCTGCAATATGAAAGTGACTGAGCCATCCAACACCTAATGTGTATGTATATGCATCCACAAGCAACCACTAGCAATCACTTGCAACCACTTGCAACCATCAATCATAACATGTTTCAAATACTTGTTTACATCCATTGGTTTCTACCTAAAGATCGAGAATAGCACTGAGGAAATACTTAAAAAAAGATAGATACGAGCATGAATAAACTTAAGGAAAAAGATGTACCCTAAAAAAGAAAAGGGTAGGCTGCGCGTATCTTGGCCTCAGTCTCCCAAGTCGCGTCTTCCTCCGCGTCACTCCTTTGAACTTTAACATGTTCGACTTCGCGGTTGCGTAGCTTTTTGACTTCTGTACCCAAGATACGAGTTGGAACTCTTCTCACAGTCACCTCTCGTTCTACTTCTACTTCCTCTAATATGCTTGGTTCCACTACTTCCGCAGACTCATGTAAGCACTTCCGTAGGTGAGGAACGTGAAAGACATTATGAACTCCAGCCAATCTTTCGGGCAGCTCTACTCTGTAAGCCATCTTTCCAATCTTTTCAATGATAGGAAACGACCCAACAAATCTTGGTGCCAACTTTCCTGTGGATCCAAAGCGAACGACGTTCCTCAAAGGAGATACTTTAAGGAAAACCCTGTCTCCAACCTCAAACTCAAGGTCGGTCCTTCTTTTATCTGCGTAGGACTTCTGTCTATCTTGGGTAGTCTTCATTCTTCTTCGTATCAAGTCCACTTTCTCTGAAGTTTCTCTAATCATATATGGTCCAACTATGAGCTTGTCTGTAGACTCCCACCAACAAGTTGGTGATCAGCATGGTCTTCCATATAAAGCTTCGAAGGGTGCCATGCCTATGGTGGCTTGGTAGCTATTGTTGTAGGCAAACTCCACCAAAGGAATATGATCCTCCCATGTTCCTCCAAAGTCAAGAATGCATAATCTCAAGAGGTCCTCTAATACTCTGTTCACCCTTTCCGTCTGACCATCGGTTTGGGGGTGATAGGTTGTGCTTAAGCATAGCTGTGTGCCTACAGCCTCTTGCAAGCTCTTCCAAAACTCGCTCGTAAAGATAGGATCTTGGTCACTCACAATGCTGGAGGGTATCCCATGGATCGAACTATCTCTTTAAGATAAATGGATGCTAAAGATGAGGCAGTCCTACTTTTAACGGGTATAAAGTGAGAGCTTTTTGTGAGCCTGTCCACTATTACCCAAATACTGGTATTTCCCCTTCTTGATCTAGGAAGCCCCATCAATAAAGTCCATTGAAATGCTATCCCATTTCCACTGTGGTACCTCTAGAGGATGAAGCAAACCACCAGGCTTCTTTTGCTCCGCCTTGACTTGCTGGCATATTAAGCACTTACAGACGAATTCAGCTACATCCCTCTTCATGCCATTCCATAAGAAAACCCTTTTTACATCTTTATACATCTTATCTCCTCCTGGATGTATGGATAACTTGGAATGGTGTGCCTCTTCGAGAACCTTCTTCATCAAATCCCTTGCTTGTGGGACGCATAGCCTTCCATCCCGCCTCAACCAACCCTTATCATCGATGGAGTATCTATTGAGGTGACTAGAAGTCTCACCCCTAATTAGCTTATCCATCACATCAACTAGCTTAGGGTCTTCATGTTGCGTGGTTCCTATTGAGTCCAAAAGAGTAGGTCGCACTTTTGGCGATGCTAACAAACCAATCACATGATCGATGGAGGGTCTAAAGTCAAGGTTGGATATGTATTCCAAGATCTACCTTTCTACAAAGAGAGGGCTTAAGGTCAGCTTCTTTCTACTCAAGGCATCTGCTACTACATTGCTCTTGCCAGGGGTATAGGAAATCTCAAAATCGTAGGATGCTAAGAACTCCATCCACCTTTGTTGCCTCAAGTTAGGATCTTTCTACGAGAAAAGGTACTTCAACGATTTATGGTCAGTATACAATTCAAACTTCTCACCTAGGAGATAATGGCGCCAAGACTTAAGCGCAAAGACGATAGCAGCCAACTCTAGATCGTGGGTTGGGTAGTTTTTCTCATGTACTTTCAACTGTCTGCTTCCATAAGCTACTACCTTCCCTTCTTTCATCAAGACATCACCTAGTCCCGTACCACATGCATCCTTGTATACGGTAAACATCTTGCTCCCATCCGGCAATGTTAGAACTAGGGCTGTTGTTAGAGCCCTCTTCAATCATTGGAAAGCAACATCGCAATCCAAATCCCAATTGAATGTTAGGTTCTTATTCATCAACCTTGTAAGCGGAGCTGAGATTTTCGATGAACTTTCGGTAAAAGCCCGCTAGCTCGGGGAAGCTTTGGACTTCGAACGCATTCCGTGGAACCTTCCAATCTTGTACCGCAATTACTTTTGCGGAGTCCACAGCTAACCCTTCCTTGGATACCACATGTCCGAGAAACCTTACTTCCTCTCTCCAGAAATGGCATTTGGAGAATTTGGCTTTCAACTGATGTGCTCGAAGAGTACCCATGACTTCTTTTAAATGCTGAGCATGCTCTTCCTTGCTCTTTGAGAAAATCAAAATGTCATCTACGAAGACCACCACAAACTTATTAAGGAAATCCCTGAACACCCTACTCATTAAGTCAACGAAATAAGCAAGTGTGTTCGTCAAGCTGAAAGGCATGACAAGCCACTCGAAGAAACCATCTGGGGTTCTGAACTCGGTCTTATCAATACTATCTTCAGCCACTCTTAGCTGATGAAACCCGGTAGCTAGATCTAGTTGGGAGAAAACCAATCACCTACAAGATGATCGAACAAGCCATCTATTCTTGGAAGTGGGTGCCTATTCTTCTTGGTCAGCTTGTTTAGCTCCTAATAGTCAATGCATAGGCGAAGTGAACCATCTGCTTTGGTTGCGAATACTACTGGAGCACCCCATTCAGAAATACTCCGCCTTATAAACCCCTTCTCAAGCAACTCTTTAACTTGCTTGTTGAGTTCTTTCCTCTTCCTTGGAGCCATGTGTCTAACGGGTAAAGCAACAGGTTTTGCATTATCAACGAGGTATATGCGGAAGTCTATCTCCCGCTTCGGAGGTAACCCCTTCACCTCTTCAAAGACATCCGAATATTCATGGACTACTCTAATAGACTGCAAATTCTCAACAGACGCATTAAGAGATTCTAGATAGCTAAGCATCACAGATTTCATGGGATTACAAGAAATTTCGAGAGTGTTACCGAGGCGAGTCATGAGTCTAACCACTCTCTTTTCACAGTCGAGGATGGCACCATTACTGGATAGCCAATCCATGCCTAGAATCAACCCATAGCCCGTGAATCCCAAAACATAGGCATTACATCTAAACCCAGCACTTAGTATAGAAATTTCCAAATCCAAACAAATCATTGACAAATAAGTTGATCCTCTAATTGGATTTGAAACAACCAAGGGATCCTCTACTAAATTGGTGTCTAGGTGTAGAGATTCAACTAAAGCAGTAGATATAAAAGAGTGCGATGCGCCAGAATCAAAGAGTGTACGAACAGGATGATCAAAAAGATAAACTAAACTCTCAAAATAAACATTTCTACCTCGTTCTTGCGGAGGTGCCATGAGAGCATGAACCTGCCCTCTAGAAGTAGATCCAGCTCTCTGCCCCTGCCCTTGCTTTCTTGGGCAGTCCTTAGCCATGTGTTCCGTCTCGCTGCAATGGAAACAGCCACCCATCTTCCTCTTCTTCTTTCTATAGTCCTCAACCAGATGTCCAGGGATGCCACAAAAATTACACTTCCTCTTGTCACGGGGTTTGTTGTTCTTCCCGCCCTTCTTGGAATCTGTCTTCTTGCTCTGTGATCCTTCCACTTTCTTATCTTGAGGTACTTCCACCTTTGTCTCTTTCTTGCCAACCTTATCTTCTTCTTGTAACAGTGCCATGTCCACCAGTCTCTCATAAGTTGCACCCTTAGGTATATGGGACATAGCTACGCTGTGCAGTGGCTCATTCAATCCTTTAACAAAATTGAGAGCCTTCTTATGTAGATTGTTCACTAACTCCAATCTGAACCTAGCCAGCTGGTTGAATTGGTTAACTTATTCCTTGACCGACATACTCCCCTATTTGAGAGCTAAGAACTTCTCCATCTGTAGGCTTCATTCAGCTTATGAGAGGAATTTCATTTCAAACCTCGTTCTGAAATCCATCCAAGTTTCAATTGGTCTTTCAGCATTAGTAACTTCCCACCAATAGGAGGCTTCGTCTTTAAGCAACCATATGGCCAACTGTATCTTCTGCCTATCGTCCACTTTGAAGATAACAAACAAATCCTCAGTTTCTTTGTGCCAGTTTCTTGCTTCAACGAAGGATTCATTTCCATTGAAGTTCTTTCCACCCATAGCTCGAAAGTCCCTACATATTTTTGAGTAAGCATTTACACGAGGAGGAGGAGAAATCGCTGCAACTGGGGGAGGAGGAACGTCTGTTGGGCTTGCGACATTAGCCCTAGCCTCTAGGTACCTTCTGAACTAGCCAGGTACCGGCATTCCTTCTGGAAGGTTAAGAAACCCAGACATGCTGAAATGAAAAAGGAAAGATTCAAAACAAAGGATAGAAAGACAATAAATATGGCTTTAGGGGATTATGCCTTTTTAAAATAAAACAACACTTTTTCTTGAAAATTGCTTCTTTAAACTTCTTTTTGAAAAACAGCTTTCAAAATTTTTATCTGATCTGGTAAACCTTTGCTCTGATACTAAGTGAAACACCCCACCTCTGTTAAGGTCACTCACAAAGGGAATGCCTTAAATTTGGTGGAGCATTATAGGTAAAAGACACAGATAATTTACAAGACAGACATATATAAGCAGCGGAAAAACTAAATTTATTTCATACATGGTTCATAACTAAAACATTACAGCAAACTGTCTCAAAACAACTTCCAAATCATTACATCAAAATCTCTGTCTTGATTATAACATAAAGAAGCATAAAACACAATAAAACTGCATAATTCCCTAAGAAGTAGTGTGTCCAAAGACATAGCCAAAGATAAGAGGTTCCAAGTTGTACATCACAGAGTCTTCAAGCTTGGAAAGATGAACGATCCAAATTAAGCTGAGATATTCCCTCCTTGGTTACCTGGGAGGGGGGGGGAACGGAAGAAAAGAGAGTGAAAGAAAAATGGCTCAGACATAAGTCTAGTAAGTCCAGTGATTATTCAGCATGTAAACTGGTAAGAGAACCATGACCTGAATAAGCTGGACGTAGGACAATAAAGAAATAAGGTAACGAAGGATAAGGCAAGATAAACAAGGCAAGATAAACTAATCATACTATCGCACTCATATCCATATTCTATGCACCTACTAGATATTTCAACCATCATCATGAGTTCAAACCCAGTGATCCCTTTTTATCGATCAACTCCTACTCACACGCATTTACTAATTGTGTCATACGGCCCCGCTCGATTGTAGATACCTGTGCCGGTCCCACCATGGGGTGTATCAAATCCTATGGTGTCAATCCGACACGATTCAAGATGCACAGTGTATAACTACTGATGCCAAGTGCCTGCTTTTTCCACTCCGGAGTACATGCACGCCCGTACTTCGTCGGAACCTACAATGATGCACCAACAGCCGTTGTTTTGACCGCTTGTAATTAGCCCAGTAATCGTGCCCCACCCTGCCTAGTTCAGGGTACCATGATACATCTATGTGGGATACTGCTGAAAAGGGTCCCCGTTACTAGGGTTTTCCTAATCAACATGTTAAATTGGTTAAGTGTCCAAGTTAACCTAACCCCACCCATCAGTTCAGTTAACATATTGTATGGGTTAAGTGTTGCCTTAGTTAACTTAACCCTACCATTCCTGACTTAGCTTTAATTCATTCATTAAAGCACCAACCACTCACATTAGACAGGTATTATTGTAGTCACTGGATGTGCCGGTCGGGTCCGGGCAGTTTTACACCGCAACTCAGTCTAACTTCGGGTTCTTTTGGGCTCAGTGCACTAACGTCTCACATTAGATATATATTGTTACGGTTGCTAGATGTAGCGGGCGGCTCTGGGCAGTCTTACACCGTAACTCAATCTAACCTCGGTTTAGGCATATTTGTCTTTTCTAAATTTACATATTTAACTCTTTATATTTATATGTATATTATTGTCATTCAAGACAAGCCCCACTTTCCCTTTAAATCAAGTTCATAATTTTTGGTATAAAAATTATACCACTTTATGCCATAAACCATTTATATGATTATGAGTCAAATATGTAATTTCATGTTTTTCCCCAACGTTACCCCGTTAAACGTTCGCATAAATCACATAAAATGTTAAGCTTGCTACATAACCTAACTCATACACAAGAGGGGAAAAAGAGGAACATGTAATATTCCAACATCATAAAAATATGGATCTAACTACACATGTGTCATATGAATTCGGCATAGAACAATATACACTTAATTATGAACATGCAAATTTAGATCTACTCAACATGAATCGTGAAATAAGGGTTTTACATAGAACTACATAAACTAAAAATTAGGCATGTAGTTGTGAACTTGAAAATTAGTATGTAGATCTAGTCATATATGTGAACATGGTTGAACTTGCATAAACATAGCAAAATTCCCAAATTTACATATAACATATAGGTGCCACCTCCCAATTATACAACATGATATGCCATCTCCAAATTATACAACCTAATATGTCATCGCCATTTTATTCAACATGATATGTCATTGCCAAATTATACAACATGATATGTCATAGCTAAATTATACAACATAATATCGCCAAATTATACAACATATATGTTCATTGCCAAGCATTTAACATTTATCATCAAACAACATGATCACAAACTTAACATGATAAGAGTCATAGTCTTAGTCAATTCAGTTTTAACAAAAAGGATAGGCATAAATTTACATTAGGCGTTGTTCTACATCCATTTATTTTGGTCACGATTCTAATATCATTTAAGTCTGAATGATCACTAGACTTACAAAAAAAGACTAGTCTCGTGTTCTGGGATCTGTATTCTGAAATTGAATAGCTCTCCTTTGTTGTAGACATTGAATTCTCTTAATTGAATTAGATTTGATTTGTAATTCCTAACTTACTTTCTAGTTGAAGCAGAAAGGCGGCTACTCTAGGTTGAGTATTGACAGCATGACGGTCTTAGGAATATTTTTGTGTGGCTTAGGGTTTAGATTTAGGTTGCTTATATAGAAGTTTGACTTAATAGGAGCCGCCAGATCAACCTAGGGCCAATAAAAGTTATTCAAACCTAAGAGAACCAACCATAATTTGCCACACAAGCCCTTATGACTCAGAGAATCGTCACACAAAGAAACACGTTAGGTTTCAGATCTAGCCCGAGGGGGAGGTCGACCACTAGGTCGACCCCCTGGTCGACCTGATTTCTAGACGGGAAATTTCCCACCTAACTTGCTTCGGGGTTTTTGAATTTTGAAACTTGAATTTGACTTTTGGGCTGGTTTTATTATTTAAATTCTTGAATCTTATGAAGGTCATAACTCCTTCATACGGAGTTCGATTTTTCTAAACTCGGACACTATCTGAAGCAGAATTCCAAGACAAACGCAATGGCATAACCTGTTTCCCTTAATTCTCACATTTGTAATTAATTATTCTTTAATTCGTTACTTTTATGTTTATAGAAAATACTGGGTGTTACAGTTTGAAAAATGGTCAATTTCTGGTCGATCCAATTTGACTGAAATTGACAAAACACAATTTCTTTTGCCACGCTCACATATTGATTATGAAAATTATGAAAATTGGAATCCAATAATAATTTGACATTCTGAATCCAACAAAAGTGGTTTCGTCGAAAACGAAGGTCATTTGCAAAATGGCTATTTTTAAGGGCTTTATATATATTAAAATATATATAAATTCCACAGCGACTTTTCTAAATTTTAAACTGGACATAACTTATAATTTATTAAACGAAATCTCAATTTCTTACATTCGTTACAAAGATATAGTTAAACAGATTCAAATATTTCTTGTTTCGTCCAATTCTGACTTATATTGAATTCTGTATATTCATTTGAAATTTGAAATTTGAAATTGAATTTTCAAACTACTGCGCCATTTCCAATTCTTTTTATAATCAAAAATAAATATTTATATTCTGACTTCGATTCAAATAAATATATACGTTCTAATTCTATTCAAAATAAATTTCTTGTTGTTATTATATAAAATAAATCATTTTAAATATTCAAAATTCATTAAAATTGCCAAAATAAAATTTTAAATTGATTCTGATTTTCCGAGTTTTTGCATCCAATGTCAGACACACATCCATTTACAAGTCCGTTCTGGGTCTGAATGAAACCGGAGACACCTTATTCCTTGTCCCATATGTCCAATACGGAAGAGAGGTGCTTGCTTATCCGGACAACCAACAAGTACGTCCGAATAACTACCACTGTAACCCTTTCAAGGCAACAACTCCAATCAAAGGCGTCAGTAATTATCCATTCGATGTGAAGATCGCCGGTCTTCAATATCTTCAATTTAAATCGTCGTATAATTATTTGAAATGAGATTGAACTCGGTCTTTTCAAATAATTCTCGAATATATATAATTTTAAATCATCTCATATCGTTAATATTATTTTATAACGGTTTATCGCTATTTTTATTTATATAAAAATAGCCCAATTTAGTTTAACGATGCTTCGGGTCAATAGGTGGCCCTGGCGCTGTTTTTACCTAAATTTGATTTACACATTTCTCAAAATTTAACTGTTGGATTTTAACAAAATTTATATCGTTGGAAAGATCTTCCCATAGAGGACCTAATAGTTCCAGTTTTGGGAATATCCAACGGTTGGATCTTTTGGTATAATCATTTAAAGTTACGATTCCGAAACGCAAACTACCGCGCGCGATTCGTTTAATTTTAATTTACATATACATATATATATATATATAATTATATAAAAATATAAATCATTCAACGATTCCACTAACGTGTTTAACAGGCCAAATAAAGAATGTTTTTATTTTGCATAACCATTTAAATGTTTCTAATGATACATAAAAAGAGATATTGTATTTGCATATAAATTCCTATTTTTTCTAATAACCAATAAAAAGGGATTCTTGTTTGTATGCATTTCCAATATTTTCTAATGTCAAATAAAAATGTATTTTATTTGCATACATTTCTACATGTTTCTAATGTCAAATAAATAAGTATTTTATTTGCACACATCCTCTACATGTTTTTAATGTCAAATAAAAATGTATTTTATTTGCATAACTTCACTACGTGTTTCTAATGTAAAAAAAAATGTAATTTATTTGCATACATCCTCTACATGTTTTTATTATCAAATAAAAATGTAATTTATTTACATTACATTCACTACATGTTTCTAATATCAAATAAAAATGTAATTTATTTGCATTACATTGTCGCTAATGACAAATAAAAAGATAATTTTTATTTTCATTATTTGTATGCAATTTCTATTTTTAACTTAATAAATAAAAAAAAGTAATTTTTTTATTTGTATAAAATTTCAGTGTATATCATGACACGTAAAAATGTCTATTTTAATTTGTATATAGTTCTAATGTGTAACATGATAATAAAATGTCTATTTTAATTTGTACAAATCTATTTTTAATATAACAAATAAAAATTATATTTTTATTTGTTTTGCAGTTCCTACTTTAATGTGTAACATAAAAATGTTTATTTCTATTTTGTATACACTTTGAATGTATAACTTAACATAAAAAATGTTTCTTTCTATTTTGTATACAATCCTAATGTATAACATAACACAAAAATGTTTCTTTCTATTTTGTATACAATTCTAATGTATAACATGACATATAAAAATGTCTCTTTTAAATTGTATACAATTCTAATGTATAACAAGTAAAAATGGTATTTCTATATCTTAACATAGCCAATAGAATTGATATATTAATGACAAATTCCTACATTAATGTGACAAATAAAAGTAATATTTTTATTTTTTTACAAATCTATTTTTAACATAACAAATAAAAATGATATTTTTATTTGTTTGCAATTCCTACTTTAACATGTAACATAAAAATGATATTGTTATGTGTTTTACAATTCCTACATTAACAAATAAAAATGAAATTTTCATTTGCATACAAATCTAATTCTAACAATAAATGATACTTTTATTTTCTCGACCATTCTATTTCAACAAAACAAATAAAAATGATACTTCTATTTCAACAAAACAGATAAAATTGATACTTTTATTTTGTCGACAATTCTATTACAACAAACGAATAAAAATGATTCTTTTGTTTTGTTGGCAATTCTATTTCAACTAAACAAATAAAAATGATAATTTTGTTTTGTTGACAATTCTATTTCAACTAAACATATAAAAACGATAATTTTGTTTTGTTGACTATTGTATTTCAACAAAACATATAAAAATGATAATTTTGTTTTGTTCACAGTTCTATTTCAACAAAACATATAAAAATGATAATTTTGTTTTGTTGACAATTCTATTTCAATAAAACATATAAAAAATGACAATTTTGTTTTGTTGACAATTCTATTTCAACAAAACACATAAAAATGTTAATTTTGTTTTGTTGACAATTCTATTTCAACAAAACATATAAAAAATGATAATTTTGTTTTGTTGACAATTATGTTTCAACAAAACACATGAAAATGACAATTTTTTTGGTTGACAATTCTATTTCAACATAACATATAAAAAAATGAAAATTTTGTTTTATTGACAATTCTATTTCAACAAAACATATAAAAATGATATTTTATATTGTTGACAATTCTATTTCAACAAAACATATAAAAATGATATCTTTAATTTTGTCAATCCAAAAAATGACATTTTTATTTTGACAATTCTAATTTAACAAAAAATGACAATTTTATTTTGCCAATTCTAATTTAACAAAAATGACATTTTGATTTTAACAATTCTAATACTACAAAAATGGCATTTTTATTTTGACAATTCTAATATAACAAAAATGACAATTTTATTTTAATACAAATCTATTTCAACAAAATGATATTTTTGTTTTCATAAAAATCTATTTCAACAAAATGGATATTTCTGTTTTGACACAAGTCTATTCAACAAAAATGATATTTTTGTTTTGACACAAATCTATTCAACAAAAATGATATTTTTTGTTTGGCACAAATCTATTCAACAAAAATGATATTTTTGTTTTAACACAAATCTTTTCAACAAAAATGATATTTTTGTTTTAGCAATTTATATTTCAACAAAAATGTTAATTTTTGTTTTGACAATTTTATTTCAACAAAAATGTTAATTTTTGTTTTGACAATTTTATTTCAACACAATAACCCATCAAATCAATAGATCAACATAACAGCATCAATCAACCCAAATCAAATCACGTATAACAACCAACTGAAATTAGCATCGTATTTGTAGAAATTTCTAAATACGATAGTAATTAATTTTTAATTATTTAAAAAGAAATCTCCCCTATAAGCTAAAAATAATATTTTTAGCAAACAAATATTTGTGATGATTAAATACAGATAAAAATCATGGCAGATTTTTATAAAATAAATAACTGTATGGGAAAATTTTAGTGAGAGAGTTCTCACCTTGATCGGATCTGAAATTGTTATAAAGTAATTGTTTTGGTCAAATTAAACTGTGCGTTTACTTCAGTCAGAAAATAGAGTTAGCTCCATTTCTGTTCTGGTCTGTTCCACGACGCACATCTCGATTTTACGGTACCGATGCTTCAAAAATCATCCTTTTCTGTTGTTATTTGAACAAGATATGAATTTTTAAAGTTTAATTACCTAAATAATTAATTAATAATATAATTACACTAATTACTTAATTTAAAATATCAACCTCTTCTTCGTCGTGTATCTGTCCAATGAAAAACCCAAAATCATGCACTCCAATCCACCGCCGCACCCACCTTTAGGCCATCAGTAACCGATCAAACTCCGCCACGCCATCGACCATCATTAGAGCTTCCACCCCCCACCGGTTTCAGGGAACTCGGTGCTTCCAAGAGCCTCGAAATCGGCCCTAAACCCTTGCTGTTGGAGAGCAAAATCTGACTGTCTCAGGTGGCTATTTCAGATCATAGCCGTAGGATTTTGAAGAGCTCGAAAAGCTCTTGAATTTTGGCTTTGAAACCATGAATCAATTCAAAGTGGATCGGGAGATATTTGGGATTGAATTATGAATGATTTGGGGCGTCAGTTTCAATGTGGCGGCTGATTATAAGAATTAGGGTTAGGTTTAGTTGGGGTATTTATAATATAATATTATTTAATTCTCTAATTTACGAAAAAACCGGTTAACTCCTAATAACTCCAAATCCAGCCCAACTAATGTTTCCCGTAGCAAAATACCCCTATTCCGGACATAATAGGCTAGGTCTCATCAGCTCATTCCGTCGTTTCAGCATTTTTCTTTAAATTAAAATATAAATCATTTAATTATTTAATTTGGTCATACATTTAAATTTACCGAGGCCACATACGAACTCCAAAAATTCCCAAAAAATAAATCTAGCTATGTTTTGATGATACGGTCTTAACAAAATTAATTTCATCGAATTTGGAGACCATTTGAAAAATGGCCTTTTTAACGGTCGATTAAATTCAACAAAAATTATCGAACACAGTTTAATTTACCACACAGGCATATTAATTTCAAAAATTATGGAAAATTAAACTTAGCAATAATTTGACAGTCCGGATCCGACAAAAATAGTTTCATCCGAAATGGAGGTCGTTTGTAAAATGACTATTTTTAATAGCTTTAATATTATTTTAAAATGGAATTTTTAAATTCTGGCACATTTTCCAACAAAATTCCTTAAAATAATTTTTTTAAATTAGTTCTAATTTTCTGGGTTTTTACAAGTTTGCTAGAACTAGTTGTTGGAGATTGCACTTGGAATCACTTTGACTCTCTACACTTAACCACAAGATAAAAATCTAGGAGAAGCGGTCATGCACAATTTGCAAAAAATGTGGTAAGTGCAAAAAAAAGTAAAAAGATAAATGTGATTATAATTATTATAAATTTCTTTCAATTATTGCAGAAGCAGCAGTCAACACAATAAATAGAAAGTTACAAGATGAAGGACAGAAAACCATTCTAAAAAAATTTCAATGATAAATAATGTTGACTGTGCTCAACAAAATACGGGGTAATTTTTAGCATTTCAATTTGACAATTAAAATTTCATAGTAATCATATATGTAATATGTTATATAAGTTTAAAAAATTTGAACATGGATAATTTGTAGTAATCATATACGTATTATGTTATATAATTTGCAAGGAATTTGACCATTATGAGTAAATAATAGCATTGAGTTGTAGAAGATATAAATGGTTTTTTCTTTTCAACAAAACTGAGCTACAAATAATCTGAAATGTAATAAGGTTACGTTAACAGTTGTTATTTAAGATAATATATTTTCAAACATTACACAAATGATATAAAACTTCATGTAATGGTTAAAAGTTACTAGTAACTTGATTTTCTAGAAAAGATAAATGTTTTTACCATTTCCCGATGGTAGACTACAAATTGATTTTTCTGTAAAGTACGGCTTGTTTACATTATCCTAATACTAATTACAAGGAATGTTGGTATGATTGTGGAATACTTTGTAATGATGTTCATGAAAAAAAATAACTCAAGGAATGCAAACTTCAACAAAACTCGGTACTGAAGAAGTAGCTGCATTCCAGCTACTATAGCTGCCCAAATACTTACTGACGAACCATACTGTTGGAAGCTTGAGAAGTATTGCAGATCTGGTTGAAACCTTTGAAACGCTACTGATCATGAATGACGTTTTTAAATTGTAAATGCTGATGTTAACAGATAGATATTGAATTTGTTGTTTAATGTGTAATAGCTGATACTGATTTGTTCGTATTTGTTAGGGATTATGTCTGAGTTTGGAGATTAATTACAAACTGCTGATGTACTGTTTTGTCTACAATTTTATCAATCAAAAGCTAAATGCTGTTATCTTTTGTTTGAAAAGTCAGTCGCTTTTATTTGTTGGTTAAAGAACCAAAACAGTAATTTTTATGTATGTATTTGGATTTATCTTTGTTATTAAATTTCAAACTAATATACAACCTTTATGCAATTTTCAAAAAATATACTGACATAACAAGTGTCTTTTAACAAAAAGATAAATACATTTCTTTTCAATAATATCCCACTTTTTATTAGTTTGTATAATTAATTGCTAAATTTTGTTAGTGTGTATGATTAATTGGTGGTTTTTGTTAGTGTGTATGATTAATTGATATCAGAATTGTAATCATTTCAGTTATTAACTCATTGCTGTTAATAGAAATATGTAACATAAGAAGATAAAAATATTTATCTTTCTCATCCTGTAAATCATAGAAGACTATAATTTAACAGTGAAATCATTGTGCAATTATTTACTAATGTATTGAAACAAAAATACCTTATAGGAAACAGATACTCAGGAAACATGAACCTATTAAATTTAGTACAAACAATAAACCAAAATTATTGCCTTTACATGAAAATATAAATGCATTTATCTTTTCAAACATTTGCTGTCGAAAAAATGAAAAAAATCAAATTATCATTCAACATAACACAACATAAATTTAAGAAGGCCAAATAAGCAAATAATCATTCAACAAAAGAACAAGTTGCATAATATAAAATAAAAAGAATATTGAATATCTTTTTAATAACCTAAACCACATCATATAACAAAACGTAAATGAAAACTTATAGAATTTCAATCAGTTCTTAACATTAATCACTCCTAAAGATCAACATTCATCACATCCATATAACCAAAATTTCCTTTTACCGTATTATTCAACTGTAACACTAAATTTAAAATAATCATTCAAATACAATGAATTTAAAACAACAATTCAATCATTCAAAGAACAACTTCTTCTATTATGCCCTAGTTTTTTACACTTTCCACATTTGTTTTGTTAGCATGAAAATCAACACCTTTAATTCTATTCACTCTAGGCCTACCGGCTCCACGAACAACTTTAAGAGGAAGAACAATACATGATTCTTTAGCTTCAATTGCTTCTTTATCAAAAGTTGGAATTGGATTTCTTGCATGTGAATAAGAAGCTTGATAATACTCAACAATGAAGTACGGCTCAATGTAATCATAAATAGAATTTTAAGACAAATATGTACGCTTCAAAGCACGGGCACAAGGAAAACCCTTATTTCCATTGATTGCAGCTGCAAATGCAATTTTTAAGATCTACTTTTTGTGATGTTCACTACAAGAAAATATGTTATTAATAACACCATTTAATAACTCATTATTCTAAAGTGTTATTGTTTATGGTTAAACATTTGTGTTTTAACTCATTTTCTTCTCTATCGTGCTATGTAATGTGCTCTTCCTCCAAAAATTTTGTTTGCCTCCAAAATAACAATTAACCCTTCTCTCCCTCACCGAAACACAAATCATTTTCGCATGCAGCCGTTCTCCTCCACTATCTAAAACCCTAATCCGACCGCGCCTTTCATCTGTATTTCTCATGTTCGAAATCATTTGGTCTTTTCAATAACCCTGGAATCAAAGAAGGTATTTTAACTTTTACAAGTACGAGATGTGTTTAGTAATTCATTATTCTACGTGTTTTCTCATTATATGAATTTTATTTGGTTTGCCCTGAGCTCGATCGAAGTAATTCCATATTTTTTTGTTAGTTTCTATGTTTTGTTCCTGAATCCTGCTATGAAATTCCAAACGATTATGTCTGTTTTACGATTGTGTAGCAATAAGTGTCTTTATATATGCATACTATGGTAGTTTTTACAAGGTTATGTTGTTGACAAATTAGGAAGAGAGTTATTTGTTGTTTATCTTTTCTCAATAATTTGCTTAAATTTGTAGTAGTGAAATGATCATAAATCAATCATGTAATGAGGCTGTTGAGTTTGATTGGGTTTTGTTGATTATGATAGCGTAACAAGAAAATAATAATAATGACAGTTGCTATAAAATGGGTAATTCATGATATCCCAACTCTGAGTTGCTATTAGGCTAACTTATGCTAATTGAATATTTTTTACTCTATTATTTATCAACTAATTAGACTTACTAAACCAATGGGAAATCACAAGCAAGCGTGGCTTATTGTCACAGCAAATATACATGTTCGAAATGTCTGGAGCTAAATCAGTTCTGTTTAGAGCCATTTTGGTCCGGTTGTTAGCTGCTAGAGCTCAAATAACTAATCCTTCTGAAGGTACTTATCACTTTAATTTTGCAATTTGTAAATTTCATTTGTTTACTTATGTTTGTGTGGTTACCATTATTCAGCTCTAATTATTTTTGAAGAATATTAAAAAAATCTAGTTGCAACTACTCTATTAAAATGGTATTTTGGACGATTTTTGAATCAGTACTGAAGGGAAGGATGATCCTAAATCATGTCTATTTTCTTCTTATTAATGTCCTTTTGGATATCAAAATCCATCACAATAAGGTCTAGCAGTAATTTCCTGCTAAATTTACCTGGTTTATGAAAACTATAAAATTCCCTTTTTAACTGCCCAACGTTCATATCCATACACGTATATTTCTAAATCATTTAGAGAGACATACTGGCTACATAGTTATGAACATGGAAACAAGAAAGATGGTTCCAAGCTTGCTAATTACGATCAGGTTTCTTGAATCTTGTTGATAAAAATTATTGTTAAATGCATAAACAATCAGTTACCCTCTCTATTCTCAAGCTTGTTCATTATTCTGCTTACATGCAACATTTAATTAAATATTGCATCCTTTATAGAGAAGTAAAATATGAGAATTTCGTGCTCATTTCACTGGGAAAAGTCTTCCCGTAAGACAAATATGAACCCATGATATTTCATTTATTAATCTTAACATTAAGGATTGGGATGTTTAATAAGTTTTCACTTATAAAATAATAAATTTTCATTGCAACTGGCTGCCCAACTTCATTCATGAAATAATGTTAAGTCACAAGATATGGATTGCTTATAATAGCTGACATGTTACTGATTATTTTGCAGTTAGTGCTCTAAAAGTTATCAGAGCCAAATTGGTTTATCCGTTTGGTAAATTGAATTCATGGTGACCGTGGTGATCCATGCACATCAAAGTGGATAGCAGTTATCCATTACGATTACACTTTAAAAGATGGATACTTGCATGTGGAAGAATTGTGAGTGTAACTCTTATTATGTAACTTCATCATTACCTTGTTTCATGTACATGTATTCACATTCACACATTAGTCTATCTTGATGCACAATATATGACATCTGAACGTGCTGGAATGTGCAATATTGATTACCATGTTTCCTTTTTTGTTATTTAAAAATTAAAGGAACACAACTAAGCTGGTAATTAATAATTTGAACATAGTGCTTCCTTACGTATGAAATAGAATCCTACTTGGTTTTTGAATTCACACGACGTAGTAATTGTTATAATTAAATTGCTTTTGCGTTTATTTGGCTTTCTATCTCATATCTAGGATCTCTAGTAGAAAGGCCCAGTATATTAATTTGGGAAGCTTGCGAACGAATAAAATTTCTTATTATATAGATCAGTGTCATCTCACGAATTGGATTACCCAAGTCATCCAGTCCTCAAGCCTTTGTTCCCTTAGTGAAACTAGAACATGAAGATTTTCTACAACCACGGTTAATTTTAAGTTACTTCCGTTACAGGTGCACAATAAGATCAACAACACTCAAACATTTTTGTTCGAGACAACCTCAAACTGGTGAAAAAGCAAGCCCAAAAATGCACAAAGTAAGGTGCAATTGACAAATATGCACACACAAACTGGTTTCAGTGCAAGTTCGGAAGGATAGAGGCACACAAGTACAATACAAGTGTACAACAGTTTCAGGTCAGGTCAACCACAACAAGAAACACAAGTGCTCAAATCAATAATGTAACTATGTAAGATATAAATACAAGAATACACACATATTTATATGTATATACTTGTATTGGTTATTAACTGCAAATTTTTTTCGAGCCAAGTAGAGGACAGACACAAGTGCAATAGCTACAAGGCCAAGTCAAAGGAAAGCATGCATAGTAAAAATTCAAGTGTAGAATCAGGTGGTTTTTTTAAAAAAAGGCTAAGACTCACTTCCACTAGGGAAAAATAGTAGCTCAACACTATTATATTTGTTCCAGCTTGTCTATGATTCCAACGACGTGAAGTTACATTAAAACATGAAATATAATTTATATGTGCATGTCTGTTGCAAAATCAGATTATAATGTTAATGATACATGGAATGAGAAAATAAACCTAGGTGACTGGTCAACATAATATTAAAAAAAAAAGACGAGAATATAGTGAAGGAGGTCTGAATGTAGGCATCATATGTCTCGTTCTCTTTAGCTTGATTGATGCAAGCTAAGTTGCCTGCCTACATCATATACATGACAAGTTGAAAGATAGGTAGGTGATTTAAGTTGTTGTTAGGAGCCAAATAACTGTTTGATTTTCTACTTAGTCTATTCCTATAAGGTAACATTATAATTTGTATGTGCATACTGTCTAAGAAGTATGCAGTATAAAAATCAGATTATGCTAATTGTTGGAAAATCATTATAATTTGAATGTGCATACTAGCGAAGAAGTATGCGATATATAAATAATAAAAACAAATCTGCATAAAAACGGGAAAATAATAGAGATTTCTTACACTGTCACTGCCAGTTGGAATTTTGTATGATGATGGTTGAGTATTTTTAGTTTCTAAATTCTCAGTTTTATGGAAACATGTCTATCAAAAAATCAACTAAAGTTCAGAAATTTACACACCCATAAAAGAATCAGGTTGAGGAGAATGAAACAGTTACTAATAGGTTTTAAAATAGTTTTGCGTTGTTCCTAAATCTGAATTTTGTTAAAGAACTAAGTTGATAAAATGCATGCATATTTCCATCTTCAAAACATGGCATAACCAAATTATATAACCCACATGCTAACGAAAGAATGATCCAACAATTTTTTAGCATCCTAACATGATACAGAATACAAAAAGTCATGATTCTAACAATATAAATTACAATTACTGAGTTCAGTAGTAAATTAAATGCATTCTATTTTACCAAAAAAAGGTAAATAAAAAAACTACTCCTTTGCAACATTCCAAGTTATTTTTTATTTTTTTTAATCATAACAGTTACAAATTATAAAATCAAATTTTGTGACAATGGCAACTGTTACTACAATGAATTCCTGTTTAGAAAAAAAAACTGAAGTTCATTTTCAAAAACGAAGAAAATATCAAGTTGAACCCTTGAGATCAACTACAAAGTTAGCATATTACCAGCTTAGTTCTATTTAATGTAATAACATTATTTAGAGCTTAAAACTTAGTTTTGTTAACAAAAATTTGAACCTTTAAGAATGCATGCATTTTTCCTTAAGTGCACAAGGATAGACAATAAAAAGGAAAAATGCATTTTCTTTAAGAATGATAATCCCCTGTAGAAATAAGTTTTACTAATTCAGCGTCTAAGTTAACACATCGTTATCACCAGGAAAAACCCAAATCAGAACGCATCAAACCCATTTGTAATCAAATGGATTTATTATGAATGAGAACACAACTACCTTGTTTTAATTGTGAATTTAATTCACAACAAGTTGAGTTCTAACTGTGATTATGATCATTTAATCGCATTTTAATAAGTTTTGACTGTGATTATGAAAATAAAAAGGAAAAATCTTATTTTAATTTATCATCGTACTGTGTGAGTTGGGTTCATTTACCTCAAATTTTTTGTAGCTATGTTTCATTCATTCTTAATATGCTATTCATTTCCACTGCATTCAATCAAGCAGTTTACTATTGTGATACTCTTAATTGGTTTGGGAAGTAGCTCGGTAAAGCACAATTTAAAAATACTTGCACGAAGCGATCGAGCTAACAGTGGTGCATCGTGATATAATGCCCAATAACATCCTGGTTGAGGATGAATCAAAATTAAGATTTTGGTCTAGCTAAGCTTCTTAGTGTTGGAAAGAGTTATGTAGAGTAATGGGCACATTTGGGTAAGCCAGCATGTATTGCCCCTATATTTTACATAGCTTTAGAAATAAATCTATTGGGAATTGTTAGCATTTTCATAAGATATCTAGCACCAGAATATGCAAACACTGGGCTTCTTAGTGAAAAGAGCCATGTGTACACCTTTAGCGTTGTTTTCTTGGAGGTCATTATTGGAAGACACCCCGTGGATTATGGCCATCCATCAAATGAGGTAAGGATGATGAATCATTGTTAAATGCCTGTGACGGCCCGCCCCGCACCAGCCTGCATTTCCTCCGGAAGTGCGCTGTACACATGCCCAACTAGCACGGGACGATCGTCAGGAGAAAGGAAAGAAGAGAATGAACTAATCAAGGAACCTGTAGAATATCTCACAGCGCATGGAATAAAATATAATAATAACATACTCGACATAAAACAGGCGAGACAGTGCATAAGCTGATAACTAATAATCAATGTCAACATCAGAGCAGCGGAAATCCAAATACAGCTTATTACAACTTTCCAAATTTACCGTCTCTAACAAAAGAAAACCAAAGCAGAAGATGCACCACCAATGCCCAAGCAGTGATCTTCAACAACACAGGGAGAATACTATATATATTACGTGGAAGCCTCCTGCTCGTCTCCGGATCATCTACCCGTGCATCACCAGCTAACCTGTCTCTAGTCTGCTCGTGTGAGCACCCAGAGTAATAAGTAGAGACATAAAACTCTGGGTCAGACATAAAGCCTGGTATGAGCGATAAGCATCTAAACAGGGTAATAACAGGTATACTAAACCATACCTGAACCTGGACCTGCAACCAAAGAGTTAGTACCACATACCGTACAATACTCCAAGGTGCCATAATAAATAGTGTAAGAATACGGGGGTGGGGTGTGCATGTCACAATGATAGCAAACAAATCATCCATAGCAACCATCCTCACATCTCTCACTCAGTGCGTAAAGCGTACGACATCTACCACTTTGGAACACTAGACAAACTGAGGTAACGACGAATCCCGACTTATAGGAACCCTGCTGTGACCAAGCCAAACACTTGGAGTCATGACCAAACATTTCAATGACCCACTTCATTGGTCGTAGCCCTTGGTTCTACCGATGCCATAATGGCCCTGAATCCGCCTTCGTACCTCCTACCATAGTGGTCCAAAGCTATAGACGTCGATAACTCCTTGGCACGCGTCCCGCAGCCAAGCCCAACTCATGAAGTGAACTCGTTGATTCCCATCTGAATCTTAAGCTCTAACTTCTCATTTGGACTTCCTTTGCATCTCGGGTTTGGTCGAATTGGAGTGGGTCTTCAGAAGAGTTGTCGCGCAGTAACAGTCCTAGAACTCGGTTCGGTTCGGTAGTCATTGCCCTCGTCGGTTCGGTTCGGTCCTCCATCCTTGTCATTTTCCATTCGGTTCGGGTCGGGTACTTCACTCCGGGTCGGGTCGGTGTCCTCCTCCGGGTCGGGTCGGGTTGCTATCCTCCTTCCAGCTCATGCTCCTTCTCCGATCCGATCCGATCACTTCGCCTTACTTCAGTCCGATCCGCTCCGCTCCCTAGCTTACTCCGATCCGATCCCCTTGTCCACTCCAACTCTAAGTAAACGGCCTTCCTTTTTGCCAAGTCTTTTATGTGCCAAACTCCAGTTCGGGTCGGGTTTCTTGCCCGGTTCACATATCCGATCCGAGCCCCCATCCGA
Organism: Allium sativum; assembly: GCA_030737875.1. Taxonomy (NCBI): domain Eukaryota; kingdom Viridiplantae; phylum Streptophyta; class Magnoliopsida; order Asparagales; family Amaryllidaceae; genus Allium; species Allium sativum. The sequence goes on along the minus strand of CM060913.1, from coordinate 412,006,934 downwards.
TCCGATCCGAAGCCCTGCACAACTTTCTGCAACTTTTTCCAGCAACTTGTTTACGCCGTTCGACGACGTTTTTGACAAATCTAACTATTCTAATCAATCGCAATTCATGTCAAATAGTCATAACAACATAGCAAACTAACCACAAACACCAAAACAATGAATTCATATGTCAAAATGGATCAAATGTACCCCAAAACCCCTTATTTTTCCTTAAGCATGTTTTAAGCAAATCTAATCATAGGGTTAACAAATCTTGATCAAATCGAACCAAATTTCAACCAGAGGCATAAAACCTTATTTAAGAATTTCTAAACATTTTTCCAGAATTTATTAGTGTATAAATTCGCTAATCTTCACTAATTACCCTTAATTAACTGTAATTAGTGTCAAAATGATGCTATCACTCACCTTTGCCACAATAAAACTTCCAAATCTGAAGTGAGCCTCTGATTTGCACGAATTCCAATATATAACAGCAGCTCTACCTCGGTCTTTGTGCTAATCCTCCTTGATTTGATGCCTCTAAGCCTTAATCCTTGATTAGGAAGTGATTTTGGGTGTTTTAGAGAGATTTAGAGAGTGGAGGCCATGGCTAGGTTAAGAGGAATGAAAGTGGCGGCTGGAAAATGTCTAAAGGAATGTTTTCTAACCCTAATCAGCACCTATATACCCCTAAACCCGAAATTCCCCTTGGGCCTAGCTGCTAATCACCCGTTTAAGCCCAATTAAGCTGTTTTTCACCATCTGAAACTTGTTTCAGCCATATCTCCCAAACGGTGAGTCCGTTTGGCTAATGTGACCACTCTACGGAAAGAGAAACCATCATCCAGAGCCAATGGAAGTGGTTTCAGGTCAAAATTCCTTTCCAGTCAAAAGTTATGGCCAAAACAGTGCCAACTAGGGGTAAAATGGTCATTTAAAAATCGGGAAAAATCATGAACATGGGAAATGACCCTAATAGTCGTCTCCCAAAGTTACATGACCATACGACTTCGTATGTGACAGAAATAAATATTCTACGATCCTATGATGCGTAGAATGCGGGTCGTTACACTCTCCCCCCCTTAAGAAATTTCGTCCCCGAAATTCCTTAACCCAAAACATACAAGGGATCCCGCATGCCTAACAACCATATACAACAATCAAATATGCAAAACAAGCAAACAAGCCTATCCTAGCATGCGGAAAAACTAAATCGAAGTCAAAATCTTACCAGACGAAGAGTTCTGGATACTTCTTCCTTATGTCCTCCTCTGTTTCCCAAGTACAATCACTCTCGTCCTCGCTCCACTGTACCTTGACTAGCTTCACCGCCTTCCTTCGAAGTTGCTTCGTGTCGTACTCGACAATACGGCCCGGCTTGCGGTTCCCAACCGCCTCGGGTTCTACTTCGAAGTCCTCTAACTGATCAGGTGAAATAGTCATATCTGAGTCGTGAACGAACTTCCTTAGTTGGGAAACATGAAATACGTTGTGAACTCCCGTCATCTTCTCTGGTAAGTCAATTCTGTATGCCAAATTCCCGACTAGCTCGAGAACAGGGAATAGGCCAACAAATCTTGGTGCCAACTTGCCTCTCCTTCCAAATCGTAATACGCTCTTCAACGGAGAAATCTTGACAAACACCAAGTCGCCAACGGAGAATTTCAAGTCTCTTCTCCTCTTATCAGCATAGCTCTTCTGCCTATCTTGGGCAGCCTTCATCCGTTGTTGAATGGTCTTGATTTTATCTGAAGTTTCCCTCACCACATCTGGTCCAAGCATAAACTTCTCGCCAGTCTCTATCCAACATGATGGTGAGTTACACGGTCTTCCGTACAAAGCTTCAAACGGAGCCATACCGATACTGGATTGGTAGCTATTATTATATGCAAACTCTACTAGATGCAAATGGTCATCCCATGATCCACCAAAATCCAATATACATGCTCTCAAGAGATCTTCCAAAATACGGTTCACCCTCTCCGTCTGACCGTCGGTCTGAGGATGATATGCGGTACTGAGATGTAACTCTGACCCTAGAGCCTCTTGTAAGCTCTTCCAAAACCCACTAGTGAACAACGGGTCTCGGTCGCTCACAATGCCTCTAGGTATTCCATGAAATCTCACTACCCACTTCATATACAATTCTGCTAACTTAGCTGCCGTTCTGGTCGATTTGACTGGTATAAATCTTGCGCTCTTAGTCAATCGATCCACAATTACCCAAATGCTATCATATCCCGATCTAGTCCTTGGTAAACCATCGATGAAATCCATCGAGACTTGCTCCCATTTCCATTCGGGAATTTCTAAAGGCTGTAACAACCCACTAGGCTTCCTTTGCTCGGCTTTAACTAGCTGGCAATTCATGCACTTGGATATAAACTTCCCAACGTCTCTTTTCATCCCTTCCCAGTAGTAGGTCTGCTTCATATCTCGATACATCTTATTACCACCGGGGTGTATAGTCAGCTTTGAGTGATGACATTCTCTAAGCACTTCATCCCTCAATCCATTGACATTGGGTACAACAAGCTTTCCATTCTTTCTAAGCCATCCATCTCGATCAAGCCAATACTTGTTCATCTCCTCATCGATACCCATCTCTAACTTGGAGATGATTTCCAATAGGTTAGGATCGTCCCTCTGACTAGAGCCGATCCGCTCAATCAAAGTGGGTCTGATCGTCAAACTTGCTAACATTTCTGGATCCAATTCGCACTTTGGTCTGAAATCAAACCCCGCGATAAACTCCAGTTGCTTCCATTCAAGGAACATAGCCCCTAAGCTGGCATGTCTTCTACTCAATGCATCAGCCACCGCATTGCCCTTTCCTGGTGTGTATGCGATGTCAAAATCATAGGAAGCTAAGAACTCTAACCATCTCTTCTGACGGAGATTCAGATCTTTCTGAGAGAAGAGATACTTTAACGACTTATGATCTGTAAAAAGCTCAAATCTTTCTCCCAAGAGATAGTGTCTCCACATCTTTAACGCGAACACGATCGCTGCCAATTCTAAATCATGGGTAGGGTATCTTCTCTCGTGCGGTTTCAATTGCCGACTTGCGTAAGCTACAACCCTACCGCCTTGCATCAATACAGCACCCAGTCCGGTACCACAGGCATCTGTGTATACCGTCATCTCTTCATCCCCCTTAGGAATGACTAACACTGGTGCGCTTGTCAGCTTGTCCTTTAGACTTTTGAATGCATTCTCGCACCTTTCATCCCAGACAAAGGCTTGATTCTTCTTGGTCAACTGGGTCAATGGTGCTGCTATCTTGGAAAACCTTGGATAAACTTACGATAATATCCCGCTAACCCCAAGAAACTTCTTACATCTGTTGCATTCTTGGGCGTAGGCCAATCCTGTACCGTAGCCACCTTTGCCGGGTCCACGGCAATACCATTCTCTGACACAACATGGCCCAAGAATCTCACTTCCCTCTTCCAGAAGTGACACTTCGAAAACTTTGCTTTCAATTGGTGTTTTCTCAACACCTCCATCACTATTCTTAAATGTCCCTTGTGTTCTTCCTCTGTCCTTGAGTAGACCAAAATATCATCAACGAACACAAGGACAAACTTATTCAACTGATCTCTGAATACCCTATTCATAAGATCCACAAAATATGTTGGGGCATTGGTCAGCCCGAATGGCATGACCAACCACTCATAAAACCCAGACGGCGTCCGAAATGCCGTTTTAGCTATACTCTCAGCTTCCACTCTAAGCTGATGAAAACCTGTCGCGAGATCCAACTGAGAAAATATTCTCGCGCCACTCAACTGATCGAACAAATCATCTATCCGCGGTAGAGGATACTTATTCTTCCTCGTCACTTTATTCAACTCGCGGTAGTCTACACACAAACGAAGGGAACCATCCGCCTTGGTAGCAAACACAACTGGTGCTCCCCATTCAGAAACACTCCTTCTGATAAATCCCTTCTTCAAAAGATCGCTGACTTGCACCTCGAGCTCTCGCTGCTCCCTTGGTGCCATACGACGAAGTGGCATCACTATAGGCCTGGTATCTTTTACCAAATCAATACGGAACTCAATCTCTCGGTGTGGTGGAAGTCCGGTCACTTCTTCGAAAACATCCGGATACTGGCCAACTACGGGCAAACCTGACAACTCACTATGCGGAATGTCGAGGGAGTTTAGAAAACTAGCCAATACCCCCTTACTGGGTAGACCACCAAACACTATCCTCCGCCCATCATCCGCTCTAGCTGTCACCAACAAGCCCTCACAGTCTACCACCACCCCGTATCTTTGGAGCCAATCTACTCCCAAAATAATGCCAAACCCAGTAAAGCCCAAAACAAAGCAATCACAAACAAACATGCATCCATGACTCGATAAGACCACATTACGACAAATCATGCTATGGCTAGTAGAACCACCAATCGGGTTCGTCACTACTAAAGGTCTATCGACAATCTCGGGCTCCAATCCCAACCTATCTACCAGGTCACTAGATATGAAAGAACTGGAAGCTCCGGTATCAAGCAAAACTCTAACAGGAACATCATAAACAGAAAGCATACCTTGAATGACGACATTCTTTCCCTTCTCCACCGCAGTTGGGGCATTCGACGAAGAAGGAATAGCATTAAGGGCATATGCTTTCACCATTTGCTTTTCCTTAGGGGGCTGTGGACACTTGTCCTTGTGATGTCCCAATTGGCCACAATTGAAGCACTTCCTATCCGCTGGCTTGGCCCGACAATTACTAGCATAATGGCCCTTCTTACCACAGCTGAAGCACTCCACATCCTGCTTATTCTTTTTCTTCTGGCCATCCTTAGCCTGATTCTGCTTTCTCTTATTCTGGGAACCACCTTTGCCTCCACCACTAGCTTGTGGCTTTGGCTCATCTGCGGATGCAACCTCAGTCTTCGACTTAGGGTAGAGGCTCTCTGATCTTAACGCTTTCCCCACAATCGATTCAAATGTCTCATCGATGTGGTTAATAAGTTTTTCCCCCAAGTACTGATCCAAACTAGTTATGAATTTCTCATTCTTTTTCTCGGCAGTATCAATAAGAGATAATCCATATTTTGACAAAGTGTCAAATTCAGCAATATACTCCGAGACAGCTCTGCCATTCTGCTTGAGCTCCAAGAATTTCTTAAACAGCATTGATTTCTGAGCAGCTGGAATGAACTTCTCACTAAAACGAGCCTTAAACTGTTCCCAAGTAATCTGATCTTCGGGAGTAGCTGCCTTTATAGCATTCCACCAATTCATTGCCCGCCCTTGCAGCTGACAGGACGCTAGCTTTCTTTTCATCGCATCCTCGATACCCAAATCCTCGAAGATACGTTCGCAACTATCCAACCAATCTTGAACATCCGTGGCCGACTCCGTTCCGTGAAACGGCTTCCCACCAAGGCTAGTATAATCCTTGTTTAGCTTGGCGAAGTCGACCCTCGGCGCCTGCACTATTGGACCACCACCATTTCCACCATTGGGAGCTGCCCTCTGTACATCTCTAAGCATCTCTCTCATGAGGTCAGTAAACATCGTCCTCATGTCAGCAGCATTCCCATTATTGGCTCCCCTACCAGCACCTCTAGTATATCGGCTCATCGTCAATCTGAAAAAGGAAACGATTAACGACTCCATAGTGGTGCTAGTGCAGTACGACTTCATCCTTATACTACTAATAGTATATATATATAGCTTTTGAAAACCCAAATAATCACAAATACGCTCTCTCGTATACGTATCTTATCTCTCCCTGATAACTTCCCTAGGTTAACTACGCAACCTAGAGCTCTGATACCAAGCGTGACGGCCCGCCCCGCACCAGCCTGCATTTCCTCCGGAAGTGCGCTGTACACATGCCCAACTAGCACGGGACGATCGTCAGGAGAAAGGAAAGAAGAGAATGAACTAATCAAGGAACCTGTAGAATATCTCACAGCGCATGGAATAAAATATAATAATAACATACTCGACATAAAACAGGCGAGACATTGCATAAGCTGATAACTAATAATCAATGTCAACATCAGAGCAGCGGAAATCCAAATACAGCTTATTACAACTTTCCAAATTTACTGTCTCTAACAAAAGAAAACCAAAGCAGAAGATGCACCACCAATGCCCAAGCAGTGATCTTCAACAACACAGGGAGAATACTATATATATTACGTGGAAGCCTCCTGCTCGTCTCCGGATCATCTACCCGTGCATCACCAGCTAACCTGTCTCTAGTCTGCTCGTGTGAGCACCCAGAGTAATAAGAAGAGACATAAAACTCTGGGTCAGACATAAAGCCTGGTATGAGAGATAAGCATCTAAACAGGGTAATAACAGGTATACTAAACCATACCTGAACCTGGACCTGCAACCAAAGAGTTAGTACCACATACCGTACAATACTCCAAGGTGCCATAATAAATAGTGTAAGAATACGGGGGTGGGGTGTGCATGTCACAATGATAGCAAACAAATCATCCATAGCAACCATCCTCACATCTCTCACTCAGTGCGTAAAGCGTACGACATCTACCACTTTGGAACACTAGACAAACTGAGGTAACGACGAATCCCGACTTGTAGGAACCCTGCTGTGACCAAGCCAAACACTTGGAGTCATGACCAAACATTTCAATGACCCACTTCATTGATCGTAGCCCTTGGTTCTACCGATGCCATAATGGCCCTGAATCCGCCTTCGTACCTCCTACCATAGTGGTCCAAAGCTATAGACGTCGATAACTCCTTGGCACGCGTCCCGCAGCAAAGCCCAACTCATGAAGTGAACTCGTTGATTCCCATCTGAATCTTAAGCTCTAACTTCTCATTTGGACTTCCTTTGCATCTCGGGTTTGGTCGAATTGGAGTGGGTCTTCAGAAGAGTTGTCGCGCAGTAACAGTCCTAGAACTCGGTTCGGTTCGGTAGTCATTGCCCTCGTCGGTTCGGTTCGGTCCTCCATCCTTGTCATCTTCCATTCGGTTCGGGTCGGGTACTTCACTCCGGGTCGGGTCGGTGTCCTCCTCCGGGTCGGGTCGGGTTGCTATCCTCCTTCAAGCTCATGCTCCTTCTCCGATCAGCTCCCTCGTTCCCATCTACTCCGATCCGATCCGATCACTTCGCCTTACTTCAGTCCGATCCGCTCCGCTCCCTAGCTTACTCCGATCCGATCCCCTTGTCCACTCCAACTCTAAGTAAACGGCCTTCCTTTTTGCCAAGTCTTTTATGTGCCAAACTCCAGTTCGGGTCGGGTTTCTTGCCCGGTTCACATATCCGATCCGAGCCCCCATCCGATCCGATCCGAAGCCCTGCACAACTTTCTGCAACTTTTTCCAGCAACTTGTTTACGCCGTTCGACGATGTTTTTGACAAATCTAACTATTCTAATCAATCACAATTCATGTCAAATAGTCATAACAACATAGCAAACTAACCACAAACACCAAAACAATGAATTCATATGTCAAAATGGATCAAATGTACCCCAAAACCCCTTATTTTTCCTTAAGCATGTTTTAAGCAAATCTAATCATAGGGTTAACAAAACTTGATCAAATCGAACCAAATTTCAACCAGAGGCATAAAACCTTATTTAAGAATTTCTAAACATTTTTCCAGAATTTATTAGTGTATAAATTCGCTAATCTTCACTAATTACCCTTAATTAACTGTAATTAGTGTCAAAATGATGCTATCACTCACCTTTGCCACAATAAAACTTCCAAATCTGAAGTGAGCCTCTGATTTGCACGAATTCCAATATATAACAGCAGCTCTACCTCGGTCTTTGTGCTAATCCTCCTTGATTTGATGCCTCTAAGCCTTAATCCTTGATTAGGAAGTGATTTTGGGTGTTTTAGAGAGATTTAGAGAGTGGAGGCCATGGCTAGGTTAAGAGGAATGAAAGTGGCGGCTAGAAAATGTCTAAAGGAATGTTTTCTAACCCTAATCAGCACCTATATACCCCTAAACCCGAAATTCCCCTTGGGCCTAGCTGCTAATCACCCGTTTAAGCCCAATTAAGCTGTTTTTCACCATCTGAAACTTGTTTCAGCCATATCTCCCAAACGGTGAGTCCGTTTGGCTAATGTGACCACTCTACGGAAAGAGAAACCATCATCTGGAGCCAATGGAAGTGGTTTCAAATCAAAATTCCTTTCCAGTCAAAAGTTATGGCCAAAACAGTGCCAACTAAGGGTAAAATGGTCATTTAAAAATCGGGAAAAATCATGAACATGGGAAATGACCCTAATAGTCGTCTCCCAAAGTTACATGACCATACGACTTCGTATGTGACAGAAATAAATATTCTACGATCCTATGATGCGTAGAATGCGGGTCGTTACAATGCCTATCTCCAAGCATTAGCAATTTCACTATCTGCTTAAAAGTGAATTTAAATAAGGGATTTTCTATTCACAATATCAGTTTCCTTAAGTTTCATACTTCTTTTTGGTTTGAAAAGTTTTAATAGTAAAGCACAATCTCTGTTTTTCTTCTTCCCTTTTTTCATTAACTGAGTAGAAAAATCCAAAAATAGAGGAAAATGTATCATAAGTTTAGTTTGGAATTGTTATAATAAATCTGATTTCTCAGTGATGTTGATAATATGGTATAATGTGGTTTTAGTTTAGCATTAACGATTCGGCAATCTGATAATATGCTATAACATGGCTTATTGGCTTTTATTCTATATCTACATGTTATTTTATCTGCATGCTTGACCAGACATTTGGTGTAATTTGAAATGTTAAACCTTTGTTTATGTTTCTTGTTTGTTCAGTTGTAGGATCGTAAAATCATTTGTTGTTATTCTCTTAAACTATCAGGACTTGTAGTATTCATTGGGGTTGATATTTAGATTATTACACATTTAACTAAAATGAGAAAAAAGACTAAGAAATAACTGGGATATATAATAAGTGGGAATCCACATGCTTTCTGAGCGGTTGTTCAACTAAGAATTTGAAAATTTGTAAAATAACAATTCACTTAGATCATGTTGCGATGTAATATGGTTCGTAGATAGCGTTAAATCATATTGGTCTAAGTCATTGTCAGTACTATCTAAAATTATGGTTTGTTCCCAGAAAAAAACTCTGATACATAGTATCTAAATTAGTTTTATAAGGAAATTTTGGGATCATGCATGTTATTCTACGCCTACATTGTTTGGCGTTATGCATGTCCCAAACTAAAGACAGATATTCTAAATTTGGAAGTTATTGTGTGCATTTACATTTTACAGTCACATGTCTGGTCCAATTTGAAACGAGGTCTGGAACTAAAATTTGATTCAAGCATATGGAAAAAGAATGAGTGTAAAGGGTGAATGAGAGATAATAGACTGCATCTCCTGCATACTCTCACAAAAATACAAGTCTTTTTTGCTTATAAAATTTAGAAGAAGAGAAAAACGATAGAGAAGAATGAGATCTCTGGTTTTGCAAAATTAGCTTCTTTCTAGCAACATATTGTCTAATTTTTAGTGGTTGTAGTTTAAAATTTGGTTTGGGAGATGAGTGCTTCGAGGTTTGTTAAGTGTGTTACGGTTGGGGAAGAAGTTGTGGGTAAAACCTTCTTTCTCATATCATACACTAGCAGCACTTTTCCCATGGACTATATTCCTACCGTCTTTGACAATTTCAGTGCCAACGTGGTAGTGGATGGTAATATTATCAACTTAGGTTTGAGGGATACTGTAGGTCAGGAAGATTACAATAGATTAAGGCCATTGAGCTATCGTGGAGCCGATGTTTTTATCTTGGCATTCTCACTTATTAGTAAAGCAAGCTATGAAAATGTTTAGAAAAAGTGGATCCCTGAATTAAACCATTATGCTCTTGGTGTTCCTATATGGTTCTTGTTGGGACAAAGCTTGATCTTCACTACACAAGAAATTCTTCGATGATCATCCAGGTGTTGTTCCAATCACAACAGCATAGGGGGAAAAGTTGATGAAGCAAATTGCTGCTTCATCCTACATCGAATGCAGCTCGAAGACTCATTCTTTTAAATCCATGATGAGGTATACTTTCATTAGATATTTTCTGCAAAAAATTTTTAACATGAAAGTAATTTTTAATATTATAACTTTTTCCGTTCTCTCTAAATAAACAAGATATGGTTGGAACAACTTATTTTTGTTTATCGACAGACTCAGCACATAAATTTTGTATTCTTTTTATCATTTTCCATATGCCTACCATTATGTGAATTGTGTATCAACTATCTATTTCAATTTTTTATCTTGCACTAACACCAAATGGCTATGTTGACATCATTTTAATCCTATGTAGGAGCAGTTGGCTGTGCTTTTATGCTCTCACTTTGAATGATTTTTTGATATAGGCGTTATGTTCATTGAGTTGACCGTGATGTAATATAGTGCATATATATGATTTATTGTTCTTCATTTTAATTCCTTCCCTGGTCCTATATTGCGGAGAAACATCCTCTTTGTGATTGTAGTGTCCCGAAATTCCGGTACCATTTGAGCTGACCAAATAACACAAGTCCAACCCAAATTACACTGGAAACCAGAACTACTAATAGAAAGAAAACAGAGGGTGAGAACAGATAAGATATAAACTTAGAATATAAACATATAATAAATAACATTTCTTTGAAATAAAATCAGTATATGTATACAGTAATATTATCAGAGTACAACACTTTTACAACAAATCGGAAATAACAATAGCTATATAATCCTGAAGCCTCTTGCTTTAAGCTCTCCAAGTATATCTGTAAAATCCTGACTACTTGACTGCCCATACAAAATTGGGCACCCAAGAGCTTAGGGTAAAACAAAACAAAATGAACTCCGGGTCAGTCAAGGGACTGGTGTGAGTAAAATAATTTTAAAAAAAGTTGAGTAATTTAATGATATCCCATAAGACCACGCCGTATAACGGAACGGGTTTTTTCCTTATGAGAATCCAAATCAGTTTGATTTAACTTTCAAATCATTTTGAAAGAAAAAAAAATGATCTTTTATATAAAAAATCTTTTGGTATTATAATAGTGTCTATCAACCACAATATAATAATAATCTTGCAGAACGGTTTCATCTCACGTTCTACATACGTAGTATACAATCAAAACCACGAGCACTTATTGGATAATGGATTTCCAACAATGAAAAGGTATGAACCAACCTTCCGATAATGTACCTCTAGAGATGAATATATTGGGTTCAACAAGATCATCTTGCAAACCGGCCACATATGACCGACCACTTATTTGCTTGAGTGTATCGAATGTATATCACCAACAGTTGGGATCAACAACTGTTTCTCGAATGGGACAACATTGAATAGATTAAAGAATGAAATGAATATCTCTAGATTGGTGATAATACACCCTAATTGACAGCCAACTACTTAGCCATGTTGCTTGCCCGATTTTTGTCATTTCCTGGTTGTGAGGCTAGAGGCCACGCTTATCTCTGACAGATCACACATTTATTCACTTTGAATGTCACATCGTCATACCCGCCAAATCACAAATTGATTTCCCAAAAAATACAACGGATATACAGCTAAGGGAAACGAATTCCTTTTCCACCAAACGTAAATATGTTTGAAGAGATCAACTTACGCGATCTATTAAATATACTCCCTTAGACATTCTTTCATACAGGTCGTCCTAGGACTGGACGAACCGAAGGCACTATTTTGTAAATAGGACAGCCCTTGCATAACTCCGTCTTCAATTATCTTTATCATATTTGATCGCAACGCTAACGCCCATACAGAGTGGTTTTCAGATAATGAATCTGATACCGGTCTCTCCATATTGACGACGGAAAAATGGTTAAAAAACTTCGATAGTCGGTGAGTAAACTATCAAAGAAAATACATGTGCAAACAACGATATTATTTCCAAATGGAAATTCTATTGATCAATCATCATTTAACGTTTATCTCTTTAGTTCATAAATTTCTTTATTTCCTACTTCCATATATCCAACATTCCTTATTTTCTAAGTTTAGAAAATATACGTTATTAATTATTGGAAAACATTTCCATCTCTTTTTCACGTATCACTGTCATTCCAACATTCTTTATCATCAAACATTTCATTTTGTATGATTAGAAAATATCTCTGATTTTATTTGGAAAATGTTTGCAAACTCATTCATTGGATTTAAACAGATGTTTAAATAAAACTTCACTTTGCCCACTCAAACGATTACACTCATTATCTAAATTCACTTAACCAAACTTTACTATCAAACCTTAACCATTCCTTAGTTAAAAATGGAGTCAATCAAGTTGGGGTATAACTACCGCTCAGACCTTAACTAAACAACATTTCTAACTTTGAAAACAGACAAAGTTCACCTTCTAATTCTTTAACAAACTTTCTTACGTAACTCTCGGGTTCTATTTACGAATACACTTCTTTTACAGAAATCATTTGATTATATCAATAAAGTTATAATCCCATGCTTCTGAAATATAATAACTTACGTGTAACTTCTATTTATTAATTTGGATAAATAAACAAACAACTAATTTATTTATAAATGAATAAATCTTGATTTAAAAGGAAAGTAAATAGTACTTTCCCGAATTCGATATAATCGAATTCAACGTATAATTCTCCTTCGAATAATCTCTATTCGATAACTCCTTTTCGAATAAACTATATTCGATTAACTCATTTCTAATAAATTATATTCGATAATCACCTTTTTAATAAACTATATTCGATTAACTCCTTTCGAATAAATTATATTCGATTAACTCCTTTCGAATAAACTATATTCGATAATCTCCTTTCGAATAAACTATATTCGATAATCTCCTTTCGAACAAATTATAACTGATTAACTCTAACTGATTTAACCATAATAGATCAACTCTAACTGATTTAACCATAATCGATTTACTCTAATTGATTAACTCTAATTGATTAACTCTAACTGATTAACTCTAGTCGATTTACTCTAACTGATTAACTCTAACTGATTAACTCTAACTGGTTAACTCTAACTGATTTACCCTTACGGATTAACTTTAACTGATTAACTCAACTGATTAACTCTAATCGATTTACTCCAAATGATTAACTCTAACTAATTAGCTCTAATCGATTTACTCCAACCGATCAACTCTAACTGATTAACTCCAACTGATTAACTCTAATCGAATAACTAATATTCGATTTACTCATTTTGATTAACTCTTTTTGATTAACTCCTTTTGATTAACTCCTTTGGATTAACTCCTTTTGATTAACTCCTTCTCGAATAAGTAATATTCGATTCACTCTTCGTCCGTATTCAGTTTCAAATATCAATATTGAAATTTGAATCCTACTTCTTTATATAAGTCCTGACTTATATATTCCATTTATCCAATGATAAATATTTTATTTTATTTATAAAATATTATTTATAAATTAATCTTTTCAATCTATCGGTTCGAACAGATTCTATTTAAAATCTTTTTTTTAAATATAAAATTCTCTTTTTATACTATTCTATTCATTTTTCAAGTATTTCCTTTTATAATCTATTTATTTGCCAAATAATTCTATTTATTTTATAAAATGTTTCCTTTTCTATTCTATTTATTTACCAAATAAATATTTCTTTTATAACTCCTTTGATTTTATAATTATTTTCTTTTATGAAATCCTTTTCCTTTTATATATAAAATTCATTGATTTTATATATTAATTTATTTTCAAAATACACTTTTGAAAATCCCCTTTTCAACATCCCAGTATTTCTTACGGTATTTAAAATAACAAATAACAATGATCAATATCATTCAACACACGTAATCAACACAGATTTTATATCACATCATATATTACAATATATGAAAAGAACATTATTATAAATATTGAGGAATCCAGTTGGATCCCTCCAACCTGTTTCCCTGCATCATAGATGTTAAACAATATAATTAACATCAACTTCATTTCAATATGAAATATTCTGATAAACAGAATCAATATTTGATTAACGATATATATATATATATAACTATATTGATATTTTCAACCAATCAATTAGCAGTTCTACAAACAATCAACACACAACAATCAATCAACATTTATCAGTTCTAAAAATACGTTATAAAAATTTGAACTCGTAAAGTTGGTGAGTTTTACTCACATTGGACGATCTTCGTTAAATAACGATAATCAATCATCATTTATCAGCAATCAATCATCATTTAAGGGTTATTTATAGGATATATTAAATACAAGCATAACGGCACGCGTTCCGCACGTGATCGTAGCACGTGCTTCACGCATGAATTGTTATTGACCCATTATTCAAGGGTCAACGCACGCATAAATAAAGTTCTAAAAAAAACCATACAGATCCTATTTTTATGGGATAAATTTTTAATTTAATTAAAGGGCAATTTTGGCATTTCACGATCGGACAAAAATATGTATTTCCAAGAGAATTATTAGTAAAGATAAAGGGCAATTTTGGCACTTCACAGTCGGACCAAAAATATGTGTTTCCAAGAAAATTATTGTAACAACCCGTATTTTCAATAACCTGTTATAACGTAAATCGAGGCAGAATTTAATTTATAAATCTTAATCAAGGGAAACGGGCTATGCCATTGCGTTCGTCTCGGAAAAATACGCGAAATAGAGTCCGAGTTTTCGAAAATCGGAGTCCGTATGACCCGATTAAGGCCCAATGAAGTTTTCAGAAAATTTCAAGTTTAAAACAGATTTGAATTTCAAGTTCAAATTTCGAATTTCGGGCCTGGAAGGCTAGGCGGGAAATATCCCGCCGAGCCAACCAAGTCGACAGGTCTGTCGACTTGGCAGTCGACTTGGTTGGACCCAAGTCGACAGCCCTGTCGACTTGGCTGTCGACTTGGTTCAGCCGGGCAGTTTTGCCCGGCGCACCATTTTGGAGTTGTGTTGAGTTTGGGGACCAGATTCGGTTTTGAGGGCTGAGATTGGAATTAGGGTTTAATCCTAAGGCTAAAACTAATCCTAATCTCTATAAATAAGCCCCTAACCTAACCCTAAATCATCATTATTCATTCAAGTAACTAAACTATGGCAAAATCATTCCTCTCATGGCCTCCACTTTCTTCATAAAATTTCTAAGTTATTTCTATGAGAGATTTTCAATGCATACAAGTGTTTTCAAGCTTGTATGAGTGTTCTTAGCTTGCATTCAAGTCAAGTTTCCATATTTACATCATAAAGCAAGGGTTTTGATCATTTTGGCCCAAGGGTTTTTCTATTGGAGCTTGCATTTTGGGTTTATTTGATTGCATAAGAGCTTTGTCTCAATCTATATTTATTTTTGTGTCTTCATAAGCATTGTAAGCCCTTTTCTACTTTCATATTTAAACTCTAAAGTTAAATGAATGATGCAAGTTTGGTTGATCATTATGATATGCAAGTTTGCCATGATATGCAAGTTTACTATGTCATGTTATGCAAGTTTGATATGTTATGATATGCAAGTTTGCCATGTTATGTTATGCAAGTTTGCCATGTTATGTTATGCAAGTTTGCCATGTTATGATATGCAAGTTGTCATGTTATGTATGCAAGTTTGGGTGAATCATTTTACTCATGTTATCATGTTATGCAAGCTTACCTTGAGTATATGAACATAAAGCTTCAAGCTTTATGCTAAAGGTTGCATTTTGGCAACATGTAAGTTATCATATCTCTTATGATAACTTGCATGTGAGGCTAAATGCGAACTTATGGCCATTTCTACATGTCATTTATCACCATGTATCACCAATATGCTAAGTTTGGTTTTATGCATGCTTTTGAGGCCTAAAAATGTAATATGCAAGTATATGAACATATGTACATTTCATATGCCACCATGTTAAACTTGTGGCTTCAACACCTTTATGTCATGATTATGCCAAGTTCCCTCTTTCTATCCTTTATGCGCTATTGCGATATGTAAGCGATGGAATTGCGTTTGGGGTTGGGTAAACTTAAAAGACATAAAAACATAAGATTGGGAATTTACCTATTAAGTTAGGTCTACCCATTGGGAATTTACCTGTTAAGTTAGGTCTACCCAAATACTTGAAAACTTGTAATATGTTTTGGAAACATAATGGGCATGACACTTAGAAAATATAAGTGTGACCAACTCGAGGTTGGGTTGAGTTTGTAGCGTAAAACTACCCGGAACCGACCGGCTTAACTAGTTGCTACAAACAATAGGACCCAATGTGAGAAGTTGGTCATGTAGTACCTTGAACCCGAGGTTAGACCAAGTTGTGGTGTAAAGCTACCCGCAACCGACCGGCTTAACTAGTAACCGCAACAAAGTCTAATGTGAGAGGTTAAGGCACATTAATTAATTAATGCCTCATGATTAGGGTTAAGTCATGGTCCACTTAATACTTAACCAATTTGGACTTGGTGGATTAATCAGGGTTAAGTCGTGAACCCATCGTTACACTTAACCAAGTTAATCCATGATTAGTAAAAGGGTTAAACCGTACTTAACCCACTAGAAAATCCTAGCAAAGGGGGTCCACTCCAGCAGTAATCCCAAGTTTGTATCATCATGACCCTAGGGACTAGGCTAGGGTGGGCACGATTACTGTACTGGTATAAGCGACCAAAAACGACGGCCGGATGGTACGCCGATGTAGTTCCGGACGGACTATGGTCGTGCACGTAGTCCGTATTTGGAGAAGTCACCCATGGGTACTAGTAGATCGAGACTGTGCACTCATGTTTATGGTGCCAGGGGTTGACACCCTAGGGCTTGATACACCCGAAGGGTGGACCCAGCACAGTCCGACTACAATCATGTTTAGGCCGTATTGACACCAACACGTGACGAGTTAGGCTTATAGGGAGCCGATCGACTAGACCGTTTGGTTGGACCTCGTATTAGGGTCACTTCATGTTATTGGACCTCGTATTAGGGTCACTTCATGTTATTGGACCTCGTATTAGGGTCACTTCATGTTATTGGATCTCGTATTAGGGTCACTTCATGTTATTGGGCCAAAGCTTGGGCCAAGGGATCAATACTTGTTTATTCAAGTCATGTTAGCTTACTAGTACACCTGTGGTGCAAAAACCTTAAACCTGATTATGCGATGACACCTTTATCTACCTTGTTAGTTAATCATCATGCTAGTATGTTGTTATCCTTATGTTCATCCCTGCTTCTCATGCCAGTTAACTTTATCAGTTTACATTGATTGTAGTAGGGCTTACTCAGTCTTTTTGACTGACCTGTTTTTCTTTCGCCTCCTTTCTTCCGTCCCCCCCCCCCCAGGTTCTCAGGGTGGGAATATTGGAGCTTAGCTTGGATTTCTGATCGCTTGCTTGTGGGATTTTAGCTCATGTACGGTCTTGACATGAAGCTAGCTATGGTTATCACTTATTTTGGGGATAGTACTTATGTATTTCAGTGATGTTGTTTTTATCTAGACTTGTGTATTTGAAAAGTTGACATTATGTTGTACCAGACTTGTTTTGAAATAGTTTGAAATCTTCCGCTGTTTTACTTATCTTATTTACTCTGTTTACATATATACATATGTTCTTGTTCTGCCTTGATATATCATTATGCATGTTTACCCGGTATAAACGCCACTCCAAAGTCAGAGTGCTTGCAAGAGCCACCCTGGCGGAGGTGGGGTGTTACATTTGGTATCAGAGCGTATGGTTTACGAGAAGGAACAAAAAGGTTTTTAGAAAACTTTTGGAAAACTATTTTCAAAACCAAGTATAAAGTATTTTCCAAAGAAAAGTCTAGTTTATTTTAAAGGCTATTCCCCAAAAAGCCATTTGCAAAAATTCCTTCGTTTTTCTCCATTCTGAATCTGTCTTTTTCTTCGTTTTCAGTATGGCCTCCTCCTCCTCCGGTAGTTAATGTTCCTCCTCCTCCTGTCGCTGATGTTCCTCCTCCTCCTGTCGCTGAGGTTCCTCTTCCTCCTCCCCCTCAGCATCCACAAGAGGATTTCGCGGAGATTTGCAAAGACTTTAAGGCGATGGGTTGCAAGAATTTTGTTGGGATGGAGACTTTTGTTGAGGCAAGAAACTGGTTAAAGGAAACTGAAAACCTCTTTGCTATCTTAGATATAGAAGATCGTAGGAAAGTTCTGTTGGCGGTATGGTTATTGAAAGGGGAAGCTGCTTATTGGTGGGTAGTCACCACCACTACTAGACCAATTGAGACTTGGGATGAGTTTAAAAGAAGGTTTGGACTGAGGTTTTTATCGTCAGCAGAGGAGAACCTTCAGATGGAGAGGTTCCTATCACTAAAGCAAGGGGACATGACCATTAGGGAATACGTGGATAAGTTTAATCAACTTGCTTGGTTCGGTTTAGACTTGGTTAACACAGCTCAGAAGAAGGCCATGCACTTTGCTCTAGGACTAAACGAGCCATTGCGCGGTTTGGCCATATCTCATATACCCATCGGAGCAACCTTCGAGAGTTTGGTAAATATGGCCCTGCTTCAAGAGGAAGATAAGAAGGAAAAAAGGTGCTTTACTTGTGGAAGCTCGACTCATCTAAACAAGGATTGCAGAAAAAGGAAGGGCACTTGCTTTAACTGTGGAGAAATGGGACACTTCACTAGGGATTGCCCGAAGAAGCAAGGGCAAGGCCAGGGTCAGACTCAGCGTGCTGGACCTTTGGGAGGGCAAGTTCATGCTCTCAATGCCGCTCCAGTTCCCGACCGAGGTAGTATTTCTGTTGAAAGTCTTGTTTACATTTCTGATTTTCCTGTTCGTATTTTGTTTGATTCTGGCGCATCATATAGTTGTTTCATCTGATCTAGTTGAAAGTTTGCACCTAAGTACTAGTCTAGTTTATGATCCCGTGTGTGTTTCAAATCCAATTGGGGTTTACGCCCATTTGTCTATTATCTACGTGGATTTGAAAATCTCTATCTTGAGTGTAGAGTTCTCGTGTGATGCTTATATTCTCGGTTTCATGGGGTATGGATTGATTTTGGGCATGGATTGGTTGTCCAGTTTTGGAGCCATCCTTGATTTTTGAGCATAGGGTTGTGAGGCTCATGACTCGCCTCGGTAATACCCTAAAAAAAAAAATCTTGTAACCCTATGAGTCCCGGCATGTTGTGTTATCTTGAATCCCTCAATTCGTCTATCGATAGTTTGCAATCTATGAGGGTGGTCCGAGAATATCCTGATATCTTGGGTGAAGTGAAGGGGTTACCCCTAAACGCGAGTTTAATTTCTGCATTTCTCTGGTGGATAATGCAAAGCTGGTTTCTTTGCCCGTTCGGCACATGGCTCCGCGTAAAAGACGGGAGCTAAGTAAGCAAGTGAAGGAGTTGCTTGAGAAGAACTTCATTCGATGAAGCATTTCCGAGGAAGGTGCTCTAGTAGTATTCGCTACTAATGTGGACAGTTCGCTTCGCCCGTGTGTTGATTATCGTGAGTAGAACAAGAAGAATAGACAACCATTACCAAGGATCGATGATTTGTTTGATCAGCTTGTAGGAACATCTGTTTTCTCTTGATCTTGCTACTGGATTCCATCAGCTCAGAGTAGCTGAGGATAGTATAGACAAAACTGCGTTCAGAACTCCAGATGGATTCTTAGAATGGCTGGTCTTGCCATTCGGTTTGATTAATGCACCCGCCTACTTCGTGGACTTGATGAGTAGGGTGTTCAAGGAGTTCTTGAACAAGTTTGTCGTGGTCTTCGTAGATGATATTCTGATCTTCTCTAAGGATGAGGAAGAGCACGCAAGGCATCTCGTGAAGGTGATGGATACGCTTAGAGCCCATCAGTTGGAAGCCAAGTCCTCCAAATGTCATTTTGGAGAAAAGAAGTTAGATTTCTTGGGCACATAGTTTCTAAGCAAGGCTTAGCGGTGGATCCCGCTAAAGTGGTCGCGGTTCAAGACCGGAAAGCTCCGACGAGGACAAGTGAAGTAAGAAGCTTTCTCAGTTTAATTAATTAGTTAGCGTCCCTTGAGCTTAGACCTACCCTTCTGGATCAAGTAGGGACTTCACAGAAAGAAGACCCGCAGTTAGTCGAGATCATGGACAAGTTGATTCGAGGCGAGATGTTAAGACACCTCGCTATAGATGACAAGGGATGGCTACGACGCAATGAGAGAAAAAAAAGGCTCTTGAAGATGCACATCACTCGAGGAGGTGGCCGAGTTTGTCCCAAGGTGCATGTTGTGCCAACAGATTAAGGCCGAGTCATAAAAAGCCCGGTGGGCTATTACTGTAACAACCCGTAAAATGCGAGCCAGTTTGAAATTTTTATTTTGGCAATTTTAGCGAATTTTGATTATTTAAAATGAATTATTTTAAATAATATCGACGAGAAATCTGTTTTGAATGTAACTCGAACGTTTATATTATATACGTCGTCGTTAGAATATAAATAATTATATATAATTATAAATAAAATTGAAAATGGCGCGGTAGTTCGATAATTCGATTTCAAACTTCAATTGAATGTACCGGGTGCAAAACAATCCAGATTTTAGTGAAACCAGAAATCATAGGATCTATTTGATAGTATCTTTCCAACGAATCCGAAGAATCGAGATTTCATTGCGGGAATCAAAAGATATGTCCAGTTGAAAATTCTGAATAGTCGCTATGGAAATTCAGGCCCTTAAAAATAGACATTTTGCAAACGACCTCGGATTTCGACGAAACCAGTTTTGTTGGGTCCGTGATGTAAAGTTATTGCTAGATTTCAAATTTCATAATTTTTCAAATCAATATGTGAGCGTGGCAATGGAAAACGCGTTTGGCCAGTTTCAGTTGATTTTAATCGACTGGAAAATGGCCATTTTTCCAACGGTCTCAGAATTTGACGAAACTAGTTTTGTTAGGACCGTATCGTTGATACGATGCTAGAAAATATTTTTCTGGAATTTTTAGAGTTAGTATGTGACCCCGGTAATTTGAAATGTACGTTTAAAATTGAATATAAGTGATTTAAATGTAAATTCAACGGAAACTGATTCAAACGATCGAATCAACCTACGATATATATCCCATTGTGTTCGGAATAGGGGTAATTAGCTATGGACGACAGTCGTTGGGTTCGGTTTGGAGTTCGAATGGAAAAGTAACTTTATGGATAACTAAATAATTAAATAAAAAAAAGGGATTGGTCAACCCCTTATCTTCTCCCCTCCCCCCAGTTATCGTTCATTACCAAACCCGATAAGAAAAAAAAAAAAGAGAGGCGCTCAATGATCGACGGACCGCCGCCCATCGCGCTGTCGGAGCTGGCGCAGCCCTCCGGTCCCCCTGCCTCCCGCGCTCTCGTCCCACACTGCAGCTCCCCCTCGACCTCCTTCTCCTTCAAACTGCCTCCAATACAAACCCGCCCAATCAATAGGAGCCGCGCCCACCACCAGCCACTGCTCCGGCCATCCGTTGCGGCCAACGCCCCCTTGGCCTCCTCAACCGCGGTGAAGACCCCCCCCCCCTTCAACAACTTCGATTTTGGCAAAGTAAGTTTTATAATTTTTAATTTTCATTTTAAAACTGATTTTTCTGCTTATTAAAAACTGATTTTCTTTGCTTGCTAAAAACTGATATTTTTTTATAGTTATTAAGACTGATTTTATACTTTAAAAGATTTGGTTTTTTTTACTTTAAAAGAGTTGATTTTTATCTTAAGAAAAGAACCAATTTTTATAACGAGGAAGGATTGATTTTTATAGAAGAAATGAATTGAAAACGAATTCAAATTGAATTGAAAATGAATTGAAAACGATTTCGAAATGAATTGAATTGAAAACGAATTCAAATTGAATTGAAAATGAATTGAAAACGATTTCGAAATGAAATGAATTGAAAACGAATTCATATTGAATTGAAAACGATTTCGAAATGAAATGAATTGAAAACGATTTCGAAATGAATTGAATTGAAAACGATTTCGAAACGAATTGAATTGAAAACGAATTCAAAATGAATTGAAAACGATTTCGAAATGAAATGAATTGAAAACGATTTCGAAATGAATTGAATTGAAAACGATTTTGAAATGAATTGAATTGAAAACGATTTCGAAATGAATTGAATTGAAAACGAATTCAAATTGAATTGAAAGCGAATTGAAATGAATTCAAATGGAATTGAAATTGAATTGAATAGAAATGAATTTTAAAACGAATTTATAAAGAAGAATTCAATTTTGATTTGAATTGAAATGGAAGTTGAAATCGCTTTTGAAACGAATTTTAAAACTATTTATATAATTCGTTTTAAATGGAAATCGACGAAATATATATTATATATATTATATATATAATATAATGGCCTGAATAGAACGCGCCGCGCCGCGGCAGTTCATGAATTTCGACCATTTATTTCAAACGGGCATTACGGGAGATCCGACCGTCGGATTCTCCTAAAACCGGAACCGTTGGGTTCGTATCGAAAAGAGCTTTCTAACGAATATTAGAAATTAGAAATCTAACGGTTGGATTTGGAGATACGTCCAAATCAAATTCAAAAAAGGTCGCTGTAAGTGCAGTTCGATGGCCATTGATGGAAATCGACTGTACAGGCCTTGATAAAATTATTAAAAATAGTAATAATTTGTGTAAAATCATAAGAAATGATTTGAGAAGAATTGGGATGAAAAACTCCATATTTGAAAAGATAAAAATAGATTTTTATCGAAATGAACTAGTTTTGAACTAGAATTATAATTCTATTTATTTTTGAATAAATTGAATTTGAAATGGTTTTGATAATAACCAGAATTTCCAATGATTGCATTGGAATGGATTTAAATCGAAATTGTCTTCGGAATGTTTCGATGTTGGATTTCGTGATTATACAAATGTTGTTATGGAAATTTGAAAGATATAGATATATATATCGTTATTTCCAATACGACCTTTGTTGGCCGCAGAATTGGATATTGAATATAAGCCGGGATATTTTCTATTCAGAGCCTTGTATTGAATATCAAATGTGATTTGGGTTTGTCGTGAATGGTGTCTTCACTAACACTGTTCTTGGACCCAGTTGAGAAAAGATTAAATCTTTTTATTTAGATTTAATGAAGTGTACCAATTAAATAACATTTAATTGGAATTGAATCGATATTGATTTTTGGGTTTATCGTGGACAGTGTTTTAAACAACACTCGTTCTTTAACCCGATCATTAATGAAATGTGATTTTGGGTTGTCGTGAACGGTATCTTCAATAATACAGTTCTTAGACCTAAAGGAGTTAAGAAAATCAGAAACTAACTGGAGATTAGTTAAGTTGAATAGTTTCCGAGGTATTGATCTGATGTTGGTTTTGGCCTTCGGGATTAATACTTAGGGAATTGCTCACTTGCTAATTTACAATTAGGGACTGATTGAAATGTGATGTGATTTTGGGTTTATCGTGAACCGTGTTTTAAATGACACTGATTCTTTAACCCAGTCACAGATTAAAACTAAGTGGAGTTTTAATGAATATTTAATTAGATTGAAATAATCGAAATGGAGTATCACCAGTTTTGCTCCAGGCGATAGTTAAATCTTTAATTAGATTTGAACGTGAAATGGTAATTGAATTTACCGATAACACCGTGGTGTTAGATATGAAGTATAACCAGTTTTACTTCATGGGATGAATAGGTTGGGATTGGGAAATTAAAACAAATGATTACTTCGGTAAGGTTCGTTAATCCCGACTAGTTTGAATTGATATTCAAAAATAGATTATAGAATAAATTCAAGAAATTTATCTTGGATAAAATTAATGGGAACCTTTCCCTATGAATGTGAAAGTTAGAAACTAACTGTCGGTTAGCTAAGCAGAATGGTTTTCTGGATATTGATCTGATGTTGGTTTCGGCCTTCGGGGTTAATATTTGGGGAATTATTCTCTTGATTAATTTACGGTTAGTGACTGATGAATTGGAATGAGGCGTATGTTGTGTTTGTGTAACACTTATTTAAAATATACGCGAGTTATTCGGAAAGACCGGGTTTATCTCATTCTGAATAACTGATACGACGATAAGTCGAAGATGAAGACGATGGTCGAAGACCGGAGGTCTTCACGTCGTTTGGGTGATTGCTGATGATCTTGATTGGGCTGTACACCCAAGAAGATGGAAACAGTTAGTGATCGTCCAGACGTACTTGGAGATCGATGGATATGCGGGGTACTAGGTGCCTCCGGTTTCGTTCAGACCCAGAACGGACTTGTAAATGGACTGTGTGTCTGACATTGGATTTTAGTCCGTGTGATTGATCTCTATTAAATATATATCTGTTTGGCGGCGGAGAATTTATTCTCTTGCTTAACGCCCTTCTCTGAGACGTACGAGCTCAGGGGTTATATATTGATGGATATCAAATGCATGGAGTGAATTGCCTGTGAGGCATGCCTAAGTGGCAAATGATCAAGGCTTCTGTTGAAAAGCAAAGTCTTGTGGTTGATGATCGAAGCACGGCCTTTGTGGCGTAGCTTTGTGTAACGTTTACTTCGCGTGTTTCACACCCGGTATGAACCAAAAACGGGAGACGGACCTCAGGGAGGACTTGCGTTTCTTTCTAGCTAAAAGTGGCATCAGTGGTTTTACACGCCCTGACGAGTTTGACTTACGTGGTTGTTGCTGTTGCGGGGCGCCTCGGATTGATCGGTCGTTCTCGAACCGATGGAGTCATTTGATGGCTCATTTGCGCCCCAAAGGGCGGGGAAACGTAGTGTTCAGGCATTTTAATCCACATCGGTGGACCGGCCCTGTCGCTCCTGGGGTCACTCGAGCTCTGATCCTGAGACATGGTAGGCTAGATTGTCTCGAATCGGTTGAGGACTATCTTTTGTCTCGGTTCATAGACGGAAATCCAATTTCCAAATACGTGACATTTGCGGTTTTATTTGTAAACCTATATATGGCGACATAGTGGCATGGGACGCTCATGCCGCCTATGATTGATACTTATGATTTGAAGTTGTTTTATACACTATACACTTATAGTAGTATCAAATGATTTGTTTTAAACGTACTAAGCATTCTTTGGCTGTTATAAGGGAAAAACCTATCCCCCGGCTTGCGTTGCATTGTGTGATAGGACCTGGGTCTTATAACAGCTTCATTTTTCTTTATTTAGCATTGCGCTGTTATTTTATGCACTGGTGTTCTTGGGAGGAAACCCGTTCCGTGTTATACGGCGTGGTCCCTTGATTTACCTAACTTTAAATAAAGATTAATAACTGTTTTAGTTCTCACACCAGTCCCATGACTGACCTGGAGTTTATTGTTTTAACCTAAACTCTGGGTGCCCTTATTTTGACATGGGCAGCTAGTAGTTTTGGTTTTGCAGATTTATATTCACAGGATCCTGCTTTACAGCTGGATTGATATCCGGAAAGCTTTGTATCCGCATATCTCTTCTAGTTGTGTATTGTATTATTTTCCGCTGCGATGTATTTAAATGTAATTTAAATCTCTGATATTTCTGTGTAATATGGATTCATTTATACTCTGTATATTCTTGTAATCTGATGCATTGTTGTAATATACAACGAAATGTTCTTCTGTATGCGTTCTGTTTTATCCTGTTCTCAAACGATAGGGCGTTTCGAACGGCCTGGATCGGTTTAGCGACTGGTTCGGACCGAGCGAAATTCCTTGCCGTCACAATTACATCCATTGGAGGTCCCCGCAATGGAAGTAGTAAAGCGTCACGAAGGATTTCGTGGATGGACTGCCTAGATCAAGGAAAGGGAATACGAGCATGTGGGTCATAGTAGGTAGACTCACGAAGAGTGCTCATTTCACTCCGGTAAAGAGCGGAAGGACTGCATCATAGCTAGCGACAGTTTACTTTCAAGAAATAAAGCGGTTGCACGAGGTTCCCTACAGTATAGTTTGTAACCATGACTCAATCTTCACTGGCCAGTTTTGGGATGGTCTACGGGAAGTCATGGGCAAGCAACTGAATCTAAGTACGGCCTATCATTCGCAAGCGGATGGTTCATTTCGTTCAAGCATGAGTTATAGAAAATCACGTTAGTAAGAGCAATTGGCAACGTGGATTGGTATTTCCAAGAAAAGTTCTGCAGCGTGGAATACTTTATAGTAAGTAAACGAGATCCAGGATTCACTGGTGAATTTTGGGGAGCTTGCATGAAAACATGAGGTCATAGTTATGTTTAAGCCAAGAATGATATAAGAGTAAGTGAAAGAGGAAGACGAGAGACGACAATGAAACGGGTTCCAACTCATATTTGGAAATAAGAGTTAAGAAGCCAAGAAATCATGAGGTAAAAGACGATCAAAACATAGTGGAGTCAAACTCAAGGAAACGTGACTTAGAAGACTGAAGGCTAGATATGCGCATCATATCTCTTTCTAAGAGTATATCCTTGATCCTTGTTTTCCGGTGGAACTTACTTGCATGTTATCTTTTACATATATCCTCTCGATCCCGTTCTCGATCCCATTTCTGTTGTAAACTCCATAAGGGGGTGTGACTCATCGGTTAGTAATACATGTCAAGGTTTAAAGGGGTCCGTTAGGTTGACTAAACCTTTTTGGGTTTTTATAGAATATGGGTTGGGTTAGGAAGGGATTTCTTGTAATCCAAAAGGAGTATATCTTGCTTATCTTCCCGATCTCTTTGTAGCATATCTTTCTTTTGCTATCTATATCGTGTTAATCTTGTCATGAGAACCTTAGGTAGAAACCCTTTGGATGAAACATGTGTTTGAAACATGTTATGCTTGATGTTTGCAAGTGGTTGCAATTGTTTGCAAGTGGTTACTCGTGGATGCATTATACACATTAGGCACTAGATCGGCTCACACACTCCTCATATTGCATATGCATGAGTGTTTACGCTTATTCATGGATGGAAATTTTTGTGTTATCACATGGATGTTGCATATGGATGTATGTTATGTTCACACATATAGATGTTATACATTATGTTAGGAATTGCATACATATGGATTCATTTCACTAACATAATTTGCATTGATGATATTTGCATTAGATAAGTACATATACACACACCTTTGCATATGTTCATACAACATTTAGAATCTTGTAAGGACAATGATTGCTCGTGGATGATGTTTTGAGTAGATGGATGTTGGATTGTAGGATACGTTCTTCCTAACTTGAAGATTTCGGGGACGAAATCCTTTAAGGAGGGGAGAATGTAACAACCCGTATTTTCAATAACCTGTTATAACGTAAATCGAGGCAGAATTTAATTTATAAATCTGAATCAAGGGAAACGGGTTATGCCATTGCGTTCGTCTCGGAAAAATACGCGAAATAGAGTCCGAGTTTTCGAAAATCGGAGTCCGTATGACCCGATTAAGGCGCAATGAAGTTTTCAGAAAATTTCAAGTTCAAAATAGATTTGAATTTCAAGTTCAAATTTCGAATTTCGGGCCTGGAAGGCTAGGCGGGAAATATCCCGCCAAGCCAACCAAGTCGACAGGCCTGTCGACTTGGCAGTCGACTTGGTTGGACCCAAGTCGACAGCCCTGTCGACTTGGCTGTCGACTTGGTTCAGCCGGGCAGTTTTGCCTGGTGCACCATTTTGGAGTTGTGTTGAGTTTGGGGGCCAGATTCGGTTTTGAGGGCTGAGATTGGAATTAGGGTTTAATCCTAAGGCTAAAACTAATCCTAATCTCTATAAATAAGCCCCTAATCTAACCCTAAATCATCATTATTCATTCAAGTAACTAAACTATGGCAAAATCATTCCTCTCATGGCCTCCACTCTCTTCATAAAATTTCTAAGTTATTTCTATGAGAGATTTTCAATGCATACAAGTGTTTTCAAGCTTGTATGAGTGTTCTTAGCTTGCATTCAAGTCAAGTTTCCATATTTACATCATAAAGCAAGGGTTTTGATCATTTTGGCCCAAGGGTTTTTCTATTGGAGCTTGCATTTTGGGTTTATTTGATTGCATAAGGGCTTTGTCTCAATCTATATATATTTTTGTGTCTTCATAAGCATTGTAAGCCCTTTTCTACTTTCATATTTAAACTCTAAAGTTAAATGAATGATGCAAGTTTGGTTGATCATTATGATATGCAAGTTTGCCATGACATGCAAGTTTACTATGTCATGTTATGCAAGTTTGATATGTTATGATATGCAAGTTTGCCATGTTATGTTATGCAAGTTTGCCATGTTATGTTATGCAAGTTTGCCATGTTATGATATGCAAGTTGTCATGTTATGTATGCAAGTTTGGGTGAATCATTTTACTCATGTTATCATGTTATGCAAGCTTACCTTGAGTATATGAACATAAAGCTTCAAGCTTTATGCTAAAGGTTGCATTTTGGCAACATGTAAGTTATCATATCTCTTATGATAACTTGCATGTGAGGCTAAATGCGAACTTATGGCCATTTCTACATGTCATTTATCACCATGTATCACCAATATGCTAAGTTTGGTTTTATGCATGCTTTTGAGGCCTAAAAATGTAATATGCAAGTATATGAACATATGTACATTTCATATGCCACCATGTTAAACTTGTGGCTTCAACACCTTTATGTCATGATTATGCCAAGTTCCCTCTTTCTATCCTTTATGCGCTATTGCGATATGTAAGCGATGGAATTGCGTTTGGGGTTGGGTAAACTTAAAAGACATAAAAACATAAGATTGAGAATTTACCTATTAAGTTAGGTCTACCCATTGGGAATTTACCTATTAAGTTAGGTCTACCCAAATGCTTGAAAACTTGTAATATGTTTTGGAAACATAATGGGCATGACACTTAGAAAATATAAGTGTGACCAACTCGAGGTTGGGTTGAGTTTGTAGCGTAAAACTACCCGGAACCGACCGGCTTGACTAGTTGCTAAAACAATAGGACCCAATGTGAGAAGTTGGTCATGTAGTACCTTGAACCCGAGGTTAGACCAAGTTGTGGTGTAAAGCTACCCGGAACCGACCGGCTTAACTAGTAACCGCAACAAAGTCTAATGTGAGAGGTTAAGGCACATTAATTAATTAATGCCTCATGATTAGGGTTAAGTCATGGTCCACTTAATACTTAACCAATTTGGACTTGGTGGATTAATCGGGGTTAAGTCGTGAACCCATCGTTACACTTAACCAAGTTAATCCATGATTAGTAAAAGGGTTAAACCGTACTCAACCCACTAGAAAATCCTAGCAAAGGGGGTCCACTCCAGCAGTAATCCCAAGTTTGTATCATCATGACCCTAGGGACTAGGCTAGGGTGGGGCACGATTACTGGACTGGTATAAGCGACCAAAAACGACGGCCGGATGGTACGCCGATGTAGTTCCGGACGGACTATGGTCGTGCACGTAGTCCGTATTTGGAGAAGTCACCCATGGGTACTAGTAGATCGAGACTGTGCACTCATGTTTATGGTGTCCAGGGGTTGACACCCTAGGGCTTGATACACCCGAAGGGTGGACCCAGCACAGTCCGACTACAATCATGTTTAGGCCGTATTGACACCAACACGTGACGAGTTAGGCTTATAGGGAGCCGATCGACTAGACCGTTTGGTTGGACCTCGTATTAGGGTCACTTCATGTTATTGGACCTCGTATTAGGGTCACTTCATGTTATTGGACCTCGTATTAGGGTCACTTCATGTTATTGGGCCAAAGCTTGGGCCAAGGGATCAATACTTGTTTATTCAAGTCATGTTAGCTTACTAGTACACCTGTGGTGCAAAAACCTTAAACCTGATTATGCGATGACACCTTTATCTACCTTGTTAGTTAATCATCATGCTAGTATGTTGTTATCCTTATGTTCATCTCTGCTTCTCATGCCAGTTAACTTTATCAGTTTACATTGATTGTAGTAGGGCTTACTCAGTCTTTTTGACTGACCTGTTTTTCTTTCGCCTCCTTTCTTCCGTCCCCCCCCCCCCCCCCAGGTTCTCAGGGTGGGAATATTGGAGCTTAGCTTGGATTTCTGATCGCTTGCTTGTGGGATTTTAGCTCATGTACAGTCTTGACATGAAGCTAGCTATGGTTATCACTTATTTTGGGGATAGTACTTATGTATTTCAGTGATGTTGTTTTTATCTAGACTTGTGTATTTGAAAAGTTGACATTATGTTGTACCAGACTTGTTTTGAAATAGTTTGAAATCTTCCGCTGTTTTACTTATCTTATTTACTCTGTTTACATATATACATATGTTCTTGTTCTGCCTTGATATATCATTATGCATGTTTACCCGGTACAAACGCCCCTCCAAAGTCAGAGTGCTTGCAAGAGCCACCCTGGCGGAGGTAGGGTGTTACAATTATTAATAAAGATTTTAAAATACAAATATTTTCAATATAATAAGCCACCGCTATTTATAATCGTCATTTAAAATTCCTATGGTCACACATTACATTCAAAAATCACGAAAATGGACATATACTTTTAGTTCGACATTATGGACCCAACGAAACTAGTTTCGTCGAATTCCGACTCCGTTTGCTCACACAGCGTATTTTTAACCATCAAAATACTGACTGTTTTTCACATTAAAAATCCGTATGGCCACCATTGACTCCAAAAATCACGAAACTTGAAATCTAACAATAATTCAATATTACGGATCCAACATTTTGTCGAAAACGGAGTTCGTTTGCAAAACTGGCTATTTTTAAAGCCCTAAATAACCCATTTAAATATATAAATATATTTAAAAATAATTAAATTAAATATTTAAAATTAAATATTATTGTTTATCTTCACAATAGAGTACCATACAGCTCCAGAATATTCCTATATGAATTCCTAGCTTGATATTCCAAATCCCAATTAAATCGATATTCGATTTATAATGAAATTCCTTTTTATATATCGTTATAATTATATATGAATTTGATAGTGACTTTTCTAAAATTTGATTTGGACATTACTCAAAATCTACCGAACGAAATCCCAATTTTTCTCTTCCATTAGAAAAATATACTTCACCAGCTCCTAACGTTTCTTGTTTCACAGAAATCCGATTTAAAATAGCTTTTGTATATTCCTTTAAAGTTCGAATAGCCAAATCATGAACTGCCGCACCATTTCGAGCTCGATTATAATCATAATATAAATTATACTTTCTACTGTCGTTCAAATAATATATTCGTTAATATAATTCAACTCCAAACTGGATTATGTCTTGTAAATGATCCAATTCACACCATATTGTGAATTCCACTATTTCTGACTATTTCAGAAATTAAATATATTATTCTATTATTTACATTAATTAAATATTCCATATAATTTAATTAAACGACCATTTAATTCTCTAAATCACTATTTATATAATTAAATTAATTAATTATTGTAACGCTAAAATACAGGATATTACAGTGATCTCAATGCCTAATTGTACAACAATCCCACTTTTAGGCCATACTACAATGTGACCTGAGCTAAATGTATGTACAGATAAGTCATTTGGTACAACTAAACTGATGTGCAGGCAGTGTTGGAGGGGTGCAACTAAATTATTTGTTTCTTTTTTTAATGGATTAAAGTAAGGAGACAATTTTTTCGCACTGATTTTAAATATTTCCATTGGTTTGAATTTTCAGAAAGCTCTACCAATCGCTGAAGACGTGCAAGAACAAAGGCATTGAGCAGTTGTAGTTTCTAATGATGCATTTGGTACTTGTAGTTTTAAATACGAACTATGTTTTGTCTTTCGTTAACTTAAATTGACATCAATATGGAATTGAAAACATAAGTATT
This sequence comes from Allium sativum, assembly GCA_030737875.1. NCBI lineage: Eukaryota > Viridiplantae > Streptophyta > Magnoliopsida > Asparagales > Amaryllidaceae > Allium > Allium sativum. Next base: position 411,975,260 of record CM060913.1, on the reverse strand, counting down.
GAATTTGGTTACTCATGTATTAAACTTATTTTTTGTTAGTTGATGCCTTATTTTGTTATCATGAATATGCTTTACATTGGTTAATTATTATATTTTGTTCGTTTATATATTGCTTTTCAAATGGTTATGCATATCCATTTTGATTGCTATAATTAAAATGTATTATATATGAAAGGATTTAGCAATACCATAACATGTTAATTTAATAGCGTCATATAGCCGTTATCGAATAAACATGTTATAGTGGCAATACCGTGTTACAAAAATTCTCGTTTTCATTGAGATTTTGATGTGTTATAGCGGTGAGCATGAGCTATTGTAATGATATAACATAGCGGCCAAAATGCACTATAAAACCATATCTTTTATAGCGGCTAGCTAAGCGTTATAATTAACTAGAAGTTTTTTATAACATGTTGATATATAGCAGTTATCGAACCGCTATAACTATTATTCTTAGTGGCTATAGGCCGCTATAAAATGCCAGTTCTGTTGTAGTGGTTGGAGAATGAACTTCATAAATAAATCTGCAAAATCCAAAATAAGACATATTTAAATATGTAACAGTATTACATTAACAAAAAGAATTCCCACATTAACACCTAATCCTACATAATGTGTTTAATATCCTGATATCTGCATAATAAGCATTTCTTTCATGCATTACATAATATCACACTACAAATACATAAATCCTTAAATTTAGAGTACAAAGTTAAATAATACTAATTATCATATTGTCACATATTTTTCATTCAACATTTTCAGTAACTTAATAAGCAAAATATTAAAACGATAAATGCATGTATCTTTTTCAGAAACAGTCTGCACTAAAAAATAAAATTTTTTTAACTGTTTACATCATAATCCAAATTTTTTTTTTTACCTAGATGATTTAATAACACCCCACCCAAACCCTTCCTCCTTCAATTTCAATAAACATGCTTCCGTTTTTGGACAAAGAACATTATTCCAGTTAGATGCCTCTTCTCTTAGATTGGACAATTACAACATAAGCTTAATTCGAATACCATCAAGACATGCAGTTACAAGCAGACTTCTTTCCTCCAAGGTCCATGAATTGAAACTCTCCGCAACGTTAGATTTATTTTCACCAAATCTTTTACAGGAAAAAACAAATCAGCCCAATGATCTTGTAACAACCCAGAATTTCAGAACCAATTTAAACATTTAATTTTGGATATTTTAATGAATTTTGAATATACAAAATGATTTATTTTAAACAATAGCGACTTAAAACTTATTTAAATCGATGTTAGAACGAATATATTTATTTTAATTATATAACGAGCCTGAAATGGTGCGGTAGTTTGGAAATTTGATTTCAAATTTCAATTGAATGTTCAAGATTCAAAATAAATCGGATTTCAATAAAACTAGAAATATTTGAATCTGTTTGAAAATAACTTTCCAACAAATGTGAAAAATCCAGATTTCATAACGGGAATAAAAAGTTATGTTCGGTTTAAAATTCAGAAAAGTCGCTATGGAATTTAATATAATATACAACCCTTAAAAATAGCCATTTTGCAAGTGACCTCCGTTTTTGACAAAACCACTTTTGTTGGATCTAGAATGTCAAATTATTGCTAGATTCCAATTTTCATAACTTTTGGAACTAAATATGTGAGCGTGGTGAATTTAAACGCGTTTGGTACTTTTAGTTTGAATTTAATCGACTGGAAAATGATCATTTTTCAAACGGCCTCCAAATTTGATGAAATTAGTTTTATTAGGACCGTATCGTCAAAACATAGCTAGATTTATTTTTTCGGAATTTTTGGATTTAGTATATGGCCCCGGTAAATTAAAATGTATGTAGAAATCAATTTTGAACATTATATTAATTTATATTTTAATTTTAATGAAAATGGATCGAAACAGTTGAATTGGCATACGGGAAATATCCCACTGTGTTCGAAATGGGGGTATTATGCTAGGGACGATAGTAGATGAGTTCGATTTGGAGTCCGAATTAAAAAGTTACTTTTTGGAATTAGAAATAATAAATTATATAAGTCAAACCTTCTCTCTCCCTCACCACTCTCGTTCTAACGCAAAAAAAAGAAGAAAAAAAAGAATGACGGCGATCGCTGCAGCCCCACCTTCACCTACCGCCGTCGGCCTCCCCTCCTCCTTCCACTCCTCCTCCTCTTCTTCCTCCTCTTTCCCTCTTTCAATTAGCAAATATGTAATCCCCAAATCCTAAATCCACCCACCACCGACACTGTAATGACCTGGGGAATTTGCGACCTTGGTAATCGACATAAACTCAATGTCGACTATCCAAGCATCGGAAATACCAGATAGTTAATAGAAAGAAGTTAGAGGGTGAGAATAGATAAGATTGAAATTTAGAATAGAAGAAAGAGAGGAACAACCACAGAATCAGAGTAACATGAATCTCACAGCGGAACGAATAAAATATACTATATAACATAATTTTGAAATACAAACCTGTATTTGAATATACATACTATTTCAAAGTACAACACTTATAATACAGCAGAAATAAACAACTGCTATATAATCATGAAGCCTCATGCTCCAACTCTCCAAGTATATCTGTAAATACCTGACTAATTGACTGCCCGTACAAAATTGGGCACCCAAGAGTTTAGGGAAAACAAAACAAAATAAACTTCGGGTCAGTCATGGGACTAGTGTGAGTAAACAAATTTAAAACAATTTTAGAAAAAAAAAAATCGATATCTCATAAGACCACACCGTACACGGAACGGGTTTTTCCCTTATGAGAATCCAAAACACTTAATTTAAATTTCAAAATCCTTTTGAAAGAAACGATGATCTTTATATCAAAACTCTTTTGATATTATAATAATGTCTATCAATCACAATATAATAATCATCTAGCAGAACGCATTCATCTCACGTTCCACATACATAATATTTAATCAAAAACCGTGGGCATTTATTAGGCAATAAATTCCAACTGGCAAGGTATGGGACCACCTTCCGATAGTGTATCTCTAGAGAGGAATACACCGGGTTCAACAAGAACATCTTGTGACCCAGGCTAAACATGATCGGTCACTCATTTCTCTTGAGTGTACCGAATGTATTATCACCAACCGTTGGGATCAGCAATCGTTTCCTGAAAGGGACAACATCGAAATAGATTATAGAAGTAAATGGAATTTCTATATATCAGGTGACAATACACCCTAATTGCCAGCTAACCACTTAGCCATGCGACCTACCCAATTTTATACCATTTCCTAGTTGTGAGGCTAGAGGCCATAACGTATAGATCACACCTTCATTCACTTTGAATGCCACATCGTCATACCCGCCAAATCACAAATTAATATCCCTAAAAATACCATGGGCATACAACTAAGAGAAACGAATTCCTCCGCCACAAAACGTAAATACGTTTGAAGAGATCAACTTATGCGATCGGTTTAAATATACTCTGTCAGACATTCTTCCATACAGGTCGTCTCGGGGTTGGACAAGCCAAAGGTACTATTCTGTAAATCCATCTTAGGCAATTTCTACCTAGGTTTTTCTGAACGGCCCTTGCATAACTCCGTCTTCAATTATCTTCATCATATTTGATTCGCAACACTAATGCCATACGGAGTGGTTTTTAGATAATATATCTGATCCCGGTCTCTCCGTATTGACAACGGAAATTGTTAAAACTTTGATAGTCGGTTATTTAACTATCAAAGGAAAACTTTTGTACAAACAACGGTCGTATTCCCAAATGGAAATCTTACCGATCAAACATCATTTCATTTCCCAATTTCCCATTTATCGTTTCCATATATTCATAAATTATTTATTTTTTAAAATTAGAAAATATACGTTATTAAACTTGGAAAACGTTTCCATTTCTGATTCACGCATCAATATCTTCCCACCTCTATCTGTCTCTAACTGCAAACTAGTAAGAGAACAACTTTCCAATTATAAACCCCGAAGGCCGAAACCAACATCAGATCGATACCCAGAAAGCCATTCAACTCAACTAATTTACAGTTAGTTTCTTATTTCAGTAATTCCATTTAAACTACTAATTCAAACCCCAAATTCCTTTATAATATTTTATTTGCAAAATATTTACTTTAACTTAATTTTTCACATAGAATGTGAGTTGATTTCGTATACAATATCTCAAACCCAAATTCTATGTACATTTTTATTTGCAGAATTATTCATACAAATCACCTTTTTATTTCTAACACTTAAATCTCATTTATTATTCCCTTTACATAACTCTATTTATATGTTATATAAATCCTTTTAAATAATTCTATTTATTCTATATAAATCGTTTTATATAATTCTCTTTATTCTATATAAATCCTTTTATATAATTCTATTTATTCTATATAAATCCTTTTAAATAATTCTATTTATTCTATATGAATCCTTTTATATAATTCTATTTATTCTATACAAATGCTTTTATATAATTCTATTTATTCTATACAAATCCTTTTATATAATTCTATTTATTCTATATAAATCCTTCTATATAATTCTATTTATTCTATATAAAAATATTTCATTTTCAATATTCACTTTGAAAATTTCCTTTTATACATTCCAGTAATTCACATGGTATTTAAAATACCAAATAACATGACTAGTGTCATCATAATCTTTCACAGATTATATATCGCATCATACATCATAATATATGAAAAAAACAGTATTATAAATATTGAGGAATCCAGTTGGATCCCTCTAACCTATTTCCCTGCATCACAGATTTTAAACAATTTAAATAACATCGATTTCATTTCAATATGAAATATTCTGATAAACATAATCAATATTTGATTTATGATTTATATATATATATATCGTTATCTATAATTTCAATCACTAAATCAGCAATTCAACCAAACAATCATCGCACAACAATCAATCATCATTTATCAATACTAGATAATATTTATAAAAATATAAACTGCACAGAATTAGTGAGATTTACTCAAATTGGAGGATTTATCGTTAAATAACGATAAATTGTCTTTGATTCAGATCAGACAATTTATTTCACTATAAATTGTGATGAGCTCCAATTCACTTCTAGTCAGTTCCATTGTGTACCCTCCATTAATACGACCCCAACGGATCTTGATTTGCAAAATTTTGGCAACGTATGACAAAGTTATGTATTTTAAAAGTTATAACCAATTTAAATGTCAATAAATTAATTAATTATTATCCTAACCTTACTTAACCCTTTATGTCAAAAACATGCTCATGCTTTTCTTCTACACCAAACCAAAAATTTCGCTCCATCTTATTTCACCATTTCTGATCACTTTGATCCCTTCTTCCTCTTCTTTCATTTCATGATTTCGAGAACTACAAACACCGGTTTCTTACCCTTTTAAAAGTCTTCTGACCAATCCTCATCATCCGAACCTCCTACCATGAAAGCGTTTCCATTCATAAACCCATAGTAACGATATTGTCACCGAACTCCTTGATCTCCAAATAAATCCCCAAATTTCCCAAAGCAATTTGAACGATCCCACACATACACTGTAATACTCAAATCAGCAATCGGTTCTTCCTTCTTCCCCAATACCAGAAAATCCGTCGCTCTAGAAAACAACTCCATTCCCGATATTCCCATCCCCCATCGCTCCCTCCATAAACCACCGAACTCAACAAGAACTCCACCGACAAACTTCCCTTCGTTTTCTCCTTCCAACCCACCCATACATGCTCAACGCGAACTCCATCATCTAGAACGCGGCTTCAGGATCTTCACGCCGGATGTTCAGGGAGACATCGACACTTTTTATTATGTAAAAATCTAGAAAAAAAACTAGACGAAGTTATTCGATCTCCTGATTCCAAAACTGACGGCCAAAACAAGCATCATCGCTTAAATCTCCAAATGAGCGTAACCCTAGCTCGACTACAAGTTTTCAGCGAACGAAGATGGATGTTTGAACCCGTTTAAAAGGGCATAGACTTGAAGGAGATCTCACCAGGATTGCAAAAATATTGGTTTTAGGATTTATTGGAATTTCTATGATTTTTGAACTTTGATTTTACTATTTGAATTGCTTTCGGTGGTGGCTGCGCATTTTGATCGGAGAGAAAGGTATATTTTTTTTATTGATTTTTAATCTCTCGCTATCTGTATTCATCAATTAAAAATTCATATGCTCACATAATATATTCAATTTTGATGAAAATGGACATGCAAGTTTAGTTTGATATTACGGACCCAAAGAAACTTGTTTCGTCGAATTCAGAGTACGTTTGCTCACACAACGTATTTTTAAAGTCAAATTATTGACTGTTTTCCACCTTAAAATCCCGTACGGCCGCATACTGACTCCAGAAATCATGAAAATCGAAATCTAGCAATAATTCAATAGTCTGGAACCAACGAAATTAGTTTCGTTGAAAATGGAGTTTATTTGCAAAAATGGCTATTTTCTGAGGCTATAAATAAATCAATTAAATATTAATATATTTAAAACAATTAAATTAATATTATCATATATATATTCATACAGAATATATCGCAGCTCCAAATAAACATATTTAGATTTATAACTCGATATTTGAAAATTTCCAAATTCAATCAGTATTCATTTTATATTGAAAACCCATTTATAATATAAATAAATCGTTATAATTTATAAAGGAATTCCATAACGACTTTTCAAAAATTTGATTTGGACACAACTCACAATCGACATGATGAAATCTTGATTTTTCTCTTCCATTAGAAAAATACAGTTTACCAACTCCGAACGTTTCTTGTTTCACAGCAGTCCTATTTAAAACGGATTCTGTATATTCGTTTATAGTTCGAATCGCCAAATTACGAACTGTCGTGCCATTTCGAGCTCGATTATAATTATATTATAATTTATACGTTCACCTAACATTTATAAATATATTCGTTAATATAATTCAATTCTAAACTGAATTATATATTTTAAATTGTTCAATTCACACAATATTGTGAATTCTGTTATTTCCGATTATTTCGGAAATAAATATATTATTCTATTATTTATATTAATTAAATCTTCAATATTATTTAATTAAACAACCATTTAATTCTCTAAATCACTATTTATATGATCAAATAAATTAATTATTATACCGTAAAAATACGGGACATTACATTCTTCCCCCTATAAAATAATTTCGTCCTCGAAATTGCTAAGGTAGAAAACAAAACCTATTAACTGGGTAGAAATTATTTGTTTACTTAGTAACTATTTTAACTAAACCAATTTGATTTCAATTAAATAATTATTTATTCATAGCAACTAAAATTTTCAAAAATCTTGAGAATTTTCTAACACCTTAAATTTTCGAAAAATTTCGCCAGCACCTCCTTTTACTGGTCGATCGGTACAACTACATCTCGCCTCTCCGGGCCTCCTCCAATCCAAAAGAAAATCAAACTGCCAAGTGGCATGCCAATTCGCCTCATAAAAACTCATACCAATATAAATATAAACTTGAACCTTTCTGTCAGGCATATCATTATATCGTTTACATCTGCTACTAATTCAGCATGTACTAATATCATTCCAATTAAATCCAATCAATTCATCCTCAAAACCAAATCACTCACTTATCCCAGCCGAATTATATTTCAAACTCGAGTTCCATCCTCGATTCCAAACTCTTAGCTTAACCCCAACTAATATCATTTCAAATTCCTATCTCATAAATCCAGTGTCTAGATATCATTCCAGTCCAATTTAATTCAATTACCACTTAACTGGCTTTAACTCAATTTCAATTTATTTTTCACAAATCTCTATTATCTGTTTTAATTTCTAAATGTCTCTACCTAGGAGTTTTTAAATAGCTTAGTCTTTAAAACCAAATATCACTTTTCAGACTTTAATAACTTGTTCTTAAAACAATTCAAAACAAAATCTTTGGTAATAATCCATCACTTAGAACTCAAAAATGAACACCGACGATGTCCGGATCATATTTCAAAGCTCAATCTTAAACATTTCCATTTTGAAATCTATTTCAAAATATTATTCACAATGCTTGTAAACAATTTAAAATCTCCCAGGATTTTAAAATTCTCATATACTTAATCCAAATCCATTTACAAACATTTCTCCCACTTTTACAAATTTCAATTTCAATTCTGATTTAATCCATTTGATTACATATGTTACACTCAAAATGAGTTCTGATTGGTTATTTATAATCATTTCAGTTATAACCTTATTCAATTATAATAATGACCAACACATTAACTATACTATAATAATATCAATATAATTACTATCTTTATATCAAAATATCTTTTGGGAAAAATTATTTCATTTACCCTCTTTCCAAAACATATTGTGTCGGTTCATCGTATTCGAGTGTTTAGAAACCCCTACCGATACAGTGGATCAAACTGATCGACCAGAACTCGTAAACAACACAGCCAATAAATCTCCTCAATATAAAACAATTTTTTTTATAAAATCTACAAATATGTTCACTCGTATATATACACTCAAACTCATTCTAGGGTATTACTAACACCATCTCTACTGAGCCACGACACAGAGCCAAGGTAATCACTTAACCTTCAGCTCTGATACCACTGTAATGATCCGGGGAATTTGCGACCTTGGTAATCGACAAAAACTCAATGTCGGCTATCCAAGCATCAGAAATACTAGATGGTTAATAGAAAGACGTTAGGGGGTGAGAATGGATAATATTGAAATTTAGAATAGAAGAAAGAGAGAAACAACCACAAAATCAGAGTAACACGAATCTCACAGCGGAACGAATAAAATATACTAACATAACTTTAAAATAAAAATCTATATTTGAATATACACACCATTTTCAAAGTACAACACTTAAAACACAGTGGAAATAAAACACTGCTATACAATCCTAAAGCCTCCTGCTCCAACTCACCTAGTATATCTGTAAAAACTGACTAGTTAACCGCGCGTACAAAATTGGGCACCCAAGAGTTTAGGAAAAACAAAAAAATAAACTCCGGGTCAGTCATGGGACTAGTGTGAGTAAACAAATTTAAAACAGTTTGAGAAAATAATCGATATCTCATAAGACCATGCTGTATAACACGGAAAAGGTTTTTCCCTTATGATAATCCAAAACACTTGATTTAACTTTCAAAATCCTCTTGAAAGAACTGATAATCTTTATATCAAAACTCTTTTGATATTATAATAATGTCTATCGATCACAATATAACAATCATCTAGCAGAACTCTTTCATCTCACGTTCCACATACATAATATATAATCAAAAACCGCGGGCGCTTATTGGGTAATGAATTCCAACTGGCAAGGTATGGGACCACCTTCCGACAGTGTATCTCTAGAGATGAATACACCGGGTACAACAAGAACATCTTGTAACCCAGGCTAAACATGACAAATTACTCATTTCGCTTGAGTGTACCGAATGTATTATCAATAACGGTTGGGATCAGAAACCGTTTCCCGAAAGAGACAACATCGAAATAGATTATAGAAGTAAATGGAATTTCTCTAGATCAGGTGACAATAGCTAACCACTTAGCCATGTGACCTACCCGATTTTATACCATTTCATGGTTGCGAGGCTAGAGGCCATCAAGTATAGATCACACCTTTATTCACTTTGAATGCGTCATCGTCATACCCGCCAAATCACAAATTAATTTCCCCAAAAATACCATGGGTATACATCTTAGAGAAACGAATTCGTCTGCCACAAAACGTAAATACGTTTGAAGAGATCAACTTACGCAATCTGTTTAAATATACTCTGTCAGATATTCTTCCATACAGGTCATCCTGGGGCTGGTCAAACCGAAGGTACTATTATGTAAATCCATCTTAGGCAATTTCTACCTAGGATTTACTGAACAGCCCTTGCATAACTCCGACTTCAATTATATTTATCATATTTGATTCGCAACGATAACACCACACGGAGTGGTTTTCAGATAATATATCTGATCCCGGTCTCTCTATATTGACAACGGAAATGGTCAAAACTTTGATAGTCGGTTATTTAACTATCAATTGAAAACATGTGTACAAACAACGGTCGTATTCCCAAATGGAAATCTTACCGATCAATCATCATTTCATTTCCCAATTTCCCATTTATCGTTTCCATAAATTCATAAATTCCTTATTTTCTAAAATTAGAAAATATACGTTATTAACCTTGGAAAACGTTTCCATTTCTGATTCACGCATCAATATCTTCCCACCTCTATCAGTCTCTAACTGTAAACTAGTAAGAGAACTGTAGGATCTAAATTAACCCTAGAGGGGGGGGGGGGGGTGAATAGGGTTAATCACAGAGTTTCACAGAGTAATTAAATAATATCAAACACAAATAATAATCAGAATAAATGCGGAAAATAAATAACACACAGATTTACCCGGCTTCGGCAAAACCCTGCCTACTGTTGCATTCCCCAAGGTTTCTACTAGGAGTTAAAACAATCTCTACGCTTACAATCCCCTGTAAACTCGCGACACTCGCTCCCAACTGTTCTTAACCCTATGCTCAAAACCCTGCACTAGTTTTTATCCCCAAAACCAGATTTCCCCGAATTACAAACCCTGTAATTCGTCTCCCTAGTTTTAGAGACAAACTAGAAAACTCTAAGATGATTACAAATTGAAAACAATAAAAACAAGTTTGAAAACAATTAAAAAAACCCTTAGAATAAAAAACCTAGTTTCTATTTAATTAATAACTCATTTAGTCCGTTCTATAGAAAACTTGGCCGGCCTTCTTTTGATTTGGTTCACACTTCAATTTTCCCGATCTTCTTTGTCTCTTCCAAGAAAAAATATGGCGGCGGCCCCTAGGAAATTAAACTAGGGTTTCTCTTTTTGATTCTTCAATAGAAATAGCGGCGGCTCTATGGTTTAAGAAATTCTTCCCAAATTAATACAATGTCTTCTGGAATTTCTGAAATGATGTAATCTCAGATGAGCTTTACTGATGATCGAATTCAACTAGTGCTTGTCGATTTGATTTTGCCTCTCTCTCTCAGGTGATCGAAAACAAGTAAGATTATTTGTGAATTGATTTCTTTGATTTTCACTTTGAAAAGTTGGGTTGGTTTTCGATACACAACGCCGATAATGATGTGGTGTTTATATAGGATTAAAATCTGATATATATGCTCTGATTTCGTAATGACTCGGTAGTGACATATACGAAATTTTTGGGGTTGAATTCTTCATGTTATTTTGGATATTTCTTTGAGTTTAAAAACTCCGTGTATATTCATACTTCAAAAAATATCTCGAGATTTCTGAATTGGTCCTCTTTCGAAAAATAAATTAATGCTTCGATTTCTGGAATTTATGTCAATACATTAGACACCATTTAAAATGATTTCCCTTTTAAAAAAATATGTCTCGTTCTTGATTTTAATATGCTGCTCTGTCATACTTAGGTTGTAATCTGCTTTGCATCTTGTTTGCATCAATATTGTTCATGCTATTTTGTCATTTCTGGAAACATGTTGTAACTAATAATACTTGTACACTTCATATAGTTGTGTTGCTTACCCATGTGTTTACACCAGCCTTGTGCACTTGTTCACATTAGCTTATTTTATGAACCCAGTCTTGACCATACATATGTATATAAAAATTGAAGTCTGCACTATTCATGTTGTATTGAACTGCTTAGAACTGAATAGGACAAATACTACATTGATCTTGTATGCTGCTTGCACTTGTGTGGACATCTCTGCATTACCATGTCTTGGCTGATATTTCACTTGATTTATGTCGACCTTGAACTGATGTATACATGAGTGTTGTTTATGTGTGTATCCTTTGTAGCTGTGTGACATTGCTTGGTCATTTGGGTTCTTTGCCTGGTTAGTTCATGAACCTTGGCACTTTGGCATTTTGTCGACTTTGTCAAATAGTTCTGCCCTTTTACTCTTTAATACTTTCCACCCTGATTCCTTAGTGCCAATTTGACCTTGCTCATAGTTGTGTTCTTGTTGAATCATCTGCCTTACCATAGCCAAGTTGTACTGAGTCTAACACCATGCCTTAAAAACCGAAGATGTCCCTTGTGTCGTAGTTGAAAACCCATTTGCTTGTGACTGTGACTGCATACATTTACCTTGATCTTGTACGTTGACCATACTATTTCACCACTCTCTAATTATTATGCTCAACTGCTTATGCATGTACATTTGTCTCTTTGAAACTTTGTATTACTGAACCATGCTGCTAGTCTTGTTGTACCATTATGCTATACTTGCATAATCATGTATATTCTTGTCCACTTGCTTTAAAACATTATTACTCCCTTGTTACTTATATTTGTGCTGAACTACTTGTACATTGAGGTACTGTCAAATTCATGGTCTTTGTAGATTTCAGCCTTGACCGTTTTGCTTGCACCATTCCTTTATATTACATAATTTTGAAATACACTTTGCCTGCTGGTCCATGAGTTGATAATGGTCACGACACTTTGTACTCAATCACATGACTTTCACACTTATGTTTTGAGCTGCATTGACCTTTCTCTTTGAATTTCATGTTATTGGCATTTGTTGATATTGAACCACTTTGCTGAGTACACTTGGTTATGTAGTTGCTCCATTCACTAGACTTGCTGTTTTGCCTTCTCGACCAGTTTTCATTGCTGTTTTGATTTGAACCATGTTTGTGCTGTTTTGAAAATTGATTTGATCTCGACCACTTGCACACTGATTTGTACTGAGTCGAGAAGGTCCACATGGCTACTCCTCAGTTGCACATTGATTGGCGAGGCAGTGCACACGTGATTACACGTGTGTACATGCAGCCATCAAACGAGTTTTTCTGTCCCTACATATCAGTCCAAGTCTAGAAAAATGATGAGATACACACCAAAATTCTGAGGTAGATAAAATTTAAAAATAAATTTTTATTTGCTTGTATTTTAAATTATTTTTGTTGTAGTCTACTCTGTGTGTGTGTGTGTTTCTTGTGACGGGTATGACGATAGTACTTAACTGAAGACTGTGAAGGCAGAAGATAGAAGACAAAAGACAGTGAAAAAATATCAGTGTCAATGTATGACAGTGTCTGTAAATATAGTTGTATAGACTGAGTGACAATTTTTTATGAATGAAATGTAGTATATCAAATAGTGGAGTTATAAGTGATGTACTTTTTGAAGTTGAAATAAAACATTTTTATTTTAAATAAAATACAGTGTGATTGTTTAAATTTCTACACAGTTATATTTTATTTAAATAGAAATATTATATTTCTGTCTGTTGTGTAGTATATCAGTGCATTTACAAACACATTCAATAATAAAATATATTTGGTTGTTGTGATCAAACAAAAATCATATAAATGTGTATACAACACTGTTATATACAACAATCTCCCCCTTTTGATGATGACAAACAAATAAAAGATTTTGAATGTGTTTGAACGTGAAATATATTACTCCCCCTATTTGTACGCTCCCCCTACAATTGAACTCCCCCTATATTGTGGAAAAATATGAATGATGAAATCCATTTGACCATTTTCCGTCTAGATATTTAATTTCCAATCTTAAAATATTTTTAAATTAAATATTCATCAATCAAAATCTTGACCATTCTCCCCTTTTTGTTATCATCAAAAGGATAATAGAAATCGAAACAGTGATAAATATAGACTATAAATATAAATTCAAATTAAGAGAGAGAATATATATCGTAAAACCCATTTAATCAAACAGAAATCATAATAATCTTTAAATCAGAAGCAAATTTCACTTTCAGAATGAATGGATTTACGATGAATTTTATAGAATGAGGAGAGTTCAATTGAATATTTAAATACGGATTCAAAGATTTTAAATATGCTCAAAAATGTGTTAAGCACTTTCTAACCACACATAGCCCAAAGGTCTTTTAAATGGGGTTAGTAGTAACTTAACTTTATCCTCTCTAATGAGTTCCATCCATGCACAGCCCAAAGGTCTTTTAAGTGAGAATAGAAGCACATAGAGATTAAGGTAATTCACCCACGCATAACCGCGAGGACTTTTAAATGGGAGTGAATACCAAGGATAAATTATTTATTTATTTATTTATTTATTTTTTTTAATTCCAAGAATAATTATAACTCCCCAAATTAAATAAAACCTTGATGAATGACAGAAATATGGTAGATATAGAGGATGATCGTGAAATAAGCTCTAATTCAAAGATATTATAAAATCTGTCCAATCATCATGAGATTTAAAATAACATCTTCTCTAGTTATGAATTATACCATAGTCACAACTCATCACAAATTCATAAATCTATTAATAATTTTGATGAGTCACAAATGGTTCAAATCAATCAATAATTTCAATTTTTGAATAAATAATTAAAAATAATTTTAAAATTGAAAATATTAATTTCGAAAGGAGTTTTTGAAAATATCAATGCAATTTTGAAAATCAGCTTCAAAAATCAATCAGTAGAATATGAAGTTTTCTAATATTTATAATGCTGATTGTTCCTAGACAATTTTAAAAATGTTTATATATTTAATTCAAATTGTCTATGGAATTTAAAGATATTTAATCACTGATTTTTCAATTTATCGTCTAATCAACAAGATATTCAAACGAATCAAATTTCCTTATCAGAGCAGCACAAGATCATTTTCAAGACAAGAATCACACGTGACATTCTCTGAGAATTTTTAGACAAACACAAGAAACATTCGGCGATCAAATCTAAGATAATTATTTGGGATCAAAAAAAATCTAATTTTTCATAGTGTAGGAAATTCAACAATCTATAATGAATGATTTCAAAATCAACCAAGTAAAAAATAAAGAAAATAAAAGAATTAGAAACTAAAAAGGAAAATAGACTAAAAGGAATAAAAAACGAGCAAGTTTAGAGATCATACCTGACTTACCATAATCAATGTGATCCAATGAATCTTCAACTCTGAATCTATGGCTAAGGAACTCCAAATAACTCGATATATGAATCAATTTGAATTTTATCTCACTTAAGCACAGTTGTTCCTTAGCCTCCCACGGTACCTAAATGTTTATATGATCGAGTGGTCTAACAAAAGTTGTTTTACCACTCTTATCTTCGTTTACACATTTTGGTACCCAAACCCATTTATATAATAATCCATTACTATTCACTAGCGTACTCTTTGGAACCCAAATTTGTTTAGATTTGTTTAAATTTATTTTGTTATTTTTTGGAATCCAAACAGATTTAAATGAATTGTTTTTAAACGAGTTATCAATTTGTTTATGATTTAAAAACCCTTTCAAATTATTAAATTTCAAAAATTCAATTTGATCGTTTTCAAAGCCAATTAAAGGATTTTTAAAATCATTAAAATTTTGTTTTTCAACTTGATCAAATTTAAAACCAAGTCCCTTTTTATTCTAAACAAAAAATTAATTTTTTAACAACATATTCAATGATTTCTCTCCTTTAGAAAATTTAGTCAAAGCTGACTCAAGTCGTTGAACTTTAAATTTAAGATCGCTATTTTCTTTCATTAAATTTGAACAATGATTAATAGCGATTTTCCTCTTTTCAGCATCAGTTTGTTTTAAAATCAAATTTTCGTTTCAAGTGCTTTGATTTTAGAATTGGAATTGGAAATTTCAATTTCAAATTGTTTTCGCTTTTCAAAATCAAGTTTTTCAAATTCTCTAAACTTTTCAATCTCCTTTTCAAAATCATGATTTTCGTTCTTCAAATTCACGTTTTCACTTTTAAGTAACTCAAGATCAGTTTTTAATTTCAAAGAATCGTTACTTAAAAATTGACATTTTTCGCATTCTGAAAACGGTGAATTCTTAACCTTATAAAGTTTTCTTTCTAAACTGTTATTATCTTGAACCAGTTTTGACCTATCAGATTTCAATTTCTTAACTTTTAATTCAAGAGAATCAACAGTTTTCGTGAGATTGTGACACATTAGAATTAATTCTTTAAAGGTGAAATTCGATACCTCACTAGAATCCTCTTCACTACCTTCTGAATCAGATTGAGCCACAAGACACAAATTAGCTTCCTTTTCATCACTTTCAGAAACTTCTTCTCCTTCCTCGTCATCCCATGTAGCAGCAAAAGCCTTCTTCTTCCTTCTGAACTTCTTCCTCTTTTCATTTTTAATTTGTGGGCAAATTGGTTTGATATGTCCGGGTTTCTTGCAATTGTAGCAAAACACTTCATCTTCTGAACTATCTAAACTTTCGGACTTGTCGGTTTTTTAATTCTTCTTTCGTGGTTTGTATTTTCCTTTGGCCCACTTTTTCAAAACCATGGCTAGCTCTTCAGCAGGATTATCATCATTACTTTCAACAGAATTATTTAGAGCGATCGTCTTTTTCTTTGATTCAGAATCCTTTCATTCTTCTCTTGCTTTTAACTCCATCTCATAAGTAATCAGATTTCCGATCAACTCTTCCATGCTTACTTTATTCAGATCTTTTGATTCTTGTATCGCTGTCACCTTAGCTTCAAAATTCATCGGTAGCACTCTCAATATTTTTCTGATCAATTCCACTTCTGTATAGGTTTTGCCAAGAGCTTTTGCATTGTAGACTAGTGATGAGAAGCATCCATACATCTCTTTTATATCTTCGTCTCTTTGCATAGAGAAATTTTCATATTCGTTGCTAAGTAGAGCGAGACGAGATTCCTTCACTTGAGATATACCTTCGTGTGTGACCTCCAACGTATGCTATATTTCCTGTGCTGTCTCACAATGAGAAATTCGATTAAATTCAGTTTTATCAAGAGCACAGATTAAAGCATTCATCGCTTTGGCATTAGTTGAAAATAATTTTTATCATTAGCATCCCACCTGTCTTTTGATTTAGGAATTTCAACACCACTAACAATAACAGTGGGAGATCTATAACCCATTTCAATAATATCCCACACATCATAATCGACTGAACTCAAATAAATTTTCATCCTAGCTTTCCACTATGCATAATATGTTCCATTAAACATTGGTGGCCTAGCTATGGACTGACCCTCAGAAAAAGCGTTACTAGACAGATTCATGACTCTAGAGTTAAAATAAAACAAAAATACCTGCTTTGATTCCACTTGTAGGATCTAAATTAACCCTAGAGGGGGGAGGGGGTGAATAGGGTTAATCACAGATTTTCACAAAGTAATTAAATAACATCAAACACAAATAATAATCAGAATAAATGCGGAAAATAAATAACACACAGATTTACCCAGCTTCGGCAAAACTCTGCTTACTGCTGCATTCCCCAAGGTTTCTACTAGGAGTTAAAAAAATCTCTACGCTTACAATCCCCTGTAAACTTGCGACACTCGCTCCCAACTGTTCTTAACCCTACGCTTGAAACCTTGAACTGGTTTTTATCCCCAAAACCATATTTCCTCGAATTACAAACCCTATTATTCGTCTCCCTAGTTTTAGAGACAAACTAGAAAACTCTAAGATAATTACAAATTGAAAACAATAAAAACAAGTTTGAAAACAATTAAAAACCCCTTAGAATAAAAAACCTAGTTTCTATTTAATTAATAACTCCTTTAGTCCCTTTTATAGAAAAACTTGGCCGGCCATCTTTTGATTTGGTTCACACTTCATTTTTCCCGATCTTCTTTGTATCTTCCGAGAAAAAATATGGCGACGGCTCCTAGGAAATTAAACTAGGGTTTCTCTTTTTGATTCTTTAATAGAAATAGCGATGGCTCTAGGGTTTAAGAAATTCTTCCCAAATCAATACGATGTCTTCTGGAATTTCTGAAATGATGTAATCTCAGATGAGCTTTACTGATGATCGAATTCAACTAGTGCTTGTCGATTTGATTTTGCCTCTCTCTCTCTCTCAGGTGATCGAAAACAAGTAAGATTATTTGTGAATTGATTTCTTCGATTTTCACTTTGAAAAGTTGGGTTGGTTTTTGATACACAACGCCGATGATGATGTGGTGTTTATATAGGATTAAAATCCGATATATTTGCTCTGATTTCGTAATGACTCGGTAGTGATATATACGAAATTTTTGGGCTTGAATTCTTCATGATATTTTGGATATTTCTTTGAGTTTAAAAACTCCGTGTATATTCATACTTCAAAAAATATCCCAAGATTTCTGAATTGGTCCTCTTTCGAAAAATAAATTAATCCTTGGATTTTTGGAATTTATGTCAATACATTCGACACCATTAAAAATGATTTCCCTTTTTAAAAAAATCTGTCTCGTTCTTGATTTTAATATGCTGCTCTGTCATACTTAGGTTGTAATCTGCTTTGCACCTTGTTTGCATCAATATTGTTCATGCTATTTTGCCATTTCTGGAAACATGTTGTAACTAATCATACTTGTACACTTCATATAGTTGTGTTGCTTACCCACGTGTTTACTCCAGCCTTGTGCACTTGTTCACATTAGCTTGTTTTATGAATATGTATATAGAAATTGAAGTCTGCACTATTCATGTTGTATTGAACTGCTTAGAACTGAATAGGACAAATACTACATTGATCTTTTATGTTGCTTGCACTTGTGTGGACATCTCTGCATTACCATGTCTTCGCTGATATTTCACTTGATTTATGTCGACCTTGAACTTATGTATACATGAGTGTTGTTTGTGTGTATATCCTTTGTAGCTGTGTGACATTGCTTGGTCATTTGTGTTCTTTGCCTGGTTAGTTCGTGAACCTTGGCACTTTGGCATTTTGTCGACTTTGTCAAATAGTTCTGCCCTTTTACTCTTTAATACTTTCCACCCTGATTCCTTAGTGCTAATTTGACCTTGCTTATAGTTGTGTTCATGCTGAATCATCTGCCTTACCATAGGCAAGTTGTACTGAGTTTAACACCATGCCTTAAAAATCAAAGTTGTCCCTTGTGTCGTAGTTGAAAACCCATTTGCTTGTGACTGCATACATTTACCTTGATCTTGTACGTTGACAATACTATTTCACCGCTCTCTAATTATTATGCTCAACTGCTTATGCATGTATATTTGTCTCTTTGAAACTTTGTATTACTAAACCATGCTGCTAGTCTTGTTGTACCATTATGCTATACTTGCATAATCATGTATACTCTTGTCCACTTGCTTTAAAACCTTATTACTCCCTTGTTACTTATATTTATGCTGAACTACTTGTACATTGAGGTACTGTCAAATTCATGGCCTTTGTAGATTTCAGCCTTGACCATTTTGCTTGCACCATTCCTTTATATTACATAATTTTGAAATACACTTTGCTTGCTGGTCCATGAGTTGATAATGGTCACGACACTTTGTACTCAATTACATGACTTTCACACTTGTGTTTTGAGCTGCATTGACCTTTGTCTTTGAATTTCATGTTATTGGCATTTGTTGATATTGAACCACTTTGCTGAGTACACTTGGTTATGTAGTTGCTCCATTCACTAGACTTGCTGTTTTGCCTTCTCGACCAGTTTTCATTGATGTTTTGATTTGAACCATGTTTGTGCTGTTTTGAAAATTGATTTGATCTCGACCACTTGCACAATGATTTGTACCGAGTCGAGAAGGTCCACGTGGCTACTCCTCAGTTGCACACTGATTGGCGAGGTAGTGCACACGTGAATACACGTGTGTACCTGCAGCCATCAGATGAGTTTTTCTGTCCCTACATATCAGTTCAAGTCTAGAAAAATGATGAGATACACACCAAAATTCTGAGGCAGATAAAATTTAAAAATAAATTTTTATTTGCTTGTATTTAAATTATTTTTGTTGCAGTCTATTGTGTGTGTGCTTCTTGTGACAGGTATGACGATTGTACTTAATTGAAGACTGTGAAGGCAGAAGATAGAAGACAAAGGATAGTGAAAAAATATCAGTGTCAATGTATGACAGTGTCTGTAAATATAGTTGTATAGAGTGAGTGACAATTTTGTATGAATGAAATGTAGTATATCAAATAGTGGAGTTATAAGAGATGTACTTTTTGAAGTTGAAATAAAAAAATTTTATATAAATAAAATACTGCATGATTGTTTAAATTTCTGCACAGTTATATTTTATTTAAATAGAAATATTATATTCCTGTCTGTTGTGTAGTATATCAGTGCATTTACAAACACATTTAATAATAAAGTATATTTGGTTGTTATCATCAAACAAAAATCATATAAATGTGTATACAACACTGTTATATACAACAAGAACAACTTCCCAAATATAAACCCCAGAGGCCGAAACAACCATCAGATCGATACCCAGAAAGCCATTCAACCCAACTAATTTCTAGTCAGTTTCTAATTTCAGTAATTCCGTTTAAATTCCTAATTCAAACCCCAAATTCTTTTATAATATTTTATTTGCAAAATATTTTCTTTAATATAATTTTTCACATAGAATGTGAATAACATGTCTATATATAATCAAACAGTTTGATTTCGTATTTAAAAACAATATCTCAAACCCAAATTCTATTTATATTTTTATTTGCAAAATTATTCATACAAATCTCCTTTTTATTTCTAACAATTAAATCTCATTTATAATTCCCTTCATATAATCCTATTTATTCTATATAAATCCTTTTATATAATTCTACTTATATTTTATATAAATCCTTTTATATAATTTAATTTATTCTATATAAATCCTTTTATATAATACTATTTATTCTATATAAATCCTTTTTATATAATTCTATTTATTCTATATAAATCTTTTTATATAATTCTATTTATTCTAAATAAAATTATTTCATTTTCAATATTCACTTTGAAAATTTCCTTTTATACATTCCAGTAATTCATGTGGTATTTAAAATACCAAATAACATGACCAGTGTCATCATAATCAATCACTGATTATATACAACATCATATATCACAATATATAAAAACAAACGGTATTGTAAATATTGAGGAATCCAATTGGATCCCTCCAACCTGTTTCCCTGCATCATAGATGTTAAATAATATGAATAACCTCGATTTCATTTCAATATGAAATATTCCGATAAACAAAATCAATATTTGATTAACGATTTATATATATATATATATATCGTTATCTATAATTTCAATCACTAAATCAGCAATTCAACCAAACAATCATCACATAGCAATCAATCATCATTTATCAATACTAGATTATATTTATAAAAATATAAACTGTATACAGTTAGTGAGATTTACTCACATTGGAGGATTTATCGTTAAATAACGATAAAATGTCTTTGATTCAGATTAGACAATTTATTTTGCTATAAATTGTGATGAGCTCCAATTCACTTCCAATCAGTTCCATTCAATAGCCACCATTAATACGACCCCAACGGATTTTTATTTGCGAAATTTGGGCAACGTATGACAAAGTTATGTATTATAAAAGTTATAACCAATTTAAATGTCATTAAATTAATTAATTCATTATTATCTTAACTTTACTTAAAACTTTACGTTAAAACATGCTCATCCATTTTTTCTACACCGAACCAAAAATTTCGCTCCAGCTTATTTCACCATTTTCGATCACTTTGATCCCTTCTTCCTCCATCTTCATTTCATGATTTCGAAAACTACAAACACCGGCTTCTTACCCATTTAAAAGTCTTCTGACCCATCCTCATCACCATGGACCCGAACCTCCTACCATGTACGCGTTTCCAGTCATAAACCCACGGTAACGATATTGTCACCGAACTCCTTGATCGCCAAATAAATCCCAAAATTTCCCAAGGCAATTTGAACGATCCCACACATACACTGTAATACTTAAATCAGCAATCGGTTCTTCCTTCTTTCTCAATACCAAAAAATCTGTCGCTCTAGAAAACAACTCCATTCCCGATATTCCTATCCCCCGTCGCTCCCTCCATAAACCACCAAACTCAACACGAACTCCACTGATAAACTCCCCTTCGTTTTCTCCTTCCAACCCACCCGTACATGCTCAACTCGAACTCCATCATCTAGAACGAGATTTCAGGATCTTCACGCCAGATGTTCAAGGAGACATCGACACTTTTTATTATGCAAAAATCCAACAAAAACCTAGATGAACCTATTCGATCTCCTGATTCCAAAAGTGACGGCGAAAAAAAGCATCATCGCTCAAATCTCCAAATGAGCGTAACCCTAGCTCGACGACAAGTTTTCAACAAACCAATGGATGTTCGAACCTATTTAAAAAGGGTATAGACTTGAAGGAGATCCCACCAGGATTGCAAAAATATTGGTTTTATGATTTATTGGGATTTATTGGAATTTCTATGATTTTGTATTGATTTCCAAACTTTGATTTTACTGTTTGAATTGCTTTCGGTGGTGGCTGCGCATTTTGACCAGAGAGAAAGGCACGTTAGGGTTTAGGAAAATTTAGAGATATATATAGGAAAAAAATATATTTTGTTATTAACTATTTTATTGATTTTTAATCTCTCGCTGTTTGTATTCATCCATTTAAAATTCGTATGCTCACATAATATATCCAATTTTGATGAAAATGTATATGCAAGTTCTGTTTGACATTACGGACCCAACGAAACTTGTTTCATCGAATTCCGAGTACGTTTGCTCACACAACATATTTTTAAAGTCAAATTATTGACTGTTTTTCACATTAAAATCTCATACGGCCACATACTGACTCCAGAAATCACGAAAATCGAAATCCAACAATAATTTTATATTTTGGAACCAACGAAATTAATTTCATTGAAAATGGAGTTTGTTTGCAAAAATGGCTATTTTCTAAGCCTCTAAATAAATCAATTAAATATTAATATATTTAAAATAATTAAATTAATATTATCATATATAATTTATAAAGGAATTCCATAATGACTTTTCGAAAATTTGATTTGGACACAACTCACAATCTACATGACGAAATCTCGAGTTTTCTTTTGCATTAGAAAAATACAATTTACCAGCTTCGAACGTTTCTTGTTTCACAACAATCCGATTTAAAACAGACTCTATATATTCGTTTATAGTTCGAATCGCCAAATTATGAACTGCCGCGCCATTTCGAGCTCAATTATAATCATATTATAATTTATATGTTCATCTGACATTTATAAATAGATTCGTTAATATAATTCAATTCTAAACTGAATTGATTATTTCGAAAATAAATATATTATTCTATTATTTATATTAATTAAATATTCAATATTATTTAATTAAACAACCTATTTAAATAATTAAATAAATTAACTATTATACCGTAAAAATACGGGACATTATATTCTTCCTCCCTTAAAATAATTTCATCCTCGAAATTGCTAATGTAAAAAACAAACCCTACTAACTAGGTAAAAATTATTTGTTTATTTTGTAACTGTTTTAACTAAACCAATTTGATTTCAGTTAAATTATTAGTTTATTCCTATCAACTAAAAATTTCAAAAATCCTGAGAATTTTCTAACACCTTAAATTTTCGAAATTTTTTGCCAGCACCTCCTTTGTACTGGTCAATCGGTACAACTACAACTCGCCTCTCTAGGCCTTCTCCAATTCAAAAGAAAATCAAACAGCTAAGTGGCTTGCGAATTCGGCTAATTAGAACTCATACCCATATAAATATAAACTTGTACCTTTTTGTCGGGCATATCATTATATCTGCTACCAATTCAACATGTACCAATATCATTCCAATCAAATCCAATCAGTTCATCCTCAAAACCAAATCACTCACTTATCCAAGCTGAATTATATTTCAAACTCAAGTTCCATCCTCGATTCCAAGCTCTTAGCTTACCCCAACCAATATCATTTCGAATTCCTATCTCATAAATCCAACGTCTCGATATCATTCTAGTCCAATTTAATTCAATTACCACTTAACTGAATTTAACTCAATTTCAATTTGTTTTTCACAAATTTCTATTTAATCTATTTTAATTTCTAACTATCTCTACCTGGGAGTTTTTAAATAGCTTAGTCTTTAAAACCAAATATCACTTTTCAAACTCCAATAACTTGTTCTCAAAACAATTCAAAACAAAATCCTTGGTAGTATTCCATCACTTAGAACTCGAAAATGAACACCGATGATGTCCGGATCATCACCAGAGTTATTTTCCAGCGATCGAAGTGAGTTCAATTCTATATCATTTCAAAACTCAATCTTAAACATTTCCATTTTTAAATCTATTTCAAAATATTATTCACAATGCTTGTAAACAGTTTAAAATCTCCCAAGATTTTAAAATTCTCATATACTTAATCCAAATCCATTTACAAACACTTCTCCCACTTTTACAAATTTTAATTCCGATTCTGATTCAAATTCAAATTTAATCCATTTGATTTCATATATTACACGATCAAAATGAATTCTTATTAGTTATTTATAATCATTTCAGTTATAACCTTATTCGATTATAATAATGACCAACACATTAACTATACTACAGTAATTTCAATATAATTTCTATCTTTATATCAAAATATCTTTTGGGCAAAATTATTTCATTTACCCTCTTTTCAAAATATACTGTGTCGGTTCATTGTATTCGAGTGTTTAGAAACTCCTACAAATATAGTGGATCAAACTGATCGACCAGAACTCATAAACAACTCAGCTAATAAATCTCCACAGTATAAAACATTTTTTTATAAAATCTACAAATACGTTCACTCGTATACATACACTCAAACTTAATCTAGGGTCTTACTAACCCTATCTCTACTGAGTCACGCCATAGAGCCAAGGTAATTACTTAACCTTCAGCTCTGATACCACTATAACGACCCAGGAATTTGCGACCTTGGTAATCAACATAAACTCAATGTCGACTATCCAAGCATCGGAAATACCAGATAGTTAATAGAAAGAAGTTAAAGGGTGAGAATAGATAAGATTGAAAATTAGAATAGAAGAAAGAGTGGAACAACCACATAATTAGAGTAACACGAATCTCACAGTGGAACGAATAAAATATACTATATAACATAACTTTGAAATACAAATCTGTATTTGAATATACATACCATCTTCAAAATATAGCACTTATAACACTGCGGGAATAAACAACTGCTATATAATCCTCAAGCCTCCTGCTCCAACTCTCCAAGTATATCTGTAAAAACCTGAGTACTTGATTGCCCGTACAAAATTGGGCACCCAAGAGTTTAGAGAAAACAAAACGAAATAAAATCCGGGTCAGTCATGGGACTGGTGTGAGTAAACAAATTTAAAACAGTTTGAGAAAATAATCGATATCTCATAAGCCACGCCGTATAACACATAACGGGTTTTTCCCTTATGAGAATCCAAAACACTTGATTTAACTTTCAAAATCCTTTTGAAATAACTGATAATCTTTATATCAAAACTCTTTTGATATTATAATAATGTCTATCGATCACAATATAATAATCATCTAATAGAACGCTTTCATCTCACGTTCCACATACATAATATATAATCAAAAACTGCGGGCGCTTATTGGGTAATGAATTCCAATGGGCAAGGTATGGGACCACCTTCCGACAGTGTATCTCTAGAGAGGAATACACCGGATTCAACAAGAACATCTTGTAACCTAGGCTAAACATGACCGGTCACTCATTTTGCTTGAGTGTACCGAATGTGTTATCACCAACGGTTAGGATCAGCAACCGTTTCTCGAAAGGAATATCATCGAAATAGATTATAGAAGTAGATAGAATTTCTCTAGATCAGGTGACAATACACCCTAATTGGTAACTAACCACTTAGCCATGCGACCTACCCGATTTTATACCATTTCCAAGTTGTGAGGCTAGAGGCCATAACGTATAGATCACACCTTTATTCACTTTGAATGCAACATCGTCATACCCGCCAAATCACAAATTAATTTCCCTAAAAATACCACGGGTACACAGCTAAGAGAAATGAATTCCTTCGCCACCAAACGTAAATACGTTTGAAGAGATCAACTTGCACGATCTGTTTAAATATACTCTGTTAGACATTCTTCCATACAGGTCGTCCTGGGGCTGGACAAACTGAAGGTACTATTCTGTAAATCCATCCTAGGCAATTTCTACCTAAGATTTACTGAACAACCCTTGCATAACTACATCTTTAATTATCTTCATCATATTTGATTCGCAACGCTAATGCCATACGGAGTGGTTTTCAGATAATATATCTGATCCTGGTCTCTCCATATTGACAACGGAAATGGTCAAAACTATGCTAGTCGGTTATTTAACTATCAAAGGAAAACATGTGTACAAACAACGGTTGTATTCCCAAACGGAAATCTTACCGATCAATCATCATTTCATTTCCCAATTTCTCATTTATCGTTTCTATATATTCATAAATTCCTTATTTTCTAAAATTAGAAGATATCGTTATTAACCTTGGAAAACATTTCCATTTCTGATTCACGCATCAATATCTTCCCACCTCTATCAGTCTCTAAGTGTAAACTAGTAAGAGAACAACTTCCCAATTATAAACCCCGAAGGCCAAAACCAACATCAGATCGATACCCAGAAAGCCATTCAGCTCAACTAATTTCCAGTCAGTTTCTAATTTTAGTAATTCCATAAAAATTCCTAATTCAAACCCCAAATTCCTTTATAATATTTTATTTGCAAAATATTTACTGTAATCTAATTTTTCATATAGAATGTGAATAACATGTCTATATATAATCAAACAGTATGATTTCGTATTTAAAAACAATATCTCAAACCCAAATTCTATTTATATTTTTATTTGCAGAATTATTCATACAAATCTACTTTTTATTTCTAACACTTAAATCTCATTTATAATTCCCTTTATACAATTCAATTTATTCTATACAAACCCTTTTATATAACTCTATTTATATTTTATATAAATTCTTTTATATAATTCTATTTATTTTATATAAATCCTTTTATATAATTCTATTTATTCTATATAAATCCTGTATATAATTCTATTTATTTTGTATAAATCCTTTTATATAATTCTATTTATTCAATATAAATCCTTTTATATATTTCTATTTATTCTATGTAAATCATTTTATATAATTCTATTTATTCTATGTTAATCCTTTTATATAATTCTATTTATTCTATATAAAAATATTTCATTTTCAATATTCACTTTGAAAATTTCCTTTTATACATTCCAGTAATTCATATGGTATTTAAAATACCAAATAACATGACAAGTGTCATCATAATCAATCACAGATTATATATCACATCATATATCACAATATATGAAAACAAACAGTATTATAAATATTGAGGAATCCAGTATCCCTCCAACCTGTTTCCCTACATCACAGATGTTAAACAATATAAATAACATTTATTTCATTTCAATATGAAATATTCTGATGAACAGAATCAATATTTGATTAACGATTTATATATATATATATCGTTATTTATAATTTCAATCACTAAATCAGCAATTCAACTAAACAATCATCACACAGCAATCAATCATCATTTATCAATACTAGATTATATTTATAAAAATATAAACTGTACAGAGTTAGTGAATTTACTTACATTGGACGATTTATCATTAAATAAAGATAAATTGTCTTTGATTCAGATCAAACAATTTATTTCACTATAAATTGTGACGAGCTCCAATTCACTTCCAATCAGTTCCATTGTGTAGCCTCCATTAATACGACCCCAACGGATCTTTATTTGCGAAATTCTGGCAACATATGACAAGGTTATGTATTTTAAAAATTATAACCAATTTAAGTGTCATTAAATTTATTAACTATTATCTTAACCTTACTTAACACTTTACATTAAAAGCATTCTCATTCTTCTCTTCTACACCGGACCAAAAATTTCACTCCAGCTTATTTCACCATTTCCGATCACTTTGTTCCCTTCTTCCTCCTCCTTCATTTCATGATTTCGAAAACTAGAAACACCGGCTTCTTACCCATTTTAAAGTCTTCTGACCCATCCTCATCACCATGGACCCTTTGACGACCCCAAACCCTGTACTGACGGTGGCAAGGGTAATCTTTGGAATATAACACAAAAGCAGATAACAACAGAACATAATTAAATAAATACACCAGATAAAGAACAAATAGTACACTGGATAAACATAATCATCAGAGTTACACAGTATACATGATCTTACTTAGTACAAATACAGTTCAGATATACATATATGTCTACAGCGGAAAAACAAACATAATGTACAATAGGAGCTGAAAAGCATAAAAAGAGATAAATGAAGAATCCATCTTCAGCTCCAGCTATTCGGAAAAAGCCAGCTAAGACCTGAATACAAGGCTGCCCATGTAGAAAAAGGGGCACCCGAGTTTGAAAGTGAAACAAACTACGAGTCAATCATGGGACTGGTATGAGAAATCTACTCAACACCTTTACAATATGGCCAATATCAGGACCACGCCACTTTCGTGGAACGGGTTTACTCCATTGGATTGCCAGTGCTTTAAAACAAATCATTCTTTTAAACATCGCAATGCTTTTTGTAAAAATGAAGCCATTATAAGACTCAGTTCCCATCACACAATGCAACGCAAACCGGAGGATAGAGTTTTTACCTTATAATGGCCAAAATATGCTTGATACGAATAAAACAAAAGAATTTCATATTATTGCAAGTGTTTATATGTTTCAAAAGCCATTTCAAATCATAAGTATCAATCATAGACGGCATTAATGCCCCATACCATTATGTCGCCATATATAGGTATACTATCAAAACCGCACAATCACGTATTTGGAAATTGGATTTCCGTCATGAACCAAGGCAAAAGATAGTCCTTACCGAATTCGAGACTGCCTATCCCGAGCCTAAGGATCAGAACGCATCAACCCTTTGGATCGTTAGGGCCGGTCCACCGATGTGGATTATTATGCCTGAACATTACGTTTACCCACCCTTTGGGGCGTAAATGAGCCAACGAATGACTCCAACGGTCCCGGATCGACCGATATAACCGAGGCGCCTCGCAACAGCAACAACCACATAAGTCAAACTCGTCAGGGCGTGTAAAACCAATGACGCCACTTCTAGCTAGGAAGAAACGCAGGCCCTCCCTGATGTCCTCTCCCGTTTCTGGTTCATACCGGGGTGTGAGGCTTGCGAATTCACGTTATACACAAAGCTACGCCATACAGGCGGTGCTTTGATCATCACCACAAGACTTTGCTTTTCAACAGAAGCCCTGATCACTGCATCTTAGCATGCCACACAGGCAATTCACACCGTGCAACTGATGGCTATCAATCACACAGAATAAATTCCAATGTCAGACACACTGTCCATTTGCAAGTCCGTTCTGGGTCTGAACGAAACCGGAGGCACTATATACCTCACAAACCCATCGATCACCACGTACGTCTGGATGATCACCACTCATTATCCATATTTCGGGATGCCTCCCAATTAGGACCTCGGTTACCATCCAAACGAGGTGAAGATCTCCGGTCTTCGACCACCGTCTTTATCTTCGATTTCTTATCGTCAATTCAGTTATTCAGAATGGAATAAACCCGGTCTTTCTGAGCAACCCGCGTATATGATAAACAAGTGCAACACAAATTCACATACGCATCATTTCAATTCATTAGTCGCTAACCGTAAATCGGTAAGAGAACGATTTCCCGAATATTAACCCCGAAGGCCGAAACCAACATCAGATCAACACCCAGGAAACCATTCGACTTAGCCAACCTTAAGTTAGTTTCTAAATTTCACGTCCATATCGTTTATAATATTTTATAATGATTTATCGCTATTTTTATTTATTTTAAAATAGCCAATTTATTCAAAACGACGCTTCGGGCCATAACGCGACTGTGGCGCTGTTTTTCTTCAGATTTGATTTACACATATCTGAAAATCTAACCGTTGGATCTTCACAAAATTTACATCATTAGAAAGATCTTTTCAAAACGAATCCAATGGTTCCAATTTCGGGAAAATCCGACGGTCGAATCTCCCAGTATAATCGTTTGAAGTTTCGATTTCAAAATACGAGCTGCAGCGTCGTTATTCGATTAAATATAATTATATTTATATATATATATAAATATAATCAATTCTGGCGCTGTTTTTCATCAGATTTGAATTAAACATTCTAGACAATCCAACCACTGGATTTTTACAAAGTTGGTGCCGTTGGAAAGATATTTCCAAAGCGAACCCAACGGTTGCGGTTTCGGGAAAATCCGATGGTCGGATCTCCCGTACTAATCGTTTGAAATCACGGTTTCAAAATACGAACTGCAGCTTCGTTATTCGATATATTTCAATTCTATTTATATATATACATATATATATATATATATATATATATATATATATATATATATATATCGATTCTTCGATTTCAAAACTATATGAATTTCATACTTTTGATAAAAAATGATATTTTTATCCAACTGTTTTCTATTTCAACACTTCATTATTTTTAAAAATTCATGTATATACTAAAAATGTGATTTTTAATGTAAAACAATTTATTTCAAAACTCGACTATTTTATATAGTTAATACAGGTGATAAAAATTGGATTTTTATTATAAAACAATTTCTTTCAAAACAAGATTATTTTATATAGTTCATATCGATGATAAAAATTGGATTTTTATTATAAAACAATTTCTTTCAAAACAAGATTATTTTATATAGTTCATATCGATGATAAAAATTGGATTTTTATTATAAAACAATTTCTTTCAAAATATGAATACCATTCAACACGTGAATTTCAATTCAACGAATGAATTTCGATTCAACATATGAAGGCTTTCTATAGTTTATATATATAGATAAAAAGGTGATTTTTATATTTAAAAACACGAATACCATTCAACACATGAATTCTATTCAACGAATGAATATCGATTCAACACATGAAGGTTTTCTATAGTTTATATAATTAGATAAAAAGGTGATTTTTATATTTAAAAACACGAATACCATTCAACACATGAATTCTATTCAATGAATGAATTTCAATTCAACACATGAAGGTTTTCTATAGTTTATATATATCGATAAAAAGGTGATTTTTATATTTAAAACACGAATACCATTCAACACATGAATTCTATTCAACGAATGAATTTCAATTCAACACATGAAGGTTTTCTATTCAACAGACAAATATAGTTTCAATACAGGAAAATAATTCTAACACAAGATTATTATTCAAAATTTCGGCAGCATAATGGCAGGGTAGTTAAAAGCGGGACCGTCCCTAGTACAGCTCCTTGCTCTACCTTAAAGCCTCGCAGCTTTTGACAATGGGGAATCATGCATCTAGTTCGCACGCAGGCGGCATGTATATTTTTTTCATTTCCACAAACTAATCCTATGTGGATTCAACCAAATATTTCTCAACCATAAACGGGTATTTTTCAACCACAATCAATCAATTTCAACCACAAATAATTCCAATCAACCATTCGCTATCAATCAATTTTCACACCAATCACAACCAATAAATATCGTCCATGGTTTGTGGACGAGGGGCGTACATATATATATATATATATATATATATATATCATTTCACTTCTATTTCAACATATTTATAATTTTTACAACGCATATATAACTTATACATCGAACGTACAACTTATACAATGCTTATACATGAGGTGTACAACGCTTATATAACCCATACATCGACTATATAATTTATACATCGTCGTTTTCCATATCGTTTATAAATAAAAAATCTCACATTGGGTTCTACTCCACCAAAAATAGCAGAAGGCTCAGAAAAATAAGCGGTCTCTTCTAGAATGTAGAAGACGTCCTCACGAGTACACTACCTCTGGTTTCACTGAATTTCGTCAAGAAACGAAAAAGATATGATTTTTACAAGTTTGCAACACTTAAAAGTGTAAAAATCAGTTCAAAGTAAATTAGCCGTATACCTGTTCAAAACTAGGTTTAAGGTTTTCGGCGAATCCTTGAAGCGAGGTGGCAATCGGGCTACGCCACGCGAAAGAGCTTCGAGAGGCACACCAGGGGTGGTGGTCACAGCCTGTTCGGTGGTCGAAGGAACTCGTGGCGGCGCTGGGAATGTCTGAACTTCCCGGAGGTGCTGCTCTCGATACAGGCGACGAGGGAGGCTGGGGTTGGTCTTGATTTGAAGAGGGAGGAGAGCCGCTTCATTTTCGGGTGGTGGCGCGGCCTATCGTGGAGCGAGGCAGCGGAAAAATGATCGGGAAGATCTGAACTGGTTTCCGCCGACGATCGTATACGGGAGAGAGAGAGCGCGTTTTTTTATTTTTTAATTTAATGAATGGAATTTTTCTATTGGTCGATATATATATATTTATTCAAAAATTGGAGTTTTCTTAAACGAACTCGAAATCAAACCCAATGACTATCGTCCCTAGCATTTTACCCCCATTCCGAACACAATGGGATATGTTTCGTAGGCCCATTCGACTGTTTCAGTCAGTTTTCCTTCAAATTAAAATATAAAACATTCAATATTTGATTTGAACGTATATTTCAATTTGCCTGGGCCACAAACTGATTCGAAAAATTCCAGAAAAATAAATCTAGCTATGTTTTGACGATACGGTCCCAACAAAACTAGTTTCGTCGAATTCTGAGACCGTTTGCAAAATGGCTCATTTCTGGTCGATCCAATTTAACTATAATTGACCAAAACACGTTTTCCTTTGCCACGCTCACATACTAGCTTCAAAAATTATGAAATTTGAAACCTAGAAATAACTTCACATCCCGGATCCAACAAAATTGGTTTCGTCGAATTCCGAGGTCGTTTGCAAAATGGACAATTTCACGGGCTATATAAATTCCATAGCGACCTTTCTGAAAATTCATTTGGCCATAACTTTTGCTTTCCGCTATGAAACTTCAGTTTTTCAGATTTGTTAGAAAGGTATTCACTAACAGATTTAAATATTTTTGGTTTCACTCAAATCTGTTTTGTTTTTCACCCGGTACAGTCAGTTAAAATTTGAATTCAAATTTTGAAACTACCGCGCCATTTCAGGCCTTGTTTATAATTAGAATTAATTATATTCGTTTTCAAACATCGATTCAAACTCAGTTTTCATTGCTATTATTTAAAATATTTATTTTAAATATTTAAAATCTACTATTTTAGCCAAATAAAATTTTTTAAATTAGTTCAGATTTTCCGGGTCGTTACAATCTCCCCCACTTAAAACTTTTCGTCCCCGAAATGGAACAAAGTTGAAAGTGGTTTGATTAATCAACTCTACGTTCAATTTGACTTCCATCCTCCAACTTTTCAGTTTTTGAGAATTTTCAAATTCTCCAAAAATTTGGCTAACACCCGGAATTTTCGAAAAAAATTCGCCATAACCTCCTTTGTACGGGGAGAGGTTTGGAAATTTATTGGGCCGTATTAGGTACCCAATAAATCCTATAAAGCGTACACATATTTATAGTGATATAATCTGGTGTTTACAAGGGAGCGTGTATAGATAATAACTCCTGAGAATAAATTCTCGTCACCCTATCAAAGCCTGAAGGAGTGTGTACTTTAATTGCTCCAGAGGATAAATCCTCGTCACCTCGTCCCGTGTGGGAAATAAATAGTCCATGTGCCATATCTAATGACTAGAGAGACGTGATTATTGTCAACTCTAGACCCGTGTGGGGTTTTAATTAATCTGGAAATTTATCGTTATATTTTAAATAGTCCATATCAGTCATCAGTTCAACCTGTAAAATATAGTCATCGCCATACAAGCCTCTCGCTCGTATGGTAAATCTTCTACCTCGTCACACAAGCTCCAAATGCTTATGTGGTATATGATGAAGTATGCCTATCTTCCAGAATATGCCATGCAGTGTAGTTCAAAATTAATTGTTACTATCCTATGGCGATGTTTATTATTTCACACAGAACAACCAGCACTCCGCATCCAATGGCATTCACAGGAGTTGATATAATAATATTTCGCATCCAACTCATTAAGGTTTACCTATTTGTCGGGCACGCAAATAATTTCTTTACTCAACAGCTATCCATTTACCTGTTCAAACATATATAATGCACAAGTATATATTTCCATCTATTTTCTAATCAGTTCAATGTGTGATTTAAATGAATAAATTCTACCATTATTCTCTTATTAATTAAATTAACTATCGTTTTAATAATTTAATTAATCCAACTTACTATCACTCAATGCAAACAACAAGCAATTGGTTTTTAACCTTTCAAAAATATACTAATCAATTCATATATTCCTTTACTTTTCAAATATATATCTTTTATATATTCAAAAATTATATTTCTAAAACCAAACTATATATATAATCACAAATACGTTATAAAAAACATATTACCCTCGACTCATTCTGAGGCACTTCTGAACCCATCTCTAACGAGTTGTTCTGATTCTGCTGTACTCCTACCAGCATATTGCAGATCCTATCTGTACTGAGTTACTCATCCTAGAACACTACTGGTTCTATCTCTGACGAGTTCGTTGATATGTTATATCCCAGAACTAAGCTTAACCAAAGCTCTGATACCACGTTGTGTCGACCCCAAACCCCGTACTGACGGTGGCAAGGGTAATCTTTGGAATATAACACATAAACAGATAACAGCAGAACATAATTAAATAAATACATCAGATAATGAACAAATAGTACACTGGATAAACATAATCATCAGAATTACACAGTATACAGGATCTTACTTAGTACAAATACAGTTCAGCTATACATATATGTTTACAGCGGAAAAACAAACATAATGTACAATAGGAGCTGAACAGCGTAAAAAGAGATAAATGAAGAATCCATCTTCAGGTCCAGCTATCTGGAAAAAGCCAGCTAAAACCTAAATACAAGGCTGCCCGTGTAGAAAAAGGGGCACCCGAGTTTGAAAGTGAAACAAACTACGAGTCAGTCATGGGACTGGTATGAGAAATCTACTCAACACCTTTACAATATGGCCAATCTCAGGACCACGCCACTTTCGTGGAACGGGTTTACTCCATTGGATTGCCAGTGCTTTAAAACAAATCATTCTTTTAAACATCGCAATGCTTTTTATAAAAATGAAGCCATTATAAGACTCAGTTCCGATCACACAATGCAACGCAAACCGGAGGATAGAGTTTTTACCTTATAATGGCCAAAATATGCTTGATACGAATAAAACAAAAGAATATCATATTATTGCTAGTGTTTATATGTTTCAAAAGCCATTTCAAATCATAAGTATCAATCATAGACGGCATTAATGCCCCATACCAATATGTCGCCATATATAGGTATACAATCAAAACCGCACAGTCACGTATTTGGAAATTGGATTTCCGTCATGAACCAAGGCAAAAGATAGTCCATACCGAATTCGAGACTGCCTAGCCCGAGCCTCAAGATCAGAATGCATCAACCCTTTGGATCGTCACGGCTGGTCCACCGATGTGGATTATTATGCCTGAACACTACGTTTCCCCGCCCTTAGGGGCGTAAATGAGCCAACGAATGAATCCATCGGTCCCGGATCGACCGATATAACCGAGGCGCCTCGCAATAGCAACAACCACATAAGTCAAACTCATCAGGGCGTGTAAAACCACTGACGCCACTTCTAGCTAGGAAGAAACGCAGGCATTCCCTGATGTCCTCTCCCGTTTCTGATTCATACCGGGGTGTGAGGCTCGCGAATACACGTTATACACAAAGCTACGCCACACAGGCGGTGCTTTGATCATCACCACAAGACTTTGCTTTTCAACAGAAGCCCTGGTCACTGCATCTTAGCATGCCACACAGGCAATTCACACCGTGCAACTAATGGCTATCAATCACACAGAATAAATTCCAATGTCAGACACACTTTCCATTTGCAAGTCCGTTCTGGGTCTGAACGAAACCGGAGGCACTATATACCTCACAAACCCATCGATCACCACGTACATCTGGACGATCACCACTCATTATCCATATTTCGGGATGCTCCCAATCAAGACCTCGGTTACCATCCAAACGAGGTGAAGATCTCTGGTCTTCGACCACCGTCTTTATCTTCGATTTCTTATCATCGATTCAGTTATTCAGAATGGGATAGACCCGGTCTTTCTGAGCAACTCGCGTATATGATAAACAAGTGCAACACAAATACACATACACATCATTTCAATTCATTAGTCGCTAAGCGTAAATCAGTAAGAGAACGATTTCCCGAATATTAACCCCGAAGGCCGAAACCAACATCAGATCAACACCCAAGAAACCATTCGACTTAGCCAACCTTCAGTTAGTTTCTAAATTTCACATCCATATCATTTATAATATTTTATAATGATTTATCGCTATTTTTCTTTATTTTAAAATAGCCAATTTATTCAAAACGACGCTTCGGGCCATAACGCGGACGTGGTGCTGTTTTTCTTCAGATTTGATTTACACATACCTGAAAATCTAACCGTTGGATCTTCACAAAATTTACATCATTAGAAAGATCTTTTCAAAACGAATCCAACGGTTCCAGTTTTGGGAAAATCCAACGGTCGGATCTCCCGGTATAATCGTTTGAAATTTCGATTTCAAAATACGAACTGCAGCGTCGTTATTCGATTATATATAATTATATTTATATAAATATAATCGATTCTAGCGCTGTTTTTCTTCAGATTTGAATCAAACATTCCAGACAATCCAACCATTGGATTTTTACAAAGTTGGTGCAGTTGGAAAGATATTTCCAAAGCGAACCCAACGGTTGCGGTTTCGGGAAAATCCGATGGTCGGATCTCCCGTACTAATTGTTTGAAATCACAGTTTCAAAATACGAACTGCAGCATCGTTATTCGATATATTTCAATTCTATATATATATATATATATATATATCGATTCTTCGATTTCAAAACTATATGAATTTCATACTTTTGATAAAAAATGATATTTTTATCCAAACGTTTTCTATTTCAACACTTCACTATTTTTAACAATTCATGTATATACTAAAAATGTGATTTTTAATGTAAAACAATTTATTTCAAAACTCGACCATTTTATATAGTTAATATAGGTGATAAAAATTGGATTTTTATTATAAAACAATTTCTTTCAAAATAAGATTATTTTATATAGTTCATATCGTTGATAAAAATTGGATTTTTATTATAAAACAATTTCTTTCAAAACAAGATTATTTTATATAGTTCATATCGATGATAAAAATTGGATTTTTATTATAAAACATTTTCTTTCAAAATATGAATACCATTCAACACATGAATTTCAATTCAACGAATGAATTTCGATTCAACACATGAAGGTTTTCTATAGTTTATATATATAAATAAAAAGGTGATTTTTATATTTAAAAACACGAATACCATTCAACACATGAATTCTATTCAACGAATG
Organism: Allium sativum; assembly: GCA_030737875.1. NCBI lineage: Eukaryota > Viridiplantae > Streptophyta > Magnoliopsida > Asparagales > Amaryllidaceae > Allium > Allium sativum. Next base: position 411,937,887 of record CM060913.1, on the reverse strand, counting down.
AATATCGATTCAACACATGAAGGTTTTCTATAGTTTATATAAATAGATAAAAAGGTTATTTTTATATTTAAAAACACGAATACCATTCAACACATGAATTCTATTCAACGAATGAATTTCAATTCAACACATGAAGGTATTCTATAGTTTATATATATCGATAAAAAGGTGAATTTTATATTTAAAACACGAATACCATTCAACACATGAATTCTATTCAACGAATGAATTTCAATTCAACACATGAAGGTTTTCTATTCAACAAACAAATATAGTTTCAATACAGGAAAGTAATTCTAACACATGAATATTATTCAAAATTTCGGTAGAATAACGACAGGGTAGTTAAAACCGGGACCGTCCCTAGTACGGCTCCTCTCTATACCTTAAAGCCTCGCAGCTTTTGACAATGGGGAATCATGCATCTAGTTCGCAGACGTCATGTATATTTTTTTCATTTCCACAAACTAATCCTATGTGGATTCAACCAAATATTTCTCAACCACAAACGGGTATTTTTCAACCACAATCAATCAATTTCAACCACAAATAATTTCAATCAACCATTCGCTATCAATCAATTTTCACACCAATCACAACCAATAAATATCGTCCATGGTTTGTGGACGAGGGGCATATATATATATATAGCATTTCACTTCTATTTCAACACATTTATAATTTTTACAATGCATATATAACTTATACATCGAACGTACAACTTATACAATGCTTATACATGAGGTGTACAACGCTTATATAACCCATACATCGACTATATAATTTATACATCGTCGTTTTCCATATCGTTTATAAATTAGAAATCTCACATTGGGTTCCACTCCACCAAAAATAGCATAAGGCTCAGAAAAATATGCGGTCTCTTCTAGAATGTAGAAGACGTCCACACGAGCCCACTGCCTCTGGTTTCACTGAATTTCGTCAAGAAACGAAAAAGATATGATTTTTACAAGTTTGCAACACTAAAAAATGTAAAAATCAGTTCAAAGTAAATTAGCCGTATACCTGTTCAAAACTAGGTTTAAGGTTTTCGGCGAATCCTTGAAGCGAGGTGGCGATCGGGCTACGCCACGCGAAAGAGCTTCGAGAGGCACTCCAGGTGGTGGTGGTCGCAGCATGTTCGGTGGTCGGAGGAACTCGCGGCGGCGCTGGGAAGTTCTGAACTTCCCGGAGGTGCTGCTCTCGATACAGGCGACGAGGGAGGCTGGGGTTGGTCTTGATTTGAAGAGGGAGGAGAGGCGCTTCGTTTTCGGGTGGTGGCGCGGCCTATCGTGGAGCGAGGCAGTGGAAAAATGATCGGGAAGATCTGAACTGGTTTCCGCCGACGATCGTATACGGGAGAGAGAGCGCGTTTTTTTTTATTTTTTAATTTAATGAATGGAATTTTTCTATTGGTCGATATATATATTTATTCAAAAATTGGGGTTTTCTTATACAAACTCGAAATCAAACCCAACGACTGTCGTCCCTAGCATTTTACCCCCATTCCAAACACAATAGGATATGTTTCGTAGGCCCATTCGACTGTTTCAGTAAGTTTTCCTTCAAATTAAAATATAAAACATTCAATATTTAATTTGAACGTACATTTCAATTTGCCAGGGCCACAAACTGATTCGAAAAATTCCAGAAAAATAAATCTAGCTATGTTTTGACGATACGGTCCAAACAAAACTAGTTTTGTCGAATTCTGAGACCGTTTGGAAAAAGCCCCATTTCTGGTCGATCCAATTTAACTATAATTGACCAAAACACGTTTTCCTTTGCCACGCTCACATACTAGCTTCAAAAACTATGAAATTTGAAACCTAGCAATAACTTCACATCCCGGATCCAAAAAAAGTGGTTTCGTCGAATTCCGAGGTCGTTTGCAAAATGGCCAATTTCACGGGCTATATAAATTCCATAGCGACCTTTCTAAAAATTCATTTGGCCATAACTTTTGCTTTCCGCTATGAAACTTTGGTTTTTCAGATTCGTTAGAAAGGTATTCACTAACAGATTTAAATATTTTTGGTTTCACTCAAATTTGTTTTGTTTTGCACCCGGTACATTCAGTCAAAATTTGAATTCAAATTTTGAAACTACAGCTCCATTTCAGGCCTTGTTTATAATTAGAATTAATTATATTCGTTTTCAAACGTTGATTCAAACTCAGTTTTCATTGCTATTATTTAAACTATTTATTTTAAATATTTAAAATCAACTATTTTAGCCAATTTAAAATTTTAAATTGGTTCAGATTTTCCGGGTCGTTACAATCTCCCCCACTTAAAACTTTTCGTCCCCGAAAAGGAACAAAGTCGAAAGTGGTTTGATCAATCAACTCTACGTTCAATTTGACTTCCATCCTCCAACTTTTCAGTTTCTGAGAATTTTCAAATTCTCCAAAAATTTGGCTAACACCCGGAATTTTCGAAAAAAATTCGCCATGACCTCCTTTGTACGGGGGGAGGTTTGGAAATTTATTGGGCTGTATTAGGTACCCAATAAATCCTATAAAGCATACACATATTTATAGTGATATAATCTGGTGTTTACAGGGGAGAGTGTATAGATAATAAGTCCAGAGAATAAATTCTCGTCACCCTATCAAAGCCTGAGGGAGTGTGTACTTTAATTGCTCCAGAGGATAAATCCTTGTCACCTCGTCCCGTGTGGAAAATAAATAGTCCATGTGCCGTATCTAATGACTAGAGAGATGTGATTATTGTCCACTCTAGACCCGTGTAGGGTTTTTATTAATCTGGAAATTTATCGTTACATTTTAAATAGTCCATATCAGTCATCAGTTCAACCTGTAAAATATAATCATCGCCATACAAGCCTCTCGCTCGTATGGTAAATCTTCACCTTGTTACACAAGCTCCAAAAGCTTATGTGGTATATGATGAAGTATGCTTATCTTCCAGAATATGCCATGCAGTGTAGTTCAAAATTAATTGTTACTATCCTATGGCGATGTTTATTATTTCACATAGAACAACCAGCACTCCGCATCCAATGACATTCACAGGAGTTGATATAATAATATTTTGCATCCAACTCATTAAGGTTTACCTATTTGTCGGGCACGCAAATAAATTCTTTACTCAACAGCTATCCATTTACCTGTTCAAACATATATAATGCACAAGTATATATTTCCATCTATTTCCTAATCAGTTCAATGTGTGATTTAAATGAATAAATTCTACCATTATTCTCTTATTGATTAAATTAACTATCGTTTTAATAATTTAATTAATCCAACTTACTATCACTTAATGCAAACAACAAGCAATTGGTTTTTAACCTTTCAAAAATATACTAATCAATTCATATATTCCTTTACTTTTCAAATATATATCTTTTATATATTCAAAAATTATATTTCTAAAACCAAACTATATATATAATCACAAATACGTTATAAAAAAACTTATTACCCTTGAATCGTTCTGAGGCACTTCTGACCCCATCTCTAACGAGTTGTTCTGATTCTGCTGTACTCATACCAGGATATTGTTGATCCTATCTGTACGGAGTTACTCGTCCTAGAACACTACTGGTTCTATCTCTGACGAGTTCGTTGATATGTTATATCCCAGAACTAAGCTTAACCAAAGCTCTGATACCACGTTGTGACGACCCCAAACCCCGTACTAACGGTGGCAAGGGTAATCTTTGGAATATAACACATAAACAGATAACAGCAGAACAGAATTAAATAAATACAGCAGATAATGAACAAATAGTACACTGGATAAACATAATCATCAGAGTTACACAGTATACAGGACCTTACTTAGTACAAATACAGTTCAGCTATACATATATGTCTACAGTGGAAAAACAAACATAATGTACAATAGGAGCTGAATAGCATAAAAAGAGATAAATGAAGAATCCATCTTCAGCTCCAGCTATCCGGAAAAAGCGAGCTAAAACCTGAATACAAGGCTGCCCGTGTAGAAAAAGGGGCACCCGAGTTTGAAAGTGAAACAAACTACGAGTCAGTCATGGGACTGGTATGAGAAATCTACTCAACACCTTTACAATATGGCCAATCTCAGGACCACACCACTTTCGTGGAACGGGTTTACTCCATTGGACTGCCAGTGCTTTAAAACAAATCATTCTTTTAAACATCGCAATGCTTCTTATAAAAATGAAGCCATTATAAGACTCAGTTCCCATCACACAATGCAACGCAAACCGGAGGATAGAGTTTTTACCTTATAATGGCCAAAATGTGATTGATACGAATAAAATAAAAGAATTTCATATTATTGCTAGTGTTTATATGTTTCAAAAGCCATTTCAAATCATAAGTATCAATCATAGACGGTATTAATGCCCCATACCACTATGTCGCCATATATAGGTATACAATCAAAACTGCACAGTCACGTATTTAGAAATTGGATTTCCGTCATGAACTAAGGCAAAAGATAGTCCTTACCGAATTCGAGACTGCCTAGCCCGAGCCTCAGGATCAGAACGCATCAACCCTTTGGATCGTCAGGGCCGGTCCACCGATGTGGATTATTATGCCTGAACATTACGCTTCCCCGCCCTTTGGGGCGTAAATAAGCCAACGAATGACTCCATCGGTCCCGGATCGACCGATATAACCGAGGCGCCTCGCAACAGCAACAACCACATAAGTCAAACTCGTCAGGGTGTGTAAAACCACTGACGCCACTTCTAGCTAGGAAGAAACGCAGGCCCTCCCTGATGTCCTCTCCCGTTTCTGGTTCATACCGGGGTGTGAGGCTCACGAATTCATATTATACAGAAAGCTACGCCACACAGGCGGTGCTTTGATCATCACCACAAGACTTTGCTTTTCAACAGAAGCCCTGATCACTGCATCTTAGCATGCCGCACAGGCAATTCACGCCATGCAACTGATGGCTATCAATCACACAGAATAAATTCCAATGTCAGACACACTGTCCATTTGCAAGTCCGTTCTGGGTCTGAACGAAACCAGAGGCACTATATACCTCGTAAACCCATCGATCACCACGTATGTCAAGACGATCACCACTCATTATCCATATTTCGGGATGCCTCCCAATCAGGACCTCGGTTACCATCCAAACGAGGTGAAGATCTCCGGTCTTCGACCACCGTCTTTATCTTCGATTTCTTATCGTCGATTCAGTTATTCAGAATGGGATAAACCCAGTCTTTCTGAGAAACTCATGTACATGATAAACAAGTGCAACACAAATACACATACGCATCATTTCAATTCATTAGTCGCTAACCGTAAATCAGTAAGAGAACGATTTCCCGAATATTAACCCCGAAGGCCGAAACCAACATCAGATCAACACCCAGGAAACCATTCGACTTAGCCAACCTTCAGTTAGTTTCTAAATTTCACATCCAAGTCGTTTATAATATTTAATAACAATTTATCGCTATTTTTATTTATTTTAAAATAGCCAATTTATTCAAAACGACGCTTCAGACCATAACGCGGCCGTGGCGCTGTTTTTCTTCAGATTTGATTTACACATATCTGAAAATCTAACAGTTGGATCTTCACAAAATTTACATCATTAGAAAGATCTTTTCAAAACGAATCCAATGGTTCAAGTTTCGGTAAATCCGACGGTCGGATCTCCCGATATAATCATTTGCAGTTTCGATTTCAAAATATGAACTGCAGCGTCGTTATTCGATTAAATATAATTATACTTATATATATATATAAACATAATCGATTCTGGCGCTGTTTTTCTTCAGATTTGAATTAAACATTCCAGACAATCCAACCGTTGGATTTTTACAAAGTTGGTGCCGTTAGAAAGATTTTTCCAAAGCGAACCCAACAGTTGCGGTTTCGGGAAAATCCGATGGTCGGATCTCCCGTACTAATCGTTTGAAATCACGGTTTGAAAATACGAACTGCAGCTTTGTTATTCGATATATTTCAATTCTATATATATATATATATATCGATTCTTCGATTTCAAAACTATATGAATTTCATACTTTTGATAAAAAATGATATTTTTATCTAACTGTTTTCTATTTCAACACTTCACTATTTTTAACAATTCATGTATATACTAAAAATGTGATTTTTAATGTAAAACAATTTATTTCAAAACTCGACTATTTTATATAGTTAATATAGGTGATAAAAATTGGATTTTTATTATAAAACAATTTCTTTCAAAACAAGATTATTTTATATAGTTCATATCGATGATAAAAATTGGATTTTTATTATAAAACAATTTCTTTCAAAACAAGATTATTTTATATAGTTCATATCGATGATAAAAATTGGATTTTTATTATAAAACAATTTCTTTCAAAATATGAATACCATTCAACACATGAATTTCAATTCAACGAATGAATTTCGATTCAACATATGAAGGTTTTCTATAGTTTATATATATAGATAAAAAGGTGATTTTTATATTTAAAAACACGAATACCATTCAACACATGAATTCTATTCAACGAATGAATATCGATTCAACACATGAAGGTTTTCTATAGTTTATATAAATAGATTAAAAAGGTGATTTTTATATTTAAAAACACGAATACCATTCAACACATGAATTCTATTCAACGAATGAATTTCAATTCAACACATGAAGGTTTTCTATAATTTATATATATCGATAAAAAGGTGATTTTTATATTTAAAACACGAATACCATTAAACACATGAATTCTATTCAACGAATGAATTTCAATTCAACACATGAAGGTTTTCTATTCAACAGACAAATATAGTTTCAATACAGGAAAATAATTCTAACACATGAATATTATTCAAAATTTCGGGAGCATAACGGCAGGGTAGTTAAAACCGGGAGCGTCCCTAGTACGACTCCTCGCTCTACCTTAAAGCCTCGCAGCTTTTGACAATGGGGAACCATGCATCTAGTTCGCACGCAGGCGGCATGTATATTTTTTTCATTTCCACAAACTAATCCTATGTGGATTCAACCAAATATTTCTCAACCACAAACGGGTATTTTTCAACCACAATCAATCAATTTCAACCACAAATAATTCCAATCAACCATTCGCTATCAATCAGTTTTCACACCAATCACAACCAATAAATATCGTCCATGGTTTGTGGACGAGGGGCGTACATATATATATATATATATATATATATATATATATATATATATATAGCATTTCACTTCTATTTCAACACATTTATAATTTTTACAACGCATATATAACTTATACATCGAACGTACAACTTATACAACGCTTATACATGAGGTGTACAACGCTTATATAACCCATACATCGACTATATAATTTATACATCGTCGTTTTCCGTATCTTTTTTAAATTAGAAATCTCACATTGGGTTCCACTCCACCAAAAATAGCAGAAGGCTCAGAAAAATATGCGGTCTCTTCTAGAATGTAGAAGACGTCCACACGAGTCCACTGCCTCTGGTTTCACTGAATTTCATCAAGAAACGTAAAGATATGATTTTTACAAGTTTGCAACACTTAAAAGTGTAAAAATCAGTTCAAAGTAAATTAGCCGTATACCTGTTCAAAACTAGGTTTAAGGTTTTCGGCGAATCCTTGAAGCGAGGTGGCGATCGGGCTACGCCACGCGGAAGAGCTTCGAGAGGCGCTCTAGAGGGTGGTGGTCGCAGCATGTTCGGTGGTCGGAGGAACTCGCGGCGGCGCTGGGAAGTTCTGAACTTCCCGGAGGTGCTGCTCTCGATACAGGCGACGAGGGAGGCTGGGGTTGGTCTTGATTTGAAGAGGGAGAAGAGGCGCTTCGTTTTCGGTTGGTGGCGCGGCCTATCGTGGAGCGAGGCGGCGGAAAAATGATCGGGAAGATCTGAACTGGTTTTCGCTGACAATCGTATACGGGAGAGAGAGAGCGCGTTTTTTTATTTTTTAATTTAATGAATGGAATTTTTCTATTGGTCGATATATATATTTATTCAAAAATTAGGGTTTTCTTAAACGAACTCGAAATCAAACCCAACGACTGTCGTCCCCAGCATTTTACCCCCATTCCGAACACAATGGGATACGTTTCGTAGGCCCATTCGACTGTTTCAGTCAATTTTCCTTCAAATTAAAATATAAAACATTCAATATTTGATTTGAACGTACATTTCAATTTGCCAGGGCCACAAACTGATTCGAAAAATTCCAGAAAAATAAATCTAGCTATGTTTTGACGATATGGTCCAACAAAACTAGTTTCATCGAATTCTGAGACCGTTTGCAAAAAGGCCCATTTCTGGTCGATCCAATTTAACTATAATTGACCAAAACACGTTTTCCTTTGCCACGCTCACATACTAGCTTCAAAAATTATGAAATTTGAAACCTAGCAATAACTTCACATCCCGGATCCAACAAAAGTTGTTTCGTCGAATTCCGAGGTCGTTTGCAAAATGGCCAATTTCACGGGCTATATAAATTCCATAGCGACCTTTCTAAAAATTCATTTGGCCATAACTTTTGATTTCCACTATGAAACTTCGGTTTTTCAAATTCGTTAGAAAGGTATTCACTAACAGATTTAAATATTTTTGGTTTCACTCAAATCTGTTTTGTTTTGCACCCGGTACAGTCAGTCAAAGTTTGAATTCAAATTTTGAAACTACCGCGCCATTTCAGGCCTTGTTTATAATTAGAATTAATTATATTCGTTTTCAAACGTCGATTCAAACTCAGTTTTCATTGCTATTATTTAAAATATTTATTTTAAATATTTAAAATCAACTATTTTAGCCAATTTAAAAATTTTAAATTGGTTCAGATTTTCTGGGTCGTTACAGACCCGAACCTCCTACCATGAATTGGTTTCCAGTCATAAACCCACGGTAATGATATTGTCACCGAACTCCTTGATCACCATATAAATCCCAAAATTTCCCAAAGCAATTTGAACGATCCCACACATACACCGTAATACTCAAATCAGCAATTGGTTCTTCCTTCTTCCCCAATACCAGAAAATCCGTCGCTCTAGAAAACAACTCCATTCCCGATATTCCGATCCTGCATCGCTCCCTCGATAAACCACTGAACTCAACAAGAACTCCACCGACAAACTCCCCTTCGTTTTCTCCTTCCAACCCACCCGTACATGCTCAACTCGAACTCCATCATCTAGAATGCGGCTTCAGGATCTTCATGCCGGATGTTCAGGGAGACATCGACACTTTTTATTATGTAAAAATCCAGAAAAAACTAGATGAAGCTATTCGATCTCCTGATTCCAAAACTGACGGCCAAAACAAGCATCATCGCTCAAATCTCCAAATAAGCATAACCCTAGGTCGACGGCAATTTGTCAGCAAACCTAGATGGATGTTCGAACCTGTTTAAAAGGGTATACACTTGAAGGAGATCTCACCAGGACTGCAAAAATATTGGTTTTAGGATTTATTGGAATTTCTATGATTTTGTATTGATTTTCAAACTTTTATTTTACTGTTTGAATTGCTTTCGATGGTGGCTGCGCATTTTGACTGGAGAGAAAGATATGCTAGGGTATAGGAAAATTTAGGGATATATATAAGAAAAAATATATTTTTAATTGATTATTTTATTGATTTTTAATTTCTCGCTGTCTGTATTCATCAATTAAAAATTCATATGCTCACATAATATATCCAATTTTGATGAAAATGGACATGCAAGTTCAATTAGACATTACGGAACCAACAAAACTTGTTTCGTCGTATTCCGAGTCCGTTTGCTCACACAGCGTATTTTTAAAGTCAAATTATTAACTGTTTTTCACATTATCATCCTATACGGCAACATACTAACTCCAAAAATCACAAAAATCGAAATCTAGCAATAATTTAATATTCCGGATCCAGCAAAATTAGTTTCGTTGAAAACGGAGTTCGTTTGCAAAAATCGCTATTTTCTGAGGCTCTAAATAAATCAATTAAATATAAATATATTTAAAACAATTAAATTAAATATTAATAAATTAATATTATCATATATATATTCATACATCATATATCGCAGCTCCAAAATAAACATATTTGGATTTATAAATCGATATTTAAAAATTCCCAGATTCAATCAGTATTCAATTTATATTGAAAATCCATTTATAATATAAATAAATCGTTATAATTTATAAAGGAATTCCATAGCGACTTTTTAAAAATTTGTTTTGGACATAACTCACAATCTACACGACGAAATCTCGATTTTTCTCTTCCGTTAGAAAATTACAGTTTACCAGCTCTGAACGTTTCTTGTTTCATAGCAATCCGATTTAAAACGAATTCTATATATTCGTTTAAAGTTGAATCGCCAAATTACGAACTGTCGCACCGTTTCGAGCCCGATTATAATTATATTATAATTATATTATAATTTGTATGTTCACCTGACATTTATAATTAAATTCGTTAATATAATTCAATTCTAAATTGAATTATATATTGTAAATTGTTCAATTCACACAATATTGTGAATTCTGTTATTTCTGATTATTTCGAAAATAAATATATTATTCTATTATTTATATTAATTAAATATTCAAAATTATTTAATTAAACAACCATTTAATTCTCTAAATCACTATTTAAATAATTAAATAAATTAATTATTATACCGTAAAAATACGGGATATTACAGCCACTACAGGCCCCACCCCGACCGCCGAACCACCCCCGCCGCCTGCACAGCCCCCTGCGCTGCCACTAGCCACCCAGCTCCAGCCGTGGGCCCCTCCTCCTCAAAAATCACATTTTTCACAAGTTTCCCATTTTGCAAATAACACTCTGTCATTATTTCGCCAATAACTCCCAAACCGTGCATTTCTAGCCAAAACTCCATTGTACCAAAGTCGAAGAGCACGATTTTCTCTTCGATTTGGGTATATGGATGTCCTATTTTGGATTGCGGAGCTGTCCGGAAAATGTGTCCGAAGATCGCAGATATGCTGCTTTTTTTTTTGCGATTTCCAATGAATTGGCGCAATTTTGGAAGAAAGTCCACTAGGTAAAAGTCGTCGGGAATGGCGCGTTTAGGCTAGTGACAAAGTTTGGTGAAGATTGGAGGTCGTATGAAGATTCTAGAACAAAAGAGGCAAAAGTGGACGACAAAACGACAAAACGGGGACTGCACGACCAAATTCTACAGTAGAAGTGTCGAGGCTTGGGTGAGAACTTCTCACTCTAGTTTTGTTTACAGATAAATATATAATAGGATGTAGACGGTGCTTAGTAGCACCGGACACATTTGTTTGAAACCATGGGTGTTTGATTGTTTGTTTTGATGGATTCATTTGTTTGAATTTGGTTTGGGAAGTGAAATGAATTAATTGGAGTTGGTATGTGTATGGCGCGAGCCAGTGTTAGGCGAGGGGTAAGGTTAGACCTTATTCCGGTTATAGTATCGCGTCGTTATGCTGCCAAAATTTCCTTAAAATGTTAGAACAATAAAAATATCATTTTTATTATATAAATGAACTAACTAAGATATTCATGTGTTGAAATAGATATTTTATTGTTAAAAATATAATTTTTAACGTGTATATGAATGAAAATATATATTCATTTACAAATTGGATGATTTGTTTATGTATACTCATTTGACTGATATTGATTGGGACGATATATTTTACACATCGCCCAACTGCAGAAATAAAATCTGTGTGTGTTGATTGAAACCCCACACGGGTATTGGGATGTTATTTGATGTACACTAATCTCAATTGTTTAGTTGTATGTCGATCGATAGGTTGATAGACTGTTGTAAGCGTTAATTATTTATATTTAATGCTTTTGCAGCTATGTAGTGCACTCTGGATGATGGTTGATTGTTTATCATTGTTGTTATATACATGTGTTGTATGAAATCCATATAACTAACATTATTTGGTAATTGACTGTGTCTGATTCCAATTCAGAAGAAACAAATATTTTTAAATAAAGAAGATTTTAAAATAATGAATATTTTAGAATAATATTCAGTAATGGATCAAAATACGATTTTTGATGTCCGATTTTGGATGGACACGAAAATATCGAAATATATGAAGCTGTGTTCATTAGATTTGCACCATTTTGACGCGAATGATATTTATATTGATTTTATTCATTTTTATAACGAATATCGAAAAGGAAATGATTTCAAAATCTGATATTTTGAAAATATTATCATTTATATATTATAATGATAAGGAAAACTCAATTTTAATTCAAAATTGAAAATGAAGTTAGAATCGTTTTAAACCGAGTTTATAAATGATTTATAAAATACATTTTAAATGGAAATCCACGGAGTATATATTATATATATAATATAATGGCCTGAGTAGAACGCGTCGCGCCGCAGCCGTTCGTGATTTTTGACCATTGAATTCGAATTGATATTATGGGAGATGCGACCATCGGATTCTCCTAAAACCGGAACCACTGGGTTCGTATCGAAAAGAGTTTTCCAACGAATATAAGAGATTTGAAATCTAACGGATGGATTTGGAATTATGTCCAAATCAATTTTGGAAAAGGTCGTTGTAAGTGCAGTTCGATGACCGTTTATGGAAATCGACTGAAAGGGCCTTAATAAAATTATTAAAAATATTAATAATTTGTGTAAAATCATAATAAATGATTTGGAAAGAGCTGGGATGAAAATTCCATATTTGAAAAGATAAAAAATATTTTTATCGAAATGAACTAGTTATCTACTAGAATTATAATCCAATTATTTTTAAATAAATAAATTGGATTGAGAATGGGTTTTAATATAACCAGAATTTCCAATATATGAATTGGAGTAGATTTGAATGGAAATCATCTTCGGAATATTTCGATATTGGATTTCGTGATTATACGGATATTGTTACGGAAATTTGGAACATATATTTATATCATTATTTCCAATACGATAATTGTTGGTTTCAGAATTTGATATTGAATATAAGCCGATATAATTTCTATTTAGAACCTTGTATTTAATACCAAATGGGACTTTGGGTTTGTCATGAATGGTGTCTTTATTAACACTGTTCTTAAACCCAGTTGAGAAAAGAATAAATCTTTTAATTAAGATTTGGAGAAGTTTTCCAGTTAATTAATATTTAATTGGAATTGAATGTAAAATTGGATTTTGGATTTGTCGTGAATAGTGTCTTCATTAACACTGTTCTTAGGCCCAGTTGAGAAAAGAATAAATCTTTTAATTAAAATTTAGAGAAGTTACCAATTAATTAGTATTTAATTATAATTGAATAAAAGAATCGGATTTTGGGTTTTATCCTGAATGGTGTTTTCAGTAATATAGTTCTTGAACCTCGTGTGAAAAGAATATATCTTTTAATTAAGATTATTAGACTTTCCAATTATATTTAATAATTGGAACAAAATGGAATGTGAATTGGGTTTACTGTGAACTGTGTTTTGATGACATTCGTTCTTTAACCCGATTTACAGTGAAATGTGATTTGGAATTTATAAATCATTATTCTAAGATTTAATGGAGTTTTCCAAAGTAAAGTTTTCCAATTTAAAATAACAAATTTGAATTGAATGGAATTCGATTTGATAATAATTGAAGTGAGCTTCTGTGGAGGAAGACTGTTAATAAATATGGAATTCAAAAGGTTGGTCGTTATTCCATTTATATTATCAGTTAATACAGAAATTGATACGATTATATATATATCAATCTGTTTTCCGTGAAGATTCCATAATTAATGGAATGTGATTTTGGGTTTATCGTGAACTGTGTTTTGAATGAGATTAGTGCTTTAACCCAGTTAAATACAGGATTACATGTCTAACATTGTATTTTGAACTGTAAGGTCGATGTCTGCTAAATATATATATCTGTTTGGTGGCAGAGAATTTTTTTCTCTTGCTTAACACCCTTCTCTAAGACGCACGAGCTTAGAGGTTATATATTGGCAGAAATCAATAGTACGGTGTAAATTGTCGATGTGACATGTTTGTGTTTCCAAAGTTAAATAATCGTTAATATTGATTTTTGGAAAGATTAAAACTAAGTGGAGATTAATTGAATCTTTAATTAGATTGAAATGTGAATCGATAATTTAAATTATCAAATTTGGGAAATGATCAAGAATGGAGTAGCACCAATTTTACTCTAAGCGATAGTTAAATCTTTAATTAGATATGAACGTGAAATGGTAATTAAATTTACCGATAACACGGTGGTGTTAGATATGGAGTATTACCAGTTTTGCTCCATAGGATGAATAGGTTGAGATTGGGAAATAAAAGAGATGATTACTTCAGTAAGGTGCGCTAATCCCGACTAGTTTATAAACCTTAATGTGGTTTAGAAATGATATCCAAAGGAAGATTAAAGAATTTATCATTGATAAAATTATTTGGAACCTTTCCCAATGGAAGTGAATATTTGAATAAAAGAATATTCTGAATTGGAATGAGGTGTATGTTGTGTTTTTATAGCACTTGTTTATTATATACGCGAGTTATTCGAAAAGGCCGGGTTTATACCCATTCTGAATAACTGATTTGACGACAAGTCGACGATGAAGACGGTGGTTGAAGACTGGAAGTCTTCACATCGTTTGGGTGATTACTGATGTCTTGATTGGACAGTACACCCAAGGCAAGGTAATAAGTGGTGATCCTCCAGACTTACTTGGAGATCGACCGGATATGCGAGGACCTCTCCCCTATATTAGACATATGGGATGAGGAATAAGGTGCCTCCGGTTTCGTTCAGACCCAGAACGAACTATTAAATGGATGTGTGTCTGACATTGGATTTTATTCTGTGTTGATTGATCTCTATTAAATATATATTTGTTTGGTGGCGGAGAATTTATTCTCATGCTTAACACCCTTCTTTGAGACATACGAACTCAGAGGTTGTATATCGATAGACATCAGTTAAATGGCGTGAATTGTCAGTGTGGCATGCTGAGATGCAAGTGATCAAGGCTTCTATTGAAAATCAGGGTCTTGTGGTTGAGGATCAAAGCACGGCCTTAAAGGGCAAAGCTTTGTGTATAGCATTAATTCGCGAGCCTCACACCTCGGTATGAGTCAAAAATGGGACAAGGGACCCAAGGAGAACACGACGTTTCTTTCTAGCTATGGGTGTGTCATGGTATGGAGCCCAGACATTTATTATATTTTTACCTATGTGGATGATTGGTTGTGAGGCACCTCAGATATATCGGTTACTACGGAGCTGATGGATAGGTTCTATAGGACCGGGAAACGTGTGTTCAGGAATAATTTATCCTCAAACGTAAGGGAGGACCGGCCTTGGAGGATCCAAGGGTCTTCTGTGGGAGATCCTGAGGCACTTGCTAGAGTGTCTTGAAGCCAGTGAGGAGTACATCCCTCGCCTCGACTCATGACGGAAATCCAATTTCCAATATGTGACATTCGGTTTTATTTGTAGAGCCTAGTATGGAGACATAGTGGGATGGGGCACTATGCCGTCTATGATTGATACATTTACATTTGAAGTTGTTTTCATACACTGTACACTGTAATAGTATCAAAATGATTTGTTTTAAAAGTACCAAGCTTGCTTGGATATTACATGGTAAAAGTCTATCCTCCGGCTTGTGTTGCATTGTGTGATAGGACCTGAGTCTTATAATACCTTCATATTTCCAAAAAGCATTGTGTTGTTTGCTTTATGCACAGGTATTCTTGAGAGAAATCCTGTTCCATGTTATAAGGCGTGGTCCCTTGATCTACTCCATTTTAAAGTAAAGTTTTAAATAACCGTTTTAGTTCTCACACCAGTCACATGGCTGACCTGGAGTTTATTGTTTTAACCTAAACTCTGCGTGCCCCTATTTTCCACACGCGAAGCTAGTAGTGGGTTTTTTTGCTAATATTATTTTCACAGGATCCTGGACTTACAGATGGAGCTATATTCGAAATGCTCTGTATTCGTGTATTTCTCACAGTTGTGTTATGTATTATTTTTCCACTGCTATGTATTTAAATGTAACTTAAACCTCTGATCTTTTCCTGATGTATATTATTTATTCATATTCTGTTATGTTCTTGTACTCTGATATAATTGTTGTAATAGCAATGGAATATTCTTCTGTTTGTGTTCTGATTTGTCGTGTTCTCAACTCAATCCAAGCTTTCCCGAAAGGGCGAGTTTGGGTCATTTCAGATCATATGACATTCAATAGCTTTTGCACCTCTTTTTTCTTTAAATTTAGCCATAGCTTTTTCAAATTCATAGGCATTTGAAGCTAAAGCACATTGTTCTAGCAAATGACCTACCAAAGCACCTCTCCCACTTTTAAGAATACCAACAATATTACTTTGCATATGATGTAGACAGTAAGAATGATGGCTATTTGGAAAAAATTTAGGATTACTCAACAACAAACCCCAATGTTTATCGCTTAAGAAGTCAGTGGCTTAGCAAACCTAAGAGCATCTCTTAAATGGGTCAAAAACCAACTCCGACACTCTTCATTTTCTTTAGGCATAAGAGCCATTGCCAATGGGAAAAAATCCTGAAACATAAAACACCAACACCAACAATTATTCTAAATAACATTTTCCAACAATACAAATTAAAATTTTCAATAATACTACAGAACATGATAAAATTAATGAACTGCATAAAAGAGATATATTTTTCTATCTTTTTCTTCTATTAAATTACAAGTTCCTATTTACTGAAT
Source organism: Allium sativum (assembly GCA_030737875.1). Lineage (NCBI taxonomy): Eukaryota > Viridiplantae > Streptophyta > Magnoliopsida > Asparagales > Amaryllidaceae > Allium > Allium sativum. The sequence continues at coordinate 411,921,204 of CM060913.1, read as the reverse complement.
CTTAAAACTATAATACAATAACTTGATTATCAATATCTAATTATGTACTAAATAAGAAAATAATTTATTAACATTACGTACCTTGATTCCCATTTTTAGCAGTAGCAGCCATCAAAATACCACTTCGACCTTTTAAAAAAATCGCATCCAAAAAAATCATAGGTCGACAATACATAAATCCAAATATACAAGCCTCGTAGCAAACAAATACTCTCTCAAATTGGTTAGTCTCTTCATCCACATCCATACTTGTATAACTTTTAATATTATATTTCTCAATTGCCTTCACATAGCATACTAAATCATTATATGATTTTTTTTCATCACCATATATTTCACTAATAGCCAATTTCCTACCTTTATAAGAAGAATAGTAACTTAAATCCACATCATGATCCCTCCTAAAACTTTTCACAATATCCTTGGTTTTGCTTTTCGGCTCATCACGTATTTGATTAATAATCAAAGCTTTTACAAGATCACTGTTAAATAGCTTGACTACTAACTGATCTAAATCCACCTCCAGATGAATGACTTAGCTGAATATTTTTAACAATCAACTGATCCAATTGCTTCAATTTGCAAGAAGCATAAATTATAAATGAACAACCACCTACAGCACATCGAACTGTCACCCGCTCCTTTCAATTCTTAACATATTGTACTTTAAATCCATTTTTCAAACAATATGCAGTAACCATTCTACGAAATCCAATAGCCGAATCAAATATTTTTCCAACACCAGTAAAAGATACTAAATTTGAATTTTTCTTCAATAACTCATGCAAGTTTTTGTCTTGGCAATAAGCAGAATGTAAATCATCATTATATTCAATAAAATTACTACTTGATTCTCCAACACCAACAACTGAGACTGATTTACTACTGTCAACAACAACAACCATTGAATTATTCTTTAAGCATATAAGAAAACCAAGAAATCCTCCTTTTTAAACCATGACAAGCACAATATAGCTTGTAGAACACTATCCGTCTCAACGCAAGTAGTTTTAGATTCTCGAACATAGAACACATCAAAACATAAAGGAGTAGAAGTATTCCACACCTCACAAACCTTACTTCTTACATAACAAATTAATGCATCCAAACCAAGACAAATACTAAATGAATTCTTATTAAAATCAAATACAACCATCACAGAATATCTGACCTGCAATTGAAAACATAAATAAGTAAATAACTATACAATTTAAACCTTTTTATAAACCGTTTTACAAAAGGATAAAACCAGTTATCTTTTTTTACTGCTGTTATGATATTGAATAAAATATAGAATTATACAACAATGTTAAAATAACATAATTTATTTTAAAACATAATTGTATTATAATTGCTACATTATCTTTACATATAATTGTTATATTATCTTTACATACAATTGTTGTGTTATCTTAACATATAATTATTAATCATTTATCATTTTATATAAAACATAATTTTTGCATAATACAACCAATTTTTTTTAATTAACTATAACAAATTATTGTTATTTTCCATTGAAGCCCAAATACCACTTATCTTTTTATTTTAAAGGCAATTTTTAAAAAAGATAAAACGAGTTATCTTTTTCACTTATGTTTTGTTAATGAAAAAATTATCATAACTACACAAAAACTACAATTAAATTCACTAATAAACAACCATAAAAAGCACATTTCACATGTCATATTAAAGTTTTAATTAAATTACACCATACCTTTCAGCAGCCTATTCATCTAAAGGAATATTTGAACTTTGAGTTTACTCTTCCATTGATTGAACTACATAGTCCTCAAAAATAAATAACAAATTAGCACATTTCTATATCATATACCTCAATTTCAGATTCAATGAAAAATTCAAAATCGCTCGGTAAAAAGATAATCCACGATTCAATTTAAAACTATAAAAATAACCTGACATTAAAAAAATAAACAAAAAAAATCGCCTCTTAAATATCAAGAATTTAAAAAATTTATGTCAAATTATAAAATATGCAGAAAAACGAAATTATTAAAACTCACCTGAAAGGATTGCCGTTGGCAGATCGAATTTGAAAATATTGAAAAATCGGAGATATCGTGATCAGGGCGCGTAATTAATTTGAAGAGATCGATATTTTAAAAAAAGAAAACGGGTCACCATGTTTTCTGTCCTACAAACTAATTATTTAACGACCGTTTCCTAAAAAAAATGAAGACGTGATTAGGAGCCCTTAAAGCAAATATCGTGTTAATGAATTATATGAATCCTTATAAAAAAAATTAAAATTAAACACAAATAGATGTAATTCATAGACATAGAATTAATCACAAATTCATATACAGATGCAAGTAGTAAATACAAATCAGTGAAGGAAAGAACACATCAGAACTTTGTACTAGTTCAAAGTTACCCTACATCCATTCCTGCATAATTTCTTATGCAATTTTTTTTTCATATATAATATCGAGATTACAACCCTCGATTTTAAGGTCACGAGGTACACCCATCCTGTTTCGACTACAGTGAGACTCAATTGATTTACTGGGATACAATCACACTCAATTGATTTACTGGGATACAATCACATCCAAATGATTTACTGGCCACAGTCACACCGTTTCAAATTTCTATAATGGATAGAGAGATTTGATATGATCCTGTTGATTACAAATGATCCTACAACTCTGAACACTGAGATTTGAGAGAGAGAGAGAGTGTGAGATTGTGGAAGAGTATCAAACTAGAGATGATTTGGGTTTGGATCACTTAGAATTTTGGCAGAGTTTTGTTAAGATTGATTAGAAAATAAGAGTGGATAAGGAGTAAAGATAATATAAAAAAATAAATTATAACCACTGATATTTATAGAAAATTAATAGACGTGTCCATTCGCAAAGAGACACAACGAAATGACACTTCTTTTGAAATTTGAATTTTAAATTAAAAAGTCATCATGTCGACAAGGAGGGTGCGAGGATGTCAACATCTCTATGATAATTTTGAAATTTAATTTTTTTTAAATGATTTTGATTCTGAAGCTTGTCGAAATAATTTTGAGATTTGTAAGTCATTTTAGATTTATTTTAAATATTAAAATTTTCTAACTGCTTTACAAAGCGAACTTTAAAACATTAAATATATATATGTGTGTGTATATATACATACAAATATAAGAGCTTATAAAAAGAATCCTAAAATATAATTTTGAGATTAGGGAAAAAACATTGAAATCAAAAGATGACTGAAAGATAGATTTTGAAATCAAGTATAAAATTTTAAATCAATAAATATTTGAAAATAGTTTTATTTATGGCAAGGATGAAAATATTTTTAAATCGAAGCAAAATTATTTAAATTAAGATACATATTCTAAAAAGATAGTTTTTGAAAAATAGTTTAAAATTGGATAAGTTTATTTTAAAAGTTCGTGGATTCCATTCCACTAGAGAAGGTTATGGGTTCCATCCCATTATTAAAGCGAGAAGGTGGTTACGTCCACAATTGAAATAAGAATAAAGATTTTTGTGCTATTATGAAGTTTTAAAATAAATCTAGATTATATAACTTATCTTTATGTAATTAATTCTTGTTTTCTTAAAATCTTGAAACTCATGATTCTTCGATCTTGTTTTCTTTATTGTACAATCTTCATTCTTTTGTACCAGGATATATATAACCTACATATACATACATATCTGAACAAGAATGTTAGTATTTATATTCTATATCAAGTCCTAAGGATTAAAACCATCATCTTAGGAACTAAAAATCTTCCTTTTTGATGATGACAACCTTTGTTTATAAAATATACTCTACCAAACTTTGATTGTACTCTTTACTCTCCCTTACTTCAATAACTTCCCTATAATCTAAGTCCATCTATCCTATTTTATAATTCTTCCCCGTTGTCATAAAAAAAACTAAGTTAAACTAAATAACTCTCCCTAACTCTTTTACTATAACATTATATAAAATATTAATAAAATATAAATGACATAAGTAATTATGAGTATAGTAAGATAAATGTAAGAGATATGTAAATTTCAAACATAATCAATCAAATCATACAATGGTTAATCATATTACATGTCGGGTTTAAATCAATCCAATCAAATCAAACCAGGACAAACAATTCAAACCAAATCAAACTAGTCAAAGAAGATAGTACATGTTAATTCAAATATTTCTTAGAACATCAACCCATCCTTCTTCATCGAAGACAAGTTTTGTTTATAGCATCCCTCTTCATTATCCTTTTTTTGAGTTACTTCTGGATTCTCTTCGAGTTCTATTTGTTGAGGCTAAAATCATCCATCAAATGGCATTGAAGTGCCTTTCTTGTTCTTCTATCATCTGCATTTGGCTTTCTAAGTGATGTTGATTACGAATGGTAAAAGTATGTACGTTCTTGAAAGAATTAAGAGTTTCTTCAAGATTCTCACATGGCTATGAATAAGAGAGGTCATTTTAAGCAAAATATAATGAAATACAAGGAGAATTGAGAATATACTCTTTTTTTTGGAAGAAACCAGTATTTAAGTAGGTAGGAAATTGTTTGAAATGATAAGACACTAGGTAGTGAAAGTGATACTATATTATGGATCGTGTAATATGAGTCATAGTAATGCGGATTATAATTGTGTTATAATAAATAAAAGCAGTAGAGAAAAATGACACTAGAGATTTTTTATACTGGTTCGAAGTGGTGTCCTACATCCAGTCTCAGACTCCTTTTGAAATATTAACTAATAATAAAGACCCGATTAACCTGGAGGAATAGGTATACAACACCTGAGCTGACAAACATGAATTTCATGCGTCGACAACTTAAGAGGAATTCAAAAGTGCCTAAGTAGACAAACAGGATTTGAAATTCCTGAACAGACAAACATGATTTCAATAATTACAAAGGATAATCAAACTGTTTGTGTACTTGATAACAAAATTTGTCACTAATAGTACACCCTTCCTATAATCTTCTCCTCAAGTATATATATTATGTATATGAAGATAAGAAAGGAAAATATTGCTTATATATAAAGTATTGAAGCTCAGATTCAAGAAATAGAAATTCTGTGAATGTGTTGAAAATATGAAGAGAGTAATCACAACAAATTAGAAAGATAACATTCGATCCAACCATAAAAGTCATTTTTGATTGTGAATAAAAATGTTTATATAGTAATTAAAAGATTACAACCATTTACGAAGAGGTTTGATCAAACAGAAGCATCCATATCTCTTCAAACAGATCATAACTCTTCATGAATGGAAGTGACTCTTCAAAGATATGACAGTTGAAGTCCGTTCAGTTGACTGATTTTCTAAGTCGGTTGACTGAATTTCATATCCTCGTGCACATATGTGTATACTATGCATTTTACACTAGGTCAATCGATTGACCTATACAATTCAACGACCGAACCAGATTAATTTTCATAGTGCACACACATAATATGTATATATATATATATATGTATATATATGTGTGTGTGTGTGTGTAAGAGGATTAGATAAAAACGTGTTTTTGTGTTGTGATATAAACTATTCGAAGATAAATTTTAACAATAATATACTTTTAAGACTCGAGAACTCTAAATATATAGAACTAATCACCAGTTTGATGTCTTGTCTTCATTGTAGCTTACATCAATACATGCAACTCTATATTTGTCGCTCTTAGTCATCGTTGAATCTTCATGTCAAAAGTTGAGCTTTTTGTCATGAATCAAAACCATGATTCAATATTTTCCCCTTTTTGATTGATGACCACCTATAAATGAAGATGCAATATATAATAATACATAATTTGTAAATTTTATACTTACTCCCCCTGAATATATGACGATATATATTTTCCTGCATGAAATGGTCAGTATGCAGAAACTTCTTCCTCTTTATCATCGACAAAAAGGTGTTTATAAGTCATAGTATAGCAGAACACAACCATGTTGTCTAAGCACAAAGCATAGATAGTTGATTACTGACCACCCAAATTGTTTAACATACCTCGTTAGGCTATTACATACAAGCCTATTGAAATAGGGAAATTGTCTTGATATTACTGGAATAGTAAAAGTTATGTAATTGAGGAACTTACCAAATTTACTCATGAAAAATAGATATTCTTATTATTTAACCTCCTTCCCCTTACCCTTGGCACTTCGATAATTTGCACCACCTCCTATGTTTGCTCCACTACTACTTATGTCATTGCCATTTTTATTTAAGATGTTGACCATGTAAATCTTGGCATGGGACGCTTATCACGGTAACAATATGTAGTTATGAAAGACTATATGAGCATGAATTGCATCCCATAAAATATTAAAGAATCCCTTGACCTTGTCTAACTTCTTGTCCATCGTCATCATAAGAGAATCTAATATTTGTTGATTTTTGCATAGTATTTCCATATATTCGCGAGGACCTAAGGTGGGATTGACAATTACAATTTCATCTTCCAGTTGACTAGTAGTAGATTGAGTTCGATGATGTGGTCTAGGAGCTTGTTTTGGGTTTCGGGTGGTTGGTTGTGGTGGGTCGGAGCATCTTTTGTGCAACCAATCTTTATAAGCCATAAACCGAGGAGGAATAACTTTTAGAAACTTCGTAAGTCTCAGTGTCTTGGCATTGATGACACCAACTTAAGAGCATTCCGAATCAGGCATGGGTATTTATCAGTTCAGAAGTAGCCTCATAATGTACTCGTTGTAATAAACGATGTTCATTCTCCCTTAGTTAAAAGAGAAAAATTCATTAAGTAGCAATCAAAACCAATTCGCGCGTAAGTTACCCCAATAGCGTATAATGGTTTGAAGTTATTTTCATAAACCAGCTCATAGCTTCCTGTGCATGAGGTGATTGTTTTCATTAGAGCAAGGCAAAGGATTTTAGCCTTGGCTCGCTACTTTGTGGATTTTAACTCTGTCATATCTTCATTTAGACACATGTGGCTTGTTCTGTCTCTCACAGCGAAGCCGCATTTCACTTTATGTAACTCTCTTCCTTGATTTTCACAATGTAAAATTTGGGCCATTCTATCCAAAGAGATGAAAATTACCTTCCACGTGTCGATGTCCAAACACAATCATCTTTAATTAGTGAAGCTTCTCCTAGATTAAGACTTGCGTAAAATAGCTTCACCATTACGTGATTTATCTGGAGGTTGTTAAAGTTGAAATCAAGCAATGATTCCAATCCTCCTCTTCGAGATAAGTCTTGGAGATCATAAAGTTCTAAGTCCGCAAAGTTGATGAAAGAGCCTACAAATATTCTTGAATTTTGCAATTTTGTCTATCTTTTGATAGCAGTCCCATTCAATAGCCATTTTATGATGTGTGGCTGAACTTCTTGAGATGATGAAGTTCCTTGCCTCAATATTTTAGGGGCATATGTAGTGATTTTGGAATGGAAAATTCAGATTTTGGGGTGCGCTGGGGTTTTGAGGCTTTCAGAGATAAAAACTGAAAAGTGAAGAGTAAAGGATAAAGTGGAGGGTAAGTGGATAAATGAGGTAATGTTCAACCGATTTAGTTGACTAATTAACATATCCAGTTGACTGAATTGCTTTCCTGAGAGTAATTGGCCTGGGGATTCAGTCGACTGACTGACTGTTTTAGTCGATTTAATCTGGAAATGATAAATTCCTAGTTTATGGGTCAGTCGACTGGACGTCTGACGCAATCGACCGACTTCTGATATTTTTTACAATGAGCTTATTTTAATTATTAACAATAAATTTGGTCATAGTTCATTCAAAAAATACCAATATATTTTTATTTGGATGAATTAAGAGATATGAAATAGATATAACAGACATGCATTATTAAAAACAAAGCATATGCATCAGGAGTAAATTTTATTTAATTATAAAATACTGCTTAAAAAACAAAGCATATGCATCGGAAGTAAATTTAATTTAATTATAAAATACTTATTAAAAAACAAAGCATATGCATTATTAAAAAAAATAAGGAATAAGAAAAATGAATACAACGACAAATCTCAATTGGTATCCTAAGGTCTTTATCTTGACGAGCTAGGAGTCTTGTATCCATGGAAGTCATGTTTCTTTTTTCTGAATGGATTCATACCTCCAATCCCATAAATTAGGTGAGTAGGGAGGACGTTGCGGTGATGGATTCAATGGATGACGAATATGAGATGTTACTGGTTCGTTAATGGAATGAGAAGAGAACCATAAAATTTCATAGCTATATGTTCTATGGTACCTAAATGCTTAGAATTGATTTTTTTCTCGTAGAACATTTCGCGTTGTAATTTAAGAGACTAGCATTGGTAGTGATGGATATCATCTATCTTATCTATGGTGGATGGGGAAATGGTTATAGGTATTTTTATCTCTTACTATCGCGTGTATATCAGTGTGGTAAGAGGAATATTTGTATTATGGTTCATGTTTTGGGGTAAGGGTTAGTTGTGAAGAATCAGATGTTGGTGGAGTATTTCAAAGTGAAGATGGTTGGTTTTGGAGGCTGGAGAAACCAGATTGGAGGACTGTAAAGCCTTTAGTTTTTAAAGAATGATATGAAAAGCTAACTTGAATAAAGTATCGTATATATTAAACAAAGTACCTAAAAGCTAGGTAATGAGATTGTCATTTAGAACGAATATTAATTCCGATCCTACTATTACTTTTATAAATAGATAACCAAGAGTTATTAGAAATCATTTCGAAAGTTAAAAGAAGTACAATATTTTCACATGTCTTACAACCAAGCATTCAGAGTTCGGGTATCAATGAACAAAGAAAATGTTTTTTTTTAAAAAAAATATTTTTTAGAAAAATTATAAACCTTTTTGAATGAGACGATTCCAATTCTTATCTTAATTTTATAAACACATTTTCAAGTAGCAGTTTTGTGAATATACCTGCCAATTGATTTTCAAAAGAGATAAAATCCAAATGTATTATTTCTTTTTCAATACCATCGCGAAGGAAATGACGACGAATGTCTATACGTTTAGTTCATGAATAATTAACTAGATTTTTAGATAAGTTAAATGCACCAGTATTATCACAGTGAATTGTTGATTTTGATAAATACATTCCAATATCTTTAAGTATTTATTGCATATAAATAACTTGAGCACAAGCCAGAGCTACAGAAATATATACTGCTTCACATGTCGATAGTGATAGCAATTTTGTTTCTTACTAAACCATGAGACTGGTGATTTTCCAATAAAATGACATGTACCACTCATACTTTTCTAATCTCTCCGGGATTCCCTGAAATTAGCATTACTAAAGAAACTAATTTTAAAGAGCATTCTTTCAAATAGAAAAGTCCGAAGTCTTTGGTGTTGCTTAGATAATGCAGTATATGCTTTACTACTCATAAATGTGATTCTTTTGGATTGTCTTTAAATTTTGCACATAAACAAACTCATTATATCTGGTTGACTTGCGATTAAGTACAGTAGTGACCCAATCATACTTCGGTATCGTTTCTGGTTAACACCTTTTCCATTTTCATCTCTATCGAGATGTGTTGTTGTAATCATGAGATTAGGTTTAGAGAAGTGTTTTTCTTCCCGAAATGTTTTATTAAATTGTTACAATATTTTTCTTGATTTATAACAATTTCGTTGGGTAGTTGTTTAATTTATAGACTAAGAAAATAAGATAATTCCCCCACACAATTTTTTCTTTTAAATTCTTTAGTCATCGTTTCTAAAAATTCTTGAAAAAAAAAATTCCTTTGTAAAACCAAAAATAATATCATCTACGTATGTTTTTACTATTATATTATCCTTTTTAGAATGTTTTATAAGAAGTGTTTGATCAACTTTCCCAATTTGAAAACCTAAATTAATAAGACAACTCTTAACTCATTCATACCAAACACAGGGTGTTTGTTTCAACTATATAGAGCTTTCGTTAATTTATAGACGTGTTTAGGAAAATTTTCATATGCAAATAGGGATGGTTATTCAATGTACACATTTTCTTTTATATGTCCATTTAAAAATGCACTTTTATGTATATTCATTTGATAAAGTTTGAAATTATGAAAACATGCATGAGCTAGTAATATACGTATTGCTTCTAGTTTAGCGACTATAGAAAAAGTTCATTGTAGTGTATTCCTTCTTCTTGATTATATCCTTGCGCTACTAATCTATCTTTATTTCTACTTATATTACCTAGTTCATCAGCTTTTTTTCACTTCGTGCCAATGACCTGATCACTTGGTCTAGGAACTAGTTCTGAAACATTATTGCATTCAAATTGGTTTAGCTCTTCTTGCATGACTATTGTTACTACCAAAATTCAACACCGAAACAGGCTACCGTTGAAGAGGTATCGAGCCGCCACCAGCATAGAGGAATGATCTGAAAGCATAAGACCCGATACCATGACAAAGCCGAAAGCAAAAAAGAAGCAATTAGAACGACATGCAATCGTCATCATCCTGGGAGGAGAAAATATGGAACCATCAAGAAGAAGGGATAATGGAAAGGTAAATCCGAAATAGAGGGCAACTAATGTGAATTTGGTTCCGAAATATAATCACCTCGAGCCAGAGGCAAATGGAAAGGAAGGAAGAAACCATATGATTCGAGACCAATGGCATGATATAGAGTATCAAGCAAAGTACAGGGAGATGAAAGGGCTATCCGCATTAACTTGCTTAATGCTGATATTAAATGTGATGAAGGAGACAAAGGCCCAAGAAACCCAAACATAAGAGGAACCTTCCGAAAGACACCTATTGGATCAAACCTTAATGGTCATCGAGAGGCAACTTCAGGAATCAACAAATAATACACTGAAAGCATCCTTCCGAGAGACCGAAATCCCTTTTAGTGGTTCACCGAAAGCAAACTGAAGCCTCCAAAAGAAAATCTATCGACACTAAATTGCTTAGTGTCGATATCGAAAGGGATAACTGTTCCCGAAACATGGGAAGTTAAAGCACAAACACTAATACTATGCCGACCTGAAGACAAGACCGGAAGTTTATGACCTAAAGCCGAAAGTATTTCTTAAAGCTATCCATACCAACGGGCTTGGGATAGAAACGAGTGGAAGGAGTAACAGCATGAAGATGCTCCTAAAGGCTGAAACCAGTTTTCCGAGAGCTGAGACTGACACTCTGAAGGCTCCGTTATATCCATTAACAACGCCAAAAGAAACGGCCGATAGCCAAGGCAACTGGAACTGAAGGGTAAGAAGCGGCCGACACAAAGTTGTTGCACTCTAAAGAGGCCTTTGCTGATCCAGTGACAAAAAGAGTCTTGATTTATCTATTACTGTAATGACCGCGGAATTTTCGAGCCCGAAAATCAACATTAAACACCATATTGACTATTCAAGTATCGAAAACACCGGGTCATTAATAGACAGAAACTAGAAGATGAGAAAGATAAGATAGAACTAATAGAATAGAAGAATAAGAAGAACATCAGAGTCAGAGTAAACACTAATCTCACATCGTAATGAATAAAAGATATATAACATAAAATTGAAATACAAAATTGTAGTGTATATACATACCATATCAGAGTATAACACTTATACATCACAACAGAAATAATCTTTAAATAACTAGTAGTGAAACCTCCTGCTTCGAGCTCCTCCAAGTGTATCTGTAAAAGCCTAAAACACTTGACTGTCCATACAAATTTGGGCACCCAAGAGTTGCAATTGTATCGATTGACCCGTACAAAGGAGATGCTGGTAAAATTTTCTAAAAATTTAGGGTGTTAGAAAAATTTTAGAATTTTTGAAAATTTTCGAGTGTAAGAAATTAGTTAATAATTTAATTGAATAAATTAATTCAGTTGAAACAAAAATTAAAAAAAGTAAACAAATAATTTTAAACTGGTTAATAAGGTTGTTCTCTACCTTAGCAATTTCGAGGACGAAATTATTTTAAGGGAGGGAAGAATGTATTGTCCCGTATTTTTTCGGCATAATAATTAATTTATTTAATTATTCAAATAGTGATTTAGAGATTTAAATCGTTGTTTAATTAAATAATATTGAATATTTAATTAATATAAATAATAGAATAAGATATTTAATTTCGAAATAGTCGGAATTAGCGGAGTTCACAACATTGTGTGAATTGGGCAATTTAAAATATATAATTCAGTTTAGAATTGAATTATATCAATGAATATATTTATAAATGTCAATTGAACGTATAATTATATTATAATTATAATCGAGCTCGAAATGGAGTGGTAGTTCGTAATTCGACGATTCAAAATTTAAATGAATATACAGAATCTGTTTTAAATCGGATTTCTGTGAAACGAGAAACATTCGGAGCTGGTGAACTATATTTTTCTATGAAAGAGAAAAATCGAGATTTCGTCGTGTAGATTGAGAGTTATGTCCAAATCAAATTTTAAAATAGTTGCTATGGAATTCATTTATAATTTATAAGGATTTAATTTTATAATAAAAGGATTTCTATTTTTAAATCGAATATCGATTAAATCTGATTTTGGAATATTGAATTATAAATTCCGATATAATTATTTTGGAGCTAGAAAATATTCTATGTGGATATATACGATAATATTAAATTATCTTTATTTAATTTAATAATTTTTAAGTATATTAATATTTAAATGGGTTTACTCGGAGCTTTAAAAATAGCCAATTTTGTAAACGAACTCCGTTTTCAACGAAACCAATTTTATTGGATCCGAAATCTTAAATTAGTGTTATATTTCAATTTTTGTGATTTTTGAGTGAGCATGTGACCATAGGGAATTTAAACGTGAAAAATGGTCGATAATTTGACTTTAAAAATATGCTATGTGAGCAAACGAACTCGGAATTCGACCAAACAAATTTTGTTGGGTCTGTAATGTCGAACTGTAGCTGCATGCCCATTTTCATGATTTTTGGATATTGTGTGTGATCATGCGGATTTTTAGAATAGAAATACAAGTAATGATTCAATAGAAATTAATATAAAAATCGATTAAAAAATATATACCCATCCTATAAATACCCTACATCTTCCTAACCCTAATTCATTTCTACTTCTCTGGTCAAAACATATCCGCCGCCACCATTTTCTTATTCAACCTGAGAATTTCGGTCTTTTAAAATCCAAAGAAATTCATACCAAAATCAATAATTCATATTATGTATATATTCGAATTTCTGGAATGCTGCTTTCCATTTCTATATGAGTTTTCGAAGCACTCGAATCAAATTTCAGTTGCTATCATGAGAAGAGCAGTGGCTAGGGTTGGCTTTTGTTGGAAATTGAAGCATTGATTTAAGAAATTGAGATGATATTTGGATTTTTGACCCCGTATACTACCTGGGTACAAACTTCTGGTGATTTCCGCATAATTCCATGTCGCGACTTCATCTTTCCTGCTCGAGAAGAACTGGAATGACGCGAATTGTTTCGACGGATAACGCTGCGAGTTTGTGAGATAAGAAGGAAAAGGAAGTGAGGAGAAAAAGAACGGTGGGAAGTTTGGAGATTCTCGTGATAAAATAATGGAGAAATGTGCATGGAGATTAACGTTGAATACTGTGCGCTCGTCATGAGTCTAAGGCCGAGGAGGGAGTTCATTCAGGGGACACGAGTTGTTGTTTTTTGTATGGTAAAATAAAGAAATCCAGGAGGAGTTAGTAGATGATTTCAGTTTGGAATTTCATCGAGGAATGGAGGAAGATGTAGGGGGATTAAGATTTGAAATGGTGTTGGTTAATGGTCTAGATGGAGCAGCGTGTATTGGGAGGAAGAAGTTCTTGTTAAACGCGGGTCTAGAAATATTTAGGTGGGTCGATCTTCAGGGTAAAGCCCAATTTATAAATTAAATCTTAGTTTTATATTTAATAGTGTATAAAATTCAAATGATAATAACTTGCTCACATGTTAATGGAATTCAGCAAAACTGCATCCGTTGGGAGACGGCGGCTACACAATGGAGCTGACTGGGAGTGAATTGGAGCTCGTCACAATTTATAGCATAATATATTGTCCGTCTGAATCAACCGAAAATTATCGTTATTTAACGATGATCGTCCAACGTGGGTAAAACTCACTGACTCTGATCAGTTTATATTTTTATATAATGTACTTTTAGAATTGATAACTGGTGGTTGATTGCTGTGTGTTGATTGTTTGGTTGAATTGCTGATTTATTATTTGGAATTAAAGATAACGATATATACACATACCGTTAAACAAACATTGATTCTGTTTATTATAATCGTACATATTGAAATGAAATTGATGTGAATTATATTGTGTAACATCTGTGGATGCAGGGAAACAGGTTTGAGGGATCCAACTAGATGCCTCAATGTTTATAATATTGTTTTCCATATATTGTGATATATGATGTGGTATATAATCAGTTATTGATTATGTGTGTTTGGATGATGATTAATCCTTTTGATTTGGTATTTTAATACCATAATTGATACTGGGATGAAAAAGAAAATTTCAAACTATATATTGAGATAAAAATAATTATAAAATCACAAGGATTTTATAAAAGAAAATAATTATAAAATCAAAAGGATTTTATAAACCAAAATAATTATAAATCACAAGGATTTTATAAAAGGAAATGATTATAAAATCAAAGGATATTATAAAAAGAATATTTATTTAGAAAATAAATTGAATTATAAAAATAATATTTACTTGGAAAATAAGTAGAATTATACAAAGGAATTTCAAAGTGGATATTGAATTTAAGGATTTTATAAAATCTATGGATTTTATAAAAAGAATTATTTGGAAAACAAATAGAATTGAAATAGAAATAATTAGAGTACAAATATAATTATAAAAGGAAATATTTGGGAAATAAATAGGATATTACATAAGGAAGTATTTTATAAAATGAATAGAATTTTATAAAAGGAAACAAGTGGAAAATAAATATTAAATGGAAATATGTTTTTAATAGATAAATGGAAAAGATTAATTTAAAGTAGAATTAAATAGAAATCGGTTTTAATAGAAAAAATGGAGAAGATTAATTTATAAATAATATTTTATAAATTAAATTATTTATCATTTAATAAATGGAATATATAAGTCTGAACTTATATAGAGAAGTAGAAATCAGTTTTGGCACCGATATTTCAAATAGAATGTGATTTTATAAAGGGAATTATAAATGAGATTTAAGTGTTAGAATGAAATGGAGATTTCGTATGAAATTTATATAAATAGAATTGTAAATAGAATTTGGAAATGGGATATTATTTTAAAATACGAAATCAAACTTAATGGATTATATAAAAGAAATATTTTTTACATTCGATGTGAATAATGGATTAAAATAAATATTTTATAAGTAAAAACATTTATAAAGGAATTGGGTGTTGAAATAGGAATTCAAGTGGGAATTTGAATGGGATTGGAATAGAGAGTTAATCGAATATAAGTATTCGAATAGAGAGTATCGAATATTAGTTATTTGAATAGAGTTGATCGAATAGAGTTAATCAAATTAGAGTTAATCGAATATTGGTTATTGGAATAGAGTTCGAATATTAGTTAATCAAATAGAGATAGTCGAATATTAGTTATTCGGAAGAAGAGATTATCGGATATAAGTATTTGGAGGAGAGATTATCGAATATAGTTTATTCGAAGGCGAGATTATCGAATACAGTTATTCAAAGATAGATTGTCGAATATAGTTATTCGAAAGAGAGTTATCGAATATAGATTATTCAAGAGAGAATTATACATTGGGATTCGACTATATCGAATGTAGGAAAGCACTATTTACTTTCCGGGTTATAAATCAAGATTTATCTATTTAATAAATCATTTATTTATTTGTTCAAATTTAGAAATGAAAGTTATATTAAGTTATTATATTTCAGAAGCATGGGATTCTAACACTACTATTATAATCAAATGATTTCTGTAAAAAAAAGTGGATTCATAAATAGAACCCGAGAGTTACGAAGGGCAGTTTCTTGAAGATTTAAAATGTGAACTTTGTCTATTTCGAGGTTAGAAATGTTGTTCAGTTAAGATCTGAGAGGCGATTATACCCCAACTTGATTGACTTCATTTTTAACCAAGGAATGGTTAAGGTCCGATAGTGAAGGTTAGTTAATCGAATTTAGTTAATAAGTGTTAATGGTTCGAGTTGGTGTAGTGATGTTTTATTTAAACATGTTTAAATCCAATGAAGGAGATTTGGAAATGTTTTCCAAATAAGAATCAAAAATGTTTTCAAATATAGAAAATAAGAAATAAGAGTAAATGTGGAAATGTTTTCCAATGTTAATAACGTATAGTTTCTAAATATAGAAGTTGTGTGACTAAAAGGAATTTAAGAAATATATGGAAAACGAAAAATAGGAAAATGAATAAATTAACGATAAATTAATTTAAAGGGAATAATCTTGATTGATGACTGATTGATTTAATTGCCATTTGGAAATAAGATTGTTGTTTGTGCACATGTTTTTCTTTGATAATTAAATCACCGACTATCAAAGTTTTGACCATTTTCTGTTGTCAATACGGAGAGACAGGGATCAGATTCATTTTCTGGAAACCACTCCATATAGGCACTAGCATTGCGAATCAAATCTGATGAAGATAAGTGAAGACGGAGTTTATGCAAGGGTTGTTCTAACGATCCTAGGTAGAAATTGCCCAAGATGGATTTACAGAATAGTGCCTTCGGTTTGTCCAGACCCAGGACAACGTGTATGGACGAATGACTTATAGAGTATATCTAATGGATCATGTAAGTTGATCTCTTCAAATGTACTTGTGTTTGGTGGTGGAGAAATTCGTTTCTCTTAGCTTTATACCTGTGGTATTTTTGTGGAAATCAATTTGGGATTTGGTGGGTATGACAATGTGGCATTCAAAGTAAATGAATGTAAGATCTGTCAAAAGATACGTTATGACCTCAAGCCTCATCAACCGGCAAATGATAAAAATCGGGCAGGCAGCATGGCTATGTGGGTCGCCCCCATCAGGGTGCATTGTCACCATCTAGAGAGTATTCGTATTTATTACTTCTTTTCGCTTCTGTATCTCCCAGGAATGGTTATGTTGCTAGCAACCGTAGGTGAAAATATATTCGATACACTCAAGAGAAATGAGTGGTCGGTCATGTGTGGCTGGGTTGCAAGACGTTCTTGTTGAACCCAGTGTATTCTCTCTAGAGATACACTATCGACAGGTAGTTCCATACCTTGTCATAGTCAGAATCCAGTTTCCAATAAGCGCCTGCGGTTTTGATTGTATACTATATATATGTGGAGCATGAGATGCAAGGATTCTGCTAGATTGTTAATTATTTGTGATGAGACATTATTATAATATCAAAAAAGTATTGATTTTGAAAATGGTTTGGGTTATCGTAAGGTAAAAACCCTCCGTGTTTATGTGTGGATCGGTCTTACGATTATCATTTCTTTTGAAAATTATTTTTAAAAGTTAAACCAAGTGGTTGGAGTTTACTCTCACCAGTCCCATGACTGACCCAGAGTTTGTTTTATTTTGTTTTATCCTAAACTCTTGGGTGCCCAAATTTGTACGGGCAGTCAAGTAGTTCAGGCATTTCCAGATATTCTTGGAGGAATTGGAGCAGGTGGCTTTAGGATTTCATAGCTATTATTTATTTCCGCTGTGATGTAAGTGTTGTACTCTAATATACAAATACAGATTTGTGTTTCAATGTTTCTTTGTATACTATATTTTGTTCGTTCCGCTGTGAGATTCGTGTTACTTTGATGTTGTTGTGTTCTTCTTCTCCTTCTTCTATTCTAATTTTCTATCTTATCTATTCTCACCCTCTAACTTCTTTCAATTAATGATTTTGTATTTCCGATGTCTGAATAGTCGACATTGGTATTTGTGTCGATTTTCGAAGTCGAAATACCATGGGTCGTTACAGTGGTATCAGAGCGAGGTTAAGTAATTATCTTGGCTCTGTGGCGTGACTTAGTAGAGATGGAGTTAGTAACACCCTAGATTGAGTTGAGTGTATATATACGAGTGAATGCATTTGTAGATCCTATAAAAAATAATTTTATACTATAGAGTTTTATTGTTTGAGTAGTTTGTGAATTCTGGTCGATCAGTTTGATCCACTGTATCGGTAGGAGATTCTAAACACTCGAATACAATAAACCGACATAGTATATTTTGAAAAGAGGGTAATGAAATAATTTTACTCAAATTATATTTTGATATAAAGGAATTATATTGGATTGATTTTAATATATTAGATATATTAGTTGTCGTTATTATAATCGAATGAGATTATAAAAATACAATGGTTATGTAAATAGCCAATTAGAATTCATATAAGTGTAATATATGGAATCAGATGAATTAATTCTAAAATTTAAATCAGAATTTGAAATTAAAATTTCTAAAAATTGGGAAAGTGTTTATAAATAGACTGAATTAAATAAATGAGAATTTTAAAACCCTGGGAGATTTTAAATTATTTTACAAACATTGGAAGGATATTTGGAAATAATTTCAAAATGGAAGTGTTTAAATTTGTGTTTTGAAAAGTGATATAGTATTGAACTTACTTCGATTGCTGGGAAATAACTCTGATGATGCTGGCCACATCATCAGTGTTCATTTTCGAGTTCTAGGTGACGGATTACTACCGACGATATTGTTTTTGAATTGTTTTGAGAAAAACTAGTTGTTTTGAAATTCCAGAAAAGGATATTTGATTTTTGGAAAAGCTAAGCTATTTGAAACTCCCAGGTAAAGACTGAAATAAAAACAAATTAAATAGAAATTTTTTAAAGCAAGCTCAAATCGAATTGAAATCAGTTAAGTTGAAATTGAGTTGGATTAGAATAATATCGAGAAAAAATTGAATTATGAGATCGGAATTTAAAATGGAACAAGATTAGTGGAGTATAAATTTGGAATCGAAAACGGAACTCGAGTTGAAATGATATTGGGTTGGTGAGTTAAGAGTTTGGGATCAAGAATGGTACATGAGATTGAGAATGATATTTGGCTTGTTTAAGTGAATAGCTGTGTTGAGGATAAATTGATCGGAGTTGATTGGAATGATATTGGTATATGTAGAATTGGTAATAGATGGAAACGTTATAATGATATGCCCAAAAAAAGGTACATGTTTGTTTATATATGAGTTTGGTGATTTATGAGCCGATTTGGCAAGCCGCTTGGCTATTTGATTTTCTTTTGTATTGGAGAGAGCCTAGAGAGGCGAGTTGTAGTTGTACCGATTGACCCGTACAAAGGAGGTACTGGCGAAATTTTCCAAAAATTTAGGGTATTAGAAAATTATCAGAATTTTTGAAAATTTTCAGGTACAAGAAATTAATTAAAAATTTAATTGAATTAAATTAATTCAGTTGAAACTGAAACTAAAAAAAAGTAAACGAGTAATTTTAAACCAGTTAATAAGGTTGTTCTCTACCTTAGCAATTTCAAGGACGATATTATTTTAAGGAGGGGAAGAATGTAACGTCACGTATTTTTTGGGTATAATAATTAATTTATTTAATTATTTAAATAGTGATTTAGAGATTTAAATCATTGATTAATTCAATAATATTGAATATTTAATTAATATAAATAATAGAATAATATATTTAATTTTGAAATAGTCGGAATTAGCTGAGTTCACAATATTGTGTGAATTAGACAATTTAAGCTTTAAATGAATATACATAATCCGTTTTAAATCAGATTTCTGCGAAATAAGGAACATTCGGAGCTGGTGAACTATATTTTTCTAATGAAAGAGAGAAATCGAGATTTCATCGTGTAGATTGAGAGTTATGTCCAAATCAAATTTTAAAATAGTCGCTATGGAATTCGTTTATAATTTATAAGGATTTAATTATATAATAAAAGGATTTCTATTTTTATATTGAATATCAATTAACTCTGATTTTGGAATATCGAATTATAAATTCCGATATATTTATTTTGGAGCTAGAGAATATTCTATGTGAATATATACGATAATATTAAATTATTTTTATTTAATTTAATTATTTTTAAATATATTAATATTTAAATGGGTTTATTTGGAGCTTTAAAAATAGCCAGTTTTGCAAATGAATTTCGTTTGCGATGAAACCAATTTTATTAGATCCGAAATATTAAATTATTGTTATATTTCGATTTTTGCGATTTTTGGAGTGAGTATGTGGCCGCGGGGAATTGAAATGTGAAAAATGGTCGATAATTTGACTTTAAAAATATGCTATGTGAGTAAACAAACTCGAAATTAGACGAAACAAGTTTCGTTGGGTCCGTAATGTCGAACTGTAGCTACATGCCCATTTTTATGATTTTTGGATATCGTTTGTGATCATGCGGATTTTTAGAATACAAATACAAGTAACTTTTCAATAGAAATTAATATAAAAATTGATTAAAAAAAATATATACCCATCCTATAAATACCCTACATCTTCCTAACTCTAATTCACTTCTACTTCTCTGGTCAAGATATATCCGCTGCCACCATTCTCTTATTCAACCTGAGAATTTTGATCTTTTAAAATCCAAAGAAATTCATACTAAAATCAATAATTCATATTATGTATATATTCGAATTTCTGTAATGCTGCTTTCCATTTCTATATGAGTTTCGAAGCACTCGACTCAAATTTCAGTCGTTGTCATGAGAAGAGCAGTGGCTAGGGTTGGCTTTTGCTGGAAATCAAAGCATTGATTTAAGAAATTGAGATGATATTTGGATTTCTGACCCCGTATACTACCTGGGTACAAACTTCTGGTGATTTCCACACAATTCCATGAGACGACTTCATCTTGCCTGCTCGAGAAGAACTGGAATGATGCGAATTGTTTTTAGGGATAAAGCTGCGAGTTTGTGAGATAAGGAAGAGTAAGTGAGGAGAAAAATAATGGTGGGAAGTTTGGAGATTCTCGTGATAAAATGATGGAGAAATGTGCGTGGAGATTGACGTTGAATACTGTGCACTCGTCGTGAATATGAGGCCGAGGAGGTAGTTCGTTCAGGGGAGGCGAGTTGTTGTTTTTTTGTAAGGTAAAATAAAGAATCCAAGAGGAGTTAGTAGATGATTTCATTTTGGAATTTCATTGAGGAATGGAGGAAGACGTGGGGGGATTAAGATTTGAAATCGCATTGTTAATGGTCTAGATGGAACAACGTGAATTGGGAGGAAGAAGGTATTGTTGGACGTGGGTCTGGAAATGTATGGGTGGGCCGATCTTCAGGGTAAAGCCCAATTAATAAACTAAAGCTTAGATTTATATTTAATAGTGTACAAAATTCAAATGATAATAACTTGCTCATATGTTAACGTAATTAAGCAAAACTAGATCTGTTGGGGTCGTACAGACGGCAGCTACACAATGGAACTTACTCGGACTGAATTGGAGCTCGTCGTAATTTATAGCAAAATAAATTGTCCGTTTGAATCAACCGACAATTATTGTTATTTAACGATGATCGTCCAATGTGAGTAAAACTGACTAACTTTGGTCAGTTTATATTTTTATATAACGTACTTTAAGAATTGATAATTGACGGTTGATAGCTGTGTGTTGATTGTTTGGTTGAATTGCTCATTTATTGTTTGGAATTACAGATAACGATATATACACATATCGTTAAACAAACATTTATTCTGTTTATCAGAATAGTACATATTGAAATGAAATTGACGTGAATTATATTGTGTAACATCTTTGGATGTAGGGAAACAGGTTGGAGAGATCCAGCGGGATTCCACAATGTTTATAATATTGTTTTCCATATATTGTGATATATGAAGTGGTACATAATCAGTTATTAATTATATGTGTTCGGATGATGATTGATCCTTTTGATTTGGTATTTTAATACCATAAGTGATTCTGGGATGAAAAAGGAAATTTTTTAAGTATATATTGAGATAAAAATAATTATAAAATCACAAGGATTTTATAAAAGAAAATAATTAGAAAATCACAAGGATTTTTTAAAACAAAGTAATTATAAAATCACAAGGATTTTATAAAAGGAAATGATTATAAAATCGAAGGATATTATAAAAAGAATATTTATTTAGAAAATAAATAGAATTATAAAAAGAATATTTATTTGGAAAATAAGTAGAATTATACAAAGGAATTTCAGAGTGGATATTGAATTTAAGAATTTTATAAAATCAATGGATTTTATAAAAAGAATTATTTGGAAAACAAATTGAATTGAAATAGAAATATTTGGAAAACAAATATAATTATAAAAGGAAATATTTGGGAAATAAATAGAATATTACGTAAGGAAGTATTTTATAAAATGAATAGAGTTTTATAAAAGGAAATAAGTGGAAAATAAATATTAAATGGAAATCTGTTTTTAACAGATAAATGGAAAAAACTAATTTAAAGTAGAATTAGAAATCTGTTTTAACAGAAAAATGGAGAAGATTAATTTGTAAATAATTTTTTAAAAATAAAATTATCTATCATTTAATAAACGGAATATATAAGTCTGAACTTATATAGAGAAGTAGAAATCATTTTTGACACCGATATTTCAAATAGAATGTGAACTCAGCATTTATAAAGGGAATTATAAATGAGATTTAAGTGTTAGAATGAAAAGGAGATTTCGTATGAATTTTTTTATAAATAGAAGTGTAAATTGAATTTGGAAATGGTATATTATTTTAAAATACGAAATCAAACTTAATGGATTATATAAAAGAAATATTTTTTACATTCGATGTGAATAATGGATTAAAATAAATATTTTATAAATAAAAACATTTATAAAGGAATTTGGTTTTGAAATAGGAATTCAAGTGGGAATTTGAATGGGATAGGAATAGAGAGTTAATCGAGTATAAGTATTCGAATAGAGAGTATCGAATATTAGTTATTTGAATAGTATTAATCGAATGGAGTTAATCAAATTAGAGTTAATCGAATATTAGTTATTGGAATAGAGTTCGAATATTAGTTAATCGAATAGAGTTTGTCGAATATTAGTTATTCGGAAGGAGAGATTATCGGATATAAGTATTCAAAGAAGAGATTATCGAATATAGTTTATTCTAAGGCGAGATTATCGAATATAGTTATTTAAAGAGAGATTATCGAATATAGTTATTCAAAAGAGAGTTATCGGATATAGATTATTCGAGAGAGAATTATACATTGGGATTCGACTATATCGAATGTAGGAAAGCACTATTTACTTTCGGGTTTTAAATCAAGATTTATCTATTTAGTAAATCATTTATTTATTTGTTCAAATTTAAAAATGAAAGTTATATTAAGTCATTATATTTCAGAAGCATGGTATTCTAACACTACTGTTATAATCAAATGATTTCTGTATAAAAATTGGATTCGTCAATAGAATCCGAGAGTTACATAAAGTAGTTTTTTGAAGATTTAAAATGTGAACTTTGTCTATTTCGAGGTTAGAAATGTTGCTCAGTTAAGGTCTGAGAGGTAATTACACCCCAACTTGATTGACTTCATTTTTAACCAAGGAATGCTAAGGTTCGATGGTGAAGGTTAGTTAATTGAATTTATTTAATAAGTGTTAATGGTTCGAGTTGGCATAGCGATGTTTTATTTAAACATATATTAAAATCCAATGAAGGAGTTTTGGAAATGTTTTCCAAATAAGAATCAAAAATGTTTTTCTAATATAGAAAATAAGAAATAGGAGTAAATATGGAAATGTCTTCCAATGTTAATAACGTAAAGTTTCTAAATATAGAAGCTGTGTGACAAGAAATATATGGAAAACGAAAAATAGGGAAATGAATAAAGTAATGATAAATTAATTCAAAGGGATTAATGTTGATTGATGATTGATTGATAAAATTGCCATTTGGAAATAAGATCGTTGTTTGTACACATGTTACTTTGATAGTTAAATCACCGACTTTCAAAGTTTTTACCATTTTTCGTGGTCAATACGGATAGAACGGGATCAGATTCATTTTCTGAAATCCACTCCGTATGGGCATTAGCATTGTTAATCAAATTTGATGAAGATAATCGAAGACGGAGTTTATGCAAGGGCTATTCTGACGATCCTAGGTAGAAATTGCCCAAGATAGATTTACAGAATAGTGCCCTCGGTTTTTCCAGACCCAGGACAACGTTTATGGACGAATGTCTAATAGAGTATATCTAATGGATCGTGTAAGTTGATCTCTTCAAACGTACTTACGTTCGGTGGTGGAGAAATTCGTTTCTCTTAGCTTTATACCTATAATGACCCGCATTGGCAGAGATATTATAATTAATTTATTTGATTATATAAATAGTGATATAGTGAATTTAATGGTCGATAAATTAAATAATGGTGAATATTTAATTAAAATAATAAATTAAATAATATATTTAATTCTGAAATAATTAGAATTGGCTGAAATGACGATATGGTGTGAACCGGATCATCTGTGATATTTAATTCAGCTTGGAATTGAATTTGAATAACGAATATATTATACAAACGACAGTTTGAACATAGAATTATAATATAATTAAAATCGAGCTTGAAATGGCGCTGCAGTTCGTAAATTGGCGATTTGAACTTCAACTGAATATACAGGGTTAGTTTTAAATCGGATTTCTGTGAAACAAGAAACGTTCGGAGCTGGTGGAGTATATCTTTCTAGTGGAAGAGAAAAATCGGGATTTCGTCGTGTAGATTTTGATATATGTCCAAATCAAATTTTAGAAAAGTCGCTGTGGAATTCCTTTATAATTTATAAAGGAATTATTTATATTTTTACAAAGGAAATTCATTTTAAATCAAATATCGATTTAATCGGATGTGAAGTGTCGAGTTATAAATCCCAGCGGAGAGGTATGATATTCTGTTGTGAATACATACGATAATATTAATATTTAATTTAATTATATTTAAATATATTTATATATTTAAATGGGTCATTCAGAGATTTAAAAATAGCCAGTTTTGCAAATGAAGTCGGAATTCGACGAAACTAATTTTGTTGGATCTGCAATATTAAATTATTGCTAGATTTTAGTTTCCATGATTTTTGAAGTCAGTATGTAGCCGTACGAATTTTTAAAGTGAAAAACAGTCAATATTTTGACGGTTAAAAATACACTGTGTGAGCAAACGCAGTCGGAATTCGATGAAACCAGTTTTGTTGGGACCGTAATGTCGAACTCTGACTGCATGTCAATTTTCGTGATTTTTGGATATCGTGGGTGATCGCAGGAACTTTAGAGGATGAGTAGGAGCAGCAGTTGATTAAAAATAAAATAAAATAATCAAATAAAAAATATCCTAACTAATCATTGGACCTAACCAAGGCCACGTTGCTTTTGATTTCAGCCTCTCCTTCAACATATAAAACGCAGAAGATTCCAAATTTCCTCAGCCAAAAACCACAAGAACAAAAATCAAATAAATCCAAGGTAAAATGTTATAAATCCAAATACAACTATAGATGGATTCAAAAAGTGGTTCTCTTCATTCTGCTCTCGATTTTGGGTCATTCTACGTTGCTCTATTCACCGCTGGCATAGCTAGGGTTGGACTTCGATCGAGCTATGGTAGGTTTTAGCTTGAGTTGTTAATGGATTTGAGATTGTGGTGGCGAGGAGGTTCTCCTGGCAAAGTATTGGGTGGTTCGGTGATTAAACAGTTCGGTGTCGAACTGTAGCAGTCAACAGGAGCTGGAGAACGGGTTTTCCGTTTGGCATGCGGGTTTGGGGTAAAGGGGATGAGTTGAAAGAGGAGGAGAAGAGGAGGTCGTTGATGGGTTTTGTCGGGAGAACGGTGGTGAGATGGAGGAGTTTTCGGTCAAGGAAGGACAAGCTGTGGCCATGTTTTTGCGTTGTGGTTTACTGGAGGAGCACGGGCATTGAAGATGAAGAGCGGGTTGGGTTCTTATGAAATCAAGTTGGGCCAGGTTGTGGTAAAAGCCCAAATTTTCAATTTAAATTGGGTTTAATCTATTTTAATTACTTATATAATTTGTAAATTTAATAACTGGCTCATACGTAATCAGAATTGGACAAAACGAGATCCGTTGGGATCGTATGGACGGTGGCTACACCATGGAGCTGACTGGGAGTGGATTGGTGCTCGTTTGAATTTACGGCGAAATAAACTGTTTGATTCAAATCAAACAATAGTTTATCGTTCTTTAGCGATAAACTGCCAATGTGAGTAAATCTCACTAACTCTGAACAGTTATGTTGTATTTTTAGAACTGTTAAATATTGGCTGATTGACTGTGTGTTGACTGTTTTATTGAACTGCTAGTCAGTTAGTTGAATTTCTATATTGATTCTGTTTAACAGAATATATCATATGGAACTGAAAGTGATGTTGATTTTATATTGTATAACATCTGTGGATGCAGGGAGACAGGTTGGAGGAATCCAACTGGATTCCTAAACATTTATTTTACTGTGATTCATACATTGTAATATATGATGTGATATATAATCTGTTGTCGATTATATGTGTTTGAACGATATTGGTCATCGTGATTTGATGTGTTAAATACCATAACATACCGGAATGGTGGAAAGGGAATTTTCAAAATGAATATTGAAAAATAAATTATTTATAAAATCAAAGGATTTTATAAAAGAGATAATATTTATAACAATCAAAGGAGATTTTATAAAAGGAATTATTTATAAATGGAATATTTATAAATAGAAATTTACTTATAAATGGATTATTTATAAATAGAAAATACTTAGAAATGAAACCCTAAAGGAATTATTTGCAAACCATTTGCAAATAGATTAGAACTAGAAAGGTTTGTAAACCATTTACAAATCAATCAGAAAGAGAAATGTTTGTAAACCATTTACAAATGGAATCGAAAGAGGAATATTTGTAAAACCTTTACAAATGAAATCGAAAAGGAAGTATTTGTAAAACCTTTTACAAATAGAATTAAAAAGGAAATATTTAGAAAATAAATAGAGTTATAAAAAGGAAATTTGTTTATAACTAAATAGGATGTTATAAAAAGGAAACCGTTATAAAAGGAAAACGTTCCTAAAAATCTATTGTTGATATTGTCATTCGCTCCGAAGTAGGGTGTATAATCACCTAATCTTGAGTTTCATTTACTTCTAAAAATCTATTGTTGATATTGTCCCATTCGGGAAATGGTTGCTGATCCCAACCGTTGGTGATATACATTCGATACACTCAAGCGAAATGAGTGGTCGGTCTCGTGTAGCCGGGTTGCAAGATGTTCTTGTTGAACCCAGTGTATTCCTTTCTAGAGATACACTAGCGAAAGGTGGTTCCATACCTTGTCATAGTTGGAAATCCATCACCCAATACGTGCTTGTGGTTTTGATTGTATACAATATATGTAGAACGTGAGATGAAAGTGTTTCTGCTAGATGATTATTATATTGTGGTTGATAGACATTATTATAATATCAAAAGGTTTTTGATATAAAGATAATTTGGATTCTCATAAGGGAAAACCCCGTTCCGTTATAGGCGTGGTCTTATGAGATATCGTTTACTTGTTCAAACTGTTTTAAACTGTTTTACTCATACCAGTCCCATGACTGACCCGGTGTTTATTTTGTTGTTTTCCCTAAACTCTTGGGTGCTCAATTTTGTACGGGCAGTCAAGTAGTCAGTATTTACAGATATACTGGAAGAGCTTGGAGCAGGAGGCTTCAGGATTATATAGCTATAGTTATTTCCGATGTGTTGTAAGTGTTGTACTTTGATAATGATGTATATTCAAGTATAGATGTATATTTCAAGTTATGTTATATATATTATATGTTATTCGTTCCGCTGTGAGATTCGTGTTACTCTGATGTTGTGTTCTTCTTCTTCTATTCTAAGTTTCTATCTTACCTTTCCTCACCCTCTATCTTCTTTCATTAATGACCGGTATTTTCGATCCTTGGATGTTCGATATGTGTTGTATATCGGATAACCAAGATCCCCCAAAAACCCGGGTCATTACAATACCCATAGTATTTTTGTGGAAATCAATTTGTAATTTGGCGGGTATGATGATGTGGCATTCAAAGTAAATGAATGTATGATCTGTCAAAAGATGCGTTATGACCTCAAGCCTCATCAACCGGCAAATGACAAAAATCGGGCAGGTAGCATGGCTATGTGGGTCGTCCCCATTAGGGTGTATTGTCACCATCTAGAGAGTATTCATATTTGTTACTTCTTTTCACTTCTGCATCTCCTGGGAACGGTTATGTTGCTAGCAACCGTAGGTGACAATATATTCGATACACTCAAGAGAAATGAGTGGTCGGTCATGTGTGGCCAGGTTGCAAGACGTTCTTATTGGACCCAGTATATTCCTCTATAGAGATACACTATCGGTAGGTGGTTCCATACCTTGTCATAGTCGGAATCCAATCTCCAATAAGCACCTGCGGTTTTGATTGTATGCTATATATATGTGGAGCATGAGATGCAAGCGTTCTGCTAGATTGTTAATTATTTGTGATTAGACATTATTATAATATCAGAAAAGTATTGATTTTGAAAATGATTTGGGTTATCGTAAGGTAAAAACCATCCGTGTTTATGTGTGGATCGGTCTTATGATTATCATTTCTTTTGAAAATGATTTTTAAAAGTTAAACTAAGTGGTTGGAGTTTACTCACACCGGTCCCATGACTGACCCAGAGTTTATTTTGTTTTGTTTTATCCTAAACTCTTGGGTGCCCAAATTTGTACGAGCAGTCAAGTAATTCAGGCATTTCCAGATATTCTTGGAGGAACTAGAGCAGGAGGCTTCAGGATTTTATAGCTACTATTTATTTCCGCTGTTATGTAAGTGTTGTACTCTAATATACAAATACAGATTTGTGTTGTTGCTTTGTATACTATATTTTATTCGCTCCACTGTGAGATTCTTGCTACTCTGATGTTTTTGTGTTCTTCTTCTCCTTCTTCTATTCTAATTTTCTGTCCTATCTATTCTCACCCTCTAACTTCTTTCAATTAATGATATGGTATTTCCGATGTCTGAATAGTCGACATTGGTATTTGTGTCGATTTTCAGAGTCGAAAAACCCTGGGTCATTACAAAATAAGACCCTAAGTGCCACATTTTCGGGGCCGAATTCTCATTCTTTAATCTTGTATTATTTTCTTATCGAGTAAACCCTAATTTTGAAATCAATTTGGGGATTTTCATTATACACACTTATGTACTCAAGACAATGAGCAATAAAGAGTGGATCAACACTTAGCTTAATTCCTATGAGTTACTTAGTTACTTCCTTTACATACCACCTTATGCTTTCTACATGATAGAGGTCTCTCGCCCAAATCTAACCCTTCCTCAAGATCATTGTGAAACCCCGTTTTACAAGACATTTAGCTTTCTGCCTTGTGTTGTGCTTAGGAAACCCTTATCCCAAGGTAATTGTTGGTTGTTGAGTCTTGTAAGTGTGATACTCTACCCCGAGGGAAGAGTAACTACTCTTCGGGCTTAAGACCTTGATATACAGGAAATGGTGAACTAACTCAAGCTTGTAAGAACTAAATAATCCCATTTTTTCCCTTAGGTCCATTTCCTTAGACCTATCTCTGGTGTTGACCAGAAATATCGTTAATATTTTGGTGCTAAAAGGAGGGTTTGAACCTCTGACCTTGTGGTAAATGGCCACATATTTGACTGTGTTGTTCCTCTTGGATTGGACTTGGCGTTGAAGAAGAAGAAACCATGAATAGAACGTCTTTAAGAGTAACTACCGAGTTTCCTATGGTAACATCAAGTATTAATGAACCAAGGACTATCGAAAGGCAAAGGATTAAGCCAGAAACTTGCATATCCAAAGTGAGGAAAAAGAAGTAGACCCGTATGATCTTGATCATTGGAGCATTAACCATTTCCATTTATGACCAACCTCAATCTTTGCCCTACGCAATAATTCTACATTAAGGAAGCATAACCCATTCTCTCATACAAGAGAAGTTATCCATGAACAAGCCAAAGGAAAGGTATTTGAACAAGAAATAATGAAGGATTTTAACTGTTTTGCTTCCAAATGGACTAAAAGGATAGTACTTCAATCTCGGTACACCTTGAAAAGGGAGAAACAAGGATATGAATGAAGCAATAAGACCAAGTAACAAAAGCACTAAGCTCCCATAACAGGAAAGTAACTTTACATCGAGATTACCCAACAAATACCACTTTACTACTTCAATGGAGAGTATCTATTTCCTAACTAAGCATGAGCTTAATTTCTAGCCATCTAAAAAGAAAAAAAACCAAGCGCGAAAGAAAGTTGGGAGGTTCTTTCTACCACTATCACATGGTGAATATACATGAAACTAATCATTGTAGAGTTCTCGAAGTGACGGTAATCAAGTTCCTTAATCAAGGCTAGTTACAAGACTTTATAAACTAAGTTCAACCAAGGTCCATTGGAAAAGGATTGTTTACATAGCTAAGGGTGTGGAAACCATCTCAAACTTTCGAAAAACCCGAAAAAGGTCAAATTACAAATGGATAAAAACCCTTGTCGTTGCTAAGTTGGCTGGGGTAAAGCATCCTTCGGAGGGGGGTGGTGTGTAAGCCGTTAACATAATCCAAATCAGATAGGACCAGGTTAAAGCAACAAAAGCGTAAGCCTCCGATCCATGCCAGAAATGGTTGGGACGGAGTATCTAATTAGCATGCACTACCTCTCCTCGCAAAAGAGTACGCCATGCCTCTACTGTGAACTAAGCACGTCCTACCTCTTCTTGTGGAAGAGCACGTCCTACCTCTGCTTATATTCCTCATTACCCATAGAAGGGAACGAAAACCCATATCATTGCCTACGATGGCCGGTGTAAGGCACCCCTCGGAAGGGGATGGAGTGTAAGCATCTATCATCGCCTACGATGGCAGGTGTAAAACCCCATAGGTCGACCCACCTGAAGGGGGGTCGACCCCCGGCGACAGATTTTGGCAGATTAGTGTTTTCTGATATTTTGACGGTTCGGGTGGCTTTTGGTCAAATCTGAGGGTCCTGCTTTCTCCATACACCTATAAATAAGAACCTAGACCTAACCCTAAGCTCATAATTCGATGGCTACGCCGGAACGCTGCCATTACTCTCTCCCTCTCTCTTCTCAAATCTATTTTAAAATTAAAATGTTAGCCTAGGAGAATTATGGATTCAGATCTGGAAAAGGGAATCAACTTCAATAAAAAGATTATTGAATCATAGAGGCAAGGTAAACTTCTAAGAACCAATCTATTTAAATTCTTTCTCTTTCCCTTCTTTATTCATGAAATAATAAATCCATGGTCGTTAGGTTGTGGATCAAATTAAAGGGAAAAGGGGAAATTATGGATGATAGAACGGATCTGATCCAAAATTTGGGGAAAGCATGAAAGGCGAGTGGGTTTAAAATATACTTTTTGAGTAATAGTACCTCTATCATTTGGCATTCCCCACAATAAACATATTGGAAGGTTTAATTTGATGAAATGCATTATTGCACTAAAATGGATAATATGTTCAATTAGTTAATATGTTGAGATGAACATTTACTTGAATGTTTAAGAAAATGAACACCGTTGTATAGATCCATTTTATGAACCTATGAATTGGGTAAATGATACTACTATTGGAGAACTACATGTTATTTTAAATAAAGTTAATTAAATGTAGGAAGACACACGACATATATTGGGATTTGGGACATAATTTGAAGTGGGATTTTGGAACATAACATATATTATGTTTTGAGACTTTAATTAGTTGGTGCAATCTGATATGAAAATAAATGCTTGAAAATTCATACATGAGATTAGTTGAAATATTAGAAATGTTTATATGTTATAGACTCATTAAAAATATTGGTAGTAACTACCACTGTTCATATCACATATTGATTTGTTCCATTTATATACCAGAGCCCTTACCTGTGTGAATTAGAATGATTGTATGATTATATACACAGAATTGAATAAATGAAGATGAATATGCCTAGGATTAAAATTAGAAATTATAACTGTACTTATGGCATGAGGTTAGGTTGCATTAGTAGCGGAAGTCTTCCCGGACTCGACCAGCATATCCAGCAGCCACTAATGTTGAACCTAATGTGAGAGGCCTAAGTGGAAAATTGAAAACATGTAATGATGCTAAGACATGAGGTTAAGTCAACTAGTGGTAGAAGTCTGCTCGGACTCGCCCGAAAAATCCAGCGTCTACAAGTGTAGGCTTAATGTGAGAGGTATGGTGCTTATATATATATATATATATATATATGTATATGTATATAATTAGATGTGAATAAATGGCAATGGTGGTAATTAAATTTCCGACTTAGAAAATAAGAAAGGAAGGGATGAAATGAACTGAGTTAGTATGATAAGAAGGAAAAGTGATGTATTTCCCTAAATGATTATTTATGAAAACGTTGTCGCAAGTAAGCCACAGTAAATAAAGAAAAGTATAGAAATTACTTGCTACCATGGATTTAGATGGGAACATGTTATGAAAATAAATCATTGGTTCCTTCTATCAAACTGATAAGGTGAATTATTTTCCTTAATATAATAAGAAATATATATTACAGTAATGAATAATAATGGTTTACAACGGTAAATGGTTCAAGAGGGGAATGATAATAACCTATTATAAATTAATTATATGTTGTACAATAGTAGACTTGTCCTAGGGACAAGTGAATATCATAACTTAGGTTATAATAAAATAGTAAGGAAATGGGATAACTGGTGAATTGAGTTAAGGACACTTAATTATAAATTAAGTAATCGGTGAAGGGGGAAAATTAAAACCAGTTAAGAAAAGGGAGGAATATATTGTACTTAATTATAAATTAAGTAACCTGTAAACTTGGGAGTCTAAAACCCGTTGATAAGAAAGTTTAGGCTTGTCCTAGGCACAAGAAGAAATTATAACATAAGTTATAGTAAACGGGTAGAGAAACTTATTAATGGGCCTTAGTTAATAGAACTAAGTTAATAAGTAAACAACGATCAGTTGTATTGACAATGTAAAATGGAATTATGATTAAATAAGAAAGAATGAGGAAAACTTATGAAATGAATTAAGTTATATTTAATCATAAATGGTAAGTGACATGTTAATTAGAAAGCATGTGAATTAGATATACTTAATTACATATTAAGTAAAACATGTTATTGTAATGATGAAATCGACAAGAAGATAAAAAGGGGTTGTGGATTACAGACCTTGGACCACAATCTAGAGAATAACATGTTGTGGGCTTATTAATAAACTTAAATGGATTAAGTTATATGACTGAAATTAATAAACAAGAGAACTTGGTAATTTGAATAAGAATTCAATATAAATTGGAATAACCAAGTTAACTGGAAACCTGATGAGGTGAAACAAGCGCGCAAAAGAATGTTTAGACATAGGGTCTAACAATATGCTAAAGTAAGACGCTTAGACCAGTCCGTACAATTGAGGGTGAATAACCTAATTGGGGTAAATCATCGAGGTGTTATAAGGCACGAGGGGAGCGCACATTCATCTGATTGTTCTGTTGACTCCAAAGGACTGGAAGGGGAAGCACGCGGCTTCTTGTGGTACGTTAGGTGCTCCTAGTAGTCCTCTGTGCGGCGACAGATGTCTTAGGCTGTGTCCGTAGAGGTTGGTCTGCATGTAACTACTAGTGGGTGTGCCTTGACTGCAGATGTAGCAATGCAGTCAGCTGTTTCAAATCTCACAAATATCGCTCGAGATCTCCTCCAAGATCTTGTTTTGGGCTCCTTCCGAAACGAAACAGCAAATATCACTCTAAATCTCCTTTCGAATATATCGCCCAAGATATTGCAATATCGAACGATATATCGACCAAGACGAAATACTAGAATATCGTCCGATATCTTAGTTTTTTTGGTTAAAATTTAAATTTGTGCCTCAACTAGAACTATAATTTAAAAACTCAAATCTAGCTATATCAATTTTTTGTTATTTTACATTTTGCATCTTAGATGACTATATTGTATGTTCGTATATGTTTTACAATGCTTATGATTTTCATATTCATCTATTTACGTACTTGTTACTTATAAAATTATGTATTTTATTGTTTATTTGTGCTGAATTTTTTTAATGTTTTGAATCCTTTTAATGTTTCCTGTCTAACAGTATTCCTGTTTTAAGCATATTACAATTTAGAGTATGAATGATCTTTCGCAAAATAAAGAATAATAAAGTTATTTTGCATTTTAAGTTTAAGTTACTATGATTTTGATAGCATTCATAAAAATCATATTGTTAAAATATCATTTTTAACATATCATGTACCCTGAGATTGTTCCGATACGAACTTTCAGACCCAAGATGAAAATACGAGACGAACTCCCTAGTTAGACTCATCTCGTCCGTGATCTCCCCCAATACGAGACCGAGTCTATAAAATCCCCGATACGAAACGCGACCGATATCCGAGTTTTAAAACCTTTTTGGGTCAAGAGAACATGGTAATTTGAATAAGAATTCAATATAAATTGGAATAACCAAGTTAACTGGAAACCTAATGAGGTGAGACAAGCGTGTAAAAGAATTTTTAGACATAGGGTCTAACAATATGCTAAAGTAAGGCGCTTAGACCAGTCCGTACGGTTGAGGGTGAATAACCCAACGGGGTAAATCATTGAGGTGTTATATGGCACGAGGGGAGCGCACATTCTTCAGATTGTTCTGATGGCTCCAAAGGTCTGGAAGGGGAAGCACGCGGCTTCCTGAGGTACGTAAGGTGCTCCTAGTAGTCCTCTGTGCGGCGACAGATGCCTTAGGCTGTGTCCGCAGAGGTTGGGTCTGCGTGTAACTACTAGTGGGTGTGCCTTGACTGCAGATGTTGCTATGCAGTCAGAATAATGGGTTGGCTCCAAAAGTGAATTTCTGGTCTTCTATTCTTAGTACCCGAATCTGGGTTGGTTCGGAGCTTCTATCAACTGGCAGAAGTGAATTTCTGGTCTTCTATTCCAAATACCCGAATCTATGTTGATACGAGACTTCCGTTATTATCAGAAGCGGTCCTTGAACTCCTACTTAGTATCTGAGTCTAGGTTATGGTTCAGAATTTCTACTTATTATCAAGGGAAGGTACCCTGGTCTTTTCTTATTAATACCCTAATTGGGGTCACATGATTCTAATTCTTATCCCTAATGAAGGGGTTTACTATCAACACTCGGATAATGGCTTGATTCTACTACCTAAGAGCCATCAAACAAGGATCATGATCTTCCATCTTGCACAAGAAGAATTTTTAAACTCATTACATACAAATTACTATTATTTATGCAAAACATAAGCAAAAAATCGCATGTCAAGTAATACATGTCCCATTTACGTATTCGCTCACAAAGTTATGTTATCAACTATTCAAAAGAAAGTTAGGCATTGGTAACACTTAATGCAGCATTTTTATGCTTACTTATTTTCGGGTAAGGGGGAACAATAGTGTAATAACCCGGAAAATACGAGCCAATTTAAAAATTTTAAATTGATTATTTCAAAGGAATTTGAACAATTGGAATAGAATATTTCAATAAAATAGTAAGTTAGGAATAGTGAGTCAGTTTGAAAATTTGAATTCAAACTTTGACTGACTATGCAGGGTGGAAAATATAACGGATTTTAGTGAAACCAAAAATATTTAAATCTGTTAGTTAATACCTTTCTAACGAATCTGAAAAATCGAAGTTTCATAACGGGAATCAAAAGTTATGGCCGAATGAATTTTCAGAAGAGTCGGTATATAGAATATATAGGCCTGGAAAATTGATATTTTGCATACGACCTCGGAATTCGACGAAACCACTTTTGTTGGGTCCGGGATGTCAAACTATTGCTAGGTTTCAAATTTCATAATTTTTGAAGCTAGTATGTGAGCGTGGCAAAAGATAATGTGTTTGGTCGATTTCTGTTAAATTGGATCGACCAGAAAATGGCCATTTTTCATGCGACCTCAGAATTCGACGAAACTAGTTTTGTTGGGACCGTAGCGTCAAAACATAGCTAGATTTATTTTTCTGGAATTTTTCGAATCAGTTTGTGGCCCTGGCAAATTGAAATGTGCGTTCAGAGTTAAAAATTAAATGTTTTATACTTTAATTTGAAAAATAACTGACTGTAACAGTCGAATTGGCCTACGAAACATATCCCATTGTGTCCGGAATGGGGGTATTTAGCTAGGGGCGACAGTCGTTGGGTTTAAAAAGGAGTTCGTTTAAGAAAACACTATTTAAAAATTTTAATATAGTCTCGGCCAATCATATTTTTCCATTCATAATTAAAAAAAATATAACAGAAAACCCCCGACCCTCCAGATCGAACGGCGGCTTCCTTTCTCCGCCTTCTCTCCTCCAAATCTCCTCATCCGCTCATCAAAACACCAGGGCCCTTTGGAGTTTTTCGTAGAGCTCGAGACGAGCTTCAAATCCATACCAACCTCGCCCAGCATCGTCGAGTATTTCGCCGGATCCGCTCCTCCAAAGTCCGACCGTTTCGGAGGTCGATTCCGCCGCCCAGAGGCCGTCGAGTTCAATGCCGTGGGGCCCGCACGTGCGCCTCTCCTCCGCCTACAACCCTGCACTGGCCGATCATCCAACCGCTACACGGTTTGATCAAAAATCGCTGACCTAGTTTTGAAACCTTTAGCTGAGGTAACGGCCTGTTTAATTAAATTGTTTTACGACACTTTAAAACCATTGCAAACCGTTTGAAAATCATATCTTTTTGGTGTGTTGACGAAATTCGATGAAACAGGAAACATCGAGACTGCAAGGAAGCTCTCTACCCAATAGAAGAAGCTGCGGATTTTTCTGACATCGTATCGATTTTTAGCGCTCAGAAAACCAAGGTGAGAAATCTAAATTAACGTGAAATTGAATGGAAAATCTCGTGTATAATTTATATAAGCGAAATATAAATTACATACGTGTTGTATACCTCATGTACATGCGTAGTGTAAGCTATATGAGCGAAGTATGAATTTTTACATGCATAGAATAATTGATATATGTGTTGAAATGCAAGTGAAATATCGCAAATATAATATATATATATATATATCTATACTCCCCTCGTCCACAAACCATGGACGATATTTATTGTGGTGAATTGGTGTGAAATATTGGATGAAAAATACGAATGGTTGAATAATTGTTTGTGGTTGATATTGTTTGGTTGCGGTTGAAAAATACCCATTGGTGATTGAAATGAATTGGAAATATTTGTGGAAATAAAAATAAACATGCCGCCTGCGTGCAAATTAGATGCATGAATCCCCATTGTCAAAAACCGCGAGGTTTTAAGGTAGAGCGAGGAGCCGTACTAGGGACGGTGCCGGTTTTAACTACCCTGCCGTTATGCTGCCGAAATTTTGAATAATCTTTGTGTGTTAGAATTATTTTCATATGTTGAAATTATTTTCATGCATAGAAATTAAAGTCATATATGAAACTATGTCCACATGTGGAAATATTCATGTGTTGAAAAGTGTTGTATGAAAATTAAATTCATTTGTGAATGAATGAAGTGCTTAAACAATAAAAATCACATTTATATATATATATATATATATATGAAGTATGAAAAATATTCGCCTTATATAAATAGTTTCAACAATCAAAATTTCATCTTTCTAATAAGAACAACATAAATAAAATGTCCATGTGTGGAAATGCTCATTTGTTGAGAAGTGTGTGTAGTGGAAAGGTTCATGTGTTGAATAAAAAGATTGAACGATAAAAATTACATTTTTATTGAAACTATGAAGTGTTGAAACCATACATTGGTTGAATAAATATTTTAAATGATAAAAATATCATTTTTATCATATGTGTGATATGCTAAAGATCTGCGGACGTTGAAACAAATATTTGTGATAGAAATATTATTTTTAACATGCATAGGAACTAAATAAAATAGTCATGTGTTGAAATCTATTTTAGTTCGCCAAAATTATCATCTTTTGAAATGTGAAGTGTTAAAAATAGCCACTTGTTCAAATAAACGTGCATGAGTTGAAATATACATTAACTAGCTAATGATATGATTTTAGCCTATGCATGCGATATTAGAATGAATGGTGTTTTTAAACCAAAGCAAGGCAAATATGAAATTGAATGGAAATTGATAAATGTTAGAAATTGTATATATGTACATGCATATCTATTGAACAGGTTAAAGAAAAAGGGGCTAGAGAAGAGAAATAGAATTTTGTGCCCGACAAATAGGTACACATTTACCGCTTTGTTTGGGTGATGATTTTATGAGCCTGTTGGCTAGCCGCTTGGCTTTTTCTTTTTCTTTTTTGATATGAGACGCCCGTGTGGCTATTTGGGATTTTTCCCAGACCCTCCCGTACAAAGGAGGTTATGGCGAAATTTTCCAAAAATTTAAGGCGTTAGTGAAATAATTGAAGTGGAAACGATATAGGAATTTTTGAATGAACTATATTTATATAAATATATAAATATAAATCGAATTAAAACGAAACGTGGTCGTGCAGTTCATATATTGAAACCGTGATTACAAACGACCAATGCGGAAGATCCGACCATTGGATTTACCCGAAACCTCAACCGTTGGGTTCGCCTTGGAAATATCTTTCCAACGGCACTAACTTTGTGAAGATCCGACGGTTGGATTGTCTGAAATGTTTAATTCAAAACTGAAGAAAAACAGCGCCAGAAACGATTATATTTATATATATATATAAATATAATTAAATTAAATCGAATAACGACGCTGCAGTTCGTAAATTGAAATCGTAACTTCAAGTGGTTGGTGTGGAAAATCCGACCGTCGGATTCTCCCAAAACTGAAACCCTTGGATTCGTTTTGAAATGACCTTCCTAATGATGTAAAATTTGTGAAGATCCAACGGTTAGATTTTTAGATATGTGTAAAACAAAATTAGTGGAAAGCAGCGCCAGTCCGTCGACACGACCTGAAACGTCGTTTAATTAAATATGGCCGTTTTAAATTAAATAAAAATGGCGATATATCGTTATGAAGTGCTATAGACGATATAGAGTGAAAATGAACCAATTTGGTTGTGTTTGCTTGAGATGTGATGGCTGAATGTATTTGACATGAAAATTTTAACTAAATAACTGAAATGTGAATGTTGAATAGTTCAACCATGTGATTAATTGGTTTGAAAATCTAAATATACGTGGATTATTTGAAAAGGCCGAGTTTATCTCATTTCAAATAATCGATCGACGTTGAGAAGTCGAAGAGTCAAAGATGGTTGAAGACCGACGATCTCCACATTGGATGGATGGGCGCTACTGATGCTCGTGATTGGAGTAGCTACCATGAAGGAATTGAAGTAGTAGCCGTCCAAACATATTGTAGATTGTACGGATATGCGAGGAATTGGTGCCTCCGGTTTCGTTCAGACCCAGAACGGACTTGTAAATGGACTGTGTGTCTGACATTGGATTTTGTTCTGTGTTGATTGATCTCTGTTAAATATATATCTGTTTGGCGGCGGAGAATTTATTCTCTTGCTTAACGCCCTTCTCTGAGACGTACGAGCTCAGAGGTTATGTATTGACAGAAATCAGTCGCATGGAGTGGATTGCCTGTGTGGCACGCCTAAGTGGCATATGATCAAGGCTTCTGTTGCAAAGCAAAGTCTTGTGGTTGATGATCAAAGCATGGTCTGTGTGACGTAGCTTTGTGTATAACGTGAATTCGCGAGCCTCACACCCCGGTATGAGTCAAAAACGGGAGAAGGACCCAAGGAGTGCATGATGTTTCTTTCTAGCTATGGTGGTGTCAGTGACCTCCCAGCCCTGACATTTATATCTACTTTTCACCTGTGTGGTTGTTGGAATACGAGGCGCCTCGATTATAGGTCTGTAAGGACCGGGAAACGTGTGTTCAGGAATTGCCAATCCTCAAAAGTAAGAGAGGACCGGCCTTGGAGGATCCAGGGGATTGCTGTGTGCGGTCCCGAGACATTTGCTAGAGTGTCTCGAACGGAGAGGAGCTTGCCCCTTGCCTCGACTCATGAAGGAATCCAATTTCCAATACGAAATATGCGGATGTGATTGTATTACTAGTATGGCGACAAAGTGGTATGGGTCATTTATGCCGCCTATGATTTATATTTATGATTGAAATCGCTTTTGAAACATATATGCACAAGTAATAATATCAAGCACTTTTGTTTATTCGTATGAAGCTTCTTTGGCCATTATAAGGTAAAAACTCTATCCTCCGGCTTGCGTTGCATTGTGTGATGGGACCTCAGTCTTATAATGGCTTCATTTTATAAAAAGCATTGCGTTGATTTAATCATTTACTTTATTTCATGCACTAGCACTCATTGGAGTAAACCCGTTCCGCGAAAGTGGCGTAGTCCTTTGAGTTGCCTTGTTATTGTTGTTAATAAGTTAAGTAGATTTCTCATACCAGTCCCATGACTGACTCGTAGTTTGTTTCACCTTGCAAACTCGGGTGCCCTCATTTTCACACGGGCAGCCTAGTTACAGGTTTCTGACGCACCTTTTGGCTCATGGCGAGGCTTGACTACACCGTGCTGACTTGAATTTTCTCCGCCATTATTGTATCTATATTATGATTCCGCCACTGGCGATGTAGACTGATATTCCTTTTGTGTACTCTTTATGTATGATTCCGCCTCTGGCGATGGTGACTGATTATGTATCATTATGCACTAAGTTGTATCCTGTACTGTGCTCTCTGATGTGATGATATCTATATGATTCCGCTGTCATATGTGTGTAAATTATTCTATTTTCTGTTTATGCTATTATCTGTGATCTGCTAATGATGATTGATGTGTTATATTCCAATGATTATCCTTAACACCGTGCCACGGGGTTTTGGGATCGTCACAGCTGGTATCAGAGCTTTGGTTAACCTTAGTTCTGGAATCTAACACATTAAACACTTCATCAAAATAGAATCAGTAGTATTCTAAGGCGAGTCGCTCATTAGAGATAGGACTAGTAAAGTCCTAGAATGAGCTGAGCAGAATAGCAAAAATAATTGATCAGTCCATCGTTATCTTTCCGTAGAATTTCTGCTTAATTATGCAATAGACTACGATTTCTGGTAGCTGACTTTTTCGTTACTTATACAGAATTTGACAAATGGCTACCAGAGCAGCCGCCGCGAGAGGAGGCCGTGCCGACCGAGGCCGAGGTAGGGGAGAAATCCCAGCTCAAGAAGGACCTTTGATACAACCTCCGGCAGCTCAATACTTCGAGCTCGACCGTGTAGCTAAGAGATATAAGAACTTAGGAGGCAAGACCTTCTCGGGAACTGGCACTGTAATAGAGGCCCTTGCATGGCTCAAAACATGTGAGAAAATTCTTGAAGGCCTAAGGCTAGGAGACGAAGACAAAGCTGTTATGGGCGCTTGGCTTATGCAGGAACACGCTGAATTATGGTGGGAATCTCTTACCGCCGGGAACAGAGAAGCTGGAAGAACATGGGATGGATTTAAAGAACTCTTCAAGGAGAAATATGTCCTAGAACAAGCTCTAGAAAGAATGCACGATGACTTCGCCAATCTCCAGCAAGGGGATCTTTCCGTGCAAGATTATCTGAACAAATTTACAATGCTGTCGCCCTATGCTCCAGAGCTCGTTGCCACTGCGAAATCCAAAAATAAGAGGTTTATCTTTGGACTAAGACGACAATATCAAGATAGAGCCATGGCCCATGTCAAGCAAGATTTCAATGAGCTGGTGGAAATGACATGCAACTATGAAGACCTTGATCAAAGGCATCTGGATAAGGATCGCGCTAGAAGCCAAGCCGGAAACAAGCGCAAGCCAGCTGTAAATCAGGGCGAGTCAAGCCAAGCAGCATCTTCCAAACCTCAGACTGGCAAGCCGCCAAGAGGAAATTGCTTTAACTGTGGTAAGCCGGGGCACTACTCAAACGTCTGCACAGCTCCGAAGAAACAGAAAACAAACTCTCAAGGCTCGAGCCAAGGCTCTCAGAACCCTCGCTCGTGCTTCAATTGTCGCAAGACCGATCATCTGGTCAAAGACTGTCCTTTGTTGAAGAAAGCTACTGTAGCTCATGTTTATGACGGGTCTAGCCCGCCAGCTGCTTTCGATGGAGCAGGTAAACCCGATGTTTTGGGAGGTACCCTTACAATTAAAAATATTCCTGTTTCTGTATTATTTGACACAGGTGCATCGCGTAGTTTTATTGCTAGAAACACAGTGCACAAATTAAAGTTAAAACAGCGAAAGCTCAAAGAATCGGTGGAAGTTCATAACCCGATAGGGGGTCCTATTACCCTCAGTTCGTGTTGTAAGGTTCCTACTTCTTTCTCCCGATACCAGTTTCCTTTCAATTTGATCGTTATGGATTTTCCCGAATTCGATATTATTCTCGGGCTGGATTGGTTAACGAAATATGAAGCTGAAGTGAATTGTGCGGAAAGAATCATTAAGATTCGAATGAAGCTTGGATATATTACGGTTCCCTGTCATGGTTCGAATCCGAATAGAGAAGAATTTTGGTCAGCATTAGAACTTATCCCCACTTCCATGGAAAAGATTCCGATTGTTAGAAACTTTGCGGATGTGTTTGAAGAAGTTGAAAACTTACCTCCGCAAAGAGAAATAGAATT
Organism: Allium sativum; assembly: GCA_030737875.1. Classification (NCBI taxonomy): domain Eukaryota; kingdom Viridiplantae; phylum Streptophyta; class Magnoliopsida; order Asparagales; family Amaryllidaceae; genus Allium; species Allium sativum. Next base: position 411,878,602 of record CM060913.1, on the reverse strand, counting down.
CCGAATCGATCTAATTCCCAATGCCAGACCAGTGGTGCATCCAATTCGTAGAATGACTCCGAAAGAAAAAGAAGAATTAGGCGATCAAACTCGTCAACTATTGTGGAAGGGTCTAGTCAGACCTAATTTTTCTAATTGGGGTGCAGCTGTCGTGTTTGTCCCGAAGTCAGACGGTACTCTTAGATTATGTGTTGATTACCGAGACCTCAACAAACAAACGCTCAAAAATAAATATCCACTACCCCGCATTGATGATTTGCTAGACCAATTGAATGGGGCGAAAGTATTTTCCCGAATGGACCTAGCTACAGGTTTTCATCAATTGAGAATAGCAGAAGAGTGTGTTCCTTTGACCGCTTTCAGAGGCCCAGACATATTTTATGAATGGTTAGTAATGCCGTTTGGCCTGTGCAACGCTCCAGCATACTTTGTCGATCTAATGAATAGAGTGTTCAGGGGAATTCTGAATAAATTTGTCCTCGTATTCATCGATGATATTTTAATCTACTCCAAATCAAAACCCGAGCATGAAAAACACTTAGAACAATTATTGGAGATTCTAAGGAAGAACGTCTTCAAAGCCAAATTCTCTAAATGTGTCTTCTGGCAAGAAGAAGTCAAATTTCTTGGCCATGTCCTGTCAGAGAAAGGAATTTCTGTTGACCCAAGCAAAATAATAGCGATTCAAGACTGGAAACAACCCACTACTCCCACAGAAGTTAGAAGTTTTATGGGGTTGGCTAGTTATTATCGAAAGTTCGTTAAGGATTTTTCGAAGATATCCGGTCCGTTAACGAAGCTCACAAAGAAACATGAGAAGTTTAAGTGGACTTCCGACTATGAAGAAGCTTTCCAGGAATTGAAATCGAAGTTGACCACCGCTCCAGTGTTAACAATTATTGATGGCAATCAGGATTTAACGATTTGGATAGATGCTTCTATTAGAGGTCTTGGTGCAGTGTTAATGCAGAGAGTCCAAGTAGTCACTTATGCAAGCCGCCAATTGAAACCGCATGAGAAGAATTATGTGACTCATGATCTTGAGTTGCTAGCCATAGTATTTGCCTTAAAAATCTGGAGACATTACTTATTGGGCGAGAAATTTATACTGTATACAGATCATCAATCGTTGAAGTATTTATATACCCAGAAAGATCTGAACCTGAGACAACAGCGTTGGCTAGAATTTCTTGCAGCGTATGATCTTGACATCCTGTATACGCCGGGAAAGGCTAACGTTGTAGCGGATGCACTTAGTAGGAAAACCGCAATCGTGGCCAATCTTATAATTACACCTGGATTGATCGATAGGATATCTGCTCTTCAGAAGAGTGACAATTTTGTGAAAGAGATGATAAAAAGGATTCAAAGGGGCGAAGGCTCCAGTTTCCAAGTGGATACAGAAGGAGTTCTGAGGCTGAATAGAAGAATATGTGTTCCCGACATTCCCGAGCTTAAAAGAGAAGTGCTAGATGAATGCCATAAATCCAAATTTTGCATCCATCCTGGGGTGAGTAAAATGTACAACGATATAAAACGCACTTTCTGGTGGAAGGCAATGAAAAGAGATATTTCTTTGTATGTTAGCAGATGCCCTACTTGTCAATTGGTCAAGAGTGACCAACAGAAGCTAGCTGGATTGTTGCAACCGTTGGAAGTCCCAGGCTGGAAATGGGAACAGATTTCCATGGATTTCATAGACGGTTTGCCGCGAACCAAGAAAGGTAATGACAGCATTTGGGTAATCGTAGATCACTTCACGAAGACTGCCCATTTTATACCTGTCAGGTCCAATAGAACTGCCCAAAGTCTAGCACAGATGTATTTCAAAGAAATTGTTAAGCTGCATGGAATTCCCATCAGCATAGTCAGTGATAGAGACCCCCTATTTACTAGCAAATTCTGGGAGGCTTTCCAGACAGAATTGGGGACAAAACTGAATATGAGCACCGCTTATCACCCACAAACAGATGGCCAAACTGAGCGGGTGAATAGAATTCTGGATGATTTATTGCGGGCTTGTATAATCGATTTTGGTGGGTCATGGGAAGATCATTTGCATTTGGCAGAATTCTCATATAACAATAGCTATCAAGCAAGTTTGAGAATGTCACCATTTGAAGCATTATATGGCAGACCATGCAGATCTCCAGCATGTTGGGTAGAACCTGGCAACAGACTTGTACTAGGACCCGATATGATTAGAGAAGCATCAGATAAAGTGGATTTCATCAAGAAGCGATTGAAAACCGCCCAAAGCCGACAGAAAAGTTATGCAGACTCTAGAAGGAGAGATTTGACATTTGCTGTTGGTGATCGTGTTTATTTAAAGGTTTCTCCGATGAGAGGAGTAATCAGATTTGGAAAGACTGGGAAGTTGGCTCCGAGATTTATTGGTCCTTTTCCTATACTTGAGCGAATTGGAACTCTTGCTTATAGGGTTCAATTGCCAGATTGGTTGCCTGGAGTGCACAATGTATTTCACGTATCTCAACTTAGGAGACATGTGCATGATCCGGATCTTGTTGTAGAAGAAGCAGCACAACAGGATGTGGAGATAACTCCAGAATTAGCACTCAAAAGAGAGCCATTAAAAATTGTTGGCAAAGAAACTAGAGAACTCAGAAGCAAAATGGTTCATTTAGTTAAAGTGCAGTGGAGCAGTGATCCTAGAGACTGTACTTGGGAAACTGAGGAAAGCATTAAGCAAGCTTACCCCAAATGCAGAGTGGATATCTCTGACTAACTCCGGTGCAAGGTACCTTTACCATACTTTGCATTTACATTTTATTTCCTACTTTACTGTTGTTTCCTTTTCGAGGACGAAAAGTTTTAAGTAGGGGAGATTGTAATAACCCGGAAAATACGAGCCAATTTAAAAATTTTTAATTGATTATTTCAAAGGAATTTGAACAATTGGAATAGAATATTTCAATAAATAGTAAGTTAGGAATAGTGAGTCAGTTTGAAAATTTGAATTAAAACTTTGACTGACTATGCAGGGTGGAAAATATAACGGATTTTAGTGAAACCAAAAATATTTAAATTTGTTAGTTAATACCTTTCTAACGAATCTGAAAAATCGAAGTTTCATAACGGGAATCAAAAGTTATGGCCGAATGAATTTTCAGAAGAGTCGGTATATAGAATATATAGGCCTGGAAAATTGATATTTTGCATACGACCTCGGAATTCGACGAAACCACTTTTGTTGGGTCCGGGATGTCAAACTATTGCTAGGTTTCAAATTTCATAATTTTTGAAGCTAGTATGTGAGCGTGGAAAAAGAAAATGTGTTTGGTCGATTTCTGTTAAATTGGATCGACCAGAAAATGGCCATTTTTCATACGACCTCAGAATTCGACGAAACTAGTTTTGTTGGGACCGTAGCGTCAAAACATAGCTAGATTTATTTTTCTGGAATTTTTCGAATCAGTTTGTGGCCCTGGCAAATTGAAATGTGCGTTCAGAGTTAAAAATTAAATGTTTTATACTTTAATTTGAAAAATAACTGACTGTAACAGTCGAATTGGCCTACGAAACATATCCCATTGTGTCCGGAATGGGGGTATTTAGCTAGGGGCGACAGTCGTTGGGTTTAAAAAGGAGTTCGTTTAAGAAAACACTATTTAAAATTTTTAATATAGTCTCGGCCAATCATATTTTTCCATTCATAATTAAAAAAAATATAACAGAAAACCCCCGACCCTCCAGATCGAACGGCGGCTTCCTTTCTTCGCCTTCTCTCCTCCAAATCTCCACATCCGCTCATCAAAACACCAGGGCCCTTTGGATTTTTTCGTAGAGCTCGAGACGAGCTTCAAATCCATACCAACCTCACCCAGCATCGTCGAGTATTTCACCGGATCCGCTCCTCCAAAGTCCTACCATTTCGGAGGTCGATTCCGCCGCCCAGAGGCCGTCGAGTTCAACGCCGTGGGGCCCGCACGTGCGCCTCTCCTCCGCCTACAACCCTGCACTGGCCGATCATCCAACCGCTACACGGTTTGATCAAAAATCGCTGACCTAGTTTTGAAACCTTTAGCTGAGGTAACGGCCTATTTAATTAAATTGTTTTACGACACTTTAAAACCGTTGCAAACCGTTTGAAAATCATATCTTTTTGGTGTGTTGACGAAATTCGATGAAACAGGAAACATCGAGACCGCAAGGAAGCTCTCTACCCAATAGAAGAAGCTGCGGATTTTTCTGACATCGTATCGATTTTTAGCGCTCAGAAAATCAAGGTGAGAAATCTAAATTAACGTGAAATTGAATGGAAAATCTCGTGTATAATTTATATAAGCGAAATATAAATTACATACGTGTTGTATACCTCATGTACATGCGTAGTGTAAGCTATATGAGCGAAGTATGAATTTTTACATGCATAGAATAATTGATATATGTGTTGAAATGCAAGTGAAATATAGCAAATATATAATATATATATATCTATACTCCCCTCGTCCACAAACCATGGACGATATTTATTGTGGTGAATTGGTGTGAAATATTGGATGAAAAATACGAATGGTTGAATAATTGTTTGTGGTTGATATTGTTTGGTTGCGGTTGCAAAATACCCATTGGTGATTGAAATGAATTGGAAATATTTGTGGAAATAAAAATAAACATGCCGCCTGCATGCGAATTAGATGCATGAATCCCCATTGTCAAAAACCGCGAGGTTTTAAGGTAGAGCGAGGAGCCGTACTAGGGACGGTGCCGGTTTTAACTACCCTGCCGTTATGCTGCCGAAATTTTGAATAATCTTTGTGTGTTAGAATTATTTTCATATGTTGAAATTATTTTCATGCATAGAAATTAAAGTCATATATGAAACTATGTCCACGTGTGGAAATATTCATGTGTTGAAAAGTGTTGTATGAAAATTAAATTCGTTTGTGAATGAATGAAGTGCTTAAACAATAAAAATCACATTTTTATATATATATGAAGTATGAAAAATATTCGCCTTATATAAATAGTTTCAACAATCAAAATTACATCTTTCTAATAAGAACAACATAAATAAAATGTCCATGTGTGGAAATGCTCATTTGTTGAGAAGTATGTGTAGTGGAAAGGTTCATGTGTTGAATAAAAAGATTGAACGATAAAAATTACATTTTTATTGAAACTATGAAGTGTTGAAACCATACATTGGTTGAATAAATATTTTAAATGATAAAAATATCATTTTTATCATATGTGTGATATGCTAAAGATCTGCAGACGTTGAAACAAATATTTGTGATAGAAATATTATTTTTAACATGCATAGGAACTAAATAAAATAGTCATGTGTTGAAATCTATTTTAGTTCGCCAAAATTATCATCTTTTGAAATGTGAAGTGTTAAAAATAGCCACTTGTTCAAATAAATGTGCATGAGTTGAAATATACATTAACTAGCTAATGATATGATTTTAGCCTATGCATGCGATATTAGAATGAATGGTGTTTTTAAACCAAAGCAAGGCAAATATGAAATTGAATGGAAATTGATAAATGTTAGAAATTGTATATATGTACATGCATATCTATTGAACAGGTTAAAGAAAAAGGGGCTAGAGAAGAGAAATAGAATTTTGTGCTCGACAAATAGGTACACATTTACCGCTTTGTTTGGGTGATGATTTTATGAGCCTGTTGGCTAGCCGCTTGGCTTTTTCTTTTTCTTTTTGATATGAGACGCCCGTGTGGCTATTTGGGAATTTTCCCAGACCCTCCCGTACAAAGGAGGTTATGGCGAAATTTTCCAAAAATTTAAGGCGTTAGTGAAATAATTGAAGTGGAAACGATATAGGAATTTTTGAATGAACTATATTTATATAAATATATAAATATAAATAGAATTAAAACGAAACGTGGCCGTGCAGTTCATATATTGAAACCGTGATTACAAACGACCAGTGCGGAAGATCCGACCATTGGATTTACCCGAAACCTCAACCGTTGGGTTCGCCTTGGAAATATCTTTCCAACGGCACTAACTTTGTGAAGATCCGACGGTTGGATTGTCAGGAGTGTTTAATTCAAAACTAAAGAAAAACAGCGTCAGAAACGATTATATTTCTATATATAAAAATATAATTAAATTAAATCGAATAACGACGCTGTAGTTCATAAATTGAAATCGTAACTTCAAGTGGTTGGTGTGGAAAATCCGACCGTCGGATTCTCCCAAAACTGAAACCATTGGATTCGTTTTGAAATGACCTTCCTAATGATGTAAAATTTGTGAAGATCCAACGGTTAGATTTTTAGATATGTGTAAAACAAAATTAGTGGAAAGCAGCGCCAGTGCGTCGACACGACCTGAAACGTCGTTTAATTAAATATGGTCGTTTTAAATTAAATAAAAATGGCGATATATCGTTATGAAGTGCTATAGACGATATAGAGTGAAAATGAACCAATTTGGTTGTGTTTGCTTGAGATGTGATGGCTGAATGTATTTGACATGAAAATTTTAACTAAATAACTGAAATGTGAATGTTGAATAGTTCAACCATGTGATTAATTGGTTTGAAAATCTAAATATACGTGGATTATTTGAAAAGGCCGAGTTTATCTCATTTCAAATAATCGATCGACGTTGAGAAGTCGAAGAGTCAAAGATGGTTGAAGACCGACGATCTCCACATTGGATGGATGGGCGCTACTGATGCTCGTGATTGGAGTAGCTACCATGAAGGAATTGAAGTAGTAGCCGTCCAAACATATTGTTGATTGTACGGATATGCAAGGAATTGGTGCCTCCGGTTTCGTTCAGACCCAGAACGGACTTGTAAATGGACTGTGTGTCTGACATTGGATTTTGTTATGTGTTGATTGATCTCTATTAAATATATATCTGTTTGGCGGCGGAGAATTTATTCTCTTGCTTAACGCCCTTCTCTGAGACGTACGAGCTCAGAGGTTATGTATTGACAGAAATCAGTCGCATGGAGTGGATTGCCTGTGTGGCACGCCTAAGTGGCATATGATCAAGGCTTCTGTTGCAAAGCAAAGTCTTGTGGTTGATGATCAAAGCATGGTCTGTGTGACGTAGCTTTGTGTATAACGTGAATTCGCGAGCCTCACACCCCGGTATGAGTCAAAAACGGGAGAAGGACCCAAGGAGTGCATGACGTTTCTTTCTAGCTATGGTGGTGTCAGTGACCTCCCAGCCCTGACATTTATATCTACTTTTCACATGTGTGGTTATTGGAATATGAGGCGCCTCGATTATAGGTCTGTAAGGACCGGGAAACGTGTGTTCAGGAATTGCCAATCCTCAAAAGTAAGAGAGGACCGGCCTTGGAGGATCCAGGGGATTGCTGTGTGCGGTCCCGAGACATTTGCTAGAGTGTCTCGAACGGAGAGGAGCTTGCCCCTTGCCTCGACTCATGAAGGAATCCAATTTCCAATACGAAATATGCGGATGTGATTGTATTACTAGTATGGCGACATAGTGGTATAGGTCATTTATGCCGCCTATGATTGATATTTATGATTGAAATCGCTTTTGAAACATATATGCACTAGTAATAATATCAAGCACTTTTGTTTATTCGTATGAAGCATCTTTGGCCATTATAAGGTAAAAACTCTATCCTCCGGCTTGCGTTGCATTGTGTGATGGGACCTCAGTCTTATAATGGCTTCATTTTATAAAAAGCATTGCGTTGATTTAATCATTTACTTTATTTCATGCACTAGCACTCATTGGAGTAAACCCGTTCCATGAAAGTGGCGTGGTCCTTTGATTTGCCTTGTTATTGTTGTTAATAAGTTAAGTAGATTTCTCATACCAGTCCCATGACTGACTCGTAGTTTGTTTCACCTTGCAAACTCGGGTGCCCTCATTTTCACACGGGCAGCCTAGTTACAGGTTTCTGACGCACCTTTTGGCTCATGGCGAGGCTTGACTACACCGTGCTGACTTGGATTTTCTCCGCCATTATTGTATCTATATTATGATTCCGCCACTGGCGATGTAGACTGTTATTCCTTTTGTGTACTCTTTATGTATGATTCCGCCTCTGGCGATGGTGACTGATTATGTATCATTATGCACTAAGTTGTATCCTGTACTGTGCTCTCTGATGTGATGATATCTATATGATTCCGTTGTCATATGTGTGTAAATTATTCTATTTTCTGTTTATGCTATTATCTTTGATCTGCTAATGATGATTGATGTGTTATATTCCAATGATTATCCTTAACACCGTGCCACGGGGTTTTGGGATCGTCACAAATAGCGTGACGAAGCATGATGCATAAGAGCTCATTGATCTTCTATCTCTTTTCCATAACTTTATCAGGGCCATCTGAAGGCTTAATTTGAAGCTTCAAAGCTCGGTTATAGGCCCTACACATGGCCTAAAGAGTCTTATTTTCTTTCTCCAAACTGAAAACACTTTTTCGAAAAACATGCCTTTCTTTTCGTAGTTGTTTGACTTTGGAAACATAGTAGTCAATACGTCGGAGCGTATCCTCGTTATATTTTCTATTATAGAAGCCTTTATGTCGATCTTAATTTTCCGTCACTACCTGTTAGGAATAGAATCGTCCAACCCAGGAGAAGGGTTCCTCTCATAACAACCTATCTCAAACTCTAGGACCCTGATTTCATTCGTGACTTGTGAAGACTTAGATATAGAAATGTCAGCAAAACACCCAAAAACGAATTCCAAAGTTTTGGAATTCATCAACGCGTTGTCACGTTCAATTTCCAAATCAGAAATTTGAAAATATAATTCATCTATTTCTATACCAGAACCAATGGAGGGATTCGTCTTTATTTCTCTCTTTTGCTCAATGATAGTTTAATCCTTTTGCCTTAGCTGGCCCACCAAAATGTTTACTTTTTCGCTCAAATACTTTGAAGACGATTCCTTAGATAAAATTGATCTATCTACAGTATTTGTAGGAGAGTCCTCTAAAAAGATCTATTTGACTAGTAGGTCGTACAGCATCCTTCCCAGTAAAGGAGGAAGAATCTTTGATTGGAATTCCCTATGTTATAAGCATACAAACTATTGCTTATCGAACTTATTTTTGGAAGAAAACAATGATAGTAAACCATATTTCTCATCATTCAATAGGGGTCAATACGTGCGTCACTTTAAGCCCATCAGAACAAACTTTAACTACAAAGATTGCATAGTTAAATCATTTCATTTAGTAAATTTATTATTCATGTTGCATATCAGCTTTGCATGATGAGCTCAAAGTTTCCTTAACATCACCTCTCTATCGTCACCCAAGAAGTTAAAAGGGAGTTGGGGATACTTCATGTAAATATGTTTAAGATCTTTCATAAAGCGATCTCTATTGGACTCATAAGGTGATTTCATGAGCAACTCTCTCTCCTCAACCTAGATAATGAGTGCGAATCATCCTCGGGAATGATGTCGATAGTAAAAAAATGGGTTCTGTTATAATACGAAAACAGGAACAATGGTTATAGATAACAACGGGATACCCTCATAAGCACACGATCAGGGAGTTATGTTTTGCAAATACCAGCAAGTTTCAAGATAAGAAAAACTAATCAAATACAAAGAGGAAACTATCTCAAGGGCGAAATCTATACCTAAGAAAAAGGAGTAGTGAATTGTATAGGTTGTCCTATTACATCGAACCTTGATAAACCAGACTCTTTAGTAGATATACCAACAAGATATGTGGTAGCAGGGACACAAGGGAGATCAGGGTTCACTTCCCCAGATCTTGGTGCACCTCCAACGGGTGGGGGGAGGATTGCCTTTTTTTGTCAAAACTATCCGGACGGCCTTTGCACTTGGAGCTTGAGTCATCGTTATGACCGTCACCATCTTCATCAACAACAAAATTTCCCCCTCCTCGTCACCAGATTCCGAATCATCTGGAAAATCCTCAACGTACAGAAGGTCCTTGAATTTTTTCTTGTCCCTTTTTGGAATCTTAATGCCCTATTTGGATAATTCTATTCTTTCCATGACTTTGTTTTGAATGGAAGGATAAATAGAATGAAAATCCATGTCTAGAAACTTTTTAAAGTTATCACAGTAAGCCAGGAAGAGAGCATTTTCGTAGTATTCCATCACCACATCCGAAAGATGTGTCTCTAAGAATGAAGAGATCATGTTTTTAGCTTCATGGGTAACCTATCCAGCGTTAAAGAGTGCATCATCCTTCACCCTCAACCTTTCGGCATGCTCAACTGACATATGCATCCGCTCGTTCTCCAAAGTCGAAACCATGTCGGTCAAAATATTCTTGGCTTCCTTTTCTTTTTCAAGGGATGTTTTGAGTTGTTCGCATTCCTCATCACTTTTGCTCTTCACTATATTAAAACACGAATCTGAGACTCTAACAAAGCTTTCTCCTCCTTAAGTTTATTCATTTCAAAAGTTATTGAAGCAATTACCGTGCAAAGAGAGTACCAATCTTTGGATACCTTAAAAAAAGATTGAGATCATATCAGTCCATATATGGAAGCAAAGAAGCAAAAGGGAAATTACAGAGAATAAAAGGCAAACAAAAAGTTGTTGCTTGATGAGGTAATGATAGAAATTTGACCAATCCGAATGAGAAGGCAATAGCATGTCAGAAACATCAACAGAAAGGGGACATATTTCACAGCTCTATCAAAGTCAGGAAACGGTAAAGGAAATCTTAAAGAACCATCATGGTCAAGGGAAGGAAAAGAGTTTATCTCATGTTCCCTCAAATAAAACCCTCCTAAGGATCAGATGTTAGGAGGCTAGTAATAAAGCCACTGCCTATAGTCTCAGTTGGAGAAAAGCCCACATTGGGGGTAGTATCAGCAAGAGGGGCAATGGAATCAAGCAATGGAAGACCCCAAGGCGAAGCAGTAATCCCTTCATCATAAATGGGAGATACGAAGATTTAATCTTTGTGCCTTTTTGAGGGATCATCCTCAACAACTGAAGTGAATCTTTTTATAGCTAGATCGCTAGAGTTGTTAGCATCTTGGGTGGCTGATCAAAAAGGAAAAACATGAAGAAAAGTTGGAATAATTAAATGAAGACTTGCAACCTTTATAATAAAATTATCGTACCCGAGGAACCCGAAAATAAAGGTGATGAAAGATTAAAGTCATCAGAACCAGAAGATAAGCTTTTAACAAGGGAAAAATGGATAGGAGGCTATCCCAAAATCTTTTGCCAAGGCAGCAAGAGGGCATGTTTGTAGAGATTATCCAAAGTCAATAAAAGGAACGTCGTCCTAATTCTTCAGATGCTAGGCAAAGATCATCAACAACCCAATTTTTTCTGCCTCTAGCTCCTTCTTCTTAGGGATGAAAGATGGAAAGAAGCAATGACTGATGGAACGTGATAAAAACATAGAAGATTTGAGGAAAAGATAAATAACTTACTGGCATTAATGAAAATTCTCGATATACTAGGAGGACACCCAATATAGAAAAAATGATTTTTCCCATTCTCTAAACTTTTTGATGGGATCCTAATCCATTTCTTTGTAGGACTAGAGTGAAGAATATATGAATCTGATATTTTGGCTAAACGAAGCAAAAAACCACAGAAGATTGACATCAAGGGAGGACTGACCTGACTAGAGCGCTAAGATTTCCAAGCACAAAAGAGGGGTATATGTGTTCGGGGAAAGCTGAATAGGGGAGACCCCCAAGTGGAGCAGGAATCTGAATACATACTCCGAGAAAGGAAAGAAACCTCCATGCCAGATGTGAATGGAAGTATATGCAAAGCATCCCTCTATAGGATTTTGAATGGTATCTTGAGGAGAAGAAGGAATGACATCAACACCAGTTATACCAAAAATTTAAAGGATAGCATTTACCTCCTATTGGGAATTTATGAAAGAGTGTTGCGGTATGGGTGCCTTCTTGGGACGAGACATAACAAATTTACCCGGCTTGGAATAGTTAGCATGTTGTTCCGTAGACATAATGCTGTAGAGTAACATCATGCCATAACAAATGTATTAGTACCATTTTCTCTTACATAAGCATGCACATAGTATCCATGAATGGGTTAACAACATGAAAACTTAATAATACTAGAGATTTGAGCTATAAAAACATCGATCTAATCGTAAGAATCAATCTGGATGAGATTTATGCCTAGGTCACATGCATTTAAGAACAGTTAAGTTTTCAGTGATGGTCAAAATAACAACTCTGATACCAAGGTTAGAAAAATAAAAGGCAGGTGTCGGAAGAGTTAAACTACTGATAACACTTGGTAACAGTTCAACTGAAACCAAGTGACCCGATATCATCATCGAAAACCTAATTGGTCTCAGAATCCGGTACGGGGGAGGTCGGAGTCAAAACATTCGGATATTTAGTCCTTAGATTCTATCGACACAAGTACCAAAAGGGAGCAGATCTTTCTGGTATGCTTCCACGCTGTACCGACACCCGTGAGGTTCGAAGTTGAAGTAAACACAAACACTGGTGTCAGTAAAAGAAAAAGCAAAATGACTTGCTAGCAATGATGTTGAATTCCCTCGTAATGGAACCATAACAATTTACGTTGTAATAAGGATTAGCCTTCTGCTTGTAATTTTGCATTTTAAACCTTAAGAGTATATTAAGAAGATGAGTAACTTATTTGGTCCACCATACTCGGTGACCAATCTATCATCGTTGTTTAGCTTACAATTAATACATGAAAATCCCAATCGATTTCATAATCAGATCAAAAACATAATTTAGATTCTCGCTTACAATTGAAAGAAAAATACTTACAATCATTTTTAAAATTCTGCAAAGCTCGAAAAATCTTGATGAACAGTAACCTTGTTTGAGCAATATGATTCGCAGGTGAAAAGGCGAAGAAGAGGTATTTATTCCAAAATGCTCTCTTAATTTTAGCTCGAACAAGCAAGATTGACTCAACGGATCAGACATTGTAACACCCCACCTCCGTTAAGGTCACTGACAAAGGGAATGCCTTAACCTTGGTGGAGCATTTTTGCAAACAGAACAGAAACTTACAAGACAAATAAAACAGTACTTGAAAATTTTATAACTTTATTACAACAGAAACCGAAATAAGCTTGGTTACATCCTTTCAAATCACAATATCAGAATTCAAGTACAAATTTTCAGTCTTGTACAAAAGCCTTCAGAATGCATAGTTTAAAATCATAATCCCCACAGAAGAAGACAAGCCATACTTTAAGCAGTTCAAGCAGAAGAAATCTGGATCAAGCTAGAGTATTCCCTTCTACAAAACCTGGGGGGAAACGGAAGAAAGGAGGCGAAACAACAAGGGTCAGACAAAAAGTTTGGCAAGTCCAGTGATTTTCAGTTATGAACAGATAATAATAACATGACATGAAAATAAAACTGGATGAGAAATAACCGTAACAGGTGTAACAGATATAACAGAAGAACAGAATGATATAAGCTGTTGCTTTACACTTCTCTGCACTAGTACTAGTATAACAGGATTAGGTGTCACCCTAATGTCTAAACTGAAATAGAAACGGGTACAGAATAATTTCCACAGAAGAGAATGCTAGTAATGGGCCTTTACCACCCCAACAGAAACAGACAGAAGCATAATGCTGATAATGGGTCTGTACCACCCGAACAGAAACAGACAGAAACAGAATATTAATAATGGGCCTTTACCACCCGAACAGAAACAGTCAGATTAATCCCTACAGAAACAGAATGTATAATTAGGTGTACACTAGTAATTGGGCCTTCACCACCCGAACAGACGGTACCACGCAGAAACAGACGGGTGTTGCCACCCAACAGAAACAGACGGTACCAACAGAAACAGACAGAACTTAGTGTACCCTAAAACCCTACCCAAGCGATCGGATCCCTAAACATAAATACCCTGTGTCGGCCCCACAGTAGGGTGTATCACACCCTAAAGTGACAACCAATTGGCACAAACCTATTTACAGATGTCACGGCGTCTTACATCCTCAGAGGCAGACCGGGATCCATGCACGCACATGACCCGGTTGGAACGCACCATCAACACCCCTCGCCATTATCAGAATGAACCACTTATAATTAGTTCAGTAAGCGTGCCCGGACCCTACCTACTGTTGGGTCAAAGTTTTGATACCAGAAAGGGTTACTGACTAATATGGGTCCCAAACAACAGATGACACAAGTAATTTCCCTCCTAACCTTGTGTCCCCAGACTAACAGATTTCAGATTAACTTGTTTACAAGTTCAGACATACAAAATTCAGATCAACCAGTTCACAGATTAGACAAGTTTTCAGACCAACGGATCAGATATACAGATTTAACAGACTTACAGATTAACCGGTTACAGATTAACAGACTTACAGATTAACCGATTACAGATTAACAGACTTACAAATTGTCTAACTTTGTATTAGGCCTACATATTCATGAAACGGGTTTATTAATTTCATCAGTCTAGTTGGTTTAACCGTATCCACCCAACACGTTTTAGACATCATATTTATCCCAGATTTTCATTAATTAAATATTAATGCCCAGACCTCTCACATTAGACTGACAGTTTGTGGCTACTGGTTAGGCCGGTTGGTTCCGAGCAGGATTCTGCCACAAACTGAGTCTAACCTCGGGTTTCAAGCACGTTATGACTAACTTCTCACATTAGAACCTATTGTTTGCGGCCACTGGATGTGCCGGGCGGTTCCGGGCAGAATTACGCCGCAAACTCATTCTAACCTCGAGTTAGCCATGTTTATCTTTGCGGCCAATTAATTAATAATTTACCATTTATGCCCATGCCTAATATACATGTCAATTATTCATAGCTAATTCAGATTATGTCAATTACAGACTAATTATATCAACTCAACGGATGTAGTTGATAACAGATTTTGCAGATTAGGCGACTTATAGGATTTAGCAGATTAAACAAACTGGCAGATTTAGCAGATAACAGATTAGGCATCTCAACAGATTTAGCAGTTTAGGCATCTCAACAGATTTAGCAGTTTAGGCATCTCAACAGATTTAGCAGTTTAGGCATCTCAACAGATTTAGTTTAGCAGATTTGGCATGTTCAACAGACTTAGCAGATGACAGATTTAGCAGATTTAATATTTCTAAAGGTTCTATTTACATGCCTTGCTTAATCATAAATTAGGCCTAAATAATTATCAAGATTCACAACATGATCATATACCCCATGTTTGCATAAATTTACATAACACAGAATATGGACGTAATTTACCATATAACATATGTTCCCATTTTGGTTAAACTAGCACTGTACAGCAGATTCATCTATAAATTATATCAAATATTACAATGCATGCCATATATCCAAAAATCCCTATTTAGGTGTCTTCCCACTTAATAGTCCTCAAATCTTATTATAGATTTTAATTTCTACACCTAAGTCACATATCTTCCCCTTCTTAAAATGTGCTACAAATCTAGGTTTTGATCATGTATCATATTCTTAAAATCAGATATCGAATTATGTCCCCAAATCACAGATTATCATACATAACTTGCTCAGATCCAGATCTAGTTTACAACATGTAATATGTATCTAAACTATTTACATGCCTATGGTCAAACTTATGCCCCAATTCCTAAGTCATATGTCCAATGTAAATTTTATGCCTCAACTTCTCAAGTCGTATGTTCAATATTCTTTATGCCACAAAACTCAAGTCATAGGTTCAATTATATGCCTTAGATTTATGTCCTAAGTTCCAAGTTCAACCTATGTTCTTTCCTCAAATCAGTCACATATCGGTCATGCCCATTTCATGCATTATTCATTTTATTGTCCCAAATATTTTAGCGTATGTTAATCTCTTATGAGATTGGCTCAGGCTCGTGGTAGCCTGGCTATAGAACAGAAAGCAGAAAGAAATACAGAATAAGGTAGATCTAAACAGAACAGAATAGACATAATCTCAGATTCAGATTTACAATTCATGTCACAATCAGAATTAACGTTTATATCGGAAAATAACTGTACTTGCTTTGGTTGGATTAAAGAAAGAACTTTAATTGTTGTAGAATCGTTGCAGAAGCTTTAATCTCTAGTTTGAATTGGGTTGCTTAGGTTGATGTTGATTAGCTTCTAGTTTTGATTCCAGCGGAGTAGCGATGCCATTTTTATTTTTGTTTAGAACAGAGGCAGAATAAAAGCAGAATAGAATTGTGTGTAGAGAAGGCTGGGTTTGGAGATGTTTAAATAAGATTAGGCAGACGAATCTAGGTAGAAAATGAGCCCAGATACATAAGAAAGCACCCAGGCCCAAAACCAGGTTCGGGGATCAGGTCGACCCCCAGGTCGACTGCCCAGTCGACCTGGTCGGGGGGGGGGGGGTCGACTACCTAGTCGACTCCCCAGTCGACCTGGGTCCTGGGCGGGAAATTTCCCGCCCAGCCCGCTTCTGGGTTTGAATTCGAATTTCGAGCTGTTTTCGATTCTGAAAATTCCTAAAACTTCGGAGGGTCATATCTCCCTCATACGGACTCCGATTCTTGCAAACTTGGATTCGTTTCCAAGCAGAATTCCGAGACGAACGGAATGGCGCAACCCGTTTCCCTTGATTCTTATTTTAAAAATTAATTATCTTCTGATTTGTTACTAATACGTTCACAGAAAATACGGGGTGTTACATTCTCCCCTCCTTAAAGGATTTCGTCCCCAAATTCTTCAAGTTAAGAAGAATGTGTCCTACCATCCAACATCCATCTACTCAATCATCAATCACTGGCGTCCATTGTCCTTAGAAACTTCTAATGTTGTATGAACATATGAAAAAGTGTGTGTATATGTTCCTTATCTAATGCAAAGATCAGGCGGTCCACTGATTCAGTTGACCTCCTTAATGCGAATTATGCCAGTGCCATGAGTCCAACATGTATGCAATTTTCCTACTCGATACATATCATTTCTATATGATTGCACAACCATTCAGTCATATGCAACATCCATGTGCTGAGTCAATCATTTTGCATCCACAAAAATTGAAAAATGCTCACACATCCATATGCAGTATGAGAGTGTTTTCGAGCCGATCTAGTGCCTAGTGTGTGTATATGCATCCACGAGCAACCACTAGCAACCACTTGCAACCATCAAACATAACATGTCTCAAACACATGTTTACACCCATTAGTTTCTACCTAAAATTCGAAGATTCGATCGATAGGATATAGTCGAATGATGGAAGCGAGTACAGATAAAACAAAAACTTGGTTCCCATTAGACATGGGTCCTAAGTATCGGCCCCGAAGACCGAAACCAACATCAGATTGACACCCAGAGGATTACCCTCTTTAGATAATGTCAAAACTGGAAATCTTAACCTTATCAGAAATAATCAGATATTTACATATTACTGGTACAGATCAAGTTACCGAACTAAGTATGATAAAACCCAGAATGTATGCGTCCTACTTGACGCCTAACACGAATATCTCTCAAACCCCAATCACAAACAGATGAGTCATAACCCTTATGGATTTGGGTCTACAGCGGAATCAGAAACAATACTAGTATTAAAGTGTAGAGTATCAATTAAAGAATCAAAATGCCAGAATAAGAAAGAGTTTTAACTCAACAATCAGATAAGAAACTTAAACCTTCTACTCAAATTTTCTTATTTCTACCCTATCTACCAGTCCTTGAGCATTCGCTTGTCCTCCAGAAGTGGGTTCTGCCCTCTGCCCTTGCCCTCGTTTCTTCGGGCAATCCCTAGTGAACTGTCCCATCTCACCACAGTTGAAGCAAGTGCCCTTCCTTTTTCTGCAATCCTTGTTCAGATGGGTCGAGCTTCCACAAGTAAAGCACTTTTTCCCCTTCTTATCTTCAGACTTCTCATTCTTCTTTTGTGTTTCATTTTTGGGCCATGCTTTCTTATTCTGTGGTTCTTCCTTCTTTGTCTCTTTTGGGCCCTTGTCTTCCTCGTGCAGTAGTGCCATGTCCACCAATTTCTCGTAAGTCGCTCCCATGGGTACATGGGTCATGGCTAGGCTGTGCAGTGGCTCGTTCAATCCTTTAACAAAGCGGAGAACCTTTTTATGCTGAGTGTTGACTAAATCCAATCCGAACCTAGCCAGTTGGTTGAACTGGTTGACGTATTCCTTGACCGTCATGCTTCCTTGCTTAAGAGATAAGAACTTTTCCAGTTGTAGACTTCGTTCAGCTTGTGAGAGGAATTTTGTCTCAAACCTTGTTCTGAAATCCATCCATGTTTCAACTGGCCTATCAGCGTTAGTGGCTTCCCACCAATAGGAAGCTTCGTCTTTGAGCAACCATACCACCAACTGTACCTTCTGCCTATCGTGCACTACGAAGATAACGAATAGATCCTCAGTTTCTTTGAGCCAGTTCCTCGCCTCTACGAATGATTCAGTTCCCTTGAAATCCTTTCCACCCATGGCCCTAAAATCTCTACAGATCATTGAGAAAGCAATTGCACGAGTAGGGGGCGTAGGAGTGAGATCATTTGCTGGACCTGCGGTGGCGGTCCTAGCCTCAAGATATTGACGAAACCAACTAGGTACATGAACACCCTCTGGTATCTCAAATGCTTCAGACATGCTGAAACGAAAAAGGAAAGGTTCAATTACAAAAAGGACTGAAGGAAAGATATATGGCTCTTGGGCATTATGTTTTTCAAAAATAGGCTTTACTTTCGAAAATACTTCCTTTTAAAACCTTTTTGAAAATAGTTTTCAAAAACTTTACCCAATCTGGTAACCTTCAGCTCTGATACCAAGTGTAACACCCCACCTCCGTTAAGGTCACTCACAAAGGGAATGCCTTAACTTTGGTGGAGCATTTTAGCTAACAGAACAGAAACTTACAAGACAGATAAAACAGTACTTGAAAATTTTATAACTTTATTACAACAGAAACCGAAATAAGCTTTGTTACATCCTTTCAAATCACAATATCAGAATTCAAGTACAAAATATCAGTCTTGTACAAAAGCCTTCAGAATGCATAGTTTAAAATCATAATCCCCACAGAAGAAGACAAGCCATACTTTAAGCACTTCAAGCGGAAGAAATCTGGATCAAGCTAGAGTATTCCCTTCTACAAAACCTGGGGGGAGGGGGGAAACGGAAAAAAGGAGGCGAAACAACAAGGGTCAGAAAAAAAGTCTGGCAAGTCCAATGATTTTCAGTTATGAACAGATGATAATAACATGACATGAAAATAAAACTGGATGAGAGATAACCGTAACAGGTGTAACAGATATAACAGAAGAACAGAATGATATAAGCTATTGCTTTACACTTCTCTGCACTAATACTAGTATAACAGGATTAGGTGTCACCCTAATGTCTAAACTGAAACAGAAACGGGTACAGAATAATTTCCACAGAAGAGAATGCTAGTAATGGGCCTTTACCACCCCAACAGAAACAGACAGAAGCAGAATGCTGATAATGGGTCTTTACCACCCGAACATAAACAGACAGAAACAGAATATTAATAATGGGCCTTTACCACCCGAACAGAAACAGTCAGATTAATCCCTACGGAAACAGAATGTATAATTAGGTGTACACTAGTAATTGGGCCTTTACCACCTGAACAGACGATACCACGCAGAAACAGACGGGTGTTGCCACCCAACAGAAACAGACGGTACCAACAGAAATAGACAGAACTTAGTGTACCCTATAACCCTATCCCAAGCGATCGGATCCCTAAACATAAATACCCTGTGTCGGGCCTACAGTAGGGTGTATCACTCCCTAAAGTGACAACCAATTGGCACAGACCTATTTACAGATGTCACGGCGTCTTACATCCTTAGAGGCATACCGGGATCCATGCACGCACATGACCCGGTTGGAACACACCATCAACACCGCTCGCCATTATCAGAATGAACCACTTATAATTAGTTCAGTAAGCATGCCCGGACCCTACCTACTGTTGGGTCAAAGTTTTGATACCAGAAAGGGTTACTGACTAATATGGGTCCCAAGCAACAGATGACACAAGTAATTTCCCTCCTAACCTTGTGTCCCCAGACTAACAGATTTCAGATTAACTTGTTTACAAGTTTAGACATACAGAATTCAGATCAACCAGTTCACAGATTAGACAAGTTTTCAGACCAACGGATTAGATATACAGATTTAACAGACTTACAGATTAACCGGTTACAGATTAACAGACTTACGTATTAACCGATTACAGATTAACAGACTTACAGATTGTCTAACTTTGTATTGGACCTACAGATTCATGAAACGGGTTTATTAATTTCATCAGTCTAGTTGGTTTAACCCTATCCACCCAACACGTTTTAGACATTATATTTATTCCAGATTTTCATTAATTAAATATTAACGCCCAGACCTCTCACATTAGACTGACAGTTTGTGGCTACTGGTTAGGCCGGTTGGTTCCGGGCAGGTTTCTGCCACAAACTGAGTCTAACCTCGGGTTTCAAGCACGTTATGACTAACTTCTCACATTAGAACTTATTGTTTGCGGCCACTGGATGAGCCGGGCGGTTCCGGGCAGAGTTACGCCGCAAACTCATTCTAACCTCGAGTTAGCCATGTTTATCTTTGCGCTCAATTAATTAATAATTTACCATTTATGCCCATGCCTAAATACATGTCAATTATTCATAGCTAATTCAGATTATGTCAATAACAGACTAATTATATCAACTCAAAGGATGTAGCAGATAACAGATTTTGCAGATTAGGCGACTTAACGAATTTAGCAGATTAAGCAAACTGGCAGATTTAGCAGATAACAGATTAGGCATCTCAACAGATTTAGCAGTTTAGGCATCTCAACAGATTTAGCAGTTTAGGCATCTCAACAGATTTAGCAGTTTAGGCATCTCAACAGATTTAGTTTAGCAGATTTGGCATTTTCAACAGACTTAGTAGATGACAGATTTAGCAGATTTAATATTCCTAAAGGTTCTATTTACATGCCTTGCTTAATCATAAATTAGGCCTAAATAATTATCATGATTCACAACATGATCATATACCCCATGTTTGCATAAATTTACATAACACAGAATATGGACATAATTTACCATATAACATATGTTCCCATTTTGGTTAAAATAGCATTGTACAGCAGATTCATCTATAAATTATACCAAATATTACAATGCATGCCATATATCCAAAAATCCCTATTTAGGTGTATTCACACTTAATAGTCCTCAAATCTTATTATAGATTTTAATTTCTACACCTAAGTCACATATCTTCCCCATCTTAAAATGTGCCACAAATCTAGGTTTTAATCATGTATCGTATTCTTAAAATCAGATATTGAATTATGTCCCCAAATCACAAATTATCATACATAGCTTGCTCAGATCCAGATCTAGTTTACAACATGTAATACGTATCTAAACTAATTACATGCCTATGGTCAAACTTATGCCCCAGTTCCTAAGTCATATGTCCAATGTAAATTTTATGCCTCAACTTCACAAGTCGTATGTTCAATATTCTTTATGCCACAAAACTCAAATCATAGGTTCAATTATATGCCTTAGATTTATGTCCTAAGTTCCAAGTTCAACCTATGTTCTTTCCTCAAATCAGTCACATATCGGTCATGCCCATTTCATGCATTATTCATTTTATTGTCCCAAATATTTTAGCGTATGTTAATCTCTTATGAGATTGGCTTAGGCTCGTGGTAGCCTGGCTATAGAACAGAAAGCAGAAAGAAATACAGAATAAGGTAGATCTAAACAGAACAGAACAGACATAATCTCAGATTCATATTTCCAATTCATGTCACAATCAAAATTAACGTTTATATCGGAAAATAATTGTACTTGCCTTGGTTGAATTAAAGAAAGAACTTTAATTGTTGTAGAATCATTGCAGAAGCTTTAATATCTAGTTTGAATTGGGTTGCTTAGGTTGATGTTGATTAGCTTCTAGTTTTGATTCCAGCGGAGTAGCGACGCCATTTTTATTTTTGTTTAGAACAGAGGTAGAATAGAAGCAGAATAGAATTGTGTGTAGAGAAGGCTAGGTTTGGGGCTGTTTAAATAGGTTTAGGTAGACGAATCTAGGCAGAAAACGAGACCAGATACATAAGAATGCACCCAGGCCCAAAACCAGGTTCGGGGACCAGGTCAACCCCCAGGTCGACTGCCCAGTCGACCTGGTCGGGGGGGTCGACTCCCCAGTCGACCTGGTCGAGGGGGGTCGACTACCCAGTCGACTCCCCAGTCGACCTGAGTCCTGGGCGGGAAATTTCCCGCCCAGCCCGCTTCTGGGTTTGAACTCGAATTTTGAATTCGAATTTCGAGCTGTTTTCGATTTTGAAAATTCCTGAAACTTCGGAGGGTCATATCTCCGTCATACGTACTCCGATTCTTGCAAACTCGGATTCGTTTCCAAGAAGAATTATGAGACGAACGCAATGGCGCAACCCATTTCCCTTGATTCTTATTTTAAAAATTAATTATCTTCTGATTTGTTACTAATACGTTCACAGAAAATACGGGGTGTTACATTCTCCCCTCCTTAAAGGATTTCGTCCCCAAAATCTTCAAGTTAAGAAGAATGTGTCCTACCATCCAACATCCATCTACTCAATCATCAATCACTGGCGTCCATTGTCCTTAGAAACTTCTAATGTTGTACGAACATATGCAAAAGTGTGTGTATATGTTCCTTATCTAATGCAAAGATCAGGCGGTCCACTGATTCAGTTGACCTCCTTAATGCGAATTATGCCAGTGCCATGAGTCCAACATGTATGCAATTTTCCTACTCGATACATATCATTTCTATATGATTGCACAACCATTCAGTCATATGCAACATCCATGTGCTGAGTCAATCATTTTGCATCCACAAAAATTGAAAAATGCTCACACATCCATATGCAGTATGAGAGTGTTTTCGAGCCGATCTAGTGCCTAGTGTGTGTATATGCATCCACGAGCAACCACTAGCAACCACTTGCATCCACTTGCAACCATCAAACATAACATGTCTCAAACACATGTTTACACCCATTAGTTTCTACCTAAAATTCGAAGATTCGATCGATAGGATATAGTCGAATGATGGAAGCGAGTAAAGATAAAACAAAAACTTGGTTCCCATTAGACATGGGTCCTAAGTATCGGCCCCGAAGACCGAAACCAACATCAGATTGACACCCAGAGGATTACCCTCTTTAGATAATGTCAAAACTGGAAATCTTAACCTTATCAGAAATAATCAGATATTTACAGATTACTGGTACAGGATCAGGTTACCGAACTAAGTATGATAAAACCCAGAATGTATGCGTCCTACTTGACGCATAACACGAATATCTCTCAAACCCCAATCACAAACAGATGAGTCATAACCCTTATGGATTTGGGTCTACAGCGGAATCAGAAACAATACTAGTATTTAAGTGCAGAGTATCAATTACAGAATCAAAATTCCATAATAAGAAAGAGTTTTAACTCAACAATCAGATAAGAAACTTAAACCTTCTACTCAAATTTTCTTATTTCTACCCTATCTACCAGTCCCTTGAGCATTCGCCTGTCCTCCAGAAGTGGGTTCTGCCCTCTGCACTTGCCCTCGTTTCTTCGGGCAATCCCTAGTGAACTGTCCCATCTCACCACAGTTGAAGCAAGTGCCCTTCCTTTTTCTGCAATCCTTGTTCAGATGGGTCGAGCTTCCACAAGTAAAGCACTTTTTCCCCTTCTTATCTTCAGACTTATCATTCTTCTTTTGTGTTTCCTTTTTGGGCCATGCTTTCTTATTCTATGGTTCTTCCTTCTTTGTCTCTTTTGGGCCCTTATCTTCCTCGTGCAGTAGTGCCATGTCCACCAATTTCTCGTAAGTCACTCCCATGGGTACATGGGTCATGGCTAGGGTGTGTAGTGGCTCGTTCAATCCTTTAACAAAGCGGAGAGCCTTTTTATGCTGAGTGTTGACTAAATCCAATCCGAACCTAGCCAGTTGGTTGAATTGGTTGACGTATTCCTTGACCGTCATGCTTCCTTGCTTAAGAGATGAGAACTTTTCCAGTTGTAGACTTCGTTCAGCTTGTGAGAGGAATTTTGTCTCAAACCTTGTTCTGAAATCCATCCATGTTTCAACTGGCCTCTCAGCGTCAGTGGCTTCCCACGAATAGGAAGCTTCGTCTTTGAGCAGCCATACCGCCAACTGTACCTTCTGCCTATCGTCCACTACGAAGATAACGAATAGATCCTCAGTTTCTTTGAGCCAGTTCCTCGCCTCTACGAATGATTCAGTTCCCTTGAAATCCTTTCCACCCATGGCCCTAAAATCTCTACAGATCTTTGAGAAAGCAATTGCATGAGGAGGGGGCGCAGGAGGGGGATCATTTGCAGGACCTGCGGTGGCGGTCCTAGCCTCAAGATATTGACGAAACCAACTGGGCACATGAACACCCTCTGGTATCTCAAATGCTTCAGACATGCTGAAACGAAAAAGGAAAGGTTCAATTACAAAAAGGACTGAAGGAAAGATATATGGCTCTTGGGGATTATGTTTTTCAAAAATAGGCTTTACTTTCGAAAATACTTCCTTTTAAAACCTTTTTGAAAATAGTTTTCAAAAACTTTACCCAATCTGGTAACCTTCAGCTCTGATACCAAGTGTAACACCCCACCTCCGTTAAGGTCACTCACAAAGGGAATGCCTTAACTTTGGTGGAGCATTTTAGCTAACAGAACAAAAACTTACAAGACAGATAAAACAGTACTTGAAAATTTTATAACTTTATTACAACAGAAACCGAAATAAGCTTGGTTACATCCTTTCAAATCACAATATCGGAATTCAAGTACAAAATGTCAGTCTTGTACAAAAGCCTTCAGAATGCATAGTTTAAAATCATAATCCCCACAGAAGAAGACAAGCCATACTTTAAGCACTTCAAGCGGAAGAAATCTGGATCAAGCTAGAGTATTCCCTTCTACAAAACCTGGGGGGGAGGGGGGAAACGGAAGAAAGGAGGCGAAACAACAAGGGTCAGACAAAAAGTCTGGCAAGTCCAGTGATTTTCAGTTATTAACAGATGATAATAACATGACATGAAAATAAAACTGGATGAGAGATAACCGTAATAGGTGTAACAGATATAACAGAAGAACAGAATGATATAAGCTATTGCTTTACACTTCTTTGCAATAATACTAGTATAACAGGATTAGGTGTCACCCTAATGTCTAAACTGGAACAGAAACGGGTACAGAATAATTTCCACAAAAGAGAATGCTAGTAATGGGCCTTTACCACCCCAACAGAAACAGACAGAAGCAGAATGCTGATAATGGGTCATTACCACCCGAACATAAACAGACAGAAACGGAATATTAATAATGGGCCTTTACCACCCGAACAGAAACAGTCAGATTAATCCCTACGGAAACAGAATGTATAATTAGGTGTACACTAGTAATTGGGCCTTTACCACCCGAACATACGGTACCACGCAGAAACAGATGGGTGTTGCCACCCAACAGAAACAGACGGTACCAACAGAAACAGACAGAACTTAGTGTACCCTAAAACCCTACCCCAAGCGATCGGCTCCCTAAACATAAATACCCTGTGTCGGCCCCACAGTAGGGTGTATCACTCCCTAAAGTGACAACCAATTGGCACAGACCTATTTACAGATGTCACGGCGTCTTACATCCTTAGAGGCAGACTGGGATCCATGCACGCACATGACCCGGTTGGAACGCACCATCAACACCCCTCGCCATTATCAGAATGAACCACTTATAATTAGTTCAGTAAGCATGCCCGGACCCTACCTACTGTTGGGAGAAAGTTTTGATACCAGAAAGGGTTACTGACTAATATGGGTCCCAAACAACAGATGACACAAGTAATTTCCCTCCTAACCTTGTGTCCCCATACTAACAGATTTCAGATTAACTTGTTTACAAGTTCAGACATGCAGAATTCAGATCAACCAATTCACATATTAGACAAGTTTTCATACCAACGGATTAGATATACAGATTTAACAGACTTACAGATTAACCGTTACAGATTAACAGACTTACAGATTAACCGATTACAGATTAACAGACTTACAGATTGTCTAACTTTGTATTGGGTCTACAGATTCATGAAACGGGTTTATTAATTTCATCAGTCTAGTTGGTTTAACCCTATCCACCCAACACGTTTTAGACATCATATTTATCCCAGATTTTCATTAATTAAATATTAATGCCCAGACCTCTCACATTAGACTGACAGTTTGTGGCTACTGGTTAGGCCGGTTGGTTCCGGGCAGGTTTCTGCCACAAACTGAGTCTAACCTCGGGTTTCAAGCACGTTATGACTAACTTCTCACATTAGAACCTATTGTTTGCGGCCACTGGATGTGCCGGGCGGTTCCGGGCAGAATTACGCCGCAAACTCATTCTAACTTCGAGTTAGCCATGTTTATCTTTGCGGCTAATTAATTAATAATTTACCGTTTATGCCCACGCCTAATATACATGTCAATTATTCATAGCTAATTCAGATTATGTCAATAACAGACTAATTATATCAACTCAAAGGATGTAGCAGATAACAGATTTTGCAGATTAGGCGACTTAACGGATTTAGCAGATTAAGCAAACTGGCAGATTTAGCAGATAACAGATTAGGCATCTCAACATATTTAGCAGTTTAGGCATCTCAACAGAGTTAGCAGTTTAGGCATCTCAACAGATTTAGCAGTTTAGGCATCTCAACAGATTTAGTTTAGCAGATTTGGCATTTTCAACAGACTTAGCAGATGACAGATTTAGCAGATTTAATATTTCTAAAGGTTCTATTTACATGCCTTGCTTAATCATAAATTAGGCCTAAATAATTATCATGATTCACAACATGATCATATACACCATGTTTGCATAAATTTACATAACACAGAATATGGACATAATTTACCATATAACATATGTTCCCATTTTGGTTAAACTAGCATTGTACAGCAGATTCATCTATAAATTATACCAAATATTACAATGCATGCCATATATCCAAAAATCCCTATTTAGGTGCATTCACACTTAATAGTCCTCAAATCTTATTATAGATTTTAATTTCTACACCTAAGTCACATATCTTCCCCATCTTAAAATGTGCCACAAATCTAGGTTTTAACCATGTATCGTATTCTTAAAATCAGATATTGAATTATGTCCCCAAATCACAGATTATCATACATAGCTTGCTCAGATCCAGATCTAGTTTACAACATGTAATACGTATCTAAACTAATTACATGCCTATGGTCAAACTTATACCCCAATTCCTAAGTCATATGTCCAATGTAAATTTTATGCCTCAACTTCACAAGTCGTATGTTCAATATTCTTTATGCCACAAAACTCAAGCCATAGGTTCAATTATATGCCTTAGATTTATGTCCTAAGTTCCAAGTTCAACCTATGTTCTTTCCTCAAATCAGTCACATATCGGTCATGCCCATTTCATGCATTATTCATTTTATTGTCCCAAATATTTTAGCGTATGTTAATCTCTTATGAGATTGGCTTAGGCTCGTGGTAGCCTGGCTATAGAACAGAAAGCAGAAAGAAATACAGAATAAGGTAGATCTAAACAGAACAGAACAGACATAATCTCAGATTCATATTTACAATTCATGTCACAATCAAAATTAAAGTTTATATCGGAAAATAATTGTACTTGCCTTGGTTGGATTATAGAAAGAACTTTAATTGTTGTAGAATCGTTGCAGAAGCTTTAATCTCTAGTTTGAATTGGGTTGCTTAGGTTGATGTTGATTAGCTTCTAGTTTTGATTCCAGCGGAGTAGCGACGCCATTTTTATTTTTATTTAGAACAGAGGCAGAATAGAAGCAAAATAGAATTGTGTGTAGAGAAGGCTAGGTTTGGGGCTATTTAAATAGGTTTAGGTAGACGAATCTAGGCAGAAAACGAGACCAGATACATAAGAATGCACCCAGGCCCAAAACCAGGTTCAGGGACCAGGTCGACCCCCAGGTCGACTGCCCAGTCGACCTGGTCAGGGGGGTCGACTCCCCAGTCGACCTGGTCGAGGGGGGTCGACTACCCAGTCGACTCCCCAGTCGACCTGGGTCCTGGGCGGGAAATTTCCCGCCCAGCCCGCTTCTGGGTTTGAACTCGAATTTTGAATTCGAATTTCGAGCTGTTTTTGATTTTGAAAATTCCTGAAACTTCGGAGGGTCATATCTCCCTCATACGGACTCCGATTCTTGCAAACTCGGATTCGTTTCCAAGAAGAATTCTGAGACGAACGCAATGGCGCAACCCGTTTCCCTTGATTCTTATTTTAAAAATTAATTATCTTCTGATTTGTTACTAATATATTCACAGAAAATACGGGGTGTTACATTCTCACCTCCTTAAACGATTTCGTCCCCAAAATCTTCAAGTTAAGAAGAATGTGTCCTACCATCCAACATCCATCTACTCAATCATCAATCACTGGCGTCCATTGTCCTTAGAAACTTCTAAAGTTGTATGAACATATGCAAAAGTGTGTGTATATGTTCCTTATCTAATGCAAAGATCAGGCGGTCCACTGATTCAGTTGACCTCCTTAATGCGAATTATGCCAGTGCCATGAGTCCAACACGTATGCAATTTTCCTACTCGATACATATCATTTCTATATGATTGCACAACCATTCATTCATATGCAAATCCATGTGCTGAGTCAATCATTTTGCATCCACAAAAATTGAAAAATGCTCACACATCCATATGCAGTATGAGAGTGTTTTCGAGCCGATCTAGTGCCTAGTGTGTGTATATGCATCCACCAGCAACCACTAGCAACCACTTGCATCCACTTGCAACCATAAAACATAATGTGTCTCAAACACAT
Source organism: Allium sativum (assembly GCA_030737875.1). Taxonomy (NCBI): domain Eukaryota; kingdom Viridiplantae; phylum Streptophyta; class Magnoliopsida; order Asparagales; family Amaryllidaceae; genus Allium; species Allium sativum. The sequence goes on along the minus strand of CM060913.1, from coordinate 411,849,762 downwards.
GTTTACACCCATTAGTTTCTACCTAAAGTTCAAAGATTCAATCGATAGGATACAGTCGAATGATGGAAGCGAGTACAGATAAAACAAAAACTTGGTTCCCATTAGACATGGGTCCTAAGTATCGGCCCCGAAGACCGAAACCAACATCAGATTGACACCCAGAGGATTACCCTCTTTAGATAATGTCAAAACTGGAAATCTTAACCTTATCAGAAATATTCAAATATTTACATATTACTAGTACAGATCAAGTTACCGAACTAAGTATGATAAAACCCAGAATGTATGCGTCCTACTTGACGCCTAACACGAATATCTCTCAAACCCCAATCACAAACAGATGAGTCATAACCCTTATGGATTTGGGTCTACAGCGGAATCAGAAACAATACTAGTATTAAAGTGCAGAGTATCAATTACAGAATCAAAATGCTAGAATCAAAAAAAGTTTTAACTCAACAATCAGATAAGAAACTTAAACCTTCTACTCAAATTTTCTTATTTCTACCCTATCTACCAGTCCCTTGAGCATTTGCCTATCCTCCAGAAGTGGGTTCTGCCCTCTGCCCTTGCCCTCGTTTCTTCGGGCAGTCCCTAGTGAAGTGTCCCATCTCACCACAATTGAAGCAAGTGCCCTTCCTTTTTCTGCAATCCTTGTTCAGATGAGTCGAGCTTCCACAAGTAAAGCACTTTTTCCCCTTATTATCTTCAGACTTCTCATTCTTCTTTTGTGTTTCCTTTTTGGGCCATGCTTTCTTATTCTGTGGTTCTTCCTTCTTTGTCTCTTTTGGGCCCTTGTCTTCCTCGTGCAGTAGTGCCATGTCCACCAATTTCTCATAAGTCGCTCGCATGGGTACATGGGTCATGGCTAGGCTGTGCAGTGGCTCGTTCAATCCTTTAACAAAGCGGAGAGCCTTTTTATGCTGAGTGTTGACTAAATCCAATCCGAACCTAGCCAGTTGGTTGAACTGGTTGACGTATTCCTTGACCGTCATGCTTCCTTGCTTAAGAGATAAGAACTTTTCCAGCTGTAGACTTCGTTCAGCTTGCGAGAGGAATTTTGTCTCAAACCTTGTTCTGAAATCCATCCATGTTTCAATTGGCCTCTCGGCGTTAGTGACTTCCCACCAATAGGAAGCTTCGTCTTTGAGCAGCCATACCGCCAACTGTACCATCTGCCTATCGTCCACCTCGAAGATAACGAATAGATCCTCAGTTTCTTTGAGCCAGTTCCTCGCCTCTACGAATGATTCAGTTCCCTTGAAATCCTTTCCACCCATGGCCCTAAAATCTCTACAGATCTTTGAGAAAGCAATTTCACGAGGAGGGGGCGGAGGAGGGGGATCATTTGCTGGACCTGCGGTGGCGGTCCTAGCCTCAAGATATTGACGAAACCAACCGGGTACATGAACACCCTCTGGTATCTCAAATGATTCAGACATGCTGAAACGAAAAAGGAAAGGTTCAATTACAAAAAGGACTGAAGAAAAGATATATGGCTCTTGGGGATTATGCTTTTCAAAGATAGGCTTTACTTTCGAAAATACTTCCTTTTAAAACCTTTTTGAAAATAGTTTTCAAAAACTTTACCCAATCTGGTAACCTTTAGCTCTGATACCAAGTGTAACACCTCACCTCCGTTAAGGTCACTCACAAAGGGAATGCCTTAACTTTGGTGGAGCATTTTAGCAAACAGAACAGAAACTTACAAGACAGATAAAACAGTACTTGAAAAATTTATAACTTTATTACAACAGAAACCGAAATAAGCTTGGTCACATCCTTTCAAATCACAATATCAGAATTCAAGTACAAAATATCAGTCTTGTACAAAAGCCTTCAGAATGCATAGTTTAAAATCATAATCCCCACAAAAGAAGGCAAACCATACTTTAAGCACTTCAAGTAGAAGAAATATGGATCAAGCTAGAGTATTCCCTTCTACAAAACCTGGGGGGGAACGGAAGAAAGGAGGCAAAACAACAAGGGTCAGACAAAAAGTCTGGCAAGTCCAGTGATTTTCAGTTATGAACAGATAATAATAACATGACATGAAAATAAAATTGGATGAGAGATAACCGTAACAGGTGTAACAGATATAACAGAAGAACAGAATGATATAAGCTATTGCTTTACACTTCTCTGCACTAATACTAGTATAACAGGATTAGGTGTCACCCTAATGTCTAAACTGAAACAGAAACGGGTACAGAATAATTTACACAGAAGAGAATGCTAGTAATGGGCCTTTACCACCCCAACAGAAACGGACATAAGCAGAATGCTGATAATGGGTCTTTACCACCCGAACAGAAACAGACAAAAACAGAATATTAATAATGGGCCTTTACCACCCGAACAAAAACAGTCAGATTAATCCCTACAGAAACAGAATGTAGAATTAGGTGTACACTAGTAATTGGGCCTTTACCACCCGAACATACGGTACCACGCAGAAACAGATGGGTGTTGCCACCCAATAGAAACAGACGGTACCAACAGAAACAGACAGAACTTAGTGTACCCTAAAACCCTACACCAAGCAATCGGCTACCTAAACATAAATACCCTGTGTTGGCCCCACAGTAGGGTGTATCACTCCCTAAAGTGACAACCAATTGGCACAGACCTATTTACAGATGTCACGGCGTCTTACATCCTCAGAGGCAGACCGGGATCCATGCACGCACATGACCCGGTTGGAACGCACCATCAACACCCCTCGCCTTTATCAGAATGAACCACTTATAATTAGTTCAATAAGCGTTCCCGGACCCTACATACTGTTGGGTCAAAGTTTTGATGCCAGAAAGGGTTACTGACTAATATGGGTCCCAAGCAACAGATGACACAAGTAATTTCCCTCCTAACCTTGTGTCCCCAGACTAACAGATTTCAGATTAACTTGTTTACAAGTTCAGACATGCAGAATTCAGATCTACCAGTTCACAGATTAGACAAGTTTTTAGACCAACGGATCAGATATACAGATTTAACAGACTACAGATTAACTGCTTACAGATTAACAGACTTACGATTAACCGATTACAGATTAACAGACTTACAGATTGTCTAACTTTGTATTGGGCCTACAGATTCATGAAACGGGTTTATTAATTTCATCAGTCTAGTTGGTTTAACCCTATCCACCCAACACGTTTTAGACATCATATTTATCCCAGATTTTCATTAATTAAATATTAATGCCCAGACCTCTCACATTAGACTGACAGTTTGTGGCTACTGGTTAGGCCGGTTGGTTCCGGGCAGGTTTCTGCCACAAACTGAGTCTAACCTCGGGTTTCAAGCACGTTATGACTAATTTCTCACATTAGAACCTATTGTTTGCGGCCACTGGATGTGCCGGGCAGTTCCGGGCAGAATTACGCCGCAAACTCATTCTAACCTCGAGTTAGCCATGTTTATCTTTGTGGCTAATTAATTAATAATTTACCGTTTATGCCCACGCCTAATATACATGTCAATTATTCATAGCTAATTCAGATTATGTCAATAACAGACTAATTATATCAACTCAACGGATGTAGCAGATAACAGATTTTGCAGATTAGGCGACTTAACGGATTTAGCAGATTAAGCAAACTGGCAGATTTAGCAGATAACAGATTAGGCATCTCAACAGATTTAGCAGTTCAGGCATCTCAACAGATTTATCAGTTTAGGCAACTCAAAAGATTTAGCAGTTTAGGCATCTCAACAGATTTAGTTTAGCAGATTTGGCATTTTCAACAGACTTAGCAGATGACAGATTTAGCAGATTTAATATTTCTAAAGGTTCTATTTACATGCCTTGCTTAATCATAAATTAGGCCTAAATAATTATCATGATTCTCAACATGATCATATACCCCATGTTTGCATAAATTTACATAACACAAAATATGGACATAATTTACCATATAACATATGTTCCCATTTTGGTTAAACTAACACTGTACAGCAGATTCATCTATAAATTATACCAAATATTACAATGCATGCCATATATCCAAAAATCCCTATTTAGGTGTATTCACACTTAATAGTCCTCAAATCTTATTATAGATTTTAATTTCTACACCTAAGTCACATATCTTCCCCTTCTTAAAATGTGCCACAAATCTAGGTTTTAATCATGTATCGTATTCTTAAAATCAGATATTGAATTATGTCCCCAAATCACAGATTATCATACATAGCTTGCTCAGATCCAGATCTAGTTTACAACATGTAATATGTATCTAAACTAATTACATGCCTATGGTCAAACTTATGCCCCAATTCCTAAGTCATATGTCCAATGTAAATTTTATGTCCCAACTTCTCAAGTCGTATGTTCAATATTCTATATGCCAAAAAACTCAAGTCATAGGTTCAATTATATGCCTTAGATTTATGTCCTAAGTTCCAAGTTCAACCTATGTTCTTTCCTCAAATCAGTCACATATTGGTCATGCCCATTTCATACATTATTCATTTTATTGTCCCAAATATTTTAGCGTATGTTAATCTCTTATGAGATTGGCTCAGGCTCGTGGTAGCCTGGCTATAGAGCAGAAAGCAGAAAGAAATACAGAATAAGGTAGATCTAAAAAGAACAGAACAAACATAATCTCAGATTCAGATTTACAATTCATGTCACAATCAGAATTACCGTTTATATCGGAAAATAACTGTACTTGCCTTGGTTGGATTAAAGAAAGAACTTTAATTGTTGTAGAATCGTTGCAGAAGCTTTAATCTCTAGTTTGAATTGGGTTGCTTAGGTTGATGTTGATTAGCTTCTAGTTTTGATTCTAGCGGAGTAGCGACGCCATTTTTATTTTTATTTAGAACAGAGGCAGAATAGAAGCAGAATAGAATTGTGTGTAGAGAAGGCTAGGTTTGGGGCTGTTTAAATAGGTTTAGGCAGACGAAGCTAGGCAGAAAACGAGACCAGATACATAAGAATGCAACCAGGCCCAAAACCAGGTTCGGGGACCAGGTCGACCCCAAGGTCTACTGCCCAGTCGACCTGGTCGGGGAGGTCGACTGCCCAGTCGACCTGGTCGAGGGGGGTCGACTACCCAGTCGACTCCACAGTCGACCTGGGTCCTAGGAGGGAAATTTCTCGCCCAGCCCGCTTTTGTGTTTGAATTCGAATTTCGAGCTGTTTTTGATTCTGAAAATTCCTGAAACTTCGGAGGGTATTATCTCCCTTATACGGACTCCGATTCTTGCAAACTCGGATTCGTTTCAAAGCAGAATTCTGAGACGAACGCAATGGCGCAACCCGTTTCCCTTGATTCTTATTTTAAAAATTAATTATCTTCTGATTTGTTACTAATACATTCAAAGAAAATACGGGGTGTTACAGATACGATCCAGAACGCGAAAGTCGAAAGCCCTTTATGACAGAATAATACAGAAAAAGGTCAGGGTTTTGACTTGAAAAGTTGAAAATACCCCTTCACAAGGGGGGTTACTACCAAAATTAAACACTGAAACAGGATACCGGTGAAGGAATATCGAGCCGCCACCAGCATAGAGGAGCGATCCGAAAGCATAAGACCTGAAACCTTGACAAAGGCGAAAGAAGAAAAGAATTAGAATGGTAGGCAACCGTTACCATCTAGGGGGGAGAAAACGTGGAACCAATTAGAAGAAGGGATACTAGAAAGGTAAATCCAAAATGCAGGGCAACTAATGTTAATTTGGTTCTGAAAGATAATCCCCTCGAGCCGGAGGCAAATGGAAAGGAAGGATGAAAGCATATGATCCGATACTAATGGCTTGACATAGAGTATCAAGAGAAGTACAAGGAGATGAAAGGGCTATCTGCATTAACTTGCTTAATGCTGATACAAAAAGAGAAGAAGGAGCCAAAGGCCCAAGAAGTCGAAACATAAGATCAACCTTCGGAAAGCCAGCTATCGAGATCAAAGCTTGATGGTCACCGAGAGGCAACTTCAGGAATCAACAAATAATACACCGAAGGCATCCTTCCAGGAGACTGGAATCCCTTCCAAAGGTTCACCGAAAGAAAACCAAAGCCTTTGAAAAGAAAAGTTGTCCACACTAACTTTCTTAGTGTCGATACCGAAAGGAGTAACAGTTCTCGGAACATGGGAAGTAAAAGCACGAACACTAGTACTTTGAAGACCTGAAGACAAGACTGAAAGCTTATGACCGAAAGCCGAAAGTCTGTCTTAAAGCTATCCATACCAACGGGATTGGGATAGATACGAGAGGAAGGAGTAACATCAGGAAGAGGCTCCTCAAGGCCGGAACTAGTTTTTCGAGAGAGGAGACCGACACTCCGAAGGCTCCGTTATAGCCATTAACAATGCCAAAAAAACGACCGAAATCCAAGGCAATCGGAACCGAAGGGTATGGGGCAGCCGACATTTAGCTACTGCATCCGAAAGAGGCCTCTATTGATCCAACGAAAAAAGGCCCGGTTTGTCTATAAATAAGACCCCAAAGGTCACATTTTCGGGGCCGAATTCTCATTCCCCAATCTTGTATTATTTTCTTATAGAGTAAACCCTAATTTCTAAATCAATTTGGGGATTTTCTTTGTAAACACTTATGTACTCAAGACAATGAGCAATAAAGAGTGGACCAACATTTAGCTTAATTCCTATGAGTTGCCTAGTTACTTCCTTTACATACCACCTTATGCTTTCTACATGATAGAGGTCTCTCGCCCAAGTCCAACCCTTCCTCCAGATTATTGAAAACCCCCTTTTTACAAGCCGTTTAGCTTTCTACCTTGTAGGAAACCCTTATCCCAAAGTAATTGTTGGATGTTGAGTCTCGTAAGTGTGATACTCACCCCCCGAGGGAAGAGTAACTAATCTTCGGTCTTAAGACCTTGGTATTTAGGAAATAATGAACTAACTCAAGCTTGTAGGAACTAAATAATCCCATTTTCCCCTTAGGTCCATTTCCTCAAACCTATCTCCGGTGTTGACGAAAAATATCGTTAACAACTATAATACAATTGTCATCAATAGCAGCTTCCATAGAATTTTTAAGTTCTATTTTTGAAAGGAATTCTACATGACACATTAGGTTTAATTGTCTTCTAGTTCATACATTTGAATTGATCTATCCACCTATAATATTTTTTTGGGAGATCTTAACTCATTATTATTGTTATGAATAATATATTCATCTTCTCTAGAATTATAAATAATGTTTCATCTTCTCTAGCATTTGTAATTTATGTATTATTTGTGAATATGTCATCATCTTTATTACTTTGTTGTTGATCAGAATTTTCTTTGAAAGATACATGAAGAGTTTGATCAGCCATATTTGTTCTTTATTAAAAATTTGATAAGCTTTGCTTCGATAGGAATATCCTAAGAATATTACTTCATCGGGTTTTGGATCAAATTTACCAAGCCGATCTTTTGTGCTTATAACAAATAATTTAAAATAAGATATATTATGTTTTCTTCCATTAAAAAGTTCATAAAAAGTATTTTTGTGTAAGTGGTGGAATAGAATTATGATTCAATACATAACAGGCGGTTGCCACATCTTATACCCAGAAATGTTTTGGTTTAGTGCTCATTTAACAAATTTCTTGCATATTCTTGCAAAGTTATATTTTTTCTCTCTACAACCTCATTTTATTGTGGAGTTCTAGAAAACGAAAAATTATGAAATATGCCTTTTCTTTTTACAAAATTGCTCAAAAGCTTCATTTTCAAATTCTGCTCCATGATCACTTATAATGTTTTTTTATCTCTAAACCTTTTAAATTTTGGATTCTTTGATTGTTTTGAAATGATCAAAAGTGTCACTCTTCTTTTTCATAAAAATAGTCCAAGTATGTCTAGAAAAATCATCGACAATTATAAACACATATTTATTATGGTTTATAGATTGAAATTTTGTTGCTCAAAAAAATCCATATAGGGTAATTAAAGTGGTTGTAATGTTGAAATGATTTTCTTGGACTTAAAAGATGACTTATTTAATTTTCCTAATTGACATGTTTCTCAAATATGGTTAACTTTGTAATTCATTTTTTGTAATCCTTTTACTAAATTATTTTTAGAAAGTTTACTTATAGGTTTAAACAGATATGCCATAATCTTTTGTGTTATGGCTATGGATCATTTTCATTGGCTATTAAGCACATATCTGAATTATGATTTATTTTCATAATTACTATATAGATGTTTATGTCTTGGTTTCCTTTAAAAATAAGATTTTGATTTTGATCAAAAATACTACATTTATTTTCTTAAATGAGATTTCGAATCCTTTGTTACATAATGGAATGATACTTAATAAATTATGTTTCAAAATTTTAACTAACAAAACATTAGAATAAGAGGTAAATTAGATGTACTGTCATTGCCCACATCGCCTTTGCCAATGATATAACCTTTGGAATTATCTCCAAATGTGATAGAACCTCTAGAACCTCCATCTGGGTAGGCAATATTTGTTAGCATATTTTATTATCCTGTCATGTGTTTTGAGCAACCACTGTCGAGTATCCGTTTTCCTTTTTTCTTTAGTGGGACCTGCAAAAAATAAAAAGTGACGTTTGTATCCACTTTTTAATAGGGTCCTAAAAGTTAGATCTTAAGAATCCAAACCCAAGAGGATTCAGTGTCCCTTTATAGACATTATATTTATTAACAATTTCCAAAATTGATTTTATTTTTATTTTTATTCCCGCTCAAGCTATTATTTGTTTTTGGAACCCATATCATAATAATTTCGGAATTGTTTTTCCTTTTAATTTTTTTTGAAGTTTTACTAAGTTTAGTGTCATTTCTCCTTTTATAGTTTGTTTTCTTAGATGGAGCTTTAGACTTTTTTGTTATATCTAATCCTTTTTATGAAATGAAGATTGAGAATTTTTAATAATCCTAAACAGGTTTTCTCTTCCTTTATTGAAATTTGAGATATTTTTAGTAATGTCTTCTAATTTAGTTTTGAGACTATAATTATCTTATTCTACTACTTAACCTTAGTCTTCAATTCATCATTTTCGGAGCAAGAGCATTATTCTTTTCTTTTTGAGTTTCAATTCCTTGACTCAATAAGGTAAGTTAAGAATTAACATTAGAAAATGATTATTGTCTTTTTCCAATTTCTTCTTTAATATTTCTTTCTCATCTTTGAGCATATCCCTTTAGAATTCTATCTTTTTCTAATTTTCAAGCACTTCCTTATATTTCCTTTTGTAACTACTCTGAGAATCTAAAAGTTCTGGGTTTATTTCTACCATATTATCAAAATTATAATTACTAATAAGACACCCTACGTTCGTTAATGTCACTCACTAAGCGAATGCATTAAGTTTCGTGGAGCGCTATAGGTAAACAGACACAGAATAGTTACAAGACAGATAAATAAGGCAGCAGCGGAAAATTTAAACTTTTATTTCAAGCATAAGTCATAATATAGTGGTCCACAATTTCATAAGTCACAAAAACTATAAAATAACTTTTGTCTTCCACCATTAGAGTACATAAGTAAATAAAAAGCATCATTCCCCCAATAAAAAGAGTTAAGCCATAGTAGAGACAAGAACTTGAGCCATACTTCAGAAGTAGCTCCTAGCAAGATGATATTTGATTCCTGATTAAGTCTGAGTGTTTCCTCCCTAAGAACCTGGGGTTGGGGGAACGGATGAAAGAAGGAGAAACAATAGGGTCAAACATAAAGTCTGCCGAGTCTAGTTACTTTTTGCCAGTAGATAAATAAAAGCAATATGATCGGCATATAGAGTGGATAAGAGAGACCACTACATAAATGGCAGGCGTGACAAGGTAAGCAAGTTAAGGTGTATGTGCCTCACTAATGATTACTCTGCACTACTACTTGTATAACTGAAATGAGATGATCCCTTCCACTATAAGTTGGTAGGCTTAGGTCATACGTCCAAGTATACCCTAACCACTACCTTAATCGATCGGCTCCCTACCCTGTAGATATCCTGTGTTGGCTCCACAGTAGGAGGTATCACTTCCTAAAGTGGCAACCCATGTTGTGCACAACCATATCTACTGGTGTCACGGTCATCTTAGCCCGCTCTGCCCGGCCTATGCATGCACATGTCCCCGGTCAGTTTGCACAACCCACACTATCCGTCTCGTTTGGATCTCTTACAATCAATCAGCAAGCATGCCCCTTCTCTGCCTAGTATGGAGTTCTTTAATTGATACCAACTCCGAGTTACTGACTGAATTTTGAGACGGACGCAATGGTGCAGTCCATTTCCTCTAATTTTGAACATTAAATTAGTTATTATTTAATTTATTCTCTTTAACGTTGTTAAAAAATTTGGGATGTTACATTCTTCCCTACTTAAAGGATTTCGTCCCATGGTGTGCATAAACTTAAAACCCTCATAACTTCTTCATACGGTGTCCGTTTTACGCAAACCAAATGCCATCCTTGACCAGAATTTCGAGATGGACGCAATGGTGCAGTCCATTTTCTCTAATTATGACTATTAAATTAATTAGTATTTAATTTATTCTCTTTAACATTGTTAAAAAAATCGGGGTGTTACATTCTCCTCTACTTAAAGGATTTCGTCCCTGAAATCTCTACGTTGAGAAGAATGCATATCCTGCCATCCATCATCCATCTACTCATCCACTAATCACTGGCATCCATTGTCCTTAACGATTTCTAATGCTTATATGAATATACGCAAGGGTGTGTGTATATGTCCCAACACTAATGCGAAGATCAGGCGGTCTACTGATTCAATTGGCCTCTTTAATGCAATGTATGTTAGTGCCACGAATCCAATATGTATGAAAATAAACCTATTGTATCATATAAGTTCTATATGTGTGCATACCCATTCGTCCAAATGCGACATTCATATGGCAGTTCATCCATTTTCATCCATAAAAGAAAAGAAAATGCACACACATCCATATGCAATATGAAAGTGATTGAGCCGATCTAAGTGCCTAATGTATGTGTATATGCGTCCACGACAACCACTAGCAAACACTTGCATCCACTTGTATCCATCAAACATAACATGTTTCATACATGTGTTTACGTCCATAGTATTCCTATCTAGAAGGTCGAAAATACGATGGATAAGATATATTCTATTGACAGAAAACAAGTACTGATAAAACTTAGGAAAGGAGTTAAGAACATACCCTCGAAAAGAAAAGGGAAAGAAGTGCGAATATTGTCTTCAGTCTCCCAAGTCGCATTTTGTGGGTTATCTCACCATTGAACCTTTAGCAACTTGATTTCTTTATTGCGCGTCTTCTTAACCTCTAACCCAAGAATATGGGTACGGACTCGTCTGACTGTCGCCTCCCGCTCCACTTCGACTTCTTCCAACATGCTCGGCTCAACAACTTCAGTGGTGTCACGCAGGCACTTCCGCAGATGAGAGAAATGGAAAACGTCATGAACACCGGATAGATTTTCTGGGAGCTTTACTCTGTAGGCCATTTGGCCAATCCTCTCGGTTATGGGAAACGGTCCTACAAACCTAGGTGTCAATTTCCCTACTGATCCAAAGCGAACCACATTCCTCAAAGGTGATACTTTGATAAAAACTAAGTCTCCCGCTTCGAATTCGATGTCAGTCCTTCTCTTGTCTACATAGGATTTCTGCCTATCTTAAGCTATCTTCATCCACCGTCGAATAAGGTCAATCTTTTCGGACGGTTTCTCTAACCATATCTGGTCCAAGTAATAATCTTTCTGTAGATTCCCACCAACAAGTTGGCGATCTACAGGGTCGTCCATACAATGCTTCGAAGGGTGACATACCGATGCTGGCCGGATAGCTGTTATTATAGGCAAACTCTACTAAAGGAAGATGCTCTTCCCAAGTCCTTCCGAAGTCAAGGATACATAGCCTTAAAAGATCTTCTAAAATTATGTTCACCCTCTCCGTTTGCCCATCGGTCTAAGGATGATAAGCGGTGCTCAAACACAACTGTGTACATAATGCTTTTTGCAAGCTCCTCCAAAATTAGCTGGTAAAAATGGGGTCACGATCGGTTACGATGCTGGAAGGTACTCCGTGAAGACGAACTATCTCTCGGACATAAATTGCTGCCAACCATGATGTCATCCTCTTACTCTTAACTGGAATAAAGTGAGCGCTCTTAGTGAGTCTATCCACTATCACCCAAATATTGGTATTACCTTTCTTTGATCTAGGCAAACACTCCATGGAATCCATAGAGACGCTCTCCCATTTCCACTGCGGAACCTCCAGCGGATGAATAATCCACCGGGCTTCTTTTGCTCAGCTTTGACTTATTGGCAAACTAAATATTAAGAAAAAAATTCGGCCACATCCTTCTTCATCCCAGCCCAAAAGAAAACCCTCTTCATATCCCTGTATATCTCGTCACTGCCTGGATGAGTGGTCATCTTAGAATGGTGGGCTTCTTCTAAGACTACCTTTATCAAGCTTCCAGTTTGAGGAACACGAAGCCTTCCATCTCATCGCAACCACCCCTTTTCATCCATGGCATACCTACTTAGGTGACTACAAGTCTCCCCTCTTCTTAGTTTATCCATGATGTCTAGAATCTGTGGGTCAACTTGTTGCGAAGCTCCTATCTGATCCACACTAGTCAGTTGTATCTCCAAGTATGCAAATAAATCAGGCAAAACCTCGATGGAGGGTCTAAAATCAAAAGCTGATATGAACTCCAAGTTCTTTCTTTCCACAAACAGAGGAATCAGGGCCACTCTCTACCTACTTAGTGCGTCTGCCACCACATTTTCCTTGCCAGGGGTATAGGAAATCTCAAAATCATATGAAGCTAAGAACTTCACCCATCGTCGTTGCCTTAAGTTTAGATCCTTCTATGAGAATAGATACTTGAGAGATTTATGATCAGTGTACAACTCGAACTTTTATCCAAGTAAATAATGATGCCAAGTCTTTAACGCGAATACTATGGAAACTAGCTCTAAATCTTGGATGGGGTAGTTCTTCTCATGAACTCTTAACTGTCTACCCCCATAACATATTACTTTACCTTCTTGCATCAAAACCGCACCAAGCCCTATACCATACGCATTAGTGTAAACAGTAAACACTTTACTCCCATCGGGCAAGGCCAAGACTGGGGCTATTGTCAGAGCCCTTTTTAGTCCCAGTCTATGCCCCATGAAAATGTCAAATTCTTCTTTGTCAGTCTGGTGAGAGGGGCTGATATTTTCACGAAGTCTTTAATGAACTTCCTATACTAACCTGCCAACCCAAGAAAGCTTCTCACCTCGGTTGCATTTTAAATAATCTGCCAATCTTGTACTGCAACCACCTTCGCGTGATCCACAGCTATCCCTTCTTTGGAGACTAAATGCCCCAGGAATCTCACCTCCTTTCTCCAGAAATGGAATTTGGAGAACTTTGCTTTTAGCTGATGGTCATAGAGAGTTTTCAAAACTTCTCCCAAATGCTGGGCATGCTCTTCTTCACTCTTGGAAAAGATCAAAAATATCATCAATGAAGACTACGACGAATTTGTTTAGGAACTCCTGAAACACCCTACTCATCAAATCAACAAAATAGGCGGGTGCATTTGTCAACCCAAAAGGCATAACTAGCCATTCAAAGAAACCGTCCAGGGTTCTAAAAGAAGTCTTATCTATGCTGTCTTCAGCCACCCTCAACTGATCGAACCCCGTAGCCAAATCCAACTGAGAAAATACCGAGGCAGTAACAAGATGATCAAATAAATCATCAATCCTTGTAAGTGGGTGCCTATTCTTCTTAGTGAGCTTATTTAACTCTCTATAGTTAACACACAAATGAAGTGAACCATCAGCTTTAGTTGCGAATACTAATGGAGCACCCCACTCAGATATGCTTCGTCTGATAAATCCTTTTTCAAGTAGCTCCCATACTTTCTTACTCAGCTCACTCCTTTCCCTTGGAGCCATGTGGCGTTCTGGTAATGCAACTAGCTTTGCATTTTCCACCAGATATATGTGGAAGTCAATTTCGTGCCTTGGAGGTAAACCTCGTACCTCATCAAAAACATCTGAATAATCTCGAACCACTGGAACAGATTGCAAATCATCTATGGATGCATCTAGAGACTCTAGGAAGATAAGCATAACAGACCCTTGAGGGTTACAAGAAACTTCGAGGGTCTTCCCACGACAAGTCGGAAGTCTAACAACCCTCCTCTCAAAATCCAGAATGTCCCCATAAGTGGTGAGCCAATCCATTCCTAGAGTCAACCCATAGCCCATAAACCCGAGCACATATGCATCGCATTCAATTTCGATGTCTAACACATATATTTTCAAACCCCGACAAATCATTGATAAATGAGCCGAACCACCAATGGGGTTTGAAACAACTACGGGATCTACTACCATACTAGTAATTAAGTGTAGAGATTCAACCACAGAACTAGATATAAATGAGTGTGAAGCACCAAAATCAAAAAGTTTTCTAACTGGATGGTTTGAAAGAGAAACTAAACTTTCTACGGAAATTTTTCTACCTCTTTTAGGAGCACTAATCACGAGAGCATGCACTTGTCCTCCAGAAGTCTTTGCTCTTTGCCCTTGTCCCTGCGATCCCTGTTTCTTTAGGTACTCTTTAGAGAAATGTCCGACCTCTCTGCAATTAAAGCAATTGGCCTTCCTTCTCTTACAATCCATGATCAAGTGGCCCTCCTTTCCACAATTGTGACATTTTCTCTTATCCTTGCCTTTATCATCTTTCCCCCCTTTCTTCTGCTGTTGCTGCCCTTTCTTGGGCCACACCTTCTTATTTTGTAATGTCCCCTCAACTTTTGTTTCCTTCTTTTCTCCCTTGTCTTCCTCATGCATTAGGGCCGTATCAACAAGCCTTTCAAAGGTGGCCCCCATTGGAAGATGGGAAATGGCTAAACCATGCAGAGGCTCATTTAGCCCTTTAGCAAACCGCAAATCCCTTTTGTGTGGTGTGTCTACCAACTCTAGCCCGAACTTTGCCAGCTGGTTGAACTTGTTCACATACTCCTTCACTGTCAAATTTCCTTATTTGAGTGTTAAGAACCTCTCCATCTGTATCCTTCTCTCCGCTTGGGAAAGAAATTTCATTTCGAACCTCTGTCTAAAGTCTTCCCAAGTTTCTACCGGACGTCCAGCTTAGGTGATTTCCCACCAAAATGAGGCTTCGTCCTTTAACAGCCAAGCAGATAATTGAGTTTTCCTTCGGTCCTCCACTTCAAAGATTAAGAATAAATCCTCTGTCTCCTTAAGCCAATTCTGAGCTTCTACGAATGTCTCGTTCCCATGGAATGGCCTTCCTCCCATAGCTCGGAAGTCTTTGCAGATCAATGCAGTTCCTTAAGCCAATTCCGAGCTTCTACGTATGTCTTGTTCCCAGCAACATCTCTTTGGCCTTCGTCGGCGCTGTGGCCTCCAAATACCTCCAGAACCATCTAGATATTGTGACGCCCTCTGGGAGATTAGGGATGTTTTGTTCCCCAGACATGCTAAAAATGGGAAAGGAAGAAATTTAGATAATGGACCGAAGGATACTACATATGTCTTTTTTTTAGGGGAATGTTTTTCAAAATAGACTTTTCTTTTGAAAATGCTTTTCTTTTATAACCTTTTTTTGAAAATAATTTCCAAAAACTTTTATCTATTTTGGTAACCGTCAGCTCTGGTACCAAGTGAGACACCCCAATGTTACTCACTAAGGGAATGCATTGAGTTTCGTGGAGCGCTATAGGTAAAAAGACACAGAATAATTACAAGACAGATATAAATAAGACACCAGCGGAAAATTTAAACTTTTATTTCAAGAATAAGTCATAATACCGTGGTCCACAATTTCATAAGTCACAAAAACTATTACAATAAAATAACTTTTGTCTTGCACCATCAGAGTACATAAGTAAATAAAAAGCATCCCCCAATAAAAAGAGTTAAGCCATAGTAGAGACGAAGAACTTGGGCCATACTTCAAAAGTAGCTACTAGCAAGATGATATTTGTTTCCTGATTAAGTTTGAGTGTTTCCTCCCTGAGAACCTTGGGGGGGGGGGACAGAAGAAAGAAGGAGAAACAATAGGGTCAGACATAAAGTCTGGAGAGTCTAGTTACTTTTAGCCAGTAGATAAATAAAAGCAACATGATGAGCTTATAAAGTGGACAAAAGAGACCACTACATAAACGTCAGGTGTGACAAGGTAAGCAAGTTAAGGTGTATGTGCCTCATTAATGATTACTCTACATTACTACTAGTATAACTGAAATGAGATGATTATTTCCACTATAAGTTGGTAGGCCTAGATCATACGTCCAAGTATACCCTAGCGACTACCCTAATCGATCAGCTCCCTACCCTGTAGATATCTTGTGTTGGCCCCCCAGTAGGAGGTATACTTCTTAAAGTGGCAACCCATGGTGTGCACAACCATATCTACTGGTGTTACAGTCGTCTTAGCCCCCTCCGCCCGTCCCATGCACGCACATGTCCCCGATCGGTCTGCACCGCCCACACCATCCATCTCGTTTGGATCACTTACAATCAATCGGTAAGTGTGCCCCTTCTCCGCCTAGTACGGAGTTCTTGACTTGATACCAACTCCGGGTTACTGAATTGGGTCCCAAAGAATATTATACAAGCTCTCCCCCTTGTCTTGTTTCTCCTACTAGGTTTTCCACTGACTATGTATACCCTTAGGTGTCTTTAGTTACATAGCCCTATACTAGTTATGCTAACCCTAAAGGGTGTCTTTAATTACATAGCTTCATTACATTATCTATTGGTTACGCATACCACTAGGTGTCTTTAATTACATAACCCTATTACATTATCTACTGGTTATGTATACCACTAGGTGTCTTTAATTATATACCTTATTGGGTTAAGTTCGTGGGCATATACATATATATAACCCACCCTCTCTAATTTACTTAACCCACCACTACCCATCCAATTTGTTTTTTACTTAACCCTAACTTAAGTCCATAGTCATATTAAATTAGTTTAAGTAGTCCATTTCATTACCATGTCCAATTATGGTTATAATGGGCTAGACCTCCCACATTAGGCCTACAACGTGTGGATGTTGGATATGCAGGTCGGTTCCAGGCAGTCTTATTCCACATTTGGGCCTAACCTCGTGTCTTAGCCTGATTCGTACTTGCGTACTTAGACTTCCCGCATTAGGTTCAACATTAGTGGCTACTGGATATGCCGATCGGGTCCGGGCCGACTTCCACCACTAATGTAACCTAACCTCATGTCATAAGTACAATTTACAATTCCTAATTGTAAATTACTAAACATTCCAAATTAATCGAAATCTACCTATGTCATTATAGGTAACTATTTCTATGTTTTTCCCCATTTGAATTACATGTCCCATTTCACATAAACATTACATAATTCATGCCAATTATAATCCTTTTTCCCCGTTTCCTCTCTAACGTATTCGTAGGTATTTTGGCGGCATCTAGGCTATAAAGTAGCTTAGTTATAACAATAAAAAGATAATATGGCAAGGGTGATAGTTTCAACATGTCTTGGCATAAACATGAACATAAACTGGCATAATAACAAAGTGAATGGACATGTGATTAACATCATAATAAAGTGGACATCAAACTAGTAACTTATGGCAATCACTATGATGTTCAAGCAAGCATAATGAGTTCTAGATTAAATATTAGGTGTCCAATTACTTAGATCTAGCATAGTTAGGGTGACATAATAATATGTTTAGATGTAAAGGTGGATTCACATGTCAAGTTTACAACATATCTCAATGTATCACAAAGGTGAAAGGTGATTAACATAAAGATCTAATTCCAAGTAATGTCATAATTGTCCAAATTAAAAGATGTACATCCACCATAACATGATTACAAGTCAAGATCCACGTAAGCATCATAATCGAATCACCATAATTTTATTAGATCTAGGAAAACAGATCTGTTATGACATAGTATAGAATTTCACATTAACATAGAGTCATACTTTACAACATATCCAATTCATAGTCTTTCAAAGTATACTTTTATTTGTCTAAACCTAAAAGTAATCTAGAAACTCACAATGTTAGGTTTAGAGAATTAAGGAAGAACGAATCTCGAATATCTGAATTGGATTTGTAGAATATGTTGTCATAGAAAATGGTTCAGTTCGCACTCCAGCAGCATACGGCCTCCGTGACTTCCAATGAAGAGAATATGAGAAATATGACACATATATAGCTTCCAGACCCCCTGAAACCAAGTGCCACCTCAGCCCTAGGGGTGTTGACACCCCTATGGGTGGGTCGACACCCCTCTATGGGGGTCGACCCTAGAGCGGGAATTTTGCCGCTCAGAGGAATTTTTCGAATTTGAATCTTCTGGATAGGATTCCGACTCACCTCTGACTCATGCGTATATATAAAATATTTCTATGCGTATACAAACTTAAAACCCTCATAACTTCTTCATACGGTGTCCGTTTTATGCAAACCAAATGTCTACCTTGACTAGAATTTCAAGACGGGTGCAATGGTGTAATCCGTTTCTCTAATTCTGAACATTAAATTAATTATTATTTAATTTATTATCTTTAACGTTTCTAAAAAATTTGGGGTGTTACAACTAACCACACTATATATAGCCATGAAGCATACATTTGCTTGCTTGTTTTCAATATCTAAGGTAGAGGAATCTGAGTCATCCCATGTTACTAATAAAAGCTTTATTTTTTAATTTATCCTTCTTGTTTTTGACTTTTTATGGACATTCCTTAAACATGTGACCCTTTTTAAGACAATTGAAGCACT
This sequence comes from Allium sativum, assembly GCA_030737875.1. Classification (NCBI taxonomy): domain Eukaryota; kingdom Viridiplantae; phylum Streptophyta; class Magnoliopsida; order Asparagales; family Amaryllidaceae; genus Allium; species Allium sativum. Next base: position 411,830,999 of record CM060913.1, on the reverse strand, counting down.
GAATTATTGAAGATGACTGTATGTTGTGACTGGATCCTTTTTTCCATTATTTTTGTTCCTTTTCTGTATTTGATAACTTTTTGAAGTTTTTGGTGATAAGTGATATGTCATCGTCGTCTGAATCTGAGTCTTTGTTTTTGTAACACCCCGAATTTTAGTTAATACTAAAATTCACTAATTTCAGGATAAATAATCTCAGATGTGGGAATTAGGGGAAACGGGCTGCGTCATTACGTTCGTCTCGGAAAAATACGCGAAATAGAGTCCGAGTTTTCGAAAATCGGAGTCCGTATGGCCCAGTTATGGCCCAATGAAGTTTGCAGAAAATTTAAAACTAAAACAGATTTAAAAATTTAAAATATTCAGATTTGGAATGGGCCAGGCGGGGTCAGGCGGGAAGCTTCCCGCCCAGCCCATGTCGACAGGGCTGTCGACAGGCCTGTCGACAGGGGTGTCGACATGCCTGTCGACTTGCCTGTCGACAGGGTGGCGCCGTTCTGTGAACCTGGGTGCACCAGGTTGCACCAGGTTGGGTTTCAGGCTGGCTAGGAGGGCTGGTTCTAGAGATTTCCTAAATCTAGGGGTCCTAATCTAATCTAGGGTTAATCTAAGGGCCTAAAACACTCACCTAATCCTATAAATAAGACCATAACCCTACCCTAATTCATACATAATTAAGTCTTGTAACTAAACTATGGCAAAATGAAATTTGAGCATGGCCTCCACTAGTTCATGAAGAAAGTTGCAAGCTAATCCCTCTCTAATCAATCTCTAATCATCATTATCTTCATAGTTTGCAACTAATAAGGTTGCTAATCTTGAGTTTGGTGAGTTTCTATCACTTTAACATCAATTGTTAAAGTAAGTAGATTGGGTGTAATAAGACTTATGGTCTTAAATGCGGATTAGTGAGTATGAATCATGTATAATGATATGTTACTCTATGTTGTTCTATGTTTATGCATATTTGATGAGTTGGTTTATGCATGCTTAATAAGTTGATTTATGCATGTTTAACAAGTTGATATATGCATGTTTAATAAGTGGATTTATGCATATTTAATAAGTGGAAGTATGCATGCTTAGTAAAGTGATATGCAAGTTAAGTGTATGTTTAAATGCAAGTTGAAAGTGATATGCAAGTTAAGTGTATGTTTAAATGCAAGTTGAAAGTGATATGCAAGTTAAGTGTATGTTTAAATGCAAGTTGAAAGTGATATGCAAGTTATGCATGCTTATGCAAGTGTATGGATGCTTATGCAAGTCATATATATGTTTAATGCAAGATTTATGTGATATGCAAGTTATGCATGCTTATGCGAGTATATGAATACTTATGCAAGATATGTATATGCTTAAATAACATGATATGCAAGTTATGCAAGTATGTGAATGCCTATGCAAGTATGTGAATGCTTATGCAAGTTATGTGTATGCTTAAATGCATGTTTAACATGTTATGCAAGATTGAGAATGCCTATATGCAAGTTTAACATGTTATGCAAGATATGTGTATGATAATATGCAAGCTCATATGCAACATGTTATGCAAATCATATGTATGATAATATGCAAGTTTGGGTTATATGTAGTTGGGTTAATATATGCTCATATATGCAAGTTGACATCCTCTTAACCCATGACAAAGTTGTATGTTAAACCCATGATACTTGTGATGATCTTCCCCTTTATTATGTCATGTAACGAGAACGATTTACGTGGGGAACGATGGGGTTGGTAAATATGTTAATAAATGAATGTTTGGGTATGATTAAGCATACCATAAAAAATAAATTCCATAAGTGGGAATTTACCTATTGAGTTAGGTCTACCCCATGGGAATTTACCTATTGAGTTAGGTCTACCCATGTTATGGAAAACTTGATATTAATTAGGGATAATTAATATGGGGGTGATTAATTAGGTGTAATTAATCGACTAAGACACGAGGTTGGACTCATTTGTAGTGTAAAACTGCCCGGACCCGACCGGCTTAACCAGTTGCTACAAATGTCAGCCCAATGTGAGAGGTCTTATCCATAAATTAAATACGTGATTAAGGTAAAGACACGAGGTTAGACTCTGTTATGACGTAAGACTGCCCGGATTCTACCGGCTTAACCAGGCGGTCATAACAGCCAGTCTAATGTGGGAGGTCTTTATGGGAGATCACGGTCTTAATTAATTAAGAAACACTTAACCATAGTAGCATGTAATGGGACATGAGGGGTTAAGTGGGTGCCTTGGGTGGCATGAGGAAATTTTATGGGTGCCATGGGTGGCATGTGGAATCTAGTGGGTTGCCTTGGGTGGCAATAGAAAATACGATTAGAATACTTAACCAAGTGGACACATGTAATTAAACATGATTAAAGGGTTAAGTGGGATACACTAGATATTTGACAAGCTTAAGTGGGTAGCTTGTGGGGGCCCATTTCAACCAATATCCCAAAACGTATCTTTGTGGGCTCGACCCATGTCGAGTGACGGGACACGCATATTGGGCTTGATTATAAGAGGCCAAAACGGGTTAGCGGTGGCAACGCAAGTCCAACGGGCTTCATATGCGTGTGTGGGCCCGGGCTGGTAGATAAGCCGTTGTTGCATCGTGTAGATATAAAGCCGTGCACCGTTAGTCTTGGGTAGCCACTTTAGGGGAGTGATACACCCCACTGTGGGACCAGCACGGGTATCTACGGTAGGGAGCCGATCGCTTGGGGAGTAGTGGGTACACCTAGTGGAAATAGGGGCAGACGGCACCTATGTAGGGGTACACGAAACTACTGGGTAAGAATTACTGGGTACACCTAGTGGAGATAGGGGCAGACGGCACCTATGTAGTGGGCTAGGGGTACATGGAACTACTGGGGAAATTTTCTAAGTCCTTGGAAGGGATCAACCTTTAAGTAGGAATGACTGGTGTGGTGCAGTTAGTAATTATCCTTGGGTGGGTAGATGCGTCCTGACGATTATCTTAGTTTATCCTAAGTCTAACAAGCTGCTTAGTGTAGCCATTCATCCCCAGATATTACCATAGGTCAAGTTTATGTCTTCTCTGGTTACCTTAATGATTGTATTGTTAAAGTAATAGGACTCACTCAGACTTATGTCTGACCCCGTTGTTTTTATCTTTTTCCCAACCCTCAGGTCCTACGGTGGATCCTAGCGGTAGTAGAGCTTGATCGGATTGCTGTTCCAGTCTTGCGGAGCTTGGGCAGATGTAAAGCTCCAGTTATCCAGTTATCTTTTCTTTTGTTATGGCTATTGTATATAAGAGTGGGATTATGTACTTCTTTATTTTGATGGATATTGTACTTGACTTTTATCATGGTTTTATGATGTAACCAGACATGTTTATTTTCCGCTGTTATGAGATGATGTTTTAAAATTTCAAGTACTATTTATATCTGTCTTGTTGTAATTTTTCTGTTCTATATTCACTAAAATACTCCACCAATGCTATGGCATTCCCTTTGTGAGTGACCCTAGCGGACGTGGGGTGTTACACGTGGTATCAGAGCAAAGGTTACCGGAACAGATAAAATTTTTAGAAAACTATTTTTCTAAAACATTTTTGGAAAAGATATTTTCAAAAACATGTCTTTTAAGAGAAAAGTTTTTGAAAGAAAAGCATAATCCCCAATAGCCATATCTATATCCTTCGAATTCTCCGTTTTGAATCTCTCCTTTTTCGTTTCAGCATGGCCGAGAATATTAATCTTCCGGAGGGTGTAGCGGTACCAGTATGGTATAGGAGATTGATGGAGGCTAGGGCCACCACTACGGGTCCAGCAAATATTCCTCCACCAACCGTAGCACCCGATCTTCCTCCTCCCCCTCCTCCTCGCACGGATACTTTTGCTAAGACTTGCAAGGAATTTAAAGCTATGGGAGGGAAATCTTTTCAAGGATCTGAAACCTTTGTGGAGGCTAGGGATTGGCTTAAAGAGGTGGAAGAGTTGATAGATATCTTTGAGATGGAAGAAGGGAAGAAAGTCAAGTTGGCTGCTTGGTTAATGAAGGGAGAGGCCTCATTCTGGTGGGAGGTCACTAATGGAGAACGCCCCGTTGATTCTTGGGCGGATTTTAGGCAAAGATTTGTGGCAAAGTTTCTCTCAAGGGCGGAGGAAAACTTGTATATGGAAAGATTCTTGACTCTAAAGCAAGGAAATCTTTCGGTGAAGGAATATGTTAACAAGTTTAATCAATTGGCAAGGTTTGGCCTAGACATGGTAAATACACCAGAGAAGAAGGCTTTGAGGTTCGTGAAAGGCTTGAATGAACCTATGCATGGGTTGGCTATGACTCACATCCCTATGGGGGCCACCTTTGAGAAGCTAGTTGACATGGCACTCATGTATGAGGAAGAGAAGGGTCCTAATGCTAATAAGGCACCCGAGAAAAAGGGAGATCAAAAGAGACCTCAACAACAACAAAGCAAAGGTGGGAAAGACAACGGTGGCAAGGGCAAGAAGAAGAAGTGTTTCAATTGTGGGACACCTGGCCACCTAAGCAAGGATTGTCGCAAGAAGAAGAAGACCGGATGCTTCCACTGTGGCGAAGCAGGGCATTTAGTGAAGGATTGCCCTAAGAAAGGGCAAAGGACGGGATCTACCTCAGGAGGACAGGTGCAAGCTCTTATGGCACCGAGTCAGGCTAGGGGGCAAGTACAGGCTCTCGCGGTTCCACCGATTCAGGAGAGAGGTAGAACTATTTCCGTTGAAAGTCTGGTTTTTCTATTTGACCATCCTGTCCGTACATTGTTTGATTCAGGCGCATCGCACTCGTTTATCTCATCATCATTAGTAGAGTTACTGCACTTAGACACCAGTCTGGTAGATGATCCCTTGGTTGTTTCAAACCCAATTGGGGGCTCCACTTATTTGTCCATGATATGTTTGGGTTTGAAGATTTCTATACTTAGCATTGAGTTTAGATGTGATGCTTTTGTATTGGGCTTCACGGGATATGGGTTGATTTTGGGCATGGACTGGTTATCCAGTAATGGTGCCGTTCTTGATTGCGAAAGGAGAGTTGTTAGGCTGATGACCCGCTTAGGTAACACTCTCGAGATTTCTTGTAATCCCATGGACTCTGTTATGCTAAGTTATCTTGAATCGCTTGACGCTTCGGTCGAGAGTTTGAAATCTATTAGAGTAGTCCGGGAATATCCGGATGTGTTTGAGGAGGTGAAGGGCTTACCTCCAAAGAGGGAGATTGACTTCCGAATATATTTGGTGGATAATGCTAAACCGGTATCTTTACCAGTGCGTCACATGGCTCCTCGTGAGAGGAGGGAACTCCATAAGCAAGTAGGGGAGTTGCTTGAGAAGGGGTTCATAAGACGGAGCATATCGGAGTGGGGTGCTCCAGTAGTATTTGCTACAAAGGCGGATGGGTCCCTCAGACTTTGTGTAGACTATAGAGAACTCAACAAGCTCACAAAGAAGAATAGACACCCATTGCCGAGGATTGATGATCTTTTCGATCAGTTGGTTGGCGCTTCAGTATTTTCTCAGTTGGACTTAGCCACGGGGTTTCATCAGTTGAGGGTGGCTGAGGATAGCATAGACAAGACTGCCTTTAGAACTCCGGATGGCTTCTATGAGTGGCTGGTGATGCCATTTGGGTTGACGAACGCCCCTGCATACTTTGTTGATTTGATGAGTAGGGTGTTCAGGGAGTTCCTTAATAAATTCGTGGTGGTCTTTATGGATGATATCTTAGTATTTTCTAAGAGTGAAGAAGAGCATGCCCTACATCTTGGGGAAGTGTTGAAGACTCTTCGAGCACATAGCCTTAAGGCTAAATTCTCTAAATGTCACTTCTGGAGGAAGGAAGTACGGTTCTTGGGGCACGTGGTCTCCAAGGAAGGGATAGCTGTGGATCCCGCGAAGGTAGTATCAATTCAGGATTGGAAGGTTCCGAAGAATGCTACCGAAGTAAGAAGTTTCTTGGGGTTGGCGGGTTATTATAGGAAGTTTATCAAAGACTTCGCGAAGATATCAGCCCCATTAACCCGCTTAACAAAGAAGAATCTTGTTTTCACATGGGACGTAGATTGTGATGATGCGTTCCGACGGTTAAAGAGAGCTTTAACCACCGCTCCAGTTTTAGTGTTGCCAGATGGGAGCAAACCATTTGTTGTCTATACCGATGCCTGTGGGACAGGACTTGGCGCAGTCTTAATGCAAGAGGGAAGGGTAATAGCCTATGGTGGAAGGCAGTTGAGGGCGCATGAGAAAAATTACCCTACCCATGATCTAGAGCTGGCCGCTATTGTTTTTGCGCTTAAGATTTGGCGCCATTATCTTCTTGGTGAGAGATTCGAGTTGTTCACTGACCATAAATCTTTGAAGTACTTGTTCTCTCAGAAAGATCTAAACTTGAGACAGCAAAGGTGGATGGAGTTTTTAGCATCCTATGAGTTCGAGATAGCGTATACCCCTGGCAAGGGTAACGTGGTGGCGGACGCCTTGAGTAGGAAGAGGTTGTCCTTGAGTCCATTGTTCGTGGAACGACGAAGCTTGGAATTTATCTCGATGTTTGATTTCAGACCTTCTGTTGACTATGTACCCGGTTTGCTAGCTTCTTTGGAAGTTAGACCTACTCTCTTGGGGCGGATTGGAGAAGCACAGAGGGGCGACCCACAGTTGGTTGAGTTAGTAGAGAAGCTCATAAGGGGGGAGTCGTCCAGCCATTTGAGTAGGTACACCCTAGATGATAGAGGGTGCTTGCGCAGAGACGGTAGACTTTGTGTACCGCAGGACGAGGGTTTGAGGAAGGCTATTCTTGATGACGCACACCGTTCTAGGATGACCATTCATCCCGGTGGGGATAAGATGTACCAAGACATGAAAAGGGTTTTCTTCTGGGCCGGTATGAAGAAAGATGTGGCCGAGTATGTCGCTCGATGTTTGGTGTGCCAGCAAGTGAAGGCGGAGCAAAAGAAACCAGGTGGGTTGCTTCACCCATTGGAGGTTCCGCAATGGAAGTGGGATAGCGTCTCGATGGATTTTATTGACGGGTTACCCAGGTCGAGGAAGGGTAATACAGGAATTTGGGTGGTGGTAGATAGACTTACTAAGAGCGCCCATTTCATACCTGTAAAGAGCAAGAGGACTGCTCCATGGCTAGCTTCAGTATATCTTCGAGAGATAGTTCGATTACATGGGGTACCCTCTAGCATAGTTAGTGATCGAGATCCTATCTTCACTAGTGAGTTCTGGAGAAGTTTGCAAGAAGCAGTGGGGACTCAATTGTGTCTGAGCACCGCATATCATCCTCAGACAGACGGCCAGACTGAGAGGGTGAATCGTGTTCTAGAAGACCTTTTGAGGCTTTGTATCTTAGATTTTGGAGGTACATGGGAAGAGCATCTTCCACTAGTGGAGTTCGCATATAATAACAGCTTTCAGTCCAGTATTGGTATGGCTCCTTTCGAAGCTCTCTATGGAAGGCCTTGTCGATCACCTACATGTTGGTGGGAATCTACGGATAAGATCTTGCTTGGGCCTGATATGGTTAGGGAGACTTCAGAGAAGATTGACTTGATTCGAAGAAGGATGAAAGCAGCGCAGGATAGGCAAAAATCTTATGCGGACAAGAGAAGGACGGATCTTGAGTTTGAGGTTGGGGATATGGTTTTTGTCAAGGTATCTCCGTTGAGAAATGTTGTTCGCTTCGGATCCGTTGGGAAGTTAGCACCAAGGTTTGTTGGGCCGTTTCCTATCAAGGAAAGGGTTGGACGGATGGCATATAGAGTGGAGTTGCCTGACAGACTTAGTGGTGTCCATGATGTATTACATGTGTCCCATTTGAGGAAATGCTTACATGAGACCGCAGAGGTGGTAGAGCCGAGCTTGCTTAGAGATGTAGAGGTTAAGCGTGATGCGACGATTCGACGAGCTCCTACTCGCATCCTTGGGTCAGAGACTAGGAAATTGAGGAATCGAGAGGTTCAGCTAGTCAAAGTGCAATGGGGAGAAGATGAGAGCAACGCAACTTGGGAGACGGAAGCGAAGATGCGTTCATTGTACCCATTTCTTTTTGAGGGTATGCCTTTACTTTCTCCTTTATCGCTTGTCTAGTACTTATCTTATCTTTGGTATGTCCTCTCGGTAGTACCTTTGACCTTTAGATAGGGTAAACCTATGGTTGAAACATGTGTTTGAGACATGTTATGGTTGATGGATGCAAGTGGATGCAAGTGTTTGCTAGTGGTTGCTCGTGGATGCATATACACACACTCTAGGCACTAGATCGGCTCAGTCACTTCATATTGCATATTGCATAAAATTGTGTGTAGGAAAATATATTTATGGATGTATAATGGTTGTGTTATCACATGGATGATGCATTTTGGTGAATGATTGTGCACTCATGTAGATATTGTATGTGTCGATAGGGTTTTCTTGCATACATAATGGATGCATGGCACTATCATGGTTTGCATATGTTCATACATTAGATAGGGAACATATACACACACTTTTTGCATATGCTCATACATCATTAGAAATTGTTTTAAGGACAATCGATGCCTGTGTTTGATGATTTGAGTAGATGGTTGTTTGGATGGTAGGATATGCATTCTCCTTAGCCTAGAGATTTCGGGGACGAAATCCTTTAAGGAGGGGAGAATGTAACACCCCGAATTTTAGTTAATACTAAAATTCACTAATTTCAGGATAAATAATCTCAGATGTGGGAATTAGGGGAAACGGGCTGCGTCATTACGTTCGTCTCGGAAAAATACGCGAAATAGAGTCCGAGTTTTCGAAAATCGGAGTCCGTATGGCCCAGTTATGGCCCAATGAAGTTTGCTGAAAATTTAAAACTAAAACAGATTTAAAAATTTAAAATATTCAGATTTGGAATGGGCCAGGCGGGGTCAGGCGGGAAGCTTCCCGCCCAGCCCATGTCGACAGGGCTGTCGACAGGCCTGTCGACAGGGGTGTCGACATGCCTGTCGACTTGCCTGTCGACAGGGTGGCGCCGTTCTGTGAACCTGGGTGCACCAGGTTGCACCAGGTTGGGTTTCAGGCTGGCTAGGAGGGCTGGTTCTAGAGATTTCCTAAATCTAGGGGTCCTAATCTAATCTAGGGTTAATCTAAGGGCCTAAAACACTCACCTAATCCTATAAATAAGACCATAACCCTACCCTAATTCATACATAATTAAGTCTTGTAACTAAACTATGGCAAAATGAAATTTGAGCATGGCCTCCACTAGTTCATGAAGAAAGTTGCAAGCTAATCCCTCTCTAATCAATCTCTAATCATCATTATCTTCATAGTTTGCAACTAATAAGGTTGCTAATCTTGAGTTTGGTGAGTTTCTATCACTTTAACATCAATTGTTAAAGTAAGTAGATTGGGTGTAATAAGACTTATGGTCTTAAATGCGGATTAGTGAGTATGAATCATGTATAATGATATGTTACTCTATGTTGTTCTATGTTTATGCATATTTGATGAGTTGGTTTATGCATGCTTAATAAGTTGATTTATGCATGTTTAACAAGTTGATATATGCATGTTTAATAAGTGGATTTATGCATATTTAATAAGTGGAAGTATGCATGCTTAGTAAAGTGATATGCAAGTTAAGTGTATGTTTAAATGCAAGTTGAAAGTGATATGCAAGTTAAGTGTATGTTTAAATGCAAGTTGAAAGTGATATGCAAGTTAAGTGTATGTTTAAATGCAAGTTGAAAGTGATATGCAAGTTATGCATGCTTATGCAAGTGTATGGATGCTTATGCAAGTCATATATATGTTTAATGCAAGATTTATGTGATATGCAAGTTATGCATGCTTATGCGAGTATATGAATACTTATGCAAGATATGTATATGCTTAAATAACATGATATGCAAGTTATGCAAGTATGTGAATGCCTATGCAAGTATGTGAATGCTTATGCAAGTTATGTGTATGCTTAAATGCATGTTTAACATGTTATGCAAGATTGAGAATGCCTATATGCAAGTTTAACATGTTATGCAAGATATGTGTATGATAATATGCAAGCTCATATGCAACATGTTATGCAAATCATATGTATGATAATATGCAAGTTTGGGTTATATGTAGTTGGGTTAATATATGCTCATATATGCAAGTTGACATCCTCTTAACCCATGACAAAGTTGTATGTTAAACCCATGATACTTGTGATGATCTTCCCCTTTATTATGTCATGTAACGAGAACGATTTACGTGGGGAACGATGGGGTTGGTAAATATGTTAATAAATGAATGTTTGGGTATGATTAAGCATACCATAAAAAATAAATTCCATAAGTGGGAATTTACCTATTGAGTTAGGTCTACCCCATGGGAATTTACCTATTGAGTTAGGTCTACCCATGTTATGGAAAACTTGATATTAATTAGGGATAATTAATATGGGGGTGATTAATTAGGTGTAATTAATCGACTAAGACACGAGGTTGGACTCATTTGTAGTGTAAAACTGCCCGGACCCGACCGGCTTAACCAGTTGCTACAAATGTCAGCCCAATGTGAGAGGTCTTAGCCATAAATTAAATACGTGATTAAGGTAAAGACACGAGGTTAGACTCTGTTATGACGTAAGACTGCCCGGATTCTACCGGCTTAACCAGGCGGTCATAACAGCCAGTCTAATGTGGGAGGTCTTTATGGGAGATCACGGTCTTAATTAATTAAGAAACACTTAACCATAGTAGCATGTAGTGGGACATGAGGGGTTAAGTGGGTGCCTTGGGTGGCATGAGGAAATTTTATGGGTGCCATGGGTGGCATGTGGAATCTAGTGGGTTGCCTTGGGTGGCAATAGAAAATACGATTAGAATACTTAACCAAGTGGACACATGTAATTAAACATGATTAAAGGGTTAAGTGGGATACACTAGATATTTGACAAGCTTAAGTGGGTAGCTTGTGGGGGCCCATTTCAACCAATATCCCAAAACGTATCTTTGTGGGCTCGACCCATGTCGAGTGACGGGACACGCATATTGGGCTTGATTATAAGAGGCCAAAACGGGTTAGCGGTGGCAACGCAAGTCCAACGGGCTTCATATGCGTGTGTGGGCCCGGGCTGGTAGATAAGCCGTTGTTGCATCGTGTAGATATAAAGCCGTGCACCGTTAGTCTTGGGTAGCCACTTTAGGGGAGTGATACACCCCACTGTGGGACCAGCACGGGTATCTACGGTAGGGAGCCGATCGCTTGGGGAGTAGTGGGTACACCTAGTGGAAATAGGGGCAGATGGCACCTATGTAGGGGTACACGAAACTACTGGGTAAGAATTACTGGGTACACCTAGTGGAGATAGGGGCAGACGGCACCTATGTAGTGGGCTAGGGGTACATGGAACTACTGGGGAAATTTTCTAAGTCCTTGGAAGGGATCAACCTTTAAGTAGGAATGACTGGTGTGGTGCAGTTAGTAATTATCCTTGGGTGGGTAGATGCGTCCTGACGATTATCTTAGTTTATCCTAAGTCTAACAAGCTGCTTAGTGTAGCCATTCATCCCCAGATATTACCATAGGTCAAGTTTATGTCTTCTCTGGTTACCTTAATGATTGTATTGTTAAAGTAATAGGACTCACTCAGACTTATGTCTGACCCCGTTGTTTTTATCTTTTTCCCAACCCTCAGGTCCTACGGTGGATCCTAGCGGTAGTAGAGCTTGATCGGATTGCTGTTCCAGTCTTTCGGAGCTTGGGTAGATGTAAAGCTCCAGTTATCCAGTTATCTTTTCTTTTGTTATGGCTATTGTATATAAGAGTGGGATTATGTACTTCTTTATTTTGATGGATATTGTACTTGACTTTTATCATGGTTTTATGATGTAACCAGACATGTTTATTTTCCGCTGTTATGAGATGATGTTTTAAATTTTCAAGTACTATTTATATCTGTCTTGTTGTAATTTTTCTGTTCTATATTCACTAAAATACTCCACCAATGCTATGGCATTCCCTTTGTGAGTGACCCTAGCGGACGTGGGGTGTTACAGTTTTCTACATGAAATCGTAGATTATTTTTGTCTTTTGCTTGTACTCTTTTAACCTACAAGTTAACTTCATATGGCATAGATTACCGATTAATTAACTCTTCTGACTTCATTGTAGAGAAATCATTCGCTTCTTCAATAGCTGAGACCTTTTTTTCAATCTTCCATTAAAGGGCTTAGAATTTTTGATACAACATCATAATCATAATGTTTTTCTCCTAGTCCTAATAATGAATGATAATTGCCTTGAAATATGGAATGAATACCATTTATGGACTCATATTAATTAATTCTTAAATTTTGAAATTGATTTCTAAGCATGGATATCTTGCTTTGCTTCATCTTGTTAGTTCCTCCATGAGTAGATTTACGCGTTCGCCATATTTCATATTCAGTGTTGCAGATGCTAGTACGGTTAAATTCATTTCTACCTAAGGCGAAACGCAACATATCCATAGCTTTACCATTTGCAGTAGCATCTTGTATCGACCTGGCTTTTAGAGTCGTAAAAGTCGACACTAATACAACCATGGTATTCATGTGCCGAAAATCTAAGTTTCGGGAAACCAAATCATTAGTGGAGAAAGAAAGAAGGTACAAAGCAGAATCTCACAGCGGAACGAATGATTTATTATATAACAATAATTTTAACAAATAGAAAGAGTTTTATGAATACAACCTTCAATTATACATCAGAGAACTAACTACAAATCAACCTAAACAGTTATAAGAGGTTGTCCTCACAATGGCTGATAAATACACAATTAGATAAATCGGAAAATAAAAGAATTATGAGTATACGTTTGGCCTTCCACCTCTTCTCCTGAACCATCCAAATCAAACCTGCAGATATGCTTGGCATAACTAAAGCAAATTTAATAAAAACACCACCCAGGATCAATCTGATATACCAATGTGATAAAACACACCATAATTAGATTGTCATCTGATAAGAATCTTTCAAAATACAGTGTATCGTAAGACCACGCCATAAATAAACATGGACGAATTTTTACCATATGATTACTAAACCCTTTTACATCAAAATTTCATGATATTATAATAATGTCTTAGGCACAAATAAAAATAATCGATTAGCTGTGATGCTTATGAGGGTACATCACAACAACATTATATATATAATCAAAACTCAATATGGAATGTTCGCTAATTATGCAGGATTTCCATAGTGGTGCAGTCAGTACTTCGAGAACGGTCCTCCTGGATAACAATCGGAGCTATCCTTCCATAGAATTATACCCAGCTATCAAGGGTACTCTAGGAAAAATGTGGCTGGTCTTGCTAAGACCGAATGCGTTGGCCCAACATGCCAACCATAAGAGGGTATTGCTAGAAAAAGGGCCCAACTACACCCTATAGTTTTTCCAACCCTGCTGGCCATATCTCTAATCTCTGGTTGTAGTCATCTCTGTCGATGCGGCTACCTCAGACATTCTAGCTCACACATATAACCCAAAGATAAATCACAGAAACCCATTTGAATTCACTAGCCTCAACAGGCTTGGAATCACACATAGATTTCCCACATCTCATAAGATCTTGGAATCACACCTGGATTCCCATACCTCAATGGGTCTTGGAATCTCACATGGATTCAAACATCCAAAATAACATTGATTCTCCTCCATAAGACACACATATGGTTTCCGGAGTATTTCCGGTTCGTGTCATCTTTATGAGTAGACACACCTATTTACCAGGCGCCGCACAAACAAACGATCAATTTTCTAGCGAGCTCAACTCCAATTTTTTTGGAACTAAACAGACAATAAACAAGAGCGGGGATAGACCTTTAATGGTTTAATTGGACGAATCACCTTATCATTTTCCCTATAAGAGCCAAGAGCTTATACATACAGTATAGCACCACCGACGGTTTTACCGCATAATTCACATGTTTCTCCTAGATATTTCCCTAGTTAAATTCTTCTGTGCTAAGCATGGAAAATGTTCCACAATGCCAGTTTAAAAGGATTTCACATTTAGAACAAGATTTTGATAGCTGATTATTTAACTATCAACAAACATGCAAGCAATCACATCCATCAAATATTCATTTTTCCATGGAAATCACTAAGCCTTATTTAATTAATTTTTATTAATTAAATCTCTTCGTATACTTGGAAAACATTTTCATGTACTTACTCAAAGGTATAAGTGTATTCATAACTACTTTACTTTCAATACTGAGAAAATATTCACAAATTTTTAAGGAAAGTTCCATAACTTCAAATCATTATTAATGGATATTAAACCCATTTATTTTCAAAACATGATTTGCTAAACCTTTGAATGAAACATTTTAGATACAATTTTTTTTATAAATTTCCTTACAAAACATAGTCATAAAGCATAATTTCTTTGTAGGACAATTTGGTAATTTTAGTCACTTATTTAGATTCAACTGATTATCTAAGACCATTATCGGTAAATCGGTAATAAATTTTAAACCTTTACTAATAAAACATTTAACTTTTTGTTTAACCTTATTACTAAATAAATAAATTGCTTTGAGTCATTTAAAAATGAGATAATTCATAACCTTTAAAAAAACATCAATAATTAAGAATTTCTCCTTTTTAACACATTTATTAATTATGTAACAGTTAATTAATCTTTTAAACCTAATTAATATATAGTCTGTTATTAACTTCTAAATGTTATTTAATAAGCAAATTATTATGTTTTAAAACATGAATAAGGCATATAACTTTAATTTAAAACACTTAAATATAATAGTTATATTTTGAAATCCCTGTTCAAATAGGCTTAACGGCTACAGTCACCCAACAGTTATTTCTCTATCTCAAAGAAGACCATGAGTAACTGTAGGCATCAAAGCCCAAGAATAAAATAGGGAACCCGATAGATCATAGTCGTCTAGCTACGTGCATTAGCCCCTCAACTTACACCATGACTTATTGCAGCTACGCGATGATTACGTTGCTACCCTGGTAAAACAATAAGTGGACTGTATGAAATCTCTTCCCCTCGAATTACTCCATCCTAACAACAAACACATGGATCACCATTACATGATGAATGCATCATTATCTTGATGAAATCATAAGAAATGTAGGTGTAACACCCCAGATTCATGTTGCTGGGTTTCCCAAAGATTTATAATGTTTAAAAGAAATAAAAAAAATTGACTTTAAAACATTATTTTAATAAGGCTCAACAATCCCATTGATACTTAAATAAGCTACAATTAATTCAATTCACTTTCCAAACATAACACTGACATTTACATAACAAGCATACATAAACAATCACCATTTAGAAATTAATAGATAACATATGTTATATCACAATTTATACTGGAAATCAAATGAATAATGTAACATAAGGGATTTATTCTACTTAACAGATGTCAATAGACGAACTTATCTAATTTATTTATACGGTGTTTATTTAGCCAAATAGATGCTAATCACGTACTAAAATTTATTACGTTATTATAACTTAACAACGTAATTAATTTAATATTATCCATAATTTATCACTGGTTCATCCAAACTAATAGCATTTCAAGATGTTATCTCGAAATCCTAGATTTAATTCAACCACCAACCAAATTCTCATTCCAAACACGCAATTAACAATATGGTTATTTTAACAAAACCAATCATCTAACAACCCACACAAATAAGAAGATAAAAATATTTTATCTACTTAATAATACTGGTAGATCAGAAATTTCAGTTTTACTCACCATCATTGCAGTTGTCGCCTTATGTCTTCTAATCTCGATTTATTATAAACGTTGTTCATAGTTATCAGAAATTGCAAAAAATCACAAATCCTCTTGATCCAAATTCACAACAAAGATAATTTCTCTATGAATCCAACATGACTGACCGTGCTGGATTTGGACCTATAACATATAAGATATACATTTTATAGATTTTTCGATTCCTAAAAACATAATTAACACACTAATTACACATATTATGAAAAATTACCCTTATTAATCCTTCTCCTTCTCACGCCTAATTTCATAAACCCGCTCATGAACTATTGAAAAATCCACGAACAACTTCCGCAACCTCATGCTCCCTCCAACAACGATGATTTCCAAACCGACTCCACCATCCACATCCTCTCCTCAAGCCGCACCTAGTCATCAACAACTATTTGCCCGACCTCCTCCTACAAATTTCTGACTCGCTACAATAACCCCTTAAGAATGTCAAATGACATTTTTAATTAGCAAATCCTTCCAGTCTTTTCCATGAAATGCTTGCTTCCATTTCGAGTTCAACCCCGGCCTCAACTATTTCTATTCCTTCCTTCATTCACTTAAATCTCGAACCAAGGAACCTAGTTTGAGATCCATCATGTCGAACTTAGAAAACGAATCCACACCTACCAAAATATAGAGCAACCCAAACAAAAACCAAAGATACCACTTTTCTATTCTCTAACTCATTTTTCCATTTATTCTTGAATTTTACGATAAGTGAATGCTTCCATTTATTTTTTCCCTGAGAAACAAAACCTGCGTGGTTCTATTTGACTTGGCTAGGATGATAAAATGGTGAAAAGAAAGGTGCTGTGGTGTGACAATCTGCCCCGCACCAACCGACATTTACTCCAAAAGTGCGCTGTACACATGTCCAGTTAGCATGGGACGGTCGTTGGAAAAAGGAAAGAAAGAAGACGAAGAATCAACAAGGAACCTGTAGAATGTCTCACAGCGCATAGAACAAAATATAATAACGACATACTTGACTTAAAACCGGTGAGACAGTGCATAAGCTGAAAACAAACTATCACAGCAGCGGAAAATCCAAAGTATAGCTTATGATCCAAAGCCAACATTATTACAACTTTTAAAAACTGTCTCAAAAGCTAAACAAGAAAGGTACACTACTAATGCCCAAAGTAGTGACTAGCAACGACATAGGGAGAATATATATATATATATATATATATATATATATCATACGTGGAAGCCTCCTGCTCTCCTCCGAATCCGCTACTCGCGCATCACCAACTAACCTGTCTCTAGTCTGCTCGTGTGAGCACCCAGAGTAATAAGAAGAGACATAAAACTCTAGGTCAGACAAAAAGTCTGGTATGAGCGATAAGCAGCTAAACAGAACAATAACAGGTATACTAAACCATACCTGAACCTGGACCTGCAACCAAGTGTACAACACTCTAAGGTGCCACTGAATAAATGGTGTACAGATAACGGGGGTGGGGGTGTGCATGTCATAGTGATGCAAACAATCAAACATAGCAAGCATCCTCACATCTCTCACTCAGTGTGTAAAGCATACGAGATCCACCACTTCGATCACCCAATACTTTGCTATGATCACTTTGCCCCATGAAGTCACAATGGCTTCACTACACTGATCCATAGCCACTAATCCTTCGCTATGTCCACTTTTCCCCATGGAGTCGTATAAACCCCAGTGCATTGGCTCATAGCCTTACTAATCCTTTAGTATGTCCACTCTGCCCCATGGAGTCACAATGGCTCCACTGCACTGGCTTATAGTCTTACTACAATCACTTTGCCTCTCGAGTCGTGATGACTCTTCTGCACTGATACGTAGTCCTGCTACGATCACTTTGCCCCTCGAGTCGTAATGACTCTATTGCACTGATACGTAGCCCATCATTCCTTTTTAGTGGTGAATCGAAGTTATGAACGTCGACAACTCCTTAGCACATGTCCCGCAGCAAATCATAACCATGAAGTGAACTCATTGGTTCCAAACTGGATCCTGAGCTCTAACTTCCATTTGGACTACGTTTGCATCTCGGGTTATTGGTCATCATCGGATCGGTCTTTATTTAGTTCATGATTATCATATAGGCTCAGATTCATCTCAATTCATAGCACCCTCTTCAGATCGGTTCGGATCGGATAGCCTTCACCCATAAGTTCGGATCGGACAGCCTCCCCCATCGGTTCGGATCGGATGACTTCCTCCATCGGTTCGGATCGGACGACTTCCTCCCATCGGTTCGGATCCTTCTCCCCAAGCGCTCCAGGTCAGTTCGAGCCTCTCAAGCTTCTCCATAGTGTATTGATCCGGGTCGGAATGGCACACAAGGGCAGATTGGGTCGGGGTTCGGGTCCAGATCGTCTCGTGAATACAACAACTTGGGGGGCGGTTCGGTTCGGGCTCTTTTCTCCGATCCGATCCGGATCGGCCAAATTCCTGCACTTCTTTCCAGCAACTGTTTACGCCACTCGACGTTGTTTTCGACCATTCTATCTATTCTAATCAATCACAAAACATATCATACAGTCATAGCAACAAGTAGAAGTGACCTCAAACACCAAAACATCAATATGATAGGTTAAAATGGATCAAACATAGCCAAAAACCCCATATTTTCCCTTAAGTATGTTTAAGCAAAACTAGTGATGTGATTAGTAAAACTTAATCAAATTAACCCAAATTTCTAACAGAGGTCTGAAACATTATTTAAGAATTTATAAATATTTTTCCAGAATTTATTAGTGTATAAATTCGATAATCATCACTAATTACCCTTAATTAGCCACAATTAGTGAGAAACTATGCAAATCACTCACCTTAGACACAAATAAACCTTAGATCTAAAATAAATCTCTGTTTTGGCGCAAATAACAATGCAAATCAGCAGCTTTAATCTTGATTTGGTGAAGATCTCCCTTGATTTGATGTTGCTAAGCTTAATCCTTGATTAGAAAGTAATTTGGAGGTGATTTAGAGGTTGGAGGCCATTTTTAGAGTTTCTAAGAGGTAAGTGGAGGCTAGAAAACTGAAATGGAATGAAATCCTATCTCTTTTCAGCCTCCCCATAACCCTAATCCTGAAATGGGTTATGGGCCCATTCACTAATCACCCTATTTGGCCCGGTTAAGCAGTTTTTCACTTTCCAAACCTTATTTCAGCCATATCTCCTAAACGGTGAGTCCGTTTAGCTATTATGACAACTCTACGGAAAGGTAAACCATCAAACGAATCTAATGGGAGTGGTTTCAGGTCAAAATTCCTTTCCGGTCAAAAGTTATGGCCAAAACAGTATCATCTAGGGGCAAAATGGTCATTTAAAAATTGGTAAAAATCATGGACATGGGAAATGACCCCAACGGTCGTCTCCCAAAGCCACATGGCTATAAGACTTCATATGAGAAAGAAATAAATATTCTACGATCCTCCGATGCGTAGAATGTGGGTTGTTAGATTCTCCCCCCCCCCCCCCTTAAGAAATTTCGTCCCCGAAATTCCCTAACCAAAACACACAAAGGGTCTCGCATGCCTATCAACCATAAAACAATAGTCAAACATGCAAAACAAGCCTATCCTAGCATGCAGAATAACTAAATTGCAAAGTAAATCTTAACAGGCAAAGAGTTCTGGATACGTTTTCCTAATGCTCTCTTATGTTTCCCAAGTACAGTCATTCTCGTTCTCGCCCCACTGAACCTTGACTAGCTTCACCGCCTTCCTTCGAAGTTGCTTTGTATCGTGCTCGACAATACGAATCGACTTGCGGTTCCCAACCGCCTCGGGTTCCACTTCGAAGTCCTCTAACTGATCAGGTGAAATAGCCATATCTGGGTCGTACACGAACTTCCTTAGCTGGTAAACATGAAATATGTTGTGAACTCCCTCCATCTTCTCTGGTAAGTCAACTCTATACGCCAAATTCCCAACTTGTTCAAGAACTGGAAATGGACCAACAAATCTTGATGCCAACTTGCCTCTCCTGCCAAATCGTATCACGCTCTTCAACGGAGAAACCTTGACAAACACCAAGTCACCAACGGAGAATTTTAAGTCTTTTCTCCTCTTGTCAGCATAACTCTTCTGCCTATCCTGGGCAGCCTTCATCCATTGTTGAATGATCTTAATCTTATCTGAAGTTTCCCTCACCCCATCTGGTCCAAGCATAAACTTCTCGCCAGTCTCTATCCGACATGATGGTGAGTTGCACGGTCTTCCATACAAAGCTTCAAATGGAGCCATACCAATACTGGATTGGTAGCTATTATTATATGCAAACTCTACTAGATGCAAATGGTCATCCCATGATCCACCAAAATCCCATATACAAGCCCTCAAGAGATCTTCCAATATACGATTCACCCTCTCTGTCTGACCATCAGTTTGAGGATGATACGCGGTACTGAGATATAATTCCGACCCTAGAGCCTCTTGTAAGCTCTTCCAAAACCCACTAGTGAACAACGTGTCTCGGTCACTCACAATGCTTTTAGGTACTCCATGAAATCTCACTACCCACTTCATATACAATTCTGCTAACTTAGCTGCCATTTTGGTCGATTTAACAGGTATAAATCTTGCACTCTTAGTCAATCGATCCACAATTACCCAAATGCTATCATGTCCCAATCTAGTCCTTGGTAAACCATCAATGAAATCCATCGAGACTTGCTCCCATTTCCTTTCGGGAGTTTCTAATGGTTGTAACAAACCACTAGGCTTCTTTTGCTCGGCTATAACTAGCTGGCAATTCATGCACTTGGATATAAACTTCCCAACGTCTCTTTTCATCCCTTTCCAGCAGTAAGTCTGCTTCATGTCCCGATACATCTTATCACCACCGAGATGTATAATCAGTTTTGAGTGATGACATTCCCTAAGCACTTCATCTCTCAAACCATTCACGTTGGGTACAACTAGTCTTCCATTCCATCGAAGCCATCCTTCTCGATCAAGCCCATACAAACTCATCTACTCACCGTCGATATTCATCTCTAACTTGGAGATGATTTCCAATATATTAGGATCGTCCCTCTGACTGGAACCAATCCGCTCAATCATGGTGGGTCTGATCGTCAAACTTGCTAATATCTCTAGATCCAATTCGCACTTTGGTCTGAAATCATACCCTGCGATATACTCCAGTTGCTTCCATTCAAGAAACATAGCCCCTAAACTGGCATGTCTCCTACTCAAGGCATCGGCTACCGCATTGCCCTTCCCAAGTGTATATGCGATATCAAAATCATACGAGGCCAAGAACTCTAACCATCTTTACTGACGTAGATTCCGATTCTTCTGAGAGAAGAGATACTTTAATGATTTATGATCGGTAAACAACTCATATCTCTCTCCCAAGTGATAATGTCTCCACATCTTTAATGCGAACACAATCGCTGGCAGTTTCAAATCATGGGTAGGATACTTTTTCTCATGTGGCTTTAGTTGCCGACTAGCATAAGCTACAACCCTACCTCCTTGCATCAATACAACACCTATTCCGGTACCACAAGCATCCGTGTATACCGTCATCTCTTCATTCCCTTTAGGAATGACTAACACTGGCGCACGCGTCAACTTTTCTTTTAGACTCTTGAATGTATTCTCACACACTCCGTCCCAGATGAAGGCTCGATTCTTCTTAGTCAACTGAGTCAACGGTGCTGCTATCTTGGAGAATTCCTGGATAAACTTACGATAATATCCAGCTAACCCCCAAGAAGCTTCATACGTCTGTTGCATTCTTGGGCGTAGACCAATCCTGTACCGTAGGCATCTTCGCAGGGTCCACGACAATACCATTCTCTGAAACAACATGGCCCAAGAACCTCACTTCCCTCCTCCAGAAGTGACACTTAGAAAACTTCGCTTTCAATTGGTGTTTTCTCAACACCTCTGTCACTATCCTCAAATGTCCCTTGTGTTCTTCCTCTGTCCTTGAGTAAACAAGGATGTCATCTACGAACACAAGAACGAACTTATCCAACTGATCTCTGAATACTCGATTCATAAGATCCACGAAGTATGCTGGTGCATTAGTCAACCCAAACGCCATGACCAACCACTCATAGAATCCAGATGGTGTCCTAAATGTCATTTTCGGAACACTCTCATCCGCTACTCATAGCTGATGAAATCCTGTCGCGAGGTCTAACTGGGAGAACACTCTTGCTCCTTCCAGTTGATCAAACAAATCATCTATCCGCGGTAGAGGATACTTATTCTTCCTCGTCACCTTATTCAACTCGCGATAGTCCACACACAAACGAAGGGAACTATCTGCCTTAATGGCAAACACAACTGGTGCTCCCCACTCGGAGACACTTCTTCTAATAAACCCCTTCTTCAAAAGATCGCTTACTTGCACCCCGAGCTCTCGCTGCTCCCTTGGTGCCATACGACGAAGTGGCATCACTATAGGTCTGGCATCTTTCACTAAATCAATATGGAACTCAATCTCTCGGTGTGGTGGAAGTCCGGTCACTTCCTAGAAGACGTCCGGATACTGGCCAACCACGGGCACATCTGACAACTCATCATGCGGGATGTTGAGGGAATTTATAAAACCAGCCATTACCCCATCACTAGGTAGACTACCAAACACTACCCTCCGCCCATCATCCGCCCTAACTGTCACCAAAAAGCCCTCACAGTATACCACCACCCCGTATCTTTGGAGCCAATCGACCCCCAATATAATGCCATACCCAGTAAAGCCCAAAACAAAGCAATCACAAACAAACATGCATCCATGACTCGATAAGACCAAATTTCGGCAAATCATACTAAGGTTAGTCGACCACCAATTGGGTTCGTCACAACCAACGGTCTATCGACTATCTCGGGTTCCAGTCCCAACCTACCTACCAGGTCACTAGATATGAAGGAACAGGAAGCCCCTGTATCAAACAAAACTCGAACAGGTACATCATGAATAGAAAGCATACCTTGAATGACGACATTCTTTCCTTTCTCCGCCGCAGTTGGGGCATTCGACGAAGAAGGAATAGCACCGATAGCATATGCTTTCACAATCTGCTTCTCCTTAAGAGGTTGTGGACATTTATCTTTATGATTTCCCACTTGGCTACAGTTGTAGCACTTCCTATCCGCCGGCTTGGCCCAACACTCTTTATCATAATGGCCCTTCTTACCACAGCTGAAGCACTCAACATCTTTCTTGCTCTTTTTCTGGCCATCCTTGGTTTGGTTCTTCTTCCTCTTGTTCTGAGTGTTATTCTTGCCTCCACCGCCTGCTTGCGGCTTCAGCTCTTCTGCAGATGCAACCTCAGTCTTTGACTTAGGGTAAAGACTCTCTGATCTCAAAGCTTTCCCCACTATCGATTCAAAAGTCTCATCGATGTGGTTAATAAGCCTTTACCCCAAGTATCCATCCAAACCAGTAATGAACTTCTCATTCTTCTTCTCAGGAGTATCAATAAGGGATAATCCATACTTCGACAAAGTGTCAAACTCAACAATATAGTCCGAGACTGCTCTACCATTCTGTTTAAGTTCCAGGAACTTCCTAAACAATTCCGACTTCTGAGCAGCTGGGATAAACTTGTCGCTAAAGCGAGCCTTAAACTGATCCCAAGTAACCTGATCCTCTGGAGGGGCTGTCTTAATAGCATTCCACCAATTCATCGCTCGCCCTTGCAGCTGACGAGACGCTAGCCTTCTCTTCATTGCATCCTCGATACCCAAATCGTCGAAGATACGATCACAGCTATCCTACCAATCCTGAACATTCGTGGCTGACTCTGTTTCGTGGAATGGCTTCCCACCAAGGTTAGTATAATCCTTGCACAGCTTGGCGAAATCGGCCCTAGGCGCCTGCACTATTGGACCACCACCATTACCGACATTGGGAGCTGCCCCTTGCACATCCCTAAGCATTTCTCTCATGAGGTCAGTAAACATCGCCCTCACGTTAGCAGCATTCCCATTATTGACTCCACTACTAACACCTCTTGCGTATCGGCTCATCGTTCAATCTGTAAAGAGAAAACGATTAACCATCTCCATAGTGGTGCTAGTGCAGTGCGACTTCATCCTTAGTTATACTAATAGTATATATATATATAGCTTTTGAAAACCAAAGTAATCACAAATACACACTCTCACATACGTACTATCTCTACCCAGTGTTTTTCCCCAGGTTAACTACGCAACCTAGAGCTCTGATACCAAATGTGACAACCCGCCCCGCACCAACTGACATTTACTCCAAAAGTGCGTTGTACACATGTCCAGTTAGCACGGGACGGTCGTCAGAAAAAGGAAAGAAAGAAGACGAAGAATCAACAACGAACCTGTAGAATGTCTCACAATGCATAGAACAAAATATAATAACAACATACTTGACATAAAACAGGTGAGACCGTGCATAAGCTGAAAACAAACTATCAAAGCAGCGGAAAATCCAAAGTACAGCTTATGATCCAAAGCCAACATTATTACATCTTTTAAAAACTGTCTCAAAAGCTAAACAAGAAAGGTACACTGCTAATGCCCAAATTAGTGACCAGCAACGACATAGGGAGAATATCTATATATATCATATGTGGAAGCCTCTTGCTCGCCTCCGAATCCGCTACTCGCACATCACCAGCTAACCTGTCTCTAGTCTGCTCGTGTGAGCACCCAGAGTAATAAGAAGAGACATAAAACTATGGGTCAGACAAAAAGTCTGGTATGAGCGATAAGCAGCTAAACAGAACAATAACAGGTATACTAAACCATACCTGAACCTGCAACCAAAGAGTTAGCACTACATACTGTACAACACTCTGAGGTGCCACTGAATAAATGGTGTACAGATAACGGGGTTGGGGGCGTGCATGTCATAGTGATGGAAAACAATCAAACATAGCAACCATCCTCACATCTCTCACTCAGTGCGTAAAGCATACAAGATCCACCACTTCGATCACCCAATACTTTGCTATGATCACTTTGCCCCATGAAGTCACAATGGCTTCACTGCACTGATCCATAGCCACTAATCCTTCGCTATGTCCACTTTGCCCCCAGGGAGTCGTACACACCCCAATGCACTGGCTCATAGCCTTACTAATCCTTTACTATGTCCACTCTGCCCCCATGGAGTCACAATGGCCCACTGCACTGGCTCATAGTCTTACTACGATCACTTTGCCCCTTGAGTCGTGATGACTCTACTGCACTGGTACGTAGTCCTGCTACGATCACTTTGCCCCTCGAGTCGTAATGACTCTACTGCACTGATACGTAGCCCATAATTCCTTTTTAGTGGTGAATCGAATTTATGAACGTCGACAACTCCTTAGCACACGTCCCGCAGCAAAGCCCAACCATGAAGTGAACTTATTGGTTCCCAACTGGATCCTGAGCTTTAACTTCCATTTGGACTACCTTTGCATCTCGGGTTATTGGTCATCATCGGATCGGTCTTTATTTAGTTCATGATTATCATGTAGGCTCGGGTTCATCTCAATTCATAGCACCCACTTCAGATCGGTTCGGATTGGATAGGCTTCACCCATCAGTTCGGATCAGATAGCCTCCCCCGTCGGTTCAGATCGGATGACTTCCTCCAACGTTTCGGATCGGACGACTTCCTCCCATTGGTTCAGATCATTCTCCCCAAGCGCTCCAGGTCAGTTCGAGCCTCTCGAGCTTCTCCATAGTGTATTGATTCAGGTCGGAATGGCACACAAGGGCAGATTGGGTCGGGGTTCGGGTCCAGATCGTCTCGTGAATACAACAACTTGGAGGGCGGTTCAGTTCGGGCTCTTTTCTCCGATCCGATCCGGATCGGCCAAATTCCTACACTTCTTTCCAGCAACTGTTTACGCCACTCGACGGCGTTTTCGACCATTCTATCTATTCTAATCAATCACAAATCATATCATATAGTCATAGCAACAAGTAGAAGTGATCTCAAACACCAAAACATCAATATGATAGGTTAAAATGGATAAAACATAGTCAAAACCCCATATTTTCCCTTAAGTATGTTTAAGCAAAACTAGTGATGCGGTTAGTAAAACTTAATCAAATTAACACAAATTTATAACATAGGTCTAAAACATTATTTAAGAATTTATAAATATTTTTCCAGAATTTATTAGTATATAAATTCACTAATCATCACTAATTAACCTTAATTAGCCACAATTAGTGAGAAACTATGCAAATCACTCACCTTAGCCACAAATAAACCTTAGATCTGAAATAAATCTCTGTTTGGGCACAAATAACAATGCAAATCAGCAGCTCTAATCTTGATTTGGTGAAGATCTCTCTTGATTTGATGTTGCTAAGCTTAATCCTTGATTAGAAAGTGATTTGGAGGTTATTTAGAGGTTGGAGGCCATTTTTAGGGTTTCTAAGAGGTAAGTGGAGGCTAGAAAACAGAAATGGAATAAAATCCTATCTCTTTTCAGCCTCCCCATAACCCTAATCCCGAAATGAGTTATGGGCCCATTCACTAATCACCTTATTTGGCCCGGTTAAGCAGTTTTTCACTTTCCAAACCTTATTTCAGCCATATCTCCTAAATGGTGAGTACGTTTAGCTATTATGACCACTCTACGGAAAGGTAAACCATCAAAAGAATCTAATGGGAGTAGTTTCAAGTCAAAATTCCTTTTTGGTCAAAAGTTATGGCCAAAACAGTATCAGCTAGGGGCAAAACGGTCATTTAAAAATCTATAAAAATCATGGACATGGGAAATGACCCCAATGGTCGTCTCCCAAAGGCACATGGCTATACGACTTCATATGAGAAAGAAATAAATATTCTACGATCCTCCGATGCGTAGAATGCGGGTTGTTACATATGGTGAGTTGTCTAGTGATGAAGGGAGGAGTACATATGTGTTGTTTAATTTTAGGTAGGATAATGGTACTTTGTTTCTCATTTTGGTTTAATTTATACTTTATTTTTCTGATGTCTCTTTGTACTTAATTTTGATCCTATACGAACCCCAAACGACTGATTAAAAATACAGTCAAATTCAAGATAAAGACAGGAACCCAAACCAATAATAATATACACTAGTTATTGGATTATGAAAAATCACAAAAACCCTACTATTTTACTATTAAAAATTAAATCGTTAAACGATATCCGTTTTTATTGCACACTATCACAAACTATGCCTGATCACTATGAAACTTGACATCGTACAATAATTTATTATTCCAAATCCAGAAAAATGGTTTCGTCAAAATCCAAGCTAGTTTGCAAAATTTCTATTTTCACGTATTAATTAAAACACCTTATTATTGAACGATTTTTGTATCGCTTAAATTCAATTATATCAATTTTTTTATTATCATTATAATCCATTTCACACATAAATTAAGTCATTTAAAACCATTCAAATTCATGTTAGGTTCCAAATATAATTTATTCACATAAGTTTCAGAATTGAAACCACTGTTTTGTTATTCGTATCAATTGAATAACTTAACATCTTCAATCCAAGTTATTTAAATCTCTTAAACAAATATTTTATTATTTAATTAAATTTAATATTCCATCATTAAAATTTTGGGTTGTTACATTCTTTCCCTCAAATTTTTATCCTGAAATTCACAAAATCAAAAGAATGTTACCAGGCCGTTAAACAATTCTTAAATCATTTATTCAAACTTATTCAAAATATTCTAAGTCTTAAACCTACGGAAAATTTTGATAGCACTTGCTTTGTATGACTCGATCTGGAAAAACTACAAATGCCACACAAGGCTCTAGTCAACCAAAAAGAAAACAAAAACCTAGCAGCTACCCATATCTGGTACATAGAAATCAACTAATCGAAAAATTTATATTAGTATTTACCTATTTTTCAGGCAATAAAATATAAATACATTACCAAAAGCAACAAGCAACTTTTGCTTCGATAAACCTATTTTAACCTAAGTAGCAAAAATGGTAGTTAAATAATATGTTAACACAACCAACGCATTCAACATGAAACCAAGCATTTTAATAACTTAGCAAACCAACATACATGAGATGGTCAAATCTACTTATGTAACTTAAAATTTTAAATTCCCTAAAACACACAATTTTGTCCTAAGCATGCATGATGTACATACATCATTCGTACACAATATCAATTCTAATCGCTCACTCGATTACAAAATCTCAGATTCGAACTAGTATTGTTCACTCGATCCCTCTAATGTGAACTCAAACTTGGCTTTTTGCTTAGAAACACTCATTCTCCTTGCATAACTATAAAAATGATAGAGAATTTCAGATTCACCTCAAAAACCCATATCTATGTTTCCTGGTCAAGAATCAGGTGAAAAACTCAAACTCGGATCGGCATAGATAACCTTAAAATCATGCATTTGAATCTGGATTAGACAGAAATGCAAATAAAATGATACGTTTTTATTTGTAGTTGTTATTTAGTATACCAACTTTTTTTATTCACATTTATTCACACATTTAGTATATTTTTATTTATACTAGAATCTTAACTATTTCCATGAATATAAATTTAAATTTCTATAACACCTTTATATTTTATTAATTACTATAAACACTTATTAGTTTAGCTCATATGTATTATCATTATAATTCACGAGTTAAGAGTCATATTTTCACAGACTACCAAAACGTGGCAGTTTTGAAAAATTAATTTAGATATATCTCAAAATCTACAAAACAAAATCTTAGCTTTTCACTTTCATTTGAAAATTATATCCAAATGGGTCCAGATGATTCTTATTTCAAAGAATTCCGACTTGTATTGAATCCTACATGTCGATTCAACTTTTCAAATTGAAAAACCATGAACTATCATTTCACGATGAGCTCGTTTTAATTCATATTTTCAACTTAATTTATTCATAAACCATAAAACTATTCACATATGATTCTCAATACGTAGTTTAAATCTCCAATTTAAGTAGGAAGTTCCAACTATCCAACATTGTTGGAAATCCATTTCGTTTCCATAAAATGGAATTCAACCAATAATACATCCAAGATCATTAATATATCTCTTAACTAAAAGTTTCAAAACTTTATCACTTAAAATTTAATTCAGTCGTTTGAAATAATAATATGTTAATTCCTTTGTACAACAAAATCATGTTTCTAAAAAATTTAAAACAAAATTTATTTTTAATCCTAACAGCTTCAAACAAAATCTCATGGTAGCAATAGAAGTTCAAAAATGAATATTGATGATATCGCGATCATCATTGGAATTATTTTCTAGTGACTGATGTGAGTTCAGTGCTTTTATCTTACTAATACCAATTAATATTTTCAATACATAATACTATTTCTTTCAAAACTTTTGAAAATAGTTTTTTTAACTCTAGGATTCATATCTTCAAATTCCAGTTTAAATCGATCTTCATTCACAAATTATACTTATAAGTTGTACTTATAAAAATTTACATATGTGAAATCATTTCACATATTATACCTTTGTTTAACAAAGTAAACAATGTTGATTGAAACTGAGATTCAATTTGTTATTTTTATCGAACAACTTATGAAATTCAATTCATAAGTGTTCGCACTTAATTCAGTCAAACAATAATTAGAAGATAACTAAATATTATCATCTCCTAACAACAATCCGACATAAACAACTATATAATTTGTAAATATTATCGTTTGTATGCAAAATATATATTAGGTAAAATTATTTCATTTACCCGATCTCAAAAGAATACAATTTCGATTTTCTCCATTTAAGATTTAAAAAACCCCTATCAATAATGTGGGTCCCACGTATCTACCAGAATTTAAAATAACTTTAAAAAGTTTAACACAATATAAAACACTTTTATAACACAAACAAATACGCGCTCTTATACACACACACACACACACACACACACACACACATACACATTCAAACTCATCCTAGGGTCTTGTTAAACATATCACAAATAAGTAAACTTTTCGCAAAGCTTGGGTGTTCTCTCAATCTAAGCTCTAACCACTTTGTAATGACCCAGCTTTTCGACCCTTAAAAGTCGACACTAATACAACCATGCTATTCACGTGTCGAACATCTAATTTTCAGAAAACAAAATCATTAAGGGAAAAAGAAAGAATAAACAGAACAGAATCTAAAAACGGAGTGAATAATTTATGATATAATAATAATCATTACATATAGAAAGACTTTTATGAATACGATCATCAATTATACTTTAGAGGACTAACTATAAATCAGCTTGAATAATTATAATAGGTTGTCCTCACGATTGCTGATAAGTACACAATTAGATGCAATAATGGAAAATAAAAGAATATATATGGCCTTCCACCTCTTCTCCTGAAGCTTTATACCATCCAAATCAGATCCGTAGATATGTTCGGCCTGGCCGTAGCATTTTTTATGAAAGTAACACCCCTGACCAGTCTGATAAACCAGCGTGTTAAAACACGCCTCAACTGGATTTTTATCTTCTTTTTTTCAAAATACAATGTATCATAAGACCACATCATAAATAAACATGGATGGATTTTTACTAACGATCACTAAACTTTTTATATCAAAATCTCATGATATTATAATAATGTCTAAGGCACATGTAGTGTCCCGAAATTCCGGTACAATTTGAGCTGACCAAATAACACAAGTCCAACCCAAATTTACACTAGAAACCAGAAAACTAATAGAAAGAAAACAGAGGGTGAGAATATATAAGATAGAAACTTAGAATAGAAGAAGAAGAAGAAGAAGAAGAACATAAAACATCAGAGTAAACACAAATCTCACAGCGTAATGAACAATATATAAAAGATATAAAACTTTGAAATAAAATCTGTATATGTATACATTAACATTATTAGAGTATAACACTTACATCACAACGAAAATAAACAATAGCTATAAAATTGCTGCTGAAGCCTCCTGCTCCAGCTCCTTCTAGTGCATCTGTAAATCCTGACTACTTGACTGCCTGTACAAAATTGGGCACCCAAGAGTTTAGGGAAAACAAAAAAATAAAAATAAACTCTGGGTCAGTCATGTGACTGGTGTGAGTAAACTCAAATCATTTGTTTAACTTTTCAAAATCCTTTTGAACCAAAGGATAATCATAAGACCGATCCACACATAAACACGGATGGTTTTTACCTTACGATAACCCAAATATTTTTCTAAAACGATACTTGTCTAATATTATAATAATGTCTAGATCAAGTAAACAGAAATCTAGCAGAAACGCTTTCATCTCACGTTCTACATATATAAGACACAATCAAAACCGCGGGCTCTTATTGGGGAATGGATTTCAAATATGACAAGGTATGGATCCACCTTCCGATCAGTGTACTCTAAACGCGATACACTAGAGTTCAACAAGAACATCTTGTAACTCGGCCACACATGACCGACCACTCATTTCTCTTGAGTGTATCGAATATATTGTCACCTACGGTTGCTAGCAACATAACCATTCCCGGGAGATACCAAATTGAAAGGAGTAACAAATATGAATATTCTCTAGATGGTGACAATATACCCTAATTGGATGCGGCCCACTTAGCCGTGCTGCCTGCCCGATTTCTGTCATTTCCCAGTTGATGAGGCTTGAGGTCATGACGTATCTTTTAACAGGTCACTCTTTTAATTACTTTGAATGCCACATCGTCATACATGTCAAATCACAAATTGATTTCCCCAAAAATACCATGGGTATAAGCTAAGAGAAACAAATTCCTCTGCCACCAACGTAAATACGTTTGAAACGATCAACTTGCGCGATCTACCAGATATACTCTGTCAGACGTTCGTCCATTCAAGTTGTCCTAGGATTAGACAATCCGAAGGCACAATTATGTAAACAGGACAGCCCTTGCATAACTCTGTCTTCAATTATCTTCTCATATTTGATTCGCAATGCTAATGCCATACGGAGTGGTTTTCAGATAATATATCTGATCCCGGTCTCCCCGTATTGACAACGGAAATGGTCAAAATCTTCGATAGTCAGTGATTTAACTGTCAAAGGAAAACATGTGTGCAACTAACGATATTATTTGCAGATGGAAATTCTATCGATCAATCATCAATCAACATTTGTTCATTTCTCCATTTATCGTTTCCATATATTCATCAAATCCTTGTTTCCTAATTTTAGAAAATATACATTTTTAACTTTGGAAAACGTTTCCATTTCTGATTTACGTATCAATATCTTCCCACATATATCAGTCTCTAACTGTAAACTAGTAAGAGAACAACCCCCTGCGTATTAACCCCCAAGGCCAAAACGAACATCATATTGATACCCAGAAAGCCATTCAACTCAACTAATTTCCAGTCAGTTTCTAATTTCAGTAATTCCATTTAAATTCGTAATTCAAAACCCCAAATTCCTTTACAATATTTTATTATAAAAATATTTACTTTAAATCAATATCATGTTACACCAGTGTGCGAAGCACGGGTCTAAACCTTCCTAATGTAAAATTCTCTTTCTTTATAAAACTCTATTCATTTTTCCAAATATTTCCCATCTATGTTTCTATTTACTTTCTAAATCAATATTCCTTTTATAATTCTATTTACTTTCTAAATCAATATTCCTTTCATAATTCTATTTACTTTATATAAATATTTCCTTTTATAAAATTTCTATTTATTCCATATAAATCCTTTTATATAATTCTATTTATTTAACAAATAAATATTTCCTTTTCAATTCTATTTATTTAACAAATAAATATTCCTTTTATAAAATCCTTTGATTTTATAATTATTTTCTTTTCAATATACACTTTGAAAATTCCCATTATACATTCCAGTATTTCATATGGTATTTAAAATACCAAATAACATGACCAGAGTCATGATAATCAGTCACAGATTATATATCACATCATATATGAAGAATAGTAAAATAAATGTTGAGGAATCTAGTTGGATTCCTCCGACCTGTTTCCTTGGATCCACATATGTTAAACAATACAATTAACATCAATTTCATTTCACTATGAAATATTCTGCTAAATAGAATCAATTAATATATATATATATATATATATATTTATATATTTATATATATATAACCAGATCTATAATTTCAACCAATTACTTAGCAGTTCAACCAAACAGTCAACACACAGAATTCAACCAACATTTATAAGTTCTAAAAATACGTTATAAAAATATAAACTGATCAGAATAGTGAGATTTACTCACATTGTCCGTTAATCGTTAAATAACGATTACGGTTGTTGATTCGGATCAGATGTTTCATTTTGTCATAAACCAAGACAAGCTCCAAATGTTTTTAACACCCCATTACCCTGTCATCCTATCACAACCACATCTTCCTTTATCCATAAATCACAAATGGTCTCCACCATACATGTTGTTCCCATATTAACACTGCGAGACATCAGCTATACTATCCCCTTTTGAAATATCTATCAGTTCATACTATTTTAAGTAAACACGCACTCATACCTTCCCCTGTTTCTGAACTTCCAGCAGCCCTTGATTCGAATAGGAACTCCAAGCATTTAGTCGCTACTTCCAACTCAACTTTGTCATGCTGATGTTTCATGAAACAGCGAACCAAGTGTTCGAACTTCACCCAAATTGAAACAACGGGCCAGCTCATCTTCTCCAATGAACCCGTACTCCTGTGAACCCACTCCGTAATTATTCTCCGCTATGAACAGAAACTCGATCGTCCTTGCTTCGTTCAATTCGCCTTCCCTTCACGTTGACCTCAGCTGGTCGCTCTCGTCCGAATCTCGTCCTCAGGAAGAACACCCCCTCCCCGAATGTGGATCGAGCTTTACGAAAATGGTCTGAAATTGAAGGTCATTCTCTCGTGATTCCATATATATGTATAATTTGTAATTTATACGAATTTATCTCATTTGTTTTGAATTATTTCTTTGATCAGTTTTTGGTTTTAAAAAAGCTTTGGTGGCGGCTGAGAAAGGGATGCATGGACTAATTTTGATTAAGAAAGTAATGCCTTAGGTTTAGGAATAGGAGACATTATATAGTGTAGATCTTTTTCCTGATATTTTATTATGTGTTTGCTGTCTTGGTTTCGCCCCCTTGTTTTTATTTTGTTCCTTTTTGGTAGCAGTGGATTATGTGATAAACGGTATTACATGCATACTTTATTTTAAGTTTGAAAGGTTTCGTGCCCCATCATATATAAAACTCTGTTCACTTACGGACTATTATCGACAGTAATAAAAATACTGTTGATATGAGCAAAGTTCACCGATCACAGAAATAAAATAATATAGCTAGTTAGTTTATTCAGTGAAACCCCAAAAATGCTGATTTAGGGTGCAAAACACTCCAAATAAAAAGTTGCTTATTTTACAAAATAAAAATTACAGTAGAATTCTAAAAATTAAATTATAACTACGTCTCAAAGGATTTGTCCAAATTCGAAACAAATAATTAAATATAATTAAATAACCGTTATGCTCTAAAACGATTATGCCACTGTTTTTCTGCAAAATTGATTTGGACATAACTTGTAATCTATAAAGCGAAATCCCAATTTTTCTCTTTCCTTAGAAAATATACTTCACTAGCTCTGAATGTTTCTTGTTTCACAGAAATTCGATTTAAAACGAATCATGTATATTCGGTTGAAGTTCAAATCGCCTAATAGCGAACTGCTGCGACGTTACGGGATCGATTATAATTATATTATAGTTCTACGTTCAAACTATCATTATTTAAATATATTCGTGAATATAATTCAACTCTAAACTGAATATATATATTTGAATTGTCCAGTTCACACAATATTGTCAATTCAACTTAATTCCGATTACTTCAGAATTAAATATATTATTCTGTTATTTATATTAATTAAATATTCAATATTATTTAATAAAAAACCATTTAAATCTCTATATCACTATTTAAATAAATTAATTTTTATACCGTAAAAATACGGGATATTACATTCTTCCGCACTTAAAATAATTTCGTCCTTGAAATTGCTAAGGTAGAAAACAAACCCTATTGACAGGTTAGAACTTATTTGTTCACTTCTTAACTTCAGTTTCAACTAAACCAATTTAATTTCAGTTAAATAATTAATTCATTCATACTAACAAAAATTTTCAAAAATCCTGAAAATTTTCTAATTCCTTAACTTTTCGAAAAATTTCGCTAGTACCTCCTTTGTATTGGCCAATAGCTCAAACTCTAACTCGCCTCTCTAGGCCTTCTTCAACCCAAAAAGAAAATCAAACAGCCAAGCAGCTTACCAATTTGTCTCATCAAAATCTCAAACCCATATATAATATAAACTGGTACCTTTTTGTCGGGCATATCAATATATCCTTTGCATCTATTACCAATTCAACATATACTAGTATCATTCCAATCAAACTGCAATTAGTTCATCCACAACACAATAATTTGTTTAAACCAAAGTCAAATTCCATTCAAACTCCAATCTCAAATTCCAAACTCTTAGCTTATCAACTCTATTCCATTCCAAATTATTCTCTAACCAAATCCAGTTTCATTTAACTTGGTTCAAGTTAAATTCTAATTTACTTATTTATCTTTACCGTCTCGATTTATTTAACTTAACAAGTTAAATTTAAATTCTATAATTTAAATCCATGGGTTTTTATTTCAAATCAATTTGAAATCATAATAACAATTCAAATCCTTTGAATTTCTGAATGACTTGTTTTTGCAAAACAATTTAAAAACAAAATCTATGGTAGTAGTCCGTCACTTAGAACTCAAAAATGAACACCGAGGATGCAGCTGCCATCATCGGAATCTATTTTCTAGCAATCGAAGTGAGTTCAATATTATATCACTTTCAAAACCAAATTTAAACATTTCCACTTTGAAATACATTTCAAATTATCATTCACAATGTTTGTAAAACATTTCTACAATCTCCCAGGATTTCAAAATTCTCATATATTTAGTCCAAATCCATTTACAACCACTTCCCCAACTTTTAATTCCAATTCTGATTTTAATTTCAGATTCAATTCATTTCGTAACACTTATACTAATTTTATTTGGTTATATATATATATATGACCATTTAATTTATAATCTTACTCGGTTATATTAACTAACACATCCAATATACTATAATATTTCCAATATATATACTTTTCTTTATATCAAAAAATAATTTGGGTAAATTATTTCATTTACCCACTTTAAAACATACTATGTAGGTTTATCGTATTCAAGTGTTTAGAAACTCCTACCGATACAGTGGATCAAACTAATCGACCAGAACCCATAAACAACTCAATCAATAAATCTCCCATTATAAAACAATTTTTATATCAAATAACAAATACGTTCACTCGTATATATACACTCAAACTCAATCTAGGGTATTACTAACCCCATATCTACTGAGTTACGCCATAGAGCTAAGGTATTTTCTTAACCTTAAGCTCTGATACCAACTGTAGTGTCCTGAAATTCTCGTACAATTTGAGCTGACCAAATAACACAAGTCCAACCCAAATTTATACTCGAAACCAGAAAACTAATAGAAAGAAAAAAGAGGATGAGAATAGATAAGATAGAAACTTAGAATAGAAGAAGAACGTACAACGTCAGAGCAAACATGAATCTTACAGCGTAATGAACAATATATAATAGATACATAACTTTGAAATAAAATTAGTATATGTATACAGTAACACTATCTGAGTATAATACTTACATCACAACGGAAATAAACAATAGCTATAAAAACACTGTTGAAGCCTCCTGCTCCAGCTCCTTCTAGTGCATCTGTAAATCCTGACTACTTGACTGCCCGTACAAAATTGGGCACCCAAGAGTTTAGGGACAAAACAAAATAAACTCCGGGTCAGTCATGTGACTGGTGTGAGTAAACTCAAATCATTTGTTTAACTTTTCAAAATCCTTTTGAACCAAAGGATAATCGTAAGACCGATCCACACATAAACACAGATGGTTTTTACCTTACAATAACCCAAATATTTTTCTAAAACGGTACTTGTCTGATATTATAATAATGTCTAGATCAAGTAAATAGAAATCTAGCAGAAACGCTTTCATCTCACGTTCTACATATATAAGATACAATAAAAACTGCGAGCTCTTATTGGGGAATGGATTCCAACTATGACAAGGTATGGATCCACCTTCCAATCAGTGTACTCTAGAAGTGATACACTGGAGTTCAACAAGAACATCTTGTAACTCGGCCATACATGACCGACCACTCATTTCTCTTGAGTGTATCGAATATATTGTCACCTGCGGTTGCTAGAAACATAACAGTTCCCGGGAGATACAGAATTGAAACGTGTAACAATTTGAATATTCTCTAGATGGTGACAATATGCCCTAATTGGGTGCAGCCCACTTAGCCATGCTGCCTGCCCGATTTCTGTCATTTCCCAGTCGATGAGGCTTGAGGTCATGACGTATCTTTTAACATATCACTCTTTTAATTACATCGAATGCCACAGCGTCATACCCGTCAAATCACAAATTGATTTCCTCAAAAATACCACGGGTATAAGCTAAGAGAACCGAATTCCTCCGCCACCAATGTAAATACTTTAGAAACGATCAACTTACGCGATCTACCAGATATACTCTGTTAGACGTTCATCCATTCAAGTTGTCCTGGGATAGGACAATCCTAAGGCACTATTCTGTAAACAGGACAGCCCTTGCATAACCCTGTCTTTAATTATCTTCATCATATTTGATTCGCAACACTAATGCTATACGGAGTGGTTTTCAAATAATATATTTGATCCCAGTCTCTCCGTATTGACAATGGAAATGGTCAAAATCTTCGATAGTCGGTGATTTAACTATCAAAGGAAAACATGTGTGCAACCAACTATATTATTTCCAGATGGAAATTTTATCGATCAATCATCAATCAACATTTATTCATTTCCCCATTTCTCTTTTCCATATATTCATCAAATCCTTATTTTCTAATTTTAGAAAATATACGTTATTAACTTTGGAAAAGGTTTCCATTTCGGATTTACACATCAATATCTTCCCACATATATCAGTCTCTAACTGTAAACTAGTAAGAGAACAACGCCCTACGTATTAATCCCGAAGGCCGAAACCAACATTAGATCGATACCCTGAAAGCCATTCAACTCAACTAATTTCCAGTCAGTTTCTAATTTCAGTAATTCCATTTAAATTCCTAATTCAAAACCCCAAATTCCTTTACAATATTTATTAGAAAAATATTTACTTTGAATCAATTACATGTTACACCCGTGTGTGAATCACGGGTCTAAACCTTCCTAATGTAAAATTCTCTTTCTTTATAAAACTCTATTCATTTTTCCAAATATTTCCCTTTTATATTTCTATTTACTTTCTAAACCAATATTCCTTTTATAATTCTATTTACTTTCTAAATCAATATTCCTTTGATAATTCTATTTATTTTATATGAATATTTCCTTTAATAAAAATTCTATTTATTCTATATAAATCCTTTTATATAATTCTATTTATTTAACAAATAAATATTTCCTTTTCAATTTTATTTATTTAACAAATAAATATTCCTTTTCAATTCTATTTATTTAAATATTCCTTTTATAAAATCATTTGATTTTATAATTATTTTCTTTTCAATATACACTTTGAAAATTCCCATTATATATTCCAGTATTTCATATGGTATTTAAAATACCAAATAACATGACCACTGTCATCATAATAACTCACGGATTATATATCACATCATATATCACAATATATGAAGAATAGTAAAATAATTGTTAAGGAATCTAGTTGCATTCATCCGACCTATTTCCCTGGATTCACAGATGTTAAACAACACAATTAACATCAATTTCATTTCACTATAAAATATTCTGCTAAACAGAATCAATTTATATATACTTATTTATTTATTATATATATAACCAGATCTATAATTTCAACTAATTACTTAGCAGTTCAACCAAACAGTCAGCACACAGAATTCAACCAACATTTATCAGTTCTAAAAATATGTTATAAAAATATAAACTGATCAGAATAGTGAGATTTACTCACATTGTCTGTTAATCGTTAAATAACGATTACGGTTGTCGATTCGGATCAGATGTTTCATTTTGTCATAAACCCAGACAAGCTCCAAATGTTTTTAACACCCCATTACCCTGTCATCCTATCACAACCGCATCTTCCTTTATCCATAAATCACAAACGGTCTCCACCATACATGTTATTCCAATATTAACACTGTGAGACATCAGCTATACTCTCCCCTTTTGAAATATCTATCAGTTCATACTATTTTAAGTAAACACGCACTCATACCTTCCCCTGTTTCTGACCTTCCAGCAGCCCTTGATTTGAATAGGAACTCCAAGCATTTAGTCGCTACTTCCAACTCAACTTTGTCACGCTGATGTTTCATGAAACAGCGAACCAAGTGTTCGAACTTCACCCAAATGGAAAGAACGAGCCAACTCATCTTCTCCAATGAACCCGTACTCCTGTGAACCCACTCCGCAACTATTCTCCGTCATGAACAAAAACCCGATCCTCCCTGCTTCGTTCTATTCTCCTTCCCTTCACGTTGACCTCAACTGGTCGCTCTCGTCTGAATCTCGTCCTCAGGAAGAACCTCCCCCCCCCCCCCCCCCCCGAATGTGGATTGAGCTGTATGAAAATGGTCTGAAATCGAAGGCCATTCTCTTGTGATTCCAAATATATATAGTTTTTAATTTATACGAATTTATCTCATTTGTTTTGAATTATTTCTTTGATCGGTTTTTGGTTTTGAAAAAGCTTTCGTGGCGGCTGAGAAAAGGATGTGTGGACTAGTTTTGATCTGGAAAGTAATGCCTTAGGTTTAGGAATAGGAGACATTATATAGTGTAGATATTTTTCCAAGATATTTTATTATGTGTTTGTTGTTTTGGTTTCGCCCCCATGTTTTTGTTTTTTTTCCTTTTTGGTAGAAGTGGATTATGTGATAAACGGTATTACATGCATACTTTGTTTTAAGTTTAAAAGGTTTCGTGCCCCATCATATATAAAACTCTATTCACTTACGAACTATTATCGACAGTATTAAAAATACTACCGATATGAACAAGGTTCACCGATCACAAAAATATAAAAATATAGAGTAGTTAGTTTATTCAGTGAAACCCCAAAATGCTGATTTAGGGTGCAAAACACTCCAAATAAAAAGTTGCTTATTTTACAAAATAAAAATTACACGAAAATTCTAAAAATTAAATTATAAATACATCTCAATAGATTTGTCCAAATTTGAAACAAATAATTAAATATAATTAAATAACTGCTCTGCTTTAAAACAATTATGCCGCTGTTTTTCTGCAAAATTGATTTGGACATAACTTACAATATATAAAGCGAAATCCCAAATTTTTTCTTTCTTAGAAAAATATTCTTCACCAGCTCTGAATGTTTCTTGTTTCACAGAAATCCGATTTAAAACGAATCTTGTGTATTCAGTTGAAGTTCAAATCACCAAATAGCGAACTGCGGTGACGTTACGGGCTCGATTATAATTATATTATAGTTCTACGTTCAAACTGTCATTATTTAAATATATTCATGAATATAATTCAACTCTAAACTGAATATATATATTTGAATTGTCCAGTTCACACAGTATTGTCAATTCAACTTAATTCTGATTACTTCAGAATTAAATATATTATTCTATTATTTATATTAATTAAATATTCAATATTATTTAATTAAATAACCATTTTAATCTCTATATCACTATCTAAATAATTAAATAAATTAATTGTTATAACGTAAAAATGCGAGACATTACAGCACAAATATCAATAATCAAGTAGTTGTGATGCTTATGAGTGTATATCACAACAACACTATATCCATATAACCAAAATACAATATGTCACATTCACTAATATGTTGGATTTCCATGAAGGAGCCGTAAGTACTTCGAGAACGGTCCTCCTACACAAGGATCAGACTATCCTTCCTAAGCATTATACTTAGCTAGCTATGGTACTATATAAAAAACATGACTGTCTTACTAAGACCGAATGCATCTCCCTGACATACCAAACATCTAAGAGTGTTAGAAAAGGGGTCCAAGTATACCTTATGGATTTGCCAACCCTACTGGCCATGTCTCGTTTCTGTGGTCTTAGTCATCTCTGCTGACGAGGCTACGTCCGATATTCCAGCTCACGCATATCAACAAAGATAGGTTGGAGAATCCCATTTGGACTCACTATCCTCAATAGGCTTAGAATAATACATTGATTTCCTGTATCTCGTAAGATCTGGGAATCACACCTAAATTCCGATACTCTAACGGGTCTCGAAATCTCACATGGGTTCCAATATCCAAAATAATATCGGTTCTCATCCAAAGGACACGCATATGGTTTTTGAAGTGGTTCTGGTTCGTATCATCTCTTATGAGTACATACTCCCATTACACGGCGCTCCACAAACCAAACAATCGATTTTGTGGCGAGCCTAACTCCGTTTCTTTTGGAAGTAAACAGACAATACACAAGAATGGGATCATCCCCTAACAGTTTAAGTTTACATATCTCCTTATTATTTTCCCTAGAAGAGCCACAAGCTTATACATATGGTATAACATATTGACGGTAACTGCACCACATAATTCACATTCTTCTCCAAGATATTTCCTGAGTTAAATCCTTTGGTCTTAAGTATGGAAAATGTTCCACACCATCGGTTTAAAAGGAATTCTCATTTAGGCCAAGATTTCGATATTCAGTTATTTAACTACCAACAAATATGCAAGCAATCATATCCATCAAATATTCAATTACTCATGGAAATCACTAAGCCCCATTTAATTAATTTGTTATTAATTTGATCTCTTCGTATACCTTGAAAAAAATTATCATGTACTTATATCAACGTTATAAGTATATTCATAACTACTATTGTAACACCCCGTAATTTTATAATATTAAAATTCACAAATTAAAGTATACTTAATTTTTAGAAAAGAATTAAGTGAAATGGGTTGCGTAGAGAAATATATATATATTGATATATATATAAATTAAAAATTAAATAAATAAATATGCGAAAAAGTTCAAAACAGTGAATTGGGAGGGGGAATAACCGAACCGGCCCATTTTTTAGGTCGACCCGAGCCTCGCTGGGTCGACTAGGGGTTAATCCAGGGTGTTTGGCTGTCAACCCGTGGGCCGATTCGCTCAAATGCAGATTTTGCATTTGATTGGTTCTCATGGTTCAGGGTTAATCTAATGGTCCTAAATAACTTCCTACACCTATAAATACATCCTAATGCTAACCCTAAACCTAATTAAAATAGAACAGTTACCGTCATACCATCGCCATGGAAATCAATGGAGCCGCCGCCAACTAAGAAAGAAGAAAAGCAAATTCAATTCTAATTCTCTCAACCCTAAAGCAAAGCAAAACTCTCTCTTTTCTTCTCTAAATTATGAGTATGATGATCTTAACAAGATTATTATCATTTTAATTAGGTTGAGTTATGAATGGATTATGAGTAGATGATGTGAATTATCATATATGTTGTTGTAAACCCCTTTTGCTATCATGTATATTGTAAATCCAATGTTATGTGATGATGATATCTTATATGTTGTAAATCATGCTATGATGATGTTATGTATGTTGAAAGTTTCTATGCTAAGTTGTGATGAATCATACATGTTAAAAAGGCCATGATGTTACCATATATGCTAGTTAGTTCATATTAATTAAATCATCATGTTTGGGTTATGTTGATCTATATGACAAGTCACATATGCAAGTTAGATTGATTAGAAAAGTTATGAACATATGCCAAGACATCTATTATGACATCTAGAATTATGCTATGACATATGTGATATCCTATGCTAGTTCACACCATCATTATGTTGCCTAAAAACCCCATATGCAAGTTTATGTATAGATTTGGGCTATGATCATATCATGTAAATTGAGACATTTAACAAGTTGACACCTTTTGATCCTTAACATGTGTAGTTTATGCAAGTTTCACCCCTATTATAATTAGATTTATTTTAATTATCTATATGTTGTGATAATTTATCTTTGTGCTAGGTGTTAGACTATACAAGTCTAGCCTATATTATGCGTTGAATAAGCGAATGTATAAACGTGGGGTAGGGGTAATATTAAGGATTTAATATTAAAATGTTGGGGTGCAATTGATATGATTTTGCGTGCCATAAGTGGATGGCCATAATTGAGTCAATTATGGACATCGTTAAAAGTTGACTTAATTAATAATTTGAATAGGGAATTATTAAAACTGAGGTAAAAGATTTTAAGTGTTAATCAATGCTTAGGACACGAGGTTGGACCCGTTTGTGACGTAAACCTGCCTGGACCCGCCCGGCAAATCCAGTGGTCACAAATGTCAGCCCAACGTGAGAGGTCCTAGGCCTAAACTGAAGCATAACGGTTGTAAAGACACGAGGTTAGACTCTTTTATGGTGTAAGACTGCCCGGATCCGCCCGGCAAATCCAGCTGCCATAAATGCCAGTCTAATGTGAGAGGTCTTTATGAGGTTATGGCCTGAATGAATTAAGAAATACATAACCAGATAAACATGTAAGGTGGGACATGGGGGTTAAGTAGGTGCCTTGGGTGGCATGAGGAATCTAAGGGGTGCCCTTAGTGGCATGTGAAATACGATTAGTAAGACTTAACCAAACACACATGTAAATGAACATGACTAAGAGGGTTAAGTGGGATATACTGGTGACAAGCTTAGGTGGGTAGCTTATGGGGGCCCATTCGACCAGTATCCCAAACGTATCTTTGAGGGCTCGACCCAAGTCGAGGACGGGGCACACATGCTAGGTTCG
This sequence comes from Allium sativum, assembly GCA_030737875.1. NCBI lineage: Eukaryota > Viridiplantae > Streptophyta > Magnoliopsida > Asparagales > Amaryllidaceae > Allium > Allium sativum. The sequence continues at coordinate 411,787,362 of CM060913.1, read as the reverse complement.
ACTGTAAGAGGCCAAAACGGGGAGCGGTGGCAACGCAAGTCCAACGGGTTTCGTATGCGTGTGTGGACCCGGGCTGGTAGGTAAGACGTTGTTGCATCGTGTAGGTATAAGCCGTGCATTCTCAAGTTGTATCGGGTTTCCGCTTAAGGTGAGTGATACACCCCACTGTGGGGCCAGCACGGGTATCTATGAGTAGGGAGCCGATCGAAAGTGGGTAGTGGGGTACACCTAGTGGCGATAGGGGCAGACGGCACCTATGTAGTCAGCTAGTGGTAGGTAAGGCTATTTATAAAGTTTCTGTGTGAAGCAAGTGGGATCAAACAATAGGGTGACTGGTGTGGTGCAGTGTAGTAATGTGCGGTGCAGTGTAGTAATCATTCGTTAGTAATTAGGTGTGCCTTTACCGTTATCTTTAACGTTATCTTAAACGCTATCTTTATCTTCCTAAGAGTTCATAGACATTTACTTGTCTTCCAGCTTATGCCTTAGTCTAGTTATTTTTATAATAGTATTGTTAGAATTATCATACTCGCCACACTTTATGTCTGACCCCCTCTATTTCTATCCTTTTCCCCCTCCAGGTCCTCAGGTTGGGCCCAGCTCTAGTGGAGTTTGATTGAATTGCTTCATCTCTCTTTGGAAAGCTTGGACCATTGAAGTAAAGTCCAGCTTGTTATCTTTTTAATGGCTATTTATGTAATGGGATTATGTATTTTGTTTTTATGAAGATGGATATTGTACTTGGTTATGATCTATGGTTTTATGATGTAACAAACATATTTAATTTCCGCTGCAATAAAATGAAGTTTTAGATTTCCAAGTACTATTTACTATCTGTCTTGTTGTAATTTTTCTATTCTATATTCTCTTATAACCTCCATGGAAGTTAATGCATTCCCTTCGTGAGTGACATTAATGGACGTGGGGTGTTACACGTGGTATCAGAGCTTAAGGTTACCAGAACAGATAAAAATACTTTAGAAAAATAGTTATTTTTGGAAGAAGTGCTTTCAAAAACATGTTTTAATGAGAAATTTAAAGAGAAAAGTTTTTAATAAAAAAAACATAATCCCCAATAGCCCATATCTTTATCTTTCGAATTCTCCATTCTGAGTCTTTCCTTTTTCGTTTCAGCATGGCTGAAGATCTTAATCTACCCGACGGTGTAACGATACCAGGATGGTGTAGGAGGTTATTAGAGGCTAGGGCCGCTGCAGGTCCAGCCAATGTTCCTCCACCACCAGTTGCACCCGTTCCTCCTCCTCCTCGCGTAGATACTTTTGCAAAGACGTGCAAGGAATTCAAGGCTATGGGTGGAAAACCATTTCAAGGGTCAGAAACGTTTGTGGAAGCTAGAGATTGGCTTAAGGAGGTGGAAGAATTGCTAGAAATCTTTGAAGTAGAAGAAGGGAGGAGAGTTCGTTTAGCAGCATGGTTGATGAAGGGAGAGGCCTCGATTTGGTGGGAGGTCACTAATGGGGAGCGTCCTGTTGACTCTTGGGCGGATTTTAGACGTAGGTTCGAGGCGAAGTTTCTCTCAAGGGCGGAAGAAAATCTATATATGGAAAGGTTCTTGACATTGAAGCAAGGAAGCTCATCAATGAAAGAATATGTCAATAAATTTAATCAGTTAGCAAGGTTTGGCTTGGACTTAGTAAACACGCCGGAGAAGAAGGCTCTAAGGTTCGTGAATGGCTTGAATGAACCATTGCAAGGGTTGGCTATGATCCACATCCCGATGGGGGCCACCTTTGAGAAGTTAGTAGAAATGGCGCTTATGCATAAGGAGAAAAGCGCTAAAGCTGATAAGGCACCCGAGAAGAAGGGGGATCAGAAGAAACCACAACAGCAAGGGTGGAAAAGACAATAATGGCAAGAGAAAGAAGAAGTGCTTTAACTGTGGAACCCCAGGCCATCTCAGCAAGGATTGCCGAAAGAAATAGAAGACAGGTTGTTTTCATTGTGGCGATGCGGTACATTTAGTGAAGGACTGCCCAAAGAAGGGGCAGAGGGCAGGAGCTACCTCGGGAGGACATGTGCAGGCTCTTATGGCACCAGGGCAGGCTAGGGGACAAGTTCAGGATCTCGCGGTCCCACCGCTGCAAGAACGAGGTAGAACCATTTCTATTGAGAGCTTAGTTTTTCTGTTTGATCATCCTGTCCGTACCTTATTCGATTCGGGCGCATCACATTCGTTTATCTCTACATCATTAGTTGAATCACTGCACTTAAACACCAGTTTAGTAGAGGATCCCTTAGTTGTTTCGAATCCAATAGGGGGCTCAGCTTATTTGTCCATGATGTGTTTGGATTTGAAAATTTCCATACTTAGCGTTGAATTCAGATGTGATGCTTATATGTTGGGCTTCACGGGCTATGGGCTAATAACAGGAATGGATTGGTTATCCAGAAATGGGGCCGTTCTTGATTGTGAAAGGAGAGTAGTTAGGCTCGTGACTCGCCGTAGCAACACTCTCGAAATCTTCTGTAATCCCATAAATTCGGTTATGCTAAGTTATCTAGAATCGCTTGACGTGTCTGAGGAAAATCTACGATCTGTTAGAGTGGTCCGAGAATATTCGGATGTGTTTGAGGAGGTAAAGGGCTTGCCTTCGAAGCGGGAGATATATTTTCGAATATATCTTGTGGATAATGCGAAACCAGTATCTTTGCCAGTACGCCACATGGCTCCACGTGAAAGGAGGAAACTCGATAAGCAAGTGAAGGAGTTGCTTGATAAGGGGTTCATAAGACGAAGTATATCGGAGTGGGGTGCTCTAGTAGTATTTGCCATAAAGGCGAATGGGTCCCTTAGACTGTGTGTGGACTATAAAGAACTTAATAAACTTACTAAGAAGAACAGACACCCACTGCCGAGGATTGACGATCTCTTCGATCAGTTAGTTGGCGCCTCAGTGTTTTCGCAGTTGGACTTAGCCACTGGGTTCCATCAATTGAGAGTGGCTGAGGATAACATAGACAAGACTGCCTTTAGGACTCCAGACGGTTTCTATGAATGGCTAGTGATGCCCTTCGGTTTGACAAACGCCCCAGCATATTTTGTTGATTTGATGAGTAGGGTGTTTAGGGAGTACCTTAACAAATTCGTGGTAGTCTTTGTAGATGACATCTTGATCTTTTATAAGGATGAAGAAGAGCATGCCCTACATCTTAGGGAAGTGTTGGAGACCCTACGAGCGCATAGCCTTATGGTTAAATTTTCTAAGTGTCACTTCTGGAGGAAGGAAGTACGGTTCTTGGGGCACGTGGTTTCCAAATAAGGGATAGCCGTGGATCCCGCGAAGGTGGTGGCCATCCAAGATTGGAAGGTCCCTAAAAATGCTACCGAAGTGAGAAGTTTCTTGGGGTTGGCTGGCTACTATAGGAAGTTTATCAAAGACTTCGCAAAGATATCAGCTCCATTGACACGCTTGACGAAGAAGAACCTAGTTTTCACATGGGACGTAGATTGTGATGATGCATTCCAACGTTTGAAGAGAGCTTTGACTTCAGCCCCAGTCTTAGTATTACCAGACGGGAGTAAGCCGTTTACCGTTTATACTGATGCTTGTGGGACAGGACTAGGCGTAGTCTTAATGCAAGAGGGTAGGGTAATAGCCTATGGTGGAAGGCAGTTGAGAGCGCATGAGAAAAATTATCATACACATGACCTAGAATTGGCCGCTATTGTTTTCGCGCTTAAGTCTTGGCGTCATTATCTTCTTGGCGAGAAATTCGAATTATTCACTGACCACAAGTCTTTAAAATACCTATTCTCTCAAAAGGACTTGAACTTAAGGCAGCAAAGGTGGATGGAGTTCTTAGCGTCCTACGACTTCGAAATAGCCTATACCCCTGGCAAGGGTAACGTGGTGGCAGACGCCTTAAGTAGAAAAAGATTATCCTTAAGTCCTTTGTTTGTTGAGCGGCGAAGTTTAGAATTCATTTCGATGTTTGACTTTAGACCTTCCGTTGACTTCGTACCCGGTTTGCTAGCATCCTTGGAGGTCAGACCTACGCTTTTGGGACGGATTAGCGAGGCACAGCGAGATGACCCGCAGTTGGTTGAGTTAGTAGAAAAACTCAAAGGAGGGGAGTCATCAAGCCATCTCTGTAGGTATACCCTAGACGATAAGGGTTGGTTACGTAGGGACAGTAGACTTTGTGTACCAAAAGACGATGACCTAAGGAAGACTATTCTTGACGAAGCACATCGTTCGAAGATGACCATTCATCCCGGCGGGGACAAGATGTACAAAGACATGAAGAGAGTTTACTTTTGGGTCGGCATGAAGAAAGACGTGGCCGAGTATGTCGCTAGATGCTTGGTGTGCCAACAAGTAAAAGCGGAGCAAAAGAAACCCGGTGGGTTGCTTCACCCATTGGAGGTTCCACTATGGAAATGGGAAAGCATCTCGATGGATTTTGTGGATGGATTACCGCGATCGAGGAAGGGTAATACGGGAATTTGGGTTATAGTAGATAGACTTACTAAGAGCGCCCATTTTATTCCCGTGAAGAGTAAGAGGACTGCTCCATGGTTAGCTTCTGTATACGTTCGAGAGATAGTTCGTTTGCATGGTGTTCCTTCTAGCATAGTGAGCGACCGCGATCCTATTTTCACTAGCGAATTTTGGAGAAGCTTACAAGAGGCGGTAGGGACTCAGTTATGTTTGAGCACCGCATATCATCCTCAGACGGATGGCCAGACTGAGAGAGTGAATCGCATTCTAGAGGATCTGTTGAGGCTATGTATCCTAGACTTTGGGGGTACATGGGAAGAGCATCTTCCATTGGTTGAGTTCGCATATAATAATAGCTTTCAGTCCAGCATTGGTATGGCACCATTCGAAGCTCTATATGGACGACCTTGTCGTTCACCTACATGTTGGTGGGAATCTACGGATAAGATCTTACTTGGGCCCGATATGATTAGGGAGACTTCGGAGAAGATCGACTTGATTCGAAGGAGGATGAAAGCAGCGCAAGATAGGCAGAAATCTTATGCGGATAAGAGGAGGATAGATCTCGAGTTTGAAGTTGGGGACATGGTCTTTGTCAAAGTGTCTCAATTACGGAACGTTTTTCGCTTTGGGTCCGTTGGGAAATTAGCACCAAGGTTTGTAGGGCCGTCTCCTATTAAGGAGAAAATTGGACAGATGACGTATAGAGTGGAGTTGCCCGAGAGACTTAGTGGTGTACACGACGTATTCTGTGTCACATTTGAGGAAGTGCTTGCACGAGACCGCGGAAGTGGTAGAGCCGAGCTTTCTTAGAGAGGTGGAGATAGAGCGTGATGCGACAATTCGACGAGCTCCTATGCGCATTCTTGGGTCGGAGATCAAGAGGTTGAGGAATCGAGAGGTCAGACTAGTCAAAGTGCAATGGGGAAATGATGAGAGCAACGCTACTTGGGAGACAGAAGAGAAGATGTGTTCACGATACCCTTTTCTTTTTGAGGGTATAACCTTTAATTTCTCCTATGTCGCTTAGCTTGTACTTATCTTATCTTTAGTATATCCTCTCGCTAGTATCTTTGACCTTTAGTTAGGATAATCCTATGGTTGAAACATGTGTTTGAGACATGTTATGTATGGTGGATGCAAAGTGGATGCAAGTGTTTGCTAGTGGTTGCTCGTGGATGCATATACACACACTATTAGGTACCAGATCGGCTCAGTCACTTCATATTGCATATTGCATATATATGGATGTATTTAGTAAAATGGATGTATAATGGTTGTATTATCATATAGTTGCTGCATTCGGGTGGATGGTTGTGCACGCATATAGAATTAATACGTATCATTAGGAATCTTTTGCATACATATTGGACGCATGGCACTATCATGAATTGCACTAAGAAGGTCGACTGAATCAGTAGACCGCCTAATTTTGCATTAGATATGGACATATACACACACTGTGCATATAAACATTAAAGCATTAGAAGTCTTTTGAGGACAATGGATGCTGGTGTTTGATGGTTGAGTAGATGGACGATTAGATGGTAGGATATACATTCTTCTTGACTTGGAGATTTCTGGGACGAAATCCTTTAAGGAGGGGAGAATGTAACACCCCGTAATTTTATAACATTAAAATTCACAAATTAAAGTATACTTAATTTTTAGAAAAGAATTAAGTGAAATGGGTTGCACAGATATATATATATATATATATATATATATATATATTGATATATATATATATAAATTAAAAATTAAATAAATAAATATGCGAAAAAGTTCAAAACAGTTAATTGGGAGGGGGAATAACCGAACCGGCCCATTTTTGAGGTCGACCCGAGCCTCGCTGGGTCGACTAGGGGTTAATCCAGGGTGTTTGGCTGTCAACCCGTGGGACGATTCGCTCAAATGCAGATTTTGCATTTGATTAGTTTTCATGGTTCAGGGTTAATCTAATGGTCCTAAATAACTTCCTACACCTATAAATACATCCTAATGCTAACCCTAAACCTAATTAAAATAGAATAGTTACCGTCATACCATCGCCATGGAAATCAATGGAGCCGCCGCCAACTAAGAAACAAGAAAAGCAAATTCAATTCTAATTCTCTCAACCCTAAAGCAAAGCAAAACTCTCTCTTTTCTTCTCTAAATTATGAGTATGATGATCTTAACAAGATTATTATCATTTTAATTAGGTTGAGTTATGAATGGATTATGAGTAGATGATGTGAATTATCATATATGTTGTTGTAAACCCCTTTCTCTATCATGTATATTGTAAATCCAATGTTATGTGATGATGATATCTTATATGTTGTAAATCATGCTATGATGATGTTATGTATGTTGAAAGTTTCTATGCTAAGTTGTGATGAATCATACATGTTAAAAAGGCCATGATGTTACCATCTATGCTAGTTAGTTCATATTAATTAAATCATCATGTTTGGGTTATGTTGATCTATATGACAAGTCACATATGCAAGTTAGATTGATTAGAAAAGTTATGAACATATGCCAAGACATCTATTATGACATCTAGAATTATGCTATGACATATGAGATATCCTATGCTAGTTCACACCATCATTATGTTGCCTAAAAACCCCATATGCAAGTTTATGTATAGATTTGGGCTATGATCATATCATGTAAATTGAGACATTTAACAAGTTGACACCTTTTGATCCTTAACATGTGTAGTTTATGCAAGTTTCACCCCTATTATAATTAGATTTATTTTAATTGTCTATATGTTGTGATAATTTATCTTTGTGCTAGGTGTTAGACTATACAAGTCTAGCCTATATTATGCGTTGAATAAGCGAACGTATAAACGTGGGGTAGGGGTAATATTAAGGATTTAATATTAAAAAGTTGGGGTGCAACTGATATGATTTTGCATGCCATAAGTGGATGGCCATAATTGAGTCAATTATGGACATCATTAAAAGTTGACTTAATTAATAATTTGAATAGGGAATTATTAAAACTGGGGTAAAAGATTTTAAGTGTTAATCAATGCTTAGGAAACGAGGTTGGACTCGTTTGTGACGTAAATCTGCCCGGACCCGCCCGACAAATCCAGTGGTCACAAATGTCAGCCCAATGTGAGAGGTCCTAGGCCTAAACTAAAGCATAACGGTTGTAAAGGCACGAGGTTAGACTCTTTTATGGTGTAAGACTGCCCGGACCCGCCCGACAAATCCAGCTACCATAAATGTCAGTCTAATGTGAGAGGTCTTTATGAGGTTATGGACTGAATGAATTAAGAAATACTTAACCAGATAAACATGTAAGATGGGACATGGGGGTTAAGTAGGTGCCTTGGGTGGCATGAGGAATCTAGGGGGTGCCCTTAGTGGCATGTGAAATACGATTAGTAAGACTTAACCAAACACACATGTAAATGAACAGGCATGTGAAATACGATTAGTAAGACTTAACCAAACACACATGTAAATGAACATGACTAAGAGGGTTAAGTGGGATATACTAGTGACAAGCTTAGGTGGGTAGCTTATGGGGGCCCATTTCGACCAGTATCCCAAACGTATCTTTGTGGGCTCGACCCAAGTCGAGGACGGGACACACATGCTGGGTTCGACTGTAAGAGGCCAAAACGGGGAGCGGTGGCAACGCAAGTCCAACAGGTTTCGTATGCGTGTGTGGACCCGGGCTGGTAGGTAAGACATTGTTGCATCGTGTAGGTATAAGCCGTGCATTCTCAAGTTGTATCGGGTTGCCACTTTAGGGGAGTGATACACCCCACTGTGGGGCCAGCACGGGTATCTACGAGTAGGGAGCCGATCGAAAGTGGGTAGTGGGGTACACCTAGTGGAGATAGGGGCAGACGGCACCTATGTAGTCAGCTAGGGGTACGTAAGGCTATTTATAAAGTTTCTGTGTGAAGCAAGTGGGATCAAACAATAGGGTGACTGGTGTGGTGTAGTGTAGTAATATGTGGTGCAGTGTAGTAATCATTCGTTAGTAATTAGGTGTGCCTTTACCGTTATCTTTAACGTTATCTTAAACGCTATCTTTATCTTCCTAAGAGTTCATAGACATTTACTTGTCTTCCAGCTTATGCCTTAGTCTAGTTATTTTGATAATAGTATTGTTAGAATTATCATACTCACCAGACTTTATGTCTGACCCCCTCTATTTCTATCCTTTTCCCCTCCAGGTCCTCAGGTTGGGCCCAGCTCTAGTGGAGTTTGATTGAATTGCTTCATCTCTCTTTGGAAAGCTTGGACCGTTGAAGTAAAGTCCCGCTTGTTATCTTTTTAATGGCTATTTATGTAATGGGATTATGTATTTTGTTTTTATGAAGATGGATATTGTACTTGGTTATGATCTATGGTTTTATGATGTAACAAACATATTTAATTTCCGCTGCAATAAAATGAAGTTTTAGATTTCCAAGTACTATTTACTATCTGTCTTGTTGTAATTTTTCTGTTCTATATTCACTTATAACCTCCATGGAAGTTAATGCATTCCCTTCGTGAGTGACATTAATGGACGTGGGGTGTTACAACTATACTTTCAATACTTAGAAAATATATTCATAAATTTTTCAGGAAAGTTCCTTAACTTCAAATCATTATTAATGGATATTGAACTAGTTTATTTTCACAACCAGATTTGCTAAACTTTTAATGAAACATTTTAAATATAAATATTTATATAAATCTCCTTACAAAACATTAGTTATATAGCATAATTTCTTTGTAAGACGATTTGCTAATTTTAAACATTTATTTATGTTCAAGTGATTATCTAAGACCATTATAGATATGTAAGTAATAAAATTTTAAACCTTTACTAATAAAATGATTAACTTATTGTTTAATCTTATTAATAAAAAAATCGAAACTTTGAGTCATTTTAAAATGAGATAATTCAAAACCTTTAAACAATATCAATAATTAAGAATTTCTCATTTTTAAAACATTTATCAATTAAGTAATAATTGATAATTTTTTAAAATCTTATTCATGTAAAATCAATTATTAACTTCTAAATGTTATTTAATAAGAAAATTATTAAGTTTAAAAGTTTGAATAATGTACATAACTTTAATTGAAAAATACTTAAATAAAAATAATTTATATTTTTCACTATTCAAATTGGTTTAACAACTACAATCACCCAATGGTCACATTTCCATCTCAGAGAAAACCACAAGTAACTATAGGCATCAAAATCCAAGATTAAAATATGGAACCCAATAAATCATTGCCGCTTGACTACGGGCATTAAGCCTTCGACTTATGTTGTGACTCACAATAGATCACAACAACACGATGGCTCGCTATCCTAGCGAACAATAAGTTGACTACAGGCAATCTCTTCCCCTCGAATTGCTCTATCCTGACAACAAACACATGGATCGCAGTAAAAAAATGGTTGCGTCGCTATCCCTATGAAACCATAAGAAACTATAATGCCCCATATTTACACTATTGGGTTTACCAAAGATTTATAACGTTTAAAAGAAATAAAATAATTTAACTTTAAAACATTATTTAAACAAGGCTCAGCAATCCCAATGCTACTTAAGTAAGCTACCATTTATTCAATTCACTTTACAATCATAACACTAGCATTTACATAAAAGGCATATTTGTAAATAATCATCATTTTGAAATTTAGTAGCAAACATATCTCATAACACAATTTGTACTAGAAAGCACATGAATAATATAGCAGAGGGTGATTTATTTTGCTTAACAAATATCAATGAACAAATTTATCTAGTTTATTTATACGATGTCTATTTGGCCAAATAGATACCAACCATATACTAAATTTTATTATGTTATAACTGAACAAAATAATTAATTTAATATTATCCATAATTTCTCACATGTACAATAATTCAATAACTTGAATAAAAATAAACACAAAATATATAATAGCAATTCGATATGCTATATTATGATCCTAGATCAGGTTCTTCCAAATAATATCATTTCAAGATGCTATCCCGAAATCCTAGGTTTAATTCAACCACCAACAAATTTATCAATCCAAACATGCAATTAACAATATGGTTATTTTAACCAAACAAATTAACCAATAACTCACACAAATGAGTAGATAAGAATATTTTATCTACTCAATAACACTGGAAGATTAGGTGAGGCTTACTCACCATCATTGCAGTTATCACCTTGTGCATTCTGATCCCAATTTATTATGAACAACATTTGAAATTATCAGAAATTTCAACAAACTCCAATTCCGTCCGATCCAACTTCACAACATAAATAATTTCTCTATGAATCCATGTGCTGGATTTGGACCTAAAATGGATAAGATATAAATTTTATAATTTCCCAATTCCTAAAACCATAATTGACACACTAATTACACATATTATGGCAAATTACCTTGATTAATCCTTTTCTTTTTCATGCCTCATTTCAAAAATCCGCTTATTTCCTACTACAAAACCAACTACCAACTTCCATAACCTCACACTCCGTCCACCAGCGAGGATTTTCCAAACCGACTCCACCATCCTCATTCTCTCATCAAGCTGCACCTCCCGATCACCAACACTACTAGGCAGACCTCTGCCTAATGATTTCCGACTCGCTACAGTAACTCCCTAAAAAATGTCAAGCGACATTTTTAATCACCGAATCTTTTCAGTGTTTTCCATGAAATGCTTTCTTCCATTTCAAGTTTTACCCCAGCCTCATCTACTTCTATTACTGCCTTCATTCACTAAAATCTTGAACCCTAGTTCGAGATCCATCATGTGAACTTAGACAAACAAATCCACACCCATCGGAATTTATACCGAAATGTACAGCAGTCCAAACCAAAACCCAAGATACCACTTTTCTATTCTCTATCCCTCTTTTCCAATTATTATTGAATATTATGGTAGCTGGGTTCTTCCATTCATTTTTCCCTGATAAACAAACACCACGTGATTCAATTTGGCTTTCTAGGATACAGAGTCGGCCCAAAGATGTGGGTGCCCCAGCCCAGGTAGTAACGTTTTGTACAAAACTGAGAAAAATCAATGCCCCAAGCCCAGTGCTTGAACAAATCTGGAAAAAAAAATTGGAAACCACACAGCTGAGTTTTGAACCCCCGACTGCCCACGTTTAAAACTCATTGCTTACGACTTAGTCATCGCTTGCCACATGAAGGGTTTGCTTTATAACTTATATGTGCAAGAATTGCCAACAAAGAAAATTATTTTCTGTTGCCTAGCCCAGTGGGCTGCCCCGGCCCTAGGGCTTGGCGGGCTTCCCTCTAAGCTGGGCCTGCTAGGATATTATGACGGTGAAAAGAAAGGTACTGTGGTGAGTTGTCTAGTGATTAGTTTGAGGAGTACATATCTGTTGTTGAATTTTAGGAAGAATAGTGGAACTATTTTTCTCATTTTAGTTTAATTTATACTGATATCGCTTAGCACAGAATTTATATCCTGTACGGACTCCAAATGGCTCATCGAAAATACAATCAAATTCAGGATAAAGATATGATCTCAAATCAATAATAATATGCATATGTTACTGGATTATGAATATCACAAAGACACTACTATTTTACTATAAAAAATCAAATCGGTAAATGATATGGGCTTATATTGTGCATTATCAGACACTAAGTCTGATCATCGTGAAACTTGACATCTCAAAATAATTTATTATTCTAGACCTAAAAAAGTTAGTTTTGTCGAAATTCGAGCTAGTTTGCCAAATTTCCATTTTTACACATTAATTAAAACGAGTTATTATTAAACAAATTTTATATTGCTTAAATTCAACAATATCAATTGATTAATATAATTCTAATCCATTTCACGCATAAATTAAGTCATTCAAAACCATTCAAATTCTTAATATATTCCAAATCTAACTTATTCACAGAGGTTTCAGAATTGAAACTATAGTTTCGCCATTCATATCGATTGAATAACTCAACATCTTGAATTCAAGTTATTTAAATCCCTTAAACAAATATTTTACTATTTAATTAAATTAAACATTGCATCATTGAAATTACGGGTTATTACACATCTAATTTTTGTGTGTTTGACTATGTAGAATATTCTATAGTAGGAATGTGATATTCAGTTTGTGTGATGCTCCATGAACCAAAACCATTTCCTTTGATACAGATTCCTGTGCATGTAGCCCAATATTAGTAACTCATGCCACTAAATAGAGGTGGTCCTGTAGTGGATTGACCCTCCATCAAGTTGGTATTAGAGCTGATGATCGTGTTATTGTCCATATTACTAGATCAAAATAACCATGTTACAATTATAGGATGACCATGTCCTCTGATACTAAATGAAAGTTATATTGTATTATGGATCACGTAATATGGCGTTATATTAATGCAAGATATAATTGTAGTATAATAAATAAAATCAGTAAAGAAAAATAACACCATAGATTTTTATACTAGTTCGTAGTGATGTCCTGCATCCAGTCCTCTTTTTGGAATTTCGTCTAACAACAAACCCTCGCTTAACCCGGAGGAGCATGTATACGACACCTAAGAAAATGAACAAGATTTTCAGGCATCGACAACTTAAGAAGACTTCAAATATGCTTGAGTAGACAAACAGGACTTCAAACTTTCCTAAATAGACGAATAGGACTTCAATAAACACAAATGATAGTTTTTGACTGTTTGTGTTCTTGATAAGATGGATTTTTCACTGATAGTACACCTTTCCTATAAGCTTCTTCTGAAGTACAAATATATATTATGTGTGCGAAGATAACAAAGGAAAATATTGCTTTGAGATGAAGAATTGAAGCCCAGACTCAAGAAATAGAAAATTTGTGAATGCTTTGAAAATATATAGAGCGAGTAATCACAATAGATTAAGAAAGATAAGATTAGATTCAGTCAAAAAGTTATTTCTGATTGGGAATAAAGCATGTTTATATAGTAGTTAAAAGATTACAACCATTTGTGAAGAGATTTGATCTAATAGAAGCATCTGTATCTCTTCAGGAAGATCACAACTCTTAATGAATGGAAGTGACTTTTCAGAAATATGACAATCGGAGTTAATTCAGTTGACTTAGAGTTGGAGTTAGTTCAGTTGACTGAATTTCTAAGTCAACTGACTGAAGTCCATATGAAAATAGTTTTTGGAAGAAGTATTTTCAAAAACATGTCTTTTAAGAGAAAAGTTTTTCTAAAAGTTTTATTTGTTCTGGTATCAGAGCTGAAGTTTTTCTAAAACATACAAGTTCACAGTGCACAACCTATACAATTTAGTCAAATGAACTGGGTTAATGTGCACAACACACACACACATGCGCACACACACACATACACACACACACACACACACACACACACACACACATATATATATATATATATGTCTGTGTGTGTGTAAGAGGATTAAATAAAAACGTATTTTGTGTTGTGATATAAACCACTTGAGGATAGATTTTAACAATAATATACTTCTAAAACTCGAAAACTCTAAATATATAGAACTAAGCACCAGTTTCAAATTTTTTCTTCATTGTAGCTTACATCAATACACATGATTCTATTTTTTCGCTCTTAGTCATTGTTGAAACTTCATGTTGAAAGTTGAGCTTCTTGTTATGAATCAAAACCATGATTCAACAGGTAGTTACGTCAAAGTCAATTTAAATTTCAAATAAACAAATTCTGGTTGTTGCATGTCGACATAGAGAGTACGGGATGTCGACATGCCCATGTCGAATTTTCCATTTAGCTTTGTTTCTTTGTATCATGTACAATTATATATATAAACTTATATAATATAATAATAAGCATTCCGAAGATATGTTAGAGCTAATGAACAGAAATAAAGGATTATCATTGATAATTTTAGTTAATATTACATTAAAAACGATACATAACATCAACTAAATACAGATACAAACTAATATAATATGAAATGAAACTATAATTCGGTAGTAGAAGATAATGAAAACAGTGATAATCCAAGTTTGCGAACTATTTTCCAAAGAACTTGTTCATTTTAGTGGACTATCTAATTTTTTACTAACGGTTCTTTTGAGAAACCTTTGATTTTCAATAGTTGTCTTTTGGTTTTTTAGAAGCATATTGTCTGATGGTTTGTGAGGATTGGCAGGATTTTTAATACTTTCCAAACTCTTCCTTCTCCTCCTCTTCTTCTTCTTTAGTTTCCAACTCTACCCCTTCTGCTCCTTCTTCCTTTTCTTCTTCAATTTCTTTATGTGTCAACCTTTCTTCATTTTCTGCAAGTTTTTCATGTGGTTGAAACACAAATGGAATTTTCATAAGAGAGATATTTCCATATCTAAAAACTTTTCTAAATATAAACTCCTCTCTTTTATAATCAACTCTAAAATAGTTAAAAATATGAGTATGATAAACTCCATGATACAAACTGTTTTCCCCAATAGTAATTTTTTGTGACGAAGTTCATCCAAAATTACTTGTTCCCAATTAATGTCATAATTCCCAAAAATAGCAAAAAGTGCCTAACAAACTTTCAAGGCAGGGTGATTGAAAATTCGCGATCTTGGAGTTATTGTATGTTGCAAAAGAAGTTTTATAATTCTTGCTTTAGGACAGAAATTTTGGTTTATAAATTCAAAGTTATCTTCTCCTTAAAAAATGTGACGAAATGTCCCCATGTTCATCAATTTGAGAATCTAAAAGATCCGTTCTCGAATGTTTAAACCCAAAATATTTCCTAAAATTTCACTATCTAAAACAATTCTTGTTCCTTTAACACTACTCCGAATTTCCCCTTTTCTTCCTTCATAAAAACCGCAATTCAAATTTGCATAAGTTTTTCACAACATTAGGATAACAAGTGAATTCATTTTGAGAATCATCAATTAAAATGAGAAATTGATTCTTTTCAAAAATATTATTGGGTCCATAAGAAGGAAAGTCGGTAAAGATTGTAAATTTTCCTATAGGGACTCTACCAAAATTTACATCGCATTTGTAAGTTTTGATAGCTTCTAGGTCATTATAGACATACTCTTTGATGGTTTTGAACAACCTAATGGTAGATGGAGTGCTTGAGGAAGCCATTTTTGAAGAGAGTAGAGAGATTGAGAGATTGAAAGAGAGTTAAAACTATGAAATGAAAGGGAAAAGTTAGAATTAATTTAGGGAGATAATAAATACCTATTACTCATGTTTTCTGGTCAAAAGGCACTTTTTAAGAACTTTGGAATTGGTGAAAGGGTTGGGGAACTTCGAAGTTTTGAATTCAAAATTGAATTTAAAAATTCTTAGGAGGGGGATGTCGACATTGGTCCTATAATTCATGTAACTAGATTTGTAACACCCCACGTCCATTAATGTCACTCACAAAGGGAATGCATTAACTTCCATGGAGCGTATTTAGTGTATAGAACAGAATATAACAAGATAGATATAAATAATGGTACTTGAAAATTTTAAAACTTTTGTTGCAGCGGAGAAATAGTTTGATTACAACAACTTCATAAACCAAGTACACTTAATATCCATCTTGATAAATTGTTTCAGAGTATATAAAATAAAAAGCATAAACCCTTACACAAATAGCCATAAAAGAGATGATCTGAACTTTACTTTCAGCAATCCAATCACTTCCAAAAGAGAGAGAAAGAGATCCGAGATCAGGCTCCACTAGTACTAGTCCCACCCTGAGAACCTTGGGGGGGAAAGGAAGAAAAGAGGCGAAAACAAGGGGGTCAGACATAAAGTCTGGCGAGTAGAGTAACTTTAACAATATAATTATTAAAGTAACAAGGATAAGGCATAAACTGGTAAGATAAGATATGATCATGAAACAAGTGGGCATGACAAAGCAAATAAGAGGAATATTCTGGCGTTAATCTCGTTCCTAATCACTATAGGATAATTACTATACTGCACCACCACTAGTCACCCTAAAAGTTGATCCCGCCTACAGAACTTAATAATGATAATGGTAGTTTCGTGTACCCCTAGCTGCCTTCATAGGTGTCGTCTGCCCCTATCTCCACTAGTTGTACCCACTACCCCCATTCGATCGGCTCCCTAACTCTTAGATACCCGTGCTGGTCCCACAGTGGGGTGTATCACTCCCCAAAGTGGCAACCCAATACAACCAAAGATGCACGGCTTATATCTACACGATGAAACAACGTCTTACATACCAGCCCGGGCCCACGCACGCACATGACCCCATTGGACTTGCGTTGCCACCGCTAACCCATTTTGACCTCTTACAATCAAATCCAGTAAGCGTGTCCTATCCTCGACTTGGGCCGAGCTCACAAAGATACTTAATGGGTTACTGCACTACTACAAAAGTGGGCATATTCGACACTAATGTTCTGTCGCCGTAGATCAAAAAAGCGTTGCCGTATGCCTTTTTTTCAAATAGGCAACACCAGAGGGGCGTGGCATCCGCGGCCGTTGCATTAGCCCTCTAAGGCAACGCTTTTTCCTATCTACTGCCACAGAAAGAAAGTGTTGCATTATAGCCGTAATGCAACACTAATGCAACAATATTCAGCGTTGCCTTAAGCATAAGTTACAGCCTGACTTCCACGTCATGAAAGTGAGAGCCACGTCAGCTTCCACGTAAGATGCCTACATGTCACACGCCACATCAGCTCTCCACGTCAGCTGCCAATGTGTCACACGCCACATCAGCTGTGGGGCCCACGTGCCATGTGGAATTAATAATATTTAATTTAATGCAACACCACTGTATTAGCTAATGCAACACCATTATCCTAAAATGCAACATCAGAAAAAAGAAAACGCAACAATAGAAGAAAGCAAATGCAACGCTTCAATTAAAATTTTTGCAATACCATATAATCATTTTCAATTGAACCATATACATACATATGCACATATACATATGAAAAACATGAACATAACCACATTCTAACAATACAAAAAATAAAACTAAAAATCTTTCTCCAACCGCGACAATTTCCGCATCTCTAGACTGCCTCCTTACCATCTTGCACACTTTTCACATCGGATGTACATCAACTCAGGGTGATAAGGTTTGCTGTAATAGGAACAAATAATTAGACTCGGTACACATTTTTGGAGTAATTTATAAACAGTACTTAGCTTTCAATCAATACCGTAACAGTACTTACACAATTAATTTATCATAGTAGATGGTTGAATTACTAAACGGCATAGTGTATACAACATTTGGGATCACTTGTTGTTTTCTCTATTCCTAAACTTGACAGCTAGCCGTGTAAAAAGGCAGCTTGTTGCTTCAAACTTGATGGTCTCATAAGCAAAATAATCATAAGCAAAATGCTCATTGCTCACACTACCTGCTAAAATTTCTCAGAAAATATCTATATTTCTTAAATAATAACTAATTGGCACAGTTTTTATACAAAAGCATAGTAGGGAAAGCTTTATCAAAATAGCAACGCAGACCCTTCAGCATATCAGCAACTGAATCTGTAGCTCTACATGAAATAATATAAGAGTATGTAACACATTATCAATCTTGTAACCTCACCCAATCACCAAATAAACACAGCGATAATTTACAAGCAACTTCCAAGGATATCTTAATAGTAAGCATTAAACAAAAAATAATAGAACAATGTACTTGCTTACAGCAAACAATATCATGTATTAAACAACTAAAGGGTCTACGTTATGGCATCAACAATATCATGTATTAAACAACTGATCATAATGGGTGAGGCAAGTACAAGCAAAAAATAATAGTTCAATGGGTGAGGCAGGGTAGCCAACTGATCATGAAATTTCTGTACTCAGAAGGCAACTATTTATCATGCTGTACAGCTAAAATCTTGCGCCAATTAGTGTACTAAACAAGTGCTACTACAAGTGTGAAAGAGTATGGAGAAGTCAACTTATATATTAAACCACTCGCCATGAAGAAAGCTACATAATTTAGACTATAGACTAAATTTCTTGATTTTTCCATAAAATTTCTTGATTGGCATTACATAATAGTTCAGCTACCAAGATAAGAAATACATGATAAAAACCTTCTATTCCAACTGTTTACTATACACAGTATACGTTTCAATAACCATAATTCATCTTCAGACAGTGATTAACATGTGTTAAAATTTACAGCCATATAAATTATGTGGGAATCACAATATTTTAGCACGACGGGGCAAGAATAACTAAAAGCGAGTGGTAAACATTAATGAGGACCAATCTTAAGTTATTACAAAACTAGATGGTGAAAAAATATAACTAACCTCTCTATGAATGTTTAGCTGCTCTTGGAGAAGAGGCTTCTCATTGATATACAGTATATCAAAGGCATACACACAGACTGCAACTTCAATATCGCTTAAGATAAACCCTTTGCGTGCACGAGTGCTGAGAACCTACCAAAATACACGTGAATCAGTGGCAAATTGGGTGGGACTGCATCACGTTTAAGGGCGAATAAATACACATGGGTACCAATATAAAATGCTCAAGCCACACACATATGTAAAGGTCCACATAGCTTCAGGCTTCTTTAAAAGTACTACATGTGTTTCGGTTAAAAGGAAACACAGGGGCAAATATATATAGAACAACTACTCCTATAAGGCTTTAACAGAGTATTTAATATAGTAATGAATCTAAATGCCAACATACCAAAGCACAAAAACCCAACAACAGATTTTGTACCCAACATGTAATCAAGGTCAACTAATTATATTTAGTTTATATCGAGGTCAAAATTATTTAAAATAAATTAATAGTGAGCAGATATTCACCAGCTGCCGTGTTAATCCTAGGGTGTAGAAAAGACGATAACTTGGAGTTGTTGAAGCGAGTTGCATTGGCTTGCGAGTTCTCGATTTGTTGCTGCAGCATGGGTGGTCGTTGCGAATTCCTCGGAGGCGAAGGCAGAGTGTTCGGTGGAAACGATGAGCTGATTTCGAGAAGGAAGGCGATTTTTGGTTCGACTTAGGGCTGAAGAAGGCTGCGAATTTGATTAAGGAGAGCAAAGTTGGTTTTGGGATGGCCGATTCGATTTAGAGAAAGGGGAAATGGGTTTCCCTTCAGTGTCCATGATTTATTGTTGCAGACGAGAACTTAGGTTTAAATTTTGGTCGTAGTAAAAGGGGGAAATTGAAGAGAAGAAACGTCAGTGGAGAAGAACGAATTACTTTTACATGGTATTTTGTGAAGGGGGGAACGTCCCGCCAAAATTTCACATTAGCAGAAGAATGGGATGAGCTGGCTATCATTGATTGGATGATGGGGGTAATGTTTAGATAGGAAGCAGGAATTGATTTGAACCGTTGGATTAATCAAAGATCTACGGCTGGGGTTTTGTTTATGTTGATAACGTGGATTGCTGACCTGGATTGTATATATGTAAAGCTACGCTTTTAACTGGTGTTGCACGTCAAAGCACTAGAATTCTTATCGCAACAGTGCATTCACGTCTAATGCAACAACATATGAGTATTGTTGTAGAAGATCATTCTTTTCATAGCTTTTGCCACACTTTTCGTGCAACGCACACATATTAGTGTCGAATATGCCCACTTTTGTAGTAGTGCTAGTTTGAAAAGGGCCCCCATGCTTGACACAAGCCTTCCACCTGTGCTTGGTCCCCACTAAGGTTTCCCCACTTAACCCCATTCTTATTCATGTCTTCTTACATGCTTCAGTCTTGGTTAAGTGCATCTAATTGTATTTCACATGCCACCCAAGGCACCCACTTAATTTCACATGCCACCCAAGGCACCCACTTAACCCCCCATATCCCACCACATGTTTATCTGGTTAAGTGTTACTTAATTCATTAGAACTGTAACCTTGTAAAGACCTCCCACATTATGCTAACATTTGCGGTTGCTGGATTTGCCGGGCGGGTCCGGGCAGTCTTATACCGCAAACGAGCCTAACCTCGTGTCTTTACAATTGTTATGCACTTAATTCGTGCCTTTGACCTATCACATTAGACTGGCATTTGTGGTTGCTAGATTTGCCGGGCGGGTTCGGGCAGTCTTACACCAATAAAGAGTCTAACCTCGTGTCTTAGGCGATTAATTATTAAACATCTTTATTTAAACTCAAATTGGATTAATATCCCAATTCAAATTTGTCAATAAATTCCAAATTTATTTATGTCCATAATTGTCTCTAAAAATTATTTCCATAAATACCAATTATGCCAATTAATGTCTCAAATTAATTATATGCCTTTTAAGGCCATTTTATGCCAATTCACAATTTATGTATATTCAATATTATCCCATCATCCCCACGCTATTCGTACGTTTTCATATGACATATGTTAGACTCGCAAATAGTCTAACTTGTAAAAAGGAAAACAACATCACATAACACATAAAATAGATCTAAGGACCATGACATAAGATTACATAGCCAATAACTTGCATATGAATTTCATTCAAACTAGCATATGATACAAAACTAGCATAGGTAATGGGCATAAACTTGCATAACTTATGTACTGCTACAGATCCAAACATAAAGGTGCGAACTGGCATATGGATCTAAACATAAAGATGTAAACTTGCATATAGATCTAAACATAAAGATGTAAACTTGCATATGGGTCTAAACATAAAGATGTAAACTTGCATATGGATCTAGACATAAAGGTTAATGTCACATAAACTAGCATATGCATATACATGTCTCACATATATTTTAACAACCCAAACTTGCATAAGATTCATACATGAATATATGATCCAATCATCACAAACTTGCATAAGATATATGATTCATCTTGCATAAGATTCACATAAGAATTAACATATGATCCAACTTGCATAAGACTAACATATGATTCAACACCACAAACATATATAAATCACATCACATGATTCAAAATCATATTCTTATAATCCCAATTATATCTTATCATAATTAAATTAATTAATTAATTTGTGAAAGCTATCATACTCACAATTAAAAAGAATAGTCTTGTCTTTCTAGGATCTGTATTATGAAACTAAATTGCTTGCCTTTGATGTAGACTAATCATTATTTGGATTTGATTTGATTTTGATTCAAGCTTCTATCTTGCTTTAGGGTTGAAAGTGTATGGCGGCTACTCTAGGTTCTCCATTGATGGCATGGCGGCTCTTGTTATGAATTAATGTGATTAGGGTTAGGGGTTTAGGAGTGTTTTTATAGAAGTTTTATTTAATAAAAGATGTCAGATTAACCTAGGGATAACCAGAACCATCAGGACCACTCAGATGCCACATCAGCCCTTAAAGCAAATCGGGCCATGGGTTGACAGCCAAACACCCTGGATCGACCCCTAGTCGACTCATCGGGGCTCGGGTTGACTCCAAAAATGGTGCGGTTCGGCTATTCCCCCTCCCGATTCGTTGTTTTGAACTTTTTCTAAATATATATATATATATATATATATATATATTTCTCTCATATGCATACAAACTTCAAGGCTTAATAACTTCTTTCATACGTTATCCGTTTTATGCCAACCAAATGTCTATCTTGACCCAAAATTTTGAGACGAACATAATAGCGTAACCCATTTCACTTAATTCTTCTTCTAAAAATTAAGTACACTTTAATTTGTGAATTTTAATGTTATAAAATTACGGGGTGTTACATTCTCCCCTCCTTAAAGGATTTCATCCCCAAAATCTCTAAGTTAAGAAGAATGTATCCTACCAACCAATCATCCATCTACTCAGCCATCATCCACAAGCATCCATTGTCTTAAAGAAATTTCTAATGTTATATGAACTTATGCAAAAATGTGTGTATATGTTCCTTATCTAATGCAAAGATTAGGCGGTCCACTGATTCAGTTGACCTCCTTAATGTAAATCATGATAGTGCCATGCGTCTATTATGTATGCGAAAGAATCCTATCGATACATATTATTTCTATATGTGTGCACAATCATTCATTAAAATGCAGCATCCATATGACAACACAACCATTATACATCCATTAATTTAGATATGCACATGCATTTATATGCAACATGAAGGTGATTGAGCCGATCTAGTGCCTAATGTGTGTGTACATGCATCCACGAGCAACCACCAGCAACCACTTGCATCCATTTGCATCCACCAAACATAGCATGTCTTAAACACATGTTTGCAACCATAGGGTTCTTCCTAACTAAAGATCGAAAATGTCATCACAAAGATAATACTACAAGATAGGACAAGTGTCAACAAAGCGGTAAAAAAGAAGAAATTAAAACATACCCTCAAAAAGGAAAGGGTACAGCGTACGCATTTTGTCTTCTGCCACCCAAGTTGCGTCTCTTTGATCATCTCGCCATTGCACTTTGACCAATTTGACCTCTTTGTTGCGAAGCTTTTTGACCTCCGATTTGAGATTGCGTGTAGGAGCTCGTCTGATCGTGGCATTGATCTCTACTTCCACTTCTTCGAGCGTGCTCGGCTCTACCACTTCTGCCGTATCGTGTAAACACTTACGCAAATGCGAAACGTGAAACACGTCATGAACTCCGCTGAGCTTCTCTGGTAGCTTTACTCTATACGCCATCTGTCCAATCCTCTCCGTAATTGGAAAGGGTCCTACGAACCTCGGTGCCAACTTCCCTACTGATCTAAAACGGACTACATTTCTTAACGGTGACACCTTAACAAAAACCATGTCCCCAATATTGAATTCAAGATCGGTTCATCTCCTATCAGCATATGACTTATGTTGGTCTTCGCCGTCGAATCAGGTCTATCGTCTCTGAAGTCTCTCTAATCATGTTGGGTCCAAGAAAAACCTTATCAGTGGATTCCCACCAACATGTAGGTGATCGGCACGGTCATCCGTAAAGAGCCTCAAAAGGTGTCATGCCAATGCTAGCCTGAAAACTATTATTATAGGCGAACTCCACTAGTGGAAGGTGTTCTTCCCATGTTCCTCCAAAGTCTAGGATGCATAGTCTCAGAAGGTCTTCTAGAACTCGATTTACTCTCTAGGTCTGGCCGTCCGTCTGAGGGTGATAAGCGGTACTTAAGCATAACTGCATTCCAACCGCCTCTTGTAAGCTTTTCCAAAATTCGCTTGTGAAAATGGGATCTCTATCGCTCACAATGCTAGAGGGTATGTCGTGCAAACGAACTATCTCTCGAAGGTAAATAGATGCTAACCATGTGGCAGTCCTTCTACTTTTAACGGGAATATAATGGGCACTTTTGGTAAGTCTGTATACAATTACCCAAATCCCTGTATTACCCTTCCTTGATCTTGGTAGCCCATCTACAAAATCCATTGAAAAGCTTTCCTATTGCCAAAGCGGAATCTCTAAGGGATGGAGCAAACCTCCATGCTTCTTCTGCTCCGCCTTGACTTGTTGGCCCACTAAGCATCTAGCAATGAACTTGGCCACGTCCTTCTTCATTCCGACCCAAAAGAAAACTTGCTTCATATCACTATACATCTTATCACCACCGGGATGTATGGTCATCTTAGAGTGATGTGAGTCTTCAAGAATTGCCTTCTTTAAACTCTCATCTTTTGGTATGCTAAGTCTTCCATCTCTACGTAGCCAACCTCTCTTATCTATAGCATATCTATCAAGATGACTCGAGGACTCCCCTCTTATAAGCTTGCCTACTATCTCAACCAATTATGGGTCATTTCGCTGTGCCTCTCCAACTCGACCCAAAAGTGTAGGTTGCACCTCTAACGATGCCAATAATTCAGGTACATAATCGACAGAGGGTCTGAAGTCAAAGGAAGATATATACTTCAAACTCTGCCGCTCTACGAACAAAGGACTTAAAGTTAACTACTTTTTACTTTAGGCGTCGGCTACAACGTTACCCTTGCCAGGGGTATATGCGATCTCAAAATCGTAGGATGCCAAAAACTCCATCCATCTCTGTTGCCTCAAGTTTAGGTCCTTTTGAGAGAATAAGTACTTTAGCAACTTATGGTCTGTATACAGCTCAAACCTCTCGCCAAGCAAATAATGATGCTATGAATTAAGCGCAAAAACAATGGCTGCCAACTCTAAGTCGTGTGTAGGATAATTTTTCTCATGGGCTTTCATCTGTCTTCCACCATAGTATATCACCCTTCCCTCTTGCATTAAAACTGCGCCAAGCCCTGTCCCGCAAGCATCGGTATATACAGTGAATGTCTTACTCCCGTCTGGCAAAACTAAAACTGGAGCTGTCGTCAAAGCCCTCTTCAGATGTTGGAAAGCATCATCACAGTCAACGCCCCAAGTAAAAGTCAAATTCTTCTTCGTCAATCGAGTGAGAGGGGATGATATCTTCACAAAGTCCTTAATGAACTTCCTATAATAGTCAGCCAACCCTAAAAAGCTTCTTACTTCTATTGCGTTCTTAGGAGTTTTCCAATCTTGGATTGCCACCACCTTGGCGGGATCCACAGCTATCCCTTCCTTAGAGACCATGTGCCCTAAGAACCTCACTTCTTTTATCCAAAAATGGCACTTGGAGAACATAGCTTTTAGCAGATGCGCTCGTAGGGTCTCTAAGACTTCCCTAAGATGTAGGGCATGCTCTTCTTCATTTTTAGAGAAAATCAGAATATCGTCTACAAAGACTACCACAAACTTGTTTAGAAACTCCCTAAACACCCTACTCATTAATTCAACAAAGTATGCGGGTGCATTCGTCAGAACAAAAGGCATGACGAGCCACTCAAAAAAACCGTCAGGAGTTCTAAAGTCACTCTTATCGATGCTATCTTCAACCACCCTTAGCTGATGAAACCCTGTAGCTAAATCCAGTTGCGAGAAAACTGAAGCACCCACCAACCGATCGAATAAATCGTCTATCCTCCGCAATGGGTGCTTGTTCTTCTTTGTTAGCTTATGCAGCTCTCTATAGTCCACGCACAATCTAAGTGAACCATCAGCTTTTGTAGCAAAAACGACTGGAGCACCCCACTCCAAAATACTTCTTCTTATGAACCCCTTCTCAAGCAATTCTTTCACTTGCTTACTGAGTTCTCTTCTCCCTTTTGGAGCCATGTGGCGCACTAGTAATGCAACTGGCTTTACATTATCTACTAGATACATTCGAAAGTCCATCTCACTCCTCGGGGGTAAACCTCGAATTTCATTGAAGACGTCACTATATTCATGGACCACACGAACAGATTTCAAATCATCATTGGATGCGTCTAGGGATTCTAGGTAGCTAAGCATTACCGGACCTCTAGGGTCACAAGAAATATCAAGGGTCTTTCCATAATGAGTCAACAATCTATCTACCCTTCTTTCACAATCTAGGATGGCACCGTATCTAGTTAGCTAATCCATACCTAGAACCAAGCCATAGCCCATGAAGCCAAGAACAAAGGTGTTGCATTCAAACCCAACACCCAAGATAGACACTCTCAAATCCCGAAAAATCATAGAAATATGAGCTGAACCACCAATAGGATTTGAGACTACTATGGGATCCGTAACTAGACTATTATTTAGGTGTAGTGTTTCAACTAACGAAGCAGATACAAACGAGTGTGAAGTGCCAGAGTCAAACAAAGGACGAATAGGACGACCAAACAGAAAAACTAAACTTTCAACGAAAATGTTTCTACCTCTCTCCTGTCCTGGTGCCATGAGAGCTTGAATCTGCCCTCTCGCCTGCCCTGGTGCCATGAGAGCCTGAAGCTGCCCTCTAGAAGATCTTTTCCCTTGCCCTGTTTCCTTGGGCAGTCCTTAACTAGATGACCTTCCTCTCCACAGTGGAAACAACCAGTCTTCTTCTTTTTCCTACAATCTTTGCTCAGATGGCCTGGTGTCCCACAATTATAGTACTTCTTTTTTCCTTTGCCATTATTGTTCTTGCCGCCTTTCTTGTTTTGCTGTTTGGCTTCTTCTGGTCTCCTTTCTTCTCCAGTGCCTTATTAGCATTCACACCTTTCTCTTTCTCATGCATAAGCGCCATGTCAACCAGTTTCTCAAAGGTAGCGCCCATCGGAATGTGGGTCATCGCCAACCCATGTAGCGGTTCATTCAAACCTTTAATGAACCTCAAGGCCTTCTTCTCAGGTGTGTTTACCAATTCCAAGCCAAATCTCGCTAACTGATTGAACTTGTTGACGTACTCCTTTTCTGATAAATCCCCTTGCTTCAATGCCAAGAATCTTTCCATATATATATTCTCTTCTTCTCGTGAGAGAAACTTCATTTCGAACCTACGCTTGAAATCCATCCATGTCTCCACTGGACGCTCTTCTTCGTGACCTCCCACCAAAACGAGGCTTCGTCTTTCATTAACCAAGCAGCCAATTGGACCTTCCTTCCATCTTCTACTTCGAAAATACCAAATAGATCTTCCACCTCCTTAAGCCAGTTTCGAGCTTCAACAAATGTCTCTGATCCGTGAAAAGGTCTTCCCTCCCATTGCCCTAAAATCTTTGCATATCTTTGCAAAAGTATCAACATGGTGGGGATGAGGAGGAGGAGCATTTTCTGGGCCTGCGACATTGGCCCTAGCTTCAAAATACCTTCTAAACCATCCTAGTATCGGTATCCCTTCGGGTATCTCGGGAATTCCAGACATGCTGAAGAGATTCAAAACGGAGAATTCGAAAGAAAGATATATGGCTCTTGGGGGTTATGTTTTTAAAACAATCTTTTCTCTTGAAAATAATTTCCTTAATACTTTTGAAAGTATTTCTTTATAAAATGCTTTTTGAAAAATAGTTTTTCAAAATTCATATCTGGTCTGGTAACCTTCAGCTCTGATACCACGTGTAACACCTCACGTCCATTAATATCACTCACAAAGGGAATGCATTAAGTTCCATTGAGCATATTTAGTGTATAGAACAGAATATAACAAGACAGATATAAATAATGGTACTTGAAAATTTTAAAACAACTTTTATTGCAGTGGAGAAATAGTTTGATTACAACAACTTCATAAACCAAGTACACTTAATATCCATCTTGATAAATTCTTTCAGAGTACATAAAATAAAAAGCATAAACCCCAACAAAAGTAGCCATAAAAGAGATGAGCTGAACTTTACTTTCAGCAATCCAAGCACTTCCAAAAGAGAGAGAAAGAGATCCGAGTTCAAGCTCCACTAGTACTAGTCCCACCCTGAGAACCTAGGGGGAAAGGAAGAAAAGAGGAAAAAACAAGGGGGTCAGACATAAAGTCTGGCGAGTATAATAACTTTAACAATATAATTATTAAAGTAGCAAGGATAAGGCATAAATTGGTAAGATAAGATATGACCATGAAACAAATGGACATGGCAAAGCAAATAAGAGGAATATTCTAGCGTTAATCTCGTTCCTAATCATTATAGGATTATTACTATACTGCACCACCACTAGTCACCCTAAAAGTTGATCCCGCCTACAGAACTTAATAATGATAATGGTAGTTTCGTGTACCCCTAGCTGCCTTCATAGGTGTCGTCTGCCCCTATCTCCACTAGTTGTACCCACTACCCTCATTCGATCGGCTCCCTAACTCGTAGATACTCGTGCTAGTCCCACAGTGGGGTGTATCGCTCCCCAAAGTGGCAACCCAATACCACCAAAGATGCACGGCTTATATCTACATGATGCAAAAATGTCTTACCTACCAGCCCGGGCCCACGCACGCACATGACCCCGTTGGACTTGCGTTGCCACCGCTAACCCATTTTGACCTCTTACAATCAAATCCAGTAAGCGTGTCCCGTCCTCGACTTGGGTCGAGCTCACAAAGATACTTAATGGGTTACTGGTTTGAAAAGGGCCCCCATGCTTGACACAAGCCTTCCACCTATGCTTGGTCCCCACTAAGGTTTCCCCACTTAACCCCATTCTTATTCATGTCTTCTTACATGTTTCAATCTTGGTTAAGTGCATCTAATCGTATTTCACATGCCACCCAAGGCACCACTTAATTTCACATGCCACCCAAGGCACCCACTTAACCCCCCATGTCCCACCACATGTTTATCTGGTTAAGTGTTACGTAATTCATTAGAACCGTAACCTTGTAAAGACCTCCCATATTAGGCTGACATTTGCGGTTGCTGGATTTGCCGGGCAGGTTCGGGCAGTCTTATACCGCAAATGAGCCTAACCTCGTGTCTTTACAATTGTTACGCACTTAATTCGCGCCTTTGACCTCTCACATTAGACTGGCATTTGTGGCTGCTGGATTTGCCAGGCGGGTCCAGGCAGTCTTACACCACAAAAGAGTCTAACCTCGTGTCTTAGGCGGTTAATTATTACACATCTTTATTTAACCCCAAATTGGATTAATATCCCAATTCAAATTTGTCAATAAATTCCAAATTTATTTATGTCCATAATTGTCTCTTAAAATTATGTCCATAAATACCAATTATGCCAATTAATGTCTCAAATTAAGTATATGCCTTTTAAGGCCATTTTATGCCAATTCACAATTTATGTATATTCAATATTATCCCATCATCCCCACGCTATTCGTATGTTTTCCTATGACATATGTTAGACTCGCAAATAGTCTAACTTATAAAAAGAAAAACATCACATAACACACAAAATAGATTTAAGGATCATGGCATAAGATTACACAGCCAATGACTTGCATATGAATTTCATTCAAACTAGCATATGATACAAAACTAGCATAGGTAATGGGCATAAACTTGCATAACTTATGTACTGCTATAGATCCAAACATAAAGGTGTGAACTTGCATATGGATCTAAATATAAAGATGTAAACTTGCATGTAGATCTAAAAATAAAGATGTAAACTTGCATATAGATCTAAACATAAAGATGTAAACTTGCATATGGGTCTAAACATAAAGATGTAAACTTGCATATGGATCTAGACATAAAGGTTAATGTCACATAAACTAGCATATGCATATACATGTCTCACATATATTTTAACAACCCAAACTTGCATAAGATTCATACATGAATATATGATCCAATCATCACAAACTTGCATAAGATATATGATTCAACTTGCATTAGATTCACATAAGAACTAACATATGATCCAACTTGCATAAGACTAACATATGATTTAACATCACAAACATATATAATTTACATCACATGATTCAAAATCATATTCTCATAATCCCAATTATATCTTATCATAATTAAATTAATTAATTAATTTGTGAAAGCTATCATACTCGCAATTAAAAAGAATAGTCTTGTCTTTCTAGGATATGTATTCTGAAACTAAATTGCTCGCCTTTGAAGTAGACTAATCGTTATTTAGATTTGATTTGATTTTGATTCAAGCTTCTATCTTGCTTTAGGGTTGAAAGTGTATGGCGGCTACTCTAGGTTCTCCATTGACGGCATAGCGGCTCTTGTTATGAATTAATGTGATTAGGGTTAGGGGTTTAGGAGTGTTTTTATAGAAGTTTAATTTAATAAGAGCCGTCGGATTAACCTAGGGATAACCAGAACCATCAGGATTAACCTAGGGATAACCAGAACCTCTACAAATACAGTAGTGATAATATTACATTACTAGTGTTGGCAGCCATTTGAAAACTTTTCGAAAATCAGATTATGAAAAATTCGAAAACCAATGCTCTGGTACCAAATCTGAGTAATGTGGATTAAAGATCTTAAGGCTAGATTAACACTATAGGAGAGCAAATAGTTCTTAATGCATTATGTAAATCTTTTTGAATTATTCTCAAATTAAACACAAATAGATGCAATTAACAAACATAGAAACAATCATAGATTCAGATATGATGCAAGTAGTAAATAAAAAGCAATAAAGGGAAAACACATAGGATTTTTGTGGTGGTTCAGAGTAACCAACATCCAGTCCCACACGATTTCTTTTGCTTATTTCTTTCAAATATAATGTTGATATTATAACCCTTGACTTCAAGGCCTTAAGGTACGCCTCTCCTATTTCAAACACAGTGAGACTTAATTGATTTATCGGGCTATAATCACACCCAATTGATTTACCGGGATACAATCGCATCCAACTAATTAAACGTCATAATCACATTGTTTCAAGGTTCTTTGGTGAATAAAGATATTCATGTTTATTACAAATGATCCTATAACCCTGAATAACACTTAGATCTTAGAGAAAGAGTGATAGAGAATCAAAGTCGAGATGATTAGGGTGTGATTCACTTAGGATTTTGGTAGAGTTTTGTTAAGTTTGTTTAAGAAATAAGATTGGATAAGGAGTGAAGATAAATGAAAAACTAAACTAAAATTCATTTATAACTATTGGTATTTATAGGAAATTAACAGGCATGTGCATTCACGAAGAGATGCAACAAAAAGATGTTTCTTTTGAAATTTGAATATTAAATTATACAGCCTCCATATATCCATGGGTGGTAGGAGGATGTCAACATAACTATGAAAATTTTCAAACTTGTTTTGTTTTAAAATGATTTTTTATTATAAAGCTTTTCGAAATAATTCCGAGACCTATGAATCATTTTGGATATATTTTAAATATAAAATCTGTTAAGACTTTAGAGAGTAAACTTTAGGATATTAAATATATATATAAATCAGAATATAAGAGCTTATAAAAAATATCAAAATATAATTTTGAGATTGATGCTAAAACATTGAAATCAAAATATGACTAAAAGATAGTTTTTGAAATTAAGGATAAATATTTTAAATTAAGAGAAGATTTGTAAATAGTTTTGAATTGAGGCTAAAATATTTAACTCAAGAGAGGTGTTTTCAAAAGTTATTTTTCGCAAAAATAGTTTAAAATCTTAAAAAGGACATTTTAAAAGTTTGTGGATTCCAGTTCATTAGAAAAGGTCATGGGTTCCATCCCATTATTAAAGCGAGAAGGTGGTTCCATCCACAATTAAAATTAAAATAATGATTTTAATGTTGCTATAAAGTTTTAACACAAATCTAGACACTATTACTTATCTTGATGTCTTGAATTCTTGATCTCCTGAAATCTTGAAATCATGAGTCTTTAGTCTTGGTTTCTTCAATCTTGAATTCATCAGTTTTGAATATTTATACTGTTAGTCTTCATACATTAGTGCATGCATATATATATATATATATATAACCTGCAGATGCACATATATCTAAACAAGAATTTTAGTATTTATATTTATGACAAGTCTTAAGGTTGTTGTCATCAAAACCATCATCTCAGAAACTAAAACTTACGATGGATAATGTCTCACATTAACACTAAGGACACACTATTGGTAGCTGATTTCCTATACAAACTTCTATGTGTCTTTTGACTAACCTTGCATCACCATGCATTAGTCTGTAATGACTTTTATTTTAGATATCAAAACATCATAGCATATTTATATTATTTTCACGTGAAGTCATATGGTTTTATAATCTTGAGAAATGGTTACTTTGGTCATTTCCCCCCTCAATGGGTTTTCTTCGAAATTTTCCTATGAATGTTTTGACCCTGATGAATTTTGTTTCATCCATCATTTAATCGAAAAGTAATTAGGAAATAAAACCATTTCCTTCGAGTCCAAATAATGATTTCCTTCTCCACGGAGTGGTCATTTAAGAAAACAGACATACAATTTGAGACATATGCCAATCTTATGGTTTTGGGAGGTTTAGACAGCTTAAATGGGTTACTAGTCATTGATGATGTAGACCTAAAGCCTATTTCATAATTTATGCATAAGGGGGTTGTACGAGCTGATGGGATATGCAATTAGTCATTTCACTACTACTAAAATAGTTCTTCTCCTTTATTAATTACCACTTGCCTTTAAACAATCATTAAACCTTACTTCAATTAACCAAATCCCATCAGCACTAAAGGATTGGTAAGAATCAACACTAAGTTAAAAGAGTTTTTGATGCAACAACCTATAGGTCCGTGCAAATAACACTTCATAAGAGATCAATGTAGTAGATTGGATTAAGGTGAGTGACTGGTTTTTTCACTTACTAACTAGGGTAAACTAGACCTTAAACCACTCTTGAAATTTCTTTAAAAGTTTAACCATGTTATCATGCATATGTAAGTTTGGATTGATTAGATCACATTTGTGAAATTGAGATTTCTAGTAACCACTAGATAACGATATGAACATGCACTACAAGAAAAAGTAGAGTAGACATCACAGTTTTAACATCGATCGTAAATTCAGTAGATGTCAAAACGTTTCTTAACATCGATAATTTTTAAAGTGATATTGTTGATTTCTTAGACATCGATTTATTGGACGACTCATGTCTTAAATACACTTTTAAAAAATTGAACTTAGCCCATACCAAAAATCTTGGCTATTACATCACTTATTAAAAATAGCTATTGTCTATTACATCAGTTGTTAAATGTATTATTGTTAATGATTAATAATTAGTAAATTATAGCTAATATTTATTAATTATATTTTATAGTTAATATTTTTTAGAAATTATAGTTAATATTTATTATAATTAATATTTATTAATTATATTATAATTAGTAAATTATAGTTACTTTTTTTAGTAAATATAGTTAATATTTATTAATTATATTATAATTAGTAAATCATAGTTAATATTTATTAATTGTGTTTTATAATTAATATTTTTTAGTAATTATAGTTAATATTTATTAATTATAGCTAATATTATAATTACTAAATTATAGGTAATATTTTTTAATAATTGTAGTCAATATTTATTAACTATATTTTATAGTGAAATTATGTATTATTGCTGAAATGGATTGTACCCAAAAAACTGGACGGCTGACGTCCCAGATGGGGGTTGACCGTATGGGGGTCCAGGGGCAGCGACCTATCAAAAAATGGTATATCTTATTTCTTCGCAAAATACAAATTTATAAAAAACCTTACGTTATTAAATAAATTGAAATGTGCTTTAACATCAGTTTATATGCATCATTTACGTCAGCATCATGCGTGATGTTAATGTCTCATGATCCTCATCCCACAATCCGCTTCTATCCCATCTTGCCATCCATTCTCACGATCCATGTGCATAGCAACTAGCCAACCTGCTTCTTCCACGTCATAATTATTTCCCTCTTCATGTTTCAGCACTCTTGCTTCTATGTCAAAAGTCAAAGTCGGCTTCAACTTTTTCTTCGATGGCGACCGAACTCTAAAATTAGGGTTTATGTCCCAAATCAAATCGCAACTTGGAAAACGTTTGCTTTGGAAATTTTCTTTGATGCTAAGGATGTCGCTGCTTGCTCCTCAATTGATTTAGTATTCCTTGCGATCGAAACTTTTCGAGTAATTTCTGGTTTTGATTCCTTTTGCTCTCAAATTTGTTATGGTTTCGATCAATTTGTTGATGACAAATTGGTGTAGTTTTTATAGGATTAAAACTACGATATAATTTCTCTGATTTTAACATGTAGACTTGGTTTGATATTTGCTAAAATATCTATCTTGATTTCTTTGTATACTCTGGAGATGTTGAACTTAAACAGTCGTGTATACTCTGGAGACTTGGTTTAATTTTCTGGAGAGATTTCGAACACTTGAATTTGTTCAGTCCACAAATAATTGCTTTATATTTCTGGAACTTCGATTACACTTTTACTTTGACCATTTCTGAAGTGATTTTTAACTGATATTTTTTCAATACTCTACTGCTTTAAAATTGAACAGTTGCAATAAAATTTGAACTGGTACTACACTTTGCTTTGTCTTGAATACTTGAGCAGATATTATTCTTGATCATACTTGAGCTTCTTACATGCCTTTTGCATTTGCCATGATTTGATTCATTGCATTTTTACTGTGTCCATCACTGTGTGCATCTGTATCCTGTCTTGGGCATGAAGACTTGTACCCTGGAGCATCTTGCGTTGTCTATATTGTCTCCATTACACATGTTATGTCACTTGAATTCTCCGACCGTTCTTGAACTTGCACATAGCCTTGACCATGTTGTATTGATAGTGTATCCATGTATATATGTATAAACTACCACTTACTTGTTGAAATCATTCATGCCTAGTTCAAGCGCATGTATATGATCATTAATGTGCCAATTTGCATTTGAAAATTTCCATATATTAAACCCGATATGAACAGATTACTGTACTCATTCTTCTCTGATATTTCTTGTGCTCTACTGTGTTGAGTTTAAACTGAAACGAACAAATTCTAATGCTTGTCTTAGTCCATTATTTTCACTAGACCACTTATTCGTATCAGTTCAAACATCCCAGGATTTTAAAATTCCCATATATTTAATCTAAACATCATTTCCAACTCTTTTCCAAGTTTATCTGATTTAGCATATTATACTTATACAATATTTCGATTCGTTATTTATATAACCAACTCAATTATAAATCTTATTCGATCATAATTTCAACCAACACATTCAATATATATTAGATAATTCCAACTTATATGCTTTCTTTATATCAAAATATATTTTCGGGTAAAATTATTTTATTTACCCTCTTCTCAAAACATACTGTGTCGAATTACTCTTTTCAGGAGTTTAGAAATACCTATCGACACAGTTTGCATTACGGTTTCGACCAGAATTTATAAACCACTCGCCAAACCAATCAACACAATATAAAACAGTGTTTATATAAATTTACAAATACGCGCTCATATATATACATTCAAACTCAATCTAGAGCATTTCTAACTCCATCTCTATTGAGTTACGCCACAGAGCCAAGGTAATCACTTAACCTTCAGCTCTGATACCAACTGTAAAGGCCCGTAAATCCGTACCAATTTGAGCTGACTAATATCCTACATATTCAACTCAGAATGCACGAAAATACAGATCTTTAGTAGAAAGAAATAAGAGCATGAGAAATATAAGATATAACTAATAGAATAGAAGAAGAACACAACTAAACAGAATCAGAGTAAACCCGAATCTAACAGCAGAACAAATAAAATTTATTATACAACATATCTTTAAAATACAAAACTGGATTTGTATATACATACCATATAGAGTCTAACTCATATACATCACAGCGGAAATAATCAATTAATAACAAACAGTGAAGTCTCCTGCTTTGAGCTCTTCCAAGTGTATCTGTAAAAGCCTGAAACACTTGACTGCCCGTACAAATTTGGGCACCCAAGAGTTTAGGGAAAACAAAAAAATAAACTCTGGGTCAGTCTTGGGACTGGTGTAGGTAAACTCCAACCATATCGTTTAACTTTGAAAATCCTCTTTGAAACAAAAAGATAATAGTAAGACCAGCCCACACATGAACATGAACGTTTTTTTACCTTACTATAATCCAAAATACATTGATATCAAATCCAGTGATATTAAAATAATGTCTAAATACAAATAAATAGAATCTAGCGGAACGCTTGCATCTCGCACTCCACATATATAGTATACAATCAAAACCGCAGCGCTTACTGGAGATTGGATTCCAACTATGATAAGGTATGGAATCACCTGCCGATAGTGTATCTCTAGAGAGGAATATACTGGGTTCAACAATAACATCTTGCAACCCGACCCACACATGACCGACCACTCATTTCTCTTGAGTGTATCTAATATATTGCCACCTACGGTTGGGCCCACATAACCGCTATCCGAAGATACAAAAACGAAAGAAGAACAAATACGAATTTTGTCTAGATGGTAACAATACACCCTGATGGGAATGACCCACATAGCCATGCTGCCTACCCTATTTTTGTCATTTCCCAGTTGTGAGGCTTGAGGTTATAATCGCTCCAAAACATTTGATCACCATTCACTTTGAATGCCACATCGTCAAACCCGTCAATTCACTAATCGATTTCCAAAAATATCATGGGTATAAAAAGCTAAGAGGAACGAATTCCTCCGCCACCAGACGTCATACCTTTAAGAGATCAACTGTACGTGATTTGTTAGGTATACTCTGTCAGATACTCGTCCATACAAGTTGTCCTGGGATTGGACAAACAGAAAACACCATTCTGGAACTGGACTACCCTTGCATTTCACTTCGTCTTCAATTGTCTTCAACATAATCTAATTCGCAGCGCTTATGCCTATACGGAGTGGTTTTCGGATAATAATCCAACTGGTCTCCCCGTATTGACAACGATGGTCAAATCACTTCGACAGTCGGTTATTTAACTATCGAAGTAAAAACAAACATTCATTTCAGATGTACAACTAAACATCACACAACCATGACACTTTTTATTTAACATTCGTTTTTATTATTCGAATTCCCATATCTTACCAGATATTTCCCAAATCCCGTTTTAGCCTTTTTCACACTTCTTGGAAAAACATTTCCAGTTTTCATTATAACTATTTAATTTGCAACATTTGCTTTTTAAACACTATTCACTTTTAAAATGTGAATATAATCCATTTATAGAAATCTGAACACCTTTATCAAATAAATCTTCATTTAAGTAATAAATACCCTTATGAGCTCAATCTTATTTACCGATTTTATTTTATAATTTTATCTTCCCATATTTTAAAGAGTTCCCTTCAGTACGGGTTATATATATCAGATCAAAATTATCTACTTCTACTTCCAACTTCGTATAATTTATTTACACTTCTTCGGGAAAAACATAATTATTTTCTTATCACTTAGGATAAGTGAATTTTCCACCTTTCTAGGGAATAGTGTTATATATAATAATCAAGCTTAAGATTGGTTAACAACGTTAATTTATCGTTATAGTAAAAACTTGCAATACGCTGTAATATTTCCCTTTATAACTAATCTCGACATAACAGTCATGCTTAAGCCTAGTCAACAACGTTATTTTATCGTTATAGTTCAAATACTTGCAATACGCTGCTATATTCCACTTTATAACTAATCTCGACATCTCTTTCCATTACAAACTAATACCATTCCTCGACAACAGTGAAGCCGTTCAAGTTAGGGTATTTTAATTACCTCTCAGACCTTGATCGACAAAGTTCTTATCTTAGAATAGATATTAGCCTGTTACTCTAATCCCTTATTACTTATAATATCTATCAGACCATATTTTCTTGTTTTAATTTGAAATATGGTTTTATAACACCACATCCTTACTTTGAAACTTGGTTATTTATAACTATTATATTAAATGTTAATTATTTGCTTCATCTTACTTATACAATTCCATTTATAACTTCCTTTATCAAAAATCATTAGTGCTCTTTGTCTTCTGACATTTTACTTCCATTCGAATCCTTTCATCTACTTCAGGTAAACATCTCATACAAACTCAATATTTTCTTAAATGAATTCCATTTAAGAACAATTACTTTAACTAAAATAATTACATAGAAATTAACTTCACCATAATTGAAGTAAAACGATTTACTTCATTATCAATTTAACTAGATCAGTTGCTTACTTTATTAAACAATGACTGATTCTTCTTATTTAAAAATCATTTAAACCTTATTAATTAAAAATTTAATTAATAAGAAATCTTATTAATTTTGATTAATTTATTTCTAAGCTATTACCATTAGATTAATAGAAGACCAATTAATCTATTAATCAGTTTCCAATAAACAGTTGATTTAATCAACTTTAAACCATCAGTTAATTCGTTAACTGATTTAATTACCTTTTACCATTAAATTAACATAATTAATCTAATAATATTTCTTAACTGTTTGCTTTAAAATAATTATCCAAATTATTCACTCGCAGGATAATTATATCTTAATAACTTATTTAAATGTCGAATAATCATTTATTTTTACTTTATAAAATGAACTATAAAATACTAGTTTATAACAGAACTTCTATTATACTTTAAACATCGTTTAAATTATAAAAATACAATTTTTATAATTATCTTTGTTGATTTGCCTGACAGCCAATCAACTTCTTAACAAAAATGGGTTTATGGTCGAGTGTTGCTATTTTCTTAATCGATATCGTCTATTTATTAAGTCAACATAATGTTGAATTTCCATGCAGCATAGTTCAAATAGTGCACATATAAAACAAACAGTACATATAAATATTTAGGAATCCGGTTGGACTCCTCCAACCGGTTTCCGCATCCATAGATATTAGTCAAACAATTAACACTGATTTCATACTAGGGAATATATAATCGATGGAATCAGTATCCAACCGCTGATGTGTACATATGCAACGATATCTAATATTCAACCAATTTAATTGTAATTTACCTAATCGACCATCACACAACATTCAAACAACATTAAAGTATAATTATAATATTTTAAAATAGATCAGAGTTAGTGAATTTACTCACCTTTGCATGTTAACCGTTAAATAACGATTTGCGTCAGTTTGGATCCGCGCTCGTTAGAAGCCGCTCCTCCGAAACCAAGAAGAACAGCGTGTCCGCATTCCATTCCACTATTTTGATCCTCACGCTCTGCCTCCTCCTCTAATAATATTAGCAAGTTGCTGAATAATTTTCACCATTTCCCTCACTACCGTGACCCCCTTTATACACAGTATCCCGCTCCATTTTCACAATAACTGTCGCCATTTAAATCCTGCGCTACCCCCACATGGTTGCCAACAGCACCCTTTACGTCAGTCCCCTTCTTGTTTTTATGCAAGCCAAGACAAAAATGTCTATTCTTGTTAATCAACAGGGGAGGCATTTTTCTCCTTCACGCTCCTTTTGTGTGCAAGTGTTGAAACTTATAAATATATGTTCCTCTTATTCCACAACAAAAAACCGCCTAAAACTGTAACGGCCCGGAAAAATCCGACGCTCGAATTTTCAATAATAATACATAATCCCATATTACTTGTCAAAAATCCAAGTATCGAACTCCAGACTATTAATAGAAAGAAGTTAAAGGATGAGAAATAGAAAGAAAGAAATTTAGAATAGGAGAAAGAAGAAGAACACATCAGAATCTCACAGCGGAACGAATAAATATAATATAACAAATCTCTTTATAAAAGAACTGTGTATATACATACCATTTATCAGAGTACAACATACATTAATCACAGCGGAAATAAACTTTGTATATCTAACAGTGAAGCCTCCTGCTTCCAGCTCTTGAAACTCCAAGCGAAACCTAACCTGGAAATATACTCGGTCTGTCCCGAGCACATTTGATTTAAAACAAAATTCATTGGGTCAGACTGGAATACTTTCAGTGATAAATTCACAGAACATACAACTTGTTTAACTTTGAAAAATCCTTTTTGAAATAAAAGGATAATAGTAAGACCAGCCCACACATAAACACGGACAGTTTTTACCTTACTATAACCCAAACCATTTTTGAAATCAATATCTTTTCTGGTATTATAATAATGTCTATCAAATCACAAATAAATAATAATCTAGCAGAACGCTTGCATCTAACGCTCTACATATATAGTATACAAACAAAATCACAGGCACTTATTGGAGATTGGATTCCAATTATGACAAGGTATGGGACCACCTGTCGATCGTGTATCTCTAGAGGCAAATACACTGGGTTCAGCAAGAACGTCTTGCAACCCGGCCCACACATGACCGACCACTCATTTCGCTTGAGTGTATCGAATGTATATCACCAACGGTTGGGCTCAAACCACCATTTCCCGAAAAGGGACAGCATCAAGTATAGATTAAAGAAGCAAATGGAATTTATCTAGATAGGTGATTATACACCCTAATGGGAGCGACTCACATAGCCATGCTGCCTGCCCGATTTTTGTCATTTCGCGCTTGATGAGGCTTGAGGCTATGCTTTATCATCACATCAGATTCACTTCGAATGCCACATTGTCAGATCCATCAAAAATCACTAATTGACGTCTACAACAATACATTATGTGTTAGCTAAAGTAGTTTCCTTCTCTTCTTCCACTCTTGGTATGGTTGAAGAAATCAATGTACGTGGCCTTTCTAGAAATACTCTGTCAGACATTCATCCATACAAGTCATCCAGGAACAGGATGAACCGAAGGTACTCTCCCACCGCATCCTGTATAGGAGTCACCCCAAGGATCAGTACCGAGAAGTCCTTGCAAACCCGAAGATTTCAATCACGACAGAATCACAAGTCATCATAACTCTGGTAGTTAGCCAGAGGAATTTAACGAGTAGTTCTTCCGCTCATGAAGATCAACGGTCTTCAATGCTCCATCTCGACCATCTTCTGATATCTTCAAGGTTACGTATTTGCTGGTCGGAATGGTTTTCGAATACAAATTCGATCCCGGTCTTTCCGTACCAACAATTGATAAAAGGCCAGATTTTGATAGTCGGTTGGTTAACCATCAAATCATAGCAGTGTATCTACGTAGACTGGCAGTTCAGGTCCTTATTTAATATATTTTATTGACTCTATTTCCTTGATTCTTGTAATCAATCCCATGAATTAAATCTTATCAAAACTCTTCTGGTTTCATTACTTGAAAACAATACTCAACGCTCCTTTACCAACTTCTCTTTTGATTTCCTTTGTTTGGAAATATTACCATATTTTATAAATCATATTTTATTTCCCTTTGTCGTGGAACATCGTACAATTATCTCAAAACCCGTTTTCAATTCATCTTTGATTGTTATAGTTCTATAATTCCCCTTTCCCTTTTCCTTTACCATTTGGCATATCGTTATATTTCCATTTAATCAACGACAAATATTTAATTACCAAAATCTCTTTCTTATTACGATTAAACCACTTCACTTAATCTCG
This sequence comes from Allium sativum, assembly GCA_030737875.1. NCBI lineage: Eukaryota > Viridiplantae > Streptophyta > Magnoliopsida > Asparagales > Amaryllidaceae > Allium > Allium sativum. Next base: position 411,746,337 of record CM060913.1, on the reverse strand, counting down.
TTCCCAGGTGGACGCTTGTTTTTAAAATCACTGTTTTAGGTAAAACAACTTTTCCATACTTGTTTATATGATTTGCATTAAACTCCAAATCTTTACCATACTAATTCATTTCTAGCTTTATCTTGTTTCAGAAAAGAATTCCAATTGAAAAGTACTTGCTTTGGTTATAATCAATTAAAAGTAATTATATTTCCACTTAACTAAATCTAGCATAGTTAAATCCATTTAAAAGGTTATTTTAAATAAATGATAGATTTCATTGATCGCGAACAATTCGATGATCACCTCTCTATCCATTACAAACAAATATCATCTCTCGAAAAAAGCGAAGCCGTTCAAGTTGGGGTATTCTAATTCGCTCTCATACCTTGATCGACAACGTTCTTATCTCAAGATAGATAAAAGTTTGTAATTTAAAAACCAGTATTAAACTATCTCAATAATCCAATATATTATCCCCATATCCATTTATTATGGTTTAATAAACCATTTTCTTTCATTTGTAAACCCACTTTTCATGTTAATTCCTTTTCCCTCATCGAGTAAACTTTCCAATGTTAATCACCATTCGAATTCCATATGATCTTTATAACCCATATCTTACATTGGTAATTTCGTTCTAATCTCTTTACTTACGTTATTCAACTATCCAATATCCTTTCCGCTAATCCATTTAACCATCCTATTCATAATCGCCTCCATTTTAACTTGTTAAAAATCTTGTCGAAATCTTCTTAGTCACTTATAAACCCCTTTTACCAATTTCATCTGTAAGCTCGGGTCAAAAATCCTTTTCTAAAGGTTATTCGATAATACTTAACTTTTGAAAATAAATAAATAATTCAATAATCACTTAAAATTTAGAGTTAATCAAGGATTAACTAGCTTCTAACAACATTCATTAACGAATATTTCGAAAAAACATCGAGTTGGTTAATTTAAATCAAATCAATCCAATCGTCAAGTTTCAAATTAAAATGATTGATTTTCGCTAACCGTACGTATCAGTTGACCATTAACCGATTTATGTTATCATTTCTTCCTTAAATTAATTAAATAACTTAATTAATTTAAAACATCAGTTAATCGTTTTATAAAAACAATTATTCTATTTCACTAACCCGTAGGTTAGTTTCTGACTATAGTTCATAGAATCCTTATTATAAAATATTATTAATCTCTATTTAAAGCATGATTATAAACATATAAGGATAATTATAAACTTCTTTTCATTTTTATAAATAAAATGAATTCAACACTTTAATTCAATTATAAAATATATTTTATAACTTAAAACTACATCATTTCGCCTGACGGCAAAACGATGTCTTGAAAACAATAGATTATAGGTTGTCACTGCCAATCAGTTAATCAATACAGTCGATTGATTAAAAAAATCACATCAACCATCGCATCCATTCAACCATTATCATTCAAACAGGTTTTGATGTCAATTTGGGGTTTAATCAGTTCATGTGTACACAATATAAAAATAAACAACACACATGATATTTTGAGAATCCGGTCAGATCCCTCAAACCTGTCCTTCTCTGCATCACAGATTATTATACATGATAGCATATAATTTTTAAATAAATTAACGACGATAATCTAATTAACAACAACCATCAAATCAACAATAAGCAACCAATGCAGCCAATCAACCAATATATATATTTTTAATAATACTTTTACTTATGTGGATTTATCACATCAGAGCAGCCCAGAAAAGTGTGAGAATTAACTTACCAATTATTTCGGCTGACGGTTGATGCGTTTGTTTCAATAATTTTAAACAAACATTTAAAATCACATGAAATTCCAACTATCTCTGTTTGCAACCCAACCAGTGTGTACGCGTAGTGCTCGTCGCCACGATCCTAACGGATCCAGTTTCGCTTTAATTAGTGATTAGCCACATCAGATTAGTAAATACGCGTCTTCTCCCTTCGTTGTTACTTGAGACCCGATACCCTGCTTTATCCACAAACCTCATCTCCTTCCTTCCATCATCGGCGCCGCCACCGTGCACTTGGGACCTCGTCGCCATCCCCAATCGCTCCGCCTCAGCCTCCCCTGCCACCGCCCCAACCGGCCACCTCCCCAGTGCCTCCACTTCGCCAGAAATTCCTCACGACCAGAATCATTTTAATCCCCAAATTCTTCGTCCACAACCCATCGGAGACCGCGACACTACCTTCGATCGGACCGCAGTCCAACCCCCTACCGATGACCATCGACCGCCTCTACTGAAATGCCTCCCATCGCTGCCAAAATGGTGAAACACGATTCTAGCTTTCGTAAATAACCCCCTCTCCGTTCATCTCTCAAATTTTCCGACCATCGACCACCAAAGACAACCACCCCAGTGCCAAACGGAAGCTTTGCTCCTCCTCTTCGATTCCCCCCAGGTCCGGACGTCTAAAATTGGATCAATTTCTCCAATTTCAGAAAGAAACTGATTTCTTGCTGTTTACGGCGATTTCCATCCACCACGGTGCTCCGTTTGCCCTCAAATTTTTGCTGGAGGTAGATATCGAGCAGATCTTCCACTTTGCTTCAGATCGCCATAGCAAATTCTTGACGGATTAAGAGAAATAATTAATTTTGTAACTGGGGTGTTTTCTGTAAAATGGCCGACGAAAATTTGGAGATGGATTGCTTTTCTGGTTTGTAGGTGCTTATATAGTGTGGAAGCAATATAATTTAAGTTGATGTGACCAGTGACAACGACCAACGATTTTTATTTCGTATCTATCGCAATGTCATACGTCGTTTATTCGCTCTTGCGCTCACATACAAATTCCGTTCGCAATGGACCTGGACATCATAGTATAATTTGACATTGCGGTCCTAATGAAACTTGTTTCGTCGAATTCCGTGTCTGTTTGCTCAAACAACATTTGTTTTTATCCAAATGGTCATTTTTATTTGCTTTTTATTTTGCCACGCTCACAGAATAATCCCGATTTGCGTGTAACTTGAAAATCTAGCAATAATTTGTTATTGCGGTCTCAATAAAATTTGTTTCGTCGAAAACAAAGGTCGTTTGAATAAAGTCTGTTTTAAATGGTCCAGTTTACATTAAAATAAATAAATTTTAAAATACTTCAATATAATATTATTAAAATATTGCAATTGGTCATACCCGATCAGAATTCGATATAGATTCAAGATAAAATAACTCAGGTTGAAAACCAAGTCAGTTCGATATTTAAAATATTTAAAAACCCTCAAATTTATAAAATAAATAAATATAATTTATATAGGAAATTCCATAGCGACCTTTTCAAAATTTGATTTGGACATAAAATAAAATCTACACTATAAAAATTCGATTTTTCTCTTTCATTGGAAAGATATCGTCAAACAGATTCCAGCGTTTCTTGTTTCGAGAAAATCCGACTTATTTTGAATCTTGCACGACCGTTTAAAGTTCAAAACGCCATATTACGAACTGTCGCGCCGCTGCAGCTCGATTTATAATTAAATTATAAATTATGCGTTCTAGCGTCGTTTAATAAACGAACGTATTAATATAATTGTAACGACCTGGATTTTTCAGCTATTTGATTCGAATATTTAATTTATTTTAAATATTTTATTCGGAATTTAATATCGAGTTCGTTTATCAAATGACGAATGAGCGTTTATATTTATATTTTAAATTATAAAAAGAACTCGAAACAGCGAGGTAGTTCGTAAAATCGAGTTTCAACTCCAATTGACTATACTGAATCCGTGTTAAGTCGGTTTTCGGTGAAACAAGAAACGCTCGAATCAATTTGATAATATTTTTCTAATGGAGGAGAAAAATAGAGTTTTCGTATTATAGATTTTATTTTACGTCCAAATCAAATTTTGAAATAGTCGCTGTGGAATCATTTATACGCCATAACGATTTATTTAAGTATAATTAAATATCGGCTTCGAATTTTGTCAAGTCCTTTGAGGCGTAGTCATAATTTATTTTTTAGGATTTTACTGTAATTTTTATTTCGTAAAATAAGAAACTTTTTATTTGGAGTATTTTGCACCCTGTATCAGTATTTTGGGGTATCACAATATAAGTTAACCTACCGATATTATTATATTTTTGGGATCATGGCACCTCGCTCGACACGACCATATTCTTATTTTTGTCCGTAGTGGCTCAGACATGAACGTAATTTTTACGGGAGGCGGTACACATGAACTTTAAACCATAAAACATATATTTGTTTAAACAAGCTTCTTGGTGAAGACAAGCACGAATAGAAAAAAAAGGGCATATGCAAAACATAAACTAAAAACATATTCTATTGTTTCAATGCAAGGTACAAACATTACGTGTACTATTAAATGACGCCCATCCCATAGCAAGGCAAACCAAAAACAAAACAAAAAAATTTGCGTCATCTACCTGTTCTTTTCAACGCAACCATATGCAAAATGTATAAGGACATGTCTACCCCCTAAAACAATCATAATTCAATGAATCACATATGCTAGCTTATGCTTGTGTTGAGAACGTATAGCACCTACTGTGCATGTCAAATCTCCATTCACCAGTTTCTTCAGATTGATGGGCGTACCTACACTGAAATAACACTCCCCTCTGCATACCTATGGTGCAAACTAACCCCATCAATGACAAGAAGACTCATGCGCAGGGCTATTGGAAAGGAAAACTCATGCTAAAACTATTCATTCCTGTCGTACACCCTATAAACTGAAATCACAAATGGCATCACTGATATGAAAACTCGTAGCACCCATATGTATCACAGACCTACCCTAATGCCTAACCGACTACGTGTGTGGATGCCAAACAATTTACTTGATGGCCAAACAATTTGCGTGCTCTCCAAACTTTCTCAGCTATAAATAGGCACGCACAGTTGGGTTTTCTTTTATCATTTGGAAACGAAATGTTACAGACCGATAATAAACCTCACAAAAATCATTTTTATTTTTACCCTTCCACCTTTTCGTTTTTGGCCGAACTGTTCTTTGGGAAGGTCATGTGAACAACACGGTTCGCTAGTGGAAGCAGGCGGTGGATGGTGCAGTCAAGTTTGTTTCTCAACGCAGTGGAGAGTTTAAGGTAACGTGAAGGATCTCGGGAAAAAGAAAAAAAATAGAAAAGAAAAGAGAAGAGGAGTTTTGATGAGGGGCAGTTATCCAATGAAGTGCAGTTGAGAAAATAATGAAAGGAGCAGTGGGTTCATATGTTTCGTTGGGAGGAGAACACTGGAATGTAGAAGATGACGGACATGGGCTGTTACCATCTTTCTAGGCTTTGGGCCTATGGTGAAAAAAAAAAGATGAATGAGCAAAACGAAATGAGGAAGGAGTTAAAGGTGCGGTAGAGAGGAAGGGTGACCAAAATGGCTTTCGTTGGTTATGTTGAAATGGTTCAAAATGAAGGACAACTTGTAAAAAGGAGTGGCAGGAGTATGTACTCCTATGTAGTAATGAAAAAGAAAAATAGAAAAGAGAGGGGACATGGTGCTCTAGGAAGGGGCGCATGTGCATGAAGGGTTAAATGGTGAAGCGTGAATAGGTTTTTGCCATGGAAAGGAAAAAAAAGAAGAAGAAGGAACGTGATGGTATGAAATGGGAAGAAGTTTGGAAGCTTTCACGTGGAAGAAGTTGCGTTCAAGAGTTTCAAGTTATAAGAGAAGCAAGAAAGTCATGGAGGAAGACAAGTTCGGCAACGTATGAAGTATAGAAAGATGCAGGCTCTTGAACTTGGTACCAGTATTGAGTTGATGGTCCGGTTCCGGTGACGTGGAGATGTTTGAACGCCAAAAGCAAGGTAAGGCGTGAATCAACATAAAGGAGCCGGATTTGTGGATCTCAAATTCGAGGAAACAGCTTGTTGAACAGGAACCGATGATGACGTAGATTACAGTAATTAACTTCATGATAATTATTTTTATTAAAAATCAAAGTTATGTTAATTTTATTTAAAATGTTATAACATCAATAAATTGTCGTATATGAACAGAATTAGGCAAAACCGAAGACGATGGAAGTGCAGTGTAGAGTGCTACACTGCCATGCTGATTTGGAAAAGACTGGAAGCTACCTAATTTTCATTTAATTTTAAATGCTGTTTAAAATTAAATAACACGCGAATCGAGCAACGAAAACAAAGGTGAGTTAATTCTCACACATTTCTGAAATACTAGGATGTGCTAAATTCGTATAATTAATTTTAATTGGTTGATTGGATGCTTTGGATACCTATGGTTGCTTTAATGGTTGACGTTAATTATATTATCGTCGTTAAAATATTTCTCTGTACTGATATGAAATATTATAATGATCTGTGATGTAGGGAAGAACAGGTAGGAGGAATCAAACCGGTTCCTCAAATATTTAATATGCTGTTATTTCATATGAACTGTTTAAACCCGTTAACTTTAAACCCTGTTGGTTGTTGATTGTGGTTAAGCTTTGAATCAATATATAGTATTGATTTCAAAATAAATAGCAGATGGCCAAATATACACCGTTTTATAAAGATCGATTCACCGTCAGGTGAATCGCTAGAAATGAAGCTATGTGATTTATTTTACAACTGAATATATTTTTTAAATATATTAATTTAAATAAAGTTTCTAAAAAGGAATAAATCAATCACATATATATATTAATTTGTTTTAATCACAAATCGTCGTTTTGATTTAACCAAAATCTACTGTGCGCGGAGCACGTGCTTATATAAGTAATTATTTAACGACTTTATTAGCTAATTCAAGTGGCTAGATTTGACGTAACAATTAGAATGGGTTTATATTGATATTGATCAAAGTAAATAAAATTATTTAGATTAATTAATTACTACTTAATTTAAATGGCAAGATCAATAATGATTGACTAACAGGTTAGTCATGTTTGAGTTGAACAAGTCAACGGCGTTAACTAAAATTGTTTATTGAATTAGTTCATAAATCTAAAGGGGGTGGTTAAGGGTTAAGTAATCCTGTTTTTATTGAAACTTGATTATTAGTCATTTAAATAATGATCGAAGTGATAATTTGGAATGTAAAATATGTTAAGGAAAGTTTTGCAGATTAAAGCTATGTTTATAGAAAATAAAGCAATTTAAATATTTATAATGAGATATCGAAGTTTTAACTCATATTCTTATTGGAATATCTTGGATTCTAGGAATCCAAGTTAGGTGAAGTTCTAAAACCCAGTTTGAATCAGAGTAGTTAAATGAACTAAATTATAAAGATGCCATATAGAATCGCCATTTTTAAAGAAGAGATGATATTCCATTAAGATAGAATTATAATGGGATTTGTCATATTGGAAATGAGTGTTGGGTTTTGTATTACAACTGATATCTATCTTACGATAAGAACGTTGTTGTTCAAGGTCTGAGAGGTAATTAAAATACCCCAACTTGAACAACTTCAGGACTATCAAATGATGATGTTAGTCGTAATGGTGAAAGTGTTAGAATAAAATATTTTGGGAGAAACAAAATTGTAACGTTACTTGAAGGATTTAGAAATATGTATAACGAGATTTCGAAATAAAAGGAAATAAAAAGGGGCTTGATGGTATGAAATGATTCGTGGAATTATAGCGATATTTTCAAAGTTATGGAATGAGATTTAAAGGGGTTCATGTTAAAAGGAATGAGTGGTGATTTTGGTAATTCAAATAACGAAGCCAAAGAAGGGGTCATGATGGTTGTTGCACGAAGGATAAATTGAATCGATAAGATAATAAGAAATGTTATAGCAATATTTTGAAATGTTAGTTGAAGGTTAAACTGGGTATGATTTAAGATATTTTCTAGGTATATAAGTAAAAGGATTTGCGAACATTAATATATTTGAACCAATATATTATTTTCGGGTATTTTAACTGATATAGTGTTTTCAAATGGCCATGTGATGCTGTGTATAAACCAATGGGCTTGTTAGTTTTATGGTTGTTTATTTTGATAGTTAAATAACCGACTATCAAAATTTGGCTCAACGTTGTTGGTACGGAAAGACCGGGATCGAATTTTTATTCGAAAACCATTCCGACCAATAAATACGAATACGTCAAAGGAGCTGATCGAGATGGAGCAATTGAAGACCGTAGATCTTCATGAAGCGGAAGAGTTACTTACAATCTCTGGCTGATCCCTAGAGATATACTGTGATTCTGTCGTGATTGGAATCTATGGGTTGCAAGGACTTCTCGCTGCTGATCCATGGGGTGATTCCTGTATTGGATGCAATAGGAGGGTGCCTTCGGTTCATCCTGTACCTGGATGACGTATTTGAACGATGTGAATGGTAGCCAGATGTTTCAAAAGTCGATTATAGCCTCAAGCCTCATCAACCGGGAAATGACAAAAATCGGGCAGGAAGCTTGGTTATGTGGGTCGCACCCATTAGGGTGTATTGTCACCATCTAGAGAATATTCATATTTGTTACTTCTTTTCATTGCTGTATCTCCCGGGGATTACGGTGGTCGCGCGACAAAAAGTCGTAAGGTGACAATATACTTGATACACTCAAGAGAAATGAGTGGTCGGTCATGTGTGGGCCGGGTTGCAAGACGTTCTTGTTGAACCCAGTGTATTCGTCTCTAGAGATACACTATCGGCAGGTGGTCCCATACCTTGTCATAGTTGGAAATCCAATCTCCAATAAGCGCACGCGGTTTTGATTGTATACTATATATGTGGAGCGTGAGATGCAAGCATTCTGCTAGATTCTATTTATTTGTATTTAGACACTATTATAATATCAGATGAAGATATTGATTTCAAAAAGATTTGGGTTATAGTAAGGTAAAAAATGTCTGTGTTTATGTGTGGACTGGTCTTACTATTATCCTTTTATTTCAAAAGGATTTCAAAGTTAAACAAGTTGGTTGCTGTATGAATTTATCACTGAAAGTATTTCAGACTGATCCGGGTGAATTTTGCTTTACTTTAAATGTGCTCGGGTCAGACCGAGTATATTATCAGGTTAGGTATCGCTTGGAGCTTCGGAAAAGGAGTTGAAGTCGAGACGTATTTCATATATATACTGGTACTAGTTTATTTCCACTGTGTGTTGTATTGATCTGAATGTATACTCTGATGTTGAAATATACAGTTCTTTTATAAAATATTATTGATTATTATACTTTGTCCATTCCGCTGTGAGACTCTGATCTTCTTATTCTTCTATTCTAATATTTCTTTCTTTCTTCTCTCACCCTCTAACTTCTTTCTATTAGCTTTCTGGGTTTTCGATACTGGAGTTTGGACACGGGTCGTGTTAGTGTCTGGATTCGAGTGTCAGAAATTCACGGGTCGCTACAGTTGGTATCAGAGCAATGGTTTAGGAATAACCTTGGCTCTGTGGTGTAACTCGATAGAGACTGGGCTAGTCATACCCTAGATCGAGTTGAGTGTATATATATACGAGAGTGCGTATTTGTAATTTGAATATAAAATTATTTTGTTTCGACCCAAAATATTTATAAGAAGGTAAACTTTATAATTTTCTCAAATTATTATTTGATTTGAATAAAATTCAAAACTTATATGAAGTTGGAAACATTTCAAATATGAAATGGGAATTAATTTTAACTTGTATAAGTTAAAATAAACCCTTTGAGTTGGAATTGAAACAAGCCAACAAGGATTTGACTTATGTTTGGGAAAAATGACAGTGAATAAATCCCAAATGAAATATTTGGAAATAAGTTGAATTGCGTGATTGGAGTTGATTGTATAGACTTGGTTTGAACAAACCTGAATGAGATGGAATTGACTCAGGTAATTGAATCGAAATGAGATATAAGGAATTGGTTGATACATCTAAATAGATTGCTAAAAATAGTTACGACTATGAATTGAAAGGTATGTAGAATGTGTTAGGAATGAGTAATATGGATTTAAATTGGATTTAGAACCAATGAATGAGTTAAGCTCATTAAAATGAGATTCAAGTATAATGAATTTGAATAATATCCAAAGTGGAGCTAAGTACAGGTTTCAGAAGGTTGTGGTATTGGTTACACAGACTGGAAGCCCAGATTGAAAGACAAAGAGCAGTTACTTGGTTTTCTTTGAAATTGAGATTGAGTTGCTCGACAAAATGGTAAACCTTATTATTGATTGGGTATTTGAATTTATACCCGAGATGGGTAGCCGCTTGGCTTTTATTTTCTTTGGATCAATATGAGAGGTCCAGAGTGGCATTTGTAGTTGTTTCGATCGAACCATGCAGAGGAGGTGCTGCCGAATTTTTCGAAAATTTTATAACTTGGAAATATTTTTGATAATATTTTGAATTAATTATTCCGAAATAATTGCGGTTGGAGCATTCTTTTTTACCTACCAATTTTGGGGACAATTTATTTAAGGGGGGAAGAATGTAACGACCTGGATTTTTCAGCTATTTGATTCAAATATTTAATTTATTTTAAATATTTTGGAATTAAATATCGAGTTCGTTTATCAAACAACGACTGAGCGTTTATATTTATATTTTAAATTATAAAAAGAACTCGAAACAGCGCGGTAGTTCGTAAAATCGAGTTTCAACTCCAATTGACTATATTGAATCCGTGTTAAGTCGGATTTCGGTGAAACAAGAAACGCTCGAATCAATTTGATAATATTTTTCTAATGGAGGAGAAAAATAGAGTTTTCGTATTATAGATTTTATTTTACGTCCAAATCAAATTTTGAAATAGTCGCTGTGGAATCGTTTATATGCCATAACGATTTATTTAAGTATAATTAAATATCGGCTTCGAATTTTGTCAAGTCCTTTGAGGTGTAGTCATAATTTATTTTTTAGGATTTTACTGTAATTTTTATTTCGTAAAATAAGCAACTTTTTATTTGGAGTATTTTGCACCATATATCAGTATTTTGGGGTATCACAATATAAGTTAACCTACCGATTGTTGGCTAGCTTTTTGACCAAGCCACCAAGGTTCACACACAAGAAGAGAGTATGAAGCTTTGTTCTTCTAGTTCATGAAAGGCCAGATCGCACCAGCGGATCGCACACACGGATCGCACCCCTCGGATCGCCAGCACAGAACGCGACCCGATCCGTCCATGGGAGCACGACCCGATCCGCACCTATGCCACCACCTCACTCCGATCCGATCCCCTGCTACGTGGCAAAGTTCCTGACTTGTTCAACCACGAACTGGTCTTCAGCGATCCGCAATCCATGGATCCAGCGACACGTGTCCACAACTGTCACATTGACCATTTCTTCCTCATTGCTCGATCCGATCCGATATTCTCGGGATTTGCGCCACGTGTGACCGCGATCCGCCTGACAGAATCAGCTATAAATAGCCCAGAGGTTGGCATTTTTGGGGATCTTTTGACAGTATTGAGCACTGATTCCACCATTACTGTCATATCACTATTTCTTATCAGTTTTACTTCGAGATTACTGAGAGAAATCATAATTGTAAGAGTGAGTTTGAGAGAAATCATTGATTGTACTAGCATTCAAAGTATAATCGATAACATATAAAGTGGACGTAGGCTCGTTAACGCCGAACCACTATAAATTCTGTGTGTTTTCTGCTTTTTCTTCATTCTTCAGTTATAATTCTCTACGAATCAGAACAATTTGGGTGTTAGGTCCAAATTTTTATCTAACATTTTGGTGCTTTCACTTAGAATTCAATTCTCAGCCTACCGGATTGCTATTCTACTATTTGGATTTGAAAGTCCGAAGAAAACAGTCCCAAAACTTCACTGTTCAGATTTCTGAAGATTCCAGCGACTTCTGATATCATGGCTGGAAAGAAGTCTAAGGAAGTACGAGCTTCGCAAGCGAATGAGGCAGTTGAAGAAAGCGTACATGAACAGGTCGAGGAAGGCCTCCCGGATCACGGAGACGTGGACACGATCCGAGCGTGGCGTCACGAGCCGATCAGAAGGGGGCGCCGCGGTCCGAAACGTTGAGGGTGACACGATCCGAACTGCAGAAGGAGTCGTCACCCGATCCTGAGACAACGCCGCGAACCCTCCTCGTAATGCTACCACGATCCAACCCCAGGGGGTGCTACGAGGCACAAGTCCACCGCGATCCGAAATGATGACCAGACTACAACTCCACTTGGAAAGGAGGTTATAGCTCACACTTCCCGTCCCGGTACCTCTGCTCGACCTGGTTCAAGTTCTCTGCGCATAAGAGAAAATATTGATGATCAATATGACCCTTCTGCTCTCGTTACTGAGGGAGATCTTTCTCGCTTTTCTGAAATGTGGGAGAGGCTGTTTGATGAATTGGCTGCTCAAAGGCAGGAGAGCTCCGTGCTGCGACAGAACTTGACTGCTATGGATAGAAGGCTCAATGATCTTGCAAGGCAAAGGACGCCCCCAGTTCGTCCGCTGACCCCAGAGTACTCTTCTTCGTCAGAGGAATCGCCAAGACCTCCGCGGCGACCGTATGAGAGGCCAGAAAACATAGAGCAGCTTCGATTTGGAACCCTGTCATCGCGGGAAGAAGAGGTACTGGATGCAGGGCCCTCAAACCGTAATATGAATAATCGTGCCGCAACATCCAGAGCTCGAGGTGTGGACAACCCTGTTGAGAATAGACTACCTCAGCCCCTTCGCTGTACAAATGCTCATGGTAACAGGGGGCAGCAAAGCCCAATCCGTGCCCCAGATTTCGTGGCTGCCCCTGGAAGGGAGGTCAGAGAGTTCCACCGAGCAAGCAGCACTGATCCCGAGCCTCTTGCTGACCAGTGCAAATGTTGCAACTATGATCCATCAAATTCTAGCAGGTAGCCGTGGACAACGGAATGAAGATTGGAGAATTGACCGCAGTCACACCCCTTTCACTGATGACATTTTAGATGCGACGTTCCCGAGGCGCTTCAACATGCCGTAGATGAACCGTTACGCGGGCAGATCTGATCCCATCCAACATCTGATGAGGTACTCTTGGTCAATGACCGCTGCCGCATCTTCCGACGCTGTCAAGTGCAAAGCATTTCCTATATTCCTAGAGGATGTAGCGTTATTATGGTTTACTCGCTTACCAGCAAGATCAATTTCCAGCTTCAGGTAGTTGAGTGAAAGGTTTGTGGAACAGTTCCGCATCTATGCACAAAGGACGAAGAGTGTGATTGACTTGTTCCTTGTCAAGCAACGACCAGGCGAGAGTTTGCGGGTGTATTTAGACCGTTTCAACCTAGCAGCTACTGAAGTCAAAGATCCTCATGAGCCAACTGTTGTGGCAGCCCTGATTGATGGGGTAGATAAAGACACCGAATTTGGGAGATACCTGGCCGGCAAGCCACCTCATACTAGAGAGTTATTCTACGAAAAAGCTAACGTGCACTTACGCCGGGAGGAGTATATGCTAACCGGAAGGCAAAAATGGCAGATAAGGAGGAAATCCGGAGCAATGTCGCCATTAAGCAGATAGGAGATAGCCCGGGGAAGGTCGAAGTAAATGTCGGAAACCGAAACCAGGGTGGTCGCCAGTCAGGAAACAATGGTAATAACAGTAATGGCAATAAATGAAAGAGGAATCGAGGGAACGACTCCCAGAGAAGGACTCGTCCCAGGTCTTTTGAAAGTTATACGCCAATAAACGATACTTTGGAGAATATCTTCATGGATTCGTACAACGTCCTCCAAAATAAAAGGCCTCCTCCCAGAGAGTCGACGGAGAAAGAACGTGAGACGGGGAAGTTCTATCTCTTCCATCAGATTCACAGCCACTCAACAAATGAATGCCGTCACCTAAGAGATGTGGTCGAGAAGCTTCTCCGAGAAGGAAAATTGGATGAATACAGAGTGACACCCAGAGACAGGGGGCAAGCCGTACAGGCCCCAAATCAGAACCAGAATCAACCTGCTGTCAGGCCAGCTGCCCAGCAAAAGGGAAAGGACCTTGTTATCAATACCATAATCGGAGGGCTTTATCTTGCCGGGCACGGTTCCAAGGCATTGGATCAGTATGTCAATGCGGCTAAGCAGCACCTCGAGGTAGGAGAGTGTAGAAACCCTGAGGACAATGTCCCGGTAAAGCAACAAAAGATGATGTCCGACGACGTCGTTTTCCGCGAACGAGAAAGCATCGGAGTCCATGCTCCAACCGAAGATCCATTTGTAATCACAGTTCCTATTGGCCCGGCCACTGTTCATAAAGTTTTGGTGGATAACGGGAGTTCTATCAACATTCTTTTCAAAAAGACATTCGACCAGATGAATCTCGAGATAAAAGATTTGAAGCCTTGTGAGGGATGGATCCATGGATTTAATGGAGCATCCACCGCTCCAATGGGATATGTAGAGATACCAGTTACACTTGGGGAAGGAGAACGCCAGAGAGTGAGAATTCTTCCCTTCGTGGTTTTGGGTATTGAATCACCCTATAATGCCTTCTTGGGCCGACCGACCCTAGCTAAGTTCAGAGCCTGTATAGCCCCCTGGTGCTTGTTATTGAAGTTTCCTACAGAAGCTGGTGTTGGTATTGTCATAGGAGATCAAGTTGTCGCACGAGCATGTTATATTGCAGAGCTAAAGCTACTCCGCAACGGAGGAGACATAGAAAACAAGGGCGCTTCTCCCCCGGCAAGGGCGGAGACCTCATAGCAATTAAAGAGGATAACCGTAGGTGAGTCTCCCAGAGAGTTGCCCGAGGATATAGATCCCAGAGAGGACAAAGAACCTGGGGGCAGAATGGCGACTCCCAACAAGACAAATGTGGATGTACCGATCGATAATAGTGACCCAGAGAAGGTCCTTAAGATTGGATCCCAGTTAAATCCGAATTTAGCTAAAGAACTGACGGATTTCTTGAAAGATAACTTGGATGTATTTGCTTGGACCCACGCAGACATGTGTGGGATATCTCCATCAATCATGAGCCATTCATTAAGCATTAACCCTAAGCATCCTCCGGTAAAACAAAAAAGGCGAATGCTGGGCCCAGAGAGGTCCGCTGCCTTGAAAGAAGAAGTTGGAAAGCTAAAGAGTAATGGATTTATCAGAGACTCAACCTACCCAGACTGGATTTCAAATCCAGTTCTGGTAAAGAAGGCCAACGGGAAGTGGCGAACGTGTATCGATTTCTCGGATTTGAATAAAGCCTGCCCAAAAGACAGTTTTCCGTTACCCAGGATTGGTCAGTTGGTGGACTCAACGGCGGGTCATGAACTTCTCTCCTTTATGGATGCTTATTCAGGATATAACCAGATTCCAATGCATGTTCCAGACCAAGAACACACTAGCTTCATTACGGATCTGGGATTATACTGCTACGTGGTAATGCCCTTTGGCTTGAAGAACGCAGGCGCTACATATCAACGGTTAGTGAACAGAATGTTCTATAACCAGATTGGGAAAACAATGGAAGTATACGTCGACGACATGTTGGTTAAGTCCAGGCAATCCACCTATCACACTACAGACTTGGCAGAGATGTTTGGCATTCTTCGAAAGTACGGGATGAAACTCAACCCAACGAAATGTTCATTCGGGGTCGCCTCCGGAAAATTCTTGGGATTCATCGTCAGTTCTCGCGGGATTGAGATTAATCCAGACCAGATCGCAGCAATCAGAGGCATTCAGGAGCCTAGGAA
Organism: Allium sativum; assembly: GCA_030737875.1. Lineage (NCBI taxonomy): Eukaryota > Viridiplantae > Streptophyta > Magnoliopsida > Asparagales > Amaryllidaceae > Allium > Allium sativum. Next base: position 411,730,760 of record CM060913.1, on the reverse strand, counting down.
AATTAAAGATGTGCAAAGCCTTGCAGGGAAAGTAGCAGCACTAAGCAGATTCATCTCCAGGGCTACGGACAAATGCATCCCATTCTTCGAATTGATAAAGCGAGGAAAACGCCACTTCAAATGGACGCCTGACTGCATAGAAGCGTTTCAGAACCTGCTGAGTCACCTGGAGAAACCTCCGATATTATCTAAGCTGGTGGATCACGAGGACTTATTCGTGTACTTGGCAGTGTCGTCCCACGCGATTAGCTCAGCATTGGTGAGAGAAGAAGATAAAGTTCAAAGACCAGTGTATTACGTAAGCAAAAAATTGGCGGCAGCAGAGTGTAATTATCCAAGGATAGAAAAGTTGGCGTACAGTTTGCTGATTGCCTCTAGAAAGCTTCGACATTATTTTCAGGCTCATCCCATCACCGTGTACACTGATCATCCACTCAAGCAAGTTCTACAGAGACCAGAAGCGTCTGGAAGACTACTCAAATGGAACATTGAGTTGAGTCAATTTGATCTGAACTTTCAGCCCCGGCGGTCAATACGGGGGCAAGTGATAGCCGATTTCATAGCAGAGTTTACTGTCCCGGAGGAAGATATAGTGAACGAAGAAGTTGACCCCCCAAAGTTACTTCTTGATCCCAGTGCCTAGAGATTGTATACTGATGGCGCTAGGAATGACAAGAGTTCCGGTGCTGGAGTAGTGCTTGAAACTGCTGAGAAACGGCTAATATCCTATGCTATCCGAATGGAGTTTCACGCCACTAACAACGACTCCGAATATGAAGCCCTGATAGCCAGGCTAAGGATCGCAAAGGAGTTGGAAATCACAAAGCTGGACATATTTTGCGACTCCTAGTTAGTTGTAAACCAGGTCACTTGAAAATTCCAAGCCAAAAGCCCAAGATTGATTTTATACTTGGAGAAAGTGAAGGAGTTGCTGAACGGCTTCGATCACTACAGCATATCTCATATTCCGCGGTCAGAGAACCAACAGGCGGATAAGTTGGCAAAGATGGCTAGTTCCGACGATCCTGAAGAGACCGGGCTAGCCCCAGTTGAAGTACTTCGGTCTCCTAGTATAGATCAGATGGAAATTGATCCGGTACTAGAGACAGAACCAGAAAGGGAGTCATGGATGACCCCTCTAAAGAATTTCTTGATGAATGGAACGCTTCCGACCAAGAAGAGCGAGAGGCGTAAAGTAATTCGTAAAGCTTCCCGATACATCCTGCAAGGAGGAGTCCTTTACAGACAGCGATTTTCGATGCCCCTTCTCCGGTGTATAGCTCATGACGACATCAAGCGTGTACTGCAGGAGGTACATGAGGGTGAATGCGGTGATCACACTGGAGGGCAAACATTGGCAAAAAAGGTGTTGCGGCATGGTTATTTCTGGCCTACCATAAACAAAGATGCGGCGAAGTACGCACGACGGTGTGATGCATGCCAGAGATTTTCAAAGATACCTAGGACACCTCCTAGTCAGTTAAAAACGATGACAAGCCCATGGCCTTTCGCTATGTGGGGAATTGATATCATCGGAAGTCTCCCCATAGCTAAGGGCGGAGCGAAGTTCGCTATTGTAGCCGTAGACTACTTCACTAAGTGGGTCGAGGCTGAGCCACTGACTACAATCACAACCAAACGAGTGATCAACGTCATCATTAGGAACATCATCTGTTGATTTGGGATTCCAAAGATCGTTATAACTGACAATGGAACTTAGTTCGATAGCACTGAATTCAGGGACTTTTGCCAGAAATACCACATCGAGAAACGGTACACCTCTATGGCGCATCCGCAATCGAACGGACAGGTCGAAGCGGCGAATAAAGTGAGTAAGTCCATTCTAAAAAGAAGACTGAAGCGGGCCAGAGCCATGTGGGTTGACGAATTACCCTTTGCACTATGGGCCTACAGGACAACGTATAAATCGGCAACAGGCCATACCCCCTTCTTTCTTGCTTTTGGAGCAGAATCAGTCATCCCGGTTGAAATAAAAGTACCTTCTCACCGAGTGACTTATTACGATCCGATGACTAATAACGAATTGCTCCTTGAATCCCTGGATATGATCGAAGAGAAGAGGGACAAAGCAGAGTTGCGTGCCTTGAGATGCAAGCAACAGGTCGCCCGATACTACAACAAAAAGGTTCGAGCCCGAACATTTGAACCTGGAGACTTGGTTCTGAAGCGTATCTTTCCACCCCCAACTCATATGGGTGCGAAGTGGGAAGGACCGTACACCATTCTGTGCAAGCTTGATAATGGAACCTTCAAGCTAGCAACCGTAGATGGAAAGGAAATCCCCAGAGTGTGGAATGCCCAACATTTACGGCCGTATTTAACGTAAAAATGTTAGATCTGTTCTTTTGCTTTATTAAGGACCATGTACAAGGCACGACTTGCCTAGAATAGTCTGATTTCTTAAGAAAAAGATTATAAAGTGGATGTAGGTCATGATTCGACCGAACCACTATAAAAATATTGTGTGTCGTTTACCTTTATTGCACTATTATTTATCTGCCTATCTACTTTTATGGAAATTGCTGTGAACCATACAACGATCACAGGAACATATAATTATAGGTGCCTTCCATCTGAATGGAGTGCAATCAACAGTCAAAACTCTGAGGGTGCGATAAAGTAAATCATATCATTGATAGCGCTCTAACTCTCCAGAGCCGAGAGAAAGCATAACGGACATGAAGGCGATGTCCATGAGTCACGGCGGCGTACCATGATCAGAACCGCCTTGACAGAACTCTAACCTCGGCGACTGCCAGGAGAGTATAAAAGCGTCTCCGACTGAGCGCTGAGAAAGAGCTCTTACCCCGCTGAAGGATCGGGGAGCGACAGAACTGCTGAGCTCGAACTCTAACCTCGACGACTGCCAGGAGAGTATAAAAGCGTCTCCGACTGAGCGCTGAGAAAGAGCTCTTACCCCGCTGAAGGATCGGGGATCGACAGAACAGCTGAGCTCGCACTCTAACCTTGGCGACCGCCAGGAGAGTATAAAAGCATCTATGATTAAGCGCTGAGAAAGGTGCTGGAGACTCAGCGCCCCCAGAACTCTCTCCCCGCTGAAGAATCGGGGAGCAGAATGAAAACCAAGCTCGAACTCTAACCCGCTGAAGGATCGGGAGAGTATAAAGGCGCTAGAGACTTAGCGTCACGAGAATTTCTACCCCACTGAAGAATCGGGGAGCAAACAGGCATGATAACATATGCCGCTAAAGGGCTCCTATCCCGTTACACGACTGGGAACAAGAATGAAAAATGGAGCCCGAACCCCTCATCTCCGGGAATGGGGGCGGCACACACATGAATCTAATCAATCCCCAATAAACCCTGGCCAGGCACCATATTAATGGTTTATTGGGGACACACCCATAAACATATATGCACGTAGAAGTGTAGTGCAGAAATTAAAAAAAAAGTTTTATTGTTAGAATGATTCATGATTTGAGTATTTGTATTCGTGACTAAGCATGATAAACTTGCAGGAACATAGCAGTGTAAAAAGAAATAAACTTTCATTCATAAGCTGCAAACCTACAAGATAAAGAGGAACCTAAACAAAAGTGAGGGCCATTCTCACAATTACATTTCATAGCCAGTGGAAAGCCTAAAAAATCCTAAGGACAAAATATGGACTGATATCTGCCGCCTACTTATGTTGGGGGGAGGGGACTATGTAGACTTCTTGCTCTTTTTCTGCTTCCCCGATGCCTCCTTGTCAACATCCGGACGACCACCTTTTTTCTCTTCCTCTTATCAACGAGAGGCTCCGGTGAAGAACTAGAGGACTAAGAGGCTAGTTGCGAAGTTATCGATCGAGAGGAAAATCTTACGACCAACCCAGTTTTGGGGTCGATCTCAGAGATAGGGGGCACATATACTGGATCCTGTCTCCCTTTCATAAGGAGCAACTGCTCCTCCCCTTCGGCCTGTTGTTCAGCTAAGATTTCCTCATCACCGCCTCTGCTCTCTTTGGTAAAGGCGACCTCCTCTTCATCACCGTCGTGGCGCCCGTCCATGTCTCTCAAAGCCTCGATAGTTTCAGCATCCAGGGGGACATCAGCACCAATGCCTGGCAGGATGTCAATCTTCTCTGCCCCTACCTTCTTTTCGGCATCCTTATCAATCGGCCCGCTACCTGTATCATGAGAAGCAAATGTTATTTTGGGAGAGAATGCGGTTTGCTTAGTTGACTGTCCGACAAAGCGACGACAAGTGACAATTGCTTTGGCAAGTTGCGGAGAAAATATAGAGATACCTTCCGTCGATCCTCCATCCAAGCCAGTAGCAGAACCCCCGGCAGCTGGGGGAGTTGGACCCAGAGGAATCAATGGATAATCTGGATTGTATTCCTCGATTTCGGAAGCCTTGGGCTCTACGGCTGAGCTCAGGCCTTCTCCCATTTTCTCTTTGCCCTTCGCCTGAGTTTTCTCCTTTTCTATTTCTTCTTGGAGCAGGCGTCTGCCTTTCTCTAAATCCTCAGGCTCATCTGAGTAGTTTCTCGTTCCCCAACTGGAGCGGTTGTTTCCTCAGAAACAGGGAAAAATGGCTCCTCTTCGAAGTCTCCCTGTGTGTATACATCATCAGGCAAAGGAATTTTGCTCAGCTCTTTAAATAGCTGCTCTTATGTTAAATCAACGGGAGCAGCAGGTTCAACCGGAAGAGAGGCCCTTGAGGGGAAACCCCCCAGAGAAACTGGGATTTCCTTAGACTTATCACCACGGGCCTCATCTCCTCTATATATGTTTAGGTCTTCGTCATCCTGAATGACTATCGGCGAAGGACTCTCACGAAATTTAATTGTTTCTGCTGCCCGTGACGTTCCTTCTCCCTCTGTCGGGGGCACGTATTTGTAGGGTTTGCCGCCAGCACCAAGTCCAAACCTTATATCCAGAAGGCGGTGCTTGTGAAGGTTCTCGTCAGTAATGCACTTCTTGATCTTTAGAAAATCAAATTTGCTTTGTAGAAGAAGAGACAGTCGATTATTGTATGACGAGCCTTCCGTCTTGGGAAAGGCGTGGTCTTCTTAGAGAAAAAAAAAGAGGGGCATGTTAATGCTTCGATTTCTTAAACAAGTTATTCAGTAAAAAGTTTAAAGTTTACTTGATTTAAGCCATCTTCTTGAACACTCAGTCTGTCTCTTTATATAGAACCAATCGGTCTTGGGATCCCCTATGTTGCTGTGTCCGTCAGACAGAACCTTCCTGTTTGCTACCGATTCGAAGAAAGAGAAATTTGGGGTTGCCGAGGAGCGATGCTTGAAAAGGTAAAAGAATTTCAAATCTTTAAATGTGAGCTTGGTATGCAGGATTTCCGCGTATGCGATATATAGAGTGTATAAAGCTGCGTAGGCATTGGGATGAAGCTGCATTGGAGCAATACCCAATCGTTTTAGGGTCTCAATGATGATTGGAGGAAACGGAGGAATAGCTCCTACCCAGCACATGAGTCGGCTAACTGTCATATAACCCTCCGGAGCCAAATGAGGTTTATCTTCGCTGCCGGGTGTCCTCACATCATCCCAGGGGATCTCATGTCTCAAGCAAATTCTTTTAAGCTTTATGTCATCAAGTTTGGAAGCTAAAGAGTCTGTGAATTTCTCTATTTCTATTGCACCAGGAACTTCGTCAGGAGCTCGGCTGTCTACCTCTGACTCTTCATCAAGCGAGGTACTCTCAGACGGATTCGATTCTGTTTCTGCCTCATATTCGGATCCAGAATCCGCACCCTCTGGATTAGTTGGAAGAATCTCGGGGTTGAGATGCTCATACACCTCGGGATCCGTCTCTGTGTCAGATCTTGAAGGGGAACGATTACCCGACATTACTGTTTAGGCGAGAAAGCATGAGAAATACGAATATAATTACCCGTCCCCCCTGTGTGTGTGAGTGCAAGTGTGTGCCTATGCATGTCTTAAAGAAAAAGCATAAAGGTTATCAAAATCATCGAAGTATTGGTTCGATTTCATCTCAAAGGCTCTAACCTAACTGTCCATTGATGTACTGGAATTTAGTCGCACTGCTTATTTTTAAGTTCATTGGATCGTTCACTCTTTGGCTCGGGATACCCTTTCGTATCGCGGGTCAGGGTTCGGATCGCGCTACATGGTCAGTTTGCGATGAAGGGCTCGGTTCGTGGAAAGGTACTAGTTCAAGGAAGGGCCACGAATCGCGCAACGCTTCAATTCATGGTCCATATCCAAACGGATCGTGGTAACCCTCTGGCGATCCATGACTCACAACCCTAACCACGATCCGCAACTTTGCTCTTCCCCCGATCCGCCACCTCACCATTTCCACGATCCGCTCCCTCACCATTTCCACGATCCGATCTGCTCCCTTGCCACTTCCACGACCTAGTGCCTCGCCATCCACACTTCATCGTTATCTCCTCGCACACGAAACGACCATCCCTTTTCCTTCATTCATCTTCTCCTTCCTCCCTTCTTCTCTATCGCTGAGTTTGAGCGACTAACACTCATGGTTCCACGCCCGCCTCCAAAACCTCAAAAACTACAAAGTCCCGCTGTACTTATGATAAACGAGGGCGGAAATGACATGAAAACATTTTCGTCATGATTACCTTTTTAAAATTAGAGGATAGGTAGATTTCCGGAGATTTGAAGAATTAGGGTTTCCTGGCGGCGCGATGCAGAAAGAGGAAGAAAGGGTAAAAGTGAAGAGGGTCGGGTTTATATAGGAAAAACCCCGACCGTTAGTATTCCCGCTTTTGTCTTATGTGAGCTGTGGGCTTCAGTGGATCGCAGATGCAGGCCCATCGGGCCCAACATAGAAGAAAAGGCCGATCCCTGACTTGGCTCGCTACGATGGATGGCCCACCATACTTAAAGCCCACCACGTTCCGCATAGAAGCCCGTAGCGCTTCGCGAATGATCCCAAAGGTTCACCAAAGATCGGGAGGACAGCTCGCTCCGTGGATCGTAGAGATCCCGTGCGATCCGAACCATCAGCCAATGCAACGAGGTGAAGAAATTCAGAAATTTACTTGGTGAATTCAACGACGAAGTCTCCAAAAAATCCCAGAAAAGAATTGTTTAATGAACGAAGAATGATCGAAGACTATATTTATACCTATCAAAAGATATGACTTTTCCGAGGTAGCAAGACTTTTTCAGATAGGCACGACCATTAAATGGCATCACTTCGCGAAAAGATATCTCTGCGACTTCGAAGCATGTTCCATCAATGAAACATAATTCGAGGGGGCAAAATGTTGGCTAGCTTTTTGACCAAGCCACCAAGGTTCACACACAAGAAGAGAGGATGAAGCTTTGTTCCTCTAGTTCATGAAAGGCCAGATCGCACCAGTGGATCGCACCAGGGGATCGCACACACTGATCGCACCCCTCGGATCGCCAGCACAGAACGCGACCTGATCCGTCCATGGGAGCATGACCCGATCCACACCTATGCCACCACCTCACTCCGATCCGATCCCCGGCTACGTGGCGAAGTTCCTGAATTGTTCAACCACGAACTGGTCTTCAGCGATCCGCAATCCATGGATCCAGCGACACGTGTCCACAACTATTACATTGACAATTTCTTCCTCATTGCTCGATCCGATCCGATATTCTCGGGATTTGCGCCACATGTGACCGCGATCCGCCTGACAGAATCAGCTATAAATAGCCTAGAGGTTGGCATTTTTCGGGATCTTTTGACAGTATTGAGCACTGATTCCACCATTACTGTCATACCACTATTTCTTATCAGTTTTACTTTGAGATTACTGAGAGAAATCATAATTGTAAGAGTGAGTTTGAGCGAAATCATTGATTGTACTAGCATTCAAAGTATAATCGATAACATATAAAGTGGACGTAGGCTCGTTAACGCCGAACCACTATAAATTCTGTGTGTTTTCTGCTTTTTCTTCATTCTTCAGTTGTAATTCTCTACAAATCAGAACAATTTGGGTGTTAGGTCTAAATTTTGATCTAACACCGATATTATTATATTTTTGGGATCGTGGCACCACGCTCGATACGACCGTATTCTTATTTTTGTCCGTAGTGGCTCAGATATGAACGTAATTTTTACGGGAGGCAGTACACATGAACTTTAAACCATAAAACATATATTTGTTTAAACAAGCTTCTGGGTGAAGACAAGCATGAACAGAAAAAAAGGGGCATATGCAAAACATAAACTAAAAACACATTCTATTATTTCAATGCAAGGTACAAACATTACGTGTACTATTAAATGACGCCCATCCCTTAGCAAGGCAGACCAAAATCTAAAAAAAAATATTTTGCGTCATCTACCTGTCCTTTTCAACGCAACCATATGCAAAATGTATAAGGACATGCCTACCCCTTAAAACAATCATAATTCAATGAATCACACATGCTAGCCTATGCTTGTGTTGAGAACGTATAGCACCTACTGTGCATGTCAAATCTCCATTCACCAGTTTCTTCAGATTGATGGGTGTACCTACACTGAAATAACACTCCCCTCTGCATACCTATGGTGCAAACTAACCTCATCAATGACAAGAAGACTCATGCGCAGGGCTATTGGAAAGGAAAATTCATGCTAAAACTATTCATTCCTGTCGTACACCCTATAAACTAAAATCACAAATGACATCACTGATATGAAAACTCGTAGCACCCATATGTATCACAGACCTACCCTAATGCCTAACTGACTACGTGTGTGGATGCCAAACAATTTACTTGATGGCCAAACAATTTACGTGCTCTCCAAACTTTCTTAGCTATAGATAGGCACGCACAGTTGGGTTTTCTTTTATCATTTGGAAACGAAATGTTATAGACCGATAATAAACCTCACAAAAATCATTTTTATTTTTACTCTTCCACCTTTTCGTTTTTGGCCAAACTGTTCTTTGGGAAGGTCATGTGAACAGCGCGGTTCGCTAGTGGAAGCAGGCGGTGGATGGTGCAGTCAAGTTTGTTTCTCAACGCAGTGGAGAGTTTAAGGTAACGTGAAGGATCTCGGGAAAAAGAAAAAAAATAGAAAAGAAAAGAGAGGAGGAGTATTGACGAGGGGCAGTTATCCAATGAAGTGCAGATGCGAAAATAATGAAAGGAGCAGTGGGTTCATATATTTCATTGGGAGGGGAACACTGGAATGTAGAAGATAACGGACATGGGCTGTTGCAGTCTTTCTAGGCTTTGGGCCTACGGTGGAAAAAAAAGATAAATGAGCAAAACGAAACGAGGAATGAGTTAAAGGTGCGGTAGAGAGGAAGGGTAACCAAAATGGCTTTCGTTGGTTATGTTGAAATTGTTCAAAATGAAGGACAACTTGTAAAAAGGAGTGGCAGGAGTGTGTACTATGTAGTAATGAAAAAGAAAAATAGAAAAGAGAGGGGACGTGGTGCTCTAGGAAGGGGCGCATGTGCATGAAGGGTTAAATGGTGATGGTTTTTGCCATGGAAAGGGAAAAAAAGAAAGAAAGAAAAAAGAAAAAAGAAAAGAAAAGAAGAAGGAACGTGATGGTATGAAATGGGAAGAAGTTTGGAAGCTTTCACGTGGAAGAAGTTGCGTTCAAGAGTTTCAAGTAATAAGAGAAGCAAGAAAGTCATGGAGGAAGACAAGTTCGGCAACGGATGAAGTATAGAAAGATGCAAGCTCTTGAACTTGGTACCAGTATTGAGTTGATGGTCCAGTTCCGGTGATGTGGAGATGTTTGAACGCCAAAAGCAAGTTAAGGCGTGAATCAACATGAAGGAGCCGAATTTGTGGATCTCAAATTTGAGGAAACAGCTTGTTGAACAGGAACCGATGATGACGTGGATTACGGTAATTAACTTCATGATAATTATTTTTATTAAAAATCAAAGTTATGTTAATTTTATTTAAAATGTTATAACATCAATAAATTGTCGTATACGAACAAAATTAGGCAAAACCGAATACGATGGAAGTGCAGTGCAGAGTGCTACACTGCCGTGCTGATTTGGAAAAGACTGGAAGCTACCGAATTTTCATTTAATTTTAAACGCTGTTTAAAATTAAATAACATGCGAATCGAGCAAATAAAACAAAGGTGAGTTAATTCTCACACATTTCTGAAATACTAGGATGTGCTAAATTCGTATAATTAATTTTAATTGGTTGATTGGATGATTTGGATACCTATGGTTGCTTTAATGATTGACGTTAATTATATTATCGTCGTTAAAATATTTCTATGTACTGATATGAAATATTATAATGATCTGTGATGCAGGGAAGAACAGGTAGGAGGAATCAAACCGGTTCCTCAAATATTTAATATACTGTTATTTCATATGAACTGTTTAAACCCGTTAACTTTAAACCTTGTTGGTTGTTGATTGTGGTTAAGCTTTGAATCAATATATAGTATTGATTTCAAAATAAATAGCAGATGGCCAAATATACACCGTTTTATAAAGATCGATTCACCGTCAGGTGAATCGCTAGAAATGAAGTTATGTGATTTGTTTTACAACTGAATATATTTTTTAAATATATTAATTTAAATAAAGTTTCTAAAAAGGAATAAATCAATCACATATATATATTAATTTGTTTTAATCACAAATCGTCGTTTTGATTTAACCAAAATCTACTGTGCGCGGAGCACGTGCTTATATAAGTAATTATTTAACGACTTTATTAGCTAATTCAAGTGGCTAGATTTGATGTAACAATTAGAATGGGTTTATATTGATATTGATCAAAGTAAATAAAATTATTTAGATTAATTAATTATTAATTAATTTAAATGGCAAGATCAATAACGATTGACTAACAGGTTAGTCATGTTTGAGTTGAACAAGTCAACGGCGTTAACTAAAACTGTTTATTGAATTAGTTCATAAATCTAAAGGGGGTGGTTAAAGGTTAAGTAATCCAGTTTTTATTGAAACTTGATTATTAGTCATTTAAATAATGATCGAAGTGTTAATTTGGAATGTAAAATATGTTAAGGAAAATTTTGAAGATTAAAGCTATGTTTATAGAAAATAAAGCAATTTAAATATTTATAATGAGATATCGAAGTTTTAACTCATATTCTTACTGGAATATCTTGGATTCTAGGAATCTAAGTTAGGTGAAGTTCTAAAACCCAGTTTGAATCAGAGTAGTTAAACGAACTAAATTATAAAGATGCCATATAGAATTGCCATTTTTAAAGAAGAGATGATATTCCATTAAGATAGAATTATAATGGGATTTGTCGTATTGGAAATGAGTGTTGGGTTTTGTATTACAACTGATATCTATCTTATGACAAGAACGTTGTTGGTCAAGGTCTGAGAGGTAATTAAAATACCCCAACTTGAACAACTTCAGGACTATCAAAGGATGATGTTAGTCGTAATGGTGAAAGTGTTAGAATAAAATATTTTGGGAGAAACAAAAGTGTAATGTTACTTGAAGGATTTAGAAATATGTATAACGAGATTTCGAAATAAAAGGAAATAAAAAGGGGCTTGATGGTATGAAATGATTCGTGGAATTATAGCGATATTTTCAAAGTTATGGAATGAGATTTAAAGGGGTTCATGTTAAAAGGAATGAGTGGTGATTTTGGTAATTCAAATAACGAAGCCAAAGAAGGGGTCATGATGGTTGTTGCACGAAGGATAAACCGAATCGATAAGATAATAAGAAATGTTATAGCAATATTTTGAAATGTTAGTTGAAGGTTAAACTGGGTATGATTTAAAATATTTTCTAGGTATATAAGTAAAAGGATTTGCGAACATCAATATATTTGAACCAATATATTATTTTTGGGTATTTTAACTGATATAGTGTTTTCAAATGGCCAAGTGATGTTGTGTATAAACCAATGGGCTTGTTTGTTTTATGGTCGTTTATTTTGATAGTTAAATAACCGACCATCAAAATTTGGCCCAACGTTGTTGGTACGGAAAGACCGGGATCGAATTTTTATTCAAAAACCATTCCGACCAATAAATACGAATACATCAAAGGAGCTGATCGAGATGGAGCAATTGAAGACCGTAGATCTTCATGAAGCGGAAGAGTTACTTACAATCTCTTGCTGATCCCTAGAGATATACTGTGATTCTGTCGTGATTGGAATCTATGGGTTGCAAGGACTTCTCGATGCTGATCCATGGGGTGATTCCTGTATTGGATGCAGTAGGTAGGTGCCTTCGATTCATCCTGTACCTGGATGACGTATATGAATGATGTGAATGGTGGCCAGATGTTTCAAAAGTCGATTATAGCCTCAAGCCTCATCAACCGGGAAATGACAAAAATCGGGCAGGCAGCATGGCTATGTGGGTCGCACCCATTAGGGTGTATTGTCAAAATCTAGAGAATACTCATATTTGTTACTTCTTTTCATTGTTGTATCTCCCGGGGATTACGGTGGTCGCGCGACAAAAAGCCGTAAGGTGACAATATACTCGATACACTCAAGAGAAATGAGTGGTCGGTCATGTGTGGGTCGGGTTGCAAGACGTTCTTGTTGAAACCAGTGTATTCGTCTCTAGAGATACACTATCGGCAGGTGGTCCCATACCTTGTCATAGTTGGAAATCCAATCTCCAATAAGCGCCCGCGTTTTTGATTGTATACTATATATGTGGGGCGTGAGATGCAAGCGTTCTGCTAGATTCTATTTATTTGTATTTAGACACTATTATAATATCAGAAGAAGATATTGATTTCAAAACGATTTGGGTTACAGTAAGGTAAAAAACGTCCGTTTTTATGTGTTGACTGGTATTTCTATTATCCTTTTATTTCAAAAGGATTTCAAAGTTAAACAAGTTGGTTGTTGTATGAATTTATCACTGAAAGTATTTCAGACTGATCTGGGTGAATTTTGCTTTGCTTCAAATGTGCTCGGGTCAGACCGAGTATATTATCAGGTTAGGTATCGCTTGGAGCTTCAGAAAAGGAGTTGAAGTCGAGACGTATTCCATATATATACTGGTACTAGTTTATTTCCGCTGTGTGTTGTATTGATCTGAATGTATACTCTGATGTTGAAATATACAGTTCTTATATAAAATATTATTGATTATTATACTTTGTCCATTCCGCTGTGAGACTCTGATCTTCTTATTCTTCTATTCTAATATTTCTTTCTTTCTTCTCTCACCCTCTAACTTCTTTCTATTAGCTTTGTGGGTTTTTGATACTGGAGTTTGGACACGGGTCGTGTTAGTGTCTGGATTCGAGTGTCAGAAATTCACGGGTCGCTACAATAATTCAATATAAACCATTTTAAACTGCATGTTCACATTATATTGCAAACACGACATTTTCCAACCATTTAGAAATTAAAATATTATTTATTTAAATAACATATTCAAAATAAAATCATAAAATTCAAATATTTAAATCCAAACCAATATTTTAAATAATAAAATAAATTAAATAATTACCAGAAAAATACGAGTCGTTACATTCCTTCCCCCTTAAAAGAATTTCGTCCCCGAAATCGCTAAGGTAGAAAAAATGTTGTAAACCCATTTCTTTGACAAAAATATTTAATTTGAACTTGGCTTTATTTTCAAATCTAGCCCAATCGAGTTTAAATCCAATTTATTTCAAATAACGAAAATTTCCCAAAAATCTCAAAAAAATTCCAACACCTTAAATTTTGGAAAAATTTCGGCAGAGTCTCCCCTACACGGAGGGACATCTGCAATATTGCAGGTTCAAGAAATATTTATACATCGACCAACATGATCGAAAAAATCCAAAATCCAAACTCAAAACCCAAATAAAAACCAAAATTTTATATTTTGCATAGGCGTACCTTTTTGTGAGCGCTATTATTCGATAAGCGATAAATATATTCATGCTTACTCGATTACTATGCCAAACTGGATTCAATTTACTTCAGAAGTCACTTGGATTAACTCTGTACATGTTCTCAACTTCAATGAAATTCATTAGCCTTTAAAACAATGTCAGTCAGATCGAAATATCCATATCATCCAGTTCCAAACAATTGAAAATAATCATACCACTTTATTTAATTCTGATGGATTTAATTATAATCGAGTCTCAGTAATCCATTTATTTATTCTATATTGGTTTTGAATCAACTGTTGGCGAATTCTATACAAACCATTCAATATATAACAAGCAACCAAGGCCTAACAATTCGACCAAATCATTTTGATTCACACAAATATTTCTCTTTTGCTTTCACTTTGGTTTCACATCAATTAATTTATATTGGATTAATCTCCATCAAATTATCATTTATTCGATTTCACAAGTGAAATCTCTTTTTATTATATTTATCTATTCTAGTTCAATAGTCCAATTTGAATTCTTATTCAAGTTATTCAAACAAATCCATATTATAATCATTTGAGAAAAATATATTTATATAAAAATATAATCCGAGCAAAACTATACAAAAATAATTTTATACTAAATTACAAATACATGCTCTTATGTATACACTCAAACTCAATGTAGGGTATTACTAACCCCATCTCTATCGAGTTACGCCACAGAGCCAAGGTTATCACTAAACCAATAGCTCTGATACCAACTGTAAAAGCCCGGAAAAATCCGACGCTCGAATTTTCAACAATAATACATAATCCCGTATTACTTGTCAAAAATCCAAGTATCGAACCCCAGACTGTTAATAGAAAGAAGTTAGAGGATGAGAAATGGAAAAAAAGAAATTTAGAATAGGAGAAAGAAGAAGAACACATCAGAATCTCACAGCGGAATGAATAAATATAATATAACAAATCTCTTTATAAAAGAACTGTGTATATACATACCATTTATCAGAGTACAACATACATCAATCATAGCGGAGATAAACTTTGTACATCTAACGGTGAAGCCTCTTGCTTCCAGCTCCTGAAACTCCAAGCGAAACCTAACCTGGAAATATACTCGGTCTGACCCGAGAACATTTGATTTAAAACAAAATTCACTGGGTCAGTCTGGAATACTTTCAGTGATAAATTCATAGAACACACAACTTGAATAACTTTGAAAAATCCTTTTTGAAATAAAAGGATAATAGTAAGACCAGCCCACACATAAACATGGACGGTTTTTACTTTACTATAACCCAAACCATTTTTGAAATCAATATCTTTTCTGATATTATAATAATGTCTATCAAATCACAAATAAATAATAATCTAGCAGAACGCTTGCATCTCACGCTCTACATATATAGTATACAAACAAAATCACAGGCACTTATTGAAGATTGGATTCCAACTATGACAAGGTATGAGATCACCTGCCGATCATGTATCTCTAGAGGCAAATGCACCGGGTTCAGCAAGAACGTCTTGCAACCCGACCCACACATGACCGACCACTCATTTCGCTTGAGTCTATCAAATGTATATTACCAATGGTTGGGCTCAAACCACCGTTTCCCGAAAAGGGACAACATCGAATATAGATTAAAGAAGCAAATGGAATTTCTCTAAATAGGTGATTATACACCCTAATGGGAGCGACCCACATAGCCATGCTGCCTGCCCGATTTTTGTCATTTCCCGCTTGATGAGGCTTGAGGCTACGCTTTATCATCACATCATATTCACTTCGAATGCCACATTGTCATATCCATTAAAAATCACTAACTGACATCTATACAATACATTATGTGTTAGCTAAAGAAGTTTCCTTCTCTGCTTCCACTCTTGGTACGGCTGAAGAAATCAATGTACGTGACCTTTCTGGAAATACTCTGTCAGACATTCATCGGTACAAGTCATCCAGGAATAGGATGAACCGAGGGTACTCTCTCACTGCATCCTGTATAGGAGTCACCCCAAGGATCAGTAGCGAGAAGTCCTTGCAAATCCGAATATTTCAATCACGACAGAATCACAAGTCATCATAACTCTGGTAGCTAGCCAGAGGAATTTAACGAGTAGTTCTTCTGCTCATGAAGATCAACGGTCTTCAATGTTCCATCTCGACCATCTTCGGATATCTTCAAGATTACGTATTTGCTGGTCGGAATGGTTTCCGAATACAAATTCGATCCCGGTCTTTCCGTACCAACAATTGATAAAAGACCAGATTTTGATAGTTGGTTGTTTAACCATCAAATCATAGCAGTGCATCTAAGTAGACTGGCAGTTCAGGTCCTTATTTAATATATTTCATTAACTCTATTTTCTTGATTCTTGTAATCGATCCCATGAATTAAATCTTATCAAAATTCTTCTGGTTTCATTACTTGAAAACATTACTCAATGCTCCTTTACCAACTTCTCTTTTGATTTCCTTTGTATGGAAATATTACCATATTTTATAAATCATCTTTTATTTCCCTTTGTCGTGGAACATCGTACAATTATCTCAAAATCCCTTTTCAATTCATCTTTGATTGTTATAGTTCTATAATTCCACTTTCCCTTTTCCTTTACCATTTGGCATATCATTATATTTTCATTTAATCAACGACAAATATTTAATTACCAAAATCTCTTTCTTATTATGATTAAACCACTTCACTTAATCTCGTTCCCATGTGGATGCTTGTTTTTAAAATCATTGTTTTGGGTAAAACCCCTTTTTCATACTTGTTTATATGATTTGCATTAAACTCCAAATCTTTACCATACTAATTCATTTCTAGCTTTATCTCGTTTCAGAAAAGAATTCCAATTGAAACGTACTTGCTTTGGTTATAATTAATTAAAAGTAATTATATTTCCACTTAACTGAATCTAGCATAGTTAAATCCATTTAAAAGGTTATTTTAAATAAATGATAAATTTCATTGATCACGAACAACTTGATGATCACCTCTCTATCCATTACAAACAATATCATCTCTCGATAATAGCGAAGCCGTTCAAGTTGGGGTATTCTAATTACCTCTCATACCTTGATGGACAACGTTCTTATCTCAAGATAGATAAAAGCTTGTAATTTAAAACCAGTATTAAACTATCTCAATAATCCAATATATTATCCCCATATCCATTTATTATGGTTTAATAAACCATTTTCTTTCATTTGAAAACCCGCTTTTCATGTTAATTCCGTTTCCCTCATCGAGTAAACTTTCCAATCTTAATCACCACTCGAATTCCATATGATCTTTATAACCCATATCTTACATTGGTAGTTTCGTTCTAATATCTTTACTTACGTTATTCAACTATCCAATATCCTTTCCACTAATCCATTTAACCATCCTATTCATAATCGCCTCCATTTTAACTTGTTAAAAATCTTGTCGAAATCTCCTTAATCACTTATAAACCACTTTTACCAATTTCATCTGTAAGCTCGAATCAAAAATCCTTTTATAAAGGTTATTCGATAATACTTAACTTTTAAAAATAAATAAATAAATCAATAATCACTTAAAATTTATAGTTAATCAAGGATTAACTAGCGTCTAGAAACATTCGTTAACGAATATTTCGAAAAACCCTCGAGTTGGTTAATTTAAATCAAATTAATCCAATCGTCAAGTTTCAAATTAAAATGGTTGATTTTCGCTAACTGTACGTATCAGTTGACCATTAACTGATTTATGTTATCATTTCTTCCTTAAATTAATTAAATAACTTAATTAATTACATCAGTTAATCGTTTTATAAAAACTATTATTCCCTTTCACTAACCGGTAGGTTAGTTTCTGACTGCAATCCATAGAATCCTTATTATAAAATACTATTAATCTCTATTTAAAACATGATTATAAACATATAATGATAATTATAAACTTCTTTTCATTTTTATAAATAAAATGAACTCAACACTTTAATTCAGTTATAAAATAAATTTTATAACTTAAAACTACATCATTTCGCCTGACGGCAAAACGATGTCTTGAAAACAATAGATTATAGGCCCTCACTGCCAATCACTTAATCAGTATAGTCGATTGATTAAAAAAATCACATCAACGAACACATCCATTCAAACATTATCATTCAAATTGGTTTTGATGTCAATTTGGGTTTAATCAGTTCATGTGTACACAATATAAAAATAAACAACACACATGATATTTTGAGGAATCCGGTCGGATCCCTCCAACCTGTCCAGATTGTTATACATGATAGCATATAATTTTTAAATAAATTAACAACGATAATCTAATTAACAACAACCATCAAATCAACCATAAGCAACCAATGCAGATAATCAACCAATATATATATTTTTAATAATATTTTATTTATGTGGATTTATCACATCAGAGCAGTCCAGAAAAGTGTGAGAATTAACTCACCAATTATTTCGGCTGACGGTTAATGCGTTTGTTTCATATAATTTTAAACGGACGTTTGAAATCACATGAAATTCAACCTATCTCTTTTTGTAACCCAACCAGTGTGTACGCGTAATGCTCGTCGCCACGATCTCAACGGATCCAGTTTCGCTTTAATTAGTGATTAGCCACGTCAGATTAGTAAATTCGCGTCTTCTCCCTTCGTTGTTACTTGAGACCCGATACCCTGCTTTACCCACAAACCTCATCTCCTTCCTTCCATCATCGGCGCCGCCACCGTGCACTTGGGACCTCGTCGCCATTCCCAATCGCTCCGCCTCAGTCTCCCCTGTCACCTCCCCAACCAGCCACCTCCCCAGCGCCTCCACATCGCCAGAAATGCCTCACGACCGGAATCAATTTAATCCCCAAATTCTCCGTCCACAACCCACCGGAGACCGCCACACCACCTTCGATCTGACCGCAATCCAACCCTCTACTGTTGACCATCAACCACCTCCACTGAAACGCCTCCCATCGCCGCAAAAATGGTGAAACCCAATTCCAGCTTTCGAAAATAGCCCCCCCCCCTCCGTTCATCTCTCAAATTCTACGAACACCGACCACCAGAGACAACCACCCCAGTGCCGAACAGAAGCCTTGCTCCTCCTCTTCGATTCACCCCAGGTCCGGACGTCTAAAATTGGATCAATTTCTCCAATTTCAGAAAAGAACGAAACTGATTTCTTGCGGTTTACGGCGATTTCCGTCCATCACAGTGCTCCGTTCGCCCTCAAATTTGAGGTAGATATCGAGCAGATCTACCACTTTGCTTCAGATCGCCATAGCAAATTCTTGACGGATTAAAAGAAATAATTAATTTTGTAACCGGGGTGTTTTCTGGAAAATGGCTAACGGAAATTTGGAGATGGATTGCTTTTCTGGTTTGTAGGTGCTTATATAGTGTGGTAATAATATAATTTAAGTTGATGTGACCAGTGACAATGACCAACGATTTTTATTTCGTGTCCGCAATTTCAAACACCGTTTATTCGCTCCTGCGCTCACATACAAACTTCGTTCACAACGAACCTGGACATCATAGTATAATTTGACGTTACGGTCCTAATGAAACTTGTTTCGTCGAATTCTGTGTCCGTTTGCTCAAACAACGTTCGTTTATATCTAAGTGGTCGTTTTTATATGCTTTTTATTTTGCCATGCTCACAGAATAACCCCGATTTGCGTGCAACTTGAAAATCTAGCAATAATTTGCTGTTGCGGTCTCAATAAAATTTGTTTCGTCAAAAACAAAGGTCGTTTGAATAAAGTCTGTTTTAAACGGTCCAATTTACATTAAAATAAATCAGTTTTAAAATACTTCAGTATAATATTATTAAAATATTGCAATTAGCCATACCCGACCAGAATTCGATATAGATTCAAGATAAAATAACTTGGGTTGAAAACCAAGTCAGTTCGATATTTAAAATATTTAAAAACCCTTAAATTTATAAAATACATAAATATAATTTATAAAGGAAATTCCATAGCAACCTTTTCAAATTTTGATTTGGACATAAAATAAAATCTACACTATGAAAATTCGATTTTTCTCTTTCATTGGAAAGATATCGTCAAATAGATTCCAGCGTTTATTGTTTCAAGAAAATCCGACTTATTTTGAATCCTGCACGGCCATTTAAAGTTCAAAACGCCATATTACGAACTGTCGCGCCGCTGCAGCTCAATTTATAATTAAATCATAAATTATGCGTTCTGGCGTCGTTTAATAAACGAACGTATTAATATAATTCAATATAAACTAATATAAAACCATTTTAATCTGCCTGTTCACATTATATTGCAAACACGACATTTTCCAACCGTTTGGAAATTAAAATATTATTTATTTAAATAACATATTCAAAATAAAATCATAAAATTCAAATACTTAAATCCAAACCAATATTTTAAATAATAAAATAAATTAAATAATTACCAGAAAAATACGGGTCGTTACAACAACAACACATTGGTACCATGTAGATCGCCTCTACGTCGTTCACGTGACCCAAAGTCCAACATAATTTTCACCATCCCACCATAGAATCTTCCCTTCATACAAAGTTACAAACGCATGGTAGAAAAAAACCCTTTTCCGCACCCATATCTGAACAGTAATCCATCCTCCTCGCCGTCAACAACACAACCCTCCTATACTCATCGTTTCAAACTCTCAGGCATCTAGGCCTAAACATGGAACAGGTCCCTTTTCTTGCCTGTGCTAACGTTTGCTCCAGTATCCCTTATTTGAACCGCCATTTTCCACTTAATTTACACTCCACATGTAACAACCCTAATATTTAAAATAATTTATTTAAAATAATAATGATTAAAAATTGATCTAAATTGAAGTTAGAATGAATAATTTAATTATAAAAGGAGTTAGAAATAGCGTGGTAGTTTGAAAAGTCAAACTTGAAATTTGACTGATCGTACAGGATGCAAAATTTAATGGATTTTAGTGAAACCAAAAATTTTGGAATTAAAATATCTTTCTAACGAATCTGAAAAATTGAAATTTCATAGCAGAAATCAAAAGTTATGCCCAAATTAAAATTTAGAAAGGTCGCTATGAAATTTATATAGGTCAAAAACACTACTTTTTGCATACAAAGGAATTTGAACTCGAAACCACATCCATTGAGTTCAGAATGATGTTTCTACATTGAAAAATAGTAAACACTTATATATTTCGAGTTTCGTAAATTATTGGTATAAAAATTTATCTTTAATATTAAATATATACGCCTTGAAAATTGAAATTTTGCAAACGGTCTCCAAATTGAACAAAATTAATTTTGTTGGGTTCGTATCGTCAAAACAAAGCAGAAATGATTTTTCGGTAATTTTTAGAATAAATATATAATTATAATTGATTTTTCAGTGTAAACGGACAATTTTTGACTTTAAAAATTCATTAAAAAATCATATAGCCTCGGAATTGAACGAATTAATTTTCCTACGTCCGCAGCGTCAAAACATAGCCAAATATATTTTTCGGGAATTTTTGAAGTTAATTAGTGACCCTGGTGAATTTTCATGTACGGTTGAATTAAAAATTAAGTGATTTATATTAAAAATAAAGTAAACCTGCTGTAGACTTCAAAATTGGGCTTTACCACTAGCGCCATTGCGTTCAGAAGATATCAAAACATTAAGATAGATAGTAAGCATGCCTAATTCTGAGTTCGGGCCAAATCGGGCTTTAATGGGTAATTAGTGAATATAATAATATAAATAATAGGCAAATTAGGACCCTCAAACCCTAATTTCAAAATGCACAGCCGCCGCCCCTTTTCAATGGCCATCGTTCTCCCAAATTCATTCTCTAATTTCTTCTAATCCGCTTAATGAAAATCAACAAACCATATACCAAATCGAAGCTCTCTTCCTCCTCTTTGATTCTATACGGATATGATTGGATTTAACAAAGTATTTTGGCCGGATTTCTCCATCCAACCAGCGCCCAACTCATCCCGCCGCACCTCCATGGTGCCCATCGCATCTCCCTTATCTCCCGGCGCACGTAGCCCTCTCCTCCCTCTTCGATTTGCCACCTTCCGATCGAGTTCTAGCTTCACCAATCCCGAGACAAGAGGAGACATAGTTTTGAAGATAATAGGTTCAAATAAAAAAAACAATGTCCTTGGAATGATGGAGGAAGAAGGAAGTTGACTTTGACCAAACCTTAGTTGACTATTTTTTTAATTCAAAATTTTCCAATCTTATTTAATTCATATCTTGCTCATACGAACTCGAAACGAAACGATTTAGGATGCGCTACGAACGTGAGACTGAGATCTTCGCGATGACATTGACTAGACCAGATTCTGAACAAGTTGAATTTTTGATGAATTTTAGATTTGAATTGAAATAAGGTGAGAATTCTGTTTATTTATTTAAATAAGAATAATAAACTGTAATAGTGATTTTCCTTGGATCCGTTGCTGAATGCTAATTGATTATAGTATGTGATTTGATCCTGAATTATCATTCATACATAGACCTATTGATTTGATAATCGTTGTATTGAAAATAATCCTATCATGTTTGTTAAGGTAGGATTGTTGAAAACACTTATATCACGTTTGTTTGGATAATTTAACAAGAACAAATATGTCACTTTGTGATTATACATTGGATGAAAACAAATAGATGTTCTTTATTTTGATATTAGAATATATAGAAAATGTAAATTTATAAAATTTACTTTTATATGTCATTTATGTTAGAGCAAAATTTGTCAATTTTGTTAGAAGCTAAATTATGTCGTTTATGTTAGGACAAAATTTATCAATTACGTTATACATGTTGTACTAGTATAAAATATTAGAAATGATGCAACATAAAAATTATATTTTTATGTTAATCTGAATCATGAGAAAAGAATAGTCAATAAAAAATTATATTTTAATTGAAATATGAACCAATAGAAAAGAGTTGTAAATAAAAATTATTTTTATTGGAATATGAACCATTAGAAAAAGGGTAGACAATAAAAGTTACATTTTTATCGTAATGAGAATCATTTTTATTGAGATAAATTAGATTTAACAAAAATATCATTTTTGTTAAATAGGATTTGTTAACAAATGAAATTTTCATTTTTATTTGTTAAGTTAAAATAGGAATTTGTATATAAATAAATCATTCTCTTATTTGTTCATTGAAAGGGATTAAAACAGGTATAAACATTTTTGTCATACATAGAATGAAATTGGCATTTTGTCATACATATGTTATTAGAATGAAATTTCCTTTTATCTAGAACTGACATAATAGGATTTGTCAAATTTATGTTAACATAATAGACTTTGTCATTTTAATGTGAGCATAATAGGAAAATATTTACGTATAAAATATTATTTAATATGACATTAGAAGTATGATTACATTAGAAATAATGTTACATTAGAAATTTGATTATATTAGAAGTATGTTACATTAGAAATATGTTACCTTAGGAATATGCATACATTAGGAATATATTACATTAG
Source organism: Allium sativum (assembly GCA_030737875.1). Classification (NCBI taxonomy): domain Eukaryota; kingdom Viridiplantae; phylum Streptophyta; class Magnoliopsida; order Asparagales; family Amaryllidaceae; genus Allium; species Allium sativum. The sequence continues at coordinate 411,707,488 of CM060913.1, read as the reverse complement.
AAATGTGATATTAGACAAGATATAACATTTTCATATAAATGTTACATTAACAAAAGAAATGACATTTTTATTGTAAATGTTGCATTAGAGAAAAATAACTTTTTTTTGTATTATAAAATGTAGCATGAGCATTAAAATATCATTTTAATGCTAATGTATACATTAGAATTTAGGTGCAAAATGAAATTATCATTTTGATGTAAATACATACATTAGAATACATAGAGAAATGTTATCATATAAAATAAACTTTTGTATGATATTTAATGTTAAGTAGATAAAATATCACTTTTTATTTGTTTTGTCGAAGTGTTAGAATTTATTTAACATAAAAAAAAAATATCCTTTTTATGTTAATATGGAAAGTTAGAAATGTTTACATGTAGAATACTCTTTTATATGATAAATGTTAACATAGAAAATATTATTTATATAATATTAGAATGCATTGAATATGTTAACATAGAAAAAGATTATTTATAGAATGTATAGAAAATATTATTTATATTAGAATGCCTAGAATATGTTAACATAGAAATTATTCTTTTTAGATGTAAATTAAACATAGAAAAAGAATTATACTTTTTAGTGTAATATTAGAAACGTAGAACAAAAATAAACATTTTGTATAAAGAATAAAATTGGGATAAAATTCACATTTTTGTCTAAATAAAAGAGTTGAAACGTTCATTTATTTGTCATGAATATATATAGAAAACATGATTAGAAAAGCGAAAAACAATAAAAATTACATTTTTTTTATTTGTAATAAAAAACAGTAGGAAAGAGGAAGACAATAGGAATTACATTTTCATATGTAATAAAGAATGAGACTTACATTGTAAATTAAAAATTTACATTTTATATGTAAATGAAAGGTAGGAATTTGCATTGTAAGTAAATGTACATTTTTTATATGTAATTAAAGGGTAAGTTTTAATATTTGAAATCAAGTTATTTTGGAAATATGGAATATACCAAAATTAAGATATTTTGAAATGAGAAACAATTTAAATTAATATTTTTAGTAGAACAATTATAATGATTAATTAAAATTGTACTTGGACACGAGGTTAGGTCACACTTGTGGTGGAAGTCTGCCCGGATCCGACCGGCATATCCAGCAGCCACAAATGTTGGGCCTAATGTGAGAGGTCCAAGTGCGCAAATACAAATTGGGCCAAGACACGAGATTAAGCCCAACTTGTGGATGGAAGTCTGCCTGGAACCGACCGGCCTATCCAGCATCCACAAGTTGCAGGCCTAATGTGAGAGGTCTGGCCCATATTAAAATATAAATGGATAAATTAGAAATTGACGTTATTTTCACACCGTTATGTGTTAATAATGAAATGACTATTTTCACCTTCAAGTTTATTATAAAAGAAAGTTACATTTTTAATGTAATAAGATAAGGATTAGAATAGTTTTACATTTTCTTAATGTAAATGGGGATTAGAAGAAAATTTCTTTTTTTTTTATGTAATTAAGTAAAAGAGCATAAAATTTCATTTTTGGGTAACTAAGTCAATCTGCATGTGAATTAAATTGAAAGTGGAAAATTTACATTTATCATGTAAATTAAGATAAAGGAGAAAAATTACATCTTATGTAAAAGTTAAAGTAGAAAGAAGTTTACATTCTTAATGTAATTAGATTATAGAAATAACTTACATTTTTAATGTAGATTATATTAAAAAGAAAAAGTTTACATTTTTAATGTGAATAAAAATAATAGAAATGAAATGTATATTTTTATCGTCACTTTAGATGCGATAAAAGAATAGAATAAAAATTATATATTTTTATCGTCATTTTAGAGGCGGTAAAAAGAAGTTACATTTTTCAATATAAATAAAAGAAAAATAGGAAGTTACATTTTTATATGTAATTGATGTAATATAGAAACTTACATTTTTCAATGTAAATAAGGATGAAATAGAAATTATATTTTTTATATGCAAATAAAAGAATTTGCATTTTTCAATGTAAACAAAAGAATGATTAGGAATTTACATTTTCCAATGTAAATAGAATATGAAATAAAAGTTACATTTTCGATATAATAATATATTGAAATATAAGTTTACATTTCTAAATGTAAATAAAATAGGGATAAAAATTTACATTTTTCAATGTAAATAATAAGGTTAGAAATTTACATTTCTAATGAATGGATTTTCATTAGAAAGAAATACGAAACCAAATGTACATTTGGTGTAAATTGAAAAATGGAAGAGGAAAATATACATTGTTATGTTTAGGATGTGTATGTAAAGTAAAAATAGCGATAGATCGTTATAAATTATTAACAACGATATGAAATGGTTTTCAAAATTATATATGCGAGAGTTATTTGGAAAGTCCGAGTTTACTCTCATTCCAAATAATGATACGACATTCGAAGAATTGAAGACGGCGATTGAAGACCGACGATCTTCGCATCGAATGGGTAACTAGTGTCGAGGCCCTTGATTGATTTGCTCCCAAGACGGGGCTAAAATGGTAGTTATACGGATGTAGTGCTGATTTGTACGGATTTGGCTTTCGCTCAAACCTAGAGCATAAGTTTATAAATGGAATGTGTGTTTGACGTTGAATTTTGTTCTATGTAAATTGATTTCTATTAATATGCAACCGTTGGTGGCGGAGAATTTATTCTCTTGCTCAACACCCTTAGAGGTTGTGTATTAATAGTTATCAATCGCATGGTGTGAATTGCCAGCGTGGCACGCTAAGATGAAGATGGTCAAGGCTTTGTTGAAAAGCAGGCCTTGTGGTTATAATGTTACTTCGCGAGCCTCACAACCCAGTTGAGTCTAAAACAGGAGAAGGGAACGCAGGGAGAGCAACACGTTTTTTTCTAGCTAGAAGTGGTGTCGGTGCTTAAACTGGCTGATATTTACTTATGTGGATGTGTAACAACCCGTATTTTTAATAACCTGTAATAACATGAATTGAGGCAGAATTAAATTATTAAATGTGAATCAAGGGAAACGGGCTATGCCATTGCGTTCGTCTCGGAAAAATACGCGAAATAGAGTCCGAGTTTTCGAAAATCGGAGTCCGTATGACCCAGTTAAGGCCCATTGAAGTTTGCAGAAAATTGCTAAGTAAAAATCAGATTCAAATTTGATGAATTGGGCCAGCTGGGCCAAGGCGGGAAAATTCCCGCCAGGGGCCCCATGTCGACAGGCCTGTCGACAGGGTCCCCAGGGAGTCGACTGCCCTGTCGACAGCCCTGTCGACAGGGTGTAGCCAGGCAGATTAGCCTGGCGCACCTCTTTGGTTTGGGCTTGGTTGTGTGGTCTGGTTCTGGAGAGTTCCTAAATCTGACGGGCCAAAATTCACCTAGGGTTAATCCTATGGTCTAAATCACTCTAATCTTCTATAAATAAGCCTCTAACCCACCCTAAATCATTCATTAATCATCCTAGCAACAAAACTATGCCAAAATCTAAACTCTCATGGCCTCCACCTAAAACCCTAGCCTCCAATCTCTTCATTAATAATTCCTAAGTAATTTTCCATGCATACAAGCATATTTAGGCTTGTATGATCCTCCTTAGCTTGCATTAAAGGCTTGTTTTGCTATTGGCGTCATAAAGGAGGAGTCTTGATCAAGTTCGCTTGCATTTGGGGGTCTTAATTAGTTGCATAAGGGGTTTCTTGCATTTGTTATACTCATTTGAGTCCGCATAAGCATTGTAAGCCCTCTTACCTTCACTTTACAAACTCTAAAGTTAATGTTTGGTGAAAGTTGAGATTTATGTGAGTTTAGTTGATTATGCATGCTTATGCGAACTCATTATACCATGTTTTACATGTTTCATAAGTTATGCATGCATATGCGAGATTACTATGCCATGTTTCGTATGTTTATTAAGTTATGCATGTTTATGCAAGTTTGCTAAGCCATGATTTGTGTGTTTATTAAGTTATGCATGTTTATGCAAGTTTAAAATGACAAGTTGTGCATGTTTGACAAGTTATGCATACTTATGCAAGTTTAAAAGGACAAGTTGTGCATGTTTTGACAAGTTGTGCATGTTTGACAAGTTATGCATACTTATGCAAGTTTAAAAGGACAAGTTGTGCATGTTTGGCAAGTTATGCATACTTATGCAAGTTTAAAAGGACAAGTTGTGCATGTTTTGACAAGTCGTGCATGTTTGACAAGTTATGCATACTTATGCAAGTTTAAGATGACAAGTTGTGCATGTTTTGACAAGTTGTGCATGTTTTATGGTAATATGCAAGATCGCTATGCTAAGTTGTGCAAGTCTAACATGTTATGCATGATTGTTGTGCAAGTTTATCATATATGTCGTGCCAAGTTCCCTCTTCCTATCCTTTATGCGTTACTACGAATATGTAAGCGATAGAATGACGTTGGGGGTTTTGGGGTAAACTTAAAATACATGAAAATATAAGATTGGGAATTTACCTATTAAGTTAGGTCTACCCCTTGGGAATTTACCTATTAAGTTAGGTCTACCCAAGTATTTGTTTGACTTGTAATTATGTTTTGAAATAAAGTGGACATGACACTTAGAAAACATAAGTGTGGCCAACTCGAGGTTGGGTTGAGTTTGTAGCATGATCCTACCCGGAACCGACCGGCTTAACTAGTGGCTACAAACAATAGGACCCAATGTGAGAAGTTGGTCATGGGGTGCCAAGACCCGAGGTTAGACCAAGTTGTGGTGTAAAGCTACCCGGACCCGCCCGGCCTAACTAGTAACCACAACAAGGTCTAATGTGAGAGGTTAAGGTGCATTAAATTAATTAATGCCTCATGATTAGGGTTAAGTCAGGGTCCACTAATACTTAACCAATTTGGGGATTCGAGGGATTAGAATGTGGTTAAGTTCTGAACCGTTGGTTACACTTAACTAGTTTAATCCATTTGGGAGTTCAAGGGATTAGAACGGGGTTAAGCCACACTTAACCAGTTTAATCCAGGATTAGTGAAGGGTTAAATCACACTTAACCCTCTTAAGAAACCCTAGCGGCGGGTCTGTTCCGGCAGTAATCCCAGTTTGGTATCATCACAACCCTAGAGACTAGGCTAGGGCGGGGCACGATTACTGGACGGATGTAAGCGACCCAAGGGCGATGGCCAAGTGGTACAGCGGTGCGGGTCCGGCGGGCTACGGACGTGCACGTAGTCCGATGTTGGACAAAACTCGAGGCACGGGTACCAGTAGGTTAGGGCTGTGCATTATTGCTTAAGTGTCCGGGGTCGACAACCGAGGGCTTGATACACCCAAAGGTGGGCCCAGCACAGACTACCTACATCCATATGTGGGCCGTATGGACATCAACACTTGACGTGTTAGGTTTATAGGGAGCCGATCGACTAGACCGTTGGGCTGGACCTTATATTAAGGTCACTTCATGTTATTGGGCCAAAGTTTGGGCTAAGGGATCAATACCTGTTATGTTGGGTTGCTAGTACACCGTGGTGCAAAAACTTAACTCTGTTTATGCGATGGCACCTCTATCTATCTTGTAGTTAATTTACCATGCCAGTATGTTGTTATCTATGATCATCTCAGTTCCCATCATGATGTTAACTTTATTAGTTTATAGACTGATCGTAGCAGGGCTTACTCAGTCTTTTTGACTGACCCATTTTGTTTCGCCTCTTTTCTTCCGTTTCCCCCCCCCCCAGGTTCTCAGGGAGGGAATACAGGAGCCTAGCTTGGATCTTAGCTGCTTTCTTGGATAGCTCATGTATGCTTTGGACTTGAGCTCGCTATGGTTCTTCCACTTTGGGGATAGCTACTTTTATGTTTTCCTTTTTCAGTTTCAGATGATGTTACCTCATGTACTAGACTTGTTTATTTGGGAAAAATTGACATTTTGATGTACCAGACTTGTTTTTGAAATAGTTTAAAAATCTTCCGCTGTTTTATTTACTTACTCTGTTTATTTACATATATATATGTCATGTCCTGCCTGGCTATATCATTATGCATGTTTACCAATAATACCCCTCCAAAGCTAGTGCATTCCCTTGCGAGTGACCCTGGCGGAGGTGGGGTGTTACATTTGGTATCAGAGCATATGGTTTGCGAGAAGGGATAAAAAGGTTTTTAAAACTTTTGAAAGACTATTTTCAAAAACCAAGTATAAAGTATTTTCCAAAGAAAAGTCTAGTTGTTTTTAAAGGCTATTCCCCAAAAGCCATTAGCACCATCCTTTGACTCCTCATTTGAACTCTTTTCTTTTCGTTTCCAGCATGTCTGATAATCTCATCTTGCCCGAAGGAGTAACAATACCCGATTTGTTTCGTCGGTACTTGGAAGTCACGGCACCGGTCCCGGGCGTCTCTAATGTTGTCTCCCCAGTCGAGGCCGCTGTTCCTCCTCCTCCCGTAGTTGATGTTCCTCTTCCTCTTCCCCCTCAGCCTCCACAAGCGGATTTTGCGGAAACTTGCAAGAACTTTAAGAAGATGGGTGGCAAGAATTTTAATGGGACAGAGACTTTTGTAGAAGCAGGGAATTGGTTGAAAGAGACCGAAGATCTTTTAGCCACCTTTGATATAGGTGACCGCAAGAAGGTTTTATTAGCAGTATGGTTGCTAAAGGAAGAAGCTGCACGTTGGTGGGTAGTCACCACCGCTACTAGGCCAATTGAGACTTGGGATGACTTTAGAGGAAGGTTTGGACTGAGATTCTTATCACTGAAGCAAGGGGACATGACTATTAGGGAATACATAGATAAGTTTAATCAACTGGCTCGTGTCGATTTAGACTTGGTTAATACAGCTCAGAAGAAGGCCCTACACTTTGCTCTAGGATTAAACGAGCCATTACATGATTTGGCCCTGTCTCATATACCCTTGGGGGCAACTTTCGAGAGTTTAGTGAATTTGGCCCTACTTCAAGAAGAAGGTAGCAATGATAAGAAAGAGGTCAAGACAAATGAGTCTCAAGGCAAAAGAGTAAATTCCGGGAAACGGGGCAAGAATATGAAATGCAACTTCTGTGGTAAAGTTGGACATATGGCCAGGGAATGTAGGAAGAAGGAGAAGAGAAAGCGGGGCGAATGCTTTGATTGTGGTGAGTTTGGACATTTCAACAAGGATTGCCCGAGGAAACGAGGGCAAGGTCAGACTCGGTATGCAGGACTATCTGGAGGGCGAGTTCACCCCCTCAATACCGTTCGTCCAGCTCATGATAGAGGTAGTGTTTCTGTTGAAAATCTTGTTTACATTTTCTGATTTTCTCTGTTCAAACTTTGATTGATTCTGGCACATCGCATAGTTTTATTTTATCTAATCCAGTTGAAAGTTTTGCACCTAAGTACTAGCCTAGTTGATGATCCCGTATGTGTTTCAAATCCAATTGGGGGTTCTGCCCGCCTGTCTGTGGTCTAAGTGGATTTGAAAATTTCTATCTCGAGTATAGAATTCTCGTGGGATGTTTATATTCTCGGCTTCAGGGGATATGGGTTGGTTTTGGGCATGGAATGGCTGTCCTATTTTGGAGCCATTCTGGGTTTTTTGTGTATATAGGGTTGTGAGGCTCATGATTCGCCTCAGCAGTACCCTTAGAAATTTCTAGCAACCCTATGGGTCCTGTCATGTTATGATATCTTGAATCCCTCAACTCGTCTATCGATAGTTTGCAATCTGTGAGGGTGGTCCGAGAATATCCTGATATCTGGGGATAGATTTCCGTATTATCTGGTTGGTAATGCCAAGCCAGTTTCGTGGCCGATTAGGCACATGACCTCACGAAATGAGAGTTAAGAAAGCAAGTCAAGGAGTTGCTTGAGAAGAACTTCCTGGGACGAAACATTTTCGAGTAGGGTGCTCCAGTAGCATTCGTTACTAATGTGGACGGTTTGCTTCGCTTATGTGTTGATCTTCGTAAGAAGAATAGGTAACCGTTACCAAGGATCAATGATTCGTCTGATCAGCTTGTAGGAGCATCCGCTTTCTTTTGATCTAGCTACCGGATTCCATCAGCTTAGGATGGCTGAGGATGGAATTGACAAGACTGCGTTTAGGACTCTGGATGGGTTTTAGAATGGTTAGTCATGCTATTTGGTTTGACTAAGGCACCCGCATATTACGCGAACTCGATGGGTAGGGTGTTTAGGGGGTCCTTGAACAAGTTTGTCATGGTCGTCATAGACGATATTTTGATCTCCTCAAAAGAACGAGGAAGAACATGTTAGACATCTCAAGAAGGAGATGGATACGCTTGAGCCACCGGTTGAAGGTCAAGTTCTCCAAATGCCACTTTGGGGGAAAGAAGTTGGATTTCTTGGGCACATAGTTCTTAAGTAAGGCTTAGCGGTGGATTCCGCTAAAGTGGCTGCGGTTTGAGACCGGAAAGCTCTGAGAAGGGCAATTGAAGTAAGAAGCCTCCTCCGTTTGGTTAGTTGGTTAGCATTCCCGGAGCTTAGACTTACTCTTCTGGATCAAGAAGGGGGTTTCGCAGGAAGAAGACCCGCAGTTAGTCAAGTACATGGACCGGTTGATTCGAGGCGAGATGTTAAGTCACCTCGTTAGTTATAGATGACAAGGGATGACTAAGGCGCGATGAGAGATTATGTGTTTCTCGAGTGGAGGACTTGGTAAAGAAGGTTCCTGAAGATGCGCATCACTCGAGGAGGTGGCCGAGTTGGTTTCAGGATACATGCTGTGCCACCAGGTTGAGGCCAAGCCATAGAAGCCCAGTGGGCCATTACCTCCATTGGGGGTTCCGCAAGGGAAGTATGAAAACATCTCGATAGATTATGTGGGTCATAATAGGTAGACTCACGAAGAGTGCTCATTTCGGTCCGGTAAAGAGCGAGAGGACTGCATCATGGTCAGCAACGGTTTACCCTCAAGAAGTTGGCCAGTTTTGAAATAGCCTGCAGAAAGCCATGGGTAGGCAACTGAATCTAGGTACGACCTATAGGCGGATGGTTCATTAAGCCTGAGTTTTAGGAAATCACGTTTATAAGGGCAATTGGCAACGTGGAGTGGTATTTCCAAGAAAAGTTCTGCTGCATGGAATACCTTATGGTAAGGAGACGAGATCCAGGATTCACTGGTGAATTTTGGAGAGCTTGCACGAATCATGAGGTTATAATTATGTTTAAGCCAAGTATACAGAAAGAAGAATAAGTGGGAAAGAAAGACGAGAGGCAATAATGAAATAAGTTCCAACTCGAATTTGGGAAATAGGAGTTAGGAAGCCAAGGAATCATGAAGTAGAAGATAGTTAAAGCACAGTGGAGTTCAGCTCAAGGAGACGTGACCAAGAAGAGTGAAGACTAGATACGCGCATCATATCTCTTTTTAAGAGTGCATCCTTGATCCTCGTTCTCCTGTGGAGCTTGCTTGCAAGTTATCTTTTGTATATATCCTCTCGGTCCCATTCTCGATCTTATTTCTGTTGTAAACTCCATAAGGGGGTTAAGACTCATCGGTTAGTACTATATGTCAAAGTTTGAATGGATTTCTTGTAATCCAAAGAGGAGTTTGTCTAGTTTATCGTGCCTATCTTGTCATGAGAACCTTAGGTAGAAACCCTTTTGGTTGAAACATGTGTTTGAAACATGTTATGCTTGATGGTTGCAAGTGGCTACAAGTGTTTGCAAGTGGTTGCTCGTGGATGCATTATACACGATTAGGCACTAGATCGGCTCGCACACTCTTCATGTTGCATATGCATGAGTGCTTACACTTATTCATGGTTGAAACTTGTTGTGTTATCACATGGATGTTGCATATGAATGAATGTTATGTGCACTCATATAGATACTATGAATTTAGGAATCTGCATACATATGGATTCATTTCACCGACATACATATGCATTAAGGAGGTTTACTGTATCAGTAGCCGCCTGATTTACATACATATGCATTAAGGAGGTTTACTGTATCAGTAACCGCCTGGTTTTGCATTAGATAAGTACATATACACACACTTTTGCATATGTTCATCCAACATTTAGAATCTTGTAAGGACAATGATTGCTCGTGGATGATGCTTTGAGTAGATGGATGATTGGATGGTAGGATACGTTCTTCCTAACTTGAAGATTTCGGGGACGAAATCCTTTAAGGAGGGGAGAATGTAACAACCCGTATTTTTAATAACCTGTAATAACATGAATTGAGGCAGAATTAAATTATTAAATGTGAATCAAGGGAAACGGGCTATGCCATTGCGTTCGTCTCGGAAAAATACGCGAAATAGAGTCCGAGTTTTCGAAAATCGGAGTCCGTATGACCCAGTTAAGGCCCATTGAAGTTTGCAGAAAATTGCTAAGTAAAAATCAGATTCAAATTTGATGAATTGGGCCAGCTGGGCCAAGGCGGGAAAATTCCCGCCAGGGGCCCCATGTCGACAGGCCTGTCGACAGGGTCCCCAGGGAGTCGACTGCCCTGTCGACAGCCCTGTCGACAGGGTGTAGCCAGGCAGATTAGCCTGGCGCACCTCTTTGGTTTGGGCTTGGTTGTGTGGTCTGGTTCTGGAGAGTTCCTAAATCTGACGGGCCAAAATTCACCTAGGGTTAATCCTATGGTCTAAATCACTCTAATCTTCTATAAATAAGCCTCTAACCCACCCTAAATCATTCATTAATCATCCTAGCAACAAAACTATGCCAAAATCTAAACTCTCATGGCCTCCACCTAAAACCCTAGCCTCCAATCTCTTCATTAATAATTCCTAAGTAATTTTCCATGCATACAAGCATATTTAGGCTTGTATGATCCTCCTTAGCTTGCATTAAAGGCTTGTTTTGCTATTGGCGTCATAAAGGAGGAGTCTTGATCAAGTTCGCTTGCATTTGGGGGTCTTAATTAGTTGCATAAGGGGTTTCTTGCATTTGTTATACTCATTTGAGTCCGCATAAGCATTGTAAGCCCTCTTACCTTCACTTTACAAACTCTAAAGTTAATGTTTGGTGAAAGTTGAGATTTATGTGAGTTTAGTTGATTATGCATGCTTATGCGAACTCATTATACCATGTTTTACATGTTTCATAAGTTATGCATGCATATGCGAGATTACTATGCCATGTTTCGTATGTTTATTAAGTTATGCATGTTTATGCAAGTTTGCTAAGCCATGATTTGTGTGTTTATTAAGTTATGCATGTTTATGCAAGTTTAAAATGACAAGTTGTGCATGTTTGACAAGTTATGCATACTTATGCAAGTTTAAAAGGACAAGTTGTGCATGTTTTGACAAGTTGTGCATGTTTGACAAGTTATGCATACTTATGCAAGTTTAAAAGGACAAGTTGTGCATGTTTGGCAAGTTATGCATACTTATGCAAGTTTAAAAGGACAAGTTGTGCATGTTTTGACAAGTCGTGCATGTTTGACAAGTTATGCATACTTATGCAAGTTTAAGATGACAAGTTGTGCATGTTTTGACAAGTTGTGCATGTTTTATGGTAATATGCAAGATCGCTATGCTAAGTTGTGCAAGTCTAACATGTTATGCATGATTGTTGTGCAAGTTTATCATATATGTCGTGCCAAGTTCCCTCTTCCTATCCTTTATGCGTTACTACGAATATGTAAGCGATAGAATGACGTTGGGGGTTTTGGGGTAAACTTAAAATACATGAAAATATAAGATTGGGAATTTACCTATTAAGTTAGGTCTACCCCTTGGGAATTTACCTATTAAGTTAGGTCTACCCAAGTATTTGTTTGACTTGTAATTATGTTTTGAAATAAAGTGGACATGACACTTAGAAAACATAAGTGTGGCCAACTCGAGGTTGGGTTGAGTTTGTAGCATGATCCTACCCGGAACCGACCGGCTTAACTAGTGGCTACAAACAATAGGACCCAATGTGAGAAGTTGGTCATGGGGTGCCAAGACCCGAGGTTAGACCAAGTTGTGGTGTAAAGCTACCCGGACCCGCCCGGCCTAACTAGTAACCACAACAAGGTCTAATGTGAGAGGTTAAGGTGCATTAAATTAATTAATGCCTCATGATTAGGGTTAAGTCAGGGTCCACTAATACTTAACCAATTTGGGGATTCGAGGGATTAGAATGTGGTTAAGTTCTGAACTGTTGGTTACACTTAACTAGTTTAATCCATTTGGGAGTTCAAGGGATTAGAACGGGGTTAAGCCACACTTAACCAGTTTAATCCAGGATTAGTGAAGGGTTAAATCACACTTAACCCTCTTAAGAAACCCTAGCGGCGGGTCTGTTCCGGCAGTAATCCCAGTTTGGTATCATCACAACCCTAGAGACTAGGCTAGGGCGGGGCACGATTACTGGACGGATGTAAGCGACCCAAGGGCGATGGCCGAGTGGTACAGCGGTGCGGGTCCGGCGGGCTACGGACGTGCACGTAGTCCGATGTTGGACAAAACTCGAGGCACGGGTACCAGTAGGTTAGGGCTGTGCATTATTGCTTAAGTGTCCGGGGTCGACAACCGAGGGCTTGATACACCCAAAGGTGGGCCCAGCACAGACTACCTACATCCATATGTGGGCCGTATGGACATCAACACTTGACGTGTTAGGTTTATAGGGAGCCGATCGACTAGACCGTTGGGCTGGACCTTATATTAAGGTCACTTCATGTTATTGGGCCAAAGTTTGGGCTAAGGGATCAATACCTGTTATGTTGGGTTGCTAGTACACCGTGGTGCAAAAACTTAACTCTGTTTATGCGATGGCACCTCTATCTATCTTGTAGTTAATTTACCATGCCAGTATGTTGTTATCTATGATCATCTCAGTTCCCATCATGATGTTAACTTTATTAGTTTATAGACTGATCGTAGCAGGGCTTACTCAGTCTTTTTGACTGACCCATTTTGTTTCGCCTCTTTTCTTCTGTTTCCCCCCCCCCCCAGGTTCTCAGGGAGGGAATACAGGAGCCTAGCTTGGATCTTAGCTGCTTTCTTGGATAGCTCATGTATGCTTTGGACTTGAGCTCGCTATGGTTCTTCCACTTTGGGGATAGCTACTTTTATGTTTTCCTTTTTCAGTTTCAGATGATGTTACCTCATGTACTAGATTTGTTTATTTGGGAAAAATTGACATTTTGATGTACCAGACTTGTTTTTGAAATAGTTTAAAAATCTTCCGCTGTTTTATTTACTTACTCTGTTTATTTACATATATATATATATGTCATGTCCTGCCTGGCTATATCATTATGCATGTTTACCAATAATACCCCTCCAAAGCTAGTGCATTCCCTTGCGAGTGACCCTGGCGGAGGTGGGGTGTTACAGGATGATGGAATGTGGCGCGCCTCGGATGATAGGTCCTATAGGACCGGAAAACGTGTGTTCAGGAATTGCCAATCCACGAAGCTGTATGTGTGGACCGGCCCTGCAGCTTTCCAAGGGTTCACTGCGGGGGATCCTAAGACATTAGCTAGGTTGCCTCAAATCGGTAAGGAGCTCCTCCCTAGCCTTGACTCATGATGGAAACCCAATTTCCAATACGACCTCATGCGGTTTTGATTGTTTTACTAGTATGGAGGCATAGTATATGGTAGCTATGCTTTCTAGGATTGATACATTTACTTTGAAATGTTTTTTGTAACATATACACACTAATAATAATATCAAAATCCGTTTTTATGGTATCAAGCATTTGTGACCATTATAAGGTAAAACCCTATCCTCCGGTTTGCGTTGCATTATGTGATGGGACTTGGGTCTTATTATGGTTTCGTTTTTCCAAAAAACATTGTGTTGTTTAATGATTTACTTTAATTTATGCACGACAATCCATTGGAGTAAACCCGTTCCGCGTTAGCGGCGTGGTCCTTGGATTTGTCTTATTGTTATTAGTGAAATTAGTTAAGAATTATCACACCAGTCCCATGACTGACCCGTTGTTTGTTTCCATCTTTACAAACTCGGGTGCCCTCTTTTTCCACATGGGCAGTCGAGTAGCTTTTTGCAGATATTTACTTCTTGAGTAGGATTCTGGATTGAAGCTTAAAACTGTGTCCAGAGCATAGTTGTCTTCCGCTGTATCTATTTTATTATTTCCGCTGTATTGTATTATAATATTGTAATTTATCTTCCGCTGTAATTTTATTCGATGTACTCTGATATTCTGTACTCTGATGTAACATTATTGAAATTTTTATAAAGTTCTGTTGTTATTGTTCGGATGTTGTTGTATTCCCAAAGTTAACGTGTTCGGGTTTTGAACGGTCTTGGTCGATTTTGCGATCGATCGGGTCGGGCGGAGTCCGGGCCGTTACAGTTGGTATCAGAGCTTTGGTTAGCTCAAATCTTAGGGGTACAACTCGTTAGAACTAAACAAAAGACTCATCAGAGATTGGATTAGTAATATCCAATAAGAATACTCATTAGAGATAGGATCAGTAGTATCCTAGAATGAGAAAACACATTAGAGATGGGGTTAGTAATGCCCTAGAATGAGTTGAGAGTGCCCAGTTTATAATTAACGTATTTTTGTTTATATATAATCCGATCTTTGGAAATATGATTTTTGTATATATAAAGTTATATATTTTAAAAGTTAATCAAAAAATAAAATTGAGTAGGATAATTAAACACTTTTTAGCTTCGTTCCTCTTCGAGGACAAAAAGTTTTTAAGTGGGGGAGACTGTAACAACCCTGCATTTTGGGAGTAAATTTAAAATTTATATTAACTAATTTTAATGGGTTTTTAATATTTAAAATAATTTATTTAAAATAATAATGATTAAAATTGATCTAAATTGAAGTTAGAATGAATAATTTAATTATAAAAGGAGTTAGAAATAGCGCGGTAGTTTGAAAAGTCGAAGTTGAACTTTGACTGATCGTACAGGATGCAAAATTTAACGGATTTTAGTGAAACAAAAAATTTTAGAATCTATTTTAAAATATCTATCTAACAAATCTGAAAAATTGAAATTTCATAGCATGAATCAAAAGTTATGCCCAAATTAAAATTTAGAAAGGTCGCTATGAAATTTGTATAGGTCAAAAACACTACTTTTTGCATACAAAGGAATTTGAACTCGAAACCACTTCCATTGAGTTCAGAATGATGTTTCTACATTGAAAAATAGTAAACACTTATATATTTCAAGTTTCGGAAATTATTGGTATAAAAATTTATCTTTAGTATTAAATATATACGCCTTGAAAATTGAAATTTTGCAAACGGTCTCCAAATGGAACAAAATTAATTTTGTTGGGTTCGTATCATCAAAACAAAGTTAAAAATGATTTTTTGGTAATTTTTAGAATTAATATATAATTATAATTGATTTTTCAGTGTAAACGGACAATTTTTGACTTTGAAAATTCATTAAAAATTCATATAGGCTCAGAATTGAACAAAACCAATTTTCCTAGGTCTGCAGCGTCAAAACATAGCCAAATATATTTTTCGGGAATTTTTAAAGTTAATTTGTGACCCCGGTGAATTTTCATGTACGGTTGAATTAAAAATTAAGTGATTTATATTAAAAATAAAGTAAACCTATAGTAGACTTCGAAATTGGGCCTTGCCACTAGCGCCATTGCATTCAGAAGATGTCAAAACATTAAGATAGACAGTAAGCATGCATAATTCCGAGTTCGGGCCAAATCAGGCTTTAATGGGTAATTAGTGAATATAATAATATAAATAATAGGCAAATTAGGACCCTCAAACCCTAATTTCGAAATGCACAGCCGCCGACCCTTTTCAATGGCCACCGTTCTCCAAACTTCATTCTCTAATTTCTTCCAATCCGCTCAATGAAAATCAACAAACCATATACCAAATCGAAGCTCTCTTCCTCCTCTTCGATTCTATACGGATATGGTTGGATTTAACAAAGTATTTTGGCCGGATTTCTCCACCCAACCAGTGCCCAACTCAGCCCGCCGCACCTCCATGGGGCCCACCGCACGTAACCCTCTCCTCCCTCTTCGATTTGTCGCCCTTCGATCGACTTCTAGCTTCACCAATCCCAAGATAAGAGGAGACCTACTTTTGAAGATAATGGGTTCAAATAAAAAAAAACGGCCTTGGAACGATGGAGGAAGAAGGAGGGTAAGTTGACTTTGACCAAACCTTAGTTGACTAATTTTTTTTTAACTCAAATTTTCCCAATCTTGTTTAATCCATATCTTGCTCATACGAACTCGAAACGAAACGATTTCAGATGCGCCACGATCGTGAGACCGAGATCTTCGCGATGACACTGACTAGACCAGATTCTGAACAAGTTGAATTTTTGATGAATTTTAGATCTGAGTTGAAATAAGGTGAGAATTCTATTTATTTATTTATTTAAATAAAAATAATTAACTGTGATAGTGATTTTCCTTGGATCCGTTGTTGAATGCTAATTGATTATAGTATGTGATTTGATCCTGAA
Source organism: Allium sativum (assembly GCA_030737875.1). Classification (NCBI taxonomy): domain Eukaryota; kingdom Viridiplantae; phylum Streptophyta; class Magnoliopsida; order Asparagales; family Amaryllidaceae; genus Allium; species Allium sativum. Next base: position 411,691,143 of record CM060913.1, on the reverse strand, counting down.
TTGTCGTTGATACATAGACCTATTGATTTGATAATCGTTGTGTTGAAAATAATTCTATCATGTTTGTTAAGGTAGGATTGTTGAAAACACTTATATCACGTTTGTTGGGATAATTTAACAAGAACAAATATGTCACATTGTGATTATACATTGGATGAAAACAAATAGTTGTTCTTTATTTTGATCTTAGAATATATAGAAAATGTAAATTTATAAAATTTACTTTTATATGTCATTTATGTTAGAACAAAATTTGTCAATTTTGTTAGAAGCTAAATTATTTCGTTTATGTTAGGACAAAATTTGTCAATTACGTTATACATGTTGTACTAGTATAAAATGTTAGAAATGATGCAACATAAAAATAATATTTTTAAGTTAATCTGAATCATGAAAAAAGAATAGTCAATAAAAAATTATATTTTTATTGAAATATGAACCAATAGAAAAGAGTTGTAAATAAAAATTATTTTTATTGGAATATGAACCATTAGAAAAAGGATAGACAATAAAAGTTATATTTTTATTGTAATGAGAATCATTTTTGTTGAGATAAATTAGATTTAACAAAAATATCATTTTTGTTAAATAGGATTGTTAACAAATGAATTTTTCATTTTTATTTGTTAAGTTAAAATAGGAATTTGTATATAAATAAATCATTCTCTTATTTGTTCATTGAAAGGAATTAAAATAGGTATAAACATTTTTGTCATACATAGAATGGAATGGGCATTTTGTCATACGTATGTTATTAGAATGAAATTTCCTTTTATCTAGAACTGACATAATGGGATATTAGGATTTGTCAAATTTATGTTAACATAATAGACTTTGTCATTTTAATGTGAGCATAATAGGAAAATATTTACGTACAAAATATTATTTAATATGACATTAGAAGTATGATTACATTAGAAATAATGTTACATTAGAAATTTGATTATATTAGGAGTATGTTACATTAGAAATATGTTACCTTAGGAATATGCATACATTAGGAATATATTACATTAGAAATGTGATATTAGACAAGATATAACATTTTCATATAAATGTTACATTAACAAAAGAAATGACAATTTTATTGTAAATGTTGCATTAGAGAAAAATAACTCTTTTTTTTTGTATTATAAAATGTAGCATGAGCATTAAAATATCATTTTAATGCTAATGTATACATTAGAATTTAGGTGCAAAATGAAATTATCATTTTGATGTAAATACATACATCAGAATACATAGAGAAATGTTGTCATATAAAATAATCTTTTGTATGATATTTAATGTTAAGTAGATTAAATATCACTTTTTATTTGTTTTGTCGAAGTGTTAGAATTGATTTAACATAAAAAAAATCCTTTCTATGTTAATATGGAAAGTTAGGAATGTTTAAATGTAGAATACTCTTTTATATGATAAATGTTAACATAGAAAATATTATTTATATAATATTAGAATGCATTGAATATGTTAACATAGAAAAAGATTATTTATAGAATGTATAGAAAATATTATTTATATTAGAATGCCTAGAATATGTTAACATAGAAATTATTCTTTTTAGATGTAAATTAAACATAGAAAAAGAATTATACTTTTTAATGTAATATTAGAAACGTAGAACAAAAATAAACATTTTGTCAAAAGAATAAAACTGGGATAAAATTCTCATTTGTGTCTAAATAAAAGAGCTGAAACGTTCATTTATTTGTCATGAATATATATAGAAAACATGATTAGAAAAGCGAAAAACAATAAAAATTACATTTTTTTTATTTGTAACATAAAACAGTAGGAAAGAGGAAGACAATAGGAATTATATTTTCATATGTAATAAAGAATGAGACTTACAATTTAAATTAAAAATTTACATTTTATATGTAAATGAAAGGTAGGAATTTGCATTGTAAGTAAATGTACATTTTTTTATATGTAATTAAAGGGTAAGTTATAATATTTGAAATCAAGTTATTTTGGAAATATGGAATATTCCAAAATTAAGATATTTTGAAATGAGAAACAGTTTAAAATAATAATTTTAGTAGAACAATTATAATAATTAATTAAAATTGTACTTGGACACGAGGTTAGGTCACACTTGTGGTGGAAGTCTGCCCGGACCCGACCGGCATATCCAGCAGCCACAAATGTTGGGCCTAATGTGAGAGGTCCAAGTGCGCAAATACAAATTGGGCCAAGACACGAGGTTAAGCCCAACTTGTGGTGGAAGTCTGCCCGGAACCGACCGGCCTATCCAGCATCCAAAAGTTGCAGGCCTAATGTGAGAGGTCTGGCCCATATTAAAATATAAATGGATAAATTAGATATTGACGTTATTTTCACACCGTTATGTGTTGATAATGAAATGAATATTTTCACCTCCAAGTTTATTATAAAAGAAAGTTACATTTTTAATGTAATAAGATAAGGATTAGAAAATTTTTACATTTTCTTAATGTAAATGAGGATTAGAAGAAAATTTCTTTTTTTTATGTAATTAAATAAAAGAATATAAAATTTCATTTTTGTGTAATTAAGTCAATCTGCATGTGAATTAGATTGAAAGTGGAAAATTTACATTTATCATGTAAATTAAGATAAAGGAGAAAAATTACATCTTATGTAATCAAGTTAAAGTAGATAGAAGTTTACATTCTTTATGTAATTAGATTATAGAAATAAATTACATTTTTAATGTAGATTATATTAAAAAGAAAAAGTTTACATTTTTAATGTGAATAAAAATAATAGAAATGAAATGTATATTTTTATCATCACTTTAGATGCGATAAAAGAATAGAATAAAAATTATATATTTTTATAGTCATTTTAGAGGCAGTAAAAAGAAGTTACATTTTTCAGTATAAATAAAAGAAAAATAGGAAATTACATTTTTATATGTAATTGGTGTAATATAGAAACTTACATTTTTCAATGTAAATAAGGATGAAATATAAATTATATTTTTTATATGCAAATAAAGGAATTTACATTTTTCAGTGTAAACAAAAGAATGATTAGAAATTTACATTTTCCAATGTAAATAGAATATGAAATAAGTTACAATTTCGATATAATAATATATTGAAATATAAGTTTACATTTCTAGATGTAAATAAAATAGGGATAGAAATTTACATTTTTCAATGTAAATAATAAGATTATAAATTTACATTTCTAATGAATGGATTTTCATTAGAAAGAAATATGAAACCAAATGTACATTTGGTGTAAATTGAAAAATGGAAGAGGAAAATATACATTGTTATGTTTAGGGTGTGTATGTAAAGTAAAAATAGCGATAGATCGTTATAAATTATTAACAACGATATGAAATGGTTTTCAAATTTATATATGCGAGAGTTATTTGGAAAGTCCGAGTTTACTCTCATTCCAAATAATGATACGATGTTCGAAGAATTGAAGACGGCGATTGAAGACCGACGATCTTCACATCGAATGGGTAACTAGTGTTGAGGCCCTTGATTGATTTGCTCCCAAGACGGGGCTAAAATGGTAGTTATACGGACGTAGTACTGATTTGTACAGATTTGGCTTTCGCTCAGACCTAGAGCATAAGTTTATAAATGGAATGTGTGTCTGACGTTGAATTTTGTTCTATGTAAATTTATTTCTATTAATATGCAACCGTTGGTGGCGGAGAATTTATTCTCTTGCTCAACACCCTTAGAGGTTGTTTATTAATAGTTATGAATCACATTGTGTGAATTGTCAGCGTGGCACGCTAAGATGAAGATGGTCAAGGCTTTGTTGAAAAGCAGGCCTTATGGTTATAACGTTACTTCGTGAGCCTCACAACCCGGTTGAGTCTAAAACGGGAGAAGGGAACGCAGGGAGAGCAACACGTTTCTTTCTAGCTAGAAGTGGTGTTGGTGCTTAAACTGGCTGATATTTACTTATGTGGATGATGGAATGTGGCGCGCCTCGGATGATAGGTCCTATAGGACCGGGAAATGTATGTTCAGGAATTGCCAATCCACGAAGCTGTATGTATGGACCGGCCCTGCAGCTTTTCAAGGGTTCACTGCGGGGATCCTGAGACATTAGCTAGAGTGTCTCGAATCGGTAAGGAGCTCCTCCCTAGCCTTGACTCATGATGGAAACCCAATTTCCAATACGACCTCAAGCGGTTTTGATTGTATTACTAGTATAGAGGCATAGTATATGGTAGCTATGCTTCCTAGGATTGATACATTTACTTTGAAATGTTTTTTGAAACATATACGCACTAATAATAATATCAAAATCCGTTTTTATAGTATCAAGCATTTTTGACCATTATAAGGTAAAACCCTATCCTCCGGTTTGTGTTGCATTGTGTGATGGGACTTGGGTCTTATGATGGTTTCATTTTTCCAAAAAGCATTGCGTTGTTTAACGATTTACTTTAATTTATGCACGACAATCCATTGGAGTAAACCCGTTCCGCGTTAGCGGCGTGGTCCTTGGATTTGTCTTATTGTTATTAGTGAAATTAGTTCAGAATTATCACACCAGTCCCATGACTGACCCATTGTTTGTTTCTACCTTTACAAACTCGGGTGCCCTCTTTTTCCACATGGGCAGTCGAGTAGCTTTTTGCAGATATTTACTTCTTGAGCAGGATTCTGGATTGAAGCTTAAAGCTGTGTCCAGAGCATAGTTGTCTTCCGCTGTATCTATTTTATTGTTTCCACTGTATTGTATTATAATATTGTAATTTATCTTCCACTGTAATTTTATTCGATGTACTCTGATATTTTGTACTCTGATGTAACATTGTTGAAATGTTTATAAAAGTTTGCTGTTATTGTTCTGATGTTGTTGTATTCCCAAAGTTAACGTGTTCGGGTTTTGAACGGTCTTGGTCGATTTTGTGATCGATTGGGTCGGGCGGAATCCGGGCCGTTACACCACATCATTTACATTACTTCACCCAAAATCTAACTAACATGACTTGCATTCATCCCATCAACTACACCATGTGAGCTCCAGATAATGCGACACCCTCATTTGATCCGTGCTCTCCCCAAACATTGCTTATTTAAACTACATATACTCCTCCTCTTTCATAGATTTTAAAACTGGAAACATCTCACTCTTCTTTTCCAGCGCAAGCTACAGTGCCTCCAACAACCTGTAATACCCCACATTTTTAATATAATTAAAAATGTACAAATATGTATATATGCATAGATAGGTAAATAAAGGTGATGTATAATGAAAAATTAGTTCATACATTAAAGAGTAAGGAAATTAATGCGATAACAATATGTGTAATCAAAGAGATGAGAAAATAAAAATACTTAATTTAAATATTAGGAATTAAGTAAAACAGACATCACCATTGCGTCGTCTCGGAATTCTGGTCAAGATAGACACCTGGTTTGCGTAAAATAGACATCACATGAAGAAGTTATTAATCCTAGAAGTTTGTATACGCACAAGATATATATATACACACAAAAATTAAAATATAAAATAAAGAATAAAATAAGGATTGCATGTAATAAGACGCCCAAACAGACGTGCACTCGACCTAATGGCCATGCACTGAAAAAAAAATGTAATGCATGCATTAAAAGAAAGAAAGGATTGGTTGCATGCAATGTAAATATGTTGCATGCACTGATTTGCAAACATAATGCATTAAAATTAAAAGAAAAAGATTCATGTAATGGTTTAATTTGAGTATTGTAACTAACATGAAAAAGAGAAGTAAGGAGAGAACAATAATTATCATTGTTCTAAGACTAATTAACAAAAGACTTCATAGCTCAGTTGGTTAAGACATTGGATTTGTAACATGGAGGTCGGGGGTTCGAACCTCGGCGGCGGCATAATTTTTATCTTTGTTTTAGAGAAGGCCAACTGAACTTGCAAATATATGTACGCATACAAATTCAAAATTTGAAAGGATAAGAACGTACATATAAGGAAATAAAGAAAATATATGTGTATATATTTGAGAATATATATATATATATATATATATATGCATAAATATATGTATACAAAAGATAAAATTCAAGATAAGGCTACAGTCAATGAAATATGGCAAGAATCAACTAACGGTGCAACATCGTTTGAATTTTGAAAATAAAACAAAAATTGTGCATATATATATATATATATACGCGTAAAATGGTCGGTAGAGTAATTGTATACATATAAGAATATTTCATGTGAATAAAACAGTTAAATAAATTCCAGAAATTCAAAAGTTCAAAAATCAAATTTCTACGTCAAAACAATTCAAACATTCGAAATTCGAAAACAGCTTGCGAGACCCAATGCTGACTCAGCGCTGCGTGTACGATAAGATTTGGCTAGATTCATCTGTGAACCTGGATTATTTTCTTAACTGGGTTCGATTCTGACTCAGCGCTGCGTGTACGATAAGGTCTTGAGCACCTATATAAACACCCCTAAGGCTACAGTTTTCTCTACACATCTTCATTATGCCTACACTCTTCCCTAATTCATATCAAAATAAATCAAAGACGGGGTTATGCTGCTCAAGTTCTTCGTTAGAATTCAAGCAGAGAATCAAAGGCTAATTCAACGACTTCAACAACTATTTTCTAAGAATCAAATCTAAATTAGAGGATAGATAATCTACGTCAAGGGTTAGCTTTTCAGTTTCAGAAATCAGGTCCCAGAATTCAAGATCCGTTCTTAAATCAGTGAGTGGGATTACAATACACTTCATGCATAATAGTATTATTATCGTTCGCCATTCCTCAGTTAAAATTCATGTTGTAATTTAAAATAATCTTTGTATGCTTAATCTATTCCTCTTCCATATTCTTCCTTTTTATTTTGAAACTTTGGCTACCTTTGAGCCAAGGTCAACAGCGCGTAAATTATAGTTATTTGGGAAGAGCTTGAGATTTAATCGATGAATTAGGCAATTTGGGTAAAAAAGTATTACACGAATGGTTGTGTAAGCAAAGTAGAAATGGGTTAAGTTGCACTTGACATATGAATAAGCTTAACCAACATATGAGGAATGATAGCGACCTGTTAGGAACACATGTATGGAAACTGGAATAATAAGTATAGCCAATTAACGGGATTATAAGCATGAACATAAATTGAGGTTTTTGGGTAAAGCTTGAATTTGATACTTGAAAATTGGATATGCCGTTAAGATCTTAGAAACATAATTAAAAATGGAGTATGTTGGACAAACCATGTTTTTATGTAATTATGGAACTCGACACATAACATGAAATTGACTATAGTGGCATAACTTGAACATGAACATGCTTATGAATTGGTAATTGACATTTGATATCTAGAATGAACATGAACATGCTTGTAAATTTATAATTGGCCTATGACTTCTAGAATAGACATGAATTGTTAATTGGCTAATCATGAAACATGGCTAACTCGAGGTTAGAATGAGTTTGAGGTGTAATCCTACCCGGAACTGCCCGGCACATCCAGTGACCGCAAACAATAGGTTATAATGTGAGAAGTTAGTCATAACGTGCTTGAAACCCGAGGTTAGATTGAGTTGTGGTGTAATCCTGCCCGGAACCAACCGGCACATCCAGTGACCGCAACAATAGGTCTAATGTGAGATGTAACACCCCGGATTTTTGAATAATCGAATTAACTAAATTAAAGAATAAATGTTTAGTATTGTTATAAGGTTTGTAAGCAAAAGACTTAGTAGCTCATTTGGTTGGAACATGTGACTTGCATACAAGAGGTACATAGTTTGATCCCCGCCAACGCCATATTTTTGTTTTAGGGAATGGCTAAAAAGCGGCTTAATGTGAACGCGGTTCAAAAAGTAGTTTAGTGTGAAAATGGTTAATTAGGAAGACAGAAATATATATATAGATATATTTATAAAAATAAAATAAAATTAAACCTAAAATTTAAGAAAAAAATTCAAAACAGCGGATGCGGGAAGGCAAAACACCAAACCGACCTATTTTATGGGTCTCGGGTCGACCCCAGGGTCGACTCAGGAGGTTTGGAATTGGTCTCGTCGGCCCTAAATGGTCTATGACGAAATTTTATGTTTTAGGGCTTAGGTGGCGATTTCTGGTTAGTCTGTTGACATCATTACTTGGTTTCTAAGGCCTAGATGGATTCTAGAGTGATCTGACGGCTGTAAATAAATTCAAAACTCTATAAAAAGACCCATAGACTCAAACCCTAAATCAAAATTAAAACTAAAACTATGGTCGTCATGTTGTCGCCTTGAACCCTAGAGCAGCCGCCACCAATTAGAGAGGAAGAATAGCAAATCAAATCAGTTCTATTCAACCCTAACAACGAATCTTCTTCAAACGAGAGCTAATACAACTTCAGAAATCAAAAATCAGAATTCAGAACTCAAGACCACTTTTGAGTTGTGAGTTCGATCACTTTAGCAAAATAATTGATAAATTAATTATGATGTGATATACGTTGGATTGTAAGTTGTGGTTGTGAATCTAATTCATATGTTTAATCATGTATGTTAACTTGATTCATATTATATGATGTTGTACAAGTTTTATATATGATGTTATGCAAGTTTCATGTATGATGTTATGCAAGATTAATATGATTATGCAAGTTAATATGATTATGCATGTTTCATATATGATGTTATGCAAGTTAATATGATTATGCGAGTTTCATATATGATGTTATGCAAGCTAATATGATTATGCAAGTTTCATATATGATGTTATGCAAGTTAATATGATTATGCAAGTTGTACATATGATGTTATGCAAGTTAATAGGATAACGCAAGTTGTATGCGAGTTATATGATGTTATATAAGTTTGGATCTAAAATATATGCTAGTAGTTCATTATGTTAACTTGTGTCAATGAATCCCTTTTTATAATCCAATCACCTAGGTTTATAACATCAGTTTTTATGCGAATATGGATGTGGAACATATGCTAGTTCGTATAAGTATTATGTTCATATGCAAGTTTAAGTGATAATTGGATTCACATATATACAAGTTCACAACTTTAAAGTTTAGATCCATATTCAAGTTGACATTTTTATGTTGAAACTATGACATGCATAGTTATGCAAGTTTACACCTTTATGTGGATCCATAGTTTACTCAGGTTAACACCTTTTATTGGATCCATAGTTATGCAAGATGACACCTTTATGTTTAGGTTGACGACGTACATAGTTTATGTAAGTTTGTGATAATTACCTAGGCTAGTTGGGTGTAAAACTATGTTCATACATGCAAGTTCACACCTTTTAGATCTATGATTTTTATATCCTTGATAATACAAAGACTATGCAAGTATGTTGTAATTCTTAATTGCAAGTTAGATGCAAATTAGATCTATTATTGTGTGTATGTGACTTTATGACGTTTATTCCCTTTTTTTTTAGTATTAGTATTTGCTAGTCTAATATGTATATGTCATGTTAAGCGAACGAATGACGGGGGTACGATGGGAATAATAGTGGATACACATATTGTGAATTTGGCATGTAAAGGCCTAAAAAGGCATGTAATTAATTTTAAGGAATAAAATTAATCAGTGATGAAATTGGTATAATTTATATACCATAAATAGATGAGCATAATTTAGGTGATAAATTATGGACATAAAAAAATATGGAAATTTGAATAGGGAAAGTAATTCAAATTTGAGGAAAATTAATTATGTATATTTAGTTGCCTAAGACACGAGGTTGGACTCATTTGTGGTGTAAGACTGCCCGGACCCGCCCGACAAATCCAACAGCCACAAATGGTAGCCCAATGTGAGAGGTCAAAGGCCCAAACTAAATGCGTAACAATTGCATGGACACAAGGTTAGGCTCGTTTGTGGTGCAAGACTGCCCGGACCCGCCTGGCAAATCCAGCAGCCACAAATGCCAGTCTAATGTGAGAGGTCCTACAGGGATTACGGTAGTAATAAATTAAGAAACACTTAACCAAAGTAAAACATGTGGTGGGACATGGGGGTTAAGTGGGTGCCTTGGGTGGCATGGGGAAATACGATTAGTAACATTTAACCAATGTAAAACATGTAAGTAGGACATAGGGGTTAAGTGGGTGCCTTGGGTGGCATGTGGAATTACTAATAGAAACCCTTAACCAAATTTAGAACATGTAAGTGGACATGAAGGGGGTTAAGTAGGATGTACTAGAGGGGACCAAGCCTAGGTGGAAAGCTTGTGTCAAGCATGGGGGGCCTTTTCAGTCCAGTAGCCCATTAAGTATCTTTGTGAGCTCGACCCAAGTCGAGGACGGGACACGCCTACTGGGTCTGATTGTTAGAGGCCAAAACGGGTTAGCGATGGCAATGCAAGTCCAACTGGGTCACGTGCGTGCGTGTGTCCGGGCTGGTAGGTAAGACGTTGTTGCATCGTGTAGTTATAAGTCATGCATTCCTTGCGTGGTATAAGATTGCCATATTGGGGAGTGATACACCCCACTGTGGGACCTGCACGGGTATCTACGAGTTATGGAGCCGATCGAATGGGGCAGGGTAGTGGGTACACCTAGTGGAGATAGGAGCAGACGACACTTATGTAGTCTTCTAGGGGTGCATGAAGCTACCACTATTATTAATAATTATTAAGGGGGTACACCTAGTGGAGATAGGAGCAGGCGGCACCTATGACGTCAGCTAGGAGTACATGGAATTACCATTATTACTTATTGAAGGGGTACATCTAGTGGGGATAGGTACACGTTGGGTACCTATGATAGCAACTAGAGATATACAGTCAAACATGGAGGATAGTGGGTACATCTAGTAGTACACGAAGCTATCATCGTTCTATTTAGCCAAGAGGGATCAAATTTCTAGAGTGACTAGTAGGGGTGCAGTTAGTGTTAGTACAGTACGGTACAGTATAGTAATTATCCTATATTGATTAGGAAGCGCCATTAACGTTATCTATGTTTCTCTTGATTGCCTTGCCATACCCATGTGGTTCACACAGTCATTACCTTATTCTCCATCTTATATCTTATCATATTGCTTTAATAATTATGTTGTTAGAGTTATCGGACTTGCCAGACTTTATGTCTGACCCCCCCTTTGTTTCCACCTCTTTTCTTCCTTCCCCCCTCCCTCCAGGTTCTAAGGGTGGGACTAGTACTAGTGGACCTTGATTGGGATCTCTTTGGGAGCACTTGGATTTGGATTGCTGAAGTAAATTTCAGCCTATCATTTTCTTTATGGCTATTTGTAGTAGTGGGATTATGTACTTTGTTTTATCAAGATGGATATTATGTACTTGACTTTGGTTTATGGTTTTTTGATGTTGTAACCAAACATATTTACCTTCTACTGCAATAAATAAAGTTTTAAATTTTCAAGTACTGCTTTATATCTGTCTTGTTGTGATTTTCTGTTCTATATTCACTTAAAATGCTCCATGGAAGTTAATGCATTCCCTTTGCGAGTGACATTAATGGACGTGGGATGTTACACGTGGTATCAGAGCTGAAGGTTACCAGAATAGATAAGATATTTTGGAAAACTATTTTTAAAAAGCAGTTTTATAAAGAATACTTTCAAAAATATGTTTGTAGAAGAGTATTTTTGAAAGAAAGGTTTATTTTAAGAACATAATCCCCAAGAGCCATATATCCTTCCTTCGATTCTCCATTTTGAATCTCTTCCTCTTTCTCTTTTTGAGTCCCCCCCCCCCTCCGCGTATAGATGCTTTTTCTAAGATAAATAAGGACTTCTGTATGAAGGACGAAAAACCACTTCAAGGGACTTAGACGTTTTTCGGGCTAGAAGTTAGTCCAAGGAAGTGGAGGGCTTGTTGGTACCTTTAAGACAGACGATGGGAGGAAGGTTCAAATAGTTATTTGGTTAACAATGGACGAAACCTCGTCTTGGTGGGAGGTCGTGAATAGAGAATGTGAAGAAGAAGGCTAGTTGTTTTGGAGAAATAGGACACCTTAGGATTGTCCAAAGAGGCAAGGACAAAGTACAGGATCTTCTGGAGGGTAGTTGTATTCCCTCACGGTTGGTATACCTGATGGGGGTAGGACCGTCCAGGTTGAAATTTGGTTTTCTTTATCATCCTATTTGAACTTTGTTTGATTCTGGAACTTCATACTCGTTTCTGCTTCATTAGTTGAAACACTGCACTTAAATACTAGTCTAGTTAAGGATCCTATCCTAGTCTCAAATCCTGTTGGTAGTTCGACTCATCCTTCAATGGTTTGTCGGGATTTGAGAGTGTCTATCTTGGGCATTGGACTTGAATGCAACGCCTTCGTCCTTGGTTTCACGGGCTATAGTTTGATTCTAGGGGTGAATTGGCTAGCCAGGCGGGGTTCCATCCTAGATTGTGGAAGGAGGGTAGTTAGACTATTGATTCGTTATGGAAAGACCCTCATATTTCTTGTGACCCTAGGGGTTCAGTGATGCTTAGCTGCCTAGAATCTTCTGACGCATCCAACGATGATTGGGAGTCTGTTTGTGTGGTCCGTGAGTATGGAGATGTCTTTGATAAAGTGCGGGGTTTACCCAGAGGCGCGAAATAAGTTTTCGTATGTGCTTAATAGATTAAGCAAATCCAGTTATGTGATCAGCGGTGGTTTTGGAGCAAGACTGGCAAGGACAGACAGAGTCGGTCAAGTGCTCAATTGGTTGGCCATCTTACTAGTATCATCTCACGTAGGTCGTCTGAATTCGAAGGAGGTATACCTTGTGTGTTGGTCTGATATTGGTTTAGGCCTTTGGGGCTTGCACTTGGGGGATGTCGAGTTCGACTAGGATGGTCTGTGTGAGAGATGGATAGTTGTGATGATTTTGCATGGGATAATATCATGGTTTTCTCTAGAAGCAGAGAAGAGCATGCCCTACATCTTAGGGAAAGCTTAGGGACCCTACAAGCACACCAGCTTAAAGCTAAGTTCTCCAAAATACCATTTTTGGAGGAAAGAAGTGAGGATTTTAGGGCATGTGGTCTCTAGGGAAGGGTGATATGTTATGGTGGAAGACAGTCGAAAGTCCATGAGAGAAATTACCCTACACATGACCTAGAGTTGGCCGCTATTGTCTTTGCGCTTAAGTCTTGGCGTCATTATCTTCTTGGAGAGAAATTCGAATTATTCACTGACCACAAATCGCTAAAATACTTATTCTCTCAGAAGGACTTGAACTTAAGGCAGCAAAGGTGGATGGAATTCTTAGCATCCTACGATTTCGAGATAGCATATACCCCTGGCAAGGGTAACGTGGTGGTAGACGCCTTAAGTAGAAATTTTTTTCCTTGAGTTCGTTGTTTGTTGAGCGGCAAAGCTTAGAGTTCATCTCTACGTTTGACTTTAAACCTTCCGTTGACTTTGTACCTGGTTTACTAGCATCCTTGGAGGTCAGACCTACGCTTTTGGGACGGATTGGTGAGGCACAGCGAGATGACCCATAGTTGGTTGAGTTAGTAGAGAAGCTCAAAGGAGGGGAGTCATCAAGCCATCTCCGTAGGTATACCCTAGATGATAAGGGTTGGTTACGTAGGGACGGTAGGCTTTGTGTGCCAAAAGACGAGGACCTAAGGAAGACCATTCTTGATGATGCACATCATTCGAAGATGACCATCCATCCCGGCGGGGACAAGATATTCATGGACATGAGACGAGTTTACTTTTGGGCCGGCATGAAGAAGGACATGGCAGAGTTTGTCGCTAGATGCTTAGGGTGCCAACAAGCAAAAGAAGAGCAAAAGAAGCCCGGTGGATTACTACACCCGTTGGAGGTCCCACAATGGAAGTGGGAAAGCTCTCGATGGATTTTGTTGATGGATTACCGAGATCGAGGAAGGGTAACACGGGGATTTGGGTCGTGGTAGACATACTTACTAAGAGCGCCCATTTCATTCCCGTAAAGAGTAAGAGGACTGCTCCATGGTTAGCCTCCATATACATTCGAGAAATAGTTCGTTTGCATGGTGTTCCTTCTAGCATAGTGAGCGACCGCGATCCTATCTTTACTAGCGAATTTTGGAAGAGCTTGCAAGAGGCGGTAGGGACTCAGTTATGTTGAGCACCGCATATCATCCTCAGACGGATGGCCAGACCGAGAGGGTGAATCATATTCTAGAGGACCTATTGAGGTTGTGTGTCTTAGATTTCGGAGGTACATGGGAGGAACATCTTCCGTTGGTGGAGTTCGCATATAATAACAGCTTTCAGTCTAGCATTGGCATAGCACCGTTCGAGGCTCTTTATGGACGGCCGTGTCGTTCGCCTACATGTTGGTGGGAGTCTACAGATAAGATCTTACTTGGGCCCGATATGATTAGAGAGACTTCAGAAAAGATCAATTTGATTCGAAGGAGGATGAAGATGGCGCAAGATAGGCAGAAATCTTATGCGGACAAGAGGAGGATAGATCTTGAGTTTGATATTGGGGACATGGTCTTTGTCAAAGTGTCTCCACTACGGAACATCGTTCGCTTTGGGTCCATTGGGAAGTTAGCAACAAGGTTCGTAGGGTCGTTTCCTATTAAGGAGAGGATTGGGCAGATGGCGTATAGAGTGGAGTTGCCCGAGAGACTTAGTGGCGTACACGATGTATTCCATGTGTCACATTTGAGGAAGTGCTTGCACGAGACCGCGGAAGTGGTAGAGCCGAGCTTGCTTAGAGAGGTGGAGATAGAGCGTGATGCGACGATTCGACGAGCTCCTACGTGCATTCTTGGGTTTCAGGTTAAGAAGTTGAGGAATCGAGAGGTCAAGCTAGTCAAAGTGCAATGGGGAGATAATGAAAGCAACGCTACTTGAGAGACGGAAGAGAAGATGCGTTCATTATACCCTTTTCTTTTTGAGGGTATGTCTTTTAGTTTCTCCTTTATTGCTTACCTTATACTTATCTTATCTTTAGTATGTCCTCTCGTTAGTACCTTTGACCATTAGATAGGGTAGTCCTATGATTGAAACATGTGTTTGAGACATGTTATGTATGATGGATGCATGTGGATGCATGTGTTTGCTAGTGGTTGCTCGTGGATGCATATACACACACTTTAGGCACTAGATCGGCTCAGTCACTTCATATTGCATATTGCATATAAATGTATGTGCATATTTAAGCTAATGGATGCATAATGGTTGTGCTATCATATGGATGTTGCATTTTGGTGAATGGTTGTGCACACATGTAGAAATAATATGTATCGATAGGGTTCTTTCGCATACATAATGGACGCATGGCACTATCATGGTTTGCATTAAGGAGGTCAACTAAATCAGTAGACCGCCTGATTTTGCATTAGATAAGGAACATATACATGCACTTTTTGCATATGTTCATACAACATTAGAAATTATATAAGGACAATGGATGCAAGTGTTTGATGGTTGAGTAGATGGTTGTTTGGATGTTAAGATATGCATTCTCCTTAACTTGGAGATTTCGGGGGCAAAATCCTTTAAGGAGGGGAGAATGTAACACCCCAGATTATTGAATAATCGAATTAACTAAATTAAAGAATAAATGTTTAGTATTGTTCTAAGGTTTATAAGCAAAAGACTTAGTAGCTAATTTGGTTGGAACATGTGACTTGCATACAAAAGGTACAGAGTTCGATCCCCGCCAACGCCATATTTTTATTTTAGGGGAATGGCTAAAAAGCGACTTAGTGTGAACGCGGTTCAAAAAGTAGTTTAGTGTGAAAATGGTTAATTAGGAAGATAGAAATATATATAGATATATTTATAGAAATAAAATAAAATTAAACCAAAAATTTAAGAAAAAAATTCAAAACAGCGGGAGCGGGAAGGCAAAACACCAAACCGACCTATTTTATGGGTCTCGGGTCGACCCCAGGGTCGACTCAGGAGGTTTGGAATTGGTCCCGTCGGCCCTAAATGGTCTATGACGAAATTTTATGTTTTAGGGCTTAGGTGGAGATTTCTGGTTAGTCTGTTGACATCATTACTTGGTTTCTAAGGCCTAGATGGATTCTAGAGTGATCTGACGGCAGTAAATAAATTCAAAACTATATAAAAAGACCCATAGACTCAAACCCTAAATCAAAATTAAAACTAAAACTATGGTCGTCATGTTGTCATCTTGAACCCTAGAGCAGCCGCCACCAATTAGAGAGAAAGAACAGCAAATCAAATCAGTTCTATTCAACCATAACAATGAATCTTCTTCAAAGGAGAGCTAATACAACATCAGAAATCAGAATTCAGAACTCAAGACCGCTTTTGAGTTGTGAGTTCAATCACTTTAACAAAATAATTGCTAAATTAATTACGATGTGATATACGTTGGATTATAAGTTGTGGTTGTGAATCTAATTCATATGTTTAATCATGTATGTTAACTTGATTCATATTATATGATGTTATGCAAGTTTTATATATGATGTTATGCAAGTTTCATGTATGATGTTATGCAAGATTAATATGATTATGCAAGTTAATATGATTATGCAAGTTTCATATATGATGTTATGCAAGTTAATATGACTATGCAAGTTTCATATATGATGTTATGCAAGTTAATATGATTATGCAAGTTTCATATATGATGTTATGCAAGTTAATATGATTATGCAAGTTGTACATATGATGTTATGCAAGTTAATAGGATCACGCAAGTTGTATACGAGTTATATGATGTTATGTAAGTTTGGATCTAAAATATATGCTAGTAGTTCATGATGTTAACATGTGTCAATGAATCCCTTTTTATAATCCAATCACCTAGGTTTATAACATCGGTTTTTATGCGAATATGGATGTGGAACATATGCTAGTTCGTATAAGTATTATGTTCATATGCAAGTTTAAGTGATAATTGGATTCACATATATACATGTTCACACCTTTAAAGTTTAGATCCATATTAAGTTGACATTTTTATGTTGAAACTATGACATGCATAATTATGCAAGTTTACACCTTTATGTGGATCCATAGTTTACTCAGGTTAACACCTTTTATTGGATCCATAGTTATGCAAGATGACACCTTTATGTTTAGGTTGACGACATACATAGTTTATGTAGGTTTGTGATAATTACCTAGGCTAGTTGGGTGTAAAACTATGTTCATACATGCAGGTTCACACCTTTTAGATATATGATTTTTGGATCCTTGATAATACAAAGACTATGCAAGTATGTTGTAATTCTTAATTGCAAGTTAGATGCAAATTAGATCTATTATTGTGTGTATGTGACTTTGTGACGTTTATTCCCCTTTTTTTAAGTATTAGACCATTTGCTAGTCTAATATGTATATGCCATTTTAAGCGAACGAATGGCGGGGGTACGATGGGGATAATAGTGGATACACATATATTGTGAATTTGGCATGTAATGGACTAAAAAGGCATGTAATTAATTTTAAGGAATAAAATTAATTAGTGATGAAATTGGTATAATTTATATACCATAAATAGATGAGCATAATTTAGGTGATAAATTATGGACATAAATAAATATGGAAATTTGAATAGGGAAAGTAATTCAAATTTGGGGAAAACTAATTATGTATAGTTAATTGCCTAAGGCACGAGGTTGGACTCATTTGTGGTATAAGACTGCCCGGACCCGCCTGGCAAATCCAGCAGCCACAAATGGTAGCCCAATGTGAGAGGTCAAAGGCCCAAACTAAATGCGTAACAATTGCATGCACACGAGGTTAGGCTCGTTTGTGGTGTAAGACTGCCCGAACCCGCCCGGCAAATCCAGCAACCACAAATGCCAGTCTAATGTGAGAGGTCCTACAGGGGTTACGGTAGTAATAAATTAAGAAACACTTAACCAAAGTAAAACATGTGGTGGGACATAGGGGTTAAGTGGGTGCCTTGGGTGGCATGGGGAAATACGATTAGTAACACTTAACCAAGGTAAAACATGTAAGTGGGACATAGGGGTTAAGTGGGTGCCTTGGGTGGCATGTGGAATTACTAATAGAAACCCTTAACCAAATTTAAAACATGTAAGTGGACATGAAGGGGGTTAAGTGGGATGTACTAGAGGGGACCAAGCCTAGGTGGAAAGCTTGTGTCAAGCATGGGGGGGCCTTTTCAGTCCAGTAGCCCATTAAGTATCTTTGTGAGATCGACCCAAGTCGAGGACGGGACACGCCTATTGGGTCTGATTGTTAGAGGCCAAAACGGGTTAGCGGTGGCAAAGCAAGTCCAACGGGGTCACGTGCGTGCGAGGGTCCGGGCTGGTAGGTAAGACGTTGTCGCATCGTGTAGTTATAAGCCGTGCATTCCTTGCGTGGTATAAGGTTGCCATATTGGGGAGTGATACACCCCACTGTGGGACCTGCACGGGTATCTACGAGTTAGGGAGCCGATCGAATGGGGCAGGGTAGTGGGTACACCTAGTGGAGATAGGAGCAAACGGCACCTATGTAGTCAGCTAGGGGTACACGAAGCTACCACTATTATTAATAATTATTAAGGGGGTACACCTAGTGGAGATAGGATCAGGAGGCACCTATGACGTCAGCTAGGAGTACATGGAATTACCATTATTACTTATTGAAGGGGTACATCTAGTTGGGATAGGTACACGCTGGGTACCTATGATAGCAACTAGAAATATACAGTCAAACATGGGGGATAGTGGGTACATCTAGTAGTACACGAAGTTATCATCGTTCTATTTAGTCAAGAGGGATCAAATTCTTAGAGTGACTAGTAGGGGTGCAGTTAGTGTTAGTACAGTATAGTACGGTAGAGTACATTAATTATCCTACATTGATTAGGAAGCGCCATTAACGTTATCTCTATTTCTCTTGATTGCCTTGCCATACCCATGTGGTTCACACAGCCATTACCTTATTCTCCAGCTTATATCTTATCATATTGCTTTAATAATTATGTTGTTAGAGTTATCGGACTCGCCAGACTTTATGTCTAACCCCCCCTTTGTTTCCACCTCTTTTCTTCCTCCCTCCCCCCTCCTCCCCAAGGGTGGGACTAGTACTAGTGGAGCTTGATTGGGGTCTCTTTGGGAGCACTTGGATTTGGATTGCTGAAATAAAGTTCAGCCTATCATTTTCTTTATGGCTATTTGTAGTAGTGGGATTATGTACTTTGTTTTATCAAGAAGGATATTATGTACTTGACTTGGTTTATGGTTTTTTGATATGTAACCAAACATATTTACCTTCTGCTGTAATAAATAAAGTTTTAAATTTTAAAGTACCGCTTTATATCTGTCTTGTTGTGATTTTCTGTTCTATATTCACTTAAAATGCTCCATGGAAGTTAATGCATTCTCTTTGCGAGTGACATTAATGGATGTGGGGTGTTACATGAGAGGTTGGACATTATTAATTAATTAATGCTAATGACACATGCTAGTATGGTAAGGTTAAGTCAACATGAAACACTAGACAACACTTAACCAATTTGACATGATATATGGGTGATTTAAGTCAACGTGAACCGCTAGATAACACTTAACCAATTTGATATATGGGCGGGTTAAGTCAACATGAACTGATAGAGAACACTTAACCAATTTAGCATGGTACATGGGTTGAATTAAATAGTGATTGGGGGTTAAGTCAACTTGGAAACATGGGCAAACTTAACCAATATAATAGTATCAAAGCAAGGAAAAGTGGGGAATGATAAGATTAAATAATAGATAAACTTATCCTAGGGTTAAGAAATTAATATGACTTAATATGTATACAAGACTCGAAGGGTGGGATGACTTATACCATGAAATAAGTTAATCTAAGTTGAAAATGTGGGAAAACACCCATATGCTATCATTTGATAAAGAGAACTTAAGTCATGCTTGAATTCATTGGTAAACCTTAGTTAAAAGGAACTAAATAACAAACCTTAGTTAAAGAGAACTAAGTAACAGAAACTAAGTATCAAACCTTGGTTAAGAGAACCAAGTAATAAACCTTAGTTAAGAGGACTAAGTTGTAAACCTTAGTTAAGAAAATGAACGATTAAGAGAACTAAGTAGTAAACCTTAGTTAAGAGGACTAAGTAGTAAACCTTAGTTAAGAAAGCTAACGATTCATGAAACTAAGTAGTGAACCTTAGTTAAGAAAGCTAACGATTGAGGAAACTAAGTAGTAAACCTTAGTTAAGAGAACTAAGTAGTAATCCTTAGTCAAGAAAGCCAAGTAGAACACGAGGAGGAGCGAACGTCCATCTGATCATGAAGAAGGCTCCAACGAACTGGGTTACGAAGCACGCAGCTTCGAGAGGACGTGAGGGAACTCTTGGTATCCCTCTGCGAGGTTGCAGATGATCCTCCTGGGCTCACAGATGTTAAGGTCTGCGTTAGAAGTGCCAAGAGTATGCCTTGGTTGCAATATAAGCAACCTAAAGACTGGGACGGGTCAGCGTGAGGTGGCGATATCTTGTTTAGCCCTGTGATAGCACGTCGTCATCTACCTACCATCATGAGTCAATCGTGATACGCAAGCGGAAAGGCGGAGAACTCCAAAAGACCATATACTTTGCTATCTAGTTATGGGTGAAGGTGGCCAATAGGTTTGTGGGGGCATAGAGGGCCTGCGTACAGTTCTCATTCTTGATTTTCTTGGGTGTCTTTCATTAGTTGAGGGAGGGATCAAGTGGTACCATAGCCACATACAGATAAAACAGAACTTAGCATCTGCATCGGCAGATAACTTAAACCTCCCGACCGAGTTCTGTGTTTCTTGATTAGCCCTGCCACGGGACTCGGCCCGCACATATAGAGGACATGTGCAACTAGATATCTAGCACGTTTAATGACACGATTGGGACGTAAAGCATAGGAACATATATCGCTCTGTGTAGTGTGTCATAGACTAGGGTGCATTGTTCGATAGGTAGCATAAACCCTAGTGGCCCTAGGTAGCATAAACCCTGGTCGGATCTAGAAACCGTTCAATCGGTAGCATAAACCCCAGTGGCCCTGGTTAGCGTAAACCCTGGTTGAATCTAGGAAGCGCTGGATAGAAAACCCTAGATTAGATCTAGGTAATAAGCGGAATCTAGAAAGATCAAGAGTGGAAGTCCAAACGATTTCGAGAATGGTGGCACTACACTAAAGTAGTATAGATTTACATGATGAAGCCCATACGACATACAACAAGGGATTGTATATATACATGGAAAGGATTATACGAGTTGGGGTATCTACATATACGTTGTATTAAGTTAATCTGTTAGTGGGACATGAGTATAGCCTAGAGATCTAATATCACGAATAACCTAATAAGAAAGAGAATAACTGAATGGTATACATAGGATTATACAGAAGTTTATTCTAAGTCCACTCACACAGAACTTATGTTCTGACCCCCTCCTCATTACATACTTCCAGGTTAGGTTCATTACAGAGATGGTATAAGCTTTGGATACTGGTTAGGCAGTATGTTTTATAAGGTAAAGCTATATTTAATGTATATTATACTTTGAATTCCTCCCGCTGTAAGATGCTTACGAATTCTGACATGTTTTCTTTATCTTCGTCTTTTTCTACAAGATACCAGAGCGCCCAACTCGGGTTTCGATAGATTGGGCTTTTGAAAAAAATTCGGTCTGTCGGAATCCGCGTTGTTACACAACCCCTCGTCGCTCAGTACTTGCATGAATCCAAACCAAGCTGTTTCTAACTCCTTCGAATATCTGAAAGGATTTTTATTATTTGGTTTGATTAAAAGATTTGGTTCACCATTTTTATTCACTGGATTTGGGTTTGTATTTTTGGCAATGGGAAGAATCCGTGCGTATATATACAAGGGATTACTTAGCAACCAATTAATAAGTCATATAGGATAGGTTTGCTGTTTACTTGATGAAACACGGCAAGTCATTTATGATAGGAGATAGGCTAAAGATAGTATGGTGACTTAGCTGCAAAGTAATGGATTTCTTTACTTTGCCTAGTATATGCATCTACAAGCCTGATGGTATTTGGATTCATTGATAGGAAAATTAAATGTGAAAAGAAAGGGTAAGGTAGCAGTTTGATTTTTAAGGCATCAGCATGCTTTAGCTTCCCTTGCTTTAGACTTGAAAAGATATGGCGGTTGGGTAGAAATTTATTTGATAAGATAGGTTAGGATCCTTGTATAGATTTTCTTTTTAGATTTTATACGGTAGCATGTGCTTTTCTCAGTCCAATTCTACGTGTAGTCACATATATGGATAGTGTTGCAGTTCCTTTGCCATGAAGTTTTCAGTATTTATTTTATAAAGACAAAAGCAACTGGTCATTTAAAGCGTATAAGGTATCATTAGCTATTTAAATATAGAATGCATGTGCTTAGAGTCTTTGGGTAGGTATACATATACATATATATATATATAACTTAGGATAGGATGGCTTCGACGTACGGTCATTTCCATTGAAGTTGTCGTGTAAATGTGTACAAGTTACTTCATGGTTACTAAAAAGAAATGTACAGCAATATTTTGATATTTATATGTATAGAAGGAAACTTAAGTATTAAGCTAGTGTATATATTCATGTGTTAAAGTTTTAAGTGTACTGCATTACATAAAATTACGTTCATATCCTAGCCGCTAGGGACAGAAATAAGGACACAGTCGTGTCCAGCGAGGTGTCACGATCCCAAAAATATAATAATATCGGTAGGTTAACTTGTATTGTGAAACCCCGAAATACTGATACAGGGTGCAAAATACTTCAAATAAAAAGTTGTGTATTCAATTAATTAAAAATTACTGTAAAATTCTAAAAAATAAATTATCACTACGCTTCAAAAGAATCTTGTCCAAATTCGAATCTGATATTTAAGTATGTTTAAATAACCATTATGGCCATTGATGAATATGGCGCTGCTTTTCTGAATATTTAATTTGGACATAACTTACCATATATAATCCGAAATCTCGATTTTTTACTTTTATTAGAAAAATACAGTTCAACAGATTGCAACATTTCTTATTTCGAAGAAATCCGGTTTATAAGGAACCCTATATACTTAGTTGAAGTTCAGAACGTTAAATTACTGTAATAACCCGGAAAATCTGGGCCAGTTTAAAATTTTTATTTTGGCAAGTTTAGCGGATTCTGAATATTTAAAATAGATTATTTTAAATAATACCGACGTAAAATTTATTTTAAATATAGAATCGACGTGTATATTATACGCGTCGTCGTTAGAATATATAAATATTTATATATAATTATAAATAGAATTGAAAATGGCGCGGTAGTTCGATAATTCGATTTCAAACTTCAATTGAATGTACCGGGTGCAAAACAATCCGGATTTTAGTGAAACCAAAAATCATAGGATCTAATTGATAATATCTTTCCAACGAATCCGAAAAATCAAGATTTCATATCGGGAATCAAAAGATATGTCCAGTTGAAAATTCTGAATAGTCGCTATGGAATTCAGGCCCTTAAAAATGGACATTTTGCAAACGACCTCGGATTTCGACGAAACCACTTTTGTTAGATCCGCAGTGTCAAGTTATTGCTAGGTTTCGAATTTCATAATTTTTCGAATCAATATGTGAGCGTGGCAAAGGAAAACGCGTTTGACCAGTTTCCGTTGATTTTAATCGACTGGAAATTGGCCATTTTTCCAACGGTCTCAGAATTCGACGAAACTAGTTTTGTTAGGACCGTATCGTCAATACGAAGCTAGAAAATATTTTTCGGGAATTTTTCTAGTTAGTATGTGACCCCGGTAACTTGAAATGTACGTTTAAAATTCAATATAAGGATTTAAATGTAAATTCAACGGAAACTGATTGTAACAGCCGAATCAGCAGACGATGCATATCCCATTGTGTTCGGAATGGGGGTAAAACGCTATGGACGACAGGCGGTGGGCCTCGTTTCGAGGTCATATGAAAAAGTCAACTTAAGGTTGAATTAAATAATAATAAAAAAAAAAAAAAAAAAAAAAACACTTTCTCTTCCCTCCATATACCCCCCCGATTCATTTCTGTAGATCGAAAAAAAAATTAAATTAAACCTAAATCTAAAACCCATCGCCCCTCGAACTGGACCACCGCCCCTCCTCCAAGCGACGCCACCGCCACTCAGGGGACCGGACCCCCTGCTCCTCCCCTCACCTTAGTCGACCTCGCCTTTCTCACGCCTCACTCCTCTTCTCCAGAACGCGCCGCATCGCCTCAGACAACCACCACCTCGTCGAGGATCCGCAACCCCCGAAGTCCCCTCGTTCGCGACCTCGTCCGCCGCCATCGCCATCAGCGAAGCCCCCACCACCGCAACCACCTGCCACCGAAGTCGATGCCCCCTTTCTTCATTACAGTAAGTTTTTTTTTTACTTTAATTTATTTTTATTTTAATCTAAAAACTAATTTCGATTTAAAAAGATTATAAAACTGATTTTTTTTTATAAAAGAGTAAAAACTGCATTTTTATAAAAAAGTAAAAACTGAATTGATTTATATAAAAACTGAATTTGATTTATAAAAAAAAAACTAAAACTAAACTGAATTTTATTTTGTTCTAAACTGAATTTTATTTTATTTAAAATCTGAATTTTATTTTGTTTAAAAACGGAATTTTATTTACTTTAAAAACCGGTTTTTATTTATGTTGTAAAGTTAGAAAAATATAATCTTTTATATTGTCGAAAGAAAAGCATTTATTTTTCAAACGAGATAGCATTGATTTTTTCTAATGAGAAAAGCTTTGATTTTTCAAACAAGAGAAGTTTGATTTTTAAAGAACGAAGAGAAGACTTTTAGAAATATAAAAATGAGGTTTTTATGCTTGGGGTTTAAATTAGAAAAATAGAATTTTTATATATTGAACTTCGATAGAAAAATAGAATTTTTATATATTGAACTTCGATAGAAAAATAGAATTTTTATATATTGAACTTCGATAGAAAAATAGAATTTTTATATATTGAACTTCGATAGAAAAATATGATTTTTATATATTGAACATCGAAGTAAAAATTCGATTTTTATATATTGAATAGCGAGGTAAAAATGTGATTTTTACGTATGTAGTGAAAGCAGCAACGAAGGTGACAAAAAGGCGAAGACTTCTGCAAATGAAGAGCCGTGGAGCTAGGATAGCTATATGTGAGAACTTCTCACCTTTCAATTTAATTTTTCTAGTTATATATATACTAGGATGCAGACGGTGCTTAGTAGCACCCGACACAATCGTCCACAGACCATGGACTTGTTTGTTTGACTGTTTGGTGATTGATTGCGATATTGGTTTGAATGTGGTTTGTGGTGTGAAAAATCGAATCGATAAATTGATTAGGATTAGACGTGCGCCGTTATAAGGCGAAGGAGTAAGGCTAGGTTAGACCCTTACTCCAAAATTTTGTGGTTTGCATAACGAAAGTGAATTTGATTGATGTGTGAATGGCGTGGGACTTCACTAGACCGGGGATAAGGCTAGGCCTTGTCCCGTTTCTAGTATAGTGCCGTTATGCCGCCGAAATTTTCTAAAATATGTTAGAAAAAAAAAATAACATTTTATTTAAAGAATGAACTGAATAGATATTCATATGTCGAAATAAAATATTTTATCGTTAAAAATATAATTTTTAACGTGAATATGAATATAGTGAAAGTGAATAAAATAAATATTCATTTACAAACCGGACGGTTTGTTTATGTACACCTATTTGACTGACATTGATTGGGACGATAAATTTTACACATCGCCCAACTGCACGAATAAAATCTGTGTTTGATTGTTTGAAACCCTACACGGGTGTTGGGATGAAATATGAAGTTCACTCATCCTAATCGATTAAATATGTCGATCGATAGATTGACAGGCTGTTATAAGCGTTAGATATCTTTATTTGATGCTTATACAGTGTAGTGCACTTTGGTTGATGGTTGATTATTTTTCAATGCTATTATATACATGTGATGTATGAAAATCCATATAATTAATTTTATATGGTGATTGATTGGGCCTCATTCCAATTTGAAAAATAAAGAATATATAAAATAAAGGTTCATGTGTTGACTATACTCATCCGTTGGGAATAGCCATGTGTTGAACGAATTATTTTTATAATAAAATTTACATCTTTATCAATATAAAATAAAGGTTCATGTGTTGACTATACTCATCCGTTGGGAATAGCCATGTGTTGAACGAATTATTTTTATAATAAAATTTACATCTTTATCAATATAAAATAAAGGTTCATGTGTTGACTATACTCATCCGTTGGGAATAGCCATGTGTTGAACGAATTATTTTTATAATAAAATTTACATCTTTATCAATATAAAATAAAGGTTCATGTGTTGACTATACTCATCCGTTGGGAATAGCCATGTGTTGAACGAATTATTTTTATAATAAAATTTACATCTTTATCAATATAAAATAAAGGTTCATGTGTTGACTATACTCATCCGTTGGGAATAGCCATGTGTTGAACGAATTATTTTTATAATAAAATTTACATCTTTATCAATATAAAATAAAGGTTCATGTGTTGACTATACTCATCCGTTGGGAATAGTCATGTGTTGAACGAAATAATTTAACAAAAATAGTCACACATGGGCGGTACTCATTCGTTGAGATTAGTCGTGTGTTGACAAAAAGAAATATTTGAAATAGAATATATAAAGCCGTGTTAAATAGTGATGCGCCATTTTGACGCGAACGAGATTTATATCGAATAAAACGATTTCGAAATGAATTGAATATCTAACGATTTCGATTTGAATTGAATATAAAACGATTTCGAAATGAATTGAATATAAAACGATTTCGAAATGAATTGAATATAAAACGATTTCGAAATGAATTGAATATATAACGATTTCGATTTAAATTGAATATAAAACGATTTCGAAATGAATTGAATATAAAACGATTTCGAAATGAATTGAATATATAACGATTTCGAAATGAATTGAATATAAAACGATTTCGATTTGAATGGAATAGAAAACCAATTTGATTTCAAATTGAATATATGATGAACTTGATTCAAATAGAAAACGAAACGAATTTGATTTGAATAGAAAATGAATTTGAATCGAATATAAAACCAATTTGAATTGAATTGAAAACGAATTCGAATTGAATTGAAAACGAATTCAAATTGAATTGAAAGCGAATTGAAATAAATTCAAATTTAATTGAAATTTGAATTGAATAGAAATGAATTTTTAAAAACGAATTTTTAAAGAAGAATTCAATTTTGCTTTGGATTGAAATAGAAGTTGAAATGGTTCTTGAAACGAATTTAAAACTATTTATATAATTCGTTTTAAATAGAAATCGACGAAATATATATTATATATATTATATATATAATATAATGGCCTGAATAGAACGCGCCGCGCCGCGGCAGTTCGTAAATTTCGACCATTTATTTCAAACGGACATTACGGGAGATCCGACCGTCGGATTCTCCTAAAACCGGAACCGTTGGGTTCGTATCGAAAAGAGCTTTCTAACGAATATTAGAAATTCAAAATCTAACGGTTGGATTTGGAGATACGTCCAAATCAAATTCGAAAAAGGTCGCTGTAAGTGCAGTTCGATGGCCATTGTTGGAAATCGACTGTACGGGCCTTGATGAAATTATTAAAAATATCAATAATTTGTGTAAAATCATAAGAAATGATTTGGGAAAAATTGGGGTGAAAAACTCCATATTTGAAAAGATAAAAATAGATTTTTATCGAAATGAACTAGTTTTGAACTAATTTAAAACCCAATCATTTTTAAATAAATGAATTAGATTTAAAAAGGGGTTTTAAATCATCGAATTTCTAATATATTTGATTAAATTTGAAATGGGTTTATCGTGAACAGTGTTTTAAATAACACTAGTTCTTTAACCCGATAACGAATAGAATGTGATTTGGGTTTGTCGTGAACTGTGTTTTAAATAACACCTAGTTCTTTAACCCAGTAAAAGGAGTTTTATTGAATCTGCAATTAGATTGAAATTCGAATTGATAATCTAAATTACCAAATTTAGAAATGAGCGAGAATGGGGTATCGCCAGTTTTGCTCCAAAGCGATAGTTAAATCTTTAATTAGATTTGAACGGGAAATGGTAATTAATTTTACCGATAACACCACGGTGTTAGATATGGAGTATTACCAGTTTTGCTTCATGGGATGAATAGGTTGGGAAATAAAATAAATAATTACTTCGTTGTGGTTCGCTAATCTCGACTAGTTGGAAAACCATAATTTGGTTTTAAATGACATCCAAAGGAAGATTACAGGATAAATTTTAAAGAATTTATCTTGGATAAAATTAATGGGAACTTTTCCCTAAGAATGTGGAATTTAGAAACTAGCTGTAGGTTGGCTAAGAAGAATGGTTTCCTGGGTATTGATCTGATGTTGGTTTCGGCCTTCGGGGTTAATGTTCGGGAAATTGTTCTCTTGCTAATTTGCGGTTAGTGACTAATGAATTGGAATGAGGCGTATGTTGTGTTTGTGTAACATTTGTTTTCAATATACGCGGGTTGTTCGGAAAGTCCGGGTTTATACCCATTCTGAATAACCGATTCGACGATAAGTCGAAGATGAAGACGGTGGTCGAAGACCGGAAGTCTTCACATCGTTTGGGTAATTACTGACGATCCTGATTGGGCAGTACACCCAAGAGGATGGAAATAGTTGGTGGTCGTCCAGACGTACTTGGAGATGGATGGATATGCGAGGAAAGTGCCTCCGGTTTCGTTCAGACCCAGAACGGACTTGTAAATGGATTGTGTGTCTGACATTGGATTTTATTCTGTGTTGATTGATTTCTATTAAATATATATCTGTTTGGCGGCGGAGAATTTATTCTCTTGCTTAACGCCCTTCTCTGAGACGTACGAGCTTAGAGGTTATATATCGATAGATATCAATCGCATGGCATGAATTGCCTGTGTGGCATGCTGAGTTGCGTAGATCAAGGCTTCTGTTGAAAAGCAAAGTCTTGTGGTTGATGATCAAAGCACAGCCTACGTGGTAGCTTTGTGTATAGCGTGTATTCGTGAGCCTCACACCTCGGTATGAGTTAAAAACGGGATACGGACTGCAGGGAGAGCGCACGTTTCTTTCTAGCTTTGGTGGTGTCAGTGACTTACCAGCCCTGACATATATATACTTTTCACCTTTGTGGTTGTTGGATGAGGCGCCTCGATTATAGGTCTGTAAGGACCGGGAAACGTGTGTTCAGGAATACTAATCCTCTAACGTAAGTGAGGACCGGCCCTGAAGCATCCAGGGGTTACCCAGTGTGCGTAATCCCGGGGACATTTGCTAGAGTGTCTCGAACGCGGAGAGGAGCTTGCCCCTTGCCTCGACTCATGACGGAATCCAATTTCCAATACGTGTAATTCGTCTTTAATTGTAGAACTAGTATGGCGACATGATATATGGTACCCATGCCGTCTATGATTTATATTTATGATTGAAATGTTTTGACACTATACACTTATTATAGTATCAAATGATTTGTTTTAACGTACCAAGCATGTTTGGCTATTATAAGGGAAAACCCTATCCCCCGGCTTGCGTTGCATTGTATGATAGGACCTGGGTCTTATAATAGCTTCATTTTTCGAAAAGCATTGCGTTGTTTATTGATATGCACTGGTATTCTTGGGAGAAAACCCGTTCTGTGTTATACGGCGTGGTCCCTTGAATTACTCTCTTTTAAAGTAAAGTATTAAATAACTGTTTTAGTTCTCACACCAGTCACATGACTGACCTGGAGTTTATTGTTTTAACCTAAACTCTGGGTGCCCCTATTTTCCGCACGGGCAGCTAGTAGTTTTGGTTTTGCAGATTTATATTCACAGGATCCTGGTTTACAGCTGGAATGATATCCGGAAAGCTCTGTATCCGTATATCACCTTCAGTTGTGCTTTATATTATTTTTCCGCTGCTATGTATTTAAATGTAATTTAAATCTCTGATATTTCTGTGTAATATTTATTCATTTATACCCTGTATATTCTTGTAATCTGATGCATTGTTGTAATAGCAATGAAATGTTCTTCTGTTTGTGTTCTGATTTGTCATGTTCTCAACGTTCAGGGGTTTCGAACGGTCTAGATCGGTTTAACGACTGATTCAGATCGAGCGAAATTCCAGGCCGTCACATTTGGTATCAGAGCTTTGGTTCACAGAGCTCGAGAACAAGACACATTAGAACCATACGAAAGAATTCATCAGATATTGGATTAGTAATATCCAATTAGAATAACTCGTTAGAGATAGGATCAGTAGTATCCTAGAACGAGTTGAAAGAGTATATTTTCGAATGAAAACCATTTTGTTTTGAAAATTTAAATCGTTTTAAAACGTATTTGATTATTTATTTATTTTGAATATGGACAATCGAGTATATAAAGGTTTTGCATATACGCGTCATGAACGTATATTCGAAGTGTTAATATACTGGATAGATATAGAATCATACTCTAGTGGCCCGAAGATGATTCTGATGATTGACTAGTTGTCATTAGTATTCATGTTCGAGTAACGAAGGTGTGATATCTATATATTTCCATTAGACTGGTGTGAGAACCAAAACTAATATAGTTAGAGCACATTGTTGTGAATTGGCATCAAAAACATGATTTTTGTATATGTATCAAAATTATGAATTTGAAATTCTAATTCACTAATTGATTGATGTGTGTGTTGTTTGTTCATTAGTTTGTTAATTTTGAACCATTATGCCTAATAGAATCAAATATTGAACTGTATTGAAAATTGGTCGCATTTGCTTGCATATACATATACTTACATTGAACAGGTCATAGCAAGGAGGCTAGAGCAGAGAATAAAATTTGTTTGCCCGACAAATAGGTACATGTTTACTACATAATTTCCTGTTTTGTTTGGGTGATGATGATTTTTATGAGCCTATTGGCTAGCCGCTTGGCTTTTTCTTTTTCTTTTTGAGATCTGAAGGACCGGGGAAGCTATTTGCAATTCCCCGATGCTCCCGGTGCAGGGGAGGTTATGGCGAAATTTTTCGAAAATTTAGGGTGTTAGCCAAATTTTTGAAGTTTTGAAAATTCTCAGAAACTAAAGAGTTGGAGAATGAAAGCCAGAATGAATGTAGAGCTTAATAATCAAACCACTTTCGACTTTGTTCCTTTTCGGGGACGAAAAGTTTTAAGTGGGGGAGATTGTAATAACCCGGAAAATCTGGGCCAGTTTAAAATTTTTATTTTGGCAAGTTTAGCGGATTCTGAATATTTAAAATAGATTATTTTAAATAATATCGACGTAAAATTTATTTTAAATATAGAATCGACGTGTATATTATACGCGTCGTCGTTAGAATATATAAATATTTATATATAATTATAAATAGAATTGAAAATGGCGCGGTAGTTCGATAATTCGATTTCAAACTTCAATTGAATGTACCGGGTGCAAAACAATCCGGATTTTAGTGAAACCAAAAATCATAGGATCTAATTGATAATATCTTTCCAACGAATCCGAAAAATCAAGATTTCATATCGGGAATCAAAAGATATGTCCAGTTGAAAATTCTGAATAGTCGCTATGGAATTCAGGCCCTTAAAAATGGACATTTTGCAAACGACCTCGGATTTCGACGAAACCACTTTTGTTAGATCCGCAGTGTCAAGTTATTGCTAGGTTTCGAATTTCATAATTTTTCGAATCAATATGTGAGCGTGGCAAAGGAAAACGCGTTTGACCAGTTTCCGTTGATTTTAATCGACTGGAAATTGGCCATTTTTCCAACGGTCTCAGAATTCGACGAAACTAGTTTTGTTAGGACCGTATCGTCAATACGAAGCTAGAAAATATTTTTCGGGAATTTTTCTAGTTAGTATGTGACCCCGGTAACTTGAAATGTACGTTTAAAATTCAATATAAGGATTTAAATGTAAATTCAACGGAAACTGATTGTAACAGCCGAATCAGCAGACGATGCATATCCCATTGTGTTCGGAATGGGGGTAAAACGCTATGGACGACAGGCGGTGGGCCTCGTTTCGAGGTCATATGAAAAAGTCAACTTAAGGTTGAATTAAATAATAAAAAAAAAAAAAAAAAAAAAGAAAAACACTTTCTCTTCCCTCCATATACCCCCCCGATTCATTTCTGTAGATCGAAAAAAAAAAAAATTAAACCTAAATCTAAAACCCGTCGCCCCTCGAACTGGACCACCGCCCCTCCTCCAAGCGACGCCACCGCCACTCAGGGGACCGGACCCCCTGCTCCTCCCCTCACCTTAGTCGACCTCGCCTTTCTCACGCCTCACTCCTCTTCTCCAGAACGCGCCGCATCGCCTCAGACAACCACCACCTCGTCGAGGATCCGCAACCCCCGAAGTCCCCTCGTTCGCGACCTCGTCCGCCGCCATCGCCATCAGCGAAGCCCCCACCACCGCAACCACCTGCCACCGAAGTCGATGCCCCCTTTCTTCATTACAGTAAGTTTTTTTTTACTTTAATTTATTTTTATTTTAATCTAAAAACTAATTTCGATTTAAAAAGATTATAAAACTGATTTTTTTTTTATAAAAGAGTAAAAACTGCATTTTTATAAAAAAGTAAAAACTGAATTGATTTATATAAAAACTGAATTTGATTTATAAAAAAAAAACTAAAACTAAACTGAATTTTATTTTGTTCTAAACTGAATTTTATTTTATTTAAAATCTGAATTTTATTTTGTTTAAAAACGGAATTTTATTTACTTTAAAAACCGGTTTTTATTTATGTTGTAAAGTTAGAAAAATATAATCTTTTATATTGTCGAAAGAAAAGCATTTATTTTTCAAACGAGATAGCATTGATTTTTTCTAATGAGAAAAGCTTTGATTTTTCAAACAAGAGAAGTTTGATTTTTAAAGAACGAAGAGAAGACTTTTAGAAATATAAAAATGAGGTTTTTATGCTTGGGGTTTAAATTAGAAAAATAGAATTTTTATATATTGAACTTCGATAGAAAAATAGAATTTTTATATATTGAACTTCGATAGAAAAATAGAATTTTTATATATTGAACTTCGATAGAAAAATAGAATTTTTATATATTGAACTTCGATAGAAAAATATGATTTTTATATATTGAACATCGAAGTAAAAATTCGATTTTTATATATTGAATAGCGAGGTAAAAATGTGATTTTTACGTATGTAGTGAAAGCAGCAACGAAGGTGACAAAAAGGCGAAGACTTCTGCAAATGAAGAGCCGTGGAGCTAGGATAGCTATATGTGAGAACTTCTCACCTTTCAATTTAATTTTTCTAGTTATATATATACTAGGATGC
Organism: Allium sativum; assembly: GCA_030737875.1. Classification (NCBI taxonomy): domain Eukaryota; kingdom Viridiplantae; phylum Streptophyta; class Magnoliopsida; order Asparagales; family Amaryllidaceae; genus Allium; species Allium sativum. The sequence goes on along the minus strand of CM060913.1, from coordinate 411,657,929 downwards.
AGACGGTGCTTAGTAGCACCCGACACAATCGTCCACAGACCATGGACTTGTTTGTTTGACTGTTTGGTGATTGATTGCGATATTGGTTTGAATGTGGTTTGTGGTGTGAAAAATCGAATCGATAAATTGATTAGGATTAGACGTGCGCCGTTATAAGGCGAAGGAGTAAGGCTAGGTTAGACCCTTACTCCAAAATTTTGTGGTTTGCATAACGAAAGTGAATTTGATTGATGTGTGAATGGCGTGGGACTTCACTAGACCGGGGATAAGGCTAGGCCTTGTCCCGTTTCTAGTATAGTGCCGTTATGCCGCCGAAATTTTCTAAAATATGTTAGAAAAAAAAATAACATTTTATTTAAAGAATGAACTGAATAGATATTCATATGTCGAAATAAAATATTTTATCGTTAAAAATATAATTTTTAACGTGAATATGAATATAGTGAAAGTGAATAAAATAAATATTCATTTACAAACCGGACGGTTTGTTTATGTACACCTATTTGACTGACATTGATTGGGACGATAAATTTTACACATCGCCCAACTGCACGAATAAAATCTGTGTTTGATTGTTTGAAACCCTACACGGGTGTTGGGATGAAATATGAAGTTCACTCATCCTAATCGATTAAATATGTCGATCGATAGATTGACAGGCTGTTATAAGCGTTAGATATCTTTATTTGATGCTTATACAGTGTAGTGCACTTTGGTTGATGGTTGATTATTTTTCAATGCTATTATATACATGTGATGTATGAAAATCCATATAATTAATTTTATATGGTGATTGATTGGGCCTCATTCCAATTTGAAAAATAAAGAATATATAAAATAAAGGTTCATGTGTTGACTATACTCATCCGTTGGGAATAGCCATGTGTTGAACGAATTATTTTTATAATAAAATTTACATCTTTATCAATATAAAATAAAGGTTCATGTGTTGACTATACTCATCCGTTGGGAATAGCCATGTGTTGAACGAATTATTTTTATAATAAAATTTACATCTTTATCAATATAAAATAAAGGTTCATGTGTTGACTATACTCATCCGTTGGGAATAGCCATGTGTTGAACGAATTATTTTTATAATAAAATTTACATCTTTATCAATATAAAATAAAGGTTCATGTGTTGACTATACTCATCCGTTGGGAATAGCCATGTGTTGAACGAATTATTTTTATAATAAAATTTACATCTTTATCAATATAAAATAAAGGTTCATGTGTTGACTATACTCATCCGTTGGGAATAGCCATGTGTTGAACGAATTATTTTTATAATAAAATTTACATCTTTATCAATATAAAATAAAGGTTCATGTGTTGACTATACTCATCCGTTGGGAATAGTCATGTGTTGAACGAAATAATTTAACAAAAATAGTCACACATGGGCGGTACTCATTCGTTGAGATTAGTCGTGTGTTGACAAAAAGAAATATTTGAAATAGAATATATAAAGCCGTGTTAAATAGTGATGCGCCATTTTGACGCGAACGAGATTTATATCGAATAAAACGATTTCGAAATGAATTGAATATCTAACGATTTCGATTTGAATTGAATATAAAACGATTTCGAAATGAATTGAATATAAAACGATTTCGAAATGAATTGAATATAAAACGATTTCGAAATGAATTGAATATATAACGATTTCGATTTAAATTGAATATAAAACGATTTCGAAATGAATTGAATATAAAACGATTTCGAAATGAATTGAATATATAACGATTTCGAAATGAATTGAATATAAAACGATTTCGATTTGAATGGAATAGAAAACCAATTTGATTTCAAATTGAATATATGATGAACTTGATTCAAATAGAAAACGAAACGAATTTGATTTGAATAGAAAATGAATTTGAATCGAATATAAAACCAATTTGAATTGAATTGAATTGAAAACGAATTCGAATTGAATTGAAAACGAATTCAAATTGAATTGAAAGCGAATTGAAATAAATTCAAATTTAATTGAAATTTGAATTGAATAGAAATGAATTTTTAAAAACGAATTTTTAAAGAAGAATTCAATTTTGCTTTGGATTGAAATAGAAGTTGAAATGGTTCTTGAAACGAATTTAAAACTATTTATATAATTCGTTTTAAATAGAAATCGACGAAATATATATTATATATATATATAATATAATGGCCTGAATAGAACGCGCCGCGCCGCGGCAGTTCGTAAATTTCGACCATTTATTTCAAACGGACATTACGGGAGATCCGACCGTCGGATTCTCCTAAAACCGGAACCGTTGGGTTCGTATCGAAAAGAGCTTTCTAACGAATATTAGAAATTCAAAATCTAACGGTTGGATTTGGAGATACGTCCAAATCAAATTCGAAAAAGGTCGCTGTAAGTGCAGTTCGATGGCCATTGTTGGAAATCGACTGTACGGGCCTTGATGAAATTATTAAAAATATCAATAATTTTTGTAAAATCATAAGAAATGATTTGGGAAAAATTGGGGTGAAAAACTCCATATTTGAAAAGATAAAAATAGATTTTTATCGAAATGAACTAGTTTTGAACTAATTTAAAACCCAATCATTTTTAAATAAATGAATTAGATTTAAAAAGGGGTTTTAAATCATCGAATTTCTAATATATTTGATTAAATTTGAAATGGGTTTATCGTGAACAGTGTTTTAAATAACACTAGTTCTTTAACCCGATAACGAATAGAATGTGATTTGGGTTTGTCGTGAACTGTGTTTTAAATAACACCTAGTTCTTTAACCCAGTAAAAGGAGTTTTATTGAATCTGCAATTAGATTGAAATTCGAATTGATAATCTAAATTACCAAATTTAGAAATGAGCGAGAATGGGGTATCGCCAGTTTTGCTCCAAAGCGATAGTTAAATCTTTAATTAGATTTGAACGGGAAATGGTAATTAATTTTACCGATAACACCACGGTGTTAGATATGGAGTATTACCAGTTTTGCTTCATGGGATGAATAGGTTGGGATTGGGAAATAAAATAAATAATTACTTCGTTGTGGTTCGCTAATCTCGACTAGTTGGAAAACCATAATTTGGTTTTAAATGACATCCAAAGGAAGATTACAGGATAAATTTTAAAGAATTTATCTTGGATAAAATTAATGGGAACTTTTCCCTAAGAATGTGGAATTTAGAAACTAGCTGTAGGTTGGCTAAGAAGAATGGTTTCCTGGGTATTGATCTGATGTTGGTTTCGGCCTTCGGGGTTAATGTTCGGGAAATTGTTCTCTTGCTAATTTGCGGTTAGTGACTAATGAATTGGAATGAGGCGTATGTTGTGTTTGTGTAACATTTGTTTTCAATATACGCGGGTTGTTCGGAAAGTCCGGGTTTATACCCATTCTGAATAACCGATTCGACGATAAGTCGAAGATGAAGACGGTGGTCGAAGACCGGAAGTCTTCACATCGTTTGGGTAATTACTGACGATCCTGATTGGGCAGTACACCCAAGAGGATGGAAATAGTTGGTGGTCGTCCAGACGTACTTGGAGATGGATGGATATGCGAGGAAAGTGCCTCCGGTTTCGTTCAGACCCAGAACGGACTTGTAAATGGATTGTGTGTATGACATTGGATTTTATTCTGTGTTGATTGATTTCTATTAAATATATATCTGTTTGGCGGCGGAGAATTTATTCTCTTGCTTAACGCCCTTCTCTGAGACGTACGAGCTTAGAGGTTATATATCGATAGATATCAATCGCATGGCATGAATTGCCTGTGTGGCATGCTGAGTTGCGTAGATCAAGGCTTCTGTTGAAAAGCAAAGTCTTGTGGTTGATGATCAAAGCACAGCCTACGTGGTAGCTTTGTGTATAGCGTGTATTCGTGAGCCTCACACCTCGGTATGAGTTAAAAACGGGATACGGACTGCAGGGAGAGCGCACGTTTCTTTCTAGCTTTGGTGGTGTCAGTGACTTACCAGCCCTGACATATATATACTTTTCACCTTTGTGGTTGTTGGATGAGGCGCCTCGATTATAGGTCTGTAAGGACCGGGAAACGTGTGTTCAGGAATACTAATCCTCTAACGTAAGTGAGGACCGGCCCTGAAGCATCCAGGGGTTACCCAGTGTGCGTAATCCCGGGGACATTTGCTAGAGTGTCTCGAACGCGGAGAGGAGCTTGCCCCTTGCCTCGACTCATGACGGAATCCAATTTCCAATACGTGTAATTCGTCTTTAATTGTAGAACTAGTATGGCGACATGATATATGGTACCCATGCCGTCTATGATTTATATTTATGATTGAAATGTTTTGACACTATACACTTATTATAGTATCAAATGATTTGTTTTAACGTACCAAGCATGTTTGGCTATTATAAGGGAAAACCCTATCCCCCGGCTTGCGTTGCATTGTATGATAGGACCTGGGTCTTATAATAGCTTCATTTTTCGAAAAGCATTGCGTTGTTTATTGATATGCACTGGTATTCTTGGGAGAAAACCCGTTCCGTGTTATACGGCGTGGTCCCTTGAATTACTCTCTTTTAAAGTAAAGTATTAAATAACTGTTTTAGTTCTCACACCAGTCACATGACTGACCTGGAGTTTATTGTTTTAACCTAAACTCTGGGTGCCCCTATTTTCCGCACGGGCAGCTAGTAGTTTTGGTTTTGCAGATTTATATTCACAGGATCCTGGTTTACAGCTGGAATGATATCCGGAAAGCTCTGTATCCGTATATCACCTTCAGTTGTGCTTTATATTATTTTTCCGCTGCTATGTATTTAAATGTAATTTAAATCTCTGATATTTCTGTGTAATATTTATTCATTTATACCCTGTATATTCTTGTAATCTGATGCATTGTTGTAATAGCAATGAAATGTTCTTCTGTTTGTGTTCTGATTTGTCATGTTCTCAACGTTCAGGGGTTTCGAACGGTCTAGATCGGTTTAACGACTGATTCAGATCGAGCGAAATTCCAGGCCGTCACAATTACGGACTGCTGTGATATTACGGGCTCGATTATATTTAATATATAATTTTATACGTTCAACTTTGTTTTAATTAATATATAAATCTACTGATATTACGAATTCAATATTTAAAATGATTTAAATATTCAAATACAAACCGATAAAAATGTGGGACGTTACATTCCTTCCCCCTTAAAAGAATTTCGTCCTCGAAATTACTAAGGTAGGGAAAATGCTACAATTCGTGTTAATTTGGTTAAAATCATTTATTTACTTTTTAACTTCAGTTTCAACTGAATCGATTAACTTTAATTAAAATATTAATTTCTTCTTATTAACAAATATTTTCGAAAATTCTGAAAATTTCTTAACAGCTTAAATTTTCGTAGATTTTCGCCAGCATCTCCTCTGCACGGCTCACTCGGTACTACTACTGTAACAACCCGGGTTTCGACAGACCGATTTTTTTTTCAAAAATCCAATCCTTCGGACCCCGAGTTGGGTGCCCTGGTATCCTGCAGAAAAGACAGAGAGAAAGAAACATGTCAGAGTTCGAAAAGCAGCTCACCGCGGAAGGAATAAAATATAATTTATTCAAAAATAGCATTACCTTAATAATAATACTGCCAAGCCAGTAGTCAAGCAATACTATCTCTGTCATGAACCTAACCTGCGCATGTTGTGAGGAGGGGGTCAGAACATAAGTTCTGTGTGACTGGACTATAATAAACTCTTGTGTAACCCTACATATACCGTTCAGTTATAATTTCTTGTTTATTAGGTTATTCACAATATTAGCACCCAAGGCCAAACCTATGTCATTCTCGTCCAATTACTAGTAGACTTAACCTAATACATTGTATATGAAATTTTTCCCCAACTCGTATAATCCTTTCCATGTATATGTACAGTCCCTTGCCGTATATCGCATGGGCTTTATCATGTAATTCTATACTACATCAACATAGTGCCACCATTCTTGAAATCGTTTGGACTGCTACCCTTGACCTGGCTAGGTTTCCTTATCATGAACTATCGAGTGTTCAACTAGGATTTATGCCACCTAGGACCACTAGGGATTATGCTACCTATTGAACGTTTTCTAGATTCGATTAGGGTTTATGCTACCTAGGACTACTATGGATTATGCTACCTGTCGAACAGCGCCCTTTTCCCACGTACGTATCGCGAATCGTTTCCGATGTCTAGGTGCACATGTACACTATATGTGCGGCCCGGGTCCCGTGACATGGCTAAATCAAGAAATACGGAACTCGGTCGGGAGCTTTAAGTTATCTACCGATGCATATGCTAAGGTCTGTTTTTCTACCAGTGGTTATGGTCCCACATGACCTCCCCTCAACTAATGAAAGGCAATCCAAGAAAATCAAGCACAAGAACTGTACTCCTGCCACCTATGCCCCACTTTCCTATTGGCCAGCCTCACCCATAACTAGATAGCAAGTATATGGTTTGTTGGGAGTTCTCTGCCTTTCCGTATACGTACTACGATTGAATAAAGATGGTAGGTAGACGACGAGTGCTATCACAGGGCTAAACAAGATATCGCCGCCTCACACTGGTCCATCCTAGTCTTTATATTGCCTTATATTGCAACCAAGGCATACTCTTGGTTCTCCTACCGCAGACCTTAACCTCTGTGATCCTAGATGGATCATCTGCAACCTCATAGAGGGATACCAAGAGTACCCTCACGTTCCCCGAAGCTACGTGCTTCGTAACCCAGTCCGCTGGAGCCTTTTTCGAAATCAGATAAACATTCGCTCCTCCTCGTGTGTTTGTTAAGCGATGATCTACCGTATCTGGTTATTCATCTATTTATGGACTGGCTCAGTTTCCTTGACTAAGAATTATTACTTAGTTGTTCTTAACTAAGGTTTACCACTTAGTTTCCCTTCCTGTTAGTCTTGTTAACTATGGTTTACCACTTAGTCCCCTTAACTAAGGGTTACAACATAGTTCCCGTTCTCGGTTGTTTTCTTGACTAAGGTTTATTACTTAGTCCTTATTAACTAAGGCTTGTTACTTAGTTATCATTCTCGTTGTTTTATTTAGTCAATTCTCGTTACCTTAGACACCAGACCACATATTCTTGCCTTATAATTCAACTTATTGACTAAGGTTTTCCCATGAATTCAAGCATGACTTAAGTTCTCTTTTATTCGGTGATAGCGCATGGGTGTCTTCCCACAGTTCTTGCTTAGCTTACCCCACATTATAGGTTATCCCACCCTTCAGGTCTTACATTACATCTTAAGTCATAGTCTTCCTCTGTCCCTAGGATAGGTTTACCCAATATTTAATCCTTCGATTATCCCCCCTTTGGTTTATAATATGAAGTTAACATTCCCTATGTTTGTTTTGGTTAAGTTTTACTTCCCAAGTTTATGACTTAACCCTAACCTGTAGCATTAAATAAATTAATGCACCCCAACCTCTCACATTAGACTTTGTTGTGGTTATTGGACAAGCCGGGCGGGTCCGGGCAGATTTACACCACAACCTAGTCTAACCTCGGGTTTCAAGTGCGATATGACTAACTACTCACATTGGGTCCTATTGTTTGCAGTTACTGGATTCGCCAGGCGGTTCCGGGCAGGTTTATACTGCAAACTCAACCCAACCTTGAGTTGGCCATGTTAAGTTTATCTACGCGTCATGTCCATGTTCAAGTTTTGGGTGCCAAGTTTCATATCAAGTTCTAGATGTAAATCCCATGGTCTTATTCATGTCCAAGTTACAATTCATGTCTTATTCAAGCGTCACGTACCCATGAACAATTTTTTTTAAAGCAAATTCATGTTTAAGCCGTTTCAGTGGTGTCAAATATATGACATATCCTAAATCATGTTCATGCTTAAAGCCTTTCAACTTGGTCCACCCATTCAAATCTTACTAAGGTTATATTATACTCAAAACCCATTGTAATTTATTACTAAGCCTTCCATTTCACGTCATGACCCAAAATCAAGTGTTCCCCTTTTTAGTTCGCAATAATCACTCCGTCATATTTATTTCATAATAAAGCTAGGCTCATGATAGCCTAGTCATAAAAAGATAAAAGAGGGAGAATAAAAGAGGACATAATCATAGGCATAATAATTAAAAGTGAACACATGACAATGTTAAACATTACAGATCCAATTTCCACAACAATTTCATTTCTCGTTTACATAGGGAATGTTTGAAAGATAAATCATAATTTTACACAAAAAGTGTATTATAACTCCACTCACATTGCTTGGTGTCTTCAAAATAAGGACTAGATTAATCTTGAAGTGATTTCGTGTCCAACTTGATCTATCCTTGATTTCATATGCGGTATGGGTTGCGGATCTGAATTCCTTCTCTTTTCTTTGCGCAGCCTTTTAGATCTAAATCTCTTTTCTTTTTCGTTCACGATTGTAGTAATTCTAGGTCTTATTCTTTTTAGTTTTAAGAATAGAGGTTGTAGAGAAAAGAGTAGATCCAAGATCTATTTGGAGAAGAATAAGAAAAATGAGGGAGAAGAGAGCCATGGCTTCGCCACGAATTGCTGTGGAGTTTTCAAGGAGCCTAGAGTCGTTTATATAGGAACCAAACTACGAATCTCGCCCAAGACTAGTCCAGATACATTAAGATGAACCCAGAACCGATTCTGGGAAAAGTGACCAGGTCGACACCCAGGTCGACTACAGTGTCGACCTGGTGACTACATAGTCGACCCTAGGGTCGACCTTCCTGGGCGGGTGTGACGATCCCAAAATCCGTGTGACGGTATTAAGGATAATCATTGGAATATAACACATCAATCATCATAGCAGAGAACAGATAATAGCAAAAACAATAAATAGAATAATTTTACATGGATATGACAGCGGATTCTAACATGTAACAACATCAGAATAGCATAACGTAGGATATAACTTAGTAAATAAAAGGGAAATGATCAGTCACCATCGCCAGAGGCGGAATATATACATGCAGTGAGACATAATAAGGGTATCAGTCTACATCGCCGAAGGCGGAACATATACATACGATAATAAGTACTGGAAGTAAAACAGTGTGCATCGCCTGTGGCGGAATCATAATATAGATACAATAATGGAGGAAAATGTCAAAGTCATCTCGGTGAAGTCAGCCTCACCATCAGCCAAAATGCACTCCATACAACAGTGCTGAGCCAAAAACAACCTGTCACCTGTGAACTAGTGCATATATGTTTCAAAAACCAATAGCATCATAAATATCAATCATAGGCGGCATAGCTACCATCTACTATGTCGCCATACTAGTTCTACAATTGAATCAATTATTTCGTATTGGAAATTGGATTTCCGTCATGAGTCGAGGCAAGGGGCAAGCTCCTCTCCGCTTCGAGACATTATAGCAAATGCCTCAGGACTACACACTCTGGGTAACCCTGGATCTTCAGGGTCGGTCCTCTCTTACGTTTGAGGATTGGCAATTCCTGAACACACGTTTCCCGGTCCTTACAGACCTATAATCAAGGCGCCTTGCATTCCAACAACCACATAGGTGAAAAATAGATATAAATGTCAGGGCTGGTAAGTCACTGACACCACCATAGCTAGAAAGAAACGTTGTGCTCTCCCTGCAGTCCTTATCCCTTTTTAACTCATACCGGGGTGTGAGGCTCGCGAATCCATGCTATACACAAAGCCATGCCACATAGGCCATGCTTTGATCATCAATCACAAGACTTTGCATTGCAACAGAAGCCTTGATCACAACATCTTGGCATGCCACATAGGCAGTCCACTCCATACGATTGATTTCCATTGATATATAACCTCTGAGCTCGTACGTCTCAGAGAAGGGCGTTAAGCAAAAGAATAAATTCTCCACCGCCAAACATATATATATTTAATAGAGATCGATCAGTATAGAACAAAATCCAATGTCAGACACACAGTCCATTTACAAGTCCGTTCTGGGTCTGAACGAAACTGGAGGCGTCAATTCCTCGTATATCCGTACAATCAACACATACGTTCAGACGGCTACTACTTCCGTTCCTTCACGGTAGCTACTCCAGTCAGGAACCTCAGCAGCGCCCATCCAACCAATACGAAGATCGTCGGTCTTGAATCGTCTTTGTATTTTCCAATTCGAATCGCTCGATCAATTATTTGAAATGAGGGTTAGCTCGGCCTTTTCAAATAATTCACGTAATTAGAATTCAAATCAATTCTTTCCATGGTTATATTATTCGACAATCACATTTCGGTTCTTTAGTATAATTTTCGTGTCAAACACATACAACCATCAAATATCAAGCAGATCAAGCCAGATTGGTTTATTTCCAATCTATGTTGCTTATAATATTTTATAACGATTTTTCGCCATTTTTATTTATTTAAAAATAGCCCTATTTAATTAAACGACGTTTCAGGTCATGCCGTGGCACTGGCGCTGTTTTTCCCCTAATTTGTTTTACACATATCGGAAAATCTAACCGTTGGATTTCTACAAAGTCTATATCAGTGGGAAGATATTCCCAAAGCGAACCCAACGGTTCTAGTTTCGTGAAAATCCGACAGTCGGATCTCCCACACTAGTCGTTTGAAGTTACGGTTTCAAAATTCGAACTGCAGCGTCGTTATTCGATTTAATTTAATTTAATTTATATTTATATATAAATATAAACGATTCTGGCGCTGTTTTTCTTCAGATTTGAATTAAACATTCCAGACAATCCAACCGTTGGATTTTTACAAGGTTGGTGCCGTTGGAAAGATATTTCCAAGGCGAACCCAGCGGTTGCGGTTTCGGGAAAATCCGATGGTCGGATTTCTCGTACTAATCGTTTCAAATTACGATTCCAAAACACGAACTGCACGGCTTCGATTCCTTTTAATTCTATTTATATTTATATATATAAATATAGTTCATTCTATAATTTCAAATATAGTTCATTCATTAATTTCAACTTCGTTTTCACTTCAAATATTTCACTAACGCCTTAATATTTCGAAAAATTTCGCCATAACCTCCTTTGTACGGGAAGGGGTTTGGAAATTTATTGGGCCGTGTTAGGTACCCAATAAATCCTATAAAGCATCCACATATTTATAGTGATATATTCTGCTGTTTACGGGGGAGCGTGTATAGATAATAACTCCAGAGAATAAATTCTCGTCACCCCGTTCCGTGTGGAAATAAATAGTCCATGTGTCGTATCTAATGACTAGAGAGACGTGATTATTGTCAACTCTAGACCCATGTGGGGTTTTTATTAATCTGGCAATTTATCGTTATATTTATTTATAGTCCATATCAGTCATCAGTTCAACCTGTAGTATATAATCATCGCCATACAAGGCTCTCACTCGTATGGTAAATCTTCCACCTCGTCACACAAGCTCCAATTGCTTATGTGGAATATGATGAAGTATGCCTATCGTCAAGGAGCATGCCATGTAGTGTAGTTCAAAATTAATTGTTACTATCCTATGGCGATGTTTATTATTTCACACAGAATAACCAGCACCCCGCATCCAATGGCATTCACAGGAGTTGATATAAAAATAAAATTGCGCAGCCAACTCATCAAGGCTTACCTATTTGCCGGGCACGCAAATAATTTCTTTACTCTACAGCTAATCCATTTTTCCCTGTTCATCACATGTATATATATGCAGAACAAAGCTAATAATAATATTTCTAGCAAACTATTATTTATTTCAACACGTGTGTATTTTTATCAAAGCGTATACATGATAAAAGAAATATTTTTATCATCAAAAATATTTATTCAACACATGAATGTTTTTAACCCTTCATTTTCACAATAAAAATGTAGTTTTTAATGTCTATTCATTTTATTTTAAAATACGATAACATTCAACACATGAATTTCAACTCGACGAACGAATCTCAATTCAACATATGAATATTCTCTATAGTTTGTATATATATAAAAATGTGATTTTTATCGTTAAATCTATTTGTTTAAATTCGAATAATATTCAACACATGAATTCCAACTCAACGAATGAATTTCAATTCAACACATGAATATTCTCTGTAGTTTGTATATATATAAAAATGTGATTTTTATCGCTAAAGCTATTTGTTTAAGTCCGAATAATATTCAACACATGAATTTCGATTCAACGAATGAATTTCAACTCAACACATGAATATTTCCTATAGTTTGTGTATATATATATATAAATGTGATTTTTTATCGCTAAAGCTATTTGTTTAAAATTCGAATAATATTCAACACATGAATTTCGATTCAACGAATGAATTTCAACTCAACACATGAATATTTCCTATAGTTTGTATATATATATATAAAAATGTGATTTTTATCGCTAAAGCTATTTGTTTAAAATTCGAATAATATTCAACACATGAATTTCGATTCAACGAATGAATTTCAAATCAACACATGAATATTTCCTATAGTTTGTATGTATATATATATATATATATAATGGGATTTTTATCGCTAAAGCTATTTGTTTAAAATTCGAATAATATTCAACACATGAATTTCGATTCAACGAATGAATTTCAACTCAACACATGAATATTTCCTATAGTTTGTATATATATATATAAAAATGTGATTTTTATCGTTGAATCTATTTGTTTAAATTCGAATAATATTCAACACATGAATTTCAACTCAACGAATGAATTTCAATTCAACACATGAATATTGGTTTCAACATATGTAATTAATTTCAACAAATGAAAATTATTCTAACACATGAATATTTCAGAAAATTTCGGCAGCATAACGGCAGGGTAGTTAAAACCGGGACCGTCCCTAGTACGGCTCCTCGCTCTACCTTAAAACCTCGCGGTTTTTGACAATGGGGATCATGCATCTAGTTCGCACGCAGGCGGCATGTTTTATTTTCAATTCCACAATCCTATTCTAATTTGTTTCAACCACAAGAGGGTAATTTTCAACCACAAAGGTATTTTTCAACCACCATGGTATTTTTCAACCACAATATCAACCACAAACAATTATTTCCAACCATTAGTCATACAATATAATATCACGTCAATCACAAGCTATAAATATCGTCTATGGTCTGTGGACGAGGGGAGTATATATATATATTATTTCTATAATTCACTTGCATTTCATCACAATTCAAAGCATATATGTTTCATACAACGCGTGTATAATTTATACATCGCTAATATAACTTATACAACACATGTACATGAGGTATACAATGCGTATATAATTTACACTTCGCTTATATAATTTATACAACACGATTTCATTCACAAAATTTAGTTTAGATTCCTCACATTGGTCTTAGTAGTGCTAAAAAATCGTAGGAAGATCAGAAAAATCCGCGGCTTCTGCTAGATGGTAGAGAGCCTCCCTGCGGTCCCGATGTTTCCTGTTTCATCGAATTTCCTTAACACACTAAAAAGATATGATTTTTCAAAGTTTTGCAACACTTAAAAGTGTTATTTTCAATTCAGAAATTCATAGCAGAAGGGTTTGCAAAGCTTCAAAACTAGGTTTTGAATTTAAATCAAAACCGTACCTCGTTGTCCCGATCAAACTATACGGCGTCGAAGGGCTACGAACAGGCTTCCTATCGACGGTGGTGGCGGCGAACTCGGTGGCTCCTCTGGCGATCGGCGACGGCAGAAAGGGGCGAACTTCCTCGAGGTAGAACGACGCGAATACTACACGATTTCTGATGAGGGTTGTTTTGATTTGAAGAGGGGAGGAAGGCGATCGAAATTGCCAACTGGAGGCGGCGGCGATATTGACTGTGGCGGCGGCGATCGGGGTGAGAAGGTCTGAACGATTTACGTCGTTCGTTTCAGGGGGTCGATCGATTTTTCTGAAGTGAGAGAAAATAGAAGATATTTTCTAATATATTATATTTTTAAATTCCTATAATACCCCTTCTAGCCAACGTACACCAATTTCAACCCAACGATTGTCACCCATAGTCAAATACCCCCATTCCGGACACAATGGGATATGTTTCGTTGGCCAATTCGACTGTTACAGTCAGTTATTTTTCAAATTAAAGTATAAAACATTTTATATTCAATTTGAACATACATTTCAATTTGCCAGGGCCACAAACTGAATCGAAAAATTCCAGAAAAATAAATCTAGCTTTGTTTTGACGATACGGTCCCAACAAATCCAGTTTCGTCGAATTCTGAGCTCATATGCAAAATGTCCATTTTCAGGTCGATCCATTTTAACAGAAATTGACCAATCACATTTTCTTTTGCCCCGCTCACATACTAGCTTCCAAAATTATGAAATTTGAAACCTAGCAATAATTTGACATCCCGAACCCAACAAAAGTGGTTTCGTCGAATTCCGAGGTCGTATGCAAAATATCTATTTTCAAGGGCTATATATGCTATATAGCGACCTTTCTGAAAATTCATTGGTCATAACTTTTGATTCCCATTATGAAACTTTGATTTTTCAGATTCGTTAGAAAGGTATTCATAAATTTTTTTAAATATTTTCAGTTTCGCTAAAATCCATTATATTTTCCACCCGGTACAGTCAGACCAAGTTTGTATTCAAATTTTCAAACTGCCTCACTATTCCCAATTCTTTATTTTATTGAATTATGCTATTTCAATTATTCAAATTCTTTGACAATAACCAATTTTAAAATTTTTAAATTGGTTCTCATTTTCTGGGTTATTACAATCTCCCCCACTTAAAACTTTTCGTCCTCGAAAAGGAAATAACAGCAAAGTAGGAAACAAAATGTAAATGCAAAGTATTGTAAAGGTACCTTGCACCGGAGTTAGTCAGAGATGTCCACTCTGCATTTGGGGTAGGCTTATTCAATGCTTTCCTCAGTCTCCCAAGTACAGTCTCTAGGATCACTACTCCACTGCACTTTAAATAAATGAATCTTTTTGCTCCTTAGCTCTCTAGTTTCTTTGCCAACGATCTTTAATGGCTCTCTTCTGACAGCTAATTCTGGAGTTATGTCTATATCCTGTTGCGCTGCTTCTTCTACAACAAGATCCGGATCATGAACATGTTTTCTGAGTTGAGACACGTGGAACACATCATGTACACCAGGCAACCAATCAGTTAATGAAACCCTATATGCCAGAGTTCCAATCCGTTCAAGTATTGGAAAGGGACCAATAAATCTCGGTGCCAACTTCCCAGTCTTGCCAAATCTGATTACTCCCCGCATCGGAGAAACCCTTAAATAAACATAATCGCCAACGGAAAATGATAAGTCTCTTCTTCTCGCATCAGCATAACTTTTCTGTCGGCTTTGTGCGGTTTTCAATCGCTTCTTAATGAAATCAACTTTATCTGATGCTTCTCGAATCATATCGGGCCCTAACACAAGTCTGTTGCCAGGTTCTACCCAACATGTGGGAGATCTGCACGATGTACCATATAATGCTTCAAATGGAGACATTCCCAAACTTGCTTGATAGCTATTGTTATAAGAGAATTCGGCTAAATGTAAGTGATCTTCCCATAAGCCTCCAAAATCAATAACGCAAGCCCGCAGTAAATCTTCTAGAATTCTATTCACCCGCTCAGTTTGGCCGTCTGTCTGAGGGTGATAAGCGGTGCTTAGATTCAATTTGGTTCCCAATTCTGTCTGGAATGCTTCCCAGAATTTTCTAGTAAATAGGGGATCTCTATCACTGACTATATTGAGCGGTACTCCATGCAGTTTAACTATTTCTTTGAAGTAAATTTGTGCTAAACTTTGAGCCGTTCTGTTGGATCGGACAGGTATGAAATGGGCAGTCTTCGTGAAGCGATCTACGAGCACTTATATACTGTCGTTTCCCTTCTTAGTTCGAGGCAAACCATCAATGAAGTCCATCGAAATTTTCTCCCACTTCCATCCTAGAATTTCTAAAGGTTGTAATAGTCCAGCCAATTTCTGCTGATTGCTCTTAACTAGCTGACAAGTGGAGCATCTGCTAACATATAATGAAATATCTCTTTTCAAAGCCCTCCACCAGAATGTATGCTTGATATCGTTATACATTTTGCTCACACCGGGATGGATGCTTAGTTTGGACTTGTGGCATTCATCAAGTATTTCCCTTTGAAGCTCTGGAAGATTTGGGATGCAAATTCTGCCCTTTAATCTAAGAACTCCATTTTCATCGAGTCGGAAACTTGTGGATTCACCTCCCTTGACTCTCTGACTGATTCTCTGAATAAATTCATCGTCTTTCTGAAGGTCCGAAATCTTGTCAATCAATGAAGATGTGATGGTAAAGCTTGCGATGATTTCATTCTTTCTACTGAGCGCATCTGCTACAACATTGGCTTTCCCTAGAGTGTATAGAATCTCAAAATCATATGCTGCTAGGAATTCCAACCAACGCTGTTGTCTCAAGTTTAGATCTTTCTGAGTGAATAGATATTTCAATGATTGATGATCGGTAAACAGCTCAAACTTCTCACCCAATAAATAATGCATCCAGATTCTTAAAGCAAACACGATAGCTAATAACTCAAGATCATGAGTTGCATAGTTTCTTTCATGCGGCTTCAGCTGACGGCTGGCATAAGCAACCACTCGGCCTTTTTGCATTAATACTGTGCCTAGCCCTCTAATAGAAGCATCTGTCCATACAGTCAAGTCTTGGTTGCCTTCTATAATTGTCAATACTGGAGCAGTTGTCAATTTCAGTTTCAGCTCCTGGAAAGCTTCCTCACATTCGAGAGTCCATTTGAATTTCTCATGCTTCTTTGTAAGCTTTGTTAATACACCAGATATCTTTGAAAAATCCTGGACGAATTTCCGATAGTAACTAGCCAATCCAAGGAAACTTCGAACTTCTGTGGGAGTAGTGGGTTGTTTCCAGTTCTGAATCGCTGTAATTTTGCTTGGATCTACAGCAATCCCTTCCTTTGATACTACATGGCCTAGGAACTTAACTTCATCCTGCCAGAATACACACTTAGAAAATTTAGCTTTCAAGACATTTCTCCTCAGAATTTCCAACACTTGTTCTAAATGTTTTGCATGTTCGCCTTCCGACTTGGAGTAGATTAAAATGTCATCGATGAAGACCAGAACAAATTTATTCAATACACCACGGAACACTCTGTTCATAAGATCGACGAAGTATGCCGGAGCGTTACACAAGCCGAACGGCATTACTAACCATTCGTAGAATAAATCGAGACCCCTAAAGGCTGTCAAAGGTACACAGTCTTCGGCTATAGGTAATTAGTGGAAACCTGTAGCTAGGTCCATCCTGGATAACACTGTTGCCCCCATTTAATTGATCTAACAGATCGTCTATTCGAGGCAAGGGATATTTGTTCTTCAGTGTCTGTTTATTGAGATCTCGGTAATCAACACAAAGTCTTAGAGTACCGTCTAATTTCGGGACAAATACTACTGCTGCTCCCCAAGCTGAAAAGCTCGGTCTGATCAGACCTTTCTAAAGCAATTCTCGAGTTTGACTACCTAACTCTTCTTTTTCTTTCGGGGCCATTCTTCTAATTGGATGTACTACTGGTCGGGCATTCGGAATTAGATCTATTCTGAATTCAATCTCCCTTTGCGGCGGTAAGTTTTCTACTTCTTCAAACACATCCGCATAGTTTTTAACGACCGGTATCTTTTCTAATGAAGTGGGAGTAACTTCCAAAGAAGACCAAAATTTTTCTCTATTTGGATCTGAACCGAGACATGGTATAGTGATATGCCCAACTTTTGTTTCAACTTTAACGATTCTTTCGGCACATTTAACGTCGGCCTTATATTTTGTCAACCAATCTAGTCCAAGTATAACATCAAATTCGGGAAAGTGCATGATGATCAAATCAAAAGAGAACTTGTAGCAAGAATAAGAGACAGGCACCCTACAATACGAACTGAGAGCGGCAGAGCCTCCTATCGGGTTTTGAACTTTAATTGGTTCTTTTAGACTTCTTACTTTTAACTTTAACTTACTAACAGTGTTACTAGAAATGAAGCTACGTGATGCACCAGTATCAAAAAGTACAGAAACTGGAATATTTTTAATGTAAGGGTACCTCCCAAGACGTCGGGTTTACCTGATCCATCGGTGATAGCTGGCGGGGTCTCCCCGTCATACACATGAGCCACTTGTGCATTCTGCTTCAGACGACAATTCCTACTATAGTGCGCTTTCTTATGGAAGTTGTAGCATTCGGCTGAGCTGTGGTCTGGATTTGCCTTTATCTTCCTCGGGGCTTTGCACACATTAGAAAAATGTCCTGTCTTCCTGCAGTTGTAGCAACTTCCTTTGGGGATCTTTCCAGATTTCTGAGTAGCGGCCGCTGAAATGCTGGACTCTGGCCGATCTGCTGAAGCCTTGCGCTTATTTCCAGCTTGGCTTTTGGCGCGGTCTTGGTTGGAGTGTCTTTCATCCATGTCTTCATAATTGCAAGCCATTTTTACTAATTCTGAGAATGAGAGTTTGATGTTGCTCATGGCTCTGTCATGGTACTTGCGCCTTAGCCCAAATATAAACCTCTTGTTCTTAGCTTTATTGGTCATAATAAGCTCTGGAGCATAGCGCGACAGCTGAGTGAATTTATTGAGGTAATCTTGGATAGAGAGATCTCCCTACTAGAGGTTAGCAAACTGCTCTCGCATCCGCTCTAAGGCCTTCTCAGGTACAAACTTCTCGTTGAACATGGTCTTGAATTGCTCCCAGGTCCTAACAGTACCTGCTGCATCTTCTGAGGTGATGGCATCCCACCACAACTCTGCTTCTTCCTGTAAGAGCCAGATACCTAGTCGTGCTTTGTTATTGGTCCCCAATCCCATGCCTTCAAAGCTCTTTTCGCAAGTCTTCAACCAAGCAATAGCCTCAGTCACTGTACCAAGGCCAGAAAAGGGTTTTCCCCCAGGTTCCTATACCTCTTTGCTACTCTGTCTAGCTCAAAGTCCTGGGGTGTTGGTGGTTGAATAATAGGGCCCTCCTCAACTACGGGGATATTCCCCCGTCCTCCTGCTATGGCTGTTCGGCCTCCACGGCCACCTCTGGCTGCTGCTGCTCGTGTAGCCATCAGAGAGAGTACTATATAAGCAAGAAAAGAGTCAATCTCACAGAATTGATAACTTTCACAAATGATAAAGTAGGGGAACATAAGGAAAGGTAATGATGTACTGATCAAATTGTTTTGCTAATCTTCTTAGCTCATTCTAGGACATTGCTAATCCTATCTCTAATGAGCTACTCGCCTTAGAACACTACTGATTCTATTTTGACGAGGTGTTTAATGTGTTAGATCCCGGAACTAAGGTTAACCAAAGCTCTGATACCAACTGTGACGATCCCAAAATCCGTGTGACGGTATTAAGGATAATCATTGGAATATAACACATCAATCATCATAGCAGAAAACAGATAATAGCAAAAACAATAAATAGAATAATTTTACATGGATATGACAGCGGATTCATAACATGTAACAACATCAGAATAGCATAACGTAGGATATAACTTAGTAAATAAATGGGAAATGATCAGTCACCATCGCCAGAGGCGGAATATATACATGCAGTGAGACATAATAAGGGTATCAGTCTACATCGCCGAAGGCGGAACATATACATACGATAATAAGTACTGGAAGTAAAACAGTGTGCATCGCCTGTGGCGGAATCATAATATAGATACAATAATGGCGGAAAATGTCAAAGTCATCTCGGTGAAGTCAGCCTCGCCATGAGCCAAAATGCACTCCATACAACAGTGCTGAGCCAAAAACAACCTGTCACCTGTGAAATAGGCTGCCCGTGTGAAAATAAGGGCACCCGCGTTTGCAAAGTGAAACAAACAACGAGTTAGTCATGGGGACTGGTATGAGGAATCTACTTAACAGATTAAACAACAGTAATAAGCAAATCATAGGACCACGCCACTTTCGCGGAACGGGTTTACTCCAGTGATTGCTGGTGCATTTAAAACAAAGTAAATTCTTTAAAACAACGCAATGCTTTTAAAAAGAATGAAGCCATTATAAGACTCAAGTCCCATCATACAATGCAACGCAAGCCGGAGGATAGAGATTTACCTTATAATGGCCAAATATGCTTAATACGAGTAGAGCAAAATCATTTGATATTATTACTAGTGCATATATGTTTCAAAAACGAATAGCATCATAAATATCAATCATAGGCGGCATAGCTACCATCTACTATGTCGCTATACTAGTTCTACAATTGAATCCATTATTTCGTATTGGAAATTGGATTTCCGTCATGAGTCGAGGCAAGGGGCAAGCTCCTTTCCGCTTCGAGACATTCTAGCAAATGCCTCAGGACTACACACTCTGGGTAACCCCTGGATCTTCCGGGCCGGTCCTCTCTTACGTTTGAGGATTGGCAATTCCTGAACACATGTTTCCCGGTGCTTACAGACCTATAATTGAGGCGCCTCGCATTCCAACAACCACATAGGTGAAAAATAGATATAAATGTCAAGGATGGTAAGTCACTGACACCACCATAGCTAGAAAGAAACGTCGTGCTCTCCCTGCAGTCCTTATCCCGTTTTTAACTCATACCGGGGTGTGAGGCTCGCGAATCCACGCTATACACAAAGCCAGGCCATGTAGGCCATGCTTTGATCATTAATCACAAGACTTTGCTTTACAACCGAAGCCTTGATCACAACATCTTGGCATGCCACATAGGTAGTCCACTCCATACGACTGATTTCCATCGATATATAACCTCTGAGCTCGTATGTCTCAGAGAAGGGCGTTAAGCCAAAGAATAAATTCTCCACCGCCAAACAGATATATATTTAACAGAGATCGATCAGTATAGAACAAAATCCAATGTCAGACACACAGTCCATTTACAAGTCCGTTCTGGGTTTGAACGAAACCGGAGGCGTCAATTCCTCGTATATCCGTACAATCAACACATACGTTCAGACGGCTACTACTTCCGTTCCTTCACGGTAGCTACTCCAGTCAGGAACCTCAGCAGCGCCCATCCAACCGATACGAAGATCGTCGGTCTTGAATCGTCTTTGTATTTTCCAATTCGAATCGCTCGATCAATTATTTGAAATGAGGGTTAGCTCAGCCTTTTCAAATAATTCAAGTAATTAGAATTCAAATCAATTCTTTCCATGGTTATATTATTCGACAATCACATTTCGGTTCTTTAGTATAATTTTCGTGTCAAACACATACAACCATCAAATATCAAGCAGATCAAGCCAAATTGGTTTATTTCCAATCTATGTTGCTTATAATATTTTATAACGATTTTTCGCCATTTTTTTTTATTTAAAAATGGCCCTATTTAATTAAACGACGTTTCAGGTCGTGCCGTGGCACTGGCGCTGTTTTTCCCCTAATTTGTTTTACACATATCGGAAAATCTAACCGTTGGATTTCTGCAAAGTCTATATCAGTGGGAAGATATTCCCAAAGCGAACCCAACGGTTCTAGTTTCGTGAAAATCCGACGGTCGGATCTCCCACATTAGTCGTTTGAATTTACGGTTTCAAAATTCGAACTGCAGCGTCGTTATTCGATTTAATATAATTATATATATATTTATTTATAAATATAAATGATTCTGGCGCTGTTTTTCTTCAGATTTGAATTAAACATTCCAGACAATCCAACCGTTGGATTTTTACAAGGTTGGTGCGGTTGGAAAGATATTTCCAAGGCGAACCCAGCGGTTGCGTTTTCGGGAAAATGCAATGGTCGGATTTCTCGTACTAATAATTTCAAATTACGATTCCAAAACACGAACTGCACGGCTTCGATTCCTTTTAATTCTATTTATATTTATATATATAAATATAGTTCATTCTATAATTTCAAATATAGTTCATTCATTAATTTCAACTTCGTTTTCACTTCAAATATTTCACTAATGCCTTAATATTTCGAAAAATTTCGCCATAACCTCCTTTGTACGGGAAGGGGTTTGGAAATTTATTGGGCCGTGTTTGGTACCCAATAAATCCTATAAAGCATCCACATATTTATAGTGATATATTCTGCTGTTTACGGGGGAGCGTGTATAGATAATAACTCCAGAGAATAAATTCTCGTCACCCCGTTCCGTGTGGAAATAAATAGTCCATGTGTCGTATCTAATGACTAGAGAGACGTGATTATTGTCAACTCTAGACCCGTGTGGGGTTTTTATTAATCTGGCAATTTATCGTTATATTTATTTATAGTCCATATCAGTC
Source organism: Allium sativum (assembly GCA_030737875.1). Classification (NCBI taxonomy): domain Eukaryota; kingdom Viridiplantae; phylum Streptophyta; class Magnoliopsida; order Asparagales; family Amaryllidaceae; genus Allium; species Allium sativum. The sequence goes on along the minus strand of CM060913.1, from coordinate 411,635,755 downwards.
ATCAGTTCAACCTGTAGTATATAATCATCGCCATACAAGCCTCTCACTCGTATGGTAAATCTTCCACCTCGTCACACAAGCTCCAATTGCTTATGTGGAATATGATGAAGTATGCCTATCGTCAAGGAGCATGCCATGTAGTGTAGTTCAAAATTAATTGTTACTATCCTATGGCGATGTTTATTATTTCACACAGAATAACCATCACTCCGCATCCAATGGCATTCACAGGAGTTGATATAAAAATAAAATTGCGCAGCCAACTCATCAAGGCTTACCTATTTGTCGGGCACGCAAATAATTTCTTTACTCTACAGCTAATCTATTTTTCCCTATTCAACACATGTATATATATGCAGAACAAAGCTAATAATAATATTTCTAGCAAACTATTATTTATTTCAACATGTGTGTATTTTTATCAAAGCGTATACATGATAAAAGAAATATTTTTATCATCAAAAATATTTATTCAACACGTGAATGTTTTTAACCCTTCATTTTCACAATAAAAATGTAGTTTTTATTGTCTATTCATTTTATTTTAAAATACGATAACATTCAACACATGAATTTCAACTCGACGAACGAATCTCAATTCAACACATGAATATTCTCTATAGTTTGTATATATATAAAAATGTGATTTTTATCGTTAAATCTATTTGTTTAAATTCGAATAATATTCAACACATGAATTTCAACTCAACGAATGAATTTCAATTCAACACATGAATATTCTCTATAGTTTGTATATATATAAAAATGTGATTTTTATCGCTAAAGCTATTTGTTTAAATTCGAATAATATTCAACACATGAATTTCGATTCAACGAATGAGTTTCAACTCAACACATGAATATTTCCAATAGTTTGTATACATATATATTAAAATGTGATTTTTTATCGCTAAAGCTATTTGTTTAAAATTCGAATAATATTCAACACATCAATTTCGATTCAACGAATGAATTTCAACTCAACACATGAATATTTCCTATAGTTTGTATATATATAAAAATGTGATTTTTATCGCTAAAGCTATTTGTTTAAAATTCGAATAATATTCAACACATGAATTTCTATTCAACGAATGAATTTCAACTCAACACATGAATATTTCCTATAGTTTGTATATATATATAAAAATGTGATTTTTATCGCTAAAGCTATTTGTTTAAAATTCGAATAATATTCAACACAAGAACTTCAATTCAACGAATGAATTTCAACTCAACACGTGAATATTTCCTATAGTTTGTATTTATATATAAAAATGTGATTTTTATCGTTGAATCTATTTATTTAAATTCGAATAATATTCAGCACATGAATTTCAACTCAACGAATAAATTTCAATTCAACACATGAATATTGGTTTCAACATATGTAATTAATTTCAACAAATGAATTTTTTTTCTAACACATGAATATTTCAGAAAATTTCGGCAGCATAACGGCAGGGTAGTTAAAACCGGGACCGTCCCTAGTACGGCTCCTCGCTCTACCTTAAAACCTCGCGGTTTTTGACAATGGGGATCATGCATCTAGTTCGCACGCAGGCGGCATGTTTTATTTTCAATTCCACAATCCTATTCTAATTTGTTTCAACCACAAGAGGGTATTTTTCAACCACAAAGGTATTTTTCAACCACCAAGGTATTTTTCAACCACAATATCAACCACAAACAATTATTTCCAACCATTCGTCATACCATATAATATCACGTCAATCACAAGCAATAAATATCGTCCATGGTCTGTGGACGAGGGGAGTATATATATATATATTATTTCTATAATGCACTTGCATTTCATCACAATTCAAAGCATATATGTTTCATACAACGCTTGTATAATTTATACATCGCTAATATAACTTATACAACACATGTACATGAGGTATACAATGCGTATATAATTTATACTTCGCTTATATAATTTATACAACACAATTTCATTCACACAATTTAGTTTAGATTCCTCACATTGATCTTAGTAGTGCTAAAAAATCGTAGGAAGATCAGAAAAATTTGCGGCTTCTGCTAGATGGTAGAGAGCCTCCCTGCGGTCCCGATGTTTCCTGTTTCATCGAATTTCGTTAACACACTAAAAAGATATGATTTTTCAAAGTTTTGCAACACTTAAAAGTGTTATTTTCAATTCAGAAATTCAAAGCAGAAGGGTTTGCAAAGCTTCAAAACTAGGTTTTGAATTTAAATCAAAACCGTACCTCGTTGTCCCGATCAGACTATACGGCGTCGAAGGGCTACGAACAGGCTTCCTATCGACGGTGGTGGCGGTGAACTCGGTGGCTCCTCTGGCGATCGGCGGCGGCAGAAAGGGGCGAACTTCCTCGAGGTAGAACGACGCGAATACTACACGATTTCTGACGAGGGTTGTTTTGATTTGAAGAGGGGAGGAAGGCGATCAGAATTGCCAACTGGAGGCGGCGGCGATATTGACTGTGGCGGTGGCGATCGGGGTGGGAAGGTCTGAACGATTTATGTCGTTTGTTTCAGGGGGTCGATCGATTTTTCTGAAGTGAGAGAAAATACAAGATATTTTCTAATATATTATATTTTTAAATTCCTATAATACCCCTTCTAGCCAACGTACACCAATTTCAACCCAACGACTGTCGCCCCTAGCCAAATACCACCATTCCGGACATAATGGGATATGTTTCGTTGGCCAATTCGACTGTTACAGTCAGTTATTTTTCAAATTAAAGTATAAAACATTTTATATTCAATTTGAACATACATTTCAATTTGCCAGGGCCACAAACTGAATCGAAAAATTCCAGAAAAATAAATCTAGCTTTGTTTTGATGATACGGTCCCAACAAAATCAGTTTCGTCGAATTCTGAGCTCATATGCAAAATTTCCATTTTCAGGTCGATCCATTTTAACAGAAATTGACCAATCACATTTTCTTTCGCCCCGCTCACATACTAGCTTCAAAAATTATGAAATTTGAAACCTAGCAATAATTTGACATCCCGGACCCAACAAAAGTGGTTTCGTCGAATTCCGAGGTCGTATGCAAAATATCTATTTTCAAGGGCTATATATGCTATATAGCGACCTTTCTGGAAATTCATTTGGCCATAACTTTTGATTCCCTTTATGAAACTTCGATTTTTCAGATTCGTTAGAAAGGTATTCATAAACAGATTTAAATATTTTCAGTTTCGCTAAAATCCGTTATATTTTCCACCCAGTACAGTCAGACCAAGATTGTATTCAAATTTTCAAACTGCCTCACTATTCCCAATTCTTTATTTTATTGAAATATGCTATTTCAATTATTCAAATTCTTTGACAATAACCAATTTTAAAAATTTTAAATTGGTTCTCATTTTCCGGGTTATTACAGCGGGAATTCTCCCGCCCAGCCTGCCTGTGTGTTTGAAATTCGAATTTGGCCCTGTTTTGAGCTGTTTAGTTATTAAATTAAATTCTGAAACTTTGAAATGTCATAACTTACTCGTACAGACTCCGATTTTCGAAAACTCGAACTCGATTCCATGTAGAATTCCGAGACAAACGTAATGATGGACTCCGTTTAATTTAATATTAAGTATTCTTTATTTCCCATCGCTCTTAATTAATTTGCTTTGCGTATCACCATTACATCTTAATATCTAAGAACGTATATATATATATATATCATGAATTTCTTATTTCTTAAAATATAAAAATGCGGGGTGTTACATTCTCCCACCCTTAAGGAATTTCGTCCCCGAAATTCAATAAGAGTAAAATTAATAACCCTCCGCAACCGTCCAAAAAGTGTTCAACCAACTGTTGCAACCATGTGCACATGTGCAAAGTGAATTACATTGCAGTAAAGTATGTATGCCTAATTTTTTTGGTACCACCTATATAGATGCAATTATTTGAAAATCTTTCAAAATATGATGTTTGTATCCTAAATATACTTGCAGTTCTATATGAATGCAATATTTTTGAAAAATTAAAAAAAAATCATCCAAATTTTCCCACACACTCATAGAATAAGAGTGTAGTCCATCCAATTGTCGCATCCAATTTCCTACCATCCATTTTTAAATTTAGAAAAAAATCTAATTTTTTTTTCTAAATTTTATATAACAGAAAAATCTGCATTCTCCCGTTTTTATTTCTTCCTTGTTTTTCTTTCTCCCTTCATTACAATTCTTATTACGACGTAATATTTTTCATGGTTATATAATCACGACAGATTTAACTAAACAAATAACTCGTGGATTACGTCTAGATAATTTCAGTACATCATTACAACCAAAGAAACAAAGAAAATAGTTAAATATTACGAAATAAAATACTACACTACGGATACAATGGTAGAGGCCAAGTCTAATGGAAGTAGCTACGAATGAGCTTCTCTATGCTATCAAGCTTTTCTCCATGCCGACGATTCCCCTGCCTACCCTCTAACTGCAGTTCCTGTAGCCCAGCTCCCAACTGATCATAAGAGGTGCCCATATCCTGTAACATCTGTTGCTGAGTCTGCCCTAACTCGACCTGTGTCTGGAGCATCTCCTGTTGGGTCTTAAGGATATCTTGCTGATCTCTAAATAGATGAGCCTGTCACTCAGAGATGGTCCTCAACTCAGCCCTCCAATCTAAGTTTCTGGACTCCCAGGGATCCCATCCATAGGTATCGGAAGTCCCCCATCCCGGAGCCTGGGAAGTCCCAGCACCTCCCCAATTCTGCTCTATCTGTGCTAGATCAAACCCTCCATGCAGCATATACTGGGGTTCTTCGTCGTTTCCGGGCTAATAGTCATGACCATCGTGCGGCTCATCTTCCTGTCCCTCTTCTTCCTCCTCATACTCTCCATCATGCCCCATGGGCTGTAGCTCTAATAAATCATGTAAGTGGATACCCATCCTTGTCAGTGCAGCCAAATCGATAATACTAGAGGGATGAGGAGAAGGCGTTATATGACTCTCTCTACGTAGATCAACACCGCTCCGTACAAAAACTACAGTCCATAAATTTCCAAAGCAAATATTTGACTGTCTCATCTCCCTAGTGGAGCTGTAATGCTGTAAAATGATGCGTGCCCAGTTCATCTGTATACCCCCAAAAATAGCATAAGTGTAACACCCCGTAATTTTATAACATTAAAATTCACAAATTAAAGTATACTTAATTTTTAGAAAAGAATTAAGTGAAATGGGTTGCCCAGAGATATATATATATTGATATATATATATATATATATATGTAAATTAAAAATTAAATAAATAAATATGCGAAAAAGTTCAAAACAGCGAGTTGGGAGGGGGAATAACCGAACCGGCCAATTTTTAAGGTCGACCCGAGCCTTGCTGGGTCGACAAGGGGTTAATCCAGGGTGTTTGGCTGTCAACCCATGGGCCGATTCGCTCAAAGGCAGATTTTGCATTTGATTGGTTCTCATGGTTCAGGGTTAATCTAATGGTCCTAAATAACTTCCTACACCTATAAATACATCCTAATGCTAACCCTAAACCTAATTAAAATAGGATAGTTACCGTCATACCATCGCCATGGAAATCAATGGAGCCGCCGCCAACTAAGAAAGAAGAAAAGAAAATTCAATTCTAATTCTCTCAACCCTAAAGCAAAGCAAAACTCTCTCTTTTCTTCTCTAAATTGTGAGTATGATGATCTTAACAAGATTATTGTCATTTTAATTAGGTTGAGTTATGAATGGATTATGAGTAGATGATGTGAATTATCATATATGTTGTTGTAAACCCCTTTTGCTATCATGTATATTGTAAATCCAATGTTATGTGATGATGATATCTTATATATTGTAAATCATGCTGTGATGATGTTATGTATGTTGAAAGTTTCTATGCTAAGTTGTGATGAATCATACATGTTAAAAAGGCCATGATGTTACCATCTATGCTAGTTAGTTCATATTAATTAAATCATCATGTTTGGGTTATGTTGATCTATATGACAAGTCACATATGCAAGTTAGATTGATTACAAAAGTTATGAACATATGCCAAGACATATATTATGACATCTAGAGTTATGCTATGACATATGTGATATCTTATGCTAGTTCACACCATCATTATGTTGCCTAAAAACCCCATATGCAAGTTTATATATAGATTTGGGCTATGATCATATCATGTAAATTGAGACATTTAACAAGTTGACACCTTTTGATCCTTAACATGTGTAGTTTATGCAAGTTTCACCCCTATTATGATTAGATTTATTTTAATTGTCTATATGTTGTGATAATTTATCTTTGTGCTAGGTGTTAGACAATACAAGTCTAGCCTATATTATGCGTTGAATAAGCGAACGTATAAACGTGGGGTAGGGGTAATATTAAGGATTTAATATTAAAAAGTTGGGGTGCAATTGATATGATTTTGCATGCCATAAGTGGATGGCAATAATTGAGTCAATTATGGACATCATTAAAAGTTGACTTAATTAATAATTTGAATAGGGAATTATTAAAATTGGGGTAAAAGATTTTAAGTGTTAATCAATGCTTAGGACACGAGGTTGGACTCGTTTGTGACGTAAACCTGCCCGGACCCGCCCGGCAAATCCAGTGATCACAAATGTCAGCCCAATGTGAGAGGTCCTAGGCCTAAACTAAAGCATAACGGTTGTAAAGACACAAGGTTAGACTCTTTTATGGTGTAAGACTGCCCGGACCCGCCCGGCAAATCCAGCTTCCATAAATGCCAGTCTAATGTGAGAGGTCTTTATGAGGTTATGGCCTGAATGAATTAAGAAATACTTAACCAGATAAACATGTAAGGTGGGACATGGGGGTTAAGTAGGTGACTTGGGTTGCATGAGGAATCTAGAGGGTGCCCTTAGTGGCTTGTGAAATACGATTAGTAAGACTTAACCAAACACACATGTAAATGAACATGACTAAGAGGGTTAAGTGGGATATACTAGTGACAAGCTTAGGTGGGTAGCTTGTGGGGCCCCATTTCGACCAGTATCCAAAACGTATCTTTGTGGGCTCGACCCAAGTCGAGGACGGGACACGCATGCTGGGTTCTACTGTAAGAGGCCAAAACGGGGAGCGGTGGCAACGCAAGTCCAACAGGTTTCGTATGCGTGTGTGGACCCGGGCTGGTAGGTAAGACGTTGTTGCATCGTGTAGGTATAAACCGTGCATTCTCAAGTTGTATCGGGTTGCCACTTTAGGGAGTGATACACCCCACTGTGGGGCCAGCACGGGTATCTATGAGTAGGGAGCCGATCGAAAGTGGGTAGTGGGGTACACCTAGTGGAGATAGGGGCAGACGGCACCTATGTAGTCAGCTAGGGGTACATAAGGCTATTTATAAAGTTTCTGTGTGAAGCAAGTGGGATCAAACAATAGGGTGACTGGTGTGGTGTAGTGTAGTAATGTGCGGTGCAGTGTAGTAATGTGCGGTGCAGTGTAGTAATCATTCGTTAGTAATTAGGTCTGCCTTTACCGTTATCTTTAACGTTATCTTAAACGCTATCTTTATCTTCCTAAGAGTTCATAGACATTTACTTGTCTTCCAGCTTATTCCTTAGTCTAGTTATTTTGATAATAGTATTGTTAGAATTATCATACTCGCCAGACTTTATGTCTGACCCCCTCTATTTCTATCCTTTTTCCCCCTCCAGGTCCTCAGGTTGGGCCCAGCTCTAGTGGACTTTGATTGAATTGCTTCATCTCTCTTTGGAAAGCTTGGACCGTTGAAGTAAAGTCCAGCTTGTTATCTTTTTAATGGCTATTTATGTAATGGGATTATGTATTTTGTTTTTATGAATATGGATATTGTACTTGGTTATGATCTATGGTTTTATGATGTAACAAACATGTTTAATTTCCGCTGCAATAAAATGAAGTTTTAGATTTCCAAGTACTATTTATTATCTGTCTTGTTGTAATTTTTCTGTTCTATATTCACTTATAACCTCCATGGAAGTTAATGCATTCCCTTTGTGAGTGACATTAATGGACGTGGGGTGTTACACGTGGTATCAGAGCTTAAGGTTACCAGAACAGATAAAAATACTTTAGAAAAATAGTTATTTTTGGAAGAAGTGTTTTCAAAAACATGTTTGAATGAGAAATTTAAAAAGAAAAGTTTTTTAAGAGAAAAAACATAATCCCCAATAGCCCATATATTTATCTTTTGCATTCTCCATTCTGAATCTTTCCTTTTTCGTTTCAGCATGGCTGAAGATCTTAATCTACCCGACGGTGTAACGATACCAGGATGGTATAGGAGGTTATTAGAGGCTAGGGCCGCTGCAGGTCCAGCCAATGTTCCACCACCAGTTGCACCCGTTCCTCCTCCTCGCGTAGATACTTTTGCAAAGACGTGCAAGGAATTCAAGGCTATGTGTGGAAAACCATTTCAAGGGTCAGAAACGTTTGTGGAAGCTAGAAATTGGCTTAAGGAGGTGGAAGAATTGCTAGAAATCTTTGAAGTAGAAGAAGGGAGGAGAGTTCGCTTAGCAGCTTGGTTGATGAAGGGAGAGGCCTCGTTTTGGTGGGAGGTCATTAATGGGGAGCGTCAAGTTGACTCTTGGGCGGATTTCAGACGTAGGTTCGAGGCGAAGTTTCTCTCAGGGGCGGAAGAAAATCTATATATGGAAAGGTTCTTGACATTGAAGCAAGGAAGCTCATCAGTGAAAGAATATGTCAATAAATTTAATCAGTTAGCAAGGTTTGGCTTGGACTTAGTAAACACGCCGGAGAAGAAGGCTCTAAGGTTCGTGAATGGCTTGAATGAACCATTGCAAGGGTTGGCTATGACCCACATCCCGATGGGGGCCACCTTTGAGAAGTTAGTAGAAATGGCGCTTATGCATGAGGAGAAAAGCGCTAAAGCTGATAAGGCACCCGAGAAGAAGGGGGATCAGAAGAAACCACAACAGCAAAACAAGAAGGGTGGTAAAGACAATAACGGCAAGGGAAAGAAGAAATGTTTTAACTGTGGGACACCAGGCCATCTCAGCAAGGATTGCCGAAAGAAAAAGAAGACAGGCTGTTTTCATTGTGGCGATGCGGGACATTTAGTGAAGGACTGCCCAAAGAAGGGGCAGAGGGCAGGAGCTACCTCAGGAGGATAGGTACAGGCTCTTATGGCACCAGGGCAGGCTAGGGGACAAGTTCAGGCTCTCGCGGTCCCACCGCTGCAAGAACGAGGTAGAACCATTTCTGTTGAAAGCTTAGTTTTTCTGTTTGATCATCCTGTCCGTACCTTATTCGATTCGGGCGCATCACATTCGTTTATCTCTACATCATTAGTTGAATCACTGCACTTTAACACCAGTTTAGTAGAGGATCCCTTAGTTGTTTCGAATCCAATAGGGGGCTCAGGTTATTTATCTATGATGTGTTTGGATTTGAAAATTTCCATACTTAGCGTTGAATTTAGATGTGATGCTTATGGGTTGGGCTTCACAGGCTATGGGCTAATTTTAGGAATGGATTGGTTATCCAGAAATGGGGCCGTTCTTGATTGTGAAAGGAGAGTAGTTAGGCATGTGACTCGCCTTGGCAACACTCTTGAAATCTTCTTTAATCCCATAAATTCGGTTATGCTAAGTTATCTAGAATCGCTTGATGCGTCTGAGGAAAATCTACGATCTGTTAGAGTGGTCCGAGAATATTCGGATATGGTTGAGGAGGTGAAGGGCTTGCCTCCGAAGTGGGAGATAGATTTTCGAATATATCTTGTGGATAATGCGAAACCAGTATCTTTGCCAGTACGCCACATGGCTCCACGTGAAAGGAGGGAACTCGGTAAGCAAGTGAAGGAGTTGCTTGAGAAGGGGTTCATAAGACGAAGTATATCGGTGTGGGGTGCTCCAGTAGTATTTTCCACGAAGGCGGATGGGTCCCTTAGACTGTGTGTGGACTATAGAGAACTTAATAAACTTACTAAGAAGAACAGACACCCACTGCCGAGGATTGACGATCCCTTCGATCAGTTAGTTGGCGCCTCAGTGTTTTCGCAGTTGGACTTAGCCACTGGGTTCCATCAGTTGAGAGTGGCTGAGGATTGCATAGACAAGACTGCCTTTAGGACTCCGGACGGTTTCTATGAATGGCTAGTGATGCCCTTCGGTTTGACAAACGCCCCAGCATATTTTGTTGATTTGATGAGTAAGGTGTTTAGGGAGTACCTTAACAAATTCGTGGTAGTCTTTGTAGATGACATCTTGATCTTTTCTAAGGATGAAGAAGAGCATGCCCTACATCTTAGGGAAGTGTTGGAGACCCTACGAGCGCATAGCCTTAAGGCTAAATTTTCTAAGTGTCACTTCTGGAGGAAGGAAGTACGGTTCTTGGGGCACGTGGTTTCCAAAGAAGGGATAGCCTTGGATCCCGCAAAGGTGGTGGCCATCCAAGATTGGAAGGTCCCTAAAAATGCTACCGAAGTGAGAAGTTTCTTGGGGTTGGCTGGCTACTATAGGAAGTTTATCAAAGACTTCGCAAAGATATCAGCTCCATTGACACGCTTGACGAAGAAGAACCTAGTTTTCACATGGGACGTAGATTGTGATGATGCGTTCCAATGTTTGAAGAGAGCTTTGACTTCAGCCCCAGTCTTAGTATTGCCAGACGGGAGTAAGTCATTTACCATTTATACTGATGCTTGTAGGACAGGACTAGGCGCAGTCTTAATGCAAGAGGGTAGGGTAATAGCCTATGGTGGAAGGCAGTTGAGAGCGCATGAGAAAAATTATCCTACACATGACCTTGAATTGGCCGCTATTGTTTTCGTGCTTAAGTCTTGGCGTCATTATATTCTTGGCGAGAAATTCGAATTATTCACTGACCACAAGTTTTTAAAATACCTATTCTCTCAAAAGGACTTGAACTTAAGGCAGCAAAGGTGGATGGAGTTCTTAGCGTCCTATGACTTCGAGATAGCATATACCCCTGGCAAGGGTAACGTGATGGCCAATGACTTAAGTAGAAAAAGATTATCCTTAAGTCCTTTGTTTGTTGAGCGGCAAAGTTTAGAATTCATTTCGATGTTTGACTTTAGACCTTCCGTTGACTTCGTACCCGGTTTGCTAGCATCCTTGGAGGTCAGACCTACGCTTTTGGGATGGATTGGCGAGGCACAGCGAGACGACCCGCAGTTGGTTGAGTTAGTAGAAAAACTCAAAGGAGGGGAGTCATCAAGCCATCTCCGTAGGTATACCCTAGACGATAAGGGTTGGTTACGTAGGGACGGTAGACTTTGTGTACCAAAAGACGATGACCTAAGGAAGACTATTCTTGACGAAGCACATCATTCGAAGATGACCATTCATCCCGGCGGGGACAAGATGTACAAAGACATGAAGAGAGTTTACTTTTGGGCCAGCATGAAGAAAGATGTGGCCGAGTATGTCGCTAGATGCTTGGTGTGCCAACAAGTAAAAGCGGAGCAAAAGAAACCCGGTGGGTTGCTTCACCTATTGGAGGTTCCACAATGGAAGTGGGAAAGTGTCTCGATGGATTTTGTGGATGGGTTACCACGATCAAGGAAGGGTAATACGGGAATTTGGGTTATAGTAGATAGACTTACTAAAAGCGCCCATTTCATTCCCGTAAAGAGTAAGAGGACTGCTCCATGGTTAGCTTCTGTATACGTTCGAGAAATAGTTCGTTTGCACGGTGTTCCTTCTAGCATAGTAAGCGACCGCGATCCTATTTTCACTAGCGAATTTTGGAGAAGCTTACAAGAGCCGGTAGGGACTCGGTTATGTTTGGGCACCGCATATCATCCTCAGACGGACGGCCAGACCGAGAGGGTGAATCGCATTCTAGAGGATCTATTGAGGCTATGTATCCTAGACTTTGGGGGTACGTGGGAAGAGCATCTTCCATTGGTGGAGTTCGCATATAATAACAGCTTTCGGTCCAGCATTGGTATGGCACCATTCGAAGCTCTTTATGGACGACCTTGTCGTTCACCTACATGTTGGTGGGAATCTACGGATAAGATCTTACTTAGGCCCGATATGATTAGGGAGACTTCGGAGAAGATCGACTTGATTCAAAGGAGGATGAAAGCAGTGCAAGATAGGCAGAAATCTTATGCGGATAAGAGGAGGACAGATCTCGAGTTTGAAGTTGGGGACATGGTCTTTGTCAAAGTGTCTCCATTACGAAACGTTGTTCGCTTTGGGTCCGTTGGGAAATTAGCACCAAGGTTTGTAGGGTTGTTTCCTATAAAGGAGAGGATTGGACGGATGGCGTATAGAGTGGAGTTGCCCGAGAGACTTAGTGGTGTACACGACGTATTCCATGTGTCACATTTGAGGAAGTGCTTGCACGAGACCGCGGAAGTGGTAGAGCCGAACTTGCTTAGAGAGGTGGAGATAGAGCGTGATGCGACAATTCGACGAGCTCCTACGCGCATTCTTGGGTCGGAGATCAAGAGGTTGAGGAATCGAGAGGTCAGACTAGTCAAAGTGAAATGGGGAGATGATGAGAGCAATGCTACTTGGGAGACAGAAGAGAAGATGTGTTCACGATACCCTTTTCTTTTTGTGGGTATGTCTTTTAATTTCTCCTTTATCGCTTAGCCTGTACTTATCTTATCTTTAGTATATCCTCTCGCTAGTATCTTTGACCTTTAGTTAGGATAATCCTATGGTTGAAACATGTGTTTGAGACATGTTATGTATGGTGGATGCAAAGTGGATGCAAGTGTTTGCTAGTGGTTGCTCGTGGATGCATATACACACACTATTAGACACCAGATCGGCTCAGTCACTTCATATTGCATATTGCATATATATGGATGTATTTAGTAAAATGGATGTATAATGGTTGTATTATCATATAGTTGCTGCATTCGGGTGGATGGTTGTGCACGCATATAGAATTAATATGTATCATTAGGAATCTTTTGCATACATATTGGACGCATGGCGCTATCATGAATTGCACTAAGGAGGTCGACTGAATCAGTAGACCGCCTAATTTTGCATTAGATATGGACATATACACACACTGTGCATATAAACATTAAAGCATTAGAAGTCTTTTAAGGACAATGGATGCTGGTGTTTGATGGTTGAGTAGATGGACGATTAGATGGTAGGATATACATTCTTCTTGACTTGGAGATTTCGGGGACGAAATCCTATAAGGAGGGGAGAATGTAACACCCCGTAATTTTATAACATTAAAATTCACAAATTAAAGTATACTTAATTTTTAGAAAAGAATTAAGTGAAATGGGTTGCACAGAGAAATATATATATTGATATATATATATATATATAAATTAAAAATTAAATAAATAAATATGCGAAAAAGTTCAAAACAGCGAATTGGGAGGGGGAATAACCGAACCGGCCCATTTTTAAGGTCGACCCGAGCCCTGCTGGGTCGACTAGGGGTTAATCCAGGATGTTTGGCTGTCAACCCATGGGCAGATTCACTCAAATGAAGATTTTGCATTTAATTGGTTCTCATGGTTTAGGGTTAATCTAATGGTCCTAAATAACTTCCTACACCTATAAATACATCCTAATGCTAACCCTAAACCTAATTAAAATAGAATAGTTACCGTCATACCATCGCCATGGAAATCAATGGAGCTGCCGCCAACTAAGAAAGAAGAAAAGCAAATTCAATTCTAATTCTCTCAACCCTAAAGCAAAGCAAAACTCTCTCTTTTCTTCTCTAAATTGTGAGTATGATGATCTTAACAAGATTATTATCATTTTAATTAGGTTGAGTTATGAATGGATTATGAGTAGATGATGTGAATTATCATATATGTTGTTGTAAACCCCTTTTGTTATCATGTATATTGTAAATCCAATGTTATGTGATGATGATATCTTATATGTTGTAAATCATGCTATGATGATGTTATGTATGTTGAAAGTTTCTATGCTAAGTTGTGATGAATCATACATGTTAAAAAGGCCATGATGTTACCATCTATGCTAGTTAGTTCATATTAATTAAATCATCATGTTTGGGTTATGTTGATCTATATGACAAGTCACATATGCAAGTTAGATTGATTAGAAAAGTTATGAACATATGCCAAGACATCTATTATGACATCTAGAATTATGCTATGACATATGTGATATCCTATGCTAGTTCACACCATCATTATGTTGCCTAAAAACCCCATATGCAAGTTTATGTATAGATTTGGGCTATGATCATATCATGTAAATTGAGACATTTAACAAGTTGACACCTTTTGATCCTTCACATGTGTAGTTTATGCAAGTTTCACCCCTATTATGATTAGATTTATTTTAATTGTCTATATGTTGTGATAATTTATCTTTGTGCTAGGTGTTAGACTATACAAGTCTAGCCTATATTATGTGTTGAATAAGCGAACGTATAAACGTGGGGTAGGGGTAATATTAAGGATTTAATATTAAAAAGTTGGGGTGCAATTGATATGATTTTGCATGCCATAAGCGGATGGCCATAATTGAGTCAATTATGGACATCATTAAAAGTTGACTTAATTAATAATTTGAATAGGGAATTATTAAAACTGGGGTAAAAGATTTTAAGTGTTAATCAATGCTTAGGACACGAGGTTGGACTCGTTTGTGACGTAAACCTGCCCGGACCCGCCTGGCAAATCCAGTGGTCACAAATGTCAGCCCAATGTGAGAGGTCCTAGGCCTAAACTAAAGCATAACGTTTGTAAAGACACGAGGTTAGACTCTTTTATGGTGTAAGACTGCCCGGACCCGCCCGGCAAATCCAGCTGCCATAAATGCCAGTCTAATGTGAGAGGTCTTTATGAGGTTATGGCCTGAATGAATTAAGAAATACTTAACCAGATAAACATGTAAGGTGGGACATGGGGGTTAAGTAGGTGCCTTGGGTGGCATGAGGAATCTAGGGGGTGCCCTTAGTGGCATGTGAAATACGATTAGTAAGACTTAACCAAACACACATGTAAATGAACATGACTAAGAGGGTTAAGTGGGATATACTAGTGACAAGCTTAGGTGGGTAGCTTGTGGGGGCCCATTTCGACCAGTATCCCAAACGTATCTTTGTGGGCTCGACCCAAGTCGAGGACGGGACACGCATGCTGGGTTCGACTGTAAGAGGCCAAAACGGGGAGCGGTGGCAACGCAAGTCCAACAGGTTTCGTATGCGTGTGTGGACCCGGGCTGGTAGGTAAGACGTTGTTGCATCGTGTAGGTATAAACCGTGCATTCTCAAGTTGTATCGGGTTGCCACTTTAGGGAGTGATACACCCCACTGTGGGGCCAGCACGGGTATCTATGAGTAGGGAGCCGATCGAAAGTGGGTAGTGGGGTACACCTAGTGGAGATAGGGGCAGACGGCACCTATGTAGTCAGCTAGGGGTACATAAGGCTATTTATAAAGTTTCTGTGTGAAGCAAGTGGGATCAAACAATAGGGTGACTGGTGTGGTGTAGTGTAGTAATGTGCGGTGCAGTGTAGTAATGTGCAGTGCAGTGTAGTAATCATTCGTTAGTAATTAGGTCTGCCTTTACCGTTATCTTTAACGTTATCTTAAACGCTATCTTTATCTTCCTAAGAGTTCATAGACATTTACTTGTCTTCCAGCTTATTCCTTAGTCTAGTTATTTTGATAATAGTATTGTTAGAATTATCATACTCGCCAGACTTTATGTCTGACCCCCTCTATTTCTATCCTTTTTCCCCCTCCAGGTCCTCAGGTTGGGCCCAGCTCTAGTGGACTTTGATTGAATTGCTTCATCTCTCTTTGGAAAGCTTGGACCGTTGAAGTAAAGTCCAGCTTGTTATCTTTTTAATGGCTATTTATGTAATGGGATTATGTATTTTGTTTTTATGAAGATGGATATTGTACTTGGTTATGATCTATGGTTTTATGATGTAACAAACATGTTTAATTTCCGCTACAATAAAATGAAGTTTTAGATTTCCAAGTACTATTTATTATCTGTCTTGTTGTAATTTTTCTGTTCTATATTCACTTATAACCTCCATGGAAGTTAGTGCATTCCCTTTGTGAATGACATTAATGGACGTGGGGTGTTACAATAAGTGGCACGCTTCACGATGTGCCGAACCCTATCGAAACCACCGTTCTGCCCAACAAGATTATACTGCAAAATTTTAATGACAAATCTAGCAAGTGGGCGCAAATGGACATTATCCCAATGCCTCTCAAATTCACTCTTAAAAATCTTACGCCATACGGCTACATTATCCATCTCAAGATCCGTTACATCAAGTCCTGTACCACGGATGT
Source organism: Allium sativum (assembly GCA_030737875.1). Lineage (NCBI taxonomy): Eukaryota > Viridiplantae > Streptophyta > Magnoliopsida > Asparagales > Amaryllidaceae > Allium > Allium sativum. The sequence goes on along the minus strand of CM060913.1, from coordinate 411,619,501 downwards.
TTAACATTTCTCCAAATTGGACCTCATTAAAAATATATATGAGTACCTTTAACAACTGAATTATAGGTTACCAAACCTTCATCATCCATACCAATATCAAAATTAGCGTCAAAGAGTCTTACCAAACGCTTGAAGCCCCTTCTCTCGGCGGTGTTCGCATCCAAAATAGAAGTCAAACCCGCATCCGTAAATGAATCTTCCACGGGGGTTGCAGCAAAATCAGCAAATCTCACCGGGCGTCCCAATAATAACTTTAATTTTGCGTTCTTCCCGTATTCCTTGACTATCTCCTCTTGCGCGTTTCACCACTCGATCTCTTGCGGCGTAAGTTGAGGGTAAAGCTCAAGAAGGGAAGGTTGGTTTGCCATGGCGATTCGAACACAAATTGAGAGAGGAGGATTATAGATCTGGATATAGGATGACTCTAGCTTCGATTTGAGACCAATTTTATAGAAAATAGCGGAGAAACGAAGCGGTGGGAGGTGGAAGAAGTGGAGGGGATTAGGTTCTTTGGGTGCTGGGTGGAAGAGAGGACGCACAAAAGTGCTTTGGAGATGAAGGTCTTCGGCCTTCTGTGCGTTTTTTTTTTTTTCTGCTACAGGGGGGTCGACACTATGGTCAACCTGCCCTGGGGAGGTCGAATATAGTGTCGCCCTGTCCCTTGCAGATTTTTTTTTCTGTTTTCTTTTAAATTTTCTAGTACGGTTTCAGGCGACGATCCTTCGTCTTCCTTTGCGATGGTCCACCTCCATTCCTATGTCGTACTATCGGTTCAAAACTTGATGTGCACACTAGTGACTGTTCATCCTTTCTACATGTCGGTTCTGATTCCATGAAATATAAACTTATGCAGAACACGCAGTCTTAAATATCCACATTTATGTACACTTTCTAATTTCACTTAAAAGTTAAAAATTTTCCTTAAACTCCATTTCAGTGTACGGGGTAAAATTTCCATTCTTCTCCAAGCTTATCTCTCGAGCGAGCTCTATACTAATCTAATCTATTTATATATAATATTTATAGTTTTCAAAAATACAACTCATAATTTTCCCAAGGAAAACTAAACCTAGGCTCTGATACCAGAAGTAACAACCCGGGTTTCGACAGACCGAATTTTTTTCAAAAATCCAATCCATCGGACCCCGAGTTGGGTGCTCTAGTATCCTGCAGAAAATACAGAGAGAAAGAAACATGTCAGAGTTCGAAAAGCAGCTCACCGCGGAAGGAATAAAATAATTTATTCAAAAATAGCATTACCTTAATAATAGTACTGCCAAGCCAGTAGTCAAGCAATACTATCTCTGTCATGAACCTAACCTGCGCATGTTGTGAGGAGGGGGTCAGAACATAAGTTCTGTGTGACTGGACTATAATAAACTCTTGTGTAACCCTACATATACCGTTCACTTATAATTTCTTGTTTATTAGGCTATTCACAATATTAGCACCCAAGGCCAAACCTATGTCATTCTCGTCCAATTACTAGTTGACTTAACCTAATACATTGTATATGTAATTTTTCCCCAACTCGTATAATCCTTTCCATGTATACGTACAGTCCCTTGCCGTATATCGCACGGGCTTTATCACGTAATTCTATACTACTTCAACGTAGTGCCACCATTCTTGAAATCGTTTGGACTGCCACCCTTGACCTGGCTAGGTTTCCTTATCATGAACTATCGAGTGTTCAACTAGGATTTATGCCACCTAGGACCACTAGGGATTATGCTACCTATTGAACGTTTTCTAGATTCGATTAGGGTTTATGCCACCTTGGACTACTAGGGATTATGCTACCTGTCGAACAACGCCCTTTTCCCACGTACATATCGCGAATCGTTTCCGATGTCTAGGTGCACATGTACACTATATGTGCGGCCTGAGTCCCGTGACAGGGCTTAATCAAGAAATATGGAACTCGGTCAGGAGCTTTAAGTTATCTGCTGATGCAGATGCTAAGGTCTGTTTTTCTACCAGTGGTTATGGTCCCACGTGACCCCTACCTCAACTAATGAAAAGCAATCCAACAAAATCAAGCACGAGAACTGTACTCCTGCCATCTATGCCCCACTTTCCTATTGGTCAGCCTCACCCATAACTAGATAGCAAGTATATGGTTTGTTGTGAGTTCTCTGCCTTTCCGTATACGTACTACGATTGACTAAAGATGGTAGGTAGACGATGAGTGCTATCACAGGGCTAAACAAGATATCGCCGCCTCACGCTGGTCCATCCTAGTCTTTAGGTTGCCTTATATTGCAACCAAGGCATACTCTTGTTTCTCCTATCGCAGACCTTAACCTATGTGAGCCCAGGCAGATCATCTGCAACCTCCCAGAGGGATACCAAGAGTACCCTCACGTTCCCCGAAGCTACGTGCTTCGTAACCCAGTCCGCTGGAGCATTTTTCGAAATCAGATAAACGTTCGCTCCTCCTCGTGTGTTTGTTAAGCGATGATCTACCATATCGAGTTATTCATCTATTTATGGACTGGATCAGTTTCCTTGACTAAGAATTATTACTTAGTTGTTCTTAACTAAGGTTTACCACTTAGTTTCCCTTCCCGTTAATCTTGTTAACTAAGGTTTACCACTTAGTCCCCTTAACTAAGGGTTACAACTTAGTTCCCGTTCTCGGTTGTTTTCTTGACTAAGGTTTATTGCTTAGTCCTTATTAACTAAGGCTTGTTACTTAGTTATCATTCTTGTTGTTTTATTTGGTCAATTCTCGTTACCTTAGACACCAGACCACATATTCTTGCCTTATAATTAAACTTGTTGACTAAGGTTTTCCCATGAATTCAAGCATGACTTAAGTTCTCTTTTATTCGGCGATAGCGCATGGGTGTCTTCCCACAGTTCTTGCTTAGCTTACCCCACATTATAGGTTATCCCACCCTTCAGGTCTTACATTACATCTTAAGTCATAGTCTTCCTCTGTCCCTAGGATAGGTTTACCCGATATTTAATCCTTCTGTTATCCCACCTTTGGTTTATAATATGAAGTTAACATTCCCTATGTCTATTTTGGTTAAGTATTACTTCCCAAGTTTATGACTTAACCCTAACCCGTAGCATTAAATAAATTAATGCACCCCAACCTCTCACATTAGACTTTGTTGTGGTTACTGGACAAGCCGGGCAGGTCCGGGCAGATTTACACCACAACCTAGTCTAACCTCGGGTTTCAAGTGCGATATGACCAACTACTCACATTGGGTCCTATTGTTTGCAGTTACTGGCTTCGGCGGGCGGTTCCGGGCAGGTTTATATTGCAAACTCAACCCAACCTCGAGTTGGCCATGTTAAGTTTATCTACGCGTCATGTCCATGTTCAAGTTCTGGGTGCCAAGTTTCATATCAAGTTCTAGATGTAAATCCCATGGTCTTATTCATGTCCAAGTTACAATTCATGTCTTATTCAAGCGCCACGTACCCATGAACAATATTTTTTAAAGCAAATTCATGTTTAAGCCGTTTCAGTGGTGTCAAATATATGACATATCCTGAATCATGTTCATGCTTAAAGCCTTTCAACTTAGTCCACCCATTCAAATCTTACTAAGATTATATTATACTCAAAACCCATTGTAATTTATTAATTAGCCTTCCATTTCACGTCATGACCCAAAATCAAGCATTCCCCTTTTTAGTTCGTAATAATCACTCCGTCGTATTTATTTCATAATAAAGCTAGGCTCATGATAGCCTAGTCATAAAAAGATAAAAGAGGGAGAATAAAAGAGGACGTAATCATAGGCATAATAATTAAAAGTGAACACATGACAATGTTAAACATTACAGATCCAATTTCCACAACAATTTCATTTCATGTTTACATAGGGAATGTTTGAATGATAAATCATAATTTTACACAAAAAGTATATTATAACTCCACTCACATTGCTTGGTGTCTTCAAAATAAGGACTAGATTAATCTTGAATTGATTTCGTGTCCAACTTGATCTATCCTTGATTTCATATGCGGTGTGGGTTGCGGATCTGAATTCCTCCTCTTTTCTTGGCGCAGCCTTTTAGATTTAAATCTCTTTTCTTTTTCGTTCATGATTGTAGTAATTCTAGATCTTATTCTTTTTAGTTTTAAGAATAGAGGTTGTAAAGAAAAGAGTGAAGAGTAGATCCAAGATCTATTTGGAGAAGAATAAGAAAAATGAGGGAGAAGAGAGCCATGGCTTCGCCACGAATTGCTGTGGAGTTTTCAAGGAGCCTAGGGTCGTTATATAGGAACCAAACTACAAATCTCGCCCAAGACTAGTCCAGATACATTAAGATGAACCCAGAACCGATTCTGGGAAAAGTGACCAGGTCGACACCCAGTTCGATTACAGTGTCGACCTGGTGGGGGGGTCGACTACATAGTCGACCCTAGGGTCGACCTTGCCTGGGCGGGAATTCTCACGCCCAGCCTGCCTGTGTGTTTGAAATTCGAATTTGGCCCTGTTTTGAGTTGTTTAGTTATTAAATTAAATTCTGAAACTTTGAAATGTCATAACTTACTCGTATGGACTCCGATTTTTGAAAACTCGGACTCGATTCCATGCAGAATTCCGAGACAAACGTGATGATGGACTCCGTTTAATTTAATATTAAGTATTCTTTATTTCCCATCGCTCTTAATTAATTTGCTTCGCGTATCACCATTACATCTTAATATCTCGGAACGTATATATATATATATATCTTGAATTTCTTATTTCTTAAAATATAAAAATGCGGGGTGTTACAACTACAACTTACCACTCTGGGCTTTCTCCAATCCAAAAGAAATTCAAACATCCAAGCGGCTTTCCAAACATAGCTCATAAATCTCATACCCAATATAAACGTGTACCTTCTCTGTTGGGCATTCAATTCTATCTCTGCCATTTGCTATCACTTTTGCTATCCAAGCGTCCTTGGTTGATCTCCCATCAATCCATTCTCAAATCAATCTTTCACTTTTACTAAGCCAAATTTTTATTTTAGCTCCAATTCCATTTACTGATTTATTTCTCAAATCAGTTAACTACATTTCCAAATTCAAAATTCGATTCTTATTCTCCAAGAATCAATTCATTTTAATAACCCGAATCTCCAATATTTCTCTTTTACAATTTCCATTCTGGATTGTTCCAAATTCAGTCCAAATTTGTTTATCTTAGTTTAAATTCCACTTTTACCATTTTAACTCCATAAGTTAAATCTTTGTTTCAGAATTCAAATTCCTGGGATTTGTTTCAAATCAGTTTGAAATCATATATTATTCAAAACATTTGAATTTCCGACAACTTGTTTCCTCATAATAATTAAAAACAAAACCTTTGGTAGTAATCCGTCACTTAGAAACTCGAAAATGAACACTGATAATGCAGCCGTCATAATCAGAATTTATTTTCCAATGATCAAAGTGAGTTCAATACTATATTTCTTTTTCAAAATTCATATTAAAACACTTCCATTTTGAATTATACTTCAAAATATCTTTCACAACACTTGGAAAACAATTTCAAACATCCAAGGATTTTTAAATTCCCATATATTTAATCCAAACATTATTTCCAACTCTTTTCCAAGTTTCTAGAGTTTTATTTCAATTCTGGTTTTAAATTCAGACTCAGTCTATTTGATTTAGCATTTTATACTTATATAATATTTTGATTGGTTATTTATATAACCAACTCAATTATAAATCTTATTCAATCATAATTTCAACCAACACATTCAACCTATATTAGATAATTCCAAAATATATGCTTTATTTATATCAAAATATATTTTTGGGTAAAATTGTTTTATTTACCCTCTTCTCAAAACATACCGTGTCGAATTACTCTGTTCAAGAGTTTAGAAAAACCTATCGACGCAGTTTGCATTGTTATTTTGGCCAAAATTTATAAACCAGTCAACACAATATAAAACAGTTTTTATATAAATTTACAAATACGCGCTCATATATATACATTCAGACTCAATCTAGAGTATTTCTAACTCCATCTTTATTGAATTATGCCACAAAGCCAAGGTAATCACTTAACCTTCAGCTTTGATACCAATTGTAAAGGCCCGTAAATCCGTAACAATTTGAGCTGACTAATATCCTACACATTCAACTCAAAATGCACGAAAATACAGATCTTTAATAAAAAGAAATAAGAGGATGAGAAAGATAAGACAGAACTAATAGAATAGAAGAAGAAGAACACAACTAAACAGAATCAGAGTAAACACGAATCTCACAGCGGAACGAATAAAATTTATTATACAACATATCTTTAAAATATAAAACTGAATTTGTATATACATACCATATCAGAGTCTAACTCATATACATCACAGCGGAAATAATCTTTAAATAACTAATAGTGAAGTCTCCTGCTTTGAGCTCCTCCAAGTGTACCTGTAAAAGCCTAAAACACTTGACTGTCCGTACAAATTTGGGCACCCAAGAGTTTAGGGAAAACAAACAAAATAAACTCTGGGTCAGTCATGGGACTGGTGTGAGTAAATTCCAACCATATCGTTTAACTTTTAAAATCCTTTTTGAAACAAAAAGATAATAGTAAGACCAGCCCACACATAAACATGGACGGTTTTTACCTTACTATAATCCAAAATACTTTGATATCAAATCCAGTGATATTATAATAATGTCTAAATACAAATAAATAGAATCTAGCGGAATGCTTGCATCTAACGCTCCACATATATAGTATACAATCAAAACCGCAGCGCTTATTGGAGATTGGATTCCAACTATGACAAGGTATGGAACCACATGCCGATAGTGTATCTCTAGAGAGGAATACACTGGGTTCAACAAGAATGCCTTGCAATCCGGCCCATACATGACCGACCACTCATTTCTCTTGAGTGTATCGAATATATTGCCACCTATGGTTGGGCCCACATAACCGTTATCCAAAGATACAGAAACGAAAGAAGAACAAATATGAATTTTCTCTACATGGTGACAATACACCCTAATGGGAATGATCCACAAAGCCATGCTGCCTGACCGATTTTTGTCATTTCCCGGTTGTGAGGCTTGAGGTTATAATTGCTCCAGAACATCTGATCACCATTCACTTTGAATGCCACATCGTCAAACCCGTCAATTCACTAATCGATTTCCAAAAATATCACGGGTATAAAAAGCTAAGAGGAACGAATTCCTCTGCCACCTGACGTAATACCTTTAAGAGATCAACTGTACGTGATTTGTTAGGTATACTCTATCTGACACTTGTCCATACAAGTTGTCCTAGGACTGGACAAACAGAAAACACCATTCTGGAACAGTTGACCCTTGCATTTCACTCCGTCTTCAATTGTCTTCAACATAATCTAATTCGCAGCGCTTATGCCTATACGTAGTGGTTTTCGAATAATAATCTAACCGTCTCCCCGTATTGACAACGATGGTCAAAACACTTCGGTAGTCGGTTATTTAACTATCGAAGTAAAAACAAACATTCATTCAGATGTACAACTAAAGATCACACAACCACGACACTTTTTATTTAACATTCGTTTTTATTATTTGAATTCCCATATCTTACCAGATATTTCTCAAATCCCATTTTAGCCTTTTTCACACTTTTTGGAAAACATTTCCATTTTTCATTATAACTATTTCTTTTGCAACATTTGCTTTTTAAACACTCACTTTTAAAATGTGAATATAATCCAAACAACTTATCAAATAAATCTTCATTTAAGTAATAAATACCCTTACGAGCTCAATCTTATTTACTGATTTTATTTTATAATTTTATTTTCCCATATTTTAAAGAGTTCCCTTCAGTACGGGTTATATATATCAGATCAAAATTATTTACTTCTACTTCCAACTTCGTATAATTCATTTACACTTCTTCGGTAAAAACATAAATATTTTCTTATCACCTGGGATAAGTGAATTTTCCACCTTTCTAGGGAATAGTGTTATATATAATAATCACGCTTAAGATTGGTTAACAACGTTAATTTATCGTTATAGTAAAAATTTGCAATACGCTGTAATATTTCCCTTTATAACTAATCTCGAAATAACAGTCACGCTTAAGCCTAGTCAACAACATTATTTTATCGTTATAGTTCAAATACTTGCAATACGCTGCTATATTCCACTTTATAACTAATCTCGACATCTCTTTCCATTACAAACTATTACAATTCCTCAACAATAGTGAAGCCGTTCAAGTTGGGGTATTTTAATTATCTCTCAGACCTTGATCGACAACGTTCTTACCTTAGAATAGATATTAGTCTGTAACTCTAATCCCTTATTACTTATAATATCTATCAGACCGTATTTTCTTGTTTTAATTTGAAATATGTTTTTTTAACACCATATCCTTACTTTGAAACTTGGTTTTTTATAACTATTATATTAAATATTAATTCTTTGCTTCATCTTACTTATACAATTCCATTTATAACTTCCTTTATCAAAAATCATTAGTGCTCTTGGTCTTCTGACATTTTACTTTCCATTCGAATCATTTCATCTAATTCAGATAAACATCTCATACAAACTCAGTATTTTCTTAAATGAATTCCATTTAATAAAAATTACTTTAACTAAAATAATTACATAGAAATTAACTTTACCATAACTGAAGTAAAACGATTTACTTCATTATCAGTTTAACTAGATCGGTTGCTTACTTTATTAAACAATGACTGATTCTTCTTGTTTAAAAATCATTTAAACCTTATTAATTAAAAAGTTAATTAATAAGAAATCTTATTAATTTTGATTAATTTATTTCTAAGCTATTATCATTAGATTAATTGAAGTCCAATTAATCTATTAATTAGTTTCCAATAAACAGTTGATTTAATCAACTTTAAACCATCAGTTAATTCGTTAACTGATTTTAGTACCTTTTACCATTAAATTAATCTAATAATATTTCTTAACTGTTTTCTTTAAAATAATTATCCAAATTATGCACTCGCAGGTTAATTATATCTTAATAACTTATTTAAATGTCAAATAATCATTTATTTTTACTTTATAAAATGAACTATTAAATACCAGTTTATAACAGAACTTCTATTATTCTTTAAACTTCGCTTAAATTATAAAAATATAATTTTTATAATTATCTTTGTTGATTTGCCTGACGGCCAATCAACTTCTTAACAAAAATGGGTTTATGGTCGACTGTTGCTATTTTCTTAATCGATATCGTCTATTTATTAAGTCAACATAATGTTGAATTTCCATTCAGCATGGTTCAAACAGTGCACATATAAAACTAATAGTACATATAAATATTTTGGAATCCGGTTGGACTCCTACAACCGGTTTCCGCATCCACAGATATTAGTCAAACAATTAACACTGATTTCATACAAGGGAATATATAATCGATGGAATCAGTATACAACCGATGATGTGTACATATGCAACGATATCTAATATTCAACCAATTTAATTGTAATCTACCTAATCAACCATCACACAACATTTTAACAACATTAAAATATAATTATAATATTTTAAAATAGATTAGAGTTAGAGAATTTACTCACCTTTGCGCGTTAAACGTTAAATAACGATTTGCATTAGTTCGAATCCGCGCCCGTTAGAAGCCAGTTCTCCGAAACCAAGAAGAACAGCCTGTCTGCATACCATTCCACTATTTTGATCCTCACGCACCACCTCCTCCTCTAATAATAATAGCAAGTTGCTGAATAATTTTCTCCATTTCCCTCACTACCGTGACCCCCTTTATACATAGTATCCCGCTCCATTTTCACAATAACCATTGCCATTTAAAACCTGCGCTACCACCATATCGTTGCCAAAAGCACCCTTTACATCAGTCCCTTTCTTGTTTTTATGCAAGCCAAGACAAAAACGTCCGTTCTTGTTAATCAACAGGGGAGGCAATTTTCTCCTTCACGCTCCTTTTGTGTGTAAGTGTTAAAACTTATAAATATGTGTTCCTCTTATTCCACAACAAACAACTGCCTACAACAAAACATTGGTACCATGTAGACCGCCTCTACGTCGTTCACGTGACCCAAAGCCCAACATACTTTGCACCATCCCACCACAGAATCTTCCCTTCATACAAAGTTACAAACGCATGGTAGAAAAACCCCTTTTCCACACCCATATCTGAACAGTAATCCATCCTCCTTGTCATCAACAACACAACCCTCCTATACTCATCGTTTCAAACTCTCATGCATCCTGGCCTAAATATAGAACAGGTCCCTTTTCTTGCCTATGCTAACGTTCGCTCCAGTATCCCTTATTTGAACCGCCATTTTCCACTTAATTTACACTCCACATCATTTACATTACTTCACCCAAAATCCAACTAACTTGACTTGCATTCATCCCATCAACTACACTATGCGAGCTCCAGATAATGTGACACCCTCATTTGATCCGTGCTCTCACCAAACGTTTCTTATTTAAACTACCTATACTCCTTCTCCTCTTTCATAAATTTCAAAACTAGAAACATCTCACTCTTCTTTTCTAGCATGAGCTATAGTGCCTCCAACAACCCCTCGTCCCTCAGTACTTGCATGAATCTAAACCGAGCTGTTTCTAACCCCTTCGAATATCTGAAAGGATTTTTATTAGTTGGTTTGATTAAAAGATTTGGTTCACCATTTTTATTCACTAGGTTTGGGTTTTCGTTTTTCGCAATGGGAAGAATCTGTGCGTATATATACAAGGGATTACTTGGCAACCAATTAATAGGTCATATAGGATAGGTTTGTTGTTTACTTGATGAAACACGACAAGTCATTTATGAGAGCAGATGGGCTAAAGATAGTACGATGACTTAGCTGCAAAGTAATGGATTTATTTACTTTGCCTAGTATAGGCATCTACAAGCCTGATGGTATCTAGCTTCATTGATAAGAAAATTAAATGTGAAAAGAAAGGGTAAGGTTGCATTTTGATTTTTAAGGCATCAGCATGCTTCAGCTTCCTTAGCTTTAGACTTGAAAAGATATGGCGGTTGGGCAGAAATTTATTTGATAAGATAGGTTAGGATACTCATATAGATTTTCTTTTTAGATTTTATATGGTAGCATGTGCTTTTCTCAGTCCAATTCTACGTGTAATCACATATATGGATAGTGTTGCAGTTCCTTTGCCATGAAGTTTTCAGTATTTATTTTATAAAGACAAAAGCAACTAGTCATTCAAAGCGTATAAGGTATCACTAGCTATTTAAATATAGTATACATGTGCTTAGAGTCTTTGGGTAGGTATACATATATATAGATAGCTTAGGATAGGATGGCTTCGACGGACAGTCATTTCCATTGAAGGTGTCATGTAAATGTGTACAAGTTACTTCATGGCTACTGAAAAGAAATGTACAACAGTATTTTGATATTTATATGTATAGGAGGAAGATTAAGTATTAAGCTAATGTACATATTCATGTGTTAAAGTTTAAGTGTACTGCGTTACATAAAATTACGTTCATGTCCGAGCCGCTAGGGACAGAAATAAGGGCACAGTCGTGTCCAGCGAGGTGGCATGATCCCAAAAATATAATAATATCGATAGGTTAACTTATATTGTGAAACCCCGAAATACTGATACAGGGTGCAAAATACTTCAAATAAAACGTTGCAAATTTAATTAATTAAAAATTACAGTAAAATTCTAAAAATTAAATTATCACTACACCTCAAAAGAATCTTGTCCAAATTCGAATTCGATATTTAAGTATGTTTAAATAACCGTTATGGCCATTAATGAATATGGCGCCGCTTTTTTGAATATTTAATTTGGACATAACTTACCATATATAATATGAAATCTCGATTTTTCACTTTTATTAGAAAAATACAGTTCAACAGATTGCAATGTTTCTTATTTCGAAGAAATCTGATTTATAACGAACCCTGTATACTTAGTTGAAGTTCAGAACGTTAAATTACGAACTGCTATGATATTACGGGCTCGATTATATTTAACATATAATTTTATACGTTCAACTTTGTTTTAATTAATATATAAATCTACTTATATTACGAATTCAATATTTAAAATGATTTAAATATTCAAATACAAACCGATAAAAATGCGAGACATTACAGATAAATTCGTAATACCCAATCCACCATACTCTTTTGATTCAAATAACTTGGAAAAGGAAACTGGGATTAAACCCTTTGCAAATGGATCCTCAAACCATAAAAATTTACTGAGAGAAGATTCAGTCATCTGAACAAGCTTCACAGGCAAGATATAATGGCGAGACCAATATGTTGTGAATGCAAGTGCAATAGACTGAACAATAACAAGTCTTCCAGCTTGTGAAAGTTTACAAGCAGGCCATTGTTGAAGTTTACCAATGATTTTCTCAAATAATGGCAAATAATTAACCTTAATAATTCGAGAACTAATAAGAGGTAGACCAAGGTAAAAAAGAATTTATTGGTAACTCAAGCAAACATGATCTATTAATAATGTCCTTCCTCCTATCAACATACAAACCAACAACCAATATATGGGATTTAGACTGATTTATTTGAAACCCAATGATTGGGTGAAAATAGTGGAGAGTATCCAAAACACATTGGATATTTTGAACATAAGGCTTAGTAAAAAATAACCAAATCATCGGCCAAAAGAAGGTGAGTAATCAAAGGACATTTTCACTTTGGATGTAAATCCAACTTCTTCTTTAAAACTTGATCCCTCAGCAAAGCATTAAGCAACTCCATTACAATAATGAAAAGGTAAGGTGAAATTGGATCACCTTGACGCACACCTTGAGTCCCTTTAAAAAATCCATGTAGACATCCTTTCCTAGCAATAGAATAATGGGGTGAAGAAATAATGTATGAATCCAAGCTATAAAAGGAAGCGGGAAATTCATCCTTGCCAAAATTGCTAAAATTGAATGCTATGCAAACGAATCAAATACCTTCTTAATGTCTAGTTTCAACTTGCATCTTGGCGAGATGTTAACCCTATTATAACTGTAAAGCAATTCTTGAGTAAGCAAAATATTATCAGAAATAGATCTACCCTTGGTGAATGCTGACTGATTAGGAGCAATGATGGAAGGAAAAGCCTCTTGAATTCTATTTGCAAGGATTTTAGATATTACTTTATATATAACATTACAACAAGATATTGGACGAAAATCTAAAACAGAGGCTAGATTGTTTACTTTAGGCATAAGGGAAATTGCAGCAGCAGACAGATTGGTAGGAAGCTCATTATATAGGAAAAAAAATGAAGAATTTCTTTTGTAACATCATCCCCAAAACATTCCAACATTTTTGCAGAAAATAAGAGTTGAAACCATCTGGACCACCACAGCTACTTGAATCTAGACCAAAAACAACTTCTTTAGCTTCTTGATCAGTGATAATATGTATGAGTTTGGCAGGTTGCACATGGGAAAGAGTTGGGAGATTTATAAATGGTTTAATGTCTACATATGAAAAGGGTTTGGCTAGAATGCATGAAAAGTACTGAATAAAAACTTTATTAATCATACCTTCAAAAGACTGAATAATACCATTCATATCCTTTATTAAGAAAAAAATTAAATCTCTAGACTTCTGAATTTTAACGGAGTTATGTAAAAATTTTGAATTCCGATCACCTTCCAATTCCCGCCTGATAAAAGCTTTTTGATGAAGACCCTGCATTTCCATATCCAAAACTTCTCTCAGTTTGCATTTCAAATCATTCTCTTTTTAAACCAAAACCATATCAAATGGATTCCTTTGAATCTCATATTGTATATACTTAGCTCTTACATTATTAGACTTCTGTGCATCTTTACCAAAATTTGCAGAGGACTAAAAACTTAACTGGTCTTTAAGCAACTTCAATTTGGATAGAAGATTAGTCAAAGGATACTATTATATTGAGAGCTCTAAACCTACAAGAGAATACTATAAAAATCTTTGTGATTACACCAAAAATTAAAAAATTAAAAAGAAATCTTACCCTTATTAATAGATTCATCATACCCCCATTGAATGAATAAAGGATTGTGATCAGATAAAAGAGGAGAAAGGGAGAAGTAAATTGATTTTGACCACAAATTATAGAGAGCAGAATTTGCGAAAATGTGATCAAGTTTGCAAAGAGTGGGAGGACCATGCCTTGAACAATTTGTCCATGAATAAGAAAATCCAAATTCTTTAACTGGGAACAGATTTAATGAGATGATCATTTGATTAAGAGGAGCCAAATCTTTAATTGATAAAGGACAGCCACCAAATTTATGAGAAAAACTATACATGTAGTTAAAATCGCCTCCTAAAAGCCAAGGCTCATTCAAGGGATTCAAAAGTTTAACATGATCAAAGAAAGATTGCCGAAGAGAAATTGAATTTTGAGCATAGACAGATGTGAGGAGAAATTTAGAGTTAATAGGCAGGAAAGTACAACTATAATGAATAAGCTGATCAGATTCAAAAGTTTTGGATAAAGAGAAGAAATTTGGATTCCACAAGGTTAATAATCTACCAAAAGGCGCTTTAGCAAGATTATGATCAAAAATCCATGAAGGAGCAATGAAATTAGCAGCTTTCTTTGTTGATTATACATCCAATTTTGTCTTTGAAATATACATCAACTGAATTGAATTTTTTTTAATCAAAGATTTTATCACACATTACTTAGAGGGCAAATTTTTAGCTCGAATATTCCAAAAACCAGTTGAATTCTTCATTTAAATTGGAGAGGGTACAGAAATTGGCATTACATCCTCTGGCACAAATTCTTTCCCTTCATTAAGGTCTTCATTTTCCTCCACACTAACTTTCTTAATTTTCTTCTTTCTACCCTTTGTTTTCTTCTTTCTACCTTTTAGATTAGAGCCATTACCAATAGTTGAGGAATCCAAAGTGGCTGAAGAAGAAGGATTTAATGCTGGAGGAGGGAGGATTATACGTGGAGGAGTAGAAAGATGAGAATATGGAGAAGATCCATTCAAATTTAAGGAACAACTGGAAGTGCTTGAAAAGAAAAAGATGATGCACAGGATGATGAGATATTAATTGAAGAAGGAAGATCAAAGATTTGAGTTCGAAGAGAAGCAGTATTATCATTTCCATGTTCATTTAAAATACCGAAAGGATTATGAACATGGAATTCTTTATCATCTAGTTCTTGGAGAATGCCTTCAAAAATTTCCTTATCACAATTCAAATTATTCAACAATGCTTTATCATTTCCCTTTACTGCATTCTTACTTTGTATGGTGCTTTTTCCATTCGCATCAACTATGACAATATTTTGATTATCTTTACTTAATATGTCCTTATTCACATCCACGGTCTCCTCATTATTAAACTCAACAATCCCATCCAAATGATTAGTACCAACCAGTTGAACTACCTCGTCCATTGTTTTATTGACGTCATCTACAGCATTATTATTAACACTATTCTCCTTCCTTTTCCACATTTGTTTCTTTTTATTCACAACCTTATTCCATCCTTGTGTATTTCCTTCATTCAAAGGCATTTTCTTGAACTGGCCTACATTATTTTTCCTTCCAAGGTAGTTACCATCATTTTCAACACCACGCTTTAAAGATTCCACACCATCTTGCTTTGAAAGAATTGTTGTTTCATGATAAATATCCTCTTTTTGCATATTAACTTCACATCTATTAGTTGAATGCCCAAATACTTTGCAATGAGTACAAATTAATGGCCTCCAATCATATACATTTTCACTGGTGGACATTTTTCATCTAAACTCACATATCAATCTGATCAGGTAGCTCATAATCAGGGGATATCTCAACTAGCACCTTTGCATATCTAAATCTTTGAAGCCTCTCAGTACTTGAATCAAAACAGATTAATTTTCCAATATGGCAAGACAACCAATTAATTCCTACTAACGTCCAAAGCAAAAGAGGAATATATTGAAGAAAAATCCAAATTGGTACCTTCTTAATTTGCGATTGAGAATCTCCAATAGGAGGATCCCTTAAGTAATTATGAACATCCTGCCCTTAATAAAAATGGGATCAGATTTTAAAACCCTTTCTCTTTCAATTTCATTTGCAAATTTGAAGAAGAATTTGACTCCATCTGACTTAATATCAACATCACCCTGAAGTTTCCAAAATCCAAGCAAAAAATTCACAACTGTGAGATAAGAGAGAGTACCGTCCAACAAAAAACCCACCAAATAATCTTTCCAATAATTCATTCCTTTAGCTTTAACCAGATCAGGAAGCTCATTTAATCGATCAAATTGCATTAGTTTATAAACACCAACATTGCGAGGAAGCTTTGTAAAAAGGGAAAGATAATCAGATTTTGAAGATGACGAGTTGGAATTAGAACTATTGATGGATTGTTGCAAAGAGGATTGGAAGGGTTTAGATTTAAAGAAGCTTGAATAACATTGACAGCACTACCAGGACAAGAATTTGCCAATTCTTGATTTTTCAGATCTAAAAATAGGAACAGGAGGAATAGATTTCGAAGTGTTTGATGAATTGACAAGGCTAGGAATCAAATAATTAGTGGAAAGAACATGATTTAGAAAGATTAGAATCAAGAGAAGAACCGGATTTCGAAATCAAAAGAGGATTTCAATCTTGAAGTTCCAAATTGACATTTGGAAAAGAAGTACCAGAATCCAAATTAACATACAAAGGATCCGCAGGAACCAGAGGAGGAGGAGGAGGAGGTGGAGGAGGAGGTGGTGGAGAAGGAGTAGGAGGCGGTGGCGGAGGAAAAGCAAAATGAGAAGAAGAGGGTTTGGATGGTGGCGGAGGAGGCGATGGCGGAGGCTAACCAAATTATTGTTTGATTATTACATTTTATTGCACATGATTAACACAAAATTGGGGATACTAATGGAAAATTCAATAATCATCTTATATTGAGGATACCAATGAGACGGAAATATTAAGTTTACTAATATAAATAAATATTCTTGGGTTGCAAGATTAATATTAGTTATGAGGTTCATATTCGTCTCACAAGCAAGACTATGATATGTGTGTGTTGGTTAATCTACATGTACAGATGTGTTCATAGTTAGTTACATACAAAACTATGGGGTGTAGGTGGATATGTCTAATAAAGGGTTACTTCATAAAAATTTATATTTACTATAACCAAAAGGGTGGTAAACCCAAATGGTTGGGGATGAGTAATCCGATTATATACACCGAGGATGGGTAATCCGTAAAATGATATATGCTGGGTAATCTCAGATTTGATGAACAAGTGGTTAACTTGTAAACAAATAGTTAACTTGTGGTATGACTGCTAATCATAAAACTATTAAGACAGTAAGTCAAAGAAACTGGGAATGAGTAATCTACATTATGTTGCACGTTTGACACTTTAATCATTGTTGTTCTAACTATTAAGAGTGCAAGAGTGTAACGACCCATATTTTATGTATAGGTGGATCATAAACTAATTATATCTGATTCATATGAGGTTCCATCATTCTAATATTTTGAAATATAGCACTTTAGAAAGTTTTATGCATCCGTGATTTTTTGGAATTGTTATGTGATCATTATACCTCTAATTATCTTGTTCTAGCCATAAATTTTGATTGGAGAAAAATTAGATGCACTACTCGATCCTAATGGATTAGAGTGATGGTTTACCATTTTATAGAGTGGTTAAATAAGTGACTTGGATAGGTGGTTTGGAAGATTTGACAGATTTAATTTTTTAAGTCTATTGAAAATAATTAGAGTGCTAATGGGCTAAGTTTTGCTAGCTAGGGGCTAAAAGAGATTAAGTTAATCTTTGTTTCTTCTCATTTCCCATCAACATTGGAACCATGATCTACTCTATTTTTTCCCTTAGATACTAAATCCCACTCAAATCCAGATCTAATCTGTATTAAACACCTATAGAGTTTAGTTGTTCATATATTTACACATTCTCTTCATTTGGAAGGCTTTCTACGTCAGTTCTTTATTGCCCTAAATTGGTCTCACATCAATCTTCATAGGCATATTGATTTGGTTAGTGATTGATCTTTCACTAGACTTTATTCCATTATTCCTTTAGATTAGGAATTTTTTATCATTTACATGTTTAAACAACCCTAAACTATGATTATATCCTTTAGTTTTAGATTTGAAAAATGTTAGATTAACCAAACTATACATATAATGGATTAAATGATGAGTTTAGATTAATTAGTAAGTAGATTTACTCTAGACTGAAGCATATGTGTAATGGATTCGTGGTTTATACGCATTTATGTGTTTGTTTATGATTGATGCTTATATGCTTGCTGTTTGATTTGTCATATACTTATTTTGGATGCTAAGCTTGATTTGTGTGCTATAGTTGCTTGTCATTAAGACTTAGATTGAAGATTAAAGTATCTATATCAAACCTCATCGGAATTGAATGAAACTTGGAGGATAGGTACTGAAGGATTTGATAACACGCTTAGACAATTGAAGCATTTTGAACCTAAGGACATGGATTATAATAGATCCATAGGCTATGGATCGACAAAAAAATCCATTGTGCTTCATAATGTTGGCATGCGATCTCTTATGGAGGCACGTGGGGGCTTTAGGAAGGCTTTGGCAAAGTTTAGTGAAGTTTGGATGGAGCACGCAATCTGTGGATGATGGATTGACATGTATGGTTTCACATGAGATTGGGTACATTATCTTGGACTTGAAGCAAGATAGGTAGAAGCTTGGAAGGAGTCAAGAGTACTTAATCATAATTTGGTTAAGTAAATAGGTCAACACTGATCTATAGGATATGGATTGGTATAAATACATTAAGAAGTGGACTTGGGTCATGCCATCCAGGGTGATGGACGATGTGGTCTTCAGGGTTACGCTGGAAGTAGTGCCTCATTGATTGTTTCTATGGATTGGAAGTCACAACATGATGAAGTTTGTCTATTCAGTGGAAGAATCATATATTTTCATTACTCAGAAAATAGTGCTATATACTTAACCAAATGGTATAAGTATAGTCATGCTTCATACGTGGGCCTAACAGTGTCAAGTGGTCAATTGTTTATTATAAAACCCAATGGTTTTATTTAATTTCTAAACCTTGCAAATTAAAGTGGCAATATTGAAGGGGACTGAGATGTTGATGATGATTGTTTTGATGACAACAACCTTGTTTTAATTATTATTTTTATAAAATATATACTAACACTATTATCTAGAATATATATATATACATATAACAAGAAATCTATGCAAGAATTGATTATTATGGACTTTACAGTTCAGAGAGTTAAGATTTCTGAGTAGAAGAGTTCAAGATACAGACTCATGAGTATTAAGAAGTCAAGAGTTCAAGAAATGTAGAGTAATAATATCTAGATTTCTTGTTAAAACTCTGAATATCGCTGAATTTTGTTTTCAAAACTTCTTTCACTATTTTCAAAGATTACCTTCTTGTTTTAAATCTATTTTAAAATTGATTTCAAAATTACTTCTTTATTTTAATTTTATATTTTCTATTCTTAGATTTATTTTAACTCCTGAAATATATTTTAACTCTTGTTTTTCAAAATTTATACTTAATATATCTGATTCAAATTGTCTTTATTTATAAATTTAATAGTAATTTAAATATATGTATTTATGGTTTCAATTTCATTATTTATTAAGTTTTAAATTTATTCATAATTATATATATTCACACTTTTATATCACTATATATTTAGATTTTTAATCATCTTAAATATATGTTTTAAATATATATATATATATATATCTACTTGAAATACTCTATTTAATATATAGGAATATATTTTGTTTTAACTCTGAAATCACCAGAATTTATTTAAACATTGTTTACTTTGATTTAAAATTTTATTTTTGAAAAATGACTAGGATATGTCAACATACATGTTTTGATATGTCGACATATGTACCGTTTATTTTAAATTTAAATTTTGAAAAATTGCGTCTTTTGAATTCAAATCTTTTTTGAAAGGATGTGGCTGTTGCAAAACATATAAAGTCTTCAGAATTTGACTTTTTTAATAACTCCTCTTCTTCTTCTTCCTTAATCCTCTTACCATTATTCTTCTTAAATTCTCTAATTCTATACTTATATTCCGCCGATTTCCAATGAAAATTTTATCAAACTCTCTCTTTTGAAATTCTCTATCAAACTCTCTCTGAAATTCAAGTGCTACTCAAGAGTTATAAGAATTCTATAATCAAAGATTGCAAGATCAAGTTATATCGAGTCTATCCTCCAAAACTGATAAGGAAAGGTTGCGGTCATGTCCCATACAAATCAATAGGTGTGATTGTGTCCAGGTAATTAATCGGTTGTAAAGTTGTGGCCTAGAAAATCAACTGAATCTCACTGTACTTTAAAGCAGTTGGGGTGTGCCCTTGTAGTCCTAAAATCAAGGATTATAATTTGGATACTGGTTGATAAAAATCCACATCTACCCATCATTGTATGGGACTGGATGTAGGGGACTGGATGTAGGGGATTCTCAAACCAATACTTCCTGGTGCGTACCTTCCTTTTACTGCTTTTTATATTTATTTTATGCATCTGTGATTGATTTTGTGTTTGTTGATATCTGTGATTTGCATAACATTTTGTTTATTCGAAAACATTTCAAGAAATTAATAAAATCCATAAAACACTATTCACCCCTTTTAGTGTTTAATTTGCCTTAAGATCCTTCCGCATCCCCAATAGTTGGTATTAAAGCACTGGTTTTCTAAGTCTACATAATATGAATTTCTGAAAAGTTTAAATGGAAACCAA
This sequence comes from Allium sativum, assembly GCA_030737875.1. Taxonomy (NCBI): domain Eukaryota; kingdom Viridiplantae; phylum Streptophyta; class Magnoliopsida; order Asparagales; family Amaryllidaceae; genus Allium; species Allium sativum. The sequence goes on along the minus strand of CM060913.1, from coordinate 411,598,750 downwards.
CACTGAAATTGTCAATAATAACAGTTCTTTTATAGAGGGTCAGTCCACTGTTAGACCACCACTATTTAATGGTAGCAATTATGCATATTAGGCTTCATAATGAAATTTTATTTACAGTATGTAGGATTATACACTTGGAATATCACATAAACAAAATATATTTAACCCAATGTTAATTTTGCATAATGAACTAACGATCAGAAAGCCACCGCACAAAATAATTCAAAGGCTATGAATATTTTACTTTGTTCACTAGATAATAATACATTTAATAGGATATCCGTTTGTAAATCTGCATATGAAATTTAGAAAACTTTGCAAGTAATTCATGAAGAAAATAACAAAGTTGAACAAAACAAAATATCCATGTTAATCAACAGTTTAAATTATTTAAAAAGAATTCGAATGGTTGATCTCTTATATGTACTGTAGGTTCCAAGAGTCTGTGCATTCACTACTGGATTTAGGAAAAACTTATTCTGATGAAGATCAAGTTAGAAAAGTTCTGAATTCATTAACTTCAGATTGGGATCAAAAGATACATGCAATTGAAGAGGATAATGAAATTAGTAAAATAAAAATTGAAGAATTAATCGATAATCTAATGTCGTTTGAAGTCCAGATGCAAGGAAGCAAAGAAAATAAGTTATTGGGAAGGAAATCAATAACATTTAATGCAACAATTGAAGATTCTGACTCAAATAGTGACAATGATGAAAAGATAGCCTTAATGACAAGGAATTTTAGAAAATTCCTAACATGCAAAAAAAATAAACAATTTTAAGAGGAATGAGCAAAAATAAAATAAAAAATAATGAGATTTCGAATAATGTCGGATGTTATAACTGTGATGAACCGAGCCGTACGAAAGTATTTTGTCCATATCTGGAAAAAAATCAACCTACAAATGATAATTCATCAAAGAAAAGAAAAAGAGCATACAGAGCAACTTTGGATGATTCTGGTTCATCTTCCAGTGATGAAGAACAAGAAACTAACAATTCGAATATGTGTTTCACACTGATTCACGAATAAGATGAAATAAAAGAAAGGATCTAAAAATAGGTATGCCTTTATAATAGTTTTAAAATTTTGATTGAATGGTTATTTGCTTGTTTGTTTGTTTTGATTGATTGCCTTATTTGAAAATTTGAAATTCAATGTTCGAAATTTAAAATAATAACTATTTAATAAAATATAATATAAAAGATATTTTATAAAAAAATATTCCAGGAAATAATTAAATAAGAATATAGAGTTATAAATAAATCAAATAGTCAAAAATAAAAAGTCAATTTGAAAATACACACATGTCGACATACATAAATGTGCATGTCGACGTCGACATATACATGACTTTTGAAATTTGAAATTCAAAATTTGAATTTTTAGACCTTTGAAATTCCCTCCATCTTTTCACCAAACCTAATGTACTGAAAATGTGCCCCATTACCAGAGAATATATTCTTTGATTCTCTTTTTAACTATCTATTCTTGTCATCTCTTTCTACCTTCAATTCAAAATTCAAACTTGTCTTCATTTTCCAATAATCTTCAAAAACAACTCTCTAATGGCTTCCTCAAGCACACCAAAAATAATAAAGCTAACCAAGACAACAAAAGCCTTCCTTCACAATAACCTGGATGCTACCAAAGATTACATTAGCTATGTAAACTTTGGTAAAGTAGACACGATTTTTTTTTTATTTTTAACGATTTTGCTACTTAAGATATTGAATCTCTTTTTCTTAAAATGGAATTTTAATTCTTGTTGATTCTTGGGAAAACGATGAAGTTTGCTACTTGAATCATGTTAAAATATTTTATGCAAACTTGAATCGTAATTTTTTTATCAAGGAAGTGAAAATGAAACTTGGAGTAGTGTTAAAGAAACTCAAATCTTTTTGAACTGTGATATTTTAAGTACTACTTTGGGATGCAAAATTGTGGGAATGGACCTCACAGAATTTAAAATCAATGAACATGATCTAGAGCCTTTCACCATATTTTTGAAAGCGATGAAAATTTGGAATTCAAAAATCGTTTTATAGTCCTAAAACAAGAATTGTCAATTTATTTCTTCAACATACCGTCACCCCTCATTCCGAAAATTTCAACAATCCTACTTTAAATGTTTGTAAATCCATCTTTGCTAATTTTGGAAACTGTGAGATCAGTTGGGCTCAAATGATTTTAAGTGAGTATCTACCAAAGGATATTTCTCAAAAGAAAATACGCTATACCATGGAATTTACCTTACTCGTATTTTCAAATATTATGGGGTTGATTTCAAAGGAGAAGTGTTTGTTTCTAGAAAAGTTTTCAATTTTGGAAATATTTTTCTTATGAAGATTCAACTTGTGTTTCATCCATATGAAACATACGCAGAAAAACAAGATAGGTTGGAACAAGAAGAAGAAACCAATCATATGGTATCGAAGAAGAGGAAGACGTACTCCCTTAGAAAGAATAGAATTTCCCGCAAACCCTCCCAAATAAATCCTTCTCAAAAACCAAATGATTCTAACCAAGAACCAAAAGACACTAAAGAGATCATTTAGCAAGAAGTTTGGAAAGATGTCTTCTAAAATGAGCAAGTTCTTGGGAAAGTTGGAAGAAAACTCATTTTATCCTCATCCTTCTCCTTCTTCGCAGAATTATAAGTTTATTATCAACTTGTATTCTCTTGCTTTTAAATTTCTATATTTTTGTCTTATGTTATGTACTAGTTTCATGCATTGTTATCATTAATTTGAAATGAAACTTAATATTTCTGTTAATTCTTGTTAAAACGTCTCGAGAAAAATCATTATAATAATAAAAACAAATATATTTTAGTCAAAACCTGTAACAACCCGAAAATCTGGGCCAGTTTGAAAATTTTATTTTGGCAATTTTAGTGAATTTTGAACATTTAAAATAGATTATTTTAAATAATATCGACGAAAAATTTATTTTGAATAGAATTAGAACGTATATATTATATACGTCGTCGTTAGAATATAAATAATTATATATAATTATAAATAGAATTGAAAATGGCGCGGTAGTTCGATAATTCGATTTCAAACTTCAATTGAATGTACCAGGTGCAAAACAATCCGGATTTTAGTGAAACCAAGAACAATAGGAACTAATTGGGGATATCTTTCCAACGAATCCGAAAAATTGAAATTTCATAGCGAGAATTAAAAGATATGTCCAGTTGAAAATTCTGAATAGTCGCTATGGAATTCAGGCCCTTAAAAATGGGAATTTTGCAAACGACCTCGGATTTCGACGAAACCACTTTTGTTGGGTCTGTGATGTCAAATTATTGCTAGATTCCAAATTTCATAATTTTTCGAATCAATATGTGAGCGTGGCAAAGGAAAACGCGTTTGACCAGTTTCAGTTGATTTTAATCGACTGGAAAATGACCATTTTTCCAACGGTCTCAGAATTCGACGAAACTAGTTTTGTTAGGACCGTATCGTTAATACGAAGCTAGGAAATATTTTTATGGAATTTTTCTAGTTAGTATGTGACCCCGGTAAATTGAAACGCGCGTTCAAATTCAATATATAGAGTTATATGTTGATTTTGACGAAAACTGATCGAAACGATCGAATCAGCTTACGATACATATCCCATTGTGTTCAGAATGGGGGTAAAACGCTATGGACGACAGGCGGTGGGCCTCGTTTTGAAGTCAAAAATAAAAGTTGCTTTTTGGTGAAAATAAAATAATTAAATAAATTAAAAATTAAAAATTCTCTCTCCCTTCCCTTTAAACCCGTTGCCCCCCCCCTTCATTCTTCGATTTCAGCAGATAAAAAAAGGAAGAAGAAAACGAAACGGGGAGGAGCCGCTGCCCTCCCCGATGACCCCTTCGCCGCCAGAGGGTGGCGCACACCTCTCTCCCTCCAGCTTCTCCCGCTCCTCCCTCCTCGCGACACCCCAATCCCCAGCAACCGCCGCCTCCCTCTTCGAACCCCCAAGCCGCCAGTCCCCCTACTGCCACCGCAACCGACGTCCTCCCTCCCTCCCAAACCCGATTCGAGCCCCTCCTCCTCCAACCTATCCCTCCTTGCCTACGCCACCCCCCCCCCCCTTTGCCTCGAGCCCCGCCTGAATCGAGCCCCCCTCCGATTCCTCTTCTCCCCCATTCGCTGTAAGTTTTTATATATATATTATTTAATTTGTTTTATAAAATTCGTTTAGTTTAATTTAAAAAGAATTGTTATAATCAGTTTTTACCTATGATGTTGGTGAAGAAAAGATTTTATTCAGTTAAAAATATGATTTTTATATTTTTAAAGTATTAAAAATATAATCTTTACTATGTAGAGGATGTAAAAATATGATTTTGTTTATGTAGAGAATAGAAAAATATAACTTTTACATGATAGGAATATTAGAAATATCAACTTTATATATGTAGCAAAATAGAAAAGATTATATTTTTAAAAGTGAAAAGGCGATATTTTTAAAAAGTGAAAAGGCGATATTTTTAAAAAGTGAAAAGACGATATTTTTAAAAGTGAAAAGAAAATATTTTTAAAAGTGAAAAGACGATATTTTTAAAAGTGAAAAGACGATATTTTTAAAAGTGAAAAGACGATATTTTTAAAAGTGAAAAGACGATATTTTTAAAAGTGAAAAGACGATATTTTTAAAAAGTGAAAAGTCGATATTTTTAAAAGTGAAAAGACGATATTTTTAAAAGTGAAAAGACGATATTTTAAAAATAGAAAAGGCGAGATCTTTATATGAAGAATAGCGAAGTAAAAATTCGATTTTTATATATTGAATAACCAAGTAAAAATTCGATTTTTATATATTGAATAGCGAAGTAAAAATTCGATTTTTATATATTGAATAGCGAAGTAAAAATTCGATTTTTATATATTGAATAGCAAAGTAAAAATTCGATTTTTATATATTGAATAGTAAAGTAAAAATTCGATTTTTATATATTGAATAGCGAAGTAAAAATTCGATTTTTATATATTGAATAACCAAGTAAAAATTTGATTTTTATATATTGAATAACAAAGTAAAAATTCGATTTTTATATATTGAATAGCAAAGTAAAAATTCGATTTTTATATATTGAATAGCAAAGTAAAAATTCGATTTTTATATATTGAATAGCGAAGTGAAAATTTGATTTCTACATATGTAGAGAATACGGGCAACGAAGGTGATAAAAAGGCGAGAACAACGAAGATTTCTATAAATGAAGAGTCGTGGTGTTGGATAGCTTTCGGTGAGAACTTCTCACTCTAAATTTCTTTTCTAGTTATATATATATATATATATACTAGGATGCAGACGGTGCTTAGCAGCACCCGACACCCGTCATCCACAAACCATGGATGGCTTGTTTGTTTAATTGATGTGTTGTGAAAATTGTTTGTTTAATTGATGTATTGTGAAAATTGTTTGTGATGTTGATGTGAAATCGATAATAAAATATTCTTGTGTTGAAAGGAAATAAAATATTTATAAAGTTAAAAATATTTTATCGTTAAAAATATAATTTTTAACGTGAAAGTGAATAAATAAATATTTATAAACAAATCGGCCGATTTGTTTATATACACTGATTTGACTAATATTGATTGGGTCGATAAATTTTACACATCACCCAACTACACAAACAAAAATCTGTGTTTGTTGATTTGAAACCCCACACGGGTGTTGGGATGATATTTGAGTACACTAATCCCAATTATTTAATTGTATGTCGATCGATTGGTCTACAGGCTGTGTAAGCGTTGATTATTTATATTTGATGCTTATGCAGTTGTGTGGTGCACCTTGGATGATGGTTGATTGTTTATCATTGCTATTAAATACATGTGTTGTATGGAATCCATATAATTAACATTATATGGTGATTGATTGGGCCTCATTCCAATCGGGAAAATAATGAATATTATAAAAGAAAATTCATGTGTTGAAACTATTTATGTGTTGAGTAAAATATTTTAATAATAAAATTTACATCTTTATCATATTTAAAATTAGAACTACTTCACGGTGGAGTCTAATTGAAAATCAAAAGATAGATACCATAATTTTCTAAAATATTTTACATAACAAAAATAGTGATGTGTTGACAGTACTCATGTGTTGAGATTAGTCGCGTGTTGAAAGAAATATAAATCCATGTGTTGAATAGAATAAATATTCATTTGTTGAATAGAATAACGAATTTACTGAAACACATAAAGCCGTGTTGATTAGAGATGCGTTATTTTGACGCGAACGATATTTATATCGATTTTATTCGTTTTATAATGAATATTGAAAAGTGATTTCAAAATTTAATATTTTGAAATGAAATTCAAATTGAATCAGATTAAAATTCAAATTGAAATAAAATTGAATCAATTCGAAAATGAATTCGAATCGAATAGAAAATGAATTCGATTCGAATTGAAAAGAAAGTGAATTTGAATTCAAATTGAATAGAAATGAATTCAAATTGAATTAAATTGAAATTAAATTAAAAACGAATTGAAATCGTTTTGAATGAAATTTAAAACGAACTGAAATTGAATTGAAATCCAATCGATTTGAAATTGAATATAGTGTTGAAATGGTTTTGAAAACGAATTTAAAACGATTTATAAAATACGTTTTAAAAAGGAAATCGACGAAATATATATAATATATATATATTATATATATAATGGCCTGAATAGAATGCGCCGCGCCGCGACAGTTCGTGAATTTCGACCATTGACTTCGAATTGACGTTGCTGGAGATCCGACCGTCGGATTCTCCTAAAACCGGAACCGTTGGGTTCGTATCGAAAAGAGCTTTCCAATGAATATTAGAAATTTGAAATCTAACGGTTGGATTTGGAATTATGTCCATATCAAATTCGAAAAAGGTCGCTGTAAGTGCAGTTCGATGGCCGTTGATGGAAATCGACTGTACGGGCCTTGATAAAATTATTAAAAATATCTATAATTTGTGTAAAATCATAAGAAATGATTTGGGAAAAATTAGGCTGAAAAATTCCGTATTTGAAAAGATAAAAATAGATTTTTATCGAAATGAGCTAGTTTTGAACTAGAATTAAAATCAACTTATTTTTAAAATAAATAAATTGAATTTGAAAGTGATTTTTAAAATAATCGATATTCCCAATACGTGGATTGGACTGGAGTTGAATCGAAATTATCTTCGGAATATTTCGATGTTGGATTCGTGATTATTTAGATATTGTTATGAGAATTTGAAAGATATATTTTATATCGTTATTTCCAATACGATATATGTTGGTTTCAGAATTTGATATTGAATATAAGCCGATATATTTTCTATTCAGAGCCTTGTATTTAATATCAAATATGATTTGGGTTTATCGTGGATCGTGTTTTAGATGACATTGGTTCTTTAACCCAGTTAAAGGCAGGATATTGATTTTTGAAAAGATTGAACTAAGTGGAGTTTTAAGGAATCTTTAATTAGATTAAAAAGTGAATTGATAATTTAAATTATCAAATCTGAAAGGTGATCGAGAATGGAGTACCACCAGCTTTGCTCCAAAGCGATAGTTAAATCTTTGATTAGATTTGAACTTGAAATGGTAATTAATTTTACCGATAACATCGTGGTGTTAGATATGGAGTATTACCAGTTTTGCTCCATGGGATATATAGGTTGGGATTGGGAAATAAAATAAATAATTACTTCGGTGTGGTTCGCTAATCCCGACTAGATTGAAATGATATCCAAAGGAAGATTAAAGAATAAATTTAGAAGAATTTAACTTGGATAAAATTAATGGGAACCTTTCCCTAAGAATGTGATTTTGTGAATAAAAGAATATTCTGAATTGGAATGAGGCGTTCGTTGTGTTTGTGTAACATTTGTTTATTATATACGTGGGTTATTCAGAAAGGCTGGGTTATACCCATTCTGAATAACCGATTCGACGAGATGTCGAAGATGAAGACGGTGGTTGAAGACCGGAAGTCTTCACATCGTTTGGGTGATTACTGATGATCTTGATTGGGCTGTACACCCAGGATGAGGGAATCAGTTGGTGATCGTCCAGACGTACCTGGAGATGGATAGATATGCGAGGAAAGTGCCTCCGGTTTCGTTCAGACCCAGAATGAACTTGTAAATGGATTGTGTGTCTGACATTGGATTTTATTCTGTGTTGATTGATCTCTATTAAATATACATCTGTTTGGCGGCGGAGAATTTATTCTCTTGCTTAACGCCCTTCTCTGAGACGTACGAGCTCAGAGGTTGTATATCGATAGACATCAGTCACATGGAGTGAATTGCCAGTGTGGCACGCGTAAGTGGCAATTGATCAAGGCTTCTGTTGAAAAGCAAAGTCTTGTGGTTGATGATCAAAGCACGACCTGTGTGGCGTAGCTTTGTGTATAATGTGAATTCGCGAGCCTCACACCTCGGTATAAGTCAAAAACGGGATAGTGACTGCAGGGAGAGCACGACGTTTCTTTCAAGCTAGGGTGGTGTCAGTGACCTACCAGCCCTGACATTTATATACTTTTCACCTGTGTGGTTGTTGGATACGAGGCGCCTCGGATATAGGTCTGTAAGGACCGGGAAATGTGTGTTCAGGAATTGCCAATCCTCAAAAGTAAGAGAGGACCGACCCTGAAGATCCAAGGATCATAGTGGGGTCCTGGGACATTTGCTAGAGTGTCTCGAACGCGGAGAGGAGCTTGCCCCTTGCCTCGACTCATGACGGAAATCCAATTTCCAATACGTGATATTGCGGTTTTAATTGTAGAACTAGTATGGCGACATGATATATGGTACCCATGTCGTCTATGATTGATATTTATGATTGAAATTGTTTTGACACTATACACTTATTATAGTATCAAATAATATGTTTTAAACATATCAAGCATGCTTTGGCTGTTATAAGGTAAAAACCCTATCCTCCGGCTTGCGTTGCATTGTGTGATGGGACCTGGGTCTTATAACAGCTTCATTTTTCTTTATTTAGCATTGCGCTGTTTGTTTTATGCACTGGTATTCTTGGGAGGAAACCCGTTCCGTGTTATACGGCGTGGTCCCTTGATTTACCGAACTTTAAAATAAAGAATTATAACTGTTTTAGTTCTCACACCATTCACATGACTGACCTGGAGTTTATTGTTTTAACCTAAACTCTGGGTGCCCCTATTTTCCACACGGGCAGCTAGTAGTTTTGGTTTTGCAGATTTATATTCACAGGGTCCTGATTTATAGCTGGAACGATGCTCGGAAAGCTCTGTATCCGTGTATCACTTCTAGTTGTGCTTTTGTATTATTTTCCGCTGCGATGTATTCAAATGTAACTTAAATCTCTGATATTTGTTGAATGTAATTTATTCAGTTATACTCTGTATATTCTTTTATCTGATGGAATTGTTGTAATAACAATGAAATGTTCTTCCGTCTGCGTTCTATTTTGTCTTGTCCTCAATTCTATTCGGGCTTTCCTTACCGGGGAAGTTCGGGTCGTCTCAAAACCAGTCACAAAATGGAAAAACACTTCAATTTTAAAAATAACATACAAATGTCGACATATGAGTTTATATATGTTGACATATAATTGTATAAAATTCAATTTTGTTTAAATTTGAAAACTTCTCTAACCAATAAGTGTCTGTTCAAATCAAACGAATTCTAGAGCCTGATTATAACCATTTCTTGCAGAAAAATTTCTCTATTCAGTCCTCCTTTATTTCCTTTCATTATTTCTTAATAATATCAAATCCATGGCTTCTCAAATCCATAATGTACGTGAAAATCTTGAGGAAATCCTTAACTCCTTCAAAAACATTCTCTTTACCATTATTTGCAATCAGTTACACTTAGAATAGAGTCAAATACAGACGATAAAACAAAAAAAGCATTTTGATGATGGATGATTGCTTCTCTTTCCAAAGATAAAGACAACAACATCACCGGATAACCTCTCACCAAAGACAACAAAGACTGGGGTGCAATAAAGGCTGGTCTGATCTTCGGTGGAGATAGTTAGGTAGATGTTCCTCGAAATGTATGAGTTTGTCTTCATGAGTTTGTGTGGTTTGATTAAATTATTTTGAATTTAAAGACGTAAATAAACAATTCTAAGATTGGTGTGGTTTGAATTAAACTATTTGATTGCATTAACGTATATTGTATATTGAATTGGTTTGATTTGAATTGTATGCTTTAAATAATAGTTTGTTTTATAGTTTATATTCATTCACAATTACTACTTAGAGTTAGTGATTACTATATTCAAATTAGTCCTACTTTTAAATAGTTAGAATCATATCAATCTTAGTTTTAGAACTATGCCCTAGTTTTAGGAGGAGTTTTATAGTTTACTTATGTAACACCCTGCATTTTATGACAATTAAATAATTAAATAATGCAAATGTGTATCTATACATAGACATCAATATATATAATAAGAATAAAATAATGACAATATGTGATTGCATGTAATAAATACATGCACTGAAAAAGAAGAAAAGACTAATGCAAATAAAAATGCAACGCATACATTAAAAGAAAGATTTGGTTGCAAGCAGTGTAAATATGTTATGTGCAATGATTTACAAATATTATGCATTAATAATAAAAGAAAAATGAAAGAGAAAGATGCATGCAAAGTGATAAGGTTACAAGCGATATTTTAAATGAAAAAGAAGAATAAGAAAAGAACAATGAACACCATTGTTCAAAGCCTTCTTAACAAAATCCTTAGTAGTCCAGTTGGTTAGAGCATGTGGCTCTCATACAAGAGGTGCAGGGTTCAATCCATGCCGCTATCATATTTTTGTTTTAAGGGAACTGCTAAAATAGCACATGTTCTAAAGAGAAAATATGTATAAATGAACATATAAGGAAGTAAAGAAAAATATATGTATGTATGTATATGAGAATATATGCGTGTATATGTACAGAAATATATATGCAAGAGAAAAATTCAAACCAAGGCTGCAACCACAGAAGTATGGTAGGAATTAAATAACGGCATAACACCATCTGAATTTTGAAATCGAAATGAAAGTAGTGTGTGTATATATACATATAAAATGATCGTTAGAAGTTTTGTATACATATAAGGAGATTATATGTAAATATAATGTTTAAATAAATTCCAGAAATTCTAAGGTTCAAAAAATAAAACTTCTGCGCCGAAACAGTTGTCGGGACCCACAGGGGTATCGACCTATGGGTCGATCCACCCATAGGGGGTCGACCCACCCGAGATCTGGGTAGATTCATAGATGAATCTGGACTATTTTATTAACCAAGTTCGTTGCTGACTCAGCGTTGCGTGTACGATAAGATACTGAATACCAATAAATAGGCTAGCATAGCCTAGCCTAAATCTCGTATTTTCTGAGACGGGGTCTATACTCTGCCATTCTTCTTCCTCCACAAATCTCTTCGGAAAAATAGAATAATTAGTTTAGGAAAATTCTGAATCAAGATCTGGAGGAAAAGAATGAATATTAATAAAGAAGGTGTTCAAAATCATATTCGAAGTAAGGTAATTTCTTAGATCTAGTCTACTTGAATTTCTCCTCTTTCTTCCCTTCTTTTTGTTAAGAATTGTGGATCCACAGTTGTTTAGATTCTAAATTCAGTTAGGAGAATCACGGAATGCTAGAGCTGGACCAGATTTAGGATTTGGAAAGCAAAACTAGGTGAGTGGATTTAAGTTATATCATTTTTGATAATGGTATATTATCGTTTGACATTCCCCATTAATATACAACATAAATCTGCCATAATGTTGATATAAAATGTTGAAATGTTAATTTGATGCGTTGAATTGTTAGTATGTTGAAAAGGATAAACCTTTTAAAATATGTGGAAATGATATTGTTGTATAAATGCCATAATGTAGAAGTCTGCCTAGAACCGACCAACAAATCTAGCATCCATAAGTTGTTAATTTAATGTGAGAGGTCTAGTGTGTAAATACACATGTAACGGTGCTAAGATATGAGTTTAAATTCAATTTGTGGTAGAAGTCTGCCCGGAACCGCCCGGCTAATCCAACATCCACAAGTTGTTAATTTAATGTGAGGGGTCTAGTGCATAAACATCCACAAGTTTTTAATTCAATATGATAAGATCCTAACTCAACATTATTATATAGAGATCCGTACGTCACTCCGGCGTAGGATAAGGGACTGTGTACGTTTCTGTGGCATTATGGTGGAGACCGTGCGAGTGGGGTACCATGGGGTGTATCTCAATATTGGGGGTAGCTACATATATACCGTATTAGGTTAATCCACTGGAAAATAGATGGGTATGACGTGTGTGTAAGCCTTGAGTGCTGTTAACCCAAGTAACCTAATAAACAATAAGAAAATGTAACTGAACGGTATATGTAGGGTTATCCAAAATGTGTAGTTTAAATCCAGTCACCGGAACTTGTGTTCTGACCCCCTCCTCATAACATCTCGCAGGTTAGATTTGTAGCTGAGATATGATAGCTTTGGATACTGGTTAGGCAGTATTATTACTATGGTTAGGCTATATTTTGATTACATTATATTTTATTCATTCCTCTATGAGATGTTTTTCTGATCTCTGATATATTTTATATCTTTGTCTTTTCTGTAGGATACCAAAGCAAACCAACACGAGTTTCGCTAGATTAGAATTCTAAAAAAAATCAGTCTGTCGGAATTCGGGTTGTTACAACTTAGGATTATATATTTTTTGTTGATGACAAAGGGGGAGAATTATGAAAATAGGGCTTAGATAAAGGAGGAGTTAGTAGTTTATTAGGAGGTAATGAAGTGGGGGGATAACTAGAGAATCAAGACATTAAGTATGAACGGGTATAAATATTTTACAAAACCAAGATTGTCATCATTTAAAAGAGGGAGATTGTTAGGGATTGGTTGATGATGATGGTTTTGATGATAACAACCTTGTTTCAATTATTATTATTTTTTATAAAATATATACTAACATTATTGTTTGGAATATATATGTATGTATGTATATATACAGGAAATCTATGCAGGAATTGATTATTGAAGACTGTGAAGATGAGAGAATCAATATTTCAAAGTAGAAGAGTGCAAGATATAGGACTCATGAGTATCAAAAATTCAAGAGCTTAAGAGTTCAAGAAATATAGAGTAATAGTTTCCAGATATATTGTTAAAACTCTAGTTAGCACTGAATTCTGTTTTTAAAACTTCTTTCACTATTTTTAAATATTTTCAAAGAATACCTTTGTGTTTTAAATCTTTTTTTAAATTGATCTCAAAATTACTTCCTTATTTTAATTTTATATCATTCTATTTATAGATTTATTTTAACTCCTTAAATATAATTTAATTCTTGTTTTTTAAATTTATACTTATGGTAACTCTTAATTCAAGTTGTTTTTACTTATAAATTTAATACTAATTTTAATATAGTTATTTATGTTTTCAATTTCATTATTTATTAAGTTTTAAATATATTCATAACTATAAATATATACATACACACACTTTTATATCACTTTACATATATATTTTTAATCATATTAAATATATGTTTTACATATATATACATATACATATATATATCTACTTGAAATACTCTATTTAATATAAAAGAATGCATTTTGTTTTAACCCAGAAATCACCAGAATTTATTTAAACATTGTTTACTTTGATTTAAAATTTTATATTTGAAAAATAACTACGATATGTCAACATACATGTTTGATATGTCAATATATGTACTGTTTGTTTGAATTTAAATTTTGAAAAGTTGTGTCTTTTGAATTCAAATCTTTTCTGAAAGGATGTGGCTGTTGGAAAAATATATGAAGGCTTTAGAATTCGATTTTTTTTAATAACTTCTCATCTCCTTCTTCTTCCTTAATCCTCTTACATTATTCTTCTTAAATTCTTTAATTCTACACTTATACTCCGCCAATTTCCAAAGAAAATTATGTCAAACTCTTTCTTTTTCACATTTCTATCAAATTCTCTCTGAAATTCAGGTGCTACTCAAGGGTTATAGGAATTCTATAATCAAAGATCACAAGATCAAGTTATATCGAGTCTATCCACCAAAATTGATAAGGAGAGAGTGTGGTCATGTCTCGTATAATCGAGTGGGTGCAGTTGGGTCTCGGAAATCAATTTGGTGTAAAGTTATGGTCTGGAAAATCAATTGAGTCTCACTGTACTCGGAAGCAATTGGGGTGTGCCCTTCTAGCCCTGAAATCAGGGTTTGTAATTTGGAAATAGGTTGAATAAAAATCCAGTGTGGGACAGGATGTAGGCGAGTCCCGAACTAGTATGAAACCCCGATGTGAACTTTCTTTTTACTGCTTTAATTTTTATTTTCTACATCTATGATTGATTTTGTGTTTGTTGATCTATGATTTGCATAACATTCTGTTTAATTCAAAAGATTCTATGAAATTAATAAAATCCATAAAACACTATTCACCCGCCCTCCAATATGTAATTTTTCTTAATATCCTTAATTTGCATCCCCAAAAAATATTTCTTTTGGAAATAAAATGTAACAATCCGGAATTTGGGGCCAATTTAAATTTTTTATTTTTAAGGGATTTTAATATTTGAAATAAATTATTTCAAATAATAGCGACTGGAAATTTATTTTAAGCGAAGTTGATTTGAATATATTCAATTTAATTATAAAAGGAATTAGAAAGAGCATGGTAGTTTGAAAAGTCAAATTTGAACTTTGACTCACTGTACAGGATGCAGAATAAATCGGATTTTGGTGAAACCAAAAATGTTGGGATCTATTTAAAAATATCTTTCCAACGAATCCAAAAAATTGAAATTTCATAGCGGGAATCAAAAGTTATGGCCAGTTGAAATTTCAGGATAGTCACTGTAAAATTTCTATATATTTGTAATATTAAAAATAGCCATTTTGCAAACGACCTCGGTTTTCGACGAAACCACTTTTGTTGGATTCGGAAGGTCAAATTATGGCTAAGTTTAATTTTTCATAATTTTTAAAATTAATTTGTGACCGTGGAAAAAAGATTTCAGTTTGGTCAATTTTAATCAATTTTAATCGACTTGAAAAAGGCCATTTGTCAAACAGTCACAGAATTCGGCGAAATTAATTTTGTTAGAATCGTCAAAAGAAAGCCAAAAATATTTTTTTTTTGATTTTTCTAAGTCCGTATGTGGCCTCGATGAATTTATTTATGCGAACGAATTAATTTAATAAAGGATATAAATATTAATTTAAATAATTCAGGCCACAGACAGCCATTTGGGCGGATGGGACCTAGCCCATTGGATCCGGAGCGGGGGCTTTTGGGTAGGGTAGACTTCAGTTGGACTGAAATTGGATTAGTTTGAAACAGGGATTTATTGACAAAAATTACATTAAATTATTATAAAAAGAATGGAAAAACACTTCAAAACCCTACCCTAAACATCAGCCGCCACCACTAGTAAACATCAATGGCCGAATTTGTCCCATTTTCATCCACTAAGATCTCCCTCTCCTCCACGAATTAGACTCCATCCCTTACATCATTTTGAAGCTCTCTTTCTCCTCTACGATTCCATACCACTTGATCATTCTCTGGTGCCACCATCACCGAGCTTCACGCACCCAAACCCGTGCCCGAAACCTCCGTCGGCCTTCCCCTGGGTCCCACCGAGCTTTACCATAGCGGGCTCCCGTAGTGCGCCGTTCCGTGCTCCATATCGCAGCGAAGTCTGATCGTGCCAACTCCTTCCGGTTCGATCGCAATTGTCAGACCTAGTTCTGAACATTAGGGATAAAGCATGACCGACTTTCTGATTGGGGAAGAAGGTGTTAATTCACATTAGTTAATTTATTTATTTATTTATTTAATGTTATTAACTTAAATAAATCGTAACTCTCTCATACTGATTCAGAATAACGTGATTTCAGAAGCGTTGTGATCGTACGACGAAGATCTACATTCCTGGACTGAAACGGGACAATTCTGGACTGTTGGAATTTTGGACTAAATTTCGAACGATAGTGAGATTTCTTTCGTTTTAAAATAATTAATCAATTCATTTATATTTTTTTTTATTGTTAGTTATATATTTCAGATCTCTTTGTGTTGATACTGTATGATGATTGTTCTGTTGGTTGTGATGGATAATTATAAGATTCATGTGTGTTAAACAAATATGATTACTCATCTCTTTATTTTATTGAATTGATTTAGATTATCAATTCAAGATCAATATATAATCAATAATTATAGATCTATATGCCTTAGAATAATATTATTATTCATCCTTTATTTTATTGAGTTGATTTAGATCATCGATTCAATATCAAAATTTGTAGTTTGTCACTCTTATGGGATTGATCTAGTTAATCAATTCATATTTTGTCACTTTATTTGAATTTATTCTATCAATTCAATATAAAAAAACATGAATCATTTGTGTTGAATTGATTTAAATTGTCAATTTAATTGAAAGGCATTATTTTGTCAATCCAGTGTATAATATCATTTTGTCACCTTATTGGATTGCCAATTAAATATTGTCAACTTTGTATACATGATTGAATTGGAATAGAAAAATGAATGATTCTTATTTGTGTTCTTAAGTACAAACATTACATAGAAAAATAAACATGTCTTTTATTTGTGTTCTCAAACACAAATATAACGTAGAATAAAAATAAAGTGAAATATGGCGATGTGAAAAGATTCAATACTTTTATTGAAAATAAAAAGTGAAATATGGCGATGTGAAAAGATTCAATATTTTTATTGAAAATAAAAAGTGAAATATGGCGATCTGAAAAGATTCAATACTTTTATTGAAAATAAAAAGTGAAATATGGCGATGTGAAAAGATTCAATATTTTTTTTGAAAATAAAAAGTGAAATATGGCGATGTGAAAGGATTCAATATTTTTATTGAAAATAAAAAGTGAAATATGGCGATGTGAAAGGATTCAATATTTTTATTGAAAATAAAAAGTGAAATATGGCGATGTGAAAGGATTCAATATTTTTATGGAAAATAAAAAGTGAAATATGGCGATGTGAAAGGATTCAATATTTTTATTGAAAATAAAAAGTGAAATATGGCGATGTGAAAAGATTCAATATTTTTATTGAAAATAGAAGGTGAAATATGACAATGTGAAAAGATCCAATTCTTATTATGTAACTTAAGAATGAGATTTACATTGCAAATTAAAAACACATTCTTGTTATGTAAATAAAGAGTAAGATTTTACATTGTAAATTAAAAATACATTTTTGTTATGTAAATAAAGAAAGAGATTTTACGCTGTAAATTGAAATTACATTTTCATATGTAATTAAGAATAGGATTTACATGTAAATAAAAATTACATTTTTATATGTAGTTTAAGAAAGAGAATTTGCACTGTAAATAAAAATAACATTTTTATTTTGTAATTAAAGAGAAGAATTTACACTGTAAATTAAAGGTACACTTTTTTTTTGTAAATTAAGAATGAGAATTGGTATGTAATATAAAATTTCATTTTTATATGTAATTAGAGATAGGATTTTTCCTTGCAAATTAAAAGACAAAATTTGACATGTAATATAAATTACATTTTTAATGTAATTAAAAAGTATGATTTTATATTGTAAATTAAGAGACAAATTAAAAGATAGAAATTTGCACTGCTAGAAAAATTACATTTTTTATGTAATTTAAAAAAAAGGATTTACATTATATTGAAAATTTAACAGGGAATGTTAATTACATTTTAATGTAATTACAAGAGGATTTTACAATGTAATTGGAAGAATGGAATTTACATTTCTAGTGTAAGTGAAAGAATAAAGAATGGAATTTACATTTTTAACGTAAATAAAAGAATAAGGAATGGGATTCAACATAATTTACACTTCTATGTGAATATAAGAATTAGAGAATAAAGGGAGAAATTGGACTTTGAATTATAATTCACATCTTTAGTGTAACTAAAGGAATAAAAGAATGTATTCAGAATGCTGAAATATTATCTTTTTTTTTAATGAATTAAAATTTAATGGAGATCGGTAGTTGTTTAGCTCGTTGTTAAATCAAACGACGTTATTATGGTTGAACGATTATATTTATATATTGATATATATAAATATAATTAAAATTAAACAAGTCGAGCGTGGTAGTTTGCATTTTGAAATCGTACCTTTAAACAACTATACCAAGAGATCCGACCGTCGGATTTTCCCAAAACTAAAACCGTTAGGACCGTCTTGAGAAAATCTTTCCAACGATATATACTACGTTAAGATCCAACAGTCATATTTAGAGAGATGTGAAAATCAAAATTGGTTGAAAGCAACGCCAGGGTCGCCATTGACCCGAGGCGTCATTATAAAAAGATTTAACTTTTTTAAATAATTGAAATAGGAATTAATCGTTATAAAATAATATTAATGATAAGGAAGGATTTTCAATATATATATACGAGGATTATTTGGAAAGTCCGAGCTACTCTCATTTCAAATTATCAAATGACGATAAGATCGAAGTATGAAGACGACATATGAAGGCCGTGAATCTTCCCTCGAATGGACAACGATCAAGATCCTGAATTGACTTGCTCCCAATTCAAGGGTCGGGGTAATTGCCTAAACGTACGTGTTGATTTCACGGATATGCAGGTACCTCCTTTCCATAATGGACATACGGGACGAGGTATCTCCAGTTTCGTTCAGACCCAGAACGGGCTTATAAATGGAATGTGTGTCCGACATTGTGCTCCTTTATATTGTATTTATTAATTTTCTGCCGAATGTATGAATGATTGGTGGTAGAGAGTTCATTCTCTTGCTTAACACCCTTTTGTATATTTTGGAAAAAGATTGATAGTATGATATGGATCGACAGTGTGGAATACCAAGATGCAATGATCAAGGTTTCTTGTTGAAAAGCAGAACCTTGTGGTGATGATCAAAGAACAGCTTAAAGAAGCATAGCTTTGTGTATTACATAGCTTCACGAGCCTCACAACCCGGTTGAGTCTAAAACGGAAGAAGGGAACGCAGGGAGAACAGCACGTTTCTTTCTAGCTAGGGGTAGTGTCAGTGCTTAAACTGGCTGATATTTTACTTATGTGGATGATGGAATGAGGCGCGCCTCGGATGATAGGTCCTAGAGGACCGGGAAACATGTGTTTAGGAATAACTAATCCACGAAGATGTATGTATGGACCGGCCCTGCAGCTTTCCAAGGGTTCACTGCGGGGGATCCTAAGAGATTAGCTAGAGTGTCTCGAATCGGTACGGAGCTCCTCCCTAGCCTTGACTCATGATGGAAACCAAATTCCAAATACGACCATACGGACTTGATTGTATTACTAGTACGGAGGCATAGTATATGGTAGCTATGCTTCCTAGGATTGATACATTTATTTTGAAATGCTTTTTTATACAATAATGATAATATTAGATTCATATTTATCGTATTTAGCATGTTTAATCACCATAAGGTAAAACTCTATCCTCTGGTTTGCGTTGCATTGTGTGATGGGACTTGAGTCTTATGGTGATTCCATTTTTCCAAAAGCATTGCGTTGTTTTACGATTTACTTATTGTTTGTTCTGTCACTTCAAATTATGCACCATTGAAATAAACCCGTTCCGTGTTAGCGGCGTGGTCTTTGGATTTGCCTAATTACTATTAGTTAAATTAGTTAAGAATTCTCACACCAGTCTCATGACTGACTCGTAGTTTGTTTTCACCTTTTGCAAACTCGGGTGCCCTCTTTTCCACACGAGCAGCCACGTAACAGGTCTAGCTTTCTTTGGAGTTGCTATCTTGGAGTTGCTCATCTTTCTTGGAATTGCTTAGTTGTGGTGATGATTTGGAGCTACGAAGACTATCTATCACTTATCTATTATTTGCACTTTATCTTTAGACTTTGAGGCATCCAAACTTATTTTATTTCAAGTTGTTCTATTTTGAAGTTGAAACTATTTCCTTTTTGCTGAAACTTGATGTAATAATTTAGAACTCTGTGACTGTGGAATTCTGTGTTTGATGACATCTATATTCCGCTGCTTGATGTTAATATTCTATAGTTTTCCTTTGCTATGTGTATCTGTGATCTGTATTGTTATATTTATGTTGTATTCCAAATGATCATTCCTTACTTTCATTCCGTGGAAGTTTGGGGTTATCACAGTTGGTATCAGAGCTTAGGTTAAACTTAGATTTGGAATATAACATATTTATAATAATTCGTTTACATAGAATCACAATATTCTATGGCGAACATTTCATGAGAATACATAATAGTCAGTCATTTATCGCCGTCCTTTTTCCATCCTTTTATCTTTATCATTTCTTAAAATCACCATTACCGTTGTTCTGACTCTTTCCTGGATCGTACAAAACTAACTAAAAATGAGTACTGCTGCCGCTAGAGCTAGACCAAGGAGGCAAAATGTTGCTGAAACTGAGGAGGCCATAGTTCAACAGCCACCACCACCACCGCAGCCCTTTGACTTGGACAAGGTAGCGAAGAAGTTCAAGAATTTAGGTGAAGTTCCATTCACTGGTACGGAGAACGTGACGCAGGCTCAGGCATGGCTTAAGAATTGTGAAAAGATATTTGGAGGGATAGGGCTGATGGTCAAAGAAAGAGATTTACGGCTTCATGGCTGCTCCAAGGTGAAGCACAGAATTGGTGGGAATTGGTCAATATAGGAGGTGATGAATAAAATGTGACTTGGACTAGGTTTAAAGTGCTATCTAATGAAAAGTACATTCCCAGGAAAGAAGTGGAAAGGCTGCATGACGAGTTCGCCAACTTGAAGCAAGGCGACAAAACTATCTCTAAGTATGTGAGAAGATTTGAAGACCACTCTCGCTACGCCCCAGAATTGATTCATGATGATTTTCAAAAGAACAAGAGGTATATTAATGGACTTGCTAGGAAGTACACTGACAGGGTTACTGCTCACATTGACCTTCCTTCCAATAAGCTGATTGAGTTTGCTTGTCGCCACGAGGAGAACGACAAAAGGGTTTCCCAACAAGATAGAGAAAGAAGCTTGGCCAACAATAATAAAAGGAAGCAAGCCGAAAAGAAGAATGAAGGAAGCGGTTCTGGAGCTGCTAAAACCCATGATAAGGCAAAGGTGCAATGCTACAACTGCCAGAAGTTTGGGCACTACAGCAAGGACTGCAGAAATCCAAAGAAGGCCAGAAGTGATGACACTAAAGAATGCTATAACTGCCACAAAAGGGTCATATCAAGCCTAATTGTCCACTGTTGAAAGGAGCTCAGATTGCACATGTGTCCGAGGGGGCAAGTGCACCATCTTCTTCCGCACCTACTTCTTCTGAAGGAGAAGGTAAGCCTGATGTTTTAGTTGGTACAATTTCTGTTAAAAACATTCCTGTTACTACTTTGTTTGATACGGGTGCCTCAAGGAGCTTTATTTCTAGCAACACGATCAAGAAATTGAAATTTAAACAAAGAAATCTTAAAGAACCAATTAATGTTCATAATCCTGTAGGAGGTTCTATCGTCCTTGATTTATGCTGTAGGGTGCCTATTTCCAATTTCCCTTTAACTTGATCACTATGAATTTTTCCGAGTTTGATATCATCCTTGGTCTTGATTGGCTAACAAAATATGACGCTGAAGTGCTATGTTCAGAAAGAGTAGTGAAAGCGAAAACAGGATTCGGAAATACTATTGTTATACCTTGCCATGGTTCAAAATTTGATAGAAAGGCATTTTGGTCTTCTCTTGAGATCACTCCTATTTCTTAAGAAAATATTCCCGTGGTCAAAAATTACGCGGATGTATTTGAAGAAGTAGACAATTTACAGCCACGAAGGGAAATTGATTTCAGGATTGATCTTGTTCCAAATGCAAGGCCTGCATTCCATGCTATCCGAAGGATGACCCCTAAAGAAAAAGAAGAGTTGAAAGCCCAAACTAAGCAGTTCTTATGGAAGGGATTCATCCGGCCTAGTTTTTTCAGTTGGGGTGCAGCTGTGGTGTTTGTCCCCAAGTCCGACGGTACTCTACGGCTCTGTGTGGATTACCGCGACCTTAACAAACAAACATTGAAGAACAAATACCCCTTGCCTCGCATAGATGATTTAATGGACCAATTAAATGGAGCCAAGGTATTTTCTAAGATGGACCTAGCCACAGGTTTCCATCAACTTCGCATAGCCAAAGAATGCATACCTTTGACAGCCTTCAGAGGTCCTGACATATTCTACGAATGGCTGGTAATGTCGTTCGGTTTAGGCAATGCTCCATCCTACTTTGTTGACTTGATGAATAGGGTCTTCCGAGATGTCCTAAACAAATTAGTCCTAGTCTTCATTGATGATATTCTAATCTATTCTAAAACTAAGGAGGAGCATAAAGGGCATCTAAGGGAAGTGTTGGAGATTCTACGAAGAAATGTTTTAAAAGCAAAATTTTCCAAATGCACATTTTAGAAAGAGGAAGTAAAATTCTTGGGCCATGTTGTGTCAAAAGAAGGAATTGCTATTGACCCAAGTAAAATTGCCACCATTCGAGATTGGAAGCAGCCCAGTATACTCACCAAAGTAAGAAGTTTCCTAGGATTGGCTGGATATTATAGGAAATTCGTCAAAGATTTCTCCAAACTGTCTAGCCCATTGACAAAGCTCACCAAGAAGCATACCAAGTTCAGTTGGACATCGGATTGTGAGGAGGCCTTCCAAAAGTTAAAGGTGAGTTTGACCACTGCACCCGTACTAACCATCATCGATGACAACCAAGATTTAGAAGTCTACACTGATGCTTCTCAGAATGGTGGTCTTGGCGCGGTACTGATGCAAAGAGGCAAAGTTGTTGCTTATGCAAGTCGTCAATTAAAGCCGCATGAGAAAAATTATCGTGTCCATAACTTGGAGTTGTTGGCCGTAGTCTTTGCTTTAAAAATTTGGAGACATTATCTTTTGGGCAAAAAATTTGAATTATTCACAGACGATCAATCTTTGAAATATCTCTTCGATCAAAAGGATTTGAATTTAAGGCAACAACGATGGCTAGAATTTCTTGCGGCATACAATCTTGACATCTTATATACGCCGGGGAAAGCCAATGTTATGGCAGAGCACTCAGTAGAAAGAATGCCATTGTCACTAGCCTCATCATTACCCTTCTTTGATTGATAAAATTGCGGCTCTTCAAAAGGATGATGATTTTATTCAAAGAATTATTAAGAATACTCAAGACGGCGAAAACACGAGCTTCCAAATAGATGGCAAGGGAGTCCTTAGACTACAAGGGTGGATTTGTGTTCCAAATATCCCAGAGCTCATAAGGGAAGTTTTAGATGAAAGTCACAAATCAAAGCTTAGCATCCATCCAGGCATGAGCAAGATGTATCAAGATCTAAAGCGCACGTTTTGGTGGAGATCTATGAAGAGGGATATATCCATTTATGTGAGTAGATGTCCTACATGCCAACAAGTAAAGAGCGATCAACACAAGCTGGCAGGATTGTTGCAACCATTGGAGGTTCCAGGTTGGAAGTGGGACCAAATCTCCATGGATTTCATAGATGGTTTGCCTCGTACTAGAAAAGGAAATGACAGCATATGGGTGATCGTGGATCGCTTCACCAAGACCGCTCATTTCATACCTGTCAAGTCCACTAGAACTGCTCAAAGTCTGGCGCAAATTTATTACAAAGAAATCGTCAGGCTACATGGGTAATAGAACTAAATCTTTCCTTTTCATCATTATCTGAATGAAAATTTTCATTTTCTAATTGAATAACAAAAGGATAATCTTTTGTTTAAACAGGGTTCCTAGTAGCATCGTTAGCGACCGTGATCCTATCTTTGCTAGCAAATTTTGGGAAGCATTCCAAGATGAGTTGGGAACGAAGTTAAATCTTAGTACCGCATATCACCCTTAGATAGATGGCCAAACTGAGAGGGTGAATCGCATTCTTGAGGATTTATTGCGAGCTTGCATACTCGATTTTGGAGGTTCTTGGGAGGATCACTTGCATTTATCTGAATTCTCATATAATAATAGCTATCAAGCAAGTTTGAAAATGTCTCCATTTGAAGCCCTATATGGTAGGCCATGTAGATCGCCAGCATGTTGGGTTGAAAAAGGGGATCGTCTAGTATTGGGTCCAGACATGGTCCGAGAAGCTTCAGACAAAGTTGACTATATTAAGAAGCGATTATTGGGCGCCCAAAGTAGACAAAAGAGTTATGCAGATGTAAGGAGAAAAGAGTTGGCTTTTGAAGTTGGTGACCATGTCTATTTGAAAGTTGCTCCAATGCGAGGTGTGATCTTCTTTGGAAAGACAAGAAAGTTAGCACCTAAATTCATCGGCCCCTTTCCTATTCTTGAAAAGATTGGTACCCTATCTTATAGAATTCAAATGCCCGACTGGTTTCCTGGGGTGCACGATGTATTCCATGTATCCCAACTTCGGAAGCGTATTCATGATCTAGATCTGGTTGTACAAGAAGCAACACAACAGGATTTGGAGATTACCCCAAGCCTTGCAGTGAGAAGGGAGCCACTGAAAATTATTGGCAAAAAGACTAGAGAGCTGAGAAATAAAAGAATCAACCTAGTCAAAGTGCAATGGAGCGGTGATCCTAGAGACTGCACTTGGGAAACTGAGGAGAGTATCAAACAAGCCTATCCCAATTGCAGAGTAGATATCTCCGATTAGATTTCTTATGGAGGTACGCTTAAGATATTTTGCATTCTCTGTATTGGTTTCTATTCTTCTATTTTTCCTCTTTCCTTTTCGAGGAGGAAAAGTTCTTAAGCGGGGGAGATTGTAACAACCCGGAATTTGGGGTCAATTTAAAAAATTTATTTTTAAGGGATTTTAATATTTGAAATAAATTATTTCAAATAATAGCGACCGGAAATTTATTTTAATCGAAGTTGATTCGAATGTATTCAATTTAATTATAAAAGGAATTAGAAAGAGCACGGCAGTTTGAAAAATCAAATCTGAACTTTGACTGACTGTACAGGATGCAGAATAAATCCGATTTTGGTGAAAACAAAAATATTAGGATCTATTTAAAAATATCTTTCCAATGAATCCGAAAAATCGAAATTTCATAGCGGGAATCAAAAGTTATGGCCAGTTGAAATTTCAGAATAGTCGCTGTAAAATTTCTATATATTTGTAATATTAAAAATAGCCGTTTTGCAAACGACCTCGGTTTTCGACGAAACCACTTTTTGGATTCGAAATGTCAAATTATGGCTAAGTTTAGTTTTTCATAATTTTTAGAATTAATTTGTGACCGTGGCAAAATGATTTCAGTTTGGTCAATTTCGGTCAATTTTAATCAACTTGAAAAAGGCCATTTGTCAAACAGTCACAAAATTCGGCGTAATTAATTTTGTTAGAACCGTATCGTCAAAACAAAGCCAGAAATATTTTTTATGGATTTTTCTGAGTCCGTATGTGGCCTCGATGAATTTATTTATGCAAACGAATTAATTTAATAAAGGATTTAAATATTAATTTAAATAATTCAGGCCACAGACAACCGTTTGGGCTGACGGGACCTAGCCCGTTGGAACCGTAGCGGGGGCTTTTGGGTAGGGTAGACTTCAGTTGAACTGAAATTGGGTTAGTTTGAAACTTAGGGATTTTTTGACAAAAATTACATTAAATTATTATAAAAAGAATGGGAAAACATTTCAAAACCCTACCCTAAACATCAGCCGCCGCCACTACCAAACATCAATGGTCGAATATGTCCCATTTTCATCCACTAAGATCTCCCTCTCCTCCACGAATTAGACTTCATCCTTTACATCGTTTTGAAGCTCTCTTTCTCCTCTACGATTCCATACCACTTGATCATTCTCTGGTGTAGGGGTGTCAATGGGTCGGGTTGGGTCGGGTTCGGGTCGGGTCAATTCGGGTTCGGGTTGATTTTAAACGGGTCGGGTCAACCCGTTTATTAAACGGGTCAGAAATAGCTCAACCCGAACCCGACCCGTTTATAAACGGGTTGACCCGACCCGACCCACGTCACCCGTTTAATTTGGCCAGGTCGGGTCGTAAACGGGTCGGGTCGTAAACGGGTCGGGTCATAAACGGGTCATGACGGGTCGGGTCGTAAATGGGTTATAAACGGGTCGGGTCAACCCATATAAGGTATAAACGGGTCATAAACGGGTTCACGGGTCATAAACGGGTTCACGGGTCATAAACGGGTCAAATTCGGGTTCATGGGTCAAACGGGTTGTAAACGGGTCGGTCCAACCCATATAAATATAAAACAGGTTCATGGGTCATGACGGGTAGTGGACTGGGCCGGGCCTATGTTTTGTACATTGTAGAGTAATAAAAATATGTTTTATAATTAAACGGGTCATGACGGGTCAGAAACGGGTTCACGGGTTGGGTCGGGTCAACCCGTTTATTAAACGGGTCAGAGCGGGTTGACCCGGAATTGACCCGTTTATAAATGGGTCGGGTCGGGTTTTTATCGTGCGGGTTACGGGTCGTGTTTCGGGTCGTGTACGAAATTGACAGCCCTACTCTGGAGCCACCATCACCGAGCTTCACGCACCCAAACCCGTGCTCGAAACCTCCGTCGGCCTTCCCCTGGGTCCCACCGAGCTTCACCATAGCGGGCCCCCGTTGTGCGCCGTTCCGTGCTCCACATCGCAGCGAAGTCTGACCATGCCAACTCCTTTCGGTTCGATCGCAATTGTCAGACCTAGTTCTGAACATTAGGGATAAAGCACGACTGACTTTCTAATTGGGGAAGAAGGTGTTAATTCACATTAGTTAATTTATTTATTTATTTAATGTTATTAACTTAAATAAATCGTAAATCTCTCGTACTGATTCAGAATAACGTGATTTCAGAAGCGTTGTGATCGTAAGACGAAGATCTACATTCCCGGACTGAAACGGGACAATTCTGGACTGTTGGAATTTTGGACTAAATTTCGAACAACAGTGAGATTTCTTTCGTTTTAAAATAGTTAATCAATTCATTTATATTTTTTTATTTTTAGTTATATATTTTAGATCTGTTTGTGCTGATACTGTATGATGATTGTTCTGTTGGTTGTGATGGATAATTATAAGATTCATGTGTGTTAAACAAATATGATTACTCATCTCTTTATTTTATTGAATTGATTTAGATTATCAATTCAATATCAATATACAATGGATAATTATAGATCTATATGCCTTAGAATAATATTATTATTCATCCTTTATTTTATTGAGTTGATTTAGATCATCGATTCAATATCAAAATTTGTAGTTTGTCACTCTTATGGGATTGATCTAGTTAATCAATTCATATTTTGTCACTATATTTGAATTGATTTAGCTTATCAATTCAATATAAAAAAAATGTATCATTTGTGTTGAATTGATTTAAATTGTCAATTTAATTGAAAGGCATTATTTTGTCAATCCAATGTATAATATCATTTTGTCACCTTATTGGATTGCCAATTGAATATTGTCAACTTTGTATGCATGACTGAATTGGAATAGAAAAATGAATGATACTTATTTGTGTTCTCAAGTACAAACATTACATAGAAAAATAAACATGTCTTTTATTTGTGTTCTCAAACACAAATATAACGTAGAATAAAATAAAAAATGAAATATGGCGATGTGAAAAGATTCAATATTTTTATTGAAAATAAAAAGTGAAATATGGCGATGTGAAAAGATTCAATATTTTTATTGAAAATAAAAAGTGAAATATGGCGATGTGAAAAGATTCAATATTTTTATTGAAAATAAAAAGTGAAATATGGCGATGTGAAAAGATTCAATATTTTTATTGAAAATAAAAAGTGAAATATGACGATGTGAAAAGATTCAATATTTTTATTGAAAATAAAAAGTGAAATATGGCGATGTGAAAAGATTCAATATGTTTATTGAAAATAAAAAGTGAAATATGGCGATGTGAAAAGATTCAATATTTTTATTGAAAATAAAAGGTGAAATATGACGATGTGAAAAGATCCAATTCTTATTATGTAACTTAAGAATGAGATTTACATTGCAAATTAAAAACACATTCTTGTTATGTAAATAAAGAGTAAGATTTTACATTGTAAATTAAAAACACATTTTTGTTATGTAAATAAAAAAGAGATTTTACACTATAAATTGAAATTACGTTTTTATATGTAATTAAGAGAAGGCTTTACATGTAAAAAAAAATTACATTTTTATATGTAGTTTAAGAAAGAGAATTTGCACTGTAAATAAAAATTACATTTTTATTTTGTAATTAAAGAGAAAAATTTACATTGTAAATTAAAGGTACACTTTTTTTGTAAATTAAGAATGAGAATTGGTATGTAATATAAAATTTCATTTTTATATGTAATTAGGGATAGGATTTTACCTTGCAAATTAAAAGACAAAATTTGACATGTAATATAAATTACATTTTTAATGTAATTAAAAATTATGATTTTATATTGTAAATTTAGAGACAAAATAAAAGATAGAAATTTGCACTGTTAGGAAAATTACATTTTTTTATGTAATTTAAAAAGAAGGATTTACATTATATTGAAAATTTAACAGGGAATGTTAATTACATTTTAATGTAATTACAATAGGATTTTACAGTGTAATTGGAAGAATGGAATTTACATTTCTAGTGTAAGTAAAAGAATAAAGAATGGAATTTACATTTTTAACGTAAATAAAAGAATAAGGAATGGGATTCAACATAATTTACACTTCTATGTGAATATAAAAATTAGAGAAAAAAGGGAGAAATTGGACTTTGAATTATAATTCACATCTTTAGTGTAACTAAAGGAATAAAAGAATGTATTCAGAATGCTGAAATATTATCTTCATTTTTTTTAATGATTAAAATTTAATGGAGATCGGTAGTTGTTTAGCTCGTTGTTAAATCAAACGACGTTATTATGGTTGAACGGTTATATTTATATATTTTTATATATAAATATAATTAAAATTAAACGAATCGAGCGCGGTAGTTCGCATTTTGAAATCGTACCTTTAAACGACTATACCAAGAGATCCGACCGTCGGATTTACCCAAAATTGAAACCGTTAGGATCGTCTTGGGATGATCTTTCCAACGATATAAACTACGTTAAGATCCAACAGTCAGATTTTGAGAGATGTGAAAATCAAAATTGGTTGAAAGCAGCGCCAGGGTCACCATTGACCCGAGGCGTCATTATATAAAGATTTAACTATTTTAAATAATTGAAATAGGAATTAATCATTATAAAATAATATTAACGATAAGGAAGGATTTTCAATACATATATACGAGGATTATTTGGAAAGTACGAATTACTCTCATTCCAAATAATCAAACGACGTTAAGATCGAAGTATGAAGACGGCATATGAAGGCCGTGAATCTTCCCTCGAATGGACAACGATCAAGATCCTGAATTGACTTGCTCCCAATTCAAGGGTCGGGGTAATTGCCCAAACATACGTATTGATTTCACGGATATGCGGGTACCTCCTTTCCGTACTGGACATATGGGACGAGGTATCTCCAGTTTCGTTCAGACCCAGAACGGAATTATAAATGGAATGTGCGTCCGACATTGTGCTTCTTTATATTGTATTTATTAATTTTCTGCCAAATGTATGAATGATTGGTGGTGGAGAATTCATTCTCTTGCTTAACACCCTTTTGTATATTTTGGCAAAAGATTGATAGTATGATATGGATCGACAGTGTGGCATACCAAGATGCAATGATCAAGGTTTCTTTTTGAAAAGCAGAACCTTGTGGTGACGATCAAAGCACAGCTTAAAGAAGCATAGCTTTGTGTATTACATAGCTTCACGAGCCTCACAACCCGGTTGAGTCAAAAACGGGAGAAGGGAACGCAGGGAGAGCAGCACGTTTCTTTCTAGCTAGGGGTAGTGTCAGTGCTTAAAATGGTTGATATTTTACTTATGTGGATGATGGAATGAGGCGCGCCTCGGATGATAGGTCCTATAGGATCGGGAAACGTGTGTTCACGAATAACTAATCCACGAAGCTGTATGTGTGGACCGGCCCTGTAGCTTTAAAAGGGTTCACTGTGTGGGATCCTGAGAGATTAGCTAGAGTGTCTCGAATCGTTAAGGAGCTCCTCCCTGGCCTTGACTCATGATGGAAACCAAATTCCAAATACGACCCTACGGGCTTGATTGTATTACTAGTACGAAGGCATAATATATGGTAGCAATGCTTCCTAGGATTGATACATTTATTTTGAAATGTTTTTATATACACTAATGATAATATTAGATTCGTATTTATCGTATTTAGCATGTTTAATCACCATAAGGTAAAACTCTATTCTCTGGTTTGCGTTGCATTGTGTGATGGGACTTGAGTCTTATGGTGATTCCATTTTTCCAAAAGCATTGCGTTGTTTTACGATTTACTTATTGTTTGTTCTGTCACTTCAAATTATGCACGGCAATCCATTGAAATAAACCCGTTCCGCGTTAGCAGCGTGGTCTTTGGATTTGCCTAATTACTATTAGTTAAATTAGTTAAGAATTCTCACACCTGTCCCATGACTGACTCATAGTTTGTTTTCACCTTTTGCAAACTCGGATGCCCTCTTTTCCACATGAGCAGCCAAGTAACAGGTCTAGCTTTCTTTGGAGTTGCTATCTTGGAGTTACTCATCTTTCTTGGAGTTGCTTAGTTGAGGTGATGATTTGGAGCTACGAAGACTATCTATCACTTATCTTTTATTTGCATTTTATCTTTAGACTTTGAGGCATCCAAACTTATTTTATTTCAAGTTGTTCTATTTTGAAGTTGAAACTATTTCCATTTTGCTGAAACTTGATGTAATAATTTAGAACTCTGTGACTGTGGAATTCTGTGTTTGATGACATCTATATTTCGCTGCTATGATGTTGTTATTCTATAGTTTTCCTTTGCTATGTGTATCTGTGATCTGTATTGTTATATTTATGTTGTATTCCAAATGATCACTCCTTACTTTCATTCTGTGAAAGTTTGGGGTTATCACATAAAAAGTTATTTCCAGTATCCCTACTATTTCGAACTAGTACCATCCGTTAGATAATAACGAAGTCGTTCAAGTTGGGGTATTTTATTTACCTCTCGGACCTTAACTCGATAATGTTCTTGTCTTAAGATAGATAAAAGTTTGTAACTCAAAGCTGATACTAACTATAATATCATACAAAATTTTGTTTTCTGTTTCATCTAAATACGGGTTTTAAATATCATTCCTTGTATTTGGAAAATCTACTTCCAATTTCAATCACCTTCATTAAATTGTATTATTAAGTAAATACTAACTAAAACATAAACCCTTAATTTTAAACCTCTTCAATGCAATTCATTTACAACTTGGATTTATTACAAAAATCCATTTACCAAATCCTTTTAACAAATCCATTAAGCATCCTTCCTTTGCATTTTTGAAAACCTCCATTCAATTACAATGGTTTTTACTTAATTTGTTTGTTAAGTAAATTCTTATTTAAAATCATCTCATTAGCTTTAAATATCTTAAACCTTGTTTATAAAAATTGGATTTATTATGAAATTCCTTTTTTTATAAATTCCTTATGAAAATCTAATTAACTTTTTCTACAAACTTTACTTCCTTTTCTTTAGGAACTTCAGATCTTATAAATCCTGGTTTGATTTTAAAATCAAACCACTTGAAAATTAACTTAAAATCAATTTAAATCATTTATAAACTTTTTATGAATATTTAACTTTTATAGATTTCAATTATGAAATCCAATATCTTTTCCGCGTCGTTTACAAGTTCGACCAAGCTATTTATTTAACTTGTTCAAAACAACTAAAGTCGCTTATAAACTCACTTAGCCATAAAAAAAGATTTATAACTTCATAAAACTTAATTATAAAACTTAGTCAAGTTTTATCACTCAAAATTTCCAATTATAAAACTTATTTATAACACAGGCATTCGCTGCGCAAATCAATTCATAATTCATTTAATGAACTTCACTAAAAAGGTTATCACTTTAGCTATTATTAATTAAAAATATAATTATTAACTAAAGAAAAAGTAGTTAACTTTGTCATTAACTAAAATAAAACAATTAATCCCTTTTATAAAAGCTATTAAAATAATAACTAGCTTTATTAACAACCATCAACTAAATAATTTTCTCTATACACAGTTAATTATAAGATTAATTAACTTTTATGAACCTCATTAAGTTTAAACAACCCTTTTGTAAAAACTATTTGGATTAATTAAAAACAAATTAATTTAATACCCAGTTTCAATTAAGACAGTTGACTTAGTCAACCTGAAAACATAGCTAACTTGTTAACTGATTTGAATTATCCTTCTTTTTAAATTAATTAATAACTTAATTAATTTAACACCATCCTATTTAATTGTTTCTTAAAAACAATTACTTCATAATAATAACCCTTAGGTTAATTTCTGACTTACTTGCTTATAAAATTTATATAAAATACAGGAATTTGCTATATAAATCATTTTAAATTTTCTTTATAAAATCCAATTATAAATATTGATTTATTTATAAACTTTTGTTTTATATTACTTATATAAAATAAAATTTTAAAACCTTTCAAAACATTTGAGGAATCCAATTGGATCCCCACAACCTATTATCCCCGCATCACAACTCATAATATCATTTTATATATGCATACGAGACAGAAATTATAATCTAATTCAAAGGTCATCCGTCCACAGACGGAAAAGTATAAACATAACCAATCAATCTAGCAACAAATCATCCAATCATCCGAACACACAATTTACACAACAACAAGGAATATTATTATATGAAATAACAATGTTCAATAGTATTCCAGAAAGAGAGAGAGTTAACTCACCATTCATTCCAATTTAACGATTTTGCATCGTTTTATCTAATTTCAAATAAGCGTTAAAAATTAGATTAAAATTCAAGCAACTCAAAATCTAACCAATCCAACTCGTGCGCGTAGTGCTCGTCAATACGATTTCAACTTAATTTTTTTCATCTAAATCTGACCACATATGAAATATATATACGCAATACAATTTATACATAAATTTTAATAATTAACTTTATCACTAATGATGATTATTAGCTTAATTGCTTTGATTAAGCTAGACAAATAATGACCCTGATCATCGTTTATTACCAGATAAAAATCACGGCTCCTGATCCAACTTTGAACCACCGTCGCTCCTCCTAGGGTCGATTGGACTTTGCCATACTAACACCTTCGCACGCCCCTCCCTCCCACGTGCCAACAACCCCTGACCTGACCCAAAACGATGGCAGAAACCGCCAAAAAATCGAATATAATAGATTTCCGTTCAACTCCATATTCTTCCGACCACCAACCATCGTTCATGACTAGACCACACCCAATTCACGTTCCTTTCAGACCTCAACTGCCCACGACAAACAACGAGGGAGAAGCAGTCCTAAAAACAAAAACGATCTGTTCACGTTCATTATAAGATTCTTACAGCCTCAGGTGACCGCACGCCACCAAACTTCGGTCGTGCTTCCATATTTTCGCCCTCTACAACTTTCATACTGCAGACTTCGACTAATTTTCCACATATTTGAAGATAAAATTATATGAAGATGGAGGAGGGTGGTGGTTGTCTTCGTGGATTTGTTTAGGGACAGGGAGGAATGGAGATGAATTTATAGTAGAGGTATTTTCAATATTTTATTCAATTAAAATCTCATTGAGCGATTTAAAATCACGCGACCACATACTAAATCGATTTCCATAAAATTTGATATCCTGCTATACTTTAACATTCTGGATCCAAAAAAACTAGTTTCATCGAATTTCGAGATTGTTTGCGAAAATACTATTTAATTAAAAACAGCAAATTGATACGCGTTTATATTGCGCACA
The DNA here is from genome assembly GCA_030737875.1 of Allium sativum. Classification (NCBI taxonomy): domain Eukaryota; kingdom Viridiplantae; phylum Streptophyta; class Magnoliopsida; order Asparagales; family Amaryllidaceae; genus Allium; species Allium sativum. The sequence goes on along the minus strand of CM060913.1, from coordinate 411,564,842 downwards.
ATCACATAATAACTCAAATTGACACAAAAATGGAAATCTAACAATAATTAATCATTATGAGTTCTATAAAATTAGTTTCGCTAAAATCCGAGATCGTTTGAAAATTGAGTATTTTCATGTTTTAGTTCAATCGTTAAAATATAAATCAATTTCAAAACGATGAAATCTGTTGATAATAAAATATTATTAACATATATTTAAATAGAATGTTATATAGCTTTAAGCTAACTTAACTCAACTTTTAAATTCAAGATTTTCATTTTCAAGTTGATTTAACATTCAATTGTTTACTTAAATAAAGGTCAAGTCCTTAAATCTTAAAATTAATCGTTTTAAATACTTAAATTAATTAAATGTTTATCGTTAAAAATTCAAGTTGTTACATGTTGATGCCAAAAAGTGGCACAACACCCCAAAAGTCGTGTGTAGATCATAGAATATGAAGAAATAATTGAAAAAAGTAAGAAAAAGAAAGACAACAACATTTTATTGTGGTTCAGCATTAACAAGCATACGTCCACTTTATAATCTCTTAATTACATATCAATTTTGAGTACAAATGATAGTTTTTTGGCTGAAACTGAGTACAATGTTGTAGCCATAATAAAATGACAAGATATTGACCAAAAGTCCCTTTTCTGAAGCTTTAGAGGGTTGTTTATAGGTGCTACAGTTCTCAAGTCGACTAGGACACGTATCGCATACCTCAAGACTGGAAAACTAGTTGGAGAAGTGTTCTTTTTACATGAAAAGGCTCAGCCTGGCTAGATATGGATAGGTGGCAGCAGATCCATTGTTCTAGGGAGATGGAAGAGGTTTTTTAGGAGATATTTTCTCGGGTGTTGACCAAGCCCAGGAAAAGATCGAACCAGGAAGGTCGAACCAGGAAGGTTGAACTGGAAAGGCCGAACCAGGAAATTCGAACCGGAAAGTCGAACCGGGACTTGTGCCCCTTCAGTTTGTTGTATCTTCGTGTGATCTTCTCTATTCGAGCCGATTTCGTTCGAACGGGTGTTGACATTTGTTTTAAATGACGATCTCCATCGACCGAAGCTCTGGTCGAGTCGTGTGATTATGAGCATGGTGCTTTAGGGCTTGATCTAGCCTACTGGTAGCTGAGTCGGATCTTGTCCTATCTTGCTTCGATCGAGCCGAAGTCAGTTCACCCCGAAGATGTTGCTCTTTGCTTGGTGACGATTTACAAAGAGGTAAAGCATGTTCTGGTATGCTTAGATTCTTAACGGCCTTGCCAAATGGTAGGTCAACACTTTTCCCCCTAAAGTATGTTGCGTTGAAGACGAGATGTGCTTTGAATCAGGTAAATTGCTATCCCATAAAAGTCGTTTAGTTTGTCAAATGGTGAAAATGAATAGTCGTGTTCATTTGAGATGCCATTGTACTCGGATTATTTCGTCTGTAGAAATAGTTTGTCATTCGCCGCACTGCATTCAATAGAGCTTATCGAGCCATAGTCATGGAATAGTTGAGATGAACTAGTAAGCATCCAACTTCATCAAGTCAGAAGATTGATTTTATTAGTCCGTAGTCATGTCGGGTCATTGGCTTCTGCATGCGATCATACGCGGACAGGCCATTGCCAAACGATGTCGTCTTCTCGTGCAAATCGAGCGCATGGTCGAGTCAGACCATCTGTCACATTCAATTTGATGTATGAAGTAGTTGTCTAAGTCGTGAGGTTGTATAAGAATTTTCGCGCTTTGAGGGAGTATCCAAACGTCAGAATATTAATCTAGGAATCCATGATCACATTAAATCGTAACAATAATAAGTTAGGAAACCACGATTTCTTCGGATCGCATTAAGAAGAAACCAGAAATCCAAGGTCGTGTCAGACCATATTTAAAGAAATCCACTATAGCTCCAGATCATATTATAGGAATATGGAAGTCGAGAATTCCATGAAAATCCACGATCGCTCTAGATCGCTTTATAGTCCAATGGTCACGTACGAGTCAGTATGAGATATTTTTGAAACCATGTGAGTCAATGTCTGTATGATTGTCAGAATCATAAGGCAGTAGAAAATTCTGTCTCTCTTTCCATTTAATGTACTTGCGATTTGAGTCTTCAAAGTCATGCTTAACTCATAAGCTATCTCGCTTGAATGAGTAAGTCAAGTCAGGTCTAACTCATAAGCTGTTTCACTTGAATGAGCGAGATAAGTCATGTCATAACCCGGAGATATAATGTATATATTTTGATTCATGTGTCAAGTCAGGGATGTGTTCAAAGTTAGTCTATAAGTCTACGTTCATTCCCCCAACACAGATGCAGAACAAGCGAAGTACGTTCTTATGCCCCCAGCATCAGTGGGGGACAAGCCAAGTCTGTCAGACGTCTAGTCATTAAGTCCTTAAAATCTTCATCCATGCTTCGAGTTAGAGTTGCGGATTTAGCGGGCATAGACAACCCAAGTCATTTTATACTCGCTATCGAGTCAGTGTGAGTTAGATGAATACACGAATGTCCAAATCACATTCGGTTAGGCGTCGTCCCTTCACTTTGGTCAGAGAGTGAGGATCGCCTCATGGAATGTTAGTGAACTTAGTTACTCTTATCTGATTAGTTGCGGAGCTGAGTAGGCTCATCAAAACGCAAGTGGATGACCGTGTTTAAGTAGTTAGCGGATCCCCTTCGTTCATGTTTCGTCATAGTCCGGGATAGTTATTACATTCTTGCCGTGTTTGTTCCTTATGCTCGGTTCCATTGAGCTTAACGAACAAGTTGTAAACTTGATTGCTAAAACTAGTTCACTCTTTGAGGTTAAAGTAATAAATGAAATCCCAATAGGCTAATAAGTTGAATGTTGAGTATGTATGGATCCTCAAGCTTTAAGATGACAATTGATCCTGATTCTCAATTCTTTCACATGCGTAATCGACTGTCTGCTAAAATTTATTTTGTATTTCCAATAGCTAATTCTCAAGCTTTTATGTATACTGAAAGAAGTGTGAAGTTAAGCTGAACTTCATGTATTGTGCTGCTGTTTCAGTGGTATTTGCATTGAATGCCTGAGTGATGTGCTCTGCACTCAATGTTCCTGCGGTTCATCATTCATTGCCTTTTAGATAATGATCGTTAGCCCAAATGCCAGGGCGTTGATTTAAAAGAGTTCAGCGAGCCATCATTTCATTTATATCCTAGGATCATGTGGAAATTTGGATACAAGTGTCGCATGCAGGGTAACGTTTTCTACTACTTCCCGTGTTGCACGTTTGAACCCCATAAAGGGTTGGAAAATGTTCCTAGAGTTATCGGGCAGTCGAATTATGGCCCTCGTGGCTCACATTCTTTGCCCCCAGTCATAGGGGGTTTAGTTGAGCAATAGGGGTCAAATACATGTCTTTTCTGGATTCATACTCTCTCGTCAAATCGAGAGCAGAGAATTGGTTGGTGTCCAGTCCATATTGGTTTCTGTTTATCATAGCGAAGGGGAGATGATTTTTCATGCACGATTGATTCACACTCACTTCTTGTTTGCTTTCCTATCCATGCTCTGAGGATTGAAGTTGGGCGAAAGGAAGTCAGAGTGCAGTCGCCTTGATTGCTCCCATTTACCCCCGGCGTCAAGGGGAAAAGTCGAGTCTAAGCGGCTACGTCACGCTCCATTGGTGTATGAGATAGGCCAATTAAATCCATGTAGGATGGGACCAGTTAATGGATGGTCACTCTACACCCGCTTCGTTGTCCTCAAGCGACTCGCCAGAATCAAAGAATAAGTTATATACATGCAAATAAGTTATGTCATTTATAAATACGTTTAATAGCTATGCTCCAGTCCAAGGGTAATGCAAAATGACGAATTAAGACATGCATGCATAAAAACAGGTATTGCTTTCAAAGCTTAAGTGATTGGGTTATCCAAGTGCTCGAGTTATTGCATTTTCCATTCAATGTACTTGCAATGCGGTACTCGTTATTACACTTGGACTATAGTAAGTCACACACGGGTATGTGTGTCAATTTGAAATATCACTCTCAAGGCCTCCTTTCGGTCGTTACCTTAAGTCACGTGATATGTTATTGAGTATCCCCCTCTCAAGGCCTCCTTTTGGTCGTTGCCTTAAATCGTGTGGGAAGTTTAGGATCAGGCGTCATTGTCAACCCTCTGAGTCTTTATACTCCTTCCCCTTCCATGGGGCTTATGGAGTTAGCGCGTCCCTCGAGCTTTGTTTTGTATCTGTACACGAACCTATAATGTAAATAAAAACAATGTTTCTATTAGCAGGATTATTTTGCTTAGGAACTTAGACTATAAGCTGTCTTGCTCATAATCACTAAGTTTTGTAATGTCCAGTGTTACAATACCAAGCGTCGTAGTACCAAATGTAGTAGTTCGAAGGTAAAGTGTATATGAGACGTATTCGAAGTTAATTAATAAGTCTACACCTATGCCCCCAGCATCAGTAGGGTCTGAGCTAAGTCAGTTGGACGTCCGGTCCTTAAATCTTTATACTCTTACTCCAGTCGGAAGGCGACAGAGTTGGTGTCGACGTCGTGGTTCATTATTTATACTCTCCCGATGCTAGTATGGGTTAGAGTTACGGACGTCATGAAATCATCTTTTATACTCTCCAAAAGTCAGTCCGGGTCAGAATTGTAGGTCAAGCAGCCTTCTGCTGAGGCACGCGAGTCATTTTATACTCTCTCCTTAGTCATCATGAGTTAGAGTCACGGATCGAGTGGTCGTTAGTCTTGGCGCGCCTATCACACTCATCCTTGGTTTATACCTCATTCAAAGCTCTGAGTAATAGAGTTAGTTAGGCAAGAGGTCGGGTCACACATGTCCCGACATCGTCCTTTTTCCCCCACGTCAAGGGCAAAGGTCGCCATTAGGGATGGTCAGATCACATCTCTATCGTTCATACTCATCCCATAGAAAACATGGGATAGAGTTAGAGACATTATTGGGAGAGCGGTCGGGTCACACTCACCCTCGTCCTAGTCATTTTCTTTTAACCCTACGTTAAAGGCAAAAGTTGTTAGGCGGACAGTCAAGTCTCATTCGCGGCAAATTGGATTCTACCTGTCGGGTCAAAGGCATGGGTGTTCTTCGATGAACATTCAGTTCACATTCGTCTTAGTGTCATTCTCATGTCCCCACGTCAAGGACAGAAAACCGTTGTGCGGACGGTTGGGTCATGTTCTTATCACTCTTATGCTCCTCCCATCGAATCAAGGAATGGAGCTACTGGTCAGTTGGGTGGATGTATCACACTGAAATATAACTTCGCGTGACAAATCAAAGGCTAGAAACATGGATGGATCCCCACAAAAGTACATGCATAAATAAGACACGTCCCTTACATTCGTGTTTATACTCTTGCCCCTATGTCGAAGGCATGAGTTTGAGGATGAATGGTCAAATTCAGTCCGCTCCTAGTTGTAGATGTCAGGACAAGAGTCAATGGGAGAATGGTCGAATCATGTCTACCCAAGCTTAGTATTCTCCCGATCAAAATGTAGGGAAGAGTAGGTTGACGGGAAGTGCTGCCTCCTCTCTCTTTTCGTCTATCATGTCCAGTGACTCCAAGAGATGTGCCTTGTTGGCCAAGGGTTGTAGTATGTCTTTCTGTGAGTGGAAAATTTGAGTCCTATTGGGATGACTTCTCCATCTCGGGCATTGGAGCTAGCCAGCTTAGCCAATCTTTTGGCTTTTTGGTCCTTTTCCCGTGAAATATGGGAGATACTACGACGATCAAAATCGTTCAATAACTCTTCTAGCCGCTTGAGACAGGCGGCAAGTCGTGTCCCCTTGGTTTGGTACGTCTTCCATACCTGAAATACAATAAACTATGAAACACCCCACCTCCGTTAAGGTCACTCACAAAGGGAATGCCTTAATTTTGGTGGAGGTTTATAAGTAAAAGCCACAGATAAACTCAAGACGGATATAAATACACATATTTTAAACAGCGGAAACCAAAATAGACTTTTATTTCATCAATACGTGTTCAAAACAAAACATTCCATAATTGTCTCAAAATACTTCCAACATTACAACCTCATTTCTGTCTTGATTATTAAATAGGCATAAAACATAAATAAAGTGACAAAAGTCCCCCATAGTGATATCCAAAGCCATAATCCGAGCAAAAGAGATCCAAATCATACATCTACGGTCTTGGTGCTTGTAAAGAGCCTGACTGAGCTGAGTTGTTTCCTCCCTGTGGACCTGAGGGGAGGGGGGAAACGAAAGAAAAGAAGACGGAAAGAAAATAGGGTCAGACATAAAGCCTGAGTAATCTACTAACTCTTCAGTACATGAATAAGAAAAGGGCATGATAGATATATACTGAAAATAGGAAAGTGTCACATGCTAAGGAAGTGTCGAATGTACTATCGCACCCATGCTATATCTCTGCATCTACTTGAGTTTATTCTAATTGGAACCCCGTGGTGAGGGTGAAGTGATCCCCATTCTTATTAAAAGATCGTATCCTACTCGCGTTAACATGTGTCATACGACCCCCAAGAATTGTAGATACCTATGCTGGTCCCACCATGGGGTGTATCAAGACCTATGGTGGCGGCCCCGACACAAATTCTAGAAGGCATAGGTTATACTACTGGTGTCCCCAGTGCCCTTGTTGTCTGCTCCGGAGTGTGTGCACGCCCGCACCCCGTTAGACCTACACTGTGCACCCACCGCCGTCGTTTTGACCGCTTACAATCAGCCCAGTAATCGTGCCCCACCCTGCTTAGTTTCAGGGTACTGTTGATACCTAACTAGGGATGCTGCTGAAACGGGTCCCTCATTACCAGGATTTTCTAGTCAAACACGTTAAGTGGTTAAGTGTCTGTATTTACCTAACCCCACCCATCAATGTTGAATTTGGTTAAGTGTTATAGTTGACTTAACCCTACCATCTGTCCTTAGCCTCTTAGGAGTACCTGACCACTCACATTAGACAGGTATTGCTACGGTTACTGGATATGCCGATCGGTTCCGGGCAGGTTTACACCGTAGCTCAGTCTAACCTCGAGTCATTATTGGGCTCAATGCTTAAGCACCCACATTGGATAGGTATTGTTGTGACTACTGGACGGCCGGGCGGTTCCGGGCAGGTTTACATCACAACTCAATCCAACCTCAGGTTAAGCATATCGTGTTTTCTAAATTTACATATTTTATTATTTCTCAATTATATAATGCCATATCTTTAATTCTCGGGTATAATAATACATACTGCTTAAATGTCATTGTCGTTGGCATGTGCCAAAGATGTCAACATACATTTTCAATGTTTTACACCCAATGTTGTTACCCCCGTTTGTTCGCAACATTATAACATGTGTTGGGCTCGTTACAATTCAACCCAACTTAATAAACGTGAGAAAAAGGGGAAATCAAAACATGTAATACATAAAGGTGTGTGGCGCATGAACTTGCAATTTAGCGACTCAACTAACATATAATATGGGTCATGTGAACTTGCATTCAAATCAATGTATAACTAAGTAGGTGACATATGAAATGGCATAGTTTAGGCTTATACAAACTTGTGTTTAAACATGTTTAACTTGGCATAATGTCAAACACAAAACAAGCATGATGTATATTCACCAAAAGGTCCAATTATAACATCTAATCACATAGCCTATTTCAACATGAACTTGCATAGTTTTTGAAACACTTAACATAGATCCAATTATACTTGCAAATAAACATGGAAATGATATCATAGGTTTTGGGTCATGTAGGCATAAAAGGTTTCAAGTCTAAATCATGTTTACATAAATTCTAATTTAGACTAAGGGGATATACATAGTCCATGTCATCGACATATACATAAAGGGATCAATTTCTAATTTTTGCCACAAACTTGCAAGTGCCATTGTTTTCATATACAATTGTTCAATAGGCTTGCATCAATCAATTTATGCCATAAACGTCAATACAGAAGTCATGATAGAACCATCACAATACATAGAATTTTATACAATACAATAACACAATTCTATTTTCATTTACATCGAATCACATCACAGTTTTTATTCATATTCTGAAAGGTCACTATACTTACAACGAATGCAGAATCTTGAATTCTGGATTCTGAATTCTGAAACTGAGATGCGCTCTTTTGGGTAGACTAACGTTGTGTTGATTTATTTGATTTAACTTTTATCTTCTTCTTAATTTGATTCGTCTCTTAGGCTTTTCTCTCTTGGCGGCTATGCTCAATCCCTCCCTGGCAGCGTGACGACTCCTTTCTTATTTTTTTTGTGAATTTTCAGTTGAGACTTAGGGTGTATTTATAGATTTTTAAATCGTTTTGAGCCGTCAGATGAAGACAGGAGGAATCTAGGCCATACAAAATTCAAAGAGCCAATCAAGAGGTGACACGTCAGCCCTAGTGACACACAGGGCGTCAGAAATTCGAGCCAGAGCCAGACCTAGCCAGTCAGGTCGACCAGGCAGGTCGACTGGCAGGTCGACACCCAACTGGACACTATGGTCGACCTGGCGGGGCCAGGTCGACACTGTGCTCGACCTGGGGAGGCCAGGTCGACACCATGGTCGACCTGGTCTTCTGGGCGGGAATTTTCCTGCCCAGCCCAGTTTGAACCTGAAATTCGATTTTTGAATTTTAAACTGAGCTGTTTGAATTTAAATTTTATTCTGAAACTTCCGAAGGCCATAACTCCTTCATACGGAGTCCGATTCGCGGAAACTCGGACTCTATCTCAAGCAGAATTCCGAGATGAACGCAATGGCGTAACCCATTTCCCTTAATTCTTTCATTTAGAATTAATTATACTTTAATTTGTGAAGCTTAACGTTATAGAATTTACGGGGTGTTACATTCTCCCCCCCCCCCCCTTAAAAGGATTTCGTCCCCGAAATCTTCAAGTTAGGAAGAATGTATATCCTACCATTCAACAGTCCATTTACTCAACCAACAAACACAGACATCCACTGTCCTTAAAAGACTTCTAATGTTTCATGATCATATGCATAGTGTGTGTATATGTCCTTATCTAATGAAGAAATCAGGTGGTCTACTGATTCAGTTGACCTCCTTAATGCGAATCATGTAAGTTTCATGAATCCATTATGTATGCAAAATTTTCCTACTCATAATTCTACATGACTGCACAACTTATTCATACAAATGCGACAACCATATGACAGTATATCAAGTTTCAACCATATACAAATGAGAATACATATATATGCATATGCAATATGAAGTGACTGGGCCTATCTATAACCTAGGGCGTGTGTGTATATGCATCCACGAGCAACCACTAGCAACCATTTGCAGCCATCATCCATAACATGTTTTCAAATACATGTTTGCATCCATTTGTTTTCTACCTAAGGAGTTAGGAAAAGGACCGAGGAGATATACCTAAAAAGATAGATAAAGAATAACTTAAGGAAAAAGAGAGATCAAAAATGTACCCTAAAAAAGAAGAGGGTAGGCAACGCGTATTCTATCCTCAGTTTCCCAAGTCGCGTCTTCCTCGGCGTCGCTCCACTGAACTTTAACGAGTTTGACTTTGCGGTTGCGTAGCTTTTTCACTTCAGTTCCTAAGATGCGGGTTGGAACTCTCCTCACAGTTGCTTCACGTTCCACTTCGGCTTCTTCTAGAATGTTAGGTTCCGCCACTTCCACAGACTCATGCAAACACTTCCGGAGGTGAGAAACATGAAAGACGTTGTGAACTCCGGCCAGTCTCTCGGGTAGCTCTAATCAATAGGCCATCTTCCCAACCTTCTCGATGATAGGAAACGGTCCTACAAATCTTGGTGCTAGCTTTCCTGCGGATCCAAAACGAACGACGTTCCTTAAAGGTGATACCTTAAGGAAAACCCTGTCCCCAACCTCAAACTCAAGGTCGGTCCTTCTTTTGTCGGCGTAGGACTTCTGTCTGTCTGGGGCAGTCTTCATTCTCCTACGTATCAAGTCCACTTTCTACGAAGTCTCTCGAATCATATCTGGCCCAAGTATAAGCTTATCTGTAGACTCCCACCAACAAGTTGGTGATTTGCACGGTCTTCCGTACAAGGCTTCGAAGGGCGCCATACCGATGGTAGCTTGATAGCTGTTGTTGCAGGCAAATTCTACTAAAGGAAGGTGATCCTCCCAAGTCCCGCCAAAGTCAAGAACGCAAAGTCTCAAAAGATCCTCTAAAACTCTATTCACCCTTTCCGTCTAGCCATCGGTTTGGGGGTGATAGGTCGTGCTCAAACTTAACTGTGTGCCTACAGCTTCTTGCAGACTCCGCCAAAACTCACTTGTGAAGATAGGGTCTCGGTCACTAACAATGCTGGAGGGTACCCCATGAAGTCGAACTATTTCCTTGAGATAAAGAGATGCAAGAGATGAGGCAGTCCTTTTACTTTTGATAGGTATGAAGTGGGCGCTCTTAGTAAGCCTATCCACTATTACCCAAATGCTAGTGTTGCCTCTTCTCGACCTAGGCAGTCCATCAATGAAGTCCATTGAAATGCTATCCCACTTCCACTGTGGGACGTCTAAAGGGTGAAGTAGTCCTCCAGGTTTCTTCTGTTCCGCCTTGACCCGTTGGCAGATCATGCACTTAGAAACGAAATCTGCCACGTCTTGTTTCATGCTGCTCCAAAAGAAAGTCCTTTTTATATCCTTGTACATCTTATCACCGCCACGGTGTATAGTCATCTTGGAATGATGCGCTTCCTCGAGAACCTTCTTTGTCAACTCCCTTGCTTGTGGGATGCATAACCTTCCATCTCGCCTCAGCCAACCCTTATCATCGATGGCGTATCTACTGCGGTGACTAGAAGTCTCACCCATAATAAGTTTATCAATCACATCAACAAGCTGAGGGTCTTCACGTTGTGCAGCCCCTATTGAGTCCAAGAGAGTAGGGCGTACTTCAAGAGATGCTAACAAACCCGGTACAAAATCCGAGGAGGGCCTAAAGTTAAAGCTGGCTATATACTCCAGGCTTTGCCTTTCCACAAAGAGCGGGCTTAAGGTCAGTTTCTTTTGGCTCAACGCGTCTGCTACTACGTTGCCTTTGCCGGGAGTATAGGAAATTTCAAAATCATACGAGGCAAGAAACTCCATCCATCTTTGCTGCCTCAAGTTAAGATCCTTCTGCGAGAAGAGATATTTCAACGATTTATGGTCACATTATAATTCAAACTTCTCACCTAGGAGATAATGGCGCCAGGACTTAAGCGCAAAGACGATGGCGGCTAACTCGAGATCATGCGTTGGGTAGTTCTTTTCATGAACTTTCAATTGTCTTCCACCATAAGCTACTACACTTCCTTCTTGCATTAGAACAGCGCCAAGTCCCGTTCCACATGCATCCGTGTATACTGTGAACATTTTGCTTCCATCTGGCAAAGTCAGAACTGGGGCTATTGTAAGAGCCCTTTTTAATCGTTGGAAAGCAAACTCGCAGTCCAAATCCCAAGTGAACGCCAGATGCTTCTTTGTTAGCCTTGTGAGTGGGGCTGAGATTTTCGCGAAATCCCTAATAAACTTTCGGTAAAAATCTACCAGCCCAAGAAAGCTTCGAACTTCGGTTGCATTTCTTGGTGTCTGCCAATCTTGCACTGCCACCACTTTCGCGGGGTCCACGGCCAACCCTTCTTTGGACACTATATGCCCCAGAAATCTTACCTCCTTTCTCCAAAAGTGGCACTTGGAGAATTTGGCTTTTAGCTGATGTGAACGGAGAGTTTCCATGATTTCTTTCAGATGCTGAGCATGCTCTTCCTCACTCTTTGAGAAGATTAAGATATCATCTACGAAGACAACCACAAATTTGTTGAGGAATTCTCTAAATACCCTGCTCATTAGGTCTACGAAATAAGCGGGTGCGTTTGTCAAGCCGAAAGGCGTGACAAGCCACTCGAAGAAACCAACTGGGGTTCTGAACGCCATTTTATCAATGCTATCTTCAGCTACTCTTAGCTGATGGAACCCAGTTGCCAGATCAAGTTGGGAGAAGACCGTCGCACCAACAAGCTGATCAAACAAATCGTCGATTCGAGGAAGAGGGTGCCTATATTTCTTGGTCAATTTGTTTAACTCCCTATAGTCGACACAAAGGCGAAGCGAACCATCCGCTTTGGTTGCGAATACCACTGGAGCACCCCATTCCAAAATGCTCCGTCTAATGAACCCCTTTTCGAGAAGTTCTTTAATCTGCTTATTGAGCTCCTTTCTCTCCCTTGGAGCCATGTGTCTGGCAGGTAAAGCTACAGGCTTTGCGTTATCCACAAGATATATGCGGAAGTCTATTTCACGCCTCGGAGGTAAGCCTTTCACCTCCTCAAAGACATCCGGATATTCCTGGACTACTCTAACTGATTGCAAATTCTCGTCAGAAGCATCAAGCAACTCTAGATAACTAAGCATAACAACATTCAAGGGATTACAAGAAATTTCTAGAGTGTTACCAAGCCGAGTTAAGAGTCTAACTACTCTTTTCTCACAATCAAGAATGGAACTATTATTGGATAACCAGTTCATGCCTAAGATCAAACCATATCCCGAGAAGCCCAAGACAAAGGCATTACAGCTAAACTCAACGCTGAGAATAGAGATTTTCAAACCCAAACAAACCATTGACAAGTAAGCGGAGCCCCCAATTGGATTTGAAACTACTAAGGGATCTTCTACCATACTAGTCTCTAGATGCAGAGATTCTACTAAGGCAGATGAAATAAAAGAGTGTGATGCGCCAGAGTCAAAAAGTGTATGAACTGGATGATCATAAAGATAGACTACACTTTCTACAGAAATATTACTACCTCGTTCCTGCTGAGGTGCCACTAGCGCATGAACCTGACCCCCTGAAGTGGATCCGGCTTTCTGTCCCCGCCCTTTCTTCTTTGGGCAGTCCTTAGCTTGGTGCCCAGTCTCTCCACAATGAAAGCAACCACCCATCTTCGCCTTCCTTTTTCGGCAGTCTTTTGATATATGTCCCACAATGCCACAGAAATTGCACCTTCTCTTCTTATGGGGCTTATTGTTCTTCCCTCCTTTCTTGAAGTCTGTTTTCTTTGCTTGTAGACCCTCTTTCTTATCTTCCACCTTAGTTTCTTTCTTGCCATGGTCTTTCTCGTGTAGCAACGCCATGTCCACCAAACTTTCATAAGTCGCTCCCGTGGATACATGGGTCATGGCAAGGCTGTGTAGAGGCTCATTCAAACCCTTGACGAAGCGAAGTGCCTTCTTGTGTTGGGTGTTTACTAAGTCTAGCCCAAATCTGGCCAGCTGATTAAACTAATTAACATACTCCCTGATTGTCATACTCCCCTGTTTCAAGGTTAGAAACTTCTCCATTTGCAGGCTTCTTTCAGCTTTGGAGAGGAATTTCATCTCAAACCTTGTCCTGAAGTCTTCCCATGTTTCCACCGCTCTCTGAGCATTGGTAACTTCCCACCAATAGGAAGCTTCATCCTTAAGCAACCATACCGCTAGTTGTATCTTTTGCCTGTCATCAACTCCGAAGATGACAAACAGATCCTCAGTCTCCTTTAGCCAGTTTCTTGCCCCTACAAATGATTATGTCCCATAAAAGTATTTTCCACCCATAGCCTTGAAGTCTCTAAATGTTTTTGCGAAGGCATTCCCACGAGGAGGTGGAGGAGAAGGAGGAGGAACCGCGGCCACTGGAGGAGGGATGTATGTCGGGCCCGCGCCATTGGCCCTTGCTTCTAAGTACCTCCTAAACCAGCCGGGAATCGGCACTCCTTCCGGGAGGTTAAGGTCTCCAGACATGCTGAAACAGAAAGGAAAAATTCAAAACGAAGGATAGAGAGAGATAGATAGGGCACATGGCTTTGGGGGATTTTGTCTTTTTATAAATATAACACTTTTTCTTGAAAAATGCTTCTACTCGCGTTAACATGTGTCATACAACCCCCAAGAATTGTAGATACCTATGCTGGTCCCACCATGGGGTGTATCAAGACCTATGGTGGCGGCCCCAACACAAATTCTAGAAGGCATAGGTTATACTACTGGTGTCCCCAGTGCCCTGGTTGTCTGCTCCGGAGTAGGGCTGTAAATTTTGTTCGAATGTCCGACGTCCGTTCGTGTCCGTGACCGAAATACGTCCGTCCGAGTCCGTCCGATTTTCATTTAGGACACGAATTAGGACAACAAGATTTGTACGAGAAAAAATCATGTCCGGTCCGGGCTCGTCCGAATTCGTCCGAATTATTTGAAATTCGTCGTATAGTAGAGAGAAAATCTAGTAAAATGTACAAAATGTGATATAAATAGCCATGTCCGACCGAGTCCGACTAGTCTGATCATGTTCGTGTCCGACCGATTTTATTTAGGACACGAATTAGGACAACGAAATTTGTCCGAGAAAAAATTTGGTCCGGTCCGTGTTCGGTCCGATTTTTTTTAGGACAGAAACTGAACATACCTCCGTCCGGTCCAGTCCGACCGATTTACACCCCTACTCCGGAGTGTGTGCACGCACGCACCTCGTTATAACTACACTGTGCACCCACCGCTGTCGTTTTGACCGCTTACAATCAGCCCAGTAATCGTGCCCCATCCTGCCTAGTTTCAGGGTACCGTTGATACCTAACTAGGGTTACTGCTGAAACGGGTCCCTCGTTACTAGGATTTTCTAGTCAAACACGTTAAGTGGTTAATTGTCTGTATTTACCTAACCCCACCCATCAATGTTGAATTTGGTTAAGTGTTATAGTTGACTTAACCCTACCATCTGTCCTTAGCCTCTTAGGAGCACCTGACCACTCACATTAGACAGGTATTGCTACGGTTACTGGATATGCCGGTCGGTTCCGGGCAGGTTTACACCGTAGCTCAGTCTAACCTCGGGTCATTATTGGGCTCAATGCATAACCACCCACATTGGATAGGTATTGTTGTGACTACTGGACAACCGGGCGGTTCCGGGCAGGTTTACGTCAAAACTCAATCCAACCTCGGGTTAAGAATATCGTGTTTTCTAAATTTACATATTTTATTACTTCTCAATTATATATGTAAATGCCATATCTTTAATTCTCGGGTATAATAATACATACTGCTTAAATGTCATTGTCGTTGGCATGTGCCAAAGATGTCAACATACATTTTCAATGTTTTACACCCAACGTTGTTACCCCCGTTTGTTCGCAATATTATAACATGTGTTGGGCTTGTTACAATTCAGGCCAACTTTATAAACGTGAGAAAAAGGGGAAATCAAAACATGTAATACATAAAGGTGTGTGGCGCATGAACTTGCAATTTAGCGATTCAACTAACATATAATATGGGTCATGTGAACTTGCATTCAAATCAATGTATAACTAAGTAGGTGACATATGAAATGGCATAGTTTAGGCTTATACAAACTTGTGTTTAAACATGTTTAACTTGGCATAATGCCAAACACAAAACAAGCATGATGTATATTCACCAAAAGGTCCAATTATAACATCTAATCACATAGCCTATTTCAACATGAACTTGCATAGTTTTTGAAACACAAACGATACTTAACATAGATCCAATTATACTTGCAAATAAACATGGAAATGATATCATAGGTTTTGGGTCATGTAGGCATAAAAGGTTTCAAGTCTAAATCATGTATACAAAAATTCTAATTTAGACTAAGGGGATATACATAGTCCATGTCATCGACATATACATAAAGGGATCAATTTCAAATTTTTGCCACAAACTTGCAAGTGCCATTGTTTTCATATACAATTGTTCAATAGGCTTGCATCAATCAATTTATGCCACAAACGTCAATACAGAAGTCATGATAGAACCCTCACAATACATAGAATTTTATACAACACAATAACACAATTCTATTTTCATTTACATCGAATCACATCACAGTTTTTATTCATATTCTGAAAGGTCACTATACTTACAACGAATGCAGAATCTTGAATTCTGGATTCTGAATTCTGAAACTGAGATGCGCTCCTTTGGGTAGACTAACGTTGCGTTGATTTATTTGATTTAACTTTTATCTTCTTCTTAATTTGATTCGTCTCTTAGGCTTTTCTCTCTTGACGGTTATGCTCAATCCCTCCCTAGCAGCATGACGACTCCTTTTTTTTGTGAATTTTCAGTTGAGACTTAGGGTGTATTTATAGATTTTTAAATCGTTTTGAGCCATCAGATGAAGACAGGAGGAATCTAGGCCATACAAAATTCAAAGAGCCAATCAAGAGGTGACACGTCAGCCCTAGTGACACAAAAGGCCTCAGAAATTCGAGCCAGAGCCATACCTAGCCAGCCAGGTTGACCAGGCAGGTCGACACCCAGGTCGACACTATGGTCGACCTGGGGGGGCCAGGTCGACACTGTGGTCGACCTGGGGAGGCCAGGTCTACACCATGGTCGACCCTATGGTCGACCTGGTCTTCTGGGCGGGAATTTTCCCTCCCATCCCAGTTTGAACCTGAAATTCGATTTTTGAATTTTAAACTGAGCTATTTGAATTTAAATTTTATTCTGAAACTTTCAAAGGCCATAACTCCTTCATACGAAGTCCGATTCGCGGAAACTCAGACTCTATCTCAAGCAGAATTCCGAGATGAACGCAATGGTGTAACCCATTTCCCTTAATTCTTTCATTTAGAATTGATTATACTTTAATTTGTGAAGCTTAATGTTATAGAATTCACGGGGTGTTACAAACTACGAACCACAGAAAATGTCTAATTTTGCTACGCGCAACTCCTTCGTGAGCATCAGCCCGTAGATTAGGGCTTCGCACTCGGAATCATTGTTGGTAATGGGGAAATTTAACCTCAGGGCGTAATAAATTGATCGTCCCTCAAGAGTTAATAAAACAACTCTGGAGCTAGAACGTCGATCATTACGACCCTCGTCTGTATATCACTTCCATGTGTCAAGTCTCGGTCTGACACCAGGAAGGTTGACAATGTCCACTACAATGTCATCCTCGAAAGTCGTGAATTCAGCTATGAAGTCTGCTGATGCTTGTCTTCGGATAGACTTCTGTGGTATAAAACTGAGTTCGAACTGATTTAGCTTGATGTTTCAGTTGAACAACTTCCCAGATGCCTCAAGTCGTTAAAGGACATGTCGTAGTGGTTGGTTGGAGCATACTTTGTTGAGGTGAGCCCGAAAGTAAGGACGAAGCTTTCTTGATGCGATCAATAAACTATAAGCGAGTTTCTCGATATTTGGGTAGTCACGTTCTGGTCCAGTTAACTACTTGCTCACATAATATACTGGTCGTTGAACTCGCCTTCCACACGGGTAAGTGTTAAGCTGATGGCATGTAGGGACACTCTAAGTATACGAACATATCCTCATGGTCGACTGGCTTGGACATGATAGGTGGTCTCTCTGAATGATCAAGCAAGTTCTGAAAAGCTTCGACAAAGTCAGGCGTCCAAGCGAAGTTTCGCTTCCCTCTCTTTATTAGCTCAAAAAAGGGAATGTACTTGTCTGTAGCTCTGGATATGAATCATCCCAAAGCTGCAACCGTTCCTATCAAGGTTTGCACATCTTTGATTTTCAGAGGTTCCCGAATACCAATTGATTGCTTTGATTTGATCGGGGTTGATTTCGATTCCTCGAGAGCAGACGATGAAGCCTAAGAATTTTCCTAACCCAATGCCAAAAGAGCATTTCAAAGGGTTGAGCTTCATTCCATATCTATGGAGAACATCGAACATCTCCCCCAAGTCTTGGACATGATCAGATGAACGCTTTGACCTCACCAGTACGTCATCTACATATACCTCTATACTCTTTCCGATATGATCGTGGAACATGCGATTGACCGAGCGCTGATATGTTGCTCCCACATTCTTTAATCCAAAAGGCGTAACCATATAACAATACAGCTTGAGAACCATTATGGAACTGGTATGCTCCAGATCAAGGGTATGCATCAAAATCTGGTTTTATCTTGAATATGCGTCCATGAACTAGAGGAGTTCGTATCCAAACATTAAGTCGACAAGATGGTTGATCCTAAGAAGTGGAAAGTTGTCCTTAGGGTTGGATTTATTCAAGTATGAAAAGTCAATGCACGTTAGCCTCTTCCCGTTTTCCTTCTTTACGAGCATCGGGTTCGATATCCATCTAGGGTAAGTCGCATCTGAATGAATCCATTGTCCTTCAGCCTCTCAAATTCTTCCTTCAAAGTTGTCGACCTCTCTAGGCCGAGCATACACTTTTTTTGCTTAATAGTAACAAACTTTGGGGCAACGTCTAGTTAGTGGCTTATGATGGCAAGAGGTATCCCACACAGGTCAGCACAGGTCCGCGCGAACACGTCAAGGTGTGCACGGAGAAATTCAGTCAACTCCCTCGTCCGAAGGGGGTCTAAATGGGATCCGATCTTCAATACCTTAGTCGGGTCATCGTTATCGATCAGAACTTCCACCGTTGTCTCATTAGGAGTCGTCTTTTTGCATCTCGGCTCTTTGTCTTCTCTTGGATCAACATACTTGGGCTGGCGACTGGACGGTCCTAGCTGGGATGTTTTCTTTGGTTGCTATACCGACGCCTCCTCTACAAGAGGGGGATTGTCCTGTGACGCCGCCAGCCTGTCCTTGCAAAGTGGATTGCCCATCACAAGGAGCTCGTACACAGGAGCTAGTCAGTGGACGGTCGAGCCACACCCATATGGAGACGTATCCTGACTTTGAAATGTTTTGAGCGAAGCATAATCACGCCGCACACGGGCTAAGGAGTGGATAGTTGAGTTAGATCCACTTTGAGTGATGCTTCTGTCCTTACAATGGGGATGGGTTGGTAAACGAGCGATCCTATTGTGCTTGCTGCAGTTCTACTTTAAGATTCTATGTGCGATTAAGGGACACTTGATTGGTGCCAAACTCTGGGTACCTACACCATTCACATATAAATTTGTCTGAGTTAGTCATCTCGATAACTCATGAAGCATGCAAAGGCAAGACACATAGTTAAAAATAAATTTTTAGAAGAAATAAATATAAGTATGAGCGAGAATAACATCGAATATCTACCCATTCTGCTCTGTCTTGTCTCCGGTAGGAGACGGCTGCTAAAAGTCTAGTTGATGTAGGAAATCCTTTCAAATTGTTGAGAAGCAGCAGTCCTAGGAATGATTAAACCTTAGTTAGGGTCTTGGAATGACAAAAGTGGTTTGGTGACTTTTGTGAGCGAGCAGTGAAGTCATTTCTTCTTTGAAGTATTTTTTTTTTTACCCCTACGTCAAGGGCAAAAAATAGGAGTTGGGCGGTAGGTTTATATTTTTGATATGTAGCGTATTAGCTTATCAGTGCCAAAAGAACAGTGGATCCACGTTAAGCTTCGCATCTTGCCCATCGGAAAGTGGGGTAAGGCGCAAGGAAGACAGTCTAGTTCCCTCCATCTACAGTCATGCTTTCAGTCCCATGCTGATGACAAGAGCTGACGTATGGATAATCAAACAACATAAAGGATTAAGCATTTTAGATATTTGACTTGCTTAATTTTAGGTGTAGCAAAAGTAGCTAGTCGTACTTCGGGCACAAGTATGGTCATGAATGGCTATGTTGTATCAGCTTTAAATTATTTGATGGAACCAGGAGTAATTCGGGCTTGGATTTCCAAGTTGTCCCTGCATCTGGAGCAGGAGTCGATGCACAGACGGCCAAGAAAGGGAGTCGAATTGTGAATCTTCACATTCTAATGTCAAAACGTTTAGAAGTTTCATTCATATACATCTTTCATCAAATGGAAAGCTGATTGTTGCTTTTGTAGATCCATTCGGGGTAGGGAATTCAGCAGTGAGATTCGTCGATGTCCATCCTGGGATGACCTTCAAAGGGAGAGGCAATATCAAAATGGACCGCTTCAATGTTCTATTTAGATAGTCCTCCAGATGCCTCAGGTCATTGCAGGACTCATCGCAGCGGCTGGTCGGCATATACTGTGGTTGGGTAAACCCGAATATAGCAAGTTGGCTTTGGGTTATGTTCATATGTTATGTCATAACAGGCGCTTGGATTAGAGAGCAAATGGCTGAGATATATTCGCTTTGATCTTGAGCTCTTATCTCTAAGTTGGGGGAGCATGGAGGCTGATGAGAAGTCGAAAGGTTGTCATCTTGGTGAGGGTCCATAGGCCCGATCATGACCTATGGAGGTTTAATCGGTACCTGACTCTGGGCACCTAAGTATGTTGCTTTAACACTTTTCAGGTAAAAACCAATCGTTATCCGTCTATTTGATATCAAACGATCAATGCCAAGGTCTAATGAGTTCCTGGAGTAGTGAACCATAGGATAACTATCTTCTATCATGCCAACCAAGTCATCTCTAAAGTTCGGTCTACATTATTCCATGCCAACGTAATCTTGGATTCGGTCGGTTGGATAGGTTTAAAGTTATGTAACCCAGGAGGCCGTTACTCATTCAGGAATAGCATCTACTACATTGGTAAAGTATACACGTTATCGAAGCAGCCTTTCTGATGTCATGGTTAACATGTTGAATTTGTACAGAAACTCCCTATGTTGGATAATGTTAGTCAATGGGTTATGACTCTAGGAAGGATCCCAATCGTTGTCATTTTGTTATTGATATTCTCGGACTAATCGCTAAATCTTGGTTGTTAAGTCTTAGCGAATAATGTTGGCCACAGCGTTGCGGCATCGATTCAGGTCGGTATTTTTATAGAAATATATTTTATTCTTCAAATTCTGGTCATACCGAAAAAATATTTTTTTATAGAAATGACCATGTCTCGGGTCGATGTGCAGGAGTTCAGAAATGGCTAGTGATCCGGTTCGGTATGCCTAAGAGAGTCGGTCTGCAGCTGATTGACCCGGAGTAGGTCGACCTAGAGAGTTTTAGAGGACTCGGTCGGTATATCTTGGGCTGGTGGGGTCGATGTCGACCTGAGCACTGGTCGATCCGAACTTGATTATTACTATGAAGATAGATGTTCGAACCTATTTCACCCCGATCTGAGACCTGCTTCAAGCCAAGCTGCATGCTGGTGTTTTCTCTTATGCCATGCCTTGTACTTCCTTGTTCGTCTACGTAGATCTGAGTAGCCATTGAATCGAGCAAGTCAATTACTGTTGTTGAAGATGACTGAAACTAGGATTTCATCTCGGACTTGGTGATCCAAAAGTTGAGCAAAATCCTTAAACGTTGGGAGTTGAGTTTTCTCGGTGAAAGCATCAAAGTGTTGACGCCAAAAAGCGGCACAACACCCAAAAGTCGTGTGTCGATCATGGATTATGAAGAAATAATTGAAAAAGGCAAGAAAAAGCAAGACGACGGCATTTTATAGTGGTTTAGCGTTAACGAACCTACGTCCGCTTTATAATCTCTTGACCACATATCAATTTTGAGTACAATGGTGGGTTTTTTTATGGAACCCAAATACAATGTTGTAGCCATAATAAAATGACAAGAGATTGACCAAAAGTCCATTTTCTAAAGCTATGGAGGGCTATTTATAGGTGTTGCGGTACTCGGGTTGACTAAGAAACCTGTCGCCTATCCCGAGATTGTGGAAGTGGTTGGAGAAACATTCTTTTCGTGTGAAAAGGCCCGGCCTGGCTAGATATGGATAAGTTACAGCAGATCGATTGTTCTAGGGAGCTGGAAGGGGTCTTTTAGGAGATATTTTCTCGGGTGTTGACCAGACCCAGGACAAGGTCGAACCGGGAAGGTCGAACCAGGAAGGTCGAACTGGGAAAGTCGAACTGGTAGGGCTGTAAATTTTGTTCGAATGTCCGACGTCCGTTCGTGTCCGTGACCGAAATACGTCCGTCCGAGTTCGTCCGATTTTCATTTAGGACACGAGTTAGGACAATAAGATTTGTACGAGAAAAAATCATGTCCGGTCCGGGCTCGTCCGAATTCGTCCGAATTATTTGAAATTCGTCGTATAGTAGAGAGAAAATCTAGTAAAATGTGATATAAATAGTCATGTCCGACCGAGTCCGACTAGTCTGATCGTGTCCGTGTCCGACCGATTTTATTTAGGACACGAATTAGGACAACGAAATTTGTCCGAGAAAAAATTTGGTCCGGTCCGTGTTCGGTCCGATTTTTTTTAGGACAGAAACTGAACATACCTCCGTCCGGTCTGGTCCGACCGATTTACGCCCCTACGAACTGGAGAGGTTGAACCGGGAGAGGTCGAACCGAGAAAGTCGAACCAGGAAAGTCGAACCGAGAGAGATCGAACTGAGAAAGGTCGAACAGGGAAAGTCGAACCGGGACTTGTACCCCTTCAATCTGGTGTATCTTCGTGTGGTCTGCTCTGTTCGAGCCGAGTTCGTTTGAGCCGGGGTTGACATTTGTTTTAAAAGAGGATCTCCACCGACCTGAGCTCTGGTCAAGTCAAGTGATTATGAGCTTGGTGCTATAGGGCTTGATTTAGCCTACTGGTAGTAGAGTCGGCTCTTGTCCAATCTTGCTCCGATCGAGCCGAAGTCAGTTCGGCCCGAAGATGCTGCTCTTTGTTTGGTGACGATTTGCAGAGAGGTGAAGCATATTTTGGTATGCCTATAGGGCTGTCAACAGGTCGGGTTGGGTCGGGTTCGGGCCGGGTCAAGTCTTGTTCAGCTTGAGTTCGGCTTGTGTCAACTCAACCCGTTTATTAAATGGGTCGGTTTCAGGTTGACCCATTTATAACTGTGTGAGTTTCGGGTTTGATTCGTGTAACCAATTAAGAAAAATATTTGTATAAAAAGATGAAAACATGAAAGAAGAGTGTTGTCGTCATTCACTTGTTGCAAACTAAGATGAGAATAAAAATATATAAAGTTGTTGGTGCGGGAATAAAGATGAAAACGGGAAGGAGTGAATCAGTGAAGAGGTAGAACCGCAGAAATTAGAATGATTGAATGAGTGGCAGCTTGGTAATTGGTAAATTAGGGTAAAGCGGCAAATGGATAGTGGATTGGGCTGGGTCTATGTTTTGTAGATTGTAGAGTAATAAAAATATGTTTTATATTAAACGGGTCATGACGGGTCATAAACTGGTTCACGGATCGCCAGATCAACCCGTTTATTAAACGGGTCAGAGTGGATTGACCTGAAATTGACCCTTTATAAATGGGTCGGGTCGGGTATTTTTCGTACAGGTTTCAGATCGTGTTTCGGGTCGTGTTAGAAATTGACGGCCCTTTAAATGCCTAGAGTCTTGACAGCCTTGCCAAAAGGCGGGTCAACATTACACAAATCCATTTAAAAGTAATTTTCTTTAAAGAAATGTTTTAAATTCAAGTTCAACTCGTTTTAAAGAGATTTAAAATTGAGATTTAAAACTAATTTCTTGAATGTAAAATCAAGTCCAACTTAATTATTAATTTCCAACAGCCAGTTTTGTTCATCCTTTGCCCTTTCATTTAATTACAAAATCATTGTCCAAATAAAACTCTCGAACAATATTTTCTGCAATTCTTCAGTTTCTTCAACTTTGAATGCATAAGTGTGAGAGATCATTGTATTAACCTAATAAGGGTATTATTATTGACACTCTCTTTTTGGTTAAGGGACGTCACGGTCAAAAATGAAAATTCGGTATGATCCCACAGTTTTTCGATTTTTATCATTTTCGGTGGTCCTTTTCTGACTTTCAGACCTAAACTTGACAAAACCCCGACTGAATTCCGCTGCGTTGAATTTCGCTTTCATCTCCATAAAACAAATTTATGCATAATTGATTTCATTGCATAGCACCACTGCTTTGAAACATAGTCCATCATACGTGAAACATAAATTTAATGCAAGAAAGACTAGAAAGAATATCAAACGACATCTAACATGTGCATGAAATGCATGATTATTCCATCCCACTGTTCTGGAAACCAATGGCTGCTCTTTCTTCCGGAGTTAACCATAAAGACATGCACAGATCTACAACATCGTTGCAATTACTTTGACTCTTTATGTTTTTGGGCTTTCCAAATCTTGTGATTTTGTCGAAGTTCGATTCAGTTGGCTCTTGAGAAAAATTCAACATTAGATCTTTTACAGCATTGACCCAAATTGGTCTGGCAAATTTCAAAAATTTATAAATCTCCGAAATGGGAAGGTTGATGCTACCAAGTTCAGATTCATCATGATCGCCCTTCCCATGGTAATCAGAGCCACCAATTTTTAGCAACTCGTAAGTATCAGCTAAGTCACGGAAACCTGTTGTAGATTGATTGTTGTTCCACTTTAGAATACAAGGTTAAATAATCACAAGAAGTAGCTAAGAAACTGAATTGATTCACCAAAAACAAACTGGGGTATACCATAGAATTAACTTTTAAACTTGCTATTAATTCGTTGTAAATATATAAAATTTAAAGGTAAATTTCAGTTATAGTGGTAAACATGCCATGTGGCTAAATTCAGTTTTAAATCACCAGAAGTAGCTCAGATGTTATATTATCTATTGCTTTGTGCATGTGCTTGAGAAAGAATCCTAGAAGATTGATAAAGTATAATAGCATTTTAAAAAAAAAAAAAAAAAAAAGATTTAAAAGCTGAGAAGAATGATGAAAATTCGGTGATCATTGTTTTTCATTTGATGAACTTTCCTAGTATTACCTAAAAAATATGACCCAGTGAGCGTAATTTGAGGAAACAAGTCCAATGTTGATGGCTTAATATGGTTGGCTTGATATGGATCGCAAACTGGATGTGTCCAGATTGTAACATGAGCGATTCAAGATACAAAAATTTGTTCACCAAGTTGAGTTGGCATGCCAATGATTTTCCCACTATATATTTTTTCGTTTAAAATATGCATCGCTGAAATACACCAATTTACTCAGGAACAGAAGAAAAAAATATACACTACAGTATAGAGTAAATAGAGATATCATATGGTTCCGGTTGGGATAAAAATACAACTGGATCTATATGCCATCGACATTGTTTGGGGCCTCGGGCACCCCAAGAGGGGATCGGTAACAATACTACTGCCCATCTCTATCCCTATCGAAGGAAAAGGCAGTTTCAACTGTAATAAACTCGCCTGCCTGAGATGTACACATGATCAAAATTTTCACAAGCAAGTGAAAAAACATCGAAAACATGTGAAATTCAGATACTTGTTCTTCAATGAAAGCGATGAAACATCAAACAAGAGGCACTCCCGAGTCCATGAAAATCAATTGACACTGGCTGTTTTAGAGGTGTTTATCTTGTATCAACAGTAGCTTTATGGTTCATATTTCTATAAGGGTAAGTTCAATCGGTATATGTTTTGTATAACAGTATCATCTAGACGACTTATGATATGTTAACAAGTTGCATTATTATATTTTAATATGAATTCAGAAGCAATGATCATCTTGGTTAGCATCAAAAATTTCCAATAATAAAACAATGACTGGTATTTCTCTTACCAAAACATGCGTCAAGCCATCAATCAAAACATAAAACCCTTATGAATATATTTAATAATTGTTTATCAATTATTAATCATCTAGGATCAAACGGTTACCAGAAAACTTCTTATCATTTTTATATGCCTCCATAGCATGAAGGCCAGCACTTTTAAGGCTTCGAATGACAGAAACTGGGTCTTTAAGTGACCATGGATGGGCTAAAACAGCTACACCTCCAGTACGGCAAATCAATTTCACTACTACTTCTGCATCTGGTTCTGCACCCCTGAAATAGTAATTAGAACACTTCATCATAGTATGAATAAATATCTACACTTAATTACCGTAGCCGCTCAGTTCTTAGTCATATAGGAAACAAACATCTCATACTTGATGGGAAGCATGCTTACATTGCATAAGCAGGCCCGCCATCATATAGATATTTGCTAAAGGCTTCTCTTATATTCTTGACATGACCAGCTTTAACCATAGCTCGAGCAACATGAACTCTTCCAGGAGCTACACCTTCTCCAGCTATCTTGCAAACATTTTCCCAGTTTATAGGCTTTTTCATTTCATTCAATTTTAACAGCATATTCTTTGCTCTAAGAAAACGGCCATCTCTAATACTGGACAGAACAGTGTCTAACTCGTCGTAGTTTGAAGGCCCACAGCCAGCGTAGTAAGCAAGGATATGAACAGTTTCTGAAGATCCAGGCTTGTTACTTTTCATAGAATGAATGTGTCAGATTGCAAATTGACAAGAGCTTTTTTTTTTTCTTTTGGAACTGATTTTTAGGGGGGGGAAAAAACAAGTAGATACATGTGGTATTCAGAGTTTATTTGCTTCAGGATGGTTAGCAAGTACAGCAGTGAATCAAATTTGTGGTACTATCTAATGCTTTGCCTTTTGAAGATCTAACATAAATATTTTTTTTATCTTCATGCATGGGATGCAAATTTAGTATTAAAAATGATTAGTTTGAAAGCTTTTAGTTTTAAATGATGCTAAATGGTAAAAGATATTATTGATCGCAAATCTAAACTCCATGGTTAAATGATTACCTTGAACAATATAACGCACTTATTTCAACACCAGGAATTATTTTGATGCCATATTTGTTGGCTACATTCATGGCCTCAGGGATACCAGCCATTGTATCATGGTCCGTCAAAGCAAGAACTTTCACCTGCACAGGCTTACCTATTCAGAATTTAGTTTGAATAGAACGCAACTGACAATAATATGTGTTAGTACATGATTGTTATATTAAAACAATATGCAGACTCAAAAAATATGAAAAGGAAAACACGAGCATATCCAATGTAGTATTGTCATAGTGCAGCTTTATTTTAACTCTGATATATAATTGGTTCATGTGTTTAAACAATACGTGAACAACAATACTAATTGTACATCGATTGAACAAATTGTTCAAGTCAAAGTAATCACATAAACAGGAGATGAATATAATTGCTAACCAGGACTAGGCCAATCAATCGGTTGCGCTCTAGCCTAAATCTGCCCTATTAATCCAAGTGCAAATTTACCTTTCAGCTACCCAAACCCGAACGTGGGGCTGACCCGATTATTATGAAGTGGGATATGCTTGCATTACTCTTCACCGGTGTTTGTCCCAAAACTCGATTATCAATTATTCACAGTAACAAGTATGTTTGTGTACTTTGTTTGGGTACCATTTGTTTGTCTGTAAACTTTTTCTGTACTTCTATTGTGATTTGTTTTCCAATTTGTTTATAACCTTTGTTTGTGTTTGATTTTCAGGAAAGAATTTTTTTTGTTTGAGTTGTAAAGATGGTTTCAGTATCAATACTTGGGGTCCGATATTCAAATTTTTATCTTGAGTTCAAAAGATGAATTGAAATACCCAGTGGATTCGACCCATACTTGGGTTGTGGTTGTAATAACTGGGTTTGAGAATGAGATTTCAGCTACCTGAACCGCATCTTACTCCTTGACAGATCTACATGATGCATCATGTCATGGGGTCATTATAATCAGAGCCAGCGGTAAGTTAGAAGTCAGTGGCGGTTTACTGTATTTTACAAGGGAAAAAGTATAGAATATTCAACCTAAGTAATAAGCATCTACAAAAAATGATATTTGATTATTCAATCAATAAAATATCAAACACTTGGAATGTTTACTGCAGTTCTTCATGCCCCGTTTCTTCGTGATAACAGTGATTAAGCATTACCTTATGGTTATGATTGTAAACAAACACTTCAAAATTTGATCAGAAATGATTATAATTATTACTATAGAAAGTAACTACACTGCCTTGCAGGTTATAATTTTAAGCGCTTCTCATGCCAACAATGATGCCTAATACTTATTATTTTATAAAAAGGTTTTGTATTCTTAATCAATAAGGGCATAAGTTAAGAAGAAAAATATTAAGTCATTCGATTTTGGAAAATTGATTAACGCTTTTGGTAAATGAGAAACAACTTATATTACAAATATTTGTATTTCAAAACTTCCTCTCTATTATATATTCTCTGTTTCAACTAAAAGATAAAAAAATTGCATTACCTCTTTCATTCACAAAATCTAAGAAAACCAAAATCTAAAATAATATGGGGATAAATTGTACTCATATAACTGAGTATGTGTACATCCACAGAAACTCTTTAATATAGCCTTTTGTGTACTATATTCACTTTCGTAAAACGTAGATGAAATTCTTAATTGTATGAGAATTCATGTGAGAGTAAATGTGATATTATTTTTTTCTGGTACAAACACATTCCATTTGTTTGAAAATCTCACTCCTTTGTTATCTATAACCAGTACAATAATTTTTTTTTATTTTTTTTTTTATTTTTTTTGTCTAGCAAATTGTTATAAAAGGTAATATGTAAGAACCTTTAAAAAAAACTGTAATTCAAATAAATTGAAATCTTGGTAATGCATATACAGGTAACAATAACATGTTTCTTTCATGATCTTGTAAAAAGAACGAAAATATGGATGCACGAGAGATCAAGAATAATGATACAACAGCAACAACTAAAATTAGGTTGCTAGCTAAACTAATATGGAACTTTATGTAAATACTACTTGATCATTAATAATTTTATATTTAGATGCTTGATCGTTTTTTATGCTAACGTTTTGATGTGATCTACGTTCCCTTTTGCTGTAGAGCTTCTACCACTTAACGAAGAAGTCGCCACAAACAAATATTAGATGATCAAGATCTATGGCTAACCAAAGCTATAGGAAAAGGATCACAAACAACGAAACACAGCTTTTGCATTAGGGATATAACTGCCAGATTCAGTGTTTGGGCCATAATGATACTTGATGAATATTACAAATAGTGTGACACTTTTAATAGATTATATGGGATGGACATAATCGAAAACTTTAGGGAGAAATTCCAAATATGGTTTTAAGGTACAATCTGCATGATAATAAACAAGTAAATGGTTTTACAAAAGTAAACAATATTTGATGCATGCTTAACAACCAACCATTCAGAAAGCATTAATGCACTTGTTAAACGGTCTATTAATTCGGACACATGTTAAGGCCTATTTGCTAGGCATTTAAGTTGATAGTTATGGTTATCAAGGATCATATCAAGGTTCAAAATTTCAGTTTTAAGTATCGTTCCGATCAGATGAAATTTTCAAAATTTTGATTTCGTTTCGAAAATTCCATTAATTCCGCTTCAGTTCCGGTTCCAGATTCCATCATCTTTTGAAACACTTTTCATAAATAGATTGAGAAGACACTACGAAGTTGCATTCGACATCAAAAAAAGGGGCAGTTCGATCTTTAAAATAACACTACATTCAACCCGTCCTCTTTCTTCTACAGATCAAAACTGCGTTCTCCAAATCAAGATCAAAGCCACACTCTTCAAATCAAAATTGAAGACCTCGAATCAAAGCATGATCGTTTTCTTCTTTAATTCGGATTTTCTTCAACAATTAACTCAAATCTAATTCTTTTTGGGGGACAATCAAGCCCGGAACGGAATTATTACTGAACTCCGGCACGGTCATTGTCGGAACAGGAGCAAAATGGCCGAGATTCTGACATGCCGGCTGAAACTTCAAACCATGGATTGTATATTGGATTTATTGATTTATACATGGATCGATTGTATCATAGGTTAATCCTGTGATAGAGCCCATGAAGCACACATAAACAGGTGATGCAATGTTGGATAAATGCAATATTTCAACCTTAAGAATGGCGTCACCATTAGAAGAGTAAACTCATCATCGTTTAAGTTTAGAATGTTCCAATGCAATTTAGGAAAAGCATGTCAGTATCTAATTTTCAAATTTTGGTTTTATTTTTTCAATTTTTTTTTTCATCATGAAAAGTTTTAAGATATCAAGTGCTCGAAAGCATAATGTATTTTGGGTAAACAAGGTAGCCCGGTGCAGCTGCTTGCAATTTGAAATTTGGGGTATGCTTTATTGACATATATTGAGTGTGCTTTATCATGAAGATTGTTTTGAAATTTCCTTGTGATTTTTATGGCATCCCGATAACACGTACAGAAAAGAAGAACATGATACATTTCATGGTAATAGTACACATCTAAAATGGAAATAACAGTAAACAATGACAATTCAAATAGTTATGGTGACGTTGTCCATTGTTCTCCAACTTCAAAAGTAAAAGCCTAAGTAAAAGCAGACGAAGAACCAGAAGATATTGGTTCAAATCCAGTATTTTGTTTGAACTACTATGTATATAAGTGGATGATGCAAATGGATCACCGCGAAGCAATTTTTACAGCGAAGTTTACATGAAAAGTGTGAGTTTGACTTGGCTGCCACTGCCGCTACTACTATTACTATTATTATCCACGTAGACTACATCCTATGCAATTTGGGTAAACTGAACTTTCTCCGTATATTATCATTATACAATTTATATATGCCTACGAAGATGGTTAACATAATGTGGTTATGATGTTGTGTAAATGTGGACGATGTCAACATTCAGGAGAAGTTTCAAGTTTCTGTCTGCATAAGGTAAAGGTACTCATAGTCTGGGCTGCTTCTAGGAGTTATGATACCAAAAGCTGGTTGTAATTCAAGATCCTATTACAACTAATTATATTAATAAAATTAAAGCATCAAAGTAGTTTGTATATGATATAGATAAACAAATGGAGTAACAAAAAGAAACAACGGTCTAATTAATAACACTTGAAGTTGTACAACAGTGTTCCAAACAAAATTTATTAGCAACCAATTTGTATTACAGATATTAATAAGTAAATTTTAAAGCAAGGAAGGTTATTTACTACAAATTTTAGCATTAAGATCATATTATCATTCTAGAAACAAAAATTCATAACATAATGTTAAAAAATTAAAGATAAAAGAGACTACCTTCTTATGCAAAATTTTGACTTTTGAATCTGATAAGATGCTCTTATCTTTTCTTCCAATTTTTTCAATGGAAGTAGATGTTAAAAATTGTGAACTTGTGGGATTTCTTAAAGTCGTGATTTTTAAACTTAGGAACTAAATGAGTTGATGCTCATCTATCCTGTAGTGAAATGGGCTGAAACCATGATTTCGGTGGCGTTACCCAAAGGGGCATCCTTGGCCATAGTCATTCATTAACTAGTAGATTATGAAGACTAATGGAGCAAGCATTATTGTGCTAAGCTTATAATAATGAAGACTAATGGAGCCAGCATTATGCTATTTGCCAACATGTTTTATCTTTTCTGTTTTGTTTCGAATTCGAACATAGGCACTAGCTCATGACATTTGTGTTTGGTCAATGTTGATAATTTATGTACTATCATGCGTGATTGTTTTTATTGAAGAGCCTTTTATTATGTTACCGAGCTTTTTTTTTTTTTTTTTTTTCATAAACTACCTGCATCGTCGGGTTGTTAAGCAGCCAATGCAAGTTGAAGAGAGAAACACTGTAGTTTAAAGTACAGTTAGGGTGCATCCGCGGACATTGATTGACCAGTTTCAGTTTTTGAAGAGCCCGACGTGTTGAAAATTGAAGCTGACCAATCAGGCCAAATGCACTGTTTAGCTGAAGCAGTGAGAAATGAAGCACTGGGACATAACACATCAGACGCATCAAGTCCCAATGGTTCAACCCCAAATGGTTATTTTCCATGCTATATAAACCCCTACCCCAACTCTCTTCTTTTTCTTCCACCAGCCCAAACCAAAAGTTCAATGTCATTTTCGCATTTTCAAGCTAAAATCAAGATTTTTTTTTTTTTTTTATAGCTATGTTAATTTCACAGTTCTACACAAAATGTATTTTCCATAGATTTGTTTTGAATTTCAGAATGTCGGCCGTCTAAATAGGATTCTTTTGCTAGAACCATCGTCAACTGGAATGTTGAGCGACATTTGGTCGTCAGTCGTCACTATGAGGTGCTCGTGTCGGACGAGTTGGCAACTGGCTGGTGCGAAGATTGCGACTGATTTCAACTGGCGCTTATGAACGAGACGTAGGACAGTGCAATAATGGAAGGCAAATTCGTTAACAACATTTTTGCATCACCTCCAGTCTACATTTTGCATCACCTCTAGCCTCATTCGACATCCACATTTACTCTGATATTCTTAATGCAAATGCAAATGACCAGCTTTCCCACCATCAGACATTCAATGTCAGTTCATTGTCTCAGCAAGGGTAGTGAGATCTCCTCTGAGAGATTACGATCTAAAATCCAGCATGCTCAAACAATCTCTTCAACATTATCTCGAAATTCGGTCGTTGCTGGACAATTATGAACAACAGGAGCTTGTTATTATATTTGCACACGAAGCTACTAATTATAAGTTGGCTCGTTCAATGTTGGATAAGTTAAATGAACTTAAACATCCAGCAGTTTAGAGCAGAAATATGTGATGTACTATTTACATTCAAATGTATCTTTTTTACTTAAACAAATTGTTGTTTACTTCCATAGTGTGTGTGTGTGTTTTTTTCCCTTTTTTTTTTTTTTTTTTGGGTATTTTATACAATATTTATATCTTAATATCCATTATTTAAATTTAGTCAGAAATACTTCATTTTCCAAAAAAAAAAAAAAAAAAAAAAAAAAAAAAAAACCCCTAGAAACTGTCTAGAACAAATAAATTTATAAAAACAATCAATACTCTTTTGTTGCCCCGTTCGCAGAACAAAAAGGCATTCTCCTTTCACCAAACTTTCCATATTGGTGCACCATTCAAAACCATGCCCTTTCGCTTTCTTAAGGGTATTGAATGGACGTAAACACATCCACACAGTAACTGGTGTTAAACATGTAATTAATACTTTTAATACCAAACAATGCTACTCGGTAAGATGTAACAAACAATTGTACACAACTATAGCATTTAATCAAACGCCTACAGAGCAAAACCAATCAATCCAAAGATATGTTCTATGATAATTAAAGTACTTTCGTCAGAAACTGAGAATGCATTCTAAGGTGGAAATTAGCTGGGGGTCTCCATTCGTTATTCTAAAATCGGGTGAAATAACTGAATATTATACTGGTGGAACAGCAATTTTGCAATCCGGAACGACTCAATCAAGAAAAAATAACCAGCACAAAGAAACTCACGCCATTACGATGTGCTCGCTCTACAACAGCAGAAGGAGAGAGAAACCCATCACTGCACTTGGAATGTGAATGAAACTCAAACACAACCCTTTCAAATTTTCTTCTAATTTTGAAACTATTAGTAGTTTCGGTAGGGTAAGAAGAGGTACCCCTGAGAGCCCATTCGTTTATATACTTCGCCGCTGCTATGTCATCTGGTGCCATCTTTTTCCTGCTGCTGCCACTCTTCTTCTTTTGATTCCGCATTGTCACAAAATCTGGAGCGAAAAGTACTGCATAGCCAAAAGCGACTAAAAGAACAATCTACCGCATCCGCATGGTATTTTCCAAGGCAAATTAACCGCTATTTTGCTAAAAAAATATATGTTACTTCATTATCATTTTTTATTGCATTCTTACTTTTTTAATTATAACCAATCAAACTAAAACATTACAATTAACGATATTGATCAAATTTATGTAAAAAAATTGAAGAACTTAATGTGCTTTTAAACATGAAACTAAAATTCGAATTGCAGAAACTTCTACAAGAGCGTGCTCAAATTTAAAATCATTTAATTTAAAAGTAGGTTTCTTTGCTGAAATTAAGAATTTTTTTGTAGCATAGTAATGGTTATAATATATTCAAAAAATTGAAATTGATTTTACTAAACTTAAACTTTTTTTAGTGATAAATTTCTTATTTTTTGCAAATAAGTTTAAAGTTTTAAAAGAAGGAAGATGATGAAGAATAAAAAGGCTAATATTTTGTAAAAGAGACGGTGTATGTAAAGTGTTTTTTGATGTATGATACTTTATGGTGTATGTTAAGAAATTGTTGGTGTATGAATAGAATTAACACCTGGCATAAAAAAATATTAATACTTATTATATTTTATTGATAGCCAAAAACACAAATTTGAAAGATTTAGCAATACACAAAAATTAGGGCTACAGATGTTGCAACAACTTATTTTGGACTTTTATCTTTTTTTTTTTTAAAAAAAAAAAAATTGTATTTGAACTCGGCAAAAGCCTAAAAGTATAAAGATGGAAAAAATCATTGTTCTACTAAGTTCTTCTTCATTTTATAAAAAAACCAAAAATTCTCTTGCACATATTGCCCTTATCTGGTAGACAGTAAATATGAAAAGAAAATAAAAAATAAAAAGTAGTACTTTTATCATTAAAATTTTAATCAAAACGGAGGACGACTCAGCTTTCTGAATTTACATAGATTTTTTCTTTATTTTATTAAAAACGGGTTTGATAGTTGCTTCTTTTACGTCAAAATTTCATTTTATTTCATAAACAACAAAAAAGTCGCTCTTGGGCTATTAGTTATGGAAGTAACTTGTAAGTTATTTTGGAAGAAGAGTCAAACTATTCTTATTCACGTCCCGCTTTTCTACTAACACGCCTGCTATTTTTATCAATTTTCGAATTTTTCAAAATTACCCTAACATTTAAACCCCCAACATATCATGTTTATAAGAAATAATCATGTATACGCACTTCAAGGGAGTGATACTCTTGTAGAAATATTGTTCGGTCTCGGTCATAGCGATATTCATGTAACATCATTGTTTGTATTTGACGAAGTTTGTATGATAACCTAGTATAGATTGAGCGAAGCCTGTACCATAACCTAGCTCGGACTGAGTGGTTGATAAACAAACCAGCTGATTATGATTTAAGAAATATAAAAGCAACTTTGAAATAAATCTGGGATAAAAGAGGAAAGTGGGTGTAACAAATTATTTTAACTAAGTGGGATGGCAAGAAGGAAAGAGAGATGTGAATAGATTTATGGGAGAGCAAACTTTGTTTTATACCATATAAACCAAACGAACTAGTTTATTTCTGTCGGTTTGGTTTAATTGTAAAACTAGACACATCTAAATCGACCAGTAAAATAATTTAATTTGATTATTGGTTTAACAAAATTAACCGAATATTCATTATATCGTCAAAATTACTAATTTCTAATGATTTTTTTGTTCAGTTTAGTTGTTTAAATCATTTTTATTTGCCAAATATCTATCAAAACTACCATTAAGAAGTACAGAAAATACCACATAAGAATACTTCAATAATATATTCATGTTTTATTTTAATATATAATGATTATTTCAAATATAAAATATTTTAGTTCCATTAAATCGGATAATAAGTCGAAACAACAAAATTTAATTCGATTAGTTTGGTTTTCTTTTCGTATTTATTGGCTTTGGTTTGGTTTATCCATTTCGTTATCGGACTAACCGAACCAACTAAACGTTCAACCCTGATTATAGAACTAAATGAAGGAAATTTAAAAGGGAAATCGAGATAGATTGACAAATAATGACGACAAGGGAAGAGGCCTCTTATCTTTAAACAAACATCGAGTACTGCTACCATGGTACGTTAGTTTTACGTCATTTTGAAATACCAATTTGTTGTTCCTCCGATTTTATCACATTTGAACTTTGCCAAATTATGTGATTTATTATTATATATACAAGAACAATAAACAGATAATACGGGTACATGAAAACAATTATATTTTTCTATGTTTTTCTCAAAGTTTTTTACATTAACTTCTAGAAATTAATTAGTTTTCCTCGTAGTAAGTTTTTGTAAACTAGTCATCTCACGATAGAAGGATAAAAGAACTCGTAAACAAATACGTAGTTTACGTTATTGATTTTTTTTTAAAAAAACTAACATAGACCCTTCCAGCTAATTACCCATGTTCTTCAAAAATTCTAGTTTGGAACAAGATCTCATAATCTAAGAATTGCTCTTTGTAGTTTTTTATGTGGAACCATACTAATATAAAACACCTAAGAGCCTCCTCAAAAGAGAAAGGTCAATTAGCTATAAAACAAATATTAAATTTTACCCGACATCATCGGTCAACTATAAAACAATTATTAATTTATCCAACATTAAATGTCAGGTAAATGAACCATGTATGTGATCAAGACTGAATTTAAATAAAAAACAGTTAATCTCAGTTACACTGTTATGTGACATTATGTTGGACAATTCACTAACTGTCAAGGTCATCAAACTTACCCTAGCGGTCAGTGGTGAGCCCAAATATGGGCTCACCCACCTTCTGTTGAAGTCCGTCACCAAGCAATCGACCTTCTGTTAGGAGTGCTCTAATAAGTTAATTTCCCACACATACAATCAGACTTACAAAGATCGGTAAATTTTACATGTTCGGTTACATCCATGATTGTTTTACATGTTTGTTATTTTAAAACATACCTCCAAAAATGAACACAATGCATGTAATGACAATAGCCAAATGAAATATGCATGACTTAACATGGTACTCAATTCAATTCGTGCATACGGATACATGCATGCATACATTTATAAAGTATGCACTTATTTAATGTGGCATGTCAAACACTGGGCCTTAAACCGAGTTTATACAAAGAGGACCATACAAAAATCAATGTCAACACAAAACATATAATTAAAAAAAATCATATCTTATAAATGTATTCAAAATGAGTAGAAAGAAAAATCATATTTATAACTATTATGTTAGTAATCTAAATACATATTTCCTTATGATTTTTTTTCATTGGGCTCTTTCTTATATGCACCAAGATAACTATTTTTCATTTATTCAATAATCATACGAATATGACTATTTATAAATATAAATATTTCAAAAGTGGGAATTAGGTTAAAGGGTTTATCATTTCAAGTATAATAAGTTTTAAGAACAACACATCTACATAATAGTTTTAAGGATTATTCAAAGAAAAATGATAAATTCATTTATCTTTTTAAATTATGCAGAAAAATGAAAAATCCATCTTCCATTGTTCCCTTGTAAATGAAAATGATAAATTCGTTTAACTTTTCTATGTAAATTATCCTTAAAACTTATTTTTTAGGTTGTCCTTAAAACTTATTGTAAAAACCCGGAATTTCTGAACCAATTTAAAATTTTATTTTAGCTATTTTAATGGGTATTGGATATTTAAAATGATTTATTTTAAATAATAACGACAAAAATTTATTTAAATCGAAATTAGAACGTATAAATTTATTTTAATTATAAAACGAGCCAGAAATGGCGCGGTAGTTTGAAAATTCGATTTTAAATTTCAATTGAATGTACAGGATTCAAAATAAATCAGATTTCAGTAAAAGCAGAAACATTTGAATCTGTTTCACGATTTCTTTCTAATGAATGTGAAAAATTCATATTTCATAATATAAAGAAAGTTACGTCTAGTTTAAAATTTAATATAGTCGCTATGGAATTTATATATTTTTTAAATAATATATAGCCCTTAAAAATAGCCATTTTTCAAACGACCTCCGTTTTCGATGAAACTAATTTTGTTGGATCTAGAATATCAAATTATTGTCAAGTTTCAAATTTTATAATTTTTGGAATTAATATATGAGCGTGATAAATTTTAACATGTTTGGTAATTTCAGTTTGAATTAAATCGACTAGAAAAAGACCATTTTTCAAACGGTCTCCAAATTCGATGAAATTAGTTTTGTTAGAACCGTATCGTCAAAACATAGCTAGACTAATTTTTGGAGTCAGTATGTGGCCCCTGTAAATTAAAATGTACGTTTAAAATTCAATATATTGATTTATATTTAATTTAAAGAAAAACTATTTGAAACGGTCGAATTGGCATACAAAACATATCCCATTGTGTTCAAAATGGGGGTATTTAGCTAAGGACGACAGTCTTTAGGTTTGATTTGGAGTTCGGATATAAAATCTAAAATTTTTGGAATTAAAAGAAAATTAAGTAAATGTAAATATAGTTGGTCAGAGGTAGGCGAATTGGGATGAGACATAGGTCTCAGGTTCGAGGGCCACCTCTGCCAATTTCTAGGGGTGACTACCTAGGTAGCGTGAAGGCGTTGAAAAATCGGGGTATATCAGTACCCGTGGGGTTTACTAAGACCGACAAGCAATGACTTGAGTGAAGTCTTTGGTTCCACACGTAAATCAAAAAAGTAAATGTAAATATAAATACTGGCCAATTAGAAAATTCATAACCCTAATTTCCTTTATTCAGAAAACCCACTGTTCCATACGAGATCAAAGGCGGAAATTCTTCAATCCTTTCTCCGATTAAATCACACGATCCTCTCATTAAATTCGAACAACTTCAAAGGCAAAAATGTTCAGGTAGACGAGATCTAGCATTTTGACGGCGGTGACCAAGAGATGTGGGGTGGCGTGGCCGGAATTTGGTCAAGAACGGCGGTCAGTTCATGGTGTAATCTGGCGAGGTGGCGGCTTCGAGTGCGCCAGCGTGGAGGGCGACAGTGGAGCTTCTCAAGGCGGCCAACGTAGTGGCTCCTGATCGGGATCTCGAGCAAGGAGGAGGGCGCAGTCTTGAACCCTAGGTGGTGACGCTGGTTTGAACGAGGGAGCAGTTTTCAGATGAAACGAGGGCAACGTTTTAAAAGCATTATAAAAAGTTAATTTATTTAATTAATAACGTATTAAATTTTTTAAACTTCATAAGTCCATAATTTTTTGCTACGAACTCCAAATTGCATGAAACAAAATCCATTGCGATCGTTGAATCGAAGCTTCACAACAAAATTGACTGGGTTCAATTTGGAGCCAGTTGCAATTTGGGGCAAATTCATATCCAATTGGTATTGAAACCATCAATTAAAGACTAACGGAGTGGAAACCAATGTGAGAACTCTTTCTCACTCAACTATTTTTGTTATGTAATTATATCATAGGTTGCAGACGGGTCTTAGTAGCTCTTGACACTACTTTTGACAAACCATGATTGACTGTTTGTTTGGATTGTGATTGGGATTGATATTGTTGTATGCTGATTTTTTCTGAAAACTGAAATATATAGATTATTTATATAAATGTATATAAAATTATCATGAAAAGAAATTGGAATAAATATACATTTATAAGTTAATCGGCTTGTTTATGTACACTTATTTATCTGATATTGATTGGGACGATAAATTTTACACATCACCCAACTACACAAATAATAATCAGTATTTGTTGTTTGAAAACCCCACACGGGTATTGGGATGATATTTGACATACGCTAATCCCAATAATTAGTTGTATGTCAATCGATGGGTTGACAGGCTGTGATGAACATTATTTATTTATTTTAACACTTATACAGTTATAAATTGCATTCTGGATGATGTTTGAATGGTTAATGATTATTTATCATTATTGTTGAATACATGCAATATATGAAATCCATATAACTGAAATTATATGGTAATTGATTGAGTCGCATTCTGATTCAGATATAATGAATATTTTAAAATAAAGAATATTTTAAAATAAAGAATATTTTAAAATGATGAATATTTTAAAATAATATTCAGTGAATAATCAAAATATGATTTTGATGTCTGATTTTGGATGGACACGAAAATATTAGAATAATGAAGCCGAGTTAAGTAGATTTGCACTATTTAACTCGAACGGAATTTTCTGTCGATTTTATTCATTTTATTCATTTTAAAATGAATATCGGAAAGAATTGATTTCAAAATCTGATATTTTGAAAATATTACCATTTTAATATTATAATGATATGAAATATTCAATTTTGATTTAAAATTGAAAATGAAGTTTAAATCATTTTAAACGGATTTATAAACAGTTTATAAAATACGTTTTAAATAGAAATCGATGATATATATACATATATAATATATATAATGGCTTGAATAGAACGTGCCGCGCAACGACCATTTGTGAATTTCGACCATCTACTTCAAATGGACGTAACGGGAGATCTAACTGTCGGATTCCCCTAAAACTGGAACCGTTGGTTTCGTATCGAAAAGAGCTTTCTAATGATTATAAGAGATTTGAAATCTAATGGTTGGATTTGGAATTATATCCAAATCAATTTCGAAAAAGGTCGCTATGAATGCAGTTCGGTGGTCGATATTGGAAATTGACTGTAAGGGCCTTAATAAAATTATTAAAAATATGGAAAATTTGTGTAAAATCATAATAAATGATTTGAAAAGATTTTGGATGAAAAATTACAAGTTTGGAAAGAAAAAAATATATTTTTGTCTAAATGAACTAGTTATTAACTAGAATAGAAATCCAATGGTTTTCAAATTAATAAATTGGATTTATTTATAAAGGGTTATAATCTAACCAGAATTTTCCAACGTATGAAGTGGGAATGGATTTGAATGGAAATAATCTTTGGATTATTTTGGTATTGGATTCTGTGATTATACGGATATTGTTGAGGAATTTGGGAGATACAGATATCGTTATTCCCAATATGATATCTGTTAGTTCCAGAATTTGATATTGAATATAAGCTGAAATAATTTCTATTTAGAGCCTTGTATTTAATATCAAATTGGATTTTGGGTTTGTCGTGAATGGTGTCTTTAATAACATTGTTCTTAAACCCTGATGAGAAAAGAATAAATCTTTTAAATAAGATTTAGAGAAGTTTACTAATTAATTAATATTTAATTGGAATTGAATTGAAACTGGATTTTGGGTTTGTCGTGAATGGTGTCTTTAATAACACTGTTCTTAAACCCCGATGAGAAAAGAATAAATCTTTTAAAAAAGATTTAGAGAAGTTTAACAATTAATTAATATTTAATTGGAATTGAATTGAAATTGGATTTTGGGTTTATCGTAAATGGTGTCTTAAATAACAGTGTTCTTAAACCCTGATGAGAAAAGAATAAATCTTTTAAATAAGATTTAGAGAAGTTTACCAATTAATTAATATTTAATTAGAATTGAAATTGGATTTTGGGTTTGTCGTGAATGGTGTCTTTAATAACACTGTTCTTAAACCCTGATGAAAAAAGAATAAATCTTTTAAATAAGATTTACAGAAGTTTACCAATTAATTAATATTTAATTGGAATTGAATTGAAATTGGATTTTAGGTTTATCGTGAACAATGTTTTAAAAAACATTCATTCTTTAACCTAATTAATAGTGAAGATATGATTTGGAATATATAATCTTTTAAATAAGATTAATGGAGTTTTCCAATTTAATATATTAATTTGGAATTGAATGGAATTCGATTTGGTACTAATCGAGATGAGCTTCTATATAGGAAGACCACTACTATATATGGAATTTAAAAGGCCTTGTCGTTATTCCATTTATTTTATTTGTCTGATACAGAAATTTATATCGATTATATATTGATCTGTTTTCCGTGAAGATCCCATAGTTAAAGGAAGCTGATTTGGGTTTATTGTGAACTGTGTTTTAAATGACATTGGTTCTTTAACCCAGTTAATGATAGGATTAATTTTCCTAAAAGTTGAATAATCATAAAGTAATGATTTATGATATTAAAACCAAGTTGGAGTTTTAATGAATCTTTAATTAGATTGTAATGGGAATGGGATAATTAAATTTATCGAATTCATGAAATAATTGAGAATGGAGTACCACCAGTTTTACTCCAGACGATGGTTAAATCTTTAATTAGATTTCAACAAGAAATGGTAATTAATTTTACCAATAACAATGTGGGTGTTAGATATAGGGTACTACTAGTTTTGCTTCATGGGGTGAATAGGTTGGGATTGGGATTTAAATGACTACTTCGGTATGGTTCAATAATCCCGGCTAGTTTTATAGACCTTAATTTGGTCTAGAATTGTAGAAAGATAAAATAAAATCTTTTGAAATTGATATCCAAAGGAAGATTAAAGAATAAATTTAAAAGAATTTAACTTTGATAAAATTAATGGGAACCTTTCCCTAAAGATGAGAATATTTGAATAAAGGAATATTCTAGATTGGAATGAGGCATATGATGTGTTTTTATAGCACTTGATTATAAGATATGAGAGTTATTCGGAAAGACAGGGTTTAGCCCATTCTGAATAATTGATACGGCAACTAAATATCAAATATATGAAGACGGTGGTTGAAGACCGGAGATCTTCACATCGTTTGGATGGTTATTGATGTCTTGATTGGGACGTATACCTAAGACAAGGTAATAAGTGGTAATCGTCTAGACGTACTTGGGGATTGACTGGATATGCGAGGGTCTCTCTCCTGTATTGGACATATGGGACGAGGAATAAGGTGCCTCCGTGTGATGACCCCAAACTTCCACGAAATGAAAGTAGGAGTAATCATTTTTGGAATACAACATAAATACACTAAAACAGAACACAGATACAATATAGCAAAGGAAATTCATAGAGTAATAACATTATAGCAGCGGAAAAATATAATGTCATCAATCACAAAAAATCCACAGTCATAGAATCTAAGCTATTACAACAAGTTTGCAGAAAAGAAATAAGTTTGATGTCTAAAAAGAAAAGAAAAGATGCTATAGAAACAAAAGATAAATGTCTTCTAGCTCCAAGTCATAGGACCGGGAAACGTGTGCTTAGGAATTGCCAATCCGCTTAGCTGTATTTGCGGACCGGCCCTGCCATTTCCAAGGGTTCTCCGCGGGGAATCCTGAGGCACTAGCTAGAGTGTCTCGAATCGGTAAGGAGCTCCGCTCTAGCCTTGACTCATGATGGAAACCAAAATCCAAATACGAACCGACGAATTTGATTGTATTACTAGTACGGAGGCATAGTATATGGTACCTATGCTTCCTAAGATTAATACATTTACTTTGAAATGCTTTCATATACACTAATGATAATATTAGATGCGTATTTGCCGTATTAAGCATGTTTAATCACCATAAGGTAAAACCCTATCCTCTGGTGTGCGTTGCATTGTGTGATGGGACTTGGGTCTTATGGTGATTCCATTTTTTCCAAAAAGCATTGCGTTGTTTACGATGTACTTATTTATTTGTTATGACACTTTAAATTATGCACGGCAATCCATTAGAGTAAACCCGTTCCGCGTTAGCGGCGTGGTCTTTGGATTTGCCTTATATCTAATAGTTATTTTACTTAAGAATTCTCACACCAGTCCCACGACTGACCCATAGTTTGTTTCACCTTTTTGCAAACTTGGGTGCCCTCTTTTCCACACGGGCAGCCAAGTAGACAGGTTCATTCCTTGCTTGGAGCTTTTCTTTGAAGCTGCTTATTTTCTATCTCTTAGATTTGCTTTTGTGGAGAGGTGACGACTTGGAGCTAGAAGACATTTATCTTTTGTTTCTATGGCATCTTTTCTTTTCTTTTTAGACATCAAACTTATTTCTTTTCTGCAAACTTGTTGTAATAGCTTAGATTCTGTGACTGTGGATTTTCTGTGATTGATGACATTATATTTTTCCGCTGCTATAATGTTATTACTCTATGAATTTCCTTTGCTATATTGTATCTGTGTTCTGTTTTATTGTATTTATGTTGTATTCCAAAAATGATTACTCCTACTTTCATTTCGTGGAAGTTTGGGGTTATCACACTCCGGTTTCGTTCAGACCCAGAACAAACTGCTAAATGGATGTGTGTCTGACATTTGATTTCATTCTATATTGATTGATTTCTATTAAATATATATCTGTTTGGTGGCAGAGAATTTATTCTCTTGCTTAACACCCTTCTCTGAGACATATGAGCTTAGAGGTTATATATTGATAGGAATTATCAATGTGGCATGCTAAGATACAAATGATCAAGGCTTTTGTTGAAAAGCAGGGTCTTGTGGTTGATGATCAAAGCACGACTTTAATTAGCATAGCTTTGTGTATAGCATTGATTCGCGAGCTTCACACCCCGGTATGAACCAGAAACATGAGAGAATGGAAGAGAGGATATGCGTTTCTTTCTAGTTAGGAGTGATGTCATGGTATGGAGCCCAGACATTTTACTTATGTGGTTGTTGGGAAGCGAGGTACCTCGGATTTGAGTCCCTAGTGTCTCTTGATATTGGTAGGCATACTGACCAGATTTTATGCCCTATAGGGCAGGGAAACATACTGTTCAGGAGTAACCATAATCCAACGCGGATAGGGGGGCCGACTCTGCTTCTCCAAGGGCTCATCCGAGTTTGAGTCCTGAGGCACGGGCTAGAGTGTCTCGAATTCGGTAAGGAAGAACCCTTGCCTTGGTTCATGATGGAAATCCAATTTCCAATACGTGACTTTTCAGTTTCAGATGTAAACCTATATGGAGGCATAGTGGCATGGGATGCTCATGTCATCTATGATTGATACTTCTATATTTGAAGTTGTTTAATACACTATGCACTTATACTAATATCAAAATGATTTGTATTAAACGTACCAAACATGTT
The DNA here is from genome assembly GCA_030737875.1 of Allium sativum. Classification (NCBI taxonomy): domain Eukaryota; kingdom Viridiplantae; phylum Streptophyta; class Magnoliopsida; order Asparagales; family Amaryllidaceae; genus Allium; species Allium sativum. The sequence goes on along the minus strand of CM060913.1, from coordinate 411,520,721 downwards.
TGGTAATTATAAGGGAAAACTCTATCCTCCAGCTTGCGTTGCATTGTGTGATGGGACATGAGTCTTATAATAGCTTCATTTTCAAAAAAAGCATAGCGTTGTTATATTTTAAACTGAGGTTATGTGGAGTAAACCTGTTCTATGTTATACGGCGTGGTCCCATGATTTCCCATCTTTTAAACTAAATATTTAGAAACTGTTTTGAGTTCTCACACCAGTTCCATGACTGACTCGAATTTTATTGTTTTAACCTAAACTCTGGATGCCCATATTTCCATACGGGCAATTAGTAGTTTTGGTTTTCGCAGATATTTCTTTTCACAGGATCCTGGATTTATAGATGGAGGTATATTCGGAAAGCTTTATATCTGTATATTTCTTTTAGTTGTTGTAGTTGATGTCTTCTGCAGTAAATTATATTTATGTATATATTTTCCGCTTTTATGTAATTAAATCTCTGATATTTTCCACTTATATTATTTGAACTCTATATATTCTTGTACTTTGATGTAAATCATTGTAATAGCAATGAAATGTTCTATTGTTTATGTTTTGATGAGTCGTGTTTTCAAAGCAATCCAGGCTTTCTCGATAGGGGAAGTTTGGGTCATTTCACTTATTGTCTTGAATTAAGAAGCCTTTTAAGTGAAAACCATGTACTTCAAAATGAAATACTAATGTTATATTTAAATAAAACTTACTCGTTTTGATCTACAAATATTCTTTATAAGTATACATTCCTTATTTTCAGTATCCATCATTTTATTTAATTTCGGAAACAAACTCACTGTATAATTTGCTACAATACAAGCTTTTTTGTTATCATCGTTGTATTATAGTGCATAACTTTTTTCATTCATAACACCAAAAAAAGAGTATTGCTCAAAGTTAGTACCATTGAAAATATATCATACAACATTTATAACCATTACTAGTGCAAATGTGACAAACTGTTGTCATGAATATTGTAATGGTTGTAACCGTTACATAGTGTGTATATTGTAACATTATAACCGTTACAAAACTATGATTCTGTAACACTTATAACTGTTGGTACCGACAAAGATACTAATATTTACAATCATCATATTATTTATTTTTATCACGCTAATTACTGTTACAAAAATTAAATATGTAACAGTTATTAATGTAAAATTAACTGTTTAATACAGTACATTTTTGAATTTTCATTTTGAAAATGATATTATTTTTGGACCCACAATGCCTCCCATGGTAATAGCGACTAGGGTTTGTTTTTGCTGCCTCGTTCTTCATTTTCCTTTCCAACCATGTTTCTCTCTGCTTCTTTTCCCCGCTTTGTTATCCTCCTCTTCTCACCTAGCTTTCGTTGTGCTTGTGGTAGCGCTGTTTGAAAACCACTCCATCCCAATTATCCCTTCTCAGATCCAAATTGCAATATCATTTTTTTTCTTTGGGTTTTCCAGATCTGATGATCCTAAGTCGACATATCTAGTGCGCGATCATGGTTTCGCTAGACTTTCTGCTCGGTCAATAGATCTACCATACGAGACCGTTTTATAGCTGATGTGGATTCTTTTTTAGCTGTGTGGATGTCTTCGATGTACGGTGGTTCTATGTGTTACGTTTGATGTAGTTTGTGTCTTCTGGAAATTAGGGTCGTTTTGTAGGTGAGTTTTTGGATCTTCTCTTTTGGCTTGAGTGGTTTTGCTGGTGTAGACTGAGCGGACACATGCTTTCTTCTGGTGGCATGGCTTCCTACTCTTTGCTGGCTATGGTGATAGTTTCTCTACAATGGTTAACTGTTTTGAGTATGCTGGGCTACTTTTATTTTTCCTACTCATTCAACGTTTCTTGCCTCTGATTCCTTCCGTGAGTAGATTGTTGTTGTGTGGGAAAGTATTTTCTTATGAGTAATTGGGGTGATCTTGTGATATGCTAATGTTTTCCTATGTCCTTGGTGTATATAAGTTATTTTTTGTGGTCCTTTGTTCTAATATGGAGACTATTGGATGATATTACCTTATGTCAACTACTTCTCACTGTCACGTTTTTGATGCTTTGAAGAAAACTACTATTTTGGAGCATATCACTTCTCTTTTTTCCTTTGGGTATGAGTTATAGGATGGTTTGAGTTGCTTTATGCATGTAATGTGTAGATGTATGTTTGGTTGTTGCAAAAGCTTATGGTAATCTCTATACCTTTGTAGTGTATGTTAGAGTTTGTTATGTCATTTGTGTTTTGTTTCACACATTAGTGGGTATATGTTAATGTCAAGATAGTGTACTCCCTGCGTGGAGTTTGGTAGTGTAGTCTAGGTATTTAGCCTTACTCCTATTATATAAACTAGAATAGTTTCAGTGGACAGTCCACTCTAAAAAACGAGTATGGTAGTTAGAGAATCTTCCTAACTCCTATTTTGTAACTACATTTATTATTTGTTATAATAAAAAGTGTTACGGATCACTATAAAAATTGGTTGGCCTTGCCAAAAACTGTTTAATATAATAAATTTAATAACAGTTATAAACTTGAATATTGTAACGATAATAACCATTAGTAGACTCCTATATATATCAGGCTTATAACAGCTAATTTCTTTAAACAAATAACAATCAAAATATACTCCAACTAATTTCATAAAGCATATAACAACGAGAATATACAACATGTAATATAATAATATCCCAAAGCATATGCACCAACACATCCCAGTTTGTATCCTAAAGCAAATTTCATTTCCCCAAACATCAAAGTATTACAATTTAGCATACGACCATTCATCGTCCATAACTGTAATGACCTGTATTTTATGTATCGAAGGAGCGTAGAATAATTATATTTAAATCCCTAGTGGTTGGATCATTCTTAAATTTCAATATGATGTTCATGGGGATGTGAGACATGACCACGATTTTTGACAAAAACTTATTTGTGACCTTTATACCCTTGTGAATATATTTTTTATCTATAACTTTTGATAGAGATCGAATCAGGTGCTGAAATCGGTCTCACTATATCGGAATGATGGTTTATGATTCCATAGAGTGGTCATATTAAGGATTTGGTTCAACGAAGTTGACCGACTATTTGGGAAAAGCAGTCACAACCCGAATTCTTAAGATAAACGTTCAGAATTGCAAAATCTATGTTCTAACTCCCGGTTCAACTTCTGATTAAGTTGACAGAGCTTGGTTCGACCCAAACTAGTAGTTCCTCAGGAAGAATCACCCTTCTCCAAAACTAGATCAAGCTTCGAGGGTTTGGTCGACAGATCAAACAGGTCAACCCCAATTATACCGACCCGATTGGTATGCTACACAACAAAGGTCGATTCTCAAGGCTACTCTACCGGTCAACTCTGACCTATTCTACCTCCCTTTTTCCAAGTTTCAAGGTCCATATGTGCCTTGATTATCGAGAAGAACTACTCCCTAACAAAAGACCAGGTACCTCCGCCTGTAGTAAATATTCTGGATGGAGCGATACGTGACCGAGCCAGGATCGGATGACCGCCACATAGCACATCGATCGACCTCGATTTATGCCTATAAATAGCCCATTCTCAAAATAGAAAAGTGATCCTTTTTCCGATCTTTGATTCTAGAGTTCTTTACTAGAAATAACTGGTTCAATTGTCTTAATTATACAGGTCGATTGAACTGTACTAAAACACAAAGTTTTTGTCTATAAATCGCTTCTTTCTCTACTTTCTTTCAATAAAAGCAACTGTAACCTATGATTGACAGTATAAAAAGATATTATAAAGTGGACGTAGGCTTGGATTAAGCCGAACCACTATAAAAGTGTTGTGTGCTCCTTCTATTTATTTATTTTCTTGCATTCGGTGATTGTAATTGCGGGAACACTTTGTGATTTGTGTGTGGATTACATACACTGAGAGTTGATAGTCAAAGTGCCAACTTTTGACGTCAACACTTTGCCGCGCCAGGTAGGGTCGAACCTTCGAAAATTTCTAAGCTTGAAAGGATTTGAATAGCTATTTGCTGAAGAATCAATGGTAAAACGGAAGAAGGATGGAACGACTTCCCATGCCCAAGCCACTGCACATCAGATGCAGCAAACGCAGCAGTGAGGGCAAGCCAGGAGGCTTCCTCACACGAAGAACCATCCCTATACTTAACCAGGGATGAGATGGATGGAGTTCTATCCGAACTCAGAGCACAAACGGAACACTAAGATGAATTCCTAAAAAACAACAGAAGATGAAGAACAGTTTATTAACTTGGATGGAAGGAGGACCAAGCACAACCAAGCATCACTCCCTGCAACAAGCGAAGCTAGGACTACAGCTATGTCTCGAATCAATGAAATCCATGCCCCAGATCGGTCCGGAGAGCTATCGCAATCTTGTTCGACCCAACCCCTGGGTTGACCAATTCTCGGTTCGACTCAACTTCTGAATCGAACAATCTCTGGATCAGTGCAACCTCCGAGTCGACCAGATCCTGGTTCAGTGTAACCTCAGGCTCAACTCGACTTCTTACCATAAACTGGACGTATGCAGCCTCCGACTCAACCTTGCCAACATATCGATCCAAACATACTTGGGGGCAGTAAACCTCTGTCTCTCCAAAACTACAATGCCACATCAGCTCCTAATGCAACAGAGGGAAACACTACTATAAACCACTCTGATATCTCCCTAGGCTGGGGCAATGCCGGACCCAGAACTGGTAATGCTATCCTAGGTCGGTTTGATCTTACCGACATGGATGTAGTTCAGTCCAACGTGCACGCCGACCCGAGGAACTTAGACAATATGGAACCAACAGCCGAGGCTTAGGACCCCTTCTCCCATCACTTGTGGGCTTCACCAGGCCGACCCCGAGTGCACAAGGCATACTTCCACCATCGGCTAAGCTTCGCGCTGAAGCCACCGGTGCAGAATTCGATTCGTGGAAACGACTTCTCGGGGACGGGAATCAAATTTCCAACATCATCAAGCATTTTACTCGAGGCTCCACTTCACAGCAAAACGTCAATAACATCCAGTCCTTTCACGTGGGAAATTAGCAACTTTTGCAACCCACCAGACTTCAAGCTTCCAACTTTGGAGCCATATAATGGCAGGAAAGGTCCTACCATACATCTCATGCAATGCATGTGTCAAATGGAAGTTCTATCGGCATCAGTTATTGTCATGGCTAAGTGCTTCCCTCTTTATTTGACCGACGAGACCCTGCGCTCGTCTCTGGAAAGATTGAACATGACCGTGGCATCCGTAGATCGACCGGAGCCATCTATGATGCTCATGGCCGTCATGGCCATTATTTTGGACAGAACGGACTTCAAAATCTCCCTTCAAAGGGATTCCCCAGATACATTGGCATTCTTTACTCCTAGGCGGATAGGTTCCTCCGGCAAGACGATGCTAACATCAAGATGGATAATCTTGATGTACTTTCTATGAAGGGTGGAGGCCCATCCACTACTGTTTAAAACAAAGGAAAGGTAAAGACCCCGAAGAAGAGTGACAAAAATGTACGGTTCTAAAGAGAGCCCAAATATGACAAATACACTGAACTCAATTCCTCGCTATTAGATATATATACCTCGATGTGCGAGGAACTCATCCATTTCCTAAGCCTCTCGGGAGGGAGCCAACTCTAAAAGAGTGTGAGTTAGGAAAGCATTGCATGTTCCATGATATAGCAGGTCATGATACCGATGACTGTAGACACTTACGTGACTTTATTGAAGAACGATTAGACATAGGGAGCTACCTGAGTTGTTAAGCAATCTGCAGCATCCGCCTCGTCTCCACTACTCCCCCATGCTAGTCAAAAAGGTTCCCAAGCTCCTCGGAATGGGAAGGATCCCAAGCCAAGCAACCATGGCACTATCATTAGTTGATGTGGATAAGATTATCTTGGAATCACTGTATTTCTTACGATATAAGTGATGTACTTTTGTTGCTTTAGAATTTTTAAATTAGCTACGTCGACTCACGTACAAATGGGGGATAGGCTTTAGCCCTCGAACATACGGTGTTCTCGATGAAACATCTGCTCTACTAATAAATGGCTATGCCGATGTATGCACATAAGGGGTTAGGATTTAATCCCCATGTGTGCTTTGCATTCAATCATAAACCAATCAACATTTGTTTTGGTTCTGTAATAATTTTTGGCATCAATAAAACCTATTTCTCAGACATGGATAATGTTTTATGAATGCAAGTATCTTGTCAAGATGTTGCAAGGTTTCCAATCTAAACTAGAGCATGGATTATAATCATCCCTATACCTAAGGTATGGTTGATACCTAGACGCATACTCCACTTGTCAGGATATAACGAGCATAATTCTCTCTCTCAAAGCTGGTGAGGATTATACCCTAAGTATGGTTTATAATCACTTCTTCGGTATGGATTATACCCTGAGTATGGTTTATACTCAAAACTGACATCTAATCATGGTTTATGCTTGAAACGGTCAAACGATGTTGTCATGGTTTGACAAATTAGTTTCTCACCTTCTTGGCAGATACGAGATCATGATCAAGTCAGTTTGGTGAGACCTTGATCTTATCATATTTCTTTCGGCCTTAATACGATCCTTAACGATCGTCGGTTTTCTGGCCTTCTTATAACATGGTCCGTCGTGACCGTGGATTTCTGGCTTCCTGCTATTACTTAATACGATTCAGCACAATCATGGCAGTTTGACTTCTACTCTCACTAGGTTTCTATGGAATATGGACTTCTTAAATTATCCAGAACATTTCTCTCTTTATCAAGACAGAAATGTTCTAGGGGCAAAACTGTTGACCGGCTTTTTGGCAAAAGTCATCACAACCTGGATTCTTAAGACAAACATTCAAAATTGCAGAATCAACATTCTAACTCCCGGCTCAATTTTTGATTGGGTCGACCGAACTCGGTTCGACCCTAACCAGCCGTGCCTCAGGAAGAAGCACCCTTCTCCAAAATTGGATCAAGCTTCGAGGGTCGGGATGACTGATCGAACAGGTCGACCCCAATTATACCGACCTGATCCGTACGCTACACGACAAAGGTCAGTTCTCAAGGCTACTCTATCAGTCAACTCTGACCTATTATACCTCCTTTTCTCTAAGTTTCAAGGTCCATATATGCCTTCATTATCGAAAAGAACAATTCCCTAATAGAAGATCAGGTCCCGCCGACTTCAGCAGATATTTTGGATCGAGCAGCACATGGCCGAGCCAAGTTCGAATGACCGCCACGTAGCACATCCATCGACCTGGATTTATGCCTATAAATAGCCCATTCCCAAAAATGATCCTTTTTCTGATCTTAGACTCTGGAGTTCTTTATTATAAATAGCTAGTTTGATCATCTTAACTATATTGGTCGATCGAACCGTACTAAGACACAAGGTTTTTGTGTATAAATCACTTCTTTCTACATTTTCTTTCAATCAAAGCAACTGTAACTTGTAATCGTCTATATACATAGATTATAAAATGGACGTTGGTTATGATTAAGTCGAACCACTATAAAATTGTTGTGTGCTCCCTATATTTATTTATTTTCTTGCATTCTGTGATTGTAATTGCGATAATACTTTGTGATTTGTGTGTGGATTACGTACTTTGGGGGATGATAATCAATGCCAACTTTTTACATCAACAAGCGGTTTGGGAGGAATCATTATTTAAATTTCAATTTCAACAAGATAGACTATTTAGCTGCTAATAGGTTGATTAGTGAAGCCCTTTAGGCTAATGACCAACATCTATAAATAGAGGGGTTTGTGGAGAGGATTAGGCTTTCTCTCTTCACTCAAGCATTAGGTTAGGCAACTGTGATTCTTCGGTTCAACCTAATCCCCAATTTCTTCATCTTATTCATTCTAATTCATCATTTATAGCATATAGAGGCTAGATCATCATCAAGGAAGATTAGATCACATTAAATTGCAATAACTTTTGGGTTTTAAACGCTGTCCAAATCTGATCTCGTTGGAATTGGATCTAGAAATCGATGAGTGATAGATGTCTCTCACAAGGAAACTACAGATTATATAAGTAAATTAGGAACAAATTCATGTTTATATATGTTAAAATTCACTCTAGATATGATCATATATGTTTAATCCAGATTTAGATGTCATAGGAAAACCTAATTTAATCATGTAAACTGGATAATTATTAGATTTATCATGTTCTTACGTATATTTAGATCCAAATTATGTTAGATCCATTGTTTTATGATATCTTATGATATGTGCATGTTTTATGATCAACATTAGATGAATCACTGTTTTTTATAGAATTGAATGAATTGCTTGAATTTTTTTTTAGAATTATGTGTCGTAGATCTTAGGTTTGAAGAACAGAACAAATTGGAGGTTCAAATGATCGGTTTCAAACGAAACTTGGTGGAGGACCTCTGTAGGACGAAGGGAGGCAACACGAAAAATTTCATGTCAAATCTCTCTAATTACATGGATCGACACGAGTCCATGCTCGATGGAGCGATACCGAGCCATGTCGGTTGCTTGGATGGTGATGGTTTTTGTAGGGTGGCGTTATGGTGGTAAATCAAGGCTATGTACAAATTTTTGGGAGATTTAGATGAAATCTTGGATGGGTCGAAGGTGGATTACTATAGCGCATAAGATGGATCGATAGGAGTTTTGGCACATTTGGAATTTGGCGATGAAATTGGATCCTATAGGAAGCACTTGAGGAGGGTATCAAGGTGGTCGAGTCACTTTGCCACAAATGGCTAAGTATGAGGACTGGTACCTATCCATCAAGAAGTGAGAAGGAGGTTAGAGGCTTTGGAGCATTGACTGTGATGGATTCTAGAGGTTGCTATTGAAGTTTGGTAATGAATGGACTTCAGATGATTGATATGCAAATCATTGACGGATAACACTTCAATTATGAACTCAAGTTGGAGTGGTCGGATCTAGATTGATCTAATATTGGTCATGGGATGATGTACGATCCAGTAAGATGATATATTAACTCATGTGGGAGTTAATAGTTATTGATAATGAAATAGGTCTGAGAGGTCGCTCGAACTAAAGATATGATTGCCTAGAAGGAAGCCTCGATGGATTCGAAGTGCTAAAGAATCGTTGGTTATCGAAGGTACTAGTAGTCTCAAAGCCAAGGTATCATGGCACTACAAGAAAATTGATTTTTATTGCAATAATCAGTGGCGTTATTTTGCAAATTCAATAAATAGTGTCTTCACTCCTATTATTAACATGGCAAAAAAATTTCATCTCCCTGCCTAACAAAAATTTGTCTGCGTGGTCAAAAAAACGTGACTACCTATTTTCTATTCCTATGTCGCTCATACTTCGAAAATTTTAACCTTCGTTTCCTTTTACCCCCAAATCCCTCTACCGAAAAATTCACTTTCCCCCAAATCGCTGTCTGCCGAAGAGTTCGCACCGATTAACGTTCCATGTGTCATCGTCAACTCCGTCGTACTCCTCTCAACAACGTCGCGGAAGACGGCAAAAATATCCACTCATGGTATAGGTAAATTTAGGTATGAATTCTTTAACTCGATTTTGTGATTCTATTCAGATTGTGTACGAAATATTTGTATGCATGCTATTTTCTCATCTCCTATCTTGCTAGGGTTTGATGGTATAGCTGATTAACCCTAATTGCAATCGCTCAATGGTTTGTAGTTCTGTATTCTGTCATTTTCTCATCTCCTATCTTGCTAGGGCTCGGTTATGTTATAACTTCTTGATGTCATGTTTTATTTAGATGCTTTTCTGATAGGTTATTTTCATGTTGTACTTTTTGATGTGATGCATTTTTATTTAGTTATGGAAAGTAATGAGACATGAAAACCATTCAGAGTTTTGAATAAAAAAAATTTCCTCTCTTTTAGTGAATCTAGGATCTGTGAGATCTGGTTAATGTATAATAATACGCTGATGATATCATGTATGGTGCACATGGGTATAAGCAGTGGTGTACACAGTCACACTAATTGATACCATGTCTCATATGTGAATCTAGGATTTGTCTTGGCCTTGTTCAAATCTCCTAAAACATTTTGCAGCTAAGATATTCCTATATGGTTCTCTAATGTTTTGCTTGATTGCTGTCATCTTTAAATGGGGATGCTTATTTAGTATTTGAATGGAGATTTGTACTATTATAGCTGATAATAGTACTGGTACGCAATGTTATTAGACGTGAAAAGCGCACCAAAGCGCCATGTTTGGAGCATAAGCGCAATGTGCAAATGCGAAGCGCGCGCTTCAGTAAAGTGAAGCGCATAATATATAAAATTTTAGATAATAGTAGCGTTAGAACTTCTTTTTCTTCTCTCTTATAATTGTTCCTGGTGGATTTGTATTTGAACATATACACAGATTCGCTGAAGTAGAAGTAGGTAGTTAGTGCATCATTTATAAGATGCTTGAATGTCTTTTTGGGTAATAACTTCAACATGTAGTTATTATTTTTCTAATGACAAATAACCAAATTATACATCAAAGATTGGAAACTTATTTTCCTTCATAAGTCAATGATGGACAAAGATTGGGTTTTTTTAAACAGGTGATAAAACAATGCTTAACTTAATACATATTTTTGAGATTTAGAACATATAATCTAATATTAAAACAATTTTTTTTTATGTTTTTTACTTCTGTCATAGAACTAGTATAGATTACCGGCAAGGGGCAGTGAATTTTGTGCACGATGCAAAGAGGAACGTAAGACATGTAGAAAAAAATGTTATGCCCTTGCAGAGACTGTCCGAATCTTAGTCGCCATGATGACCAAACTATTATTGACCGTTTAATTATAAGAGGAATGGATCCTAGATACATTGATGGTGAATGGTTTAATCATGGTGAAGAGATAAATGTAGAGAAGAAAAACGTATATGATCTATTCAAGATGATTCACTATGAAGACGAAAATTTTATGAATGATGATTTTTTTGATGATGATAAAGATAATGTTGATTTTTGGAGAAAAGAGGAGGAGTTACTCAAAAACTTGGATGGTGCAGAAACTCCATTATGCCCTGGTTGCATAGATCTAACAAAATTATCTGCTATCACCGTCTTGTATAATCTTAAATGCGAGACTGACTTGTCTGATAGTGGGTTTGATAAGCTTTTAGCTGTGCAACATCTATATCTACCGACGGAAAACGTGCTTCCCAAAACCTTATATGAAGTCAAGAAATTTTTTAAAGTGTTCGACATGGGTTTTAAAAAGATACATGCATGTGAGAATGACTGCTGCCTTTTCAGAAAAGAATACAAAGATTTAGAAAATTGTCCAAAATGTGGTTCTTCGAGATGTAAGAAAAATCAAGATAGTGAAGAAGTTATACAAGGTGTTCCAGTTAAAGTATTAAGATATTTCCCAATCATTCCGAGATTTAGAAGAATGTATAGATCTCAAAAGATGGAAGAGGATTTAAGATGGCATTTTACTAATAAAAGTAGAGATGGAAAAATGCGTCATCCCGAGGATTCTATGACATGGAAAATGGTGGATGAAAAGTATAAATCTTTTTCATCGGATCCATGCAATTTTAGGCTTGGTCTTACTACAGATGGATTCAACCCATTTTTCATGTTGAGTTCGAAATATATTTGCTAGCCGGTAATGCTTGTGGCATATAATCTTTTGCATATGTTGTGTATAATGAAGGAAAATATTATGTTGACTTTACTTATTTCAGGCCTGAAGCAACCCGCGAATGATATTGATGTATATTTGGCGCCTTTGGTGGAAGACTTGCATCACTTGTGGTCTTACGGAGTTAATTAAGACGCGTTTAGCAAAACTTTATTTAAATTTAATGCAATTTTGCTATGGACAATTAATGATTTTCCTGCTTATGGAAATCTTGCTGGATGTCGAGTGAATGGGGAAAAAACTTGCCCATTATGTGGTGTCAACACCCATTCTAGTCGGTTGAATCATAGTTGAAAGTTCACCTACATGGGACATAGATGGTTTCTAATTCCTTCAGATTCACATAGGAAACAAAAGGCGTTGTTTGATAACACCATAGAGACAGATAGTGCTCCTAGATTGCTTACTGGGAGAAACATTTATGCATTGTTGAAGGATTATCCAAATGATTTTGAAAAAGGAAAAAAAGACAAAATTAATAAGAGAAAGTGTGTTTATGATGAAGAAGATGAAATTGATGATACTAACACTTCCACGAAAATGGAGATAGCAAGATGGAAAAAACGATCAATTTTCTTTGATTTGCCTTATTGGGAGGTTAGTGGTTAATATGTTTAATTTTTACTATTTTAGTATAAGAAAAACCCAATAATGCGTTATAGTTATGGTTTTCGCAGGAACTTCCATTATGTCACAATATAGTTGTGATGCATATGGAGAAGAATATTGGTGAAAACTTATTGGGCACGATGTTACATGGTAATAAATCCAAAGATCGAACCAACTATAGGAAGGATTTAGAGGATTGGAGAATTCAATGTGAGATTCATACACAACCTCATGGGAATAAAACATATCTTCCACTGGCTTCATAATTGTTGTCAAAATCTGAGAGAAAATTATTTTGCAAAAGAATGTACGATTTCAAAGGACCGGATGGCAACTGTTCAAATTTAAAAAATCGAATTTAGTTGTCGAATTGTAAAATTAGTGGATTTAAGTCACATGATCATCATGTATTAATGCAATATTTATTGCCAGTAGCATCGAGAAGATTACTGGCAAAGAAGGCAAGAAAAGCAATAATTCACTTATGTTCTTTTTTCAATAAATGATGTCAACGTGTTCTTAATAGAGAGAAGGTAGAACAAATCAATGTTGAAAATATTGAAGTTTTATGTGAGCTTGAAAAAAAATTTCCCACCATCTTTCTTTGATATAATGGTACATTCATCCATTCATCTTGGAAAATAAGCACTAATGTGTGGACTTGTTCATTTTCGTTGGATGTACCCATTCGAAAAAATATGAAGACACTCAAAGATTATGTCAGGAACTATGCACGACCAGAGGGATGTATTGCAGTATCGTATCTAGCAGCAGAGTGCATGTTGTTCTTCAATGAATTTTTGAAAAAAAACAGGACATATGGAGGAGAAAGGAGCTCGAAATGAAGAGTATGAAAGTAGTATAATACTTAAGGGACGTCCAATTTCAACATCGAAGACAATTACATTGTTGGCTAATGAGAAAGAAATGGCTCATTTAGCCGTGTTAATGAGTATGGCTGTGGTGGAACCATTTATGAAGTTCATGTTATATATTGTTTTACTTATTTTTATGTATTCGTAATAATATATGTAACTTATAATCAAATGTTCAATACTACTTTGCATTTAGAGGAATTAGAAAATTCAGACCAGTGCATGAAAAAAAATGCGACCTTACTTTGGGAAACACACTCTAAAAATTTTGCCGATTGGATTAAAAGGAAGGTTAGTTAGATTTCAAATATATTCTCATATGACTATTAATATACTATATATAAAATTTACATGCTAAATGAAATTCTATGTAGATACCTATATCCTCCAAGGATCATGAAGACATGTTGAAATGTATTGCTTATGGTCCGAAGGATGATATTTTGTATTACAAAGAATATATCATCAATGGGCAACGTTTTCATGTAAAAGATTTAGGGAGACAAACTCAGAATTGTGGGATGTCTTTTGATGCGACTACTATGTGTAGAGAAAGTACAAAAGATATGTCCCAAGTGGTTGATGTAGTCACTTATTATGGAATATTGACATATATAATTTTATTAGATTATTATTTGTTTTATATTCCAGATTTTAAGTGTCGTTGGGTGTATAAAGGAAATGGAGTAAAAGTTGATGATGACGGGTTCACTCTTGTTAATTTACATCAAGCATCATTTACATGAGACCCATACATACTCGCATCTCAAGCTAAACAAGTATTTTATTCAAGAGAGGACGATGATTCTAATTGTTATGTTGTATTGAAAGCACCATAAAAAAGTTTTACTGATTTAGAGGATCCTGATTGCATCAAATAAGATATCCAAGTGATGGAAGATGAAATAACTGAAGTGGATGATGAAGATGTTAGCTATGTGAGAGGATTGCGAGGGCATACTTGAGTAGATTATATGTCCTGCTTGAGCATCGTTGTTCATTGTAATTCTATTGATTTTCTGTAGTGTTGGTTGTTCATTTTCTTTAGTGTTGGTTGTTCATTTGCTTTAGTGTTGGTTGCTCATTGTAATCATATTGATTTTCTGTACGTTTGGTTGTTCATTGGTGTTGCACCTGAAACTATGTTATATACATTTATGTTGTACCCGAAATTTTGGCATTTCATGGCCATGCGGTCTGACCTGTTTTTCATGTTACACGTACATGCACTACTACATTGTGTTGCCTTGTCTTCCCGTTAAACCTGAGATTTGTATGGTCTAGTCTTCTTTTGCATATGCACATATTACACGCAGATGCACTAGTACACACACATGTGTATACTTTATATACATATGTCTGTATATACATATACATTGTATTGCCTTGTCTGGTCTTGCATTTGTTTACATAAAAACACATAATTTAAATTATATATTTATATTTATGACTGTATATACAATTCAGAGTTATGTATTTTGTTTCATTTGTAGGAAATGGTGTCGACATGTAATGTACGTACTCGCAACCAGATAAAGGCTGCAATTGAATCCCAAAAGAATAAGCCAGATCGGAAGCGTAAGTCAAAGCAAAAGCGTAAGATTCAATACGAAGATCAGCAAGTCAGTTCTAATAAGAAGCAAGCCATTGTTCACAATGAAGGCAAAGAACAAACTGTCTTGAATGACCAAAATGAAGAAGGTCTACACTCAGAAAATAAAGCCTGTCTTGAACAAACTGATGATGCCAAGCTAGAAATCCAAAAACAAAGTGTACTGACATCGGAAGTACTTCTCGGAAAAGAGGCAGTAGTGGTCTAGCAAAAGCAAAAAGGCTCCCGCTATGTAGTCAGGATCGAATTGAAGTTGAGTTCAATGATTTAGGTATACCGATAGGGCAAAGGTCCATATATTTATCCTCTTTTCTTAGACCGCTTGTGCGGGAGTAGGTTCCATACATTATCGATGATTGGCGGAATATAAATGATGATTTAAAAGAAGTTTTGTGGCAGTCGGTTCAGGTATGAATTAAGACTTAATTTTGGTTTCTTAATTACATGATAGAAGTCTCAGAATTCATGCGATAAATTTTAATATTCTAAAGCTATGTACTCCAGTTCGGACCGTATGCACAGGTGAATTATTTGATTTTAATATCATGTTTTCATGAACTGATTCAAGTTAGATTTAAACTGGAAGAGGAATGGCAAGAAAAAGTCATATTCGAACAAACGGGAGTACTGTGGAGGTCATCAAAAAGCAAATTGGTTCAAACTTTGCAAAAAATGGAGAATGAAGAGGAAAGACTTAAACTGAAACCAACATAAAAAAACATGAACGAATGGAGAAAGTTTGTGAAGGCGAAAACAAGTGCAGAGTTTAAGGTAAATTTAAGATAAAATTCAATACTTCAACAGCAAATCATTCCTATACTCATCTTAACATCTTTCTATATTTCCAGCAAAAAAGCGAGAAATATTCGGCCCTTAGGTACACACAACTTCCCCATATAACCTGTGACGGCCCGCCCCACACCAGACGACATTTCAATGAAAGTGCGTTGTGCCAATGTTTAACTAACACGGGACGGTCGCCAAAGAAAAGAAAGGAAGGGTATTTGAACTAACAAGGAACCTGTAGAATGTCTCACAGCGCAAGGAATAAAATATAATAATAACATACTTGACATAAAACAGGTGAGACAATGTACAAGCCAAAAACTAAACATCATAGCAGCGAAAAATCCAAATACAGCTTATGTTCCACATCATTATTATTACACTTTGAAAACTGTCTCTAAAGAAAATAAGGAAGGTACACTACTAATGCCCAAAGTAGTGACCAGCAGCGACACAGGGGGAATTTATAGCAAATAGTACGTGTAAACCTCCTGCTCGTCTCCGGACAGCTACTCATGCACAACCAGCTAACCTATCTCTAGTCTGCCCGTTTAAGAGCACCCAGAGTAATAAGAAGAGACATAAAATTCTGGGTCAGACAAAAGTCTGGTATGAGCGATAAGCAGAAAAACAGAACAATAACAGGTATACTAAACCATACCTGGACCTACAACCAAAGAGTTAGCACAACATACCGTACAATACTTTAAGGTGCCACTAACATATGGTGTAAAAGATACGGGGGTGGGATGTGCATGTCATAATGATGTCAACAATCAAGCATAGCAACCATCCCCACATCTCTCACTCAGTGCGTAAAGCATACGATATCCACCACTTTGACCACCCAATTCCTTGCTACGATCACTCTGCCCCATGGAGTCGTAACGACACCACTGCACTGATCCATAGCCATTAGTACTTGCTATGTCAACTCTGCCCCATGGAGTCATGATGGCTCCACTGCACTAGCTCATAGCCTTACTACGATCACTCTGCCCCCATGAAGTCATAACAACTTCACTGCACTGATCCATAGCCAATATCCGTCTTTTCGTGGTGAGTCAAAGCAATAGACATCGATAACCCCTTAGCACACGTCCCGCAGCAAAGCCCAACTCATAAATTAACTCTTTGATCTCATTTGGATCCTGAGTAATAGCCTCCCATTTGGACTTCCATTGCACCTCGGGTTTTGGTCAGATTGGAGTTGGTCTTCAGAAAAGTCGTCGTGTAATCGCAGCTCCAATCCGGTTCGGTTCGGCCTCCAGATGTGATTCGGTTCGGTGTTCCACTTAAGGTCGGTTCGGTAGTCTCCATCTGGTTCGGGTTGCCACCTCCCATTCATCTCGATTTGAATACTCCAGTTCCTCTTGCCTCGTCCGATCCCGTCCCCTAGCTCTAGTCCAATCCGATCCCCACGCCAAGCTTCAGCTACTTTTCTCCGATCCGATCCGCAGCCCTGTAACAACTCGTATTTTTGAATAACATGTTATAACATAAATGGAGGCAGAATTAAACTGTAAAATCTAAATCAAGGGAAACGGGCTGTGCCATTGCGTTCGCCTCGGAAAAATACGCGAAATAGAGTCCGAGTTTTCGAAAATCGGAGTCCGTATGACCAAGATATGGCCTCGCGAAGTTTCACGAAAAATTCACAAATTAAAGTATACTTAATTAAGTGAAGTGGGTTGCACAGAGAAATATATATATTGATATATATATAATTGAAAATTAAATAAATAAATATGCAAAAATGTTCAAAACAGCGAATTGGGAGACGGGAATAACCGAACCGGCCGATTTTGGAGGTCGACCCGAGCTCGCTGGGTCGACTAGGGGTTAATCCAGGGTGTTTGGCTGTCAACCCGTGGGCCGATTCGCTCAAATGCAGATTTTGCATTTGAATGGTTCTCATGGTTCAGCTTTAATCTAAAGGCCCTAGATGGTTCCTACACTTGACTTCTTCCCCAAGACATGCTTTGATGGCTTGGATTGAATCTAGGGTTAATCCTATGGCTAATATTACCCTAATCTTCTATAAAAAGGACCTAACACCTAGCCTAAATCATCATTATTCAATCCTACAACTAAACTATGTCAAATTTGTTCCTCTCATGGCCTCCACTCTCATGCTAAAATTCCTAAGTTTATTTCTATGAGAGATTTTGAGTGCATACAAGTATTTTCAAGCTTGTATGAGTATTCTTAGTTTGCATTCAAGTCAAGTTGCAACATTTCTATTTCAAAGCAAGGGTTTTTATTGATTTGGCTCAAGGGTTTTCATTTGGAGATTGCATATTTGGGTTTTTGTTGCTTGCATAAGGGCTTCGTCTTAATCTTTATAATAAATATTTATTTCTGTCTTCATAGCATTGTAAGCCCTTTTCTACTTTCTTTCTTTGAACTCTAAAGTTAAATGAATGATGCAAGTTTGGGGTTGATCATTATATGCAAGTTTGGTTGATCATTATATGCAAGTTTGGTTGATCATTATATGCAAGTTTGGTTGATCATTATATGCAAGTTTGGATGATCATTATGCAAGTTGGTTTAATCATTATGTATGACACATGTTGCTATGTTATGCAAGTTTCGGTTGATCATGTTATCATGTTATGCAAGTTAAACTTGAGGTTTTGAGCATAAAGCTCCAAGCTTTCTATTAAAGGTTGCATTTTGTCAACATGAAAGTTATCATATCCCTTATGATAACTTGCATGTGAGGCAAAATGCGAACTTCTAGCAACTTCTACATGTCATTTATCACCATGTATCACTCATATGCTAAGTTTGGTTTTATGCATGCTCTTGAAGCCTAACAATGCAATATGCAAGTATATGAACATATGTACATCTCATATGCCACCATGATAAACTTGTGGCTTCAACACCTTTTTGTCATGATTATGCCAAGTTCCCTATTTTACCCTTTATGCGTTGTTGCGATTATGTGAACGATGGGATTACGTTGGGGTTGAATAAAGTTATGACATGAACATGATTTTTATAACATAACGTGATATGTTAACTTGTAATTATGTTTTGGAAACATAATGGACATGACACTTAGAAAATATGAGTGTGGCCAACTCGAGGTTGGGTTGAGTTTGTAGCATAAATCTACCCGGACCCGCCCGGCTTAAATAGTGGCTACAAACAATAGGACCCAATGTGAGAAGTTGGTCATGTTGTGCTCGAACCCGAGGTTAGACCAAGTTGTGGTGTAAAGCTACCCGGACCCGCCCGGCTTAACTAGTAACCACAACAAAGTCTAATGTGAGAGGTTAAAGCACATTAAGTTAATGCCTCCTGATTAGGGTTAAGTCATTGTAACACCCCACTCCTGCTATGGTCACTCACTAAGGGAATGCCATAGCGTCGGTGGAGTATTTTAGTGAATATAGAACAGAAAAATTACAACAAGATAGATATAAATAGTACTTGAAATTTTAAAAAAACATCATCTCATAACAGCGGAAGTAAACATGTCTGGTTACATCATAAAACCACAATAAAAGTCAAGTACAATATCCATCAAAATAAAGAAGTACATAATCCCACTCTCTCATACAATAGCCAAGACAAAAGGAAAGATAACTGGGTAACTGGAGCTTTACATCTATCCAAGCTCCTAAAGACTGGAACAGCAATCCGATCAAGCTCCACTACTGCTAGGATCCACCGTAGGACCTGAGGGTTGGGAAAAAGATAAAAACAACGGGGTCAGACATAAGTCTGAGCGAGTCCTATAACTTTAACAATACAATCATTAAAGTAACCAGAGAAGATATAAACTTGACCTACGGTAATGTCTGGGGATGAATGGCTACACTAAGCAGCTTGGTAGACTTAGGATAGACTAAGATAACTGTAAAGACGCATCTACCCACCCAAGGATAATTACTAACTGCACCGCACCAGTCATTCCTACTTAAAGGTTGATCCCTCCCAAGGACTTAGAAAATTTCCCCAGTAGTCTCGTGTACCCCTAGCCCACTACATAGGTGCCGTCTGCCCCTATCTCCCCTAGGTGTACTTAGTAATTTTACCCAGTAGTTTCGTGTACCCCTACATAGGTGCCGTCTGCCCCTATCTTTATTAGGTGTACCCACTACTCCCCAGCGATCGGCTCCCTACCGTAGATACCCGTGCTGGTCCCACAATGGGGTGTATCATTCCCCAAAGTGGCCACCTGATAATATCAACGGTGCACGGCTTTATATCTACACGATGCAACAACGGCTTATCTACCAGCCCGGGCCCACACACGCATATGAAACCCGTTGGACTTGCGTTGCCACCGCTAACCCGTTTTGGCCTCTTATAATCAAGCCCAATATGCGTGTCCCGTCACTCGACTAGGGTCGAGCCCACAAAGATACGTTTGGGATATTGGTTGAAATGGGCCCCCAACAAGCTACCCACCTAAGCTTGTCACTTATCTAGTGTATCCCACTTAACCCTTTAATCATGTTTAATTACATGTTTCCACTTGGTTAAGTATTCTAATCGTATTTTCTATTGCCACCCAAGGCAACCCACTAGATTTCCACATGCCACCCAAGGCAACCACTAAATTTCCACATGCCACCCAAGGCACCCACTTAACCCCTCATGTCCCACTACATGCTAATATGGTTAAGTGTTTCTTAATTAATTAAGACCGTGATCTCCCATAAAGACCTCCCACATTAGACTGGCTGTTATGACCGCCTGGTTAAGCCGGTAGGGTTCGGGCAGTCTTACGTCATAACAGAGTCTAACCTCGTGTCTTTACTTTAATCACGTATTTAATTTATGGCTAAGACCTCTCACATTGGGCCAATCATTTGTAGCCGCTGGATGGCCAGTCGGTTCCGGGCAGACTTCCGCTACAAAAGGGTCCAACCTCGTGTCTTAGTTGATTAATTACACCTAATTAATCACCCCCATATTAATTATCCCTAATTAATATCAAGTTTTTCATAACATGGGTAGACCTAACTCAATAGGTAAATTCCCATGGGGTAGACCTAACTCAATAGGTAAATTCCCACTTATGTTAATTTATTTTTTTGGTATGCTTAATCATACCCAATCATACTTTTATTAACATATTTACCAACCCCATCGTTCCCCACGTAAATCGTTCTCATTTCACGACATAATAAAGGGAAAGATCCATCACAAATATCATGGGTTTAACCAAATCTTGGCATATAACTTTGTCATGGGTTAAGAGGATGTCAACTTGCATATATGAGCATATATTAACCCAACTACATTTAACCCAAACTTGCATATTATCATATACATATCTTGCATAACATGTTGAACTTGCATATAAGCATTCTCATAACTTGCATAACATGTTAAACATGCATTTAAGCATACACATAACTTGCATAAGCATTCACATACTTGCATAAGCATGCATAACTTGCATATCACATTAAACTTGCATTTAAGCATCCATATACTTGCATAAGCATCCATATACTTGCATAAGCATGCATAACTTGCATATCACATTAATCTTGCATTTAAGCATATACATAACTTGCATAAGCATTCACATACTCGCATAAGCATGCATAACTTGCATATCACATTAAACTTGCATTTAAGCATATACATAACTTGCATAAGCATTCATATACTTGCATAAGCATGCATAAACCCACTTATTAAATATGCATAAACCCACTTATTAAACATGCATAAACTCACTTGTTAAACATGCATAAACCAACTTATTGAACATGCATATCACTACAAATGATTCAAACTCACTAATCCGCATTCAAGACCTTAAGTCTCATTACACCCAATCTACTTACTTTAGCAATTGATGTTAAAGTGATAGAAACTCACCAAACCCAAGATTAGCAAACTTATGAAATGGAATTAGTTGCTAAATATGAAGATGGTGATGATTAGAGATTGATTAGAGAGTGATTAGCTTGCAACTTCCTTCATAAACTAGTGGAGGCTCTCTCAAGTTTGATTTTGGCGGCATGAGGCCATCATTACTATTTTTAGTATGGATTAGGGTAGGTTTAGGGTGTATTTATAGATTAGGTGAGTGTTTTAGGCCCTTAGATTAACCCTAGGTTAGATTAGGACCCTTAGACCTCGGAAATCTCTAGAACCCAGCCCTCCAAGCCAGCCTAAAACCCAACCTGGTGCACCCAGGTTCTCTGGACGCCGCGCCCAGGTCGACAGGCAAGTCGATAGGCAAGTCGACTCCCCAGTCGACAGGCCTGTCGACATGGGTAGGGCGGGAAGCTTCCCGCCTAACCCCCTGCTGGCTCCATTTTGAAATCTGAATTTGCATTTTTAAATCTGTTTTTAGCTTTAATTTTTCTGCAAACTTCATTGGGCCTTAACTGGGCCATACGGACTCCGATTTACAAAATTTCGGACTCTATTCTGCGTATTTTTCCGAGACGAACGCAATGACGCAGCCCGTTTCCCCCAATTCTCACATCTGAGATTATTTATCTTGCAATTAGTGAATTTTAGCATTAACCGAAATTCGGGGTGTTACATTCTCCCCTCCTTAAAGGATTTCGTCCCCGAAATCTCTAAGCTAAGGAGAATGCATATCCTATCATCCAAACAACCATCTACTCAATCCATCAAACACGGACATCCATTGTCCTTAAAACAATTTCTAATGATGTATGAGCATATGCAAAAAGTGTGTGTATATGTTCCCTATCTAATGTATGAACATATGCAAACCATGATAGTGCCATGCATCCATTATGTATGCGAGAGAACCCTATCGACACATACAATATCTACATGAGTGCACAATCATTCACCAAAATGCATCATCCATATGATAACACAATCATTATACATCCATAAATATAGCTTCCTACACACAATTTTTATGCAATATGCAATATGAAGTGATTGAGCCGATCTAGTGCCTAGAGTGTGTGTATATGCATCCACGAGCAACCACTAGCAAACACTTGCATCCACTTGCATCCATCAACCATAACATGTCTCAAACACATGTTTCAACCATAGGTTTACCCTATCTAAAGGTCAATCAGTACTAACGAGAGGATATACTAAAGATAAGATAAGTACTAGACAACGATAGAGGAGAAAGTAAAGACATACCCTCAAAAAGAAATGGGTACAATGAACGCATCTTCGCTTCCGTCTCCCAAGTTGCGTTGCTCTCATCTTCTCCCCATTGCACTTTGACTAGTTGAACCTCACTGTTTC
Organism: Allium sativum; assembly: GCA_030737875.1. Classification (NCBI taxonomy): domain Eukaryota; kingdom Viridiplantae; phylum Streptophyta; class Magnoliopsida; order Asparagales; family Amaryllidaceae; genus Allium; species Allium sativum. The sequence goes on along the minus strand of CM060913.1, from coordinate 411,497,980 downwards.
TCAACTTCCTAGTCTCTGACCCAAGGATGCAGGTAGGAGCTCGTCGAATAGTCGCATCACGCTCTACTTCCACTTCTTTAAGCAAGCTCGGCTCTACCACCTCTGCGGTCTCATGTAAGCACTTCCTCAAATGTGATACATGGAATACATCATGAACACCACTAAGTCTGTCGGGCAACTCCACCCTATATGCCATCCGTCCAATCCTTTCCTTAATAGGAAACGGCCCAACAAACCTTGGTGCTAACTTCCCAACAGATCCAAAGCGAACCACATTTCTCAACGGAGATACTTTGACAAAAACCATGTCCCCAACCTCAAACTCAAGATCCGTCCTTCTCTTGTCCGCATAAGATTTTTTCCTATCCTGCGCTGCTTTCATCCTCCTTCGAATCAAGTCAATCTTCTCAGAAGTCTCCCTAACCATATCAGGCCCAAGCAAGATCTTATCCGTAGATTCCCACCAACATGCAGGTGATCGACAAGGCCTTCCATAAAGAGCTTCGAAAGGAGCCATACCAATACTGGACTGAAAGCTGTTATTATATGCGAACTCCACCAATGGAAGATGCTCTTCCCATGTACCTCCAAAATCTAAGATACAAAGCCTCAAAAGGTCTTCTAGAACATGATTCACCCTCTCAGTCTGGCCGTCCGTCTGAGGATGATATGCGGTGCTCAGACACAATTGAGTCCCCACTGCTTCTTGCAAACTTCTCTAGAACTCGCTAGTGAAGATAGGATCTCGATCACTCACTATGCTAGAGGGTACCCCATGTAATCGAACTATCTCTCGAAGATATACAGAAGCTAGCCATGGAGCGGTCCTCTTGCTCTTCATAGGTATGAAGTGGGCGCTTTTAGTAAGTCTGTCTACCACAACCCAAATTCCCGTATTACCCTTTCTTGATCTGGGTAACCCGTCAATAAAATCCATCGAGACGCTATCCCACTTCCATTGCGGAACTTCCAATGGGTGAAGCAACCCACCTGGTTTCTTTTGCTCCGCCTTCACTTGTTGGCACACCAAGCATCGAGCGACATGCTCGGCCACATCTTCATACCGGCCCAGAAGTAAACCCTCTTCATGTCTTGGTACATCTTGTCCCCACCGGGATGAATAGTCATCCTAGAACGGTGTGCATCATCAAGAATAACCTCCCTCAAACCCTTGTCTTGCGGTACACAAAGTATACCATCCCTACGCAAGCACCCCCTATCGTCTAGGGTGTACCTACTCAAATGGCTGGACGACTCCCCCCTTATGAGCTTCTCCATCAACTCAACCAACTGTGGGTCGTCCCTCTGTGCTTCTCCAATCCGCCCCAAAAGAGTAGGTCTGACCTCCAAGGATGCTAGCAAACCGGGTACATAATCAATGGAAGGTCTGAAATCAAACATCGAGATAAATTCCAAGCTTCGTCGTTCCACGAACAATGGACTCAAGGACAACCTCTTCCTGCTCAAGGCGTCCGCCACCACGTTACCCTTGCCCGGGGTATACGCTATCTCGAAATCATAGGATGCTAAGAACTCCATCCACCTTTGCTGTCTCAGATTCAAATCCTTCTGAGAAAACAAGTACTTCAATGATTTGTGGTCAGTGAACAATTCGAATCTCTCACCAAGAAGATAATGGCGCCAAATCTTAAGCGCAAAAACAATAGCGGCCAACTCTAGATCATGGGTAGGGTAATTTTTCTCATGCACTCTCAACTGCCTTCCACCATAGGCTATCACCCTTCCCTCTTGCATTAAGACTGCGCCTAGTCCTGTCCCACAAGCATCGGTATAGACAACAAATGGCTTGCTCCCATCTGGCAACACTAAAACTGGAGCGGTGGTTAAAGCTCTCTTTAACCGTCGGAACGCATCATCACAATCTACGTCCCATGCGAAAACAAGATTCTTCTTCGTTAAGTGGGTTAATAGGGCTGATATCTTCGCGAAGTCTTTGATAAACTTCCTATAATAACCCACCAACCCCAAGAAACTTCTTACTTCGGTAGCATTCTTCGGAACCTTCCAATCCTGAATTGATACTACCTTTGCGGGATCCACTGCTATCCCTTCCTTGGAGACCACGTGCCCCAAGAACCGCACCTCCTTCCTCCAGAAGTGACATTTAGAGAATTTAGCCTTAAGGCTATGTGCTCGAAGAGTCTTCAATACCTCCCCAAGATGTAGGGCATGCTCTTCTTCACTCTTAGAAAATACTAAGATATCATCCACAAAGACCACCACGAATTTATTAAGGAACTCCCTGAACACCCTACTCATCAAATCAACAAAGTATGCAGGGGCGTTCGTCAACCCAAATGGCATCACCAGCCACTCATAGAAACCATCCGGAGTCCTAAAGGCAGTCTTGTCTATGCTATCCTCAGCCACCCTCAACTGATGAAACCCCGTGGCCAAGTCCAATTGAGAAAATACTGAAGCGCCAACCAACTGATCGAAAAGACCATCAATCCTCGGCAATGGGTGTCTATTCTTCTTTGTGAGCTTGTTGAGTTCTCTATAGTCTACACAAAGTCTGAGGGACCCATCCGCCTTTGTAGCAAATACTACTGGAGCACCCCACTCCGATATACTTCGTCTTATGAACCCCTTCTCAAGCAACTCCCCTACTTGCTTATGGAGTTCCCTCCTCTCACGAGGAGCCATGTGGCGCACTGGTAAAGATACAGGTTTAGCATTATCCACCAGATATATTTGGAAGTCAATCTCCCGCTTCGGAGGTAAGCCCTTCACCTCCTCAAACACATCCGGATATTCCCGGACCACTCTAACAGATTGCAAACTCTCGACCGAAGCGTCAAGCGATTCAAGATAACTTAGCATAACAGAGTCCATGGGATTACAAGAAATCTCGAGAGTGTTACCCAAGCGGGTCATGAGCCTAACAAATCTCCTTTCGCAATCAAGAACGGCACCATTACTGGATAACCAGTCCATGCCCAAAATCAACCCATAGCCCGTGAAGCCCAGAACAAAAGCATCACATCTAAACTCAATGCTAAGTATAGAAATCTTCAAACCCAAACATATCATGGACAAATAAGTGGAGCCCCCAATTGGGTTTGAAACAACCAAGGGATCATCTACCAGACTGGTGTCTAAGTGCAGTGACTCAACTAATGATGATGAGATAAACGAATGCGATGCGCCTGAATCAAACAATGTACGGACAGGATGATCAAATAGAAAAACCAGACTTTCAACGGAAATAGTTCTACCTCTTTCCTGAATCGGTGGAACCGCGAGAGCCTGTACTTGCCCCCTAGCCTGACCCGGTGCCATAAGGGCTTGCACCTGTCCTCCTGAGGTAGATCCCATCCTTTGCCCCTTCTTAGGGCAATCCTTCACTAAATGCCCTGCTTCGCCACAGTGGAAGCAGCCAGTCTTCTTCTTCTTGCGACAATCCTTGCTTAGGTGGCCAGGTGTCCCACAATTGAAACACTTCTTCTTCTTGCCCTTGCCACCGTTGCCTTTCCCACCTTTATTTTGCTGTTGTTGCTGAGGCCTCTTTTGATCTCCCTTTTTCTCGGGTGCCTTATTAGCATTGGGACCCTTCTCTTCTTCATACATGAGTGCCATGTCAACTAGCTTCTCAAAGGTGGCCCCCATAGGGATATGAGTCATAGCTAACCCATGCATTGGTTCATTCAAGCCTTTCACGAACCTCAAAGCCTTCTTCTCCGGTGTATTCACCATGTCTAGGCCAAACCTTGCCAATTGATTAAACTTATTGACATATTCCTTCACTGAGAGATTTCCTTGCTTTAGAGTCAAGAATCTTTCCATATACAAGTTTTCCTCCGCCCTTGAGAGAAACTTTGCCACAAACCTTTGCCTAAAATCCGCCCAAGAGTCAACGGGGCGTTCTCCATTAGTGACCTCCCACTAGAATGAGGCCTCTCCTTTCATTAACCAAGCAGCTAACTTGACTTTCTTTCCTTCTTCCATCTCAAAGATATCTATCAACTCTTCCACCTCCTTAAGCCAATCTCTAGCCTCCACAAAAGTTTCAGACCCTTGAAAAGGTTTCCCTCCCATAGCTTTAAATTCCTTGCAAGTCTTAGCAAAAGTATCCGTGCGAGGAGGAGGGGGAGGAGGAAGATCGGGTGCTACGGTTGGTGGAGGAACATTTGTTGGACCCGCAGTGGTGGCCCTAGCCTCCATCAATCTCCTATACCATACTGGTACCGTCACACCCTCCGGAAAGTTAAGATCCTCAGCCATGCTGAAACGAAAAAGGAAAGATTCAAAATGGAGAATTCGAAGGATATAGATATGGCTATTGGGGATTATGCTTTTCTTTCAAAAACTTTTTCTCTTTAAAGACATGTTTTTGAAAATATCTCTTCCAAAAATGTTTTTAGAAAAATAGTTTTCTAAAAATTTTATCTGTTCCGGTAACCTTTGCTCTGATACCACGTGTAACACCCCACTCCTGCTATGGTCACTCCCTAAGGGAATGCCATAGCGTCGGTGGAGTATTTTAGTGAATATAGAACAGAAAAATTACAACAAGACAGATATAAATAGTACTTGAAATTTAAAAAAACATCATCTCATAACAGCGGAAGTAAACATGTCTGGTTACATCATAAAACCACAATAAAAGTCAAGTACAATATCCATCAAAATAAAGAAGTACATAATCCCACTCTCTCATACAATAGCCAAGACAAAAGGAAAGATAACTGGGTAACTGGAGCTTTACATCTATCCAAGCTCCTAAAGACTGGAACAGCAATCCGATCAAGCTCCACTACTGCTAGGATCCACCGTAGGACCTGAGGGTTGGGAAAAAAATAAAAACAACGGGGTCAGACATAAGTCTGAGCAAGTCCTATAACTTTAACAATACAATCATTAAAGTAACTAGAGAAGATATAAACTTGACCTACGGTAATGTCTGGGGATGAATGGCTACACTAAGCAGCTTGGTAGACTTAGGAATGACTAAGATAACTGTAAAGACGCATCTACCCACCCAAGGATAATTACTAACTGCACCACACCAGTCATTTCTACTTAAAGGTTGATCCCTCCCAAGGACTTAGAAAATTTCCCCAGTAGTCTCGTGTACCCCTAGCCCACTACATAGGTGCCGTCTGCCCCTATCTCCCCTAGGTGTACTTAGTAATTTTACCCAGTAGTTTCGTGTACCCCTACATAGGTGTCGTCTGCCCCTATCTTTATTAGGTGTACCCACTACTCCCCAGCGATCGGCTCCCTACCGTAGATACCCGTGCTGGTCCCACAATGGGGTGTATCATTCCCCAAAGTGGCCACCTGATAATATCAACGGTGCATGGCTTTATATCTACACGATGCAACAACGGCTTATCTACCAGCCCGGGCCCACACACGCATATGAAACCCGTTGGACTTGCGTTGCCACCGCTAACCCGTTTTGGCCTCTTATAATCAAGCCCAATATGCGTGTCCCGTCACTCGACTAGGGTCGAGCCCACAAAGATACGTTTGGGATATTGGTTGAAATGGGCCCCCAACAAGCTACCCACCTAAGCTTGTCACTTATCTAGTGTATCCCACTTAACCCTTTAATCATGTTTAATTACATGTTTCCACTTGGTTAAGTATTCTAATCGTATTTTCTATTGCCACCCAAGGCAACCCACTAGATTTCCACATGCCACCCAAGGCAACTACTAAATTTCCACATGCCACCCAAGGCACCCACTTAACCCCTCATGTCCCACTACATGCTAATATGGTTAAGTGTTTCTTAATTAATTAAGACCGTGATCTCCCATAAAGACCTCCCACATTAGACTGGCTGTTATGACCGCCTGGTTAAGCCGGTAGGGTCCGGGCAGTCTTATGTCATAACAGAGTCTAACCTCGTGTCTTTACTTTAATCATGTATTTAATTTATGGCTAAGACCTCTCACATTGGGCCAATCATTTGTAGCCGCTGGATGGCCGGTCGGTTCCGGGCAGACTTCCGCTACAAAAGGGTCCAACATCGTGTCTTAGTTGATTAATTACACCTAATTAATCACCCCCATATTAATTATCCCTAATTAATATCAAGTTTTTCATAACATGGGTAGACCTAACTCAATAGGTAAATTCCCATGGGGTAGACCTAACTCAATAGGTAAATTCCCACTTATGTTAATTTATTTTTTTGGTATGCTTAATCATACCCAATCATACTTTTATTAACATATTTACCAACCCCATCGTTCCCCACGTAAATCGTTCTCATTTCACGACATAATAAAGGGAAAGATCCATCACAAATATCATGGGTTTAACCAAATCTTGGCATATAACTTTGTCATGGGTTAAGAGGATGTCAACTTGCATATATGAGCATATATTAACCCAACTACATTTAACCCAAACTTGCATATTATCATATACATATCTTGCATAACATGTTGAACTTGCATATAAGCATTCTCATAACTTGCATAACATGTTAAACATGCATTTAAGCATACACATAACTTGCATAAGCATTCACATACTTGCATAAGCATGCATAACTTGCATATCACATTAAACTTGCATTTAAGCATCCATATACTTGCATAAGCATCCATATACTTGCATAAGCATGCATAACTTGCATATCACATTAATCTTGCATTTAAGCATATACATAACTTGCATAAGCATTCACATACTCGCATAAGCATGCATAACTTGCATATCACATTAAACTTGCATTTAAGCATATACATAACTTGCATAAGCATTCATATACTTGCATAAGCATGCATAAACCCACTTATTAAATATGCATAAACCCACTTATTAAACATGCATAAACTCACTTGTTAAACATGCATAAACCAACTTATTGAACATGCATATCACTACAAATGATTCAAACTCACTAATCCGCATTCAAGACCTTAAGTCTCATTACACCCAATCTACTTACTTTAGCAATTGATGTTAAAGTGATAGAAACTCACCAAACCCAAGATTAGCAAACTTATGAAATGGAATTAGTTGCTAAATATGAAGATGGTGATGATTAGAGATTGATTAGAGAGTGATTAGCTTGCAACTTCCTTCATAAACTAGTGGAGGCTCTCTCAAGTTTGATTTTGGCGGCATGAGGCCATCATTACTATTTTTAGTATGGATTAGGGTAGGTTTAGGGTGTATTTATAGATTAGGTGAGTGTTTTAGGCCCTTAGATTAACCCTAGGTTAGATTAGGACCCTTAGACCTCGGAAATCTCTAGAACCCAGCCCTCCAAGCCAGCCTAAAACCCAACCTGGTGCACCCAGGTTCTCTGGACGCCGCGCCCAGGTCGACAGGCAAGTCGATAGGCAAGTCGACTCCCCAGTCGACAGGCCTGTCGACATGGGTAGGGCGGGAAGCTTCCCGCCTAACCCCCTGCTGGCTCCATTTTGAAATCTGAATTTGCATTTTTAAATCTGTTTTTAGCTTTAATTTTTCTGCAAACTTCATTGGGCCTTAACTGGGCCATACGGACTCCGATTTACAAAATTTCGGACTCTATTCTGCGTATTTTTCCGAGACGAACGCAATGACGCAGCCCGTTTCCCCCAATTCTCACATCTGAGATTATTTATCTTGTAATTAGTGAATTTTAGCATTAACCGAAATTCGGGGTGTTACAGTCATGGTCCACTTAATACTTAATCAATTTGGGCTGGATGGGTTAATCGAGGTTAAGTCAGGAGCCTTGGGTACTCTTAACCGATTTAATCCACGTTTGGATCGGGTTAACCACATTTAACCCGTTAAGAAACCCTAGTTGCGTGGTCCTTTTCAGTAGTAACCTTCTAGGTAGTATCATATGACCCTAGGACTAGGCTAGGGTGGGGCACGATTACTGTGCTGATTGTAAGAGACCAAAAGAGACGGCTGAATGATGCCCCGGTTGTTCAGGCAGACCATGGTCGTGCACATCAAGTCCGGAGTTGAACACGGGCAACAGTAGGTTTGGACTGTGCATCATGGTATGGTGTCAGAGGGTTACACCATAAGGCCTGATACACCCTAGGGTGGACCCTGCACAGTCAACTACATTACATGATTAAGCCGTATGACACCGACACTTGACGAGTTAGGCTTATAGGGAGCCGATCGACTAGACCGAGTAGTTGGACCTTGATTTAGGTCACCTCATGATGTTGGGCCAAGCTTGGGCTAAGGGATCAATTCTTGTTTTTACTTGACATGTTAGAATGCTAGTACACCCGTGGTGCAAAACTTAACCTTAATTATGTGATGACACCTTTATCTATCTTGTTAGTTAATCATCATGCCAGTATGTTGTTATCCTTATGTTCATCTCAGCTTCTAATGCCAGTTAACTTTACTAGTTCATAGACAAATAGTAGTAGGGCTTACCAGTCTTTTTGACTGACCTGTTTTCTTTCGCCTCTTTTCTTCCGTTTCCCCCCCTCAGGTCCTCAGGGTGGGAACATTGGAGCTTAGCTTGGATCTTTCTAGCTTGCTTTCTAGATTTGCTCATGTACGGTTTTGGACATTGAGCTAGCTATGGTTTATCACTTCACTTTGGGGATAGTACTTTTTGTATTTCAGTTTTTCAGTTTATGCTTTTGTCTAGAATTTGCTTGTTGGAAAATAATGCTCAAGTACTTTGTTGTAATATGACTATGGTTTTGAAATGCCAGTTTAATCCGCTGCTTTATTTAGTCTGTTTTTACTTATATGTTCTGTCTTGTGATATCTTCATGCATGTTTACCTCGTTTAACGCCCCTCCAAAGCTAGTGTCCTTGCAAGAGTGGCACTGGCGGAGGTGGGGTGTTACATTTGGTATCAGAGCATAAGGTTTACAAGATTTGAGCAAAAGTGTTTTTGAAACTTACCTTTTGAAAAACTATTTTCAAAACCAATTAAGTATTTTCCAAGAAAAGTCTAGTTTATTTTAAAAGGCTATTCCCCAAAAGTCATAGCACTATCCTTCGTTTCTTCGTTTTGAATCTATCTTTTTCTTCGTTTTAGTATGGCCGATCGCTTTAACATCCCGGAAGGCGTTCAAGTACCCGTCTGGTTCCGGAGATTTATGGAGGCAAGGGCGAATGAAGCCGGCCCCGCAACCATTCCTCCTCCTTCCCCCGTCGTTAACATCTCTCCTCCTCCCGTAGCTGAGGTTCCTCCTCCCCCTCAGCATACACAAGTGAATTTCGCGGAGCTTTGCAAAGACTTTAAGGCGATGGGTTGCAAGAATTTTGACGGAACGGAGACTTCTGTGGAGGCAAGAAACTGGTTAAAGGAAACTGAAGACCTCTTTGATATCTTGGATGTGGAAGATCGTAGGAAAGTTCTGTTGGCGGTATGGCTATTGAAAGGGGAAGCCGCTTATTGGTGGGTAGTCACCACCACTACTAGACCCATTGAGACTTGGGATGACTTTAGGAGAAGGTTTGGACTAAAGTTCCTATCATCGACAGAAGAGAATCTTCAGATGGAGAAGTTCCTATCTCTAAAGCAAGGGGACATGACAGTTAGGGAATACGTGGATATGTTTAATCAACTTGCTCAGTTCGGTCTAGAATTGGTAAACACAGCTCGGAAGAAGGCCCTACACTTTGCTCTAGGATTGAATGAGCCATTGCGCGGTTTGGCCATGTCTCATATACCCCTGGGGGCAACTTTCGAGAGTTTGGTGAATATGGCCCTGCTTCAAGAGGGAGATAAGAGTGGCAAGAAGGAGGTCAAGGCAAATGAGTCTCAAGGCGAGAAGGTAGATTTCGGAAAAGGAGGCAAGAACAACAATAGCAAGAACAACAAGTCAAGAGAAAGGAGGAAGTGCAACTTCTGTGGGATTACTGGGCACATAGCCAAAGACTGTAGGAAGAAGAAGAGGAAGATGGGCGAATGCTTTCACTGTGGAGAGCCTGGACATCTTAGCAAGGATTGCCCCAAGAAGCAAGGACAAGGGCAAGGACAAACTCGGCAAGTAAGACCCTCTGGAGGGCAATTGTAGGCTCTCCTCGCTCTTCCAGCTTTTGATCGAGGTAGAGTTTTTATAGAAATTCATGTTTACATTTCTGATTTTCCTGTTCGCACCTTATTTGATTCTGGCGCATCGCATAGTTTTATCTCTTCTGGTATTGTTGAAAGTTTGCACCTAAGTACTAGCTTAGTTGAGGATCCCGTTTGTGTTTCAAATCCAATTGGGGGTTCCGTCCATCTACCTGTGGTTTGTATGGATTTGAAAATCTCTATCTTGAGCATAGAATTCATGTGTAATGCTTAGGTTCTCGGGTTTATGGGATATGGGTTGATTTGGGTGTGGATTGGTTGTGAACATAGGGTGGTGAGGCTCATGATTCGTCTCGGTAATACCCTAGAAATTTCTTGTAACCCTAGAGGTCCCATCATGTTATGTTATCTTGAATCTCTTGACTCGTCCATCGATGATCTGCAATCGGTAAGGGTGGCCCGAGACTATCCTGATGTCTTTGAAGAAGTTAAGGGGTTACCCCCTAGACGAGAGATAAATTTCCGCATTTATCTAGTCGATAATGCCAAGCCAGTATCATTGCCCGTTAGGCACATGGCCCCTCGAGAAAGAAGGGAGCTCGGTAAGCAAATCAAGGAATTGCTTGAGAAGAATTTTATTAGGCGAAGCATTTCTGAATAGGGTGCTCCGGTGGTATTCGCCACTAAGGCAGATGGTTCGCTTCGTCTATGTGTTGATTATCGAGAGTTGAACAAGCTGACAAAGAAGAATAGGCACCCGTTACCGAGAATTGATGATCTCTTTGACCAGTTGGTAGGTGCTTCTGTTTTCTCTCAGCTCGATCTAGCCACCGGATTCCATCTGCTTAGAGTAGCTGAGGATAGCATTGATAAAACTGCGTTTAGGACTCCGGATGGATTCTTTGAATGGCTTGTCATGCCATTCGGATTGACTAATGCACCCGCCTACTTCGTAGACTTGATGAGTAGGGTGTTCAGGGAGTTCCTCAACAAGTTTGTTGTTGTCTTCGTGGATGATATTCTGATCTTCTCAAAGGATGAGGAAGAGCATGCTAGGCATCTCAAGGAAGTGATGGATACGCTTAGAGCGCATCAGTTGAAAGTCAAGTTCTCCAAATGTCATTTCTGGAGAAGGGAAGTTCGGTTTCTTGGACATATAGTTTCTAAGCAAGGCATAGCGGTGGATCCCGCGAAAGTGGTTGTTGTTCAAGACTGGAAAACTCCGAGGAATGCAACCGAAGTAAGGAGCTTTCTCGGTTTGGCGGGCTACTATAGGAAGTTCGTCAGGGACTTCGCTAAGATTTCGGCCCCTTTTACTAAGTTGACGAAGAAGAACTTAGTCTTTGCATGGGACTTGGAGTGTGAGCTTGCTTTTCAAAGGCTCAAGAGAGCCCTTACCTCAGCTCTAGTTTGGCAACGTGGATTGGCACTGTTTTCAAGAGATAGTTTTCTGCGTGGGATACTGTATAATATGTAAACGAGATCCAAGATTCACTAACGAATCTTGGAAAGCTTGCACGAAACCATGAGCACGCAGTTATGTTTAAGCCAAGTATTTTAGGCAAAGAATAAGTGGAAGTGGAACGAGAGGCAACGGTGAAATGAGTCCTAACTCATATTTTGGGAACAAGAATTAAGAACTACGGAATTGCAAAGTTAAAAGACGGTCAGGGCACGATGGGATTAAGCACAAGAAAATGCGGCTTAGAAGATTGAAGACTAGATACGCGCATTTAATCTCTTTCTAAGAGTATATCCTTGATCCCTATTGTTCCGTAGAGCTTACTCGCATGCTATCTTTTAAGTATATCCTCTCGGCCCTATCCTCGATCTTAGATCTGTTGCAAACCCCCTAAGGAGTATGACTAGCCTATTTGTGATATATGGTTGGGGTGAAGAAGTTCGTCACCAAACTATTTGGGCTTTATGGGATATGGGTAATAATTGATAGACTTACGAAGAGAACCCATTTTTCCAGTGAAAAGCAAGAGGACCGTATCATGGCTAGCATCTATTTATCTTCGAGAGATAGTATGGTTGCATGGAGTTCTTCTTGCATAGTTAGCGATCATGACCCAATTTTCACTAGCCAGTTCTGGAACAGTTTGCAAGAAGCAATGGGTACGCGATTGAATCTGAGTACAGCCTATCACCCCCAGACGGATGGCCAAACCGAAAGGGTGAATAGAGTGCTAGAAGATCTTTTGAGGTTTTGTGTTATCGACTTCGGTGGTACTTGGGAAGACCACCTTCCTCTTGTAGAGTTCGCTTATAATAATAACTATCAAGCCAGCATAGGGATGGCACCATTCGAAGCTTCGTATGGGAGGCCATGCAAGCCACCAACATGTTGGTGGGAAGACGACGGATAAGCTTATAATTGAGCCCGACATGATAAGGGACACATCCGAGAGGGTTGAATTGATTCGAAGACGGATAAAAACGGCCCAAGACAGACAGAAATCCTCTGCAGACAAGCGAAGGATAGACTTGGAATTTAAAATTGGAGATATGGTCTTTGTGAAGATTTCTCCTTTGCGAAATATGGTTCGCTGACACCAAGGATCGTAGGACCCTTCCCTACTATAGAAAGAGTCGGGAAGATGACTTATAAGGTGGAATTGCCGAGAAGCTGGCCGGAGTGCATAATGTCTTTCACGTCTCGCATCTCCGGAAGTGTTTGCACAGACCCGCCGAAGTGGTTGAACCAAGTATTCTTGAAGACATGGAGGTAGAGGAAGAGGCAACCCTGAGGCGAGCTCCGATTCGTATCATGGAAACGGAGACAAAGAAGCTAAGAAGCAAAGAAGTTAAGCTTGTTAAAGCGCAATGGAGTGAAACAGAGGGAGACGCGACTTGGGAAACCAAGGAGAAGAGGCGCTTGCTTTATCCATTTCTCTTTGAGGATACATTTTCAATCTCTTTTCCTAGATTGGTATATCTTCCCTTTGCTATCCATGCTTATCTAGTTTATCTTGTTTCGTAAATCTTGTCATGAGAACCTTAGGTAGAAACCCTTGGTTGAAACATGTATTTGAAACATGTTATGTTTGATGTTTGCAAGTGGTTGCAAGTGTTTGCAAGTGGATACTCGTGGATGCATAATACACGTTAGGCACTAAGATCGGCTCACACACTTTCATACCGCATATGCATGAGTGTTTATGCTTATTCATGGATGAAAATTTGTTATGCTATCACGTGGATGTTGCATATGGATGAATGTTATGTGCACTCATGTAGAGATTATAAATTATGTTAGGAATTTGCATACATATAGACTCATTTCACTAACATATTTTGCATTAAGGGGGTTTACTGAATCAGTAACCTCCTGATTTTCGCATTAGATAAGTACATATACACACACCTTTGCATATGATCATACATCATTTAGAACCTTTTAAGGACAATGATTGCTCGTGGATGATGTTTTGAGTAGATGGATGATGGATGGTAGGATACGTTCTTCCTAACTTGGAGATTTCAGGGACGAAATCCTTTAAGGAGGGGAGAATGTAACAACCCGTATTTTTGAATAACATGTTATAACATAAATGGAGGCAGAATTAAACTGTAAAATCTGAATTAAGGGAAACGGGCTGTGCCATTGCGTTCGTCTCGGAAAAATACGCGAAATAGAGTCCGAGTTTTCGAAAATCGGAGTCCGTATGACCAAGATATGGCCTCGCGAAGTTTCACGAAAAATTCACAAATTAAAGTATAATTAAGTGAAATGGGTTGCGCAGAGAAATATATATATATTGAGATATATATATATATATAATTGAAAATTAAATAAATAAATATGCAAAAATGTTCAAAATAGCAAATTGGGAGAGGGGAATAACCGAACCGGCCGATTTTGGAGGTCGACCCGAGCTCGCTGGGTCGACTAGGGGTTAATTCAGGGTGTTTGGCTGTCAACCCGTGGGCCGATTCGCTCAAATGCAGATTTTGCATTTGAATGGTTCTCATGGTTCAGCTTTAATCTAAAGGCCCTAGATGGTTCCTACACTTGACTTCTTCCCCAAGACATGCTTTGATGCCTTGGATTGAATCTAGGGTTAATCCTATGGCTAATATTACCCTATTCTTCTATAAAAAGGACCTAACACCTAGCCTAAATCATCATTATTCAATCCTACAACTAAACTATGTCAAATTTGTTCCTCTCATGGCCTCCACTCTCATGCTAAAATTCCTAAGTTTATTTCTATGAGAGATTTTGAGTGCATACAAGTATTTTCAAGCTTGTATGAGTATTCTTAGTTTGCATTCAAGTCAAGTTGCAACATTTCTATTTCAAAGCAAGGGTTTTTATTGATTTGGCTCAAGGGTTTTCATTTGGAGATTGCATATTTGGGTTTTTGGTGCTTGCATAAGGGCTTCGTCTCAATCTTTATAATAAATATTTATTTGTGTCTTCATAGCATTGTAAGCCCTTTTCTACTTTCTTTCTTTTAACTCTAAAGTTAAATGAATGATGCAAGTTTGGGGTTGATCATTATAGGCAAGTTTGGTTGATCATTATATGCAAGTTTGGTTGATCATTATATGCAAGTTTGGTTGATTATTATGCAAGTTGGTTTAATCATTATGTATGACACATGTTGCTATGTTATGCAAGTTTGGGTTGATCATGTTATCATGTTATGCAAGCTAAACTTGAGGTTTTGAGCATAAAGCTCCAAGCTTTATATTAAAGGTTGCATTTTGGCAACATGAAAGTTATCATATCGCTTATGATAACTTGCATGTGAGGCAAAATGCGAACTTCTAGCAACTTCTACATGTCATTTATCACCATGTATCACTCATATGCTAAGTTTGGTTTTATGCATGCTCTTGAAGCCTAACAATGCAATATGCAAGTATATGAACATATGTACATCTCATATGCCACCATGATAAACTTGTGGCTTCAACACCTTTTTGTCATGATTATGCCAAGTTCCCTATTTTACCCTTTATGCGTTGTTGCGATTATGTGAACGATGGGATTACGTTGGGGTTGGGTAAAATTATGACATGAACATGATTTTTATAACATAACGTGATATGTTAACTTGTAATTATGTTTTGGAAACATAATGGACATGACACTTAGAAAATATGAGTGTGGCCAACTCGAGGTTGGGTTGAGTTTGTAGCATAAATCTACCCGGACCCGCCCGGCTTAACTAGTGGCTACAAACAATAGGACCCAATGTGAGAAATTGGTCATGTTGTGCTCGAACCCGAGGTTAGACCAAGTTGTGGTGTAAAGCTACCCGGACCCGCCCGGCTTAACTAGTAACCACAACAAAGTCTAATGTGAGAGGTTAAAGCACATTAAGTTAATGCCTCCTGATTAGGGTTAAGTCATGATCCACTTAATACTTAATCAATTTGGGCTTGATGGGTTAATCGAGGTTAAGTCAGGAGCCTTGGGTACTCTTAACCGATTTAATCCACGTTTGGATCGGGTTAACCACATTTAACCCGTTAAGAAACCCTAGTTGCATGGTCCTTTTCAGCAGTAACCTTCTAGGTAGTATCATATGACCCTAGGACTAGGCTAGGGTGCGGCACGATTACTGGGCTGATTGTAAGAGACCAAAAGAGACGGCTGAATGATGCCCCGGTTGTTCAGGCGGACCATGGTCGTGCACATCATGTCCGGAGTTGAACACGGGCAACGGTAGGTTTGGACTGTGCATCATGGTATGGTGTCAGAGGGTTACACCATAGGGCCTGATACACCCTAGGGTGGACCCTGCACAGTCAACTACATTACATGATTAAGCCGTATGACACCGACACTTGACGAGTTAGGCTTATAGGGAGCCGATCGACTAGACCGAGTAGTTGGACCTTGATTTAGGTCACCTCATGATGTTGGGCCATGCTTGGGCTAAGGGATCAATTCTTGTTTTTACTTGACATGTTAGAATGCTAGTACACCCATGGTGCAAAACTTAACCTTAATTATGCGATGACACCTTTATCTATCTTGTTAGTTAATCATCATGCCAGTATGTTGTTATCCTTATGTTCATCTCAGCTTCTCATGCCAGTTAACTTTACTAGTTCATAGACAGATAGTAGTAGGGCTTACCAGTCTTTTTGACTGACCTGTTTTCTTTCGCCTCTTTTCTTCCATTCCCCCCCCTCAGGTCCTCAGGGTGGGAACATTGGAGCTTAGCTTGGATCTTTCTAGCTTGCTTTCTGGATTTGCTCATGTACGGTTTTGGACATTGAGCTACCTATGGTTTATCACTTCACTTTGGGGATAGTACTTTATGTATTTCAGTTTTTCAGTTTATGCTTTTGTCTAGACTTTGTTTGTTGGAAAATAATGCTCAAGTACTTTGTTGTAGTCTGACTATGGTCTTGAAATTCCAGTTTAATCCGCTGCTTTATTTACTCTGTTTTTACTTATATGTTCTGTCTTGTGATATCTGCATGCATGTTTACCTCGTTTAACGCCCCTCCAAAGCTAGTGTCCTTGCAAGAGTGGCACTGGCGGAGGTGGGGTGTTACAAGCCCCTTCCTTACTCCCTATCCGAACCCAACTCCAGCTCTTATGCAAATGGCCTTCCTTCTTTCCAAGTCTCCTTTAGTGCAAAGTCCCAATCCGGATCGGATCCTCTTGCCCAGTTCTCTTATCCGATCCGAGCCCCCTAACCCAATCCGATCTGAAACCCTGCACTACTTCCTACCACTTTTCCAGCGACTGTTTTACGCCATTCGACGGCGTTTTCGACCAATCTAACTTTCCTTATCAATCACAAAACATATCGTACAGTCATAGCAACATATAGAATTGACCACTAACACCAAAACGACAATTTGATAGGTTAAAACGGATCAAACATAGCCAAAATCCCATATTTTTCCTTAAGCATGTTTAAGCAAAACTAATGATAGGATTAGTAAAACTTAACCAAACTAACCAAATTTTCTAACAGAGGCCTAAAACAATATTTTGAAATTTATAAATATTTTTCCAGAATTTAATCATGTTTAAATTCGCTAATTAACATTAATTACCCTTAATTAACCATAATTACTGAGGAACTACGCAAGTCACCCACCTTAGCCTCAAATAAAATACCAAATCTGAAATTATCCTCTGTTTGGTGCTGTTCCCAAGGCTATACAGTAGTTCTAACCTTGCTTTGGTGTTATTTCTCCTTAATTTAATGTAATTTAGCCAAATCTTCAATTAGAAAGTAGTTTAGAGGTGTTTTAGATGTTGAAGGCCATTACTAAGTTGAGAGGTATGATAAATGGCGGTTGAAAAATGAGAAAAGGGTGTTCTCTAAACCTTAACAGCCCTTAAATACTCCAAATCCCGAATCCCCCTCTGGGCCTAGCTGTTAATTACCCAATTAAGACCGGTTAAGCTGTTTTCACCTTCTAAACCTTATTTCAGCCATATCTCCCAAACCGTAAGTCCGTTTTTCACAATGACCACTCTACGGAAAGATAAACCATCATACGGACCTAATGGAAGTGGTTTCAGGTCAAAACTCCTTTCCAATCAAAAGTTATGGCCGAAAAAAGACCAGCTAGGGGAAAAACGGTCATTTAAAAATCGGCAAAAATCATGAACATGGGAAATGACCTCACTTGTCATCTCCCAAAGTTACATGGCTATACGACTTCATATGAGAAAGAAATAAATATTCTACGATCCTTTGATGCGTAGAATGCGGGTCGTTACATTCTTCCCCCTTAAGAAATTTCGTCCCCGAAATTCCTTAACCCAAAACATACAAAGGATCCCGCATGCCTACCAATCATTAACAAAATAATAAAGCATACAAAACAAAAACAACAAGCCTATCCTATAATTCAGTTTACTAAGAAGGGAGTACTATACCAACATAAAAACCTTACCAGGCAAAGAGTTCTGGATACTTCCTCCTTGTGTCCTCCTATGTTTCCCAAGTACGGTCTTCTTCATCATCACCCCACTGAACTTAGACTAGTCTCACCGCCTTCCTTCGAAGGTGCTTCGTATCGTTCCCAACAATACGCATAGGCCTGCGGTTCCCAACCGCCTCGGGTTCAACCTCGATATCATCTAACTGATCCGGTGAAATAGCCACACTAGGGTCGTGCACAAACTTCCTTAACTGGGAAATATGAAATACAATATGAACTCCCTCCATCTTCTCTGGTAATTCAACTTTATATGCCAGATTCCCAATTTGCTCGAGAACTGGGAATGGATCAACAAATCTTGGTGTTAAGTTGCCTCTCCTGCCAAATCGAATCACACTCTTTAATGGAGAAATCTTGACAAACACCAAGTCACCAATGAAGAATTTTAAATCTTTTCTCCTCTTATCAGCATAACTCTTCTGTCTATCTTGAGCAGCCTTCATTCGCTGTTGGATAACCTTAATCTTATCTGAAGTTTCTCTTATCACATCTGGTCCAAGCACAAACTTCTCACCAGTTTCTAGCCAACATGACGGTGAGTTGCATGGCCTTCCATACAAAGCTTCAAATGGAGCCATACCAATACTGGATTGATAACTATTATTATATGCAAACTCTACTAGATGCAAATGGTCATCCCATGATCCACCAAAATCCAATATACAAGCTCTCAAGAGATCCTCCAATATACGATTCACCCTCTCTGTCTGACCGTCGGTTTGAGGATGATATGCTCTTCCAAAACCCACTAGCAAACAACGGGTCTCGATCACTCACAATGCTTTTAGGTACTCCATGAAATCTCACTACCCATTTCATATATAGCTCAGCTAACTTAGTTGTCATTCTATTCGACTTGACGGGTATAAATCTTGCACTCTTGGTCAATCGGTCCACAATCACCCAAATGCTATCATGGCCCGACCTAGTCCTTGGTAACCCATCAATGAAATCCATTGAAACTTGTTCCCATTTCCATTCTGGACCTTCTAATGGTTGCAACAAACCATTAGCCTTCTTTAGCTCAGTTTAACTAGCTGGCAATTCATGCATTTGGATATAAACTTCCCAACGTCTCTTTTCATCCCTTCTTAGTAGTAGGTCTGCTTCATGTCTCGATACATCTTTTTACCACCGGGGTGTATAGTCAGTTTTGAGTGATGGTATTCTCTAAGCACTTAATCTCTCAATCCATTGACATTGGGTACAACTAGTCTTCCATTCTTTCTAAGCCATCCATCTCGATCAAGCCCATACTTGTTAATCTACTCATTGATGCCCATCTCTAACTTGGAGATGATTTTCAATAAGTTAGGATCGTCCCTCTGACTGGAACCAATCCACTCAATCAAAGTGGGTCTGATCGTGAAATTTGCTAATATTTCTGGATCCAATTCGCACTTTGGTCTGAAATCATACCCAGCGATGTACTCCATTTTCTTCCATTCTAGAAACATAGCCCCTAAACTGGCATGTCTTCTACTCAATGCATCAGCTACCGCATTGCCCTTTCCTGGTGTGTATGTGATATCGAAATCGTACGAAGCCAAGAATTCTAACCATCTTTGCTGTTAGAGATTTAGATCCTTCTGAGTGAAAAGATACTTTAACGATTTATGATCGATAAACAACTCGAATCTTTCCCCCAAGAGATAATGTCTACACATCTTCAATGCGAACACGATCGCTGCCAATTCCAAATCATGGGTAGGATATCTTTTCTCATGTGGTTTTAGTTGCCGACTAGCATAAGCTACAACCCTACATCCTTGCATCAATACAACACCTAGTCTGGTACCACAGGCATCTGTGTATACCGTCATCTCTTCATTCCCTTTATGGATGACTAACACTGGTGCACATGCAATTTTTCCTTTAGACTCTTAAATGCATTCTCACACTTTTCGTCCTAGATGAAAGCTTGATTCTTCTTGGTCAACTAAGTCAATGGTGCTGCTATCTTGGAAAAGTCTTGGATAAACTTACGATAATATCCAGCGAACCCCAAGAAACTTCTTACATCTGTTGCATTCTTGGGCGTAGACCAATCTTGTACCGTAGCCGCCTTCGCAGGGTCCACGGCAATACCATTCTCTGAAACAACATGGCCCAAGAATCTCACTTCCCTCCTCCAGAAGTGACACTTAGAAAACTTTGTTTTCAATTAGTGTTTTCTCAACACCTCCATCACTATCCTCAAATGTTCATTATGTTCTTCCTCTGTCCTTGAATAAACCAAGATATCGTCTACGAACACAAGAACAAACTTATTCAACTGATCTCTGAATACCCTATTCATAAGATCCACAAAATATGCTGGTGCATTGGTCAACTCGAATGGCATAACCAACCACACATAGAATCCAAACAACATCCGAAATGTCGTTTTAGCTATACTCTCAGCTTCCACTCTAAGCTGATGAAAACCTGTTGCGAGATCCAACTGGGAGAACACTCTCGCGCCACTCAACTGATCAAACAAATCATCTATCCACGGTAGAGGATACTTATTCTTCCTCGTCACCTTATTCAACTCGCGGTAGTCCACACACAAACGAAGGGAACCATCTGCCTTGGTAGAAAACACAATTGGTGCTCCCCACTCAGAAACACTTCTTCTAATAAATCCCTTCTTCAAAAGATCGCTTTCTTGCACCCCGAGCTTTCGCTGCTCCCTTGGTGCTATACAACGAAGTGGCATCACTATAGGTCTGGCATCTTTCACTAAATCAATACAGAACTCAATCTCTCGGTGTAGTGGAAGTCCGTTCACTTCCTCGAAGATGACCGGATACTGGCCAGCCACGGGCACATTTGACAACTCATCATGCGGGATGTCGAGGGAATTTAGAAAACTAGCCATTACCCCATCATTAGGTAGACCACCAAACACTACCCTCCGCCCATCATCCGCTCTAACTGCCACCAAAAAGCCCTCACAGTCTACCACCATCCCATATCTTTGGAGCCAATCGACTCCCAAAATAATGCCAAACCCAGTAAAGCCCAAAACAAAGCAATCACAAACATGCATCCATGACTCGATAAGACCACATTACGACAAATCATACAAGGCTAGTCGAACCACCAATCGGGTTCGTCACTGCTAAAAGTCTATCGACTATCCTGGGTTCCAATCCCAACCTATCTACCAGGTCACTGGATATGAAGGAACGGGAAGCCCTGGTATCGAACAATACTCGAACAGGGACATCATAAACAGAAAGCATACCTTGAATGATGACATTCTTTCCTTTCTCCACCGCAGTTGGGGCATTCGACAAAGAAGGAATAGTATTGATAGCATATGCTTTCACAATCTGCTTTTCCTTAGGGGGTTGCGGACACTTATCCTTGTGATGTCCCACTTTGCCACAGTTGAAGCACTTCCTATCCGCTGGCTTGGCCCGACATTCTTTGGCATAGTGGCCCTTCTTACCACAGCTGAAGCACTCAACATCTTTCTTATTCTTTTTCTTTTAGCCTTCCTTGGTCTGATTCTGCTTTCTCTTATTCAGAGAACCATTCTTGCCTCCACTGCTTGCTTACGGCTTTGGCTCCTCTACAGATGCAACCTTAGTCTTTGACTTAGGGTGCAGACTCTATGATCTCAAATCTTTCCCTACAATCGATTCAAACGTCTCATCGATGTGGTTTATAAGCCTTTCCCCCAAGTACTGATCTAAGCCTGTTATGAACTTTTCATTTTTCTTCTCGGTAGTATCAATAAGGGACAATCCATATTTCAGTAGAGTATCGAACTCTGCAATGTACTCCGAGACTGCCCAACCATTCTGCTTAAGCTCCAGAAATTTCCTAAACAACTCTGACTTCTGGGCAGCTGGGATGAACTTATCACTGAATCGGGCCTTAAAATGATCCCATGTAACTTGATCCTCTGGAGTAGCTGCCTTAATAGCATTCCACCAATTCATTGCCCGTCCATGCAGCTGACGGGATGCTAACTTCCTCTTCATCGCATCCTCGATACCCAAGTCCTTGAAGATATGCTCACAGCTATCCAACCAATCCTGAACTTTTTGGCCGATTCCGTTCTGTGGAACGGCTTTCCACCAAGACTAGTGTAATCCTTGCAAAGCTTGGCAAAATCATCTCTAGGCACCTGCACCGCTGCACCACCACCATTTGCAACATTAGGAACTGCCCTCTGAACATCCCTAAGAATCTATTTCATGAGGTCAGTGAACATAGTCCTCATATCAGAAGCATTCCCATTATTAGCTCCTCTACCAGTACCCCTCGTATATCGGCTCATCGTTCGATCTGTAAAGAGAAACGATTAACCATCTCTTCAGTGTTGCCAGTGCAATGCGACTTCATCCTTAAATATAGTAATAGTATATACATAGCTTTTGAAAACCAAAATAATCACAAATATGCACTCTCATATACGTATTATCTCTCCCTGGTGTCTTTCCGTATGTTAACTACGCAACCTAGAGCTCTGATACCAAATGTGACGGCCCGCCCCGCACCAGCGACATTTCAATGAAAGTGCGTTGTGCCAATATCTAACTAGCACGGGACAGTCGCCAAAGAAAGGAAAGGAAGGGTATTTGAACTAACAAGGAGCCTGTAGAATGTCTCACAGCGCAAGGAGTAGAATATAATAATAACATACTTGACACAAAACAGGTAAGACAGTGTATAAGCTGAAAACTAAACATCATAGCAGCGGAAAATCCAAATATAGCTTATGTTCCACATCATTATTATTACACTTTTGAAAATTGTCTCTAAAGCAAATAAGGAAGGTACACTACTAATGCCCAAAGTAGTGACCAGCAACGACACAGGGAGAATATATAGCAAATAGTATGTGTAAACCGCCTGCTCGTCTCCGGACAGCTACTCGTGCACAACCTGCTAACCTTCTAGTCTGCCTGTTTAAGAGCACCCAAAGTAATAAGAAGAGACATAAAACTCTGGGTCAGACAAAACTCTGGTATGAGCGATAAGCAGCAAAATAGAATAATAACAGGTGTACTAAACCATACCTGAACCTGGATCTGTAACCAAAAAGTTAGCACAACATACCGTATAATACTCTAAGGTGCCACTAACATATGGTGTAAAGGATACGGGGGTGGGATGTGCTTGTCATAATGACGTCAACAATCAAGCATAACAACCATCTTCACATCTCTCACTCAGTGCGTAAAGCATACGATATCCACCACTTTGACCGCCCAATTCCTTGCTACGATCACTCTGCCCTATTGAGTCGTAACGACACCACTGCACTGATCCATAGCCACTAGTACTTGCTATGTCCACTCTGCCCCATGGAGTCATGATGGCTCCACTGCACTGGCTCATAGCCTTGCTACGATCGCTCTGCCCTATGAAGTCATAACAACTTCACTGCACTGATCCGTAGCCAATATCCGTCTTTCCGTGGTGAGTCCAAGCTATAGACGTCGATAACCCCTTAGAACACGTCTCATAGCAAAGCCCAACTCATGAAGTTAACTCGTTGATCCCATTTGGATCCTGAGTAATAGCCTTCCATTTGGACTTCCTTTGCATCTCGGGTTTTGGTCAGACTGGAGTTGGTCTTCAGAAGAGTCGTCGCGTAATCGCAACTCCATTCCGGTCCGGTTCGGCCTCCAGATGCAGTTCGGTTCAGCATTCCACTTCAGGTCGGTTCGGTGGTCTCCATCTGGTTCGGGTTGCCACCTTCCATTCATCTCGGTTTGAATACTCTAGTTCCTCTTGCCTCGTCTGATCCCATCCCCTAGCTCTAGTCCAATCCGATCCCCACGCCAAGCTTCAGCTCCTTTTCTCTGATCCGATCCGCAGCCCCTTCCTTACTCCCTATCTGAACCCAACTCCAGCTATTATGCAAATGACCTTCCTTTTTGCTAAGCCTCCTTTAGTGCAAAGTCCCGATCTGGATCGGATCCTCTTGCCCAGTTCTCTTATCCGATCCGAGCCCCCTAACCCGATCCGATCCGAAACCCTGCACTACTTCCTGCAACTTTTCCAGCGACTGTTTTATGCCATTCGACGGCGTTTTCGACCAATCTAACTTTTCTTATCAATCACAAAACATACCATACAGTCGTGTCAACATATAGAATTGACTGCTAATACCAAAACGACAATTTGATAGGTTAAAACGAATCAAACACAGCCAAAATCCCATATTTCCCCTTAAGCATGTTTAAGCAAAGCTAATGATAGGATTAGTAAAAATTAACCAAATTTTCTAACATAGGTCTAAAACAATATTTTGAAATTTATAAATATTTTTCCATAATTTAATCATGTTTAAATTCGCTAATTAACACTAATTACCCTTAGTTAACCATAATTAGTGAGGAACTATGCAAATCTCTCACCTTAGCCACAAATAAAATGCCAAATCTGAAATTATCTTCTGTTTGGCGCTGTTACCAAGGCTATACAGCAGTTCTAACCTTGCTTTGGTGCTATTTCTCCTTAATTTGATGTAATAAAGCCAAATCTTCAATTAGAAAGTGGTTTAGAGGTGTTTTAGATGTTGGACGCCATTACTAAGTTGAGAGGGATGATAAGTGGCGGCTGAAAAATGAGAAAATGGCGTTCTCTAAACCCTAACAGCCCTTAAATACTCCAAATCCCGAAATCCCTGTAATGACCCGCATTTGCAGAGGTATTATAATTCATTCATTTAATTATATATATAATGATATAGTGAATTAAATTGTCATGGAATTAAATAATGGTGAATATTTAATTAAAATAATAAATCAAATAATATACTTAATTCTGAAATAATCAGAATTGGCTGAAATGGCGATATGGTGTGAACCGGATCATCTATGACATTTAATTCAGCTTGGAATTGAATTTGAATAACGAATATATTATATAAACGACAGCTTGAACACAGAATTATAATATAATTAATATCGAGCTTGAAATGGCGCTGCAGTTCGTAAATTGGCGATTTGAACTTCAACTGAATGTACAGGATTCGTTTTAAGCCGGATTTTTGTGAAACAAGAAACGTGTGGAGCTGGTGGAGTATATCTTTCTAATGGAAGAGAAAAATTGGGATTTCGTCGTGTAGGTTTTGATTTACGTCCAAATCAAATTTTAGAAAAGTCGCTGTGGAATTCCTTTATAATTTATAAAGGAATTATTTATATTTTAAAAAAGGAATTTCAATATAAATCGAATATCGGGTTGACCCAGATTGAAATATCGAGTTAGAAATCCATATAGGGTTTTCCGAACTATATTGTATTCCTCTGTGAATATAGACGATAATACTTATTTTTAAATATTAAATTTAATTATATTTAAATATATTTATATATTTAAATATATTTATATATTTAAATGGGTTATTTAGAGCTTTAAAAATAGCCACTTTTGCAAACGAAGTCGGAATTCGACGAAACTAATTTTGTTGGATCCGCAATGTCAAATAGTTGTTAGATTTCAATTTCCGTGATTTTTGAAGTCAGTATGTGGCCGTACCGATTTTTAGAGTGAAAAACAGTCAGTATTTCGATAGTTAAAAATACGCCGTGTGAGCATACGAAGTCGGAATTCGACGAAACCAGTTTCGTAGGGACCGTAATGTTGAGCAGTAGCTGCATGTCCAGTTTCATGATTTTTGGGCATCGTGTGTGACCACAGGAATTTTTAAGGACATGTTTATATCATGGTTGCTAAAAATATAATAAATTAATTATGTTAAAAATATCCTAATCTATTCATGGTCACAACAAGGCCACGCTGCCTATTTTCTTAACCACACAGTGAAGATATAAACGCAGATAAATCCTTATTCACCAAAAACACAAAATGCAGACAAGAAATAATCAAAAGAAATTCATCTAAAATCCTATAAATTAGGATGTATGTATATTTGGATTCCTGTGCTTCAATTCTTCAATCGCACGTGTACTGGGTTGAACTCGATCGACTTTCAGGCTCGTGCGTCCATCCCAGGGGACCTAGGGTTCGTATTTTGGGAACCTGTGAGTATCGATGTACGTTTTGGGGGTTATAATCGTGTTAGTGGTGCTGAGTAGCTTGATTTGTGCGAGTTTAGGTAGGATCGATGGCATTATTGATCGGTGACGGTACCACAGCAGCGAGCGACGGGCTGTAGTCGCCTCCGCAATGGTGGAACCGAGTCTGACTCTTTTGGCATGGGGTTGAAGCTTTTGCGGAGAGGAACGTGATGGTGGTGGTTGCGCCGGAGTTCGATGGTCGGAGTGATGGAGAAAGGGGGTCAACGAGGTGTCTTTTGTGTTGTTTTGGGTTCAGCGATGTCTGATTTAAGAAGGAGAAGCCTGGGCTTTAAGGGAGCGGATGGGGTATGGAAACGAGCCAAGACAAAGGAATTTCAAACCGTAAATTGCGTCGGGATCGTACGGACGGCAACCACAACATGGAACTGACTGGAAGTCCATCCAAGCTCGTCACAATTTATAGTGAAATAAATTGTCCGGTTTGAATCAACGACAATTATCGTTAATTAACGATGATAGTCCAATGTGAGTAAATCTCACTAACTCTGAACAGTTTATAATTTCATGTTGTATTTTTAGAACTGTTAAATATTGGCTGATTGACTGTGTGTTGACTGTTTGATTGAACTGCTAGTCAGTTAGTTGAATTTTTATATTGATTATGTTTAACAGAATATATCATATGGAACTGAAAGTGATGTTATCTATAATGTTTAACATCTGTGATGCAGGGAAACAGGTTGGAGGAATCTGACTGGATTCCTCAACATTTATTTTACTGTTTTTCATATATTGTGATATATGATGTGTTATATAATCTGTTATGGATTATGTGTGTTGGAATGATATTGATCCTTGTTATTCGATATTTTAAATATCATAAAAAGACCCTATGATGTAAAAGAATTATTTCAATGTATATTGAAATAAAGGGATTTTATAAAATCAATAGATTTTATAAAAAGGAAATATTTCAAAAGTAAATAAAAGGAAAATGTTTATAAAACGAATAGAGTTTTATTAAAGGGAAAAATGTTGATAAAACGAATAGAATAGAAAAAAAGGAAATAACTAGAGTAGAATAAATAAAGATATACAAGGAAATATTTGTAAACCATTTACAAATAGGATTGAAAAGGAAATAGTGTAAAACCGTTAGCAAATAGATTAGAACGAGACAGGTTTGTAAACCATTTACAAATCAATCAGAAAGAAAAATGTTTGTAAAACCATTTACAAATGAGACTGAATAGGGGATATTTGTAAAACCATTTACAAATAGAATTAAAAAAGGGAAATCATTTGTAAAGTGAAGAACCATTACTAAAAGTAAATCTTTATAAATGAATAGTTTAATCGAGTTAAAAGGAGTTAATCGATGTTAGTTTAATCGAGTTAAAAGGAGTTAATCGATGTTAGTTTAATCGAGTTAAAAGGAGTTAATCGATGTTAGTTTAATCGAGAAAAAAGGAGTTAATCGATGTTAGTTTAATCGAAAGGATTTAATCAATGTTAGTTTAATCGAAAGGAGTTAATCGATATTAGTTTAATCGATTAGAGTTAAAGCAAATGAGTTAATTGAATATAGTTTATTCGAATAGAAAGTAAAAGGAGTTATCGAATATAGTTTATTCGAAAGGAGTTAAGTGAAACGAGTAAATAAATAGCGTTAGTCCGATAGAGTTAATCCAATAGCGTTAGTCCAATAGAGTTAAGTGATAAGGGTTAATCGAATAGAGTAAATTGAATAGAGTTATCGAATATACCTTATTGAAGGAAAGAATTATCGAATAGAGATGATTTGAAAGAGAGTTACGTAAGGAAGTTTGTTAAAGATTTAAAAGGTGAACTTTGTCTATTTCAAGGTTAGAAACGTTGTTCAGTTAAGGTCTGAGAGGTAGTATTACCCCAACATGATTGACTTCATTTTTAACTAAGGAATGGTTAAGGTTTGATAGTGAAGGTGGGTTAAAGGAATTTAGTTAATAAGCGTAATGGTTTGAGTTGGCATCGCGATGGTTTGTTTAAACATCTGTCTAAGCCCAATGAAGGAGTTTTGGAAATGTTTTCCAAATAAGAACCAGAAATGTTTTCTGATATAGAAAATAAGAAATGGAAATGTTTTCCAATGGTAATAACATATATTTTCTAAATTTAGAAAATAAGACATGTTGAATATAGGGAAACAGGAGATGAAAAATGAACTAAGGTGATATATATATATATATATGATTGATGATTGATTGATAGAATTTCCATCTGGAAATAATATCGTTGTTTGCACACGTGTTTTTCTTCGATAGTTAACTCACCGACTATCGAAGTTTTTGACCATTTTAACGTTGTTAATATGGAGAGACCGGTTGGATTTTTATCCAAAGAACCACTCTGTATTGGCATAAGCGTTGCGAATCATATATGCCAAAGATAATTGAAGACGGAGTAAAGTGCAAGGGCTATTATATTTAGATAACAGTGTCTAAGATGGATGTATTGAATAGTGCCTTTGGTTCATCCTGTTCCTGGGTGACTTGTATAGATGAATGTTTAACAGAGTATATCCAGAAAGGTCACGTACATTGATTTCTTCAACCGCACCAAGAGTGGAAGCAGAGAAGGAAACTTCTTTAGCTGACACGTAATGTACTGTTGTAGACGTCAATTAGTGATTTTCGATGGATCTGACAATGTGGCATTCGAAGTGAATCTGATGTGATGATGAAGCGTAACCACAAGCCTCATCAACCGGTAAATGACAGAAACTAGGCAGGCAGCATGGCTAAGTCGGTCGCACCGAAGTAGGGTGTATAATCACCTGATCTAGAGTTTCATTTACTTCTAAAAATCTATTGTTGATGTTGTCCCATTCGGGAAACGGTTGCTGATCCCAACCGTTGGTGATATACATTTGATACACTCAAGCGAAATGAGTGGTCGGTCATATGTGGCCGGGTTGCAAGATGTTCTTGTTGAATCCAGTGTATTCCTCTCTAGAGGTACACTAGCGAAAGGTGGTTCCCTACCTTGTCATAGTTGGAAATCCATCACCCAATATGTGCTTGCGGTTTTGATTGTATACTATGTATGTAGAATGTGAGATGAAAGCGTTTCTGGTAGATGATTATATTGTGGTTGATAGACATTATTATAATATCAAAAGGGTTTTTGATATAAAGATAATTTGGATTCTCATAAGGGAAAAACCTGTTCCGTTATACGGCGTGGTCTTATGAGATATCGATTACTTGTTCGAACTGTTTTAACTGTTTTAACTGTTTTACTCGTACCAGTCCCATGACTGATCCGGAGTTTATTTGTTTGTTTCCCTAAACTCTTGGGTGCCTAATTTTGTACGGGCAGTCAAGTAGTCTGGATTTACAGATATACTGGAAGAGCTTGGAGCAGGAGGCTTCAGGATTATATAGCTATAATTATTTCCGTTGTGTTGTAAGTGTTGTACTTTGATAATGATATGTATATTCCAGTACAGATTTGTATTTCAAAGTTATGTTATAAAATATTTTTTTTCGTTCCGCTGTGAGATTCGTGTTACTCTGATATTGTATTCTTCTTCTTCTATTCTAAGTTTCTATCTTATCTATCCTCACCCTCTAATTTCTTTCATTAACTATTTGGTTATTTTCGATCCTTGGATGTTCGATATGTGTTGTATATCGGATAACCAAGATCGCCAAATTTCCGGGTCGTTACAGTTGGTATTAGAGCTTAAGTTAAGCAAATTACCTTGGCTCTATGGCGTGACTCAGTAGAGATGGGGTTAGAAATACCCTAGATTGAGTTGAGTGTATATATACGAGTGAACGCATTTGTTATTGATATAAAAATTTGTTTTATATTATGTGGATTTATTGGTTGAGTTGCTTATGGGTTCTGGTCGATCAGTTTGATCCACTGTATTGGTAGGAGTTTATAAACACTCGAATACGATGGGTCGACACGATATGTTTTGAAAAGAGGGTAAATTAAAATATGTTTACCCAAGGTATATCTTGATATAGAGAAGATATATATCAAAATTATAATATATTGGATATATTGGTTGTTATTATAATTGAGTAAGATTATAAATTTAATGGGTATGTAAATAACCAATCATAATTCATATAAGTGAAATCAGATGAGTTAAATCTGAAATTTAAACCAGAAATTGAATTAAAATTATGGAGAATTGGATAAGTGTTTGTAAATGGATTTGGATTAAAAATAAGGAAAATTTAAGATCTTGGGTGATTTTAAATTGTTTTACAAGCAGTGTGAATTATATTTTGAAATGGATTTCAAAGTGGAAATGTTTAGAAATGGTTTTATAGTATTGCACTCACTTCGATCGCTGGAAAATAGATTCCGATGACGACAGCTGCATCATCAGTATTCATTTTCGAGTTGTAAGTGACGAATTACTACCAGAGATACTGTTTTGAATTTGTTTTGGGAAAGACAAGTTGTGTTGAATTTCAAATGGGATTTATAATATAGAATTTGATATATATATAAGTTGATATATAGAATTTGATATATAGAATTTGATATATAGAATTTGAATATATAAAAATTGAATATAGAAATTCAAAGGGAGTTTGAATATATGAAATTCAATGAAATTGAAATAGAGTTTGAATATAGAAATTCAAATATAGGATTTGAATATAGAAAATATAAAGGAATTCAAATATATGATTTGAATATCGAAAGTGAAATGGAATTTGAATATAGAATTCAAATGGGATTTAAACTATATATATTTGAATAATAGAATTGATATAAAATTTGAATAGAAATTGAATAGAATTAACTAAGTCAAAGAGGAATTAGTTAATCGAGTTTTGAATTTGAAGTTGAACTTTGAAAGGTGAATTGGATTTTGTAAATGGATATTCGAAATCGAATATAGAACTTAAATTTGAAATTTGGATTCAAATTGGTTAATATACAAGTTAAAATATATTTGAACGTGTCGTGTTCAAATATAAAAGTGAAATAGACTAAGGCATTAATTAACAAATTATTTAACGAATTGAGTTAAAACGATCAGGTATAGTTAAAATAGATTGGGCAGGTAAAAATATACATGAGATAGGTATGGATAAGGTATGAAGGTATATAAATAGAATGCTCGACGAAAAGGTATGTATTTAATTCATATATGAGATTTTATGTGCCGTATCGGCTAGCCGCTTGGTTTTTTTCTTTTTCTTTTGGATTGGTGAGGGCCATGAAAGGCTATTTGAAATATCCCGATGCTCCTAGTACAAAGGAGGGTATGGCGAATTTTTCCAGGAATTTAAGGAGCTAGAATATTTTTAAGATAATTTGATAGTTAGAAATCAACGCATCGATATATATATATATATATATATATATATATATATATATATATATATATATAGAAGTCGATAAGGAAACGAACTTAGAAATGAAATAGTAAAATCAAAAAGGAAGACTAAGAATAAAATCTAATAAGAATAGAAAGAGGAAGCGTATACGTGTTTAAAAGTGAATAAGTAGTTGTATGGTATTGATTATTCGAGTAAGTAGTCATATTTGTTTTGACGTTATAAATGTTATTCAGTCAAGGTCTGAGAGGTAGTTATACCCCCAACTTGATTGATTTCATTATTAACAAATAAATAGTAAGATTTCAGGCTCGAAGATCAATGTCGAATAAGAGTTAGTTGAATATAGTATTTGGGTTGTCGTAACGATGTTTTACACAACATCCGTTTTAACCCAAATAAGTGTAAGCTTGGAAATATAATAAAGAATATTTCCTAAGTATAGAAATAAACGAGATCGGAAAAGAGATAAGTAATTGGAATATTTTCCAATTATAAATATCATATATTTTCTAAATTTAGAAAATAAAGGAAGGCGATATTCAGAAATATTTTCCAAATAACATTAAAGGCCAATATGGTTATTGAAAATATTTGGTTAACAAATATTGATAAAGAAATAGAGAAGTGATTTAACTAATGGAAAATTAATTAAGGGCTCAATGACATGTTCAAAAGGAAAATTTGATTTTTGAAAAGAGTAAACTGTTAAAAACTCCCAGGGAAAGACTATTTGAATTAAAAACATATTTAACAAAAATTTGTGAAAGCAAAATTGAATTAAAGTAAAGCCAGTAAAGTGGTAACTGAGATTGAATTAGAATGATATCAAGACAAATTGGATTGTGAGATTCAAATTTGAAGTGTAATGTGATAATCAAGTAAAGAGTTGGGAATCGAGAAGAAACTCGAGTTGAAATGATATTTGGCTTGGATATAAGTGAATGGTTGTGTTGTGGATAAAAGAAGATTGGAATTTGATTGGGATGACCCTTGTATCTCCTGAATTGATAACAGGTGGAAAGGATATAATGATATGCCGACAAAAGGTACAAGTTTATATTTCTATTGGATATAAGATTTATGAGCCAAATTGGCAACCCGCTTGGCTGTTTGATTTTCTTTTGGGATGGAGATGGCCCAAAGAGGCGAGTTGGAGTTTGACCGATTGACCAGTACAAAGGAGGTGCTGGCGAAATATTTCGAAAAGTTAAGGAGTTAGAAAATTTTCAGGATTTTTGGAAATTTTCGTTAATAAGAATTAATTAATAATTAAATTGAAATTAAATTGGTTTAGTTGAAACTAAAGTGAAGAAATGAACAAATATGTTCTAACCAATCGATAGGGTCGTTCTCTACCTTAGCAATTTTGAGGACGAAATTATTTTAAGTGGGGAAGATTGTAGTGACCCGCATTTGCAGAGATATTATAATTCATTTATTTAATTATATATATAGTGATATAGTGAATTAAATTGTCGTGGAATTAAATAATGGTGAATATTTAATTAAAATAATAAATTAAGTAATATACTTAATTCTGAAATAATCAGAATTGGCTGAAATGGCGATATGGTGTGAACCGGATCATCTGTGATATTTAATTCAGCTTGGAATTGAATTTGAATAACGAATATATTATATAAACAACAGTTTGAACATAGAATTATAATATAATTAAAATCGAGTTTGAAATGGCGCTGCAGTTCGTAAATTGGCGATTCGAACTTCAACTGAATGTACAGGATTCGTTTTAAGCCGGATTTCTGTGAAACAAGAAACGTGTGGAGCTGGTGGAGTATATCTTTCTAATGGAAGAGAAAAATCGGGATTTCATCGTGTAGGTTTTGATTTACGTCCAAATCAAATTTTAGAAAAGTCGCCGTGGAATTCCTTTATAATTTATAAAGGAATTATTTATATTTTAAAAAAGGAATTTCAATATAAATCGAATATCGGGTTGACCCAGATTGAAATATCGGGTTAGAAATCCATATAGGGTTTTCTGAACTATATTGTTTTCCACTGTGAATATAGACAATAATATTTATTTTTAAATATTAAATTATATTTAAATATATTTATATATTTAAATGGGTTATTTAGAGCTTTAAAAATAGCCACTTTTGCAAACGAAGTCAGAATTCGATGAAACTAATTTTGTTGGATCCGCAATGTCAAATAGTTGTTAGATTTCAATTTCCGTGATTTTTGAGGTCAGTATGTGGCCGTACTTATTTTTAGAGTAAAAAACAGTCAGTATTTCGACCATTAAAAATACGCCGTGTGAGCATACGAAGTCGGAATTCGACGAAACCAATTTCGTTGGGATCGTAATGTCGAGCAGTAGCTGCATGTCCAGTTTCGTGATTTTTGGGTATCGTGTGTGACCACAGGAATTTTTAAGGACATGTATATATCACGGTTGCTTAAAATATAATAAAATAATTATGTTAAAAATATCCTAATCTATTCATGGTCACAACAAGGCCACGCTGCCTCTTTTCTTAACCACACAGTGAAGATATAAATGCAGATAAATCCTCATTCACCAAAAACACAAAACGCAGACAAGAAATAATCAAAAGAAATTCATCTAAAATCCTATAAATTAGGATATATGTATATTTGGACTCCTGTGCTTCAATTCTTCAATCGCACGTGTACTGGGTTGAACTCGATCGACTTTCAGGCTCGTGACGTCCATCCCAGGGGACCTAGGGTTCGGATTTTGGGAACCTGTGAGTATCGATGTACATTTTGGGGGTTATAATCGTGTTAGTGGTGCTGAGTAGCTTGATTTGTGCGAGTTTAGGTAGGATCGATGGCATTATTGATTGGTGATGGTACCACAGTAGCGAGCGACGGGCTGCAGTCGCCTTCGCGATGGTGGAACCGAGTCTGACTCTTTTGGCATGGGGTTGAAGCTTTTGCGAAGACGAACATGATGGTGGTGGTTGCGTCGGAGTTCGGTGGTCGGAGTGATGGAGAAAGGGGGTCATCGAGGTGTCGTTTGTGTTGTTTTGGGTTCAGCAATGTCTGATTTGAGAAGGAGAAGCTTGGGCTTTAAGGGAGCGGATGGGGTATGGAAACGGGCCAAGACAAAGGAATTTCAAACCGTAAGTTGCGTCGGGATCGTACGGACGTCAGCTACAACATGGAACTGACTGGAAGTCCATCCAAGCTCGTTACAATTTATAGTGAAATAAATTGTCCGGTCTGAATCAACGACAATTATCGTTAATTAACGATGATAGTCCAATGTGAGTAAATATCACTAACTCTGAACAGTTTATAATTTCATGTTGTATTTTTAAAAATGTTAAATATTGGCTGATTGACTATGTGTTGACTGTTTGATTGAACTGCTAGTCAGTTAGTTGAATTTCTATATTGATTCTGTTTAATAGAATATATCATATGGAACTGAAAGTGATGTTATCTATATTGTTAAACATCTGTGATGCAGGGAAACAGGTTGGAGGAATCCGACTAGATTCCTCAACATTTATTTTACTGTTTTTCATATATTGTGATATATGGTGTGTTATATAATCTGTTATGGATTATGTGTGTTGGAATGATATTGATCCTTGTTATTCAATATTTTAAATATCATAAAAATACCCTGGGATGTAAAAGAATTATTTCAATGTATATTGAAATAAAGGGATTTTATAAAATCAATAGATTTTATAAAAAGGAAATATTTCGAAAGTAAATAAAAGGAAAATGTTTATAAAACGAATAGAGTTTTATAAAAGGGAAAATGTTGATAAAACGAATAGAATAGAAAAAAGGAAATAACTAGAGTAGAATAAATAAAGATATACAAGGAAATATTTGTAAACCATTTACAAATAGGATTGAAAAGGAAATAGTGTAAAACCATAAGCAAATAGATTAGAACGAGAAAGGTTTGTAAACCATTTACAAATCAATCAGAAAGAGAAATGTTTTTAAAACCATTTACAAATGAGATTGAATAGGGGATATTTGTGAAACCATTTACGAATAGAATTAAAAAAGGGAAATCATTTGTAAAGTGAAGAACCGTTACTAAAAGTAAATCTTTATAAATGAATAGTTTAATCGAGTTAAAAGGAGTTAATCGATGTTAGTTTAATTGAGTTAAAAGGGGTTAATCGATGTTAGTTTAATCGGAAGGAGTTAATCGATGTTAGTTTAATCGAAAGGAGTTAATCGATGTTAGTTTAATCGATTAGAGTTAAAGCAAATGAGTTAATCGAATATAGTTTATTCGAATAGAAAGTAAAAGGAGCTATCGAATATAGTTTATTCGAAAGGAGTTAAGTGAAAAGAGTAAATAAATAGCGTTAGTCCGATAGAGTTAATCCAATAGAGTTAAGTGATAAGGGTTAATCGAATAGAGTAAATAGAATAGAGTTATCGAATATACCTTATCAAAGGAAAGAATTATCGAATAGAGACGATTTGAAAGATAGTTACGTAAGGAAGTTTGTTAAAGAATTAAAAGGTGAACTTTGTCTATTTCAAGGTTAGAAACGTTGTTCAGTTAAGGTCTGAGAGGTAGATTACCCCAACTTGATTGACTTCATTTTTAACTAAGGAATGGTTAAGGTTCGATAGTGAAGGTGGGTTAAAGGAATTTAGTTAATAAGCGTAATGTTTGAGTTGGCATCGCGATGGTTTGTTTAAACATCTGTCTAAGCCCAATGAAGGAGTTTTGGAAATGTTTTCCAAATAAGAACCAGAAATGTTTTCTGATATAGAAAACAAGAAATGGAAATATTTTCCAATGGTAATAACATATATTTTCTAAATTTAGAAAATAAGAAATGTTGAATATAGGGAAATAGGAGATGAAAAATGAACTAAGGTGATATATATATATGATTGATTGATAGAATTTCCATCTGGAAAAAATATCGTTGTTTGCATACGTGTTTTTTTCCGATAGTTAACTCACCGACTATCGAAGTTTTTGACCATTTTAACGTTGTTAATATGGAGAGACCGGTTGGATTTTTATCCAAAGAACCACTCTGTATTGGCATAAGCGTTGCGAATCATATATGCCAAAGATAATTGAAGACGGAGTAAAGTGCAAGGGCTATTGTATAAGTCTTATATAACGGTGTCTAAGATGGATGTATTGAATAGTGCCTTCGGTTCATCCTGTTCCTGGGTGACTTGTATAGATGAATGTTTGAAAAAGTATTTCCAAAAAGGTCACGTACATTGATTTCTTCAACCGCACCAAGAGTGGAAGCAGAGAAGGAAACTTCTTTAGCTGACAAGTAATGTACCGTTGTAGACGTCAATTAGTGATTTTCGATGGATCTCACAATGTGGCATTCGAAGTGAATCTGATGTGATGATGAAGCGTAACCTCAAGCCTCATCAACCGGTAAATGACAGAAACCGGGCAGGCAGCATGGCTAAGTCGGTCGCACCGAAGTAAGGTGTATAATCACCTGATCTAGAGTTTCATTTACTTCTAAAAATCTATTGTTGATGTTGTCCCATTGGGGAAACGGTTGCTGATCCCAACCGTTGGTGATATACATTCGATACACTCAACAGAAATGAGTGATCGGTCATGTGTGGTCGGGTTGCAAGATGTTCTTGTTGAATCCAGTGTATTCCTCTCTAGAGTTACACCAGCGAAAGGTGGTTCCCTACCTTGTCATAGTTGGAAATCCATTACCCAATACGTGCTTGCGGTTTTGATTGTATACTATGTATGTAGAACGTGAGATGAAAGCGTTTCTGGTAGATGATTATATTGTGGTTGATAGACATTATTATAATATCAAAAGGGTTTTTGATATAAAGATAATTTGGATTCTCATAAGGGAAAAACCCGTTCCGTTATACGGCGTGGTCTTATGAGATATCGATTACTTGTTCGAACTTTTTACTCGTACCAGTCCCATGACTGACCCGTAGTTTATTTGTTTGTTTCCCTAAACTCTTGGGTGCCTAATTTTGTACGGGCAGTCAAGTAGTCGGGATTTAAAGATATACTAGAAGAGCTTGGAGCAGGAGGATTCAGGATTATATAGCTATAGTTATTTCCACTGTGTTGTAAGTGCTGTACTTTGATAATGATATGTATATTCCAGTACAGATTTGGATTTCAAAGTTATGTTATGAAACATATTTTTTCGTTCCGCTGTGAGATTCGTGTTACTCTGATATTGTGTTCTTCTTCTTCTTCTATTCTAAGTTTCTATCTTATCTATCCTCACCCTCTAATTTCTTTCATTAACTATTTGGTTATTTTCGATCCTTGGATGTTCGATATGTGTTATATATCGGATAACCAAGATCGCCAAATTTCCGGGTCGTTACAGTTGGTATCAGAGCTTAAGTCAAGCAAATTACCTTGGCTCTGTGGCGTGACTCAGTAGGGATGGGGTTAGAAATACCCTAGATTGAGTTGAGTGTATATATACACGAGTGAACGTATTTGTTATTGATATAAAAATTTGTTTTATATTGTGTGGATTTATTGGTTGAGTTGTTTATGGGTTCTGGTCGATCAGTTTGATTCACTGTATCGGTAGGAGTTTATAAACACTTGAATACGATGGGTCGACACGATATGTTTTGAAAAGAGGGTAAATTAAAATATGTTTACCCAAGGTATATCTTGATATAGAGAAGATATATATCAAAATTATAATATATTGGATATATTGGTTGTTATTATAATCGAGTAAGATTATAAATTTAATGGGTATGTAAATAACTAATCAGAATTCATATAAGTGAAATACGTGAAATCAGATGAGTTAAATCTGAAATTTAAACCAGAAATTGAATTAAAATTTTGGAGAATTGGATAAGTGTTTGTAAATGGATTTGGATTAAAAATAAGGAAAATTTAGGATCTTGGGAGATTTTAAATTGTTTTACAAGCAGTGTGAATTATATTTTGAAATGGATTTCAAAGTGGAAATGTTTAGAAATGGTTTTATAGTATTGAACTCACTTCGATCGCTGGAAAATAGATTCTGATGATGACAGCTGCATCATCAGTATTCATTTTCGAGTTGTAAGTGACGAATTACTACCAGAGATACTGTTTTGAATTTGTTTTGGGAAAGACAAGTTGTGTTGAATTTCAAATGGGATTTATAATAGAAAATTTGATATATATAAGTTGACATATAGAATTTGATATATAGAATTTGAATATATAAAAATTGAATATAGAAATTCAAAGGGAGTTTGAATATATGAAATTCAATGAAATTGAAATAGAGTTTGAATATAGAAATTCAAATGGAATTGAAATATAGGATTTGAATATAGAAAATATAAAGGAATTCAAATATAGGATTTGAATATCGAAAGTGAAATGGAATTTGAATATAGAATTCAAATGGAATTTAAACTATATATATATTTGAATAATAGAAGTGATATAAAATTTGAATAGAAATTGAATAGAATTAACTAAGTCGAAGAGGAATTAGTTAATCGAGTTTTAAATTTGAAGTTGAACTTTGAAAGGTGAATTGGATTTTGTAAATGGATATTCGAAATCGAATATAGAACTTAAATTTGAAATTTGGATTCAAATTGGTTAATATACAAGTTAAAATATATTTGAACGTGTCATGTTAAAATATAAAAGTGAAATAGACTAAGGCGTTAATTAACAAATTAATTAACGAATTGAGTTAAAACGATCAGGTATAGTTAAAATAGATTGGCCAGGTATAAATATACATGAGATAGGTATGGATAAGGTATGAAGGTATATAAATAGAATGCTCGACGAAAAGGTATGTATTTAATTCATATATGAGATTTTATGCACCGTATCGGCTAGCCGCTTGTTTTTTTTCTTTTTCTTTTGGATTGGTGAGGGCCATGAAAGGCTATTTGAAATATCTCGATGCTCCTAGTACAGAGGAGGGTATGGCGAATTTTTCCAGGAATTTAAGGAGCTAGAATATTTTTAAGATAATTTGATAGTTAGAAATCAACGTATCGATATATATATATATATATATATATATATATAAGTCGATAAGGAAACGAACTTAAAAATAAAATAGTAAAATCAAAAAGGAAGACTAAGAATAAAATCTAATAAGAATAGAAAGAGGAAGCGTATACGTGTTTAAAAGTGAATAAGTAGTTGTATGGTATTGATTATTCGAGTAAGTTGTCATATCTGTTTTGACGATATAAATGTTATTCAGTCAAGGTCTGAGAGGTAGTTATACCCCAACTTGATTGATTTCATTATTAACAAATAAATAGTAAGATTTCAGGCTCGAAGATCAATGTTGAATAAGAGTTAGTTGAATATAGTATTTGGGTTGTCGTAACGATGTTTTACACAACATCCGTTTTAACCCAAATAAGTGTAAGCTTGGAAATATAATAAAGAATATTTCCTAAGTATAGAAATAAACGAGATCGGAAAAGAGATAAGTAATTGGAATATTTTCCAATTATAAATAGCATATATTTTCTAAAGTTTAGAAAATAAAGGAAGGCGATATTCAGAAATGTTTTCCAAATAACATAAAAGGCCAATATGGTTATTGAAAATATTTGGTTAACAAATATTGATAAAGAAATAGAGAAGTGATTTAACTAATGGAATATTAATTAAGGGCTCAGTGACATGTTCAAAAGGAAAATTTGATTTTTGAAAAGAGTAAACTGTTAAAAACTCCCAGGGAAAGACTGTTTGAATTAAAAACAAATTTAACAAAAATTTGTGAAAGCAAAATTGAATTAAAGTAAAGCCAGTAAAGTGGTAACTGAGATTGAATTAGAATGATATCAAGACAAATTGGATTGTGAGATTCAAATTTGAAGTGTAATGTGATAATCAAGTAAAGAGTTGGGAATCGAGAAGAAACTCGAGTTGAAATGATATTTGGCTTGGATATAAGTGAATGGTTGTGTTGTGGATAAAAGCAGATTGGAATTTGATTGGGATGACCCTTGTATCTGCTGAATTGATAACAGGTGGAAAGGATATAATGATATGCCGACAAAAGGTACAAGTTTATATTTCTATTGGATATAAGATTTATGAGCCAAATTGGCAACCCGCTTGGCTGTTTGATTTTCTTTTGGGATGGAGATGGCCCAAAGAGGCGAGTTGGAGTTTGACCGATTGACCAATACAAAGGAGGTGCTGGCGAAATTTTTCGAAAAGTTAAGGAGTTAGAAAATTTTCAGGATTTTTGGAAATTTTCGTTGATAAGAATTAATTAATAATTAAATTGAAATTAAATTGGTTCAGTTGAAACTGAAGTTAAGAAATGAACAAATATGTTCTAACCAGTCGATAGGGCGTTCTCTACCTTAGCAATTTCGAGGACGAAGTTATTTTAAGTGAGGAAGATTGTAATGACCCGCATTTGCAGAGGTATTATAATTCATTTATTTAATTATATATATAGTGATATAGTGAATTAAATTGTCGTGGAATTAAATAATGGTGAATATTTAATTAAAATAATAAATTAAATAATATACTTAATTCTGAAATAATCAGAATTGCCTGAAATGGCGATATGGTGTGAACCGGATCATCTGTGATATTTAATTCAGCTTGGAATTGAATTTGAATAACGAATATATTATATAAACAACAGTTTGAACATAGAATTATAATATAATTAAAATCAAGCTTGAAATGGCGCTGCAGTTCGTAAATTGGCGATTCGAACTTCAACTGAATGTACAGGATTCGTTTTAAGCCGGATTTCTGTGAAACAAGAAACGTGTGGAGCTGGTGGAGTATATCTTTCTAATGGAAGAGAAAAATCGAGATTTCATCGTGTAGGTTTTGATTTTCGTCCAAATCAAATTTTAGAAAAGTCGCTGTGGAATTCCTTTATAATTTATAAAGGAATTATTTATATTTTAAAAAAGGAATTTCAATATAAATCGAATATCGGGTTGACCCAGATTGAAATATCGAGTTAGAAATCCATATAGGGTTTTCCGAACTATATTGTATTCCTCTGTGAATATAGACGATAATACTTATTTTTAAATATTAAATTTAATTATATTTAAATATATTTATATATTTAAATGGGTTATTTAGAGCTTTAAAAATAGCCACTTTTGCAAACGAAGTCAGAATTCGACGAAACTAATTTTGTTGGATCCACAATGTCAAATAGTTGTTAGATTTCAATTTCCGTGATTTTTGAAGTCAGTATGTGGCCATACTTATTTTTAGAGTGAAAAACAGTCAGTATTTTGACAGTTAAAAATACGTCGTGTGAGCATACGAAGTCGGAATTCGACGAAACCAGTTTCGTTGGGACCGTAATGTCGAGCAGTAGCTGCATGTCCAGTTTCGTGATTTTTGGGTGTCGTGTGTGACCACATGAATTTTTAAGGACATGTATATATCACGGTTGCTTAAAATATAATAAAATAATTATGTTAAAAATATCCTAATCTATTCATGGTCACAACAAGGCCACGCTGCCTCTTTTCTTAACCACACAGTGAAGATATAAACGCAGATAAATCCTCATTCACCAAAAACACAAAATGCAGACAAGAATTAATCAAAATAAATTCATCTAAAATCCTATAAATTAGGACGTATGTATATTTGGATTCCTGTGCTTCAATTCTTCAATCGCACGTGTACTGCGTTGAACTCGATCGAATTTCAGGCTCATGGCGTCCATCCCAGGGGACCTAGGGTTCGGATTTTGGGAACCTGTGAGTATCGATGTACGTTTTGGGGGTTATAATTGTGTTAGTGGTGCTGAGTAGCTTGATTTGTGCGAGTTTAGGTAGGATCGATGGCATTATTGATTGGTGATGGTACCACAGCAGCGAGCGACAGGCTGCAGCCGCCTTCACGATGTTGGAACCGAGTCTGACTCTTTTGGCATGGGGTTGAAGCTTTTACGGAGAGGAACGTGATGGTGGTGGTTGCGCCGGAGTTCGGTGGTCGGAGTGATGGAGAAAGGGGGTCAACGAGGTGTCGTTTGTGTTGTTTTGGGTTCAGCGATATCTGATTTGAGAAGGAGAAGCCTGGGCTTTAAGGGAGCGGATGGGGTATGGA
Source organism: Allium sativum (assembly GCA_030737875.1). NCBI lineage: Eukaryota > Viridiplantae > Streptophyta > Magnoliopsida > Asparagales > Amaryllidaceae > Allium > Allium sativum. Next base: position 411,455,653 of record CM060913.1, on the reverse strand, counting down.
AACGGGCCAAGACAAAGGAATTTCAAACCGTAAGTTGCGTCGGGATCGTACGGACGGCAGCTACAACATGGAACTGACTGGTAGTCCATCCAAGCTCGTTACAATTTATAGTGAAATAAATTGTCCGGTCTGAATCAACGACAATTATCGTTAATTAACGATGATAGTCCAATGTGAGTAAATCTCACTAACTCTGAACAGTTTATAATTTCATGTTGTATTTTTAAAACTGTTAAATATTGGCTGATTGACTGTGTGTTGATTGTTTGATTGAACTGCTAGTCAGTTAGTTGAATTTCTATATTGATTCTGTTCAACAGAATATATCATATGGAACTGAAAGTGATGTTATCTATATTGTTTAACATCTATGATGCAGGGAAACAGGTTGGAGGAATCTGACTGGATTCCTCAACATTTATTTTACTGTTTTTCATATATTGTGATATATGGTGTGTTATATAATCTGTTATGGATTATGTGTGCTGGAATGATATTGACCCTTGTTATTCAATATTTTAAATATCATAAAAAGACCCTGGGATGTAAAAGAATTATTTCAATGTATATTGAAATAAAGGGATTTTATAAAATCAATAGATTTTATAAAAAGGAAATATTTCGAAAGTAAATAAAAGGAAAATGTTTATAAAACGAATAGAGTTTTATGATAGGGAAAATGTTGATAAAACGAATAGAATAGAAAAAAGGAAATAACTAGAGTAGAATAAATAAAGATATACAAGGAAATATTTGTAAACCATTTACAAATAGGATTGAAAAGGAAATAGTGTAAAACCATTAGCAAATAGATTAGAACGAGAAAGGTCTGTAAACCATTTACAAATCAATCAGAAAGAGAAATGTTTGTAAAACCATTTACAAATGATATTGAATAGGGGATATTTGTAAAACCATTTACGAATAGAATCAAAAAAGGGAAATCATTTGTAAAGTGAAGAACCGTTACTAAAAGTAAATCTATATAAATGAATAGTTTAATCGAGTTAAAAGGAGTTAATCGATGTTAGTTTAATCGAGTTAAAAGGAGTTAATCGATGTTAGTTTAATCGAGTTAAAATGAGTTAATCGATGGTAGTTTAACCGAGTAAAAAGGAGTTAATCGATGTTAGTTTAATCGGAAGGAGTTAATCGATGTTAGTTTAATCGAAAGGAGTTAATCGATGTTAGTTTAATCGATTAGAGTTAAAGCAAATGAGTTAATCGAATATAGTTTATTCGAATAGAAAGTAAAAGGAGTTATCGAATATAGTTTATTCGAAAGATGTTAAGTGAAAAGAGTAAATAAATAGCGTTAGTCCGATAGAGTTAATCCAATAGTGTTAGTCCAATAGAGTTAAGTGATAAGGGTTAATCGAATAGAGTAAATAGAATAGAGTTATCGAATATACCTTATCGAAGGAAAGAAATATCGAATAGAGATGATTTGAAAGAGAGTTACGTAAGGAAGTTTGTTAAAGAATTAAAAGGTGAACTTTGTCTATTTCAAGGTTAGAAACGTTGTTCAGTTAAGGTCTGAGATGTAGTATTACCCCAACTTGATTCACTTCATTTTTAACTAAGGAAAGGTTAAGGTTCGATAGTGAAGGTGGGTTAAAGGAATTTAGTTAATATGCGTAATGGTTTGAGTTGGCATCGCGATGGTTTGTTTATACATCTGTCTAAGCCCAATGAAGGAGTTTTGGAAATGTTTTCCAAATAAGAACCAGAAATGTTTTCTGATATAGAAAACAAGAAATGGAAATATTTTCCAATGGTAATAACATATATTTTCTAAATTTAGAAAATAAGAAATGTTGAATATAGGGAAACAGGAGATGAAAAATGAACTAAGGTGATATATATATATATATATATATATGTATGTATATATATATATATATATATATGATTGATTGATAGAATTTCCATCTAGAAATAATATCATTGTTTACATACGTGTTTTTCTTCGATAGTTAACTCACTGACTATCGAAGTTTTTGACCATTTTAACGTTGTTAATACGGAGGGACCGGTTGGATTTTTATCCAAAGAACCACTCTTTATTGGCAAAAGCGTTGCGAATCATATATGCCAAAGATAATTGAAGACGGAGTAAAGTGCAAGGGCTATTATATAAGTCTTAGATAACAGTGTCTAAGATGGATGTATTGAATAGTGCCTTCGGTTCATCCTGTTCCTGGGTGACTTGTATGGATGAATGTCTGACAGAGTATTTCCAGAAAGGTCACGTACATTGATTTCTTCAACCGTACCAAGAGTGGAAGCAGAGAAGTAAACTTCTTTAGCTAACACGTAATGTACTGTTGTAGAAGTCAATTAGTGATTTTCGATGGATCTGACAATGTGGCATTCGAAGTGAATCTGATGTGATGTTGAAGCGTAACCTCAATCCTCATCAACCGATAAATGACAGAAATCGGGCAGGCAGCATGGCTAAGTCAGTCGCACCGAAGTAGGGTGTATAATCACCTGATCTAGAGTTTCATTTACTTCTAAAAATCTATTGTTGATGTTGTCCCATTGGGGAAACGGTTGCTGATCCCAACCATTGGTGATATACATTCGATACACTAAAGCGAAATGAGTGGTCGGTCATGTGTGGCCGGGTTGCAAGACGTTCTTGTTGAATCCAGTGTATTCTTCTCTAGAGGTACACTAGCGAAAGGTGGTTCCCTACCTTGTCATAGTTTGAAATACATTACCCAATACGTGCTTGCGGTTTTGATTGTATACTATGTATGTAGAACGTGAGATGAAAGCGTTTCTACTAGATGATTATATTGTGGTTGATAGACATTATTATAATATCAAAAGGGTTTTTGATATAAAGATAATTTGGATTCTCATAAGGGAAAAACCCGTTCCGTTATACAGAGTGGTCTTATGAGATATCGATTACTTGTTCGAACCGTTTTAACTGTTTTACTCATACAAGCCCCATGACTGACCCAGAGTTTATTTGTTTGTTTCCCTAAACTCTTGGGTGCCCAATTTTGTACGGGCAGTCAAGTAGTCGGGATTTATAGATATACTGGAAGAGCTTGGAGCAGGAGGCTTCAGGATTATATAACTATAGTTATTTCCACTGTGTTGTAATTGCTGTACTTTGATAATGATATGTACATTCCAGTACAGATTTGTATTTCAAAGTTATGTTATGAAATATATTTTTTCGTTCCGCTGTGAGATTCGTGTTACTCTGATATTGTGTTCTTCTTCTTCTTCTTCTATTCTAAGTTTCTATCTTATTTATCCTCACCCTCTAATTTCTTTCATTAACTATTCAGTTATTTTCGATCCTTGGATGTTCGATATGTGTTGTATATCGGATGACCAAGATCGCCAAATTTTCGGGTCGTTACAATCCCCCTCTGGGCCTAGCTGTTAATTACCCAATTAAGCCCGGTTAAGCTATTTTTCACCTTTTAAACCTTTATTCAGCCATATCTCCCAAACGGTAAGTCCGTTTTTCACATATGACCACTCTACGGAAAGGTAAACCATCATCCGGACCTAATGGTAGTGGTTTCAGGTCAAAAATCCTTTCCAATAAAAAGTTATGGCCGAAACAAGATCAGCTACGGGTAAAACAGTCATTTAAAAATCGGCAAAAATCATGAACATGGGAAATGACCCCACTAGTCGTCTACCAAAGTTACATGGCTATACGACTTCGTAAGAGAAAGAAATAAGTATTCTATGATCCTTTGATGCGTATAATGCGGGTCGTTACACAACCGGTCGTAAGGAAATGGATAGAATGACCGAAGACATGGTTAGATTAATAACTATAGCTTTACTTATTTGATGTTATCCTAAATTTAGAAAAACAAAAGTGTAGATCCATCGTCCATAACTAGAGCTGATGTGTGGATTAAATCTCACACAAGAAAAAATGGTCAACCGGTGTCCATGGAAGCTACAAATACTATTGTATATTTTTTTTATTTTATCGATATTTTTTTTGAAACTGTGATATTTTTACCATTGTACATCATCTATGTGTTTTTATTTATATAGGAGGAGATTAAAAAGTTTGGTAGTGTAACCCAGTCTAGCTCGACACAGAATGTCAGTGGAGATGCTCTTGCACATGTATTGGGAGAAGATAGACCGGGAAGGTTAAGGGCATTGGAAAGGGGTTGCACTTTAACCAAGCTAGCTATGGATTAGTCCAAAGATAAACAAGTCTTACGGTGTCGAGAGGAAATAGCCGAATTGAAGGGAATGATACAGACTCTGATGGACCAGAAGGTAAACTTCTAAACTTAATTTTTATTCATTAAATACAATATTTAGCACACTATATAATTTAAAATACTAAAAAGAATAAATTTAGGTGCTTTACTACAGGGTAAAGAAAGTTTGCAAGGGAGCACACATGAAATGGTAAAAATAATAATTATATTACCCAGTAAATATTTTGATCCAGTAGTTTTATTTTAAGTATTGTGGCATACTGGCATCCACTTGAGTGCTCCTTAGATTAAAATATCATGATATTTGTGCTTTGCAGTAGGGTAAAGAAAGTTCAGGAAAGATCTCACTTGAATCGGTAAAAGTATTAATTATATTACTCAATAAATAAAATTTATGTTTTAGTTTTTAATCTTGTATTTGATATTGCTTTTGGTTGAAAATTCTAGAGTGACGATGAAGTATGTTCGTTTTGGGATGGAGCCTCTGGTGATCTTGCCTATGGGAGGCTGTTGTCCATGGACCCAAATGACGTTGTCAATGACATACATCTTGGATCAAATGCTATGAGTGTTGTTATAGATTTTATGGATAAGCCAGATACTTATTTATGGAGGCCTACACGTAAAATGACTGTATTAGGAGATGCTATGAATAAGGTAATAGCTTGGCCATCAGTTTGCATCAAAGTACCGCTGCGAACACACTTGAACTTTGATGAAGCCAGTACGGTAAAATTTAAACTTCTCATATTATATTGATAGCTATTTTGTGTGTGTATAATACAATATTTATTTATAGTTATGCGTGAAGGCTATTAGCAATTACATGTGTGTATAATTGCTAATATTGAAGTATATTCTCATTTTTAGAGTACCGACAGCATCCACAATATTTGCAAGATTTATGGTTGGAATAAGGGTGAAGGCGTAGTTGGCGAAGGAAGAATCCATGCCAATGATACAAAATGCACTGTTAATGGTATTCCGCTCAGTCCGTCTACTGTTGTCATTTGGGTGGACAATGCAATAAATAAAGATGCTTATTTGTGGTGACCCACATCTGATATGTCGTGCATTGGAGATGCAATTGGTAGGAAAGTAGCATGGCCATGATCAAAAGTAGAAGCGGACGAAAAAAATTCTAAATAAGAGTCGTGATGAAAATGAAAATCATGCGACTTCTCCCTCGAGATCCTCATATGTGTTCACAGATAAATTGAAACATGTAAGTATTTATTTTCAACATTGATCACTATGTAAGTATATACATTCTGCATAATAATCTTTTTTCTTTCAGCCGATTGCAAACATGACAAAAGATGCCAAATGTAAGTTGATAGATTTGGTTGGAATAGACGTAGTGGTTGAAGGATCTATTGCATCAACTAATCCGATAGCAATGGTCCATTGTCATCCATTGGGAATGGATGCTGTAAAGGTTTGGGTTGAACATGTGACAGTTCCAACTGCAAAGCTATGGAGACCAACATCAGCTCTGACGTCCATGGAATATGCCTTCGGCGTTCCCATAGCTTGGCCAATGGGAAAAATCATTATTGACACAAAATGAAAGGTATTTTAATATTTTTTTAATATACATTTAGAAGTTACTACCCTCGGGAGCACATGATCGACTGAAAATAATTGAGTTAGGTTATTTTGGACAATAAATGTGTTGTCTCACTCTCCTTATAAATCAAACATGTATTAGTACCAGACAAAACTCCCACTTAATGTTTATTAATGCTTTTGAAGCCAACTTGGTGAGATATCTTAGATGATTTGCAAATATACATGGTTAAACGTTTATGTACATGATTAAAATATCATCAAGATAATGTGTATTAATGCAAAGATACCAATAAGCATTCACCTTAATTGGAGAAATCATACATGAAATATACTCGAGGAGACGACACATGTCATCTCAAAATTACAGGTTATCTCAGAATTACATGTCATCTCAAGTTACATGGTCATCACAGAAATCATATATGAAATCATACATTCACCTTAATGGGTAAATATTGTCATCTCTGAATTACTCAGTCACAGAAATACATGGTCACAGAATTGCATTACATGGTTCAAAATTGCATTACATGGTTCAGGTGTTTGTGTTATGTAGTGTCCATAGTGTGCATGAAAATGGGCATGTCTGAAAGATTTATGTTATGTAGTGTTACGTTCAGAGCTTGCGTCTAAAAGGTTTATGTTATGAAGTGCCTGAAAGGTTTATGCTATTTCTATTCTTAAGTTATGTTATGTAATTTGTTTTACAGGTTTTCAGGTGGTTTGATGACAACATCACTACAATATTTGCTCGATAACTTGGTTATTTCAGGTGTTTATTTCAGTGTTTAGTTACTCGGTTATGACAATGTTACTGTTATTTAAACTCGGTAGTCTGGTTGTGTATGTTGTGGTTATGACAATGTTACTGGTAGTTTGTTTGTGAAGGTTGTGGACGATTGAACTTGTGGATGTTTGTATGATTATCTTATGGATGTTTGAAGTTGTATGTTGTGGTTCTATAATATGTTATGTTGAAAAATGTATGTGTTTGTGGATTATGTTATTTAATTGGCGGCAAAATTATGGGTATGTACAAAATATTATAATATAAATTTGGTAACACATGCAGGTAGGGTAAACGCTACAGAATATTAAATTCATTCGTAGCATTTAAAAACTGCTACAAATATATTGTCACAGAACACGAAAGCAGTTATGTTGGCGCGTTTTAAACGCTATAAAAAGCCAAAAGAATGCAACAAAAAACAGTCACAATGCAAAAACCCTTTCGGTGGTGTTTAATTAACGCCGCAAAAAAATGGTAACGTTAAAAAAACGCCGTGAAAAAGATTTTATTCGTGGCGTTTAAATTAAGTGCAACAAAAAAATTATTTTTAGTGGCATGTTTTCTCGTAATGGTTATCGAAACGCCACCAAAAATACTTAGTAGCGGTTTTTGGGCGCTACAAAAAAACATTTTTCTTGTAGTGTGGGGACACCCATAAGGAGAAGGTAGGATAGGGTGCCTTGGATCGAGCTCTAGAAGCAATCTAGTTGTCTTGAATAGGGGCAAACATACACAAGACAAATGTATGGTAGTTCGACTAGAATCGGGGTTTTCCATTAACCCTTGACGAATGGCAATCGCCGGTCATTCGATGGTTGATATGTTCAAGGCTTTAATCGGTGATAGTTGGGATATTGGATGTTATGGATGCCATGATTTATTATGTGATTTCTTCTCTATTTTGTCTGGGTAGGCTATCACCGTAGATTGTCGAAGATAAGCGGGATTAGGGATGTCCTTTCGTATTCATTAGAGTGACATATTATAAATGATTATCATATGTTAATCACGTGGTTGCTAGACAAATCAGATGATTGAGATGTCTACACTCATATACCCTATCTAATTATTGTTAGTTATTTTATAGCTCACCAAGACTATTATCTGACTCAAGGTTTTATGTTTCCCTCTTATTAACATGGGCTGCTCATTAATTGTGTTGGTAAGTAGACTGAGATAACAGGTAGTAGGTTTTGGTGCTGTTGATGTTGTGCGATGAAAAGCAGGAAGCTGGCATACTACTACTATGCTATATAGATATTCTTTTGTTTTCTATAGTATGTTGATGTCCTTTGATACTAAGAAATATGTAGTGAGGCTTAATGTAAGGATTATCCATTTTCACAGATGTTTTGTATTGGAGACTCTGAGATGCTAATGAGATTTGAGTTTCTATTCTGTTGTGCTTCACTACTGTATCTTATTGTATATTTTCTTTTTATATGTTATTCATGCACTGTGAGTTATAAAACAAGTTAATTTCGAGTTATTCTTCCCTGATGATCGTCCCATATCGGTTTGGTATGTCATACAACGCACATTTTCTTTAGTTTGGTGAATGAGTTATGGGGTGGTCGTCACATTTGGTTTCATAGTTTTGGTTAATTGATTTTACCCAAAGTTCATAAGCATAAAAGCGTATGAGAGGCGTACTTGTAATTTATATTGGATGATTGCTATATTATAGTATATAGTTTAGCAAGATAGTAAGCACTTGACGCAAATTACGTCCATTCTCTAGTGTGGACTAATCATTCTATTTCAGAATAAGAATGAGTCGTTGAACTTCGAGACACACTGCTAGGGATGTGCCTGCTATTGGAGGGGTAGACGAGGGTGGCTACTCAGGAGCTGCAGCTGCTATGCCCGATTATCCTACTATGTTTGAGGCTATGATGTTAGCATTCACGAGGAGGATGACCGCTCTAGAGGCAGCAGTAGAGCATGGTGTTTCGTTGCAAGCACCTAGGGTGGTTGATTTCGCTAAGTTGAGCAAGCACTACACTTCCCTATGTGGCAAGTCATTTGTTTGGACTGAACCTACTGTTGAAATTCAGAATTGGTTGGATACATGTGTTTGGATTTTTGAAGATTTAGAAACTGACGATGTTACTAAGAGGAAGCTTGAGTTGAGGCAATTGCTAGGACGAGTGATGGATTAGTGGAATTCAATTACTTTAAAGACTCCAGAGGACCAGATCACTTGGGATCAGTTTAGAACTAAGTTCAAGGAGAAGTTCATTTCTACAATCCAAAAGTCGATACTCTTTAAGAAGTTTGTTGAGCTAGCAGTGGCTGAATAAGTAGCTGAGTTCGAAGCTCTATCTAAGTATGTTCGTTCGTATATTGAGACTCCTTATAAGAAGAATAAGAAGTTTATCTTGGGTTTATATGAAAGTCCGGGGAAGCAATTGATCGACCATATTGATGAATCTTGTGAGAAGCCAATTAAGAAGGTCTCGAGGAAGGAGAGTTTGTTTCCACATAAAGTTGAGGCTGTTGTTAAGAGTAAGTAGGATTCAAAGTCACAGCTAGATGGCAATAACAAGAAAGAGTGGAATACTAAACAAAAACAATGACAATAAGGGGAAAATAGCCAGAAAAGCCAAAGGGTGAAGTTACTTGCTACAACTACCACTAGAAGGGACATTATTCCAAAGATTGTAAGATTGCTAAGGTGAAAAGGAAGTGATTTAACTATGATTAGCCTTGGAAAATGAAGACGTATTGTCCGAATCCACCGAAGGATAAGCAGGTTGTGAGAGTGTATGCTTTGGATGTTGTGCATTCTTCCTCATGGGGTCCGACAGCTGTGACAAAGTGGAAGAGTATTGTGGTGCAAGGTACACTTTCTGTTAGAGGTGTTTCGGCTCGAGCTTTGTTTGATACTGGAGCATCACATTATTTTATCTGTAATGAGTAAGTTTGCAAGTTAGGTGTAACGACCCGTATTTTTAGCGATATAATAAATAATTTATTTAATTATTCGAATATTCGTTTGGTAATTTAAAAATGACCTGAATTAAATAATAGTGAATATTTACTTAATATAAATAGTAGAATAATATATTTAATTTTTAATAATAGGAATTAAGTTGAATTGACAATATTGTGTGAATTGGATAATTTAAAATATATAATTCAGTTTAGAATTGAATTATATTAACAAATTTATTTATAAACGTTAGTTGAATGTATAATTTATATTATAACTATAATCGAGCTCGAAATGGAGCGGTAGTTCGTAATTTGGCTGTTAAAACTTTAAACCAATATACAAAATCCATTTTAAGTCGGATTTCTGTGAAACAAGAAACATTCGGAGCGAGTGAAGTATATTTTTCTAATGGAAGAGAAAAATCAAGATTTCGTCGTGTAGATTGTGAGTTATGTCCAAATCAAATTTTCAAATAGTCGCTATGGAATTCCTTTATAATTTGTAACGATTTATTTATATTATAAAAGGATTTTTAATATAAATCGAATATCGATATAACCGGGAACTTTGAAATATTGAGTTATAAATCCCGATATATTTATTTTGGAGCTAAATGATATTCTATATGAATATATAAGTAAATATTAATTTATTAATATTTAATTTAATTATTTTTAAATATTTAATTGGTTTATTTAGAGCTTTAGAAAATAACCATTTTTGCAAATGATCCATTTTTGACGAAACTAATTTTGTTGGGTTCGGAATATTAAATTATTGTTAGAATTCAATTTTCGTGATTTTCAGAGTCAGTATGTGGCCGTACGGGATCTTAATGCAAAATACAGTCAATAATTTGACTTTAAAAACACACCGTATGAGCAAACGAAGTCGGAATTCGACAAAACAAGTTTCGTTGGGTCCGTAATGTCCAACTGAAGCTGTATGTCCATTTTCATCGAATTTGGATATATTATGTGATCATAGGAATTTTTAAACGATAAATAAAAATAAGGCTACGATATAAGTTAATATTAAAAAGGAATGAAGCTTCTATAACAAGCCAAATTTATCCTATAAATGCCCCCACTAACCCTAACCCTCATGTATACTTTTTCTCTGGTCAAATGAGTGTGCCGTCATTTTTTTTTATTTCAGTAAAATATTTCCATCTTCATGAATTATTATAAAACCAAATAAAAATCTATAAATCAATATATATAGATATATATTTGGAATCGTTATGGGTTACTCTTCGATTTGGGGTAGGTTGTTTAAGGTGCGATGATGCTTTCCTGGAGCTCGAGACTTCCAGCATGACCTAGGGTTAGCGATTTTGAGGATTTTGTGCATTGTTTGATGATATGGTTGTTGAAATGGGATTTGTGAGGTAAAGAGGCACTTGTGTGAAAATTTTCAGTGAGATCGACACCAAAAACCCGGTCTCGAGCTAAGACACAACATGGATCCTGATTTCGAGTCTTGTAAAACTAGAATGGAGGTGTAAAGATTTTGAAGTGAAGTTTAACGATGTCATTAGTTTGTGGATTCATGAAGAGGAAAGGGGCATCGGGTGGTGCACTGGTCACGGCTATGGCGAGTTTGCAAGCGCGTGTTTATTGGAGAGAAGATAACGAGTAAGGTAATTAGTGGAGTAAGAAGTAATTAAGTCCTAATTTAATAATTAATTAAATAATAATGTTTGGAATTTGTTTTTAAAACTTGTATTACGTATAACTTCTCCATACGTTAGCAGAATTCAACGAAATAAGATCCATAAGGATCGTACAGACGGTGGCTATACAATGGAACTGGTTTGGATGGATTGGAGCTCCTTTGAATTTATGGCAAAATAAAATGTCTGAACGAAGGTGTTGAACATTTATTGTTATAACCATCCAATGTGAGTAAATCTCACTAACTCTGCACAATTATATTTTTATAATTAATGAATGATGGTTGATTGTTGTGTGATGATTCTTTGGATTAGTTGCTGATTAATTGGAGAAATTATAAATATAGTTATATATATAAATCGTTGATCAAAAATTTATTGTGTTTATCAGAATATTTCATATTGAAATGAAATTTATGTTAATTATATTATTTAACATCTATGGATGCAGGGAAATAGGTTGGAGGGATCTAATTGGATTCCTCAATATTTATAATACTGTTTTTTATATATATTGCGATATATGATGTAATAAATTATATGTGATTGATTATGGTGGCACTGGTCTATTTGGTATTTTAAATACCATAAGAAATACTGGAATGTAAAAAGGAAATTTTCAAAGTGTATTTTGAAAAGGAAATATTTATATGAAATACATAGGGTATTATAAAAGGAAATATTTGTATGAAATAAATTGGATACTATAAAAGGAAATATTTATATGAAATAAATAGGATATTATAAGAGGAATGATTTGGGAAACAAATAGAATTAGAAAAAGAATTATTTGGGAAATACATAGAATTATAAAAAGAAATATTTGGAAAATTAATATAATTAAAAAAGGAAATAGCATGATATAAAATTAACTATGGAATGGATTTAAAATAAATATTAAATAGAATATGTTTCAACAGATAAATTGAGAAGATTAATTTATAAATAATGTTTTATAAATTAAATTAAATATTTATCATTTGATAAATGGAATAAATAAGTCTGAATTTATATAGAGAAGTAAAAATCGGTTTCAACACCGATATTTGAAATTGAATGTGAATATAGCAGTTATGTTTACACCAAAAATGGTATAAACACCCAAGGTACTAAACTGTACTTCATCAATTTGGTAAGAAATAAATGGAACCGTGTTTAATCAGCAATAAAAAGTGAAAAATGCAAGGAAAGTAAAGTAGAGACGAGATTTAGAGTGGTTCAGTCGTTAAAGAGGCCTACGTCCACTATGAAGGTGATTTCCTGACTTATAATGAGAATTACAAAGTACATCAGCTTTCTCTCTTCATATATCTCTATATTCATACAATGTACCCTCGTTTATATATTTCGATCCAAGGAATTATACAAGAGAGTAGTAGAATTTGAGGAGAAAAAAGGATGGATGAATGATTAAGAAGAAGGATGTCTTCGTTTTCCTTCACCATAAGATTGCCGTTGACGCCATGGCCGAGTCTGTAGTTGAGGATGAAATTCAGCAGCACTCCGTGGTCTTTTTCGAAAAGTCCCCCTTCGTGTTGGTAGTCGTCATGTATTTATAGGTGAACTTCCCTTGGTAAATGATCTGGAATTTGTTTATCCAGGCTGTGGATCGTTCATTTTGTTAATTACAACTATGCCAATGGCTAGCTGTAGCCAGCTGTCCGTAGCTGTATCCAGTTATCATGTGCGGACAACTCGTTTGAACGAGTATCTTGAATAGCTGAGCGGGTAAGATGTAAGAGATTGTCCTGTGAGCGCTTTGGGAGATTTTGTGAGAGCGGAGCGCGGGTTTGGAGTTGATTCTCCTTTGTTCCTTGCGCGACCGTCCTTCTTGATCCAAGGGCGCTCGTCTTCTTGCTGCCTTTGTATGGCGCTGTTAGGCTTTATGGCTATGTTATGAGCTCGCTCCCGCTTATGTTGAATGGGCGACTTGCTTTACTTTGGTATTTGAGCGGTTCTCAGGATCTGCGACCTTTATCTTTATTGGGTCGCACTTCTCATAATATGTTATGTTGTTACCTTAGGTCGCATTAGTTGACTTGACCTGCCTTGGGTTTAATATTTGGGTCTTGCTCTGTGCGGTTGCATCATGCACAGTCGACCCTCATGATATCTGCCTTGTACCCTTTATCCAATATGCGTGTGGAATTTTAGGGATTAACACATGCCCCTCGAAGTTCGTGGTTTCTTTTTGTATGGAATCACGGGCTTCGATATATTTGATCGCACATTGGTTGGTGGGTTTGTCCTGACTTGTTGAGGGCTTGGTCGTGCCAAATATTAAGATTACTCCATCGTCGCTGATTGGTATTGTCTTTTCCTGTGAGTGAGAGGCTCGATGCATCTTTTGATTACTGTGCGAATAGATGAATTTCATAATACCAGTTGGGACTTGATGAAGTCAGTCACTAAGTTGACGTGGAGAGAATTTCCTGGATGAATGCCTTTTAATCTTCCTCATTTACCTTTATCTGTTCGCTTTTGATTGGTTTTCCCACCCACGTCTATATGCGCTTGTTTTGGGTGGTTCCCTACTCGCTTGAATGCTGGGCTTTTTGATTTGGCTGTTGGGCTGTTGAGCGGCCGGATGAAAACACTATTTTGGTTTTCCTGCCCTTTCGTCTATCCTTCATATATATTACTTCGCTACATATATTTTTTTTAAAAAAAAGAAAGCTTTAATGGCGGCGTCGTTTTAAGCGATTTTCTTTACCACTGGGATCCCTTTTGCAATTCCTGAATATCACAGTTCTTTTATTGTTCCAATTTGCATTTGCATGTGGCGCCGTCATCAAGGCTTTTGCAATCTTGAGATCGATTCGACCGGGTTGTTCGACTAGGTTTGAAACCGTTTACTTGTCTATAAGCAAATTTCTCCCTTGATTTTATCTTGAACCACTTTTGGAGCATGAATTTAATCATGCGATCTTGGGATTTCTAAGTAGGGTTCTCCCTATTCTAAAGTTTCAGAACTTCAAGGAGTTATCCATGTCGGACCAGGTCGGAAGGTTGGATCGAGAAGAAAGTTCTGACCAAGTTACGGCTACGCCCCATGTTGTTTCTTCGATGGGTGCTGCCCAAGAATTCCCACCACCTCGTGCGCTTTCTGAAGCCCTAGTGAGAGGCACCCGATGGAGCTTCCACCCAGTTTGTTTCGTCATCTGTGCAAGCAATTTGGGATTTCGGAAAAGGAAGAATCCAAGCTACCTGTGGAAGGGGAGTTCGTTGATATCCCTCCTAAAGGATATGTTTCTGTTACCTGTGGCATGTTGAAAAGTGGAGCGATTCCTCCCTTTAATCCTTATACAGAGATGATTCTCTGGAACTTGGCCATTGTCCCATATCAATTACATCCAAATGGTTACACGATTTTGACAAGCCTTTATGTCCTTTTTATGAGGGAGAAACATTGGGCTCCTTCGTTTAGGGATATATGCTCATTGTACGTTTTTAGGACAAGAGGCCAGCGCCCCTCATTTGTCTTTGTGGAAAGCCAGGGTTCGAAAATAATCACTTGTTTAGAGGACAGTGTGCGAGGATTTTCCAATCAATACTTCTTTGTCCAATGTCCCAATAATTTCTGCGGCCTTTGGAAGGCAATTGGTAAGTATTTTTATTCCTTGAATTCCAGCTTGCTCTTTCTTCTTTTTGTTTTGTTTTTTCTAAAACCTTTTGGATATATTACAGTGCTTCCCAATCAAAGCATACCCTTTGATCAAGATCTATGCAACTCGTTATTAGCCGTCGACGAGGGGCAGAGGAATAGGAAATTCTTGATTAACGAAGGGTTCTTAAGGTGCGACGGTTATTTTGGTTTACTCTTTGATTTGGGGTAGGTTGTTTAAGGTGCAACGGTGCTTTCCTGGAGCTCGAGACTTCCAGCGTGACCTAGGGTTAGTGACTTCGAGTATTTTGTGAATTGTTTGATGATATGGTTGTTGAAATTGGGTTTGTGAGGTGAAGAGGCACTTATGTGAAAATTTTCAGTGAGATCGACACCAAAAAGTGTTAATATCTTTTATATGATGCCGCGGTCTCGAGCTAAGACACAACATGGATCCTGATTTCGAGTCTTCTAAAATTAGGATTAGACGTAGAGGGATTTTGAAGTGAAGTTTAATGATGTTATTAGTTTATGGATTCATGAAGAGGAGAAGGGGCATTGGGTGGCGCACTGGTCACGGCTATGGCGGGTTTGCAGGCGCGTGTTTACTGGAGAGAAGATAATGGGTAAGGTAATTAGTGGAGTAAGAAGTAATTAAGTCCTAATTCAATTTTTAATTAAATAATAATGTTTGGAATTTGTTTTTAACACTTGTATTACATATAACTTCTCCATACGTTAGCAGATTTCAACGAAACAAGATCCATTAGGATTGTATGGAGGTGGCTATACAATGGAACTAGTTTGTAGTGGATTGGAACTCGTTTGAATTTATGGCAAAATAAAATGCCTAAATGGAGGTTTTGAACATATATTGTTATTCAACGATAACCGTCCAATGTGAGAAAATCTCCCTAACTCTGCACAGTTATATTTTCATAACGTATTTTTAGAATTAATGAATGATGGCTGATTGTTGTGTGTTAATTGTTTGAGTTAATTGCCGGTTAATTGGCTGAAATTATAAATATAGTTACATATATAAATCGTTGATCAAATATTGATTCTGTATATCATAATATTTCATATTGAAATGAAATTGATGTTAATTTTATTGTTTTACATCTATGGGTGCAAGGAAACAGGTTAAAGGGATCCAACTGGATTCCTCAATATTAATAATACTGTTTTTTTCATATATTGTGATATATGATTTGATATATAATCTGTGATTAATTATGGTGGAACTGGTCTTTCTATGGGGTATTTTAAATACCATAAGAAATACTGGAATGTAAAAAGGAAATTTCAAAGTGTATTTTGAAAAGAAAATATTTATATGAAATAAATATGATATTATAAGAGGAATTATTTGAGAAAGAAATAGAATTATAAAAGGAATTATTTGGGAAATAAATAGAATTATAAAAAGAAATATTTGGAAAATTAATATAATGAAAAAAGGAAATGGGGGATATAAAAATAACTATAGAATGGATTTAAAGTAGATATTGAATAGAATCTGTTTTAATAGATTAATTGAGAAGATTAAATTATAAATAGTGTTTTATGAATTAAATAAAATATTTATCATTTGATAAATGAAATATATAAATCTGAATTTATATAGAGAAGTAAAAATCGGTTTCAACACCGATATTTGAAATTAAATGTGAAAATAACAGTTATAAAGGGTATTATCAATGAGATCATAAGTTTTGAAAATAAAATGAGATCTAGTACGAATAATTATGTAAATAGAAGTACAATAGAATTTGGAATCGGGATATTTTTTTAAATGCGAAATCAAACTGTTTGATTTAGTAAAAGAAATATTTTTCACATTTGATATGAATAAGGGATTTAAATAAATATTTTGCAAAATGAAAATATTATAATGGAACTGGGTTTTGAAAATAGGAATTTAAAAAGAGAGTTAATTGAATATAAATTATTCAAAGAGAGTTAATCGAATATAAATTATTCGAGGAGAGTTAATCGAATATAAATTATTCGAAGAGAGTTAGTCGAATATGGGTTATTCAAAGAGAGTTAATCGAATATAAATTATTCGAAGAGAGTTAATCGAATATAGGTTATTCGGAAGAAAGTTAATTGAATAGCGATTATTCGAAGGAGAGTTTTCGAATAATAGATTTTCGAGAGAAAATTATGCATTGGATTTCAACTGTATCGAATGTAGGAAAGTACTATTTACTTTTTGGTTATTAAATCAAGATTTATTTATTTAATAAATCGTTTATTTATTTAAATTAAGGTATAAATGTTTTATTTAAAGTTAGATATTTCAGAAGTAGGGATTATAAAGCTATCGTTACAACCAAAGTTTTTCATTAAAGAATTAGATTCGTAAACTGAATCCGAGAGTTGCGTAAGCAATGTTTGATAAGAAGATTTAAACAGAGTTAAAGAAACTAGGAACTGACTGGAAATTAGTGAAGTTGAACGGTTTCCTGAGTATCCATCTGATGTTGATTTCGGCCTTCGAGGTTGATATTCGGGGAATTGTTCTCTTACTGGTTTGCAGCTAGAGACTGATAGATATGGGAAGATAGTGATGCGTGAATAAGAAATGGAAATGTTTTCCCATGATAATAATGTATATTTTCTAAATTTAGAAAATAATAATTTATGAACATATGGAAATGGGAAAATAAAAAATTAACGACAAATTAATTAAAAAGGGATAAATGTTGATTGATGATTGATCGATAGAATTTCCATTTAGAAATAGGATCATTGTGTGTATGGATGTTTTCCTTTGATAGTTAAATAACTGATTATCACAGTTTTGACCATTTTTCCGTCGTCAATATGGAGAGACTGGAAACAGATTTATACCTGAAAACCACTCCGTATTGGCATTAGCGTTGCAAATCAAGTATAATGAAGATATTTGAAGACGGAGTTTCTGCAAGGGTCATTCTGGAAAATCCTAGGTAGAAATTGCCTAAGATGGGTTTACAGAATAGTGTCTTCGGTTTGTCCAGTCCATGGACAACCTATATGGAAGAATGTTAGACAGAGTATATTTAATATACCGCTTAAGTTGATCTCTTCAAATGTATTTACATTTGGTGGCGGAGGAATTTGTTTCTTAGTTGTATACCCATGGTATTTTTAGGGAATCAATTTGTGATTTGGCGGGTATGACGATGTGACATTCAAAGTAAATAAATGTGTAATCTGTCAGAGATAAGCGTCGCCTCAAGCCTCACAACCAGGAGATGGAAAAAATCAGGAAGGTCGCATGGCTAAGTGGTTAGCTGCCAATTAGGGTGTATTGTTACCTAATCTAGAGAAATTTCATTTACTTCTTTGACCTATTTTGATGCTGTCCCTTTCGGGAAACAGTTGCGGATCCCAACCGTTGGTGATAATACATTCGGTATACTCAAACGAAATGAGTGACCAGTTATGTTTAGCCTGGGTTATAAGATGTTCTTATTAAACCCAATGTATTCCTCTCTAGAGATACACTATCAGAAGGTGGTCCCATACCTTGCCAGTTGGAATCCATTACCCAATAAGCTCCCGCGGTTTTTGACTATATATTATGTATGTGAAATGTAAGATGAAAGCGTTCTGCTAGATGATTATTATATCATGATTGATAGACACTATTATAATATCAAAAGAGTTTTGATATAAAGATTATCATTTCTTTCAAAAGGATTTTTGAACGTTGA
This sequence comes from Allium sativum, assembly GCA_030737875.1. Taxonomy (NCBI): domain Eukaryota; kingdom Viridiplantae; phylum Streptophyta; class Magnoliopsida; order Asparagales; family Amaryllidaceae; genus Allium; species Allium sativum. The sequence continues at coordinate 411,437,141 of CM060913.1, read as the reverse complement.
ATCAAGTATTTTGGATTTTCATAAGGGAAGAACCCGTTCCGTGTTATATGGCGTGTTCTTGGAAGATATCGTTTATTTTCTCAAACTGTTTTAAATTGTTTTACTCACACCAGTCCCATGACTGACCCAGAGTTTATTTCGTTTTGTTTTACCCTAAACTATTGGGTGCCTAAATTTGTACGGGCAGTCAAGTAGTCGGGATTTTACAGATATACTGAGTGCTTGGAGCAGAAGGCTTCAGTCTTATATAGCAATTGTTTATTTCCGCTTTGTTGTAAGTGATGTACTTTGATAATGGTATGCATGGTTTTAAATCTCGGATATCGGGGGAGATCTCAAACGAGATGAGTCTAACTCGGGAGTTCGTCTCGGATTTTCATCTCGGGTCTGAAAGTTCATATCGGAACAATATCGGGGTACATGATATGTTAAAAATGATATTTTAACAAAATGATTTTTATGAGAGTTATCAAAAACCTTGTAACTTGAACTTAAAATGCAAAATAACTTTATTATTCTTTATTTTGCGAAAGATCATTCATACTCTAAATCGTAATATGCTTAAAACAGGAACATTGTTAGATAGGAAATATTGAAAGGATCCAAAACATTAAAAAATTCAGCATAAGTAGACCATAAAATACATAATTTCATAAGTAACATGCATGTAAAAAGACGAATATGAAAATCATAAGCATTGTAAAAAATATACGAACATACAATATAGTCATTTGACATGCAAAATGTAAAATAACAAAAGGTTGATATGGCTAAATTTGAGTTTTTTAATTATAGTTTTAGTTTAGGCACGTATTTAAATTTTAACCCAAAAAATTAAGATCTCGGACGATATTCCAGTATTTCGTATCGGTCGATATTTCGTTCGATATTGCAATATCTCAGACGATATATTCGAAAGGAGGTTTAGAGTGATATTTGCTTTTTCGTTTCGGAAGGAGCCCAAAACGAGATCTCGAAGGAGATCTCGGGCAATATTTGCGAGATTTGAAACAGTGATGGTATGTATATTCAAGTACGGATTTGTATTTCAAAGTTATGTTATATAGTATATTTCATTTGCTCCGTTGCGAGTTTCGTGTTACTCTGATTGTGTTGTTTTATTCTTCTTCTTCTTCTATTCTAATTTTCTTTCTTTCTATTTCTCACCCTCTAACTTCTTTCTATTAACTATTTCCAATGCATGAATAGTCGACATTGAGTTTATGTCAATTACCAAGATCGCAAATCCCCCAGGTCGTTACATTAGGTTTAGAACCTAAGGTTGTTGATAAACCATTGGTTATCACTAACCTAGTAGGAGGTTCGTCTAGTCTTTGTTTGTTTCGTTGTGGTCTAGTTTTATCGAGTCATCATTGCTCTTTTGTGTGTAATTGTTTTGTTTTGAACTTCGCTACGTTTGGGATTATTTTGGGTATGGAGTGGCTCAAGAGGTATGCGGCTGTTATGGATTGCGAGAGGCTTGAGGTGACAATCGGGAATGAGGAAGAGCAAACGTTGGTGAAATGTTGTTTACCAGAGGATGGAGTTATGGTTATCTTTTTATATTCACTTGTGATTCCATGGGATGCGTTGTCATCTGTGCCTATCGTTCATTAGTTTTTTGATGTTTTTGATGGGGTTAGAGGATTGGTGCCGCAGCGAGAGATTGAGTTCCGAATCGATTTAGTAGATGGAGCCAGATCATTTGTTATACTTCTTAGGATAATGGCACCTAAGGAACAACGAGAGTTAGAGGTGTAAGTGAACGATCTGTTGAGTAAGGGATTCAATCAGAGAAGCATATCCGAGTGGGGTGCACGAGTTTTGTTTGCGACCAAGGCCAATGTTGCGATTGTGTGTGGATTTCGTGAGCTGAATAAGGTGACTAAGAAGAACAAGTATCCATTGCCTAGAATCGATGATTTTTTTTATCAACTTCATGAAGCCAAGGTGTTTTCCCAAATGGATTTGCCAACGGGATTTCACTAACTGAGGGTGGATAGGGATAGTGTGCCGAAGACTGCTTTTAGGACACAATCCGGATTTTATGAGCGGTAGGTGATGCCATTTAGATTAACTAACGCGCTAGCATATTTTGTGGATCTTATGAATTAAGATTTCAGAGACCAGTTATGCAACTTCGTACTTTTGTTTGTAGAGAATATATTACTTTACTCGAGGAATGAGGAAGAACACAAGATGCACTTGAGAATTTTTTTGGAAATCTTGCAAAAGCATCAGCCGAAGGCTAAGTTTTCGAAGTGTCACTTCTGGAAGGAAGAAGTGAGATTCTTGGGTCATGTCGTGTTAAGATAGGGAATTGCGGTGGATCCCACTAAAGTGGCAGCGATATAGGATTGGGATCGACCTAAGAGTGCGACTGATTTTAGGAGTTTCCTCGATTTTACTGGATACTATCGATGATTTATCAAGGATTTATCGAAGATAGCTGCACCATTAACTGGATTAACGAAGAAAAATCAGGTTTACGCTTGGAGTATGAAGTGTGAGCAAGCTTTTGAAATCTTGAAAGAGAGGTTGATGAGTGCTCCTCTGTTGACCATTCTAAGTGGGAATAAAAAGATGGTGGTATACATCGACGCATGTGGTACTGGACTTGGAGCAGTGTTAATATAAAATAATAAAGTTGTGGCTTATGCCAATCGATAATTGAAGTCTCACGAAAGGAATTACCCAGCTCATGATTTGGAGTTAGCAGCGATAGTGTTTTCTCTGTAGATTCAGAGGCATTATTTGTTGGGAGTTAGGTTCAAGTTGTTTACGGGTCATAAGTCATTGAAGTATCTTTCTTCCAAAAGGATTTTGAATTTTCGGCAGTAGTGATGGTTAAAGTTTTTGGCATCGTATGATTTTGGAATAGCATATACTTTAGGGAAAGGTAACACAGTGTCCGACGCGTTAACTCGAAGACATACAAGTTTGGGGGAGCCATGTTTCAAGAATGGAAATATCTTAAGTATTTAGCCGGATTTGATTTTAGATCTCGATGTGAGTTAGAGCCCGAGATGTTAGTGAACTTATTGGTTAGTCTGACTCCCATCAATAGGATTGGAAAAATCCAAAAGCAAGATGATAAGATTATGGAAATCGTACGGAGATTGGTAATGAGGGTCGAACCCGAGGAAATTAAGGATTTTGAAGTCGATCGAGATGGTTGGCTTTGTTAGAGCGAACGACCGGTTATTCCTAATTTAAATCGACTGAGGGATGAATTTTTAAGGGAATGTCAACACTATAAATTAACGATTCATCCTGATGGTAGTAAGATGTATCAGGATATGAAACAAGTTTTCTACTGGAAAGGTATGAAGGGGGATGTCTAAAATTTTATCTCGAAGTGTATGAATTGGCAGTTTGTAAAGGCTTATCAAAAGAAGCTACGCGAAAATGGGAGCAAGCATCGATGGATTTTATTGATGGATTACTTAGGATAAGGCACTACAAGAAAATGTTCTATTAATAGCAAGAAGGATTGCACAAAAATTCAACTTGCTATAGTTAAGTATGCTTAATCACCGTTTAAGGCAAAACATAGCTTTGAACCGTAGAAAATGGCTTTGAACGACGTTGTGTTTAACCATGCCCTGAAACTTTAGCGGTCATTATTTTACGCTTGCTTCTAATTCCTGTGCCGCTAAAATTTACTTTTCATTTCGTTTCTTCACCGCCAATTCAATCAACACCCAAATCCCTTCACTCACGAAATCTTTAATCGCCATTACCTTTACCCCAAATCCCTTCTCCACTCACGAATTCCTCCCTTCAATCGTCATTACCTTTACCCCAAATCCCTTCTCCACTCACGAACTCCTCTCTTCAATCACCATTCCCTTCGATTTCTGGTTCAAAGAAACTTGCGTGCTATTACCATGGAAGTAGACTTCTCGACCTCGACGAAAGAGCAATTCTGGTTCGAACAAGCTCGCAAGCGATTGTCAGGGATGTGGATTCCTCGATTGTCGAATTCGATTTTAGGTATAAAAATGCAAACTCGATTTTTTTCCTTCTTTGAATCATTGAGGGATCATTAAATTTATGGAAATCGTGTATACCTGTATTATCTGCCTACTAATAGTAGATTATGAAGTAAACATAAATTTCTGGAAATGAAATCATGTATACCTAAATTATTTGTTTTGTCAACATATATCTTTTCCACTAAAGTAGAAGTGCATACTTATTAGGACAATCTTGTTGGTCATAATCCAAAAAACTTAGAAGCAAAGCCATGTATACCTAAAAGAAGTAAAACTACGAATAGGAGCACAACGTAATTTGCTTACTAATAGTAGATCTTTGAGATTTACTGAAATATTCTTGCAAATTCCAGGTAACATTTAGCACTGAAGGCACAAATGATGTGTTGCAGTCAACGGTTCTGAAGAAAAAATATGCTTCTAGTTACGTATGGTATGTAATAATCATGACGTTAACAAGGACCACGATATTGTTCAAGAATGTACGTTTGAAACTATTTGTTTGACACTTGAAATATCGTTAAGAAAGCACTTCCAGAGATGTATTAACTGTAGGAACCTAGATATAAAAAGTTTGATAAGATAAGGTATATTTTGGATTGAAAGCTTAAAAAACACACTTGATACATCCTGACTAAGGGTAAAATATTTTAAGCAAGTTCAGCTTGTTGATATTCTAACCATAATAAATTTTCCTATTTTCCTTTTTTTATTTTATGTATGAATTAAGAAGAAGCCAAGGCCTGTTCTAAAAAGATAATGATGATGTTCTTTCTTAATGACGCTTATTATACCCATTCCTGGTGTTATATCTAACAGATTCCATCTGCCACATGTGGCTAAATATTTGTTTCATCACAAAAGATCTAGTAACTACAGTTAGATGCTTATATAAATGGACAACATGCTATTGATGATGTACGATTAATACAGTCTTTATATATACAATGTTTGGGTCAGGAAGATAAGAAAGATCCAAATTAAAAAGTGATCGAAGTTGTATATACTGAAAAGAATTTATGTAGAAATTTTATTTCAGTGGTATAATATTGTATAATTACGATACTTAATACTAATGTTAATCGTAACTTTTGGTTTAATAGTCTGACTTCAATGAATGCTTTTATGTTTGAAAGATAATCTGGTGTAAATCAGCTTTTATGTGCATCGTTTTGTGAGATTTTGAGGATAATTATAGTTTACATGTAAATTGTTAAAAGTAACAATTGCAGTCTGAAAGTATGAAATTCCCTTAAATATGAATTCGATATCTCAACAGATTTCCTAGCTTGAAAGCTCGTGCATTGCTTATGACACTTACTAAACCATTTTGTAAGCTTGACATATTCTAGCTAACTTATTTACTTTATAAACTATGGTGTAAGCTGGTTAATTATATTATACTAAATCAATTTTTCTTGTGACACTAACTCATATAGTGAAATGCTTATGTAAATATGCCATATTCTTTGGATAAGACAATTGCCATGCGTAGAAATTTTCTTTTTTTGCAAGGTTTGCAGTTGCAGTTGCTTCATTTCCTCTAGATCAAGTTACGATGACCCCATATGCTAAGCAAGCCGCATGAGTCTCCAGGTGCTACAGTTGGATTCGAATTGTGAACCCGATCTGATGTTGCCCGGTGATTGATTGATTCCTCAAGTTTGTACTAATCCATGACATAACTTCATTTTTATGCCAAAAATGGTCGATTTGGTGTTACTGCGCCTGAAATAGCTTGTTGAGAAACCTGAAGAAGTTCTAAGGGGTCAATTTGTGGTTACTATGACATAAAATAACTTGTCTCATAAAAAGTATATGAATCATATGCATCTATCTATAATCTCCTCACCACTTTCTTTACTATATCATTTTTTTTTGTAAATTATTCTTTTACTCTCATTTATCATGTTCTGGGATATAAATTTTTCTTTGATCAAATTGACTGCATCATTATCAACAAGAACTTGGTTTATAGAAAATATGTATGCTTTACATAAAAGGAAAGGTTATTAACTTGCTACGGCTATTTTTCAGGTTATTAATTTGTTCTGGATATGTATGCTAACATGAAAGAAAAATCTGTGTTTGATAGCAAAGAGTTATAATGTCAGTTTTGGAAGGGCATTACATTTATAAGGATGAAGTATGTGAAACTTGGAACAAAGCAGACACATTTTACATTGAGCAACCATGTAGGTATGTGAATTTGATCTTTGATTTGTATATAATCAAATTGGCTCTGCCAAGTATGATCTGCTTTAATTCAACATCTAATGGCTCTGCCAAGTGTAACTGCGTGCCTACGTCTAACATAGTGCCATGCATATTTGCGTTACACTACATGCCTTGTTATCATTATTTATTTTGCTGACTGGTCAGAACTTGCGTATGCAGAAATTTGGACAAAATAAATAAAAAGTACAAGTTACATTAAATATGCATCTTTCCAGTTTTTGTGGATGAGCTCAATTTAATACTTTTGCAAGCTTTAGCTGTCAACATTTAAGATATATTTGTACATTTAATTGAGCAAAATTAAATTTATAAATAAACCTTGATTTAATCATCTGATGCTATACTTGTAAGTATGTGTATGCAAGATATGGGTGTTCACTTTTGCAACTTAGTTTACTTAATCCTTGCATTTAAGCAAAATAGTGTATTTCGTTGACTCTGTTGAGTATTCTTTGTATTATATTGGTTGTGGTTAATAATGGGTTGAACATGGCAATGTATGCATACGTCGAAAATTGTGAACCATTTTGATAACCTCTTAAGCCTATGTTTACTCCTATAATTGCTGCTGCAATGATCTAACTAAGCATAAGACTGAATTATAATAGAAAGTGTACTCAAGTGCAACCACCAAGAAAATGTACAAAACATAGAACTGGAAAGCTTTGTATAACATGTAAGATTTTAACAAAGGGCGATTGAATTTTAAACAAAGCAGTCAACTTATGTAAGCCAAATGTGTAAACTGATTGTTTAGTTCATGCACCAAAGTTTTACCATTAAATTTATAAGGATGAGTTATCAGACAAGATACAGTGTTAACTGCTATTCACAGGAGAATATTGTAATAAGAAAGTTCAGTGTCATAGCAACAAGCTCCTATACCCTTTTTTAAAACATGAGCCATTTAAGTCTATGAGGGGAATGTTGATCGTCTGCAGGCTGTATGATTCATAAAAGTTAAGCATGTAATGTGTCTATACATACATACATACATACATACATACATACATACATATACATACACATATATATATATATATATATATATGCGTGTGTGTGTGTGGTGACCGAGTTTTTTTTGTGTGTGTGTGTGTGTGGGGGGGGGGGGGGGTATTCTAAGATTGAGCGGGTTAAAATTTGTTAAGTAAAATTCAATTGAAGACAGTTTTATAAAGACTGCCGATGTTTTTGTTGAATTCATTAGTTTCATATCCCAATTTAATGAATGTAATAATTTTTTATTTTGCTTATTAGGCTAAATATGCTTCCATGTGGTTCTGGATTTTCATAAAGCTTATGGAAACAAGAATAAATTTTGCATATTGGACCAACTGATTAAACAGGGCATGTATCATATATGCATGTTTAGGTTAATCATATATTTTTAGGCTTAATATGTTTACACTAAAAAAAAGATTGTAGAGATTTTGTGTGGAGGTTCCAATGGTTGGCTGCAAATTTAAAGTTATTTTCTTAATCATTTGCATTTTTGACCATGAAAAATGTAAATTACTAGTTGTTTACTTTATTTTTTTAGCATTTTGATGTTCCTTTCATGTATACATTTACTGTCGCATCTATGTGGTTTCCTGTCATGCAGCCATTCTCTTCTGTACTGTTATGTCTATACCTGAATATTGAAACTAACATCATATTCCCTCATAACATTTTACTTTCTAGTTGAGTTTGCTTCTATCTCTGGTATCAAATTTGTCTACCAATATCCTCTGCTTATCTTGTATGAACAAGGCCGCATTACTAAATCAAAAGCTAATTAGTGTTTTTTTCCTTTGGATATAGGAAAATTCTAAGAGACGCAAGTAAGAAGAATATTAGGCTGGAAAAAATATTAGTGAAACAAGAAGGTAAAATCTATTTTAATAAACCATTGTACATTAATGTAATAATCATTTTTCCAATTTGAGTATGAATGTATGATTTTATTTTCCTATTCCTGTAGGATGGAAAAGGAGTTATTACATCCTTATACTTTGGTTATTCTAAAATCCTAATGGTTAATGTTAGAACCATACATGCTTTTTGAAGGTACATGATTTATTTTCTTTAATTGCTTTTCAGTATTAATAATGTAACAGCTGACATGTTTTGTGGTCATCTACTGTAATATAACAGTAAGAATAAATATGGAATTAACTAGGATAATAAATATTGTAATTGAATAAAATGTTAAGACACGTATCAAATTTGATACGTTTCCATTTCCATTTACAAATCGAATGTAGTGAGTATGGATAATAATGTTTCCATTATATCCCCCAATCTGAACCGACCCGAGTTGCTCGCTGCACACCGATCCGAACAGGCACCCCAGCTCCGATCCGACCCGACTTCCTACCTCCGATCCGACCCGATGCTTGGTGAAGCTGGAACATCTACTCGAGTCCCCACAAATGCTCCAATTCCAGCTGCCAGGGTTGGTGATAAGGTCAATTCATCTGCGCCCATCACTCAAGGAGATTTCTCGCGCTTGCTTGATATGCTTGAGAGCACGAGGGAAGCTATGAGAGTTCATGAGCGCACTAATCTCATGATGCAGGAAAATATGAGGCTCATGAGTCGGGAGATTAGCGAACTCCGTCGACAACGGACTCCGTCACCGGTTCATCACACACCAGTAGATCAATCTTCATCTTCCGAGGAAGAGAGGCCCCGCGAACGGAGGCCACTCGAACGACCTCAGAATGTGGAGCAGCTAACATTTGGATCTTTGGGATCTTGCGAGGATATCGCACGAGCATTAGGAAATGATGACTCCACTCGGGGGCAAAGACTCCAGTCCCCTCTTCCCGAGATCGACCGGGAACGCAGGGAACGGAATCGAGCGGAGGCAGCTCGAAGAAGAAGGGCATCTCCTGAGCAAGAGCCCAGAAGGAACTCGGATACTAGGGCCAGGGAACCTGAGCAGCCCCTAACTAGTGCTGATGTACAGGCAATGGTTCGCTGAATTATGTCCGAGAGCCGGAATTATACAAATGAAGATTATGGCATTGAGCGAAGCCATACTCCGTTCACTGACGATATCCTCGACTTCCAGTTTCCCCGACGCTTTAACTTGCCACAGATGGACAAATATAATGGAAGAACTGATCCAGGACAGCATTTGATGCGGTATTCGTGGCTCATGAATGTCGCTGCTGCCCCTGATGAAGTAAAGTGCAAAGCGTTCCCAATCTACCTAGAAGATGTGGCATTATTCTGGTTTACCCGACTTCCTCCTCGTTCAATTTCTAATTACAAAGAACTAAGCGAACGCTTCATGAACCAGTTCCGACTACATGCCCGAAAGTCCAAGAGTGTTATTGAATTGTCAAGAATCAAACAGGCACCAGGAGAATCTTTAAGGGCATATCTTGATCGTTTTAACCAAGCCGTAACTGAGGTCAGTGACCCGCACGAACCCACTATTCTGATGGCATTAAAGGAAGGAGTCGATCCTGAATCCGAGTTTGGAGACTACCTTTCTGGGAAAACGCCCCCCACAAGGGCGATATTCTACGAAAAAGCCGATATTTATCTAAGACGAGAGGAAGCCAGGGCAAACCGAAAGAGAAAGTCTGAGACAGCTTCAAAGGAGAATGTGCAGAGTAATATTGCCGTGAAGCAGTCTGGGGAAAGTTCTGGCAAGGTTGAAGTAAATGTAGGAAACAAGGGTGGAAACAACAATACTGGAAATGGGGGAAACAACAACAACCGTAATTCGAACGGTAACAGAAGAAACAGAAATAGGGGAAGTGACCCTAACAAAAGGCCCCGATTCCAGAACTACGAGAACTATACACCATTGAATGACACCCTGGAAAATATTTACCTGGATACGTACAATGTGTTGCAATACAAAAGACCGCCACCTCGTGATTCGACCGAGAAAGAAATGGCGACAGGGAAATTTTGCTTGTTTCACGGAACACATGGACATTCGACCAATGAATGTCGGCATTTGAGGGATGTAATTGAAAAGCTGCTGCGTGAAGGAAAGTTGGATGAATACAAGGTTGCCCCGAGGGACAGGGGGCAAGGAGAGCAGGCTCCAAAACAGATCCTACCTGCTCCTAAGCCTACCGCGCAGCAGAAAGGTAAAGGGATTGTCATCAACTCCATAGTAGGTGGACCTCACCCGGCAATCCGAAGTTTCAGGTCAATGGACCAATATGTGAATGCTGCCAAGCATCTGGATGTGAATGAAGGTGACGATTTGGAAGATGTCACCCCCATAAAACAACAAAAAACCATGTTCGACGACGTGGTATTTCGCAGCCGAGACAACACAGGGATACAATCTCCCACCAATGATCCGTTGGTTATTACTACCACCATTGGGCCGGCCTTGGTCCATAAGGTATTAGTAGACAACGGAAGTTCCGTTAATATTTTGTTCAAGAAGTCATTTGATCAGATGAAGCTTGAGCCCGAAGATCTGAAACCTTGTGAAGGATGGATTAGAGGCTTTAACGGAGCGACGACAGCTCCCATGGGATATATAGAGTTGCCCGTGACCCTAGGGCAAGGAGAACGTAGAAGATTGCGAATGCTTCAGTTCATAGTATTGGACGTAGATTCGCCATATAACGCATTTTTAGGGAGACCTGCCCTCGCTGAATTTAGAGTTTGTATCGCCCCTTGGTGCTTGTTACTAAAGTTCCCAACCGAAGCCGGGACTGGAGTAATAAGAGGGGATCAGGTTTCTGGACGGGCCTGCTATGTGGCCGAACTGAAGATGTTGATGAAAGGAGTTAATGCTGAGAGTAAGGATGCCTCGTCTCCCTCAAAGGGGGACTCGGCATAGCAATTAGAGAGATTGAACCCGAGGGAGTTGCCCAAAGGAACGCCTGAAGACCTGGATCCTAGAAAAGACGAGGAACCAGAGGCTAGGAATGCAACTCCTAACGAAGCGACAGTGGAAATTCCCATTGATAAAGCTGATCCGACGAAAGTTTTGAAGATTGGTTCTCAATTGGATCCACGCCGCGCTGAAGAACTGACAGACTTCTTGAAGGCAAACTTAGATGTGTTCGCCTGGACCCATGCTGACATGTGTGGGATATCACCTTCCATTATCAGTCACAAATTGAATGTAAATCCGAAGCATCCACCTGTGAAGCAAAAGAGACGCATGCTGGGCCCAGAGAGGTCGGCTGCTCTCAAAGAGGAAGTAGAGAAATTGAAGCAAAATGGATTTATTCGAGATTCGACTTATCCCGACTGGATATCGAATCCCGTCTTGGTAAAGAAGCCAAACGGAAAGTGGCGGACTTGTATTGACTTTTCAGATTTAAATAAAGCTTGCCCAAAAGATAGTTTCCCACTTCCCAGGATTGACCAGCTTGTAGACTCGACAGCAGGTCATGAACCTCTTTCTTTCATGGACGCATACTCTGGATACAACCAAATTCCTATGCATGTACCAGACCAAGAGCATACGAGTTTCATTACGAATTTGGGGCTATATTGTTATGTTGTAATGCCATTCGGGTTAAAAAACGCTTGAGCTACTTATCAGCGCTTGGTAAATAGAATGTTTTATAATCAAATAGGAAAAATTATGGAAGTTTATGTGGATGATATGCTTGTCAAGTCAAAGCAGTCTTCCAGTCATACGCAAGACTTAGCGGAAATGTTTGGTATCTTGCGAAAATACCGTATGAAATTGAATCCTTTAAAATGTTCATTTGGAGTGGCGTCGGGAAAGTTTCTTGGCTTTATTGTGAGTTCCCGAGGAATTGAAATCAACCCTAGCCAGATAGCAGCAATTAGAAATATCGAAGAACCGAGGAGAATTAAAGACGTCCAAAGTCTGGCAGGGAAGGTAGCGGCGTTGAGTAGATTCATCTCCAAAGCCACAGACAAGTGTGTTCCGTTTTTTGAATTGATAAAAAGGGGAAAGAAGAACTTCCAGTGGACTCCCGATTGTGTTGAGGCCTTTCAAAATCTGTTAGAGCTGTTAGAGAAACCGCCAATTTTATCAAAGCCCGTAGATCACGAAGAATTATTTGTTTATCTAGCAGTCTCGGCTCACGCTGTCAGCACAGCCCTGGTTCGAGAAGAAGACAAAGTACAAAGGCCAGTATACTATGTGAGTAAGAAATTAGCAGCGGTAGAGCGCAACTACCCAAAGATTGAGAAGCTTGCTTACAGCCTCCTGATTGCATCCCGAAAACTTCGTCACTACTTCCAAGCCCATCCAATAACCATATACACCGATCAGCCGTTAAGACAGGTGTTGCAGAGACCCGAAGCATCGGGAAGGTTGATTAAATGGAACATAGAACTAAGCCAGTTTGATTTGAATTTTCAACCACGAAAGTCAATCAGGGGGCAAGCTCTAGCAGACTTTATTGCGGAGTTCACCATTCCAGAAGAGGAAATAATCAATGACCGAGTGGTTAAATCTGAGGAAGAACTAGAAATGAATCCGTGGAAATTATATACCGATGGAGCTAAAAATGACCGAAGGTCCGGAGCTGGAATTGTCTTAGTTACTCCCGAGGGACGGTCGTTATATTACGCCCTGCGATTAGAATTTTCGGCAACTAACAATGACTCTGAGTATGAAGCCCTGATTGCCGGGCTGAAACTAGCTAAAGACCTCGGAGTAAAAATGATGGACATATTTTGTGACTCTAAGATTGTTGTTTGTCAAGTGCGAGAGGAATTCGCGGCTCGAGGACCTCGACTTATTGCCTATCTCAAGAAAGTGAAGGAGCTATTGAATAGCTTAGAGCGGTACAACATAACGCATATTCCCAGAGTTGAAAACCAGAAAGCGGATAGACTGGCAAAACTGGCTAGTTCTGACAATCCAGAAGGGGCTGAGGTAATTCCAATTGAAACGTTGGAGTCACCAAGCTTTGAGTCAATGGAAATTGAATTCGCTTTTGAAGCGGAACCAGAGAAGGAGTCATGGATGACTCCAATTAAGAATTTCCTTAAGAATGGGACACTCCCATCGAAAAAGAGTGAGAAAAGAGCTGTAGTGCGCAAAGCTACCAGATATGTTATACAAGACGATATTCTCTATAGACAAGGATTTTCTATGCCCCTGTTACGATGTATCGCACACGACGACATCAAGCGTGTACTAAGAGAAGTACACGAAGGTGAGTGTGGAGATCATACAGGAGGTCAAACTTTAGCAAAGAAAATAATGCGGTACGGATACTTCTGGCCTACGATCAATAAAGATGCAGCTGATTATTCACGACGTTGCGACAAGTGCCAGAGATTCGCCAAAATCCCCAGGGCACCGTCAACCCAGCTTAAATCGATGGTGAGTCCTTGGCCATTTGCCACATGGGGAATTGATATCATTGGAGTTTTACCGATTGCTAAAGGAGGAGCTAAGTATGCAATAGTAGCCGTGGATTATTTCACAAAGTGGGTGGAAGCTGAGCCCTTGACTAAGATCACCACAAGAAAGGTGATAAGTTTTGTGGTCAGAAATATTATATGCCGATTCGGGATCCCAAGGACGATTGTTACTGACAACGGGACCCAATTTGATAGCTCTGAATTCAGAAATTTTTGCCAGAAATATAAGATAGACAAACGATATACTGCAGTTGCCTATCCACAATCGAATGGGCAAGTAGAGGCAGTAAACAAGGTTATAAAATCCATCCTCAAGAAACGATTGGAGCGTGCAAAGGCGAGATGGGTTGACGAATTGCCCCTAGCTTTGTGGGCATATCGAACAACATTTAAAACGGCTACCGGTCATAACCCTTTCTCTCTCTCCTTTGGTTCAGAAGCAGTAATTCCAGTTGAACTGGAAATTCCTTCCCACAGGGTGACGTATTATGACCCGATGACGAATCGGGCACTTTTACTTGAGTCTCTTGATGAAGTCGAAGAGAAAAGGGACGAAGCAGACTTGCGTGCAGCAAGACATCGGCGTCAGATGACACGCTATTATGACAAAAAAGTTCGCCTCAGAACTTTTGAACCGGGAGATTTGGTACTAAAGAGAGTTTTTCCATCCCTTCCTCACCTCGGCCCAAAATGGGAAGGACCCTTTGCCATTCAACGGAAACTTGAAAAAGGAACCTTCAAGTTAACGACCGTAGATGGCGAAGAAGTCCCTCGAGCATGGAATGCCCAACACTTAATGCGATATTTGGATTAGAAATACTGTACTTTTTGTTATTTTTCCTGTGAACTCTGTAACTAGGCACGACTTGCCTTGGGAAAATCCGATGATATGAATAAAGGACTATAAAGTGGATGTAGGCTATGACTTAGCTGAACCACTATAAAAATATTGTGTGTTATTTACTTTTATGCATTTACATTCATTAGTTATTCTGTTGTGATTATAAAATACAGAATAACTCAGAGCCTAAAAAAGGTTGAAAACAGTTTGGACGTAAAAAGAAGCACAATGATTATTTGTGTAATAAGACGTAAAAGAATGAGAAAACGACATTCTAACTCTAACTCTCCAGAGAAAGAGAGAGTATAAAAGCGTCTCAGACTGAGCGCTGAAAAAGAAATTCTATTCTTAACTCTAACTCTCCAGAGAAAGAGAGAGAGTATAAAAGCGTCTCCGACTGAGCGCTGAGAAAGAGATTCAACTCCGAACTCTAACTTTCCAGAGAGAAAGAGAGTATAAAGGCGTCTCCAACTGAGCGCCGAGAAAGAAATCTTTTCCCGTTGAGAGACCGGGGAAAGAATATATGACTAAGCTCGAACTCTAACTCTCAAGAGAATGAGAGAGAGTACAAAAAAATGCCAGGAAAAACAACAGGTATTGACGACATAGGAAATGCCATCCCGTTAGAGAATTGGGAGCATTCAGATTGCATGGTTAAGCATTGAATAACTTATGGAAATTGACTGGGGACACATATACATACACATATTTCCCCCCTCCACAACTTTGTTTCATAACTATAGACATGCATTTTTACATAAGTGCAGAACTGCTAACAAATAAACATTGCAAAAAGTGAATTATTTTTATTTACAAATGAATGAATTTGTACAGGGAAATAACTAAAAAAGAAAGTGTGGAAGCTGCTGTTGTAGCAGCACTTATTGGTTTACAAAGATGCTAAAAAGACACAGGGGAACCCACTATTTGGGTTTGGGATGAGCCTTCGATTTCTTGGCAGCTTTTTCCGCATCCTTTGCTTCCTTCTTGGCTTCAGTCAAGATTCGTTTTGATTTCTTTTTCCCTGAAGATGTAGTACTGGAGCCAGCAGACTTCTTCCCGAAGGGCGGGGCACTGGAATCAAGAGAAGATTTTTTAGCAAGTTCTTCGGTAATAGATCTAGTTGAGAGCTTAACAACTAACCTTGAACCTGCATCCACAACTGCGAGGGGCTTGAGGACCTCAGGGTCTAGTTCTTCAGCTTTTAATTGCAAGCGCTTGTCTTGATCGGCCTTCATGGCCGCCAAGGTAACATCATCGGCGCTTTTTGACTCCCCGGTTATTGTAACCTCCGGTTCCTCATCATGCCCCTCGTCTCCTCCGTCGTCTTTTAAAGCTGCAATCATTTCTTCATCATGGGGAGTAGTGACCTTAGTTGGCTCACTTCTTTCCCCCAGGTCTGTGGAAGCAGCCTTGTCTTCCCCTTCTTTGACCCTATCAGCGGGCTTTGTCCCAGCGGTAGCTCCTTGAGCTACATCTGTCTTTGCGGATGATTCAACGCCTACAAAATGAGAAACATCGGTTATCAACTCAGGCGAAAGCAAAGGATTTCTCATCGAACGTTCAATCATGTAGCCAAAGGTAGTAGTAGCCTTGGCAAATTGAGGAGAAAAGATAGGGATACCTTCTGAAGACTTTTCAGCGGGGGTGACTACTACCTCTGGAGTTATTTCAGGAATGGGAGATAGCAAAGTTGTTCGGAGAATTCCCGGGTTTTCGGGATCATACCCTTCTACTTCGGGAGTTACAGGAGCAGAAGAAGAGGAACCAGCTTCAGGAATGGTTTTCTGTTTAGACTTCCGCCTCTCTTCTTCCATGGCCTCAGCAATTAGACGGCGCCCTTCAGCTAGGCGCTCCGGTTCGTCGTCTCTCAAGTATTTCTCCATCAGCTTATCTTCATCAAGGGAATCGACCTTAAGTTCTTCTTTTTCCCACTCGACGATTTGATTCCACACTTGAACCAGAGTGGATGGATAGTCCTCGATCCAGGAAATGTTTCGACGACGAATAATGTGCGCGAAGAATTCAATCATTAGCTCGCCGAAGCCCTGAATATCAGCCTCCGCCTCTGATAGTTGTTTGCGGGTTTCCTCCGCAGATTTAATAGCGCATTCCACATTGCCCTCAGCCAGAGCAGCCCTGTTTTCCGCCTCCAACAATTTTGAAGCCAAGTCAGCGTTCTTCTTTTCTAACTCAGCACTCCTTTTCGCTAACTCGGCGTTTTTCTGCTCAAGCTCAGCATAAGCAAGGCGTGTCTTAGCAGCCTCTGATTTGGCCTCGTCAGCTTACTTCTTCAACTCAGAACGCTCCTGAGTGTGGGACTCAAGTAAGTCATGATAACACTTTTGCATGTCCTCAAACTGTTGTTTGAAATTAGAAGCGTTCTTTTGAGCGACAGCTAGTTGGGCTTGAGTGTCTTCTAGGTCCTTTCCTAAGGTTTTTAAGGCCTTAGCGTCCTCCTCTGCGGTCTTTTGCATTGAGTCAGCATTTGTCATTAGAGTGCGGATGATTCTAGAAAGATTGCGAGAATACTTGAACATCTCGGAATATTGTTTTTCTACCAAATCAATTTTTGCCTTAGCCTCATCTGCCCAATTAGAAGAAATAGGTTCAAGGGTAGGTAGAAAGGTCAGAGTCTCGAAGTAGTGCTCGGGAAATTGCTCCTTTAAATATGCCAGCTTTACTGCGGTTCCCGCATCTGGTGGAGAAGGAGCGAGGATTGTTAGTTCGGTGTCCCTTCCTGAAGAAGATTCTGTAGAACCCTTGTCTGTCCTAGGTCGTTTAGTAGCAGGGACTTTTTGCATACTTCGAGACCCAGTTTCCTTTGGAGGAGTTTTCTCTCTACTCCGCTTTTCATGGGAGGAAGTGGAATCCCTAGATTGTGGTCTATCCTCCTCCCTACGACCTTGATAGCTCTTGTATTTCTCTTGTTCCGGTCGAACTGGTGAGCGGGAGCGTGAGGGTCGAGATCGATAGGGATCATAGGGTCTTCTTTCCTCCCTACCACGGTCATCCCGGCGATCATACTCGACATCCTGAGGAGGATTGGACATGCTGCGACGAAGCTTTCTTATATCATAATAGGACCGAGACATTGTACCTGCACGATAAAATAAACGAAGTTTAGAATCAATGGGTTCATGGAGAAAGAAGTGCAATGAATGCTAATGCTGTGGTATAAAGTGCATCCTAAGTGGTGTGTGTGTGTCCCCCCAACCAACCCGAGTCTGAAGCTAGACTGGTGCGGGCAGGCTCTTTGGCCTTAGCAGGAGTAGTTTCTTCAGAAGAAGTGAAGACTAAAGGGTCCTTCCTGAAATCCTCTGAAGTATATATAGTCTCAGGTAAGGGGAGATCCCCCAAACCCTGAAATATGTGCTCGTCAGCGCTAGGAACATCCCCTTCGGAAGCGCGAAGTGGCGACTCTTGGGAAGACTTTGACTTGTCTGGAGAAGTAGTTTCCTCGGGGGCAATATACCCTTCACGATGTTTTTCGGCCAAATTAGCCAGTTCGTCATCTTGTGTGGAAGAGGGAGAAGGTGAAGTTTGAAGAGGAGCTGCAGGAATTCCCGAGCCTTCTCCTATCTCTGGAACTGTTTCCACCGGAGGAATGTATGCATAAGGGACCGTCCCATGACCGATGCTACGGAAAACGGATAGCAGCCCGTGAAAATGAAGGTATTCATCTTTAAGGACCTCGTCTATAGTCAGGAATTTTTGGTCGCCATTAAGAAGACGGTGCATCCGATCAAAGAACACTTGGTCTGATATCTGTTTGGGATTGTCGACTGCAAACAAAAAGGAAAACAGGTTGGGGTGATGATTCAAGTGTATAGAGTCCGGGTTCAGAAAATCAACGCTTTACTTGATTTTGTCCATCTCCTGGCGCATCCAGACTGTTGCTTTATATAGAACCACTCTAGTCTGGAATCTCCAGCTTTACTGCTAAACGGCGTAGAGATTATCTTCCTTTTTGGGACTGATTCAAAGTAACAGAAAGATGGAGTTTCTCTAGTCCGATGTTTGAAATTATAGAAGAAATGAACATCATCGAACGTGAGCTCTACGCCTAGAATTTCACGATATGCTATGAATAAGGTATGCAGATAGGCATATGAATTGGGATGCAACTGCATGGGGGCAATCCGCATTTGTCTTAAGAAATCAACGATAAAAGGCGAGAATGGAGGAATGGCGCCGACCATGCACATCAGTCGAGTGACCGTCATATATCCTTCCGGAGGGTTGTGGGGACGGTCAGAGCGTGAGGGCACTAGGGTGTCCCTCTTCATTATTCCATACTTCAAGCAAATTCGAACAAGTCGGTCGTTGTCGATTGTCGATTCTACAGAATCTGGAGGTGACTCCAATATAATGGCTGAGTCAAATTCATCGGGTGCTCGATTGTCACCAATCCCTCCTTCCTCCTCAAAGCCTAGGGAAACTTCGTTTTCTGAAGACATTTCGTCGCTTTCCCGATGACCAATTCCGTAATCCGGACCCTCACTGTCCCATTCCGGATCGGACGAAGAAGATATATCCTCAAGAGTGATTTTGCTAGAAGTTTCCGGAGCTTCTTTCCTCTCAGCTAGACGGGAAGAGCGTCTGGGCCTCATTGTCATGGAACTATTGAAGAAGCAATAGCACGGATTAGAGTAAATTATCCCGTGTCCCCCTTTTGTGTATGTGTGTGAACTAAAGTGTGTGCAGCAAATATGGGAAATGCAAAATAAAAGTACAGCAATGTAAGACGAAGCTTTAAAGAGAAGGTGATAGTCAGAGTTGTTCTTAATTCTCGTTTATGTTCACAGGGCACTATCCTAACTGTCCGCGAAGTTATCGTCTAGAGTAAGTGTTAGTTGAATTAGTTGGGTAGTCTTTATGTGCCAAGTTTGATACGTTCGGTTCGGTTCGGATATGCATATAATAGTTGGCTCAATACAAATGCAGATATAGGGTCGGTTCGGATGCTTCATTAAAGCGAGGTCAGTTCAAGACAAGAGAAATGATGGGTTCGGAAGCAGGACTGATCTGATCGGATCGGGTGACCTGATCCGAACCGAACCAGCATCACTTAACCAGTCCATTTATTTAAACCTCTTATCCCATTCTCTTCTCCGACCCGAACCGACATTTTCCTTCCTTCCTGTCTTTCTAAAGTATGCAACCCGAACCGATCCCCTTTTCTTCTCCTTCCTTTTTGCTCCTTCGTCTTCTACCCGAACCAATTTGTCATCACACTCTTTTCTTCATCTTCCTCCTCTTTCCCCCCTACCCACGAACAACTCCGTTCTATCACCAAAGATACCGTTAAGGACAAATATTTGCCCACTCCAACCTCGCAACGCCTCGAAGCGATGGCGGATCCACCAGTAACGACGTGGAGTTCAAGCAAAGCCCCGTGGCTAAACCATCCCAATCGACCGCAAATTGAAATCAAGTACGGTTACTACGAAGTTATTCGAGATTAAAAAGCTACCTATGTGCTCGATTTGAGAAATCTACAAGGAATGATTTCGGAATATTGGAGTTTTTAAAGTTTTCAATGCTAGGTTTGGAAGCGGTGGTGGAAAAGAAGAAGAAAAGAAAGAAGACGGTGGTGAGTTTATATAAGGGGTAATTTTGACTCCTCGTATTCCTATTATTTCTCACCCGCTCGGACCGGAGTGAAGGCCCAGAAGCACAACTCTGCCTGAAGGCCCAATGTCAAAGAGCCAAACCCACGAAAGCGCTTCGGATCGGAATCCGAACCGAGCAAATTTCGCACGTTAATTTATCATCCGACTCGAATTGAAGAGAAGAAGGATAAAGGAAGAGCATACCCGAGAGAAGCACTGTGTGTCGAGAAAAAATTCCCAAACTTGTTCAGAAATGAAGAAAATGTGCTCGAGTCAGACACCGAACCGAATAGAAATCTGTGCATTCCTCCTGACCGTTCCGATTCAAGGATTAGCATTTCGAACGACATCAAAGCACGCTTCGTATACAACAGAAGCATCCTTTGAGGGGGCAAAATGTTAGCCTACTTTGTGAACTAGGCAACACAAAGTCGAGAAACCAAACATTGAATGATATTTTTAATTATAAGACCTCGGTTCGGATTGGAGGAAAACACTACAATTCAGGTTGATAGTAGCAGTTGTTCGGATCGGATAGGGTCCTCTGTTCGGATCGGGTTAGAGCAGCATATTGGTTCGGATAGGATAGAGTTCTCTGTTCGGATCGGTGATCTCTTACTGGATAGATTGGTAAGGCATATCCAATCGGATCGGAAGGCAACCAAATCTCGAATGGATCGGAAAGCCATCTGCTTGCCACAGCACTGGAGTGGAGCGGAATAGGTTAGAGAAGGAGAGACATCCAAACCAATCCGGTTCGGATCGGGTATCCCGATCCGAACCCCTTACCTGCATATCTCCGACCCGCACCCATGATCCATGTTAATCTCCTGTAAAATCGCCTGGAGAACCGGACCGGCTATGACTAATTCCTACCCCTAAAGTCCTTCCCTTTGATGCGTTGTCAACCTGATAGCTCATCCGAACCCGAAGAGAGTGCGATGGATGACACGTGGCCCGACCCGGATCAAGTTTCAAGCAAATTCACACCTATAAATACCCCATCTGGAGACAAAGAGAAGGATCTTTTTTCAGCACTTAAAGAATTCAATCACCTCCATCATTCGAACTCCATTACTCCCAGAGAATCCAAATCATCTTTTATTTTTTGTTTTAGTCAATTGAGTGAACAAAAGTGAGTTGTGAGTGAATCTTTCATTGTATTTACAACTGAATTATTGAATATAGTGAAAAATAAGTGGACGTAGGCATTTGTTCGCCGAACCACTATAAATCTTGCGTGTTCATTTTTATTTTTTTCTCATTTTATCTTGTTTCAAATCAATTTGGGTGTTAGAACCACTTTTGGGTCTAACAATAATATAACTGTCAAGTTGTGCATAAATTTTGTTCATATTTAGTCGGTATTAAATTCACATGCTGGGATTTTTTTAATTTTTTTAATTTTTTAGTTTAATCTGAGATTTCCATTTTCATTAATTATTTGATGTGTATTTGCAGGCTGCTTGCAGACTGCCAAACACAAGAGAAAAAGGTAAATTACTGTAATAAACATGACAGAATTTGCTATTTGTTTCTCTGTTTACTTTTCAGGTAATCTATATGAGCCATGCTTTGTAAAACTTCTGCTCTATAATCAAATTTGATTTACTCTAACCTATTTCCTTTCTCTTTCTTTTATATACTATACAAGTATATTTAATCACACAGTATTCTTACCAAATTTTACAAAAATAATTATGTTAATTAAGTTTATATAATTTAACAAAGTTTATAAAATTAGACTAGGTTTATAAAAGTTAACTAAGTACATGCATAGGTGTAGAGCTACGCTTTTATAACTTATTTATCTTTAGAGATGTAGTTTATGCCTTTGAATATTTCCACTCTAAAGCTTTCATACTTCAATGCGTTGTTTGTAGATTTCATGTACAATTTGACCTCTACCACACATGAAAAGAAGAAGTACAATGTTCTTGCACCACTATATGCTTTCTCTGCGCATTATGTTATATGGTGCGAATTTGGATTGTTATGACAACTAGTACAAATACGAAGTAACATATAATTTGGGTGAATGTGTGAACACTAATGTCATATGTGTGCATATTGTATCGCTCAAAAAACGAGCATAGCCCTGTTTTTGTAGATGAGCATACGCTCAGTTTTAGCAAAACCGAGCAGCGCTCAGTTTCTGTACATTTGAAAAGTTTTATCCTTTAGTTTCATATTCTTTCCTTATAGAGAAAACAAGAATATTGGATATATGTTTGATTAAGTTTATACATCCTACAACTTTATATTTTTACGTTCACACTAATTGATTCTTAATCATCTATATATTTTTGATTATAGAATCAAGCACAATATTATATGTTGGACTTCCCACGGAGTCAATAAACGTATGGTAAATATATATATATTTTTCTATTCAAAGAGACTTTCTTATAAAAATTATTTCTAAAAATATTTTGTTAATTCTGGAATTCTTTCTAGTTTCAAAATATTTATTGCATTAACCCTATTGTGATTATGCTGTTACTTCTGTGCACAGAATTAACAACATAACAACGGCTTATTTATCTCATTAAAGCAAGCTGCTACATTAAACTGATTTTGGGATTAATGATCCATCATCTTCTTTGCGGTATCAATGATATGGATGGGTTGTGCACAAAGATTTATCTTGTGCATCTCATGGTGACATTAATTAGTGGTAGTGAAATCATACGTCAGTCACTTGGGCCAAATGTTTTTGGGAAGTTAGAGCTTGAATTGTTCGTGTGATGTATGTGTTTCTAGAATTGCACTTCAATTTGTTGTTATATTTATAACTGTTCACAGTGATTATCTAAAGGAACGAGGCGTAAGTGCTAAAGAAATGACTCACACCTTCAAACAAAATTGTTCCTACATAGTTATCATACAAAGGAACGAGGCGTATTTGTGCATCTCTCTCTTAGAACATGAGTTTATACATCACTTTGAATATGCTATTCAAATTGTTATGGTTACCCAATTTATTCTATTTCAGGTCTGGGCGCATGGGATAATGTGGCAGCTTTAGTGATATAATGCTCTGAAAGTGATCACTATTATATAAATGTACTGATTTATGATTGATGAAGCATACCATACAAGAATATAATTCATTGGAGTTTACAAATTTTCAGAAGCTTATAGAATTTTCTATAATTGCATAATATAAGTAAGTTCCTCAGCACGTCTTAACAGGTGATGCACGAGCTGTGAATTTCTTTGATCGGATATATGTTCTTATCAATCAGAACACACAGACTTTTCACATTCTTATGTCTGCCCTTCTTCAGGTATTTTTTCTTTTTACTCAATTATTTTCTTTCATCGTTCTAGTATATTATATGGTCGCTTCCAAGATTTATGCTCAGAGTACTGGGAAGGAGGACAAAGGCGAATAAGCAGCAGCAGGAAGTAGGATTTGGTGACCTACAATACCCTAACATGCAGCAGCAACAACATATTGATGGTCCTAACGCTCATCTGCCTTCCTGCGGTGGTTGGAAAAATATATGAGAAAATGACCAAACAAAAGGGCTTCAGTAGAGGTATGTAATCTGTAAATCATAAGCGTATAAGATCCTTAAAAACTATGGTCACAAGTAAAAAAAGTCTACTGTGTACTATTTTTGGTTTTACAGTTCCTAAGGTAAAGCCAATGTCAGAGGTATTTAGGACCTAGACTGTATTATTTGCAGTTAAAACTTTTGTATACTGGAATTTTAGACTCAAATAAGAATTTGAAGTTTATTCGAGATATAACTGATTTTATATGATTCATTTTGCAATTGAACAAGACTGTAACAATGCATAGATGGGGAACACTATTTCTTCGTTGGTAGCTTAATGATAATTGCAAATATGTGCGATATAAGGTAATTGGAAATATTAATACAATAAGCGGGATTTTTATTGAAATTCATCACTAAACTCATCGGAAAAATAGAAATAAAAAAATGCTAAATTGATCGCTAGTTCATCGGTATTTTCCGCTGAAAAAAATTCGGAAGTTAGAAAATTTTGCAAACGAATTATGATGTGTATAAACAATGAAAGGTGTCAAAATTAGTATATTAAAACTCACTACATACTTACAATAAAATAAGTATTTGACTAAGTTAATTGAGTTTTATAAAATTTAACTAAAGATATATAATAAATAAATAATAATAATAATACAATAATAATTGTAATTTAATAATAATAATAAGTTTATAAACCAATTATATAGATATTTAACAAAGTTAATTGAGCTTTATAAAATTAAACTAAAGGTATATAAAATTAATAAATAATAATAAATTAATAATAGTAATATAATAGTAGTAACATAATAATAAATTTATAAACTAATTTGATAAATATTTAACTAAGTTAAGTGGGTTTTGTGAAGTTTAACTAAGTTAATTGAGTTTTATAAAATTTAACTAACGATATATAAAAATTTGCAAATAATAATATAATATAATAAAAATAATAAATTTATAAACATATTTTATAAATATTTAACTAAGTTAATCAAGAATTTCAAATTTTAACTAAAGGTATATAAAAATAAATATATAATAGTATTATGTTATAATATAATAATAGTAATACAACAACAATAATAATAAATTTATAAATATTTAACTAATAATATAATAATGTTATTATTATGAATATTACATGTTCTCTATTTTGAAATCTTTGTTAAATTGTTAGAAAAATTGACTGTTTTATAAAAATCATCTAATTTTTAAAAAAAAATTAAGTTAACTAAGTTATAAAAATTAACTACTAATAATATAATATAATATAATAGTAATAATAACACAATAATAATAAATTTATAAACTAATATTATAAATAGCTGACTAATAATATTATGAATATTACATGTTTTCTATTTTGAAATCTTTGTTAAATTGTTAGAAAGTTGACTATATTTAATAAAAATTATCTATTTTTTTTTAAATTAACTAAGTTATAAAAATTAATTAAGTTTATAAAGTTAACTAAATTTATAATAATAGTAGTAGTAGTATAATAATAAAGTAACTAAGTTAATTAAGTTTCCAAATAATTAAATAAACAACTACTTTCTTAAATTAAGCAAGTTTATAAAATTTAGTTAAGTTTTATAAAAATTAATAAGCTCATAATAGTAGACATATAATTTACATTCATTTTAAAGAAATTCCATATGTAAATATAGATTAACTAAATTTTATGAAATTAACCAAGTTAATTTAATTAATTTATATAAATGAACTAAGTTTATAAAAATTACTAAAGTAATTTTCATATATATTAATTAAGTTTATATAATTAAGTCACACACACATATAGTCATAATTGCTAATTATTGAATTTTTTCCTATAGGTACTTATCCATCTATGGTGCATACAAATGACAACATGCTGCAGCATATCAAGGATTTGAAGTTCTTTTAAAGTATCATTTTTTTTTGGTTTGCATACTTAATTCTCATGTGTAGCATGATCTTTATCACATGTATCATTTCCACTTTTAATGTAATGTTCATTAAATATTGTAACATACAATGTATTATTTTATATGGAAACTGAATGGTTAGCTAATTTTGGTTTAATGTGATTTATATGATTTGTGAAATGATATAGTATGTTTATGTAAATCTGTCGGTTATAGTGTGATGGTGAATGCGTATATGGTGAAAAAATGATTTTCAGTAGCATGCAATTAATGGTTTCAATAGTGTTTAAAAAACGTTGTTAGAGAACATTTCAAATAGTTCAAAAACGCTGCTATAATATTTAACAGCGTTTCAAAAACGCTGTTAAAGGAAATAATAGCGTAATTCTGCCGTTGTACATTTACAAGTCAGCAGTTCAAACAAGCCATAACATGACTTTTTATAGCGTTTTAAACGCTATCAGAAGTCCTTATTGATAGCATGCTTTTTATAGCGTTTTTTGGTTTGTTATTAAATATCCCTACCTTATTACAGCTTGTTGATACACAGCGTTTATAAAAACGCCATTATAGCCTTTTATAGCGTTTTTTAAATGCTATTGAAGGGTCATTTTGTTGTAGTGAGGGCAGGAAATGATAGTGTTTGGGTTGTCATGGATCGCTTGACCAAAAGCGCAAGATTATTTCTGGTTAGATCGACTAGGATGACATCGAAGCTGGCCAAGTTATTTTGTAACAACCCGAATTCCGACAAACCAAATTTTTCTTAAAAAATCCCAACCTATTGGAACCCGAGTTAGTTTGTCTGGTATCCTATAGAAAAGTCAGAGATATAAAATATACCAGAGCTAAGAAAACATCTCACAGCGGAATGGATAAAATATAATATAACTAAATATAGCCTTACCGGAGTAATAATACTGCCTAACCAGTATCCAAAGCTATCATATCTCTGCCATAAACCTAACCTGCGAGTGTGTTATGAGGAGGGTGTCAGAATACAAGTTCTGGTGACTGTACTAAATTACACAATCTAAAATAACCCTACATATACCGCTCATTTATGTTACTTATTTATTAGGTGTCTTGGGTTATTAGCGCTTAAGGCTTGACACATACGTCATCCCATCTACTTCTCAGCAGATTAACCTTATATAACATATATGTGGTTACCCCTAATATCTAGGTACTTCCCAAGGTACCTTTCTCGCACGATCTCCGCCATCATACCACGGAAGCGCATGCACTCTCATCCTACGCCGGAGCGACGTAAGGATCTTCGGTTTTGCTACGCCACGTTCCGCATAGAACTACGATCGCATGCAACGTAAGTGTACAGACTGCCGTATCCAAGAATCCTCGCCCAAGCTTGATCTTGACATAGAGTAATGCCCTAGCTTTTATGATATACCACCTAGTGCAACATGTATGTATCTAGATCCTCACACGTATGTACTGTCTACTGTACCCCGAAGTCCATAATAGGGTTGCATTTGAATGCACGGAATCTGGTCGGGAGCCTTTCCCATATTGTATAGGTCTGCTAAAGAGGCCTAAAGTAAAGATATCTAAACTATGGTATGCATTTCTATGGTAGCTATGGTCCCACATCGACCCTCCCTCAACTAGTGAAAGACTACATCAAGAGCTAAGTGACGTGCCCCTAACAACCAATCTAGCATCTAATTTGGAGTGTCCCTCAACCATGCCTCGATAGCGAAATAACAATGTTATCTTGGTTTAGCTCCAGTCTTTCCGCATAACACTGATTACCGTTGACAGATACCTGATGATTACTATCCTTAATTTGGTCCTGACGAGCCTATCTACAGGCAAATCGCCAAATCACCCTAATGTCGTACCGCCACAGCCTTTTGACTTCCACTACCGCTGCAGTCAAGGTTTACTCACCAGCTGGTAACGCACAGATCCAACCTCTACGAGTATATCCTGAGCATGCACCACAACAGAGGACCACCACGTAGTACCCTACCACATCCCTCGGAAGTCGCGTACTTCCTTCCAGTCCCATAGAGGCAGCAGGTAGAGTATCAATAGAGTAATCATATGGACGTTCTCCTCTCGTGCCTCTAGACACCACGACGATCTACCCTATTTGGTCCTTCACCTTCAAACGGGCGGACTGGCCCAAGCGCATCACATTAACGTGTTATTAGAACCTATGTCTAAACGTTTAATTACACACTTGCTCTACCTCATCTGATTTCTAGTTTAACTTGGTTATTTCCAATCATATTAACTTCTTATTCAAGTTACCAAGTTTTCTTTGAGCCCCTTATCTCTCTAAGGAATGAACCCCTCTCGCTTATTAATTTTAGTTTTATAAGTTAACTCGTTTAAGTTCCTTAATAAGCCCATAACATGTTATTCTTTAGATTGTAATTCAAGGTCTGTAATCTACAATCTTCTTACATTATTATCCTATCATTCATCATTCAAATTCAGTGTTTACAGGTTACAATAACATGATCTGCTTAATGTATAATTAAGTATATCTTATCTCAATCAACAGGTTTTGTGTTAACGTATTACTTTATATAAATGTATGTATGTATGTATGTATGTATGTATGTATGTATATGTATCATTAAGTACAACACATTTCACTTCATAAATTTTCCTACTTCATTCAGCTTTATGCCGCTTGAGCGGGCTTCCACTTGTTATTTCTTTCTATTATTAGACTTCTTAATTCCCATTTATAAGTCTATACTATAATAAGCCTACTTCATTCTTATTCTTAAACTATGATTTAGTTTAATACAATCTCTTGTTGTTATTTACTTATTTACTTAGTTTTCTTATCTAAGGTTTATCAATAACTTTCTTTCCATTTATTATAACCTACTTTATAATTTCCACTTGTCCCTAGGACAAGCCGCCCTGTTATATTGCATTCTCATTAAAGTAATTAATTATAATAGGTTATAATCATTTCTCGTTTATTCTAATTCTTATACTGTTGTAACATCCATTCATTACAATTAATGTCATTTATTTATTTCCTGTTATACACATATATACGTATATGTTTTGGCACCAGACCTCTCACATTAAGCTGACTACTTGTGGATGCTAGATTTGTCGGGCGGTTCCAGGCAGAGTTCTACCACAAGTTGAACTTAACCTCATGTCTTAGTTCGGTTATTTACCATTATATTGATGTTTATGCACCAGACCCCTCACATTAAATTAACCACTTATGGATGCTGGATTTGTCTGGTGGTTCCGGGTAGGCTTCTACCACAAGTTGAATTTAACCTTATGTCTCAGTGCAGTTACCATTTCTTAATTACTGTAAATTTTCCATCCAATTTAGGCATATTTATTCTTCCAAATTTTTACTGTAATTATGTTTACAACTTTTGGCATAATAATTTTCTTAAGCAAATATTCAGGTTTATCATAAATTCCATAATTACAATATTTATAGTAATTTCCCATTCAGATGGATGTTCAAATGGAAACATATTTATATGACATAAATGTTCTCAGCAGATTTAACCCCAATTACCACAATTATTTGCAATTTCATTATGACTTGATTCACAACATCCAATTAATAGTTCTTAGGATGGTTCTATATACACAGTAATCTTTTTAACATGTCCTAAATAGTTTTAATACCCAATTTTCCACAAATATAAACTTCTTACTAGATTAATTATAACGGGGAATATAAGCGATAAATATACCATTATTTAAAATGGTATAATTTAGATCCACTCACCGAACAACTTTCCAATCCAAGAATTTTATCTAGATCATTATTCCATGGCCTTCCTAACCGAATCTATAATCCAAATAACCATGGATTCACAAATTTTATACTAATGAAGAGGGAAAATGTGAGGGAAACCTAAATAAACCAGATTCAAAGATTTACCAAACGACGATCAGAATTCTGAAAACCCATTTGTAGATATATGTGTATATACTCTTTTCCTCCAAATCTTGAATTAGAATTTCCTAAGACTAATTATTCTATTTTATGAAGAGATTTGAGGAGGAAGAAGAATGCAGAGTCCAGGCAACATCTCAGAAAATATGAGATTTTGGCTAGGCCCTGCCAGTCTATTTATATGTGTACAAGAAAGTCTGAACCGTCAGATTTAATCTTATGTGTACATGCAGTGCTGAGTCAGCAACGAATATGGTACGAAAAACCGTCCAGATTCGCAGAACGAACCTGCCCAGATCGGTAGTAGGTCGACCCTAGGGTTGACCTAATCGACCTTGGGTCCACCCAGGGGTCAACCCAGGTCGATTGTGAGTCATCCCGTAACGGTCGGGTTTGGCGGTCCTTTTCCCGCTCGTCTCATTTGAATTGATTTGAATTATTTTTATATTATATTTATATATAAGCTCCTTATATGTATACAAACTTCTAATGGCCATAGCTTCTATATATGTCATCCGTTTTACGTAAACTTAGGGTCCATCTGAACCAGAATCCTGAGACTAACACAACGGTGATGCCAGTTTCACTTAATTCTGAATATTTAATTAAGTTATTCCTAATTTATTATTTTTAAGTATGGTTATAGTGTATCAAATTTTGGGGTGTTGCATATTTCTTAAGTGGTAGTTCGATTTCAAGGAATACCAAAGATTAGTGTTATCGATCGGGATTCTTTGTTTACCAGCATATTCTGGAAGATTCTGCAAGGGGCATTGGGAACTGGGATATGTATGAGTACGGGTTATCATCGCTAGATAGATGGTCAAACTGACAGGGTTAATCGAGTATTGAAAGACCTCTTAAGGGTTTTTGTATTGGATTTTGGAGGGTCGTGGGAAGACTACCTGCATTTGGTTGAGTTTTCTTATAATAACAGCTAGTAGTTGAGTATTGGAATTGCATTGTATAAGGCGTTGTACAATAGAACGTGTAATTCTCCATCTTATTTGTTAAAAACTGAAGAAAGTGTGGTACTTGGGCCTGAGATGATAAGAGAATCGTCGGATAACAGTAAGATCATTCGACAATGAATGAAGGCAAATCAAGATTGCTAAAAGAGTTATGCCGACAAGCGAGGGAAAGATGTGGAATTCTTAGTTGGAGATTTGGTGTCTGTTAAGATTTTTCCTCTAAGGGATGTTGTTTGTTTCAGAAGGAAAGGAAAGTTAGTGCCAAGGTTTGTTGCGATTTTTAATTGTTGAGCATACTGGAAAGATCGATTATAGAGTGGATTTACTAAGAAGATAGCGGGTGTACACAATGTGTTTCATGTATTGTTTCTATGGAAGTTTGTGAACTACTCGAATATTATGGTATCTCCTGATCAGATTAAAGATTTAGAGGTCGATCCTGAAGTTTCTAGGCCTTATAAGCCACTTTGCATCGTAGGTAGTGACACGAAGCAGCTTAGGAGGAAGGTTGTTAAGTTAGTCAAGGTACAATGGAGTGAGGACTATGACGATTGCACATGGGAAATGGAAGAGAGTATGAGGTCGACCCATCCAGAACTCCTTGAGTGGTATGTCCTATATATTGTATCTTACTTATACCACTATGTCTTTCACTATTAGAAGTTCCACATGCTAGGATAGAATTTTGGATGCATGGATTGTTGGATGCTAGATTGGACGATAGATATGATACTCGTAGTTGGTAGGCATGTGGGAAACCTTGTTTGCTCGTGTTTGCTTGGAATTTCAGGGGAGAAATTCCTATAAAACGACCTATATTTTACATATCGGAAGATCATAAAATGGTTATATTTGATTTGTTAGTGTCTTATCATTCTCAGATTTTAATATGATGCACATGGGGATGTGATATATATCCATAACTTTTATCAAAAACTTAATTATGACATTTTTACCCTTATGAATATTATTTTAGCTATACATTTTGATAGGGATCGAATCAGGTGCTGAAATCGGTCTCATTGAATTAGAATGGTAGTTTATGATTTTGTAGAGTAGTCACACTAAGGCTTTGGTTCAGTGGTTTGAGAGAAATCGATGCTTTAGGTTTCAGTTTTAACAAGACGGACTGATTAGCTACTAATGGGCTAATTAGCTGCTAATGGGCCGATTAGTAAAGCCTATCAGGATAATGACCAATAGCTACAAATAGAGTGATTTAGGGAGAGAAATAGGGTTTCTCTCTTCATTCAAACGTTAGGTTAGGATTTTGTGATTCTCTGGTTCAACCTAAATCTTAATTTCTTCATCATATTAAGTCCAATTCATCGTCTATAACATCTAGAGGTTAGATTGTCATCAAGGAAGATTAGATCACACCAAATTGCATCAACTTTTGGGTTTTTCAACATTGTCCAGATCTGATCTCATTGGATTGCATTGGATCTAGAAATCGCAGTGAGTGATATACATCTCTCACATGGGAACTACATATTATATGGGTTAATTAGGATCACATTCATGTTTATATGTTAAAATTCACCCTAGATCTAATTGAATATGTTTAATTTAGATTTAAACATCATAGGAATACCTAATTTAATCATCTAAACCAAATAATTGTTGGATGTATCGTGTTCTTATGTATGTTTAGATCCAAATCATGTTAGATCCATTGTTTTATGATATGTTACGATATATGCATGTTTGTATGGTCAAGATTTGATGAATCACTGTTCGTTTTGATGGAATTGAATGTATTTGGGGTGGGCATAAATCGCACCGTAATATGGAAACCGCTCAGACCGAACCGCAAAAATGGTGCGGAAAACCGAGCTGAATCCTATCTCCATAAATACTCCGGACCGACCCGAACCGTAATAATACGGTTCGTTTGCGATTTGAATTGTTGACCCAACCGTTTTAAACCGAACCGAACCGAATACTTGCACTAATAATCTTATGATGAAGATATAAGTAATTCCTATCTATTTTTTTTTATTTTTACTATGTATATTCTATTTTCAACGTATGTTGTTATATTAATACTAATTGTTATCATAAAGGAAAAATCTATAGCTTTAGTATTATAGTTTCCATATCATTTTTTGGATATATTAGTTATAATCTTATTTGAGTTATGTTACTTAATGTTTATGCATTAATTAACAGTGATGCTTGGTTAATGTACCAATTTTTTAAACTTTTCATTAAACATAAAATCAAAGTATTTGTACAGTTAGAAACTAATCTTTCAATAAAGGATTATATTGGTGTTTTGAGCTTTAAGCGACAACGTCACAGAATCGTAAATTGATTGTTAACGGAAGTAATTCTCTTATTTTATTTTTAATACGGGTTCAAACCAGACCGAACCAAAACCGGACTGTATTACAATAAAACCGAACTGAAACCAAACCGTTTGTACAGTTAGTATAATGGTTTGTATTTTTGATAAACTGTTTGATGCAATGCGGAAGCAGTTCGGGCTCCTAAAAGCACCAGACCGAACCACTCCCACCCCAAGAATGTATTGCTTTAATTGTTTGTCGTAATTGTGTGTCATAGATCTTAGGTTTGAAGAATAGAGAAAATCAGAGGTTCAGATGATCAGATTCAAACGAAACTTGGCGGAGAGGCTCTGGAGGGCGATGGGAGGCGACATGAAAATTTTCATGCCAAATCTTGCTAAGAACATGGATCAGCATCAGTCCATGCTCGATGGACTGGTACCAACCATGGCGGTTGCTTGGATGGTCATGATTTTTGTAGTGTGGCATCGTGGTGGTAAATCAATGTTGTGTGTAAATTTTTAAGGGTTTTGAGTGAAATATTGGATGATTCAAAGGTTGATTACTCGAGTGCATGGGATAGACTGTCAGGAGTTCTGGTACGCTTAGAGTTTGGCAATGAAATTATGCTGGCAGAAGGCATTTGAGGAAGGTATCAAGTTGGTCGAGTCACTTAGCCAACAATGGCTAAGTATGAGGACCGATATCGGTCCATAGGTGATGAACCAGTATCGATCCATTAGGAAGCGGGAAGGAGGGTTGAGGCATTGGGGTTTAATTGTGATGGCTTCTAGGAATTTTTGTTGAATTTTGGTAATGAATGGACTTCGGATGATTGATGTGCAACTCAATAATGGATATCACTTCGATTGTGAACTTAAAATGGAGTGGTCGGAGTTGGGTTGATATGATATTGGCCGCCAAATGATGTGCAATCCAGTAATATTATAGACTGACTTAGGTGGGAGTTGATCGTGGATGATAATGGAATTGGTTTGAGAAGTCGGCCGAACTAAAGATATAATCGCCGAGAAGAAAGGATCGACATATTCGAAGTGCCAAGGAATCATTGGTTATCGAAAGATCTAACGGGATCAAAGCAGTGTATTGTGGGGACGCACATTAGGATCCACTAGGATCATGTACCCTGAATCGAGCTATGAGAGCGATTTAGTTACCTCAAATGGGGGCAACCATACATAAGACAGATGTTTGGAAGTCTGACTAGAACCAAGGTTTTCCATTACCACTTGATGGATGACAACAACTGATCATTCAATGATTGATGTATTCAAGGCTTTAGTTGGGAATTTCTATATGATATTAGATGTTATGGATGCCATTACTAATAGTGTGCTTTCTTCTCTATATTCTTTGGGTAGGCTACCATCGTAGGCTATCGAAAAGAAACGGGATCGGGGATGCCCTTTCCTATAATTTAGAGTGGCATCTTATAAATGATTATCATATGCTAATCCTGTGTTTGATAGACATATCATATGATTGAACTATCAATACTCATATATCTAATGTAATCGTTGTTAGTTATTTTATTGCTCACTAATATTGTTGTCTGCCTCAAGGTTTTATGTTTTTCTCTTACTACTTTGGGATGCTCATCAATTGTGTTGATATAAACTGAGATAACAGGTAGCAGGTTTTGGTATCGATGATGTTGTGCAATTACCAGCAGGAGGCTGGCGTACTACTACTATGTTATATAGATATTCTTTTGTTTTCCGCGTTATGTTAATGTCCTTTGATACTTTGAGAGATATGTAGTAAGACTTGATGTACAAATTACTCATTTTCACAAATGTTTTGTATTAGTGGCTCTGAGATGTTATGAGATTTGAGTTTCTATGGTATTTTGATTTACTACTATATCTTGTTGTATATTTTCTATTTTATGTTATCCATGTGTTGTGAGTTATACGACAAGTTAATTTCGAGTTATTCTTCCTTGATGATTGTCTATCGGCTTAGCACGTTATTTATCACACTTTTTCCTTTGTTTGGTGTAGGAGTTATAGAGTCGTTGTCACAATAACAAATATCAAAAACATCAAAATATCACCATTACACAAAATGCAGATGATAAATGGACCAAGTTACAAACCCACTATTGATAAGATTAAATAGCGTATGCATACCATTTTGCAGTGCGTCAAAAATTGATGCTTTCGAATTTAGAAATTTCTCCACCCCGATGGCTTTCTTTCTTTCTAGTACAAATTTATGGTGACAAAAAGTTTTCATTTCTACATATCCCTTCGCCGCCTTTCTTAATGTTGACGACAATAACACCACCAATTTTTTTATCTCTCTGAGTGATTTCGTAGCATCATTAGAGGAAGTATATAGATTGTTGTTATCTTGTCCTCTATCGAAAGAAACTTCTTCTCGAGTTGTCATATTCCTCCATGTTGATTGATAATAAGCTTCATAGACCGTTGAAAATTGTTGTTGTTGAACTCATTAATTTGATTTATTCTTGCATTTGATTTGTGTTGTTCTCCAAATTAGCTAAATGTTGTTTATTTGCATTCTCTTTTGCCACAGTAATTTCTTTTGAAGCTTGTGCTAGTTTTACTAACTTTATATTATACATAGAGATGATAACACAACAATAGCTTCTTCTTTTATCATTTCCAGAAACTTTAGTAATTGTATCTTTCTCAAGATTACATGGACTTTGAGTTTTATCGCCAGCTTCTAATCTTTGTCTTGTTTCTGCTGCTTCAACCAAAGACTATGATGTTCAACAAATATAATAATATGATTCAAGAGATGAAAACGATGTATACTACATATTGACCTGCTTTTTGGCAAAGCAATTACACAATGGATTCTTGGTTTTCTAAGTCCTTAGGACTCGAGTACGTTCTCTCGGAAATGCTTAACGATTTGGTCAAAGTTGCAAAATGCTCAGAATCGGGCTAGAAATACGGTTAACTCTTGATTTGGATCAACTCAAAAAACATGTACCGAACACATATTGATCACCTAAAAACACCTGAGCACCCCATGTTGATCACCCAAAGGTTCGGATCCAGCATCAGGATCGCTACGCCATAGATGACCGATTACAATGAAATTACATAATGTTGCTAGCCACAATGTAACAATAGTTATGCTGATTATTGTCTATTAAACCATTTGCTTCAAGTTGTTATCATAGATATCAACACGATGTTGCAGTAGTTATAGATATATTCTAATTGAAAAAATTACACCTCAGCGATCCACAATATTAGTTAAAACAAAATCTCAACCATCCATCCGCTATCTACTACACTTACTCTATTTTCCGCTAACATTTTCATTCATGTGCTTCCTTTTCATTTCGTTCTCCCCCAAACCCCCAATTCTACAGCCGTTACATTTCAAAGCTTTTAGAGTTCTTTGGAGAGAAAAAAATTGGAGCCGTCTGCTTCCAATTTCCATCAAAACTTTTTTAATCACGAGCGAAGTTTGAAACAAAGTTTCTTCCTGTCCCAAATCCGAAACAAAGTTTGAAATGAAACGTCCCATGCAGAATCCAATTGCGAAAAGCTTTGCTTGGCTTCAATTTTTAATGATGCGGTCTAAAGTTAATCCCGAATCTAATGAGGCAATTTAGGTTTATTCATGGTAGCTTTTTTTGACTGAAAGTTGACACCTTTCATTCTTATGGAAGTTCCCAACTAGATTAACTGCTCGCTTCTGCGAACAGTTGCTAATTAAAGCAATTTGGTTGTCGAAGAACGCAACCTCTTTCTGATGATAGTTCGCCTTCCTGCCCAATGAAACCTTTGCACTACCAGATTTACACAACTTGAGTATAATCTGCAAACTTGGACACTGTGATTTCTTCAACTTTACTGCCTTGTCAAGGAGCTAATGTATTTTTTCTTCTATTTCTATGGTCCAAAAATTATCCTGAGTTTGTTGGATCTGTAGAGGACTCCATGATCTGATTACTTCGACGCGATAATGGAGTAGTAACAAGTTGTTGGTAATTTGAATTTCACCCGAATTACCCTTTCCACTTTACAGTTGATTACCTGCTATCTGATATGCTATACTCCTTTATGAAACTACAGTAGTTTCAATCTCGCTTTACTGTTTTTCAGTACATTTATTTAATTCTTTCAGTACAATTATTTGTAACATTAAACTTATTGGTCTTAGTAAATTTTATTTGCATGCTAATGCCTAATATGATTTAATATCTCATGTGTTGGAACTTTTTCTGATTTATTTTAACATATTATGCTGTATCTTTTGAAATATTTTACACGTATTCAAATCATCTAAATAAAATTATTGGTAATTTTCCTAAGCATGAATGGTTTCAATTCCCTATCAAAAAATCTTTTTTCTATTTTAATGTACCCACCAAGTATCTGTATATTTTTTTATGTAAACTATTTTTAATTTTAATAAAAGTTCTTTGTTATTTGACTCATCATACCAAAATTGGTGAGGGAATTTACCCGTAAATAATAAACAGAAATTACTAATCCTATAACCATGTGTACTGTAATTAGTTCATTGGTTATTATTCATTATGTATCACATTAAAAGTGTTTGATAAAATGCTCTTAGTAATGGATATAACCAATTACTATGCTTTTACAAATGAAAAACATAAATAATTGATTGTTCTATGTAAAAAATTCATTATTCTGATTTCAATCTTTTTAACATGCTACATTAACTTCTAAATTTGTATCATTCATAAAAAGGTTAGACTAATCTATCTACTTCCATATGTGACAGTTAAGATTTAATTTCCCTTATAAGCCATGCCTGAGTTGAATAATTTTGCATAATAAAATAAATGTTAATACTTTTTCAGTGCATAGTTTACTTAAACCCAATTCCATGTCGTGTTAGGATTGCCTCGCATGTTGTTAAGGAGGAATGACGGGTTGGAATTAATAGTCTAACATCATGGAATAAATTGAAAGAGTTGAGTACAAATATGAGTTGGTAGACACGTAACAACAGAGATTCCTTTTGTTATATGGGAGTTGTATGCCAACTTATATGGTGCAAGGAAGGGGAACTTTGTTCTGACCATCATTACATAACATGTCGTTTATTCCCAAACAAGTGTCCCATAACCATGGTAGTTAAATTATGTGTATTTTCAAACTGGATGAAGTTATGACTATATAAATTGATGTTGGTGTGACTATGTTTGTATCTTACCACAACATTATTTTAGGAATATGTATGTGTAATTGATTTTTGAAATCATATGAAGATTTTATGTAGAGTAGAGATATTGTATGAGCATTTAATTGGCTATGAAATTATATGATGATTGTTATTCTGTTAGCATCACATGATATGTAACATTGGTTTTCTAAGCTAGAAAGATCGCGCTTTGATGTAACTAAAGAGATTAAAGAACTAAATTAAATCATTATATTTGGTCTTATTAATATCAACATATCTAACTTAATTTGAATTTTGCTATATGCAGCTCACCCTAGGGTTAACTGAAACATATCTGGATAGCAGTTGGGTTTAGTCACTTCCATCTTTGCATATACTAATGCAGACATGAAGTTGTTGGTATGATATTTTATTAGGCAAATTCTATTCATACACCGAAAATTACCTAAAGTAGACCACTGTTTTACTAAAAAATACATTATTAAATTACCCTTCTTCTTTATTGCATTTTTACTTTTTTAATTATAACCCATCGAACTAAAAAATTGCAATTAACTATATTGATCGAATCTATATAAAAAAACTAAGAACTTAATAAGTTTTTAAACATGAAGCCTAAAATTAGAATTATGGGAACTTCTCCAAGAATGAGCTCAAATTTAAAATCATTTAATTTAGAAGTAGGTTTTTTCGCTGAAATAAAGAATTTTTTGTAGCATAATAAATTGGTTACCATATATTCTTAAAATTGAAATTCATTTTACTAAAATTAAACTTTTTTAGTGCTATAAATTTCTTATTTTTTGTAAATAAGTTTAAAGTTTTAAAGAAGGAAGATGTTGAAGAATAAAACAAGACTAATATTGTAAAAGAGACGGTGTATGTAAAGTAATTTTTGATGTATGATAGTTTATTTTACTTTATGGTGTATGTTAAGAGATTGTTGGTGTATGAATATAATTAGCCATTTTATTGTTTGCTTACTTTATTTGATATTTTATCTTTATTTAATTGTTTTGTCTCTGATAGTTGGTATTTACTAATCCTATTTTCTCTCTATAGCAATAAGATTTAATCTATTAGTTCATATAAGTTAAGTAATTGATCCAAAATACCAACATAAAAATTCATCTTATTTAAAATACAAAACAGTAAAGATGCAGAGAAAACGGTTAAGCAAGTCCATGCCATAAAAAATGAATATAAAAATTCATCTTATTTAAGCCAATACAAGGAAAGAAAACGATCTTGAAAGGTCATTCTTTGTTCTTCAAGTTAGAAGACACCACCCAGCAGCATAACTTCTATTTCTTTTTCAGAGACGGGTCCTCTTCCGCAGCAGTGATACTTTGTCGCCTACGCCTGTATTTGTAAGGGGGAGCAGTGATGCTTTGAGATATCAGTACATATAAGTTTAGTTTTGTTTGATTTGCAAAATTTGGATGGACATATTTTTAAAATATTATTTCACTTTAGCACCAGTTGTCAGCAAGAGAATTTTCGGTTCTTGTTTGAGATTGCCTTTAGTGTTATATATATACATAACTTGTGTACTTGTATAGCGTACATATATATATATATATATATATATATATATATATATATATGCAGATGTGTTATGTAGTGTCCTGCTTTGATTTTCTTCTTGATCATTCATATGCACTTGATGAGAACACTTGCGTTTGCACTGATCACTTTAAAAATATGAACTGGTCCTTGCTTGTATTTCACTGGACTCACGCACACACACACACACACATATATATATATATGTGTGTGTGTGTGTGTGTGTGTGTGTGTGTTTATGTATGTGTGTTGCTCCACTTATTGATTTGCTATTTGAAACTTTTATCCTTTACTAATGCACCTTGCACTTGTATTTTAATGATCTGTCTTGCAAATTAAATTGAAAAATACAGATATTTATTTGATGTAGTTTAAATGCATTCGAGGTTGATATATTCAAGTATCAGATTTGCTCGCTATACTTGATTGTATACAATCTCGTATACTATTGTGCTATACTTGAATATCACCAAAAATAAATATCAGACCAAGTTTAGAAAGATGATTGGAAACACATCAGAAATCTGAGGCAAATAAAATATAAAATAAATTTGTATTTGTTCGAATGCAAATCTATTTTTTTAGTCTACTGTGTGTGTTTCTATAATTGATTGGTGTGTAGACGGCTGGACAAATAGATATAGAAGCAGTTGAAGACTGTGTGTGTTAGCAAGTGTCTCTGAGTCTGTATATGAGTAAATCT
This sequence comes from Allium sativum, assembly GCA_030737875.1. NCBI lineage: Eukaryota > Viridiplantae > Streptophyta > Magnoliopsida > Asparagales > Amaryllidaceae > Allium > Allium sativum. The sequence continues at coordinate 411,397,064 of CM060913.1, read as the reverse complement.
AGTGACAATGTAGTGAGGAATGCATGTAAATATAAATGATCGTGTAATATATTAGTGAATGTACAATAGTGCAGTCAGAAAATTTGTACTATTTGAAATGTTAAAATAAAATATTTATTTGAAAAAATCCTATATTTGAATATCCAATTGTTTCAGTAGTACATTATTCAATAAATATCGGTATATTCAACAAAATGTTGCAGTATGTAATGGTAGATATTGCAGTATGTGATGATAAATATTGTGATAAACTAGCAAAGTGTTGCCATTGGATGTTAAAAGTGTTACTATAGATAATATGCAGCCCACTTTTAAGTAAAATTACTATCTGTGGCAACATCAGGAAAATGTTGCCATTGGATGGTAAACATGTCGTCTTTAATGCTAGGGCAACGCGACAAATTGCATCACTAGGAAAATGTTGCCTTTGATTGTTTTTTTTCTTAAAACACCAATTTTTGGCACTTACTACATAATATTTTAGGGGTTATAGTAGGCCATCTATGGGTAGTGGATTTAGCATGGAAAAATGTGGTGATCAACTCGGTCGGATCAAGCAAAATGGTGTGTGCAGCATGCACCAGTCACCTAAGAGAAACCAAGGCATGGATTTCGTATCCTAAATCCCAGATTCAATCTTATCAAAAAAATGTGATTACCCCAGCACGATCATGCAAAAAGGCCCGAGTACTCCATGTGGATCACCAAACAAATCATGGCACACTTAGGGTCCCACTTTCGTATCCCCTCCTGGGGTATAGAAGTACATATTTCATATCCCACCCTAGGGATACGATGCGAAACCTTCCCATCACTATAAACTTACCCCGCAAGCTTTTCCACAGTGTGATCACCTAATCTGGCTTGCGCAACACTAGATTTTTAGGAATGGCATTTAGTAAGCTTCAGGATAGGAAATCCCTGGAGCGGATTTGGCAAACTCAAAATGCATGATCACAGCTAGGCGATCACCTCTTTTCTCTGGATCAACATGCCATTTCTGTGTTGGGCATTTGACACCTCGGGATATGAATTCATATCCCACCCTCGGATATGATTTTTCTTAAGCTAGTATGGAAAGTGATCAAGACGTGCAGATCGTGCTGGAGGATCAACACACAGAAATCATGACTTTTCAACACTCAAACCAAGATTTTTTTTTTTGAAGATATTTGGATTTTGGCTAACTCCCATGGAGTCATTTTGATCCCGGGATCAGCATGACTTCCAGGAAATGAAATTTTGGGTTGATGCCCAACAACTCCACCTATAAGTCCCCCTTTTCCTGGCATGAACAGGGGTGGGCTATTTGGACTTTTGACTGCTATATTGCACATGGGAAAGCTCTCTTTGGAGCTCATTAATGGCTATCATGGTGATTTCTATGGCTTTGAACTATCTCTTAGACTTATGAACTTCGTATAGAAGTTTCCCCTAACTCTCGGACATTCGGATTGACAATTATCGCTTTTTGTCATATTTGGACTTGGAGGCATGTTTTACACATTTGGCTTGACGAAGATGATTATGGCCTAATCGGGAACTAACAAGGACTTTGTCTAACACAACTTTGCAAACTCAAAGTGTTGAAACTTGGAAAAAATCTTTTAATTGTAACAACGACGATTGATAGGTACTATGAAATGGACACAAACGTTAGCGCCAAACCATTATAAACTCGGAGTTCTTTTTTTTCTGCAATTTCGTGTTTGGATATTTTGGTGTACTCAAATCTTATACATAAGTTTAAGCCATCGGGTGTTGGCATGTGCGAACGACCAATTTCCTATGTCAACATTTTAGCATGCCAAGAAGGGGCATCAGATTGCCTTTAGATTCTATCCTTTTAAGGAAACAAATTCTCTCGAATTCTCATAATCATTTGGATTTTTCTCAGATTTCAATATGGTTAAAAGGAAACATATAAGTTTAGGTCATTCGAAAGAAGCAGGGACTAGGGAAAGTCAGAAAATTTCCTCTACTGAACATACGTCGAACTATGTTACTCGTAAGGATATCGATGGAGTTGTCAAGGATGTGAATTTTTGATTGGAATAACAGGAAGAATATTTGCATCGACAGTAAGCTAAAATGCATACTATTCTCGCTCGGATTGAAGGTTTTGCAAGGCCATCGGGCCAAAGTAATGTGGTTGGAACAAGTGCAAGTTTTCCGCAAGGATTAGCTCGGGACTTGGGGGCATTCCCGAAGAGAAATCCCATGTCGATACCAATCCACAAACAGCTATTGGACTGGCTAGGCTCGGGGAGGAACCACCCCCAATCTTGTTCAAGGTTCAACTCAGGTTTTGGTTAATCAGGTTTCAGGTTATGGAGTTGGTAATGTCGCCCAAGCACAGGTGCATGTATTTTTGGATATAGGAATTCCCATAGTTCTAAATGTTGGATTCATGGCAGTCGAGGAACCTCGGGTTAGGATTGATCCAGATGTTTTTATTGGGGCTCGACAATTCGCTAATTTAGACTTAACACCAGGGGCATCAGTGCGATTTGAATGATTGGAATCATTATCTTGCCAATGGTAATGGAGCTCTGATCACTGATATTATTCGATGATACACTTGAGGAGGGGCCTCTTTCTCGGATTTGGATTGCGTAACTCATAGTCCATTCACTCAGGATATACAAAATTCTCGGAACCCACGGTGTTTTAAATTGCTGGTTTTCGAAGCTTTTGAAGGGAAGAATGATCTGATCATTCAAATTATGCGCTATATGCACCATATGGAAGTACTTTTTTCTTCAGAGAACGTTATGGAAAAATGCTTCCCTCTTTATGTCACGATATTGTTATTATGTTGTTTCATCAGCTTGAAAACGAGTCGGTTAATTCTTGGAATGTTTTGGTTTGGAAATTCATCGAATAATTTAAGATTCACATTGCTCGATGCAAGAACATGATGATACTCACGACGATTAGGCAAAGGAATAGTGAGACTTTGCATAAGCTTAGGGAAAGGTTTAATGATGTTGTGGCTTTGATCGATCGACTGGAGATTTCTATGGTTTTGATGGTTGTGGTTTATAGTATTCTGGATAAGATGGAGTTCAAGATCTTGCTTCAATTTGAACCACAGATAGTTCTTGGTGAGTTCTATTTCGAGGCTGATCAGTTTTTTAGGGAGTAGGATGCAAGGATTGACATGAAGGTTCTCGAGGCTAATTTAGTTCAGGGAGAAGGTTCATCCAATTCTGGCAATGGTAATGGAAAGGTAGCTCCCCATAATGATCTGAGTGCATGGAACTAGCCTAAATTTCCCTTATACAAGGAGCTGATTAGCCCTCTGGAGGAGATTTATCCAGAACTTCACTCGGTTGCTCCATTTAGGAAGCCAACTGCAAGGAGTCAATCTAAAGAGAGAAGGATTCTGGTAAGCATTGCTTGTTTCATGATGTAGACGGTCACGACACTAATGATTGTAGGCATCTTAGGGATATGGTTGAAGAACGCATCAGGCATGGCGAGCTGGCGGAATACATTCGGAATTGAGCTGCACTACCGGGAAAGGCACGACTGCCTGCCCTAACTCAGGATGACCTAACTCCGGTGGTTTGGTCATCAATTGATTTGGCTTTTTGGACTTTCTTGTTTTGAACCTCTCGGCTTTTGGATTTCTTGGATTTTGGTTTTCTTAGCTTCTCCGTTTATTGGATTTTTATATCTCTGCACTTAGGATTTCAGCCTTGCGAACTTTGGTCTTTTGGCATTCTATGTTTTGGATTCTTGCGTTCATGTTTTTGGTTTTCCAGTGTACTTGTCTTTTGGATTGTGGTTATGATTGTACGATCTTCCGGCTTGTGGATATGATCCTACTTTTATCTGACTTTGGCTATGTACTTTGGCTTTCTGGAAATTAAAACTATGTCTTTCAATCTATGGATTCTGGTTATATCTGCTCCAACCTTCTAGATATTACACTTTTGATTTATCGATTACATATGGATTTAAGTCCGATCACACATGAACGAGATTAGGACTTCATCCAAAGAGGTTCTTTGTACCCGACTATGAACCATCTGCCTCATATTTAAGCAATCACTTTGGTTTACATGATTGTAGTAGAGTAGATGGCTTAAGTATGCCTGTCCATGTATGTGATTAGGCTTTAATCCCTAAGCATGCTCTTTATGGATGAGAAACCGTCTGATCTTCTATATATTTCTTTGAATTCATCTGGCTTTGGAGTTCGGAGGGCCTAAGCCTTCCTACCCATATACAGGATTTTCCTTAATCTATAGGTATACTCTTTGTGGGTGATAAACTGTCTGGTCTCCTACTTTCATTCTGGATTATCTACCTTGGGATTTTCTAGGGCTAAGTCTGCCTGCCTATGAACGAAATAAGGGCTTAAATCCTAGGAATGCTCTTTATGGATGACAAGCCTTCGAACTTCATTCACTAATTTATGGTTACCTGTCTTAGGAGTGTGGAGAGCCAAGCTTGCCTACCCAAGTACGAGATTAGGTCTTAATCCCTAGGCATGCTCTTTAAGGGAAATTAACCCTCCAATCTACTATGTTTGTTTTTCAATTTCTGGCATAAGGATGACTACGTCGGCCTACCCATGTATGGGGACCGGTGTGACCCCTGGGCATGCTTTGTACCTGATGCTAGTCCATCCCGTTCAAACTTAACGAAACTCAATGAACATGAAGTCAATAGCGGCTAAGTCGACTCAACCATGTACGGGATTAGGCTTTAACTCCGAAGCATGTTATCTTCTTGACACTAAACTGTTATGTTTTCCTCTAGATTTATTAAAACTCCAACCACTAAAAAAATTAATAAAAATCACTTCTCTTGTCGGGATGCTTCTTGCGAAGTAAGAAAATCTTGAATCGGAATTTTAAACTTTAAGGACTTAATGTAGTAAGGACTTTGCTCGCTAAGTATAAAATTCAGGTCCCCAAGTAAGGACTTTGCCTAGGAAGAAGCAGGCAGTCTTGTCAGGACTTGGCAAGGCCGCCTCGTCCAGTGGCGGGTAGGGCCCTACCTATTTGGCTTGTCCTTGAACCTCTTGTCAGATCTTGGCAAGGGCATCTTGGACTCTTTTGGCTTATCCTTGGTCCTCTTGTTAGGTTTGGCAAGGGCATCTCGGATTCATCTAGTTATCAGGCTATTGGTTATTCTAGCTTATCCTTGGTCCTCTTGTCATGATTTGGCAAGGGCATCTTAGACTCATCTGATTATTAGTTATTCCATCTTTCAGATTCATCCGACCCTCTAGTTTGGTTATCTATTTATTGGATATTTTGGTTTTCTGGATTTTGGGTTAATTAGTTTTTTCGAATCTCAGTTATTCTGGTTATTTCTCATCATACGATCTATAGTGATCATTCAATCTTTTTTGTTTTTGATCTTCTTATCAGCACGGTCAGAAGCGGTCATCAATTTTCTTTGGTTTTCCATTAATACGATCCAACGCGATCGTAGCCTTTGGTTTTCTAGTTCACGGCTGTTATATTTCTATGTGGACTTCTCTGGGTTCACGACTTCTTGGATTCCTAAATTTCTGGATTTATCGCAAAGAGCATCTCTCTTTTCTCAAGGAAGACATGTTTTAAGGGATAATGTGTTGACCACCTTTTTGGCAAAGCATTCACACGAGGGATTCTCGGTTTTCTAAGTACTCAAGACTCGAGCACGTTCTCTTGAAAATGCTTAGAGATTTGGACGAAGTCGCGAGTGCTTGGAATCGGGCTGGAAATACGGTTAACTCTTCATTTTGATCGGCTCAAAAAACATGTGCCGAACAAGTGTTGATCACCTTAAAACACCTGAGAACCTCATGTTGATCACCCAAAGGTTCGGATCAAGCATATGGATTTATTAGGCAAAACATGGTGATCAATTCGGTCGAATGAAGTAAAACAACATGTGCAGATGCATCGTTGCCAACGAAAACCAGACAAAAACCTAGGCATGAATTTCGTATCCCAACTCCCGGATTCAGTCTTCTCAAAAACATGTGATCACCAAAGCACGATCATGCAAAAAGGCTTGAGGACACCATGCAGATCACCAAAGAAATCAAGGCGCGCTCAGGGTCCCGCCTTCGTATCCCCTCCTAGGATATGAAAGTACCGATTTCGTATCCCCTCCTAGGATACGAAATACGCATTTTGTATCTTGCACTAGGATACTAAATCATTATTTCATATCCCTTCCTGGGGATACGATATGAACTTTTCCCATCACCACAGGCTTACCCCGGCAAGCTTTTCCCTGAGGTGATTAACTAATCTGGCTTGCGCAACACGGGATTTTCGAGAATGAAATTTAGCAAATTTCGGGATACGAAATCCCCAGAGTAGATTTGGCACTCAAAAGGCTTGATCATAATGGGGCGATCACCTCTTTTCTCTAAATTAACACGGCATTTTTGGGTTGGGAATTCGACTCCTTGGGGTACTAATTCGTATCCCACCCTGGGATACAAATTTGTATCCTACCCTGGGATACGAATTCGTATCCAACCTTGGGATACGAATTTTGTAGAGCTGGTCTGGAAAGTGACAGAGACGTGCGGATCATGTTATTTTGGAGGATCAATACACACATATCACTACTTTTCAATGTTTAAACAAGGATACGAATTTTTTGAAGATATTTGGATATTGGATAACTCCCGAGGAGTCGTTCCGCTCTTTGGCACGATATACTCACGAGATACGAAATTTTGGGCCAATGCCCAACGACCACCTACAAATACCCTCTCTCTTGGAATGAATAAGGGTGGGCTATTTGGACTTTTTGTTGTTTTATTGCACATCAGAAATCTCTCTTTGGAGCTCATTACTGGTTTTCATGGTGGTTTTTACGGCTTTGGACTATCTCTTGGACATATGAACTTCATATAGAAGTTTACTCCCAACTCATAGACATTTGATTGAAAATTAGGCTGCTTTTGGTCATATTTGGAATTGGAGACATATTTTACAGATTCTGGCTTGAGGAGGATGATTATAGCTTATTTGGGAACTAACAAGGACTTTGTTATTCTCTAACGCAACTTCGTAAACTCAAAGTGTTGAAACTCGGTTAAATCTTTTAATTGTAACAACGATGATGAATAGTTACTATGAAGTGGACGTAGGCGTTAATGCCAAACCACTATAAACTTGGTGTTCTTTACTTTTTCGCAATTCTGTGTTTAAACATTTTGGCGCACTTGGATACTTTACATAACTTTAACCCGTTGGGTTTTGGCATGTGTGAATGACAAATTCCCCACGTCAACATCACGCCTTCTAACAGATAAATAATTATATGGTTAGTTTACAGATTTGGGCACTGAACATTTTAATTTGAGTTGAGAAATGCTTAGCCATTAAAATTGCAATTTATCCTATGTGCTTTTGAAAAACTGAAATCGAGCCACGTTCAATGTTAGTCTCATTTCCTAAAACTGAGTGTTGCTCGATTTTTGGAAGTTTTTGAAACCGAGTGATGCTTGGTTTCAGTTTCCTGAAACCGAGATCGCTTAGTTCTAGAAACTTCCTGAAATCAAGCATGGCCACATATAGACATGCACTAGGCTATATACAGACATGATGCGAACAACCACATCATCTACCATAACATAACATTCAAATTACATCAACTAACAATGACCATGTATACTTAACTACTAGCAGCAACATAAGGATAACCCACAAGTAGCAACATAAAGACAGTGCTACTGACAACATCATATAATTAGGAAGCTAAATATCATGATCAACAAACTCTTCTAGTTTCAAGAAATTGAAATACTCATTAAAAAATTATAGATAATTACATATTTGTTTTCTTTACAAATACAACCTATCACTTTCAGTTCTACGTAGCTCCAAAAATCTGAATTAATATTCATGAAATGGATCCAAATCTACTCTAAAACTTTAGTAAATAAATTGTACCCAATAACAATTGAATTTGAAATTAATACTAAACTCAACAAATTTTGGTAAAAAATTTATTTGCTGATCAACTTTATTTAATATTAAGAACCAGTAAGTAATTATAATTTAGCATGAGAGGTTACCTCCGATTCTATAAAAAGTGGATAAGTGAATCAATCATAGTAAATGAACATCACTTGGTTTCATGGTTCTAAACTGAGATCGCTTGGCTTCCGACATTTTCCTGAAACCAAGGCTTAGTTTCAGAAAACTGAAACCTGAAATAGATATTGCTCTATTTCAGGCAGTTTCCTGAAATTGAGCTCAGTTTCCAGAATCTGAAACCTAAAACCTGAAATTAAGGCCCAATTTTGGGAAAATGAAACCGAGCGTGATGCTGGGCTTTAGTTTCCTGAAATCGAAATCGCTCGGTTTCAGTTTCCCAAAACTGGGCATCACTTTGTTTTTAGGTAGTTTGCTAAAATCAAGCTTAATTTTAGCAAACTACTTGAAACAAAGGCTCGGTTATAGGAAATTGAAATCGAGCACCGCTCAGTTTTAAGCAGTTTTCTAAAACCCAGCTCAGTTTTAGTTTCCTGAAACTGAGCCTTAGTTTCAGGAAACTTCCTAAAACTGGGCGAGTATATTGCAATTAGATATTATTGACTTAAATGGTAAGAAATAGAAGGTCGTTATAGTTATTCTAATTCAATTAATAAAAAGTATCTGAGAATGTGAATATAATAATTCCACAATCTTGTATAATTTTCACGTATCACTGTATTCTTCGACTAAAAGGCAAAGTTCATAAGTTCACCCATTGTTCAGTGTATGGTTCACAAAGATAATGCAAACAATTTCAAATATAATTTACAACATGAATAATATTTGTAACCAACAAAAGCCAGCGATGCTCGGGAGGGATTGCTGAATTTATATTAGGGAAAGTTTTAAAAATACCTTTAAAGTTTAAAATATGCAATTATTATGTATAACTCTAAGAAACTAAAAACCGAAAATAATCATTGTATATCTATCTAATATCAGTTCCTCGCTCCATAGACATAGGAAATAATTCTTTGGTCCTTGTATTCTCATTGAAATCCACTGCTTCTTTCTTTAGCTTTATAATTTTATTGAACAAATAAATTTGGAAATCAAAGATATGCCATTGTTTTCAAATATATAATAGTTCTCCACTCACCCAAAAATAGGTTTCATGAAACACCCATACACTTATTTTCAATGGAAAATAATAATTTTTGAAGGGCTATTTGGAAAAAAACTTGCACTAAAAATTAAATATTTTTATTTACATTCTCAATAATAAATATATGCAAAAAACTGCAAATTTTTCTTAAATTATTTACAAACATGTTTGATGGAATCTAGTTTTGAAAAGTCATGAAAGTGTATTTTGAAACTCATAGAAAAGTGTTTGGTAAACTTTGCCTAAATAAATTGAGACTAAAAGGTGGAGATCTATTAGGCATATAATGATATCAAAAGATAAGGCCAGATTGTTAGCTCTTCATATTTTTGGTAATTAACTATACCTCAAAAAACTGAATTTTTACTCTGAAAATCTTAATCACTCCTCAAAATTCAAGAACCAACCCTGACTATGAACAAACAAAACTATGTTTAAAATTTTCATTTGGCATTCACCATTCTATTGATTACGTTCTAAAAGATAGGTAGCAGTAGTTAAATGTTTTATTAATGAAAAACTAGCACACATATTATTAATTTAGATTTAACAATAGTTGAATATTTTATCATCAAGAAATATAAGTCAAGTGAAAGACTATCGTATTGAACTAAAATTTTGAAAAAATAAATAGATATGGTATTTGAATTAATTCTATATGAATTTATGGCCAATTAAAAAAATTCGATGATTTGATGCTATTTCCATAACTTTACAAAGGAATTTTTTTTCTAACAAACTCCAAATTCGACGAGACCTATTCCGTTGGATCTGGCATTACGTTTTATGTTAGAGTTCAAAATTTCAGAACAAACGGAATTAACGTGTGGTCATGTGAGCAAAAGAAGTGATGTTGAACTAAAACACTTCATTGTTTAACAAAAGCCTTTAAAGGCAAATAAACCAAGCGAAGTGGCATGCATCCAAGGCACTAAGGTATTTTGCTTCTCTTCCATCTGCTTCCACCATGTCACCAATCCATTTGCAAGCCCATTTTATAAAAGACCCCCCTTTCTTTCTTTTTCCTTTTCCCTTCTCATTTCCACTTCTCCTTTATACTTCACCTCCTTCTTCCTTGCTTTAGCCATGGTCGCACCCCTTCCCTCTTCCACCTTACCTCTGTCGTGCCTTCTTCACCTCTCCCCTGATGTGCGCCAACCCCCTTCTCCTCCCCTTGGTCGTGCTCTTCCCTTCCCCTTAAAAGCTCCAAAAACCTCTCTTTTCACTTTTTTTTGCAAATACACCCTCCTTAAAACAAAAAGCTCCCACCTTTACACCCCCTTAACCCACGCAATTGGACCCACACCGTCCCCTCCACCTGCATGCCCACATCTATGACCCCACCTCCCTGCCGTACCCCACAAATCCCACTCAATTCCCCTATGCTTATTCAAGTTTTATTTTTAAAATGAATAGTGACCGATACAAGTGAAGTTCAATTAGAATATATCGTTATGGCTTATTCAAGTTTTATTTTTAAAACGAATAGTAACCGATAAAAGTGAAGTTCGGTAAGAATATTTACGATGCATTTTAAAAGAACTTCCTTTGCAAAACTTTCTTGTTTGTTTTTATAACGAGTATTAGAAAATTTTGGATTCAAAATAACGAAGTTTAAAAAATAATATTATTTTAATAGTATTATTATATCCATTTATTGGAGATGTCTAAAATTGAAGCTGAAAATGATAATATAATTTCCAATTTGATGTAATTTATATTATACCTCGAATTATGGTCAGAATAGAACTCGCTATGCAACGACAGTTTGTGAATTTTGACCTGTAACTTTAACCTAATAATCTAAGAGATTCAACCATCGAATTTTCTCAAAACTAGAACCTTTGGGTTTTTATTGAAAAGATATTTCAAATGATAATAAGCGATTTTAAATCTAACTGTTAGATTTTGAGAAACGTTCTAATAAAATTTGAATAAAAACAATGCCAAAATCAATAGCGGCCTGTAATGGAAAATTATTAATATGGACTATTTTTATATGAATAAGAATAGGAAAAAATCATTTTATATTATTACAAATGTTTGGAAAAGGATTTAAACCAATTATATATGGTTTTAATGGAAAAACCGGTTAAGTATAATTTGGCTTTTTATGTAAAGGCTTATATAACAAGTTTTGGAGATTGTTTTGAAATAAGGATTTTTGGTTCATAATCGAATCTAATTCTTCAGTAAATCTTTTAATAAGATTGAAAGAGAATTTTTGAAAGCCAAGAACTTAACCAAGTTATTTAAATCTTATGAAATGAATACCAATTAAAGGAGAATTAATTGGTGGATTAATAATCTGATAAGGATTTATGTTTTGATGTGAAATATTTGAAAAGACTGGGTTCAACACATTTCGAATAATTATACGACGATTAAAAGTCAAAGAGAATAAAGACGGTGGAAGACTAGAAATCTTCAAATCGAATGGATTGCTAGTTGATGCCTTAAAATGGTTTACTTTCATTGGAAGGGTTAAAGTGGCAATGGTCTGGACGTACTTGTTGATCGTCCAGATGTGCAAGAAACTCTCCCCTTAATTGGAAAAGTAATAAGATGCCTTCGGTTTTGAACAGATCTAGAATGAACTTGTAAGGATGTATGTATAACATAGTATTCTGTGCTGTATTAATTGATCTCTATTAAATATATATATATATATTTGTTAGCGAAAAAATTATTCTCTTATCTTAACACCCATTCTCTAAGACGTACGAGCTTAGAGATTATATATTAATAGACATTAGTTATATGATATATAATGACAGTGTCGCATGCGAAGTGCTGCTAACAAATAGCTCAAAGCTTTTGTCAGAAAACAAGGCTTTATCGACGTTAACTCTAGGTCCTCATACCCCGGAATGAGCCGAAAATAGGATAATGGATAGTAGAGTGAGGACATATGTTTCCTTTTAGAAAAAATTTATGCCATGCTATAGAGCCCGGCCAGATTTACTTAAATGGGTGTTGGAATCAAGGTATCTCAGATGAAGTCAATCAAACGACCAAGATGATGGTCAATTACGACTGGGGAATGTTATGTTCAGGAGAAACCCGAACTCACAGGGAATTGGTGGGTCGGGTCTACTGCTCCGAAGGGTCACATGTGTGTGAATCCAGAACATCTTGCTAGAGACGCACCGAATGGATAAGGAAGATCTTTTGCCTTGGTTCATGATGGAATCCAATTTCCTATACGAGCTTTTCATTTTCATTTGTAAACCTATATGGCGAGACAATAGGATGAGGGTAATATGCCATCTAAGATTGATACATTTATTTTTGAAATTGTTTTCAACACTTGGACACAAATAATAATATCAAATGATTTATATTTTCGTGTATCAAGCATGTTTGGCCATTATAAGGTAAAATTCTATCCTACGGTTTGGTTGCATTATGTGATGAGACCTGAGTCTTATAATGGTTTCATTTTTCAAAAAGCATTGCATTGTTTTCATGCACCGACATTCGTGTGGATTAAACGCATTCCGTGTTACACGGCATGGTCCCGTGATATGCCTTATTTTAAATAAGTTAATAATAACTGTAAGGTTTCTCATATTTGTCGCATGACTAACTCGTAGTTTGTTTTTCCCTTGTAAACCCATGTACTCATATCTTAACACGGGCATTCTAGCTCCCAAGTATTAGCGTGTATCTTTTTAGATGTTTATGGAAGCTGATTTTGGAGCTAGAGAAAGTAATGGCGCTGACATCTAAAATTGTCGTCAACATCTGAGAGTACCAAAATTTTGAAACTTAAATGTCCAGAGTGGAGAAGTGTAAGAGATGCAATAGTAACATGCAGGAAAGCAAAGGACATAGTTATTTATAGTGGTTCGGCCTATCGGGGCCTACGTCCATTTTGAAGGTTGTGCTGATTTTATTCCATTACAAAAAAGTACAATAAAACGCTTTTACAAGAAGCTACAATGATTATCAATATCCTACTAGTCCTTGTTGTTGATCTTCCTTGCTATCGGGGGAGTCGAGGGGTTGCCGATGTTGTACCGTAGCCGCGGGCGAGGGATCCGAGGGAGCGGAGTCGAGGCAGAGGGACTCGAGGCTGAGTTAGGCGGAGTTGAGTGCGAGGGAAGCGGAGTCGAGACTCTGGGTCCGAGGTTCGGGATCCATGGCGAGGGGTCGAGTCCTTTTTCTTCTTCCTTGAGCGGAAGAGGTGTTGACTTGGTAAATAATCTCTGAGAGGTCTGTCGATGTCCGAAAGTAGACGTGGAGCATGTATGCTATGTTCTAGAGGCCCATTTCATGTCCAATAGCCATGGGGAAGAGGATGGATACATTAATTGGTATTTGGTATCCTCACGAAGTCCAAAGGTGGCTTGATTGCCCAAAGCATGCGTAGACCTTCATGAGTATGCTCATGGGTCCAAGCACATGCGCCTTCATCCTTACATGATGAAGGAAGGTGCCAAGGAGGCTTTGGGGAAGAAAATGGAAGCCATTAAAGCTTAGGAGAGAGAGCTTAGACCCCTCCTTGAATGTAGGAAGTGTGGGGGTATTTATAGTAGAGTGGTTAGGTGGGAGTAGGTAGGATATGAGACTGTAACGACCCGGAATTTCGGCGACTTTGGTTATCGACATAAGCTCGATGTCGATAACCAAAACATCGAAAAATCCTGGTAGTTAATGAAAGAAATTAGAGGGTGAGAATAGATAAGATAGAAACTTAGAGTAGAAGAAGAAGAAGAACACAACATCAGAGTAACACGAACCTCATAGCGGAACGAATAACATATAATAGAGAATATAACTTTGAAATATAACAGTTATGTATAAAATAGCACTTAACAGAGTACATCACTTACAACACAGCGGAAATAACTGTAGCTATATGATCTTGAATCCTCCTGCTCCAAGCTTTCCAAGTATATCTGTAAATTCCTGACTACTTGACTGCCCGTACAAATTTAGGCACCCAAGAGTTTAGGGAAAACAAAACAAAATAAACTCCGGGTCAGTCATGGGACTGGTATGAGTAAAACAGTTTAAACAGGTATATGAACAAGTAAACGATATCTCATAAGACCACGCCGCAGAATGGAACGGGTTTTTCCCTTATGAGAATCCAAAATATTTTTATATCAAAAACCTTTTGATATTATAATAATGTCTATGTACAAATAGATATCAACTAGCAGAAATGCTTTCATCTCACGTTCTACATATATGGTATACAATCAAAATCGCAGGCACGTATTGGATAATTGATTTCCAACTATGACAAGGTATGGAACCACCTTCCGATCAGTGTACTCTAGGAACGATACACTAGAGTTCAACAAGAACATCTTGTAACTCTGCCACACATGACCGACCACTCATTTCGCTTGAGTGTATCGAATGTACATCACCAACGGTTGGGATCAGCAACCGTTCCCGTATATATATGGGACAGCATTGATAGATTTAAGAAACAAATGAATATTCTCTAGATAGGTGATTATACACCCTACTTCGGTGCGACCGACTTAGCCATGTTGCCTGCCCGATTTCTGTCATTTACCGGTTGATGAGGCTAGAAGCTACGCTTTATCATCACATCAGATTCACTTCGAATGTCACATTGTCAGATCCATCGAAAATCACTAATTGACGTCTACAACCATACATTACATGTCATCTAAAAGAAGTTTCCTTCTCCGCTTCCACTCTTGGTATAGTTGAAGAAATCAATGTACGTGACCTTTCTGGAAATACTCTGTCAGACATTCATCAACACAAGTCATCCTCATCCACGTAGAATGTCACATCGTCATACCCGCCAAATCACAAATTGATTTATCCAAAAGTAACACGGGTATACAGCTTAGAGAAATGAATTCCTCCGCCACCAAACGTGAATACGTTTGAACAGATCAACTTACACGATCCATTGGATATACTTTGTCAGACCTTCGTCCATACAAGTTGTCCTGGGACTGGACAAACCGAAGGCACTATTCAGTATATCCATCTTAGTCACTGTTATTTAAGACTTATACAATAGCCCTTGCAATTTTACTCCGTCTTCAATTATCTTTGGCATATATGATTCGCAACGCTTATGCCAATACAGAGTGGTTCTTTGGATAATAATCCAACCGGTCTCTCCATATTAACAAAGTTAAATTGGTCAAAAACTTCGATAGTCTGTGAGTTAACTATCGAAGAAAAACAAGTGTGCAAACAACGATATTATTTCCAGATGGAAATTATATCGAACAAACATCAACATATATCTATATATATATTCACATTGCCTTATTTTCTATGTTTAGAAAATATACGTTATTAACACTGGAAAACGTTTCCATCTGCTTATTTACAAATCACTACTCTTCCCCAACTATCAGTCCCTGACTGTAAACTAGTATGAGAACAATCCCCTAAGTATAAATCCCGAAGGCCGAAAGCAACATCAAATAGACACTTAGAAAAACCATTCAATTTACTAATCTCTAGTCAGTTCTAATTTTACTTAACTCTAATTGATTAACTCGGATTGATTAACTCTAACTGGTTAATTCTAACCGATCATCTCTAACTGGTTTTACTTGGTTAGACTAACTCAATTTATTAACTCGACTGACTAATTCAACTCGATTAACCTAACTTGATTTACTTATCTCGATTAACTGAACTAATCACTTTGATTAACTCGACTAATTCACTTTGGTTAACTTAACCAATTCACTTAACTAATTCACTTAGTTTAACTTAACTAATTCACTTAACTCCTGTCGAATAAACTATATTCGATAACTCCTCTAACTCAATTCGAATAAACTATATTCGATTAACTCATTTACTCTATTCGAATAAACTATATTCGATCAACTCATTTGATTTAACTCTAATCGATTAACTCCATCGAATAAACTATATTCGATAATCCTTTCGATTTAACTAATATTCTATAACTCACTTCGATTAACTAATAATCGATAACTCCTTCGAATACACTATATTCGATAATCTCCTCTCGGATAAACGATATTCGATAATCTTCCCTTTCGATTTAACAAATCGATAACTCCTTTTCGAATTACTAAATTCGATAACTCCTTTCGATTTAACTAATCGATAACTCCTTTGTGTTTAACTCTATTCAAATAACTAATTCGAATCACTCTTATTTATTTAACTCTATTCGAATAACTAATTCGATTAACTCCATTTAACTCTATTCGAATAACTAATTCGAATCACTCTTATTTATTTAACTCTATTCAAATAACTAATTCGATTAACTCTATTTAACTCCGTTTAACTCTGTTCGAATAACTAATTCGAATCACTCTTATTTATTTAACTCTCTTCGAATAACTAATTCGATTAACTCTATTTAACTCCGTTTAACTCTATTCGAATAACTAATTCGAATCACTCTTATTTATTTAACTCTATTCGAATAACTAATTCGATTAACTCTATTTAACTCCGTTTAACTCTATTCGAATAACTAATTCGAATCACTCTTATTTATTTAACTCTATTCAAATAACTAATTCGATTAACTCTATTTAACTCCGTTTAACTCTATTCGAATAACTAATATTCGATAACTCTATTTAACTCCATTCGCTTGACTCTAGATTGCAGCGATCACAGTGGTTACGACTGATTCCCTCAGGAAACATCCGACCGCCGTAGGCTATTTATAGCCCTGCGAATTACGCTAGCAGTCGTACGAAATGGCAACTCATTTGGATTAACACTTATTTGATTAACTCTAACTGATTAGCTCTAATTGGTTAACTCTAACTGATGGTTAACTCTAACTGATTAGCTCTAATTGGTTAACTCTAACTGATGGTTAACTCTAACTGATTTACTCTAACTGGTTAACTCTAACTGATGGTTAACTCTAACTGGTTAACTCTAACTGATGGTTAACTCTAACTGGTTTTACTTGACTTACTTAACTCACTGGTTAACTCTATTGAACTGGTTAACTCTACTGAACTAGTTAACTCTACTGAACTAGTTAACTCTATTCAACTAACTCGACTCACTAACCCCTTTCGATTAGCATATTCGTTTTACTAACCTTCGAATACCATATTCGATTTACTTTATTCACTTTATAAAGATTTCCTTTTTAACAACATTTTATTCATCTGAAAAGATTTACTTTTAAATAACGGTTCTACACTTTAAAAATGATTTCCTTTTTATAACGTTTCCTTTTTCAATTCTATTTGTAAATGGTTTACAAATATTTCCTTTTCAAATTTATTCTTGAAATATTCTAACTCCTTAAATTCTATGAAAAATTCGCCATAACCTCCTTTGTAACGGGAGCATCGGGAAAATCCCCAAACCCGCCACACAGGCCTTTCCATTCAAAAAGAAAATGGTTTGTAATTATTTCCTTTTTGAATATCTCCTATTTATAAATATTCCAATTTATAAACATTTCTTATTTATAAATATTCCACTTTATAAATATCTCTTATTTATAAATATTCCAATTTAAAAATTTCTATTTTCAATATCACTTTGAAAATTCCCTTATCAACATTCCGGCATGTTATGGTATTTTAACATATCAAATTACGATGTCTAATCTCGTCCATACACACACAATCAACAACAGGTTATAATTCACATCATATATTAAAATATATGAAAAACAATAAAATAACTGTTGAGGAATCCAGTCGGATTCCTCTAACCTATTTCCCTGCATCACAGATGTTAGACAATATAGATAACATCACTTTCAGTTCCATATGATATATTCTGTTAAACAGAATCAATATAGAAATTTAACTAACTGACTAGCAGTTCAATCAAACAATCAACACACAGTAAATCAGACAATTTCTAACAGTTCTAAAGATACAACATGAAATTATAAACTGTTTAGAGTTGGTGAGATTTACCCACATTCGTCGTTATTGTTAACTAACGAATAATGATAGTTGATTCAGATCAGATAATTTATTTTGGTATAAATTGTAGAGAGTTCCCATTTCACTCCAAACTGGATTCCTCGCGTGCCTGTAATCATATGATTCCAACGTTATCTCCCGTTCGTACAACCAACACAAAAGGCCCACCCAACCTATTCTTTAAACCCACTTTCGCTTCTATCTCCTTCCCAACCCTTCCATACCCAACTCGATAAGCTCCTACTCCCACCTCCGAACCTGACAGAACAGCAAATGGCCATCCCTTCTTCTTCAAATTCACCACAACCTCTTTTCAATGTACCCAGTCATTCCCCTGACCCCTTAAAGTGTCGACCCAATTAAAATAAGACCCGCACCATTAATTTCTTTGGCCCACATCTAAACAAAGTCAAAACATCCCGTATCTGCTTCCTTCCTCCCAGAAATCCTTCTGCTATTCCACACAAAACGAAACCAACATAGCCAAACTCATCTTCTACGAATTCAACAACAAAACTGCGGGCACCATCCTACTCCTCCTTCTCTACTCAGCAACCTCATTTCCATTTTGTACATACCCCACTCCCCAATATAAGACCGACATCTAACTCCAGAAATGAGATGCGACAGTCTACAGCTTCACTTTAAAAACAAACAAAGTTCACCGAAGCTTTCCTCTTCGGATTCTCTTGCTCCTCACATAAACAACAAGCAGCTCGCACTTATTACCCAAATACCGACATCGAGATGCTCTAGGTCCTCACAGTGACAGAGCGAAAACTCCTATTACCACTTCACCTCAAACTCTCCCAACAGATGCTAAATCCAGTTCTAAACTCAAAAGTGAACTCGAATCAAGCTGCTGCTACTTCAATCGAACAGGATGTGGAACCCTAGCTCGTTCTGTGTCATGCTGTAGCAATTTCCAGTGAACATGAAGACGTCGAACACAATGAAACCGACATAGGCATGAAGAGCTTCTCCTTAGGAACTCAAAGATATATATTTTAGGATTTATAGGAATTTGTTTGCATTTGTTTTGAATTTTAAAAGAGGAACATTCACGTTTTAGCAAAAGAAACCGGCGGCTCAAAAGCTTCAGCCGATAGGAGAATTTATTAGGTCATAAGGGAAGTAAAGGGGGGTATTTATAGAGGGGTGAGATATTTTTATATTTATTATTATATTCATTTTTAATCAAACGCTATCTGCAATCGTCCCCTAAAATTCCTGTGACCACATATGATACCCAAAAATCACGAAAATGGACATGCAGCTACAGTTCGACATTTCGGTCCCAACGAAACTGGTTTCGTCGAATTCCGACTCCGTTTGCCCACACAGCGTATTTTTAACTGTCAAAATACCGACTGTTTGTCACTCTAAAAATCTGTGCGGCCACACAGTGTCTCTAAAAATCACCAAACTGGAAACCTAACAACTATTTGACATTGCGGATCCAACAAAATTAGTTTCGTCGAATTCCGACTTCGTTTGCAAAAGTGGCTATTTTTAAAGCTTTGGATGACCCATATAAATATATAAATATATTTAAATAAAATTAAATTAAATATAAATAAATTTATATTATCGTATATCTTCATATATGATATCGTACAGCTCCAGAATATCATATCAGAATATACAGTTTGATATTTCAGATCCCAGATTATCTCGATATTCAGTTTGTACTGAAAATCCATTTATAACGTAATAAAGCGTCGCAAATTATAAAGGAATTCTACAGCGACTTTTCTGAAATTTGATTTGGACATAAACCAAAATCTACACGACGAAATCCCAATTTTTCTTTTCCACTAGAAAGATATACTCCACCAGCTCCGTACGTTTCTTGTTTCATAGAAATCCGATTTAAAACGAATCCTGTACATTCAGTTGAAGTTCAAATCGCCAAATAGCGAACTACCGCGTCGTTACGCGCTCTATTTTAATTATATTATAATTATACGTTCAAACTGACGTCGATTGAATATATTCGTCAATATATTTCAATTCTAAGCTGAATTAAATCTAAGGGACGACCCCGTTCACATAATATTGGGATTTTCCAATATTTTTGATTATTTCTGAATTAATGTATTATTCTATTATTTAAATTAATTAAATATTCACTATATTTTAATTAACAATGATTTAATTCCCTAAATCACTATTTATATAATTAAATAAATTAATTATAATACCCCTGACAATGCGGGTCATTACATTCTTCCCCACTTAAAATAATTTCGTCCTCGAAATTGCTAAGGTAGTGGACGATCCTATCTATTGGAACTCCTAAAATTTTTTTACCCCTTATTTCTGATTTCAACTGAATCCATTAATATTGACTAAAATATTAATTCCCTCCGGCTAACTAAAATTTTCAAAAATTCTGAAAATTTTCTAACACTTTAAATTTTCAGAAAATTTCGCCAGCACCTCCTTTGTACTGGTCAATCGGTCAAACTCCGACTTGCCTCTCTGGGCCATCTCCATCCCAAAAGAAAATCAAACAACCAAACGGCTTGCCAATTCGGCTCATAAATTCCAAACTCATATATAAAATAGACTTGTACCTTTTTGTCGGGCATATCTTTATATCCCTTCCATCTGTTATCATTCCACGTATACTCATATCATCTTAATCCAACCCTCAACTCAAACACTTGGTTCTATCCAAGTCAAATTCTATTCAAACTCCCATATCAGATTTCAAACTCTTAACCCATCAACTCAATTCCACTCCAGATTATCTTCAAATCCATTTCAGTTTTTCTTAACTCCACAAATTTTATTTAAATTCTAGAATTTAAATTCTTGGGTTTTCTTTCAAATCAACTTGAAATCATAATCAATAATTCAAAACCTTTGAATTTCTTGAACACCTTGTTTTCATAAAAACAATTTTAAAAACTAAATCCTTGGTAGTAATCTGTCACTTAGAACTCGAAAATCACACCGATGATACTGCACAGTCATCATCGGAATTATTTTCCAGCGACCCAAGTGATTTCAATACTATATCATTTTCAATACCATTACTAAATACTTCCATTTTGAAAACATTTCAAAATCTCCCAGGAACTTAAAATTTCCTTATTTTAATTCCAAATCTGATTTAAATTCATATTTAATTCATCTTATTTCATATACTTTACTTATATGATTCTGATTGGTTATATATAACCATTTCACTTTATAATCTGATTCGATTATAATTACAACCAATATATCTAATATATGATAATATATTACATATCCATACCGTGTCGGTCCATCGTATTCAAGTATTCAGTTACTCCTACCGATACAGTGGATCAAACTGATCGACCAGAACTCATAAACAACTCAGCCAATGAATCTCCACAATATAAAACAAATTTTTATATCAAATACAAATACGCACTCGTATATATACACTCAAACTCAATCCGGGGTATTACTAACCCTATCTCTACCGAGTCACGCCACAGAGCCAAGTAATTCTATACTTAAGCTCTGATACCAACTGTAACGACCCGGAATTTCGACGACTTTGGTTATCGACATAAGCTCGATGTCGATAACCAAAACATCGAAAAATCCTGGTAGTTAATGAAAGAAATTAGAGGGTGAGAATAGATAAGATAGAAACTTAGAATAGAAGATGAAGAAGAAGAACACAACATCAGAGTAACACGAACCTCATAGCGGAACAAATAACATATAATAGATAACATAACTTTGAAATAAAACATTTATGTATACAATAGCACTTATCAGAGTACAGCACTTACAACACAGCGGAAATAACTATAGCTATATGATCTTGAAGCCTCCTGCTCAAAGCTTTCCAAGTATATCTGTAAATTCCTGACTACTTGACTGCCCGTACAAATTTAGGCACCCAAGAGTTTAGGGAAATCAAAAAAAATAAACTCCGGGTCAGTCATGGGACTGGTATTAGTAAAACAGTTTAAACAGGCATATGAACAAGTAAACGATATCTCATAAGACCACGCCGCAGAACGGAACGGGTTTTTCCCTTATGAGAATCCAAAATATTTTAATATCAAAAACCTTTTGATATTATAATAATGTCTATGTACATATAGATATCAACTAGCAGAAATGCTTTCATCTCACGTTCTACATATATGGTATACAATCAAAATCGCAAGCACGTATTGGATAATGGGTTTCCAACTATGACAAGGTATGGAACCACCTTCCGATCAGTGTACTCTAGGAACGATACACTGGAGTTCAACAAGAACATCTTGTAACTCAGCCACACATGACTGACCACTCATTTCGCTTGAGTGTATCGAATGTACATCACCAACGGTTGGGATCAACAACCGTTCCCGTATATATATGGGACAGCATTGATAGATTTAAGAAACAAATGAATATTCTCTAGATAGGTGATTATACACCCTACTTCGGTGCGACCGACATAGCCATGCTGCCTGCCCGATTTCTGTCATTTACCGGTTGATGAGGCTAGAAGCTACGCTTTATCATCACATCAGATTCACTTCGAATGTCACATTGTCAGATCCATCGAAAATCACTAATTGACGTCTACAACATACATTACGTGTCAGCTAAAAGAAGTTTCCTTCTCCACTTCCACTCTTGGTATAGTTGAAGAAATCAATGTACGTGACCTTTCTGGAAATACTCTGTCAGACATTCATCAACACAAGTCATCCTCATCCACTTAGAATGTCACATCGTCATACCCGCAAAATCACAAATTGATTTATCCAAAAGTAACACGGGTATACAGCTTAGAGAAACGAATTCCTCCGCCACCAAACGTGAATACGTTTGAACAGATCAACTTACGCGATCCATTCGATATACTTTGTCAGACCTTCGTCCATACAAGTTGTCCTGGGACTGGACAAACCGAAGGCACTATTCAGTATATCCATCTTAGTCACTGTTATCTAAGACTTATACAATAGCCCTTGCAATTTTACTCCGTCTTCAATTATCTTTGGCATACATGATTCGCAACGCTTATGCCAATACAGAGTGGTTCTTTGGATAATAATCCAACCGGTCTCTCCATATTAACAACGTTAAATTGGTCAAAAACTTCGATAGTCTGTGAGTTAACTATCGAAGAAAAACAATTGTTCAAACAACGATATTATTTCCAGATGGAAATTATATCGAACAAACATCAACATATATATATATATATATATATATATTCACAATGCCTTATTTTCTATGTTTAGAAAATACATGTTATTAACACTGGAAAACATTTCCATCTGCTTATTTACAAATCACTACTCTTCCCCAACTATCAGTCCCTGACTGTAAACTAGTATGAGAACAATCCCCTAAGTATAAATCCTGAAGGCCGAAACCAACATCAGATAGACACTTAGAAAAACCATTCAATTTACTAATCTCTAGTTAGTTCTAATTTTACTTAACTCTATTTGATTAACTCAGATTGATTAACTCTAACTGGTTAATTCTAACCGATCATCTCTAACTGGTTTTACTTGGTTTGACTAACTCAATTTATTAACTCGACTGACTAGTTCAACTTGATTAACCTAACTTGATTTACTTATCTCGATTAACTGAACTAATCACTTTGATTAACTCGACTAATTCACTTTGGTTAACTTAATCAATTCACTTAACTAATTCACTTAGTTTAACTTAACTAATTCACTTAACTCCTGTCGAATAAACTATATTCGATAACTCCTCTAACTCTATTCAAATAAACTATATTCGATTAACTCATTTAATCTATTTGAATAAACTATATTCGATCAACTCATTTGATTTAACTCTAATCGATTAACTCCATCGAATAAATTATATTCGATATTCCTTTCGATTTAACTAATATTCTATAACTCACTTCGATTAACTAATAATCGATAACTCCTTCGAATACACTATATTCGATAATCTACTCTCGGATAAACGATATTCGATAATCTTCCCTTTCGATTTAACAAATCAATAACTCCTTTTCGAATAACTAAATTCGATAACTCTTTTCGATTTAACTAATCGATAACTCCTTTCGATTTAACTAATCGATAACTCCTTTGTGTTTAACTCTATTCGAATCACTCTTATTTATTTAACTCTATTCGAATAACTAATTCGAGTAACTCTATTTAACTCCGTTTAACTCTATTCGAATAACTAATTCGAATAACTCTTATTTATTTAACTCTATTTGAATAACTAATTCGATTAACTCTATTTAACTCCGTTTAACTCTATTAGAATAACTAATTCGAATCACTCTTATTTATTTAACTCTATTCGAATAACTAATTCGATTAACTCTATTTAACTCCGTTTAACTCTATTTGAATAACTAATTCGAATCACTCTTATTTATTTAACTCTATTCGAATAACTAATTCGATTAACTCTATTTAACTCCGTTTAACTCTATTCGAATAACTAATTCGAATCACCCTTATTTATTTAACTCTATTCGAATAACTAATTCGATTAACCCTATTTAACTCCGTTTAACTCTATTCGAATAACTAATATTCGATAACTCTATTTAACTCCATTCGCTTGACTCTAGATCGCAGTGATCACAATGGTTACGCCTGATTCCCTCAGGAAACATCCGACCGCCATAAGTTATTTACAGCCCTGCGAATTATGCTAGCAGTCATACGAAATGGCAACTCATTTGGATTAACACTTATTTGATTAACTCTAACTGATTAGCTCTAATTGGTTAACTCTAACTGATGGTTAACTCTAACTGATTAGCTCTAATTGGTTAACTCTAACTGATGGTTAACTCTAACTGATTTACTCTAACTGGTTAACTCTAACTGATTTACTCTAACTGGTTAACTTTAACTGATGGTTAACTCTAACTGGTTTTACTTGACTTACTTAACTCACTGATTAACTCTATTGAACTGGTTAACTCTACTGAACTAGTTAACTCTACTGAAATAGTTAACTCTATTCAACTAACTCGACTCACTAACCCCTTTCGATTAGCATATTCGTTTTACTAACCTTCGAATACCATATTCGATTTACTTTATTCACTTTATAAAGATTTCCTTTTTAACAACGTTTTATTCATCTGAAAAGATTTACTTTTAAATAACGGTTCTACACTTTAAAAATGATTTCCTTTTTATAAAGTTTCCTTTTTCAATTCTATTTGTAAATGGTTTACAAATATTTCCTTTTCAAATTTATTCTTGAAATATTCTAATTCCTTAAATTCTCTGAAAAATTCGCCATAACCTCCTTTGTAACAGGAGCATTGGGAAAATCCCCAAACCCGCCACACAGGCCTTTCCATTCAAAAAGAAATTGGTTTGTAATTATTTCCTTTTTGAATATCTCCTATTTATAAATATTCCAATTTATAAACATTTCTTATTTATAAATATTCCACTTTATAAATATCTCTTATTTATAAAAATTCCCTTATCAACATTCCGGCATGTTATGGTATTTTAACATATCAAATTACGATGTCTAATCTCGTCCATACACACACAATCAATAACAGGTTATAATTCACATCATATATTAAAATATATGAAAAACAATAAAATAACTGTTGAGGAATCCAGTCGGATTCCTCCAACCTGTTTCCCTGCATCACAGATGTTAGACAATGTAGATAACATCACTTTCAGTTCCATATGTAATATTCTGTTAAACAGAATCAATATAGAAATTTAACTAACTGACTAGCAGTTCAATCAAACAATCAACACATAGTAAATCAGACAATTTCTAACAGTTCTAAAGATACAACATGAAATTATAAACTGTTTAGAGTTGGTCAGATTTACTCACATTCGTCGTTATTGCTAAATAACGAATAACGATAGTTGATTCGGATCAGATAAATTATTTTGGTATAAATTGTAGAGAGTTCCCATTTCACTCCAAACTGGATTCCTCGCGTGCCTGTAATCATATGTTTCCAACGTCATCACCGGTTCGTACAACCAACACTAAAGGCCCACCCAACCTATTCTTTAAACCCACTTTCGCTTCTATCTCCTTCCCAACCCGTCCATACCCAACTCGATAAGCTCCTTCTCCCACCTTCGAACCCGATAGAATAGCAAATGGCCATCCCTTCTTCCTCAGATTCACCACAACCTCTTTTCAATGTACCCAGTCATTCCCCTGACCCCTTAAAGTGTCGGCCCAATTAAAATAAGACCCGCACCATTAATTTCCTTGGCCTACATCTAAACAAAGTCAAAACATCCCGTATCTTCTTCCTTCCTCCCAGAAATCCTTCTGCTGTTCCACACAAAACGAAACCAACATATCCGAACTCATCTTCTACGAATTCAACAACAAAACTGCGGACACCATACTACTCCTCCTTCTCTACTCAGCAACCTCATTTCCATTTTGTACAAACCCCACTCCCCAATATAAGACCGACATCTAACTCCAGAAACGAGATGCGACAGTCTATAGCTTCACTTTAAAAACAAACAAAGTTCACTGAAGCTTTCCTCTTCGGATTCTCTTGCTCCTCACATAAACAACAAGCAGCTCGCACTTATTACCCAAATACCGACGTCGAGATGCTCTAGGTCCTCACAGTGACAGAGCGAAAACTCCTGTTACCACTTCACCGCAAACTCTCTCAACAGATTCTAAATCCGGTTCTAAACTCAAAAGTGAACTCGAATCAAGCTGCTGCTACTTCAATCGAACAAGATGTGGAACCCTAGCTCGTTCTATGTCATGCTGTAGCATTTTCCAGTGAACAAGAAGACGTCGAACACAATGAAACCGACATAGGCATGAAGAGCTTCTCCTTAGGAACTCAAAGATATATCTTTTAGGATTTATAGGAATTTGTTTGCATTTGTTTTGAATTTTAAAAGAGGAACATTCACGTTTTAGCAAAAGAAACCGGCGGCTCAAAAGCTTCAGCCGATGGGAGAATTTAATAGGTCATAAGGGAAGTAAAGGGGGGTATTTATAGAGGGGTGAGATATTTTTATATTTATTATTATATTCATTTTTAATCAAACGCTATCTGCAATCGTCCTCTAAAATTCCTGTGACCACATATGATACCGAAAAATCACGAAAATGGACATGCAGCTACAGTTCGACATTTCGGTCCCAACGAAACTGGTTTCGTCGAATTCCGACTCCGTTTGCCCACACAGCGTATTTTTAACTGTCAAAATACTGACTGTTTGTCACTCTAAAAATCTGTGCGACCACACAGTGACTCTAAAAATCACCAAACTGGAAATCTAACAACTATTTGACATTGCAGATCCAACAAAATTAGTTTCGTCGAATTCTGACTTCGTTTGCAAAAGTGGCTATTTTTAAAGCTTTGGATGACCCATATAAATATATAAATATATTTAAATAAAATTAAATTAAATATAAATAAATTTATATTATCGTATATCTTCACATATGATATCGTACAGCTCTAGAATATCATATCAGAATATACAGTTTGATATTTCAGATCCCAGATTATCTCGATATTCAGTTTGTACTGAAAATCCATTTATAGCGTATATAAAGCGTCGCAAATTATAAAGGAATTCTACAGCGACTTTTCTGAAATTTGATTTGGACGTAAACCAAAATCTACACGAAGAAATCCCGATTTTTCTCTTCCACTAGAAAGATATACTCCACCAGCTCCGTACGTTTCTTGTTTCACAGAAATCCGATTTAAAACGAATCCTGTACATTCAGTTGAAGTTCAAATTGCCAAATAGTGAACTACCGCGTCGTTACGCGCTCTATTTTAATTATATTATAATTATACGTTCAAACTGACATCAATTGAATATATTCGTCAATATATTTCAATTCTAAGCTGAATTAAGTCTAAGGGACGACCCCGTTCACAGAATATTGGGATTTCCAATATTTTTGATTATTTCTGAATTATATATTATTCTATTATTTAAATTAATTAAATATTCACTATATTTTTAATTAACGATGATTTAGTTCTCTAAATCACTATTTATATAATTAAATAAATTATAATACCCCTGACAATGCGGGTCATTACAGAGACCCAATATAGTACAACTTGGACCCCAAAGCATACTCCTCCAGAAATTTGTATCCCATTCCATGTGCTCAAGAAATTCGTACCCCTTCTAGTGATACGAAATTCGTACCCAGTGGAGTATGAAATTCGCACCCCGAGGGGTTACGAAATTCATACCATGTGGGGTAAAAAATTTGTATCCCATGGGGTTCGAGTTTTATACTGGTTGACACGGGGGATTCGAGATACGAAGATATGTATGTGGCCTAGTTTTGAGGATATGAAGGCCATGAAAGTTGTTGGCCGAATCCTGACTTTGAGTCTATCCGGTGATTCTGCGTAACACACTTGTTGGTGGAAAACGGATAAACTAGGCGGTGCTCACTTGTTTGCTAGGACTGTGGGTCTCCAGACCCCCACCGGTGTTGTGCCCGGACCCACTGACCACTCGTCTTTATCTCGGAGCATGGCTCGCCTTCAGCTCGAAGCATGGCTCGCCTTCTGCTCGGCTGCGGATGGATACTGACGGATGTCGCATACAAGGGATGCAACATTCTGCTAGTGGCCCGACTAGATTCTTCTGGTACTGGACCCTCGATAGTGTTGGCAACACATCTGGGCTATAATATCATGCAATATGTTGAATCGAGCGTATCTTGCGTACTTTTGGGAACCGGACCAAAAGGTCGATTAACATATCCCTCCTCAAAGTATGTCTTGTGTGAATGAGACGTGCTTTGAAGTAATACAAGTCTGGCGATGGATAGAAAGATCTCCATACCATGCTTAGTGATTGGTTGTGACCTTTACCTTGAGTTGTACGCTGGGAGTGCACTACTTTGGAGTGGTTGTGACGCTCTACTGACACCTGCTAGTATAAGTGCAGGACTTCGACATCAAACGAGCTTTGACTCGCTCGAATCTTGCCACTTGTGTTGGAACCTGTCCAAGAAATTTAATTTCTATAGATTAAAGACATTAAATTTCTTTCACTGACTCCCGATTGCATCGTAGTGCAAATGGTTCATTATCGGGTCATAATCGCATATGCAATCACGAGTTTGCACACGGTTTTGTGCGATGCAATCTAAGTCGGAATAGGTAATATGGAGGTAACTTGTACGCCATGGGCTTGTAGTAGCGCAATTTAGCTTTCTAAAATTTTTTAGATCAAGAGTTGATTGTTTGGTGTGCACACTTGAACCATTAAAGCTTGTGAGCACACATTTGGTTAACGAATCAAGTCGGTCTGCTCGGTTGAGATTTCGATAGCGTGTGTGTGTGGTCATCGCCACAACTTGGGCGCGCGATATCATAACATGGTTATATAAATGTCGTTGGATTATAGCTTGGTGATCTGGCGTATCTTGTTGAATCCCTTGGACTCATAAGCCCAAAACTGTTCAATGATCTAAGCCGTTCCAAATGGTCAAAGTTTCGGTAACTTGTATGCGCAAATTTCATTGTAATGATAATGCTCAACGTATGTCGAGTCATGTGATCACATGGATCGACCTTTAATGAAAAGTTGAACCCAAATGCCAAGTGTATGGACTTTTATGGTTGGGCATTTAGTGAGTACATGAGTGGTCGTTGAGCCCTGATTGATTTGGTAGTCAGGGCTTCAAAGACAAGTGAATAACCATAGCTTGGTGTACGATCCTGAATTCTGATCCCGAAATGCTCGTTTGGAGCATGCCGATCCCATAATTATACTTGCTTCCTTTCTTCTCTTCTTCAGACGGAAAATCAACTTAAGGTGTGGAGGATACAATATACTGCTTTTGCACTTTGGATGTTCGAGTTGTCTTTAGGTTTCTGAAGAAGGGGAGAAAGATATAGACAACGAGAGGATTCCTGGGATTGACACCCAAGAGCGTGGAGCGGTAGAATCTAGGAAGCGGAAGTAGGGATTCAAGGACAAGTATTTTCGAATACGGGATTGGACGTCGTATCCCAAACACTTACTAAATCTTTCAGACTTTTTAGGGGTTTGAAACTTGTTTGAGGACATGATAAAGCAGGTGCACGGGAGCATGAAACAGAACTTCGTACTCCAATGACTTTGTCGAGCCCTGGCTTTGATCTTTGAGTTAGTAAACTTGAACCTTTACACGTCGTCGCATGACCGGATTAGTATTGGTGAGTTGCGGCTTTGCAGCATGGCACTCAAGAAACAGACTTGTTTGGATTAGCAGCTTGGGTGTGCATGTAGGATGTGGACACATAGTTGGATGTTAGTTTCAGGATCCGATTCGTAACCCAATCACGATGTAGTTGCATCTCAACCGAAGCATCGCACTGATGGTTAGTGATAGCCATGGCTTTAGGTGATAAGGCTAAAGGTTTTCATTGCGTTCTGTAATGTTTGCTTTTGTGAAGTCTCGGTACTGATGGAACACTGAAAACTTCAGAGGCCTAGACTTTGGTTCTGGACTGCCTTTTCGTGAGGTGAAGGAGAGCCCTCAAGATGGTGGCTCCAAGGGTTGCGGCGAAGATGATGCCAATGCCGAAATTGAAGGGGATCCGCTTGGTACTGGCGGAAGTTCGGAAACTTCTGAGACCCGAGGTTTCGGATCGGAGTCACCCTCGTCGCAAGGTAGATCTTCTTCTTAGAAATGGTTGTTTTGAAGCTTGTTGCGATGGTCAAGCCATGTAAGAATTGGTAGAGGGTTGCCCTTGAGCCCATGTTCTTGTCAACTGAAAAGGATGCGAGCTATCAATCATCAAAAACCAAAAGGTTGCTTCTTTTATCATGCAGCCCCCCTTGGAGTGGAGGCTACACCATGCTTTTCCCTCATACTTCCTCAGACGTTCGAGTCTTGATTGGGGTTATAGCGAGAACAACCCAGAGAGGTAGGAGAACCTGTGGATACATTCTCGGACATGGATTTGGGATCTAGCATTTATAAGAGTTTTCTCAAAGAAGGAGAAGTTGTGCATGGCCAAAGCGCTCAAGTGTCGGGCGTAGCTGATGCGAGTGTGCAAATAATGCAAGTTATAGTGGAAGACCAGGAAGCCCAGATGGTGGCAAATTCTGAGGAGCCGGAGGAGAAGAGGAACAAGATGAGGTTGTCGTACAAGTGGGATGAGAAAAGGCAAGATAGGATGCTAAGGAGAAATCTGCATCTGAACAGGCCAGGAAAAAGGAAAGCTGTTGATGATGCCTACCAAAGGGGGAAAGGGGACCCTTAGCAAATTTAAAGCGGATGCATTTATGCGACTCCCGGATGGGGAGCTAGCTGATCAGAAGGCTTCCAAAGATGCCAAGAAGAAAGCAGAGTTAGAGGCCAGGTAGACTCAGGGAGAAACTGAGGTTGTGCTCATTCTTACTTCTGATATCGCCCTTGAACCCGTTGCCACGTATTGTCCTCGGGGAGATCACAATGATTACAAGCAGTGAGGATAATGGCAAGAGGCGTACATTGTTGCCTCATGAGTCCATTACTCCTATGTTGAGCAGAGAAGAAGAAGGCGAAAGCGACTCTGGAAGGAAGGCGTACATCACTGGTGGTGATCCGCCTAGTGTCGAACCTGTATAGAAAAAAGAAAAGAAAGGAGAAGAATGAGTAGCATCAGTAATTATTATAGAAATTATAGATACTTTAGGTTAGGTAGACCGACAGTATATGCAAGTGTGGCCCTTGCTTTTGGTCCTTAAAGACATGGAGTGGTTTTCATGTACACCCTGTCATCAGAAAGAAAAGATGTTAGACATGTAGCTTGTTTAACACATGTGTGTAAAGTGAAATCTGAATTATAAAAATCACATTTCGTGTTAAGTGTTCGAATGTTCATCTCATGTTTTCTAGCATCCTGTACTTGCACAAGCGTACTTATTGTTACACTAACAGAAATACGATAAAGGATCTCTCTCTAGGGCATTTCCAGTTGTGGAGATCGAGCTCTGGTTTCTGAAGGATTCACTCAGCTCAGGAATCCCATGATAGTGGAAACCAGGTTAGGTTCCTTTTTCCTTGGATTTCCCGGAGAGGTCCAAGTACGTTGAAGGCGTGGACGTCACGATTCGTCTGATGGGAGGCACTCCCGTCGTTCATTCGGGGTATGAGAGCAGGCGTCGTTTACTCGCCTAAGGGTGCCCGGATTATCAGCCCGTAGGGTCTGATCATGGCCATGGGCTACCCTTAAGCCCTGGGGCTTAAGAGCGGGAACAATTTAACATCGGTCTCGATGCTACGCCGAGATTCGATAGACGCCCGGAGCCATTTGAGAGGTCGGTATCATAGTAGGTTGGCTGGTGAGTTGCCCCCAAGTCCAGGGACTTGTAGGCGAAACGATTTATCCTCGGTCTTGGTGTTGGGCCGAGATTCAAGCTAGAGGTTATTTATATTCGGTCGGTTCACAAGCCAGGGTCGATTATCAGTGCCGGTTCCCATGCTCGGGGTGCCGATCGGTGACAGTAGTGTTTATCCTCATGGTTGGTTTGAGGTTCGAAAGGCCGCATCGGCTCCCATGCTCGGGTGCTGATGCATGTTCGAGTGGGCCTCCAGTATATCTTCCAGTCGATCCCCCAGTTAACTGGAGGGTTATTAGAGCTTAGAAGGAGGAAGATGGTTAGACGCGGCGAAGACGAGGCATTTTCCGAGGAGAGGGCTCGTTTTCCACTCCCAATTTGGCTTCGATAAGGGAGGTAAAGGTGATAATGGGCCACGAGCCGACACCTTTTAAGATGACCTCAGAGATCCTCGCTTCATACGGGGCGAATGTAGGACTAGATGAGGACCGACATCCTCCGGCCTTCTTCAGAGCGTGACTCCTGTAGTACTCCTAGTGTGCCCCCAAGTGGCGGAGTAATAGTTGGAGGATGATGGCTTCGACACGGCGGTGAGGAGGTGTGTCTTGGAGAAGATACCTTGTTTTTCGTTTCATGTTTCACTTTCAATGAGGGTGGCAGAGGTAGGAATTAGTTGTAAACCGATATCTTCGATGACAATCTAGAGTACACTGCGCCATGGAAGTTGTGGTCCTGATGAGCTGGAGGGACGATCTTGAGGGATTAGTTTTCGGTCGAGGTTCTGTTTAGTGGGAATCCTTAATGAGCATTAAGTGGCTTGGAGATCCCATGCAGTGGGAATTTTCGATGAGCGTCGAGTAGGGCAGAGATCCCATGTAGTGGGAATCTTCAATGAGCGTTGAGCGGCTCGGAGACACCGTGCAGTGGGAATTTTTAATGAGCATTGAGTGGCTCGGAGATCCCATGCAGATGAGTCTCTTGATGTTGTGCTGCAAGTAACGAAACATGTTCATGTCGTATCCGCGGCTACCGTAGAACTGACAATATCCTGTAGAGTCCCGTGGTGTGTTCGTCGGGCTTTCACTCCTTGGCCTTTTGCATAGTTGGGAATTGCAGGTTGCAAGATAGATTTTCTCGGGGGTGTCACGGAGAGTGTGTAGCTACGGAAAGACGGAATTCGAACACCCTTCCTTTTATTGTTGCGGCTACCTTTAATGTTGCTGGCATGAGCAAGATTGCACATAGCAATGGAATTAGAGTCGTTAGAGCTATAGGCTTCGTCTCGAGGCAGGATGTTGAGGTGAGAAGCTTGACCCCTTTATCTTTACTTTCGGCATAGGAAGTAGTCGGCATTCAAGCAAAAGATCTCCTGAATCTTTGACTACTTTTTATCGGTCCATGCTCTAAGTCCGGAATCTGGTGGCATTCCCTTCGTAAGTCGGACGAGTGCGATTCGAGGAGTAGGCTTCTCGATTTTGGCTAAGCCGGTGTTGGATCTTTTCAAGTAGCCTTTGAGAGTTTCATGGGTGACTTGGTAAATGCTTGAGACTGCCTTGGTACCTTTAGATATTGCGACATGCATCCTGGATTGCGCGACCAAACTTAGGGCGAGTTAGTTGAAAGTTGATATAGTTCAAGGCGAGAGTCGAGAGAACTATGACAAAGTTGTCTTGGATAAGGACAAGGAAGGACTTGCACTTTATGGCATTGGTGGCATGTAATGAACCCACGTGCCATTCGTGGCGGCTAATGAAGCCTCGAGGACCATAGTCCTTTGAGTAAGGAATTGGTTTTGGCATGTTGAAGTGCTTGCGCCATTCGGCGTTAAGGATAGCTGAAGTAAACGGGTTATGCCTCGGGCTGGTTTCCCAGACGTTTTTGGCGCACCCCCACAATTCCCTCACGATCTGCGGATCATTTCGGCAATAATCGGAGGTTAGGTTCCTGCCACATTATGGCGGTCGTGATCCAGTTGAGGAGTTTGGAGCCTAACGCGTCTTCTCGAAGGAAAGACTTCATCATCCCGTGAGTCTTCAACCTCAATTATACCTTTCGATGGTTGGTTTGAGGTGAACTTGGGCCCAGTCGGATGCTCGAAGCGTAGGCGAAAGATCCGGACTCACAGTAGTTTGAGTCTGCCTAGCGGAGGCTCGAGCGTTATCCCCTTGGTCGAGATTAGGTTCAAGCCGGGAATGGCTAGGACGGCGCATTCCGTTT
The DNA here is from genome assembly GCA_030737875.1 of Allium sativum. NCBI lineage: Eukaryota > Viridiplantae > Streptophyta > Magnoliopsida > Asparagales > Amaryllidaceae > Allium > Allium sativum. The sequence continues at coordinate 411,362,530 of CM060913.1, read as the reverse complement.
CTAATGGTGATTCTGACATTGCCAAGATTAGAGGTTAGTTATGCCATCATAGAATGCCACCTGCAGCATGTTGAAGTGTCGGGGCCACTCAGCTTCTTGTACAATCCTAATGAAGGGATTACGGCTCGAGTGGGCTTCCTTCGAGTTGTTAGCGTTCCCCCACATATCTTTTTATGATTACTTGGACCATGTCGGGAAGACATGCTGGATGGGGATCTTCTAGTGGAATCCATTAGTTTTGGCGAACTTTGGGAGTTTTATTCCATGGACGTCTTCTGTCGTGCACATCTGTCTCACCCTCTTTCATGACAACAACATCGATAGTCTGGTTTTGGTATGGCTATCAAGATTGAGCGGGCTAGTGTGCATCCTAGTCCGAAAGTACTCAGACCCGACGAACTACTGGAAGAGTTGGCCCCTGGTTCTGAGCGGCGACTGTTGGGTTCTATTGAGTAGGGGGATGGTTACTCAGACCCAATTTGTCATTGATAATCAACCGGAAGCAGTTACGATACTGTGCTCCGTCACTATAAGTGACGGTGGTTCGATCACCATTCCCCCTTCCGTTTTCGTTGCCATATGTATGAGTGTTGGAGCAGACAGCAACATCGTTAGTGAGGCTAAACCTTCTTCTATGACGTGGGAACCTTGACTCAGAAGAGGAGGTCTTCGATATGGTATGCCATCGATGGGCGTATTATGAGCAAGGTGAAGTCGAGCGATGATGGTTTGGCTTTCTTGAAGTTGGCACACATGGTCGATGTTATTCTTCAATGCATAGTTGAGTTCGGAAGCTATATTCTCATACTCCTTATTAAGCTTGTGAATCAGCGCCAGAGTCGCAGGAGCTTCGAAGTCCACAGGTGGAAGGAGATCCGTATTGGTCGGGTCCTCTACCGCTCGAGGCTGCTGAGAGGTACCAGTGTCAATTGCGGCCAGCGAAAGGAGTGTTTGGTTTCGTCGAACTTCTGCTTAATTCCATTGAGAGCCCTTACGCTTTTTGGATGAGCTATGTTGACTCTAAACTGTTCCACAAATCGCGTGTTTAAAGCATTCCAAGAAGTAATGGAATTCGGCTCTGTCTGCCTATACCACATTGCAACTATGTATGTTAAGAAAAGTGGAAGGAACTTGGCAATGATATTTTCTGAAGTGGAGAGAACTTCCATATGTTCAATGTATCTCATGGGATGAGCAGTCGGGTCCTCGCGGCCATCCTAGGGATCCAAGACTGGTAGCCTGAAATCAGGTGGGTTACAAGAGTTTGTGATATCCAAAGAAAGCGGACGATGAGTCACACAATCCATTCCCGTAGAAGAATTAGCACCTCCAGTGTACTGACGGATGACATCCACGATCTCTAACCCATTTCCGAAAGAAAATAGTTAGTTTAGACTGTCCAAAGAGACACTGGTTCCCCCAGCGTTTAAGTCCAAGTTGGTAATCGGTTGATTGAAAAGAAAGTCTGGTTAGATTCCAACTTAAGGGGTCACATCGGGCGGAACCCTAATTCCCAGAACTGAGGGAGCACCACCATTCAAAGCTGCAAGTGTTGGCACTTGAGCAACATTTCCAAATGCGGAGCCCGCAGCCTGACCAAACAAAGTGTCACGGGCTGAAGCAACATCAGGATTAGGGTTTCCCCGAGTGTAGCGAGACCGACACCGTTCCGAGGAGCGATGTCGGCCAGCTGGTTAGTTTGTGGGGTTGCCCACAAGTCCCGAGTCGCGGGTGGAGGAACATTGGTACCCATCCCAATAATGTCTATCTGGCCAGTCGGCCTTGAAACACTTCTTATTCTATTTTCAATTCGGGTGAAGAATGTATTGAAAGCTTCTACCTGCAGCTCAAGTCGAGCTTTCAAATCTATGGCAAAATTCTCAATCATTCCATCGATGCCTTCCCGAGTGACGCAGTTCGATGGAGGTCCATTCGAGGAGGTTCTTGACTTCCTCCTCCTTCTACACCTTGAGCTTCAATTATAGCGTCGAGCTTCCTACGCTTAAACACCATGATGAGAAGCGGGTAATTGAGTCATAGTCAAGAACTGGAGATGAAATCCGAAGATTGGTCGGAGGAACTTATCCACAACATTCTGTCATTTGATTCTTTGTAGCTTACCCATCATGAGCGGACTCGACTGTAGGTTATAGAAGGGACCTAAAGCGCGTCGAAGTCGAGATGGTAATTTGCGAAAAAGAAACAAATCTGAGTTCTCTCCATGATTTCGCTTCTCCTTGTCGTAAACCAGCGATGCCCCTTTGAGCGTATCGCTAGAATAACTCCCTATTTTTCTTGACTTGGGCTTCGAGCGATTGCTCAGTTTCTTCCAATCTTTGGGTAAGCGCAAGAAGCTACACTTGAGCTACCAAGGCCTCAGGGGCCATAGGTAATGCCACATCAGCAGTGGTTAAGATGTCGGAAAGAGGTCGTTGATGGAACGGAGTGCCTTGACTATCATTAGATGGCCTACCAAGGATAGATTTTCCATTTTTTCGCCATTGTCGAGAAGTCTGCTTGGTGGACAAGATGGAATCCGAGTAGCATAAAAAACTTGTGGTCGAGAATCGATGGGAAAAATCGGCTTCGTCGAGTTTGAGCGAAAGCATTGGTTGATGGAGGCTGAGCGCCCAAGTCTTCCTGAAGGCGGAGAATGTCTTGTAGATCATACGGTAGAAGCCGTTGTGTTAATCGATGTTCTGACAGATTCTGTCGACAAGGCATCATCGAGTCTCGCCTGACTTTCTCGATGTTTATCGAATTGGGCTTGACTGACGATTGCGTCGAGGTTGGGAGCATTAAGGTTAGTTGAAGCTTCAAAGAGTCGAGGCTGAGGACAAAATTTTGAATCAAGATCGACAGCGAACGGTCCGACCATGGGGTCCTTTCCTTTGTTCACCATTGTCAATAGGCTTGGTTGGTAAGTCTGAGAATACCTAAGTAGCATCCGAAGTTTTGGTGACTGAGTAAAAGGAACGATGAGGTATCGATTCCTCGAACAAAGTGACAGAAAGTCAACCGTAGGTGCGCGCTTTACTCTCCCCCTTCCTGGCACGCCAAAATGTTGACGTCTAAAATTGACGTCAACACCCGAGAGTTCCAAAAATTTGAAACTTAAATGTCCAGAGCGGAGAAGTATAAGAGATGCAATAGTAACATGCAAGAAAGTATAGGACATAATTATTTATAGTGGTCCGGCCCGTCGGGGCCTACGTCCACTTTGAAGGCTGTACTGATTTTATTCCATCACAACAAAGTGCAATAAGACACTTTTACAAGAAGTTGCAATGATTAGAAATATCCTACTAGTCCTTGTTGTCGATCTTCCTTGCTGTCGAGGGGTTGCCGATGTTGTCGAGGGATCCAAAGGAGCGGAGTTGAGGCCGAGGGAAGTGGATTCGAGGCCGAGGGAGGCGGAGTCGAGTCCAGGGGAGCGGAGTCGAGAATCGGGGGTCCAAGCTTCGGGATCCGAGGCGAGGGGCCGAGTCCTTCTTCTTCTTCCTTAAGCGGAAAAGGTGTTAACTTGGTCAACAATGTCCAATAGGTCTGGCGATGTCCGAAAGTAGACATGGAGCGTGTATGCTATGTTCTAGAGGCCCATGCCATGTCCAATGGCCACGAGGAAGAGGATGGAAACCTTTAATGGTGTTTGGGATCATCACAAAATCCAAAGGTGGCTTGACGTCCCAAAGCATGCTTGGACCTTCATGAGTATGCTTATGGGTCTAAGCACATGTACCTTCTTCCTTTCTTAATGAAGGAAGGTGCCAAGGAGGCTTTGGGGAAGAAGATGGAAGCCATTAAAGCTTAGGAGGACTCCCCCTTGAATGTAGGAAGTGAGGGGATATTTATAGTGAAGTGGTTAGGTGGGAGTAGGTAGGATATGGGACCCACAATAGTACAATTCGGATCCCAAAGCATACTCCTTCAGATATTCGTATCCCATCCCATGTGTCTAGGAAATTCGTACCGCTTCTAGGGGCATGAAACTCGTACCCTGTGGGGTACGAGTTTTATACTGGTTAGCATGGGGAATTTGGGATACGAACATATGGAGGTGGCCTAGTTTTGAGGGATACGAAGGTCAGGGAAGTTGTTGGTCGAATCCTGACTTTGAGTCGATCTAGTGATTCTGGGTAACACACTTGTTGGCGGAAATCGGATGAACCGGGCGGTGCCCACTTGTTCGCTAGGACTGTGGGATCTTAGACCCCCACTGGTGCTACGCTCGGACCCGTTGATGGCTTGCCTTCGGCTCGGTTGCAGATGGATACTGATGGATGTCGTGTCTAAGGGATGAGACATTCTGCTAGTGGCCCGACTTGAGTCTTCTAGTACTGGACCCCCTAATGATGTTGGCAACACCTCTGAGCTGTAATATCATGCGATATGTTGAGTCGAGCATGTCTTGCATTCTTTTGGGAACCATACCAAAAGGGTGGTTAACAAATGGATATTATTTTGGACTCTCCATGGCTTTATTATGTTGATTATTTTTTAAATTCCGCAATGCACTTGTTATTCACTTGTTGAAACTTCTATTTATAATTATGATTGTGTATAATGTTGTAAACTCTGATATTTTCGATGTTGTAATATGAATTACATTATGTATTGTAATGTTAATGTTCTACTATTATGTTTATGTGTTATATTCCAATGACTGTCCTTACTTCTGGGTAACTAGAGTTTGGGTCATCACATCTGGTATTAGAGAATAGGGTTAACCTTAGTTCTAGAGTATAACATATTAAACGACTCATCAGTGATAGAATCAATAGTATTCTAGGATAAGTGATTCATTAGAGATAGGGTTAGCAATACCCTAGAATGAGTACAGTAGAATAATCCACACCTAGTAGGCACATTTCTATTTATATGTATGCCTTTATGCTCTTACAATTTCCTTAAGATATCTTTTCTGTTGGCCCGACTCTTTTCTCGCTATTTGCAGATATAGTAGAAAATGAGTGGCAGAAGAAGAAGAGGTAGAGGAAGGGGAAGGGTACATTTAGCTGAAGTTTAATAGCCAAACCCATTGTAGCTGCAAATAAACAAGTTATGTCTCCACAGCCAGAACTAGACTAGGAGATTCTAGCTAAAAAATATAAGAATCTGGGAGGGGTACCCTTTTTGGGAAAGGAATCTGTGATTGAAGCACAAGCATGGCTGCGCTCTTTAGAGAGAATTTTCACTGGTCCATGATTAAATAGAGATCAGAAAAGGTATTTGGCTTCTTGTTTACTCAAAGATGAAGCCCTGATTTGGTGGGAGATGATTACTATGACCACTCCCGAAGGAGATTTTACATGGGATCATTTTAAAGTGGCCTTTGAAGAGAGATTCATGCCCTCTAAAGCAATTTCTTGTTTATATTGTGAATTCTCAAATCTGAAGCAGGGAGACAAGACCATTCTAGAATTTTTGAATGATTTCAACGAGCTTTCTCTCTTTGGCTCGGAGCTAATTTGAGTTCCGATAAAGAAGAATGTAAGATTCATTGATGGTCTTCAAAGAAGTTACCAAAGTAGAGTAACTGCTCATGTGAAGCTCCATTTTTCTGAGATGGTGGAAATGGCTTGACGATATGAGAACATTGACCAAAAAATGCTTTGGAGGACAAACAGAAAGGAAACTCTGGAAAGAAATGAAAGTTTGAAAGTAAGAAACCTGAAGCAAGTAAGTAGGGGAAAGTCTAAGGAGGAATGGTTAAAGACCGTCATATGCTTAAACTGCAATAGGAAAGAGCATTTGTCAATGGACTATAGATCCCGGAAAAAGAAAAAGAAGAATGAGTCTAAATCCGACAAGGAGTGCCACAACTGCCACCAAATTGGCCACATAAAACAAAATTGCACACTTTTAAAGAAGTCTGAAGTGGCTCCTATCTATAACGTGATGGATGCTCCAACAACCTCAGCTAGTGCAATAGGTACGAAAGTTCTAGAAGGCACACTTACTGTTAAAGATATTCCAGTTAAAGTGTTGTTTCATACTGGGACATCACGTAGTTTACTTTCAAGTAATATGGTTAAGAAACTAAATCTAAACCTCAAGTATCTTGAAGAACCCATTTGCATGGGAAATTAAATAGGAGGCTCCATCAATCTTTGTTTATTCTATCAGGTTCCTATCTCTTATTCCCATTACTGGTTTCTCTTCAAATTGGTTGTCTTGGATTTCACTGAATTTGATATTATACTCGGGATGGATTAACTGACCCATTATGAAGTCGATGTTAAGTGTGCAGAAAGAATCGTTAAGGCGAAAACCAATTTTGGAAACTTTATAATGGCACCATGTGAAGGACCAAATTCAGATAGGGAATTTCTTTGGTCTACTCTCGATATTTCCCTCACTTCCCTAAAAACTATTCCAGTTGTTAAAGAATATGCGGCTGGGTTTGAAGAGGTAAAAATTCTTCCTCCACGAATGGACATTGGCTTCAGAATTGATTTGGTTCTGATTGGAGGCCAGTTGTGCATGTAATTCGGAGGATGTCGATAAAGGAGAAGGAAGAGTTGAGCAATCAAACTAAGCAACTTTTATGGAAGGGTCTGATCAAGCCTTGTTTCTCAAGTTGTGGTTCAGCAATGGTATTTGTTTCAAAGTCAGGCGGTACCCTCAGATTATGTGTGGACTATCAGGACCTCAACAAGAAAACTCTTAAGAATAAGTACTCGCTTCCTCGCATTGATGATTTGTTGGATCGCCTGAATGGAGCTCGGGTATTCTCCAAGATGGACCATGCTATAGATTTTCATCAGTTAAGGATTGCAAAAGAGTGTGTTCTGTTAACTGCTTTAAGGAGGCCAGACTTATTTTATGAATGGTTAGCAATGCCCTTCGGACTGTGCAATGCCCCTGCTTATTTTGTAGACTTGATGAATCGGATAATCCGAGAGGTGTTGAATAAGTTTGTTCTAGTTTTCATTGATGATATCCTTATCTTCTCTAAGAAAAAGGAAAAGCACGCAAAGCATTTGGAATAAGTATTGGAAATTTTAAGAAAAAACATATTAAAGGTAAATTTTCCAAATGTCAATATTGGAAAGAAGATGTGAAATTCTTAGACATGTGGTATTGAAGGATGAAATCTCGGTAGATCCGAGTAAGGTCACTGCCATCCAGGATTGGAAGTAGCCAAAGACCCCCATTGAAATCAGAAGCTTTCTTGGCTTGGCTAGTTATTATTGAAAGTTCGTGAAAGATTTTTCTAAGTTGTCTTATCCTTTGGCGAAGCTGACTAAGAAGCTAACCAAGTTTATTTGGACCCCCGAATATGAAAAAACTTTTTAATAATTGAAGGAAAGACTAACCACTGCCCCGATGTTGACAATTATAGATGTAATCAAGATTTAAGCGTCTATACATATTCTTATGGTGAAGGAGTTGGTGCAGTATTGATGCAAAGAGGTAAAGTGATTGCTTATGCAAGTCGACAGTTAAAGAGCAAGTACGCCACTCTTAACTTAGAGTTGCTTGCAGTAGTATTTGCTTTGAAGATTTGTCGGCACCACTTATTGGGTGAGAAGTTTGAGATATATACTGATCATAAATCATTGAAGTATTACTTCACCGAGAAAGATTTGAATATGAGACAACAGCGTTGGATGAATTTTTTGGCGGCTTACGATTTGGATATTCTTTGCACTCCGAGAAAAGCCTATGTGATAGCGGATGCACTCAATAGGAAAAATGCAATTGTTGCTAATCTAATTGTTACACCCTCATTGATTGAGAAGATTTCTACTCAATAGAAAGACGATGAATTTGTTCAAAAGATTTGAAAGAGAATCCAAGAGGGTGAAGTATTGAACATTTAGATTGATAGTAAAGGAGTCCGAAGATTGAAAGGTCGGATTTGTGCTCCAGATATTCCAGAGCTCAAAAGGGAAGTACTGGATGAGTGTTATAAATCCAAACTAAGTATCCATCCAGAAGTATGTAAGATGTATCGATATTTGAAATGCACATTTTGGTGGAAGTCAATGAAGATAAATATCTCAATATACGTTAGTAGGTGTCCAACTTGCCAACAAGTCAAGAGTGATCAGGAAAAGGTCGATGGGTTATTACAACCATTAGAGATTCCAAAATGGAAGTAGGACCAGATATCGACGAATTTCACTGACTATTTTCCTCGAACCAAGAAGGGTAATGAAAGTATTTGGGTAATCGTTAATTGTCTAACGAAGAGTGACCATTTTCTTTCGTTGAAGACAAATAGAACAGCTCAGAGTCTTGCTCAATTATATGTGAAAGTACCCAACAACATAGTTAGTAACCGAGATCCTATCGTCACCAGTAAGTTTTGGGAAGCATTTCAGTCAGAATTAGGGACAAAGTTGAATCTTAGTACTGCTTACCACCCCCAAACAGATGGACAGATTGAAAGAGTAAATCGAATTTTGGAAGACTTGTTGTGAGCATGTATCCTTGATTTCAGAGGAGTATGGGAAGATCACTTGAATCTGATAGAGTTCTCATATAACAAAAGCTTCCGAGCAAGTTTGAAGATGTCACAACTTGAAGCATTGTATGGTCGACCTTGCAGATCTCCTGCATGTTGGATAGAGTCTGGGAATCAACTTGTGCTAGGCCCATATATGATCCATGAAGCCGCGGATAAAGTGGACTTCATTAGGAAGAGGTTGAAGGCAGCTCAAAGCTGGCAGAAAAGTTATGCACATTCTAGAAGAAGAGATTTGGAATTTGCAGTAGCAACCACATATTCTTGAAAGTTTCTCCATTAAGAGGAGTCATCCTTTTCGGGAAGACAGGGAAGTTATCACCTAAGTATATAGACCAATTCCTGATACTAGAAAGAGTTGGCACTTTGGCTTACAGGATCCAGCTACCATAATGGTTATCCGGAGTGCATAATGTGTTTCAGGTTTCTCATGTTTGAAAATATGTACATGATCCTGATTTGATTTTTGAGGAAGTATCACAAGAATTCTTAGAAATCCCCTCAAATTTAGCAGTTCATAGAGAGCCTTTAAAGATTATTGGCAAAGAGGTAAAAGAATTGAGAAACAAAAGGGTGAAGTTTGTCAAAGTGCAATGGAAGCGGAGATCCTAGAGACTGTACAAGAGAAATGGAGGATAGCATTAGAAAGGCTTATCCCAGGTGCAGAGTCGATATCTTTACTGCAGAGTGAGTATCTCTGAGTAGCTCTTCTGTGAGGTAAGCTTACTTCTATTTTATCATTTTTATTTTATTTTTACTTTCATCCAATTTCGGAGACGAAATCCTTTAAGTAGGGGTGATTATAACAGCCTGAAATTTTGAAAACAAATTAAATATGATTTTTAAATTAGTTTTATAAGAATTAATGGCTAATTAAAAAAATTCGATGATTTGGTGCTATTTCCATAACTTTACAATGGAAAAATTTTCTAACGAACTCTAAATTCTATTAGACCTATTCCGTTAGATCCGGAATTGAGTGCTAGAATTCAAATTTTCGTGACAAACGGAATTAAAGTGTGGTCATATGAGCAAAACAAGTGAAGTTGAACTAAAACACTTCATCGTTTAACAACAGCCTTTAAAGGCAATAAACCAAGCCAAGTGGCATGCATCCAAGGAACTAAGGTTTTTTTTCTTATCTTCCATCTTCTTCCGCCACGTCACCGATCCATGTGCAAGCCCATTTCATAAAAGACCCCTTCCTTTTTTTCTTTTTCCCTTTTCCCTTTTCTCTTCTCATTTTCACTTCTCCTTTAAACTTCATCTCCTTTTTCTTTGCTTTAGCCATGGTCGCACCACTTCCCTCCTCCACCTGACCTCTATCGTGCCTCCCTCACCTGCCCCCTGACGTGCATCAGCCTCTCTTCTACTCCTCTTGGTCGTGCTCTTCCTTCCCCCTTAAAAGCTCCAAAAACCCCTCTTTTCACTTGATTTTGCAAATATACCCTCCTTAAAACAAAAAGTTCCCACCTTTACACCCCCTTACCCCATGCAAGTGGACCTCACACCTGCCCCACAACCATCATAGCACCCAGCAGTGTACCCACCTCCTTATCATACCCGTTGAACTCCACAAACCCCTTATGATTACCCCGTATTTGCAGATCTGCAACCGTGTGTGTGTCTGGCGAGTGTAGGAACCCCGTAGCTTCCAAACTCGGACTTGTAAGCTTCCGAAAAAGTTCGTAGGTCCCAGAGGAGTGTAGTAGCCATGTGTAGGAATTCGTAGTCTATCCGTGCGAAAGATTGGCGGAGTGGAACTCACGGTGAGAAATTGAAACTGAAAAGGGCTAGTTAATTAATTGTTATTAGTTAATTAAGTTTGGATTAATGAAATGATTAGCGATTGATCATATAAGTTTATTATGAGGTTAAATTTTGAGTAGTGTGATAAAAATATCATTTTTACTTGATATGTGTGTGATTGCTTGAGTATTAAACACAAACGGTAACGATTTAAAATTGTTTGAACCTAAAATGGTCTTGGTTAAGTAATTTATTAATTACTGGTTCTTGAATGTGATGTAAACCCCACATCGGTATTGGGATAATATTTTGTTGACAAATCTCCCAATTGTTTGATTTGTGGTGAACCCCACACGGGTATTGGGATGATAATTAATTGACACATCTCCCAATTGTTTGATTTGTGGTAAACCCTACACAAGTATTGGGATGATATCTATAGCTTTAAACTGATATCCGAAAAATACGACCATCGGATTTTCCCGAAACGGGAACCTTTGGATTCGTATTGCAAAAAGATTTCAAATGATAATAAGAGCTTTTAAATCTAACTTTTAGATTTTGAGATACATTCAAATCAAATTTTGAATAAAAAAAGCGCCAAAATCAATAACGGCTTGTAACCAAAAATTATTAATATGGACTATTTTTATATGAATAAGAATAGGAAAAAATCATTTTAAATTATTATAAATGATTTGAAAAGGATTTAAACCAAATATATATGGTTTTAATGGATAAACTGGTTAAGTGGAATTTGGCTTTTTTTTGTAAAGGCTTATATAACAAGTTTTTGAGATTGTTTTGAAATAAGGATTTTTGGTTCATAATCGAATCTAATTCTTCAGTAAATCTTTTAATAAGATTGAAAGAAGATTTTTGAAAGCCAAGAACTTATACAAGTTTGAGAATAAGATTTTAAATCTTATGAAATAAATACCAATTAAAGGAGACTTAATTGGTGGATTAATAATCCAATAAGGATTTATGTTTTGACACAAATTATTCAAAAAGACCGGGTTTAGTCCATTTCGAATAATTGTACGATGATTAAAAGTCGAAGAGATTGAAGATGGTGGAAGACCGAAAATCTTCACATCGAATGGATTGCTTGCTGATGCCTTGAAATGTTTTGCTCCCATTGAAGGTTTAAAGTGGCAGTTTTCTGGATGTACTTGTTGATTGTCCGGATGTGCAAGGGCCCCTCTTTTTAATTAGACGAGGGATAAGGTTTCTTCGGTTTCGTTTAGACCCAAAACGAACTTGTATGGATGTATATGTGACATTGTATTATGTGTTGTATTAATTGATCTCTATTAAATATATATATTTGTTTGGTGGTGGAGAATTTATTCTTCTAGCCTAACACCCTTCTCTAAGACGTACGAGGTTAGAGGTTATATATTAATAGACATTACTTGTATGGTATAGAATGATAGTGTGACATGCCCAGTGTTGCTGGCAGATAAATCAAAGCTTTTGTTGAAAAGCAAAGGTTTCTGGACATTGACCTTAGGCCTCACACCCATAAATGAGTTGAAAACATGACGATGGGCCTAAGAGTAAGGACATATGTTTCCTTATAGCAAAAAGTTATGTCGTGGTATGGAGCCCGGACATATTTACTTACGTGGATGTTGGAATCGAGGTACCTCAGATGACGGTCAATCAAACGACCAGGATGACGGTCAAATATAACCGAGGAACGTTATGTTCAGGAGAAACCCGAACTCACCGAGAATTGGTGGGCCGGCTCTGCTGCTTCGAAGGGTCACATGCGTATGAATCCTGGACGCCACTACACCAAAATATGCTTTTAGCAAGGCCTGAAAAACGCTGTAATATGATAAAACAGCGGTGTTAGAAAGACTGCATAACGACATGAGGTCGTAGATACCCAATTGATAACAGCAAAATATAAACGCTGTTAAAAATAATTTTAAATAGTGTTCTTTATGTGCAGTAAACAAGTTTCTGCTGCCGAGAATGATGTTTTTCCTCAGCGGTTTTTAAACGTTGTTATTAATTTTTCACAGAATTTAAGTTATGCTACCGTAGTGATGTTCATCATCTTTTCAAAAAAACCTACAGCATGATTTAAACCTTGTCATTTGTTCCTAATACTTTCACCTGCATGCATCATTAGTCTAAACTATATCCTATTGTGCTCTAGCTACATAACATACATGATGCATGCAATCAAACTGAAGCTATCATATAAAAACATAACTATTGATTATTTTCGTAAATTAAGTTAAATACGATATCTATAAACAAAGTTTACACAAATCCGTAAACAAATGTAAACTTTATAAATCCACTTCATTCAACAATAGACAAAGACACAATATCTTCATCAACCGCCAAAATAGCAAATGCGCTCGCAAATTCACATAATACACATAAACAAAGACTTCGTCTACACACAAAATTTACATAATTACTTGTTGGAAAAATGATTCATTTTTTATAAAGATGAATTATTTAAAAAAATTGGATAGGTGTGAGGTGACTCATATATGAATAGTCCCACATCATGAGACTATATAAAGAGAAAAAAAGCCAGTTTTTTATTTGACTTGGTAAAAAAATTGAGATCCATTTTTTTAGATCTGAACCGACTTTCTCTACATGTATTACCATGTTATTTATTGCCGTACTACTCAAAAAAACAACTTTTTATTCTTATCTCTCTCTTCTTCTTCCTCCACCGTTAAAAGTTCTTCAAAAACAAAATCAGAACGAGCAGTTAAATTTAAATTGAAAGTGCAAATCTGAATTGGTTTGTTGTGCAAGCAAATCAATTATTTTTCTCAGAAGGCTGTTTTATCCCAGAGGCGGTGGCGACAACTACGAACTGGTTTGCACCATCGACCAGATCGCCGAATCGTCTTCACGAAAGCGACCTAGTCCGCGACTCAGTCATTGTTTCCCAACATTACTATAAACAAAAATAACTGCATAAACCAAGTTCACACTGTATGCGTTTAAACATTGTAACACGATACCTTAACCGTCTTCAATTGTAACTCATAGCTCTTAACCATTTTGTAGCCATGAATCACCTTTCCCATCCAACTAACAGCATCTGATAATTACTTTCATCAAGCTATAGAAACAATATCCAGTGCCTATATAAAATGCAAGGTGAGCGATGCATTAATGTTTGTTCCCAACTGAAGTTGCTAAAAGAGTTAGGGGATAAATAATAGTACATCAAAATTTAAGCATGTCACTAATGGTGGTTTCGCTGCTAATTGCGACACGCATTAATGTGGATTCAGGCTGCAATGACAATTCATTTGACCAGGTTTAGCTACACTTCAAAATGTGAAGACAGTTCTGGCAAGCATTGACAGTTGGTGACCCAGACTATAGTTACACAACTGAGGCACCTTCTTTTACCCAATAAAAATGCAAATGTGTTAGATCAACTTTCAGGAAATATGCCAATGTGCGTTACTTTTTAAGTCTAGCAAAGTATTTTCTGTTGTATTCCCTTTTTTCTTTTATGACTAATTTCAGCATATATTTTATATTAAGAAATATGTAATTTTACTGTCAAATCTAAAACACAGTTATCCTTCTAATATATTGAAATTGAGTAGATAAATATCTCAAAGATAACATGTCACCGTTGAACAACTTATTGTCCACACACACTGTAAAGTTCCATCATGCTTTCTATAAGATTTTCCAAGGGAATCAACCACAATAAGATGTATAACTGTCTAACATGATGGCCAGTTTAAAATTAGCAAACTCGTTTATAGGACAATAAATAAAAGAGATTAACTGAAAATTAATACTTACTAGACAGTGATGACAGATAATTTAAGAGCTTAGCTCTTTTGATAATAATATGCTTCATGGTTCATTAGCTTCTCTGCACGTTCAGCTCCTCTTTGGTAGATTCCTTAAATTGAAAAAATAAGTTAACTTACTAATTCAAATCCATTTAAAAACATAAATCGATAATAACCATTACTGCACTGCATTTATTTAGAAAGAAAGTAGATCAATTAAGCCAACAAGGGCTGTTAGGGAATTTTGTGGTTTGAGACGTTAATGGAGGAGAATAAAAGTCATACTTCTGACTTCAAGGATTTGCGTAGCAAATTCTTTCAGACAATAGTTCAACACACCAGGTACAAACGGGTTAACGAACTATTGACCTCAGGATTCAATTGTAATGGCGCGTTTTGTTAGCTGTCGAATAATTAATTTATTTAATTATTTATATATCGATTTGGCGATATCGATAACTTAGAGTAAAACGTTCGAACTTATAATTTATAATTATAATTAAAACGAAACTGAAACGTCGCGGCAGTTCGCAATTTGGCGATTTGAACTTCAACTGAATGTACATGATTCATTTTAAGCCGGATTTCTGTGAAACAAGAAACGTGTGGAGCTGGTGGAGTATATCTTTCTAGTGGAAGAGAAAAATCGGGATTTCGTCGTGTAGATTTTGAGTTATGTCCAAATCAAATTTCAGAAAAGTCGCTGTAGAATTCTTTTATAATTTGCGACGCTTTATATATGTTATAAAAGAGATTTTCAGTATAAACTGAATACCGAGATAATCTGAAATCTGAAATATCAAACTGTATATTCTGATATGATATTCTGGAGCTGTACGATATCATATGTGAAGATATACGATAATATTAAATTATTAATATTTAAATTTATTTAAATATATTTATATATTTAAATGGGCTATTCAAAGCGTTAAAAATAGCCACTTTTGCAAACGAAGCCGGAATTCGACGAAACCAGTTTTGTTGGATCTGCAATATCAAATAGTTGCTAGATGTCAAGTTTCGTGATTTTTAGAGTCACTGTGTGACCGTACGGATTTTTAGAGTGAGAAACAGTCAGTATTTCGACGGTTAAAAATAGGCTGTGTGAGCATACGAAGTCAGAATTCGACGAAACCAGTTTCGTTGGGACCGTAATGTCAAACTCTAGCTACACGTCCAGTTTGGTAATTTTTGGGTATCATATGCAGTCGAAGTGATTTTTAAAGGACCAGAGACGAGTGGAAAATTAATAAAATAAAATATAGAAATTCAAAAGAAAATATCCTAACTAATTCTAAGGACTAAAACAGGCCACATGTACACCATATCTCAGCCACTACTTAGGGAGAGGAGAATCAAATTCCACGTCTTCCTAAAACCCGTATAAAACCATATGAAAACTAAAGCCATCCATTTTCGAAAATCAACGGAAAATCAAATTAAAACCTATAAATCAGAATTCAACCATCGTTGTAATCACCAATGGATGCTCTTCAATTCTGTGTACTCATTAGTTGGTCCGACGTCATTATGTGAGTTCGGTATTTACACATCGCGAATTAGGGTTTATGTTTTTGGGAATTTGGATTCGGTTTGGGTAAATCGAAGTGTATTGTCGGATTGAGGGGTGAGAACCGCACTCGCTGGCGGAAATGGGTGGATTCCGGTCATCAGAAAGTGACGCGGACTCTGTTGTAGGCCTGGAAGTTGTGATGCCTGTGATGGCGTCGAGTGGGGTAATATGGTATTGGAGATGGAGTAGTTGAAAGGAGAAAGGTGTTGGTAATGTCCTCGGGTCCAACGGTGTTGCGTGGAGGGAGATTTGGGAGCAGGTTTGATCGGAAGTGGAGTGTTTGGTGAATACTGGTAATCGGAGATTTCATTTGGGGAAGAACATCGATGGGGGTCTGGGCTTTAAGCAAAAGGTAGTGGGCCAAGTAAAAAGGGGGTAATCCCAGTGGTGTTTAAATTAATGATTTTATTTAAATTCAATAAGTGTAAAACTTGTAATGCTTATAACTTTGTCATACCTAATCAGAATTGCGAACAGTTTGTCACGTTGGGTTCGTATGGACGGGAGCGTCACAATGAAATTGATTAGAAGTAAATTGGGGCTAGTTACAATTTATTGCAAAATAAATTGTTCGATCTGAATTGACGGACGAATATCGTTATTTAACGATAACCAATCAAAGTGAGTAAATCTCACTAACTCTGAACAGTTTATAATTTCATGTTGTATTGTTAGAACTGTTAAAATTGTCTGTTTGACTGTGTGTTGATTGTTTGATTGAACTGCTAGTCAGTTAGTTAAATTTCTATATTGATTCTGTTTAACAGAATATATCATATGGAACTGAAAGTGATGTTATCTATATTGTCTAACATCTGTGATGCAGGGAAACAGGTTGGAGGAATCCGACTGGATTCCTCAACAGTTATTTTATTGTTTTTCATATATGGTTATATGATGTGATATAAAATCTGTGGGAAATTATATGTGCTTGGACGATATTGAACATTGTGATTTGATATGATTGAATACCATAACATACCGAATGTTGATAAGGGGATTTTCAATGTTTATATTGGAAATGAATCTTATTTATAAAATCGATAGGATTTTATAAAAGGAAAACATTTATTTAATTAGAAAATAAATAAATGAAAAGGGAAACATTTATTTAGAAAATAAATGAAATAAAATAGAAACATTTATTTAGAAAATAAATGAATTAGAATATAAAGGAATATTTATTTAGGAAATAAATAAAGGAACATTTATTTAGATTATAAATAAATGGAATAAAGGAATATTTATTTAGGGAATAAATAAAGGAACACTTGTTCGGAAAATAAATAGAATTATACAAGGATAGATTTAAACACGTGCTTCGCACACAAGTATAACACGATATGGATTTTAAGGAGATATTAAATAGGAAATCTATTTTTAACAGATAAAGTGAGAAGATTTAATTTATAAATAATGTTTTATAAATTAAATAAAATATTTATTGTTTGGTAAATGGGATATATAAGTTTGAACTTATATAGAGAAGTAGGAATTGTTTTTAACACCGATAAAGTAAATAAACGCTGTTAAAGGGAAATCCTTAGAAGGGGAGAAACGTTATTAAAGGAACATTTATAAAGTGAAGAACCGTTACTAAAAGTAAATCTTTATAAATGAATAAACGTTGTTAAAGGAAATCTTTTAATGAATAAACGTTATAAAAAGGGAAATCTTTATAAGCAAATAAAGTATTCGAATAATAGTTATTCGAAGGAGTAAATCAAATAAGTTATTCGAAATAGTTATTCGAATAGAGTTAAACACGTAAGAGTTAATTGAATATTAGTTATTCAATTTGAGTGAATCGAATTTAGTTATTCGAGAAGAGTTAAATCGAATTTAGTTATTCGAAAGGAGTTAATCAATTTGAGTTAAGTTAATCGATTTGAATTAAGTTGAATCGAAATGGAGTAAATCGATTAGAATTAAGTTAATCGAGTTAGAGTAAATCGAATATTGGTTATTCGAAGGTAAGTTATTCGAATTAGTTATTCGAAGGAGTTTGTAATGACCCGCATTTTTAGTTGTTGAATAATTAATTTATTTAATTATTTAAATATTGTTTTGGCGATATCGATAACTTGAATTAAATATAAATGAATATTTAATTAATAATTATAATATAATAAAATATTATAATGTCGAAATAGTCAAAAATAGCTGAATTCACAATAAAGTGTGATTTGGATTATATATAAGGTATAATTCAGTTTGGAATTGAATTTGAATAACGAATATATTATATAAACGACCGTTTGGACGTAGAATTTTAATATAATTATAAACGAGCTCGAAATGGCGCTGTAGTTCGCTATTTGGCGATTTGAACTTCAACTGAATGTACAGGATTCGTTTTAAGCCGGATTTCTGTGAAACAAGAAACGCGTAGAGCTGGTGGAGTATATCTTTCTAGTGGAAGAGAAAAATCAGGATTTCGTCGTGTAGATTTTGAGATATGTCCAAATCAAATTTTAAAATAGTCGCTATAGAATCGTTTATCGACCGTATCGGATTGTTCGATATAACTAGAGATCGGGTTTGAATTTAGACAAGGTCCTTTTGGGAAATAGTGATAGTTTAATTTTTAGAATTTTACTGTAATTTTTAATTAATTTAATAAGCAACTTTTTATTTGGGGTATTTTGCACCCTGTAATCAACATTTTGAGGTTTCACAATATGAGTCCATCTACCGGTATTATTACATTTTTGGGACCAGAGCACGTCACTCATTTCAATGGTATTTTTATTTCTGTCCATAACAGTCCCTACGTGAACAGAATATTTCATAGTGGGGTACGCTATGTTTTTAACTTAAAACAAACTAAACTGAATGGTTAGCTGGTCAAACGGACTCAGAATTCAACGAAACAAGTTCCATACGAAACCTTAGGAAGAGGTCTAGTGAAACTTCGAGGTCTCATATTTTTAGGATTTTTTCTGTAATTTTAAGGAATTATTGCTCGGTGTTTTTCATCGATATTTTCTAAAGGATTTTCGCAAACGGTGTCGGAATTCGACGAAACATGTCCCATTGGATCCGGAATGTGTTTTTATGCTAGGATTAGCTTTGTTTGTCAAAAAATGAAAATCATACGAATATAAAATGGGTCGAAATGAAATGAAAAGGGAATATTCCGAGGAATATTCCCTGTCCATAAAACATACTATAAATAAACCATACGCTAAGCCTTAGAACCTAATTCCATCGCAACAGAAATGCGCCGCCACCAACAAAATTCCTCAAACCAAATCGTGAGCAAGAATAATCAAAAAGAAATACAAAGCAAAATCTAAAAATCCTCAAACAAAATCCTATGAACTCGCAGCTCCATCCTTTTCGCATTGATATATATTAGCAAGGGTTCGGTGCCTTCTTTTTGTTCGTTGGTTTTGTATCAGCGAGTTAGGGTTTGGCCCTTCAAGAAATAAAAGGGTCAATGGTAGATTGTGAGTTCAGTTCTGCGTTCGGGAGGTGATTACGAGTTCGTACAGGGAGTTTTGAGGTGTGCGATGGCTTTTGAAGTCGAAGTCTGTACTGTATGCGTGAAGACTGGAAATCGCGACAGTCTAGGCTAGGCGCGAGTTGAAAAAGGGCGATACTGGGAAGAAGGGGTTGAGAAGATGAAGAGAACGGTGGTGGTTGCGCCCTCCATTGGTGGTCGAGGTGTACGGTGAAGGCGGTCAAAGTATGGTCAAAGGGGGTTTGGGTTAATACAGAGAGGAGCGGATGTATGTTGGGGAAGAAGACCAAAATCTGCGGCCGAGTTTTTATTGAAGGAAGATGGGCCAGAAAATATTGGGTACAAGCCCATTTAGTAATATTAATTAATTTTGTTTAATTTAATTTGTATACGAACTGGTATTCACGATATCTTAGTCATACGGTATCAGATTGACGAACCGTAAGTTGCGTTGGGATCGTATGGACGGGAGCAACACAATGAGACTAACCGGGAGTGAATCCGAGCTCGTTACAATTTATGGCGAAATAAATTGTCCGACTGAATCAAATAACGCAAGCCGTTATTTAACGGCTAACGCGCAAATGTGAGTAAAACTCACCAACTCTGAACAGTTATATTTTTATAATGTATTTTTAGAACTGTTAATCATCTGTTGATTTCTGTGTGTTGGTTGATTGATTGAACTGCTAGTCAGTTAGTGGAAAATATATATATATAACTATATATATATATATAAACCGTTAAATATTCAGATATTTATTCTGTTATCAGAATAATTCATATCGAACTGAAAGTGATGATAATCATGTTGTGTAACATCTGTGGATGTAGGGAGACAGGTTGGAGGAATCCGACTGGGTTCCTCAACAGTTATTTTATTGTTTTTCATATATTGTTATATGATGTGATATAAAATCTATGGGCGATTATATGTGCTTGGACGATATTGAACATCGCGATTTGATATGATTGAATATATAACATGCCGGAATGTTGATAAGGGAATTTTCAAAGTGATATTGAAAATAGAATATTTATAAAATGGGATATTTATAAATAAGAGATATTTATAAAGTGGAATATTTATAAATAAGGAATATTTATAAATTGGGATATTTATAAATAGGAGATATTCAAAAAGGAAATAAATTCAAAACATTTCTTTTTGAATGGAAAGGCCTGTGTGGCGAGTTTGGGGATTTTCCCGATGCTCCCGATACAAAGGAGGTTATGGCGAATTTTCCCGGGAATTTAAGGAGTTAGAATATTTCAAGAATAAATTTAAAAAGGTAATATTTGTAAACCATTTACAAATAGATTTGGAAAGGGAACATTATAAAAAAAGAAATCATTTTTAAAGTGTAGAACCGTTATTTAAAAGTAAATCTTTTCAAATAAATAAAATGTTGTTAAATAGAAAATCTTTATAAAGTGAATAAAGTAAATCGAATATAGACATTCGAAAGGAGAAATCGAATATAGACATTCGAAAGGAGAAATCGAATATAGACATTCGAAAGGAGAAATCGAATATGGTATTCGAAGTTAGTTAATCGAATATAGACATTCGAAAGGAGTTAATCGAATATAGACATTCGAAAAGAGTTAATCGAATATGGCATTCGAAGTTAGTTAATCGAATATAGACATTCGAAAGGAGTTAATCGAATATGGCATTCGAAGTTAGTTAATCGAATATAGACATTCGAAAGGAGTTAATCGAATATGGTATTCGAAAGTTAGTTAATCGAATATGTTATTCGAAAGGGTTTAGTCAAGTCGAGTTAGTCAAATAGTGTTAATCAGTTAGAGTTAACCAGTTGGAGTTAATTAGTTGGAGTTAATCGATTAGAGTTAAAACGTACTAGAGTTAATCAAATATAGTTATTTGAGACAGAGTTAGTCAAACATAGTATTCAGGGTAAGTTGCCATCTTGTACGACTGCTAGCGTAATTCGCAGGGCTGAAAATAGCCTACGGCGGTCGGATGTTTCCTGAGGGAATCAGGCGTAACCATTGTGATCGTTGCGATCTAGAGTCAAGCGAATGGAGTTAATCGAATATTAGTTATTCGATAGGAGTTAAGATAAACGAGTTAAGATAATCGAGTTAAGTTATCGAGTTAAGATAATCGAGTTAAGTTATCGAGTTAAGATAATCGAGTTAAGATAATCGAGTTAAGTTATCGAGTTAAGATAATCGAGTTAAGTTATCGAGTTAAGATAATCGAGTTAAGTTATCGAGTTAAGATAATGGAGTTAAGTTATCGAGTTAAGATATCGAGTTAAGATAATGGAGTTAAGATAATCGAGTTAAGTTATCGAGTTGAGTTAATTAAGTTAAGTTAGTCAAGATGAGTTAATCCAAAAGAGTTAATCGAATATTAGTTATTCGAATGGAGTAAATAGAGTTATCGAATATTAGTTATTCGAACGGAGTTAAATAGAGTTAGTCGAATATAGTTTATTCGAATAGAGTTAAAAGGAAGGAGTTATCGATTATAGTTATCGATTATAGTTTAATCAAAAGGAGTTATCGATTATAGTTTAATCAAAAGGAGCTATCGATATGTTAATCGAAGGAGATTATCGAATATAGCGTATTCGAAAGAAAGAGATCGAATATAGTTTATTCGAAAGAAAGAGATTTCGAATATAAGTTATTCGAAGAGAGATAATCGAATATAGGTTATTCGAAGAAGAGTTAATCAAATAGAGATTTACTCGAAAGAGAATTATACGTCGAATTCAATTATATCGAATTCGGGAAAGTAATATTTACTTTCCGGTTTTTAAATCAAGAGTATCCACTAATAAATTAGGGTTAGGTAATTATTCAAATTAAAGAATAAAGGTTATAATTGAAGTTAGATATTGCGAAGGTAGGGATTATAACGTTATCATTATAATCAATGTTTTCAAATAAGAAGTGGATTCGTTAATTGAATTCGAGAGTTACGTAAAGAAGTTGTTAAAGGTTTAAAAGATAAACTGTCACTATTTCGAAGTTATAACGTTGTTCAGTTAAGGTCTGAGAGGTAATTATACCCCAACTTGATTGACTTCCTTCTTAACTAAGGAATGGTAAGGTTAATAGTGAATGATGGTTAAGTAAATTTAATAAATGGTTTGGGTTGGCAAAGCGATGTTTATTTAAACATCAGTTTAAATCCAACGAAGGAACTTTGGAAATGTTTTCCAAATAAGAAATCAGAAATGTTTTCTAATATAGGAAACAGGAAATGGAAATGTTTTCCATTGTTAATAAAGTATATTTTCTAAAATTAGAAAATAAGGAAGGTTGAATATATGGAAACAGGAGATAAGTAATTAATGAACTTAAGAGATAAATGTTGGATGATGATTGATTGATATTATTTCCATCTGGAAATAATATCGTTGTTTGCACACGAATTTTTCTTTGATAGTTAACTCACCGACTATCGAAGTTTTGGACCATTTTAACGTTGTTAATATGGAGAGACCGGTTGGATTATTATCCGAAGAACCACTCTGTATTGGCATAGGCGTTGCGAATCATATATGCCAAAGATAATTGAAGACGGAGAAAAATGCAAGGGCTATTGTATAAGTCTTATATAACAGTGCCTAAGATGGATATACTGAATAGTACCTTCGGTTCATCCTGTTCCTGGATGACTTGTATGGATGAATGTCTGACAGTGTATTTCCAGAAAGGTCACGTACATTGATTTCTTCAACCGTACCAAGAGTGGAAGCGGAGAAGGGCACTTCTTTAGCTAACACGTAATGTACTGTTGTAGACGTCAATTAGTGATTTTCGATGGATCTGACAATGTGGCATTCGAAGTGAATCTGATGTGATGATAAAGCGTAGCTTCTAGCCTCATCAACCGGTAAATGACAGAAATCGGGCAGGCAGCATGGCTAAGTCGATCTCACCGAAGTAGGGTGTATAATCACCTATCTAGAGAATATTCATTTGCTTCTTTTAATCTATCAATGCTGTCCCATATATATACGGGGAACGGTTGCTGATCCCAACCGTTGGTGATGTACATTCGATACACTCAAGCGAAATGAGTGGTCGGTCATGTGTGGCTGAGTTGCAAGATGTTCTTGTTGAACTCCAGTGTATCGTTCCTAGAGTACACTGATCGGAAGGTGGTTCCGTACCTTGTCATAGTTGGAAATTCATTACCCAATACGTGCTTGCGATTTTGATTGTATACTATATATGTAGAACGTGAGATGAAAGCGTTTCTGCTAGTTGATATCTATTTGTACATAGACATTATTATAATATCAAAAGGTTTTTGATATAAAGATATTTTGGATTCTCATAAGGGAAAAACCCGTTCCGTTCTGCGGCGTGGTCTTATGAGATATCGTTGACTTGTTCATATACCTGTTTAAACTGTTTTACTCATACCAGTCCCATGACTGACCCGGAGTTTATTTTGTTTTGTTTCCCTAAACTCTTGGGTGCCTAAATTTGTACGGGCAGTCAAGTAGTCGGGATTTTACAGATACACTTGGAGAGCTTGGAGCAGGAGGCTTCAGGATTCTATAGCTATTATTATTTCCGCTGTTGTTGTAAGTGTTGTACTCTGATAAGTGCTATTGTATATATAACTGTTTGTATTTCAAAAGTTATGTTATATTTTATTCGTTCCGCTGTGAGATTCGTGTTTACTCTGATGATGATGTTCTTCTTCTTCTTCTTCTATTCAAATAGTTCTACCTTATCTTTCCTCACCCTCTATCTTCTTTCTATTAGTTTCTTGAATTTCCAGTGCAATTTGTTGTTGGACTTGTGTTATTTAGTCAGCTCAAATTGGACCTGATTTTCGGGTCACTACAATTGGTATCAGAGCATAGGTTTAGTTATTACCTTGGCTCTGTGAGTGTAATTCAGTAGAGATGGGATTAGTAATATCCTAGACTGAATTTGAGTGTATATATACGAGTGCGTATTAGTTAGTTAATATAAAGTTTTATATTGTGGAGACTCATTGGTTGAGTGGCTTATGGATTCTGGACGATCAGTTTGATCCACTGTATCGGGAAGAGTTTTATAAACACTTGAATACGATGAACCGACATGGTATGTTTTGAAAAGAGGGTAAATGGAATAATTTTACCCGAATATATTTGGTATAGTATATTGGTTGTGTTGGTTGTTATTATAATCGAGTAAGATTATAAAAAGGTGAAATAGTTATAAATAACTAATCAGAATTCATATAAGGAAAATATACGAAGTAAGATGAAGTAAATCTGAATTTAAATCAGATTGGAATTAAAATAAGGAAATTTTAAGTCCCTGGGAGATTTTGAAAACGTTTTTCAAACTAAAAGTGATATAGTATTGAACTCACTTCGATAGCTGGAAAATAGATTCTGATGATGAATCGCGACATCATCAGTGTTCATTTTCGAGTTCTAAGTGACGGATTACTACCAAAGGTTTTGTTTTGAATTGTTTTGAGAAAACAAGTGGTTTAGAAATTCAAAGGTTTTGAATTGGCATTATGATTTCAAATTGATTTGAAATTTTACCCAGGAATTTAAGTTCTGGAATTAAAATTTAACTAATAAAGTTAAATAGATTGAGATGGTATAAGTGGTAAAAATAAATTAAAATTTAACTTGAACTGAGTTAGATAGAATTGAATTGGATTAGAGAATAATCTGTTATGGAACCAAATTGATAAGTCAATAATTTGGAATTCGATATTGGGGGTTCGAATGAAATTCGATTTGGATTTGAGGATATGAGCTGATTGGAATTTGATTGAGATAACACTGTTATATGCTGAGTTGACAGCATATGGAAGTGATAGAGTTGATATGCCCGACAAAAAGGTACCAGTTTATATTATATATGGATTTGAGATTCTGATGAGCCGAATTGGCAAGCCGCTTGGCTGTTTGATTTTCTTTTGGGTTGAAGATGGCCCAGAGAGGCGAGTTGGAGTTTTACCGATAGGGCCGTACAAAGGAGGGTATGGCGAAATTTTTCGAAAAGTTAAGGTGTTAGATAATTTTCAGGATTTTTGAAAATTTAGTTAGTCGGAATAAATTAATATTTTAGTCAATATTAATTGGTTTAGCTGAAACTGAAGTTAAGGGGTAAACCGATAAATATTTACCCAGTAGATAGGGTCTTCCCCTACCTTAGCAATTTCGAGGACGAAATTATTTTAAGGGGGAAAGAATGTAATGACCTGCATTTTTAGCAGTTGAATAATTAATTTATTTAATTATTTAAATATTTTTTTGGCGATATCGATAACCTGAATTAAATATAAATGAATATTTAATTAATAATTATAATATAATAATATATTATAATGTCGAAATAATCAAAAATAGCTGAATTCACAATACAGTGTGAATTGAATTATATATAAGGTATAATTCAGTTTGGAATTGAATTTGAATAACGAATATATTATATAAACGACCGTTTGGACGTAGAATTTTAATATAATTATAAACGAGCTCGAAATGGCGCTGTAGTTCGCTATTTGGCGATTTGAACTTCAACTGAATGTACAGAATTCATTTTAAGCCGGATTTCTGTGAAACAAGAAACGTGTAGAGCTGGTGGAGTATATCTTTCTAGTGGAAGAGAAAAATCAGGATTTCGTCGTGTAGATTTTGAGATATGTCCAAATCAAATTTTAAAATAGTCGCTATAGAATCGTTTATCGACCGTATCGGATTATTCGATATAACTAGAGATCTTGTTTGAATTTAGAAAAGGTCCTTTTGGGAAATAGTGATAATTTAATTTTTAGAATTTTACTGTAATTTTTAATTAATTTAATAAGCAACTTTTTATTTGGGGTATTATGCACCCTGTAATCAACATTTTGAGGTTTCACAATATGAGTCCATCTACCGGTATTATTACATTTTTGGGACCAGAGCACGTCACTCATTTCAATGGTATTTTTATTTCTGTCCATAACAGTCCCTACGTGAACAGAATATTTCATAGTGGGGTACGCTATGTTTTTAACTTAAAACAAACTAAACTGAATGGTTAGCTGGTCAAACGGACTCAGAATTCAACGAAACAAGTTCCATACGAAACCTTAGGAAGAGGTCTAGTGAAACGTCGAGGTCTCATATTTTTAGGATTTTTTCTGTAATTTTAAGGAATTATTGCTCGGTGTTTTTCATCGATATTTTCTAAAGGATTTTCGCAAACGGTGTCGGAATTCGACGAAACCTGTCCCATTGGATCCGAAATGTGTTTTTATGCTAGGATTAGCTTTGTTTGTCAAAAAATGAAAATCATACGAATATAAAATGGATCGAAATGAAAAGGGAATATTCCGAGGAATATTCCCTGTCCATAAAACATACTATAAATAAACCATACGCTAAGCCTTAGAACCTAATTCCATCGCAACAGAAATGCGCCGCCACCAACAAAATTCCTCAAACCAAATCGTGAGCAAGAATAATCAAAAAGAAATACAAAGCAAAATCTAAAAATCCTCAAACAAAATCCTATGAACTCGCAGCTCCATCCTTTTCGCATTGATATATATTAGCAAGGGTTCGGTGCCTTCTTTTTGTTCGTTGGTTTTGTATCAGAGAGTTAGGGTTTGGCCCTTCAAGAAATAAAAGGGTCAATGGTAGATTGTGAGTTCAGTTCTGCGTTCGGGAGGTGATTGCGAGTTCGTACAGGGAGTTTTGAGGTGTGCGATGGCTTTTGAAGTCGAAGTCTGTACTGTATGCGTGAAGACTGAAAATCGCGACAGTCTAGGCTAGGCGCGAGTTGAAAAAGGGCGATACTGGGAAGAAGGGGTTGAGAAGATGAAGAGAACGGTGGTGGTTGCGCCCTCCATTGGTGGTCGAGGTGTACGGTGAAGGCGGTCAAAGTATGGTCAAAGGGGGTTTGGGTTAATACAGAGAGGAGCGGATGTATGTTGGGGAAGAAGACCAAAATCTGCGGCCGAGTTTTTATTGAAGGAAGATGGGCCAGAAAATATTGGGTACAAGCCCATTTAGTTAAATTAATTAATTTTGTTTAATTTAATTTGTATACGAACTGGTATTCACGATATCTTAGTCATACGGTATCAGATTGACGAACCGTAAGTTGCGTTGGGATCGTATGGACGGGAGCAACACAATGAGACTAACCGGGAGTGAATCCGAGCTCGTTACAATTTATGGTGAAATAAATTGTACGACTGAATCAAATAACGCAAGCCGTTATTTAACGGCTAACGCGCAAATGTGAGTAAAACTCACCAACTCTGAACAGTTATATTTTTATAATGTATTTTTAGAACTGTTAATCATCTGTTGATTTCTGTGTGTTGGTTGATTGATTGAACTGCTAGTCAGTTAGTGAAAAATATATATATATATATATATATATATATATATAACTATATATATATATAAACCGTTAAATATTCAGATATTTATTCTGTTATCAGAATAATTCATATCGAACTGAAAGTGATGATAATCATGTTGTGTAACATCTGTGGATGCAGGGAGACAGGTTGGAGGAATCCGACTGGGTTCCTCAACAGTTATTTTATTGTTTTTCATATATTGTTATATGATGTGATATAAAATCTGTGGGCGATTATATGTGCTTGGACGATATTGAACATCATGATTTGATATGATTGAATATATAACATGCCGGAATGTTGATAAGGGAATTTTCAAAGTGATATTGAAAATAAAATATTTATAAAATGGGATATTTATAAATAAGAAATATTTATAAAGTGGAATATTTATAAATAAGGAATATTTATAAATTGGGATATTTATAAATAGGAGATATTCAAAAAGGAAATAAATTCAAAACATTTCTTTTTGAATGGAAAGGCCTGTGTGGCGAGTTTGGGGATTTTCCCGATGCTCCCGATACAAAGGAGGTTATGGCGAATTTTCCCGGAAATTTAAGGAGTTAAAATATTTCAAGAATAAATTTGAAAAGGAAATATTTGTAAACCATTTACAAATAGATTTGGAAAGGGAACATTATAAAAAAAGAAATCATTTTTAAAGTGTAGAACCGTTATTTAAAAGTAAATCTTTTCAAATAAATAAAATGTTGTTAAATAGGAAATCTTTATAAAGTGAATAAAGTAAATCGAATATAGACATTCGAAAGGAGAAATCGAATATAGACATTCGAAAGGAGAAATCGAATATGGTATTCGAAGTTAGTTAATCGAATATAGACATTCGAAAGGAGTTAATCGAATATAGGCATTCGAAAAGAGTTAATCGAATATGGCATTCGAAGTTAGTTAATCGAATATAGACATTCGAAAGGAGTTAATCAAATATGGCATTCGAAGTTAGTTAATCGAATATAGACATTCGAAAGGAGTTAATCGAATATGGTATTCGAAAGTTAGTTAATCGAATATGTTATTCGAAAGGGTTTAGTCAAGTCGAGTTAGTCAAATAGTGTTAATCAGTTAGAGTTAACCAGTTGGAGTTAATTAGTTGGAGTTAATCGATTAGAGTTAAAACGAACTAGAGTTAATCAAATATAGTTATTTGAGACAGAGTTAGTCAAACATAGTATTCAGGGTAAGTTGCCATCTTGTACGACTGCTAGCGTAATTCGCAGGGCTGTAAATAGCCTACGGCGGTCGGATGTTTCCTGAGGGAATCAGGCGTAACCATTGTGATCGTTGCGATCGAGAGTCAAGCGAATGGAGTTAATCAAATATTAGTTATTCGATAGGAGTTAAGATAATCGAGTTAAGATAATCGAGTTAAGATAATCGAGTTAAGTTATCGAGTTAAGATAATCGAGTTAAGTTATCGAGTTAAGATAATCGAGTTAAGATAATCGAGTTAAGTTATCGAGTTAAGATAATCGAGTTAAGTTATCGAGTTAAGATAATCGAGTTAAGTTATCGAGTTAAGATAATCGAGTTAAGTTATCAAGTTAAGATAATGGAGTTAAAATAATCGAGTTAAGTTATCGAGTTAAGATAATGGAGTTAAGATAATCGAGTTAAGTTATCGAGTTGAGTTAATTAAGTTAAGTTAGTCAAGATGAGTTAATCCTAAGGAGTTAATCGAATATTAGTTATTCGAATGGAGTAAATAGAGTTATCGAATACTAGTTATTCGAACGGAATTAAATAGAGTTAGTCGAATATAGTTTATTCGAATAGAGTTAAAAGGAAGGAGTTATCGATTATAGTTATCGATTATAGTTTAATCGAAAGGAGTTATCGATTATAGTTTAATCGAAAGGAGCTATCGATATGTTAATCGAAGGAGATTATCGAATATAGCGTATTCGAAAGAAAGAGATCGAATATAGTTTATTCGAAAGAAAGAGATTTCGAATATAAGTTATTCGAAGAGAGATAATCGAATATAGGTTATTCGAAGAAGAGTTAATCAAATAGAGATTTACTCGAAAGAGAATTATACGTCGAATTCAATTATATCGAATTCGGGAAAGTAATATTTACTTTCCGGTTTTTAAATAAAGAGTATCCACTAATAAATTAGGGTTAGGTAATTATTCAAATTAAAGAATAAAGGTTATAATTGAAGTTAGATATTGCGAAGGTAGGGATTATAACGTTATCATTATAATCAATGTTTTCAAATAAGAAGTGGATTCGTTAATTGAATTCGAGAGTTACGTAAAGAAGTTGTTAAAGGTTTAAAAGATAAACTGTTACTATTTCGAAGTTATAACGTTGTTCAGTTAAGGTCTGAGAGGTAATTATACCCCAACTTGATTGACTTCCTTCTTAACTAAGGAATGGTAAGGTTAATAGTGAATGATGGTTAAGTAAATTTAATAAATGGTTTGGGTTGGCAAAGCGATGTTTATTTAAACATCAGTTTAAATCCAACGAAGGAACTTTGGAAATGTTTTCCAAATAAGAAATCAGAAATGTTTTCTAATACAGGAAACAGGAAATGGAAATGTTTTCCATTGTTAATAAAGTATATTTTCTAAAATTAGAAAATAAGGAAGGTTGAATATATGGAAACAGGAGATAAGTAATTAATGAACTTAAGTGATAAATGTTGGATGATGATTGATTGATATTATTTCCATCTGGAAATAATATCGTTGTTTGCACACGAGTTTTTCTTTGATAGTTAACTCACCGACTATCGAAGTTTTTGACCATTTTAACGTTGTTAATATGGAGAGACCGGTTGGATTATTATCCGAAGAACCACTCTGTATTGGCATAGGCGTTGCGAATCATATATGCCAAAGATAATTGAAGACGGAGAAAAATGCAAGGGTTATTGTATAAGTCTTAGATAACAGTGCCTAAGATGGATATACTGAATAGTACCTTCGGTTCATCCTGTTCCTAGATGACTTGTATGGATGAATGTCTGACAGTGTATTTCCAGAAAGGTCACGTACATTGATTTCTTCAACCGTACCAAGAGTGGAAGCGGAGAAGGGCACTTCTTTAGCTAACACGTAATGTACTGTTGTAGACGTCAATTAGTGATTTTCGATGGATCTGACAATGTGGCATTCGAAGTGAATCTGATGTGATGATAAAGCGTAGCTTCTAGCCTCATCAACCGGTAAATGACAGAAATCGGGCAGGCAGCATGGCTAAGTCGGTCTCACCGAAGTAGGGTGTATAATCACCTATCTAGAGAATATTCATTTGCTTCTTTTAATCTATCAATGCTGTCCCATATATATACGGGGAACGGTTGCTGATCCCAACCGTTGGTGATGTACATTCGATACACTCAAGCGAAATGAGTGGTCGGTTATGTGTGGCTGAGTTGCAAGATGTTCTTGTTGAACTCCAGTGTATCGTTCCTAGAGTACACTGATCGGAAGGTGGTTCCGTACCTTGTCATAGTTGGAAATTCATTACCCAATACGTGCTTGCGATTTTGATTGTATACTATATATGTAGAACGTGAGATGAAAGCGTTTCTGCTAGTTGATATCTATTTGTACATAGACATTATTATAATATCAAAAGGTTTTTGATATAAAGATATTTTGGATTCTCATAAGGGAAAAACCCGTTCCGTTCTGCGGCGTGGTCTTATGAGATATCGTTGACTTGTTCATATACCTGTTTAAACTATTTTACTCATACCAGTCCCATGACTGACCCGGAGTTTATTTTGTTTTGTTTCCCTAAACTCTTGGGTGCCTAAATTTGTACGGGCAGTCAAGCAGTCGGGATTTTACAGATACACTTGGAGAGCTTGGAGCAGGAGGCTTCAGGATTCTATAGCTATTATTATTTCCGTTGTTGTTGTAAGTGTTGTACTCTGATAAGTGCTATTGTATATATAACTGTTTGTATTTCAAAAGTTATGTTATATTTTATTCGTTCCGCTATGAGATTCGTGTTTACTCTGATGATGATGTTCTTCTTCTTCTTCTTCTATTCAAATAGTTCTACCTTATCTTTCCTTACCCTCTATCTTCTTTCTATTAGTTTCTTGAATTTCCAATGCAATTTGTGGTTGGACTTGTGTTATTTAGTCAGCTCAAATTGGACCGGATTTTCGGGTCACTACAGAGTTAATCAATTAAGTTATTCGAATTAGTTATTCGAAGGAGTAAATCAAATTTAGTTAATCGATTAGAGTTGAGTTAACCGATTTGGGTTAAGTTAAGTTATCGAGTTAAGTAATCGAGTTAAGATTTATCGAGTTAAGATTTATCGAGTTAAGTAATCAAGTTAAGAAATCGAGTTGAGATAATCGAGTTAAGAAAATCAAGTTGAGTTAATCGAATAAGTTATTCGATAAGAGTAAATCCATTTAAGTTAAATCGGATGTTAGTTATTCGATAAGAATTGACACATTTAAGAAAATTGAATATTTGTTATTCGATAAGAGTTAATGAAATAGAGCCAACCAAGAAGAGTTATTCGAATATTAGTTATTCGACAGGAGTTAATTGAAATAGAGTTTATCGAATATAAGTTATTAAAAAGGGAGAGTTAATCGAATAGAGATTACTCGAAAGAGAGTTATACGTCGAATTCGATTATAGCGAATTCGGGAAAGTACTATTTACTTTCCAGGGTTTAAATCAAGATTTAGTTATTGATTTAGAAATTAGGTGTCTGTTAAATTATTCGAGTTAGGAGATAAAGTTATAATATAGGTTAGACATTGCAGAAGTAGGAATTATAACGTTATAGTTATAATCAAACGTTTTCATATAAGAAGTAGATTCGTAACCTGAATCCGAGAATTTGCGTAAACAGAGGATTGGAAAAAGTGAGTGATGAGCTTCATCTATTTCACAGTAAAGGACGTTGTTCAATTAAGGTTTGAGAGGTAATTATACCCCAACTTGATTGACTTCAGAATTGACAAAGGAATAGTTGTGGTTCGATCTAAAAGGTTGATTTGGAATAGA
Organism: Allium sativum; assembly: GCA_030737875.1. Classification (NCBI taxonomy): domain Eukaryota; kingdom Viridiplantae; phylum Streptophyta; class Magnoliopsida; order Asparagales; family Amaryllidaceae; genus Allium; species Allium sativum. The sequence continues at coordinate 411,330,068 of CM060913.1, read as the reverse complement.
GTTAAGGAATAAGCGATAAATGGATTAAGCGAAACGATGTTTTATACAACGTTCATTGGAAATCCGTAAATGAGATTTGGAAACGTTTTCCAAATATAGTCAGATATGTTTTCTAAACATAGAAAATGAAATGTTTTAATGATAGGAATTAAGAAATAGAGTTAAGCAAATTTAGAAACTGACTGGAGATTAGTTAAGTTGAACAGTTTCCTAAGTGACGATCTAATGTTAGTTTCGACCTTCGGGATTTGTACTTAGGAGTTGTTCTCTTAGTGGTTTACCGTTAGGGACTGATAGTGGTGAAATAATAGTGATGCGTAAATAAGCTTTGGAAATGTTTTCCAATGATTAATAACATATATTTTCTAAATACATGAAATAAGGAAATATGAACATATATATGTATATGATGATCGATCGATCGAATTTCCATTTGGAAATAAGATCGTTGTTTGTACACCGACATGTTTTCATTTGATAGTTGAATCACAGACTATCAAAGTTTTGACCATATTTACGTTGTAAATATGGAGAGACCGGTTGGATTATTATCCGAAGAACCACTCCGTATTAGCATAAGCGTTGCGAATCAAGTACGCTGAAGATAATTGAAGACGGAGTGAAGTGCAAGGGCTATTGTGAAAAGCCTAGGTAGGATGGATTCACTGAATAGTGCCTTCGGTTTATTTAGTCCCAGGACAACGTATATGGACGAGTGTCTGACAAAGTATTCTTAACGAATCATATATGTTGATCTCTTTAAACGTATTACGTTGGTGGCGGAGAAATTCGTTTCTCTTAGCTTTTATACCCGTGATGCCTTGAGAAATCGATAATGATTTGGCGGGTATGACGATGTGGCATTCAAAGTAATTGAAGAAATAATATGTCAAAGTGATAAACGTGACCTCAAAACCTCACTACCGGGAAATAACAGAAGTTGGGCTAGGCAGCATGGCTAGTTGGGCCATACCCAAGCAGGGTGTATTATCACCATCTAGAGAATATTCAATTGTACTTCTTTATAATCTATTTCAATGCTGTCCCTTATCGGGAAGGATGGTTGCTGATCCCAACCATCGGTGATAATATATTCGTTACACTCAAGCTAAATGAGTGAACGGTCATGTGTGGCCGGGTTGCAAGACGTTCTTGTTGAACCCTAGTGTATCTCCTCTAGAGTACACTGATCGGAAGGTGCTCCCATACCTTGTCTGTTGGAATCCAATCTCCAATAAGCGCTCACGGTTTTATTTGTATACTATGTATGTGGAACGTGAGATGCAAGCGTTCTACTAGATTGATATCTATTTGTATTTAGACATTATTATAATATCAGAAAGATATCCTTTATTTAACCAAGTGTTGGAGTTTTATTCACACCAGTCCCATGACTGACCCGGAGTTTATTTTGTTTGTTTTCCCTAAACTCTTGGGTGCCTAAATTTGTACGGGCAGTCAAGTAGTCGGGATTTTACAGATACACTTGGAGAGCTTGGAGCAGGAGACTTCAGGATTATAGCTATTATTATTCCGCTGTGTTGTTAAGTGTTGTACTTTGAAATGGTATGTATATATGAGTACTGATTTGTATTTCAAAGTTATGTTATATTTTATTCGTTCCGCTGTGAGATTCGTGTTTACTCTGATTATGTAAGTTCTTCTTCTTCTATTCTATTAGTTCTATCTTTTCTTCCTCACCCTCTACTTTCTTTCACTAACGTCTCGGAATCTTCGACTCTCGAGGAGTCGAAAATTTCCAGCCGTTACATCAATGAAGCCTTGAAACAGCATTATCGGATTCAAAGTTTGTACGACTTTGATCCGACCAAGAACACTCTGAGATTTGATTACTGATGATGCAATTTAGATTATAGAATTGAAGAGCAAGAAGAAGACAACAATTCTGCAACACTTTCAGAATTGAAACACTATAAAAGCGTTTCTGACAGAACTATTTTGCAACAGTACAATGGCGTTGCAGAATATCTTAGTGAGAAGAAGATTGGAAATTGATTGATTTCAAATGATTTTGCGTAGTTGTTTATATAGGTGATGAGAAGAGGCATCCAGTAGCTAAGCGTTGCAATTGTTTAATTGCAACAGTCACTTCTGTTCGATATTGAACATATGCATCCGTACAGTTTTGCAACACTTCTGAAGCGTCGCATCCGTTGGCTTGAAACCAGTCGACCGCCCAAAGTGTCACCGGTCAACCGTTTTCAAACAGAGATAAAAACGGTTGATTGGTTGAGTTTTGGCCTGTCGACTGATTTGTTTCCGCAGCCTAATGGATCATGAGACCCCAAGAGCCCCAAGGCCCAAGGCCCATGTTTTGACATTTTAAATATTATTATCTATGACAAGCTCATGCTTAAGGCCCATTGCCTTATCTCTCCTTCTCTTCTTTCTTTTGATATCATGTATCAAGCTTTTACCTATATAGAGACAAACTCCTTTGTATTCTACAATGTGGGACTAATCCCAACACCTTATCTTCTTCCATTCTTGCTTCCCTCTTCAAAAACAAACCCATATCCCAAAATAATATTGAAAATTTACAACAATCTCCCCCAATTTTCAAAATAAAGTAAAGTGGATGGCTGAATCACTAGTGTGACTTCCTACATACCCAAGTGGGATCAAGCCAATGTAGTTCTAAGATCAAGATTTGCACCATCGTGGAAACAACACATAAATAAAAGTATCTTTTGGATTTGAACTTTTACTTAGTGTAAACTATTCAAAGTTCTATCGAGATTCAATGGTGAACGAATCTTGAACCAAGTATCCCTTAATGATAAAACCGGAACAATCACACATATTGTATTCCTTAGTTAGAGTGTTCTGTATTGCGCAGCACGTTAATGGCCATGTGCTTAAATCTTGGTTCATGAGTCTACTTAGAAAGCGGTCTTACTTTCCTAGGAAACGACCTGATTTCCATACTCATATAGGTAAGTCACTTAAGGTGTTTCTGCGAGACACCTTTTAGGGTTTCTAGACTTATTAAGGATATTTATCCATCCTTTGTTCATGCAGAATCCAACACTAAACATTATGGGATTATTCATTAAGTGTTCCATAATCATTTCCTTAACTTGTTCGTACCCATTGAACTTTGTCTATCCTTTTCAAGACATAAGTTGGGTTTCTGTTAAGGATGATCAATCTTCATTCACAGACCTTAGTCCCATTTCTTTTGACTTTATAGAAACTATAGCCTTTGGAAGACTCTTCGTAAGTGGGTTAGCCAAGTTTTTCTTTGTTTCTATGTAGTCAACAGTTATAACTCCACTTTTGAGTAACTGTCTAACCATGTGATGTCTTAGACTTACATGTCTAGACTTTCCATTATATGTTTTATTAGAAACATTATATATCGTTGCTTGATTATCACAGTTAATCAAGACTGCTGGAGATGGCTTCTTCCATAATGGGATTTCTACTAACAAATTTCTAAGCCATTCTGCTTCTTTACATGCGTCTGCTAATGCAATCAATTCTGACAACATAGTTGAATCAGATATACAGGTCTGCTTCTTGGAAGCCCAAGTCACAGCAGCGCCCCCTAATGTTAATATCCATCCAGTCGTAGACTTGGATTTCGATTCTACATTATTCCAGGTTGCATCACTATATCCCTCAATTACAGCAGGATATCCTTTATAAGATAAACCATAGTTTATGGTTCCCTTTAAATAAGCTAAAACTCTGGAAAAAGCTTTCCAGTGTTCAAAACCTGGATTACTCGTAAATCGACACAATACACTTATAGCATGTGCGATATCTGGTCTAGTGCAATGCATAGCATACATAAGACTCCCAATAATACTGGAATATTCCAATTGAGAAATGGTACATCTGGTGTTCTTTTCTAACTTTATACTTGGATCTAAAGGAGTTAGTGCTGGTTTGAAATTATAATGATTATACTTCTTTAGGAACTTCTTAATGTAATGAGATTGAGTTAGTAATAACTCCCTTGTTTTTCTAATGATTTTAATTCCTAAAATTACATCAGCCTCTCCCAGATCTTTCATATCAAATTTAGAAGATAGAAACTTCTTAGTCTCATTTATACAGGATATGTTGGAACCAAATATCAGCATGTCATCAACATATAAACATATTATAACATAACCGTTGTTATCCGATTTGCTATAGATACATTTATCTGCATCATTAACAATGAATCCAAATGACAGTGCAACTTTATCAAACTTCTCATGCCATTGCATGGGAGCTTGCTTCAGCCCATAAAGAGATTTAACTAATTTACAAACTTTCTTTTCTTGGCCTGGGGTTGTTAAACCTTCGGGTTGTTCCATGTATATCTCTTCTTCTAAATCTCCATTTAGAAAAGCTGTCTTTACATCCATTTTATGTATGACCAAGTTATGAATTGATGCAAGTGCTATTAAACAGCATATCGAAAATATGCGAGCCACTGGAGCATATGTATCAAAATAATCTACTCCTTGTCTTTTTTTATATCCCTTAGCAACTAATCTGGCTTTGAACTTATCAATGGATCCATTTGTATTCAACTTTTTCTTGAATATCCATTTACATCCTATATGTTTAGCACCAGGAGGTAAATCGCTTAATACCCAAGTTTGGTTTAACATTATGGAATTCATTTCATCATTGATAGCTTCTTTCCAGAAATTAGAATCTCTAGAACTCATAGCCTCAGAATAAGTTTTGGGATCATCATCGACGTTCATTACATATCTTGTTACATTAAGGACTTCGTCCTTATTGCCTTCTATGAGATATGTTATGAAGTCAGGACCGTAGTCCTTCTCTATTCTCGCTCTTTTACTTCTCCTGTGTTCAGTACTATTATTTGGTGCTGACACTTCCTTGCTGTTATGAGCAGGAGCATATTCATCATCATTTATATTATCAGCCTCAGTTGGTTCTGGACTAGATGATCTTAATGGATTCTCAACAATTTGATTTTCAAAAAATTCTACATCTACAGATTTTATTGACTTCTAAGGTATCAAGAATCATAAATCTATAAGTTACACTATTAAGAGAATACCCAATGAAAACACATTTAAAAGCTTTATTACCTAACTTTGGTCGTTTAGGGTCTGGTTTTCTAACATAAGCTAAGCAACCCCAAACTTTGAGTCTAGTAAGATTAGGTTTTCTATTAAACCATAATTCATAAGGAGAAATATTATTCTTCTTAAGTGGTACTCTATTTAAAATGTAACATGCAGATAATATAGCATCTTCCCATAAGTTATAAGGTAAATTAGAACTTATGATCATGGCGTTAACCATTTCTACTAAAGTTCTATTTTTCCTTTCAGCAACACCATTTTGTTGTGGTGTATAAGGGGCAGTACATTGGTGAATAATACCATTTTGTTTGCAAAACAAAGTAAACTCATTTGAAAAATATTCACCACCACGATCTGAATGTAACACTTTAATTTTGATTCCTAATTGTGTTTCGACTTCTGCTTTGTAAATTTTGAATTTATCAAAGGCTTCATCTTTAGATTTCATTAGATATACATAAGCATATCTAGAACAATCATCAATAAATGTTATATAGTATTGGTTACCACCATAGGTGATATGACTTTTCAATTCACCCACATCACTATATACCAAATCAAGAAAACCAGTTTTCCTTTCAACAGATTTAAAGGATTTTCGATGTATTTTTGCTTGAACACATATTTCACATTTAGAAATGGATTCGAAATCACAATCAGAAATTAATCCTAATTTATGCATATTTCTAAGTGACTTATAATTAACATGTCCTAATCTACCATGCCATAAATTAACAGAGTCAACAATATAAGCAGAAGATTTCTTTATTAGATTCAACTTAATCATGTCGTTACAAGAATATCCCTGTCCAATAAATTTGCTGTTCTTGGACAACACTAATTTATCAGACTCATACACCCTTGAATCCTCCATTGTTAAGAAGGTATCCAGAAATCAAATTCTTACACATATCACGTACATAAAATACATTGAATAAAGTAAGAACTTTCCCAGAGGTGAATGTCAATTCAATAGTGCCTTTTCCCATAACTTTGCTTGCGACTTTGTTTGCGCCAGTTATTCCGCTGGATTCTCCATTATTCTCATCGTAAGTCTTGAACAGATTATGGTCTTTGCAAATATGAATAGTCGCTCCAGTATCGAGCCACCAATCATTGTCAATTCCACCAACGGAGTTCGCCTCTTGTACGACAGCCACAAGCTTTTCTTCGACCATATTCACTTTTTGTTGTTTCTTCCGAAGACGACAGTCTCGGGCATAGTGGCCGGGTTTGTGACAATAGAAACAGTCACCCTTTTTTCTTATTCTTGGAATTAGTACCTTTCTTTTTGAACTGTGTCTCATTCTTAGGCTTCAACTTATCGTTAATTTCAACATTATTAGCCTTAGATTGAGACCCAGTTTGCGGATTATCATCTAGTTCGCGTTTACGAGAATCCTCTTCAATACGAAGATGACACTGTAAACCGTCTAAATCATAATCTGTTTCCGCTTGCTTTAATTTTTTCTTATAATCATTCCAAAAATTCGGGAGTCTCGAAATAATAACTCCAACAACAAATGATTCAGGGAGATCAATACCGGCATCCTTAAGTTGATTTACTAACAGTAGTATTTCACTTACTTGTCCAATTATGGACTTGTTAGTGACCATTTTGAAATCCATAAATTTGCATATAAGAAATTTCTTATTACTCTCCTCAGAGATGCGATATTTGCTTTCTAGCACAGTCCAAAGTGCCTTCGCGGTGTCTATGGTCCTATGAGCATTGTATATCGAAGTAGACAGTGCATTCAGAATGTGGCCTTTGCATAGAAAATCTTCCTCTTTGCGCTTTGCCCTGTTAGCTTTTAGTTCCGCACTATCCTTATCGGTTTCCTCCGGTATTTTCTCCAATCCATCTTCGAGAATATGAACTAATTTGACCGTGATCAGAAAGAATTTCATAGTCTCTTGCCAACGAGTGAAATTCTCTCCATCAAATCGCCAACCTCCCATGGTTGAAATATTATCTGAAAATTTGTTGGGGAATTTTGTGGTTTGAGACATTAATGGAGGAGAATAAAAGCCATACTTCTGACTTTAAGGATTTGTATAGCAAATTCTTTCAGACAATAGTTCAACCCACCTGGTACAAACGGGTTAACGAACTATTGACCTCAGGATTCAATGAAGCCTTGAAACAACGTTATCGGATTCAAAGTATGTATGACTTTGATCCTACCAAGAACACTCTGAGATTTGATTGCTGATGATGCAATTTAGATTATAGAATTAAAGAGCAAGAAGAAGACAGCAATTTTGCAACACTTTCAGAATTGAAACACTATAAAAGCGTTTTTGACAGAACTGTTTTGCAACAGTACAATGGCGCTGCAGAATATCTTAGTTAGAAGAAGATCGGAAATTGATTGATTTCAAATGATTTTGCGCAGTTGTTTATATAGGTGATGAGAAGAGGCATCCAATAGCCAAGCGTTGCAATTATTTAATTGCAATAGTCACTTCTGTTCGATATTGAACATATGCATCCGTATAGTTTTGCAACACTTCTGAAGCGTCGCATCCCTTTGGCTTGAAACCAGTCGACCACCCAAAGTGTCACCGGTCGACCGTTTTCAAACAGAGAACAAAACGGTCGACTGGTTGAGTTTTGGCCTGTCGACTGATTTGTTTCCGCAGCCTAATGGATCACGAGACCCCAAGAGCCCCAAGGCCCATCTTTTGACATTTTAAATATTATTATCTATGCCAAGCTCATGCTTAAGGCCCATTGCCTTATCTCTCCTTCTCTTCTATCTTTTTATATCATGTATCAAGCTTTTACCTATATAGAGACAAACTCCTTTGTATTCTACAATGTGGGACTAATCCCAACACCTTATTTTCTTCCATTCTTGCTTCCCTCTTCAAAAACAAACCCATATCCCAAACTAATATTGAAAATTTACAATAATCTCCCCCAATTTTTAAAATAAATTAAAGTGGATGGCTGAATCACTAGTGTGACTTCCTACATACCCAAGTGGGATCAAAGCAATGTAGTCCAAAGATCAAGATTTGCATCATCGTGGAAACAACACATAAATAAAAGTATCTTTTGGATTTGAACTTTTACTTAGTGTAAACTATTCAAAGTTCTATCGAGATTCAATGGTGAACGAATCTTGAACCAAGTATCCCTTAATGATAAAACCGGAACAATCATATATTGTATTCCTTAGTTAGAGTGTTCTGTATTGCTCAGCACGTTAATGGCCATGTGCTTAAATCCTGGTTCATGAGTCTACTTAGAAAGCGGTCTTACTTTCCTAGGAAACGGCCTGATTTCCATACTCATATAGGTAAGTCACTTAAGGTGTTTCTGTGAGACACCTTTTAGGGTTTCTAGACTTATTAAGGATATTTATCCATCCTTTGTTCATGCAGAATCCAACACTAAACATTATGGGATTATTGATTTAGTGTTCCATAATCATTTCCTTAACTTGTTGGTACCCATTGAACTTTGTCTATCCTTTTCAAGACACAAGTTGGGTTTCTGTTAAGGATGATCAATCTTCATTCACAGACCTTAGTCCCATTTCTTTTGACTTTATAGAAACTATAGCCTTTGGAAGACTCTTCGTAAATGGGTCAGCCAAGTTTTTCTTTGTTTCTATGTAGTCAACAGTTATAACTCCACTTTTGAGTAATTGTCTCACCATGTGATGTCTTAGATTTACATGTCTAGACTTTCCATTATATGTTTTATTAGAAACATTATATATCGTTGCTTGATTATCACAGTTAATCAAGACTGCTGGAGATGGCTTCTTCCATAATGGGATTTCTACTAACAAATTTCTAAGCCATTCCGCTTCTTTACACGCGTCTGCTAATGCAATCAATTCTGACAACATAGTTGAATCGGATATACAGTTCTGCTTCTTGGAAGCCCAAGAAACAGCAGCGCCCCCTAATGTAAATATCCATCCAGTCGTAGACTTGGATTTCGATTCCACATTATTCCAGGTTGCATCACTATATCCCTCAATTACAGCAGGATATCCTTTATAAGATAAACCATAGTTTATGGTTCCCTTTAAATGAGCTAAAACTCTGGAAATAGCTTTCCAGTGTTAAAAACCTGGATTACTCGTAAATCGACACAATACACTTATAGCCTGTGCGATATCTGGTCTAGTGCAATGCATAGCATACGTAAGACTCCCAATAATACTGGAATATTCCAATTGAAAAATGGTACGTCCAGTGTTCTTTTCTAACTTTATACTTGAATTTAAAGGAGTTGGTGCTGGTTTGACATTATAATGATTATACTTCTTTAGGAACTTCTCAATGTAATGAGATTGAGTTAGTAATAACTCCCCCGTTTTTCTAATGATTTTAATTCCTAAAATTACATCAGCCTCTCCCAGATCTTTCATATCAAATTTAGAAGATAGAAACTTCTTAGTTTCATTTACACAGGATATGTTGGAACTAAATATCAGCATGTCATCAACATATAAACATATTATAACATAACCGTTGTTATCCAATTTGCTATAGATACATTTATCTGCATCATTAACAATGAATCCAAATGACAGTGCAACTTTATCAAACTTCTCATCCCATTGCATGGGAACTTGCTTCAACCCATAAAGAGATTTAACTAATTTACAAACTTTCTTTTCTTGGCCTGGGATTATGAAACCTTCGGGTTGTTCCATGTATATCTCTTCTTCTAAATCTCAATTTAGAAAGCTGTCTTTACATCCAGTTGATGTATGACCAAGTTATGAATTGATGCAAGTGCTATTAAATAGCATATCGAAGATATGCAAGCCACTCCAGCATATGTATCAAAATAATCTACTCCTTGTGTTTGTTTATATCCCTTAGCAACTAATCTGGCTTTGAACGTATCAATGGATCCATTTGTATTCAACTTTTTCTTGAATATCCATTTACATCCTATATGTTTAGCACCAGGAGGTAAATCGCTTAATACCCAAGTTTGGTTTAACATTATGGAATTCATTTCGTCATTCCTAGCTTCTTTCCAGAAATTAGAATCTCAGGAACTCATAGCCTCAGAATAAGTTTTGGGATCAACATCGACGTTCATTACATATCTTGTCACATTAAGGACTTCGTCCTTATTGCCTTCTACGAGATATGTTATGAAGTCAGGACCGTAGTCCTTCTCTATTCTCGCTCTTTTACTTCTCCTGTGTTCAGTACTATTATCTGGTACTGACACTTCCTTGCTGTTTTGAGCAGGAGCATATTCATCATTAGTTGTATTATTAGTATCAGTTGGTTCTGAACTAGATGATCTTAATGGATTCTCAACAGTTTGATTTTCAAAAAATTCTACGTCTACAGATTCTATGACTTCTAAGGTATCAAGAATCATAAATCTATAAGTTATACTATTAAGAGAATACCTAATGAAAACACATTTAAAAGCTCTATTACCTAACTTTGGTCGTTTAGGGTCTGGTTTTCTAACATAAGCTAAGCAACCCCAAACTTTGAGTCTAGTAAGATTAGGTTTTCTATTAAGCCATAATTCATAAGGAGAAATATTATTCTTCTTAAGTGGTACTCTATTTAAAATGTAACATGCAGATAATATAGCATCTCCCCATAAGTTATAAGGTAAATTAGAACTTATGATCATGGCGTTAACCGTTTATACTAAAGTTCTATTTTCCTTTCAGCAACACCATTTTGTTGTGGTGTATAAGGGGCAGTACATTGGTGAATAATACCATTTTGTTTGCAAAACAAATTAAACTCATTTGAAAAATATTCACCACCACGATCTGAATGTAACACTTTAATTTTGATTCCTAATTGTGTTTCGACTTCTGCTTTGTAAATATTGAATTTATCAAAGGCTTCATCTTTAGATTTCATTAGATATACATAAGCATATCTAGAACAATCATCAACAAATGTTATATAGTATTGGTTACCACCATAGGTGATATGACTTTTCAAGTCACCCACATCACTATATACCAAATCAAGCAAACCAGTTTTCCTTTCAACAGATTTAAAGGATTTTCGATGTATTTTTGCTTGAACACATATTTCACATTTAGAAATGGATTCAAAATCACAATCAAAAATTAATCCTAATTTATGCATATTTCTAAGTGACTTATAATTAACATGTCCTAATCTAACATGCCATAAATTAACAGAGTCAACAATATAAGAAGAAGATTTCTTCATTAGATTCAACTTAATCATGCCGTTGCAAGAATATCCCTGTCCAATAAATTTGTTGTTCTTGTACAACACTAATTTATCAGACTCATACACCATCTTGAATCCTCCTTTGTTAAGAAGGTATCCAGAAATCAAATTCTTACACATATCATGTACATAAAATACATTGACTAAAGTAAGAACTTTCCCAGAGGTGAATGTCAATTCAATAGTGCCTTTTCCCAGAACTTTGCTTGCAACTTTGTTTGCGCCAGTTACTTCGCTGGATTCTCCATTATTCTCATCGTAAGTCTTGAACAGATTACGGTCTTTGCAAATATGAATAGTCGCTCCAGTATCGAGCCACCAATTATTGTCAATGCCACTAACGGAGTTCGCCTCTTGTACAACAGCCACAAGCTTTTCTTCGACCATATTCACTTTTTGTTGTTTCTTCCAAAGACGACAGTCTCGGGCATAGTGGCCGGGTTTGTGACAATAGAAACAGTCACCTTTTTTTCTTATTCTTGGAATTAGTACCTTTCTTTTTGAACTATGTCTCATTCTTAGGCTTCAACTTATTGTTAATTTCAACATTATTAGCCTTAGATTGAGACTCAGTTTGTGGATTATCATCTAGTTCGCGTTTATGAGAATCCTCTTCAATACGAAGATGACGCTGTAAACCGTCTAAATCATAATCAGTTTCCGCATGCTTTAATTTATTCTTATAATCATTCCAAGAATTCAGGAGTCTCGAAATAATAACTCCAACAACAAATGATTCAGGGAGATCAATACAGGCATCCTTAAGTTGATTTACTAACAGCAGTATTTCACATACTTGTCCAATTATGGACTTGTTAGTGACCATTTTGAAATCCATAAAATTGCATATAAAAAATTTCTTATTACTTGCCTCAGAGATGCGATATTTGCTTTCTAGCGCAGTCCAGAGTGCCTTCGCGGTGTCTAAGATCCTATGAGCATTGTATATCGGAGTAGACAGTGCATTCAGAATGTGGTCTCTGCATAGAAAATCTTCCTCTTTGCGCTTTTCCCTTTTAGCTTTTAGTTCCGCACTATCCTTATCGGTTTCCTCCGGTATTTTATCCAATCCATCTTCGAGAATATGAAATAATTTGACCGCGATCAGAAAGAATTTCATAGTCTCTTGCCAACGAGTGAAATTTTCTCCATCAAATCGCTCTAACTTCGTCAAATGCTGATTCGTCACTTGCAACGCGCTCAAACCTTCCATGGTTGAAATATTGTCTGAAAATTTGTTATGGAATTTTGTGGTTTGAGATGTTAATGGAGGAGAATAAAAGCCGTACTTCTGACTTCAAGGATTTGTGTAGCAAATTCTTTCAGACAATAGTTCAACCCACCAGGTACAAACGGGTTAACGAACTATTGACCTCAGGATTCAATGAAGCCTTGAAACAGCGTTATCGGATTCAAAGTTTGTACGACTTTGATCCGACCAAGAACACTCTGAGATTTGATTACTGATGATGCGATTCAGATTATAGAATTGAAGAGAAAGAACAAGATAGCAATTCTGCAACACTTTCAGAATTGAAACACTATAAAAGCGTTTCTGACAGAAATGTTTTGTAACAGTACAATGGCGTTGCAGAATATCTTAGTGAGAAGAAGATCGGAAATCGATTGATTTCAAATGATTTTGCGCAGTTGTTTATATAGGTGATTGGAAGAGGCATCCAGTAGCCAAGCGTTGCAATTGTTTAATTGCAACAGTCACTTCTGTTCGATATTGAACATATGCATCCGTACAGTTTTGCAACACTTCTGAAGCGTCACATCCGTTTGTTTTGAAACCAGTCGACCGCCCAAAGTGTCACCGGTCGACCGTTTTGGCCTGTCGACTGATTTGTTTCCACAGCCTAATGGGTCACGAGACCCCAAGAGTTCCAAGGCCCAAGGCCCATCTTTTGACATTTTAAATATTATTATCTTTGCCAAGCTCATGCTTAAGCCCAATTGCCTTATCTCTCCTTCTCTTCTTTCTTTTGATATCTTGTATCAAGCTTTTACCTATATAGAGACAAACTCCTTTATATTCTACAATGTGGGACTAATCCCAACAACTTATCTTCTTCCATTCTTGCTTCCCTCTTCAAAAACAAACCCATATCCCAAACTAATATTGAAAATTTACAACAAGGGCTTCATCTCCTGTTTTAGCTGCTGAAGATGTGGAGTATGACTTCACCATATTATATAACCATTTGATTAAATGGAGATATACTCTTCAGATAACATTATCCACAAATCAATTACATTATAACAAGTACGTCGGGTTATAAACTGTCATTATATACCATACCAAGCTCGTTAGAAATTACCTTTTTGTCAGTCAAATAACATTTGTTCCCCACAAGAAGCTTCTTCACATTGTCACCTGCAATTGTTGAAAATTAGTTACATCATAAACAACTTGAAAAATAGATAAGTTAGAAAATACTTGCATAAATACTAACTTACGATTATGCCATCAGCACCACGATAGCAACTTCTTATGATTGTCCGAAAGCGCTCTTGACCATAAGAAATATGTAACTCCACCTTCAAAATTGTGCATTTATAAGCACTGTGCATCATGCTAATGCTTAAAAGAATACATGGCTAGACTTTGATAAACCAAACCCATTCTACATGTGTAAAGTCAGCAAAACAATAAAATGGGTTTCTTTTTCAGGGTACATCCGAACATAGACTGCAAACATAGGCTGCAGAATTTCATGCATTTGAGAGCACTATCTGAAAACATATATCAAACATCATTAATTTCCTTTAAAGCAATGAGATATGTTATTTGACATAATCAACCAATTTTACAAGTAGTTGTTCATTTTTTCTGAAAGCAGCATGCGTTGCTTTTGATACATAATATCCAATATAATGGCATAAATATCAAACAAAGTTAAAACTCAATATCTATATGCATGAAATAACATCCAGCATGCAGTTTTTTTTTATGCTGTGCAGTCTAAGTCTTGGAAGGATAATGGCATGAATGCGTCACATATTATAAATATCCAATATGATGCAGCAAGGAATTCTTAGATCAACATATTAATAAGGCATGATAGTGTATGAGATGTCAGTATTCATTCGGTTTTGATAAATAATATCCTGACAGTTTCACTTCCATGGAAAAGTGATAGGTTAATTTGTATAACCGTGCGCAGCAGTAGAGAATAAAGGAATAAACATTCCATCATACAGATCCAAAGTAAAAATAAAAGTAAAGGTTTCAAATTTGATAACCCAATTTGTAGTCGCATTATTTGACCATTCATGGTGATTGAAAGTCAATTATTCAACAAATCTTTAATATATAACTGACCATTACAAAAGAGTTATGCTGATGTACGATGGAATACCAAAGTCCATTGCAAAAGGATATAGATTTGCATGGAATAATAACTCTAAAAAACTTAGAGTAAAATTTCCATTTAATTATGGGCTTTCTCAGAACATCAAACTCAATCTTTGTTTGCTCGTACTAGTAACTTAACTCTAGTTATAGAACTTTTTGTTTTGAGAGAGTATCTTCGTTGCACTTTTTTTGATTTTATAACACCCCACCTCCGCCACTGTCACTCTTGCAAGCACACTAGCTTTGGAGGGGCGTTAAACGAGGTAAACATGCATGCAGATATCACAAGACAGAACATATAAGTAAAAGCAGAGTAAATAAAGCAGCGGGTAAAAACTAACATTTCAAAACCATAGTCAAGTTACATTAAAGTACTTGGTCATTATTTTCCCACAAAACAAAGTCTAGAAACATAAACTGAAAACTGGCAAAAGCATAAAGTAACTATCCCCAAAGTAGAATAAAGGCATAGCATGCTCAAGTCCAAACCGTACATGAGCTATCCAGGAAAGCAGCTAAAGATCCAAGCTAGGTACTAGTGTTCCCACCCTGTAAACCTGGGGGGGGGGCGAAAGAAAAGAGGCGAAAGAAAACGGGTCTGTCAAAAAGACTGGTAAGTCCTACCTACAATTAGTAGAAAAACTAATAAAGTTAACTGGACATGTAAAGCAGAGATGAAACATAGGATGATAACTGGCATGGTGAAAAGTTAACAAGATAGATCAAGTGTGGCATCACATATACAAGGTTAAGTTGCACCAAGTGTGTACTAGTATTCCAATCCATGTCAAGTATAAACAAGAAATGATCCCTTAGCCCAAAGTTGGCCCAACATCATGAGGTGACCTAAATCAAGGTCCAACTACTCGGTCTAGTCGATCGGTTCCCTATAAGCCTAACTCGTCGTGTATCGGTGTCATACGACTTAATCATGGAATGTAGTTAACTGTGCAAGGTCCACCCCAGGGTGTATCCAGCCCTAAGGTGTAAACCACAGACACAATTCAAGCACGCACAGTCTAAACCTACCGGTGCCCATGTTCAACTCCGGACTTAATGTGCACGACCATGGTCCGCCTGAACAACCGGTGCACCATTCAGCCGTCTCTTTTGGTCCCTTACAATCAGTCCAATAATCGTGCCCCACCCTAGCCTAGTCCAGGGTATCCAGATACTCCCAAGTGGGTTACTGCTGAAAAGGACCTCGTGACTAGGATTTCAAGAGGGTTAAATGTGGTTAACCCTATCCTAACCATGTATTGAGTTGGTCAAGTGTATCCAAGCAGTTTATGACTTAACCCTATCAATACATCGTGTTTAATTGGTTAAGTATCCAAGTAGCCCATGACTTAACCCTACCAACCCATCGTGTTTAATTGGTTAAGTATTCAAGTGGTCCATGACTTAACCCTATCATGTGGCATTAATTAATTTAATGCACCCAACCTCTCACATTAGACCTTGTTGTGGTTACTAATTAAGCCGGGCGGGTCCGGGTAGCTTTACACCACAACTTATTCTAACCTCGGGTTTCAAGTGTGACATGACCAACTACTCATATTGGGTCCTATTGCTTGTAGCCACTAGTTAAGCTGGTCGGTTCCGGGTAGATTTATGCTACAAACTCATCCCAACCTCGTGTTAGCCATTCTCATGTTTTCTAGAAGTCATGTCCAAGTTCATGTTCATGTTCCAAGCATAATCACATGTCATATTTCATGTCATTTTTCAAGTCATGATTTTATGTCATTTTAGTTCACCCATAGCGTAACCCCATTGCATGTAAGTTCGCATAAATGCAAATAGATCTCAAAGGGGGAACTTTAGAAGCATGACATAATTAATAAGGTTTGACCACAAGTTAAACATGGTGGCATATGAGGCAAATGTGTTCATAAACTTGCATATTACATTATAAGCCTCAAAACATGCATGATATCAACTTTAGCAAAATAGGTGAAACATGGCCATAAATGACATAGGATGATAGCTTGTGATTCGCATATAACATCATATGCAAGATAACATAAGGGTTATGAGAGTTTCTATGTTGCTTTATGCAACATTTCAAACCAAAGCTCATAGCTTTCTATGCACAAATTCAATGTGATAGCTTTACAAACATGCATAGAATAAATCTATGCAAAACATGATAGAATCAAAGCTCATAGCTTTCTATGCACAAAGTCAAGGTGATAGCTTTACAAACATGCATAGAATAAATCTATGCATAACATGATAGAATCAAAGCACAAATCATACTTAGGCCCAAACTCAAACTTGCAACATGTCATATTTAACTTCATAGTTAGAATCTAAGAGTAGAATAGGGCTTACAATGCTATGAAGACTTATAAAATAAAATAAGATTGAGACGAAGCCACTAGCAACTCTAAAAACCCCAAATGAATACAAGCTCCAAGAAGCTCCTTTGATTTGTATGAAGAAAGATCCTCGTTTTAATGAAGAAAGATTGAACTTTGGCCTTGAATCAAACTTAGAAACTCTCAAACAAGCTTAGGAACTCTCATATGAATGAAGATGGAGGCTATGACAAGAGGGTGGAGGCCATGATTAAACATTTTGGCATAGTCTAGTTGTAGGATTGATTTATGATGATTTAGGCTAGGTATTACGGTCCTTTTATAGAAGATTAGGTTAGTTTAGGCCAAAGGATTAACCTTAATTCAGATCTGAGCCATCAATTCACGTCACTAGCCAACAAACATGTCTTGAGGAACAAGTCAGGTGCACCCAGGCCAAACTGGCCGACCACCCAAGTCGGCACGGGTGTCGACTGGGCAGTCGACACCACCTGGGGTGTGTCGACTCCCAAGTCGACTCCCCAGTCGACTTGGGGGTGGCGGGAATTTTTCTCGCCTATTCTGCTTGGCTGAATTTGAATTCTAAATTCAAATTTGAACTGTTTTTTAACTTGAAATTTTCTGAAAACTATGATGGGCCATAACTTGGTCATACGGACTCCGATTTCGAAAACTCAGACTCTATTTCGTGTATTTTTCCGAGACGAACGAAATGGCACAGCCCGTTTCCCTTGATTTAGATTTTATCATTTAATTCTGCCTTGGTTTATGTTATAACATGTTATTTAAAAATACGGGTTGTTACAGATTTTGTACCGACTATAGGTGTACAACTCTATCCTCTTTCATATGCAAATACTAAATTACCAAACTTCTAAAAGAAACCAAGCACCTAATAGTTTCAAATAACACTGCTAATTTTTTACACTTACATGTGATATGATTAGCAATTATAAGTGCTAAAAACAAGCACCCAATGTCTTGCTAGCATAAATAAATACAAGTAATTTATGCATTGATACATTAAACTATATATTTGATAACGAAAATTCCAACTGAACACTGATTCTATAAGTAATCCCAAAAGTAAAAAGATGAAAAATACAAGTATATGCTGCAGGGACAGAGAATTGCTTGTGTTATAACATAGATTCAAATGAAACAACCCTCGGCCATATAGGCATAGGAAATTACAAACATTTTTCCTCAGAAACAAGAAAGAATACTAACCTTGGTTCTTAAGATCTCTCCAAAAGTGTTTCTGAATAAGCACAATCCTATGTATACTGCTGGTTTTTGAAAATTTTGAATGTGCCAGGCAATTCGCCTTTGACCTTAATGTTGCCAGCATAAATGAATTTCCAACCTCTAAGACTTGTAATTGCTGCTACATCCATGTCTTATTCGTTTGTTCTAACCTTCTGCGTCATTCATAGCTAATATTCTCTGAACTCCAACAAATCCTATTATGTTATAAAACTAATCAATTGCTTTGTTTAGTCCAGCAACTCCTAGTATGAATCTATAAAAAGAAGACATAAATGGAAGAAAGTTTAGAATATATCTGTTGATATATCTATTGAGGTGCAGTCCACTTAACATCGTATTAATGATGAGCATAAGCTTAACTCGCATCGTATTTTTAATATTTTCTTTAAAATAATGAAACGAAAGTAAGAAATTCACTCACACTATATGCTTCATCAGGAGTTTCACATATAAATTTGGATAATTTTGATTCCAAGAACTTTTTATATGTGAAAGATAACAATGTAATTTATTTCATCTGCTAAGTTGCAAAACAAAAATTAAGCTGCAATAATAAGTCAACATGGTATAAATTGTTGGAATTCGCAAATATTGAATGAAATATACTTTTTCCATTAAGCGAACGGGTGCGACTGTTAAGTGAAAGGATGTGACTATTAGAAGCATGCTTTTTCGTGAAAAGACACTTCGTGAAAAGACACTTCACGAAAAGACACTCCATGAAAAGACACTTCGCGAAAAGACACTCCGTGAAAAGACACTTCGCGAAAAGACACTTCCTTTCACCAACGGTTATATTTTCCAACGGTCATATCTCAGCGAAAAGACACTTCGCGAAAGGACACTTCACGAAAAGATACTTCGCAAAAAGGCACTTCATTTCGCCAAACGGTTACATTTCAGCGAAAAGACACTTCGCGAAAAGACACTTCCTTTCATAGAAAGAAATGCGTCTGTACAAAAAGGTATGAGTACAACTGTTCGAAAGAGATGCAATCGTACGAAGAGGTACAGGTGTGAACGTTCAGAAGAGATGCGACCGTACAAAGAGGTACAGGTGCGACCATTTGAAGGGATGCAGATAAACTATAAATAAGAAGTAAAACTGATCACTTTCCTTACCAACTTATTCCAATCCAATCTTCCTTCTCTCTTCTTTAATACTCTTATATATAATCATAGAGTGACATACTCATTACAATCTCGTGCAGAAAACGTCTGTTGTATCTTGGGAGAATTTTGAAATAAAATTCTTAAGGAAATTGTTACGACAAGCCTCAGACATCATTCGGTTAGATTTTTATTTTGTATATTTATATACATTATTTCATAATCTTTCCATTCTTTAAGTTGTGCTATTTCTTAAAATAGTATAACGTAGTTGTTGTAAATTAATTACAACATATTGATTGATGTCATTAGCTAATATTGAATTCCAAAGTAGTGCAAATTAAGTTATAAACTTGTGTGACGAGTTTATAATTCTCTATTTTGGAATATTTGACATATAACATCTTAAGAATTTTTTTTCAAAATTTCTTACTAAAACAGAGGTTGCAACAATTGAATTGTCAACAACGGCTGAGGTAGAAAATCAGTTAAATAAAAAGATCTAGATATTGAGATCTGATCGGGGTAGAGAATATGAATCACCGTTTGAACAATTCTATGCAGAAAATAGAATAATTCATCAAACAACAACCCCATATTCATCACAACAAAATTGTGTTGCCAAGAGAAAGAATAGAACATTAAAAGATATGATTAATGTGATGCTATTGACCTCTGGCTTACCGACAAACTTGTGGGGGGAGGCCTTAAATATGTCTAATTATATCTTAAACAGGGTTCCTCACAATAAATAGGAACAATTCCATATGAGTTATGGAAAGGACATAAACCAAGCTTTAAATACCTCAAAGTGTGGGGGTGCTTGGAAAAAGTTCCAGTTCCACCTCCCAAGAATTGCAAAAGACCAGACATAACTTATATAATAAGTCGATTAAGCAGGCATACAAGCAATTCAGGGGAAAAACACTGGAAAGCACTAATGAGAGTGCTTGGATACTTAAAGAATACCACAAATTATTGTTTGCATTACGGAAAATATCCAGCTGTATTAGAAGGATATAGTGATGCAAACTAGATTGTTGATTCATAAATCAAAATCAACGAGTGGTTATGTATTTACCCTAGCAGGGGCAGCAGTGTCATGGAAATCTACTAAACAGACTTGCATAGCTCAATCCACTATGGAATCAGAGCTCATCGCTTTAGATAAAGAAGACGAAGAAGCAGAATGGCTTTGCCATTTTTTAGAAGATATTCCTTTTTGGTCCAAACCTGTGTCAGCCATATGCATGCACTGTGATAACCAAGCATCGCTAAGCAGAGCACAAAAATTCGTGTATAATGGAAAGTCATGACATATTCGTAGACGCCATAACACAGTTCGGCAGTTACTCTCAAATGGAACTATTTCCATAAATTATATGAGAATAAATGATAACCTAGCGGATCCGTTTACTAAAGGTTTATCAAGAGAGAAAATTAACTACGCATCGAGGGGAATGAGATTAAAAGCCTAAAACAACAAGAGTTACCTTATACGGAAACCTATCCTTGCGACTGGAGATCCCACGGACTAGGATCAATAGGCAAACCAGTTATGATTAACTCAAGACCTAATGCATTTGTTTGGACATAGTCCTATTCCATTCCTATGGTGCACAACATAAATGCATGCCTACAGAAGAATTGATAGGTTAAAACTATGTTTTTAATGATGGCCATATCTTGTAAATAACAAGTGGAATATATATAGGATACTCTTAATGGTTGCGATCACCTATGTTAGTGTGAGCTGGGTCAGCTCTATGAGAATATTCAAGGCTTTTATTCTCTATAACACTCGCAGAACCAAGTAAGTGTTCAGGACCAAAATGAGCACAACTAAGAGATTGGATGAGATGGGAACCGATGCTTCGTAAAACTTATTGTCTGGATATACAATAACGGCCGACGGTTCAAGATGAAATAATTCACCGATTAGCCAAGTAGATCCGATAAGTTTTAACTAGGGAAAGTTCAAAGTGAAATATCTACTTATCCACGATAAAGCATTATTCCATATGTACTCTGTGATATTTCGCTTTGTGTGAGGGAAAAGAATATTATCATTCGTGTGGGGAATTGTTGGAATTCACAAATATTGAATGAAATATGCTTTTTTCATTAGGCGAACAGGTGCGACTGTTAAGTGAAAGGATGTGACTATTAGAAGCATGCTTTTCCGTGGAAAGACACTTCGTGAAAAGACACTTCGCGAAAAGAAACTCCGGAAAAGACACTTTGCGAAAAGACACTTCATTTCACCAACGGTCATATTTCCCAACGGTCATATCTCAGCGAAAAGACACTTCGCGAAAACACACTTCACGAAAAGATACTTCGCGAAAAGGCACTTCATTTCACCAAACGGTTACATTTCAGTGAAAAGATACTTCGCAAAAAGACACTTCTTTTCATAGAAAGAGATGCGTCTGTACGAAGAGGTACGAGTACGACCGTTCGAAAGAGATGCAATCGTACGAAGAGGTACGGGTGCGAACATTCAGAAGAGTTGCGACCGTACGAAGAGGTATGGGTGCAGTTGTTTGAAGGGATGCAGATAAACTATAAATAAGAAGGAAAATTGATCACTTTCCTTACCAACTCATTCCAATCCAATCTTCCTTCTCTCTTCTCTAATATTCTTATATATAATCACAGAGTGACATACTCATTACAATCTCGTGCAAAAAATGTCTGTTGTATCTTGGGAGAATTTTGAAATAAAATTCTTAAGGAAATTGTTACGACAAGCCTCATGCATCATTCGGTTAGATTTTTATTTTGTATATTTATATACATTATTTCATAATCTTTCTATTCTATAACTTGTGCTATTTCTTAAAATAGTATAACGTAATTGTTGTAAATTAATTACAACATATTGTTGCTATCATTAGCTAATATTGAATTCCAGAGTAGTGGAAATTCAAGTTATAAACTTGTCTGATGAGTTTATTCTCTATTTTGGTATACTAGACATATAACATAAATAACTGATAAGCCAAGTTACACAATCTAAAGTAGAAATCATATGAAACTGTATACCACTAAAGATAGTAGTGGTTTGGAAATCTAACAAATCCACCTTTTATGATTCATTATTTAATAAAAATTTAGATAATAACAAGATTATTATACGCATTAAGATGAATTGAAGTGAGAAATAATGGTAATACCTCCATGATGACTGTTCAACTGTGTTGTTGTTCTTTAGCTCTCATCTTTGTCAAAGACCATTTCGGAATCATCTGTAGAAATGCTTTTACCACCATTTTGAATCAAGTATTCATTGAGTTCCTGAATAATCAAATGAACAGATAATGAAAAGTTTAACTATAAATATAAGATATTAAGGTGTAAAGCGTAATTTTTAAGTTTGATGGACATGATTACCTTCCAAGCATTTTCTAGACTCTGTGTTGTGTTTTCTGAATTTACTTTTAATGCCGAGGAACTGAGCATTTCAGCTTGTTGTAACATTGCTGTTAGTTTTGGACCATCTTTTTCGAGAAAATGCCTTCAGTCTAAATACTTGGACCTATCCTCCCTAGTTAAATATAAAACAAAATTAATTCTACAAATTAGAATTAACTCAAAAGCAACACTGATAAAAAATGGGTTTAATACATAAGTTAACAGCACTACATACCAACATACGTTGTTGCAAAAATGGGTAAAAAGGAATCTAATAGTGTACATTACACACACGTGTTAATTTGACAAGAATATATATCAAATGGATTATAGTTACTGATATACGACATTCCCAGGTGTGTTTGATACTACTGATGCAGATAATACCAGGTATAAATTGATGCATGTGGAGGAAACGCCAATATGCTGGCTGAATTGCTGCGTATTTCCAGAGTTGGATTTTAGGAGCACGAGCAATGGAGTTGGGTCTGCAGGCGTATTTCCGGAGTAAGGCTTTGTCCATTTATCAGACATAAGCATTGACAATAGAGCCGGAGCACCCTGTAGAATTGATTCTATGGGTTTTCTGCACAAAAAATTGAAGTTCCTTTTTTTCCAATTATATAACAAACTTGACAGGATACATCTATGCTTAAGCATCAATAATGAAACTAAATACATGCAGGTGCACCTTGTATTAATAGTTTAATGAAAATCTAACTGACCAAAAGTGTGTTTTACTTCAAAAGTGTGTATTTATACATGCATTATTATACATCTACAATTTGTTAACTGGCGAGATTATCCTGTCATACTTAAATATCCTATGGACCGACTTGTAATAACCCGGAAAATCGGAACCAATTTAAATTTTTTATTTTAACCGTTTTTAATGAATTTTGAATATTTAAAATGATTTATTTTAAATAATAACGACTAATAATTTTATTTAAATCAAAGTTAGAACGAATAAAAATATTTCAGTTATAAAACAAGCCCGAAATGGTGCGGCAGTTTGAAAATTCGATTTCAAATTTCAATTGAACGTACAAGATTCAAAATAAATCGGATTTTAGTGAAATAAGAAATATTTAAATCTGTTTAAAAATATCTTTCCAACGAATCTGAAAAATTGAAATTTCATAACGGAAATCAGAAGTTATGCCCAGTTTAATATTCAAAATAGTCGTTATGGAATATATATATATATATATTAATATAATAAATAGCCATTTTGCAAACGACCTCCGTTTTCGACGAAACCACTTTCGTTGGATCTGAAATGTAAAATTATTGCTAGATTTCAATTTTCATAATTTTTTGAATTAATATGTGAGCGTGGCAAAAGAAAACATGTTTTGTCAATATCAGTTGAATTGGATCGACCAGAAAATAGCCATTTTTCAAACGGTCTCCTAACTCGACGAAATTAGTTTTGTTAGGATCGTATCGTCAAAAAAGTCATAAATGATTTTTCTGTAATTTTGGAGTTAGTATGTAGCCCCGGTAATTTAAAATGCATGTTTAAATTTAATATATTTTGATTTATATTTTAATTTTGATAAAAACTAATCGTAATAGCGAAATTGGGTTACGAAACATATTCCATTATGTCTGGAACGGGGGTATTTAGCAAGAGGCAACAGTCGTTGGGTTCGATTCAGAGTTAATGGCATTAAACAAGAATTATCAGAATTAAAAGGAAATTAAAATAAATATAAATACTAGTATATACACCCTAAAATACAACGTATTCTTCAAACCCTAACCGTTATTTTCTACCACCGCCGTTGTCTTCATTTCAATGGTCCTCGCGCCCTAGTCTTCTTCCATTGATTTCTCCAAATCCACTCTATAATTTTTGAAACAATATAAAGCAAAAATCGAAGAACTCTCCGAGCCCTTGCTTCTCAACGGTGGTGATCAGTTTTAGTTCGACGGAGAGGCCAGAATTCGCCTTGAAACAGTGGAAGTTCGTAGCCTTTTTCAGGCACAAATAGGGGATCGAATCCCACATGGCTCAAGCGGATGGTGGCGCGTGTGATGGCGGTCGGAGGGGCGTTGGTGGATTGGGTCCGGTTGTCTATAGGGGTGTGCGGCGGCTCCAGTTTTGATCGAAGAAATGGTGTTCAACGGGTCCTACAGCCTAGAAGAAGAAGATGCGGCAGCGCATGTTCAAAACTTGATTAAAGGGTATTAACTATTTAATTAACATTAATTAGTGATGAATTAAATTTAGTTAATGATTTAATTTAGTTATTCATGTATGGTTAACCAATGTTGTAAATAAAAATAGTATTATTTTGTATTCTAAAAGAAAATTAGAATTGTTCCAAAACAAAATTAGAATTGTTTCAAAACAAAATTAGCATTGTTTTCATAACAAAAGTAACATTGTTTTGACAATAAAAAGGGCATTGTTTTAAAAATCTGAAAATAAATAAAAATCATTATTTTTAGATATAGGATTGCAGTATTTTCAAAATCATTATTTTTACATATAGAATTGCATTGTTTTCAAAATCATTGTTTTAAATATAGAATAACAAATGTATAAAAATCATTGTTTTTAAATATAGAATAGATTTATTTCAAATATAGAATAGAATTGTTATAAATGAAAATAGAATTGTTTTTGTAAATAAAATGAACATTGTTTTGTAAATAAAATATACATTGTTTGGAAAGTAAAATTAGCGTTGTTTTGGAAAATAAAAATCGCATTATTTTAAAATAGAAATAGCAATATAAAAATATGATTTTTATATAAACATAACGTAAATAAGAATATGATTTTTACCATATACAGAACAGCATTAAAAATACTATTTTTAATATACATACCGCGTGCAACAGATTGCGAAGGAACTGTTTGTAAACAAAGCAGAATCAAAATTGTACCAGAAATTCAGAAATACCCACTGACGGAGTGGAAACCAAAGGTGAGAACTCCTCACTAAAATTTCGGCACAGTTATTTATTTATTTTCATAACTGAAAAATATATAGAATTGCTAGTGTATATTTTCATCAGTATAATCATTATAAACTGTATACAGTGCTTGTTAGATCAGCTTCCTCGTCCACAAACCATGGACGATTTAAATTGACTGTATTGCATGTCGTTTGTGATGTGAAATGTTTAACACATTAAAAATGTTAATATTAATAGGATAGTGAAATTAAATTATAAATATTTGTTTATAATTTGAACAGTGAAAATTGGTTAAATTTCTTAGCCAATAATTTATTTAAATAATCTATTGTTTGAAAACCCCACACGGGTATTCGGATGATATTTTACATACACTAGTCCCAATATTTAGTTGTTTGTCAATCGATGGATTGACAGCCTGTGATGAGCGTTATTTATTTATTTTAATGCTCACACAGTTGTAAATTTCACTCTGCTTGTGAATGGACTGTTTGTTGATTATTTAGCATTATTATGCACACATGCGATGTATGAAATCCATATAATCAAAATTAAATGGTAATTGATTGAGTCGCATTCCGATTCAGAAATAAACAATATTTTAAAATGAAAAAGACATTAGAATGTAAAAAGTACATTTTAGAATAAAATAACATTATAATGTAAAAAGACATTTTAGAATAATATCATTTAAGAATAAAAAGACATTTTAGAATAAAATAACATTCTTGTTAAATAGATTTGTATGTAAACAAAAATAACATTTTGTTAAATTGATTTGTGTTAAAACAAAAATGTCAATTTTGTTGAATTAGATTATTGTAAATAAAATGAAGTTATCATTTTAATTCATTTTGTTAAAATTGAATTGTTAACAAAATGAAGTTTCACTTTTTATTCATTTGTTGAAATAGAATTGTCAACAAAATAAAAGAACCATTTTAATGTAATTGAACATTTATAATGTAAGGAATACATTTTAAAGTAAAGAATATGTTTTACATTTTAATGAAAAGAAACATTTATGTAAAAAATACATTTTATTGTAAAGAATACATTTTAATGTAAAGAATACATTTTAATGTAAAAGAAACTTTTGTATATATAAAAGACCATTTATATGAAAAAGAACATTTATATGTAAAAGAATCATGTTAATGTAAAAGAACATTTCGATGTAAAAGATCATTTTAATATAAAGAATATTTTCAAATAAAGAATATTTTAAATAAGGAATCTTTAAAAATTAAGAATATTTTAAAATAACGAATATTTTAAAATAATATGCAGTAAAGAATAAAATCATGATTTCGATGTCCGATTTTGGATGGACACAAAAATATAAAAATACGAAGCCAAGTTAAGTAACAAACACCATTTTAACCCTAACGCGTTTATCTATCGATTTTATTCATTTTATAGTGAATATAAAAAAAAAGTGATTTCAAAATTTAATATTTTGAAAATGTTATCATTTTAATATGATAAAAATATAGAATATTCAATTTTGATTCAAAATTGAAAATGAATTTGGAATCATTTTAAAACGAATTTATAAATATTTTATAAATACATTTTAAATGAAAATCGATGAAATATATATTATATACATTTAATGGGCTGAATAGAACACGCCGCGCAGCGACCGTTCGCGAATTTCGACCATTAATTTCAAATTGATGTAACGGGAGATCCGACCATCGGATTCTCCTAAAACCGGAATCTTTGGGTTCGTATCGAAAAGAGCTTTTCAATGAATATAAGAGATTTGAAATCTAACTGTTAGATTTGGAAACATATCTAAATCAATTTCAGAAAAGGTAATTATAGATGTAGTTCGGTGGTCGTTATTGGAAACTGACAGTACGGGTAATATTAAATTTATTAAAAATATGGAAAAATTATGTAAAATCATAATAAATGATTTGGAAAGAATTTGGATGAAAATTCCAATTTTATAAAGATAAAAATATATTTTTATCAAAAATGAACTAGTTATTAACTAGAATAAAAATCCAATTAATTAATATTTAATTGGAATTAAAGAGAATAAATTGGATTTTGGGTTGGCGTGAACAGTGTCTTTAATAACATTATTCTTAAACCCTGATTAGAAAAGAATAAATCTTTTAAATAAGATTTAATGAGGTTTCCCAATTAATATTTAATTGGAATTAAATAGAATATAATTTTGGAATTTATAAATCTTTTAATTAAGGTTATTAGAGTTTCCAATTATATTTAGTAATTGGAATAAAATGAAATGTGAATTGGGTTTATTGTGAACTGTGTTTTTAGCGACATTTGTTCTTTAACCCAATTAACAGTTAAAATATAATTTGGAATCTATAAATCTTTTATTAAGATTTAAATGGAAATTTTCCAAAGTAAAGTTTTCCAATTTAATATATTAAATTAGAATTGAATGAAATTCGATTTAATAATAATCGAGATGAGCTTCTGTAAATGAAGACCATTACTATATATGGAATTTAAAAGGCTTTGTCGTTATTCCATTTATATTATTAGTCTGATACAGAAATTTATATCGATTATACATTGATCTGATTTCTGTGAAGATTCCATATTTAATGGAAGATGATTTTAGGTTTAGCGTGAACTATGTTTTAAATGACATTGACCCAGTTAAAAGATAAGATTAATTTCTTAAATCTGGATAATCATTAAGTAATGATTTTTGACATTAAAGCCGAACTAGAGTTTTAATGAATCTTTAATTAGATTAAAAATTTGAATATCTTATTTAAAAGAATATTCTGAATTGGAATGAGGCGTATTATTGTTTTCATAGCATTTGACTATAAAATACGCGAATAATTCGGAAAGACCGGGTTTAACCCATTCTGAATAATTTCTACGACTATTAAGAGTCGAGGATGAAGATGATGGTTGAAGACCGGAGTTCTTCACATCATTTGGGTGATTAATTGGGTCGTACACTCAAGACAAGGTAATAAGTGGTGATCGTCCACACGTACTCGGAGAACGACGGATATGTGTGGGCCTCTCCCCTGTATTGGACATATGGTACGAGGAATAAGGTGCCACTGGTTCCGTTTAGACCCAGAACGAACTTATAAATGGATGGTATGTCTGACGTTGTATTCCTTTATGTTGTATTCGTTGATCTCTGCTAAATATATGTATGTTTGGTGGCGGAGAATTTATTCTCTTTCTTAACACCCTTCTCTGGGACGTATGAGCTTAGAGGTTATATATTGGAAGAAATCAATGGTATGGTATGGGGTTGACAATGTGGCATGCTAAGATGCAAATGATCAAGGCTTTTGTTGAAAAACAGAGCCTTGTGGTTGATGATCAAAGCATAGCTTTGTGTATAGCGTTACTTCGCGAGCCTCACACCCCGATATGAACCAGAAACGGGAGAAGGACCCCAGGGAGGACATACATTTCTTTCTAGCTAGAAGTGTCAGGGTTTTGCAAGCCCAGACATTTTATTTATGTGGATGATGGAATGAGGCGCCTCGGATATTAAGTTCCTAATGGCTCACATTTTATGCCCCATAGGGCAGGGAAACATATTGTTCAAGCATTACTAATCCACTAACATATTTATGGACCGGCCCTGGTGCTCTAGGTGCAGTTGCAACTGAGTCCTGAGGCTTGGGCTAAAGAGTCTCGAAAGGTAAGGACGATCCCTTGCCTTGGTTCATAAATGGAAATCAAACTTCGACATAATGCAGTTTTGATTGTAGAACTAGTATGGCGACATGATATATGGTACCCATGTCATCTATGATTGATACATTTAAATTTGAAGTTGTTTTGACACTATGCACTTATAGTAATAATAATAAAAAATGAAATTTCGCGTATCAAGCATATTTAGCTATTATAAGGGAAAACTCTATCCTCCAGCTTGTGTTGCACTGTGTGATGGGACCTGAGTCTTATAATAGCTTCATTTTTCCAAAAAGCATTGCGTTGTTTTATTTTAAACTAAGATTCATGTGGAGTAAACCCGTTCCGTGTTATACGGCGTGGTCCCATGATATCTCCACTTTAAAAATTAAGATTAATAACTGTTTTAGTTCTCATACCAGTCCCATTACTGACCTGGAGTTTATTATTTTAACCTAAACTCTGGGTGCCTATATTTTCCACACGGGCAGCTAGTAGTTTTGGTTTTGCAGATATTTATTCATAGGATCGTGGTTTACAGTTGAAGCGATATTCGAAAAGCTCTGTATCCGTATATTTCTTTCAATTGTATTTTATATTATTTTTCCGCTGCTATTTAATTGTAATTTAAAACTCTAATATTGTATTTTCCAATGTATATTATTTATTCATACTCTGTTATATTCTTGTACTCTGATGTAATTGCTGTAATAAGCAATGAAATGTTCTTCTGTCTGTGTTCTGATGCGTCGTGTTCTCAATTCAATCTGTACTTTCCTTTACCGTGAAGTTTGGGTCATTTCATTTGGTATCAGAGCTTTGGTTTACAGAGCTAGATATCAAGACACATTAGAACTGAATGAAAGAACTCATAGAGATTGGATTACTAATATCCAATAAGAATGACTCGTTAGAGATGGGATCAGTAATATCCTAGAATGAGTCCGAAGAGTGTACTTTTAAAATAAATATGAAAACAAATTTTATTTTGAAAATTTAAACCTTATTATTCGTATTTGAATATTATATTTTAAATCTATTTGTACTATCAGGCATATAAAGATTTTGCATATACGCGTCATGAACGTATATTCGAAGTCTCAAATATACTCGATAGATATAGAATCACACTCTAGTCGCCCGGAGATGATTCTGATGATGAGCATGACATCAACAACATTTATGTTCGAGTATTCGAAAGTGGGATATCTATATATTTCCAATTTACTGGTGTGAGGACCAAAACTAGATAGAGATTATTGCAGTGATTTGCACTAAAAATATGATTTTTAACTATATATAAAAGTTACATATATTTGAAAAAGTTAATCACCTAATTGATTGCTAGTTGTGATGTTTGATAATTAGTTTAACTAATTAAAATATTGGAATGATAATTAATTTAACCAATATGAGAAAGAATGATAAATTTAACTAAATCGAATTTAATATTGAACTGAATTGAAAATTGATAGAATTGAAAGTTGAGTTGGTTAGTTAAACAACTTTCAGCTCCGTTCCTTTTCGAGGACGAAAAGATTTTAAGTGGGGGAGATTGTAACAACCCGGAAAATCGAAACCAATTTAAAATTTTTATTTTAACTATTTTAATGAATTTTGAATATTTAAAATGATTTATTTCAAATAATAACAACTTAAATTTTTATATAAATCGAAGTTAGAACGAATAAATTTATTTTAATTATAAAACGAGCCTGAAATGGCGCGGTAGTTTGAAAATTTGATTTCAAATTTCAATTGAACGTACATGATTCAAAATAAATCGTATTTTAGTGAAACATGAAATATTTAAATCTATATAAAAATATATTTCAACGAATCTGAAAAATTGAAATTTCATAATGGGAATCAAAAGTTATGCCCAGTTTAATATTCAAAATAGTCGCTATGGAATTTCTATATATATTTTAATATAATAAATAGTCATTTTGCAAACGACCTCCGTTTTCAATGAAACCACTTTTGTTGGATCCGGAATGTAAAATTATTACTAGATTTAAATTTTCATAATTTTTGGAATTAATATGTGAGCGTGGCAAAAGAAAACGTGTTTTGTCAATTTCTGTTTGAATTGGATTGAAAAGAAAATAGCCATTTTTCAAATGGTCTCCAAATTCAACAAAATTAGTTTTTTAGGACCATTTCGTCAAAATAAAGTCAGAAATAATTTTTCTGTAATTTTCCGAGTCAGTATGTGGCCCCGGTAATTTAAAATGTACATTTAAATTTAATATATTTTGATTTATATTTTAATTTTGATAAAAAATGATTGTAACAGCCGAATTGGGTTATGAAACATATTCCATTATGTTCGGAACGGGGGTATTTAGTTAAGTGCGATAGTCATTGGGTTCGATTCAGAGTTGGTGGCATTAAAAAAGAATTATCGGAACTAAAAGGAAATCAAAATAAATATAAATACTAGTATATATACCCCAAAATATACCGTATTCTTAAAACCCTAACCCTTATTGTCTACCGCCGCCATTGTCTTCATTTCAATGGTCCTCGCGCTCTAGTCTTCTTCCATTGATTTCTCCAAATCCACTCTATAATTTTTGAAACAATATAAAGCAAAATCGAAGAACTCTCCGAGCCCTTGCTTCTCAATGGTGGTGATCAGTTTTAGTTCGATCGAGAGGCCAGATTCTCCCTGAAACAGCGGAAGTTCGCAACCTTTTTCAAGCGCAAATAGGGGATCGAATCCTACGTGACTCAAGGGGATGGTGGCGCATATGATGGCGGTCGGAGGGGCGTTGGCGGATGTGGGTCCGGTTATCTGCAGGGGTGTGCGGCGGCTCCAGTTTTGATCGAAGAAATGGTGTTCAACGGGTCCTGTAGCTTAGAAGAAGAAGATGTGGCAGCGCATGTTCAAAACATGATTAAAGGGTATTAACTATTTAATTAACATTAATTAGCGATTAATTTAGTTATTCATGTATGGTTAACCAATGTTGTAAATAAAAATAGTATTATTTTGTAAATAAAAATATGGTTCTAAAAGAAAATTAGAATTGTTTCAAAACAAAATTAGAATTGTTTCAAAACAAAATTAGCATTGTTTTCATAACAAAAATAACATTGTTTTGATAATTAAAAGGGCACTGTTTTAAAAACCTTAAAATAAATAAAAATCATTATTTTTACATATAGGATTACAGTGTTTTCAAATTCATTATTTTTACATATAGAATTGCATTGTTTTCAAAATCATTGTTTTAAATATAGAATAACAAATGTATAAAAATCATTGTTTTTAAATATAGAATAGATTTGTTTCAAATATAAATTAGAATTGTTATAAATGAAAATAGAATTGTTTTTGTAAATAAAATGAACATTGTTTTTGTAAACAAAATATACATTGTTTGGAAAGTAAAATTAGCATTGTTTTAGAAAATAAAAATCGCATTATTTTAAAATAGAAATAGCAATATAAAAATATGATTTTTATATAAACATAACGTAAATAAGAATATGATTTTTACCATATATAGAACAACATTAAAAATATGATTTTTAATATACATACCGCGTGCAACAGACTGCAATGGAACTGTTTGGAAACAAAGCAGAATCAAAACCGTACCAGAAATTCAGAAATACCCACTACGGAGTGGAAACCAAAGGTGAGAACTCCTCACTAAAATTTTGGCACTGTTATTTATTTATTTTCATAACTGAAAAATATATAGAATTGCCAGTATAGATTTTCATCAGTATAATCATTATAAACAGTATACAGTGCTTATTAGATCACCAAATTTTATGATAATACTTGATAATATTTATTTTCATAACTGAAAAAAGTAGTGCTATCATACTTATGCCAATGTTCGCTAAACAAGCAAAGAAAAATCAAAAGCAAGGGAAATAACAAGTGTGAAGTCCATAATATCTTTACATGACGATTTTATGATAATGTTTGATTATGGCTTGCAAAACCGCAAGGAAACGTTAATATTTGATTTTAGATTTCATGTTGCACTCATAGGTAAGAACAGATCAGATTCAATCAAGAATGTTTCAAATTTATATCCTTATGTCAGTCTAATTTAATCCTTATTGGTTTATTACACATCAAAATTTTCCCTTCAATGTTATTTACCAGTATATTCAGTGATCATTAAACATAGAAATACATAATATAATTAAAATTATTTTCTAATCCAACAAAATATCAATACTTCATTGTCAAATATGTTTGAGTACTTTTTTATTGATGGAAAAAATACTACAATATCAATGAAGATGTGTTGAAGCTCTTTCTTCTCTTCAACATGGACGCTGGCTTATATTACCAACATAATATTAAATAATTACTTAAAATTTATAAATTACTAAAAAAATGTTCTATTTTATGAAATCTGAAAGCATAATCAGTGCATTTCAAAAATCTAACATCATTATTTGACTTTTATATTTCGCACCAAAAATATATGTTGGGTGAACTGCGAAAACGTAGTAATCTTCGAAGTCATAACTAGCAGTGATTTGGAAATCGAACTGAAAGCTAGGATAAAAAATGCTCACAAAATTTTCTGTTCTCCGCTAAGTGAAGCACAACCACAGATTGGGCGAAGGGGAAGGTAACCCGTCGAGTTAGCCAACCGTGGGAAGGGAAATCGAAGAGAACAAGAAAAATCAACGAGTTAAGCTAGCGATGGAGAAATCCATGAGGAGGATGATGGGTTTAAAATCAAAATAGCCTTTAGGGAAAATTGGAATTGAGAGAGGAAATGAGTAGGGATGGAAATGGACACCCGAAAAATCCGATATCTGTCCGCATCCATATCCGAAAACGGGTAAATATCCGATATCTGAGAAAATGGATGCGGATACGAATACATAGATATTCGCATCCGAAAATTATCCACCCGATCTTTTTTAACATTATGCTCGAAATTATATGTATTTTAGCATAATGAATTAGATTTATTTATTGCTTTACTAAGTCAAAGGTTTATATTACATGCACTAAATGCATATTAGCTAGGGCTGTCAATGGGTGGGGTTAGGTTAGGGTCAGGTCAAGTCATGTTCGGGTTGAGTTCGGGTCAGGTCAGCTCAACCCTTTTATTAAATGGGTCGGTTTCAGGTCGACCCATTTATAATCATGCGGGTTTCGGGTTTGATTTGTGTAACTCGTTAAGAAAAATATTTGTATAAAAAGATGTGAATGAACATGAAAACATGAAAGAAGGTTATTGTCGTCATTCACTTGTTGCAAGCTAAGATGAGAATAAAAATGTAAAAAGTTGTAATGTAGGAATAAACATGAAAACGTGAAAAATTATTAAGTGTTAGTGTGTATGAATAATTGAATAATGACAACATCCTTCATTTTCAAGCTAAGATGAGAATTTTACAATAATATAGAGTCTATAAACGGATTAGTCGGGTCAAATTTGGGTTTCGCAGGGCAACCCTAAACCCACCCGTTTATAAACGGGTTAAAGTCGGGTTGACCCTAAAATGACCCATTATTAAACGGTTCGGATCAACCCGCTAATTTTCCGTCTGAGTTTCGGGTCATGTTGGAAATTGGTAGCCCTAATTTTATCTACTCAAATCTATTTAATTTCATCATATATGTTTATTCTTAACACTTAAGTGATCAATGGAATTTAAAAACATTTATGTTAGCTTGAAAGTTTTCATTTATATTTCATGTTTTATTGATCATTGGTGGATAGGATAATTATCCGATATACGTTCGTATCCGCGTATATGGATATCCGAAAATTATTTCAAATACGGATACTTAAATTGCACCGAAACCCTAAACCCACCCGTTTATAAACGGGTTAAAGTCGGGTTGACCCTAAAATGACCCATTATTAAATGGTTCGGATCAACCCGCTAATTTTCCGTTTGAGTTTCGGGTCATGTTGGAAATTGGTAGCCCTAATTATATCTACTCAAATCTATTTAATTTCATCATATATCTTTATTCTTAACACTTAAGTGATCAATGGAATTTAAAAACATTTATGTTAGCTTGAAAGTTTTCATTTATATTTCTTGTTTTATTGATCATTGGTGGATAGGATAATTATCCGATATACGTTCGTATCTGCGTATATGGATATCCGAAAATTATTTCAAATACGGATACTTAAATTGCACTATCTATATCCAAAAGTATCCGTTGTGTAACACCCCACCTCCGCTAGGGTCACTCACAAAGGGAATGCACTAGCTTTGGTGGAGTATTATCTAGGTAAACATGCACAGAAATATTACAAGATAGAACATATAAAACAGCGGAAGGAAAACCAAATTTCATTACCTCATAAAATTATAAGGTCTAAAGCCTTTTACATCAAAATGCCTTTAAAAGCCATTACATTGGAAACCTGTCTTGCAATAGTTAAAGAAGCATAAAACCACAGTCATAAAATATTCCCCAAGTAAAACGGTAAAGCAGCCATAGCCAAGAAAAATCCAAGCCATACAGGATGACCTTGAAGCAGAAGAAGTCCGAGCTAAATAACAGTATTTCCTACCTGAAAACCTGGGGGGGGGGACGGAAGACAAAGAGGCGAAAGAAAACGGGGTTAGTCATAAAGACTGGTAAGTCCTATCTACTTCCAACATAAAAACAGGTAAAGGTAACATGACATGCATAAACTGAGAGTAAACATAAGGATGATGACAAGATAAACAAACTAAACCAAGGTAGCAGGATGAACTATTGTATCAAGATAAACTACGGTCACTATGAATCAAGTATAACATACTAAGGTTCTATCGAGTATAACATCCCAAGGTCCTATCGAGTATAATATCCCAAGGTTCTATCGAGTATAACCCCCCAAGATTCTATCGAGTATAATCCCCAAGGTTCTATCGAGTATATTTGCCCTGCACCTTCCGTACTAGTATCCCAACCCGTGTCATGTGTTAGCTACTAAATGTCCCTTGCCCAATGTCATGAAATGGTCCATGTCAACCTAATGTAGATTTTCCCAACTCACATGTTTCTTCCCTTGTATATGTTTAGTCCTTTGCCGTAAATCTTACGGGCTTCCTCACGTAGTTCTATACTACTTCAACGTAGTTCCAGTATCCTTGAAATCATTTGGACTGTCACCCTTGATCTAGCTGTATTTTCTTATCATGAATTATCGCGTGTTCATCTAGGATTTACACCACCTAGGACCGCTAGGGATTATGCTACCTATTGGACATTTTCTAGATTCGACCAGGGTTTATGCCACCTAGAACCACTAGGGATTATGCTACCTATCGAACAACGCCCTTTTTCCACGTAACGATCTAATCGATCGGCTCCCTACAAGTCCTAACTCATCATGTGTCGGTGTCATACGGCCCAATCACGAATGTACCTACTCTGTGCTAGGTCCACCCTAGGGTGTATCAAGCCCTAGGGTGTCAACCACTGACACCATTTCCAAGCACGCACAGTGTACAACTACTGGTGCCCACACCTGCTTTTTCAACTCCGGACTACGTGCACGACCATAGCCCGCCTGAACCTACAATGGCGCACCAAACTCAGCCGTCGTTTTTTCG
Organism: Allium sativum; assembly: GCA_030737875.1. Classification (NCBI taxonomy): domain Eukaryota; kingdom Viridiplantae; phylum Streptophyta; class Magnoliopsida; order Asparagales; family Amaryllidaceae; genus Allium; species Allium sativum. The sequence goes on along the minus strand of CM060913.1, from coordinate 411,293,127 downwards.
CTTACAATCAGCCCAGTAATCGTGCCCCACCCTAGCCTAGTCCCTAGGGTATTGTGATACATCCAAGAGGGTTACTGCTGAAAAGGACCGCGTAACTAGGGTTTCTGTCCAGCAGGTTAAGTGTTGTCATCTAAATTCAAGACTTAACCCCTATCAGTCTAGCATGTCAAGTTGGTTAAGTGTGGTCATTCAAGTTCATGACTTAAGCCGTTTACATGTCATGTCAAGATGGCTAAGTGTTGTCATTCACGTTCATGGCTTAGCCCTACGAATCACGTGTCAAGTTGGTTAAGCGTATTCCAGCGGTTCATGACTTAACCCTATCCAAATCATCGTGTCAAATTGGTTAAGTATATTTAAGCTTAACCCCATCAAATTACCGGGTCGGATTGGTTAAGTATATTCAAGCTCAAACCCATCAAATTACTGTGTTAGATTGGTTAAGTATATTCAAGTGACTCATGACTTAACCCCATCAAGTTATCATGTTAGATTGGTTAAGTATATTCATGCGATTCATGACTTGACCCCATCAAGTTATCATGTTAGATTGGTTAAGTATATTCAAGCGATTCATGACTTAACCCCATCAAGTTATCATGTTAGATTGGTTAAGTATAGGTTATCTTAACCTCATCAAATCATCGAGTAAAATTGGTTAAGTGTAGGTTAACTTAACCCCATTAAATTATCGAGTCGGACTGGTTAAGTATATTTAAGAGGTTCGTGACTTAACCCTATCAAATCATCAAGTCAGATTGGTTAAGTGTAAGTTAAATTAACCCCATCAAATTAACGGGTCGGATTGGTTAAGTGTAGGTTAACTTAACCCCATCCACTAGTCGTATTTATAATTGTTAAGTGTCTTAAGTAATTAAGTCCGGTCTTACTTAACCTACCCATTCATGTCATATCGGTTAAGTGCCATTAGTCAAACTAACTTAACCTTATCATGTGGCATTAAGTAAATTAATGCACCCCAACCTCTCACATTAGACTTTGTTGTGGTTACTGGTTACGCCGGGCGGGTCCGGGCAGCTTTACACCACAACCTAGTCTAACCTCGGTTTTTGAGCGTGGTATGACCAACTTCTCACATTGGGTCTTATTGTCTGTAGCTACTGGATTTGTCGGGCGGTTCCGGGCAGATTTATGCTACGAACTCAACCCAACCTCGAGTTGGCCACTTTCATGTTTGTCTACTTGTCATGTTCATGTCCAATTTAGGCTACGACTAAGTCCACGTTTTCCACTTATGCCCATTGTTCCATTACTTAATTCATGTTAAGTTTCATAGTCCATCTCAAGTTTGCCTAAACTACCCAAGGCGTGTTCCCAACGCAAGTGAAAGCGAGTCAACATAGTAGGAATAATATGACAACATATTGGCCTCAAATCATGTATGATAGCAAAAAGGGATTGGCCTCAAACATGTATGATAGCATAAAAGGATTGGCCTCAAGAATGTATGATAGCATAAAAGGATTGGCCTCAAGCATGTATGATAGCATAAAAGGATTGGCCTCAAACATGTATGATAGCATAAAAGGATTAGCCTCAAGCATGTATGATAGCATAAAACTAGGTTCATCATCATAGGCATGTAAATGGTCATGAGGTGTTTAGGTTCTTTTACATGCATAAGCCCCCAAGTCAAGTTCATATGAATGTTCCACAAGTCAAATTGTTTTAAGGGTTCATGCCAACATTCCACAAGTAAAGATTCAATCTTGCATGATAAACTAGGTCAAACACAACATGAGTGGCATGATTTAATCACTTAGAAATAGCCCAAAGTCATAGATTCAAAAGAGAGGCAAGACTAGATTCACATAGACTAACATACTTAGGTTTCATCTCATTTTATTCCATGTCAACATTAGAACCACCGTTTAGATCTAAAAGTAGCTAGAACTTACAAAGCATGGCTAGAGATTTATGAGCAAGCATTTGTCGTAGAACGGTGTAGGGATGATCTTCTACTCCCTTGATTTGATGTAGAAAGCTTTCTCCTTTGACAAGGATCTAGTTGAATGCTCAAGCCCTTGAAGTTGGAGATGGAGGCCATGATCAAGAGAGATTTGGGCAGCACTTTGTTGCTAGAAAGATTTTTAGTGATTTAGGTTAGGTCTTAGGGTGTTTTTATAGAAGTAAGAGCTAGTTTAGGCCATAGGATCAACCCTAGGATAGATCTGAGCCATCAAAAATCGTCACAGGCCAACAAACCAGACCACAAGACCCTGCAGGTGCACCCAGGCCGACCTGGTCCGACCAGGGAAGTCGACTCCCAGGTCGACACCCAGGTCGACTGGGCAGTCGACCTGGTCCCTGGGGGGTCGACTCCCCAGTCGATCTGGGGCTGGGCGGGAAATTTTCCATCCCAGTCTGTTCGGGGCTAAATTCGAATTTCGAAAATCTATCTTCGTTTTCTGATTTTTCGTGAAACTTCTAGAGGCCATATCTCGGTCATACGAACTCCGATTTACGAAATTTCGGACTCGTTTCCAACCAGAATTCCGAGGCGAATGCAACGGCGCAACCTGTTTCGCTTGATTCTTATTTTAAAATTTAATTCTGCCTTGATTCTTGTCTTAACACGTTATTAAAATTCGGGTTGTTACATTCTCCCCTCCTTTAAGGATTTCGTCCCCGAAATCTCTAAGTTAGGGAGGATGTGTCCTACCATCCAATCATCCATGTACTCAAAGCATCATCCACAGGAAACCATTGTCCTTAAAAGATTTCTAATGTTGTATGAACATATGCAGAAAGTGTGTGTATATGTTCCTTATCTTATGCAAATGATCAGGCCTGATTGATTTCCTCAATGCAAAATATGTTTAGTGCCATGAATCCACATGTATGCAAATAGTCCTAGTCACATAAACACTATATGTGTGCACAAACATTCATCCATATGCAATATTCACATGATAACACATTCAATTTCATCCATAAACAAGTATAAACACTCATGCATATGCATCATGAAAATGTGTCTGAGCCGATCTAGTGCCTAATGTGTATTCATGCATCCACGAGCAACCAATTGCGACCACTTGCAACCATTTCGCAAACATCAATCATAACATGTTTCAAATACATGTTTGCATCCATAGGGTTCTACCTAAGGTCCTCAAGATAGGATCGAGAAGATAAGCAAGATAAACTCCTTTTTGGATTACAAGAAATCCCTTTCTAAACCCAACCCATATCCTATAAAGCCCAAAAGGTTTAGTCAACCTAACGGACACCTTCAAACACTGATAGGTATTATTAACCGATGAATCGTACCCCTATGGAGTTTGCAACAGAAATAAGATCGAGAATCGGACCGAGAGGATATACATAAAAGATAGCATGCGGGTAAGCTTTACAGGAAAACAGGGATCAAGAATATACTCTTAAAAAGAGATATGATGCGCGTATCTTGTCTTCAATCTTCTATGTCGCATTTCCTTGAGCTTAATTCCATTGTGCTTTGACCATCTTTAACCTCATGATTTCGTGGCCTCTTAACTCCTATTTCCAAATATGAGCTGGAACTCACTTCGTTGTCGCCTCTCGTTCCACTTTTACTTATTCTCCCTATGGTATATTTGGCTCAACCATATCTGTGTACTCTTGGTTTTCATGCAAGCTCTTCAAAATTCACTAGTGAACTCTGGATCTCGTTTACTCACTATACGGCATTCCACGCAGAAGAACTATCTCTTGAAAACAAACAGATGCCAACCATGTTACCAAGTGTACTTACTAGAGTGATTTCCATAATGCATGCACAAGCGAAATGAATCGTTCGCCTTAGTGGCGAACACTACTAGAATGGATTACCAACAAATGCATCAAGAGATTATAGGTAACCAATCATGACAGAACCCTAAAGGTTACACGAGACTTCGAGGGCATTACAGAGGCAAGTCAAGAGCCTAACTACCCTCCTTTCATAACCGAGAATGGCACCCCTACTGGATAACCACTCCATTCCTAGAATCCAACCTATAGCTTAAAAGTATAAGCATTATTCCCAAAAGTCATAGGCGTCCTCAAATCCAAACAAGTCATGAATAAATGGACCGATTCCTCAACAAGATTTGAGACAAAAATGGGATCCTCTACTATGCTAGTACGAAGGTGCAGAGACTCAATTATCGAAGCAGACTTAAATGATGCGGTGATCAAAGCAAAGCCCTGACGGGATGATAGAGAAGAAAAGCTAAACCTTTCACATAAATGTTACCATCCTTCTTAGGTACGCTAACAGTGAGAGCATACAATTGCCCTCTCGATGATCTTGTCCTCGTCTCATAATACTTGACTATCTTTCCCTTTTTACCTTACTAGAGATACTCTCTCTTGTCATGGGTTTTATCATTCACCCTTTTCCTCCTTTGTGGATTAAGCCATACCAACAAGTTGCTTGTCCTTAAGCTTGTATCCTTTATCCTTGTTCTTACTATCCTTTCTTATAACGCGGTAACAGGTCTCTCGAGAACTACCCCCATCGTATTGAAAACACTGACGTAGTTAGAAAAGGATTAGTCGCAGTTCAAACCACTGTGACTACAGGTGGAGGAAAGAAAGGAAAAGAGGCTCAATCAAGGAAACAAAGGATAATGCTAATGGCCTTTGGGGAATAGCCTTTAAAAATAAATCTTTCCTTGAAAAATTCTTCTTTGTAAACGGTTTTCAAATAGTTTTCAGAAGGTTTTAAAACTTTTGCCCAGTCTGGTAACCTTCTGCTATGATACCAAATGTAACACCCCACTCCGCTAGGGTCACTCACAAAGGGAATGCACTAGCTTTGGTGGAGTATTATCTAGGTAAACATGCACAGAAATATTACAAGACAGAACATATAAAATAGCGGAAGGAAAACCAAATTTCATTACCTCATAAAATTATAAGGTCTAAAGCCTTATACATCAAAATGCCTTTAAAAGCCATTACATTGGAAACCTGTCTTGCAATAGTTAAAGAAGCATAAAACCACAGTCATAAAATATTCCCCAAGTAAAACGGTAAAGCAGCCATAGCCAAGAAAAATCCAAGCCTTACAGGATGACCTTGAAGCAGAAGAAGTCCGAGCTAAATAACAGTATTTCCTCCCTGAAAACCTTGGGGGAACGGAAGACAAAGAGGCGAAAGAAAACGGGGTCAGTCATAAAGACTGGTAAGTCATATCTACTTCCAGCATAAAAACAGGTAAAGGTAACATGACATGCATAAACTGAGAGTAAACATAAGGATGGTGACAAGATAAACAAACTGAACCAAGGTAGCAGGATGAACTATTGTATCAAAATAAACTACGGTCACTATGAATCAAGTATAACATACTAAAGTTCTATCAAGTATAACATCCCAAGGTCCTATCGAGTATAATATCCCAAGGTTCTATCGAGTATAACCCCCCAAGATTCTATCGAGTATAATCCCCAAGGTTCTATCGAGTATATTTGCCCTGCACCTTCCGTACTAGTATCCCAACCCGTGTCATGTGTTAGCTACTAAATGTCCCTTGCCCAATGTCATGAAATGGTCCATGTCAACCTAATGTAGATTTTCCCAACTCGCATGTTTCTTCCCATGTATATGTTTAGTCGTTTGCCGTAAATCCTACGGGCTTCCTCACGTAGTTCTATACTACTTCAACATAGTTCCATTATCCTTGAAATCATTTGGACTATCACCCTTGATCTAGCTGTATTTTATTATCATGAATTATCGCGTGTTCATCTAGGATGTACGCCACCTAGGACCGTTAGGGATTATGCCATCTATTGGACGTTTTCTAGATTCGATCAGGGTTTATGCCACCTAGGACCACTAGGGATTATGCTACCTATCGAACAACGCCCTTTTTCCATGTAACGATCTAATCGATCGGCTCCCTACAAGTCCTAACTTGTCGTGTGTCGGTGTCATAGGGCCCAATCACGAATGTAGCTACTCTGTGCTAGGTCCACCCTAGGGTGTATCAAGCCCTAGGGTGTCAACCACTGACACCATTTCCAAGCACGCACAGTGTACAACTACTGGTGCCCACGCCTGCTTTTTCAACACTGGACTACGTGCACGACCATAGTCCGCCTGAACCTACAATGGCGCACCAAACTCAGCCGTCGTTTTGGTCGCTTACAATCAGCCCAGTAATCGTGCCCCACCCTAGCCTAGTCCCTAGAGTATCATGATATATCCAAGAGGGTTACAGCTGAAAAGGACCGCGTAACTAGGGTTTCCGTCCAGCAGGTTAAGTGTTGTCATCTAAATTCAAAACTTAACCCCTATCAGTCTAGCATGTCAAGTTGGTTAAGTGTGGTCATTCAAGTTCGTGACTTAACCCGTCTACATGTCATGTCAAGATGGCTAAGTGTTGTCATTCACGTTCATGGCTTAGCCCTACGAATCACGTGTCAAGTTGGTTAAATGTATTCTAGCGGTTCATGACTTAACCCTATCCAAATCATCGTGTCAAATTGGTTAAGTATATTTAAGCTTAACCCCATCAAATTACCGGGTCGGATTGGTTAAGTATATTCAAGCTTAACCCCATCAAATTACCGTGTTAGATTGGTTAAGTATATTCAAGTGACTCATGACTCAACCCCATCAAGTTATCATGTTAGATTGGTTAAGTATATTCAAGCGATTCATGGCTTAACCCCATCAAGTTAACATGTTAGATTGGTTAAGTATATTCAAGCGATTCATGAATTAACCCCATCAAGTTATCATGTTAGATTGGTTAAGTATAGGTTATCTTAACCTCATCAAATCATCGAGTAAAATTGGTTAAGTGTAGGTTAACTTAACACCATTAAATTATCGAGTCGGATTGGTTAAGTATATTTAAGAGGTTTGTGACTTAACCGTATCAAATCATCAAGTCAGATTGGTTAAGTGTAAGTTAACTTAACCCCATCAAATTACCGGGTCGGATTGGTTAAGTGTAGGTTAACTTAACCCCATCCACTAGTTGTATTTATAATGGTTAAGTGTCTTAAGTAATCAAGTCCGGTCTTACGTAATCTACCCATTCATGTCATATCGGTTAAGTGTCATTAGTCGAACTAACTTGACCTTATCATGTGGCATTAAGTAAATTATTGCACCCCAACCTCTCACATTAGACTTTGTTGTGGTTACTGGTTACGCCGGGCGGGTCCGGGCATCTTTACACCACAACCTAGTCTAACCTCGGGTTTTGAGCGCGGTATGACCAACTTCTCACATTGGGTCTTATTGTCTGTAGCTACTGGATTTGCCGGGCGGTTCCGGGCAGATTTATGCTACAAACTCAATCCAACCTCGAGTTGGCCACTTTCATGTTTTTCTACTTGTCATGTTCATGTCGAATTTAGGCTACGACTAAGTCCACGTTTTCCACTTATGCCCATTGTTCCATTACTTAATTCATGTTAAGTTTCATAGTCCATATCAATTTTGCCTAAACTACCCAAGGCGTGTTCCCAACGCAAGTGAAAGCGAGTCAACATAGTAGGAATAATATGACAACATATTGGCCTCAAATCATGTATGATAGCAAAAAGGGATTGGCCTCAAGCATGTATGATAGCATAAATGGATTGGCCTCAAGCATGTATGATAGCATAAAAGGATTGGCCTCAAACATGTATGATAGCATAAAAGGATTGGCCTCAAGCATGTATGATAGCATAAAACTAGGTTCATCATCATAGGCATGTAAATGGTCATGAGAGGTTTAGGTTCTTTTACATGCATAAGCCCCCAAGTCAAGTTCATATGAATGTCCCACAAGTCAAATTGTTTTAAGGGTTCATGCCAACATTCCACAAGTAAAGATTCAATCTTGCATGATAAACTAGGTCAAACACAACATGAGTGGCATGATTTAATCACTAAGAAATAGCCCAAAGTCATAGATTCAAAAGAGAGGCAAGACTAGATTCACATAGACTAACATACTTAGGTTTCATCTCATTTTATTCCATGTCAACATTAGAACTACCGTTTAGATCTAAAAGTAGCTAGAACTTACAAAGCATGGCTAGAGATTTACGAGCAAGCATTTTTCGTAGAACGGTGTAGGGATGATGCTCTACTCCCTTGATTTGATGTAGAAAGCTTGCTCCTTTGACTTGGATCTAGTTGAATGCTCAAGCCCTTGAAGTTGGAGATGGAGGCCATAATCAAGAGAGATTTGGGCAGCACTTTGTTGCTAGAATGATTTTTAGTGATTTAGGTTAGGTCTTAGGGTGTTTTTGTAGAAGTAGGAACTAGTTTAGGCCATAGGATCAACCCTAGAATAGATTTGAGCCATCAAAAATCGTCACAGGCCAACAAACCAGACCACACGACCCTGCAGGTGCACCCAGGCCGACCTGGTCCGACCAGGGAAGTCGACTCCCAGGTCGACACCCAGGTCGACTGGGCAGTCGACCTGGTCCCTGGGGGGTCGACTCCCCAGTCGACCTAGGGCTGGGCGGGAAATTTTCCCGTCCAGTCTGTTCGGGGCTAAATTCGAATTTCGAAAATCTATCTTCGTTTTCTGATTTTTCTTGAAACTTCTAGAGGCCATATCTCGGTCATACAGACTCCGATTTACGAAATTTCGGACTCGTTTCCCACCAGAATTCCGAGACGAACGCAACGGCGCAACCCGTTTCGCTTGATTCTTATTTTAAAATTTAATTCTGCCTCGATTCTTGTCTTAACACGTTATTAAAATTCGGGTTGTTACACGTTGACAACCCTAGAAATGAGTACAGTGTGAATGGATGGGGAAAATTTTAACTTGGGGGGGAAATGCAATCTGCATTAGGCGGGGTACCAACTTTTTTGTTAACGTTTAGCCTTGAAAACAATACGGACATAAACATTTTTCACCGCTGCTTTCTATCTAAAAACGCTAAGATAAAATGTAGTGGAAACTTAGTTTTGTTGTAGTGCGTCTTGCTAAAGACGCACCAAACGGATAAGGAAAATCCTTTGCCTTAATTCATGATGGAATCCAATTTCTAATACAAGCTTTGCATGTTCAGTTGTAAATGTATATGACGACATAGTAGGATGGGGTATTATGCCATCTAAAATTGATACGTTTATTTTTTAAATTGTTTTCAACACCTAGACACTAATAAAAATATCAAATGATTTAGATTTTCATGTATCAAGCATGTTTGGCCGTTAAAAGGTAAAACTCTATCATTCGGTTTGTGTTGCGTTGTGTGATGGGACTTGGGTCTTATAGTGGCTTCATTTTTAAAAAAGCATTACATTGTCTTTATGCATTGGCATTCACATGGAGTAAACCCATTCTATGTTATATGGTGTGGTCCCATGATATGCCTTATTTTAAATAAGTTAAGAATAACTATAAGGTTTCTCATATTAGTCCCATGACTAACTTATATTTTTTTTTCCTTTCAAACTCGGGTGCCCATATTTTCACACGAGCAACCTAGTCCCCAGCTATTAGCACGTATCTTTTTAGATGTGTATGAAAGCTATGGAAGTTGGTTTTGGAGCTGAAGCAAGTAATGCATGTTATTTTGGACTCTCCAAAGCTCTATTATGTTGATTATCTTTTAAATTCCGCTGTGTACTTATTTTTCACTTGTTAAAACTTTTATGTATAGTTATGCTTTTGTATGATGCTGTAAACTCTGATATTTCTGCTGTTGTAATATAATGTACATTATGTATTGTAATGTAACGTTTAGGTTCTGCTATTATGTTTATGTGTTATATTCCAGCGATTGTCCTTACTTCTGGGGATCGGGAGTTTGAGCCGTCACAACTATCATCTCTAGTTCAATCAATTCAAATTCAACCTTATCTAAAAGATCCATGCCTAACTGATTAAATTAAGTGCTTGATCCAATTCATAGTGCTTGACCAAAAAAGTTTAGACACCAAAATAAAACCAAAAATAATAAAAATACTCGCAACTAGAAATGATTCAACCATACATAAATTGCCTAAGCAACTGAATGCATGAGGAGGAGGCAGGTAGAACGAGGATGATCCGATGGTGAATTAAACATCAACTGTGGTAGAACGAGGTGGATGCAGAACCCTAGGATGCGATGTCGAATGATTTGGAGAATAAGTGTTAAAAGTATTATGGGTCGAAATGGAAAAGTGAATATTCATTGGACATGAGAATAAATTAAAGTTAACATCTCATCCACGTTACATGAATTTTTGAAATCACTACCAAACGTAACCATGATGACTGGTTAATACGGTAATAAATTTGATTAATTAATAATGGATATGAACGTTACTATATGGAGCGGGGAAGACATGACAAAATGGGTTGTTTGGTGTTATGACTTTCAATGAATTCATTCATGTCAATGACATGATGATTTCAAATCCTTTTGGAATAATCACTTTAAATTGCAATATTAAGTATGTATGCATAACAAAAATAGATGAATTTATTTACAATACATATCATTTTATTTTGTTTCAAAAACAAACTCACCATATAAGTTCCTACTATACAAGCTTGTATACATTATAACATCGCAATATTATAGTGCATGACTTTTTTATCGCTTATAATAAATTCGTTCAAGCAACAAAATTAAGATTTTAAATCCTTTTGGAACAATACATTTTGAATTGCATTATTAAGTACATATCTTTACTAATAATAGGAATAGGTTTGGTGTCACACTTTTTTGGTGTACACGCAAACTACCGAAAATGCCCTTTACTAAAAACAAACACATATGATAAAAGGAATTAAATCAAGAAAAAACGGAAAGTAGTTAAAGTTAAATAGCAATGTTTCTTTAATTAGCCATGCGCGTCATTAATGACATTAACAGAGACGTAAATGGGAATAATGTTAAAATTTGAAAGCAGAAAATTAAATCTAGAATGGTAACGTAAATGGAATTAAATCATGCGTATGTTTGAATTCGAAAATAAATGCGCATCGTAAATGGAATTAAATCACGCGTATGTGTGGAAATATTTATTTCAAGAGTATGTGCACGCGTATTAAGAATGGAACTTTTAAAATTAGAAATAAAAATAAATGTTTTGAATAATGGTCACACGAATTAACATGTATGAATTAGAAACAGAAGAAAATTAATGCACAGTAATGAAAATAGGAAAATAAAAAGAAACTATTGAGCAAATAAATATGCAGAAAAATAAAATGGGCAAGAAATATACCAGACCATGTACTAACGACATATTTTTATTTTGTTGAATGGCTCCGTGCATGCCATCACCACGCGCGAAGCGCGTGCCTATACGTCTCATGTATAATAAACGTGATGAATTTTATGTTGAATAGTAATCAAATTCTGAAGTATACCAATATCATTGAGGCTATTAACATTCTTTCTTCTTTTAAATGAAGATTTTCATAATAAGAATATTTATAAATTTCTCATTTTAATGATTGACCTGATATAAATTTTTCATATATTCAGCCTATTTGTACTACCATAAAGCTTCATACGCCAATATCACTTTAGCTTAGCACAATAATTTGTAATGATCTTTTTCTATCATAAATTTGCAGTGGCAACATCATAATCTTAATATCTAACATCATTAGATTTATGCTCTTTTCATGATAAATCATACTCTGTAAATTGAAGAACATAATACGACTTCATTAGTTGTATTCATTTTTATTTTTAATGTGATGTTCTAACCATTCTCATTTTTCAATCTAAATAGAAATAAAATTTTGGTTTACTTCCATAAAGTCATAACTCAATTATATAATAATTCAAACATCATACTTAAAATGCTCGTAAGATTATAATTTGAAGAAAATTAAAGTAGATCAAAAGTTTTTAATTTACTTATATGTTGTTTACTCATTTGCACATTTGCATGTAATTTCCCAGTTTATATGTTAATTTCTTATAACGAATAGGTGGTTAATTTTATAAAAGAAATAGTGGCTATTTTTTTTAATTTATACTCTTAAATGTATTAAAAACAACTCATATAAATTCATTTGCAAGTCTATCCATTTAAATACTCAAATTTCATTATCAGCAAATCAACAACGAATTGTCAAGCAAATGGAGCAAATTGTTAAATTAACAAATGTTATATTAACAAGCATTATGATTTTTAAATATTATTTTAACTCTATATGTAGACGGATGAAATTTATACTTCATATCAGGAGTTTTATTAGCTCATAATTATACAGGTTTCATGCTATTAATTTTTCACTAAATAATAACATTTCAAATTAATGGTCTACACCTGAACGTTTTTATAAATGAAAAGTCTTTAACTTAAATAAATCTTGATCTAAAAATATAGCGATCTGTTTTTTGGCCTCTAAAATGTCAACTCTAATACATCTACATTGTTCATGTGCCGAGCATTCAAGTGTGTGATAGACAAATGGTAAGGTAAATAAAATAAAAGAAATAGAATAAGAAAAAAAGTAACACAACATTAGAATCTCTTAACGAAACAACAACATATAATATGAAAAAGGTAGTTCAAAGAACTACTCTAAGATACATAGCATTTAAACATTACAATCCTAAGTACCATCATCACTATGAACAGTTATGAATGAATGCCCTTCCTTATGGTCAAAATTTATCTTTTGAAACCATGAATTTCACTGTACAAAAAATTTGGTGAAAAGTATGGAAAGTTTAAAATTTAGTGAGAAAGACAAATGTTAGTTTAAATGGAAAAAGGATAGTGGGCTCCCTAAATTCCACTTTTAATGTAAATGTGTCATTCTCCCTATTAAATCTTTTTTATACTTTTCACCAATTTTTTTTGTAAAGTTTGTTCATTAAAAGAAAATCCCACTACCATCAACTTGTTTATTACGTCCTTGCCTTGATTTGGTTAGACTTGCTCATGATGTGATGCTGGGCGATTCCAAACAATTTGTGAATAATGCTTTTATTATTGGCAACGCACTTCTCGGAGATACCTGATGATTTCTAAATAACTTCCAACCAAAGGCGATGAACTTACGATTATTGACTATTGATTAGTAGAAAAACTGATTTGAATGTCATAACTTAGGTCCCAGATGAATAAGGGATAACACTGATTTCAATATATGGAAGTTAACCCTTTAATAAACACAAGGTGACTTTGCCTTATATGGTATAAGATATATGATACGATTGTTTGTTTTTATAGAACAAGGAATGATGATAATTTGTAACACGTACTCAACGAAGGACTCAATTCCGTATCTTTGATGACATGGAACGACATTTGATTTATTGGTAACTTCGAAGAAAATGGATTGTTGCGACTCGATCATTCATTAGCAAAAAAATTAAATCGTCAACACTGTTTTAACTTCAATATTTAGTCATAAGCAAAGCAAACCTTCCATTAACAAGGTGTGCTTTAGATGGCAGGTATTATAGCTAAATTTTTTCATAGTTTTCGAATAAAGTCTAGGCTAATTCGGGTCTGTTTAAACCTGCTGATTTACTGAGTAAACCCATGAAGTTTTGAAAAAATGATAAAACTCGGCGTTTTGCTGAGTTCGCCCGTATAATATTTTTAAAAAAAAACAATTTTACTCTCCCTCGTAAAGACTCTACGAGGTTTGCTATGTAATCCCATAGATCCCCTACGAGGTTTCCTATATAACCTTATAGAGCACCTATGGGGTGTCCTAAAGATACCTCATAGAATCTCTACAAGGTTACCTATGAAACCTCGTAGCGCTCCTACGAGGTATGATAAGAATTAAAAAAAATAGCAAAACATGGGCAGTTTGGTCATCAATTTCTTTGGGTGACCTCAGCAATTTCCTAGGTTTAAATAGAATTATCCTAAAATCAAACAATCAAATTGGACAAACAAATAATGACAAATAAGCCCAAAAACTCGGAAAAGATTGTATGAAGGCAAGCCAGATTAAATAACTATAAATCAGATCAAAAATTCACTAACCGTTCATAGTTTAGCACATTAGAGATTAGACTCGAGTCAGGAACCAGAGCGAACACTCAAAATGCTCAGGTCAAACTTGAAGTAGGAAGGGAGAAACCTGAAGCACTACAGTCTTTGGAGGGCTCCTGGCAAATAAGATAATTGCCCAAAGTTGAACTTAAAGCTAACTCTGCACGGATACATGTTGAGGATGCGGATTAAAGATCTTAAGCCAAATTAAACATTAAAAGGGAGCGAATAATGTTTTATGATTTTTTTTTGAATTTGTTAATGAGGAAAATCGACTGGAGTCATAAAACCCTCCCTAGTGCACCTTGCTTGGTCCGCAAGCACCATATAAGTGGCTGATCTTAGGTATGCACATGGTAAGTTCTTAGCATGTCATTCCAGGTTTTGAACTCACGCCACTGTTACCATGGCGCAAGTCCTTAACCGCTGGACTACTACTGCAGACTTTTATGGATTTTACTAATTTATGGAAATATTTTTGAATAAACAAAAGGTTTCACATCAGATATATCACATTCACAGAATCAATCATAGATGCACAAAATAAAAATAAAAAGCCGTAAAATAAAAGTACATACCGGGATTTTATATTTGTTCGAGACTCCCATACATCTAGTCCCGCACAACGCTGAGCTAATGTGGATTTTTATTCAACTAATATCCAAATTACAATCCTTGATTCCAGGGTTACAAGGGCACACCCTACCTGCTTCCGAGTACAGTGATACTCAGCTGATCTTCTTGGCCACAACTTTACACCCAATTGATTTCTGGGACACAATCGCACTCAGTCAAGTTATACGAGACACGACCACGTCCTTTCCTTATCAACTTTGGAGCATATACTCGATATAACTTGATCATGAGATCTTTGATTACATAAATCCTATAACTCTTAAGTAGAACATGAATTTCGAAGAGAGTTTGATAGAGAATTTAAAGAGAAAGAGTTTGATATAATTTTCTTTGCAAATCGACAGAGTATAAGTATAGAATTAGAGAATTTAAGAAGAATAATGGTAAGAGGATTAAGGAAGAAGAAGATGATGAGAAGTTATTAAAAAATACGAATTTTGAAGCTTTATATAATTTTCCAATAGCCACAACCTTTCATAAAAGATTGAATTCAAAAGACACAACTTTTCAAAAATTTAAAAACAAGTCAACGGATGTCGACATATCATAGTTAATTTTCAAAAATAAAATTTTAAATCAAAGTATATAATGTTCAAATAAATTATGGTGATTCTTGAGTTAAAACAAACTATATTCCTTTAAAATAGAGTATTTCAAGTAGAAATATATATTTAAAAGCATATATTAAAAATGGTTAAGAAATGATTAAAAACTAAATATTTAAATTGTATATATATAAAAAAAATATGAATATAGGAATACTTTAGAACTATAAATATAACTTACGAAATTGAAAACAAAGGTAGTTATGAAATTAGTATTAAATCTATAAGTAATGAATATTTGAATTAGGAGTTAAAATATATGAAGTACAAATTTAAAAACAGAAGTTAAAATAATTTTTAAGAATAAAGAGATATAAATTTAGAATAATGAAGTAAATTTGAAATCACTTTGAAAATAGATTTAAAAACAAGGAAGTAATTTTGAAATCATTTGAAAAGATAGAGAGATGTTTGAAAACAAAATTCAGTGCTAACCAGAGTTTAACAATGTACCTAGACACAATTATTCTATATTTCTTGAACTCTTGAATTCTTGATACTCATGAGTCTTGAATCTTGAAATCTTCTATAAATCTTGATTCTTTAAATTGTACAGTCTTCGATAATCAATACTTGTATAGATTTCCTGTATATACAAATATATTCTAGATAACAGTGTTAGTAAATATTTTATAATAATAATAATAATTGAAAGAAGGTTGAAACAACGTTTTTGTCATCAAACCTTCATCATCAACATCTCAATCTCTAACAATCTCCCCCTTTCTGATGATTACAACTTTGGTTTATAAAATATTCATACCTGGTTT
Source organism: Allium sativum (assembly GCA_030737875.1). Taxonomy (NCBI): domain Eukaryota; kingdom Viridiplantae; phylum Streptophyta; class Magnoliopsida; order Asparagales; family Amaryllidaceae; genus Allium; species Allium sativum. Next base: position 411,277,184 of record CM060913.1, on the reverse strand, counting down.
AATAATTCTTTAGTCACTCCCCCTTACTTCATTAAATCTTTCTAAAACTTCTAACTCCCCTTAATCTAAGTCCTATTTTATAATTTTCCCCTTTTGTCATCAACAAAAAATATATAATCCTAACCAAACTATAATACTCCCCCTAAAACTAAGGCATAGTTCTAAAACTTAGATTAATATGATTCTAACTATTTAAAATTAAGATTATATGAATATAATAACTGCTAATTCTAAGTAATAACTTGAATGAATATAAACTATAAAACAAACTATTATTCAAAGCATGCAATTCAAACCAAACCAATTCAATATAAAATATGCGCTAATACAATCAAACAATTCAATCCAAACCACACCAATCTTAGAGCTTTTTATTTACAAATTTAAATTCAAAACAATTTAATAAAACCACACAAATTTATAAAAATAAACACGTACATTTCGAGGAAAATTTACCCAACCATCTTCAATGAAGATTGGATCAACCTTTATAGCATCCCGGACTTCGTTGTCTTAGGTAAGAGGTGCTCCAGTGATGTTGTTGTCAAGAGAAGCAATCGTGTCAATTGAATTGCATCAAAATGCTACTCTTGTTGTTTTATCATCTGTATTTGACTCGATTCTAAGTGATGCTGATTGTGAAGAATGATAGAGAGATTATTCTTGAATGAATTAAGGATTTCAGATTCACTTAAATTATGGATTTGAGTAGTCACGAATTTGATTTTATTAAGAAACAATGAAAGGAAATGAAGGAGGACTGAATAGAGAGTTTTTCCTAGAATAAATAGTTATAAGTGGGCTTTGGAATTCGTCTTAATTGAACAGACACTTGTTGGTTAAAGCAGTTTTCAAATTTAAACAAATTTGAATTTTATACAGTTATATGTGGACATGTATAAACATATATGTCAACATATGTGTGTGTTTAATTTGAAATGTTTTCTAATCTTGTGACTTGTTTTGACTTATATATATATATATATATATATATATATATATTCATTTATTTTATTATTCTAATGAGTTTTCCAGAGATATTTAAACAAGAATTAACAGAAATACTAAGCTTCATTTTAAACTAATGATGACGATACATGAAACTAGTACATAATAAAAGATAGAAATAAGGAAACTGAAACACAAGCGAAAACAATATGGTAATGAATTTAGAATTCAGCGGAGGAGGAGAAGGATGAGGATAAGCCAAGTTTTCATCCAACTTTTCCGAAGAACTTACTTATTTTTGTAGACATCTTTTCAAATTTCTTGCTAAATGATCTCTTTAATATCTTTTGGTTATTGGCTAGAATCATTTGGTTTTTGAGATGAATTTTCTTGGAAAGGTTAGAGGGAAATTCTATGCTTTCTAAGGAAGTATCTTCTTCCTCTTCTTTGATATCCATATGATCGGTTTCTTCATCTTGTTCCAATCTTGCTTGTTTTTTTGCGTATGTTTATTATGGATGAAACACAAGTGTCATCTTCATAAGAGAAATATTTCTGGAGTTGAAAACTTTTCTAGATTACAAACTCTTCTTCTTTGAAATCTTATATTTGAAAATACGAGTAAGGTAAATTCCATGGTATAGCGTATTTTCTTTTGACGAAATATCTTTTGGTAGACGCTCACTTAAAATCATTTAAGCACAACTGATGTCATTGGTTCCAAAAATAGCAAAGAGGGCTTTACAAATTTTCAAAGTAGGATTGCCGAAACTTCTGGAACAAGGGGTGACGATGTGTTGAAGAAGTAAATTGATAATTCTTGCTTTAGGACGACAAAAACGATTTTTGAATTTCAAATTTTCATCACTTTCAGAAATATGGTGAAAGGTCTTTATATCATGTTCATTAATCTTAAATTCCGTGAGATCCATTCTTGTATTTTTGCATCCTAAAATAGCACTTAAAAAATCACAACCCAAAATGATTTGAGTTCCTTTAACATTACTCCAATTTTCATTTTCACTTCCTTGATAAAAATCACGATTCAAGTTTGTATAAAATATTTTAACAAGATTCGAGTAGCAAACTTCATCGTTTTCCCAAAATCTATAAGATTTAAAATTCCAATTTGATGAAAAAGAGATTCAAGATCACAAGTAGCAAAAAACAACAAAAAATACAAAATTCTCATATCAACTTTACCAAAATTTACATAGCTTATCTAATATTTGATAACATTCGGGTTGTTGTGAATGAAGGATTTTGTTGTCTTGGTCAGCCTCATTGTTTTTGGTGTAATTGAGGAAGCCATTAGAGAGTTTTTTTTGAAGAGTATAGTAAAATGAAGATAATGTTGAATTTTGAATTAAAGGTAGAAAGAGATGATATAAATAGATAGTTAAATAGAGAATCAAAGGACATATTCTCTAGTAATAGGACAATTTTTCAGTACATTGGGTTTGTTGAAATGACAGAGAGAATTTCAAAAGTTTAAGATTCAAATTTCAATTGTCATGTACATGTTGACATGTACAAACATGTATGTCGACATATCCTTTTGTATTTTCAAATTGACTTTTGATTTTGATTATTTGATTATTTGATTTATTTATAACTCTATATTCTTATTTAATATTTTCCTAGAATAATATTTAGTATAAAATACTTTTTATATTGTTATTTTATTAAATAATTATTATTTTAAATATAAAAGTTGATTTTTGAATTTAAAAATTAAAATTTTCAAATAAGGCAATTAATCAAAAAACAAACAAGCAAGCAAATAACCATTTAACCAAAATTTTAAAACTTATTATAGAGGCGTACCTATTTTTAGATCCTTTCTTTTATTTCTTCTGATTCATGAATCGCTGTGAAGCACATATTCATATTGTTCGTTTCTTATTCTCCGTTACTGGAAGATGAATCATAATCATCCAAAGTTGTTGTCTACGCTCTTTTTCTCTTCTTTGATGAATTATCATTTGTAGGTTAATTTTTCTTTTCCAGATATGGACAGAATCTTTTTAAATGGTCTAGTTCATTGCAATAATAACATCTGACGTTATTTTGGTTCTCATTCTTTTTCACAGAATTTCTTTGCTAAATCCTATTGAAATAATTTCATTTTCTATATCTCAGGTTTTTTCTAAAATCCCTTGTCATTAAGGCTATTACTTCATCATTGTTGCTATTTAAGTCTGAATCGTTAATTGTTGCATTAAATGCTATTGATTTCTTTTCCGGTGACTTATTTTTTTCCTTCCTTTCATTTGGACTTCAAACGACATTAGATCACCGATTAGTATTTCAATTTTCATTGCACTAATATCATTAGCCTCTTCAATTGCAAATGTCTTTTGATCCCAATCTGAAGTTAATGAATTTAGAATTTTTCTAGCTTGATCTTCCTCTAAATATGTTTTTCCTAAAGCCATTAGTGAATGCATGATCTCTTGGAACCTGTAATACATATCGGAGTTAAACTCATTTTGATTCATTTTAAATAATTTAAACTAGTTGGTTAACATAGATATTTTGATTGTTTAACTTTTCTTATTCCTTTATGGATTACATGTAAAAATTTTAAGGTTTCGTCTGCATATTTACAAATAGATACTCTATTAAGCTTATTCCTATCTAGTGAACAAAATAAAATATTCATAGCCTTTGAAATATTTTGTGCAGTGGCTTTTTGATTATTAGTCCATTATTCAAAATTAATACTGGGTTCAAGATACTCAGTTTGCGCGATATTCCAAGTGTCTAATCCTACAATTTTTAAGTAAATTTTCAATCTACAAGCCCAACATGCATAGTTTTTACCATTACATAGTGGTGGTCTAACAGTGGACTGACCCTCTACAAAAGAACTATTATTATTGACAATTTTAGTGTTGGTTGCCATTTGAACTTTAGAAAAATCCAGATTATGAAAACTTTGAAAACTAATGTCTGATATCAATTGTTGAGGATGCAAATAAAGGATCTTAAGGCAAATTAAACACTAGAGGGGGGTAAATAGTGTTTTATGGATTTTATTAATTTCTTGAAATCTTTTGGAAATAAACCGAATGTTATGTAAATCACAGATATCAACAATCACAGAATCAATCATAGATGTAGAAAATAAAAATAAAAAGTAGTAAGAGGACAATCCGAGATTTTATACTGGTTCGAGACCACCCTACATCCATTCCCACATAATGTTGGGATGATGTGGAATTTTATTCAACTAATATCCAAATCACAATCCTTGATTTCAGGGATACAAGAGCATATCCCAACTGCTTCCGAGTATAGTGAGACTCAGTTGATTTTCTAAGCCAAAACTTTACACCGAATTGATTTTTGGGACACAATCGTACCCGGCCGAGTTTAATGGGACATGACCACACCCTTTCCTTATCAGGTTTGGTGGATGGACTCGATATAACTTAATCTTGCGATCTTTGATTACAGAAATCTTATACCTCCTGAGTATCACTTGAATTTTAGAGAGAGTTTGATAGAGAATTGAAAGAGTTTGATATAATTTTCTTTGGAAATCGGTAGATAAAACAGAAAATTTAAGAAGAATAATGGTAAGATAATCAAGGAAGAAGAAGGAGATGAGAAGTTATTGAAAAATTCATATTCTAAACCCATTATATGGTCTTCCAATATTATCCACAACCTTTCAAAAGAGATTTGAAATCAAAAGACATAACTTTTCAAAATTTAAAAAACAAGTCAACAGTTTATTTGTTGACATATCAAACATGTATGTCGACATATCCTAGTTAATTTTCAAAAAAAAATCATGTCAACGTAAATAATGTTTAAATAAATTTTGGTGATTCCTGAGTTAAAACCAACTATATTCCTTTAAAATAGAGTGTTCCAAGTAGAAATATATATTTAAAAACATATATTAAAAATTATTAAGACTTTATTAAAAGTATAAATATTTAAAGTACATATATAACTATAAATAGAGGAAATACTTTAGAACTATAAATATAGCAAAAGAAATTGAAAACATTGGTAATTATGTAATTAGTACTAAATCTATAAGTAATAAATATTGAATTAGGAGTTAAAATATATGAAGTATAAATTTAAAAATAGAAGTTAAAATAAATTTGAAGAATAAAGAGTTATAAATTTAGAATAAGGAAGTAGTTTTGAAATCACTTTGAAAATAGATTTAAAAACAAGTAATTTTAAAATAATTTGAAAAATAGTGAGTGAAGTTTGAAAAAAATCAGTGCTAACCAGAGTTTTAACAACATATATATACATAATTACTCTGTATTTACTGAACTCTTGAATTCTTGATGCTCATGAGTCTCGAATCTTGAGCTCTTCTACTTTGAAATCTTGATTCTTTGAAATCTTGATTCTTTGAAATGTACAGTCTTCAATAATTAATACCTGCAAAGATTTCTTGCATATATATATATTCTAGTTAACAGTGTTAGTAAATATTTTATAATAATAATAATCGAAACAAGGTTGAAACAAGGATGTTGTCACCAAAACCTTCATCGTCAAAAATCAAAGTGGGAAGTTGACGGGGGAGTGTGACCCGTTGGGGGTCGACCCATGGATCGACCCACTCAATGGGGTGTCGACCCACCTCAGATCCATCCAGGTTCATTTATGAACCTGGACTTGTTTCTGAATGAGATTCATTGGCTTAAGGATATAAATAAGGCCTCATTTCTATTGTTTTACACATCAAAAGCAACGGAGACAACGAGATGCTTCCCTGCTTGGATTGAGTTAGCCTATTTCTCTTCAATAACAGCTTATGCACATACAAGAAATTCTTCTGCAGCATCCGCTTGTTATTTCTTGTTCTTTAGATCCAGTCTCTGTGAGTTCATGTTATTTTTAGATATAAACATTTAACAAGTAATCCTAATACGTTTATAAATCTAGATCTAAACCTATGCCTGTTAAGAATCTAATTCATACCTGAACAGATCTGCCATTACATGTACACTTGATCTGCTGTTCAGTTACTATATGCATATTTATGATACGCCTATTTCTGTTATCATATGCCTATTCTGTTATTATGCCTATTTCTGTCCTCTTTCTCTCTCACTCTTTCCCTGTTTATTTTTATAGCCTAGGCTACCTACGAGCCTAGTCTTATCACTGAGTTATGTGAATGGACAAAGTTGGGAATGGTTGGGAAGGGTAAATTGGGGCATAACATGTATTATGAATTATGACTGAGATTTGGGGAATAACCTATACTGCGATCTAAAGACTAAAATTTGGGGCATATCTTATAATGTGAATTATGACTTGAGGGTAGGGGGCATATGGATCTGTAGGCTTAATAATTAGATTAAGCGAAACATGTAATGAAACTGTAATACTTAACCTGCTTAAATCTGTAGGGGTTATATGAACCTGATAAATTGTGTAGGGGTTAAGTAAACCTGTTTGAATCGGTGGGGGTTATGTAAATATATTAAATCTATCGGGGGTTACACGAACCCGATAAAATTAACCTGTTTTACATGTTGGGGTTATGCGGGCTTGTTAATCTGTTAGGCATAACCTGTCAAAATCCTAATAGTTGGGGATACAAGGCTAAGGGGTGGCTTGTGTCATCTGTTATGTGGGACCTGTATCAGTCAGTAACCCATTCTGATATCAAAAGAGGACCCCAAACTAGGTAGGGGTCAGGGCACGCTTACTGAGCTGATTATAAGAGGTTTATATGGGTGGATGTGTTCTGACAGCGCGTTCCACTAAAGTCATGTGCATGCATGGGTTCAACTTGCTTGGGAAAATAAGCCGCTATAATACCAGTAAATAGATCTGCGCCCTTCTGGGGGTTGCCACTTTAGGGAGTGATACACCCCTACAACAAAATACTCTACTACGACACCATTTTTACAACGGGCATTGGTCGCTTGCTGTAATAGAGTGCTATTACAACGGTCAATTCAAGCCCGTTGTAATAAATACCCTATACAACTCTTTTTTTACAAGGGGCAATAACTGCCCGTTGTAATAAAATGCTGTTACAACGGTCATTTCATGCCCGTTGGAAAAGATGTCAATTTAACAACGTTCGCAAAATGCATGTTATAATAAGTCAGTTTTATAACGATCATAAAGCCCATTGTAATAGGTACCAGTAATTGATAATTAATAATCATAATACTTCCTTATAATTAATATTTATTATTTTTAATATTAATCATTAATAATATTATATTAATCATATGTTATCAATTACTAACTATAATTTACATTATAATTATTAATCATCAATAATATAATATTATTTATCAATATTTAATAATTAATGATTGAGATTAATATTTACTAACCAATAATTAATAAGTAATTAATAGTTAATATTTTTTTGATAGGTAAATTGATATTCAAAAAAATTGAGAAGTAATATGTATCATTTGGTACTTCATAAATTAACATTTGATACATTATTCAAAATTTCAAAAATGCTAAAATAATTTTAAAATTATAAATATATAAAGTTTACATTAGTATCAAACTCCTATGATTAAATAACTAATATTTGATAATTGATAAGATATACATACTAATTGCTATTTAATAATTAATATATTTTATAATATTTGCTATTAATTACTCATTACTATTAAATAATTTAATAATTAATAAAAGAAATTATATGTTATAGCTTTCCTAGTAATTTGCTCTTTGTCGTTAATGAATTTAAACAAAAAAACATATACGGCGGTTGGGATCAAAATAAGTTTTTTTTTTTTTAATTAATCATCAATGATAGCTTTACACAACACTTGATTTTGTAGAGTACTTCAATATAATCGTAAAAATTTGCATTTTAAAAGAACCTCATCACACAAGCTGTTAATTTTAGAAAATAATAGAAATTTAGATTTAATTACGGTTATGGATTAGATCATTCGTAAAACCATGCGTCTATAAACATGAATTACGATCTTTCAAATATACAGAACTTTTGGTTCCAAAGAGATTAAAAAAATTCCCCTATTTCAAAAAATGCACTCCAGTTCTTAATTTACTGACCAAATATTTCAGCCCCCTTGACCGCCTTAACCAAAATTAAAATATATTCTCTAACTCATTCCCTCTCAGTAACCCTAATTACTCTAAATCGCAGCCGCCACAAAAGATATGTTTATTTCTCTTTCACTGCTTCAATTTTCGCTTTATTTTTATCCTCAATTTCAGGTTTTTGTGTCAAGACGAGGGATGCTTGTAGCGTTTGTGGATTTAGGACTGGTCCTTACGATGGTTTGAATTTGGGTATTGAGCTAAAGTTTTTTAGGGATGTTTCGGGGATTTTGAGCGATTATTAGTGTTATGGAATTCTGAGCGAAAGCTGAATGGATCGATATACCCAAAAACTGGGTGCAGTCTCGGTGGCAGCTGCTTGATGTACAACCGAGTTCGAGTTATTCAGTGGAATATGCGGTGGAGAAGACGAACGAGTGGTTGGTTATGGTAAGATTTTATCATCGTTTACCTTTTTATTTTGTCAAGCTATTTTTGGTGTTTTTCATAATCGTTGCAAATTTTCCATCCGACTGGGTCATGTATCGATAGATCCGGCCATATTTTTAGCAAAAAGGGAAGCAACAATGCTAATTTATAAATTTTGCTTTTTAACATATTCAAAGAAATTAAATTTCTATTCTGCTTGTATCCATGGATTATACGTAAATTCTTAATCTTTTTAGTTTTGTTGTTGTATTATCTACTTGTTTTATTGACAATTGTAGCTGATAAATGCCAATTTTGTATGTTAATGTACTAGTGGTATACTGTTAATTTACTAGTGGTACCATATAAATTCATAGTTATCTTTGTAGTTACGTTTTTTTTTTTTTTTTTTTTGGTTGTATCGTTTTGGTCGTTGCTGTTTGGATCTGTTAGTAACTTAGTTGTACCATGTAAATTGAACTTTTTTTAGATGTTTTACTTTCTCAATTTTTACTATTTTGTTACTTTAAAAATTATCCGCTTCCCTATTGTTCATCGCCCTTTTTGTCTAGTTATTACTAGACCAGGTCATCCCTTCCTATTTGTCGAAGGAGCTGAGTTATGCTATTTTCCTATGTCAGTTTTCCCTTACAAAAAGGTCTGGGCCAAACTATAAAGTGAGTGTTGGTATATGTTATTTAGAGTCAAGCATGATACTACTATCGATGCTTATGAGTCGTGACATTTAGATTTAGGGATATGATTGAAAACTAGCTTTTTTTTGTCAGCCTATTCTCCATTGTTTGTTTCATGTTTTGTGCTGCTGTGCTTTAGAAATTCAATGCATACGTAAATGAAAATATAATTATCATTATTATATGAGAATGTAATAGAAACAAATGAATTTAAATGTTTTCCCTTTGCAACTTGCCAACTTTATTGTATTAGAGAATGTTTTCCTTTCATTCAGAAAACCTTATTCATTATTGACTTGTCATTTTTTCTGATTTTATTTGGTTGCCAGTTTGTTTCTTATTTTTTTTGGGCTCACCGCGAGTGACTTGCTTCTTTGTTGTATTATTCGATTTGTCTATGCTTGTCAAAAAAGGACATTTCAAAGATGTAGTTGTGAATAAGGATATTGGGGATTCAATGGCATATAATAAGGTACTATATAAGCCCAGGAACTAGTCCTACCATGCGGTCATGCAGGGAGAAATCGGATGTTGCTGATGTTTCTTTTTTAGTCGATGTTAAAGATCACATTGATGAATTCATTCACGCTTCCACGGATGAAATAAAACTTGCTTTCAAATGACAATTCAAAAGGTTAGCATCGAAATTCATAAATTTGCAACCAGCTTATTTTTTGGTTTCCTGGTTTCATGTAAGAATATCCTGATGCATGGCTTTTGAATTAGGATTGAAATTATAAAATTTATGTTCAAATTTGGAATCAAAACTGGATTTATTTTGTATTTCAATATGCTTGTATACTTGCATGCTACAAGTTTTGTTATGCATATGTTATTCAATCGTAATGACTTAGTTATGAAAAACACATCAGATATTTTCTTTTCACATAACAATAGAACAATCATATATATATTTTGTTTAGAGAAGTAGTTGACTATAAGGTCAAAGGTTGCGGAGCACGTGCAGAGGAAGAAGCTTGCAACCGAGGGAAGGGATTGAAAGAGTATGTTCTACTGTTTATTTCTTGTATAAACTTTGAAGCAAGAAGCCAAAGACTAAAATTATAGTGAGAGTGTGAGTGATTGTGTATGTGTATATGAGTGAATAAGTGTGTAGTGAGGAGTCAATGTATACGAGTGAAATGTAGCGAGGAAGTGTATGTATAAGTGATAGTGTAAATAGAAGAGAAGCATTGTGTACTATTTGAAAGTGTAATAAATATTTGTTTAAAAATAATTTTTGAAATAAATATTTAGTTCTTGTAAATATTATTAATATTATGTGTAATATTCAAATTCATTGCAACTTTCAACATTTTAGAATAGGTATTAATTGTTGTTATAGAAGATATTACAATGGTCAATGCCTGTTGTAAAAATATTACAACAGACTGCTATTCAATTGAAGGTACATACAAAAACAACAACATAAGACCGTTGTAAAAAGTCTATTACAACTGTCTATTACCACGTTCATTGCCCGTTGTAAAAGAGAACATATTACAACATCGACTAGTACAGCGGGCGGGTTGTCCGCTGTAAAACCCCTATTACAACGAGCATTGCCCGTTGTAATAGATCTGTTTTGTTGTAGTGCACACTGCAGTGGGGATGACACAGGGTATTTACGGGATAAGGAGCCGATCGAATTGGGACAGTAATTAGGGTACATCTAGTCCTGCCTGTTTAGGTGCGCATAGTTTCTAGTTGGGGTAACACCCGTTATTTCTGTTGGGGTACCTGTTATTACTGTTTGGGGTAAAACTCATTATAAGAAGTACACTTAAGTCTACCATATGTTTCTGCTGGGATCATATTTGTTATACTAGTATTGTTGTAGAGAAAAGTATTAAAGAAGCATAATCTGTTTAGTTCACCCTGCTTATCATGTTAAGTCTGTTATACCTACTTTATGATGTTGTTTTCTCTTATCCAGTTTATATGCCTCTCATGATGCTTTTACTTATTTATATGCTAAAAGTAACTGGACTCGCAAGACTTTATGTCTGACCCATTTTGTTTCCTTTTTTCTCTCTCTCTCTCTCTCTTCCTCCCCCCAGGTTCTAAGGGTGAGAGCGCTCAGGCTTGATTAGGAGTCTCTATCTTCTGTTTCTGCTTAGAGCTGCTTAGATGTACCGCTTTGACTATTTGTTTACTCTGTTATGGCTCTTTTTTCAGGGACTATGATTTATATTATTATACTCTGATGGCTTTAGTACAAGGCAGATACTTTTATTTGATGTAGTTGGTTTTCAGTATTTCAGACTAATATTGTAATTGTATTTTAATCCACGATGTTTTCTATTGGAAAATAAAGTTTTAAATTTCCGCTGCTATTTTTATATATCTGTCTTGTGAGATTATGTTTCTGTTTACCTATAACGCTTTACGGAACTTAATGCATTCTGTTAAAGAGTGACATTAACGGACGTGGTGTGTCACATTTGGTATCAGAGCTGACGGTTACAAGATCGGATAAAAGATTTTGAAAATTGTTTTCAAAAGGTTTCAAAAAGAAATTATTTTCAAACGAAAGTCTACTTTTGAAAAACATATTCCCCAAAGCGATATGAAATATCTTTCGATTCTCTGTTTGAATCCCTTTTCCTTTTCTTTTCAACTTGTCTGCAGAACTGAATCTTCCCGAGGGCGTTCAGATACCGGCTTGGTTATGTAGATATCTCGAGGTTACGGCACCTGCCGGAGGCCAAGCAAACGCCCCTCTCCCAGCTGCAGTCGCTGTCCCTCCTCCTCCGTGAGCGGATAATATCTCCAAGATATGCAAGGGTTTCTGTGCTATGGGAGGAAAGTCATTCCATGGAACTAAGATCTTTGTGGAAGCAGGGAATTGTCTTAAAGAGACGGAGGATTTGTTTGGGATTTTTAAGGTTGACAACTGTAGGAAGATTTAGTTTGCCGCTTGGCAGCTGAAAGATGAGGCTTCACTCTGGTGGGAAGTGATGCAAGTAGGGCATCCAGTTGATACTTGGGAAGATTTCCAACAGAGATTCGAGGTAAATTTTCTATCTTAGGCAGAAGAGAGTATGCAAATGGAAAGATTTCTGGCTCTTAAGCAAGGAAGCATGTTTGTCAAAGAGTACGTCAATAAGTTCAATCAGTTGGCAAGGTTTGGCTTGGTGCTGGTGAATACCTCGTACAAGAAATCTTTGAGGTTTGTAAGAGGGTTGAATGAATGCCTCCATGGGTTGGCTATGTCTCATATTCCGATGGTAGCAACTTTGGAGAAGCTTGTTGATATGGCATTGATGCACAAAGAGGATAAATGCGAAAATAAAGAGGCTAAGACTGATGAGACACAAAACAAGAGTGTGTGGCCCAGGAAAGAATAACAAAAGAAAAATGGAAATGTCATAGTTATGGACGCGTGGGTAATTTGAGCAAAGATAGTAGAAAAGGGAAGAATGTTTGTTTCCACTGTGGTGAGGTCGGACACTATTCTAGGGAGTGCCTAAAGAAATAAGGACAGGGCCAAAGGGCAGGATCTTCAGGAGGGCCGGTGCATGCTCTCAAGGCCAGTGTACCATATAGAGGTAGGAAAGTTTATGTTGAAGGTTTGATTTCTCTTCCTGATCATCCTATTAGGACTCTTTTTTATTCCGGCGCTTCGCATTTTTTTATATATAATTCTGTGGTTGAGTTTCTTCACCTTAGTGATAGTATGGTTTCGAATTCTGTTGTTATCTCAAACCTTATTGGGGGGCATGACTCATCTGTCTATGATTTGTCGAGGTTTGAGGATATCTGTGTTGGGCGTCGAGTTTGAATGTGACGCATACATGCTTGTTTTTATGGGTTATGGCTTGATTCTAAGGATGGATTGGCTATCCATGTATAGTGCCATTCTAGACTGTGAGAGGAGGGTCGTTAGACTTTTGACTTTCCATGGAAGGACTCTAGAGATTTCTTGTGACCCAGAGGGTCCGTTATACTTAGTTTCCTAGAGTCGCTAGATGCTTCTGTCGATGAATTGCAATCTGTACATGTAGTCTATGAGTATCCAGATGTTTTTGATGAGGATAAGGGCTTACCACCAGGCGTGAGATTGATTTCCAGATATATTTGGTGGATAATGCAAAGCTAGCCGCATTGCCTGTGCGCCGCATGGCTCCTAGGGAAAGGAGTGAGCTCAGCAAGCAAGTAGGGGAGCTACTTGAGAAGGGGTCTATTAGGCGAAGCATATCTGAATGGGTGCTCCAGTTGTCTTTGCAACTAAGGAGGATGGCTTGCTTCATTTATGTGTAGATTACAGGGAGTTGAATAAGCTCGCTAAGAAGAATAGGCACCCACTTCCGAGGATAGATGATCAATTCGACCAACTTGTGCATCTGTTTTCTCTTAGTTAGACTTGGCCACGGGTTTCCATTAGTTGAGGATGGCCGAGGACATTATAGACAAGACCTCTTTCAGAACTCCAGATGGTTTTTCGAGTGGCTAGTCATGCCTTTTGGGTTGACGAATGCACCCGCGTATTTTGTGGATCTGATGAGGTTGGTGTTCCAGGAGTTTCTAAATAAATTCGCTGTGGTCTTTGTGGATGACATTCTGATCTTCTCGAAGAGCGAGGAAGATCATGTCGTACATTTAAAGGAGATTTTGAAGACTCTCCGAGCGTACCAGCATAAGGCGAAATTCTCCAAATGTCATTTTTGGAGAAATGAAGTGATATTTCTAGGGCATGTGGTCTCCAAGGATGGGATATCAGTGGATCCCGCGAAAGTAGTTGCAGTTTAAGATTGAAAGATTCCAAAGAATGCAAAGGAGGTGAGGAGTTTTCTTGGTTTAGCGGGAAATTATAAGAAGTTTATTAAGAGCTTCGCAAAGATGTCATCCCCTCTCACCAAACCGACGAATAAAAATCTAACCTTTTCTTAGGATATTGACTGTGAGGATGCTTTTCAATGATTGAATAGGTCTCTAACAACAACCATAGTCTTGACTTTGCCTGATGGGAACAAAGTGTTCACAGTATACACTAATGCATGTGGTATGGGGATTGGTGTCGTCTTGATGCAAGAGGGAAGGGTAGCATGTTATGGTGGTAGACAGTTGCGGGTTCATGAGAAGAACTACCCTACCCATGATTTAGAGTTGGCTTCCATAGTATTCACACTTATGACTTAGCGACATTATCTACTTGGAGAGAAGTTCAAGCTGTATACCGATCATAAATCTCTCAAGTATCTGTTCATGCAAAGTAGTCTGAATTTGAGACAACAAAGATTGACGGAGTTCCTAGCGTCCTATGATTTTGAGATTTCTTATACCCCTGGCATGGGTAACGTGGTGGCAGATGCGTTGAGTAGGCAGAGGATGACTTTGTATCTTCTATTCGTAGAGATGCGGAGTTTGGAATACATATCGACCTTCGATTTTAGGCCATCTATGGATCTTGTACCTGGTTTGTTGGCATCCTTAGAGGTGCGACCTACTCTTATGGATTATATAGGATCTTCGCAGCCAGAGGACCCATAGATAGTTGACATCTTGGATAGGCTCAGTAGAGGGGAGACTTCTAGTCACCTTAGTAGATATGCCACAGATGATAGAGGATGGTTGGGACAGGATGGAAGGCTTTGTGTTCTCCGAATTAGGAGTTTATTGAAGAGAGTCCTTAAGGGATCCCATCATTCTAGGATGACTATCCATCCGAGCGGTGATAAGATGTATAGAGATATAAAGAGGGTTTTCTTTTAGGCGGGGATGAAGAAAGATGTAGCAGAATTTGTCTCTTGATGTTCAGTTTGCCAGCAAGTCAAAGCTAAGCAAAGGAAGCTCGACGGTTTACTTCATCCTTTGGAGGTCCAACAGTGGAAGCGGGAGAGCTTCTCTATGGATTTCATAGATGGTTTTCCTAGATCGAGGAAGGAAAACACTAGCATCTGGGTTATAGTAGATAGACCTACTAAGAGCACTCATTTTATTCATGTTAAGAGTAAGAGAACGACAATGTGGTTGGCATCAGTTTATCTTCGTGAGATAGTCCACACAGCTGGAGTACCTTCTAGCATAGTGATTGATCGTGACCCCATCTTCTCTAGTGAGTTCTTGAAGAGCATGCAAGAGGCATTAGATATAAAGTTGTGTTTTAGCATTGCATATTTCCCTCAGACAGATGGGCAGACTGAGAGGGTGAATAGAGTTCTTGAGAATATTTTGAGGCTGTGTATCCTAGAGTTCAGAGGGACTTGGGTGGAGCATCTTCCGTTGTTGGGGTGAAACGACCCAGAAAATCTGAACCAATTTAAAAATTTTAAATTGGCTAAAATAATGGATTTTAAATATTTAAAATAAATATTTTAGATAATGGCAATGGAAAGTGAGTTTGAATCGACAATTGAAAGTGAATATAATTAATTATAATTATAAACAAGGCCTGAAAAGGCGATGCAGTTTCAAAAAATTGAATTCAAACTTTGTCGGACTGTACCGGGTGCAAAAAAAAATGGATTTTAGTGAAACCAAGAATATCTAAATCTGTTAGGGAATACCTTTTTAACGAATCTGAAAAATCGAATTTTCATAACGGAAAGCAAAAGTTATGGCCGAATGAATTTTCAGAAAGGTCGCTATGGAATTTATATAGCCCGAGAAATTGGCCATTTTGCATACGACCTCAGAATTCGACGAAACTACTTTTGTTGGATCCGGGATGTGAAGTTATTGCTAGGTTTCAAATTTCATAATTTTTGAAGCTAATATGTGAGCGTGGCAAAGGAAAATGTGTTTTGGTCAATTACAGTTAAATTGGATCGACCAAAAATGGGCCTTTTTGCAAACGGTCTTAGAATTCGACGAAACTAGTTTTGTTGGGACCGTATCGTCAAAACATAGCTAGATTTATTTTTCTGGAATTTTTCGAATCAGTTTGTGGCCCTGGCAAATTGAAATGTACGTTCAAATTAAATATTGAATGTTTTATTCTTTAATCTGAAGGAAAACTGACTGAAACATTCGAATGGGCCTTCGAAACATATCCCATTGTGTTCGGAATGGGGGTAAAACGCTGGGGATGACAGTCGTTGGGTTTGGATTGGTGGTCGTGTCAGAAAACCCCATTTAAAACCCACCGGCCAATCAGAATAAAATAAAAAAATAAAAAAAAGAGAAACCACGGATTTTCTCTCTCCCCGACCTGCGATCGACGACGGCCACTACCCCAATCTTCCCAGCCACTTTCCGACCAAACCACGCTCCAATACACCCTGCTCCAGTTCAACTTTTCGAAGCTCTCCCTTCCCTCTTCAGATCAAGACCAGAAGCGCCCCTCCTCATCGCGTGTTGGACGAGATCCAGCTCCTCAAAGTCTCGTCGTTCGAGGCCGAATCCCTCCTCCCCTACGATACCGAGTTGACCACCAATGGTGGCGTCGGGTGCGCCTCTCGGAGCGCTAGGGCGTGGTGAAGGCCGATCGTTACATCGTTGCACGGATTTGCGTAAAAATCAAAACCTAGTTTCGAACCAGGTTTGAAAACTAACGGCTGCTCTATATTTTCAACTGTTTTTACACTTTTAAGTGTTGCAAACTTTGAAAAATCATATCTTTTTGCTTTGTGGTCGAAATTCAGTGAAACAAGAGACAGTGGACTCGTGTGGACGTCTTCTACATTCTAGAAGAGACCGCATATTTTTCTGAGCCTTCTGCTATTTTTGGTGGAGTGGAACCCAATGTGAGATTTCTAATTTATAAACAATATGGAAAAGGACAATGTATAAATTATATAGTCGATGTATAAGTTATATAAGCGTTGTACACCTCTTGTATAAGCGTTGTATAAGTTGTATGTTCAATGTATAAGTTATATATGCGTTGTAAAAATTATACATGTGTTGAAATAAAAGTGAATTGCTATATATAAATATATATATACGCCCCTCGTCCACAAACCATGGACGATATTTATTGATTGTGATTGGTGTGAAAATTGATTGATAGCGAATGATTGTTTGGGATTGTTTGTGGTTGATATTGATGGATTGTGGTTGAAAAATACTCATTTGTGGTTGAGAAATATTTGGTTGAAACCACATAGGATTAGTTTGTGGAAATGAAATAAATATATACATGCCGCCTGCGTGCGAACTAGATGCATGATCCCCATTGTCAAAAACCGCGAGGTTTTAAGGTAGAGCGAGGAGCCGTACTAGGGACGGTCTCGGTTTTAACTACCTTGCCGTTATGCTGCCGAAATTTTGAATAATATTCATGTGTTTGAATTATTTTCATTTGCTGAAACTATATTTATTCGTTGTATAGAAAACCTTCATGTGTTGAATTGATATTCATTCGTTGATTAGAAATTCATGTGTTGAATGGTATTCGTGTTTTAAATATAAAAATCACATTTTTATCTATATATAGAAACTATAGGAAACCTTCATGTGTTGAATCGATATTCATTCGTGGATTAGAAATTCATGTGTTGAATGGTATTCGTGTTTTAAATATAAAAATCACATTTTTATCTATATATATAGAAACTATAGGAAACCTTCATGTGTTGAATCGATATTCATTCGTTGATTAGAAATTCATGTGTTGAATGGTATTCGTGTTTTAAATATAAAAATCACATTTTTATCTATATATAGAAACTACAGGAAACCTTCAGGTGTTGAATCGATATTCATTCGTTGATTAGAAATTCATGTGTCGAATGGTATTCACGTTTTAAATATAAAAATCACATTTTTATCTATATATAGAAACTATAGAAAACCTTCATGTGTTGAATCGATATTCATTCGTTGATTTGAAATTCATGTGTTGAATGGTATTCGCGTTTTAAATATAAAAATCACATTTTTATCTATATATAGAAACTATAGAAAACATTCATGTGTTGAATCGATATTCATTCGTTGAATTGAAATCCATGTGTTGAATGGTATTCACATTTTGAAATAAAATGTTTGATAATAAAAATCACCTTTTTATCATTTATATGAACTATGTAAATTGACCTTGTTTTAAAATAAATTGTTTTACAATAAAAATCCTATTTTTATCACTTATATACACTATATAAAATAATAGTGTTTTGAAATGAATTGTTTTACAATAAAAATCACATTTTTATTATATACATGAATTGTTGAAATGTGAAGTGTTAAAAATAGCAACTCGTTCAAATAAATATGCATGAGTCGAAATATTCATTAATTAGCTAATGATATGATTTTTGCCTATGCATGCAACATTAGAATGAATGGTGTTTTTAAACCAAATGGAATCAAATATGAAGTTGAATGGAAAATGATAAGTGATAAGAACTGTATATATGTACATGCATATTTATTGAACAGGTTATAGCAAAGGGGCTAGAGAAGAGGAATAAAATTTTGTGCCCGACAAATAGGTACACACTTACTGTTTTGTTTGGGTGATGATTTTATGAGCCTGTTGGCTAGCTGCTTGGCTTTTTCTTTTTCTTTTCGACATGAGACGCCCGTGTGGCTATTTGGGAATTTTCCCAGCCCCTCCCGTACAAAGCAGGTTATGGCGAAATTTTCCGAAATTTAAAGGCGTTAGTGAAATATTTGAAGTGAAAACGATATTGAAATTGTTGAAAGAACTATATTTATATAAATATATAAATATAAATAAAATTAAAACGAAACGTGGCCGTGCAGTTCGTGTTTTGAAACCGTGATTTCAAACAACTAGTGCGGGAAATTCGACCATTGGATTTTCCCGAAACCGCAACCGTCGGGTTCGCCTTGGAAATATCTTTCCAACGGCACCAACCTTGTAAAAATCCAAAGGTTGGATTGTCTGGAATGTTTAATTCAAATCTGAAGAAAAACAGCGCCAGAAACGATTATATTTATATATATATATATATAAATATAATTATATTTAATCGAATAACGACGCTGCAGTTCGTATTTTGAAATCGAAACTTCAAACGATTGTACCGGGAGATCCGACCGACGGATTTTCCCGAAACTGGAACCGTTGGATTCGTTTCGAAAAGATCTTTCTAATGATGTAAATTTTGTGAAGATCCAACGGTTAGAATTCCAGATATGTGTAAATCAAATCTGAAGAAAAACAGCGCCACAGTCGCGTTATGGCCCGAAGCGTCGTTTTGACTAAATTGGCTATTTTAAAATAAATAAAAATAGCGATAAATTGTTATAAAATATCATAAACGATATTGAATGGAAATTAAATGAATTTGCTTGATTTATGTGGCTTTTGATGGTTGAATGTGTTTGGTGTGAAAAATACATTAAAGAACAAGTTGGTGTTGTCGATTGATTTAACCATTGAAATAAATTGATTTGAAATTCTAAAAATACGCGAATTATTTGAAAAGGCCGAGTTAATTCTCATTTCAAATAATTGACCGACGATTGAAAGTCGAAGATGAAGACGATGGTCGAAGACCGGAGATCTTCACCTCGTTTGGATGGTAACCGAGGTCCTGATTGGGAGGCATCCAGAAATATGGATAATGAGTGGTGATCGTCCCGACGTACGTGGTGATCGATGGGTTTGCGAGGTATTTAGTGCCTCCGGTTTTGTTTAGACCCAGAACGGACTTGTTAATGGACTGTGTGTCTGACATTGGATTTTATTCCATGTTGATTGATCTCTATTAAATATACATCTTTTTGGCGGTGGAGAATTTATTCTCTTGCTTAACGCCCTTTTCTGAAACGCGCGAGCTCAAAGGTTGTATATCGATGGACATCAGTCGCATGGCATGAATTGCCTGTGTGGCATGCTAAGATGCAGTGATCAGGGCTTCTGTTGAAAAGCAAAGTCTTGTGGTGATGATCAAAGCACCGTCGGTGTGGAGTAGCTTTGTGTATAACGTAAAATCGCGAGCTTCACACCCCGGTATTAACCAGAAAAGGGAGAGGACATCAGGGAGGGCATGCGTTTCTTGCTAGCTAGGGTGGTGTCAGTGACCTACCAGCCCTGACATTTATATACTTTTCACCTGTGTGGTTGTTGCTGTTGCGAGGCGCCTCGGTTTGATCGGACGATCCGGGTCCGATGGAGTCATTCGTTAGCTCGTTTACGCCCCAAAGGGCGGAGAGACGTAGTGTCCAGGCATAATAATTCACATCGGTGGACCGGCCCTGACGATCCAAGGCTTGCCTGCGCGCTTGCCTGAGACTCGGGCTAGGCAGTCTCGAATTCGGTAAGGACTATCTTTTGCCTTGGTTCATGACGGAAATCCAATCTCCAATTACGTGACTATGCGGTTTTGATTGTATACCTATATATGGCGACATAGTGGTATGGGGCATTAATGCCGTCTATGATTGATAGTTATTATTTGAAATTGTTTTCAAAACATATAAACACTAGCAATAATATCAAATGCCTTTGTTTTATTCGTATCAAGCATATTTTGGCCGTTATAAAGTAAAAAACTCTATCCTCCGGTTTGCGTTGCATTGTGTGATGGGAACTGAGTCTTATAATGGCTTCATTTTTATAAAAAGCATAGCGATGGTTAAAAGAATGATTTGTTTTAAAGCACTGGCAATCCAATGGAGTAAACCCGTTCCACGAAAGTGGCGTGGTCCTGAGATTAGCCAAATTATATATGTGTTGAGTAGATTTCTCATACCAGTCCCATGACTGACTCGTAGTTTGTTTCACTTTCAAACTCGGGTGCCCCTTTTTTTTCTACACGGGCAGCCTTGTATTCAGGTTTAGCTGGCTTTCTCTGGATAGCTGGAGCTGAAGATGGATTCTATTATTTATCTTTTTTTTTATGCTGTTCAGCTCCTATTATACATATTTTGTTCATTTCCGCTGTAGACATTTATGTATAGCTGAACTGTATTTGTGCTAAGTAAGATCCTGTATACTGTGTAACTCTGATGATTACTTTTATCCAGTATATTCTATTGTTCATTGTCTGGTGTATTTATCTAATTTTGTTCTGCTATTATCCGTTTCCGTGTTATATTCCACGGATTACCCTTTCCACCGTCAGTACGGGGTTTGGAGTCGTCTCATTTGGTATCAGAGCTTTGGTTAAGCTTCGTTCTGGAATATAACATTTGAACCAACTCGTCAGAAATAGAACCAATAGTGTTCTAGGACGGGTAGCTCATTACAGATAGGATCAGTAATATCCTAGTATGGGTAAAGCAGAATGAAATTACACCTCGATAGACACATTTACATTGAAGTAAATGTTTCTATATTTTAAAAATATCTTTTATGTGACCTGACACTTGACTTGCTGTTTGCAGAAGTACTAGAAAAATGAGTGTCAGAAACATGAGAAATGCAGAACCCGATCTAGAGGCTCTATTAAAGAGATATCGAAATCTGAACAGAGCACAGTTCTCGGGCAATGAATCTATAATTCAAACTCAAGCTTGGATGAGTTCTGTCAAAAGAATATTTGAGCGTATCCAGCTGAGGGACGACCAGAAACGGTTAGTAGCATCTTGGGAGCTCAAAGAAGAAGCTTTAATATGGTGGGAAACAATCATCAAAGATAATCCAGAAGGAGATATCACCTGGGACAGATTCAAAGTGATTGTCCTAGAAAGATTTACTCCTCCTGAAGCGACAGAGCGATTATGTGATGAATTTTCCTATCTGATACAAGGTGATATGACCATCCCAGAATATCACAAGAAATTCAACGAACTTGCTCACTTTGCTCCTCATTTGATTCAAGATCCAAAGAGGAAAAATCTGAGATTTATTCATGGCCTGCAAAGGAGATATCAGAATTGTGTACTGAGGAATGTAAAACTTCTTTTTTCTGAAATGATTTATATGGCCTATCAGTACGAAGATCTCCATAAGAAAGGGATGTTACGTGACGAAGAAAAAGTCAGTTCTAGTAACAAAGAAGAGTCAGAAACTGATATTCCTGAAGCCAGTACGAGGTCTGAGGTCAATAAGAAGCCCAGTGCCAAGAGGAAAAGGGCCAGATCTGGGAAAGAACCCGTAACGACCGCCGTATGCAATAACTGCCATAAGCCAGGGAATTTTCAGGGGAATTGCAAACCCTCGAAAAAGCGAACAAAGAGTGGATCTAAATCCAAGGAGAGATTTCAAGAGAATAGAAAATGTGGCAGATGTCATCAGACGGGTCATCTTTTAAAGGCCTGCCCGCTATTCAGAAAACCTGGAACAGTACATGTAAATGAAGTGGCAGAGGTGCCTGCATCTTCGTCTGCTCAAGAGAGGCCGGATGTTTTAGAAGGCACGCTAACTGTCAAAGATATTCCAGTTAAAGTACTGTTTGACACAGGCACGTCACGAAGCTTCATTGCAAAGGATGCAGCTAAGAAACTGGATTTGAATTTGAAAAAGCTCAAGGAACCAATGACTGTCCAGAATCCGGTTGGGGGTTCCATTGATCTTAGTTGGATTTGTGGAGTGCCGGTTTCTTTCTCTCGTTATCGGTTTCCCACCATCGCGGTCGTCATGAATTTTAAAGAGTTTGATCTTATCTTGGGGTTAGACTGGTTGACTAAATATGAAGTTGAAGTTAAATGCGCCGACAGAGTCGTAAAGGCGAAGATTAAATTAGGTAATTATATAACCATTCCCTGTGAAGGTAAGAATGCTAATAGAAAAGACTTCTGGGCAGCTTTGAATGTTTCTCCAGCCCGAATAGAAAATGTCCCTGAAGTTGCAGAGAATATTCCTGACCTTATCAAAGATATTCCTGTCGTCAAGAATTATGCGGATGTGTTTGAGGAAGTTGTTCGCTTACCTCCGCAAAGAGAAATAGATTTCAAGATCGCTTTGATTCCCAATGCAAGGCCGGTAGTTCACGCTATTCGAAGAATGTCCTTGAAAGAGAAAGAAGAACTTGACAATCAAACACGGCAGCTAGTATGGAAGGGTCTAATCAGGCCTAGTTTCTCTGATTGGGGTGCAGCAGTGGTGTTTGTCCCAAAATCTGACGGTACTCTACGTCTATGTGTGGATTATCGTGATCTGAACAAACAGACAATAAAGAACAAATATCCATTGCCGCGGATTGATGATTTGTTGGATCGATTAAATGGCGCACAAGTATTTTCACGAATGGACCTAGCTACAGGTTTCCATCAGCTTCGAATTGCCGAAGAGTGTGTTCCAATGACAGCATTCAGAGGTCCCGACTTATTCTACGAGTGACTAGTAATGCCATTCGGCTTATGTAACGCTCCAGCCTATTTCGTCGATCTGATGAACAGAGTATTCAGAGGAGTATTGAATAAATTTGTTCTGGTTTTTATCAACGATATTCTAATCTTCTCTAAATCAAAGGCCGAACATGAAAAGCATTTGGAACAGGTTCTAGAAATACTGAGACGGAATGTATTAAAAGCCAAATTTTCCAAATGCATCTTCTGGCAAGATGAAGTAAAATTTCTAGGCCACGTCGTATCGAAAGAAGGAATCGCTGTGGATCCAAGTAAAATCACGGCTATTCAAAACTAGAAACAGCCTAGTACTCCCACTGAAGTCCGCAGTTTTCTCGGATTGGCTAGCTATTACCGGAAGTTCGTTAAAAACTTTTCAAAGATATCTGGCCACTTAACGAAGCTTACAAAGAAGCATTCAAAGTTCAAATGGACTCCGGAAAGTGAGGAGGCTTTTGAAGAGCTAAAGTTAAGACTAACGACTGCTCCAGTGTTAACCATCATCGATGGCAATCAGGATTTAAAAGTCTGGACTGATGCTTCTGGAGAAGGCCTTGGCGCAGTGTTAATGCAAAGAGGCCAAGTGATCGCTTATGCTAGCCGTCAGCTGAAGCCGCATGAGAAGAACTACGTCACTCATGATCTTGAGTTATTGGCTATAGTATTTGCCTTGAAAATCTGGAGACACTATCTTCTGGGTGAGAGATTTGAACTGTTTACAGATCACCAGTCATTAAAGTATCTGTTCACCCAGAAGGACTTGAATCTGAGGCAGCAACGTTGGCTGGAGTTTCTTGCAGCATATGACTTTGATATTATATACACTCCAGGGAAAGCCAATGTCGTGGCCGATGCGCTGAGCCGAAAGAATGTAATGATCGCCAGCTTTATTATCACGACTTCCTTGATTGACAAAATATCTATTCTTCAGAAGGAGGATAACTTAATTAAGGATATGATTAAAAGGATTCAAAAAGGAGAACCCTCGTGTTTTCAAATAGATAACGATGAGACCCTGAGATTGAAAGGAAGGATTTGTGTTCCTAACATTCCCGAGCTCAAAAGGGAAGTGTTAGATGAGTGTCACAAGTCCAAGCTGAGTATCCATCCTGGTGTAGCCAAAATGTATAACGATCTAAAGCGAACATTCTGGTGGAAGGCTATGAAAAGAGACGTTTCAATATATGTTAGCCGATGCCCTACTTGCCAGCTAGTCAAAAGCGACCAACAGAAACTAGCTGGATTATTACAACCACTAGACGTTCCTGGTTGGAAGTGGGAACATATCTCTATGGATTTCATTGATGGTCTGCCCAGAACCAGAAAAGGGAATGACAATATTTGGGTGATCGTAGATCGCTTCACGAAGACCACCCATTTCATACCTGTCAGATCAAACAGAACTGCTCAGAGTCTGGCGCAGATTTACTTTAAAGAAATTGTTAGACTACATGGAGTGCCGCTCAGTATAGTCAGTGATAGAGATACAATATTTACTAGTAAATTCTGGGAGGCATTTCAAGTAGAACTGGGAACGAAGTCGAACTTGAGCACCGCTTATCATCCTCAGACAGGCGGTCAGACTGAGAGGGTGAATCGTATTTTAGAAGATCTATTGCGGGCTTGTGTTTTAGATTTCGGTGGATCATGGGAAGACCATCTGCATTTGGCTGAATTCTCATATAACAACAGTTACCAGGTGAGCCTGACAATGTCGCCATTCGAAGCATTGTACGGTAGACCGTGCCGATCTCCTGCTTGTTGGGTCGAGCCTGGAAATAGACTTGTGTTAGGGCCTGATATGATCCGAGAAGCTGCCGACAAAGTCGATTTTATTAAGAAGCGATTACTCGCCGCTCAAAGCCGACAAAAGAGCTATACCGATAGAAGAAGAAGAGATATATCCTTTGCTGTTGGCGAATACGTGTACTTGAAAGTATCGCCGATGAGAGGAGTTATTCGGTTCGGTAAAATTGGAAAGTTGGCGCCCAAATTCATTGGTCCGTTTCCTATTCTGGAACGGATCGGAACTCTCGCTTATAGGGTCAAACTACCTGACTGGTTGCCTGGAGTCCATGATGTATTTCACATATCTCAAGTTCGAAAGCTCGTTCATGATCCAGACTTGATCGTGGAAGAAGCAGCTCAGCAGGATATTGAAATTACTCTAGAATTAGCTGTGAGACGAGAGCCGCTAAAGATTATCGGCAAAGAAACCAAAGAGCTGAGGAACAAGAAGGTTCACTTAGTCAAAGTGCAATGGAGTGGAGATCCGCGAGATTGTACTTAGGAAACTAAGGAGAGCATTCAGAAAGCTTATCCTAGATGCCGAGTGGATATCTCTGATTGACTCTGGTGCAAGTTACATTTACCCTACTTTGCATTACCATTTAATTCTCTACTCTGTTGTTATTTTCTTTCCATGGATGTGCACTTTTAAATTCTATAGTCTGAATGACTTTAAAGGAGAATAGGAATTAATTTGTATGATTTTGAAAAAAACGATTTGATTGTTGGTTGTGTTGTGTGATTGTAGATTTATCAAACCACTTTCGATTTTGTTCCTTTTCGGGGACGAAAAGTTTTAAGTGGGGGAGATTGTAACGACCCAGAAAATCTGAACCAATTAAATTTTTTTAAATTGGCTAAAATAATGGATTTTAAATATTTAAAATAAATATTTTAGCAAATGGCAATGGAAAGTGAGTTTGAATCGACAATTGAAAGCGAATATAATTAATTATAATTATAAACAAGGCCCGAAAAGGCGATGCAGTTTCAAAAATTGAATTCAAACTTTGTCGGACTGTACCGGGTGCAAAACAAAACGAATTTTAGTGAAACCAAAAATATCTAAATCTGTTAGGGAATACCTTTCTAACGAATCTGAAAAATTGAATTTTCATAACGAAAAGCAAAAGTTATAGCCGAATGAATTTTCAGAAAGGTCGTCATGGAATTTATATAGCCCGAGAAATTGGCCATTTTGCATACGACCTCGGAATTCGACGAAACCACTTTTTTTTTATCCGGGATGTGAAGTTATTGCTAGGTTTCAAATTTCATAATTTTTGAAGCTAATATGTGAGCGTGGCAAAGGAAAATGTGTTTTGGTCAATTACAGTTAAATTGGATCGACCAAAAATGGGCCTTTTTGCAAACGGTCTCAGAATTTGACGAAATTAGTTTTGTTGGGACCGTATCGTCAAAACATAGCTAGATTTATTTTTCTGGATTTTTTCGAATCAGTTTGTGGCCCTGGCAAATTGAAATGTACGTTCAAATTAAATATTAAATGTTTTATACTTTAATCTGAAGGAAAAGTAACTGAAACATTCGAATGGGCCTTCGAAACATATCCCATTACGTTCGGAATGGGGTAAAACGCTAGGGACGACAGTCGTTGGGTTTGGATTGGTGGTCGTGTCAGAAAACCCCCTTTAAAACCCACCGGCCAATCAGAATAAAAAAAAAAGAAGAGAAACCACGGATTTTCTCTCCCCCCGACCTGCGATCGACGACGGCCACTGCCCCAATCTTCCCAGCCACTTTCCGACCAAACCATGCTCCAATACACCCTGCTCCAGTTCAACTTTTCGAAGCTCTCCCTTCCCTCTTCAGATCAAGACCAGAAGCGCCCCTCCTCATCGCGTGTTGGACGAGATCCAGCTCCTCAAAGTCTCGTCGTTCGAGTTCGAATCCCTCCTCCCCTGCGATACCGAGTTGACCACCAGTGGTGGCGTCGGGTGCGGCTCTCGGAGCGCTAGGGCGTGGTGAAGGCCGATCGTTACATCGTTGCACGGATTTGCGTAAAAATCAAAACCTAGTTTCGAACCAGGTTTGAAAACTAACGGCTGCTCTATATTTTCAACTGTTTTTACACTTTTAAGTGTTGCAAACTTTGAAAAATCATATCTTTTTGCTTTGTGGTCGAAATTCAGTGAAACAAGAGACAGTGGACTCGTGTGGACGTCTTCTACATTCTAGAAGAGACCGCATATTTTTCTGAGCCTTCTGCTATTTTTGGTGGAGTGGAACCCAATGTGAGATTTCTAATTTATAAACAATATGGAAAACGACGATGTATAAATTATATAGTCGATGTATGAGTTATATAAGCGTTGTACACCTCTTGTATAAGCGTTGTATAAGTTGTATGTTCAATGTATAAGTTATATATGCGTTGTAAAAATTATATATGTGTTGAAATAAAAGTGAATTGCTATATATATAAATATATATATATACGCCCCTCGTCCACAAACCATGGACGATATTTATTGATTGCGATTGGTGTGAAAGTTGATTGATAGCGAATGATTGTTTGGGATTGTTTGTGGTTGATATTGATGGATTGTGGTTGAAAAATACTCATTTGTGGTTGAGAAATATTTGGTTGAAACCACATAGGATTAGTTTGTGGAAATGAAATAAATATATACATGCCGCATGCGTGCGAACTAGATGCATGATCCCCATTGTCAAAAACCGCGAGGTTTTAAGGTAGAGCGAGGAGCCGTACTAGGGACGGTCCCGGTTTTAACTACCCTGCCGTTATGCTGCCGAAATTTTGAATAATATTCATGTGTTTGAATTATTTTCATTTGCTGAAACTATATTTATTCGTTGTATAGAAAACCTTCATGTGTTGAATCGATATTCATTCGTTGATTAGAAATTCATGTGTTGAATGGTATTCGTGTTTTAAATATAAAAATCACATTTTTATCTATATATAGAAACTATAGGAAACCTTCATGTGTTGAATTGATATTCATTCGTTGATTAGAAATTCATGTGTTGAATGGTATTCGTGTTTCAAATATAAAAATCACATTTTTATCTATATATAGAAACTATAGGAAACCTTCATGTGTTGAATCGATATTCATTCGTTGATTAGAAATTCATGTGTTGAATGGTATTCGTGTTTTAAATATAAAAATCACATTTTTATCTATATATAGAAACTATAGGAAACCTTCAGGTGTTGAATCGATATTCATTCGTTGATTAGAAATTCATGTGTCGAATGGTATTCGCGTTTTAAATATAAAAATCACATTTTTATCTATATATAAAAACTATAGAAAACCTTCATGTGTTGAATCGATATTCATTCATTGATTAGAAATTCATGTGTTGAATGGTATTCGCGTTTTAAATATAAAAATCACATTTTTATCTATATATAGAAACTATAGAAAACATTCATGTGTTGAATCGATATTCATTCGTTGAATTGAAATTCATGTGTTGAATGGTATTCACATTTTGAAATAAATTGTTTGATAATAAAAATCACCTTTTTATCATTTATATGAACTATGTAAATTGACCTTGTTTTAAAATAAATTGTTTTACAAAAAAAATCCTATTTTTATCACTTATATACACTATATAAAATAATAGTGTTTTGAAATGAATTGTTTTACAATAAAAATCACATTTTTATTATATACATGAATTGTTGAAATGTGAAGTGTTAAAAATAGCAACTCGTTCAAATAAATATGCATGAGTCGAAATATTCATTAATTAGCTAATGATATGATTTTTGCCTATGCATGCAACATTAGAATGAATGGTGTTTTAAACCAAATGGAATCAAATATGAAGTTGAATGGAAAATGATAAGTGATAAGAACTGTATATATGTACATACATATTTATTGAACGGGTTATAGCAAAGGGGCTAGAGAAGAGGAATAAAATTTTGTGCCCGACAAATAGGTACACACTTACTGTTTTGTTTGGGTGATGATTTTATGAGCCTGTTGGCTAGCCGCTTGGCTTTTTCTTTTTCTTTTCGACATGAGACGCCCGTGTGGCTATTTGGGAATTTTCCCAGCCCCTCCCGTACAAAGCAGGTTATGGCGAAATTTTCCGAAATTTAAAGGCGTTAGTGAAATATTTGAAGTGAAAACGATATTGAAATTGTTGAAGGAACTATATTTATATAAATATATAAATATAAATAAAATTAAATCGAAACGTGGCTGTGCAGTTCGTGTTTTGAAACCGTGATTTCAAACAACTAGTGCGGGAAATCTGACCATTGGATTTTCTCGAAACCGCAACCGTCGGGTTCGCCTTGGAAATATCTTTCCAACGGCACCAACCTTGTAAAAATCCAACGGTTGGATTGTTTGAAATGTTTAATTCAAATCTGAAGAAAAACAGCGCCAGAAACGATTATATATATATATATAATTATATTTAATCGAATAACGACGCTGCAGTTCGTATTTTGAAATCGAAACTTCAAACGATTGTACCGGGAGATCCGACCGTCGGATTTTCCCGAAATTGGAACCGTTGGATTCGTTTCGAAAAGATCTTTCTAATGATGTAAATTTTGTGAAGATCCAACGGTTAGATTTCCAGATATGTGTAAATCAAATCTGAAGAAAAACAGCGCCACAGTCGCGTTATGGCCCGAAGCGTCGTTTTGACTAAATTGGCTATTTTAAAATAAATAAAAATAGAGATAAATTGTTATAAAATATCATAAACGATATGGAATGGAAATTAACTGAATTTGCTCTATTTATGTGGCTTTTGATGGTTGAATGTGTTTGGTGTGAAAAATACAATAAAGAACAAGTTGGTGTTGTCGATTGATTTAACCATTGAAATAAATTGATTTGAAATTCTAAAAATACGTGAATTATTTGAAAATGCCGAGTTAATTCTCATTTCAAATAATTGACTGACGATTGAAAGTCGAAGATGAAGACAATGGTCGAAGACCGGAGATCTTCACCTCGTTTGGATGGTAACCGAGATCCTGATTGGGAGGCATCCCGAAATATGGATAATGAGTGGTGATCGTCCCGACGTACATGGTGATCGATGGGTTTGCGAGGTATTTAGTGCCTCCGGTTCTGTTCAAACCCAGAACGGACTTGTAAATGGACTATGTGTCTGACATTGGATTTTATTCCGTGTTGATTGATCTCTATTAAATATACATCTGTTTGGCGGCGGAGAATTTATTCTCTTGCTTAACGCCCTTCTCTGAAACGCGTGAGCTCAGAGGTTGTATATCGATGGACATCAGTCGCATGGCGTGAATTGTTTGTGTGGCATGCTAAGATGCAGTGATCAGGGCTTCTGTTGAAAAGCAAAGTCTTGTGGTGATGATCAAAGCACCGCCAGTGTGGCGTAGCTTTGTGTATAACGTAAAATCGCGAGCTTCACACCCCGGTATGAACCAGAAACGGGAGAGGACATCAGGAAGGGCCTGCGTTTCTTCCTAGCTAGGGTGGTGTCAGTGACCTACCAGCCCTGACATTTATATACTTTTCACCTGTGTGGTTGTTGCTGTTGCGAGGCGCCTCGGTTTGATCGGACGATCCGGGTCCGATGGAGTCATTCGTTTGCTCGTTTACGCCCCAAAGGGCGGAGAGACGTAGTGTTCAGGCATAATAATCCACATCGGTGGACCGGCCCTGACGATCCAAGGCTTGCCTGCGCGCTTGCCTGAGACCCGGGCTAGGCAGTCTCGAATTCGGTAAGGACTATCTTTTGCCTTGGTTCATGATGGAAATCCAATCTCCAATTACGTGACTGTGCGGTTTTGATTGTATACCTATATATGGCGACATAGTGGTATGGGGCATTAATGCCGTCTATGATTGATAGTTATAATTTGAAATTGTTTTCAAAACATATAAACACTAGCAATAATATCAAATGCCTTTGTTTTATTCGTATCAAGCATATTTTGGCCGTTATAAGGTAAAAAAAACTCTATCCTCCGGTTTGCATTGCATTGTGTGATGGGAACTGAGTCTTATAATGGCTTCATTTTTATAAAAAGCATAGTGATGGTTAAAAGAATGATTTGTTTTAAAGCACTGGCCATCCAATGGAGTAAACCCGTTAGTGGCGTGGTCCTGAGATTAGCCAAATTATATATGTGTTGAGTAGATTTCTCATACCAGTCCCATGACTGACTCGTAGTTAGTTTCACTTTCAAACTTGGGTGCCCCTTTTTTTTCTACACGGGCAGCCTTGTATTCAGGTTTAGCTGGCTTTCTCTGGATAGCTGGAGCTGAAGATGGATTCTATTATTTATCTTTTTTTTATGCTGTTCAGCTCCTATTGTACATATTTTTTTTATTTCTGTTGTAGACATTTATGTATAGTTGAACTGTATTTGTGCTAAGTAAGATCCTGTATACTGTGTAACTCTGATGATTACTTTTATCCAGTATATTCTATTGTTCATTGTCTGGTGTATTTATTTAATTTAGTTCTGCTATTATCTGTTTCTGTGTTATATTCCACGAATTACCCTTGCCACCGTCAGTACAGGGTTTGGGGTCGTCTCATGGGGTTCGCCTACAACAACAATTATCAGGCTAGTATTGGCGTGTTACTCTTCGAGGCATTGTACAGACAACCTTGTAGATCACCGACTTGTTGGTGGGAGTCTATAGATAGGCTTCTACTTGGAACTGAGATGATTAGAGAAACCACATAAAAGATTGATCTTATCCGTAGACGCATGAAGACAGCTCAGGACAGGCAGAAGTCATATACAGATAGGAGAAGGACTGACATTGAATTTGAGGTGGGAGACGTGGTTTTCATCAAAGTATCACCTTTGAGGAATGTAGTTCACTTTGGATCGATAGGGAAATCGACGCCAAGATTTGTAGGGCCATTTCCCATAACGGAAAGGATTGGTTAAATGACCTATAGAGTAAATCTACCAAAGAGGTTGGCTGGTGTTCATGATGTTTTCCATGTTTCTCATTTGTGGAAGTGTCTACATGATACAGAAGAGGTAGTTAAGCCGAGCATGATCGAGGAAGTAGAGGTAGAGCGGGAGGCGACAATTATAGGAGTTCCCACCTACATACTTGGATCAGAGGTTAAGAAGCTTCACATCCAAAAAGTCAAATTAATGGAAGTTCAATGGGGTGAAGACCGCAAAGATGCAACTTGGGAGACTGAAGACAAGATCTGTGCTTCATGCCCTTTTCTTTTCAAGGGTATGTTCTTAACTTCATTTTCAAAGCTTTTATTCGTACTTGCTTCTGTCATTAGAGTATATGTTATCGATTGAATCTTAAACCTTTAGGTAGAAACCCAATGTATGTAAACATGTGTTTGAAACATGATATGTTTGATGAATGCAAGTGTTTTCTAGTGGTTGCTCGTGGATGCATACACACAGACACACACACTAGGCACTAGATCGACTCAATCACTCTCATATTTCTTACGGATGTGTGTGCATTTTTACCTTTATGGATGGGCATGAGTGTATAAACATATGGATGATGCATGTGGATGGATGATTGTGCACACATATAGAGTTTTACATGATATACTAGGACTATTTGCGTACATGTTGGATTCATGGCACTAACATACATTGCATTAAGGAGATTGACTGAATCAGTAGGCCGCCTGATTTTTTGCATTAGTATAAGGACATATACACACACCTTTGCATATGTTCATATAAGCATTAGAAACCTTTTAAGAATAATGGATGCCCGTGATTGACAGGTGAGTAGATGATTGATGGATGTGAGGATATACATTCTTTTAACTTGGAGATTTCGTGGACGAAATCCTTTAAGTAGGGGAGAATGTAACACCCCGTAATTTCAAAAAAATGCTATAATGATAAACTAAAGAATACTTAATTAAATATTGTAAACTAAGTAAAATGGACTGCACTATTGCGTTCGTCTCAAAATTCTGCTTAAGATAGACTCTGAGTTTGCGTAAAACGGACATCGTATGAAGAAGTTATTAAGCCTAGAAGTTTGTATACGTATAAGAGAAATATACATAAACAAATCAAGTCCAGAATTCAAAACAGTTCAAAAATAAAAGCAGGAAGTTGACGCGGGAGTGTGACCCATTGGGGTCGACCAATTCCCCAAAGGGGTCGACCCAACCCAGATCCATCTAGGTTCATGTCTGAACCGGGACTTGTTTTTGAACGAGATTCGTTAGCTTAAGGCTATAAATAGGACCTAATCTCTATTGTTTTACACATCAAAAACAATGGAGACAATGAGATACTGTCCCTGCTTGGATTGAGTTAGCCTATTTTTCTTCAACAACAGCTTATTCGCATACAAAAAATTCTTCTACAACATCTGCTTGTTATTCTCTGTTCTTTAGATCCAGTCTATGTGAGTTCATGTTATAGATGAAACGTTTACAAATCTGTATCTAAACCTATGCCTGTTAAGAATCTAATTCATACCTAAATGGATATGCCATTACATGTGCACCTAATCTGCTGTTCAGTTCTTATATGCCTATTTCTGATATGCCTATTTTTGTATCGTATGCCTATTCTGTTATTATGCCTTTATATTCTCTTTCTCTTTTTGTTTTTATAGCCTAGGCTACCTTCGAGCCTAGCATGTCGCTGAGCTATGTGAAGAACAAAGTTGGGAAGGGTTGGGAAGGGTAATTTGGGGCATAACATGTATTATGAATTATGACTAGGATTTGGAGCATAACCTGTACTGTGATATAAAGACTAGAATTTGGGGCTAATCTTATACTGTGAATTTTGATTTGAGGGTTGGGGCATGTGGATTTGTAGGCTTAATAATTAGATTAAGCGAAACATGTAATGAAACTATAATACTTAACCTGCTTAAATCTGTAGGGGTTATATGAACCTGATAAATTATGTAGAGGTTAAGTAAACCTGTTTGAATCGGTGGGGGTTACGTAAATATATTGAATCCGTTGGGGGTTATATGAACCCGATAAACTTAAACTGTTTTATATGTTGGGGTCATGCGGGCTTGTTAATCTGTTAGGCATAACCTATCAAAATCCTAGTAGTTGGGGATACAAACTTAGAGGGTGGCCTGTGTCATCTGTTGTATGGGACCTATATCAGTTAGTAACCCATTCTGGTATCAAAGGGGGACTCCAAACTTGGTAGGGGTCAGGGCACGCTTACTGAGCTGATTATAAGAGATTCATATGGGTGAAGATGTTATGATAGCGCATTCCACCGAAGTCATATGCATGCATGGGTCTGGCTTGCTTGGTAAAATAAGCCGCTATAACACCAGTAAATAGGTTTGGGTCCTTCTGTGGTTGCCACTTTAGGGTGTGATACACCCTACTGTTGGGCCGACACAGGGTATTTACGGGATAGGGAGCCAATCGATTTGGGGTAGTAATTAGGGTACATCTACTCCTACCTGTTTAGATGCCCATAGTTTTTGGTTGGGGTAAACCCGTTATTTCTGTTGGGTACCTGTTATTACTGTTTGGGGTAAAGCCCGTTAGTAGATGTACACCTAAGTCTACCATATGTTTCTGTTAGGATCATATCTGTTACACTAGTATTGTTGCAGAGAAAAGTATTTGATAAGCGTAATCTATTTAGTTCATCCTGCTTATCATGTCAGTCTGTTATACCTAATTTATGATGTTGTTATCTCTCATCCTGTTTATATGCCTGTCATGATGCTTTTACTTATTTATATGCTAAAAGTAATGCCTGTCTGGCCCGTTTTGTTTCCTTTTTTATCTCTCCCTTCCTTTTCCCCCAGGTTCTCAGGCTTGATTAGGAATCTCTCTTTTGTTTCTGCTTGGAGCTGCTTATATGTACCGCTTCGACTATTTGTTTCCTCTTTTATGGCTCCTTTTTTGGGGCCTATGATTGTATATTACTGTACTCTTATGGCTTTAGTACAACGCAGACACTTTTATTTGATGTACTTGATTTCAGTATTTCAGACTAATATTGTAACTGGATTTTGGACCACGATGTTTTCTATTGGAAAATAAAGTTTTAAATTTCCGTTGTTATTATTATATATCTGTCTTGTGATATTCTGCTTTAGTTTACCTATAACACTTCATGGAACTTAATGCATTCTGTTAAAGAGTGACACTAACGGACATGGGGTGTCACATCGTGCATAACAATTTTTGAAGATTATCTCTAAGGTTCCATACCACACATCAACAGAGATGCGAACACTTTAAATGGACCTTTCTTCTTCTTGAATTCAAAACTGTCGAAAAAAACAAGTTGAAAGTTGTAGTTTTGAAAAATTATTGAGTTGGATTACAACCAAATTGGGATTACCAAGTTGTAAAAACATATGACATTTAATAGAATTTGACTAATTTAACATAGACTGGAGCATTCTTCGAACCACAATAACATTGTACATCTTTGCATTGTTATTTCTTTCTACCTTTCATACTTTACATTTTTATTATTTCATTGTGTGTGTGCCAATTTTAATATAAACAAATACTAAATTATAAACTCTAGTTTTATTGTTAACCATGATTTTTTTAAGAATTTTTTTGGCATAGCCGACCGGTTTTTATAGTGTTCTGTAACACTCTTTTATTATGACTAATAATAAAATAACAATATAGTACAAGTGACTGTAGTTAGCGGTCAGCTAATTCGGCTTTTAAGGTGGACTGTCCATCGCTTACGGAGTTTGTAGTGTTCCGTCCACTCTACCTAAATAGGCTTAAGGCACATTTTTTAAGAAAAATATTGTAAATGAAGATTTATATATATATAAAGAAAGGTTACATTTCTAAAACAAAACCACGAGCATATATAAAAAAATCTTTAGGTACTAAAACGAGGATTGAATATTAAAATATAACATATATATATATATATATATATATATATATGGTTAACTCACCTTTTTGTAGGACTGTCACACATCAGATTTGGATATATATATAACTTGTCTATCATTATAGCAAAAAGCTTGGAGAGATAATTGGCCTAGAACTCAAGTACGGATAAGGATATAAAGTTGCAATCAAGTGTACGTATGATGACATAGACAAATACTTCAACTTCAACAAAGATCACTAGAGTTTTAAATTTTCACCTATGCGACCCCATCATCTGTCACCGCAGACATGATTAGGGTACCATGGAGGACCCAATATATGGATCACACCTTGTATATTAACAATTTTGTTGATCCCGACCACATATGGGATGTAATCTGATCCATTTTTTGATGGTACTCGACTTCATGTTTCGAACGTCTCTACAAATTCTTAGGCCGATCCAATGAGTTATATACCAATAAATACACCATCTTCTGCACAAATCTTTTTCTAACATTCTGGGGGAGGGTTTGTCATTTTTATTCTAGCATTCAAACAACCTGTAGATATAATCTCATTACAGTATAAATAAAAATGATTTCTCTAAAACAGACATAGATTGGAAAACTTCCCTAGCACTACAAATCTTGTGTCCATTTTCTTATTGTTTCCCATTTATTTTTCTATGCATATTTTGTTTTTGAATTTTGATTATTGGTACTTTCACTTCTATGTGGGTGTCCGTGGCCATTTTATCGCATACATTTTGGCGCATTCATTGAGAATACTAGCACCCACAATTCGGAAAACTTAAAGAACGAACAATGGTTTTGATTATTAAAAGAATTTAACTGAAGGAGCTAGATAAAAGGGAAGTCGGTAGGCCTTCTTTGAGGGAAATATCGAGATGAGATATAGACAACAATGGACCAAATATAAGAAATGATGATGAAAAGGAAAGAGGAACTGATGTAGAAGCTCCTGAGAAAAATTGAATAAAATAGAGTAGTAGGAGCCGTTGGATGTCAGACCCAGACCATAGAACTGGTCAAGACATTCAAGGAAACAAATCTGAACAACCAGAACCAACCCCATGCAACTACAATATATTGGTATTGATCCCTTCATACAAATCTGCACTGCTTCCCATTACGTTGGGGCGTATAACTCTGGTTCATCATGAAGGAACTTAGGCTGGACTAAGTTTGGCAATTCGAACTAGAATAGACATAAAGTTATATTGGAGGAACTGGGGCTGAATCCCACATAAGCAACACATGTCGGCACCTATCCCAACCTAGAGTCGACAACAATCCCCGGAGATGTGATGGAGCAACTTCAATTGATGTTGGTAGAAACTAGCACTTCTATGCATCTATTGTAGTTTAGTAAGTTGGAAAATTACTCAATTAGCACTTTGATAGAGTTGATGAACAAATTTATGCAACAATTTAGAGTCCAAGTCACAAGACCAAAAAATGCGGTGACTTTGATGAAGATAAAGTAGAGAATAGAAGGGTCTCTGAGCAATTACTTGACTCATTTCCATGCATCACTTGCTTCAGTAGATAGGCAAGATCCATCAACGATGCTGATGGCGGTGATATTAGGAATAATAGGTAATACATATTTTAAGACATCTTCATAGAAGGATCTTCCACTCAGATAATTTTATCATGAAGCTAATAGTTCTCTACTATGAGAAGATGCCGTGATTGACCGAAAACAGGTTAATGCAGTTAAGGACAAAGGATAGTATGATGAAGGTTCAAATGAAGGCAAGGGAAAAAGAAATCTCAATGGACAATATAATGAACGAATTTTTTTTAGAGAGAATCAAAATTCTCTTCGCGCACAGACTTGAATGAATAACTAAAGAGGATATATATTGATACACAATGGCGCTTGTCATAAAAGAAATCCACGT